>OX335654.1:0-10000000 GCA_946894095.1 Incurvaria masculella
CTAACCTAACCTAACCTAACCTAACCTAACCTAACCTAACCTAACCTAACCTAACCTAACCTAACCTAACCTAACCTAACCTAACCTAACCTAACCTAACCTAACCTAACCTAACCTAACCTAACCTAACCTAACCTAACCTAACCTAACCTAACCTAACCTAACCTAACCTAACCTAACCTAACCTAACCTAACCTAACCTAACCTAACCTAACCTAACCTAACCTAACCTAACCTAACCTAACCTAACCTAACCTAACCTAACCTAACCTAACCTAACCTAACCTAACCGAACCTAACCTAACCTAACCTAACCTAACCTAACCTAACCTAACCTAACCTAACCTAACCTAACCTAACCTAACCTAACCTAACCTAACCTAACCTAACCTAACCTAACCTAACCTAACCTAACCTAACCTAACCTAACCTAACCTAACCTAACCTAACCTAACCTAACCTAACCTAACCTAACCTAACCTAACCTAACCTAACCTAACCTAACCTAACCTAACCTAACCTAACCTAACCTAACCTAACCTAACCTAACCTAACCTAACCTAACCTAACCTAACCTAACCTAACCTAACCTAACCTAACCTAACCTAACCTAACCTAACCTAACCTAACCTAACCTAACCTAACCTAACCTAACCTAACCTAACCTAACCTAACCTAACCTAACCTAACCTAACCTAACCTAACCTAACCTAACCTAACCTAACCTAACCTAACCTAACCTAACCTAACCTAACCTAACCTAACCTAACCTAACCTAACCTAACCTAACCTAACCTAACCTAACCTAACCTAACCTAACCTAACCTAACCTAACCTAACCTAACCTAACCTAACCTAACCTAACCTAACCTAACCTAACCTAACCTAACCTAACCTAACCTAACCTAACCTAACCTAACCTAACCTAACCTAACCTAACCTAACCTAACCTAACCTAACCTAACCTAACCTAACCTAACCTAACCTAACCTAACCTAACCTAACCTAACCTAACCTAACCTAACCTAACCTAACCTAACCTAACCTAACCTAACCTAACCTAACCTAACCTAACCTAACCTAACCTAACCTAACCTAACCTAACCTAACCTAACCTAACCTAACCTAACCTAACCTAACCTAACCTAACCTAACCTAACCTAACCTAACCTAACCTAACCTAACCTAACCTAACCTAACCTAACCTAACCTAACCTAACCTAACCTAACCTAACCTAACCTAACCTAACCTAACCTAACCTAACCTAACCTAACCTAACCTAACCTAACCTAACCTAACCTAACCTAACCTAACCTAACCTAACCTAACCTAACCTAACCTAACCTAACCTAACCTAACCTAACCTAACCTAACCTAACCTAACCTAACCTAACCTAACCTAACCTAACCTAACCTAACCTAACCTAACCTAACCTAACCTAACCTAACCTAACCTAACCTAACCTAACCTAACCTAACCTAACCTAACCTAACCTAACCTAACCTAACCTAACCTAACCTAACCTAACCTAACCTAACCTAACCTAACCTAACCTAACCTAACCTAACCTAACCTAACCTAACCTAACCTAACCTAACCTAACCTAACCTAACCTAACCTAACCTAACCTAACCTAACCTAACCTAACCTAACCTAACCTAACCTAACCTAACCTAACCTAACCTAACCTAACCTAACCTAACCTAACCTAACCTAACCTAACCTAACCTAACCTAACCTAACCTAACCTAACCTAACCTAACCTAACCTAACCTAACCTAACCTAACCTAACCTAACCTAACCTAACCTAACCTAACCTAACCTAACCTAACCTAACCTAACCTAACCTAACCTAACCTAACCTAACCTAACCTAACCTAACCTAACCTAACCTAACCTAACCTAACCTAACCTAACCTAACCTAACCTAACCTAACCTAACCTAACCTAACCTAACCTAACCTAACCTAACCTAACCTAACCTAACCTAACCTAACCTAACCTAACCTAACCTAACCTAACCTAACCTAACCTAACCTAACCTAACCTAACCTAACCTAACCTAACCTAACCTAACCTAACCTAACCTAACCTAACCTAACCTAACCTAACCTAACCTAACCTAACCTAACCTAACCTAACCTAACCTAACCTAACCTAACCTAACCTAACCTAACCTAACCTAACCTAACCTAACCTAACCTAACCTAACCTAACCTAACCTAACCTAACCTAACCTAACCTAACCTAACCTAACCTAACCTAACCTAACCTAACCTAACCTAACCTAACCTAACCTAACCTAACCTAACCTAACCTAACCTAACCTAACCTAACCTAACCTAACCTAACCTAACCTAACCTAACCTAACCTAACCTAACCTAACCTAACCTAACCTAACCTAACCTAACCTAACCTAACCTAACCTAACCTAACCTAACCTAACCTAACCTAACCTAACCTAACCTAACCTAACCTAACCTAACCTAACCTAACCTAACCTAACCTAACCTAACCTAACCTAACCTAACCTAACCTAACCTAACCTAACCTAACCTAACCTAACCTAACCTAACCTAACCTAACCTAACCTAACCTAACCTAACCTAACCTAACCTAACCTAACCTAACCTAACCTAACCTAACCTAACCTAACCTAACCTAACCTAACCTAACCTAACCTAACCTAACCTAACCTAACCTAACCTAACCTAACCTAACCTAACCTAACCTAACCTAACCTAACCTAACCTAACCTAACCTAACCTAACCTAACCTAACCTAACCTAACCTAACCTAACCTAACCTAACCTAACCTAACCTAACCTAACCTAACCTAACCTAACCTAACCTAACCTAACCTAACCTAACCTAACCTAACCTAACCTAACCTAACCTAACCTAACCTAACCTAACCTAACCTAACCTAACCTAACCTAACCTAACCTAACCTAACCTAACCTAACCTAACCTAACCTAACCTAACCTAACCTAACCTAACCTAACCTAACCTAACCTAACCTAACCTAACCTAACCTAACCTAACCTAACCTAACCTAACCTAACCTAACCTAACCTAACCTAACCTAACCTAACCTAACCTAACCTAACCTAACCTAACCTAACCTAACCTAACCTAACCTAACCTAACCTAACCTAACCTAACCTAACCTAACCTAACCTAACCTAACCTAACCTAACCTAACCTAACCTAACCTAACCTAACCTAACCTAACCTAACCTAACCTAACCTAACCTAACCTAACCTAACCTAACCTAACCTAACCTAACCTAACCTAACCTAACCTAACCTAACCTAACCTAACCTAACCTAACCTAACCTAACCTAACCTAACCTAACCTAACCTAACCTAACCTAACCTAACCTAACCTAACCTAACCTAACCTAACCTAACCTAACCTAACCTAACCTAACCTAACCTAACCTAACCTAACCTAACCTAACCTAACCTAACCTAACCTAACCTAACCTAACCTAACCTAACCTAACCTAACCTAACCTAACCTAACCTAACCTAACCTAACCTAACCTAACCTAACCTAACCTAACCTAACCTAACCTAACCTAACCTAACCTAACCTAACCTAACCTAACCTAACCTAACCTAACCTAACCTAACCTAACCTAACCTAACCTAACCTAACCTAACCTAACCTAACCTAACCTAACCTAACCTAACCTAACCTAACCTAACCTAACCTAACCTAACCTAACCTAACCTAACCTAACCTAACCTAACCTAACCTAACCTAACCTAACCTAACCTAACCTAACCTAACCTAACCTAACCTAACCTAACCTAACCTAACCTAACCTAACCTAACCTAACCTAACCTAACCTAACCTAACCTAACCTAACCTAACCTAACCTAACCTAACCTAACCTAACCTAACCTAACCTAACCTAACCTAACCTAACCTAACCTAACCTAACCTAACCTAACCTAACCTAACCTAACCTAACCTAACCTAACCTAACCTAACCTAACCTAACCTAACCTAACCTAACCTAACCTAACCTAACCTAACCTAACCTAACCTAACCTAACCTAACCTAACCTAACCTAACCTAACCTAACCTAACCTAACCTAACCTAACCTAACCTAACCTAACCTAACCTAACCTAACCTAACCTAACCTAACCTAACCTAACCTAACCTAACCTAACCTAACCTAACCTAACCTAACCTAACCTAACCTAACCTAACCTAACCTAACCTAACCTAACCTAACCTAACCTAACCTAACCTAACCTAACCTAACCTAACCTAACCTAACCTAACCTAACCTAACCTAACCTAACCTAACCTAACCTAACCTAACCTAACCTAACCTAACCTAACCTAACCTAACCTAACCTAACCTAACCTAACCTAACCTAACCTAACCTAACCTAACCTAACCTAACCTAACCTAACCTAACCTAACCTAACCTAACCTAACCTAACCTAACCTAACCTAACCTAACCTAACCTAACCTAACCTAACCTAACCTAACCTAACCTAACCTAACCTAACCTAACCTAACCTAACCTAACCTAACCTAACCTAACCTAACCTAACCTAACCTAACCTAACCTAACCTAACCTAACCTAACCTAACCTAACCTAACCTAACCTAACCTAACCTAACCTAACCTAACCTAACCTAACCTAACCTAACCTAACCTAACCTAACCTAACCTAACCTAACCTAACCTAACCTAACCTAACCTAACCTAACCTAACCTAACCTAACCTAACCTAACCTAACCTAACCTAACCTAACCTAACCTAACCTAACCTAACCTAACCTAACCTAACCTAACCTAACCTAACCTAACCTAACCTAACCTAACCTAACCTAACCTAACCTAACCTAACCTAACCTAACCTAACCTAACCTAACCTAACCTAACCTAACCTAACCTAACCTAACCTAACCTAACCTAACCTAACCTAACCTAACCTAACCTAACCTAACCTAACCTAACCTAACCTAACCTAACCTAACCTAACCTAACCTAACCTAACCTAACCTAACCTAACCTAACCTAACCTAACCTAACCTAACCTAACCTAACCTAACCTAACCTAACCTAACCTAACCTAACCTAACCTAACCTAACCTAACCTAACCTAACCTAACCTAACCTAACCTAACCTAACCTAACCTAACCTAACCTAACCTAACCTAACCTAACCTAACCTAACCTAACCTAACCTAACCTAACCTAACCTAACCTAACCTAACCTAACCTAACCTAACCTAACCTAACCTAACCTAACCTAACCTAACCTAACCTAACCTAACCTAACCTAACCTAACCTAACCTAACCTAACCTAACCTAACCTAACCTAACCTAACCTAACCTAACCTAACCTAACCTAACCTAACCTAACCTAACCTAACCTAACCTAACCTAACCTAACCTAACCTAACCTAACCTAACCTAACCTAACCTAACCTAACCTAACCTAACCTAACCTAACCTAACCTAACCTAACCTAACCTAACCTAACCTAACCTAACCTAACCTAACCTAACCTAACCTAACCTAACCTAACCTAACCTAACCTAACCTAACCTAACCTAACCTAACCTAACCTAACCTAACCTAACCTAACCTAACCTAACCTAACCTAACCTAACCTAACCTAACCTAACCTAACCTAACCTAACCTAACCTAACCTAACCTAACCTAACCTAACCTAACCTAACCTAACCTAACCTAACCTAACCTAACCTAACCTAACCTAACCTAACCTAACCTAACCTAACCTAACCTAACCTAACCTAACCTAACCTAACCTAACCTAACCTAACCTAACCTAACCTAACCTAACCTAACCTAACCTAACCTAACCTAACCTAACCTAACCTAACCTAACCTAACCTAACCTAACCTAACCTAACCTAACCTAACCTAACCTAACCTAACCTAACCTAACCTAACCTAACCTAACCTAACCTAACCTAACCTAACCTAACCTAACCTAACCTAACCTAACCTAACCTAACCTAACCTAACCTAACCTAACCTAACCTAACCTAACCTAACCTAACCTAACCTAACCTAACCTAACCTAACCTAACCTAACCTAACCTAACCTAACCTAACCTAACCTAACCTAACCTAACCTAACCTAACCTAACCTAACCTAACCTAACCTAACCTAACCTAACCTAACCTAACCTAACCTAACCTAACCTAACCTAACCTAACCTAACCTAACCTAACCTAACCTAACCTAACCTAACCTAACCTAACCTAACCTAACCTAACCTAACCTAACCTAACCTAACCTAACCTAACCTAACCTAACCTAACCTAACCTAACCTAACCTAACCTAACCTAACCTAACCTAACCTAACCTAACCTAACCTAACCTAACCTAACCTAACCTAACCTAACCTAACCTAACCTAACCTAACCTAACCTAACCTAACCTAACCTAACCTAACCTAACCTAACCTAACCTAACCTAACCTAACCTAACCTAACCTAACCTAACCTAACCTAACCTAACCTAACCTAACCTAACCTAACCTAACCTAACCTAACCTAACCTAACCTAACCTAACCTAACCTAACCTAACCTAACCTAACCTAACCTAACCTAACCTAACCTAACCTAACCTAACCTAACCTAACCTAACCTAACCTAACCTAACCTAACCTAACCTAACCTAACCTAACCTAACCTAACCTAACCTAACCTAACCTAACCTAACCTAACCTAACCTAACCTAACCTAACCTAACCTAACCTAACCTAACCTAACCTAACCTAACCTAACCTAACCTAACCTAACCTAACCTAACCTAACCTAACCTAACCTAACCTAACCTAACCTAACCTAACCTAACCTAACCTAACCTAACCTAACCTAACCTAACCTAACCTAACCTAACCTAACCTAACCTAACCTAACCTAACCTAACCTAACCTAACCTAACCTAACCTAACCTAACCTAACCTAACCTAACCTAACCTAACCTAACCTAACCTAACCTAACCTAACCTAACCTAACCTAACCTAACCTAACCTAACCTAACCTAACCTAACCTAACCTAACCTAACCTAACCTAACCTAACCTAACCTAACCTAACCTAACCTAACCTAACCTAACCTAACCTAACCTAACCTAACCTAACCTAACCTAACCTAACCTAACCTAACCTAACCTAACCTAACCTAACCTAACCTAACCTAACCTAACCTAACCTAACCTAACCTAACCTAACCTAACCTAACCTAACCTAACCTAACCTAACCTAACCTAACCTAACCTAACCTAACCTAACCTAACCTAACCTAACCTAACCTAACCTAACCTAACCTAACCTAACCTAACCTAACCTAACCTAACCTAACCTAACCTAACCTAACCTAACCTAACCTAACCTAACCTAACCTAACCTAACCTAACCTAACCTAACCTAACCTAACCTAACCTAACCTAACCTAACCTAACCTAACCTAACCTAACCTAACCTAACCTAACCTAACCTAACCTAACCTAACCTAACCTAACCTAACCTAACCTAACCTAACCTAACCTAACCTAACCTAACCTAACCTAACCTAACCTAACCTAACCTAACCTAACCTAACCTAACCTAACCTAACCTAACCTAACCTAACCTAACCTAACCTAACCTAACCTAACCTAACCTAACCTAACCTAACCTAACCTAACCTAACCTAACCTAACCTAACCTAACCTAACCTAACCTAACCTAACCTAACCTAACCTAACCTAACCTAACCTAACCTAACCTAACCTAACCTAACCTAACCTAACCTAACCTAACCTAACCTAACCTAACCTAACCTAACCTAACCTAACCTAACCTAACCTAACCTAACCTAACCTAACCTAACCTAACCTAACCTAACCTAACCTAACCTAACCTAACCTAACCTAACCTAACCTAACCTAACCTAACCTAACCTAACCTAACCTAACCTAACCTAACCTAACCTAACCTAACCTAACCTAACCTAACCTAACCTAACCTAACCTAACCTAACCTAACCTAACCTAACCTAACCTAACCTAACCTAACCTAACCTAACCTAACCTAACCTAACCTAACCTAACCTAACCTAACCTAACCTAACCTAACCTAACCTAACCTAACCTAACCTAACCTAACCTAACCTAACCTAACCTAACCTAACCTAACCTAACCTAACCTAACCTAACCTAACCTAACCTAACCTAACCTAACCTAACCTAACCTAACCTAACCTAACCTAACCTAACCTAACCTAACCTAACCTAACCTAACCTAACCTAACCTAACCTAACCTAACCTAACCTAACCTAACCTAACCTAACCTAACCTAACCTAACCTAACCTAACCTAACCTAACCTAACCTAACCTAACCTAACCTAACCTAACCTAACCTAACCTAACCTAACCTAACCTAACCTAACCTAACCTAACCTAACCTAACCTAACCTAACCTAACCTAACCTAACCTAACCTAACCTAACCTAACCTAACCTAACCTAACCTAACCTAACCTAACCTAACCTAACCTAACCTAACCTAACCTAACCTAACCTAACCTAACCTAACCTAACCTAACCTAACCTAACCTAACCTAACCTAACCTAACCTAACCTAACCTAACCTAACCTAACCTAACCTAACCTAACCTAACCTAACCTAACCTAACCTAACCTAACCTAACCTAACCTAACCTAACCTAACCTAACCTAACCTAACCTAACCTAACCTAACCTAACCTAACCTAACCTAACCTAACCTAACCTAACCTAACCTAACCTAACCTAACCTAACCTAACCTAACCTAACCTAACCTAACCTAACCTAACCTAACCTAACCTAACCTAACCTAACCTAACCTAACCTAACCTAACCTAACCTAACCTAACCTAACCTAACCTAACCTAACCTAACCTAACCTAACCTAACCTAACCTAACCTAACCTAACCTAACCTAACCTAACCTAACCTAACCTAACCTAACCTAACCTAACCTAACCTAACCTAACCTAACCTAACCTAACCTAACCTAACCTAACCTAACCTAACCTAACCTAACCTAACCTAACCTAACCTAACCTAACCTAACCTAACCTAACCTAACCTAACCTAACCTAACCTAACCTAACCTAACCTAACCTAACCTAACCTAACCTAACCTAACCTAACCTAACCTAACCTAACCTAACCTAACCTAACCTAACCTAACCTAACCTAACCTAACCTAACCTAACCTAACCTAACCTAACCTAACCTAACCTAACCTAACCTAACCTAACCTAACCTAACCTAACCTAACCTAACCTAACCTAACCTAACCTAACCTAACCTAACCTAACCTAACCTAACCTAACCTAACCTAACCTAACCTAACCTAACCTAACCTAACCTAACCTAACCTAACCTAACCTAACCTAACCTAACCTAACCTAACCTAACCTAACCTAACCTAACCTAACCTAACCTAACCTAACCTAACCTAACCTAACCTAACCTAACCTAACCTAACCTAACCTAACCTAACCTAACCTAACCTAACCTAACCTAACCTAACCTAACCTAACCTAACCTAACCTAACCTAACCTAACCTAACCTAACCTAACCTAACCTAACCTAACCTAACCTAACCTAACCTAACCTAACCTAACCTAACCTAACCTAACCTAACCTAACCTAACCTAACCTAACCTAACCTAACCTAACCTAACCTAACCTAACCTAACCTAACCTAACCTAACCTAACCTAACCTAACCTAACCTAACCTAACCTAACCTAACCTAACCTAACCTAACCTAACCTAACCTAACCTAACCTAACCTAACCTAACCTAACCTAACCTAACCTAACCTAACCTAACCTAACCTAACCTAACCTAACCTAACCTAACCTAACCTAACCTAACCTAACCTAACCTAACCTAACCTAACCTAACCTAACCTAACCTAACCTAACCTAACCTAACCTAACCTAACCTAACCTAACCTAACCTAACCTAACCTAACCTAACCTAACCTAACCTAACCTAACCTAACCTAACCTAACCTAACCTAACCTAACCTAACCTAACCTAACCTAACCTAACCTAACCTAACCTAACCTAACCTAACCTAACCTAACCTAACCTAACCTAACCTAACCTAACCTAACCTAACCTAACCTAACCTAACCTAACCTAACCTAACCTAACCTAACCTAACCTAACCTAACCTAACCTAACCTAACCTAACCTAACCTAACCTAACCTAACCTAACCTAACCTAACCTAACCTAACCTAACCTAACCTAACCTAACCTAACCTAACCTAACCTAACCTAACCTAACCTAACCTAACCTAACCTAACCTAACCTAACCTAACCTAACCTAACCTAACCTAACCTAACCTAACCTAACCTAACCTAACCTAACCTAACCTAACCTAACCTAACCTAACCTAACCTAACCTAACCTAACCTAACCTAACCTAACCTAACCTAACCTAACCTAACCTAACCTAACCTAACCTAACCTAACCTAACCTAACCTAACCTAACCTAACCTAACCTAACCTAACCTAACCTAACCTAACCTAACCTAACCTAACCTAACCTAACCTAACCTAACCTAACCTAACCTAACCTAACCTAACCTAACCTAACCTAACCTAACCTAACCTAACCTAACCTAACCTAACCTAACCTAACCTAACCTAACCTAACCTAACCTAACCTAACCTAACCTAACCTAACCTAACCTAACCTAACCTAACCTAACCTAACCTAACCTAACCTAACCTAACCTAACCTAACCTAACCTAACCTAACCTAACCTAACCTAACCTAACCTAACCTAACCTAACCTAACCTAACCTAACCTAACCTAACCTAACCTAACCTAACCTAACCTAACCTAACCTAACCTAACCTAACCTAACCTAACCTAACCTAACCTAACCTAACCTAACCTAACCTAACCTAACCTAACCTAACCTAACCTAACCTAACCTAACCTAACCTAACCTAACCTAACCTAACCTAACCTAACCTAACCTAACCTAACCTAACCTAACCTAACCTAACCTAACCTAACCTAACCTAACCTAACCTAACCTAACCTAACCTAACCTAACCTAACCTAACCTAACCTAACCTAACCTAACCTAACCTAACCTAACCTAACCTAACCTAACCTAACCTAACCTAACCTAACCTAACCTAACCTAACCTAACCTAACCTAACCTAACCTAACCTAACCTAACCTAACCTAACCTAACCTAACCTAACCTAACCTAACCTAACCTAACCTAACCTAACCTAACCTAACCTAACCTAACCTAACCTAACCTAACCTAACCTAACCTAACCTAACCTAACCTAACCTAACCTAACCTAACCTAACCTAACCTAACCTAACCTAACCTAACCTAACCTAACCTAACCTAACCTAACCTAACCTAACCTAACCTAACCTAACCTAACCTAACCTAACCTAACCTAACCTAACCTAACCTAACCTAACCTAACCTAACCTAACCTAACCTAACCTAACCTAACCTAACCTAACCTAACCTAACCTAACCTAACCTAACCTAACCTAACCTAACCTAACCTAACCTAACCTAACCTAACCTAACCTAACCTAACCTAACCTAACCTAACCTAACCTAACCTAACCTAACCTAACCTAACCTAACCTAACCTAACCTAACCTAACCTAACCTAACCTAACCTAACCTAACCTAACCTAACCTAACCTAACCTAACCTAACCTAACCTAACCTAACCTAACCTAACCTAACCTAACCTAACCTAACCTAACCTAACCTAACCTAACCTAACCTAACCTAACCTAACCTAACCTAACCTAACCTAACCTAACCTAACCTAACCTAACCTAACCTAACCTAACCTAACCTAACCTAACCTAACCTAACCTAACCTAACCTAACCTAACCTAACCTAACCTAACCTAACCTAACCTAACCTAACCTAACCTAACCTAACCTAACCTAACCTAACCTAACCTAACCTAACCTAACCTAACCTAACCTAACCTAACCTAACCTAACCTAACCTAACCTAACCTAACCTAACCTAACCTAACCTAACCTAACCTAACCTAACCTAACCTAACCTAACCTAACCTAACCTAACCTAACCTAACCTAACCTAACCTAACCTAACCTAACCTAACCTAACCTAACCTAACCTAACCTAACCTAACCTAACCTAACCTAACCTAACCTAACCTAACCTAACCTAACCTAACCTAACCTAACCTAACCTAACCTAACCTAACCTAACCTAACCTAACCTAACCTAACCTAACCTAACCTAACCTAACCTAACCTAACCTAACCTAACCTAACCTAACCTAACCTAACCTAACCTAACCTAACCTAACCTAACCTAACCTAACCTAACCTAACCTAACCTAACCTAACCTAACCTAACCTAACCTAACCTAACCTAACCTAACCTAACCTAACCTAACCTAACCTAACCTAACCTAACCTAACCTAACCTAACCTAACCTAACCTAACCTAACCTAACCTAACCTAACCTAACCTAACCTAACCTAACCTAACCTAACCTAACCTAACCTAACCTAACCTAACCTAACCTAACCTAACCTAACCTAACCTAACCTAACCTAACCTAACCTAACCTAACCTAACCTAACCTAACCTAACCTAACCTAACCTAACCTAACCTAACCTAACCTAACCTAACCTAACCTAACCTAACCTAACCTAACCTAACCTAACCTAACCTAACCTAACCTAACCTAACCTAACCTAACCTAACCTAACCTAACCTAACCTAACCTAACCTAACCTAACCTAACCTAACCTAACCTAACCTAACCTAACCTAACCTAACCTAACCTAACCTAACCTAACCTAACCTAACCTAACCTAACCTAACCTAACCTAACCTAACCTAACCTAACCTAACCTAACCTAACCTAACCTAACCTAACCTAACCTAACCTAACCTAACCTAACCTAACCTAACCTAACCTAACCTAACCTAACCTAACCTAACCTAACCTAACCTAACCTAACCTAACCTAACCTAACCTAACCTAACCTAACCTAACCTAACCTAACCTAACCTAACCTAACCTAACCTAACCTAACCTAACCTAACCTAACCTAACCTAACCTAACCTAACCTAACCTAACCTAACCTAACCTAACCTAACCTAACCTAACCTAACCTAACCTAACCTAACCTAACCTAACCTAACCTAACCTAACCTAACCTAACCTAACCTAACCTAACCTAACCTAACCTAACCTAACCTAACCTAACCTAACCTAACCTAACCTAACCTAACCTAACCTAACCTAACCTAACCTAACCTAACCTAACCTAACCTAACCTAACCTAACCTAACCTAACCTAACCTAACCTAACCTAACCTAACCTAACCTAACCTAACCTAACCTAACCTAACCTAACCTAACCTAACCTAACCTAACCTAACCTAACCTAACCTAACCTAACCTAACCTAACCTAACCTAACCTAACCTAACCTAACCTAACCTAACCTAACCTAACCTAACCTAACCTAACCTAACCTAACCTAACCTAACCTAACCTAACCTAACCTAACCTAACCTAACCTAACCTAACCTAACCTAACCTAACCTAACCTAACCTAACCTAACCTAACCTAACCTAACCGGAGTTCCTCACTCAACACTCCCCCAGTGAACAGCGCGCGTGTGAAGCTCTGTTAAATTAAAATATTAGAGCTGGGTAAAGTCGAAGTAAACCCGCAGTGCTATAAATCTACGTGATCGGTACGACAGTGCGGAGAAAAGTGAGTTAGTGCCCTGTTTCCTGACCCGAAACGGCCCGCCCGAATCGGTTATCCGCGTGCGCCGTCGAAACAAGATCGACGACATAGCAGTTTTTCGGCATCACTCGACGAGCCACGCGAAGCCGCACCTGGCAACACCACGCCAGGATTTTTCGGGCTTCAGTTGGGGGCCCCAGGTCGGAAACATTGCCAGCTGCACACTCGCCTGACTCCGGATCCACGGGCTTCGAGCTGTCCTACACTGACCACACTTGTGCGAACGCAGACTGCAGCGTCTCATCAGACGCGCCAGCCCCAGCTGCGTCTGCTGGTGTTACCTGGGCTCCGCTGCTGTTCCGGCTGCGCCCGCAATCGGGCTTCGACCTACCACTGCACCCCACTGAACCATCGAGGGGTGGTTTCTTGGTTGCGCCGGAAGCCCTGGCGTTCTGCTGGCCTTGGAGCTGACACCACCGGACGCTCCGTGTTGTGCTGCATCCGAAAACATCTTCGGATCGTCTGTGAAGCTCATACAAGGTCCGTACGGTGTATTTTAGTTGACCTGCCTACGGCAGGCAGTGACTGCACCGGATTTTGGTTAATTGTGGGCGAACTAGATCGGTGACCCCCCCTTTTTTGGACCCCATCGTGTGCGTCCTGAGGAGCCGGTTCTGTTGAGCTTCTTCACCTCTAATTCCGTCCACATTTGGCCAAGATATCCGAGTTTCAGTAAAATAAAACACCATATTACCGTGCGGCAATAGATGGCGCCAATATCAACAAAGCTGTTTTTATAATAAATCTCCACCAAATCTTTCCAAAAGATACCGTTTAGGCTATATATCTGTTCCGCCATCAAATCTGTTTCGTTTGAGGCCCTATTTGTCTTCCTCCGCCGAGTATTAATCACAAAATTTTAGTTTCATTAAATATTTCATTTTTCATTTTTCTTAAACTTTTTTTGTACAATTGATTAACCGAACTTATTACTCTGCACACATGTGTGCTACAAATATATGATCAGTTTGAGGCCATAAAATCAAGTTTCCGCCCCGAAACCACGAAAATATCGTGGTTTCAGCGAATTCGCAACAGTCCATCTATTCAAGGACAGATGGCACCACTTTCGGCGAACTAGTTTATTCAAGAAATAATTTTAAATTCTCTTATAAAGATACCGTTTTAGCTACACATCTGTCCCCCTTTTTAATCCGCTTATTTCAAGGCCCAAATTGATAAATTCCGCGGTGTATTAACCATAAAATCTTAGTTTCAGTAAATATTCCATTTTTCATTTTTCTCAACGTTTTTTTATACAATTGATTAAACAAACCTGTTACTCTGCACATTTGAGCGTCACAAATATTCGATCATTTTGAGGCCTTAAAATCAAGTTTCCGCCGCGAAACCACGAAAATATCGTGGTTTCAGCGAATTTGTAACAGTTCACCTATCCAAGGACAGATGGCGCCACTTTCGGCGAACTAGTTTATTCAAGAAATAATTTTAAATTCTCTTATAAAGATACCGTTTTAGCTACACATCTGTCCCCCTTTTTAATCCGCTTATTTCAAGGCCCAAATTGATTAATTCCGCGGTGTATTAACCATAAAATCCTAGCCTAACCTAACCTAACCTAACCTAACCTAACCTAACCTAACCTAACCTAACCTAACCTAACCTAACCGGAGTTCCTCACTCAACACTCCCCCAGTGAACAGCGCGCGTGTGAAGCTCTGTTAAATTAAAATATTAGAGCTGGGTAAAGTCGAAGTAAACCCGCAGTGCTATAAATCTACGTGATCGGTACGACAGTGCGGAGAAAAGTGAGTTAGTGCCCTGTTTCCTGACCCGAAACGGCCCGCCCGAATCGGTTATCCGCGTGCGCCGTCGAAACAAGATCGACGACATAGCAGTTTTTCGGCATCACTCGACGAGCCACGCGAAGCCGCACCTGGCAACACCACGCCAGGATTTTTCGGGCTTCAGTTGGGGGCCCCAGGTCGGAAACATTGCCAGCTGCACACTCGCCTGACTCCGGATCCACGGGCTTCGAGCTGTCCTACACTGACCACACTTGTGCGAACGCAGACTGCAGCGTCTCATCAGACGCGCCAGCCCCAGCTGCGTCTGCTGGTGTTACCTGGGCTCCGCTGCTGTTCCGGCTGCGCCCGCAATCGGGCTTCGACCTACCACTGCACCCCACTGAACCATCGAGGGGTGGTTTCTTGGTTGCGCCGGAAGCCCTGGCGTTCTGCTGGCCTTGGAGCTGACACCACCGGACGCTCCGTGTTGTGCTGCATCCGAAAACATCTTCGGATCGTCTGTGAAGCTCATACAAGGTCCGTACGGTGTATTTTAGTTGACCTGCCTACGGCAGGCAGTGACTGCACCGGATTTTGGTCAATTGTGGGCGAACTAGATCGATGACCCCCCCTTTTTTGGACCCCATCGTGTGCGTCCTGAGGAGCCGGTTCTGTTGAGCTCCTTCACCTCTAATTCCGTCCACATTTGGCCAAGATATCCGAGTTTCAGTAAAATAAAACACCATATTACCGTGCGGCAATAGATGGCGCCAATATCAACAAAGCTGTTTTTATAATAAATCTCCACCAAATCTTTCCAAAAGATACCGTTTAGGCTATATATCTGTTCCGCCATCAAATCTGTTTCGTTTGAGGTCCTATTTGTCTTCCTCCGCCGAGTATTAATCACAAAATTTTAGTTTCATTAAATATTTCATTTTTCATTTTTCTTAAACTTTTTTTGTACAATTGATTAACCGAACTTATTACTCTGCACACATGTGTGCTACAAATATATGATCAGTTTGAGGCCATAAAATCAAGTTTCCGCCGCGAAACCACGAAAATATCGTGGTTTCAGCGAATTCGCAACAGTCCATCTATTCAAGGACAGATGGCACCACTTTCGGCGAACTAGTTTATTCAAGAAATAATTTTAAATTCTCTTATAAAGATACCGTTTTAGCTACACATCTGTCCCCCTTTTTAATCCGCTTATTTCAAGGCCCAAATTGATAAATTCCGCGGTGTATTAACCATAAAATCTTAGTTTCAGTAAATATTCCATTTTTCATTTTTCTCAACGTTTTTTTATACAATTGATTAAACAAACCTGTTACTCTGCACATTTGAGCGTCACAAATATTCGATCATTTTGAGGCCTTAAAATCAAGTTTCCGCCGCGAAACCACGAAAATATCGTGGTTTCAGCGAATTTGTAACAGTTCACCTATCCAAGGACAGATGGCGCCACTCTCGGCGAACTAGTTTATTCAAGAAATAATTTTAAATTCTCTTATAAAGATACCGTTTTAGCTACACATCTGTCCCCCTTTTTAATCCGCTTATTTCAAGGCCCAAATTGATTAATTCCGCGGTGTATTAACCATAAAATCTTAGTTTCAGTAAATATTTCATTTTTCATTTTTCTCAACGTTTTTATACAATTGATTAAACAAACTTGTTACTCTGCACATATGAGCGTCACAAATATTCGATCATTTTGAGGCCTTAAAATCAAGTTTCCGCCGCGAAACCACGAAAATATCGTGGTTTCAGCGAATTTGTAACAGTTCACCTATCCAAGGACAGATGGCGCCACTTTAAGCAAGAAATAATTAATAATAGCAATTAGTAATAGCCACTATTGGCATTAAGTTACATTTTATTTATTTTAACTCGACTTTATTGTGGAAGGAATCTGTTATTATACATAGGGTGAGTGAGGTAGAAAAAAAAAAAAAAAAAAAAAAGGAAGAGGGAAAAGAACAACCCAAACAAAAAAAAAAAACCCAGCAGAAAACACCACACTGCTTTCGCTCTACCCGACCACCCTTTTACTTTAACTGTAGACTTAAGATTACTTATATTTTATTCCCCGTGATATCTGTGATTTATTGTTAATAAAACTTCTGACTATCATGATGCATATGGACTAGCCTGCAGGTTAACTGGGCATTGATATTGTGACTAGGATCTTCCTGTAAATTTTCATTTTAATCTTTATTTATTAATTATAATCTTATTTATTAAATAATTCATTCTTATTTTAAAAATTTTAACAAGTACTAGGCTCTAGAATTTTAACAAGTACATCTTCTCCTGTTTGTGTTCGTGTGGGTGTGTGTAACTGTGTAACCATGGCAACCAGGGAGAAACCAGCTAAGTCGGCCACTTCGAGAGCCAGGGGCGCCCCCGGCGTGGTCACCCCCGCCGCTATTGCGCCTGCTGCAGCCGCCCCCGCCGCTGCCGTGCCGGGTGCGGCCGCCCCCACTGCTATTGCATCGGCGGCGGCCGCTTCCGGTAAGACTGCTCGGCGCACGGGTACGATAAGGACCCCTCGTACCGCCCCGGACGTAGTGGCGCTGCAGGCACCCCCGCAGGCCAAGCCAGATCTGAAAGTAACACCGGCAGCGTGTGATGTGCCGCGGAAGTCGCCCGCGGCGTCAGGGGCCGTTACATCGAAGGAGCTGCGGGAGATAGCGGCGAGGGCGGCGGTGAAAAGTATGGATGGAACACAGGGCGCTTTTGCCGACGTTTCAGATTTCACGCTGGGCGCGCCCGTTTCCTGCCTGCTGTCGGAAGCCGTCTCTTTGGCGAGGGAGCAGAGCGTGTCAGCTGGAGGCTCCGTCCCCGGCTCCCCTGCGGCCCTGGTGTGCGCCCCGTCTCCCCGGCTTTCGTTGGGGGTGGACGGAGTGCCACTTCATGAGGTCCCCCGTCGAGCGAGCGCCCTGTTCATCGGTGCCAAGGCGGCTCTTGAGAGCGCTAATAACATAAAACGTGAGATACGGGAAAATGTTACCGGAGCGCTCCAAGAGCTTCTTGACCTGGTGAACCGGGTGTTTGACTCCAGGACCCGGGCTGCGGCGGAGACTGACCGCGTGCGCGTGGCGGCGTCAAGGGAGGCTTTACTTACGGAAAAGCGCCATGGAGGGGAGCTACTGAATGTCCTAGGTCAATATGGGAAGCTCTCAGATACCCTGGAGGAGGTGAAGAAACAGGCCACCTCCACTAGGGACCTCTTGGCTCATGAGCTCCCCGCCATGGCGGCGGCCCCGTTCGGATCGACGGACAGGACACTGGCGGATATTGGCGGAGCAGTTGAAAGGCTCATGAAGGAGCACGCCAAAGTCATTGACGCCCTGGCCACAGACAGCGGGCGGCTCTCGGGAGTGGAGAAAGCTGTGGAGGAGTGCAGTAAAATGATTGGTGGCCTCTCGGTTGCGTCGCGGCCCTCCTACGCCTCCGTCGCCGCAACCCAAGTCCAACCCCGGGATCCTCGATGGAAGCGTCCCAACCACGTCCTGGTGGTTAAGTCCACCGACCGTAAAGACACCAGCGATACGCTGATCAAAAAGATCACGACCACCGTGGACGTTGGTGAACTCGGGGTGGGGGTTAACCGTATTAGGCGCGGGCGGGACCAGCGGGCTGTCATCAGCTTGAGCTCTGCTGAGGACCTGGGCCGGATGCGCTGTGCACTCAACGAGGCGTCGTTCGAGGCTGAGGTGGCATCGTAACTACAAAAATGGAAATTATTTTTTACTTTTTAGTGCTTTTTCTTTGAAGTCGGTTATTTTTTTTTTTGTTATTTTTTTTTATTTGTTTATTTTTAGTGAATCTGAAGTACACTTACTAATTTATACACGTCCTTTCCAATAAAAAAAGAATCACCGAAATCGGTTGGCGTTATATTGCGTTATTCGTCCATTTGTCGCGCACATCTTAATACAAATTTAAGACTTTTATGATTTTCTCATGGATATCATTGTCAGAACTTAACCAAATTAAAATGGGACCACTTGGGAAGCACTAGCTGTCATTTAAAAATAATCATCAAAATCGGTTCACCCAGGCAAAAGTTATGAGGTAACAAACATAAAAAAAAACATACAGACGAATTGATAACCTCCTCCTGTTTTGAAGTCGGTTAAAAACCAAATAGACAACAGCATTCAACACATTAATATTATAGATAGGTAACAATAAAAAAAAACGCGAATCGGGCCAGGTTTTAGCGTGCTTTCGGTAATGATGACTCAAATCGGACCGCGACCTGTATTATATTCTGTTGCTTTACACAGAACATATAATATCCTAACCAAAGAGTTCGGTTTAACCTTATCGACACCGGCGCCGTATGCCCACACTGCAACTTAGCTGATCAATCCCTGGACCACCTCTTCTTTCATTGCTGTGCTTTTGATGAGCAAAGATAAAAACTGTATAAATGCTTAGAAATTACATACAAAGAAAGAGAAAAAATCCCGCTTGACCTGAAAAAGATATTAAGTCAACCGACCAACTTTGAACCCATATTTCTATACATACATGAGACAATAGAAAATATTTAACTACATGACACTCCAGAATGAACTACAATCCATAAGATACAATAAAGAGAAGGCTGTATAGCGAAAGCTTTTGCCTGTCCATTGGATAAACAAACAAAAAAAACAAAGAGTTCAGAGAAGTCGCTGCGCATCCTAATAACAGATATTCTTTTATTTTCAAAGGTTTGGAGAAGTCGCTGTCTTCTTTTTATTTTAGTGCTTGCATTGCATCAGGGACCAAATATAGGATACCATTGCATGCTAGAATGTATAAATCCTGCTTGCATAGTTTCGGTTTCATCTTGCTACGTTCCATTCATGGAGGTGAAGAAATGATTCCATCGCGTCGGTTATGGTATGTTTCTTAAAATTTATGCACATTATTAAAATGACACATCTTCGCTTTGTAAGCTCTTTACAGTTATGGCCTGCATATGCGCCAACTTAACGCAGGCCGAGGCGACAGATTTTAAGCGTTTATTTTACCCCGTGTAGAATGGTGCTTTGCGCCAAGAAAGTTTAGGTTAGTTAATAATGTTTTTACCTACCACCTGTCTAAATGGGGTGATGTGCAATCTAGGGCGCCTGCAACGAGACCAGCTATCGTTAATTTGTGCTTATTTAAGCTCTCAACCATATTTAAGAGAAATAGGAGACCCGAACGTTGCCTCACCGCAAGCAAGGAACTTAAAGCGATGCACTATTCCAGTGGCAACAAGAAAACATTGTGAAACCTTTGCACAATTTAGTTTTAATACTATTATTTCTGTCATGAACTACTACAATGACCTCTCAACAAGGAACACGGAGGATAAGTTTCAAATGTTGTTTTGAGTGCGTGATATTAGCCATCCATGTCGAGTAGGGGAGTAGGGGAGACGGGGTACTATTGATCCCATTTTTTTTAAATCGATGCGTTTCAGATTGTGAAGAGTAAATTTTTCAGTTATTTATGTCAAAAGCTTAAATAATTTAGAAATCCTCTACCGAATATAATAAATTTATCCCGTAGCCAATAAATTAAATTATATTTTGAATTTATGAGAGTGATAGCGAAGGATTAAGTATACCCTTCAACATCAAAATTCTTACAGACAGTGCAGCGGTACTCCGTGCATTGTGCAGCTACACCTTCAACTCAGGGCTAATTTTCCAGTGCCACCTTGAGGCTGGAAGTTATAGCGAGGAGAAACAAGGTAACATTGCAGTGGATCGAAGGTCACAGCAGATCCCATGGCAACGATGCAGCGGATGAGCTCGCCAAAAAGGGCTCCAGCCTGCGCCCAATCGGCCCGGAACCGTATGTACCCTTGCCATTTAGTGAGCTGAAGGCGTGGCTTCGCAGGCGCACGACTTCAGCGCACAAAGAACGATGGTTGAACTCCATGGAGTGCAGACAGTCGAGAGCGGCCGTTCCAGAGTTAGATCCGCGCCTCTCGAGGAGACTTCTTCACCTTAGCAGGAGTAAGTTACGTACTGTGATTGGCCTCTTAACGGGGCACTGTCCACTAAATAAGCATTTATTCACTCTTGGTGTCACCGACAGCGCCCTCTGTAGAGCTTGCATGAGCCCTCTGTAGGAGGAAGAGACCGCCGCTCACGTTATATTAGATTGTCCAGAGGTGGCTCTGGACAATCCAAGATAACGTGAGCTAAGATAACGTCTCATCTAGTCACAACTAGATGAGAAAACCAAATTTCCATGGTCAGAAACGTAACTATGGTCTGTTTGCCAGATCGACTCAGTACAGGAAAGATGACATTGCATGTGAATGGACGCAGACACTATGCATAGGCCACGTTCACATTGCGAGTCATAGATAGTCGATTTATATGCTTCATACCGTTCAGACGTCTGTCCGTCCAGCACATGTGTATCATACTCTTGCATAGTGGATGTAATAGGCCCAACACATCTATCGAGTTTGAAGTTTATTATTATTATAATAAAATTGTTTGTGTCTGGCATTTACACCCATATGGTGAGTCTCCATACAAAGCTATGAAAGTAAAATGTTAGTAACATTTGATCGATAAAACAATTTCTTCAAATTCTAATAATTTGTCCACTATCACTTAGTCCTTAATGAAAGAGATGAGCAATTCTTTAGATTTTTTTAAAGTAGTATACAATTCCTGATTATGTTTCTAAAAAACATACTTAAAAACTCATTATCAAAAATCACTAATCAACAGTATGATTCTTGCATGCGCCCGTGGGCGGCGCATCCTGGTCTTTTGACTTTATCATTTGTATGCGAATGTTAGACAGAGACTCGACTCAGCGGACAGGGTATAGAAGCAGGTGAGGGTGGTAAATCTTTCTTTCTTATGAGGATTAGCGATGGATGATGGCAATATAAAAAGTGGTGAGAGTTCTCTTAACTTTTCCCTCTTAGCTTTCGTTTTTTTGTAAATTTAGACCTTTTTCTCTCCTCCCTTAACCGGTCCGTTTTGTATTTTGTACGCATTGTGAAGTCAAACCATGTTGCACTTCTAATCTACCAACATTTCCTCCTGTCGTGGAGAATATCATGGACTGTTTGTAATTAAGTGTGAATGAAAAAGGTTCTTCTTGTAACATTTGCTTTCGAGTATAATGATTGAGAGTCATAACAGGAATTCGGAATTCTTTAGCCGTCCCTTTAATAGAATTACCTTCTAAAATTGTTTCTAACAGATAGTCTGAATGTTTCTTCATCAATCGGTGTGAGTTTTTTAGATGTTTGTTTCGTCTTATAAATTCGATGAATGTTCCACATATAACAAAACATTTAATATTTTGTAATTCAAGATTAAATAATGTTTCCTAGGAATCAAATCTCCCTCATACAGGGAGATTTGATCCCAGGGAGCAAGGGTAACAAGTCTCCCTTGGTAGATTTTTTCAGAACTAAATATCTATGCCATCCTAAGCTTAGATGAAAAATAATGGATACAGTAACTCCATACTGACGACAGTTCAAAGGCGATCCACATTTTTAATAAACTCACACACCTATAATTTTATATGCACACCAAACTCAATTACATAAAGGGTAACAGAGCAAGACCAAGCTATACGGAAAGTTATCATGCGAAAAAGTGACAAATAGATTTCTCTAATCGGGGAAGAATAAAATTACACAAAACTTCCGTGAAACTGAATTATTTCAACCATTTCAGAGTGGGAAAGTGACATTTGCGACGACTGGTCATAGAAATAGTGCAAAAGTGAACACATCATTATAATGATACTGATACTAAGAAAATGGATTGATACGCGGAATACAATTTTGCAAAATTGAAAATTCGTCATCCCTTCATCGTTTTATGAAAATCATCAACATAGAAGTAGTCAGAACAAATTATTCTCCATTCCCTGGAAAGTCAGTCGTTCGCTTGGCGCTAATTTCTTTACAGGAAGATACATAAATGTCTCCGATTTTTAAGCAACTTAAAAAAATGGAGGAGGTTCTCAATTTGTCGGAATCTTGGTTTTTTTTATTCATGTTCCCCAATTACTTGAAGGACCTATTTGGAAAATTCTTTTTTTTAAAGGGCATCCCCTAGTTGGTCCCATATTTTTTTTTATCAAAATTCGTTCAGTAGTTTGGAGCTTAAATAAAACAAAACAACGAATTTTTCAAACCACTGAACCCAGAAACAAGATTTTTTATTTACAGTAGCTTTCTTTTAGGGTGAGAAGGCTCATTAAGAGAGGTTTTTTTAGATATCACCGCTAAGGGGGGGGGGGGGGGGTAAAAGAGGGCAAATTGTACACATTTTATATGTCTGGAACCGCTGAACCCAGAAATGTGATAGTAGGTTTTTTAAGATGGTAATGCTTACGAAGAAAATCTTTTTGGTAATCCTACTATTAGGGGGGGGGGGGGTAAAGCAGACCAAAATGAACACATTTATGCGAAAACCACTCATGTTGAGATCTCCGAAACCAATATCCTAGAAACTTCAAATTTTCAGTGACTTCTTTTTACGGCGAAAAGGCTCGCTCACAACGGATTTTACAAAATTCAACTGTTAAGGGGATAAACGAGGGCTGCCGGTGTAGCGTTGTAGCTCAATCATAAAGTTACGAGGGCTGCCGGTGTAGCGTTGTAGCTCAATCATAAAGTTTACCTATCCAACAAATGTTCTGAGTTGGGCGCTCCGACTAACTTGTTGAGACTGAGCGACATGTGACTGCCCGAGGAGCGTTGTACGTCAATCATGAAGTTTACCTATCTAATAAATGTTCTGAGTTGGGTTCTCTGACTGACCTGTTGAGGCTGAGTGCGAGTGACTGCCGGTGGAGCGTTGTAGCTCAATCATAAAGTTTTCCTATACAACAAATGTTCTGAGTTGGGCGCTTTGACTGACTCGTTAAAGCTGAGCGACATGTGACTGCCCGAGGAGCGTTGTAGCTCAATCATAAAGTTTACCTATCTAATAAATGGTCTAGAGTTGGGTCCTCTGACTGACCTGTTGAGGCTGCGCAGCATGTGACTACCTGTAGAGCGTTGTAGCTCAATCATAAAGTTTACCTATCTAACAAATGTTCTAGAGTTGGGCGCTCTAACTGACTTGTTAAGACTGAGCAGCATGTGACTGCCAGTGGAGCGTTGTAGCTCAACCATAAAGCTTACCTATCCAACAAATGTTCTGAGTTCGGCGCTCTGACTGACTTTTTGAGGCTGAGCGGCATGTGACTGCCGGAGGAGCGTTAATCATAGAGTTTACCAATCTAACAAATGTTCTGAGTTGGGCGCTCTGACTGACTTGTTGAGGCTGAGCGGCATGTGACTGCCGGAGGAGCGCTGTAGCTCAATCATAAAGTTTACCGATCCAACAAATGTTCTGAGTTGGGCGCTCTGACTGACTTGTTGAGGTTGAGCGGCATGCAACAGCCGGAAGAGCGTTGTAGCTCAATCTTAATGTTTAACTATCTATCAAATGACCTTAGTTCGGCGCTCTGACTGACTTTTTGAGGCTGAGCGGCATGTGACTGCGCGAGGAGCGTTAATCATAAAGTTTACCAATCTAACAAATGTTCTGAGTTGGGCGCTCTGACTGACTTGTTGAGGCTGAGCGGCATGTGACTGCTGGAGGAGCGCTGTAGCTCAATCATAAAGTTTACCTTTACAACAAATGTTCTGAGTTGGGCGCTCTGACTGACTTTTTGAGGCTGAGCGGCATGTGACTACTGGAGGAGCGTTGTAGCTCAACCATAAAGTTTACCTATACAACCATTTTTCTAAGTTGGGTGCTCTGACTGACTCGTTGAAGCTGAGCGACATGTGACTGCCCGAGGAGCGTTGTAGCTCAATCATAAAGTTTACCTATCTAATAAATGTTCTAGAGTTGGGTTCTCTGACTGACCCGTTGAGGCTGCGCAGCATGTGACTACCTGTAGAGCGTTGTAGCTCAATTAAAGTTAAACTATCTAATAAATGTTCTGAGTTGGGTTCTCTGACTGACTTGTTGAAACTGCTATGCATGCTGCATATGACTGCCGGTGGAGCGTTGTAGCTCAATCATAAAGTTTACCTATCCAACAAATGTTCTGAGTTGGGCGCCCCGACTAACTTGTTGAGACTGAGCGACATGTGACTGCCCGAGGAGCGTTGTACGTCAATCATGAAGTTTACCTATCTAATAAATGTTCTGAGTTGGGTTCTCTGACTGACTTGTTGAGGCTGCTATGCATGCTGCATATGACTGCCGGTGGAGCGTTGTAGCTCAATCATAAAGTTTACCTATCCAACAAATGTTCTGAGTTGGGCGCTCCGACTAACTTGTTGAGACTGAGCGACATGTGACTGCCCGAGGAGCGTTGTACGTCAACCATCAAGTTTACCTATACAACAAATGTTCTGAGTTGGGCGCTTTGACTGACTCGTTGAAGCTGAGCGACATGTGACTGCCCGAGGAGCGTTGTAGCTCAATCATAAAGTTTACCTATCTAATAAATGGTCTAGAGTTGGGTTCTTTGACTGACCTGTTGAGGCTGCGCAGCATGTGACTACCTGTAGAGCGTTGTAGCTCAACCATAAAGTTTACCTATCCAACCATTGTTCTAAGTTGGGTGCTCTGACTGACTCGTTGAGGTTGAGCGGCATGCAACAGCCGGAAGAGCGTTGTAGCTCAATCTTAATGTTTAACTATCTATCAAATGATCTTAGTTCGGCGCTCTGACTGACTTTTTGAGGCTGAGCGGCATGTGACTGCGCGATGAGCGTTAATCATAAAGTTTACCAATCTAACAAATGTTCTGAGTTGGGCGCTCTGACTGACTTGTTGAGGCTGAGCGGCATGTGACTGCTGGAGGAGCGCTGTAGCTCAATCATAAAGTTTACCTTTACAACAAATGTTCTGAGTTGGGCGCTCTGACTGACTTTTTGAGGCTGAGCGGCATGTGACTACTGGAGGAGCGTTGTAGCTCAACCATAAAGTTTACCTATCCAACCATTGTTCTAAGTTGGGTGCTCTGACTGACTCGTTGAAGCTGAGCGACATGTGACTGCCCGAGGAGCGTTGTAGCTCAATCATAAAGTTTACCTATCTAATAAATGTTCTAGAGTTGGGTTCTCTGACTGACCTGTTGAGGCTGCGCAGCATGTGACTACCTGTAGAGCGTTGTAGCTCAATCATAAAGTTAAACTATCTAATTAATGTTCTGAGTTGGGTTCTCTGACTGACTTGTTGAAACTGCTATGCATGCTGCATATGACTGCCGGTGGAGCGTTGTAGCTCAATCATAAAGTTTACCTATCCAACAAAAGTTCTGAGTTGGGCGCCCCGACTAACTTGTTGAGACTGAGCGACATGTGACTGCCCGAGGAGCGTTGTACGTCAATCATGAAGTTTACCTATCTAATAAATGTTCTGAGTTGGGTTCTCTGACTGACTTGTTGAGGCTGCTATGCATGCTGCATATGACTGCCCGAGGAGCGTTGTACGTCAACCATCAAGTTTACCTATACAACAAATGTTCTGAGTTGGGCGCTCCGACTAACTTGTTGAGACTGAGCGACATGTGACTGCCCGAGGAGCGTTGTACGTCAACCATCAAGTTTACCTATACAACAAATGTTCTGAGTTGGGCGCTTTGACTGACTCGTTGAAGCTGAGCGACATGTGACTGCCCGAGGAGCGTTGTAGCTCAATCATAAAGTTTACCTATCTAATAAATGGTCTAGAGTTGGGTTCTTTGACTGACCTGTTGAGGCTGCGCAGCATGTGACTACCTGTAGAGCGTTGTAGCTCAATCATAAAGTTTACCTATCTAACAAATGTTCTAGAGTTGAGCGCTCTGACTGACTTGTTGAGGCTGAGCGGCATGTGACTGCCGGAGGAGCGCTGTAGCTCAATCATAAAGTTTACCGATCCAACAAATGTTCTGATTTGGGCGCTCTGACTGACTTGTTGAGGTTGAGCGGCATGCAACAGCCGGAGGAGCTTTGTAGCTCAATCTTAAAGTTTAACTATCTATCAAATGGTCTTAGTTCGGTGCTCTGACTGACTTTTTGAGGCTGAGCGGCATGTGACTGCGCGAGGAGCGTTAATCATAAAGTTTACCAATCTAACAAATGTTCTGAGTTGAGCGCTCTGACTGACTTGTTGAGGCTGAGCGGCATGTGACTGCCGGAGGAGCGCTGTAGCTCAATCATAAAGTTTACCTTTACAACAAATGTTCTAAGTTGGGCGCTCTGACTGACTTGTTGAGGCTGAGCGGCATGTGACTACCGGAGGAGCGTTGTAGCTTAATCTTTAAGTTTACCTATCTTATAACTGTTCTAGAGTTGAGTTCTCTGACTGACTTGTGTAGGCTGCGCATCATGTGACTGCCGGTGGAGCGTTCTAGCGCAATCATAAAAGTTAACTATATATCAAATGATATTAGTTCGGCGCTCTGACTGACTTTTTGAGGCTGAGCGGCATGTGACTGCCGGAGAAGCATTAATCATAAAGTTTACCAATCTAACAAATGTTTTGAGTGGGACGCTCTGACTGACTCGTTGAGGCTGAGTGGCATGTGACTGCCGAAAAAGTTGTAGCTGAATCATAAAGTTTACCTATCTAACCAATGTTCTGAGCTTGTTCACTCTGACTGACTTTTTGAGGCTGGGCGGCATGTGACTGCCGGAGGACCGTTAATCATAAAGTTTACCAATCTAACAAATGTTCTGAGTTGGGCCCTCTGACTGACCGGTTGAGGCTGAGCGGCATGTGACTGCCGGAGGAGCGTTGTAGCTCAATCATAAAGTTTAACTGTCTATCAAATGATCTGAGTTGGATTCTCTGACTGACTTGTTGAGGCTGCGCGGCATGTGACTGCCGTAGGATCGTTGTAGATCAATCATAAAGTTTACCTATCAAATAAATATTCTAGAGTTGGGCGCTCTAACTGACTTGTAGAGACTGAGCGGCATATGACTGCCAGTGGAGCGTTGTAGCTCAATCATAAAGTTTACCTATCTAACAAATGTTCTGAGTTGGGCGCTCCGACTAACTTGTTGAGGCTGAGCGGCATATGACTGCCGGTGAAGCGTTGTAGCTCAACCATAAAGCTTACCTATCCAACAAATGTTCTGAGTTCGGTGCTCTGACTGGCTCTTTGAGGCTGAGCGGCATGTGACTGCCGGAGGAGCGTTTATCATAGAGTTTACCAATCTAACAAATGTTCTGAGTTGGGCGCTCTGACTGACTTGTTGAGGCCGAACGGCATGTGACTGCCGGTGTAGCGTTGTAACTCAACCATAAAGTTTACCGATCCAACAAATGTTCTGAGTTGGGCGTTCTGACTGACTTGTTCAGGCTGAGCGGCATGTGACTGCCGGAGGAGCGTTGTAGTTCGATCATAAAGTATACCTATCTAATAAATGTTCTGAGTTGGGTTCTCTGACTGACTTGTTGAGGCTGCACGTCATGTGACTGCCGGTGGAGCGTTGTAGATCAATCATAAAGTTTACCTATCCAACAAATGTTCTGAGTTGGGCGCTCCGACTAACTTGTTGAGGCTCAGCGGCATATGACTGCCGGTGGAGCGTTGTAGCTCAACCATAAAGCTTACCTATCCAACAAATGTTCTGAGTTCGGTGCTCTGACTGGCTCTTTGAGGCTGAGCGGCATGTGACTGCCGGAGGAGCGTTTATCATAGAGTTTACCAATCTAACAAATGTTCTGAGTTGGGCGCTCTGACTGACTTGTTGAGGCTGAGCGGCATGTGACTGCCGGAGGAGCGTTGTAGCTCGATCATAAAGTTTACCTATCTAATAAATGTTCTGAGTTGGGTTCTCTGACTGACTTTTTGAGGCTGCACGTCATGTGACTGCCTGGGTAGCGTTGTAGCTCAATCGTGAAGTTTTCCTATACAACAAATGATCTGAGTTGGGCGCTCTGGCTGACTTGCTGAGGCTGAGTGGCATGTGACTGTTGGTGGAGCGTTGTAGCTCAATCATAAAGTTTAACTGTCTATCAAATGATCTGAGTTCGGCGCTCTGACTGACTGTGAGGCTGAGCGGCTTGTGACTGCTGGAGGAGCGTTAATGATAAAGTTAATCAATCTAACAAATTTTCCTGACTTGCTGAGGCTGAGTGGCATGTGACTGTTGGTGGAGCGTTGTAGCTCAATCATAAAGTTTAACTGTCTATCAAATGATCTGAGTTCGGCGCTCTGACTGACTGTGAGGCTGAGCGGCTTGTGACTGCTGGAGGAGCGTTAATGATAAAGTTAATCAATCTAACAAATTTTCTGAGTTGGGCGCTCTGACTGTCTTGTTCAGGCTGAGCGGCAAGTGACTGCCGGGGGAGCGTTGTACCTCAATCATTAATATTTTGGAACGTGGAAACTTTTTGGGTTCTTCTGTGAAAATTGTGTAAATCCAGACGGTTTCAAATTTGTTTTGTCGCTAGTTGAATTCTGTTGTGAACATTTGGTATTTGTTATGGATTGGATCGAGCGTATGGAAACTTTCAGTGGATGTTCTCCACTGTCGGAATGAGAACTCTATGTGACTTCGATTTGTGAATATTTTTGTGGCAATAATTGCAATTCTTCATTTTCATTAATCGTCTGCTGCTCACGATAATTGGTTTGGATGTAATCTTCAAAAATTCCAGAAAAACTTACGTTACTTGTGCTGACATAATATTTATTCATCGAGTCGTTAATATCAACATCACTTTCTAAATGCATTTTATTATCTGGAGTTCGTCGGAGAGGCTCGTCGCTGTTTCATAATGCTTACGTATTAAGTCACGTGGTTGAGTGATGTTAGACCGGATTTGCAAATTTTTTTACTTAAATTAACCCAAAAGGGTACAATGTTTCATTTCAAATTTATGATTTTTTGAATTGTTATGAAACAGCACATTTTTGGGTTGAACTTTGTGTGGAAAGGTAAAAGCATCAGCATAATTGTCTCCTCTTCTCTGGATAAGCACATCTTCAGATTCATTAGTTGCTTCTGCATAGCTCAATTCACCCACAAAAGGAGATATGCAACCGGAGCTCCAGTGACTTTTTTGGTATAACAGAAATGTGCTCGATAGTGTTAGAAACCATCGATAATTATTATTAATGATTAGAATATTCAAATATTTCAACTTTCATGAGAACTCCAGCAAATATAATTCGATCTAAACAGACGTTAAACAAATAGTTCCCTTGCAGAAAAAGTAGAGCCATCTCTATCCATCCCTATCAGATATTTCAGCAATTTACGATTATATAAATGTTCGTCATTTCTTACTATAATTCTTTTTTCAATAAGGTATATTGTGCCAATACCCGTACCATTATTTTTATTTTCATAAATACATCGATACACAATATATTTTAGCTAAAATAATAATCCGATGCGCAGCGCCATCTATTGCATAATAGTGATAATATGTTGTGTTTGTTTTCTTAAATTGCACATTTCTCTCGTATAACCACTTTTTTTTGCTTTTTAGGTAGTTGACCGCATATATTTTTAGGCAAAAAATCGTATTCGTATATTTCGAAATCTAGACACAGCCGTCAATAAAACCGAATGAGTATTTTGTGCCGAGACACCAAGTTGTTTCCGTAAGTTTTCCCCAACTATTGAATACACACAACACTGCGGATTCTGGAGGCAAAATAAGCAAATTACCATTTTTTTTTTCTCTAATCTCAAATAAATATCTCAGTTCACATACTATTTCATGTAACTTATATACGAAGTGCTTGAACTAGCAATATGCTTATATTATCCTTCAGAATAACTTTCTATGGTGGTGTGCCCACTAAAATGAGCTAGAAAATCTAAGAATAACCTGCAACCGATTATAACAATAAAAAAATCTGGAATGCGATGCGGCGCGAACCACGAACCTCTGGCTCAGGAAGCGACACCCAGCGCGCAGCAGTAAACAAGACTCTTGTCCTAAATGCGAAAATAGTAATCGCTTCAGTAAATGCATCACTGCGACTTGAGATGCATCTGCTGACGTTTCTATGAGTTTACAGTGTCTGAAATGTATCAATTTGGATTCACCTTAGTCAAAACAATTTAACTATGGTAGTTCGATCCAAAAACTCTTAAATTAGTGACGATTTTCTAGCCCATACAAACTTGGCGATGTCCTTTGTATGTTCACAGGTTCTGCTCAAGCAGACAAAACAACTAGTTTCTCTGAAAAGTCATTCGTTTTTCGTTTTCTACCATATAACCTGATGCACTTTCACAGTGCCTTTAAAAGTTTTCAATGTCTGAGATGGAGTCAATAAGTCCTAATCCAAAATGTGGTACTCATCCACAGACTCTAATATAATATTCTCTGTGCTTTGCTTAACACATTGTATAAAACTTTCAATCGACACAATATCGTTTCTTCTTGCTACAGCTGAGTCTGCAATCCGTTTCACAGTGCCGCCAACGGCATCCGCGGCTCCCTGCTTCACTAGTACCATTACAATGTTGATATTATATAGAACATAGTCTTATTTCTGTATTGACTGCTTGGGGAGTCAGTAGCCGAAGTATCAGTTGTCACCTAAATTGGCGTTTACGGCAAACCGATCGATTGGTGTTGTCAAATGTATGGCAAAATTGAAGAGCGCTCGCAGTGGGCGTTAATCGAAATAACATTTGCGAGTCCGAGCTTGATTTGACAGCTTACTCAACGTTGCCGTAAATACGTCGACATTGCCGTTTACTTCCACTCCGCGTTTTCATATAAATCGGAATGTCCGCGTTTGACTTTGATAGCTTGCAGAAGTAAAACCACAGAATATCTAGTAAAAACTTGTATCGAGTTTGACGTTTTTACGGAACTTCGAAGTTATGATTTCAGCAATAATGTTATCGCTGCAGCTTTCAGCTAACTGCTTCTTTCGTTGTCTTAGTCGCTTTGATCTAGCTAGATTTACAACCATCTTTCGATACATCTTCTCGATATCAGCTGTGACCGCAAATCTGTGTTGCCTGAATCGAAGGAGTATCGACAGAAGATCGTCTTGTACTGTTGGTCCCCCCATCTGGATGTCATTGAAGACACTCCAGCTGAAGTAGGCGCACTAGCATTGAATACAGCACGAAGCTTAGTGGTTGAACTGCTTTCACGTAGCACGCCACGGTGCGGAAGGAAATACGATTTGACAAATTTATCATTAATGTCGCTCTCAGTCATGTGACCTAACGTATTGTACTCCTTCATGAAATCGACATACATGGCTCTGAGCACTGGCTGACGCTGTAGTTGTCTCTCTAGCGACAGAAAACATTGCTTAGCTCGCTCAAAGGAACTGCCCAGATCCTTGTCAGACCCTTTTAGAGGAATCGTAACTAAGAACCTGCCTACGTACACGCGGGCTACGGTTTGAACAAACTTGCTTTCACACGCTTTCTCCTCTTTAGAGTATACCGGATTTTTTGGATCTACCAGTTCCTCGAGCTGCCAGAACTTGGCAAGCTGCTCATGCATGCCAAAAGGCAGCAAAGTTGCACTGGATGCTATTGGGTCCTCCAGAGAGGCGACCTGAAATTAGCCTTCCTAACTTAGTCTCACGCACGTTGGGTTTGTTTCGCCCCAATGATATGTTTCCAGACCCCAGCAGATCCCAAAACACCTCAGCTCCGATCAGCATGTCAATGGGTGCCGGGAGATTAAATGTAGGATCTGCTAAGACCAGATTTTTGGGAATGGACTGCTTTGAAATATCCACAGCGTACTTGGGTAGCTCATGGTATTCATCACAAAACATGAAATTGTATCACTGTAATCATCGCGAAATAATGCTACAACAGCTAAAAAACGGAAGCATCGAAACTGGCTTGGAAATCAACAGAGAGAAGACCAAAGTAATGACAAACGGCCCAGAAACACAGATATTATTAGATGGTGTGCAGATCCAGTACGTAAAAGAATATGTGTATCTAGGTCAGACAATATCCTTTCAAGACCGAATGTCCCAAGAAATCGATAGACGTATTAAACATACTTGAAATAGGTACTGGAGCCTAAAAGACGTGATGAAAGGCCACCTACCAATAGGTGTTAAAAGTAAAATTGTCGACTTAAGTTTGCTACCAATACTCACGTACGGATGTCAGACTTGGTCCATCAACCAAACTCACGTACAAAAATTAAGGGTGTGTCAAAGATCCATTGAACGTAGTCTCCTAGGCATAACAAGGCGTGACAAAATAAGGAATACACTTGTAAGAGAAAAGACAAAAATAAAAGATAGTATTGTTCACTCAAAAAAGCTTAAGTGGAAATGGGCCGGACACCTAATTAGGACTAAAGATGAAAGATGGACAAAAAGGACCACAGAATGGTACCCACGATATGGAAAAAGGAGCGTAGGACGACAGGAGAAGAGATGGGACGACGACATAGTTAAAATTACGGGCAGAATATGGACAAGAAAGGCAAAAGAGAGAAAAAAATGCGAAGAAATGGGGGAGGCCTTCACCCTGCAGTGGGAAGCACAGCTATTTAAAAAATGATGTAGACTTTACTAATATTTAGGACTTAAGTTTTAAGATTAAGAGGAAATATCTACTCACAGTTTTTTTTTTCCTTACACTAACACTCTAAAAATCATCACAATGTAATGATACCATCTGTGCTCATAAAATAAACGGCTCTATTATTATTATTATTAATCATCGCGAAGTGAATTGATTCGCACATTGCATCTTATAGTGATTGAGAAACAGAATTATTAATTCCCGTAGCAGAAACATCTACCGCGATCGTAGATAACCCTAATCGTTCACACAGATTAGTAATATATGTAGTAAACTACAGATGGGAAGCCGTATAGGAACTGACAGCTTCATACAGTGAGCCAACTTCACGCACCGCTTCATAGAATAGGGCTAACCTCACGTTATAAGTCAATAGGTTTTATAAATTGAAGTTAGCAACAGAATGTTGACGTAGGACGGCTAGGGATGTACCATTACCGAAAAAATCGAGTATCGATTGTTTCCACTCATAGGGTTGCTCTCTGTCGATATTCTAGCAATCATCAATAAGGGAAAAACAACTTGCTTGAGATGAATCAGGAAAAATAAGAGACCATAATAACATGGAAGCATATTTATTAAAAAATGTAGTATTTACAGGGATTGTAGTGTATTTAGGAATAAATATCTAGAACTTCCCAGGTTTAACAATTTAAAATTAAATTACAAAATTATATACATGTTTTACAAAATATAAAAGGTAATAAATAATGCTCTTTTAATAAGGTTAGTAACAAAACAGATGCGCAGCGCCAGCATACAAACTAACCAAACAAATTGTCACTACCATTAGAATTGTCAAAAGCTATGCCAAAACAATTTTAGTCATTTAGTCATACCCATGATTATATCTTGTCATTGAATGTCTATCTCACTCTAACAACACTTTCAAAGCAGATGCAACTAGTTAATAGGCGCGAAATGACACGTTATATTGGTTTGTGCTCCCACCGTTGACATGTCATACATTTTTTTTAAACAAATTCCGCAGTTTAGTAATTAATCTTAAATTAAAGTATGTGTACATGTAAAGTCATTATTACTAATAATGTTTTTAAATGGGGAAGAATACTGCTTATTTTATCACATCAGATGGCGTCAACAGGACCTTATCTCTTCCTCCATACCTTATTTTGAGTGCATGATGGAGTACATAAATATTATTTATAAACTAAGAAAGAAATCTTGCTAGGAATGACAGTTAAGTCGTTTAAAAGGTGAGGTCGCTCGCAGGCCATCTACAAGCTTTGCAAGTATAGGCGCCGACCGGATCATTTTCAGGGTGGTGCATACCTTGAATTCTTAAAAGTTTACCTCTATTCAAGACATCTTGACGGTTGCCGTACGCTAGGTGAAACTCAGTCATTCGTGAACTCCTCCGAGAGTACTAAATTGATAAAGCTCAAATTCATTTTTAGGGTTCCGTACCCAAAGGGTGCCAACAGAACCCTATTACTAAGCCTCCGCTGTCCGTCCGTCCGTCCGTCTGTCAGCGGGCTGTATCTCATGAACCGTAATAGGTAGACAGTTGAAATATTCACAGAGTATGTATTTTTATTGCTGCTAGAACAACAAATACTAAAAATAAACAAATAATAATAAATGAAGGGGGTCTCCATACAACAAACCTAATTTGAAACGTTGTCCTAACGGATTCCAGAGATGGCGCTACGAGTAGACATTTTTGAATTTTAGATTAATAATATCTTTTTATCTGCTGATTATGCAAAGGGCTAAATTGAATTACGCTAATTACAGTTAAATTGATTAAAAATATGCTTAATGTTACAAATTACATTTTTATTAGCTGACAGGAAAGCGCCATCTAGTCTTCATCTAGTACTATTCCCAAAAACCTTACATACAATATTTCGACATTTTTGCTTTGAGATCGCACATCTGACCTGACAAGGATGCTATAGTCACTATAATTTAAATATAGTTTAAAACAATATTTAAGAGACATGTTTTATGGCGTTTTTGCTAGATCGAACGGCCTTGAGCGTTCGACCTTGGATACGTCCGTATTTTTACAAATATTTGCTTCACATTCGGCAGTGCTTAGGCCGGACATTAATGAACCCTAATTTCGCGCGGCGCCCGAACCAGCCGCATAGCTCTTTTGGTAAGCTGTTTGGCCACGGGCGGTACCTACGAATGAGTACCGAGTTCGAATCTCTCAGAACCAATATTTTTATATATAGATAAACGGAAAACGTAGTTTCGCGTGATATAACATTTTATTTTCGTTCGTTCTTTATTCTAACGATCTAGTCGACCTTTCGGTGGTTTGGTGCTTTCACCCTACGATTGTACGGAATCCTTTGTGTGCGAGTCCGACTCGCACTTGGCCGGTTTTTATACATACATACCATCACGCCGGTTCCCCGTAGGGGTAGGCGAGATGATAGAGCGCCATACAGTACGATCACAGCTTACAGACACATCTTTTCTTACATGCATTCCGATTCCGGGTGCTACGTACCTGCCCTTTATGTAATATTACATCGATTTGGTCATGGTACGTTCTCCTAGGCCGCCCCGGCACGGCACTTCCACTCGCTTCCGCTCTGTAAATTTGTTTTGTCATACTGTCGTGATCTAGTACGATAGTAATTGCAAGAGCGAAGTTCGAGCATATCGGCAGAATTGACTAGAAGTTGATCAACCACTTAGTTGTGACTAGATTTAGACGCATCAGCATAATGCTGGCTGTCTAAAATGAATAAATAAATCAATAAAAAAATAAAAAAATAACCACCCAACCGGGTGCCGTTAATTCTGGTCCCTCGCCAAATCAGTCAAAGCAAATTTCTGCCGGTCTTCCCTTCCACCATTGCAGCACCCTAACGGTTCACTCGCCTTTTTCGCCAAAAAATGGCCGACCTTCTCGTGGGCCTTTTTGCGGCGAACTCCCGTCTGGATGATGACGGATCTGTTCCGCCATCCATTCCTAGGTGCGTAGTCTCAATGCAGAAGATACATTTCCGCCAGGGAACTGTTGGGCGTGAGCTCTTCGCCCTCGATCCCAGAAAGGCGAGCGGCCCTGATGGTATTCCTGCGCTGGTGTTGAAAAAGTGTGTTCCAGAATTAGCTCCCGTCCTTACCCGCCTTTACCGCCTATCATACTCCACCGGATGTGTGCCTGCAGCTTGGAAATCGGCCAAAATTCAGCTGGCCAAGTGCGAGACAGATTCGCACATAAAGGGTTCCGTACCATAATACAAGATTTGTATATATTGCTATTATTAAAATACAGCAAAAGATGCGAAAAACAGGTCTGTTGTTTGTAAAAAATTTAAGGGGGTCCCTTAATTTTTTTAATTTATTTCAATTTTACTATTTGTTGTTGTAGCGGCAATAGAAATAGGTACACATTCTGTGAAAAGGAGAGTGACCAAAACTGAACCTGAACTTCGAATTTAGTAGTTACGGCATGTTACGGAAAAGTGCCTACGTTGTTAGAATTTTAAATTAATGAAAGCTATTTGCTTGTTAGTATCTTGTTTTTTTAGTGTGGAGATATTGAAATATAATAAATGGTTTAGATATTATCACCTAGCTTTCGGTTATGTTAAACTCGAGCGCGTTTGCGCACGTCTCCGAATGTTCAATATGGCAATCTATTATAAAAAAAACATAAATTATTAACAACACCTCTATCTTGAATGTGCGCCAAAATCCTGTTCTATCGGTGTGCATGTTTGCTTGTGGCGAAACAACTTTGGCGACAATAATCTCTTTTGTATTACAGGACTTATTTGGTAAAAAAAAATTATTTTCCATACAAGGGATATTTTCCAGAACAATGCCCCTTCGAAGTTTATGATATATCATTCCCAATGATTAACTGTTAGGTTATAGCAAAGGCAGTCACTATATAACGTGTCTTATAAACGCTAGAAGGTAAACTTTGTTAAACTTGGAGAAACTATGCCGCCCAAAAATAAGACAAAACTATTGGCAATTGATGGACACACGTGAGAAGCACTAGCAGAAAAGAATTCCTCTTTAGATTTGTTCACCAAGATCCATCCCAGAAATACATGTATTCTCACAAGCGAAATAACATATAATACTTCTCGAACTTACAATTACATTGGAAAATAACATTATATAAGAATAACAACTTTAAAGTAAACAAAGACTGGAATTTAAAATACCAGAGAGTGTAAAATGACTTCAAGACTGAATTATTTGTTGTTAAAGTCGAAACCAAGAGGAATCCAAGCCTCCCAAGATCGACGTCAAGTTCAGATAGAGAAAACTGAAGTTGTGACCGAAATCTGAACGTACAGAGGCTTCAGATATATGAAGAAAAGACTCGATGTCCTAAATAGTGGAAACGACGCCTGGAAGAGTTACATTTCTTTTTTGTTTCCGCTTGCGCGTTAATACATATTTCCTGTATGCTAATTTTTGCATCGTTGGCATGTACACTGACAATTTTTCGTTATAACTTCCTTTGAAAATTTTATTAATGGTATTGCACCAATTGTGGATTTGAACTCTAGAAACTATAGTAAAAAACAGATTATATACAATACTATGATGCTCTTTGAATCCTAGCCAATTAGCGCTATTACTAAAAAGAAAGCCTTCCTTTATTTTCCGAGCAACATGCACTTCCTGAGGTTTCTTATTTAATTTGGAATTTATTGCTTTTATAATGTCCCTAAAAAGCATTACAGTGCGTGGTGTAGGGTACATCAAGTTTTTTCCTTTTAGCAACTGATATTCTCTTTCTGAAATCCAGTCATGAACATTAACTACCTCTCTTGTCACCAATGTCTTCATGCAGCTATTGCATTTAATTTTTTTAAAACTTTTTGGCAAAATAGCCAGCTGTGAACGCTGATGAATGTACCTCAATTTTTTGTCGCAATACTTCACCAAGAAGAGTATTAGTAGAATTTTGAGAGCACCAATGAGGGTCTGGACTAGAGGTTGTTGCTTCCTTATTTGGGTCAAGGTCTGCTCTGCTATCAATAGTGGATTCTATGTCCTCAATGTCTCTGCATTCGTCAGGTGTAGGTGCAGAAAAGAGATGGTCTAAATTTAAAATAGCTTCCCCAATATCATCCTCACAATTGGACCCAGATGAATGAAGCCCTACCAAACTTGTGAGTAAAATAGATTTAAATGAATTGGAGAACATATCTGGAGTGGGATTTATGTTGCGATAATTTATTGCTCTGATCCTACCGAAAAAGTTTTCCAGAGGGTCTTGATTAAGATGACGAGTGTAAAATTTCTGAATGCCTTTTTCTTGCAGTAAAGTCCATATGCGTTGGAAACTTCTGAGAGTTTGGACCCAGTTTACCAAACTGGGAACTGTTTTTATCATAGCGGATCCCCCTTTTTTTGCTTTTGCACTAGATTCATCCACAAATTTAATGTCTTTGAGTTTTTTTATGGCATTCACCCAAAAATCCATATGCTTAGAGTTTTTCTTTACAGGCCCCCGTAGCTTCCCTGGAACTGCTCCATGCTTTGACCCATTGACACTATCAAATAATTGGTCAAAAAACAGCACCACTTCAGACGTATTTAGCATTGTTTTGCTAATGGGCTGCCCGTTGACATGTCGATCTGAAAAAAATTTTTAGTATAAAATACCGAGAACAAAAAGGGAGAAGTGTTCATCATCTACATAAACCTTATTATAAAGCACCAATGTTTGCTGTTCAACCCGTTTATCGGGAAGGGCTTGTGTGCTTCATATCAATATGCTCCAATAAATGCCACATTTACTGTTAAAGCACAGAGATATTCAATAATTATTGGTTGATGTAGATCATGATAAGATCACAGATAAGACAAAATTCCACATTTTTTATTCGTTTAGCTGCTACTCAATCGCAGCAGCTTTATTGGACAAAATATTTTATTTTCTCCTAGTCAAGTTAAATACCCAAATGATATGCAGTACCTTTTAGATTTTGTTTCACTACTAATAATTCAAAACAATCAACATAATTGAATAAAAAATATTAGATCGATACATAACATGAATGCATACTGAATTAGCCACAATACTCCAGCCGTGTGGTATCGTTACAACTTTGACTGAAACTGCTGAGTTCAACCCCTTCGTTTAGTAGCATTTTGTATCATTATAGCATATGTATGACTGTTAAACCAGTACAATATTTTATAGGCCTTCACAAATTAACAGGATGGTATGATAACATATCGTATCGTAGCGTGCGCGCTTTAATGTACAGAATGCAGCTCCAGGTATCGCGTATATAGAACTTTTTTGCTCGACTTGGCGGGGGCACTGCCGTGCCCCCAGATTAGATAATTGCTGGCACATTCCAGATTTTGAAAATGTCTCAAAAGATACGTTACTAGTAGAGCCGGTTCCCGCCCCTTAAATGCCTGTAGCCTTGTGGAATAATTGTTTATTTAACTCAAATAAACGGAATATTTCAATCTTTGGTGTTTTCACCTCTAAATACACGCCACCCACGTTCAGTACCAACCCGGGCGGGCTTAACTCCATCAACTGGTAAGAAAGGGACCTGTAGTTTTACATGGATTCCGATCCATGGCTATGAGGCGTTCAATATGCTCAAGCTAAAATTATGATAGCACAGGGTACAATGTACTCACCAAACTTAGCTGTATATGACAGCATGCCAGCAACTTTTTCACTTAACGTTCTCGCACAATTGCTGACTTTCATTTTCTTTATCTTCGATGGTATTATACACTCATCAGTAAGTTTAGGCAACATGCGGATTTGCCCAACGTCATTGTCCATTCGATAAACATCAATTATATCATCCCACTTAGCTGTTTTCCCTTCAAACAGCATGTCTTTTGTGAGGAAATTGTTTCTGATCCCTTTTAATAAATGTGGAGGATCATATACAACACTTAACGTCTTCCCACTCAAACATATAGTGTCATCTGAAAAAAAAAGACATAATTAAAAGTTAGAGAAAAATTAAAGTTACATACATTCCTTTTACCAGGAATTTTTTTTTATGAAAGTCTTATGTTTCATAAATAAGAATACAGGGGCTCCATTCAGCGAATGAGTGAGTTCGAGTAAGGCGCTAAACACGAACTCACTTTTAGAAATAGCTCATGTTTCCGCACTACTTTAACGCCATTTTAGTTTCGTAAAAATCTGGTTTGTCCAATGAATATACTGGACGGCAAAAAAAACCATTCAGTTATTTTATTATAAAAATTTTTTCAAGCCATTTTTAGGTTAACTTACTCTGATTTTTTACCTGAATGCCCGCCTAGCTGTTGTTATTTCACAGGAGGTATCCAACCAGAGTTTTGGTTGTTCTATAGAGGCAACAGAAACGTATATGGGATTGTTCGATTCATTGTGTCAGTCCATTGTCACACAAAATTGGACAGTATATTTTAGGTGGGCCAAAATCGGGCATTTTCATTCTAATGGTTTTTAAATTACGGTTACTTTTTGTGATGTATAGCCAACTGTATTATTATTTTTGGTCAATAAAACATTTTCATTTCATTTTCAAAAGCCATCAAACGAACCACTTGAGCGTTTTGTATGTCCATGAAAAACTTTCTATAGTCTATTGCTCACTCCAAAACTAAAAATGCTCACTACACATAACTTATATATAAAAAAGACTGTGTTGAATGTGAGAAAGAATCCATCACAGTTCAAAGAAACAGCGCACAAATATGAAACAAGCCATAAGTCAGATTAAACATAACTCAAGTAAATACGAAAAAAAGCCTTAACTTCAATAGTATCAACATACACAAAAAACTTCCAAAACAATTTCGACAAGAGTCGGATTACGGAAAATGTTGCACCCACTTACATATCTGTTCTTAGAAAACACTTTCTACGACCTTAAAATACTTCACAGTTGTAGTCTGGACTACTGTGCACACGGGTGCAACATTCTATAGGTAGTGGTAAGACATATCTGTACCAATGCATAATTATGGGACGATAAAAAGAATTTGAATTTGAAGTAATTCAGCGTGATAGTAAGTAACCTACAATTTTTTAATGTTATATCATATTATATTTAGAAACAAACTACATCAAAGTATTATTCAATTTATAAGCGGATAGACAGACGGACGTCAGATGATGAATTTAAAGTTATAAAAGAAAAAATACATAACAGGATTAATCTTACCACATTGCTCGTTTGCAAGAATTTGTTGTTGCTTCGTAGCTCTTTGAAGCTCATGGATTGCAGTCACGTTAGTGCTACCTTGATCACAAATCAGTGCCAAGGGTTCTAATCCACACTGAACAACAGAACTGACCACTTCTTTAATAATTTTTCTCAGGGATGCTGCAGGAGTGGTTCCCTCACATAAATAATACGCCACAGGTTGACGCCATGAAGCGACTATTCCTCGTACCATAAATACCAACGCGTGGTCAGCGTATTTTAAGGACTGGTCTTTACCACCCAAATCAACAAAGCCAATAATTTTGTCCTTAGGTTCCTGGTAGTTCACGTGAGGCATTAATTGCATTTCATCGAATACAATTGAACACATGCGTGAATTGTTATTAAAATGCTGCACTTTATTCTTCAGTGCATGCAAAAATTTTTTGTTAAGCCCACAATCAAAAGGCACACTTTCGGTTAATTTATTAAGCGTCCTTTTTGTCGGAAGAATAAAAATTTTTGACAGCAGCCTGTATCCTTTTGAATTGTGCTTCATTAAAGCCAAGGACAGCAGTTTCTCTTCTTTTGTGAAGCGTCTCGAATATTTTTTTGACTTTATATAATTTTTCCTGCATGCAAATTAATGTTCGAGCTGCCACATTAAAATTGGCAGTAACTTCTTTAAATGATTTTGTTTCGGCTAATTTCTTAGCTTTCTTAAGACGTTCCTGAAAGCTGAAGTTAAGTTTTCTCTGGCTCTTCATAATTTGAGTACATTTTTCATAAATTTTTCTGCATCGAGGAGTAAGAGCTTTGACATTCCCAATTATTCTTTGTCTGTGCGCTCCACGTGACACTGAAAAAAAATAACTATATACATAACTGTTCAATATTACGTACCTACTTCCGTCGGGACAGATACGTTCTTCTGAAGATGGAACTCAAGGTGAGGCTCCAAAACGTTTAGCAGCACACAATATGCTGTCAAACTTAATATTGGAATTATTTATTAATTTAATTAAAATACTGGCATTTTGAAGGGGTAACATTGCAAAGATGGGGTCAAGGCACAGAGGTACTTTTTTATGTGACTGGACATGGATGGATAATACCACACCTACTGTCATGGTATTGTCCCGATACAGGACCTTCCGTAGGGATACATTGAACTGCTTTTAAAACACCGAGAATTTTCATTGCCACTTCGAACATCGTTCAATCGATGCGATGGTACCAACCCGGGCGGGATTAACCCTACCACCTAGTAAGTAACGAAGAGGATATACAGAATTACATGGAATCCGAACAACTAATCCCTTAGTTGGTTCTCACACATGCATGAGAAGAAATGCAGTGGGACCATTTCTTGTATTTTTAAGTGCCTGCACGGCACAAGGTTGGTGTTTTTTTAAGAAATATTGTATTCACCCATAGTTCTAGTTGGTTGTTGAAGATTAGCAGATGACTGTCCTGCTATTGCCTTGGACGTAGTTGGCTGGCATTGGTCTCTGGTCGGACGGCTGAAATCGGATGGTAGAGCAGAACAATACGAATCGTCTGTTGACAGCTGGGACGTCGAAGACCGCATTACATTCCTCGCTGCATCACTTAAGATGGTTTGTGAATCTGAAAGTTATAATAAATTGCATCAGTTAAAATATGTTTTACCTAACTCGTTCATACAACAAAGCACGGTGTATAGAAAGCATTAAAAGGGGCACTCGTCCCGTCGGTACGGTTAGAGCTTTTTTTAAAGGAATATTGTGTAATTTACCCATAGTTCCAGTTGGTTGTTGAAGATTAGCAGATGACTGTCCTGCTAGTGCCTTGGACGTAGTTGGCTGGCATTGGTCTCTGGTCGGACGGCTGAAATCGGGTGGTAGAGCAGAACAATACGAATAGTCTGTTGACAGCTGGGACGTCGAAGACCGTATTACATTCCTCGCTGCATCACTTAAGATGGTTTGTGAATCTGAAAGTTATAATAAATTGCATCAGTTAAAATATGTTTTACCTAACTCGTTCATACAACAAAGCACGGTGTATAGATAGCATTAAAAGGGGCACTCGTCCCGTCGGTACGGTTAGAGCTTTTTTTAAAGGAATATTGTTTAATTTACCCATAGTTCCAGTTGGTTGTTGAAGATTAGCAGATGACTGTCCTGCTAGTGCCTTGGAGGTAGTTGGCTGGCATTGGTCTCTGGTCGGACGGCTGAAATCGGGTGGTAGAGCAGAACAATACGAATAGTCTGTTGACAGCTGGGACGTCAAAGACCGCATTACATTCCTCGCTGCATCACTTAAGATGGTTTGTGAATCTGAAAGTTATAATAAATTGCATCAGTTAAAATATGTTTTACCTAACTCGTTCATACAACAAAGCACGGTGTATAGAAAGCATTAAAAGGGGCACTCGTCCCGTCGGTACGGTTAGAGCTTTTTTTAAAGGAATATTGTGTAATTTACCCATAGTTCCAGTTGGTGGTTGAAGATTAGCAGATGACTGTCCTGCTAGTGCCTGGGACGTAGTTGGCTGGCATTGGTCTCTGGTCGGACGGCTGAAATCGGGTGGTAGAGCAGAACAATACGAATAGTCTGTTGACAGCTGGGACGTCGAAGACCGCATTACATTCCTCGCTGCATCACTTAAGATGGTTTGTGAATCTGAAAGTTATAATAAATTGCATCAGTTAAAATATGTTTTACCTAACTCGTTCATACAACAAAGCACGGTGTATAGAAAGCATTAAAAGGGGCACTCGTCCCGTCGGTACGGTTAGAGCTTTTTTTAAAGGAATATTGTGTAATTTACCCATAGTTCCAGTTGGTGGTTGAAGATTAGCAGATGACTGTCCTGCTAGTGCCTGGGACGTAGTTGGCTGGCATTGGTCTCTGGTCGGACGGCTGAAATCGGGTGGTAGAGCAGAACAATACGAATAGTCTGTTGACAGCTGGGACATCGAAGACCGCATTACATTCTTCGCTGCATCACTTAAGATGGTTTGTGAATCTGAAAGTTATAATAAATTGCATTAGTTAAAATATGTATTACCTTACTCGTTCATACAGCAAAACATGGTATGTGGAAAGCAATAAAAGGGGCACTAGTCCCATCGGTATGGTTAGAGCTTTTTTTAAAGGAATATTGTGTAATTTACCCATACTTCCAGTTGGTGGTTGAAGATTAGCAAATGACTGTCCTGCTAGTGCCTGGGATGTAGTTGGCTGACATTGGTCTCTGATTGGACCGCTGAAATCGGGTGGCATAGCAGAACAATACGAATAGTCTATTGACAGCTAGGATGCAGAAGACCGCATTACATTCCTCGCTGCATCACTTAAGATGGTTTGAGAATCTGAAAGTTATAATAAAGTTTAAAATATTTACCTAACTCGTTCATACAGCAAAACATGGTATGTGGAAAGCAATAAAAGGGGCACTTGTCCCGTTGGTACGGTTAGAGCTTTTTTTAAAGGAATATTATGTAATTTACCCATAGTTCCAGTTGGTGGTTGAAGATTAGCAGATGACTGTCCTGCTAGTGCCTGGGACGTAGTTGGCTGGCATTGGTCTCTGGTTAGACCACTGAAATCGGGTGGCAGAGCAGAACAATACGAATGTTCTATTAATAGCTGGGACGTCGAAGACCACATTACATTCCCAGCTGCTTCACTTAAGAATGTTTGTGAATCTGAAAGTTATAATAAATTGCATCAGTTAAAATATGTTTTACCTAACTCGTTCAAACAACAAGGCACGGTGAATAGAAAGCAATAAAAGGGGCACTCGTCCCGTCGGTACGGTTAGAGCTTTTTTTAAAGGAATATTGTGTAATTTACCCATAGTTCCAGTTGGTGGTTGAAGATTAGCAGATGACTGTCCTGCTAGTGCCTGGGACGTAGTTGGCTGGCATTGGTCTCTGGTTAGACCACTGAAATCGGGTGGCAGAGCAGAACAATACGAATGTTCTATTAATAGCTGGGACGTCGAAGACCACATTACATTCCCAGCTGCTTCACTTAAGAATGTTTGTAAATCTGAAAGTTATAATAAATTGCATCAGTAAAAATATGTTTTACCTAACTCGTTCAAACAACAAGGCACGGTGAATAGAAAGCAATAAAAGGGGCACTCGTCCCGTCGGTATGGTTAGAGCTTTTTTTAAAGGAATATTGTGTAATTTACCCATAGTTCCAGTTGGTTGTTGAAGATTAGCAGATGACTGTCCTGCTAGTGCCTGGGACGTAGTTGGCTGGCATTGGTCTCTGGTCGGACGGCTGAAATCGGGTGACAGAGCAGAACAATACGAATAGTCTGTTGACAGCTGGGACGTCGAAGACCGCATTACATTCCTCCCTGCATCACTTAAGATAGTTTGAGAATCTGAAAGTTATAATAAAGTTTAAAATATTTACCTAACTCGTTGATTCAGCAAAACATGGTATGTGGAAAGCAATAAAAGGGGCACTTGTCCCGTCAGTACAGCTAGAGATTTTTTAAAAAGAAATATTGTGTTATTTACCCATAAATAAAAGGGGCACTTTTTTTTTATGTGACTGGACATGGATGGCTAATATCACACTCATGTTATGATATTAGCCTAACACACCACATGGGAACTAGGTGCCATGCCAGGACCGTCCTTTTTTTTTATTGCTCGGCTATATTGAATTTCCAATTTACATAGCCCCTTTAGTACAGTGCGACATTTAAAAAAATATATAATTTACCCATAGTTCCAGTATGGCTAATCATAGAACTCGGATGAGAACGTTTGACCCGAGTAGCTGTGATCTTCCATACAGACAATGACAGCTACTCAAGTAATCGCTGCTTGTGTTCGTTCCATGGGATAAAAACTTTTGACACGAGTAGCTGTGATCTTCTATAGAGAAAAAACTTGGGTAGTAATTTTTTCAATACAGACAATGACAGCTACTCGAGTAATAGCTGCTCGTGTTCGCTCCATGAGTATAAGAGTAGTTGTTGTTTAAAGATGACTGTCCAGCTAATGCCTGGGACGTAGGATGGCTGGCATCGATTTCTGGTCGTTCACCAAATGCGGGTTTTCGAGCAGAAGAATATGACTCAATGGCTGCCACATGGAGGACCGCCATACATTCCTTGTTGTATCAGTAAACATGATATGTGAATCTGGAAGTCATAATAAATAACATTCAGTAAATCTTTTTTACCCAGCAAGGTCATTAAGAATAATAACAAATGTTTTTATTGTTCAACTTTAACAGTGGTTACAAAAGGAGGGCTTAATTCCAAAGGGAATTGTCTACCTACCAATCCTTGGGTTGTAGAGATAGGTTCATGGCGGTAGACGGAGAATGGGTGGCAGCATCGAGGCACAGAGAAGTCGGAAAATTTTAGGCATTAAACTTTTAGCAGCAAACAAAATTGAAATTAAAATTAAAAAATTAAAATAGAAAATATTATATTTTTTGGTGCGAAATCTTAAGAGCGAAACTTTTGGCGGGAAAGTGAATTTGAGACGTTGATTGCATGGAAGCAAAGTGTATAAGAGATGAGATATTGGTCGTTTTTTGTAACGTTTAGACAGATTTTCGAAGTTTGCACGCGTATGTTCTCAAGAACGTAGTTGCTTTGATTTAATTACAAGGTAATGAGGTAAACAGTCCGAAGATTTATACCTAATTAGGTACGTATTTACCTAAAACAGTTTTATAGCCACATAAGTACCTAAATTATGTTAATTAGATCTGTTCGTAATTAAATAAATAATCCTTTAACCCTTTCTTTACACGTTAAGAATTCATGAGTAGCAGTCAAAGTTTTCACTACAGACTTACCTAAATGTAGGTAGGTAGTTTTAATATTTTGAGGTCCGAATTTTTAATACAATTTCATTTCGGAGTCAGATAAGGTTTTTTATTTCAGTATCTTCTCATCTCCCTTTATAACAAAAAGTTTATTTACTTTAGTGTGATTAGGTATTTTCATTTCTATTTTTCTAAATGTCTCCCAAGCGCGTTAATCTGATAGAGGGCAGCTAAGTTGGAGCTGCAAAAGTTCTACGACCCTATATTCGAAAGAATAGCAGCCTCAAGACCGTTTGACTTAAGAGACCATAAAACGGACTCAGATCCGTTTTGCTATAGCTGCTGAGCCTCAAACATTATTAACTCCGCTCGGGTTAATGTTCAAACAACATTGACCCGAGCGGAACCAGGTACCACAGCTAGTACTAATTAAACATACAAAATAAAAGTACATTAAAAGGAATACTTTGATAGGTATATTCAATAATCATACACAAAACTATATTGTTCTTACTAATATCTCTTTTATACTAAGAATAAATCTTATTCTTCAGAGAAGCAAAAATTGCATGAATCAGAGAGGATTATGATCTCGATTTTTTCAATGGCCACGGAGTGATATTATTTTCCAACTACAATGAACTGTTAATTACATGATCTACTTAGAAATACAACAGAATCTGTGAAACCTTACCTTCTGCCAATTTCATTTTCGATGAATATGAATGATCCACATGGTGTTTTACATAGTCATGCTCAGGTTCCTGAACTGAAAAGAGAAAATTTCATGAAAAGACAACATTTAAAAAAACTTGAACTCCTCACCTGTCTCCCCATACATATTATTATAAGGGGAATGTTGATGCATAATATAGGTCACAAACCCTCTCCGGTAGGCAGGTAATTTCCAGCAGTACTCGTATTCTGCCCTCCCAAACCCTTCCTGCAATTTCCTAGTTAATCATAATGATTGAAAATCAACTAAAAGACGATGTAGTGACGAGGAATGCGAAGGGTTTATATGATGATTTGGCCTTGTGGAGAGCATTGATGACAAAATAAAAAAAAACAAATTTACAATGCAGAAGCGAGTGGAAGTGTCGTGCCCAATTGACCTAGGAGAATGTACCATGACCAAATCAATGTAATATTACATAAAGGTCGGGTACATAGCAGCAATGGATCATTCCGAGTCCACCCCACTCTGAGAAACCGGCTCCTCTTCCTTTGTTGACTCCTTTTATCATTCCTCATCAGAATAACCAACTCCCATTCCCATTCCTACTCCACAGAATTCTGTTTGTAAGTTAACCATTCCCGTGGATCAGACATTCCGCCTGAGGCTTTATAACTACTCCACTGTTACAAGGCATTCCATAAATGATATCAAGGAGCCGGAATGAGATGAATGACCATTTTCTTTTTAGCTCATGCGAAAAATTCAGGTTCGGGTTTTGATCCGGAAAATATTTACCTCCATACCCATATCCTATTCCGGGAACACAATTACCATTCCGGCGAAATTATAGCAATTTCGGAGTTAAAGTTATAGCCATTCCGGATTATAGCAGGTTCTCGGTGGGTTCTATAATAGTCATTGTGGGTGGCTACACTGAAAGCCTCGCGACTTAATCGGCCATTTTGCTTCGTGAGCGCACTCGACCTTGCTGCGTTGAAGAGGTCGCGGGTTCGCTTCGCTCGCCACCTCCTTGAGATTTCTTGGATCTCGTACTGTTCACTCAGCTCATGCCCTCATTTGAATGAGGACTTTATGAAAACATTCTAGGGATGACAAACAGTAACAAGTAATGAGTGGGAAGGCCATACTGGGCCCAAATAAATTGCTACTTTGAAATTTTTTTTTTCTATAAAGGATTTTTGCGCCCTTTTCTACAGGGTTTCTAAAAAGGTAAACTATCACCCACCCTATCCAGCTGCTAATTGCTGAAATTGGGTTTCTAATGGAAACCTGGTCCCGTTAAACAATGAGGCAACTACTTACCATGAAAATGTACTGGTCTTGTAGGGACCCCGGAACTTATTTTTTCATCCGAGAACAGCGTCGGCCAAGATTGTACAACTCTCCGTTCACCATGAATGAACCTCGCCTCGAAATGTTTCTTGCAGACGTATTTGTTACGAATTTGTTCCGGCTTCAGAATAGAGAGACGAGGACAGACATGCCTCAGATGCGACAACCAGATTGCTCGCAAAGCATGGGGGCGAAGAAAGCAATATAGGGGCAACTTTCCCTTCACTGTACTGCAACCAAGCACGCAACATCTTATAGCAGCCGGCGCCATCGCCTTAGTCTCAGCTTCCACATTCACTTTCTTGCTTCTTGTTCACCGCGACAACCAAAACGACAACACAGCCAAGCAACTAAGCAAGATGGCGGCTCTTGGACGACGGACCGAAGTGAAGACGACGGAAATGACAGAAGTTAGCAGTTTGTCCATGCCTAGAGGGCTGTCAAAACATTGACTAATAAAATCGTCTAGCGGAAGTAGCTCTCTATGGATGGATGGATATCGAAGGTAGCTCTCTATGGAGCCTTCTACCCCGTGATCGTTCACACATGTTCTGTGACATGAAGCAAGAAGTGCTACCACTATCAACGCATGACAACACGTACTGCATGAAACTGATTTGTTTACATCGATGGTTTCGAGTAGGTCAGCTCAGCCTTTTATGAACTTGCGAAAAGTTTCTAATGACAAGTTGTCTTCCTTGCCCTTCTGTTCCTCCCAATCACGGGAAGTCCTAACATCAAGTTTAGCTGCAAGAATATACAGGATCAAGATATCCCACGAAGCTACGGGCTCCCCGAGCGTATTGAGCGCTCTTAAATGTTTATTGAATATGGCACTAAGTTGCCGTAACTGAATTGCAGACTCCCTTTTAATAGGTTCAAAGTTGAACAATTATTTTAAGTGGTTTTGGCTCAATAGCCTTGGTTTATTGTACCGATCACGCAATAAATTCCATACAATTGTATAGTTGGCACTCGAAAATTCCAACGATTGAATTACCTGTGCGGCATCGCCCGGCTTGCAAATAGTGAAACTGCACATCATTTATTGTCTGTCATTATGATGGATCATAGATAGGAAGGTGTCGTGAAACTCTAAATAATGCTCATATAAACCTCAGAACTTAGGCAGGGCTATTGTTGGTAGCTTCACGCCAGTAATCTGCTTCCCTGACAGTGCTGCTTCACCACTGACGCGATCACAGGAGTTGGCGGCGGACAAGCTGGTCGGCTGCAATTGAATGTTTGAATCGTGCATTTTTTGTGCTCTAGCTACGTTAGAAGATAATTGTTTTTTCGAATTCTGTATTATTTGCGCATCTCCCGAAACACTCTCCATCTGAACCTGTATTTCATCAAACTGCGTGTAAATATCTTGCATTTTTTCAATTCGCATTTTAGTTCAAGTACTTGTTGATTTGTTAGAGGACTTTTGAGAGTGTTTAGGTATTTGAGCGGCTCGTAGCCTAGTGGCGCGGGGACTGGCCTAGCGTACCAGAGGCCCGGGTTCAATACCGACTTGCACCACTGTCTTTCTCTTTCAGAGTTCGATAAGTGCATTTCGTCACGAATGCGAGCTGCTCCATGGTTCGGAATCCATGTAAAACTGTAGGTCCCCGCCCGGGTTGGTACCATCGCATTGGATGAAAAGATGGTCGAAGCGGCAATGAAAAATTGTCCGTGTTTTCCATCCAGTTCAATGTAGCCGTGCTCATAAAGGGAAGGTCCTGGCATGGCACCTAATTCCTTCGGGAATGTGGTGAATTGGGCTAATATCATAAAGGTAGTTGTGTGGTATTAGCCATCCATGTCAGGTCGGATAAAAAAAAAAAGTTCGCAAACTGTGTCACACGGCCTTTGTATCCTGAACGCTTCCTAGGTAGCTCTTTATCCTCTACTAGCGGCCCGCTCCGGCTTCGCACGGGTATGAAATATATCTGAATGGCTCCCGCCGCCCCGTCCGGCCGGTACCGCCGCAAACGCTACGTCCCGCAATTTTTAAATCTGTAATATCTTCGAAAATATTTATTTAAATCACATGCTGTAATGGGCCATATAGATCTATATTAAATCAACAATGTATTAAGATATTTAATTAGATAAGGATTAATGCTGTATTGGTTAAAATCGCTTCGAAAATTAGCTATAATTTGTCGTAAAAAGTAAATGACAATAAAATGTTATTGTGGGATATCCATAAGAGATAGAAATATACCATCGCGAAGTTTACTGTAGACCTTTTCAATGTGTACAATACTTAGTACATTATTTTCATAAATCTCGTAGTGTTCAGCCTGCGTTTGCAATGTAAGCGAAAAAAAAATATTTTTTTACGACATCACATTGGAAACCTCAAAAATAACAGTACTTCTCCACTATTTAAAGCATGTTATTATACATATAAGCCTTCCTCTTCAATCACTCTATCTATTAAAAAAAACCGCATCAAAATCCGTTGCTTAGTTTTAAAGATTTAAGCATACATGGGGATATAGGGACAGAGAAAGCGACTTTGTTTTATACTATGTAGTGATTTGACAAATCTCGTAGGGTTCAGCCTGCGTTTGTAATGTAAGCGGAAAAATGATTTTTTAAGCTATTGCATAGCTTCTATCGAGGGCCTTGAGCGCGGGGACCGAATCCAGAAATTCCGTAACGAAAAAAAACCTCACGCTCCCCACTCCGACGGGCGATGCCGGTAGTGCTACTTCACACCAGGGGGAGCGGGCCCGGAGGCGGCGGCGGGAGCGGCGGCGGGGGCGGGCCGGCATAAGTTGATACAAAATGCTATGCAATAGCTTTACCGCGGCAGTCCCCGAGTGCCACACGTCTTTTTTTATGACATCACATTGGAAACCTCAAAAATAACAGTATTTCTCTACTATTTAATGGATGTTATTATACATATAAACCTTCCTCTTTAATTACTCTATCTATTAAAAAAAACCGCATCAAAATCCGTTGCGTAGTTTTAAAGATTTAAGCGAACATGGGGATATAGGGACAGAGAAAGCGACTTTGTTTTATACTATGTAGTGATTTTTAACTGACTTCGAAAAAAGGAGGAGGTTCTCAATTCGTTGGAATCTTTTAAGTTTGTAATGTTTCCAAAGAACTCAAAAGAAACTACTAAAAGACTACCAAACGAAAGTGTTAATAAAATAAACCACTTTCAGAAATATTTACATAATAAATGTCATATTATGTGTAGGAGCTCTTATATAGTATAATTTGTAGTATAATAATAATTTGTAGCTCGGTGAGATTGAGGCGTTGGTATAATAATGTGGAAGACGTAACTGCTTAGAACAATTGTTTCATGTAATAAAAGAAATATGTATAACAGCGATAATCACATTGAAGGTCGGACGAGAACAGAATGGGAAGGTCGTTATAATGGTGCAAGTGTACGCGTTCAATCTCAATATTTGAATAGATCGATGCGCCTTAGATCGTCGCAGACACAGAACAATTAGGAGGTAAGAATTGTGAAGTGGGCGGAACTCGCGCGCCGGTCTTTAGCGGGGACCCGCCGAGGGGTCACTCACTCAGGGAATCTGGTGTACAATCGTTTAGGAATCTCAAGAATCTTAGGTGGGAGTCCGAGGAATCTGGTGGGAGTCTGAGGAATCTGGCGGGAGTCCGGAGAATCTCGGAAATCTTATGTAATCCCGAGTAATCCTAAAGAATCTGAGAAACTTAGGTGGGAGTCCGAGGAATCTGGTGGGAGTCTGAGGAATCTGGTGGGAGTCCGGAGAATCTCGGAAATCTTATGTAATCCCGAGTAATCCTAAAGAATCTGAGAATCCTAAGGAAATCATTGGGAATCCTAAAAAAATCATGAAAATCTCGTGTAATCTTAGGCGGAGTCCGATAAATCTGACGGGAGTCCGAAGAATCCGGAAATCTTATGTAATCCCGAGTAATCCTAAGGAATCTGAGAATCTTTGCAAATCTTTGTAATATCAGACAATCTTCGGAAGGTGTCCGATGAATCTGGAAATCTTGTTTTTGTTACTAAAATTGTTTTAGATACAAACAGCAGTATTAAAAAGTATTATAAAGTGGGCGGACTAACTTTACTACGCGTATTAAGGTCGAAGTAAACCGGTTTTTGTATGGTTAGTCCGGTGCTAATCTCGTACCAAGTTTTTACAGGTTCACTGTGAATACGACTGCAAGGGATTTCGAAAAAGAAGAGTACCTACCTTATCGCGAAGTTTTCTACGTGAAATATTTGCTAAGGTTTCAAATATAGCCTTTTATAACGACCCAGGCAAAAAAATAATCAACCCTGACCTAATGATGGCTGAGATTTGAAGAGATTTCGAAAGAGCGGAGTATGTACCTCACCTTGAAATTTAGTATGTGAAATATGTACTGTGGCTTCAAAAATGGTATTGTATAATGCCTCAGGAAAAGAAAAAATCAGCGCTGATCTAAAGATCGCTGAGATAATATGGGATCTAATTTAACCGGATTCCGCCTGGGTGAATATGTCCAAAACGAATATCGCGCCCCGCGCCCCGCCCGCCGCGCCGTTGCCGCCTCCCGCGCCCGCGCCGTTGCCGCCTCGCGCGGACGCCGCGCCCGCGCCGCCTCGCGCGGACGCCGCGCCCGCGCCGCCCGCCTGTCCGCGATGACGTCACGGACACGTGCTGCGCGCAACGCGCACCCCGCGTGTACCTACTGTGTATTGGGTGGGAGACTTTTAGTCAGTGATTTTGATTCAATAATTTTATTTTTGTAGGTATTTTGTGCGCCGTCAAGTCAAAGGACAGCCAGCTGGCCAGCCGGCTGTCAGCAATTCAGTCAGATAACAAACGAGATTGAAAAGATTTTAACCATAAATATTCTATTGAATTATAAGTCTCTATGAATCGTTGGTGGTCACTAAGAATCTCTAAGAATCTTTAGAAATCCCGAAATCTTTGGAATGTACCAAAAATGTGTTGGTAGTCCTTAAAAAATCCAGATAATCTTTGGTAGGCCTCAGAAATGTTAGAAAATCCCAGTATATTTGTAATTCCCTAAAAATCTTTGGGAGTCTTTAAGAATCTTTAAGAATCTTTGGGAGTCTTTGGAAATCTTTAGGAATCTCCAAGAATCTTTGGTAGTCTTTGGAAATCTTTAGGAATCTCCAAGAATCTTTGGGAGTCTTTGGAAATCTTTAGGAATCTCCAAGAATCTTTAGGAGTCTTTGGAAATCTTTAGGAATCTCCAAGAATCATTGGTAGTCTTTGGAAATCTTTAGGAATCTCCAAGAATCTTTGGGAGTCTTTGGAAATCTTTAGGAATCTCCAAGAATCTTTGGTAGTCTTTGGAAATCTTTAGGAATCTCCATGAATCATTGGTAGTCTTTGGAAATCTTTAGGAATCTAGAAATCCGAAGGAAATCTTGACTACTGGGAATCTGGTGTACACTTTTTGCTCGAGTGACTAACTCCTCGGGACCCGCTCACATCATACGCGCATGATTCACTCCTCTGCGGCTGTCCTGTGCATTAACTTATCCGTGATACAATCTTAAATTGAAAAGGAGTAATGCCGTACTGTGCCATAATAACGTGCAAACACGACCGCCGGTGCACAACCTTCATAATGGAGGAGTTTCGTATCACCGGTAAGTTTCATTTACATGAATAGCGATAAAACTTACGACAAATGCATTACGAAACAAATGGCGCCGCGCCGTCATTTTGCTCGCCGGGTCATGTCTCGCTACGTTGTTTATGACCACGTGCGTGTGAGGCGCTCGGCCGTGTTCGAAAGTGACGTAACATTTGATTGCAAACAGTATTGGAATTCCAACATAGAGTCATTACGTTAAGATAAATATGACCTAAACAAATGTGGATTTGTTGTTTGGTTATCGATTAAGAAGGGATAGCCAATTGCGACTGTTATACATTCGCGGAGCAAAAAGGTCTTAAGTAAAACGGTAACAGCGGTCCTGGAACAAATTTACAAACGTTTCACTTCCTACCTCCTCAATATTCCGTGGTCGCAGAGATGGGATCTCGCGTCGGAGCTCGCTCGAGCGCCGCTCACGGGAACTGGGGGTCCATTCAGAGTAAGAGTGAGTTCGAATTCGCAACTAAATATCAACTGACTTTTTTAAATAGTTAATGTTTCCACACTTCTAGAACATCATTACATTTAGGTAAAAATCTGGTTTGTCCCGTAAATACGTTGGAAGTATAAATAACGGTTCCGTTATTTAAATAATAATATATTTCCCAGCTATTTTTAGGTTAACTCACTGCCGAACTCGAACTCACTCTTGCTCTGAATGGACCCCCTGCATATGAATGACTAGTATTGTCGCTATTTCAGTGGTTTTTCTATGGATTTAGATGACATTTTGATTCCATATGTTAAATATTTGTAAATAGTGTTTATGTTAGTGTACGCTGTGTGAATGGACTGTATATGTTTGTATGTTGCGATTATTTCGGAAAATCTTTTCTTGACATGAAAAATAAGTAATTTAATCGTTTTTACATCTGCTATGGTGCAAATTGAATGCAAAAGGATAAATTATAGTTGTGGATTGATATATTGGAGATAGGATAGGACTTACAATGGCTTTGTGCGTTGTCCTGGTTCCCGAACCGGCGGATTATTGCCGTCGCTTCTTGACGTTGTTCGGTAGGTATCCTGATCCAGATCTTCTGCCGCACTCCTGACGCCGAGGAACACTTTGCTGGAAGCTCCTGCTAGTGGATGGTGCGGGTAGTCGGACGGATGGTTTCTTCTGCCACACTCCGGTGCCGGCGCCCTTGCGGTGACGTAGCGATAGATGGTGCCGGAAGGCGATGATGTGATAATATGATGATGAATATTCGATGAACCCGAGAAGACCGCGCTCCTCTGCCGTACTCCTGTGGTGGATTTGCGGGGGATGGTCTACTCCTGTCGGTGCGCTGACGTAACTGCCGACCTCTTCTCGGCTCGATGATAAACTCGATGTTCGACTCGAAGTACCAAATGTTGCGGTTGATGCTCCCTATTAGATCATTAATAAAGGTGATCTTCTTCCTTTTTGAATGCTTTTATTTTGACTTTCTACAATACATATAAAAATATGTGCGCACGCGCCGACGAATGCATGGAGGCTGGTGGGGCGCGGTGCGGGCTGGAGATGCAGTACGGGAGGTGGGGGGCTCCCCTCCTGCTCGCTGCTGCATGTCGCGATTATTTCTCGAACAGGCTTCAATAATCTAGCTCTAATCTCAATAGTGACAATCAAATGCTGTTTGTAAAAATATGGGTGACTTAGACGAAATGGAGGGTAAAAAATGTGTCCAAAAAACCCATCGGATCATTCATTCAATCTAAATCCTGGTCATAATTGATTGAGCCCATAGTTATAGAGGATCCCTCCATAGGTTTGTGGTTAATAGCTTGATTGTCAGCATGGTTTTTGGAGGGTAGCACCACACTGTAATTTCCGACGTCGTCCTTCAGTATTAGCTTCGCATAACATTTCACCGGCTATCAGTCGTTCAAGTTTACTCAAATGTATGGTATCCATTTCAAGCACTGACGATGCAACTGATATATCTTTATCTGACCCTATGGGGTAGTCCAATCCAGGCAAGTCCGGAGGAATCTATATTTCTTCCTGATTTGCAATTATGCTCCATTTATATTTTTATGTTTACACATTATGCCTGTCGACATCTGTTAGTCAGTTTACCATAGTTTTCCATAATAATAAGGGTTCTTTGAAAGACGCCTTCTTACCCACAGAACAATTAGGAGGTAAGAATTGTGAAGTGGGCGGAACGCGCGCGCCGGTCTTTAGCGGGGACCCGCGCACTTCATACGCGCATGATTCACTCCTCTGCGGCGTTCCTGTGCGTTAACGTATCCGTGATACTATCTGAAATTGAAAAGGAGTGATGCCGAACTGTGCCATAATAACATGTAAACACGACAGCAGGGTGCACGACCTTCATAATGGAGGAGTTTCGTATCACCGGTAAGTTTCATTTACACGTATAGCGATAAAACTTACGACAAATCATTACGAGACAATATGGCGTCGCGGCGTCGTGTCGCTCGCCGGGACATGTCTCGCTACTTTGTTAGTGATGTGCAATTATTGCGACATATCGATAGCATAGAAATTACGTAAATTTTATTTAGTTGTACATGCATTGTTTGTTCTTCTGATAACATTTAGACATATTACATACAATTCAAACATAAAAAAGATTTTAAGGAAGTCTGTACAGAGTTCATAATAATATATCCGACCTACTTCACCCACTGATTTTCAAACAAGTATATGTTATTTTTGGCTCAAATAACTATTGAGTTTTACCGATTTGGAGCCCAAAAATCTTCATACGTGCAAACCAAACGACGCACAAGCAATATATCTATCTCGTCCTCATTGTAGTAAATTATTTATGCGGATATGATCATTATTATAATAGACTTGTTTGCTTTTTATCCTATATTTTTAACTGAATATGGATGGCTAACATCATACCTAATTAATAATTATTTATTATAAGTCTGAAACAACTAATTTCCGAAGGAATTACGACCCATGCGGGACCTATTCTTAAAAGTACAGCTTAATTAGAATGGATGGACGGACAATTTTTTTTTTATGTAACTGGACATGGATGGCTAATACCACACCTTCTGTCATGGTATTAGCCTCGTAACTGATCTCATTAAGGCAGTAACTGAGAAGTACATCGATGTGCGAGTTCATTACTTGACCAAAAATTTAAACCCAAAATTAACCAAGCGTCAGTTATTTAATAAGTGTATACTGTTTCAGGGACAATAAAATAATAAAACCAAAATATAATAATATTATATGGTAATGTTTGCAGTTGTTTAAATGGATATATAGATTTGTATAGTTTTTATGTGTATATTGTGTTGTGTAATATATTGTTGGTTGATTGTAGATTGTTGTAATAGGCCTTCTGCGTTTACACATTTTAAAATGACAATTCATGTGTGTCAATGTGTAAAGCCAGAAGACCTCTTACATAGTGTCTGCATACATAGTGTCTTGCTTAGTACTAAAGAAGTATATTTATTCAAAACACCATGCAACCTCTTAAAACACCATCAAACATCGTAAAACTCCACAATGTATATATAACATGTCTCCATAATTAATAATAACTAAAATGATCGTGAATCGATAAACAAAACCATACAATACTATACAGCACCATACACACCCCACACAATAACATACTACCTCGTACAACACAGACAGATGGAATAACATACAGAATAACAAACGAATAGACGGACAGATGAACATACAGACAGACGGACAGATAGATACACTGACAGATGTAATTCATTATTAGTAATAGAGTAGTATACTAAGTAAGATATCGCATGATCCGTTCAGATTTGTATGTTCATAAATAAAATTATTTAATGAGTAGGTAATACTAAAATAAGCGATTAGTTAAATAAGATGCAACACCATATAAGTTTCCAAGGATTATTTACATCTTACATATGTGTATGTTTAGAATATTGATACGTCAGTGTAATCATTTTAAGTACGTACTAATCAATAATATGTAGTTTTAATCTTTAAAAATCATATAATGTATGAATGTTAGTTATAAATAAAATAATAATGTGCACCTAATCATACAGTTTTTTTTTTATTTCGACGAATAGATACTTCATTTTGTTTTTGTAGAAAAAATAAGTCCACATAGGAACAGGAAACCTTTCAGTACGTACAAACCTATAAAATATTAAAATATCGTAAACTTTCTCATTTATAGATAGTAGAATATATTTACCCATTACGAATTATACAATGTTCAAGATATTCGGATTTTTTTTAAAACCCTTGGTAATACAAAAAGAGTGATGATGTTTACTTTTTTTCTGTTACTCTAACTTGTATTTTCTCTGTTAGGTACCGTTATCTACAGATGAACTAAACATTCATAATTTCTTTAACCAACCGCTTGTGAAATGTATTGTACTCGAGATCTAGTGTCGGGCCATCCACTCCGGTGACTATACAAAGCAGTTTTTCACACGAAAAAGAAGACCAGAACTGGTAATCAAAGATTATTTGCAGATTTAAACTATAGTACCATCGAAAAGGACCCTTTTAGTACATTTGATCGTTAATATTTTTGTTAATGTATACAAACACATTGACAAATCGAGAAACTTCATTTATTTCTTGTCATAGAAATCTATCAAAGTCGTCTATATAAAATGTCGATATTTTGAATTGAAAACAAGTAATGTTGTCGCCTCACTAAATGAGTAGAATTAGGAACGCTACTCGGCCAGTGGTGCCAATCGTTGAGAACGATCGATTATATCGATAATTTCTTTTGTAGTAACATTCATTGAAATTCCTTCAAATCTGAGGTTAAATGTTAGAAAATCTCTAATAGCAATAATTCTCGCTTATAATATGGCTAAAATAAGCAAATGAACTATGTTTAAATTTAATTTAATATAACATTACAATAAATTGATATTTTCTTCCAAAATGAATATAAATCGTTATATTTTACACGTTTGAATCTATGGTTTACCTACATTCAAGCCGATTGAATGAAGCCATACTACATGCATGTATGCACCCATCTATAATAAATACAACTATAAATTACGCGCCGTCCCCAACTCTTTTTTTGATCACCTGGGTGACATTTATTTCAACGCATATTGATTATAATGCCAAGTACTCTTAAAAAAACCCGGGGATTCCTCATAAGTTACGTTTGTACTTCATGTAGGCGCAGCTAATGTAGGGTCTCTTTATTTATTTAAGAAAGAAAACAAACAAACAAACTTTCTTTCTGTGTACTCTAGTCCGTATTACAGATAATGCCCTTCTGAGCTGCATAATGGTATTTCTCCGTCCCAATTCCATCGCTCAACGCAGGCAAGGCACTGCCCACATTTCTCCAATGAGAATCCAATGGTTTCTGTACGTGCTTTATCTTAAGGGACCGTAAAGTGCACATTGAAAAGTTTAGAAAAGTTTTAGTTTAGAAAGTTTAGAAAAAGTTTATTAAAGAAAAAAAAAAAAAAAAGATTCCGACGAATTGAGAACCTCCTCCTTTTTTTCGAAGTCGGTTAAAAAGAAAAAGGTACAAGTAAACAAATAAACAATGTTTTTACTAAAGTAACAGTATAACTTCATTTGATGATATAATAAAAGTAGTTGTGTTTATTTAATGTACCTGAATAATACCTGTAGTCAAAACCTTGTCACCTAAACTGGCCGTTATGGCTGTATTTTAGGATGACAGATGATGTATGTTTAAGTTGGGTAGAAAGGGTATCATAATTTTAACAAATGAGAATTGATTTTCAGGAAGGTACGTAACAAAAAAATCTAAAAAGGGTTTTTTAATAAATGAGGGTGTGTTATGGAGTGTGAGGGTGTGTAGATATGTGTAGGGTGTGTGTGTGTGTGTGAGGTCTATGAGGTTGAATAAGGAAGAAGTGGTATGGCATGCTGTGTGAGGGTATGATTGTGGGTTGCATTTGTGTGGTTAATGTGACTGTATTTTATTGCTTGTATTTGTATTGTATTTCATTATCATATTATTACCCGCAGAAGCTCTTCGGTGCTATCATAGTCTTTCAGCAAAAGGTATTTTTTTACTTTTTTTCCTACTACTATATTAGGTAGACTTTTTAAATTGCATTCGGTATTAATCACTACATATTATAAAACAAAGTCGCTTTCTCTGTCCCTATATCCCCATGTTCGCTTAAATCTTTAAAACTACGCAACGGATTTTGATGCGGTTTTTTTTAATAGATAGAGTGATTCAACAGGAAGGTTTATATGTATAATAACATCCATTAAATAGTGGAGAAATACTGTTATTTTTGAGGTTTCCAATGTGATGTCATAAAAAAAGACGTGTGGCACTCGGGGACTGCCGCGGTAAAGCTATTGCATAGCATTTTGTATCAACTTATGCCGGCCCGCCCCCGCCGCCGCTCCCGCCGCCGCCTCCGGGCCCGCTCCCCCTGGTGTGAAGTAGCACTACCGGCATCGCCCGTCGGAGTGGGGAGCGTGAGGTTTTTTTTCGTTACGGAATTTCTGGATTCGGTCCCCGCGCTCAAGGCCCTCGATAGAAGCTATGCAATAGCTTAAAAAATCATTTTTCCGCTTACATTACAAACGCAGGCTGAACCCTACGAGATTTGTCAAATCACTACATATCACTACATAGTATAAAACAAAGTCGCTTTCTCTGTCCCTATATCCCCATGTTCGCTTAAATCTTTAAAACTATGCAACGGATTTTGATGCGGTTTTTTTTAATAGATAGAGTGATTCAAGAGGAAGGTTTATATGTATAATAACATCCATTAAATAGTGGAGAAATACTGTTATTTTTGAGGTTTCCAATGTGATGTCGTAATAAATTACATTTTTTCCGCTTACATTGCAAACGCAGGCTGAATCCTACGAGATTTATCGAAATAATGTACTAAGTATTGTACACATTGAAAAAGTCTACAGAAAACTCCGCGATGGTATATGTCTATCTCTTATGGATATACCACAATAAAAAAAAATTGTCATTAACTTTTTACGACAAATAATGGCTAATTTTCGAGGCGATTTTAACCAATACAGCATTAATCCTTATCCAATTATATACCTTAAATACATTGTTGATTTAATATAGATTTATATGGCCGTTTACAGCATATGATTTAAATGAATATTTTCGAAGATATTACAGATTTAAAAATTGCGGGACGTAGGTTTGCGGCAGTACGGGCCGGCCGGGGCGGTGGGAGCGTGCCTATAAATAGTGCGTCGGAGGCTGCGGTTCTAGCACTTTGAATTTAGCAGCGATCGGACGCGTTTATTATCGGAGCTCTCTAATCTATACTCTATCTATACTATTATATAAAGAGGAAAGGTTTGATTGTTTGTGTATTTGAACCGAATAGGCTCAAATACATGAACAGATAGGAAGTTACTGAACGGATTTGAAAAATTATTTCACCGTTGGAAAGCTACAGTCTATCCGAGGGACATAGACTATGTTTTATCTTAAAAAAATTAGGGATCCTTACCAAAACTCCGATAACGTAACCCAAGGTGCAAAAAAATTACCAAGAATGTTCCTTACATCGCGTGCGCTGCAAAAACTATTCACGATAGAACAAAATGATGTAGTACAATTTTTTAGAACACATTATTATCTACAAAAAATGTCGCGACAGCATACATCTAACTATTATAGTTATGTCACAATAAGTGTGCATTTATTTTAAAATAAAAATTTAAATACCGCCACTAGAAAAGGCTCTTTATTTGTACCTAGATATGAATCCTTATCAAAATAAATAAATTATTATTTAAGACTGTTTCAATACCTTTATATTACTTTTTGAATTATTCGATTCCGACATTTCATTCGAAAGATATCATGAGTTTAAAAATTAGAAAAAACTTCCCTTTGACAAACTATGCGTTTTAGAGTTTGTAGGCGTCACTCAGAGATACGGGAGGGGAGTCAGTCGGCTCCCTACGCAGCAGCCGTGTGCGGAATTTAAGAAATTGTCGCTTGATCATATTTTGTCGCTTGATGATAATTAGTTTAGTAGGTAACTAAACGCATTCAAAAAGTTCTTTTCAGAACTAGACCCATTAATATATGTTGTACATTTAGTTATCCTAATAAATAAGTGACTTAAATAGTTTTTATGATTTTTGATTAAATACTTTTTAGTTGTAGGTTATAATAACAGTTAAACATGTTTGAAAAATGTTACGGCTTTTCACGCGGCAGGAAGATACACTCTCCAAAGACATTCTCAAAAGCCGTAACATTTTTCAAACATGTCTAACGACCGCGGTAATCTCAAAAGTATCATAATAACAGTTAAGCTAATTATTTAGTGAAAAATAAAACAACATCAAATAATGTTTACTCCCTGGCTTTAACTCAATAAATTATTTATTTAATGGCTTTGTTTTGTGGTTATGACCTTTTTAAAATACTTAATAGTATGAAAAATACATAAAAGTAAAAAACACAAATAAGAAAAAAAAATACAAAAAAAATAAATTCACAAAATTTGTTATTTTTATTTCAAATATTTCAATGTAGGTTTATGCTCTTTTTTTAGGAACTCTACGTAATAAGGGGTTTATGATGGCAGTGATTTTGAGGTCAACTATGCGGGGGAAGCTACAGAAGCTTGGAGATCGAGGGCAGGGACTGCCGAGATGCCAATAGCACCGAAGGCTCAAAAAAAAGTGGGACACAACGTTAATAAAGATTACACATTCAGATCTCCTTGCTGGCACAGAAACAATCAAAGCTCGTTTGCTAGGAGTTACTTGCGAGGAATCTGGGGCGTGGCTTAAAGCTTACCCCTCACCACACCTCGGCACCCTTCTGGAGAAAAACACGCTACGGATTTGCATCGCTCTCCGGATTGGGGCTAAGGTGTGTCAACCTCACACTTGTATCTGCGGGTCCAGCGTTGATAGCTTTGGTCATCATGGGCTGTCATGCCGGCGGAGTGCAGGTCGCATGCCTAGACATTATGCAATCAACAACATTATCAAACGATCTTTGAACTCCGCTGGAATCCCTAGCATACTAGAACCGCCAGGCCTGTTTCGATCAGACGGCAAAAGACCAGACGGTATGACCCTGGTCCCGTGGAAAAAGGGAAAGGCATTAGTGTGGGATGCAACGTGCGCTGACACATTAGCGCCGAGCCACGTCCTTGTTTCCTCGCGCTTAGGTGGGGCTGCGGCAGCCATTGCTGCAGGTAACAAAAGAAAAAAATATGAGTCGCTATCAGACCTCTTTGAATTTTTACCTTTTGCGGTGGAAACTCTTGGTGCGTGGTCATCCGAGTCCTTAGCTTTCGAAGATGTGCTTGGAAAACTCTTAAGCGAGACCTCGGGCGATTCACGCTCCAAAATGTTTTTTGTTCGCCGCATAAGCATTGAAATTCAAAGAGGAAATGCTATAAGTATTTTAGGGACAATGGCTGCCTCGGCAGACCTAGAGGAGATATTTTATTTATAATGCACATACTATATTCTCTATTTATTAATTTTATTATATTATTAAATAAATATCAGTTACTGACTTAAAAAAAAAGGGGGTTTATTTGTGTATCATTGTGTCAAAATAATATTTTTTCAATTATATTATGCCCGTGCAAAGCCGGGACGGGCTGCTAGTTATAGTATAAAACAAAGTCGCTTTCTCTGTCCCTATATCCCCATGTATGCTTAAATCTTTAAAACTAAGCAACGGATTTTGATGCGGTTTTTTTAATAGATAGAGTGATTGAAGAGGAAGGCTTATATGTATAATAACATGCTTTAAATAGTGGAGAAGTACTGTTATTTTTGAGGTTTCCAATGTGATGTCGTAAAAAAATATTTTTTTTTCGCTTACATTGCAAACGCAGGCTGAACCCTACGAGATTTATCAAAATAATGTACTAAGTATTGTACACATTGAAAAGGTCTACAGTAAACTCCGCGATGGTATATTTCTATCTCTTATGGATATCCCACAATAACATTTTATTGTCATTTACTTTTTACGACAAATTATGGCTAATTTTCGAAGCGATTTTAACCAATACAGCATTAATCCTTATCCAATTAAATATCTTAATACGTTGTTGATTTAATATAGATCTATATGGCCCATTACAGCATATGATTTAAATAAATATTTTCGAAGATATTACAGATTTAAAAATTGCGGGACGTAGCGTTTACGGCGGTACCGGCCGGACGGGGCGGCGGGAGCCATTCAGATATATTTCATACCCGTGCGAAGCCGGAGCGGGCCGCTAGTCTTATTATAAATGAATGGACCTAGAAAATATTTAAATCTATAAGCAAATTTTGACCTATTTAAGGGAATAGTGAGCTGATTCGTTTGTCTGGTGACACGTTGAGATGTTGTTGGTTATGTGTGGGACCATTTTATAATTTGTAGGATATACAACTGTCGGACACTTAGAAATTCAGCCTGGCTCAGTAACATATGTGTGGAATATCCGTATGGCTTCTTAAATAGCACCCTTAGCGCCGCTCTTTGAGCCCTTTCTGCTTGGATAAGGATGGTTTTTGAAGCCCCGCCCCATGAGGTTAAACAGTATATAAGAATTGATTCTGCAAGTGCAATATAGATTGTTCGGAGTAATGGTCGCTGAGCTATGTTTCTCAGGGCGCGAAAAACGTACATGAGTTTTCTTACACGCTTAGCAATATAGCACACATGAGTCTCCCAGTTTAGCTTATTATCTATCATAGCTCCTAAGTACTTTATTGTTTTCGCAGTTTTTATAGCTTCGCACGTGCATTGATGGGACTGGGTATCACAAGCGTGAATTTTTAGTGAGTATTCCTCAGTAGGTTGGTTTGCTTCTCTTATGCTGAAACACATATGGTTAGTTTTAGTGGCGTTCAATGTCAATAAGCTTAGATCTAACCATTCTTTTACCTTTTTTTAAACATATTTCAGTTTTTCTATATGTGTCCATCCATGTTTCTGCTGTAATAAGTAAAACTGTGTCGTCGGCGTATGTGATGATTTTGCAACTTTGAAGATTAAGCTTAACAAGTCCGTTCATATAAATAATAAAAAGTATAGGCCCAAGAACGCTACCTTGGGGAACACCGTATTCTATCATGGCCTCTTCACTCTTCATATTTCCAATTTTGACTGTTTGAGTTCGTTGGCTAAGGTAGCTTTCAAACCACTTTTGTATTGTATTGTATTGTTTATTCATCATCCATAGACAGTACACTGCACTCGGATTTGTCATATTTTAGCATTGGCCAGTTCAGCAAAACAAAACACAGCGAAGAAGAACTGGAAAGAAACTCCGCTGTTTTTTTTTTTCAACGTCCACTTAGTCTAAGTTTACAAAAGTGTTTGTCAATTATTTTAACAAAAACATAGGTAAAACACTAAATTCACATGAATACACAAAAATTTACAATCCATGCCGTATGCAACAGTTCATGACAAATATCATTTTATTTGCAAAGACAATCCCCTCCAACTAATATGTTGCCAATTGGAGCAGGCCAGTCCCCACAAACAGCACCCGTTCACGAGCATCACGCCGGGCACAGCCATTACCTCTTTCAACCATATTTTAGGGAAAGAGATAACCTGAGCCAAGCGTCACCGTAAGCAAGGACCTTTAAGCGATGCACTGCTCCAGTGGCAACACAACACTGTGAAACACTTGCACATTAGGTTTTAATACTATGAGTTTTGTCATAAACTACTACTGTCAGATCACATAGTTACATATCCCTTTAAATGCTACCACCTACAGACAATTAAGAGTATAATGGTTTGAGAGCATCCCTATCAATAAAGTAATAATAGATTCCTATAGACACTTAAGTGGGATACCTCGTATGCCTATAATTTCTAGCTTTTTTAGTAAGATACGAATGGACACCGTGTCGAAAGCCTTTGCCAAGTCTATAAAAATTCCCATGCAACGTAGTCCTTTCTCCATGTTTTCACCAATGTGGTTTGTCAGTAGACTAACGGCATCTTCAGTTGATTTTTTTTCCCTGAAGCCAAACTGACAGTCTGCAAGTAGATTGTTGTTTTCTAAGTAACAGTTTATTCTGGTTTTCATTAGTTTTTCCAATATTTTTGACATTGAAGTTAGAAGTGAAATGGGCCTATAATTGGCGGGATCCTTTTTATCGCCATTTTTGTGAATTGGAATTACAATACTTTTTTTAAATGCTTTAGGAAATATACCAGTGGAGAGACTAAGATTAAAAATATGGGTCAGTGGCACAAGTAGCTGTTGATTAAATGTTTTTAGAAATTTTGAGCTAATGCCATCCCAACCCGCAGCACTACCTGATTTTAGCTCATTAATTATTTTTCTGATCTCGTACTCATCAGTTGGTGTCGCAAAAAAGGATTTTTTGGTTTCGTAAGGGTCTTTCATTTCATTCAATAGATCTGGTTCGTTTTTGTTTAGAGATGCTTGTATATTATTGGCAAGAGTTTTTCCTACATTCGTAACGTGACGTATATAAAGGCCCACTAGAAAAAGTCCCCATGTACGAGCGCATTACCCTCAACGCCACAGTAGGCATTGGCATTTGCCAGGAAAACGTATGTAGGTCAACCTATACTGATTCCCATTAATTGGGCAATCAAATAAGTAAGTAGTATATATTTAGCTGTGAATCCACAAAGTTCTGAATATGTGTTTGAAGGTCTATCCTGTTCCCCAAGGCAGGGCAAAGTTCTTTAAAGTTCTCTTCTTTCAAATGTTCAAAATGTTGAATTTGTATTTCATTGTCTGAAAATAAAGTAGGTAATTAATGGGTAAGACAAAGAGAAAACAGTAAAATGTTGTACAAACAAAGACGTAGCAAACTTTATAGGTAGTGGGACCTACCTACTTAATTATCAACAGGGTGCTGAGCTGAAGTTCACTTTTTAGTATTTAGGTACGTACCTACCTCAAGGCTCAAGCCTTACCTACCTAGATCCATTATCTATCTACCTAGGTAGGTACGTAGATAATGGATCTAGGTAGGTAAAGCTTGAGCCTTGAGCATTCAATATCAATGTTTGGACTTTATACCTAACTAATAAAAAATATAAAAACGGCTTCCACAAATTGTCGGAGCTACATACCTAACGCTGTCCCTCCGTCTGTCTACCTAAGCTCAACGCGTAACAAAGAGAAAAGGCACAAATTCACAGTCGACATTACAAAAATAAGAACCCATCTAGATCATCAATATATATACTTAGGGTCGGTAAACGGGGTCCTTCAAACATAGGGTGAAGAAGAACTTGGCTGGCCGGCATGGTTTTAGAAAGCCTGGCGTATGCCTTATGCGTGGCGTAAGGCGTACGCCATAAAAAAATACCTACCATTTTTTGAAGTAAAGAGCGGCGGCAAAAGGTGTACCTGCCCATTGTAGTATATCTCAATGGGCATACTCCAGGCACTCAATTGAGGCGCCCCACGACGTCTATGGTCTTTCGAACAATCATACACACCTACTAAAAACTCACGGCGCTAGGATCTTCAAATCCGACCTTGGACATTTAATAATATACCGGCCGTCACAAAATTAATTTCTTAATGTGGAATAGGTACCTACCTTTAAACGCTTGTATTACTTGAAAAGTGATACCCCATGAACGAAGAAGGTTTTCAGTATCTTCCATGATTAATAATTCAGGTCGACTTCTTTTGTACCTACTTGATTCTGGATTCTTGAATTATTTTCCACTTGTAACGAAAAAAGAAATTTTACGCCACCAATAACATTAACACTCGTTCCCAACCGCAATCGCACGCGTCGCACGATAGAATGAAGGCGGGCGGCACCCCGCGTAGCACTATTAGTTATTCTGTGACCCCGCGGCGAAGCGGCAGAGTGGCGGGGGTGAGCGGCGGGGAAACACCCGGGCGGCGCGGGCGTCAAGGGCTAGGCGTAGGTATAGCCGAGGTCACGTAGAGAGAATTTCGTTGAAAAATATTCTTAGCTCAAGAATATCTCACTACGTTTACTTGATGTAAAATATTTTAAAATAGTATTTTTGACAGTTTTGACGGTTGAATGTTTTTATGTATCATAATACCTAATAGCCAGTAAGTAGTACTAGCACTCAATAACTCAACTCAGTCCAACCTTACTTTTGAACCCAAGTAACCACAATATAAGCAAAACCTAACCTTACCGAATTCACTTTATTAAATTCAAAGAATACACATAAATTACCGGTTACCTAACCTAACCTTATTGTATTACCTCAAGCAAGCCTAATTATAACTTACTTAAACATAATACTTTGTACTGAAACTAAATAAATATTAGGTTGGGGAAAAAGTTTCTTCGCATTTTTTAAGAAAATTCAAAACATTTTTTAATATGGTTTATTTACATTTAACTAAAGTATGTAGGTACCATTTTGTTCGATAACTTTTTGCCATCTTGTAGGTAGGGACATGATCCCAATGCTATAGAAATATTGGGACTTCTGATCAATATACCGCGACAAGTGGTTTTGGCAGTCCTCTCGTGATGTTAACCTGACACTGCCTAAAGAATTCTGAAGAGACCTAAACAGGTGGAAATCTGAAGGTGCAAGATCAGGACTATACGGCGGATGCATTAACACCTCCCAGCCAAACTCTCTTAGTTTTTGCTGAGTGGCTAAAGATGTGTGAGGTCTAGCGTTATCATGATGAAAAACCACACCCTTTCTGTTGATTAATTCCGGCCGCTTTCTCTCAACTTCTTGCTTTAATCTCATCAGTTGTTCGCAGTAGAGTTCAGAATCGATGGTCCTGCCTGGTGGTAACAGCTCATAATGAATAATGCCCTTCCAATCCCACCACACACACAGCATCACCTTGTTGCGAGTTAACCCGGGTTTCGCCACAGTCTGTGAAGCTTGACCGGCCTTTGACCACGACCTTTTTCGCACGTTCTTGTCGTACGTGATCCACTTTTCATCACCAGTTATCAGCTTCTTCAAAAATGGTTCGGTTTCATTACGTCGTAATAAAGAATCACAAATGAGTACACGGTTCATTAGGTTTCTTTCAGTGAGCTCGTGAGGTACCCAAATATCGAGCTTTTTTGTGTACCCAGTTTTTTTCAAATGCGCCAAAACTGTTTTGTGGTCAATTCCTAGTTCTTCAGCTACGTCGTAACTACTGATATGCCGATCTTGCTCCACTTTTTCAAAAATGGCATCCATTTTATCCGTAATAGGGCGACCAGAGCGACGTGCATCTTTGACATCAAAATTTCCGGATTGAAAACGCTTAAACCAAATTTGTGCTACTCTCACAGACACTGCACTAGGTCCATAAACATCGCAAATTTTTTTCGCGGCTTGCGTTGCATTTTTACCTTTTTTGTAGTAAAATTTTAAAATGTATCGAATTTCTTCATTAGATTCACTCATTTTGACAGTACGAAAAACAAATGAGAATCACACATTGTCCTAATTTGAATTTGGAATTATGTTCTTTAAAATTTAAACTTTCAATGATACCAAAACCAGCCAGATACAAATAGTATAGCCAAAGAGATTTTATTACAAGTTCATACATACTATAATGCGAAAAGACTTTTTCCCCGACCTATTATTATTACGTTCAAATTAACAACCTACTTAACCTAACCCAACCAAACCTAACATTTACAAACCACATAATTAAATAGGTATATAAGGCGAATATAACGGATTACAGTAATATTTTACCTAATAGCACAACCTAACCCAACCTAACCTAACCCGACCTTATCCTTAATTAAAAAGACATAATTACGTACTTAGGTAAATTTGCGAATGTAACGGATTACAGTACTATCTTATCTAATAGCATAACCTAACCCAACCCAACCTAACCCGACATTATCCTTAATTACAAACCACATAATTACGGACTTGGTAAATTAGCGAACATAATGTCACGGTACTATTTTACCTTATCTGTGATTTTACCTAATAGCATAACCTAACCCAACCTAACCTAACATTGTACATGATTAACAAACCACATAATTAAGTAGGTTAACCGCGAATATAACGGATTACAGAACTATATTACCTAATAGCATAACCTAACCCAACCTAACCAAACCTTATCCATAATTAATAAACCACATTATTAAGTAGGTATATCAGCGAATATAGCGGATAACAGGACTATCTTACCTAATAGCATAACCTAACCCAACTAAACCTAACCTAACCAAACCTTATCAATAATTAAATAACCAAATAATTAATTAGGTAAAGTCGAAGGAAGTCTTAGGCGAAGAGAGTTCATTTTTTCAAGCTAAAAAAAAATAAATATCTTATTTCAATTTCCCTTATACTTAGTGTAAGGTTGGTAGTGTTAAGGTGAGAACATTTGCTGAGAACTTAGCATCATTCATGCTAAGTTCTCAGCAAATGTTCAATCAAGTACTTGAGGCAATACCATGCAAGTCTTAGACGGAGACAGAATATGTTCTCAAGTCACGAAAATTAAATATCTAAATTAAAATTTCCGTAAGTCTTGGCGTAAGGTTGGTAGTGTTAACGAGAGAACATTTGCTTAGAATTTAGCATGTATAAATCAAGTACTTGATATTCTTGAGGCAAATACCATGCAAGTCTTAGACGAAGACAGTTTATGTTCTCAGGCCAACAAAATGTATTTTTCTTCAATCAAATTTTCGTAAGTCTTGGTGTAAGGTTGGTAGTGTTAACGTGAGAACATTTGCTAAAAATGTAGTATGTATAAATCAAGAACTTGGTTTTCTTGAGGCAATTCAATGTATGTCTCAGACGAAGACAGTTTATTTCCTTGAGCTAACGAAATGATACGTCTTTATTCAAAATTTGCCTAAGTCTTGGTACAAGAAGGTGTATCTTAGCATGAAATTATTAGTTGAGAATTTAGCAAGAATAAATCAAGTATTTTATATTCTTAAACCAATGTCTTACATGTCTTGAACAAAGGCATTCCATGTTTTTGTGTTAACCAAATATAACATCTTCGATCAAATTCGCCTCAGTCTTGGTGTGAGACTAGTTGTCATAAAGCAAGAATATTCGTCGAGAATTTACCCCAAAAAAATTAAGAAATTGGTATTCTTGGGGCAATAAAAAGTTAGTCTTAGATTATGTATTTGGGTATTCTTAAGTTAAGAATAAATAAATGTCTTCATTCGACAGTTTCTAATTTTCTGTTCAAGATCAATTTTTTTGAGCAAGACATTTCGCTGAGAATATCATATGCTATATTGAAGGAAATGTAATGTCTTAATTTAAAAATATTTAATTGAATTAAGAATACCACATCTTAAATTTAAATAATATTTGCAAGAATAAAAATATTATTATTTTAAGAAATCCTTTTTTACCGTGTGGAGCCGCTCGCATTCGTAACGAATTGCACTTATCGAACTCGGAAAGAGAAAGACAGTGGTACATGTCGGTATTGAACCCAGGTCTCTGGTACGCTAGGCCAGTCCCCGCGCCACTAGGCTACGAAGGCTTTGGTTGGCACAAGATCTTGACATACGTACACCATATTAATGCTGTGAGCGACTTTCAACTTGTATCCAAAGGGGTTGTCGCAAACCTATGCAAGATTTCTTTCATAACTTTTTAGAAATGCGATTTTCATAAATTGTCTGTGTGTGTGTAGGTAAGTACTTATGTCATTATGAGTGCACTTTGTCCATTCATTCACGTAATTATTTTTTCAGTTTTTTTGTTAGTAAACTGTAGTCCTTTATATTATATAATCCTAGTGCTGTCAAGCAAACCGTTTACTTTTAGGATGGCAGCAGGATATCTAGCTCTAGATATCCTATACCACGAACACCGCGTCAGCCTCATGGAGAGAAGGGCGTGGAGGGAAGCACACGACCCGTTTGATATCAACGAAAACACTTTACGTACGTGTATCGGCTGACACCTGATATCGTCCATGACCTGGTAGACGAATTAAGTCCTGACTTGGCAACACTGCGCTCTAACGGCATTTCAGTCTCTCGTCAGGTATGGTACAATTTGTTAATTCATTTTACGTTTATATCCTTGGTAAATGTCTGTACATTTATAATTTTTCAAATAGGTGTTCAGAGAGCAAAAGTCATGTTTCACTATCATCACACGAAGAAAGTCGTCGGCAACAACTAATTAATAATGATTAAAATTCAGCGCATAGCTCGAAGTATTAGTTTTTAAATCGAATTACCTATGATTCTGTTTTTCTTTCATAGGTTTTGACGGTACTTCGTATCTATGCCAAGGGCTGCTACCAAGATTCTATTGGTGAATAATATATAATCTGGCCATTAGTCATCCTACTGTGAGTCGCTGTGTGCGACGAGTAACCGAAGCCATAAATAATAGGCTGATGCATCAATGGGTGAAATTCCCAATGACACCCAATGAACGCTTTGCTGCAAAGCAGAAGTTTAGACTGGCTCCACAACGATTTAAAGGAACCCTGGGTGCAATTTATTGTACTTATGTAAAAATTTTAGCCCCTAGAGAACACGAAGAAGCCTACGTGAACCTCTGGGGTGATCACACACTAAATGTACAGGCAGTAAGTTGTATGTAGCTTATAAAATTATAAAACCTTTTTTGTCTTTCACATGCAAAGTTGCAACATGAACTCGGCCCACCTCGGGGTTACAGACTTGCATACACCCCACATTAAAGGAATCCACACTATCCTTTCAAAGGATGGGTAAATGTTATCTAAAACTAGTATTTTCTGAAGGATTGGATGAACGATTGGTCAAAGCGGCAAGACTAGTTCTTTTGTGGCATTACGGGCTGATAACAACACAGTGGGTAGCCATCACGTTGGGGTTCCATAAAATAAATACAAAATAGGACACATGTACCTACTTCTAAACTGTGACGGACAATTTTCAGATATTGATTTTCCTCCAGGTGATGATGGTTATGGCCTGGAGCCCATATTTTAACCAATTATATGCATTGCATGATATGCTGTATGCGTTCGGGCACAAAAATCGTGGTTCATTTATTGCTCGTGGCTCAAATTCCACGTTAATTGTAGGCATTAACTAGGTGTGAGTCCTAATCCAGCCCGGGTCGGTACCACCACAATTAATGGGCGATAGGCGAAGGGCCATGAAAATGGTTCGTATTTTCCAACCAGTTTAATGGAGCCGTGCAATGCAAGGAAGGCGCACTTATATAATGAAAGTGGTTATGTTATTGACTATGGCAGGTTCCATAAAAAAAATACTTTTGAATTGCCTGAGAATAAAATTGGACCCTAGGTAGTGAATTATGAACATGTCTAATCAGTTTTGTTTTCTACTATATATTAAATCCGATTGCTATAGAGGCGGACATTGAAATTAATGCCAACGGGAGATTTTGGCAAACGAACCCATTTTTGAAGATAATGGGAGGCCACTGCACGGACGAGCATTGGCGAAGCGAGTTCAGACTAGCATTGTAAATACATAATTTGCGTGATTTTAATATATGTTTTGGTAATACATTTTGTGTTTCTTTTATAATTAAACTATCAGCCCGTCCCGGCTTTGCACGGGCATAATATAATTGAAAAAATATTATTTTGACACAATGATACACAAATAAACCCCTTATTACGTACAGTTCCTAAAAAAAGAGCATAAACCTACATTGAAATATTTGAAATAAAAATAACAAATTTTGTGAATTTATTTTTTTTGTATTTTTTTTTCTTATTTGTGTTTTTTACTTTTATGTATTTTTCATACTATTAATTATTTTAAAAAGGTCATAACCACAAAACAAAGCAATTAAATAAATAATTTATTGAGTTAAAGCCAGGGAGTAAACATTATTTGATGTTGTTTTATTTTTCACTAAATAATTAGCTTAACTGTTATTATGATACTTTTGAGATTACCGCGATCGTTAGACATGTTGGAAAAATGTTACGGCTTTTGAGAATGTCTTTGGAGAGTGTATCTTCCTGCCGCGTGAAAAGCCGTAACATTTTTCAAACATGTTTAACTGTTATTAGCTACCTACATCTACTACTATAACCTACAACTAAAAAGTATTTAATCGAAAATCACAAAAACTATTTAAGTCACTTATTTATTAGGATAACTAAATGTACAACATATATTAATGGGTCTAGTTCTGAAAAGAACTTTTTGAATGCGTTTAGTTACCTACTAAACTAATTATCATCAAGCGACAAAATATTATCAAGCGACAATTTCTTAAATTCCGCACACGGCTGCTGCGTAGGGAGCCGACTGACTCCCCTCCCGTATCTCTGAGTGACGCCTACAAACTCTAAAACGCATAGTTTGTCAAAGGGAAGTTTTTTCTAATTTTTAAACTCATGATATCTTTCGAATGAAATGTCGGAATCGAATAATTCAAAAAGTAATATAAAGGTATTGAAACAGTCTTAAATAATAATTTATTTATTTTGATAAGGATTCATATCTAGGTACAAATAAAGAGCCTTTTCTAGCGGCGGTATTTAAATTTTTATTTTAAAATAAATGCACACTTATTGTGACATAACTATAATAGTTAGATGTATGCTGTCGCGACATTTTTTGTAGATAATAATGTGTTCTATGAAATTGTACTACATCATTTTGTTCTATCGTGAATAGTTTTCGCAGCGCACGCGATGTAAGAAACATTCTTGGTAATTTTTTTGCACCTTGGGTTACGTTATCGGAGTCCCTAATTTTTTTAAGATAAAACATAGTCTATGTCCCTCGGATAGACTGTAGCTTTCCAACGGTGAAATAATTTTTCAAATCCGTTCAGTAGTTTCCTATCTGTTCATGTATTTGAGCCTATTCGGTTCAAATACACAAACAATCAAACCTTTTCTCTTTATATAATAGTATAGATAGAGTATAGATTAGAGAGCTCCGATAATAAACGCGTCCGATCGCTGCTAAATTCAAAGTGCTAGAACCGCAGCCTCCGACGCACTATTTATAGGCACGCTCCCACCGCCCCGGCCGGCCCGTACTGCCGCAAACCTACGTCCCGCAATTTTTAAATCTGTAATATCTTCGAAAATATTCATTTAAATCATATGCTGTAAACGGCCATATAAATCTATATTAAATCAACAATGTATTTAAGGTATTTAATTGGATAAGGATTAATGCTGTATTGGTTAAAATCGCCTCGAAAATTAGCCATTATTTGTCGTAAAAAGTTAATGACAAAAATTTTTTATTGTGGTATATTCATAAGAGATAGACATATACCATCGCGGAGTTTTCTGTAGACTTTTTCAATGTGTACAATACTTAGTACATTATTTCAATAAATCTCGTAGGATTCAGCCTGCGTTTGCAATGTAAGCGGAAAAAATGTAATTTATTACGACATCACATTGGAAACCTCAAAAATAACAGTATTTCTCCACTATTTAATGGATGTTATTATACATATAAACCTTCCTCTTGAATCACTCTATCTATTAAAAAAAACCGCATCAAAATCCGTTGCGTAGTTTTAAAGATTTAAGCGAACATGGGGACATAGGGACAGAGAAAGCGACTTTGTTTTATACCACGGAATATTGAGGAGGCAGGAAGTGAAACGTTCGTAAATTTGTTCCAGGACCGCTGTTACCGTTTTACTTAAGACTCTTTGCTCCGCGAATGTATAACAGTCACAATTGGCTATCCTTTCTTAATCAATAACCAAACAACAAATCCACATTGGTTTAGTTAATAGTGTTACGAGCGCGCCATCTGTTGGAGTTCGGCTGCAACGTCGATGCGTTTCGTCAACAGATGGCGCTGCTTACAACTTCTATCGCGATAGTGATTCGGCAGTGCTGGTACAATATAACAAAAATGTTTGGCGCATCTGGCTGAGGGCAATTTCTGGAACGGTCGGGCGATTCCCGATGGAGATTGTTCTCGGCTGGCCCGCCAGGTGGGGGGCGCCTAGAATTCGGTGGAGTTTTCTAGAAAGAAGCTCCTCCGATATAAAAGGCGCCTCAGCCAGCACTGCCGCCAGTCTATTTTGAATAGTGAAACGAGCGACAACAAGCGATAGTGCAGTGAGTGAACTAGCTCTCAGTGATACAGTTCAGCGATAATTAGAATTTGGTGATCGAAGTGACACAAAATTGTCGTTGTTTGTGTTTCATTTGTGAATTGTTTTCAATAAAGGAACATTTGTTAACTTTTGGTGTTTCTACTCTAATCCGCACCCTACCCGCGTAACAATTGGTGTCAGAAGTGGGATTAGAGATGCCGATCACACCAAGGGAAGACAAGGAACGTATGAGGACCAGGAGCCAAACAGCAGTCGATCCAACACCGGCTGAGGATGGGGCTGATTCAGGGACTCTAGAATGCGAGAGCCATCAATCAACGACGAGAACTCCTGCATTGGACTTGGGCGCATTAATGAACTTCATGCAAGAGCAGGCCCGCCGTCAAGAGGAGCAGGCCCGACGTCAGGAAGAACAGCAACAGGAGTTAATTCTGGCTGTTAAGGAATCCAACGCTAAAATAAAGGAGCAGTTGGATGAGTTCAGCTCAAGGATCGAGGAGCAAGATCAAACCCTTGAGCGTCATGAAAAGCGACTTAACGGGCTTGAAACCAAAATAACCGAAGAAGTGCAAAAGATCAAGACTTGTGGAGTCACTGTGGCTTCGTCGGCGACAGGGGGAACGAGATTTAAGGTTCCTCCTTTCGATGGGACGACATCTTGGGCGGCGTACAAACGCCAGTTCGAGTCAGTCATCAAAGCGAATGGATGGAGTCAAGACCAAGCCAAGACTGCTCTGACCTTGGGATTACGAGACAAGGCGCTCCATGTACTTGAAGCTCTTGGCGACGAGGTCACCTATGATGAGCTTCTTGAAGCACTTGAGTCAAGATTTGGTGACAAGCACTTGGAACACGTTTATCGCGCTCAACTACGTGACCGAGTGCAGCGATCCAGTGAAGGACTTCAACAGTGGGCCTTGGAAATAGAAAAACTCGTTCGAAAGGCCCATCAATCATCACCAAAGGCTTCATTAGACGACTACTTGGTGCAGGCTTTTGTGGATGGCATCAAGGACATTGAAGTGCGAGCGGCTGTACGACTAGGCCACCACACAACGGTGAAGGACGCTCTTGCCCACGCATTGGAGGTTGAAGCAGTCCGATCAGATCCTCGAGCGCATCGGGTAAGAGAAGTGGTAACTTCGGAAACCAGAACACCTGGTAGACGTAAATTTACTCCACGCTGCTACGGATGCAATGAGCTGGGGCACCTTCGAACCAACTGCCCCAAGACCCAAAAAATAATCTCCGATGCTGCGGTCGAGGATGCGCAGCAGGGAAACGAGTGAAAGCCAGTACCGGGGGGCGGGTGCTGGCTGGTAGAATAGAAGCCCCGAAAGTCACAATTTCACAGGCATTTACTGGGAACAGCCTGCTCGTTGAAGGTCAAGTGAACGGGATAAAATGCAACTTGACCTTAGATACCGGAGCGTCTCGTACAGTCGTTAAGTCGAAAACCTTTGGCCACGTGACATGGAATCGTCGCCAATATTTCAATGTTTGCAGGCTTCAGACAGCTACCGGCCAGCACATACCCGTCCATGGAGAGATGGAAGTGACAATTAAAATTGGAAGTAAGACTTATCGTCATACCGCCATTTTAGCAGATATCATCGATGATTGCATTCTCGGCTTGGATTTTATGAGAACCAACAACTGTAAAATAGATTTGGCAAATGGCGTGCTCATGTGTGGCAGAGAAGAAGTATCCTGGCTACGCAAATGTGATGAAGTTTCCTCAGATGCGTTGACCACAGGGAGATCTAAGGTGGCCGCTCTTTTGGAAGACAGCAGACGGAACCTGACTGTTGATGAGTTGCAGAAGGCAACAAGTCTGCTTACGCGATATTCAGACATCTTCTCTTCGCACGAAGGAGACATTGGTAGAACTAACATGGTTAAGCACCGGATTAATACAGGAGATGCTCTTCCAATACGCCAGAGGCCACGCCGCGTTCCCGTAGCTAAGGAAGAAGAAGTTCAGAAAATGATAGCGGATATGCAAAAAAATAATAAAGAAAAGTAGTTCTGGTGAAAAAGAAAGATGGCAGCACCAGATTTTGTGTGGACTATCGACGCTTAAATGATGTAACGAAAAAGGACAGCTATCCGCTTCCTAGGATTGATGACACGCTGCATACATTAAGTGGCATGAAGTGGTTCACAACCCTGGACCTGAAGAGCGGCTACTGGCAGGTGGAAATCGACCAAAAAGATAAGGAGAAGACAGCATTCACGACAGGGCATGGGCTGTGGCAATTCAAAGTGATGCCGTTTGGACTCTGTAATGCTCCCGCGACCTTCGAAAGGCTTATGGAACGAGTACTTTTTGGGCTGATCGGGAAAGCTTGTTTAGTGTATCTGGACGACATCATCATAATAGGGCGGACATTTGATGATCACATTAAGAATTTGGAGAATGTTTTGAGCAAAATCCGCCAAGCTAACCTTAAACTAAGTGGCAATAAATGTTCTTTCTTCAAGCGTCAGGTTAGCTATTTGGGTCACGTTATCTCCGAAAATGGCATCCAAACTGACCCAAAGAAGATCGAAGCCGTACAAGAGTGGCCAGTTCCGAAGGATAAGACAGAAACTCGTGCGTTTTTAGGACTGTGCTCTTATTACCGTCGTTTCGTCCGAAATTTCTCCGAGATTGCTAAGCCATTGCATCGACTTACTGAAGATAAGCGACAATTTACCTGGGACGAGGACTGCACGAGTTCATTCCAAGAACTTAAGCAACGTCTCTGTAACGCTCCTATCTTGGGTTATCCCGAAGCCGATAAAGAGTACATAGTCGACACCGACGCGAGTAATACCGGAATCGGCGGGGTACTCTCCCAACGTCATGGGGACAAGGAGATCGTTATAGGTTATTTCAGTAAATCCCTTTCAAAGCCTGAAAGGAATTATTGTGTGACAAGGCGAGAGCTTCTGGCGGTGGTGAAGACTTTGCAGCATTTTAGCAAGTATCTTCTCGGCCGAAGATTCCGCTTAAGGACTGACCACGCTGCGTTAAAATGGCTGCTTCAGTTTAAAAATCCAGAAGGGCAGGTTGCGCGCTGGCTGGAACAGCTGCAAGAGTATAACTTTGAAACAGAGCATAGAAGTGGTAAATCCCATGGAAATGCTGACGCTTTGTCTCGTCGACCCTGTCCAGAAGAGTGTAAACACTGCATCAGGGAAGAAACAAAGGAAACTGCCCGTTTAAAGGCGATCCAAATGGATAACATCAGTGAAGAATGGAGCAATGAAAACATGAAGCTAGCACAGGAGGAGGACGAAGACTTAATGCCCATTATTCGCTGGAAGCGAGCAGGAGAGGCAAATCCGGAATGGAAAGATGTTTCCGCAATGAGCACTGCGACTAAGAGTTACTGGGCTCAGTGGTCGAGCTTGCTACTTCATAACGGTATCCTTTACAGAAAATGGGAAACACCTAACGGTAAGGATACCTCTTTGCAATTAGTCATTCCCAGAACTAAGATAAAAGAAGTTCTTCGTTGCCTACATGATGGAACTTCAGGTGGACATTTGGGAATAAAGAAAACGCTCCTGAAGTTTCGCCAGCGGTTCTACTGGATTAATTGCCGCGACGATGTTGAAGATTGGTGCCGCAAATGCGCGTCCTGTAGCGCTGTCAAAGGTCCTCAGACACGGAGCAAAGGAGCTTTAAAACTCTACAATGTTGGAGCTCCGTGGGAGAGAATCGCTATTGACGTGGCTGGCCCTTTTCCCCCAACTAATGACGGCAACCGTTACTTTATGGTTGTGATGGATTATTTTACTAAGTGGCCTGAGGTACTTGCAATACCAAATCAGGAAGCAACCACGGTTGCACAAAAATTGGTCCATGAAGTTTTCTGTCGCTTCGGAATACCTCTCGAGATACACACCGATCAAGGCAGAAATTTTGAATCCCGAGTGTTTCAGGAGACATGTCGATTAATGGGAATCCATAAAACCAGGACGACTCCATACCACCCACAATCAGATGGAATGGTGGAACGATTTAATCAGACATTGGAAAGACACTTGGCCAAATTGGTGGAGGAACATCAAAAGGATTGGGACCAGTATATACCTCTCTTTCTATTGTCTTACCGAACAGCTGTGCATGAAAGCGTAGATGAAACTCCAGCCTACATCAACTTTGGACGCGAGCTTAGATTACCAGCTGACCTTCTGACGGGATGTCCACCGGAGGCCTCTCATAGTGTAACAGAGTACGTGTCAGATCTTCGGGGGAAAATGGACACTGTATATAAACGTGTCAGAGAGGTTGGCCTACGAGCAAGCGAACGGATGAAGACACGTTATGACCGCCGGGCTCATGGCAACGTATTCGAAGAAGGATCTTTAGTTTGGCTTCATAATCCTTTACGGAAAAAGGGAAAAAGTCCTAAACTGCAGCCGAAATGGGAAGGTCCTTATACAGTAGTGACTAAAATGAATGACGTGACATATCGAATCCGCCGGAATGATAGATGTCAGGCTAAAATTGTACACGTAGATCGTCTGGCCCGATACCACGGAGACAATTATGCTCGAGACGAGCATAACTAAGGAGGGGGCAGTGTTACGAGCGCGCCATCTGTTGGAGTTCGGCTGCAACGTCGATGCGTTTCGTCAACAGATGGCGCTGCTTACAACTTCTATCGCGATAGTGATTCGGCAGTGCTGGTACAATATAACAAAAATGTTTGGCGCATCTGGCTGAGAGCAATTTCTGGAACGGTCGGGCGATTCCCGATGGAGATTGTTCTCGGCTGGCCCGCCAGGTGGGGGGCGCCTAGAATTCGGTGGAGTTTTCTAGAAAGAAGCTCCACCGATATAAAAGGCGCCTCAGCCAGCACTGCCGCCAGTCTATTTTGAATAGTGAAACGAGCGACAACAAGCGATAGTGCAGTGAGTGAACTAGCTCTCAGTGATACAGTTCAGCGATAATTAGAATTTGGTGATCGAAGTGACACAAAATTGTCGTTGTTTGTGTTTCATTTGTGAATTGTTTTCAATAAAGAAACATTTGTTAACTTTTGGTGTTTCTACTCTAATCCGCACCCTACCCGCGTAACAATATGAACCTTAACGTAATGGTTCTATGTTGGAATTACAATACTGTTTGCATCCTTTTGCAATCAAATGTTACGTCACTTTCGAACACAACCGAGCGCCTCACACGCACGTCTCAATGCATTCACGCTATCCTGCTCCCACACTTGAGTAGCGGTGCGAAGCTACGCTATTCCTTTAGTGGTTTACCTGACATACGTCTCCGTTAAGTACAATATCGACATTCGATAGAATTAGATACATTTGTTAAAATATTATTTTAATCAAAATATTTATTAAGGTGCTCTTTTGAATGCGCACAATAATTCAGGGGTGATTCTGAAGGCAAAAAAAACCTACCGCTTCCTTCTTTACATTTGGCTTTACAGGCTGGCCATGGTTCGGATTCCACGTAAAACTGTAGGTCCCCTTCCTTACTTACTAAGTGCTAGGGCCGATCCCGCCCGGGTTGGTACCATCGCATTGAATGAACGGTGATCGAAGCGGTAATGAAAATTGTCCGTATTTTTCATCCAGTTCAATATAGCCGAGCAATATAAGGAAGGACCTGGCATGGCACCTAGTTCCCATGTGGTGTGTTAGGCTAATATCTGACGATCAGTTCGGTATTAGCCATCCATGTACAGTTACATAAAAAAAAGGTAGTGCAATGTGCACTTTACGGTCCCTTAAGATAAAGCACGTACAGAAACCATTGGATTCTCATTGGAGAAATGTGGGCAGTGCCTTGCCTGCGTTGAGTGATGGAATTGGGACGGAGAAATACCATTATGCAGCTCAGAAGGGCATTATCTGCAATACGGACTAGAGTACACAGAAAGAGACCCTACATTAGCTGCGCTTACATGAAGTACAAACGTAACATATGAGGAATCTCTGGGTTTTTTTAAGAGTACTTGGCATTTTAATCTATATACGTTGAAATAATTGTCACCCAGGTGATCAAAAAAAGAGTTGGGGACGGCGCGTAATTTATAGTTGTATTTACTATAGATGGGTGCATACATGCATGTATGTAGTATGGCTTCATTCAATCGGCTTGAATGTAGGTAAACCATAGATTCAAACGTGTAAAATATAACGATTTATATTCATTTTGGAACGAAAATATCAATTTATTGTAATGTTATATAAAATTCAATATAAACATAGTTCAATTGCTTATATTAGCAATATTATAAGCGTGAATTATTGCTATTAGAGATTTTCTAACATTTAACCTCAGATTTGAAGGAGGGGTGCAATGAATGTTACTACAAAAAAAATTATCGATATAATCGATCGTTCTCAACGATTGGCACCACTGGCCGAGTAGCGTTCCTAATTCTACTCATTTAGTGAGGCGACAACATTACTTGTTTTCAATTCAAAATATCGACATTTTTTATAGACGACTTTGATAGATTTCTATGAAAAGAAATAAATGAAGTTTCTCGATTCGTCAATGTGTTTGTATACATTAACAAAAATATTAACGATCAAATGTACTAAAAGGGTCCTTTTCGATGGTACTACAGTTTAAATCTGAAAATAATCTTTTATTACCAGTTCTGGTCTTCTTTTTCGTGTAAAAAACTGCTTTGTATAGTCACCGGAGTGGGTGGCCCGACACTAGATCTCGAGCACAATACATTTCACAAGCGGTTGGTTAAAGAAATTATGAATGTTTAGTTCATCTGTACATACTGTTCATACTGTAGGCCTCTACTAGGTAGTTAAGTTTAGCCTTAAGGTTAGCCTCAATAGCCCAGTGGCGTGACACTTCGGCGATCGCTCTCCGAAGTTAAGCAACGCTGGGTCCGGTCTGGTCTTGGATGGGTGACCATTCATCCGTTGAGATAGGCTAGCCGTGGTTCAGATTCCACGTTAAACTGTAGGTCCCCTTTCTTGCTTACTAGGTGGTAGGGTTAATCCCGCCCGGGCTGGTACCATCGCATTGAATGAACGATGGTCGAAGCGACAATAAAAACTGTCCGTGTTTTCCATCCAGTTCAATGTGGCCGTGCAATATATGGAAGGTCCTGGCATGGCACCTAGTTCCCATGTGGTGTGTTAGGCTAATACCATGCCAGAAGGTGTGGTATTAGCCATCCATGTCCAGTTACATAAAAAAAAAATTGTCCGTCCATCCATTCTAATTAAGCTGTACTTTTTAAGAATAGGTCCCGCCGAAATTAGTTGTTTCAGACTTATAATAAATAATTATTAATTAGGTATGATGTTAGCCATCCAAATCCAGTTAAAAATATAGGATAAAAAGCAAAAAAGTATATTATAATAATGATCATATCTGCATAAATAATTTACTACAATGAGGACGAGATAGATATATTGCTTGTGCGTCGTTTGGTTTGCACGTATGCACATATTTTTGGGCTCCAAATCGGTAAAACTCAATAGTTTTTTGAGCCAAAAATAACATATACTTGGTTGAAAATCAGTGGGTGAAGTAGGTCGGATATATTATTATGAACTCTGTACAGACTTCCTTAAAATCTTTTTTATTGAATTTGAATTCTATGTGACATATTACATGAAATGTTATCAGAAGAACAAACAATGCATGTACAACTAAATAAAATGCACGTAATTTCTATGCTATCGATATGTCGCAATAATTGCACATCACTAACAAAGTAGCGAGACATGTCCCGGCGAGCGAAACGACGTTGCGACACCATATTGTCTCGTAATGATTTGTCGTAAGTTTTATCGCTATACGTGTAAATGAAACTTACCGGTGATAAGAAACTCCTCCATTATGAAGGTTGTGCACCTTGCTGTCGTGTTTACATGTTATTATGGCACAGTACGGCATCACTCCTTTACAATTTCAGGTAGTATCACGGATACGTTAACGCACAGGAATGCCGCAGAGGAGTGAATCATGCGCGTATGAAGTGCGCGGGTCCCCGCTAAAGACCGGCGCGCGCGTTCCGCCCACTTCACAATTCTTACCTCCTAATTGTTCTGTGGTTTTATACTATGTAGTGAAGATCAAGTTATAGTGGTTCCTCTCTTCTTTGCTGTCATGATCATAGTATGATGAAATTGCTTGTACCAAGCGCATTAAGGTGGCCCAACCCGCTCATCTCCCCATACAAAAGGGGAAAGAAGATCACGCCCAAATTTCTTGTCAGAGATCCAAAATTTTGCTCAAAATAGCTTTATTTGATCGAACTAGATGTCTGATGACCATTGGCATTGTAAAATTGTGTTTGGTTTCTAAGTTATTAGGTCCGAAAGTTCGATTTTTTCGCGCGTTTTATACGGGTGAAAGTCCAAATTTTGACGCAAGTGACACAATAGTGACACAAAATGTTGTGCAACGGTGACACAAAAGTCACACAACAATTTGTGCTACGGTGACACAATAGTGACACAAAATAGTAGCACACAACTATAAGATTTGGGTTACATTGAAGAGCCGTAATAAAAATTAGGTACCTATAGTTTTTAAAACATTGTTTATTTCAAAATTTAACATAACTTTGTTCTTTATAAGTACATGCATAATAAAAAAGAAGGACCTATTATGTTTATTAATTAACTTAAAAAAAATATATTTGTATGATATCTATCTATACACATGGAAAATTAAAAAATAAATCTCACAGCTTATTAGAGCACCCTTTTTTCAAACAAAGTGCTTATTATTCATAAAAAAACGTATTTGAGCAAATTAAAATCAATAAGTACGTAAATAAAGGTAAAGAACATTATTCTATCTTGTATTTCAACCTTGAAAGATCAAAAGTCTTGATGCCGCGTCGATCTGAGAGTGGATTTGATAGAACCTGTTCAATTTCTGTTTTATCTATTATCGACACGTCATCAATGGATGGCCAAGCAAATTTCCCATTCCCTTTGTGCCTTAAAAATTTCACCTCATAAAAAGAAAAAAATTACTTCTCTTCTCCAGTTTGAATTTTACAAGTACGTGTGAACCTTTGGTGATATCCATATCGATTTTGCTGTCTTTCTCAGAATCAATTTCAGTGTCGGAGTCTAAATACTCAATTTCCATACCCTCCTCTTCAAGGTAGTCCAAATCAGAGGAGCTGTCATGCATGGAATAATCTGACCAATGCTCTTCAGAGCTTTTCTCGTTGTATCGGTTCTTTTGCGGCTTTTTTACTGCAAGATCTGATGATTTATGTCCGTTATGTTTCGGGCATTGACCTTCTTCTTTGTTTTCAACAAGTTTTTGGAGATTACTTTCTACAAAATGAACTAAAGAATCATTGAGAAAATCCGCATTCAGATTAACTCCTTCCATGTTGATCACATCTAACATATCTTCACCTTCTAAGTCTACTCGCTTGTTTTCTTCAATCTGTTTCTTAACTTTTCGTATAGTTCCGGTATTCTCGTCCAATTCTAACTTGTAGTCTTTCTCTTTGTTTGCAATTTCAACAGTTGCTCCGATTTCAAATTTGTGCGATTTCGGACTGTAGCAGTCGCACTTTCCTTTAGATTTTTGACAAAAGCAAGACAGTTCTCTATGAGTTAATGCATGTTTATTGATCAGTACCACTTGGTGAACTTTCATAGTGTCCTGCAATGGAGTAAGCTTTGCTACTATGTCAGAGTCTAGGGGTTTTATATTTTCGGATCCAATATAAAATATTTTGACTGTTGTTTCTGTCTTTCTTAGGACATCAAATGCTGTCTCTGCATCAGGTATATCAACCCCATGGGCAACTTTGAAGTCTAACGTCCTCTTAATTGCCCCTCCGATACCATCGGCAGCCCCTTTTCCGTGGGACGCTTCGAAAAACGACCAGGTGGCATTGTTGAATCCATATTCGAAGATGTTATTACTGAACAGAAAAAAGTTTTTTTTCTGGCGATACTGTGCCGTTGGGCCATCGGAAAAAAAGTGAATCGTATCTAGATCTGGATAATGAAGCTTAATGTATTTCAATACCGGGTCGAGGTGCGCCCAAATTGCTTCGGGATTATGCGAATTGTCTGGTGAAATAGAGGAGAAAGAAACTGGTTTTTCTGTATCTTTTAGATAAAAAACTCCCGTGTGCAAAGTAATTTGGTTTTTCGAGGAGCCAAAATGCATTGCTTGGACCTCTTCGTTATATTTGCATACCCAGTTTTCTGAAAAGTCAATGCACAGCAATTTCATTTGATTCCAGATTTTTTATACATGTCTTGTACTGCTGGTACTGGTGGACAACGTTAAATGTATGAGGCTTAAATCGTTTCATATCGGAGTAGAATTTAAATATCAACTCATTGACTGTGCCCTTTTTTTCTTCTTTTACCATCTTTCTTGTCTTCTTTTTGTTTCCTTTATTGTCAATGTATTCATGGTCTTTGAGCATATAAGTCATCCAAGTAGTTTGTTCGTCATTTCCAACCTTTTCATCTATAGCATTATCTGAGCAAATGTCACACATTCCGTACATACAGTCTTTTAACTTTATATCACAAACATTTTTTGAGATTATTTCCGGGAGATCACGAGTGTTTAAAATACCACATTTTTAAATACCAGCGATTTAAGCGCCTTAGCCATCAATTGCATATTACTATGCTTTGAACAAGCGCAGGTTTCTGTCTTTTAAACGAGGTGACACTATGTAAAATGGTCGGTACCTTTGAAAAGTGGTCAAGCTTATTGTTTCATTTTCGCTTACGTACTTTTTGTGCAAGTTACTTAGTGAGTCCATCAAGTACCTCTTTTGTTTCTTGCATTTTTTAAATGTTTTACATTCCTTTTTACCAGCGCTAGCTCGGCTCACGTCATCTTGTTCGTAAAAGGCAGTTATTTTGTTACGTAGTATGTTACTTTTAGGTATATTTCTACTATATCTTTTAATACCAGTCTTTAATCCCAAAACCTTTGACAAGTCAGTTTTAATTTTGTATTTTTTTACCAAATCACTATTCACCATATTTTTTAGTTTATTTTTATCGTAATTAGATGAAGTTTTGTATTTTTCTTTTAGTATCTCCTTCAGGACATTATGTTCAAGTATTACCTTTTTTACACTGTCTTTTTTTGGTGTTTCAACACCTTGCATATTTTCATTTACGAAGTGATCAGATTTTTTAAGTGGAGTTATGTCTTCGACAGGACAATCACAAGTTAAGTTTCCGAATTCACCCTCTTTCTGTAGTTTTATCATCAGCGCTTCATAATCTTCATTAATTTTTCTCATTTCTTGCTTTTGCACTTTTAATTGGTTCAAAAGGCGGTTATAACCTTTTTGTAGTGTTAGTATGCTTTGATGAAGCGCTGCGTTTTCTTTTCGCAAATTACGTTCAATTCGTCTTTGGATATTCCGTGCAATCGTTTCATTCCAGGCGGTCAAAGAACTACTATTTTGAGAAGTTTCAGTTTGTGATTCAATTAGCTGTTCCGTGTTTATTGGCTGTTCCGTGTTTATTGGTTGTTCCGTGTTTATTTGCTGTTCCGTGTTTATTGGATGATCCGTGTTTATTGGCTGTTCCGTGTTTATTGGCTGTTTCGTGTTACTGGTGCTTGGTCCATTTCTCTGCTTATTGAACTCTCGCCATTTTTCTCTGCGTACTTCTTTCTGTTCTTCTGTCATTAGATTTGTCTTATTCTTGTATAGTTGTTTCGTCCTTTCTAAATTCTTTTTTTGGAAATTTTTAAATTTTAGTGGATTGTTTTGTTTGAGCCTTTCTCTGTATTTTTTGGATTTTTCTGCCGGTGTTAGCGGCATCTGAAAGTTAAAAAGTTAAATATTTTGAATGACTGATTTCATACCACTAAATATCAAATGGGGTACAAAATTTAAACAGAATTCCTCCTTAGAAGGAGTAATCTCGTTTGTACCACATGTACTCACTGTAGACAGTAATACAGTAATTTTATGTGGAATTTATATGTAAGTAAGTAATGGAACCTACAGTTTTAAAGTTAAAGCACTCCATTTCTTCCCATCCATGTCGTTAAAGCAGACTAAGGGACTCGTCGATCATGGTTCGGATTTCACGTAAGACTGGTGCTTATTAGGTGGTAGGGTTGATCACAACGGGTTTGGTACCATCACATTAAATTAATGATGGTCGAAGCGGCAATGAAAATCGTACGTGTTTTACATCCAGTTCAATGTTGCCGCGCAGTATAAGGAAAGCCCTAGCATAGCACCTAGTTTCCATATGTGTTGGGTTAATATCGTGACAGCAAATGTGGTATTAGCCATCCATATCCAGTTACATAAAAAAAATTAAATGCTTTATTGTAAATAAATAATTATTTTCCATTTGAATATTTTTGTACACATACTTACAATATTATTTAAAAATCGCCTTCCTAGTTACTATACTCTATGAGGTAAATGTCTGTGAAGGATAGACAGACATTAACAGACACGGGCGCGAAAGTATAAGAGTTGCGATCGCAATGTTCGGAACTCTAAACTATCTACAGCCAGAGTACCGCTGTAAGCCGATCTTAAATGGTAGCACAATTGTAGTGACACAGAAATTGTGCTACTGGTGATACAAAAGTAGCACAAAAGTATCACAATTGTGAGGTGACACAGTGAGTAAATGTTCATAACTCAGAAACTAAGCCATATAACGTATTTAAATTAACACTAGGTGCAAAAGCTCACGCTTTTTTGCACCTAGCGCACTATAAATATTAGTAAAAATCCAAAAATTTACCTTGAAAATCGTCTAAATTCGTGCGAAAAATTTGCTGACCACGTCAACTCACTTTGGGTTTGACATTCGAGACTAATTCAATGTGGCAGATAGGCTCTAGTTTCCATAAACTAGGATGCCTCTAGTGTTGCCTGTCCTCGAAAACAAAATCGCACCAAGTTTCGCCTTCAATACAGCCAACGAAAACGGTAGCACAAACAAAGTAGCACAATTGTTTGAAATCTCATAAATTATTACAAACCGTAAAAAAACATAGTTTTTGAAGTAATTTTTTTACACCTTCTACGTGAAAAGGCATGCCAATTATATGATAATTCCAGTGGATTTAACATTTGTCCTATAAATAACATGTTAATTGTAATGAGTGCACAAAATCTCTTATAATTGATTTATTTAAACAAACAATACAGCACAGCGGCAGGCAGGGAAAAGAGGAAGATTCCATTCGGTGGCGCCTTTTATGTCCTCCGGCGGCGGATGTTGTGCTATCCCCCTCCTCTTCACCTCGACCAATGAATGGGCAGCGTTTGAAATAACGCCGTCTCTTTCCAGCATACAGCTCGGCGCATACGCCCTCTCACAATACAGCTCGGCGCATACGCCCTCTCTCTGCACAGCTCAGCCAGCCATTACACTCGGCCATCCTGCAACAATTGCCCCGCAATTGGGCCAGCAACAAAAAGCATCATTTAACTTTCCAGCAAGTCTATCAGGTTCTCAGGAGTGGTAGCAGTACAGATGAACATCTGGATAGATGTTCATCTGTACTGCTACCACTATCAGAAACCTGTGCAACGCTTGAATAGGGTCTAAGATAATCGAAAACGACCAACTCTGTGAAACTCTTTTACCCTCCGAATCCTTTGAGTCCCGCATTTTGGTACCTATCGTTAAGTTACAGTGATCACGACATAAGGCCTTGAATGTAGATAGTCCAATTTGGTATTCACCTTCCTAATCAGATAGTTCGCTCTCTTCTATGGTACATAGTTATTCTTAAATCCTGATCAGTCTTATTACTACTCAATAGTTTGATTGATTGAAAATTATTTATTACGCCACAAAAAAAAACAATTTAAAAAAGAAAGTATTCTAGTTCTAATATTGGTTTCAGTTTATGGTCTAATTGTTGCAAAGTCGAAAACCAATAATTAATCACAATATTATTTATATGAACACAGTTAATGGGGTTTCCATTTAAGGGTCTACCTGCTTCGTGGGTTCTCCCGGTCTATACTAGACCTCAAATCTTACATATATGAGCCACTACCAATTATAGCTCACACTGTAAAATAATCTTAGTAGTGTCAACTTGCTGTCTGAGCATCGTCTAAGGGCCCTGTTTTTATCTGGTCTAATATCTCTCTCGGTCTAATGTTTCAACTCCCTATACCAAATATAAATCAGTTTGTGTTCTTAAGCAATATACGGTAAATCAGGGTAAACTGACCTGTACTTCTGAAGTAGGAAATTGGCGAAAATGTTCAGCACGAACCAGCAGTTCCCCAGCTTTCCATTTAATTTCCTCGATCCCGGTATTGATGATCTTCATGTAGCCATCTCCGCCTCTTAACACTGCAGCGGGCAGCGAGTAGGATGCCCCTCCCAGCTCATGATGTCGAGGTAGAGTGGTGATTTCGTTGTTGTAGTCGTTTCCCGGTACTCGCACCCTCACGAGTGATTCTCCTGGTTGCAGTACCTCGTCATCAGCCGTGATGACATGGTACCGATAACATTCCTCATTCCAAGAAATGGGTGATAGGCAAACCTTCTCTCTCTCGGCTAAGCAACACTGTCTTGTTTCGCACGACAAGTGACATACCATCTGCGTTGATTATTGGTTGACCAATCAGTAAAGCAACCCCGTCCATGTCGATACTCGTTAGATATGCTTGGCAGGAAAGTTGCAGGCCATCAATTTCAATTTGGAATTTGACTTGACCGCGGCTCGTTAATAAACCTCCGGAAAATCCCTTCAACACCGTACTATTCGGTGATATTTCCAAGTTCATAAGATGAGCTATCCCTTCAGATAAAACGTTAACTTGACTTCCGGTGTCTATGTAGGTTTTGATGTAAGCTCCGTTCAGTTTAGCGGTCTTCTTATAGAGATCGTTGTAATTTTGGAGCAATTTGATTTCTTTAATAGCTCCCAAATTGTTGCCGGGACATCTTGGAGCTATGTGCCCTTGCTCATTGCACTTAAAACAGCGCCGTAAATCCGGTAATGTGCATGTCCTCATTGTATGGCCTGGTTTCTTACAACGATAGCACGCTGCGGGTTCTGAAGAAAATGATTTCTCGTCAATTACTTGAAATTCCTTATTGGTTCGCAGTTCGGGTGTGGTCGGTGCACGGTAGTCTTCGAATGCGGCTAAGAATCCCTCGTACAATTGGTCAGGTCGACTACATTGGAATGCTCGCGCATTAGATTGCAGTGTAGTAGGTAGTCCGCGAATGATGCATGACACACTCGCTTCGTCTGACAAACCGCATCGGAAACACATTCCAATTTTTTTGTTGATAATATTTTGTCATATTTTCTGTGGGTAGTTTTTTTCAATTCATCAACTCTTCCAACATATTCGAATAATCGCGATGTTTTGGGAACGCCCGGAGAAGCATGGTTTTCCATTCTACCCACGTGTGATTATAATCATCCAACCGGTTATACCATTTTCTTGCTTGACCTTTAAGCTTTCCTTGTACATGAAACGATTTTGTTTGGTCGTCCCAATCATGAATATCTCCGAGTTGTTCTATTTTGTTCAGCCAACTCTTCACGGTAAATTCGTCTGTGTCAGGGTCGAAATCAGGTATAAGAATGGCAGCTCGATGACTTCTGGAGTATTGGAATGTAGGTTGATCACCTTGTAATTCAATTAAAGCTTTCTGCACCTCTCTGGACATCAAATCTTTCAACATAGATCTTGCTGATCGCAATGGCGGTGATGTCGGCGGCGACGGCGTGGTGCATGGGCGCAACTCAACTTCATCATTAGAATCTTCATCCTTTTGTTCCGGTCGTCGGCGCTTCGATTCCACGATGGTTGATCTTCCAAATCGTCTCTTCATCTTCGCAAATGGAATCCCACTTCTGAGTGTAATGAGTGCACAAAATCTCTTATAATTGATTTATTTAAACAAACAATACAGCACAGCGGCAGGCAGGGAAAAGAGGAAGATTCCATTCGGTGGCGCCTTTTATGTCCTCCGGCGGCGGATGTTGTGCTATCCCCCTCCTCTTCACCTCGACCAATGGATGGGCAGCGTTTGAAATAACGCCGTCTCTTTCCAGCATACAGCTCGGCGCATACGCCCTCTCACAATACAGCTCGGCACATACGCCCTCTCTCTGCACAGCTCAGCCAGCCATTACATTATTTTTTTATTTAAGCTCAAAGTTCACCCTTACAACAAAAATATGCCATTTTCACGTAAATTTCTCCCGTTTTTTGAAAAAAAATTTAATTTGCTCAGCTATTGAATAATGTTCTGAAACTTTGACTCTTTGCCATACTGAACAAATAACTAATTAGTTTCTATAAATTTTCGTATAATTGTATCAGTTATAGTTTTGAAGAAATTAGCTTGGTAAATTTTCGATAGTGCAAATCCGTCAAAATTTTGACTTTGACCCATACAATAACTTTGGAGGTGGATTACGCAATGATAAAGTAAGAGGATCGTAAAAAGATTAGTCATCAGACATAGCTTATTTAATCAATATTTATGATCTATTTGGTTTTTGTTAGATTTTTTACTACAGCGGTCGTGGTTTACTTTTAGCTATAAGTCGTCTTGAAATTAAAATTTTCGTAAATCTTACCAAATCATACACTTTGCACATTGTCTTTTTTGTAGACATGTTGCATCTTCCTCATCACGGAGCCTGTCTTATTCTTTGAAACAGAGAAGGTCCCAGAGCGCAACAGCACGGTTTTGTACCGTGCCCGCGAATGAGTTGGGGCCGCCGGGTTGGGCCACCTTAAGGAAAGCTTTTATTTTACAAAAAAAAATGAATCATCAGAAAAATGTCTCTAAGTTAGAGCCCATCACTGTGATATAGTTAGAATTCAATAACACTCAACTAGTGGATTGTGCAATGGCTTCTCGGCTGAAAAGAGCGGCCTAAGTCGCTGAGAGACAGTTAAATTGTTCAGTGCATTGCTGACTCCTTTCACTTTTTAACCGACTTCAAAAAAGGAGGAGGTTATCAATTAATACGTACAACGTACGTACAACGTAATAATACTGGAATATTATATATCCCCCCCCCCCCGGGAATATTCCCCCGGCCAATGAAAAATCATGACGAGTGTAAATAAAACTTTAATTAATTATTGAAATGAGAAGTAACAGTGGTTGCAATCGTTTGCAAGATATTAAGGATAGTTTCAAAATGTTCAGTACGGCGTCCATCATGGGCCCGAAGCATTGCTGCTTCAGCCTGCAGCTGGGCCGCTTCCGCCTGCTGCTTGGCTGCTTCCGCCTGCAGCTTCACAGCTGCAGCAATTTTCAGTGACGCATCAGTTAACGTCTGCAACCAATATTTTTTTTTTAAACAAGTTACAAACCCTCACTTTCTGTGTTATGATTGTAGTCCTTGAGTGAAAAAACTGGATAAGAGTTGGGAACACCAGCATTCCATGCTTAAAATGCCATATATTACTTACTGTAAGGTACCTAATTAGTTAAATAAAGATTTACGCTCATAACTAGCTCACTGAAAGTCTCTGTAATGGTGTGGCTTGTTGTTGACTGTTGTTGACTACGAATCACTGAGGGTGATATCATAGAGTGTGAGGCTCCAGTGTCGATAATGAATTTTCCTTGTGCTTCCGGGATGTCTAAATGTGCCAATTGATTTTTTTTATTATAATTAAGTTTTATTCGAGGGAGTGGTGGGGTAAACATTTTGCTCATAACTTTCTTGTTCGTCCTCATTTTCCGAGTCGTAATTATCGCACTCCTCGTTATTTTCTGTGGTATCCTGATAGTTCAAATGGTTCCATGAAGGGTGGTGGGGTTTGTTAACTGATCGCATGGTGATATCTGTATTTTGTTTAGGGGCCCATTGAGGGGCCTGGGGTTTGGTAACAGAACGCATCGTTACATCCGAATTTTTGCGCTGGTAGCTGCCGGGATTATTTTTGGATGGATTCTAGGGTTTATGCGAAGTGGTAGGGCGGGGTTGTGCGGTGGCATATCCCTGATTTTGCGCTATTTTAAAAGATTATTGCAATTTTACTTCCTCTTGCGCAGCGAAAGTAGTTGCTTGTGCAAGAGTTGTGGGTTTATTTATTCTAACCCCAATGGAAACGTTTTGCTCGAGATGGCTAGTAAATTGGTCTATTGCCATGTTTTCATAGAAACTTTTGTCGGTATGCGTACCTACTGATAGGAGGGTGTCCAATAGGTCCAGAATCCGGGAGCCGAACGGCTCCGATTTTTCATTTCTAAACCTGACTGCGCGCATAAGCTGTTGCATTATTTGTGTTTCCGTGCGGACCTCTCCTAGCTTCCGTTGTAGAGCCGCTTTAATGAGAGTCCATGAGCTCACGTCGGGCTCTTGGGCGACAGCATCTACGGCTTTGCCTGATAGTTTATTAAGAATAAAACAGGCTATCGTTTTTGGCTCTAAATTTACACGGGTCAGCACATTTTCTGTGGCCCGAATAAAGTAATTTAATCGTTTCTTGTTACCATCGTATGACGGCAACATGTCAAGAACGATTTTATAATTTCCATCCTGAGCCATTATGATCTAAAATGAGTAAACTAATTGAGTACAACACAATTTAGAGAAATCAAAAGCTATTTAATTCTCACAAGCTTCGTCTAGTATCATCTGGTTGATCACTTGTCTCTAGTCTTAACTAATTACTTCATGAAAGTTCGAAACGAATCCAGATTAATAAAACAAGCTAAAAACCCACTCACGTCTCCCGAATGCTCGATACACAACATCTTAAATCTAAGGTTACGTTAATAATGCCTTGTCTATTGTTATACCCATAAAATATAGTAACAATATAATATATATAACCATTAGCATTGAATCAATGAAACAAACGCTTCCTTTCAATGTTAAACCTTGGCCAAGCCTTAAAATAAATGGTTTAATTCAATTACTTCCAATTAAATAGTGCTTTGATTTGGAGAGCAATAATAAAAGGTAATATTGATGAACTCACATAATGCTGGTACAGTTTCACACTCGCGATAGTAAACAAATAACTACGGCGGCGCGGGCGCACTGGGGAGTCTTCCTGCGCAGGCGGCGTCCAGGGCACGAATGCTCGTTGCGTATCGTCGCATGAAGGGTATAAACAAACAACGCAAATCCGCAGGTGCGTTGACGTAAACAAAGCATCTATGTTGACCTATGCATGTATTAACAACTAATGTAGCGTTATCGCCATAATCACCAAAACTTTATTATTTGTGTGGAGTTTAATATCTCTAATAACTTTTATGAAATGCTTTAGAATAAATTTATATTTTATTGTTTACTGAGTGAGGCAATATCAAAAGCATTAAAGATGTATTTATTTCAATACAAACTAGTTTCTGTATTCGAAAGATATGATCTTTTCTGCTGTAAATGATTTAATGTTTATTTTGAATAGTTGGTCCCATTACAGTCCCTGTCATGTTTTTTTTTCTGACCGCGGTACAATTCTAATCCCCGACTGCCAACATTTCTATAGCGAGGTCCTACAAGGTCGATCTTGCACCCTATCTATCTGGCCACATCTGGCTAGCTTCTAAAGATCGATCAATATTGCTGTTAGAAAATAGGGTCGCTGGTCTGTTTAGTTAAGGTATGTAGACAGGTATGTAATGTAAATGTTGAAGTAACGCTACTTACCCGTCTCGAAAAACACTCGTCTGATTCTAATCAGTGTCCAATCTACTACAATATCTAGGTGTTTCCTGCTTTTGTAGAAATTTATTAAAACCATTGCTGTTCTTGGTATTAGGCCAGAATGCTTCACTTTTTTTGGGAGTCAACCACGTATTTCTAAGAATTAACACGTTTTCATTGTCTGTCCCACTTTCTTCCGCAACTACGAACTTTCTTGCAATTTTTTAGTCCTCAACTCAATAAAATCGCCTAACACCATCCAACCAATGAATTATTTGCATCCAACAACAAAAAAAACACATGGCGGCTGCTTGCGGACAAGGACGCGCACGCCAGCCAGTGCTGCCAATTTACATTTTTTTATTTCGCGGAAGATCAATAATTGCTTCTTCGCAAGGATGGAGATGGGCCACAGGTCATCAAGCAGCATATTCTCGAACACCTTGGATAAGCTAGTCTATATATATTCTTTGACCTTGGACTCTGTCGGCAGCAGTGCAATTGGCCGATAGCTTGCTGCGAGGCTGTGTATTAAATTATATAGATTGTTTTTATTTAGTGACGCATTTTCGAGATTATAATATTCGTAAAGGTACATGCATAGATGAATATGTTTAATTTATGGTGCATGTGTGGGTTATTTACTTTATACTAGCTGCGGTACCCGGCTCCGCTCGGGTCCATGTCGTTTTAGACTGATGTCGAGCTGAATTATTTCCTAGAAGATAAAATCATATATCACCATGGTTATTAACTTATGAAAATTTTCGTAGTATGATTTTATACGATTTTAAGTGTAATTTGACAGTTAACAAAGCCTTGCTCGGCTTCAAACTGCTTTTGGCGATGAAACACTATGAAAGGCGACTATCGCGTCAATCTTCTGACTAATTTTGTGATGGTAAGCTTTATACAACAAAAAGATAAATGATGTGCGCCGTAAAATGAAATAGACAGGCATGCAGACTGTTGCTTTTGAGACTGTAAATAGTGATTTGTATAACACCATCTGTTTGATGGAAGTAAATGACGAACTCCGTAAAAATAACAGTAAACGCAGCATCATCTTGCATCACAACAATGCCAGTTCTCAGACGGCCATGCAGACACGAATTTTCAAAGGTTAAAAACGTAGAACTTATGAGTAATCCTGCATACAGTCCCGACCTGGCACCTTGTGACATTATTCTGTTCCCAAAATGTTTTAACCAATACGTGGCCAACGATTGTCATCACCAGAAGAGGCTGTCGAAGAGTACCAGGTTCACCCGGATCTTCCCGCAATGACACTTCCACATTCAAATGGATCTAAAACACGACAATATTCATGCCTGGATTATACATTCCTTCAATGCGATGGTATGTATCATCCCAGGTGGAATTAACCCTACGAAAGGTGAACAAAAGTTTTACGTGGCATACAAAAGACAGCCAGTCAGTCAGTCAGTCAGTCAGCGTGATTGCGTCCACTGCTGAACATACGCCTCTATACAAAACACAGCCAGCCTCAACACCTAAAACGGTCACCCATCCGTAACTCGAGCGCACTCAGAGATGCCAAACGTAGATACAATTCGCATATGAATCGGGTGAGTGGTTCTCAAGTTATAAGCATTTCACCCTAATGCTCACCGCTCTGGTAATTTAGTGTTATTTCATGTAGCTTTTAAGTTGTGAGCAGAATCAGGCTAGACGTGGAACTTTTATAAGCATTTCATACCACTGCTTATTTGCACACCCCTCTCATAATTTTGCATGGGTGCCCATTCAGGTAAGAGTGAGATCGAACTCATCGTTAAATATCAACTAATTATATATTTCCCAGCTATTTTTAAGTTAACTCACTCCCGAACTCGAAGTCACTCTTACCTGAATGGGCCCACTGATGCTAATTAGCCCTAAAGTTAGCGAGTCTGGAAAGAAGATACATAAGTGCAATCAGTGATGACCAACACCAAACTTATATTCTTGACCAAACCATAGAAACTATTCAATAAAAAACAGGTGCGTTTTCTTATACCTAGTTTGAAGATATTATGGGTTACCCATACACATTTTCATACGTTTCAAGATTTTCTTTCACACAAAAGATAGTTCCCCATGCCTAATTTAATCCTATTCTGGCCCATACAAAGTTTTTGTACACAAAAGCAAATAATATAATTATAAAGTTACATAATGCCATAGTAAATAGTTGCAGCGAAAATATTTGCAGAATATATTTCTTTTTTACAGCGCCATCTATATAACCCATATAACGGTGTACAACTTCTAATCGCTAATACTATTCATTAGTAAAAAACGCCTCTATCCGGGTAGAGACGGCGCTATAAACCCAACGTCTTCGCCCAAAGTTTCGAAAGGAATTGCATATCAATATCAACGTCAGCGTATGATTAAACACGTCACTTTGTATGGACAGTATTGAAGGAACTCCATGCGGTTCGCTAAAAGTGACGTGTTTGAACATTGATTAACTCAGCCGTACTCGGGAACAAAATTCCTCGCACTGACCACCATGAATTAAAATTGTTCCTTAGGAAAATAGTTTTGCCATTAAGCTATTACGTAAAAAAACCTGAAACAAAAATTAGATCTATTATGTCGAATCCATGTTATAATTATATGCGAGATAAAAAAAACAGAAAAACATATTGAGATTTCAGGATTCGAACGTGAACCCTCCCTCGAACAAAATATATTCAAAACAGTCGATTATGCGCGCTATGCCAACCGGCTTTCTACGTTTAACGCGAACATTGTTAATCGGTTCTGGCAAAATGACGCCGTCATGCGCCACGGGATGGAGTAATTTCATTGATATTGCTCAGCCCTTAGAATATTTAGCGTGATGGTATGTATCCTAGAGTGAGCCCAGCGATATTTTCTGTAAACTCTTGCATGCGTAAACGCATCTAGACAGAATATATTTATAATATTTATATTTATAATATTATATTTATTACTCTTTTATATAAGTAGAGATAAGTCTAATCCATGCTACAATTATTATATGCGAGACCCCATAAACAATAAAATGTAAAAAAAACGAAAAAAAATATTGACGCTATCAGGATTCGAACCTACAGCCTCCCGAACAAAATACGTATAGAAGAGTCGGTACTCCGCCCTGCGCCATCCGCTTTTTGAACATTAATGCGAAAATAGTGAATCGTTGAATGACGTCGCAAGTAACACCACCATACGCCACGGCATGGTATTAATTTTGGTTTGAGAGTAATTTCATTGATATTGCTCAGCCCTTTGGATATTTAGCGTGATGGTATGTACCTTAAAGCGTTCTCCGCGATGTTCTCTTGAAATTGGTTTAAATCGCATCTTGATCTGTTTTGTGGTTACGGAGATTATCTCGTGCATGTGGACAGACGTTGCCTTTTATATAAGTAAGAGAAGAGAAGAGATAAACAATTTTTAATTTTATTTGTCTTTCAACATTTAAAACATTCAAATGTACTACTTACATACTGCAGGTTTAATTAACATAATGTTTTTTCCTTAAGAGATCTTAAATGATAAAAAATATCTGACCAGTAGTATTTGTCATGTCCAGAAAATAGTCGTATGACGAAAACATCCATCTTCCGATGGGTTATTCCGTCGTAGTCGTCAAGAAGACGCATAAACCTTGTCATAGCGTGGAAAGTCACAGTGTGCAGCTTCAAAGAGCGGTACAGGCGATATAATACACCAAGAAACCCTACATCTCTACAGAGTTAGAGGGTCTACAAATGTTGGCTTACCTGGTCATTGATAAGACGCACGGCACGGCGGCGCTGCATCGAGTCAAAGGAGCAAAGCAAGTGTTTAGCTGAACTAAGTCTTATAAATCAGCTATTGTTGGTCCGACGTGAAGCTTGGCTGCCATTATCCTCGAAGTCGAATCGACTTCGGTCGCCATATCGAATTCGACACAGATAATCTCAATGCGGTCATCGAAACGGACAATTGTACCTTGAAAGGTCGTAACTGCAGCAAACTGTGTCCGCTTTGCGCTAAACTTACCTTTAACGCGAGCTAATGACGTCTTCTTTACACCAACGTGGTCAAATTTAGTCAAGAATAGCGTGATATGAACTTCGCTTAGAAACGCTGAGTCTGACGCATATAATTTTCATAGTTATTGACTCGCAGTCAATCCCAATGATAGTTACCAGCAATGCGTCCGATTCTTGTAATTGTATGGATTCTTACCGTCGTAAACCCTGCCTGGGGACAAGGATTGGTTTACAATGTTTTGTACCAATCTACATAGATTTTCTTGGTATCGGCATGGAGATGAGGAAATTACCCTCCATGGATATCGGTCGATGCGATCTTTGGCATTTTGGAAAAAATATTGTTTTCGAAAATGACAGTGACGCGTGCGCATGGAGGTGTTTCTTCACCTCCATGCGCGTGCGTTCGTCGTCACGCTCGAATACAGAATGGTCGTCACGCTCGAAAACAGAATGGGAAAACACGCCAGCGACATGGAGGGCGTGATAGCAGCGGTAAACACTATATTTCCGTTTAAATCAACTGAATGTCTTTTAAAAAAGTGCAATGTCGTCTTGTAGGTTTAAAGGACTACCTGGTAAAATTATATCTGAAGAATTAAGCGACGAAATATAATGTGTGCACTTCATCAATCAAAGTAATTTGAAGCATTATTTTTTCGTATAATAATTTTGAATGAAAACTTTTATTTTCAGCCCAGTCTTAATAAATCTGGGTGAAGAGTTTTTAAGGCACCACACTAATGCCTCTTCGGAGCCTTTTTTGTTTGTCTTTTAAAATGGTTTGTTACAATGTCTTTTAGTGAGTCGTCATTGGCACCAATATTCTTTTCATTGTTTTTTACTGTGGAGTTATATTGGATATATCCGCCGATCGTTTATTTGCGGATGTAGCGTTGTCGCTTGAAGGTCGAGATCTTGAGCTGCAGTATCCAACAAGTCTATTACAAGATACAAGAAGATATAAATGCATCGGCTTTACCATCCTCCATTAGTATCAAAAGTTTTGAATTATTTGCGGTCTGGAAAATATCATCGGGCAATCTGTAATTTTGTCTATGTACTCCTGTTGTGTGGCCTATGAAATTGGAAAGCTGTTCAATTTCCTTTTCCGACATATTGAAAAGTTGGGTTAATGTAGCCAAATGTTTTCTTAGATTAGTAGATGATATAGCTTCAGAATTTTTGATACCAGACAACTTTACGTGTTTTTGTAGGACTTTATTAGATGATTGAATTTATTGTTTGCGTCTGTGAATTGACTTCTCCAGGAAATCAATAAGTCTAGGTCTTGCTAAACGTCTGTACTGAAAAGTACCGGGACCCCTCTTGATCTTTAAACTCGAATCACAATACGTTTGAATCGTTGCACCAAAATCCTTTCAGTGGCGGTCAGAGTACATGTTACTACTCTTCATGTTATGAACATAATAATACATACTTACTCTTCATATTGGTATTACTGATGTGCGTTATCTACACAAGTGCTTGATGAAAGGCTTTGTAGTTCTCCTGGCCGTCTTCTGTTAAGAAGAACACGACAGTAAACAGTTTCTACTAAGTCATTATAGGTTCCTGTGTTCTGAGAATGTACATCTTGTGTACGCCAGCTGATTCTTCTTGATCTTTAATTGGATTTTAAGGTCCTAGGCCCACGACGCTACACGACAGCGACGCGACCCGCTTACAAGTTTGCTGGTATCCAACTTGCGCATAGGCACACGAGGCGACACGCAACTCACACGCGACGCTACAAAAATAATGTATCCTACACGCGCGTCAGTCCACGAGGCGACGTGTAGACGACACGTTTTCGGAAAGCGTTGTCCAGTGGGAAATATGACGAGCGATGAAGAAGTGCTTCTATATTTGTTTTGTCGGCACCGATGACAAAAAATGATGAGGTTTTTGGTCCATCCTTACATTGAAAGCAATTTTAATTGTAGACTTTTTATTGCCGCCACAGAATAGTCGATGGACAATGAAATATTTCGTTCACTCTACAGATTGAGTGAGCAGTACTCGTGGGCGTTTCCACTGGTATTCGAAAACGTTAGTAACTGTTATAGCTGATGCCGATAGCCGTTTGCGGAAACTGTTGCAAAAAGAAATGAAAAAAAAACTTCCTCTCCCTTTTCTCCTTTTTTTAATTATTATTATTATTTTTTTGCCTGTACATGAATGGGTGTAAATGGGTATAATTAACGGTTCGATCATCTCACATGAATTCTGAATCTCGAGTGCAGTGACCTGTATTCTTGTGTAAGGCGATGCCTCCTGTGAAGTACCGCCAAATTGAACCGGAGGTGGACTTGTGTAAGGCGATGCCAGTAAACTCAAAACGTCCGCCGCAGCAGGAAGACTCAAATAATTACCATATCTCCAACTCAAGATCGCACTTCACAGTTCCTTTGTTTCCGATACCTAACTATCTTACCCTAAAGCGTTTTTACACTCACACTCTATACGCCAATATCATCAAAGGCAGTATAGGTTTACTAGTGTTTTCATTTGAATCGGTGTCCAACCACACAGCGAACTTTCGCGATAGTTACTCTCAAACTTGTTTCTTGAAACATTGATAAGCACAGGTCCTTTATCGCACTTCTGACTGAAAGCAAAGCACAATATTCTGATGAATAACTTTATTTCCAAAAATAATACACGGAGGGCAGACAGGCGCGCACGTACATTACGCTAGCTGGATTCAACTCGACTCTTTTAAAACAATACCCATGGCTAGAGATGGCAACACTTCCTAGTGATGTTATCAAATGTATCGACTCGATATAATCACTGTATCACTTGCTGGTGGTTTCAAACATCTGGTACAGGCTGATCTCAAATGTTTTAATTTTTCCTTACATTCTGCTCCTGAAAATAAAAAAATATTTTGTTTTATGTATCTCGCCACGGGTTCTACTTATCTGATGATGTCTTACGATTTCGCAAGAGGAGCTTATACTATATCAAGAATAATTGAAGACAGAAGAATAACAGAAGTTATATGAAATCCTTTGAAAGATAAGTATATGCCGACTCCAACTACTGAACAGTGGATGGCAATAGCTGATCATTTTTCTGAGTTACGGAATGTTCCAAATTGTTAAGGGGTATTAGATGGTATATTCGAATTCAGAAGCTTCCTGATTCAGGTTCAGCAAATTATAATTACAAGCAATATGAATCTCAATTATGAAAGATGTGCACCCCTTTTTTGGCTGCAGTTTTTCACAGTGTATGTGGTCCTCCGGCACTATTTTCTTCATGTAGGCTATGATTTCTTCACACTTAGTTCCTTTGGCCAAGTTGAAGATGTGGATTCTAGAGTCTCTCTGGTGCTGCTCGTAGTTTTGGTTTTGTTTTTTTTAAGAATACCAAATACCGGTGTGTTGAATTTTTCACTTTTTGATCGACCTTGAACTGTCTCCCATTTGTTAATATTGTCGCTTACATTATTATTGTGCCGAGTGTCGCTGTCCTCGGTTCTCAGGGCTGTCCGTTTTGACGCTGCTGGTTTGCCGGTCTTTTTGTCGTAGCTATGCTTCGTTTGCCGCGCTGGTTGACGCCCGCCGTTGGTGTCGAGAGTACGTTGGTCCCCGCGGGGAGTCGATGATGTGGCATCGTCGACAACATTCGGTAGAAGTAGACTCTCTGGTCCGGATTCAGCTGGTACAGTCGAATGCAGTTGGAGAAGTGACGGTGGAGCGCTGCCGGTCGGGAGTGCAGCGTGCGAAGCATACGTTTCGTTGTCCGCTCGCATCTTGTCTCCGTAGCGCGCGCGAAGCCGCGTGAGTTCAAAGCATTGCAAATTGAGTGCGTAAGAAGCATTCCAAAACACGAGCCATGAATCCAGAATTCCATTAGCAACTTTTTGGTCCCATAATGCAAATAATTTGGAAGTCTAACTTTATGATCTTTACATATGTCGTTATTAGTGCTGTAAGACCAAGAGGATCATAGATCTTGGCAATGATACATCACATTTCAGGTACTTAATTTGAAAACAGTATTTTTCTGAGTTCCACACGAGTACTAAGGTTTTTATGGACGGGGTGCCATCACCGAGCTCGAAGTTACATTTCTCTCGCTTTTCGCGTGGTATCGTTATCAATAAAGCTTGGCTATTAGAGTACCATTTGTGAAGCTCAAATCCGCCCTTAATCAAAAGCCGGGTAAGTTCTGTTTGCAATTCAAAGCAGCGTCAAGGTCATCAGCACCAGTCATAATGTCGTCCATATAGCAGTTGAGCAGTAGAGCAGGTGAAGCGAGAGGGTAATTGTTAGATCGGGAAATACTAGGTTATTCAGCAAGTAAAACAGCACGCGTCTAATGTTTAGCTTCTTTAATTACGAACTGCCTGCACTTACTCGCATCTTTAGGTCTAACTTACATATTTAACATCCCCCTTTAATCCTAAAATAGTAAATTAACTAAAACTAACATTTTACAAAACTATAAAAAGGCCTTATAGTTCACGGGTACTTTTTGTCTACGAGGTAGCTTTTTATCTATCGCTTTCGACTGGTTCTCTTCCACATCCCTTTCCCTCGTTTCAACTTGTTCCTCCTCAGTAAACGCGTCGTGAAAAGCGTCGTCTCCCTCTTCTTCTCTTACCTGTGCCCTTATGACTGGAGAGTCGGCCGCTGTTACCAACTCTGGCTCTCTGCTAGAGGATGAAGATTCTGCTGGTGGTGTCGCTGGTGGCGAGGGAGTCGCTGCAGGTGGTGCTCGCGGAGGCGGTGGTGAAGCTGGCCGGTGCACCTCTGTAGATGTCGGCGAGGGCGACCGCGAAGTGGCCGTCCCCGGATAATCTTTTGTCGAACTTCTGTCCATTGCCAATTGATCCGCATGTTTCCGCGATCTAAATATACTTCATACATATTTTACCGACTTCAATTCTTCTGTATGTTTTTTTTTATGTTTGTTACCTCATTTTGATATTTTTTTTATATGAAAGCTGGTGGTTCCCATGTGGTCCCATTTTAATTTGGTTTAGTTCTGAATGATATCCTTGAGAAAATCATATAAGTCTTAAATTGGTATTAAGTATGTGCGCGACTAATGGACGAATAACTCAATATAACGCCAACCGATTTCGATTATTCTTATTTTAGGGTTCCGTACCCAAAGGGTGAAAACGGAACCCTATTACTAAGCTTCCGCTGTCCGCCCGTCCGTCCGTCTGTCGCAGGGCTGTATCTCATGAACCGTTATAGGTAGGTAGCTGAAATTTTCACGTGTGTATTTATTTTGCCGCTATAACAACAAATAGGTAACCAGAGCCCCATACAAAAAACCAAATTGTTTTGTGTAAAATGTTGTAGGCTGGTTTTTTTTATTGGAAAGGACGTGTACAAATTAGTTAGTGTACTTCAGAATCACTAAAAATTAACAAATCAAAAAATTTAACAAAATAATAACCGACTTCAAAGAAAAAGCACTAAAAAGTAAACAAATTATTCCCATTTTTGTAGTTTTCTCTTGACTGGCGCAGCGCGTGCCCGGCTGATCCCGACTCTTTTACTTTTTAGTGCTTTTCTTTGAAGTCGGTTATTTTTTTGTAATTTTTTTTTACCTAACATACTACCTATATGTCCCGGTGTCAATGACCCAAGTTTCCCTTATCGTACTAACATGCGGTTCTCTACCTTAAAATCTCGTTGTTTTCTGTTCCCGCTATGCCTCCATGTCCATCTGTAAACACAGATGTTTTGTTACCGCCGCTCGGGTGAGGTCGAAGTTTATTTTTTTTATTTTTTTATTTATTTATTTACACAAACATATGCAGATAGAACAGTTTATAAGAAACAAATACTAACAATAATAATACATGCACGCAAATAAGATCGACAATTGATTAGTTCTTGTACGACGAACGATACCTCCTAAACTGGCCTTGCGGCTGTATCATAGGTGGTAATGACTCTTAGGTTACTATTTACCATTGATCTGACTCTGCAAAAATTTATGAACGACAGATATTATGTGTTCAGACAATGTGGGTAATCAGCAACAGATTCGTTTGACCGGGTGACCGGACAGTCCTGTCAGAGAATAAAGGCCAGACACGACAGTGCAGTTAATTTACTGCTGAGTGTAAAAAATAAAAATAAAGTTGAAAACAAAAGAGGAGTATGGCGGGGACGCGTTCTCTGTTCAGCGGGCCGATTGCGTAACAACGACTGTCGCTGCTAACAGTTCATCGTAAACAACAATTTGCGGCTCCGATAAAAACAGAATGCGATTGCCTAACATTTAACCGCAGTGACGTTGAGCTATCCTAAGTTTTCGTCGATCTATCGTGACGACCTTCCTTCGATTTGACAATTCAATCGAACAAAGCACGTCTCTGCATTATAAGAGCTATTATGACAGAATGTGGAGTGATAGAACGAGAATACTTCAACGTGTAGTTGATTTTATGGGTTAATATATTTTTGGCAAACAATATTTAATCGTCCTTATTTACTAAGCCAGAATTTAGTTATTACAATGATTGTAATAACTAAATTCTGGCTAAGTAAATAACGCTTCACAATTTAGAGACTATTACAAAATGTTTGATTAATTAAATGTTTGACTAGGCACTAATAAAAGTTATTATCAGTTTTATAACGTGAAGATTTTCCTTATGTAATTTATTTGTCTACTATACCACCTTTTTGATTAAAAATGCGGTTGCTTTAAAAATGATACGCCAAAATTGGCGCCAAACATCGGAATTTTATGAATTATTTCTAATGCTTTATGTACCGAGAAACATAAAGCATTGAATTAGTGAGTTTGGTGTGTCTGCAACTCAAACTGCATTTCAAAGAGTATGTAAACGCTTCGCTTTAAGAGACGGGACTCCCATACAAAGTTTTGGAACACGACCCTTCAAAATATCAGTGCCAACATAACGGAAAATTTACCATCATGGCGCTGCTGCCAATATTATTGTTTATTTTTATTAGATTTATCGATTTGGAAAAGCAAATAATTTTATCCATGAGGCTGCGAGTTCTACCATGCGTCGAAAGAAAATGCAGCATAGTTTTATAATGGGAAAGATAAGGATCTATGCAACATTCATTCTAGAGTCATAATAAAAAACGTAATAAAGTTCATAGGTGCTATCCAAGTCAGAATCCCAAGATTATGGTTGCCAAATTATCATATTATCGTAATTTATAATTATTATAAAATGGCTTAATATTTGGTTTTACACCATTGTTTAGTTCTTTAGTGTAATTTAGTGTTTCAGATGTTTCATGTTCATTAGTGTTTTGGGTTCTTTGATTTTGATTGGAGTTATATTGAATTCTTTTATGTTCTATCAGTATTTTATTATTTATTCTTATGCTTTTTTGTGTTCTTTGTATTTTATGCATTTTGTGATACTTGAGTGTTCTTTGCTATATTTTTTGGTGTACTTGGGAGTTCTTTGGTATACTTACGAATTCTTAGGTGTTCTATTTGTTCTTAGGTGTTCTTTAGTATTCTAAATTATTTTACGTGTCATCTGGTATTAATCGATGTTCTTAAATGTTCTAAGACGTCTTAGGTGATGTTAATTGGGGTTCTTAGGTATGTTGGGTTCGTAGGTGTTATTTGATGTTCTAAGATGTGATGCGTGATAAACATTGATGTTCTCCGATCTGTTCAGGACTTTTGGGACTATTCGGTATTCTTAGGAGTTATTTGGTGTTCTTTGATGTTTTAAGGAGTTTTTGGTATTCTTTAGTGTTCTTACGAGCTTTTGTGTGTTCAAGGGTTTTCTGGTATTCTGCGGTGTTCCTTAGTGTTTTCTATGTTCAAAGGTATTCTGTAGTTTATTTGATGTTATTTCATATTCTAAAATCGTTGGAGTTTTCAAAATAAATTGTTTACACCCCTCCACCAATCTCTTCGAATTGGAACAGCCTCTTTCGAACCTTTGGTTACAAACACGTCAGAGAAGAACCAACAAGGAAACAAGCTTGTATTGAAAACATGTTCACAAACATCACTATTGAATCCGCGCATCCGTTAGTTGTCATCACAAATCCATCCGACCACGAGAAAGGCCGAAACACTAACATTTCTTCATAATTAGAAGAAAACGCCAGAAAGCTTGGAACAAAGCAGTTTGTTATAAAATACAAAATAATCCACAAAAATGTGCTCAAATCAGCTAAACTGTTACAACATTCTAATGGAATACATACATCGGATAATAAATAGGACATGTAGGATATTATCAAAACCGAAACTAATGAGTCAATAAATGTCTCGTCTGGAATTTAATTTTTGATCATGAATGATAACAAAATAACAGACGACGAAATTGCAATTATTTTTATCAGAAACTTCCACATAAACAAATTCCATACATAGCTACTTCAAAATTAAAGATCGATGTGTTCGTCGTTCGTAACTTTGTCAAATTGGACTGTGAAGGTTGTGCCAGTGAAAGAAAAATAATATATCCAAATAATAAAGAAAATTAAATCCAAACCATCTTTAGATGATTTTCATTATGTCATCTCGCCTGCTCAAACAATGTTCAAAGGAACTTAAGGTGGCCCAACCCGCTCATCTCCCCATACAAAAGGGGAAAGAAGATCACGCCCATATTTCTTGTCAGAGATCCAAAATTTTGCTCAAAATAGCTTTATTTGATCGAACTAGATGTCTGATGACCATTGGCATTGTAAAATTGTGTTTGGTTTCTAAGTTATAAGGTCCGAAAGTTCGAATTTTTCGCGCGTTTTATGCAATAACTTTGGAGGTGGATTACGCAATGATAAAGTAAGAACATCGTAAAAAGATTAGTCATCAGACATAGCTTATTTAATCAAGATTTATGATCTATTTGGTTTTTGTTAGATTTTTGACTACAGCGGTCGTGGTTTACTTTTAGCTATAAGTCGTTTTGAAATTAAAATTTTCGTAAATCTTACCAAATCATACACTATGCACATTGTCTTTTTTGTGGACATGTTGCATCTTCCTCATCACGGAGCCTGTCTTATTCTTTGAAACAGAGAAGGTCCCAGAGCGCAACAGCACGGTTTTGTACTGTGCCCGCGAATGAGTTGGGCCCGCCGGGTTGGGCCGCCTTAAGCTCCCACTCTTACATTTGACAAACTTTTGCGTTGCACCAGGTAAATTTCAAAGCATACTTATGGGATTGTTTATTGTTGTTGTTGTTTATTCATCATCCATAGAATGTACACTGCACTGGGATTTGTTATATTTTATCATTAGTCAGTTAATGCGGCCAGCAGGTTAGCCAGTTAATCCCAGAGCAGTTCGCTTGTATTGCTGAACTGGCAAGAAACTCAGTTGGAATTTTTTTCTCAACATCCACTCACCCAAGTTTACAAAAGTATTTGTTACTGCTTACAATCACAGGTAAAAACACTAAATTAATATTAATTTACGAGAATCAACAATTCATGTCGTATGAGTTTATTTGTAAAGACCATGCTCTTGAAGGCAAAATAATAGCCTTGTAAAAAAAAGGCATCAATGACCACGAAGATAATTATAGGCATATTTGTATTCTCCTAGTGATCTCAAAAGTAATCGTGATGGCGATTGTCGAAAGACTGGCGTTTTATTTTGACCACAATAAACTCCTATCACAATCACAGTTTGGGCTTAAACCAGTGGATACAGAAATCTCTGACCAACGAAGTGGCACAAATACAAAATTCCTCGGATCAGTGATGGACAAACATTATGCCTGAAACAACCACATCGATATTCTCTGCAATAAACTATCATCATCAATATTTGCCTTAAAAATATTACGGGATGCACCGAATACGCCATACCAAGAGTCGAATACTTCTCATATTTTCATGTTATAATGAGCCATGCCATAATTCTTTGTGAAAATAGTACCAAATCCAACTAAGTATTTATTTAACAAAAACTATCTATTCTTACCATTTTTGTCTTCAATTTAGAACCTCCTGTTGTTTATACTTTAGAAAGGCAAAAATGTTGACACTGTCTGCACAAAATATATTAATTTTGTCTCTTGTATATCCTAAAAAATCGTGAAAACATTTCTTCACATGAAATGGTTCACAAATATCCAACTCGTTCAAGACATAATATTCTTTTGTCGCTTAGAAATCTGTCTTGAGTTAAGCAACAGGCCGACCATTTAAAAATAAATTTATATATTCACCTACCTGACTATTTAATTGTTCTATCAGTGTGTCGATTTAGATGTAGCGTTAAGACTATTCTAATTAAAAATGTATTTTATTCAATCATTTACTTTTTAGGGTTCCGTATATTTGAGAAAATCCGAGAAAAGAGAAAGAGGCGCTCGTCGCTGCCGTGATGGTGCTCCGGCGCGGTGCCTCAAGCTGGGAAAGAGAGAAATACCATACTTAATCGGCGAGCAGACGAGGGAATGTTTTCCATGGTTGATGGACGATCTTTGATCGAGATATATATAAAATATGCTTTACTCACTTGTCTAGCGCCTCTCGTGAATTATTGGAGTAGTAGCCGGGCCGATGTTCCTTCTCATGCTTTAAAGCATGGTTGGTTCTCCTGCTGTTTGAACGATTTCGTTAGGACATGGCCGGCATGTTGTGTCAAGTAAATGTGTAAAATTTTGTAGAAATACGTATGGGAGATCTAGGCAAGTGGTTATAAAGAGTTAATGATGAGTGCTGAAGGCAGACATCACGTCAGATTGCCGCGTGGTCGATCGATTAAGTTCGATCGACAAAAATGACAATGTCATGAGTTTACAATTTGGAGTGGATAAATACATTATGTAGTGCTTACCTAGGTTATTATTTGCTTCAAGTATTTATATAAGCGCACTTCTGCGCGAGGTGAGCACTGCGATGGAGGTTATTAATTTCACAGCGTGCAGTGGCGAGCGTGACTTTGCACTGGCTCCAATCCTGTTGCGTGCACCTGTTGGTGTAGTGTGTTGGTTTAGTGTCGGCTCGCTCTAAAATGTATGGGAAGTGGCGAGACGCTAATGAATTTACTGAGACGTGCAAATAATCGGACTTATTTTTTGTTATATGGTCCGATTCACATCATAGTAACACAAAACTACTATGCGATTTCATTCTAATTTGATTTTTATGAATTAAGAAATCACACAACGTGACACGTTAACATACATGACACGTGAATGGCCGACTGTTTTATTTGACCACTTATCGGTTGCTGCATATTGCTTATACAATGAGATGTGGAGTTATTGTCCTCCTTGTAGTCGTTGGTGTACGTTTTTTTATTATGCTCTCGTATTCATACCAAAACTCGCCAGTTGATCCGTACGTGGTTTACTGTTTTTTTTCTGCACTGTAATCGATGAAAGCAGTTCCCATATATGCTTTTCCACCAACTTCAATTATTTTTTCAACGAATTAAATCTAGAAACAACGAATATCTCTGTTGGGATAACCAGGATCGCTTATAACTGTAGTATCGATTACCAGGTGCGACCCATATACATTTACTCAAGGTATTTTTTTTGCAGTTGTAGTAGGACCTTTCCATGGCTATGCAATCTTCGATTCCTTTCGTATTGCCAGTTCGTATAACGCACAGATCCTGAATTTTTTCGTTTAAAAGTGGCGCGTGGCAGTTTTTGAGCGTTTGATGAATACCACTCAGAACAAACATGTTGGCATCGAACGTTTTTCGTTTAGTGTATCATATTTTTCATACTTCCGTTTTGAGTTTTTGTTCCATCCTCCCCATTCCACACGAACATTCCAATCGTTATCAGCTGGAACGATTTCGTCTCTGGACAACTTTTGCCCAGAGACGAAATCGTCTTCTTTGATGTTATTTTTAAATGAATTTATGGTTGGAGACGTTCGGATGGAGCACGGCAACGAATTCCAAAGACGGACAGCATGGACGGTAAAAGAACCAGAGTACAAACTTAAAAAGTGACGAGGAACTGCTAGGATGTTGTCACCACTTGAGCGACACAGATGCTCGAGAAACTGAACAGTTCGGATTTGAAATTATCATACAAATATTTTGTAATATTTTTTTTATTTGTGATCTGCTACGGGAAGTTAGCAGATCATATTTTTTTCCATTTAGGTAAAATCAAAAGTTTGCCATCGCTAAACTATACGTAAAAAGTATTAAGAACTGTGGAACTCGGCTGCATGCGTAAATAACTCACTTTAAATATAGAAAATACATTTAACCAACAATGTTATAAAGTAATCAATTACAATGAAAACACACTAATAAATTAACAGATATAAAAATAACATATTGAATTTAAATTAAGTGCTGAAAAGTATTTCACATAGATAGAACATTGTAGTTCTATCGCAGCGTGCAAGCAAGCCAAGTAAACCAGAATATAAGCCTACCATACGGGAATTGGAAACATTTCGAAATTTCCCTACCGGAAATGGGAGCGACATTTCTAATCGATACTGATTATTCAAAATCGTTTATACATCCTCGACTTGTCGAAACGTACTTTACCGAAGATTGAAGAATAACCATTTGCTGTTAGGTCGACTCATGATACCACTTTTCTTCCTTCTACACTTTTAAATGAATAAACACCTTTAAATTACAAATACGATGGACTTTTAAGAATAGATGCGTTGAGAAAACAGGATGCTAAATGTTTATCAACGAGAAGAGACCTCCAGCCACCCTACGAACTAAACTTGCTCTTAAGGCTCCGTATGACGCTAAATCGCACTTAGCTTTGTCTTAATTTCTCAGAGAACATTGAACTAATCATGCTAAAATTGCGTTACATGAAACTTGACTTATATCCGCTTAATCAGAATGATTATTGTTCCAATAGCATAACATTGGCCCGATAGAAAAAAATCGCGAAAATAGGTCGATTTTTTCACATAATGCTTAATTTCTCAAAATTGGTATTAATTACAGTGCTAGTAATCTCACATTATATTTGCATCATGATTTTCAAATTTTTGAATGATTATTGTTGCATTTGGATACAATTTTTCATTCAAAGCATCAAAAAAATTAATTTTGGACTTACGACAAAATTTCTGAGCACCGTAAAGTATCCCTTTCCCTTTCGTTCTCTTGGCGACTATCTATCGCCATTTCGGTAACCTCAGTCCGCTGCGATGCTTCGAAGCGGGCGCACGCCTCTCCGCATCGGCGCGGGACGCGGCGCGTGGCGGCGGTTTCGAAATCGCAACTCCAGCTAGAACACAGTTCCGAACCAAACACCTACGAGCATTTAGCTCAACTCCATAGATGGCGCTGTAAAATTCTCAATCAAATGTTATTGAGATCTAAAGCCGAAACTTTTGACACCAGTTAGTAACTTTCGGTTAGCAAGATATAAATAAATAAAAATATCATAAAAAAAATATATTTATTGTAATATAAAAAAAGTGATGTTTCCAGGAACCGAACTCAGATTTGTGTGGTTCTGAACTTCGCAGCAAAAATACGACACCAATACCGTTGTGCCACGACTGTCATTACGTATTTGTGCTAAATTCTCCTTCGCAAGCCTAGCGGACACTACGAGCATTGGGTCGGCCGCAAATATCCGCCTCCACATGGAACGTGCGTCCACAAGTACGTCCATTGCGGTCGCAACAGGACAAGTCACATGACCTTGGCAGATAGCTCGGCGGGCGGATTTTTGTAGTTTTTGTCGGCGGCACAGAATAATTAATAACATGAACAGAAGGAAAACTTCGTGAAAAGAATAAATGACATAAATAATATGTTTTGTTTTGTTGGTTCGTTTTTAGGGTACCGTACCCAAAGGGTGAAAACGAAACCCTATTACTAAGCCTCCGCTGTCCGTCCGTACGTCCGTCTGTCACAGGGCCTTAGGTAGGCAGCTGAAATGTTCACGGAGTGTGTATTTATTTTACCGCTATAACAACAAATAGCTAAAATAAAATAATAATAAAAATTAAATGGGGTTTTAACACAAAAAACGTTATTTTTGTGTTAATACTTGTACAATGGTACGGAACCCTTCGTGTGCGAGTCCGAATACCACTTGGCCGGTTTTTTTTTTCCAGAAAATGTGATGATAATAATATTTATTTCATTGAATAGTTAGGGTGGGTAGAAGTCGGGCTTCGACCGCTAGTTTTTGACATATTCTATGACGAAAAGAAACTCCAATATTTCTCGGAGGAACGGTTCAGTTCAATTTCATGTGTTGTACATGTCATGTCATGACCAAATATTTTTTCGCTATATCTGGGGAAACATTTGTCGTAGACCCATCATGCGACCACTCAAAATAAACGCCCCGACCTGATCTACCTGTCTGTCATGTCAAAATTAGTTTTCGTTATATCATGGGAAACACTGGTCGTAGACCCATCATGCGACCACTCAAAATAAACGCCCCGACCTGATTTGCCTTCCTGTCATGTCTAAATTTGTTTTCGTTATATCATGGGAAACACAGGTCGTAGACCCATCATGCGACCACTCAAAATAAACGCCCCGACCTGATCTACCTGTCTGTCATGTCAAAATTTGTTTTCGTTATATCATGGGAAACACAGGTCGTAGACCCATCATGCGACCACTCAAAATAAACGCCCCGACCTGGTCTAACTTCCAGTCACGTCAAAATTGGTTTTCGTTATATCATGGGAAACACTGGTCGTAGACCCATCATGCGACCACTCAAAATAAACGCCCGGACCTGATCTACCTGTCTGTCATGTCAAAATTTGTTTTCGTTATAGCTTGGGAAACACTGGTCGTAGACCCATGATGCGACCACTCAAAGTAAACGTCCCGACTTGATCTACCTGTCTGTCATGTCAAAATTTGTTTTCGTTATATCATGGGAAACACTGGTCCTAGACCCATCATGCGACCGCTCACAGTAAACGCCCCGACCTGATTTGCCTTCCTGTCATGTCTAAATTTGTTTTCGTTATATCTTGGGAAACACTGGTCGTAGACCTATCATGCGACCACTCAAAATAAACGCCCCAGCCTGATTTGCCTTCCTGTCATGTCTAAATTTGTTTTCGTTATATCTTGGGAAACACTGGTCGTAGACCCATCATGCGACCACTCAAAATAAACGCCCCGACCTGATCTACCTGTCTGTCATGTCAAAATTAGTTTTCGTTATATCATGGGAAACACTGGTCGTAGACCCATCACGCGACCACTCAAAATAAACGACCCGACCTGGTCTAACTTCCTGTCATGTCAAAATTTGTTTTCGTTATATCATGGGAAACACTGGTCCTAGACCCATCATGCGACCACTCACAGTAAACGCCCCGACCTGATCTACCTGTCTGTCATGTCAAAATTTGTTTTCGTTATATCATGGGAAACACAGGTCGTAGACCCATCATGCGACCACTCAAAATAAACGCCCCGACCTGATCTAACTTCCTGTCATGTCAAAATTTGTTTTCGTTTTATCATGAGAAACACTGGTCGTAGACCCATCATGCGACCACTCAAAATAAACGCCCCGACCTGATGTACCTTCCTGTCATGTCAAAATTTGTTTTCGTTATATCATTGGAAACACTGGTCGTAGGCAAGCGATAGGCGATTGCGAATAAAAACAATCGAATTATTCGATTGTTCCCGTTATTCGATTCATTCGAATACAAATCTACATTATTCGATTGTTGCACAGCGCTGCTCTGTGGCGCTACAGCGGAGCGGACGAGCGTCCAAATATTATAAGACACTTCGGCGCGGCGCGACCGCGACGCGAGTGAACGAGATACAATCGACGAGCGCGCATACGCGACCTCGATGCAATTGTACGCGCCGCGCACAATCGGCGAGCAGCGAATAGGTACGCACCGCACCGAATACAATCGCACGCAGTAATAGGGTTCCGTTTTCGACATCAACAACGACGATCAACGACGACAACGTCGCCAACGTCGAACAAAAGATGTTCCTTTTCGAGTAAAGAACCAACTACAACAACGCACAGTAGGTACGACAAAAGAACACGGCACTCGCTGCCGCGGCAAATAGCGGCTAAATAGAGGTTACTGCGTACCAGGCGACCACAGGAGAGCAAATTGAACTATAAAAACGGGCCAAGTGCGAGTCGGACTCGCACACGAAGGGTTCCGTACCATCATCAAAATAAATACACACTCTGTGAAAATTTCAGCTGCCTACCTATTACGGTTCATGAGATAGAGCCCTGTTACAGACGGAACGACAGACGGACGGACGGACGGACAGACGGATGGACGGACGGACGGAGAGCAGAGGCTTAGTAATAGGGTTCCGTTTTCACCCTTTGGGTACGGAACCCTAAAAAGTGTCGACACTACTTGTCACATTCCTTGGAATAAGCGACGTAGGTACCTGCTTAGTACAAAAAAGTAAATCTACTTCACTTGTGCCGCGGGAGGAATTTGGCTTTTGTTTCGGCTCTCACTACTAATGAATAATGACGTAACGACCATCAGGTTTATTGAAAAATAATTCTTATTTTTATCAATTTACCTATCAATTTGGGAGACAAAAAAATAGATTTTTCTCCGTTTTCATCACTGCGCTACTAATTTACCTATCAATTTGGGAGACAAAAAATTAGATTTTTCTCCGTTTTCATCACTGCGCTACGGCGCTATGAACGGCGATATACCTAATGTTGTAAGTCGCGTGGCGTCATTTTTTGCGCGCTCGTTGCATGGAAATTATTTCTCCATCGTCTCACGTTTATCCTTTTTAAAAGTGTTATTTTACTTTTTATTGTATCAAATGACGTTTATACTTTTTAAAATTGTTAATCAGGTAAAAACTTTTACCAAAACCTATTATTATGTAATATTTTTTTATATGTGTAAATCAATTAAGTCAAACCCACGCTATAATTATATACTATACACCATTATCAATGAAAAGTAAAAAAAACAGAAAAAAAAAATTGTAACCTACAGGATTCGAACCGACATCCCCCATCGAACAATAACTGTAGATAAGACGTTTCACGCGCTACACCAACCAGCTACTGACGATCAATGTGAAAATAGTAAATCCTTTCATGAATTAGAGATCTGACGAAATGGTTGCTGTTTTCTAGCAGCAATGTGAATAATATGGCGGGTGATCTCGAGCCTTGTGATTGGTTGTATGATCATTGACGACTTGCCGCGGGATCGATACAACTTTCACGAAGTTCCAGCGACGGCGTATAGGTGTCGCTCTAACAATATCTCATTTCAGTTTTATCCTAAGATTCACGGCGCCACTGCCGCTTCGGCTTCGAGCGGAGCGGTGGGGGGGAAATCGGGAATTTGTCTAGCTTCATACGCGGCCTTAACTACTGTTATTCCGGGAGGTCACGACATTTTTGGTCACGATAAAGTAAATGGCTGAATCTTGGTTCACATGTTAGAGACCAACCTTCTGATGATAAATATGTCGATCTGCCTGCGCTAAGTGGTTGCGTTATCTAGATTGGCTTAATAAAATATATGTTGGTATGTACCTGCTGATGAATATACCGAGTGTCTAGAAACATTGTTACCTATTAATTATACAACAATAACCAGTCGGATTTTTTATTAAATACTTAAATATACCTAAAGTTATATCTGTAACTTAAATCGTCTATAACTACGAAATGCATCCAAATATTTGTTCAGTTTTTGTATTGCTAAGAGGGTTTGACAGATAGTTTCATGATTTCTTATTTGCAGCCATTTACTTTATCATATATATCAGTTTAAGTAAGACAATATTATAAGAAGTTACATTTTTTATTATCAAGCAGGTTCGTTCGGAGGTAATCAACCTCTGATAACATTTAAATTAAAAGACAGCAGCAATAACTCTTGCTTTTTCCGGCACAATCAAACTAGTATGTAGTATGTGCTGTAACCTATTCACTTAATAAATTTTATACATATTCAAGTTAACATTAAATTTCAGCAGGCCTCTCCGCAGGTTATTAGGTTCAGGCATAAGTCTCACGACATCGATTATATTTATTTCAGTAATATCTTCTTTTTACACGTTTACACGCTGTCACTCTTATGTCATCTGAAAGTACTTCGTCAATTACACATACAAATTTAAAAATAGCTGAATTTCTTTTGCCACCTTTAAAATTTGCAATGATAAACTTTCCAGTTTCAAGAGCATCTTTTTGGATATTACCTTCAACTTTAATTTCATGGTTTTCTAACCATTCCTCTTCCAAGTACAAGCTGTCGTCAGATTCGGCATATTTTACGGTGTCGTCGCTCTCAGAGGAACTACTATGACTTCGCCTATTCAGTTTTTTGTTTTTCTTTAAATTTTTACTAGGTTTTCTCTTTTTTGTGATTTCCTCTGGGTCATTTTCTTGAACTAGTTTGTGAGATTTTTTATTGTAACAGTTGCAATAACCCAGTGGGGTTGTGCAGAAGCAACTCAAAGCTCTGAAACAGATTGTATCCTGAAGGTCTGTGTTTGTTATCTGATGCACATTCATTGTGCCGGGTACTGCGGTTAGTATTATGTCAGTTGTATGTACGTCTTGCTCGGCAATGTAGAATAGTTTAATTGTGCTTTCAGATTCACTTAGTGTCATATAAGCAGAAGCCGCATCCGGGATATCCTTTCCATAAGCTACAAATGAGTCCAATTTTCTTTTTAAGGCCCCTCCCACAGCGTCTGCGGCCCCTTTACCGTGGGAGGCCTCGAAAAAGTTCCATGTTGACTTTGGGAAACCCATAATTTTTATGTTTTTTTTTTTCAAAAAGATAGAAGTTTTTTTTTTTGCTATATTGTGATGTTGGGCCATCCGAAAAAAAATTGATGGCTGTCACATTCGGGTGTTGTTCTTTTATCATTGTCAATATTGGGCTTAAATGGGCCCATATGGCATCTGGGTCATGTTTGTTGCATGGAGATATTGTAGCGAACGTGAGCGTTTGTCCCTTTGCATACAAAACACCAGTGTGGAGTGTGATTTGGGATTTTGAGGCGCCAAAATGCATCGCCTGCACTTCGGTTGACAATTTACACACATAATTTTCAGAAAAATCTATGTGCAAGACAACTGCATCTTTTTGTAGCTGATTGATGCAACTTTTGTATTGAGCATATTGGTGCCTGATGTTAAAGAAATGCTTTTTGAAAGCTTGCATTTCTTTATTAAATGCTTCTATGAGGCACGAGACCTTTTTCGTTTTAACCACTTTACACACTTTTTTTGTACATTTTTTCTGTTGGGTTTTGTCCTTGTATTCATGAGTCTTAATAATCCATTCGCTCCATGAACATGACTCTTTCAGTATGTTTTCTGTAACATTGCAAGGCACAGACAGTGTCTTGCACTGATTACAGTTACCGTAGGCACTAGTCGTGGGCGTTTCCACAGGTCTTCGAAAACGTTAGTAACGGTTACTGCTGATGCTGATAGCTGTTTGCGGAAACTGTTGCAAAAAGAAACGCCAAAAAAAAATTTTTTTTTAATTAAAAAAAGCTTTTTTTTTTAAAATAAAAAAAAAAATTTAAACCCACACCTTGGAAATACTTCGTTTTCGTTTTTCCGCCATCGCCAATGTGCGTGTAACACTTGCTAAAATATCCTAGAAAAAATACACGCAGCCTTAGATTAAAAACGGAATGGATAGGGTATTATTACTTAAATCCATTAGATATACCTATTTGTATCAATATGAATAATAAAATGAACAGTCTTTAGCACCTTGATTATGATTCAAACCAACAAAGAAACTAATTATAAGGGGAACATGTTTTGAGATGAACAAAAGCCTCTGACTGTAAATAAACGTACGTTTATTTACAGCCTACCTCCTACCTACATATTTTAAAGAGCTTAAATGTATCATGTATCGCATTATATGATATCGTATCCATTATCTAAACGCATAGCTGTCGCTATAATACATTCTAAGCTTGCGAAAAAACGAACTTACTGGAAGTCCACACGAACGCGCCGCGGCCATTCGGAGAAACGCGGGAAAGGCGAGCGAGCGCACACCCGACCGCGCCGCTGCGACGGAACAGACTGGACCAACGGCGGTCGCCCCTCTTCGACTACCTACCTAACCTATCGACTACATTGCGCACTGCGCGCGCGCATTACAGTTTCGGCGGTAACCCCAGTTGCGGCTACAAGCCTCAACCGAGCCTGTAACCTGTAACCTGTAACCGAGCCATTGCGCGAGCGAGACAGTAGCGGCTGGCGGGTCGTTACGTCTAGACGTTTCGCAATCTACGGGCTTTCGTTGGCGCGCCGCGTGCGCGATCCAGTGCGCTACAAGAAATGTGTAGCGGCCATACTGCTCGGCGTAAAATGAATACTTGGTTTTTACACTAGTAACAGTTATACGAACCCATTTCTCATTTCTCGTCCCACGACTAGTAGGCACAGTCCACCGACTCAATGTCACATACAACAACTGACACCAAGTCGTTTATAGAGTGTGTATCTATAAGCCCGAGATATTTCATTGTTTTTGCCTTCGTATTTATATTTTCATGTTTGATGCAGCCACAAGTGTTGCGATCACTTATTTTTGGGAATAGTACATAGAATGGTCGATATTTTTTGAACGTAGTTAATCCAGCTTTGCCACCCTCCGATTTGTACTTGATGTGCAGGTTTTTCAAAGTGTCGAGTAAGTACCTCCTTTGCTGTTTGTTTTTCTTAAATGTTTTGTTTTCTTTTTTGCCGGCAGTGGCTCGACTTACATCATCTCTGTCGAAAAACGTTTTTAGATCATTGAGGATTTTATTTCTCTTGTTCTTTATCTGTCTTGATTTTCTTATTTTACCTTTCAAACCTAGGGAATGGGTTAATTTGTTTTTTTATTTATATTTTTTAACAATGTTGTTATCCACAACCTTCCTTAAGATATCTCTTTGGTGACATGGAGTGCTTTGGTACAGCGTTTCTAGTGATTCTTTGAGAACATTGCTTTCAAGAATATGTCTTTTCACAGAGTGTTGTGCTTCCTTGGAAATGTTTGGTGTATTTTCTAAAATTGATTGAGTTTTAGACCAAGGAGTCATGTTCTGGTCAGTTTGAAGAGATGATACTTCATTCTCTTTTTCTAGTTCTTCACTTGGTTGGTTAGGATGAATGGTGTTGATGTAATTCAATATCTCCTCATTTTTTTTTCGTTGTCGATTCAGTTGCCTCTGTAGAGTCTTCACTCGTGTTTTCAAATATTTCACCTTTGATTTCAAATTGGTGTTTTCGGTTATCAAAGAGTAATGGATTTTTCTGTTTTCTCTTTTCTGAACAGAACTCGTACACCCACTTTCTAGATCAGATTATTTTCTTTGTATTTGATCAGTCTCCTTCCCTCGTAAATCTCCAGATGTGCCAGTTTTGCTTTCGAGATTTGTTTCTTCGTTTTATTTCTCTCCATTTCTCTCTCGCTTCTACTTGCTTATCTTGAGGGAGATCGCCAATTTTTTTTCTATTTCTTTGGTTTCGTTCTCTATTTTTTCGATTGTTTTCAGCAAGTTTTTCAGGGTTATTGGCCTTTAATTTCTCTCTATATTTCTGCTGCCTTTCAGCCACTGTCATTGGCATCTGGAAATAATATTACCCAGATATACTATATGTATATATATACTCTCGATTTGCGATTTGTAACTATTTGTAGTTAAACTAATTTAGAATACTACTTTGTCTGGTGGCAACATAGTTTACCCTAATGATTAAACTTAAGTTATTCAAAGTCCGAATGGGCTGGATATTAAAATATCATTGCACACTACAAATAATATGAATTAAATCTAAGAAAAAAAAATATTTTAATCATTGACTTATATATTACTGCGTAAGGACCCGGTCAATGCGCGCGACTCATGGCACCAGCGCGCTGGCCCTAAAATATCGAGTTTAGGGCCAACGCGTCTCAGTCGTCTGCGGGCGACTGCAGAGTGCTGCTCAGAGTGGTGAAAATGCCTAGTTGCGTTGTAAAAGGGTGTAAAAACTACGATACGAAGCTTAAAAAGAGACATGGAATATCGTATCATCGGTAAGTAACCTCACATAATATTTTTTTCTTGTTTAACAATTGAATAATCGCATTTTCAATCGATAATTTTATAACCGACCAAAGTCCATAAGCGGGCATGTGACGCGCTGCCGCCCGTCGCACGTGTATTTGAACTAACCTTGTACGGGCGTTTTTATTTCTGGTTTATTTTCGAGTGGATATAAATATGAGTACTCAAACTAATCATATTGGTACTGTATTTATTTGGCACATAGCCTTGCTATGATTATCGACCGAGCGTAGCGAAGGTCTCTGTTTCAAGATTGGGCAAAAGTGCTTTCGAATGTCCGGATGTCCAGCTGTTCTCCTCTACTGGTCGTATTTCTTGACCGATTCTTGTAAAATTTTAGAACGTGCGTTCGATAATTTTATAGAACTTTTTAGCCGAGCCAATGTTTTAAAAAAAATCACAATTTTCAAAAATGTCGAATCATCAAAAAACAGACTCGCGAGGTCTACAGTTTCTTTGTTTCCTATCTAATTACGATTATAGATTACAGTGTTTTTGATCGTAAATTATGTTTAATACCTACTAGTTTAGTTGAAATGAAATCAAACAAAGTTGTCCAAAATATTAGGAAATTCGCAAAAAAGTGAGGGTGCTTTTTTAGGGTTCCGTACCCAAAGGGTGAAAACGGAACCCTATTACTAAGCCTCTGCTGTCCGTCCGTCCGTCCGTCCTTCTGTCTGTCACAGGGCTGTATCTCATGAACCGTAATAGGTAGGCAGCTGAAATTTTCACATAGTGTGTATTTATTTTGCCGCTATAACAACAAATAGGTAAAAAAAAAAGATTAAAGGGGGGCCAAAACATGGGGGGGGGTCATACAAAAAACGTGATTTTCTTATGTTAAATCTTGTACGATGGTACGGAACCCTTCGTGGGCGAGTCCGACTCGCACTAGGCCGGTTTTTCCAGTGTTATTTTTGTATGAAAATAAAATTTGGACAAGACAAAATAAAACAATTAGGAATTAAGATGCAAACTTGTTGAAATTACAGATTTCCTAATGATCCAGTGCGTAAAGAAAATTGGAGTCGCATTATTCGGATACAACGAAAGGAGCCTTATTTCAAGCCTCATAAAAACACAAGAGTTTGCTCTGCTCATTTTTGTGACAAAGATGTTGATATTTCTAAAGCTGGACTACGGAGACTAAAAGTATCGGCTACACCGCGACTTGAAATTGAGGTATACCGTATACAAAAGAAGTTGAGCAATACAAATCTAAGTATTTTGCTTGTTTTCTATATTTAGTACTGTATCTACATAATGTTAATTAATGTTACAGGTTTGTGAAAATAAAAAAATCCGGCCTTCGACGCCAGCAGAAGTCTTACAAGAAGAAATTGATGTTGATATTAGCGATCTCAATTCAATATTTGATACACCAAGAAAAGTAAAACTAAAAAAAAAGGATTTCAAAACTGAAAAATCGCCAAAGCGCTGCAGCTAAAAAAATAAAAAATTTACAGAAACAGAATGCTAGACTCAAAAAACAAAACAAATCCCTGCTAGATATTATTAATGATTTGAAAAAGAAGAACTACATAACGGAGCAGATTGAGTCTGCTCTTAAACAAAATGCCGAAGTTGCCGAACTTTACAGACTTCAAATGATAAAAAATAAATTCAGTAGAAATAAAAGCATGCCGAAAAGAAAACGACCATCTTATTCACCCGCTCTTCGAAAGTTTGCCATGACATTAAATTTTTACTCGCCATCGGCCTATAAATATGTACGACGAAAATTTGATTGTTGCCTACCTCATCCAAGAACCTTAACCAAATGGTAAGTTTATTTGGACTTTATAGACCGGACGCGCATGTTTATTAGTTCATACGTTTTTACTACATTAATTTTTCCTTTTTGTTATAGGTATAGCTCCATTAATGGCGAGCCTGGATTTACACAAGAATCATTTGATATGCTTAAACTCAAGAGAGACAGTTTGTCGGAAAACATTGAATGCTGCCTAATATTTGACGAAATGAACATTCGACAGGCCAAATTATGGAAAGGAGAAAGAAACGTTGGTCACGTAGACATGGGACATGGACAAATTGACAGCAAAAAGAAAGCTACTAAAGCTTTTGTGATGATGCTCGTTTGTCTCTCCGAAAATTGGAAAATACCCGTCGGTTATTTTCTAGTGGACGGTTTCACCAGTGAACTTGTAGCGAACACTGTTAATATTTGTCTCGAAAAATGTAATTATGTCGGTGTCAATGTCGAAGCTCTCACATTCGATGGTTGTCCCACGAATGTAAAAGCTGCAAATATTCTAGGCTGCAACATAAGTAGTACAGGTCAGTTAAAAACAACTTTCCCGCACCCTGTCACAAAAGAAGATGTTGTGGTTTTCATGGACGCATGTCACATGATTAAATTAGTAAGGAACGTATTTGAAAAAAAAAAGATATTTTTTAACGAGAAAGCTGAGCGAATTGAGTGGAAATTTTTGATTCGGCTTTTAAAAGTCCAAACTAATCAGCGACTCAATTTTGCTAATAAATTAACATACAGACACATATACTTCAAAAACCAAATAATGAAGGTCAAACTAGCGACACAATTGCTAAGCCGAAGTGTTGCAAAAGCACTGACACTGTAATGAAGTATTGCATTCTGGTTACTTTTCGGAAAGTAGTGCCACAGCTGAGTTCATTGATATCTTCAATAATGTATTTGATATTTTAAATTCTCGTATATTCAATCAATCCGGATACAGGAGAGCCATTTCACCTAAAAATAAAGATTAAAAGAAAAATAAATAAAAAAAAATATTTAATTTTATTGAGGAGGCTATTGTTTTTATTAAAGGCCTTAAAATTTTCAGTAAAGTTCAAAGGAACATTAAAAAACTTCACAGAAAACCGCGTATAGTATTAATAATAAGCAAGAAGAGAATTTTGGAATCCAACAGCAAAATAGGATTCTTAGGGTTAATTGTGTGCTTGGAAAGTTTGAAAATCCTCTATCAAAATTTAGTTGAGTCGAATTCCAAATTGAAGTACATTTCGACGTACCGCCTGTCTCAGGATCACCTGGAGCTATTTTTTAGCTTGATTAGAAAGCACGGGGGGTACAACGATAACCCAGATGCTATACAACTTAAAGGCGCGTACAGGCGTTGCATGAATCACCTATCATTAAAATCTTCATTTACGGGAAACAGCATTCCTCTGGATAATTTCCCAATTTTAACTGTGTCTTCTGTAAGAGCTATCAATTGTACCACTGAAATGAATCGTCACGAAGAAGAAGACAAATCCATGGACCAGACATGGACAAATACATATCAGGAGGAGATTGATGAAGTATATTCTAATAACAGTGTACAAATGTCGCAAACTTTGGACAGCCAAACTGAAAATGTTTTTGGGCACCTATCAGGGAACATAGAACTCATTGTTGGGTATATTGCTGGATGGGTAGCCAGAAGTTTAACAAAAAAGATAAAGTGTGAAATTTGTGTAAACAGTTTAGTTAGTAACGAAAAAATGTTTTTTCATAAGCTGATAGAATTAACAAATATGGGCGGACTTTGTTTTCCTTCTCCTGACCTGTTTGAGGTATGCCTAGAAACAGAAAAAAATATAAGACGTTATAATAGACCGGAATTTATGGAAAAGAGTGACTATATGAAATTATCCACCCGAACTCTAGCCAAGTTTGTAAAAAAGCACTTTTTTTGTTTTGAGCTTGCATTCTGTCGATCAACCGGCTACATTGAATCATAGATTGCATCTTATCCGAGCAATCATCAAGAAATACATAAATGTCAGAATGCATCACGAGTCCATCATGGATAATACGGGGAAGAGAACTGAAAGACAAAAATTAAAAAAACTGGTTTTATTTAAAGGCCAGTAAACCGTGCATTATACGGGTGAAACAGAAAAACGTTTTTATGCTAACTGCCAAAAAAGAGGCTCTTTGTTCTACCACGTACTGCCGTGTGTCAGAATGTCATGCTCATATTAATTACATACACACATTTATTAGTGGCATGGTACGCAGAAAGGACGCTGCTGCCTATCCTCCGGTTTCTAATTATTTACTTATCAATGTTGATTATTTAAGGTGATCGAATTTCATACAATGGGATGTGCCTGTTTCCTCGTTCAAATAATAAATATTTTTATTAAATGTTGCACATAAATAAATTAACTTAGACTATGCCCGCACGTTTTGATTTTTTTAATAAGTTATCTTATATCCATGACATAATTCTCTAAAGATTTTTATCAAAATATTTAAGGGCGTATATCATGGATAGAAGATTAGTTATCAAAAAAATCAAAATGTACAGACGTGGCTCTCGGTTTTTTTATTTAGTGTGCAAAATTTCAGAAAAATATTTCCTACTTTGACTGAGGAATTAGGCACGAAACATTGTATGGAACTTGATCACCTCATTATCCTCTTAACTGGCAAGAGTGATAAATGGCGGAAATGTTTTATGATTCTGTGTTCTTTCCGATATCAAATTTTCAATATATTATATATGTTGTTTTTAAACAATTAATTTATGTGTTTTACTTGAATACCTTTAAATGTTTAATAATACATTATATTTTTCATTCATCATTCATTGTACGTTAATTGAAAACCTTGAAATTATTTATACTGAACTAAATGAACTTAATAGTTTAAATTTAAACAATCATATGCAAGTACGCAGGTACAAGGTTACATTGTAGACGTAATGCAAAATGGCGGTGATGGCGGCGAGAATCTAGCTTGGCGCTCACGTAGTTCGTCCGAATTTGGATAGATGGCGATACTATTTGCTTGCATGGAGGAGATTTGTTGGAATTGTTTGAAAGGGCGTATCCTTACCTTTGAAATCATTGATTTTAATGTTTTTTTTATTGATAATACGAATATCTAGGTACTATTTTTTGTGATGGTAATAGAAAAGCATTTGAGAAAAAAGTATCATATTTAGTTTAGCCAACTTAAATGTGGGTAGTGTTCTTGTGGAAAATTAATAAAAAAAAAATTAAAAAAAAATTTCAAAAAGTATGCTTGCTTCACCTTGCCTTTGCTGCTGGATGGGTGGTGCTGGACTGTTAAAAATATAACTGCATTCAATAATGTCGTTCCTTCAACTTGGAAACTTGAAAATCTGTAAAAAGCATTAGGATTATGTTTAAAATCTGTAAATTAGTATGGAGGAAAAAAAATAAGTTAAAAATTCACTAAAATCTCTGATGCATACCCTTTCAGTTACTACCACTAATTTATATAAAACATTGTGCATACATTATTATGTAATTACTTTATTTATTAACTTTGTTATATTATTGGACAATTTATTTGGATATTAATTCAATTCAATTCAATTCTTTATTCGTCCTTAGGTACACTTTGTTACACTTAGACAACGTCATTTTCTTTTTTTATAAGGGTCCTAGCAAAACTGGGACCTCATACGTACAAATTGTATGCTTAAATCTAGAATACAACATTACACAATGAACAAATTTTCCACAATATCATATTTTAAAATCAATTATAAATAATTCAGGTCAATACACAAATTCAATATCTAAAAAAAGCATCAAGTAGTCATATATTATGCAAAGAAATTAAATAAAGGAAATAGCAAATTTCATATTATAGTCAAGAAATAAAAAATAAGTTAAATACAAAATCAATACTCAATCGGTATGCAAATCGAATTAATAAAATCTTAAGAGTAATACATAACATAACCAAGAATGACTAGATAAACTTATCACTAAACACATCTATCAAACTATAGTAGCTTTTATTTATCAGTATAATTTTTACTTTGCTCTCGAACTCTCTGTCTTCAAGGTTTCTTACTTCAAGAGGTAATTTGTTGTATAACTTAGCACTGGTAATAACAAAGCTTGTCGACATTTTATGCAATCTGTGACCAGGTACTTGAATGTTTTCCCTGTATCTAGTATTATAGTTATGAATTTCAGAAATTCTTGGCGTATTCACTAGATTCCTCCTCGCATAACACAAGCATTGAAAAACATAGGCACCTGTGAATGTCATTATTCCGAGCTCTCGAAATACGTCCCTACAGGATTTTTGCGGCCTCATGGCTTGAATATTACGAATAGCTCTCTTTTGTAGCACGAATATTATTTTTGCTTGTGCTGCTGTTCCCCAAAACAAGATGCCATATGTCATTACACTATGGAAGTATGCGAAGTAAACTGTCCTTGCTGTCTTTACACCACAGATTTCTCGTATTTTCCTTATCGCATAACATGCCGAACTTAGCTTTTTTGCTATGATAGTAATGTGCTGTTGCCATTGCAGTTTGGAATCTATCCTAATACCTAGAAAATCAACCTCAGTGACAACATTTAGAGACAAGTCAGATAGAACCTTACACATGTCATAGTCGTTATCTCTGTGTCTAGAGCCTAGAGCAAAATGCAAAACATTTGTCTTTTTTACATTTAAAAGCAAGTTATTGTTATGCAATTCTTGGGGGCGAAGCTCCGGCGGAAATGAAACACCTGGATCTCTTGACTTAATTTATATTCAATTAATAATTAATAAAGAAGCTAATAATAATAAGGAATTAATAAAATGTACTCGTGAAGAAAAAAACCTTTTCTTTTCGAGGTGTCGCGAGTGACAGACTAAAATAAGCTCTTTATATGAAAAAGAACTTTTTAACAATAATTATGAATCGCCAGGAATATCTGGCGAAATTCTTCCATTACTCCGGCGATGAATAATTTCCCCTTGGATTTAGCCTACCTAGAATGTCAAGAGAAAATTTAGAGCGGCTAACTTACACCTCGATGCTAAATGAGGTCGGGGAACCTTCATCTCACATCTAAAACTCTTGGATAGTAAGATCCGAAAGCTTTACGACCCTCCAAAACCGCTCAGAAATCGGGACGGAGGTGTATCATTCTACGATACAAACTCTACCTATCCCGGTAGCAGAAAATTATGCTAAACGTTAGCTCAAACGACCAAGTGTCGTGGTGTAGTTACAATAAACTTTTCTGCCACCTCGCATTATGGTGGTGCGGCACCATGTTATAAACAAACGCTGATTAGCAAGTTTTCAACCTTAGGGTTGTGACTTACCTAATTTACTAATACAGCGGTCATTAAGACCGATTACCTACCTAAACTAATATTAACTTATGAAAAGTTATTTGAACAAACATATAATTAAAATTATATTTTAAATTATTAAAATTTGAAAGTTGAATTGAAGTAACCATTCAGATTAATTAAAAAAGAATTAAATTAACGTGTTAATAAAGTTAAAATTATTTAACTGATTTCGTTATTTATGAATTTTTGATTTAAACAAACAATAACCGAGCGCGGAGCTATATCAGGTTTATAACAAATCTTATTGTCTAAGTTGACCTTTCTCAAACAAGCATCAACCTATCGTACACGCTCGCATTCACACCGTGGTCACGCTACGATCTAAAATCTTGTAGGCTATGCACGACGCGCGAAAGTTTGATGAAAGGAACACGTTGTGTCATTTATAACAAAAAATATACAAACCAAAGTACGAAACATATTATAATAGGAAGATAACAATAAGAGAACACAATCTACGGTCACACTTCTCTCTCTCCTTCTTATTCATCGGTGTTCATTCATCCGCTTGGGTTCCTATACCTAATCAAAGGAATAAAACATCCTATCAGACTCGCGGGTCCGCTTCGAAGCATTAAGAAGCCTACTAGTATACCGACGATCCAAGTCGGTCGCCAACTCAGTCCGGTCGGCGAACTGAGCCGGTAGTCTAAGTTGTCACCTAAATTGGCGTTACGGCAAACCGATCGACTGGCGTTTTCAAATGTATGGAGAATTTGAAGAGCGCGCGCAGCGGGCGTTAAGCGAACTAATGGTGGCCATATACGCTACGAGAAATCGTTACGATCAGACTGTACAGTTCGAACGGTGCAGTTTATCGTAGCTGGCATACAAGCTATACACGCTACGAGAAATCGTTGCGATCAGACGGTACAATAAGCGGCGCCGACGCACACGTGTCAGTGATGGCTTCGACGGACGACGGTTTAGCAATTATTGGATTAATATTCGCCCTGAAGAAACAAAAAGTGAAGCGGAAAAATCGTAGCATCTGGTGTAAAGAATGGCTAATGAAAAGAAGAGTTTATTCTCATGTCAATTTGTTGGCGGAATTAAAGCTTTTTCCAAAAGACTGGCATATTTTTTTAAGAATGGATCACGATACGTACTTACATCTACTGAATTTGGTAGCACCAATTATCGAGAAGCAAGACACTATTATGAGAAATGCTATTCCACCCCACGACAGGCTTGTAGCTACTTTGAGGTTTTTATCAACAGGAAGAAATTATGAAGATTTAAAATTCTCTAGCATCATTTCATCTCAAGCCTTGGGGCGCATAATACCGGAAACCTGTGAAGCAATATATAAGGTTCTCCGCAAAGACTATTTTAAGGTAAGAAATAAAAAACTACTAATTACTTAGTAATGTTTATTAATTTGTACTTATAATGATGGTGGATAATACATTAAGTAAAATTAGACAAAAAAGTAGCCGCTGAATTTTGCACTTGTTGGGACTGATCTTGTTGAGAAGTTTGCATTATTGGGGTTTGGAGAATTGTCTGGGAGCCTGGATGTGTTTGGAAATCATAATTTGAATTCTGATAAGGTACTTGGCTAGGATTGTTTCCTAAAGGGCTGGGAGTATGTGCAACGGGGCTGGGAACGTTGTAACCATAATTATTAAAACGCACACTGGTTGAATCCATCACTTGGTGTGAAATAGTCAAATTTTCCATCTCTGCCAGAAATAATGTTTCGTTAATTATTTTTTCGGCCAAAATACGTTGATGTTTTGTGAGGTCTCTCAGCTTAGCTGCGACGTTTGCTCCATAAATATCAAATCGATCATTAGTAATTGCAGGCCTTTTAAAATGGTTTTGAACAGACTGTAAAACTTGAGTAGTTAGGTTTTCATTTGCATTTCTTTTTGGCCGACTCTTATTAAACAATGTGTTTGTAATTGAACGAGTATCGGGAGTTGACTGTGAAGTTGTTTGTGTAGCTGGAGGTGACTGTTGAGTTGACTGCGTGGCTGGAGGTGACTGTGGAGTTGACTGGGCGGCTGGAGGTGACTGTGGAGTTGACTGGGCGGCTGGAGGTGACTGTGGAGTTGACTGGGCGGCTGGAGATGCTTCACTTTCAATTTCCTGAAACAATTAATATTAATTAAAAACATTTTTACAGTTTCCACGCTCGGAAGAAGAATGGAAGGATGTGGCCAAAGTGTTCGAAAAGAGATGGAACTTTCCGCACTGTCTAGGCGCGATGGATGGAAAGCATATAGCAATTTTTCTTCCTAATGGATGTGGCTCAGAGTATTTCAATTATAAAAACCATCATAGCATGGTGTTATTGGCAATCGTTGATGGAAATTATCGATTTCTTTTATGTGATTTTGGAACAAATGGAAGAATTTCAGATGGTGGCGTACTCACAAACACAAAGTTTTTTGAAAAATTTGATAATAATCAGTTGTGTATTCCAACCGACACAGTTGTCGCAAATAGCACTAGAAAGTTGCCTTATGTGTTTGTGGCTGACGATGCGTTTCCACTTAGAACAGATTTAATCAAGCCATTTCGACAAGCAAACTTGACCACAAATAAAACCAGAATTCTAAATTACCGCGTATCACGAGCAAGGCGCATTGTCGAAAATGCGTTTGGGATCTTGGCATCTCGATTTAGAATTTTTCACACAAAAATTAGTATTGATCCAAAAAGAATAGAGTCTGTCGTGATGGCCAGTTGTGCTTTACATAATTATTTAATGAAGACTTCAGAAAGTTCTTACTGTCAACAAGAATGCTTCGACGTAGAAAATGTTGATGACGGGTCAATAACCCAAGGATATGATACAATGAATTCAGCGATAGTTAATTTGGAACGAGGAAATCTTGGTTATACTTCGATTGCCGCAAAAAAAGTCAGAGAAGAGTACATGGAATATTTTGCAAATGAAGGCAGCGTTCCGTGGCAAAATAATTTTATACGTTAACTGTTTGAGAATAAACGATTTGATAAAAAAGTTATTTACTTTTATTTATTATTTATTCATGTAATAATATAAATAACTATAGAGTAAGATGACTTACATCGTTGTCTGTTGATTCGTCGTCCATATTAGAGCGTGAACGCCTTGGTTCTTCTTGCTCATCCAAAAACAGCAACATAGAATAATACCATAGTTTTGGTTTATACACTTCTTGGGTTCCTGCTCCTGATTTTTTTGAATCAGCGATCTTCTTACGTTCTTTTTTGTAAGTAGAGCGAATGTTGTTTATTTTTTTTACAACAGCATCTTTGTCAGCCATAGGGTCTACTGTTTTCAATTTTTCAACCAGCTTAGTATATGCTGAATGTTTTAAGTCACGATTGTGATAATCTTTGCCTTTAATATTCCAAAGACAAGGTTCACTGCGATATAACTCAATAAATTCTTCAAGCCATTTGCGATTAGTTTGAGACGCCATGACGCGTGCGCACGTCTACCCGAATGTCGATCGACGACAAATCTGAACACGAAAACGGAACGAGCGCATACACGTTTCGATCAGTCGGCACAGTTCGTCCGATTCCGATAAATCAATTGAAATTTTTGTATTGTTCCGTTCAACTGCACAGTGCTAAAAAATCGGACAAAACTGCACAGTTTTATAACATACACGTAGTGATTTATCGGTACCGTTCGAACTGTACAGTCTGATCGTAACGATTTCTCGTAGCGTATATGGCCACCATAACATTTGCGAGTCCGAGCTTGATTTGTCAGCTTACTCAACGTTGCCGTAAATACGTCGACGTTGCCGTTTACGTCCACTCCGCGTTTTCATACAAATCGGAAGTCCGCGTTTGACTTTGACAGCTTGAAGAAGTAAAACCACAGAATATCTAGTAAAAACTTGTATGGAGTTTGGAGAAAACGCCAGTCGATCGGTTTGCCGTAAACGCCAATTTAGGTGAGAACTCAGACTGACCACTCTGGTGAAGGATCCGTAATAGTGGCAGTTGTAAGAGACATTTGGGGGCGTTTCGTGAACAAAAGGTTTCCTTTGGCAGGATTGATCTTTGTGCTCCTAAGAATGATTTCAGAAGGGGTGCCACCTGAAATATCGATGCGGGTAGGGGGGGGAGGGGTCAATATTTTGACCGCCCTACCTCACTCTGAGCCTTATAACTGAGTCATTTTAGCTACTAGGGCATGTTTGGTATCGTTTCCTTATAAACAATAGATGCCCAATTCATTTCTGTAATCAAATTTGCACGGTTTAGTAGTAAAAACCTAAGATATTAAAAGAAAATCAAATTTCACTTACGACTATTTTGGACAAAAATATCGGTAACTGTAAAACTATTGCATTTTATTATTAAAAAAAAATACTTTTCGAAAGCGTTACTATTGTAGATTAATGAAAAAATAAGTTAACTCAAGTTATGTAGGAAAAAAGGTATGTAAAAAAATATTAAATGCTGCGCGCCGGAGCTATTAAAATATTCCATCAAATATTTCGACCGCCGTACCTCACTCTGAGCTTTATAACTGCGTCCTTTTAGATATTAGGGCATGTTTAGTGTCGTTTCCGTATAAAAAAGAAATGCCCAATTCATTTCTTTAATCTAATTTGCACGTTTAGTAGTAAATACTTAAGATATAAAAAAAAATCACTTACGAATTTTTGAAAAAAAATTAAGGTATTTGTAAAACTATTGCAATATATTATTAAAAAAATATATTTTCCGAAAATCCCACTATTCTAGGTGATATAAAAGTAAGTTTATATAAGTTCTTCAAAACAAAAGACCGTTAGTCGTCGGCCGACCATCAGCCTCTGCTCGCTCAGTAGCTTAAATAATGAGCTACTGAGCGACTATTGATTTTATGTCGAAATAGGCATTTGGACTTGGCAGTATTCTTTGCTTAAGAGAATCACATCCCCACCTTCTTTATCGTCAATGGGAGGCTTGCAAGTGTGTCAGAAGTGGCAACAACCCCCCGGTACATAGTAACTAGCAGAGCAATAGCAATAGCATAATAATAGCAATTGATGGAGCTGCCATTGTTCATAGTCATAGTAGCTCTCCGGATAGTACTGCCGCAAGAAGTGCCATCAGCGTGAAAACATGGAAGCGAAGAGAATTGACATCGTCTGGAATCTTTACTCTGAAATGAAATGAAATGAAATGAAATGAAATGAAAATGAAAATATTCTTTATTGCTTACAACTATTACATAGTATGCAAAGGCGAGCTTATTGCCAAAGGCAATCTCTAACAGCTAACCTTAATATTAGAAAATATATTAAGAGGTAGCAAGAAACAATAAATTACTTAAAACTAAGCACCATAATCACACTTAGAAAACATTATATAACTTAAAACTATATAAACAGAAAATATTTGATTGATTTAATTGTTATAACATGTCAAGTACCAGGATTTTAATTTTACCTTAAAAATAGACAAGGAAGCACTTTCCCTAATAGTAAGAGGCAATTGATTCCACAATCGTGCTGAGTGAACTGTAAAAGAACCCGAATAAGCAGTGGAAGAATGTGACGGAATAAGGAGCAGGAGATTATCTGCAGACCTAAGTGGTACACCATGAAAAGAGAGATATTTGAAGCGTTCTTTAAGATAAAGTGGGGATTTGGGATCATTTAAGATTAAGTAAAGAAGAGCGAGAACATGCATATTACGCCTCTGGCGAATATGCAATGAATAAGCAATGACTCTGAAGAAACAGGTTCGTGACAATAGAGGTTAAGGAATTCTTCGTCAAGTATAATAAAACTATTTTATTGGCCAACTTTTTGAAGAATTCACAGAGAACGAAGAATCATTGAACCTGCTCGGGTGCTACTTGCTTCAGCAGAGGTCTCTCAAAGAGCTTTGAATCGCTTTCGGTACGGGCAAAAAAACAGATAAATACCTGCGCATGTCTTGGCACAACATCTGGGTGTAGATAGAACAGAAGCTATTAGAGGCTACCACGCGTTCACAGACATCGTCTCTGCATTCTACTAAAAAGGCAAAACGTTGGCGTGCAAGACGAAGCAGCAGTGTTATGAAACCACATCTGCTTTTAAATTATTTTCTCACCCCCTAAACTAAAAAAAACTGACCAACGACATCGGATTAGCTTAGAAAATTACTTCATCGAGCTCTACTGTGGGGAAACTGAAATTGTTTCGATGAATGAAGTTCATAAAGTTTTATTTTCCAAAAATAAATATTTGCAAAATATTCCTCCCACGAGTGATGTTCTGAGGATGCATGCGATTAGGTCATTTTATCAAGCAGGCCACGTGCGGGGACAAGCTCTCGAATCCTCAGGCGAGATTGTCTCCCCAAGAGACTGGGGTATCTATCTGTGTGTGGTTTTTGCCCGTACCGAAAGCTATCCAAAGCTCTTTGAGACTGATTGAGAGAAAATGAGGGATATGGCGATTATGAGGACGTCGAAATCAAATGTATGTATTACATTAGTTGTTGCACCATTGATGACCTTACCTTTCGCATGTGGTACGGTATCGTCGGCATTCGGGTATCAGTCCCCTCGGAAATGATATATCAAGACCTGCTATCCGGGTTACCGTTGGTTCTGTTGGTATATATGCACTAAATGTGCACCAATGTTCTCTTGAATATAGATGAATCTCTCCAATGTGAAGGATGTAGCACCCCAGTAGCTTAAACAATTTCTCTTTTTTCTGTGAATTCTACAAAAGTTAGACCGATAAAGTTGTTAGGCGATTTTTGTAGTTTTATTTAACTTGACGACGAATTCCTTTACCTCTGTTATCACGAACCTGTTTCTTGAGAGACATTTCAGAGTAAATATCCCAAACGAACTTCTGGCACCTGCAAACCTCCCATTGACGATAAATAAGGCGTAGAAGTCTGATTACCTTAAGCAAAGTATACGTCCAAGTCCTCTGAGACTTCTGTAAAGTATTCTGATATGAAATCAAAAGAAAACGACGAACGACTGAACGCACAGCTGTTTTTATTCCCAACGGCACGGCGGCGTTTGCCTAGGCAATAGGCAAGCGTCGTTTTCCCCCGGTCGTGGCTCGCCGTGGTTGCTGAAGCCGTCTGCTTCTACCAACGGATCAGGGGGTTGCCTTGTTAAGGCTGTGTTTTGTCGGATCCAGTGGTTGATGGTCTCTTCTGGTGGTGTTAGGCCTCCGATCAGTCGTCATCTTCCTCGACGATGAGGTCGCGCGGGTATTCCTTCTTCCATCCAGCGGTTGGGCGTGGAGCGGTGTAGGTCCCGTATATGTGGGAACTGCGACGCGTCGACACGCTTGAACATCATGTCGACAGGCGGCTGATATACTCGTCCAGTGGCTCAATCTTGACCTTAAGATTTCTCTATCGTTGCGCCTCCAATGGTGCAGAGCACAATGCTCTCCTGGGCGCGTCGCGACTCCGGGACTAACACGTACCATGCAGTTTAGTTCGCAGGGGAAGTTTTGACGAGAGAATTGGACTAGTCGCGTCCGCGCGCCACGAGCAGTACAATTTGTTTACAATACGTTCTTAGGGCCCTGGTGAGATAACGCCAACCAACTTCCAAGACAACTGCATTCAGAACATGACTGAAAATTTATTTGTAAAGAGTTGAATATATTTATAGCTACGGCGCGCGGCATTTAATATTTTTTTACACACTTTTTTTCCTTAATAAATTCAGTTAAAATTTTTTGTCAACAATTTTAAATAGTGGGGCTTTCTCAAATATTATTTTCGAATAATATACTGCAATCGTTTTACAGTTACATTTATTATTTTAAAAAAACCGTGTAAATTTGATTACAGAAATGAATTAGGAATCCCTTGTTTATACGAAAACGATACCAAACATGACCGAATATCTAAAAGGACACAGTTATAAAGCTCAGAGTGAAGTACGGCGGTCGAAATCTTTGATGGGATATTTTAGTAGCTCCGGCGCACGGCATTTAATATTTTTTTAAGTACATTTTTTCCGATATAACTTGAGTTTACTTATTTTTTCTATCATCTAGAATAGTAACGCTTTCGAAAAATATTTTTTTTAAATAATAAAATGCAATAGTTTTAGAGTTACCGATATTTTTTTCCAAAAAAGTCGTAAGTGAAATTTGATTTTGTTTTAATATCTTAGGTTTTTACTATTCTAAACTAAACCGTGCAAATTTGATTACAGAAATGAATTGGGCATCACTTGTTTATAAGGAAACGATACCAAACATGCCCTAGTAGCTAAAATGACTCAGTTAGAAAGCTCAGAGTAAGGTAGGGCGGTCAAAATATTTGACCCCCTCCCCCCCCTACCCGCATCGATATTTCAGGTGGCACCCCTTCTGAAATCATTCTTAGAAGCACAAAGATCAATCCTGCCAAAGGAAACCTTTTGTTCACGAAACGCCGCGTTTTAGCTTTTTTTGTCGTGTACAGATGCAACTATAACAGCTTTCACGGGATATGATTTCAGGATCACATGAAAACAAAGAAGAAGTGGTTAGGAGGTGGCCATAGACTGTACTATTTACAAACAAAGAGCTGTCATGATGATATGATGTCAAGATTTGTTTTTTATTTTGTGGCTATTAGTCAGACAAATTATGTAGTCAAACCTATATCTAATCAACGAATAATTCTAGTCAAATTGACAATGTGTTTATAAAAAAAATCGCGATGGTGAAAAAGACAACTTGTCTGTCAAATAAGACACCTCTATTTGATAGTTCATGTCTGACCGTTCAATGTAAACAAACATTGGTCAACTAAACGATCGAACACGCACCATCGGAATTAAAATAAGGGATAGTTATTTCTAAGCTATGATAATAACACAAGTGGGATTGATAAGATGAAAAGAAGACACATCGATTCTGTCCCGCACGCCGAAATGACACTCCTAGGTTTCACTCCTTTCAGTACAAAATTGAAAGCTTATTAAATTATCAGTCGCTTATTGTCTTCTTCGAAATGCCGCCACCTCGGAGTCATCACCGTTGGGGTCTGTTACCTCTAAAAGAGTTCAGGTCCCTGTCGTGATCACTCATTGAAGCTTTGGGACTTTGGAGTTAACTCGGACTTTTATTATTTTGGACTACAATATGAACTGTAAACGCTGAAGGAAATAAAAGACAAGAACGCGCATCAGAACGCACGAGAGAACCTCCATGGATTCCGTTTCATATAATAAATAATGGACTATACTTGTTTCTTGTTTCTTAGTAAAGGGCTTCGCAAGGCGTAGTTAATACGAACGCCTTAGTTGAAAAAGTATAAAAACATTTACGAAAATAACTAGATAAGGTCATTGTCCTGTTAACAATATATCGTAGGTCTTTATTATAATCTCCGATCAACAATACAATGTTCTAAACTTTTCTCCTAACAGGATGAAAACCACCACGAGGCACTCGATGACCTACACTCTTCACTTGCATAAAGCTGCAAAACCATGTATTAGGGTTTAAAGTCAATAGCGCTTTTTGCAACCTATATGATATGAGCGCCAGTTTTTCTGAAGTTTCAGAAAATAATGTTCCATAACCCAGAATATCGCAAACTATAGCACGACACAACGTTAGACCGGCCCACACTTTACACATTAGCCCCTTAAAACTTATGGGTCTTTTTTTTCGTCTGTATGGTAATCCGTTAAACTCTTGAAGGTCTTCGGTAGCGCAGGAGGTTGTTTGCTGCTGGTCATCCACGATGGGGATCGGCGGATCGTCCAACGAATTGAGGTGTCAGGTTTGTTCTGTACACGTCCCAAGTTTAGGATTTGAGGGCGCCCTGTCATCATCGGAGTGAAGTAACAAATGTCTCAAACCTCTTTGGTCCTGTGGTTCCAACGACGAAACTGTACAGAGGTTTCCCTTGTCTGCGGATGGCATCTCAGTAGGTTCGGCGGGTCCGGCGTCTCCTTGGGTATCTGGTTAATTCCAGTAGGTGTCATCATAGGCACTGTGTCAGCAGAGATCATTTGTTGCACTGGGTCTCTAAAATCATTAACGAAGGCGGAATTGGCAAGTTATAAGACACTGCTGTCCTTGCCGGAGGGAAGTTGTTATCCAATTCGGACAGGGCGGCTTTAAGAGTGGTGTACGTGGTGATGCTGCTTCCCAGCAATCGGTCTCGCAGGTGAGGCAGTAACCCACTCCTTATCCGCTTAACTATCGTTCCTTCCTGTAAGATGCCAGCTTTTCTGGCATATTTCCGCATCATGTAAAGATATTCCGTTCCCGATTCGCCTTGTTGTACTGACGTGTTAAATAGATCGGTATAATTGATCGTAGCTGGAAACTCATCCTTCAGTTTCTGTACGATTTCGAGGTAAGGCAAATCTCGAACCTCGTCGTAGAAATATGCGTCTGCTCCCGATAAGTAAAAAGATAACCCCACTTTTATCTCTTCGTCATTCCAATCGTTAAACACTACCACTGAATTATAGTTAATAATGAAGTCATCAAAATCGTCCATGTTTGAACCGGCGAATGAAACAGCCATTATAAATAAATATGGTTTTACTTACGGTACCGAAACGAAGGGTCTCCTTTACTTACCAAGTTACTATTTTGATTACCTTGTCTAGTAACAGTTAACTGGAAGGGAGGACCTGTTTCCTCTAGATACCTGAAAAAGCTGAAAGGAAATTCTTCTGCATCAGGGGGGTTCTATCCGTCCCCTGAAGATCCTTTTCCCGTACTCGCTTTCTGCGAGCTATCCAGGCGGATACGTTCCGGCGCCTGATCACCAATGTTATGCAATTCTTGGGGGCGAAGCTCCGGCGGAAATGAAACACCTGGATCTCTTGACTTAATTTACATTCAATTAATAATTAATAAAGAAGCTAATAATAATAAGGAATTAATAAAATGTACTCGTGAAGAAAAAAACCTTTTCTTTTCGAGGTGTCGCGAGTGACAGACTAAAATAAGCTCTTTATATGAAAAAGAACTTTTTAACAATAATTATGAATCGCCAGGAATATCTGGCGACATTATTCGCTTCGAACCACGCCGTTAGAGATTTAAATACTTTATGAAAATCGGAAGATAGGGTTGATGAGAGTTTTTGATGAAAAAGAAGTGAAGTATCATCTGCAAACATAACTAATTCGCAATTCTTAGAAATACATACACTAAGATCATTGATGTAGACCAGAAATAAGAGAGGGCCTAAAATGGAGCCTTGAGGCACTCCCAGTGAGATATTTGATCTATTTGATTTGACACCATTTACGTCACAGATTTGCGTTCTTCCAGATAGATACGTTTCAAAAAAATTTAATTCTGTTCCCCTTACACCGTAGTATTCAAGTTTTTTAATGAGAATATCATGCTGAACACAGTCAAAGGCCTTTGACGAGTCACAGAACAAACCATATGTGTTCTGTGAACCGTCCAAGGATATCAAGATGTCACGCAACATACTTTCTATAGCGTCGCTTGTCGATTTACATTTCTGAAAACCAAATTGCTTTTTGTTTATAATATTATATTTGTTTAGAAAAGTCAACAAGCGGGTAGCAATTGCTTTTTCAAAAACTTTGCTTAAAACTGGCAAAAGTGAAATTGGTCTATAGTTTTGCATGTCAGCATGACAGCCATTCTTGTAAAGAGGAATGACCCTCGCTTGCTTCAATTCATCGGGAAATATACCTGTTGTAATACAGTCATTAATGGTATGTGTGAGTGGCTCAATTATTGTGGGCGATATTGACTTAAGGACTTTTGATGATAGAAAACATAAGTCGACAGATGTTTTCGACTTCATTTCGCTCACAATCCGTCTAGTTTCACTATAACTTACTAATGAGAACTGCGCACAGTCTTTGTTCTTAGCCATAAAAGTTTCCAGAAGTTCTGTTGATTTATGCTTACAAGAGTCAAGGTTTTCCGTTAATGTTTTTGCTACCGAGCAAAAGAATGTATTAAAGCAATTTGACACTTCTAAATCATTTTTAATGCGTCGACCATCTTTTGTTTTCAATTCAATGGCCCCGATCTTTGTGCCTGTAACTTTTCTACCCGTCTCCTCTTTAATTATTTCCCAAATTGTCTTTATTTTGTTTGAGGAGTGATCAATTCTCCTACTCTGGAAGTTTTGTTTCGCCTGCAAAGATACTTTCTTAAATATTTTGCTATATGAAGAAACATAAGCTCTAAATTTATCACTATCGTTATATTTTAATAACTCGTACAGGGAGAATAATTTATCGCGAGACTTTCTTATACCGGGTGTAGACCAATGCGAAACAATGTTTCTTCTGGTAGGTTTGTTTATCTTTACCGGTAAGTGAGCGTCCAAATTTCTATTTAAATAAAAAATAAAAAGCTTAATGTCTAGATTCCTACAGTTACTAAATTCTAGGTCAAGTGAGTGTTTTAATTCATCAATGCGATGTTTATTTACTACCCTACTTTTACCACATTTCTGTGATATCTTACGATCTGCAATAAGAGTTATTATAATTTGTCCAAAATGATCTGATTTTATATAATTTATGTTTTTTGCTTCTGTGATATCCAGATCAGTAAATATATTGTCAATGCAGGATTTTGTTAACTTTGTTACCCTGGTATATTCAAATATGCACTGCTTTAAGCAAAAACTATCCATTAAGTCTGAAAGATCGTGAGTTTCCTGTTGATCTAGAGGGAAATGCACATTAAAATCACCACATAGTACAATGGGCTTTTTGTTATTAGTAGATAGCCTATTTAGACACATTTCTAGTTTATTTCTAAATACATTTAGTGAGGAAGATGGTGAACGATAGACGACTAAGACTATAATATTATCCAATTCTATACAGCTTGCCTCAAATTCTTTTTCAACAGAAATATTTTCAACATCAGGTCTATTTTTTGCTTTAATACATTTTTTTACCATTATTAAAGTACCACCTCTAATATATTGGCCTCTATGGCTACTACTAACTATGTTGTAATTTTGAATACTATTTACACCAATTTCATTTTGGTTTAACCAAGTCTCTGTAATACAAAATATGTCTATTTTGAGAGTATTTAAACATAAGTCAATCTGTAAATTTTTCCCATTCATTCCTTGGACATTTTGATGGCCTATTATTAAGTGCTTACAAATATATTCAGACTTATCACATACATTATTATTAATATTTTCATTCTCATTGTTAGAAATGATTGTACTTACATCTATCGCTAGGGACGATGGCCTAAAAAAATAGTACTACTGTTTTTCCTGGTTAAACTAGTGCAGTGACTATCACCTGTCAAGAAGTGAAGGTTTGAGAGCTGTACATCATTTGCTGCATTTTCAATTGCATGCACAATGAGGTTAAAGTATCTTCTAGTACCACTGTCATTCATATTGTGTATAGTCACGCTGTTTATGTCAACATAGTTAGTATTCTGTACACGTGTTTGTGTTTATCTCTAGTATTTCATTATTCATTTCATTCGTTTTCGTGTCATCAGATGATCTCATTTGTACATATTTTAAGGAAGTAACTATTCATTTAATCTTTGCTTTCTCACACAAACATATTATTTTTCGCATGCAGTTGAGGTATATGCACAGGTTTGGATTCGAAAGAGCACAGTTTGACATTATCACTAGGACATCTCCCTCTACTAGATTTTTCATATGATTATCAAGCCCTGTCATAGTTTCTTCTAATGGAGCTCCGGGTTTACAAAACGAGCTAATTCTGTCGGTAATATCTATCCTATTTCTTATATAACTTGCAACCCTTAAAGCATTACTATCACCTAAGATTAATATATTTCTAGATTTCTTGGCAGAGCCTGATAGCTGGACAGTAGCAGGATTCTCGTCTTGTCTGAGGAATCTAGTACTCGACGAACAAATGTCCACCACTGGGGCACTAGCATTTGTAGGGGTACCCGCCAGGATTCCTACACTATTGGCGCCAATGCGAACAGCGTCGGCGGAGACGCATGTTAGGGCACCCTCTGCACCAGTTGCACTAGCGGGGGCAGCGGTGGCGAAGGTGCCTGCCAGGTTTACCGCGTCACAGGCGGGATCAGAGAAGTCAGTTGGGGTAGCAGCGGCGAGTGCAACCGCGTCACCACTAGCGCCAGCGCGGGTAGGGGCGGCGACCGGTACTTCCACAAAGGCATTTGTGGCAACAGCTACGTCAGGGGGAGGAGCAGCGACGGGGACGCCTGGGGTATTTGTGGCACCAGTAGCACCAACGTGGACAGCGGTGGTGGAAATGCTAGGCAGAGCGACAACAACTTGGACTTGCCGTAACTGATAATCCATTGCATCGGCAAACTTAGTGTACTTTTTTCGGAAACGCAGTCTTCTCATCGCCCTGCGACGCATGCTTATGAGGCGTGGCAGCACGCGATGGATACAATTAGACGGTTTTCGATGAGGGCGAGGTTTGGTCAATTTTACATCCCTAGTGTCATTGATACTTCTGAGGAGATGTATGGTTTCTTCGAGTTCTTTGATAAGATCGAGAGCACTCTCGTACCCTTCATTCGCCTGTTCAAGTTTTATTAATTTAATGTTCAATCTGTCACGTTCATCCATAATATCGAACATGACGATTTCCTGCTCTCCTAAATCAGATTTAAGAGCAGTGTTTTTCATTAATATTTTTTTATACTCAGATGCGCTTTCATCGATCTCCTTGGATAGTTGTTCATTTAGTCGCTTTGCTTTTTCTAAATCTAGGGTTAGAGCCTTGTATTTCTGCTCCCATTGAATTTTATTGTTAACTTTTCGAATTTCTTGGTCATTGCGCTGGCTTCTTGTGTACATGATGCTATTTAATGATCACTAGAATATATTATTTTTACGATAGAACCAACAAGATACACTTTTGGTTTGAACTACACAAACTTGTGAAAAAAAGATGAAGCCTTAGAGGATTCGAACCTATGTCGCTCGTTCAACAGTCGTCATACGAAACCATTAGGCCACCAGCTGCTGGGTAATATGAGTGAAATGCCAAATAATATTGTCGCAATGTTGTTTTATTTACCACTTAGTTTCTTTTCACTCCGTAAAACTTTAGTTTGTTTGTTATTATTTTAGTTATTAATTAAGGTCAGTATATATTAGTTACTTTGTTGGCTTTAACAAGCAGATACCACCCATTCGAATAGATTGTTTACATTGCAAGGTCGTTGTTATATAATATTTATTAAAACTTTATTTTCACTTGATAATAGTACTATCGCTGTAAAACACTTCAAGTATTGTTTTTATTTTCTACACAAGCACGTAAACATAGTTCAATTGGATAAGTGCAGAAACATCTTGGATAATGTTGGATAAGTGCATTTCGTTAAAAATGCGAGGTGTTCCATGGTTCGGAATCCATGTAAAAAAAGGTGGTTGGGTTAAGCCCACCCGCATTGGACGAAACGATGGTCGAAGCGGCCATGTGCGTGTAACACTTGCTAAAATATCCTAGAAAAAATACACGCAGCCTTAGATTAAAAACGGAATGGATAGGGTATTATTACTTAAATCCATTAGATATACCTATTTGTATCAATATGAATAATAAAATGAACAGTCTTTAGCACCTTGATTATGATTCAAACCAACTGTAGCCTTGTTAATTTAGAAAATTGAAGGTTAGGTATACAGTTAATTTAGAAATGAGAAAGTAGGAGGGGTTGCCACGGACAGACAGACATAGGTACTGTGTTTCAAGGGCCCAGGGATCTTCCGGTGGTTCTTTGTAATTTACTTAGGCTACAAACTATTAAGGTGGTTACGCCGGTGTATACAGTGTGATGTGTAGAGGAGGGATCTCATGCCTGTACTTGGTGACTGCTCTGCATCGTGTGGGGGAGGCTATTCGCAGGTTGGGAGCGGGTGAATTTGTAGGAAATCGATGAATAGCGAATTAACAGGACGTCATGTACACAAAAAGGATGTATTAAATTATAGACCACTTGAGGCACAAAACACAAACAGACAAACAAACGTACACCCTAGCATTGTCCTATTTACAAATGAAGAAAATTGGGCTGTGGCTGTCTAACCATCTACCTAAAATAGCTTATATTTAGAAGCATAAAGAAGACGATAAATAGGTAACAATCTAGGCGGTGTTCTAACACGGCCTTAGCCTAGCCTAGTATCCAAATGGCCGAGGTTCCATGCCGGGAGCTCGGAGTGGGTCCGAGGTCGAGCGTAGGAGAAGTCTGCTTCAAGGGTTGGTACTGATATACGCTCTTTGCGGTTTCCTCGTAGGTTTCAACGGGGGGGGGGGGGGGGGGGCTGGCGTTAGAGAATATGTACCGTGCGGGGATCCATAAGGCGTGATGGCGAAGCTGTGGTTGTGGGTCTACGTGTTGAAGATGTCGGACTGGCGATCGTGACGGGGCACGGCGGAGGCTGTGGCTGCTGGTTGTAGCGGCTCGTACCGCTCGCTCGTGGTTTGCTGGGAGCGGTGCGGGCTTTGATCCGGCTCGAAGGACCATGTAGCGGCTCGTACCGCTCGCTCGTGGTTTGCTGGGAGCGGTGCGGGCTTTGATCCGGCTCGAAGGACCATGTAGCGGCTCGTACCGCTCGCTCGTGGTTTGCTGGGAGCGGTGCGGGCTTTGATCCGGCTCGAAGGACCATGTAGCGGCTCGTACCGCTCGCTCGTGGTTTGCTGGGAGCGGTGCGGGCTTTGATGCTCGTGCTCATGCGTAGGTGGGGCTCCTTCGATATAGCTCTAAAATGGCAGGCAGTGGAGGTTTTCGATAATAAAAATGCAGGAGTGATTCTTACTTGATGTATTCCAAGGCAAGGCGACGAAAAAACAGGATGTGGCAACGACGATAATGTTGCCACATAGAAAAGACCATAAATAATAATATTACTTGAAGAGCAAAGTTCCCAAGCCGACCGTGCACCAGCGCGGTACGGAACACACCCCCGCGTTGAAATATGAGATTTCAACCTAAGAGAAAAGGAACAATATTCATAAGAACTTTGATATTAAATTCGAAGGACCAGCAGGTATTGAAAATACATTTAACTTATCTTTACATGACCTGCACAAATTTAAACTCAATTTAAATCACAATTAAAGCTTGTTTGCTCCTGACATAATAGAACTTAACAAAAAAAGACTAAAAGTAACTAACTCTTAAAACTAGACATACTATTGAAACAGTATATTCTTATATTTAACACATTTACTTGAGTACAATCAATAATGTTAACTTTAAAACTATTTGCGCGCAAATAAAAAATAGAAAAAGGAAAACACACTCAAAATCATAAATCAAGTAGGTAGTTACATTCTAGAAACTTTATTACATATTAGAGTATCATATTCTTGTGTCCTAGCATTCAATAGGTAGTGGACATATTTTCGTTATGGGTTTAGTAATCATGGTATTATCCTTTGTTTTTACGGAGGCGGCCCGGACATGGCCGTCCCGCCCTACTAATATTTCTGAGACTCTTCCCAAAAGCCAAGCCGAGGGCGGTACATTATCATCCTTTAACAGGACCACCTCTCCCACTTTTAAATCTGTTCTGATTTTGGCGTAAGTAAATGTCGACTCGCCAGTCCGGAGTGAAACGCGTGCAATCTGGTAGAAAGGCGTATATTCACTAAATAATTCGGGCGCGCGTCGCAGCGCGCGTGGACTGAGGCGGGGGGAAACCCTATACACGTGTGTGTGTGCGGTATGCTTACAAAGCATGCCGCCACATAATTCCCCCTTTAAAAAAAACTTTATTTAAAATTAATTTAATAGAGTTTCAACACGTTCACACATTGAATACAATACGGACATCAAATACAAAATAATAAAACATTCTAAAGTGTAAAGAAATAAATGATTGCAAGTGTACATAAAACTGCATGACCTGAAAATATTTGCTTGTCATTGATTAAAACAATCATACAATTCAAGTAATACAATTCCTCGTCCATTCAACGTTGAAGAATGCTTATGGTCAATCGACATACCTACGTATTTACAACATGTTTGCCAGCTGAAATGCTACACTGCGATTTAACATTGTTCACAAGTTCATTACGAGGTAATTTACGTCGAGCTGATAGGTACCTATTATATTTGCAATATGCAACTTTGCGTTGCTATGGTGCAATTACTAAGAAGGGTACTTTAAGTCGTGCAACTTTTAATGAAATATCTGGGTTTGGCTGCACGATGTGTACCTAATATTATTCTTTACTTTTCGGAATGGTCGCCCGTCGGTACCTGTGTATTCGTCAGCCTAGTAACGCGATGGCCTTGTTATGACTCGGCCTGAGCGAGTTGTAAGAATTGATGCAGGCGTCGCCGCTGCCTGCGCGGTGTTTGCAGACTCCGCGGATGCAACCGGAGGCAGCCGTGTGGTAGGCAATGGCGCCGTGTTGCTCCGAAAACGTACGCTATGTCCTGGTTTTGTAGTGACTAATGCTGGGTTCCGTGGCTGGTTTGCGACCGGATGCACCGGCGAAGATGTCTCGCTTGTTTTAGCTATAAAGGCTGGTTTCAACCGATCGATCGAGACAGTGGTTTCTCCACGCGGTAACCGTACTATGAAACATTTTTCTCCGTGCCGTACGACTTCATATGGTCCGGTGTACGGGGCTGTTAATGGTGGTGTCACTCTATCACATCTTATGAACACGTGTGACGCCGTTCGGAGCTGGGGATGGACGAAAACGGAATTCTGTCGCGCCTGCCGTTGGGGGACCGCTGCCAGGTTTCCTACGTGCGTCTGTAACCTTTCTACGAACGTTTCTTCCATCGGTATGTTCTGTCTTTTATGTGGTTCAAAGAACCCTCCCGGTAGGCGCATTGTCGTTCCGTACACCAGCTGCGCTGGGCTGACACATGTATCGTCTCTCTGCGCTGCTCGAAGTCCCATCATGACCGTTGGTAGCTCGTCGACCCAATTTTGCGTGTCTTTCTACCTTTGCGTTCGCCTGTGGGTGGTACGCTGTCGTGCGCACCTTCTTCATTCCCATCCTTTGGCTGAGGGCTGCGAATAGCTCGGACTCGAAATTGCGTCCTTGATCGGTAGTGATCACCATCGGTGTACCGAACCTCGTAATCCAGTGATTGTACACTGCCCGCGCGGCCGTTTCAGCTGTTTGGTCCTTGGTAGGAATCGCCTCGGGCCACGATGTCTGTCGGTCTATAATAGTGACGACGTACCTACATTCCTTCGAGACGTGTAGGGGCCCTACAAAATCGACGTGAATGTGCTCAAAACGCCCTGCATTCTCAAAAGTCCCAAGTGGAGCATGCGTGTGTCTAGTGACCTTTGCTCTTTGACAGTCTACGCAGGCTTTCGCCCATGTCGCAACATCTTTTTTCATCCCAGGCCAATAGTAATTCTGCGTTACTAATCGCCGCGTTCCACGGATCCCAGGGTGGGCGATCCCGTGTAGTGATTGAAAAATGCTGAAACGATAATCCTTTGGTATGTACGGCCGTATTTTGCCTTCTTGCACATTACAATATAGAGCGACCTTGTCGGCAGTCGTCTCGTATTTCATCACAGGCGGCGGATCTCGGGCAATTAATTCCTGTAGTTCCTTGTCTGATTGTTTATCCGCTAGCTCAACCCAGTCGACCGGTGATGGACAGGTTATTGCATTTATGCGACTTAAGGCGTCTGCGGCAGGGTTCGATGTCCCCGGTACGTGTATAAGTCGCGAGCAATATTCTGAAATAAAACCGAGCTGCCTAATCCTGCGTGGGGTATCGTTATCGCTGCAGCCTTTCTCGTATGTATGAACCAGTGGCTTGTGATCGGTGTAGACCGTGAGCAGGCGGCCTTCCACGAGCCGTCGAAAATATTTTATTGCCATATATATCCCTAGGAGTTCCCTGTCGAAGGTCGAATATTTTTCCTGCGCTTTGCTCAATGCCTTGGAAAAGAAACCAAGAGGTTGTTTGACGCCCTTGACGTTTTCATAGAGGGCTGCCCCAATACAATTCGCAGAAGCGTCGGTCATCAAATGTACTTCTCCCCCCTCTGCCGAGGGAAACACGAGTGTGGCCCCGCCTCAGTCCACGCGCGCTGCGACGCGCGCCCGAATTATTTAGTGAATATACGCCTTTCTACCAGATTGCACGCGTTTCACTCCGGACTGGCGAGTCGACATTTACTTACGCCAAAGTGGTGACCCCAAAGTGATCTCGACGAAAACGTAAAAAAAAAAAAAAAAATGGCTCATCCCGCCGGACAGTACGCGAACATCCTACCACCGATGGCGCCGCAACCGCAGCGAGAGTCGACAGAGCCGATCGTCATCAGCGTCGCGTGACCGGCGCAACTCGGGATGGCAGGAACGCCGGGCAGCGAAAAATCCTGACTGGCTGTGCACGGCCCATTTTAGGTACCGGGAGAGAGCCCGCACTTGCCGTCAACCATGCGCATGGCACGCGGGAAACGAGTAGCGGAGCAGCGGTCGACCTCGGCAGACCTCTGCTCCATGGGGAAACCCAACAGCCGGCTGAAGGTGAAGGACACAACATCCAGTTTAGAGTTTTTAGTGGACACTGGTGCAGGCGTTTCCGTCGTTCCGGCGCCAAGGGGAGCGCAGCGCGACCCGAACCATGTCCTATATGCTGCGAATAATACAGTTATAAGGACATACGGCGAGAAAACAATGCGGCTCAATTTAGGTCTACGACGCCCGTTTGTGTGGACATTTATAGTGGCCGACGTCAAATACCCCATTCTTGGTGCCGATTTCCTCGAGAACTTTAATTTAATGCCGGATTTGCGTCGGAAAAGACTAGTGGACGGTGAGACGAGACTCGAAGTTGTAACTGTAGTGGACCGCAATAGTGATTATAATAGTATTAAAGCCCTAAGCACGAACGACCCGCTACACGAGGCGTTACGTAAGTACCCTAAGTTAAGTCAGCCTATAGTTTTTAACGCTTCGTCAACCACCCACGACGTTGTACATTTTATAGAGACGACGGGACCCCCGGTTTATGCAAGGGCGCGACCCCTTCCTCCTGATAAATACCACAGGGTGAAAAAGGACATCGAAAATATGTTAGAACAGGGGACATGCAGGCCATCTTCGAGCCCGTGGGCCAGCCCATTGCACGTAGTGGTTAAGAACGACGGTGAATATAGGTTATGCGGGGACTACCGACGACTTAATTTAGTGACGAAACCCGACAGATACCCGGTACCAAGGTTGCAGGACTTCATGTACATGGCTCACGGTAAGTCGCGTTTTACGAAGTTGGATATGCAAAGAGCATACTATCAGATCCCTATAAATGAACCCGACATAGAAAAGACCGCAATTATCACTCCCTTTGGGCTATTCGAGTTTCCCCGAATGTGTTTTGGACTTCGATCTGCTGGGCAGACGTTCCAACGATACATGCATCGGGTGCTAAGAGGACTCGATTTCGTTTTCGTGTACCTCGACGATTTATTGATCGCATCCGAAAACGAGGTCGAGCACCTGAAACATGTCGACATAGTGCTCGAACGACTCAACACACATGGCGTGAGGTTAAATGTGCAAAAATGCACATTCAATCGGACATCGCTGCAATATCTAGGCTACCAGGTGTCCAGTGACGGCATACGTCCGCTGGAAAACAAAACACGAGCGATAACAGAATTTCCGCGCCCAACGACAGTCCAGGAGTTAAGACGTTTTTTAGGGATGCTTAACTTTTATAGGGACAGCATACCACATGCCGCTGAAAGTCAACGCTTACTGAATATGTACCTAGCAGGATCGAAAAAACGGAATGACAACACCACCTTAACCTGGACTGACGAAACGAATAGAGCGTTTGAGCAATGCAAAAAGAGCATAAATAACGCCGCCACATGATCTTAAGCCACTTTTTTCTACTTTGTAGAGTAGTCAAATATTCTGTACTCCATCTTTTCCAGAATGATTGTTTTATTTTAGTTATTTGTTCATATAATGATAGTCTGTTGACGTTAATGTTTAATAAATTTGGTTCTGGAAAACATGCAGTATTTTCTCCGATTAAGAAATGAGCTGGAGTAAGGCTTTCAAGGTCATTAGCATCATTGCTTAACTGGCAAAGCGGTCTAGAATTTACAACTCCTTCAATTTGAATAAGTACAGTGTTCAAATGTTCGTAAGACAAATGAGTGTTGCCTAATAGCCTTTTTAAGTGACCTTTCACAATCTTCACACCCGCCTCCCAGATCCCTCCCCAATGAGCGGAGTATGTAGGTATATAGTTCCATTGCACACCTTCATTAGTAGTAAAATTGGATATTAAGGAGGAAGTGGGGATACTATTGAACAGCACATATAGTTTGTTTAATTCATTGTGGGCCCCCCGAAATGTGGACCCATTATCTGAATAAAAATTGATGGGCTTACCACGTCTAGACCAAAAACGTGTAAGAGCATTTAAAAATTCAAGGCTTGTCATATCCGAAACTAGCTCTAAGTGTATGGCCTTGGTAGCCATGCATACAAATAGGCAAATATATCCCTTCGTCAGGATAGGTTTTCTAATCCTGGACTGTCTAATAAGGATGGGGCCTGCGTAATCAATGCCAACATTTGAAAATGGTCTGGCTGGAGTTACGCGGACTGAAGGTAAGTCAGCCATGATTTGGTCTTTACTTACTGCCTTGAAACGGTAACATTTTACGCAGTTGTGAATTATTTGGCGGACCGTGTTTCGTCCGTTCAGTGGCCAATATAGTTTTCTTAGGCTGCATAATGTACTTTGGGCTCCAGCATGCAATAGCTGTTGATGCACAAAGATAATAATAATTTTAGTAATGTGAGAACTGGGTGGCAGCAAAAGTGGAAAGCGCTGAGCAGTCGGTGTTGCTGAATATTTTAAGCGCCCTCCTACTCTTAAAAGGCCTTGCGAGTCTACGAATGGATTTAAAAATCGAATGGAGCTAGCTTTTGTCTCTGCACAATATGCTTTTTGATTATTTTTATTTAATGACGTAATAATTTTTTCAAAATGGAATTTTTGAACAATTTTTATAATTGCCAAGCTAGCTTCATTTAATTCCATTGTAGTCAAATATGTAACTCTTCTGTCATCTTTGGTGTTACGAATATTATGAATAAATCGTAGAATGTAAGCAAATATTCTTTTAAGTCTCGTCCAGGCCGATACTTTCTCAAGACAATTCATGAAATAGTTTTCTTGCGCGTTTGCGACGTGGACATTGTACACATTATTCTTACATTCCAAGGTTACCTCGAGACTTCCGCCCGACGGCGTAGCGGAGTTAGGCCATAGGCCCTGCGTGGTTGTAAGCCAGGCAGGGCCCGACCACCAGATGCATTCTCCCAGTAGCTGTTGCGGCTGCACTCCACGCGACACCAAATCGGCGGGGTTATCTGAGGATCTTACATGAAACCAATTTTCTTTGCATGACAATTCCTGAATCTCTGCCACTCTGTTGGCAACAAAAATATTCCAGCGTGACGGGTCACTGTGGATCCATGCCAACGTAATGGTGGCATCTGTCCAGTAATATATTTCATCAATTTTACCATTTAAAATATTTTTTACTTTGTCCATGACCTTTGCTAATAATAAAGCAGCGCATAATTCTAACCGTGCTAACGTTACTGGCTTTATGGGAGCTACCTTAGACTTGGAGCAAACTAGTCGTACAAAGTGCTCATTTTTATCATTAGACGTTCTCATGTAAATACAACATCCGTATGCTACAGTTGAGCTAACGGAAAAACCATGAAGTTGACATTTTGTAATATTTTTGCATACAATTAATCTAGGTATTTCAATTTCATTTAAGATGTTAAGATTTTTACTAAATTTTTGCCAATCTTCTAAAATATTTTGGGGTGTATTGTCATCCCATTTTAGTGGTAGCTTCCATATAGCCTGCATGATAAGTTTAGCACATATAGTCACGCAATTTATTAATCCTAGCGGATCAAATAATTTTGCAATATTGGATAGTATTTCACGTTTTGTCGTAGAACAAGATGTGAAATTTTCCGGTACTGAAATAAAAAATTGGTCTGATTTAGGATTCCACATGATCCCAAGGGCCTTTAAGGTTTGCGATCCATCAGACAGTTCATAAATATACTTTCCTTTAAGGTCATGTGGTATATCATCCAAGAGGCTGCTGTTGTTAGCGAACCATTTATGCAGAGAGAAACCTCCTTTTCTGAGAAGGCAAGTTAGCTCATTCTGCAGTTTACGGGCGACTTGCAAATTGTCCGAACCTGACATAATGTCATCCATATATGTAGATGACTTCAAGGCTACGGAAGCTAATGGAAACTTCTCTCCTTCATCCGAAATTAATTGCAGCAAGGTCCGCGTGGCGAGGTAGCTAGCCGACGCTGTTCCATATGTGACCGTATTAAGTTGAAGGCATCTTAATTTTTCTTCAGGTGAATCGCGCCACAGAATACGCTGGAATGCTCTATCTTCTGGGCTAATTTTAATTTGACGGTACATTTTTTCAATGTCCGTAATGAAAACAAATAAGTTTGATCTAAACCTTACCAGTACTGTAAATAAATCCGGCTCGAAGGACCATGTAGCGGCTCGTACCGCTCGCTCGTGGTTTGCTGGGAGCGGTGCGGGCTTTGATGCTCGTGCTCATGCGTAGGTGGGGCTCCTTCGATATAGCTCTAAAATGGCAGGCAGTGGAGGTTTTCGATAATAAAAATGCAGGAGTGATTCTTACTTGATGTATTCCAAGGCAAGGCGACGAAAAAACAGGATGTGGCAACGACGATAATGTTGCCACATAGAAAAGACCATAAATAATAATATTACTTGAAGAGCAAAGTTCCCAAGCCGACCGTGCACCAGCGCGGTACGGAACACTGGTCTACGGGCTGAAGACATCGGAAGGCGTGGGCGTGGCCTCGAAGGAGTTACGCCCGGCTGCTCACATGGATACGGAACACGGCGGCACGGCGGACGCACCGATATACGCGAAGGGTGGTACGCGGACAGCTCAACCAACTTTTGGGAGCGAAAGTTTTCACTTTTTGTTCATGTCGCCTGACCCCGCGGCGTCGGGACGTCGGAGCACGTGGCGCGACCGTCCGTCTCAAGGTGCTGCCCGCTTCTGCTGGCGTGCCGCGGGCGGCGCGGCGGAGGATTGCCGCGTGCATAGTCCCAGAAGTCCATACAAAAAGTAGAAAGTAGACTTCTCTCACTTCCTCTTATCTAATTTGTAAGGGACAGGGGAGATGATTGCTATACCGGTAACCATCCGCATGTTTAAGGAATTTTGGTCGAATTTGTCCAATAATTTAGGGAAAAATACCGGGAGGCCTTTTTCTTACGCATGGTATCATTGACGGTCTTATGTCAATGGCATCGTTGAATTTTAATTTCCAACCGCCATTTTGTGTTTTAATTTGCGTACTCTGAGCAAAAGCAAGTGAAAAATAGCACAAAAACATGGAGTGGAGGCGTCCAAATCGCCCGAATGAGAGCATTTGTTCCGTGCGAGGCTGTAAAAACACTGGTATGGACACAGTTGTTCACCGGTTTCCGAAAGTGCCGACGAGGTGTAACGACTACGTCAATATACGTTTGAAGAGTTCTGCGGTTCCTACAATATTTCCCGAAATGGGTGAGTATCTTAATTACTTATATACTTCTAATAAACACGTTCCTATATTATGACGGGTGCCTATCCCACTACTACTAACTAGTGGCTCTGTGAGCTGCATGAAGACCTCGCGAGCATTTCTGGTCATCATCAGACCTTCAAGGTTCAGTGTGAAGTAAATGCTCCTCGAGCTTTGGCTAGAAACTCAAACCTTAACTAATTTCACTAATTTTGAGGCGGCGCCAAGCAATCAACTCAAAAAGCTGACTTAAAATTATTCCTAAAAAGTTATTTTATGCTTTTCAGTTTTCAACGGTTTAATGTTTTGTTCAATAGTTTTTTTTTCAATCCATGAGGCTCTGGGCCAGCCACGAAGTAAGGAATTCATTATTGTGACAGTCACTATGGGGCTGGCATAGCCAAACCTGGCTCAAGTCCTAATATAATTATCAGAGAAAAAAAATGAATATACTATTTCTAAACTGTTTATACATGTGGTACATACATCCTTTATCAGAATCCGCAAGGGAGTATGATGTGCAGCCATTAGAGAAGCCACCGGAGCAGCCTTCGCCAGAACAACGACAGCAGCAGCAGCCATCTACGTCATCAGCTAACCAGCATTCATCGCGTACGTACAAAATCATCTTTTTCAAATTAAGGATTATTAATATAAATATGTGGATTCATATTTAAGTACATTAAATGGAAAAAACCACGGCCAGCCTCAATGGTTGACGTTCATCCATCCAGTATTTCTCAAAAGGTCCAACTTTTTTTCTGGGTCCAGTAATTTTTTTTTAACAGTTATCACATGTAAGTACTATGGTATAAAACAGAAAACTGACATACTAATAATCGAAGTTGTAATATTTCCAAACACTATTTTGTTCAAAATTTTCCTTGTTTTAAACTTCCGATGCTAAAATAAGGGGTGTTATAAGATTATTATAGTTGCAATTTTTTTATAGTGGGCACTTAGAAATAATACAACGCCGTCCCACTGCATTTCTTCGTGCGTCATAAGAGCCGACTAAGGGATTCGTGGTTTGTGCTTCGGACTCCTCCTTTTTAACTCCTTCTTAATTCTTAATCCAGACCTAGTCCCCAAATGGTGTTTTGGGCTAATACCATGACAGTATGTGTGGTATTAGCTATCCATGTGCAGTCACGTAAAAAATATAAAAAATATGAAATGGACGGCTGAAACCACGCTAAAGTGAACACAAGTAAAATGCTTAACGTAAAGTGGCAAGATCTGAAAGGCTAGTCCCAGTTGTTAATTCAGTGTTTAGGCCAAACAGGGTGACTAGCGTCACGGAATACACTACAAATGTATGGAGAATTGAAGAGCACCGCAGTGAGCGTTAGCATAAAAACTTTTGCGTGCTCATGGCTACGATGCGTAAGCTGTCAAACGTTCGTATGACCCGTCAACGTTTTATTAAGGACGTGCCCGCCTAATTGGAAAATCACTACACTTCAGTTTCGTTAGGACGAAATTCGTCAGCATCTGTGGCGGCCTAGTGGTGAGACGCTTTGCCGTTCAGTAAGCGAAGGTAAGCGTCTCTGAGCGCAGTTGGGTTCTAGATGGGTGACCGTTTTCAACTGTTGAGGCTGACCGAGGTTAAACTGTAGGTCCCCTTCCATACTTACTAGGTGGTAGGGTAGTTCCCACCCGGGTTAGTAACATCGCATTGAGCCGAAAAGGAATGACAAAACTTAATTTGCCATTCGGCTGTGTTCGAATGATTCGAATTTGTAGGTAAACTTAAATTGGCGCAAACGCTTTGACACAGTTTGTAATAAAATATGGAAGAAAATGTTTGGTGCGCGTGGTTGCAGGATGTCTGATCCATTCCTTTTTCATGTTCTTTAAGAAATGGCAAGTAAATGTTCTTTCTGCCAGCATTACGGTGGCTAAGCTGTAGCCTTAATAGTAGTTTTATCCAAATGCATGTTTAGTGACGTCGCATAACACGTGTACATGATATACCCCTGTTTTCACCACCTCCAGTTACCTGAAATCCGATAGTTAACTTTCGGCTACATGCAATATTTGTATGATGTAACTGAAAGATAACTTTGGGATTTTTGTAGCTGGAGGTGGTGAAACCGGGCGATAGAAAAAAAATTGAAGTTATGCTTATTTAGGCGCATTAAAAAAATCATTATGAGTGAATGTTTGTATGTAACATGTAATGATGTAGTGATGTTAGGTTTGTATCGAAATAATTTTGGAGGTTATTTGGAGTATTGTGTGGGGCTACTTTTCTTGTTGCTATGTCATTTTGTCATTCGTGCATATGCATGCACGGACATAAGCATACCATCATGCCGTCTAGTAATCTATCTATCTATCTAATCTGCCGGATCTAGTAAGCCGAGCCATGCCAAGCCCAAGCCCAAGCCCCAAGCTCAAGCCCAAGCCCAAGCCAAGTCGAGGCAATGTAACAAAATATAATTTATGTTAGTTTTGTAAGAAGTATAACTCTTTACTTGCGTGCATAAGTACACAGACGGTTTATTTGCTATGATTATTATTAGAGGTACCTTTCATTTCTAACATTTATAATTGTTGTGGTTTGTGTGCTCCTAAACCGGCTTCTTATTATAGGAGTGTACAACTTCCTGACGTGTATAAATTGCCTGAGATCTTAAATAAAAAAAATGAAACAATTAAATACCTCTACTATAGAAAATTAAAGTTATTTCAATTAAAGGTATACGTAATTTTTTATTTGTTTCCTTTTCAGAAACGAAAGGACTACGAGTCCGGATGCATAGAAGAACACTACAGAGGAGTATAAATATCGTATCTGAGCGTATGCTCAATAAATTAAATAAGACAAATAGAGAGTTTATTAGAATGCAATTATTGAATGTGAATCGTAAGAAAATGGGGCGCAAGTACACATTGGATGAAAATTTTTTTCTGTTTGGCGATGTATAAATCTAGTCCGAAAGGATATAAATTCCTTGAGAAACATTTTGTACTACCGACGACTAAAACACTGCAGTCAATTATAAGAAAGATTAGTTTTGGAACTGGGTTAAATAACAGTATTAAAACCTTTTTAGCAAATGAAACGTTAACTTGGAATTCCACTAGAAAATATTGCTCTATTGTTATAGATGAAATATCTTTGAGTTGTGGGGTTCATTTATCTCCTGATGACAAAATTGTAGGGTTGGTAGATCTCGGGGAAAATGAAAGGCGACGAAAATTTGCAGATCATGCTTTGGTAATAATGTTAAGAGGAGTATGTCATTCATGGAAGCAGGTGATAGCTTATTACTTCTGTGAAGGGAAAACACCGAGTGAAAGATTAGCAGGTATATTGAAAGAGGTTGTGGCTATGCTAAAAGAATGTAACTTGGTTCCGCTTTCCTTAATTTGTGACCAAGGCGCATCCAATAGGGGAGCGATCAATATATTGAGGAAGGAAACTATGCGTGACTGTATTTTGAAAGATGAACATTATGAAAATCAGGTGATTCGAGTGGCCGGTGAAGAATTGTTTATTATTTATGATCCTCCTCACCTATTGAAAGGTCTTCGTAATAATTTAATGAAGTACGATATTTTGTTTGGTCGTGACAAAAAGAGGGCCAGGTGGCAAGATCTGGTGGAGGCCTATGAAAGAGATAGTCCAAATGGGGAAGCGAGGATGATACCGAAAGTGACAGATGTACATATTGATCCATTAAAAATGAAAAAAATTAAAGTTAATAAATGTGTTCAAATTTTCAGTTCCAGCATGCACAAGTACCTCTGCACACTCAAGAACTTCGGTAGGCAAACAACTATTTTTTTTAAACTGCAATAGTGTTTGTATTTCTAAGGGTTATTTAGTATGCTTTTTTATTTTGGTTATTGACTACGAATTTATGATTATTTCATGTTGTATCTTCATTGAATTTTAACATAAAATACTGAAAACATAATATGGCACGGAATAGCAGAACTTATAATAAATATATCGTTTAAAGGCGCCCCTAACCTCTGAAGGTGTCTTCCAATCAATTACTTGTACAAACAATATGAACAGAGGAATTTGAAGTACTGAAAGGTAACATGCTAATAAATCAAAGGATGAATAGATACTTATCTCAAAGTAATGATGTGTTGGTTGTCCATCAATGTTGTGCTCAAATGGAAGACAAAATCCACTTAGAACCATTCTAAGAAGGTACTTACACTGAGTTTGCAAGCATTTTATTTTACTTTGCAGCTGGACTACCTGACATCAATGGCAGACGAGTATCAAGTACTATCGGAGCAGAACTCGTGGGATTTTTTGATAAGTTGTTTGATAGTGTTAATGGATATAAGGCTTATGATAAAGGAAAGTTACGAGTGCGAGTCCAGGAAAATAGTTCACATCATACTTTTTGGATCGAAGCTATTAAAATGTTAGAAACTTTGAAATTTGTAGATACGAATGGGCGTACGCACTCGATTCCTAGTGCCCAGAATTGGATAACTACAATTAAGAGTTTTAGAAGTTTATAGTATTTTCGTAGAAGTAAGGGTGTTAGGTTTTTTTCCCCTAGAAATTTAAATGAGGATCCTCTAGAAAATTTTTTTGGGAAATTAAGGTCTCATAATTATCGTAATGTTAGTCCTATGTGCAACGCGTTTCAAAATTCTATTAAAGCTTTAATAATTAGTGATACCCATAGTGTTCATTCTCCTGGTGCTAATTGTAAGAAAGATAGGGCTCATAATCTTGTTGACTTAAAAAATATGGTAAATTTGTTTAAGGCTAGTTTGGATTCTGAGGCTTCCCAGGCTGTTTGTGGTACAGCCTCTACAAAATGTTGTTTACCAAGTTTGTCAGTTACCAATAAACCCTTTATTACTACTAGTGATGTAATTAATGAAAAATGTCAGAGTTATGCTAATGCTTACATAGCAGGCTGGGTAGCCAAGAAAATAGTACTAAAATTAGATAATTGTACATCTTGTAAGAATATTTTTGTAACTGATCATAGGTTACCTGAACATGCTTTCATTGAGAATAAGAATTTTTTTTATGTATCCTTCTTCCGATATGATTGAATTTTATAAAAATTGTACATGTGCTATTAATAATTATTTAGACGAACATGCTAATTTAGACGGTATTTCGAAACTTGTTAAGTCATTTAAGGAAAAATGTTCTTGTAAAATGGATCAATTGTATTCATCACAGTGAACAAGCACAGTCATATCTTTTTGAATTTGTTTTAAAGTTTCAACTCAATTATTGGTGTAAATCTGTTAATAGATTATTGAAGGGAATAGATAGTAGGGCTGATGAGAAGTTAGGTTATCTTCAAAAGTTAGCTGTAGAAAAATTCAAAAAGTCCTTGAAAAGGAAGCACCGGTAGTTATTATAGCACTTATCCAGAGCAGATGAACACGTTCAGATCTTTTCCCATGAATACATGACCGGGTAACAGAAGTAGCCTATTATAATTACTGAATTTCAATCATTTTGACTGTAAACAGGGGATTACATTTTGTATCATTGTTATTGTTAGTATGAATTTGTTTATTATTTACTAACTTATACTTAATTTGATATTACCTTGTATCAAAAATGACGATGGCTTTTTACACCAGAATAATTTAGATCATAATTCCTATTAATTTAGAATAAGATGTTATTATCGTAGTCAAGAGTTTGCTCCTCACCAATGTATATAATGTTCTTATAATAATGTTCTTTGTGAGCAGTAGTAATCAATCAATCAATCACTGTAAACTAGTTTGTAAGTATCACTGGAAAAAATAATAATACAATGACCAACCTGACGAAGTTTCTTGTCGGCTCTTCTTCGCCAGAAGTAATCGAACCAACGGAAAAAAATAATATGAATCCGAGTGTGTAATATACATCTAATGGAGGAAATAAAGAAACTAAAACTATTATAATTATTATTTTGATAAATACTACATGTAGTATAAAATTGCTGACAAATTTTTGATGATACAATTTAGTATTAATAATGACGAAGGCTCTGTACACCCGAATTTCGAATTTCGAATACAAATAGAGTTTATAGTATTTAACCGTTGTTAAACACTATTAAATGTTAACATAATGTAGATTTAGTAAATAATAGAGTTCAAATTATAGATGGCGTAAAATGAATTGATCAATATCTCATCTCGGAATACCTCCGCCACCCGGACTTTCATAATCATTTGATTAATTTGAAATCCCTTTTAGTGATTAGCTAAATGAAACTTTCAACTAATCGTCATTTGTCCAAGTCCTTTTCTCATTTTCAGTATGAAAATTGCCGCATTTACTATCAACCATTGACTTCCTAACTTATCTCACTCGCCGATTTTTTTAACTAATCGTAATTCTACATTTTCCATAGGTAACGAACTAGGTAATAACTTAAATACAATTTTGGATCTTCGAAACTTGAAGAAATTATGTATTCATCATTTATACTTACTACAAAAAAAATCCGTGAAAATTAAATTATTGTAGATAATATTAAGAGTAAAAATACTTTTAAGTACTTCAGTAGATTTTTTCCAAAGAAAAATAAAGTATATTTATTTCACTAAGAAATTATCGTTTTATTACTTATTTTATCTATGAACATTGCTGGTTAAAAAGTCATAGACTTTGGTTCCAGCGCTCATAAAAATCTTGAAATCTTTTAACTTATCCCTAATCTGGCAACCTTTTGAGTAAAAAGTAGTGCTTTCTCTTTCTAACGTTGGCCTTTATATCGCTGTTTCACCTTGTTAACCGAAGTGTTCCCAGCTTTCCCATCTATATTACGCAGTAATATTATATTATCTATGGCCGCGTGTTTCGTCATTCCCAACCGGCGTCGCTAAGGCCTGGTGCCAAGATCCGGTGCAGCATCTCGCTTGCACCTTGCTGGGAGCGCTGCTGTTGCGTCCCTGTCTCGCCTTTAACGAATTTAACTCAAACGGCGCTGTATGTGCACCTGTGCCAAGATCCGGTGCAGCATCTCGCTCGCACCTTGCTGGGAGCGATGCCGTTGCGTCCTTGTCTCGCACTCAATGCAAAAAGGTAATCTCGCCCCTGGTATCGTTACGTCATAAGGCGGCGCGGCGGACGCTACACAACAAAGAAACTAATTATAAGGGGAACATGTTTTGAGATGAACAAAAGCCTCTGACTGTAAATAAACATACCTACATATTTTAAAGAGCTTAAATGTATCATGTATCGCATTATATGATATCGTATCCATTATCTAAACGCATAGCTGTCGCTATAATACATTCTAAGCTTGCGAAAAAACGAACTTACCTACTGGAAGTCCACACGAACGCGCCGCGGCCATTCGGAGAAACGCGGGAAAGGCGAGCGAGCGCACACCCGACCGCGCCGCTGCGACGGAACAGACTGGACCAACGGCGGTCGCCCCTCTTCGACTACCTACCTAACCTATCGACTACATTGCGCACTGCGCGCGCGCATTACAGTTTCGGCGGTAACCCCAGTTGCGGCTACAAGCCTCAACCGAGCCTGTAACCTGTAACCTGTAACCGAGCCATTGCGCGAGCGAGACAGTAGCGGCTGGCGGGTCGTTACGTCTAGACGTTTCGCAATCTACGGGCTTTCGTTGGCGCGCCGCGTGCGCGATCCAGTGCGCTACAAGAAATGTGTAGCGGGCATACTGCTCGGCGTAAAATTAATACTTCGTTTTTACACTAGTAACAGTTATACGAACCCATTTCTCATTTCTCGTCCCACGACTACTGCGCACGCGCCACTGCGAGCTCCCCCTTCCACCCGCCATTTTGCTAAGTCCTCTGACCTATACATATGCGTTGCATATCGTCGCTATACTTCAAAAACCGATTAATTGCAGAAAATGTATTTTCGAGAAAAAGCATTTTTAAAGTTTGGTGCTTTCAAAGAGCAAGTTTAAATAGCAAATATGCGTGGTTTGTATTTTTATTCTGTAGAAAATACATTTAAGTTTGGTTTCGGTATACATAAACTATGAAATAGTGAATTAACTTTATGTAAAAAATATATGAAGTTAAGAAGAGGCAGCACTAATCGTTTTTTACATGTACACATTTTGGATAAATTTGCTACATTCATTGTCATTTTCATGATAACAGCTTTAATGTTTTTTTAGCAGTATAATTTTGGTCCAATCCGGTAACTTTCATTTCAGGTACTTCATATGAATTTGATAATAAAATAAACCTCATTAAGGTTATGGGCTTCATAAGGATTTCAATGTTAACAAAATGATAGAATACTAAACAATAAAATACATGATAGAAGTTGAAATGAGTCTGTATTATTTGAGTAGGTATCATTTAAGAGATTTTTACTTATCCTGTAACTTATCATTATTTTACTTATCCTGCTTACATCTACATACACTGATACACTGATGTGGTGCTGATTAGAGATATTTTTTTTATATTTAGGTACGAAAATAACTTGAGTGGTACATTACGCTAAGTTCTCTGTGCAAATGTGCACGGCAAAATCAAACAGAACCAACACAATTGCATCTGGTTAGTTTCTTAATGCTCCAAAAGATATATTTTATGGATATCATTGCAATGGAAACATTTTTCAATTGAAAATGTGAATACTATTAACTGAAAAATAAATGTAATCCTTTAGATTAACACAATACAACATTTTAACCGACAATAATTTCCATGAAGATCTTTAAATTGTGCTTACGTTTAGTTTTTTGCGGTTTGTGGGTTCTGCTCAGGGAATATTATAATGGACTATTCTGTACAGAAAATCTATTCCTCTTCAGAAGCTTCATGCACTGAAGGCAGCGGCACGCGATCAACTACTGTGGAAGATGCACTAAGCTCATTAAACCACCCGTGGAGCTCTTCTGGGATTATGCCTTTCTTGCATAACTTAACTAAATCATTTTTTTAGCTGCATTAATTGGCAACGGATTACCATAAAGTTTTTTCAGTTCCGTGGGAAAAGTACATGCTACAGCATCAGTGCTTGCTTGTTGAGCTGGCGAACTTACATCTGACTTAATTCTTCTCTTCCTGATTAAGTAATTGTGCGGTGTGTTTTGATTCGATGTATTTTTCAAACCGACAGTCATGAACAGGAAGTTATCTGATAATTAAAGTATATTGTGTCACTCTCTCCCTTCACATATTTTATCCTTTTTATCTTTAGCCACTTCACTTTGTTGCCATGATTATCCTTTGCCTTACCTATAGATAATGAATCAGAAAGGTCTTTTAAATCAAAGAACTCGTGGTACTTGAATTCTTTTACCACATACGGTTCGACGGTTACCTTTTTTTTCTCAACAATACGAGTCTTTTTAGACCTAGCTTGTCGAAAAATAGAAAGCTAATCAAATCAAATCAAATCAAATCAAATCAAATTTTATTTTATAAAGGTACAGTAGAAAAACAGTTATGTTCCCTCTTTCCCAAACTAGTGCTTGACTGTATCATGGGAAAGAGGTTGCGCATTAAAAAAAAAAAATAAACAAATACATGAACATCGATCCGAAGTTGTGATTTGGATGTTATGAAATGATTTTGTGTTAGTGTATGTGTATAGGTATTGTGTGTGATGTTGGTATATGTGTGTAAGGTGATAGGATGTGTGGTGTGGTGTAATGTGAGGGAAGGGAGGGGACTCGTAGAAAATAGTTGGCTTTATAAAGTCGTTACTAGCTAACTATACAGAGTAGATTTTCTGTCTGTTCATAGTTTTGTGCTAGTAGCCACCCATTTACCTGCTGTTTAAAATCGTGCTTGTTAGTCCTAGTAAATTTGTTGTAAAGTAATATTCTGTTATATATGTACGGGCCAAGAAAGTAAGCGAAACGCTGAGCGAAACGAGTTTCAGTTTTGGGAACTGACCTTTGATTTAAAGAACGTGTGAAACGAGTTAGTACGCTTGCTTGGAAACCTTTAGAGCGCTGTTCGTTCAGTATAGAAGAAATGAAAAGTTGCCTTACTGTTAAGAGATTGCTCTCATTGTGTAGATTGTGCGTTGAATCGGGCATTGAATATATTGTAGCATGTTTCTTAGCAGATTCAATGCTGCTGTGCATAGAGTCAGCCTCCATATAGGTGTGCCCAGATTCGAGAAATTTTTGCTCGATGATCTGGAGATGATCAATTTTTTGGACAGCCCAAAGTAATAAAGAGGAAACAAACTGGTTCCTGTTTTGCCCTCCACAAGTATCTGAGAATTAACTTATCTCACTGATGTGATCTGGCAAATAATTGGTGAGATAATAGTACAAAATGGATCCAATTTCGCAGCTCCCTTTTTTACCATTTACTTCTGACCAGGCAAAACAAAACGCTCTGTTGGGTAAAGGAGCTTCGTAAAGAGTTAAATTGTATACGCATAATTTGCGAGAATAGTACAATAGGCCAACAGGACAACTAGGAATTTGCAACACAGCCTGCAAATCGAATGTCAGGGACATGAAGTTATTTTGTTTTGTAGCTCTTTCCTTGTCCTTTTCTTTTTCATCGTTGCATTTTATTTTTCTTTGGATGTGCTCTTGATAGTTTTCTTCTAAGTATTTTTTTTGTCTGGGGAAGCCTTTGCAAAATTAGTGCAAATGAGGCACTGGTCCTTTTTAGGGACAAAGAAGCCAAAGTTATAGTGTTTTGAAAATTATGTAATAGCAGAAATGGGCTCAGAGATGTTATTTTCTTTAGCGCTTTCTAAATAAAGACCATACATTTTGTTTATGCTTAATGACATGTCCAAATATTTTCTTTTGGATTCTTTTCGAATGTAATGTGACTCCATGCAAGGAAATGACTCTATGTGAGTTTTAACATGTTGTAGCGCCATCTCTCGTCATACCAAGACACCTTCGTCCCGAACCTTCCGCGCCAAAAAGGGCTGGACGCTCGGGCCTACTCGGGCGCCGCCGCCTCTACTCGTCAGTGTGCGAAGAGACGTGACGCTGGCTGCACGCACGCGCCGATGCGACGATTGGGACCGCATACTTTCGCCTTTCACTGTGTAGAACCCTGTATCACCCGTTATAAGTGTCGCCCTACTCGCGGGCACAGTGTAAGTGACAGACATGCCGCCCAAACGTATTCGGAAACAACAGAGTGCTAGCAGTTCAGACAATGAAGACTCGCGAAACGGAGATGCGGGTGATATATCCACCGCACCGGCCGACGCTGATTGTTCCGCCGCGTGCGCACCCCGCGCCCCCGCCGCCGCAGCCGTCGCCTCTACCGCGACGATACCTTCCGGGGACCTTGCTGCGATCATCGCGAGTCTACAACAAAGTCAGCTCGAGATGTGTCGGGAAATGATGCGACAATTCACCAACGTGATCCCACACATCGCCACTCAGTCGCCGCCTCCACCGCCGCTGACTCCCGCGCCCACCTCCGCCGCCGCAGCTGTGAACGAAACCCGCGGAAACTTCTCGCGATGTACGTCGCGGTTCGGGGGAGAGAAATCCGAGTCTGTCGAATCCTTTATAGATGCGATACAAATCCATAAAGAATGCGTGAATATTTCCGACGAGCACGCATTGAAGGGTTTGCCCATGTTGCTAACCGGATTGGCCGCGACGTGGTGGAGAGGAGTTAAATCCTCCGTCGAATCGTAGGAAGGAGCTATAGAAAAACTTCTGCACGTATACGGAGAGAGACGGCCGCCTTACAGGATATACCGAGAGCTTTCAGCCGCGAGCAGTTCAGCGACGAAAAAACTGATACATTCCTAGCGCGAGCTCGCGCTCTACTCTCGAAAATTCCTGACGAACTTGCAGAAAAAGTTCAGCTAGACTTCGTCTACGGTCTGATTCACCGCCGCATAAGGAAGAGAGTGCCTCGTGACGATATTTATACTTTCGACGACCTTCTGGAAAAAGCGCGCGCTGTCGAGCAGTCCCTCATCGAAGCGACAGAGGAACGCGCCACCAATACTTCCGCTACCACCGGCTCCGAACCGAAGATGACATCATCGATGCGGGCCGGCGGTAACGCCAAAGCTTTGTCGCCACCGCCGCCGCTACTCGACACCGGCCGCGCTGGGAGCGCCTTTGCCGCCAGACCGCCGCCGCCGCCTTTGACTATGCCGCCGCCGACCGCGCGGAGGCCGATTACGTCGCCAGGGGGTGCGATTACGGTGCCGACGAGTGCAAATAGTGTGCAAAGTGATGCGTACGGTAGGGAAGGGCGAGACGAAGGTAAGATTAGAAACCGCTTTTGCGTGTATTGTAAGAAATATGGTCATACGAGAGATTCTTGCAAGCGACTTAATGCTGAATCACGCCCCTCTTCTCTAGAGGCGCCCTCCCAACTTTCAGTCAGAAATAATCCGATTTCTTGTTTTGGTTGTGGGTCGCCCGGGGTCATTAGGTCTAAATGTGCTAAGTGCAACGCAGGTGGTGAGGCTGACAGTTTTTACGCGTTAGATTTTAACGATCCCTCTTGCCATCGACCGATATTACCAATCTCGATCCTCGGTGTCACCGGCCGAGCGATGATTGATACCGCCGCGAAGCGTAACATTGCGGGTCATACATTGTACAAAGTTTTCAAGGGCAAGGGTCAAACTTTCGAATCAACTTCTAGCAAGGTCAAATATGCTGACGGTAGGGTTGACGTCACGACAGTGTTGGTTACACAAGTCGACGTTAGCGTTTCGGGAAGGTCCTTCAATACCACATTTGTTATTTTACCCGAAGCTACGAATAACGAAACCTTACTGGGTGCTGAATTCCTGAAGGTCACCGGGATGGTCCTTGACTTCTCAGCGGACCTATGGCACTTCGGCGACAATCCACACGTCAAGCATCATCTGAAGTATGAACCCCCCTCTCTCGCGCTAAGCTGCGCCGCCACTGACTTGCTTCGCGAAGACGAAGGAACTTTATTGACCGGCGAGGAGAGGAAGAAACGGTCGGACCTAGTAGGAGAGTGCAGACATGTCTTTCAGCCAGGGGGAGACCCGAATCTGTACGCCGAACATCATCCTGATACCGGCGATAACTTGAAGTTCCAGTACGTACCCGGAAGAGCTAACGTTATCGCCGACACGCTTAGTCGACCGGAGGTTGACCCCTCCGAAACCTGTGGAGCTTGTTCCGTGATTGTCGATCTACCTTCTTGGGATGCCACGAGTCTTAGAAAGGCTCAGATCGAGGACCAAGAGGTTAACAAAATTATCAAGGACCTCGAAGGCGACGAAGCCGTCGCATCTACGCGTTGGACAGAGCGTGGATATATCCTGAACCAAGGTGTTTTATACCGCTTTAACCCTGACACTGAGTGCGAGGAACCTCAACTAGTAGTACCTGCGAGCATGCGCGCTGAGATAATGAAGGAGCTGCATGATAAGTCCACAGCGGGCCATAATGGAGTGGAGCGAACCATCCTGCGGGTCGCTGAGCGATACTATTTTCCAGGTATGAGGAGATACATAACGGAATACGTCCGCACGTGCGTGGAGTATCAGCGATACAAGCCATTCAATGAGAAACCCGCCGGGCTACTGCAAACGCCCGTGCCGTCACAAAGATTTGAGACTATCGCCGTTGATCTGTTTGGGCCACTGCCTGAAGGTCCAAACTCCGAACGATGGATTTTAATCGTTGAAGATACTTCGAGTAAATGGGTCGAAATATTTGCCTTAGCGACCGCCACAGCAGAGAATTGTGCTAAGTTACTCATCGAAGAGGTATTCTTACGTTATGGTTTACCCAGGCGCGTCATCTCAGATAATGGGGTGCAGTTCGTCGCCGATGTCATGCAGAAAGCTATGTGCGCCTTCGGCGTAGAGCAAGAACTGACGCCACTCTATCATCCCCAGAGTAATCCTGTGGAAAGAAAGAATAGGGACCTCAAGGTCCAACTAGCCATTATGGTAGAAGGTCACCATAACAGATGGCCAGCCGCGTTGCCAGCAATCCGATTCGCCATGAACAGCGCCACGACGCAGGCAACTGGCCACACAGCGGCCTACCTTACCTTCGGACGAGAATTGAGATCGCCCATTTCCGTACAGCACGACATTCGCGCGATTGTAGAAAGCGAAAACTACGTACCGCAGATTACGCCGTACTTACGCCGCTTAGCCAAGGATTTGTCTGCCGCGAAAGAACACGCCGAGAAAGCGCAAGATGTGCGGAAGTATTATGCCGATAAGAAACTTCGTCCTAATGTAGCTTATCAGATAGGTGACTACGTCTTACTCAAATCCCATGTATTAAGTAATGCCGCGAAGGGTGTTTCGTCCAAGTTTGGTACGCGTCGAGATGGTCCGTACGTTATCTCTAAAATTGTTAGTCCCACCACCTACGTGTTGACCACTGCTACAGATCCCGTCAGTGTTATCGGAAGGTACCACTCTAAAGACATATCAAGGTACTATTCTAGGGACGGTGAGGTCGACGAGCCCGTGTTACCTAAGAGAGGAAGAGGGCGGCCACGTAAGGTCTAATCTCTGAACGAGGGCGTTTCATAGATTAGAGGGGGAGTGTGTAGCGCCATCTCTCGTCATACCAAGACACCTTCGTCCCGAACCTTCCGCGCCAAAAAGGGCTGGACGCTCGGGCCTACTCGGGCGCCGCCGCCTCTACTCGTCAGTGTGCGAAGAGACGTGACGCTGGCTGCACGCACGCGCCGATGCGACGATTGGGACCGCATACTTTCGCCTTTCACTGTGTAGAACCCTGTATCACCCGTTATAATGTTTAATATTGTCCGGTTTGGTTTTATTCGGTGGTTCTTTACAGCCTCTCTTATCGGTCTCGGTATACAACCCCAGTTCATTTTTGTTTTTTACCGCCTGTCTTAAACGTCTTGAGAAATGCAAAGAGTTTTACACATAAAACTTTGGCAAACAGCCTGGTTATCAATACCTTTTGAAAAGAAACATTTCATAGAGTAAGCCCTAGGGTTCCGCTTGTAGTTTCTCGACAGGACTCGCTTGGGTTTTTTTTTTTTTTTTTATGTGACTGGACATGATGGCTAATTCCACACCTTCTGTCATGGTATTAGCCCAACACACCACATGGGAACTAGGTGCCATGCCAGGACCTTCCTTATATTGCTCGGCTACATTGAACTGGATGGAAAACACGGACAATTTTCATTGCCGCTTCGACCATCGTTCATTCAATGCGATGGTACCAACCCGGGCGGGATTAACCCTACCACCTAGAAAGTAAGGAAGGGGACCTACAGTTTAACGTGGAATCCGAACCACGGCCAGCCTCTCCGAGGGGTTAACCACTCCGCAAAAATTTGTACACAGGTTTTCGGTGAACTTGGATTACAATTTGCACTACAATATTAATGAATATTTCATTGATGCCTAGTAATATTGTAGTACTCCTGTACTACTCAGTATTATTTGTACTACACAGTGGAATACAGAGTATTACATTGGAATGTACTGTACTTTATGTTATTACAATGTACTACAATATTAAAGAATATTTCATACAGGTCTAGTAATATTGTAGTACTCCTGTACTACCAGTATTATTTGTACTACACAGTGGAATACAGAGTATTACAATGGATTATACGATACTTCATTATAGTAAGCCAAATGTTTTGGATATTTACGATTTTTAATTATTTTGTTCTCTTTGGAACAGTACACAGTATGTAATATGGTTCATCTATGATGTTATATTATTACTAGTGTAGAATACGGTATTATATACTCAATATGAAAGGTACCTATTTCAGGATGATATCATTTTTAGATTAACTACTTCAAAATGTATACCAATCGCTGTATAATAATTGGTGAGTTTTTTGTTTGCTTTTACACACACACATATATATACATGATGTATATTAATAGACCAGATATAATATATTTGGATAAACAAAAAAATGTAATCTACCTCATTGATGTAACGGTACCGTCAGATTACAATATAATAAAAAAGAAATAGAAAAATTATCAAAGTACCTACTATGCGCTAAGAATAGAAGCGGAAAGTCTGTGGAACACGGCTTGCAGAATAATTCCAATAATTGGTACAACCGGCATAATCAGTAAACTCTACGAAATTATTTAGACTTTTTGGAATTCGACATAAAGATGGAAATTCTTTAAAAACAGGCGGCGATTCATACTACAAAAATTATGACAAAATTTATGAGCGGATATTTAGAAGAAATCAACCAAACCTCATGCAACAAAGAATAAAACGGCTCCAACAAAGTTTAACATCAAATGAAATGCTTGTTCCTTTTCCCGGAAGGAACCTGGGCGGGAATGAGTCGGACTACCGGTACAATGATGCCGGAGACTCCAAAGGATTGGATGAAGAAATATATATATATATATATATATATATATATATATATACATCAGCTGCTTTTACTCTTTTGTGTTTGGATTTTTCTAAGTCCGGAATCTAAATCTGAAGGAAATATGTGGAAACGAATGAGATAACGATGACCTAAAAATAAAACCGGAACATACTCATTTTTATTTTATATTGAGATCAATGTTAAAACTTAAAACTTAAAACTTAAAACTATTAAAAGTACAGTTAAAACTAACACAAGAGACAACCATTTTTACTTTGTCTGATACATAAAATAACAATCTAATGTCTTTAAAGTTTTACCACAGATTATTGACCGAGCGACCGAAGCGTCTCAGTTTCAGCTTGAACCTCGGCTTGGACGAAAATTCTTTCGTATATCCTTCCGGATGCCCGGATTCCCGTTTGTTCTCTTCTACAGGACGCATTTCTCAACGAATTCTCGTGATATTATGTGATCTCAGTAAAGGCGTTAGCTACGCGCTTCGGGTTTGGGTTTTTAACCAAAACTACAGTATAATTAAAACGTTCATGGTTCGAAGAAGCTTTGACATAAAAGCGGTAGCGCGCATATTACAAATGTTTTTTAAAGATTGTGTTTTAAGGTGCCCGGTGAACATTTATTGTTTTAAGATATGCAAAGACAGCTCAAAAAACCACTAGTTAACTAGTGGTTTTACTTCACACATTTTAAATATCGAAGCGTTTCTACTTGACATGTAAGTTTGCTATTTTCAATGTAAGGTTTTGGAATAGTACACATATAATGCTCTAATGCGTAAAATCCGTGAGCTTCCACAGGTTCTGATTTAAGTTCTCCTGTTCTTTCAATGGAAAACCAAGAACATAAACAACCCAGCCCTTTAGGATTTTCTGAGTTTTTCTTGGCAGGAGCCTTAATCGGTGCACTTATAGCGGAATACGCTCTGTTGTGCTCAGTCTTTCCCAAGAGATAAGAAAAGGACATTATGCGCCCAATTAAAAGTCTTCCTTCATCGGATTTAAACGCACACCAATCGCCTATAGACACCACCTCTTCCCTTGTTGGTTCTAAACGTAGAGTTCTTGCACTCTTATTTTGCATTTCCTTTTCATCTTTATTGTAATTTTGCCTTACTCTGTGAATACGATCACTGCTGAGAACAGTGTCTCCAGTACTATATAGCCAACACAGTGTCGACTTTTTAATGATACACTTTTTATTTTTACCATCTACCACCTGGACAAACGGACTATCCGTGCTTAATGTACAGTTATTAAACATTTTGACTCCCAAGGATCCAGAAGATACCACACAATCTTCTTCAACGTCGGAGTTTTCCTCATTGTTCTCTTCCCTTGTCTCATCTTCATTATTATCTGTATCTGATAATTCGTCCTGATATTCATCCTCTAAGCCTAAAGATGGTGTCACAACCCAGCCTAAGTCACCACTATCCTTCATGCCGAGATTGCTCGCGCGATCCTTTGCTAATTGCTTCGCAGTGTTTATTGTTGATAAGATTTCATCCTCAGATGGAAGAAGGTCACTGGTTGCATGTTTACACTCCTCGTACCTTTTTTTCGAGGTACGCGTAGGTTGAGCAAATGAGAATGTATCGTTCAGGGATTCTTCTACTTCCGTCTTCAGATCAATTCTCTTAACTTTGTGGAGGAATTCTAGCATGCTGAAATTTACTTTTGTTGAATATGTCGATGTCATGGATCTGGCTGTTCGGAAAAACTTCTCACACTGTTGGCTACTAAACAGCCATGGTAAAAAGAACTTGTGTCCATTGTTTATATTTCGGAGGCGGCGAATCATGAAAATTAAGGCATGAGCATTTATTTCGATACAATAATATGCATTAATGGATATAAAGTTAGATGCTAATTTGTATTTGGAGCGAGTTAGCCAGTCCCTCCAGATTCTTAAGAAAAATACCCACTCCCAAATTATCTGGAGCCTACTAAGGGGAGATAAGTCTTTCTTTTCATTAACCAGCAAGACTGAGCGTGCTAGCTCTAGGTATGTAACGGTACCAGTACTTTCTGGTACACATTCGGTCAAACAGGTTGTCACCTTCGTATCAATCATTTTTTCCATTGCTCTGAAGTTCATGCGGTCCCTCAAATCCAGATCACTCATTGATAGGCAATGGCGATCTTTTGAAACTTCACTAATAAGAATCTTTAAGTGAGATGACGATGCTAAATAATGGCCCATAGGTATGACAACAGAGGGTTTTAAAAGTCTGCAACGTAATTTAGTTGCGATGTGAATTACATCCTGCATACAGTTATTTCCTCTTGGGTGAAAATCACTTGCAAACCAAGCATTGTCGTTGTCTTTTAAAGAATGAAATAGTGCACATCGCATAGCCTTGAGCAGACGTGAATCGCCGTCAGAAGAAAATCCCAAAATTTCAATTCCGATAAGTTCCGCCTCAAGCCGCATGGATTTCCATCTTTTCAAAACATCTTCAAAGCTGAATTTGTTGTCACTTCCGTATAGGGCCAAGCAAAAAGCAGTAGAATTTGAGACTACCGGTTGGGCCATGATTACATATGCGTTATTAGCTTTGTGACTTTTTTCGAAATATTTTTTTATTTCATTCGCTGAACTGGCACGATAGTGGTTTACAATAGGCTTTCCATTTTGGTCGAGAGGCAAAACAAACCCAACTATGGTATTTGTGCCTGGATTGTATTGTATTCTGCCGGTTATTCGGGTTGCATCTTCGGAAATCCAGATAATCAGAGGATAGTTTCGTTTTAATAGATATTCTTTTAACTGAGAAAATCTGAATTCCCCTTCAACGACATCTTCTACTCCAGTGTTCAAAGTTCGACATACCGTGGTTGGTGATGGTAGAGAATCTTTCAAATTTATGTACAAATTTTCGTATAATAAACGACCACCAGTCATATAAAGATATGCTGCAAAAAGTTTGAGAGAATCATTGTATCTCTCGCCTCTTTTGTTTCGTGCAGAGTTATATTGGGCAGTCTCAGAAAGTTTACGAAGAAAATTATGAATCGGCGAAGGTATTGGTTCCATTTGGGTGGCTGCATTTTGATTGTCAATGCGGGTATATATGTCTAATTGTTTTCTAAGACCAGAATTTTCAATAATAAAATTTTCGAGTCGGTTCAGTAGTGGGAAAAACTCCGTTATTTTCGTTAATTCGAGTGCACTCTTTTCCAATTTTCTTTTAAGTCTACAAGACCGATTATATTTAGTCCAATTTCTTTTTGTTGGGGGGATCTTGTTAATACATTTCAGTGGTGAAAGAGTGTCTGCCCCTGGTGACACCCTTTCTTCTAAAAATCCGAGGTTTCTACTTGTGCGTTATTTTCAATGCAGTCATCATTGTCTTCATCGAGATTATAATCTTGTATTGGTAAAGTATTACGGCGTTTATTGCGCCTCATAATATCGTCTTCATCAGATGGTTTCTCAGGAGTAACTTCCTTCGTGACAGATTTTTTGTTACTCTGATAGTTTTCATTGTTGGTAAACATCGACTTAATTGAGGGTTGTGGTCTTTGACTCGAAGGCGCTTGCATGTTGATATGCGCAGTCTTGATGTGCTTATGTATGTTGGAATTTGACCAGCGGCCCTTTATCTTCGAAACCGATCGCTCAACAGAGCAACCAGGAAAGGGACACCGAACACTGGCTTTAATCCCGTTTGTAGCGTCGATCGTAAGATCAATGCTTTCAAACATAATGTTTTGAATTTTCATCCAGTTTAGAAGCATTGTTTCAAGTGCTTTGGCTTCTGCAAGAATACAGGAATTATCTTTTTCGCTTATAGCCATAGAGGTTGTGGTGCGGTTCAAGTTTAGCGTTGGTTTTCCTGCTGTTCCCTTTCCTGAATTTAATCCGCGTCGTTGGACTGGTCGATGTTCGGCTGAACTTGAATCATTTTCTCTATTCAGGTAAGCTGAAATTCCTTGCATAACAAGCTTGTGACCTGGTAGAAATTGAAATTTCGATGGTTGGTCTGCAAAAACTCCAAAATATTTCTTCCGATCACATACAGCAATCGTATCAGCCATCACACAACGTGCAGTGGTTTCGATCTCTTCAATGTGTTTTTCCTGTAAAGCTCGCATGGCTATCGGATTATCAAACCCCATAAAACTTAGCACATTGATAATTATTTCAGGAACCGCAAACCCAATTCCTTCCTCAACGTCATCCCAAAAAGTTTTCTTGCTTATTGTATTTGATGTCTCTTCTGTGGTAAGTTCGAGGTTAACCTGGAATAAAATTTACTGAAATGTAATAAAGTTTGACCAGACAAACCGGCAAAATGATTGCTCTGCATTTCTTATTATGTGATCGGTTTCAGAAGGCAATACAGCCATTGTATTTAGAGGAAAACTACGAAATATGGGTGTATCACACTGTAGGATATTAGGTACTTGGAAAGGTGATTATAAAAATCCGATCAAGTTCAAGTCAGACTAGCACACGAAGCATTCCGTACCATCATACAAGAGATGTAACACTATATAATTTTTAAATACTTATTTTTTTAGAATAGGTTATTCCCTCCACTGTACAGCCCACCGTCAGACAGACTGACGTACAGCAGAGTCTCATAAATAAGGCGTTGGTTGACCTTCGGACCAACTACACAAATGAAGCAGTCATTGAGGACTGCTGACAGAGGTGAAAACTAAGAACTACAAAACAAAAGTGGTTCCGTTCGGATGTTCAAATTAATAAAAAAATATATCATACAATATCATTTATATAAAGTAACACGTACATGTTTTTTTTATGAAAACTGGGCATGATTGCTAATACCGCACCCACTGTCATGATATCAGCCCATATTATTTTTTATTCTTTAATTTTTTGTCCATTAGGTGCACACGCACTCTCGGACTCTGTCATTTTTCATAGACGGTTCGATTATCACAGACCAAGAAGAAACCGACAAGAAACTTCACCGGAAGTCATATAATGCACTTATAAGTACTTAAAGTAATATTAAAATAATCTTTTAAGATTAAATAATCGAACAAACAGTCCATGACAAATGCAGCAATAAGCAAAGAAACAAGTGTCAGTGACCATAAGCAGGCACTATCCCAGAGGCAACATTATGTTTATACTTAGCATTGAGAGGCCTTTAATACTACTGCTTCTGTCACTAACTACCATTCTGTCATGGTCACATCATTGATCATAAAATACTTTCTTATAAGCTATCATAGAATAATTCTATTATCATAGTATTGCTACTTCTTAAAGAAAGTGACCTGTTACTATGGTTTGAGAGTCATTAACTTTAAAATAAATGCTCTATAACATAGAGGCTAATACCACCAGATAATTAATTTAATGAGAAAGATAATTAATAGCTAAAATTGGGTGTAAAATGACCTCGTCAGTTTTGATGAGAAATGGTATCAAGTCAAATGGATTTGTTAGTGGATTCACATACTACATGTAGTAATAATCAAAAGAGAAAAAAAAGAACAACACAAAAGTGTATCGGGGTCAAACAAATTAGTAACATAATTGAATAATGAAATCATAACACCACATGGGATCTAGGTGCCATGCGGGGCCTCCCTTATACTGCACGGCTACATTGAACTGGATGGAAATATGGACAATTTTCATTGCTGCTTACACCATCGTTCATTCAATGCGGTGGTACCATTCAGTGCGGGATTGAATACTCTACCACCTTGTTAGTAATGAAGGGGACAGTTTTACATGGAATCCGAACCACGGCCAGCCTCTCTTAACGGTCGAATGGTCACCCATCCAGAGAGCGACCGCGCCCAGTGTTGCTTTACTTCGAAGAGCGATCTCCAAAGTATCGCGCCACTAGGCTACCGACGCTGAGGCTATTTGCAGCGCTTTCCAGCTTTCCACGAGGCTTTTCATACATGAAATGTAAGTACTTGAACATACACTACTCTCTTTGCGTTTGTTTGCCTCCTCGTTGGTCTCCTCCTCCTCGCCAGGGCTATGGCTGATGTCTTCATTCACCACCTCCTTCGTATCGGGAATCCGCGATTCCATAATGTAGCTGTACCTCGCTACTCTGCGCGGTATATAAAAAAGGATGTTACCAACGTTTTTTGGTAGAACACGCTGACCTAGTCACCTGTAACAAAACAACCAGCTAAACAACTTTACCATCATGTATAACCAACATATAGTTATATCATCAAATACATCTAATAATGTATTGAGCCTTTTTTCAAACTAAACGAGCCCAAACCCTCGCCCAAACCTAACATGTTTGCTGCAATGCTGTTGCTGAGATTGGTAGTGTGCACAGGCTGTCTTGACTGCAGCATCAGGTTAAGATTACCGTATTCATTGCATTATTATCGGCTTTACATAGGTACTCTGCTCGATAATCTGTGCACCTAATTTAAGATTTAAACCTATTCTAATTACACTAACTGGTTTAGATTTAAATTGCACGATTTTTAATGAACATACAAACATACAAACCAACTGGGGAATTGAAATAAAAAAAATTAAACATAAAAAACTAAGTGTTACACTACTTAGAGGTAGATACCTTGATACTTACTGTTATTGATGCCATTCAATGCTGGATACCTCGCTGGAAACCAATTAAGATGTAAAATTTGTCATTTTGTAGATTTACTTTCACTCAGACACGCAAAAAATAAACTCTATAGAACGCTTTACAATCAGAAACAAATAAAAAATGAACGAAACGAGTGAGCGTGAAAGAATTACCGGGTTCACTAATTTGCGTACACCATCTCACACGCCTCATCACACGCAAGAGGTTGGAAGGGAAGATGAACGGTGGCACCTGTCGCTCGCCTACTCGCTCGCCTGCTATTGGTTGGCCTAATAACCGTCACCAAACAATGCGCGCGCAATTACATTTTTTAACGGACATTGCGAGCGAGATTGCGGGGTCGTGCGATGGTGCGGAAGCGCAGGCAGTTTTGGCGGCATGGTGCGAGGGGGACGCGACGGTGCCGTTCCACCAAGCTTACTACCATCACCACGTTCAAATTTTGAGAATACTATAAAACTAATATAGAAATATCGATTATCTACCACAATAGATAGTCTGTATAATTATCGCTAGAATTACGAAGTTCTTACCCAGTAACTCGCCTAGTAACCATAAATATCCAGATTAATCTCACAATTAATATGTACATACAGAGTATTATCCGGTATTACCCCCACTTTAGAATATTTCACAGTATTTTCTTGGTGATCAACGATTCCGAATAATTTATTGAACAATACGTTACTTTTAATACTGCAAGCGATTTCAAAAATATAACAGGATTTTTATCAATTTATGAATATTACATCGTACTATCAAAGAATAAAATTATTTCCGTAGCACAAAATACTACAGAGGATTTCCGTAGGATTACATGTATTTTTAAAGGACGGATTATTTTCACTGAAGTTTATTACAATGCAAAGTATTTTTGCAATACTTCAAGATATTACAGAGGATTTCGGAGGATTTCATAACATTATACTGTATTTTGCAATGATTCATGTATTTCAAAGGATTATATGTATTTGTAAAAGGATGGATTATTTTCACTAAAGTTTATTGCAATGCAAAGTATTTTTGCAATACTACAAGATATTACAGAGGTTTTCGGATGATTTCATTATATTATATTGTATTTTGCAATGATTCATGTATTACAACGGATTTTATAAGATTACACTAAAAATGTACACAGTACTACAGAGTGGTATACCCCTCGAGCCTCTCTCAACGGTCTAATGGTCACCCATCCAAGACCAGACCGGACCCAGCGTTGCTTAACTTCGGAGAGCGATCGCCGAAGTGTCGCGCCACTGGGCCACTGAGGCTGTGGTTTTACTTTTAAATTAGAAAGTAAATAATTATTTTTGCTCCTAAAGTCCAAACTCCAGTAATACCTGCATAGTGCATTTCGTTCTTCCTGATTGAAATGTTGTGTGCACTTGTACATGCAGTTATCGCAATTAATATTTTGTGGAACTTTTGCTGAACGAATTTTATTTCGAGTAATATAGGACAAAGCTTCAGTGCGCCTTTTTTTCGCTACATTTATTTTCCAGTTATTTGGGTCAGCCTCGCGCCACCTTTTTGGAGTTAGTTTTGATTTACAAACCTGATCCAATAATAGGTTCATAATATCTGATATAACTATATCGTCTTCATCTAAGCTACTCGAACTAGATGGAGATTGAAACGGCCGGTAAGTAGGATCACTATCTGAAACATCTCCACTAAAAAGAGACTCTAAATCGTCTGAACTATAGTTCAGCCTATTTACAGGCTCATCACAGGGTAAATAGTTGGATTTTCTCGGGGCATCATCGATTGTGGGGAAAGATCCATCAGCACAGCGCACAGCTTCATCGGTTAGACGATTTTGAAGACGCTGGGTAGTTCCTTTTTCATCTCGAGCCCCGCCAGCAGTGACGCAGATCCCACTAGTCGCATGCGAGACCTGGTCAGCATCGGTGGGTGTACCGGCAAGAGCTTTTTCATGATCACTGTCAGCAGGCTCTGTAAAGTGCCAACAATGTATAATCAATCAATCACTGTAAACTAGTTTGTAAGTATCACTGGAAAAAATAATAATACAATGACCAACCTGACGAAGTTTCTTGTCGGCTCTTCTTCGCCAGAAGTAATCGAACCGACAGGAAAAAAAGGAAAAAAAAAATGACGAATCCGAGTGTGTAATATACATCTAATGGAGGAAATAAAGAAACTGAAACTGAAACAATTGAAATATATTTTTAAGGAACCGGACATGATGGCTGATATAACACCATCTTGTCATGATAATAAACCATTAACACCATATTCATGAAAGAAATAAGTGCAAGCGCGCCTCTCACAGCTACATTAACCTGGATGGAAACAAGAACATTTTTCACCAGCGCTTCGAACCTATCATATTCAATATGGTGGTACCGAGTAGGTACTAGTAACCTGGACCAATACCTAGCAATTAAGGAAAATTACCTTTACTTTAAGTAGGGTCCGAACCACGGCTAGCTTGAAAGATCGGATAATGATCACCCGACCACAGATCAACCGTGCTAAGTGTTGCATGACCTTTATGATAGATCACTGAGGTATTGCGCCACTGAACTACAAAGGATATAAAACACTCATAATAGATTGATTTATATTATTTCCTGAATTGGTAAAAAGTGTGAATATAACTGTAGTAAGGTAAGCATAAATGGAGGGTGAGGGGCTGCAAATTAATTAAAAGGGCATTGTACGCAACCAAGATATGCAACCGACAGGAAATTTTAAAAACTTTGAATATAAAATTAAATAGCCCATACTTACCATCACATGATAGGTGAGGTTCATCACAACAATCTTCATCTGCCAGACTCGGAAAAAGATCCTGAGCAGTTCCATTCCGAGGCGCGCCATCAACAGCGCATGCAGAGTCCACTCGTATGCGAGACGTGATGAGCATTCATGGGCATTGCAGGAGTTTTCTCATGATCGCTGCCAGTAGGATCTGTAATGTGCCAGCTCATTATTTTAACAATTAAAACATGCAAAATTTTATTATTATTTAGGAACAAACAATTGAAATAAAGAAATTAAAAATAAATAAATAAGTTAGCTCATCTGTTCTAATTTAGATACATACTCGGTAGCCCCGTGGTGTTTCTTTAAAGTTAAGCTATTCATAGGCATTCAGTCTGGTTCTGGTTTACCGTTTAACCAACAAGGCGGGCCATGGTTCAAATTAGAAGTAAAACTGTTGAGCTTCCTTTCCTTACTCGACCGTTAATCTTGCCTTGGATAGTACCCTCACATTGAATGCACGATACTCAAAGAGGCAATGAAAGTTGTAAGTGCTCATGAAAGTCCACCATGCAATATAGGGTTCGGTCATGGCACCTACTTCCCATGTCGAATGTTAGGCTATTATGACAGTGAATGTATTATCAGCCATCTAAATCCAGTCACTTAAAAAATAACTTTGATACAGGTACCTACTTAATACAATTAGTGGCACATACCATCAGATGCGAGGTAAGGTTCTTCACAGCGCTCTTCACCTGCCAGTATAGTGGGAAGATTCAGAGCCGATTCTTCATTATGATCGCTGGCAGATGCCACACAGTGCCATTCTGGAGCTTGCGGTTCGTCTATAAACAACACAAATTATTAGATGTGAAATTAAAGTAATCATTATCCAGTCACTAGTAACAACTCAAAAAGACTGCATTGGAATGAATCAATCCGCTGTTTAAGTGATATTCAGCGAAACACCATTATTTTTGGTGTTTTAGCAAGAAAATTGAGCTAAAAATATTGCATAACCTAAAATTGTTGACATTTTTTAAAAGTACTTAACAGCCGTATCACCTTTATTTATGGTGCCTCCGACCGCCAACTGAACCAGCTGATTTGTTCTTGAATGCATTTTAGCACACTGCACAACGAGACATCTCCAGCACAAAAAATATCGCGAACAGCAAAGATTGCGTCGTTGACACAAGTCCACAGATTACCAATATATACTGTCCTTCGGACAGATGCGACACTGAACCTAGAACCTTCAATCCATAAAGAACGAGTGACGTCAGGGGGGCCAAGACAAACAGCCAATCACGGCCTGTAAACAACTGGCCAATAGGAGCGAGGAAATAGAGAAGTGCAATGTTGGAACGAAAATATCAAAACTATAGTGATGTCACATTCTGTCGATATCTTTCTTCTCTTTGGATCAGAACCTAAATTAAGTTATTTATTACGCGAATTTTCAATTTTCGCGTATAAGCATGCGAATATTGAAAACTCACGCCCAGTGAGCTTTTAGGTGGTTGGGTATAGATAATTAGACTTAAAACTCAAAGTTAAGCAAGTTCTAAAAATCTAGGTACACAAAATTAAGCAAATTCGAAAAGTTTAATCATTTATTAAGAAAATTTACAAATAAATTATTTATTGGTTCTAAAATGATTTAGAAAAGTAAATAATTCAAGTCAGTAGGTTCATGAGAAGAAGCCAGAAAGTCCAGATATTTTACTTTCAAGAATATTACTTTCTATTGCAAACATGCTTGCGTCATCACCTTCTTAATCTATATTTAAAGTACTGTTGAATTCACACAATATTTAAGGAGCGAGAACAAGGTTTTTAATATAAAATTCTTTGCCACGTAAACGGTAAAGCAGCACAAATTAAATAAAAATATGAAAGATGTTCTCGTACTAATCATCATTGCCAAATTTGTTACAATTGTATACATATAGCCAGACATATTTTTATTATGACCTACAAAATTATAAGTACAAATGAGCATTTCTCTTTATTTGAGCACGGCTACATTAATAAACCGACATTTCCCGGCAATACATTTTTCATTGAATGTAATGGTATTGACCCAGGGCGAGTCAAACCCTACAACCTAAAGGGACCACTTATTAATGTTTAATCTCTTCATCCAATCCCAAGTTGCACTTTTGTCCACACCAAAGGACATTGTATAATGAGCGAAATGGATCTAAAAGGCTTTGAACATCGCACATGTCGCGTCGTTGTAGTCGATTTATGGTCGAATTGGCGATGCGATGAGGTGTGGTGTTACGATTATCTGCACAACGGCCGCTAGATCCGTTGCGCGTAATGTACACAGCGATACCTCAATCCAAAAACGTGATAATTCAAAAATCTTAATTTTCCAGTAGAGCAAAAAAACATGATATTTTAATTTAAAAAAATATGAGTTTGCCAAAAAAATTAGGAACATAAGTGAAAAAAAAAACAGAAAAAAGATCCTTTCATTTGTTTCTATCCTCATGCCTGAATAACTTTCCAATGAATTAAAAAACGTACAAACACGTTATTTGTCAACTTATTTTAATAGTGAAGGAGCTAAGAAGTCTTATCACATTGTATAACTAACATTATTTTACAATATTTTTTGACATAACGAGTTATCACGTTTTTGCCTAAAAATATTAAGCATCAATACTTACATAAGTACGAATTATATCGATATTGCTTTAAAATAAGCAAGTTTTTTAATATTCTACAATACATAAGACTTTACTCAAGAATTTTATTTTTTTAAATTGTGAAGATAATTAACGCTAATACGTTATTGGAGATTTTTTTTGTAATAAAACAAGAAATAATTAGAGGGATACATTTTATAAATCAACGTTTCATACACATAACTTGCTACCTGTGGCTTTACATTGACTCTATAATTGAAATGAATTACTAAGCATTATATGAAATATTTTTAACACACTTTACTTCTTTAATTTAACCACTTTAATTATTATCTTCATCGGAGTTTGCTTCCATATCGTCAAGCTGGGTATCAAATTCAGCGACTGTTCCCACGTTCAACTCTCGGAAGAACTGCTGATAATGGAGAGGTATATTACCGGAATTACAAAGACTTATCATATCATTATACAAAGGCTTGGGAATGAGGAGAGGTTGGTCATAAGCTTGATAAAGTTGAGGCCAGTAAGGCCTGTAATTGGTCAGGACTGGAGTGAAAGTAGGTGAGTACGCTGCCGCAGCAGTTCTCCTAGAGCTACGTGAACCACCAGGTGTTCTAATTGAGCTGCATTCACTTCCAGCGGTTGTGTCAATTTCTATAAAGTTTTCAGATTCTATGTCATATTTTATGAAGAGCTTACCAGGACTCTCTTTGGCAACTCTCAACTCTCTGATTTTTAGCCAATGTATTTGTCGGTTTGTATCATAATTCCAGTTTTTATTGTTCACCAAGGCCTTAAAATTTATGAAGTCGTTTTGCTCCATCTCTTTCGTAGTGTATGTTTTGCCTGTTGTTTTAGCATTCATTACGACTGAATACATCTGATCCGGAACATATATGACTTTATGTTGTTTCGCTCTCTCAATGCAGGCATGCATAGAGTCTCCTTCGCTCTGGGAGTGTCCTACTTCAAAGAAACGATGAATAACATCGACGTCAAAGGTTTTAGAGGCCTCAACAAACATAGCAAACACAAAACGATTGCGGTTTTGTCCGCTGCAGTTATCTGAGTACAAAGAAATAGTCTTTTTCCCCTCAGAAGCTTGACATTTAATGAAATACCAAATGCAACTAGCGACCTCGTTGGCACCTCGTCTTGCTATTTGGCAGTGCCACAAAAAACAAAATCCTTTTTTATCAAGTATGCTAAACATAGTAAAGTTATAGATTGGATATTTTCTTTTATAATGGAAAATGCCAATTTCAGCTTGTGGAATCGTAAGTACTTTTTCGAGATCGAAACAGGCGACACACATAATTTCAGCATCCGCAGAATCTTTTTCGGTTTCTTTTATTTTTCGTACATAATCCTTGTTTCTTTGATGTTTATTGTAATCTTCTTCTAACTGAACTTTTCTTTCCCCATCAGCTAACTTGTAAATGTGGCACGTGGTACACTGATCCTTCTTTGGTCGAAAAAAAGAGTAATTAAACTCAGTATTAAATAGGGTACGATACTGAGATGGTGTACCCAATTTAACACCTTGATACTTTTCTTGCAGTGGCATCCATTTTTTGTATAAGTGGTACATTTTGGTAATATTCAAATCTTCTGACAGATACTTTTTCTGACTTCGTTTTCGGGTATAATGTGATTCAACTGCTGGAAATAATGAAATATGTTCCAGAACACTGTTTCTGGTATCCGAAGAAGTTCTGTTGACTCTATTGTCATGTTTTCCTCTCAAATCCTTTATTGGTTGTTGCCTGTTCTGCTTCTCGATAACTGTGGTGATTATTCTTGACGTAATAGCCAAAGTATTTAGGAACAGTTTCTTGCAGATCCGTATCTTTGTAGTGACTCCATCCAATGTTTTATAAAGGTGATAGATTATTGATTGCTGGCGGGGTCTGCTTGCCGAAAGTCTTGCGGTTTTAATAGGAACTGGGTTAGCGTGTCCCAATACAAAATCCCACTGCTTTTCACGATCTCCGAAAGACCAGAAAAAGTTGAATATTTCTTGTCTCTTATCATTAGGAAATTTTTCGCTGCATTTAAGTCTACAATTACACGGGTCACCTAATTTCTTTGCAGGAACTTTAATGCTTTTATTTGAAGTTTCGTATTCCTGCCCTGTATTTCTCTTTTGTTTTTTTATATTTTCTGCCCATTTTTCGGTTTGTTTTTTTCTCTTTCTGGTTTTCTTAGAATTAGGAGTATTTGTGTCAACAGTAGTAAAAGGGTCTCGATTCAGTGAGATAGGAGAATCTGTAAAAGTCGGCAAGTCAATTGCAGATTGGATAACACTCCCACCACATTGTGCAGTGGGAGGAAAATTCTCGCTTATCAAGTCGGTCATTGTAATCTGCGGTTCAGTATAAGTTAAAGCCTGACTAGATAATGCCAAGGAGCTCGGTAACTGAACATCGCCACCTGTTTGGACAGTGGGAAGAGAACGCTTCTTCGTCAAGTCATTTACCGTATTTGGCTTGTCAGTCAAGATGTTATTGGATTGTACACTAATATCAGTGTCTATTTCAAGGAATTGCGCAGAGGAAAGAGAACTTTCCTCAGTGATTTTTTGTTCCATATTTGATGTGTCGGTAAAAGTCATAGCTTGTCTAGACTTTTTTGGTCGTTCGAGGTTTGGATTTCACGTAAAACTGTAGGTCCCTTTCTTTACTTATTAGGTGGTAGGGTTAATTTCGCTCGGTTTGGTACCAACGCATTGAATGGTCCAAGCGGCAATGAAAATTGTCCGTGTTTTCCATCAAGTTAAATGTAGCCGTGCAATATAAGGAAGGTCCTGGTATGGCACCTAGTTCCCATGAGGTGTATTGGGTTAATATCATGACAGTAGGTGTGGTATAAGCTATCTATGTCGGGTTACATAAAAAAAAATCTTAAGAAAATGTTATCACACAAATCACATCTAAATAAAAAATCCACTACATTCTCATTATGATGAAAGGAAATAGGTAGTAAGAAATTATTTGATATTAACAAACAATTAGAGAAATTAACGTACGATTTACTTACCCGGCTGAACTGGATCTCCGTCTGAAGACATCGCATCTTTGAATGTATTTGTTTGTGCAGTGTTTGTGGTTTTTTCTTTATCTGGGAATGGAAAATTCATTAAAATATTAAAAATCACAAAAGATTGTTCATTCAATCATTTTAGCTGAGTTGGGTGGTAAAGTAGGTACCACTTACGGATTTATTATTTATTAGAATTAGAAAATGAAACCTAACACCTAATTCTAGAATAGCATGTGGTTGAGAGTTCATACAATCGATGCGAATGGTATTATATTATGCAGTACCCATAGATTCAATTATTGATTCCGGGTAGGTACATGTAGCACCTGGTATCAGCAAAGAATAAGCAAAATAACGAAGGTTATTGTGATAGGACGCGCGCGTGCACCGCTTCGCTCCGGCGGCGGCAGAGGCTTCTGTGGTTAGTTACTTTACAATTACTAAAGCCCCATCATAAGGGAATGTACTAACCTGCATCGTAAATGAGAGCCAAAATCTGTCTTCCTCTTGATAATTTGTCCATTTTATGCGCGGTTCTTTACGAATTCATTTGTGCGGGAACGAACAATGTCGACACACGGTTGCCGGGCGCACACTCGCGACCGAGCTGCGCGAACAAGGCTTGAGCGACAGCGCTGCTGGTGCGATAGGTGGGGATATAGAGCCAAATATATACGCACAGCGTTGACAAAAACGAACCAACAATTTATAGTACACCCGGATGTTTCGTACAATACTTTGAAAAACGGAATAATGAATATTAATTCCATATTTTTTTTAAGCAAATGTGTGGAAAACGGTTCTACGGGACATAAAATATTAGTTTTTGTAATAATCAATAAAAAAATGTGCTAAAGTAGCTTAGCTTATATCTACAGTGTTGGCCAAATTAGTATGGATTTCTTAAAATTGACAATATTTTAGAGCATAAGAGTTTTATTGTTAAAAAAATGTAATAAAAAATGAAAATAACCATTAGAAATATATATTATATTTATAATAGAAGGAAAGAAGTACACATTGAAGAATTTTAATATTTGGTATGGCCTCCTTTAGCTTTAATGAGGGCTTGCAGTCTTTTTGGCATACCCTCAATGAAATTGCGGCAATGGTTTTGCAAATCATCATCATGGTTTATTGTTTATTGTTTATTGTTTATTCATCTATATACTACACTGCATACAGTACACTGCACTCGGATTTGTCATATTTTATCATTAGCCAGTTTGGGGAAATGATCAGATCAGGTGCCACACTTTGATCAGCCTTTCGATGAGTAACCGCTTGTTCGGGACTTCAATTTCATTAATTTTCCTTTTCATAATACCCCATATTCCCTCGATAGGGTTCATGTCAGGGCTATTTCCTGGCCAAGGGAGTACGGTCATATTTTGTTTAAGAAAATAATCCTTCATTCGCTTTGAAACGTGGCAAGGAGCATTATCCTGTTGGAAAATGTACTCCTCATCTCCAAACCATTCTGTTATCTGAGGTTTAAGAGTATTTTCCAGCACATTCATGTACTTTTCTGAGTTCATTGTTCCAGAGACAACTTGAAGTCTTCCAGGTCCTTGTACAGATATTGAACTCCAAACCATGATTGAAGCAGCATGCTTTACTCTCTCCACTAAGCATTCCTTTTTAAATTCTTCTCCTGGCCTTCGTCGAACGTGCTGTGTCCGCTCATCAAGGATTTGGATGCTGCTTTCGTCAGAAAAAACCACCTACATTTTTTTTAAACAGCATGAAAAACAGCGAAAAAAATATTGTTTTTACATTGTTCAATAAAAAACACAATTATGCTACTACATATGAAAAAACATACAAATGTTCACATTTCTAATACATAGTATTATTATTTACCTTATTCCAATCATCAGATGTCCAACTTTCGTATGTTTTCGCCCATGCCAACCTCTTGTCAATCATCGCCTTAGTAAGCTTTGGCTTTTTCAATGGACGGCAGGCCTTCAGTCCTGCTTCAACCAACCTTCTACGCACAGTTCTTGAGCTGGCTTCAATGCCACTTTGTTGCCATAGTTGCCTCAATTTTGTAGAAGTGAGTTTGCGATTTTGCAGGCTAATATTTATGAGTTTTCTGTCATCCCGAGCTGAGGAAACCTTCTTCCGACCGCACCTACCCGTTCTTTTCGGTGACAATGTCTGCTTATTTTTATTTTTTTTGTAAATATTGGACACTACTTGTGGCGACACATTCAGTTTGGCTGCTATTTCATTTTGTTTCAAGCCAGAATTACTAAGTAAAACTTCAATCTGCCCTCTTTTCCTCGGACTTAAATCTTTCCCTTTAACCATGATTACTTTTGAGGTTATCTGAAGTTTAAATGGCTTTTAATCCGTCAAAATACTGCAACGAGGTTCGTAAACCTAAGCAGCATAGAGTAGTAAAACAAAATATCTGATAACACACGTGACAATTAATAAAAACTTCACTTATTCCAAACAACAAAGAAACCCATAAAAACATTAAAAGTCACTCTAATGTCAAATATTGTCAATGTCGCATCAAAAATAGTCATAACATAAAAAACGCAATAAATGTAATTATCACGTTTTTAGATTGAGGTATCGACAGGTTATGATTCCCCTGTAAATGTTTCTATATTAAAATAAAGTGTTCATTTATAATATATATTTTATATTATTTTTCTTTTATGTTCCTAACGGATATCAAATTCTTCTTCTTCTGTTGATCCCGTAGACCAGCTGTCGGCACCACGCGGGCCGTAAATGTTTTGTAAATAAGTGATTATCAAAATAAATGCATGAACGAACCGCGATCGACTGAACAGCACGCTAAGATTATAATTTTTCGGTTTGGAAATTAGTTCACCTTCGTCAATCGTCAAGTTTGCTTAAAGCGCTGAAGGCCTATCTTATTGAATTGGACGCGCACATGATCTTCGTTTTCCGCCTACCAAATTCAATATCAACATCACAAGTGCGGCCCGGCCCGCCTTTACTTAATTTTGCCACCTTGTGGCCCTTGCCTGCCAACAGGTTGCTGACCGCTGTTGTAGACAATTAGTATCTTCAGATCAAGCTGTCATATCACACTGGTCCTGTTTTCATTATTTCATTTCATTTATAGTGGTTTGTATATTTATTACTTGAGGAGTGACTTTTCAAACAGGCTTATTTCCACATTAACAAAATTTTCAGAAATCGCAAAAAACCTAAAGCAAGACTAAGGAATTTATTATGAAAACTAAAAAAACATAATCATTTTCTGTGTTGTTACGAGTGCTAGAAAATATATTTGTATTATTTTTTTTGTTATCACGCAATTTAAAAAAAAATAAAAAAATTTGAAAATAAGCCCGTTTGCCGAGGACATCAGAAAATAAGTCCGTTTGTCACGGACAAAATGGAAATAAGCCCGTTTGTAATGGACATTAATGGAATTAAGCCAGTTTGATAAAGATAACTGGAAATTTCATAAGACAATAAATTTATAACTTTATAGTATTCAGAGAAATAAAAATACAAAACTTTGGTCATTATATTTAATTTTTATACTACACACACTTTTCATATTTTATTACACCCTAATATCACCAATGTCTTCCTCGTTACATAAACATGCTTCTTCTGAGTCTGCCTGGATTTCGTTATTTCGCTCGTCCACTTCTTCGAGATTATTTTGGTCCGGCACTCCCTGCATTAGGAGTTTGTACCACGCTAGTTCCTCTAAATCCTCCCAATTTTCTCCGAACTGTTTGATGAGTAGCGACCGTACATCTTTCTTCATATTTTCTTTAAGTGGATGAAATGCAGGCGGTAATTCTTCGATGGTACAAGGAATCCTTTTTCCTCTTTTGAGCAGTGTTTCTGGAGTCTCATTACCATTAAATCTAAAGTTTTCAAAACCTGTAACGGTGCAACCTGTAGTTCGATTTCTCCGTTGGACTTTTCTTATATAAATCCTTTTCATTTTTTGGATTCCGTCAAGCTTGTTTAGATTGTTTTCCAAGCTTTTTATATTTATCAAATTCCAGTCTCTTTCTAGCAGTTTAACTTGGCCATGCTTTTCAAATATGTCATGGTATTCCTGAATTGTTGTAATTATTGGTCGTTTTCTTAGGTCTTTTTCAATCCGTCCAAATACTCTGTCGGCTGGTAAAAAACTATGACCTCGTACGGGGAATATAAGACTTATTTGATGGACATGAGCTGGAGACTTATTTTTTAGCCAATACATCAGAATGTGGATGACATGCTTATTTTTATTTTGTCCTCCACATCCATCACAGAAGAATCTGATTGTGCGAATATTTTCTGGTATTGTCAATTGTGTGAGGAAGTCATATAAAGCTGAACCAATCTCCGTTGCACCTCTTGCCGCCTTGGTTTGATCCCACGTATAAAACGTTGGCATTCTGGATGTTAGGCATACAACACAGAAGTTGTATAGAGCTACCTGTCTTGCATAGAATGCGTCTTGTATAGGAGTCCGCGGTAAAGGCTGGACTTGTTGCAAGTCAAAACAATAAGACAGCTCTTCCTCTAATGTTATCTTCATAAGATCATTAAACGCTTTTGCGCGCAGTTTGTGTACTCTCTTCAAAGTGATGAGCTCTTGTTTTTTTTCTAAATTTTTTTCTATCTTTATTTTGTTCAACAAAAGAATGCATGCACTACAAATGTCACTGGCTGGGCTCGAAAATCCAATGTTGTATTCTCGATGAAAGATCTTGTAGAACATTGTTTTTTTTACATTGAGTTGGGGATGTGTATCGTTGTAGATATTGAGGAGTTTTTTTGCTGTTAATTCACTGGACAAATAGATACGCTTGGATTTTGAGCGATTGTAGTGGCTCTCTCGAGCCGGTAGATTGTTGAGAAAGTTTCGCAGTGAGTCTTTTTTATCTTTATTTTTATTACCATATCGGTCCCCACCTCTTTTTTCTTCTGGAATATTACCAGCTATGGTAGTTCTATTTATCCTGTTTAATCTTTTTTCACCCACAGAAAACACCGACATAAAGAATTTTTTACATACGACTTTTGCAGTTTTTTTCCTAGTGTACAGGTTGTAGGAACAGCTTACGTTTCGGTTTTTTATGTTAACGTTTGTTTTCTTTTTATTTTGTGGCTCGTAGGGGGCCATCAATCTTGCTAGGTATATATCTTGGTGCAATTTACGTGTGTTCCTATAAAACAGTTTTCTGTTCTTTATTATTGATCCCAATGTGAATGAAGCGCACTTAAATTTACTTTTAGATCCATGTTTGCAGGGTGCTTGAAACCCTAAGCCAAGTGGGTTCTTGTCTGAATAACTGTAACAATACAAAAACATATTAGTAAGCATTTTCAACAAGAATGAACACACCCTGACCGGCTATAAATAAAAATAGTACGGGCTAGGCCGCCAATCATCCCGGAATCGGACAGTCCTGTAGTTGTAATCCCACATTGCAAAATTATAAAATAATCTCGAACGTCTGTCTCGCATTCCCGCATTTATATTGTTACTAAAATCATAGTAGCAAAGAAAAAACTAACTCACGAGCCAGGTGAACATTAACGATAAGAGCCATCACTACACAGCTATATACTCACATACATGCAGCGCAGCATATAAAGGAAACAATATCACCTATATTCGCATTGATGAAAACGCGATATAATAAGAAAAGGTAAAGGAAAGATGTTTTTGAAGTCAAAGTCGAAATATTTTTCGACTACCTATTGAGAAATGTCCCGCATAGAAGTTCATTGGTATTATAAGATGGGTACTTACTCCTTTGTTCGCTTGGCCTGCTTTGGTCGACGCCGCCCCCCAGGGTTTATCTCTTCAACACGTCTCTCGGACATAATTTTATTATTTTTACAGAGATGAAATAGGTAGCAGATCGATTTGTCGATAACTGTGACAGATTATTAATAAATTGACGCCAGTATTCGTCTTTGACATTGACAGCTACTCAAGCAAGCAAACCATATTTTAGTTGACCGTATTTTAAATGGGTCATCATATAAGTAATATCTCAACTGACAGCCAAGTTTTGTATTAAAATCGAATTAAGCTCCTTTGTAACGAACAGGTTATACATATGCTCATATTGTATGGGAAATAAGACTTTTTGACTTGAGATGCTCAAGTCCGAAATTATTCTATTGGATTAGTTCGGAAATAAGCCAGTTTGTTCAGGAAAATCGTTTTGATAGTTGAATTTAGACTGGAAATAAATCGTTTTGCTCAGTAATGTTTTGTGTGCCGGTGGAATTCAACAATATAATAATTTTCCTATACTCAACTCGATTTTTTTCAAAAGTGGAAATAAGTCCGTTTGAAAAGTCACTCCTCACTTTTGGTATTCAAACTATAATAGTTATATCATAGCGATGGGTCATAATAGTTACTTTTTGACATTACCTATTATTGATTAAGCTGCTTCTTAATAATAGGTTCTTCTAACTATTACCAAATAATAGCCTAATAATAGGGTAGGTAACCAGTACGCGCTCGCTTCATTTTTTAGGGTTCTGGACACAAAGGGTGAAAACGGAACCCTTTTACTAAGCCTCCGCTGTCAGTCCGTCCGTCGGTCCGTCCGTCCGTCCGTCCGTCCGTCTGTCACAGGGCTGTATCTCATGAACCGTAATAGGTAGGTAGGCAGCTGAAATGTTCACAGGTGTGTATTTATTTTGCCGCTATAACAAAAAATAGATAAAATAAAAAAATAAATAAAGGGCCCCCCCCTTACAAAAAACGTGATTGGTGTTGATGGTACGGAACCCTTCGTGTGCGAGTCCGACTCGCATTGGGCCGGTTTTTAGGGTTCCGTACCCAAAGGGTGAAAACGAAACCCTATTAGTAAGCCTCCGCTGTCCGTCCGTCTGTCCGTCCGTCCGTCCGTCCGTCTGTCACAGGGCTGTATCTCAGTAACCGTAACAGATAGACAGCTGAAATTTTCACAGAGCGTGTATTTATTTTGCCTAACAACAAATAGGTAAGATTAAAAAATAATTAAAATTAAAGGGGGTCCCCATACAAAAAACGTGATTTTTTTGTATAATTTTTTTTACGATGGTACGGAACCCTTCGTGTGCGAGTCCGACTCGCACTTGGCCGGTTTTTTAATCAGTTCAGACAAAACACAACTGAATAATAGCCAGAATCGTAAGATATCGTAGTATTCGTAGTTACGCGCGATCCGGCTGCAACGCTGCGATCAACTAATAAGATAAATTACCTATTATATTCATAATAGGTTAGACATTAGATAATAGGTTAGTAATAGCACAGTAGATAAATAGCTAAAGCAGTATAGAAACTAGGCCTATTTGTTGAGTTACATACCTACGCTCGATCGGAGCGTTAGGGTTGTCACTCTTATAATTTGTAAAATTATTATTTATTTGAACATTTATTTGGGTTCTGTAATGATGAAATAATCGAATATAGCCACTAGCTTACAAATAAAAGTAAATAAATAATTTAAAGAATTAACATTTTAAGAAGTATTTATTCTCTGTAATCATAAATTGGTCACTGAAAAATACTTTCGTCTGCTTCGAGACGTTCGGAATGCTTTATTATTAAATTTTATAATGTAAAAAATTCTCATTCTAATAAATAACCTTTTTAAATAATCTATCGGAAAACATGGACAAGGCACTACATAACTGATTTTGTCCATTTCTTTGAATATCAATGCAGCCACTTTACAGTTTATGTATTGTCTTTTAAAATAACTTAGAAACATTTCGTCCATTTTTTCTACATATTTGACGAAATCATCCGGTGGTACGACTAGTAAATTTTGGTCGGTATCTTTGCTGTATTCCCTGTATCTCATGTAGTGAGTTTCTGAACTGAAGTTTTGGATGGGTTGTTTTGGTTTGACATATGCTTTCAGAATTTGACAATCATTGTGCCGTTCGGCACATTTTTTTAGGAGGTAGCCACAAACATAAAAAAGGGAGTTTTTTTCCGGAATATCTAGTTGGTTATATTCTGAGCTCATAATTACAACGTTGTTATTTTGGTCTTCATCGTTTATAGTGGGGATTTCGTTTTCCTCATTTTGTGATGCTTCCTGATTTAGTTGACTTAACGCGTTGCTCTGAATGAGGAGTTTGCCCAAATCGTCTTCACAATTACCTGCTTTCGGAGGTTTTATGATATTACCAAAATAAATTTTTTGAAAAGCTGATATAAACTGTCTGCTTGTAGGTTCTGTAGCCAAACCATTTTTAGTTCGTATTTGTCCAAAAAAATTCTCAATCGAGTCTTGATTGAGCCTCCTTGTAAGTAAAAACGTGCATCCTTCTGACTTTAAATCTTCGTAAAGCAGCATAATAGATGTAATTGTTATTTGAAAGCCATGTATGAACTTAACATTTGACGTAACATTTTTTCCATTTTTCGGATTGATTAATTTCAGATGTTGAAAAAATTTTAACATTTCATTGAAAAAAGTTATTTGCGATTCTTTCCACAGAATGCTCGCCTGTATTCGTAATTATTTCTTAGATTTGATGAGTTTAATGCGTCAAATAAATTGTTCATCATTTTTATAAGTTCAGCAGTGCCTCTTCCGGATTCTTGAATTATATTAAAGTCCACGTAAGTCGATATACCTGCGGCAACAGAATTACTTAAAAGTTGTGTAGCGTAGCGAACTTTCATTTTTTCAAAATTTGTTGGATGTATATGGCTGTTCGTTAATTTGTGTGCAAGTTTGAAGCTCTTTTGTTTATCTTTCTCGTAAAATTGGACGATGTGGTCATATTTAGCTACAATATCATCGAAGTGGAAGTCGTAACAAATCAAATTATTGCGAACCAGTTTTATTAGGTGCGGTGCATCAAAAATATAGTATATTTTTTTGTTATTGACGAAGAAATAAGGACGTTCTATGGTAACAGATCTCTTTTTTGATGCGTTAACTAGATCAGATCCCATGTCGGAGACAAATGTTCTAATGTTAAGTCCTATCTCTAATAGCTTTTCCAAAAGTTTGTCAATCCATTTAGCTATCTCGTCGTAATTTCTACATTCGGAGAGCAATGCAAATCCAACGGGTTGCTTCCAGTTAATAAATATCCCACGAACCATCACAACCAAAGCATTTTTTACAGGTTCTGGTGACTGTACACCATCGATCTCATGAAAGCCAATAATTTTATCCTGCTTTAAGTTATAAAACAAATTGGCCTTTAAACTCATGGCGTCAATGACAACTGAGCAGTTCTTTTCCAAATTAGTCATTGCATTAACTTTAGTTTTTAGAATTGACATAACTCGGTCATTTATTTCAGTTGTCATCGGTATTCCATGTTTATTTAATGTTCTTGGACTTGGAAGACATATAGCATTTTGTAGTAATCGATAAGCTTGCGGACTTGTGTAATATAAATTCAAACAAAACATTTTGTAATTCTGGTTATATCTATTCCCGGTGTAATTAAATCTTAAGCGAGTCTGCGCTTTTACCAACTCAGCTAGGTTTTTTGTCAAAAATCTGTCACATAATTTGGAAAAAATATCTCTTTGATATTTTCCCGTTTTATTGTCGATTTCGTATAATTTAATTTTTTTTCTGGATTCTGAAAGATCAAATTTTAGTTTTCTTTTCCGTGGTGTGTCCGATGAAAGAGAGCTGGAAGTTTGAGCACTTCTACTCGCTGTTTTTTTTATTTTTTCTTCCGTCTGTGTAAATATTTCAACCATCGTCGGAAGTTCGGTCGAAGTTTCTGCATTTTTATTAAAATTTGGTAGATGGAGACATGGTAATGAATTGGTTTTAAGATTCTTGCGATGCGTTCCCGCTAAAATATCCAAAGGGTCAAAATGTTCTTCGCAAACGGTAAAGTTTTGTGGCGGTCTGTTCATCAAATCTTCTCGTGATATTAATCGAAGCCATTTGGAGCGTCTGAAAAAGATAACAAAATATCCTCCATATACTGTCAATTTAATCGGAGCAGGCGTAAAAATGTACAAAAATTAAAAGGTAAACTGGACATGGGTGGGTGGGACACGCAACGCAAACAACATACGCCAGCTCGATAGCGTTCGTAGTAGGGCACCTGGACGAAAACGTTGAAATTTGATATGTATTTAGAGGTTGGTAAAGTAACCACGGACGTTTTCTGTAAGTTAACGATTTTTGATTAACCAAGTACATTTTGGTGGACTTTAAAAGCGATAGTTTAATAGATCTCATCGAGACGACAATTTTGAGTACGAACACAATAGGTCTAGGACCAGCGGATTTCGAGATATGACCAACACAAAATTTCATTTGACGGATGGGTAGATCTCAGTGAGACGTCCATTTTGAGTACCAACACGATGGGTTTAGGACCAGCGGTTTTCGAGATATGACCAACACGAAATGTCATTTGACAGATGGGTAGATCTCATCGATACGTCCATTTTGAGTACCAACACGATGGGTCTAGAACCAGCGGTTCCCGAGATATGACCAACACAAAATTTCATTTGACAGATGGGTAGATCTCATCGAGACGTCAATTTTGAGTACCAACACGATGGGTCTAGGACCAGCGGTTTTCGAGATATGACCAACATAAAATTTCATTTGACAGATGGGTAGATCTCATCGAGACGTCAATTTTGAGTACCAACACGATGGGTCTAGGACCAGCGGTTTTCGAGATATGACCAACACAAAATGTCATTTCACAGATGGGTAGATCTCATCGAGACGTCAATTTTGAGTACCAACACGATGGGTCTAGGACCAGCGGTTTTCGAGATATGACCAACACAAAATGTCATTTCACAGATGGGTAGATCTCATCGAGACGTCCATTTTGAGTACCAACACGATGGGTCTAGGACCAGCGGTTTTCGAGATATGACCAACACAAAATGTCATTTGACAGATGGGTAGATCTCATCGATACGTCCATTTTGAGTACCAACACGATGGGTCTAGAACCAGCGGTTCCCGAGATATGACCAACACAAAATTTCATTTGACAGATGGGTAGATCTCATCGAGACGTCAATTTTGAGTACCAACACGATGGGTCTAGGACCAGCGGTTTTCGAGATATGACCAACATAAAATTTCATTTGACAGATGGGTAGATCTCATCGAGACGTCAATTTTGAGTACCAACACGATGGGTCTAGGACCAGCGGTTTTCGAGATATGACCAACACAAAATGTCATTTGACAGATGGGTAGATCTCATCGAGACGTCCATTTTGAGTACCAACACGATGGGTCTAGGACCAGCGGTTCCCGAGATATGACCAACACAAAATTTCATTTGACAGATGGGTAGATCTCAACTAGACGTCCATTTTGAGTACCAACACGATGGGTCTAGGACCAGCGGTTCTCGAGATATGACCAACACAAATTTTCAAGTTTCAAAATTTCGCATTGAATGAACGATTGTCGAAACGGCAATGAAAATTGTCCGTGTTTTCCATCTAGTTCAATGTAGCCGCGCAATACAAGGAAGGTCCTGGCATTGTGCCTAGTTCCCATGAAGTGTGTTAGGCTAGTAATCATGAGCCATAGAGCCATAGCCATAGTCATCATAAGCCATCCATGTCCAGTTCCATAAAAAAATACGTCCACTTTTAGTACCAACACGGTGGGTCTATGGCTAGCGGTTCTCGAGATATGAATAACACCAAAAACCCATGGACACCAAATAACACCTAAGAACTCCAACGATACCTAAAACCACAAAGGCACGCACGAATTCAGAATTAGTACAAAATTCAAATTAAATTCTTACCTTTCAACGTCAGCAGGGAGTTTAAAAAATGAAAGCTGCGGTTTGGAAGAAGCGGAGTTCAAGCAGCCGTATGCTACGCAATAAACTCTTGGCATCTTTAAAAAAGATCGCGCAGCGTCCGTCCGTGGCGCTGGCGCACGCAAACGCGACGACACGTCTCGTCTCGGCACCCGCTGCCAGCGCACTGCGGCGTCCGCTTAGGGGACTAGTCGAGGCTGCGTCTGTGCGAGCGCGACGTTTTGGTCGATTTGTACGTAGTTACTTTACTGGTCTTACCTCTACTGTGGTAATAGGCAACAACCAATGTTTGAACGTAATATAATAGCATAGCAATAAAAAAGCAGGCAGCGCTCTGCGTTAATATCGTAGGTAAGCACACGTAACTGCGTTATGTATTGTATACCTCATTGCAAGGACATACTATCTGTTTTCGCTTGAAAAATCATAGTCGTTTAGGCTCAGTCTAATATTTGTGCCCGCGCAATGTCAAGACAGAGAGGGTAACGGGTGGACGCGAGATGGGGCGAGCCGACCACAGCGACAGGTCACGCGAACCGAACCGAACGTTTCCGAATCAAGCACGAACTCCTTACCGATCCTATTATTTGCTAAGCATTACCGCGCTGTAGTCGTAAGCTGTTATATTACTTTGTATGGTAATACCTAATGTCTAACCTATTATGAATATAATAGGCCCACCTCTATTATATCACAAACTAATATATTCGCAGATTCGATCAATCCAGTAAAGAATCGGCACAGAAATTTCACTAGTTTTCCATCCACAGCAATGAAATACACACTTAGAGCTAAATGCTACTGCCAAACAATTGGCAGAACAGTTTAAGGCAAAGAAAGAACCATAAACATAAGAAACAGCAGCCCTCAGTGCAAATTAATTCAAATAGTAATTACTTAACTAACAAAGTTGCTTATACAATAATATGTATCGTATTACAAGTATCCTAAAAATCGGTATCGGTGTAAAAGCCGTCGTCAACTAAACAACCTAAGTCGGGTGTATAAAGCCCTTGTCAAGTTTGATATGGATGCAGTGTATCAAGTGAATATACATATTATTAAATACAAAATAATTAAAACAAAAAAATACTACCAGTGTAGTATTAATGTCAAACCAATTTTACAATAATGTATGGTACATAGAATGTACTGGTCTTATGATGTTAAATTTTTACCATTAAAAATTGATTTTATTTTATTTTTAAATTCATTAACAGGCCAATTTTTGATCATAGCAGGTAATATATTTGTACAATCTAAAACTATTGTGAATGAAACTTTTTGAAGTTTTTTCTAGTCTGTGTTGAGCATAATAGACCTTGAATCTCACATAATTCCCTTATCTTTTTGATTGCATAGCATGCTGAGCTGAGTTTACCGACAAGCTTATCTATATGATCTTTCCACGTCAGCTTACTATCAAATATTACACCCATGAAATTTATATAATTTGTTATTTTCAAAGACATTTCTTTGGCAGCATTACCTATCGCATACATAACAAACACCTATGTGTTCCCAGAGTAAAGTGCATAAAATTTATTTTATTCTCATTAAGCAACAAATTATTACACCTTTCCTTTCGGGGATCATAGTCCACTGCACAAGAATTTGTCATTATTTTAACATTTTTAGGGATCCATACTCCATGATGACAAATTATGCTTTGTTTTGCCTTTTTCGGTGAAACATGATGATGCCAAACATATTTCACCTCGTAAACATCTCGAGTCACACTATAGGGCTGAGGAAAGAATTTTCTACCTTTTGGTAGACAATACATTTGCAATCGGGTAGTATTAATTTTTATATGCATGATCTTAATCTCGTCGTATAACCTCTGATTCGACAATATTCCATTTAAGACAGCAATATCTCCAGCAATAATCTCAGATCTATTCTCGGCATTCATGTCGCGTCCCATACTAGTACGGCTTCATCCCGATCACCACAAGCGATAATAATGTCGTTCGCATCTTTAACTTCCTTTTTTATATGCTTTACACCAGCTACGTCTCTAGCCTTATCATTAGGATCAATGGCTATTACGTCAGCGTCTCCATATCTCTCAATCTCGAAGAAATTTAACCATCCTTCTCCTGGAGCAGCACCAACATATATCAACCTGGTATTGAAGACCATCTGAGCTGCAAAAGTAGCGCAGAGCTTCTTTTGTCCAGCATCAGAGACCAAATCGCAAATATCAGTTATCCTTCCTCCAAAATCACTATTCCTGAAATCGACTTTATTCATGACTATTACTCCCGAATATTCAATATTATTTCCAAGCGTAGCTATCCCACACATCTCTTTTGATCTCGTAACTATTTTTCTATTGACTACGGATTCCATCTCACATCCGCACCATCTATACCCTTCACGAGAAGATAAACTTTCTCTAATCATGTTACATAGTCTTATCCTCTCAGCTCTGCCGTGTAATTTCGAATGTATGAAGTCATAGGCTTCCCTCACGTCTGAGAAGTCAGGATGTCCCCTCAGGTCGTACAACAACCCTGCGTTGATCAACTCCAAGAAGTCTCCAACGCGGCGTTCAACAAACATCACTATCGAATCGCTATATCCCAAGAGAAACCAAGCTCTCTCTCTTTCTTGATCAGTCCTAAGAGTCCCGTTAAAAACAATTTTATTCTCAATAGCGAAAAGCACTCTCTTGTACTGTTCGGAAGATACCACGATTCCGCAATAGTTCCTCATGACGCAGCTTCTCTAATATGCCATTTGTTGAGGCAAAGTCTGACTTTTTGGTAACTTTTCTATTACTTTTCCCTTAAATATTTTATTTATGCTGTTGCACCAATTGTGAATTTGCATTCTACAGACTAGTGTCACAAAATAATCATAAACGACATCATGATGATGGATGCACCCCAAACGATCTGGTTTAAACATATTAAAATATTGTTGTTTTATCATCTTTTTTAAATTAATCTGGTGAGGATTATTAGTCAAATGACTGTTAATTAAATCTATTAGTTCTCCCAGCAACATCACGAAATTGTCGGAAGGGTACTTTAAATTTCGTCCTTTTAAAAGTCTGTACTCCTTGTGGGATATCCATTGATGAAGACTAGATTTCTCTGCTAAAAGAGTTTTTTTACAATTTTTGCAATTGTGTTTTCTTAAATTTTTTTTACACACATATCCTGTTACATAGGCAGTAGTATGAATCCTAATCTTTTCCCTCATTGCCTGTTTTTTTAATAAATGTAAGTCTGGGGACATTCTACTCTCACACAAACTGGATGTGCTTGGTTGTAACCTGGAGGACAGTTCAGGATGCTGTTCTTCACAATGTCTGCTACCCTGTTCATCTCTCAAAAATAATGCACGCAAGTTGAAGCCCCCACGTCTTCTTCGCAATTTGCGTCAGAAGAGTGCAACCCAATCAAATCATTTATTACTTTTGAAAGCAGTGGCAAATGTGTCAGGGCCAGGGTTAACATTGCGGTAATTAATAGAGCGTATTTTTCCAAAAAAATTTTCAAGGGGATCTTGATTCAAGTGCCTGGAATAAAACTTATAAACACCCAGACTATTTAAAAGTTTCCAAATCCTTTGGAAACTTTTAATCGTTGTTATCCAATTGACAATACTTGGCACCTTTTTATATATAGGCCCCCCCTTTCGCTTTGCGGCTGCACTATCGCAATCTTTAAACTGAATATTATTTAGCTTTTTAAGTGCAGCTGGCCAAAATTCGTGATGTCGAGATTTTTCCATTACAGGCGTTCTCATTTTGCCTGTGACCACAGTGCCTTTAGAAGCATTAACACTATAAAATAATTGATCGAAGAACAAAACAGCGTCTGATGTATTTCGCATCGTTGCACTGATTTTTTCACCATTGACATGGCAATCTGAAAAAAATAATAATAACATTATATGCTAGTCATTGCAGATGTTAAATTAAAATAATAAAGTACAAATTTAAAACTTGGTCGAGTAACGGGAAAACATTTTCATTCGCGAATATTTATGGTCAATTTCTTTCGTTAAATAATTCTACAAATGCTCCTTCCAAATGGCAACACATAATAAGATCTACTATTTGTGGAATATGTTACAACTAGCTATTGCCTGCGACTTTGTTTGCGTGGTGGTTATTGTCCAGCCCCTAGTTAATGTAGCATGATAAACTCAAGTAATAAGTCCTAAGTTAAGCAGTATACTGCTGATAAAACATTAGAAGGCTTGTTCAAATCGGTCCATTCGTTTTTGAGTGATGTTGATGATTTTGAGCAAAAAAACAGAAAAATATACAGACAAACAGACCAAAATTTTATACGATTTACGCTTCCGTACGATTTAGATTACGATAGATAAAAGCGTTTTCACAAAATGGGTGAAGCCGAGGTAAAATCACCACCGCTTACAGCTCGCTGGCTGACAAGACTTACAGCTCGCTGGCTGACAAGACTTACAGCTCGCTGGCTGACAAGACTTACAGCTCGCTGGCTGACAAGACTTACAGCTCGCTGGCTGACAAGACTTAAGCAATGAGAAGATATTTTTTTAAATACCGCAATATTACAATAAAGTACTCATTGATGGCTTGCATAACTTACCAAATTTTGAAGTGTAAGCTAACATTCCTGCGACACTTTCACTCAGCACCTTTGAACATTTTTCTAATTTTTGATGGTATGACATGTTCATCATTTATTTTAGGAAGCATACGCAGGTCTCCAATGCCATTATCCATATTGTACACATCTATAATGTCTTGCCATTTGGCCTCCTTTCCCTCAAAAATCATATTTTTTGTGAGAAAATTATTTCTTACGCCTTTGAGTAAATGAGGAGGGTCATACACAGCGCTCAATTTCTTGCCACTTAAGTTGATGGTCTCATCTGAAATAAAGATAAATGAATTAATAGCTATTACCATCTATATGTCGCAGGCATTTTGTATGAATCCGCATTTTACAAACGGCGTCGTCCGTTCACAAACGCTCGCTGTTTTGCAATATGCCGAAGGCAAAATGGCAATTCGTTCAATTGTTATAATTTAGACATTGATTTAAATAGTAGGGTGACCATCATATCATTAAACATAAAATAATACACGTGTTGGACAAATCAGACTTTATTTTAGAACCTATGAAAACTTAAAATATGAGTAGGTAGGTAAGCTTATTAATTCAAGTAGGTAACAAAATCAACATTTAAAATATTATCAACAATATGGCATTTCACATGAAAACACCATTTAGAAAACCTATAGGTAGGTGTAATAGGAAAGACGCAACACAAAATTACCCATTAAAGAAAAATATTCAAAATACCACAATATGGTATTTTGTATGTCACATTTATAGGCGGAGTGACATTTTAAGTGACAGGTACTCTGAAAGAAAAACAAATTATAAAAAATTCAAAAATCTTTAACAAAATAAAAATAAATCTTAAAAAGTCAAAACGTTATAAAGTATCTATAGAAAAACCAAAACTTATTTATTGGCGCATGTCAAACTTGAATGACATTTCGACCCACAAAGAACTTTCTTTTTGAAACATGCGCATCGGTTATTTTGGCACTGCGTTTTAGCCGGCTTGCACAAACATTTGCTAAAACCCTGTCCACCAAATAAAGATTCCTTGGAAACAGCTTCTCTTAATGATATAATATTCTGTGGAATTTCTTTGAGGTATTTGTTTGACGAACTTTGTAGTTCCTGTCGAGAAAACCAATTTTTGATGACTCCGTTAGATGTGCCAATTTGGTAAACGCCGTGTCTCGTATCCAATATTTTTCCCATTACATTTTTAGCATCTATGGGCCCTCTGTCGATTTTTGGAACACTCACAAAAACACTATCTCCTATGGTTAGTGCTGGGAGTTTCTTAGCTGTATCATCCATCATTTTTTCTGCAGCTCGTTTTACGCCTTGATGTGATTTACTCCGTTCTGATTGTATGTCTTGTTCTCGTTTGCACAGAAAACATAGAACTTTTGCTCCGTAACCTTCACCATTTGTTTCTCCGCAAATAGTGTGAACTGGTCGAAGACAAGAACAGCATTGGTGGGCTCCACTTGTTCCATCTTTACAAACAACGCATCTCAAATCGGGATCGGGGGTAGAAATGTCACTTGAATCTTGCATCACGATATATTTTTGCAGAGTTGAATCATTAAAGGCGTATGTAGGTTGAATGAACGTTGAGGTATTTGCATCATTTGAAATGTGAGCATCAAGTTGCACAGGCGACGTAATTAATACGTTAGATAATATGGTAACAGAACTGGTTGCGACTTTTGTGGAATCATCTTTTAAATTAACCAATGTCTCATTTTCAGAATTTGGAGTCTGGTTTTGTGAAGGCTCGTGTATCTGAATCATTTCACTGACATCGAATAATCCTTGACATGTCACTGGTCTTCCGCCACAAGCATCATGAAATTGTTCTTCTGAAGACTCCTGTGTTTGAATATTTTCACCAACAACAGATAATGCTTGAACATCCACCTGTAATTGTTCTTCTGAAGACTTGTGTGCTTGAATAATTTCACCAACATCAAAATTCGGTCCTTGAACATCGATATGCCTTCCATCACAAACATTTTGTAATTGTTCTTCAGTTGTGATGTGCTCAAGAATTCCCTGGGGAATGCAAGAACTTTGCAGACCGGATTTTGGTTCGCAGCCGAAAAGAGCACGAAATGGCGATCTTCCTATAATTCTATGGAAAGATGTATTCTTGCTATACTGCACGAAAAAGCAGCCCATCGCCCATTTGGTAGAATTATTATCCCGCATCCAAGCACGAAGCATGTTTTCAACGTCTTGATTGCTACGCTCAACACTGCCCTGGGTCTGTGGGTGTCGCGGTGTACCGTGTATTATTTTGCATGCAGGCCACATTTTTACCATTTCTTCAATGATGTTAGCGGTAAATTCTCTGCCGTTATCGCTCTGTAGTATATATGGTGCTCCAAATTCTAAAAAAATTTTGAGCAGCTCAGTGGCGACCTCACTTGCTTTTTTTGAAGAAAGTGGTCTCAGATGAATAAACTTAGTGCCGTGGTCCTGATAGTTGAGCAGCCATTTAAACTCACCATCTGGAGCTGACTGTAGGTCAATCAGATCAACCTGACCCCGCTCGTTAAAATCTCGCGATATAATTGGTTTAGTGACGATCCCTTTCTTTGGTACGTTACGTTTGGATTCACAGACAGGACATAATGATACAAATAAGTCGATTGCTTTTCTCACTATGACAAATCTATTTTTCAGTTGGTATTGAATTTTATCTCGACCACCATGTCCACAGGCTTTATGAATGTCTGACAGTACGTCGTAATATTCTTCAGTTGGTATGACACGGACTGTTGGACTTTCAGGGTTGTCCTTTTTCAGAATAAGATAGTCCTCGTCACCAATACTCATTACGTCATACTTTTTGGACCAATAATATTCCGCAGGTGTCTTCCGAGTGCCAGATTGCATGGACACCCTAGCGTTTTTTACGTGCCGGATAACCTCAAAAATTTTTTGATTTGTCCATGGCTTTTTCACTGTTCCTGTTTGTGAATCGTAAAATTTTCTTAATTCACTATAATATATGTCTTTGAAATCACTGATTTCTTGTGAAAAGTCCCGTGCACTCGTCGTATTTCCACTGTTTTCAATATTTGTTTGTGTCGCACGACCACTATTCGACGCCATTTTTCTTGTTTTGGTCAGCAGCGCCGCGCGTGGTAAGAAATGGAACTAAATACTTCAATTTGCCGCGGCATTTTGTAAATGGCGTTAAAAGAGTCCGTCAATTGTTGTGGCAAATTACATATTGACAAGGCAGTTTACATTTTGCCTTCGGCATATTACAAAACAGCGAGCGTTTGTAAACGGACGACGCCATATGTAAAATGCGGATTCATACAAATTGCCTGCGACATATATAACACCTGGAATTTCATCGGAAGCAGGACTTGAACCTGCGACCTCTGGATTGCCGGTCCAAGTGCTCTGACCACTAATCGGTCCCGATGACACAACACGGTATGAACACACACCAATTCATATATTCTGTTCATCGTAACATGCTTCCTATGTTACTTGTGTCGTGTGGGTCCGGCACGTAAAATAATTCAACTGGGTCCAACTGCATTTCTTCCCGCGCATATCGTAAGAACCAACTAAGGGATTCTTCGTTCGTGTTTCGGATGCCACGTTAAACAGTAGGTCCTCTTCCTTACTAACTAGGTGGTATGGTTATTCCCGCCCGGGTTGGTACCACCGCATTGGATAACGATTGGTCGAAGTGGCGATGAAAATTTCCCATGTTTACCATTCAGTTCAATGTAGCCGTGCAATATAGAGGTCTTGGCATGGCCCCTAGTTCTCATGTGGTGTTATGGGCTGATATAATGGCAGTGGGTGTGTTATTAGCCATCACTCCAGTAGCGCTACCGTCAGTTTGAACGATAAACGAAATAGTACAAACTATAAAGTTGACCGTCAGCATTTGTATGAGGAAATGTAGTTCCATTTCGGTCGCTAGAGGCGCTGCACATTTTTGCCGTACAAAATGCTAACTATCAACTATTTCGTTTCACGATTACTTTCATCGTTCAAACTCATGGTAGCGCTACACGTTCAGTATAAAAAAAATGTGGTGAATCATCAATAATTTACTATAAATATATTTTTTTTAATTCTTACCTAACTCTTGACCAGTTAAAAGTTGTTCTCGTCTGGTATCTTGCTGCAAATTTTTTAGTGCTCTTTGATTTGTTGCTCCTTGATCACAGATCAAGGCTACAGGCTCTAATCCACAGGCTACAGTGGCAGCCACGACGTTGGGAGTTGTCCCTTCGCACAAATAATAGGCAATAGGCTGACGCCAAGATGCAGCCACACCCCTGATCATGACAACAAGTGCGTGATCTGCGTACCGTAATGACCGTTTCGCTTCACCATCATCCACGAATCCGATGATTTTATCATTACTTTCTCGGTAAGTGAGATAAGGAAGTAGTTGGACCTCATCAAAAACTATGGAGCATATCTTTTTTGTAGGATGTTTTACATTTTCTTTCAAAGCATTAAACAATTTTTCGCTTAGTTAGTCCACAATCAAAAGGAAATTTTTCGGTCACTCTATTTAGAGTACGCTTATTTGGCAACACAAAAAGTTTGCTTAAAAATGTATAGCCCTTTGGGCTGTTCTTCATAAGCGCAAGCAAAAAAAAAAAGTATTTTCTCGTCCATCGTGAAACGTCTTGCGTATTTTTTTTCCTTTTAATTTTGATTGCATTTCGATAAACATTTTCAAAGTGGATCCCATATCTTCGACGACTGATTTGAAAGATGTTTCATGTGCCCTCTTTTCCGCATTCTTCAGTCGTTCGGAGAAGGATATTTTCTGTTTTTGCAATGATTTTCTTATTTTCACACATCTTTTGTATAGCCTTTTACATTTTGGCGTAAGTTCTACAAACTTGCCAATCATCCGTTGTCGTAGAATAGTTTCTGAAATATAATTAACATTTAATCTAGGTATGTAAATATAATATAAAAGTAGATGGATAATTTATAACTCATTGATGCAAAAATATATTTGACAGGTCGATGTCATCATGTTGAATGTTTGGGTCGAGAGCAAGTTTTGACTAAACTGGGAATTGAGTTTGAAATGTCCAAAGTAGTAGGTACTAATATAGCACTTTATAAGATATATTAAACCGTTGCGATTTACTGCCTTAGGAAATTTCTTTAAGTCAACCTTGGGTTTATCGTAATGTTCCATGTTTCGTAATCGAAATCAAAGCAACACCTGACAAGCGACATAGTAAATGTAGAATTATGTCAAATTTACCAGAAACATTGACATTCTCGGAGGGGTCTGAGCTTCCAAAGTAGATGTAGTGGGCCCATGCACAGCAGATGAAGTTGATGGCGCACTGAAAGCTGTAAATAAATGGAGAGGAAAAAGATATAAATGTGAATTACAAACGTAACATTGAATTATAGTGTCCAGTACCCCTAGTCTGACTTTGTTTATTAATTCACGTACATTCATAACGTACTGAACTTATAACTATTAAAATATAGTATTTAATGTTAATATTTAAAAAAAAATACACTTAAAATGTTGTTTCTTAACTATTTTATGAATATATGTTTATAATAACCTTCACAAAACCTCAAAATTAGCACAATTTCCTTAGTTCCATTTTAATCGCTACGGCGCTGCAGTCGCGTTTCCATACATTCGGTTCACAACCGAACAGTTTACGTACTGCGTAAACATTAACTGAAAAGTCAGACTTTGGCTACTGGTGTTAACTATCAAACTTATTTACTTTGAATTTAATTATCACTACATAGTATAAAACAAAGTCGCTTTCTCTGTCCCTATATCCCCATGTTCGCTTAAATCTTTAAAACTATGCAACGGATTTTGATGCGGTTTTTTTTAATAGATAGAGTAATTAAAGAGGAAGGTTTATATGTATAATAACATCCATTAAATAGTGGAGAAATACTGTTATTTTTGAGGTTTCCAATGTGATTTCATAAAAAAAGACGTGTGGCACTCGGGGACTGCCGCGGTAAAGCTATTGCATAGCATTTTGTATCAACTTATGCCGGCCCGCCCCCGCCGCCGCTCCCGCCGCCGCCCCCGGCCCCGCTCCCCCTGGTGTGAAGTAGCACTACCGGCATCGCCCGTCGGAGTGGGGAGCGTGAGGTTTTTTTTCGTTACGGAATTTCTGGATTCGGTCCCCGCGCTCAAGGCCCTCGATAGAAGCTATGCAATAGCTTAAAAAATCATTTTTCCGCTTACATTACAAACGCAGGCTGAACCCTACGAGATTTGTCAAAATAACGTACTAAGTATTGTACACATTGAAAAGGCCTACACAAAACTCCGCGATGGTATATGTCTATCTCTTATGGATATCCCACAATAACATTTTTTTGTCATTTACTTTTTACGACAAATAATGGCTAATTTTCGAAGTGATTTTAACCAATACAGCATTAATCCTTATCCAATTAAATACCTTAAATAAATTGTTGATTTAATATGGATCTATATGGCCCGTTACAGCATATGATTTAAATGAATATTTTCGAAGATAATACATATTTAAAAATTGCAATGACCATTAATAAATCGCAGGGTCAAACCTTCAACGTTGCAGGTTTAGATTTGAGCGTTGACTGTTTTTCACATGGCCAACTGTATGTCGCTATTTCAAGAGTAACCTCTAGAGAAAACATGTTTGTATTGTCTAATGACAATAAAGCTGTGAACGTTGTATATAATGACATTCTGTAATATATTAATTGCTGTAAAAATAAAATAAATAGGTAAAAATTTAAAAAGTAAATAAGTAAAAATGTAGTGTATGAATTTAGATATTCCAAAGATAGCAGGAAATACTCATGGTATAAGGAAAGGGGAATTGTTTTACTCCAAATTTAACACGTGCGGGCCACGGGCAGTAATGAATAAATCAAAACTAATGGATCGATGTTAATCATTTTTTTAGTAAGTGACATACTCTATATATTTTATACCCGTGCGAAGCCGGAGCGGGCCGCTAGTAATTAATAAGCAAAAGAGAATATAAGGTTCAAAAGTAAGGCAAATACATTTTAAAATGAATAGAGAATTTACTATTAAAGGTCAAAAGTAATAGGTAATAATAAAAGTGTAATTTATACGAAATTATGCAGCATCTTCTGAAATTTATTTTGGTCAACTATAGAACTTGGAACTTAGTCAGGACGGGGTCGAGTTGAATGGAAATTTCCTTCAAAAGGTCAACAGTAATAGGTAATAATAAAAGTGCACTATACGAGAATACTCAGCCTCAGTCAGCCTTGGTTGCATAGTGGTGCAACACGTCGGCGTTCACTGTTGCAATACTAGGCGTGATCGGGCTCTGGAGGGTTGACCATTCGACTGTTGAAGGCTGCCCATGGTTCGGAGTCCACAATAATTACCCTAATAACAACGCGGTAGGGTAGTTAATCCCGCCCGGGTTGTACCACCACATAGAATAAATGATGGTCGAAGCGGCAATGAAAATTGTCTGTGTTTTCCATCCAGAGTCCTTGTGTTGACCAGAAGAAATCGCTGAATAAACCTTGATATGCAATCTTTTTATTTTACTTTCATGATATTAGGTCATTAAAACTCATGACACCTAGTTTCCATGTGTTTTAATGACCTAATATCATGAAAGTAAAATAAAAAGATTGCATATCAAGGTTTATTCAGCGATTTCTTCTGGTCAACACAAGGACTCTTTAGAATGTATTCTTTGAGAAATATGGCAGTTATTTTATGAGTAAAATGTCAAATTTACCAGTAACGTTAGTATGTATCGGTGGGGTTTGACACTCCAGAGCGGATGAAGAGTCCCCAACAGATGAGGTGGATGGCGCACTGAAAACTGAAAAGAGTGGAGTATTTAGAATTTAAGGTGAATATGGAAACAGATGCTAGTGTCATATGTGAAAGTGGTGAAAACAGTAATGTAGGTACTAAATGCTAAAAATAATTTTTAAAATTAATTTATTAAGCAAAATGGAATGTTAGGGCAGGAAGTGAGGTGAACTCATGCTGGATAGTTGGGAATTTACTTTTGAAATGTTAAAATAAAAGTGCACTATTATTTTGTGGAACGGTTGGACTTATTCTTCAGCAACTTTTTCCAGTCAATCCTGGGACTCCTCAGAATGTTTTCTTGCAAAAAAGTGGCAGTTATTAGCAAATTTAGAAACATATATAAAATTTACCGGCAACATTGGCATTTCTCAGAGGGGTTTGAGGCTCCAGAGCGGACGTACTTGAAGTGTTCACTGCAGACGAGGTGGATGGCGCAAATAAGGCTGTGAAGAGGAGCAAAGGCATTAGCTTTAAAGTGAATAAGGCAGTTAAAGGGAAGGAATGTGAACAAAGGCAATAAAAGCACCAACGGAGCTAGGAATCATCATCATCAGAGCATATCATTTTGACTAACCTTAAAACAGTTAAAATTGAGCTAATGACGAAAATATGAAACAAAGGTAGAATTCATTGAATGGCACAAAATGTATGCCTGCTTCCTCCGCTCCGGCATCTGGGATATGTCTTTGGGTATACTTACAACTCAATGCATAAGTATGATCAGCATGCATGTCAATATATGTGTGGTCTGGATGGGGCACTGAAAAATAAAAATATAATATTAGCAAACAATCATGTGCTTTTCATTACAATGTGAAAATGAATGAATATAATTATTTTTTTTCATTGAACCTCGACATGATGGCTAATACCACACCCACTATCATGATATCAGCCTATAACACCACAGTGGGATCTAGGTGCCAAGCGAGGCCTTCCCTATACTGCACGGCTACATTGAACTGGAAGGAAAACACGGACAATTCTCATTGCCGCTTCGACCATCGTTTCATTCAATGCGGTGGTACCAACCCGGTCGGGACGGAACCTGCCACCTTGTTTGTTAGGAAGAGGACCTACAGTTTTACGTGGAATCCAAACCACGGCCAGCCTCTCTCAACGGTCGAATGGTCACACATCCAAGTACCGACCGCGCCCAGCGTTGCAACTTCGAAGAGGGATCGCTGAAGTTACGCGCCACTTGGCTACCAAAGCTGACATAATGACTTGAAGACCAAAGCAAAACTTACAAATCTATTCAAGTTACGCGCATAGTTACCAGCGATACAAGTTGCCAAGTTATGCTATTGGTGCAATAGGTAAATAAATAGACATTTAATGAATGGGACATTTCACGTGAAGCGGACAGGGAAAAAAAAGTGAGGTTCTGAAAATCGACCACATTCGGCCCATTTGTACTTCTAGTAGGTATGAATGTGTACGCAAAATTTTTTTTTTGTATATATATATTTACCAAGTTATAGGTTTCAAAAGAATTGTCGTTGATTGGTACTACAATTTTTCGAAAGTAATTTTTCGAATATAACAAATCTACTATAAAATATTTTACATAGCGATACATATTAAAAATATACTGTTCTTTTTGACAGTAAAAAAAAATTAAAAAATAAAAAAAAAATTAATGGCCAAAACCGGAAGTAAACTTTTCAAACCAGAATTACAGTCACTTCGACCAATTTTTTTTTAATTTTTTTTTCTTTCAAAATATAGATTAAATGATAATGAAAGTACACTAGAAAATTTAAAATGAGATCTCTATTAGTTTAGGAGATACATTGAATAATGTACACCCGCGTCGCAAGGGGCGTCATATGTAGCACTTGCTTAGATCGGTTGGTGTGCGTCAAATAAAATGGCTTGTATAAATTACTGTGATAAAATAGTTCAAACATAATAAAACAACATTGGTACGACACAAGAACTGTTTATTTTGTAATTTTAACAATTTTACAATGGGAATCTATCTATGGCAGAACTGGTCCTCTTTACAAGAAGGCCTGTGGTTGTTGGAATGAAGCTGCTCAACTTTTTGGTTCCTGAAATGGTGACCGTAGACGCAAACCGGGGTTCCAAAAAAAATATCTGACGCTCTATATCATCTTTAGAACAGAAATAAATGGCGGTTTGTTTTAAAGATGATTTTGCCCATTCATATAATCGCATTGGTGTTATAATTGCTTTACTTGGAGGTAACTGTAAACTTGCACGCGCAGCTAAACGTTTCAGATTCCCCCCTAGACCATCGCATGGCCCCTTTCCGTGAGATGTTGCATGAAAATGCAACTATGCATCTGCAATAAAATCTTCTTTATAATAAAACAGATTCACAAAGTTAAATCTATTTTTAAATTGTTGGGAAGCCCCGTCAGTTATGTATATACTTTTTGATCCAACTATCGATTTTTCTAAAAGATGCTTTTCTAAAAGGTGGCTGTGTCATGCTTCAGTTCGTCAGAAATCATAACAATGCTTCCGTGTTTTACTTCATTACCGTCTCTGTAGTAAAACACTGACGTTAGAAGCGTTGCCTGTGCATTATTCCAATGAAAGGATTGAGCAGCATCTTGGACAATAAAACTATAGTTTTCTGCAAAATCACATTGTACGAGAATTTGACCTTCATCGATAGTCTCCTTAAGAGTTTTAAAATAAACCGCCTGTTGCTCTGCAATGTAAGCATGAGGTTTCAAAAGGTCCAAAGCGTCACATAACTCATCTACAAAACTATCGGAAGATAAAAGTCGAGTAGATATCGTGTAGCGGTCTGTGCCATCCCATTTTTCAAACTGCACTTCGGTGACTTGATTGTTATCAAATTGTATTTTTAAATGTTCTCGAATTGCACTTAAGCCTGGACAAGAATTAAAGCGTTCATTTGGCTGTGTCTTAGTAGCCATTAAATGTCTCCTCCATTCAACATCAATTTCACGTTTTGATGGTAAGTACAAACACATACCATATGTGTTCCGAAGTCGCCTGCGAGGATACATTGTTTGGGTCTTAGTGTTAAAAACTTTGTTAAGCCTACCTTGATGTTAGGGTATTCATCTTTAAACCTCTGATAAAGTTCGTCAATGTTACAGAGAAGGAGCTGTTTCTGTATGTGCGTTCTTTTTCCATCGTCTAATTTAACAGATATAAAATCTTTTTTACCAGGCATTATGCGGCTAATGTCTTCTCGTAGATAAAAATCTTTAACAAAGTTCTCCGTCTCGGCTGGTAGTTTACGACCACCGCGTGGGTTCGGAGAGGATAAGATACCGAACTGATTGACAAGTTGTTTTGCTTTTCTTGCTTGTCGCCTGGACGTTTCAAATTCTTCTGCAAGTTTATTTTCACTCCATGACGTGGGTGCTATTGTTAATATCATAGTCTTCATAGAAGTAGAAGTAGAAGGATGATTGAATTTCTCTTTTAGCTGCTTTAAAATTTCTTCGTTTTCGATGGATGTGTCGGTTTAAGTGGAAATATGTTTAAACGTATCTTCGGGAATAAACGGTTCATCTTCAATGTTTTGCGAAGGTTCACTAGATGTTTGACTGCATTGCACAATGTCTTCATTAGCTACTGGAGGAGATTCAGTCAAAAGTCGTTTCCTGCAGGAGGCACATACGTAAAGATCTTGTGAAAAACTCCTCTTTTGAGCTAAACATTTAGATATTTTCCTTAAATTTTTAAATTTTCGATGAAGTACCAAGTGAAATGGGTTAAAACATCGATCACCGTACGGCGCCATTAATAATAACAACTGTCACAGATTAAAACGTGCACAAGTCGCTGAGCGGTTAAAGCAACACTAAAGTTTAAGTTACGAAACCGCTAGGCGTCATATTTCTATCTCTTTCTTGTAGATAGGTTTGACCGTTTGACTCTATCTGAGACAAAAAAGTACTACACGTTACTAACAGATGGCGCTATTAGTCACGTTTCGCAAATAATAAAACTTTTCTACTGCTCCAAAAACGTTTTTTCTTTATAATATATTATTAACTTATATTTTTATTATGTAGTTATATTTATATTATATTATATTAATAAAACTTATTTCATATCATTAAATGAGGTTAAATATACGCTAAAACGATATAAAATATTAATAAAGTTGCAATATCGCGCAAACTGCTCAACCTTGCAAGCGCTACATATGACGCCCCTTGCGACGCGGGTGTATATCATTCAACGTATCTCCTAAACTAATAGAGATCCCATTTTAAATTTTCTAGTGTACTTTCATTATCATTTAAGCTATATTTTGAAAGGAAAAAAATTTAAAAAAATTGGTCGAAGTGACTGTAATTCTGGTTTGAAAAGTTTACTTCCGGTTTTGGCCATTAATTTTTTTTTAATTTTTTTTTACTGTCAAAAAGAACAGTATATTTTAATATGTATCGCTATGTAAAATATTTTATAGTAGATTTGTTATATTCGAAAAATTACTTTCGAAAAATTGTAGTACCAATCAACGACAATTCTTTTGAAACCTTTAACTTGGTAAATATACACTATACAAAAAAAATATTTTGCGTACACATTCATACCTACTAGAAGTACAAATGGGCCGAATGTGGTCGATTTTCAGAACCTCACTTTTTTTTCCCTGTCCGCTTCACGTGAAATGTCCCGAATGTCATATAATTTTTTTTTTTAAAGGAAACCATTTTGAGTACACAATGTATATCGTCAAAATATTTTCCAAAAATCCACTCTACCATCCTTGATTCATAGCTAGATGCTTCAAAAGAAAGGAAACTAAAAGGATAGCTAAAGTTTAACGTAGCACCCGAACAACGGATGACGAATCCTTTGAAATAAATGCACTGGTTGTCATTACATATAACCTTAAAATCGGCTTCAAAATAGTAGGTACTTACTGAAATGTACTGGTCGCTGAGGTATGCCCATAACAATTTCTTCGTTGGTAAATAGGGTAGGGCACGACTGGTGTAGTCTCACATCACCGCGAAAGAATCTTGATTCGAAATGTCTCCGGCATATAAACTTTTTTCTGATTTGGTCTGGTCTTAGACTAGAGAAGTCCGACCGCAGAGGTGCGATGTAAGACAACCAAAGTTTTTGCAAGGTCCGATCACGGGGAAGGCTGTAAAGTGGGGTGTTTCCACCCTTCTTGCTGCTGCAACTGGGCACGCAACACGATCTTAATGGCATCTTCACTTCAGTCACTTGACCACAAGACAAGAGAAGAAAAGCAGCACGGATTTCGGATTGAATAGTTAGGAAGAACGAAAACAACGAAACGATGAGTACGAACTGAACGACAATCAACCGACGCCATTTCACGTGTTGCCACTCGCTAGAATGTAGTCGATAAAATTTTACCGATATTATTCTAATAAGCAAATTAAAACTTAAAGAAGAAAATTATCCACCACATGATAATGAAAATAATTCTAATACTACATATATTCATCCAATAAAATATCTATTTTTTGTGCTTCATAATAGCAAGGAGCCATAGAAAATGTTACCATTATGCACTTAATAATTCTAAAGACATTTATGACAGCAGCATGTGATTGGTTCGTTTGTCTTGTCCTCCCAAGATGGCCGACTTCTATAACTGCAGCGTTCCGTAAAGGAGCTGTCAGCGGCGTGAAAAATACGCGCCTTGTGATAGCTGTCAAGGTGACAGTTGAGCAGAGAAGACTGAAATTACACGGAGCACAGAACAAAAAGTAGCCGAAACTTGACTTAAGGGAAAGATGCTCTCTCTATATAATGGGTTTCAGACGTCGTCGTTACGGAACACATAATATGTTTTACTTGTTGGCAATGGTGGTTTGATTGAAAGTTAATAGCGGCGATTTATTCAAATTATTCGGGAGCGTTTTGCTTCAATCGTTCTTTATAATTTCTTTGTCGTTCTGAAGGGGTTGCTTTTGATTCCTATCATATCTGAGTAAAGACAATCAGAAATAATTTAATCAGGAAGGACAAACATTCCTAACATTGGCTGGCTGCTAATCACTTTCAAATTATGTGTATAGTAAACTTTGTGCACGTGTCATGGTGCATCGCCAAGTAACGAACGAGGTCTGGGGAGGCTTTTGGCTAGCAGTAGAATTACTCGAGAAGACTCGCAATAATAAAGTTCAGTAGTTACTTACTTTTTTAGGGTCCGTACCCAAAGAATGTCAAGGGAACCCTATTACTAAGCCTCCGCTGTCGGTCCGCCCGTCCATCTGTCCGCCCGTCTGTCACAGGGCGGACATGAACCGTAATAGGTAAGACAGCTGAAATTTTCACAGAGTGTGTATTTCTGTGTGTATGTCTGTTCCTGCCGGGCACGCGCTGCGCCAGTCAAGAGAACCTTGGCTACCTTGGCTCTCGACTAGCGCAGCGCGTGCCCGGCTGGCACCGACTCAAAAAATAACATTACTCGTAACTACAAAAATGGCAATTATTTCTTTACTTTTTAGTGCTTTTTCTTTGAAGTCGGTTTTATTTGTCAACTTTTTTTTCTTGAAATACATTTGAATGGAGTAAAAAAATAAAAGTCCTCTGGAAACAATTTCATAAATGCATATATTTATCTGTACTTACATTACAAACATATCCAATAAAATTTGAGACATAAAATACTTACGGGTAATCTACTATATAAAAATAAGTCGGCTTTTCCTTCCTGACGCTATAACTCCAAAACGCACGAACCGATTTCCACGGTTTTGCATTCGTTGAAAAGGTCTCGGGCTCCGTGAGGTTTACAGCAAAGAAAATTCAGGAAAATTTTCAACAGAACAGCGGGAAAATCCTTTTTTTACATACAGCGCCATCTCTGATACATAGCATGTACTACAAACAAATATTTTAAGTTAGATGGCGCCGGTGCGTGATACATTGTTTGACAGCTATTCATTACTGAAAAAGCGGGAAAATCTTTTTTTACATACAGCGCCATCTCTGATACATAGCATGTACTACAAACCAATATTTTAAGTAGATGGCGCCGGCGCGCGATACATTGTTTGACAGCTACTCATTACTGAAAAAGCGGGAAAATCCTTTTTTAAATACAGCGCCATCTCTGATACATTGCATGTAGCCGGTGCGTGATACATTATTTGACAGCTACTCATTACTGAAAAAGCGAAAAAATCCTTTTTTTACATACAGCGCCATCTCTGATACATAGCATGTACTACAAACCAATATTTTAAGTAGTAGATTGCGCCGGTGCGTGATACATTGTTTGACAGCTACTCATTACTGAAAAAGCGGGAAAATCTTTTTTTACATACAGCGCCATCTCTGATACATAGCATGTACTACAAACTAATATTTTAAGTAGATGGCGCCGGTGCGTGATACATTGTTTGACAGCTACTCATTGCTCTCTGCTCAGTTAATGAATGAATGAATGAATAAATTCTTTATTGTGCATAAACAAAAATACAATTTCAGAGAAAACATACAGCAAAACAACAATACTGCACAAAGGCGGACTTATCACTAAGAGTGATTTCTTCCAGTCAACCCTTGGGGTGATGAGGAAAGGCAATAGAAATATCTGTAGGTAGGTGACACACCAGAATTTGAAAAGAAAAAAAAGAATTAACTCTATAAACATACATATACCATAATACATACATATTTATACATATAATTGAATATACTAATATATATGATACAATACACTAATACATATTATTATATCCACAAACCAGGGAAAAAAAACGTATAATAACTATTACCATTGATTCTAAAATCTAAAAAACTAAAATAAAAAAACTATTAGAAGGACAATAAAATTAAATATATATATACAGTGAGAACATTTTATCATCTTTACATTTCATTTAAGTAAAACTCCTTGACTTTAAGTTTGAAAGAGCTGATAGTTTGACAGGAGCGGACTGTGATGGGCAACGAGTTCCACAGACGTGCGGCATGAAAAGTAAAGGAGTTAGAGAAAAAACACGTCGTATGGCGAGGAATCGCAAGGATACTGTCATTGCTAGATCGCAAAGGGAGACCATGTGAAGAGAGGTTCATAAACCGGGAACGAAGATATTCAGGAGAGTTAGGGTTATTTAGAATTCCGTAAAGAAGAATTAGTAAATGACAGTTCCTTCGGAAACGGATGGGTTGTCAGTTCATTTCATGTGAAAAACGGGTAGATGGCGCCGGTGCGTGATACATTGTTTGACAGCTACTCATTGCTCTCTGCTCAGTTAATTTCATGTGAAAAACGGGTATCGTGTTCACTGTGAAAAAGTTAAAAAAAAACCGTGTAAATTATGTGGATCGTGAATTTGAGGTTAAATTCACCACTCTGTCCATAGTCCAAAATGCCTAGAGGACGACGTGCGAACATCGGCCGCTGCACAAGACATGCAAGCCAGCAACAAGTGTATTCACAGAACTTAAGCGAAGAAAGACAAAATATAATAAGAGAAAATGCCCGATTGAGATTGTTAGCTGTTGGAAATGGAAAAGTCCCAGTTGATGCGACATCTGGATTAATTACTCTTACCAACGACATTTGCCGATTTGTAGACTCTCAATTAGCTCTTATTGAAAATGTTTTCCCAAACATTAGTGAGAATTATCAGAATTATGCTTGGTTAAGTCAACGAGCAATTCTTGCCGCAAAGAATAATGATGTACACGCACTGAATTTCACCATTCAATCAAAAATTGCTGGCGATTTGGTGACATACAAATCCATTGATTCCATAACAAATCCCGATGATGTAGTAAATTATCCAACGGAGTTTTTGAACTCTCTGGAGTTACCAGGATTTCCACCACGTAACTTGCAACTCAAAGTTGGTACAGTTATTATGATATTGCGTAATTTGAATCCACCGCGACTTATGCCGCGACTAAAAAGACTTATGCCGAATTTGATTGAGGCAACCATTATGAACGGAAAGTACGCAGGTGAAAATGTATGTATTCCTCGAATACCAATGATTCCGACTGATCTTCCGTTTGACTTCAAACGATTGCAATTTTCAGTTCGCCTTGCGTTCGCAATGACAATTAACAAGTCGCAAGGCCAATCGCTTAGTGTTTGCGGGATAAATTTAGAAAATCATTGTTTTTCACATGGGCAGTTATATGTTGCGTGTTCCCGAGTTGGGAAACCATCCGCTTTGTTTGTGTTAACGTCAGACCAAAAAACAAAAATGTGGTTTACCAAAGAGCACTTCAATGAAACGGATAATTTGCGGACACGTATAACGCTTCGATTTAGTATTTACTTTCATTTACTTAGAGAAGTTCAACGAAATAACACTTCATTTTTGTAATCGAAATGAATTCATTACTGTTGTGAAATGAAATATTTTTTTTCCTTTTCAAATATAAAACAAAAAAAAAATTCTTCATCTTTTAATCACATAAAATGAAATGTTACATAAAATGAAGCCATCTGGTGGCGAAACGGAGTTCGCCGGGTTTGCTAGTAAAATATAAATAACACTGAAATACGTAAATTAAAAAGTGAATATAAAAATCTAAACATCCGACCGCGTAAACATTTAACTCAAACGGTGGAAACACGATGAAAGTCAAATGTTCATACTTGTTAGCTCAACCTACAAGTATTTTTGTAATTTTGAACCGTGTTTCTATACTTGCAGTCCCGCCTAGTACGTTGAGCAGTGTTTCTATACTTGTAATCCTTACAAGTAAAGTTGCACAGTGTTTCTATACTCACAGTCCCTCCAAGAAATGTTGAACAGTGTTTCTATTCTTGCAGTCCCTCCAAGTAATGTTGAACAGTGGTTCTATACTTGCAGTCTCTCTAAGTAATGTTGTACAGTGTTTCTATACTTGCAGTCCCTCCGTAATCTTAAACCTGTAAGTTATGTTGACAGTCTGCCCATACTTGCAGTTGCTACAAGAATGTTACAACAGTTTTTCTATACCTGCAATCTTCGCAAGTAATGTAACATTGTATTCCTACACAACAAGCTGAACTTTAACATATTTTATATTTCATCGTTTTATTTACATTTTTACGAGTTCGGCTTTTATTTTAAAATATTTAGACACAGTATTTCGTTTCAAGATATTTTCGTGAATTAATTAAACATAATCTTAACACTTAATATTATAGTGGTACAGTATGAAGGTGCAATTTATAAGGATAGCGTTACATAATATTGCTTTTGGGAGGTAAGTTTGTGTTTTTTTTTTATGAAATATTTGCGTATCGCGTTTCAGTTTCGCGTATTGCCTTGAGGCATATTTGTTTCTTAAATACATATGAATTTGTGTGACGTGGATAATATATACTATATAATATATTTCACTTTCTAAAATTTCACACTATAAGCCCCATAAGATCACAACGTTGCGTGACGTCGCAGCAGATATGCACTTTTCACAACTTTGTATTCCATTAATTAGATAAAAAAATCTAGGCAAGTAAATAGGCATCTACAAAAAATATTGTTAGCGCGCTATGTACAACTTACAATACTGGCTGGGTGACTCCCAACTTAAAATACTCGTGCATTCACCTTAAATTATTTTGCATTCAAAATGCATTCACCTTAAATAGCGTCGCATTAGGATGCGCATGCCACTGCAGGGGGTGGTCTGGAGGCTAAAATAAGCAGCTTAACATTATGTTTCTGAACGAAAACAACACACATTTTGATATGAGTTTATCCAACGACATCTCCATTGAAGCATTGTAATCAGATTTAGAAAAAAATCTGAAAACGTTTTGGTCGTGACATTTATCGAATGCAGGATTCGAACCGGCGACCTTTGGATTACATGTTCATTGCTTCAGAGCTATCTCGACAGCTACGTTAGGCAACGAATGTCTCGATAAAATTCGAATCGATACGATGATTCCCCTGTCTACTACTAAGATGGCGTCATGTCGTATCCATTCAATACTAAACATTATCAACACACATTTTGGTCAGGTGGAGGACTGCGTTTTTTTTTGCGACTTCACAACGTATTATGTGATTTGATATTTTATTCTCCAAAATAAGCCCCTGGAGTGGTGTCCGCATTCAAAATAGCAACCTGTATTGTAAAAATCCCTTCCATAATCACAGTTCAATAATTGTCATTTTGGGAAGAGCTTACAAACCACATCCTTGCTGCAATTGGTTCTCTTCTCTCCCCTCCTCCCTGTCCCCTCCAACCGCTACCCTGTACATTCTGCCCTCCCCCTGACATTTCCAACATTGAATCTTACTGCAGGAGCAATACAACTTATAAACACCTACCTACCCGTCGAAACATTTTTTTCACTCTCATCACTCTGTGTTCTAGGTTTTGTATGTGACTTATAAATGTAGGTTATCAATGCATAGAATGCTAAGAAGAATATTACATCTACATATAGGCTATGTACATGATCGGAGGCGACGCCGTGTTTTTACCGCATCGTCTGCCAGTCTACGATTCTGACAAAAATTTTTTATTAAATATTTTCTTGAAATTCATTCAATATTATTACAGGAATAGGTATTTATGTCTTAAATTTAAGTAATTAAAATAAGGACAGTTTTTATAAAAAACTTTTTAAAATACTAAATTAATCAAATGCATTGCAAGGTTAGGTACATACTTATCACAATAAATCAGAATAATTACAATATAAAAACCCTATTAAAACTAGAGCTACTATCACTACTTACATAAAGTTCTTAATTAAATACTTGCATTGAAACTAAAAGAATCCACCAAAAACTATGGGAATGATATTTTACAGTCCTATTCTCACTTGGCTGACAAATATTTAAAGCTCAGGACTCAATCACGCTTTGTGCCGCAAATCAAGAGATCATCTAGGTTTTAAAATTAACACGCCAACTCAAAATATTTGTAAGGTTTTAAGGTGGTTTAGAGGGTTTTATTAGAAAAAGTCGATCATTTGGCTATTCAATAAGTACCTGCTATTATTCTATTTTTTTTTTTTTTTATTTATAGGTTCGTTTACAGATATTAAAAGAAAGAAAAACCACAGCAAAACTATCTCCAATTAAGGACAAACACAACATGTACAAATGAATTGCTAACTTACAAAAAAAATAAAACAATTATAACCAAAAAAGAAAAACAATTATATAACCACAACGTAAAAGTAAGAAAAGGAATAAGAGTGAATATAAAAATAAATACATTAAAATTCAAATATTATATATTATATTTGCCCTGCAGTGGGTGGCTCAGAGTGGGCGGACTAACTTTAATCCGCCGGACTAAACCGGTTTTTTTATGGTTAGTTCGGTGCTAATCTCGTACTAAGTTTTGACAGGTGCTCTCTGAATACAATTTTAAGGCTTTAATAATAATTATTCTTCAGACGGTTTGCCAAAATGAAATGGTGGATAAATGAGGCCATAGAGATATTGACGTAATAATAAGGAAACTGGTGAGTGATATCAGATGATAGATAAAGCTCCACTACTAAAGCCCACCGCACACCGTGCTTACGTAAGTGGCACCACATTTGTGCCGAAACTTTCTATGACAGAAAGTTTCCAAAAAAATGTAATACCTAAATAACTCAAAAACTATTGATTTTCGACCTACAGTTCATTGGGACTTTGTTGCAAATTAGCTCTAGAATAACCCCTTAAAAGTTAAAACATCTAAACATAAAATTTGAACTATATTATAATATAGCCATACCATAAAAGAGATCTCGGCATACGCTTCTGATACAAGATGTACACTAAATTTTGACCTATGAACCAGGTACAGCCCCAATTTCTATGTGAACAAGGCATACATGCACCCTGCGACTGATGTTTGACAAATTTGTACAAAAGGGCGTCGCATCATCAGCTGTTTTCATCACATTAATTTTAGACAGAGCAGTCTTATCAGATCATGGCTATCATATTACCGGCCGCACACCGGACATACACGCCACATACGTTGCACAAATGTAATTCCACAGTTGTTGCGCCAAATTTGTGCTCGCAACAAATGCGACCAGCAGACGCATACCGAAAATACATTTGCCCCTCGGCAACATCATGTCTTCATCATCGTAAGACGATTGAGGAAATTATTTGGCGATAAAATCGGCCATGATTTTTTTTTCATAATTTTGATATACCCAGTGACACTCTCACAATTAAGACGAATCTAACGACACCTCTCAAGCTAAAATCCATCAACCCGCATTGGCTGCAAAGCGTGCCAGAGAAATATACATACATACATACACCCGAAAAAAATAACCCTCCTTCTTGCGCTGTCGGGTAAAAAAGACGTTGCTGGGTTCATCTATATACAATGAAGATTGCACGAACTTTGGTAATTTTAAAGTTTCCAATCATGATTTTTTTTTCTCAAAACACATACAAAATGGTAATTGTACCCATTTTGTATGTGTAAAATGGTAATGTGCCCCAAATAACTTTTGTAACCTTTCTGTTACTGTAGTCAGGTAGTCTATAATAATCATATATCTTCGGATGCTTCTTAATGTCGGTATTAAACTCTATATGAAAACAAATTGTCTCTAATTGTGCCTCGTGTCACGCCACAAAAAACCACGAGCATTGACTTATATATTACTTCGTAAGGACCTGGTCAATGCATACGACTAATGGCACCAGTACGCTGGCCCTAAAATAATCGTTTTAGGGCCAACGCGACTCAGTCGTCTGCGGACCACTACAGTGTGATGTTGAGTCGTGAAAATGCCTAATTGTGTAGTAAAAGCGTGCATAACATACGATACGAAAGTTATAAAGACACATGGAATATCGTATCATCGATAAGTAAACTCACATTATATTTTTTCAATTGAATAATCGCATTTACAAGCGCTAATTTTATTACCTACCGACGTTCATATGCGGGCAAGTGACGCCATAAGTGACGCGCTGCCGCCCGTCGCACGTGTAGCTGACCTAACCTTGTACGGGTCCTTTTTTATTTCTGGTTTATTTTGGATTGGATATGAGTAGGTAATCAAAAATGTTTTTTAATGTGATCTATCATGCGACCGCTCAAAGTAAACGTCCCGACCTGATCTACCTGCCTGCTTTGAGCGTGTTTCCCAAGATATAATTAACACAAATATTGACGTGACAGGCAGGTAGATCAGGTCGAGACGTTTACTTTGAGTGGTCGCATGATGGGTCTACGACCAGTGTTTCCCAAGATATAACGAAAACAAATTTTGACATGACGGGCAGGTAGATCACAAATCAGGCAGGTACAAGAATTTTCAATTTTCGAAATAGTATTTTACTTGAATACCTTGAAATTACAAATACATTTTTGATTTATAATTTATTTTATGTATGTATGTACCTTAAAATTATTTGGGTTTCGACGGTATTAAATAAACTTAAAACTTTAAACTAAAAAAAATACGCAGGTACAAGGTTACGTCGTTAGACCGAATGCAACATGGCGGCGAGTTGTCAACACGGGTTTGACACGGCGTTCACGTAGTTCTTCCGAGTTTGTATAGATGGCGCTACTTTTTGCTTGTATGGAGAAGATTTGTTTCAATTCTTCAGACGGGCGTATCCTTACCTTAGAAATCATTGACTACGAGCGATCTTATTTTCGTGTGGCGCGCTTGCCTCCTCGCCGCCATCTGCACCCCGCCACAAATGTTTCTCCGGTGTGCACGCCCGCGCGCACATACACAGGGGCGAAACATGTATCGCTATACGAATGTGTCGGCACAAATGTGGCGCCACGTAAGTATTTTCGGTGTGCGGCGGGCCTAACACAACTATTGAATAAAGAACGATACCGTAAAACGTAAACGTCAGTTTAACAGCTTTTCAATTGAACGTGGCACCCACAACTTGTATCGGCAAAGCTGACAAATCGACTTGATGTATGGATCGGCATATTGAAAGTATTTAATGTGGCGAAAATTAGCCGCTACAAAATGTCACAAGACTGGCTACTGGCTTCATTATCCTAACAACGTTAAACTAATAAATATATATTATTGCACTCTGCCTTACATCAACCCTTTCAGAAAGGGCATTTATTTTCTACATTAATAAATCCATGTAAGTTAAAATGAGCTCGTTTCTCCTGAGCATTGCTTTCTTGCCGCCAGGGACGTCCAGCGGGCACGGAAGGCCGGGACCAGCGATCGAAGATCATTCGTACGGCCGCGGCGGCAGCGGGGCCGCGAGTTAGTGGAAAAGTCTAACCGTAGTTAGTGAGCTTACGAATTCAAAACGCCCAACATCGAATGTAAGTTGCGCTTAACAGCGTCCTGTGAAGTACTTGCATGTTCTTACGTGTTGTTGGAACTAGTGGTAAATAAGTAGTAGGCAAAATCGTAACTCACTTGCCGGCGCTGCTGATTTTGTTTGCATGTAAAACTTCAGTCCTTCCATGCTCGCTGGTGACGTCACTGTCGCAGCTTAAATTATTACGATTCCGTTTATAGTATATCGGCAAATGTTTTCTTAGTCCGAAGATGGCGGCGGCGGCGGCGACGGTAGACGCGCTCGGCCGCCCTCGTCCGGGGCTACGTCACGCGCTGGCTGGCCCCCGCCCGCGACCTGCGCACATTACCATTACTACATTATCTTTGACATTACATGATTTATTTATTCATTAAGTTCGGTTTAGGTGCCTGCTCTACACATCGACAGATGCATCAGCAGCATATCAGCAGGTAGGTACATCAGCAAACGTATCTGCGGATAAAAATCAGCCTGTGCCCAAGTGTGTAGCAGACACTGCATTTTTTTTATTTAGCACTTTTAACTTTAACTTGAGTGTGTATATTAGCAGGGTAATTCATATCATATCGGGAAAAAGTCTTTTCGCATATAGTATGCACAGTCATAAACTTGCAATCACATTTCTTTGGCTGTACTATTTGAATCTGGCTGGTTGTAAGATAACATTTAAAAAAAAAATGTTTTTCTGTCAAAATTAGTGAATTTTAAAATTGTATTACAAAAAATAAAAAAAATTCAAGGCATGCCGCGAAAAAATAATTGTGACGTTTACGGACCTAATGCAGTGTCATGTACCTCACTCTGGTCGCCCTGTTTCGGATTAAAGGTCGCCATTTTTTTATCGGCATGTCGACGTAGTTAAAAAACTGGAAATTGACCACAAAACAGTTTAGACCCATTTGAAAAAAGCTGGGTACACAAAAAAGCTCGATATTTGGGCGCCACACGAGCTCACTGAAAGAAACCTAATGAACCGTGTACTAGCGGTGGGTCGTATTTATTGTCATTAGATATGTCACCGCGTACAGGCTAGCCACGATATTACTGGTGACTGAATTTTAAAATAACCGGTGACGCGGTTACATACTGACTTACTTTACTTCTGCCTAGAGATAGAGTGACATTCGATCTTTGTAACCATGGAGGTGTAATTTCCTCACCTCCATGTTTGTAACCAACTAAAACGGTGCTTAAATTCATCAGCATACGTTTGAAAAAAGGCGAGGGGTTAGTCACTCGAGCAAAAAGTGTATACCAGATTCCCAGTAGTCAAGATTTCCTTGGGATTTCTAGATTCCTAAAGATTTCCAAAGACTACTAAAGATTCTTAGAGATTCCTAAAGATTTCCAAAGACTACCAAAGATTCCTGGAGATTCCTAAAGATTTCCAAAGACTACCAAAGATTCTTGGAGATTTCTAAAGATTTCCAAAGACTACTAAAGATTCTTGGAGATTCCTAAAGATTTCCAAAGACTACCAAAGATTCCTGGAGATTCCTAAAGATTTCCAAAGACTACCAAAGATTCTTGGAGATTCCTAAAGATTTCCAAAGACTACTAAAGATTCTTGGAGATTCCTAAAGATTTCCAAAGACTACCAAAGATTCTTGGAGATTTCAAATATACTGGGATTTCGTAAGATTTCTGAGGACTACCAAAGATTCCTAGAGACCACCAAAGATTACCTGGATTTTTTAAGGACTACCAACACATTTTTGGTACATTCCAATGATTTCGGGATTTCTAAAGATTCTTAGTGACCACCAACGATTCATATGCTGAGATAAATAGTCGTCACCGAAACTAATGCTAACGCAAAGTAGTACTTTGTGACGTCACTTTGACACGTTTTGTATGGACGAAATCTCAAAGTAATGCCAATTGACGTCACAAAGTACTACTTTTCGTTAGACTTAGTTTCTTTTTCGACTATTTATCTCAGCCATAGAGACTTATAATTGCGCGTTGCGCGCAGCACGTGTCCGTGACGTCATCGCAGACAGGCGGGCGGCGCGGCCGGGGGGGTTCGGCACGGGCGCGGCGTCCGCGCGAGGCGGCAACAGCGCGGGCGCGGGCGGCGGCGCCGAGCGGGGAGCCCCCGCGCCGTGGCCGGCCGGCGCGCGTTGGTGCGATATTCGTTTTGGACATATTCACCCAGGCGGAATCCGGTTAAATTAGATCCCATATTATCTCAGCGATCTTTAGATCAGCGCTGATTTTTTCTTTCCCTGAGGCATTATACAATACCATTTTTGAATCCACAGTACATATTTCACATACTAAATTTCAAGATGAGGTACTTCGATCTTTCGAAATCTCTTAGAATCTCAGCCATCATTAGGTCAGGGTTGATTTTTTTTTTGCCTGGGTCATTATAAAAGGCTATATTTGAAACCTTAGCAAATATTTCACGTAGAAAACTTCGCGATTAGGTAGGTACTCTTCTTTTTCGAAATCCCTTGCAGTCGTATTCACTGTGAAACTGTAAAAACTTGGTACGAGATTAGCACCGGACTAACCATACAAAAACCGGTTTACTTCGACCTTAATACGCGTAGTAAAGTTAGTCCGCCCCAAGCTCGGTTCACAACATACCTACAATCATCTAATTATTTAATCAAAATCACTGACTAAAAGTCGCCCACCCAATACACAGTAAACAAACGCGAGTCGGACTCGCACACAAAGGGTTTCGTACCATCGTAAATGATTTAACACCAAAAAATTATATTATTTGTATTTTTTTATTATCTTTAAATTTTACTTATTTGTTGTTATAGCGGCAAATTAAATACTCACTCTGTGAAAATTTCAGCTACGTACTTATTACGGTTCATGAGTAACAGCTTTGTGACAGACGGACGGACGGACGGACAGCTGAGGCTTTGTAATAGGGTTCCGTTTTCACCCTATGGGTACGGAACCCTAAAAAGTAGTATACGCATGATAACCTTCTATTCGCATAGTACGCGCATTAAGGTCGGACTAAACCGGTTTTTGTTTGGTTAATCCGGTGCTTATCCCGTACTAAATTTTGACAGGTTTACTCTGAATACGACTGAATATGTTTTGGAATTGGGTCGTCGGGCACACGCGGGGTGCGCGCTGCGCACACTCGTGCGCACACGTGTGCGTGATTTCTTCGCAAACTGGCGGCCGCGCCCACGGCTGCGCTATCATTGTTAGATTAGATCCCGTATTATCTCAGCGATCATTAGGTCAGCCCTGTTTTTTTTTTGCCTGATGCATTATGCAATACCATTTTTGAAGCCATAATACATATTTGACATACTCAACTTCACGATGAGGTACTCCGATCTTTCGAAATCCCTTAGTATCTCAGCCATCATTAGGTCAAAGTTGATTATTTCTTTGCCTGGGCCGTTATAAAAGTCTATATTTAAAAACCTAGTAAATATTTCGCGTACTCGAGATAAGGTACTCTTATTTTAAAAACCTTTACAGTCTTATTCAGAACTAACCTGTCAAAACTTACGTACTGTACTAGAATTGCACCGGACTAAGCATACAAAAACCGGCTTAGTCCGACCCCGACAAGATTATCTGAGATTACAAAGACTTTGATCGGATTGCCAATGATTCCCTTAGGATTCCTACACTCCCTGGGAGTACTCGAGACTACCCAAGATTTTCCTATTCCTCGGACTCCCGCCCAGGATTACCCGAGATTTCCATTAATTTGAAAGGATTCCCAATGATTTCCTTGGTATTCTCAGATTCCTTAGGATTACTCGGGATTACATAAGATTTCCAGATTCCTCGGACTCCCATCGGATTCCTCGGACTCCGCCTAAGATTACCCGAGATTTCCATGAATTTGATAGGATTCCCAATGATTTCTTTGGGATTTCCAGATTCTTTAGGATTACTCGGGATTACATAAGATTTCCGAGATTCTCCGGACTCCCACCAGATTCCTCGGACTCCCACCTAAGATTCTTGAGATTCCCAAACGATTGTACACCAGATTCCTTGAGTGAGTGACCCCTCGAAAAAAGGTTGACCAAACCGCACGGCGAGGTGGCAGCCACCTGTCGGTCCCTTTTCCTCTTATAACGCCCAATACATCAAGAGTGAGAAGGCGAGAGAGTACGGTCACCTGTCTGTCCCTTTTCCCCTCAAGGTGGGAATATATTTTCCGTGCCTAGTATTTCGGCACAGAAGATATATCGGCACAGAAGATATCGGCGCTCGGAACTGCCCGCTGCGGTGAGATTTTTTATTTTATTTCTTTGACGGTGACTCGATATCGACCGGTGACACACGAGCGGTGACGATATATTTTATTTTTTTTCTTTGATAGTGATTCGATTTCGACCGGTGTAAACACGCGCAGATTTGGAAAAATATCGGCAGTAGATAGTATTCAGAGCGGGTGGACTGGTGGAGCGCGAACTATGTCCGTATTAAATCGCATTTTGTATGGTATGGTATTAAATTTCTAACTGTGAATATGACTGCTGAAGTTAGCAGCGTGCAAATAAATTAAAATATCCCTATTTTATAATTATTATTTATGTACGATTACAATATTTATTTGTGATATTCATTCTGTAGGCAGATCCTTCTTCTGTCAGATGATCTTCTTCCGTTCTTAACAAGAACGATTGTTGTTTTTTGTGTTTTTTGTAGAGACAGCAACATAACCTATTTTATAATTATAATTATTCCACAGAATATAATACTGGTACTTCATATAGTCCCTCATAGCTTATTTTGCGCCTGGCTGAGGGCACCACTGTCTTGTTAAGAGTTACCACATGAAAAAAAATACCCCATTGATCGGAAAAATACTTACAGCCTGCTGAATAAATCGAGAAAATGAAAATTACTATTTTAGGTAAATCATTTTATTCAAAATATAATTAAATTAGATTTTTCATTATTTTATAAAAAAATGGAGGTTGTAGAAGTCGGGTTATTCCATTGTTTACCGACCCAATAGAGAAAGGATTTAGAGGATCGCTTGGTTGGTTCTTATTTTTTTATAGTGGAAAGTGAATGGGCGCATTCCCTGCCTGTTACGCGTTGAGTGGTGGTAGAAACGGCACGGAGGGATTTCCCAGATAAACCAGAGATTGTATGTTTTTATTCTGTCACTGTAGATATTAGTTACTGTCACTAGTCTTTTTTGTCACCGTACTCGTCGTACTAAGTATTCAGAAATACTCGTACGTGCCACCGCTACCGTGTACGCATTTGCAATTATTTGTCAAGCAAAGCCCGGGTTAACTCGCAAAAAGGTGATGCTGTGTGTATGGTGGGATTGGAAGGGCATTGTTCATTATGAGCTTTTACCGATTCTTTTTTTTTTCGATTTTTTTATCGATTCAGATCTCTATTGCCAAAAACTGTTGAGATTAATGACAGAAGTTGAGAGAAAGCGGCCGGAATTGATCAATAGAAAGGGTGTGGTTTTTCATCACGATAACGCTACACCACACACATCTTTAGCCACTCCGCAAAAATTAAGAATTCAGGTTTACAATCGAATATAACCTTACTTCAAATACCCAACCACCGTAACCTGACAAAAAATCCGCTTTGAAGGCGTAAACATGCTGATCTAAAAAGTACAGTTGAATAAAAAAATTTGGCCGTCATGGGACTCCCGACAGAATTATTAGAATTTATCTACACTATATCTATCTACAAAGAGGTAATGTTTGTCTATTTTGTTTTTTGTTTGTTTGTACCGTGTAATCTTTAAAAATACTGAACCGATTTTCTTTCACCAATCGAAAGCTCCATTAGTCTTGTCTAACTTAGGCTATATTTTATTTATGTGCTGCGCAAATGGTATGCTTGTCTCAATACAAAACCCAGGGTCCGAAAGGAGCTTTTGCATAGTTTGTCGACGTGATCATGAAAAGACCATTTGGTATCCATGATGACACCTAAGTCCTTCTGACTACTCACTCTCGAAAGTAAGACATCACCAAGTCGATATTGGTATTGAGTAGGCTCTCTGGAGCGACTCAATGTCAATATATCGCACTTGTCAGTGTTGAAATAGAGCCTGTTCTGGTCACTCCAAATACGTGCATTATCGATATCTCGCTGTAGCAGGTCACAGTCAGATTATTTTTTGATCACCTGTATTATTTTAAAGTCATCTGCGAAAAGCAAGCAGAAGGTGTGAACTTTATCGACCAAATCATTTATAAAAATAATAAATTCGAGTGGGTCTAAGTTACTACCCTAAGTCACACCAGAATTAGTGCAATATTCGAACGATTTATAACCCTCATGGGCTACATATTGCATCCAATTGCGTAAGTACGATGCGAAAAAAATCTAGCAACGTGGGTGCGAAACCAGTTATTGCGAACTTTTGCAAAAGTAAATCGATTTCAACGCTATCGAAGGCCTTCCGAAAGTCAAAGTACGCCACGTCTACCTGGTGGCCGGTGTCCAGCGCGGGAGGTATGGGGGTAGGGTTGAGAATTCTAAGTAGATTAATTTACGAAAATGATAAAACTTAAAATCTGAGATGGCTTTAAAACCTAATGGGGGTGAATGGAAGATATGGTGAAACAGTATAAATTTTCGAAATCACGGTTTCTAGTGCGAGCGAGGCCGCGGGCAAAAGCTATTAATTCATAAAAACCAATATATTCATATGGAGTAAAAAATAGCGTGGCGCGGAGGGGAGGTGGGGGGTACCTGTGGAGCGGGAGGCGCTGCGGCGAGCCGGGCGGGCTCGGCGCCGGCGACAGGTGCGGCGTGGCGGGCGCCGAGGCCGCGCGCCGCCGCCGGTACTCGGAGCCGCCGACCGCCAGCGCCGAGCCGCCGCCGCCCGCGTCCACCACGCGCGTCACCGACACGCCGGACGCGGAGCGGCGCGGCCTGCCGCCGCCCGCCGCCGCCGCCGCCGCCACCGTGTAGCTGTAGAGGCCGGCGGGCGAGGAGCGCGCGCGGGCGCCGGACGCGGAGGCGGTCGACAGCGTGGAGGGCGAGCGCGAGAGCGCGGGAGCGGCCGCCCCCTCCCCCGCACCGCCCGCGCCGCCCGCACCGCGCGCCCGCCCCGCGCGACCCCGCGGCTGCCGGCTCGAGCCCATGCGACACACTCCTGTTGACACGCGACACTTTTTGCTCGTTTCTTCATATTTTCATGTAGGTAAAAAAACTACACGAAGACGTTTAGGTACCTGCTGCCTACATGTTATGCTTATTCAAATTATTTTTTTTATTTATTAAATAACAAAAATTTTTTAGCAAGCACAATACATTATGTCTGTGCTTGCTGAAAAAATTTTGTTGCAAACAAAATTGAGCAGCAGATTTTTAGGCATCAAATTAAATACATGTTAGGGATGTACGATGATGACGACATTTAGTGTTTTTTGTGTCTTTGATGATCTTTTGGACAAAACCTCTTGGTGTTGGTTAATCGCCGATATGTGGGCTCCGATATATCAATCAGGTTTGCTAACTTTGGTCATTTCTTTTGTAACAACAACAACATTAAAAGCAAAGATTATGAAAAAACACAAAGAAGACCACACATTTAAAAAAATGTCTTCTGCCTAAAAATATTAATTCTGCTGTCCAATTAAATAATTCCACCGCTTGTTAAAATAAAAGCCTTATTCGTTAAGGTGTACCAGCAGTACAACATTCAAGACATAAGGCATAAAGGCAATAAAAGGAATGTCCTGGCATGGCACCTAGGTACGTTGTGCATCAACTAGTGGTGTGTTGAAGACCAAACTTGACTAAACATAACATATATAATTTCTGCCGCCTGTTTAAATTTGTATTTGCATTTGTTACTCTTTGGCACTTTAACATTGCATATGCCAATAAGCTTAATCATAACAGTAAATTATATTTAGTGTTTTAGTTTGGTTTAAGGTCAAGAAATGAATAGATTACTATTGCATGAAAATGTAAACAGTACTAATAGCCTTTTTTATTTAAGTCCATCACCGACGATACAATTGTAATATTATAAATACGAATCCAAAGACACGAGGTGGAAAAATCAACGAAAAACGCCACATGACAGGTAGGTAGGTAGGCGCGCCGGATTGAAAAACCAAAAAATAGTTACACAGAAATAACATAATGGGAATGGCGACAAAAATTAAAGGATCGGTCAAATTTGTCAGTTACCATTAATATAAACACAAAACATGTATAAAAAAAATTTAAACATTCAATTTAAATGACATGACTAATTTTTTCTGGGTATTGCGAAATACAGAGACCGCGGAAGTACTCTACGATGGGGGGGGGGGGAACTTTTTTGGTCGCACCAGTCCTTCAAGGGAGCACCTGCTTTTTATTTTAGGGGGGGGGGGGCATTTGGCCTCCTGTGCCCCGACAACCGCGGTCACTGCGAAAATATAGTGATCAATGTGCTCCCAAGTGATGCTAATCATATGAAGTCGCTTTTTGTTCTCCCAGGCCATAGTCCCACGCCATCAGGGCACAAGAATTACGCTGAAATTACAATCTATGCAAACTTATCCTGTGTAAGCCTTACATAAGAAATTAATTATATTTCATCAATATACCTACCTAATATAAGTCCTGCAAGTTCATGCAATTGATGATTCAGTGCTTATAAACAATTCTAAGGACATTTTATTATATTGTTACATGTTTATATAATCATCATTGTGAACGGAAACATATGAATGTCGAGAAATCAGCAAAGTGTTTTTTATTATGCACAATTCCCGTATATTTTCATTTGTTATCCAATATAATATTCGGTGCTAATAGGCAAGACAGACGACAAGCGTTCATAGTACATGCGAGCGTGAAAATGTAAAAATCGGCGGAGTGTGACTCATCAATAATCCTAATTTGACGTATCTTAAAAAAAGACGTAACTACATAGAATCGAGAAAAGAGTTTTAAGATGGTTTGGACATATGGAACGAATGGATTACGAAAAAATTAGGAAACTTTACAGAGCAGAAGTGAGCGAAAGTGTTGTGCCCGGGCGGCCTGGAATAACGCACCGCGACCAAATCTACGCAATTCTTCGTAAAGGTCTGGTACATATCACCCGTAATCGTAGAGCATGTATGAAAAGATGTATAACTGTACATGAAGCGAAAGAGGTGTGCTGTGATCGTACCGTATGTCGCTCTATCATCTCTGCCTATCTCTCTGGGAAAGCGGCGTGAAGCCACATAGGAGTTTGCTATCACTGGCTGGCTTGTCTATCGCTACCACCGATTGGAACAGAAATGACATCACATTTCTGTTTCATCATCATGACAAAGATTTTAAAAATAAAATGAAATAATATAAAATAATATGATACCATTCTAGTTTCGATAAGGTAATAATGAAGGGTAGATAACTGTTTACCCCATTCGGAGACACCTTTTTGGTGATTTCACATATTTCGTTCAGATTCTGCAGCGGGAGCACAAACGAACGATACAGCTATACCGTCCGATGAACGTTTATCTTTCTCGATACCGCTCGCAACATAAGGGAAACAAACACACAGTCTGTAGTCTCAGTTGTCACCTGTACCCGAAGTCTCAGTTGTCACCTAAATTGGCGTTACGGCAAACCGATCGACTGGCGTTTTCAAATGTATGGAGAAATTGAAGAGCGCGCGCAGTGGGCGTTAGCGCGAGAGCGAACTAATATTTGCGAGTCCGAGCTTAATTTGACAGCTTACTCAACGTTACCGTAAATACGTCGACGTTGCCGTTTACATCCACTCCGCGTTTTCATACAAATCGGAAGTCCGCGTTTGACTTTGACGGCTTGAAGAAGTAAAACCACAGAATATCTAGTAAAAACTTGTATGGAGTTTGACGTTTTTACGGAACTTCGAAGTTACGTAAACGCCAATTTGGGTGAGAACTGAGACTGTCGGCTCTGAATTGGCGTTTACGGCAAACCGATCGACTGGCGTTTTCAAATGTATGGAGAAATTGAAGAGCACGCGCAGTGGGCGTTAATCGAACTAATATTTGCGAGTCTGAGTTTGATTTGACAGCTTACCAACGTTGCCGTAAATACGTCGACGTTGCCGTTTACGCCGACTTCGCGTTTTCATACAAATCATGTTTGAAGAAATTTTTCATAATTTGTTTTCAAATCATGTTTGCAAATCATGCAGCTTGAAGAAGTAAAACCACAGAATATCTCGTGAAAATAGTATGGAGTTTGACGTTTTTACGGAAAATGCCAGTCGATTGGTTTGGTCGATTGGTTGGTCAATTTAGGTGAGAACTCAGACTGAGCACTCTGGGACTATAGACTAGGAGGTCGCAACAAAAATGGTAACGATAACGTAAACGGCTGAAACTAGGTTCACGGGATAAAGACCAACTCTCTGAAGCTAAATCTGTTAGTTTGTCTGTTTCAAGTGGTTGCGTTACGTATATAAGGCGCCTGAAAAAGTTGTTATGTTGACAAAAAATATATATGATAAGGTAAATGAATGCAAATAACGAAGCATGAAAGTATCAGTACATACTTGCTTAGCAATACAAAAACTGAACAAATATTCGGTTGCATTTCGTAGTTATAGGCGATGTATGTTACAGATATATCTTAAGGTATATTTAAGTATTTAATCATAAAACCGACTGGTTATTGTTGTATAATTAATAGGTATCAATGTTTCCATACAATCAGTATATTCATCAGCAGATACATACCAGCATCTAGTTTATATAGCCAATCTAGATAACGCAACCACTTGGCGCAGGCAGACAGTCATATTTAGCATCAGAGGGTTGGTCTCTAACATGTGAACCCAGATTCAGCCATTTACCTTATCGTGACCAAAAATGTCGTGACCTCCCGGAATACTAGGAGGTCTGGTCCACACGGCGCGGCGCGGCCGGACCCGTGGCGTAGTACTGGCTGCGAGCCCTATCTTATCGACTCCTTCACGCAGGGACAATTATTTCAATGCGCCGGAAGGTCATGAATTCTATGGATTTACTTCCTGGATAACAGAAGATCGCCTGTATCTTACAATATCACTAGTGATATAGTGATTTCACTGATCACTGGTAGGCAAGGTTGCAATTTTGATTTGAAATAGAGACGATTGACAACCACCATCCGGGAAATTATAATGTCACGGCCTAAGGTCACGGCCTTAGGTCACGGCTTTAACAATGCACCGCAATGGAGGTAAATAAAGGAATAAACGAATGTGAGCTAATAATATATTTACAGCAAATTTATATATTTATGCTCAATGTATTTCACTTCGGTGCCAAGGGTGTGGTGTACTGTGGTGTAGTGTGGTGCAATGTGGTGTGGGGATCCAACAGTTTGAGACGTACCCCACTGCGGCCGCGGCGGCCCCGATACAGCCTATTCCTTTTATTTTCTAAATTTTAAATTATTATTTCCTGAAACAAAGCAGGAAAAACATGGTTTTTACAGAACATACATACATTGACTATGCAAACGTTAGAGTCCTTATTTTATGAGTTCTTTTGAATCAGGATTCTAACATGCTACATTTCGAATACATGTCCGCTGCTCTCACCACTAACCTACCGAGGAAATTATTAAATAATAATTTAAAAAATCTTTATTTGCAGAATTACAAAAATCCTGAAATGGCATTCTTTAACATTCAACCTTGAGGGATGTAGAAAAGATGAAGTGCAAATTTTTTTGGAACCTGAAATGGATGGCAAATACCACAGAAATACCGTTATGATATTAGCCTAATACACCTCATTCCCGAAATAATTAGGTGCCATGCCAGGACCATCCTTTTATGAGCATGGCTACACTGAACGGGGTGAAAAACACCAACAAATTCGCATTGCCGCTTCAAGCATAGTTTCATCCAATGCGGTGGTACCAACAACCCGGCCAACCCAACCCTACCAACTAACAGGTGAAGGGGACCTACTCAAAAAATAAAAAATATATTAGACTAGGAGGTCGCGACAAAAATGGTAACGATAACGTAAATGGCTGAAACTGGGTTCACAGGATGAAGACCAACCCTCTGAAGCTAAATGTGTCAGTCTGCCTGCGCCAAGTGGTTGCGTTACGTAGATAAGGCGCCTGAAAAAGTAGTTATGGCGACAAAAAATAAGTATGATAAGGTAAAGGGCTACAAATAACGAAGCATGAAAGTATCAGTACATACTTGCTTAGCAATACCAAAACTGAACAAATCTTTGGTCGTATTTAGTAGTTATAGGCGATTTAGGTTACAGACAGAACTTTAGGTATATTTAAGTAGTTAATTAAAAAACCGACTGATTATTGTTGTATAATTAATAGGTATCTTTCAATCAAAAACTATCGGTATATTTATCAGCAGGCACATACTAACATCTATTTTATAATGCCAATCTAGACAACGCAACCACTTGGCGCAGGCAGACCGACATATTTAGCATCAGAGGGTTGGTCTCTAACATGTGAACCCAGATTCAGCCATTTACCTTATCGTGACCAAAAATGTCGTGACCTTCCGGAATATATACCAATATTTTTTTTAATAATTGTAACTCACATCTATGCTATAAGGTTATTGTTTAGAATAAAAATATTTTTTACAAGCCCTATTAATCCTTAAGTCTGTTAACATAAACTATTTTGTAATTAATTTTAGTTTCAGCGATATCTACATTTGAAGCATTGTAATCAGATTTTGAAAATAATCTGAAAAAGTATTGGTCGCGACATTCGTCGGAAGCAGAAATTTTGTAATATTTAACTTATTAGTGTGTAAAAAAAAATTCGGCTTTGCACGGGCATAATATCATTTAAAAAAATATTATTTTGACATAATGATACACAAATAATCCCTTTTTACGTAGAGTTCCTACATTGAAATATCTGAAATAAAAAAAAACTTAGATATTATTATTACTTGATTATTAGATATTAGAGAAATAATAAATTCAAAGTGCTATAGGGAGAACCGCGGCCTCCGACACACTATTTATAGGCACCCTCCCGCCGCCCCGACCGGCCGGTGCCGCCGCAAACGCTACGTCCCGCCATTTTTAAATCTGTAATATCTTCGAAAATATTCATTTAAATCATATGTTGTTAAGGCCCTTATAGATCTATATTAAATCAACAATGTATTTAATTGGATAAGGATTAATGCTGTATTGGTTAAAATCGCTTCGAAAATTAGCCTTTATTTGTCGTAAAAAGTAAATGACAAAAAAAAATATTGTGGGATATCCATAAGAGATAGACATATACCATCGCGGAGTTTTCTGTAGACCTTTTCAATGAATACAATACTTAGTACATTATTTTGATAAATCTCGTAGGGTTCAGCCTGATAATTGATTAATACCTAGATGGGATACTATACTTTACTTACATATATTTTCAGCTTCTCATTAATATTAGTTACCTAAGATTTTTAAATTGGTAGGTAGGTATTTTGAGATAACTAAACACGAGCAAGTGCATACGGTCTCTGGACTCGGTGACCATGGATAGTAAGTAGGTGGGGGGCAGCGTGGAGGAAAGATTGAACGGCGGAAAATGTTTCACGATACGATTAAATAAAATAAATATAGGTACTTTATTTAGTAAAAGTTCAAAAAGTCAAAACACAAAGAATGGCATATGTCAGCCGTGAAGCCATCCCTCCCCGGAGCTTTGTTCGGGTTCATACTCCTGAGGACCGCTACTCCACCTCCACCTCCGCATACTCATCGCATGCCGCGCCTCTGGTGTTGGCATCGTGGATGGACTCAAGGATGAGTGTCCTGCAGTGTGTGGTACCTCACTCGTCATCCGATGAGTAGAAAGTGTCCGCGACAAGTTCCGCTGATCCCAGCGCGTCCAGAGCCTAACCATTGCTCGAGATGAGAAGCTTACTTCCCTTGCGGCCCGATAAGCGAAGTATTCTGTAAATACCATCCCACATGCCATTCTGGGTCTGGTTCGTGCAGAGGGCTTTCCAGTTCCACGTTTGGGCCTTCGCAATGGCAATTTTATACGAATCACGTGACTCTAGGTATTCCACCACTACGAAGGCTTTACGGTGTGGGTTGGCCGTACTAACCCTCCGTCGGAGTCTGAGCATCTCGGCTTTAGCATTGTCTAGATGCTCAGACCATCAGGGCAGGCCCTTACTGTGCTTGCGGGATGGTGGCTTAATGGCAGCTCTGGTCGCGGCGGTGATGGCCCCGGTATACAATCCCACCATACTCTCGATCTGGGCAGTGACTAAATGATTAATGGCCTTTATATTTTCCGGTGTTAATTGATGTGCTTCCAGCTCCTCCCGGAGTACCGTATCAAAGACCGACCAGTTGGCTCTTTTGTATTGTATAGCCTCGTGTTCGGCCGGTTGTTGGTCGCAAATCGAGAATTTGATGGCATTATGATCCGATGAAGGAACTAGCCTGCGGTCCACACTCCAATCGGTGATATTATTGAGGATATCAGAGCTGCACACGATAACATCGATTATGCTTCCGATCAAGTACGGCCCACGCTGCACCTCAAATGTGGGTGTGGCCCCCCAGTTGAGGATGTTCAGCGACTGCTGAGCGAGAAAATCGGCGAAGAGTTCGCCTCGTTCATCAGTCACCGAGCTACTCCACCATGCGGATTTGGCGTTAGGGTCGCCGCCGATCAGGAGTCGGTTGCCACCGCACACCCCATTTAAACCCTCGATCCTGGTAAGGAGACGGTTGAAGGTCAGGATATCCCTGTTCGGCTCAGCGTATATGGAGGCCACAATGAGGTCACATTTGCTAGTCTTAACACGAGCAGCAGCGATGCCAGAGCAGCACATCTCGGGAAGGCCCCACACTTCCATTTTGGGATCTATGGCCACTATGGCCGCCTTGACAATAACTTCAGGGCCAGTGGCCTGGTAGACCCTAAGTGTGGGCGTGATACTCTTCGGAGATTTCTTTCCTGATGATCTTTATTTCTTCAGTTGAGGAATCTGACCTCTCACTTAGATCTCGCACCTGTCTACTTATGTCTCCGATTGCTCCCCAATGTCTGCCAGCGCCCTGTCGCTGGAGCCCCCAGGGGCGACCGAAATGGCAGGGAGCTCATGGGCCAGAAGGTCACTGGTGGAGGTGACCTGTTTCTTCACCTGTGTGATAGGAACACTCTATAACGTCATAAATGAACATTATTAATAGCAAGGGTCCGAGAATTGATCCTTGTGGTGCCCCAGAAGTCCCTGATTCCCACGTAGACGTATACCCACGCAGAGAGACAGTCTGTTGTCTATTTGTTAAATAAGATACAAACCATCTATGTAAGTAGATATTCTCTCATTCCATTGTACATTATCTTCTTTATTATAATGAGATGATTGACTTGTTTAAAGTCGCAGCATACAGCATCAACTTAATGTGCACTTAAATTCAGGATCTTAAATTCAAAGTACTGGCCTACATTAGGGCAAGAGTCAGGCGGGAAACAGAATGTGCACATATCGCTTGGAAGGAGAGGCTCTAGGCCACGCAGCGATACCCCAATGTCGCTGACGCGTGTTGTAAACGTTGGCGCGAGAAAATCCAACCGTTACCGCAGTTTCCGAGCCCGCACACTTGCGCGCGGCGGGTGCGCGGTCCGACGACGCTCCAAAGTTTACGTGTAAGGCGAGCAATACATCTGCCGACGACCTATCCGAAATACAGACTGACATACAGACGGATGGGCTCATGAGGGTTAGCACTTACCGGTAGGACAGTGGCGACCCAGCGAGCACTTGCCCTCGCAGATGGTGCGCTCGCTGAGCATCGTCTTGTAGGACAGCAGCATGGAGCGGCACTCGCGCAGGTCGCCGGCCGCCAGCGCCAGCGACGGGTAACGCTCCTTCAGCCTGCGCCGCTCCTGCAAGCGCAGCGCGACCCACCGTCAGACCGCGCTGACAACATCGACGAGCCTCTCATCCCCGACTTTATTTATTGCTGACTGTTTTTTCTTCGGCTATTGAGTTATTGCCCTTCAGGTAGAGGATTTAAATGAAATTGATCTGAAATTGTTATGCAGTTCCAATTTAAACATAGTTAAATTAAGTAGGGCCACTACAGCAGCGTGGCAAATGATTTGAAAATAAACCAGTTTCAGTTTGACCGAAGGGAGCGGACACAAGGCGCCGCGAATTGAGCAAGATTTTAAACTGTTAGCGCTGTAACTCCTATCGCAAGCCTGAAATGTCTAAGCTTTACAACTGATTCAAATATCAGCCCATTAAAGATGTATTGTCTATAACCTATTGTTTATAACCTAATTGTCTCATGGGATAGCAGTTCCTACATGTATTTGCTTATCGACTAAAGCTTTACAGATAACTCAAATGAGAGTCGTATTTTATATGTTATCAGATTTAGTTAACGATGGCATACCAGACTGTTTTTGGTTGAAGTTCCAATATTCGGTCTATTTGGGTTTTCGAACCCGCAATAATTACTTGCGACTTATCTGGGTTCAGCAGCAGACCGTGTTCTTCAACTGTGCACAAGAGTCTAGCTAGATCTTCGTTAATTCGGTCGACAGCAGACGGTGTCTCCCCTGGTGGGAATGACGCTATAAGTTGCATGTCGTCCGCGAATATGTGCCCAGCACAGTGCTGCAGGGTTTGCAGCATATCCGCGGTATAAAAACTGTATAGAATAGGTGATAGGGATGGACCTTGCAGTACACCGCGTTCTAAACTTCTTGTTTTTGATCTGCAGGTTACTCCATTTTTATCAGGACATACTGTTATCTGCGATAGACCCCTGAGAAAGCTCTTTAACCCTTCCATACTTTTTGGCAATGCACCATAGTGGTATATTTTTGCTACCAAGAGATTTGTGTTCAGTGTGTCGAAAGCTCTAGAGAAATCCAGCAGAACCAGTGCAGAACCCTTTCCTATATCCGCTGCGCTTATAATCTGGTCCTTAACTTCGAATAAAGCGGTTCCTGTGCCATGATTTTTCCTGAAACTTGCTTAGGCGGCATAGGTTTAGATTAGTTTTTTATTAGTTTAGATTATGGTCGTGCAGATCTAACTTCTGTGCAGCACTATTACCATATTCTGTGGCGGCAGCGAATACCGCGCGATTCGCGCGGTAGGTACAATGAGTATACCGCGCGGACGCACGGATACCGTGTCGGATCAGCGGATATCTGAACAGGCCTTTACTTACTTCTGCTTAATGTAAGCGCTCGGCTCGAGCTATGTTTCTGAATTTAAAGGTCATACCTGAATTTAAAAAAAAATGCAACACGATTAGTAATCAAAACATGAGCAAATTAATTAAGTCATAGTTTACTCCTCTTTATTCTCTCCATAATAAGGATTTGCCCCGAGAGATTGAAATAGGTATTTCTGTGGCTGATAATAACATCAGTAACTAGCATCGAGAGTTTGCGACGAGTCGGAACAACAATCAGCGAGCTCGCACCAAAGCATCGCTTCGAACTCAGCGGCCTAGAGTAGTAACGATCATCGCGTCGAGACTGAATAACAATCAGCGCGCTCGCACCAAAGCATCGCTTCGAACTCAGTGGCCGAGAGTAGTAACGATCATCGAGTCGAGACTGAACAACAATCAGCGCGCTCGCCCCAAAGCATCGCTTCGAACTCAGTGGCCGAGAGAAGTAACGACCATCGAGTCGAGACTGAACAACAATCAGCGCGTTCGCACCAAAGCATCGCTTCGAACTCAGTGGCCGAGAGTAGTAACGATCTTCGAGTCGAGACTGGACAACAATCATTGCGCACGCACCAAAGCATCGCTTAAAACTCAAGCATCAATTCGCTTCATTAGCTTTATCGGAACTAAATAAATAAATAAACACAGAGTAACGTTGACGACGCTAAACGAACAAATATATCATTGCGTTACGCTCACACTGAGTGGGGTGACTTTTTTGAAGACCTGAATTGGCTTCCTAAAATATATACATTGGCTTTGGAGATTTTTGCAGTATAATGAGGTTCTGCCGCCGCAAACGCATGACTAGAGTTCCCGCACGTTGGGGGACACGCTATTTATCTTGGTGTCTTAGGGAGGCACATAGCAGAGAGGCGCCAGCTGCTAGTGCAGGCTATAGAGCGGTGTGCTTTGCATCGACAACGCCCAAGTCCTCGCGCAGAAATGGTTGGCCATCCGCAGAAGTGCCCATCACCGTCTGTGCGATCATCAAATCTTATTCTTAATTTTATATTATTATAAACATATTTTTATTTAAAATTGACGCGGATTTTGCAAGCCGCATTTACATTTACAATAAACCACATTAATTCCGGAGCATTTATAACTCCATGCGAAGGTGTTTCATGACGACTCAGCAACCACTAATCCGAAATATGCATAAATGCATTTACCTTTTTTAGACATTTGGCGTAATTAATGACAAATTATATTAATTACTACTAACCCTAAATTGAAACATTCTACTTACCTCGACAAGCTTGTAGGCCTCGAAGTCCTGTAGCTGCCGCTGGAAACCGAGGTTGGGGTTGGCGACGTCACGGCCCGCGCGCACCACTTGCAGCGCCTCGCGCCACGACAGCGGCGTCACAGACATGATGTACGCCACCGCCACCGTCACGCTGCGCGACATGCCGGCCACGCTGTCACACACACGCATACACTTCTCACCTAGCCACTGACGAGGACTCCATTCGCTTCCCGCCACGCCAAACCAGCTAAAAACTACACATAATTAATCGTGAGAGCGCAAAATCACGTGGAGTGAATGGAGTGACGAAAAAATTTGTATTTCCAAACACTCGAAACTCCATCCAGGCATCACTACGCTTCCTTCCAACTCACCGTTAGTGCTCCACCCGACGACGGCGGAGTGGCCGCACGCACTCCACGTACGGCGCGCTTGTGTGTGCCCGAACCACAATCCATTTTGAGCTCAGTGCGCTGCCAGCAGCCGTTGGGAATGGTGTCTTGTGTGTGGCGGTTGTTGATTGTTATGTGACTGGACATGGATGGCTAATACACGCCCACCATCATGATATTAGCCCAACACACCACATTCCCGAAGGAATTAGGTGCCATGGCAGTACCGGCTGGCTGGATGGAGTGGCGGGTCAGTGAATGTCATCGAAAAAATGGCTGCCTGCCCTTGGAAGGCTGCCATTCGACGGGAAGGGAATGGAGAGATCATGAATTCCGTATGATCGAATTCGTTGCACAGCGTGAGGTTCTAGTCTGGTGAGTGAGTCTGATGACATGATACACAGTAGTGATTATATGTGTCCTCACTCACCAGTGCACGAGGACATTGCCGTCGCGCAGGCGCGCCGCGTGAATGAAGTCGTTGCACAGCGAGAAATACTGCGTAAGATTCTGGTCCGGCGAGTCCGATGCCATGATGCACAAGTAGTGCTTGTCCTGTAAAGGCACTTCTCATTATTTTAACCTTTCCAAAAATATATATAAAAAAAAACATATTTAAAAACTTATTAGTTCAAATTATTTCAAAAGTATAGCGCAAATATAAGATTAACTCAGACTGGCGTACAGAAGGTTCCGTGCCAAACTTTTGAGGGAAAGTTGCATATTACATGATTTCTGCGTTCAAGCTAAGCAAATATTGTAATTGTAAATATATTTTCTTGTGCAAGAGTTGTTCAATCAAGTTGGATTGCCATGATGTGAGTGATGTGTGGATGTGTGTGTTGGGTGTATGTGGAGGTGAGGTGGTGTTGGAGGTGTTGCAGTTTGGGCGTCGTGGATGGAAAGTATGTGCGTCATATTGGATTTATGTTGGTCGTGTACGAGGTGGCAGTGTTAAGCAAGAGTGCAGCAGGCGGCGAGCGGTTCTTGGACTGGCGTGATGTGTGATTTAGATGTGTACGAGGTTACGGGGTGTGGGAGGTCGTGAGTGGTTTAGATGTGTGTGTTGGGTTAGGTCATGCCGCGTGACATAGTGGGCGAACAGGATGTAAGTGACGCGTAGATGAGGAGATGAGGGAGTATGGAAGGTGGTGCTGATCGAGTGCAGTTGGCACACGGCGTCGTGGACGGACAGGATGGCGATGCTGGGAGATGTGTGTTGGAAAGATGTGTACAAGGTGAGGGAGTATGAGATGTGGTGCTGACCGCGCGTAGGCGACATGCGTCGTCTTGGACGGGCAGGATGTAAGTGACACGTAAATGTGTGTGTTGGATGGATGCGTGCAAGGTGAGGGAGTTTGGGAGGTGTGCTGACCGAGTGCAGGTGGCGCGCGGTGAGGTGGACGGGAAGGATGTAAGTGACGCGTGAATGTGTGTGTTGAATGGATATGTACGAAGTGGGAGTGTGGGAGGTGTGCTGACCGAGTGCAGGTGGCGCGCGGTGAGGTGGACGGGAAGGATGTAAGTGACGCGTGAATGTGTGTGTTGAATGGATATGTACGAGGTGGGAGTGTGGGAGGTGTGCTGACCGAGTGCAGGTGGCGCGCGGTGAGGTGGACGGGAAGGATGTAAGTGACGCGTGAATGTGTGTGTTGAATGGATATGTACGAGGTGGGAGTGTGGGAGGTGTGCTGACCGAGTGCAGGTGGCGCGCGGTGAGGTGGACGGGAAGGATGTAAGTGACGCGTGAATGTGTGTGTTGAATGGATATGTACGAGGTGGGAGTGTGGGAGGTGTGCTGACCGAGTGCAGGTGGCGCGCGGTGAGGTGGACGGGAAGGATGTAAGTGACGCGTGAATGTGTGTGTTGAATGGATATGTACGAGGTGGGAGTGTGAGAGGTGTGCTGACCGAGTGCAGGTGGCGCGCGGTGAGGTGGACGGGAAGGATGTAAGTGACGCGTGAATGTGTGTGTTGAATGGATATGTACGAGGTGGGAGTGTGGGAGGTGTGCTGACCGAGTGCAGGTGGCGCGCGGTGAGGTGGACGGGAAGGATGTAAGTGACGCGTGAATGTGTGTGTTGAATGGATATGTACGAGGTGGGAGTGTGGGAGGTGTGCTGACCGAGTGCAGGTGGCGCGCGGTGAGGTGGACGGGAAGGATGTAAGTAACGCGTGAATGTGTGTGTTGAATGGATATGTACGAGGTGCGGGAGTGTGGGAGGTGTGCTGACGAGTGCAGGTGGCGCGCGGTGAGGTGGACGGGAAGGATGTAAGTAACGCGTGAATGTGTGTGTTGAATGGATATGTACGAGGTGGGAGTGTGGGAGGTGTGCTGACCGAGTGCAGGTGGCGCGCGGTGAGGTGGACGGGAAGGATGTAAGTGACGCGTGAATGTGTGTGTTGAATGGATATGTACGAGGTGGGAGTGTGGGAGGTGTGCTGACCGAGTGCAGGTGGCGCGCGGTGAGGTGGACGGGAAGGATGTAAGTAACGCGTGAATGTGTGTGTTGAATGGATATGTACGAGGTGCGGGAGTGTGGGAGGTGTGCTGACGAGTGCAGGTGGCGCGCGGTGAGGTGGACGGGAAGGATGTAAGTGACGCGTGAATGTGTGTGTTGAATGGATATGTACGAGGTGCGGGAGTGTGAGAGGTGGGCTGACCGAGTGCAGGTGGCGCGCGGTGAGGTGGACGGGAAGGATATAAGTGACGCGTGAATGTGTGTGTTGAATGGATATGTACGAGGTGAGGGAGGTGTGCTGGCTGACCGAGTGCAGGCGGCGCGCGGCGTCGTGGACGGACAGTATGTGCGTGATGCGGTACCGCTCCAGCTGCACGGGATCCTTGGAGTCGCGGTAGTTTCCCACGTACAGCCCCGTTACCACCTGTCAACATATATCAGATGACTGCAGATAGACATTTTCATATGTAAAAAATAATGTGAATGTCCCAGTGATATGTTAATATAATAAGTCTATGGAATGTCCAAAACGAAAAAATGGTGTCGTGACCGATTGTGATGCAATTTACAGGCAATATCCAGATTAGCCCAACGGGTGATCCTGTAAACAATTATTATTTTGTATTCGCGACCAAGTCACTTACAATGTTCAGGGCGAGCCACGGAGATGAAGAATTTGGGCGAGCTTTTACGAGCACGATAAGAATTTCTCTCAGTTCCGCCTGAAATACTCGAATCCGAACTGTCACCAAGGCGAGCTGAACTACAAAGAGTTCGGAAAAGTACCCGCGGTCCTACAGTGAGCTAATATGGAATGATAGAACGGATTGCGTAATTCTGTGGCGTATGTCAGTTTTGAAATTGAGTGGAAAAATCTAGTGCTAAGCCGGGCGGGCCGTTTTATATCATTTAGAACCGTTCGATTTATTTTTTTAATACATTGATAGTGAACAGAACTAAATAATAGCCAACGGTCCAACTTAATTCTCCTTGGGTCAGTCGGATATCTTACGAGTTAGCGTATGCAGCCCACGCTGCTAGCCCACTGTTCCAGATGGTTTTAGCCTCGTGTATCCAAACCGTCATTCACTGGGCAGTTTTCTTAAGTAAGTTCTATGTGCATGGATATTCCGAAAAAATATCCCTAATATACCAACGATGTTGTAAGACTGATAAAGTTCTGTCTAAAGAATTACTTTTTTCTGGGATAAAGCATCAATATGTACTAGTTGAAGGTCTGATACATATTTAGAGTTTTTGAGGTTAATTCAAATGTTTCTATTTTATTATGTATATCCATACCATCGACCGATGATCTATACTATATTCAGGATTACATATTATGTATTTAACGCATTTATGTAACTGGAATGAAAGGAATGTCATGTTCACTGCTAAGAGGTGTAATAAAGTACTATGTAGGGTAGCCGGCCCAGTAGCTTTTGCACAAAGCGATGAGCTTTAAAATACATTAAACAACTATTTTAATTTGTCTCGCAATTCATTGCATCTATAGAATTTATAAATTAGAAAAAAAATAAACAAAAGCAATTGCAATTGTATAAAATGGGATATTTACAAAAATGACGAAAATTTTACAAAACCTCTAATTATAAACACTTGGGAGCTAATACCTTAATTATGAACGAACAAATCACCAAAGCAGACAATATTTTAAGGAAATACATATGAAAACATATTTAAATATAGTGGTTGCCCCTGGACATGGAATTAATGCAACAAATAAAAATGGATGCAAATATTGTCGGATTTTAACCAACTTCAAACTTTACCTTGAATTGTTCTTTACCTATTATTTATTTATTATATATCTATTATTTATTATATATTTACTAAAAAAACGTTATAATGTTTGTATTAAAAACTTTATTTTCTTAACAGCTTAGTTTAATCACAATTAAATCATACATGTTTTATATATTTTTTTTCAAATCACTTACACATCCCCTAATCGAATAGTGTTTTCAAGTGTAAGTCAATCTTGATAACCTACTCAGCGTTCGATAAGTCTATATAATATTCTATAGCATTAAGTGTATACAATTATGTATTGTACACTTGTAAAATGCTCAATTGAATAAAGAATTTGAAGTATGAAGTATACCAGGAAAAGTTATCATTCCTCTTCTTTCTGTGACTGGATGGTTGACCATTTTCAACCGTTGGTGCTGGCCGTGGTTCGGATTCCACGTACAACAGTAGGTCCCCTTCTTTAGGTGGTAGGGTTAATCCCGCCCGGGTTGGTACTATCGCATTGAATGAACGATGGTCGAAGCGGCAACGCAAATTGTCCGTGTTTTCCATCCAGTTCAATGTAGCCGAGTAATATAAGGAAGATCCTGGCATGGCACCTAGTTCCCATGTGGTGTGTTAGGCTAATATCAAACGGTCAGATCGGTATCAGCCATACATGTCCAGTTACATAAAAAAAAATTAACTAAACTAAAACGTAATTGAATATCGATGTTAACGGCCAACTAAAGCAAAGTTTGCATTTTAATAAAATTATTCATATTTACAAGTGTTCATATATTACCAGTACCTTATATTAGTATTTAGTTAATTTTTTATTGAAACCGGCCCTCTGAATATTTTTCCCTATCCTGTTCCGGATTTGAAAAACCTGAAAAAAATAGCTTGTAACATAATATATGGTGTATAGGTTACGTAACCACTGCGTCGCTTTGTGTACGCAGCGTGACCGCCTTCACGACCGCACCGCGCCCGACGCGCGGCGCCCGGGGCGCGGCGCGCTGTGACCGGTGCGTTGCGGCGACCCGAGATCGATTCTCACCCCGGCCTGAGCTCACCTTGTTCATCCCGTTGCCCATCTTCAGCCGATTGCGTTCTCCACTAAAGACAACATTGTTTACTCTCCGCGCTCTCTTCACCGTTCGGCGCACAATACGGCGTAGATATCGCACATTGTGTGTTCTGCTGTGGTGCGAAGGCGGGGAGGCATCGGGGGGTGAACAGTGGGGGGCGGAGGGCTCGAGGGCCGCGACGACGCTCATGAGCGGCTCCTGGCATCGGAGCACGGAGTGAGCGCCACGCCACCGCGAACGCGACCGCTCGCCGTCGCCGCCGGCCGCGACTGACGTGTCGTCTAGTTGGCTGGCGCGAGGGGGCGCTGCGGCGTCAACCAACACCACCCCCCTCCCACCGCGCCGGCCTAAGTCAACTTGCAGTAGGCATGGTCAGTATCGAATGAATTCAAGGAGATCAAATGGACAGAGTTATGCAAAAACGATCCAGTCCACAGAAACCTAGTTTTGAGATATAGAGGTTTGAAGTTCAACTGGGAAAAAAAAAATGTAGTACAGAAATATTCCACCAAAGTGTCGTTGCATGTTAGAGATGAATTTTTAAACTATTTATGTAGTTATTAATCCTAACTAAAAATAAACTGTATGAGGGTGAAATTTAAGGGTAAAGAGGGTTGGATCGCTTCTGTTAAAATATCACCTACATATAAAGCTGTATTGCAGAAATGATTCAAACTACACAAAATAAAACAATTTTTTTTTTCATGGACTATTGTTTATGATTCAGACACAATTAATGCTTGCACATTAAAATAAAAACCTACAATATTAAATTGGATCACAAAACTGTTGCTCAGTTAAGTCACATACTTGCTAAAGTTATTAATTTGGAAAACTGAAAAAATTTGTTTGTGTGAATGGAAACTGAAAATATTGTAACATATTACTTATTTAAATCAACCTTTTAATAACAACATTAAACTTATTTAACTAAATTGATAATCAGGATCTTATTGTTTGTTTAAAAACTATTCATCTGGGACTGGAATGAAGGAATCTTCAACTTCTTCTACTTCGAAATCTGGGATACCTCCGAATCCATCTAAATCGTCTACTATGTTATTATTGCCCTTTAATTTTTTATAAAAATCAAGGCAATCTTTCGGTATAAGGTGGTATACCGATTTTAGGTCCTTCAATTTCGCAGGAGCAATGTCTTTACCATCAGGCCAAAGAAGTTTGAGCTTGTCTCTTTTTGGGTCAAAGACTGCAGGCCTTCCTCTAGCTGGACATTTCTTTACATCAACTTCAACAAATTCTTCGTTGAATGATTTTCGCATAAATATAGATCCCGGAGATTGCTTTCTGAGGCATATTTCTTTTGTTTGCAGCCAACTTATTTTGTTTTTATTTTTGTCGTGTTTTCTGTTTGTAATCATGTTTTCTAAACATTCGGATGAAAAGAAGTCATTTTTTGTCATTTTTACAACCACATTTGGATTTTTTTTCTTGCAGTATTTCATAACATTAACATACTGATCGACGGTGTAAATCCTCTCATGCATTTTTAGTTCTGTTTCCACTTTTGAAAAATCTGTGTCATTAGGCAAAAAAGAATGCCCGGACTCCAAGAACTTATGATTGATTTCTAGGAGAGTTGGGTGAACATTAAGCACGCTTATTAACATTAATGTTAATTTAATATTTCTGTTTTGACCTCCACATGTATCACTCCATAGAGTCAAATATTTTACATCTTTTTTTAAATATGTCTCTATGTGTTTGATCAAACACGATCCGACTTCTTGGGCTCCCCTGCCTGCCTCCCCTTCAGCCCACACGTAGAAGTATCCTTTGTCATTTGAACCTGCGTGTATTCCACTGTTGTATAGCCACAGTTGACGTTTGTAAAATATTATGTTACTAGGTATGCGCGGCAGAGGAAGAGTCTTCTCCAGGTCAAAAGTTAGACATTCAAAATTTACATCTCTTTGGGCTCTTTCTAAGTCACTGTTCATCATTTTTCGTGCATTCTCAGCAAATTCTTGGTGCTTGCTGTGTAGAATTTTTATTTTTTCAGCTTCTTCTGGAGTTGCATTTTTTTCAGCAATAGTGAAAGCATCACATTTATTACAAGTGTCTTTTTTAATTTTTTTTGTTCGTAGATTAAATTTGCCCAAAAATATTTTTTTGTAAACTGAAAACGAAACACATTTATAATTTTCTCCAAGCTTAGAATGTATTTCCTTTTCATAAAGATAGTACATTTTCCTTACGGTCATTCCCGTTTTCAAATACAAGGCATTCGTGTTTTCTCTACTATAGTGAGACTCGTATTTTGGTAAACTCTTTATGTGTTCTGTAACCAGTTTAATGTCGTTTTCACTCGTTTTATTCCAACCACCTTGAGACTCTCCTCGCTTGTCTTTAAGTAATTCTTCTCCAGAACGCATTTTATTGAGACTTGAGGTTATTTTTTGAGGATTTGTTTGGAGAGTCCCAACAAACATTTGCCTACAGACATTGACACCGCTTAAACTATATGTTCTGGAATACTCCTTTTTTTTACGACCTGTTCCAGATGATGTTGTGTATGAACGTTTTTTTGGATTTTCTCTAACACATGCAGCAATGTATAAAATTTGGCCATTATAGGATCCCACTCCATTATACTTTTTGAACTCCATCTCCCTTTTTTCAACTGAAACTCGTTCCCTACATTTACTGGAACATTTGCAATCAAAATCGATGAATTGTTTAGCCTCGATTTTTCTTTTCTTACTATTTGTGTATGGCAGATTTGAGTATTTCCTTTTTTTCATTTCCTTGCGGTCATATTGACCAAGTCTTCTTTTTCTTCCTTTTTTAGGTCTTCCTTCACTGATCGAATCACCTGTCGATTCATTATCTCGAATCGAAGCAGGTGTTATGTCAGAAAAATTTATTGTATCGGGCATGTTTTCATTTTCGTAATTTTGATCAATTTCTGCATTAAGATTAACATTAGTTGTTTGGTCATTGTTGGACGACAAGATCAATGGTTTTGAAGGTGGGTCTTCTTGGTCTGTTCTGCTTGTGCAATATGGCGACATGTTTTCGCATGATAGTGGATAAGACACGACATGTGGAGAGTTGATAACTTTTAAAGCTACGTTTTCCCCTTCTGTTCTCTCGTCTTGGTGATTTCCTAAAATAATATTACCAGTCGGATCTCCATTACTGGAAGATTTTAGCAGAATAAACGGAGAATTAGAAATTGACATTGGCAAAAGTGGATCATTCAGTAAAGCAGAGGTTTCACAGGAATTTTTACAGGGTGGTTCTTTGCATAAACATTGCGCATTTGCTTCACAACAATGAAATAACTTTGAAAGTGTTTCCTCCACTTCCTGGCTTGGGATATTTTCTGCAACAATTTTATCAGCTGCTTGTGGAAATTCGGCGGGCGGAAGCAAACGTATCATAGTGTTATTGAGTGCAACCTGAAAAATTAAATAAAGAATGAAAAATTAAATAATCTGACTAAATAAATTAATTAAAATTCAAACATCCTAGGTATTAAAAATAAGTCTAGGACTGACTTTAAGATGCCCGCATGTCGAGCCGTGTGAAAGTTTATATGCATAATCAACTTATTATAAATAGGCAAGTGGTTACATCTTTTGTAAGATTTCCATCAATCGAATTGCAAGAGCTCGATGAGTATGTCTGTTCAAAGTTGGGATCCTTTAGACTGTCGTCATCAGAAAAATCAACCTCGGAGTCATCTTCCAACAGCCTCATCATTTTTCTAGTTTCTGGTGTCATTGGTGGTAACGGTGATTCACAGTAGACATCTGCAACACATACAGAACATTGAATGAGTTGATTACTTCATATTTTGTACTTACATCACAAAATATTTACAAACAAACATATGCTCTATTAACCAATTATTTTATTTATTTAATTATTTATTTATTAAAGAAACATTTAAGATAATATTAACCTTTTCCATCGTCTTTAGACGTATTTGCTTGTGGCATGATTATTTCCATCGACACGAGCGGTACAGGATATTTATCACATGCTTTATTAATTTCGTTTGTGGCCGTGGCGTCTTTCAGACGCTCCATAATTTTTCGACTTCTGTCCTGTCCAAAGAATTTTCTCTTTGACGCTGCAAAAAAAAAATTGTTAGTAAGGATTGGATAGAGAGACTCGAATAAAATACTTTTTAATTCTTAGATTTAATTTTTTTTTTTTGTTTTTTATTTTACAGAGGCAAAATGTCATCATGAAACGTTCACACTGTGAGCGTAGTGTGCGCTCCGTATCAATAGCCCAGAATAAATTATTTAAAAAATATATCATCACGGGTACCATTTATGGCTCTCGAGCACCGATATACGGTCCCAGGGTACCTAGCGATTGAATCAACCTCGATTCGCCCAATTATGTTTTTAGGCACGCAGAATGAATTTTAAATAGACATTCTATAATATCTTTTGAAAATATTTAATACGTCTAATCCGCGTACATTTTATGGTCTGTAACGAACGGATAAGAATAGCACCCTATCTATTCCTTTTTTTTAATCAAAGATTTAATTTTATGTGTTGGTTTTAAAAAGAGTAGCAGTCTGCACTTACTTTTATCATGTGCCATCTTATCCACATTGCGACTTTGAAGCCCCCTGGCTGCCAATATCTTTGTCCGCTTCATAATACTTCACACCATGATGTTATAGTTTTTCACAACAATTAACTCGACAGATACCCAATACGAAATAAAAAAGCATAAGGAACAAAAAGTTATTTGACAACAGCTGACACCTGACACTCCGGTAAGTATTTTACTTTGCAATATATTTGGGGCAGGCAAAGGCCATACAACCATAACATATATTAAAATATTGGAAACAAATAAGTGGATCTATGAAATAATGTTTTTTATGTTTAAACGTGACGTATTTTAAAATAAATCTTGTTATACTAGAAAATATAAACATTGAAACATTTCTGAAATGTATTGGTATTATGAGCAAGGGCTATTATTAATTCTACTAAAATGTTCCAAAATACTTGAATCATTTCTGCAAGTTAGCATGGTTCGCATTCATTCAAAATTTCTAACCACTATAATGTTCCAAGCTACTTGGATCATTTCTGCAAACAAATAAAACATCGCAACAGGTCGCCGTTGGAAATTCAAGAACGTTCCAAGTAGCTTGGATAACATTTGCAAACTATTTTGTTGGAAACTAGTCATCATAGTTAATGTTCAGAAATGATTCAAGTATCATGAATCAATTTTGTGTTTATAAAAACAGCCAAAATGCAATGTGTGTTGGATAAACACCTTAGTATTATGGCCTACCGTAGGAAAGTCATTTGGATCATTTTTGCTAATGAAAATATGACCTCACAGGTATATTTTTCCATCATTATGTACATTTTTGACTTGTTGTGGGTTGGATCGTTTTTGCATAACTCTGTCCAAATGGCAAAGGAGATTTTTTATTTTGTATTTGCGTGACCAATGGAAGAAATATCTTAAAATAATAAGCCCGCCTTTGCGCCCACGTATTACGTGGTTATTACACTGTAAATTGTTATTTTGTGGCGTAATAAATGTTTAATCAATCAATCAAAAAGTGATCAAATCTAATTACATCAAATTTATTTCATTTTGTAAATAATGTAACAGAAATATCATATCAAATCCAGCTCTCTACTAACATGGTCGAAAATTTAAATTCAAATACTTGATTGGCAACAAAAACAACAATTAGGTACAATTTAGAAATATTTAAAAAGAAACTAGTATAAATTTGATGTATCCTAATGAGGTAATTGTATACCAAAACATGCTAGCTCAGCATAATTCCTAAGCGGCCAGTACTTCCTGAGTTGAGCTGACTGCAAGGTGCTGGTTTTCAGCAAGTACCTGTCTATACATTTATAATATATGAAATTGTGAGGCGTCGCGCTGCTCATCTTGTACAGTCAACCAAAGGTTAAAGGATTCACTTTCGGCTAAACGTTTTAAATTAATGGTGTTTAAATACAACTTCCGATTCAATTTTATTAGGGTTTTGTTTACTCAGTAACTAGTAGACATCCTCAACTATGTTTGAATCTATATTTAACCCTATAATTGTTTCCAAAAGTCAAAGTATTTCGACTGTTCATCTTTTAATTCAACTGGATGTGTATCCTTAACTCTTTGTTCGACTGTACGTGAGTGAGGAGTGCTGCGAGCGATAACACTAAAATTAAAGTAAACTTTAAGGTTGCACTGGTTCCGCACTAGAATATTTTGTAACATATAATATGTAACTGTTAAACACTATTAGGTTTCCTTGCCTACCCATGGCCCCTAGTACAGATTGCCTTACTCACGCTGCAGCGGTGTGCATAATTGAAAAATGCATACAAGACAAATAGATTGGAACCAACAAAAGTAAACTTGCCTATTAAAACAGGTTACGAGAAGCGCCGCCGCAGCAGACCGATAAGTAAGAATATAGACGGCCGCGAAATTCTTTTAAGGCATTTTATTTGAAAATAGCAGAAATAAATGTATTGTATGTTGAAATATTTTAAGATCTGAAATATTGACGTAAAGAAAGGGTAATTCACAAAGTAAACAGTCAAATACGTAGTTTAAGGTGGCCCAACCCGCTCATCTCCCCATACAAAAGGGGACAGAAGATCACGCCTATATTTCTTGTCAGATATCCAAAATTTTGCTCAAAATAGCTTTATTTGATTGAACTAGATGTCTGATGACCATTGGCATTGTAAAATTGTGTTTGGTTTCCAAGTTATAACGTCCGAAAGTTCGGATTTTTCGCGCGTTTTATACAACAACTTTGGAGGTGGATTACGCAATGATAAAGTAAAAACATCTTAAAAAGATTAGTCATCAGACATAGCTTATTTAATCAAGATTTAGAATCTCTTTGGTTTTTGTTAGATTTTTGACTACAGCGGTCGTGGTTTACTTTTAGCTATAAGTCGTTTTGAAATTAAAATTTTCGTCAATCTTACCAAATCATACACTATGCACATTGTCTTTTTTGTGGACAGGTTGCATCTTCCTCATCACGGAGCGTGTCTTATTCTTAGAAACAGAGAAGGTCCCAGAGCGCAACAGCACGGTTTTGTACCGTGCCCGCAAATGAGTTGAGGCCGCCGGGTTGGGACTCTGCTAAATGTTATTTTCACTTGTGTTTACCAATATGCATTGATTACAAGTTTTATGCTATATGACGGATAAAAGGAAAACAGAGAAATAAATGAGACTGTGGTTTGGTGTTTTCCTTCAGTGGAGTACTAAGAATGCAGAATTTTCCATATCAGACGAAATGGGGGGCAAGGCTCCAGAAACACTTATACGTGCCCCCCCCCCCCTCCCGGGCTCCTTCCCTCCTCAGAGGGCTGACCCTCCGCACCGGAGGAGGGCAGAGGGTCGGGAGAGGTACACTGTCACCTCGCGGCGCTGCCTGTACTATAAAAAATGCACTTTTTCCGTTATAAAAGCAGGCACGTCGCGAGGAAAAAAGGTCATTACTTAGCTACTCATCGTGAAGAAAGTACTCCACTGGACGAAGCACTGGGCTGCCGTATCCCGCCTAAAAGCTCGTCTTCTTCTTGGCTCCAACCTCCCTGCTGCTGTAGGCCATCAGCGACGGTTCAGAACCGCCAACCGCTCCAGCTGCCGGAGGCCGGTTCTATACCCGGCCCCGTGTACCGCCGCGGCCGCCCCGCTCAGCACCATACAGTCCACTGATCCACGCCAGGGCGGTGCTCCGTACAGTAACTAATTAAGGGCCTGGTACTAGCCAAATCGCAAAGTTAGACGAGGCACCCAAAGTAAACTAACTAAGTCTGACGATTATAAGTGTCATCCTTACAATATATGATTCCTTGTCTAGGAATCGAATGATTTTCGTTAATGTATGTTTCCTTTTTCTATACAAAATACATTGCGGAAACGGTGTCCATTTCCGAACTTTTTTGACTAAATGTAGAAATCTAAAAGCAAATGGAATTTTTTGTTTATGCATATATGCTGTTTTTGCTTATATCTAGAAATCGAATGACTTTCAGATTTCTAATGAGAAAAATCAACTTTTTTATTTTTATTATTATTTAAATAAATGATGGAATAAAAAAATATTAACAATCCATTATCAGTCTGGAGTTCTATTTGGATTTGCTGAAGCGTTTCACTACATATTATTACATTTGTTAAAAAGTGCATTTGTATGGCGCGAGTAGTTGGCTAGTCCTAGCGCCTTAAGAGTACGAATGTGTATGTATGTACATAGGTTTTGTGTGTAAGTTTTGGATATGCTAAGGCAAGAATTAATGCAGGATTGTGAGTTTGCATAGAACTGGAATCACATTATTTTTATATTTCTTTTAGTTTTAAACATATACAACTTGCTACCTTACTACATTATTATAGTATTTTGACATTATTACAAAATATTTACATTGGCATTTGTGCATAGAATTACTTTTATTGTCACATTGGCTAGTATAAAAAAAACTTATAATAAAACATCTGTGCCACTTGTTTTATTTGCGATGTATTATACCTTAATCATATTATGAACTAGCTAACGTTCCCGGCTCCGTTCGAGCCGAGTTCGTTTTGGAGGTTTACCCTAGCGTAGATCGGTAAAATGTGGTTTCACCTTAGCAGGCGATTTCATTCAAACGTTCAGTTCTTGATCTCTACAACAGCGCCGCTTACCGGGCATGCTACCGGGCATGCTACCGGGCATGCTACCGGGCATGCTACCGGCTCCAACTATAGCAAACAACCTTCGTCAAACTTCGACGAATGTTTGAAAAAAAAAGGCGAATTGGTCCTTCTGAGCTTAGTCCTAGCAACACATTTAGTCATTCTTTTTTATTTATATATAATATTTGAGGCACCCGGCTCCGCTCGGGTAAATTTAAGACTGATGTAGGGCTGAATTATTTCCTGGATTAATGGTAGATGGTAGATAAAGGGTAGGCCAAAAAGGCTGGTCCAGGACAATTTCTCCATCTACAAAGTTTAATCAAAATCGTTTGAACCGATATGGTATCAACATCGGGAATGTTTGGATTAGTGCTTCTAGGTTTAGTGCTTCGTTCGCACTGCTACATTGACATGGGCTTACCCAGACGGGACTCACCTAGACCCAAAATATTACGTGGAATCCGAACATCTCACCCGAAAAGCATCAACATCTAAAATGGTAACCATCCGGAACCTGTCCGCCCCAGAAATGCTATACGATGAATCATCGTCGATGATACAAGTAGCTCGTCCGGATGCCACCATAGTTGTAGCAGCAATGAAACATTTTTCGTGTTCAATGTAGCCGTGCTCATAAAGGGAAGGTCCGGGCATGGCACCTAATTCCGATCCTTCTGATGCAATTTTTCGTTTCCTAAATGCAATTTTACTTTCAGCCATTGTTTTATATAACAAAACTAATCCTTAAATGTCACGTTTCTTCTTAATAACAAATTTTCTAATAATAATCAAATAATTTTAACTGTAGCTTTCTCTTGCAGAAGCATTTTCTTTTCGTGTGTAGTTTGAATATTGTGCTTTGACCAATACCATTGCTGGATCTTATTACCCGACTGTGCAAGAGGAGGGTTATTGTACTCCGATATGGGATTTGAGGAAGAAAAGTTTCATTGCAATTTTAAGGAATAGGTAGTAGGCGATTGATAATTATTATTCTTGACAATGTCTATATCCAGTTCAATAGGAATAATGTGAGTCAGTATTTTTCAATATATTCCATCGCTGATGTTAAACGACATCGTATCTTTTTAGAAGCTTTTATTTTACTTGCAATATTTGTATGTATCTGTTTAGGTCAAATCTAGCGAACTGGATAAGATTTCTCTTATCCTAGGGAGTTTAATTTTTCAAATAAAATCAAATAATGTATTATAACATAATGAGGCACTGGCTTTGGCACTGGTACAGAGTAATCTTACCGCTACCTACAAAATGGTCTTCGTCAAGTTGCACCCACATACACAGCGGTCTAGACTGCAATTGTAAAGTATTTTAGGTCGTAGAAAGTATTTTCTAGGAGCCAGTTGTGTAAGCGAGTGCATTTTTTTTTTTAAATTACATTTGTTCAGTTTCGATGACAAGCATAACCGGAACCGACATCGATGGTTAGCTCCAGGCAAATGAACTCTTCAATGCTCAACAGCACAGACACGAAATTTGTATACTTTTTATTATTTCTATAGAATACTAGCTGCGGTGCCCGGCTTCGCTCGGGTTAATGTCGGGCTGAATTATTTCATGGATAAAAAGTAGCCCAAGGGGCTGGTCCAAAAGGCTGGTCCAGAAAAAAAGGTTCGTTTGAGCCGATATGGCATGATTAGAAAATAGATTTCCCTTTTGTATGGGGCGACACGAAAAGTGAAATGCAACCAAACATCGATTGTTTCGCAGTTTCGAGCCGATTCTGTCGGTGGTAGTACGAGGCGTAAGGAGTTCGTGCTTTACTCGAAAGGGAACATATTTTGTTCTACGATGTTTATTTGTACGGAAGACAAAAGGGTGTATTCGACCGTCGATCTTTTTTTAAAGTTTTTCCAGTCGTATTAAGAGAGCACCTTTCAAAACTTAGTACGAGATTAGCACCGGACTAACCATACAAAAATCGGTTTAGTCCGGTGGATTAAAGTTAGTCGGCCCACTCTGGATGGAGTTTTCGACTTGTTATCTTGAATGGTAAAAACCTCATTCAAAACTGATCGAGAGACATTCACGGACTCTTAGCGTGAGTAAAAACGGACCGTAACGCAAACGCTAGCGCAAGTTAGCGGGAATTTTTTTAATTAGTGTTCACGAGTGACAGATGAAAGCTCTAGCGTGCTTCAGGAGACGCTTGCGCTACTTTGCGTTGGCAGCAGTGTTGCCAGATCTACCGTATTTACGGTAGATCTACCGCTATCCAACTCATCCTACCTTTCTACCGTTGAGAGCTATATTTTCTACTGTTTTTTCAACAAACTAATTAAAATACCATTTAATGTTTTGTTATGATATTAAAAATACAATTTATTTGAAACACACCCAACATGTGAAGGTAGTTCGAATCGGAATACGCCTCACCCAATCCCAATGAATCGTTTTGGGGATTACCAGAGTCGCCGCGAGAATAAGCCGCGTTCATTGCTTTAAGCGTGAACATTTCTCGTGCATGAGACGTCTCTGTCTAATACAATGATGTGATGGAGAAAGCACTAATATGCTTCAATGATTATGTTCTAACATTTATGCGGAAGAACGGAACAGAACGGAAATAATGCAATTATTTTATCCGCTATTCTTTCCTTCTTGTTATTTTGAGACAAAAAAATGGAGGACTGATTTTCAAATAGCGTTAAAAGCACCAGCCAACACATTGCTGTACAACAAAGAACTTCTAGTGCAGAAAATGTTAAGAAGAAAAGGAAAAATGCTCAGCAGCTTAAACTCAGTTGGAATCAATCGAGTTATTTGAACCTTGTCTCAAAAACAGTAAAAAAGGACGTGAATATTATTTTTATAAATCGTGTAATAAAGTCATTAACGTAGGTACCTGCCGGAAAGGACAGTTAAATCTGGGATGCAAACATATAAAAATATAGTCAACTGATACATTTACAGCCCAAATGATGTTAAAAAAATCTACCGCTAAATCTACCTCTTTTTAGTTTAAGTTCCACTGCACTGACGCTTCTCACGTCTGGCAACACTGGTTGGCAGCGTCGCCTCCAGATTTGTCAGTTTGTAGAATACCATTTGATAGCGGAAAATATGCCGCAAGCGTAAATGACGCAAGATTGCGTAGCGTTCGGAAGTTTGCGAAAAGTCCATGTTCAATATCGAATATAGATTACGTAGTTTAAAAAAAAAAGATCAACGGTCGTTTATATCATGTAAATATTGCACTTGAGGTACGTTCGTTCCAAACATTTACCCTAGCGATGATTCTAAACAGTGGAGCTATTAGTTATTATTTACGTACCGAATTGACAGCACACATGTACTTTTATTTTTAGTGAATTATTGTCTGTACACTCTTATAGAAGAACAACACCCCTAATCGAGGGGTATAAGGGGTAGGTATGCTTGGTACACCGGGTGTGATGGTTTACCGCAAGCAAACTTGGCCAAGTCCTATTTGCGAACGTCCACGCCGTGGCAGGTCCGCGTCACGGACCCAAAACGGGCTCGCACAAAGAGTGTGAGTCGTGTACCCTGGGCAATGTTGCGCTACGAACAAGCATCACACAAGCCATCTCCCTTGGTAGCGCAATAGCAAATCGTAAAGGGCGGAACGGTCCGCGTGCAATCCCACACGCGGTCCGTAACCCTCTCCCCCTCATTTCTCCTCTTCCTTCCAAAAACCCTGTCCGCCCACAGATTGGTACGTACGCAGCGACCTGTGGGAACCAACACCCCAGCTGCTTCGCTTAGCCTCAGGGCTGGGCGAGGCAGCTGGGGTGTACTGCAAACACCCCCCCCCCCCCCTTCAAAATGAATGCAGCTAACAAAATTACAATGCCGCAGGGCGGTACCGGTCCAACCGGAGAATCCGCCGCAGTCATCACATCAAAGGACGAGTCCTCTGATGTGATGACTGGACAACCACCCATCGTATCTGCGGCGGGTGGAAATTATCTGCCTTTCAGCCCATCAGGCCAACCCATTGTGCCTGTGCTGCCAGCCAGCACAGGCCCCCCCCCCCCCTCGCGATATCCACCCCTCTTTTGGGGGCGCCGCACAGAAATCGGAATATACTAAACTAGAACGGGCGACGCGCGCGATTTCCGTGGCGGCCTTATACCCAAAATTGGTTATAAGCAAACGTGACGTCACGCCGGCCGCTCAATTCGTACCCGCAGTGCGATTACGCAAATTTTGAGGATGGTGCCGCGGTACGTGCAGGTGCGCCCCCGTCATTTCTAAAGCGCGATTACGAAGCCGTTTTTCATCCACCTACATCCAGCACGGACCAATCTGTGTCGACAATAGGTCAACTTTTGAGGTACTTGACTAGACGAGCAGACGAAATAGGCGTTTACTTCCCCGCATTTAACAGTTCTTAGCGCTTTCGTAATAGCGATTCGACGCGAAATGTATTTAGTTGACCTAATTGCTGCGGGTAGCGCTGAGTGCCGCACCATTTGTGAATGCATCGATTTCGTAATCGCAAAAGCTGTCATATTGCTGTAAGTACAGCAACCTACACCCAATTTTGTGCTTCGTAATTGCACTGCCGGTCGCGGCGCGTGCGCGTTTGTCCAGATTATTGTCGAAATGCCTAATTGTTCAGTGCGGATCTGCAAAAACCGAAACGAGAACTTGTCCTACAAAAACAATGCCATCACATTTCATAGGTAAGCCAATTCTAAAACAGTTATTTGTATATTTAAATCATTTTTCGAAATAATTTCTCCGCTAACGCAGTCGCGTTGGGTAGTGATGTGACAAATAATGAGTGCTATCGATTTTATTTCTAAGTGTTATGGTTATTTCGATATGAAATTTGAGTGCGTTTGAACGTTTATTTTGCTTATTTGGGTAGTGGGTACCTAGTAATGGTACCAAGAATTAGCGTTATCGATGTTTCTATTATTACAGTTATGTTTTAGTTAATACAAACTTTTCATTACTTGCATATTGTCCAGTAAAAAGAGGTGGTCGCTTTTATCGCTACTTTTTTTAGGGTTCCGTACACAAAGGGTGAAAATGGAACCCTATTACCAAGCCTCCGCTGTCCGTCCGTCCGTCCGTCTGTCACAGGGCTGTATCTCATGAACCGATCGAAATTTTCACCGAGTGTGTATTTATTTTGCCGCTATAAAAACAAAGGTAAAATTTCAAAATTACACAAATTACAAAAAAGTTGTTTTTTTGTGTTAAATCTTTTACGACGGTACGGAACCCTTCGTGTGCGAGTCCGACGCGTACTTGGCCGGTTTTTTGCTTTAAATATGCCTAGGGAAACCTGGTTAACGTTTGGGCCATAACTCCGTTAACATCCTATTTGTATATTTAGTTCTTTAGTTGTAGAAAAGCCCAGCGAATCTCAAGTGTTCTTAATGCTAATTTAATACAGCTATATGGCAAGTTCATACGATTAAATTTAACTTTTAGTTAAAATCGAAAAAAAAAACGTTTTTTTCCGCTAATTTCCCTAGCTATGGTATGAATTAAAACAGTTCAATGCACCGTGACATAATTAAAATATTGCGCTGGTAATTTTACTTCGTAACCACGCAGAAAACGAAATAAAAGAAGTACCTATCTATTTCTATGAGAACTCAATTGTATCGATAGTCAAAATAACAATTATCGATACTCGTCAATCCACAGCGCGACGCCTTCGCCGACGGGTGACCTGAGAAGGTGGTAGTGCGCTACCCGCGCACCGACCCTTCGATGTATGTGTTTGACGCAGGTGGATGCGCCCCACATGATTGGTTTCGCCGCGCGTCGGGCGACATCTGTGTATTATATGTGGTTGTGTGGGTGCCAAGCTTGACACGCTCGGTTTCCATACTAAGCTGACTTCTGGACCGTTCTAGTTAATAATTCTGGTTTCTGTGGGGCGCCGCGAGGAGAAATAACAAGAAAGACCGGAGCCGAGCCCCACCGACGTTTACGGAGGGTAAGGCTGATGACAAAGGTAAGGCCCCGCCGAATACGGAGGGTCTTACTAGCAGACAGAAATATAGGCGTAACAGAGCTAAGCTGCGCCAAGACAGGACTGACGAACGGAGGGCGATCACGGAGGTGAAGGATACTGCGCAGAGTTGCCCAGTCGCGGATGGGGGTTTCGAGGTAGCGACAACCTCAACCCTCACACCGACACGGCTGAGCAACGAACCCAGCCCCGGAACCAGTGGTCTCCAGGGAAACAGAGGCGGCAAACGCGGGCGGGGTGCCAATCGCGGGGGTGTAGCCGGGGGACGTAACTTCGTTGCTCCCTCAGCCCCCTCTGTGGGCGCCCAGCCAGCGGGAGCTCGCATCTGTCTCGCTGGAGAGCATGCGGTGAACACTCACCGACAGGAGGCGACAGACTGAAAAGGACGAGGTCGGACGAGTCGGCCTCTCCCCGAGGCGACTCGAAGAGAGCGAGGGAAGATCCCATCCTTCGATCTTATGCCGGCATTGTAAGACTAAATCCTCCATTCACTGAGCTGATGGTAGTCTCGGAGGGTGTGGCTCTAACCTCGGAACAGGCGTCCCAGGTTATTGACGCCATATCCGAGAAACACATCGACTGGGCAGTGGAGGCAAATGAACCGGTTGCGGTGCAGTTCACCAGCAGACCGATCTTCTCGGAGCCTGAAAGCGCCATTAGCTTCCGCTGCAGGAATGAGAAGACCGTGGACTGGCTGAGAGCGACCACGGCCGCGCTTGAGCCTCTTTGGGAGGGTTGTCGCCTTGCGGCGAAGAGTCGGAGCGAACTCACAAAGAGGGTCAGGTGCGCGCTGTTTGCACCGGTTGACAAAACGAGCGTCAAAAGTAACTTTGGCGGTGACATACGTAGACTGATGTGCGCACTCAGGGGGTGGAATCCCGACTACGAGGTCACCAACTGGGTGTGCTACAACTTTAGACTGACTGACGGGGGCTTCCTCCTTCTACTGGGGATACCGGAGAAGGAGCTAATAGAAAAGATTATTCCCGCTGACAGGATCATATACTACAAGGCGGGTAACATTCGCCTGAAAATCTACCACCCCGACGGTGGATACACGACTACGTGGCCGCCGCCGGTGAGGGTGAACCAGGAGGATGTTACCACGCCACAGACAGACAGACAAACACAGGAGCCGACTGTACAGACTGACTCACGGGATGACGTTGACGCACCAACCGGGAACGACGGGGCGCCTGGGAGTTCAGGCGAGACCGATTTCGGCCTGAGCGCGCTGTTCGGTGAGGACAACGCGTCGCAGTCGGAACTGGGAGGTGACAGCGACCTGGATGAGGAGACAGAGAGGGAACTCGAGGACATGGAGGTGGACACGGCGCTCGAGTGCACACTCGCGCCGTCACACAGTAACCAGTCCGATGGCTCCAAGTAAAGACGACGCCGCAAATAAGGTAATTACCTTCCTGCAGGCCAACATCATGCACAGCAAGGTGGCTACAGCCACTTTGCGGCGCAGGTTGGAGGCCAGTAAGTTGACGGTCGCCCTGGTCCAAGAACCCTACCACTACCATGGTGAGGTTTGCGGATTACGGAACCTTGGCGGAAATTTGTTCACAGATATCAATACTGACACACACCCCCGGACATGCATATATGTCTCCGGGGACATGAAAGCTAACATCGAAAGACGTTTCTGTTCCAGGGACCTGACCACAGTCAGGCTACTCGGGGACCCTAAACGAAATGCCCCAGACATTTTAATTTCATCAGTGTACATGCCGGAAGGGGAGCAAGCTCCGCCAGCACTGCTGGAACAACTAATAAGACACTGTGAAGACCGCGAACAGCATCTCCTGATCGCTGCAGACGCCAACGCCCATCACACCTTGTGGGGGTCAAAGAAGAACAACGTGCGAGGAGAGAATTTGGTGGAATTTCTATGCTCAACAGTCATGTGTGTGATTAACAGGGGAGCAGAACCCACCTTTGTCACCAAGCGCTTTCAGACAATTCCAGATATCACTCTTGCTACTGGAAACCTGACCCATCACATTACGGGCTGGCAGGTATCAAATGAGCCATCCTGTTCGGACCATAGAAGGATAGAGTTTAGATATGAATGGGCCCCACTCAGACCCGAGCTGAGAAGAAACCCTAGAATGACCAACAAACGACAATACTACGACAATATAAAAAATAGGTTGGAGGTACTGAGAGCGCCGGGACGCATCACCACCACTGAGCAGGTGGAGGCGTGGAACGGTACTATCAGCACCAGTATAATTGACAGCTATCATGAATCATGTCCACTGCGGGATCCTCATAGGTTCAACCCGAAACACTCTTGGTGGACAAGAAAGTTGGAAAAAATAAGGAGGACAGTTAGGAGAGTTTTTAACAAAGCTAAGAACACTAGACTAGACACGGACTGGGAAGCGTACAGGGCAGCCCTAATGAACTACAAGAATAAGATCAGGGACCGAGAGAGGAAAGCTTGGAGGAATTTTTGTAGCAGCATTGAGTGTACAGCAGAGGCCGCAAGGCTAAAGAAAATTCTATCCGCTGACAAAAACAAAGAGTTAGGTTTGGTTAGAAGGAGTGACAACACTCTCACTGAATCAGTAGAAGAGACATATAGAGTACTTTTAGAAACACACTTCCCGGGCTCTGATGTTGTCTCAGAAGTAAGGTGGGACAATATCGGACATCATGAGCCGACCATACAGGATTGGGGAGTGGCCGACAATGTAATTTCTGACAATAAGGTACAATGGGCCATAAGCAGCTTTCAGCCCTACAAATCGGCGGGGTGCGATGGGATACTCCCGGGCCTACTACAATGGTGTAGTAACCTTATCACGCCTTTTCTCGTGGACATACTGAGAGCATGTCTAGCACACAGATATGTCCCGAAAGCGTGGAGGGAGGTAAGAGTGGTTTTCATCCCCAAGCCAGGTAGGGAGGACTACTCTGCAGCAAAAGCTTACAGACCCATAAGCCTAACTTCTTTCTTACTAAAGACTCTTGAAAGGTTAATAGACAGGGAGATTAGGGATAAAATCCTGCCCCGACATCCCATTCATAAACACCAGCATGCATATACGTCAGGGAAATCCACTGAAACTGCCCTACACTCAGTAATAAGTAAAATAGAGGCAGGCATGGAAACGAAATGCATGACTATGGGTGCTTTTCTTGACATAGAGGGGGCATTTGACAAAACGACGTTTCATAGCATAAGTCAAGCCCTGTGTAAACACGGCGTCAACAACACTCTCAGTGGGTGGATTGACAATATGCTTAGGAACAGAGCACTTATTTTTGATAGTCAGAGTCCAATCAAGGGCATAGTAGCCAAAGGATGTCCACAGGGTGGCGTACTGTCGCCCCTACTGTGGAACCTAGTGGCAGATGACCTAATTACAAAACTCAATGCAGCAGGATACCTCACGATAGGGTATGCAGATGACATTGTCATAATAGTGGCAGGAAAATTTGCAAATGTAATGCGCAATATAATGCAAGGTGCGCTCAAAATTGTAGAAGCATGGTGCAAAGACTACGCTCTGAGTGTCAATCCAACTAAAACGGAGCTTGTAGTCTTCACCAGGAAGAGAGACATAGGACAAATGCAACCACTGAGGCTCTTTGGGGTAGAAGTAACACTATCAACCGAGGTGAAATACCTGGGGGTCATACTTGACAACAAGTTGAACTGGGGTCGTCACCTAGAACAGAGACTAAATAAAGCACGCTTATCTTTCTGGCAGTGTCGAAGACTAATGGGCAAAACTTGGGGTTTAAGACCAGGACTCACGCTCTGGCTTTATACCACTGTCATCAGACCTATGATTACATATGGGGCATTGGTATGGTGGACCAGAACCAAACTTAAAACAGCTGCAAACAAGCTGCTAAGCTTTCAGCGTATAGCTAGCACGGCCATCACTGGTTGCATGCGGACCACCCCATCAACAGCACTAGAAGTCCTGCTGGGACTGCCCCCTCTTGATTTAATAATACAACGAGAGGCGGCAGCCGCAGCTTTCAGGCTTAGAACGACAGGTTTCTGGTCAGGAGAGACTAGGGCACAGCACACAACAATTCTCAGTTTAGCTCTGGAGGAGAACCCTTCGCTAGGGGTAAGATGCGATAGGATACCTAAGACATATAACTTTGACAGACTGTACACTATTGAACTCTCTGAGGGTCCGAAGGACTACTCGGGACTAAGAGAAGTTAGGGTATACACGGATGGCTCTAAAACTGAGTATGGTACGGGAGCTGGCTGTCTCAGCAGACCTCAATATCAAAAGAACAGTTATGCTGGGCGCCGGAAACTCCATCTTTCAGGCGGAGTGTGTAGGTCTAATTGAGGCAGCCGCAGCAATAAAACAGCGTGAAATGGTAGACTATACAATCAGAATACTAACCGACAGTGCATCTGTTTTGAAGGCTCTTGCCAATCAAACATTCACTTCTGGACTAATTAAACAATGTCATGAGGCTTTACAGGACATCTCAATCGACAACAGGATCACACTCCAGTGGATAAAGGGACATAGCGGGAGCTATGGCAACGATGCGGCCGACGATCTCGCCAAGGCGGGTTCGAGTTTAAAGCCCGTCGGACCAGAGCCATTCATGCCAACCCCCTTCAGTGAAGTCAAGACCTGGCTGAGGAAACGAATGACACGGGCTCACACTGCAAGGTGGTCATCTACAGCAGACTGTAGACAATCAAGGGAAGCAGTGCCAGCACCGGATCCACACCTAACAAGGAAACTCCTACAGCTGCACAGACCACAGTTGAGAACGGTGGTAAGCCTACTCACGGGCCACTGCCAGCTCAACAAACACCTTCACACAATTGGAGTCACGGACAGTCCCCTCTGCAGGGCCTGCTTGGAGGCGGAGGAGACACCGGCACATATAGTCATGGAATGTAGACAACTGCAGACATTTTGGACGGGGGTCTTTAGCTTCGAAAGGAGCGACCCGCAAGTGTGGAAAGACCCTAAAGGGCTGCTACGCTTTGTGGAAGAGCTCGGCTGGCTGAAGTGAGCCAAAAGTCGGGTTACTGAGCACAACGGCCTCGTGTCAAGTGCGTTCAAGCGTCGGCAGCCACTCGCCGACAACAACAACAACAACACCCCTAATCGAGGTGAGAAACTTGTCAGTTCGTATATCAGCAACAATGTTCTTACAACGCTATCATATGCCACTGTCCAAACTAAGATCGTGGCACCAATTTATCGATATAACTGTGTATCGCATAGCTATTCAAATAAGTGCCTAACGGCTATTATAATGACTTTCCCCGCAGGTGGGCTTCAGTTCGATAAGTACTATCTGAGTATTGAAAAATCGGCCCTTAGATACTTCACTCTGAACACTAGACTTAGAACACAAATATTAACAAAAAAGTTACCAACTTAAAAGTAAAAGTATTCCAAAACAAATTAACATGTACTAAAAATAAAAAAAAAAATAGCCATTTTTGTAGTTACGATTATTGTTATTTTTGAGTCGGCGTCGATTTTCTCATGTATGGCATTGTCAGAAATCGATTCACCCAGGCGAAAGTTCTGAGGTAACAAACATAAAAAAAAAAACAGTCGAATTAAGAACCTCCTCCTTTTTTGAAGTCGGTTAAAAAGAACTGCATCACTATAAGAAACAGTCTCTTTATCGCCTGGGTTGATTTGCACGGTAGCGCTTGTTACGCATCCAAAAAAATTACCGTCCAGCACTCAGGCACCGTTCAGATCAGTGGTGCTTCTTTCTCGAAAACTCTACCCAGTTCTTGCTACCCCGCATGATGCATCAGTCGAGAACAATCGCCTTAAGGTATAGCCCGTCTGTTCCAGAGATGTTCTGTTTTTAGCAGGCCGAGGAGATGTATAGATAACAGCATTGCAAAAGAACCGCACCATGTAAGCAGGCCAGTGGTGCCATCTGTTGACCAAGGTCGGTCTGCGGACAAACACATTTTACACACAATTATTTGCCGGTGTTGCTATGTCGTCACAGTTGATGCTCTCGTAAAAAATATTTTTATTGTTTTAAAACTTAGGCGGGACATGACTATACTATTACATTGGTTTAAAGAAAAGTATAGCGCTAAGAGTTGACATTGGTCATTGGGCATTTTCATTTATTGGGCAATGACACGACACGTTACGACAACACGTAATTTTCATTTTATTTATTTATACATTGCATTCTATTTATAATTCACCCGCACTCGGGGAATATTTCGTTTGGTATGTACTTGAAGTAATAATTGTCTAGGCCTCACGACAGCTTTTCTTGGTAGCTTAAACCCACTCCAAGCATAGAATCCTGGCTCGCAACATGCATGTCACGCGAAGTGGGCGCACGCAGGCACTAAGAAGGCGGCACCGAGCCGATCCAGCCGGTGGACGTCACGCGGAGTGGGCGCGCGCGGCGCGGGACGGCGACAGGAGCGCGAGGCCGAGCGACACGAGCGCGGCGCCGAGCCACCAGCGCGCCGAGCTCGACTCGCCGAACAGGACCAATCCGCTCACTCCCTGCACACGGACATCGACTTGCGTTCAATTGTCGGAACTCTGAAGGATTCACTTCCTGGTAGCGACGAGTCGCTCCCCCATACAAATAAAGGAAGATCACTTGTAGTAGTAATTATTGCAATAGATCCAAAATTATCTTCTTTTTATGCCTCGGAATTTTTCTAAATTAGATTCTAAAGACAATTTTATTCAAGATTAATTTGGGCAATTAAAGCGAAAGTACACGCCATCATTCAATTTCATTGGACATCCAGGCCGTTCTGGCCTAAGCAGGGCTAACTTGAAAAGTAGGGAAATTACTGAACTAAAGGCTGCCATGTCATTCAATTTTTAGTTTTTAGTCAATATAAAAAAACCATAACCAAAATTGTTTTATTGTACTACATAAGAATGCATCTTTCCTCACAGAAAATTTACTGTTAATACATATAATGATCAATTAAATCTTACTAAAAATTAAATCAAAACTGTGTCAAAATATCATAACCGCAGTGCAGTATCTTAAATGATTCAGTGCAATAAAAGAATACGAAAAACCCAAAAATAAAGTATTTGTTTGAAGTGTGGACTATCTGCCATAGAGCTACGAATTGTTACGCTACAATCTCCAAAGGTAAAGTTTTATTGCGAGCCATGCGAGAAGGGGTTCCCTCAAGTGCCAATGTTTTCAAATACACGGTGTTAATTTTTTTCGCGGCATTACTATTTTAATACCAATTATTTAACTATTTCGTATACTAATCATTTTGTGGTATTTAATAATTACATCTAAAATAGTAAAAAAAAAATGCAGATTTAATACAAACTTTTACCTCAGCGACAATTTCCCTTTGGAATGGTGTAAGCACTTCATGTGTACGCGCCACTGCCAAGGTCACGCGTTTGCTGTCTCGCAGCTGACTGCGCGCCGCCGCCAATTGTATCGCGTCGATCCGAATGTAAATTTTCACATTTATTTTAAAAAATGTCCTACTTTAGAACTTCTTATGAATGCAGTGACATTCCCATTACGAAATACTATGTTTTCATACCAGTATTAGAAATCTAAAATTTTAAAACAAAAATCCTTCGTTTTCGGAATCAGTATGCGACCCAAAATAACCCCCTTTCGGGAATGTCGCGAACTTGTTTAACACCGTGTATAATCAATGACCGTCAGGATTAGTTACCGCAAAAAGCACCCCAGGAAATAGTGACTAGTTTTTTTTAAAATAATGATAACAATTATTGAAGAATCATTCAAAAAATCTTCATAAACAGTAGGTTATTCTTGATGAGCAAAATAGTTATGTGTCTGGTACGTCTTTCGGAACAAACCTACTCTCATTTATGCATTGACAACACACATGACCTCCAAATGGGAACTGAGACAGCCTACCAACGGTGTTAATCTCGGCTAAGAAAAATCATTGACCGAGTGCCTATCAGCAAAAGGGGTTTGCTGATAGGCACACAATTAAATTATAATATCTTGAATACTCCATATATGGAGTTAAACTATTATTATACCTTAAACTATTTGCGTAACATTTCAGAGGGCAATTATAACCAGTCCAAAGGCAAAAGGATTAAACCCGCCAAAGCAACCCAACTGAGTATCACAAGAGACCACATAGCGAGATCAAATAATAGTTACTAGGCACCGAGAGTAAGTAGGCAACAGCGGAGGACACGACGGTGGGCACGACGGAGCTGTCGGCGGCATCGAGCGCGCGGACGTAGTAGCGACAGCCGCACGTGTTGACGGCCACCATCGTCAGCAGGAGCGCAGCGCTCAGGGCCCATGCCGCCCCACCGCCGCCGCCAACCTTCACACAATCACCCACTCACGTGACCCATCGCTTTCTTTTGTCTCAAATATTTCAATGCATCAGACAAATAAAGACCTAAGCAGTTTTAATGTTTTGTTTTTCACGAATGGTATCCCTACGTAACTGTTGAAATGAAATGAAATGAAAAAATACTTTATTTGCAGCCATACGGTACAAAAAGGCGGAAATTAATGCCATAAGGCATTCTCTACCATTCAACCTTAGAGATGTAGGAGAGGTGCAGTGAGGCGGGCAAAAAAATAAACGTAAAACAAAATGAATTAGCGAAAATATTAACTAACCTAAAAATAAGGATTAATATATTAAAATAAATTACATACAAATATGTACATACACTTAAACATATTAATAGGTATAAGATACAAATACACAAATATTATTTTAGAACATATTTTTATTTTATTTTATTTATTTAGTATTAAGGAATTCAACAGCGTTACATACAGTCAGTTATACAATGGTTCTTAGTCTAAGGATTGTGGCCAATAATAGAATTCCATTGTTCAGTCTGGAATTGTGAGCTCGGACGTTGAGCATTTTTTTAATATTGTTGTGTATATAAATTAAAAGATAAATTAAAAAGCTGTGATAGGTGGGTTGTGATGTGTGTAAGTAAGGTGTGTGTGTGTGGGGTAGATGGTTGTGTGTAGGTGGGTGTTTAAGTGTGCATGTGATGTGACCCTAGAGGGTAAAAAGAGTGGTAAGTCATTCACTCCGGGTAATGCTGTCGATGATTTTATTCTGAAAATCTGCTCTCGATAAATGAAATATGTCAACTGTATTGAATCGATCATTGTATGAGCATACGATTCGAGTAAGGACTGAATCTTTGGCATAGTTTGTGTGGTGCGTGGACACGTGAAAGAGCGCAGTGTGACGTGTGCGGCGGCGTGGTACATTGAGTGCCACCTCGCCCAGTAGATCCATGCTTTCTAAGCGTCCTCGAACCACATCAAATAGAAGAGTTATGTCAGCTAATAGCCTCCTTTCTTCTAAAGTTAAAAGTTTGAAATACCTGCAGCTATTAATGTAGTTGTCGTTTGGTTTCATCGCTGTGAAATTCAGTTGCCTAATAAATAATTTCTGTATGCGCTCGATCCGCTTCTTATGAACGTCATACCTAGGAGACCAAATTGAGCTTGCATATTCCAAAGTACTACGGACATATGCACAATATACTGCTTTAAGGCACATTACACTTTGAAATGGTTTGCAAACTCTCATAACGAACCCGAGATTTTTATACGCTTTCTTAGCAATCGATTCATTGTGCTCAATGAGATTTAATTTGGAGTCTAATATCACTCCAAGATCCCGAACTGCATTAGTTTTGCTTATCTCAATATTATTAAAATAGTGTGTGAAAGTTAGGGGTTTCTTACGCCGCGTATAGCTTATACACTGACATTTATTAATGTTGACGGATATTCTATTTCTTTCGTAATACCGAGATAGCGCATCCAGATCACCCTGCAGTAGCTGACAATCTGAGTTTTCATTAATTTTTAGTGAGATTTTTTTATCGTCCGCATACAACCAGTGTTTTGTATATGTGAAGCAGGTTTAAATGTCATATAGAAATGCTATATAGAATAAGGGTCCCAGGTGTGATCCCTGTGGGACTCCTGAAAGCATTATAACGGAATCAGAACAGAAGCTGCCTATATTTACTATTTGGGATCGGAGCGTTATGAACAGATTTACACATTAAAAAAATACATATTGTATTGTATTGTATTGTATTGTATTGTATTGTATATCATTTTGTCAAATTGGTAGACAAGCTACACTCAGACAGGTAATTTTTTCTTATTTTAGGGCATACAGGCAAACATAGATTCAGCTTACAATTTCTGGCATATACCATCGTCAAATTTACTAAATAATTAAAACTAAGCTAAATATGTCAACTTAATAATTAGGGCTTTATGATAATAGATTATCATGGTCATTTCAATTATAAATACTAATAAACAAACAATACAAAAAATAAAAGGGTAAAAAGATTTAGTAGCAAACTGCCTACTATGGGTACAAAAAAATATCGTACATTCAAAATTAACTAAATTTAAATACAATTACTAATTCTAAATTAACTAAAAATCTTTGTCAGCTAGGGCCTCATTAAGGGTATAGTAACTCTTTTTCAGTAGACATAGTTTAATTTTTTTTAAGAATGGCATATCTTCCAGGTTCCTAATATCCTCAGGTATTTTATTATAAAACTTAATACTATTACAAATGAAGCTATTTGAAACCTTACTCAGTCTATTTTTAATGCAATGTATGTCATTTCTATGTCTCGTACCATAATTATGTACCTCCGAGTTCAGTGTGGCATCATTTACATACTTTCTGGCATACTTTATATTTTGGTAGATGTATTTACTTGTAAGGGTCATGATTCCTGCTTCTCTAAAAACATCTCTACAAGAATTTTGCGATTTCATGCTAAATAGGTAACGCATTGCTCTCTTTTGTAAGATAAATATTCTATTTATCTCCACTGCTGTACCCCAAAACATCAGACCATATGACATAATGCTGTCAAAATAGGCATAATAAACTGATTTGGCAGCATTAACACCGCATAGTTCCTTTATTTTCTTTATAGCATAACATGCTGCACTTAGTTTCTCAGCAAGATTATCGATATGGGGTTTCCAATTCAGTTTATTATCAAATATTACCCCTAAAAAGATAATTTCAGTGCAAACATTTAATGATAGATCTTTAGATATAGCTACTATATCCTCATTTATTTTCCTACGCTGAGTTCCCAACGCAAAATGCATTAAGTTTGTCTTATTCACATTCAGTAGAAGATTATTAGATTGGAACCAATTCTGTAAGGATTCCATAACTTTAAGAAATGATTCTTTTATTACATTTATATCTTTGTTTGGCAGAACGAGAGAAATGTCATCAGCAAACATGACCAATTCGATGTCGTTGGTAATACAGCTAGAAATATCGTTAACATATATCAAAAAGAGTAAGGGCCCCAGTATAGATCCCTGTGGTACGCCAACGGTCAGTGCTTCGACATCAGACTTTGTACTGTTGACATCGCATATTTGCTTTCGGTTTTTCAGATAAGATTTGCACAATTTCAGCTCCTTGCCCCTTATACCATAGTGCTCTAGTTTTCGCATCAATATAATGTGATCCACACAATCAAACGCCTTGGAAAGGTCACAGAAAATGCCATATGTGTGTTTAGAGTTATCTAATGAAGTTAGAAGTGATTTAAGCATTGTCGCAATAGCATCTCCTGTTGACATTCCTTTTCGAAATCCAAACTGCTTATAGTTAATTATATCACATTTATTTAAAAAATCTATGAGTTTATTTTCCATGACTTTTTCAAGGACCTTACTGAATATTGGTAGTAAAGATACTGGCCGGTAGTTACTCATGTAATCCTTTTTTGAATAATGGAACAACCTTCGCAATTTTTAGTGGATCAGGGAACTCTCCATTTACTAGGCATTGATTGATTACAGCTCTCAGAGGTTCAACAATACTATCACATAACGACTTGACTAGTTTTGTTGAAACATGCCATAAGTCTTGGGAGCCCTTAGATTTAAGATTTCTTATTATTTTTCTTATTTCCAAATCTGATACCGGGAGAAATGTAATTTGTTTAGTGTTTGGAATTGTGAATTTATATAGGTAGTTAATAGATACTTCTACACTAGTTTTTAAGTTATTTGTTATGTTTTGTGCTATTGTGGCAAAGTAATGATTAAAGTTATTAGCTATATTTTTGCCATCAGAAATAATGTTGTCATCTAATTTTATCTCAATTATAGTGTTTCTACATTTCGTAGATTTACCTGTCTCTTCTTTTATAATTTCTCAAGCTGTTTTAATTTTATTTTTTGAATTATGGATTCTTTCTTCAAGGAAAAGTTGTTTGGCTCTAAAGGATACTTGTTTAAAAATTTTACTGTATTTAGATACGTATAATCTAAGTTGTGAAGTAGGACTTACTTTTAACAAATCATACAAGAAGAACAATTTTTCTTTTGATATGCTTATGCCAGGTGTGGCCCATTCGGAGAAGGTTTTTTTCTTTTTGATAACATCTTTATATTTTAAAGGCATATGCATATTTAAGTACCGAATAAATGGGTTGAAAAATTCTTTAAAATGTATTTTGCTATCGATAACTTCAAACTCTATTTTTAAGTCTCTGTTTAAGGCCATTAATTTGTCCTTGTTCAGCATTCTGTAACTTTTGAAAAGTTTTTTTTGTTTTTTATCAGACTTATATAGAATACACATTAATATAGCATAATGATCAGATTTAACACCCGGTAATACCTTTGACTCGAGTACTTCAGCATCTGTAAATATATTATCTATGCAAGTCGCAGATGTCTCGGTCACTCTCGTATGTTCAAAAATTATTTGTTTTAGCATAAAGCTATCCATTATGTCAGATAATTCATGTTTATATTTTTTATTTAATGGGAACATGACATTGAAGTCACCACAAATTATAAGAGTCTTATTATTATTTCTACTTAATTTGCATAAGCACTCGTCAAGTTTTTCTATGAAAAAGACCACATTTGCCGACGGCGATCGATATACTGATACAATAATTAGGAAATCCATCTCTATACAGCTAACTTCAAATTCCTTTTCAATTGACATGCCAACAATATCCACTCGGTTCTTTGTTCTCAAACCCGTCTTTGCAAAAATAACAGTTCCTCCTCTAATATATTCATTTCTATGGCTACTGCTTGCAATCGAATAATTTTTAATATTGTGTGTACATAATTCATTGCTGCTAATCCAAGATTCATTCACACAAAAAATATCAATATTGTTATGAAGTAAAAATTGTTCAAGCATAAGGATTTTTCCCCCTTGTACTCCACACATACCTTGAACATTATGATGACATATTACTAATCTATTTTTACACTCATTATTTGTATAAACATTTCTAGTTACATACTTTGTTATTTTACTGTCAATTTCTATGTCACTGACAGACTTAAAGCTGACAGCTGGTCTTGGTCTAAAAAAGCGCCCGGAGACTTGTTATGTACTCCATTAGTCATAATTTCTACATTTACAGTTATGAAGTGTAAGTTCGAAGCTTGTGCACTATAATTACAGTTCTGAATATTTCTTGAAATCCATTTCAAACCTAAACCATTCATTACTCCTTGGTTGGAGTAGCACCTCTCTGGGAGTACGTTCAAATTAATTAAAATCGAATCGGCTACTTTACCTAGTAATTCATACAAGCCCATATTCATTTTGTAAGCACTAGCGTTGATAGTTTGTGAATTATGAACTCTCGGTGGTATGTATAATAGTGAACTTACAAATAATTTGATTTTTTTTGTTGCACACAAATCTATTGCGTATTTAACACCCTTAAAATATGTATTTGACTCAATATTTGCTTCGGCATTACCTATAAGTAAAATCAATTTGTCGTTTTCAGAAAGCCTATTGACGTGGCGCGGCAAGTCCAATAAAATGTCACTGATCCGTGCCCCAGGTTTGCAGATTGCCGTGATGTTCTCCGAGGGTTGGCATGTTTCTTTGTACAGTCGCGCCATGTTACGACCATGTTCGTCACTCAAGACCAAGACGTTACGGCGTGGGAGAGCATTAGGAGGGGCATGTGTGCACGGATGAGTGATGGCTCGGCTTGAGCATTCGGTGACTTGTCCTGAAGTAATTTTAAGGGAAGAGTTGTCTCCTTCATTTGTTCGAGTAGATCTATTTAATTCCTGGGTTTTTTTCACCTTCGGTTTCTTGCCGGAACCTGCTGTGGCATACTTAACATCGCGCACTGCGACGGTTTTCCTGCACTTATTTTTTTTAACGGTACCTAACTTCATCGATGAAGCGTTTTTTCGTTTTAGTACAGTATTTGTTGTTTTTGTAATCACTGGGTCAATGAGCAATGGCTCTATATTTTTAAGATCAATTGGGGTGATGGTGGAAGAGGATGAAAAGGTTCCTTTTTTTGTTGTATGATTGGTTGACAAAGTTGGTAAGGCTGAGCTTAGTAGTTCAGATCTTGAAGTTAAAGTTGAACTTGAATTTGGAGTTTGCTCAGGGGCGTTAACTAAAATGACTGCGGTATCTCTTTGAGCTGTTAATTGTTTTTCCAGCGATATCTCTTGAGTTCGTATGATTGAGTTTTTTTCGACGATCTGTCTCCGCAATGCAATATTTTGTTTCCGTTCACAGGCGAGCTGTTCTTTAGTGTCATGAAGCTCCGTCGAGTCCCCATTGAAGGAGAAGTTTAAGCTTCTTTCGGTGAACTGCAATTCCAAAATCTCTTTTTGTAGCGCCGTATTTATGTCCAGTGCACGTTCATATTCCTTTTGTTCTCTCTCATAGTCTGAGATTGTGTTCATCAGGCGTTGAGCATCCGCTTCCAGCTGCTCAATACACAGATCACGTTGCGCTACTTCTTTTTTCAATATATTATTTGTTGACCACAGATCATCGATCTGTATATATATATATATATATATAATCATATATATATGTATATCCGATATATATATATATAAATATATATATTTGATAAATAGTGTGAAAAAAATAATACTTTTGATTTTTGAGAACAATGTGACAAGAAACAATCAGGAAGTAAGGAAATGACATTTAAGACGCTCTTTAAATATATTAATTGACTGAGATGTGCGTACATCAAGTGAACTGTTCAAGTGAAGTAACAACTGCATCAACGTCACACTCAGTCCACCGGCATTTCTCCATTCGTATCAGTCTTATATAAAAAGTTGGACTAGCCCTACTGATCACATAGTTACTTAACAAAAAGCAAAATGTATTATTAAATTTGATGATTTATGTAAAATATATACAATATGTATATAGGGAATACTCCTGCCGAATAGTATAATGCTGTATATTGAATGAATGAGAACATAGAAGTAAGGACAGAACAATGGCTAAATTACGACTAATGTTGTTGCAAGGTAAAGAAAGGAGACTAAAGGGGCCAACAGTGATGCACCGGTTATTAAATTGCCAAAGACAGTTAACGTAAGGCAGCTACAGTTGTATTCAGAGTTGACTGTCAAAAGTCTGTCTGTCTGTGTATACTAATGAATATTTATTTTTATTTATTTATTTAGAAAACCAACAGCGATTACAAGTTACACTTTTATACAAGATAACATAAGCTTAAGCTAAGGCCAGTGATAGGTTTTCCTAAATTAAACATATTTTACATAAAGTCTATCTTGTTCTACAAGAGAAGGTTAATACAATCAGAAAAAGGTAGGTAACAAAAAAAAAGTATGGTAGATAAAGTGTGTATACAATTAAAGTTTGATTTTAAGTATGTATGTATTGTTGTGTGCAAAAAAAAATTGTGTAATGCTTGGAGTTATACTAGTATGCTTTTGTAGTCTTAATAGTAACTTAAATTTAATTACTGAGTGTGTGTGTTTTGTATAATAAATTTGTTTTAGTGTGTGTGTGTGTCTAAAAACTGAAAATCTGTGTAAAGAGTAGATACATGTGTTTGCTTTTGGAAGAAAAAATACCAATACTGCATAAATTATTAACTTGAATTGTTCTGTATTTTTAGATATTCTTTTATTTTTTGTGAAAACGTAATTCTAGAGTCTGTAAATAAGTCAACTTCACTAAAAAGTTTGTTGTAAATGTTTGGTAAGCGCGTGAGTAGTGAGTTTTGTGCGTAATGGGTGTGGTGTGCCGGCACGTACAACAGCCCCGTGTGGCGCGTGCGGCGTGTCGGCACACACAGACCAATTGCACTCACGAGGGATGGACAGTCCACACGAGCGTGGAATGTGTCATACAAAAGGTTCATATCAAGTAGTAATCTTCGTTCTTCCAGCGTATGTAATTTATAGTGAATGCAACTTTTCTCATATTGGGTAATGGAAGAACGTGTGCGATAGTTAGCGTACTTGATGAATTTTTGTTGAATTTTTTCATTACTATTTTTTTGCGTCACATATTGTGGATACCATATACTGCTAGCATATTCAAGACCACTGCGAACCAGAGAACAGTAGACAGCTTTAAGACAAACCGGATCAGAAAATGGCATGCATGTACGTATCAGGAAACCAAGATTTTTATAAGCCCTTTTTACGATATTGTCAATATGCAGAGTCATGATCATTTTCTTATCTAAAGTTACTCCGAGATCGCGGACGACCTCAACTCTTTGTATTGGAGTTCCATTAAGGGTATATGGAAACAATGTTGCATTCGAGGACCTAGTAAAGGAGATAATTTGACATTTCGATACGTTGACTGCAATTCTATTCCTTTTATAGTACTCCTGCAAAGTGTTGAGGTCGTCCTGCATTCTTTGGCAATCGTCAACATTTCGAACTTTATTGTAATTTTTTTTATCATCTGCATACAAACAGTGTTTGGCAAAATTAAATATATAGAAATATCATGTATATATGTGTTATAAAATAGTGGGCCCAGATGGGATCCTTGAGCTAAATTGCTCTCAACTGGGAGGTTACCATGGTAAAGTAATTCAAAGAGTAAACTGTAATTTACCAGTCAGATTGGTATGAAATACAATTAAACATCAAATTGAATAACGAGCCTGTTTACTCAGCGATTTACTTAACCATGGTTGGCCCCCAGGTGACTTCAGTAAACTAAAAGTATGCATACAAAAATAAACAAATTAATGTGTAATCGCGGAGAATTTCAGTCTTACAAGGGAGCAATAATTAAAAATAAACAACCAAATGTTTGCACGAACAGATTCCAATAAACATCGGTGAATGAAAAGATATTTGCATATTTCTCAAGTTCTTTTGAATCTGGAGGAGGATCTGGTAAACGAGCAGTGGTGGTACAACCATACTCGTGAGCAGGCACATACTTGGAGGGGCCTTGGTGAACATGGGAACTAAGCACCTCCTAAAATAGAGTGCTGGCTTGAGGTATCGTAGAAATGGAACTGAGTTCATATGTCTGGACGAAAGTTTGACGACCAAAGAAAAGACAGATGCTTGGGTGAGGGAGATTAAACTAACCGCGTATCCACTGAGTTTACCGAGCGCGCTTCCGGCTGCTGCGCAACCACCCGCAATCGCTGACCAAATAAACATTGTGCACACGACAAACAAAAACTCTTCTCGTTCGAACATTGACTAATAAGGTTTCCACTCCATCCCTTGTAAAGAATATAATACACCCAAAAGAATAGAATGCAATTCCCTTGCTTGCTCTCGGTATCAAGGAAGGAAATACATACAAAATTTCTCACGCTGACTACAAGTGTCAAATGACGTTTATACTTTTTAAAATTTAAAAAAGTTAAAAACCTTTTGCCAACACCAAAGAATATTTAACGTATTGCTTTAGCAAAAACCTTTTTTTTTTTTATTTGTACATAAATGTTAAGTCTAACCCATGTTATAATTTTATACTTAACACCATTAGCAATAAAAAGAAAATAAACAAAAAAGTTATGTGTTTTACACATTGATATAAAAAAACATTTAGATCCGTTCTGAGCTTTCCCTTGCGTGTCAAGTCAGGTACTCTAATTCGAACAATTTAGAGTACCTGAGCTGTCGGTGTCGATACACCCGTGTCACTGCGCTCGCGCGTGGTTGCCAAATGTATTGGTGCTGCTCTATTGTAGATGAAAGGAAGAATTATACCGTCGATTGTGGTGAAAACATTTAAAAATTGTTACGGGAAAGCCAGGAAGGAAGATGGAATCAAATATCACAGGTAATCTATCAAAATGTTATCAAATGGCGTTATTTTATGGTGATAGATATGTGTGTGTGTGTAGTAAGTATGGCGTACGGCGCGGTTTTGTATTGTGATATCCGACATTAAGGTGGCCCAACCCGGCGGGCCTAACTCATTCGCGGGCACGGTACAAAACCGTGCTGTTGCGCTCTGGGACCTTCTCTGTTTCAAAGAATAAGACAGGCTCCGTGATGAGAAAGATGCAACATGTCCACAAAAAAGACAATGTGCATAGTGTATGATTTGGTAAGATTTACGAAAAATTTAATTTCAAAACGACTTTTAGCTAAAAGTAAACCACTACCGCTGTTGCCAAAAATCTAACAAAAACCAAATAGATCATAAATCTTGATTAAAAAGGCTATGTCTGATGACTTATCTTTTTACGATGTTCTTACTTTATCATTGCGTAATCCACCTCCAAAGTTATTGTATAAAACGCGCGAAAAATTCGAACTTTCGGACCTTATAACTTAGAAACCAAAGACAATTTTACAATGCCAATGGTCATCAGACATCTAGTTCGATCAAATAAAGCTATTTTAAGCAAAATTTTGGATCTCTGACAAGAAATATGGGCGTGATCTTCTTTCCCCTTTTGTATGGGGAGATGAGCGGGTTGGGCCACCTTAAACGACAAAACTATCGGATAAGCCGGTATCTCTTTCTAGCATACTGAAGCACTCTGAAGTACTTTACTATAAATCTCTGTCAGTCGTGAAATTTGTGGTGTGAGTGTGTGTATCATGTTTACCAGAGGATGGTGTTCTCTCAGCAAACATGATTTTCCTATTTAGGTCCCTTTCGCTCTCATGCAACAGAACGGGACGGATAACTGAGTGATACCAGGTTAAGAAAAAGATCTCTGAGGTGAGGATTAATAAGAAAGTTGCAATTTTAAAATACCTGATTTTCGTAATGTTTTGTGTGTTAAATGAATATTCAAATTTTATATTTGGTTATAAATAGTAACTTGAGTATGTTATGAATAATTTAGATGGCAAAACGTTGGCTGATAAAAAAATATAACTGAGAGCGGGAAATTAAAAAAATCATAAAGGCAACACCATAGGCTAATGGGGAAAAGGAATTGAAACGATCACTTGTATGAAGTTTGACTCTGATGGCGCTTCTTGTTGTTTTTTTAGTTCAATGGTTTTACAGGATTTGAACCAACACCCTCCATCAAACAATAAACTTTAGCATCCGATAGCCGAATGACGTTCAAGAACGCGACCGCTTAGTTCCGATTTTCGCCACGCGCAACAAGAGCTAGGTGGCACTATATTCAATATTCTATATTCTATGGTGCGAAGCAGCCATGTTTTTGGCGTCATTCGTTCGTCGTCAAAGAGTTGGGAAAAGTTCGCTCATAGTTCTCCTACGTTTTACGTATTTCACCCATGCTTGATCTATAAAATAAATACTGCGACAAATATTTAGTTGGAAAAGTGGTGGATTACTATTTCTGGTAGGTATAGTCGGGCCGACTGGCCAAATTATTAGAACAGATCATCTACGATGGATCGCGTATGCCTTGGACAAGGCGTGCTGATTGTGTGGCGTGCGACCGACTCGGCAGCGTTAGAACGATTGGCGGAAGAGGTGCGCCATAGAAGCGGCCGCGCACCGCAGCTCGAGCACGCCGACCGCCTGCCTGCCACCGCTGGTGAGTGACTCCGCTCGCGAGTGTAATGAAGCGTTTGCTCTGTTCTCGTGTAACTAACGTGCGCCGCCTACTGTTGCAGCGCAGTCGGCGTGGGAAGCCGTGGTGGTGACAGCGGACACCCAGCCGTCGGACGAGCTGCTGGCCCTGGTGCTGCGGCTGCTGGTGCCGCGCGGCGCGCTCCTGCTGGCGGCTCCTGCCCCCGCCCCCGCCGACCTCGCGTCGCGTCTCACCCTCACCGGCTACGTCAACTGCGTCAGCTTAGGAGACTATTGTGTTGCTGAAAAACCTAACTATGAGGTAATTATAAACAAATGGTTAAGTTGATGTTTGAGTGGCTCATAACTCTGAGCACAGCCACTTGCTTTCTACGTTAGAGGTCATCAGTAAGATCCCCGCCCCATTCATGCTTTGGATAAGTGTATTTTATCACGAATGTTACCTGTTCTGTGGTTTGGATTCCTCGTTAAACTGAAGGTCCCTTATTCTACTAGGTAGTTGCGTTAAGCTCGTCCTGGTTCATACAATAGGATTAGAATAAAAGATGATATAAGAAGCAATCAGAAATTGCCAGTGTTTTCTCTCCAGTTCAATGTAGCCGTGCTTGCAAAAGGGTTGGTCTGTTATCAACATTTACAGTGTTTTGTGGTTGGGGCCAGGTGGGGTCACGCAGTGCCCTCCGCAGCGCCGGTGCCGTGTGGCGGCTGCAGGACAATGAGACGGTGGAGGCGGCGTGGGGTGGGGCGGGGGCGGGGGAAGCCGAACTCATCGACTCGGACATGTTGCTGGACCAGGATGACCTCAAAAAACCTGACAAGGAATCACTGAAAGGTTCGTTAGCCATGCGATATCCACTGGCCGGCACAGTTTGTTTACTTCTACCTATTTACTATTTTATTTGGTTTCTTTGCAATGGAATCTTAGTCATTGTGTTCTATTTTATCACTGTGAAGAAAAAAAATATGATACAATGACCAAATCGGCCAAGTTTTTTGTCAGCTCTTTTTTGCCAGGAGAAAACGAATCGACAGCAGAAAAAAAAGACTAATCCGAGTGTGTAATAAACATCTAATGGAGGAAATAAAGAAACTGAAATTGAAAAAACAAACAAAATGAGGAACATGGTCAAAGTAGTATTTCTAAGGAATAAAGTTATAATGTAGGTCTACCTTAGGATTAACTTGGCACTTCCAGAATGAATCGGCACTAAACATCTCGCTAAAACAATGATTAATTTTCATTCATGGAAAATGCGAAAATGTACACCAATACAATACATACAATACATATAAAATTAAATGTTAAGCCGATAACAGGGGAAATTTATTATCCAAATGAATATTTGAATATGCACATTGGATTCACCTCAGTGTGTCTGTGCTTCACTGCATCCCGTGCTAAGCCAACCGGCCACGGCCAGCGCAGCTTGGAAAAGCGGCTGGCGGTGGCGGCGCGTGGTCGTCAGTCAGACTCGAGTTAGTCTGGCGGTCACATGCTTGTGTGCGACGCGATGGAAATGTTCATCGGAAAAGGTGATGTTTTGTTACCATTTGGGACCTTAAGGTGGCCCAACCCGGCGGGCCCAACTCATTCGCGGGCACGGTACAAAACCGTGCTGTTGCGCTCTGGGACCTTCTCTGTTTCAAAGAATAAGACAGGCTCCGTGATTAGGAAGATGCAACATGTCCAAAAAAAAGACAATGTGCATAGTGAATGATTTGGTAAGATTTACGAAAATTTTAATTTCAAAACGATTATAGCTAAAAGTAAACCACGACCGCTGTAGTCAAAAATCTAACAAAAACCAAATAGATCATAAATCTTGATTAAATAGGCTATGTCTGATGACTAATCTTTTTACGAAGTTCTTACTTTATCATTGCGTAATCCACCTCCAAAGTTATTGTATAAAACACGCGAAAAATTCGAACTTTCGGACCTTATAACTTAGAAACCAAACACAATTTTACAATGCCAATGGTCATCAGACATCTAGTTCGATCAAATAAAGCTATTTTGACCAAAATTTTGGATCTCTGACAAGAAATATGGGCGTGATCTTCTTTCCCCTTTTGTATGGGGAGATGAGCGGGTTGGGCCACCTTAAATGACCATGGTTTTTAGGGTTCTGTATCCAAAGGGTGCTAACGGAACCCTAATACTAAGCCTCCGCTGTCTGTCTGTCCGTCTGTCACAGGGTTGTATCTCATGAACCGTAATAGGTAGGCAGCTGAAATGTTCACAGAGTTTTGCCACTATAACAACAAATAGGTAAAATAAAAATTAAAATAAATTTAAAGGAGTTATGGGGGGTATATTAAATTAAAGGAGTCATGCGATAAAACTTTTTTTTACATCTTATGGAACCCTTCATGTGCGAGTTTGATTCGCAATTGGCAGTGTTTTTTTTATTGACTAATTGGTACAGAAAATCGCTTATCAGATAAGACGTTACAACTAATTTCACTTTGAATATTTCAACTGCACTCTAATTTAGATAAATATTTTGTAATTGCTCTTTACTAACAAATAAAATTTTAAGTTAGTGCCCACACTGTGTTATGTATGTGTGTATGTGTGCATAGCAAAATAAAATAATAATGAATGAATTTATGCAAATTAAAATTGCAATATACGGTTAGCCTACTCAGTGGTTAAAGCTGTTTAAATCAAAATCTAGGGAGGGAGACAGCGAACTTCAAGTCCTGTGTTGTAGTGTGAGTGTTGGGTTGCAGTGTGCGCGACGACAGGACGGCGTAAGGCGTGCGCGGACTGCTCGTGCGGGCTGGCCGAGGAGCTGCGGGGAGAGGCGGCGGGAAAGGGAGCGGTGGCGACGGCGCCCGCGTCCTCGTGTGGCAGCGTAAGTCATACACTGGTGCTTCCTGTATTCACAGCATAAACACGGAAACATTGTAGGATCGTTGGTAACCGGTTAAATCTGGAATAGTCGCTGTAGCAGTTTGTTCATTACTTTGTGAACAGGCTTTGTTCGTGCCAGCTGCATTTTTTACACCAGAGAATACTTGTAATGCCATAAATTACAATAATTTATATGATTGCATTAGTATCTTTGTTAGTTGTAAGTAATTTAAACTGAGGGTTGCTGTTTCTATTTTTCTTTGTTCTTTGCCTTAATCTGTTCTACTAAAGAATTGTTTGGCAGTAGCATTTAGATATAAGTGTGTATTTCATAATTGTGGACGGAAAAATATGTCATGTAAACCTGTGAAGTTTCTTTGCGGGTTCTGCTTTACTGGGTTGATCAAATCTGCGGATCTTTGTGACATAACTTACACTAAGCTGACTACCAAAAAGTTTAAATAAATGAAATGAAATAGCATAAGAAACAGAGTTAAGGTTGATTATGTGCACCTTTTTAGCCTAACACCACATGGCGGACTAGGTGCCATACTGGATCCTTCCATATATTGCGCAGCTACATTGAACTGAATAGAAAACATGAACAAATTGCCACTTCTTCGTTCATTCAATGGGATGGCACCAACCCGGCCCGAACTAATCTCACCACCAGTAAGTAAGCAAGGCGACAGTTTTCCTTAGAATCTGAATAGGATTCCCAGGTTCTAAAATACATAAGCTGAACTTAGCGCTTTATGAGACTGAACATTTTGCCCTACAAGCTGGACATATCTTCATGATAAATAGGTCTTTACCTCTGTAATTGGAGATTTTATGAACAGCATTTTCAGATTTAATTATCTGTGCATTTGCAAGCAATTCAAAAATTTAAATACATTTTATTCAAGAGCCATGTCATTTTAATTTCAAATTCAGTAATTTGTTTTTAGATAGTGTTTTGTCTTTGTGAAATTGTGGTGGTTTTTGGCGCCATGGATAAACTGAAAATGAGAACCATTTTCGAATATTAGTTCCTACATGGAAATATGCGCAAACAAAACGAAACAATAACGACGTGTACACTGATTGCATAAACACGGTCCATTATTGGTTCAATCGTTTGGATACGGAAATATTGGTTGAAGAAGGAGGCTCCGGGTCGGCCGGTAACCGTTGTCGCCAACAACTAATTTAAGGCGATAGTGGAAGCGGATCAACTCAATCTAGGGCTGAGCTTGCGGGGGTTTTGAAGTTAGTGTCAAAACCACATTGGAGCAGTTGCATCAAATCGGAACGGTAAAAAAGCTAGGTAAGTGGAAAACCAACAGCGAGACTTACGCGTGGAAGCATGCATATTACTACTGAATCGGCATAGAAATGAGAGAGTTCTAAAACAAATTGTTCCCTGTGATCAGTGCGCTAAAAAAAAATTACTCGGTCACCATAAGACCGTCTGGTGGACCAGTGCCGGACTTGTGCATCACAGGTGCTTACCGAATGGCACAATAGTGACGTCATAATCTCAAACTGTTAGATTTGTAAGTCAGAGCTAAAGGTGTTACGCTAGGCTCGTAATTAGAGAAGCTAAAAATTAGGCGCGTGCTGTTTTACTTGCTGAATGACCTAGTGATTTCTGATCGAACTGACAAGACTGGTCAATCGCTCTTCCTCATTGCTTCTCCACGACAAAGCGCGAGCTCACACTTCCATCACAAAGCTACAAGAGTTGCAGCTGAAACTCCGTCACCCCCAGCACTCACTGGCCCTTATTGCAACAGATTTATATTTTTTTCTAAGTGCGTAAAATTCAACACCCGAGGCAGCACAAAACGCTTTCGCTGACTTCATCGCCTCCCGTCCGGCAGACTTTAAAGGGATAAACGAACTGCCATCAAAATGGCAAAATTAAATAGATAATTTGGGCCAGGACTTCAGTTAGCTAAAATAACAAAATTTTTTTACTATTTTTACACAAATCTCCAATTTCATTTGTAATCCTATGAATTTATTAATAACAGCTTTTTTAGAGCTTTCTGAAGATTCTGCATTGCTTTGCCTGCTTACCAGGTGGTGCAGGCATATCATGACTTGCACCATGAAAGAGGAAAAGTCCAACGAAAGATGATGAATGAGAAAAATGCCAAACATGCAAATATTTGCCCGGATACGACCGTAAAAAACTATACATGTCCAGCTAGAGCCGGACGTCTGGTGACCATAAATCTGAACCAGGAACGACGCTTAGGGCCGAGTGCACGAAAGGACAATACATCAAAATCAACGTCAAAGTATGATCAAACACGTCACTTTGTATGGACAATATGGAAGGAACTCTATGCGGATCACTAAAAGTGACGTGTTTGAACATTGATTAACTCGGCTGTCTCTTCGTGCAACCGGGGCTTAGTCGCCTAAATAAGAATTTCGCAAACACCGACAATTCCATGATAAACTCCCTTCCAAGGTATTTACTTCAGACATGGTGTGAAACAGCACCTTGCCGGTCGTAAACTCATGAGCATCGTTATGCGTACGCCATATGTCGCGCTCAACATAAAATATTTTTTACCAATCTTCCTTACCTTGGCCTTAAGAACCACTCCTCTGCATGGTGGGAATTGGAACTGGTAGTTACATAGGTTTACTCAACTGCTTCCTCATTATATTAAAAAGTTATTAGATTTCCTTGTTATATGACAGCTTTCATGAAAGGTTTTAGGTTGTGTTCATGTGACTAATGATATTAGAAGGATTGTTGGTGTTGTACCTGTGCTCTTTGTTTTTGCCGGTACTGAAAATAACAGATAGCAGCGGAACTCCAGTGACCGAACAAAACAAAAATGTTTTGTTTTGTGGCATCAATTTCACCGCTCGCCGCTCTCAAAGTGGCTGTCACTATGTGCGTTAAGTTTCATATCACAGCCAGCTTTGATGAGCGGCGCGCGGTGGGCTCTCCCCACCGCCGCTGCTCGAGCTCCGCACCAGCTCTGCACGCACATCGGAAGATGGCACAGTTTTTAATCTTGCCGCTCAGTTCATGTTTTCTAACTTTTAGCGTTCTAAAGTGTTATGTGTTTCATTATAACATTGTGATCAAAAAAATTTTGGATGGGTGAAAAAAACCACCATTGCGATGCATCAAAATGTAATAATTTTACCCTGATGAACATAAAGCACATCGGACGTTAGAAAGGAGACAATTGCCTAATTTCGGCTATGTAAAGTGTCATCTCTCTCACATGTAGTGCGGTCGTTTTCTCTCAATTGTATACACTGGAAAGAGAAGGAATTCCTAATTCCCTTTTACTCTATGGTTGACTTCAGCATGACAGAAATAGATCTAAAATTTGTCCCTATTTCTGGTGTATAGATTTCAGACAAAACGACCGTACATAAGTACTGAGTGACAGCATGTGACAGAAAAACATACTTGCAACAATTTGAAAAGTGGTATCATCGGGTACGTATGTTCCATCTCTCTCCAACTCGCGGTAGTGGTATTTGAGTTGAAGTCTCACACACTCTGTTTGTCTTGTAAGCACAGCCGCTATGCTAGGTCTGTGCCCCACCTCCCACCACAACACCAACACTGTGTTGAGATAGAATGTGCGTGTTGCAGTGCTACCTGGGCGACGCGTTCCGCTGCTCCAGCTGCCCGTACCTCGGCCTGCCCGCCTTCAAGCCCGGCGAGCGAGTGCTGCTCGGGGACCTCACCGCAGACATCTAGCCGTCCGTCCGTCCGTCCCCTCCACCACATCACCACCGACAATCGGCTTTTTTATTTATTCCAAGGCTCTAACAATTTTGTTGGATTCATACATGAGAGAACAAGTAGGAAATAAAATCAATATATTTATCATTTTTTCTATAAAACTATTTGTGGGGTGCATGCGCAGGCTTGCGTGGCGTACATACACCACCGCCTGCTGCACCAATCTGGTATATGTGTTATTTTATATTATGTGATAAATGAAATGTGATCAGAAATTCACTAATAGCATAGATAAATGATAGTAGGGAAAGCTTGCTAACGTCATATAAGTGTTGGATAGGGATAATAAAAGTCAACAGATGGAGTTGGAATTCACATATGAGAACACATTAAATACAAACCAATTAATATCAATGATATTTTTTATTAACAATGACATTACTTAATGTATTGTTAAATTATCACGTTTCCATCATACCCGCCTAGGCAAAATATGGAAATTAACGTAGTTTAATGACGGTGTAACTAGTTCTGGCAGCGACGGGAGATGGTGCTGGTTAGAAATGTCATAGTACCAGTGAAAATAAGAAGTATTTACCGAATTTTGTATGTTGTATAGCAGTCTATCCCTACTCTCCTTTGTGCTATGCTATACGGTACTTGAGGGCTAGATGCGGTTCCTGGGGGATATTAATCGTATTGGACCCAGTCTTACCTAAAGTCGTATTTTTAATCAGTCGAAGCAAAGTGACGTTTACTGTGCTGCCGGTTTTTGATTAAAAACTAATAGTGATGAAAAACTAAAGGATTGACTTGAATCACTCAATCATTATGGAAATATTCGGTTACAAAACACATACGTTGGATGTGAAAGGTGTTCCTGTACAAGAAACTAACATATAAGTTTAACAACTCATTTTAAAAATAAGAAAAAAAAAAATCCATTTTTTTCTTGATTTCTACGCAAAAAATTTAAAAGGATGAGCCCAAATATTTAATGTTAATCTAATATTCAGTATAACTCCTCTTCCGAATGTTAATGCAGTGAGTAGTTTAAGTAAAATTACAAGTAGAACCTGTAACAACGGAGTGTGTTAGTTCTAGGTCGGAACCAAAGATATTTGACTACTACACTGAGCGTGGCAACATTATCTTGCAAAGTGAACTTATCTCCTGTCAGTTTGCTTCGTCTCACTAAAAATTCTACTTTAGACCTCGGCTTGAAAGCTGGATCTAGATGTGAGGATTCCGATGATGTAAATTAAAAAAAATTTAGTTAATACACCTATTACTGCTGTTTTTCCAAGTATTTCTAAATTGGCGTCAGGTTAGCAAATTGTTCAAAGTTCCGGATGGTAGCGGTTCACTTGTTTAAATATTATAATGTTAGTGTGTATAGGATTATTTTTTTGTTTTGACTCAGTGGGTTGGTTGCTTAAGGAATTTAATTATTTTTTTTATATATTTATTCCTTACCTTAAAACGACCATATGAAAAAGAATTATGTCGATAACTGAAATATATTTTTGATTCTTAAGCTGATTTACATATTGTAATGTTGATAGTGAGCAGTGACAAGTAAATGCTCGCCAAAGGCAAAATTCAGAAATGTATACCCTTTTTCAGTGTTAAGTTGCAATATTAGAGCACGGTATTGTCAGCCTCGGTAGCCCAGTGGTGCGACGCCTTGCTAATCGATAAGCTGGGTAAGCACCTCTGAGCGCGTATGGGTTCCGGATGGGTGACCACTTTTGACCAAGTGCAGGCCAGATATGTTGGTGGGCAATCGGCAATTTTGCCATCTTGGCATGGGTGGTAAATGTCATTTTTAAAAAATATGTTGAAAGTATCAAGATAATTCTTTCACTTTATTTAATGTGATATTTTTTAAGGGAATCGTGCAACCAGCCCGTTTCCATAAAATGTTCAGTTTGGGAATAGGGATTAACTCTTGGTTTGCCACAATGTTGTGTTGTAAATATATCTTTGGTTGTTCATCATTGTGTATTATTTATTATTTGTATTGTATGAAATAAAACTAAGTGTAATAGCAAATTTATATTTTTTTTACAAACAGTATAGCTTCTAATCTTTTATACATACATAACTATAACATTTGCATTTCACAATATTCCTCATTAATCATTCCATATTACATACAATAAAATATATAGGTACTTTTCAATAGCTCTTCATACAAATTACTCAACATTTTTTAAAATACATTTCAAATCGCATTCCTTAGATACCTACGCAAGGCTACACACTACGCTAGGGGTGGTCCGGGGCGGGGGCGGAGGGGGGGGGGGCTTGCACCACTCAAAGTACCACCGATGCCATCAATGTTTTCATATAAAAATAGGTATTTACTACCAATGTTCTCGTGGATATGAAAACGTGGGAACTATTATAAAAAATGATAAAGATAAATATACAAACAGCTAACAGTTGAGCCTTTACAAGACATGGGCGGGCTAACTGAGTTGAGAGGACCACAGTTCCTTTATCCGACACCGGCAGTTACGTCAGACTAAGATTGTTATATTTTTTTTGTTCAAAGTTTAATTTTGATTGCTACCTAAAAGTGGATTTGATTAATGTCGAACTTTCCTTTCCATTGAGACCAAAACAAAAAGTCACTGACCAAAACATCATGGGTTTGTAAGGCTAAAGGCACACGGCAACTTAGGTGAGTGGACTCATCGACCAACAGCCAAGTTGCCGCCGACCGGTGTAACCTCTTGTCGCTTACGACTTACAGAGCTGCAATGTATCCACTCTCAAATTTTATGAAATTCACTGGAACAACCAAATGAGGCAACGAAAAGTTGCATTGTCTCTTTAGCCTGACAGCTAAATGGTGATATCCCTTGCCTTTCCCTTGAGAATATTAACAAATTTGTATCATTCCCTACATGCACGCATCTTATAAAAGACACACAGAATCTGAGGCTCGCTTTTCAAAATAAGAACAATATGGACAACAGCCTTTATCATTTTGCTACTTCAACACAGAAATTAGCCACACGGATATTATTTTCATTGTGCTTCATGAGGAAAACATTTTAAATTTAAAATATCAAGTTGAGCATTAACCCCCTAGGCCACGCCACACAAAACTGAAATAAAGTGGCATCCATCCAGACATTCAAAACTCCTGTATCGTATTTAATATTGTAAGTCCATATTTACCACTCTATAGAATTGTAAAGAATACATTATTTATAATGTCTTACAATGGTTAGTACCTACTATTGTATGTTTGAAAAATGTTACGGCTTTTCACGCGGCAGGTAGAGATATTCTCCGACGTTTCGAGCTAATCATTCAGCCCGTTGTCAAGGAGGCATCCGCGTCGGAGAATATCTCTACCTGCCGTGTGAAAAGCCGTAACATTTTTCAATCATGTCTAACGACCGCGGTAACCTCAAAAGTACCTACTATTGTAACTTGAATTCTATCACAAAAACGCAAAAAAGCAACGTGTCATTATTTTCTAAATTATTTAGTTAAATGGCCTGTAACTTCAAAAATATTACCCAGTCCAATAAAATGTAGGAATATGAATATTTATCCCTTAAGAGCGTGACAACAGGTGATCGTGTTATTCTAAAAGGGCTTAGGTGAAAACACCTTTGATTATTTTCAAAAAGATGAAAGATAAATGCATAGACCACCCAGTTATGTTTGAAACCTGAACCGGTAAATATCTGTAGCTCTCATTCCGTGTTCAAACTATTTTTGTGAATTTGTTAATATATTTTTGTGGGAAATCAAAGCAGCAGATTTGTAATTTACCATATTAAAACAAAGCTATACCATCAATCTACAAATTAGCTTTTTTTATTTGGAAATTCATTGTAGTTATCTTCTTTCTATATATAAAAATCAATTGCCGTGTGTTAGTCTCACTAAAACTCGAGAAAGGCTGAACCGATTTGAATCATTTTTGTTTTGTTCGTCTCAGTACTGGGCTTGTAAAGATTTACAATTGGACCTGGTAGGTGGCGCTGTTGTCGAGAAATTTACCCGAGCGGAGCCGGGCACCTTAGCTAGTTTTTAAATATAATTAAATGTTGTTTTAGTCATGCCCTCAACAAACGTTTCACAATCGGCTCTTGTCACGCCCTCAAGGGCCCACTTTTATATTTAGTTTAATTTCGCATAATTGTTGAGTACAAAGGTGCAAGGCCCGGCGCCCGGCCCCGGGTTCGGAGAGGTGGGGAGCGGGGAGCGGGGAGCGGGGTGCACGAGCCACCGCTCGTAGTGAATCCTGAATTGAGATCGTTCTTAGAGTAATGTTGCGGCCGCCTGCGAGCCGGCGCGGACACAACGTGAGATCGTACGCAGTCCATGTTAAAAAATAAACTTAAGGAAGCTCACCCACGCTCCTCTGCACACGTCGGAACTACCTACATACATATTTCTCCAATCTGCACATCACCATATTTTGGAAGAGTTCAATTCAGTTTTGTACGATCGGTTGGATGTAAATTAACATTAATAAGAATGAATCATATCGATTCGAAAGGGCGTTCATGCAGCAGGTACGGCAGCGAGGGGAGGTGAATCTTGAGGAAATACTAAACCTCTTCAATGTTTCGAAATCTCATCGATTCTACTCGATGTCAAAATGTATGGGGAGAACGATTTTATTTATATTTGGAAATTATATACGGGGGTTATAAGAAAGGAAACGTTTCCTTAGTCTTGCCTCTAGAGTTACTCCCCGAGGTTGGTGTAGCGACTGAATGAATGCCCCGCATTTACGCTTACTTTCTAAATTAATTTAATATCTAACATTGTGATAATATTTTCCCTCATCGACAAAGTTCTTTCGAATCACTGCAGCAGATATTTGTGACAACTGTAACACATCTAGGTACATGTAACTCCTTTTAAACTATAGATGCTACACATGCTTTAAGATTTAGCCAACACGGTTCATGTAAGCAGGTACTGAAGGGGGTTCCCGGAGCGCGGAGCGGGGCCGCATGCTAACGGTTTTGGGAGCCGACCCCCGAGGGCACCCCCCTCCCCCACCCCCCCCCCCCCCGGACACAATACAATCGTACTTTCATCATCCCACTAAAATCATCAATCAGGAAATTAGGTTGTGACAGTTAAATAGATTTGGTCGAATCTTTTGGTCTATATCGTCAATTGGCACATTGGCTCTTCATCCTGGAAAAAAATTTGTCTGACATACATCCACGAAATCATCCCGCTGTCATAGCAACTTCATGATTTTTTTTACTTGTCATGCTCCGCATGCTTGGAAGAAACGATCTAATTTACTTTTATGGAAGTTTCTACATTATTTTAGTTAAAACTTTTGAATGAATGTCACAAGACAAAATTATTTTCTCGCCCAAGCACACAATTTGAGCAGGCTGCGACTTAGAACGATGAGTACGATCGTATGTGGTGGTGGTGGTGGTGGTGGCGGTGCCCTTCATAGTATTCACTACGTATTTTGTCACCACAACTATCGGTCGTACCTTACCTGACACATGAGCTCAAATAAAGGAGAACGCCATACATTTTCTGCACATGGAAAATATTTTTGACAAATCACTCATCATTTTTTTTACATAACATTCTAGACCTCGGAGTACGCGGGCGCGGGTTACTTTGAAAGCCTGCATTTGTCTTTCATATAATAGAGAAAAAGGTGGCTCTTCAATCGGGATACGTATTGCCAGATAGATTGCCTTTAAATTATATTGCGAAAAATTGTGCAGAGAGGGAAATAGTTATCATTGATTTAAGGGGGGCCATCCCACTCAACTCCCCATACAAACGGGGAAAGAAGATCACGCCCATATTTCTTATCCAATTTTTTTCTCAAAATAGCTTTATTTGATCGAACTAGATGTCTGATGACCGTTGGCATTGTAAAATTGTGTTTGGTTTCTAAGTTATAAGGTCCGAAAGTTCGAATTTTTAGTGCGTTTTATACAATAACTTTGGAGGTGGATTACGCAATGATAAAGTAAGAAAATCTTAAAAAGATTAGTCATTTAATCAAGATTTATAATTTATTTTTTAATTGGTTTTTGTTAGATTTTTGACTACAGCAGTCGTGGTTTACTTTTAGCTATAAGTCGTTTTGTAATAAGAATATTCGTAAATCTTACCAAATCATACACTATGCACATTGTCTTTTTTGTGGACATGTTGCATCTTCCTCATCACGGAGCCTGTCTTTTTCTTTGAAACAGAGAAGGTCCCAGAGCGCCACAGCACGTTTTTGTACCGTGCCCGCGAATGAGTTAGTCCTGCCGGGTTGGGCCACCTTAAACAATGGTTTCAGATATGTACATTATTGAAGTGGGCCAAAATGAGGCTTTCTCCCTTACTTTTCTCGTCGCGATCACACCCACTGAACAAATTCGTAAGTGAGTACCCAGCCTTTCTCTATGTGCAGCCGTGTCTACCTACCTACCTCTACCTATATCACAGTACCCGCGGCCCTCGCCACCGCGCCACCGCGCCAACGCACCGAGCCAGCGGCGTCGCGAACGCTTCAGTCATATTATTAAACCTTTCTCAATCACAATATGTATTTAGAAATTAGAATCACCTCTCGAGTTAGATAAGTAAACATCGTCCATCCTGCGCGCGAGGTGGAGCCCTGGACCGGTCCGGCAGTGTGGCATGCTCACTGTGCCACCATTCTTCAGCTAGTGACGCAAGCATCCAACGTGCATGGTGATGGTGATGCTCGTGAGTGCATCATCCATTTTGACTTGTGGAAATGAATGTTATACAGTGGAAACACATTCAAGTTTCCGCATCACAGGAGATAGACATCACGGTTGAGGTGAGGAGCAACGGAGATGTGTATAGAGGTGAACACGTCGGGGGGCGCGAGATGTCACCGCACGCTGGCGGGCGGCGGCGGCGCTATCGTTTCTTGAAGGGCGCGGGGTGCGGGTCGGGCGCGGACCAGCGGCGCTTGCGCGCGGCCGCCTCCTCGCGCACGCTGAGGTTCTCGGGCTGCAGCTGGGGCGCGGGCGCGGAGGGGGGAGGTGGCGGTGGGGGGGAGCGCGCGCGCGCCACGAGCGACACGCACACGTCGCCCACGCGCAGGCGGCGCACGGCGAGCCCGTAGCGCGCGCGCGTGAGCTCGGGCGCGCGCGACGCCCAGCCTTGCCCGTACACGAAGAACGGATGCTCCACCGTCGACTCCATCTCCACCTGCGTCATCGCGTACATACAGCTGAGTGAGTGTCCGCAACGTGCCTGGCACATCGCAACCAACGAAACTAGGTTCTGTAGAAATTCAAAGAGAGTTTCTCAAACACCTTTCAGTGTTCCTAATTGTATGAAAGCAACTTGAATTTTTTTAGTGCTATGGTATAGATTGTATTTTATTTTAGATTGAGGTCACACACACATCTACCCACAACGCCCATGCGACCATCGCCCATAGCTGTTTTTGTAAAAAATCTTTTTATTGAACAGACCAATGTTACAATTAGGTACGAAGATAATTATTCGTTTATTTTCCTCCAATCAAAAAAAAAAAATACAACATCATCCTCCCACAAATAAAATTCCTGTATGAGATTCTGACCAACACCTTAAACCAAATAATGCTTAATTTCAATTCGGGTGTACAAAGCCCTCTTCATTATTGATACGAAATTGTATCAACTATAAAAAAATCTGTGTGTATTTCAAAATAGATACTTCAGGCGTTCTGAGCTTTAGGTTTTGGTAACACATGTGTTTTTGTGTGCCAAATAAATAAATAAAAATAGCTCATGGTGGTAAGCGGAAACGAGAGAAACTGGCACAAAATAGTGTTATTAATGCGCCATCTGCAAAGGCGTGGCGTTGCTGCAGCGTCGATGCTCACGGTTTGGTCAAAAGATGGCGCTGCTTACATAATCCTATCGCAACGGTGACTTGGCAGTGCTGGTGAAAAATAATAAAAATGTTGGGCGATTCCCGATGGAGAAAATAATAAAAATGTTGGGCGATTCCCGATGGAGATTGTTCTTGGCTGGCCCGCCATGCGGGGGAGCCTAGTATTTGGTAATGTTCTAGAAAGAAGCTCCACCAATATAGAAGGCGCCTCAGCCAGCGCTGCCGGCGAAGCGAGCAACAACAAGTGATAGTGTAGTGAACTAGCTCGAGTGATACAGTTCGACGTGCGATACTTGGAATTTGGTGTTCGAAGTGACACGAAATTGTCTTTTGTTTTTTTCATTTGTTAATGTTTAAAATAAAATAAAAAAAGTTTGTGTTTTCTCCTCTTATCTACACCCTAACCTCATAACAATAGGTTGACACAGGGGAGTTTGGGAAAACTCAACCGGAGCGCGGTAGTTACCTGCTCTCGGTAGTCGCGCTGCGTGTCGTAGGCGAGAGTGAGCGAGAGCTGAGCGCCGCGCTCCTCGAGCCGCAGCAGCGTGCAGTGCGTGAGCGCCACGTCCGAGCAGCGGTCGGCGCTCGACACGAAGTCCTCGGTGCGCATGTCCTCCACGCGCCGCAGCGCGCCGCTCTCGAGCCGGATGAGCGCACCGCGGCAGAAGTGGCGGTCGGGCGGCGGCGGCTGCGGAGGCGGCGGCGAGGCGGGCGGCGGCGGCGAGGGGGCCGCGGCGGGCGGCGGCGGGGAGCGCGGCGCGGGCGGCACGAAGCCGGAGCCGGAGCGCAGGCGCAGGGGGAACGTCTGCTGCTGCTGCTGCTGCTGGTAGAGCGGGTAGGCGGCGTACGGGGCGGGCGCGGGCGCGGCCGGCGGGTGCGGCAGGAAGCGCGCGTAGGCGCCGGGCACGGGCGGGAAGGCGGGCGCGGCGGAGGGAGGGTCGGGCGGCGGCGCGGGGCGCGGCGCGCGCGGCGGGTAGCGCGCGTAGGGGCGCGGCGGCGGCGGCAGGAACTCGGGCGTCATGGCGGGCGCGCAGGCGGGGCCGGGCGGGGGCTGCGGCGGCGGCGGGTAGAGGTGCGCGTGCGCGACCCCCGAGCCGACCCCCCGCACGCTCGCCGACAGCATCACACTCCCGCAATCTGGAATGGAAGGCACTCTGCTCACTTCACATACTTTATCAGGGACCGACGTTCATTGTATAAATGCGGGGTCGTATAAATGCTGAGAGGATTCGATGGTGCAAATAGTACGTAACTGAAGAGTTTCTCACGTGGAACTAGACGTTATTATTTATTTATTTATTTATTATGGTTCCACAACAGAGTTATACACGTATGAGACAAAATAATATGCACATTTATAGAATTTAAAGTTTGTGTACACTCCACTAAAGCAGAACACTACTTGCGTATAGTTAAGCAGATATAATAATATGGAAATATGAAAAGCATATAAAGTAAGTGTAATTTAAACAATAAACTGTATACCTAAAAAGTGAACAAAAATAAATACAAGAATATACGTTTTCTACTAATCTATACGAAAAAAAGGATTCTTAACTCCTTAACTCAGTTTAGAAATGTTCAACCCTTTTTCGGCAGTGGCAATGGTTTGGACCGAGGTTTGGACATCTCCGCCCAGACGCCATGCCATGACCACCGGAGTTGATGTCGTTGATTAAAGTTTTAAGGTGGCCCAACCCGCTCATCTCCCCATACAAAAGGGGAAAGAAGATCACGCCCATATTTCTTGTCGGAGATCCAAAATTTTGCTCAAAATAGCTTTATTTGATCGAACTAGATGTCTGATGACCATTGGCATTGTAAAATTGGGTTTGGTTAATAAGTTTTAAGGTCCGAAAGTTCGAATTTTTCGCGCGTTTTATACAATAACTTTGGAGGTAGATTACGTAATGATAAAGTAAGAACATCGTAAAAAGATTAGTCATCAGACATAGCTTATTTAATCAAGATTTATGATCTATTTGGTTTTTGTTAGATTTTTGACTACAGCGGTCGTGGTTTACTTTTAGCTATAAGTCGTTTTGAAATAAAAATTTTCGTAAATCTTACCAAATCATTCACTATGCACATTGTCTTTTATGTGGACATGTTGCATCTTCCTCATCACGGAGCCTGTCTTATTCTTTGATACAGAGAAGGTCCCAGAGCGCAACAGCACGGTTTTGTACCGTGCCCGCGAATGAGTTCGACCCGCCGGGTTGGGCCACCTTAAGTGGGGAGTTTTAGAGTTAGTTAGTGCACTTTAATAAATTATCTTCGTGGAAACGATAACCGATAGATGCATAGTTTCTTGGCAAAAGTTGTTTAAAATATCGGGAATCATTTATAATATTAAATGCCTATTTCCCCATACATTTTGGACCCCTCAAAATGTTCGTGTCTATATATTCCAAACCAGTGTTATAATTTAGAAAATAATATATTTTTTCAAGTTGTGAATTTTGAAGACCAAATTCATTGCCATTTTAAATATTCAAATGAGGTTTTGAGGTTATTGTTTTAGAGACACCAGAGAGCTCAGCGTAGAGCAACGTTATCCTTGGATTGGACTGAGTTTTATGTCTCTTTGATATTTCATAAGTAACAAACATTCACATTGGTCCTAGGGATAATTTTAAATGCGTATTTAAGCCTTTTTTTCTCCCTTACCGGACGGAATTGCGTGGAGCAGGCTACCCGAAAACGTCTTATGAAAACGGAAGTACTAAGCTACGTCTGTCCTTGTCTTATTCATATTGTTAGTAGGAAAAGAAGTAATTGTGAATGATTCCTTTTCATTATTTAACGAGTAACCAGCCTTGAAAAATGGGGACTCAGTTCAAAATATGTTTAAATAATAAATATAAACTAGCATATGTGTCAATAAAAGACACGAATGATTTCTAAGGGGCCTGGATTTGGGACATTTTCCTTTCTTATAAATCGCAATGTAACAAAAAAAATTTTCTTAGTAAAAGATGTTCTATTTCAGATACTGAATCATCGCGTAAAGGCAAATTAATAAATTGGTCAGCAAGTATGTACCACATAGTGTAATCGTATTGTGTTTTTAGTCTAGGTTGGTATATTTTGGTGTGTTTGGTAACACACCAAAATATTGGATAATAAATAAATGTGTTGGATAAAAAAAACACCGAACAACACAACATACACCAACACCAAATAACAGTGAAGTGTGTCCGTGACACGGGCACTCTTTACGCCAACCCGCTCCCCGTTCCCTGCGTCCGTGACCTTGGGGGCGGGGCGAGGATGCGACGGCACCCATTCATCGTGCCGCCCGCCTTCAGCTGTGTGTGAAGTGGAGGGGGGGCGGGGGGGGAAGTCAGAAGTGAGAGAAGCAGGCTGTAGCAGCACAGAATACCTACCTATATAGCGGGATAGCAGTGATAGGGCGGCGGGCGACCTACAGAGAACTAAACTAGAATAGTGTTTCGAGTTTGGCAAGTAGGTACCTACCTACCTGCACGGGGCCGCACGAAAGTCCGCCTCCGAATAGGTTGCCTATGCATGGTAGATAATGGTAAGCAGCGTTGCAGATTGCAACTCCTCATATTATATTATAAACATAGTATAAATACTATTTGAATAGTAATATTTTCCCCAAAAAACAGTTTATGGGATCCAAGTTTTCATTAAAAATTTCGAATGAGCAAAAACAAAGTCATGCAGTCTATTGTCGTCAGACAAGCACGAAAACAAATATTCCGGGAGGTCACGACATTTTTGGTCACGATAAGGTAAATGGCTGAATCTGGGTTCACATGTTAGAGACCAACCCTCTGATCCTAAATATGTCGGACTGCCCGTGCCAAGTGGTTGCGTTTTCTAGATTGGCTATATAAAATAGATGCTGGTATGTACCTGCTGATGAATATACTGATTATCTGGAAACATTGATACCTATTAATTATACAACAATAACCAGACGGTTACTTAATTAAATACTTAAATATACCTAAAGTTATATCTGTAACCTAAATCGCCTATAACTACTAAATGCAACCAAAGATTTGTTCAGTTTTTGTATTGCTAAGCAAGTATGTATTGATACTTTCATGTTTCGTCATTTGCATCGAATTAACTTTTCATATGTGTTTTTTGTCACCATAACTAATTTTTCAGGCGCCTTATCGACGTAACGCAACCACTTGGAACAGGCAGACTGACACATTTAGCTTCAGAGGGTTGTACTTTATCCCGTGAACCCAGTTTCAGCCATTTACGGTATCGTTAAAATTTTTGTCGCGACCTCCTAGTCTAAAAGCTCATACAGACGATTTGAGTTCGGTTTTATTTACGATGAGCAAGAAAAGCTCATGGGGCCAGTATCCATAGAGTTTTTTTTTTATGCGACCTGACATGGATGGCTAATACCACACAACTACCGTTATGATATTAGCCCAATTCACCACATTCCCGAAGGAATTAGGTGCCATGTCAGGACCTTCCCTTTATGAGCACGGCTACATTGAACTGGATGGAAAACACGGACAATTTTTCATTGCCGCTTCGACCATCTTTTCATCCAATGCGATGGTACCAACCCGCGCGGGCTTAAACCCTACCACCTAGTAGGGGAAGGGGACCTACAGTTTTACATGGATTTCGAAACCATGGAGCAGCTCGCATTCGTGACGAAATGCACTTATCGAACTCGAAAAGAGAAAGACAGTGGTGCAAGCGAGGTGCAAGTCGGTATTGAACCCGGGCGTCTGGTACGCTAGGCCAGTCCCCGCGCCACTAGGCTACGAGCCGCTCGTTGTAACTCAGCCTCCTGAGTAAGGTTATTAAGGAGTAAAAAAGAAGTAACAATCGGAACGGAAGATTCCCCATTCTTAAACATTCCCCAATTTCTTACCGAATTCCCCAAAGTTGAGGAAGTCCTCACACATCGGCAACGCTGATGGTGGGTGACCATATAACCTACCATGCTTATAAATACCTATATATCGGTCAGTGAGATGGGTATGGATGCAAGCAGCGCGGGACGTGGATCGCGCGGAGGGTAGTGGTGGGGCGCAGGTCGATAGCGCTTTGCCTGAAATAACACCTTCCCTCCCCCTCCCTATACACAACACACTTAGCTCCCAACCTCACCACGCACACACACACACACCCTCTCTGTAGTATGTTCCATGCAATTCATCGTGGCGGTGATGACATTGGGAACAACTTCCTGCAAGATTACATAAGTGTTTTAAGGCGGCCCAACCCGGCGGCCTCAACTCATTTGCGGGCACGGTACAAAACCGTGCTGTTGCGCTCTGGGACCTTCTCTGTTTCCAAGAATAAGACAGGCTCCGTGATGAGGAAGATGCAACATGTCCACAAAAAAGACAATGTGCATAGTGTATGATTTGGTAAGATTTACGAAATTTTTTATTTCAAAACGACTTATAGCTAAAAGTAAACCACGACCGCTGTAGTCAAAAATCTAACAAAAACCAAATAGATTATAAATCTTTATTAAATAAGCTATGTCTGATGACTAATCTTATTAAGATGTTCTTACTTTATCATTGCGTAATCCACCTCCAAAGTTATTGTATAAAACGCGCGAAAAATCCGAACTTTCGGACGTTATAACTTGGAAACCAAACACAATTTTACAATGCCAATGGTCATCAGAGTGGGCAGTCTGAGTTCTCACCGAAATTGGCGTTTACGGCAAACCGATCGACCGGCGTTTTCTCCAAACTCCATACAAGTTTTTACTAGATATTCTGTGGTTTTACTTCTTCAAACTGTCAAAGTCAAACGCGGACTTCCGATTTGTATGAAAACGCGGAGTGGACGTAAACGGCAACGTCGACGTATTTACGGCAACGTTGAGTAAGCTGTCAAATCAAGCTCGGACTCGCAAATGTTAGTTCGCTTAACGCCCGCTGCGCGCGCTCTTCAATTTCTCCATACATTTGAAAACGCCAGTCGATCGGTTTGCCGTAACGCCAATTTAGGTGACAACTTAGACTACCGGCTCAGACATCTAGTTCAATCAAATAGAGCTATTTTGAGCAAAATTTTGGATATCTGACAAGAAATATGGGCGTGTTCTTCTTTCCCCTTTTGTATGGGGAGATGAGCGGGTTGGGCCGCCTTAAGGTGTGCCATCTTAAAATGATTCGTCATCAGACATAGCTTTATCAACATTTATAATATATTTGGTTTTTGTTTGATTTTTTACTACAGCGATCGGGGTTTACTTGAGTCGTATTCACTACGTACGCACAACGTATAAAAGTATTTTTTTTTCCAAAAATCAAAACCATGCATATCGTATAATATTCACAACGTATAATTTTATACGTTGTGCATGAAGAAAGTTTAAAAATAGAATCAACTCTTTGCATCATGCAGAACGTATAATAGTCACAACGTATAATATGCCAAGAAGCACGGCATAAAGCGCCCTAATAACGATACATTTAAGGCTGAAATTGCTAAGAATCGATAATTGTTAAAGAGTAACAATTTGCTACAATTTCGAAAGGCCACCTTACGCTAATTGAGACGGTCGAAAAGTCGCGTGCGAGTATACACTTTAAAAGTATATTCATAAGGGCGCTTATCGTATGAAAAGTTTTTGGATTATATGATATGCATGGTTTTCTTTTTTGTGAAATAAAGATCATAAAATTATACGATCTGCCGATTATACGTTGTGCATGGTTTTAAAATTTTGTTAAAACATGATATTATACAATCTGCATTTTAGATGTTCTGCCGTTCCCCCGTTTACTTTTAGCTAAAGTCGTTTTGTAATTCAAATTTTCGTAAATCTTCATAATCATCATACACTTGACTGCGTATTTCGTAATCATACACTATGCAATGTGCATAGTGTCTTTTTTGTGGACACGTTGCATCTTCCTTATCACGGAGCCTGTCTTTTTCTTTGAAACAGAGAAGGTCCCAGAGCGCAACAGCACGGTTTTGTACCGTGCCCGCAAATGAGTTAGTCCCGCCGGGTTGGGCCACCTTAAGCTTTAGATTTCCAGCGCTCCAGGAATGAAAAATCACTGGTTTTAAAACTACAAATCTAGCTTTCGTTTGTTTTGGACCTGTTCATAGTTTATATTTATATTAAATAGGTTTTTCCATACATTCAACGGCTTTTGTCAATGACGCCACCATTGACAAAGTAATTGGACGCCACAGAGCAATTACCAAGGCAAATAATATGTCACAATACTGAACCTAGGCAAAGCTAGAGGCCTATGTTTCTAGTACAAGCCAAAGGGCGACATTATCCGAGCACCGCAAGTCAACTAACTCTTGACTATTTTAAATGAACTGTTTTCGTTTGTTTCCATTTTTCAATAGGAAAATACTGTAGAGAAGTTGTCAATCTCACGACAAAAAATGTGTCGCTTAATTCGGACTCTAAACGACTTGATTTATATAGCAGTTTTATAATGGTTTATATAGCAGTTTTATAATGGGGTCATTATAAAACTGCTATATAAATCAAGTCGTTTAGAGTCCGAATTAAGCGACACATTTTTTGTTGTGAGATTGACAACTTCTCTACTGTCTCCTGGGGGTCCATTCAGAGCAAGAGTGAGTTCGAGTTCGGGAGTGAGTTAACCTAAAAATAGCTGGGAAATATATTATTATTTAAATAACGGAACCGTTATTTATACTTCCAACGTATTTACGGGACAAACCAGATTTTTACCTAAGTGTAATAATGTTCTAGAAGTGTGGAAACATTAACTATTTTAAAAAGTGAGTTGATATTTAGTTGCGAATTCGAACTCACTCTTACTCTGAATGGACCCCCTGTCTGGTGTTTTTAGGGTTCCGTACCCAAAGGGTGAAAACGGAACCCTATTACTAAGCCTCCGCTGTCCGTCCGTCCGTCCGTCCGTCTGTCCGTCTGTCACAGGGCTGTATCTCAGTAACCGTAACAGGTAGACAGCTGAAATTTTCACAGAGTGTGTAGTTAGATAAGTGCATTTCGTCACGAATGCGAGCTGCTCCATGGTTCGGAGTCCATGTAAAACTGTATGTCCCCTTCCCCTACTAGGTGGTAGGGTTTAAGCCCGCCCGGGTTGGTACCATCGCATTGGATGAAAAGATGGTCGAAGCGGCATTGAAAAATTGTCCGTGTTTTCCATCCAGTTCAATGTAGCCGTGCTCATAAAGGGAAGGTCCTGGCATGGCACCTAATTCCTTCGGGAATGTGGTGTATTGGGCTAATATCATAACGGTAGTTGTGTGGTATTAGCCATCCATGTCAGGTCGCATAAAAAAAAAAAAAAAATATTTTGCCGCAAATAGGTAAGATTAAAAAATTATTAAAATTAAAGGGGGCTCCCATACAAAAAACGTGATTTTTTTGTTTTTTTTTACGATGGTACGGAACCCTTCGTGTGCGAGTCCGACTCGCACTTGGCCGGTTTTATATTGACATTAACATTACTTTTTCGTTTTATACAACTTTATCATAATAAATTTCAGTCCTGTGACCATAAGTCATGTTTACGCATTGAAATAACGTCTACAGAACTATAACCAGTACCATTCAATGACGCTTTGGTGATTTAAACGTTTTAGACGGATAATCGGTTTTTGGAAATTGGCTACAGAGAACCCTGAAGGTATGTTTTACCTATGGGGTCAACGAAAAATCCGCGACAGGCTCCGGGCAGGAAGGGGGTCAAGAGAGGTTAAGATAAGAGCTCTTGGTTCATGGGATAAGCGCGGCGCGTAGGAATGCCGAACGTGGTAAAGTGAACGAGCGACACGGCGCGCGGCGCACGGCGCGCGGAGGGCGAAGCGGAGAAGGCGCGGCGCGGGGACAAGTTCAAGGTCGATCCGTACACTACAGCTACCTCACGCGACCGATGCAGCGATGCAGCGCTTCCTCGCTGCTGTCGTCGGCAGCTGAGACGTATTCACTCGCTTTCCTGGGAGGTTAACATGGCCAATTAACTCGCCGGGTGAACAGGCAAGTGAGTGATTAAATCTGACATTCATTTGTATTTTTACCATGCTCACTGCCAAGTTTGCATGGGCTAGATAATCGTCACTAATTTAAGTGTTTTTGGATCGAACTACCATAGTTAAATTATTATGACCATGGAGGAGTGAGGTAGAGAGGATGTGTTGTTATCTCATATTACTAAGGAACGCAGCGTGACACTGCGCGGGGAAGCGGAGGGAAAAACATTTCATGGTGGGGGTTCAAGCTCCGCCTTTTGTGCTAAATCCATCTACCGGCAGAACCGGTATTCCGGTAGCAGCTATTCCGAGAGCTATTCTTAGTGGTTACAAGACTACAACTAGATGGCGCCTTTTGCATTTTACTGTTAGTTTTTTCTATAAAAAAACCTTCGAAATTTAAATCTATGCCTTGCGCGGATTCAAATAATTTGAATTTAAAAATGTCATAAAAATTTGCATCATGAGATCAACATTTCTTACCGTACAAAGAAAATGATTGCGCGCCATCTATCGGCACATAGCAAGAGCGATACATCGATACAATGCTCGAATATTGACTCAAATTATAAAATATGAGGTGTTTTACTGACAAATCAAACTTAATTCCACCTACAAACTTTAGATTGTTTTGTCCTGTGTAATGTGTGGAACATTTTACACAAAATCTCATCGTGTAATCGACTGTTCGCTGAAAATTGCGCCGCAGACCATAATATTGTCCCCACTACCTAACAGTGTAGCGCGCTGGGCGTCTCGCTTCCTGAGCCAGGGGTTCGTGGTTCGCGCCGCATGGCGCTCCAGTTTTTTTTTCTATATTATAATCGGTTGCAGGTTATTCTTAGATTTTCTAGCTCATTTTAGTGGGCACACCACCGTAGAGTTATACTGAAGGATAAAATAAGCATATTGCTAGTTCAAGCACTTCATATCGAAGTCACATGAAATAGTATGTGATCTGAGATATTTATTTAAGTTTAGAGAAAAAAATTGGTAATGTGCTTATTTTGAATCCGCTTACGAAGAAAAACTTACGGAAACAACTTGGTGTCTCGGCACAAAATACTCATATGGTTATATTGACGGCTGTGCCTAGATTTCCCCATACACAAATTCGAATTTTTGCAATAAAAGATATGCGGTCAACTATCTAAAAAGCATAAAAATTCGAGAGAAACGTGCAATTCGAGAAAACAAGCACAACATATTATCACTATTATGCAATAGATGGCGCTGCGCATCTGATTATTATTTTAGCTAAAATATATTGTTTTTTTTTTAATGTGACTGGTCATGGAGGGCTAATACCACACCATTCTGTCATGGTATTAGCCCAACACACCACATGGGAGCTCGGTGCCATGCCAGGACCTTCCTTATATTGCACGGCTACATTGAACTGGATGGAAAACACGGACAATTTTCATTGCCGCTTCGACCATCGTTCATTCAATGCGATGGTACCAACCCGGGCGGGATTAACCCTACCACCTTGTAAGTAAGGAAGGGGACCTACAGCTTAACGTGAAATCCGAACCACGGCCAGCCTCTCTCAACGGTCGAATGGTCACCCATCCAAGACCAGACCGGACCCAGCGTTGCTTAACTTCGGAGAGCGATCGCCAAAGTGTCGCGCCACTGGGCCATTGAGGCTGACCAATTGTGTATCAATGTTTTTATAAAAATAAATAATAGGTCGGGGAAAAAGTCTTTTCGCATTATAGTATGTATGAACTTGTAATAAAATCTCTTTGGCTATACTATTTGTATCTGGCTGGTTTTGGTATCATTGAAAGTTTAAATTTTAAAGAACATAATTCCAAATTCAAATTAGGAAAATGTGTGATTCTCATTTGTTTTTCGTACTGTCAAAATGAGTGAATCTAATGAAGAAATTCGATACATTTTAAAATTTTACTACAAAAAAGGTAAAAATGCAACGCAAGCCGCGAAAAAAAATTGCGATGTTTATGGACCTAGTGCAGTGTCTGTGAGAGTAGCACAAAATTGGTTTAAGCGTTTTCAATCCGGAAATTTTGATGTCAAAGATGCACGTCGCTCTGGTCGCCCTATTACGGATAAAATGGATGCCATTTTTGAAAAAGTGGAGCAAGATCGGCATATCAGTAGTTACGACGTAGCTGAAGAACTAGGAATTGACCACAAAACAGTTTTGGCGCATTTGAAAAAAAATGGGTACACAAAAAAGCTCGATATTTGGGTACCTCACGAGCTCACTGAAAGAAACCTAATGAACCGTGTACTCATTTGTGATTCTTTATTACGACGTAATGAAACCGAACCATTTTTGAAGAAGCTGATAACTGATGAAAATTGGATCACGTACGACAAGAACGTGCGAAAAAGGTCGTGGTCAAAGGCCGGTCAAGCTTCACAGACTGTGGCGAAACCCGGGTTAACTCGCAACAAGGTGATGCTGTGTGTGTGGTGGGATTGGAAGGGCATTATTCATTATGAGCTGTTACCACCAGGCAGGACCATCGATTCTGAACTCTACTGCGAACAACTGATGAGATTAAAGCAAGAAGTTGAGAGAAAGCGGCCGGAATTAATCAACAGAAGGGGTGTGGTTTTTCATCATGATAACGCTAGACCTCACACATCTTTAGCCACTCAGCAAAAACTAAGAGAGTTTGGCTGGGAGGTGTTAATGCATCCGCCGTATAGTCCTGACCTTGCACCTTCAGATTTCCACCTGTTTAGGTCTCTTCAGAATTCTTTAGGCAGTGTCAGGTTAACATCACGAGAGGACTGCCAAAACCACTTGTCGCGGTATATTGATCAGAAGTCCCAATATTTCTATAGCAATGGGATCATGTCCCTACCTACAAGATGACAAAAGTTATCGAACAAAATGGTACCTACATACTTTAGTTAAATGTAAATAAACCATGTTAAAAAATGTTTTGAATTTTCTTAAAAAATGCAAAGAAACTTTTTCCCCAACCTAATATAATGGTACAGGTAGTGGCACAATATACCTAATTTAAAAAAGATTATAGTCAAAAAATTACAAACATTTCTATAACCGTAAATTGTTGAAATATCTGATAACAGATGGCTGTACTTTTTCTGCAATGGAACTAATTGTTCAACGTCTGTTTAGATCGAATTATATTTGCTGGAGTTTTCATGAAAATTGAAATACTTATTTAAAAAATTCAAATCATTAAAAATAATTATCAATGGTTTCAAACACTATTGGTCGCAAGTAAATTTACTTTTTCGTACTAAGCAGGTACGTCGCTTATTCCAAGGAATCGACTATCGATCACATTTCTGTTACACCAAAAAAGTCACATGAGCTCCGGTTGCATATCTCCTTTCATCTTATGTATTTACCTATATCTTGTAATGGCGACCACATACATTTGGAATAAACTTCCCGTTTCTTGCTTACCTATGTTCTGTAAACAGCGAATATTGTTACAGATATTTTATAGAATTAGTTCATCTTTAGTTATCAACAACCGGTGCATATGTGACACCAGAGCTCAGCGTTTAGCAAAATGCTCCAGTCCAAACGCAATAAAAATGGACAGAGTTTAATGTCTCTTTGATATTTTATAAGCAACAATCCTTCACATTAGTCCTGACCATTATTTTATATACGTATTTCCTCTTATTTTCCCTTACCGTACGGAATGACACGAACCAGGCTGCCGGAACACGTCTTGAGACAACGGAAGTAATAAGGCGATCTTCTGTCCTTATCTTATTCATATTGTTAGTAGGAAAGAAGTAATTGTGAATGATAACTTTTAATTATGTAAAAATTGGGGATTCAGATAGTTTAAAATGTTTAAATAATTAATAGCATCTGTGTCAATAAAAGACACGACAAATTTCTAAGTAGCCTGGATTTGACTATTCTGTGGACGATGACTAGTCACTTACAGCCCTTTCTTGACCATTCGTTGAAAAATTGTGATCAACAACTACCACTCACCAACATTTCTTGACTATCAGACTAAAATTAAGGTGGCATAAGGATTCATAGCGCAAAACGTTTGACAATTAGTGGCCTTAAAATAGATTGATATCATGAAAAAAATCCGTTATTTATAATAAATGCTCCATTTTGACCACTATAAAAATAGATTTTAAGGTCCATGGTCAATAAATAAGTAAACTTCATTGACAATTAGTTAAAATTGGTCGACAAATGGCAAACATTTTAAAACAATATATTTTTTACTCTTATACAATAATTTTTTGAGACTTTTTAATAAATAAAATACAATTTTGTTGAGTTTTCCTATGCATCCATAGCTTCCTATCATCGTTTACTGCGGTTGTATGAGCAATAAAAACATTTTAAAACTGCAAACTGTGAATAGTAATCACCAGGTAAAAAGGCAAGTGGGTGATTAAATCTAACATTAAGTAGCATTTCGTACCATTCCTCAGGTACCATGCCTCATAATCACTCAGATACCTGTTCAACTGGCGAGTTGATTAACCACATCATGGTAATAAACCTGAACACGTGTACACTACATCACTACTTCAAATTGATACCGACCAACATTTTGACCATGATTGTCCACGTGACACCTGAAAATTTGATCTGATATACTTATGCATCCAGCCGCACAGGTATTTTACATTATGCATACAATAAATAAAACTAAAAGCAAATTGAAACAAGCTAACTTAGTTCCCATACACAAATCAGGATAATAATTAAAATAATCACCGCTCGACATCATTTTTGAATTTATTCAAATCTGACTACTGACTAAAGACTAAAATAATAATTACCAAAAATAAAGTAAGGAAGTTAAACTAAATAAGATAATTTCTCCAGACCGGCTGATTCCACCACAGTCCATAATACGCTGGCTGTATTGCCTATTTGAATTTTGAGCCCAACAAACTGTACGAAGAGACCCCTATCGCCCGATTTTTGAATTATGATTTTTTGAGAATCCTATAATAATTCGTTTCAAACATATTGCTGGTCAACCTTATTCTGAATGGTTTATGGAGTACATCTTTCATCTCTATAAACTCATAAATCAAATGTTGACAGGAATGACCGTTTTGATGTTTCTAAGGGGAGGTCGTTCATGTGAAAAACACAACAGGCCGTTCCTGCTTCCGACGAATGTCACGACCAATACTTTTTCAGATTATTTTCATAATCTGATTACAATGGTTCAAATGTAGATGCCGCTGAAACTCAAATTAACACAATGAGCGTTGTGTTTTCTTCCACATTGATGGAGAAATAATTTAAGAAAGAAAAAAAAACCAGCCAAGTGCGAGTCTAACTCGCACACAAAGGGTTACGTACCATCGTACAAGATTTACCATAAAAAAGCCGGCCAAGTGCGAGTTGGACTCGCACACAAAGGGTTCCGTACCATCGTACAAGATTTAACACAAAAAAATCAATTCATCAATTTTTGGCCCCCCTTTAATTTTTTTTTTTTAATCTTACTTATTTGCTGTTATAGCGGCAAAATAAATACATAATCTGTGAAAAATTCAGCTGCCTAACTATTACGGCTCATGAGATACAGCTCTGTGACAGACAGAAGGACGGACGGACGGACAGCGGAGATTTAGTAATAGGGTTTCGTTTTCACCCTTTGGGTTCGGAACCCTAAAAAGGAGAATGCCAAAGTTCATTGCCATTTTAAAGTTATGACAAAATGCTGTTTTGGGGTCTAAAGCTGAGATAAATAGTCGCCACCAAAACTAATGCTAACGCAAAGTAGTACTTTGTGACGTCACTTTGATACTTTTTGTATGGACGAAATCCCAAAGTAATGCCAATTGACATCACAAAGTACTACTTTTCGTTAGTCTTAGTTTCTGCTACGACTATTTATCTCAGCCTAAATGTTTTAGCCCCGGTTGCACGAAGAGACGGCCAAGTTAATCAATGTTCAAACACGTCATTTTTAGTGATCGGCCTAGAGTTCCTTCCATACTGTCCATATAAACTGACGTGTTTGATCATACGTTGACACTGATTTTGATGTTTTGTCCTTTCGTGCACTCGGCCCTTAGAGACACCAGAAAGCTCAGCTTAGAGTAAAAGTTCCCATCCAATGCAATAAAAATGGACAGAGTTTAATGTCTCTAAGCTGTCTCTTTGATATTTCATAAGCAACAATCTTTTACAATAGTCCTAGGGATGCGTAGCATTTACACCTTTTTTTCTCCCTTACCGGACGGAATCCCATGGAGCAGGCTACCCGAACGTGACAACGGAAGTACTAGCGATGTTCAGTCCTTGTCTTATTCGTCTTATAAAATTATATCTTATTCATATCATATACATACAAGCAAAAGAAGTAATTGTGAATGATTACTTTTAATTATTTAACGAGTAACTGGCTGTGAAAAATGGGGATTCTGATATATTTTTATTTTTTAGGGTTCCGTACCCAAAGGGCGAAAACGGAACCCTATTACTAAGCCTCCGCTGTCCGTCCGTCCGTCCGTCCGTCCGTCACAGGGCTGTATCTCATGAACCGTAACAGGTAGGATACTGAAATTATCACAGATTATGTATTTGTTTTGCCGCTATAACAACAAATAATAACAATTAAAGGGGGCCCCATACAAATAACGTGTATTTTTTTGGAAATCTTGTACGATGGTCCGGAACCCTTCGTGTGCGAGTCCGACTCGCACTTGGCCGGTTTTTTTTATGCGACCTGACATGGATGGCTAATACCACACAAATACCTTTATGATATTAGCCCAATACACCACATTCCGGAAGGAATTAGGTGCCATGCCAGGACCTTCCCTATATGAGCACGGCTACATTTAACTGGATGGAAAACACAGACAGTTTTTCATTGCCACTTCGACCATCTTTTCATCCAATGCGATGGTACCATCCCGGGCGGGTAAACCCTACCACCTAGTAGGGGAAAGGGACCTATAGTGTTACATGGATTCCGAACCATGGAGCAGCTCACATTCGTGACGAAATGCAATTATCGAACTCGGAAAGAGAAAGACGGTGGTGCATGTCGGAATTGAGGACTCTGGTACGCTAGGCCAGTCCCCGCGCCACTAGGCTAAGAGCCGCTTTCATTATTTAAAGATAATGCATGCTCACGGCCCGCAATGTTCTAGATGACAGACAGGCTCCTCAGATAGAAAAACAAGGGATGGCTAATGCGCCTGCTATGAGACCTGATATTTTCAATTTTCTAAAAGGACATAGCTACACCACAAGCAAACATGATGTGACTATGTGGCATTTGAAGCGCGGGTCAGTTTTGTACTGGATCTGTTCATATCCATTGGACATACGATAGTACAAAGAAGGAGACGTTTACAGTCAGAGGATTCTGTGCTCTCAAAATATGCTGTTTGCATTATAATTTGTTTTGGCATATATTTATCGGCTGATATGGGTTAAAATCAGAGCCGGTAGTCTCAGTTGTCACCTAAATTGGCGTTACGGCAAACCGACCGACTGGCGTTTTCAAATGTATGGAGAAACTGAAGAGCGCGCGCAGTGAGCGTCCACTCCGCGTTTTCATACAAATCGGAAGTCAGCGTTTGACTTTGACAGCTTGAAGAAGTATAACCACAGAATATCTAGTAAAAACTTGTATGGAGTTGACGGAAAACGCCAGTCGATCGGTTTGCCATAAACGCCAATTTAGGTGAGAACTCAGACTGACCACTCGGAGTCAAGGTCAAAAAAACACAAGAGGTGTCGTGGCACACAGCAGGAATGATATATATTAGGTTTGTTCCGTAAAAATGATTCCATTCCGCCCCCTACTGTCCGGTACAGATCCGAATCAGAATCCGATTGTGATTTTGATTTTTGATTGTGGTTTCCAAAAATCGGTATTCAGCTATATTCACGCACACGTTTTGTTATTGTCTATGAAGTGGTTTATCTTGCACGCCGCCTTAAGGGTAAAATAACGAACAGGATTTTGACAGTTAATTTATCTCTCAAATATGACATACGAAAAGAAAGAGACAGCGATATACCAACGTAATGTAGAAAAGTGATATTTGCAGTTCGGCGAAGCGATGCTTTGAAGCAAGTATCACACTGTGAGAGCGGCGCTACCTTTAATTTCTCCTTTTATTTGCCTATACATGCATGCATACATATGTAGTACAAAATATGTCGACGTGATTTATTTGCCCGTAGGTTTTTAGATAATGCCGATATTGTGATTAAATAGTGACAAAATAGTTTTCCTTCATATAATTTAGTCGCTTGGTCAATAATATTGAGGTGCCCACATATCCATCTCCAACATCTGCATCGCCAATATTTCCATCGCCGGCGACCCATCTGCGGTCCAGCCGCAGATACATAGCTGGCAATGCAGTTGCGATCCCTTCGCAGATCCGTCGCCACGATACGTACTTCACGAACCTAACCTAACCTAACTAACATAACCTAGCCTAACCAACATAACCTAACCCAACCTAACTTACATATCCCCACACTACACCCACTTTAGCGATGCATATGCGCCTCCTGCCGTTGGCGACGGATCTGCGGTCAGACCGCAGATGCGTCGCTGGCGATTAAGATATTGGCGACGCATATGTTGGCGAAGCAGATATTGGAGAAGGATATGTGGGCACCTCAACATTATTGACCAAGTGACATTAGCCTGTCAATTTACTTAGCCCCGGTTGCACGAAGAAACGGCTGAGTTAATCAATGTTCAAACACGTCACTTTTAGTGAACCGCATATAGTTCCTTCCATACTGTCCACACAAAGTGACGCGTTTGACCATACTTTGACTTTGATTTTTTATCCTTTCGTGCACTCGGCCCTTATTCTGAATAAAAAATCAGCTCATACCTACGAGTTAATAAACCGAGTCATAAGAGCTTGTTTTTTTAACTTGTTCTTATTTGTACCGTTAACTGCGTAGTTTATTCTTAGTACAGAGCAGAAATAAGATATTAGGGCAAATTTGCAGGCGTAGAGCGAAAGCACTTATTATGTAAACACAACAGGTATCGGGTAGTAGATAGTAGCCTTACGCGGCGGTGTCGCGCTCTTCCTGCGCGTCGCTCCACCGCCGCCTCCTCCGCCGCCGCCGCCTCGAACGGGCGGGCCATCCGCGCGCGCGGCCACCACCGGGGAGCCGCTCCACGAGCGCCCAATCCCAACGTACACTGCCGACGGGCGCGTCACGCCTCGACACGCCAGCTACACGGCACTTCACTGGGGCCGAGAGGGTGGCGCGGGCCCGGGCTCCGCCGCCCAGCGCCGCAGACAGGGAGCCAGCTCGGTAAGCCCCGATGACATCATGCGTCGCGTGACGCGGCGCGGCTAGCGCACGACGACGACGATGCGGACAAGCAGAACGTCACACGTCCTCGCGGACCGGGCTCTCGCGCACACTGACATAGTGTTGCCTAACGAAAATCTAAAATACCATAACGTTTTGACAGAAATTACCAGGCGAAAATTGTACATTACCTGTGGTATTCAGAGGGCGGACTAACTTGAGTGCGCGGATTATTGCCGGATTTTGTATGGTTAGTCCGCTGCTAATCCCGTACTAAGTTTTGACGAGATCACTCTGAATACGACTGCATGTTTTTAAAATCCTGAACATGTGTTTTTAAAATCCAACGTGCATTCATTTTATTTATGAACATACTTTTGACGTGAACCGAAACATTCTGGTAGTAAAGTGAACTGTAACGAAAAGTTCTATATATGTCGACTTGCCGTAATAACTCCATAGTTAAATATTAGTGTCTAGGACTGAAAAACATTTTGATATTATTTTTGAACTTGTATAGTCAGCCACTATTAAAAAAGTTAATTTTATAAAAAAACTATTAGGCCGCCTCAGCACATGCAAATACCAAGTTCAAATTTAAATTAAAATTTTCGTTGAAAAGAAGAAGAATCGGGCTATGTTTGATATCGAGTTGGTGAGACTCTATCGGGAGCCTTGGAGAATTGGTACTGTATATGTGTACTTCGAGAAACCTAGTATAATGTACGGAGCGATGTTAAAAGCTTTAATACGCACTCCTTATTTGTTATTAATTTCAAGTTACCCTTCGTTACAATTACCGAATTTCAATTGAATCCCGATATAATTCCCACCGATGTCCGAAAATCCCGAAATGGGGGAAAAACCCATCAATCGGCAACGCTGGACTGATTGAACTGAACTGAATGGAATTGTACTGAACTGACTGGTTGATCGTTCGCGACTGTTGAATGGAGTCGAATATTTACACAACTAGGTAATCGCGTACATACCTCTATATTATTTTTGTGCCTGCACGCACGAGCTGCGATCGCCGAAATAAATTGAATCAAATCGTATGCGCACAAAACTAATAATAATAAACTAGGCAATACATTAAAGTAATATATCTGGGGAGTTAACATGGTAAATCAACTGGGTGAACAGAGAAGTGAGTGATTACCAGGCTCTCACTGTTTTGGCGGCGCTAGATTGAATTATGTAGAGATTGTCGTACGCATGTGTGCGTGCACCTGTTTCGCCCTTTCGTATGGGAACTGGGGTTTACCACGACCATGGTAAATAACTCGCTAGGTGAATAGCAGGTAAACAGGCATTTAGTTGCACTTGTACTTTGATTATCTAGTCTTATTTTGTGCCATGTCAACTGGTAAACTTCAGTTAACTTGGTGGAATAAAAAATCGTTTGACAGGTAGCGTGTTACGAAATGCAACTAACTAGTCAGATTTAATCGGTCTCTTGCCTGTTCGCCTAGCGAGCTAACTTACCAGGTAACCCCCCAGGCCTTGGTCCTATTTACAAATAATAGACACGACACGGCTCACTGCATCTCCATTGACTAATTCCACCTACAGCTGCAAAAATCCCAAAGTTATCGTTCGGTTACTCCTCCTCGATAGCCCAGTGGGACCAGTGGCACGACGAGACCTCGGCAAGCGATCGAAACCGTGGGCGCAGTGGGCAAATGTATTAAGAAATTGAAGAGCGCTAAGTAACATTTGCGATTGATGCATTTGCGAGTCCGAGCTTGATTTGACAGCTTACTCATCGTCGGCGTAAATACGTTGACGTTGCCGTTAACGCCGACTCCGCGTTTTCATAAAATCGGAAGTCCGAGCTTGAAGAAGTAAAACCACAGAATAAATAGTAAACATTTGTATGGGGTTTTACGTTTTTACGTAACTTCGAAGTTTCGTAAACGCCAATTTAGGTAAGAACTCAGACTGACCACTCCGTAAACTTTAAAAACTGCGCATGACGAAGCCCATGGCAAAGATCCCATGGGATTTCGAACTTTTGCGCGGCCTGAGAAAACTATGCAGGCCGGCCATGAGCCCGAGTTGAAATTGGAACTACAATAAACGTATCCTCTTTTTCCCTCCTCCTCCGAGTGTTTGACACGGTCAAGGCGCCATAAGCGCTCGAGACCATAGCCTCACGAAATTCTATAACTTTGGCGCGTCCGGCTTGTGCGATTCGAATAAGTGGACGGCTACAATAAAAATCCAACTAGAGCTAAAGGAAAACGAAACTGTCTGTGCGTACTTCGCACAGTACACGTAAATACAGTAGAGCACCCTACGGTCAGGTTTATACTGCGCGGTCGACGGGCCCCGTCCTCCGCCGACCGACCGGTCTTCCGCCCTACCGACGAGCGCGGAGGCACGCGGGCGGAGGTGCGCGGCTGTGGATTTAGGATTAGGTACATGTCAACCCACAAAACAGAGAGGCTATGCACGTGGACGAGGCTAGAAATGGTTGCGGCGGCACATACTACAAACTGCACACGGCCTGCACCGGAGGCGAGACGGCCGGCGCGGCGCGGCGGCGGAGCAGAGGCGGGCCGGGCAGCACTTCTATAAATACACGACTGATTAGCGATACAAACAATAGTGGCGGGAGTATGGCGGGAGTCGCGCCGCGCCGGTAGCAATGGCGACGCGACGACACGGTGCGGAGGCAGTGCGGTCGCCGCCAGATCGGAATGTGGGACGCGCCGCCACCGCGCACCGCCTCCGCCGCCGCGCCGCCACCGCACCGCACCGCCCGCCGCGAACGCGTCATTTCTTAAAATAGCGAGTTGGCTGTTTCCATACCGACTGGTGAAGCAGTGGCGCGCATCCACGCGGCGGCGACCCGGGGCGGAGGCGGCGCGGTCTACAGACGGGCAGGATTGCTGCGACGCGACGCGCGGACAGTGACATCAGGTGACGTGACAACTCTAGCGCGGCTGATCGATTACGGGGGTCATAATCAAACTCTGGACGGTAGCAGGTATTAGCAACCTCCCCCGCGCCATTGTGTCGACGCACAGTCTCGCGGCTCCCCATATCACGTTAATGCTATCGACAGCTCGGGCTGTGTTTATAAATATGACAATCGTGTGGCGGGAATGTTTTATTTGATTTTACCATATGTGAAGCCAATCAAACATGTCACGTAGCTGCGGTCACCAATTCGAACACGTTTTCGGCAGCGGCAGGAAACCATGTTTTATTTGAGAGAAATGAAACAAACTACAACTATAATGATTATTATATACGCGCCGTGGTATATGACCAACTCTCAACTTCATCGCGACCTAAAGATACCAACGGTTAAGGAGGAAATAACGAATAAACTTAAATCCTATGCAAAACGCATACAGAAGCATCCCAACCAACTGGCCTGCAAATTGATGGATAATTCCCCCCCCCCCCCACCTTCTGCAGAATTAAAAGAATAGCTCCCCAAGACCTTATATAGATCTGAACATTCATATAAGACCACAGAAACATATGAATTAGCCACTGGGCTAATACCATGCAAGACCGAAAGAAAATTTATAAACTCTAGCTAAATGCCTGCATAGGCAGATCGCCAGACTATAGGGAGATAAAAAAAATAAAAATATAATATATTCGTCTAAAAAGGTTTATTTAAATACAACAGACAAAAGCTTTAAAAATATGAAACGTCGGTGCTGAAACACCAAAGGCCAAGTCCACCTCACCACGCGAACCACGAGGCGGTGCCAGCGGATTTCCGGAATATTGAAGAGCTATCGAGCTTGTTCAAATTACCTTTGAAAACTCCCAAGTTGTAGATATGAGTAACGGCAGACAGTTCCATATCCTGGCGGTGCCGCAGAGAAATGATTTTAAGAAAAAACTCGTTCTCAAAAACAGGGCAGGAATAAAGCATGCAAGAAGACGTTCATGAGAGTAGGTACATACCTGCAGAACAGACTGCGACCCTACGATCACGGACTCCAAGCCAATGGTGAGTTGCTTGCAGCGAGTAAGGAAGGACGGCAGGGGGGTCAAATAAGAAACCACGGTGAGATAACTTGCCGGGTGAATAGCAGGTGACGCCCGGAAATATAAAGAAAATACAAAGAATATAGCTTGTCACGGACGGGATAGATACTATAAGATTTCATCTGCGAGCTCTGCGTATAAAAACGTATGGCATCTGTGGGTATCACACACGGGAAATTTACGATAACATGCACATATCTACAGAGTGGTTCGCGTATGTTCAGAAGATGACTCTGATTTTGAGTTTGATTTACATACATGTTGCTTTACAGTTCAATGTAGCCGTGCTCATAAAGGGATGGTCCTAACATGGTACGTAATTTCTTCGGAAATGTGGTGTATTAGACTATTATGATAACGGTAGTTGTGTGGTATTAGCCACCCACGTCAGGCTGCATAAAAAAGCATTTGCTAAATAACGGCCAAGTGCGAGTCGGACTCGTTTAATGTATAATAAAATCCCCCTTTAATTATTATGTTTTTATTTTTTATTTAACCTTTGTGTTGTTATAGTGGCAAAATAAATACATACTTTGTGAACATTTCCGCTGCCTACCTATTACCTATGCTATTACGGTTCATGACAGCGAAAGCTTAGTAATAGGGTTCCTTTGGGCTAGGAACCCTAAAAAGCGAAGAATTTGGGTTGAAAGCACGGAGAATCTCTATCCTCCGTGGTTGAAACACATACATATAAAGTTAAGAAAAGAGTGAGGTGAATTCAACCTTTACGATGTTGACCTTTCCGCTTAAGAGCACAGCTACATTGAACTGGATGGAAAAGACGGTAATTATTTTATTGCCGCTTCCACTATAGTTTCATCCAATGCGGTGGTACCAATCCGGGAGGGCTTAACCCTACCACCTAGTAGGGGGAGGGGACCTACAGTTTTACACCACGAGCTGTAAATGTACCTGTACCTCCCCCTCTCACCGCAAGCCACCCCCGAGGCATGCCCCGAGCGCTCATGTGTTCCAACCTGTATTTATCCTCGCGTCTGTCGGCGGCGTCTATCGTCAGATGCTCGCAGATCCAAAATATATAATCTACGCCGTGTGTGGTAGTCCATTGAATTCTATGAAGAGTGATATCATCAGATATCTGTCCCGTCTGTGACACCCTTATAGTATATCGATAGAAAATAATAATTCGTATGGCTGCAGCGTAGCCATGAGATAGTGTACCTGGACAATTCATTGTTTTCGTACTGGCAACATTATAACTGGTAATACTGAAAATTTTATAATCTATGCCTCTCTTCCGTTTCCGATGTTGGAGCGAATAAACGTATAATGTGAGCTCTCACAGTTTTATTTTCTCAAGTTTTTTATCCCTCGCTGAGGGCGTCCTGGTGGCTTGCCGCGACTTCGTGACGCCATAACCATGGCCGCGTGATCTTCCGCTCGCGTCGAAGACTCTGCTGAATAACTGTTATGTAGATGACATCATCAGTGGTGCAAATGATTTTTGCACTGCCGCTCAGTTGCAAAGGGAATTGATAGAGCTCCTGGGCAAGGGTCAATTTCAACTTCATAAATGGTTTTCAAATAACCAAAAGTTATTGGAATTAATTCCTAAGGACCACCATGAAAAATGCAATTTTGAATTGAGCGATGGCACTCCATTGTTGAAGACCTTGGGTATTGTGTGGTGTCCTACTAATGATTCATTTCAGATTAAGGTTCCGGCTACCAATGTAAAAAATACCACAACCAAACGACAAATACTTGCTCACATTGCTAAGATTTTTGATCCTTTGGGGTTGGTGTCGCCGGTATGTACTTGCGCAAAAATCATTATGCAAAGAATTTGGAAGGCCAATGTAGACTGGGACGATGTAGTGCCTAGTGACATATTTGACTCGTGGTCAGACTTTTGGAGCAATCTAGAAGCATTAAATACTATTGTAGTGCCTCGTTTTGTTTGTCAGGTGTCCAATGTGTGTTACGAATTACATGGGTTTGCCGACAGCTCTACGAAAGCGTATGGGTGCGTCATTTATTTGAGATCCACTGACAACAATGGAAAACATATGGTAAGATTATTATGCTCTAAGTCTCGTGTGGCTCCTGTCCGGCCCGTTAGTCTTCCAAGACTTGAATTGTCTGCCGCAGTATTATTATCAAACTTAACAAAGAATGTCCTTGAAACATTAAATATGAACCATATCAAGGTTTCTTATTACACTGATAGCTCCATTACCTTGTGTTGGATAAAATCTGAGGCATCTCGCTGGAATGTCTTTGTTGCTAATCGCGTTTCGGAGATTCAGTCGTTGTCCGCCAAGGAGGACTGGCATCATGTGCGGTCGGCTGACAATCCTGCCGACTTAGTTTCACGTGGAGTTCGTCCCACTGAATTGAAAACATCTGACCTATGGTGGTCCGGTCCCCCTTGGCTGTCACAAAATGTGGACAGTTGGCCCCCTGAGACTACTTTCTCAGGGACGCACAATCTGAATTTAGAAGCACGATCAAACAACGTTTCTTGCGCAGTTACAACCGTAGCTGCTCCCAGGAATACTGTTTTTTTAGACTTTTTCGAGCGATTCTCATCGCTGTCGAAACTCCAGCGCAGTATGGCGTTTGTCCTAAGGTTCATTCATAATGTTAGAACTGACAAATCAAACAGAAATATTGAATTTGTGTCAAGCGAAGAATTGAACTATTCCTTGACCGTCATTGTGAAAATTATACAACGAGAATGGTATGGCAAATTAATGGATTCTCTGTCTGATCCGAATAAATCAAACAGTGTTGATTTAAAACCCTACAAGTTACAATTCTTAAATCCTTTTATGGATGAAAGCGGACTATTACGTGTCGGAGGCCGACTAAAATATTCAGACCTTAATGATAAACAAAGGTTTCCTCTGATCTTGCCTCCGGAAAGTAATGTTACTAATTTAATAGTAAGTTACGAACATGAGCGCTTATTGCATGCAGGCGCTCAATCAACTTTGGCTAGTTTACGCACTCGTTTTTGGTTCATAAATGGACGTAATATAGTACGCCAACTTATACATAAGTGTATTGCTTGTTTTAGGTTTAGAGCAGAAGGAATGAATCAGATTATGGCTGATTTACCGGCGGTGCGTATCACACCTGCCAGACCGTTTCTTAATGTAGGCGTCGACTACGCTGGTCCTATCTCAGTGAAACAATCACGCATAAGAAGTGCTGTCATTACAAAGGGTTATATATGCTTGTTCATTTGCATGGTTACCAAGGCATTGCATTTAGAATTAGTTTCAGATTTATCATCCCGAGAATTTATTAATTCACTAAATCGTCTTTGGTATCGTAGGGGAAAACCTGAAAGGATATTTAGTGATAACGCAACCACATTTCGCGGAGCTCATAACGAACTCAATAAATTATATTTCTTGCTGAACAATTCTAATTCTGAAATTTTTGATTGTGTTTCAAAAGAAGGTATAAAATGGTGTTACATACCCACCTACTCCCCACATTGGGGTGGCCTGTGGGAAAGTGGTGTGAAAATGGTTAAGCACCATTTAAAACGCATTTTAGGAAAAACAACATTGTCATATGAACATTTGAATACCGCTTTGATTCAAATTGAAGGTGTCATAAACTCTCGACCAATTTGCTATTCCAGTAATGATCCTAATGATCTCAATTGCTTGACACCAGCTCATTTTTTGATCAATGACAGGTTAACGTCCTTTCCAGAGTCAAATGTTCTACAGGTGGATGTTAATCGATTATCATTATATGAACAAATAATAAGATGTAAACAGCAATTTTGGAAAAGATGGCACAAGGAGTATCTTACCTCCTTACAAGCAAGGTATAAATGGAACAAAATTAAACCTAATTTGAAACAAAATGATATTGTGTTAATTAAGGATGATAATTTGCCGCCTCTTTCATGGTGTATTGGAAGAATTGTTGAATTGATAACCGGCCGTGATGGTCACATCAGAGCCGCCAATATAAAAACTATTAATGGCATTATTACGAGACCAATCACCAAAATATGCATTCTACCTATTGAATAAATTGCATGATCTGTCTACAAATGTGTGCATGACCTTATTATTAACTGTATAAATAATCAAAGCTATTGTGTCATATTAATGTTTGAGACAATTCGGTGTTAAAATCCTAAGGCCTCTTTTATTATGAAATGTTTTGGTTATATAGAATTTATACGCTTATGCTATATTACATTATAGCTTAGTATAGCCTTATGCGTTGCTTAACATCAACCGACATTCAGTATGAGACGATTATTTAAAATGTATGTCCTATAAAATTATTTTGTTCTCAAATTGCTGAATCATATTATTGGAGTGCTTATATAATTTGTAATATTTTTGTCTTGATCAATTCATTCGAATTCTAAGTAAAAGTTTTACTATCCAAATTCATTTATTGTCATGATCACATTAATTTAATTGCAAGGTGCATTCTATATAAATTTCATAGACTGCATGATAATGTCAAGCCTAAGCTACTATTTTTTGTGCTTGACTGCATTATTCCCACCAAAATTATTATGTCGTGTTTCTGTAAGTTGGTAAAGTGTCGAACCTATATGTTAAAAAATAGACCTCTTGCATTCTTTAGTAATTTGGTTGTATAATGTGTTCTCGCTATACTATGATATGTATAGCTTGTAGCTATCATGCATGTTTCCTTCTTCAAATTAACTTAATTTCAATGCCTAACTATTGTTTAAAAATCTATGTTATGTCTTACAAACTATTCTGCTCTTAATTCTGTGTAAGTAATTATTGGGTTATTTTGTGTAGATTGTGAGATAATATTTTTATAAATATTTAAAGTCAAGGTCATTAAATTTCAGGATTTTGCCATTGTCAAAAATGTATGTCTACGATGTGTCGTTGATACTTTATTCAGATTTTAGAGTTTCTGAGATGTTGAAAGATGTCCTTTCAAGGGGGGAGTTATGGACAATTCATTGTTTTCGTACTGGCAACATTATAACTGGTAATACTGAAAATTTTATAATCTATGCCTCTCTTCCGTTTCCGATGTTGGAGCGAATAAACGTATAATGTGAGCTCTCACAGTTTTATTTTCTCAAGTTTTTTATCCCTCGCTGAGGGCGTCCTGGTGGCTTGCCGCGACTTCGTGACGCCATAACCATGGCCGCGTGATCTTCCGAACTTCAGGAGGCGGCCCGCCGAGCGCAGTAAGGCACCGACATTTTCTTATAGCCTCGTGCGAGGCCGAAGACCCTCCAGTACCATCGCGACATAAGTCCAGTAGCACCCTACGGTCGGATTTGTTTTTCACATGTGGCGTGCCCCTTCCCCCCCCCCCCCCCGCGCCGACCGGTCTGCAGGCGGGGCGGCGCGCGGGGAGCGTTCTACCGCAAGCCGCGCGGGAGGTGCTATCCCCTCCTCCCGCTTCACCTCCGCACGATGCGAGCGCTTCATAGCAATCGCGTTGGAATGTGCTACTGGACTTTTGAATGCGACTATACATGCACAGCATATCTACTCAGGGAAGCAAAAGCGAGAAGTTCTCGTGTTCGGTTCCACGGAATTTCCGTGCTCGGTTCCGTCCAACTCGATGCCTACTTTTTATTTTCTATACAGAGTTTGAGAGAGCCGAACATGATAACTTCTCGTATTCGTTTTTATGAGTAGACCCCCTGACTGTAGTTCAGTTTGCTTACGAATTCGGGACTCTTCGTGTCGTTGGAACTAGAGAATTCACTATCCGCTACCGTCGATGCATACATTTATTACATATTCTTTGACTGCATGTAAAAGTGGCTACGGTTCTCGGACGTTCAGCGGGAATAGATCCTCTCTTTGCTATAACCTAACGGTTGGTCTTCGTGATCGCTATAAAATAAACAGCAAAAGGAATGTAGTTTAGCTTGAACAAAACATCTCCTGTCCCTCCCCCCTGTCCCCTGACATCCCCTGTCCTGTCATGAGCCGTCTTCCTCGCGCACGAGGTGCACGAGGTGAGCCTGTTGGTTCTTCGTGGTCTGTCCCACTGAATTGGAAATTCCATGACAACATTTTTCAAATGAAGTCCCAAACCCAATATTGCTAAACGGAGAGGCATTAACTTACTACCACTCCCCCCCCCATCCACCGCACCTTTGTGCCTCACCATACCAATAAATGAATTAGGTAGGTACCTAAATACTACGTACATATTATATATATATAGCACGGATTACGCATGAGTAATATTGTGCTGCTAGCTGCTACCGCAACGCCGAATAGGTGCGCTACGTTACATATGAATGGCAAGAACATTATCATAAAATTGAACGAATGACTAACCGGAAAACTTGGATAATTAATACAATACCTATGTACGCACACACGTATATGATCAAATCGTCAAGTTGTTTATTTAAAGTCAATTATACGGGCACATATTCTCCAACCATCGATTTTTGGTTCATTGATTTTATAGTCTAGTCAGGTCGGCTATGACAACATTAATTTGGTCTGATTACAGTGGCATCGATGATCACAAGTTAGAGTGCTGAACACTATGACACTGGGGGATCATGGAGTCATGGGTCAAGGCAAAAGCGACACGGGGCCACCGGTTACAGGGGCAAAATAGAGCCACGTAGTTTTTCCCTCTTTGCCACGGTCAGACGGTCCCACAGATGACCTAAAATGACGCTACCTACCAACTTATTCTAGAGAAAAGTTAAACTGCCTACAGCATACAGCTTTCAGTCTACAGCTGAATGGTAAAAACACTCACATGGCTCGTAGTCTTTTCCCACTTTGTTGTGGAGTCACAATATTATCCAAAATGTCATTTAGATCGCTTCGTCTCCTGTCGCGCAGCGGCGCGGCGCGGCGGCCACTCGGTGGGAGCAGGTACCCAGGTCCAGGTCACCGGGCAGCGCTCTCCCACGTAACGCACACTCGGCACCGCACACGGCTCCACACTTCCACAGTTCCGCACATCACTCCACAGTTGATTCACACGAGCCCGCACCGCACGCCGGACGTCACGTCTCGTCGCCTGCTCTACGCTCAAAGCACATTTTTACGCAACGCGCCAGCGCAGACCGCAGCCAGCGGCGACGAACGCAGACTCTTTGTTTATTTATAAGGCGGTGGCGCCGCCGGGTGCGGCCGCGCAGCGGACGCGTTACGGATGCGGAGGCGGCGCGGCGGGCGGGTTATTCAACCTCTTGCTCTCGGGTGTCTCGGCCTCTCGCGCTCTCGCTCCGATGAAATAATCCGGTCCGGTCGCCCCCCCCCCGCGCTGCCGCCGCCGCGCCGCAGCCGCTCCCGGCCCGGCCGTTCCCGAGTGCGGCAGGACAGCGGTTAGCCCATGGGGTGCGGGGGAGGAGGTGCCTAGTGGACGGGCGGGCGCGGGCGCATCAGCATTGCCAGATAAACCGCATTTCCGCTTTTCCCTCGCTTTTTTGGCATTTATCGAATCTGCACAAATCAACAGTTATTAAAATTAAAGCGTGAGGTCACATAAGCGCTTGTTTTTTTAAGCAAGAAATAAGACTTTTTATTGTAAAATATCGTAATCAAAGCACATTTTCTATTTCGCCACCTGGCAATACTGGGGCGCATTCCGAGACTCCCTGCTTTTTGTTTCGTCTGCCAGCGTAGCCCGCGGCGGTGGCGGTCGGGCTGCGGGGTGGCGGGGGGGGGGGGGGGCTGCGGATGCGGCGCGACGTAGCGAGCAAAAACGAGCCCGGCGACAACGTAAATCAGCCGCAAACACACCTGAACGCGAATGCGAGCAACTACGGATGGCGATTTTTTTATTACCAGAGAACATTCTTTATCCTTCTATGGAGGGGATTAAAGAACTTTAGAGTTAGTGTTTTTAAGGGGAATAACTTCATCAGCAGAGGAAATTCATGAATTCAAACGTGGGAGAGCAGAACGATGGATCGACTGCGCTATAATAATGGATTGGGGAAACGCTGCGGGTAGGTGGGAAACATGAAACAAAGATTTAAATAATCACCCAAATCCATAAGCGTAACAGGTTACAGCCGTTTTTTATAAGGGCTAGAGAGCACCACACAAAACTGTGTTCATAATTCCTCAAGAGCAACATAAGCTGACGGTTAAGTATTAAGCCTATAATAAGGATAAGAAAGAAATATTCACATTAATATTGTGTCATTCGCTCTCGCAGCCGCAACGTTAAAACGTTTGCTGCAAGGAGAAAGATTTAATAGGCATGAAGAGATAAATTTTTTGATGAACAGGGTGGCACAGCTCCATCTATCATTGTCATCACAAAGGTATGAGTATACCGGGAAACAGTAAAACAATTTAGTCATGTCTACTTGATTACGGCGTTGATATCTATTCAATAGAAACAAAAAGTCCGGTTTTTTGTATCAGATTCCCCGAGAGATGCTGTTACGGTTGCACAGATAGTTTGTATGAGTAAGTAAATAAATAAGAGATTCTGAGCGGGTCTGTTGAAAACTGGCATTTAAATGTATTACTATTTTTTCTTTTGTTAGCTCTTTTTTTTTCTTTTAGCGTTTTTTTTTCTTTTCATGTTTTTAATTTTTGTATTTATTCATGTTATCAAATAAATTATACCTATCTTACTATAATTTGAATGAAATGAAATGAAAAAACAGAAATGAAATTTAATTGAAGAACGAAAAGCCGAAGCTGACATGTTTGTATCTCGATTAAATAATTTTGGCTTTTATTAATGTTTTTGTTTTGTTGTGATTGGTTGACACGAAAACCTCACCCATGGACTTTCGAACTTACAAGGGGGCTGCAAAACCCATCCCGGCCGGCCAGGTGCTTCTTCACACCATGTTTGGAGGACCCCATGTTTTACTTTGGGGGAAAATCTTGGCAGGCAGTCGATTCCAGAGATTACCTACCATATAGATAAAGGATCTAGAGGATCGGTTAGTTCTTATTTTCAAAATCTCGACAGTGAATTCCCTACATGTTCCGCGTTGAGCGATGATAGAAACAGGGACGGGGGGACGGCGTTATACAGCTCCAACGAGCATTCTCCATGGTAGAGACAATAGAACATATAGATAGGCCCTTCATCCTTGCGGAGTTGGAGCGTCTCTAAGTTAGAGACACCTCAGAGCGAGCCTCAGAGTTAATAGCAAGCCAGCGAGCGAATCTTGCGAGTTACACTTGAGTTGCGAGGATTTGAGGTAGGCTTCCATACCTTTTTAACGTTCTTGAAGCGAGTAGTGCTTGTGTGCGCAGCTGCTCAGGTGAGTTTGCTGCTCTACAGAGATCAATTGTTCGCGGAGTATGCGCGGGCGGCGCGCTGGCGGTGGGAAGAGTGGGGAGGGGCGAGGAGGCGGCGCGGCTCCGTGCGTGCGTAGTGCGTGCGTAGCGCGTGCGTACTACGAGCCGCCCGCGCCCCTCATGCCGCCTCGCTGCCACTTCACCGCACCACCAACACCGCGTGCCGCGCCATGGAGAGGTCAGGCGAAAACGGAAATCTAATTATTGTACAGCATTCAAACTGAATGTGGTTTAGGAGTTGCTCTCTATCTATATTACTGTTCTTGTTGATATTAATTACCGAGGGTGACAGGACAAAATAAGTAATTCATAGTGTAATGTAGGCGTCGATCATCGAGTTGATTAGGTAGGTAGGTACAATACTTTACTATTTGCTACAACAATACCGATTTGTACCCTATTTTCCCTACGGTGCGGTGGTGGGATCTCTGCGAAAGAACTATAACTGCTGCAATATCATCATCCGGTCCGGACTTTATGGCCTTCCGACATTTATTTCATCCGCCCGGACTTCATCCGGATTCCACCGGATCCACTAGCTTAGTTGCCTGGCTCCGCTCGGGTTAATGTTGTTTTTGACCGATGTCAGACCGAATTATTTCCTGGATATTATATGAGTTTTCCATACAAATGTTCATCCCCCAATTCACCCCCTTCGTGTAAAATTTTCGTCACAAAAGGTAACCTATGTCCTTTCCCTTACTTCAATTGGTGTTACTTTTGTATGGGGAGATGAGCGGGTTGGGCCACCTTAAACCCTACCTAGTAGGGGAAGAGACCTACAGTTTTACATGAACCGAACCATGAAGAAGCTTGCATTCGTGACGAAATGCACTTATCCAACTTAGAAAGAGAAATAAATTGTGCATGAACGGGGCTAGGATTTGAACCCAGACCTCTGGGCTAGGTAAGCCTCCGCGCCAATAGGCTACAAGCCGCTCGAATAGGTAATTTGTATTAGTGACGTGCAGTGACTGTTAATGGTGAATATTCCGTGGTTACTGGTGCTACGTTGTGTGCGGGTGGGTGCGGGTGGGGGGAAGCTCGCTCGGCTCGGAATGTGGTTAGGTAACCGCCCCCCCCTCCCCCCCTCCTCCCCCCTCCGCTATTGCAACAGCATTCTTTTTCCTTTCCTCCGAGTCGGAGGCTCCGGCGCCGAGACGGAGCGATCTATCTGTGTAGCCGTAGCCAACTGCTACCGACAGTGGTCCGGAGAGGTAAACCCACGGTAGGTATAGTCACATTCAAAAGTCCAGTAGCACATTCCAACGCGATTGCTATGAAGCGCTCGCATCGTGCGGAGGTGAAGCGGAAGGAGGGGATAGCACCTCCCGCGCGGCTTGCGGTAGGACGCTCCCTACGCCTGGAGATCGGCCGGCGCGGCGGGGGGGGGGGGGGGAAGGGGCACGCCACATGTACAAAACAAACCCGACCATGCTACTGGACTTACCTATGTCGTCGATGGTACCTGTATCTATGCATGTCTTTATTCCGAGACCGAAACGTTAGATGAAAGATGGTCGAAAAGGCACCTTCCTGACGCTTACTTTGCCAGTACTACGATAACTGAGGGGGTTAAAACGGTAAACTTACTCGCCGGGTGAACAGGCGATCTGACGTTTCGTTTTTATTTTTCAGGTACATAATTTATTATGATAAATTATGAAAAAAAGGATACAAATAATTTATTATGATAAATAGTAACACAAACGACACAATTAACAATATAATAGTTAGAAATGAAAATAATGTTCCATCGAATTATTCCAGTATACTTGGCAGAATAACAGACATTGACATATCCTATCACTGGACGCAGGACGTTATTTAGTTCAACTGGTCTAGTACCTATGTAGTGCAACGAGCATTCGATGTTGCGCCTCCCGAATTCGTGAGCCAACTAACTACAGTCCGTAGGGTTTTAGGTAGGTATGTTGTGCAACTCGTGGCTGGCTACGCTGTGCTGCTCCATACGAATGAGTTTTGATGGCCAGTCACCACTCTCATGGCAGCTAAAGGGACGGTGACTTCCCACGTCACACGCACATGGCAGCCATATTCTCGGAGCCCAAATGTAGGTACCTATGCCAAAGAATATATGCCTACACAATACGGACGATCTCGCAACTCTCCCACGCCCGCCCCGTCCCGTCCCCCCCACTCCCCCGCCGGCGCCGGGGGGACGGGGAGGGGGGGGGGGGTCCGCGCCGCGGGGACACTTTTGCACTTCATCAAAAATCAATTTATCTCCACACAATGCGACGAGGGTCCGCCACCAGCGCCTCGCCCCCCCCCCTCCGCCCGACCGTCACTTGTTTGCAGAGGACAATGCGTAAGTTGGCGCATCAAAAGATCTTTTCGAAACCGTTAACCTGTTACGGCTTACGCGAGCTCGTCCCGGGCCGAGGGTGCTTTGATGGTTACAAAAGGCAGCTAAATGCATGTTTAACTCGCTGCCATTGTGCCGGAGCTGCGTGCAGGTTCAAGTGCCTAGCATTGTGTGGTTTTTGCAGGTTCCTGGAATATTTTAACGAAAATGGGTGGCGCTACCCGGCGGGTGGCGCGACCCTAGTAGGTACGTTGTCCTCGAAAAGCTTACGTGGAAACACTTCCCCGATATTGCGCTTCCCGCAACAACTATCAAGACAACCGCCAACTTTGACCCACTCACATGCAACTGTTGTCTTATAAATGCCCACGCTGAGACTATTAAACAAATCGATGTAGACTTTTCTCAATAACCTATATTGCTATCCTAGCACCATTGACTTAGCATATGCATAGCAAAACACACTCAAAGGAGTCATGAGGCCGATTTTGATAAAAACTAAAACTACATTATTATTTTTTGGAAAAATAGTTTTCTTAGCCGGGAATCGAACTCGTTGATATTGAGAAAAATGTCTCAAATGCTAAAAGTTTTAAATGCTAGCATTTTGTCAGCCTCGGTGGCCCAGTGGCGCGACACTTCGGCGATCGCTCTCCGAAGTTAAGCAACGCTGGGTCCGGTCTGGTCTTGGATGGGTGACCATTCGACCGTTGAGAGAGGCTGGCCGTGGTTCGGATTCCACGTTAAGCTGTAGGTCCCCTTCCTTACTTACTAGGTGGTAGGGTTTATCCCGCCCGGGTTGGTACCATCGCATTGGATGAACGATGGTCGAAGCGGCAATGAAAATTGTCCGTGTTTTCCATCCAGTTCAATGTAGCCGTGCAATATAAGGAAGGTCCTGGCATGGCACCTAGTTCCCATGTGGTGTGTTGGGCTAATACCATGAACAGAACTTGTGGTATTAGCCATCCATGTCCAGTCACATAAAAAAAAAAAAAAAAAAACACGAAAACAGGTTGTCCACGCGCAGACAAACCTTCGGGTTTCGCGCGTACAATCACTACATAGTATAAAACAAAGTCGCTTTCTCTGTCCCTATATCCCTATGTAGGTACGCTTAAATCTTTAAAACTACGCAACGGATTTTGATGCGGTTTTTTCTAATAGATAGAGTGATTGAAGAGGAAGGTTTATATGTGTTATAACATCCATTAAATAGTGGAGACTGTTATTATACTGTTATTTTTGAGTTTTCTAATGTGATGTCGTAAATAATTACATTCTTTCCGCTTACATTGCAAACGCAGGCTGAACTTGACCAGCCCGAAATCAGTCAAAAACGACATTGACCCAAGCGGAGCCGGGTACCTCAGCTAGTATACTATAAAAAAATGTAAAATGTGTGTTCATGGAATAAACGCCACATTGTGGCACTGAAACTGATCTTTCACGACGACGACGTTAGAAATAAGCCTCCGAGGAAATAAGTAATTCAATGTCAGACCCACTTGAAATGTTTTCAATGTTTGCTTTGCTTGCAAAATAATATCAATGTTTGGAAGCATCTAGATAGAGCAATGTTTTTCCCTAGTGGTAGGAAACCGAGGAGTCAGTCACTCAAACAAAAAGTGTATACCAAGATTACCGGTAGTCTATATTACCAGGATTACCTTGTAATTTCTAGATTCACAAGGATTGCTGAAGAACTGCCAAAGATTCCTGGTGATTTCCATGATTCTTAAACGACTACCAAATATTCCTAGGATTACCAAAGATTCTGGGAGTTCGTAAGATTACTAAGGACTACAAATCCAAAACGTGTTTTCATTCGTTTCGTTTGAGCGGGCATTTCGAATGAGCGAAAAAAAACTCATGCGGTGCTCATATTTCGGATTTTCAATTGCACTCGACAAATGTGTTTGTTCATGTTCCGAGGGTCCCGTCACTGCTGGACATGGAAGAAATGCGCCCTCGTCTGAAGATTATTTTCCAAATTTTTTTCTTAAAAGTATGACGTTTTAAGCAAAAGTAATTACTTAGTTGGTGCAGAACTATAATAAGTGTACCTATTTTTTTTTAAGAATTTTTAAAATACCATTAATAGGAAAACAATTCGGAACCAGAACCAGAGCCAGACCATAAAGTGATGAAATGTTTCTGGGAAAATATTGTAATACATGTAATTTCTATTACTTTATTAAATAAACGGTTACCGTCCTGTACTAGTGAACTAGTTTTTCTTCGAGGTTGGGTTCTGCGTCCCACTGTTTCTACTGTATTTATGCAATTGGTCCCCCGATTACTTGGAGTTTGATATGGCTGCTGGTTGTAGGAAGGCGGAGGGAGGCGGTCGCGGCGCTGCCAAGTAAACAACGCGAGCGATTGTGAGGTAACATGAGAGTTTACTCACTAGGCACAATATATGTTGTTACGTGCCAGACAGTCAAGATAACGATTAGTTGGGTAAATAGGTCCATATAGCTGTCTTTACTCGGCAGCTGTCGCTCTGCCCCGCCGCGCGCGTCGCTCGACCGCGCCAGCTCCGTGCCCGCCACTGCACTAGACTTAGGTATTTAATTCTTATTTGTAGTCCAGGAATCTCGTCTAGGTATGCAAACATTAATTATACCTAACTTCCTGTGCATTTTGTGCTAAAACCTCAAGCCAAAATACTACCTATTTAATGGAAATGCATTACAGATAAATGATATCTAAGGTAATCCGAATCGTGATTTATTTTCTGTCTACCGAGTCCAATACCGACAGTCGAAGTTTGTTCGCCATTGAACGGAGAAATTTGCCCCGTACAATCAGGGGGTCCATTCAGAGTAAGAGTGAGTTCGAATTCGCCACTAAATATCAACTCACTTTTTTAAATAGTTAATGTTTCCACACTTCTAGAACATCATTACAGTTAGGTAAAAATCCGGTTTGTCCCGTAAATCCGTTGGAAGTATAAATAACGGTTTCGTTATTTAAATAATAATATATTTCCCAGCTATTTTTAGGTTAACTCACTCCCGAACTCGAACTCACTCTTGCTCTGAATGGACCCCCAGAATATCAATCATGATATGACATGAAAGTTGTAAGTGGGTTGATCAGCTTTGAAATAAAAGGAGAAGGAGAATCCATAGAAGAATAACAATTAGTTTTATTTCGGGAAAAACTACATGGAGTCGGATTATTGGTAGGAAGAACTATCAAAAAGGCCATTTTTCAAATATGTGCACAAGTAAGATATAAAATGCGATTCGTTAGATTCAGTTTATCGTACGTTCCTTTATGCATTATAATACAATGTAAAGCTTCTGTTTTCTACATATTTATTTTGTGATAGTTAATATGCCGCATATTCGTTTGTTTCAGAAGTAGTTAAGCTCTCAAGCGAAGAAGAATGGTGGTTCAAACAGGTATGTATGTATAGTATACCCACGGTAGTATTGTTCATACATAATTGGGAATCCAATTAAGTGATTGTTCACCTCCCACCCTCTTTGAATATTTTTTGACAATTACGAGGGGTCAGTCACTCGAACAAAAAGTGTACACCAAGATTAGTTACCAGTAGTCAATATTACTAGGATTCTTAAAGGACTACTAAAGATTCGTTTTTTCGTTTATTTTCCTCCATTACATGTAAACACACTCTTGGATTAGTATTTTTTTATAGACGGTTCGATTATCACGACGAACGAAGAAGAACCAACAAGAAACTTCGCCGGGATAGTACAAACATTTAAAGGTAAAAAAAATCATATTACATAATCCCTTTAAATCATCGAAGTGCCAAATATTATATCGATGCTTTAAATCTGTAGAGAATACCAGAGCAACCTCAACAATAAAGTATGAATAATATTCCTGCATGAGATTCTGAAGAGAGAAAAAGGGGATTTCGAACGAGCAAAAACAAGGTAATGCGATTCGGTGGTTTTCCGAAATGGTCACGCATCCCGAACCCAACCGCGCTCGGAGGTGCTTCACCCAGCTTATCGAATTGTGCGAGTCGCGCTACTGCAATTTTTTGCATATTTATCTCATCAGATAACGATTCCGAATTTTCTTCAGATAAAGTTTCAAAACACAAATTCTTGTTTTGAGGAAAGGAAGACTATGCTCCAGATATTTTTCCTCAAGAAAATAGCTTAAAATCGCTATGAAAACAGTTTTCGAGGCGCATGATTTCTGATTCCTAATAACGGAATTCCAGGAATAGGCCTGCAGGGCTCAAGACGTGAAAAACTGTCTGCCTAAAAATATTGAGACACCTATTACAAATGCTCCCTTAAAAAATGTTCTAATCCTTCCCGGCGCCTCTCCGGGCTCTGTGCCCTGTGCCTGGGGCGGCCTGGCCTCCGCTGGCAACCCCTGCCCCCTAGTTGCGGCACTGGAGGTGCTGGAGGCGACGCCGCGACGCACAGCCCACGCTGGTGTGGCGCCAAGTGGTGGCGGCGAGCACGGCAGACCGTCTTAGATCAAACGTTTGCTCTAGAGCTGGGGCCAAGGTTTCAGTTGCCCCTCTGTCGACTGCAGATTTCGGATGCAGAGTCGTAGAAGGATTTATGTCGAAGCACTTCGCCGGTGGATCGAGCCGCACGAGTCCCATTGGAAACGGGAGAATCGAGCGACCGGCCACAATGACTTGAGTCTCCCCGACATGCACTAAATTACATTGTCTCCAGAGCCGTTCGCAGTCTAAAATCGAAACTCATCGAGACCGCAAGCGGTGTAATGTCTGCAGAGGGAACTGGGGCGTCGCTGTTTGGCCACACGCTCGACTTCTCGCATTTCTATCGTGACAGGTCACGGCACACGCGGATGTATATGTCGCAGTGTTGGGGGCGGTGGAGGCGTCGCAGCTCGGCCGCACGCTCACCCACGAGCACCTCGCGCTCGACTTCTCGCACTTCTACCGGGAGCCGCCGGCGGTGGCGTCCCTGCGGGAGCAGCTCACGGCGCCGCCGCCGATCACGCTCGGCGCGGTCGGTGCGCTCCGCCAGTACCCGTACTCCTCGCGCTACAACCTGCGCTTTTGCGACGAGGACGCGCGCCGGGCCGTGCTCAAAGATGTCATCGCATACAAGAAGGACGGCGGCGGTGAGCACCTCAACTTTACGTTCAGTTGTTTCTCCGACGTCCGGTTAGGCCGACCTCATATGACAAGATTGGTTCTTTAAAACACACCACTACCTTTTCTCTCATAATATTGGTTTGTTTATATTCACTTTCTCTAGCCTAAACTAACCTAACCGACGATTGCCAGCTAAACGCTGGGAACGCTCCGGTCAGGTGTTGTGACGATTACTAAATTGCAGGCACGATAGTGGAGAATACGACGCTGGGCCTGGGACGCGATCTGCCGCTCATGAAGGAGGCTTCGCTGGCGAGCGGCGCGCACGTGGTGGCGGGCACGGGCCGCTACGTGGCAGCGCTGCAGGCTCCGGCCGCGCGCGGCGCCACGCTCGAGGACGTCTACTCGCACATGCTGCGGGAGCTCACCGCCGGCTGCGACGAGGACCCCACCGTGCGCGCTGGCTTTATGGGCGAGATCGCCAGCGAGTGGCCGCTACACGGTACCTTCAATGTAGCTATCCTCTATTATACTGCGAGCGGCGGCGGCGCGCGCGGGGCGCTGCGTGGCGACCCTGCGGGTGCCGGCCGCGCGCGACGCTACACTCGAGGACATGCTGAGGGAGCTCAGGGACGGCTGCGACCTGTGGGGTTACCATGGTAAATAGCAGGGGAATACGCAAAATAGTGATAAAATCAGACGTTTGGTGGCATTTCGTTCCATGCTAATTGGCAAACTTCAGTTCACTTGGCCGTATAACACGCCTGTTGACAGTTATAGCATGTAACGAAATGCAACTAAACGTCAGATTTAATCACTCTCTTGGCCGTTCACCTGCTATTCACAGGGCGAGTTAACTTACCACGGTAACCCCCCTGGAGCACACAGTTGTGTTCTGGCATTTGTGGGTTTATCGCCAACCATCGTCGGATCTAGGGGGGGCGGGAAGGGGCACTTGCCCCGGGCGGCGCGCGGCGAAGACTAGGGGCGGGCACGGCTGTACCTCTGAGGGCGGCAAATTAGCGCTTTGATCCCCCCACCCCTTTTTAGCAATGTCGATCCGGGGCTGTCGCCAACAAGTGGCCGATAGGTACATAATACCCACAGTGTAGTGTTCCTCTATTCTTCCTTTCTCAATAACTTCTGTATTATGCTCGCATGTCGCGCTCATATTGTAATGTGATAAAATCAAGGAGTTGAACAAAATTGAACATCGATTTAGTTTGTTTATTGTAGGTGCTACAGAGCAGCTTTCTTGCGTAAAGATATATTTATATCAACATTTCATGTGTCTCTCGACCCAGAGATGGAGAAACGCGCCATCGTGGCTGCGGGCGAGGTACAGGCGCAGACCGGCCACGGCGTCAGTTTCCACCCGCACCGTCTGCCAGCCGCGCCCGCGCACATCATGCGCCTCTACCTGGAGGCGGGCGGGCGCGCCGACAAGGCCGTCATGTCGCACCTCGACCGTGAGTATCCCCATCCATACGGCACGGCTTCCGTTTCCACCCGCACCGTCTGCCGGCCGCGCCCGCGCACATCATGCGCCTCTACCTGGAGGCGGGCGGGCGCGCCGACAAGGCCGTCATGTCGCACCTCGACCGTGAGTATCCCCATCCATACGGCACGGCTTTCGTTTCCACCCGCACCGTCTGCCGGCCGCGCCCGCGCACATCATGCGCCTCTACCTGGAGGCGGGCGGGCGCGCCGACAAGGCCGTCATGTCGCACCTCGACCGTGAGTATCCCCATCCATACGGCACGGCTTCCGTTTCCACCCGCACCGCCTGCCCGCCGCGCCCGCGCACATCATGCGCCTCTACCTGGAGGCGGGCGGACGCGCCGACAAGGCCGTCATGTCGCACCTCGACCGTGAGTATCCCCATCCATACGGCACGGCTTCCGTTTCCACCCGCACCGCCTGCCGGCCGCGCCCGCGCACATCATGCGCCTCTACCTGGAGGCGGGCGGGCGCGCCGACAAGGCCGTCATGTCGCACCTCGACCGTGAGTATCCCCATCCATACGGCACGGCTTCCGTTTCCACCCGCACCGCCTGCCGGCCGCGCCCGCGCACATCATGCGCCTCTACCTGGAGGCGGGCGGGCGCGCCGACAAGGCCGTCATGTCGCACCTCGACCGTGAGTATCCCCATCCATACGGCACGGCTTCCGTCTCCACCTTCACAGCCTGCCCGCCTTGCCCGGGACAAAGATTTTTTTATTCTCCTTTCATTCGCTTTCCTTTAATGCATTTGTACGAACGAGTAGTTTAACCTTACCATCCAAACAGGGAAAGTATTCTCAATGACAATGCACATTCTAACGCCGGATGAAAAGAGACGTGTCCCGATCCCGTGGTTGTAAAGTTGCTCTCAACGCGGCGTGATGCAGGGACGCTGCAGGAGGACGCGGCGCTGCTCGAGTTCGCGGAGCTCGGCTGCTACTGCCAGCTGGATCTGTTCGGCGTGGAGTGCTCCTACTACCAGCTGGCGCCGGACACGCCGATGCCGTCCGACGCGGAGCGCGTGCGCCGCGCGTGTCTGCTCGTGCGCGACGGCCGCGCCGACCGCCTGCTGCTCTCGCACGACATACACACCAAGCACCGCCTGGTCAGTACCTGCTGGGTGTTAGGGAAATGCAGAGTGTGGGCATGTGACGAGGCGAGATGCAGAGAAAGCGGCGTCGCTCGTGTAGCGGAGCTCGGCTGCTAATGCCTGCTGGACCGGTTGAATCTTGTGCTGAAGAACCGGATCAGGAGATGGTTATGTGCAGAATCTACTTCCCTTCGCTGTTTATTATATAGCGCTCTCAATGTCAAACCGTCAGGTCATACGCAAATGGAGATGCTATTCCCACTGAACGCTCATGAACGTCCAGTGAAGTCAATGGTCCGGTACGTTTTGGTAGGTCTTGCCGCCTTCTCATAAAGGACTACGCCCAATAGGACTAGGGACCAAGGATGCTCAAACGCTAATTGCTTGCCGGGAAACAAACGTTGATGACACCTGCAGCTAAGCAGATGCCCCTGCGAGTCCGCCCTCAATGAAACCGACGGTGGACGTACTTCAGACGCACCCCCAAATTCCGCAGTAATGTAGTACAGTCAGTGGCAGGTTTCTCTCTAGCCCAACTAGGCCCAACCTAGGGCAGCCAGATATGAGGGGAGGCTAATCGTGCCATAAATTCTACAGACGCGAAGATGAAACGCCAGGACCTTCCTTATATTGCACGGCTACATTGAACGATGGAAAACACGGACAGTTTTCATTGCCGCTTCGACCATCGTTCATCCAATGCGATGGTACCAACCCGGGCAGGATTAAACCTACCACCTAGTAAGGAAGGGGAGGTCCCCTAGTTCTAGTTCTAGCCATAGTTCTAGCTGGGTCCAGTAGGTTAGGGCTTCCTTCCGACGCATCGGCGTTTTTCACCGACCGGTGAGTACCGCCCGCGAATAGCTGTATTGATGAGTTAATGTGTGACTTCAGACGGAATTCGGCGGTCATGGCTATTCGCACATTATCAACAATGTCCTGCCGCGACTACTGGAGCGAGGCCTCTCCCAGGAGACCATCGACACCATCACCATCGCCAACCCGGCCGCGTGGCTCGACACCGCACCGCACTGAACGCTTCTCGCATCCCATATGTTTCAAAGTTTCCTAAGAGATCCCGAATAAAACTACATACATTATCAACTTTTATTATATTTAAATACAAATATGCTAGAGTATATTATGTGTGCTTATAAACGATTTATTTCCGGATATGTACAGCATTTTGAATACCAAAAAACTTTTTTCAAAATAAGCACTCGCACATGTATTAGCATTTTCTAACGAGTTCATTTAAACCAACAAAACAAGCATATAAATAGGCACAGAGTTCAGTGGGCGGGGGTGATGCACTGGGAGGGGGGTGGGAGGGAGGGGAAGGTCACTCGAGGTCGAGGTTCTGCAGCTCCTCGTCGAGCTCCTCGTCCAGGAAGAGGTTCTCGTTGATGGGCGCCGCGCCGCCCGTGTCGTCGCCGGCCGCCTCCGCGCCCGCCGCGCCCGCCGCGCCCGCCGCGCCCGCCGCGCCCGCCGCGCCCGCCGCGCCCGCCGCGCCCGCCGCGTGCTCGCCCACGCCGTTGCTGAGCCCCGACACGCGGTCCGCCGCCGCCCGCGTTCCGCTGTCGTCAACCTGCACACGAGCACACTCACGTTAAAACATCATCCTTTAGTTAGTTTATGGAGCAGGCCTTTGATTATGCAAAGTACAAAATAGTTTTAATTACAATCATAACGAGCATTACACATGAAACATTGAACATTCTGCTATTTTTACATATAAAATACAATTTATAATCTTAGTTCGACATAGGAACTCTAGTCTCAGTTCTACAAAAGTCAAGTAGGTCTAACACGGGGTTCTATTCTTGAATCAACATTATTTCTTTAATATATTTTTTATGGCACTGGACATGGATGGCTAATACAACACCCACTGTCATGATATTAGCTTAACACACTGAATTCCGGAAGGAATAAGGAATGGGCGCGGAGCTTTCCGGTTTGTATGACGGCCATATCTTAGCGTAAGCTGAACTGGATTATATGTAGCCTATCCTGTGTCCCGAATAGTTAAATGTACGTTTACTGATTTTAATTTAATTCGGATGATCGGTTTAAGAGTTATGTAGGAACATATACAGGGTGTCCCAAAAGTCATGGTCCAAACGAACTGGGGTGATAGAGGAGCTTATTTACTATCATAATCACCAGGGATGTAGTTACCGCGTTCTTAGTAGTTTAGAAGTTAGAGCACTTTTTACTGATTTATTAATATAAGCTCCAATTCAAAGAAAAAAAATATTTAAAAAATACAACATTGTGTTTATGTATTATTTTATTTCTGTGATGTGTTAAGTAGTGATGTGTCTTTTTATTAAAAATGTTTCCACTAAGTTAGCTTTCATAATGTTCTTGTAGCAAATACATTTTAGAAAACCAATATTAAATCCATAAAAAATATCTGAACTTCGAATGAAGATTATCAAAAAAAAATGTTCTACCGAAAAGTGAACCGATGTTGAAAAAACTTCTGCCATTCATGCCCATTCTAACAAGGTATAAATCATCAGTCAACCTTTAATGCGATTGGATTTTTAATGGTAATTACTGGAACACTAGCTATTGACGTGACCGCGCTGTTTTGAGAACAGGATAATCTGCATGTGATGCGGCCGGTAGAAATAACTTAAAACAATAGAAATAACTGGAAATCTCGTCTGGTTCCGTTTCCCACTAATCCTCCCCCCTTCCCCTTACCTTACCTCCCTTATCTCTTTGAGCTGCTCCTACCTAGCGCCCAGCTCAGTGACTCGCTAACTGCTTGTAACTACGCACACATATTCTCGTTCTCGTTTAAATATCCCACGACTTGCCTTGTGTTTATTGACTTCATCAGTGACCAGTGTTAAGACCTGTGTTTATTATTTGGACTCCGTTTTTGCTCGTGGTTTGGAGACTTTAGTTGATGCTCTGAAGATGCCACATCAGTATACGCCGCGTGAATATGCAGAAATGCATTTCATTTATGGGTTCTGTGATGGCAACGCTCGACGTGCTGCAAGAGAATACCAAAATCGATTTCCGAATCGCCAACGTTACCCCGATCACCGAGTGTTCATACGTGTGCATAACGCTTACATGCAAGGCGAAATACCTGGTGCTCCACGCCGAGAAGGACGACCTGTGGTCGACGGGGAAGAAGGAGTGCTTGCCATGGTTCGGGAGGACCCGACTACAAGCATACGAACCATCTCACGACGTAGTGGCGTTCCAAAGTCTACAGTACAACGGATGTTGAGAAGGAACCGTCTACATCCCTACCACGTGCAACGTGTGCAAGCCCTCCTGCCCGCTGACTACGCTCATAGGGTGGCGTTTTGCAGAGAAATGCTTCGGAAGTCGCGAGAGGATGCACAGTTCTTCGACAACATTTTGTGGAGCGATGAATCAACATTTAAACGGCTTGGGATCTTCAATATTCACAATCTTCACTCTTGGGCAGTAGTAAATCCAAGAATAATAAGAAACGACCGCTTCCAACACCACTTCGGAGTAAACCTCTGGGCAGGCATACTAGGTGGAAGGCTCATTGGGCCGTTTGAGCTACCGCCGAAGCTCAATGGTCGACGGTACCTGCAGTTCCTGCAGCGAGACCTGGGTGAACTTCTGCAAGATATCCTGCCTGAGCAACAGGAGAGAATGTGGTTGCAGCACGACGGGGCACCAGCGCATTACACACGCATCGTTCAAGACCACCTTAACAATGCATACCCAAATCGGTGGATAGGGAGAGGGGGGACAATCCACTGGCCAGCGCGCTCACCAGACCTTAACCCACTCGACTTCTATGTTTGGGGATACTACAAAGAAATTGCCTACAGTAAAGAAAACGCAAACATACATCAGCTTCGGGACAAGCTACAAGCTGCCGCAGAGATAGTTCGGAACAATCATCGAGGCATGAGACTATTAAAAAGAAACTTTTTAAGGCGATGCCGTTTGTGTATCAGGGCTGGTGGCCGGCATTTTGAGCATTTACTGTAAAAAATAATGAAATAAACTGATCACACTGAACCCGCATTTTTTTATTTTTTTTCTTTTGAAGGTAATTTACTTCAATTACTGTCCATGTGTCAGAGAATTATTAACAAATTATACCTTGTTAGAATCGGCATAAATAGCAGAAGTTTTTTCAGCATCGGTTCACTTTTCGGTAAACCTTTTTTTTTTATAATCTTCATTCGAAATTCAGATATTTTTTATGGATTTAATATTGGTTGTTTAAAATGTATTTGCTACAAGAACAATATGAAAGCTATCTTAGTGGATTTTTTTTTAATAAAAAGACACATCACTATTTAGGACAGCACAGAAAACAAAAAATAGATATACACAATGTTGTATTTTTTAAATATTTTTTTTCTTTGAATTGGAGCTTATATTAATAAATCAGTAAAAAGTGCTCTAACTTCTAAACTACTAAGAATGCGGTAACTACATCCCTGGTGATTATGATAGCAAATAAGCTCCTCTATCACCCCAGTTCGTTTGGACCATGACTTTTGGGACACCCTGTATACATACATACAGAAAATATTTCTAAAAATCGACAATTTAGTTTCAGTTTTATACATAACGCCTAAAACAAAGTATCTTAGAAAACAAAGCAACTTAATCCATGAACACCCCTTACAGATTGATTATTAGTATAGATGTAAATACAAATAGCGTAACTGATTGTACATGTTGTGTTCGTCCGCAATTACAGATAGTTTGGATTATGTACTTAAAAAATATGTTAAATGAAAACTTGTGAAACAATTCTGTGTGGATGAGTCTATATAAAAAAAGTGTCTGGTGGCAAGGTACCTCGCTGGCCTCCATGCCGATGAGGTCGAACTGTATCTCGCGGTAGTCGGCGGCGTCGTCGTCGGCGCTGCGGTACGCGCTGTAGTCCACCGCCTCGTCGCCGTCCTCGTCCGCGTCCTCCGCCGCCGCCAGCGCCGGGTCGAACGAGAACATCTCGCGGCCCGACAGGCCGGCGGCGCGGCCCGCGCGGAAGTCGCTGCGCTTCTGCTCCTCCGCGGCCGCCATCGTCTCCTGCAACACACACCGCCCGTGCGTCACACACATGTCACACTCTACGAACGGCCACCATGGATTGACCTTGATGTCTGCATCTCGTTATATTTTTAATTTTATAAATTATTAATAATATTTAATTTTATTTTTATTACTAATAAAATTAATAATATTTTTTATGAATTTTTATCTATATTTGTTTTAATAATCTAACATTGTACTCAATATTATGACAAGGGCAATTAATTAAACCATTTGAAATGCATAGAAAACTACTTTTAACTATCAAAATCAATCGTAATCACCAAAAAGTAAACGAAAGGATAATGACCATTCTTCTATGGACAAGAATGTCAGTGGCAACTTTAACGAAATACAACATAATTAGACAACATTGTATCAATAATGTTAACTCTTTTTTATCGCAGGGAACTGGAAATATATATTTATAAAAATTGTGTTAATAAATTAAACTGGCAGAAAAATATAATTTTAGTCACATCATCATGGATGGCGCCGTCAGGAAAAAAATCAGCCATTAAAGTTCCATTTCTATTATAAAAACGCTGCGCAAAATATTCATCTTTTTTATGTAACTGTCATGTTATTGGCCTAACACAACACGTGGGAAGTAGGCGCCATGCCAGGACCTTCCTTATAGTGCTCAGATACACATACTGCTACAATGAACTGGATGAAAAATACAGACATTGTCGATTCGAACATCGTTCAATTAATGCAATGGTACCAACCCGAGCGATTAAACCTACATTTTGCAAACTGACATGTACATACATATGCTATATTATTATGATATTAATGTCAATTATTTAATTTTGACAAAAAGGCTGATTAATTAGGGTTCCATAGCCAAAAAAAAATTGGGAATTATTCTTTTTGAGTACGAAACATAATTTAACCAAAGGATCTAATATCCTTGTTTGAAAAATGTTACGGCTTTTGACACGGCAGGAAGAGACATTCTCCGACGTTTCGAGCCAATCATTCAGCCCGTTGTCATTCAGTTCGTACGCTGCTGCGTACGAACGTGGCGGATGCCTCCTTGACAACGGGCTGAATGATTGGCTCGAAACGTCGGAGAATGTATCTTCCTGCCGCGTGAAAAGCCGTAACATTTTTCAAACATGTCTAACGACCGCGGTAATCTTAAAAGTATCAGATCTACTATCCTACCTGTGAATAATTAAATGTAAGAAATCCTGGTGGTACATTTCTTAGATTACATGGAATGGGACATTGTAATGGGCAGCGGGTGTCGGGTGTCGGGTGTCAGGTGTCGGGTGTCGGGTGGCGGACACGAACCTGTTTCTCGCGGATCTTGCGCTTCTTCCACGCGAGGAAGGTGTCGAGCGTGATGCGCGTCTGCGCGGGCCCCAGCGCCGCGCGCTCGCGCTCGATCAGGTCCACGAGCGAGATCTCCGTGCGGCGCTCCTCCATCTTCTTCTTGTCGCGCTTGAGCACGAAGCCGGGCGGCAGCGCGTGCCGGTAGATGCACTTGCCGCCCGACGGACACTCCCAGAACCAGCCGTACTTGGACTTCTCCACCGCCTCCAGGAAGTGTTTGCAGATCTGCAAGCGGACACCCGTTCACCGGTTAGCGAAGCGGTTCTGTCGGCGCAGTCCTTGAATAAGCACTCGGTCTCACCACACTTGAAGACAGAAGAAAAAGAGGAGACCTCATTGAAACTTTTAAAAATACTTCATGCCCACTATGATATGCCCACTCAAATCCGTATACGCAATGAACAAAACGGGACTTCGTGGCCATTCACTAAAGCTTAATCAAACCAGGTTTAATTCAAACCCAAGGAAGTACTTTCTTTCAAACAGAGTAGTGGACTCCTGGAATAAATTGCCTCAAGAAGTGATTAGTGCTATCACAGTAAATGGTTTTAAAAACCAGTTAGACAAACACCTTAATAGTATTCAACTTAACTAAAAACACAATAATATTAGTAAAAGTGCACTCAAAATATCAAAATTTAAAGTACACGCATCAGATTAAAGCTGCTAGTGTATACTATCAATAATAATAATAATAAGCTCCCACCGCTGCACGCATGGACCATTAATTTAAATAAATTGAATGTTAAATAAAAAATTTAAGGCATCTTGTGCTGGGGACCCAAACAAGTAACGTGATTGATGATGTATTCGATGCAGGAAATGACTTGTATTTGGGTTAACTAAGTAAATAACAATTCTTGTTGTAAGTATTTGATTTGCATTTGCATGGAAACCACAGGTTGACAAGCTCGCTTCTAAGCTCAGTTCCGCATGCTATGCAATAAATATAAATATAACGACCCTGCTTATGGGGGCCAGAACTTACCGGGTCCTACGCACCACCGGCCCTCGCATAACTATGGTAAAATAATATATGTTCCTTGGTATTCCGCTCCAAAATGTTTTAATGCCAGGTGACATCACGCACGGTTACAAGGCAGACTATTATCAAGAGGGAGAGTGAGATAACTTTTTTAAATGGGGCTGCATTTAAAAAAGTTGCCAAAGACTTGACCACAAGACACTCATTGAAAGAGCTATAAACCATTCCACACCTGAAGAAAAGTTTTAGGTTAGATTAGGGTTCTAATGAAAGCATTATTCACAAAGCGAGTGTCAAATATGTGTACAAGCAACCCCACTGACAGTGGCGTAGCCTGGCATCTGGAATCCAATTATCGAGTATAATAGGGGTGTTTCGTTGTACAGTGATAAGTAAATCCATTTGACAGTCCCAGACCTGGCATGAGTGCACTCTGCTTACAAACACAGTGTGGAAGTGAGTGGTCAACTCTAACACAACTCCAACTCGCGGCAAGAGATGGAACGACCGTACCTGATGCGACACCTTTTCGAATAGCTGCTCTATAAGTACACAGTGTCCGAACTCATTGTGTGAAGTGTGTTTTTGTAAAATATGTTTGATTTCTCTAGTTATCCTCAAAGAAAGCGTGTGTTGACCTGTGCATTTGTAGATTGTGAGGCTTGACTCACACAAATTACCTTTTTTCTGGTAAATAAGAAGTGAGTGATTCTTTGTTGGTCAGATTTGATACCTTCTCCTCAGAAGTGAGTGATTCTTTGTTGGTCAGATTTGATACCTTCTCCTCATTATTGCTAAGTAAAACTTCAGATCATTATTTTTAATCTGCATGGCGATTTAGATATGTTTTGAGTAAAATAAGAAATTTTAGTACATTTTGTATGAAAACATTCTGGTCTCATCTGTCAGTTGACACTATCTGTCTCTACATTCTAAGGCTGAGATAAATATTCGTAACAGAAAGTAAGACTAACGAAAAGCAGTACTTTGTGATGTTACTTTGACACATTTTGTATGGACGAAATCTTAAAGTGATGCAACGTGACGTCACAAAGTACAACTTTTCGTTAGTCTTAGATTCTGTTACGACTATTTATCTCAGCCTAAGTCTAGAGGCACAGTGGAGACGAGACAAGACGCTATCAGTTAGGTACAGCAGAGGTACTCACGATGTCGGTGGTGGGGATGTTCTTGGCCTCGCCGTGCTTCTTCTCTACGACCTCCTTGAGCTTGGCGTCGTCCCACGTGTCCATGGTGTCCCCCTCGGTGTCGCCGTCGTCGCGCATGTCCACGTACAGCGACCGCTTCTCCGCCTTGCGCTCCAGAGTCAGGTCGTGTGAGAACTTGCAGCGGTCGCCCTTCCCGCACTGTCCCTGCTTGAAGAATGCGCACACCACCGACTTGGGGTCCGTTCCTGCAGGCACACACATAAAAATTGATATAGCTTCTTAATATGACTTAAGAACGGCCCGTAAGCTATGCTACCCATACAAACGTAGTTTACTAATCATTTGGAAACCGCTATTCCAATTAAATTAATATTTAATATCTAATATCAGGTAACAAATATCTGTGTCTGCATGCTTTTGTTTTTTTGAAAAATCCAAACCGAATGAAATGAATGCAAAAAGAAAATCTTCATACGAATTTTGTTTTCTCTGTGGTTTGACCCAGAACACATTTACCGAAAAAACAAAGACATGCAGACACAGATGTTTGTAGCCTAATATTAGATACCAAATATCAAGTAAGTTGGAACACTGGTTTTCAAAATATTAGTAAACTACGTTTGTATGGGAGGCGAAATTTTCTGATGCTTACGGGCCGACCTTAAAGCAAAAAAAGGAAACACCAGTCCTGTTCCTAATAAAACCTACATCATCCTCTGAATAGTAATACAATGTTTTGTCCTTTGCATTGACAGGCAGTTTCGAGGTCGAGAGAAAGGGACTAAAGATTGTAAAACTATTCAGAGGATGATCTGGGTTTATTAGTAACAGGGTTAGTATTTATTTTGACCAAGCAATCGTTGCAGGAATAGGGACAACTATTTTTTATTTTTCTTACTGTTAATTAACTACCTATGTCATGTAATTCAAAACGAGATTTTTCTAATGAACATTATTGTGTTTTTGGATGCTTTGATGACTGCATTGCAAAACATGTTAATTTTAAGTAAGTAAAGTGTTTTATTCTCATTGACAACCTGCCTGAACTCTGTGCATAAGTGACCTGTTTGTATTTTGAAATATATAAAGAAAAGTCTTAAAATCCACTATATTTTCTCACAAATAGGAAGTTCTCTTTCTTTGTTAAATAAACAGGCAGATCTTATAATTTTATACGTTATGCATGAAGAAAATTGTAATTTTATTTGTTTCAACTTCTTCATGCTTCTATATGTTGTGCATGGTTTGTATTTGATGTTAAAATATTATTTTATACAATCTGAATTTTATACGTTCTGCCGTTCCCCCATTACAGCAAGGCTCGTAGCCTAGTGGCTCGGGTACTGGCCTAGCATACCAGAGGCCTGGGTTCAATACCGACATGCACCACTGTCTTTCTCTTTCCGAGTTCGATAAGTGCATTTCGTCACGAATGCGAGCTGCTCCATGGTTCGGAATCCATGTAAAACTGTAGGTCCCCTTCCCCCTACTAGGTGGTAGGGTTTAAGCCCGCCCAGGTTGGTACCATCGCATTGGATGAAAGGATGATCGAAGCGGCAATGAAAAATTGTCCGTGTTTTCCATCCAGTTCAATGTAGTCGTGCTCATAAAGGGAAGGTCCTGGCATGGCACCTAATTCCTTTGGGAATGTGGTGTATTGGGCTAATATCATAACGGTAGTTGTGTGGTATTAGCCATCCATGTCAGTTTGCATTAAAAAAAAGCTGAAGTCTTATAAATCGATTTATGCAAATACATATACGTACATTTATATCTAGAATAAAACAATAAAAAAACCTTTCTCAATCTTCTGCGTCTGCACAGGCTTGAAGAGGAGCGCCAATTCCTTCTGCTCCTTGAGCTTGGCATCCTTGGCGGCCTTCTTGTCGTCAACGGGCTTGGCCGGGTGGAGCCCGCCGGTCTTCACCTGCTTTTCTACTTGCTGGATGAACTTCTGCTGCTTCGCTCCCTTTTTGTTTTTCAGACCGAACGTCTTGTCCTGCAAAACACGCAAACTATTCATTTATTCATCTTGTTTACCATTTGAAAGTTGCTTCATCACAATGCTTTCTTATTGTAAAATAAATTGAAAGCAGTTTATTGAGTGCACTTTATTATGCCTAGTGTTTGTTATTCCGTCTTCGAAGAAACTCCCACATCCTCAATCTACTATATTTCCTGATTACCTTTCATCCCGTTTTACATTTATGTCTTCCCATGGTATCTCTTTACGGTTCAGTAATACAAATATACTGGCCATATCTTCTCACAAAAGTACCTACATTTCTAAATAATTCACAATTCTTTTACGTTTACGAATAAACAGTGTTCAGCTTACTTACTGAGCTCGACGTTTCGTCCACCACGCTGTGGACATCATCAGGATTCGCGACGCGACCGTCAGTTGACATCTGACTGGACCAAACGTCAGAGGTCCTACAGGTCGCGTCGCGAATCCTGATGATGTCCACACCGTGGTGGACGAAACGTCGAGCTAAGTAAGTGAGCTGAACACTTTTTATCCGTAAACGTAAAATAATATGTCGAACAACAGTGAAAATCTAAACAAACATAATTCACAATTCAGCCAGCACCACTGTGGAACTCGATACCCGTTCTCTGTCCGTCAGTCCGAATCACTTCCCACTTTCAAACTCCACTCACATTATCTCAGCCAGTGTAGCGCTAGTATTGAGGGCTAGATGGAATTTTCAATGTTTTAATACAGTTTAATGCACTAAAAGTGATCCAACCATCGCCTCTCTCAACCATATTTTAGGGAAAGAGGTGACCCGAACCAAGCGTCACCACAAGCAAGGACCTTGGAGCGATGCTCTTCTCCAGTAGCAACAAGAAGAAAAAAATAAAAATTGTGTTACATGTGCACGTTTAGTTTTATTACTATTATTTCTGTCATGAACTACTACAGTGACCTGAGCTATGTGAGCATATAACGAAGAGCTAAACTTAGTATAAATTTAACTGTTTTAACTATTTTCTGAAAAATGTAAAATGTAATGGAATTAATAGTAGTAATTAACAGGGCATGGAAGCCAAAACACCAATCTCATTCCGAATGAACAATATGAATTTACACAATCACGCTTTCCGTGATGGTAGTATGATGGAGGAATTAACGAAAACATTAAACTGGAATTTTCACCTCGATGACTTTCTCCTTCTTTTTCTGCTCGGTCTTCTTGCTGGGTCCGGCGGCGGCGGCCGGCTTAACCTTGGGCGGCATCTCAACTCACTCGGCGCGCCGCGCCTGCGCCTGCGCCTCACCTGCAGCCAACCAACCTCGCGTCACACTCTGCCCACACACACACGGCACGGCCAGCTGAGCTAGCTCATCGGTCAGCCGTTATAGCGCAACCTACCGTCGCTGCCACCTGCCACCTGCCACCACACTGTCATACTTACCACTGATAACTTGAACCAGTAGTCACTACTAAGCTGAGAGTCAGGGCAAATTCTAAGTGACAAGAAAGCTCCGCCAGCCACGAAGAGGAACCTAAACAGGTAAATTTTACAAAAAAATATCGCTCTTTTTCTCACACGTCAGACAGTTTTTCAGGTTATAATTTATTTCACAGATTTATTTTAATCACAGACTAAAAAGAGGATATTTTTAAAAAACTTGATCTCCTATGGCAAAGCTAGGAATGTTTTGTCCTTTTCGGTGGTATTACCAATCTCATGAAGAAAAAAGATGCCTTTTTATTTTCTACAAAGGGTTTGACAGTTAGAAGTACTCGTAATCGCTTTCATGAGTAGATATACAGGAATTCAATACATTTTGGAATAAACACGGATTTGTGGTTTACCGAACTACAAGCGGTAAAATAGTTAAAACAAAGACAACATCAATATGTTGCACATGGCCGACAGTTCACAAAATCCACTTCAAGATACTTGTTTCATTTTGTTTCATCTATTTAAACGATCTTCTGATAGTCAAACGATCAACATACAACTTAGCCAACATATGGCCAACTCGTATACCGTGACTAAACGAGTTTGATACTTTACTTTTATTTTAGGTACTCACATTTTACTTTGATTTAATAAAACTTTTTTTACATACTGCTTCAGCATATGCTTTTATAGAAAAAACTCGATGAAACGGCAATGGTAGCTAAACACAATGGACGTCGGCGGTGCAACATTTAACAAATTCATATTACACGCTGTACGAAGAAAGACTTAGCGCGCTGATCGCCCGATTTCCAATAATAATTCTGCCAATTGTATTAGCCATGTCTTTGGCATCGGGTGACCAGACACCAATGTAAGTGACTCTTTGTAAAAAATAATCAAAGTTCGTCCCGAACTTGCAAAGAAGATATTCTTTCTAAGTGGAAACAACTCTTTAACACAGACAATTAAACATTTTTTTTACTTTTGAGGCATATTCTCAAAACATATTTTGACGCTTAACACGTGTAATATAAATTTAACTTAATCAGACATTTCAAATGAAAACAAAAAGACATTATTTATGATTATATATCTGAAGCCTGGATAAATATCAGTCCTATTAGCCTGTTTTAGATACGATTTTTTTTATCTTAAAAATAAGGCGTTAAAAATTATGCCAAGAATAATAAGAAAACTTTATAAATCACTCTTTTTTATCACTCGTGTTCATTTTTAAGTAATTAAATATCTAAAAAGTATTAATCTTTAAAACAAACAAAGTATTAAGGTGGCCCAACCCGCTCATCTCCCCATACAAAAGGGGAAAGAAGATCACGCCCATATTTCTTGTCAGAGATCCAAAATTTTGCTCAAAATAGCTTTATTTGATCGAACTAGATGTCTGATGACCATTGGCATTGTAAAAATGTGTTTGGTTTCTAAGTTACAAGGTCCGAAAGTTCGCATTTTTCGCGCGTTTTATACAATAACTTTGGAGGTGGATTACGCAATGATAAAGTAAGAACATCTTAAAAAGATTAGTCATCAGACATAGCTTATTTAATCAAGATTTATAGTCTATTTGGTTTTTGTTCGATGTTTTACTACAGCGGTCGTGGTTTACTTTTAGCTATAAGTCGTTTTGAAATTAAAATTTTCTTAAATCTTACCAAATCATACACTATGCACATTGTCTTTTTTGTGGACATGTTGCATCTTCCTCATCACGGAGCCTGTCTTATTCTTTGAAACAGAGAAGGTCCCAGAGCGCGACAGCACGGTTTTGTACCGTGCCTGCGAATGAGTTAGGCCCGCCGGGTTGGGCCGCCTTAAGACTACTTATCGTTGTACCCACTTGACAGCAAACGGGTGTTGCGATCGAGCAAATAATTTAGTTTCACCTGTCAACGCATCAGACTCTTTTTTGCCAAGCTGTAAATTAGCAGTCGTATTCAGAGTGAACTTTAAAAATTCAGTAATCGGACATCTTCGGACTATCCATACAAATTGCGATAAGGACGGACATTGTCATTTCAAAAATTAATTTGATCCGCGGATTCTAAGCTACTCTACTCTATATTGAGTATAACAAGTCCAAGAAGTGAAGGTGGACATTGGCAATTTTTTTCTTCCACTGAAACCACTGAAACAGACAGATGCCAATTAGAAAAAAAATGCTGTAGTTTAGTTTTGTCTTTCCACCTTACTCAACCCTTAGATGATCTAAGACTCAACCAAGGTAAGCTTGCATATATTTTATACTCAACGTTGGCTTCAGGAATCTAATTGACATTGTTACAACCATTGTAAGTAATAAAATAGAATTATTTTTTTATTAATTCCTGCAGGAAGGATTCCGTTGCTTATGCTCCTAAACCAAATTGAGGGTTGAATCATAGAGAGGAATAAAAACGTTCCTGAGAACTTAGGTTTTCTCCTCAAATTGTGTTTGCAACATTTTCTTTCCCACGACTTCTTTTGATTAGCATAATTAAGAAAAAAATATATTTCGGAATAACATGGAGAACATTGAGTCATTTCAATTACATAGATTGAGTAAATTTTTCCAATCTAACCTGTTTTATTTTGTATGGTATCTGACAGCTTTGACAGATGTGAGTTTCATGTGAGCCCGCTTAGACGCCACCTGTCGTGATAAATAAGCAGTTTTCTTTCTCGTTTGAAGGCTGTATTGCGAGAGTTTGTGCCTTTCCGTATGGATAAAATTTACAAAAAAAAGCAATAATTTGACAGTTGTCAGCTGGGAGACCGCATTCAACTGTCAGTTAGCTGTCACTTAACGAACATGGCGGATGATGAGGAGCGGGAGCGGGCGGCTGCGGAGACCTCTGAAGATTCAGGTGCAGCGCCCGCACCCGACCTCGCGCCCGCCGAGCCTTCGCCATCGGTTCAGGAAACTACACCTTCAACCTCAGGTGGCCCTTCAAACGGTGAGAGCCTTAATTTTGCTAGATACAATCTAATTATAAACTTCTCACTCATTTTTCTTTTTGTCGCAGAGATTCCGAGTGGCGTCCGGCGCGAAGAAAATCCCTTCTCCTTCCGACACTTTCTAAAGGGAGATCGATCTCATACTGCCGGGGCTTACGAACGGACCGGGGCGCGGCCCAAGACGTACACCTCTACGTCGCCGCCGAGCTCCTCCGCTAGCTTCGGCGAGGCGAGCTCGGGGCGGCGGGGCGGGGGGGACGGCGGCTACCGGCGCGCCGCAGCCGAGCCGCTCGGCATGCCCTCTCTGCCTGACTTTGTTCAGGATCACATACTCGTCGAGCAAGCATACCTCGACTCTGAGGACCCTATTGATCTTCACAATCTGCCGGACTTCACGGCCCTGGGGGGCGGCGGGGGCACAGGCGGGGGCTCGGGGCGAGAAGGACGTGTGCCGCCCGTCGAGCTCCGCCCGCACCTCGACCTGGACCTCACCGAGTCGGTGTACGACCGGCGCCGCGCCCGCGCCCGTGACCGCCCCACGCCCCGCACCCGGGCTGCACCGTCCCATGCCTTCCCCTTGGACCTCCCACCGACATCAGGTGTGTATGAAGCTTCTCATAAAAGGGTTCAATAATAATACCTTTTTTATTAAAAGCCTACTGCGCAATGTTTTTCCATGGGATCCTAAATAACAAAAAAGAATTTGAATGCACCTGTTCAAACACATCACACTCAGTAATTTTCCGTTAGACATGTCACCACACTGCTCCAAAATCAAGGGGAAATTAATGTTAACTCGGAAGTTGGTAATCAGCCGTTTTCTGTAATTTTCGGAATTACAGAAAACAAATTCAACTCCAATGAGATTAAGCTGAATTCAAGCTGCAATAGAAATACACACTCTGTGAAAATATGAGCTGTCCATTAACCTAATACCAGTGGTTCCCAAAGGGGGTCCACGGAACCAGTATCACAGGGATCCCGGGAGTTAAGCATATTGCCGTATAAAACAGGCTGTCTACTCCCTGTTTTCGATACCTACTGTGGGTTTAGTATTAGCATGGTGTGTGCGCAGGCAGCGGTGAAGATGTGGGCGGTCCGATCGAGGCGATGCCGGACTTCCTGCCGCCGCAGCCGGGCCGCGCGTCACCCGCCCCCTCCCCGGCGCCCTCGCCCTCGCACCTCCCGCACCCGCCGCCCGCCGCCGCCCTCCACCGCCTGCAGAGCCAGCTCCACAACGTCAGGTAACCTGTCTGTGCACACGTAAGTAGCCGTGAGGAGATGGCTGCCGGACTTCCTGCCGCCGCAACGGTTACAGAGGTCGATATAGCCATGTCTTAGAGCAGCATACCAGGTCTCAAAATCTAATCTAATATAAATAATTGGTGGTATATTTAAAGTCTGGTAGATAACAATGCAAACATTAGCAATGTAAAACTCAATTTTACATTTCTAATGGTTATCAAGCATTAATTTAATCTATTTTGAGTAAAATTTTGGATCTCCGACAATAAATATGCTCATGATCTTTTTTCCACGTGTTTGAGGAGCTAAGCGGGAAGGCCCACTTTAATAATAAAACTCATTTTTAAAAATTAATCAAAATTTTGTTTTTTGTCATAGCTAACTTATTTAGGGCAGATTTTTCAATATTCTGATAAACAGTCAGATAACTATTCGACGGATTTATTTGCGCTTCTGTTCATCTATCCGTTATAGTAAGTCCATATGTTTATTAGTAAAATTATAGTAAGATAATTGTGACAGAAGATTTAATCTCCAGCAATGACTATCCGTCTTTTGACAAATGCGAAGTGTGCTCGAGTGAGAGTGGCCTCCCAGAAACTCTGCCGCGCCGGCCCCTCCCCACCGTTGCCTGATCCCCAAAATGCCTGCTTCATTCAGAACATGCTTCAATCGAGCTCCGCTAGATGGCGGAGTAATGCAGACAGCTAGCCGATTTATTATAGTCACTTTGCCAACAGATGGCGCTGATATCAATTGCGCCAACATGTAGTTATTTCATGAGAAGTTACATATGTTTGTGGGTAGGTAATCTGTGCTCGTGGTGGGCATAATTTATGAATACATGTGACTAGTATATTTTTTACAGGTGTTGTGTTTTGTATGCGAAATTGATAAAAGTGTCTTACCGCAGGTCAGAGCTGTGCGAGGAGCGCGCGCGGGTGGCGCGGCTGGAGCGAGAGCTGGGCCACGAGCGTGCGGCCGCCGACGCGTTGCGCACCAAGCTGCGCCTCGTGCAGCGTCACCGCCCCACCTCCCCGGTACCTACCCTCACTAATGTTGTGATGGTTCCAAAAAGACAGCCCCAAAAACAGCCCGAAAGCATTGTTGTGTTCGAACTTGCTCAGAGACATCTGACAACTGTCAACGAGCCGGGGGACGCACAGGCTCTAAAAGCCACCGACGTTTCATAATCATCGTTGTCAGGCATTGTGTCTATGCCTGTAATATGTGTAACAACAACTGTTATTAAGGTGGCCCAACCCGGCGGGCCTAACTCATTCGCGAGCATGGTACAAAACCGTGCTGTTGCGCTCTGGGACTCTTCTCTACTCGCAAAGAGTAAATAGAATCACACTAGACAGCAGTAAGACCTAGATCCTTGTTAGAATTTTCAATTCAAATAAGTAATAAATCAGACAAGTCCATATTTCCAGTAAAGATCGTTAAAAATTCAAAACCATTCTCATTAAGTGTTACTCGAGTCTATATAGTTAGATTACAGTAAACAGGAATATTTCCCATGCCTCTAAATTATTCTAAAGGAAACTCAGTTAAACGGAACTAGAATAATAGCCTTGAACAAGCCGTACAACTTATAAACTGATTTACTTAACTTAGCTTGCAGTCTGGCGTAGCACACTTAAGTTAACTTTTATGTACAGTTTAGTAACAAATCAACACTGATTTTAGCTGAAGCGAATACCTCCCTTCTGTGCGTCCAGGGAACAAGTGCCTCCCCCGCTCCATCAATCTCCCTACCAACCTCCCGATATACCTGCATATTCACATATTTATAATTTTATTTATAGGGAATCAATACGCCACTTGGTGAACTTTGACTGTAACAAGTTACTCATCGACCTTGATACAACTAAATCTTATAGTTCTAGTAGCCTTCCTAGATGGCGCCAGTTTACTTATTCTAATATGAATGTAAAGTTATTAGTTGAGAACCATAGATAATATAATATTACTGCGTAATATAGATGGGAAAGCTGGGAACACTTCGGTTAACAAGGTGAAACAGCGATATAAAGGCCAACGTTAGAAAGAGAAAGCACTACTTTTTACTCAAAAGGTTGCCAGATTAGGGATAAGTTAAAAGATTTCAAGATTTTTATGAGCGCTGGAACCAAAGTCTATGACTTTTTAACCAGCAATGTTCATAGATAAAATAAGTAATAAAACGATAATTTCTTAGTGAAATAAATATACTTTATTTTTCTTTGGAAAAAATCTACTGAAGTACTTAAAAGTATTTTTACTCTTAATATTATCTACAATAATTTAATTTTCACGGATTTTTTTTGTAGTAAGTATAAATGATGAATACATAATTTCTTCAAGTTTCGAAGATCCAAAATTGTATTTAAGTTATTACCTAGTTCGTTACCTATGGAAAATGTAGAATTACGATTAGTTAAAAAAATCGGCGAGTGAGATAAGTTAGGAAGTCAATGGTTGATAGTAAATGCGGCAATTTTCATACTGAAAATGAGAAAAGGACTTGGACAAATGACGATTAGTTGAAAGTTTCATTTAGCTAATCACTAAAAGGGATTTCAAATTAATCAAATGATTATGAAAGTCCGGGTGGCGGAGGTATTCCGAGATGAGATAGTGATCAATTCATTTTACGCCATCTATAATTTGAACTCTATTATTTACTAAATCTACATTATGTTAACATTTAATAGTGTTTAACAACGGTTAAATACTATAAACTCTATTTGTATTCGAAATTCGAAATTCGGGTGTACAGAGCCTTCGTCATTATTAATACTAAATTGTATCATCAAAAATTTGTCAGCAATTTTATACTACATGTAGTATTTATCAAAATAATAATTATAATAGTTTCAGTTTCTTTATTTCCTCCATTAGATGTATATTACACACTCGGATTCATATTATTTTTTTCCGTCGGTTCGATTACTTCTGGCGAAGAAGAGCCGACAAGAAACTTCGTCAGGTTGGTCATTGTATTATTATTTTTTCCAGTGATACTTACAAACTAGTTTACAGTGATTGATTGATTGATTACTACTGCTCACAAAGAACATTATTATAAGAACATTATATACATTGGTGAGGAGCAAACTCTTGACTACGATAATAACATCTTATTCTAAATTAATAGGAATTATGATCTAAATTATTCTGGTGTAAAAAGCCATCGTCATTTTTGATACAAGGTAATATCAAATTAAATATAAGTTAGTAAATAATAAACAAATTCATACTAACAATAACAATGATACAAAATGTAATCCCCTGTTTACAGTCAAAATGATTGAAATTCAGTAATTTTAATAGGCTACTTCTGTTACCCGGTCATGTATTCATGGGAAAAGATCTGAACGTGTTCATCTGCTCTGGATAAGTGCTATAATAACTACCGGTGCTTCCTTTTCAAGGACTTTTTGAATTTTTCTACAGCTAACTTTTGAAGATAACCTAACTTCTCATCAGCCCTACTATCTATTCCCTTCAATAATCTATTAACAGATTTACACCAATAATTGAGTTGAAACTTTAAAACAAATTCAAAAAGATATGACTGTGCTTGTTCACTGTGATGAATACAATTGATCCATTTTACGAGAACATTTTTCCTTAAATGACTTAACAAGTTTCGAAATACCGTCTAAATTAGCATGTTCGTCTAAATAATTATTAATAGCACATGTACAATTTTTATAAAATTCAATCATATCGGAAGAAGGATACATTAAAAATTTTCTTATTCTCAATGAAAGCATGTTCAGGTAACCTATGATCAGTTACAAAAATATTCTTACAAGATGTACAATTATCTAATTTTAGTACTATTTTCTTGGCTACCCAGCCTGCTATGTAAGCATTAGCATAACTCTGACATTTTTCATTAATTACATCACTAGTAGTAATAAAGGGTTTATTGGTAACTGACAAACTTGGTAAACAACATTTTGTAGAGGCTGTACCACAAACAGCCTGGGAAGCCTCAGAATCCAAACTAGCCTTAAACAAATTTACCATATTTTTTAAGTCAACAAGATTATGAGCCCTATCTTTCTTACAATTAGCACCAGGAGAATGAACACTATGGGTATCACTAATTATTAAAGCTTTAATAGAATTTTGAAATGCGTTGCACATAGGACTAACATTACGATAATTATGAGACCTTAATTTCCCAAAAAAATTTTCTAGAGGATCCTGATTTAAATTTCTAGGGGAAAAAAACCTAACACCCTTACTTCTAAGAAAATACCATAAACTTCTAAAACTCTTAATTGTAGTTATCCAATTCTGGGCACTAGGAATCGAGTGCGTACGCCCATTCGTATCTACAAATTTCAAAGTTTCTAACATTTTAATAGCTTCGATCCAAAAAGTATGATGTGAACTATTTTCCTGGACTCGCACTCGTAACTTTCCTTTATCATAAGCCTTATATCCATTAACACTATCAAACAACTTATCAAAAAATCCCACGAGTTCTGCTCCGATAGTACTTGATACTCGTCTGCCATTGATGTCAGGTAGTCCAGCTGCAAAGTAAAATAAAATGCTTGCAAACTCAGTGTAAGTACCTTCTTAGAATGGTTCTAAGTGGATTTTGTCTTCCATTTGAGCACAACATTGATGGACAACCAACACATCATTACTTTGAGATAAGTATCTATTCATCCTTTGATTTATTAGCATGTTACCTTTCAGTACTTCAAATTCCTCTGTTCATATTGTTTGTACAAGTAATTGATTGGAAGACACCTTCAGAGGTTAGGGGCGCCTTTAAACGATATATTTATTATAAGTTCTGCTATTCCGTGCCATATTATGTTTTCAGTATTTTATGTTAAAATTCAATGAAGATACAACATGAAATAATCATAAATTCGTAGTCAATAACCAAAATAAAAAGCATACTAAATAACCCTTAGAAATACAAACACTATTGCAGTTTAAAAAAAATAGTTGTTTGCCTACCGAAGTTCTTGAGTGTGCAGAGGTACTTGTGCATGCTGGAACTGAAAATTGGAACACATTTATTAACTTTCATTTTTTTCATTTTTAATGGATCAATATGTACATCTGTCACTTTCGGTATCATCCTCGCTTCCCCATTTGGACTATCTCTTTCATAGGCCTCCACCAGATCTTGCCACCTGGCCCTCTTTTTGTCACGACCAAACAAAATATCGTACTTCATTAAATTATTACGAAGACCTTTCAATAGGTGAGGAGGATCATAAATAATAAACAATTCTTCACCGGCCACTCGAATCACCTGATTTTCATAATGTTCATCTTTCAAAACACAGTCACGCATAGTTTCCTTCCTCAATATATTGATCGCTCCCCTATTGGATGCGCCTTGGTCACAAATTAAGGAAAGCGGAACCAAGTTACATTCTTTTAGCATAGCCACAACCTCTTTCAATATACCTGCTAATCTTTCACTCGGTGTTTTCCCTTCACAGAAGTAATAAGCTATCACCTGCTTCCATGAATGACATACTCCTCTTAACATTATTACCAAAGCATGATCTGCAAATTTTCGTCGCCTTTCATTTTCCCCGAGATCTACCAACCCTACAATTTTGTCATCAGGAGATAAATGAACCCCACAACTCAAAGATATTTCATCTATAACAATAGAGCAATATTTTCTAGTGGAATTCCAAGTTAACGTTTCATTTGCTAAAAAGGTTTTAATACTGTTATTTAACCCAGTTCCAAAACTAATCTTTCTTATAATTGACTGCAGTGTTTTAGTCGTCGGTAGTACAAAATGTTTCTCAAGGAATTTATATCCTTTCGGACTAGATTTATACATCGCCAAACAGAAAAAAATTTTCATCCAATGTGTACTTGCGCCCCATTTTCTTACGATTCACATTCAATAATTGCATTCTAATAAACTCTCTATTTGTCTTATTTAATTTATTGAGCATACGCTCAGATACGATATTTATACTCCTCTGTAGTGTTCTTCTATGCATCCGGACTCGTAGTCCTTTCGTTTCTGAAAAGGAAACAAATAAAAAATTACGTATACCTTTAATTGAAATAACTTTAATTTTCTAGAAGTAGAGGTATTTAATTGTTTCATTTTTTTTATTTAAGATCTCAGGCAATTTATACACGTCAGGAAGTTGTACACTCCTATAATAAGAAGCCGGTTTAGGAGCACACAAACCACAACAATTATAAATGTTAGAAATGAAAGGTACCTCTAATAATAATCATAGCAAATAAACCGTCTGTGTACTTATGCACGCAAGTAAAGAGTTATACTTCTTACAAAACTAACATAAATTATATTTTGTTACATTGCCTCGACTTGGCTTGGGCTTGGGCTTGAGCTTGGGGCTTGAGCTTGGGGCTTGGGCTTGGGCTTGGCATGGCTCGGCTTACTAGATCCGGCAGATTAGATAGACAGATAGATTACTAGACGGCATGATGGTATGCTTATGTCCGTGCATGCATATGCACGAATGACAAAATGACATAGCAACAAGAAAAGGGGCTACCACACAATACTCCAAATAACCTCCAAAATTATTTCGATACAAACCTAACATCACTACATACATCATTACATGTTACATACAAACATTCACTCATAATGATTTTTTTAATGCGCCTAAATAAGCATAACTTAATTTTTTTTCTATATCATGTACACGTGTTATGCGACGTCACTAAACATGCATTTGGATAAAACTACTATTAAGGCTACAGCTTAGCCACCGTAATGCTGGCAGAAAGAACATTTACTTGCCATTTCTTAAAGAACATTCAACAATTGAAAAAGGAATGGATCAGACATCCTGCAACCACGCGCACCAAACATTTTCTTCCATATTTTATTACAAACTGTGTCAAAGCGTTTGCGCCAATGTAAGTTTACCTACAAATTCGAATCATTCGAACACAGCCGAATGGCAAATTAAGTTTTGTCATTCCTTTTCGGCTCAATGCGATGTTACTAACCCGGGTGGGAACTACCCTACCACCTAGTAAGTAAGGAAGGGGACCTACAGTTTAACCTCGGTCAGCCTCAACAGTTGAAAACGGTCACCCATCTAGAACCCAACTGCGCTCAGAGACGCTTACCTTCGCTTACTGAACGGCAAAGCGTCTCACCACTAGGCCGCCACAGATGCTGACGAATTTCGTCCTAACGAAACTGAAGTGTAGTGATTTTCCAATTAGGCGGGCACGTCCTTAATAAAACGTTGACGGGTCATACGAACGTTTGACAGCTTACGCATCGTAGCCATGAGCACGCAAACGTTTTTATGCTAACGCTCACTGCGGTGCTCTTCAATTCTCCATACATTTGTAGTGTATTCCGTGACGCTAGTCACCCTGTTTGGCCTAAACACTGAATTAACAACTGGGACTAGCCTTTCAGATCTTGCCACTTTACGTTAAGCATTTTACTTGTGTTCACTTTAGCGTGGTTTCAGCCGTCCATTTCATATTTTTTATATTTTTTACGTGACTGCACATGGATAGCTAATACCACACATACTGTCATGGTATTAGCCCAAAACACCATTTGGGGACTAGGTCTGGATTAAGAATTAAGAAGGAGTTAAAAAGGAGGAGTCCGAAGCACAAACCACGAATCCCTTAGTCGGCTCTTATGACGCACGAAGAAATGCAGTGGGACGGCATTGTATTATTTCTAAGTGCCCACTATAAAAAAATTGCAACTATAATAATCTTATAACACCCCTTATTTTAGCATCGGAAGTTAAAAACAAGGAAAATTTTGAACAAAATAGTGTTTGGAAATATTACAACTTCGATTATTAGTATGTCAGTTTTCTGTTTTATACCATAGTACTTACATGTGATAACTGTTAAAAAAAAATGACTGGACCCAGAAAAAAAGTTGGACCTTTTGAGAAATACTGGATGGATGAACGTCAACCATTGAGGCTGGCCGTGGTTTTTTCCATTTAATGTACTTAAATATGAATCCACATATTTATATTAATAATCCTTAATTTGAAAAAGATGATTTTGTACGTACGCGATGAATGCTGGTTAGCTGATGACGTAGATGGCTGCTGCTGCTGTCGTTGTTCTGGCGAAGGCTGCTCCGGTGGCTTCTCTAATGGCTGCACATCATACTCCCTTGCGGATTCTGATAAAGGATGTATGTACCACATGTATAAACAGTTTAGAAATAGTATATTCATTTTTTTTCTCTGATAATTATATTAGGACTTGAGCCAGGTTTGGCTATGCCAGCCCCATAGTGACTGTCACAATAATGAATTCCTTACTTCGTGGCTGGCCCAGAGCCTCATGGATTAAAAAAAAAACTATTGAACAAAACATTAAACCGTTGAAAACTGAAAAGCATAAAATAACTTTTTAGGAATAATTTTAAGTCAGCTTTTTGAGTTGATTGCTTGGCGCCGCCTCAAAATTAGTTAAATTAGTTAAGGTTTGAGTTTCTAGCCAAAGCTCGAGGAGCATTTACTTCACACTGAACCTTGAAGGTCTGATGATGACCAGAAATGCTCGCGAGGTCTTCATGCAGCTCACAGAGCCACTAGTTAGTAGTAGTGGGATAGGCACCCGTCATAATATAGGAACGTGTTTATTAGAAGTATATAAGTATTTAAGATACTCACCCATTTCAGGAAATATTGTAGGAACCGCAGAACTCTTCAAACGTATATTGACGTAGTCGTTACACCTCGTCGGCACTTTCGGAAACCGGTGAACAACTGTGTCCATACCAGTGTTTTTACAGCCTCGCACGGAACAAATGCTCTCATTCGGGCGATTTGGACGCCTCCACTCCATGTTTTTGTGCTATTTTTCACTTGCTTTTGCTCAGAGTACGCAAATTAAAACACAAAATAGCGGTTGGAAATTAAAATTCAACGATGCCATTGACATAAGACCGTCAATGATACCATGCGTAAGAAAAAGGCCTCCCGGTATTTTTCCCTAAATTATTGGACAAATTCGACCAAAATTCCTTAAACATGCGGATGGTTACCGGTATAGCAATCATCTCCCCTGTCCCTTACAAATTAGATAAGAGGAAGTGAGAGAAGTCTACTTTCTACTTTTTGTATGGACTTCTGGGACTATGTTGAGAACCTTATCATAGACCTATTGTTCACTCATGACTACTATAAATCAAATACAATTATTTAGAATGGAAACATTTGCAATAATACACACATCACGATTCATAAATGTTCATGTTCTTATTCACAGTGGTATAATTTCCACACCAATTATAAAGTACTCATACCTCATGGTTCATAGAGGGCAAAGTCATAGGGTTCAAATATATCCAATACTTTTGACGTTGCGTACAATCCATAATAGATGGCATTAGCAGTCATTTCTTGAGTGTTTTCAGTCTATATTTAATACAGCACAAGAAATATCATATCGATGAATTAGCGAAGACACGCATAGTCCTGGCTGCATTTACTCCAACGATCGATGTATGCTCCGGCGTATGCCATCAGCTTGGCACCCTCCATCGAGCAGGGTGACAGCATCTGGATCCATGTCAGCACGTAGTGTTCACACCCAGCGCCACATCCACCACCACGAGCTACACTCTAGAGTGTAGAGAAACCGATGTCGGCGATATCTGCAATCAAGTTTCCCATACCAGTAGTTTCTGATATAATATGAGTCACCCATTGTAGATTGTCAGGTAAAATCTAATACCTATTGCTGACTAGTAAATTTGAATAATAGTTCATGCCTGCCTACTATCGTAATATTCATTCGGGTAGGTATTGTTTCAATTTGTCAATATAGAACGCTTTGTTTTACCACGCTGCCTAATTCATACCTAACACCTAACGGAATCTTACAAAAAATCAGACCCGCTTCGTATCGTCGCCTCAAGTGGCATCTATGCGTGCCCGACACGGCGACGCTGTCAAATTTAAAGTGGAGCCATAAAATCACGAATTTTATGCCAACCGTATGTCAACTAGTTTCGTGTGAACGGCTAGCGCGTTGCAAGAAAAGACAAAAAAAACCATTACACCAACCCTCTACCATCACAACGCCCATATTCCTTGTCAGAGATCCAAAATTTTGCTCAAAATTGCTGTATTTGATCGAACTAGATTTCTGATGACCGTTGGCATTGTAAAATTGTGTTTGGTTTCTAAGTTATAAGGTCCGAAAGTTCGATTTTTTTGCGCGTTTTATACAATAACTTTGGAGGTGGATTACGCAATTATAAAGTAAGAACATCTTAAAAAGATTAGTCATCAGACATAGCTTATTGAATCAAGATTTATAATCTATTTGGTTTTTGTTAGATTTTTGACTACAGCGGTCGTGGTTTACTTTTAGCTATAAGTCGTTTAGTAATTAAAATTTTCGTAAATCTTACCAAATCATACACTATGCACATTGTGTTTTTTGTGGACATGTTGCATCTTCCTCATCACGGAGCCTGTCTTTTTCTTTGAAACAGAGAAGGTCCCAGAGCGCAACAGCACGGTTTTGTATCGTGCCCGCGAATGAGTTAATCCTGCCGGGTTGGGCCACCTTAAGGAATGTGACTGTGTGTTCTTTACAGACGGCAGGGTGCGAATCAGACCCGAATATAGCAAGTTTAATGGCAGAGATAAGAAGACTAAAGGAGGCGCTGGCGGAGGCGCACGCGCGGCAGGCCGGCGCCGCGCGGGACCTGCGCGCCTCCACCGGTGCCGCCGACGCCTCCCTCCGGTGCGTTACTCCCATTATCACCCCTTCCCGCACCACCTACTGCCTCGCACATATTTGGTTGGTGACTGGGATTAAAGTCAAAACCAGAATAATTGTCTATGCACGCGGGTTGCCGAAGATGGACTATTCTCTTCGTGGCTGTGTCTTCGTTTTTGCGGTGAATTCGGGGTAGTATAGGTGAAATAAAAGTGTGCTTTGATAGAGGCGGCATCGTCATATGCAACTTAAGCACAGGTTTTAATGATGCAAGGTGGTGGATCTCATTAAAAAGGTTTCTTAATAAAAAGTTTTTTAACATTAAGCTATTTGTAAACATCTTTACTTGCAAAAAAGGTGACTCTATAATCATACCTTAATACTTTATTATAGCTTCCTAAGCTAACCTATCAATATGATATTTTTACCCTTTTTGAGGTACCGTCGACCAAACGAAAATCCAGTATTGTAATCCAACATTGTTATGCTAGTTAATAATGAAGTCTATCTCGGTGGTGATGTGACAACGGGCGCGTGTGTTGTCGCAGGGAGCTGCTGGCCGGGCTCGACCGGCTGCGGAGCATCAGCTCTGCTCTCGAGCCGCCGTGACCGTCCCCTCACCGCCCCGCCGCGCCCCCTTGCACCCGCATCGACGTCCCAGCCGCCGTCACGGGAGGGACACTCCATTATGTGATTTAGGTTATTTGAGTGATGTTTATAGGAAATCTCTTGTGACGAGGTGGGATCACTACTTAGTTCAGTGTAGCCGTGCTCATAAAGAGAAGGTCCCGGCGTGGCACCTAATTCCTTTGGCAATGTGGTGTAATGGGCCAATATCATAATGGCAGTTGTGTGGTATTAGCCATCCATGTCAGGTTGCATAAAAATAATGCTTGCAACACCAGACGGTGAGACCTGTTTACAAGAGTGAGATCTGCCTATAGTGATGTATGTGTGTATAAATATGACGCTAAAATTATTTCTAGTGTATTAGCTAGCTCTGTATATACAATAGGTAGCTTTGTTGAATGATTTTCGTTAAATGCTATATCTGTGTGTGATACAATGCCGAGCAATTGTATGGGCATGTGAGTGCCTAATTAATTTATAGTATATAAAATCAAGTGTGGTCAAAGATAAATTTCAACCAACGGTTTGATCCATTTGACAAGCTGATTCAGGATTTTGTTTTTATTTAATAAATGTTGCAAGTTATTAATATTTGCTGCAACTTTATATACTCGATAGGTGATTTTCGTACAGAAAAATGTGTTTAGTTTGGTATCGAGTTATGACCGGTTAACAAACAAGCGTGGTGTGAACCGTATCCATGTCGGTGTGTGTGTGTGTGTGTGTGTGTGTACGCACCTTCATTTTGGAATGGAAGTTTTGGGTTGTCGGTAGTTCTATAAAAGATGACGGGTATATAATGATCATCACACGGGTAGGTACCGCAGGGCTCCTGTGAGCAAATCAACAGTTAGGAAAGGGGAATTTGAAAGGAGATAGCAAAATGGTACGTAAGAAAAATATTTTGAATTAAAAGAATGCAAAAATTTGTATATTCTTTTATTTTATATTCCATGTTTTTAAATTACATTCAGCTTTATTTAAAAAAAAATATCTACGTGGTGTTTGGTAACCCGATACATAACTTCTAAGGGGTCATTCTAGAGCTAATTTGCAACAGATTCGGCCCAGTGAAATATGGGGGCCTTAAATCAATAGTTTTTGAGTTATTTAAGTTTTTAAGTTTTTTAAATAACACAGACAAGTGTTATTTTGAAAAAGTGATTTTGCTTTAAGAAAAAGGTCCTCATTAAGGTGTAAATAAGAAAGTCAACAATGGAATAACATTTGCTTATGTGCACATCTACAATTTTAGCGGTAAAATTTTATTAATATTTTATTTTATTTATACTGGGCCACGTTTGTTGCAAATTAGTTCTATAATGACCCCTTAAAAGGAATGTATCGAATTACGAAACACCCTGTATATTGCATCCGTTTTCTTAAATGCACTGAAACCTGTGTGTGGGACTGTATCATACATCACACTTAATGAGAAACCTTCATGGAAATAGCTCATCATCTGTGTACATTGATTAATAAATTTATTTATTTACATATATGCATAAGAATCAATCAATTTTAAAATCTTCAATACTTTCAGGGTTGATGTTATTACTGAATCAATCAACCCTGAAACTAACGTTGATTCATTTAAAAACAATCTTAATATATTAAATAAGTTACAATATATTGCTTCCTAATAATATGTTGAAGGAATGTATATATTTTATAAATATACATCAACAATATGATCAAGTCCTAAATAATTACATTAATAAAAAAAAACAAAAACCCAACTAAATTGTGACCTAAAAAAATAAAAGGGAAAAAACAGGCTAATGGGGAAGAAAACTCAAACAAACTTATTGTAGATGTCAAATGAATCGAGAAACGCCAAAACTGTCGCTCCTGTCAAGTTTTATTTACGAGTTTTAAGATAAAGTATGTTCTCTAATGATGCAGTTAGAATAGGTTAAGAGGAAAACGAGGGCTTTTCTTCGTATGCAAAAAAAAAAAATTTAATGCAATTGACAAGCACAAAGTGTGATACAAAATATTATAGGTTATGTTTTTGTGATATTTTCCCATGACTTTTTTTGATTAGCATAATTTGGAACAATTTATTTTCGGAATAGCATCGAGAAAATTTAGTCATTTAAATTACACACATTGAGCAAATACAATTTTCAAATATATTTTATTTCTCTTCTTTGCTGTGCCACATAGCTCTTTTTGCGCGTGGCACAAATCGGAACTAAACAGTCGCCATCTTGAACTGTCATATTCGTGGTACGGAAACATGTTGCCATTATAACAATGCAAGTTACCCACTGCTTGTTTATTTTAAGCTGAGGGTATTTTTTTGTTAAGTAATTATTAGTTTGTGAAGATATGTTTGTGGTTAAGGTTAGCCATACGTACATACATACCTTTCCCCTAAGGGTAGCAGTAGTAGTGGTTTGATACCATCGCAAGTTGTACTCGAAAACTCCTTGTTAGATTAAAACGAATTAAAAAAAAACTGTATAAAGTCTAATCTAAATTGGATGGCAAAAAAGTCTCGTTTGACAGAGTTGTAACCTCCGGGATTGACGTTGGGGTTTGGTTTTCTTCATAGAATTCAAGAAAACAAAACTAGCGGCAGTATATAACCTGACTTCTACAACACCCATTTTTCTTATAAAAATGATGAAAGATCAAATTTCGTTATATTTTGAATAATATTATTTACCTAAAATAGTAATTTTCATTTCATCAAATGTTTTTCTTACAGCGGGCTGTAAATATTTTCCCGATCAATGGGGATTTTTTTTCATGTGGTAACTTTTAAAAGACAATCGTGCCGTCAGTCAGTCGCAAAATAACATATGTTGGACTATATCTCTTTTATTTTGTATGTTATCTGACAGTTTTGACAGCTCCTTTAGGTCAGCTCGCCTAGACGACACTTATGGTGATAAATAAGCAGTTTTCTGGTAGGAAGACAAAAGACTGTCGATGAGGTCGCGTGCATATTTTTTTGCAAATCGCAAAGAATAATATCAGTGATTGTGTGGTTCCGTAAAGCCATTGTGTCGTGTTTCCCGGCTTGCTCTGCCTATTTGTGTTTATTGGATTTTCGTATCGCGTAAGTAGGGTGATGTCGTGATGAATGAACCACCCGACCCGGACGACCCCGGCGGCCGCCATCATATGCCGCCGGGGTTCATTCTCGCTCAAGATGCATCTAGCGATAAGAGCGACAACCTTAATGATGCATTCCTAACCCCACCAGAGGCCAGTCATACCATTGAAATTCACAATTCATTCGATAGATTGTCTGATAATGAAGGCATGGACTTTTCCGCCATAATTGGTAAAAGGAAACGAAAAATAAAAGAACATCAAAGAAAAAACAAAAGTAACAAACAAAACTCTCAACTCAAAGTTAAGATTGATTCATCACAATCATCTTTTATCTCGTCAGATTGTGAACATGATGAAATAAAGCAGGCTCCCAATTCTCAGGTTATTGGGCCTCAAGCAGTCCTATCCAAACTAAACATATCCCAACAAGACCTATCCCAACAAGACATATCCCAACAAGACCTATCCAAACAAGACCTATCCCAACAAGATCTATCCCAACAAGGCCCATCCCGGATTTCCACGAATGATATCTCAACTCCAAATCATACCGAACTTTACCGGGACTTTGACAAAGCTCCTTTCTTAGTCCACGTCCAGAGGGTGGAATCAAATCCATCGGCTGGAGTTGTTCTGCATCCAGTTCATTTTGGTCAATTTTTAAAACGGAACTCATTCCAAGGTATCATAGACGGTGGGGTAAAGAGTGTGGGACGAAATAGAGTAACCGTCACCTTCAAATCCGCCCAATATGCCAATCTATTCATACAAAATCATTATTTATCCGAAGCCAAATATAAGGCTTTTATTCCGTCATTTAATGTCACAAGAATTGGATTGGTGAAAGGAATTCCAATTGAATGGTCCGAAGAGGATCTTTTGAAAGACATTGAAATTCCTGGCGGAGGAAGAGTCCTCAAAGTCAGACGCTTAAATTTCAAAAAAATGGTCGATGGTTCCCCTATGTGGAAACCATCCCAAAGTGTGGTTGTAACTTTTGATGGTCAGAGTCTTCCTGATAAGATCCTATTAATGTATAATTCTATTCAAGTAGAACTTTACAAATATCCGACCATCCAATGCTTCAATTGCTCAAGATATGGACATACCAAGACAATATGCCGTTCGCAGCCACGTTGTTATAAATGCGGAGAATTCCATTCAGCCAATGACTGCAACATCACAGAAGAAAATGCAAGCTGCCTTTACTGTGAAGGCAGACACTATGCAACAAGTAAAATTTGTCCGGAACAAAATAGACAAAAAAATATTAAACATAAAATGGCAGAAGAAGCTATTTCATATACGGAGGCTGCCAGTCAATTTAGGCCCTCTAAGCGGTCCTTTGCAGAGGTCACCTCCAGCGCTCCAGTCAATAAACCATCCATTCCTACATACTCATACAAAAAAACATTCTTTTCGCAACCTCGAGCTCGCGCCCCTCTTCCTCAGGGGTACGATCGCAACGCTCATCAAGCCCTTCTTAATGATTTCACTCCTCCAACATCTCATAATGGTTCGGTTTTTCGAACTCCTTTGTTGACACCCTCTTCTCCAATTATTTCAATGGACCTTAGTAACCCTGAAAATGTTGACAAATTATTTTCTGCTTTTCTAAGTTTTATATCTTCCAATACTTTACCGTCCAACGCTGCTATTAATCATTCTCCAGACGCTTATAATGGGTTCAAACACTCCAGAATCCGCTCACCAGTGGGCTTACCTGACAAAATTAAAAAATAACTTCTTATCCAATATGAACTTTTCAATTTACACTTTAAATTTTAATTTCTTCAACAATATTATTTTACTTATCCAAAAGACAATATATAAAAAATATTTCGGCATCCAAATTTATTACCTGCGTTGTAGCAGAATATTTGGCTCCAAAAATATATATCTGCGACCAGCAGATTTTTGTACCAATGTTTGGATTGTTTTAATAAAAAATCCTCTTTATGTCATTAAAAAAAGCTCTAGCAGATTTTTCGACCACAAAATTTATTACTGCATGGTAGCAGAACATTTGGCAAAAATTTTTTTTATCTGCAACTTAGCTTTCTTTAATTTTTATAGGGTCAAGTTTGAATGCATTCATCTCGCTTCATTTCATCAGAATGTCTTCTACAATAATTCAGTGGAATTGTCGTAGCTTAATCAAAAATAAATCTGATTTACTCCACCTTATCAATAAACATCACCCTATCGTTATAGCAATTTCTGAAACCTGGTTAAAGCCATCAACCCACTTTAAGATTTCAGGATATGTTAGCTTCAGAGATGACCGAGCTGATGGATATGGGGGTTGCGCCCTGTTCATCAACAAAAAAATTCCATTTTCTTCCCTCACTCTTCCTGCCCGAGTTGATGGTATAAATGTTGTTGCCGTTATGGCAGACAATATAACATTTGTTTCGGTATATGTATCGTCTCCTACGCTCTCAACCACTCGATTTATTAAATCTATTTTTCAATCCATCCGCAAGCCTTATGTGGTTTTAGGCGATTTTAATTCTCATCACTCCGTGTGGGGGTCTGCAAATTGTGACCACCAAGGCAATAAATTGATTGAACTACTAGATGAATACAACATATGCCTTCTGAATGATGGTTCACCCACAAGACGGACTCCCCCGAATCAGAATCCGAGTGCAGTGGATCTGACTCTTTGCACTCCAGATCTGGCTGCCCGTCTTTCATGGAAAATATCCAAATTTTCTCACGGCAGCGATCATTTTCCCATTATTATAAATATTCCTTGTCAGGCCCCTCCTTCCATAAATAAATCCCCTCTTCTTAAATATCGCTTGAATGAAGCTGATTGGGTGACGTTCAGTCTGAAAGTAGAAGAGGAGATGTCTAGTCTGCCGATCGTTACCTTAGACAATGTTTTACATTGTTACTCCAAATTTACATCATTATTGATAAGCACAGCAGATCAAATTATTCCGCTCAAAAATACATCAAAAAATCATCGCCTTTCTCCTCCATGGTGGGATTCCGAATGTACCAAATCTGTTCGTGACCGTTCCTATGCCGAAACTTTATATGAAGAGTTTATGACTGATGAAAACTTTTTAAATTTACGCAAAATTCAAGCAGTTACTAAATGTACTCTTAAAAATAAAAAACGTAATGGATGGCAAAATTTTTGCCTTTCTCTCTCACCTAACACTTCATCTTCATTAGTTTGGCGCAATATTAAAAGGTACCGTTCTGTTTTCACGGAAGACAGTGCTTCAATACCTTCATCGGCTTCATGGAAAGACTCATTCCTAAATAAGCTAGCCCCCCCATCCGCCCCTACAGAAGATGAACTCCCGTCCCTTTATTCATTTGTTGGAGGTTGTACTCCCATGGAGGTTCCATTTTCATTAAAAGAACTCAAAATTGTTTTGAATCATGTTAAGGATTCTTCCCCAGGGCTGGATGGGATTCCTTATTCTTTTCTGGTTAAATCGAGAGATACAACCCTTGAATACTTTTTACAAATCATTAATTTCTTCTTTGACTATGGGGTAATTCCTGACTCCTGGAAAACTCAAATAATCATTCCAATCCTGAAATCTGGTAAAGACCCCAATGATGGTTCCTCTTACCGTCCGATTGCTCTGTCTTCTACCTTATGCAAAATTACAGAACATTTAATCAAAAACCGTTTAGAATGGTTCGTGGAACACAGAGAACTTCTTGCTAAAACACAATATGGATTTAGGAAAAGCAGAAGTACAATGGATAGTTTGGGGATTTTCACTACCGATATTCGACTTTCTTTTTCTCGGGACGAGTCTGTTGTGGCTGCATTCCTAGACATATCTGCAGCTTACGATAATGTCCTCCTACCAAAGCTCAAACAAAAAATGCTAAATCTACATATACCAGAAAAAATTGTTGCATATATTTTTAATATATTATCTCAAAGAACAATAATGTTAAGAGTAGAGGAACAATCAAACGACTCTAGAATAATCTGGAAAGGTTTACCACAAGGCTCTGTTCTCAGTCCTTTACTTTATAATATTTACACCCATGATCTTGACAGATCAATAAACTCCTTTTCACGTGTCCTGCAATATGCGGATGATTTACTAATATACTCACCCCATAAATCTATTCCTAAAGGAGCTGAACAAATTGAATACTCGCTAAGATCTTTGAACACATGGTTAACTGAACATGGGTTGGAACTGTCAGCCCAAAAGAGCTCTATAGTAGTATTCAGTAGAAAAAGAATTGTACCCCCTATCACTATCACATACAACAATACAATTATTCCATTACATATTCAAACTAAATTCCTTGGCATAATCCTGGATTCAAAAATGACAGGTGTCTCTCATCTAAATTATGTAATAAAAAAATGTGAAAAAAATATTAACATTATACGCACTCTAGCTGGGGTTTGGTGGGGAGCTCATCCATACTACCTCAAGTTATTGTACAATGCAATAATACGAAGTCATTTGGATTACGGTTCCTATATTTTAGAACCCTGCAATAGAACTGCTCTTAATAAGCTTAACATTATCCAAAACAAATGCCTGCGTATTATAACAGGTGCCATGAAATCAAGTCCTATAAATGCTCTGCAAGTAGAATGCGTTGAACCTCCTCTTTATTTTCGCCGTCAGTTCTTGGCTGATCGTTTCTTGTTCAGGGCAAGCTATTTCTTACATCATCCAATAATTCCGAAACTAAATTTACTATCCCGATTTTCTCATACTGCGAAATATTGGGAAAAAAAGGCTCCCACCAGACTTGTAAAAAGTTATCGTAAGTTCAATAATGTCAAGGCTCCAGTATTCCGTTCTAACTCCTTACCAATGTTTTCATACCCTTTTCAAGTAGTTACGAGCAATGTAGAAGTAATTCCTTTTTTTGGCATTGAAAAAGAGTCTCCAAATGCTAATGAAGTCTTTCATTCCATCCTATCTGAAAACTGGGAAGGGTGGGAGTATATTTTTACTGATGCCTCCAAACTCACGGAGGAAGGCAGTGTTGGAGCTGCAGTATTTCATAAGAACAGCAACATCTACCAACTAATTAAATGCCCTCCAGAGTCATCAGTTTTCACTGGTGAATCAACGGCATTACTGGAGGCAGTCAAGTTTTCATTATTATTAAAAAAATCTAATAAATTTATAATATTTTCTGATTCCCGTAGTGCTCTTCAATCTCTCACTCAGAACCCCTTTCATTCTAACACACAAAATCCTATTCCTTTTTCCATTAAAGACATTCTCTACAATAACCCGGACAAACAAATAGTCTTTGCATGGATTCCGTCTCACTCAGGCATCCTGCCCAATCACCGGGTAGATGATCTTGCTAAACAAGCTGTTCTGCGAGGGGATAAAATCCCATATAGAAACTACCCACATGATTTAATTGCTCTCCCAAAAAAATCTCTTACTGAAAATTGGACCAAATTGTGGGCTAACTCTAGTAGATTTAAGGGTTCAAATTACGCCAAGATCCAGCCTAACATCCCTGCTAAGCCTTGGTTTCATCGTATCAAAATTAATAAATCTTCAACTTCTATTATTTGCCGCCTTAGAATAGGCCACTGCTGTTCCCCTGTTCATTTGGCTAGACTTCATATTAAAGACTCATCAGTGTGCGAATGTGGCCTTGATGACGGGAATTTGGAACATATATTTTTCTGTTGTCCTCTTATTAATAAAACTGCTCCTTTATACGATTACCTTCCTCTACTCCAAATTCCTCTTCCTACCAATATTAATTGCTTGCTCTCTTCATCTAACTTTAAAATTCTAAAGTTACTTGCTTCATTTATCAGTGCAAATGATCTTAAATTATGATTTTCTTTTATGTTTCGTTGGCAACTAATTTCAGAACCTTTTACACTATTTGTATATAGCTATGAACTTTGACATTGGCGAAATGTGTTAGATGCACGAAAGCCATTAAAAGGGACCCAAAAGTAGGACCCTAAAAAGAAGAAGAAGAAGAAGACAAAAGACTGTCGATGAGGTCGCGTGCATATTTTTTTGCAAATCGCAAAGAATAATATCAGTGATTGTGTGGTTCCGTAAAGCCATTGTGTCGTGTTTCCCGGCTTGCTCTGCCTATTTGTGTTTATTGGATTTTCGTATCGCGTAAGTAGGGTGATGTCGTGATGAATGAACCACCCGACCCGGACGACCCCGGCGGCCGCCATCATATGCCGCCGGGGTTCATTCTCGCTCAAGATGCATCTAGCGATAAGAGCGACAACCTTAATGATGCATTCCTAACCCCACCAGAGGCCAGTCATACCATTGAAATTCACAATTCATTCGATAGATTGTCTGATAATGAAGGCATGGACTTTTCCGCCATAATTGGTAAAAGGAAACGAAAAATAAAAGAACATCAAAGAAAAAACAAAAGTAACAAACAAAACTCTCAACTCAAAGTTAAGATTGATTCATCACAATCATCTTTTATCTCGTCAGATTGTGAACATGATGAAATAAAGCAGGCTCCCAATTCTCAGGTTATTGGGCCTCAAGCAGTCCTATCCAAACTAAACATATCCCAACAAGACCTATCCCAACAAGACATATCCCAACAAGACCTATCCAAACAAGACCTATCCCAACAAGATCTATCCCAACAAGGCCCATCCCGGATTTCCACGAATGATATCTCAACTCCAAATCATACCGAACTTTACCGGGACTTTGACAAAGCTCCTTTCTTAGTCCACGTCCAGAGGGTGGAATCAAATCCATCGGCTGGAGTTGTTCTGCATCCAGTTCATTTTGGTCAATTTTTAAAACGGAACTCATTCCAAGGTATCATAGACGGTGGGGTAAAGAGTGTGGGACGAAATAGAGTAACCGTCACCTTCAAATCCGCCCAATATGCCAATCTATTCATACAAAATCATTATTTATCCGAAGCCAAATATAAGGCTTTTATTCCGTCATTTAATGTCACAAGAATTGGATTGGTGAAAGGAATTCCAATTGAATGGTCCGAAGAGGATCTTTTGAAAGACATTGAAATTCCTGGCGGAGGAAGAGTCCTCAAAGTCAGACGCTTAAATTTCAAAAAAATGGTCGATGGTTCCCCTATGTGGAAACCATCCCAAAGTGTGGTTGTAACTTTTGATGGTCAGAGTCTTCCTGATAAGATCCTATTAATGTATAATTCTATTCAAGTAGAACTTTACAAATATCCGACCATCCAATGCTTCAATTGCTCAAGATATGGACATACCAAGACAATATGCCGTTCGCAGCCACGTTGTTATAAATGCGGAGAATTCCATTCAGCCAATGACTGCAACATCACAGAAGAAAATGCAAGCTGCCTTTACTGTGAAGGCAGACACTATGCAACAAGTAAAATTTGTCCGGAACAAAATAGACAAAAAAATATTAAACATAAAATGGCAGAAGAAGCTATTTCATATACGGAGGCTGCCAGTCAATTTAGGCCCTCTAAGCGGTCCTTTGCAGAGGTCACCTCCAGCGCTCCAGTCAATAAACCATCCATTCCTACATACTCATACAAAAAAACATTCTTTTCGCAACCTCGAGCTCGCGCCCCTCTTCCTCAGGGGTACGATCGCAACGCTCATCAAGCCCTTCTTAATGATTTCACTCCTCCAACATCTCATAATGGTTCGGTTTTTCGAACTCCTTTGTTGACACCCTCTTCTCCAATTATTTCAATGGACCTTAGTAACCCTGAAAATGTTGACAAATTATTTTCTGCTTTTCTAAGTTTTATATCTTCCAATACTTTACCGTCCAACGCTGCTATTAATCATTCTCCAGACGCTTATAATGGGTTCAAACACTCCAGAATCCGCTCACCAGTGGGCTTACCTGACAAAATTAAAAAATAACTTCTTATCCAATATGAACTTTTCAATTTACACTTTAAATTTTAATTTCTTCAACAATATTATTTTACTTATCCAAAAGACAATATATAAAAAATATTTCGGCATCCAAATTTATTACCTGCGTTGTAGCAGAATATTTGGCTCCAAAAATATATATCTGCGACCAGCAGATTTTTGTACCAATGTTTGGATTGTTTTAATAAAAAATCCTCTTTATGTCATTAAAAAAAGCTCTAGCAGATTTTTCGACCACAAAATTTATTACTGCATGGTAGCAGAACATTTGGCAAAAATTTTTTTTATCTGCAACTTAGCTTTCTTTAATTTTTATAGGGTCAAGTTTGAATGCATTCATCTCGCTTCATTTCATCAGAATGTCTTCTACAATAATTCAGTGGAATTGTCGTAGCTTAATCAAAAATAAATCTGATTTACTCCACCTTATCAATAAACATCACCCTATCGTTATAGCAATTTCTGAAACCTGGTTAAAGCCATCAACCCACTTTAAGATTTCAGGATATGTTAGCTTCAGAGATGACCGAGCTGATGGATATGGGGGTTGCGCCCTGTTCATCAACAAAAAAATTCCATTTTCTTCCCTCACTCTTCCTGCCCGAGTTGATGGTATAAATGTTGTTGCCGTTATGGCAGACAATATAACATTTGTTTCGGTATATGTATCGTCTCCTACGCTCTCAACCACTCGATTTATTAAATCTATTTTTCAATCCATCCGCAAGCCTTATGTGGTTTTAGGCGATTTTAATTCTCATCACTCCGTGTGGGGGTCTGCAAATTGTGACCACCAAGGCAATAAATTGATTGAACTACTAGATGAATACAACATATGCCTTCTGAATGATGGTTCACCCACAAGACGGACTCCCCCGAATCAGAATCCGAGTGCAGTGGATCTGACTCTTTGCACTCCAGATCTGGCTGCCCGTCTTTCATGGAAAATATCCAAATTTTCTCACGGCAGCGATCATTTTCCCATTATTATAAATATTCCTTGTCAGGCCCCTCCTTCCATAAATAAATCCCCTCTTCTTAAATATCGCTTGAATGAAGCTGATTGGGTGACGTTCAGTCTGAAAGTAGAAGAGGAGATGTCTAGTCTGCCGATCGTTACCTTAGACAATGTTTTACATTGTTACTCCAAATTTACATCATTATTGATAAGCACAGCAGATCAAATTATTCCGCTCAAAAATACATCAAAAAATCATCGCCTTTCTCCTCCATGGTGGGATTCCGAATGTACCAAATCTGTTCGTGACCGTTCCTATGCCGAAACTTTATATGAAGAGTTTATGACTGATGAAAACTTTTTAAATTTACGCAAAATTCAAGCAGTTACTAAATGTACTCTTAAAAATAAAAAACGTAATGGATGGCAAAATTTTTGCCTTTCTCTCTCACCTAACACTTCATCTTCATTAGTTTGGCGCAATATTAAAAGGTACCGTTCTGTTTTCACGGAAGACAGTGCTTCAATACCTTCATCGGCTTCATGGAAAGACTCATTCCTAAATAAGCTAGCCCCCCCATCCGCCCCTACAGAAGATGAACTCCCGTCCCTTTATTCATTTGTTGGAGGTTGTACTCCCATGGAGGTTCCATTTTCATTAAAAGAACTCAAAATTGTTTTGAATCATGTTAAGGATTCTTCCCCAGGGCTGGATGGGATTCCTTATTCTTTTCTGGTTAAATCGAGAGATACAACCCTTGAATACTTTTTACAAATCATTAATTTCTTCTTTGACTATGGGGTAATTCCTGACTCCTGGAAAACTCAAATAATCATTCCAATCCTGAAATCTGGTAAAGACCCCAATGATGGTTCCTCTTACCGTCCGATTGCTCTGTCTTCTACCTTATGCAAAATTACAGAACATTTAATCAAAAACCGTTTAGAATGGTTCGTGGAACACAGAGAACTTCTTGCTAAAACACAATATGGATTTAGGAAAAGCAGAAGTACAATGGATAGTTTGGGGATTTTCACTACCGATATTCGACTTTCTTTTTCTCGGGACGAGTCTGTTGTGGCTGCATTCCTAGACATATCTGCAGCTTACGATAATGTCCTCCTACCAAAGCTCAAACAAAAAATGCTAAATCTACATATACCAGAAAAAATTGTTGCATATATTTTTAATATATTATCTCAAAGAACAATAATGTTAAGAGTAGAGGAACAATCAAACGACTCTAGAATAATCTGGAAAGGTTTACCACAAGGCTCTGTTCTCAGTCCTTTACTTTATAATATTTACACCCATGATCTTGACAGATCAATAAACTCCTTTTCACGTGTCCTGCAATATGCGGATGATTTACTAATATACTCACCCCATAAATCTATTCCTAAAGGAGCTGAACAAATTGAATACTCGCTAAGATCTTTGAACACATGGTTAACTGAACATGGGTTGGAACTGTCAGCCCAAAAGAGCTCTATAGTAGTATTCAGTAGAAAAAGAATTGTACCCCCTATCACTATCACATACAACAATACAATTATTCCATTACATATTCAAACTAAATTCCTTGGCATAATCCTGGATTCAAAAATGACAGGTGTCTCTCATCTAAATTATGTAATAAAAAAATGTGAAAAAAATATTAACATTATACGCACTCTAGCTGGGGTTTGGTGGGGAGCTCATCCATACTACCTCAAGTTATTGTACAATGCAATAATACGAAGTCATTTGGATTACGGTTCCTATATTTTAGAACCCTGCAATAGAACTGCTCTTAATAAGCTTAACATTATCCAAAACAAATGCCTGCGTATTATAACAGGTGCCATGAAATCAAGTCCTATAAATGCTCTGCAAGTAGAATGCGTTGAACCTCCTCTTTATTTTCGCCGTCAGTTCTTGGCTGATCGTTTCTTGTTCAGGGCAAGCTATTTCTTACATCATCCAATAATTCCGAAACTAAATTTACTATCCCGATTTTCTCATACTGCGAAATATTGGGAAAAAAAGGCTCCCACCAGACTTGTAAAAAGTTATCGTAAGTTCAATAATGTCAAGGCTCCAGTATTCCGTTCTAACTCCTTACCAATGTTTTCATACCCTTTTCAAGTAGTTACGAGCAATGTAGAAGTAATTCCTTTTTTTGGCATTGAAAAAGAGTCTCCAAATGCTAATGAAGTCTTTCATTCCATCCTATCTGAAAACTGGGAAGGGTGGGAGTATATTTTTACTGATGCCTCCAAACTCACGGAGGAAGGCAGTGTTGGAGCTGCAGTATTTCATAAGAACAGCAACATCTACCAACTAATTAAATGCCCTCCAGAGTCATCAGTTTTCACTGGTGAATCAACGGCATTACTGGAGGCAGTCAAGTTTTCATTATTATTAAAAAAATCTAATAAATTTATAATATTTTCTGATTCCCGTAGTGCTCTTCAATCTCTCACTCAGAACCCCTTTCATTCTAACACACAAAATCCTATTCCTTTTTCCATTAAAGACATTCTCTACAATAACCCGGACAAACAAATAGTCTTTGCATGGATTCCGTCTCACTCAGGCATCCTGCCCAATCACCGGGTAGATGATCTTGCTAAACAAGCTGTTCTGCGAGGGGATAAAATCCCATATAGAAACTACCCACATGATTTAATTGCTCTCCCAAAAAAATCTCTTACTGAAAATTGGACCAAATTGTGGGCTAACTCTAGTAGATTTAAGGGTTCAAATTACGCCAAGATCCAGCCTAACATCCCTGCTAAGCCTTGGTTTCATCGTATCAAAATTAATAAATCTTCAACTTCTATTATTTGCCGCCTTAGAATAGGCCACTGCTGTTCCCCTGTTCATTTGGCTAGACTTCATATTAAAGACTCATCAGTGTGCGAATGTGGCCTTGATGACGGGAATTTGGAACATATATTTTTCTGTTGTCCTCTTATTAATAAAACTGCTCCTTTATACGATTACCTTCCTCTACTCCAAATTCCTCTTCCTACCAATATTAATTGCTTGCTCTCTTCATCTAACTTTAAAATTCTAAAGTTACTTGCTTCATTTATCAGTGCAAATGATCTTAAATTATGATTTTCTTTTATGTTTCGTTGGCAACTAATTTCAGAACCTTTTACACTATTTGTATATAGCTATGAACTTTGACATTGGCGAAATGTGTTAGATGCACGAAAGCCATTAAAAGGGACCCAAAAGTAGGACCCTAAAAAGAAGAAGAAGAAGAAGACAAAAGACTGTCGATGAGGTCGCGTGCATATTTTTTTGCAAATCGCAAAGAATAATATCAGTGATTGTGTGGTTCCGTAAAGCCATTGTGTCGTGTTTCCCGGCTTGCTCTGCCTATTTGTGTTTATTGGATTTTCGTATCGCGTAAGTAGGGTGATGTCGTGATGAATGAACCACCCGACCCGGACGACCCCGGCGGCCGCCATCATATGCCGCCGGGGTTCATTCTCGCTCAAGATGCATCTAGCGATAAGAGCGACAACCTTAATGATGCATTCCTAACCCCACCAGAGGCCAGTCATACCATTGAAATTCACAATTCATTCGATAGATTGTCTGATAATGAAGGCATGGACTTTTCCGCCATAATTGGTAAAAGGAAACGAAAAATAAAAGAACATCAAAGAAAAAACAAAAGTAACAAACAAAACTCTCAACTCAAAGTTAAGATTGATTCATCACAATCATCTTTTATCTCGTCAGATTGTGAACATGATGAAATAAAGCAGGCTCCCAATTCTCAGGTTATTGGGCCTCAAGCAGTCCTATCCAAACTAAACATATCCCAACAAGACCTATCCCAACAAGACATATCCCAACAAGACCTATCCAAACAAGACCTATCCCAACAAGATCTATCCCAACAAGGCCCATCCCGGATTTCCACGAATGATATCTCAACTCCAAATCATACCGAACTTTACCGGGACTTTGACAAAGCTCCTTTCTTAGTCCACGTCCAGAGGGTGGAATCAAATCCATCGGCTGGAGTTGTTCTGCATCCAGTTCATTTTGGTCAATTTTTAAAACGGAACTCATTCCAAGGTATCATAGACGGTGGGGTAAAGAGTGTGGGACGAAATAGAGTAACCGTCACCTTCAAATCCGCCCAATATGCCAATCTATTCATACAAAATCATTATTTATCCGAAGCCAAATATAAGGCTTTTATTCCGTCATTTAATGTCACAAGAATTGGATTGGTGAAAGGAATTCCAATTGAATGGTCCGAAGAGGATCTTTTGAAAGACATTGAAATTCCTGGCGGAGGAAGAGTCCTCAAAGTCAGACGCTTAAATTTCAAAAAAATGGTCGATGGTTCCCCTATGTGGAAACCATCCCAAAGTGTGGTTGTAACTTTTGATGGTCAGAGTCTTCCTGATAAGATCCTATTAATGTATAATTCTATTCAAGTAGAACTTTACAAATATCCGACCATCCAATGCTTCAATTGCTCAAGATATGGACATACCAAGACAATATGCCGTTCGCAGCCACGTTGTTATAAATGCGGAGAATTCCATTCAGCCAATGACTGCAACATCACAGAAGAAAATGCAAGCTGCCTTTACTGTGAAGGCAGACACTATGCAACAAGTAAAATTTGTCCGGAACAAAATAGACAAAAAAATATTAAACATAAAATGGCAGAAGAAGCTATTTCATATACGGAGGCTGCCAGTCAATTTAGGCCCTCTAAGCGGTCCTTTGCAGAGGTCACCTCCAGCGCTCCAGTCAATAAACCATCCATTCCTACATACTCATACAAAAAAACATTCTTTTCGCAACCTCGAGCTCGCGCCCCTCTTCCTCAGGGGTACGATCGCAACGCTCATCAAGCCCTTCTTAATGATTTCACTCCTCCAACATCTCATAATGGTTCGGTTTTTCGAACTCCTTTGTTGACACCCTCTTCTCCAATTATTTCAATGGACCTTAGTAACCCTGAAAATGTTGACAAATTATTTTCTGCTTTTCTAAGTTTTATATCTTCCAATACTTTACCGTCCAACGCTGCTATTAATCATTCTCCAGACGCTTATAATGGGTTCAAACACTCCAGAATCCGCTCACCAGTGGGCTTACCTGACAAAATTAAAAAATAACTTCTTATCCAATATGAACTTTTCAATTTACACTTTAAATTTTAATTTCTTCAACAATATTATTTTACTTATCCAAAAGACAATATATAAAAAATATTTCGGCATCCAAATTTATTACCTGCGTTGTAGCAGAATATTTGGCTCCAAAAATATATATCTGCGACCAGCAGATTTTTGTACCAATGTTTGGATTGTTTTAATAAAAAATCCTCTTTATGTCATTAAAAAAAGCTCTAGCAGATTTTTCGACCACAAAATTTATTACTGCATGGTAGCAGAACATTTGGCAAAAATTTTTTTTATCTGCAACTTAGCTTTCTTTAATTTTTATAGGGTCAAGTTTGAATGCATTCATCTCGCTTCATTTCATCAGAATGTCTTCTACAATAATTCAGTGGAATTGTCGTAGCTTAATCAAAAATAAATCTGATTTACTCCACCTTATCAATAAACATCACCCTATCGTTATAGCAATTTCTGAAACCTGGTTAAAGCCATCAACCCACTTTAAGATTTCAGGATATGTTAGCTTCAGAGATGACCGAGCTGATGGATATGGGGGTTGCGCCCTGTTCATCAACAAAAAAATTCCATTTTCTTCCCTCACTCTTCCTGCCCGAGTTGATGGTATAAATGTTGTTGCCGTTATGGCAGACAATATAACATTTGTTTCGGTATATGTATCGTCTCCTACGCTCTCAACCACTCGATTTATTAAATCTATTTTTCAATCCATCCGCAAGCCTTATGTGGTTTTAGGCGATTTTAATTCTCATCACTCCGTGTGGGGGTCTGCAAATTGTGACCACCAAGGCAATAAATTGATTGAACTACTAGATGAATACAACATATGCCTTCTGAATGATGGTTCACCCACAAGACGGACTCCCCCGAATCAGAATCCGAGTGCAGTGGATCTGACTCTTTGCACTCCAGATCTGGCTGCCCGTCTTTCATGGAAAATATCCAAATTTTCTCACGGCAGCGATCATTTTCCCATTATTATAAATATTCCTTGTCAGGCCCCTCCTTCCATAAATAAATCCCCTCTTCTTAAATATCGCTTGAATGAAGCTGATTGGGTGACGTTCAGTCTGAAAGTAGAAGAGGAGATGTCTAGTCTGCCGATCGTTACCTTAGACAATGTTTTACATTGTTACTCCAAATTTACATCATTATTGATAAGCACAGCAGATCAAATTATTCCGCTCAAAAATACATCAAAAAATCATCGCCTTTCTCCTCCATGGTGGGATTCCGAATGTACCAAATCTGTTCGTGACCGTTCCTATGCCGAAACTTTATATGAAGAGTTTATGACTGATGAAAACTTTTTAAATTTACGCAAAATTCAAGCAGTTACTAAATGTACTCTTAAAAATAAAAAACGTAATGGATGGCAAAATTTTTGCCTTTCTCTCTCACCTAACACTTCATCTTCATTAGTTTGGCGCAATATTAAAAGGTACCGTTCTGTTTTCACGGAAGACAGTGCTTCAATACCTTCATCGGCTTCATGGAAAGACTCATTCCTAAATAAGCTAGCCCCCCCATCCGCCCCTACAGAAGATGAACTCCCGTCCCTTTATTCATTTGTTGGAGGTTGTACTCCCATGGAGGTTCCATTTTCATTAAAAGAACTCAAAATTGTTTTGAATCATGTTAAGGATTCTTCCCCAGGGCTGGATGGGATTCCTTATTCTTTTCTGGTTAAATCGAGAGATACAACCCTTGAATACTTTTTACAAATCATTAATTTCTTCTTTGACTATGGGGTAATTCCTGACTCCTGGAAAACTCAAATAATCATTCCAATCCTGAAATCTGGTAAAGACCCCAATGATGGTTCCTCTTACCGTCCGATTGCTCTGTCTTCTACCTTATGCAAAATTACAGAACATTTAATCAAAAACCGTTTAGAATGGTTCGTGGAACACAGAGAACTTCTTGCTAAAACACAATATGGATTTAGGAAAAGCAGAAGTACAATGGATAGTTTGGGGATTTTCACTACCGATATTCGACTTTCTTTTTCTCGGGACGAGTCTGTTGTGGCTGCATTCCTAGACATATCTGCAGCTTACGATAATGTCCTCCTACCAAAGCTCAAACAAAAAATGCTAAATCTACATATACCAGAAAAAATTGTTGCATATATTTTTAATATATTATCTCAAAGAACAATAATGTTAAGAGTAGAGGAACAATCAAACGACTCTAGAATAATCTGGAAAGGTTTACCACAAGGCTCTGTTCTCAGTCCTTTACTTTATAATATTTACACCCATGATCTTGACAGATCAATAAACTCCTTTTCACGTGTCCTGCAATATGCGGATGATTTACTAATATACTCACCCCATAAATCTATTCCTAAAGGAGCTGAACAAATTGAATACTCGCTAAGATCTTTGAACACATGGTTAACTGAACATGGGTTGGAACTGTCAGCCCAAAAGAGCTCTATAGTAGTATTCAGTAGAAAAAGAATTGTACCCCCTATCACTATCACATACAACAATACAATTATTCCATTACATATTCAAACTAAATTCCTTGGCATAATCCTGGATTCAAAAATGACAGGTGTCTCTCATCTAAATTATGTAATAAAAAAATGTGAAAAAAATATTAACATTATACGCACTCTAGCTGGGGTTTGGTGGGGAGCTCATCCATACTACCTCAAGTTATTGTACAATGCAATAATACGAAGTCATTTGGATTACGGTTCCTATATTTTAGAACCCTGCAATAGAACTGCTCTTAATAAGCTTAACATTATCCAAAACAAATGCCTGCGTATTATAACAGGTGCCATGAAATCAAGTCCTATAAATGCTCTGCAAGTAGAATGCGTTGAACCTCCTCTTTATTTTCGCCGTCAGTTCTTGGCTGATCGTTTCTTGTTCAGGGCAAGCTATTTCTTACATCATCCAATAATTCCGAAACTAAATTTACTATCCCGATTTTCTCATACTGCGAAATATTGGGAAAAAAAGGCTCCCACCAGACTTGTAAAAAGTTATCGTAAGTTCAATAATGTCAAGGCTCCAGTATTCCGTTCTAACTCCTTACCAATGTTTTCATACCCTTTTCAAGTAGTTACGAGCAATGTAGAAGTAATTCCTTTTTTTGGCATTGAAAAAGAGTCTCCAAATGCTAATGAAGTCTTTCATTCCATCCTATCTGAAAACTGGGAAGGGTGGGAGTATATTTTTACTGATGCCTCCAAACTCACGGAGGAAGGCAGTGTTGGAGCTGCAGTATTTCATAAGAACAGCAACATCTACCAACTAATTAAATGCCCTCCAGAGTCATCAGTTTTCACTGGTGAATCAACGGCATTACTGGAGGCAGTCAAGTTTTCATTATTATTAAAAAAATCTAATAAATTTATAATATTTTCTGATTCCCGTAGTGCTCTTCAATCTCTCACTCAGAACCCCTTTCATTCTAACACACAAAATCCTATTCCTTTTTCCATTAAAGACATTCTCTACAATAACCCGGACAAACAAATAGTCTTTGCATGGATTCCGTCTCACTCAGGCATCCTGCCCAATCACCGGGTAGATGATCTTGCTAAACAAGCTGTTCTGCGAGGGGATAAAATCCCATATAGAAACTACCCACATGATTTAATTGCTCTCCCAAAAAAATCTCTTACTGAAAATTGGACCAAATTGTGGGCTAACTCTAGTAGATTTAAGGGTTCAAATTACGCCAAGATCCAGCCTAACATCCCTGCTAAGCCTTGGTTTCATCGTATCAAAATTAATAAATCTTCAACTTCTATTATTTGCCGCCTTAGAATAGGCCACTGCTGTTCCCCTGTTCATTTGGCTAGACTTCATATTAAAGACTCATCAGTGTGCGAATGTGGCCTTGATGACGGGAATTTGGAACATATATTTTTCTGTTGTCCTCTTATTAATAAAACTGCTCCTTTATACGATTACCTTCCTCTACTCCAAATTCCTCTTCCTACCAATATTAATTGCTTGCTCTCTTCATCTAACTTTAAAATTCTAAAGTTACTTGCTTCATTTATCAGTGCAAATGATCTTAAATTATGATTTTCTTTTATGTTTCGTTGGCAACTAATTTCAGAACCTTTTACACTATTTGTATATAGCTATGAACTTTGACATTGGCGAAATGTGTTAGATGCACGAAAGCCATTAAAAGGGACCCAAAAGTAGGACCCTAAAAAGAAGAAGAAGAAGCAGTTTTCTTCTCCAATATAACGTTTTGTGACTAAGGGGTGTTGGCTTATTTTGAGGAAATTTAAACTGAGTTTTTATAATCTTAAAACATATAAAAAATATTTTTTTTCATGAAACATCAATATTCCATGGAACAGTTGGCATACTTTGGTATGGTTTTAAATTAAACTCTTCTAGGGCAACTCTATATTGTTGGTAGAATCGATATAAGCGTGGACAATTCTTTATGGATGACAAAGAAGCAGCTGCCATATAACTGCTATCACTGAACAAGGTGAAACATGGTGGCAGGAACATTTTTATTTGCAAAAACAGGTGAAATATATGGGGGGAGATTCAGGAGTATCTTGCTGGGTACGGTACGACCCCACCGACGCTCAAAAAGTGGCCCCTATCGAAATTAGAAGAAACAAACATTTAATTCAACCGTCTATTACGATTCATGAGAGACAGCCTCACTGACAGATCCCTTTTGGGCACGGAAGCTTAATAAATGCTTTTAATTTACGATTATCAAAAAGATGATTCTTCACAGATTTCTTGTCGGAGATCACCTTTCTGCATTTGTAGGTTTTGATATTCAACTGGTACGGGAGCGAAATCCTTTCTTAGTGGGTGTTTCAGGACATGCAATCTCATTTATCCCTATTCGAAATTATTTCACTATTGGTTTTCGCTCATATTATTATAACAACAAAAATGTACAACTCAATAAGTGAATGTAATTACGTTCTTTGAGATAAATAAAGATTCTATAAACACAATTAGTGAGCAGTTGTTGCGTGCCGACGCTGCGCGAGGCGTGGCTAGTCGGCGGCGGTGGCGGCGGAGGCGGCGGCGGTGGAGGTAGAAGCGGCGGGCAGCGGGCGGTGCAGGCCGGTCCACTGCGTGGGCGCCTGCAGGAAGTACTTGCGCGCGGCGGCGAGGAAGCGGCGGCGGTACTGCAGCGGCGACACGATGGTCGGCTGGCCCGAGCCCAGGTTCTTCTTCACCAGGTGCTCAAGCTTCTTGTCCCACGTGAATGTGCGGATGTAATCTGTCGCGGGCGATACACACTTCACTCATAATACGACTAGTCTTCTCATTCAAACTATACTCGCTAAGTGGCGGTATGTATGCAGAGTAACCACGGTTGGTTTTGGATTTTTTTTTTTAAATAATAATAAATAATTTATTGCATTACATGCACCACTTTCTTTCTCTTTCTGAGTTCGATAAGTTCATTTCGTCACGAATGCGAGCAGCTCTATGGTTCGGAATCCATTAAAGCTGTAGGTCCCCTTCCCCTACTAGGTGGTGGGGTTTAAGCCCGCCCGGGTTGGTACCATCGCATTGGATGAAAATATGGTCGAAGCGGCAATGAAAAATTGTCCGTGTTTCCATCCAGTTCAATGTAGCCGTGCTCATAAATGGAAGGTTCTGGCATGGCACCTAATTGCTTCGGAAATGTGGTGTATTATAACGGTATTTGTGTGGTATGAGCCATCCATGTCAGGTTGCATAAAAAAAGAATAGTAATATAAGTTACGAAAGCGCCATCTAAGACGGAACAGTGGAACTAAAATATTGTTGAGAAAAAATATTTTCAAGCAGACTGACTGATAACAGATGGCGCCACTTGAAAACAGGTGCACAGGACACACATACTGCAATGCTGTTTTTATTCAGTGTATTTTTTTTACTGGGACAACATGAGGAGATCCGAAACAAAAGATCAAATAGTTTCCCTGTCCTATTGACAGGGAAACTATTTGATCTTTTGTGTAAAAAAAAAAGTTTTAGAATGAGATTTTCTATGGAGAAGGTTCTATGTTTGACTTTATTGTAACCAGGATTAAAGCTATAACATTGAGTTGTGCTTTTTTTGTATTTCCTTTCCACTGTATAAAAACCAGACTTTTGCCATACAACCATCATGCATTTACATGTCAATAAGCAGAACCCATACAATTGGTTTGTTTAGTTAAATATTTGTTGATTAGGCTTAGAATATAGTAGGTAGATTTAGAAATTAGGATTACAATATAGTTCAGTTATATAGTTTGTGTGTAAAGATTTTTGTGCTGAAAAAAATATGACTGAAATACCTAATCATTTGACCATTCCGTTCTTGAAAAACCCATCACCCATCGCATAATACAATGTGTTTAAAAGATATTTGTCTGAAGATGAATAATGTTTGTGACGGACCGATGATGCCGAGCACGAGGCGGTTGTGGGGCGGCTCCACGCCCAGCAGCAGCGAGTAGTCCATGACGCTGTGCTCGGCGAGAAACGCCGTGTCGCGCTCCAGCGCCGCCCACAGCACCTCCGCCGTGTGCGCGCGCACGTGCAGCGCCGTCTCCCACCGCACTGCCCACACACACACACACAATCACACACACATAAAAAACCGCCTCTATAATACACGTAGGAGTAGCAACTGAAACTCGTTTGTATGGGGGCGGCGGAGCCACTTTTGCATACAAAAACGAAAGTGCGGGTGATTGAGTTTGGTTACGTATTTGCTGGTGCATAGCCTCTGTCACCAATTTTTTCAAGTAGGTAGCCAAAGGCCTGCTAGTCGGATGAGTGCTGAGTGGTCCAAAAGCAACGAACTCAAAAGAAAAGAACTGAAAGGATTTTTGGAAAACACTAGTTGCTTTGGACCCTAAAATGACACCGAACGCATTTATGTGGTCTGTGAACTGACTGTTGAGCAGGTTCTCGTCCATGAGCACGGCATCGGGCGCGGCGGTGTCGGCGGCGAGGCGGTTGCGCGACGCGCCCTTGAGGTCGAACCGCTGCGCCAGCTCCGGGTGCCCGTAGAACAGGTTCTCCATTACGAGCACTCCGTTGCCCGCGCCGCCCACGCTGTACACACCCACTATGCGCGCTGCATACACACACACACATTCTCACTTTATCAATGTATAATAAAATAATTGCATACAATGTGGCAGGTTCGTAGTTTTAATACCTGCAAATCTAACTACTCAGTCTTAGTGACTTATTTGAATAGTGTTACTGAAATGGTAGACAGTTTCTGCAGGTTGATGCTGTATGCACCTATTTTAGCTGTGCATTTTGTAGGATGTTATATTTAGTATTGTCTTTATTTCCGCGGCAAGTAAAATATAGGTTGCCCATAGACAACTGTCTATGGATGAAGAAAGAAAAATATGAAAAAGCCAATCAAGAGAGGACACACTAGAAGTCTCAAATTTCGAAACGTTGCCATGGGGATGTGACAAGTTTGGAACATTCCGGAAAATAAAAATAAAAACAGGAGAATATCACTGAACTGAAAATTAAAATATTGGGTTCAGTTCGACTCCCGCGCCCGTACAGACCAGAGCTCCGTTGAGAGCTTTCATCGCGTTTTTGCAGCGCCATCTTGAAGGAATCCCCACCAATCGGAATGGTGTGAGGATCTCGCCTCTGGGCTTTGACGCAGCTGCACCCTGAGGGAAGTCCTCCCGCGAGTGTCCGCCGTGTCCTCGACACCAGGTGGTGTGCGAGTCAGTTCACGCGGCCCGTGAAAGACATTATGACTCTTTGACCAGGTTCTCATAAGATACCAAGTGTAGAGGCTGTGCAGTTTATTCCGGTGATGTTTGGAGTCAGCCAGTTGATGAGAGCGGAGTTGGAGCAGGGAGCCTGTAGCCGTCCGACCAGTTCCAGTTTCATCTGAGGAGCGGGACGAAGACCCTACAAACGAGACCGGCGGTAGGACTAGAGCTTCATCGGTATGTCGCATCAGCCTAACAGTTTTACACTTCTGTTTGTGCAATGATAAACTTCAATAAACATCACTTCACCTTCATGCTGTGTGTTTGAATATTTCCTCAAAAGTCCTCTCCAAGCAGATGCATAGATTAGGTAGGGTTTGTACGTGTTTTCTTCTGTAGCTTCGACCCTGCACCCTGAGCTTCCGACTGAGCGACCCGAGGCATCGAGATTGAGGAATGCTCTACACGTCACCTGCATTTCCTAGATATCTAGCGAGTCGCCGTGGAGGAGACAAAACCTTTACATCCTCACTCATCACTCACTCACCACCTTCTACACCACACCACACCACCATCAACGAACCCTACAATTTGATAAAGTGTAAAGTCTATGCACATTAGGCCGGCTCAAGTTTCTATTGGTGGTTTCCAATTTGCCTCGGTGTCCCACATGGTTCCCACTTAGACCCATTACATTTTACAAATTACAAATTATTTATAATATATTTGTTGCATTAATATTGCAACTCACCAAGCAAAGAAGGCAGCTGATGTTGATGGCAGGAGAGCACATAGTGGAAGTAGTGCGGCGCGAACTCGAGGAACTGCTGCCACTCTTGCTTTGACATTTCCTTCAGCACGTAGCGGTCGTCTACACACACCGAGTTGTATTGTTCTTAGTTCAATAAGTTTTTTTTTCCAAAGGTTTCGTTGAAAGTGTTTACAAAACCGCCCAAGTGTGAGTCGGACTGGCACACGCCCTTCGTTCCGTATCATCGTACAAGATTTGATACAAAAATATCAGGTATTTTGTATGGGTGCCCCCTTGAAAATTTCGGCTGCCTACCTATTACGGTTCATGAGATACAGCCCTGTGACAAACAGACGGACGGACGGATGGGCGGACCGACAGCGGAGGCTTAGTAATAGGGTTCCGTTGGCACCCTTTGGGTACGGAAAGCATACGGCACTAGCGCCTCAGCTTTCAGCAGATTTTGACTCTTTGTTTAGAGGTCACTGTAGTAGTTCATGACAGAAATAATATTATTAAAACTAGAACGTACAAAGTTTTCACTACTTTTTCATGTTGCCACTGGAGTAGTGCCTCGCTTTAAGGCCTTTGCTTGCGGCGACGCTAGGTTCGGGTCTCCTCTTTCCCTAAAATATGGTTGACAGAGGCGATGGCTGAGCCCGGCGTGATGCTCGTGAACGGGTGCTGTTTTTGGGGACTGGCTTGCTCCAATTGGCAACATGTTAGATGGCGGGCACAGTCTTAACAAATAAACTGATATTTGTCATGAACTGTTGCATATGATATTAATTGTTTGTACTTTATAATTTTGTAAACTTAGACTAAGTGGACGTTGAAAAAAAAAACCAGCGGAGTTTCATGCCAGTTCTTCTTCGCTGGTATTGCCGAACTGGCTAATGATAAAATGATAAAATATGACAAATCCGAGTGCAGTGTACTGTCTATGGATGATGAATAAACAATAAACAATAAACAATGCCTTGAACACTGGTAGGTAAGGTACTTCTTATCTATGTCTGAACGTTTTCACCTGACTTGTTTAACCTGCAGTTGTTGCGCGAAAAATAAGAGTGAGAGGGAGATTTGTGTAACAGGCCTTCCGCCTTTACACATTTTAAAAAGTGATATTTGAAAAGAGCGTCACTTAGCAATCTGTAAGGGAAGAAAACTCAACTTGAGCAAAAACAGAATTTTTTATTATCTTTTTTTTTTCACTTCTAATAACCGTTGCTAAGTGACGCTCTTATCAAATATCACTTTTTAAAATGTGTAAAGGCGGAAGGCCTGTTACATTTGACAAGGTAAATGGAGGTGATGTGACCAACCGATAGTCTTGCAGAAGGTGGAGCCGGACTTGCCGCCGCGCGCCGTCCACGGCACGCAGCGCGCCAGCGACCGCAGGAACCCCTCCTCCACCTCGCACGGCGCGCCCCCGACGACCGGACACGACACTCGACCCGACCCCGTGCGCTTGTGGGTGTTCGCCGCACCTGTAGTCACACCATATTGTGGGGTTATGAAGAAATAGAGACTGTTGACGAGCATGAAACGTTATATCGATTCTATTCTGTGTTCCATTATTGTTTAATATAATTTATTTCTTCAACAAAATCTAGACCATTATATCGAAGGTTTAAAAAATGGAATCGACCAACTTAATTTTATTAAACATCTGTGGAACCCTCACATCTACACGGTTGGGCAAAAATACTGCATAGATATGTTGGATACCATACAAAATAAAAATGAATAAATATGAAAATTTTGTTTGCTCATTCAGTGCGGATAATGTTGGGAAAATAAAGTGTTCCAAGTGATGCTTATCATATGAAGTCATAGCACTATACATGTATGTATATATATATCATGCGACTTTGTGCTGCTCAATTACATTAATAGTAGTTTGACGACAAAAATCATTCGATATCAACTGTAGTTTTGGCAAATATATAGTGTATTGTATTTTTGTATTGTTTATTCATCATCCATAGACAGTACACTGCACTCGGATTTGTCATATTATAACATTGGCCAGTTCAGCAAAACAAAACACAGCTTATAGATTCCTCTAGATTTGAGATTTTTGCTTTTCCAACGTTTTAAATAATGGCTAGCTTTTATTCTTTAGCTGAAGAAATATCGAGTGTTCCAAAATCACTTAATAAACTATAGTAGAGTGAAGCATGAATAAGTGTTTGATTGCAATAGAACACTCACTGTCGGCCTTGTCGGTGGCGTCCGCAGGGGTGGCAGCGGGGGTGGTGTTGCAAGCGGTCGAGGCGGGAGTGGCGGTGGGGTCGGCGGTGGTGGAGGGAGCGAAGGAGTCTCCGGCGGCGAGCGGCGCGAGCAGCAGCGCGCGCAGCTTCTGGAACTGCGCCGCGTAGTACACGCGACACAGCAGCCCGTCCTGCCGCACGCCACACGCACGCTACTACCACTATGTTATGCATATTGATGACACACCTCGAAAGAGAATGCGGGTGAGACTAGAGAATACAGAAATACGACAGTTACATCTTCTCTCTCGATGATCTTTATCTATTAGATTTACTAAGTTAAATATTTCAATAAAACATTCCAGTTAAGATACTGCTAGGTATGGCACGTTCAAATCCTCTTATTTTTTGCTCAATTTTTTAGCAAGTTTTAGAAAGCCTTTACGTTTTTGAACACGTATTTGAGCTCTCCTGTCATTCGGCTGACCCTTACTCTACATTTCGGCCATCTGGACTGAGTGTTTTGAATAACGGCATGGCAGAATTTTCTTGCACTTGTGTTGGCAAACGATGTCATCATAATGCTAATTTTGAGCTCGGTGTACTTTGAGACCTTACTGAACGCAGCCACAAAATTAAAACAAAACAAGTAATTTCAACACGTGACCCCTTACAATCCTTACAGTCCCTTTCGTGACATACAACAACTCGTGTGCCTATTTTTAAAGATATTTACACATCGAAATTTGGACACGCTGCAGTTTTGAACATCACTGAACAACACGGCGGCACCGGGAGTGTACCTTGAGCAGCACCTCGACGTGCTCTGCGGACTTGGCGGCCGCAGAAGACTTGCCGCGTGCCTCCCCATCACCCCGCTCTTTACACTCAGATTCTTCCGACTCTGACGCGCTGTTGTCGCACAACACATCAAATATTGCTGAAGTTTATACAATTAAAACTGTCATGCTAACAGCGACCAAATAAGCTAATCATTTTTAGCTATGTTAATAAATAATTGACATTTTCTTGATTGTCTCCTAAATTGTGTAGTTTCTCATAAAATAAGTGATCCCAAGGTCTGTGGTAAATATTGACATGTTGGTCACATGCATTTCAAAATCTTATTTCGTAGAATCGACTCAACCACAGGTGATTACGGTGCTAGGGCGAATCAACACGTAGCACCATACAAATATACCTTAAAAAAATGTAATAATATGTAGAGAAACGCCTCATTAAGTGCAAATGGACGTCTAGATTGCTCATTCTGATTTTTTGGATTGTTATTTAACATAATGAATATTGATATTTCACATTCAAATTTTGAAAGGAGTGTGAGCAATACGTCTATATAATGAAGTCGGTTAAAAATGACATCCTATGAGCAGAGCACATCACATTTGCTCATAGTCAAACGACTGATCGCTTGATGTATACATTTTACATATTACATACATACATACAAAAAAATGACACTCATATTTGTCAGACTTAGCTAGTTTACTCGCAGTGCCATGGCAGTAATCAGGCGCGTAATGTCTAGTCACAGAAATTTCATTATCACCGGCACCGCACCCTTGAGTACATGTGTGCGGGGAGTGTGTAGTGTGGGGTGTGGAATGTGGGGAGTGTGTAGTGGGGGATGGGAAGTGTGTGGTGTGGGGTAGGGAGTGTGTAGTGTAGGGTGTGGAATGTGGGGAATGTGTAGTGTGGGGTGGGGAGTGTGTGGTGTGGGGCGCGGAATGTGGGGAGCGTGAGACCTTGGCGCGGGCTGGTGCAGCAGCAATTGCTGCAGCTGCTGCTGGTACTGCACGGAGGCAAGTCCGGCCGCGATCACGGAGCCGACCTCGCCTGCCTGCACCACGACTGGCACCACACCACCCGAGATGATGATCCCTCCCTGATCACACCGAAGCATCTACCGTTCAGTCACGATCTTTGAGTGAGTTTTTAATCAGAACCATTTTTGGGGTTCTATTGTGAAAAGTAACTTTTTCTTATCACTTGCATGTTTGATTGAAAAATATTCAAATGGTGTCTCAAAGTGGTGACTCAAAGCAAACTTGAACCGACTTAAAGCAATCTGGAGTAGAAGACGGTACAAAAGCACAGAAGGGGTACATCATACATTTTCAGATGTGTTTATATACCGCCTTCTAGTCCAGGGTGGTTGGAGTCGGTTGAATGTTTTTTTAAACTGTAATTTTTTAAACTGTAATTTTTTTTCACTCTATTTAGTATTTCCCACTCTAAGGAGTGGTATTCTTTCAAAAAAAGTTTAAAGGACCACCTGAGATATGCACTACTAATGAGAAAAATATTTTTTCAAATTGGTTCACAGTTATAAAGATATCGACTAACACACACACAAAAAAACAAACAGGCAAATTGAGAATCTCCTCCTTTTTTAAGTCGGTTGAAAATGCACTAGGTGTGGTAGCTTCGGTGATCGCTCTCCGAAGTTAAGCAACGCTGGGTCCGGTCTGGTCTTGGATGGGTGACCATTCGACCGTTGAGAGAGGCTGGCCGTGGTTCGGATTCCACGTTAAACTGTAGGTCCCCTTGCTTACTTACTAGGTGGTAGGGTTAATCCCGCCCGGGTTGGTACCATCGCATTGGATGAACGATGGTCGAAGCGGCAATGAAAATTGTCCGTGTTTTCCATCTAGTTCAATGTAGCCGTGCAATATAAGGAAGGTCCTGGCATGGCACCTAGTTCCCATGTGGTGTGTTGGGCTAATACCATGACAGAAGGTGTGGTATTAGCCATCCATGTCCAGTCACATAAAAAAAAAACGCACCTGGTTGGCCGGCTGCGAGGCGGAGAGCAGCTGGTGGGGAGGTACGCACCTGGTTGGCCGGCTGCGAGGCGGAGAGCAGCTGGTGGGGAGGTACGCACCTGGTTGGCCGGCTGCGAGGCGGAGAGCAGCTGGTGGGGAGGTACGCACCTGGTTGGCCGGCTGCGAGGCGGAGAGCAGCTGGTGGGGAGGTACGCACCTAGTTGGCCGGCTGCGAGGCGGAGAGCAGCTGGTGGGGAGGTACGCACCTGGTTGGCCGGCTGCGAGGCGGAGAGCAGCTGAGTGAGGATCGCTCGCACCGTCTTCCTGTCGCCACGCTCCTCCTCCTCCTCCCCACCTCAACGACAACACCACAATCTTACACTTCACATTACACACATACACACCATCACCATAGTGCAACTGTTTCCGAGTTGGGCTTGCCTCCTCGAGTTGTGAAGGCGAGATCAATTGCAGCACATTGTCAAACACAGAACGGAGAATTCGGTGAGCGTAAACAGAGGAGTGAGCAGTGGCATAATTTATCCCATAACTATAGGCAGCTATAGGTAACATATAGCATTAGGAGAAATGTATTAGCAGTATGAGGAGTTGATTTCGATTTCGATGATAACAATAAATGGCCAGCTCCTGCATCAACTTCCATGGCAAATTGAAAGAGTACTTTATTTTAAATTACCAGAGCCGGTAGTCTAAGTTGTCACCTAAATTGGCATTACGGCAAACCGATCGACTGGCGTTTTCAAATGTATGGAGCAATTGAAGAGCGCGCGCAGCGGGCGTTAAGCGAACTAACATTTGCAAGTCCGAGCTTGATTTGCAGCTTACTCAACGTTGCCGTAAATACGTCGACGTTGCCGTTTACGTCCACTCCGCGTTTTCATACAAATCGGAAGTCCGCGTTTGACTTTGACAACTTGAAGAAGTAAAACCACAGAATATCTAGTAAAAACTTGTATGAACTTTGGAGAAAACGCCAGTCGATAGGTTTGCCGTAAACGCCAATTTAGGTGAGAACTCAAGACTGACCACTCAGAGGGGTATGCTTAATGCTTTCTCTCCAATACTTTGAGAACCATTTATTTTTTATTCGGTTTGTATCTATGTATGGCCTCATTATTCCCATAGCCTTTTGTGTGCTTAGCATCACACAAAATTACCAGAGAGGTGAGCCGGGAGGTTAAATAATTTTAAAAAAACAATAAATGGACTGCTCCAAATGAACGAAAATCCACGAGAATTGGCAAAGTACATCAAACAAAATTACCAGAGGGGTATAATACTTATAATATGAGAACCATTTTACTGTTAATTTTGGGTGCGGAACCCACTTGAAGCAATCAAAACCTGCATTTAGTCCATTTTTGTCCCAGTGACTCCCTTGGTAATAAAAATCTTACGATAGGCTTGTTTACTTTTGTATCTAATCTTATGAGCTTAATTAAAAATAGCAGCTTACTACAAAACCTTAATCCATTGCAAAAATCATATACATCAATGCAACTAACGACTAATATTAATGAAGTGACCAACCTGTGTGCTCGACATCCGACTTGCTCGCTGCATCTGCACATAGCACTTTGCATGAATATGGTAGGTATTTTGGCTTCTTTGAGAAACAACCCAACGACAGAGCTTTAGTGCATCAAAACGAAAAAGATGGTTGGACAAACTTACCCGAACTCTCTGTGTTCGTCCAATCGTTTGTGGAGTCCTCTATGTCTGACTTCTCTTCCGCTGCAATTAAAAATATTATGTTTATGATTTATAATTATTGAGATGCTTTCGCAAAACTAGTACAGTCGGTAGAACCAAAATTTGGTTTTATTAGAAACATTAAGTTAACTTGATGTGACTATCAACTAAATGTGAATCGCCGAGGGTGTGTGTGTGAGGGTGTGTTTGTGTGTATTGGTACTGACCGCTGGCGTCGTGCAGGGCGCGGAGCAGCTTGTTGGTGGGTGGCGCGGGTGCGGCGGCGGGCGCGGGCGCGGAGGGCGCGGCGGCGTAGCGCTCTTGCGCCTCCCGCACGAGCCGCTCGCCCGCCACCAGCCTGTCGGAGACGCCCCACAGCCACCGCACCACACCTACACACACATTCTTCTTCCTCCATGGAAGAAAGCACTTCATCTTACTCCTGCTTAACCACGCACTTAGTCCATGTTCAAAATGCTGACATTACGTTCTGTTTCAACTTTCTTAATCAGGAACTTTCACACCTTTAGTTCCCCTTTACTCCCTGCCAGCACGATACATGATTTCAAGAAACCATGGGCGTTGTAAACACACTCCAAGTTTCCTTGTGCACTGAAATGATTTCATTGAGATATGAATCTTACGAGCACCGCCGCTGTACGACCATCATACTTCTACTAATGTTTCACAATATTTTCTCGCACAGTGGATCACTTTAAGGTCCTTGGTTACTGTGACGCTTGGATTGGCTTACCTCCTTACCTAAAATATGGTCGAGAGAGGTTATGGCTGTACTTGGCGTGATGCTCGTGAACGGGTGCTGTTTGCGGGGACTGGCCTGCTCCTATTGGCAACATGTTAGTTGGCAGAGAAAGTCTTTGCAAATAAACTGATATTTGTCATTCGAATGCCCGAATTCCCCGAATTCATTTTAATTCAGCGTTTTACCTGTGTTTTTGTTTAAAAAAATTACAAACGCTTTTGTAAGTGGACATTGGAAAAAATCTGTGGAGTTTTTTTACAGTTCTTCTTTGCTGTGATTTGTTTTGCTGAACCGGCTAATGTTAAACAGAGTTGACGCGGGCGGTCGCGGGCGAGGAGGTGAGGGGTAGCGTCACCTGCATGCGTGTGCTGCTGGTGGAGCGCGGCGGAGGTGAGCGCGACGTGCACCTGCTCCAGGTGCTGCTTGAAGGCGGCGTACTCGCGCTCGGCCGCCTCGCCCGCGCCCGCGCCGCCGCCGCCGCCGCCCGCCTCGCCGCCGCTCGCGCCCGCCGCGCTGAACACCTCGTGCCCTGCACATATTCACAACCAAATACAAACTCAAGTTTACATAGTATTCAAATTCAAATTCAAATTCAAATTCTTTATTGGCAACAAAAACAACAATTAGGTACAATTTAGAAATGTTTAAAAATAACCTATCATACATTTAATGCATCCTAATGAGGTAATTGTATACCAAAACGTGCTAGCTCAGCATAATTCCTAAGCGGCCAGTACTACCTGAGTTGAGCTGACTGCAAGGTGCTGATTTTCAGCAAGTACCTGCCAATAAATTTATTATATGTGAAATTGTGAGGCGTCGCGCTGCTCACCTCGTACGTGGGTGAGGAGTGCTGCGATAATACTAAAACAAAAGTAAACTTTAAGTTTGCACTGGTACCGCACTAGAATATTTGTAACATATAATATGTAACTATTAAGAGTGTGGATGTGTATGTACATAGGTTTTGTGTGTGAGCTTTGCTAAGGTAGGAATTAATGCAGGATTGTGAGTTTGCATAGAACTGGAATCTTATTATTGTTATTAATTTTCGTTTCTAGTTTTAGTGTTAGTGTTAAAGTTTTGTTTCATCATTTAAATTTTATTTTCATAAAGCTATAGTGTTTTTTAGATTGCCGCATCTCTCTGCTGCCCCATGGTAGTAGTGATGCATGGAAGTCAAATGTGGTTTTAAAAGTGAGGTGCGTTGTTGGCACATGAGGTGTGGTGTTGGGACATGTGTTGTGTTGACACATAAGGTACTGCTATTGGGTGTGTGGTACTGGAACGTGAGTTATGGTGTGGGTACATCAGATCTGGTGGCAGCACGTGAGGTGTAAAGTTGGCACTTAAGAACGGCCCGAAACAATACTTTTCCAATTTGGTTGATATTTGGTATCTAATATTCGATATTAAATATCTGTGTCTGCACGTTTTAGTTTTGCTGAAAAATCTAAAGCAAGTCAAATAACAGGCAAAAGAAAATCTTTAAAGAAAATTTATTTTCTCTTTTGTATGCCACAAGATAAATTTTTGCAGACATAGATATTTGTTGCTTGATATTAAATCCCAAATATCAAGCAAATTGAAACAATGGTTTTCATATTATTAGTAAACTACGTTTGTATGGGAAGCATAATTTTCTGATGCTCATGCATGCTGCATGCATTTGGGGTTGGTACGTAATGTGTGATATTGGAACATGAGGTGTGGTGTAGGCACTTCAGGTGTGGACCAGGCATGTGAGATGTGTTGTCAGCACATGAGAATTGTGTTGGCACATGTGGTGAAGTGTTAGAAGTTATGTCTGGTGTAGGGACTGATGTTGTGTGATATTGGCACCTGATGTGTGGTGCCAGCACTTGAAGTGTTGTTTTAGCATGTAAGTCGAAGTGTCGTGAGGGCATGTGTAGGCAGTTGAGATGTTGTGTTGGCGCAGGAGGTGTGGTGTTGGTATATGTGGTTTAATGTTCTGACCCTTAAGTAGCAGCTCGTTGGTGTGTTGGAGCAGCGCATCACGGGTGGCGCGCGGATCGTGCTGCGTGCTGATTGTACTCGGTGGCAGCACGATGTCCCACAGCTTGATCTTGTTGTACCTGCATCAGAAATCACACACAACGTCACATAATTTTTTTTATCTCCTTTTTATATTACAATCTGTCACTGTTGGCTTTCTAGGATTGCTTCCAGTGGCAACCTAATAGTTTACGAAGGTGAAAGGTTCATCTTGCTATGAGGTCTTGAGGAAGTTTGGGTGAACGTCACATTAAAACATTCTAATTGCAAGAGTACCATACAATGCAAAACACAGTTACATATTTTGTTACTTCGGAAATAGTGACAACCCCTTTACATTGACATGGACCTTGGAACGATCAGACTATTAAAATTATTACTCTAATAAATGATTAAAGAGGCATGATACCGGAAGCAGGCGGTGGTGGGTCCCCGCGCAAAGTAGTGCGCGTGCGCGTGGTGCAGCGAGTGGGGGCACGGTGCGCGCGTGTACCGCGTCGCGTGCAGCCGCAGCTCCACGTACTTGGCGAGCGACAGCGCGAGCGTGCCGCGCGACACGCGTGCCGCCGCACCCGCGCCCCCACCGGCCCCCGCCCCCGCCTCCCCGCACGCACCGCATCGCGACCACCACCTCACCTGCGCGCACACGCCCACACCACACCTACAATTCTCAACTACTACTGCAAACGTGATTCGGAGAGTTGAATTCAGGTGGGTGCTCGACTGGAGAATGGGTTGGAAACGGTGTGCCACCAGAACTGCACTCAATGCCTATCCTGCCTGCTGATACCCCCTAAGACACTTCAGGTTAATCAAGTGTGCTTTCGACAAAGACCTTTGCATTTGATATGCAGTATCAGTAGCAGTAGAGCACTAAAATGTTCTATTGCTTCTTTATAATTTGATACAGATGTATAATATTTATAATTATAATTATTGAAATGATCATGATAATCCAGTTTCATAACGCCTTTGACTTATAAATACTTTGACATAATAGGTCGGGGAAAAAGTCTTTTCGCATTATAGTATGTATGAACTTGTAATAAAATCTCTTTGGCTATACTATTTGTATCTGGCTGGTTTTGGTATCTTTGAAAGTTTAAATTTTAAAGAACATAATTCCAAATTCAAATTAGGAAAATGTGTGATTCTCATTTGTTTTTCGTACTGTCAAAATGAGTGAATCTAATGAAGAAATTCGATACATTTTAAAATTTTACTACAAAAAAGGTAAAAATGCAACGCAAGCCGCGAAAAAAATTTGCGATGTTTATGGACCTAGTGCAGTGTCTGTGAGAGCAGCACAAATTTGGTTTAAGCGTTTTCAATCCGGAAATTTTGATGTCAAAAATGCACGTCGCTCTTGTCGCCCTATTACGGATAAAATGGATGCCATTTTTGAAAAAGTGGAGCAAGATCGGCATATCAGTAGTTACGACGTAGCTGAAGAACTAGGAATTGACCACAAAACAGTTTTGGCGCATTTGAAAAAAACTGGGTACACAAAAAAGCTCGATATTTGGGTACCTCACGAGCTCACTGAAAGAAACCTAATGAACCGTGTACTCATTTGTGATTCTTTATTACGACGTAATGAAACCGAACCATTTTTGAAGAAGCTGATAACTGGTGATGAAAAGTGGATCACGTACGACAAGAACGTGCGAAAAAGGTCGTGGTCAAAGGCCGGTCAAGCTTCACAGACTGTGGCGAAACCCGGGTTAACTCGCAACAAGGTGATGCTGTGTGTGTGGTGGCATTATTCATTATGAGCTGTTACCACCAGGCAGGACCATCGATTCTGAACTCTACTGCGAACAACTGATGAGATTAAAGCAAGAAGTTGAGAGAAAGCGGCCGGAATTAATCAACAGAAGGGGTGTGGTTTTTCATCATGATAACGCTAGACCTCACACATCTTTAGCCACTCAGCAAAAACTAAGAGAGTTTGGCTGGGAGGTGTTAATGCATCCGCCGTATAGTCCTGACCTTGCACCTTCAGATTTCCACCTGTTTAGGTCTCTTCAGAATTCTTTAGGCAGTGTCAGGTTAACATCACGAGAGGACTGCCAAAACCACTTGTCGCGGTATATTGATCAGAAGTCCCAATATTTCTATAGCAATGGGATCATGTCCCTACCTACAAGATGGCAAAAAGTCATCGAACAAAATGGTACCTACATACTTTAGTTAAATGTAAATAAACCATATTAAAAAATGTTTTGAATTTTCTTAAAAAATGCGAAGAAACTTTTTCCCCAACCTAATATTTAGCTTAGTTTTATTTATTTAGTATGTATGACAATAGTATATGCCAGAAATTGTAAGATGTATGCATGTTTATTGTTGTTCTCTTCAGTTTGTAAATGCTAATTATCTATGCCTTAAAATAAGAAAATATGACCTGTCTAAGGCTGAGATAAATAGTTGTTACAGAAACTAAGACTAACGAAAAGTAGTACTTTGTGACGTCACTTTGACACATTTGTATGGACGAAATCTCAAAGTAATGCAAATTGACGTCACAAAGTACTACTTTTCGTTAGTCTTAGTTTCTGTTACGACTATTTATCTCAGCCTAAGTGTAGTTTGTCTACCAATTTGACGAATACAAATACAATACAATACAATAAAGTGAAAACCAACTTGGTTATGACGCACCTAATAACTACATGCTCTAAAACAACCTATACCTATCCCAACACCACACTCTTCCTCCCAAAAATCCGCGCCAAAAACTGACAGTTGAATATCAACGAACGACGCATACGCCAAGTCGAACCGCGCTCTCGCGATATTCTGTTCCGCCGAAACTCTCAAGGTCATCAGTGCTTAAGTATCTGCGCTACCCTGAAGACCCTAGCTCGAGGAAGGTCTCCGCCTTTGGTCGCCCCTGAAGGCTGCTGTTGCTGAGGCCGCAAGAAAGAAAAGTGCGAGGACTATCAGATCGAAGCGCCCTGGAACTAGTCAAAGGCACCGACCTAGGCGCTATCACAACTTTAGATCCTAAGATAAAACACACGTTCTTCTACAGTACTGCAAACGGAAGTGAACATCGTCCAGACAGCCCCAGATAAAAAAGTATATCCAAATGCCAAAATAACCTGAAAATTTCAATATTTAACAATAAAATCGCATAACTACAAAATATCTCCTTGCATTGGACGGACTATCGTTAGAGATTGAGTAGTGGCATCCCTGCTGGGGACATTTTATTTCTTGCCATTCCAATATATTTATTCAGTTGTGGATGGTTGAATTTTTCAGCCTCAAAAGAACCTCTTGGATTTTTGGGAAGGGCTGGGAACGCTTACGTATTAACCTCTGTTACGCACAAGAGTTTTTCAAGAAAACTTAGCATGGGAAATATTGACCGCTATTATTTTTTTATATTATATGTGAAATGCGGTGCTGGGTACATGTCTAGTTAATTAGTACTGTATGGTATTTTGTGAGTTAATCATATGTGCACCTGTTTGTGTTTCCAAATAAATAAAAAAATAAATCTTAACTAAGCAACTAACCTGCTTGCTGTGCTCCAGGGTCGCCTTGTCCAGGTTGGTGCTGTTGCCGACGGAGTTGCAGGTGATGGTAATGCAGCCGTCGCCATGCACGAATCTACGCACAAACATCACCCCGACTCCAAATCTAATTGCTTTCAAACTTTTTCTGGATATTTCAAAACTTTTTATTGTATCACAATTCTTGAAAGCAAGGCCGACACTTTTCGGGATGTCAGTAACTTTAAATTACCTTGTATAAAAGTGCATCTAAGAGGTAACAACCAATACCTCATAACATATATTTGCCAGTAACTGATTGATTTTCCGATTTTACTGTGATTTTCCGACAGCCCAGACATGCACGCACAGGCTTGGGAGCGGTAATGTTCGTTCATAAAATATTCACGATATGTCCACGCGTTGCTGGCGATTAGGCTAATATGCAGTCATAGTTTTATGATTTATGTAAAAATAGAGGTGACATACCCATAAATATAGGATACCTTCGAATGTGATGCAGCATGGGCGCATGGCAGGTGCGAGAGGAACAGCGATACTCCATGTTGAAGCAGTACTTGTCCAGGAATGCGCCGAGTGAGATATCATTTAAGCCATACATGTCCATCTGTATTATCCTGGCATATAAAACAAACCATTTAATCTTAAGGGGCCCTGTAATCATACTAAAATCATGCTATGCATACAAACATTTTGGGGAAACCCCTGGGCTGGTTCAGTTGGTAACCTAAAACTCACAAATGGCCTGGAGTCTTTGAACCACCGACGGTTTGATTAAAACGGATTGGGTATACGACTTATGTTGAGATTAAGACAGTTCTTGGGTCTTAAGTCTCCTGAATGCAAAATTTGACATTACTTCCGTATATTTTATGTCAAAATTGACAGTCTGAAGACTTAAGAATCGTCTCGAGGCCCAAGTCTTTGAATCTGAACATAAGTCGGTTTTAAAGGTACTACTATTGGTGCTACTCTGTGGAAGTTGCATCCCTCTTTTATTTAGAGTACTCGCCGCTGATAATCAAAGTACCACTCATTTCTGGTTGACATTAAGATTTTGAGAATCAACCGTTTGTAATGTTCATTATTTTGCCGCACCACCGGCAAGCTCGATCTAAATAAGCTTAATAGCTGTACAAAAACGCGTTTAACTATATGTATGTATGTTTTGTGTGTATTCCAGTGGTCCCTGACCCAAACGGAGCCGAGAAGCACATCTAGTAATCAATAAATTGAACTTAAATAGTACGTACCAGAGGTTCACAGAGAAGTCGGGCACGTTGGCGGACTTGCTGCTGTAGCTGTAGGTGAGCAGGTGCAGCCGCTGGTGCTGCTCCGGCGCGAGCGGGTCCGCCTCCGCCTCCCCCACCGCCTCGCTAGAACCTCCCGCAGTGTCCAGATAGCAGTAGTACGTACTAGGGGTTGACACAGAAATCGGGCACGTTGGCGGACTTGCTGCTGTCGCTGTAGGTGTGCAAGTGCAGCCGCTGGTGCTTCTCCGGCGCAAGCTAGTCCGCCTCCGCCTCCCCCATCGCCTCGCTAGCACCTCCCGCAGTGTCCAGATAGCAGTAGTACGTACCAGGGGTTGACACAGAAGTCGGGCACGTTGGCGGACTTGCTGCTGTAGCTGTAGGTGAGCAGGTGCAGCCGCTGGTGCTGCTCCGGCGCGAGCGGGTCCGCCTCCGCCTCCCCCACCGCCTCGCTAGCACCTCCCGCAGTGTCCAGATAGCAGTACTACGTACCAGGGGTTGACACAGAAATCAGGCATGTTGGCGGACTTGCTGCTGTAGCTGTAGGTGAGCAGGTGCAGCCGCTGGTGCTGCTCCGGCGCGAGCGGGTCCGCCTCCGCCTCCCCCACCGCCTCGCTAGCACCTCCCGCAGTGTCCAGATAGCAGTACTACGTACCAGGGGTTGACACAGAAGTCGGGCACGTTGGCGGACTTGCTGCTGTAGCTGTAGGTGAGCAGGTGCAGCCGCTGGTGCTGCTCCGGCGCGAGCTAGTCCGCCTCCGCCTCCCCCACCGCCTCGCTAGCACCTCCCGCAGTGTCCAGATAGCAGTAGTACGTACCAGGGGTTGACACAGAAGTCGGGCACGTTGGCGGACTTGCTGCTGTAGCTGTAGGTGAGCAGGTGCAGCCGCTGGTGCTGCTCCGGCGCGAGCGTGTCCGCCTCCGCCTCCCCCACCGCCTCGCTAGCACCTCCCGCAGTGTCCAGATAGCAGTACTACGTACCAGGGGTTGACACAGAAGTCGGGCATGTTGGCGGACTTGCTGCTGTAGCTGTAGGTGAGCAAGTGCAGCCGCTGGTGCTGCTCCGGCGCGAGCTAGTCCGCCTCCGCCTCCCCCACCGACTCGCTAGCACCTCCCGCAGTGTCCAGATAGCAGTAGTACGTACCAGGGGTTGACACAGAAGTCGGGCACGTTGGCGGACTTGCTGCTGTAGCTGTAGGTGAGCAGGTGCAGCCGCTGGTGCTGCTCCGGCGCGAGCTAGTCCGCCTCCGCCTCCCCCACCGACTCGCTAGCACCTCCCGCAGTGTCCAGATAGCAGTAGTACGTACCAGGGGTTGACACAGAAATCGGGCACGTTGGCGGACTTGCTGCTGTAGCTGTAGGTGAGCAAGTGCAGCCGCTGGTGCTGCTCCGGCGCGAGCTAGTCCGCCTCCGCCTCCCCCACCGACTCGCTAGCACCTCCCGCAGTGTCCAGATAGCAGTAGTACGTACCAGGGGTTGACACAGAAGTCGGGCACGTTGGCGGACTTGCTGCTGTAGCTGTAGGTGAGCAGGTGCAGCCGCTGGTGCTGCTCCGGCGCGAGCGGGTCCGCCTCCGCCTCCCCCACCGCCTCGCTAGCACCTCCCGCAGTGTCCAGATAGCAGTACTACGTACCAGGGGTTGACACAGAAATCAGGCATGTTGGCGGACTTGCTGCTGTAGCTGTAGGTGAGCAGGTGCAGCCGCTGGTGCTGCTCCGGCGCGAGCGGGTCCGCCTCCGCCTCCCCCACCGCCTCGCTAGCACCTCCCGCAGTGTCCAGATAGCAGTACTACGTACCAGGGGTTGACACAGAAATCAGGCATGGTGGCGGACTTGCTGCTGTAGCTGTAGGTGAGCAGGTGCAGCCGCTGGTGCTGCTCCGGCGCGAGCGGGTCCGCCTCCGCCTCCCCCACCGCCTCGATAGCACCTCCCGCAGTGTCCAGATAGCAGTACTACGTACCAGGGGTTGACACAGAAGTCGGGCACGTTGGCGGACTTGCTGCTGTAGCTGTAGGTGAGCAGGTGCAGCCGCTGGTGCTGCTCCGGCGCGAGCTAGTCCGCCTCCGCCTCCGCCTCCCCCACCGCCTCGCTAGCACCTCCCGCAGTGTCCAGATAGCAGTAGTACGTACCAGGGGTTGACACAGAAGTCGGGCACGTTGGCGGACTTGCTGCTGTAGCTGTAGGTGAGCAGGTGCAGCCGCTGGTGCTGCTCCGGCGCGAGCGTGTCCGCCTCCGCCTCCCCCACCGCCTCGCTAGCACCTCCCGCAGTGTCCAGATAGCAGTACTACGTACCAGGGGTTGACACAGAAGTCGGGCATGTTGGCGGACTTGCTGCTGTAGCTGTAGGTGAGCAAGTGCAGCCGCTGGTGCTGCTCCGGCGCGAGCGGGTCCGCCTCCGCCTCCCCCACCGCCTCGCTAGCACCTCCCGCAGTGTCCAGATAGCAGTAGTACGTACCAGGGGTTGACACAGAAGTCGGGCACGTTTGCGGACTTGCTGCTGTAGCTGTAGGTGAGCAGGTGCAGCCGCTGGTGCTGCTCCGGCGCGAGCGGGTCCGCCTCCGCCTCCCCCACCGCCTCGCTAGCACCTCCCGCAGTGTCCAGATAGCAGTAGTACGTACCAGGGGTTGACACAGAAGTCGGGCACGTTTGCGGACTTGCTGCTGTAGCTGTAGGTGAGCAGGTGCAGCCGCTGGTGCTGCTCCGGCGCGAGCGGGTCCGCCTCCGCCTCCCCCACCGCCTCGCTAGCACCTCCCGCAGTGTCCAGATAGCAGTAGTACGTACCAGGGGTTGACACAGAAGTCGGGCACGTTTGCGGACTTGCTGCTGTAGCTGTAGGTGAGCAGGTGCAGCCGCTGGTGCTGCTCCGGCGCGAGCGGGTCCGCCTCCGCCTCCCCCACCGCCTCGCTAGCACCTCCCGCAGTGTCCAGATAGCAGTAGTACGTACCAGGGGTTGACACAGAAGTCGGGCACGTTTGCGGACTTGCTGCTGTAGCTGTAGGTGAGCAGGTGCAGCCGCTGGTGCTGCTCCGGCGCGAGCGGGTCCGCCTCCGCCTCCCCCTCCTCCTCGCCGGCGCCTCCCGCCGCTGCACCTCCCGCCGCCTCCCTTCCCGCGCCCGAGCCCCCCCGCGCTGGGCACCCCGCTGCCATAGACAGATAATAGGAGGGATACACTCCTAACATCATCCAACGTACAAAACTCCCTGACAACTGCTTACTATGACATTTCTAACCAGCGCCATCTCCCGTCACTGCCAGAACTAGTTACACAGTCATTAAACTAAGCTTAATTCCAATTTTGCCTAGGTGATGAAAATGTTACAATTTAACTTTAACCTTTGGAGCGCGAACGACGCAGCATCGGCGTCCTGTACCGCGCTCCCGAATCGAATAAAAATCTATATCTAAGACACTGATCAAGGTATCTTCAAAATAATAACTGTTCCATGTAGCTAGATAGTGCCTCCATTTATTTACGTTACTTATGTAGTCGTTTGGTTCATATAAAATAATAAAAATCATATAACATTGACTTAAGATTTTTTTTAAATATTTTGTGATGTTACTCGAGGTTTAGGGTAAAAAAGATAAAGTTATGAAACAAATTTGTTTTTTATTTCGTAGTTTATGATAGCTGCTATAACATTGTGTCAAAAACTAATGACCCCGCCTTACAAAAAAATATTATAATTTGGTTCCAAACATTGCGAACAAAAGCGACACTTATTGTTTTTCAAAATAATATTTTAGAATTTATTATAAATTATTTACGATATTATCTCAGTTGAATTAATTTTTAATTTATTGAATAATGATGGAAGAATATTTACATAAAATTTTTGTAAAGAAAAAGTTTACATAACATTTTCAGTAAAGGAAAAACCCGAAAAATCTCTCTACATTACTAACAGTCTAATTAGAATCTAATCTAATTAGAATCGAGTTAGATTTGATATCATCATAAACTGTTATATATACACAATTTTTTTGTGTAAGATAATGTTATAATATGTAATCAAAAACATTTTATTTTGAACATTCAAATTCGGCTATAAAATTGCACTCAGCGCACTCATACATGCAAACGCTCCACTTGAACACACGTCGGTGAGCGAGCGCTCTATCTATAGATAGGTGGGCGCGCGCGTTCTATCTATATAGGTAGGCACTTACTCAGCTGCGGAATCTTGTTGCTGGAGTAGAAGCAGGCTTCCGTGACACGAAGCATTGGTGACATGGTCTTTGAAATAAAACACGTAAATATAAGTTCATAGAAACACAGCAGCACAAGTATATTTTTTAACATTTTGTAAAAGTGAAACCTAAAATGAATAGAAATTCGAATTAGCGACGGATGGTCAAAAAAAACACCTAATGATTATATCTGAAGTAGAGTTTGTGCGTTGTCTGTCCGTCCGTCTGTCAGACACCTCCTCCTATTATTGAAGTTACAAAATTTACAATGTATGACGAAAACAAGTTTTGACATGACAGGTAGGTAGATCAGGTCGGGCCATCTAGTTTGAGGGGTCGCATGATGAGTCTAAGACCAGAGTTTCCCAAGATATGAGGAAAAAAAATTTTGAAGTTGTTTGACATGCATGGCAATTGCTCCCGTGCATGTCGCAAGTATATTTTAGGCATCTTTTGTGTCCACACACCACCCGTTAGCATGAGAACAGATGCGACATGCACGGCAGAATTCGCCGAAATGTAATACAGCATGCACGGCAATTGACCCAGTGTGACTAGTAACCAAAAACCGGCCAAGTGCGAGCCGGACTCGCACACGAAGGGTTCCGAACCATCGTAAAAGATTTAACATAACAAAATCACGTTTTTTGTATGGGAGCCCCCTTTAATTTAAATTATTTTTAAATTTTACCTATTTGTTGTTATAGCGGCAAAATAAATACACACTCTGTGAAAATTTCAGCTGTCTATCTGTTACGGTTACTGAGATACAGCCATGTGACAGACGGACGGACGGACAGAAGGACGGACGGACAGACGGATGGACGGACGGACAGCGGAGGATTAGTAATAGGGTTCCGTTTTCACCCTTTGGGTACGGAACCCTAACAAGAATACTATGTAACCGAAACAAATAGTACATATTTTTAATTCTTTTCTATTACCAGATGCGTCTTGCCCTATGAAAAAGTATGCAGATGATGCAATGGGATTACTTATTAGATATACCAAACGATTTCAAAGCAACAAAATTTGGTATTATAACTCCACGCTCACGAAGTTCCTGAGATCTCGACAAATGACTTGAATCACACTTGACCAACGGCCAGCGGGCGGCCGAGCGGCCGAGCGGCCGACACCAATACACTCACAATGTTTATACTACAAAATATGATTTTCTAGATTTTCGGTCTTTTTGCCATTTTTATGTAAGAAAACATATCAAGTGTGATACATCACCGGATTCTACACAAAATTTGCCACAATCCGGACTAATTACATTCAAGCAAACGTAATTTTTTGTGAACAAATTTTATAAACAAATGTGATAAATCTTTGAAATCTGAACATGCCAAAAAACATTTGATTTTTTTGCTGCCTACAGAAATTGCAAAAACCTATAACCACTGCATTGATAGATAGCTGAATATATTACAATTTCATTGATATAAAAAAATTTACAATACTTACGTAATATTTTCGTCACTCATCCTTTTCAGCCGGCACAGAACCACGCGCGCAAACGTACCTCGGTCGACTGGCCGGCGAGAAGAGCCGCGCGGATTTCAAAAAAATATTTTGTTTTACGAAGTTGCAGCTATTGGGTCGCGGTTTAGCCAATCAAAAGCGTCCTACACTCCTCTATCCATTTGAAAAAGCCAATCATAGACCAGTAAATCTATGCCCACACAAAAAATCGCCAATCAGCGCAGATAGCGGGAGCGCGGCAGAGGACGCCTATGCGGCGTCGTTCGCGCTTTACGGGTTAATAAAGTCATATTGTTATTATCATTGGTTTGTATTTAATGTATTTTGAAATGTGAATTGCAACGCCACCTGTGGGCTTTTTCTCCCTATCCAACACTTGTATGACGTTCGCAATCTCTCCCTATGCCGCTGCCGGCTCAGGGACACAGTTAGGGCATGGGAAGGAGAAATTACCGGAACAAATTACACATTCCTAACAGCTTTCATCCCCATTTGAAGCAGAAAATGTTAATTAAAACCGAGCTGCAGAAGCTGTTGAACTCACAAGTTACAACAATATCAATCCGGGGGGATTCTAGAATGTCGCTGGGCACTAGATACAATTGTAATATATACCTATATTACAATACAAATAAAGTACCTGACCACGTATCACATAAAACTGGTCAAGTGCGACTCGGAATCGCACATGAAGGGCCTTATTGATTAAATCTTTTACCACCGTTAAAGATTTAATACATAAAAATAAATTTTTTTGTATGGGGGCCCCCTTTAATTTTAATTATTTTTTAATTTTACCTATTTGATGTTATAGCGGCAAAATAAATACACACTCTGTAATAGGGATCCGTTGGCACCCTTTGGATACGGAACCCTAAAAACATGTAAAGAATATAGTTATAAATAAGAATAGAAAGAAAGTAGGTTAAGAATAAAAATGTCGTACAATGGTACGGAACCCTTCGTGTGCCAGTCCGACTCGCACATGAACGGTTTTTATAAATTTTTTCAGTATCTGGTGTTGGGTTAGTTAAATATTTTTTTACTTAGGTTGGAATAACCATACTCATAAAAAAGGACCAACCGAGACACGGGCGACACCGCCCAGTTTGGCTTGCAATTGTATTTTTTTGTAATTTTCCCAATTCAATAAATATATTACTGTCAATGCATAGGGAGCGACGCTCAACGTACGTGCATGCGCGGAAGGTGCGGATGCGGATGCGGATGCGGGTGCGGGTGCTGGTGCGGGCGCAGGCGCGGGCGCGACGCCGCCGGTGGCGCGGTAGTGCGCGAGCGCCGCGCGCACGGCCGCGTCCTCCGCGCCCGCCGCTAGCGCGCGCGCCGCGAACGCGTGCAGCACCTGCACATGGCCATTTTTGCTCTTATGTAACCGGATGAAACCACTTTATCCAACAGAACTAAACTAGTTACATGAAATAAATAAGATGTTTCATAATACTGGATGGGAACACCTGGAACACTGTAGGCAAGCAAGAGAGGCTATCCCATCTTTGTATAAGCGCCTCAAACAGAGATTGCTGCATCTAATCCGGGCTAGACTACAAAACTGGTGGGAACATTGTCCACTTAACAATAACTGACAATCCTCTGTTTGGGCTGCATAGAAACAGCAGAAACAGGAACATGGTCAAAATGACAAGAAAAATATTTAATAAAGTCTCTCCTCTCCCACCGCATTGGATTAAAGTATAGTTGTAGCGGCAATGGATAATTGTCCATATTTTCCATCCAGTTCAGTGTACCCATGCTCATAAAGGGAAGGTCTGGGCATAGCACCTAGTTCCTCCAGGAAAGTGGTGTATTTGTGCTAATATCATAACGGTAGTTGTGTGGTATAAGCCATCAATGTCAGGTTGCATAAAAAAAACGAGATACTGGCGTAAGACCTCGACAGTGCGATATGACACATGACAGCAGAAGCGGAGAATGGGCGTCCGGGGCAGCTGTCTACTACACCAATTAAACAAGCATGTTCCATCCGGCTCCTGGGGTAATACCACATGATGTCACGATGTTAGCCAAATACACCACATTTGGCTAATATAATGATGGTAGTTGTGTGGTATTAGCGTACGCGGTGCGCGCGGCGGGTGGTGCGGCGGCGCGGGGGTGGTGCGACGGTGGCGGCGGGGGCGGCACGGGGCGCGGGCGGAGGCGGAGGGAACAGCGGCGACGGGAAGTAGCGGCGCAGCGGACACTTGCGGCCAGCCTCCGTCTCCAGGTACGGCGCCGACATCTTCACGTGCGGCGACATCGACAGCGCCACTTCCTCCGTCCACCACCTACACGGCGACGCACTTTATTGTTTCTTGTTGTTTTTTCATCATCCATAGGCAACACACTGCAGTCGGATTTGTATTTTTTTATCATAAGCCATAATATTTAGTTTCACGGCTCACCGCGCGTATGAGGAGCAGGACATGCGGCGTGCTGTCCCGCGTAATTTTTAAAATAGTATCATTAGTCAGTTCAGCATTCACAGCAAAGACCTGCCAAAACACTTTGCTGAATTTATTTAAATGTCCACTTAGTCTAAGTTTACAAATTTGTTTGCCCCTGCGTATAGACATACGGGTTATTAGTACTAGTTTCCTGGAGTACACTATATGCCGCGCTTAACATAAAAAAAGAAATGTCTGTGGACCTAAAGGTGCTCGACAACGCCCATGAATTTTCGAACATTCAGGGGTGCTGCGAAACCATGCCGGCTGGCATAATAAATAAGTCTTGGTACGAAGGTTGGCGACAATTACAAAAATCTCGCAGTGCCTAACGGCTAAGCAATTAGAATGGGTACCACCACTCTTTCGTGAACAGTTCTTGCTCGTAACAGTAGGTATAGGCACTGACCGGTCGGCGCCAGAGTCGGCTGTGAGCGAGAGCCGCTCGCTCGGCAAAAACACGTCGTCGTCGACGGCGGAGGCGGAGCCGGCGCGCGCGCGCAGCGGGTCACTGAAGTCACGCACCAGCACGCCACAGCTCAGCGTCTTGTCGCCGTCGGTCTTGCGGAGTGACACTCGCGACTGCAGCGGGTCCTCCGGCGGATCCACATTGTCTGTAGCCGACACTAGACAGGACACATCTATGTAGGTGGTGAGGATTGAATTTAGAGACCTATATCTGATCCTCCCTATCTAAATGACATAATCGCATAAACGCGGAAATCGAGCGCACTTAGTAACGAAAAACTGTCTATCATAAAAATATTACCGCCACTCGGCGCCGAAACCCTTTTGAACAACTAAGCAGCTGGGATCTACTCCGTGCAAGAGAAATTAATTATTATCTGCTACATCATCGCAACTTGATTCATCTGTGTCCTCATCAAGGCTGGAAGCAAGAAGAGTGTTTGGTAAGTGGTTGGCGAAGACGAATCCTGCGAAGCGGCGTCCTACAGTCCACGCGCTGCTCCAGTTGTCGAAGGCATCAGTCGCATGAGGTTGGTCCCTAATTTACCCACCAGGATGCAAAGGCGAGCCTATGGCCAAACTCTCTAACAGCTAACTTTAAAATTAGATAATCTGAGAAAAGAGTAGAATAGAGAAAAATAGAGAAAAGCTGAGATAATAGTTACTGCTAGTTAACGAGATCTTAGCATTCAGTCCTGATCCAGATCTACATTCCAGAAATTCAGATCTTGATCTAAATCATGCATTATCAGCGCCCTGCTCTCGTCTGCGCATACTCACCCTTGGCTGCGGCCGCTCGGGGTGCGGGGTCGGTGGGCGGCGCGAAGGCGATGTCGTCGGGCGGCAATGCGGCGGCCACGTCGGCGAGGTAGGTGCGCTCGAGCCGCCAGTTGTAGCAGGCGAGCAGCAGCAGGCGCGCGACCCGCTTGACGCGCGCTAGCTCCGCGCCGGCCCCGCGCAGCAGCACGCAGCACCCGAGCCGTGCCTCCGCGCACCCCTCCAGCACCATCAGTGCCTTGCCCTCGTCTGCGAATGTGTAAACTTATTTATTCATTTTATTCTATACCCTATACACTATATTAATTACATACAAATATGTATACTTAGTGACTTTGTGATTTAGTGACTAAACGGTCTCAGGGTCCCCAGCGGTTGACTATTATCAACCTTGCGCCCCGAGACGACACCAACACGTCGGAAAGAGCCTTACTCTAGCCTGGATCCAGATTAAAGGAATAGGGCTTCATACAAATCTCGAAGCTTCTTGGTGCATGTGGCCCTTGGCTGGCTTCTCTCTGCGCCGTAGCTGACACTTCACGGGTACACGCCCCTATGTACACTCTACACTATACACTCAAGCCTGCATGGCTGGCATCGCCGCTTCGAAATTGCAAAAAAAAGTGGCACTTATGTCAGCAAGCACACTAACACACAACTTTCTCGTAATGGCTTCCAAAATGGACTCAATTTATAAAAGCTGTGTCATACGCAGCCTACTTCCGGAAAATACAATTCGATCTGTCACAACACTGACAGACCCGGCTGATGATTGGTTTTTTGACATGTTTTTGTAAGAAGGTAGGCCTTTCCATAGAGTTGTCATGCAAACTAAGCAGTTCCTTGGTACAAATCGCACACAAAACTGTAATGTTTGGGGTGCTAAAAAAAGATACTGATAAAGTTCTCAGTCCCTCTCTTAAAATGTTAACACTGCAGTGAACATATTCAAGACTGAAGTAGTAAATCTGTCAGCACATATCATCTAGTATGTTCGCCACAAGCCAACCATCACCCAGCAGAGTGCTGATAATAGTAAGATGCCCTAGTTCTAGCTGGATCCAGTAGGTTAGGGTCTTAGGACGGTTAACCGTAGGATGAATACCACCTGCATGAGAGAAAATCATGCAGGTGGTAGTATTTGATCTAAATAGCAAAATGCTTGCAAGAGCGTAAAATTGCTTTACATATTATTTCTTTTGATACAATCAATAAAATATAATTTAGTTTAGTGATTCCGAATAAATAAATAAAATTAAAATTTTAAAATGCACTCACAATTCTTGACGTAGAAAGAGGCACAGGTGCCAAGCCGCGGCGTGCCGATGAGCGAGTCTATGGAGGTAACGCGGTCGGCGCGCAGGCAGCGTGCGGCGCGGTCGAGCGCGCGCTCGCGGACACCCGTCGCCAGCGCCACTCCAGCCTCGCGCAGCTCGTCCTGCACGGTGCGCGCCACCGCACCGCGCGCCAGCACCACGCCAGGCCGCAGCGCCAGCACGCGCCGCGCGCACCGCACCAGGTACTCGTGCTCCTGTGTGCCGCCAATAACTAGACGAGAGGCAGGTGCCGAGCCGCGGCGTGCCGATGAGCGAGTCTATGGAGGTAACGCGGTCGGCGCGTAGGCAGCGTGCGGCGCGGTCGAGCGCGCGCTCGCGGACACCCGTCGCCAGCGCCACACCAGCCTCGCGCAGCTCGTCCTGCACGGTGCGCGCCACCGCACCGCGCGCCAGCACCACGCCCGGCCGCAGCGCCAGCACGCGCCGCGCGCACCGCACCAGGTACTCGTGCTCCTGTGTGCCGCCAATAACTAGACGAGGCGCAGGTGCCGAGCCGCGGCGTGCCGATGAGCGAGTCTATGGAGGTGACGTGGTCGGCGCGCGGGCAGCGTGCGGCACGGTCGATAGTCGCAAGCGCCACGATGGCCTCACGCTATTAGAACTGCCCGGCAACGTGGTGGGCGGATCGTTTTTTATAGAAGTCGAAATGTTAATTTGCCTGTCACAATTCTGCTTCATGTGAATGGACCTTGACAAAAATACAAACACTGTTAATTGTCTATGTGTCAATTCAAAATTAAAATCGACTGTATTTATTAACAGCTTTTTAGTTTTCCAGCAAGCAACATCTCATGATTGTTCGCTGTCCATTACTTTTCGCCAATTGCTGCCAGACAGTATCTTCGCTATCAATATCTCATCCTTTGGCCTTAAGCAAAGCAAGGTGATTCATAGCACTATATTAGACAAACATGAGCAAAATTTAGAGTTGTTTTTTGTTACATTACAATGGCTATTCCATACAGGCAGTAATGAGTCATTTTGAATAAGATACTTTCCCTGCCACATGGGGCATACCACAAGGTTCCCATTTAGGTCCCATACATTTCAATTTATGAATTCTTATTTTTTTATCTGAAAGATTTGGCTTATCCTACTAGAGAATGAGAACTGCTTTGTACCTGCATTAACAGTGGCTCAAGCGAAGTGAGCTTGCCTTCCTGGCGCTGGTACGCGACAGAGCAGTCGAGCAGCAGCACGGCCGGGGCAACGAGCCGCTGCGGCATGCCGCGATGCGCCACGTGCTTGCTCAACACCACGCCCGACAGCACGCAGCTGTCACCGGGTGCGCCGCCCGGCGCGCGCTTCACCTGCACGTAAGTGCGCACGTCCTGCTGCCGGCTGTACAGGTCTGCAACGACATGCCGGAATCACGCCTCCACCTCGCAATGCATCAACGGAGCTGTCAGCAATACGGTAGGGGAAACAAGTTGTGTGACATGCCGCAGTGCACCACGTCCTTGCTGAGCACCACGCTTGACTGCACGCCGATGTCGTACGCGAGTCGAGTCAGCCGCATGCTTCACCTGCACGTACGTCCTGCTGCCGCCTGTGAAGTTTTAGGCCCGCCCAGATTGTTAATATCACATTGGATGAAAAAATAGTCGAAGCGACAATGAAACATTTTCTGTGTTTTCCATCCAGTTTAATGTAGCCGTGCTCATAAATGGAAGGTCCTGGCAGGCACGTAATTCCTTCAGGAATGTGGGGTTGTTGGGCTAATATCATAACAGTAGTCGTGTGGTATTAGCCATCCATATCAGGTTGTATAAAAAAAAAGAGATGCGGGCATAAGACCTCGACAGTGTGAAATGACACTTGACGGCAGAAGCGGAGAATGGGCATCCGGGGCAACTGTTGACTAGGCTTGCCTACATGTTCCATCCGGCTCCCAGGGGTGAGCTTCGGCCTTCTTTGTCGGGGTTAAAGATGCCCACAACCAGAGCCCAATGCAGCTCGGCCACGTTTTGCACTGGGTTTGCTTCTAGTGGATGTCGCAGCGCAAGACCCTGTTAAATGAGGCACCTCCTGCTAAGGTTACCTGCAGTTCAGACAGTGATCGCTGATAGTCGGGCTGGTGGGTGGCCGTGAAGCTGTCATGCTGGTCAATGGACCTTGCGAATGGTTCATTACACGAGAAGTTAATGTTTTTGCTAAAATGTGAAAAAAGAAGCAGTTGTTACATCATTCCACCTGGCACGAAGGACCTGATTAGATAGGGTTAACAAACGGTACAACCGGTCGGGCTGTTTAAATTCTAGGAAATGCCGATGGGTCGATCACCGTCAGCTTGTTTGTTGCCCTCCGTTTAGGGAACCAACATATAAATACAAGGTTGGTCATCGGAAATCCACAAGATACCTGGCGTGACGGCGTCGGCGGCGCGGCGGCACAGCGCCAGCAGCAGCGGCGCCCACGCCTGCGGCAGCGCCTCGCGCGCCAGGCACTGCCGCGCGAGCAGCGCCAGGTGGTCGCGGCCCGCCTCCGCGATGGCGGGACACAGCGCGTCGGCGGCGGTGGCGGGGTCGCCCGGCACCTCCGGCTCCTCCTCGCTGCCAGACCCCCCGCCGCCGCTCTCGCACCCGCCCGCTGCAACACATGCTGGAAAGAAACGAACGAGGTTTGTTTTATTTCTAGGTAATTTAGCACTATAATAAGTGCAGCACAATGGGAAGAATTGAGCCGTACGTAGAATGAAAGCACATCAGAATCGGGAGAGCGGTTCTCGAGCTATAAGTGCACTAAAAGGTGAAAATCTCATGAGTAGACCACTCATGAGATTTTCACCTGTGAATCACCTGTGACTCATTGGTGAGTCACAAAGCTTTCGTACTTATGAAATGACAGCCACAAGCCACCCTAGTGATGTCCCTTTCTAATTATTCTAATTGGAGTGCAATAACACAACATAATATTTGGTGTTTGATGATGTCAGCCAAAAGCGTTTCACTTTCATCTGTGACTTGAAATCGTGTTCGCTTCATGAGTATACAGATACTATAGTCGAGCCGTTCTAAGAAGCGTTTTTTGACACAGCAGTGTGGAAGAAAAGCTAATGACTAAATTATGGAACAGAACACTTTACCCCACGTTTTATATTTTTGGGACCAAATAATAACAGCTTGCTGATGTGTTTTTTTTTATTATGACTTGTAGAATATATTTTATTCTATATTGTGTCAATTAATTACTTAACAATGTATTAAATAATATAATTATGAACAAAATAATGGTACAGTACCAGCACGGGGAGTAAATTGCAATAGGGATGTGAACCTGCAAAATAATATCGACAATTTAAGTTTTAATATCTTTAATTTTCATAACTATTACTTAAATATTCTTATAAAGGAAAATCAAATAGATATCATCACGATTACCAATGTTGGCTTGTGAGAATGAATATTCGGTCTCGGGATTTCCAGCAATTAACGAATGCCTCCTTCATTTCCTAAATTATATGTTTAGGCACATATAATAAATGGAAAGTTAATTGCAATATCATCTAGCTTTTTAGGGTTCCGTACCCAAAGTGTTGCGTTCGTCCGTCCGTTCGTCCGTCCATCCATCCGTCCGTCCGTCCGTCCGTCCGTCCGTCCGTCCGTCCGTCCGTCCGTCCGTCCGTCCGTCCGTCCGTCCGTCTGTCCGTCTGTCACAGGGCTGTATCTCATTTATCTTGTATCATGTATTTTGCCGCTATAACAACAAATAGGTAACATTATAAAATAATAATAATTAAACGGGGCCCCATACAAAAAACGTGTTTTATTTTGTAAATCTTGTGCGATGGTACGGAACCCTTCGTGTGCGAGTCCAACTCGCACTTGACTGGTTTTTCTAGTCAGTTAACTTTACACCGCTGAAGAAGAAAGTCGAATCAGTCGAATAAAACTGACAGTACTCTTATGTGAAATAGAATAATAACAATCGGCTTAGATTCACGATATTTGTACGTCGCCCTTTTTTTTCAATTTGGGTGGTTATGTTTTCCTTTTTTCGGTCCTCAATACTGTTTTTCGACTAAAAAAGTGGTGCTTACCACAAAAGTTGTCAATTACTACTCACGAAAATGTATGTGGAAGAGGCTCCTTTTAAGGTGTACAGCAAAATGTTATTAAAATGTTTTGCTCCAAATATACAATGGTTAATGTTTGGAAAATTATTCCGTTGAAAGCTGTATATGTGCAAAAGATCTTGTATTTAGCTTATGAAACACCTTCCGAAATCAGATAATCACCTGTCCATCTGTATGAATGTGTTTTATTTTAGAGAAGATTGCCTATTATTTGATTTTTGCTTTTCCTTATTGAAATGTTATCGATATAAAAGTAAAACTCTGGTTTTTACCCTCATCTGTCAAAAAACGCTTCTTAGAACGGCTCGACTATATATTGTTGATCATTATGGTCATCTGGCTTTGGGTAAAATCAATACATAATATTCTAATTGCTATGTGAATTTATGCTGTGAAATGTTATGGATTAGGAACTAGAATTCTAGAGCGACATATGGACAGACATTGTAATGAAATTAAAACAGTTCCTAGTTTTATCTTTGTAATCAATTCTAGGATAACGAGGTGCAAAATAGTTCTAAAGTGTAGGACGTACGGCTTAACGTGACTGTATGAGTTATAGGCTTACATTGTAAAGACACACAGAGTCAACTGACAGATGAGACCCAAATTTTTTCATACAAAATTTACTGAAATTAATTTTTGACAGAAATGTTTTTCTAAATCGCTATGTAGCATCAAAATAATGAACTGAAGTTATGTTTTAAGTTTTACTTTGAAATAATGAGGAAAAGTTAAGAAATATGACCAACAAAGAATCAGTGGGTCACCTCTCATTTACCAGAAAAAAGGGTATTTTCCGTGTTTTTTACACCCATTCACTAAACAATCTGTAAATGCATAGGCCACCATCTTTTTTTTAAGGAAAACTAGAGAAAGCATAAAGATTTATCCAAGTAAATCTTTAGTTAGAACCAAGTATGGTTATCACTATTCTTTTAACCAAGTATGGTTATCACTTTCATGTTTTTAAGTTTTTTTTGTCCTAATGGTAGTTCACAGTCACTTCCTTGTAATCTTTGAATGTCAGTTTAGGTTATTAACACAGTATTTAATTATTGTTAAACAAGTTGTTTAAATGAGTGAGAAAATGCCTCCTTTAGATCTGCTTGACCCTTAGAAAATGCCTCCTGCTTGATCTGCTTGAGCATTAGAAAATGCCTCCTGCTTGATCAAGCAGCATGACGTGTGCTTCAAGCAGACCGTCTTGGAAGCTCTTGTTACTTTGGCTTTGGGGCTCGATTGGTTCAGGGTGTGAAAGAGGATGAGTCTCACAGTCGCGACGATCGGGCGCCTTGCTGACACGGACAGTGGTGTCGCCCAGGTTGAGGTCGAGGCAGTACGAGGACACGCTCTCCGCGAGCCGCGCCCGCTCCGCCGCTCCGCCCGCCTCCGCCGCCTCCGAGCCGCCGTCTGCACGGACACTCTCTCTCAGCTCTTCGCGCAACGCTTCATTCAACTCAACAAATACAGGAAAATTTCCTCTGATCGAGTGCACCGGCATTTGGGCCAACGATTATTATCGGTTAAAAAAGCATGGCGCCACTGATAATAGGCGTTGATATCTCAAAAAGGCTTAGCCTTTTTCAAATTACCCCTAATGGCCTTCCCGTGTCTCTCGATTGCTACAAACTAATTTTTATGATAACTCTATACATTTGACTTGTCGAACAAATGTAGGGGAGATGTTTTATTGTCTACACAATGGAAAATGCTCTTTTGAGCAGCATGATGCAATTTCTTCCAGTTTTTTCACTATTGACATTCCCAAAATTAGAATCGCCCGATTCTCTAGCTTTCGGTTCGGTAAACTGTGATTGATATGCACTTCCTACTGAGGTATTTCCCCCAAATTGACAACCTGCAGTCCTTCAAACATGGTGTGAAGAATCAGATGGCTGGCAGTTTTGGAAGTTTTAAAGCCCATGAGCGTTATCGAACACCTCTTACGTGAGGGCTTGGCGTACACCATACAACATGCTTACATAAAAAATATAGATATATACATTTAAATATATAGATATAATAATCCGCGAATCTCTCCTCCGGGGTCAGTCAAGTAAAGAAGATCAAAATTATAATAAGTGCTAGAGTGTGGTGCGACTGACCGTTGTCGAGTCTAGAGTCCGAGTTCACCACGGGCCGGTAGAGAGCGTAGTCCGCGAACTTGAGCTGCTCCGTCGCACACTCCATGTAGCCGGCCGCCAGCAGCGCCTGGCACACCGCGCTCGCCTGACTCCTACGCACTCGTGTCCCCACTTTTTTAGTTTAGGCTTTTGTGTGTGTCTTTATTTACTCATTCCTTTATGACACACTTGGATTCGACAATCTTTTGTTCTTTTTCTGCCGGTTGTTTTTTTTATTTAACTGGACATGGATGGCTAATACCAAGCTGACCGGCTGATATTATCCTAAAAACCACATGGGAACTAGGTGCCACGCCAGGACCTTCCTTATATTGCTCAGCTACATTGAACTGGATGGAAAACATGGACAATTTTCATTGCTTCGACCATCGTTCATTTAATGAGATGTTACCAACCCGGGCGGGATTAACCCTACCACCTAGTAAGTAAGGAAGGGGACCTACAGTTTGACGTGGAATCCGAATAATGGCCAGCCTCAACGGTTAAAAATGGTCACCCATCCAGAACCCAACTGCCCTCAGAGTTACTTAACCAGCTTATCGAATCGCAAGGCTGGGCTACCGAGGCTGACAGAATCGATTTATAATAGCTAATATCGTAGCCTACCATATATGCCATGATATTGCCTATCAAACTGCATTTAAAAAAATAATGTGTCGTCATCTTTGATTTCTAAGAATCTTTCCTCAATTTATGGAATATTTATGGAAAAAATCTCATTGTCTTCAATCCTTGAGAACAGAGCCGGTAGTCTCAGTTCTCACCTAAATTGGCGTTTACGTAACTTCGAAGTTCCGTAAAAACGTCAAACTCCATACAAGTTTTTACTATATATTCCGAGGTTTTACTCTTCAAGCTGTCAAAGTCAAACGCGGACTTCCGATTTGTATGAAAACGCGGAGTGGACGTAAACGGCAACGTTAAGTAAGCTGTCAAATCAAGCTTGGACTCGCATATGTTAGTTCGCTTAACGCCCACTGCGCGCGCTCTTCAATTTCTCCATACATTTGAAAACGCCAGTCGATCGGTTTGCCGTAACGCCAATTTAGGTGACAACTGAGACTTCGGGTACAGATCACAGGTGTGACCACTAGACTACGGACCGATTGTGCTCATTTGCTCATTTGTAATATAAACAGATTACCTGGTAGTGTTACTGGTGTTGTCTATGATCCATTGCATGATGTCACAACCGCGCCACACGCCACTGTACCGCACCAGACGGTATCTAGGCATGCAAACACACAAACAATTTAGCTGATTTCCCAGAGCTGAATTGTGGACGTGTGGAATCATTTGCAATGATAGAAAAAGTAACACAAAATTAAATTCCTAATATTGAGAATATTTACTGAAAAATAGTGCACTCAGAAAAGAAATATGTTCGCATGAGGCCAATATTGTACATATTTACAGGACAATGGTAAATAGGGTTCCAAACCCGTCCGACTCATATGAAGTTTCTTGTATGCAACACAAAAAAAATGTGGACTTTGAGACAATAAATAAATTGTCAATGTTAAATACAGCCTTCATTGTTACAGCAAAATATTGTTTTTGTTTTTATTGAGCTTTGTTTTGTTGCAAAAAAAATAATGTATAACTTTGGTCACAGGTTACTTGCTGACTGGCTTACGAGCTATACTAATCCTAAGCATATTTACAAGTCAATGAAATATTTAGCCATAGCACCCAACAAAATATTACAATATTTAAAATCAGCTAAATGTATAGAAATAAGTGGACGGAAAACACAACAAAATATTTTGTCTAAATTTCGTCTCACACATACATGTGAGACACTGAAAAGTAGCAGTCATATTCAGGGCAGACAAAAACTACAGCTGCGAGTGGACACACAGGCTGAAAAGCTCCAATCAAAGAAAACTCACAACATCTGATCCCAGATTTTCTTCAAAGACCTGCAAAATAATATTCAGTGCTGATCCGGATTATCAAGAATCGTGGTTGCGTTTCGACTTCCAATTTTGACAAGCGCACATCACATCAGCACATCACCGACAGATGGATGATTATTACACATGATCGTACTCTATTGCACAGCATTTTTACCATCGTCGGTTAATTCTAATAATGTAACCATAAATAGTTGTTAAGTTTCTCTAATAAATAATAATGGAGATGGAAGTTTAATAGTTGAGTTTTTTCCTGACGGCGCCATCTATGATATGATGTGATTAACATTTTTTTATTATAGCCAGGCAAATAGTCTGCCAGTTTCATTTATATCTACAGTTCCCTGAGATAATAAAGATTTAACATATTTGATAAAACAAATTATTAAATATGTAAAATGGAACTATGTTTTTTTATTGTATTATCAGGTATTGCTTTCAAATTGGCACTGGTTTTCTTGCCCATAAATGAATAGTCATTGTCCTTTAAAGAAACTACAAGTCGCAAAAATACATTCCCTACTTGTCATCTCAATCACCTCAGCCCAATAACAGACATATGCCCGAGGAGAGCTGGCTGAATAAGTATTTTTTATTTCATGCATTGCACTAGAAACATACCTGTTTAAAGTTGCACCTTCACTAAAGAAATGATGTTCCGATATGTTCCTGCAGAGGAGTGCAATAAGGGAACGCGGTGAGTACCTGTGCTGCTGCGTGGGCAGCGCGTAGGCGAGGTGGCGGAAGACATCGCGCAGGGCGCGGCGCGGCGAGCGAGGCGGGGAGCGGGGCGGCGACTCGGCGCCGGCGCCGCCCGCGCGCTCCGCCGGCTCGCGCGCCAGCATGAAGCTGTCGTGGAGCCGCGGCTGCGACGTCCTCTCCGGGAACTTCACCTGCCGACCAGCCAGCAGGGCTCTATTCTTTATTCGTTATCAATCATCCATATCCATATTACTGCACTCAGATTTGTGCTTAATTACAGCAATGAAGAACTGGCAATAAACTTCTCTGGAAATGTTTTCAACATAGTCTACGTTTAAATCTTCACACACCATGCAACAAGTCATTATTGGAAGGCTTCATCATCATTTTAATCATTTAATCATCTGTAGACAAAACTGAACACATGCGTTTAAGGTGGCCCAACCCGGCGGGACTAACTCATTCGCGGGCACGGTACAAAACCGTGCTGTTGCGCTCTGGGACCTTTTCTGTTTCAAAGAAAAAGACAGGCTCCGTGATGAGGAAGATGCAACATTTCCACAAAAAAGGTAATGTGCATAGTGTATGATTTGGTAAGATTAACGAAAATTTTAATTACAAAACGACTTTATAGCTAAAAGTAAACCACGACCGCTGTAGTCAAAAATCTAACAAAAACCAAATAGAATATAAATCTTGATTAATTAAGCTATGTCTGATGACTAATCTTTTTAAGATGTTCTTACTTTATCATTGCGTAATCCACCTCCAAAGTTATTGTATAAAACGCGCAAAAAGTTCGAACTTTCGGACATTAAAACTTAGAAACCAAACACAATTTTACAATGCCACCGGTCATCAGACATCTAGTTCGATCAAATAAAGCTATTTTGAGCAAAATTTGGGATCTCTGACAAGAAATAAGGGCGTGATCTTCTTTCCCTGTTTGTATGGGGAGTTGAGCGGGATGGCCCACCTTAAAGGCAGATTTTTTAATAATCAGCCCGATAACTATTTGAAGGATATATTTACCCTGTTGTAACAAGTCCATATTTTCATTAATAAAATTACAGTTACATAATTGAGATAGAAGATTTAATTCCCTAGTAATGACTATCCATCTTTTGCCAAATGTTAAATTGTGCTCAGATTATAGTACTATCTGAGGATTGAATAAAAAAACAAATTTAACAAAAAAAAATAACCGACTTCAAAGGAAAATCACTAAAAAGTAAAAAATAATTTTCATTTTTGTAGTTACGATTTCTGTAATTTTTTGAGTCGGCGTCAGCCGGGCACCCGCTGCGCCAATCAAGAGAACCTAACCTAACCTAACCTAACCTAACCTTGGCTGACACCGACTCAAAAAATTACAGAAATCGTAACTACAAAAATGAAAATTATTTTTTACTTTTTAGTGATTTTCCTTTGAAGTCGGTTATTTTTTTTGTTAAATTTGTTTTTTTATTTGTTTATTTTTAGTGAATCTGAAGTATACTTACTAGTTTGTACCCGTCCTTTCCAATAAAAAAAGAATCACTGAAATCGGTTGGCGTTATATTGAGTTATTCGTCCATTTGTCGCGCACATCTTAATACAAATTTAAGACTTTTATGATTTTCTCATGGATATCATTGTCAGAACTTAACCAAATTAAAATGGGACCACTTGGGAAGCACTAGCTATCATTTAAAAAAATAATCATCAAAATCGGTTCACCCAGGCAAAAGTTATGAGGTAACAAACATAAAAAAAAAAAACAAAAAAAAACAAAAACAAAAAAAAAAACATACAGACGAATTGATAACCTCCTCCTTTTTTTGAAGTCGGTTAAAAATGGGTCCTAAATCTTAATGACATCTTGCTGATAGTTCAGTATTTTTTGGTGGTTAAGCTTGGGCACTTGTTGTTCTTGTTTTTTTTTTTGTATTTTTTCTTTAAATGTTTTCTATGATTTCTATTTTTTTTTGTTGGTGGTTATACTCACAATTCAATTAAAACTTTTAGTTAACGCCATATTCATCTTTACATAGCTTGGATCCAAGATGACAGCTCATTAGAGGTGAACGAGATTCTATCTGTGATTGTTAGCAGTGGCAAATACTCTTGTAAGCTTAGACTAAGTGGATGTTGAAAAAAAAAATCAAGCAGAGTTTCTTGCAAGTTCTTCTTATCTGGGATTGCCGAACTGGCTAATGATAAAATATGACAAATCCGAGTGCAGCGTGCTGTCTAGGGATGATGAATAAACAATAACACTCAATGTTTTGATTCACTACTGTACAAGCTAATATTATACGATGAGAGTAAGTAAACGAGGATGATTTTTTTTAACAGTAAAGAACCCCGCACAAATCGTATGGGAATTGGCTCCCGGTCAAATTGGCTGAAATTTGGATATGTTGTTCGTTTCGGCATCCTGAACAAAAGTCTCAATGGGCACAAAGCCCAATTTTGCTTATTTTGGCCGCTACGGGGCTCCAAAGCTCCACGGGTTGACCATTATTTACTACTCAAAACGGCGATCTCCTGGCAGTTTAGTATTTGCTACGCTGAGGAAAAAGTACCCTCTCATGTTTTTGGGGGGGCTAAATTCAAATCCAATGTCAATATGACAATATTGACAGTTGACAGCTGTCAATTAGTTGTCAACTAGCTGTCAAACAGCGAGAAATAAACAAAATCGATAAAATCCACATGTGAATGTAGGTTTTTGAGGTTGCTGAGTTCAAAACTGATGGCCAAAAGACAATAATGACAGTTGACAGCTGTCAACTAACTGTCAAACAGCATTTTACAACCAAAATGGATGCAACCCACATGTCAATATACGTTTTTGAGCTTTCTGAGTTCAAAACTGATGTCCAAAAGATGATATAGACAGTTGACAGTTGTCAACTAACTGTCAAACAGCATTTGACAGCTAAAGTGGATGAAACCCATATGTAAATATATGTTTTTGAGCTTGCTGAGTCGAAAACTGGTGGCCAAAAGACGATATTGACAGTTGACAGCTGTCAACTGTCATTATTGTCTTTTGGCCATCAGTTTTGAACTCAGCAACCTCAAAAACCTACATTCACATGTGGATTTTATCGATTTTGTTTATTTCTCGCTGTTTGACAGCTAGTTGACAACTAATTGACAGCTGTCAACTGTCAATATTGTCATATTGACATTGGATTTGAATTTAGCCCCCCCGAAAACATGAGAGGGTACTTTTTCCTCAGCGTAGAAAATACTAAACTGCCAGGAGATCGCCGTTTTGAGTAGTAAATAATGGTCAACCCGTGGAGCTTTGGAGCCCCGTAGCGGCCAAAATAAGCAAAATTGGGCTTTGTGCCCATTGAGACTTTTGTTCAGGATGCCGAAACGAACAACATATCCAAATTTCAGCCAATTTGACCGGGAGCCAATTCCCATACGATTTGTGCGGGGTTCTTTGATAATTAGCCTACTGATGCCATGATCGATTACGTTGAAAACGAATATATTGGAGGAAATTTATGACACATTCGTCATTTATGATTCAAAAGCAATAGAATGAAGTGGAGAAGCTTTGTGAGATTTGTTTGGGAACATGAAGAACCGGTGCTACTGAGGCTACCTGAAGGCTCTCCTGCAGCGAGCGCAGGTCGGCGGACACCTCGCGCTCCTGCAGGTAGCTCAGCACCACGCGGCAGCAGTACGTGCACACCCGCAGGCCGCCGGCACACCCGCAGATCTCACCTGCACATACGACAACTCAACAACATCATCGATATTCGCTTTCATGCTGTGCCCTTGAAGTTTAACTTTCTAGTTCCGTGCCAAAAGTCTTGCTTGAAAGTGAGAATTTTTTAAATTTGTTAAGAGAGCAAGATAGTTTAAGGTGGATTTTCATTTATCTTTGATGCTTTTCGTAAAAGAAGGATACATAGATTGTTAATTTCCTTTTTTTTTATTTTATTGCTCACAAACAGTTGGAATTCAAACATTTTTCATTGAGTGTAGTATTTATGAAAGAGGACAAAACTGCATTGAGAGTAAGTTAATACAATTGTAGTAATGTAGTAATGTTGACCTGGCACGCGCTGCGAGCAGCACCTCGAACAGAATATCTGGCCGCACACTCGGCAGTGATGGCGCCGGCGCAGCGCAGAGAACTTGGCCTCGCATTCGAGGCACTCGCGCGAGATGTCATCTGGCATCCAGTAGCGCGCCAGCTCCGTGTCGGCGTAACGCGCGGCCCCGGCACCGCCTCCCCCGCCCTGCGAGCCCAGCGCCACGAGGCTGCTGATGCGGCGCAGCACGTTGTGTAGGCTGCGCCCTTCGCCCACCGTCGGAACGGCCTCCTCCGCGCCGTCCGTTGGATCGCGCCGCTCGGTCGCCGGCGGTGGCTCGCTGGGAGTGGGCGCCGGCGTGGCCTCACTCGTGGAAAATACGCCCGGTAGGCTGAGCAGTTTGTTGAAGAAGGTGGACATGGAACCTCCGCCGCCATCCGGCTCGAAGCGAGGGAACTCTGTGTGCGAAAAGTTATCCATCTTAGTCGCTTTTGGCTGCCTGCGAGCAAAGGGTGGCAAAGGGGCCTTGAGAGTCTTGGAATATTAATAAATAAGCAACAATTCCACTATTCCACAAGCAAACCACCCACAACAAACAAACAATCCAGGAAATATGTCAAATTGACGCAAGCTGTCAAGCACAGCTGACGCATTTTTTTTTTCAAAGATGGAAAGACAAGGCTGGCTTCCAACAAGGCTTGTAACATTTTCACTGCTCTCCGAATTGCGTATATTGCGGAGAATTCACAATGTACGCGTTCACGACCGTTCCGAATTGATTATGTTCACTCCTGTGAACGTCATGTTGACATAAAGGACTTGAAATTAGACCGCAGACAGATCGTACATAGCGCTCACGGTTGTGAGCATGCCCGTCGTGTACGCTGTCAAATGGCTGTCATTTACCTGTATTTCTCTGATCATGTGAACTTATATTATGAAATAACGAAAAATTCTTGCCGCTTGTTAGTCTAGTTAGAAAACTGAATTGAAATAAGTCTTGAATAACATAACAACTAACATACAAGGCATTTTCGAGGTAGTTATGTTAGGCTCCAACACATTTATCTGCTTAAATTCGTTCGTTGCTCAAATTTGATATCGTGCAATTGTGGCTGTGAGCAGCAATATCAATTCGGAAGTATTCACTGTGTTCGCTTTCTCTGCGATCGTTGCAATGTACGCATTTCGGAACGAAGAGGTAGTATGCAGGTTGAGAAACTAAATACCTTGGCAACATTTATGTGGTGGCAGCACCAGGAGCCCTGTCCTGTCAATGTCAATGTTTTGGCGGGAACAAAGATTGCGGACTTCGGAGAAATTCTCTTTCTAGGGGCGAAAAGAATCGGTGGGACGGTCGATAATTTATCTAAATTCCAATCACATCCGATTGGAATGTCGGATTGTCTGGTGATTTTAATATAATCAAGCTTAATGTTTTGTCTATTCCATCCACTATGGACAGTTTTCATTCGCTCATTGTTTTCGATAGGTGCCTGCTATAAGGAGGCCAAATGGCTGCTTACTTGTGCAAACATCGCGTGCGGAAGTACCGGAGCGTGTGGCACGAGCAAACGCTCGCCCTTCGTCTCGCACCGCCGCTGTACAAACAAGCCTCTATTGCCGCTCGACGATCTGATAACGCATTCCTCAGGTCTACAGTCTAGAGCCGCGTGTGGCGGAACTGGCAGAACGAGGCCGGATATATTATAGGCGACCACCCAAACCTACACTTATTTTTATTATTTGCATCTCTGCAAGTAGTATAGGAAGTTCCTGGGTAAATTATAAGGGAATTAATTTGAGTTTTAGCGACATCTACATTTGAAGATTTAGAAAATAATCTCAAAACGATTTTGGTCGTGACATTCTTCGGAAGCAGGATTCCAACCTTGGATTACATGCCCACTGCTGTAACCACCTGAGCTATCCCAAAAATTATGTCAGCCAATGAATTTTTCGATTATATTCGAATCGACAGAATGTTTCCCCTATTTTAACTAGATGGCACTGATGATTTGGCGTATTGATCCTACGCTAAGGCATTTTGACTGCAATGATTGCAATATCAATCTTATTGCGGTCATCACCAAAGTCGATTTTGGACTAGGAGTCAGCCCGGATTTAACTTGATAATTCTTACTGTTATCTCATTCAAGAAGTGAATCTACAGATTCCGCACTTTCGTAATCTGTAACCAATAAAGACACAGCGACATTCACTCTTGTCAAAAGTAGCCGTCAGCCAGGTTGGTTGGTCCTGTTTAGTCAAGATTTATGCTTTCGAAACAAGCACACATGCCCTTCTGTAGGTAGGTGGTAACTTTGGAAATCTTAGATTACGTAAAACGCAATGACCTGTTAAAAGCAAGTAAAATTTTCGTGAAAGTGTAATACCTGCTTTCTAGAGAACTTAAATAATAAAATAACTTGAAACAACTTACGAACAAATCATATTTGGTTAAGCACATCTAAAAGGCACTGCATCGAATGCTGCATCAGTAATCGATATTGAAGAAATATTATGGCAGAAAAAAGCTATTCTTAAATGTTTTCTTTATTTTAGACAGGTTGCTTATGTTTGCTGTTTTTATGGTTGTTAAAGTGCAGTGATTTAGGGCCTTTTTCATCTACTTCTGATTAGCTTAATGGCCACATATTAAGGGCGTTTCTTAGCAGCTTGCAATCAATACCAGTATATGATAATCAGCACTTTAGTAATAAAGGCCCTTTATTTGTCGATGAAAATAAATCAGCACTTGGTGAAAACCAGGTTTAGATGCATATGTTTGTAGTGCAACATTAAGAGATAGGTACGTAAGGTATCTTCTTGTTACCATAAAATAAATGTTAGTAAAGTCGATAACTTATTACTATCTAAATTCAAATGATTTAAGGATAACTCAGACAATTCTCAAGAGCTTCCGTCAAAAGATACACTGACATATCTCTTCACACAGCAATGTATCCATCACGGATATCTTACCCAATAGATATCTATGAGATTACAGCTGTCGAAGTCGGAAGATCAGTTTCCTGTTGAAATGGAATAAAATAAAAATATAGCATGTAAAGATTATATTTCATTTACAAATAACCCAGTTCAATATACATTTTTAGAGACACAAATTGTTTACAAGTCCAAATAATTTGTGTTTAACTTAAACAACTAATATAATTTAACAATATCTCTAGTTATCTGAATGAGTGTACAAACTGTATCCAGACTCATTGGGGGCGCATAGTGTGTTGGATAGTGATACACAATACGAATTATAAATGTGTTATTGTGTGGACCACTCTTGGAGAAGTCCCATTGGTCCAGATTATCGAAACACTACACTACGTAAAAGACCAAATTACATGTATACCCTACACGCATTTTCTATTTAAAATAAATGCAACGCCTGTATTAAAAATGACTTCCCCTCATTTGTACAAAAATATATGCAACTATTTGTAAGTTTAAAAACGGAGACTTTTATCCTTGCTGAACTCATATTTCAGAGAAACATTAAAACAGCGACTAAACAACATCCCCCCCCCCTCAGCACGCATGCCCACGACTTGAGCAAATGTAAACAACAGAATATATATAGGATTACATCTAGTAGCTCAACTCGATACGAAGTTCCGATTTCGTGCCCTTGTACAGGCACATTTCGCTTGTATGGGCTCTAAGCTAGTTTCGCGGTGCTGAACTGTTGCGAATGGTCCTTCGAAATCATCTTTTTAAAAGTAACAGAATCAGCAGTGCTCCGTCAATATTTAATTGCCAACCCCGACACTCGATGGAGGGAAGATATTTATCTCGAATGTCGCCTGAGTTGAGCTACTGCTGTGGCCCCGGTCTCCCAGCTATATATCTAATGTGTATTTTCTCGGTCTTACCTTGTCACCCCCATTAGATGAACATCTTCTACACATAACTACAAAGTTTGGCACTCATATGCACGCCTGTGCATGTTTAAAAAATATTTCAATATTGAACAACGCGATAATTACTAACGTAAAATTAATTCTCATGTGCAGTGCTTCTTTTATCGACCATAGTTTCCGTGATATTGTTGTTTGTTTTATTATGGATACCTATAGTTTATAAGGACACTCAATGTGGGACATTGAATGAAATATAACTATATTTAGGTGTATAATGTAAGTTTAGGTTTTAAGGTCGGCCCGTAAGCATCAGAAAATTTCGCCTCCCATACAAATGTAGTTTACTAATAACTTGAAACGACTGTTCCAACTTACTTGATATTTGGTACCTAATATTAGGCTACCAATATCTGTGTCTGCATGTCTTTGTTTTTTCGGTAAATGTATTCTGGGTCAAACCACAGAGAAAACAAAAACAAAAGCGTGCAAACATAGATATTAGATATTAAATATGAATTTAATTAAAATCGAGGTTTCCAAATGATTAGTAAACTACGTTTGTATTGGGGACATAGCTCACGGGCCGTGCTTAAGAACAAATCATAATTCCAAGAGGAAGAAAATGCATAAAGGATAATGGCAATCAAACTATGGACCTTGGTTAGTTTCAGGTGCAATATTTTCCTCTTTCGAATGGCAATAAGCCTTAATAAACGTTCTTGGCATATGACCTTCACAAACATTGTATGCATATGGATAGATAGAAATATATACTAGTCTCTATTAAGTGAAAGGAGAAAATATAATTCGTCATTTAACTTTAGTTGTCACATTCTATGTTAATTGCCTTTTATTCATTTCAGAATTAGTAAACATATGTACATGTGTGGTTTATGTTTTAGCAAACCATATATAGCATATGCATAGCAAATTTTGCATTTCCATCAAATATGTGCACCCGAATTACCAAGTAGTCAATAATAGTAACCACAGATTACTTAGTCTACATATCTGTATGTCTTTTGTCCGGCTATTTTTCGATAAACCTTGCACGAAAACCAGCAGCGGGAGCACAAACGAACGATACAACTATACCAACCGATAAATGTCTATCCTTCTAGTTTCCGCTCGCACGGAAAGCGAAACAAAAACACAGTTATCGATCGATACAGCTGTATTGTTGCGTGCAGAATCTAGAAATTAATGTTCAATAAAATTTAACGTTTTACAGGAAGTAATTTTTAATAAAACGTAAAACCACTATTCCAGCAGTTGCACGGAATGCGCGTCATACGGACTGACCTACTGTATGCAATTTCTTATATTGTAATGTTTTGGAATACAAGACATTATACAAATGGTGAATCAAGTGATTCTTGAGACTGAAAGATTAAACAAGTATATAGAAACTTTCAATATGTAATATTTTACAAGTGAACTACGAAACGAGATGACCTACAATAGGAGATTGGCCACAAATGGGCGAAAAGGGCATTACATTAATACTGGAGCAGCAATTACACATTATTGTCTACTCAAATACAACATTTATTTAAAGGCCGACGTCGACTAGAGGATAACTGAATCGAGTCGACACGATTAGGTACACGCCTCTAGTGGACGCTAGACAAACACCTCATTGTCATCAAACACCTGCAATTTGTACAGTTGCCGACACAAATGTTACTGGCAATGCCCATTTTGCAGAAAAAAATTCAAAATTTTAACATTTTAGCATATGCTGGACACGATCACTTCGTTTTGCAAAACGAATAATATCAGAGATATCTATCACATCAAAACAAACTTAACGACTACTATAAGTCCAGGTGGCACAACGAGCAATACGACCATTATTTCATCATGAATTTGGCACTAGCGAATAAATATATGAATAAATGAATTCATGAAATACCCAATACTTTTTGACTATGCCACTGAACAGACAAGAAAAAAATCTATCGCCAGTACGTATTGACGCTTCTGTATGCCCTATGCTACCACCCGGATGCCCCAACTTCAGACTATCTTCATCGCTCTTAACAAAATAGGATGAGATATACTGTTTTATTCCAAAATAAAATTAACCAACATTTATTAGAAAACTGCCTGTAATTTTGTTAGCAGTTTATCATTTATATATACTACTTGTAAAATGTTATTGGAGAGTGATGAAGAGAAGTGAGCAGTGGCAATTTAAAACAACAAATATAAAACTCTATAATACAACAGAATAAAGACACAATTGTTGAGATATTGACCTCCGAACACACAAGAATTTCAAGCCACATCGCTGTGAACATACCCAGGAAGTTAGTCTTAAAGGAGGAACTAGCGTTACATTCAGAGCGCTCAGTCCGACTTCTCACCTAAATTGGCTTTTATGCCAAACCGATCGACTAGTGTTTTCAAATGTATGGAGAACTAAAGAGTCCGATAATTGTATGTATTTAATGGATACAACATTACCGTTATCTCATTAATTTGAGTTTCAGCGACATCTACATTTGAAGCATTGTAATCAGATTTTGAAAATAACCTAAAAAGTATTGGTCGTGACATTCGTCGGAAGCAGGACTTGAACCTGCGACCTTTGGATTACAAGTCCACTGCTCTAAACCTTGTCAACAACTTGTTGTCTTTGGTGACGACAGCAATAAGATTGATAGCTCAATCATTGCAGTCAAAATGCCTTAGCGTAGGATCAATACGCAAAACATCATCAGCGCAATCTAGCAGAAGATAGGGGACACATTGTGTCGATTCGAATATAATCGAGAAATTCGTTGGCTGACGTAATTGTCGGGATAGCTCAGTTGGTTTAGAGCAGTGGACATGTAATCCAAAGGTCGCAGGTTCAAGTCCTGCTTCCGACGAATGTCACGTCTTATACTTTTCCAGATTATTTTCAAAATCTGATTATAATTCTTCAAATGTAGATGTCGCTGAAATTCAAATTAAAGAGTCCGAGTTTGATTTGACTGTTTACGCATTTTCACAGTATATACGTTGATGTTTTGCTATTTACACCGACTCCGCATTTCCATACAAATCGGTAGTTCGATTTTAGAAGTAAACCTTGCATGGGTTTGAAGTTCTGCAAATGCTAATTTAGGTGAGCACTCAGACTAACCATGCTGGACTTTTTTGTACTGTGGACCAGCTTCAAAACATTGTAAATAATTATTTACGGTCCGTAGGTACACTCTGCTACACGAATATGGAATAGATAGATTAGAAGTACTTTATATAAAATCTTCACACATAACACTTAACAAAATAATGCAATAAAACAAAGGGCCGGTATTTCAATCATCCCTCTTCCTAGCCTCAACTTTAAGCGAAGCTTAAGAAACAAAATGCAGCATTTTAACGCAAACTAAACGGTCAGCGAAGTTTTATAATGTCCCCAGCAATCTATTTTCAAAGGCCTATAACACCTTAAAGCCTCGGCTAACGTATAGTTTTGGTTCAAATGCTGCTTAAGCTTCGCTTAAAGTTGAGGGTAGGAAGAAGGACGATTGAAATACCGGCCCTAAGTTTATGTAACTAGCCAAATTATCCATTGACTTTGCTGAGGGTGCTGGAGTTGTCAACACACCTGCTGGTTGACAACCTTCCCAAACTCTATCGAAGCGACAAAATAGTTGAGAATTAGTGTGTATTTGTGTAATAGTGCAGTGTTGCGTACATTTAAAATGCATGTGTTCTATTATTGCCACTCCATTTAAAACATTCAGTCTATAGAGTATTTCTGTTTACCATTGCATTTGATTTTTTAATTTTTAGGGTCCCGTACCCAAACCAATACTTCAAGCCAAACACACGTATTTCACTCCGGCCTAGCGAGTCGTCATTTCATCCCGCCAAATACCTAGGATGACTAAAGATGCTGCTGCTGCGGGTTGCGTGCCTGTGATGCTGGAGTGATGGTGCGAATCTGCGGTGTCGCCGCTCGCTAGACGCGATGTCTTGCGGCGGCGGCGATGGAAGGCTTTCGTGTTGCTTCAGTCGGGGTCACCAATTTAGCGAGATGTAATGTCGACTCGCTAGGCCGGAGTGAAAGACGCTTCGGTTGAAGATCGAATATTCACTAAATGAAGTATTGGTGTGCGCGCGCGGCGCACGTAAAGAAACATAGCTGACGACGCAGCAGTCAGGTTACACATAATGTAGCTTACGCTACAGAGTAAAGTGCAGAATTCTGAGATGATAATGCCTCACATTATCTTGGGGTGTGCGTGAGTATACCGTACCTACTGTGATGCGCGTGTGCACGGTAACTGTACTGTGTAAATAACACTGCACTACTCAAAATGCATAAGCATACCACTATAAACATTATCTACTAACCGACTTACTTCACTCACTCAAGGCACTCCTTTATGTGAACAGGTTATATCCTTATGTTTTCCAGCACCGACCGCCTTGCAACAAATAAATCACCAACAGCCTTAAATTTAAAAATAATAGATAACAGTGAACATTTTGTACGTAGACATAAAACAAATTTAAAATTAAATTACACACAGCATAATAATATAGTTTCGAACGATAGACACATTAATATTAAATTTTGTCTGTTTTGTTTTTAAGCTACTACATATTAAGCATAGGGAATCATCGCGCATCGGTGTGGAAATGGCAGGGTTTATTTTTCATGGTCGACAACATTAATTCGACCATCCCGAATGAGAGACTTGCGCCTGTCTGTTTAAGTTAATTGTACAGTTGCAAGTTGCAATATCCTTTCACCTCATTGTCTAAAAGTATCTGTGAATCACATCGGATAAACCCGCGTTGAACTTGTATGTATAGTTACGATATTACTGATAATACCATGGGTGGCGTAAAAGCTGACAGAATTTCTACAAATTGTTCGTGACTGTCGCATGTATCATACTATTCGCGTAGTGACATATTTTTTTTTTCCAACGTACAAGCATATTGCCGAGATTCAAAGACAGTTTTTGGGTCTTGAAAGATTCTCGAGTCTTCAGACTGTCAATTTTGATACAAAATGTATGAAAGTAATGTCAAAGGACATTGCCCATGGGGGAAAAAAAGCGGTGTCAATTCAAGTTGACACCGCTTCCTCTCTGAAACAAGATATTTCGTTTGTAAATATTTAATGATACTGTAATTTATATACTAAATCACATCTCTTCTAATTTATTTTGCCTACTCCGTATAGGTGAAAAATAAAAAAGTTCTCCTTAATTATTGAACTTTGAACTATGCTTTACTAAAAAAACTGTGATTATGTAAATATTGTTCAAGTAATGTAATTGCTTCTTCAAGTTGTATAATAACCATGTCAACAAAGCAAATGAAAACAGCTAGTGACATCTGTTGGAGTCAAAACACAAATGATTTAGCAAACCTTTTTATGCCATCTTCCTGCAATGACACAAACATCATAAATCTCTATATTAATTTGCAATTCCAACGATTTAGGCATTTTTTGGGAACAGTGTACGTAATCTTCAGCTCCGCTTTTCAATTTGGCAGTCGGAAGATTTGATAATCCTCTCAAGACAACAATAACTGTCTTTGAATCCCAACATAAATCACATTATAGACATAAAGAATAGATACAATCGAGATATTTCTTTAGAAACATGCAGGGATATATAGACGAAAATCGAAGGTGTTTGCAATAGCGGGGCACGTGTGCAAGTACCGGGCAGCTGAAAAGTTAGCCTCCGAAATCCCCGAAGCAGAAAGCGGCAGCTCTCCGGCTCGACACTCGGCGCGGACGCGCGGTTCGCTCGCGGCGACGGGGAGGCGCGGCGGGGGACGCGGGGTGGGGCGGGAGGCGCGCGGTTAGCTGCCGGACGCGGAGCTGCTGGAGGTGGAGAGCGCCTCGCGGCCGAGCTCCGCCTCCATGATGGCGATGGTGAGCTCCTTGCGCGCCTTCTGCACCACCCACACCATCAGCAGCACACCGATCGTTATCTGCAACAACCGTCGTCAATCGTAGAGTCGCCATCTTGTGTTAATATTTCTGGGCTATGTTAATCAATTTGTTTAGAAGTTTACACGTTTTCTATTTATTAAACAATAACTATTACTATTAGAAGAAGTAGCCATGTTGTTTAACTTCCGGCAAGTGCACACGCCAACTCGTTTTGTAATCGAATGGCTCGCAGCGTAGTGGCGCGAGGACTTCCCATTCATGCCAAAGGTTCAAATTCCCGCCTCGTTCATGCACAACTTTCTCTCTCTTTCCGAGTTGGATAAGTGCATTTCGTCACGAATGCGAGCTGCTGTAATTAGATTCGTTAGGTGCAACCACTGAATTGGAAATGGGTCGAAGTGCCTCGTTTCCAGCTTCAATACCGATTGAATCCTATCTTTTCATCCAATGCGATGGTATAAACCTGAGCGGGCTTAACCCTACCGCCTAGGAGGGCAAGGGGACCTACAGTTTTGCATGGATTCCAAACCATGGACCAGCTCGCATTCGTAAGAAATGCACGTACCCAACTCGGAAATAAAGAGAGAACCGGATGCATGAACGGGGCGGGGATTTGAAACCCAGACCTCTGGGATGGAAGGCAAGTCCCATCCATGAGCCACGAGCTGCTATGACCAGCCAGAAATGATCAGAAAGTCAACTAAATGTCTTTGAGTGCCGGAAAGAGAAAAAGAGGTGTAAGATCTGACTGGCCTCACCTGAAAACCGAAGACTATGTAGCCTGTGAGATGTGACTCGTGGAGTACGTCGTGCATGGAGCGCAGCGTGGAGCCGAGGTACACGTTGATGAGCTGCGCCGGCAACAGGCCCAGGCACGTGGCGCTGTGGTAGCCCGCGCCCCGCACCTCGCTCACCTACAACACATCAACACATCACACCATCTACAGACTACCCTTTTTGGTTACTTCCCGCCCATTTCATCTGCTATTTTTACAAAATAAAGAGAGACAGTAAAGTTAAGGCGCTAGGACTAGCCAACTACTCGCGCCATACAAATGCACTTTTTAACAAATGTAATAATATGTAGTGAAACGCTTCAGCAAATCCAAATAGAACTCCAGACTGATAATGGATTGTTAATATTTTTTTATTCCATCATTTATTTTAATAATAATAAAAATAAAAAAGTTGATTTTTCTCATTAGAAATCTGAAAGTAATTCGATTTCTAGATATAAGCAAAAACAGCGTATATGCATAAACAAAAAATTCCATTTGCTTTTAGATTTCTACATTTAGTCAAAAAAGTTCGGAAATGGACACCGTTTCCGCAATGTATTCCGCAACGAAAATAGGTCGATTCCTAGACAAGGAATCATATATTGTAAGAATGACACTTATAATCGTCAGACTTAGTTAGTTTACTTGGGGTGCCTCGTCTAACTTTGCGATTTGGCTAGTACCAGGGCCTTATGCATCTACATTGAGAGATCCGTCGCAGAGAATCAGATCACCCCTTGTGATTGACCATTGAGCTTTTGATAACAAACCGTTTCTCAAACTCATTTCTCTACCGCACAGCCAGGATATGAAACTATCTGTTGGCGGGTGCTTATGGTGTCTCGTTATGTGTTCGGTCCCATTGCTAGTAAGCTCTTTACACAGGTTAGTTTAAAAAAATAAAATGGACGCATTTTTTGTATTTGCACCTTGACTATCTAATCAGGAATAAGAATATCTGTTGACCAACTTGAATGGATCACCTGACTTGACGTTGCGGCATTATTGAATCAGCACGCTAGCAGTTGTGTGCAGGTGTGTTTATGTAGGTAGACTGTAGCTATGTTGCAGATCAATACGATAAGATTATATTTAGCCCCGACAGACTGGGCAGCTGAGCGCATTTACAATAAATTATAAATAGAATTACGTCTCCTCGTGATATCAAATACATGTCAGTGTACTTGCTACGGCTACCCACGACAGCATACCCGCTGCTTTCGTCCGTCCTTGCATACTGATCTGTGTACTACATTGTAACAAATATACTTCAATATGCCATGGCCAGATGAAACTTATTTTCGTTTTTATTACAAACAAAATCAACTCTTGTCAAGTTTTCGGTAAGTCAGGCTCTATCTAAAGTGGATAAAAGACTAGGTAAACAAAATGTTTACCAAAACTAGGAGCATAGTTATAAGCAAGTTAAAAAAAGCATACTGATCCTAAAGAGTGATTGTCACTAAGAAAGGGTATGACTGACCAGCCAGGATAATAATGTAATGTCTATTCCCTTGCACACTTCTGCTACTTATTTGGACTCCTGCACGGTGCACGCTACGGGGCTGTGGAACCAATTACCTATATATTTACAAAATTCTTCTATTATTGTTTTCAAACAAAATTTGTAAACATATTTATTTTATTTCTTTACAATATCTTTCATTCACCTTTAATTTTAGACAGGTTTTATTATACATTGTGTTATACTACAGTATTCATTTGCAGTAACTTATTGACCAATTACTGTTAGGAACCTGCACACACGCTGGGAGAAAGCACAACAGGAAAAATCTCCTGGATCAAGATCTCATCTTGATTAATTCTGTCCGTGATCCTTACGTGGCCCGACTCACCACATAACGGTAATATTTACATCCAATATGCTCATGTTAAATTGATTTCTAGCCACATAGCAACAACGCACTGAATTAAAACCAACGGATTAGCCAATCCACACATCACAGAGCTTCTCCAATGTCTATTACAGAATGTTTCCAGTCGTGAAGAGTAATTGCAAAGAAAATAACAGCGACTATTAAAAAATACTTAACCTAAGCCAAATAGTATTGTTATATAGGATGTCGTAATGGCCAGTACATTAAATTTGAGAAATGATTATTGGAATTGAAACAAACAAAAAAGTTCAATAACTAAATAAAAAGTTAGACTTTCCATACAAAGTAATTCAATAATTTAGTGTAAAAAGAACGTAATGTTGGCTAATGGTGGGATCTAGGTTCCATGCCAAGACCGTCCTCTTGTACGGTTACAACGTCGCGTCAAATAGACTAGACGAAAAAATAAATTTCAAGAATGTATATCTTGGTAACTAGACACTTTGGAGAAAAAAAAATAACTTTTTTGTCTCGGAAAAACATAAGGATTACACTGGCAAAATTAATATACTGGCCGTTACGACAACCTGTATAGAGGATGTACATATTTATCTGGTAATCTTGATTAGATATCGATCAGATCTAGTAAACACAAGCTAGGGCAAGGTATGAGTATCACAAGAGGCAATCAACTTCTTATCAGTGTTAGTCTACCAACACTTCCACAGCAGTGTGATACCTACTAAAGTGGTATGTGTATGCCTTATCGCGTCATGAGAGAACTAGCTTAAGGTGGCCCAACCCGGCGGGACTAACTCATTCGCGGGCACGGTACAAAACCGTACTATTGCGCTCTGGGACCATCTCTGTTTCAATGAATAAGACAGGCTCCATGATGAGGAAGATGCAACATGTCCACAAAAAAGACAATGTGCATAGTGTATGATTTGGTAAGATTTACGAAAATTTTAATTACAAAACGACTTATAGCTAAAAGTAAACCACGACCGCTGTAGTAAAAAATCTAACAAAAATCAAATAGATTATAAATCTTGATTAAATAAGCTATGTCTGATGCCTAATCTTTTTAAGATGTTCTTACTTTATCATTGCGTAATTCACCTTCAAAGTTATTGTATAAAACGCGCGAAAAACTTGAAATATCGGACCTTATAACTTGAAAACCAAACACAATTTTTCAATGCCAACGGTCATCAGACATCATGTTCGATCAAATAAAGCTATTTTGATCAAAATTTGGGACAATAACAATAAATATGGGCGTGATCTTCTTTCCCCGTTTGTATGGGGAGTTGAGCGGGTTGGGCCGCCTTAAGATGCTATGGACAAGTGCAATTTTTCCTTAAATTTTACCTTCTAAACCACATTAGTATGCATGTGGTGTAGAACTACATAGATATGCGTACACTGCCCTGCCTATGGTGACTAACAGGCTACTGAGGTTGAAGTAAAAACTTAGTATATTTCAGAATTAAATTCAAATAAGTTTTTTTAGCTTCCTAAAAACGAAACTTAACCAATGATGCCTGTTAATTTATGAAAAAGTTATTCATTGCTACCACATTGAAATATTATTTCAAAATGCCATGTTAAAACCTATGTTCGCAGCAGTATATTCTGAGGTTAATAAGTCAATTGGTTGTACCATACTGGACGGAGAGATAGACTGTGTGGTCACCTAATAGCTTCAATTGATTACGACGTAATGCATGGCAAATCTTATCACAGCTCGTCATATCTAAATGATTTCATGTTAATCATGAAATATTAATAGCTTACGAAATCAATAAAATAAATTACAAAGTGCTTTGGTTTTACTTGAAAACAAGAAAATCAATGTTTATCAAATCCTCACTGAGTACAACTAATGAATATCCTTTTATATCCCACTAGGATAATGTTATCTCCTTGATTCATCTGAACAAAACAAAACATTAAGTTTACGTTGAGAAAATCTTTTCATAACATTGTTAATAAAACACAAAATGACGAATTACACTTCATTGTACTCTAATCTTATCGACAGTCGAGTATCTCTCTGTTTCATGTGAAAACAATTTATCGTAAACTGGTATCAATCGACATTGTATGTAGACATATTGCAGTGCTGGCGTCGGTGGCTCGAGGAAAACCAGTAAAGAGATTAAAGCCGAGGCAGTGCAGGGGATTCCCTTCAGACCGGTCACTCGGAAATGTTACCATTTTGCATTATAATGTGGCCTTTGGAAGAGAACTGATATTTTTTAATGTGACTGGACATGGATGGGTAATAGCCCAACACACCTCATGGGAACTAAGTGCCATACCACGACCTTCCTTTTATTGCAGAGCTACTTTGAACTGGATAGAAAACCTGGACAATTTTCATTGCTACTTTGATTATCGTTCATTCACTGCGATGGTGTCCTGCCCGGGGTGCTGCTGGGCGGGATCAACCATGCTTAAGTAAGGAATCTGAACCACAAATGACGAATCCTTCAGTTGGCTCTTCCGACATGCACAGGAAGAAATGCAGTGGGTTCAATTGTATTCTTTTTACGTGCTGGAACCCACTTTGGAACACACTGGCAATAATCCCATTGGTAGCAAGCACAGAGCTCTATTTTTTAAAAATTTAGAACTTCAAAAGAATTTAATTGATTAGTGAAATTTTTAATCACAGCGTCACTTTTATACGAAAATCAATTTCTCTATAGAAAATGTTCATTCAATATTCAATGATTTTCTACAATGTTCGAAGAGAACTCAAGACGACTTCCAAGGATTCGAGGAGCTGACTTAAGTGTTCAATGATGAAGCCCCATGTCTTCGAATTGTCGAAGGCTTGTATTTAGAATTCTAGCGTGGACATAGCGGAAAATGTCGTGAAGGATATGCAAATACCGCCTTTACGGAAGATAAAATGGTTGTTGTGAGATAACTAATCATTAAAACACATATCCCGAGACTAAAGCATCATTAAATTAGGCATTTCAAGGGCAACCATTCATTTCAGTTTCTATATTTCCTTTGCAGATTTATATTACACACTCTGATTCGTCAACAATATTTTTTTCCTCTGGTGGAGAAGAACAGATAAGAATCCGCCCAGTTGGTCATGTTTTTCTTTCGATACTTACAAACTAGTTTACAGTGGTCGATAGATACCGTAAAAATGTCAAACTCCACCACTCCTCCCACTCCAACGCCACCATCCTCCAGCTACAAAATCCCAAAGTTACTTTTCGGTTACACCTTACAAATAATGAAATGAAATTAAAAATACTTTATTTGCAGCCATACCGTACAAAAAGGAGGAAATTAATGCCATAAGGCATTCTCTACCATTCAACCTTAGAGATGTAGGAGAGGTGCAGTGAGGCGGGCAAAAAAAACCTAAAAATAAGGATTTATATTTATATTAAAATAAATTACATACAAATATGTACGGACACTTAAACATATTAATAGATATAAGATACAAATACATGAATATGCCATGTAACCGAAAGTTACTTTTCGTATTTCAGGATTTCGGCGGTGGTGAAAACAGGAGTAAGGGCTGCACAATCTCTGGTTATTATATTGTAGTTATAGTCATTATTAGGGTTCCGTACCCAAAGGGTAAAAACGGAACCCTATTACTAAGCCTCCGCTGTCCGTCCGTCCGTCCGTCTGTCCGTCCGTCCGTCCGTCCGTCTGTCCGTCTGTCAGAGGTAGGCCCGTCCCCGGACGGTTTGAGAAACACATGAAATCCGAAATGAATTTTTTTTTCTCAGAAATATACAATTTCATATTTATATGCTTACATTAAGTTTGCAACATTGAGTGGGGCCCGGAAGATAGAAAAAAAAATTAAAATGTATAAAAAAAAATATATCTCCTAAACAAATATTTAGAAATGGTATTATAGAAATGTATTTGTTACTTCTTTTAAGGCGTAATGTAACGGCGAATTTGCAACAATTTACTATTTACGGAAATATATTTAAAAAAATGTTTTTACTAAAAAAAATCTATGCTGAGAACCTTACTTGCTATGGCTACCTTTCTTTCTAGAATATGTAAACAAAATTATATTCTTTATCCTGTAAAGTTTTTAGAATGTTGCAAGTCTTAGAACAGTATTTTTTTTAAAATACAAACTTTCTAATGCTATAAACGGTAAACAAAAAATCAGAAATAAGATTTCCGTCATTCAGTGTTAACATAAATCAATTGTGAACATTTCCCTAATTTTGCAACATCGCAAGAAGTCTGGAACGAGGTAAAAATTAATAAAATCTGCAAGCGTTTTACAGGTGCCGCTCTCACAGGTGTATTTGTTGCGCAGCCATATGCAGACATTTATCAGTTGTAATTGTATGAGTGAGTAGGCAGCGGCACGGGGAGACGGACGGAGGACGCTATCGCCGGGTGGTGCGGGGCGGGAGTGGCACGTGCGTGCGACAGTTACATGTGTAGGTACTTTCGGGTATTACGTCTTGGAAGACGCAATATCCACGAATGGTATTTTAGATGGTTCGGACCCAGCCTAGCAGTATATTCTTACAGTAGTTATTTTACGGGGCTCTTTCTTTATTTCATATGTTCTTGCTTCACGGTCGAATAATAGATATTTATTTTATTTATTTAGCATGAGTGACCCTTGCGAGCCGTGCACATTTTATAACATAAATTAATTATCTTAGAGTTTATTATAAAAAATAATTATAAATACATTATTAAAATTCACAATACATTTTCAATACATAATCTGGTTCAATAAATGTCAATATTAAATTATTCTAAATTACAATTAAAATTATTGAAAAATTCTTCTATATTATAAAACGGGTTACTTAACAAATATTCTTTTAAATTAATAAAAAAATTGGTTATTGTTAAAAATTGTTTGATGGAAATAGGTATATGATTGTAAATTTTTACTCCAGTATAAAAAGATTAATTCTTAAACAATAAACATTTTGGGCCTTTTGGTCGAAAACTGTTGTTATATCTTAAGTAATATATCTGCAATTCCTTCACTTTATCTAAGTATTAGTTTTTCTTATATACTCCAATGCATATTATATTAGTCATGATTTTTTAGGGTTCCGTACCCAAAGGGCGAAAACGGAACCCTATTACTAAGCCTCCGCTGTCCGTCCGTCCGTCCGTCCGTCCGTCCGTCCGTCCGTCCGTCCGTCCGTCCGTCCGTCTGTCCGTCTGTCACAGGGCTGTATCTCAGTAACCGTAACAGATAGACAGCTGAAATGTTCACAGAGTGTGTATTTATTTTGCCCCTATAACAACAAATAGGTAAAATTAAGAAATAATTAAAATTAAAGGGGGTCCCCATACAAAAAACCTGATTTTTTTTATACATTTTTTTACGATGGTACGGAACCCTTCGTGTGCGAGTCCGACTCGCACTTGGCCGGTTTTTTATTTTACGAAAAGGGGTCGGCAACTTTCGTCATATTTTCCACAAATAATTCGTATAACTTTCTTTTGAAGGATGAGAATACTTTTTTTAACATTACAATTGTTTCCCCACACATCTATTCCGTACCTTAAAATCGATTCTATATAGCTAAAATCAATTATTCTTAAAGTTGATATGTGCACAGTGTTTTTTATTGATCTCATCGCATAACATGCACTGGCTATCTTCCATACATATCATAATATAACATACATATCACACTCCTTGGAAAAAGCGACGTACTTGTTTAGCACGAAATATTATCCCTGTTACTAATAAACCTAGATCATCAGCTGAATCGTTATACAATGGTTTGTCCTTTGCATTGACAGGCAGTTTCTAATTCTATAGAAAGGGACAAAACATTGTATACCTATTCAGACGATGATCTGGGATTATTAGTAGCAGGGTTAATGTACATATTTACTGAAACTGCCTGCTTTAATATTTGTTCATAACGATATCGTAATCAAAATTTAAATATTTATACGATCGTTTTTGTTTGAGTCGGTATTGTAATGATTTTTTTAAAGAACTATAAATGGATGGCTAATACCAAACTGAACGTCAGATATTAGCCTAAAACACGACATGGGAACTAGGTGCCATACCAGGACTTTCCTTAAATTGCCACTTCGATCATCGTTCATTCAATGCAATGGTACCAACCCGGACGGGATAAACCCTACAACATAGTAAGTAAGGAAGGGGACCTACAGTTTTACGTGGAATCCGAACCACGGCCAGCCCTAATGGTCTAAAATGGTCACCCATCCAGAACCCAACCGCGCTCAGAGCTGCTTACCCAGCTTATAGAATCTCAAGGTGTCCCACCACTGTGCTACCGAGGCTGACAATGATAAAAATCTCTTTAGGGTGGCGTAGTTTGTCTTCGAAAGAGTATTTACTACTTCACGTTTCATGGTAGTTCGGATTAAACATAAAACTGTAGGGGCTGTACTATCGCATTGAATTAACTACGGTCATAGCGGCAATGAAAATAGACGATATTTTCCTTCCATTACAATGTAGCCATGAAATATAAGAAAGTTCCTGGCATGGCACCTCGTTCCTATATGTTGTTTTGAGCTAATATCATGACACTAGAGGTGATTATAGCTAAAGATGTCCACTTTTTTATTTTGTAATTTGCTGATTTTGTAAAATTTAAGTGGGGCTATAGTTTATTTAAAAATCTAGACTTAAGGTGGGCCTTCCCGCTCAACTCCCCATACAAACGTGGAAAGAAGATCATGAGCATATTTCTTATCAGAGATCCAAAATAATACTCAAAATAGCTTTATTTGATCGAAATAGATGTCTGATGACTGTCGGGCATTGTAAAATTTTGTTAGGTTTCTAAGTTATAAGGTCCGAAACTTCGAATTTTTTGCGCGTTTTATACAATAACTTTGGAGGTGGCTTACTCAACGATTAACTAAAAAACCTTAAAAAGATTAGTCATCTGACATGGCTTGTTTCATGAAGATTTATAACAAATTTGGTTTTTGTTAGATTTTTGACTACAACGATCGTAGTTAACTTTTAGCTATAAGTCGTTTTGTAATACAATTTTTCGTAAATCTTACCAAATCAAACACTATGCGCATTGTCTGCTTTGTGGACATGTTGCATCTTACTCATCACGGAGCCTCTGCTCGAGAGCTCTGTAACAGAGAAGGTCCCAGAGCGCGATAAATTGGTTTTGTACCTTGCCCGTGAATGAGTTAGTTCCACATTCGTAAAGTAAGGCAATGTCTTTGATGTGTCCGTTGATTCTGCATTAATAACACATTTGTTGAACAAAGCGACATATGTAATTTTAGTACTAAAATTTATATTTTATTCAAATATTTGCTTATCCGTCCTGAAAGAAAATAATAATAATAAAGAGTTTACTTACACCAAAGTCAGCTACAAAAATCCCAAAGTTATCTTATGGTTACACCATGCGAATATGCAATCTAGCTGAAAGTAAGCTAACGAATTTCAGATAGCTGGAAATAGTGAAATCAGGGGTTAGTGGAGTGGCTGCTCTATAGACGGATACCCCCTTCCCCAGCCACTGGCCGTATTTACTTATTTATTTATTTATTCATACAACAATATACCTAACATTACAGCGTAATGGCCAAGGCGTTAGGCAATTTATAGGTAAAGTACACACCTTATTTAAAAATTATGCAGCTTCAAAGTAAACAGCAACTGCCTTCTGGAACTCGGCCAGAGTGCAAGCATAGATGTCTATTTTGTCAGATATATCATTTAGAGCTGTAAGCGCATGGGTGAGCGGCGCGTGACGCAGCATGTTGGTGCGCGAGGAGGGCAGCGCGAAGCGAGGATGAGAGCGCGCGCGACTGTAATTTTCTGGGGCGAACAGATTACTAGGTATATTAAGCCTCATGAGGGTTCCATATCATTGCATTGCATTCTAGCTTGCTTCTCACAAATGTGTTGTACAGGATTTTTACGGCATCTGTACTGCGCAAATGGTACGCTTGTCTCAATACAACACCCAGGGTCCGAAAGGAGCTTTTGCATAGTTTGTCGACGTGATCATGAAAAAAGACAATTTGGTGTCCATGATGACACCTTAATTTTTCTGACTTGTCACTCTCGAAAGCAAGACATCACCAAGTCAATTTTGGTATTGAATAGGCTCTCTGGAGTGACTCAATGTCAATATAGCGCACTTGTCAATGTTGAAATAAAGCTATCGCCAGTTATCGCCCGTAGTATAGGGAATTGATAGAGTAACAACTCTCTTTAGAGGTTTTTATGCTAGTGTGTCGAGATCAATCTCGTTTAAAAAAGGCCGAGAACTCGCGAAAACGAGATCTTGCGAGATCGGGATTGCATTCTTGGTATTAATCTAATCTAATTAATAATCTTGCTATATCTCGCGGAGTTAGGGTGGTTAACCTTAAAACTCAGAAGGGAAAAATAAAAATACTAATATTGAGTCAGCGATTTACGTTTGTTTGTTACGATACGGGGTCATATCAAAACTTCTTGTTATGTTTTTCGCGTTTCTGATAATTTTTTCGTCGGTTGAATTTCTTGAAAAATTTTTTTTCCTGGTTCAAATCTTCCTATTATTTCAGATAATGACTATGCGTGGCGAAATCGGTAAAAAGATGAAATTATTAAGGCGAACAATTTATCATCCAAAATAAAAATATAGATAAAACAAGCATACCATAAGCATACTAAGAATATTAAAAATAAAAGGACTAGAGGCACGGTCGGCATCCCGTCAAAACATTCTTAGTAATTGCCAATTATGATCGCATCAATTCTATTCCATTTTCATCTCAACACACCGCATTTACGATGGAATAAGTGCCATGGCAGGACCACCCCTTTTATGAGCACGGCTTCATCGAACTGGATGGAAAACACGGACGGAAAATCCGTATGATGGAACCAACCCGGGAGGGCTTGACCCTACCCCCTAATACGGGAAGGGAACCTACAGTTTTTCATGGATTCCGAACCATGGAACCGCTCGCATTAATGACGAAATGCATTTATCCAACTCAGAAAGAGAAAGATAGTGGTGCATGTGCATTGTGGGGATTTGAACCCAGACCTCTGTCGTGTAAGGCAAATCCACCCGACACTATGGCACGATCGCTCTATCGCAAATGTCCACAGCCATTCTGTATTATCAACAATGTAAATCAATTTACACATGAAAATTGCTCCCGAACGAACACAAAATAAATGCGGCGATGTTTAGGTAGCAAGGCGGGGAGAATCTGTCGAGCCGACCGGCCCCATCCCCCCGCGTCCACCGCAGTCTTCCTAGCTATGTTTACACGCGCTACACTCACACAGATAAGTGGTTTTACGTCCGTGTACGAGTGAAAACTGGTAATTATAGTAATGTTTTAATTGAACCTAGTTCCGGACGATTTGTATTGTTGCAAAATTAATAGCATATTATTGAAAGATAAAACTACAAAATGAATGATTCAAACCGCATTTCGAATTTTTTGTTTAGCTTATATTCGAATCTAAAAATTATAAATGAAAAAAAATGTGCTTCTAAGTTTTGCAACATTTTAAATTTCTCACAGAATATAGAGTTTTAGGCCATTTACATATTCCAGAAAATAAAACTGAGTTAGCAGTATTTGCTTTGCAGATATTACGGAAATAGTACAAAAAAATTATATTTACACAGTTCCGTAAATAATAAATTGTTGCAAATTTACAGTTATATTACACTTAAAATTAGTTAACATATTCGATTTTGAAATACCATTTCTAAATATTTGTTTAGGAGATATCATTTCTTAAACATATTTCATATTTTATTTCTATCTTCCGGGCCCCCCAAAATGTTGCAAACTTAATGTACACACGTCCATATGAAATAATACGTTTCTGAGAAAAAAAATTGCATTTCGGATTTAATGTTTTTTTAAGTGCTGATTTAAGTCTAAAGTTCCTGGAGTAAGGGCTGTATCTCATGAACCGTAACAGACAGGAAGCTGAAATTTTCACAGATTATGTATTTATTTTGCCGCTATAACAACAAATAGGTAACATTATAAAATAATAATAATTAAAGGTGGGCCCCATACAAAAAACGTGTTTTTTTTAATCTTGTGCGATGGTACGGAACCCTTCGTGTGCGAGTCCGACTCGCACTTGGCCGGTTTTATATATCTGTCCTTAGTTTTTTGTCGGAAGAAGAAAGAAGATAAATCTATAATAACCTTTACTATAACATTAACCAGATTTGGTGCCCTTCAGATTAAGAATTCATCAGTGGTGATGATTATTAGATGTATGCCCATGATCCTGATTTTAAGCACCATTCGGCTTTCAGGGTTGCAGTTCGCTCTCGACCCACTTGAGCAAGTGCAGCAAAATGTGGAATTTCTGGACCACGTCGGCATAGTCCTGACTTCGTGTTCTTATGTCTAAAATCTTTCTGGTCAATGCTTTCAGTCAAAGGTTTTAAAGCAACGATTATTAGTACCCCAACTTTTGAGTAGAATTATTTTATTTATATTCATTTATTATTTATTTATAAGTTTTAGACAGGCAGCATATGCTGATGCGTCTAAATCCAGTGTTTAACTTGATAAATTTAGTTGCTAAGTGGTTTTCAATTTTTTATTTATTTATTTATTTTTCTTTACATTAGATTTTGTTTGACATGGTTATCCAGTCTATTTTTGAATTGGTTGGTGGTCGTAGCGTTAATCACATCTTCTGGGAGTTTATTCCATGCCTCTACTAGAATTTTTTAATGTTTAAAAAATTGGTTCAAACGTGTATAAAATAGCGTGGGCAATACTTTCTAGTAGATAATTAAAAAAAACTATAAAACTTAAATGGCCTGCCAAAAAATAAACATTTGGCTGATGCAGATGCATCTGCGGAGATGATAGCACCATGTAGACTCCGTTGAAGAATTAGTGTACATTTTGAATTCCCTTAACAAACCAGTTTGCCACACAGAGTACAAGTTTACAAACTTTCGATAAATTGTTCTAAAATTAAATATAAGTGCACAATAGTATAAAAATGTATGTCGATAAATAATATGAAAAAAAGATTTTAGTTGGCGGGGATAGTTAGTTTATTTGCAAAACTTATATTTGTCATGTACTTCGTGCATCATATTAGACATGTAGAATTAGGTTTAATTTAGTGTTCTTCGCTGTGTTTTGTTTTGCTGAAATGGCTAATGTTAAAATATGACCAATCCAAGTGCAATGTAATGTCTATGGATGATGAATAAAGAATAAAAAAAAGAAAAAGGTTACCTCGTCGCATTAGTAATAAATGATGGGAATTCTTAAAATATATTGTTTTCAGACTCACTGCAAATATGGTGTTCTGTAGGCCAAAGGGGATTGGTGTTAGTCGCGCGAAGAAGACGATCTTGACAGCCTGCGGACCCGAGATGACCTTGAGCAGCGCCCGCGCTGTGTCGTTCTTCAACAGGCGTTCCAGCGGCAGGCGGTGGCGCAGCGCGCGCAGGGTCGTGTGTGCCACCAGCACACCGAAATTGGCGCCCGCCACTACGGTCAGCAGGCCCTGCACACACACGCGTTTGATAGCCTCACAAATGCACATCGAACAACCATTCACTGTCTCGAATCAGGATACACACATACTAGCACACCATTTCCCCGGAGGGCTAGTAGGGATCAATAATCCCTAGAAAAATGATTCAGCTTGGCACGGTCAATTTAAATTTCACATCAAATGTATATTTCAAAGATTTATGCCACGTATTACTGTTGCCGTAGCAATAAACATTTGTAAAAAAATACTTCTTGTCGCAATAAACATTAGAAAAAAAACCAAACTATAATCCATGTCAGGTCGCATAAAAAAAAAATCTCTTATGGCGCCAAAGAATTTTGCTAAACATATGTACCTAAAGAATACTTTTCTTTGAGCACAAACATGCCCTAATTAAACCAGGGAAATAAGAATAAAAGATGGCAGGCATTGTTACTAAAATACAGCAAAATAACATTACTGTATTTTTTTAAATATATTGAAAGCAGAAAGACAGATAAGGATGATAAGGCAAGCTGTGTGTGTGAATGTCGGGAATGTCGGAGGTTGCTAGCCTCAAGATATAGAAACAGATTTACTAGACTTTCATCAGAGCCGGTAGTCTAAGTTGTCACCTAAATTGGCGTTACGGCAAACCGATCGACTGGTGTTTTCAAATGTATGGAGAAATTGAAGAGCGCGCGCAGCGGGCGTTAAGCGAACTAACATTTGCGAGTCCGAGCTTGATTTGACAGCTTACTCAACGTTGCCGTAAATACGTCGACGTTGCCGTTTACGTCCACTCCGCGTTTTCATACAAATCGGAAGTCCGCGTTTGACTTTGACAGCTTGAAGAAGTAAAACCACAGAATATCTAGTAAAAACTTGTATGGAGTTTGGAGAAAACGCCAGTCGATCGGTTTGCCGTAAACGCCAATTTCGGTGAGAACTCAGACTGCCCACTCAGGTCCAAGAAAGCTGCACCAACCTGTCTCCATCTGCAAAGAATGCACCCAATACTGTCTACATTGCTCATAAGAGAACGAACCGATCATGTAGATCCTTCATCTACAAGTTTATACTTACTTTATGACTTTTACTTAGGTGACTTATTTTGTGAATGCAAAGTAGAGTGGGCCAAAGCAAGCGACAGCCTTCTAAAGCTTGCTGACCCTAGGCTGCCGCCTACACGGCCTCTATTGGCTAGTCCAACGATGTCTAGGTGCCCTAAAAATAATTTGAAATGGTTTTCATGGCCCCAGACACTTTCAAAATATAAGAAGACCTGTTATCATCTCTGAGCTGGGGTGAAGCTGAACTGAAATCCTCTCACAAACCATCTAGAAAAGTATACCCGTTGTGGCCCAGAATTTAAATATAAAATGAAAGGTAGATTTTAATAACTACAAAGCAATCTAAGAACTTTTAAGATACTACAGTACGTAAAAGTATGTCAGCACACGGAAATAGATACCTTGAGTATGCCGAACAGGTAGCCACTAGTGATGATAAGTAGCAGGTAGCCAATGGCGACAGGGAAGCTGACGAGCGTAAAGAGCGCCACGAATAGAAGGAACACGACTGCTGGGTCCTGCGAGTCCACCCAGAACAGGATAGTCTTCAAATATTCCTTGAACAGGTAGAGGAAGAGAACCAGCGACGCCAGCAGTAGCAGGGAGACGATCACGTTGAGGCAGTAGGAGTAGGCGGGCCGGCTCCATCGCGAGCCGCGTACGGCGGCCGCCTCGAGCCCGCACTCCGCGTCTAGCTCCATCTTCACGGCCTCGGCGCCTTCACTGCCTGCGCCGTCGGCCGCTTTGCTTCCGTCCGTGCACATGGCGACACCGCGCCGCCACCATGTCTCATCACCGGCACAGTGGAAACACTACGATTCGACTCCTCGGAGTCGTGCGATGCACAGTGATGCACAGACTATAAGGGGTACTGGTGCGCTGTGAACTTGCTAGTCAGGAACGAAAACAACACACACACACAACACACACGAACGATCCCAAAAAACCGCAGCCACAGACAAAATAGAAAAAAGCTTAATATTCCTTGACCGTATCAGACCAAGGCCACCACCGTGGTCCGATTTGAACTTACGTTACCGAGAGCGCAAGTAGCGCGTTCACACTGGTCCGGTTCGCGCTGATGCTCTCCAAATGGCGGCGGCGCGCCGCCCCAACGGACGGACGTCACCACTTGCATGGACAACCTCCTCTTTTGCCTATATCCAGACGACGATCCGGCAAGGAATGAGGCGCATCACCTCACCATCAGGGGCCTTGCCTCTGATTGATAGATGAGCTAAGCAAGACGATCAAAATGCTCCCAAAAACTGCGGCTGGAATCGACGGAGTGAGCAGCAAAATAATCCAGGCTGCCTGGACCGCCATGACTCACGAGATCCTCTACATGTTCAACCTCTATATCATGACTGGAACCTTCCAAAATGATTCCCAAACGGAATGTCAAACCGGCTTAAGATTCGAAGGCATATAAGTCCATCACATTGATGCCCATCCTTGGAAAAGTCCGATGGCCGGGTAGGTATATATTGTGGCTACCGGATGCGATGGAAGGCCTTCACCATGTGATGTCTACAGGAGTCCATGTTGTGAGCGCTACTATGGAACGTGCTTCTGGACGTGCGCCGCGCTGTCTGAGAGCTGTATGCTGCTGACGTGGTACTCACGGTGGAGGCGAACTCCAGAGCCGAAATAAAGAACAACGCGATCAACGCCCTCGCCGTATGGAGAGGTGGGGCCGAAGCAACCGGCTGGGCTTCGCGCCACTAAACTCCAAAACTATGACAATAAAAGGGACGTTTCATGAACCTGTCGCCCATCGTGCGAATGTCAGGCATCAGTTTAAAGGCAAAGGTGCCCACAATCTTCCTGGGGGTCGAGCTCGATGACACACTCAACTTCACAGCACGCCCGAGTCACCGGAGAGAAGGCCAACTGATCGTTTGGAATGATGTCCCGGGTGTCTAGGGCGACGTGGACGTCAATTTCCACGCGTTCAAGACAGTATACCGGGGCACATGGGTCTCGATAGTGACATAAGGTGTGGCCTACTGGTATCATCGAGCTGTATTCCAATCGGTGCGCAGCCCATTACTAAGAGCACAAAGGCAAGTGATGATCCTGCTAACGAAAGCCTACCCCACGACCAGTACGGTGGTGCTCCCGGTACTAGCCGGGGTCCTGCCGGTTGACCCGGAGGTAATTGGGGTCGGCAGGATATGGCGCGCGTGGGAGGAGCTTGATCCTGGGGAAAGTACAGCTCCGCTGAGATGGGAGATACTTGGGGACCTCATCGGGGACTGACAGGTGCGGTGGGAGACTGCACACACTGGGAGGCACCTGTTCAGGTTCTTCCCCAGCGTCGAGCAGCGAGCCAAGAGCCACTGAGTACGGTCGGGCCACGCGACATCGCCGCTACTGACCGGGCACGGTTCCTTCAGGGCGAAATTTTATGATATAGGACGGAGCGACAGTGACATATGTGAATTCGGGGAGGAACGGGAGGACACGGACCACGTGCTGTGGCGCTGCGAGCTGTATGAAAGTGAAAGGGATAGGTGAGGGGTGTAGCCGAGATCGAGGGGGGACCAGTCTTCTGATCTCGTGGCAACGAGGAGGGGTTTTTTATGGTTCTTGTTCAGCTTTGCAATTTATTCATTAAGTAGTTCTTTATACAGGGCTATTTTTTTAATTAATGTGTTCTTGCTTAACGGATTATACATACATACCACGTTCCGCGAAAGTGACAATTGCATACACAGTGCCCTACCTCCAAAGCGTTTATTATGCAATACTACTAGTTATCTCTTAGTTATTAAGATCGTATATAATCAGTAACGAGTATTTTATTATAACAACTGGACGGTGATTTCCAAGTCGTCAGATAACCAGTTGTGAACGCGCTATCGTTAGCGGAAGCTCGAATCGGATTATGGTTTCAGCCAGCGACTTTTTGACAGTTTGGCAAATATTTTTTTATACTGTTTTCTCGTTGCCACCACAGAACATATAATATCCTATTGCCACCACAGAACATTTATTGATATTGGTTTGGTTGCCACCAATCTTGAAGAAAATTATTTAATTTATAATATTATTCACTCAATCACTGCACTGAAAATGGGCGACCGCGGCGACGTGACCGTGTGGACGCGCGCATACGCGAAGGTGATGCTGCACGCAGCCCGCTACCCGCACGCGGCGGTTTGCGGCGTGCTGCTGGCGGCAGCTAACGGCGGCGCTGGTCGAGGCGTGGACGTGGAGGACGCGATACCGTTGTTCCACCAGTGTTTGCACGTCTCGCCCATGTACGAGATCGCGCTTACGCAGGTGGACACTTGCGAACTCTACACATCTGGCCTAAAATGCTTTTTATGGTCCCATTTAGCTCATATTTAGCAGGGTGCGGCAATCTTGCGATCTCAATGGTAGACTGAACATGTTGCATATTCTAGCAAAAAATATCTACAGGAAATGTGTTATTTTTTTAATTATAAATTGAATAAGATATTTATGTTGTGGGCTACGTCAGAGAGAGGGGGGGTTTATACTATACCAACATCAACAATACCGGAGTGAATGTTACAGATTGAGGGTGCGGCGGCAGCGGCGGACCAAGTGGTAGCTGGTTACTATGTGGCATGTGAAAACTTTCACCATGCCAGCCTTGACAAATGCCCTGAATTGCGCGTTGCTGATAAGATCGCAGAGAACTATCCCAACGCGCTTCTCTTCATCGTAAGTTGGCGCCCACAGCTCTTGAAAAATAACTTCCAAAAAAGTTTAAATTAAAAACTTTGTTGAAACCTGTCATTGGGTACGTTGCAAGAGGGTGCCTAGTTGTTTGGATTCGATAGCAGCATAAGAGAGCAAAGTGAATGTGTCAGGTGAACAACCGGCGGCTGACCCAGCAGCTGGAGCACCCGGCGCTCGTCGTGCAGCAGCACCACGCCGACGGCAGCTGGCGTCCGCGTCACACCAACACTGTGCTCTTCAGTCAGTACACACATACACACATACATGCGCACATGCAATTGCTTTGGACGTGGATTACTTAATGATAATTGCCTAAACAATCTTAGTCATCAGACCTAGCTGTTGAATTTTGAAACAAAATTGAATTTTAGCTATAAGTCGTTTTGTAATTAAAATATTTGTAGATTTTACCAAATCAAACTCTATATGCATGCTGCATCCTCCTCATCACGTGATATTGCCCTTTTTTTTCGAACCACGGTACTTTTTTTTAACCACTTGCAATAGCAAGGCTTTGTGCTGTGCCTGCCAATAAGTTAGTCCCGTCGGGAAGGGCGCTCTCAGAACATAATTTGAGTGCGTAGAATGCACACGATCCAGCCATTGTAAATTGGCGGCAAGTCGCCACTCGGTAAAGTGTGCTTGTGACGTGAACAGAGAATCCGGACGTGCTGGAGGTGGTGTCGGGGCTGCTGCAGCGCGGCGTTCAGCGCGACCTCGTCGACTTCGACAACCACCTTGACGACCTCACGCAGGACTGGAGCAACCGCGCTCTCCACGCGCTCATCAACACCATGGAGAGCCATTGATTCTCACCCCATCTAATTGTATACAGATTATGCTAGATTGCTTTCAATATATTTTTTTCCTTGCAGAAACTTGTAAAATTATCAGCATTACAATATTGTCTTGATTTTTTACCACAGGTGAGACTGGTGAGCTCCGGATATGTAGTTACCGCCTTTTTAATAAGGAGGGCAGAATGCTGGTATCTACCACAAGGGTGTAGCAGCAACTTATGGGCTGTATTGGCATTAATTTTGTGAGTTCTTTTCATTCCATTTGGAGCAGAAAGGGCATAGGTGTTGGGAGATGTATTGGTTGAAGAAATGTAAGGAAAATAATTTTGATAATTTAATTACTGATTACTGCGATCTACTATTATGAGCATAGACAACGTGTTCCACTGTAATTAGTTTTAATGAGTGAATATCAGAAAGGACAATTTGAATGCACTATAAAATGAAATGAGGAATGGTACCTATAACATATTATTTAAAATAGAGGTGGGCAGTCTTGTATTTATAAGTTGTAATAGCTCCCACGAGATGTGCAATAAATATACAATTTGTACAAATTCTTCGAATCCAAATTTATTTACGGACTATAAATAAGTAACACTTTTTTTAAAAGTAAAACAATACACATGTTAAATACTCATGAATCACCCAAAAACCACGGATTCCTACATTGGTAGAATAAAGTAAAAAAAAACCTAGACCCAGTATTTTTGAAGTTGTGAAATATAATGAGCTTTCTCACTTAAATTATCGGCCTAGTGAGTAAACCCCTTGTAGGAATTTTCATGTGACCACAACTAACCCTCGACACCATTTGATGCGTCCGCTACTTATACACTTGACATTTTCTGACTTTGAACAATTTGATCTTGTTAACTAACTTAAAAAAACTTCACATTAAAACATTTAAAAAAATACTGAGGCCGAGTGCACGAAAGGACAAAAAATCAAAATCAACGTCAACGTCTGATCAAACACGTCACATTGTGTGGAAAGTATGGAAGGAACTCTATGCGGAATACTAAAAGTGACGTGTTTGAACATTGATTAACTCGGCCGTCTCTTCATGCAACCGGGGCTAAGTAAGCTCAGTAATCTATGGGCAATGGATGATTGATTAAGGCCGGAGTGCACGACGCTTCGTAAAATGTTATCCGTTACTGATTACATTTGACGATGATGTGACGGCTAATCGCCCATCATATGAAATTGCGTTGCACGTAACATATTTTCGTCAAAGTTAGCTTGCCAGGAGTCAGACCACAAATAGTCCCTCGAAACAATCGGCAAAAATGTTTGCTGTATGGCAACTCTTAGCACCGCCTGAGCTGACATAGTGCTGCCCTTCTCCCACAGTACATAAACAGAAAGGGACAGGCACAATCGAAGCACCATCTAGCGTCAACCATTCGTACTAACAAACAAAACAGTTGCTCTTGGAGCCGCGGGGTGGCGCTACTAGCGCCCAATATGTCGGCTTGCTATCAGCTGTTGGTAGCACCACAGATTACATATATATGGCGCCGAAATTTTTAATCTGTGGAACCGAGTGCCAGGCTAATAATTATGAGAAACAAAGCATTGCATTCCATTAATGGCGACGTTTGCCTCTCATTTTAAGGTCCAATAAGACTACAATAATATAAAAATAGTAACTTATGATACTTTGAATTATTATATGATCGTGATTTTGACGGTGATCGATGGGTCGGGAGTTTTTACGATTAGCGGTTAACATCAGCGATCAACGTAATGTTTAAGTTTCGTGCAACGCAAATTTTGACTGATCTGTCTTTAATCATACGTTGACGGTGATGTTGACGTGCAGGACGGTACGTGCAACCGGGGCTAAGTTGTTAACAACCTGTCAAATTCTTTGCACCTTTCCCTTCACAATATAAATGGAAATGTATGATCTTAGAAACAAAACATTTACATACCAGATTAATTTATGAATATTAATCTGTTTATATATATTCATGTTTCTAAACCATTTTCCGATAGTATTTTGAGCCCATCTTCCAAGGATATTTGGGTTTATAATTTCGAAAAGTATTCTTCAACGAGTTTCCTACATTTAGGTATTGCACTCATATTACTGACTTTTCCTTGAAATTTTCCATTTTTAAAGGCACCCTTTCCTTTTAAAAGCTCTGTAATCCTGAAACAAATAAATAAATATGTTTATGCATTTTTAATTAAACTTAAATTATTAAAAATGTTTTATTGATCAAAACATAGAGCCATGAAGTACAAAACTCCCCTGCTCCCTGCTCCCTAAACTAGCCCGTAGACTACTATAGGGAGCAGTGGGTATTCCTGTTAATTTAATTTAAGCGGGTAAGGCATTTCTGGACAAACTTTTAGCAAAAACTTATGAAAAATAACATTTTAGAATCTATTAATATACATAGCTTGTGTTATCAACATTGATGTAGTAATGGTGAAATATGAGGGTGTTGTCACGTAGTGGATTTTTGGTAAGCCACTACAGTGTTCATAGCTCCTTGGCCAAGGCTAATCCAATCGCCTTGCTCCCTCCGTGGTTTTACCTAATTAAAATCTTCCTTACCCTCAGAAAAAAAGAGAAACGAAAATGATAATTTCGTAGTGCGACGACCATTTTGGGTCGCCCACTTTACCAGCAGCCTTCGCAAAGAGCGCACCGCTACAAACCGCGGTCCACCTACCGGTAACCCAACTTCAATTTAATACCTCTTAGCGATTGCTCACAGCCCTGTTCATTTAATTAAACTCATTTCCTCCTTGGTCGCTATTGACCTGGCTTTATTTTAGCTCCTCAAGCACCCTGTAACCATTTTACGGCGCCCACGCCTCATTTTATTGTGAGCGCCCGTCTAAGTGTTTCGAAATTGACTTCAGCGGTTCCTGCGGGGCTCACCAAGTGGGCCCCAGTTATGTCTTCCGTTCATCCGAGACACGACTCGCCGATGGGTCGTCGTCGCCGACAGCGACGCGGCGAGGTAGCCGAGCACGCTGGCCGGCCATCCGCGCAGCCGCGCCGATGCGCCCCGCGCCGAGCAGCGCTGAGCCACGCCGCCACGCCGTCGGCCGGCGTTGACGACGCGGCCGACACGCCGGCGCCGCTGCTCTGATGCGACGCCCGCGCGCCGCACCGCACGCGCGTGCACCCACCATGCTGCGCACCGACGTGGTCCACCACTGAGTGAACCAACCACCAAGTTTTTCTACCCTTAACGGAGGCCTCAACGACAGACTTTCTAACTGCAAACCATTTACGTACCGCTCGAGCATTTTGTTTATTTTTTCTTTGTAATAAACGTCCGCCTTTATTCTCACAAAAATTGGTCGTATTCTTTTTCCCCGTCCCTGGTAGTACTTGGCTCGGCTACCCCCTAAGGGTACGCCTATTCTACATTTAATTTGGAGTGGTGGCGCGTGATGACGCGGACGGAGCCGCCGCAAAAGCGAGGGTTCCGGTCGAACGTCACACTGGCATCCACTGGTTCGGGGACGAGCAGGACTAGGAATCCTGTTTCTATTTTGCGCCCCACTCCAAACCGAGCTATGTACTGCCTGGGAGGGAAAAAGAATATTTAATTTGTAAAAAGCCAGGTTTCTGTTGAGCCCTCCATTTTTTTTTTCTCATTAATTGTTTGCTGTAACATTTTTACGAGTGATTGTTGTGTGCTAGTGAGCTATCGCATTGGTTGAGACGATAACGCGTTCGATTCGGCGATCGACCTAACCTTGAAACCATGTTTCGAAGTTGATTCGACCACCGAACGAGTAGATCCTGTTTACGCCCCACTCACTTCACACAGTACTTACGTTTCGCCTTCAGCTGAAAAACATAAATTCATTCCATGTTTAGCTGCCCTTGATAACTTCACATTGAACTTAGATTTCACTACACAACATGGCCGCGCGACACAGCGCGAGCGATGTCTTTACTGCGCTCACTTTGAGACGACAGATTCATAATTTCGCATCGATAATCTAAAAACTTTCGATTCCCCCGTTGGTATTTCGCGTTCACTTCAACTTGCCTAACACGCTCCCTACTACTGAACTAGATACGGTCTCACGTTTTTTTTTCGTTCTGTTTTGGTTAGCGCTCGGTAGATCCCGCCTGTTACCCAGTATGATTCCGTTTTGTTTTAATTTAGTTCAGACGGCGCGTGTGCCGTAGGAATTTTTACGAGTTGTTTTTTCTTTGCTCGCGAAACTACCCACGTTTTTTTTTTCTTTCCCTCGCTCCATCTAATTGTCGCGACGCGGAGCGGTCGCGCGGGCGCGTAGTTTCACGGCCCTGATCACCCAACCTTCATTCGTTGGGGACCATTTTTTTTCTTGAACTTTTGATGTCCATACTGTTTCCTCTCACTTACCCTGCGCATGCACCTCGTGCGTTTCAAGACTTTCACAGCCCGATCACCCAACCTTCATTCGTTGGGGATCACCTTTTTTAATTTTTTTTTATTTTATAGTTTATTATGCGTGCATCTATGCGAAGTTAAGAACATATTTCCGACCCGATCTCCCAACGCGCTCTGCATTTCAATTTATTTTTTTTGGAATAAAGTGTTCTCATTTTATTATATGGTTGACCGTTTGGCGAGTGCCAAACGCCCTTGTTGCCCCGCGAACCTTAAGCGGAGGGGACACCAGATTTTTTTAAACCCTTTTCTTATGTAATGTTTTCCGTCACCACAAGTCAAAACGTAGTTTGTATTCTGGCCTTGAGTTTAGAAGGCCCCGCGGATGTTTCATTTTTTTTCCCTTCAGTTCTCTTCCTGCCGCCGGTACTAATACGTTCCACTTGGGAATGTCCCCGGCCGCATTTGTTTTTTTTTGACGGGCCCCACACCTTTATTGGCTCCCGCCCTTGCCCTCTGTTCGCGGACCTAATCGGACACTCGGCAAACATTCGCGGCGCGCTTCTAACTCGTTTTCTATCCTATGGTAAATTTAAAATGTATTGAATGCGAATCCGAGCAAGTCGGCGCGTAATAAGTATTGATATTACTCGGCCGTTCGGACACGCGACGCGATCACGGCGGCGCGCACGCTGGCGAACGCCACCGAAATCGATTCGTCTCGTTCCGTTCGCGTCACAGCGGAACTGCAACAGTTCATTTCAGTTTTAATTCATTCACGAACGAAACTTTTCATCGGTTCTCGTATTGTAAAATATTTCAGTTGAGTAATTTTACTCGGCGCATTATGCCCACCTTTAGTTCCGTTTTTTTCTTGTTTTGTGATTGTACTAGTGTAGGCGGCTAGGTTTCGGTTGAAGCGACGGCGCGCGCGCCGTGGCCGCGTGGGTGCCCGTGCGCTGAGCGCTTTTTAGGATCTAGGCACCTAGGTCATCTAGGTATTAAGGCGTGTTCACACTGTGCCAAAATAAATTTATTTTTTTTTCAAAATAATGTTTTGTTGTTTTGCCTCCAAGGCTACGATCATGCCCCTCCATTTATGTTAGCTCGTCGCTGCGCTGGGCCTGACCCTCCTTCATCCACTTCATGGATTGTGGATTCCTTCAATGTTTTTTTACTTTATTTTTTTTTTTCGCAATAAGGCTTCCGCTGCACTGGGCCTGACCCTCCTTCATCCACTTCATGGGCTGTGAATCCTTTCAAAGTATTTTTTTTAATTTTTTTTAATTTTTTTTTCTCGCAACATAGGCAGTTTGAACACGCGTCCTGTTTTTCTAACGGTATCATGCCAGACCGGCAGACCTAGACTGTGCCTCCAATACCACTACCTAGGCCCAAGTAGTAGTAAGTAGGTCGTTAAGTCCTTAAAGTTAAGCTTTTGATTTTTTTTTAATTTTTCTTTATGGAGAGTTACCTATGTCCCTCTCTCACCTCGTTATTGGGCTATTTAATCCCTATACCGGTTCCCTTCGTAAAGCGGACCGTGTTTGGTTTTGTTGATTTATTTAGTTTGTTGTTTTGACAATGTTAGTACTTAGTTGCCGGGTACCTACTGGACTGTAGTGTCGTTTTGTTTTTTTTTTACTTGTAGGTTCCCCGACGTCACCTCGCCAGCCATGCTGCTGGGTGCCGTCAGTGGTTAATTTATTTGATTTGTGTTAGTTTTAGTGACGTCGTCTGGAGCGGCCCGCTCCCGCACCGGTCGTCCGGCTCGCGCCTTCGAGGGTCTGGACGGCCACTGCAAGGTGATGTCTGATCTTCCGCTGTAGGATGACCAGACTTGGAATGTTAGAGGCGAGCGAAAGATAATGCATGTTAGGGCGCGAGAGCAGGTCTTGTAAATAATGTGTTGTCCCGTAGTTTAGGCATGTGCGTAGCACCAAGCGGTTAGTTCTAGGTTAAGGGTGTCCTGAACTCCTCAAGCTCAGGGCATGATCGCTAGCCGCTCATTGGGTGCCTTAAAGGAGCGGTAACGACACTGTATGGTCCAACTCCTAATGAAAAAAATCTAAGCCTGTATGAGCCATGTTTAAGTGCTATACTTCGTTTTTACCTCACAGGAGCGGTAAGGACGATTTTAGTCTAACTCCTAATGAAAAAAATCTAAGCCTGTATGAGCCATGTTTAAGTGCTATACTTCGTTTTTACCTCACAGGAGCGGTAAGGACGATTTAGTATAACTCCTAATGAAAAAAATCTAAGCCTGTATGAGCCATGTTTAAGTGCTATACTTCGTTTTTACCTCACAGGAGCGGTAAGGACGATTTAGTCTAACTCCTAATGAAAAAAATCTAAGCCTGTATGAGCCATTTTTTTTTTGTGCTGTACTTTTCTTTTGTACCTTACAGGAGCGGCACCGTATTCTGTTAGAAGAATACGGGAACTCCTACAATAAATAAACAAGCCAACACGTCTTTTTAAATTAAGTTCTAGAGCCTAATTTGTGTTCCTTTTGCGTGGAGGAGTATCTATTTTGCTTTTTTTTTTGGTCTGTCCTTTTTTTTTACTGCATTTATTCCAGTAGGTAGCCCGTAGTTTAAGATTGTTGTTTTTTTATTTGTGTCCCACCCGACCTTGTTCACTTACCCATTTCATTCAGGCTTCACCTGTGCCTGATTAGCCTTGGCTTACTCTCGAGGACTCGGTCTGTCGAGGGCGACAGGTCGGACGGCTCGTCGTCCTCTTTCCTCGAGAGGGGGGGTTGTGTCACGTAGTGGATTTTTGGTAAGCCACTACAGTGTTCATAGCTCCTTGGCCAAGGCTAATCCAATCGCCTTGCTCCCTCCGTGGTTTTACCTAATTAAAATCTTCCTTACCCTCAGAAAAAAAGAGAAACGAAAATGATAATTTCGTAGTGCGGCGACCATTTTGGGTCGCCCACTTTACCAGCAGCCTTCGCAAAGAGCGCACCTCTACAAACCGCGGTCCACCTACCGGTAACCCAACTTCAATTTAATACCTCTTAGCGATTGCTCACAGCCCTGTTCATTTAATTAAACTCATTTCCTCCTTGGTCGCTATTGACCTGGCTTTATTTTAGCTCCTCAAGCACCCTGTAACCATTTTACGGCGCCCACGCCTCATTTTATTGTGAGCGCCCGTCTAAGTGTTTCGAAATTGACTTCAGCGGTTCCTGCGGGGCTCACCAAGTGGGCCCCAGTTATGTCTTCCGTTCATCCGAGACACGACTCGCCGATGGGTCGTCGTCGCCGACAGCGACGCGGCGAGGTAGCCGAGCACGCTGGCCGGCCATCCGCGCAGCCGCGCCGATGCGCCCCGCGCCGAGCAGCGCTGAGCCACGCCGCCACGCCGTCGGCCGGCGTTGACGACGCGGCCGACACGCCGGCGCCGCTGCTCTGAGCCGACGCCCGCGCGCCGCACCGCACGCGCGTGCACCCACCATGCTGCGCACCGACGTGGTCCACCACTGAGTGAACCAACCACCAAGTTTTTCTACCCTTAACGGAGGCCTCAACGACAGACTTTCTAACTGCAAACCATTTACGTACCGCTCGAGCATTTTGTTTATTTTTTCTTTGTAATAAACGTCCGCCTTTATTCTCACAAAAATTGGTCGTATTCTTTTTCCCCGTCCCTGGTAGTACTTGGCTCGGCTACCCCCTAAGGGTACGCCTATTCTACATTTAATTTGGAGTGGTGGCGCGTGATGACGCGGACGGAGCCGCCGCAAAAGCGAGGGTTCCGGTCGAACGTCACAGTGTGTATGTGTAAGAGTTAGGGTGTATGTGACTAAGAGAGAGTACAAACAACTACAGATTACTTGCAAGCATTATGCCTATCAGTTGCCCAGAAGGCCAACATATGACCATGCAATGCCAGCCGAACTCGGAAGGAATGTATAAATTATCTATTGGTACCAATTAAAAACGACAACTGTACAAGATTAATTTCTTCTAGCCTACCCCTGATGGAGGAAATAAACAAAATCTGTACTCAAGACAAACTGCATATTAAAATGTCTTTGTGCAGGACCTCTTTAATCCGAACCCCTTTGTCACGTAGTGGATTTTTGGTAAGCCACTACAGTGTTCATAGCTCCTTGGCCAAGGCTAATCCAATCGCCTTGCTCCCTCCGTGGTTTTACCTAACTAAAATCTTCCTTACCCTCAGAAAAAAAGAGAAACGAAAATGATAATTTCGTAGTGCGGCGACCATTTTGGGTCGCCCACTTTACCAGCAGCCTTCGCAAAGAGCGCACCTCTACAAACCGCGGTCCACCTACCGGTAACCCAACTTCAATTTAATACCTTTTAGCGATTGCTCACAGCCCTGTTCATTTAATTAAACTCATTTCCTCCTTGGTCGCTATTGACCTGGCTTTATTTTAGCTCCTCAAGCACCCTGTAACCATTTTACGGCGCCCACGCCTCATTTTATCGTGAGCGCCCGTCTAAGTGTTTCGAAATTGACTTCAGCGGTTCCTGCGGGGCTCACCAAGTGGGCCCCAGTTATGTCTTCCGTTCACCCGAGACACGACTCGCCGATGGGCCGCCGTCGCCGGCAGCGACGTGGCGAGGTAGCCGAGCACGCTGGCCGGCCATCCGCGCAGCCGCGCCGATGCGCCCCGCGCCGAGCAGCGCTGAGCCACGCCGCCACGCCGTCGACCGGCGTTGACGACGCGGCCGACACGCCGGCGCCGCTGCTCTGAGCCGACGCCCCGCGCGCCGCACCGCACGCGCGTGCACCCACCATGCTGCGCACCGACGTGGTCCACCACTGAGTGAACCAACCACCAAGTTTTTCTACCCTTAACGGAGGCCTCAACGACAGACTTTCTAACTGCAAACCATTTACGTACCGCTCGAGCATTTTGTTGTTTATTTTTCTTTGTAATAAACGTCCGCCTTTATTCTCACTAAAATTGGTCGTATTCTTTTTCCCCGTCCCTGGTAGTACTTGGCTCGGCTACCCCCTAAGGGTACACCTATTCTACATTTAATTTGGAGTGGTGGCGCGTGATGACGCGGACGGAGCCGCCGCAAAAGCGAGGGTTCCGGTCGAACGTCACACTGGCATCCACTGGTTCGGGGACGAGCAGGACTGGGAATCCTGTTTCTATTTTGCGCCCCACTCCAAACCGAGCTATGTGCTGCCTGGGAGGGAAAAAGAATATTTAATTTGTAAAAAGCCAGGTTTCTGTTGAGCCCTCCATTTTTCTTCTCATTAATTGTTTGCTGTAACATTTTTACGTGTGATTGTTGTGTGCTAGTGAGCTATCGCATTGGTTGAGACGATAACGCGTTCGATTCGGCGATCGACCTAACCTTGAAACCATGTTTCGAAGTTGATTCGACCACCGAACGAGTAGATCCTGTTTACGCCCCACTCACTTCACACAGTACTTACGTTTCGCCTTCAGCTGAAAAACATAAATTCATTCCATGTTTAGCTGCCCTTGATAACTTCACATTGAACTTAGATTTCACTACACAACATGGCCGCGCGACACAGCGCGAGCGATGTCTTTACTGCGCTCACTTTGAGACGACAGATTCTAATTTCGCATCGATAATCTAAAACTTTCGATTCCCCGTTGGTATTTCGCGTTCACGTAAACTCGCCTAACACGCTCCCTCCTACTGAACTAGATACGGTCTCACGTTTTTTTTTTCGTTCTGTTTTGGTTAGCGCTCGGTAGATCCCGCCTGTTACCCAGTATGATTCCGTTTTGTTTTAATTTAGTTCAGACGGCGCGTGTGCCGTAGGAATTTTTACGAGTTGTTTTTTCTTTGCTCGCGAAACTACCCACGTTTTTTTTTCTTTCCCTCGCTCCATCTAATTGTCGCGACGCGGAGCGGTCGCGCGGGCGCGTAGTTTCACGGCCCTGATCACCCAACCTTCATTCGTTGGGGACCATTTTTTTTTCTTGAACTTTTGATGCCCATACTGTTTCTTCTCACTTACCTTGCGCATGCACCTCGTGCGTTTCAAGACTTTCACAGCCCGATCACTCAACCTTCATTCGTTGGGGATCACTTTTTTTATTTATTTTTTATTTTAGAGTTTATTATGCGTGCATTCTATGCGATGTTAAGAACGTATTTCCGACCCGATCTCCCAACGCGCTCTGCATTTCAATTTATTTTTTTTGGAATAAAGTGTTCTCATTTTATTATATGGTTGACCGTTTTGGCGAGTGCCAAACGCCCTTTTGCCCCGCGAACCTTAAGCGGAGGGGACACCAGTTTTTTTTAAACCCTTATCTTATGTAATGTTTTCCTTCACCACAAGTCAAAACGTAGTTTGTATTCTGGCCTTGAGTTTAGAAGGCCCCGCGGATGTTTCATTTTTTTCCTTCAGTTTCTCTTCCTGCCGCCGGGACTAATACGTTCCACTTGGGAATGTCCCCGGCCGCATTTGTTTTTGACGGGCCCCACACCTTTATTGGCTCCCGCCCTTGCCCTCTGTTCGCGGACCTAATCGGACACTCGGCAAACATTCGCGGCGCGCTTCTAACTCGTTTTCTATCCTATGGTAGATTTAAAATGTATTGAATGCGAATCCGAGCAAGTCGGCGCGTAATAAGTATTGATATTACTCGGCCGTTCGGACACGCGACGCGATCACGGCGGCGCGCACGCTGGCGAACGCCACCGAAATCGATTCGTCTCGTTCCGTTCGCGTCACAGCGGAACTGCAACAGTTCATTTCAGTTTTAATTCATTCACGAATGAAACTTTTCACCGGTTCTCGTATTGTAAAATATTTCAGTTGAGTAATTTTACTCGGCGCATTATGCCCACTTTTAGTTCCGTTTTTTCTTGTTTTGTGATTGTACTAGTGTAGGCGGCTAGGTTTCGGTTGAAGCGACGGCGCGCGCGCCGTGGCCGCGTGGGTGCCCGTGCGCTGAGCGCTTTTTAGGATCTAGGCACCTAGGTCATCTAGGTATTAAGGCGTGTTCACACTGTGCCAAAATAAATTTTTTTTTTTTTCAAAATAATGTTTTGTTGTTTTGCCTCCAAGGCTACGATCATGCCCCTCCATTTATGTTAGCTCATCGCTGCGCTGGGCCTGACCCTCCTTCATCCACTTCATGGATTGTGGATTCCTTTAATGTTTTTTTACTTTATTTTTTTTATTTTTTTTTCGCAATAAGGCTTCCGCTGCATGGGCTGTGAATCCTTTCAAAGTATTTTTTATTTTTTTTAATTTTTTTTTTCCTCGCAACATAGGCAGTTTGAACGCGCGTCCTGTTTTTCTAACGGTATCATGCCAGACCGGCAGACCTAGACTGTGCCTCCAATACCACTACCTAGGCCCAAGTAGTAGTAAGTAGGTCGTTAAGTCCTTAAAGTTAAGCCTTTGATTTTTTTTAATTTTTCTTTATGGAGAGTTACCTATGTCCCTCTCTCACCTCGTTATTGGGCTATTCAATCCCTATACCGGTTCCCTTCGTAAAGCGGACCGTGTTTGGTTTTGTTGATTTATTTAGTTTGTTGTTTTGATATGTTAGTACTTAGTTGCCGGGTACCTACTGGACTGTGGTGTCGTTTTGTTTTTTTTTACTTGTAGGTTCCCCGACGTCACCTCGCCAGCCATGCTGCTGGGTGCTGTCAGTGGTTAATTTATTTGATTTGTGTTAGTTTTAGTGACGTCGTCTGGAGCGGCCCGCTCCCGCACCGGTCGTCCGGCTCGCGCCTTCGAGGGTCTGGACGGCCACTGCAAGGTGATGTCTGATCTTCCGCTGTAGGATGACCAGACTTGGAATGTTAGAGGCGAGCGAAAGATAATGCATGTTAGGGCGCGAGAGCAGGTCTTGTAAATAATGTGTTGTCCCGTAGTTTAGGCATGTGCGTAGCACCAAGCGGTTAGTTCTAGGTTAAGGGTGTCCTGAACTCCTCAAGCTCAGGGCATGATCGCTAGCCGCTCATTGGGTGCCTTAAAGGAGCGGTAACGACACTGTATGGTCCAACTCCTACTGCTAACTAAAGAAGCCAACTTACTTGTTGTGCGAGCCGGTTGCGGTCGCACCCATTATACTTCGTTTTTACCTCACAGGAGCGGTAAGGACGATTTAGTCTAACTCCTAATGAAAAAAATCTAAGCCTGTATGAGCCATGTTTAAGTGCTATACTTCGTTTTTACCTCACAGGAGCGGTAAGGACGATTTAGTCTAACTCCTAATGAAAAAAAATCTAAGCCTGTATGAGCCATGTTTAAGTGCTATACTTCGTCGTTTTACCTCACAGGAGCGGTAAGGACGATTTAGTCTAACTCCTAATGGAAAAAATCTAAGCCTGTATGAGCCATTTTTTTTTGTGCTGTACTTTTCTTTTGTACCTTACAGGAGCGGCACCGTATTCTGTTAGAAGAATACGGGAACTCCTACAATAAATAAACAAGCCAACACGTCTTTTTAATTTAAGTTCTAGAGCCTAATTTGTGTTCCTTTTGCGTGAAGGAGTATCTATTTTGTTTTTTTTTTGGTCTGTCCTTTTTTTTTACTGCATTTATTCCAGTAGGTAGCCCGTAGTTTAAGATCGTTGTTTTTTTATTTTGTGTCCCACCCGACCTTGTTCACTTACCCATTTCATTCAGGCTTCACCTGTGCCTGATTAGCCTTGGCTTACTCTCGAGGACTCGGTCTGTCGAGGGCGACAGGTCGGACGGCTCGTCGTCCTCTTTCCTCGAGAGGGGGGGTTGTGTCACGTAGTGGATTTTTGGTAAGCCACTACAGTGTTCATAGCTCCTTGGCCAAGGCTAATCCAATCGCCTTGCTCCCTCCGTGGTTTTACCTAACTAAAATCTTCCTTACCCTCAGAAAAAAAGAGAAACGAAAATGATAATTTCGTAGTGCGGCGACCATTTTGGGTCGCCCACTTTACCAGCAGCCTTCGCAAAGAGCGCACCTCTACAAACCGCGGTCCACCTACCGGTAACCCAACTTCAATTTAATACCTTTTAGCGATTGCTCACAGCCCTGTTCATTTAATTAAACTCATTTCCTCCTTGGTCGCTATTGACCTGGCTTTATTTTAGCTCCTCAAGCACCCTGTAACCATTTTACGGCGCCCACGCCTCATTTTATCGTGAGCGCCCGTCTAAGTGTTTCGAAATTGACTTCAGCGGTTCCTGCGGGGCTCACCAAGTGGGCCCCAGTTATGTCTTCCGTTCACCCGAGACACGACTCGCCGATGGGCCGCCGTCGCCGGCAGCGACGTGGCGAGGTAGCCGAGCACGCTGGCCGGCCATCCGCGCAGCCGCGCCGATGCGCCCCGCGCCGAGCAGCGCTGAGCCACGCCGCCACGCCGTCGACCGGCGTTGACGACGCGGCCGACACGCCGGCGCCGCTGCTCTGAGCCGACGCCCCGCGCGCCGCACCGCACGCGCGTGCACCCACCATGCTGCGCACCGACGTGGTCCACCACTGAGTGAACCAACCACCAAGTTTTTCTACCCTTAACGGAGGCCTCAACGACAGACTTTCTAACTGCAAACCATTTACGTACCGCTCGAGCATTTTGTTGTTTATTTTTCTTTGTAATAAACGTCCGCCTTTATTCTCACTAAAATTGGTCGTATTCTTTTTCCCCGTCCCTGGTAGTACTTGGCTCGGCTACCCCCTAAGGGTACACCTATTCTACATTTAATTTGGAGTGGTGGCGCGTGATGACGCGGACGGAGCCGCCGCAAAAGCGAGGGTTCCGGTCGAACGTCACACCTTCTAATCCGAATGCCCCCTCCCTTTTTCAATCGCCTTCTCAAGTAGTTGTCACGTGCATTTGTTGGGGTTACTTGTCCGCCATTTTGTGTTACCATTGCGTCGCTCGACAGTTATTTGTGTATTTACATCATGGCTTCGACTTCAAAGAAAAGGACCCGATAAATTCTCTTACTATAATCCGAACGAATATGAAAGCAAAAGTATGCTGTGATGCGTTCTATCGTTTACGTCTACGCCTCCTGACAAGCAGGTTGACGGCGTGTATTAAAAAAGTGGTCTCACGTTGCACCGAGCGCAGCACAGTGCTCCTCCGGACCCTGCATCAGGATCTGCCCCTCGGCCGGCCGCTCCGCCTCCTCGGCCGCCGCGAACACGAACACGCCCTCGCCCTCCAGCGCCTTGCACACGGCGCGGCAGAACTCCGGCGTGGCCTCCCTCCTGAAGAGGAAGAGGTGCGCGGGCCGCGGCACCCGCGCCTTGAACCGCTCCACCTCGAACTCTGCGAGCTCGCTCAGCACACTCTGCAGGTTCTTGCTCGCGAGCTTTAGATTCTTCTGCATCTTTTGGACCAACTCCTCGTGCTTGCTCGGTTCGTTTCTGGAACAGAATGTACTGTTAAGTAGCTGTTCGCACGGTACAAATATAGTAACTCTTTACGCAATAGTAAGCATTCTGTATTAGTAAAGATTGCTAGCTGAGGTACTGGGCCCGCCTGGGTCAATGTCATTTTGGACTTATGTCGAACTCGATTATTTCCTGAATTAAAAGTAGCCCAAAGGGCAAAATCGGTTGAGCCGACATTGCGAGATTGAATAAGAAACATCCAAACATTCCGAGATCAGCAGAAGGAATGATTTTCGATTAACGATTTTTTCCAAGACGAGGCGACACGACAAAGCATTGAAATGTATGGAAAACACAGATTTTCATTGCTGCTTAGATCATCTTTCCTTTACTTTATCTTTTCTTACTATTAGGCACAGTGTCTCTTCAGACGGCTTTTAGCTTAGCGGGGCAGGTACTTGTTTTGCATTCCAGAGGTCTGGGTTCAAATAGCCGCCCCGTTCATGCGCCACTATCTTTCTTTTCGAGTTGGATAAGTGCATTTCGTCACGAATGCGAGCTGCTTCATGATTCGGAAGTCATGTAAAACTGTAGGTTCCCTTCCCCTACTAGGCGGTAGGGTTAAGTCTTCCCGGGTTGCTACCACCGCATCGGATAAAAAGATGGTCGAAGCGGCAATGAAAAATTGTACGCGTAATTTTTCCATCCAGTTCAATGTAGCCATGCTCATTAAGGGAAGGTCCCGTCTTGGCACGTAATGCCTTCGGGAATGACGTACACGTCCATAAAAAAACCGGGAGTACTGACTTGAGGAGGCCGGTGAGGGCTCGCTCGCGGTCCAGCATGCGTTGGCAAAGGGCGAGCACGCGCACTCCCACCGCGAACCGCACGTTGCACTTCCCCTTCTTGCCTGGCTCCACGCCCAGCACTTTGATGCACTGAAGCTGGCTGCCGGACATGCATACATTTACACCATTTCCTTTTCTGGTTTTTAAAGTAGAATATAAAAGCTCGAAAACTTCGCTGAGAGTCTTTTGGCAAATCGTAACAAATTTTGCGATGCTTCGATGCACCATATCGGACAAACTGCCCATGTTTATGATACGATTGCCAAGTGTTTTCAAATAATCAAATACATTGCAACTCCAAAAATGCTATGGTTATTAAAATTAATTTTATGAATCCTTTTATTTTAAGACTACTTTTGGAACTCAATGTCGAAAATAGACCCTGGTACAAAAGTGTTTAAAATGGCCGACTTACAAATTTAAAATATTATAATAAGGCACCTGAGGTTGGAGACGTGCGTGCCGCAGCACATGTTGCGATCGTAGTCGCCGATGCAGATGATCCGGATGGTCGCGTCGCAGTCGGCCGGCAGGCCTCGGGTGTGCGCCTGCAACATTGTGTTTTTCCACGCAATGCCCAAATTATGGGCCATTGTGCGAGAAAGAAGAATACGTCAGCTATCCCAGCTAGTACCACAAGTCCGGTTGTGACTGAAGCCCTCTATGTGGTGGCTGCATGGAGACAACGGAAACAACCGCCCATGTATTGTTGGAGTACAAGAGTGTGGCTGACCATCGGGCGCAGACCCTGGGAGCACTGGGACCCCTTACAGAGTCCTGTGGGTATGTAAAGGGTATGCTGAACTTCTGGGACGAGCTGGGATGGCTTACATAGTAGTCGTGGGCGTTTCCACTGGTCTTCAAAAACGTTAGTAACTGTTATTGCTGATGCCGATAGTCGTTTGCGGAAACTGTTGCAAAAAGAAATGAAAAAAAACTCCCTCCCTTCTTTCCTTTTTTTTTTTTGCTGGACATGAATGGGTATATTGACATCTAGCACGGTTCGATCATCTTACATGAATTCTGAATCTCGAGTGCAGTGACCTGTATTCTACAAGCCGCAACGAAGTAATTATTAGTATTACTAACTATGACTCGTAACTCCAGTTACGAGAGTCGCCGGCTCCAAGCCTCAACCGACGTTACAGCTACTGCCGCCCGCCATTGCGCGAGCGAGAGAGTCGCGGCTGGCGGGTCGTTGCGTCTAGACGTCTAGCAACCTACGGGCTTTCGTTGGCGCGCCGCGTGCAAGATCCAGTGCGCTACAAGAAATTTGTAGCGGCCATACTGCAGTTACGAGAGTCGCCGGCTCCAAGCCTCAACCGACGTTACAGCTACTGCCGCCCGCCATTGTGCGAGCGAGACAGTAACGGCTAGCGGGTCGTTGCGTCTAGACGTCTCGCAACGGGCTTTCGTTGGTGCGCTGCGTGCGCGATCCAGTGCGCTACAAGAAATTTGTAGTGGCCATACTGCTCGGCGTAAAATGAATACTTCGTTTTTACACTAGTAACAGTTATACGAACCGATTTCTCATTTCTCGTCCCACGACTATTACATAGTCACTTTTGTTACGCACAATAGCCTCTCTGTAAAGTAGGCTTAGCGCGGAAAACATTTTGCCCAACTAACTAGCTAACTAACCACATGTCCGAGAAAAAATTGAATTTTCCAAAGGCTCCGGGATGGGCTCTGGTGAATCTATAATCCATGGCCTGTGAATGTTGAGTGAATGGTTGAGAGCAGCGGAACCTCGTCGAGCGTGGGATCGTTGGCGCTGCTCATCTGCACGATGACAGGTAGCGCGTCTCGGATGAGTTGGTTGCAGCGCTCCTGCGCCGCGACCGCCGCCGCCGCCACCGCGTCCACGCGCTCCGCCGCCAGCTCCACGTAGCACTCGTCGGCGCCGAGCCACCAGCTTGTCGTCGCCAGCCCGTGGTCGCGCTCCAGCACCGCCGATAGCACGTGCTGCCCTGAACATTGTGCATGCAATTGTATGCTACAGTGACGAATCGGCGACAAAAATTTACGTCGTGCATCTTTTGGCCATTTTTAATACTTGTAAGCTAACCAAAACAAGACAGAAAAGTTTGCGCCGGCAATCTCGGGTGTAGTGCACAAGTTTGGACGTGTTTCTTATTGCCGGCATTTCAGACCGTCCCGATTTCAGGCTGAGTTCAATCGGTAATGCTAAAGTACTCACAATCGCAGCGGCGGCTGAGATGACAGCATGGTGCTTGGCTTGGCTTGACTATATTTATTATGGTTACTTCGGCAATGTCATTTCTTTTAAATTCTATCAGCAGTAGACAAACACCATGAGTGTTGAGACAAGCCTGGAGGCGTGCTAGATACGGTCCTCATTAGCTAGACATGAGCGCGAGAAGCGGGAGCGTACCCGAATGTTGCTGCATGTGGTCGAAGCGGCGCGGCCAGTCGACGCGCTGCACAACGCTCGCCCCCACCGGCAGCGGCCGCTCCACGAAGTGCAGCGCGTCCGTCCCGCGCCGCACCACCTGCACTACATGCTCCCCGTCCAGCCAGCCCACGTCATGCGGCTGCAGAGCAAACCCATTGAGTTAGTGATATGTTTTGGCACACTATAACTAAGAGTAAGTGCAGAAGAATTACTGCACCAAAGTAAATATTCTATTTTAAATCTTACATACATTAAACCTTATAGCATACATTCAAATAAATCAAATAATGCAGCAACTACCTACCTACTAAGAGCATGAAAGTTTCTGGAAACTGTTTTTTTTAGAGTACCCACATCCTACTACCTATAGACATTAATGAGAAACAAAAATTTCAATATTTTTATATATTTTTTTTTTTATTAAAAACCACTTAGCAACTAAATTTATCAAGTTAAACACTGGATTTAGACGCATCAGCATATGCTGCCTGTCTAAAACTTATAAATAAATAAATATTTTTTTTTTTTCTACTAATACTGATTTTCGCCCGAAAGGGAAAAACAGTATTACAGTGCCCTACCGTTCCCGGCAGGGAACGCCCGTCACAAAAAATGTAACGACCGTCACAAAGTTTTAATTTCATTCAAGTATTCATTTATTTGATAATATTCTCATATATATCAAATCTGGATAAAGTACCTAGTCTGGCTGATTTTTTACAATTTAGTCGTAAGACTAGAAGCCACCCTTGCGACTAAAATATCTATCAGAGAATACAAAATAATTTTGATATTTCATGAAATTGCAAAAAATAGAAGAGCATTTCAGACACTCGCGAGATACACAAATATGTAACAAAAATCATATTTTACCATGTTTCTGAATGACTGAACCTGTACAAATGTAACAACCGTCACAATGGAATGACCCAGAAGCAAACAAATCAGATTCTCTTGCAACATTTCATACCCTACTAAGAATAGATCGGGAACAATGAAAATATATAATAGGGATTAATTAATGTTTAGTTTTCGTAAAAGCCAAATGTGCATGTCACACTATGCTTCATATTAATGTACTTTAGAATTTAAAAATACAAACCCTATTGTCTATGCCAACAATCAAATTTTAAAATCCAACTGCCCTTTAAACAGCTGGTCACTTTGTCACTTTCTCGTTGAGCTTCCTAGAAGCAACATCTCTTAATTTTTTCTCACTATGGTTCATTTTCGACAATTGCTGCTAGAGAGTGCCTTTGCTACCGTTACTTAGCCCTGGTTAGCCTCGCGAAGTGCATTTGCCAAGATAATTACCGGCGCCAGAGTAAGGTAACTCCGGACCCCCACAAGGTACTGTCTGCACTCATTAAATATTCATCATTGTAAATCCCTTTTCATTACCTGTACAGTCCATATTTTCGATTTCTCACAATAAATCAAGGACGGAAAGCACGGAAAAAGAGTTGCCACCTGCTGTGAAGGGCATATTAATCAAATTAAAGGCCGACATTAATTTTAAAGGTTCAGCTACAAGCCTTCGACGAATCTTAAAAGATGTAGAATTTCAATGGAAAATAACAGAAGATTATAAAAAACTTCCGATAGAACAAATAAATATGAGCCTAATAAATTCATTTTTCACCCATTTGAAAAAAGATAGGTACACAAAAAAGCTCGATATTCGGACGCCACACGAGCTCATTGAAAGAAACCCAAGACCCGTGTACTCATTTGCGATTCTTTATTGAGACGTAATGAAACCGATGCGTTTTTGATGAAAAGTGCCGCCGACCTGTCCGCCGCCGGCCGGGAAGAGTATAGTGTCTTCGAGCACGACCGCGTAGCCGGAAAATGCACGGCTGCGGCCGTACTCCACCACCGGCTCGCTGATCGGTTCGCACGACACCACGCGGGACGAAAACTGTAACAAGTTAGCCATTGTTTTCATCCGACCAAAACATTATTTAATATTTCCCTTTTTTATGTTTGTTGCGGACTTACCTCTTTTAGGAAACTATCCTCTTGACACTTAAAAACCATTTTAATTAGATTAGATTGTATCTTAACGAATCTACAGTTTTTCAACAAGTTTCTCGAGTTTCTCGTCCCGAGTCCGACCATAGATAATATAATATTACTGCGTAATATGGATGGGAAAGCTGGGAACACTTCGGTTAACAAGGTGAAACAGCGATATAAAGGCCAACGTTAGAAAGAGAAAGCACTACTTTTTACTCAAAAGGTTGCCAGATTAGGGATAAGTTAAAAGATTTCAAGATTTTTATGAGCGCTGGAACCAAAGTCTATGACTTTTTAACCAGCAATGTTCATAGATAAAATAAGTAATAAAACGATAATTTCTTAGTGAAATAAATATACTTTATTTTTCTTTGGAAAAAATCTACTGAAGTACTTAAAAGTATTTTTACTCTTAATATTATCTACAATAATTTAATTTTCACGGATTTTTTTTGTAGTAAGTATAAATGATGTATACATAATTTCTTCAAGTTTCGAAGATCGAAAATTGTATTTAAGTTATTACCTAGTTCGTTACCTATGGAAAATGTAGAATTACGATTAGTTAAAAAAATCGGCGAGTGAGATAAGTTAGGAAGTCAATGGTTGATAGTAAATGCGGCAATTTTCATACTGAAAATGAGAAAAGGACTTAGACAAATGACGATTAGTTGAAAGTTTCATTTAGCTAATCACTAAAAGGGATTTCAAATTAATCAAATGATTATGAAAGTCCGGGTGGCGGAGGTATTCCGAGATGAGATATTGATCAATTCATTTTACGCCATCTATAATTTGAACTCTATTATTTACTAAATCTACATTATGTTAACATTTAATAGTGTTTAACAACGGTTAAATACTATAAACTCTATTTGTATTCGAAATTCGAAATTCGGGTGTACAGAGCCTTCGTCATTATTAATACTAAATTGTATCATCAAAAATTTGTCAGCAATTTTATACTACATGTAGTATTTATCAAAATAATAATTATAATAGTTTCAGTTTCTTTATTTCCTCCATTAGATGTATATTACACACTCGGATTCATATTATTTTTTTCCGTCGGTTCGATTACTTCTGGCGAAGAAGAGCCGACAAGAAACTTCGTCAGGTTGGTCATTGTATTATTATTTTTTCCAGTGATACTTACAAACTAGTTTACAGTGATTGATTGATTGATTACTACTGCTCACAAAGAACATTATTATAAGAACATTATATACATTGGTGAGGAGCAAACTCTTGACTACGATAATAACATCTTATTCTAAATTAATAGGAATTATGATCTAAATTATTCAGGTGTAAAAAGCCATCGTCATTTTTGATACAAGGTAATATCAAATTAAATATAAGTTAGTAAATAATAAACAAATTCATACTAACAATAACAATGATACAAAATGTAATCCCCTGTTTACAGTCAAAATGATTGAAATTCAGTAATTATAATAGGCTACTTTTGTTACCCGGTCATGTATTCATGGGAAAAGATCTGAACGTGTTCATCTGCTCTGGATAAGTGCTATAATAACTACCGGTGCTTCCTTTTCAAGGACTTTTTGAATTTTTCTACAGCTAACTTTTGAAAATAACCTAACTTCTCATCAGCCCTACTATCTATTCCCTTCAATAATCTATTAACAGATTTACACCAATAATTGAGTTGAAACTTTAAAACAAATTCAAAAAGATATGACTGCTTGTTCACTGTGATGAATACAATTGATCCATTTTACAAGAACATTTTTCCTTAAATGACTTAACAATAGTTTCGAAATACCGTCTAAATTAGCATGTTCGTCTAAATAATTATTAATAGCACATGTACAATTTTTATAAAATTCAATCATATCGGAAGAAGGATACATTAAAAAATTTCTTATTCTCAATGAAAGCATGTTCAGGTAACCTATGATCAGTTACAAAAATATTCTTACAAGATGTACAATTATCTAATTTTAGTACTATTTTCTTGGCTACCCAGCCTGCTACGTAAGCATTAGCATAACTCTGACATTTTTCATTAATTACATCACTAGTAGTAATAAAGGGTTTATTGGTAACTGACAAACTTGGTAAACAACATTTTGTAGAGGCTGTACCACAAACAGCCTGGGAAGCCTCAGAATCCAAACTAGCCTTAAACAAATTTACCATATTTTTTAAGTCAACAAGATTATGAGCCCTATCTTTCTTACAATTAGCACCAGGAGAATGAACACTATGGGTATCACTAATTATTAAAGCTTTAATAGAATTTTGAAACGCGTTGCACATAGGACTAACATTACGATAATTATGAGACCTTAATTTCCCAAAAAAATTTTCTAGAGGATCCTGATTTAAATTTCTAGGGGAAAAAAACCTAACACCCTTACTTCTAAGAAAATACCATAAACTTCTAAAACTCTTAATTGTAGTTATCCAATTCTGGGCACTAGGAATCGAGTGCGTACGCCCATTCGTATCTACAAATTTCAAAGTTTCTAACATTTTAATAGCTTCGATCCAAAAAGTATGATGTGAACTATTTTCCTGGACTCGCACTCGTAACTTTCCTTTATCATAAGCCTTATATCCATTAACACTATCAAACAACTTATCAAAAAATCCCACGAGTTCTGCTGTGTCTCCGATAGTACTTGATACTCGTCTGCCATTGATGTCAGGTAGTCCAGCTGCAAAGTAAAATAAAATGCTTGCAAACTCAGTGTAAGTACCTTCTTAGAATGGTTCTAAGTGGATTTTGTCTTCCATTTGAGCACAACATTGATGGACAACCAACACATCATTACTTTGAGATAAGTATCTATTCATCCTTTGATTTATTAGCATGTTACCTTTCAGTACTTTAAATGCCTCTGTTCATATTGTTTGTACAAGTAATTGATTGGAAGACACCTTCAGAGGTTAGGGGCGCCTTTAAACGATATATTTATTATAAGTTCTGCTATTCCGTGCCATATTATGTTTTCAGTATTTTATGTTAAAATTCAATGAAGATACAACATGAAATAATCATAAATTCGTAGTCAATAACCAAAATAAAAAAGCATACTAAATAACCCTTAGAAATACAAACACTATTGCAGTTTAAAAAAAATAGTTGTTTGCCTACCGAAGTTCTTGAGCGTGCAGAGAGGTACTTGTGCATGCTGGAACTGAAAATTTGAACACATTTATTAACTTTCATTTTTTTCATTTTTAATGGATCAATATGTACATCTGTCACTTTCGGTATCATCCTCGCTTCCCCATTTGGACTATCTCTTTCATAGGCCTCCACCAGATCTTGCCACCTGGCCCTCTTTTTGTCACGACCAAACAAAATATCGTACTTCATTAAATTATTACGAAGACCTTTCAATAGGTGAGGAGGATCATAAATAATAAACAATTCTTCATCGGCCACTCGAATCACCTGATTTTCATAATGTTCATCTTTCAAAACACAGTCACGCATAGTTTCCTTCCTCAATATATTGATCGCTCCCCTATTGGATGCGCCTTGGTCACAAATTAAGGAAAGCGGAACCAAGTTACATTCTTTTAGCATAGCCACAACCTCTTTCAATATACCTGCTAATCTTTCACTCGGTGTTGTCCCTTCACAGAAGTAATAAGCTATCACCTGCTTCCATGAATGACATACTCCTCTTAACATTATTACCAAAGCATGATCTGCAAATTTTCGTCGCCTTTCATTTTCCCCGAGATCTACCAACCCTACAATTTTGTCATCAGGAGATAAATGAACCCCACAACTCAAAGATATTTCATCTATAACAATAGAGCAATATTTTCTAGTGGAATTCCAAGTTAACGTTTCATTTGCTAAAAAGGTTTTAATACTGTTATTTAACCCAGTTCCAAAACGAATCTTTCTTATAATTGACTGCAGTGTTTTAGTCGTCGGTAGTACAAAATGTTTCTCAAGGAATTTATATCCTTTCGGACTAGATTTATACATCGCCAAACAGAAAATTTTTTTCATCCAATGTGTACTTGCGCCCCATTTTCTTACGATTTACATTCAATAATTGCATTCTAATAAACTCTCTATTTGTCTTATTTAATTTATTGAGCATACGCTCAGATACGATATTTATACTCCTCTGTAGTGTTCTTCTATGCATCCGGACTCGTAGTCCTTTCTATCACCTGCTTCCATGAATGACATACTCCTCTTAACATTATTACCAAAGCATGATCTGCAAATTTTCGTCGCCTTTCATTTTCCCCGAGATCTACCAACCCTACAATTTTGTCATCAGGAGATAAATGAACCCCACAACTCAAAGATATTTCATCTATAACAATAGAGCAATATTTTCTAGTGGAATTCCAAGTTAACGTTTCATTTGCTAAAAAGGTTTTAATACTGTTATTTAACCCAGTTCCAAAACTAATCTTTCTTATAATTGACTGCAGTGTTTTAGTCGTCGGTAGTACAAAATGTTTCTCAAGGAATTTATATCCTTTCGGACTAGATTTATACATCGCCAAACAGAAAATTTTTTTCATCCAATGTGTACTTGCGCCCCATTTTCTTACGATTCACATTCAATAATTGCATTCTAATAAACTCTCTATTTGTCTTATTTAATTTATTGAGCATACGCTCAGATACGATATTTATACTCCTCTGTAGTGTTCTTCTATGCATCCGGACTCGTAGTCCTTTCGTTTCTGAAAAGGAAACAAATTAAAAATTACGTATACCTTTAATTGAAATAACTTTAATTTTCTAGAAGTAGAGGTATTTAATTGTTTCATTTTTTTTATTTAAGATCTCAGGCAATTTATACACGTCAGGAAGTTGTACACTCCTATAATAAGAAGCCGGTTTAGGAGCACACAAACCACAACAATTATAAATGTTAGAAATGAAAGGTACCTCTAATAATAATCATAGCAAATAAACCGTCTGTGTACTTATGCACGCAAGTAAAGAGTTATACTTCTTACAAAACTAACATAAATTATATTTTGTTACATTGCCTCGACTTGGCTTGGGCTTGGGCTTGAGCTTGGGGCTTGGGCTTGGGCTTGGCATGGCTCGGCTTACTAGATCCGGCAGATTAGATAGATAGATAGATTACTAGACGGCGTGATGGTATGCTTATGTCCGTGCATGCATATGCACGAATGACAAAATGACATAGCAACAAGAAAAGTAGCCCCACACAATACAGTATGTCAGTTTTCTGTTTTATACCATAGTACTTACATGTGATAACTGTTAAAAAAAAATGACTGGACCCAGAAAAAAAGTTGGACCTTTTGAGAAATACTGGATGGATGAACGTCAACCATTGAGGCTGGCCGTGGTTTTTTCCATTTAATGTACTTAAATATGAATCCACATATTTATATTAATAATCCTTAATTTGAAAAAGATGATTTTGTACGTACGCGATGAATGCTGGTTAGCTGATGACGTAGATGGCTGCTGCTGCTGTCGTTGTTCTGGCGAAGGCTGCTCCGGTGGCTTCTCTAATGGCTGCACATCATACTCCCTTGCGGATTCTGATAAAGGATGTATGTACCACATGTATAAACAGTTTAGAAATAGTATATTCATTTTTTTTCTCTGATAATTATATTAGGACTTGAGCCAGGTTTGGCTATGCCAGCCCCATAGTGACTGTCACAATAATGAATTCCTTACTTCGTGGCTGGCCCAGAGCCTCATGGATTAAAAAAAAGACTATTGAACAAAACATTAAACCGTTGAAAACTGAAAAGCATAAAATAACTTTTTAGGAATAATTTTAAGTCAGCTTTTTGAGTTGATTGCTTGGCGCCGCCTCAAAATTAGTTAAATTAGTTAAGGTTTGAGTTTCTAGCCAAAGCTCGAGGAGCATTTACTTCACACTGAACCTTGAAGGTCTGATGATGACCAGAAATGCTCGCGAGGTCTTCATGCAGCTCACAGAGCCACTAGTTAGTAGTAGTGGGATAGGCACCCGTCATAATATAGGAACGTGTTTATTAGAAGTATACAAGTATTTAAGATACTCACCCATTTCAGGAAATATTGTAGGAACCGCAGAACTCTTCAAACGTATATTGACGTAGTCGTTACACCTCGTCGGCACTTTCGGAAACCGGTGAACAACTGTGTCCATACCAGTGTTTTTACAGCCTCGCACGGAACATTTGCTCTCATTCGGGCGATTTGGACGCCTCCACTCCATGTTTTTGTGCTATTTTTCACTTGCTTTTGCTCAGAGTACGCAAATTAAAACACAAAATGGCGGTTGGAAATTGAAATTCAACGATGCCATTGACATAAGACCGTCAATGATACCATGCGTAAGAAAAAGGCCTCCCGGTATTTTTCCCTAAATTATTGGACAAATTCGACCAAAATTCCTTAAACATGCGGATGGTTACCGGTATAGCAATCATCTCCCCTGTCCCTTACAAATTAGATAAGAGGAAGTGAGAGAAGTCTACTTTCTACTTTTTGTATGGACTTCTGGGACTATGAGTCCGACTTCGGACACCAACGTGAAAAAAACCTGCCGTTGTGTTATGACAGCTGTCACTATCAGATGTTTGTGACAGCAGCCTTAATTTTTTTTGTAACTTTTATCCATATGGGAGAGGCAAGACCTGTCGCTATACAGTTTGACTTTTATTTTTATATTTTAGCTGGCCACACTTTGTATCACTGTATTTGTTATAACTGAATATCTTCTACGCCAGTATCTGTACCTTCAATGTTATCGCCTCCGGAGGTAGAAATACGGCTCCGCCGTTTATACAGGTTTACGGAGGTATAGTCCAAACGTTAACCAGATATTCCTTAATATATTTGGAGCAAAAAAGGTTGATAAACTTTTTTTGTACGACTTTAAAAAATTCATCCTCCCCATACATTGCGTGGGATTAAACCACTACCTAGTAAGGGGGACCCAGTTTTACATGGAATCCCAACCACGAACTATGTCGAAAATCTCTTAGTAGTTTCTTAAGATGTGCTCAAAATAAAAGAGGGCCCGTAAAATGCAGTGGGTCCATATTCTCTTTACATGCCAGAACCCACGCAGTACAGGATCAGTTCTTTGGTGTGCATACATTATTTGGTTTTCTGGTTCACCTCTTAATGAAAAACTGAATGGTGTGACCACCAGTGTAAGTATGCACACCGCACTTCGAAGCGTTACTGGGTAGAATATTTAGCATCCACTTCTGATTGGTGCAGAACAAATCGAATTCCCTCACATATTTTCTCACATCTTGCGCCAGGTCAGCCATTGGTAAGGTAAGGATGACCAAACGAGCTCAGATTATACATTTTTATTTAATAAGTAACTTAAGCACAAATGAGATTAAAATCTAAATGAAAAACCACACGATTCGTACTAGAAACGCCAACAAGAGGGCATAGATCGCCAAAGGCACTTTGAACTTTTCCTTCTGCGCATCCTCGCACACGACCCCCGAGACCTGCCCCTTCCTCAGCGGCGCCGCGACCCCCGCCATCTTGAGCCGCTCCGTCGGCGCACCCACCATCGAGAACTTTCCCGCGCCCGTTATCAGCACCGTCACCATCTTGCCCATGAGCCTCTCCTCCTTGGGCACGAGCACCTGCTCGTAGAACTCGTTGTGCGCGACGTAGAAGTTGCCGTCGTGCGATACGTCCGTCACGAGCACGTCCTGCACCTGCGCCAGCCGGTGCGCGTACGGCTGGTAGGAGTGGAACAGTTCCGTGAGCGCCTTGGTGCGCGTCTTGACTTGCTGCGGGGGGATGCGGGGCATGCGGGCGGCGGGGGTGCCGGGCCGCGGGTAGAACTGGTTGATGAAGAGGCTCGGGAACTTGTACTTGTCGCAGAGGCTCATCGTCTGCGCGAAGTCCTCCGGTGTCTCGGTGGGGAAGCCGCAGATGATGTCCGTAGCTATCGTCATGCCGGGCACTCTGGAAACCATTGTTATGTTGAAATAAGCCTTCAATCGTAAATCAAAAACCTATGCCTTAATGACGTAAGGTAGATATTCCTATTACTTTCTTTGTTGCATTGATACTTCGGTAAATATCGGTACTACCGAGCGTGCTAATATTCTTTTAAGTTTTGTCAAACTGCAAATGGTTCTAACTGTTAATATTTTTTTTTTAAATGTATTTGGAACTTACTGTGTGTAATTCAATAAAAGTTCAAAGGTACAAATAATTCAAGGTCAGTAAAGAGGAAAGAAAAGCAGTCCCATTACACAAACAAGTCCAAATAGTGAACAACAAACAACATCTACCGTCAGACAGTACCATTTAAAAAAATACCAAATCGGTCCAGGGGTCTTCGGGTAATCGGTACATAATCGGAACATAAAAAAAAGATTCCGAAGAATTGAGAACCTCCGCCTTTTTTTGAAGTCGGTTAAAAATAGAAGTTGAAGAGGTTTCGACTGGTTCTTACTTCTTTTGCTTTTTAGGATTCCGTAGCCAAAGGGTGAAAACGGAACGCTATTACTAAGCCTCCGCTGTCTGTCCGTCCGTCCGTCTGTCACAGGGCTGTATCTCGTGAACCGTAATAGGTAGGCAGCTGAATTTTTCACGGAGTGTGTATTTATTTTGCCGCTATAAGAAAAAATAGGTAAAATAAAAAAATAATAAAAATTCAAGGGGGGGTCCCATACAAAAAACGTGAAAACGATTTTCCCAAAAAGCAAACATTTAATGCAACTTTGTAGAAGCCGCTCGCGCCATTTGGATTGCGAGACGATCTGGCAGCGCTAACGAGAGCGAGCGCGACGCACGGCACCCGCTCACGAGAGCCTGCGCGACGCACGGCACCCGCTCACGAGAGCCTGCGCGACGCACGGCACCCGCTCACGAGAGCCTGACTGCCGAGCGGCACCCGCTCACGAGAGCCTGACTGCCGCGCGGCACGCACCTCTCCCGGAGGAAGTCCACGACGCGCTCGAAGTCGGCGCGCGAGTACTCGCGCTTCATGTCCGCCAGCACCTGGTCGCTGCCCGACTGCACCGGCACGTGCAGGAACCTGCGACCGGAGACGTCCATTGTACGAAGTGCAATATTGATGTGTTTCTTTAAAATGGCTACATTCAAGGCATTCCCACATTTCGATTAGGGGGAAGTGAGATGTATAGTCGAGCCGTTCTAAGAAGCGTTTTTTGACACAGCAGTGTGGAAGGAAAGCTAATGACTAAATTATGGAACAGACCACTTTACCCCACGTTTTATATTTTTGGGACCAAATAATAACAGCTTGGTGATGTGTTTTTTTTTTATTATGACTTGTAGATTATATTTTATTCTATATTGTGTCAATTAATTACTAAACAATGTATGAAATAATATAATTATGAACAAAATAATGGTACAGTACCAGCACTGGGAGTAAATTGAAATAGGGATGTGAACCTGCAAAATAATATCGACCATTTAAGTTTTTATACCTTTTATTTCGATATCATCACGATTACCAATGTTGGCTTGCGAGAAAGAATATTCGGTCTCGGGATTTCCAGCAATTAACTAATGCCTCCTTCATTTCTTAAATGATATGTTTAGGCACATATAATAAATGTAAAGTTCATTGCAGTATCATCTAGCTTTTTCTAGTCAGTTAACTTTACATCGCTGAAGAAGAAAGTCGAATCAGTCGAATAAAACTGACAGTGAAATAGAATAATAACAATCGGCTTAGATTCATTTGCACGTCGCCCTTTTTCCATTTTGGGTTTTTCCCTTTTTCGGTTCTCAGTACTGTTTTTCGACAAAAAAACTGGTGCTCACGTCAAAAGTTGTCAATTTTTACTGACGAAAATGTATGTGGAGGACGATCCTTTTAAGGTGTACAGCAAACATCTCAATCAAATGTTTTGCTCCAAATATGCAATGGTTAATGTTTGGAACATTATTCCGTTGATATCCGTAGGTATACACCTGGACAGGCGCTTGACATGGAGAAGCCATATATTTGGGAAACGGAAGCAGTTAGGAATACAACTGCGTAAAATGTACTGGCTACTAGGAAACTTCTACAGCTGCATAGACCACAGTTGAGAACGGTGGTAAGCCTACTCACGGGCCACTGCCAGCTCAACAAACACCTGCACACCATCGGAGTCACGGACAGTCCCCTCTGCAGGGCCTGCTTGGAGGCGGAGGAGACACCGGCACATATAGTCATGGAATGTAGACAACTGCAGACATTTTGTACGGGGGTCTTTAGCACCGAAAGGAGCGACCCGCAAGTGTGGAAAGACCCTAAAGGGCTGCTACGCTTTGTGGAAGAGCTCGGCTGGCTGGAATGAGCCAAAAGTCGGGTTACTGAGCACAACGGCCTCGTGTCAAGTGCGTTCAAGCGTCGGCAGCTACTCGCCGACAACAACAACAACAACAACTGGCTACTCAACCAAAGATCGCAGCTTTCCCTGGAGAGCAAGCTGTTGATTTATAAGTCAATCATTAAACCGATATGGACGTACGGTATACAGTTGTGGGGCACTGCTTCCAACTCCAACGTAGAAATCATACAAAGATTCCAATAAAAAATGCTACGCATAATTACGGGTGCTCCTTGGTACATGACCAATATAAGATTACACCATGACCTTCACATTCCATTGGTCAAGGAAGAGATCGCCAATACCGTCGAAAAATATAAGCACAGACTATCCAACCACCCCAACATCCTGGCTTGCCACCAAATGGATGGAAAAAACCAACCCCGGAGACTGAAGCGCAGAATCCCACAAGACTTGTTACCCAGCAGAAAATGAGTGTATGAAGAAATGAACAAAACATTAACTACGGTTATCATTGTAAGAGTGGGTGCGCCAAAGGACACATCCCACAAAAGACATAAAGAAAAAGGATCAAACCAATTGCTGAATGTCCTGCCATAGCGACAGATTGCAATGACAAGAACAAAAAAAAAAAAAAAATCCGTTGAAAGCTGTATATGTGCAAAAAATCTTGTATTTAGGTTATGAATCACCTTCCGGAATCAGATAGTCCAGTTGACTATCTGATCGGTATCAATGTGTTTTTTTTTTTAAGAAGATTGCCTATTATTAGGTTTTTGCTTTTCCTTATTAAAATGTTATCGATGTAAAAGTAAAACTCTGGTTTTTACCCTTCCCTATTCCTCATCTGTCAAAAAACGCTTCTTAGAACGGCTCGACTATAGTAGGAAGAATGTAGGGTACCATCTTTGAAATTCACATGAAAGGTCTCAGAGATCGAACTGATATTCTAGATTGAAGAGCCAATGGACATTTACACATACCGCACTAGAGTCTATGATGCCAACATGATGAAAATAATTGGTGTCTGTAGGGAGTATTTTTTGTTGTATATTTTTAAATGACAACCATGTCATAATTAAAACATAAAAAAAATAGGCTAATTAAATGTTATGATGGAATGAATTATGGTAAACTGCAAGTAGGTTTTCAATTGATGGAGAGCACAGAAACATCTTTCAGCTGATGCTGAAATCAGGAAATTTTCACATGTTTGACCTTAAGAAGTAACTGGCATACTGAATCGACTTTAAGTAAAACTTCTTGAATGGATAAAGTGTGTGAGCGAGAAGCAGATAGAGTTGAAGTAAAATCCCACAGTTTCCATATCACTTTTTTTGAATTATGATCTTATACCATTCAGTCCTGAAGATGTCCATGTGAGTGCGTTAAGAGTGAAGCGACATATGTTGCCACCACTGAAAAGAAATGAAGAAGTGGCATGCGCTCGATATTGCGTCTCCGTCATATAGTCAAAATAACCCTATGGTTGTATGGGAATCCGGCGGCGCGTCATATGCCACACAGTCGAAACATCGCCACCGCGCGCGAATGTGCTCTGAAATAGCATTCGTCAAGTCAGTTCCCACCCACACAAGCCCTCCAATACGTCTGCGACTAAGTTTGCATATGGCATGTAGTTATTGGTCATTTTTGAAAATTGGAGACAGTAGGTCCCATAGCAGGCGTGTTCGATGCCATATCTCCTGCCTTTTGACCTATGGTTACAGTGAGTTGCTCACTTGTAGACGCGTGGATGCGCCATGATCCTGGCGATCTGCTCCAGGTGCTCCAGGATGTAGGGCGGGTTGGTCATGCCGAGCCGGAGACGGCAGCCCTCCGGGATCACCTCCACCAGCTGCCACAGCAGCTCTGGGAGCGACGTTCCGATGTCGCGTCCGTATGTGCCTGCACCACATAGTAACATTATTTACTCAATTTCTTTGAGGCCTAAATTCCTATGTGACTAGACTAGCCCCATTATTCCTTAATTTTTTCAGAGAATACATATTAAGGTGGTTCCTGTTAAACCTTAGAAATAATTTTACTTAATCTCTGACATCATTTCATGAGTCATAAATAATTTTTTGACTAGATGATGGCACAATACACCAGATTTAAGAACGGCCCGTAAGCTATGCTCCCCATACAAACGTAGTTTACTAATAATTTGGAAACCGCTGTTCCAATTAAATTGATATTTAATATCTAATATCAGGTAACAAATATCTGTGTCTGCATGCTTTTGTTTTTTTGAAAAATCCAAACCGAATGAAATGAAAGCAAAAAGAAAATCTTCATACGAATTTTGTTTTCTCTATGGTTTGACCCAGAATACATTTACCGAAAAGACAAAGGCATGCAGACACAGATATTTGTAGCCTTATATTAGATACCAAATATCAAGTAAGTTGGAACATTGGTTTTCAAATGATTAGTAAACTACGTTTGTATGGGAGGCGAAATTTTCAGGTGCTTACTGGACGACATTAAGTTAAGTTCGTAAGATTCATAATTATAGTTTTTTTTTTAACGTTTCTCCTTACGTAGTATTTCCACGCCGCTCCAGATTCTTGTGGGCGGTGGTAATGGTTAATTAACGACTTAAATTTTAATTAAGTTATAAACGTATTTTGTGACTGACAAAGTATATTCAGTTGTTTTTTATATGCTTGAAAAATGATCATGCGACTTTTGTATTTTTGACATAGACCTAGGATAGCACGTGATTTTTGACATGATCAAGTGTAGGTTACCTACCTATGAATAAAATAAAACAATACAATACAATCAGCTACACGTGTACGTAAGTTGCTTTATAATTTCACAGCAAAAATAAATTCTACATAGAACATTTAATTGAATATTTTCAGAAAAACTATTTCGAAAAAATATTTATTAGACTTATTCCATGTTAATTAACCGACTTCAAAAAAAGGAGGAGGTTATCAATTCGTCTGTGTTTTTTTTTTATGTTTGTTACCTCATAACTTTTGCCTGGGTGAACCGATTTGGATGATTATTTTTTTAAATCAAAACTAGTGCTTCCCAAGTGGTCCCATTTTAATTTGGTTAAGTTCTGGCAATGATATCCATGAGAAAATCATATAAGTCTTAAATTTGTATTAAGATGTGTGCGACAAATGGACGAATAACTCAATATAACGCCAACCGATTTCGATGATTCTTTTTTTATTGGAAAGGACGTGTACAAATTAGTAAGTGTGCTTCAGATTCACTAAAAATAAACAAATAAAAAAAAATGAACAAAAAAATTACCGACTTCAAGGAAAAAGCACTAAAAATAAAAAAATAATTGCCATTTTTGTAGTTACGATTTTTGTTATTTTTTGAATCGGCGTCAGCCGGGCACGCGCTGCGCCAATCAAGGGAACCTTGGCTACCTTGGCTGACACCGACTCAAAAATTACAAAAATCGTAACTACAAAAATGGCAATTATTTTTTACTTTTTAGTGCTTTTTCTTTGAAGTCGGTTATTTTTTTGTTAATTTTTTTTTTAATAATAAACACAGATCATACTCTGAATAGTTATACAATGTTTTGTCCTATGCATTTACATGCAGTTTCGAATTCGAGAGAAAGGGACACAACATTGTATAACTATTCAGAGAATTAACTGGGTTTATTGGTAACGGGGATTTACTACAGTCATCTGCTCAATGAGGAACTCATCTCCCATTTGAATGTGACTTTGTGTGTGTGAGTATCTCGCTGCGCATGTGCCTCGTTTGGCTGCATGTGCACCGGTCGAGGCACACGTGTCCCGGCGGCACGGCGGAGACAGCCCGACCTGTGTCCTCGCTGGTGAGCCACAGCTCGCAGACGCCCTCGCGGAAGGACTGCCGCGCGCGCTCCACGATGTCGGCGGGCGGGTAGCTGCCGAGCTCGCCACGCGCGTGCTTCGTCTTGCAGTACGTGCACTGGTTGAGGCAGCCCGTGTTGATCGAGATGATCTCCACGAGCGGGTTCCGGCGCACCTTCGGCAGTTGCAGGGGCGCGCCGCCCGCCTTGCGACCCTCCGATGTCCGTTTCTGCCCGAACAGGCGTACCGTGTTACCTGCCGACAATAATCATTTCCATATTACCGTTTCCACACACTTTCACCACACACATACTGCACACACACCCTATCAGACACGCGGTTGTGGAATGTTGCAAGTTACATATCGTTTAGTTATAAGACATTTCAGTTTGTAAACAATGAAACTTTCTCATTGGCTTGTAAATATTAAAATATTATAGATTAGTTATAAGGTTTGTTATAAAATAAAATAAATATTTATAATGAGTGGAAGGACGTAAACATTATAAATCAAATATTCATTAGACGATAGAGTCTTTTTTATTTTCAGAATAATATCGAGGAATTTGAACCATTCCAATTAGGTACATAGTTGGAGTAAATACAATTTTCAATTACATATATTTATTTTAGCTGTCACGAGACTCTTCTCTGACAGCTTTGACATATCTTTTAGGTGAGGTCGCCTAGACACAACCTGTCCTGATAAATAAAGTTTTCTACCCCATTACTGGAGTGGTCGGGTGACGCTCACCCTTCAATGTCTCCTCCACGACCTCGACAATGCGGTCGATCTGCTGCACCCCCACCACGCTGAGCCCGCGCAGGTAGCCGGCGCGCGGGGCGCCCTGTGGCACGCACCCCGCCACCACCACGCGCCGCCCGCGCCCCACGCCCAGCTCTATCTCGTTCCTGGGTGACACAACGACAACGCTCATGCACAGGTGGGTCTCGTGTTGGCCGTGACACCCGGAGTGAAACAGTCTGCTGGCTTGACTTTACAGATGCCATTGCTAGTTGTCTGTAAAGAGCCATATGAGACTGTTGTGGAATATTAGTGATTTTGTTGATGGTAGAATGTTTGGCAGTTAACACTTCTGGTTACACTTAAGTGATCGCTTTAAGTTTTTTTTATGTAATCTAACATGGATGGCTAATACCACACAACTACCTATAATACTTTGAGATTACCACGGTCGTTGAACATGTTTGAAAACGTACGGCTTTTCATGCGGCAGGAGGAGACATTCTTCGACGCGTGAGAAGCTGTAAGTTTTCAAACATCCACACAACTACCGTTATGATATAAGCCCAATACACCACATTCCCGAAGGAATTAGGTGCCATGCCAGGACCTTCCCTTGGCGAGCACGGCTACATTGAACATGGCCAAATTTTTCATTGCCACTTTGACCACCCTTTCATCCAATGCGATGGTATTAACCCGGCCAGGATCTAGTAGGGGAAGGGAACTTACAGTTTTACATGGATTCCGAACCATGGAGCAACTCGCATTCGTGAAGAAAGCACTTATCCAACTCAGAAATGTAGTGCATGAACAAGGCTAGGATTTGAGCCCAGACCCCTGGTATTCTAGGCAAGTACCCGCGCCACTAGGCTAATAGTCGCTCAAATTAGTAAAACTGAAACTTTGAAAATGCATATCTCGAAAAGTAATATAGGTAGAACCATGTTTCTTTTTTGTAATGTGATTATTGGATTACATACAATGGCTCAATTCAATATTCTGACCGAACCTCCAACAACCTGTATATAGCCGTGCTGTTATTAAGCGAAAACCCTGGCATGGCCGTTTCTACAACTAATTGTTCTTAAGAATCGGTAACAGCGCCAAACGTTTTTCAAAGAGCAGCGGAAACGCCGACGACTAACATGCACCATATCGGGACACAATCAATGTACCTGAAATGATCTTCAGCTGGGTTCTTGACCGTGCAAGAGTTGAGCAGCCAGAGGTGGGCATCCCACTTGTTCTCGGTGAGCCGGTAGCCGTACGCCGCCAGCTGACCCGCCATGTACTCCGAGTCGGACGAGTTGTGTGCGCAGCCCCACGTCTTGACGTAGATGGTCTGCGTGCCTGCATCCCATCTTATTACAGCAATCCCTCGCCAATTTGTTTTATTGCAAAGGGCGATCTAGGCCAAAAGTGCCTGCAGGAAATATACCTTAGGTCAAGGAGTTAAAGTTCCAGTGGATAGTTATGAACACCAGTAGTGTGGCTTGAAATTTTCACATAAGGAAGCTGTTGGCTTCTGCGAATGGGCGTAGAAGCGACATCGACAACGGGCTGAATGATCAGCTCGAAAAGTCTCCTCCTGCGGAGTGAAGAGTTTTTTCAAACATGTTTAACATCCGTGGTAACCTAAAAAGTGTTATAAGGTCTATGTGAAACCTAAATTAAAACAAATGGGCTCGAAATTATGCAAGGTTAAACTTATTTTTGTGAAAAACCGGTACGGGTGGCTGTGTTGAGGACCAAAGGTGCTCAGAGAAGCCAAAAATACCTCGCCTCGCGAAACCACGCACTCAAACGAAACAACTTAGCAGAAAAGGCCATTTTTGATGAGATCCTTTTCTTTTCAGGGTTCTCTTAAATGGTAAAGTATTGCGAAAATAAATTCTTTTTTATGTTGTTTGGTAGGTATAATAATTTTCTTGAACGAAAATTTAAAATAAAAATAGACTTGCGCAAGACTACCTACTACTACACAAGACGCAAGAACTAATGAAGAAATTAGATATATTTTAAAATTTTATTACAAAAAAGGAAAAATGCAACAGATGCTGCAAAAAATAATGGTGACAATTATGGACCTAATGCAGTGTCAGTAAGGGTAGCACAAAGTTGGTTTAAGCGTTTTCAATCCGGGAATATTGATGTCAAAGATTCACCTTGCTCTGGTCGCCGTGTAATGCATAAAATGGATGACATTTTTCATTAGTATTTATGACGTAGCTAAAGATCTGGAAATTGACCACAAAACCGTTCTGACCCCATTTGAACAAAGCTGGGTACACAAAAAAACTCGATATTTGGGCGCCACATGAGCTCACTCAGCGAAACCTAATGAACCGTGTACTCATCTGTCTTTGATCTATTTTGGAAGAGATTGATGAATGGTAATGAAAATCGGAGAACGTGTGAAAAAGGTCGGTCAGGCTTCACAGACTGTGGCAAAGCCCGGGTTAACTCGCAATAAGCCGGAGCTGTGAGTGTGGTGGGATTGGAAGGGCACTGTTCATTATGAGCTTTTGCCGCCGAGCAGAACCACAGATTCGGATCTCTACTGCCAACAACTGATCAGATTAAAACCGGCCAAGTGCGAGTCGGACTCGCACACTAAGGGTTCCGTACCATCGTACAAGATTTTACACAAAAAAGTAACGTTTTTTATTTAACCTATTTGTTGTTATAGCGGCAAAATAAATACACACTCTATGGAAATTTCAGCTGCCTACCTATTGCGGTTGATGAGATACAGCCCTGTAACAGACGGACGGACGGACGGACAGCGGAGGCTTAGTAATAGGGTTCCGTTTTCACCCTTTGGGTACGGAACCGAAAAAAGCAAGAAGTTGACCAAAATTTATTAATAGAAAGGGTGCAGTTTTTCATCTCAATAACATATTAAAGATTAAGAAAGTTTGGCTGGGAGTTTGGTGTTGATGCATCCACCATATAGCCCTGACTTTGCAGTTTAAAATGAAGGGAGGACTACATGTTGCATTTATTTGATCAGAAGTCCCAGAATTTCTACAGCAACAAGATCATGTCACTACCTACACGATGGCAAAAAGTCAACGAACAAAATGACATATATACTATCTAAAAGTAATTAAACTTTGAAAAAATATCTTGAGCTTTCATATAAAATGCGAAGAAACTTTCTCCCCAACCTATTACTATCATAATGGAACCATCATATCTTAGTCACTCCCGCCCAACCTATATCTTTTATTTATGCCACAACGCTGTTGTTATGGTGCCGAGCTGAGGGTTGTTCGAGAGGTAAGGTGAATTTAACCATTCCAAACCAGTATTTCTTAAAAAAATCTTATTCTAACAGACCTGGCACGACACTCTCGAGATACTGGAGCTCGGCGGGCGGTTGGTCGGACACAGTATCAGCAGCGGCCCCGGCTGCGCGGCGCCGCGACCTTACGCTCACATGTTTCTTGCTGCTGTAGCGCTGCTTGGGCGTTATGTCCTGGGAGGCGATCAAGTCTTCGATGTCATCTATGATTTCACTGCATGCACCTGCCATTACTATCAAATGATTCTATCGACTTTATCTTATAATCTTATACCGTTCAGTACCGGGGTTAATATTTTTATTGGTGTTTCCATTTCATTTTCCGTTCATCAGACACGCAAAGCAACAAAAATAACCTAAGAAAAATTTGACAGGACTGTTTTTTCCAAATCACAGATGGTGCCCTGTATTTGCATATCCAATATTTCCGCCTCCAAGGTTTCATCCCCGATATGTCTAGCTCCAGTATTTGCACCTCCAATATATGGTGAAGGTGAAACTGCGGAAGTCTCGCAGTTATTCCATATCTTAATCACATACATGCATCTCCAATATATTGTTCGCCAGTATCTCATCCTCCAGTATATGCATCACCAATATTTCCGCCTGGGAGGTGGAACTGCGGTAGGTATCGCAGATAGAACGCCAATAGGCAAGGCCGTATTTTCACCTCCGATAAATGCATCACCAATCCATCCCACAATATCTTTATCTCCGCAGAATCACCTCCGATTTGGAGAAGTGTGTGTGGCCACAGGGAAAAGTCTCAAATGGGTACGGAGTCGCAGGAAATGTTTCGTCTCTTTCTAACATATTCAACTTCAAAGAGTAAAATTTAATTCTGACACTGCCCAAGTCATGTTTTGTAATTTAGATTTACTAATTATACTAATTATGTAAAATCGGATACAGACCTGATTGACCCCATAGTTAACGTGACCATCCTGTTTTTACGGAGAACGTAGGTAAGTTTTTGTATATGGCACTCCTACCTTCCAAATCACAAAAATAGGTCCCAGTTGCCAACAGGGCAGCTTGGAGGCCAACGGAGGCGTTGCAATGCGAGCCAAGAGTGGCGGGTGGGCTGGGATTTCTTGCATCACACACGAGAGGATTGCGCTGAAACGGCCCAAGGACTGCTGTTTTTTAATTGATTGTAGGACCCACCGAAAAGTGAATTATTTACATAAGCTTCACAATTATAAAAAGCTCTTTGCCACCGCGTATTATTATTATTTTTTTGTTCCAATTTTCAATCAAAATAATAACCATCATTAGCACAAGCTTGTCATATTACTCTTCTGTCCCTATCGCATTCATTACAATAGTAGTGCGGTAGAAAGAGACCATTCCTTTCAAAGAATCTGCGAATGCGCTTACGTTGTGGCCCTTCAAGCCCCTCCCCCACAGACACACACATTCAAATGGGTCACATTTACACTGCGTGAGACACCGCAGTTTCACCTCCGGTGGTGGAAATACTGGTGATGAACATGTTGGAGGCAAAGATTTAATACGGCTTCGCATCGGTGATGCATCTGCGATACCTACCGCAGTTCTGCCTCCGGAGGCGGAAATATTGGTGGTGCAAATACTGGAGGACGAGACACTGGCGAAGAATATATTGCGGATGCATCCATCGGTGATTAAAATAAGGAACAAAACTTGGAGAAGATACTGCGAGACTTCCGCAGTTTCACCTATGGAGGTAGAAATGCGCCGACGCCGCAGTTCTATCTCCGGAGGCGGATATATTGGAGGTGCAAATACTGGAGGTAGATATACTGGTGTAGAAGATATTGGGGATGAAAATATTGGAGATGGAAATGGACTACCAGGTATATCAAGTCATAAGTTAGCTAGGGTGTTTAAAAATCCACAAGTCTGTGATAATATTCCGGGAGGTCACGACATTTTTGGTCACGATAAGGTGGCTGAATCTGGGTTCACATGTTAGAGACCAACCCTCTGATACTAAATATGTCGGTCTGCCTGCGCCAAGTGGTTGCGTTATCTAGATTGGCTGTATAAAATAGATGCTCGTATGTACCTGCTGAAGAATATACCGATTGTCAGGAAACATTGGTACCTATCTAATAAATAATATAAAGGGGAAAGTTTGTAATAATGGATGGATGGATGGATGGATGGATGGATGGATGTTTGTTACTCTTTTACGTAAAAACTACTGAATGGATTCTAATGAAACTTTACAATAATATAGCTTATACATCAGAATAACACATAGGCTACAATTTATGTGCCCATGGGCTTTAGAGCTTTCACGGGGCTGCGAAAACGATGCCGGTAGCGCTACTTCACACTAGGGGGGAGGAGCCGGGGGCGGTGGCGGGGAGCGGCGGCGGGGGGAGGGCAGACGTCGTGACTGTTTGGTGTCCGTTTGGCGAACTAGCGATTTGTAAAACTTAGTACATGCACATTTAACTGCCCGGGAATTAGGATTGGCTAAATAGAATTCAGTTCCGCTTACGCTAAGATGGGGCTGTCATACAAACTGCAATGCTATGCACGGCTCGGCTTTGCGGCGGCAGCGCTTACTTTTACTGAAGTACGGCTTGGTATTTCCTGCAACTTTAGGACTACTTGGCATCACGCTAAATCGCCGGAGGAGCGACCAACAGAATAAAATCCTTGAGAACCAATTACTCGATTTAGATGTGCATTGTATCTACGTCTAGCCTGATTCTACTAAAAACTTATAGATTACATAATATAACGCTTCATTACCAGAAGGGTAAGTAGTGAGTCTTAAAGTCTTATAACATGCGAACCACTTACCTGATTTATGTGCGTATTTTATCAATGTATAGCATCTCTGGGAGCAGTCAGGTTAGAGATGGGTTACTGTTTTCGATGTTGAGGCTGGCTGTGGGTTGGAGTCCACGCAAAACTTACCTACGTTACACGTTACTTACTAGGTAAGCAATGTAGCAGTGAAAGTGCAGAAAGGTTCTCGCGGCAAATGTTTTTTTTTTAAATAGCCACCAAACGTCAACGAAGCTCTAAATGGGAATTATTGGATGTTTCTCATTAAATCATGCTATTTCGGCTCGAACGATCTTGATTAAATTTGGTACATGGATACATTGTCCTGGACCAGTTTGACCCTATTTTGGACCAGTCATGTGGGCTACTTTTTATCCATGAGATAATTTAGCCGACACTAACCCGAGCGGAGCCGGGTACCGCAGCTAGTTAATTATATAACAATAACCAGTCGGTTTTATAATGAAATACTTAAATATACCTAAAATTATATCCGTAACCTAAATCGCCTATAACTACGAAATACAACCATACATTTGTTCAGTTTTTGTATTGCTAAGTAAGTATGTACTGATACTTTCATGCTTCGTCATTTGCATCCATTTGTCTTATAATATATATTTTTTGTCACCATAACTACTTTTTCAGGCGCCTTATCTACGTAACGCAACCACTTGGAACAGGCAGACTAACACATTTAGCTTCAGAGGGTTGGTCTTTATCCCGTGAACCCAGTTTCAGCCATTTACGTTATCGTTACCATTTTTGTCGCGACCTCCTATTCTATAATTCATGATTCGGTGCGACGACAGTACGCTATGCTAGTTCTATGGGGCGATATTGGCTAAAACCCGGTAAGACACCACAAAATCTTGCTGTAATAATTTTAATCAACTGTCTCTTCGCAGTAGTCTATTCTATGTCGCTTTGTTAACAAGACAATAGGTCACAATGGATACCCACCTACAGCCACGGAGACTAAAAAAAACTTACAGCTGCCATCACTCGTCCTTTCTATTTACACTAACATAGGTACAAACAACGCCTATCTATCCATACCTACGTAGCGCGAATAATCCCGTCCCGTTATTATTATTTTAATTGATTCAAGTCGCATCGCCCCTAGGGGAGCAATTGAATGAACAAATAAATAAAAGGTGGCGAGATGAGGGTGGGGAGGGGAACACATTCACCTAACGTAAAGTGAAAATATATCCACAATGTTCAAACACGTCACTTTCAGTGAAGCGCACGGAGTTCCTTCCATACCGTCCATACAAAGTGACGTGTTTAATCATACGTTGACGTTGATTTAGATTTTTAGGGTTCCGTACCCAAAGGGTGAAAACGGAACCCTATTACTAAGCCTCCGCTGTCCGTCCGTCTGTCCGTCCGTCCGTCCGTCGGTCCTTCCGTCTGTCTGTCACAGTGCTGTATCTCATGAACCGTAATAGGTAGGCAGCTGAAATTTTCACAGAGTGTGTATGTATTTTGCCGCTATAACAATAAATAGGTAAAATTAAAAAAAAAAAAAAATTTAAGGGGATTCCATATAAAAAACGTGATATTTTTTGTGTTAAATCTAGTACGGAACCCTTCATGTGCGAGTCCGACTCGCACTTGGCCGGTTTTTGTCGTTTCGTGCACCGGCCCTAAGAACTCAAGGGTTGCTCTGACCCGTTCCGCCTGATTTTGTTTTGTAATGGATAGAACGGACGGGGCGGACTGAAACCATCTTTGCCCGAACAAACCCAGCGTTCCGTAAGGGTATTAAAATGTTCTGTGTCAGTGTCGATCGCTTGCGCAAGTTGGGTGGTCGCGCGTTCGCGACAGATGGTTTTATTCGATCACGCTTTCGTGCTTTGTTTTGGTGTTTTGGTGTTCGAATGTAAAGACGCTATAGAATAAAGACAGTTTGAAAACAATAACTGGTGAGTATATCTTTATTTATTAAATAATGTTTCGAAGTTGTGTACCTTTACGAAGTTTGTTTTCAATATGATTGTTTTTTCGAATGAACCCAAAATGTCTAGTCGCGTGCCGCATTGCACCTGTCTTATATCCGGAGTAGCGTAGCTGATAGGTCGGCAAACATAATAATGAGGTCGTTCTGTTCAAGAGAAGTTTCTAAAAAGAAATATTTCCTAAACCACAGGTACTACTGCCGAGTAAACAGCTCTAACTTAGCTCTAATTATATTTTTTTGTAATTTGAAGGCACCCACGATCTGTCTTCCTGGAATATTAATCAAAGTCCTGTCGACTAATTTGCATCACAATTTTTTTTTGTCTCTGTTATATAAATGTTTGTTGTGACAAGCGATAAGTTTGATGAGGTCATTTTTAGGGTTCCGTACTCAAAGGGTGAAAACGGAACCCTATTACTAAGCCTCCGCTGTCCGTCCGTCCGTCCGTCTGTCCGTCTGTCACAGGGCTGTATCTCAGTAACCGTAACAGATAGACAGCTGAAATTTTCACAGAGTGTGTATTTATTTTGCAACTATAACAACAAATAGGTAAGATTAAATAATAATTAAAATTAAAGGGGGCTCCCATACAAAAAACGTGATTTTTTTGTTTTTTTTTTCTACGATGGTACGGAACCCTTCGTGTGCGAGTCCGACTCGCACTTGGCCGGTTTTTTAGAATTTTGAATAGGTACCTTACTGAAACCCAATTATGAGCGTTGGTGTAATCTTAGTCGAAAATGGAGAACATCTACTCTTTTTGGGGCTCCGTACCCAAAGGGTAACAAACTGAACCCTATTAGTAAGCCTCCGCTGTCCGTCCGTCCGTCCGTCTGTAACAGGGCTGTATCTCATGAACCGTAATAGATAGGCGGCTGAAATTTTCACGGAGAATATATTAATTTTTCCGCTATAACAAAAAATAGGTAACATTAAAAAATAATAAAAAATAAATGGGGGCCCCATACAAAAAACGTGATTTTTTGTGTTAAATCTTGTACGATAGTACGGAACCCTTCGTGTGCGAGTCCAACTCGCACTTGGCCGGTTTTTTTACAAAAAGAGGATCTGGAGTTGCAGTGCAGCTGGCGCACATTCTTGTCAAATCTTTCTTTATCAATCCTAGATGTGCTCCTAGCAATGGTCACAATATTTAAATAGAAAGAAAAACATTGAATACGGGTTCAGCCGTCCTATATCACGAATGACGCAAAATGCACGGAGTAAGAGAACTTTTCTGTTGTTAGGTACCTATGTAGGTACTTCGTTACCAAATCGTATTCGTCGCGAAATTCAAGCGAAACGCTGGTTCATGGTCGCTCTTATTTCTTACTAGCTAAGATATATGCGTAATCTGCCAGCTGAGAACGTTCGCAATTTCGCACCTAGCACATGTTACTAATCCAGAAAAATATAAGAGTTATAATCCGCACCAGAGATCGAAATGTTTGACCCGCACACCGTTTCGCAAGAAGTTCGTGCGATATTCCGACCGGATTTCCGCAACATGCATGTTTTCATGGTATAGGTTGATGACATTATACTTTCATTTGCAGACACATGTGTTCCCGAAAATGCGTTCGCCAAGTCAGTCTGCGAGCGAGTTGGGTTGGCAGTTATAGGAAATAAGCGACAGTGGGTCTCATAGTTTACATCTTCCTTTTTAGGGTTCCGTACCCAAAGAGTCCCAAACGGAACCCTTTTACTAAGCCTCCACTGTCCGTCCGTCCGTCCGTCCGTCACAGATGGACCGGAATAGACGACTGTATTTTTCACAGAGTGTGTATTTCTGTTGCCGCTCTAACAAAAAATATGAAAAATAAAAAACAAATAAAAATTAAAGGGGGGGCCACTATACAAGAAACGGTACGGAACCCTTCGTGTGCGAGTCCGACTCGCACTTGGCCGGATTTTATTTTTATTTGAGTATAACATACAAATACCACATTCAGTTCGAATGCAAAATTGATTCGCCAATTAATCGAAATGTCAAATGTTTTGATTGACGAGTTACGCCAGTAGGTCAGCGGTGAAGATACCCTCTGCGAATGTCCGCACATTCTTATCGACTTATCGTGGTAAGTAGGTACCTACTTGGCTGTCACTCGAACGCCTAGCTAGCAGAAGGCTTGCGAGCAATCGTTATATTTAACCGACTTAAAAAAAACGGGCCAAGTGCGAGTCGGACTCACACACGAAGGGTTCCGTAACATCGTACAAGATTTAACACAAACAAATCACGTTTTTTGTAGGTAATTTTAAAATAATAAAAATTAAAATAAAATGAAATATAATTTTTTTTTTTTTTTCAAAATTCTACCTATTTGTTGTTATTGCGGAGATAATACACAATCTGTGAAAATTTCAGCTGCCTTCCTATTACGGTCCATGAGATACAGCCCTGTGACTGACGGACGGACGGACGGACAGCGGAGGCTTAGTAATAGGGTTCCGTTTTCGCCCTTTGGGTACGGAACCCTAAAAAGGAGGAGGTTCTCAATTCGTCTGTATGTTTTTTTATGTTTGTTACCTCAGAACTTTCGCCTGGGTGAACCGATTTTGGTGATTGTTTTTTGTTTGAAAGCTGGTGCTTCCTGTGTGGTCCCATTTTAATATGGTTTAGTTCTGACAATGATATCCATGCGAAAATAATATAACTCTTAAATTTGTATTAAGTACGTGCGCGACAAATGAACGAATAACTCAATATCACGCCAACCGATTTCGATGATTCTTTTTAATTGGAAAGGACGTGAACAAATTAGTTAGTGTACTTCAGATTCACTAAAAAAAAAAACCAAGAAAAAACCGACTTCAAAGAAAAAGCACTAAAAAGTAAAAAAAGAATTGCCATTTCTGTAGTTACGATTATTGTTATTTTTTGAGTCGGTATCAGCCAAGGTAGCAAAGGTCGTAACTACAAAAATGGCAATAATTTTTTTACTTTTTAGTGCTTTTTCTTTAAAGTATTTTTTTAATTTTTTTTTTATAGTATAGTTTTGTGCACCGGTAGTAAGAACGTTTCAACGTTCTTGAGCGGTAGATACCACATAACTTCACACCGTTTCCCCAAGGGCCATTCGGTACATTCACAGCATAGGTAGGTACTTCTCTCGCTTGTTCAACAAGCATGCACTGGGGGTACCTATACCATATTTGGTGGTGGCGTTACGATACGACCGCCCCTACCAACGCCTTCGGGTAACGCCGCGATGGTCATACCCAAATCATCTAGTCCAATCGAAGCTTATGCTTCTAGTTCCTTCAAGATGTCTTCGCTCACTGGTCTTAGCTCATCAACTTTTTGATGTTATTACTGAGCCCGTACCGGGTCGTTTTACTCGCAATTTCGACAGACGAGCAGCCATTTTACTCGAACTCGAAATTGCGAGCAAAACAGCCTGGCACACACACTTGTGAGCGCGGGCGAGCTCTAAGCACGCTTTCACTCTCGCCTCAAAGTGATCGCATTTTGTTTGCTTGAATATTACGATGCTTGAGCTAATTAGCCGCGTGGGGCCGAGACCACACTATGGCCGAGTTGGGTCCAACAGATATTGCCGCGATTAACGCTCCGTAGGCCCAACCGTTTTCCAGCTTGGCCGTTTTTATGATGATACCATTTATAGCACAAAAACACAACTTTATAACTGTACCGATACAGACTTATAGCTAAGTATTAATTCAAACGGTTTCATGTTGAAAGTTAACGATATAGGTACCTACCTATTCGGTAACCGGAAGCGGATATGTTTGTATCCGAAATCGTAATCTAGATATGACGACTGATGATAGTATTGCAAAATACGGTTGATTCTTCATAGGGTTCCCGCTCTGAAATCCAAAATTATACTAAAAACTGCTTTATTTGATCAAACTAGAAGTTTTATGACCATTGGCATTGTAAAGTGGCTCACTCCTGAATTTATTGAGTTAAAGCGATGCGTAAGAATTCGTAAGAAGCCATCGATATAATTGTAAGAATCCGTAAGAACTGCACAGGAAGCTATTTAGTTCCGAGAATATTCGATGTTGCGCTTCCCGAAATGGTAAGCGGCCTAAATACCTATTTTATTAATTTTAAATTATTTTATTTGGTATCAAAACAAATGTGCACATTTAATAACTAACAGTATATACAAAAGACTAAGGATAAACATATTCAGCAAGACGACACACAGGGAAGTAAAATAAAGTAAAAGAAACCATCAGTGCACATCAATTAGGTGGCTACTCTGCCACTATAAGGATTAGTGACTGTCTCGCCTCCTGTCTTTCCTAACTCGATGACAGCAGCCCCCGAAGTAACGAGACAATTTGCTGAATCACGCCGTTCACGTACATTCACGTAATTTCATGTCGTTACAACGGAAGGAGAAGTAATTGTAAATGTAAATGTTGATGCACCCGTCAACGTGGGCGTCAACATGACATGAAAATATTTGACGTTTTTTATGAGACTGGTAATGGATGGCTATTACCTCCTGCTGTCTTTCTATTAACCCAACACACCTCATATGAACTAGGTTCCTTGCCAGGACCTTCCTTTTTTTGCACAGTTACAATGCACTGGATGGAAAACACAGACAAATTTTGTGGCCGCTTCAACATCGTTCATTGAATGCGATGGTACCAATCTGGGCGGGAATAACCCTACAACTTAGCAAGTAAGGCAGGGGAATCCAATACAGTGAACTACGAACGACGAACCCCTTAATGGTCTCTACGACATACACGGGTTGAAATTCAATGAACCCAATTGTATTCTTCTTCCATGCCGGAACCGTTTTCGGCACGAATCGTTTTCGCATGAAACATTTTATGTTATAACCCCTATGGATTCTATAGTTAGAACCCGAAGCGTGCCGTCACGAGTTGCCCGTTGTCTGTCAGCGTCAAGTGCCGCTGCCCCCCCCCCCCCCCCCCCCGGTCCGAGCCGCACTCAACTCGAGCGGCGTGACGCAAGCGCCTCTGGATGTTCCCTTTACTTCCGAATACGCGCGATCGACTTGCCCCGGGAGCAGGGTTCAACGAATTTCGACTACGTGCTACAGAACATTCAACTGACCGGCCGCGCAGAATTTATGGTAGAGACACACTGAACCCACGCACGCCACGTATGCGATGCAACGTGGGAGAGTTGGTGTGCACACTGGCCCCACGTATGTAACGCATATATTGACATCGGACGCTGTTGTCACTGCTCAAATGCACGATTGTCCAATGTTTTCTGATTCTGTGAGTGAATTTGAAGACGATTCATTATATTTGTTGTTTTAAATGAGTGTGAAGAACAAAAAAGAAGGTAGTGAGTGAGATGAACGAAGCAGAGAAAATTTGGTGAAGTCCATACATAATTACACAAACTGGAATCGGATGAAGACCAATTCTTTATGTAGGTACTTACGCATGTCTAAAATCCCAAATGTTTCATTCAGGTCTGACTCGCTGCGAACGTAAGTTCTAGAAACACACTGGTCTTACGCGTGCGATAATCCCCTCCACCTTTCCACGCCGATATGAGTCCGTTTTGCCGAAAACTGCCCAGAACCATTGTTGCATTGCCTCGCTGAATAGCAAGTGCTATCCATTGTCGAAGAAATCTTTTTGAATTTTTGTCTCCGGATCATTCAAATAATTTAGAGCCTAAAATATGTACCCAATTGTGTGCTTCTTTGCTCCAAGAGCCTAGGTTCTCGACAGAGATTGTCGATTACTTCAGAGCCGGTAGTCTCAGTTCTCACCTAAATTGGCGTTTACGTAACTTCGAAGTTCCGTAAAAACGTCAAACTCCATACAAGTTTTACTTCTTCGAGCTGTCAAAGTCAAACTCGCACTTCCGATTTGTACGAAAACGCGAAGTCGGCGTAAACGGCAACGTCGATGTACGTATTTACGGCAACGTTGAGTAAGCTGTCAAATCAAACTCGGACTCGCAAATGTTAATTCGCCGCGCTCTTCAATTTCTCCATACATTTGAAAACGCCAGTCGATGGGGACAGGTGGGACTGCGGGCTCTGGCCTGCATCATTTATTTATATCATTTTATAATTATAATATGTTTAGTTATTTAATTAATTATTATACATTATATAGTATACATGGTTAAAAAAAAAGGACGGCTGTTCGTTTACACCCTGTATGAATAGAGCAGCCTGCATAAAACATTAAGTACTAGGTAATTGTCGCCGCGCTCATGTTTGCTCCGTTACACACGCGTCACATTACCGAATGACATACGACTGATACGACGCCCACGAACTTACCCTACGTGCACCCTACCGACCGACCCTGGGCACCCCCCACCCCCGCCCAGGCCCGCGGCCATTCATTCTGTACATCAACACATAGGGGCAGAGGACCGCACGTCGATACTTCCCTCCGAAAATTTCGTTTCTCATACGAAAGTTTATATTCACATTTTTTAAGGCCTATGTATGATTTAAGATATCATATTACTATTACGGAAAAAAGTCACCTTTAATTTTTTTATTTTTTTTATTTTTTGTTATAGCGGCAAAATAAATACACACTCTGTGAAAATTTCAGCTGCCTACCTATTACGGTTCATGAGATACAGCCCTGTGACAGACGGACGGACGGACGGACGGACAGCGGAGGCCTAGTATTAGGGTTCCGTTTTCACCCTTTAGGTACGGAACCCTAAAAATTTAAAACGAACGTATATTTTAACCAACTGTAAATGAATGAAATTAATTAAATATTTTAGTTTACACATACAATTACGAATTTCTAAAACTGTTTATGGTACTGTCTCTACAACAAACACAAAAACAACAATCGTTGTTATTAATATTATTTCTGCATACAGAATGAATGTAATAAATATTTCATGTAATAAATCGAATTTCTAAAAGTTACTTGCTAGATTCTTATCCCAGCAATTTTAAGTTACATATAGGGATAACTTATCTGACGCCGCAACGGGGCGCCCCAATTTTTAAAAGAACAAAATACACAAAAAAATTAAGGGCCATCAGAAAGACAGACTGATCTCCTAAAAACGATAGTTTTCTTTGGGAGCGGCTGCTTCGAACTTGGAAGATCAAGTTCGGCTCTATGTTTTACTATTCACTCTCCGACCTCAGCAACTTATTACTGCACGCACATAGTATTTATTTCCCTCCAGGCTTTTCAGCCAGTTAGCCCAGTGGCGCGACGCCTCGGCGTTCGATCATCGAGCATAATCAATACTGGGCGCACCGTTGACGCTGGAACTGGTCCGGACAATAACTGTAGTACAATCTATGGTAGCACCACGGAATATTTCCGTGGGTAGCACCATCGTATTGAAAGAGAGATAGTGGATAGTGTAATAGACTGATATGTTTAATTTTAATCCATAACGAATTGGTTTGTGAGGAGAGATTCATTTGTTTATGTGTGCAATCCCAAACGCGGCCGCCCGCTAATTGCGTTGGCGTTTCCAGGTAAAGGAACTGAAATATCCGAGATTATATGTTGCCCGTACGCACACATGCATTCATAACATCAGGAGGGTTACCATGTTAAGTTAACTCATCGGGTGAATAGCAGGTGAATAGGCAGGAGAGTGATTAAATTTGACGTTTATTTGCATGTCGTAGCATATTATGCGAACTGTCAAATAGCGGGTTACTCGGTTACGTGATCTGAAATTGACCAGCCGTCAACCAAACGTCAGATTTAGGGCGGAGTGCACGAAAGGACCAAAAATCAAAATCAACGTCAAAGTATGATCAAACACGTCACTTTGTGTGGACAGTATGGAAGGAACTCTATGCGGATCACTAAAAGTGACGTGTTTGAACATTGATTAACTCGGCCGTCTCTTCGTGCAACCGGGGCTTCATTACTCTTTTCCCTGTTCACCTGCTATTCACCTAGTGAGCTATTTACCATATGCCAGTGGGGTGGCCTATTTTCTATATTCGGGTAAGCATAGCATTATTTTGACGTATTTTTATGCGACTATGGACATGGATGGCTACCACACCTACTGTCATTAAATTGGCCCAACATACCAAACGGTAACTAGGTGCCATGCCAGCACCTTCTGTGTATGCCCATTCCATACTGCCCATAAAAAAGTGATGTGCAGCAAAGATTATCTTTGCTGCACATCACTTTAATAATGGTAGCAGTGAGCTAATTCGTAAGCGAACTGACTGGCCGGCGATACCGTATAATATATTTAAATTAAGACTGGCTTCGCTTCCGCCATTCGAATGAGTTTCGATGGACACTCCGAATTATCTATGTACCTAAGCTGGGGGTCACCATTGTAAGTTGACTCGCCGGGTGAATAGCAAATTAAGGCGCTAGGACTAGCCAACTACTCGCGCCATACAAATGCACTTTTTAACAAATGTAATAATATGTAGTGAAACGCTTCAGCAAATCCAAATAGAACTCCAGACTGATAATGGATTGTTAATATTTTTTTATTCCATCATTTATTTAAATAATAATAAAAATAAAAAAAGTTGATTTTTCTCATTAGAAATCTGAAAGTCATTCGATTTCTAGATATAAGCAAAAACAGCATATATGCATAAACAAAAAATTCCATTTGCTTTTAGATTTCTACATTTAGTCAAAAAAGTTCGGAAATGGACACCGTTTCCACAATGTATTTTGTATAGAAAAAGGAAACATACGTTAACTAAAATCATTCGATTCCTAGACAAGGAATCATATATTGTAAGGATGACACTTATAATCGTCAGACTTAGTTAGTTTACTTGGGGTGCCTCGTCTAACTTTGCGATTTGGCTAGTACCAGGCCCTTAAGATAAAGTTGAATGCGATCTAGCGTCATTACCATGGTAACCCTTCGTTGCAAAATTATCGATATTTTGTCAGAGAGTTTTTCAGTTCTAGTAAAGTTTGCGAATATTTACGTCGGACACGGAACCCTGCTCTCGGGCCCGCTCATCTCGGCCACGGCCACGCGAGCTGCGGCGCGGTACCGCTGGCTGTATGGCCGACCGAGTACCGCATCGGTCAATAATTAGAGCTGTTTGTATGCCGCTCGGCGCAGGCGCACGCCACACATCACTCCGGCATGGCACGAGGACACTCCAGCTATTATATGTTCTTTGCCCTACCGCCACTGCCACCGCCACCGCGCCGCAGCCGCGCCGCCTGCTACTGCAAACAATATTACAGCAATGCACATTGCTGACTCACTTCTGTACCCGAAGTCTGAGTTGTCACCTAAATTGGCGTTACGGCCAACCGATTGACGGGCGTTTTCAAATGTATGGAGAAATTGAAGAGCGCGCGCAGTGGGCGTTAGGCTAACTAACGTCGACGTTGCCGTTTACGTCCACTCCGCGTTTTCACACAAATCGGAAGTCCGCGGTTGACTTTGACAGCTTGAAGAAGTAAAACCGCAGAATATCTAGTAAAAATTTGTATGGAGTTTGACGTTTTTACGGAACTTCGAAGTTACGTAAACGCCAATTTTGGGGAGAACTGAGACTACCGGCTCTGATCTGCACATATTAGCTGTCGGGACATTTTTCGAACAAGTACGGCTCTTAGCTCAGGGGCGGGAATTCTTGCCTTCCATGCCAGGGGTCATGGGTTCAAATCCCCTCCCCGGTTTCTTTCTTCTTTCTTTCTTTCTTTCTTTCTTTCGTCTGAATTTCGTTACAAATGCATAATCGTTACATGGCTCGGAGCCTATGTTAAACTGTAGGTAACCTACTACCAGGTGGTAGGGTTGAACCCGCCCAATGTGTCCCGGGTTAGTACCATGGCATTGGATGAAAAGATGGCCGGAGCAGCAATAAAACATTGTCCGTGTTTTCCATCCCCAACAATGTACATATAAAGGTCCTGGAATGGCACCTAATTCCTTCGAGAATACGGTGTGGTAGCCATCCATGTCCAGTAAAAAAAAAAAATGTTATCGTTTCGGAGCTGAGGTCTCGGCTGAGGTTATTTCCGTGACAAGTCATTTTGTTAATTAATTTAAAGATTAACAGAAGCTCAACCAAACGTCGTCATCGCAATAATAGGAAAGGCAATCCTATTGTCAAACTGACTAGTACTTGCAACACATATTGAAATGTCGTATATTTGTATGGTAATTGTAAACGGGTGCGACACAATAAACTTACCATATTCAAATTCAGAAGAGATGCGCTCCATTTACTATGGCAATTATAACTCCTTGGGTTCGACACTTCCTTGAGGGGCAGCCACTTGCTACGAGTACATTACTATGCAGTCTAGCTTAGGTTCCCGGCTCCGCTCGAGTCAATTTCGTTTTGAAAAATCAGCGGCTGTAAGATAAGGAAGACCGAAATTACGTGTAGGCGCTGCACCTACCCCAAACTGACAGACTCTGTATACGAAAGCTGTCAGTTTGCTGTCAGATTGGGGTAGGTGCAGCACCTTAACGTCATTTCGCGCTTCGTAATCGCACTGGCGAGGAACCCGCTAGAATGCTCCCTCGGCCCCGACTCACCGGTCGCATCGCCCGTCAGCGCTATCTCCATTTACCATCTATTACCTACTCAGTTTTCGCTTATAGGCTCCGGTGCGAGACGCTGCCTTCGCCTTCCAAGCGCAAGCGGTGCGCAGGCTGCAACCAAATCCGATAAAGTTTTGTCTCTGCGCAGCCGTTGGCGCTTGGAAGGCGAAGCGCCTATCCGCCTATCATTTAGTAATAGGAATCTACGAGGTATTACTAAATGAACTCTTCATATTAGTAATAGATTATGCAGTACTGCATAATAGACCACCCACCGTTCATTCTATGTTCAGATGAACTCTTTAGCCACCTCGACAATGCTAGCCAGAGCCGATCGGCAACAAACATGCATCACTGTCACAGCATATCGCTTTAATTACATCACCATACCCTCCATGTAATATAATATCATAATGTTTCTTTTGTTTCAGACTTAGCTCGTGCCTGCTCCTATCCCGCCATTGCCGTGCTATATATTCCGAGCGATACAAACACGTGACGATTGCTTAAAACAATATTATAATGCAATTATCTAAGTAAAGTGAATTGCTGAGTTCTACATCTCTACTATGAAGACACAGATTCGTCGGAGCCATTTATTAGATATTCTTTGGTCGGAGCGTTCGCGCCTAAATTTTGAGCAATGAAGATTAGTGAGGCGCCAGCGAACATTTATCGATGCGGCGCGGTGCGGTGAGGATTAGTCGATGTCGGTAGTGATGTCGGGGTGTGCGGAGGTGTGGGGCGCCACCGCCGCGGCCGCCGGCATGGCGGTCGCCAACGCCACCGCGGCGCAGCACGTGATCTACCCGCGGGAGGCGACCGTACTTGCGTCTGTGTGCGCCATCATCTTCGTTGTAGTCGGAGTAGTCGGTAAGTCCAGAATTACAGTATGAAACCTCTTGGAAGCATGATCAGCCATTATATGGTTCGTCGTTTCTACTACAGTACTGCCGTATTTTGATACTGATTCATCTAAGCATGATTTCTGTGACACACGCCAAGTGGTTGACTTAATTTTTAAGTGTTGTGACAAAGAACAATCAGTAACGGTTACTTTAAAACTATATTAAAGGAACATGTTCTAATTGTCTGTTATTTTAATGTAATAATTTTAGTGCGTTGTGCGGATTAAACATGTATTTTGAGGCACATAGTATTACTCTACTAAGCCTAGTTTTCACTAAGTGCGCATTTATTTTAATCAACACTTAAAGGGCTTTAATTACTAAAGTGCTGATTATCTTGTACTAGTATTGGTTGCAAGCTGCTAAGAAATGCCGCGATTTAAGCTAAGCATCAGGAGGCGAAAAAGGCCCTAAGTGTCTCTTCCACCAAGTACTGATTAGCTTAATCCTCACAAGGGTCTTTCTTACCATCTTCCAATCGATGCCAGTAAAAGATAATCAGCACTTTAGTAATAAAGGCCATTTAAGTGTCGATTGAAATAAATCAGCACTTGGTTCGTATTGAACAATCAATATGGTATCTTGAATTCTGATCTGATAAAATATGTTACACACAATGATACTAACCGGTATTGATCAAATGGATACCCTAAAGTCATTTCTATTTGCATTTTTTGTCAATACGATATTCGTCCCTGCACGCAAACATGGCTCTACTTGGCGGCGCAGCTTCCCTCCGCACCTGGACACACAAACACAAACTTGTGATAATAAACAGTCACTTGTTTACTTTTAAATTTGAAACATCTTTCCACGAGTTATAAAGCACGACCCTTCCTTATAGATTTTATTACTCATGGTTTAGAGAAAACGTCAATAAACCTGTCGGGATGTTTTTTTATAGTTCTGAAGAAACGCTGACACTAATCTTAATTCATGCCTGCTTCTACCTATGTTTCCGATTGTAAACCACCTAGACTGGTGTATAACAGTGAACAATCTCTGCTTAGTATTATAGTTATGGTTTTTTTAGATCGATCTTCTTTCTTCTTTAGGCGAAGAATAAGGACGGATATATTTTAATTTTTAAATTATCACTAACCAACCAGACAATGTGCACACCTCGCTAATTTGGATTCCAAAATTTTAGTTTGATTTTGGCTGGATAGTTCTATGAAGTTTACCCAAAGTATCAGTGTTCATTTCGACTCTAAATGCATAAAGAGGGTGAAACTGTACACCGATTATAAATTAAAATATAATAAAATAATATAAATATATAATATAAATAATAAAATAAAATAAAATTTAGTAGGTAAGACAGCAATTAGGACCATATTAAATATTGTCATGAGACAACGTTCTTCAAAGCTGAGCACCTAACATGTTTCCTAACGTTTCTGAAATTCTCAGAAACACTATTTGAACCATGAAGTTCGACGAGAGCGCAATGAACGCATCCTTTTCAAACACTCGCATGCAGCATCAACGCATAAAACTAAAAAGGAATTGATGATAAAAATAATGGCTGCGAATGGTCGCCCCAGTGAATGGGGCTATTCAAAGGGAAGTCTGTTCTGAGTCATCGCGAGCTGTGCCTGGAACAGAGGACGCTTCGCTCGCTGGGAGGATATTAAGACAAGGGGTTGCATTTATTGCGGACAATTCAAATGTTATATACATATGTGCATAAATCGCAGGAAACAAGTTTCCTAGACAGTGCATAGGTATGTAAAATAACCAGTTGCTTGTTTGTATACGTATTCATACTTTACTACATGAAAAACATGTACAGAAACTCAACAAAACAGCTACATGTATTCCCGATCTGGCGGAAAATTCAGGGATTGGACTTTGGATCACGATCAAAGAAACTTGCAAAATCCGTTAAATTTCCTGTTGCCAGCTGCTAATGGAGGACATCCAAAATAGAACATTGTTTTATATAATTTACTATATTCTAATCGTCAAATTTAGCTAAGCTGCCAATTTTTGCAAGGATTTTTGGTTTAAAAAATCCAAAAAAGTTACATTGAGTTAAAATTAAAGATTTAACTGACTCCACGCTTAAGTCTGTTTCACTATTTAGTCCAATGAGTATTAAAAATGTTCATGGCATTATGGCACAACATTTTCAGCACGAATTAACGCTAAATGTATAGCAAAGGGAGGACAAAACGTGGAACATGAGGACAAGTCCTCCTTTTGGATAAACTCTGGCAACCGTAAGCATCTCGTCTTACAAGTTTACCGAGGAGGGTCAATCAACTCAAATTTAACAGGAAAGATGTGTATTAAGATGTTTTTGACGAATTGATATTTGTCATCTACAGCTTATTATAAATTACAACGGGTCGATTTCATAAAGTCCAAACTACATAAGATCCATAACCTCCAAGAAAATGACAAAAGTGACATTTAGGTCAAAAAAAGCGTGTCAACGTGACGTAAGAAAGTACTACTTTTCCTTAGTTTTAGTTTCGTCGCAACTATTTGTCTCAGTCCAGCCTTCGAGTCCAATCCCTGATTTTACCCTCAATACCTGGATACCTGTAGTAGTTTCCTTGACTCTCATGTAATTGTGTTGCTTGTACTAAGGTATGATTACGTGTACTTTCAAAGACCGTACTGTTTAAATTTAACTACGCGTGCACAATCAGTAGTCAGCGCGTACTCTATACATATAATTCTAACAGTATTGCGACCGTCAACTCGACGATAATTCTGAATTTAATTGAATACCTACCTATTTGCTATCTATTCCGAGCCCATTCCAATTAATTAAAGTCATATAAATATACACGCATATCGCAGTGAGTAGATAGGTAACCGTGAGACTATGGACGTCGTTCGGACGGGCAGCGGCAGCGGCCATGGCTTTGTTTGTTTGCTTCCTACCTCGCTACAATTGGCGATCAATCGAGCTAAGTGGATTTATTCCATCACTATTCGCTGCATTGGCCAAGTTACAAAACTCTTCAGTTGCGAGCCTATGCATGGACTTTTCACGGCTCCTAATTTTTGCAATTCAGTGTTTACTAAACTACTAGCATCTGTATTCAGAGTGGGCGGACTAACTTTAATCCGCCGGACTAAACCGTGGCCGGTCCGGTGCTAATCTTGTACTAAGTTTTGACAGGCTCTCTCTGAATACGACTGTAGTTGTTTTGGAAACTAATGAAAATCATGTTAGCTGGTTAATTCAATCGTTCATCTCAGAATACTCAATATTTATTTAGTTGTGTAAAGTGAGTATTTGGAAAATATATTTATCCGTTTTGTTCACTGATACGTCGGTTCAGCCATCGACGATTGCAGATCGCTAGAAGCACACATGCGCGTCAAATGATGAACCTTTGAGGGTGAGATGAGATAGAAAGTATGCCAGTCCAGCTTGTAGTTATTTCGGCGTGTATCGTTAGGTTCTGAAAATGTTGGACTGAACAATTGACGTAGGGCTGTCGCTGTGCGTGTCCGACTTGCCGTTCTGCGCCAATGACCTGCCGCTTGCAGCAGCGGCGCGCTATGTGCGCGATTGCTGGACGGTAGCTTCTCGATCATGTCCTAAGGCAGCGTTAGGTTCTGAACATATCCCATCTGACGTAGAGATTACCCGCAGGCAACTCGGTGACGGCGGCGGCGCTGCTGGTGCACCCGAAGCTGCGCGCGCAGGCCACCACCATGTTCGTGCTGTCGCTGTGCGTGTCTGACCTGCTGTTCTGCGCCATCAACCTGCCACTCACGGCGGCGCGCTACACGCACGAACGCTGGACTCTGGGCCACGAGCTGTGCCAACTCTTCCCGATCATGTTTTACGGCAACGAAGCTGTCTCGCTGCTTTCCATGGTCGCCATTACTGTAAACAGGCAAGTTTTTTCATACTGTATGTATACATTTGTATATACTAGCTGTTGTGTGCTTTCTCCCTACGTGGAAGTGATTTTTACTCATAGCTTATTGTCGTCTTTTTTGGGGGTTTTACCGTGAATATTTCAGCGCGGAAAACTTCCGAGCCGAGTCATTTACGGGAAAAAATACAGGGGACAGAAATAAAAGCTTTAATTTAAATAACCCTGGGGAAGAAAGTATCACTACATAGTATAAAACAAAGTCGCTTTCTCTGTCCCTATATCCCTATGTACGCTTAAATCTTTAAAACTACGCAACGGATTTTGATGCGGTTTTTTTTAATAGATAGAGTGATTCAAGAGGAAGGTTTATATGTATAATAACATCCATTAAATATTGGAAAAATACTGTTATTTTTAAGGTTTCCAATATGATGTCGTAAAAAAATATATTTTTTCCGCTTACATTGCAAACGCAGGCTGAACCCTACGAGATTTATCAAAATAATGTACTAAGTATTGTATACATTGAAAAGGTCTACAGAAAACTCCGCGATGGTATATATATATCTCTTATGGATATCCCACAATAACATTTTTTGCTCATTTACTTTTTACGACAAATAATGGCTAATTTTCGAAGCGATTTTAACCAATACAGCATTAATCCTTATCCAAATAAAAACCTTAAATACATTGTTGATTTAATATAGATCTATACGGCTCTTTACAGCATATGATTTAAATGAATATTTTCGAAGATATTATAGATTTAAAAATTGCGAGATGTAGTGTTTGCGGCGGAACCGGCCGGCCGGGGCGGCGCACGTTGGGACGAACTGAAAAAAAGCGGACATGCATGTGTACTTCCATTTTTGCGGTTTTTTATTTATGCAATGAATTCTGCTGCACAATACAAGCAAACACCTGGCTAAATTTTTTTCGTACGATCCTTCGTTGCAGAGTTATCGCGGGTTAAAGTTATTTTTGTATGGAACGAAAAACATTTTTTTTAATAACTCTGATGCTATTCGTTGCTAACCTATACACTCTTCGACGGTGTATTTGTACACATTTTAGTTATTTTTTTGCCAAAGCACAATGTGCTAACTGGTGCTAAAGTTGGTCATTTTTTTATTTGTAATTTTTTTAAAATTTTCTTTCGACTTATCTCACAGAGGATTAAAATGATCAAAACATTCATTATTTAGATTATTATATTATTCTGCATTGGTAATGACCGTTTTTTGTTACATTTTCGATACAAAACAAACTACCGGACTAGAGATCTTTAGCGGCAACATTAAATATGTTTGTCAAACTTTATTTATACAATTTTATGAACAACCGTGAAGTTTCCGTATTCCCATGACGTAAAGTGTTTTTTAAATTAAAACTGGTATGATAGGTGATGATAGGCGACCAAAGGGTTACGGAACAGCAAAATGAACAAAATACAGAACTTGCATTCCACATGTTTACAAGATAGACAAGTCGAAAAAGCATACCAACCTACAATTTGTCATGAACTCGTTAGCGCTAAAATATTGTTAATCCATATTTCTAATATCGTTAATCCTTGAACAATGGATTACCGGGATTATAGATTCAGATTCAGATATTCTATTCATCACAAAGACATACAAAGACATACCAGCATGTTCCGGGTTACCGAGCGACCTGATTGGCAGAATGCAGCTGCATAATGCGACACGTTTCTCGCTTCAGCGGTCGGTAAGTAGGTAAGTTTGTAAAATTTAAATTTTATAACCATTCAGTTTTGAGTTTCTTAACGAGTCAGTCCGCTGAGCCCCTGTTCGCACTGAATACGTTGAGTTTACCGATCCGTTAATCCTAGTCTAGCCAGGTCGCTTGAGCCTCAGCTCGCACTGGTGTAGTGAGTAATAAGCTTCGAAGACTTCCAACTTTTCGAAACGTGTTTTTTTATCATGGTAGGTCTTCACACTAACTTAGATTTATATGTGATTTTAAAAAACTGTAAATCTCTCTACGATGTAAATTTTTTACTGTCTGAAATTAAATCCCGAGTGGAACTTGATTGGTCAGACGAAGAAGTTAGTCACTTGAAAGTATTTTGCAGAACATTTTGCAATCAAATCTATCAAAAATTTCTAAAAGCTAGCCGTTTCTCTGCAAACAAAGTGGGTGGCTTGAATCAAATATCAAATGGTCGGAAAGTTTAAAAGTTATCTTGAAAATACCACGTGATGAACATTACTCTGCTGCTCCAGTTCAAGTTTCCGCTGATGTACCAAGTGCTTCTATAGAGGATTCGGCTGACACCTCTCGAGGTACGTGCCATCCAGCTTTAACACCGAAGTCGCAGAAGCCTTATGTGGAATTAAGTCAAAGACAAAAAAGAAGAAGAACAGACGCTATTCAAGCTCAACACACATCTCCAGAGTAAGTCAAAGCTGCTAGTATGAGTTTAAGAATCGAACGGAGTAAAGATATTGCTGACCTTCTGGATTATTTATTGAAGCATCCAGAAGATGTAGAAAGGGTGAAACATTTTGCTTACACCAAGAAATATATTACTGTTTATTCGGTAGAAAAAGCTTTAGCAATATTAGTTTCGCTAAAACTATCAAAATGGCAGTACATGACCCTAAGACATGCTGCAAAACAAGAAAATCTTAACGTATACCCCTCATATTATAAAGTAAGCCTAGCAAAAATGGCATGATATCCTCGTAAAAAACATGTCAGAGTATCTGAAACGGAAGCCCGCATAACTTTACAGGGACTATTGGACCTTACTGTCCAACGAATTCTAAGCATTTTAAACGAAGAAAAAATTAAAGATAAAACGTTAAAGCTGAATAGTAAATGGGGTTGTGACGGGGCATCCAGTCAAAGTCGGTATAAGCAAAAAATGGCATCGGAGGGAGACGACGCGACGCGACGTATTCAGTGCGAACAGGGGCTCAGCGGACTAACTCGTTAAGAAACTCAAAACTGAATGGTTATAAAATTTAAATTTTACAAACTTACCTACTTACCGACCGCTGAAGCGAGAAACGTGTCGCATTATACAGCTACATTCTGCCAATCAGCTCGCTCGGTAACCCGGAACACGCTGGTATAATCCCGCTAATCCATTGTCAAAGGATTAACGATATTAGAAATATGGATTAACAATATTTTAGCGCTAACGAGTTCATGATAAATTGTAGGTTGGTATGCTTTTTCGACTTGTCTATCTTGTAAACATGTGGAATGCAAGTTCTGTATTTTGTTCGTTTTGCTGTTCCGTAACCCTTTGGTCGCCTATCATTGCCTATCATACCAGTTTTAATTAAAAAAAAACTTTACTTCATGGGAATGCGGAAACTTTACGGTTGTTCATAAAATTGTATAAATAAAATTTGACAAACATATTTAATGTTGCCGCTAAAGATCTCAAGTCCGGTAGTTTGTTTTGTATCGAAAATGTAACAAAAAACTGTCATTACCAATGCAGAATAATATAATAATCTAAATAATTCATGTTTTGATCATTTTAATCCTCTGTGAGATAAGTCGAAAGAAAAATTTAAAAAAAATTACAAATAAAAAATGACCAACTTTAGCACCAGTTAGCACATTGTGCTTTGGCAAAAAAATAACTAAAATGTGTACAAATACACCGTCGAAGAGTGTATAGGTTAGCAACGAATAGCATCAGAGTTATTAAAAAAAATGTTTTTCGTTCCATACAAAAATAACTTTAACCCGCGATAACTCTGCAACGAAGGATCGTACGAAAAAAATTTAGCCAGGTGTTTGCTTGTATTGTGCAGCAGAATTCATTGCATAAATAAAAAACCGCAAAAATGGAAGTACACGTGCATGTCCGCTTTTTTTCAGTTCGTCCCAACGTGCGGCGGTTCTCCCTATAGCACTTTGAATTTATTATTTCTCTAATATCTAATAATCATGTAATAATAATATCTAAGTTTTTTTTATTTCAAATATCTCAATGTAGGAACTCTACGTAAAAATGGTTTATTTGTGTATCATTGTGTCAAATAATATTTTTTTAAATGACATTATGCCCGTGCAAAGCCGGGGCGGGCTGCTAGTACATTTATAAAATACATTCCTGTACAACAAATATTGCCAAAGTTAAGTGAGGCCACGCACGGAAGGACGCTCATTCAGAAGCCAATTATAGTAATGTACCTATCCTCCGTAGTGTCCAAAGGTGTTACATCAATTTTGTTATGAGTCACTTTTCTTTCTCTAACAAGATGGTTGCTGATATTGGTAGGCTAGTTGCTGGCCGACTCACCACATCAGCCGATAACAATTGCGGTATTTATTCAACACGCCACTTTATTCTACGAAAGCTATATTAATCGACTCATAACCACTTCACTTTAGCAAATTTATATCGTTAATTGATCGCAGCACCTATCTACGCGCATGCTACACACGGAGCTTTTCAACCATGCGTAGTGCGTAGGTGCGTGCGGCGCCAGTAGCACGAAAGTGGCGAAAAGCATTTCAACGTGAATGGACTTGCACCAGTGTCGTGTCGACAGATTTCCTCCAACCCACGTTCTAAAAACCTCTACTTTCGCAAGTAAAAAACCTCGTTGAAAACCATCAGTGCTTTCGAGAAAAATGTTTGAGATATATTTCACCCTCCAAAATCCGCAGTAACCGAAATATATCTAGTTTTAAAAGGGAACCTCCACATCTAGCAGCACTGCCCCAGTGGCAGCGCGAGTTAGTTTAAAGGTGGATGAATGTTGGAGTGTGGCGCGGGCATAGCGGACGGCAGCTTGAACATGCGCGGGTTGTAGCGTGAGGGTACAGAGCGCACTAGCCCGAGAGGGACGCATATGAGAAGAATCATTGCATGTGAGGAGCAAGAGGGGCGCACATTTTCAAGGATCGAAGCGCGCATCACTTGTTAAAGTGAGAAGGGACGTGCGCTTCGGTCCTTGCTCAGTTCCGAACCCTCTTGCCCCTCATATTCACGCGCTACCGCCCTACTTACCCTGTACCAAAGATAATACTAATAATTACTCCGTCACCATCGTACATTACCATGTCACCTACTGCCGCGCCGTCTCCGCCGCTAACTCGCCACCGAGCCGAATTCCGCGGCCACTGGTGCAAGTCAATTCACAGTGAAAAGCCACTTGTGCCGCAAGCTACTGCGCATCGTGTAAAATATCCTAATGTCACACGACCGCCCAAACCTTTGTAGCTGCAAATAACACCTGACCTTGTTATGATAAAAATCTTTTAATAACAACTAACTCTGCCTTTCATCAAAAACGTACTTAATGCCAGTTATTATGACGAACGGACGGGCATTACATTTTCGTTCCTCGGGAGTTTGAGCCGTGTTGTTGCGGATGAAGGGTTCAATAAATTCAACCGCGACATTATGACAGGGGTGGTGAACTTCATCCTTCAATACAAATGGCTTTATCTAATAGTGTGATATTGATCTTTTGATTTTTGCAAATAGGTATATACAAAAGTAATCAATAGGAATCTAGGGAACCTACAAACTACCTGAAATAAGATGGCCACGCGACTATATAATAAAGGGTATAATATATAAGCCAGTTCATTAAAGAAACTATATAGAAATGGCGGCTTGTACTTGTCCAACGGACGGTACGGTCAGCATACTATTGTTACAAAGTATACATTTATGTTTTAAGATTTTTGTAATATTTCACGATACAACAATAAATTAATGAAATTAAACATAAATAAATACCACATTCCTTGGAATAAGCGACGTACCTGTTTAGTACGAAAAAGTACATTTACTTATAATGTTAATTAGTTCAAGAGGTAGGAAAAGGTGAATAAAACGGTGGGTCGTTTAAATGTACTTATTTATGTATTAAAATGAATTATTGCATTCTAGAAGATTCATCTGAACCAAGTTATTAACTTAAGGCGGGCCCGTAAGCATCAGAAAATTACGCTCCCCATACAAACGTAGTTTACTAATCATTTGAAAACCACTGTTCCAATTTGCTTGATATTTGGGACTTAATATCAGACAACAAATATCTCTATCTGCACGTGGTTGTTTTTTCCAAAAATGTATCCTGTGTCACAAAACAGAAAAATGAAAATTTCTATGAAGATTTTATTTTGCCTGTTATTTAAATTGCTTTAGATTTTTCAGCAAAACAAAAACGTGCAAACACAGATATTATATTTAACAGATATTTTTTGTAGAATATGAGATGCAAAATTTCAAGCACATCGGAACAGTGTTTTTCAAATGATTAGTAAACTACGTTTGTATGAGGAACATAGCTTTAAGCCTTTGTGTGTTTTTATTTTTTTGTAAATATCTGTATTTTCAGTAAAAAATAACATAAAGATAGACAACTTTTTCTAATGCTTATTAGCCAATCAATATTTTCCAATCTAAAAGATATACAGGGTAAACTTTTCCAGTGGGCCTTCAGGGCTAGATCCGAAACTATAAGAAATAGCGAAAAAACACTCAAAGGATCACTCCTCTCACTGATTTTGAAAAAACGAAAAATGCATTATTCGATTTTTTTTTTTTTGGTTTCCCTAGCCGCGAATCGAACTAGTTGATTTAAAAAAAAATACCTGTATTATTGCGCTCGCTCGCTTACAAGGAACAAATCCTGTGAAGTAATGTTATGCAACAAACTAAGGAAAAGTGTTGACTTTTAATAAACTGATTAAAATGTTCCAGTATTCATACATTACCCGTATCCAGAAAATAAAAATACAGACGTAGATTTTGACAAAATATTTTAGAATCCAAAATTTCATAAGCATAGTTAAACATTAAGAGCATGTAAACAGTTATCACCCGTAGTTATATGATAGGATAACGACTCTGTTAAACACAATTTCTCGGGCGACACTCCGAAGTATCTTCCGGCGGTTTTTAGAAGTCATAGTTCTGTTCAGGTCAACCAGTGAAACACTATACCGACCTAACAACGCAATTGAGTACATATCACTGCGCGCTTTGTAAACTTTCGTTTTGCAGTCGGTACCGCACTGTGTGAGTATAGATAGCATTATAGTGGAAGCGAGATAGCATGCGATTCGCAAGTACAAACCGCCATTTCTATATAGTTTCTTTATTGAACCAGGATATATAAGGATATAATAATCTAATAATCTAATAAATATTATAAAGGGGAAAGTTTGTAATAATGGATGGATGGATGGATGGATGTTTGTTACTTCCCGCAACTTTAGGACTACTTGGTAAAATCCTTGAGAACCAATTACTCGATTTAGATGCGGATTGTATCTACGTCTAGCCTGATTCTACTCAAAACTTATAGGCTACATAATATAACGTTTCATTACCTGAAGGGTGAGTAGAGAGTGTTAAATTCTTATAACTTGCGAACCACTAACCCGATTTATGTGCGTATTTTATCAATGTATAGGATCTCTGGGAGCAGTCAGGTTCGAGATGGGTTACAGTTTTCGATGTTCGATAAAGATCCTCAATTGTGTTGTCGCATTAAGAAATTAATCATTATCACTTCAACCAGTCAAAATGTATGTAAAAGTAAATCTGTTATCTAACTCAAACGATTTTTCGAAATTCAAATTTCGATATGTGAAAATCAAATTCACTGCACCGCACTATGATCACGACGCCAGCAAAGAATATATAATTAATACTGGCGTATTGACGCCGGTTTTGAATTAAAAATAATGGCGTTCCAAAACCAAATCGTATAGTTTTAGATTGAATGACGGGCGGCCATGCGTACACGTGAACGTCGTCGTGTCGGTGTGTCGGTGACGATATAGATAGAGTCAAGTGTGTACAAATGTGGGTTCGGGGTCACCATACGTTCTTGTAAACTAAAACTGGGAAAAATATGAAAAATTCTTTGCTTGCGCGACTAGATGTGTATGCGCATGCGTTTCTTGCGTCAAATGAAGCGTCCAGTGTTAGTACTCATTGAACGAAAAGGAGAAGCTCTCACATTAGCAGCTGTCATTCTTTATTTCGAAAAAAAAATATACCTACATTTTTTGCACCCGGAAAATTGGCAGGTGACTACCTAATCGTGCTCGCTGGTATCTTGATTTGAGATTGTTCCCAACCCGCTATAGGTAACGCTATACACATAGCTAACCAGCATATAATGACAAAGGGTGCCAACAGAGTCACCCGCATTGTCCGATGGAAGTGTTAACGATGTGTTTTAGTAGGACTCGATAATGGACAAGTATCGTAACCGAGAACGATAAAAACCGGCCAAGTGCGAGTCCTTACCATCGTACAAGAATTAGAAGAAACCGGCCAAGTGCGAGTCGGACTCGCACACGAAGGGTTCCGTACCATCGTAAAAAATAAAACAAAAAAATCACGTTTTTTGTATGGGAGCCCCCTTTTATTTTAATTATTTTTTAATCTTACCTATTTGTTGTTATGGCGGCAAAATAAATACACACTCTGTGAAAATTTCAGCTGTCTACCTGTTACGGTTACTGAGATACAGCCCTGTGACAGACGGACAGACGGACGGACGGACGGACGGACGGACGGACGGACGGACGGACGGACGGACGGACGGACGGACGGACGGACAGCGGAGGCTTAGTAATAGGGTTCCGTTTTCACCCTTTGGGTACGGAACCCTAAAAAGAACGTTTTTTATATGGGGTTAATTTATTTTAAATATTTTTCGTACCCAAACGTTGTCAAAGGAACCCTATTCCAAAGGTATGCGTATCTCACAGGGCTGTATCTCTTGAACGTAATAGGTAGGCAGCTGAAATTTTCAGAGTGTGTATATATTCTGCCGCTACACATCAAACAGGTAAAATAAAGAAATAATAAAAATTAAAGCGGTTTTTTAAATCATAAAAAAATAAAACCCTAGAAAAACGTGACTTTTTGTGTTAAATCTTGTGCGATGGTACGGAACTCTTCGTGTGCGAGTCCGACTCACACTTCGTCGGTTTTTTTTTATTGAATATTGTGGGTGACTACGTACAGTGGGGACTGACCAGTTCTCCAATACGTATGCGACTATGTTTTCGTGTGTGTCTCATTGTAGGCGTGCTAAATGTCACATCTCCTTCCTTTTTTATATAAGAAACAAGGTAAATATTTTTGACCTATATCTAGATTCACTTATCTGTGATCTTGCATTTTCTCTGCCCGATAGAAAACGTTATAATATGTTTTCACCGCTTTACTCAGTCCGACCGATCGGCATGTTAATTGAAACGATTGCGCGAGGAATTGGATGGCGTGTCTTATTTACATGTGCCGTGAATAATGCGAGAAAAACTCTCCACACACCACCGACACGACACGGTGGTAACTGGTAGGTACCGCGCGCCCCGCCCGGCATCGCTCCACTTACTCGGCTTCTATGCAACGCAGATGGAACCGCTAACATTAGATATTTTACTTTTTAGGGTTCCGTACCCAAAGGCAAAAGGAACACTATTACGGCTATCCGTCCGTCCGTTCGTTTGTCACAGTTCTAAAAATAAAAAAAAAATAAATAAAATTAAAAAAAAACCTGTTTTTTTATCTTGTACGGAACACCCTTGGTCTGCGTGTCCGACTCGCACTCGGTCGGTTTTTTAAACTTACATTACTTGGAGTGGCTCGTAGCCCAGAGGTGCAGCGACTTGCCTCCCTTGCCAGAGGTCATGGGTTGAAATCTCACTTTCTGCTTCATTCACACTTCATTCACCAACTTCTTTCTCTTTCGTGATTTTCGTCACGATCGCAAGCTGTTCCATGGTTTGAAATACATGTAAAACTGTAGGTCGCCTCCCTACCAACTACCAAAACGGTGGTTGGTACCACCGTTTTGGTAGAATAGATGGTTGAAAATGCAATGAAAATTTGTCCGTGTTTTCCATCCAGTTCAATGTGATCATAAATGGAAAGTCCTAATTCCTTCGGGAATCGGGTGTGTTGGGATGGTATTATCCATGTCGTAGTTTCATGGAAACCAATTCTAGTGAACAAATAGTTCATGTAGAAAATGAATCATTGATTGCATGAATCGCTCCAGACCGAAAGGAAATTGGTCTCTGAGTATGATACTTCGGGCTTTTTTGTATAAGTACTCATGTTTTAACCGCGATGTTATCGTTGGTGACTAGGGTTGCCAGCTCTCCCGAATTTCGGATCGGACCCTGAAAATATTAAGCCGCGGTCTCCAGAAATTTCCTAAAAATACTTTTTCCTTCCTGTAGAAAATTCTTGCGAGACTTTTTTTCGGTCTCCGATATGTGCACTAGCTTTTTAATCAAATCCCGTACTCTACAGAGGTGGCAACCCTAGGCGGATGGTATTCGTCAATGGCGGCGGCGGCGGCGGGGAGTCACCCTGAAGAGGAAAGTCAGGCTGGGCACTTGCCGATTGAGAACTAGTTACATACCTGATGTTTTTCACCCGCGACCGCGCACTAAGCCAGAGATTATACCCGCTTTAAATAATCAAGCGAGGCAAACTTTAAATATAGGAAACAAGAAAAAAAGGCGAGAAACAGAAAAATACAGTTAATAAGAATAGAAAAAAACCGACCAAGTGGGAGTCAGACTCGCACACGAAGGGTTCCGTAACATCGTACAAGATTTACCACCAAAAATCACGTTTTTTGTATGGGCCCCCCTTGAATTTTTATTAGTTTTTTATTTTGCCTATTACGGTTCATGAGATACAGCCCTGTGACAGACGGACGAACGGACGGACGGACGGACAGCGGAGGCTTAGTAATAGGGTTCCGTTTTCACCCTTTGGTTACGGACCCTAAAAAACCATTATACACATATGAACCTATAATTTAACACTTTATTGATCTTAAAAACCAAAGACACAGATTTAATTGATACGCAAGTAACCCGCCGGTTGTTACCAGTCTGATTGAATGCTGACAGTTGGCATCGTCACTAGGTGACCGTTACCCGTTGCCAAGGCACCGAGGGTCGTTGGAAGGGCGCGCAACAGCCCCGTCTATTTAGTAGAGCAGCAACGGAGGAGCGACTAGGCGCTGGTGGCGCTCACCGATAAGATAACCGATAACAAAATCACGCTAATAAAGCTCGCCGACTAATCTGAAGCTAACGCGGGCCCACCGAGTCAACACCTGCGGAGCTGATTGTACTTCCCGCCTCGGCCATCGCTCTCCGCTTCCGGCGCCTCTTCACTCGTCGTATCGCCCGAACGGCACAAACAACTCTGCTTGCCAGCGGGAGCTAACAGTGCTAAGGTTCCCGGTTGAAGGACCCCTCTCAGGACCTTGCCTAACCTCGGATAGGCATGGTAGCATTCTAGGCTATGTAAGCAGCATGATACGAGGAGATAGTCATCCCATAGAAGCGTGTACTAACGATTATTTAGCGTTTGGAGCATAGAAATAGCATGTAAGCGCGCTGCGCGCGCATGCTAGGTCTATGGTTTGGAGACACGCGTATGCGGCACTCCCTCTTAGCGGATACATACGAGGGCCAGGAACCGAAATACCTCTAAAAACAAGTACCTAGCTGTGGTGATAGGTAACAAAATAGGTAACATAACCGGTAGTTGTAGTAGCTAGGATTAGCGTTAGAGATTATTTAAGTTTACTATTACTAAGTTTAATTTTATGTCGAAGATTTATTGGTTTATGCTTTTTTCTGTTATGATTATTTTATATGTATGTGTATTAACTGTTTTCTTCGCGAATAAAATAAAATAAATAAAAATAGCCTTCTTTACTTGTAAGCTAACGCAAAGAGACGTGACTTGTCGTCGCCCCACACACGGGCGGTTCTATGCATCGAATCACCATCCCCATCACAACCAGAAAGCATTAAACCACGATTACATTGGGTCTTTCTACTTGTGTCCACAGATACGTCCTGATTGCGTACTACGACCGCTACACGTCGCTCTACACCGGCGGCAGGATATGGGTTCAGCTCGCGCTCATCTGGATCGTCTCATTCGGCCTCATGGTATGTATCTTGCCCGACCTTCCTCCTCCGCCATCTTGCCTCTTTGAAGTACAGTGAAACATAATGATCTATCAAGTGGTAGACGCGGTCTATCTCTCGCCACAGATACATTACCTATTCTCTTCTGCATTATGTCCGTTGTGAGCTATCCATCCAGGGGCTTGTTTTAAACTCGGTCGGGGGGAGCGAGCGGGACGGGAAATGGTACAGTTCGTGGAACACACAGTGGAACACGAATTGCGCCGTCGCGCAATTGGTTCAAATTAATTTCTGGGATGTGTTTATGCGTTTTGAGTGCAACGCTTCGTTCATTAAGGTAGCCTATTGTACGCAATTAGACAGAATATTAAACTAAAGTAGTGATCATTGCTTGTTTAATGTCCGCCCAATTACAAGTGCCGGGACGGGCGGCGGGTGTCCGTTCGGTGTTAATTGTCTGACATGTATGTGGGTCGTCATGTCTTAGTTAAAGGACTAGAAGCTTTTCTATTCAATGATGCAATCTGTAGAGATAAAGCGAATGTGCTGTGCAATCGCGAGCATATGCTGCAATTGCAAGCAATAGCAATAAACCAAGAACGTTGTGGCAAAACAAATATTCAGTATTTACACTATTATTGCCCTTATAAAACTGATAAAATAAGGCACTAAATGAGGATGTCCGATGATTGATGCGTTGCGTGATATGGTGTTGCCTGTGTAAATATTTTATAAGATAACAAACAAGTTAGCAGTCCCGCCGCGCCGCCACCTTTGCATCCGCTGCTCTCTGTGTCTAAGCGCGATGCCACGCCGTGTGCCGCCGCCCATTTTTCTATGGGGCCATAACAGTATTTGGCGGCAATGGTCCAATCTAGGTTCAATCTTTTATCCCGCCTAGGATGGCTGGCTCGTGCAAATATGCTTAACTTTTAGGGATCCGTAAACAAAGGGTGAAAACGGAACCCTATTACTAAGCCTCCGCTGTCCGTCCGTCCGTCCGTCCGACTGTCACAGGGCTGTATCTCATGATCCGTAACATGTAGGAAGCCGAAAATTTCACAGATTTTGTACTTCTTTTGCCGCTATAACAACAAATAGGTAAGATTATAAAATTAATCAAAATGCAGTGCTGCAGCAATTTGCTAGCGATCGTTTCAAAAATACATAGGGCAGCCGGCAACGGTTCAACATGCGTGTATCCGCACTCAAATAATGGCTATGCAGCTGCATGTAAACGGCATCACCCTAACCTCCAAATATAGGAATACTGCCGGCCTGAGGTGGAAATGGCTCAGCGTATGTTATTTTTTCTAATCCTGCGGCGTATCGTGGAAATGTTGCAATTATTTATGATCCTGGCGACGAAACGCAGGCGTCTGGCGCGCAGTGGAAATACGTCAACATAGACTCAACTTCTTCTGATCCCGCCTCGACCATTGCAGATCCCGCCGACAGCCGGCGTGTGGGGGCGGCTCGGGCTGGATGACACGACGTTCTCGTGCACCATCCTGCGGGACGACGCCGGCCGCTCGCCCAAGAAGTTCCTCTTCGTGATCGGGTTCGCGCTTCCCTGCCTGGTGATCATCGGCTCCTACTCGTGCATCTACTGGAAGGTGCGAGACTCCAAGCGAAAACTGGAGGGCCGAAGGTAACAATTCAATTGGTAGAGTACTTAATACGATTCTCTTGAACCATTTTACAACCACCAATGTAATTTCAGTATATTTTTCTGTACCTAGTCGTATTCAGACGGGACTGTCAATATTTAGTACGTGGACTAACACCGGACTAGCCATAACAAATACTATTTAGTCTGATGGGACTAGTCATAACAAATACAATTTAGTCTGATGATAATTCCCGTATTAAAGTTAGTCCGTCCACTCTGAATACTACTACAGCTCTATTCAGATTTGACCGACTAACTTTAGTACGCGTTTTAAGGTCGGACTAAAGCGGTTTTTGTATGGTTAGGCCGGTGCTAATCTCGTACTAAGTTTTGACAGGTCCTCTCTGAATACGACTGTTAAAGCTTAATTCTACCCTCTCCTTACACCTCACATAGTCATAACGTTGGAGGTTAGAGAACGTTTCGTGTCATACAGCCATTCATCAATGCATCCAATCTTTATTTTTTATTTTTTTATGTGACTGGACATGGATGGCTAATACCACAAGTTCTGTCATGGTATTAGCCCAACACACCACATGGGAACTAGGTGCCATGCCAGGACCTTCCTTATATTGCACGGCTACATTGAACTGGATGGAAAACATGGACAATTTTCATTGCCGCTTCGACCATCGTTCATCCAATGCTTATCGCAAAGTTACCAGTATTTATATTGAAGCTCAGCATTTAGCTTTGTTGTGATATTTACGTGTCTGTTATTTTAATAAATTTTATGATACGCGTAATTTTATGATACGCGTGCGGAAGTGTTAATTGGCGCATGAAGAAGTAACCCGCGTGTTGCAGCAAGCTCAGCGGTCAAAGCGCCAAGGAGAAAGAAGAAGACTCGCGGCTGACGACACTGATGTTGACCATCTTCGTCTGCTTTCTCGCCTGCTTCCTTCCGCTCATGATCATGAATGTGGCAGACGACACCATCAGGTATCTTTTTAAACCAGCTACAGTTGCATCTTGTGGTATTTATGTTAATATTCTACTTATTTGATTTTCTCTTTATGAGAAAAAAAAATGGGTTGCTGTGCCGAGGTACCAAAGGTGTTAGAAACAGCTATATACACCTCTTCTCGCAAAACCACGCTCAGCGTACCAGCCGATTTGCGGACTTCAAAAGAGCTATCACTTTTCTTTTTTCTACGTTTTTCCAGTTATATTTCCCACGTTATTACCAGGTGAAAGGTATGTGGTAAGTCACTCACCAGTAGACAGTTTCATACCCTGTCAGTGCGGCAGAGAAACGAATTTGAGAAACAGTGGGTTTTCAAAATTAAGCCTTTTTTTATTTTTGCGACCTGACATAGATGGCTAATACCACACAACTACCGTTATGATATTAGCTCAATACACCACATTCCCGAAGGAATTTGGTGCCATGCCAGGACCTTCCCTTTATGAGCACGGCTACATTGAACTGGATGGAAAACACGGTAAATTTTTCATTGCCGCTTCGACCATCTTTTCATACAATGCGATGATACCTACCCGGGCGGGCTTACACCCTACCACCTAGTAGGGGAAGGGGACCTACAGTTTTACATGGATTCCGAACCATGCAGGAGCTCGCATTCGTGACGAAATCCACTTATCGAACTCGGAAAGAGAAAGACAGTGGTGCACGTCGGTATTTAGCCCAAGCCTCTGGTACGCTAGGCCAGTCCCCGCGCCACTAGGCTACGAGCCGCTCGAGCCTACTGTCAAACACACAATGGTGCCCTGATTATCTGCGGCGTGTGCTCCGTATGTAGATAATAATAGCAATAGGTTATAATAAGAACTTATAATGTCCACAGTGAATGAGTCCATTCCCTGCCCGTTGCGCTTTGGGCGATATTAGAAAGGAAATAGAGCGATGGCGACATGCAACTCCGTAGAGCATTCTCACTGCTTTCTTTGGAAGTTTAATCGAACATAATTAAGCATATTTATATAATTTTATCAATTTAGCAAGGAGTCCTTTTATAAGCTGTAAAACATATTTTATGTATTTCTTTTATATCCGCCTAAAAAGTATGTTAACCCGTGTAAGCAACTCAAATTCAACAAAAACTTTTTTTTTCTGATGTAATCAAGCGTTCAGCACAGTAGAGTAGTTGATCCAGTTCCGGATCATGTTCAAGAACTGGATCAACTTTTCTGCAATCTGCAGGTATTGCTTGCTGGATTGCTACAGATCCAGAATCCAACAAATCATTTTCTCATGGAATTCTACCTAAAGGATCCCGTTTGGAAATTAAGTGGTCACTTCTGCAATTTCATAATACCCGATGAAGAAAAACCTGTCTGGGCTAATAAAATGGTGTGAACTTTTAAATGTACAAATACACAAATGATTTTTTTATTTAGAACAATATGTTGCACACGGTGCAGGTGCCCGTGGTGCCACGTTGTCGCGTCGATCCTGGCGTGGGCGTCGAGCGTCATCAACCCCGTGATCTACGCGCTCACCAACCGGCAGTACCGCGCCGCCTACCGCCATCTGGCGGCGGCGTGGTGCCGCGCGCCGCTCGCCCGCCGCGCCACGCTCGCATCGCGCACCGCCAACCACTCCTCCAACCTGTCGGCGCACGCGCACACGCACACGCACTACCATCCCGAAAAGAGGCCGCACCTGCATGTGCACCAAGACGCCGACGCGCCCACTAAGTTATGAGTCGACAGTGTGTAGACAAATAAATAAGTAATATTGGTACGAACACTTCTCCCCCAGCGAAAAAGACGTTCCTCAATTAAGCTCATACTTTTCGTGATGGGGTCGAAATTTAGATAGGTTACGTAGCCATCTGGCCACATCTATTTGTAGTATAATTTATTTCACATTTGGTAGTTGTATCGGTTTTACCGAAGGTACCATTGATGGTATTTGTTTAATAAGTACCTACTTGAAACCAAACTGTTCATCTGAGCTGAATTTGATAGGTACCAACATACATCATACATTAAATAGCTAAGGAAACCTACAGTTTAACACGGGTTTCTAAGCACGAAGTTGGCTACATTCTCAATAAAAATGTCTAATTATCGTTCACTCATCCACCACCGGTATTCTTACAATTCCATTAGACTAGGTATCTGATGTTCTAAATGATGGCATAAAATAATGTTTGTGTTAATAAGTAGTCTTTAGATGTTAAAGAATCACCCTCATAAAGTTAATTAAGTGTATACCAAATATTATGGCAATATCATTAGTCAACCAAAGTCTTATTCAGGTGTGCAGCAATAGACACACCTTAAATAATATATAGCACAATTTTATGACATTAATAATTATTATAATGTAAATAGATAGTTGTGAAGATTCAGGCTCAAGCCGCATTTACACATTCTTTAATTTTAGCTTGATGACGTTATTTAATTTTGACTTGGCATGCTGTGAATATTAAATTTGAGATTTGAGAATATGTACTTAAATGAAGACTTATCCTTGGATTACTTAGGGCATTACAAAACTTTCTGGATTATGCTAAATAAAACCCGATGTTATACTTGTTACACATTTATTGTTTTTCAAAGTATATGCTTTCACAATAACTGCATTTTAGCATTATTTGGAACATTTGTAAAAAGCAGTTGGACCAGTCTTTCTTAGAGACCTCTTCAATGACTTCGTGGAACGCATTCACCTCCGCTAAACCGTATAACTAATTCTTGAAACCAAAAGGAGACGCAAGGTGCTAGATTCGGGCTGTAAAGGCCTTCAAATACGCATGCGTTAACTCAGCGGTATGTGCGGATGCGTTATCATGGTAAAGTACGACATTGCTTTGAGGACACTTTTTCCAGCACTTTGGGCAAGCAAGTTTTTGCAAACCAATCCGCAGTCACTGTCTTTTAGACTTCAAGATACTCTGTTGCGTAATGTCCTGATTAGCCGAAAAAATAAACAACGATTTTCTAACCAGTGCTTCGAATTTTCTTAACTTTCACTGGAAATATTCTAAAGTCACAGCGACAATCGTATAAAATCATAGAGCGACAAATTTCTCGACATGAATCTATTGAAATACCGACACACAATTTTCAAAATGACGCCACGATGAAAAGACAAATGACAATCTAGCAAATTAAAGAGAGTTCAATTTTCGAATTTCGTAGTTCTTTTTTATGTTTTTCATTAAAATTGGCGAGTTCCAGAAACTTTCAGTATGCCCCATGTATACTTACGCTACGATGTATATATATTTATATATATTATTTCAATCCCATTCCAATAATTATTAAATTACTAGTTTTTTATCTTAAATAACATTTAGGCATTCTGCTCGGGGCCCAAAAGGCATATACAAATTATATAAAACTTAAGGAGATGCTGAACTCATCCAACTAATCGAAAATGTCTTGCATACAACACACAGAAAGTCATGGACTTTGAGCCACTAACTATTTATAATTGGTATATATACCGTTTGTAAACAATTCCTAGGTTGCCACAAAATAATTTCAAGAATTTCATGTTTATTGGCTTTATTGTAATAGCACTTAATAGTTGTATACTTTTAGAAGTTGCTGTTTTTATAGCGCCATCCAAAGTAAGACAACTTCTAATGGCTTTGACAAGAAAATCAATAAAATTTTGTTTCTTATGCAACTGTGGCTATTTTTGAAGTGAAAACTTCTTTAGCGGCGCTGAGCACTTTTTGTTGGATGGGTAAAAACTTCCAAACTCGCGTCAGGGTCACGTGATGCTGATCGAAAAAGCGTAAGATTGAAGTGAAAACTTCTTTAGCGGCGCTGAGCACTTTTTGTTGGATGGGTAAAAACTTCCAAACTCGCGTCAGGGTCACGTGATGCTGATCGAAAAAGCGTAAGATTGAAGTGAAAACTTCTTTAGCGGCGCTGAGCACTTTTTGTTGGATGGGTAAAAACTTTTCACTTCTGCCGGCACTCCCGGAGTGCTACCGGTGTTTTTTTTTAACATTTACAATTCAAGTACATACATTACTTTTTGCGTTGAATGCAAGAAACTTTATATTGGTCGGACAGTCTCGGTTCGAAATTTTCCTCCAATATTTACCATCTCAACTCTGCATTGGCAACGGATCTCCTCAAATAATTAGTGTTCACAACGCGATAAATGCAAAGGTACAATTACAATGACAATCTTTATTATAATTTGTCACTATTTGTAAAATTTTGTAATAGGCGAAATATATTTAGAATTATATTTGTAGCAGTAATATATTTTGAAAAACGAATATATCTTGATAAGGAAATATACTTGACTTTCTTTGTTTAAAATGTAAATGACCATCAGTAAACGATCTGATAATAACAATAGTTATGTTAATCCAAGAACTTAATATTTCATGATAGTTGTAAGTATTTTACGTTACGTATGTAGGTAGTAGTCGCGTGTAGGCTATCGAAAGACTGATGAGTAAAAGTCAATTGTATTTTAAGAAGGTTTTCTTGTGGTTCTGACCGACACATATACAATATAATTGATCTACAATATTCCTTACCCTTAACTGAAATTATTTATCACTAAAACTAATTTTGGTATACTAAATCTGGTTATAATTACTCTAAAATCTTTTAGACAACCTTTGTCATAAAACTGCTTTAAACCGGTCTGTCACTACAGAGCAGACTGTCATATTCCGGGAGGTCACGACGTTTTTGGTCACGATAAGGTAAATGGCTGAATCTGGGTTCACATGTTAGAGACCAACGCTCTGATGCTAAATATGTCGGTCTGCCCATGCCAAGTGGTTGCGTTATCTAGATTGGCTATATAAAATTGATGCTGGTATATACCTGCTGATGAATATACTGATTGTCTGGAAACATTTATACTTATTAATTATACAACAATAACCAGTCGGTTTTTTAATTAAATACTTAAATATACCTAAAGTTATATCTGTAACCTAAATCGCTTATAACTACGAAATGAAACCAATGATTTGTTCAGTTTTTGCATTGCTAAGCAAGTATTTACTGATACTTTCATGCTTCGCCATTTGCATCCATTTACCTTATCATATGTATTTTTTGTCACCATAACTACTTTTTCAGGCACCTTATCTACGTAACGTAACCACTTGGAACAGGCAGACTGACACATTTAGCTTCAGAGGGTTGTACTTTATCCCGTGAACCCAGTTTCAGCCATTTACGTTATCGTTACCATTTCTGTCGCGACCTCCTAGTCTATCAGATATTACTTTATTTATAATTTTATGACCTGAAATTTCGTCACGAGTAGCCAGTTGATTTCTTTATTTTTACGGATAATACTTTTGTTTGTATCTTTTTGTTATTTAAAAATGTTGATGTGATACCTCATTTACATAACGATACAATTTACTTGGTGTAGTTATACATGGAATGGCTACAAGGTAATCTTCAACAGTAGACATCATATTTAAAAATTCAGTTTGATATTTGATGTCCATTGTCCACATGTAAAGTGAATTGACACATTAAACGCATTTTAATTACATGCTGTTTTACCAACCACTTTTATGGCGAAGATATGGCAATTTTTTAAAGATCTTTCTGTGTCAAAATTATCTAAAATATAAGGTCATTGAAGTGTACTGCGGTGCAAACAAGAACCGAAGATTTTTAATTAATAATAAAAAGAACAATGTAACTAAGTAATAAGAAAATTATAATATTTAGAAAAAATATGGAAGACCAAAGCATACTTAAATAATTATTATTCAGAGTTATTAAAAATCATTTTGTATTTTATTATTATTCACATATTTTATTTTATCCCCAGACCCTATGCACCCACTGGATAAAAGGTAATACCCCACGGAGTACTTTTTTGATCCCGATATCAAGGTTTTTCTAATATTTACAAATGAATTACAAAATTTTTTTATTTGTTAGTTCATCATTTTTTATCCTGCCCTTAGACAATATCTAAAAAATGCTCCCGACCTTTTTCTATATATAAGTAATTGATTTTAACATTCAACAACTTTAGTAGATTAGGTACAATATTGGTCTCAGTCATGCGACAAATGTTGAAAGATACTTTCAGAGATCAACTTTTGTTGATCGACTGTGAATCAATTGTGTAAAACTGTTTTGATTTCGACATTTCCCTGATCGCAACCTGAAAAATCTAAGTAATGTTATACATAAAACTAAAAATAAGTGCAACCTAACAAAGGGGCAAAAAAGTCAATTTATCGATAGTGTTAAGTGAAAGGAAATATAACCTAACCTATCCTACCCTAACCCTACCTTAACCCTTTGTAGGGTAAACTTGCAAAACGGGTACATTTGTACCCACCTACAAGAAGGGTTATATTTATTCAGAGGTCACAGGAAACTTAACTCTTATGCTTGATGAATGAGCAAACGGCCCAAACGCGCCCGTAACGTGTGAAATTGACGAGTTTGATCATGAAAGTGATGCCTTGGGAACACATACGCGTGGTTGATTCAGAGCATGATTTTCGTAAGATCAGTGAATTCTTTCCGATTAGACCTCGAAACGATTACACTGCTAAAAGCGTATATAGTTACACAACTTTGATATTATTTTGTGACCCTTATTAAAATGTACACTCATATTTTTTATCATATACTATTTATATCTTTTAATTAAATAATCTAATATAATCTTTTCATTAAATACATTAAGACAATTATTAAGACCTGAGAATCTGAAAATATTATATTCTAACAGCCTCAAAATATCAAGTTGTTACAGTCATACTATAATGACGTACCAGTGTTGTCAATAGGACAAATACGGTAAATGTGCACATGTGCGCCCTCAAATCTTGCGACGGTTCTCTTTCCGCACGGACTCTACTAAGTTTTGAAAAAAGCTCTCTGAATACATTGAAAATATTTTGTTTGTGACATCGCACTCTAATTAGAATAATTAGAAAGGGACAACACTCACGGAGTCACCAGTTACTGAGGTGAGAATCTTACACCGCCGAATTAGCATGTGTCTGTGCGTGATATATTCTGTGATCTTATATTCTGTGATTAGTATTATATTCTGTGATTCCGTGTAAGAATAGGGGATAGGATCGTAATTTGCTGTGCGCTTGCGAAAAAATGGCAAAACGTATAGGGCAAAGCGCTGTAAACTGGAGCGCGATAGCGGAGCGTGTCCCTGCGGAGCAGCGCGTCAGCTTCTCCGCCTTCAAGGCGCGAAGCGATTCCTACCTTCGCAGGTGATCCCTGTTTTTAGTTATGTAATAATCATGTTTTAATGACTAGTTCATACATTTCCGCAGCAACCCTCATATTCCGCTAGATTTGTCTCATATTAGGGGTTTTCTGCTTTGAGTTATCTCTAATATCTTACTGCTTCTAAAATATTGTGAAGTGGTAATTTTTTTAGGTTATGTTTCTTTTTAATATTACAAAAAAAATAATCATCAAAATCGGTTCACCCAGGCAAAAGTTATGAGGTAACAAACATAAAAAAAAAACATACAGACGAATTGATAACCTCCTCCTTTTTTTGAAGTCGGTTAAAAATAGGTGTAAGGCCCAAGGTGTAAGGTTCCGTAACACTTAGACGATATTAGCAGAGACTCTATGTTTATTTCAAAAAACAATCTAGGTCAAATCAGAACAAAAATGAAGGTTGCATGGAAATTTTATTTCTGCTACAAATATTGGGAGACGCTTAATGGCTTTTACTTAGGAACTTCTTGCTCCTCGTGCCGATCGTCGTCAAGGCCAAGAAATCTTTTCTAAGTGGTAACGGGAGAGCTAAGTCCGCAGTTTAATTTAGCGTGTTTTTAGTTTTTGGAGTTTTCTAGGTTTTGGTGCTGCCTTTTTTACCTTTGAACTTATAGTCCGGCAAAAATTTTTCTTATTAAGCAGCTTGGTTCTATCCTGTAGCCCGTTTTTGTGTGTGTGTTAAGAATATAATTCAGATCTTTTGAAAGAGTTTTGTTATGACCTGCATACGCTCTAATGAAAAGTTCTTTAAATTCATTATGGTTGGGCTGACTTCGACGCATGCTAATTTTCTGCAGACACCCTTGTAACATTATCTACGTTTGTATCTTGTGGTTACAGTGTATTTTTCAGCGAAGGATTATTATACTAAAATATGAGTAGCCTCAGCAACTCGGGGTGGTAATCTTCGTTCGACCCAGTACGTTCTTGGGGTAGTTTATTTTCGTCTCCCGGTTGTTTAATTTTGCTTGCTAGAGATCTTAACACCACCCAAGTGGTGGGCTTTCTCCCAGAACAGAAAATGTAAACCGCCCTATATGACTTTCTCCAGACCTTGCTATGAGGTAAACGGCCCGACATATAGGCCCGACAGTACCTAAACTTTTTTAGACACCCGTCAACTATAATTAATAATCTGTGGTCGCCGTAGGCACTGCCTATTGAACAACACGGTGCTAGCAGGGGCGGTTTACAACAGAACCTCACGAATTGGTTGTAATTTCAAATTACTTAATTCCTCCAACTCGACCTAAAAGTAAACAACTGTACATGACACTTTTTTCATCGCAGTGCTATACAAATACAAAAATGCGATTTTGACACGGCAGGGTGCTGGCGAACCCGCCGGAGCCACCGAAGATCGACTGGGCGGTGTACAAGTCTGCCGTGCCCATCGCCGGCATGGTCGACGACTTCCAGAAGCAGTACTCGGCGCTCAAGATCGACTACCCCAAGGACACGGTCACGGCGCAGGTGGACGCGCAGTGGGCCGAGATTAGGAAGAGCATCGAGGAGTTTGTCAGGAACTCTAACAATAACATCAGCCAGTAAGTCCTAACATAATGCAACTTGCTTAGTTTGGCCTGAAGCATATAATCAACATGCTATTCCTAACGTGAAGTTGCATTTTTGCATATAGCAGTGAGGGCGAACACCTCTCATTCATTTGTTAAAAAAAAAATATTTGATATTTTTATGTATTTAATGGATACGACATTACCGTTATCACATTCATTTGAAATACAGCGACATCTGATTTAATCAGATTTTTAAAATAATCTGAAAAAGTTTTTGGTCGTGACATTCGTCACAAGCAGGTTTTTTATTTTGTTAACAAGTGTTAAATAGTCATTTATCAGATAAAATTATGTGATTTACAAAGAAGTATTATGTAAAATTCGATTTATTACTTACTTTCACTATCAACAGCAAGCTCAGAAAGGGATATTTAAGAGATAACTTCACAATATCGAGGCTCGTTAAAAAAATCACAATCTTACTTCAGTGAACTCCGTAGCCGCACAATCTTACTTATGTCATAATTTCATACTCAAAATTTTACTTTTCACCGACTGTCCTACCAAAATGTATGCGTTTGACTGTAAAACATTTCATTTAAATATCTTCTATTGACTATTCTATATATTTAGATTTTCACAGTATCATAACTTTTGAATAGAAAAAAATTACAAACATTTCTTGTAGACATATATTTTGAGTCAGGGCAGTAAATTTATTTTTTAAGCGTTGACTACTAAAAATGCATAACTATCGTAATTATTATGGAAGTACCAGAGTGCCTTTGAAGGCTAGTTTCTGTGCATTTTACACGCCTACCCACATTCAAGTGCATACAATTTTAAATATATGCTTACTTGGGAATCAAGCATGCCTCGGATGATTAAGGTGGCCCAACCCGCTCATCTCCCCATACAAAAGGGGAAAGAAGATCACGCCCATATTTCTTGTCAGAGATCTAAAATTTTGCTCAAAATAGCTTTATTTGATCGAACTAGATGTCTGATGACCATTGGCATTGCAAAATTGTGTTTGGTTTCTATGTTATAAGGTCCGAAAGTTCGAATTTTTCGCGCGTTTTATACAATAACTTTGGAGGTGGATTACGCAATGATAAAGTAAGAACATCGTAAAAAGATTAGTCATCAGACATAGCTTGTTTAATCAAGATTTATGATCTATTTGGTTTTTGTTAGATTTTTGACTACAGCGGTCGTGGTTTACTTTTAGCTATAAGTCGTTTTGAAATTAAATTTTTTGTAAATCTTACCAAATCATACACTATGCACATTGTCTTTTTTGTAGACATGTTGCATCTTCCTCATCACGGAGCCTGTCTTATTCTTTGAAACAGAGAAGGTCCCAGAGCGCAACAGCACGGTTTGGTACCGTGCCCGCGAATGAGTTGGGCCCGCCGGGTTGGGCCACCTTAAGGCCCAAGGCGAAGGGAATTAGTTTGTAGCAAAGCATTTGTAGCAAACATCCCTTCTGTCTGCGACTTAATGACGTCAGGTACTTGAAATTGTGGCAGCCATTTTGCATGCAAATGTGTTTGAATGTGCAGGTTCGAGAAGGAGATCGCAGAAGTGAAGGCACTGCTGCCGTACGACCAGATGACGATGGAGGACTACCGCGACGCATTCCCCGAGAATGCGCTCGACCCCATCAACAAACCTTCGTTCTGGCCCCACAACCCGGAGGTACATAGACACATTTTTCGTCACTGGTAGCGACGTAGAGGAGCGACGCCCCGGCGTTCGATGATAGATCTTGAGCAAACCTAGCCCAAAGACACACTACCTGCTACATTGAGATAACATATCTGCTGCTCTAACCACTGAGCTACCAAGTTTCGAACCCTACTTCAGACAAATTCCTACCTAATATTTTTCTGGATATTTTCAAAATCCAACAGCAAACCTCTCAAAAGATTTTATGAACCAGATGCCTCAATGATCAAAAACATGCAGAGTAATATTTTTTTTTTATTCAGGAGCAACTGGACTACGTGAACCCCGACAAGCACGCCGGTGGAGGCCACTAGAATCATCATCCGACACGGCTAGACATCCCGGGACACCACCAACAAACTACTACACATGTTTACACTTTCATTTGAAAAAGCTTCAAATCAATGTGTCTGGATAGAATATTGTTAAAATAGTAAACTTTCATTAAATTACAAAGCCTTTTTATTTCTAACATTTAATTTCAATTTATAGGAATTCACTGATGCCCATGAAGCATCCGTAAATTCCTACACAAGTCTCTAGAAAATGTTTGGAATGAGCATTCTAAACATCAACAGATGGACGGACGGATAACAAATTCATCTTCAGTTTTTTTCTTTTTAAGTCAGAACTCTAAGAAAAGACAGGGGATAATTTTCCTGAACGTTTTGTTAATATTTATGTAAAAAATGTGCCACGTTCCGATGGACCCATCGCCCCTGTGCTCAGCTACCTTTTGCTTGCCCCCAAAACTCCGATGCCACTGCCATCATCTTAAAATATACAGTGCAGAGGACTCTAAAACATTGATAAAAACCTCAAATATTGTTTTCTCTCAAACCAAACACATGTCACCATTTATTTTTGCGTTTTTTTTATGCAACCTGACATGGATGGCTAATGTCACACAACTACCGTTTATTAGCCCAATACACCACATTCCCGAAGGAATTAAGTGCCATGCCAGGACTTTCCCTTTATGAGCATTGATTCATTGAACTGGATGGAAAACATGGTAATTTTTTTATTGCCGCTTCGACCATATTTTTATCCAATGCGATGGTACCAACCCAGGTGGGCCCCCTCACACCTGGTAGGAAAAAGAACCTACAGTTTTACATGGATTTCGAACCATGGAGCAACTCGCATTTGTGACGAACTGATTTCATCCAACTCAGAAAGAGAAATGCGAGGATTTGAACCCAGATATCTGGTATGCAAAGCAGTTACCCGAGCCACTAGGCTACGAGCCGCACAAATAGTGCTTATCATTGGACCCAATAATTCTTAGCACTCGGGACATACAGGCATATCTCAAAATTATAGCTTTTATATAGATATATAGAATACATATATTAATTTATTTGCTCTATTATTTATGTATAAACTTTTAGAAAATATTCTTACTAGGTTATTTTTTACAGCATCTGCAGTATTTTCACTGAAATATATATACTAATATAAAGAAAACAGAGAAACTGTCACTTTCAACTCTACTGCGAATTTAATAAAAATGAGATACGTCTGTACGTCTCGGGTGCGACGATTTTAGTTTTACTATGGTAAAGTGAAAAGATCCCTTTACATCATAAAAGTTGCTTACCATTGGTGGAGATCTATTACATCTGCTCCCAGATTGGGAAAATGTTTAGCGAGTTTACATTATTTTTTGATAATTAAGTCGGTTACTCCTCCGGCTGCATCTAACATGTTCAAATTTATTCTTACGGTATTTGCATCTTTACATAGAACAATAATAAAAGTACTAATTTTTATTTCATAATTTTATTTAAAAAAAAACTGCACAGGTCCACAGAAACACTTTCAATGATCAAGTCATGTCAAGTCAGGAATGTCGGGGTTAGGATAAAATTCCTTGGCCGTGCTGCCTGCTTTGCACATTTTGGAAATTGATTTAAAACCGGTACGTCACTGCAGACACAATCACAGATCTGTTCTGTGACTACATCACATTTACTGACACTATATCTTAGCGACCTCGGCCACAACTGTCAGTAACATTACCATGTCAGGGAAAGAAAGTTGAAATTGATTAAAACATGAAAAAAAACGTCAGTCAACTATTTGTTGATTAACTCATAAAGCAACTCGCTACTTACACTTTGCTATTGCACTTTCAACTCACTTTCGATCAAATTTTCGATCTCAATTTTCAAACAATCACAATCCCGTTAAACTGTTGCTTTAGCAGTCCTGGAATATTCAATACGACAAATTGTTTTAGCATTGATCTAAGACGGTACAATAGAGGGAATGCAGCTCCACTACTCATGTGACTCCTTCCCACTACCTTACAACTACCAAGTCAATTAGACTTACTCTGTTACACCGGAGCAAACGGAAAACTTGTAACAACATAAATTTGCAGGCTCCTATATTTTTTTTACATGCAAAACTTTCAATGTTGGTACATTTGATAGTCGTCAAAACATAAATACCCCAACTTTTTCAAATTATATTTCACTTTAACTAAATCGAGCCAAAATTAACGTAAACCTTCACGTCACCCCCAAAATTGGACAGAATCCGACCGCGTAACACCTCGCACGTAGTGGAGCGTGCGTCGCGCTGTACCGTCGCGGGCGGACTACTTGGCCTGGTAGGCGGGCGGAGGCGGCGGCTGCGAGTACATGCCGGTAGCGGCGGCGGCCCCGCCCCCATAGTAGTTTCCTCCCGGAGGCGGCACGCTGAAGTTCTGCTGAGTGCCGCCGTAGCTCGGCTGCGCAGCACCGCTGTGAACACTTTGCTCGTCACTTGCAATGTCCTAAGTAAGTAAGTTTTTATTCAACTAAGTACATTTATTACGGTTAAGTTAAAGCCTCAGTGGCCCAGTGGCGCGACACTTCGGCGATCGCTCTCCGAAGTTAAGCAACGCTGGGTCCGGTCTGGTCTTGGATGGGTGACCATTCGACCGTTGAGAGAGGCCGGCCGTGGTTCGGATTCCACGTTAAACTGTAGGTCCCCTTCCTTACTTACTAGGTGGTAGGGTTAATCCCGCCCGGGTTGGTACCATCGCATTGGATGGACGATGGTCGAAGCGGCAATGAAAATTGTCCGTGTTTTCCATCCAGTTAAATGTAGCCGTGCAATATAAGGAAGGTCCTGTCATGGCACCTAGTTCCCATGTGGTGTGTTGGGCTAATACCATGACGAACTTGTGGTATTAGCCATCCATGTCCAGTCACATAAAAAAAAAAGCAATTCCATCATTAGCCAAAAGAAAAAGTTTGAAGCTCCGGAGGTTGAAGTTGTTTTTAGAGAGAAAAAGAAATGAGAGGCGCAGATCAAAACTTGTTCTGAATGCAGTAATCCCTTCTTTAGGATACTAGATCCTTGGAAGGTTTGGTTCACTTTTTCTACCTGTCAATGCCACTCGGAAGTGCCCAACAGCTTGAAGTAGGTCTATTGCGATAAAAAAACACTATGGGGCAAGCATAGTAAATAAGGCTGAAGAAGTAAGACAGCGACACCATCAGTGTAGCAGGTGTGACATTTGGATAAGGAATCGCTAAGCAGTTTGAGATGTTCAGAGATAACTAAAACATGCTTCAGCCATTCTACTCAGGAAAGCGAAAGCGAGTTAGTCACAGATGAAAATGAGACGCTCTCGCCTGACGTCATCAAACATCCAATTTTATGGTAGTGTCGTTGCGCTGTAATGAGAATAATTCCAAAGGGCAACACTACGGTGACGCATGGCTTTCATTTCATGAGTACGAAAGCGGGACTCACCGGTGACTCATAGGTGACAATCTCATGAGTAGACCCCCTGAACACAAATGTGAAAGGATAGATTTCCTTCAAATGTGGTGCGATTGACCTATGTTTTATCAACTACACTCACGCATTGTACCCGGTGCCTCCGTTGGCGCTGTAGCCTCCGCCGCCGCGACTACCGCCGCGGGCCCCCCTCCCGCCGCGGTCGCCGCCGCCGCCCCCCCGCCCGCCGAAGCCGCCGCCGCCGCTGGAGCCGGAGCGGTCCCCTAAGCCGCCCGAGCGCTCGCCGTAGCCCCCGCCGCCTCCCCCACCGCCGCCGCCGCCCGACGAGTCGCCGAAGCGCGAGTTGCCGCGGAACCCTCCGCTGCCGCCGCCGCGGGAACTCGGGCTGTCCCACTTGGAGCCTGGCCGCATCAAATATGTTGCAGTGAGACACATAGCTAAACAACATTACAATATCTGTTAACCCTTAAGACCCTCGAAAGGGGCCAAGTAAAAGCGGGAATTGATTAACATCCTAAAATCATGGTGAGCGTGGGACCGACTGACTGACAAAAAACTTTGCCGGTTTTATAAATGGTTTTCTTTTAGTACTTACTACTAATGGTATCCTTGATACTGTGGCGGCCTAGCGCCCTCTACTAAGAGCTGCTAGTTTCACATGCCACAAGTGCAACAGATGCCTATAAGTTAGTTGACATGGCACTAGATGGCGCTACCTCCAAGATGTCAACAACACATGAAGTCTATATCGCACAAACGAAGTTTCCCAACGAGTTAACACATATACAACATTTAAATCACAACTAGAGGAGAGGAGCTGCGCAGCCGTGGGTCTCAAGACCTGACCCACCTTTTCATCTCTCCCCAATACTAATAATATAGTTTACAATGGTAAATAGATAACTACTGCTTACAAAGAACATCACATGTAGGAGGAGAGCAACCACAAAAATGACATCTTTATTCTAAATAAATAGGTAATTGAATTCAATTTGTTTAGGTGCAAAAAGTCAGTCAGTCAGTCAGTCAGCGTGTTTGCGTCCACTGCTGGACATACGCCTCTCCAATTTTTCTCCAGTCCTCCCAGCCCTCAGCGGTACCAACGGTGCAAAAAGCCATGTAATATTTGATACAAAGTAGTAGTTCTTCTTCAGCCTTTTGCTATCCACTGCAGGACGTAGGCCTCCCCCAGACTTCGCCAAGTAGTGCGGTCTACTGTTTTTCTTCGCCAGTTGTCACCTGCTTTCTGACTTATATCTGGCAACGTGCTGGCGGTTTGCCAACGCTTTTTTTCCCTATCGAAACTTTTTAAAATTTTTACAATGCCATCAGACATCTCGTTTGATCAAATAAAGCAGTTTTGAGTATAATTTTGGATCTCTCTACAATAAATATGTGCATGATGTTCTTTCCACGTTTGTATGGGCAATTGAGCGGGAAGGTCCACCTTAAATATTCAATCCCACCGTTTACAAAATGTTATAGAAATGGAGCATAGAGCCATCTCTTTTCTTCCAAGTACGCACCTCCGCGATCGCTGTCTCCGAAGCGCGAGCCGCCGCGCCCCCCTCCCCCGCCCCGCCCGCCGCCGCGCCCCCCGCGGCCCCCCGAGCTGCTGTCCCGGCTCCGCCCGCCGCCGCCGCTGTACCGCGTCATTCGACCTGACAACATCCATTCAAAGTGGCCGTTGTGATACATCACAAAATAGTATCTGCAGTTTTGATGCCACTGCGAAAATGTGCCCCAACATCCGAAATGTGTAATTTTAGGGTCCCTGGAAAAGGTAGAGAATAATTTTGTTGTTGCACAAGTACATGTTTGACGTTTTCGAGAATGCAAGGCCTGTACGCTTGAAAATAAGTATACGGGCCCAATTTAAGGTATCGGGCTGAAATTAATACCAAATTCTGAAGTATCGTTAAAGCACCTTGATGTTTAAGTTTCTAATTCAATGAAATATGTTGAAAGATACAACCGTTAAAAGCATATTTTCATTACATTTTGACATGTTAGTCCGTCATACCAACATGTCAAACCTATATTGTACCCTTGAAATCTATAATATGGAAATTTGGTATGAAGTAAGGTATCTGATGGTACAGGTAAATGAAGTAACCTATAATTAAGTCGTTTATGTGAAAAGAACATTTATTTGACTACCTTTATAACGATTTTTGTTTTTGAGACTAGACTTAACCATGTGATATTCAAAGAGAAAACTGGCAACGTGGTACCTCCAAAGTAACTTACTTAAAATTTTAATAAACTTTAGTTTCATAAAATTGCTATGCATTCTAAAACGCTTAGCTGACAAATAGTTTAGTTTTACATAGAATGAGATGCACACAGTGAGAAAGTCAATACAAACCCTTTCCGAATCCCATTCCGCACTGAGCGAGCTCGAAGAGACGCGGGTTGACCACCTGGTTGGCCTCCTGCAGCACGGCCATCAGATCGCGAGCCTGCCCACACGCAACACAGTTAGAGCTCTCCGACCTATCTACAAACGTCACACCGCATCAAACATGTTGATTACAGCAGTTATATTATTTAAACAAGGTTTCGGCAACACTATGAAAATATATACTAACTTAACCACTAATGTTACAATGAAAGCAACACAGGCCACGAGCCATTAGATTGTTTGGAAATATAGAATGAAATTCAATGGTTTTTTTAATCACATTTATTTATATAAATATGAAGCTAGTTTTATGAAACTACGATTTAGAGCTTAGGAGTTTGGTAATCACAACAAGTAAAAAACACTAAAAAAAAATTGGTTTTGTGGAAATGATTTAGATTTAGCATGATGCCGATTTACAGCCGTGGTTTTGACTAATTCCGACTGCGCGTGGATGGCAAGGGTCCACCCTCTGTAGAGCTTGCATGGGGAAGGAAATGACAGCCGCTCACGTTATCTTGGGTTGTCCAGGTGTGGTTAACATACGATTCCAGTTCCTTGAAACCACAGGAAATGCCCAAAAAGTGTGGAGGAGTCCAAAAAGACTGCTGGGCTTCGTGGAAGAGCTTGGCTGGGTGACGTGACAGCTGTCAGAGGTTCTTGACACGTACAATGGATGTATTGCCATCTAAGTGCGGAAACAAGGCTGAAGCACAACAACCAGAGTCCCTGTAAGCAGGCTACCTGCTAGGCATACCTTGGCAGAGTTGTGCGGCGTGAAGAGCGTGTAGGCGGTGCCGGTGTTCTTGGAGCGGCCCGTGCGCCCGATGCGGTGCACGTAGTCCTCAGAGTTGTTGGGATAGTCGTAGTTGATCACAAACTTGACGTCCTCCACGTCTGCGTGTCACGCGCACAACTCACACACTGTATCCATAGTGAACTGCACAATTTCCCTCTACTAAGCGGTAGGAAAAGCTGCGAATGTACAGTGCCTTGGAAGATAATATTTTAAAAGAAAAGGATATTGTGAAGCTTTTGCGGTTCAAGGGGTAACAAATCAATGAATACATTTCATATTATAAAGTAAAACTCAAGAATGATGGTTTACAAAGATTCATTAATTAAGGGGGTTTGTGCATCGATGCAGATTGTACCAGCTTTTCGTCGCTATTTCTGCTGTAACTCACAAAAAATACGTACTTATACGGTATAACTCTATTGCCGAGCACACTAAGCAGTTATGAATTATAAAAATTTACAAAAAGACTAGTATTTCAGAAATAATTATAAGGCATAGAGAAAAAAGTTGCTTATTATAAATTGTCAGTATATGTATGCACACATCCTCAAAATTCTAATTAATTCCAGCCAATTATTTAAATTGTTTCATGAGATGAATTACAAAACTTCTTAAGGTGGCCCAACCCGCTCAACTTCCCATACAAACGGGGAAAGAAGATCACGCCCATATTTCTTATCAGAGATCCCAACTTTTGTTCAAAAGAGCTTTATTTGATCTAACTAGATGTCTGATGACCGTTGGCATTGTAAAATTGTGTTTGGTTTAGGTTTCTAAGTTATAAGGTCTGAAAGATCGAATTTTTCGCGCGTTTTATACAATAACTTTGGTGGTTTATTACGCAATGATAAAGTAAGAAAATCTTAAAATGATTAGTCATCAGACATAGCTTATTTAATCAAGATTTATAATCTATTTGGTTTTTGTTAGATTTTTAACTACAGCGGTCGTGGTTTACTTTTAGCTGTAAGTCGTTTTGAAATCAAAATTTTCGTAAATCTTACCAAATCATACACTATGCACATTGTCTTTTTTGTGGACATGTTGCATCTTCCTCATCACGGAGCCTGTCTTTTTCTTTGAAATAGAGAAGGTCCCAGAGCGCAACAGCACGGTTTTGTACAGAGCCCGCGAATGAGTTAGTCCCGCCGGGTTGGGCCACCTTAATGGCAAACGCCACTACAGTTAAGTTCTAACTTCATGTTTTAAGGTGGCCCAACCCGGCGGCCTCAACTCATTTGCGGACACGGTACAAAACCGTGCTGTTGCGCTCTAGGACCTTCTCTGTTTCTAAGAATAAGACAGGCTCCGTTATGAGAAAGATGCAACCTGTCTACAAAAAAGACAATGTGCATAGTGTATGATTTGGTAAGATTTACGAAAATTTTAATTTCAAAACGACTTATAGCTAAAAGTAAACCACGACCGCTGTAGTCAAATTCTAACAAAAACCAAATAGATTATAAATCTTGATTAAACAAGCTATGTCTGATGACTAATCTTTTTAAGATGTTCTTACTTTATCATTGCGTAATCCACCTCCAAAGTAATTGTATAATACGCGCGAAAAATCCGAACTTTCGGACGTTATAACTTGGAAACCAAACACAATTTTACAATGCCAATGGTCATCAGACATCTAGTTCAATCAAATAAAGCTATATTGAGCAAAATTTTGGATCTCTGACAAGAAATATAGGCGTGATCTTCTTTCCCCTTTTGTATGGGGAAATGAGCGGGTTGGGCCACCTTAAGGAGTTATAGCAAAAAAAGCTAGGAAAGGCCGTGGCACCATCTGCATGGAGACACACACCCCTTAACCGAACATACATAAGGATGATGATAACTAACAATAGGAAAACCAGTAAAGACTCGCCCCGAACACAAAATGTTGTTACCTTCGGTGCTGGCAGTCAGTCTAAGCGGCGCAGTCCATCCGAGCTGTAAAGAACTGTATTATGCCCTCAGTGTGCCGGAGTGTTCTGCAGGCCAAGAGTTCTCAATGTGCTGACTCTACTTGTGTACGCGCGAGTCATCACAACGCTGTCAGGCTGCGTAGGGGCGCGTCTACAATGTATCGCTCTCTCTGGCGTGCCCTCCCGCGACCGACTCGGGACAACGCTAGCTAGAGGCACCATGCACATAGATCCGTGTCGTGTGCGCTGAGTTAACGTACAGCAACACACCGGAACGCTAGCCGTTACTTCTGCGGGCATGGGCCTCTGAAATCAAACAAATTGACAGTAACAACGCCGAGTCAGTCATGGATGACTCTATGCGAGTTGCGTGAAATCGTTTGCACCATTGCCTAATTTGTTGCATGCCACATACCTAAGAAGCTGTTCCAATATTCACTTAGTTTTTTGTTCGGAGATAATTATATAAAGCTTTACTTATATTAACATAGTTATGTTTATATCAGCCCTATATCCTTTGCGCTACAAAACTAAATTAAAATCTGTAATATTCAGTAATAATTAGAGCCCTAAAAAGGTCTCAATAGCTATATTGAGCGGCTCGTAGCCTAGTGGCGCGGAGACTGGCCTAGAGTACCAGAGGCCTGAGTTCAATTCCGACTTGCACCACTGAAAAAGACAGGCTCCATGATGAGGAAGATGCAACATGTCCACAAAAATGACAATGTGCATAGTGTATGATTTGATAAGATTTACGAAAATTTTAATTACAAAACAACTTATAGCTAAAAGTAAACCACGACCGCTGTAGTCATAAATTTAACAAAAACCATATCGATTATAAATCTTGATTAAATAAGCTATGTCTGATGACTAATCTTTTTAAGATGTTCTTACTTTATCATAGCATAATCCACCTCCAAAGTTATTGTATAAAACGCGCGAAAAATTCGAACTTTCGGACCTTATAACTTAGAAACCAAACACAATTTTACAATGCGAATGGTCATCAGACATCTAGTTCGATCCAATAAAGCTATTTTGAGCAAAATTTTGGATCTCTGACAAGAAATATGGGCGTGATCTTCTTTCCCCTTTTGTATGGGGAGATGAGCGGGATGGGCCACCTTAAAGATCTGGACCAATATTAAACATATTTGTTTGTGGTCGATAGCTAATCTTTATCCCTAGATAAATAACAGCTAGTGTAATAATGCTCAACTACTTATAAAATCAATATACACGGTGTTAATTTTTTTCGCGACATTACTATTTTAATACCGATTATTTAACTATTTCGTATACTGATAATTTTGTGGTATTTAAAAATTTAATCTAAAATATTAAAAAAAAATGCAGATTTAATCCAAACTTTTGCCTCAGCGACAATTTTCCTTTGGAATGGTGTAAGCAAGCCATGTGTACGCGCCACTGCCAAGGGCACGCGTTTTCTGTCTCGCAGCTGACTGCGCGCCGCCGCCAAATGTATCACGTCGATCCGAATGTAAATTTTCACATTTGTTTTAAAAAAATTCCTACTTTAGAACTTTTTATGAATGCAGTGAGATTCCTATTACGAAATACTATGTTTTCATACTAGTGTTAGAAATCTAAAAATTTAAAACAAAAGCTCAAAACAAGCAAAATCCTTCTTTTTCGGAATCAGTATGCGACCCAAAATAACCCCCTTTCGGGAATGTCGCGAACTTGTTTAACACCTTGTATTATACACAGACAGATGGCAGTCTGCGATCTAGCTGTTCGCTTCTTACTAGAGAACTACTCATCTGATTTTGATACGATTAGGACAAGATAGCGTGACTTTTCCCGCAACTTATAAGCATATGTAGCATTAAGCTAAATGCCTAAAATATAATTTAGGGAAACCAGACTGAACATAGCATGGGCGGAGCCACCGATTTCTTTTTCTTGAATCTATTGCAAAGGAAATTCACGGGAATTTTTAGAAAATTATGCCTGTACTTGATTTAGCCAACATATTACTTCAAACTGTCAATTTTGTCTTTAGTCGCTTTGATGTAATGTCAAAAATGACAGTCTAAACTAAAGCAATTTTTATAATTTAATATTAATATATTACTTTGGTCCTTAACAAATGAATGGATGGTTTTGAGGACATCAAACACATTGATGCATCCCCTTTCGAGACAGTCTAGTGCACCCATGTCAGAAACAAAGTTTTTTCCGGCAACCAGCTGCGCACCGCCCACCGCGCCAGTTCAGGGGAATTCCCCAGCTGGGTGGGAGTAAGAATGTGCAGTTGCGTTTGGGTTATGGGTATGCTTTTAAACATAGACCAGTAACTCGTAGGCTAGAAAAACCCTTGTTTAATTCGCCATACATTTGCATTGTTCTAAGCTGTGGCAAAATACATATATGTGGGATATTGGAATTTGTGATATTGTGAATATCAAAGTTATGGTGTAAAACATTTATTAGTAAGGCATCAATTATTTATTAGTATGTTTGTAGCAATAATTGCAAAGCATTGTAATTTTTTTACCTTAGATTATTTTGAGCCAAATGTTGCCCTTTCCATTGTGTAATACGTATAGTCACTAAATCGCTACAATTGTCGATTTAACCAACTTCCACTATTCAATAAATAATTTGAGGTATACACAAAATCGCCTGTGGATTTTTTTGTATTTCTATAGAAGATTTTTTGCTTGAAAGTAATGACTCGGAATCTAGCTTTTATTGAAAATCTACTGGACTAAGTTAGATAAATCGAAGATTGGAGCATTTTAGTGATAGTCAATACGTAACTTGTAATAAGCCTTCAGACAATAGTGATGTGAGTGAAGATGGCCACACATTTTGGCACGTCAATGAATGTACCTAAAAATAGTTTTTGTGAATATTGGAACTGTGTATGAATAACTGGTTGCATCCCTTGTGTTCTTGTCTTAAGACTATCTGAAAATCAGACGACAAAAGAACATTTAAGCTGCGGCCTTTTGACACACCTCTAAACAGTCACCCTCTAATCAGAGGAATGGCCAGTGGTTACTGTTGCAATTATATAAGAACTCCTAACTATCCAAAAATGAATAACGCCCTGATTAAAATGTTATTTTCTCTGTACCTTCCTACAGCAATAGACAGTCTTTGTCACAACAGTATTAGGAGCAGCTAAGTGGAAAAAAAAACATATTATAAGGAAGGAAACAGGGTGTAGTTGATTATAAAATTTCTGTCCGCACCTACCTACTTCAGCAGGAAAAACGTGATGTTTAATATTGCAACAGAAACTGATTTTGTAGTGACCTCGGCCACAATCTATAGACGTGAGCTGTTGGCAACCGGCACGCGTGCTGATCCAACCAGTATTCGTGTGCTGGCGCGGCAGGCAGTAAGCAATGGTGGATTGTCACCGCAAGTCCCCTCTACGCCCCTGACTCCTCTTAGACCTTCGTAACACCCCGGGGGACGACAGACAGCGCGAGAGCGGAACATTCCGAGTTTCTCATCAGCCTCTACGCCTCTCCCATCACACTTATCCTCTGTTTGATGCCATTCGATCGATCCGTGACCCTCCGAGCCACTCTTACCGAACCCATGACCCGGGTCAGGTTCACTTAAATACATCGGCACAAACATAAGATATCAAGCGTTCGGGCAACGCTTCCACATTAGTGGGCTCTTGCCCCACGATAGAGATGTTATTGATACACTTGAGTGCGATAATGATTCAACCTGAACACAGGGCGATTCTGCAACTATGGAAGGGAACTCCAAAGTTTGAGGAAACTCAAAATCCAAATCAATCTCCATACAAACTTTTCAACTACTAACCTCAAAATGTATGGAGACTTGATTCTTTTTTTAGTTTCCATTTGAATTGTACAACAAAATTTCTTAATTTGGACATCCATAATCACCTCTTGAAATAACAGAATCTAAGTATACAAAACAACTTAAAATGAAATTAAATTGAATATGAGGACGCATTCAAATCAAAAACATCTCTCCTCGCAGTGACATGACGCATTTTTCGATTCAAATATGCGCAACTATAAATACCCAACAAAAAATTGGGAAAACAATTGGAGAATGTGTCGCGCTGCGTGTGTGGTGTGTGTGTATGGAGAGGTGCGTGGGTGTCTCACCAAGGCCGCGCGCCGCCACGTCTGTGGCGACGAGGATGCCACCCTGGTACTGCCGGAACTGACTCAGCACGTAGTCGCGGTCCTGCTGGTTCTTGTCCCCGTGTATGGCGAGCGCCTGCCAGCCAGCGCGGTTGATGTTGCGCGTTATTTCGTCCACCTGCAGATAGGCACAATGTGTGGAAAAGTGTTACTTGAGGTCATAGAGCGACAAATACTTTAAATGATCGTTGTCAGATTTTGAAAATGATTGGAAAACATTTTGATCTGGTCCATCTGAGCCGAGATCTAAACCTGCAACCTTTGGATTATTTGTTCACTGCTCTGCTGCTGAGCTCTCCAACAAGATTTAGAGGTCTCAACCCAAGCTGTAAATCTGAAATGGATAAAATTGTCACAGAGTATTATCGACTCATGAAGCGAACGCAAGTTCAAGTAATTAAAAGTGAAATGTTTACGTTTAGCTTTCACCTGACGTCATCGCTGAACATTTTTATGATTTGTCATCACACTCCTCTTAGAGTGGGAATGAGTATGAAAGTTATTGTGGCTAACCTGTGAGTCACAGGTGAATGAGAATCATGGCCCAGGGATTTTTATAAAAAATAAAATTGGTGGTGTTCTAGTGTCCTCACCCCTGGACATGAAAGAAATTTGCCCTCATCTGATGATTATTTTGCAATTTCTTACAAAACGAGTGCTACAGATATACAAACTTTTTTACGAAAAGTAGTTGTTGTGTACCTATATTGGTATGTTTTATAAGAATTTTCAAACAACCAAGGAGAACAATTTGGGACAAAATGTGTGTGACCAGATTCAGACCACAAGGGCCTTTCGCTTTTTTGAGAGCATTACCTTCCGCTTGGTCTCCGCGAAGATGATGGTCTTGTTCTCGGGCTCGGCGGAGATCTCCTGCAGCAGCGTGACGAGCTTGTCCTGCTTGTCGTACTCCTCGCACACGTCCACGATCTGCAGGATGTTGTGGTTGGCGGACAGCGTCAGCGACCCGATGTTCACCTGGATGTAGTCCGTGAGGAACTCCTCCGCCAGGTTGCGCACCTCCTTGGGCCACGTCGCCGACCACATCAGCACCTGCGTCGCAAAGTAGCGCATCTTCTAAGTGATACCAGTAGCCAAAATAGAGAAAACTTGTTGAAGAAAACAAAGAAATGTAATTTAACAAAAAAAAAAAGTAATCAGGGATGCAGCTCCAGTGTCACAAATCCATTAAGACTGACTAAAAATATCTTCACATGCATCTAAGGTCCTGGCATGGCAGAATTTAATTGAATAACTGCTGTTTAAATAAATTCAGAGTGAATGTTCCGTTTTCACCCTTTGGGTACGGAACCCTAAAAAAGTGCTGACCTGTCTGTCGGGGCGAATTTGCTCTATAATTTTACGAATCTGTGGCTCGAAGCCCATGTCCAGCATGCGGTCCGCCTCGTCCAGCACCAGGTAGGTGCAGCGCTTCAGGTTGGTGGTGTCCTTCTCCAGGAAGTCAATGAGGCGGCCGGGCGTCGCAATGACGATCTCCACGCCGCGCTCCAGGTGCCGGCCCTGCGGGCCCTTGGGCGCGCCGCCGAACACGCACGTGTTGCGGACGTGCACGCTCTGGCCAAATTCATTGGCCACCTGAAGACAGGAATTATTTACTTTTGACGATTACATAGTATTATTCCTAATATGTTAATAGTTGAATTATAATATTACTTTACTATCCACAGGTTAAGTTTGAGTGTAACACAACCATGACAGTCCCAAAAACCAATATTTAGCCAAGTTTCTAGATATATATTTTACAATATTCTAGACGAATTCTACCTAGATGATGGCAGTTATCACTTTAGCTCAACACACAGTTCAAGATTCTAATTAGGTAATAAAACAAACAAGAAATATAAATAATACGGAATGTTTGCGTATGTGCGCATGTGTGTACCTGCTGGATCTGTTGTGCAAGCTCTCGCGTCGGTGCCAGCACCAGCACTATGGGCCCCTCGTCACGCAGCAGACGTGGCTGGTTGATGATGTGGACCATTGCCGGCAGAATGTAAGCCAACGTCTTTCCCGAGCCCGTCTGCGCGATGCCCACCATGTCACGACCCGACAGCGCTATGGGCCAGCCCTGCGCTTGGATCGGCGTCGGGTGAGGGAACCCCTGCTTCAGGATCTCCTTCATGGCGTAGTCGGGAAAGCCACCCTCCTCGAAAAAGATGCTCGGGGGCGGCACCTCGCGCCCCTTCACCGTGATCTGGTGCTGGCTGCGGTAGGCCTCCACCTCGGCGGGCGTGCGCCGCAGCAGGTTCGGATGCGGTTTGTAGAAATCTTTCTGGAAGGGCGTCAGTGTCACGTTCTCCCAGCGGATCTTGCGAAGGTTGCCGCCGGGTTGGTCATCCTTGAATCGCCCCCCGCCACCGCCGTAATCCCCGCGTCCGCCGCCACCAAAACCCCGGCCTCCGTCGCGGTTCCCTCCGCCAAAGCGGCCGCCCCCGCCGCGGTCGTCTCTGCCGCCGCCCCTTCCTCCGCGTCCGCCGCCACCGCGGCTCCCGCGGCCTCCTCCGCCACGCCTGTCGTCACCGTACCTGAACATATTTCAGTCAGCGATCAGAAATAAATTGGAATTATGGGTGAAATGGCAAAGGCGCTAGGGTAAAACCGAATCTATTAGGGCTAGTCATTGTAGAAATACTCACATTTCGCGAATAATACGGGGATGATGAGTTGGAAAATATCACATTAACAAATAAATGAACGAACGAGTTTTTAATTCCAATTAGACGAAACGACAGGACGCCATCGGCAATCAGAACGACGCCATTTTGATTTTTGAATTGATAGTTTGAGTGTTGCCAGCATATCTACTCAGGAAAGCGAAAGCGAGGACGCGATCCGATTTGAACCATCGTTACCAAAAGCACGCTCATAAGTGGTCCGATTCGCACTTCAGCCCTCAAAATGGCGTCCCGTGAACAGTATGAAGTTACCGCTGAGTTACCGTCTGAAATCTATACACCGGAAATAGAGACAAATTTGAGATCTCTTTCTGACATGCTGACGTCAACCATAGAGTAAAAGGGACTTAGAAATTCCTTCTCTTTCCAGTGTATACATTTGATACGTAACGACTGTACACAGTGCTTCGGAGGTAGACCACCGTGTGGGGAACGGTCAATGTCACTTTGACGTTTTTTTAAAGAGTAATCATCGTCTTTCCACCGTGTTTTTTCACAAACCGTTGAATGTCCCTCAGTTCAAAATTCAAGTTCAGCTTAGAGACATTGATTAGATTCAAATTTGAGGTGAACTACGAGCACTAATGTCATTTGTTTCCGTAAGAGCGTAAGAGGTCCGAATAGTTTGTAATGCTTACTGCTTTGAGCGTGCAATCTGATTCGGGACGATTGTGTACGCTTTTAGCAGTGTAATCGATTATAGTTCAAATCGGAATTCGCAGCGAAAGTTCTCGTGTTGTACTGTCAAACTTTATGGTCCCGGTTCGATTTGGACCGTCGTCGTTACCGAAAACGCGTTCACTACTGGCCCCCTACAACGAATGCTGTCGAAAATAGTGTATGCGTTTGACAGATGGTATCGATGGCTTTTGAGCGCCTTCTACTCGATAGCGTTTGTAGTAGGGCTCCTGGTCCGATTCGTGGTTACAGCCCTCAAAATGGCTTCCCGTGAACATTGTGACGCGTCACTCAATGGCGTACACAGTGCTCACGCTTTGGAGGTAGGGCACCGTGTTTGCAAAGGTCAGTGTCACATTTTGACTTTTCTATAGCGAAGTCTATCGTCTTTCCACCGTATTTTTCACAACCCGTTGAATGACCCTCAGTTGAAAATTCAAGTTCAGCTTAGAGCAATCGATGGGTACGGTCCGAATTGCGCTCAAACGCTGACAGCGTGGATACAGTTGGGCCGGATTGCGCTGACAGTGCTCAGAACTACAAGATTGTGAGGTATGACGTCAAGATGAGGTCATCGTTCAAGTGCTTAAGGTGCTCAAGGCGAAACCGTAAGCGCTGTCAGTGACGCCCAAACATCGTGCGGCAAATTTGCTTTTGACATTGCAAATAGAGGACACAGAATATAAAATAAAACGAATCACCACATTCGCTGGCCATTAAGCTACAGTAACGACGTAACCGTTTGCAAAACTGCAAAAATTGGCGGTCTCTGCAGTGTCGTCTACGATTTCGACTGTTTGCCAAATTCTATGTCTACCAACATCTCAAAATCACCTTCATCATCACTCGCATTGTCAAATAATGTCAGTAAATAGTTATCCGCTTGCAAATTGTTCATTGTTGAACATTTAGTACTATTTTTTGTTAAAGGCACATCGAACAATGGTTTTAGTTCATTTTGTGAGCACCATTAGCACGCTCACAATCGGTCCGATTTGTTATCGCAAATATTGCAGTATTCCCAAATACTGATTCGGACCAGTATCCGAAGTCTCAGTTGACTGGCGTTTTCAAATGTGTGGAGAAATTGAAGAGCGCGCGTAGTGGACGTTGAGCGAACTAACATTTGCGAGTCCGAGCTTTATTTGACCGCTTACTCAACGTTGCCGTAAATACGTCGACGTTGCCGTTTACGTCCACTCCGCGTTTTCATACAAATCGGAAGTCCGCGTTTGACTTTGACAGCATGAAGAAGTAAAACCACAGTAAAAACTTATATGGAGTTTGATGTTTTTGCGGAACTTCGAAGTTACGTAACGCCAGTTTAGGTGAGAACTGAGACTATCGCCTCTGGTGTTTGCACGAATATAATTGTGAGCGCTGTCAACCCAATTCGGACCAAGGGGCTACCCCAATATGTCATTTGAGTCGTCACAATTGGTAGTCCATATGTCCATCGCCAATATCTTCATCGCCAACATCTGCCTCGCCAATGCATCGACAATATCTCCACCGACGCAGATATTGTCGATGCACATGTTGGCGACGCATATACTGGCGATGAAGCTTGGCGACGTAGATATTGGCGATGTAGATGCAGGGCACCGTCACAATCAATTCTGGCGGGAAAACCAATAGAAGTCTGCACTACGGTCTGCACCTGCCGGACGCGTGTGTGCGCGTCTGATTGACTCGCAAAATTCCTGACGAAAAAATCTTGTGTGTGTCCCGAGCAATCCGGAAAGGAAATCAGATGTGTGTCCGCAGCCTATGTAGAAAAAAATATGCCTAATTTTTTCTATATAGGTATACAGTAGCGAACACGAGAAATTTCTGAACTCCACGTCTCCCTTCCAATGAATATAAGTCAATGGTCCCTTCCTTACTTACTAGTTGATTAAAGATGATCGAAGCGGCAATGACACATTTAACGTGTAACAATGTTGTGCTCGTTTAAAGTAAAGAAAGAAAAGAAAAAAAAAGTTCTAGCTTACTGACCGAATTCCAGAGAGGATATCTCAGAAAATTGATGCATACCTGAACCGTCCCGACTGCTTGGTGGCACGCTAGGAAAAGCAAGCAGAACCTTTGTAACCTGTATTCGCATATAATTCCTTCATACTCTAAAGTAGGTCATTGTCCCTGTACCTCCCCTATATTGATCAAACTTCTCTTCAATCGTTGTCGGAACACAGTTGCCTCACACGTGTATGTATATTATTCCTTTAAACAGGCTTACGTAAATTATTTTTCCCAATCGAAAAATTGCTTGTTGATGAAAATAGAATCCTATTTTAATCGAGTTATTATTCTCAACCTAGTTCCAATGTAAGATTTTCGACCATTTTTAATAAAATAAAAAAAAAACAAAAGTGAAGTGATACAAAATATTTATTTTTCATAATTTGGTACTATGAGAATTATAGTGTTTTAAAAATATAGAAATAAAAAAAAAATTAACAACACAAAAGTAAAAGTTATTTTAATAAAATGAGGGTATAAAATACGTTAAAGTTATTTTTTTTTATTTTATTTTACCTGGGGGGTACTAGGTACCTATGTATGCAGGGACATTATTGTTCTGATAAAATAATTAAATAAATAAAAATGCTGAAAATTAAATAACATAAGATTCTACGATACAATACCATTGCTGCATACAAGTTTAAGAAAGCGATAATACAAATTATATTAATGCGTGTTTGCTATATTTTGTAGGTAAAACAAGATCGAAAACGCGATTAAGGATGTTCCGACCCATACAATGTTTTTTTACACAGAACGCAAAAAGTATTGCACTTAAGGCACGAATTCGTCAAAAATATTAAATATAGCCATAGTAGTTGCAGCGAAAACATATGCACAATTTCAGGTTTAATGGTTTCGTTGTAATTGCCGATTAGAAGTTTAACACCGTTAGATGGCGCTGTTAAATAAAAATCGTATTTAAATAAATTCCAAATAAACCAATAATCCTGAAATTGTGAAATTGTTTTTGCTGCAAGTAATATGACTATAATTAAACTTTTATTATTAATTCGTGGCTTAAACTGCAATACTTTTTGCGTTATGTGTGCAAACAACTTTATATGGGTCGGAACAGCCTTAAAAGCGATTGAAAAGGGAAACTTTGAAAAATATGTAACTTGAAAAGCAATTTTTTTTTAGAAAAAAACCCTAACCATGAACAAAACGGTGCCACTTTTCGAGAAGCGCCTCCCTCACATGAGCATGCAGGATTGGACGCGCGACATCCAGGCGCTGCAGGCGGAGGCGAGGCAGCGGCGGCTGCAGGGCAGCCAGCTGCGTAAGAGCGCCGCGCAGCTGCGTCACGAGGCCGACGTCACCGCGCGTTGGGACTACCGGCTCAACAGCGATGCCTGCAGGGACAGGTACATTCATCGTGACGGCGACACACCGCGATGGCTAAGAAGCACCAAGCTTGGCAGGTGCGCTACGCAGCTGCCTATGAGTCCGACGTCACTGCGCGTTGGGACTGCCGGCTCAACAGCGATGCCTGCAGGGACAGGTACATTCATCGTGACGGCGACACACCGCGATGGCTACGAAGCACCAAGCTGGGCAGGCGCGCTGCGCAGCTGCCTAACGAGTCCGACGTCACCGCGCATTGGGACTGCCGGCTCTACGGCGATGCCTGCAGGGACAGGTACATTCATCGTGATGGCGACACACCGTGATGGCTATTCGGTTCTGGATGGTCACCCATCCAGAACCTAACCGCGTTGAGAGGTGCTTCCCCGATTATCGTTTCGCAAGGCGTCGCACACTGAGCTACCGAGGCTGCCACTACAAAGCCTGTACAACCATCGTGATGACGACACACCGCGATGGCTACGAAGCACCAAACTGGGCAGGCGCGCTGCGCAGCAGCCTAATGAGCCCGACACGTCACCGCGCATTGGGACTAGCGGCTCAACGTTGCGGGTTACCATTAGCGGCTGTGACGTTTGTGGACTCAGTGATGGCTTTCGTTATAACCGAGGGCATTAGCAAGCGAAGGTGGAAGTTTTCATAACATCAAGTAGTAGACGAGTGTGCAGGTAACTCACAATTTGATTTGGTTTTATGGAACTAGATGGGGGCTTAACCATACTTGCAGGGATGATATTAGCCCAACACACCTAATAGGAATTGGTACATTCCTTATTGTTTTATGTTAATAGACATATATAGATAATACTACACCTATCGGCTTGATATTATCCCAACACATTGCTAGGAATTAGGTGCCATGCCAGGACCTTCTCTTTATGAGGACGGTTACATTGAGCACGAACAATTTTTCACTGCCGTTTCGACCATTTTTTCATCCAATGCGATGAATAACCCTACCATCGAGTAGGGGAAGAGGATCTACAGTTTTACTCGGATTCCCAATAGATAGCATTCGTGACACAACTCAGAAAGAGAACGGAGCGGGGATCGAACCCGTGATATATAGCATGAAAAGCCAGTCTCCGGCCCCTGAGCTACGAGCCCCTGGACTTGAGGGTTTTTTTTAAATAAGACTTCTACCACTTTCCTGTGTGAACCAAGCGTGCATTCGGACAGGATATTTGAGGTGTCAACATGGCGCGAGCAGCAGCGGCGATGTCTGGAGCGCGTGCGCAGTGAGCTCCAAGCGCTGCAGCAGGAGAAAAACAACACCGAGGCGGCGCTAGAAGCGCTGCAGGTGCCATTCATGGTGAGTCCCCCCAAAGAGCCCACTTAGATAGATCTTACGCCCTTCCAACCTACCTGTGTGACTGGATCACTGACTTTCTGCATGGCCGCAAAATAAAGTCTCGGTTGACGGTTGCACCAAAGCTATGTCAGTGAAATCCGGCTTACCGCAGGAATCCGTGTGTCCCCGATGCTTATACTGCTGCAAATTAATAATGAGGAGCACAGGGCTGCCTCGTTGTTGGCCAAAGAGACCACGAAAAGTAGACGTTCTAGGGCAACGGTACTCAATCTTTATTTGTTGAGGGCCAACAGAAAGACATGACATTTTTTGAAGGGCCGCATTACTAAATTTATTTGAATAGCCCATATTACTTTACAGCCGAAACGATTACACCGTTACCAGTCTCTTCCTTCGCTTGTCTTTTTCTTCGTGAAAAAGAAGACAGCCATTAGTTTCAAACTTCCTATCTTTACAAATGGTAAACATTCCAGCACTACTATTTCGATAGTTTTTATTAGAGCGCTTTAAGAGCTTCTTGATTGCTAATATGCTGTACAATGCGTTGAAATCAGAATGCAAAATAAGCGTTCAGCAACATTTGTCAGCCTCAGTGGCCCAGTGGCGCGACACTTCGGCGATCGCTCTCCGAAGTTAAGCAACGCTTGGTCCGGTCTGGTCTTGGATGGGTGACCATTCGACCGTTGAGAGGCTGGCCGTGGTTCGGATTCCACTTTAAACTGTAGGTCCCCTTCCTTACTTACTAGGTGGTAGGGTTAATCCCGCCCGGGTTGGTACCATCGCATTGGATGAACGATGGTCGAAGCGGCAATGAAAATTGTCCGTGTTTTCCATCCAGTTAAATGTAGCCGTGCAATATAAGGAAGGTCCTGGCATGGCACCTAGTTCCCATGTGGTGTGTTGGGCTAATACCATGACGGAAGGTGTGGTATTAGCCATCCATGTCCAGTGACATAAAAAAAAAATGTAGGTCTATTTCATAAGAATAGTAGACTAAAGCTTTAATCGTAATCTATAGTAAGAACTTGACGACTGGCGGTTGTTATTCGGTCCGACTTTTAAGTGTTTCATAACGAAAGGAACTTCGTTCATACCGGGTGTCCCACGACACCTCTCGCAGGTTTTTTTCGTCGGACTTTACCGCGGGCGGAGCCGCTGGTAACAATAAAGTAAGCATTATATCCCGCTTACAGGTGACGTCACAGTGCCTTAGCAACCGCGACACCCGCCTGCGCACAGAGCTCACCCACGACCACCTCGACGTCGAACTCAAGAAGGTAACATGAACAACCCCGTGTGTTCAATATCCATGCATAATTACAGCGACGTCAAACAACTTGAAGCATTGCAATCTATTTTTGAATCAGCTTAAATCGGGGTGTCTCGATACCAAAAATCTACTTTAGTGATGACGGCAATTTTTAGGTTGATATCCCTAGTAGAAAACAATTGTTGTGCAGCAGCTGAGTTAGTTTTCGTGAATGTGTTGCTGTATTAAGCTGTTGTACCTTAATAAGCGCTAAGTCAGTAGTTCTAACGCTTATTTGACTACTAATATTGGTTTTCTAATATAGCATCATGACCATTCCTAAAAATTACAGCTGAAAGCCGTTTTAGAAATACAATATACCTCTTATACAGACTAAATAATGAATTGACCGTTGATATTACAAATACATTTCATGGCCTGAACAAAGAACGCCTCGTGTTTCATAAATCATGAGCAGGCATGTCCTTACAGGAGCTATCAATGCTGGAACACAACAAGCGGCTACTGATGGACGCTTGCCAGGCGGCCTGGGAGAAGGCCAACGAGCTCACCAACGTACGCAGCCGCCTCCAGCTCGAGATCTCCAACAAGAACGTGACCCTCGACCTGGAGGAGCAGGCCAAGGACTTACACATCGACTCCGCCGCTATATCCTACCGGCTTGAGCCCACTGTTATACCAGCTGAGTGAGTACACGATATTGAAATAAATACCTTTACTGATACACGGCAGATGAAATAAGCGATGCCCAGATCTCATTTGTATTGCTAGCCATATCGCATAAAAGACGTCCATCTATCAGGGCTCCAAAATATTCTTTAATCACCCTTGGGCTTAACACATAAAGACAATTGTCTTCACATACATGCCCTAAGATTTTAGGTGCTACCTTAGATCCTACCTTGGATCCTCAACGAATCTACCTTAACGAAGTAATCAATCTTATAATTCTTCTGGGTTGTCCGGGTACGATAACTTCCTTTATCTCCGTTTAGTTAGTCTGCTTTGTCATTCTCGCATCACCAATTACCTCAGTGTCCAAACCATATAAACTTGCTCTGTTTAAAGTTTATTGGTGTGCCTTCTAAAGTTATTTAAGGTGAAGTAAAGCGGTCCAGAAGATTCCTCCAACCATGGAGCGGTGCAATACAATGAATGTTCTGTCATGGCACCGAAGTCCCATAAGGTTTGTTGGGCTAACATGTATATTGTATTAGCCATTCATGTCCAGTTAGGTAAAAACAAAAACAAATAGGTACTGTATACATAGACGGAAGCATTACGTATGCAAACATCGACCGATGACAACTGAAACGAAGTAGAACAAGATCCAAAGAGTTCATATTCGAGCAGGTCTATGACAGAACGTGGGTACGAGGAATGCGTGCAGAACACGATCGATATAGCGGAGCAGCTGATGCGAGAATCCAAGTGCTGCCGGGAGAGCATGTTTCGTGCGCGCGAACGTGCCGCCAACCAGACGCACGAGCAGAGCCAGGCCGCCGAGCATACGCTGCGCCGGCGCGTGTACGACACGCAGCGCGCCAGGAATGAGCTGCAGTGGCAGACGGACAAGGTAACGCAGATACAAAATGGAACAGCTCATGTAAGAATCCAAAGCTTTTTTTCGAAATAAATAACTTGGAACTTCTGACTGGACGCTTACCTGTAAAGATATATTTGGGTATTATTAGTACATAACTAGTTAACGGCTTCCAAATCAGTTCATTGTTGATTTAGTCACTTTGGAATCATCAACTTATGCGATCATCTTGTTGAGTAGTAATCAGAGTAGGCGTGCTAACTTTAATACGCCGATTATCTCCGGACTAAATCTCTATTTGTGTGTTAAGTCCGGGGATAATCCATGTAGGTATTAGATCGTGATAGTTCACGCTGAATACGACGGATAATGTTTACATAAAAGTGGACCTATAAGAGCACTCGGCGGAACTTCAGAGGTAATAATGTACGTACTTCTTCTTGTTCAATAAACAGATAAACCAATGTATCAACATCACCATATTAGTGTTCAGTAGAATTGACAAGGAAACTGAAAGTATGATGTTATCGAAGGGTTTATTGAATTCGGCAGCTAGAGGGCAGTATGCGTCAGACATCGGAGGAAATCAGTCGATTGGAGGCAGCGCTGGCGGCCCAGGAGGCGCCCGGCAAGGTGGCGGAGAGCCGGCTGGCGACACGCGCACGTCGCCCGGTGCTAGAGCTAGTCCACGACCGCCTCACAGATGGACTGGTTGAGGAGTTGCAGCGTGTGCGCCTCTCGGAGGCTACGCTGCGTGAAAAACTCGAAGATGCGCTGTGAGTATCACATATTTATGAAATCGTACTACCTCAAGAGTTTGAGCTTCTCAAAGACTGTATGGTTTGGGCAACAGGTCCGATTACCGCGGCATGCGCTCGCTGTGGGAGCGGCTGCGTGCAGACGTGGAGGGCAAGGAACACGCGCTCGAGACCGACCGGCGGCTGATCGACATCCGCGAGACTCTACACCGCTCGCGCTCCGCCGCCACCCCTTACCGTACACACTACGACGAGCTTGCGCCGCTCGTCTGAGCACCTCGACGTGTCGGGCGACAGGTCGGATTACCGCGGCATGCGCTCGCTGTGGGAGCGGCTGCGTGCAGGCGTGGAGAGCAAGGAACGCGCGCTCGAGACCAATCGGCGGCTGATCGACAGTACAATTGTTTTCAATATGGAGGATGACAGCTACTCGTTGTGAGAACTTCTCGTATTCGCTCCATGGTATAAGAACTAGGGATTACCATGGTAAATTAACTCGCCAAGTGAACAGGCAAATGAGCAATTAAATCTGACGTCTAGCTGCATTTCGTACCATGCTGACGGCTTATACCCGTTTCCACCATCTCCAGTTACAAAAATCCCAGTTACCTTCCGGTTACACCATGTAAATATGCCACGTAACCGAAAGTTACTTATCAGATTGTAGGTAACTGGAGGTGGTGAAAATAGGGGCTAGTGAACTTAGGGTGGGCCATCCCGCTCAACTCCCCATTCAAACGGGGAAAGAAGATCACACCCATATTTCTTGCCAGAGATCCTAAATTTTGCTCAAAATTGCTTTATTTGATCGAACTAGATGTCTGATGACCGTTGGCATTGAAAAATGGTGTTTGGTTTCGCGCGTTTTATACAATAACTTTGAAGGTGGATTACGCAATGATAAAGTAAGAACATCTTAAAAAGATTAGCTTATTTAATCAAGATTTATAATCTATTTGGTTTTTGTTAGATTTTTTACTACAGCGGTCGTGGTTTACTTTTAGCTATAAGTCGTTTTGTAATTTCAATTTTCGTAAATCTTAACAAATCATACACTATGCACATTGTCTTTTTGTGGACATGTTGCATCTTCCTCATCAATCATTCCTGTCTTTTTCTTTGAAACAGAGAAGGTCCCAGAGCGCAACAGCACGGTTTTGTACCGTGCCCGCGAATGAGTTAGTCCCGCCGGGTTGGGTCACCTTAAATGTTTCACTTAGCTTGGCACGAAATTCAACTAAATCACCCAACTTGTCTGTGCACCTGGTGAGGTAATAGTCGGTTACCACGGCACGCCTTACCCGCGGACGTCGCAAGTCACAAACAAGTATGTATTAAAATCTGTGGTCACAAAGAAGTCTTATAAGATGACACTACGCAACTGAAGTCGTAATAAAGTTGTCTAAATGCAAAACATATTACCTGCCGTATATAGTAGATATTACTGTCATATAAAAGCGGCTTACTGTACCAAATGCATTTTAGTAATTAAGGGAACTTGAAAAAACCGGCGATAGAACACTCCTTTCAAAGTTATAAAAGATATTAATTCATTAATTACGTAAGTTAAGGTGGCCCATCCCGCTCATCTCCCCATACAAAAGGGGAAAGAAGATCACGCCCATATTTCTTGTCAGAGATCCCAAATTTTGCTCAAATTAGCTTTATTTGATCGAACTAGATGTCTGATGACTATTGGCATTGTAAAATTGTGTTTAGTTTCTAAGTTATAAGGTCCGAAAGTTCGCATTTTTCGCGCGTTTTATACAATAAATTTGGAGGTGGATTACGCAATGATATAGTAAGAACATTTTAAAAAGATTAGTCATCAGACATAGCTTATTTATTCAAGATTTATAATCTATTTGGTTTTTGTTCGATTTTTTACTACAGCGGTCGTGGTTTACTTTTAGCCATAAGTCGTTTAGAAATTAAAATTTTCGTAAATCTTACCAAATCATACACTATGCATAATGTCTTTTTTGTGGACATGTTGCATCTTCCTCATCACGCAGCCTGTCTTATTCTTTGAAACAGAGAAGGTCCCAGAGCGCAACAGCACGGTTTTGTACCGTGCCCGCGAATGAGTTAGGGCCGCCGGGTTGGGCCACCTTAAACACGAAAGGCCAGTTATCAGCTTAAAGTTAAATTTGGCGCGCGCTTGGTCAGTCTAATCCAACCTAACCTATCCTAATCCGCAAAAATAATGTCAGCATCGTTAGCTCGGTGGCGCGACCCATCGGTGTTCGATCACGAGAAACTGGGTGCGGTCGGGTTTTGGTTGGGTGAGCGTCCGATGGCTTGATACACCTGAATAATTTAGATACGAATACCTAAAGATGTAATTATTGTGGTGAAGAGTTATCTCGTCAGCATTGTATATACAGGTGTTATACATTTTTCTGAGTATCCTCTTAACAAAAAGTTTCCATACAAAGTAATTTATTAATTTAGTGTAAAAAGAATCTAATGTACGGAACATTACATTATCTTTGAACGTGGGAATGTTGCATGTAAGTGGACATGGATGGATAATATCACATCTACTGTTATGAATACCTTCCTTATGCACGGTTACATCGCGTCAAATTACACTAGACAAAAACATAAATTTCAAAAATTCATATCTCATTAACTAGACTCTCTAGAGAAAAAAAATATTTACTATTTTGTCTTAGGAAATAACATGAGGATTATGCTGCAGAGATGTATGTTGTGGCCGTTGCAACACTCCTGTATTATGTGCTTTATGAGCAGTAGTAATCTTTCAAACACTGTAAACTAGTTTTTAAGTATAAAAGGATGACAAACCTGGTGAACGTTCTTGTCGGTTCTTCTTCGCCAGAGGTTACCGAACGGGCAGAAAAAGAAAAACATTTCGACGAATCCCAGTGTGTAATATACACCTAATCATATATTATGTGTTGGCAACACTAAAGCGTAGGCAACACTCCAGCTGAGTGAAGTTGCACCGGAAGACGGAGACAGCGGAAGGGGGTTGACCGCCATGTTGTTTAGAGTGAAGAGGGTAGGAAAGAGCTCTCTGTATGGAATTGAGTCTCATCTGTTTTAGGCTTACTTGAGTATATCCTGATATTACAATCATGTGCAGTATTAACCCCTGGTTCAATTAGATAACATAAGTAGAAGAGTAGTTAATCTATGCTCTAATGGAGGAAATAAGAAACTGAAACTGCCATTTCGAACTAAACATTCCTGTTGTCTCTCTGACCCGCGCCAACCCCTCTTCCCTCAACCATTCGTCTGGATACATGCCAGCATTACATAGATAGTTATGGTGGGGTCACATAAATAAAGTTTTTTTTTACTCGTAAAAAAACCTTCATAAACTTAAAACAATATTAGCTCCGCATCCAATATTTATTTCGGGCAATCAGCGTGTAGAAAACTCAACAAAGTTGCAAGTAGATTCATAGGTGAGTAGGAAAGAGGAATTCTTAAAAACTAAAAGCTTCGAAACATAAATATGTTAACATTAAAATGGTGAGTCGGTGCATGGTACCTAAATACTTGTGACTTGTGTTCGACTAACAGTCGGGCGAGCTTACCGTGTGGTAAGGAACCTAAATAACTCCTTAAACAAATTAATGACAACTTATAAATAAAGAATTAGAAAAAAATTATTAGAAAAGCTTTGTTCGATTTAATAAAATATGACCTACCTAATTAAGTATGCACTTAAAAGCTACATATAATGTACTTCAGACACAGCATTAACAATTAAAAAAAACGCATAGAAGTTTAAAAGGTATTAGTAGATATAACTATTTTAGAAAATGTACAATAAGCAAATCATAAAATATTGATTCCAATGAAATATCAACCTACTAACATTTTTACAAGAATGTTCAGTTTATTGTTCAAGGCCAATGAGATAAAAAATCATTCGACGGATAAGAGTGAGTAATGTGTGAGTCACTGTTTTTTGTCACTCACCCTTCATTCTGGCTGGGTGAATCGAATTTAAATGAATGTTTTCTTCATTATGTTATTTAAATCGCTGTCGTAATGATGTCATATAATTTGACTACTTTATCTACAATTTTTATTGATTGCACAAAAAATGTAATTTCATCCTACATTACCACACATTAATATTAAGTAGAAATAAATTAAGATTTGAAACATATGTACAGTAGGAGACAGATCGAGGTGTACACTTACGGATGAAGGGAAAGGCAACAAAAAATCGTTGTAGTTGCAATAAACCTTGCAAGGTGACAATACATACAATATTTAAATACAAATTCAAACCAAAATCGAATATTACAGATCGGCTGTCAAGCCGGCAAAGAAATATTTCTTTATACATAAAGGAACTTCTGTTAATCTATAAGGAATTAACAACAGTATTTGGTTTCAACGTCGTTCATTTTGAAATTCAACCCAACGTGAATACTTTGGTCTGCCTCCTACTGTATGTACATGGACATTTAAGAAAAATAATGATATGTTTTTTCAATGATTAGTAAATGAGATAGTGTTCTTTCCAGAGAGATTTAAATGTAAAATTAGATAGTGTGTGTTTGCAGAAAAAATAATAATGGAATAAATATGAATACCTAGGAATGCAAGTAATATGAAAAATTATATAAAAACATACAAAAATAAATCTATAAATGCAATATTGTTGCCTCCAACTTAGTACCTCTAACCTAACGTTTTTAATGTAGCAACACGAAATGTTTGTTTAGAAAAGAAAAAGGATTGTAATACTTTGTAATTGCACACTTCCGAGCTGGTAAGATTTCGTCTGTGAAATTTCTTGCTCTTCATATTGAGAGTAGGTGAGATTGTATCTGTAAAATGGTATGTATGGTATATGTATGGCCCTTCAGATATTGTATAGTAATCGTTTTACAGGAATGACTCGCAAGCAACTAATAAAATATAAAAAAAAATATGTAGTCTGGTCTTTTTTACTGTTCCTACGCCCAACAAAAACAATAAAGAAAATATAAAAAATCAAACCGAACTGACAAGTTTTATTTGTATGGTGTATATTTATTTACAAGAATGTAACGACGCTACATTCCCCAATGTAGCGTCGCAGCCACGCATTCATCTAGCCTAAAATGTCGTAAACATCTATAACAAATTACAATATTTATTCTAATTTTGGCAGCATAAAAAAGTTCAAAACTTTAGCTAAGGTAATGTGCACGAGGCAATAATACAAGCAGGGCTTAAATTAATAAGATCTATATACAGAAAAACTGTATATGACTAACCCCTGATTTCACCACCTCCAGCTACCTGAAATCCGATAGTAAACTTTCGGTGACATTGCATATTTACATGATGTAACCGAAAGATAACTTCGGGATTTTTGTAGTTCGAGGTGGTAAAAACGGGCGTAACCGTTTAGACAAATAATTTATATTGTAATAAGGCATTCTGTTGTATCTGTCCATTCAATTCTAATGACTTTAAAAGGGTAGAGATTCTACTGTAGATAATGTCCCATAACTTTGTTCCGTGTAAGACATACCTCACATGAAACATTTAACAAATTTATAAATTATTTATAATGCCTTTAACAATATTCAATCCTATCTAAACACTTTTATAAACATATTAACAGCAACAATGTCCTACACCAGAGGACCAGAAGAGTGTTTCTAGCGATGTATGACAAAACTTGTAGACCATACACACTAGCGTACTATACCAAGATTCGGACACAGCCGAAGTACACACACCGAAAAGTAATACAAGTAAAGTCACATTAAAGTAGTAGGTAAAAACTAGATTTAATAGTAGAAATACCTTGTGCCCATAAGAAGTGAATTGAGCTTCGAGTGTTGAACAGGTAAACTGATGAATGAACAGTTATGAAGTGAACTTCGAGTGGTAAAGGGGTGAACTGATGTACGAGTGGTTTAGAGGTGATCTGATGCAAGAGCAGTAAAGAGGTGAAGTCATGCACGAGCTGTTGTGATGTGACCTGATGCATGAGCAGTAATGAAGTGAACTGATGCACGAGTGGTTTAGTGGTGAATTGATGCAAGAGCAGTAAAGAGGTGAAGTATTGCAAAAGCTATTGTGATGTGAACTGATGCTTGAGCAGTAATGAAGTGAACTGATGCACGAGTGGTAAACAGGTAAACTGATGCACGAGTGATTTAGAGGTGAACTGATGCAAGAGCAGTAAAGAGATGAAGTAATAATAATACAATGACCAACCTGACGAAGTTTCTTGTCGGCTCTTCTTCGCCAGAAGTAATCGAACCGACAGGAAAAAAAAAAATGACGAATCCGAGTGTGTAATATACATCTAATGGAGGAAATAAAGAAACTGAAACTGAAATGCCAAAGCTGTTGTGATGTGAACTGATGCATGAGCAGTTATGAAGCGAACAAATGCATGAGCGGTTTAGAGGTGAACTGATACATTGTAAAGAGTAAAGAGGTGTAGTAATGCGGAAGTGGTTTTGATGTGAACTGATGCATGAACAGTAATGAAGTGATGGATGAGCGGTTAACAGGTGAAGTGATGCACAAGCAGAAAAGGGCGTAAACTGATGCTGGAGCAGTAAACACCAATCAGATTTTACGATCTAGCCGGTTGCTAACAACCCACACCTTACGTGAATGGTTGAATGACGAAATATTTTGTAAGCTGAAAACTTTATATATTTCTACTACTAAATCTCTTTAGCTCTTTTGAATTTGATCTCTAATATTTGAGCAAGTGAAAAAATTTTCTCTTCCTAGTTCAACCAAGGTGAAGGACGATTCTGGAGACACTTCTAAACAAGGTAGCAGTATCAATACTGTACATTCTGTATCGGGCCTACACTACTTCTTTGTTCATATTGGTGAGATCTTCAGTTTATTAGGATCCACATTGGATTGCAATTTTACATTTCAGCAAATCAGTGTTGCAGTTGAAAATCAAAGAAGCTATACTTAGACAGCTAATATATCAATAAAATATATTAAAAAATAATAAATAAATATATTAATTAATACAGGAAATGCAGATAAAAAGGATAAAAAGCATGCAGTGTTATCCAGCCACTGCCGCATAAATGCTTCAATACTTAAACTTGGAAAGGATTTTGACGAAATCATATATAGAAATTGGACCATCAGTTTAAGAAACAAACTTAATCCTCAACAATTATTGTAGCTCTATGTACATTTATATGTTTTGATAAACCGTATAGAATATACATGGTGTTGCAATGGCCAGTACATACAATTTGAGAAATATGATTGGGATTGAAATAAACAAAAAATCGAATAACTTTTTTCTGAATATCCTCTAAATAAAAAGTAACACAATTTTTGATACAAAGTAATTAATTCATTTAGTGTCCAAATAATAATCTATTATCTAATGTTCTGTAAGAATGTGGGAACGTTGCATGTAACTGGACAAAAATGGAATGACATAAGCCTAAATACACCTCGAGGGATCTAGGTTCATGCCAAGAACTTCCTTATGGACGGTAACAACATCACGACTAGAAGTAAACATATTTTCAAAATTAATATCTCTGTAACTAGACACTTTAGAAAAATTTTGTCTTGAAAAAACATGAGGATTGCTCTGCCGAAATTTATGTAGTGGCCATTGTAACACCCCGTAGAAAGAGCAAATTGGAGTTTCACATTCAACCTTGCATTAACATAGACACGGACACACATCAGGCACAGGCCGACAACAAAGGAAGACTCTCTTGATATTTACTACACCTTCTAGCGGTTACACTAACTATTTATAGCTATAGACATTGTAGATGTCACGTGACGTTACACGTGAATGGAGAAAAGTTTATTTTGGCCTCTGGCGAGTAATGTATTCACGGACGAGCACCCTGTAAGTCCTACAGACAGTCACGCCCGAGACGAATTAGGCCAAAATGAGTTATCTCACGAATATTGTCGGGTCATATTGTCGCCGCGAATCCTGTGGCTTATCGCTTACCTATTTGAATGCGCACAACACTAGCTAATCTTCACAAAGAGATAAGAGATATGAAAATGGTGGTACGATTTAAAAGCGGGTGATTCTGAAGTTGAAATTATAAATTTTATTTCAAAGTTAATGTTTTAATATCCAGCCTGATCTGAAAATGAATGCAAGATTAATTCTCGCTTGCTTGTTCCTCATACTTTTCTCGAAGCAAAAGCAACATAATGTACTGAGATATAACACAACTTGGAAAACATTGTAACCTTAAAATATTCAGTATATCGCTTTTCAAATTGAACAGATGGCAAATTCGTGGTATAAATAGTTTAATGAAAACGAAATATCATAAACAGAGTCACTTCACAGAACTCTTAAAGTGCACCCAATCTATGAACAGTCTGCGACTCTGGTACTTCACATTTCCATCCTCGATAATTGCGTCTTTGCGCATCCAAGCCTTCAAAGACCGAGATATGAAATGGAGACGCCGACCTATACCAACGTATCGACGACGTACCGACTATAAGACAAAGATAACGATGAATAAAACGCAGGTCATCATTCTATCTCTCCCCTGACTATGAGTAGGACAGTGGCTGTGCTCGGCACACATAAAGTGTGCACTGTGTTTTCATTTTCAAGTCCCGCAGGCAAGCGAGCCTACGTGATCGGTAGGAGCGGTTTAGAAGTGGAGACTTCTCTGCGTGCGTAACTCGAGCAAACTTCACTAGCACACTGAAAATAATTATGACATAGGCCGTGGTCCGAGTTGCACCCAAATTCTGACAGCGTGAATACAGTTGGTCCCAATCGCGCTGACAGTGCTCAGAGCCTCTGTTACGAGTTAAAAATCACTTTTCTAAATTTCGCTAAGCTCTTCGATTCCGCAGGTTTACACCATTGAATAGAGCTGGCATTTGGCCATGGACATTTTGCCAGCTCTATTCGATTGTACACCCGCGGAATTGAAGAGCTCAGCGAAATTTCGATAAGTGATTTGTAACTCGTAACAGAGGCTCTGAGCCCCTTGTCCCAGTTATCACCTAAATTGGCGTTTATGCCAAACCGATCGACTGGCGTTTTCAAATGTATGGAGAAATTGGAGAGCGCGCGCAGTAAAATGTTTAACACAAACTAATATTTGCGAGTCCCAGTTCGATTTGACAGCTTGAAGAAGTAAAACCACAGAATATCTAGCATAAACTTGTAAGGAGTTTGACGTTTTCATGTAACTTAGAAGTTCCATAAAGGCCAATTTAGGTGAGAACTCGGACTGGCAACTCTGAGCACTGTCAGTGCGATTCAGACCAACTGCATTCACGCTGTAAATGTTTGAGCGCAATTCGGACCACATCCATAGTAGAATGTCGAATTTGTCTCTAACCTGAAAATGTGTGTAAGCACACATGCGACGTCGTAAAACGAAAGCTGTCGACCAGTCACGCGCGACATCCGAGGCGGCGACGTCACAGCGGCTGCAGGTCAGGCCGCGGGCCGACGCTCTCGTAGGCGTCGTCGAGCAGCGCGCACAGCGCGGCGACGGCGGGCGCGTCGAGCTTGCGGCTGGCGGCGAGCCGCAGCGACGGCGGCGGGCAGCGCGGCTCAGCGTCGCGCAGGTACGCCGCCACGGCGAGCGCGACGCCGCGCTGCAGGCAGTAGGCGGCGATGGCGCGCAGGTACGAGTGCGCGAGCCGCTCCGTGAGCCCCGCGCGCCGCAGGTAAAGGTGCTTCACGGGCGAGAGCTCATGGCCGCGCGCCGTGTAGTGCTTCAGCTTGTGGATTGCGCTGCAACACCCAAAGAGAATACAATCACTGCGTTTTAAGAGTCGGCACTGTCATACATTGAAACGGTTTGGGTCGGCTTTACCGAATGTATGAAACGTGTACTAACTGTCAGTCTAATGGACATAGCCGCCATTGCTGTCAGCACCCCTTTAATGCAACGTTTATTACTAAGGGAGTTGCGCCAGACTGGCAACACCATCGGTCAACTCGTTACGTTCGAGCACACAATAGAACTGTGAACTCGCGAATTTATACAATTTCCGCAAGACAACGATAGTGCAATGTAGGATGAAGGTAGCGCCATCTAGTTTTGCTAAGTTTATTACCTATGTATGTAACTGGTTTTTTGTATTAATCTCGTATTTATCACATATCATAGGGCTAAAATAAGCACATTACTTTTTCTAATAAGCATAGTTTTATGTTACATTACATTTTTCGACCCCTTCTTACAACGCCATATCTCGGCAACCCCTTGACTGATTTGGCTCATGTTGGAACTTGAAAAAATGCTTCTATCTCATTCACTCGCCTACCAAATTTCGTGGTGTTCCGAATAGCGATATTCGAGTTATCGTCGGATAAACATTCTTCGAACGAAGTTCGCTACAGAATTGTGTACCTAACCATTTCTGAACACCCCAGAAATATCAGTAGTACCATAATATTGGACCGGTGCGATCGACTAGCAAACTGTTCCACGAGACGTCGACAGCGAGCGTGTCGCTCACGGTGTACTCACTGGTGGAGGCGGAGGGAGCACTCCTCGAGTTCGCGCAGCACGCTCGGGCTGCGCTCGAGGATGTCGAGGCCGCAGGTGGCGGCCTGCGTGAGCAGCGGCGGCAGGGACGCGCTGAAGCAGTAACCTGCACGATCAAACGTACGTCTATTGCCAACTTTTTGATTTGAGGTTATCCAACACATTAACACTGAAGCATTGTTATGCATACATTGGTAGTGCGAGTTCTCATCTAAATTGACGTTTACGGAACTTTGAAGTTACGTAAAAACATTTTACCAGTTGACTTTTTCAACCTGTCAAAAACGACTATTGATAACTATGAAAACGCATAGTTTGCGTAAACAACAAAGTCCATCCAGTGCAATGTAACCGTACTGATAAAGGAAAAGGCGCTCAGTTCTTCGTATTCCGGGAGGTCACGACATTTTTGGTCACGATAAGGTAAATGGCTGAATCTGGGTTCACATGTTAGAGACCAACCCTCTGATGCTAAATATGTCGGTCTGCCCGTCCCAAGTGGTTGCGTTTTCTAGATTGGCTATATAAAATAGATGCTGGTATGTACCTGCAGATGAATATACTGATTATCTGGAAACATTGATACCTATTAATTATACAACAATAACCAGACGGTTACTTAATTAAATACTTAAATATACCGAAAGTTATATCTGTAATAATTTACGTTATCGTTACCATTTTTGTCGCGACCTCCTAGTCTATCGGGATCACGGTCAACCATCCATTTTCAGTTACATAAAAAAATATATTGCAGTGCAAAAGTTGTGGCACTATTCGACATTCACCACTGTTTTTACCACCTCCAGTTAATTTTTGAGATTTTTGTAGCTAGAGGTGGTGGAAATGGGCATTAATGAAGTATGTGAGCCCAATATTCCTATGAGGAATTGCCATGCCGACTCACGAGACCGGAATATCAATAGAAAACATGTGATTCATCAAAGTGGTGCAAATCACGTGAAATTTCTCTATAAGCTGATGTTATTAAACTAAATAGCAATTGTCTTGAAAATAAGACAAATATATGAATAATAATGCTCAAAGAAAGCTTACACTGATGAAATACGCTCATTATTACATTTGTTACAAGTTGTGTTCACAACATTTAGCAGTTCTTATCAGGTTATTGCAACACAGACATGTGCTCTGTTCTATAATGCGAGTGGAAAAGTTGTGAGAGTGTGTACAGACAGAGTGTCGGTTGAACTCACCTACATGAGTAACAATATATACATGAACTTAAGTTTTATGGCTCTTGCAAACATGCGAATACCACTTCATGAGTCAAGCTGTCGTACACACCTCTAGGGCACCAAATCTTTTACGTGGACTGTTCCAATCAGTAGTTGGCTCATTACGTAAGGGCTGACACATGGGATCGATTAAGGAAAAACACTTAGGGCCTTTTTCACCTACTGCTGATTAGCTTAATCGCCATATTTTAAGGGCCGTTCTCAGCAGCTTGCAATCAATACCAGTACATGATAATCAGCACTTTATTAATAAAGGCTCTTTAAGTGTCAATTAAAATAAATCGGCACTTGGTGAAAACCAGGCTTATTTTAGTTGTCGCATGAGCGACCTCACATTAGAAATGTCAAAACTGTCATTTCTGTCAAGTTTTATTTACTTAAGAGTTTTTAGATGAAATATATACACCATGATGTAGTTAGAATAAGGTTTGGACGAAAGATTTTTGTATGACTTCCAATGTTCTAATGAAATTGACGAGCACAAACATATATACTGAAGTTTTGATGTGGGTACACAGGCAAACCGCCAGCGCGTTGGCAGACAATATAGGCTTGGCGAAGTCTAGGGGAGGCCTACGTCCAGCAGTGGACAACAAAAGGCTGAAGAAGGTGATGAAGAAGAAAAAATTGCATAGATTAAGTAAATACAATTTTCAAATCTATTATGTTTTATCTTTTAGGGTCTCTTACAAATTTATGAAGATAGGTCGCCCAGACGCCTTCTGTCGTGGTAAATAAGGAAAATAATAAAGGCCGGGTAAATATATATAATATAATATTAAATAACTCTCCACATGACGATCAACTTAATCTAATGAAAAATAAGATTTAGACATATCAGCTTAGGCTGCGTGTCTAAAATAAATAAATAAATAAATATCGTTTTTTTTTTATGCTGGACCTTAAAAGCGGTGGAGCGGGCGGGGAGGAATCGACTAGTGTTTGAATGACTAATCGAAATGAATGTCTCAACTGACCCAGGCCGGAGAGACGCTGGTGCTCCACGACGAAGTGCGAGCCGGCGCAGAAGCCGCCGACGGACGCGAAGGAGTGCTCCAGCGAGCCCACGATGAGGTCTATCTCGTCGCGCGGCACGCCCAGCAGCTCCGTCAGCCCGCGCCCGTGCTCCCCCACCACCTGACACACCGCGCGATGTGTCATTCTTGTAAAAGTATCTTGTATTTTTTCATGTAACCTAACCTGACATGGATGGCTAATACCCAAACTATCGTTATGATATCAGCACAATACACCACATTCCCGAAGGAATTAGGTACTGTGCCAGGGCCTTCCCTTTATGAGCACGGCTACACTGAACCGGAGTAGGTAGATGGATCCTATGTGGTACCAACTCGAGTGGGCTTAACCCTCCGACCTAGTAGGAGGAATGGGGACCAACATGGAACAGTTTACATTCGTAACGGAATGCACTTATCTAACTCAGAAAGAGAAAGAAAGTAGTGTATGACCGGGGCGAGGATTTGAACCCAGACCTCTCGCATGAAAGGCAATTATATTTAATAATATATTATGCAAGCTGAGGTTCCCGACTCCGTACTAAGATAAAGAGAAGGTCCTGGCATGGCACCTAAGTCCTTCCACACCCACCGAATGTGACGTGTGTTATTAGCATTTTATTTCATATACTGTAGATATTAGGAAGACTAATTCGTAATATTTCGAAAATCTTCCGAAATAATCTGTTGATAAAAGAAAGTTGCACATCAAATCGGTTCATTTCCAATATGAATGATACCTAAAACAGTTCTCATAACAATGCAGATCAAGTAACCTAAACAGTTCAAGGATTAATGCTATAGCAATCAATTAATTAGTAAAACTTTGTATATCTATCCACATACATATCTGAATATTGGTTATCGTCTGCTAAATATTTTGTAACTTATGATACATAATCTGATGAGGATAACTATATTAAAACCACATGTGCAAGCCGAAAAAAAAACCGGCTACTATTCATATCCAAAGAATGCAGATCTTATCACAACGCGAATGGGGCGATGACGCGATACCCTACAAATCAGTGTAAATTGAAACCAATTGATTCCAAATTAATGCAATATTCAACGGGCACAACACGATAAAATCCAACAAGTAAGACCGCTCCAAATAGACAGCCATAAACGCACGTTTCGGCGCAGTAGAACCGACAATAGAAACCTAATAGTGTCCATCAAATTTTTTTCGCCACATAATTATGCAACGAAGCGGCAAGGTGCCCCTCCGAGGCACAAAAAAGCGGCTTGTTTCTTTATGTTAATTGTTTGCATGTCGGCTCTAAGAAAAGTGGGCCAAACACATTAGCACCGTGGGAGCGGGCACGTGCCTAGTTCTCCCACATGCATAGTTTAGTGGGGAGAGCAGAGCGCCCTTGCGAGTCACAAGGACAGCTGCCGATGTTTACAACACTGATGGAATGAATAATATTAAAGATTTTTTTCCTTAAATTGCGGTCGTTCCATCTATTTTTCCTGTTAGCAGACCCAAAATATCAGTTTTAAGATGAGGCAAGGTCGAGAACATTCATTTTAGTTTTTCCCGAGTCTAAAAAAGGAGTAACAAAATAAAAAACCAGCCAAGTGCGAGTCGGACTCGCACACAAACGTACATGATTTAATACCAAATCCGTCCCATCGTACATGATTTTATACCAAATCCGTATCATCGTACATGATTTAATACCAAATCCGTACCATCGTACATGATTTAATACCAAAAAATATTTTTTTTTTGTATCATATTCAATTTTTATTATATTTTTATTTTACCTATTTGCTGTTATAGCCGCAAAATAAATACACACTGCGTAAAAATTTCAGCTGCCTACCTATTACGGTTCATGAGATACAGCCCTGTGACAGACGGACGGACGGACAGACGGACGGACAGCGGAGGCTTAGTAATAGGGTTCCGTTTTCACCTTTTCGGTACGGAACCCTAAAAATCAGTCCCCCATACAAACCATAGACCTAGCATGCATGCGCTATTGTACAAACATAGTTTACAAATCATTGGTGCTATTTTTTTTAGCGCCATCTCATGATATACATTTTTTAAAGGCTATTAAAAGAAAACCTTTGAACCTGAAATTCTAAAAATTAATTGGACGGTATTTAATATAGATATAGCTGTATTATCTATCAAGTTCAATGTCCTGAAATAGAAGGTCTCGGCATAGCACATTATTCGATTCAAAGTGTTTTAGTTCAGCGCCACATATGGCATACGTCAGACCCTCTCATAAATCGAACTTTCGCAGGGGCTGCGAAAATAGCCAGCGGGCCAGGTGCTTCTTCACACCATGGACCCACGGTTTGAAGGACCCCAGGTTGTACTTTTGGGTAAATACCTCGGCAGGGAGTCTATTCCACAATTAAGTGAACTTGTATCTAGAGGATCGGCTGTTTATTGTTTTTCGTTTTGGTTTATCGGCTTTAACAGAGTCATTACCCTATCAATTTCCCATATTTTATAGAAATCTATGTCTGCATGTTTTTTTTTTTTATATGCCTCTTAGTTTGGGAAATATTGGCTAATAAACATTGTAAAAAAATATTTCGATTTTTTTACTGAAAAATACAGATATTTACAAAGAAGTTAAAACATGCGAACATAGAATGAAGCTTTCTCGAGTGAATAAACGAAATTCGATTAAAATCTGATAACGTTTAGGGGTAGGGAAATGTTAGGACCCGGAAGACGATTAATGGCAGACGCCGTGCAAAATTGCATCTTGGCCAATGGACGAAGAGTGCATTTCTTAAAAAATTCTAATCTTAGATTTTCTGTGACTACGACAGCTTTAAGAACGGCCCGTAAGTAGTGTTCCCCATACAAACGTAGTTTACGAATCATTTGAAAAACACTGTTCCGATTTGCTTGATATTTAGTATCTAATATTCTACAATCAATATCTGTGTCTGCACGTTTTTGTTTTGCTGAAAAATACAAAGCAAGTCGAGTAACAGGCAAAATAATATTTTGATACAAATTTTATTTTCTCTGTTGTGTGACACAGGATAAATTTTTCGAAAAAGCAAACACGTGCAGACATAGGTATTCGTTGCCTGATATTAAGTCCCAATTATTAAATTGGAACAGTGGTTTTCGAATGGTTAGTAAACTACGTTTGTATGGGGAGCGTAATTTTCTGATGCTTACGGGCCCACCTTAATCTATGGTGATACCATAGGCTTAGAATGTATAGACATACAGAGTCTACTGACGGATGAGACCAAAATCGTTTCATACAAAATGGCCTGAAATTTCTTTTTTTACTCAAAAAAATTTCTAAATTTCTAAATCGCTGTGTACCTTTAAAATATTGATATGAAGTTATGTTCTAAGTTTTACTTTGAAATATTGAGAAAAAGTTAAGAAATTTGATCGACAAAGAATCAGTGGGTCACCCCTAAAAAAGGATTTTTGTCCGGGTTTTTTACTCCCGTTCACTAAACAATCTATAAATGTACAGGTCACCATGCTTTCTTTAAGGAAAACTAAAAAAATCATAAAGATTTCACAAAAAAACATTTCACATTCCATGAGCGCAACTAAAATGTGCTGATAACGATTTCAGAAGTGGTCTCATCGGGCAGATGTGTTCCATCTCCCTCTAACTTGTGGTAGTAAAACGTTGAGTTGACGTCTCACTCCCACGCTTTGTTCGTCTTGTAAGCAGAAGGTGAAGTCTGAGTTCTCACCTAAATTGGCGTTTACGGCAAACCGATCGACTGGCGTTTTCTCCAAACTCCATACAAGTTTTTACTAGATATTCTGTGGTTTTACTTCTTCAAGCTGTCAAAGTCAAACGCGGACTTCCGATTTGTATGAAAACGCGGTGTGGACGTAAACGGCAACGTCGACGTATTTACGGCAACGTTGAGTAAGCTGTCAAATCAAGCTCGGACTCGCAAATGTTAGTTCGCTTAACGCCCGCAGCGCGCGCTCTTCAATTTCTCCATACATTTAAAAACGCAAGTCGATCGGTTTGCCGTAACGCCAATTTAGGTGACAACTTAGACTACCGGCTAACGCTAAGGACCGCCGACTCACCCCGATGGTGAGGCTCTCGTCGAGTATGACGCGCAGCTTGTAGCGGCGCGCGAGCTCGACCAGCGAGCGCAGCGGGCACATCTCGCCCGTGTTGAGGTAGATAGCCTCGGCGACGAGGAAGGCGCGGCGGCGCGGGCCGAGCTCGCGCGCCGCCGCCGCCGCCGCGAGCAGCGCCTCCAGGTGCGCCGCGTCGTTGTGGCGGAAGTAGCGCGCCGTGCAGCGCGCCGCGTCGATCCCTTTCTGGATCGCGAACCACACACACTCGTCACTGGAAGATTACATCCCGTGTGAGCGGTGAGGTGGCCCCGTTAGTATATTGTATTGTTTTATTTCATTCATAGGTAGGCACTTTTGAGATTACGATAGGAAATAGGCACGATAGGAAAAAAATCAAAATCAACGTTAACGTATGATTAAACACGTCACTTTGTATGGACAGTATGGAAGGAATAAAACCAATAGGACAGTTATTTTAAGATAAAAAAAACAGACGTTTAATAACCAAATAGTGCACTCAACCAATGACATTCACGCATCAGCTTTAAGCTGCTAGTGTATATAAATAAATAAATGGATATATTCTCAGAACTGGGGTTGCCATCCGTCCGGGTTTCCCTGGATTTGTCCTAGTTTAGAGGGCATCCGGGGAGCGTCCGGGCGGGGCTTCATTTGTAGTCCGGGTTTACAAATTGACTGACTGTTTAAAAAACCTGTTGACATGTCCGGGTTCTGGGCTCTAATATTCGGGGTTTTCACGCCTTGTCCTGGTTGCCAAATTTTAGAGATGGCAACCCTACTCAGAACCAACATTGGTTAGCAAGAACAGTGAATTTCATTTCATTTCATTTTTATTAATCATTTTGGTATTTTGCATACACTTAGATACGTCAATTATAATAAATACTACCAGCGTCAGCTGTAGATAGGCTTCATCCAAATAAAAAACATACCAAATCCAAATAATAAAAGCAATTAAAACCTATTTAAAATCATAAAAATAGCATTATACACATTAAAACAAAGTTAATATGTAAGTCAACAACAAAATTACAGGTCAGTAACAAAGTCATAAAATTAAAAAAAATGTAATACTACATAACCATTCTTATTCTTATTCTTGAGACAATGGGTACACTCACGCGAAAATGATATCCCCGCGCTTCGCGTACGAGGGTATGGCGCTCGCGATGGTGCTGAAGCCGTACGAGTACACGCAGGTCTCCTCCACCTGCAGGAAGCTCGCGAGCCGCTCCTCCAGCTCGAGGTGCACGTCGATGGTGCCGTAGAAGCCGCGCGGTCCGCACGAGCCCACGCCGTACTTGCGCAACGTCTGGCGGGACATTTATATTTAGGGTTCCCTACCCGAAGGGTGCCAACCGAACCCTATTACTAAGCCTCCGCTGTTCGTCCGTCCGTCTGTCCAGGGCTGTATCTCATGAACCGTAATAGTTAGGCAGCTGAAATATTCACAGAGTATGAATTTATTTTGCCGCTATAACAGCAAATAGGTAAAATTTAAAAATAACAAAAATTTATGGGTGCCCCCATACAATAAACGTGATTTTTGGTGATAATCTTGTATGATGGTACGGAACCCTTCATGTGCGAGTCCGACTCGCACTTGGCCAGTTTTTTATGTAACTGGACATGGATGGCTAATGCCAGACTGACCGTCAGATATTAGTCTAACACACCACACGGGAACTATGTGCAATGCCAGGACCTTCCTTATATTGCTCGGCTACTTACATACAATTACTTAACCAGGTCCAGGTGAAACAGTGCAAGCATTTTCGCAGTTTTGCTTGTGAGCAAGGAAAAATTTTAAATACCGATTTTCGGCTCTAAGTTCTGTGTCATATTCATCACCACACTGTTAATAATATACTGAGCAATTACAAAGCGCATTACCATCGGCACCACAGCAGGCATTGGCATTTGCAAGGAAAATGTATGTGGGTAAGTCCAGTGTGTGGCATCTAGGGTGATGCCGTTTGTACATATGTCACTTGCTGCTATGAGTGACAAGGACACATTAAGGAAAGAAAGATGAATAAACCGGTAAAGTGCGAGTCGGACTCGCACACAAAGGGTTCCATACCATCGTACAAGATATAACACAAAAATATCACGTTTTCTGTATGGGGGCTCTTTTAATTTTGATTATTTTTTAATTTCACTTAATCAGTTGTCATATCGGCAAAATAAATACACACTCTGTGAAAATTTTAGCTGCCTAACTATTATGGTTAGACAGACGGACGGATGGACGGACAGCGGAGGCTTAGTAATATGATTCCGTTGGCAATCTTTGGGCACAGAACCCTAAAAATAACCATTTTAAAAAAAGTATTTAAGGGGATTGCGCGTTCATATGTATAGATGGCGCCACAGTATTTTGTTGTTGTTTCTTTTCAAGTTTTCCATCCAGTTTAATTTAGCCGAGAAATATAAGGAAGTTCCCGGCATGGCTCCTAGTTCCCATGTGTTGTGTTAAGCGAGTATCATAACAATCAGTTTGGTATTAGCTATCTATGTCAAGTAACATAAAAAAAGACAGATATAACAGGTATATATTCACTTACAGCGCAGCGGTACTGCCTGCTCAGGTTTTCTTCTTACTGACTTGAAGGAAGTAGTCACTTCACTTAAGGCCCTGGTGCTAGCCAAATCGCAAATGTAGACGAGGCACCCCAAGTTAACTAACTAAGGGCCGAGTACATGAACGTCCAAAAAATCAAAATCAACGTCAAAGTATGATCAAACACGTCTCTTTGTGTGGACAGTATGGAAGGAACTCTATGCGGATCACTAAAAGTGACGTGTTTGAACATTGATTAACTCAGCCGTCTCTTCGTGCAACCGGGGCTAAGTCTGACGATTAGAAGTGTCATTCTTACAATGTATGATTCCTCGTCTATTTTCGTTAATGTATGTTTCCTTTTTCTATACAAAATACATTGCGGAAACGGTGTCCATTTTCTAACTTTTTTGACTAAATGTAATAATCTAAAAGCAAATGGATTTATTTGGTTATGCATACATGCTGTTTTTGCTCATATCTAAAAATCATATTACTTTCAGATTTCTAATGTGAAAAATCGTCTTGATGATTATTAAATTTTAAATAAATCATGGAATCAAAAAATATTAAAAATCCATTATCAGTCTGGAATTCTATTTGGACTTGCCGAGGCGTTTCACTACACATTATTATATTTGTTTAAAGGTGCAATTGTATGGCGCGAGTAGTTGGCCAGTCCTAGCGCCTTAAGTTCTTGAATATAGTATTTCACAACTACCCACCGACATTACAGTACCTTTATCGCACTGTCCTTGATTTGCTCTTCCTTGTCGAAGCAGAGGAAGCTGGTCGCGCCGACGTTGAGCGCGCCGTCGTCGATCTTGCCCACGAGCGGCGGCACCTCGCACATGACGTCTTCCTCGACGAGCGGGGCGGGCTTCCACGCGGCGAACGCGCGGCTGTCGAGCACCACTGGGCGCTTCGGCGAGCCGCGCCGGCGGAGCATGACAAATGCCAAGCCCATCGCCAGTACGATGGGGACGGTCCAACCGCTTAGCTGAGGGCACACAATTATTTTTATTATTATAATTTTTGTATTTTTTTTTGTTTATATATTTAATAGATAGACATACAGAATCATATACTTAACATTCCTAAGATAACATAAGAAAATAAGAATTACGTGTACATTATACGAGATGTTAATAAAAAATATATGTTATATACACTAGCAGCTACAAGCTGTATTTTAATTATTGAGTGCACTGTATTTATATTACACACACACAGTACAGAGCACACAATATATGTATAGTTTGCTTTTGACTATAATTTTACATTATAAGGTGCCCGACTACGTGTGAAATATATGTATGTGTAATCGACCGTGAGGCAAGGACACATGAATCAAAGAAAGATCCCAGTAAAATGAACTATTTTATGAATATACTGCAAGACTGGACCCGAACCAGCAAAACATACCATTCGCGGGTATCGAGTCTACCAATTTCGCCACCGGCTGCATACCCCTAATTTGGAATTCTATTACAGTCCCTCCTCTAACACAGTGTTTAAGATTATACCTACATACATAAATTTACCGCTTCATGGTATGTTTTGCTGTTCGGGTCCAGCCTTTTAGTATATTCGTAATAAAGTTCTTTTTACTGGGCTCTTTCTTTTATTAATGTGTTTTAACATTCCTTGGAATAACCGACGTACATGCTTCAGTCCATGTTTTAAGGACACTAGGTTGTACTGTATTGTACTAAATACCTCGGCAGGGAGTTGACTCCATTATTTACATTGTTACGCTCCTCATTGTACAAGTTATAAAGCAGCTGCCCCTCCCTGCCCCCACCCCCCTTGGTGATGATTTTATTTTGGTCAAATCATTTTGGTCTCAGTCAACTATGTCTTTACATTATCTCGAATGATAATTACTCAAAGTAAAACGAATTGAACCAGGTCAGGTTCGGGCTCTTAAAATACACATTATCATTATCAGCTCTCAAACTTCTTAGTTGTATATTATTTGTGGTTGCTGTATTTTTTTAAAGAAAATGGTTATGTTTGGTACAAAGCCTCCATCAAGGATGGAAAGAGATGGAATTACATGCGATATAAACGTAGCACTGGATGGGTCGCTCTATAAACAGGTACCTTACTAATAGTGGGATTACACTGGTTTGTTTGGTTGATCTGTTTCAATTATTTAAAATAAATAGTCATGATATTGAGGGCGGCCTTCATCATACTAGATTAAAATGAAACGACATTTCAAGTCCGAGTAATAGATTCTCCTAAACCAAAAAGAGAGTTCCCACTCGCTGAAACTCTCGGAGGAGACGAACAAAACAGATTTACATAAAAAAAGAAGTGGCTTATTGTTTTCTGAACAGATTGCCATGAAGCAGATAAGTACAACACATAAAAAAAAAATATTGAAGTCTAATCACATGGGTATTTTCTAAGGAAACATTGAAATATAATCATACTATCCCATAGGTCACTCAACAGAAATGTATCGACTGAACCTTGGTTTGCCAACGAAGTAAAATTTCATCACGTTTTACCGCTGACCAAGTCAAATAGGCAATGTTTAATATAGCCTACAAGCTGACCTGACTTATTTGGTGCTCTATTGGGCTGCTTATGTAGTTTCTCCAATTGCAATCTAACAATAAACCTTAAAATCGTTTTACACAACTTAATTGTGCCTCGTAGCACCGCGGCCTCAGCCGTGCAACGTAAGCGAAAAAAGTACGAATCCCTACTACCCCTCTTTGAGTTTCTACCTTTTGCGGTGGAAACCCTTGGCGCGTGGTCCCCGATGCTTTATCCTTTTCAGTTGCACTTGGTAATCTGTTAAGTGAAGCATCGGGTGATTCACGCTCCAAAGCATTCTTTATTCGCCGCATAAGCGTGGAAATTCAAAGAGGTAATGCAATAAGTGTATTAGGGACAATGGCAGCCTCAGGTAAATTTAATGAAATTTTCTATTTAATTTAATTTTAATTTCTTATTCTATTATTAACCTTGTATATTGTGTATCTTTACCTCAATTATATTTAACTTAATTTAAATACTCATAAGTAAAGTGTCACAGAGAAAACAGGCAATTATTTACGGACAGAAAACCCACAAAAACTACAAATTCCTTAATTTTGCATCTGTTTATCTCCAACACTAACCTTCTCAAATTAAATTATTGAATCATATGTGTCTCTTTCTCTCTTGGAAAACCGGTGCCAATGGCATAGTGTGTTTACGTGCTCCATCTCGCTCATGTTTCAATGCACAATCAACAAACACGGCACGGTGCATTTGCAGTTACTAGCTGACGCCGCTGCGTGCCATATGTAGATACTTCATATTTAAACATTTGCATCTTAATTTCCACGGTTGAAACTTTTATAGAAAACTTGATGCAAGTTTTTAATATTTTCAGTACTATTTTTACACTTGTTACCTGCACAACTTCGGAGTTTTGTCACATTCAATCGCTGTGATGGTGGCGTCTGCTCAGACGTTTAGTCAAGCACAGTGTAAAATGAATTGGGACATATGGGAGTCTATAGGACATGTGCTATATGGTACGCGAGGCAAAGCGCTGATAGTTTTAGGTTAAGTCGATGCGTACCCCCACTAAAATTACTAGATAATGTATGTCTAAAATCATGTTTTTAATCGATGGGTGTTTTTACTAGGCCATTATTTCACAATAAACGCAGAAATTCCACAAGCGGAAAATTGGGAAGTAATTAAATTTCGAGGGGAAAACGATAACGAAACTAAAGTATGCAGGTATGCAGTGGCGCAATGACGTGATCCTCACCGGCTCGATGAACCCGGCGAGCGACATTGCGCGGGCTTCGGCTGCTGCGACTTGAGCGGCGTGTTGCGAAGGTGATATGACGGTCCGAATTTAGAACTTATTTCGGCATTAGTGAGCTGGGCGAAGATACCGAACTCGTAATACCGCAGTTACCTCACGACTGACCGCAGCAAACGGCTGTATTGAACTGACAGCAGTTGACTGTGACAATGACAGTGACAGCTCATACATTTTTTTTGTTATTTCTGACACGGAAAGGCAAGAGATTATACTGTACAGCCGTCACATTTGAATAAACCTTATATTATACATTCCGTCCGTTGCATTTGTTGCAAAAAAACATTGTGTTGTACGGTTTGCAAAAAATGTGACGTCTCCGTAGATTTTGTTTATACCTACACATTAAAATGTATGAGGCGGGCGCAATAAAACCAAGGAACACCTGATTAAGGTTTGGACCATATCTCCGTAAACACACGGTATGTTAAGATTGAAGACGGCAACGTACGTGCAAATAAGGAGATAGTGTACGCTGTTGTGATAATATGACGTGTTGAATCGCATGTGGGGTCATGAAGCAAGGCGGTGGTATTCCCCCGTACCTCGTACATCAGGGATCTCAGAGGCACGAGCGTTAGGTGGTGCCGCTGCCGCGCCGCTTACTCCTGAGCGGGCCAGGCGGGGTATTTGGTAAGTATCTGAAACTTTTGGGTAATTTTGTCGAAATTCAAAAATATATTTTCTCATGATGTGGAAAGAATTTTCCTTCTTTTTCTGCAGAATATAAAATCATATTATATCATAATTCAGGGGTTTCAAGGAACGCATTTGATCAAAATACAGCCTGTATATACTGTAAATCAATTCAAATGTATCTTGGACGACGGGAGATAACTGGTATTATGTTTCTAGTATTTAATGAAGGTAAAGGGAGTAAGATAGTCTTAAATTCTTGCATGTTACATGTTACAATTACTTACTTATTGTGTGACCACTCTTCATATTGTAAGATTTATTAGGGGGTTACCATAGTAAGTTAACTCGCCGGGTGAATAGCAGGTGATTTTTTTTTCTATATAGAGTTCGACAAAGGCTGTTGTATAGCAAGAACTCTGCTTTTCCGTATGGAAAAAAGTAGAAAAAAAATCTATTGACAGTGTTATTCACAGAATATAAAATCGGTCGGTGTCATTCAAAGTCAACTATTCGTCTGTGACGTCAACAGTCTGTGGTTCAACGTCAACGCGCAGCTGTTTTTCGAACTAGTTTAACAAATTATTCGCATTGATTTGATGAAACCTTACAAACAAAACAAATCAGCCTAACATCCCTGCTAAGCCTTGGTTTCATCGTATCAAAATTAATAAATCTTCAACTTCTATTATTTGCCGCCTTAGAATAGGCCACTGCTGTTCCCCTGTTCATTTGGCTAGACTTCATATTAAAGACTCATCAGTGTGCGAATGTGGCCTTGATGACGGGAATTTGGAACATATATTTTTCTGTTGTCCTCTTATTAATAAAACTGCTCCTTTATACGATTACCTTCCTCTACTCCAAATTCCTCTTCCTACCAATATTAATTGCTTGCTCTCTTCATCTAACTTTAAAATTCTAAAGTTACTTGCTTCATTTATCAGTGCAAATGATCTTAAATTATGATTTTCTTTTATGTTTCGTTGGCAACTAATTTCAGAACCTTTTACACTATTTGTATATAGCTATGAACTTTGACATTGGCGAAATGTGTTAGATGCACGAAAGCCATTAAAAGGGACCCAAAAGTAGGACCCTAAAAAGAAGAAGAAGAAGAAGAAGAAGAACCTCGCCCTTGCTCGTGTTTCTGTAGTAAAGCGGAGCTATCATGAATTTAGGTGCCAGTCTCCGAATCAACAAATGCGGCTGGCTGACTCTCATACTGATTATATTCCTGGTGTTGTACCTACGGAGCGATAGCTCGCCGGCATCATCGGAGCTAGTGAATATCAAGGCGCTGCTGCTGGGCGCGGTGGGGGCGGCGCGGCGCGGCGGCGAGGCTGTGCGCGCAGGCCGAGAGGCGGGTGTCCGCGTTGCCAGCAAGGGCAAGACGTTGGAAGGCGCTAATGATCCAGTTACGAGCGCGGACCTCGCTTCCCACTGTGCCATGTACGGCACGCTGAAAAGCGCGTTCTCGAAGGTATGTAACACAGTGATGCCTCGTTTTTGTTTAGTGCTTTCCTTTACAACACTTCCCATAAAGTGCTATTCTGAAAGGAATATGACATGTATGTATAATCGACCGTGTAGCAAGGACACATTAATTGAAGAAAGAGCCCAGTAAAAATAATTACTTTACGAATAAACTGCAAGGCCGGACTCGAACCAGCAAAACATACCATTCGCGGGTATTGTGTCTACCAATTTTGCAGTATATTGGTGAAGTAATTATTTTTACTGGGCTCTTTCTTCAATTAATGTGTCCTTGCTTCACGGTCGATTATACATACATACATATCACATTCCTTGGAATAAGCGACGTTGTGTGAAAAAGTATATTTACTGCTATTCTGAAAGTTTGGTGTGATATTTAAAAAAATGAATTAGCGTATTTCATATCAACCAACTGTGGAACCAGGCTCTGCTTGAGGGCACGGCTTACATTAGGCACATAAATAATAAAAAAATGAATGATCAACCAGCCCATATAATCATCCCAGACCACCTGCTGGTTGCTATGAATGTGTAGCTCCCACCCCGCTCGAGATAATGTTGTCTTGGGGAAATAGGTTAAAGGATAAATAGGTTTTTGCTTCTACAGGTGCACATTGTGTCGGAGGAGGGTGGAGGCGGTACTGGGGCGGGGTGTCCGGGGCCCGAGGCCTCTGCACCACTTGACACGGAGCGTGCGCCACCAGATCACGCTAACATCGATCTGCTCAACAGCGAGTATGTGTACGCGGAGGACGTCACGCTGTGGATCGACCCACTGGATGCAACGCAGGAGTACACAGGTGCTACCCGTGTCCAAAAAATTGTGCTCGAGTCCCATTTCAGTAAATATCCGGGAAGTGAGCAGTCCTAGTGGAAGAGTTCAGCTTGCTGACATCACAGCAGGTATAATTTTCAAAAGAATTTGAAAAAAGCAGTGCCTTCTTTTCATAATAAATATACATAAAAAGAACCATAAGGGTAACCTTCAGTTTTTTAACCATAACCTTAGATATTTTAACCATAACTTGAGATATTTTAACCATAACCTTAGATATTTTAACCATAACCTAAGATATTTTAACCATAACCTTAGATATTTTAATCTTAACCTTAGATATTTTAACCAAAACCTTAGATTAATTTAACTACAACCTTGGATATTTTAACCATAACCTTAGATATTTTAACCATAACCTTAGATATTTTAACCATAACTTTAGATATTTTAACCTTAACCTTAGATATTTTAACCTTAACCTTAGATATTTTAACCATAACTTTAGATATTTTAACCATAACCTTAGATATTTTAATCATAACCTTAGATATTTTAACCATAACTTTAGATATTTTAACCATAACCTTAGATATTTTAACTATAACCTTATATGTTTTTCTCGCATGCCATACTTGCCCTACTTTCCATATTTACTATTCGGTGCAATAAGGCAACTATATCTTCATAGTATCTGTCAATATCGTACCAAAAAGGGGGATTTTTACACTAGAGCATTGTACTATATATGAGTTTATTTGCACCATACATCCGTAGCCTAAAAAATATTTTCTTGTGCCCTGAAATTCTCAAAATTCATGCTTGGAAATGAAACAGGCATTTGCTTTGATTCAAATTTATGCAAAAGCATAATTAAGTCTTTCGCATATGCATAAGAAAAAACCTTCTGTGCATGAGTCTGAGTAGCCCATGCATTCAGTTAAAAATACCAAGATGGTGTACCTACATGTTATTATTTCCATTGACCAAATAATTCAGCGCTTTCACTAAATGCATATCCTGTCCTAACATGCATAACACATAAAAAAAATTGTTTCACCAGAAAACCTGGACCAGTATGTCACCACCATGGTGTGTGTCGCCATCAAGGGTGTCCCCATCGTGGGTGTCGTACACTTCCCGTTCTCGGGCCGTACCGTATGGGGCTGGTACACCAAGCAGGTCTCCGCCGACTTGCAACGTGTTAAATATGTGAGTTGTGTTACATCTGTCTTATTGAACTTTGGTGACACTGGTCATGGATGGCTTATTTGTTAATTATTTAATTCTTCTTTGGACACGAAGTGCCTCTCAGATTTGTCACGTTTACATTCATATGTACAGATACACAAACAATTACAAATAAAAAAAAATTAACAAAAAAATAACCGACTTCAAAGAAAAAGCACTAAAAAGTAAAAAATAATTTCCATTTTTGTAGTTACGATTTCTGTTATTTTTTGAGTCGGCGTCAGCCGGGCACGCGCTGCGCCAATCAAGAGAACCTAACCTAACCTAACCTATTCAACCTAACCTAACCTAACCTAACCTAACCTAACCTTGGCTGACACCGACTCAAAAAATAACAGAAATCGTAACTACAAAAATGGAAATTATTTTTTACTTTTTAGTGCTTTTTCTTTGAAGTCGGTTATTTTTTTTGTTAATTTTTTTTTTATTTGTTTATTTTTAGTGAATCTGAAGTACACTTACTAATTTGTACACGTTCTTTCCAATAAAAAAAGAATCACCGAAATCGGATGGCGTTATATTGAGTTATTCGTCCATTTGTCGCGCAGATCTTAATACAAATTTAAGACTTTTATGATTTTCTCATGGATATCGTTGTCAGAACTTAACCAAATTAAAATGGGACCACTTGGGAAGCACTAGCTATCATTTAAAAAAATAATCATCAAAATCGGTTCACCCAGGCAAAAGTTATGTACCTCATAACTTTTGCCTAACAAACATAAAAATAAAAAAAACACAGACCAATTGATAACATCCTCCTTTTTTTGAAGTCGGTTAAAAATTAAATGAAACAACATCTAAAAGAACAAAAGTTGTCTACTTTCTGGAGCGATCAATCTAAGGTATTTCTTTAAATATTTTACGAAGGCATCTCCTTCAAGATTTGAAGAAAGAATAGGAGTGTCAAGATATTAAAAAAAAAACTTTTTTTTTTAAAAAGGGGTTGTAGCTATTTAAAAAAATATATAAAATATTGTTTTCCTAACGCCCTTATAGAAATGAATTTAATCAGCTGTTGTCAAACCTTTAAAAACATACAGACAAATTGATAACCTCCTTTTTTTGAAGTCGGTTAAAAAGGATACTTATGGCAGTTAGTTGAAATGTTCCAAGTTTCATCCTGAAAAATCTCTGCATTGGGCGAAATATGTCCCAATTGCTCACCATCCATATTTGAACATGCGTGATTTCAGAATGCTGAGAACAAAAACAGCCCTCGAGTGATCGTGTCGAGATCCCACAAAGGCGACGTGGAAGCGTTCGTCACAAAAGTGTTTGGCGACAAAGCTGCAGTGAAAGCGGCGGGCGGCGCAGGCTACAAGGTGAGCCAAGTGGCCGAGGGACACACCGATGTCTACCTCCACACCACCGCCATCAAGAAGTGGGACATCTGCGCCGGCAACGCCATCATCAAGTCTCTCAACGGCAACATGACCACACTCACCGGGAAGAGCATAGACTATTCTGCTGATAGCGACGTGAAGAATAGCGACGGCTTGCTCGTCACACTCTACGATCATGATTTTTATTTGGATGAAATTTCAGCTCATTCACGTTGAGGTGCTTAGTGTTTAAACGGCTGCATTTGATGACGGCTGCATTGGCCACACTTCAAGAGACTGAATTAGTTCTTTGTAAACGCAATAGTTGGGTAGTTTCTAGGTTGCGACTTCTACAAATAAAGTTCCTCATTCGGAAGGTTTGATAAGTCACCTGGAGACTAGCTTGGTAAACTAACGGGTGAACACTTGCCTGTTATTAAATGTGACATGTTGTTTGCGAGTCTCCGAGCCACAGACGGTGTGTAGGGTTGCTCAGTCTAATCTACAGGCACTACTTTTTTTTATGTAACTGGACATGGATGGCTAATACCAAACTGACCGTCAGAAGTTAGCCTAACACACCACACGGGAACTAGGTGCCGTGCCAGGACGTATTGCTCGGGTGCATGAACTGGATTGAGAACATGCGACAATTTTCATTGGCGCTTCGACCATAGTTCATTCAATGCGATGGCACCAACCCGGGCGGGATTACACCTACCACCTGGTAAGTAAGGAAGGGGACCTACAGTTTAACGTGGAATCCGAACCACGGCCAGCCGCAACGATAAAAAATGGTCACCCATCCAGAACCCAACCGCGCTCAGAAGTGCTTCACCAAGCTTATCGAATCGCAAAGGCGTCGCGCCACTGGGCTAAAGAGGCTGATGGATGTTGCTCTGGGGAACTTGCATTCCTTATTCCTCCCCATTTGAGAACAAATCGTTTCTCAAAATCATTGCTCTGCGACACCGCCAGGATATGGAACTGTCTGCCGGCGTGTCTTTCCTCAAACCTATAATCTGGGAGTCTTCAAACGTAATTTAAACAAGCTTGATAGCTCAGCGATAGTCCACAAATCCGCTTGCATGTTACCTCGCTGAGCGTGGTTTCGCGAGGTGAGATGGATTGGCTTTTTCTCCCTTTCGGTCTCTGAGCACAGCCACCGATACCGGTTTTTCATGTAAAGGTGCATTTCGTACCATCCTAACTAGTCAATTTCAGTTCACCAGGCAGATTACGTCATTTGACAGTGAGCCTACGAAATGCAAGTAAACGTCAGATTTCACCACTCACTTGCCTGTTCACTCAGTGTGTTAATTTACCATGGTGGCAGAATAATAGCATTTACCTCTCTTAAATATAAATAAAATCTAATTATCCAATCCAATTATGTATAGATGCATCCCACTAATGTTATAAATGGGAATGTTTTGGATCTTTGTTAGAGGTTTTTAGATCAACTAGCTAGTCTACATATGTCGTGGATTAGCACGATCACTCTTAGGAATAAAGGAAGTTTTTTTTTTTTATGTGACTGGACATGGATGGCTAATACCACACCTTCTGTCATGGTATTAGCCCAACACACCACATGGGAACTAGGTGCCATGCCAGGACCTTCCTTATAATGCACGGCTACATTTATTCCGGGAGGTCACGACATTTTTGGTCACGATAAGGTAAATGGCTGAATCTGGGTTCACATGTTAGAGACCAACCCTCTGATGCTAAATATGTCTCGGTCTGCCTGTGCCAAGTGGTTGCGTTTTCTAGATTGGCTATATAAAATAGATGCTGGTATGTACCTGCTGATGAATATACTGATTATCTGGAAACATTGATACCTATTAATTTTACAACAATAACCAGACGGTTACTTAATTAAATACTTAAATATACCTAAAGTTATATCTGTAACCTAAATCGCCTATAACTACTAAATTCAACCAAAGATTTGTTCAGTTTTTGTATTGCTAGACAAGTATGTACTGATACTTTCATGCTTCCTCATTTGCATCCATTTACCTTATCATATGTATTTTTTGTCACCATAACTACTTTTTCAGGCGCCTTATCTAAGTAACGCAACCACTTGGAACAGGCAGACTGACACATTTAGCTTCAGAGGGTTGTACTTTATCCCGTGAACCCAGTTTCAGCCATTTACGTTATCGTTACCATTTTTGTCGCGACCTCCTAGTCTAATTTAACTGGATGGAAAACACGGACATTTTTCATTGCCGCTTCGACCATCGTTCATCCAATTAACCCTACCACCTAGTAAGGAAGGGGACCTACAGTTTAACGTGGAATCCGAACCACGGCCAGCCTCTCTCAACGGTCGAATGGTCACCCATCCAAGACCAGACCGGACCCAGCGTTGCTTAACTTCGGAGAGCGATCGCCGAAGTGTCGCGCCACTGGGCCACTGAGTAAATTTGTTGTAAGATGTTGACGCGAAGAGTGTGTCCTCCGCTGGAAACAACCACTCTACAGTTGTGAACACAGAAGAGGAAAGGAAGAAGTGTCTCATGGGCTTTATGGTCTCCACCGTATGGACAACACGTGCATATGATCCGGGAAACCGGCCGCGCAAAATGTCCTCCCAAAATGCCTTCGCCAGGGCAGTGCCCACCAAACACACCCTCCAATACGTCTGCGACTATATTTTCGTGTGGCATGTACTCGTATGTTTAATAAGGATTATTATTTTTTACCTTTTTTGATCTGAGGTTGTGACTACTATCGGTTTTTTACCTCCAGAATGTTACTTCGTGAGATAGGGCTTACGAATTACTCCAATGTTTTGGCAGCCCGGCTGACATAAAAATATACCCCAAAAGGTTATACACCATACAATTTATTATTTTACCTTCTTTTTATGAAGTCTCTTAAAACTAGTTTTCCTATTTTAGATAGTGTGCATGTATATTTAAACTATTATCCTGTGGAATAAACAAGTTTTTAGCTGCTTAAATATTAATAATTGAATTTTATTTTATAAAATATTATTACATAAAACAAAAAGTGACGCGACCCTGTTATTAAATAACATGGATTTAGAATGTGACTCCGTAGAAGTGGTTGAGTAAGATCACTTTGCTAGCCTATATGCATTTGGCAGCTCTGAACATCAAAATGCAATATAATGAAATTATTGAACATCTTTTGGATCTATCAGCAACCACAATAGATGAGTGGAATAATGTAGCAGCTACTTAAAATTATTGTAAATTTGTACCTTGAAACTTAATTAATTACCGACTAAACTGTAACTATTTAAGTTATAAAATATGTATGTACTAAAGATATTTAAACATATTATTTAATTTTTCTATTATTACTAAACTTGGTTTATTCGCTTTTGCATATTTTTTATCTTTAATATTGTTATATTATCGTACCCTGCTTACTGTTTTAAGTAAATGTACAAATGTGTACCAAATAATATCTGTCATGGCTGGTCCTCTAGCGCAAGCCTAGCTTAGTTGAGGACCAGCTGCATTTCTGTATTTACGCAATTAATTTATTTGAATGTATCTGTAAGTCCTAGCTGGATCATATCAGTGAGATGAGAATGAGTGTACTTCAGTAATTTATTTTAATGATGTTGTGAATAGTGTAGGCACATGTACAAATATATAGAATGAATGCGGGTGGACGTATTTACTTTGAATAAAAGTGGCATGTGAGTATTGTTTTTAAGAATGATGCATATGCAAATGTAGTTTACTGATCATCTGAAACCCACCGTTCCAATTTAATTGATATTTCGTTTCCAATATCAAGGAACAAATATGTGCATATATAATCCATACTAATATTATAAATGCGAAAGTAACTCTGTCTGTCTGTCTGTCTGTTGGCGTTTTCACACCTAAACCGCTGAACCAATTTTGATGAAGTTTGGTATAGAGTCTGGACCTTGGGAAAGAACGTGGGATACATTTTGTGGCGAAAATTTAACTTAAAGGGGCATGAAAGTTTGTATGGGGAACTCATATATGTTAGGTTCCACCCTACATCAATCCGAAACGACAGTGACCCGAGCAGAGCTGGGTACCTCAGCTAGTATGAATATATATATTTTTTTGGAAAATCTAAACCTAGTTATATAACAGAAAAAAGAAAGTCTTCGTACAATTTTTTTCTTCGTGGTTTGATTTTTTTGTATAAACAAAAATGTTCACATGGCTAGATATTTGTTACCTGATATTTAATAATAAATATCAAGTGAATTTCAATAAAGGTTATTGAATTTTTAATAAACTAAGTTTGTATGTAATGACGGAACTCTTATAACATTTTTGGCAGAATGTAAGATGTTATTTTCGTCCCTACCATCTGCATAGTAAGGCCAGCCTCGACGGTCACCCATCTAGAACGCAGTCGCGCCCAGAGTGGCTTAACCTCGATGATCAAACATCATACCGCACTACGGGGCTGCTTATTTTGTAGAACGTGACAGCTCCTTTATGTACTTAATTAACGTGATTGCACGAACATGTATAATACAGATCCAAATCAAGTTTGCATTATATTGTATCGAACTTACCGTTTCCCAGTGCGCAATGCCATACTGGATACAACTAGGCCACTGTTGATGAGCCGGGCTGTTGGACGTAACTCTAGCGCACCCAAGTGGTTCTGTAAATACTTCTGTCGTTGGAAACCATGTCGGCTTAGTATGGGATCGTGTACCGAGAATAGTTTGTATGGAGCACATCACCCTTGGTGCCACAGTAGGCAATGGCATTCATAAGGAAAATGTATGTGGGTCAAAGGCCAATGTGGGGCATATATGATGATGCCTTTTGTGGTGTAAACCTAGAAACATACATTGTATCCATATTTTATTTATCGAAATCTGGAAACATTTATGTAAATGTTTTTTCATGAGAAGAAAACTCTGGTATGTGGCACACCTGTGCTCACAACTCCAGCTAATTAGCGTAATCTTTTGTAAATATATAGTTTTTTACTTATTAAGAGTTATTAAAAAAGAGCTAATTACCATGAAACGATAAGCGTTAAGTAAATAAACGAATTGTATGAACTAAGTATTTATTTCCAATAATAAATTAAGCTGGTCTGTAAACTATATAATTTTAATTCAGATATACGCAACATTGTAGGCACCTGGTACATTGCTTAACATTGCAAGCGTAACTCAATTCGCTTGCATATTAGCATAGAATGTTGTTAGCTTGACAGCTTTGGCCGGAATGTATATTTTCAGGCACGGATACTTTAGCATGAGATTTTCAGCAGACAAAGAAATACATTTACTTTATGTTCTTGAAGGGTTAATCTGTGTCCGTACCATTCAACATATACATATTGTGAATTTATTATATAATACGTTCGAAAAAGAACACTATTTACCGACATTGAAAGCTGTCTACAATTTTCATACAACATTAATTTCTGAATATACAGTCCAGTTTAAAATCATTTTCTCACATGCTATAATTTGTAAAAATTCACTGGACAAGCACAAACACATTTTTTTCCGAATGGAATGTCAGAGATAGACTCTGGTAACAACTAAACAGACAAATTTCATATTTATTTATAGTCTTTAGACACACATTTCATTAGATACTACTACCTATTCAGACGGTACAGTCTTCTCTTTACCATCTAGCTAATTGATTTTTCCCGTTAAAGCCATCAGTGTTCCAAGCCCGAATGGTTTAAGCCAATGAGGGAAAGCTAAATAAAGAAAACATATTCATGGATGGATTATTCAAAGCTGATGAAATACTTCTAGTCGAATGATCTGTTGCATCATGGAAAACTCGTTACAAAATTATACACATTGCATACAAAATAGACAACCCTAAAAATAACACATTATTGTGATATTGAACAGGAGCGATATACATTCAATTAAACACAAAGGAAATGCAAATCACGCTGGCCACGAGTCGTTGCTTTTGTTCAAGTGCTAAAAACTAGTCTGCACAGCCAAATATAACACAATCCGAAGTCGAAGACCATTTAGACGGGCGCACCGCTCACAGAGCACGGGTGGCACTCAATCATAGCACACCGGAGGTTACAGGGGTCTCGTTACAGTACAATGTATAATAAAAAAAAAACAAAATAACCCAGCAGCTATTCTACTGGCTGAATGCCCGGCACAGATTTTGTCCCACCCCATCCAAGCAGCTGCACAGATATCAAATCCGATATCGATTTGGTTCTGCGCAGCCGTTTGCGAATGGAGGGGATCGGCCAACATCCATCCTGATAATTCAACTTTTATATGTAAAGAAAGATTTACTATAAATAAAAGTAAGTTACTTAGTGGCGAACTCAAACTAACTTCGTACCGTAATCACCGCTCAGGTCAACAAGTTGACAAAAAAATTACGCAAGAACTTGAGTAAAGTGGGTTTTTACATTTTGTTTTATGGAACTGTACATGGATTGCTAACACCACACCTCCTGTCGGATATTAACCTCCTATTTTAACATGCCATATGGGAACTAGGTGCCATGCCAGGACCGTCCTTATATTTCACTGCTACATTGAACTGGAAGGAAAACACGAACAAATTTTACTGGCGCTTGGACTATCGTTCATTCAATGCGATGGCATCCGCCCGAGCGGGATTAACCCTACCTAGAAGGGATTCCTTTTTTCCCGCACTGAGACAAGCGCATGCATGTTAACATTACCAACAAATATATGCATAACTGCATTTGAATACATTTTTTGCAGGCCTAAGAATGCACAAACTCATCACCATTACTTTAGTCTCACAATGCAGTTTCTGTTCACCGGTTCTATTTAGAGTAACATGAGATAATACGCAATAGAGATGCTAATTCTGAAGTATGTACTAAATCTATATTAGGCTCCAGTCTCACACGAGGTCATCGCAACTTGGAATTTTAACATACGATGCTACACATGGTACCGTCGCGAGGCTCCGCCCGTGTAGATGTCCCGTCTCGCGCGTGTCTGCGTGAGCTTTCGCCGTCTTCGCCGTTGCTCTAACATTATACCACCCCAATTTAACCGTAAATTGTACATAGTCCGTGCCCGCGGAAGCACCGCCACTGTCGTACTAGACCGAGTCGTCTGAAACAAATGACAGTTTCCATGCATGAGAAAAATGTATTTACACCAAGTACACCTTTTTATGCACTTACATTTTTTGTTGTATCACTATGCAGTTGTCCAACTTTCACTGAGAAAACGAAATGTGAACCATATAACTGAGACTGAAGCTTTAGGGCAAGTCAACTTTACATACATTGGCTAATTCACTTGGGTGCCTTGTCAAACTTCCTGTTTTGGTTAATACTAACCTAGCGCCTTAAGGTGGCCCAACCCGGCGTGACTGACTCATTCGCGGGCACTGTACAAAACCGTGCTGTTGCGCTCTGGAACCTTCTCTGTTTCAAAGAAAAAGACAGGCTCCGTGATGAGGAAGATGCAACATGTCCACCAAAAAAGACAATGTGCATAGTGTATGATTTGGTAAGACTTACGATAATTTTGATTTCAAAACGACTTATAGCTAAAAGTAAACCACGACCGCTGTAGTCAAAAATCTCAAATAAATTATAAATCTTGATTAAATAAGCTATGTCTGATGACTAATCTTTTTAAGATTTTCTTACATTATCATTGTGTAATAAACCACCAAAGTTATTGTATAAAACGCGCGAAAAATTCGAACTTTCGCACCTTATAACTTAGAAACCAAACACAATTTTACAATTCCCACGGTCATCAGACATCTAGTTCGATCAAATAAAGCTCTTTTGAGCAAAATTTTGGATCTCTGATAAGAAATATGGGCGTGATCTTCTTTCCCCGTTTGTATGGGGAGTTGAGCGGGTTGGGCCACCTTAAGGTCGGCCCGTAAGCATCAGAAAATGTCGCCTCTATACAAACGTAGTTTACTAATAATTTGAAAACCACTCTTCCAACTTACTTGATATTTGGTATCTAATATTAGACTACAAATATATGTGTCTGCATGTCTTTGTTTTTTCAACAAATGTATTTTGGGTCAAACCACAGAGAAAACAAAATTCGTATGAAGATTTTCTTTTGCTTTCATTTCATTCGGTGTGGATTTTTCAAAAAAACAAAAGCGTGCAGACACAGATATTTGTTACGTGATATTAGATATTAAATATCAATTTAAATGGAATAGTGGTTTCCAAATGATTAGTAAACTACGTTTGTATGGGGAGCATAGCATACGGGCCGTTCTTAAGATAAGCATCCTCAATATTACCAAAAAAATGTGTATTCTTCACTCAGTAAAAAAAACTTTAAAATTTTAGTCGCAATCTTCTACTATTTAAAATAACATTAGTAGTAAAATTATGATTAAAAACACACAGAATTGTCAACTTGGTTGCATCGCTACAAGTTTTGTATGTACAGGTAAGTTTTTTCATGTCTTTACACAGGAAATAGACGAATTCGAAATCCGTTTTCTTCACATGAATTGAATACTTCATGTCGTTACACATGTAAATACGTGACCGTACGTATCAGCAAAATGGCGTACCTCTTTGTAAGGTGGTTAAAATAAGAAAAATAATGGTATACACATCGGCGCTGATACATATTGTTCACGAAGGATAAAGCACACACATTCTTGGTAATGAGTTAGTTATAATAACTTACCGTGATACCACCATTTGGTTTTCTTAGGATTTTTACTGCAGGTTTTCACATAAAATGAATTATCGGGTGGTCGTTTCTGAAACAATTAAATTCATCATGAAATAGCATACTCAAAAATGCATGCATATACATATTGGAGACTCTTTTCACTTGTTTATCACAGATATGTTCTTTAATTTCACAATTAAAATATTAATTTTTGGTCTCTGCACAAAGTTTATAAAGCATTAAATCTTTCAGCAAAACAAATGTACAATCCTCACACATTCGAAACTTTGCTTATAAGTATAGTTTCGCATTTGCTAGTAGCTTATCAATAAAAATAAAAAAGTTTTGGTTCAGACATCAGAAGGAACACACTATTGATGTATCTAAAATTATGTCTGACAGTAATTACCCGACCCAAACATCCACAATGTGCATTTACATTAACATAAGCAATTAATGATAATTTTTAAGTACCTAATAATTTTTTTTTTTTGGGACTGGACATGGATGGCCAATACCACAAGTTCTGTCATGACCAACACACCACATGGGAACTAGGTGCCATGCCAGGACCTTCCTTATATTGCACGGCTACATTGAACTGGATGGAAAACACTGCGATGGTACCAACCCGGGCGGGATAAACCCTACCACCTAGTAAGTAAGGAAGGGGATCTACAGCTTAACGTGGAATCCGAACCACGGCCAGCCTCTCTCAACGGTCGAATGGTCACCCATCCAAGACCAGACCGGACCCAGCGTTGCTTAACTTCGGAGAGCGATCGCCGAAGTGTCGCGCCACTGGGCCACTGAGGCTGACAAAAATAAATATATAATACTAGTTTTTACCCGACTGCGCAAGAAGGAGGGTTATATTTTTTTAATATAATGCTCAAGTCATTTTGTCTCCTGTCGTCTTTAGATGGCATTCTATAGGACTACTATCCTAGGTGACAGTAATTCGTTTTTGTGTTTATTGTTTACTGTTTATTCATCATCCATAGACAGTACACTGCACTCGGATTTGTCATATTTTATCATTAGCCAGTTCGGGGAAATCCCAGCGAAGAAGAACTGTGCCTAAGAACGGTAGATAAAATATATCTTGAGTGGCTCACGGCTCAGGAGTGGGTTAATTTACCTTCCATCCCAGAGGTCTCGGTTCAAATCCCCACCCCGTTCATTATTATTATTATTTATTTATATACACTAGCAGCTGCAAGCTGATGCGTGTACTTCACGTGTTGAGTGCACTTTTTAAATATCTTTTATATATTTTTTTGTTATTGTTAGGTATACTTATTAGTTTTATTTTTGTTCAAATGTTTGTCAAGTTGATTTTTAAAACTGTTAACTGATACAGCACTTATTATTTCTTGAGGTAGCTTGTTCCAAGAGTCCACTACTCGGTTGGTTAGAGAGTACTTTCTTGGGTTGGAATTGGAACTAGTTCGGTCTAGTTTTAAGGAATGTCCACGGAGTTTCTCGATGGTGTTTATTGTATACATTGAGTTAAAGTTGGCTACGTCGTAATGACCATTTAATATTTTAAAAGTTTCGATGAGGTCTCCTCTTTGTCTTCTTTGTTTAAGTGTAGTGAGACCCAGTGCGTCCAAGCGGCTTTCATATGACTTTTTTCTCATGGATGGAACCATCTTGGTTGCTCGCCTTTGGACCTTCTCAAGCAAGTCAATTCATGCATCACTTAATTTCCCTTTCTCGGAATTCATGTAAAATTAAAAAGGAGGTAGTAGGGTTAAGCCCGCCCGGGTTGGTACCATCGCATTTATTGAAAAGATGATCAAAGCGGCAATGAAACATTGTTCGTGTTTCCATCGAGTTCAATGTAGCAGCGCTCATAAAGGGAAGGTCCTGGGAATGCATGTTGCCATCCACGTCCAAGTCACATATGTATCTATACGTATGTATCGTATCTATGTATCTTACGTAGGTAGGTATGTATAGGCAAACACGAAGGTGCCACCTATGGTACAGCCGTTAGGCCAATTTAGGTGGCACTGCTCACCCAAAGGTACTTATTTATCTAATTGTTAAGTTACCTATAGAACTTCTAGCGTGTGTGATGCACAGTGGCTGATAAATGTGTCTTATTTATTTATGGTATATCATGCATGCCATCTGTAAGTCACTCATGAAAACAAGTGTAATTTTTTTTCTACACTTTATTTATTTAATTATTATCCTGAAATATGTAATTTCTTTATGCAATAAATCATTCATTCATTTATTCATTCATATCATTTTTTTTAATAATCAATAATTCTCGGGAAGAAGAAATGGCATGTGTGATGTCTTTTTTTGGTTGGGACCATGTAGAGAAGATCGAACAAGGCAGGTGCACGTACCTTCTCCTTGCAGCTACTCAACATGGAGACGATGGAGAGGCAGACGGACTGCACGGAGAGCGCCGGCGACCAGTCGTCCGTGAGGATGGACAGGCAGATGTGACCGTTGGAGTACACGTGGGGGTGCACCGGGATGTTGTTACCTATGAACGTTACCTGCGCACACGCCGCCGTTAGCAAAGCTATATGGTACAGTCTACATACATAGAACTTCAGAAATCTCCTCCTATCTCCAGGAGTAACATTTTTTTGCCATCTCATACCTACCTGCTTTTTAATATTTTTTATGATGCCATCTAACATTTTTCTTATTGAACCTGACATGGGTTGATTATACCACACGGCAGTTCTGTTGTGCTATTAGCCCAATACACCTCATTCCTTTGTAAGCACGGCTACATTTAACTGGATGGACGGCTTTGCTGTGTGGTATTAGCCATCCATGCCAGGTTGTATAAAAAAAATGTGACGGACCGGTGGGATCCCAACAAATATACCCAACACAAATATCTACTTGGACAAATAGTCCAAGTAGAAAAAAATATGATCAAAAGAAATCAGGTTTTTACAATTTCATGTTGATAAAAAAAAACCAGCACTCATTGCAATAACTCGGCGAAAATTCAAGGTTACTTAGATTTGTATTAAAAGTTTAATCTTGTGTTTTGCATCAAAGCTTTTCTTAGCGTCTCCACTGAGCACACCGACTGGTTAGACCAAAACAAAAAACCAGTTCATGAATGTTTGATGAGTATGCAAATTCGTGTCCCGCGTCGCATAATTACGTATTTACAATAAAGACATCGCACTCATTTTATTGATGACTTCGTTATCTGAGTAGGTGCCAGTCAAGTGAAGTCACTTCTGGTTCAGTTTAGCACTGCACTTTGCAATGGATTTTTTTATGGAACTAGACATAGATGGTCATTATAATGACATTTCCGAAAAAAATAGGCACCATGACAGGACCTTCCTTACATCAAACTGGTAAGAAAGGATGGAAGATCTACATTGTAAATTAGACCATTTGGAAATCTAGTAGTAGAATCAGACTCACGGCCAGCCCGAATGATCGGACGGTAACTCATCTAAAAAGTGACCGGGCCCAGTGTTGCTTAACCCGAGACCGACTTATTAAAAAAAACAGAGTATTTTAAAGTTTCACTTATCTGTTATTCATGAAACTTATTTTAGGGCAACACACAAATCAAAATGTTCAATAAGGAAGTCAACTTCTTCAACATGGACCGCCCTTTATGACCGTTGGTGTGTTAATATATTTGTGTACAAGCTCAAGCAAGGTCGACGTGCCCCTGGGCTAGTGTTCGTGGAGTGCACATTCTGAACACTTTAAACACAATAAAGATTAGTGTTTTTTATCAAACTTTGTCTTTTAATGGTTTAAGGTCATAAAACAGCTAGCTTGAATTGACAATATTTCATAAAATTGCAGGTTCCTCATTGATGATATAATAATATAATAAGGACCAATTTAAAGAGTTTTGGAAAGATAACTATGGAGAATAGAATTAAAAATATATTACCGTTATAGAATTAATTGGAGGTGCATATACAACGACACCAACATTAATAGAATTAACTTTAACATTTTTCACCACATTACCACGTCTTTAAACACTTCCGTAAGAACAAATGCTGTTTGTTCGAGAATATGTTATTGAAACCATATGTTTTACATACATTTAGCTCCCTGTGATTTCTTTCTATTCCCAACTGTTAGGATAAAGGGACAGATTTTTCAAATGCCAAACAAGCGGTGGCTGCCTCTGAAACCACCATTTCTAGCCTAACGGAGGAAGACTGCAATATATGTTTGCATTTCTGCGCGGTCAGTTACATGTCAGTGTCACAGTCAATAAGAAACAGTAACTCTTTTTTATCGGTCATTCTTTTAAGTAGTTCAATAAAGAGACAAGTTTAACTTAGGTTTCCCCTAAGCCCCGTCTTTCAACGAACGATGATATCTTCTCCGCCTAGTTCTTCTATAGTCACACTTTCTCAACCTAGATATTGAGAGAGAGATCTTGAGCGGCTCGTAGCCTAGTGGCGCGGGGACTGGCCTAGCATACCTGGCCTGGGTTCAATACCGACATGCACCACTGTCTTTCTCTTTCCGAGTTCGATAAGTGCATTTCGTCACGAATGCGAGCTGCTCCATGGTTCGGAATCCATGTAAAACTGTAGGTCCCCTTCCCCTACTAGGTGGTAGGGTTTAAGCCCGCCCGGGTGCGTACCATCGCATTGGATGAAAAGATGGTCGAAGCGGCAATGAAAAATAGTCCGTGTTTTCCATCCAGTTCAATGTAGCCGTGCTCATAAAGGGAAGGTCCTGGCATGGCACCAAATTCCTTCGGGAATGTGGTGTATTGGGCTAATATCATAACAGTAGTTGTGTGGTATTAGCCATCCATGTCGGGTCGCATAAAAAAAAAACAATGATTAAATGCATATTTTAACACCATTTTCACCCAAATATCAGTCTAATCAATAATTGTTAATACCATACAATGTATTGTAAATGTAAGAACGTATTTAGGGTGTGATAACAGCTGATTGCAATGCTTATAAGGCCGTATGTGAAAAAACATTTGATATTTGTAAAACTAACTACATATTAATTCTGAAATTTCAAAAAGATGATACATTGATAACTAGCTCTATTAAAAATCTTCAACGGTAAATATCTGACGCCCTTATTTTTGTATTTATTTATATTCACCTAATTTGGGAAATAAAAGCACCAATTTACAAATAGAGTTTTTCGATTATCAACATTCATTGATGTAATTTTTTTATTTAATTAATTGGTGTTTTACTTACCCCATTAAGGATGTTCCGACCCGTACAATGTTTTTTTTAACACAGAACGCAAAAAGTATTGCACTTTAAGGCATGAATTCGTCAAAAATATTAAATATAGCCATAGTAGTTGCAGCAAAAACATATTCACAATTTCAGGTTTAATGGTTTCGTTGTAATTGCCGATTAGAAGTTTTACACCGTTAGATGGCACTGTTAAATAAAAATCGTATTTAAATAAATTGTAACAAATCCAATAATCCTGAAATTGTGAAATTGTTTTCGCTGCAAGTAATATGACTATATTAAACTTATATTATTAATTCGTGGCTTAAAGTGCAATACTTTTTGCGTTCTGTGTAAAAAAAACATTGTATGGGTCGGAACATCCTTAACACAAATAAAAGTAAATATCTACCTCAGGTGAGTCGAATGGGTATTTGTTGGTGAACTTGAACTGCAGCACAAACTGCTCTCCCTCGTAGAGTGTCCCCGGGACGCCTTCCATGTGCACCGTCCATCTGCAAGCGTCACGCCGCCGTCAACACTCCTTCAATGCTGTGCCCGTTTCAACACCATAAAACTTACCCTACTAGGTGGTAGGGTTCATCCTGCCCGGGTAGGGGCCATCGCATTGACCTATGTTTTTCGAAACGGCAATGAAATTTGTCCATGTTTTCCATCCAGTTCAATGTGCTGTGCAATATAAGGAATGGCATTTCAATTTAGTCATTCATCTCTCAACAAAAAAAACACCTTTGTACGCAAATTTCATCAAAAATTATAAGTATCTCACAAGTGGGAATATTTTATGATTTCCCAGGGTACTGACTATGAATTTAAATTTGTAAAAATAAATACTGAAAACAATGGATTTTTGAGTTCCATACCCCAAGGGTGCCAATGGAACCCTATTAGTAAGCCTCTGCTGTCCGTCCGTCTGTCAGAGGGCTGTATCGCAAGGACCGTAATAGGTGACCATAACAGCTGAATTTTCACAGAGTGTGTGCATATTTTGCAGCTATAACAAATAGGTAAAATAAAAATATATTAAAAGGGGGGGGGGGGCATACTAAAAACCTGATATTTTTTTGTTAAATCTTGTACGATGGTATGGAACCCTTCGTGTGCAATTCCCGCACTTGGACATTTTTTTTGTACATTTCATATTGCTCGAAGGCATTCAAACTACGTAATAAAAGCCACTTTATGATTCAAAGGCTTGTTCGTCTACACTGTACGACTCATTACGCATAGGGTAAGTGCGGAGCTACAGGGAACAATGGATGTTCTTGTAGAGGGATGGGGTACCCAACACGTACAGGGTGAGGTTCTGACTGGCCTGGTCCCCGTCCACGGTGACTCCTGGCGGCGGTTCTTTCATCAGTGACATCAGTTCTTTTTGCAACCGTCTCTGCAAACAGAAAATTACCATGCCCTCTATAAACACACGCGCCAAACGAGAAGGCTGCAACATACCAAGATGCGGAATAGAATCGAACGGTAGCAGTTCATCTATTTGTTGGGATGCAGGATCTTCCCTGAGAGCGGAAGCAATGAAAACCAATATTTTTGTGACATATTGGGTACTGACACTAAAACCCGAAGCTCTTTCTTCCGCCTATAGCATAGCTAAGAAACAGGGAATGCATGATCTGCATAAATTGTACTTCACGGACAAACAATAAATCAAATTTTGAAGCAGGGCGGGTCTCTTCAATGAAATAAAAATTAAATTTCCGAACCTCAGACGGTGACATCGTCGCCATTGCAATCTGATTTGCCCACTGTGTTGCCAGACATAATTTGTGAACAGATGTTTTAATTATGAGATCGTTAATTCTGTATACCGTAATTTCCCCGTAAGGGATTTTTACGTACACAGCATTTTTGCTTATTATCCAAGCTTGCAATTTTCAAACTTGCTCCATAAACTACACAAAGATTTAAAAAAAAATCAGCCGTATTCAGTTTCAGTTTTTTTATTTCCTCCATTAGATGTATATTACACACTCGGATTCGTCATTATTTTTTAGGGTTCCGTACCCAAAGGGTGAAAACGGAACCCTATTACTAAGCCTCCGCTGTCCGTCCGTCCGTCCGTCTGTCCGTCTGTCACAGGGCTGTATCTCAGTAACCCTAACAGATAGACAGCTGAAATTTTCACAGAGTGTGTATTTATTTTGCCGCTGTAACAACAAATAGGTAAGATTAAGAAATAATTAAAATTAAAGGGGGTCCCCATACAAAAAACGTGATTTTTTGTATACATTTTTTTACGATGGTACGGAACCCTTCGTGTGCGAGTCCGACTCGCACTTGGCCGGTTTTTTTCCTGTCGGTTCGATTACTTCTGGCGAAGAAGAGCCGACAAGAAACTTCGTCAGGTTGGTCATTGTATTATTTTTTTCCAGTGGTCAACTATTCAGAGGTCCAGTATTCAGAGGTCAACTCTAATAGCAGTATTCAGAGTGGGCGGACTAACTTTAGTACACGTATTGAGGTCGGACTAAATCGATGTTGTAAGGTTAGCCCGGTGCTAATCCTGTATAAGTTTTGACAGGTTTACTCTGAATACGATTGTAGCAGGTTTGCTCCAAAACTAGCTATCATAATTTTGCCTAACCTGCACAAAAATACTCATCACCGTCTAAATTTTGTGAAAAATTGTGTATGCTACTCATTTTGTTGTAAGTTCAGTGTGCACATCGCATCAGCAAGTTGCGAAGATTTCGGTGCTCGGCGGTAAATGAGAAGTAGCGACCGAAACGCGTTCTGGCCGAGTTTGATGGCGTCCCAAAGGCGCGGCATCTCAGAAATCGGCAATGAAAATGTTGATCACTGCAATTTGAGATTTGACCTGGCAATACCTACCATCGATCAGCTGTCAAAAAAAATCATATTTCCATTGTGGGTGATGGAATGGAAAAGGTGCAAGTTTTGGTGTTTTGGTGCCGGGTGCCCCGGAGTCCTCGCATTGAATTTTATAAATATTCCAAAGGTCCCTGTCCCGCCTCTACTTCACGATTGATTCAATGGCGTCGGGCGTCATCAGTGGCAGCGGCAAATCAACTACGGAGCGATTGATTTCGTTGTTGTCGGCTCGCAACGCCAAGCGACTTGCGCTGGTGCTGGTTCTCGGCTTCATCGGCTACCATGGTCTCCTACACCTGCGATATGGTGAGATGTTGCGTCTACATCCGTTGTCGGGACCGACCTTGATTACTATTTGGTTTCTTCACGTGTACTATCAATACCCTCCACTTAAAAGTGTCCACTACCTGGGAAGCATTTGACTAAGGGCTGATTTTTAGGGTTCCGTACCCAAAGGGTGTAAACGGAACCCTATTACTAAGCCTCCGCTGGCCGTCCGTCCGTCTGTCACAGGGCTGTATCTCATTAACCGTAATAGGTAGACAGCTGAATTGTTTACAGAGTGTGTATTTATTTTGCAGCTATAACAACGAATAGGTAAAAAATAATAATATAAAAAATAAAGGAGGTTCCCATACAAAACATGTGTTTTTTTCGTGTTAAATCTCTAGGAACCCTTCGTGTGCGAGTCCGACTCGCAATTGGCCGGTTTTTCAATAGACTGTTAAACAGTCACATAACTATTCGACGGATTTATTTACGCTTCAGCTCATCCATCCTATAAAGTAAGTCCATATGTTTATTAACAAAATTATAGTAAGATAATTGTGATAAAAGATATAATTCTCCGGCAATTACTATCCATCTTTTGAGCAACATGAATTTATACTATCAGTCCGATAAGTAATATCTGAGGATTGAAAAATCGGCCCTTACTCTATTATGCTACTTTCTCTTACATTTGTATAGCTGCAATAATATAACACAAATACCTGTGGCGAAAAATAACATCCCATGGAAACAAAATACCTATGTGTTGTTAGGATGTATAGATATAGTTACAGAACCCAGCAAAAGGCTCCCCCATTTGTTATTGTAAAAATCACCATGAATGGAGGTCAGCATTAGTCAGCTGTAGGGTTTTTTTTTTTATGCGACCTGAAATGGATGGCTAATACCACACAACTACCGTTATGATATTAGCCCAATACACCACATTCCCGAAGGAATTAGGTGCCATGCCAGGACCTTCCCTTGATGAGCACGGCTACATTGAACTGGATGGAAAACACGGACAATTTTTCATTTCCGCTTCGACCATCTTTTCATCCAATGCGATGGTACCAACCCGGGCGGGCTTAAACCCTAGCACCTAGTAGGGGAAGGGGACCTACAGTTTTACATGGATTCCGAACCATGGAGCAGCTCGCATTTGTGACGAAATGCACTTATCGAACTCTGAAAGAGAAAGACAGTGGTGCAAGTCGGTATTGAACCCGGGCCTCTGGCCCGGGTTCAATACCAACAGTTTACTGTTGTCTCTAAATACAAAAACCCCATTTTTACAAACACAGTTTCTCGAATCTTTGATTTTGAGTTGATCTGTCCGTCCCACACCTCGCTATTCCAGAACCGTTCTTACTATCCCATCCTATTCGAGAGATGGCTCCACGGACGTGATGAGGGCGAGCTTCTAAATACTGCAAATACTAAGCGTCTTATTTATAGTTTTTTAGTTTGAGAGATCCAGTTTTTTTTATTATTGCTTAGTTCATGCTTGAATACTAGAATAGCATACGAGCGGCTGGTAGCTTAGTGGCGCGGGGACTGACCGAGCGTACCAGAGGTCTGGGTTTAATTCCTCGCCCTGATATGCACCACATTCTTTCTCTTTCTGATTTCGATAAGTGCATTGCGTCACAAATGCAAGCTGCTCCATGGATCAGAATCCATGTAAAACTGTAGGTTCCCTTCCCCTACTAGGTGGTAAAGGTGGTTAAAGCGGCAATGAAAAATTGTCCGTGTTTTCCATCTAGTTCAATGTAGTTGTGCTCATAAAGGGAAGGTCCTGGCATGGCACCTAACTCCTTCAAAATGTGGTGTATTGGGCTAATATCTTAACGGTAGATATAAATATAGATATAAAAAAAGGAGCCTTATATCTAAAACTTTATTTCGATGCAGGATCAGACTCATGCACATGGTTGCTGTCGTCCGGGCGCTACAAGGGTAACCATGAGTGGCAGCCCTACGGATGCATGCTGCACCGATACTCCCACACGTAACTCATTCTTGTCACTAGTCCTGTGTTAGTCGTTGCTATGTTATGGCTAATAGAAAACCAAATGTCTTACCCTTCCATTAATTTGTTTAACAGGCAATGTCTTCTCACCACTAAACTTCTTAACAAAAAATAATCACCGAACTGTATGGTTTTATCAAAGTGTTTGAGCGCCTACAAGATTCCAAGTTTATAATTCTAAAAGTTCTAAAGCTTAGTTTATTTCAATAATTTGAACTATATTCTTACCGAAATTCAGATAGTTCAATATGATATTTCTAATGTTTGTCAAAGATGATGTTGTGAATATTGCAGTGACACCCGGCGCTGCCTGCGCTACCTCGCCTTCTGGGGTAAGCAGAACAAGTTCGCGTTCATCGGGGACACTCGTCTGCAGCAGCTCTACGAGTACTTTGTTGGTGAGCCAACTTGGATAGTTTTATGTACCATCGACGACATAAGTCCAGTAGCAGCTTTGAGCGGCTCGTAGCCTAGTGGCGCGGGGACTGGCCTAGCGTACCAGAGGCCCGGGTTCAATACCAACTTGCACCACTGTCTTTCTCTTTCAGAGTTCGACAAGTGCATTTCGTCACGAATGCGAGCTGCTCCATGGTTCGGAATCCATGTAAAACTGTAGGTCCCCTTCCCCTACTAGGTGGTAGGGTTTAAGCCCGCCCGGGATGGTACCATCGCATTGGATGAAAAGATGGTCGAAACGGCAATGAAAAATTGTCCCGTGTTTTCCATCCAGTTCAATGTAGCCGTGCTCATAAAGAGAAGGTCCTGGCATGGCACCTAATTCCTTCGGGAATGTGGTGTATTGGGCTAATATCATAACGGTAGTTGTGTGGTATTAGCCATCCATGTCAGGTCGCATAAAAAAAAAAAAGCAGCCTATGGTCGGGTTTGTTTTGCACGTGGGGCGTGCCCCTTCCTCCCGCCGACTGGTCTTTACGCGGGGCGGCCTACCGCAAGACGCGCGGGCGGTGCAATCCCCTCCTCCCACTTCACCTCCGTGCGATGCGAGCGCTTCAAAGCAATCGCTCTGCGAAGTGCTACTGGACTTTTGACTTCTCCAATTTTCTATCATCTTGTGACAACATTGGACTATTCTGAGAATTTTATGCAATGGATATTTGTTCGTATCACATATTCTATTATTATTATTATATTTCGTTATTGACACATTTGAAAAAAATATTCTGCATCCAATTTTGTAGAAAATATATAAAAATAACTAAATAAAATGGAGGGTCCACCAGCAGCGGGAAAAAACCAAACTATCGGTGGTTGTTGCTATGTTATCGCTAATAGAAAACCAAACGAAAAAATCCTTCGGACGATTATTATTATTATTATTGATAGAATACACTAGCTGCTTTAAGCTGATGCATGTACTTCAAATTTAGATATTTTGAGTGCACTTCTACTAATATTATTGTGTTTTTAGTTAAGTTTATTACTATTAAGGTGTTTTATCTAACTGATTTTTGAAACCATTTACTGTGATAGCACTCATCACTTCTTGAGGCAATTTATCCCAGGAGTCCACTACTCTGTTTGAAAGAAAGTACTTCCTTGGGTTTGAATTAAATCTAGTTTGATTAAGCTTTAGCGAATGGCCACGAAGTCCCTCAGAACGCGGACGCCCACTCTTGATCAGAGAATAGATGATGTTGGAAATGAGCTGGCGTTACATGCGCAAGTAAACAAATTCATAGAGACTCAATGTGTGTCAATCAACTTGGATTGACACAAATAGTACTTTTGCTTGTGTTCTTTTAATTTGTGGATACCGTTCCTAAAAGTTAAAAGTGAAACTGTTTTTTTTTAAATTAATTTAATAAAAAAATCCGTTTGTGACCAACACCGTGGGCTTAAGGACTCAAGCATAATATGATGTGGCAGGTCTCTGGATTTAAATCTCTGGCGTCTAATCAATCAAATTAGTCACAGGCAGGCAAGTGACACTTCAATTGGAATGAATCACTGATCACGATAAGATAACTTATTAACATAAATATAGTATTTGTCCTTTCTATGTTATTCTGATAAGATCGCCATGTGGTAGGGTTTAAGCCCGCCCGGGTTGGTACCATCGCATTGGATGAAAAAATCGTCGAAGCAGCAATGAACAATTGTCCGTGGTTTCCATCCAGTTCAATGTAGACGTGCTCATAAAAGGAATGTCCTGGCATGGCACCTAGTTCCTTAGGGAATGTGGTGTATTGAACTAATATCATAACGGTACTTGTGTGGTATTAGCCACCCATGTCGGGTTGTATAAAAAAAAGGAAATTGAGATGAAAGAGTAAAGAGGGGCACGAATTGTGCATTTATATGTCGAGAAAAACACAGGCTTACATATTCAGTGTGGCTCTGACCTTCCAGGGATATAATATAATATAAATAAATAAAAACTCTGCGTATTGACGACCACATAGGGATTCTGCGTGACACTAGAACTTAATTTTGAACGCCATATTGAGGATAAAGCCAAGCCCGCCGCGACCACAAAGGGATTCATGGTGTCGATCTGTTGTTTGACCTTAATTCGAGGCCATATCGAGTTTAAATCTAAGATTGCCTCAAACAAGATGGGAGTCCTCAACTGGGTGCGTCAGTATTTCACTCCTGACCAAAAACTGCTCCTTTGCTAGGAGCAGATAAGGTCTTGCGTGGATTATTGTTCGCATGTGTGGGATGGCTCAGCTAAGCACCTGCTTGGCTCCATGGACTCGATACAGTATCGTACCCTGCTGGATTAACCCTACCACCTAGTAAGTAAGGAAGGGGACCTATGGTTTAGCTTGGAATCCGAAACATGAATGACGAGATGCATGGGAAGAAATTCAGTGGGCACATTTGTATAATTTTTACATCCCTGAACTAACACAACACACAGTTTGCATAATACACATATCGTCTTAGAGTTTTATCTGTAAATTATAACAAGACAATCAACGTATTTACTTTTTGGAATTTTTGAGCGGCTCGTAGCCTAGTGGTGCGGGGACTGGCCTAGCGTACCAGAGGCCCGGGTTCAATACCAACTTGCACCACTGTCTTTCTCTTTCAGAGTTCGATAAGTGCATTTCGTCACGAATGCGAGCTGCTCCATGGTTCGGAATCCATGTAAAACTGTAGGGGTTCCCCTACTAGGTGGTAGGGTTTAAGCCCGCCCGGGTTGGTACCATCGCATTGGATGAAAAGATGGTCGAAGCGGCAATTAAAAATTGTCCGTGTTTTCCATCCAGTTCAATGTAGCCGTGCTCATAAAGGGAAGGTCTTGGCATGGCACCTAATTCCTTCGGGAATGTGGTGTATTGGGCTAATACCATAACGGTAGTTACGTGGTATTAGCCATCCATGTCAGGTCGCATAAAAAAAAAATCTAAACTGGTTATTTTTAAATATAATGAAATCTTGTTTTACTTGCATCCTTAACAAACTGAGCGCAACGGGCTCTTATCGGACCCCTTAAGCTGTTGTTTAAATAATTAAAGAAATCCAAACCCCGGATGTTTGTTAAAGCGCAATGTTGTGTCGCAGGGCTGCTGCGGACGCACTCGCCCCCGGACGCGCCCTCTCCGCACACCAACGACACCTACCACGACGCCAAGCTGAAGCTCTCCGTCCACTTCATCTACAGTCCTGACGTCTCCCACACCATGGTTGACCAGTTCCGCGCCTGGTCAGATGTGCTTTCTTACTGCCTTCTACGTTCCCATTGTTTGCATTAACATATGCTGGTAACTCATAGTCACCTGGGAGACACACTTTTCAAAAAACTAATCCCAAAATAATCGAGTCCCTTGACATTTTTATGTATTTAATGGATACAACATTACCGTTTTCATTAATCTGATTAAGCATCTCATCCATGATCTACACATCTACATTAAGGCTGTTCCGACCCATATAAAGTTGTTTGCACACATAACCCAAAAAGTATTGCACTCTAAGAATTAATAATAAAAGTTTAATATAGTCATATTACTTGCAGCGAAAACAATTTCACAATTTCAGGATTATTGGTTTTGTTACAATTTATTTAAATACGATTTTTATTTAACAGCGCCATCTAACGGTGTTCTCAAAAATATATGATGTTAATGCCTCTGTTCCGCAAGGATCTGTACTTGGCCCTGTGCTATATTCGATCTACACTGCAGACCTGCCGACAACGGACCAGGTGGTGACTGCAACATATGCCGATGACACTGCATGTCTTGCTAGTGACCTAGACCCGTCAAAAGCTTCCAAGAAGATACAAACACAACTGAACAAGATCGATCAATGGCTCGAGACATGGAGAATCAAATGTAGCTCAACAAAATCCAACCACATCACGTTTACACTGAGAAAAGGAGATTGTGCACCGGTCACAATGGGGGGAGAAGAACTACCAAAGAAAACCTGTGTAAAATACCTTGGACTACATCTCGACAGGAGGCTCACTTGGTCTAATCATATTAAAGCAAAGAGAACAGATGCAAGTCTACAATATAAAGGCCTATACTGGCTACTGGGTAGAGACTCGTCACTTTCACTCAACAACAAAATACTGGTGTATAAGAGCATCATCAGACCTATCTGGAGCTATGGAATAGAACTCTGGGGGAGTGCGAGCAATTCTAATCTCGAAGTACTCCAAAGGTTCCAAAATATAGTGCTGAGAAATATAGCCAGAGCACCGTGGTTCACTCGCAACCAAGAAATACATGAATACCTAGAAATGCCAACGTTAAAGGAAATGGTAAAAAACCAGTGCACAAGTTACAAGAACAGGCTCGAAAAACACACAAATAACCTAGCTAAAAGTCTATTAAAGACAAGTGACACTGTTTCCCGTCTGAATCGCTGGAACATCCTAGACCTGGACACGAGATCGTAGACAGCACCGATAGGTGTAACTGACCAGGGAATGATGCTTGCTGAAGCATCTCCTGCAAAAAAAGAACCACCGGAAACCATCTGATTATGGCTCTGTGGAGCCGATGGCAGATCCAAAAAGCAACAAAAAAAAAAAAAAAAAATCTAACGGTGTAAGACTTCTAATTGGCAATTACAACGAAACCATTAAACCTGAAATTGTGAATATGTTTTCGCTGCAACTATTATGGCTATATTTAATATTTTTGACGAATTCGTGCCTTAAAGTGCAATACTTTTTGCGTTCTGTGTAAAAAAAACATTGTATGGGTCGGAACATCCTTAAAACGTTGCAATCAGATTTTGAAAATAATCAGAAAAAGCAATTAGCTTTGCCGTCAAAATGCCTTAGCGTAGGATTAATACACAAAATTAGCGCTGTCGATTTGGATATAATCGATCATTAGTTGGCCGATAAAATTGTTTGGATAGCTCAGTAGTAGAACATGTAATCCAAAGGTCGCATGTTCGAGTCCTGCTTCAGACAAATCTGCGAACCAAAATGGAGTTGGATTTGCTGTTGAAATAGGAGCGAAAATTGAGAATTAGAAAGAATTAAAAATGGTCCGCAGTTACCACAAAAGTGTACGTACAAATAAATATGACCGTTCGTGTGCATTTTACCGTAGGCAGCATGCGAATCGACCGCCGTCAGTGATCGTGGCTGGGGCGGGGCTCGGCATCGTCCGCAACAACACGTCCGAGCCGGAGCTCGAGCTGTACCGGCGCAACCTGACACGGCTCGTGCAGCCGGCGGACGCGCTCGCGGCGCGCGGCTCCGTCGTGCTCTGGAAGCTGCTCGAGCAGACCGAGCACCACCCCACCAACGCGGACGTGCACCTCTACAACATGGCCGCCTACCAGGTGCGTCCTCAACGGATGACGCATGACGTAGCCTCTATCCAAGGAAACCAAAGCCACCTTGGGTCATGAGATATTTTTACATAGTTGGCAACAACAAAAGTGGTGCATCGCTAACTCTGGCGGAACCTTAGTATTTGTAAACACTTTTTGAAATAAATAAAAGGTGAGGGGAAAAAAGTAGTCACGGAGCGCACGTCGCCGACAGATACTGACGCACAGCGCGGTGAAGCTGTGGAACTCGGAGCGGCTGGTGGCGGCGGGAGCGGCGGCGGGGGGCGGCGGTAGCGGCACGGCGCTTCGCCACCACGCTCAGATCCTGCTCAACATGTACTGCAATGACCACATGAACTTCAACGACGGCTCTTGCTGCGCCTCGCCGGAGCCCTACACCACGCTGCAGCTCCTCACGTACTCCTTGTTCTTTGTGTGGTGAGATATTGCACTTTACAATTTGATTTACGAAAATTTTGATTTCAAAACGACTTATAGCTAAAAGTAAACCACGATCGCTGTAGTAAAAAATCTAACAAAAACCAAATAGATTATAAATCTTGATTAAATAAGCTATGTCTGATGACTAATATTTTTTAAGATTTTCTTACTTTATCATTGCGTAATAAACCACCAAAGTTATTGTATAAAACGCGCGAAAAATTCGAACTTTTGGACCTTATAACTCAGAAACCAAACACAATTTTACAATGCCAACGGTCATCAGACATCTAGTTCGATCAAATAAAGCTCTTTTGAGCAAAATTTGGGATCTCTGATAAGAAATATGGGCCTGATCTTCTTTCCCCGTTTGAATGGGGAGTTGAGCGGGTTGGGCCGCCTTAAGGTGCCCGATGATGCCCATGGGATTTCGAACTTTCGAAAACCATGCAGGCCGGCCAGGGGCTTCTTCACACCAAGTTTGAAGGACATCAGGTTGTACTTTAGGGGAAATACCTCGGAAAGAAGTCGACCCTATAGATGAAAGATCTAAAGGATCGGTGTGTTCTTATCTTTGGAACGTCTGTGAATTTATGCATTTTCTCTACTTATAAGAAAATAAAAATATAACATTGAATGCTTTCAGTGTGGTGCTCGCGTGTGCGAAAGCGTTGTGGTCGTGGGTGCAGTCGTTCCGTCAGTCGCTCGCGGGGTACGCGCCGGTGGCGCAGCCGGGGCGCGCAGGCGCGGCGGGGGGCGCGGCGGCGGGCGCGGGCGCGGGGGACGCGTCGCCCGTCTCCGCGCTCGCCCGCCTCGGCCTCATCATGTGCTACTTCTACCTGTGCGACCGGACCAACTTCTTCATGAAGGAGAACAAGTACTACTCGGAGTGGAGCTTCTGGCTGCCCGTGGGCTACGTGTTCGCGCTGGGGCTGTTCTTCACGGAGGACTCGAGGTCTACGCGGTGAGTGCTGAATGGAGTTTTTAGTTGACAAATCTAATCTCGTATCACCTCAACCTGTTTTATCGAGGGAATAGCCGTGCTGTCAACGTCGCAAATTCGGATATTGGTTCTATCGAGTAGTGGCGGCCTCGGTGCCTTGAGTTCATGTAACGACTCGTCTTTCTCCCCACATATCATTGAAATTTAGGAATACATACAATATTGTATAACATTAAATAGGTACACATTCAAGTTATGTAGTAATCAAATACCGAAATATGCATCTATATGTACCTATAGCCCTAAGAGGAGCTCTACGATGAAGGGTTGCGGGGACGCGGTGCACGCGTGCACAGGAAAAACTTCGGATGGGATTGAATGCTCGTGAAGTGCAAACCTAGCCCACGCATGCCATGTTGGTGTGAACGGCGGGTTTAATGTGAAAACAGACTGTTTTTGGTCAGAATATTAAACGCAGATAGAGCCACAGGCATTTCTCAACATCGACCCTCCCCCAACTGTTTTCCCAAATGAAAGGTATTTTTATCAAACTTTTACCATGTTTGCAATAAAATTATGTTTATTTTGATGTATATTTGCTGAGGTAAACAAATGGTCACATATGATTATTTTTAATAAAGGGTACTCTGGGTCTGCTACCAATGGTCAACATATCGCGATCGATATCGCGATCGATATAGCGATCGATATCGCGTGTCTTTTTTTTTATGCGACCTGACATGGATGGCTAATACCACACAAGTACCGTTATGATATTAGCCCAATACACCACATTCCCGAAGGAATTTGGTGCCATGCCAGGACCTTCCCTTTATGAGCACGGCTACATTGAACTGGATGGAAAACACGGACAATTTTTCATTGCCGCTTCGACCATCTTTTCATCCAATGCGATGGTACCAACCCGGGCGGGCTTAAACCCTACCACCTAGTAGGGGAAGGGGACCTACAGTTTTACATGGATTCCGAACCATGGAGCAGCTCGCATTCTTGACGAAATGCACTTATCGAACTCGATCGAAAGACAGTGGTGCATGTCAGTATTGAACCCAGGCCTCTGGTACGCTAGGCCAGTCCCCGCGCCACTAGGCTACGAGCGGCTCAAAATGAATTGATGAAGATGATCTTCCATTAGGAAAACATGTGAGCTGCGATCTTAGCCTGTAGGTGATTTACTAGGACAAAATGTCTCACTCAAAAAGGCTCACAACGACAATATCTAAAAGATATATCTGGGTACATTAAAAATTTGCTGCCAGGTGGCTACCCCGTATTCCTACAACAGCTGAACCTTTCAAAACAAATTCTTATTATTTTTTTAGTTAAGCGTGGCATATGGCGTACGCCAGAACCTCTTTAGGTGCCTGATGACGCCCATGGGATTTCAAACTTTAAGGTCGGCCCGTAAGCATCACACAATTTCCATACCAACGTAGTTTACTAATAATTTCAAAACCACTGTTCCAACTTACATAATATTTCGTATCTAATATTAGGCTACAAATATCTGTGTCTGCATGCCTTTGTTTTTTTCGGTCATACCACAGAATAAACAAAATTCGTATGAAGATTTTCTTTTTGCTTTCATTTCATTCGGTTTGGATTTTTTACCTGATATTACATATTAAAAATCAACTGAATTGGAATAGCGGTTTCCAAATGATTAGTTAACTAGGTTTGTATAGGGAGCATAGCTTACGGGCCGTTCTTAAGGGGGGCTGCGAAAACCATGACGGTCGGCCAGGTGCTTCTTCATACCATGTTTGAAGGACCCCAGGTTGTACTGTGGGGTCGTTATGATAGGTCATTAATCTTTTAATTCATGACTAGGCCTACAATTGACCATTGCTCATTGAAATAAAGATAGATTTCACTTTAAACGGGAAATCTTCACCCCGACCCCCTCAACTATGTAGCTTCTTGAGGTATACCTATATTGTCATCTGGGTCAAAATGCTACAGGGTCCTCCACCGAGAGCAGACGAGCGAGTGGAAGGGCTGGATGCAGCTGGTGATCCTCGTGTACCACGTGACCGGCGCCAGCAAGGTGCTGCCCATCTACATGCTGGTGCGAGCGCTCGTCAGCGCCTACCTGTTCCTCACGGGCTACGGACATCTCAGTCACTTGTGGAAGACGGGCGACACCAGCCTCGTGAGGTGAGCAAATATGTGAGAGGATGACTCCCAGCGAAGTCCGCACTGATCAAACCGTCGAAAACCGAAATTTACTAAACCAAGAGTGTGTGTATGTACTCATAATGGATAAATTAAACAAATCTTCTCTCTTATACATCTCTTTGACGTCTTCGTCCGACCTCTGTGATCAAAGCATTGGGAGCAACTGTTTTCACCTTGATGATACGATATTCTTTGGGTTGCTTTAGTGGGTCAGCTGTTGTTGTTGTTGTTGTTGTTGTTGTTGTTGTTGTTGTTTGGGGGTGGTCGCTGCCTGCACTTGGTCCCACTTGGTCCCACTTGGTCAGCTGGTTGACAGCCTAGACATGAGCTCACGTGTGGTGTTCCCTCACGGCAGATACCTGCGCGTGATATTCCGCCTGAACTTCCTCACGGTGGTGCTCTGCCTGGCGATGAACCGGCCCTACCAGTTCTACAACTTCGTGCCGCTCGTCTCCTTCTGGTTCACGCTGGTGAGTTACCGCTCTGCATCTCTCTCTAACACTCATTTCAGGTTGTCGTGGTTTTTTTAGTCATTCCTTATTTGCCCGTCACCAATATTGGATTGGCAATTGGAGTTGTCTTGAGTAGTGATTAGTCCCGTTGCTGAAGCATACTGAGGAACAAGTAATATGAAAGCTTGGACGCACTGGGTCTTGCTACACTTGAACAAGAGAATGAGGAGACCTCATTGAAAAGTTTATAATTTTAAATGGTCACTACAAGGTAGCTCACCTTAATTCAGTGTACAAAATAAACACCATCTAGAAACTCCGCGGACATTCCGTAAAACTAAACCGAACCAGCACTAATTCCAATCCAAGAAAGTACTTTCTAACTAACCGAGTAGTGGACTCTTGGAACAAGCCACCATTAGAAGTAATAGGTGCTATATTCAGTAAACAGTTGTAAAAATCAACTTGTCAAACATTTGAAAATAGCACGGTTTTGTACCGGGTCCGCGAAAGAGTCAGTCTCCCCGGGAAGGGCCACCTTTACCGTAATATCTAAAAATAATAATAAATAGTCCATTAACATTGGCAGATGTTCCTGGTGTTCGCGCTGCCGCCGCACGTGGCGCCGGCCGCCGCGCGCACGGCCGACTCGCTGCCGTACCAGCACCTGTACGTGGCGCTCAAGGTGCTCGGCCTGACGGCGGTGGTGACGGTGCTCTACATGTCGGAGGTGCTCTTCCAGAAGATATTCACGACGCGCCCGTGGAAGGCGCTCTTCGTGGACACCGACGACGACATACATCAGTGGTGGCTGCGGTGGAAGCAGGACAGGTCGGTGCTTATTCGGTTCTCCAGTGCCCTCTATAGTCTGTCCAATCATTATCAAACTATACATTAAAATATTTCGTAAAGGCTGTGTCATGTACAGAGCTGAGATTGTCAATTATGTCTCGCATATTTTAACGTCCACTTGTCACAGAAGGTGTAAAAGCGGGGAATTTCCAATCTCCAGAGAATTAAAAACACAAGTTAATCAGTGCGGCATGAATATAATAGTCACACCTAGAATTTGTAGCGACGGAATCCAATGCAGGCGAATGCCATGTTGGCTTTGCAATACTTATTTAGACTCTTCTTACAAGAAACCTAAGATTTTACTTAGTAAACAGATCGTGGCACCCATTCTACAATTTAACAAGACGAAATATGTAAAAGTAACCTTTCAAATTATAATAAAAATTTTAATTCAGTTCTTTGCAAATAGGTACAAAAGAATTTAGATATACATTCCTGCTCTTTATCGTCAAAAATGACTTAATTTATAATTACATTATATATGTATACATCTTGATTTACAATAATTAATAACTGGGTTAAAGCAGTTAGTACCTTGCCGGTAATGGCCATGCGCTCGTATCAGGTACTCGTTGACATACGGCATGGTGCTGGGCGCGGCGCTCCTGCTGGCGCAGCGCTTCGGCATTCTCGACGACAACAACCACGGCAACCTCTTCACGCCGGGACTCGCGCTCAGCGCCACGCTCGCCGCGTTCATCGGCATTGGTATTGTATTGTTTACTCATCATCCATAGACAGTACACTGCATTCGGATTTGTCATATTTTAACATTAGCCAGTTCAGCAAAACAAAACGCAGGGAAGAACTGCCAATAAAGTCCAATTTGTCTAAATGTACACAAGCGTTTGTAATATTTTTTTAACATAACACAGGTAAAGCACTACATTATAACTAATTCACGAAAGTAAATTTTGTCGCTACATCAGATAGAATGTTACAACTTATTTTGCTTTAGGCGATTTCCACTGTATCTACATTCCTGTGGTAAAAAAAGTTAATTTTATTTATTACATTTCGTCTAAATCATATAACAGAACTACATTTTTGGTATTTATTAAGAGTATGAATTTAAATGTAATTTATGGATAACTTGATTTAGATTATTATTATTAATAGATTTATAACCTATTTGTTCTATGTTTTGTTTGTTTTTATGCATGTTGTGTTCACGACCAGTGGAGTGTGCACATTTTTTTAAATGACGTTTGTGATTCTCAGTGTATCCTGTGTACTACTCTGTTTGTGAACCTATTAATAAATAAAAAAAAAATAAGAGTAATTGCAAGTTCTTCCCCATATAAAAATGGTGATTTCAATCTCAGACGAGAACAAAATCAGTTCACAGCTTGCACTTAGAACGCATGGCTTACAAACTACATGCTACAAATATGACAATGCATGGGATGTCCCCGCGCAGGCAGCTACACGACGTTCACATTCCTGTGCGGCAACGCGTCCGACTGCAACGAGATCCACAGCTACGTGGCGTGCGTGCCGCTCGCGTCGTACGCGCTGCTGCGCAACGTGTCGGGCGCGCTGCGGACGCGCCACTCGGCGCTCTTCGCCTGGGTCGGTAACGTGAGCCTCGAGCTGTTCGCGAGCCAGTCGCACATCTGGCTCGCGGCGGACACACACGGCGTGCTCGTGCTCGTGCCCGGCGCGCCCGTGCTCAACCTGATGGTGACGTCGTACGTGTTCGCGTGCGCCGCGCACGAGCTGCGCGCGCTGACCGCGCTGCTCGCGCCGTACGCGGTGCCCGACGACTGGCGGCGCGCGCTGCGCAACTTCGCCATTTTCCTAGCAGTGCTCGTGCCCATCGGCATACACGACGGCATGTTCTGAGCGGGTCGCCCGTGAAGGTTTGTCTGACTTTGAGCGGCTCGTAGCCTAGTGGCGCGGGGACTGGCCTAGCGTACCAGAGGCCTGGGTTCAATTCCGACATGCACCACTGTCTTTCTCTTTCCGAGTTCGATGAGTGCATTTCGTCACAAATGCGAGCTGCTCCATTCGGAATCCATGTAAAACTGTAGGTCCCCTTCTCTTACTAGGTGGTAGGGTTTAAGCCCGCCCGGGTTGGTACCATCGCATTGGATGAAAATATGGTCGAAGCGGCAATAAAAAATTGTCCGTGTTTTCCATCCATCCAGTTCAATGTAGCCGTGCTCATAAAGGGAAGGTGCTGGCATGGCACCTAATTCCTTCGGAAATGTGGTGTATTGGGCTAATATCATAATGGTAGTTGTGTGGTATTAACCATCCATGTCAAGTCGCATAAAAAAAAACTTATTTTCATGATGATACGCGTGTGTAGAATGGACCGTTAAGGGCAGCGAGTCTTTCACGCCCTTAATAGCGATCGAAACTCATCCGTATAGCGCAGCGTAGCCACGAGATAGTGGAAAATGTATAAATGTAGTTAGTTCGATCACGAATTCGGGACGCGCAACATATACTATATTAAACTTACGCCTTTATATAAGTGAATGGAATCGCCTGTTATCACGCCCTCATATCGCCATCAAGGATAGAAATTTAGTAACATCAATATCATATTCTTTGAATAGAAGCGACGTGCTTACTGAGTAAGCAAATGTATTTTTTTTCAAAGTCAATGTATGTTTATATACTGAAGATCTTCGGCCAGCAGTTGTTTTGGTAACTTTTTGTAGCTATGTACAGGTGATTCTGTTGACAGTATGGATAGTCCGAGTTCTCAACTATATTGTCATTTACAGAACTTCGAAGTTACGTAAAAATGTCAAACCCATATGAGTTTTAATTCTTCAATCTGTCAAAAAGAAACTAGGACTACTGATTTGTATGAAAACGCGGAGGCTGCGTAAACAGCAACGTCAACGTATTGGTGGCGAAGATGCGAAAGCCAATTTAGGTGACGAGTCGGACTTTAGGCTCAAGAACTCTATATATCTCAATTGTTTTAAATTTTTAATCTCAAAATATAATCGTTTTAGAGTCTGGAAATGTTTTGGAGAGAAAATTGTTCATTTTGGCCTCCAGCATAACCCTCCAAAGTTAGGAGTCCCACATAACATTGCTGGATGTGTTAGTAGTTTCTTCATAATTAATACATAACACAATAACATGTTGTTTTTTTTTAAAGGTTTTTTTGTACTCGAGTATAATATTTTAATTTGATAAGATGTAAGACGAAGACATAGAGTCGATCTCATTGAAACATTTAAAATTTTATCAGAACTCTATGATGTGGCAGATCTCAAACTGATGTACACAATGAATACCAATGATCACCTACATGGACACTCACTAAAACTGAACCGAACCTCAAGCAATTCAAACCCGAGGAAACACATTATAACCAATCGTGTGGTTGAGTCGTGGAACAGGCTCCCGGAGGAAGTAATTAGTGCCGCTTCAGTGAACAGCTTCAAAAACAGACTTGACGCTTATACAAAAAATCGTAAACTTTAGACTTTTTACAGGAATAAAAAAAAAACAAGTGCACCCCCAGTTACCAACTCAGATGTACACGCATCAGCTTTAAGCTGCTAGTGTATCGAAACAATAATAATAATATTAATAATAATCATGTAATAACTTACTGAATTCAGCAACTTAAATATGACTGAATAGGTATTATCAGTAGATGCATATATGGCATTTATTTTACTATTATGCTTAGGATTTATATTTTGCAAATCATTTTGATTTCCTTATTTTGTATCATATTATTGCCCCGCGGCCATAAAATGTACATAACACAATAACATGTTGTTTTTTGTAAATGTTTTTTGTACTCGAGTATAATATTTTAATTTGATAAGAAGTAATACGATCGTGAATTGTTTGCGAGGAAAAGTACCAAAGGTAAAGAAACTGCCCGCGGATCACTGCGGTGGATGCGTGTTGGTAATGCTTAGAGCGATATGTTTGTCTACTATGTGTAATCTGTATAGATATTTTACGGATATGATACCGTATGCATTTGTAAAAATATTTAGTTGTAGGTGTAATCATGGTATGCATGTACCACTGTATCATCAATTTTGTGGTGGAGTATTGGACATAATAAAAGCTTATAATAATAATGTAAATAAAATAAAAATCATTTGAAAAATCACCTAAAAAGCTAATTTGTTTAAAAACTCTTAAAAGCTGCAGTACAGCAAGATCTTTTGAAAATACCACTAAGATTAAATTTACTTTCCGAAAAAAGAGACCTGTTTCAGTGCTCGACTGAAAGTCAGTCCAAAGCGTCAGTTCCATGCACATAATGGTATGTGTTCAATACTGCACTCACGATACGCACTTTGCGTGCGGCAACTGATGGTCGAGTGTATCTGCAGTGGTTGCGTCGGCCTCCAGACGTGCTACGCAAACGTCTCGTAGGTTCTGGCCTGCACAGACAGTGCTGTTTGCGTGCATGTATTCATAACCTCAAAGACAGTTTTCTTGCGTTTCACTGGGCATCATCGATGACATGAATATAACATATTATCGATACAAAGTGTGGTACGAAAGCCATCGGTCTTTGCATACGGTCGATCTAGCGCTGAAACAGGGCTAACACTCTATAAACTGCTAGAACTGCTTGGAACAAGAGTGTACACTTGACCGCATGTTTCATACTAATTTCACGAATGCTTTAAATTATTGTTAAGTACAAGTAATTGGACAAGTAAGTGGCTTCAAATGATATTTTATGAAATTGCAGATTCATATGATTTTGATGTTCCCTCTGGGATATCCAGTGACGTATGGTTAATCAAATAAAAATAATAATTTTAGTAGCGCTGTGATTTGCAAGTATTTAATTTTTACTAAGCTGTAAGGTGTTTTATATATTGTATGAAATCGTTTAAATAAATGCTTTTTGAAATATGTTTGCAGTTTCTTTAACGCGTTGGCCTTCGGCTGATATCAGCTGAAAAAAGTACATGGGAAAATAATGTTATTACAATGGGCATAAATATATTATAATAAAGGACATACAAATATGCTGCGACTGAAAACATGCCTACATATGTCAAGGGGTTAATGCTACATTATGAGGACACAAGGTTCTAGTGAAGATTAGGCCTACTATCCTTTATATTAACTGCTTATATGGACGAGTGTCCAGATTTAAAAAATAAGACAATTTAATAATAAACAAGCAAATTTTATTTTAATATTTTTACATAAAACATGTGAGTAGAAGTATAATTAACATTATTTTAATGAATTTAAATTTAACACAATATTATTTACAATGAAAAAGAGGCCTTACAATTATTTTACCTATCTCAAAGGAATACCAAGTTGTTAGTCATCACGTACAAAATCAGGCTCTAACATTTGATTTAAATTTAATTTTACCATAGAGACACATCGGTCAATCCAACGGACCTTTAAAATGCGCTAATCAAAACTGAAAACTAAACTCGAAATTGCATTCGGAATGCAAATAGCTATGGACCCCACGGTGCATTCTCACACCCTGTAAAAGTAGAAACGAGAAGTAGGGGGTTGGAAACAATAGGATTGTCACCTTTGCCCAAAGATCATTAATAATCAACATGTGAGCTTTCCTAAGTCACTGGACGAGAATCAAACATAACAATGACAATGGAGCAAGTAGATAAACATAGACAATCATTGACATAAATATTACTACGTAAGGACAGGCCATTCCATACGAAATACATGGAGCAACAAAATGGAGTGAAACCACTTTGTCGCCACATATCTGCTCGCTGTCGTCATGCGCCTATCCGTCGCATCTGGCTAATAATGCGCTCCAAAAATGCCCAATTGAGTGGTAAAACCGTACAAGAATTACATAAAAACACAAAATAAGACGGAATATCGGAATACCGCAACAGGCGACAGAATTGTATGAAAAGGCATATCCTTACTTTTTACATATCACGATAGAGCCACCAGCGGTTTACGAAAAATAACTGTATACGTATCTTCATACAAACACGAATTTGAGGCAATTTAGGACGTCAACATTTTTAGAGTTGGTTCTCCAATACTTAACAACCCGACCCAACAGTGCCTACGAATGTACAAATTGTTTCGGATGTTGCAAGACAATTCAGGACCAAAGGACAGTGCCCAAATAAAAAAGGTAGGCTGGTATCGAAGAGTACATTTGTGCAGGCTGTTGAAGTTTAAAACTAAGTTACTGGTTTCTAACATATAATTATTATTACTGTCATACAAAAGGAATTTCATAAAAATATACAAACGGCATTGGTAGAGTGCCACATAGCTCTTTTTGCGCGTGGCGACTAAACTTAACGGTCGCTATCTTGAACGTTCATCTTCGCGGCTACGGGGATGTGTTGCCATTATAACAAAGCAAGTGTTGCCATTATAACCCACTTGCCAAGATTAGTCCGAGAAGCTATCGAGATTAAGAAGCACAGCCACTTCAATCGATAAGACTCATTTAAGCTCTCTGCAATGTGGAACCCCGTGCTTCAGCCACTTAGAAGGGGCCAACGAGACGATAATATCGGCGACGATATTGTCAGCTCATATTGCCTGTCTTCTGAAGTTCGGAGCGCAGCCAGACACATTTCCGCTTCCGCCCCCACTCACAGCTACGATTTACGCCCACGGCGAGCCTAGTGGTCACCTCAGTCGTCTGCTGCGCACGAGCGCGGCGGATGCCTCCTTGACAACGGGCTGAATGATTAGCTCGAAACATCGGAAAATATCTCTACCTGCCGCGTGAAAAGCCGTAACATTTTTCAAACATGTCTAACGACCGCGGTAACCTCAAAAGTATCATAAGTTACCCACTGCTTTTTTATTTTAGGTTGAGGTATTTTGTTGTTAAGACATTATTAGTTTGTAAAGATATGTTTGTGGTTTAGGTTAGCCATGCATACATACATACATATCTTCACGTCGTTTTCCCGGGTGGGTAGTAGTAGTAGTGGTTTGATGCCATCGAGAGTTGTACTCGAACTCCTTTTTAGATAATAATGAATACAAAAAAATACTTTATAAGGTCTTATCTAAATTGGATGGCAAAAAGTCTCATTTGACAGAGTTATAACCTCCGGGATTGACGTTGAGGTTTATTTTCTTCATAGAATTCAAGAAAACAAAACTAGCGGTAGTAAGTAACCCGACTTCTACAACCCCCATTTTTTTTTATTAAAATGATGAAAGATCTAATTTTATTATATTTTGAATAATTTTATTTACCTACAATTATAGTTTTCATTTCCTCAAATGTTTTTTTCTTACAACCTGTAAATAGTTTCCCGATCGATGGGGGATTTTTTTTCATGTGGTAACTCTTAAAAGACAGCGGTGCCCTCAGCCAAGCGCAAAATAAGGTATGTGGGACTGTATAATAATATGATTTGAATTTTGATACCTTTTCTGGTAAACCATTACTCTCATTTCTTGCAGTCAAGTGTTTATTTCATGAATTATATAAATTTAAAATGAAATTTATTTCTATTTAATCCTATTTTCTTTACTCTCTGGTCCTTTTGGGGACAGCTTGCATGACATCAAATTAGCTTCGATAAATAAATAGATAACTGCATTTGTTTCATCAAATAACAACTAACCACCACTTGCCCATAAAAGAATGGGCACTGTCCTTTCCTTCTAACTGGTCCTTGCTGGGTATTGTATTCTATATATACCGTTAGGAAAGATACCTGTACATTCTTCGATTTAAAAAATAAATTAAACTAATAAAGTTTTAGTTTTGATCAAGCATTCACGTTTAGTCTATAGGTACATAGGTAGGTACTTAAGTAGCCATTTACTTACGCTAAAAGGTGCACTTGAATGTTTAGAATTGAAGTGGTGTGTTTATGACCAACTGTGACTTAAACTACGAGTAAACATACTGACAGAAAAATACTGGCATGCACATGACAAATATCAAGTTTATTCAATACCTATTGACCAATAATGTATGCCATTGCTAAAACAAAACACAAGCGCCTCCAGGTTCATATTTGGAATGAACAAGACAATACAATTGCCAACATGGGCAAGATTTTTAGCGGTGACAAAGCAACGGTTTATTTATTTTTCCATCAGTATGTTCATTCGTAAGTCATAAATGAGTTTTATATCCTGTCGTTTGATACATTTAATACTACAATCAACAATTAGAAGACAAATACCTACTCAGTTTAATATAAGACAATGTGTTGGGCCCAAATCATCAATCACCCGTAACGGATTGAAAATTACAAACGTAGGTATAGTGTATCTTATTTAATTACTAGTTTTTAGTTCAAATATTTTTATTTCTGGATACGCCAAACATTGATCAACAATCAGAGATAACCAGAATGCGGGTCTGCCAAATAAAAATCCCTTCCTCCCAAAAGTCCCCAAGATAATTTTGGGAAACCATTGAGCAGACGCAATACGTACATAATGAGTTATACTGTAGTATCGTGTAGTATGCATAGTAATAGGTTATAGTAGTTACATTCGATTTATCAAGTATACAGATAGGTAGTTAATGGATAGTTTTACACAAATACCTATATCATGAATATACTGGTACTTTATAACCTGTACATATACGTTTATTGCTCATAGGAGTGTGCCCGCTAGATCACTATCTTTACAAATAATTGAAATAATACCATCTTGCGAAGCGCATACTTACGTGCTTTATCTACCGTCATTTCGCGTTACATTGAATGCTGGATTGATAACATTTCACTCTAAGTGTTAATTAAGTCTTAGAAGCTTGTACAGGGTGGCCTTGGCCTCAATTCAACCTCATCTTGTGGAGTGGTCTCTGTAAAACTCTGTACTGTTAGTAGAATCTTTGCATTCAGCAACATTCTGTTATCGGATTGCATGGTGTGTAATAGATGAAAATTGTGAAAATTTTAGAAGGATGATTTACTAAATCAATGGATAACATGCAGTATGTGCATTCGTTACGAATGTGAGCCGCTCTATGATTCGCAATCCTTGTAAACCAAGGGTTGGCATCATCGCATTGGATTAAAAGATGGTCAAAGCGGCAATGAAAAATTGTCCGTGTTTTCCAACCAGTTTAATGTAGCCGGGCTCATAAAGGGATGGTATATCTTGGATAGCTACAGGAAGAGTTTCGAGGACCAAAAAAGTAATGCAGGCCTTATATAAATTTGTGTGAAAACTTTGCTTTCGATTTACCAAATTATGAAATTTGGGGTAAGAATTAGGAAAAGGGCTGCCAATATAATGCACGAGTATGCGGCGCTAGTAGAGACTTTTTAAATTAGACAAATTTTGACATAAGAAATTTGAAAAGCTAAAAAACTAGACATTAGAAAAATCAAGACCTTAAGAACGGCCCGTAAGCTATGCTCCCCATACAAACGTAGTTTACTAATCATTTGGAAACCGCTATTCCAATTAAATTGATATTTAATATCTAATATCAGGTAACAAATATCGATGTCTGCATGCTTTTGTTTTTTTGAAAAATCCAAACCGAATGAAATGAAAGCAAAAATAATATCTTCATACGAATTTTGTTTTCTCTATGGTTTGACCCAGAATACATTTACCGAAAAAACAAAGGCATGCAGACACAGATATTTGTAGCCTAATATTAGATACCAAATATCAAGTAATTTGGAACATTGGTTTTCAAATGATTAGTAAACTACGTTTGTATGGGAGGCGAAATTTTTAGGTGCTTACGGGCCGACCTTAAATTATTAAAAAAACTACAAGGTTTATGCTGGTGAAATTAATGCGGTTGAAGAGTTTTCATGAATTGATGATGATATTGAAAATAAAAAATCTGTGGGTATAACAATGAAAGTTGCCAGAGGTATGTACTGTATTTTACTCACATACGTTACATGTAATTTGTGACTTCACTCTTCATGTTTACATATTGCAAGATGTAAGCTAAGGCTATGGTCACCCGGTACTTACCTTTCATATCTGAGTAATGATGAAAGTTTGAGATTAAACTTCTTTAGTAAATTAGAATCAAATGAGAGTGTGTAAGAATACATGATATTGACATCAAGATGCGCTAGCTAGGTCACACGGTGTACAATTAAGCAAACCATCATTTTTGATAACAAACCATCAGACACAAATACTTTAGGCGGAAGCCAGCAAGCACTTTGTACACCGCGCAAACTGGTCGCTTCAACGATGAGAGCTTAACACAGCGAAATTAATTAGGCGTTCTTGTAAAGAGTAAGTTTTTAGAAAATCAGTCTTAATCAACAGGCCATTCATTTCATTAATTTTAGATATTCCTATCGATTTATTTTCTACCTTTTATTCAATAATCTTTACAATGCGTAACGCGCTTCGACCCTACAAAGTTTCAAATTGTTTGTCATTCAAAGAGATTCAATATTAGATAGGAATTTTGTGGTGGGTGATATGCGAGAAAAAAATATTTTTTAGTGGTTTTGTATTGTAGAAAACAGCTTATTTTAAGACTTGGTTGTGTGTCTGATAACATCTACAATATCTCTGAGGTTTCCAATATTCGCTCTGGTACACCAGGGCTCTAATCTTGGTCTTATCTTGTTTATAATAAATTATAGTGTATTACAAATGTAAGATTTTATCCTTCACTTGAGATACATCGCAAAGATCTAAATTTTAGCCAGATTAAAGAATAAAAAATGTAATGGTCAGTTGTTTGGCCCATAACTATACCATGAGCCTGCACACACAAGCATTGTCGTTACGTTAATACGAATCACGACTCAAATTATTTGGGTTGAGGAACATACCTAATTCCTCTTTACACTTTACTTTAGATATTGAATCTCTTTAATGGAAAAATACTTGAAATAGTGCATTTCGGTTGAGTTGAGTTAGAATGAGTACTGGATATATGTGGGTACTAGGGCATGACACAATGCCCTCAGTCTTGCGAGATGCATACTTACGACTCACACGTGATCACACACGTTATTGCTGTTGAGAAGCAAGAGAATACCGCTCACTTAATTATCACAAACGTGTCGAGGCACAAATAAAAAATCTACTATCATATTATGGTCTACTTACTTACTTATTGACTAGCCCAACATATCAAAGACTATTTTACTTAACTAGGCAAAAAAACTGTTCGTAAAAATCGGGGCCTTTACTCGTACTTAGTTCAATGAAGTTTAGTTATAGGTATTTTTTTTTGTCTACAGCCAGTCAGTCAGTCAGTCAGCGTGTTTGCGTCCACTGCTGGACATACGCCTCTCCAATTTTTCTCCAGTCCTCCCGGCCCTCAGCGGTACGGAACCACTGCTTTCCGCCGACGCACTCGATGTCGTCGTCTCACCTGGCGGGTGGTTTTCCCACACTCCGTTTTCCTGTCCACGGCCGCCAGTGTAGGACACGGTTACTCCAACGGTCGTCGTCTCCTCGGCTGACGTGACCAGCCCACTGCCATTTGAGCTTAGCCACCCGGTGTCCAATATCGACTACTTTAGTACGTCGGCGGATTGCCTCGTTACGCACCATATCCCGTAGCGATATTCCTAGCATAGCTCGCTCCATTGCTCGTTAGGCAACTTTCAACCTTTGGACAACGGCGACCGTCAGAGTCTACGTTTCACACCCATACGTCATAACCGGGAGGACGCACTGGTCATATATTCGGGTCTTTAAATTTTGCGGCAGGTCAGACCTCATCTTTCTGTCTACGCTACTATTTAACCTGGTAGGTTTTGGATTAGGTATCTACATTACTACAATTTTAAACTAAAAACATAAGTTGGTACACGCGATAGCTAGCAGTTATAATTTCATGCAACCATAATTTTAAGTAGGTACAGTTTAAATAGGTTTTATTCAGAGGTTTAAAGTAAACTTAAGGCAGTGTCTAGTTCTAAAACCTAGATTAGTTAACAATGGGTATATTGGACGTTACAGGGTATGGTTAAAGGATAGATTATGTTGCATTTTAAATCTATTGGTGCAGGTTTCTAAATTTACAATGAAGCCTAAATGTAACAAGTTATGTGTTTGCCGCATTAGTTACTTTAAGTGTTGAAAAGGAAATAAATAAAATTTATTTTTTCTTAATTTGAATTACAATATCTAATTTGCTTAGGTCTTACTTCAGTGCAAAATTTATACCTATCCATATTGGCTCGTTCAAACTGAACTTAGAGAGACAAGGTTCCTATTTAAATATTAAAAAAAGTGTATAAATTACTCAGATATATACATTGAAACATTCGTATAACGTAGTACTTACATATTTCAAGAAATTTCTCTCGATTACATACATTTTATTGTATTTACATACAATGGTTACATCAAATTCTTTTTAACCATTGAAGTAATATTATTGTGCCTAATATAACGCAATAAATTAAATAGACCCAAAAGGATGGGTACCTAATTTACAATTACAATGAAATGTTTAAAACGTAATTTTTCGTCGACATAATATATACCACTTATAACAGAAATAAAATGATCTTAGAGTTAAACATCTGAATAATTTAGTAAGTAGTATGATGAGACATACTTACAATAGAACTTGTAAAGAATAGGTGCGTTAAATTTTGTCAAATTGGCATTCATTCATTCTAAAACTATATAGGTAAGTATCTACCAATATAAACAATATGATGTGGGAAGGTAACAATATATTGCTCTTATATTCTTATCTTTAAACCAATTGGCTAACTTCTTTTATGCTACAACACCAAAACTTGAACTCAATGAAATCATATAGCATTTTTGACACATCTAATCTACTCTACTTGTTTAAAGATGACTATTTACCACAGCCCGCATAGCATTCACGCTAGTACACAGTACACACTAACCAGAGGTCTAGCTAGGCATTGAAGGGTAAGAATACCCCTTAATGTTCCGACATTTGTGTTGTCACAGAAGTTAGTTCACTTGTCACGATTATCGTCCATACTTTTAATGTAGTCAACAAAATATAAAATGGTAAAAACGGATGGAGCTATAAGGGTATTTTAAGAAAAGCTTATCAAGTAAGTAATGCAGGTCTATCATAATAGTGATATTAGAATTAGTCTCGTATGTACGCCGAGAGGTAAGTACATGTCTTGCAGGGTTTCTTGATATCTAATATGTAACAGAATCCGTCGTGTAATAAAAAAAAACACCCCTCAGTTCACAGTTCCGTACCTGTCAACCCAAACGAACCTCTCGTATCAATTAAGATATTATATGTTCTGTGCCTCTCCGTTCTGTGATTGAATCAAACACAAGATGGCGTCGAAAATATGGCCGCGCTCAGTCGGAGTTGTCGCCTGCCGGGGCGGTGGCGGGCGCGGAGGCGAGGTAGCGCTTCTGCCGGGCGACGCGGGGCCGCGCGGGCGCGCACAGCAGCGGCGCGGAGGCGGCGTGGTGCGGGCCCGCGGAGTCCTTGCGGTCGGCCAGCAGCGGCGACGTCACGCTGGACGACTCGTCGCCCTCGTCGTCCGACGCCGCCGCCAGCCGCTCGCGCATCTTCAGGCTCTGCTCCAGTCGCCGCAGGAACCTGCCGATAGCCAACCACTAGTTGTTACACCCTACTGAAACGGGTGGGTACGGTTCTCACGTTTAAAGCTCAAGCATCAATGCAGAGCACCATAGTATAGTGGAGCATTTTTAATTGCAAGCGTTTTCAGGCTACAACTTGGAGCCTCTGACATTACAAACCAAACCAAACTATAAAGGTTCAATTTTTTAATGTGCATTCAGTAAATTTGCCGAACAAGTTCCAGAACAGCTGGATAAAGAGAGATAAACTGAAAGAAGATATAGTGCCCAAAATTGTGAAAGTTGAAGATGTAGAGCAAATGGGTGACGCAAGAAACGGAGCAGAAGTGAGTACAATTGTCGCTCTAGAGTGGCCTAGGAGAAAGTACCACTTAGTAATCAGGTACGTGGCACCCGTAATCATAGCGGATTAATGATAAGATGTATGTGTGTTGAGGAAGCGAAAGTATTCTGTAATCGTACCGTATGGCGCTCCATAGTCTTTGCCTACCCTTCTGGGAAAGCGGCGTGCATATGTATGCTAGTATATTGTGTATTAATTGAGTACAGCTGTTTAGGATGGCATAGGCAATGCAACGAGTTTCCATCGTTACCGTATCTGGTTGCTGATGGTGCGCAGGCGGCTGACCTTGACCTGCGGCTTGCACAGCTCCTCGGCCAGGTCTATGCTGGACGCCACTCGGCCCGCCGCATCCTGCGACACACCACGACCGCTCACTCCACCGTCTCCTCACGCTCTCCATCCCACTCGACCCGCCTAGTTGCACTAGGTACTAACGCACAAGCTACGTTGGATGCATGTCTAACTAAGCGGGCAATGTGCTACGAATAAACATATACAACGTTTATTCGTGGGACAATATGGCAAAGTTCTATGTCTCGTCCTTCGGAATAGCTGACTTCCCCTGCAAGTTGAGCAAATGGAGGTAAATTTTATCCATTCACTGCGTAAAATGATGGTGTCATCGAATATTTCTCGTTTTAATAAATATGCCACAAATGGCACGTTCAGTTCAGACGCCATGTTGTAATCTTGGGGAAATTTGTAGGCAAGGATCCAATGGATTCATAAAATCTTGCCGCATTGTCCCGAAATTAGAACTACTCATCACTACATCCTTATATCGGGAAAAAGGACAGAGCTAGAGGTAACCCAAATACGCGCACGAGTACCCATGTCACTAGCTAAAGTACCTACTGAAATAGCTGAAGAACGCGATTAAGTGATGCTATCGTGAAATGAGGGGTGTAAATACATTTCTCAGGTAGGTACAGCGGTAGGTAGGTATGTAAACATGAAGGTAGTGTGGTTGACGCGTCACCTCCGAGCTCTGTGTCTGTTTCTTGCGGGCCTTTCTGTGGCGTTTCGGTGTATGAGGCTGAAAAATAATTTGTCACCTGTAACAATGTGACTGGAACTTATGTAGAAAAAAAAAACCCCAAACGTATATTCATCACGTAAACATCATCAATATTAAATTTACCAGGAGTTTCTAGTTGCCTGGCCATTTTTTGGATACTATGATTACTTATTACAAATGTAATCTGCCTGGGACTGAATGCGAGAAACTCAGTCAGTGAAGGTCGATATTTCCACTTACGATAAGGCACTTATTTCCATTGCGTTGCAGCACGGTATCGCATATGGATAAAGGAGATGTGGCGAAGACACCAGCAAATATGAGTATGTTGAAAGTGGATGGAGCTGTCGATTGAATTTCAATTCTTAGCGATGAAGGCAAAGAAGACCTTAAAATCAAACATGATTTAATTCACTCTGGTAACCCAGTTCATTAACATGCCGTAAGAGCGGAAATATTTCAGACGGCCTTGATGAATGACGATCCGACCGCATCTGCGCATTTTGCATGGCGCAATCTATGGATATCGGTCATCACCGGTAAATTGAAAGCGAAGTCCAGGCAGCGAGTTGAGTGCTCACCTGACGTCCATCAGGCCAGCAGTCGGCGGGTGGCGCGTCGGTGGCGCAAGTGCGTCGCAGCTCGCGCGCGGACGCCACGGACGCGCCGGACGCCGACTCGCTTGAAGACGACGAGGTGGACGCCGGCGTCGCCTGCTGCGAGCGGGAGCGCTTGCGCGTGCCGGCCTTGCGCGATGCTCCCGCCCCGCACCCGCTACGGTGCGCCGGCACCTGTCACCATTTTGAATACTCTCAGACACGCATTCTATTATAACAAAAAACTGTAAGCAAACGCCTCTCCATTCCCCCTTGGTTTAAAGGTATGCTAAGCCTGCATTCGCATATTATCCATAGCAGCAGGTATTACGGGGTCGGGGGGAGTCCACCGTGTTGGTTACGGCCTTCGGTTCACTGACATTGACGTCTGACTGTGTGGTTAGCTGTAAGGATGGATGTTTGTTGCTTAGCAAGCAAATCGCGTTCCGGCGTTCATTCCGCGAGCAGCAAGCGTCGCTGGCAGCTGGCCGAGGCTTGATAAGCGAACGGAGCGCGAGGCCTAAGTCTTCCCGAGTTGTCCTAATTAGTTAAGTCTTTGGACCGTGCGGCATCACTGGTGCTTGCCTGAAGAGAAAAAGTGGAATTATGACTCACCTCCAAAAGGTTCTGTAGTGAGTGCGGCAGTTGCTTGGGAGAGGTAGGCGAGGGGGGTGCGGCGGTGGCGCGCGCGCGGCGCTCCCGGCGACGGCCTGCGCACTTCCTCTGCGGCGCCGCCCCGCTGCGGACGTTGCTCGCGCTGCCCGCCCGAACGCACTCCGAACTCGGATATTCGTACAGTCCTTCCGAGTCCGTGTATGGCAGCTGACGCCCGTAAAGCTGTGGCGACAATCGACCCAGGCCCATCTTGTCGCTCAGGGGGCTCTCGCTGCGGGAGCTGACCGGGCTGAGGGGCCTCGAGTCCCCACCCCCGCCGGCTAGGACTATCGACGGCGGTCGGAGTGTCGACTTCGCTTCGAAAACGTCGTCGAGACCTCGCTCGACGCTCACGCATCGACCGATCACACACTTGGTGACGCCCGACGGAGGCGCCAGCGTCATTAACGTCAGCTCCGGGAGATCTTTGCTGACGACGAGCGTTTGCAACTCCTTGGCACTGGTGGGAAGGACATCGTCGAGGCGCTCATCGAGCTGGTCGGTGCCGATGCCTTCGTCGTTCGACTCGAGCAGCGGATCGTCCGACAGAGTTTCGGAGTCGGATCGCCCGCGACGGTGGTTTCTCGTGTCGTCGTTGGCCGTTTTTAACGAGCTCGATGCGCCGGGATTCGAGTTCGTCTTGAGCAGGGGGCTCCGGCGGCGCTGCAGGTACGAGTGGGGACCGCCCCCGCCGCCGCCCGCTCCCGGGTCCTCCATCTCGGACGGGCAGAGCGGGTTGCTCGAGCCGCAGCGGGACGGGCCCGGGGAGGCCATCGAGCTGTAGCCGGAGGAGCTGAGATTGGAGTCGGAGGGCGCCCGCTCGCTGCGCGTGCACATCGAGAAGGGGCTCAGGTAGCACATGTTCGCCGGCGGAGCTGCGGAGCCGCGCGGCGCCGGCGACAGGGGCTCGCCCGACTCGGGCTCGCTAGCGTTGCAGGTGACGGTGATGAGCGGCGGCGCGGCGGGGAGGTCGAGCGAGAAGCCCTTGTCGGTGTCGCGGAGCGGGCGGCGCGGCGGCGGCGAGCCGGGCGAGGGCCGCTCCACGGTGAGCAGCGGCACGGCGAGCGCGGGCGGAGCGGGGCTGGCGGAGGGCGGCGACGCGGTGGCGCGGCCGCACGACGAGGAGCTCTCGCGCTCGCTGTCGTGACTGTGGCTGTGCGTGAGTGGGCTCGGCGTGTCCGTCAGCAGCGTGGACGGTGTCGGCGTGTCGATGCCGATCGGGGGATGCCGGAGCTGCAAATAGTAGATGGTTACACAGCTCGGTTCATCTGAATGTAATTGATGAAAGACATTATGAATACCGCAATTTGTTTGTTAAAATATGATTAAAAATAATACCATGTCGCAGTTTTTTAAGCAAGCGTAAAACAACATTTCAATGAAAGTGACATGTATGTTCCTTCTGCTTAGCACGAAAAAGTATATTTACTTACAACATATACAATATTATATAGAATATTATAAATAGTTTTGTTTTGTAATTTAAGCACATTTAGAAACTTGTAGTTTTGTTTCTTGTTAGATCTTTGGTTTCTTATAATCTAATAATGTATTGTTTTAAATAAGCTAGTGTCTACTGTATACGTATATTGTCCATGTTGTGTTCACCGTTTTTAGAGTATATGCTAGATTACTTCTTAGATTTATATTTTCACCATGTACTTATAGCATCTCTTAAAAAAATTTACTCACTAAAATAGTATTTCAATTTATTCTTTTCTATTTAACGTTTTCTTTTTAATTTAATTTAAAGAGTTTTTTTTGTGTTTGAAATGTAATTTTTTCAGAAACCTCTGAATTTAAATGTAAATGTTATGTAATAGATTTATAACCTATTTGTTCTATGTTTTGTTTGTTTTTATGCATGTCGTGTTCACTACGGGGGAACGGCATAACGTATAATATGCAGATCGTATAATGTCATATTTTAACAAAATTTTAAAACCATGCACAACGTATAATCGGCAGATCGTATAATCTTATACGTAGTGCATGAAGAAGTCCAAAAAATTTCATTACTTATTTCTCCATGCATAACGTATAATAGTCACAACGTATAATGTTATGATCTTTATTTAACAAAAAAAGAAAACCATGCATATCATATAATCCTAAAATATTTCATACGATAAGCGCCCTTATCGATATAAGATTAAAGATTATACTCGCACGCCACTTTTCGACCGTCTCAATTAGCGTTGTAGCAAATTGTTACTCTTCAACAGATATCGATTCGTAGCAATTTCAGCCTTAAATGTATCGTTGTTAGGGCGCTTTATGCAGTGCTTCTTGGCATATTATACGTTCTGCATGGTTTTCTTTTTTTGTGAATTCATGTTAGGAATATTATACGTTGTGACTATTATACGTTCTGCATGATGCAAAGAGTTTATTTTATTTTTAAACTCATGCACAACGTATAACATTATACGTTGTGAATATTATACGATATGCATGGTTTTAATTTTTTGGAAAAAAATACTATTATACGTTGTGAATATTATACGTAGTGAATACGACTCTTCACTACCAGTGGAGTTTGCACATTTTTTTAAATGACGTTTGTGAATCTCAGTGTATCCTGTGTACTACTCTGTTTTTGAACCTATTAATAAATAAATAAATAAAACAAAATAAATCATTCTGTGTGTGAACCTAATAAAAAAAATCAATGTTGACGAAATTAAGCCATTGATTATATAAATCATCTTTGAATAAACCTTGAGTCGTAGATTGTTTGCGGAGACGGGCCGGTCGCAGTCTAGTTCGTCGTCGCTCGTGCAAGCGCTCGGCAGCTCGAGCGACGCGCGATCGTCGCCGGCCATATCGAAATTGCTCCTCTCGCTCTCGAGCGCGTCGATGGAGCTCCGGCGCTCGTCGATGGAGCTCCGGCGCTCGTCGATGGAGCTCCGGCGCTCGTCGATGGAGCTCCGGCGCTCGTCCGCCTCGCTGGCGATCTCGTCGTAGTCGGCGGAGGTGAGGCGCGAGCGCGGGAGGCGCGGCGTCGGCGCCGGCGACGGCAGCGGCGTGGGCAGCGGCGTCGGCAGCTCGCGGATCGGCGACAGGCACTTGTTGATGCAGCTCGGCACCTCCAGCATGATGGTGGGCGGGTGGAGGAAGTTGCCCGAGTTGGACTTGTACGCGCTCAGAGGGTCCAGGACCTGCAACATCGGTGAGATAGAAAAGTAAGTTACGTGTCAATGATTTTGGTATGAAAGGGACCTATTTTTTCGACCAATATTGTCAGATAATTGGGTGTATTTAATGGATACGATATTACCGTTACATAATTTAAGATTATCCAACGACATCTATATTGAAGAATTACGTTCAATGCTAAAATCGACTTTAGTGGCGACGGCAATTAGGTTGATTGAAATATTCATTCAGTCAAAATACCTTAGCATAGGATCAATATGCGAAACCAGCGCCATCTAGTAGTAGATATGAAGCATCGTGTCTATTCGAATATAATCGAGACATTTGTTGGCTGACGTAGATGTTGGGATAGTTCGGCGGTACATAGAGCAGTGGACATATAATCCAAAGGTCGCAAGCTCGAATCCTGCTTCCGACGAATGTACAGACCAGAATCAAAATCTGATTACAATGCTTCAATCTAGATTTCGTTGGATAACCTAAAATATCAGGTTCGTTGCTCAGGTGAATAATTGGATAAGTAAACCAGCATCGACGAATCTAAACCACCTATTTCTAATATTCCAGAATCGAGTATAATTGTGAAATATTGTAAGCAATGCAATAGTTATTGCTGGCAGTCGATTACAATAGTGTTTAAAAGTAAACCTGCGATCCTGGAAATGTACCTGTATCTCGATGGTATTGTTAGCCCCAGGCCTGTGTCTAGTCGGCGAATCGGATATTCCGCTGCAGTGTGAGGTGGGCGCGTAGAGCGACGAAGCGCAGCTGTCGTCGTCCAGAGTGGAGATGTCGTCCTGCGGCGACGCGGACGGTGAGCTCGACGCCGACACGCCGCCGCCGCCGCCGACGCCGACCGGCGACGCCGCAGTCGACGAGAAGTTGCGGAACATCGCCAGGATTGAGTCCGCTGAAGATATCTTTTGGGATCTAAAGGCAGAAACGCAGATCAATCCAAATCCGCGATTATCGTGCGTTGAGTGTATGAGAGCTACATGGGAAAAAGGGTCCGAGTACTTTTGCTATCCCGTCAACCCATATTACTTCACGGCCGAAACGAACCACCTGTCTCATTTTTCCTTCTTCGTTTTTCACGGAGAAAAATACTGGTATTAGTGTCAACTCTCCGGCCGTAATGCAATGCATTGCGCTAGGATCGAACGTCGTTTTTGTTGGTTTTGTTTTTTTTCCTACTTCAATGTTATCGTTAGAAACTATGAGTAAACATGTGTACGTACACAGGAGGCTACATTAACTCTTATTTTACTATACTTCTCCTATTGATTTCATTTATCCGTTTATTTTCCTCCACGTCGATATTTGTAAATCAAGAAGAATCCAGGTGTTCAGAGATAGCAAAGATGACAACTAACAATGGAGTAAGGAAACCTAGATTTCCTTACTACGAATGGAGAAAGCAATACCGGGAGTATTTCTTGAGAGCGGCGTGGGCGAGCGTGAGGTCGAGGCTGGACATGGAGTCGCTGCCCTGGTTGCTGCTGGTGCTGTGCGGCGAGCGGGTGCCTGCGCCGCCCGGCGACGGCGGCATGCTGGCCGAGCGCGCGCCGCCCGCGCCGCCGCCGCCGCCGCGCCGGCTTTCCATCAGCACCGCCATCGGGATCGAAATTGTGTTCGACATGTCCACCTCCGAGCTGGAGCTCATCTCCGCTGACACCTGCCGTGTTCACTTTCACTTCAGTACGTGTAGTCCGACTCTCGCCTATATTGGTGTTTATGGAACATCGAAGATACGTAAAAACGTCAAACGCATACGAGTTTAACTTCGTCATACTACAAAAAAAAAATGGGACATACGATTTTTATGAAAACTTGGAGTCGGCGTTAACGACATCACCAACGTTTTCACGGCGAAGGGCGTAAGCTGTCAAATCAAACTATTCGCATATGTTAGTTCCCTTAACGCCCACTGCACGCGCACAACAAGCGCTAGTCGATCGGTTTGGCGTAAACGCCAATTAAGGTGACAAGTCGGACTAAAAGCTCAGGTGTCTTTACGTTGGGTTGGTCTGGATAGGCCATTGCGCGTAAACAGGGGTGACTGAGCCATCCCGGCTGATCCTAGAAACCCAAGAGATTTTTTTATATTCTTACAGGCTTCGGAGAGGGATCCCGGTGCTCCCAGGGCCCGTGTCCTTGGTCGGCCACACTCCTGACCTCCAACAGTACATGGGCGGTTGTTTCGGCTGCCTCCATGCAGACACGACATAGAGGGCTATGTGGTACCCTCAAATTATAGAGATGCTTATTGAGTGGGCAGTGCCCCGTTATTATTTCCACTACTGTAAGTTTGTGCGTGAGGCGCTTACCAAGAGAGGAGGCGACCTGTCTAGCCTGATTTGGGAATGCACTTTGAATGACAGTAGGTGTGAAATAAGCCATCCATATCTAATAAGAAACAGATGCATTGGCGACAACACAAACCTTATTGAGGAGTCGAGCGAAGGTGACTTTCTTCTCAAGCTTGGGGTCGGAGAGTTGCCTCAAGTTGGGTGATGTGGAGGAGCTGGAAGGCTCGCTCGCAAAGGATGTTTCCTTGTTGTCTAAGGGGTCACAGTTTACGAAGGCCGGAGCGCTCTCCACCGTGCTCAGCGTTCGTCGTTCGCTCATCTGAATGAGTTCGCCCATTGTGATCTTCTTGGCGTGCTCGGAGCCGGCCGCGGGACTGATCAGTTGCTGCAGTATTTGTTTCTTTTCGGCGGCGTTCTTTTTCGTTGGCGTCGAGTTGTTACGTTTCTTTCTGGGTGATGGTGTTCCTGTAAGTTGGGCGTTCGCTATAAGCAGTGATAACAGTGCGGAGGTTGGTCAAATCATTGCCAAATGTTAGCATGATTCTAACTGATCTCAAATGAAAACACGATGATTTGACCAAACATTAGTTTATTACATTGACGCAACATCCAGATATGAAAACAAGATTACAAGAGTTAAAATAAGCTAGCACATTTAATAAATCTAATTGACAGATAAACATTGACTTACAGTTAACACAGCAATCAATTACGCACATTAAAATACATATTGTAAAACTTGTATTTACAAACAGAAAATAATTTAGAAGAGTGCAAAGCCGTATTAACAAAAAAACATTAATTGACCTGAAAAAGCCAATTTATGTGAGACAGAAAACAAAATATGTACAAATTTATCATTGTGATGTTGATCTGTCGGAGAACTCGAGCTTATCGAATAGTTAATGAAGCGTGGCTTCGGCTATTTTACAATCGCTTTAGTACCCGCTTCTTTAACCAACCAAGTAGCTTCACATGCTGCAAGCGAGACATTGGACGATCTAATAGTAGTACAGAAAACGAAGGAAGAGAGCCACGGCTATACAGATGATGCAGAGAGGGAGGACAGTGCGGTGGCACAGTCTGCCGGTGCACTGAGACCACAACAACGAGGAGGCCTGCTGATCCAGCAGGTCGCAGCTAGTTCACACGGGAGCATTCCACACACAGGACGACACGCATCGGGTAGGGAGTTGGCGACATTCAGGACGGGAGAGCCGCGCTAGGGGACTCCGGTAGCGAGCGTGCTCCTGGCTGAGACCGGAATGTCTCCGAATGTTTTTGACCGGACTTCGCCTTGAAGGGAAAATGATTTACAGTTAAAACAAAAAGTTTCACCAACTTTTGGAATTTAGATAAAAATTGAGCCAACTTTTGAACTAGAACAAAATGTTGAACTCACTTTTAGAATATAGATAAAATGTTGAACCAATTTTTGGAATGAGGTTTGTCACAGCGAGGTGACGTATCCTGACGGCAACAAAGGGCGCAGAGCGGGAGCAGGCTCGCGCACTAGGGGTTAGGTGTTGCGGGGCCGGGCGGGGGTCGAGGGGTGGGGTGGCGGGGGCCGGCGCACGCGAGCTACTCGCCGGCCCGCTCTCCTTCCTTACGTCTCGGCGGGGGCTTTAACAGATCGTCCAAGCTAAAGGTCCTCGCCGCCGACTGCGGCGCCGCGGCCGCGAGACTCAGCACGGACGGCTTTCGGATACCGAGTCGCGTGAACAGGGAGCGCTGCGCCGCGCCGGCCGCCGCCTCCGCGGCCGCGCTCGCCGACGTACCGCCGCCGCCGCCGCACCGCAGCGACGCCGCGCGCGTGTGCGCTGCGGACACAAGCGCACTCACTCAGCTACTCACCGCCGGCGCCGCCGTCGTGACGTCACGCGCCGGGCTCCGCGCGCGCGCACGCCGCGTACTCGCCGCCCTCGCGGACCCGCGCAACCTTCTTCGGGTGCTTGCTCGCTCGCGCCGCCGCTGCGGACCGGAGCGCGGCCGGTGCGATAGTCAACAAAGCGGTAGAACGGACCGGACAAAAACGTACGACAATCAGTGAGCGCAGATCCAGAATATGTCGCCCTAATGTAGTTAGCAACACTTGTTCTGACGATGGATCAGCAATGTGTGATCCTTTTATAAAATAAGTTTATTTACATATCCTATCCTAAAGTGTACCTAATAGAATAGATCCCATCTGTCTCCCCTTCTTGCGGTTACCCTTCAATATACGAATATGTTTTTTATGTGGACTTGCATGCCAGCGACTAAATGGTATAATTTGACGGACTGTTATAATGTGTGTATAATTGGGTGGTGTCAATTTCATTTGTCGAATTAACGGTTTCTGGGTGCAGGACCACTTCAGTGCCCGGAGCCACGTACGTACAGTTACCGTTTGACGAGACGAGCCGTCAGACGTAACTCAGGGGCACGGAAGTGGTCCTGACGATGCCTCCGGCGTTGGTGGCGGAATGTATCAGCCCCGGGAAACCAAAGCGGCTAGCCTAGTGGAGCGCGGACTGGCCTAGCGTACCAGAGAGCTGGGTTCAATTCCTCGCCCCGACATGCACCAATTTCTTTCTCCTCTGAGTTCGATAAGTGCATTTCGTCACGAATGCGAGCTGCATTCGCATTGGATGAAAAGATGGTCGAAGCGGCAATGAAAAATTGTCCGTGTTTTCCATCCAGTTCAATGGAGCCGTGCTCATAAAGGGAAGCTCCTGGCATGGCACCTAACTCCTTCGGGAATGTGGTGTATTGGGCTAATATCATAACGGTACTTGTGTGGTATTAGCCATCCATGTCAGATTGCATAAACAAATAACCGAAGGTTCGAAAAATATCATGTACACCTACGGTGTAAACCTAAGAACACAGGCACCGATTTCAACTTGCTAGCGAGGTGCCATGCTAGGCGGGCAACTGTGTCGGGAATGAATTTATTATTCCTGTAGAATGTATCATGCAACATGCTCATTGTTTGCTTTTTATATCGCACATTTCATGTTTATGATTACGCAGTGTCATACATCTGGATCTGCTTCATAGATCAAAGAAGTGAACATAACTATAACACTAATACAGGAAAATGTGATCCTTACCATACTCGAAGTGTTCGTGTAAGTTAAATTCAAGGTTAGATAAGTAGCAATAGAAGAAAGGCGTATCTCGAAATGGAAAAGTAGCCAGCTTTAGGAAAGAGTGAAGGAGAGAGCACTGTGACTTACGGCGCGCGCATCGGTCCGCCTCCTCGGCGAGCAGCTTCTCGATCTTCTCGGGGAAGTGGCGCTTGGCGCACCACACGAGCCCGATCACGCCCATCACCACGAACACGGTGATGAGGCCGAGCCAGAAGGGCTCCTGCAGCATGCGCGTCGTCAGCGGCTTGTAGCGGATCTGCATGTCGCGCTGCTCGCACCTGTGGCACGTGAAACCATAAGAAGCGCGCATCGGTCCGCCTCCTCGGCGAGCAGCTTCTCGATCTTCTCGGGGAAGTGGCGCTTGGCGCACCACACGAGCCCGATCACGCCCATCACCACGAACACGGTGATGAGGCCGAGCCAGAAGGGCTCCTACAGCATGCGCGTCGTCAGCGGCTTGTAGCGGATCTGCATGTCGCGCTGCTCGCACCTGTGGCACGTGAAACCATAAGAAGCGCGCATCGGTCCGCCTCCTCGGCGAGCAGCTTCTCGATCTTCTCGGGGAAGTGGCGCTTGGCGCACCACACGAGCCCGATCACGCCCATCACCACGAACACGGTGATGAGGCCGAGCCAGAAGGGCTCCTACAGCATGCGCGTCGTCAGCGGCTTGTAGCGGATCTGCATGTCGCGCTGCTCGCACCTGTGGCACGTGAAACCATAAGAAGCGCGCATCGGTTCGCCTACTCGGCGAGCAGTGTCTCGATCTTCTCGGGGAAGTGGCGCTTGGCGCACCACACGATCCCGATCACGCCCATCACCACGAACACGGTGATGAGGCCGAGCCAGAAGGGCTCCTGCAGCATGCGCGTCGTCAGCGGCTTGTAGCGGATCTGCATGTCGCGCTGCTCGCACCTGTGGCACGTGAAACCATAAGAAGCGCGCATCGGTTCGCCTCCTCGGCGAGCAGTTTCTCGATCTTCTCGGGGAAGTGGCGCTTGGCGCACCACACGAGCCCGATCACGCCCATCACCACGAACACGGTGATGAGGCCGAGCCAGAAGGGCTCCTGCAGCAGGCGCGTCGTCAGCGGCTTGTAGCGGATCTGCATGTCGCGCTGCTCGCACCTGTGGCACATGAAACCATTAGAAGCGCGCATAAGTCCGCCTCCTCGGCGAGCAGTTTCTCGATCTTCTCGGGAAAGTGGCGCTTGGCGCACCACACGAGCCCGATCACGCCCATCACCACCATTTGGTTGATGGCCTCTGTCATCCACAAGTCTCCAACAAGTACAATGCGATTAAAATAAAAATAGGATGGGGATCGTGACTAACTTCACGCGAATTCGTGAGGGAAAGTAAGCGGCAACATCGCGGCAAAGTACTGAAATTTGCGAAGTGAAGTGAGGGTTTTAGCAGTTTGACATTCAAAATGGCTGTGATCCTATCATATTCTTATTTGAATCGCATTGTATGTTGTCATTGTCCGACCCTAATTTGACTCTGCACGTTTTATCATAGATTTTTCTGTATAATGCTAATGTTGTTTTGGTTTTTCTTTCACATAATTTAACTTAATTTATTTTCTTTATTGTTGCTGTCCACTCACTCAAATGCAAATACTGCTAGCACATGCTGTGCTTACTACCTGTGGGGTGTTTCATAAGCTATTGTTACTATATATGTTGTTGTTGTTTTTAATGTGATTCAATCCTGTATGTAAGCCAATAAATAAATAAATAAATCACATCATGTTTCTGTATTCATAGTATTATCATAGATGGTTAACGTGCCTGGGCCCGCGCCACGCCGGGTTACAGCGGCACTGGAAGGTGTCGGCGCGCTCGATGCAGGCGCCGCGGTTGTTGCAGGGGCGCGCGGCGCAGGGGCGCAGGCGTGCGGCGCAGCGGCGGCCGCTCCAGCCGGCCGCGCACGCGCACACGAAGCCCCCCTCCGCGCCCGCCGACACCGAGCAGTTGCCGAACACGCACGGCGCCCGCTCGCACGCGGTCAGCGCGCAGAACATTCCTGCGCGGTGCCGTACAATCGGAGATTTAGACGTGCTTCAGCGCATTGACTTAGGATAACATTGATATGGAGGCAAGATTTTTGGTGGATGTACATAAGCATTATTTTTAAGGTTAGGTTAGGTTAGGTAAGATATATCTGCAACGTAATAAGATTTGGGCAATTATCATGAACATGTTTTGGTATGGGCATTAATCAGAATCAGGAATAGAACCTGTGAACATTCGAATATGACGGTTCGTAGGCTTCTTTGCGAGGAACTCCCGCCTGGATTTTATTATTATCACACTGCCAACAACTGTTGAATGCAAAATACTATTCCGCCATGGAACTCTACTGTTTGCCATATATTCTACGAAGGCCAGTGGCCCTGATGGTTAAATACGATGATGTTGAAGATCTGCATTTGTCCTGGCCCGTCTGTACCGCCCATATTTTTATGTTAACCGCGGAAAATGGCGAATGGCAGAACCTTTAGGAAGACCTACAGCCTTTTATGGGTTTCAAATTATGAAGTAACTGAAAGATATGAAAACCCTCCCATGGTTTCGGGCATATGTAGACTGCGGGCGACTTGAAAACTACACCTGTGTAGAAGCCTGAGCACTGGCAATGGTGACCGTCATCGCCGGTGAGGCAGCGGCCGCGGTGCAGGCACGGGTCAGGGTAGCACGTTTCCAAGCTGGTATCATCGGATAGCTGAAGCAGCTTGCTGTGGTATTCCCGATCTGTAGATCATGCAGTATTTTTCTGTACATCATTAAAACTTAAGTAAGAAGCTGATCAGTCGGGCTTAGGGGTAAAAGTTGATCCTGGTGTCTCGAATCCTTGATCAACTAAATATTGATCAAGTGGCAGGCGTAAGAGTAAAACATCTTCAATCACATGTGTAATGATTGTTCCCTCAACACACGCACCAAACTGAAATGGAGCAGTGGACCATCCTGGGTTGCGCATGGGGAAAGTACGATACCTATTGTGGATACAATTTGCTCAGACTTTAAACCTCATATCGCTGTGGAGAAGATAAGAGTCGATAACCCGTTAATCTGTAGAATTTCGCTACTAAATGTTACTGAAGGTCTTAGATATAATTAGGGGTGAGACCTTCCTGCACGAAGACGGTTGCGTTGATGTTGACGCCGCGCGTGTCGGTCGCGCACTGCGTCACGAGCAGCGAGTGCAAGTAGGACGTGATAACGAGCGGCTCCCCGCGCTCCCGGCCGCCCCTCTCGCAGAGCACCCACATCGTGCCGTTGTGGTCGGCGTAGTTGTCTCTCACCTGGGGTAATAAATGTATTTAGGGCTGGGCCGGCTCATCTGCTTACACCTAGTGCAGTTTTAAAAAATCAATAGGCCTGGCTTAAATATACACAATGCTTAACCATACATAAATCTACCTTACACAAAGGCTACCCAATGACTTGCCCGAATCTGGTCCCGAAATTATGGCAAAGAAGCATAAGCAATCTTAGCGTAAGCATCGTTGCCATCGACATGCCAACCTCGATCCAGCTTTGTCCATCTCCGCAGGGTTGCCCGTCGTTGGTTGTCGGCTGCGCGATGGCGGCGTGCGTGAACGCGAGCGCAAGGGTGTGGTGGTGGGGAGCGAAGAGACGCGTGCGCAGGCGCGAGCGAGTCGGCGCTGCTGCGGGCCAGTTTATGCCAACCAGCCGGCCGGTGCGGACGTGCCCTAATTGTAGTGCTTGCTCCTCGTCGAAAAAACTTACTGTAAAAGATAGTTTATTTAATTAAATTGTATTCATCATCATATTTTCATTAAATGAATAGATTTATGCAATTTAACTAGTAGTTGCTATCTCATAATCTCAGGTATCATCATATCACCATAATGCTTGCAAAACAACTCATATGGAGGATAAGATCGTTTGAAAGAATGAATTTAATTGATAATTGGCTGAGTATGTAAATGAGGGTTATGCTCTATACTGAACAAACCATATAATGACTTGGCGAAACCGGAAATCAGAGTGATATCTACTAAAATAATCCAAGAAAATCAGCTAAAACAAATACTACAGGTTTATACACACAGTGCTATTTGACCCTATCATAAGGATTAAATTACCATGTGGTGCCCGTCAAATTATGGTGGAGTTCACACCCAAGTGCAAACCAGTACCCGTTTCATTTGTCCTGAGATTAGTATTTCGCCAACTTTTGGCCCTTTGCGATAACGATTTTTTCGCATCAACATTAGCAATTTATAATTATTTCAAGTTCAACAACAGATTCCACACAAAATCTTGCATAGAGTAAAATAGAAGCTAGGTGTCTCAACCTAATTCTAGGTAAACACCACATGCTATTGTTTTAATCTAGACCTACTACAGGGTCGAGCACACGTTGACACGTGCTCGCCCTCGGTTTTGCGACACGTAAATGTGGACCGGCACTACGAATTTCACCATAAAATCATAATCATCGTATCAAGTCAACGGAGTTGCAGTGGTTTTCTTTTAATTACAAGCAACACGGTTGCTCACCAATTGAACAAAACGTGTTGCAGTTATTAATTATAACGTTTATTTTCAATTAGTCATTGGTTTCATATTTTTTTGTTCTTTCATTTACTACGATCTGTCTCCTTTCTGGGACATTTAATAGTAGGTTTGTTGGTTTTATTTAATTGGCATGCTCGGTATGTGACCTTTGCCACATCCTACTTTATTATTATAGCAATCTCAGTATGTCTTTAGGTATTTTCCGTTCTAGCCTACGATTTATTGGGTTTCCTTCTATCAGATCCTTCGCCAAGTTGTTTATTTTGGCACAGATTAAGTAAATGAGTTTCGCCTATCACTCACCTGACTTATAATACGCCACGAAGCCCTTTCCCGCCGGCGCGTCCCCCGTGCTCAGTCGCAGCGTCATGGTCTCGCGCTCCGACACGAAGAGCCCGTCGACGAGGTGCGCCGGCGCGCGGAACGGGCGCACCGCCGGCCCGGCGCCGCCCAGCTCCACCGCCAGCTCCGAGCCTGCGCCGCCGGCGGCCGATGTCGCGTTGGCGCGCAAACCGTTCACGTAACTGCCGGTGCCGAAGTCGAAGAAGGATATGTTCAGGAAGATCCGCTTGCCTAAAAGGAGTTTCAAAACATTCATCGAATTTATATTTTAGTAAAAGAAGGCAGTCAAATCAATGCTTTGAATAGTTATAGTGTCTCGTGTGTGAGAGGATGTGTGAGAGAGGGTATCACAGGGTATGTATGTGTATATGAGGGAGAGGGTGAGGTTGGGTGTAAGGGTGTATGGAAATGCTCCGTTCCATAAGTCTTAAACATATTAGACATTGGAGATAAGATTGTATGTCTATGATCTGGGTCGCCTTCATGAAGTCCAAAAGCGTAAGGTCCAAAACCCAATATATCCTGAAGTATGTATTTTTCGTGTTTATTATAAAATGAATATAATATAATCTAACCTAACCTTACCTGAAAACCTCATTGAAAATATACGTATTAATAAGTGTTTTGGACGGTATGGGTTTTGGACTTTGTGCTTTTTGGACTTCATGATGCGTCCCCTATGATCTGAGAATTATAAAAGTTTAATTTTGAGGCTGCGATTGCTGTTGTAATAGAAAATATAGTAATATAATTTTATGGGGCAGTTGTGAATGTGACGAGTGCTTTCAACCGCTTTGGAATGCTGATAATTTAAATGTATTGAAGAAACATAGTTACAGAAATTGATAAAAGAAAAATTAAAAATTGTTGCCAGACCAGTTGGGCGCCAATGTAATGGGACGCCCGACTTTATAATTTTTTTAGGAAAGCGCAATGTCAACCGCATTCACGAGTGCTACTCTGCAGGCCTACTTAGGCAAGCGCAGAACAAGAAGTGCAGCCCACGCGTCACGGCAACGCACTTGTGCGCAGAGTGCTCCATCACCAAGTGAGCGCTTGGCAGCCAGGCGAATGAAGCACTGCAACGGACTCACCAATAGGAGCAATAATATTGAAAGTGCAGTCCAGGTGAGGCAGCAAGAAGTCCGGGTAGTTGGGGCTGCGCACGACGCCCTCCTTGGCGGTGAGCGTGTGCGCCGGGCAGCCGGCCATGTCGACGGCGCGCCAGGCGAGCGCGAAGCCGCCGCCCGCCACGCTGTAGTCGGAGCGGAAGCGGAGGGCCGCGCGGTTGTCGCTGGAGACCCAGCGGGAAGCCGCGGCGGCACCGCAGCGCCGCGACGACTTGCCGCTGCTCACGTCGTGCAGCTGGAGTTTGTAGACAAGTTTTAAAACGATTTTTTTATGCAACTTGACATGGATGGCTAATACCACTCAACTACCGTTATGATATTAGCCCAATACACCACATTCCCGAAGGAATAAGGTGCCATGTTCCCTTTACCCACTTTACCCAGACCTCTGGTACGTTAGGCCAGTCCCCGCGCCACTGGGCTACGAGCCGCTCTCTAAACTCTAAACTATTAGTACTCATTCAATTCATCATTAACTATTCATGGATTCTACCGACAATAATTTAATGTCGAAGGCATGCAATACTAACATACATATTTTGAAATTGGTAAACTTTTGGACACAGATTATTATATGAAGAAGGGTACGAACTTGATTAGATGTTCGGATTGCATATCCACTGCCCTACCGATTGAAATGTCAAAACCACTTAGATCCACGTGTCGAGAGAGCTCGGGTTTGAGTTTGCACCACTCAAGTTGGGACATGTTAGTTCGATTACCATTGGCGTGAAGGTTCTTTTTTTTTCAAGTTTGATAAGTGCGATCGGTTCAGTAAATACTCCTATTTTCAAGAATGAAACGTCATTCATATACGAATCACCGAATGCCTCTAGTTGCTGTTGTCATACTCGGTCATAATCATTTGTCATATTTTACCATTTGTGTAATAAAAAAATACAAAGTATGAATACAAAAACCGGCCAAGTGCGAGTCGGACTGGCACCATTGTACAATATTTAACACAAAAAATCACGTTTTTTGTATGGGGGCCCAAATTCATTTTTATATTTTTTTAATTTTACCTATTTGTTGTTATAGCAGCAAAATAAATACACACTCTGTTAAAATTTCAGCTGCCTAACTATTACGGCTTATGAGATATTTATGAGATACAGCCCTGTGACAGATGGACGGACGGACGGACGGACAGGGGAGGCTAAGTAATAAGTTTCCGGTGGCACCCTTTGGGTACGGAACCCTAAAAATACAACAAATATCGCCCGGACACCCACCTCTAAAAAATCATACAGGCAATCCTTCTGGGACTCTATGTCCATGTACGAGAAGACGACGACTATTCTCGTCCGCTCCGGGCCGATCACCGACACCCAGTAGTCGAGGTCGTGGTCGTAAGGTTCGGGATATTGGGGAGAGGCGAGCGTGCCGCTGTCTCCCTCTACCGTGCGGTTGAGCGAGCGGGCGCCGGTGCGCAGGCGCCGCTTGCACACGTAGCCTCCGGTCGTGCTGCACTTCTGCGCGCTCCAGTACAGTCCACTGGGCTGAGATGTCGCCGATGACTTCCACTGATGACCAAAATGTGAAATCAATCACTTATCACCGGAATAAACTACTACTCAATCTGGTAAAAGTGACATCAGAAGTCGGATGTGAAATTAAACATAAGAATGAGAAGTCGAACATTCTTACACAATTTGTGATGACTGAAATAAATGTTTGAAATGTGTTGAAACAGAACATAAAGAGTATAATTAAAATCGTAAGCATATCGGGGATCTAGCAAATAAGTCCAGAGAGATGCTCAAAATTCACAATTTTGTTTAAGAGATGAATCATCCAGTCACCTGTATTCCCAAGCAGCTGAGTGTGTCCACATCGTCGTCCGTATAGTTGCTCGGCGGCCAGCCCTGATAGGTCACCTCGGTGCCATCAGACCAGGTAGCGAACGCAGCGCTGCGGTTCCTTGGTTGTTGGACGCGCGCGCCGAGCCAGTACACGGCCGAGGCGCTGTAGTCAGCGCTATTGCGCACGCCTGACGTCACGAACCGCTGCTCGTCCGCCGAGTGGATCGACGCAAGATGGCCGCCCATTCCCTCGCACACCTGTGGCGTAGGAAAGCAAATGACGATGCATTCCTCCATGCAAGCGGCCATCGATTTAACCTAAAACTAGCAGATGCGCAATCAGCTTTTCTTCTCATACCACATATTACATGTCCTTATTTATTCCGGACGCTAAAGAACTTTAATGTTGACAGACAAATAATAGCATTAAAGATAAACTTTCGTATTTGTAAATAACTATGCAAAATGTATTATCTTATTTTCACTATAAGAGTATCTAGACTATTGCCCGTATAGCTCTAATCGCTTCCAAATAATTAAATACCTGACTCTGGGCTGACTACTTAGGGATTGGGGGAATGCAATTCGAGAATATTCTGCTCTGAAAGCTATCTCGGTCTCACGAACACAAATTTTGGTAAATTTCTTGATACCTGAAACCGCAATTCTTTGGTTGTTATTTTCAATAAATTGCCATACCTATATTAATCATGTGCCGAGACAAATTGAAAGAGTAGTACAGATATCTGAAAAACGGCTGGAAATTAAGAAAATCTATCTGGTGTCCACTTAGGCTTAACAATGATATCTAGTAAATGATGAATGGATGTCAAAATAGTTGTCTTTATTGTCTTTTTACCTTGCTGACATATAAATTATCTTTGTTCCAAAAAAGGAAAAATAACATTTATCTCGTTATGTATGTAAAAAGCATCAATGAAGCAATGATACAATCAAAGAAAGAAAGATAAACAATTTGGAATCGATATGAACTTACATCCCTACATTATTAGTTTTCCTGACACGTAACGATACCACGGAACCTTGCGTAAATTGTTATCATAAATACATACATATGCATAGATCAACAGAAACCTTAGCATGCAGATGTACCTAGGTATATGGCGTTGTGTTATAAGATAAAAATCGATGAAAATGCTATCCGAATAAAGAAAGGGAGCAAACAGGAAACGAATAACAAGTTAGAAAAGCCCCATCGAGTTGTCCGAAAGGAACGAGTTTGCGGTGCGACAGAATAGTGCCTATTCAGGGATCGCGACATTGCCTCCTCGCAAGTACCAATAAAACTAATGCAACTGTCGTTTCGCCTCCTTATTTCCAAGCGATAGGATCGCGCATCGCGCAGCAATTATGCGCCCTACTGTAGATGGACTCCGCCCTGACACCGCTGTAGGAATGAATGCTTTGGATTTACAGCTGTTATGAGCAGTTGGTGAGGTTATTATGAACTAGAAAGTTTGACACATCAGCGTATCTATCTGGGAAACTGACGAACCAGGAGGTCCATTCAGAGCAAGAGTGAGTTCGAGTTCGGGAGTGAGTTAACCTAAAAATAGCTGGGAAATATATTATTACTTAAATAACGGAACCGTTATTTATACTTCCAACGTATTTACGGGACTAACCAGATTTTTACCTAACTGTAATGATGTTCTAGAAGTGTGGAAACATTAACTATTTAAAAAAGTGAGTTGATATTTAGTTGCGAATTCGAACTCACTCTTACTCTGAATGGACCCCCTGATAGATTATGTCAAAATGTGATTTTTTAGCAAGCTTTCGAAAACTTAAGTAGCACTGTTAGCGCAGATATACTCATTTGATTGATTAATTAAATCATTAATAATTAAACATTATCTTTGATGCATTGTATTTAATTAATGCATTGATCTTCTAAATTTTAAATTGTTACATTAATTAATTTTACAATAAATTGTTCAGTTTCCTTAGCTTCACTTTTTTCTTTTAAACGTATTGATGAATCGTAGACATATACTTCCTTAGCTGACTAACTATAACTGTGCACGCTGTGCCCACTACCTGTACTGATGATTCATTCGTTTTTAAAACTGAAAATGTGTTTATGTTTGTGTAATACGGATATCTCTGATAACCAAATTAATTAGATAACGGTAATATCGTATCCATTAAATACATAAAATTTGCTAGGAATATTCCAAAATGGCCACAAATGGTGTCTGCACTAGAATTTGTAGTGCTCCCGAGGCGACTTCGCAAAATCGGGTGCAAGGTCGTTGATGCGCGTGGAGTCAATACTCCCATTCGACCAAGGTCGTGAAACGAGACTGTGGGAGAGTAACATTTCGTATCACTACATCATAAAATGAACTCCTAAAAAAAGCCATTTGACATTTTCTTCGCCTGCAACTGAGAAAACAATTTGACTTGGTGATTTTATTTACGAATAGTAACACGCTCGCTTCATTCTACGATGCGCTATTTCTCATAACCCGATGACGTATCGTTGTTATTATATGCCCGATAATAATATGTGAGGTCCCAGTCTTTTGGCTACTAAGATTTTCTGAAGATAACCCAGGGACCTCTTAAGTTTTGCTAGCTACCACATCTGTCTGTCAGAATCCTCTGCCCACCAACATATTCACGACGGAATTATTTTCTGAGATAGAAAGGTTTTATATGGAATCCCCTAGCGCATGAGTTAGCTCGCATATCGTGGTACTGATATATTTTCTACTTGTGCGTATTTGAATGTAATTATTGAGAACAAGGAGGCTCTCTTGACCGGGTAGCCGGCAAAAAGTTAGCAGTGTTCCTTGTGCAACGTCCACCGAAACTCCTCGCACGACAGCAAAATATATGTATGTAGGTACGTAAGCACTCTCACCCACATGATACGCCATGAGCCACGCCACGCGCGGGTAGCTGACGGACAAGTAGCAGTGTTCCTTGAACAGCGTCAGTATAGACTACTCGCAGGATAGTGCTAAATATCTATGAAAGTGAAGGAAACTCATTCCTATGGCGGCAGCGTAGCCACGAGTTAGTGGAAATGACTCGACGCGCAACATCGAATATTCGCTGTAATAAATAGCGGAGTGTGAAGTTCTTACGTGTCGTTGGAACTCGAGAAAATCAGTATTACGCTAATTAGTAAGCAAACTGACTCGCCGATGCTACCGTTTATGTATGAAAGTGACTACGCCGTTCACATACAATCGTGTTTCGGTTCCTACTATGCTCCTAAGATCCTAAGATGCTTACGCGCCGCGCGGGTAGCCGGCGAACAGGAAGCATTGTTCCTCGTGCAGCGTCAGCTGAGACTAATTACACGATAGTATTTACGCTACATCTACGAGAGCACTTTAACCCACTTGATGTGCCGTGAGCCACACCAAATGCGTATAATGAGCGAACAGGTGGCAGTGTTCCTTGAACAGCGTCAATAGAGACTCGTCGTTTGACACCGCAAGAGTTGTATTGACGTGATTACTCTCACCCACCTGATGAGCCATGAGCCACGCCACGCTCGGGTAGCCGGCGAACAGGTAGCAGTGTTGCTTGAACAGCGTCAGTCCTGACTCGTTGCTTGACAGCACAAGAGTTGTATTGATGTGATCACTCTCACCCACCTGATGATCCGTGAGCCACGCCACGCTCGGGTAGCCGGCGAACAGGTAGCAGTGTTCCTTGTACAGCGTCAGTCCTGACTCGTTGCTTGACAGCACAAGAGTTGTATTGATGTGATCGCTCTCACCCACCTGATGAGCCGTGAGCCACGCCACGCGCGGGTAGCCGGCGAACAGGTAGCAGTGTTCCTTGTACAGCGTCTGTCCTGACTCGTTGCTTGACAGCACAAGAGTTGAATTGATGTGATCGCTCTCACCCACCTGATGAGCCGTGAGCCACGCCACGCTCGGGTAGCCGGCGAACAGGTAGCAGTGTTCCTTGTACAGCGTCAGTCCTGACTCGTTGCTTGACAGCACAAGAGTTGTATTGATGTGATCGCTCTCACCCACCTGATGAGCCGTGAGCCACGCCACGCGCGGGTAGCCGGCGAACAGGTAGCAGTGTTCCTTGTACAGCGTCTGTCCTGACTCGTTGCTTGACAGCACAAGAGTTGAATTGATGTGATCGCTCTCACCCACCTGATGAGCCGTGAGCCACGCCACGCGCGGGTAGCCGGCGAACAGGTAGCAGTGTTCCTTGTACAGCGTCAGTCCTGACTCGTTGCTTGACAGCACAAGAGTTGTATTGATGTGATCGCTCTCACCCACCTGATGAGCCGTGAGCCATGCCACGCGCGGGTAGCCGGCGAACAGGTAGCAGTGTTCCTTATACAGCGTCAGTCGAGACTCTTCGCACGAAAGCGCTGCAAACAGATATAATGTGTTAGCTTTTATTTTTTATAGGCTTAAAGTACTATGAATATAGTGAAATATTTTCTTTACCCGTCGTGATAGTAAAATTTAATTAAAGAAATATCCATGCACATATTGGCATGCTAAATAGAGAGAGAGAGCGAGCGGTTATGCTTCTCCACACAAGTACTCTCTTTTTTTTTTCGATATTCATCTACACAATATTTACCATGGCGTGGGAACGATGGATGGTTGTGCGTTGCAAGTTGTTTCTCTCGAACCTTTCCCATCGACCTCAAACAATTATTGTTTGCCCCCTGAAGATACAATGACATTAGAGGATGCGTCATCTACGAAGGGAGTTGACAGATCGATGTTCTTCAACACTAGTGATAAACTCAACGAGCATGGAAGGACGGCAGAAGCCATCAAAACTCATTCGTATGGCTGCAGCGTAGCCACGAGTTAGTGGAAAACGTGTAACTGAAAAGTGGCTACGAGGCCGCTGCCCACATACAAAGGAGTTTCGTTTGTTACTCCTATCTTTCCAAAGACTTTAATTTTAATTTATTTACATTTATTTGCTGGATAAACTCATACCTTTTTTCACGTCAATTCAATGTATGTAAAGTTCGGCTTTTGGGCAGATCAAATAAACTACTTACAGATGCTGGTTTGGGCGTATTTAAGTTTCATAGGTAAAAATAACCCTCACGGTGACATTTCGTGGTTTGTCTATACGTATATTGTCGGTATTTAGTGTGTATTTATTTTGCCGCTATAACAACAAGAATATATAAAATCATAAAACGTGATTTTTGGTGTTAACGTCTTGTAACCCTTCGTGTGCGAAACCGACTCGCCCTTGGCAGGTTTTATACATTTCGTTTGAAAGACCCCAGGATGCACTTTTGGGGAAATACCTCGGTTTACCTCATACATAGAGGATAACTCAGGCATCATTATCCCGGCATTTGAAGACCCTCCAAGTCTTCAAATTCCGGGATAACTCGGGGTCGTCGAAGAGACGCATAGCAAGGCGCTGTATTAAGTCCAAGAAGACAAGCAGGTACTTAGCTGAGCAGTCCCACAGATGCGAGCAATACTCCACCCACCTTATCTGCGTCTTGTACAGCAACTGTTTTTGGTTCGGCGCAAAATACTGACGCATCTCGCTTCGCACTAAATAAATAGGATTGTATTCGATGAATAACACATTTTAGCGTAAAATTCAGTTACATTCGGAGCGCCCAACATTTCCTGGGAACGGACGACTATATTAAGTGGTATTACCATAAACGAGGGCACATGGTGTTCAGACACGTGTACGTATCGTGTAAACGGTGCAGCGGGCGGGAAGCCAGCTAAACGTTTACAATGTCGTTCGCGAGCGCGCGGACGCTACAATGCTGTGTCTGCTGAACTTAAGCCATTATTAAAAGCCACCGAGGAGCGTATCGTTAAGTGCTTTTTAAATGGCAGAGGCAATTTAAAGTGTTATAACAGGTAGCGCTATAACCAGGATAAGTGTCCAATAACGTGTGCCACAAGCCGGCCTGTTATTATACATATTCTCTTTTATTTTCCGGGGAAGGATGTACTTGAATGTTAGGTTTGTTGATACCTGATGTTTAGTTTGGTGACCGAGTTGCGCGGATCTCTGAACACGCATTGCCGAGTTCGCGCGACCGTAGTACGGTGTGCGACTATGGCGCTGTCACAATTCGTTTTGTTAGTTAATTATTTTGTCGTGGAGGGCTTTTGTGAGTGCTGTAGTGCCGTGAGGTTGCATTCTTCAGCCAGCCAACACCAAGCGATGCCGCTCGTGTCACGCCGAGGATTCAGTGAGCTCCCTAGGATCCTATCCCAGACCCATATGCGCATGACCTCTGCAGTTTCACTACTTAGACGGGGTGAGCACCGCCTCTTAAAACCCCTGTTATTAATTCTATATTTTTTTTTAATGAAACACTGGTGTAGGTGAATTGTGTTAAAAGACCAAGGGTTCTCAGAATAGACAAATCCATCCACCTCATCTCTCGAAGCCACGCCCAGCGAGGCACCATGTCAGCGTTTTGCGGACTACCGCTGACTTATACTAAGTATATAATTCATTAAACCTTTATTAATATATAAACTTCGACTGTGAAAAAGTTCATTATTAATATTAGCTAAACAAAATATTCCAGAAGAACATAATCCATGCCCAATTATTAAAATATAAGAACCTAAATAACCTCAATAATTCATAGTCATAATACCACTTAAAACAATACTTATATGAGCAACAGAAGAAATGAGCTCGTTCAAATTTCGTTTGAAGTCTCCAGGTTTTAGGTTTAAGGCGGCCCATCCCGCTCATCTCCCCATACAAAAGGGGAAAGAAGATCACGCCTATATTTCTTGTCAGAGATCAAACATTTTGCTCAAAATAGCTTTATTTGATTGAACTAGATGTCTGATGACCGTTGGCATTGTAAAATTGTGTTTGGTTTCCAAGTTATAACGTCCGAAAGTTTGGATTTTTCGCGCGTTTTGTACAATAACTTTGGAGGTGGATTACGCAATGATAAAGTAAGAACATCTTAAAAAGATTAGTCATCAGACATAGCTTATTTAATCAAAATTTATAATCTATTTGGTTTTTGTTAGATTTTTGACTACAGCGGTCGTGGTTTACTTTTAGCTATAAGTCGTTTTGAAATTAAAATTTTCGTAAATCTTACCAAATCATACACTATGCACATTGACTTTTTTGTGGACAGGTTGCATCTTCCTCATCACGGAGCCTGTCTTATTCTTAGAAACAGAGAAGGTCCCAGAGCGCAACAGCACGGTTTTGTACCGTGCCCGCAAATGAGTTGAGGCCGCCGGGTTGGGCCACCTTAAGGAAAGGCACCCGCCGACATTGGTTCCATATCCTAATGATAAAGCCTAACGTCAACCACAAAGGGTTGCTCTGATTCTCTGTCGAGGGTAAAGTGATGTACTGTACTGTCCTAGTAATTACCCCATCACACGAATACTCGAATGGGAACGATGCCGTGACATTGCTTTTATTTGTTCAGTTTACATTGAACCGACCGAAACACGAGGGAAATTTTCATTACCGTATTTAATTCGTGGTTTGTGGTTCGAATTGCTCTTAAACCCGTAAATTACCTTCTTCACTTTCAGGATATTGATTCCGCCCGGGTTGATGCCATCGCATTGAATGAACCATGGTCGAAGCGGTAATCAAAGTTTTCCGTTTTTTTTTCATCCAGTTCAATGTAGCAGAGCAAGGAAGGTTCTGGCATGGTGCCTAGATCCCATGTGGTTAATATCATGACAGTCAGTTTGGTATTAGCTATGTCCACATAAAAAATGTAGATATACTTTCACATACATATAACAACAGTTAGCTGTATATCTATGTATTTAAGATTTTCTTTGTGAGCATTAGTCATCTGTTAACCATTGTATCTAGTTTGTAAGCATCAGAGAAATGTCAATGAAAAGATGAAAGAAAATGACAAGCCCGGCGAAGTTTCTTGTCAGTTCTTCTGCGCCAGAGATAATCCAAATCCAACAAAAGACATAAATATTATTGACGAATCCCGAGTGTTTAATATACATAATAGGGATTTTTTACACCAGAGTATAATACCTGTAATGCTTAAAGCACATCAATTTATATTTTTGCATTAGTAACTTTGTTAGTTGTAAGTCCTTTAAACTTAGGGTTGCTCTTTCTATTGTTCTTTGTTCTTTGCCTTAATCTGTTCTACCAAGGAATTATTTGGCAGTAGCATTTAGATCTAGGTGTGTATTTCATAATTGTGGACGGAAAAATACGTTATTTAAACCCGTGAAGTTTCTTTGTGGGTTCTTCTTTGCTGGGTTGATCGTATTCGCGGATCTTTGTGACGTAACTTAGTGTAGTTTGACTACCAAAAAAGTTTAATTAAATGAAATAAAAATGAAAATTAAATAAAATAAATCAGCTGAAACTAAAATATGTACGTTTACCAATATTCACTCGGAATGTTGTACTTGTCAACCGCAGTGAAGGGGCAATTTTCTATCGAGTTGAGTCCTTTGTTTGCAGTTGTTGGCACTAGGCTTGTATTTCAAATGGCGTGTGTGCAGGTTTTTCGGTTAGTTTGCCTACGGGTTGTTTGCTGATGTTCTAATTATGCGGGAATGATTTTTATCGTTGTCTGTGCCGTGAGAGATTGGCAAAACTAATAAAACGATGTGCTTAAGGTCGGCCCGTAAGCACCTGAAAATTTCGCCTCCCATACAAACGTAGTTTACTAATGATTTGAAAACCACTGTTCCAACTTACTTGATATTTGGTATCTAATATAAGGCTACAAATATCTGTGTCTGCATGCCTTGTTTTTTCGGTAAAGGTATTCTGGGTCAAACCACAGAGAAAACAAAATTCGTATGAAGATTTTCTTTTTGCATTCATTTCATTCGGTTTGGATTTTTCAAAAAAACAAAAGCATGCAGACACAGATATTTGTTACCTGATATTAGATATTAAATATCAATTTAATTGGAATAGCGGTTTCCAAATGATTAGTAAACTACGTTTGTATGGGGAGCATAGCTTACGGGCCGTTCTTAAGTGCAACAAAATGCAATAATTATTTAACTTTAATATGTAATTAAAAATCTGTGGTAGAACTTGAACAAAAAACAATTGACAAAACAAAATAACCGACTTCAAAGAAAAAGCATTAAAGAGAAAAAAAAATTGCAATTTTTGCAGTTACGATTTTTTTTTGAGTCGGTGTCACCCAAGGTGGGCAAGGTTCTCTTGACTGACGTAGTGCGTGCCCGGCTGACACCGACTCAAAAAATAACAAAAATCGTAACTGCAAAAATGGCAATGATTTTTTTACTTTTCAGTGCTTTTTCTTTGAAGTCGGTTATTTTTTTGTTAATTTTTTTTATTTGCTTATGTTTAGCGAATCTGAAGTAAACTAACTCATTTGTACACGTCCTTTCCAATAAATAAAGAATCATCGAAATCGGTTGGCGTTATATTGAGTTATTCGTCCATTTGTCGCGCAAATTATAATACAAATTTAAGACTTATATTATTTTCTCATGGTTATCATTGTCAGAACTAAACCAAATTAAAATAGGACCACACGGGAAGCACAAGCTTTGAAATAAAAAAGTAATCATCAGAATCGGCTCAGCCATGCGAAACTTATGAGGTAACAAACATAAAAAAAACATACAGACGAATTCAGAACCTCCTACTTTTTTGAAGTCGGTTAAAAAGGTTAGCCAAACCGCGTGTTCTTTGACATTGATGTCTCGTGGTAGTTTGTATGAAAACTAGAACTTTTTCTACGCAAATTATCATCTAATTGTATAGTTTCCATTGCGTTCAAGAATCATTTCCTATCCTATCCATATTGGTATACAAATGTAACGAACCTGCATACCGTATCCTTGTACAAAGGCATCCCTAACACACTTTTTTCCAGCTTAACGAAATGGTTGGAGATATCCCGCAACAAAGCTGCGCTTCGGCTCAGCGGACAATAACAACTGAGCGGATCAGCAACGAACTACGTCCATAAAGTTAGGGAGAGTTGCGAGCAGGGGGGTGCGGGTGGTGCGGGGTACGGGAGCAGGCTGGAGGTAGGGTTGCCATCTCTTAAATTTGGCAACCAGGACGAGACGTGAAAATACGCGTGAGAATCCCGGATTTTAGAGCCTAGAACCCGGACATGTCAACAGGTTTTCAGTCAGTGTAATAAAAGAAACAGTTGAAATATCATTAATCACCTTTTTATTTCTTTTCAGACGTTAAAATTAAATTTAGTGATCTTTTATCATCATTTTAAATGTACTTACCTAAAAAAACAGAATATTATTACAGTATGTTACAAATTGTTTTACACATCAGTTAGATACTGATAGTGAAGACTTTAAATTTGTAAACCCGAACTACAAATGAAGCCCCGCCCAGACGTTCCCCGGATGCCCTCTAAACTAGGAAAAATCCGGGGAAACCCGGACGGATGGCAATCCTAGCTGGAGGGTGTGCGGGCGGAATCTGTGTCCGCGGCGCGACCTCTCGCTACGAGCTCCCGGCCGTTCGATCGTCATAATATTGAGTGAAGCCAGCCTATAAAATTGTTTCTTCTGTGCTTTTAGTGTTCCGTACCCAGAGGGTACCAAACGGAACACTGTTACTAAGCCGTCCGTCCGTCCGTCTGTCACAGGGCTGTATCTCATGAACCGTAATAGGTAGACAGCTGAAATATTCACAGAGTGTGTATTTCTGCTGCCGCTATAACAACATATACAACAAAATAAAAACAAATAATGATTAAAGGAGGCCACCATACAAGAAATCTGATTTATTTGAGTCAATTCTTGTATAATGGTACGGAACCCTTCGTGTGAGATTCCGACTCGCACTTGACCGGGACTTTTTATGTGTCTGGGCATTGATGGCTAATACCGCACCGACTGTCATGATATTTTAGCTCAACACACCTCATAGGAACTAGGTGCCATGTCGGAACCTTTCTTTTGTTGCACGGCTACATCGAACAAGATGGAAAACGCGGACAATTTTCATTACCGCTTCGACCATTGTTCATTTAATGCGATGGTGCCAATCCGGGCGCGATGAATCCTACCACCTAGTAAGTGAGCAATGGAGACCTATAGTTTAACGTGGAATCCGAACTACGAAATACGACATAAGCGGGAAGAAATTCACTGCACCTCTCCTACATCTCTAAGGTTGAATGGTAGAGAATGCCTTATGGCATTAATTTCCGCCTTTTTGTACCGTATGGCTGCAAATAAAGTATTTTTTCATTTTAATTTTCATTTCAAGAAATTCTGTGGGAAAATATGTATTTTTTTTTCGTGCCAGAACCTACATAGCTAATTTACTTGCCGGAACTCACACATAATCTGTGTCACTCACAATTTGACTCTGTGACACCAATCAGTGAGTGTCTCCTTGTTGGCAGAACAAGCTGTAGACAACAAGATTTTTAGGGTTCAAGAGATAACTCATCAATATGATCTTACTAAATAGACCGATGCGATTATTATTGAATAAGAGTAGAAAAAAAATGTCTTGCTTTAAGAGTGTAATGTCAAAAATAAAATCGAAGATTACTCAAAGATTAAAATACATTAATTAACACGAGACATTTTCCAAATTTAGTTGAATAATTTAACTGTTTCAAAAAGGAAAGTATTTTTAAAGCATTTTACATTTCGATATTTTAATTTTTTGGGTTACATCGCATACAATCGCATTCTAATCTGGCTTAGGTGGCTGTCGGTCACACGCATTTTGTCCCGAATGGTTGTCCTATCAACGGTTGTTTAAATGTTTTCAAAAACAATTACGAATATAGGGACACTTAAGTAATTGTGCACCAATTAATTACTTTAGATTAAAACGTCATATTGAGATAAAGCTACATTTCTGAAACGCTAATTTGTTTGAAATTGCAAAATAATTATCAGGCGATGGCGAATTTCTTCGTTTCGCACTCGGTCTCGTAGTGATATTCCCAACATGACGCATGTCCATGTCATGTCACGGGACCGATACGTTAATAAGTTCACGCTTTACCGGTTTTTTTCTAGAATTAGACATGCATGAATTAAACAGGTAACTGGACATGGATAGCTGCTACCGCACTTATTGTCATAATATTTTGTATTTGTATTTATTGACCATAAATAACCCTTGCGGGCCGTGCACATGTTATAATACATTCAAATGAAATAATTAAAACAAATTTAGTAGCTTTATGTATAGGTACAAACTAAGAATTAAAAAGTAGTAATTTAAAATTACACTTATTACAAATTATTGAAAATTACAAAAACATTCAACTATACTTATAGAAAAAAATGTAATCAAATCAAATATATTTCGTCCAAAAAATCGTCCAACACACCACATGGCGACGCTTAATTACGCGTAAACCAAAGGTCAAAAGTTTGAATCCTGCTTCCGATGAATGTCCATACCAAAAATGGATTCTGATTAATTTTAATATTTCAATGTAGAGGCCTCAAGTCTATAACCACAAACGAATCGACATCAAAAGCAAACCCTTTTCATCGTTTTTCGCGACAAATTCAGCTCCGAGTGTCGTGCGCTTCGCCCCCCCCCCCGCCCCTAGGCAACCGGAGGCGCGTCGCTTCCGGCAGTACTTCCGGTGCGGCCAGAACTCTACGTCGCCGACACAAACGAGGAGAGAGTTCATTAAGGGCGGAAGTTAAACTATATTTTAATATTTTTAAAAATAACTACTACTTGTTAAGGAATTTCAAAAATATTAAATATGCATCGATAGGTTCAGCTATATTTGACACCTACAACGGTAAATACCTGGCGCTCATACTCTGCGTTCAAACTTGTTTGTGAAAGCTTATGAATATTTGAAAATTTTGAAAACAATTGCTAATATAGGTAAACTTAAATAGTTGTGCATCAATTAATTACTTTCGATCAAACGGAAAGGATTTATGAAACGCTAATTTTGTATGTTGTTTTTGTGTTTGTTGTAGAGACGGCACCATAATCACTTATGAATATTTATAATTTGAGAATACAAAGCATCAGAGACTTACAGTTTTATCTTGAAATGATACCTAGACCATCAATCTATATATTGACTTTTTGGATTATCGAAATTAGTTGTGCTTATTTTTAAATATAAATAAATGTAGTTTATCGAACTGAACACAATCGGTTCTTATAGCAACTACCCATACAAACGTGGAAAGAAGATCATGCGCATATTTCTTGTCAGAGATCCAAAATTATACTAAAAACAGCTTTATTTGTACGAACTAGATGTCTGGTGACCATTGGCATTTTAAAATAGTGTTTGGTTTCTAAGCTATGAGGTCCGAAAGTTCGAATTTTTCGCGAGTTCTATACGATAACTTTGGAGGTGGATTACTCAACGATAAAAAAAAAACATCTTAAAATAAGATTAGTTATTAGACCTAGCTTGTTTCATTAAGATTTATAATCAAGTTAGTTTTTGTATGATTTTGACAACAGCGGTCGTGATTAACTTTTAGCTATAAATCTTTTTTTAAATATAATTTTCGTAAACCTTACAAAATCAAATACTATGCGCATTGCTTGTTTTGTGAACATGCTGCATCCTCATAACGGAGCCTGTCTTTTTCTTTGAAACAGAGTAGGTCCCAGAGTGCAATAGCACGGTTTTCTACCGTGCCCGCGATTGAGTTAGTCCCGCCGGGAAGGGACACCTTAAGGCGGCCCAACCCGGCGGGCCTAACTCATTCGCGGGCACGGTACAAAACCGTGCTGTTGCGCTCTAGGACCTTCTCTGTTTCATAGAATAAGACAGGCTCCGTGATGAGGAAGATGCAACATGGCGACAAAAAAGACAATGTGCAATGCCTCGGTGGCCCAGTGGCGCGACACTTCGGCGATCGCTCTCCGAAGTTAAGCAACGCTGGGTCCGGTCTGGTCTTGGATGGGTGACCATTCGACCGTTGAGAGAGGCTGGCCGTGGTTCGGATTCCACGTTAAGCTGTAGGTCCCCTTCCTTACTTACTAGGTGGTAGGGTTTATCCCGCCCGGGTTGGTACCATCGCATTGGATGAACGATGGTCGAAGCGGCAATGAAAATTGTCCGTGTTTTCCATCCAGTTCAATGTAGCCGTGCAATATAAGGAAGGTCCTGGCATGGCACCTAGTTCCCATGTGGTGTGTTGGGCTAATACCATGACAGAACTTGTGGTATTAGCCATCCATGTCCAGTCACATAAAAAAAAAAAAAAAAAGTGTAAGATTTGGTAAGATTTACAAAAATTTTAATTTCAAAACGACTTATAGCTAAAAGTAAACCACGACCGCTGTAGTCAAAAATCAAACAAAAACCAAATAGATCCTAAATCTTGATTAAATAAGCTATGTCTGATGACTAATCTTTTTACGATGTTCTTACTTTATCATTGCGTAATCCACCTCCAAAGTTATTGTATAAAACGCGTGAAAAATTCGAACTTTCGGAACTTATAACTTAGAAACCAAACACAATTTTACAATGCCAATGGTCATCAGACATCTAGTTCGATCAAATAAAGCTATTTTGACCAAAATTTTGGATCTCTGACAAGAAATATGGGCGTGATCTTCTTTCCTCTTTTGTACGGGGAGATGAGCGGGTTGGGCCACCTTAAAGGCAAGATTGGTTTCACTGTATACGTTCTTCGGTAAGGTTCTACTGAAGGCAATATAAGATTTCACTGAAGTAAGCCGGGAATCCCGCATGTTAGCTTTGCTATGTACACTCTGAATACTCACTCCACGGCGATACCCCTCGGAATCTCGCAGGCGATTCGACGAATAAAACAACCATCATGCAGAAACCTTTTTTATCCGTTCACAGTTTTGTCTGGGTGATAAATCTTGGGTCTGGATATTCGAGCATATATGAATAGTTTTTATTTATATTTTGTAAGCTTCTTCTTTTGTGACCGTTTTCGATCTAGTGTAATGGGGAAGAGAACTCTTTGTAGATGCAAAAATAAGCTTTTTGTAGATGTCGCATGAGCGACCTCACCTTAGAAACGTCAAAAATGATTTCTGTCAAGCATTATTTACGAGTTTTTAGATGCAAGATGTACTCCATGATGCAGTTAGAATAAGGTTTGGAAGAAAATAAAGTTTGTCTTCAAACTAATTTTAATGTTATAGACCAGCATAACGTTTGAAATGAAATATTATAGGTTATGATATAAGGATATTTTCCTTCCTACGATTTCATTTAAATAGCATAACTTGGAACAATTAATTTTCAGAATAATAACGAGAATATTGAGTAATTTTAATGACGTAGGTAGAGTAAACAAATTTTTAAAATTTATTCTGTTTTATTTTGTATGGTATCTGACAGCTTTGACAGATCTTTTAGGTGAGCTCACTTAGACGCCACCTGTCGTGATAAATAAGCAGTTTTCTTCACCTTGACTTCGTTAACAACTAGCGACAAGCTAGCATCCACCAGGACTAGACGGAAGGCAATTACTGATATGTCTATTCTCCGAGACGAAAGACGAGGAAACTTGCTAAAACAGTGCTGATGGATTGATACACACAAGTTATTATATCTATTTAAATAAGCATAAGCGAACTATTAGACTATATATTTAGCGAAGACCACAACGACGCTTTCAATTTCATAAGTCACCGTTTTGTTATGTTTTATGACTAATACCACTCCCTTCACCAAGATATTAGCCGTAGAATTTAGGTGTCATGCCAGGACCTTCCCTTTACAAGCACGGCTATAGTGAACTGGATGGAAAACACTGACAATGCTTTATTGCCGCTTCGACCATATTTGGATCAAATGCGATGGTCCCAACTCAGGCGGGCATAACCCTACATGTAGTAAGGGAGGACACACAGTTTTATATGGGTTCTAAATTTATTTATTTATTTATTTATAAAGGTTTGCCAACTGGTTGACACATTTACATTTACGTTTATACATCACATATTAAATATAACAGTGTGCAGACCCAATAACAGGCAAACACAACCTGCATGTAAAGAACGGACATATTTCAACACTAGCTAGGGTGCAGACGAGCGGGGCGACAACACGAACGCATAACTCATAAATAAATCATATCTATCATCATAAATCATATAACAGTTCGCATTCGCGACGAAATGCACAATATCGCTATCTGAATCAATAAAAAAAATACGGGAATCCTTATCTGAATAAAACAATACAAGAGTAAAGCCGTGCAAAAGGTTAATGTATACGCTGATACCTTGCTTACTGAAATTCAGATGAGGATTTCCGTAGGTGTAGTGCCTTCAGAATTCATCAGACAGTTCTGTATAGCTTAGTGTGTTGCTGTTCATTTTACTTTCAAATATTCGCAGATATCTGAACGAATATGCTTCTACCTTAAACCATTTTATTATTCACATTAACTATTTCACATGGCTGTGCTCGCGGCTCCGCTCGCGTTAAAGTCCTATAATGTATAGTCTGGTCGCCGCTCACGCTAGGGTGATGATTGTGAGAATTAGGGTCGGCCGCCGAGGCGCCTCCCAGCAACGCGTCCTTTCGGTGATCAAAAAAACCGGCCAAGTGCGAGTCGGACTCGCACACGAAGGGTTCCGTACCATCGTACAAGATTTACCACAAAAATATCACATTTTTTGTATGGACCCCCCCTTTAATTTTCATTATTATTTAATGTTACCTATTTGTTGTTATAGCGGCAAAATACATACATAATCTGTGAAAATTTCAGCTTCCTACCTGTTACGGTGCATGAGATACAGCTCCGTGACAGACGGACGGACGGACGGACGGACAGCGGAGGCTTAGTAATAGGGTTCCGTTTTCACCCTTTGGGTACGGAACCCTAAAAAGGTCATTTACGTTTACGCTTACTACTCCCTCTTTTTTAACCGACTTCAAAAAAAGGAGGAGGTTATCAATTCGTCTGTATGTTTTTTTTTTTTTTTTTTTATGTTTGTTACCTCATAACTTTTGCCTGGGTGAACCGATTTTGATGATTATTTTTTTAAATGATAGCTAGTGCTTCCCAAGTGGTCCCATTTTTATTTGGTTAAGTTCTGACAATGATATCCATGAGAAAATCATAAAAGTCTTAAATTTGTATTAAGATGTGCGCGACAAATGGACGAATAACTCAATATAACGCCAACCGATTTCGGTGATTCTTTTTTTATTGGAAACGACGTGTACAAATTAGTAAGTTTACTTCAGATTCACTAAAAATAAACAAATAAAAAAACAAATTTAACAAAAAAAATAACCGACTTCAAAGGAAAATCACTAAAAAGTAAAAAATAATTTTCATTTTTGTAGTTACGATTTCTGTAATTTTTTGAGTCGGTGTCAGCCAAGGTTAGGTTAGGTTAGGTTAGGTTAGGTTAGGTTAGGTTAGGTTCTCTTGATTGGCGCAGCGGGTGCCCGGCTGACGCCGACTCAAAAAATTACAGAAATCGTAACTACAAAAATGAAAATTATTTTTTACTTTTTAGTGATTTTCCTTTGAAGTCGGTTATTTTTTTTGTTATATTTGTTTTTTTTCAACATATCGTGATGGAACTTCTTCGAGGTGTGCTTGATTCTATTAGCGTCTATTAACCGCATCTGATTAGAATTTGCCGTTTCATCGTGAAAAGCGGTCAAACATTGTTGAAGACAGACAAACGCTTCCGAAAAAGATTTTTTTATCATCGAAAAAGTTTTTTGCAAGATTCCAAAATTACAGACACGCCACCCGTGTCTGTAATTTTGGAATTTTTAGTGTTTTATAATTAGTGGAGATGGATTGAGATTTTTACTTTTAGATAGGGATAACAAGCAATGAAACATTATTGAAAGATGACGTAAAACCTTTCTTTTCAGTGCGTTAAACTCATACACCATAGATATCATACACCAATTAAACTGGTGGCTCTCTGAGCTGTAGATGTCGCGAGTCTCTCTTTTTGAAAGATTAAATATTTTTTTTAAAACTTAATTAACAATTCTATAAAAAATATTACCTGCTTACGGAATTTCACGTGAATCGGCTGAGAAATGCGACCTGGAGGCCAGGGCATTCAGTAATCAGGAATCCTGAGTCTAGACAACCGCTTTTATAGCCGTTTTAAAAGCGAGCTTTTCGACGGAAAACCTTGATCAATAAAAAAACTATGCGTCGGAATATTTTCGTCAAGAAAATCGCTTTGAAAACTGCTATAAAGGCGGTTTTAGAGACTGAAGATTTCTGATTACTGATTACGGAATTCCAGGAATAGGCCCGCTGTAGAGCAAAACGGCCGGACATACGAAAGCATTTTTGCCCAATCTTGACACGGAGACATTCGCTACGCTTGTACAGAAGTGTTGTTGTGGATTTATCAGAAATAATGTCCTTTTTTCGATTAATGTCCCAAATAGTATTCAAAATAGTAATACAATTATTCGATGTTGATGTCATTGTATTATCTCCTAACAATGAGATAATTGGTATCTATTAACAAATATTAAGTCATACATTAGAAATGACTATAATAACAATTGTGTGTATCGTACACTGATATTTTTCTTTCAACGCGATTAAAGAAATATAATTTCAAAAAAACAGAAAACTTTCATTTGTTTCTGTACTATTCGATGGAGAAGTAGAATTACTATATTGTAATGGATGCCCCTCAAAACGTATCAATAAAAATAGTACAAAATGAGTACTCAAAGTGATGAAACGGCCAGCCAAGTTTTACGGGAGATAACAGACGCGTCACACGCCAACATACGCGCGGAGCGTCGAGTTGGAGGCTGCGAGAAACGTGAAAACTAAATAAAGAGACCGTAACTCACGCCCTCTCGCGGGACTTCACTGCGGTTATAAAGGACGGAAAAATTACGGCACCTTTACGTAACATACTTTTGCGTCCCACGGTCGCCCGATGCGAGGGGCACACTTATAAAAACCGGCCAAGTGCGAGTCGGACTCGCGCACGAAGCGTTACGTACCATCGCACAAGATTTAGCAAAAAGAAATCCCCTTTTGCCCTCCTAATACCCCCTTTAATTGTTATTATTTTTCTATTTTACCTATCTGTAAATACACACTCTGTGAATAATTCAGCTGGCTACCCTATTACGATTCACAAGATACAGCCCTGTGATAGACGGACGGACGGACGGACAGCGAAGGCTTAGAAATAGGGTTCCGTTGTCACCCTTTGGGTACGGAACCCTAATAAAATAACTGTTAAATTATGGAAATTATGGTTGAAAACTGTTCAATCCACTCGATTAAGTTTCCTACGTAATCTTATGTTCATAAAAACCAGACAAGTATGACTCGCGCACGGGGTAGTATGTGGCCACTAACTACATCTATGGTTCTCGATTAATATAAATGCCTAATATAATGGACACTTCTAAAAAAATGGCAATCATTCCATTCCTGAGTTTCCCGAGTGCATCAAATTTGAGTGTGGTGAAAGCATTTATATAATGCAATAATTTTGTCAATGAATAACCACTTAAAAAAAACATTAATTTTTCCCAAATTCTAAGTTGGGTTTGTTAAAGACATTTAGGGGCTCTTTCACCAAATACTGATTAGCTTAATCCTCACATTAAGGTGGCCCAACCCGGCGCGCCTAACTCATTTGCGGGCACAATACAAAACCGTGCTGTTGCGCTCTGGAACCTTCTCTGTTTCAAAGAATAAGACAGGCTCCGTGATGAGGAAGATGCAACATTTCCACAAAAAAGACAATGTGCATAGTGCATGATTTGGTAAGATTTACGAAAATTTTGAATTAAAAACGACTTATAGCTAAAAGTAAACCACGACCGCTGTAGTAAAAAATCGAACAAAAACCAAATAGATTATGAATCTTGATTAAATAAGTTATGTCTGATGACTAATCTTTTTAAGATGTTTTTACTTTATCATTGCGTAATCCACCTCCAAAGTTATTGTATAAAACGCGCGAAAAATGCGAACTTTCGGACCTTATAACTTAGAAACCAAACACAATTTTACAATGCCAACGGTCATCAGACGTCTAGTTCGATCAAATAAAGCTATTTTGAGCAAAATTTTGGATCTCTGACAAGAAATATGGGCGTGATCTTCTTTCCCCTTTTGTATGGGGAGATGAGCGGGATGGGCCACCTTAAAGGGCCTTTCTTGCCAACTCGCAATCGATACCAGTACAAGATAATCAGCACTTTAGTAATAAATGCCCTTTAAGGATCGAATGAAATAAATCATCTTACTTAAATTATTTTACTTATTTATTAAAGAGGCAGGTAGTATTATTGCTTAAAATAAAGTGTAGGAAGAATAAATAATCATTATATTAGGGTAAGGCCTACACATTAGTATTTGTTTCATCAATAGCCGTCCGGGCCATGGCTTAAATTTAGTAATTTTTTTTGTATTAAGGTAGTTTGTGCGTCACGGGTTTTTTTAAATGTGATATAACTACAAATAACGATTTAGACCGGAAGTACCCTACAGGTTTTGGTTTATTTGCCAAGTGTCAAAATAGCCGTCATAAATGACCATATTTTTTGATAGCGTGAATTTGGAAGATTACTTTTTTTAACAGCTCCAAGGGAATCGTTAATGTTTCTTTTACTTTAGAGTTATTCATTCAATTAATTATTTCTGCTTAATGCTTAGCAAAACTTAATTTAACAGAAACAAAAATACCTCTCTCTCACACACGCATACACCCTGACAGAAACGCACATACGAAGTCCACAGTAAGTATATAACAATATCTAACGAACTTGTTGAATAGACTTTCCCAAACTTTTCAGGGTTAATTAAAATTTTGAAACACTATCTGTTATTCTGAAAGTGACGAGGTACGACCTGCATATTGAAACAACATCGGCTGGGTTGTCAGTGCCTGAAACAACTTTATCTTATTAATAAATTATTGAGGTCGATCGGGGCTCATATCGACCTAATTGCATTGTGTGTTCGCGTGACGGCGAACACACAATCATGTTAGGGGAGCAGAAGAGTTTCTTTCCATCGTACTTTCACAAGCTAAATAAATAAATTGGAAAATTATATGAGTTTATGTAAACGTTTATTTTTCTCCATTAGGTAAAACAACTTTGAATAAACTTTTTCATACTAAGCAGGAACGTCGCTTATCCAAGAAATGTGACATGTATGTACGTATCATCGACCGTGAAGCAAGGAAAAATTAATTGAAGAGCCCAGTAAAAATAACTACTTTACGAATATACTACAAAGCTGGACCCGAACCAGCCAAACATACCATTCGCGGGTTGACTGCAAAGATTGAACATACAAACATATTGCCGTCGTCATCAAAATCGTTTTTGGCATCAGACCAGCTAGATCCAGTCAGAAAAGTCAATCCTAAAAGCAGACGCTAGATCCAGTCAGAAAAGTCAATCCTAAAAGCAGACGCTAGATCCAGTCAGAAAAGTCAATTCTAAAAGGAGAGAGTCAATCAATTTCAAGGACTAGGAAGGGAATCAGTTGTGGCTTTCAAATGATTAACTTTGTAATCTATTTTGTATAGCCAATCTAGCTAACGCAACCACTTAGCGCAGGCAGACCGACATATTTAGCATCAGAGGGTCGGTCTCTAACATGTAAAGATTTACCTTATCGTGACCAAAAATGTCGTGACCTCCTGTAAAAAGACCCGCAGCTGGACACAGCTTATCGATATCGAAAGCGTACTTCGACTCTTTGTCCGCAGGCCTCATAAATTCGGAATTCGCGATTGTCCTGTCTCCCGGCGAGCGAGCGGCGTTTCCCGGCGTCACGTGCCAGCGACGCGAGACTGTCACGCGGCCGTCACGCCGCCCGTCACGCCGCCCGTCACGCCGCCCGTCACGCCGCGTGACGGACGTCGGGTCGGCGCCCGCGTGGCGGATAACCGGGCGCCGGCCGTGATCGGTTCGCTCCGTGTGCCCGGGCGGAAACGGTCCGGTGCTCCGATAGAATGGAGTTCCAGTTCCGCCGTAGCCGGCTCGGAAAGTTTTAATAGTCTCGGCGAGGTATCGGCGGTTCGAGAAGAGATTTGGAAGTTGGCGCCTGGAGCGCTCCGTCGTAATGACTTCATAGAATGTTGCGTTGTTTCGCTTATGTAGGGTAGGCTTTTTGCATTAGAACTTTCACCGAATTGGAACCACTTCGGTAAAGGAATATTTTTAATTTGAATATCGCTTTTCAATGGTTATATATTTTTTACCCGACTGCGCAAGAAGGAGGATTATGTTTTTCGAGTGTATGTATGTACGTATGTATGTACGTATCACACTTTATAGTAATGTTGCGGATGGCTTAGATAACAAGCACTGTTTTACTTTGTTTGTCGTGCATGAACCAACTAGGGTTTACAGTTGTAAACAAAGGCCATTTACGCCCGTTTAGCCACGTCCAGCTACGAAAATCCTAAAGTGTAACGCATGTAAATATAAAATGTAACCGAGAGTTACTTATCGGATTTTAGGTAACTGGAGGTGGTGAATGAGATATAATTCATATCGGATACACATTTGAATGCATTTATTTGGTTTGTTTGGTCGATTGTTTGGTTTGCATTTTAATGTATTTATTTTTATATTAACTCTTATTCCTTTTCTTACTTATACGTTGTGGTTATATGATTGTTTTTATTTTTTTTTGTTTTTTGGTTATAATTGTTTTATTTTTTTGTAAGTTAGCAATTCATTTGTACATGTTGTGTTTGTCCTTAATTGTAGATAGTTTTGGTGTGGTTTTTCTTTCTTTAATATCTGTAAATTAAAAAAACGAATCTATGTGGACGAACCTATAAATAAAAAAAAAATCTTATTGTCTGTTATTATGGATACTCGCTGGTTTTTGTTACATTTGATGGAAATGTTACTCAGTTATTAAGAGTGCCCGATAATGGAACATGAAAAATGATGTTGTGACTAGAATCGAGAAAGGAGTGCTACGATGGTATGGACACATGAAACGAATGGATGACGAAAAAATTTCGAAACAAATTTACAGAGCTGAAGTGAGCGGAAGTGTCGTACCCAGGCGGCCTAGAAGTACATACCACGACCAAATCGATGTGATTCCTCGTAAAGGTCTGATACGTAGCACCCGTAATTGTAGAGCATGTATGAAAAGGTGTATGTCTGTAGAGAATAAGCGAAAGATGTGTGCTGTGATCGTACCGTATGGCGCTCTATCATCTCTGCCTACCCCTCCGCAAAAGCTGCGTGGAGGTATGTATATATGTAACAGAGCGCCCGAGATTGAATGGAAGATATTGACATAATAAGTCGTAATAAGTAAGTGACATAATATGTGTGAAGAAATAAAGTTTTTTTTTATTTTTCAACAATGAAACACTAATTGTTACTAAGAAATCTTCACGGTGACAAGAGATGCTCGCTAGTTCTGTAATGGAATGTAGATGGAGCCAGTATCGATTAACTTTGAATAGCTGAGGCGGGCGGCAGCCGCCCACCGCTGCAAGCGTGTCCGCTGCCGTCCGCCCACGTACGCACCGACACGTTTCAAGCTGTGTGCGCAAAAACTGTCGCACCACATCTCTACGGACACGCTTCACTTTTTGTCCGCCACTTCACGAGAGTCCGCAATCAAAACGCCGCGCCGCTGCGTTCAATTCACAATCAACATATTTGCGCGAATTCAGACCAACGGGAATTTGATTAACGCTAGCTGCCACCGGCAGGCGCGTTCAGAATATTCATCGATATGTATGTAGGTAATAGGTTCTCTGTGACAATATTGGAAACTTATCCGTATAGCGCCAGCCTTGCTGTGTTTAAGGCATAATAGATATAGTTTTATTTTGACTTTGTTTAGAGGTCAATGTAGAAGTTCATTACAGAAAAAATGGTATTAAAACTAAATCGTACAAAGGTTTCATTGACCTGACAACGTCTTATAATTCGATGGAGCCGGCTGCACGCACGAAAAAACATGACTCATGCGGCGTTACCTCGCTCTGAGGCGTTCCATTTAAGGCTTGAAGTGCAAGCGAGAGCGTGGAACGAGCGAGAAAGAGGCACAATCGGCCTCCGCGTTCGGCAGCGTTAGACATCTGTCTCTCTCCTACTTGAGTGAGCGATGCGTCCGCGTGGACAGCTGCTATACAATAATACATTTACATATTTTCGTCAAGTATGAAGTGCAGTAAAAAGTGAATGTGGTGTCAATTGTTTATAGCAACGATAATTGCGGCGATAAAGGTAATGATTATTTCGATATTAAATATATGTTCAGTGATATATTGTTCAGTGATATATAACCGTTCCATCAGTACTTTCAACTATCGTCAGTAAACCGACTTTACAGACAACCGATTTTTTTTCCTGTTGCCACTGGAGTAGTGAATCCCTTCAAGGTCCTTGCTTGCGGTGACGCTAGGTTCGGGTCCCCTCTTTCCCTGAAATATGGTTGAGAGAGGCGATGGCTTTGCCCGGCGTGATGCTCGTGAACGGGTGCTGTTTCTGGGGACTGGCTTGCTCCATGCAACATGTTAGATGGTGGGCATGGTCTTCAAACATATCAGTTTACGAACAGTTGATGAACTTATACGACTTAAATTGTTGATTCTCGTCAATTCATATTAAAAACTTAGCCTGGTTTTCACCAAGTGCTGATTTATTTTAATTGACACTTTAAGGGCCTTTATTACTAAAGTACCGGTTATCTTGTCTTGGTATTGATTGCAAGCTGCTAAGAAAGGCCCTTAATATGTGGCGATTAAGCAGTAGGTGAAAAAGGCCCTAAGACTAAGTAGACGTTGAAAAATAAATCCAGCGAAGTTTCTTGCCAGTTCTTCTTCGCCGTGAATGCTGAACTGGCTAATGATAAAATATGACAAATCCGAGTGCAGTGTACTGTCTATGGATGATGAATAAACAATCAACTGACGGTTGCATCGGCTTCTCAGTTCACTTCCGAATTCACTCACTTCCTATCTCGAGTTCCAACGACACGTAGGAACTGCAAAGGGCTGGCGTCTTTTAGTGCAACGAACATTCAATGTTGCGAGTCCCGAATTCGTAAGCGAACTTACTGGCCAGCGCTACCGTCAGTGTTTTACTGAAGACGTGGCTACGCTGCCGCTATAAGCATGAGTTTCGGTTGTCGCTCCTGTCTTTTCTTACTCGGTGATTTGTAGAGATGGATTTCCGAGAACATCAAATATGTCGGATGCCACTTTTTTATTTTTCTCATGCTGGATGTACTAAAATAATATATCTTTCCCAAAATTATTATGGAACCTAAAACTGTGTTTATATTAGCCTTCCACACTACATTAGAACTACGTGCCATGCCAGGACCTTATTTATATTGCTTGGCTACATAGAACTAGATTAAAAACATAGACAATTTTCATTGCTTTGACAATTTTTCATTCCAACCACTTCGCACAGGACTTAAAAGCATGATTTCTGTGAAATGTGTGCTTCACGATCGATTATAAATGAAGGTAAGGCTCGTTGAACATGTAACGTTTAGCGCAGTTCTTGCTTAGCACGACTGAGTAAATTCTTTCGCAATAACGCATATGAATTTGTGAACATAGAAATTAGTTCCCAATGCTCACGGAAGGCAATTTCGATTGCCTACACCCAAATTATGGAAACTAACAAGATTTAATCACAACGTCGCGTGCCCATATTGCGTGTCCCTTCGCGGGTACGGTGCGAGCAGGATATCGTGACACCCACCTGGCTTTGTTCAAGGTTTCGTATGAACGAGTCAGCGTTAATTATATGAAGAGCGTGTGCCAAATATGGCGGGCGAAATAGCGGCCATGTATAATTGGCTGAATACTTTTGCTAACGCTCCGTACCGTAGACCACCGCAGACTTAGGGCCTTTTTGACTTGCTGCTGATTAGCTTAATGTCCACATATAAAGGGCCTTCCTTAGCAGCTTGCAATCAATACCAGTACAAGATAATCAGCACTTTAGTAATTAACACCCTTTAAGCCTCAATAAAAATAAATCAGAACTTGGTGAAAACCAGGCTCAAAATATCTCTAGCCGAAAAGGGATTGTGATTATTATATTATTTGGAAGGGAGTGCCAAGATGTGTGAAGCCGACTGTTTTCATCCCCATATGCAGGGGGGGGGAGCATACTAGGACTGCGGGAGATGGGAGGGGGGGGGGGTAACCAATAACCTCAACTACTTGATTTCCCCCTGTACAAGTCCCGACTGAATTCACGAATTTCCGATATATTTTATGAAAGCTTACGTTGATTTTACGATCATGCTGCTAGGGCGTGTTTGCCGATACTACGCACTGTTTTCAGTAATAATATAACGATATTCGCGTGAATATGTGCTCATAAAGTTTCAAAGTTGTGTCGTTAGGACCTTGCCTACTAGTTTTGCAATATGCTTTTAGGATTCGATTTAAGATGATTTTGGCAAAGCGGTGGGATACAGGTACGAACTGGACAATTATGGCACACAACCTGCTTAACCCACTACATGATAATTAGGTGCCATGCCAGGAACTTCCATTAATTACACAATTACATCGAATCTTCGGCCATCTTTTCATTCAATGGGATGGTACCATCCATGGGCAGTATTATCCCTACCACCTTTTGTGTAAGTGAAGGTGACGTGCAGTATTACGTGAAATCTAAACCCTAAAACGGTCACCTTTCCGATCGCACCCAGGGTTGCTTATCGAGGAAAAAATGCCGAGGCGAATAGTTCAAAATGTCTTTATTCTAATCTCGTGCACACAGCGACTATGCTCTTACATGTTATAGTGCTCTTTATCTCAGAGAAATAAATTAAGACTGTTATTGGATATTAAAAAACACGCACAAATCTAACAACATCTAAGTTAAATACATTTAAAGGGAGCTAACGGAAGAGGGTAGTCAGCAGGTGACCTTCAGGTGACGTAATCACGATAATGCTGTGGCGGAAAATGTGAAAATGGCTGCGATACTTCGCCCAGCAGGTCTATTCCTGGCATTCAATAATCAGGAATCAGGAATCCTGAGTCTAGAAAACCGCTTTTCAAAGCGAGTATTTCTACGGAGAAACTTGATTGATTAAGAAAACTATGCTCCGGAATATTTTCGTCAAGAAAATTGCTTTGAAAACCGCTACAAAAGGGGTTTTCTAGACTCAGGATTCCTGATTCCTGATTACTGAATGCCAGGAATAGACCTGCTGATAGCATTGGCGCCAAGCATACGAACAATAGATAAGATGTTTGTGGACTGTGAATTCGTACGGAAAGGGTTAACACCTGTCGTCTACTGTGTCGGTATCAACGACCTGCTTCTTAACCATCGCGCTCAATTACCTGCGGGGTAAGCTGTGGGGTTAAATACGAGTATATAAGAAGTTGAGGAAAACCCGTAGGCGCGGGTTACTACTGGTAGGTAAAAATGTACGTGAATTTTTCGCAGTCGATACACAACACTTATTTTTTAACCGACTTCAAAAAAACGTGGAGGTTCTCAATTCTTTGAAATCTTTTTTACTACAGCCTTTCGCTCTAACATCCGAGCTATCTACATACATCCGTTTCTTTACAATGAACTTAAATGCCCAAATGAACTATATTTTATAAACAAAAAAACGTAGGTATCACCTTTAGTATTATTCATAATGGGCGTTTTAACTACAATAGGACGATTAGCTTCGGACTAAGTCACGTTTTTTGTACAGCAAGTCCGTATTCAATGATTACAGTTCACTCAGAATAGGACTGTTTGAGTCTTGTGTCTCTTCCACCCTTTCTTGCGCGATGATAGATCTTGCTCTACACGGGATTTGATAATCTGTAACTTGTTGGTGGCGGAACGACTTAATTCCAGTTAGAGAACGTAGTTAAACTTAAATTGACCAGAGTGAAGTCGGGAACATCAGCTAGCGTAATTGACCTCCGTTGCAGATTGGACGAAAATGGTTTTATATATCCGGCTGTTCTCAACCAACTCTCGTGAAAATTTGTGAACAGATTCGATAGTAAAGTAGATTTTTATGTCGATTCAGTATTTGGTGGAGCTATTTCAACAAAACTTTCGCTTCGCGTCTCGCTCGGTCAATAAACCCAAAGCCACAAACCGCACCCATTATGAAGATGAGAGTAGAAAAGTTCAAGTATTCCACAAAGAGCAACACACCGAGACTGTATGAGTGTTTAATTGTACCCAGCCTATGATACATTTCTTAATGTCTGTTTGTCTTCTATTAATTGAAAACATCAGCCGTTTCATAATTAGTGAACATTATCAAGCATTTCCTTTTTTTTGTCTAGCTATAAGTAGACCGAAGACTGAATATGAACTATGTAGAAAATATTTATGCATTGAAGGTGAATCATTTCACTGCTTTGCTAATTGTTTGTTTGCATTTGGTAATGGACCTGAAACTGTGCGCCAAACATTTGCTTGGATACGCAAATTGCATATAACGAACGGGAGTAGTCTTGACGAATACGTGCGTAACTCGCTATCATAGGAAATGTCAGTTTTTGATATATGTTCATGTTAGAACTGTGAACCTGTCCTGCGCCGTAATGTCAGCGCAGCAGCTTCAGCTTCGCGCTCCAGTCGCCGCACAGCCGCCGAGCGAGCAGCCCGTTATGTAAGCAGAGCGAATACTCACAGTCGGCGAGTGTGACGGTCGCCTTGTAGCCGCCGTAGTGGTGCGAGTAGTCGGAGACGGGGCGCACACGCAGGCGGCTCGGTCGCGACGCGTAGCGCAGCAGCTTCAGCTTCGCGCTCCAGTCGCCGCACGGCCGCCGAGCGAGCAGCCCGTTATGTAAGCAGAGCGAATACTCACAGTCGGCGAGTGTGACGGTCGCCTTGTAGCCGCCGTAGTGGTGCGAGTAGTCGGAGACGGGGCGCACACGCAGGCGGCTCGGTCGCGACGCGTAGCGCAGCAGCTTCAGCTTCGCGCTCCAGTCGCCGCACGGCCGCCGAGCGAGCAGCCCGTTATGTAAGCAGAGCGAATACTCACAGTCGGCGAGTGTGACGGTCGCCTTGTAGCCGCCGTAGTGGTGCGAGTAGTCGGAGACGGGGCGCACACGCAGGCGGCTCGGTCGCGACGCGTAGCGCAGCAGCTTCAGCTTCGCGCTCCAGTCGCCGCACGGCCGCCGAGCGAGCAGCCCGTTATGTAAGCAGAGCGAATACTCACAGTCGGCGAGTGTGACGGTCGCCTTGTAGCCGCCGTAGTGGTGCGAGTAGTCGGAGACGGGGCGCACACGCAGGCGGCTCGGTCGCGACGCGTAGCGCAGCAGCTTCAGCTTCGCGCTCCAGTCGCCGCACGGCCGCCGAGCGAGCAGCCCGTTATGTAAGCAGAGCGAATACTCACAGTCGGCGAGTGTGACGGTCGCCTTGTAGCCGCCGTAGTGGTGCGAGTAGTCGGAGACGGGGCGCACACGCAGGCGGCTCGGTCGCGACGCGTAGCGCAGCAGCTTCAGCTTCGCGCTCCAGTCGCCGCACGGCCGCCGAGCGAGCAGCCCGTTATGTAAGCAGAGCGAATACTCACAGTCGGCGAGTGTGACGGTCGCCTTGTAGCCGCCGTAGTGGTGCGAGTAGTCGGAGACGGGGCGCACACGCAGGCGGCTCGGTCGCGACGCGTAGCGCAGCAGCTTCAGCTTCGCGCTCCAGTCGCCGCACGGCCGCCGAGCGAGCAGCCCGTTATGTAAGCAGAGCGAATACTCACAGTCGGCGAGTGTGACGGTCGCCTTGTAGCCGCCGTAGTGGTGCGAGTAGTCGGAGACGAAGCGCACACGCAGGCGGCTCGCTCGCGACGCGTAGCGCAGCAGCTTCAGCTTCGCGCTCCAGTCGCCGCACGGCCGCCGAGCGAGCAGCCCGTTATGTAAGCAGAGCGAATACTCACAGTCGGCGAGTGTGACGGTCGCCTTGTAGCCGCCGTAGTGGTGCGAGTAGTCGGAGACGGGGCGCACACGCAGGCGGCTCGGTCGCGACGCGTAGCGCAGCAGCTTCAGCTTCGCGCTCCAGTCGCCGCACGGCCGCCGAGCGAGCAGCCCGTTATGTAAGCAGAGCGAATACTCACAGTCGGCGAGTGTGACGGTCGCCTTGTAGCCGCCGTAGTGGTGCGAGTAGTCGGAGACGGGGCGCACACGCAGGCGGCTCGGTCGCGACGCGTAGCGCAGCAGCTTCAGCTTCGCGCTCCAGTCGCCGCACGGCCGCCGAGCGAGCAGCCCGTTATGTAAGCAGAGCGAATACTCACAGTCGGCGAGTGTGACGGTCGCCTTGTAGCCGCCGTAGTGGTGCGAGTAGTCGGAGACGGGGCGCACACGCAGGCGGCTCGGTCGCGACGCGTAGCGCAGCAGCTTCAGCTTCGCGCTCCAGTCGCCGCACGGCCGCCGAGCGAGCAGCCCGTTATGTAAGCAGAGCGAATACTCACAGTCGGCGAGTGTGACGGTCGCCTTGTAGCCGCCGTAGTGGTGCGAGTAGTCGGAGACGGGGCGCACACGCAGGCGGCTCGGTCGCGACGCGTAGCGCAGCAGCTTCAGCTTCGCGCTCCAGTCGCCGCACGGCCGCCGAGCGAGCAGCCCGTTATGTAAGCAGAGCGAATACTCACAGTCGGCGAGTGTGACGGTCGCCTTGTAGCCGCCGTAGTGGTGCGAGTAGTCGGAGACGAAGCGCACACGCAGGCGGCTCGCTCGCGACGCGTAGCGCAGCAGCTTCAGCTTCGCGCTCCAGTCGCCGCACAGCCGCCGAGCGAGCAGCCCGCCGGACATGTTGCGGCTGTACCCCGAGCTCGACGCGTCCGAGTGCGGCACGAGCTGGTCGCTTTCATCGAACACCTGAGTTCATATCGACTAAATAAAAACAATGGCGTATCAACTTTGGATGGGCGGACACATCTACATTTACCAGCAGAACGAATGGTTTTTGTCGTCTACACAAATCTTGAGAACCAGCGTATGTGTTTACGGATTAATCAGGAGGCCGAATTACAATGATTAGTATAATCATGTATGGTAAAAGTAAATGGATCCTTCGTTGAGAGATAAGAGTGTAATACTTCAGCAGCGGGAGCACAAATGAAAGTGGATACTTGTCGAGCTATAGAGATAAGAACTTTAGTCGAGGATTTTTATCTGGAGTAGGTAGTTTTAGAAGTAGGTAGTAGTTTAGGCACCTCATTCTCTATGTTTGCGTGGTCGGGCGGTTCGTGTTCGTGCTTGCGCTCGCCCCCGCTCGCGTTGTGCGGTGCCGCCTCGATTATCTCGATGTAGTCGTAGCTGCAGCTGTGGGTAAGGAAAAAGGTCACAATTATAAGTAAGTTCACATATTTTGAGTCAAATAACTTGCTAAGTTAGAAAGGGTTAACAGATTATTTAAGTGAACTTTTTTATTAATGACGCGAGGTTTTTATTTCACTGCATATTTCCAAAGTGGCGAAATCGTTGTTTTATGCTAAAAGTAAAGAACGGAGTTGATTAATGCACAATATATTTATCCTATCCTATTGGTTATACTCACACGAAAAGCGAAACAAAAAACACAGTTTTCGATCGAAACAGCCGTGTCTATCGTTGCGTTTGTGCTCCCGCTAATGGGGAGGATTAATAAGTCGTAGATTAAGAGTACATATTAGAACAAAAGATGTTCAGTTTAGGTTACATAATCACCCCATTTCGGTTATTTACAGGTAGCTGTACACCGTCTTTATTTCCGTACTAGCTCTACCACTTTCAAATAATATATGTATCGGCCGAGAAATTGTCCTCAAGTTTCCATAAAGCAAGTCCGGGTAAACCCATAAAGCGCCTTGTTTTCGATTCAACAGCGACATCATTAAACGGCGGATGTGGAAGTTGGCTACCCCGGAGCGGGCACATTAGCCCGGGAGCGGACACAGCTGATCTGTCAGACGATACATCCTCCCCCCAGTCCACCCCCTCACACCCCGCTGCCGCACGCCGCCTAGGCGAAGAGAGACGTGGCGTCGATATTGGAATAAGTTTGATAGCACTCGACGTGTGCTGGTGGCATGTTATCTGATTGTAATATATCTGTCAATGATAACTACAGCCCGCTGCGCAGCGAGCGTGGTAGGACGGGAGTAGCAGCAGAAACTCGATTGTGATACCACTGGGTGGTAGGGTTAATCCCGCCGCCCGGGTTGGTGCCATCGTATTGTTAACATTATTTTACATATTATTTAACAAAATACCAATGTCAATATTATTTTTTTGACAATTTAAAGTGTAGTATCATTTGAATGCCGAATAAAGAATACAAAGAATTGAATGAACGATGAACGAAGCGGCAATGAAAATTGTCCGTGTTTTCCATCCAGTTCAATGTAGCCTGGCATGGCACCTAGTTTCAAAAAGTTTCAAAAGTTTTTTTATTTCAGGAAGCCAATACATGAATGTCTTATAATCTAATACACATATGATATAATACTCTAAATATAATTAGGTAATACTAAACTTCAACTGATATATAACTTATTATAATTACAAGTATTATGAAATTAAAACAGCTTTGGCTATTTGTTCACAACAGTTTTGAATCTTGCCTTCTGCACTAGTCCGAAGACTGTGACGCAGACCCCATGTGGTGTGTTAGAATAATATCTGACGTTCAGTTACATAAAAAACCGGCCAGCTGCGAGTCGGACTCGCACACGAAGGGTTTCGTACCATCGTACAAGATTTAACACAAAAAAAATCAGGTTTTTTGTATGGGACCCCCCTTTAATTTTTGTTATTTTTTTATTTTACCTATTTGTTGTTATAGCGGCAAAATAAATATACACTCTGTGATAAATTCAGCTGCCTACCTATTACGGTTCATGAGATACAGCCCTGTGACAGACGGACGGACGGACGGACGGACGGAGGGACGGACAGCGGAGGCTTAGTAATAGGGTTCCGTTTTCACCCTTTCGGTACGGAACCCTAAAAAGCACCGGCTAGTGAGTTCGTTTACGAATTTGCTCACTGCTGATTTTCCTGATTTTCCTGCTGAGTTCCAACGACACGTAAGAACACGTAAAAATTTCACAGGATGCTATTTAGTGTAATTACAAGTGCAACGAACATTCGTTGCTGCGCGTCATGAATTAGTGGAGAACGCCTAACTACAGTGAGGCGTTCTCCACTAGCTCGTGGCTACGTCGCCGCAATTAGAATCAGTTGTGAGCGCTACTCCCGTGCGTCCATGCTCGCTGACGCTGCAGGACGTGTGTGTGTCGCGCTAGACATGCCCACATCGATTTCGTACCAATACTTTCTACACTAAGTATCACCGCTGTCTGCTTCGGGGCGGAAAAGGTTAAGTTCAGGGAAATCATTGAAATTTGAGCGCCTGATATTTTCCAATGTTTTTGAAGCCTAGTCTAGGTCTGTAAAAGTGGCATAAATTGTAAACAATTTTAGTTCGAGCATTTTACCTTGCTACCATCGCATCGATTGAACTTTTGGCGTGAGAATGTGAATTCCTTTGGCATTGGCATTTAGCCTTACCAGCTGAAATCGCTGCTCTTTGCCAAGGTAATATTTTTTTAAAACAATTAAGTGATGTAATTAACTATAGTTAATTTAAATAGCGTTTATCTGAGGAAAAAAGAGAATTTTATTAATGTTGAACACGAATAAGCACGTTAGTCATCAACCGGTCCCAAAAATACTTCTGTAGCGAGCAGCGATGAATTGGAACGCATTTTTCAAGTCAATGAAGTGAAATAGCAATGAAGCTCGCGTCGAATTCCGAAACAAAACAGTAACAGAAACACAACATATATCCGATCATAAATAATTCGAACTTCGTCCGACATTCGCTCCAAATAAAACTGCGTACAGCGACTGCACTGCGCCCATTCATCTTTGCGGAAAACGAAATTCGACTGATTTATGTAAGTAAAAACTTGTACGGAGTTTGACGTTTTTACGGAACTTCGAAGTTCCGTAAACGCTAGTTGTGAGAACTGGAACTAGCAGCTCAAAGTGGTCAGTCTGATTTCGAAGTTACGTAAAATTGACAAAAATCCATACAAGTTTTTACTAGATATTCTGTGGTTTTACTTTTCAAGCTGTCAAAGTCAAACTCGGACTTCCCATTTGAATTAAAACGCGGAGTCGGTGTAAACGACAACTTCGACGTATTTACGCCGACGGTAAGTAAGCTGTCAAATTATACTAAGACGTATAATTTGACAGCTTTTTTTTTTTTTTTTTTTTATGTGACTGGACATGGATGGCTAATACCACAAGTTCTGTTCATGGTATTAGCCCAACACACCACATGGGAACTAGGTGCCATGCCAGGACCTTCCTTATATTGCACGGCTACATTGAACTGGATGGAAAACACGGACAATTTTCATTGCCGCTTCGACCATCGTTCATCCAATGCGATGGTACCAACCCGGGCGGGATAAACCCTACCACCTAGTAAGTAAGGAAGGGGACCTACAGCTTAACGTGGAATCCGAACCACGGCCAGCCTCTCTCAACGGTCGAATGGTCACCCATCCAAGACCAGACCGGACCCAGCGTTGCTTAACTTCGGAGAGCGATCGCCGAAGTGTCGTGCCACTGGGCCACCGAGGCTTACCGCCCACTGTGCACGCTCCTCAATTTCTCCATACATTTGAAAACGCCAGTCGATCGGTTTGCCGTAAACGCCAATTTAGGTGGCAACTGGGACTTCGGGCTCAGATCGCAAAATCCCTATCACCCCAGCTGAAGTCCTGCGCGGAGTAAAGTCTGTCGTTATTTTTTACGTCAACACAATTTAATCGTCGCCATAAAGGGACCCGATTGGATGAGTAGTCAATGGCGGACGGAGCTGGGGATTTGATGGCGCATTGTCGGTCCGCTCGCTCCGTGACCGCCGGCGGCACAGCGGACGGAGGAGCGTCTTGTCTCGGCTGAAATATCGCCGCTGCGACCTCGATATGCCTTTTTATTCGGAGTCGGAAATTCAAATTTCAAATTCAAATTCAAATTTCTTTATTAGACAGTTAATGAAACAAATTACACAAGTAGCTTAATATGTAATATTAGTGTTACTATTTATAAATAAGCAGCCACATGTGGCAGTTCCTACCACCTAAACTGGCCCGTAGGCTGTCTCATAGGTGGCAGGTTAGCGTTCTAGCCTAAGTACGCAATACTACACCTGCAGTCTTGGCACTAGTATTGTGTTCTCAATACATACTGCGGATGCATACAGCTCACAAACACAGCCAGTCATTTAAAACTGTTTCATCATTGCAATGACAAAAATTTTTTGAACGGAATGAGATAAGCCGCTTTAAAAATGAATATATTGGGAATGTGGGTAGGTAGAACTTACAATAGTGCAGACCAGTATCAGATTCTATCTATCGGCTGTTTGTCAAGAGAGTGTCAAAGAATAGAATAAGTTAAGACACACCACAGCTTAAGAAATATACATGCTTCAATTAAATTTGTGTACTTATGTTTTACTGACAGTAAAGTAAAAAAATAAAAATAGAAACTAAGTTTTTCAAGTTTAAGGACCAAATTCCAGCAATGAATTATATACTAATAATAATAATAATAATAATAGTAAAAAAATATATATATTTTAGCTAAATAAAATAATTAAAATGTTAGTTAACGTTGTACTTTTAGCATACACTCCGTTTCATCGTAGTCTAAGGTAAGTAAATATTTAGTGAGTACTTTACGGCATTTTTTTATTGTTAGAGTTCGTATGTTGTATACTTTGTCAATCTTGTTATACAGATGTGGACCCAAGAACCATCTAAAACGCTGTGCAGTGCTAGTTCGTGTGGGCGGCACAAATAGATGATTAACAGGTCTGGTGCAGTAGGCACGTGTTCGTTGCCCAATAATAATGTGGGTTAGCTTATGATTTTTAAGTACTACGTTGGCTATGAATAGCTTTCTTACACTTAATACTTGGCACTCATTAAGTAGGGTTTGTGTAGGGTAACGAAAAGGCTTTTTTATCATGACTCGAAGTATTACCCGTTGCGCCCTTTCTAGTGGGAGCATGTGTGTTTTGGCAGCCCCTCCCCACGACGATATACAGTAGGACAAACGAGTTTGGCAGAGTGAGAAATATATAGTGCACAACAATGTCTTGTTACAAATGTTTCGCAGTCGCTTAAATACATATATAAGCCTACGTGTTGTGCTCGCTAGCCTCTCGATGTGTGTATCCCAGCATAATTTGTCGTCGAGCACAACACCCAGATACCTAATATTCCTTACTCTCTCAATATACTGGCAAGTACATGTACTATGATTATCGAGTATATCCATGGAGCAGCTGTGCAATTTCAGGCTATGGTGTGCCCCAGGTGAAGTTGAACTGTTTATGCTGAAGGATAAATATTTAGTTTTGAGTACATTCAGGTGAAGAAGGTTAGCATCAAGCCAGCCTTTAAGAGTTTTAAGCCCTTCTTCTGCTATTCTATAAACATGTTCCCACGTGTGTTCTGTAAAAATAAGTGCAGTATCGTCGGCAAACGTAAATGTTTGACATCCCGGCAGTTGGTTCCTACAGAGGTCATTGATATACATAATAAATAGAATAGGTCCTAGCACACTTCCCTGGGGCACCCCACACTCGACCTGAACTTCCTCGCTAAGCAAATCACCAATTCTGACACACTGTTTCCTATCCAATAGGTAGCTGGTAAACCAAGTGAGTGGTAGACCCCTGATTCCATATTGTCTTTCCATTTTATTCAGTAGTATTGGTAACGAAACAGTATCGAATGCTTTAGCCAAGTCCAAGAAGAGGCCGATGCAACGTTCTCCCCTGTCCAAGTTTCCAGATATGAAGTCAGTTAAATCTCCGACGGCGTCTTCAGTGCTTTTATTTTTACGAAATCCGTATTGGTTTGGTGAGAGTAGTTCATTTTCCTCAAGGTATTTTGATAGCCGAGCTTTGACAAGTTTTTCCAGAATCTTGGACATTACTGTGAGTAGAGATATCGGTCTATAGTTAGAGACAATTCTTTTATCCCCATTTTTGAATATAGGACAGATTACTGCCTTTTTAAATGACGTTGGGAAGACACCCGTCGAGAGGCTCAGGTTGATTATAAATGTTAACGGTGTAATTATTGAAACTTTCGTGGTTTTCAATAATAACGAACTAATATTATCCCATCCACCGGAAGTTCTAAGTTTTAGCTCGTTTATGATTTTATTTATTTCAATTGTTTCAACGGGATTCATAAAGAAGGAACCAGAGAAATTAAGATTTGCTGAGCTGACTTCATTGGCTAAATTTTCTTCAGTGCTATTTAAAGTGTTGAGAATATGTGTAGCTTTGGATTTACCTACTGAAGCAAAATATCGATTTACATCATTTATAGAGGTCATCTCCTCATTTACTTTCAAGAGATCCGTTGGCGCGGAATGAATTTTACTGGGCAAGTACGCAGCTTCTTTTATGATCTCCCAAGTTTTTTTTGGGTTTTTTGCATTGTCCCGCAGATCGGTTTGCATAAAAATGTTTCTTGCCGTATTTGTGGCTCGGTCACATATGTTTCTATATGTTTTATACATTTTAACTTGTTCTGAATCAGGTGGAAAAAATCTGCTTTGTTTATGTAGTCGGTCGCGCTTATTGATACATCTGATCAAACCCGGGGTGATCCAACGCCGAAGGTTATTTTTAGATCTAGAGATAGTGCTAATACGCGTGTTTTGGTCTAACTCGTCCTTTAGAATGCACACAAGGTTGTTTACTGCCTCGTTCACTTCAACGCAATTAGTTACCGGGCCCCAGTCATAATTTTTAAGTGAGGACGCTATAGCGTTATAATTTATTGATTTTATCACTCGCCTTGCTGGTTTATTGGGAGAGCTAATTTCCCCCATACTTAGTAGGACTGGATAATGATCAGTGATTGCTGTTTGACATACCACGGCAGTAACATCAGTTCTAGTACGTATAACTAAATGGTCTAAGCAAGCCGTGTCTCTTGTCGGTTCAGTTAATACTGGGAAAAGGCCATGTTCCGCAATAAGACACAGATAGCTCTCCGAACGTTTGTCAGCAGAGGTATCACTAATATTTATATTTAGGTCACCTGTGAGAATGGTCTGCTCACTACATTTGAGCTTTATCAATACATGGTTGAGGGAATCTAGAAACTTATCAACTTTTGAGAAGCTTGGAGACCTATATATACCAATCAATGAAGTATTGTCAGCAAACTCTGCTAAAAGACAGTTCGCTTCCTGAAACGAAGGCTCGCTGACTGTGACTGAGTGCTTTATGTGTATGTAGAACACGACTCCATCGCATTTGTTATAATGGTTGGTAGTGTGGAAAGATGCGTACCCATCTAAGTGTTTCGGAAGGTAGGTCGCCAAGTTAATCCAGCATTCTGTCAGGATTATGGCGTCAAAGACAGTATCAAATCTGTTAATCAACACTAAGAGATGATCAAAGTTGTGGTTTATGCTTCTTATATTTACAGTCAGAGTTTTGTACCGCGAGTTTACGTTTATTTTAGATTTAAAGTCTTCCGGTTTTTCTATTACATGTGTCTTGACGACATTGGTTACTTCAATGTCGTTTTCTATATCTTCAGTGGGATTGAATTGGCAGTACGTGTTTAAGTAAGAATACCTGTAGACATTTATATTCACCACCTTTGTTGATTTTCAAAAAACTTAGTGATAATAAATCTTTATTCGTGGCAGGTATATAGATAGACATTATCATACATACATTCTGAATATAATAATAAGGATAATAGACGTGGACAGTATTTTTTATAATAGTATTTATGGACAACATATGATTTAATATATATAAAGATTTGGGTGTTTTAACTAAAATGAGCTGGAACTTGGTTTTAAAAATTAAATAAAAATAGTTTTTTTCAGCAAAATTAATGGTTAAGCGGTTTGTGCTAGTACAGGGATAGAGCCATAATACGTTATCGAATGATTTACATGACATGAGTAAAAACGTAACGCAGTAGTACGGCTTCAGGTAATAGATATCGTGTGTGCAGTGTTTCAAATCACAAATCAAAATAATAATATCAGGCACACAATATTTAACAATATTCACTAGTGTTTTTTCTTCTTTCACAATTATTGGTCTATTCAGTCGACGCGTCTCAGTTACAAAGGCGAGCGGTAGGTATTTATATGACATACGTAAAAGCGTAACGTAGTGGTGCAGCTTAAGGTAATAGATATAATGTGTGTAGTGTTTCAAATAAAAAATCAAAATAATAATATCAGGCATACAATATTTAACAATATTAACTAGTGTCTTTTCTTCTTTCACACTTATTGGTCTATACAGTCTACGCGTCTCAGTTACAAAGGCGAGCGGTAGGTATCGGCGGCAATCGGTCGGTGACAGAGCAAACTCATTAGCGCCATGCGCGCCCCTCCGCCCGTTCCTCCGCACCTCCGCTCTGCCCGCTGCGGAGGTGCGGAATGGAAACGTTTAGCTCCGCGATAGGAGGCTGAGATTCCACGAAACTCGATTTTCGATACATCGATATAACCCAAAACTGATTTATTTATTCATTTATTTATTGGAAGGAAAACTTACAGCTAACAAAACATCAAATTCACAAATTACAATAAAATAAGAGAGTAGCCTAACAAGTTTTCACAAATAAAAACCGGCCAAGTGCGAGTCGGACTCGCACACGAAGGGTTCCGTACCATTGTACAAGATTTAACACAAAAAAAACAGGTTTTTTGTATGGGGCCCCCCTTTAATTTTTATTATTTTTTCATTTTACCTATTTGTTGTTATAGCGGCAAAATAAATACATACTCTGTGAAAATTTCAGCTGCCTACCTATTACGGTTCATGAGATACAGCCCTGTGACAGACGGACGGACGGACGGACGGACGGACAGCGGAGGCTTAGTAATAGGGTTCCGTTTTCACCCTTTGGGTACGGAACCCTAAAAGGTAACTTAATTTAATTAAAACGCTCTTAACTAACAAAAAGGAATTTGAGGGGTGTGAGGGTGTGTGAGTGTTTCAGGGTGTGTTTGAGATGTGTGTGTGTGTGTGAAAGAGAGAAACAGAGGGTGGGTTATCTGTGATTTTAATGATAGATGCCTTGTCCTAAATGCTCGCATGTATCCTACTCACTGAAAAGAAAGGAACGATAAGTGTCATGAGGTCGATATCGCGTCTCCGCCGTATGGTCAAAGTGACGTATGCCACACGTGTATGACGTAGGAATCTATTATTACTTTATTGATAGGGATGCTCTCAAACCATTATACTCTTAATTGTCTGTAGGTGGTAGCATTTAAAGGGATATGTAACTACATATGTGATCAGCTGACAGTAGTAGTTTATGACAAAACTCATAGTATTAAAACCTAATGTGCAAGTGTTTCACAGTGTTGTGTTACCACTGGAGCAGTGCATCGCTTAAAGGTCCTTGCTTACGGTGACGCTTGGCTCAGGTTATCTCTTTCCCTAAAATATGGTTGAAAGAGGTAATGGCTATGCCCGGCGTGATGCTCGTGAACGGGTGCTGTTTGTGGGGACTGGCCTGCTCCAATTGGCAACATATTAGTTGGAGGGGATTGTCTTTGCAAATAAAATGATATTTGTCATGAAATGTTGCATACGGCATGGATTGTAAATTTTTGTGTATTCATGTGAATTTATTGTTTTACCTATGTTTTTGTTAAAATAATTGACAAACATTTTTGTAAACTTAGACTAAGTGGACGTGGACAAATCCGAGTGCAGTGTACTGTCTATGGATGATGAATAAACAATACAATACAATACAATACAATACAATACAATACACAGTCGAAACATAGCCCCTATTCTCGAATGTGCTCTAAAAAACTGGTTCATCAAGTCAGTTCCCACGCAGAGAAACCCCCGAATGCGTCTGCGAATATATTTGCAAGTGGCATATACGTTTAAGTTGGGTAGGTCAGCTGGTCTCATAGGAGGTGCGCTAGATGCCATATCTTCTTCCTAACTCAATCTATGATCCTACTGAATGTTTATTCTGTGATCGACTAAACTTATGGGTCTGAGTAGACGCCACAACCACAGTGGTTAAATTTGATCAACCGCCGCCCTTGTGCCATCAAAGTGTGTAAAAACGTAACTGAAAACAACAATAAGTCGCATGGAGAAATAGATGAAGCGGACATTTGTATAGAGAAACGTTTTCATTGTGAGTCAATTGCTTTGGGTAACGTCGTTGATTCGGTAACACCATTATGTGTATGAACATAAGGTAACTAAGAGCTGATAGAATTAATATCGATCAAAGTTACGTTAATTGTAGAGGAAGCCAAATAAGTATGCTGTGAACCGTATAGCACTTATCATCACCTCCGGGGAACGTGCGAGATAGTACCTATGTTTAACAATTTAATCGTCTTAATAATAACTTTAATAATGTTTATTTGTGTAACTATTTTCAGTGTCACATCAGTGTTTAATTTATCGTACTGTAGTTGCGTATGTGTGCGTGTATCTATGATTTTCATTTATAAATCTTTTTTTATATAGTCTCGTTTTTTAATAGTTTTTAAGAATATTTATTTTTTTATGTTTAACTTCTACTACTCTATACACTTTCTTGTTAGGTAGGGTTAGTTGTAAGATATTGCTTTTTAGAGATAAGCTCGCCCTTTACATGTATGTATCAAAGAGTAAAAAAAAAATGTAAAGAAATAATTCATTTTGTCCAATTGATGTACCCAATTGAATTTTTTATGTATTTATAATGGCATCATCTTAAAATATGGGTAACGCTGTGCATTATTATTATTATTATTTTTTTAATTTTAATTATTTAAACGTTTTCGTAAGTCCAACTACACTAAGTTACGTCAAAAACGGATAGATTTACTGGTTTTCCTTCCACAGTAATGACATACATATTTAGATCTAAATGCTACTGCCAAACAATTCTTGTTAGAACAGCTTAAGGCAAAGAACAACAACAAAAGAAACGGCAACCCTCAGTGCAAATGGATTAGAAAAAGTTGCTTATACAACAATAGTCTTACGAGTATTTTTTGGTGTAAAAGCTATCGTTAACTTAATAATTATTCCAGGTGTATTAATGATGTTCGACGTGACTTCAGGTGAACACTCGAACCTTGGACGTAGGACGTTGATAAAACGCCGGAGTTTCCAAACGTTCCCCGATATGTGATTAATCTCATTTGATAATAAATCACAGGCCCGATGAGGCGAGACGGCTCTGCCTTCAGTGGCCCGCCGGAGCGTGATTCATTTTCATCTCCACGAAATGACCTCGCCTCGGCTCGCCATTTTTATCTTAATGTCGCGCTGTGGCCAAAAACGTTTGAGACAAAGCCCGGATGATATTTCAGCGGAGCGGTCACGGCGTTGGAGCCAACTCCACGAGGGAAGTCCCAGTTGAGGGAATAATTTATCATTGTTCTCAAATTATTTGGGCTGGGTAGTTTGGCAGGTGACAGGTCAGGCGGGGCCAATTTGGCGGCGTCCATTTTGAAAATGTAAACTCTGTGTAGAGCACTATAGCTCAACGCGGCGACCTGATTTGGTTCGATTGCTATTTATGATTCGTTAAGGTGGCTCAACCCGGCGGGCCTAACTCATTCGCGGGCGCGGTACAAAACCGTGCTGTTGCGCTCTGGGACCTTCTCTGTTTCAAAGAATAAGACAGGCTCCGTGATGAGGAAGATGCAACATGTCCACAAAAAAGTCAATGTGCATAGAGTATGATTTGGTAAGATTTACGGAAATTTTAATTTCAAAACGACTTATAGCTAAAAGTAAACCACGACCGCTGTAGTCAAAAATCTAACAAAAACCAAATATATTATAAATCTTGATTAAATTAGCTATGTATGATGACTAATCTTTTTAAGATGTTCTTACTTTATCATTGCTAATCCACCTCCAAAGTTATTTTATAAAACGCGCGAAAAATTCGAACTTTCGGACCTTATAACTTAGAAACCAAACACAATTTTACAATGCCAATGGTCATCAGACATCTAGTTTGATCAAATAAAGATATTTTGAGCAAAATTTTGGATCTCTGACAAGAAATATGGGCGTGATCTTCTTTCCCCTTTTGTATGGGGAGATGAGCGGGATGGGCCACCTTAAATATTGAACACAAAATAGATGCCTGCCAGTCAGTTGGAGGAAGCACATTGTTTCAGTTTAATACTAGTATGTTCAGCTGAGCGTCCTCCCGTATTGTGCGGAAATTTAGGCCGGGCTTAATACGAGTATGATTCACGCAAGCACAGGATTTTCAGCAAGCCTCGCAAATGCCGCAGCATAAAACTCGTTGAATATATTGATATTCAACGAGTTTTATGCTTAGGAGCAACAAAATACTTTCACTTATTTTAAAATTTGCTTTCGATTTATGTCAAATGAATTTATGCTGCGTGGGTCCTGCGCTGCATTCCTTCTAGTGAATGTCGTCCAAGTCGACTAAATGATTTAAAGTTTGTGCTTTGAATTCCACGTATAACTGTAGGTTCGCTTCCTTACCTACTAGCCGTGCATTATAAGAAAAGTCCTGGCATGGCACCTAGTTCCTATGTAGTGGTATAGCCACCCATGAAAAAACCCTATTACCAACTTACTCTGCGCACCCATTTCAGGTGGACAATTTCCTAAAATGTGGAAAAAAGCTCTTATAACACCAATTCCTAAAAGTGAAAGCAGAATCACTATAGACCTACCTACATCGAAGCTATGTACTTAAGGAAAATTATTTGTAATAATCGTTACAGAACAAAAAGACGCAATAATATTCGACATGTAAATACATGATTTCATACGTGCTCGTGGCGGTGACACCAATTTACGTACGGACGGGAATATGTTTGCACACCGCATGCATCATGCCCGAGAATGGTTCTTGCGGAACGAATAATATAAAGAGAGCGCGCTACTTACTGCGCCTCGTTCTCGAGCACGAGTTCCTCGAAGTCGAGCCGTAGCGTGCGGCCGGGCGGAGCGGAGACGTCGCTCACGCACACCACCGAGTCGGGGTAGTGGCGCGGGAAGCCGGGACTGCTAAGCCGCGCTTGGGCCGCGACTGCGATAGTACGATGCTCTCCTTGCACAGCGGCCCCACGCCCGAGAACGGCTCTTGCGGGACGAATAATATAAAGAGAGCGCGCTACTTACTGCGCCTCGTTCTCCAGCACGAGTTCCTCGAAGTCGAGCCGTAGCGTGCGGCCGGGCGGAGTGGAGACGTCGCTCACGCACACCACCGAGTCGGGATAGTGGCGCGGGAAGCCGGGACTGCTAAGCCGCACTTGGGCCGCGACTGCGATAGCACGATGCTCTCCTTGCACGGTGGCCCCACGCCCGAGAACGGCTCCTGCGGGACGAATAATATAAAGAGAGCGCGCTACTTACTGCGCCTCGTTCTCCAGCACGAGTTCCTCGAAGTCGAGCCGTAGCGTGCGGCCGGGCGGAGCGGAGACGTCGCTCACGCACACCACCGAGTCGGGGTAGTGGCGCGGGAAGCCGGGACTGCTAAGCCGCGCTTGGGCCGCGACTGCGATAGCACGATGCTCTCCTTGCACAGCGGCCCCACGCCCGAGAACGGCTCCTGCGGGACGAATAATATAAAGAGAGCGCGCTACTTACTGCGCCTCGTTCTCCAGCACGAGTTCCTCGAAGTCGAGCCGTAGCGTGCGGCCGGGCGGAGCGGAGACGTCGCTCACGCACACCACCGAGTCGGGATAGTGGCGCGGGAAGCCGGGACTGCTAAGCCGCGCTTGGGCCGCGACTGCGATAGCACGATGCTCTCCTTGCACGGCGGCCCCACGCCCGAGAACGGCTCCTGCGGGACGAATAATATAAAGAGAGCGCGCTACTTACTGCGCCTCGTTCTCCAGCACGAGTTCCTCGAAGTCGAGCCGTAGCGTGCGGCCGGGCGGAGCGGAGACGTCGCTCACGCACACCACCGAGTCGGGGTAGTGGCGCGGGAAGCCGGGACTGCTAAGGCGCGCCTGGGGCCGCGACCGCGACAGCACGATGCTTTCGTTGCACGGTGGCACCACGCCCGAGAACGGCTCTGTGAGACAAACAATAAGAGATTTAGATTAGTGATTGGGCACTTCAATAAAGCCGTGCTCATGACGGGAAAGTGTGTTGGGCTAATATGACGACTGTTGTCGTGCATTAGCCATCCAACGTTCAGGTACATAAAAAAACCTGGAGTGTGTCGATACTTAACGTGTAAGTGCCAAGGTAAATGTATTAGTACAACACTCCAGAGATATAACTACGCGTTTGATGGCGTCGTTAAAGTTATATACGTCGATAAAAACCTTTTCGTCCCGCAACAAGCCGACGGTGTCAATCCCGCATCAGGTCATCAAAACAAACGAAAAGTTGTCTCATGGAGGTAGGAGGCCTGACGTGCTGGGGTAAGAGTGCAAAATACTGGAGAAGGTAAAGGAATTATACCCAAAATCCTATTCTGTTTTGGAGACAATGTGGTATCAAAAATCGTATTCGTTTTTGCCCTTTAGGTAGACTGCTTACTAGCGCCTCAGAATAAGTAATATGCTAGTGCCGCTTCTCAATTACGTGGTCATGGACAAATAGCTTATAAAAAGGCGAGTTACATAATACGTTCGTAGATTGTTACACATTTTTTTTATTGTGTATAATGCTATTTTCATGATTTTAAATATGTTTTTAATTGTTTTTATTATTTGGATTTTTATGTTTTATTTTTATTTTGACGAATCCTATCTACAGCTGACACTGATAGTGTTTATTATAATTAACGTATCTAAGTGTATGCAAAATATCAAAATGATTAATAAAAATGAAATGAAATGAAAAGATTACCGATTGGACATTGAAAAACATAGAGGATTGTATCCACGCGAATGGACATATTACAGTGTATGGAGGAATCGTTGTAGGTAAGCAAGTCGGAATGTAAAATGTCAATCATCAATATGGCCGATACGGTTACAGGGCCGGCTTTTGTGAAGAACTTTATCCCTCAATGCTGAATTGATTTTCTAACGATTCAATATCCGAGATAACCCTGGGGGGTGGGGGAAGGGGCTTAAGCCAATGTATCTTTTCTTCGATCCTAGATAGGCTTCTATTTGAGTTTTACTACACTACTTTACTCATCATACAAAGTTTTCGAAGAAACTCAACAGGTTGACACAGGTAGGTAAGAAACATAGCCTTCTGTTCTTTTATTTTTATTTATTTATTTATTTATTGGCTTACATACAGGATTGAATCACATTTCAAACAACAACAACACGTATAGTAACAATATCATATGAAACATCCCACAAGTAGTAAGCACAGCCGAAACGACAATCAACATCGACCCTTCTTAACGGATTTATAGAACTCAGTAGAAAATCCATATATTTTTTCTTGACTTATTTTTTTTACTTTTTTTTATTCGATGCGAAGCATCTAGTAAATAGAAAACCTATCATACATTTCGAATTATGTCGAAACGAATAATGAACGAGGTCTTTCTGGGAGAGATCTTTAACCAACGCATTTTTAAGGTCGGCTAACCCCTTGAACTATATAGTCTATGTATAGTACTTGAACTATAACCCCAGGATTGTTTCATTGGGCGCCTCTCCGACCATAAAGCTCGTGTCTCCAGCCCGCTCCGCCTGTAAACTGACGTGTTTATCGCCTTTCAAGTCTGCACGTACGCTCGGCACAAGTCTGAAAATACTTCCTGACGTGCCCTTTGAGAGCACTCTGCGAGCTTCAAATGGCACACACAGACGCACAGATAAGCGCGCCATTCACAACTATGAATGAGGAAAAGCTGCACGTCAGGTGCTTCACGAATCTCTGTTTAATTACAGATGAAGATCCTGATATATGTTGCTGGTAACATTTCAAAACTACCTTGGTGGACATTTACGACACAATCAATACAAATCAGTAACTTTCAGAAATTTATTTTTGGTATTAATTTTATTTGGTTTTCTTAGGGTTCCGTATTCAAAGGGTGCCAACGGTACCCTATTACTAAGCCTCCGCTGTCCGTCCGTCAGTCCGTCTGTGCATCTGTCACAGGGCTGTATCCCATCAACCGTAATAGGTAAGCAACTGAAATTTTCACACAGTGTGTATTTATTTTGCCTCTAGAACACCAAATAGGTAAAATTAAAAATAACAAAAATTAAAAGGGCCCACACAAACAGAGTTTTTTTGAGTTAAGTCCTATACGATGATACCCTTCGCGGGCGAGTCCGACTCCACTTGGCCGATTTTTATAATGTTATCCTAACTTAGTAAATCATCCAAACCAATTTTATTTTATATTGAATTCGAAATTTAGAAGATTAGAATGACAACTCACTAAGCTTAAACCATAATCGTTGATAAATGCAAAACAAAAACTGTTTTTTTCAGATATTTATATATTTATTCAATAATGTCCCCATCGATGGAATGTGGGAAAACAGGTTCCATGCGTATACACTCACCATGATTTTAAATTTGTTCACATTTATCTGATTTTTCAGAGAACATTCTTGATAAATGAATGGTTACATAACTGTGATACACGGGAGAACAGTTTAAATTTCTTCCATTTGAAGAATGCAGACACGGATTCGCAATTCTTTTTCTTTTCCTTCCGGACGGGCCTGCACGACGAAAATATGATGATGTATGTGCCTCGCAACCCTAAAAAGGTCATGTTCAAACACCATGTCACAAAACGTTTCAAAATGGCAAGTTCTTGGGGCATGTCTGCGCACATCACGAGGCGCCTTCGTGAATCCATGACCTGATTTCCAAGAGAAACTAACAGAGTCGGCGCAAAGGAGACACCTCTAACCAGCTTAGGACACGTCAAATATAATCTACATAGTTCCCTGGGCCGGCGGGGTTCAAACCTCGGGCTGTTTGCTCGGGAAACCTCGTTAACAGAGACGGCGAGTGTGCCAACAATTCGAGATTGAAGATACATATTGTCTCAGTTCGGTTGAAAGGGCAACTTCCGACCATCAAAATAACCAGCAAATACGTCCCTTGTTACATTATAATCCCTAGGAAGCCGTTCTCACAGTCGGCTCTGACGGTCCGGCCAATTTCGTGACCTTTAACATTCGTAAAGGGATATCTGTCGGCCTCTGCCGCGCCGCTGCGGGCTGCCAAGTCTCACCAATTACAGGGTTCGCAAGAATCTGGCTCCCAGTCAAACTTAAAAATAAGTGAACGCTTTCGATTCTGTAAGTCCTGCCCTAGCTTCGCCCTTTGCAATAAGAAAATTTTCCCGCTTACTTCTTTCTTTGTAATAAGGCATATTTTGGTACAAAAAACTCGGTATAAAAAATTGACGGAACAGAAGCCAAAGATATCATTAATTGCTTAATGATTGCAAGAAGTTCCTAAGCTTGACATTAAAGAATACATTTATGAGGTTTCTTGCACACTTCTGCAAGTATAGAACTAAATGAATCCGAAACCGTTGTTTGAAATGTAAGTATTGATTTAAAGATAATGTTATAAACTACTGTGGCGGTCAGCAACCTGCCGACGCGACATTTCCTATCCCGCGCCGCCGCCTCAGCGCCGTGCAGTGGGTCCGAGGCAGCCGCGCCGCGCACATGCATTCCACCTCGTTTGCACAATATAAATGTATCAATATATAGTCAAATCGTATGAACGAGTTTCCGTTGCATCCCCTATCGCATAGAGGCATAAACATTACCCCACAACTGGTGACCCCGTTGGAACACGTAAACTGAAAGTGAAGAAGAAGTGAACAGTAAACAGAAAGGATGTATCAAGCGCCGCAGCAGCAGATGAATCAAGGTCCGGCGCCGGAAGCTCCAGTCACGGCGATTGCCAGCCTGTCCTTGCAGGCAAGAATCCCAACCTTTTGGCGCGAGGACACGCGTCTATGGTTCGCACAATACGAGTCAGTGGTAGCAGCGCTCAAGCTAGGAGACAAGCAGAAGTATGACCTAGTCATAGGGGTTCTGCAGCGAGAGGACGTCAAACAAGTGAGTGGCATCGTGATCAGCCCACCAGAGGACGGCAAGTACGAGGCTCTGAAGGAGAGGCTAATCTCCGTCTACGAGGAGTCCACCACGCAGCAGTTTCATAGGCTGCTCAGCGGACTAGAGCTAGGAGACCAACGTCCCTCACAGTTACTGCGGAAAATGAGGGAACTCGCGTCACAGAATGTACCCGACGACGCCTTAAAAATATTGTGGATGGGCCACCTGCCACCATCAGCGCGAGCGGTGCTAGCGGTATCTAAGGAGACGGAATTGAACGATCTAGCCATCATGGCCGATAAAATGCTCGAACATATGGGCAGAAGCCACGTCAACACGGTATCCGCGCCATCGGACGGAAGTCAACGACATGACCCAGTTTCGAGTGTCGACGCGCTGGCGGGCGAAATTGCCGATTTGCGAAATCAAATAGCGCGAATGAGCCGCCGCCAGCCGAGCAGGGCTAGCGGGCGGTATCAACGCGGTAGGTCGGTTTCTCGGAACGGCCGCCGGACACCGGAAAATGCAGACTGGCTGTGTTTTTATCATTTTCGATTCGGAGACAAAGCAAGCAGATGCGAGCAGCCATGTAACTATAAAAATCAGGGAAACGGCAACTAGTGTGCACCGCGGCGGATGTGCACACGACAGTCGATAATAACCGCCTTAGCGTCTACGATCGCGACAGCGGTATACAATACCTAATAGATACCGGGGCCAACGTGTCGGTGTTACCAAAGTCAATCCTAGCACCGAGAGATAGGACTACTAGTGATTATAAGTTTTTTTTTTTTTTTTTTTTTATGCGACCTGACATGGATGGCTAATACCACACAACTACCGTTATGATATTAGCCCAATACACCACATTCCCGAAGGAATTAGGTGCCATGCCAGGACCTTCCCTTTATGAGCACGGCTACATTGAACTGGATGGAAAACACGGACAATTTTTCATTGCCGCTTCGACCATCTTTTCATCCAATGCGATGGTACCAACCCGGGCGGGCTTAAACCCTACCACCTAGTAGGGGAAGGGGACCTACAGTTTTACATGGATTCCGAACCATGGAGCAGCTCGCATTCGTGACGAAATGCACTTATCGAACTCTGAAAGAGAAAGACAGTGGTGCAAGTTGGTATTGAACCCGGGACTCTGGTACGCTAGGCCGGTCCCCGCGCCACTAGGCTACGAGCCGCTTGGCCGTTATACGCGGCCAACGGTAGCGTAATAGAGACGTACGGAGTGAAAACCATGGTGCTTAATTTAAATTTGCGTAGACCTTATAAGTGGATATTCGTAATCGCAGACATTGCGCAAGCCATAATTGGGGCAGACTTGTTAAAACATTATAAGTTACTAGTGGATTTAAGTGGTAAAAAACTAATAGACAAGGTGACAAGTTTAGACACAATATGTACGGTTAAAAATTTGCAAGTGTGTTCGCTGACGTCGATTGGGGAGCAGCACGCGTTTCGTGATCTTTTGGAAAAGTATCCGGACATCACGAAACCAGCATCTTTCAAGGAAACCCCGCAACATGGCGTCGTGCACCACATCGAGACGGTAGGAGCACCAGTGTTCGCACGGGCTAGACCTTTGGCCCCAGACAGGTACATTAAAGTTAAGAGAGAATTTGAACTCATGATGGAAATGGGAATATGCAGACCATCCAAATCTCCGTGGTCATCTCCTCTACATTGTGTCCCAAAATCTAATGGTGATATCCGTCCGTGCGGAGACTACAGAGCACTCAATGCAGTTACGAAACCAGACCGGTATCAGATTCCTAGACTTGGAGAATTTCAGTATCTTTTAGCAGGCAAACGATATTTTTCTAAGATTGACATCACGAGAGCCTATCATTGCATACCAGTGGCCCCAGGTGATATTGAGAAGACAGCCATCGCGACTCCGTTTGGTCTTTATGAGTTCACGCGAATGACTTTCGGGCTTAGAAACGCGGCCCAGTCGTTCCAGAGGTTTATGGATCATAGCGTCCTGCAAGGATTCGATTTTCTGTTTACATACATTGATGACGTAATCATAGCAAGCTCGACTATTGAAGAACACAGATTGCACCTAGAAAAGGTTTTTCAAAGCTTCAACGAGTTCGGCATAGCAATCAATCTGAGTAAATGCAGTTTTGGGAAATCGGAAATAGATTTTTTGGGTTTTCACGTTACCCAGGATGGAGTTAAGCCCTTGGAGGGAAAAGTTAAGGCAATCGAGGATTTTCCAAAACCGAGTAATATCGAGGAATTAAGAAGGTTTTTGGGAATGTAAAATTTTTATAGAAGCCACATTCCAAACGCAGCCGGTGCCCAAGCAGAACTGCATAAGTACTTGCACAATACCAAAAAAAGAGATAAAACCGAAATACAATGGACACAACAATCGGAAACCGCATTCGAAGAATGTAAACGCAGCCTAAAGAGCGCGCTCACGTTATCGCACCCGTTACCCGACACCCCTTTGGCTATATTTGCTGACGCGTCCGAATACTCTGCGGGCGCTGTTTTACAACAACGAGTCAGCAATACATGGAAACCGCTAGGTTTTTTTTCAACCAAGTTCAGCGATGCGCAAAAGAAATATAGTGCATACGACAGAGAATTGGCGGCAATTTATTTAGCAGTAAAACATTTCAGATATTTTTTAGAAGGGAGAGACGTCATTGTGTACACAGATCACAAGCCGCTGACACACGCACTCAGTAAGAACGTGGCCAGCGGATGTGACACCCCGAGACGAATAAGACACTTAAGTTTTATAAGCGAATTTTGCACGGATATCAGACATATTAGCGGATCAGAAAATGTAGTCGCAGACGCACTATCGAGAATAGCTGAAATTTATACCCCGACGACCATAGATTACAATGAATTAGCAAGCGACCAGGAAAGAGACCTAGAATTAATGGAACTAATGAAAAAAGATAATCTTTGTTTCAAACTGATCATGTTGCCCAATGTTGGAAAACCGGTATACTGTGAGATGTCAAAGGGGAACGCACGACCATACCTGACCGAGAGACACCGTTACAAAGCTTTCACAGCAATACACGGGGTAAGTCACCCAGGTGTACGGGCCACAAGAAAACTGATGACAGACAGATATTTTTGGAAGTCCATTAATAGTGAGGTAAATAAATGGAGCAAGGCATGCGTATCTTGTCAGAGATCCAAAGTACAGCGACATACGGTCGCGCCGCTGACCTCGCGAATTCGCGAGTGTTGGACGATTCAGTCATCTACACATCGACATAATTGGCCCTTTTCCGCCCTGTGAAGATAAAAGATACTGCGTCACATACATCTGCAGAACAACCAAGTGGATAGAAGCAGTACCGATACGCGTCATTACGGCGGAAACCATCGCGAGAGCAACGGTAGATCACTGGATTAGTAGATTTGGATGTCCGGAGAAGATTACTACGGATCAAGGTACCCAGTTCGAGTCGCAGCTATTTCGTCAGCTGACAAATCAATTTGGAATCGAAAAAACTCGAACGGTCAGCTGGCACCCGGCATGCAATGGCCAAATCGAGCGAGTCCATCGGGGCATAAAAGCAGCCTTAATGGCAAAATGCACGAGCGCCGAGTGGGCCCGCGAATTGCCACTAATTTTGATGGGATTGAGATCGGCCGTTAAAGAGGATATCGGGTTTAGTCCAGCACAAATGACCTACGGAGCGTCTCTGAGGCTGCCAGGAGATTTTTTTGTACCGAGCAGGCCACAAAGTTTAGACGCCGACTATGTACAACGCCTAACCACCACACTCGAATCGCTGAACCCTTCTCCCAGAACGGCCCACGGTGAAAGGAAAACGTTCGTTCACAGCGACCTGCGTACGTGCTCGCACGTGTTCATCAGAAACGAAATAAAGCGTTCCCTCACGCCTCCCTACCAAGGTCCGTACAGGGTATTGAAGAGGCAAGACAAATATTTCGACATTGAGCTACCGAACAGGAACACGCGAATGACAATAGATCGATTAAAACCAGCGTACCTACTCAACGAGGACACCATCGAGCCAGAAAGGCGAACCCCCTACCCAGTCCTCCAACGGACAAGTCCCGACCACGAGGAGACACCGCAATCGAGAGTTGACACCCTGCCGGTACAAACCATGACGAAAACGGGGGACCGCGAGGCGAGCACACAAGCACCGACGTCAGCTAGAACCACACGGGCAGGGCGACTAATCAAACCACCAGTGCGTTTCGCTTAACGTGGGGCGGGACGTCCGTGGGCGCCCAAACAGTGCCGGCTGATACCGCGATAAATAAGTGATATAGGAAGTGATATCAGTGGTGCGGGCTGGCGTGAACGACGTTACTCTGCGCAGCTCGCACATTAGATTAAGAACAGTGGTGACAGTAGGAGAGCCCGAACTGTTAGCAAGCATAGTTTTTTTTAAAAATAATAGTTTAAAAAAACTAAAAAAACACGCTTTTATAGCTAACCGAACTAAAAAATAGAAAATAATTTTTAATTTTAAAGAGTTTATATTACAGTAGTAGAAGATCGAACAATCAATCAGAATTTATCACCTCAAGATAAAATTATAATAAAGTTTCAGTTGTTAACAAAATAATTGAATTCAGAGTAAAAAGCGTGGGGTGCTTGATAAAGTAAATGTAACAATCATTCTATTTGCAACTGTCGATCAGAGGAGAGTTATGAAAAGTAGTAAAAATCAATAAGACTTTATAATTACAAATTTTTTGATCGTATTAAATTCCTTCCTTATCGACTGTAATTTCAAAGCATTGGTGTTTACCAAATTTTGTCCCGTAAAATAAATAGATTAAAAATTTATGTTCGGTTGTACAATCTCTTTATTAGATAGGTAGGAACTAATGTTAATAAAATACATATTTAATTTAGACTTAAAGATAAAAAACTTCTTCTAAAAGAGCCGGAGCTTCAGCTGTACCTAGAATACTGGCGGTGTTGCCTCTTTGGATTTCGAGGCTTATTCGCCGGACAAAATGGGCCCCGGACCTGGGATCACCAGAACTTTCATTTAAAAGTTTGCCTAACGTTGAAGCAAAAGTTATCGCTTCTGGTGACCATGATGTTGGTATGAGGATGGCACAATCTAGCACCGACTCGAAGGCCTATTGAAATTCTGAGAGTGTTACTGTCAAGCAGAGTGCCTAGGCTTGGTGATGGATAGGCCCCCCGCCCCGGATTCGGCGACTGATGATGCTAGAATGCGAGCTTTGTCAATGTCAGCACTATTCATCAAGAGGGAAGAGTGTATAGATTTTATAATCGGCAAATCCCAGGCTTTTTGGAGTTTAAGACGGATTGGAATAGGTTCTTCTGGGCACCTGGATTTCCAACCTTCGATAGCCCTGTTCAAGCAGTCCACCTCGAAATCACAGCCAAGTGATGGTGAAAGAATACTACCCACGAGTGGTAAACTGCTGTGGACGGAACTCAAAAATGCTGGAAGTGCAACATCTTTTGTGCATCGTATGCCAACTCCGCCGAAGCCTATGGGAAGAGAGGCTTGTATCCAAGCATTTCCTTCTAATTGAATGTTCGTTATTTGGGATAGGCCTTTTTTGACAATAGCGTCTATTTTAGTTAGTGCTTCTGTATTGCGCCATAAAGGGCAACAGCGCATAAAGTATGTGAATCGTGGGATACCAAAACAAAATTTAAGGAGATGTAAGCCGACATGAGGTTGGATAGCACGAAGGCGATTTGTGAATATCTCCAACATATTGGTTTTATTTTCTAAAAGCGTTGTTGTGGATTGTTCCGTCAACGGGGCGCCCAGGAAGAATCTGTTCTCTTCAGTTAGAGTTTTGATTCCCGGTGTAATTTTTTCCAAAAGGCTTTTGATTTCTGTTGTCCTATCGGCGGTTAATTTCGAGAATATTGCTTCGCATTTTGTAGGGTTCAGCTCTGCATAAAGAATGAACAAGGTGAGAACGCAATTATCCTGAAAACATTTTTGCCTCCGTTGTACTGTACCAAGTATGGAGTGTACAGAGTCTCTACACTCCATAGTACCAAGTGCCCGAGCGAAAGAGTAAGTCCGAAAGTGCGGGCATGCGCAGATCTCGCGCTAGCTCTGTCTCTTTTACTCCACTACAGAGGATCTATAAAAGAATTTATTAATCCTGGCGGTCCTAATAAGGATAATGGGAAACTGTTATGAAATTATTGCATTGTCATCGGTCCTTGATACGTTTTTTTTTTATGTGACTTGACATGGATGGCTAATACCACACCCTCTGTCATGGTATTAGCCCAACACACCACATGGGAACTAGGTGCCATGCCAGGACCTTCCTTATATTGCTCGGCTACATTGAACTGGATGGAAAACACGGACAATTTTAATTGCCGCTTCGACCATCGTTCATTCAATGCGATGGTACCAACCCGGGCGGGATTAACCCTACCACTTAGTAAGTAAGGAAGGGGACCTACAGTTTAACGTGGAATCCGAACCACGGCCAGCCTCTCTCAACGGTCTAATGGTCACCCATCCAAGACCAGACCGGACCCAGCGTTGCTTAACTTCGGAGAGCGATCGCCGAAGTGTCGCGCCACTGGGCCACTGAGGCTGAGAATGCAAAGTTTCAAATTAATCAGACTTCTGGAAACTGGTGAAAATTAATCTCAAAGATTCCATTACATACATAGATACATGCAACCCAAGCTAATAAAAGCGTGTTAATGATTAATCCTGGCGGTCCTAATAAGGATAATGGGAAACTGTTATGAAATTATTGCATTGTCATCGGTCCTTGATACGTATGCAAAGTTTCAAATTAATCAGACTTCTGGAAACTGGTGAAAATTAAGTTCAAAGATTCCGTTACATAGATACATACATAGATACAACCCAAGCTAATAAAAGCGTGTTAAAAAAGGAAGGGGTTGATGTGGCGGTCAGCAACCTGCCGACGCGACATTTCCTATCCCGCGCCGCCGCCTCAGCGCCGTGCAGTGGGTCCGAGGCAGCCGCGCCGCGCACATGCATTCCACCTCGTTTGCACAATATAAATGTATCAATATATAGTCAAATCGTATGAACGAGTTTCCGTTGCATCCCCTATCGCATAGAGGCATAAACATTACCCCACAACTACTACTGTTTAAAAATACTAGTGGTTTTAGGAGCGGGTATTCAAATCAATATTTTTTTATGATATGACAATCTTTGACTTGAGTGAAAAATGAGCCGGTAACTAATTTATGAGAACGAATTTAATTTTATATTTTATTGAAATTTATTCTTGATTTTTTTGCGTTTGAAAATTAAGTATTGAAAAGGTATTCGGTGATTCTGGATAGGTTAGAGAAAGTTAAGGATTATTAAGTACGCATTATTTTTAGAAAAAATCCAGACACACAAATGGAACCGGTCCTATACATTTCACTAAATTCACATTAGCAATTTTATTTTATTTTTATTTATTTATTTATTTATTTTATTTATTTATTTATTTATTTTATTTATTTATTTATTTATTTATTTATTTATTGGAAAACTTACAGCTTATTCACAATTAATATACAAAAATGGACAATGTAATTGTCAAAAGCCAAAAACATGTTTTCACAGATACAATTTACAATTTGAGTTGACCTTACTTAAATCTAAACTTAAATTAAACATGGAAATGAGCATATGTATATAGTTAAGCGAATATTAAGTTTTAAAATTAATATGATAAATAAATGCCCTTTAGGGTTTCGTACCCAAAGGGTGCCAACATGACCCTATTACTAAACGTCAACGGGCTGTATCTCATGAACTGTAATAGGTAGATACTCGACATTTTCATAGAGTTTGTACCTCTATGCCCGCTTTAGAAACAAATTCTTAAAAAATAAAAACGCGCCAAATTATGTATAAGAAGCCTTAGATGAAAAAGAATGGATACGGTACCTCCATACTGATGATAGTTCAAAAGCTTTCCTATTTTTAAAAAACTCACACACCTATACTTTTACATGCACACCAAACTCTAATACGTAAAGGGTAAAAGAGCAGGACAAAGGTATAAGGAAATGCATCTTGCGAAAAAGTGACAAATAGATTCATCTAATCGCGGAAGAATGAAATGAGACAACAATTTCCTTAAATTTAATTAATTATAGCGTGAGAAAAAGGGATGGTGACATTTGTGACGTCTGGTCGTAGATATAGTGCAAAATTCATCCTAATCCATCATGACACATCAACGATGCGCGCATGCTAAGCCCTTTGACCAGAATGGCGCGTCAAAACTAAATGAAAAATGAAAGTGAAAACGGCAGGGTTGCCAAAAATGATCACAAAAATAAATAACAATATATTGTATTGTACATTAAAATATTAAGGTTCCTATTCATAGTTTATTCATATATTCATACAGTTCAGCAAAATCTAACTACGAGTTATCTTAGGCAGAAGATCAGCCTAGCCATTCAGCGGGGGAACGCGGCCTCCGTCATCGGCACGTTGCCAATTGCGCCGATGAGTGAGGAATATTTTAATCTTTAGTTGTGTTTTATTCCTTTTTCTGTATTAATTAATTTATAATAATATAAAAAAAATACAAACAATAATTTATACATACTATAAATTAAAAAAATGTTACCGTTTCTTTTATGACTATTTTCAGAGAATCCAAAGTTTCTCATAGATGACAAGAGGTTCCTATTTAGTGCTAGTGGTCAGAACAAGTAGTACCATGATTGTATAGTTAACAAGGCATCAAATAATCTTTTCGCGAATTTGCAAGCGGGAAAATGAAAAAAATAATAACGGAATCATTCTTTAAACCATCGTTTTTCTGAGTAAAAATCATCGATATTAAGGATAAATTAATAAAGTCAAATATACACAATTTGTAAATATTTAAATCATAAAATAAAATAAACACAAAGAGGGAATCATTAATGTATTGCAAGTATGGGTCAAACATTGCAAAACGAATAACATTGATTATTCTTGAATTGTCCATGTTTGCATTTTATGCATTTAAAAATTTCGTTCAATGCGTTTTAGATGCTAAAAAATAGTCCAAATAATAGTCAGTACAGTGTTATGTAAAACCTGTTGATGATTATTGCCGTTTGCCGTAAATGTGTGATGGTATTTTGATAAACCACTAAGTTCTTTCTTTTTACATTTTTTTTAATTTCCTTCAAATAGGTTCAGTTTATTACGCTTTTGTCCCTTTGTCGCGGCTTTAATCCCCGGATTGGTTTTATGTATATGATAAAGTTTTACATTTACATATTTTTCGATAATAGCCCTAAGAAGATGATTAAGTAAGTCGTGATAAGTCTATGATTAAATGTAGCAGGTTGAAGAAATGAATACTCATTCAATGACAAAAGGACATTTGAGCCAAGAAACGACTTGAGAATTTTAATCTTTATGGAAACGAGCTGTCTGTCACATGTAAAATTTTGACCATTTTCAAGGATTTACCTTTTTAGCACAGCCTCAGAACTAAGACATATTATACAAACAACCTAAACGACATTATAAAAAATAATAAACAGTACGTAGACTATTGTTTTGTGGCAGCCCTACTTGTTTTTAAAATAAAATTTAGTTTAATATATAATACTGAAATGAAAACAAAAATAAAAATCGAACTGACAATTTAAGTTTGCTTGTGCCAACCCTGTTTGCGCCTTTACAACACATAAAAGGTTTCAGGTCAATTAAACTAAAAATATACTGAATATGCTTGTACTTACACATGGAATGTGATTCCATTGCTCTTGTTGTGCTTATTAGTGTTATTTCGACATTTGTCAACCACACAAGACATTTTGAAGGCATTTTGTTGATATTTTGAAATCTTGCCCAACTGATGCGTATGGATTGACGTTTGACACCGACTGAGAGCATATGAGCTGACTGAGCGTATATTTGACGGACCGTAAAATTTTTTTAGTCCCCTATCCATTCCTTTTTCATCTAAGTAAGAAGTGTGATTTTTTGGGATGGTACGGAACCCTTCATATGCGAGTCCGACTTGCACTTAGCTCGTTTTTGGTCTTCCTACGTTACCTAGACCAGAAGAAAAAGTACAACGAATATGGACGAACGGGAGGAGCGATCGAAACTCATTCCTATGGCGCTAGCGTAGCGTAGCGTGGTCGTTACTCTATGTGTAGTTAGTTTGTAGTTAGTTGACTAATTACTACTAATTATTAACTTGACATATTTAGCTTAGTTTTAATTATTTAGTAAATTTGACGATAATATGCCAGAAATTGTAAGCTGAATGTATGTTTGTTTGTATGCCTTAAAATAAGAAAAAAATACCTGTCTGAATGTAGCTTGTCTACCAATTTGAAAAAATAAAATACAATACAATACAGTTCATTTACGAACTCGGTACACCCTACATATACTGTTTGATGCTCTAAATAGCGTCCTGTGTTCTTACGTGTCGTTGGAACACGAGAAAATCAGTAGTAAGCGATTTCATAAACGAAGTGACTCGCCAGCGCTTCTATTTTTTAAGGCAAAAGTTGCTACGCCAAAATGCACATGAGTTTCGGTTTTTACTCCCGTCCGTCCTTACTCACTGCAACACAATGTTAAATTAAGGGGGTGGCAGAGCAGGCGACTATTATATTACTTCGGTGACTGGTTATTATATTAACTATAGATGGTTAAGATTGGGGGAAGAACAGCTAAGACTGCAGGACAAGTCAACTACCATTCTGTTTTGACACCTCTTTTGGACCGAACCGACAGTGGAAAAGAATGCTTTAGCAGGGTCTCCCTTCTAACAAAGAAGAGTTAAGGGCCTGGTACTAGCCAAACGCAAAGTTAGACGAGGCACCCCAAGTTAACTAACTAAGTCTGACGATTATAAGTGTCATTCTTACAATATATGATTCCTTGTCTAGGAATTGAATTATTTTCGTTAATGTATGTTTCCTTTTTCTATACAAAATACATTGCGGAAACGGTGTCCATTTCCGAACTTTTTTGACTAAATGTAGAAATCTAAAAGCAAATGGAATTTTTTGTTTATGCATATATGCTGTTTTTGCTTATATCTAGAAATCGAATTACTTTCAGATTTCTAATGAGAAAAATCAACTTTTTTATTTTTATTATTATTTAAATAAATGATGGAATAAAAAAATATTAACAATCCATTACACAGGTCAACACTGGTTTTGGTGCCGCAAAGCTGTATTTTTTTTTCAACTTAGGACCTTATAATGATTACATAAATAGCAAACATTTTGATTTCCTACGTATAGTTTTTTTTATTTTGATTTTTACAGAAAAAAAGAAATTAACATGAAAAACAGCATTTATTTAATTATTGGACCAGATAAACTTTCTTTTTCGCGGCTATCGTGAATGATATTTAGTAGGACAATCATGTTGCATCCCCCAGCAGTAGTCAACCATCATGTGCCGATCCCATCAGCCCTGGGACCTCGCTTTCATAGGTTTTAGGTCCTTGTGAAACCGCTCGCCTTGTTTTTTGCCATAGGATCCAAGATTCTCTAGGAATTGGTCAAGATGTCTGAGAAGGTAGTGCACTTTAGTGTACATATGAAAATCTAAGTTTATAAATTTCTCCAGCGTGTCGTTTTTAATTTCAGAGTAGTTACTTGACCTTTGATTTCCTAGACGAGCCAGTCTCCTTTTCCTCATGTCGATGCTTGACTCTAATATCCCACAGGCAATAAAAAAACGGGTATTTGGTGTCCGAATAAGATGTTAACCATTTTCAGATCAACACAGATACTCCATTGGTGCTAGTTTTTGACTTTGTTGATTGTGATTTGATGTTGTCTAGCACAAGTGAAATATTTTCATATGCTTCCTTAAATTTTGTTGTAGGAGCAATGGGAGATGAACCATATTTGTAAACATTTTGTAAAAGGACACACTTAAGGCTTCATTTCGAGCTATCTATAAAGAGTAGATATAAATTAGGTTGATATTCTGAAAGACCCATTTCGAGAATATAAGCCTTACAAGATTTTCCTAACAAAAAAATGGTAACAATTCTTGCTCTCTTGTATGAGTCAAGCAGTTTATTTTTATTTAATCTAGAAGATATATACATCTGCAGATTTTTAAGGTAGTTTAAGATCTCTTATCAAATCATTCAAGTATTCTTAGGTAAAAGGTTTAAGCTCTGTAGACGCTATTCCTTCGAAACCACTGTGGCGACTCACTTTTTTAACAATTTCTTCAAATGACGGTTCGTGGGAAGTGCACAACCTTGTAACAGGTTCTTTCTCTAAATGTGGTGAGTCTGGTTAAATATTTTTTAAATTGACGCCACACAAATGACACCAGCAGAAGTTACAGTCGTTGATATGTTTTTTGTTTCTTTTCATTGCATTCGGCAATAAGAACCTCGTACGGTTTATTTGTCCACTGACCCACTGTCTCGAGTGTTAATAGAACATTTAACAAATAATTTGAGGTATCCACGTCTTGAATTCATCCACAATTTTCAACTTTAAGTAAAAAAATAAGCACTTTTTTATGAAATCTGTTATAGGTTGTCTATCTTTTTTACTATGTATTCATCAAAAATATAACAAAATACATTTAGATCATTGAAACAACTTCTTTGCGAGGAAGACATGATATTAAAATAAATTTATTTGTAGAAATGTACGGATAAGATAGCAAACTAAGCACATGAAAGTACTAATTAAATATAAATAAGTAAAAAAAAAAAAAAACTAATTACAGCCAATATTGAAAACTGAGGGTAGTTACAAATCTACACGTAGGAAAAAAAAAAAAATTTTTACTATTGCCAAAGCATACCTAACACAAAACCACCAGCGTAATCTCGGCACCAAAAAAAAATATTTTTTTTGTTGACTTGTGTTATCAGTCTGGAGTTCTATTTGGATTTGCTGAAGCGTTTCACTACATATTATTACATTTGTTATAAAGTGCATTTGTATGGCGCGAGTAGTTGGCTAGTCCTAGCGCCTTAAGTACGAGTTAGTATATTTTTTTAATATTTTTTTATGTTAAACGCGGCATATGGCGCAAGCCAGGATCTCACTAAAAAGGCGCCCGACGGCGCCCATGGGCTTTCGGACTTTCACGGGGGCCGCCATAAATACGCCATAACGATGGTGACGTCAGGGGAGAGGTAGAAGCAGTGGTGCTACGGATTTCCCGTAACGCTCATTGTCCTTATTGTTATTTCATTTGAGATCGATCTAAAATATTAATAATTCATCTTTGTCTACTACAAGAAGTTTCATCTTTATGGCCTCGAAACACAGTTTTTTCATTAATTTAATCTTAAACGGTGACATGTGGACAAAGAATGTGACCCCCAAAAGTAACTTATTTCCTTCCGTATCTATTCGGACCAAAATCAAGAAATTAAGGACTATGGGTGAGTGCTGACGCAACAATCATAGCGAATTCACGTCCTCATAAGGTAAATAGTCTCCAGCTAAACATAAACAACACGAGTGAACAATGGCCCGTGTAGAGCATGAAAGGCCACCTCATGCATTATGCAGACTTGCACGCGGGGCGGGCGGCACGACTTCATACCGAGCTAGCGCAGCGCGTTCGTCCCAGCGACGCTACGGGGCCGATGGCGTCGGTATTATACAGTGAGCGAGTCAATGGAACCGCGCGAGATTTTGAGTCTCAAAGACAGTCAATTTTTAATAGTGATTCGGTGGACATTGGCTATTTGAACTTGCAAAATACTGGGGGAAACATAGCGTAAAGTTTCGAGCATGTGGACATGATCGCTATTACCTTAGGACACAATCGATCGAAAAATATCCTCCTACGTGGAGATTGAGTCACAAAGACAGTAATTTTTTAATAGTGATTCGGTGGACATAAGCTTTTTGAACTTGCAAAATACTGGGGTAAACATAGCGTAAAGTTTCGAGTATGTGGAAATGGTCGCTATTACCTTAAGGACGTTCCGACCCATACAATGTTTTTTTTACACAGAACGCAAAAAATATTACACTTTAAGGCACGAAGTCGTCAAAAATATTAAATATAGCCATAGTAGTTGCAGCGAAAACATATTCACAATTTCTGGTTTAATGGTTTCGTTGTAATTGCCGATTAGAAGTTTTACACCGTTAGATGGCGCTGTTAAATAAAAATCGTATTTAAATAAATTGTAACAAAACCAATAATCCTGAAATTGTGATTAATGTGTTTTCGCTGCAAGTAATATGACTATATTAAACTTTTATTATTAATTCGTGGCTTAAAGTGCAATACTTTTTGCGTTATGTGTGCAAAGAACTTTATATGGGTCGGAACAGCCTTAAGACACAATCGTAATTTACTCTCCGTCCGCGACCGCAGATATAGTATTTGTGTTCGTGACTACCATAGTCTTTCCACATACTGGAAATACGGTGGCGTGTGGAGCATGTGCTGTGAAGTAAACTCCCCTTTCGTGAGCCGGCGACCGCAGATGTAGTAGCTGTGCTTGTGGCAACCTTAGTCATTCCACATGCTGGCAACACGGTGCCGTGTGGCACGCCGGGCGTGAGTACACACACCGTCCGTGAACAGGCGATCGCAAAAGTATTAGCTGTGCTTGTGGCAACCTTAGTCATTCCACATGCTGGCAACACGGTGGCGTGTGGCACGCGGGGCGTGCAGTATACTCACCGTCTGCGAACGATCAGCCTCGGTAGCTTTTGTCAGCCTCGGTGCGATGCCTTGCGAATCGATAAGCTGGGGAAGCACGGCCAATATCTGACGGTCAGTTCGGTATTAGCCATCCATGTTCAATTACATAAAAGAAAAGAACGGGCGACCGCAGATAAAGTACTCGTGGTCACCTGAGTCATTCTACATGCTGGCAACGCGGTGGCGTGTGGTGAGAGGGGCTTGCAGTAAACTCACCGTCCGTGAGCGGGCGGCCGCAGATGCAGTAGTTGTGCTCGTGGCAACCTTATTCATTCCACATGCTGGCAACGCGGTGGCGTGTGGCGAGCGGGGCTTGCGGTACACTCACCGTCCGTGAGCGGGCGCCCGCAGATGTAGTAGTTGTGCTCGTGGCATCCGCGGTCGTTCCACATGTAGGTAGCGCGGAGAGGAAGCGGCGGGGCGGCGTGTGGCGCGCGGGGCGAGGGGAAGCTGCGCCGCAGCTCGACGCAGTCCTGCCCCGAGGTGCCGTCGTCGTTGGGCTGCGGCGCCACCTTCCGCCATCCCGGAAACCAGTCTACCAAACCACAGAATAAGTTAATAGTCAAACGGCATATTCTCAGCAATCATTTTGAGTGGAAATAGTGGATAATAGAGCATCTACCCATTACTATCGGAAATGTCGGAACAGTATTTACTACATCGAACCAATCGCTATTTACTTTGATATGTTTAGCGCTGCATATACCGACTTCCTCACAAGGAGGTGCCTGACGTCGTCCATGGTCTTTTGAAGTTTCTCCGAGGCTGCTAAAACCATGCCGGCTAGCTAAACTTTAACTAACATAACTATCTGAATGTGTGTGGTTATTTAAATATTGTTTGTTTTCAGGATTAATTTTATTTTATTACATCTTTTAAAGCTGGTAACGTTTCAAAAACGTTAGATTTTATTAGGATTTTGTTTTACTATTGAGGCTGGTGATAAGAAAAAAATAACTTTAACTATAGTTGTTTTTTTTAAACCTACCCGAAAGCCTGTTATTTAGTAACTCATGTAGCTCCTTAAGAATAGTTTATTTTATGTAAAAAAGTTATTGAAATAGTACCAAGCATTCTGGATATAATCCCAAATGTTTATTCATAAGAAATACCTTATTTTTTAAAGTGGTTCATATTGAGAAGAGTGTAAGATGGTTTGGATATTTGGGGCGAATTAGCGACGAAAAATTACACAACATATTTACACAATTTTATCAAACTTAACATTGATAATATCCTTGCTTATATTAAGCAAGTATATCCTATTCTATATATTAAGCTTGATAATATCCTATTCTCGGACGGTCTATACCTTGTAGAATAACAACACCATAAGAGGTAAGCCTCTTAAAAGAGTAAGTGAGATAAAAGACCCGGGAGTTATATTGGACGGATAAATATTATTTAGATCCCCCACAATTACATACACATACACAATGCTGGAATTTATCTGTTGGCAGCTATCGATAATTATAAATAAAAGGAATAAGTAAATTAAGGCTTTTTATTTATTTATTAATTAATATAGTATAATATCGTGATCACGAACGTATTTTTCTCGAAAATTTAATTCCGAAACATTAATACGAGTCCGATATGCACTTTGACTATTTTTTAAAACTTCGATGTGCAATTTGCAGTATTATCTACCCTTATAACCATACATAGTTGTGTTGTCAATAAACTTAATATGTTCATTTTATGTGATTGATAAACATATAAATAACCAGTAATTCGAAAATTTGTTTGGCGTCTCGTCCGATTTTCCAAACGGCGCCATCGCTATACAATATTCCATAAGTTTGACAATATCTTCATCTTTTAACTTCTTAATAATAATATATGAATTTTAAAATATGCTTCAACTTACTATCCAGTGAATAAAAACTTCCTTGTAATCGCAAGATTAAGCAGCTGATACTTTGAAATAAATTATTATTGAAATTATGAATATGAAACACAATTAATTTCGATATACACAGTTTAATACCACTTTTACACAGTTCAACCCACATATTTATAGTATATAAGTTATGAGTATCGCGCTGCTTATCTTGTACGTGAGTTAGGACGGTTGTGATAACACAGAAATAAAAATAAACCTGTCACTGTACTTAGTAATTCGTAACATATGATTTGTAACTATAGGAGTGTGTGTGTGAATGCACATTTGTACGATTTTGTGTAGAGTGAGGTAGGGGACAACAACACGCAACACAATACTGTTATATGTGTCCAACTGTCTAAATAAGCATATTTTTGTTTTATTTATCTAATTGATATTTATATTTTTTGTAACAGTAAAAACACTATCATAAAGAAGTTAAAACTCTTTGGTTGAGTTCTTTAATATGTATGAAAAGGCATTGTACACATGCTCATACAATTATCAGATCATTTAATAAATGGTCATAAATAGTCCACTCGCGCGCGGTGTAGCAGTTTTATGTCAGCACCGGATGCGTTACGAGATGGTCATAACTAGTCCCTATATACACGCGCACTACACTACGCGCACGCGTACCGAGTGCGCATGGGTATAAATTGTAGTGCTACGCGCACTAGGCGTAGCAGTGCTACGTCAGTACCGGGTGCGCTACGAGATAGTCATTGATAGTTCGGCTATGCTTGCGCTCGGCGTAGCAGTGCTACGCCAGCACTAAGTGCGCATGGGTATGAATTGTAGTGCTACGCGCACTAGGCGTAGCAGTGCTACGCCAGTACAGAGTGCGAGGCGATAAATTGGTTTTATAAATTGTGGTTCTACAGGCACTCGCCGTAGCAGTGCTACGCCAGTACTATGTACGCATCGGTATAAATTATAGTGCTACGCGCACTAGGCGTAGCAGTGCATTATTAGGAAGTTGAAAGATAAAGATATTGCCAAACTTATGGTATATTGTGTAGCGATGGCGCCTGTTTGGAAAATCGGACGAGACGCCAAAATAAATATCGAATTACTGGTTATTTATATGTATACCAATCACATAAAATGAACATGTTAAGTGTATTGTCAACACAACTAGGGTAGATAATACTGAAATTTGCACACTTAAGTTTTAAAAAATAGTCAAAGTGCGCATGTGTATAATTTGTAGTGCTACGCGCACTAGGCGTAGCAGTGCTACGCCAGTATAGAGTGCGAGGCGATAAATGGGTATTATAAATTGTGGTTCTACACGCACTCGCCGTAGCAGTGCTACGCCAGTACTATATGCGCATGGGTATAAATTATAGTGCTACGCGCACTAGGCGTAGCAGTGTTACGCCAGTACAGAGTGCGAGGGGATAAACGGGTACAAATTGTATTGCTACGCGCACTAGGCGTAGAAGTGCTACGTCAGTACCGGTTGCGCTACGAGATGATAATTTACAGGTTTTTTTGTACTTGAACATAGGCGGTTAATACTTCATCCGCAGTCATGATATTAGCGCAACACACCGCATTTCTGAAGGATTAGGGGCTACACCAGGACCATCCCACAATGAGCACGTTTACATTGATCTGGATGGATACGCCAGACAATTTGATTACCGCCTCGACATTTTTTATCCAATCCAACCCGGGCGAGCTTAACCCTACTTCCTAGTAATAATGTTTTGTCAGTTTTTTTAATATTTCCAGGATGTTTGCACTACTTCCAACTTTGGAGAACTTTGTTACACATTGTTATAGGTGTCTATAGTGTGCTCTATTATTTATTATGTGACGACATAAATGGCTATTAATACTTCTACGGTCATAATATTGGCCCAGTACACCTCAGGGAACTGCCAGAACTTTTGCGTCCTGCGTCTCTTAACGGACACCTCATTATTGGATAACTCTGTTTGTGTTACTTGCTTTTTAGAGTTTCGTATCCAAAGGGTGCCAACGGAACCCTATTACTAAGTCTCCGCTGTCCGTCTGTCCGTTTGTCCGTCCGTCTATCCGTCCGTCAGTCTGTCACAGGGCTGTATCTCATGAACCGGCCTAAAAATATTTAGGTTTAAAGTAAATTTATAAAATAATTTCATCTTAAATTGGCTTTAATAAAATATATCATGTCGTTTTTTTATATATGGGATATTTTCGATTACGGTCTTCTAAACTACGGAACCCTGTGGTCTGAAGTAAGTAGGCCGTTTTTCATAATGTTGGAATTATACCTGCGAAAATTAAATATATCACACTTGTTGTTGTCAATGTTTTACTAGGTTCCATTTACTCAACCGTACATAAACGGTATTAAAAAGCACAATCAACAAATAGGAATGAAAAAAAAAATTTTTTTTAACACCAACCAATTTCGCACTTAAACCTTGACACATATAATACGAGAAGATTGAGTGCACATTACCAGAGTGTGTCGATAAGGGAAAAACTTTCTCCCCCGTTCGATCCACATATTTCATTCTTAATCTTCCCTTTTGTCGTTTTCCTTCTATTATCGCTTCTGTCTTCGGTGCAATGTTCTAGTTACGAGACGACACCTATTTTTTTTAAAATCACAAGACCTTATGTTTTGTGTGGAATGAATCCATAAATCACGTTTTTACTTTGAAAGATTTTACTTTGATTAATTTATCAACCTAGGACAGAAAAATACATTCGAGTAAAAATTATGTAATCTCCGATTAGATCAATACAGTTGGTCCACTTATATTGCAATGAGTTTAAACCCATAGAAAACTAAATTCTTTGGTTGCTCGTCAAACAATGTGGCCATAGCTTCCATGAACTCTTCATTCAGATACCAGATGCCTGGGTTCAGTTCCGACATGCACCACTGTCTTTCTCTTTCCGAGTTCGATAAGTGCATTTCGTCACGAATGCGTGCTGCTCCATGGTTCGGAATCCATGTAAAACTGTAGGTCCCCTTCCCCTACTAGGTGGTAGGGTTTAAGCCCGCCCGGGTTGGTACCATCGCATTGGATGAAAAGATGGTCGAAGCGGCAATGAAAAATTGTCCGTGTTTTCCATCCAGTTCAATGTAGCCGTGCTCATAAAGGGAAGGTCCTGGCATGGCAGCTAATTCCTTCGGGAATGTGGTGTATTGTGATAATATCATAACGGTAGTTGTGGGGTATTAGCCATCCATGTCAGGTCGCAAAAAAAAAATTCTAGAAAATCGTTGCCCTCGAAGGATTTTATTCAAGTTTCAGAATAGAAAATAATCTGACGAGGCTAAGTCAGGGATGTAGTGTGGATGGTTGAGCTGTTGAAACCCGCAGCCTCGAATGGCGGTCTGTGCTTTTGCACACATGAGTACCGAAGCATTGTCGTGAAGAAACAGAACGTTTGATGTGAATTTTCTGCATCTTTTCTGTTTGATATAATCTCGCAATGCATTTATGGTACTAGCGTAGCTCTCTCCCTTTATTTATTTATTTAATAGTTCATTAACACCGTTTAGTATGAGAACATTTCAATCACAATTCAATTTCAAACAATACATTAAACAATAAAATAATTCAACATCACACATTAATCATAAATACAATTCAACATTTCTTAAAAAGTATAGGGAAGTTAGAATCATCATAAGTGCAGCTCAAATATTAGAAACAAAAATATAATTTGTAATTTAAAAAAAAAAAAAAAACCATAAAATTATTAACATATTCGTTTCATAGAATTGATTGGGAACAATTTCAAAATTTAGAATCAAATCACTGAGTAGGTATAGTTCAAATAATAAAATAGGCAAAATAAAAGTATTCAAGAAAACTCATTTTAATGATTTTAACTTACGTAGGTTTCAAAAACTGTTCATTTACTAGCCATGTTAAAGAAATCATTAAGCGTATAAAATGAGTTTCTTATCAAAAAATCCTTCAGCTCTCGCTCAAACAACTTGGTATTTTCAATGGTCTTCATTTCGTTTGGCAATTTATTGAACATCTTAATCGATAGTGAGTTAAAACTGTTTGCCTTGAGTTTTGTTCTAGCTGGTGGAACTGATAGCTTTAATCTATATCTTAATACATATTTATTTTGTTGATCTCCTTGTTTAACTATATTATTTATGTTTTTATGGGTATTTGTACATAATTGAAAAATATACATACAAGTTATGGTAAGAATTTTGTGTTCTCTAAAAATTGGTTTGCATGTTTCGTCCCATTTCGAAAAAGTGATTATTCTGAGTGCCTTTTTTTGTAATTTAAGTATTTTAGTTATTTCTCTACTTCCTCCCCACACTTCCAAGCTATATCGCAGAATTGACTCAAAGTATGCAAAATATATAGTTTTTAATGTTTCTATGTTTGTGTATTTTCTTATAGTTTTTAGTGCATAGCAGGCGTTAGCAAGTTTTTTTGATACTTTTTCTATTTGTGATTTCCAGTTTAGATTGCTTTCGACTATGACTCCTAGAAATGTTATTTTGTCCACTTTTTTGAAAGGAAAGTTCTCTATTTCTTCATCTTCTACTGTTTTATTTTTCATTTTATAAATCATATGTTGGCTCTTATCTTTATTTAATTTCAAGTTATTGTGGTAAAACCAATTCGACAATTCGTTTAATGTTATGTTCATATTCTTAAACAAATCGTGAGTTGTGTTTCCGTGTACAGTGCAACTAGTATCATCCGCAAATAAATATGCATCACTCTTAGTGAGTTGATTGGGAAGATCATTTATATACACTAAGAACAATAAGGGACCCAACACTGACCCTTGTGGGACACCATATTGTATTGTTTCTTTGTCGGACTGTACCTGTATTCTAGTTCCATTTTTAGTATAACTACTAATTTCAACGTATTGTTGTCTGTTTGTCAAGTATGATCTGAGCAAGTTCAGTGGCGGTCCTCGAACACCGTAATATTCCAGTTTTTTCAATAGTATGGAGTGATTTACGCAATCAAAGGCTTTGCTCAGATCACAGAATAGACCAACACATTTCTTTTTATCATCCAACTTATCTATTATATTTCCTACAAGTTCTTTTATTGTTTTTGTTGTTGATTTATCTTTTCTATATGCGTTTTGTTTGCTAGTAAAAATATTATTTTTTTCAAAAAACACATCAATTTTCTGGCTATGATTTTTTCAAATATTTTAGTAATGGGTGATAGTATTGAGAGAGGGCTATAGTTAGATACATCTTTATTATCACCCTTTTTAAAAACTGGTATAATCTTTGCAATTTTCAATTCATCTGGATAAGTTCCCTCGTTTATACATGTGTTAAAGACAGAAGTGAGCGGTCTACTTAAAATGAAGGCATTTTCTTTCAAAACATCAGTTCTCAATTCGTCATAACCAACACTTTTACTATTATTTAGTGATTTGATTGTTCTATACACTTCCTTTTCTGTGAAATATTCAAGATAAAAAGATTTAATAGTGTCAGTTTGATTTTTTTTTAATAAGTTGTAGAATTCTGTACTTATAACTTCTTCTTCAGGCTTACCTACATTTGCAAAAAAAAATATTAAATATTTGTGTGATTAGTTTTGGGTCTTTGATTGCTTTATTATTTTTTATGAGTGTTGTGTTTTCTTTTTTTTCTGGATTTGTTTGATTTGTTCGCCTTTTAATAATATTCCAAGTCGCTCTTGCTTTGTTTTTAGAGTTAGTTATTTCCTTCCTATCAGTAATTTTTTTGGCCAATGTTATACATTTGTTTAACAGTCTTCTATATCTTATGAAGAAGTGTTTATTTTCTTCCGTACCATTTTCTTTTAAATCTTTTAGTAATCCACACTTTTTCTTGAAAGAGTTCCGAAGACCGCGTGTGACCCACGTATTATGTTTGTTATTACGCATGCATTTTTTTACTACTGGGAATGTATTTCTAGCTAAATGTGTCAAATAATTATAAAAATATTTAAACCGTTCAGTTGAGCTATCGATTAAATTTAAATGAGACCAGTTAATATCCTGCAATTTAGATTTGAATTATTCCTTATTTTGGTTGCAATAATTTTTCATAAATATATATTTTATAGGATTCGAGATTTGAGGTTTTGTATTTTTAATCTTAATTAAAATGGCTTCATGATCTGATATGTCGCATGATATAGTACATATTTCTAAATCATCTTTTTTTAAATTTGTTAAGACGTTATCTATTATCGTGGCTGATTTGTTAGTTATCCTAGAAGGCTGAGTTAGCATATATGTGATTTTATGGCTATTCATAAAGTGAGTTAAACATTTATAGCCCTTCGACTTTTTGTCTAGTATATTTATATTGAAATCACCTATTATTAAAATATTTTTCATAAATTTTTCATTTATAATTCTACTTAATACATCACAAAATATGTCATAGTCTGTTGAAGCTGTAGATCTGTAGACTGTTAGTATATTTAAATATTTGTTCGAAAGTAACTTCAACTGCAGGCCTACAACTTCTACAACTTTCTCTATATTATATGTACTTAAATCCAATTCATTATAAATATTTACATCATCTCTACAATATATTGCAGTACCTCCTCCCTTGTATATTACACGACTTTGTTCTGTTGCAACTTTATATTTATTGATATTGAGGTAGGTACATTCATTTTTCTCTAACCAAGTTTCACAAAAACACAATAATGCGGGCAAAATTTTTTTCTCGACATACAAGTGGTCTAAGAATAATTCGATTTGACCAATCTTATTTCTTATGCTTCTTACATTCAAGAACAATATGTTTAAATTACTAACATGTTCTATGTTTTGGTGTTCATACTTTTTTACCTTACATTGCCTCGATAGCGTGCATGTTGAAAATAATGATTACTATTATAATATTTTTCATTTAACTCTGTTAGAATAATATTCAAGCCATTTATAATTTTAAATTTTCCTGCATTATTCAATGTAACACCATTTATCCTATAATCATTAAAACATAGATTTTTGTTTGTATCATATATGTATGTTCCTTTCATGTCATTAAAACATTTTAAAATTTCAAAATTTAGTTTATAAATATAACTATTGTAATTTAGGGCATCCTTTTGTGTACCTACGCAGTGTGGTACGGTGCATATAATAGTATTTGTGTTCTTTAGGTTATCTAGTTTCTCTTTCAATGATTTTATTACAGTATCAACGCTTTCTGCACCATAGTCACTACCTCCGCACATTATCACTACACAATCACTTTGCGAGAATCCGTTTGTTTTTCTCTCAATATCCTGCAGAACACGAGTCGTGGACGCTGACTGGATTATGTCGCAAATAATATTATAGTCACCTCTTCTCCGTTTGTTTAATAAGTATGGCATGTCTGCCGCATGGTAGTCTGAGAGGATGAGTAGACTGGTTTATGGTAGTCTTATGTGGCATAAAATCTGTAATATTTGAAGAAATGACGGTAGTCTTAAACATATTTTTAGTTTTGCATTTTGTACAAGATATTTGTCAGTTGGAATAAAACGTCTCGCTTGTGAACAGTGCTTCTTATTTGTGACCTTCCAAGACTCCAAACTTTTCTTCTCAATAGAAAAGTCCTTCGTCATCCCAAAATACAGTGGCCATGACCTTGCCTGCACATTTTTCGACCTTAAACTTTTTAGGGGTGGGTGACGATTTGTATTTCCACTGAATGAATTCCATTTTAGACTCAGAATCTCTATGGTAAGCCCACGTTTTATCTCCTGTCACCAACCGTTGAAAAATACTTGCTGGGTCCTCACCAATCAGGTGCAAGTATGGTATCGTGACGTAAGGTTATCGTGTGACGAAGCCACCAATACGTCGGGCCATAACGTCAGGCGAACGCTAAATGCCGCGTTTTACACGTGAAAAAGATGTGCTACGTGTTTTATGGACGACCTCCGCCGGCAACACTGGAGCCTCGCGTGGGGGAGTCATTGTCCTTTCGAATAAGATCGTAAAAACAGGCGGGTCAGATGTCAATTGGGACTGTGAACTGCAGCGCATCGCACCATACTACGAATATATACCACTGCAGTATCACTTTACTAGAGATATCAGCTTTTACTGCGCTGTGTCGGCAGCTCGACGGAATATGTCCGGAGAATGCATTCTGGTGGAATGCATTCTTAGCATTTTAACGTCTCTCTCAAGTCCGGCAATACGGATATTCCTCGAACAAAATGGCTGCATTAGCAAATGCTTTCTACTCACTAAAGAGAAAATGAAGGAAGTAGCACGTGGTGTAAACGTGTATCGCGACTGGATAAAGTATTCAATCAAACCAAATATCATCATATCAAAACCAGAGGTTTGGCCTATTATTTAAGCATATTTTTTTTCTGCTTTAATAAATACTAAAAAAAATACTTTTGTTTAAATAAGCCTGCCTAGCGATGAATACTTCTAAGCAGTAATAAAGTTATGTAGTTAGGAGAGATCATAGAATTTCAATTATCCCACAAATTTCTAGGTATCATGCTTGACAATAATCTCAGATATACGAACCACATAGAGGTAATAAGTAAAAAACTGAGCAAAGCGTGCTACTGTTTAAGAATTTTGGCTGAATCCTGTGATCAAAATACAATGAGTAACGCTTACTATGGATATTTTTATTCAGTATGACTTTTGGCTTGGACTTCTGGGGAGCAGTGGGAGATGCGCAAAAAATATTCTTACTGCAAAAACGTGCCATCAGAATAATTAACAAAGCCGCTTGGGACGACCACTGTAAGCCGATGTTTCAGGCCCAAGGTATGCTAACAATGTATGATGCATATATAAAAAAGGTTGCGCTGTTTGCGAGAGGCAACAAAACAGAGTACAAAGCACGTTCTCACTCTTATCTGACCAGGCACAAACTCCTCCTGCAAGTGCACAATCATAGCACCACGAAATTTGAAAGTAGCTTAAAATATAAAGTTTCAGCCATCTACAATAAATTGCCGCTCAACGTGCCAGCAGTGGAAAGTGATCACATATTTAAACGAGAACTACACAAGTGGCTGCTTACAAAGAATTTTTATGACCTAAAGTATTTCCAATAATTTTTAGTAATGATTCCACTCAATTTGTTATTCTGTTTAAATAATTCATTTACTTATTTAATTTAATTGATTTCTTTTTTTTTATTTTGAAAACAAACAGTCATACAAAAAATTACAATTATAATAAGAATATCACATAGACCTATTTTCCCTATTTTTATATGTATAATTACTTATTGAGAGCATATTTTGATGTAGTTGTGATGTGATAAGATAAGATAGTGAATATACAAGTGAGGAAAATAAAAGAAAGACATATTAAAAAAATATTTCATGAATGTTATTTGATTTATACTGATTTAATGTAATTGACTTGATTTGATTGACTTTAATTGATTGAGATGTATATTATGTAGCCTAATAATTTTGACGATGTGATAAACTGGTTTGTATTTCGTATCAATTGAAAATCACGGATCAAATGAATTTTAAATTTTGTAATCAAGGGTTAAATTGTGGACGAGTTTGTTTCCTCTCCTCCCTGCTGCAGGCTGCTCTAATTAGCAAGCGTTTGTTCCTGTGGGTGCACAATACTGGCACGGTTTAAATATATGCAGACGTGTTGGTCGACCGGTCAGCCGACGTGTTGCATGCATGCAGTGTAGTGTCGGTAAGACAGCGGATCTTGCAAATGTGAACCAATATTTTACAACCTACAAACTTTTTCCTATTGGACGTAGAAAAAAAAAAGATTTCGACGAATGCAGAACCTTCTCCTTTTTTTCAAATCGGACAGCATGACTTATGGGTGAGATTTTTTATGGCCGTTACTCTGAGGCAACTTTTTTATTTCGTAGATACTTCTTTCATATTTAACCCATTTATATATCAGGTAATTTAGCCTTATAATAGTCCTTAGGAAAAGAAAAGAAGTGAGCTATATCTATCGTCTGTGATGAAAAATATACACAATTAAAATACTACAACAAAAAGTGAAAAACCTATTGTTTAATACAGCTTCAAAAAATAAGTAGAGATAAACCAACAAAAAATAACGAAATATTAAAGATTAGCTTTGAGATTTCGGTAAAAATAATGAAGTTTTAGTTTTTGCCGTTTTTAAAATCGGTCCCATGAAGCATTTGAGTATATTTAGCTATTTCTTATGTTTTTGGATTTGGTCAAAAAGGTAAACTGGAAAAAATCACCCTTGATATAATCGATATAATCTTTGAATAGTTTGTGGATATTATTGTTTTCGCGACTGACCACCAGGAAGCGAATACAGCCAAACATAATGTTTCCTAAAGTATTAGGATAGGATAATTAAGTAAAAACTTTAAATTTAATTAAAACCATCCTTGCACTACACCAGCACTTAGTTATTGCACTAAAACTTAATTAAAGTAACAGGGGTTTCATTTATTAAAAAATACAAGCGCGGTTATGAAAAATTCCAACACGGCGTAAAGATTTTCGTACGCAAGAAATCGCGTAAATTTACGTTATTTTTATGTGAGACGTCATAAACCTCAGATTTCGTGTGCCGCAGTCAGCGAGCATGGAAGGACAGGAGAAGCGGCAGTGTAACCACGAGTTAGTGGAAAACGTCTAGCTGTAGTTAATTTGCTTATGAATTCGAGACGCGCAACATCGAATGATTGTTGGATTTAATAACGTCCTGTGAAGTAATTACGTGTCGTTGAAACTCAAGAAAATCAGTAGTAAGCGAATTCGTAACCGAACCGACTCGCCGGCGCTGTAGTTTTTGTATGTCAAAGTGGCTACGTCGTCGCCCCCAAAAACGAGTCGGTTGCTACCCCGTTCTTCCGTGCTAAAAAAAAACATGTTATGGACGGAGTTCTACAACGTTTAGGTATTGTATTCGTATTGCTTAATATTTTGTTAGTATTTTAACTTTTGAATTTTTTTATGATTTTGTAGAGAAACTGCTTTTTTTTAATTTTGTTTACATATTTGTTAGATTTCTCCTATTCAAGCATTTCATTTTTTCTCTTTCTTTGCCTATGTTTTTAGTATTACTATGATAATGGAAACTTTGCTGGCTTAAGCTTTATTCTAATTTTTGTTATAAGTTAGTTTTAAGACTGTTTGTTTTCCTGAATAAAATAAAATAAAATAAAATAAAACAAAATAAAATAAAACAAAATAAAGGGTTCCGTACCCAAAGGGTGCCAACGGAATGCTATTACTAAGCCTCCGCTGTCCGTCCGTCCGTCCGTTCATACGTCCACCCGTCAGTCTGTCACAGGGCTGTATCTAATGAACCATGATAGTTAGACAGCTGAATTTTTCACAGAGTATGTATTTATTTTGCCGCTATAACAACAAATAGGTAACATTTAATAATAATAAAAATTAAAGAGGGCCCGCATACAAAAAACGTGATTTTTGTGTTAAATCTTGTACGATGGTCAAGTCCAAGTCCGATCGGCCAAGTCCGACTCGCACTTGGCCGATTTTTTTACTACACAAGACCAGGTGCTACCCTCCAGCCTTCTTTATTGTATCAATATGAAATCAACATGGCTTGACATTGTCATCTCAGTAATGACAAATAATATATTTTATGCAGAAGTTTTTTTTGCGGAACTATTGACCTACTATGTCTTATCTCCCAAATGGTGTATTTCCAATCTTATTTAGCACCAAATTTTAAACACCCGGACTAACATCCGATTCCAACATAAGTTAATACACAATCAAACACATCGACTCGTAGGTGCGATGTTTCGGTGTAAAGATAGCGGTATTCTATTTCATAATATTCATAACATTATTGTAATATTGCAAGGCAATCATTATAGTTAAAAGGTTTACCACCCAAATAAAACAAAAAAATGTTTTATTTGGGTAAACGTTATGGGTTACGTAAACGGTGTTATCATTTGTCAACTAATGAGATAGTAATGCACCCTGCGTTACGACTCCAAAGAAATTAATGATCGGACACGATCTTCCGAGCCAAATCCTCGACAATCCCTCAGTGTTCTACCTCGCCAAATATACTTTTATGAAAAAAATCTACCACGATTTTTATTTTCTAAGCACGAAGTCAACATATACATAATAATAATTTTACTTCAGAACTTCAGAACACGTCCCCAATAACCGAGATTCACTCAGATGATGACTTACAACACCTGTACAAGCACGGCGCTGAATAGCTTCGGCTCAAGGTAAATTTCAATTGCTTCTGAGCGGTCGCCATTATGCCTCAGACAGGTCATTAGCAGTATACGCGACGAGAAGCGCCGCGCCTTACGCGAGGCAGCGTCCCGGAAAATTGGCTATTTCAATAGAGCGGAGAATATCGGAGGATACGAAGAAACAAACGTTAATTGAAATAAAAGTACCACCTGAAATAAATAACGCAGGCTTACATGATCCTGTGGTGATGGCTAAGTTAAAGCTACAGAAACTACGTACTAAAGAACGTCAGTCAGTCAGTCATCGGTTTGCGTCCACTGCTGGACATACGCCTCTCCAATTTTTCTCCAGTCCTCCCGGCCCACAGGGGTATGGAACCACTCCTTTCCGCCGACGCACTTGATATCGTCGTCCCACCTGGCGGGTGGTCTTCCCACACTCCGTTTTCCTATTCACGGCCGCCAGTGTAGAACACCGTACAAAGAACGTATGAAATCATAATTATATATTTTTTTTAATATGACCTATTTGCCCTCTCTAAACTCCAGTCCAAAATGATTTGAGCATTAACTCATTTGTTGGGAACAATGCGCATATGTTTTTTCGGTTAAACGCGGCATATGGCGTACGCCAGGATCTCTTAAAGTGTCCGACGACACCCTTCAAACTTTCAGGGGGGCTGCGAAGACCATGCCCGGCAGTCAGGTGTCTTCACACCATGTTTAAAAGACCCCCAGGTTGTACTTTGGAGAAATAACTCAGAAATAATTCAGGAGTTTTCCGGAGTAAACATTCTATTGTTTACCAACCCTATATAAATATAAAGGATCTAGAGGTTCGGGTGTTCTTACTTTTATTTTTAATATTTTATTTTTAATATAATATTAACTGTGAATTTGTGCATAGGAGACGGAAGGAGAGCGTTATGCAGCTCCGACGAGCATTATCCCTGGTAAAGACGATAAAATACAGAGAAATACTCTATATTGCGGCTCGTAGCGTGGCGTTGCCTAGCATACCAGAGTTCTGGGTTCAAATCCTCGCCTCGTTCATGTACCACTTTATTTCTCATTATGAGTTGGATAAATGCATTTCGTCACGAATGCGAGCTGCCCGATGATTCGGAATCCATGTAAAACTGTAGGTCCCCTTCCCCTACTAGGTGGTAGGGATTAACCTCGCCCGGGTTGGTACCATCGTATTGGATGAAAATATGGCCGAAGCGGCAATGAAAAATTGTACGTGTTTTCCATCCAGATCAATGTAGCCGTGCTCATAAAGGGAAGGTCCTGGCATGGCACCTAATTCCTTCGGGAATGTGTTGTATTGTGCTAATATCATAACGGAAGTTTTGTGGTATTAGCCATTCATGCCAGGTTGCATAAAAAAACGTTCCTTCAGAGTTAGAGGGTCTCCAAATTCGGGGTTATATTTCACTACCTAATATCAACATAACCGAAAAAGACAAGTAGTGATCTATTGTGACTTGTACAAATATGTAAAACTTACGTGCATAGGAGAATGGTAGACCGTCGGACCAGCGGAAGTCTCCCTCATGTGCGGCGTCTGTAGCGCCGACCCAGTACACGTCGTCCGCACCACCGCCCGCGCCGCCCGCGCTGCAACACGACCACTCGTACAAACACGAACGCTCGCACAGACACGAGCGCTCGCACAGACACGAGCGCTCGCACAGACACGAGCGCTCGCACAGACACGAGCGCTCGCACATTCACGAGCACTCGCACAAACACGAACGCTCGCACAGACACGAGCGCTCGCACAGACACGAGCGCTCGCACAGACACGAGCGCTCGCACAGACACGAGCACTCGTACAGACACAAATCGAGAATCCATACACATACAAATGGGTGGGTAAAATCCGGGAGTCTACCGTTAGTTTTTGACGCGAATTCTATGACGAAAATAAAGATCAACATCAACTCCTATTGTACAGTTCAATTTCCTATTGTACCTGATTGCGCGACAACAATAAACGAAATATAAGATCTACAGGATCATCAAAATCCATTGCTATAAGTTCGGACCGTCCCGGGTCTTCAATTTTGGCCTAACCTTGCGACGAAGTTGCAGCGCAAACATGTTCTTCCGATTTCCATCAAGCGGTCCAGCAAAATCTCTCCCTGTGTTATCCAAACTTTCTTTCTTCTTTAAAATATAGGCACGATTTCGTTCTACCTTGGAAGGGTCTTTGGGGATTTCTTTACTTGTTTCTTGATTTTGTACGAGCCATTTCTTCAAAATTCAAAATTTCCACAAACTCACGAATTAAAATTTAAAAAAAACCTATTAGACATTTTAACTAGATGACTATTAGTAATTTGTGATCTTAACTGTATTAGCTATCTAACCATCCTAGATTTATTTCAAACTGATAACTACCACACGAGTTATCACGCTTGTAGTTACACGCTGCAGATAATATCAGTAAGTGCGTTGTGCCCCCCAACGTCCACACTACTTGTCATGGTCATTGACCAAGTATATTTATGCTGGCGCCAAGATGCCCAATACGGCGACTATTTACGTAACTCACATAACCTTCGTGCATTTCTAAGGTACGTCTTAATTTAATCTCAGACATGGCCGTAATCATCGTTCATCGAATTCACGGCAAACATTTGTCAAATGCCTGCTATTACGTAAAACAGCAAGCTTGAAATCACTCACAATATGAAACAATTATAGAAGAAATAAGCTAAATACGCTCCTGCGAGAAGCTTGCAAAATGTGTCGCTTTTTGCTACCTAATGGCTGTTTTATAGGTGGCATAACGTCTCACAATATATTACTATGAATACATTTCAAAAATTACGTAGTAACATTATAACGTCAACCAGTGAAGTTTATTTGCGTATTATTCTTAACTGAGTTGATCAACTCCGCGGATTTATCAGTTTGTGAGGTAGCGAGGTGGTTTGACTATCAAAAGTTTAAATAAAGGAGATGAAACTATTTCATTTCATTTATTTATTCAACTTCTGGTAGTCCAACTACACTAAGTCATGTTACAATTTGATTGATCCGCAGATTCGATCAACTCAGCGAAGAAGAACCCGCAAATAAACTTCACTGGTCTATAAGCTATGTAGTTTTTTGTCTTTTTTTTTCGTCCACATTAATGATATAACACAAGTATGCTTCTGCCAAACTTACATTGGTAAAGATGTACAAAGGTACTAAAGTGTAATACTAAGGTACAAAGGCAAAGAACTAAGAACTACGAGGAAACAACAACCCACAATGTGTAAAATTCTTCAATTATAAATGACTTAACCTTATAACCTAAAGCGAACAAGTCTCGGTCCGTACCTGTGCAGCAGCATCTGGTCGATGATGAGCTGATGGCGCTCGGTGCGGATGCTGGCGAGGTGTCCGCCGCGCCGCACGCACTCCGCCTCCGCCTGCCGCCAGCCGCGCCGCGCGTCGCGGAACACCGCCACGCACAGCTCGTCCCCCGCCGCCACCCAGCCGTACGAGCACCGTCCGGCGACCTCCGCCACCGGCTCGCCCGCCCAGTACGCCTCGAGCGACATCGCCTCGCGCGCGCCCGCCGCGCGCACGCTCAGCCGCGCGCGGTTCCCCGCGGCGACGATCTGCACGCTGCGCAGCGGGTCGTCCGCGCGCGCGCAGTGCCGCCACGTCGACTCGCCGTCCTCGAGCGCGAGCGACATGCCCGCGCACTCGCCGCCCTGCTCGCTCGGCGGCGGCCGCTCGCTGGCCGGGAGCGCCGCGGAGCCCATCTGCAGGCGGAGCGCGACGCGGTTCCCGTAGGGCAGGTGGATCGTGTAGGTGCAGCGCAGCGAGCGCGCGGGGCCGACCCGGAACGAGCCGTTCCGGGCGGTGAGGGCGACGTCGTGGCAGGCGTCGACGAGGCGGAGAGTCGCCGCGAAGGCGGGGCGGCCCTGCAGCTCGAGCGCGGGGACGGCGGAGGCTCCGGCGGAGTAGTAGAAGCGGCGCGAGGCGAGGGGGAGCTCCTCGAGCTTGCCGCAGAGCTGCGGCGTGTTGGGAGCGAAGCGGAGGTGTCCGGCGGCGCAGGGCACGTTGAGCTTGAGGAGCTGCGCGAGGAGGGCGCGGTGCGGGGCGGGCGGCGGCAGCAGCAGGCGGCAGGCGCGCGCGCTCGGCAGCTGCCACGAGCCGACGCGCGCCCCACCACCACCCAGCCGCACGCGCACCACGCACTCTGGAACAACGCCACAAATATTGACGAAAGTCTGACCTCATGTGGTCGTTAGTTTGAGTTAGGCCGTAGGATTATTTAGCTCAAACTCGCTTTGGGATTGCTAAGGACGGTGAGCAAAAGTGTTAGAAATTACCTAAATTAATATAATCAATATTGCTACAATAATAACAATTTACTTATGACAGGAATTACAATTCCTGTCATAAGTCTACAGAATGAAGGATTTGTAGAACCAAATATCTTTTCGAGAAACAGATCCTTGATCGGAAACTAAATTTTATGGCAAGTGTTTTTTTATTACAATTTTATCATGCAATAATTTTGATTCACCCACAAACATTAAATCGCACACAACACACCTTTACAGTCCCCCTTATTCTCTCAAATACAGACCCTCTCCCAATTCCTTTCCACGACAGTTTTAATTCAGTTAATTAAAATATATTTTTTTTATTTTTTACAAAAATAAATGGAATTAGGCTTATTTTTAGTGTTACTGTCATTTATGTATTTTATGTTTTCTTAGCTTTAAGTTTAAATTTAATGTCAAATTCAATACATGAATACACAATTATAATTAAGTTAAATGTTTCGTACGTAAAGTTTCAAAAGCCATTATTGCCGCTTCAAGACCTTGCCACCTATATATTTTGCATACATTATTGGAATGTACGATCAACAAAAAAATCTTATAAAATTAATAGATATTTTGGGCTAAAATAATATATAAATAAAAGTTATAAATAAATAAAAAAACTATAAATAAAAGTATATTCTACATAAGTTAAGTAAAGAAGGCTGTAAAAACATTATAATAATACAGTATAATAATAATAACATTTTCCGGAACTTTGGCCGGAAACCATCTATCAACTTCTCATTCAAATGTAATTCTTTCATTCTTTCCTTCCTTAGTAAATTACGCTATAAATAATTTGTGATAACCGTGGATTTGGTATACACAAAGCTATTACATCATCAAATTGCCCTGGTGTTTCTTTCCTGTCTAGGAATATTTCATCTTTTCTCTTAGACGTATTCGGCCATGTCAGCGGAGATCTTAGCTCTGTCGAGTATCACGGATGATGGATTGTAGTTGGTCTTTGTATCGCAAAACATCTCATGTCTATCGTTATTATCCTGATGGATTGAAACCTAAATAGTCTGTAGATATAAGTTATACACATAAACGAAAATATGAGGTGCCTATGTATGTATGAACAAATAATTGCAATAAATGAAAAATAAATTGCTAGGATTTGAGCCTTTAACCATATGAAGGATGTTTTTAAGGATTTACACAGAAGTTTGCAAATACATACAGCTAGTGGTGTGAGACTTGCGTTTCATGCCAGAGGTTGTCGGTTCAATTCCACACCTCAGTGCATGCAGTGCAGTACTTCCTCTCTATTTATGAGTCTCTTAAGTACATTTTCTTGTTCATTCACTTGTCCAAAGGTTGAAAGTTGCCCAGCGAGCAATGGAGCGAGCCATGCTGGGAATATCGTTACGGGATATGGTGCGCAACGAGGCAATTCGCCGACGTACCTAAGTAGTTGATATTGGCCACCGGGTGGCTAAGCTTAAGTGGCAGTGGGCTGGTCACGTCAGCCGAAGAGACGACGACCGTTGGAGTAACCGTGTCCTACACTGGCGGCCGTGGACAGCAAAACGGAGTGTGGGAAGACCACCCGCCAGATGGGACGACGACATTAATTGCGTCGGCGGAAAGCAGTGGTTCCGTACCGCTGAAGGCCGGGAGGACTGGAGGAAAATTGGAGAGGCGTATGTCCAGCAGTGGACGCAAACACGCTGACTGACTGACTGACTGACTTAAGTACATTTCGTAACGAATGCAAGCTTTTCCACGGTTCGGAACCCATGTAAAACTGTAGGTCCCCTTCCCCTACTGGATGAAACTATAGTTTAAGCGGCAATTAAAAATTGTCCGTGTTCTTAATCAAGTTCAGTTTAGCCGTGCCCATAAAGGGAACGTTCTAGCATTACACCTAATTCCTTCAGTAATGTGGTGTGTTATAGGCTAATATCATAACTGGAGTTGTGTGGTATTACCATCTGTCAGGTTGCATGAAAATAAAATAATGGTTTGAATTTTGCCACCGTAATACTGTTTTTGTGATATGAATGCCCATATAACAAAAAATATACGAGAACGTATAATGGTAAGGTATGGTAGGGATGGAATAATCTCAAGGAATTTCTTGACTTCAATAGATAAATACAATTACGGAAAATGCACTCCAGGGACTGATAGGGTCATTGGTTTAAATCCCCGCCCCGTTAATGCATCACTTTCTGTCTCTTTCTCGGTTAGATAAGTGCAATTCGTCACAAATGCGAGCTGTTCCATGGTTTGAAATCCATTTAAAATTGCAGGTCCCCTTCCCCTAGTAGGTGGTAGTTTAAGTCCGCCCGGTTTAGTACCATCGCAATCGATGAAAATATGGTCGAAGCGGCGATGAAAAAGTGTCCGTGTTTTCCATCCGGTTCAAGTAGCCGTGCTCATAAATGGCGGTCCTGGCGGGCAATGCACCTAATTGCCTCGGGAATGCGGTGTCATTGACTTAAGGCGTTAGCCATCCATGTCCAGTTAGATAATTAAAAACTTTAAAAGCAACAGGTCGCTTTGCGGGGGCTGTTGTTTGCTGTAATGCTCCCCCCAAATCCTCGAAGCGATCTTGTAGAACATAAGCCGCTGGCTGGATCCGCCTCACTGCCGCGAGAGAACTGCCATGAAAAGTTAGCCGGAGCCTCGCGGGGTGTCGACCCGGTCGACGGGGGGGGGGGGCGTAGGGGCGAGGGGGGAGGTGTGGATACCTGCCCACACCGGATGTTGGCGCGCCGCCAACGCGGGGGTGCGATTACCACGCCACTCGCCACTCGCAATCCAAAGATAGACAACTATGCTATGACCTATAATTTCATATGGATTCCGAACCATGGAACAACTCGCATTCGTAGAGAAGTGCGTGAAATAAAAAAATAAGAACCCACCGATCCTCTATATCCTTTATCTATAGGGCGGGTAAACAGTGGAATGAAATCCCTACCGAGGTATTTTCACCGAAACTCTACCTGGCCGGTCGGTATGTATTACGCAGCCATATGCCATATGCCGCTCTTAACATAAAAAGAGTATCCCATAAAGTATCCCATCCCACTCAGAAAAAGAAAGTGGTGCATGACTGGGGCAATGATTTGAACCCATAACCTCTCGCATGAAAGCCAAGTCATCTAGCCCCTACACCACGAGCTGTACTTACTAGGCGGTAGGATTAATCCGTCCCGGCGGAATATTGTCCGCGTTTTCCATCCAGATCCTGTAGTCTAACTTCTCACCTCAATTCGCGTTTACGCCCAAACCGATTGACTAGCTTTTTTAAATGTGTGGAGAATTGAAAAGCGCGCTCTGTGGGCGTTAAGCGAACTAAGATTTGCGAGTCTGAGTTTGAGGTTGATTCGACAGCTTGCTCATCGCCGCCGGAAAATGTTGACGTTGCCGTTTACGCCGACTCCGCGTTTTCATACAAATCTTTAATTTTGACAGTACGGAATGTAAAACCACAGAATAAGTAGCAATACTTGTATGGGTTTGTTGTTTTTATGTTACTTCGAAGTTCCGTAAATGCCAATTTAGGTGTAAAACCTGACTGAGTTCAATGTCGACAAGTAATATGACCATGCGGTGTGTTGCAAATCTCATATAAGTATCGCTTGTTACCACTTACCTTTTGACCATTCATGCATCATCGTAAGCCTAATGTTGTTTTTGTTTTTCTTACACTTAATTTAACTTCATTTATTTTCTTTATTGTTGCTGTCCACTCATTCAAATGAAAAAGTTTTGTCGTTTATTGTTACTTCTTTATTGTAATATTATTAATTTTAATTTTCTTTGCTATTTTGATATTGATACATTTGTTTTGTGTATTTTGTTAATTCTAAATACTGCTAGCACATGCTGTGCTTACTACTTGTGGGATGTTTCATAAGATGTTGTTACTATACGTGTTGTTGTTGTTTTTAATGTGATTCAATCCTGTATGTAAGCCAAAAAATAAATAAATAAAAATAAAAATAAATCACGACGGGCTGTTTGGCAATTTCGTCAAACCAGAATAATTCCATCGGATCGCCCAGCGGCGGTTGCAGCACCGCATCGTAATCGCACCCCTTGGGGTTTCCTTTCGGATATTACTCGGCGCCCGCCCACGAACAACGCCATAAAACCGAATCGGCGCTGCAGTCCGACCGGGCGGGGCGGGGGGTAGCACCGGGGCAGCCAAACATTCATACCACCACCGCCGCCGGCCAGTGTCTGGATAAATGTTGAGTCATGGCACTTTATATTCTCCTACACGATATCAATGAATGCCAACTGTTAAGTTTTAAGCAATAGTTTGTTTTAGCAAATAAATATTCCTTTGACAATAGTTCTGCTTGGTTGCAAAATTATTTGTATGGTTGTATTTTAAGGTGGCCCAACCCGGCGGGACTAACTCATTCGCGGGCACGGTACAAAACCGTGCTGTTGCGCTCTGGGACCTTCTCTGTTTCAAAGAAAAAGACAGGCTCCGTGATGAGGAAGACGCAACATGTCCACAAAAAAGGCAATGTACAAAGTGTATGATTTGTTAAGATTTACGAAAATTTTAATTACAAAACGACTTATAGCTAAAAGTAAACCACGACCGCTGTAGTCAAAAATCTAACAAAAACCAATAGATTATATATCTTGATTAAGTAAGCTATGTCTGATGACTAATATTTTTAAGATGTTCTTACTTTATCATTGCGTAATCCACCTCCAAAGTTATTGTATAAAACGCGCGAAAAATTCGAACTTTCGGAACTTATAACTTAGAAACCAAACACAATTTTACAATGCCAATGATTATCAGACATCTAATTCGATCAAATAAAGCTATTTTGAGCAAAATTTGGGATCTCTGACAAGAAATATGGGCGTGATCTTCTTTCCCCGTTTGTATGGGGAGTTGAGCGGGATGGCCCACCTTAAGGGGGTGTTAGACCTGATTGCATTCAGTTCCATAAGGGCGTAAGTGAAAGCATATTTTATTATTGTTTAAATGTAATTTCAACTGATTTGGAAATTTCATAATGACGAAAGTTAGATTGATTGTTTGACTATATTTTTAAACATATGCCCCAGTAACCATTCTAAGTACCACATAATCTATTGCAATAAGATAAGTTCAATGATTAGGATTGAAGTAATAAGATTTTATTAATAAGAAATAAGTTCAATAACAAGAATTAATAGAAAAGTTAGTGTCTTTCGGATAGTAATTTTTTTTATCTTTATTACTCTTAGCACTTACTGATTGTGTACTTAGACCGGAACGAGAGGAAGCCAACATTAAGAGCGGAAATGCTTAAAGTAAATAGATAATAAACGCACTGAGATGGACAACGGCGATAAATGAGTTGGAGGGACTCCACTCGGGTAGTCCAGAGCTGCTAGTCACCTAAACTAGCGTAAACGTCAAACTCCGTACAAGTTTTTAATAGATATTCTGTGGTTTTACTTCTTTAAGCTGTCAAAGTGAAACTCGGACTTCCGATTTGTATGAAAATGCAGAGTCCGCGTAAATGGCAACGTCGACATATTTACGGCAACGTAAACGTCCAAATCAAACTCAGACTCGCAAATATTAGTTAGCTTAAGGCCCTGGTACTAGCCAAATAGCAAAGTTAGACGAGGCACCCCAAGTTGACTAACTAAGTCTGACGATTATAAGTGTCATTCTTACAATATATGATTCCTTGTCTAGGAATCAACCTATTTTCGTTAATGTATGTTTCCTTTTTATATGCAAAATACAATGCGGAAACGGTGTCCATTTCCGAACTTTTTTGACTAAATGTAGAAATCTAAAAGCAAATGGAATTTTTTGTTTATGCATATATGCTGTTTTTGCTTATACCTAGAAATCGAATTACTTTCAGATTTCTAATGAGAAAAATCCAATTTTTTATTTTTATTATTATTTAAATAAATGATGGAATAAAAAAATATTAACAATCCATTATCAGTCTGGAGTTCTATTTGGATTTGCTGAAGCGTTTCACTACAGTTTCAGTTTCAGTTTGTTTATTTCCTCCATTAGATGTATATTACACACTCGGATTCGTCATTTTTTTCCTTTTTTTCCTGTCGGTTCGATTACTTCTGGCGAAGAAGAGCCGACAAGAAACTTCGTCAGGTTGGTCATTGTATTATTCTTTTTTCCAGTGATACTTACAAACTAGTTTACAGTGATTGATTGATTACTACTGCTAACAAAGAACATTATTATAAGAACATTATATACATTGGTGAGGAGCAAACTCTTGACTACTATAATGACATCTTATTCTCAATTAATAGGAATTATGATCTAAATTATTCAGGTGTAAAAAGTCATCGTCATTTTTGATACAAGGTAATATCAAATTAAATATAAGTTAGTAAATAAGCAAATTCATACTACAATGTAGTACCCATGTCAGAGAAAATAATAATAATAGAAAATAATAATAATAATAATAATAAATAAAAAAAACACGATACAGAATTGTGTCGGTTGTCAAGTTGTTAGCTTAAAAAAAAATTGATAAATTGGTAGTACTGTGTTAGGTACCCGGTCAAGTATGTAGTCATGAGCTTTAATTTAAACAAGTTTTGTATCTAATAAGGCTTCCTGGATAGTGTAGTAGAATTTTTTTATTAATACTGATTTCAATTTGCTCTTAAAACATTTATCTCCTAATTTCCTAATCTCTTTTGGAATTTTGTTGTATAACCTAATACTATTGCATATAAAACTTTTTGAAAATTTTGATGACCTATGCTTAACATTTTTAAATCAGTTTTATGTCTAGTATCGTAGCATTTAAGGTATTATGGTGCTTATATTTCCTAGCATGGCAGAGATTTTGATACACATATGCGCTAGGTAGGGTCATAATTCCTATTTCGCTGAATACATTCCTACAAGAATCTATAGCTTTCATGCTAAGAATACAACGCAAGGCTCTTTTTTGCAAGACAAATATTCTATTTGCTTCTGCTGCATTTCCCCAAAACATTAGTCCATACATCATGAGACTATCGAAGTAAGCAAAGTAGACAGTTTATGCGGCTTGTGTGCCACAGAGTTCCTTGATTTTTTTAATGGCATAACAGGCTGAGCTCAGTTTACCAGCAAGACTGTCTATGTGGGGTTTCCAGCAGAATCTATTGTCAATTATTAATCCCAGAAAAATTAATTCATTAGCCATATTTAACGATAATTCCTCTACAGTATTGGTTACGTCTTCATTCTTTTTACGCTTATGTGCCCCAAGAACAAAATGCATTACATTCGTTTTATTAGTATTTAACAATAGATTATTGTGTTCAAACCATGATGTGAGCGACTTAATTACTGACAAGAAAACCTCCCGCAGTTCAATTATATTTTTGTTTTTCAAAACTACTGAGATGTCATCTGCAAACATAACTAGTTCTATGTCTTGCCCGATTGAACCGGAAATGTCATTAACATAAATCAGAAAGAATAATGGACCAAGGATAGAGCCTTGCGGTACTCCTATTGTAACAGGGTCAACATCCGATTTTATACCACTGACCTCACATATTTGTTTTCTGTTTTCTAGGTATGTTTCACATAAACGTAGCTCTTTTTCTCTTACTCCATAATACTCTAATTTTAATAACAAAAATACATATTATTACATTTGTTAAAAAGTGCATTTGTATGGCGCGAGTAGTTGGCTAGTCCTAGCGCCTTAACGCCCACTGCGCGCGCTCTTCGATTTCTCCATACATTTGAAAAGGCCAGTCGATCGGTTTGCCGTAATCGTCAATTTAGGTGACAACTGGGACTACGGGCTTCATATACAGTACACCCGCGGTAATTCGATTTTTGCAAGGCAGTGCCGGATTAGACAGGCGGCCCCTGTATGATCCGACATACTGTCTTTTAATTTCGGGATCATAACAGTAAATACAGGTTTCGTCACCCTTAAGTAGGTCGAACACAGCATTTGAGTCACCTCCGTTAAATATTTGAACTATTTAACGCCACCAATCGACCCGACGGAGTGTTTGGGCCTCTGTCAAATTATGAGGTAACCACCGAACACAAAGCTTCCTGACCGCTAAATGTTCATGGAGGATTTTGTGCACTTGACTCATACCGATGGCTAGTCTTGTAAGCGTACAAAAGAGTAACCTAATCTGCTGATCAGTCAGTTTCTATCATACGCTGCACAACACTGATTTTATCTTCAGTCGTCGCTTTGGAAGGGGTTCCCAACACTTCTTTCTATGGTACTGGTGTAAAGAAAAATTTACTTTTTCGTACTAAGCAGGTACGTCGCTTATTCCAAGGAATGTGACATGTATGTATGTACAATCGACCGTGAAACAAGGATACTTTAATTGAAGAAAGAGCCCAGTAAAAATAACTACTTTAAGAATATACTGCAAGGCTGGACCCGAACCAGCAAAACATACCATTCGCAGGTATTGCGTCTACCAATTTCGCCACCGGCTGTATACCCATAATTTGGAATTCTCCTACAGTTATGTTTTGCTAGTTCGCGTCCAGCCTTGCAGTATATTCCTAAAGTAGTTCTTTTTACTGGGCTCTTTATTCAATTAATGTATCCTTGCTTCACGGTCGATTATACATACATACATGTCACATTCCCTGGTGTAAAGATGTCCATACAAATGGTGTGTTTTGGTAATCAAACCACACGGATACACGGCGCTTGAAATGTTTACGTGGCCAAGGTTCCTAAAAACTTAAATGACTGTCTTTCTTCATACCGTTCGCTAACATGCTATTCGGGTCTTACTATAGTCGAGGCGAGAATCACACGGGAAACCAAGGTGGAACTCGGCTTGGGGACACGCCAGAAATGCGTTTCTCATCGGGAAGTTATGACTCCTCCGAGCGTACTGGAACTGCGTTTATTGTGCGGATGCTAAGTGTTTTCTTGTGGCTCTCCGGCAGTGCAATTACGAAGCACAAAATTGGGTGTAGGTTGCTGTACTTACAGCAATATGACAGCTTTTGCGATTACGAAATCCATGCATTCACAAATGGTGCGGCACTCAGCGCTAACCGCAGCAATTAGGTCAACTCCATACATTTCGCGTCGAATCGGTATTACGAAACGGAAAAGAACTGTCAAATGCGGGGAGGTAAACGCCTATTTCGTCTGCTCGTCTAGTCAAGTACCTCAAAAGTTGATCTATTGTCGACACAGATTGGTCCGTGCTGGATGTAGGTGGATGAAAAACGGCTTCGTAATCGCGCTTTAGAAATGACGGGGGCGCACCTACACGTACCGCGGTACCATCCTCAAATTTTGCGTAATCGCACTGCCGGTGTGAGTTATGGAGATATTTTGGCGGGCTGTTTGTATTGTGCTCCTGCAACGCCTAAAATGTTTACGCAACATACAGTTGAAGCAGGCCCAGCGTTTACTATCTAGAGTCTAATTTAATTAAACAAAAAAAAAACTTAAACAAGAAGAGTCGATTCAAGGTCACGTCAAATTACTTAAATTAAAATATTGTTTTGTATATTTACTTTTAAAGGGGGTGTGTGCATCAAAGTAGAAGGCGACACCACTGTTTGTAGTAATAAACTGCTATAACTCCTCATGAATAGGAAGTTACAAACTATAATTGTAGTGGCGAGCACATTATTCGGTTATATATTTAACCTCATTAAACGATAAAAAAAAAGCTGGAATCGCGTAAATTATTCTATGGATGTGTGCAAAAAGTGGACATTTACTTTTTTTTTTGCCTCAAGATCTAGATCACGGCTAGGGAAGGATCTCATCGGCCAAGTGAATTACCGACCGTGACCATCTACATAAAAGCTTTTTGAAAATAAAATCTTTCGCAACTGAAATTAGATAAGTAAATTGTCATTTTAAAATATGTCTGCTAAGGTTAGACAATTGTCATTCCAAAATATGTCCGCTAAGGTTAGTTAATTTGTCATTACGAAATATGTCAGCTAAGGTTAAAAATTGTCATCACTAAATATGTCCGCTAAGTTTAAAAATTGTCATCAAAATATGTCCGCTAAGGTTAGTTAATTTTCATTACGAAATATGTCTGCTAAGGTTAAAACTTATCATCACAAAATATGTCGGCTAAGGTTAGAAAATTGTTATTCCAAAATATGTCCGCTAAGGTTAGTTAATTGTCATTACGAAATATGTCCGCTAAGGTTAAAAATTGTCATCACAAAATATGTCCGCTAAGGTTAGTTAATTGTCATTACGAAATATGTCCGCTAAGGTTAAAAATTGTCATCACAAAATATGTCCGCTAAGGTTAGTTAATTGTCATTACGAAACATGTCCGCTAAGGTTAAATTTTGTCATCACAAAATATGTCCGCTAAGGTTAGAAAATGGTCATTCCAAAATATGTCCGCTAAGGCTAACACATTTTATAAATACTGAAAAAAAATCCAGTTAATTTTAGTGAAGCCAAAACAATAATCTTAAATATCGATGAGTCTTGAAGAGTCCAAGCATGTTACCGTTCTCGATGGATAATTGGAATTCGAATTTAAATAAAATGCAAATAAAATTTTGCATCGCAAAGTTGAATCCGGCTAGAAACGCGCGAATAATGTGGGAGCTTAGCGGAGATGAATGCTGGAACAGCTCGGTGGAACGATTAATTCATTTAAAAAAAGTTTCGACGGAAAAGTTTTCTGTCGTAAATAGAGAGACCTCCTGCTTGCTATCACGGATTCGTGCCCCAGTTTCACAATATTTTCAATCGTATTTATTGACCCTTTAAAAGAAATATATAGCGAGCGCTAAAATGCAACTGCGATCAGTTCTATTAATTTACTTGAATCAGATGCCTATTTATTTCGGAAAGGCCCAATAATTGTTTTTGAATGACAGACCAGTTTAAGGGATACAGTCTCACACAGTCATAATCAACACAAAACATATATTTATTTAACTATGAGTAAACAGCTCTATTCAATAAGCTATGCTTATAGTTTTTTTTATAATAAATGATAAGAAACTTTTGTAAATAAAATTTATTTGGCATAATAATAACAATAACTTTTGATAACAGTTCGCATCATCAATGACCGTATTTTCTGAATAGCGTTGACTTGGAGGCTTGATTTTTTTTTTACCATAGACTGATGAATTTCATATTCATTTCAACTAACACCGCCACGCGTTCCTGAGAAAGGGAGTTTCGACAGATAGACAGACGGACCACGAAGTGATCAAATAATGGGTCCTTTTTCTTTTGAGAAACGGAACCCTAAAAACGAAAGTGTCGCGTTGAAGGGGCACGACTCGGTGAAAGAATGAATATCTACAATCTGGCGACCGTCCAACGCGACGCAATCAACCCAGAAGTACGGCGACACATAAATCCCGCATCGCATCGACGACATTTTCTTCAACGCTCTCAGATGATGAAACGTTATCTGTCTAATGTGAACACGAGTGTGAACATTTTACTGTTTAAGGGTGAGTTTTATTAAATCCAGAAAATTGTTTTATTCTTTGATTACGGATTTATTTACACTGTCACTAGAATTGAGACATCTGTGTTGGGTTGATTATAACTTCAAGTGTGAACCTGAAAGACAATGTTGCGTATTTTTTTTATATTTGCATCAATATCAAAGGGCACAATTGATCTTTTTAAAACCGACTCTTTCTATGTTTAACGTTACATTATATTATTTTCAATTTTTGTTTTTTGTTAGCTAAGTACTAAGTCGTTTGTTTTTTAAAGCTTTTTTTTTTTTTTGTTTTCTGTCTTAATTTTACCTTTATTATACTAGTCGTCCACATTACGTGTATATCGAGCAGGTACATGTAGTTGCACAGCGTTTACGATTTCAGGGACAGTCAACCCCACCGCTCGCAATGTCGTGGAGCAATGCCATGTCAGTAACTATTCGCCGTTCCTCGAGTGGTTGAAGCCTATGAAAACGAAGTGATTGATCGTATGTCTCAAAAGATCGCCCACAACGGTAATTTAAATGTTTTACAAATATTTTCTGAATGCGCTCCAGGCGATCTTTGTACACGGCATATTGAGGTGACCAAACACTACAGGCAAACTCCATGACTCTACGAACATAAGCAAAGTAGACAATCCTTAAACATCCAACTTCCTGGAAAGGCTTGCAAACTCGGAGTACGAATCCCAAGTTACGGTACGCCCTGTTCACGGCTTTCTCGGTGTGTTCATTATATATGCATTTGCTGTCAATCATGACTCCCAGATCGCGGGCTACTGCAACTCTCCGTAAGGAAATGTTGTTTAGAGTGTAGTTGAATACAATAGGATTCCTGCTTCTTGTGAAAGAGATAGTTTTGCATTTACCAATATTGACAGATATCCTGGTATCTTTGCAGTAGGACCCGATCCGGTTTAAGTCCTCCTGAAGTTTTAAGCAGTCTTCAGTGCTTCTTACCGCAGCGAAAATTTTCAATGGTATTAATTTTCCTAGAAAATCTTCTGTGTTTGCATTACCATTTAATACCATTTTTAACCGACTTCAAAAAAAGGAGGAGGTTATCAATTCGTCTGTATGTTTTTTTTTTTTTTTGTTTTTGTTTTTTTTTTATGTTTGTTACCTCATAACTTTTGCCTGGGTGAACCGATTTTGATAATTATTTTTTTAAATGATAGCTAGTGCTTCTCAAGTGGTCCCATTTTAATTTGGTTAAGTTCTGACAATGATATCCATGAGAAAATCATAAAAGTCTTAAATTTGTATTAAGATTGCGCGACAAATGGACGAATAACTCAATATAACGCCAACCGATTTCGATAATTCTTTTTTTATTGGAAAGGACGTGTACAAATTAGTAAGTGTACTTCAGATTCACTAAAAATAAACAAATAAAAAAAATTTAACAAAAAAAATAACCGACTTCAAGGAAAAAGCACTAAAAAGTAAAAAATAATTTTCATTTTTGTAGTTACGATATTATTTTTTGAGTCGGTGTCAGCCAAGGTTAGGTTAGGTTAGGTTAGGTTAGGTTAGGTTAGGTTAGGTTCTCTTGATTGGCGCAGCGAGCGCCCGGCTGACGCCGACTCAAAAAATAACAGAAATCGTAACTACAAAAATGAAAATTATTTTTTACTTTTTAGTGCTTTTTCCTTGAAGTCGGTTATTTTTTTTGTTAATTTTTTTTTTTATTATCTAAATACCATTTAGAAACAATTTCAATGTCATTTTGGGGTTACTTAATTTCATGTATGGTTTTAAAAATCGAATAAACTTTGAGTAATGAACTTACTAAACGTAATTATTTCAAATACCTGTACAGGACAAGTGCTGTGAGCGCAATAAGCATTTTGTTTTATCCGAGTAGAAGTTGTTCTCCTTTTAAAGCGACAGTTTGCTCTCAACAAATTGAACTCTCAAAAGTGTCTTAACTTTGCGGATGTAAGACTGAAAAATGAGATAATACTCGGGAGATGTTCGTTCCATTTATTCAAGTCTCGAGGAACGTTTTGCAATATTCGCAAGTGCACCCTTGAACAAGTGACTTTTAATGGAAACATTATTTGAAACATTTTACTGTTTCATAGTTTACGGTTCAAAGAAAGACGATTTGAATACAAAAAACATATTGTTCTCGGAAAACCAAAATTCTCATCTGAATATTTTTAAACCTTGACAAACTATTATGGTTGTTACATACAGTTTTATGAATTAGATCAATGGTTTAAGTAAACATCTTTGCGTGGCAAAACAATTCTCCATATAAAGTTTTCCACCATTTTATAATATCTCTCCTTAGTGCTTTCCTAGGGTACTTAAGGAATATTCGCTTTAAATTTCAAATTCCAACTGTTTAGTCCTTCCCTCAGTAACGGTACTATACTATGAATGAATGAATGAATGAATGAATGAATGAATAAATTCTTTATTGTGCATAAACAAAAATACAATTACAGAGAAAACATACAGCAAAACAACAATACTGCACAAAGGCGGACTTATCACTAAGAGTGATTTCTTCAAGTCAACCCTTGGGGTGATGAGGAAAGGCTATCTATTATGGATTGGAAATTTTAATACCTATCCCGAAACTTGAAATGACAGTTAGCGAGCGCTGCACGAGCCCTTGAATAAAATATACGTAGAGTGGAAAGCGTTTGCCGTTAAAATGTTAAGGATGCATTCCACCAGAACGAATTCTCGTAACATGATCCGTCGAGCTGGCGACACGGCGCAGTTAAAGCCGATATCTCCAGTAAAGTGATGCCGCAGCGGAACATATTCGTGGTTGAGTGCGACTCGCTGCAGCCCGAATTGACAAGTGACTGGCTCGTTTTTACGATCTCGTTCGACAGTACAACGTCTGCCCTACCTCCTAGGCTAGGAGTTCGCGATAAAAATGGTAACGACAACGTAAATGGCTGAAACTGGATTCAAAGGATAAAAACTAACTCTCTGCAGCTAAATGTGTCAGTCTACCTGTGTCAAGTGGTTGCCTTACTAGATAAGTCGCCTGAAAAAGTAGTTGTGGTGACTAAACATTTATATAATAAGGAAAATGGCTGTAAATAACGCTGCATGAAAGTATCGGTACATACTTGCTGAGCAATACCAAAACTAAACAAATATTTGGTTGCATTTCGTAATTATAGGCGATATAGGTAACAGATAACAGTTTAGGTATATTTAAGTATTCAATTGTGAAACCGAATGGATATTGTTGTATAATTAATAGGAATCAATATTTCTAAATAATCAGTATATTCATCAGCAGGGACATACTAACATCTATAGTATAAAGCCAATCAAGATAACGCAACCGCATGGCGCAGGCAGACCGACAGATTTAGCATAAGGTTGGTCTCTAACATGAGAACCTAGATTCAGTCATTTACCGTATCGTGACCAAAAATGTCGTGACCTCCCGGAATATCCGCTCCACCCGAGGCTCTCGATACTGTCATCGCAGCGGGAGTCACATAAAACACGTAGCACACATATATTTTGTATGTCAAGCATGCCATATCGTGTACTCCATGCCTCCATGGGCTTTTGAACTTTTTCAGGGGTTGCGAAAACTGTGCCGGCCGGCCAGTTGCTTCTTCTCACCATATTTGAAGGACCCCAGGTCTGGTCTGGTATTGTTCTGGGGCAATACCTCGGCAGAAAGTGCATTTACAGATTAACGACACTACAGATATCGAATTCGATATGACGTGGTCACGCGTCAGATCGCCACCGAGAATCCCAAAGTTGTCATTAATACACAAAGTGAACCCTGGAGGGTCTATATAAACTCTATTAAGTTCATGAAACCCTAGATTTCAGTATATTTTTTAATTAAAATCGTTTGAGGTTAGTTGTTTAAGGGCTTACTATGACTCTATTTACTTAAAATGTTTAGTTGGTATTAAACTCGCAACTGCTGACGTGCTGGGTGGCCCAACCCGGCGGGACTAACTCTTTCGCGGGCACTGTACAAAACCGTGCTGTTGCCCTCTGGGGCCTTCTCTGTTTCAAAGAAAAATTAAGACAGGCTCCGTGATGAGGAAGATGGAACATGTCCACAAAAAAGACAATGTGCATAGTGTTTGATTTGGTAAGATTTACGAACATTTTGATTTCAAAACGACTTATAGTTAAAAGTAAACCACGACCGCTGTAGTCAAAAACCTAACAAAAACCAAATAGATTATAAATCTTGATTAAACAACCTATGTCTGATGACTAATGTTTTTAAGATTTTCTTACTTTATCATTGCGTAATAAACCACCAAAGTTATTGTATAAAACGCGCGAAAAACTCGAACTTTCGGACCTTATAACTTAGAAACCAAACACAATTTTACAATGCCAACGGTCATCAGACATCTAGTTCGATCAAATATTCAATCATCAAATTTGGGATCTCTGACAAGAAATATGGGCGTGATCTTCTTTCCCCGTTTGTATGGGGAGTTGAGCGGGTTGGGCCACCTTAAAACATGCATTGAAAACTTAGTTTAAAATTAAGATATTTTATTTTGTGTAACGTTTAATTTGCGTAATAAATGAATTCTCAGGTGTTTTTGAACCTCAATGTGTACCCGTAACTTAAATTGATGTTGGGATAGTGGGAAGTATGTGAGTGCAACAAAATAATATGTTGTGAGCAGGAACTACGAGATTGACCCTGTTCCTAATAAACCCAGATCATCCTCTGAATAGTTACATATGCAAAGTTTTGTATCGAATTCGGAACTGCATGTCAATGCAAAAGGCAAAACATTGTGTAACAATTCAGAGGATGAACTGGGCTTATTAGTAACATGATAAGTTCTTACGCTCATTAGCAAACCGCTTGTAATACTTAGGGATTTTTTAAGTCTTAGTGTTGATTAACTTAATCGCCGTAATCGTTTCTTAGCAGCTCGCAATCAATACCAGTACAAGATAATCAGCACTTTAGTAATAAATCAGCACTTAGTGAAAACCAGGTTTATATGCATAGTATAAAATAAAAATATAATAAATACCAACTAGCAATTAAAACGTGGCAAATAACCCTATAAAAGCCTTAGCCTAGCGTAGCCTTCGATAAAAGTTAGTTTGTTGCAAAATAATAATTTTCCATTGCGATATTTCCATTAAAACTTGACTAAATAGATCTCACTACCCATTCTGTGCTTATTTTTTGTAGCTAAATTATATAAAATACTATCGGTTCGAATTTAATTCTAAGTTAATAAATAATGGCAGCCGTTAAAGACGTTATACACGTTTTTAGGGTTCCGTACCCAAAGGATGAAAACGGAACCCTATTACTAAGCCTCCGCTGTCCGTCCGTCCGTCTGTCACAGGGCTGTATCTCATGAACTGTAATAGGTAGGCAGCTGAAATTTTCACAGAATATGTATTTATTTATATACATTTATTTATAACAACAAATAGGTAACAATAAAAAATAATAAAAATAAAGGGGGGTCCTCATACAAAAAACGTGATTTTTTTGTGTTAAATCTTGTTCGATGGTACGGAACCCTTCGTGTGCGAATCCGACTCGCACTTAGTCTGTTTTTAAACACTATTAAATTATATCAGTCTATCATTCAATTTCTAATATTACTCAATGCTACGTAATCAATTATATATCAAGTTTATTTACGACCTAGGTCGGAATCAAAGCCTCCAAGCGACCCCGCGTTTCACCCCTGACCTCATCTGCTTTATAACTTCTGAATTGGCTACCTCCAATTTAACGGCCTTTGTGATAAACGTCGTTCCGAAAGGTTCTATCCACACCGAAGAAACCGATGGATTTTCAGGTCTAATCTCGGGCATTAAAGTTGACAATGCAGTAAATTTCTGTAGAGATAAATATTTGCAATGCCTATTTCAGTTCGATGTGAATGCATTTCCGAGCAATATTGTAGTGTATTGAACTATAAATAACTCGTTATGTGGATAACGAAACAGTATTTAACCGATGGCAACGACTGGAGAGCCGTCGTGGTACAAAAAATAGAGATGCATTATGTAAAAGTGATTGAAAAATATGAATAAACAAATTAATTTCTGTATAGAGCAGCTCGTAGCCTAGTGGCGCGGGGACTGGCCTAGCGTACCAGAGGCCTGGGTTCAATTCCGACATGCACCACTGTCTTTCTCTTTCCCAGTTCAGTAGTTTTCGTATCAATTTTATCAAGCATTTTCCTACTAGTCTTCAGCAATGTCCATGGTGTTGTTACAATATCAAATTGTAATACTTATTAGATAACCGCGGCTGTTAGACTTGTTTGGAAAAACTTACAGCTATATAAAATAATAAATATTAAATTGTCGTGAACTACAAATAATTTTTTTTAGCATTACATATTTTTCCTTAGTAATGTAAGGGGTCCGTCTTGAAGACGCAAATGTGAATAAAATGCAAAACAATGCAATTTCACGTCAGTCCAAAAGCATGGCAATTCAGTAATTTTCTTTCAATTGGTTCGTTTCTAAAAATGATTGAATGTATTTTTTTATTATTAAACTTTAAGAACGGCTCGTAAGCTATGCTCCCCATACAAACGTAGTTTACTAATAATTTGGAAACCGCTATTCCAATTATATTGATATTTAATATCTAATATCAGGTAACAAATATCTGTGTCTGCATGCTTTTGTTTTTTTGAAAAATCCAAACCGAATGAAATGAAAGCAAAAAGAAAATCTTCATAAGAATTTTGTTTTCTCTATGGTTTGACCCAGAATACATTTACCGAAAAAACAAAGGCATGCAGACACAGACATTTGTAGCCTGATATTAGATACGAAATATCAAGTAAGTTTGAACATTGGTTTTTAAATGATTAGTAAACCTTCTGGCCGACCTTAAGAGAAATTTATCATTATCAGGCAAAGTACTTTCTAAACATCTACGAAGATCCAAAAGAGAAAAATGGAAGATGCATTTGAGTGCATTTATTTGTATAAGGAGAGTGGTGGAGCTCATGTGTACACACGTGAGTGGCTCTACGTTTGTGACAAGAAGAATACTCTTCTGAAAAGAAAAATGTTTCGATACATCTCAAATACAATGAGGCTAAAAATGATGAAAATTATCATCACTGAGATCTTGTCATAGAATAAATACATTAATTTAATGTTGATCGTAATCTTTTTCTATGAAGAACAGGTATGGGTTGCTCTGAGATGAAAGTTGCTCAGAATAGCCGAATACCCCTTCCTCGCGAAACCACGCCCAGCGAAGCACAATGCCAGCGGATTTGCAAACTATCGCTGAGCTATCGAGCTTTATAAAATGTGTTTGAAGACTCACAGGTTCTAAGTTTGAGGAAAGACAGTCGCCAGGAGACAGTTCCATAACCTGGCGGTGCGGCACGAAAATGAGTGTGAGAAACGGTTGGTTCTCAAAAGTCTAATGTCAAACACAAGGGGGTGCTCTGATTCTCTGCGGCGGGTGCTCCGAATATAGGTTAGATGGGGAGGAACAAGGAATGCAAGTTCCGTCGAGTCAAGTAAGTTCTGTAGAACAGACTGAGCTACCCTACAAACACTTTGTGCCTCAGGGACTCCAGGCCGACGATGAGTTGTGGGAAAAATAAACAATAAATAAAATGCAGAATTACAATTGATTACTTACCTAATCGTAACAATTTCGTGAAGAATACTTGATAGACCGTGGAACTTGTTGAGGCCCTGTAGCGTATCCTGAAACAAAACAAAGATATTTTTAAATTTAACTATAGGTCGCTTGGCGGACACATTCCAAGCACTAAAATAACACAAGTAGTAATATAGTCAAAGTTATTTAAAATGTCAGCACACTACGTCATTGAATAATTTGTTTCAGCAGTGCACGCTGCTGTTGCTGGCTGCGATACAGTGGCATCAGTTACCTGCTCTATTACGAAATTACCCCTCTAGTAGCATTTAAAAAAAATCCAAACGCCTGTTTTCTTTCCTAATTATTTCTCTACTTTCCCCTCTCATACATCTGAATATAAGTCAATAATATTTTGATTTCTGTTGGTTTTTTTTCTAAAACATATTATTGTTTTAAGTATCCTTTTTCTTTATTTTATTAGTAATCTACTTATTATATAGTACTTATATATTTATCTGTATGTATTTACATAAATTTAAGTGTTATCTGTATTTATTGTGTATTTAAGGAATTATGTTTGATTGAATAAAGTAGATAATTATCTTTACTCGCACTACTGCTCACGATACCCAAAGATAGACATACAGAAAATATTTTTAAAAATCGTTAATTTAGTTTTAGTAAAATGCACAAAGTCTACAAACGCAGTATCTTATAAAACAAACCAACTTATTCCATCAACACCCCTTAAATATTTATTATTATTACTAAGATAATATAAGTGTTTATGGTGCTGTCTCTACAACAAACACAAAAACAACAATCGTTGTTATTCATATTATTTCTGCCTGTATCCCTTATTAGGGTTCCGTACCCAAAGGGTGCCAACGGAACCCTATTACTATGCCTCTGCTGTCCGTCCGTCCGTCCGTTTGTCACAGGGCTGTATCTCAGTAACCGTAACAGAGAGATAGCTGAAATTTTCACAGAGTGTGTATTTATTTTGCCGCTATAACAACAAATAGGTAAGATTAAAAAATTATTAATATTAAAGGTAATAATTAATATTAAAATATTAAATACAAAAAACGTGATTTTTTTGTATTAATATATTTATTATATAAGGATGGTACGGAACCCTTCGTGTGCGAGTCCGACTCGCACTTGGCCGGTTTTTTATTTATCATATTAATTCTGTAGGCAGAAATAATATAAGATAAGGTTAGATATAGATATTCTAAGCCAAAGATTGGCTCCAATCAGTTCACACGATCAAAACCTGTGGAGTTTAAGTACAGTTTGTTCAGTGATTAAATATTAATTAAATATTAATAATTAAATATTATTAGTGATTAATATTTTCGTGCTTACGGCATAGTGCTAAGTAAAATGTGTTATTTTATTCAGTGTTATTCCTATCTATAAATGCCCGTAACTGTATTCCCAAGTTTGAATTATGCATTAAATGACTCGTAAAAAATCAAATCGTAATAGACAAGGTAATTTCGTAGATGGCAAAATATACGGAATTTAGAACACAATGAAGTCTTGTATGGCCCGTACAAAGAGCGTTTCTAGTCCATATATTTAGTCATATCTCATAATATATTCTTGCTACACTTTCGTAGTAAGTAGCGGGCCTCCCAGCGCAGGCGTGAAAGCGATAAATTCCCTGTAGATACGTTCAGAAACTTATAAATATGATTAACTTCCCGTATCTCGCCAGTTAGCGAGCTTAGGAGCCCTGTGATGGAGTGCTGGAATATTCTCGCAAGTTTTTGGCGTTAAAATAGGTTACGACACATTTGTCTTTACAGTTTAAATGAAAATAGTACATAAAGAGAGAGAGAGAGAGCGGCTTGTAGACTTGCCTTGCATACCAGAGGGCGTGGGATCGAAGCCCCAGTCATGAAACACTTTTTTTTCTTCATGAGTCATATAAGTAAATTTCGACACGAATGAGAGCTGTTCCATATTTCAGAATCAAAGATAAACTGTAGATACCCTTCCGCTACTAGGTGGTAATTTTTAAGCCTGCCCGGATTGGTGATGTTGTAATTACAGGTGATCGAAACGGCAGTGAAAAATTGTCCGTGTCTTCCATCCAGTTCAATGTTAGCCATGAAAGCCCTGGTACGGCCTTCGGGAATGCGGTGTATTGAGCTTATATCATGACGTTAGTTGTATGGTAGCCATCCATGTCAGCTTATATATAAAAAAATACATGTATCTTATGAATCAACCAAAGATCTTCAAACTTAAAAACCGGCCAAGTGCGAGTCGGACTCGCGCACGAAGGGTTCCGTACCATCGTACAAAATTTAACACAAAAAAGTAACGTTTTTTGTATGGGGCCCCCCTTTAATTTTAATTGTGTCTGTTTGAGCGGCAAAATAAATACACACTCTGTGAACATTTCAGCTGCGTACCTATTACGGTTGATTTGATACAGCCCTGTGACAGACGGACGGACGGACGGACAGCGGAGGCTTAGTAATAGGGTTCCGTTTTCACCCTTTGGGTACGGAACCCTAAAAATCATTTTCCTTTGAGAGAATTAACCTACATTTACATCCATTTGATGAAACGTCTCCAAAACGCCACACTGTCTCCTTACGTAATCGTTGCTGCAAACGGGTTGAATCTGAGGATAGTTTTCCGTTTCAAAAAGTTTCATCTCAGTTGTATGAGCTGCGAAGCCTTTATCAAGTGAAAGTCGAGCAGTCAACCTTATCTCTTTCCCGACAATTTCTTCGCTACGCTCGCTCTGTCTTCGATCCGCTGATGAGTTTACCGTTCAACAGATTATATATTGTCAAAGATGTATTAACGATCTTCACAAATATAAATGTTAGTCATGTTATTATATTCAAGCGCAACGCATTTTTGGAATGATTACCAGAAGATGAGACCAGAGCCGGTAGTCTCAGTTCTCACCTAAATTGGCTTTAACGTAACTTCGAAGTTCCGTAAAAACGTCAAACTCCATACAAGTTTTTACGGCAACGTTGACTAAGCTGTCAAATCAAGCTCGGACTCGCAAATGTTAGTTCGCTTAACGCCCAACGCGCGCGCTGTTCAATTTCTCCATACATTTGAAAACGCCAGTCGATCGATTTGCCGTAACGACAATTTAGGTGACAACTAAGACTTCGGGTACTGCTCAAAATGATTTGGACGCCATCGATACAATTATTTAATAAGCTTTTTATTCTAATGACCACGAAACTGATAATGACCATCACACTAACAATATGTACGTATGTATGTATGTAACTTACGTACTATATCTCAATTGTATTAACCGTACGACGCCGGCATCGATAAACGAATAGTAGATGGCTTGGCTGCAGTATTTGTTAGATGGAGGCATGGAGGTAAAGAACCTCCATGGTTGGAGGTATGTAAATTTTCTGAAAATTTAATTTGTCTTCAAAACTTAGTATATTTTTAAGTAAGTTTATAACATAATTAATGTATGTATGTATGTACCAAATTATTACTTAGTTTTAGGTTAATACTCAAACTAACAAACCAAACCTACCTCCACTACCTACGAATATATACCTATTGAACTTCTCAAACACCCAAAGGTCGGCTGGAAGAAATCTCTTCGAGGGATAAGCCGGCCTTTGCGCCCCACTTATGTTGTTATTGCACTATACTTTTTTTGTAAATGTTTTTTTTTTTGTGGCGTAATAAAGAATTTTCAATCAATATAATTTCATTAATACCAATAAGTGATTTCATCAAATTATATTTTTGTTAAAATTTTTTTTTAACCTAATAACAACTACAATATAAATATGGTAGTCTCGGCCAGCACTCATTAAAAGTCTATTTTTGAAAAATACAGATTAAAATCAAAGTTTCAAAATCTTTAATTATTTTAGGAGTTTTCATATCTGACACTCGGAATGAAGTTACTTGTAATTTAAGTTATTTTAAAAATCTATCCATTTTTTTATTATTGAAACCAGACAAGATAACTAATAAAACAAACAACACTAAACAATTGTCTTTTAACTATACTCAACGTAATATATTTTATGTTAAAAAAAAGCGATACTAGCAGTTAAGGCAAAATAATGTCTTTGTACCGACTATACTAGCTACTAGCCAGCTAGCTAAGTAAAGATTTAATATGTAAAACATTATTATTTTAATAATGTTCAACATATTAAATCAACTCTAAGCTGAGAAGAGATACGTCCTAAGAAGTTCTGCAAGCGGAGATTTGATTTCTGCTGCGCTATGCTTGTGCTGATACGGCCAGTCAGAAAATATATCAAAATCATTTGCAATCACATTGTTTTATTTTGCAACCTGACATAGATGGCTAATACCACACAACTACCGTAATGATATTAACCCAATACACCACATTCGCGAAGCAACTAGGTGCCATGCCAGGACCTTTCCTTTATGAGCACCCTTTAATTGAGCTGGATGGAAAACACGGACAATTTTTCATTGCTGCTTCGGCCATCTTTTCATTCAATGCGATGGTACCAACCCGGGCGGGCTTAAATCTACCACTTACAGTTTCACATGAATTTCGAATCATTGAGCAGCTCGCATTCGTGATCGAATTTTGCACTCGAAATCCAACTCTAGCAACTCAAGCAAGACTTAGCGCCACGAGGCTACGAGCCGTAAAAAGTGTTAACTTTGCACATCTCTGCCTTCGTCCGAGTGTTGCTAAGATGTGAAAGGAAAGATCTTGCCATGGCATCTAGTTCCTTCAGGAATATGTTACATTGAGCTAATATCATGAGAGTAGGTGTGACAGGTGGCTAAGCTCAAGTGGCAGTGGGCCACGTCATCCGAAAATTCGACGACCGTTGGAGTAACCGTGTCCTGCACTGGCGGCCGTGGACAGGAAAACGGAGTGTGGGAAGACCACGCGCCAGGTGGGACGACGACATCAAGTGTGTCGGCGAAAAGCAGCGGTTCCGTACCGCCGAGGGCCGGAAGGACTGAAGAAGAATTGGACAGGCGTATGTCCAGCAGTGGACGCAAACACGCTGACTGACTGACTGACTGAGGTTTGACATTAGCAACCCATGTCCAGTTCCATTGATACATAGATCTAGTCTAGTGCACAGTCATCCCGACTCACACCGAGAGTCGGCACCGGTCGTGGCGGTGTATGTTCCGTTTCCCACGCGAGACTCAAGAAGCGAGAAGCTGCCTCGAACCCGACACCGCCGGGTTGGAAGATCTCGTATTGTTCCAGCGCTCCCTTCCCGCTGATGAGAGTGGCCACTCCGGGCTTTCTCATTTCGGGCGCTCGACTCACGCGGGAGAAATCGGAGTGGAGGGGACGATGGAACTCCAAATAGATATTTCGGAAAAATATCTGTAACATGTATATCTTATTTTTATAAAGGAGAAAAGGATGTTCATATCTTAAACACATTCAGTTTATGACATTAAGAACCAATATCAACGTTTCGTCTGGCATAAGACGAGACTATGTAAGGTAAATAACCTTTTAAATGCTGAAACTTTCATAATAGTAAAAATATGGGATAACGGAGGAAAAATATCCAAGATACTATTTAATTGTTCAAATAGACGACTTTTTTAAAAAGGTCCGCAAACAGAAGTACACGTTTTTTTCTGAAGGGAGTTTGAAATATTTAATCTAAATAATATTTCTTTCTTCTCTGTTTGTATTCTGTTGTATTCTGTTTGTCTTTATTATTTTTTTCTCTTTATTAAAGGGTTTCGAATTAGTCCAAAAGAATTTTTTTTAATGTATCGTAGGAAACTTGGGAAAGTGATAAATTTAAAGTCTCCTCAGAATCTTGTAAGTTACCGAATATCTGTAAGACGTCATTAAAATTAACATTGCTTCTGGTGTATTTCAGCAAAAACATTTATTATTACATTAAACTGTATTGAAAACACGGGCAATTTTTCCTTTTCCGCTTCAACCATTTTTTCATTAAATTCGATAGTACCAACATTTTGTTCTTATTTTGTGAATTTAAATACTATATGATTTGCGAAATGAGTCTGATACTTTCCAATCGACCCTGACAAAGACTCTTCAACTCCGAAGGGATGTAGGGTCTTTCGCTGCATTCTATCGTCTTTACCATGAAGAATGCTCTTCGGAGCTGCATGACGCTGTCCCTCCGTCAACTTTCTACCACCGCACAACGCGGAAAAGGTAGGGTATGCACCCATTCACTGTCAACATTCTCAAAATAAGAACCCACCGATCCTCTAAATCGATACGAAACGGGTCGGTGAAGCATGGAAAGAATTCCATGCTGACGTTTTTCTCTCAAATCTGGGGTCCTTCAAACATTGTGTGAAGAAGCACCTGCCCGGCCGGCACGGTTTTCGCAGCCCCTGTGAAAGTCCCAAAGCCAATGGGCGTCATCGGGCGCGTTTTTTGTGAGGTCCTGGCGTGCGCCATATGCCGCGCTTAGCGTAAAAAATATGTCTATTTTAATTGAGAAACAAATACAACACACGAGTACATAGTTAGCCTGTGTTAACACAGACGTAGACGAGCCACGTAAACATTCAACTGCGAGACGCTAACGAGTCGGCGTGCAAACAGGATGCGTCGCCAGCCGACTCACCCCAACAATGGCGCCCAATGGGGAACAAAGGAGCTTTCTTCTTCCCGCAGAGTTCGGGGGAAGTGGCGCGACGCGGCGGAGACACGGCTCCATTCATGTTTCGCAGTCACTATTCTCCCTATTTTCGTGTTCGCCAACAACGCATTCGTGTGATCTCGGATATTAAAGGGAAGGAGATGTGACAACTAGCGCACCTGCAATAAGACCTGCAGGCCTGTTCCCCGAATTCTGTAAATCAGCAATCAGGCCTGAGTCTCAAAAAAGTGACTTTCTTGACGAAAATATTCCGGAGCATAGTTTTTTTAATTCATTAAGATTTTCCGTCGAGAACCCCTATAGAAGCGATTTTATGGACTCAGGATTCCCGATTCCGTAATTCCAGGAATCGATCTGCTACTGTCGCCAATTTTCTAAAACTCGCAATCACAGATCAAGAAAGGAAGCAGATGTGCTATCTATCGCTGTCTCACATTTTCCAACCAAACCAACTTAAATGCACATGCCACGCGGAAACATAGTCGCAGACGTCTTGCAGGGGTTGTGCTGGTGTAAATGACTTGGCGAACGCATTTCGGGAGTATATTTGCTAGCGGCAATAATCGTTGGTTACTAGCTTTTTTATTTTTTATTTATTTATTTATTGGAAAACTTACAGCTTATTTACAACTAATATATGTATAAAATGGACAATGTAAATGTCAAAGCTTTGGTTACTAGGTATTTGTTTGGCTCACTAGAGATGTGTGTGCCTCACTAGTCATTTGTTTGTCTCATAAGACATTTGTTTGGCTCACTAGAGATGTGTGTGCCTCACTAGTCATTTGTTTGTCTCATAAGGCATTTGTTTGGCTCACTAGAGATGTGTGTGCCTCACTAGTCATTTGTTTGTCTCATAAGACATTTGTTTGGCTCACTAGAGATGTGTGTGCCTCACTAGTCATTTGTTTGTCTCATAAGACATTTGTTTGGCTCACTAGAGATGTGTGTGCCTCACTAGTCATTTGTTTGTCTCATAAGGCATTTGTTTGGCTCACTAGAGATGTGTGTGCCTCACTAGTCATTTGTTTGTCTCATAAGGCATTGGTTAGGCTCACAATTAAGGCTTTTATTTGGCTTACTAGGTATTTATTTGATTCACTAGGCATTTGTTTGGCACACTAAGAATTTGATTTTTTACAGCAGGCTCAGGTGGCCCATTGTGTCTCCTCTTTTGTAAAATTCGGCGTAATTTATTTATTTCGTCCTTTCAACCAGTTTCAATCATTTCGGTTCTCAATTCGTATCCTTATTACAGAAAGGTCAAGTGAAGGAGATCGCGTTAAGTGTTGGGGCCATTTTGACCCTTTTCACTTTGTTCGCTATTATTGTTTTCCTGTGATTTCTTTTATGATAAACTGGTAATTTCGTACCCAGCGGGAAAATGTAATTTTACTTTTGATAGGATTTCTGTATGAATTCGAATTTGAATGATGTAAACTTGACTTTTTGATCAATTTATGCAAGAGTGCACAATCTTTATGGTTATAGATCTATCTTCTTTCTTCTTCAGGCAAAATAAGGTCGGATATGTTTTAATTTGAAAATTAGCACTCATACTGGTTAGTGACAATTTGGTTTCGTTTCAGCTTAGGCAAAAAATCTTTCTTATGTCTGTCCGGCTGTTCTCCTCTCCAGGTTGAATTTTTCAACCGATTCTCGTGAAATTTTGCGAGCAGGTTCGAGAGTTATTATATGGAAAAAATCTTCAGTTTCTGTGAAATTCAGGACGTCGGAGCCGTTTCGAAAAATGTCCAAAAATGTCACAAAACTTTGGTTTTGTGATAAGACCTAAAGCGTTAGGTATTTAATAAACTGAGAATACAAGAAAACCAATAGTATTTTGTTTGAGGGTGCGTGGTGAACATTTATTTAGTTGCAATGCTATGCTGAGATTCAAAGACAGTGCTTGGATCATCAGAAAATTGTCATGGTTTCCGTCCGCCTTTAACATTACTTCCCATACATTTTATGTCAAAATTTACAGTCGGAAGACTTGAGAATCATCTCAAGACCCAAGAAACGTTTTGACTGTGTGAAACATATGCAATACAGCATTTATACGAGTTTTTTCATGCAACCTGACATGAGTGACTAATACCACACAATTACCGTTGTGATATTAGCCCAATACACCACATTCTGAAACGAATTAAGTGCCATGCCAGGATCTTCTCTATGAGCACGGCTACATTGAACTGGATAGAAAACAGGGTCAATTTTTTATTGTCGCTTCGACCATCTTTTTATCCAACTCGGACGGGCTTAAACCGTACCACCTAGTAGGGGAAGGGGACCTATGGATTCCGAACCATGGAGCAGCTCGCATTCGTGAGGAAATGCATTTGTCCAACTCAGAAAGAGAAAGGAAGTGGTTCATGAACTGGACGAGGCTTTGAACCAAGACCCCAGGTATGCTAGGCAAGTCCCCGCGCCACTAGGCTACGAGCCGCTCAAAAAAAGAATATAAACTTGTATAAACGAAGAATATAAAACAATATTATAATTAAAACACTCACCTAAAAGTAACATTAGTTAGCGCGCCCTCGAGCAGCGTGGAGTCCGTGATCGCCCACTTGAGCGCGGTGCCCGCTCGGCCCGCGCGCCCGCCCGCGCGCTCGCCCGCTCGCCGCACCGCCGCGCCCCGCCGCGCCCGCTCCCCCCCCACCAGCACGTACCGCGTCCCGTCACCCGCCCCGGCCGCACTGTCCACCACGAACGCGTAGCCACCGTCTCTGTAGCCACTCGGGAACTCGTCCCTGTACGGCACCGGCCTCGTGTCGCCGGCGGACTGCGGTCGCTCGCGCTTGGGGAGGAAGAGCGGCGGCGCGGGGGAGGCGTCGCACGCGCGGTCGGCCGCCGCGGTCGGCGCGAGCAGGCCTCGCGGTCGCCCGCCGACCGCGGACTGCAGCGTGTACAGGAGCTCGGCGGCGGGAGACCGCGGCACAACTCGCACTGTGGACAACGGAGAGTGCTCGTTTAGCCGACAGCGTTCTTGAGACTTTTAGAGCAAAGCTTCATCGGGTAGACCTGGGGGATACGACGAATTCGACGGGTGAACAAGAGAGTGATCAAATCTGAAGTTTAGTTGCATTTCTACCTACAGACCTGCAGACCTATATTATTTAGTAATAATTTGATACTTGTAACTCGTAACTAAGTTATAACTGACACCTGTTAAGTTTAGAGCGGCTCGTAGCCTAGTGGCGCGGGGCCAGTCCTAGCGTAACAGAGGCCTGGGTTCAATACCGAAATGCACCACTGTCTTTCTCTTTCCGAGTGAGGAAAGTGCATTTCGTCACGAATGCGAGCTGATCCATGGTTCGGAATACATGTAAAACTGTAGGTCCCCTTACCCTACTAGGTAGTAGGGTTTAAGCCCGCCCGGGTTGGTACCATCGCATTGGATGAAAAGATGGTAGAAGCGGCAATGAAAAATTGTCCATGTTTTCCATCCAGTTCAATGTAGCCGTGCTCATAAAGGGAAGGTCCTGGCATGGCACCAAAATTCCATTGGGAATGTGGTGTATTGGGCTAATATCATAACGGTAGTTGTGTGGTATTAGCCATCCATGTCAGGTCGCATAAAAAAAAAAGTTAACATTTAATTATATAAAACACTGTTCTCTTGTTTATTTCATTACGATTATATGGATGTTCCTTCGTACGTTCCTAATGTTCCTGACGTACGGATGTGAAACGTGGACTCTGACGGTCGCCGTTGACCAAAGGTTAAAAGTTGCCCAGCGAGCTCAGGAGCGAGCCATGCTGGGAATATCGCTACGGGATATGGTGCGTAACGAGGCAATCCGCCGACGTACCAAAGTAGTCGATATTGGACACCGGGTGGCTAAGCTTAAATGGCAGTGGGCTGGTCACGTCAGCCGAGGAGACGACGACCGTTGGAGTAACCGTGTCCTGCACTGGCGGCCGTGGACAGGCAAACGGAGTGTGGGAAGACCACCCGCCAGGTGGGACGACGACATCAAGTGTGCCGGCGGAAAGCAGTGGTTCCGTACCGCGGAGGTTCGGGAGGACTGAACAAAAATTGGAGAGGCGTATGTCCAGCAGTGGACGCAAACACGCTGACTGACATTTGAATGTTTCTTAGGTTTTTTTATTGTATGTACACTCAAAAAGTTTATTGTCCTATTGTTGTAACCCTTCCACCACGGACCTTATGGTCTACAGGAATGGTTTAATCCAAATGTTTAAGATACATTGTTTTGTACATAATGTATGTGTGTTATATTGGATAAATAAATAAATTAAAAAAAAACGTACCGTGCTAACTGTGAAACGACGTGTTATTTGTCCAAGTGAATTTACTTTTACTAGTTATCATGGCACTAATGCAACTAAACGTCAGATTTCATCCCTCACTTGCCTATTAACCCGTCGAGGTAATTTAGTAAGGTAACCCCACCGTCTCTATGATGCGTCACTCTACATTATGACTTCTCGTTCAATATTATATTTATGCTATCATTTATGTTTGTATTCTTAGTTATTGAAATCATTAAAGTCATAAGTGATATGAACAAAACATGCATGCAATATGATATACCATAATTAACTATGTTTTATGTTATTTTACAATCATGTAGTCAATAGTAAGAATCTTTAAGTTAACGTTATACAGTGTTTAAAATAAAAATATGTGAAACCGTGTAAACCATGGAACATAAAACATTTTGATGTTCCACGGTTTACAGTGAGATCTTAGTCAGGATAACTATTTCTTTAAAACAAATAATTTGACTATCTCGTGGGTCAAGGTAATGGGTTCAAATCCCCGTCGCTTTCATGAACCACTTTATTTTCCTTTCTGTTTTGGAAAAGTGCATTTTAGTCACGAAATCGAGCTGTTCCATGATTCGGAATCCATTTAAAACTGTTAGATCTCCTACATTTTATATACAATTTTATTAAAAGATTTTGAAATATGTAAAGAACAATACATAAAAGACAACGACTATTCTTCCATGGGAAATAATTTACAATACAAAAAACGCAGTTCTGTTTCACATATTTAGACAAAATTTTATCAATTATTTCAACTGTTTTTTATCGCAACGAACTGTAGATATAGATTTTAAACATATGTTTGAAACAAGCAGACTATAATGGCCAGGCCATAATTTGAAAATTTTAAATGTTAGTCCCGTCATTTCATATATGGCGCCGTCCGGAGAAAACTTATATGTCTATTATAAGCATGCGGCGCAAAACAGAAGAATAATGTGTAATCATCCATATGTGGGTTATGTCCGTTGACATGCTGATGTGATGTGCGGTTGGCAAAATTTAAAGTTTAAAATGTAACCATTTATTAGTTTTCGATAACCCGGCTCTTCGAAAAACAGCTACGTACTAACACAAAATATTCGTTTATTAATAAAAAAATCAAACCAAGTTCTCACTCGCCACATCGCCTCCGGTTTTTATTTTGTTCATTGTCCTTTGTCACAGCCTCCCGAACTCCTCCGTTCCAAGTGACACGGATCGCACTTGACCGGCGTCTTTTAATCCGACCGCTTCCCGACGCCTTCATATTGCTCCTCGGGCGGTGGTGGGGCGGCGCGGGGCGGAGGGCGGAGGGTGGAGGGCGGAGGGGGAGGGGGGGGGGCGGGAGAGTCAGCGCGGGAAAACAAGGGCGCCACTTACAATTTATGGACTGACGTAAAACAGATCGTCAGCGCCGCGGGAACAGCTGTTCGCGGAGCGCGACGCCGCCCGCCAGAGAGAGCTGCCTTGAAAAGAGTTAAACGGTTCCTTAAGTAAGTATACTTTTCCGTACTAAGCATGTGCGTCGCTTATTCCAAGGAATGTGACATGTATGTATGTAAAATCGACTTTGAAGCAAGGATACATCCATTCAAGAAAGATCCCTGTCAAAATAACTCGCTTTTACCATAAGACGACGGCAATATCGGTTGGATATTTTTTTACTGTTAATTAATTTCTTCGTTTTTGCAGAAAAAACCTTTTCAACTGAGCCCTCACAAATCTCAAGAGCCTGCTACTGAAACTGAAATAACATTTTGAAACTTCATATGTGCTTCCCACCTCCACCCCCCCCCCCCGCCGCCGCCGCCGCCGCCGCCGCCGCCGCGCCGGTCAGTTACGTTTTAGAGTAACGGCATTTTTCACCTACTGCTGATCAGGTTAATCGCCACATATTAAGGGTCTTTCTTAGTAGCCTAAAATCAAGATCAATAAAGCAAGATAATCAGCACTTTAGTAATAGGGGTCTTTTAGTGTTGATTAAAATAATATCAGGTTTTTCTTAAATACTAACAACCTACGAAGTAACCAATGTAACCTGTTTTGACAAAACATAATACTCCTAGATTATAGGCATATCTACAAAGTAACAATGGTAACCTGCAATATCAGGTTTTCCGTTTTGTTTTCGTCGGTATTCGTATGGAAATTAAAGTGCTAACTTGTGCAGTACTTTACAATAGGATATAATTGCAATGATTATTTTTAATTATTAATAGGTCGGGGAAAAAGTCTTTTCGCATTATAGTATGTATGAACTTGTAATAAAATCTCTTTGGCTATACTATTTGTATCTGGCTGGTTTTGGTATCATTGAAAGTTTAAATTTTAAAGAACATAATTCCAAATTCAAATTAGGAAAATTTGTGATTCTCATTTGATTTTCGTACTGTCAAAATGAGTGAATCTAATGAAGAAATTCGATACATTTTAAAATTTTACTACAAAAAAGGTAAAAATGCAACGCAAGCCGCGAAAAAAATTTGCGATGTTTATGGACCTAGTGCAGTGTCTGTGAGAGTAGCACAAATTTGGTTTAAGCGTTTTCAATCCGGAAATTTTGATGTCAAAGATGCACGTCGCTCTGGTCGCCCTATTACGGATAAAATGGATGCCATTTTTGAAAAAGTGGAGCAAGATCGGCATATCAGTAGTTACGACGTAGCTGAAGAACTAGGAATTGACCACAAAACAGTTTTGGCGCATTTGAAAAAAACTGGGTACACAAAAAAGCTCGATATTTGGGTACCTCACGAGCTCACTGAAAGAAACCTAATGAACCGTGTACTCATTTGTGATTCTTTATTACGACGTAATGAAACCGAACCATTTTTGAAGAAGCTGATAACTGGTGATGAAAAGTGGATCACGCACGACAAGAACGTGCGAAAAAGGTCGTGGTCAAAGGCCGGTCAAGCTTCACAGACTGTGGCGAAACCCGGGTTAACTCGCAACAAGGTGATGCTGTGTGTGTGGTGGGATTGGAAGGGCATTATTCATTATGAGCTGTTACCACCAGGCAGGACCATCGATTCTGAACTCTACTGCGAACAACTGATGAGATTAAAGCAAGAAGTTGAGAGAAAGCGGCCGGAATTAATCAACAGAAGGGGTGTGGTTTTTCATCATGATAACGCTAGACCTCACACATCTTTAGCCACTCAGCAAAAACTAAGAGAGTTTGGCTGGGAGGTGTTAATGCATCCGCCGTATAGTCCTGACCTTGCACCTTCAGATTTCCACCTGTTTAGGTCTCTTCAGAATTCTTTAGGCAGTGTCAGGTTAACATCACGAGAGGACTGCCAAAACCACTTGTCGCGGTATATTGATCAGAAGTCCCAATATTTCTACAAGATGGTAAAAAGTTATCGAACAAAATGGTACCTACATACTTTAGTTAAATGTAAATAAACCATATTAAAAAATGTTTTGAATTTTCTTAAAAAATGCGAAGAAACTTTTTCCCCAACCTATATTTTTGGGTATTAAATAATCAACAGCATATAGTAATATGTTTATTTAGATTTTCACTGTTGTTCGACATATTATTTTACGTTTACGGATAAACAGTGTGGTGGACGAAACGTCGAGCTAAGTAAGTGAGCTGAACACTGTTTATCCGTAAACGTAAAATAGCATATAGTTATAGTTGTATATAGAAAATAAACGAAAAACAAAGCTAATTATAGCTTTTTCTATCTAAAACATAATATTTGTAAATACATAGGGACAAAAGATGATATTTCCTACAATATAAAAAAATATGTACTACCTTTTCAGGGTTCCGTGCCCAAAGGATGAAAACGGAATCCTATTACAAGCCTCCGCTGTCGGTCCGTCCGTCTGTCACAGGGCTGTATCTCATGATCCGTAATAGATAGGCAGCTGAAATTTTCAGAGATTGTGTATTTATTTTGCCGCTATATATATGTAAGTAAAATAGTAAAATAAGCAAAATTAAAAAAATATAAAAACTATAGGGGGCCCCATACAAAAAACGTGTTTTTTTATCTTGTACGATGGTATGGAACCCTCTGTGTACGAGTCCAACTCGCACTTGGCCGGCTTTTTAAATACTAATACGATACAACAAACAAATATCTTTGCCCCCCAGAAGTGACAATAATGTTGCATGAATATGCGGTTAGTAATAAATACCAAGAGTATCGTAATGGGTTCCCGCCGAGACGCGCGCCACCTAGCGTGTGCGCTCCACCCCCCACCCCCCCCCCCCCCACCCCCCTCGTCCCCCGCACACGGACTCCCGCGACCGCCGAGTCGAGGGTCTCTCGATGCGAGAGCTTCTCAGTCCTGAGTTCCACCTATACGCGATACTGATATGCACTCAATATAGTATGTCTCGCAAGGAAATTGCTAAGCCAATTAAGTTATCCTGGCTTGGTAAAATAATAAATAAAATTAACAAAAGAAGAAATGGAAGTCTTATCACACTAATGGCCAAAGCCTTTAAGGATATAATAAAAACATAGATTTGTGAACAACAATAAAAGTAAATTTTGAACGAATACTTAAGCAATTTAATTTACTGTTCCGTACGGAAAGGTTCAAATGATTTTGCAGTTGCAGTGATTGCACAACTTCGAGTATTTTACGTTCAATGTTTCAAATTCAAATTGCACTTAATCGGTTGAGATTTCAACTTACTTTTCCCTTTAAAAAACGCTCGAAACGACCCGAAGTTCGGTGTCCCGATTGGTCCATCTATCCTGACCAACGCGTCGCCGTGCCGCGGCCGGCGCGAATCAAACGGCAGTGAAAACTGACTTTCGCGAGCGAGCGAACCAACATCTGGCCGTCGTCGCGGATCCAACAAACCCAAGAACATTCTTTGCATAGGCTACGTTTATCTAGAACAGTGACCTCAGTGACTATCAGCCGTGTTACGTTCGAAGACACTGCACCGCACCGCTGCCGCCGCCGCTGCCGCCAACCTGAGCCAGTGCGCGGGATGAAAGGTCGTGGAAGGTTTATTCGAAAAAGTTAGTGAGTCAAACCTCAATCCAATTGCAAAAAACAGTCCACTAACTCTCATAGAGCTCAAAACAATTATATTCACACAAAAAAAAGAATGTTTTTTTATATCAACTATAATATTATAATTTACATAAATGTAGGCTATCAAACAATACTAAATTAACCCGCAGGGTGAAAGGGCAACTTCACTACATAGTATAAAACAAAGTCGCTTTCTCTGTCCCTATATCCCTATATCCCTATATCCCTATATCCCTATCTATGCTTAAATCTTTAAAACTACGCAACGGATTTTGATGCGGTTTTTTTTAATAGATAGAGTAATTGAAGAGGAAGGTTTATATGTATACTAACATCCATTAGATAGTGGAGAAATACTGTTATTTTTGAGGTTTCCAATGTGATGTCGTAAAAAAATAAATTTTTTCCGCTTACAATGCAAACGCAGGCTGAACCCTACGAGATTTATCAAAATAATGTAAAAAGTATTGTACACATTGAAAAGATCTACAGAAAACTTCGCGATGGTATATGTCTATCTCTTATGGATATCCCACAATAACAGTTTTTTGTCATTTAATTTTTACGACAAATAATGGCTAATTTTCGATGCGATTTTAACCAATACAGCATTAATCCTTATCCAATTAAATACCTTAAATACATTCTTGATTTAATATATGGCCCTTTACAGCATATTATTTAAATGAATATTTTCTAAGATATAACAGATTATAAAATTGCGGGGCGTAGCGTTTGCGGCGGTACCGTCCGGTCAGCCTATAAATAGTGCGTCGGAGGTCGCGGTTCTCCCTACAGCACTTTGAATTTAGCAGCGATCGGTCTAATAATAAAGTAAAAGTAAAAGTAAAAAAGTTTATTTATTTCGCATAGAGAGATACAACAAGTTAACATTTTTTGAGCGGCTCGTAGCCTAGTGGCGCGGGGACTGGCCTAGCGTACCAGAGGCCCGGGTTCAATACCAACTTGCACCAGTGTCTTTCTCTTTCAGAGTTCGATAAGTGCATTTCGTCACGAATGCGAGCTGCTCCATGGCTAGGAATCCATGTAAAACTGTAGGTTCCCTTCCCCTACTAGGTGGTAGGGTTTAAGCCCGCTTGGGTTGGTACCATCGCATTGGATGAAAAGATGGTCGAAGCGGCAATGAAAGAGTGTCCGTGTTTTCCATCCAGTTCAATGTAGCCGTGCTCATAAAGGGAAGGTCCTGGCATGGCACCTAATTCCTTCGGGAATGTGGTGTATTGGGCTAATATCATAACGGTAGTTGTGTGGTATTAGCCATCCATGACAGGTCGCATAAAAAAAAAACATAGTCAGTAATAAAGTAGTAGTATAAAAGAAAAACAAAAAACAGTTATTTGCAAATAATTACAAACACGAAAACAGAACAATAAAAACAATCAGAAGTATCTAGTATGCAGTTGGTTTATAAAATACATTGGTCCCTGTCTCCCACACTAGGATACCCTGTGCTGTGGGAGACAGTATCTTTCGTTTTTAATGTTTACACTGCTTTAAATCTAATTTTATATTTAAACAGGATAGTGTATGCGTATAAATCATAGTATTCAATACAAAATAAAATAACTTAATAATAATAAAAAGTGGTACATTAAATGTAGTTGTGTTGTGCAGGTGAGTTTTGCTCCAGTTATGGGTTCGAGTATAAGGGTTCTTATTTTGTATTTTCGTAGTGCCTTGTGTTAGATTAAGAATCATTATTCACTTGATTATATCCAAAAAGTTTTCTGTATTAGTATAATTTAAATTTAAAAGCCATTTTGTAACTAGTTTTGTGCACATTGTGGTTGGGAGGGTTTTAAGATGGAGGATTTTGTTTATTTTCATGTAAGTGGACGGAGCGAGGAACGACGAGCAAAGGCAGTCCTAGTAGGAGGAATAATATCTAAGTTTTTTTCTATTTCACATATTTCAATATAGGAACTCTACGTAAAAAGGGTTTATTTGTGCATCATTGTGTCAAAATAATATTGTTTTAAATGATATTATGCCCGTGCATAGCCGGGACGGGCTGCTAGTAGTGAATAAATCTGACGTTTGGTTGCATTTCATGCAATGCTAACTGGTCAATTTCAGTCGCTTGGCCGAAAAACACGTCTTTCGACAGTTATAATGGTACGAAATGAGGCTACACGTCAGATGTACTCGCTCACTTGTAGGTTACCTGGCGTGTAAATCAACCATGTTAACTCCCTAGTTTAGCAAAAGCAAGATAATGGATAGAGCATGAACAATATATAAAATATGCAATAGATATTTTGTTCCGTGATCCATCACTATTTACTATACTATTTAAATGAGAATATGGAAGGAACTCGGTACGCGAATCAATTTCGCAATTGTCCGGTAATTTCCTAATAGCTACGACATTACGTTTTTTTCCATTAACTATAGGCTAAACAGCGTCATATTCAAATTAGATATTTGAAAAACAGTAGACATCTTTTTTAGGGTTCCGTACCCAAAGGATGCCAACAGAACTCTATTACTAAGCTTACACTGTCGGTCCGTCCGTCCGTTTGTCACAGGTCTGTATCTCATGAACCGTAATAGGTAGACATCTGAAAATTTCACCAGTGTGTAAATATTTTGCCAATATAACAACAAAATAAAAAATATATAAAAAATAAACTTACAAAAAACGTGATTTTTTTAAATCTTATATGATGGTACGGCACCCTTCGTGTGCGAGTACGACTCGCACTTGGTCGGTTTTGGTTTAGACTAAAGCAAGACTGACTCGGACCTTAAGTTTATTAGCCAACAACGTATTTGTCGACGCTTAAAATAAAAAGGTAGACTTGTAAAAATAATAGTGGAAATTGTGGAAAATTGTGAAATAGTGGAAATTCGTAAAGGAATGAATAAAAAAGAAAGAAGGGAAATGTAGCGTTTTCATGCCTTTACTGATCTACTTCCGGCCGTCATCCGTGGGTCACGTCAAACGTGGCGAGACAAACGGCATTTCTGCGACCATCCGCGAACCGGAAGTAACGTCGCCGGCCTTATATCCTCCGGAACTTCACCCCCGCCTACCCCCCACCCCCGGCTTTCCACTGAAACTGTCTCTGTACCTTTGAGCGGCTCACAATAGAGACAAATTGTGCGTCGCGCGTGGAAGTGAAGGGAATCGCGTAATGTGAAAATCTCGTTTGGCTCCCAATAAGAAAAGCAATACTAAGGCTATGTATAACATTCGGTTGTAATGAAACACAAAATGTTTCAAGAGTGTAACGAGGGCGAAGGTTATATGAAAAAAATATGTCGTTACCTACAAATGAAAAATACTGGTGTTCACGCCAATATGGCATGGCTAACCTAGGTGGGTAGTTTGCCCTTCACAAGCATTCAATCCCATCCGAAGTTTTTCCTATGCCACCCACTCTCTCTCTACTACTAGCTGTGGTGCATGGTGCACATGCGCCGCGTCCCCGCAAACTTTCATCGTGGAGCTATCGTAGGGCTCCACGCTGTGTCGCCTCTCCTCGTCTGGGCGAAGTGCTGTACCGCCGAACGCTGTCCCGGGACCCGACGCCTAGGTGCTGATGCTGCTGGAGGTAGGTGGCTGTTCCTACTCCTCTGGTGGCCCGCTGTGACGTCCCGAGGCTACCGGGCATTGCAACTCCTTCGCGTGTGAAGTGTGACCTGCCTGGGCACGAATATAGCCCAAACCAAACTTGTTTAACACCGTGTATATACACGGTGTTTTGGGTCGCATACGGATTCCGAAAAAGAAGGAATTTTCTTGTTTTGAGCTTTTGTTTTACAACCGCTTTAAAGGTGGTTTTCTCGACTGAAACATTCCTGATTCCTGATCAAGGCATGTGTGGTGTTTTTATGAAGTATCTGTCACATATGAAACCTTAAACAGGTAATTTTTAGCATAACATATCCATAAATCATCAAAATCTGAGGTCTAAATAGTTCTGGGCATATATGGGTTAAAAGAGATATTTTATTTTATTTTATTTATTTAGTTACACCAACAGCTCAAAAACTAAATACTAAATACAGTAATTAAAGCCAATTACAGGGTACTACTACTTATAAAAAGATAAAGATGTGTGCCATGTTGACGTGTGCTGTGTGTTGTTTCGTTTTCAGTATAATTATATCGTGATGTTGTGTGTTACTTGTCTAATGTAAGCGTATGAGGGTGTGTGTGAGAGGGTGTGTAAGAGGGATTGAGGGTGTGTGCGTGTGTGTGAGGGTGTGTTTGTGTAAAAGGTTACAAGTTTAGAGACACAGAGTATAAGATAAAAATTAAGTTATTGAATTTTTGCCAATGTATCTTTTAGTCTATTAAGTATTATTTGTTTTATTATTGAAATTTTAAATACATTTTTACTTGAAGTAAATATATCTTATGAACTTAATTGATTATTATAAGTTTTAGTTATTCGTGTTATTGTTGAATTTTGAGCATATTTGGTGCGTTTTAGTGGCGTATAGAAAAGGTGAGTATGACGCGTGCGGCGGACTGGAGCATTATACTTGATTTCAGCCATTAGTTGTGGGCATTCAACACTGCTGTTGACTAGGTCAAATAAAAATGCCATATCTTATTGTAGTCGTCTTTCTTCTAGGGTTAAAGGTTGCAGTTGATATAACTCCATGCATGAGCTGTTCATACAAGCGCATCTGCATGCCGCCGATATGGTTGCTAAAGTTTGCCCACTAAAATCGTCGGCTACGGTGAGCGCGGACCGGAGCTAACTGCACGAGTTTCGGCAATTACAAGATGCAAATTAACTTATTTAATTTACACAACTCGCATAAATTCAGCGAAGCCGCCGCCTGCTGGGACGGAACTTATGAATGCGAGTCTAGCGGAAATAGGTTAAATTCACTTCGCGGGACACACCGCGGGATTCACTGCTAGAGGTCGATTGCTGCCGGCGTGTAAGAAACACATCCGTCTAGCGGCAGCGTGGCCACTATTTAGTTAAAAATATATACACTGACGGTGGCGCCGGCCAGTCAGTTCTCTTACGAATTCGCTTAAAACCTATTTTATTGACCTCATACGACACGTAAGCACTGCAGATGTAGTGCACAGAAGCGCAAAGTTAATTGAGGTTTGAACTAGCATATAAACCTCGTTGCATGTTTCAGTTAATCAGTAACCTTTTATGGAACACCCCTAATCGAGGGCCGGCAATTTTGATGGGAATTTATGATGGTAATTCCTTCGTAAAATGAAACCCTAAGTGGCGTATTTTCCCTGCTTCCGTCAAGTTTTCAAATAATTGAGCTTCGGAAGCATATGTGTTCTATGTTTTTACTGTGGGAGAGTTGTACGACCGCCGACCTAATCCCGCATGGGGTGCACGTGTGAAACAAAGTAAATATGCAACTGTAAATAAATAAAATATAATCAAAATGCAAAGGTCTCCCCTCAAAAGGATGCGTTAGTATTTCATTCCTGACCAAAACTGGTCCTTCACAAGGTGCCACAAGATATTGTTTGTATTTGTGGAACGGCTCAGCTAACTACCTGCTTGACTTCCTGGATTCGATCGATGGTATCTCTGAATTTGGAGACCCTCCAATTGTGAAGGGACGTAAGGTCTCTCTCTGTGTTCTATTGTCTTTACCATTAAGAATGCTCGTCGGAGCTGCATAACGCTGTCTCTCCGACCCCTTTCTACCATCGCTCAATGCGGAACAGGCAGGGAATGCACGCATTCACTGTCGATATTCAAAAAATAAGATCCAACGAATTCTTTACCTACAGGGTCCGTATTATGGAATCGGCTCTCTGTCGAGGTATTTCCCCCAAAGCAACACGTGGTGTCAAGAAGCATCTAGCCGGCCGGCGTGGTTTTCGCAGCCCCCTTGAAAGTTCGAGAGCCCATGGGCATCGTCGGGCACCTCTTACGTGAGCTTCAGGCGTACGCCATATGCCGCGCTTAACAAAGAAAAAAAAACTAGTTTGTTTTCAAACGATTGACCGGCAGCATCTAAATTCAGGATTCGGCCCTACTTATTTCATGCAGAAAAACGAGGTTTCATGCCGGCTTCGAAGCGGACAATAGTGTCGGGGTTCGTTTTTTTATTCCGCGTTTGAGCAGCTCCAAGTTTGTGGAAATACACGCTCCCGCAATTCGTTTAACAAAATGGCAGTGCGACAAAATATAATACCTGTAGAACCTTTGTCATTTTCGTTCTCAGTTCTGTCTGCCACAAACATGTGTCGGATTTGGATTGGTGGGGACACATCAAAATAGAAAAAACTTGAGTGTAGTGATCATAGTACCATCTGTAGAATAAGCATAGTTATCCTACTACACACTGAGAATGGACTGTAGTAATGTTTATACCGCAGATTACAATATCGAAAGTGGATAACCAGTTCGTTGTTCGTGTTCCGTGTGTGGTGTCTATGTAAAGAAACTTAAACACTGTTTCAGTAATACACGTTTAATACGTGTATTACTGAAACAGTGTTTATGCCCCTACGATGTTTCTTTATTGATGACATAAAGCTGTATTACTTTATTCTCCCCCATTAGGTGTACCCACACATTCTTGAATGTGTCACTTTGGCCTCATCTACTGTACAGACTGCAGACAAGAGCATGGCGACATAGTAGCGACGATTTAGTGGAAAACATATCACTGCAGTTAGTTCGATTACGAATTTGGGATGGCCTACATTGAATTTTCATTGGACTAAATACCGCACTGTGTACTTCTTACGTGTCGTTGGAATTCGAATCAGTAGTAAGTAATCTGTCGTGCATGTAAAAGTTGCTCCGCCGCCCCTTTATCGAATAATTTGGGTTGCTACTCCTGTCCTTCCTTGCTCGCTGACTGATTTAAATCTTACTACCTCACTTCTCTTAAGATGCCAGAATACATCTAAAATATATGTATCTATTAATCAATTATACACTTTATTCGACCACGGATAGCAATTTCGGCAAAACTTATGTAGAATTTAAATTACAGGAGATTTTTCAATTAGTTTAATTTGATTTCAATAGTTTTAGTTAATTTTTAGTTAAATACTTTGAAAAAAAGAAAACTGTGTTGCTCAGTTGTATTGTAACATGTATGTTAAAAATAAATGATTAGTACATTAAACACATATTTTACACCGTATAAACATTTATGGCAGACAGAAATGTGTTGAACAAAGGTTCTACAGGTCGTACTGCCGTTTCCCATGAATCAACTCTAATAAACCAGATGCATCTTTTATAGTTGGTTGATGGGTACGCAGTTTGAGTTAAACGATTACAACGGAATAAATATTATCTTTCTTGTTATAATTGCATAACTTTTTTTTTTTAAAACTGGCCAAGTGCGAGTCGGACTCGCACACAAAGGGTTCCGTACCATCGTACAAGATTTAACACAAACAAATCACATTATCCTATTTATTGCTATAGCGGCAAAATAAATACATATTCTGTCAAATCTTCAGCTGCCTACTTATTACGCTTCATGAGATACAGCCCTGTGACAGACGGACGGACGGACAGCAGAGGTTTTTTAATAGGGTTCCGTTGGCACCCTATGGGTAGGGAACCCTAAAAATTATAAAAAACTAAACATTTTAAGTAAATATACTTTTTCGTACTAAGCAGGTACGTCGCTTATTCCAAGGAATGTGACATTTATGTATGTAAATAAATAAATAAATGTATGTAGGTATAATCTTAAACACTGTATAATCGGTATAATCTTAAACACTGTGTTAGTAGGAGACAATCATTACGGGAGGAGGGACTGTAGGAGAATTCCAAATTATGGGTATACAGCCGGTGGCGAAATTGGCAGACGCAATGCCCGCGAATGGTATGTTTTGCTGGTTCGGGTCCAGCCTTGCGGTATATTCGTAAAGTAGTTCTTTTTACTGGGCTCTTTCTTCAATTAATGTATCCTTGATTCACGGTCGATTATACATACATACATGTCACAATCCTTTAAACATTTTAAGAACATCAAAATCAATATTGGTTCCGCCAAGTTTTGGAAGTTTCGAAGGATAGCATGGAGCAGGAATATAACAAGCTTCACCCTGGCCGCTTGTTTGATGGGACGAAGACTATATAAATAGAAATATTTTCAAATCGTTTGCTCTTGGTCTATTCTAGGAGAATGTATGGGTGTAGCGCAATAATTGGAATTGGCAAGAGTTCCACTAGCAGGCTCACTTGCACAAGTTGTAACAACCATTTTTCAAGCCCCCGTCACATCCGGCGGGAGAGAGAGGAAATAAGAGTGTTCTGGGCGGGTAATGGGAAAACTTTTGCAAATTTTCCATCGGGAGACCCCTCCCCCCCTGACGCCGTCTCGGCGCGGCGCGATAGTAGCCCTCACTTGATACCGACGAGTTTGTCACGTCATTGTATTTGGACTGTGATGAATATAATGATTAAAGAAATTTTAAGCCTCGGTGGCCCAGTGCAGCGACGCCTTGCGATTCGATAAGCTGGGTGAATCGCCTCTGAGCGCGGTTGGTTAGGTTAGGTTAGGTTAGGTTAGGTTTTGGGGTGTGCACCATTTTCAACCGTTGATGCTGGCCATGGTTCGGATTCAACGTTAAACTGTAGGTCCCCTTCCTTACTTACTAGGTGGTAGGGTTAATCCCGCCCGGGTTGGGGTAATTATGCAGTTTGAGGGCTTTTGCGAAAAACGATAGGATCTTTTTTTCCTTTGGAAAATTGTTGCTTTGATTGCAACAGGTGATATTCCGTGGGGGGTGGCAAACATTTCCCATAAATTCCCATAAGCGTTTGCAACCAACATGCGCCATCCCGACATGGACCAGTTAGGTTAGTTAGTCGCTTCCGCTCCGTGTCTTCTATAAATTAACTTTGGTTATTTATTTTATAAAGCACGAAAAGCCTTTAGTAGGTATTATAATATATATATGTATATATTTATTTTTAATGTTCTCCTCCTCCATCGAACATCACTTGTTGCTACCAGAGCAACAAGTTTCCGAAGAAAAAAAATCCCATAGTTTTTCGCAAAAGCCCTCAAACTGCATAATTACCCAGGTTGGTACCATCGCATTTGATGAACGATGGTCGAAGCGGCAATTAAAATCGTCCGTGTTTACCATCCGGTTCAATGTAGCCGAGCAATATAAGAAAGGTCCTGGCATGGCACTGAGTTACCATGTGGTGTTAGGCTAATATCTGATGGTCGGTTTGGTATTAGCCATCCACGTCCAGTTTAATTTAAAAATAATTAAAGCAAACAATGTCCTGCTGCGTACTATGCAAGATGACACTTGGTTATTCGTTCATTTTTCCGAGATTTACTTGTCAAACTTCAATTTACTATTATAAATCTTCGGGTATCACTGCAGGTAATAAATCATTTTTGTTTCCATGTCACAAACTTTGCTTAACAGAATAAAATCGCCAAAATAGGCATATTTTCTCAGATTTCTTGTTATTTCTTCCAAACGGTAATCTTAACTGATTGAACATTAAGGCTGACTAAAAATCAGGCGTGTAACTGTACAGTTTCAAGAGGTACAGTCATTTTAACAGATTGGACACTACCTAAGACGTAAGTAAGAATGGCAAAACATCTATGGTTAGAAATAGTTTTTACACAGTTAAAAAACAATTAAAACATACTATGTAATTTATGTATAAGGCTGTTTTTACTCAGAAGAGTAACTTCGTTTTTTTTTATGTGACTGGACATGGATGGCTAATATCACACCTACCTGTCATGGTATTAGCCCAACACACCACATGGGAACTAGGTGCCATGCCAGGACCTTCCTTATATTGTACGGCTACATTGAACTGGATGGAAAACTCGGACAATTTTCATTGCCGCTTCGACCATCGTTCATCCAATGCGATGGTACCAACCCGGGCGGGATAGACCCTACCACCTAGTAAGTAAGGAAGGGGACCTACAGTTTAACGTGGAATCCGAACAACGGCCAGCCTCTCTCAACGGTCGAATGGTCACCCATCCAAGACCAGACCGGACCCAGCGTTGCTTAACTTCGGAGAGCGATCGCCGAAGTGTCGCGCCACTGGGCCATTGAGGCTGACGTTGGCTCTATTTTAATGTTGCTAGATGGTTATTATCGGAGTTACAGTAAGATTCACTGATTTTTTTTTCAGGTTAGATTCTGAGAAATTAATGAATGTAACAGTGTCATTAAGGAACCTAAGCACTTACAAACTGTTTTTAAAAAGTGCTAGCAGGATGGAGCATGAAATGAAATGAAATGAAATGAAATGAAATGAAAAAATACTTTATTTGCAGCCATACGGTACAAAAAGGCGGAAATTAATGCCATAAGGCATTCTCTACCATTCAACCTTAGAGATGTAGGAGAGGTGCAGTGAGGAGAGTGATAAACCCGTTGGTGACATCTTAAGTACGCGGAGATCGAAGACGTCTGGACAATTTGTTCGGAATATGTATGTTAAGTAAATGGACTCAAGTTACAATGACAATCATTAAGAACGGCCCGTAAGCTATGCTCCCCATACAAACGTAGTTTACTAAACATTTGGAAACCGCTATTCCAATTAAATTGATATCAGGTAACAAATATCTGTGTCTGCATGCTTTTGTTTTTTTGAAAAATCCAAACCGAATGAAATGAAAGCAAAAAGAAAATCTTGATACGAATTTTGTTTTCTCTGTGGTTTGACCCAGAACACATTTACCGAAAAAACAAAGGCATGCAGACACAGATATTTGTAGCCTAATATTAGATACCAAATATCAAGTAAGTTGGAACAGTGGTATTAAAATCATTAGTAAACTACGTTTGTATGGGAGGCGAAATTTTCAGGTGCTTACGGGCCCACCTTAAGCGTAGGTTTAGCTTTTCATTTCATTACATTTATTTAAACATCTCGTAGTCAAACTATACTACTCTCCACATTTATGAAATTAGCACTTAGACCTAATACTACCGCAAAACTAAAATGTATCGTAGAACAGTTAAAAACAAGTCCATAACAAAGAAGTTTGGGTCAGAATATGTAATTTATTTCATTTCATGAGAAGAGGTACAAACACTGTCGGATTTTTGATTTTCAAAGACAGTTCGATTCCGACACACAAAAAATATTATAGACAAGATAGGTTTTGTTACAGTTTTATTAAAATCCAAAAATATTTCAAAGTGTATTAATAACAACATAATTGTTATACTTTTTCACTTATTATTCACAGTATATAATTTTTTTGAAGGTTTCACGAGGGAGGTTCTAAAAATCATTAAGGTACCATTTGGTCGTTTTCGCCTGCAAAATCAGCTATTAAAATAAAATCCTACATTATAATTAATGATTTAGTACAAGGAGTAGGTTTCCAAGCAAACAATAATAATGCAAAAAATAATAATTAGAAAATCTCTAAAATTTGTAAAATCCAGTTTTAATTTTTATTAATGGAGGGTTTGTATTAAATTATAAATACTTAACATCATTACAGAAATTCTGCAAATAACCTACTTAGAAAATTATGCTTTTAGCCGAAACAAACTTAACTTTATAATCTGTTTTAATTTAGGCAGAAGATAAATGACTTGAGAGGATGAAGAACGAAGGTTATTTACAGCTGTAATTTGAGAAATGTGTTGTCTAACTAGTTAATTATGAATCCAGTAGAGTGTTTTTTTTTTAATGAAAAACCGGCATGGGTGGCCGTGTTGAGGACTATACCACAATGCGTACATTGGCGAATTTTATCACACTTTCAGATTTGTTTAACATAGAATTTAAGGTCGTGTCTAGATGTGTTACCTATTAGGTATTGCTTTGTGAATAAATATAAAAACATTTTTTAGAATACTACTGACATGATGATGTGAAACGTGGACTCTGACGGTCGCCGTTGTCTAAAGGTTGAAGGTCGCCCAGCGAGCAGTGGAGAGAGCCATGCTGGGAATATCGCTACGGTACATGGTGCGCAACGAGGCAATCCTAAATATTATCCATAATAATCGGGTATTCTGGAAATTTAGTGACCTTCTGCCAGCAAGATAGGCTGGTGGGTTATGTAGTGTGCCATTTTTCAAGGCCACTTGTGTTGTAAGTGCTTTGGTGTGTTAGTCAACATAAGGCATACGTCTCGTAGTAGCTCACCTCAGCATGCCAGCTGTTTATATATTCCGGGAGGTCACGACATTTTTGGTCACGATAAGGTAAATGGCTGAATCTGGGTTCACGTGTTAGAAACCAACCCTCTGATGCTAAATGTGTCGGTCTGCCTGTTCCCAGTGGTTGCGTTATCTAGATTGGCTATATAAAATAGATTTTGGTATGTAACTGCTGATGAATGTACAGATTTTCTAAAAACATTGATACCTATTTATTATGCAACAATAACCAGTCGGTTTTTTTATTAAATACTTAAATATACCTAAAGTTATATCTGTAACCTAAATCGCCTATAACTAACAAATGCAACCAAAAATTTGTTCAGTTTTGGTATTGCTAAGCAAGTATATACTGATACTTTCATGCTTCGTCCTTTGCATTCATTTATCTTATCATATATATTTTTTGTCACCATAACTACTTTTTCAGCCGCCTTATCTACGTAACGCAACCACTTGGAACAGGCAGACTAACACAGTTAGCTTCAAAAGGTTGGTCTTTATCCTGTGAACCCAGTTTCAGCCATTTACGTTATCGTTACCAATTTTGTCGCGACCTCCTAGTCTAATAGATGTGAGTGTCGTGGAGCCAAGAGAAGTGTCGGCAACGTGTGTGAGAGCGCCTCCAATCGAATCCAGCACCCCGGCGCGCCGAGGATCCAGATATCCATCTTCACTTTCTGACCAGATCTAGGTTAGGACCCTATTTGTGCAACATTAACAGGGTAAGCTAATCCGTCCCTTCAAACAACGAAGGTACCAACCTCAGCGAGCTTGAACTCTACCGCTTGGGAGGGGAAAGGGTTGGGCAGGGGCTGTTTTCCATGTTGTCCGAACCATGGGACAGCTTGGATTCGTGACGAAATTCACTTATCCAACTTAGAAAGAGAAATAAAGTGGTGCTTGAACGGAGCGCGAATCAAATTCATGCCCATCGCACCTGAGGTGCAAGCCGGTCGGAATGAATACGCTTAGGTATATTAACTTTGGCACACGATGCTGAGTTTATTTAAGATGCATTTATTTTGTACCCTTTTAAAAACAAAATAAATAAATTAAAATAAACGCGTCAAAGACATACATAATGGACCGGCCTCTTTAACCGACAACCTGTATGGCCAATGCAACAATGAAATCTCGGTCTAGGCACGCCCTGGCGACCAGCTCGAGTAGTGCCCATATTTCGCCCGACCGACCGGCAGCTCTCGAGACAAATGTTGAGTTATCGCCTCCCCCCGCCCCTCTGCCCCCCCCCGCCCCTCTGCCCCCCCGGCTACGTCCCCATTTCTTGCCGGCAAGATTAATATCCCTTTTAGCACTTTATTTCGGACTCTCACGGGGTAAACTTACGTTAAATAACGCCGAATATAACCCTCCAATTTATTTGTAGGGTTGGAGAGCTTTATCTTTTCCATTTGACGTTTTATCAAACAGATTGCAAGTTCCGCGAATTTTATATGTATATATAATGGACCGTGAAGAAAAGACACATCAATTGAAGAAAGAAAGCTGTTAAAAGAACAAATTTATGAAAATACTGCAAGGCTGGACTTGAACCACGAAAAATTCTACATAATGACGAATCGATAACCTCTTCCTTTTTTTTGAAGTTAGTTTAAAAGAGCGACGTACTTGCTCGGAGTGGTCAGTCTGAGTTTTCACCTAAATTGGCGTTTACGGCACTTCGAAGTAACGTAAACACGTGAAACTCCATACACATTTTTACTAGACTTCCGATTCCTATGAAAACGGGGAGTCGGCGTAAACGGCAACGTCGAAGTATTTAAGGCAACGCTGAGTAAGTTGTCAAATCAAACTCGGACTCGCAAATGTTAGTTAGCTTAACGGCCACAGCGCGCGCTCTTCAATTTCTCCATACATTTGAAAAAGCCAGTCGATCGCTTTGCCGTAAACGCCAATTTAGATGACAACTGGGACTACAGGCTCAGTCCAAAAAAGTACCTACATGTTTTTTTCGAATTGTTAGATGATAAATAAATTCTTCCTTTTACTCATTTCGTTTATTTTCCTTCATTAGGTATAGGTTCCCACACTTTCGATTCGTAATTTTTAGGGTTTCGTACCTAATGTATCCCAACGGGACCCTATTGCTAAGCCCCTGCTATCCGTCCGTCCTTCAACGGACTGTATCTCATGAACCATAAAACGTAGACAGTTACAAGTGTGTATTTCTATTGTCAAAAGAAATAATACAAATAAAATAAAAATTAAAGGGCCCCATACAAGAAATGTGATTGTTTGTGTTAGATCTTATACAATGGTACGGAACCCTTCGTGTCCGATTCTCACTTGGCCGGTTTTTAAAGGCAAACAGCACGAAAAAAAAAACTCCTTCATTCCTAAAAGTAGAAAACAAAGATGTTTTAAGCCTTTAAGTTTCAAAATCACAACCGAGAAATTACAATTTCATGAAAAACATAATATAAATTCTCTCTCGGAATCGCAAAGTTTTTGCGTGCTACGTGTAACTACGAAAGGAAACTTCTCTGCTAACAAGACAAACCTAAGAAAGTTCCAGCCAGTGGGTATTCGTTAGCCAAAGTCAGGCTCGACCGAGTCCAACTTTACAGTGGCTCTCGACAGAAAGAACAACGGCACCGGTATTTTTTTCGTTTAGTATTCAGTGGCTGTAGTTTGAGCATTGGAGCGAAGCCAGACTCCGCGGGTCGGAACTGCCGCTGACTTAGGAGCCGTTGGTTCGGACATGACATTTTTAATTAAAAAACCGGTAAGAGAAATCCACCTCACCTCGCGAAACTACGCCCAGCGCCCATACCAGTGGATTTGAGGACTATTGAAGAGCTATCGAGCTCGTTCCAATTACTTTTGAAGATTTCATGTTTGTAGGTTTGAGGAAAGGCACCCGCCGAAAGAAAGTTTCGTATTCTAGCGGTGCGCCGGAGATATGAGATTGAGAAACGATTGGTTCTAAAAAGTAAAATGTCGACAATATCCAAACTCTTTGCATTGAATGTAATTTTTAATGAACTGCATATAGATGTCAATACCAAACTTTCTGTCATTATATGATCCCAAAACACCGCATTACGAAGGAACTGGATGCCACGATAGGCCCTGGCTCATATTTCACATGTACTTTTAATTGAATGGAAAATTAGTACAATTTTCACTGCAAATTCGACCATCTTTCATTCCATGTTATTAAGTGGAATTCGAATAACGGTCGAAGTCACCCTTCAAGAATCCAACAGCGCCTAATTTCACTTTACCTCTAATATCAACACCGAGGAGTCGGGTCGCCAAGCACCCGACGCTGACATAGGTTGGTATCACATTAGACGAAAGATGGTGGAAGCGGCAATCATAGTCCCCTTTTTCCATCCATTTCAATGTTATAAAGGGAATTTCCAGACATGGGAAAATTCCTCTGGGTATCCGGTGTGTTGGGCACATATTATGAAAGTTTAAATAAAGGAAGCAAAAATTACCACCAAAATATTTTAAAAGTTAATAGGTTTTTTGTGAAACAAAACCTGTGACAAAACTGAGAGAATAACATAAAATTATTTAAACTCAGTGAAATTTGACATCAGTCGGTCCGGCGAAAGGGCGTTATACTTCACGTTAATATTGTCATCATCTCAATATTGATAACGTCTGAACAGTCATCTCAATATTGATAACAATATTGAAAACGTCTGAACAATCATCTCAATATTGATAACAATGTTGATAACGTCTGAACAATCATCTCAATATTGATAACAATATTGATAACGTCTGAACAATAATCTAAATATTGATAACAATATTGATAGCGTCTGAACAATCATCTCAATATAGATAACAATGTTGATAACGTCTGAACAATAATCTAAATATTGATAACAATATTGATAGCGTCTGAACAATCATCTCAATATAGATAACAATATTGATAACGTTTGAACAATCATGTCAATATAAGCCGTAGTCAAATGCCGATCTTGCAGCGCCGCCATCGCTCGGTCCACTTGCCAACCCCCCGCCGCCCGCCGCGCCCTCCCGCCGCGCCCCTCGCCGCTGCCGCCAGCCCGTCGGACACAGAGCCTACGTAATGGCCGCGAATTAGCCGAAATGGCGGTGGATTGCAGTTAACTGAGGACGTACATACGCGGCGCGGCACCGACTGGCCCCGGGGACACGGAGACGTCGCATAGAGATCTTACTGCTTGCCACGTCATCCACCCTTTTTTATGTAAAGCGCGGCATATGGCGTACGCCAGGAACTCTTAAGGTGCCCGACGACGCCCATGAGCTTTCGAACTTTTAAGGAGGCTGCGAAAACAATGTCGGCCGGCCAGGTGCTTCTTCACAACATGTTTGAAGGATCCCAGGTTGTCCTTAGGGGGAAATAACTCGGCAGGGAGTGCATTCCATAGTTTAGTCCCTGTTCAAACTAACCATGTGCAAAAAGGTTTTTTTTATGTAACTGGACATCGATGGCTGATACCAAACTGAACGTCAGATATTAGCCTTACACACTACGTGGGAACTGGGTGCCATGCCAAGACCTACCTTGTATTGCTCGGCTACATTGAACTGGATGGAAAACACGGACAATTTTCATTGCTGCTTCAACCATCGATGGTACTAAAACGGGCGGGATTAACCCTAAAGTTTTACGTGGAATCCGAGCCACGGCCAGCCTCAACGGTTGAAAATGGTCACCCATCCAGAACTCAGAGGTGCTTACCCAGCTTATCGAATCGCAAGGCGTCGCGTTAGTTTCGCATGTATAATATTAGTATAGATTATACTGCAACTAAGGCGAAATTGCTAATTTTTCAATAAAAATTATTGAAAAACTTAGTAATAAAAAAAAACCGGCCAAGTGCGAGTCGGACTCGCACACGAAGGGTTCCGTACCATCGTACAAGATTAAACACAAAAAAATATTTTTTTTTTGTATGGGACCCCCTTTAGTTTTCATTGTTTTTTATTTTACCTATTTGTTGTTATAGCGGCAAAATATATACACACTCTGTGAAAATTTCAGCTGCCTATCTATTACGGTTCATGAGATACAGCCCTGTGACAGACAGACGGACGGACGGACGGACGGACGGACGGATGGACAGCGGAGGCTTAGTAATAGGGTTCCGTTTTCACCTTTTGGGTACGGAACCCTAAAAATGGTTAAATAGAACTATACCCAAACATCCAAAATTTGTACATTTTCTGAAAGCTTATAAAATGATGAAATTATTCCCATAATTGGCATGCCACGTGTAATAATTTTTTTTTAGTAATCCTTTTCGATTTAAATACAATTTGTGTTTATTTTTTCATAACATGTGATTTATGACCTTTTATTTCTGAGATTACGGACATTTTGAGGGAACATATTTTTTTAAAGTAGTCTCTCATTCGCAACCTATTAGATAATAACTAATTAAGTACCCAGAGGGGAGTAGTTATTTTATAATTATATTTTTTGGGTAACAACACAGAAAATTTCCAAAAAAAATTAACCTAAATAACTCAAAAACTATTGATTATCGACCCCCAGTTTATAGGGACAAATTTGTTGCAAATTAGCTCTAGAATGACCCCTTAGAAGGAATGTATCGAATTACCAAACACCCTGAATATAGTTTTGATTGTGGCATCCCGTGTGTTATTAAAAATACTTAATTGGTTGTCAAATGAAACGGTTGATATGATGAATCGGTATTAAATTTACATATGCAATCAAAATTCCAGCCGATGGTATCCAAAGCTGATGATAATGTCCTTTGTGTTGGTTTTTTGTGAAGCGTCTAGATTTTCGTCCAAGCACAAAATTACTAAAACGTTGCGGCAGCTTCGCCTTCACCCGCCAACCTGCAGCATCGGTCGCGCGAGCGCTGTTTCCGAACGTAACAAGATTATTTTTAATTTCACAAAGGCCTGTTTTCTTCAGACACTCGGGGAATATTTTCGCTTTAAACTGAGGCTACAACGTTAAAATTTGCATTTCGCCTGCTCCGGTGCGCAGTTACTTTATGAAATAAAGTCCAACGCCGATGTTTCTCTGCACGTGGACATAATATTACTTTTTCGTAATTGTGTTTGCACATTTTATGCACGCGTTGCCAGTTTTATTAGATACCCATAAGGTCGGGAGAACTTCAAATGTATATATTTATGGAAAATTCTTATGGAAAGGGCAATGCCCATTTAAAAAGCGGAGCTGAAGATGAAATAAACTGTTCCCGAAAAAGCCTAAACTGTTGGAATTATAAATGAATATGGAGATTTTTTTTTTATTTCATTTAATAGGATAATAGGATAAAACAGAAATAAGGAGAAAAAAACAGAGAATATAAAACTAAATAATTAAATTAAAATAAATGGCTCCTCCATTGGGACTGTTGGCAATGTCCCAATGACCGAAGCAGCGTTCCCTCGCTGAGATGGAACGCCATGGAGATTTATGTTGTGATTATTTCATTGCAAGAAGATTTAATATAAAGGTTTGCTTATTAAATTGTGTTTTGACGGCCAATTGCGACAAACGAACCGTTATTACGCTAGTCTTCAACAGATGACTTTGCTTTGTTGACATGGTTAACATACTATTTGAAGATAATATTGCTTTTTTTACTTTACTGGAACAATATTTACCTTATAACATATTTCTTAGCAAAGCATGGTAAAGTATAAAAATGAAAGATAACTTTTTCATTGGTCACTCATACAGAGCAGGCAAAATACATTCGAACAGATTTGACTAAAAAAAAATCTATAGTTTCCTGCCTTAAAAAAAATATATCAAGTAAAAACTTGTTTCATAGAGGACTCAACTGCTGTAAACACACAGTGCTTTTTTCACCCATACATAATGGACATTCTCCTTTATCGAACGACGAATAGCTTAGTTGCCTCTTAGACATGCACGTTAAGAAATGCAGTTAACCTAACTTTATTATTTTTACGTCATAGGATAGATTTGCAAATAAGTAACGACGAATAAATAATGCAACGAATTTTGGCACTCAGATCGTCAATCTCCGTGAAATACGGTAATAAACGAATACCACCAATTCTGCTCATAGAATTACGTCTGCTAAGAAAGCATTAAGGAAGCGTTAACGAGTCATCAATTAGTAAGAATCTCGAGTTGCGTCTCCCGTCGCCCGGGCCGCGGCGGGGCGGGGCGGGCCCCCCTCCTCCCTCGCCCCTCACACGCAACAACTTGGCCGATTACCACTTATTACAAATACGAAAAACACATATTGTATTGTATTGTTTATTCATCATCCATAGACAGTACACTGCACTCGGATTAGTCATATTTTTAACCGACTACAAAAAAGGAGGAGGTTCTCAATTCGTCTGCATGTTTTTTTTAATTTATTTTTTATGTTTGTTACCTCATAACTTTCGCCTGGTTGAACCGATTTTGATGATTATTGTTTTTATTTGAAAGCTGGTGCTTCCCATGTGGTCCCATTTTAATTTGGTTTAGTTCTGACAATGATATCCATGAGAAAATCATAAAAGTCTTAAATTTGTATTAATTAGGTGCGCGAAAAATGGACAAAAAACTCAACCGATTTCGATGATTCTTTTTTTATTGGAAAGGACGTGTACAAATTTGTAAGTGTACTTCAGATTCACTAAAAATAAACAAATAAAAAAAATAACAAAAAAAGTAAAAAATAGGGTTATTATTTTTTACTTTTTAGTGCTTTTTTTAAGTCGGTTACTTTTTTTGTTAAAAGTTTTTTAACATTGGCTAGTTCAGCAAAACAAAACACAGCGGAGAAGAACTGGAAAAAAACTCCGCTTTTTTTTTTCAACGTCCATATAAGAGGAATTCCTTCAACCACATCCGAGGACAATCGGAGTCCTTTGGCGTTTGTGTTTGGTGTCTGCGTTGCGGACATAGAAGCGTTAAATAAATGTATGTAGGTATAATTTTAAACACTGTGTTAGTAGGAGGAATTCATTACAGAAGGAGGGACTGTAGGAGAATTCCAAACTATGGGTATACAGTAGGTGGCGAAATTGGTAGACGCAAATCCCGGGAATGGTAGTTCGGGTCCATCTTTGTAGTATTCATGAAGTAGTTCTTTATGCTGGGATCTTTCTTTAATTAATGTGCGCTTGCTTCACGGTCGATTATACGTACATGCATATCACATGCCTTGGAATAAGCGACGTTCCTGCTTAGTACGAAAAAGTATATTTACTTCCTGAAGATGTTGTTCAAGCGTCAGAATATTTTAACCTAAAAAAATACGTTCATAATGGATTAGAAAATACAATATTATAAATTATACCGGGTAAAGTAACTATACCGAACTCTCAATAAACAAACATTGAAAAATTACAATTGCGTATGACATAGACTTCAACAGACTATTTCTTAGAACCCAGCAACAATCCAATTGAATAATAATTGTAAACAATTATAACATTGGTCATTACATATGAGTGCACAGATTTCAAGTTTCTTTTGAGAATGAGTGAGCAAATGTCTATGTAAATCCTGGTTCTACCATTTATTTTGTGCATGGACAAAAGTAGCCTGCCGCGCATTGCTACTTTTATTTGTTTTGTAACGGTTTTTTAATTCATAAAAATAAATATACGCATATCTCGCTTATGAGTGCATCCATAAATGGTAAAATCGTTTTAGGCTAACCCGTCATTGAAGATATTCAAACATTATCTCAATGGCATTTTTTGGGATTCAGGGCTACCATCTCCAAAGTTATTTTCACAGCGAACAATGATGAAGAAGGTAAAGTAGCGTCTGGTCGGCTGGCATGGTTTTCACCACCCTCCAAAATGCCAATTTTTTGTTTGCGACCTGACATGGATGGCTAATACCACACAACTACCGTTATGATATTAGCCCAATACACCACATTCCCGAAGGAATTAGGTGCCATGCCAGGATCTTCCCTTTATGAGCACGGCTACATTGAACTGGATGGCAAACACGGACAATTTTTCATTGCCGCTTCGACCATCTTTTTCATCCAATGCGATGGTACCAACCCGGGCCAGCTTAAACCCTACCACCTAGTAGGGGAAGGGGACCTACAGTTTTACATGGATTCCGAACCATGGAGCAGCTCGCATTCGTGACGAAATGCACTTATCGAACTCTGAAAGAGAAAGACGCTGGTGCAAATTGGTATTGAACCCGGGCCTCTGGTACGCTAGGCCAGTCCCCGCGCCACTAGGCTACGAGCCGCTCAATTGAGGTAATAGACATACATGGTAAGCTTCATATCAAAAACATAAAACGTAAATGTCATATCATTTATGTTGACGAAAAAAAAGACAAAAAAATCATAATTTTTAGACCAGTGAAGTTTTTTGCGAGTCTTCTTCACTGGTTGATCGAATCCGCGGTTCATTCAAATTGTGACATGAGTTAGTGTAGTTTGACTACCAGAAGTTGAATAAATAAATGAAATGAATTTAAAAACAACACAGCAAAACTGTAACCTATTATTTTTTTAATAATCATAATAATAATAATCAACTGTTTATTAAATTAAACTTATACATACATTCTTTGGGTAGACTTAATATAATTGTACAAATGTTAGTTTCACCTAATGGGTCACCATATTGCCTTGAGGCAATCTCTTCCTGGTCTTCCATTAGATTTAACAACATCATTTAGGTAGGCAAATAAGTAAAGTAAGCATTAACTTAAGACTAAAATATGCGACAATTTAAAACGAAAAGAAACAAATTTATAACAAACATCATAAAACATAAATCAGGCATACAAGCAGTAAACAGATCAAAAATAGACACAAAACGAAGGCAACGACTAGATCAATATTGTGGTAGGTCAGATATAACTCTCGAGATGGTACTTTTTAAGCGAACTTTGAAAAGATAAGGTTTCAGAGTCGTGTATGTCAGACGGTAATTCATTCCAAAGGCTAGGGGCTTGACCTGAAAAGGAATGTGTCATGAAGTTTTTCTATTAACCTTAGCTTGATATTCGTTTATATCACGGATGAAGACTTGAGCTATTTCATTATAAAACAATTCAATTATCTCACCTGAAAATATCCAAACTTCATTAAATAGTTGTGTGATCCAGATTCCAGCTGCCGAAAAGTGCCAGGCAAGCTTTTAAATTATTTTGACAAGTTAATTCGGACCTTCCGTACGCAGCGGAAAGCATATTATTGTCTGGCACTTCCAATAATCGCTTAATTTACACTACTGAGCTCTAAAAAGGTGATATCGTCGCACGATAAACGATTTTGAACTTTATGCTGTTTGCGCAAGGTCATTAGGTGACTACTTTTTTTTCTTTTATGTCGTTGGCGCGATAAAGCGAGTGGACTAGATTAAAGTTTAAGTCAAGCTTTTGCAGGTACTAATTTGAATCACATTATTAGTTTATAAGCTGCGGTACCCGGCTCGGGTCGAGATTTTTTTGGTTGAAAAAGTAGCCTGATTTCCGGCCCATACTTATAGAAATCAATAATCTTTTCTAGGAACGGCTTAGATGTACCGAGTTTAAATAGTTCAAAAAATGTCTACAGCCTATTCCATAGATACACTAACCAATCAGACCTAAGGCTGAGATAAATAGTCCTAACAGAAACTAAGGCTGAGATAAATAGTCGTAACAAAAACTAAGGCTGAGATAAATAGTCTATTTATTTATTTATTTATTTATTTATTTGGTATGCCAACAACATTATACACAAAACAGTTTCATATTTCACTACTAAAAATAACAAATTAGTGTGTACATGTTAATTATAGGCCTACACAGCTTCCTTACAAGTAAATATAACAAATCAATTTAATTTAATTTGCTTGAAGAAGAACTATAAAATATGCAAAACAATTAATAATAATAAAAGAGATGACAATAACCAATAAGCAAAATAATAAGATTTCCAAAAAGTGATACAGGTACTACTGTTCCTTGAATTTTGTACTCACTGTAACTATATTTATGGTTTAAAAAAAAGAAAAATAACAGAGATATTAAAAAATAATAAAAAATATCCACTTATGCTTATATACAAATCTTTTTAATATCCTGAATGGAACAATAAAAAAAGTCGATGGAGTTCCTATGCATGTTTGATAGTTGGGAAAGCCTGACAGAAGGTGAGTGTGATCCAATGTTTGTTCGACATCTTCTCACCGAGAAAGTTTTTCAGTCGTAACAGAAACTATGACTAACGAAAAGTAGTACTTTGTGACCTCACTTTGACACATTTTGTATGGACGAAATCTCAAAGTGATGCAAATTGACGTCACAAAGTACTACTTTCCGTTAGTCTTAGTTGTTGGATCCTGGGCCACGAGCTCCATATCCTTTTTCCCTCATATTCAAATTCTATTTAACATTCGCGCCTAAACTCGTCACTTTGCAAACTACCCGTCTGATAATATAATGTGGGTACAAAATACGCTTATTTTCCTTCTTGCAAAATCTATCTCCAAGCAATCAAGATGCTTTTCAAACAAACGCTTCAAAATTAGTCAATAAATCGATAAACCCAACCAAAAACCCAAAACAATTTAAATTATAACAAAAGGCCAAAAAATTATATGTGTTTGTGCATGAGGAGAGCATCAGAATCCAGTAAGTACCTGTTCCCCTTGTGGCTCAAAATTTTGTCTCTAATCAAATGCATAGGGCTCAAACATTAGTTTCTGTAACGACTATTTATCTCAGCCTAAGACTTACGAAAAGTAGTACTTTGTGACGTCACTTTGCATTACTTTGAGATATCGTCCATACAAAATGTGTCAAAGTGTCAAGTGTCAACGTCACAAAGAAAAACTTTTCGTTACTCTTAGCTTCTGTTACGACTATTTATCTCAGCCCTAGTGTCGAAATATACTTAGATCTAATTCTGTAGCACCTCACAGTCGGCGCGAGTCTTCCTACTAAGTAGCACGTGCATTGACTTACATGATTTATTGAGCACGTGTCTGTTTCTTTCCCAAGTATGCAGCGGGTGCGACGGACAGCGCTTGTGTGCAACAAGTTATCCCAGACGGAAGTTACCGGTGGAAGAACAAACTTCCCGACCAGAACGCTCCGGGAACGCAGCAGCAGAAGTTGCATAACACCTCTGCAATAAACTTTTGGACACATCTTCCGACACTCTATACTTATTTATTTTCCGTTCACTTTATTCTTAAGGCTGTTGTAAGTGGTAACATTTTAAGGGATAACAGGCTTTTTTTTACCCGACTTCACAAAAGCAGAAGTTCGACTTGATTAGCTATAAGATTAAATATATGTACATGTATTTTGACTCCCGGCAAAGTTCCTGCTCTGTTCCTATTCGTCCATCATGATGAACGTGCCTGTAGTTTCGGATGTAGCCATGAAGGCATAACTTGAAAAATTCATCCGGTATACGGTACACGACTGCCCAGAACTCATTGAAATATATGCACGCAACCAGAATATTCTTCGAGGGCACAACATGAACGAATACTCGCAAAAACTACATATCCAACCGAGTAGTAGAGGCATGGAATAAACTCCCAGAGGATGTGATTAACGCTTCGATCACCAACCAATTTAAAAGTAGACTGGATAACCATGTCAAACAAAATCTAATGTAAAGAAAAATAACAAAAAAAAAAACCACTTAGCAACTCAATTTATCAAGTTAATCACTGGATTTAGACGCATCAGCATATGCTGCCTGTCTAATACTTATAAATAAATAAATAAATACGACTTAAAAGCACCAATCTTGACGTTAAAGAGGACTTGAGTAAACTTTAGCACCGATTGCAGTTGTTCGAGTTGGTCGCGCCTGGCACCGGATTATCTGCGGTCGCACGCCGCCCCGCCATTAGTTTAGCCGGGTAACAGCTGACGCGACGCACGTTGAATATTTCATGGCGTCCGTACCGCGAGTTTGTCTTATTATAACCGCCAAGCGAATTCCGATTCTTGGCTTTAAGGTGGCCCAACCCGGCGGGCCCAACTCATTCGCGGGCACGGTACAAAACCGTGCTGTTGCTCTCTGGGACCTTCTCTGTTTCAAAGAATAAGACAGGCTCCGTGATGAGGAAGATGAAACATGTCCACAAAAAAGACAATGTGCATAGTGTATGATTAGGTAAGATTTACAAACAATTTAATTTCAAGACGACTTATAGCTAAAAGTAAACCACGACCGCTATAGTCAAAAATCTAACAAAAACCAAATAGATCATAAATTTTGATTAGATAAGCTATGTCTGATGACTAATCTTTTTACGATGTTCTTACTTTATCATTGCGTAATCCACCTCCAAAGTAATTGTATAAAACGCGCGAAAAATTCGAACTTTCGGACCTTATAACTTAGAAACCAAACAAAATTTTACAATGCCAATGGTCATCAGACATCTAGTTCGATCAAATAAAGCTATTTTGAGAAACATTTTGGATCTCTGACAAGAAATATGGGCGTGATCTTCTTTCCCCTTTTGTATGGGGAGATGAGCGGGTTGGGCCACCTTAAGCTGTGTTTCGTTGAGATGGCATGTATGGCAAATATAGCGTTTTCTAGATTAAGAACCAAAAAAGTACTTATAAAATGCAACTGATTTGTACATAAAGTACAATGAAAAAAAATATCAGTGTATGTAACTGTACTTCCATATAATTCCATATAATTAATAACAACCGTCTTGCAATGGTAAAATTTAGTGAAAACAGTTAGCCTTAAACATTAAATGTTACAATTGTTTTTTAAGTGTGTGCAATAACTTTCTTCTCGTACTGTTTCCCTAACTGTGTGAAAATTATTTCTAGCTATATATTTTTTCCATTCTTACTTACGTCTTATATTCAGTGAAAAGGCACTGTCAAATGTGTTAAAATTTCTTGTGCCTCTTAAAACCGGACAGTTGAACGCCTAATTTGTAGTCAGACGTCAGGTTTCAAAATATTATCATCTGTCACACGTGTTATTGTTACCAAGCGGAACTGTCAAATCGGTTAAAATAACCATTTAATATTAACTGTTTTCGCTCATTAATAGATACTTACCGTAATACATTAAATGTAATGATAAATGCTTTACATTAATTATAAATTAAATTGAAAAAATATAAACTAATTAAAATGCATTAGTGAATTTTAACTGTGTTAAAACAGTAAGCAGTAGGTCATTGTTTTTTTCAGTGTAGTGTAATATTTTACGGTGTCGTTTATATTTTCATGCTGACATACACATAATCACATCGATTTTTAGAGTGGTAGACAGAGATGAGAAAGCTTCATAAGGTTTTATCCCAGCATGATTCCTTTGTTTTCATTACAGATAGATATTTTAATGTTTGATCGTAACATTTTGAGTATGCTAAACTTAATTTATTTATTGCTTTTGTTTTATTGCGATTTTTTTTTATGTGACTGGACATGGATAGCTAATACCACAAGTTCTGTCATGGTATTAGCCCAACACACCACATGGGAACTAGGTGCCATGCCAGGACCTTCCTTATATTGCACGGCTACATTGAACTGGATGGAAAACACGGACAATTTTCATTGCCGCTTCGACCATCGTTCATCCAGTGCGATGGTACCAACCCGGGCGGGATAAACCCTACCGCCTAGTAAGTAAGGAAGGGGACCTACAGCTTAACGAAGATTATAAAATGTTATATGTGTTTATAAATGTGCTCATGCCTAACGGTGTATAGAAGGGATTAAAAATACAATTTAATTACAAGTAGTAAATATAAGTAAATGCGTCTATATGCCCTTATGATCTTTTTGCATATTTGCAATATTTTTTTAAATTCGCGAAATTTGGTTAAACTTCTTTGCGGGCGGACCAAATTTTTAAGTGTTACAAAACATTGAGATCTTACGAGAGGCATAGTTAGGTCGTGGAGGAGAGTGCCTCACAAGCGTCTCTAGTGGTGAACGGGGAGAGAAGGTATGTACATATGAAGCGTACTATATGCTAGTTATAACGCAGCAGACGGCAGGGGAGAGGGAGAAGCAGTGGTGCTACGCATTTCTCGTAACGCAAGCAGCTTGTTGTTTATTTTAGTTTTAAAACAAATACTATTTATTCTCAATGATTATCTTTTGGAGTCTCGTCCTTCGATGCTCGCTGCCACGTATGATGAGCTAGACTAGAAGTACATTTCTATCGCGTGGCCTCCACTCGCATACATTTTTATAATATTGTATACCTCAGCTTGTACGTTGAAGAGACACTTGTCGTTAGATGCAAGCATAGTGCAGTCGCACAGCAACGGAATCGGGCTGCACGTGTCGGGAGCAGAGTGGAGCGGCTGTGGCGGGATGAATCTATTAGTTGGCGGGACGAGGAGCGAGGAGGCTGCCGCTTACGGTTCAGTGACCCGATCCTTATTGAGTCACCTTCCCAGCGAGGAAGGATGGACGGAAGCGGCGACAGTATGGCGTTTGCATAGCCACATAAATATATTTGTTGTATGCAACCTAACATAAATCGCGAATACAAACCATTACCGTTATGATATTATCCCAATACACCACATTCCCGAAGGAACTTTTCATTTCATTTATTTAAACTTTTTGGTAGTCAAACTACACCAAGTTACGTCACAAAGATCCGCGGATTTGATCAACCCAGTAAAGAAGAACCCGCAAAGAAACTTCACGGGCTTACATAACATATTTTTCCGTCCACAATTAGGAAATGCATACTTAGATCTAAATGCTACTGCCAAACAATTCCTTGGTAGATTAGGGGCCATGCCAGGACCTTCCCTTTATGAGCACGGCTATATTGAACTTGATGAAAACCACGGAAAATTTTTCATTGCCGCGTCGACCATCTTTAAATCCAATGCGATGGTACCAATCCGGGCGGGCTTAAATCCAAGTAGGTAGTAGGAGAAGGGGACCTACAATTTTACATGGTTACCAAACCATGGAGCAGCTCGCATTCGTGAAGAAATGCACTTATCGAACTCAGAATGAGAAAGAAAGTGGGGCATGTCGGAGCAAGGAACCGCCATTTTGCATAGAACATTCGTTGTTTTAGGCTTCCAAATACTTTATATCGCTGAGACATAACTCCATCTAAATAACACGTGGCAAAATTCCAGTGAGTGAGGTTACCAGGCAAGCAGTAGTTGGGTGAGAGAGAATTGTCAACAGAAATAAGTATGAACGTTATTTGAGTCACGAAATATTGTCGAAACGGATTTACAACCCAATCACGATCAGAGTTGCTGCACCAAGCTTATCGAATGACAAGACGGGGCTGATGTACGTTATAATGTATCATCTGTTTTCTACTTCTATAACTCACGAACTATTCGTGGTTCAACCATGCATATAAATTAACGCAATCAATAAAGGTAGAAGGTACAATGAACACAAATTATTTTGAAGATAAAATAGATTATTTTATCTTCAAAATAATTTAATTAGATAATTCTTAGATTATTTCAATTTTGTTCACATCTAAGGGTAGTCTGTGAAAAGTCTCCACAAGATTTTACCAATTAATCGTATACTAGAAAACTTCCAGAACTACCCAGGCTAGTTCTTCAATTATATCCGTACAATTATAATTATTGAAGCCGAACAAAAGGCCGCTCGGGGTTGAAGTTGCAGAAAGCTCCCGAAAGCTGTAGCCTATAATGACAGACGCCGAGTGACGGTGACTACTAATTACACGAACTGAAACCTGAACGAGTTCCAGTCGAGGCTTCGTTCTGTGTCAGTGTTCGCTCTACTTTCGCAGGCTTCCTAAATTCAGTATCGTTTGAATATTATTTACCGTCATGATATTCTACCGCTAATTGGAATTGTTGTATGACTCTGAGTTAACCTTCGCTTCAAACTTCAAGGTTTATTGTCACTATTCGGTAATCCAGTTCGTAGCTGTTATTACACCATTCAGTGATATATCAACAAAACACGTGATACATGTACATGTTTCCTTATTTTTAGGGTTCCGCGCCCAAAGAGTGCCAACGGGACCCTATTACTAAGCTTCCGCTGTTCGTCCATCCGTCCATCCGACCGTCCGTCCGTCCGTCTGTCACAGGGCTGTATCTCATGAACTGTAACAGGTAGGCAGCTGAAATGTTCACAGAATATGTATTTATTTTGCCACTATAACAACAAATAGGTATCATTAAAAAATAATGAAAATAAAGGGGGGGGGGGCATACGAAAAACGTGATATTTTGATGTTAAATCTTATACGATGGTACGGAACCCTTCGTGTGCGAGTCCGACTCGCACTTGGCCGGTTTTATTTTTACATCTCAGGTCATACAACAACATCTACATTGAAGGATTGTTAAAAGTTTCGTAAGATCAGAAAAAAAAATCGTCTGGAAATTCGTCGGAAGCAGCATTCAATCCTGATGTAGGCAAAAACTGTAGATCCCTTTCTTTACTTACTAGCTGGTAGAGTTAATTCCGCCCGGGTTGGTACCATCGCATTGAATGAACGATGGCCGAAGCGGCAATGAAAATTTTATGTGTTTTCCATCCAGTTCAATGTAGCCGAGCAATATAAGGAAGGTCTGGCATGGCACCTAGTTCCCACGTGGTGTGTTAGGCTTACATCTGACGGTCAGTTTGGTATTAACCGACCATGTCCAGTTACAAAAAAAAAACACCGGTAGCACTCCGGGAGTGCCGGCAGAAGTGAAAACTTAAGTATTAACGTTGTGTTTAATTATAAGTACAAAAATACTATCATTTATGAAGTAGAATACAATGTTTATTTATTGCGCTATCGTACACAAATATGACAATTTACATGTTATTATTCATAATATTATATCGTTATTTATTTATATATTACATTAATTTTTATCTCTTAGAAAAATCAACTTTCATCCATAATTTCGACGACTTTTTCACCATCGTTATTACCAGAATCATCATCGCAAATTTCTAAAACTGATACAATCGGTTTATGATAGCTGAAGTAAGAAACAAACAGTTTTGATTCGAATCTACTAGTTCCTCTCCCTTCCCCTCGATCTTACGCTTTTTCGATCAGCATCACGTGACCCTGACGCGAGTTTGGAAGTTTTTACCCATCCAACAAAAAGTGCTCAGCGCCGCTAAAGAAGTTTTCACTTCAATCTTACGCTTTTTCGATCAGCATCACGTGACCCTGACGCGAGTTTGGAAGTTTTTACCCATCCAACAAAAAGTGCTCAGCACCGCTAAAGAAGTTTTCACTTTAATCTTACGCTTTTTCGATCAGCATCACGTGACCCTGACGCGAGTTTGGAAGTTTTTACCCATCCAACTAAAAGTGCTCAGCGCCGCTAAAGAAGTTTTCACTTCAAAAAACCTGCGAATCAAAATCTGAATCTGATTATCTAACCGTCTAATATGTGTGTTGCTCGCAATTGCATTTATTTTACGAGTGTATACATGAATAGCTAATATCATACCCACCGTCATGATATTAGCCCGGGCAAGATTAACCCTGTCACATAGTGAGTAAGGATGGGGACCTACAGTTTAACGTGTATTTTTTTTAACAATTATTTTATAACTAGCTGAGGTACCCGGCTCCGCTCGGGTCAATGTCATTTTTGACTGATTTCGGGCTGGTCAAGTTCAGCCTGCGTTTGCAATGTAAGCGGAAAAATGTTATTATTTACGACAACACATTGGAAACCTCAAAAATAACAGTATTTCTCCACTATTTCATGGATGTTATTATACGTATAAACCTTCCTCTTCAATCACTCTATCTGTTAAAAAAACCGCATGCGTTTGCGTAATTTTAAAGATATAGGCTTCAGAGAAAGCGACTTTGTTTTATACTATGTAGTGATAGTGATGATATGGAAACAGTAAATTATGTTTAAATGAATTTTCGTCTCGCCGTAACTTCTCGGTTTTACAATAAATAAGAATGTTACCAGGACTTTCCAATTTAACTAACACAAAGTTGACAAGTACGTATTCACTCATTCACGCTCAGAGAGAGGGAGCTACTCAATTTACGTTACTGGTGCTTGCAAGGGTAAAGGTCAGTATTTTTTCGACCGAAGAAAAAACTTTGCTGAATTATATTGCATTTTAATCAACCAACTTACCTATGTCTACCAGAAGATTTTTTTAAATCTTTTTATTATGTTGGAACTTGAACCGCTTAGCAATTATATCAGCCCCATAGTGCCTTTAGATATAACTACCATAATACTACAGTTCAATTAGAGTTCCTTAGGGTCAGTGACTGCTTGAAGAAATGAATAACCTCTCGGAATTCTCCAGAGTTGGGTTTTCCGAAGGCTTCGTCAAATCTAAAAAAACAAGTTGAATCTATCCGTGCATAAAATTCTCATAACATTGGCTCTCAATGTTTTATTTCTCGTACACTCTATCAATACATGAAATTGATCCTCCGGTCTACCTGAAGATCTAAAATATGAATTTATTTGAACCCTTTTCATACAAGCAATATCCAGCCCACTCAGAATTTCGGTATGACACTGAAATTAATGTATAAATTAAATTTCTGCAAGATTAGCCATAAGACCATTGAATCCACCGAAAAAGGGTCAAAATACATAAATTACCTTTGATAAATTTAACATAGTTGCCACAGCTACGTGGGAGATCGCTCAGATGGTGGAGAGAATTTCCTTAATCTTTGGGGACAAGGTACTACTGGACAGCGATGCGACTAGCGGTGAGGCAGCGTTACTTACAGCGTTACTGTAGTAAAACAAATTGTGCTTTTATAAATAAATCTCCTTTGCCCTCTACGCAAATAACGCAATAAGTAGAAACAATGTGTCACAAGCGAGTCAACCCCATTCGCCTTTGATTGAAAAGTCTAAATTATATGGGATAAGTGGCTAATCAACTTTCTCCTCAATACATATATATTTTTGAATTTAAACTCACTTTTATTAATGTATTAATTTAATTTATTTTTAAATTAAATTAACTAACTTTTATTAAAGAAATGTATTAATTTATATCAGACCGGGACATTATCGAAAATATTTTTAAAAGTAGCTTCCTGGCGATTGCAGATGTTGCAGCCCAGTAGGCCCAGGTAATCCAAGATAGGTGCGACACTGCCTTGAATAGAAACATTGGCAAATAAAACATAGCATTGAGTCTTGCGAACGTTGCAGGCACAAGGTTCTCCTGGCTCAAGTTGGCTAATTTTTCAAAAACATTAGCCACCTTATTAAGCTCGGAACGCTTCACTTTACTTCATTGGGCTGTGCATCTATGCCCTTCTAATTTCTTACAGTTTTTTTTAGTTATTACTAGGTCAACCTCAGTGGCGCGACACTTCGGCGATCGCTCTCCGAAGTTAAGCAACGCTGGGTCCGGTCTGGTCTTGGATGGGTGACCATTCGACCGTTGAGAGAGGCTGGCCGTGGTTCGGATTCCACGTTAAGCTGTTGGTCCCCTTCCTTACTTATATGGTAGGGTTTATCCCGCCCGGGTTGGTACCATCGCATTGGATGAACGATGGTCGAAGCGGCAATGAAAATTGTCCGTGTTTTCCATCCAGTTCAATGTAGCCGTGCAATATAAGGAAGGTCCTGGCATGGCACCTAGTTCCCATGTGGTGTGTTGGGCTAATACCATGACAGAACTTGTGGTATTAGCCATCCATGTCCAGTCACATAAAAAAAAGGTATGTTTATAAAGTATTTATATATCATCGTTTTTAGAAATTACAGCTTATTTTATTTTAATGCAAACTTTAAACAATTTATTTATGTTTATCGCCTCACATCCGGCAAGAGGCTCGCTTTTCGTAACGATTATTTTCATGTTTTAAAAACATAATTTAATCGTCATTACTATTATTCGCTCGTAGCGTCGCTACTCGCCCGCCAGTGTCCCCTCACCTCCCGCCGCTGTAAACAGGACCGCCCCCGCTTCAGCAAATTATGAATTTGAATTATTCGTTTGTTTGCATCCCCGTGTTTGTCTTTCTCTCCCCGCACCCTCCTCCGGCCTACGCTCGTCACGTTCAATTTGTGGACTGGAACATCGCCGCCGGTTGACTCGGCGCCTGTCACGTCGTCACTGCTTGAGCCTAATTAATTAAAATAATATCTTTGTAGTGACATCTTGAAATACATAGAGAGGCAAGTGCGAGACGCTTAGAAGTAGTGTTTCTGTGTTCCTAAGTAATGTTGAGTGTAAAAATCTTGAAAATATTTCTTAAGGTGGCCCATCCCGCTCAGCTCTCCATACAAACGGGGAAAGAAGATCACGCACATATTACTTGTCAGAAATCCAAAATTTTGCTTAAAGTAGCTTTATTTGATCGAACTAGATGTCTGATGACCGTTGGCATTGTAAAATTGTGTTTCTAAGTTATAAGGTCCGAAAGTTCGGATTTTTCGCGCGTTTTATACAATAAATTTGGAGGTAGATTACGCTATGATAAAGTAAGAACATCTTAAAAAGATTAGTCATCAGACATAGCTTATTTAATCAAGATTTATAATCTATTTGGTTTTTGTTAGATTTTTGACTACAGCGGACGTGGTTTACTTTTGGCTATAAGTCGTTACGTAATTAAAATTTTCTTAAATCTTACCAAATCATACACTATGCACATTGTCTTTTTTGTGGACATGTTGCATCTTCCTCATCACGGAGCCTGTCTTTTTATTTGAAACAGAGAATGTCCCAGAGCGCAACAGCACGGTTTTGTACCGTGACCGCGATTGAGTTAGTCCCGCCGGGTTGGGTCACCTTAAATATACGATTCGATATTTTTTGTTCTGAATTTGTTCATCTACTAACTTGACGCTACTTGTATTAAAAATTACCATATTTACAACAGAATAATTTAGATTAGATTACACATTAATTTAGAATAATATACTATTTTGGTATAGTTCTTGCAATTCACGAAGTCTAGTGGTCTTGGAAGAACTATATCAAGAGTTTGCTGTCTACCTATTTACGTATTTACGTAATGTTCTTTTTTTAGCGGTTAAGCTGACTATAAACCACTGTAAACTAATTTGTAAGTATCAAAGAAAATCGAGCAGGCAGAAAAAAATATTGACGAATTCGAGTGTGTAATATACATCTAATGGAGGAAATAAAAAAAAATTAAACTATATATTTTTTATGTGACTGGACATGGATGGCTTATACCACACCCACCGTCATGATATTAGCCCAACACACCGCATTCCCAAAGGAATTAGGTGCCATGCCAGGACCTTCCCTTTAAAAGCACGAACTGGATGAAAAACACGGACAATGCATTGCCGTTTCGACGATCGTTTCACCAATGAGACGGTACCAACTCAGGCGGGCTTAACCTTACTAACTATTAGGTGAAAGGGACCTACAGTTTTATATGGATCGTAAACCATCTCCACCAACTCACATTCGTGACGAAATGCACTTATCCAACTCAGAAAGAAAAAAAATATTGTGCACGAACGGGGTAACGGGGGTCTCTGGAATAGAAAACAAGTCCCAGCGTCCCTGAGCTACTAGCCGCATTCGTCGTAAATTTTACTAGATAGTGATAATGATTTTGACTCTTCAATATATGAGGGTTACCTTTTATACAAAAAATATATACGTTTTATATAAAGATACTTCTTTTGGTAGATGTAAATGGCCCGTAAAAATGACTTCACAGATATATTTTTCAAATGATTATCTTTGAATGATATATCTTTGTAACGTAGTCACAATGAAAAATAGGAACACAACCATGAGACGATTATATCAAGATTATGCTAACGTTTTGTGTTTTAGTAATATGGTGAAGGTATGTGCTTGCAAAACTATGTAAAAAATCTAAAAAGGATTTTTAATCCACTCTATCTACATGGATGAATGGTACGATTAAATTTGATGCGAAAATGCCGAGAGATCCTACAAACGGGATAGGTATCTTGCCGCTTAGGCAGGAATATCAAATATTCTGAGGCAATGGGAGAAAAACAAATCGTTTTCCGGCACCGAGAAAATCTGCGCCTCAGGAAATCGAAACGACGAGAAAATGGAGCGAGAGAAAATTTACAAATGAATGGATTTATTTTGGCCACCGACTCTATAAGTCATCGGAAATGGTATGAGACATTAGCAATTAACGTAATGGCAAGCCCACGGGCCTGCTTTCAGAGTCAACTGTGAAAGCATAGATTAAGTGTAGGTATATATTTATTCTATGGTGCAGAGCTTAATTAACAATTTACGATAAGCCTTTGAACATGGCAAGTTAGCATCATATTATGTGTCCATGTAAGTCGAGGAAGGAACATATATTATACGAACGACATACCTCAGGGGCGCGTGGACTTGCCTTTCATGCCAGAGGTCATGAGTTCAAGTCCCCTTAAGAGTATAATGAGGTGATCGAGTTCCATGCAATGGCTAGTGCCTGTCTCCTCATTTTGATATTAATCTTTAGAGGTTAGATGGACGCAAGATAATTTATCGAAAAAATCAACACGTCATTTATAGAATGTGCTAAATTTCAGATAAAAGTTTTCTTATTTGACTGAGGGAACAGGCACGAGCCTGGGGCTTGATTCTAACATCTAATAGGTGGTAGAATCAAGCCCGCCCTGGCAGTTATCATCTCACTGGATTATAAGATGGTCAAAACGGCAATGAAAAATTATCTGTGTTTTCCATCCAGTTCAATGTAGCCGTGCTCATAAAAGGAAGTTCTTGGCATGGCACCAGATTCCTGGTGTGGGATTAAGATGGAAGTTCGTAGCTGACTACACGTCGCGGCAACAAACGACGTCGCGACGTAGCTTCATGACACTGCAGACATCATTCCGAACCCGACTGCAGACGACTGTAGCAGACGGGAACGCCGTTAGCCAGTTGGTTATTTTGAATTATTGTGAGATGCATCGTAAAGTGCGGGACATAGGTGGTTACCATGGTAGAAAAAATCGCTGACTGAGGCCAGTCAGTGATTAAATCGAACGTTTAGCAACATTTCTTACCAGGATAACTATCAAACGACGTTTTGTTTGGTTTATTTCCATTCAGCACGGTACGATATGCAACTAAACGGGCTTTCGCTCAAGCGTCGGCGGCATTACTGATCTGCAGTCGGCGACTGCTGCGATGAGAAGTCGGCTACGAACTTGTACCTTTAGCCATCCATGTTTGCCATCCATTTCTTGTTGCTACCTGTATATTTTTGTCCCATTATCGGGTTGATTGGAAGAGATTGACATTAGGCAATAAGTCCGCCCTTGTATGTACCATGTGTATGATAGCAATAAAGAATATTATTATTATTATTATTATTATTATTATGTAATATCCATCTCCATCTCTCTTCAAGTTTGTACTATAATTCTTTTACCGTCCATGCTGTCCGTCTTTGGAATTCGTTCCCTTGCTCGATCCGTAACTCTCCAAACTTAAATGCATTTAAAAATAACATCAAGGAATATTATTTGGAAATGGCTGATCGGTTAGTTCATCCGTGAGATCTATCATTTCTTTACATTTATTTTGGACCTAGTTCAAATTTCATTAAATGCATATTATCTATGTAGAATTGTATGTATACTTATATATGTATATGTATTAGTTTATTACTCTAAAGATATTAATATATGTATTAAGGTGTAAATTAGTGTTTATGTATGTGTATGAATGTATATATTGGTTTCTGTCACCCTTTACGCATTACGTATTACCTAAATTTTCTTTTTCAATTCTTATCCAAAGGTTGACTGGAATAAATCACTTTTAGTGATAAGTCCGCCTTTGTGCAGTTTCGCTCTGTTAGATTTAATTGTTCTGTAAATAGTTTTTAATGTAATTTGCACAATAAAGAATTTCTTTCTTTCTCCATTTACATGGAAAAACAGATGATAACCGACTTTCCTGAATGAATACATTATTTTTTGTGTGTTCGTGTCGTCCACATTCGAGCACGTTGACCTTCGTTCAAGCCTCCAGTTCAATCGGAGACGTGGAGCAGTCGTGTGTTTATTTAAAAAGGCGACCATATTTACATAAAACGATATGAAATATTTACAACTAGCGATAGTGTTGTGCCAGCATCGATTTCACATTAGGGCTCCGCAGCGCGCCGCCGCCTCCGCGCCGCTACCGCCGCCGCTACCGCCGCCGCCGATCCCAATTTTATTAAACCAGTAAATAAGGTCAATATAGACATTCTCAGGGGTGTACGCTCGGGACCAAACAGAGAAAGAGCAGTACTTTCAACGTTCTTGAAAAATATATGGGTCAGCAGTATGTTGAATCTTGCGGCAAAATTACAATTTTCTATGTCAGTTGCAACCACAATGTATGATTATATCTATTAATGTATTTACCATAAAGTGCAATGAACTATAGAATATATGTTATCTCATATGCAAAACTAGGTTTGTGTTACAGCAGTTAACCTACCGGCCTACACGTACTTCAATTTTAATAAATATACGTTACTAGTGGCTATGTGTAAGCGTAATTTGAGTGAACATAGAGATCAAGTAAGTTTATTTGTCAGTATAGTTTTCGTTCCCGTTTACGCTTACTTTTCGTCAGCCTCAGTGGCTCAGTGGCGCGACACTTCGGCGATCGCTCTCCGAAGTTAAGCAACGCTGGGTCCGGTCTGGTCTTGGATGGGTGACCATTCGACCGTTGAGAGAGGCTGGCCGTGGTTCGGATTCCACGTTAAACTGTAGGTCCCCTTCCTTACTTACTAGGTGGTAGGGTTTATCCCGCCCGGGTTGGTACCATCGCATTGGATGAACGATGGTCGAAGCGGCAATGAAAATTGTCCGTGTTTTCCATCCAGTTCAATGTAGCCGTGCAATATAAGGAAGGTCCTGGCATGGCACCTAGTTCCCATGTGGTGTGTTGGGCTAATACCATGACAGAAGGTGTGGTATTAGCCATCCATGTCCAGTCACATAAAAATATATATTAAAAGAATGTAGCTATTGTCATGGAATTAGAATCGGTTAGTCCAGACCTTTATGAATTATCGTGACATAAAAAACAAAATAGAGATAACAACGTGATAGTAATAAATTAAAAAGTACTACTATTTACTACTAAGCAATATTTTTTACTAAATCGATATTATTTTAATTGAATAATTTCGTCAAATTGACTTCAATAGCAGGCAGATCTTTAAGGCAAACCGTTTATACATTTGGACACTTTTAATGTAACTGGATACGGATAGACCGTCATGATATATTTGTTTAACACACCACATGGGAACTAGGTGCCATGCCAGGACCTTCCTTATAATGCTCGGCTACAGTGGCTACGTTGAAAACACGGACAGTTTTTATGATCGCTCCGACCCTCGTTCATTCAATGGGATATTACCAACCTGGGCGGGATGAACCCTACCACCTAGTAAGTACAGAAGGGGGGACCTACAGTTTTACCTCCTAATTGTTCTGTGGCTAATACCACACAACTATCGTTGTGATATTAGCCCAATACACTGAATTCCCGAAGTAATTAGGTGCCATGCCAGGACCTTCCCTTTCCGAGCATGGCCCTTTCCGTGATGAAAAACACGGAACATTTTTCATTGCCGCTTCGACCATATTTTCATGCAATGCATTGCAATGCTGCTTAAACCCTCCCACCTAGTATGGGGAAGGGCACCTACAGTTTTAAATGAATTCGGCCCATGGAGCAGCTCGAATTCGTGACGAAATGCATTTATCCAACTCAGAAAGAGAAAGAAAGTGGTTCATGAACTGGGCGAGGATTTGAACCCAGACTCCTGGTATGCTAGGTAAGTCCCCGCGCCACTAGGCTCGTTTTGAATGTGATGCATTACTGCGGTCGCTAGACATGTTTGAAAATTGCAGACGACTGCAGTCGCCTGCTGCGTACGAACGTGGCGGATGCCTCCTTGACAACGGGCTGACCGATCAGCTCGAAGCGTCGGAGAATGGCTCTTCCTGCCGCCTGAAAAGCCGTAACAATTTTCAAACATGTTTGAAAAATGTTACGGCTTTTCACGCGGCAGGTAGAGATATTCTCCGACGTTTCGAGCTAATCTCGAAATTTAGCGAATTTAAAATTAGCTCGAAACGTCGGAGAATATCTCTACCTGCCGCGTGAAAAGCCGTAACATTTTTCAAACATGTCGTTTTGAATGTTTTTTTTTAATAATTTATTTGTATTGATTGGAGATGCTGATTTTTTCGATACAGATACAATACACACGATGCCAACGATAAAGATCAGCCTGTATAACTAATATTTCCTGAATTCTTGAATTTCCTGAATTTCCTTACATTGGTACGATGATTTTTAGCATTTTCCTGTTTTCAATAAAAATCGGACCGGGTGATATCGTCTTCAGTTATTGAGATAAAGAAATAAACAGGGTATAAAAAGATGCGAGACTAAAACGGCTACAACACATAATTTTTTTAATAAAAAAACGCCAATTATTTACTGTTTCCTTGAGGACTTTTTTCATAGAATTTTCCGAAAACTAAAAAAATATAAAAAAACTGGTCCTGTGGAATTTAGAAGGCTTCTAATAATACCATTCTAGTCCTTTTGGGGACATCTTTTTGGTGATTTCACATAATCTGTTATTTAATTTATATCGAGACGACTGTTTTAGATTTCGTTTCAAATTATGAAATAGGCTTTGATATGCATTAAATAAAAATGAATATGTTTCCACGTTGCATACGTTACCTTACTCTTCATGTATTGATGCTTGATTGAATGTCTTCCTTTCGTATAACTCCTCTGATCTTTACGTCCGTTAATGAAATAAATTCATGTTCAATACACTACAAGTTCATGGGACCATGAGTTCGGTGGATTTTTTTCAAGTAGATAATGAGGACAGCTCCAATTGAAATCACGCCAAGGAATAACCTAGACGTTTATCAAAAGCAACAAATGCTGTCATATCGTGTCGAAACATCTGTTTATACAGAACACGTTTTATATTATCCTCAAAGCGTCAGTGCGACGTTAAATTATTCACGAATCGCCAGCTCAATACCGAGCGACATGTCCGAGTATTTCCGTAGAGCTAGAGCAGCGAGCACGGTAGGACGGAAGTGGCTATTTAAACTCATTCGTATGGCGGCGCGGCACCGGAGCCACGAGTTAGTGGAAAACGTCTAATTATTAAATGGGGCATGTGTGGTTAAGGATGTTCCGACCCATACAATGTTTTTTTTTACACAGAACGCAAAAAGTATTGAACTTTAAGGCACGAATTCGTTAAAAATATTAAATATAGCCATAGTAGTTGCAGCGAAAACACATTCACAATTTCAGGTTTAATGGTTTCGTTGTAATTGCCGATTAGAAGTTTTACACCGTTAGATGGCGCTGTTAAATAAAAATCGTATTTAAATAAATTGTAACAAAACCAATAATCGTTTTCGCTGCAAGTAATATGACTATATTAAACTTTTATTATTAATTCGTGGCTTAAAGTGCAATACTTTTTGCGTTATGTGTGCAAACAACTTTATATGGGTCGGAACAGCCTTAAGTTGGTTTGGTATTTTTGGAAAATTGGAGTTAGCGGATCCCATGGTAAACACGCTTCATGGCATATCTCGTTCCTCCATCTATGGTGGCAACGCTGCCCCCCTCACGACAGAGTTTCGATCGCTACTCACGATCTTCCTTGCTCAAGCGCGAGGAACTGCCGCCGCCGCCGCCGCCGGCACGCCCGGGCAGTTTTCCACATTTTCCAGACATTTCTCGAGTATTACCCTCCGAAGGGCACCACGTCCGCGGCCGCCTGACATCCGACACTCTGCCGCGCGGTGCTCGTTTTACGAAATATATCCAAGCGTGGCCTGAATGGTCTATCTGGTAGGATATATTTGTGTAATGAACATTCGGACCATTAAGAACCTCCCATTAAGCTACATATGTGTGTTGTTTACTCTATTTGAAAACAACGGCTCCAATTTATTTGATATTTGGTATTTAATGAATCTCTGCATCCGCACGATACATATTTTTTTAATCTCTCGATCGGGTCGAGTGCATGAAAGGGCAAAACATCAAAATCAACGTCAACGTATGATTAAACACGTCACTTTGTATGGACAGTATGGAATCATCTCCGTGCGGTTCACTAAAAGTGACGTGTTTGAACATTGATTAACTCAGCCGTCTCTTCATACATTCGCTGCTAATTCACGTCAAATTACTGAAAAAAGGAATTGACATTTGATTAAAAAAAACCGTAGAAACAGATATTTATTGCCTGATATTATAGATCAAATCAATCAAATTACATATTATTAAATAAAGTTTGTATGGGGAGCGTAATTAGTCAAGAAATACTCTTTTTAATATTAAGCGCGGCAAATGCCAACGCCAGGACCTATTAAGGTGTCCGACGCCGCCATGGGGTTTTTCGAACTATCAGGGTGGCTGCGAAAGCCCCCAGGAACCCTGCGGAGCCTAGGTCGTAATTTGGGGGCGATAACTCGGAATGGAGTGGAACCTATAGATGTAGGACATGTTTGAAAAATGTTACGGCTTTTCACGCGACCGGAAGAGCAGCAGCAGACGAACGTGGCGGATGCCTCCTCAACAACGGGCTGAATGATTAGCTCGAAACGTCGGAGAATGTCTCTTCCTGCCGCGTGAAAAGCTGTTACATTTTTCAAACATGTCTAACGACCGCGGTAATCTTAAAAGTATCATATAGATATAGGATCTATAGGATCTAATACTATAACGTGATACAATGATAGTCTAGATTTTTTCAAAAAATGTTTTCATAATTCAATCAGTTTTTGTTGGGCTAAACTAAAGGTTTAGGATGTTGGTGGACATCGTGCCCTTTGTAGCATTAAATGATGCTTCCGATTAATCCGCGAAAGGTCTCCGAGCTTATCACCGAAAATGTTAGACACGCCCTCCGAGGTTTTCAAATGAGTCCTCAACGAGGTATCGGTCCACCACAAACGCGTCGCGTCACCCCACTTAACGCTTGTTTGTTTTTAATTAATCACGCCACGCTGGGCGCGAGCGGGCGGCGCCGGCGCTTGGGCGGGCGGCGATCCGTCCCGATCCGGAGGGCGGGCGGGAGACAGGACAGAGCGGCCGGCGGAGCCAGCAGCGGGTCGAGCCTACAATGCGCCCTCGAGGACGCAGCACTGCCTGAATTAATTAAAAATTTACTTTACTTTTGTAAGAACGGATATTAAAATTTTGGCTCTTCCGGTTCGCCGGGAAAAAGGCTGACGATTGTGAAAAATGAACCTTTTTGTAGCTAATGAAAGTAAGTGCTCGCCACACAAAAGATTTTTTTAATCTCGTAACAATAAGAAAGTAACTCAATCAAAGCGAGTCTAAAGTAGGAACAAGTCAATCAACTCATTAAACAATTGGGCTGTAAGAATTTATTTTCCTTGCTTTCTTATTCTTTACGGTCTACTTATTGTTTTTTTTTATTCCAACCTGACATGGATGGCTAATACCACACAACTACCGTTATGATATTAGCCCAATACACCACATTCCCGAAGGAATTAGGTGCCATGCCAGGACCTTCCTTTTATGAGCACTGCTACATTGAGCTGGATGGAAAACACGGACAATTTTTTCATTGCCGCTTCGACCAACTTTTCATCCAATGCGATGATACCAACCCGGGTGGGCTTAAACCCTACCACCTAGTAGGGGAAGGGGACCTACAGTTTTACATGGATTCCGAACCATGGAGCAGCTCGCTTTCGTAACGAAATGCACTTACCGAACTCTGAAATAGAAAGACAGTGGTGCAAGGTGGTATTGAACCCGGGCTCCTGGTACGCTAGGCCAGTCGCCGCGCTACTAGGCTACGAGCCCCTCAAAGTTTACTTGTTAGTAATTATGTTATCATCGCATGTGTAAACCTGTATACTGAGACCGGATCGAGTAGAATAACCTGTAAGTCTCTGTGCCTTGGTGAAATTAGGCACACATGCATACTGATTCATAAAAAAGATCTAACAAAGAATCAGTGCTTCAGATATTTACCGTAACAGATTTAAAATAAAGCTGGACCGTGAATGTATCTTACACATTTTATTTTACACAAAAATCACGCTTTTTTAGTATTTTAATTTAAATTATTTTATTATTTTACCTATTCGTTGTCATAGCGGCAAAATAAATACATACTCTGTGAACAATTCAGCTGCCTACCTATTACGGTTCATGAGATACAGCCCTGTGACAGACGGACTGACGGACGGACGGACAGGCGGATGGACGGACAGCGGAGGCTTAGTAATAGGGTTCCGTTTTCACCCATTGGGTACGGAACCCTTAAAATGAGTGTTGTTTTTTTTTAAACTTACGCACATTATAGAAATAAACGCAATTAGCTGTTGACACGCTCCTTGTATACAATGTTTGTCGTGATAGGTCTATGATGGAATCCAACCACTAAAATAAAACGTTTAGACCAAAATAAGCAATTGCTTGCACGTTCGACGAGAATTTTGTTAATGGCAATCGTCATTACCAAAATATCGAGTTTCGTTTGCGAGAGCTCTGGACAGCCTGCTTCGTAATAGATTTAGGGTAGCATACATAGATGAATTCCTAAATAAGCTCTGGGATACATGTTTTAAGGTGGCCCAACCCGGCGGTCCTAACTCATTTGCGCTCAAGGCGCTCTGGGACCTTCTCCGTTTTAAAGAATAAGTCAGGCTCCGTGATGAGGAAGATGCAACATATCCACAAAAAAGACAATGTGCATAGTGTATGATTTGGTAAGATTTACGAAAATTTTAATTTCAAAACGACTTATAGCTAAAAGTAAACCACGACCGCTGTAGTCAAAAATCTAACAAAAACCAAATAGATTATAAATCTTGATTAAATAAGCTATGTCTGATGACTAATCTTTTTAAGATTATCTTACATTATCATTGCGTAATCCACCTCCAAAGTTATTGTATAAAACGCGCAAAAAAATCATACTTTCGGACCTTATAATTTAGAAACCAAACACAATTTAACAATGCCAATGGTGATCAGACATCTAGTTCGATCAAATAAAGCTATTTTGGATCTCTCACAAGAAATATGGGCGTGATCTTCTTTCCCCTTTTGTATGGGGAGATGAGCGGGATGGGCCACCTTAACGTTAGGACGTTTGTATAAAGCTTTCATAGTCTTAAGAACGGCCCGTAAGCTATGCTCCCCATACAAACGTAGTTTACTAATCATTTGTAAACCGCTATTCCAATTAAATTGATTTTAATATCTAATATCATGTAACAAATATCTGTGTCTGCACGCTTTTGTTTTTTTTTTTAAATCCAAACCGAATGAAATGAAAGCAAAAAGAAAATCTTGATACGAATTTTGTTTTCTCTGTGGTTTGACCCAGAATACATTTACCGAAAAAACAAAGACATGCAGACACATATATTTGTAGTCTAATATTAGATATCAAATATCAAGCAAGTTGGAACAGTGGTTTTCAAATTATTAGTAAACTACGTTTGTATGGGAGGCGCCATTTTCTGATGTTTACGGACCGACCTTAAGAAAACATTTCACGTTCCACGCAATAACCTTGACTACATACATTTCGTGCACAGTCAGTCAGTCTTTTGCGTCCACTGATGGACATATGCCTCTCCAATCGTCCAGTCCTCAGGATTCCTGATTACTGATTACGGAATTCCAGGAATAGACCTGCTGCACGGAGTGCAAGCAACACCCCTTCCCACCTGCGTGAGCGGACTCAATGGCGCGGTTTGCTCAAAGGCTCGGTCGCATAATCAAGACACGCCGGAGCTTTCATAAGGCTCCCTAATCTCCTACCGGCTCCTGTTCCGTGTCCCAACCCGTCACCACCCCGCCACCACGATGGGGTTTGCATAGGTCCATATTCTACTCGAATGTATTTTGTACATTCGAGTACACTTCGTTTTAATTATATGGCGCTCCCATTGCCCAATCGTGAGGTTAGGTAAGGGAACAGCTCGTGGTCTAGGGGCTAGAGGACTTGCCTTTCATGCGAGAGGTCTGGGTTCAAATCCTCGCTCGGTCATGCACCACTTTCTTTCTCTTTCTGAGTTGGATAAGTGCATTTCGTTACGAATGCGAGCTGTTACATCGTTCGGAACCCATGTAATACTGTAGGTCCCCTTCTCGTACTAGGTGGTAGGGTTAAGCCCGCCCGGGTTGGTACCATCGCATTGGATGAAAATATGTTCGAAACGGCAATGAAAAATTGACCGTGTCTTCCATCCAGTCCAATGTAGCCGCGCTCATTAAGGGAAGGTCCTGGCATGGCACCTAATTCCTTCGGGAATGTGGTGTATTAGGCTAATATCATAACGGTAATTGTGTGGTATTAGCCATCCATGTCAGGTGCATAAAAAAATTGACTCCCAGCTCGCCAGTTGTTCGTTTGGCACACACTTACTTCCCGATGTACATAGATTTGCATGAAACCTAATAGTTGGACATTGCGAGCGCTATTTAGTAAAATGAGAAGTTCGAATCCGCGTTTCCTACTACATTACTATATTTGAGTTATTGGCTTATTTTGCAGGCATATACAGTTTTCGATTAGGGATGCCTTAATGAAAAACTTAACCAACTATTTCATTGTCCATTATTCTGGGCCCTCCAGACATAAGTAAATAAACTTTTTCGTACTAAGCCGGTACGTCCCATATTCCAAGGAATGTAATATGTATGCATGTATAATCGACCGTGAAGCAAGGACACATTAATTGAAGAAAGAGCCCAGTAAAAAGAACTACTTTTTATTTGTAAAGTAGTTCTTTTTTCTAGGCTCTTTCTTCAATTAATGAGTCCTTGCTTCACGGTCGATTATACATACAATAAATATCACATCGCCAGACAAACTTTCATATTCTTCACTCGGTGACTCCATATCGACATTCTTCCATCACTCATACGAACATGTTAGAGACATCTCACCTCCATGGTTAGAGATCGTAGCGTTCTAAAATGGGATATCTTTTTATTGGCTGGTTGTGTTTCTTTGTTTTAGCGATTCTAATACAACTCGCTACGTCTCGCGGCCATATTCTAATACAATTCGCTACGTCTCGCGGTCATATTCTAATACAATTAGCTACGTCTCGCGGTCATATTCTAATACAATTCGCTACGTCTCGCGGTCATATTCTAATACAATTCGCTACGTCCCGCGGTCATATTCTAATACAATTAGCTACGTCTCGCGGTCATATTCTAATACAATTCGCTACGTCTCGCGGTCATATTCTAATACAATTCGCTACGTCTCGCGGTCATATTCTAATACAATTCGCTACGTCTCGCGGTCATATTCTAATACAATTCGCTACGTCTCGCGGTCATATTCTAATATAATTCGCTACGTCTCGCGGTCATATTTTAATACAATTCGCTACGTCTCGCGGTCATATTTTAATACAATTCGCTACGTCTCGCGGTCATATTCTAATACAATTAGCTACGTCTCGCGGTCATATTCTAATACAATTCGCTACGTCTCGCGGTCATATTCTAATACAATTCGCTACGTCTCGCGGTCATATTCTAATACAATTCGCTACGTCTCGCGGTCATATTTTAATACAATTCGCTACGTCTCGCGGTCATATTCTAATACAATTCGCTACGTCTCGCGGTCATATTCTAATACAATTCGCTACGTCTCGCGGTCATATTCTTTTATTTTCCGCACATTTGATTTTAATCCTGCATTACGAGTTTTGCGCAGAAAATGTGGCGCAGTAAGACCATTGTTGGAAATATAGTGAAAAGTCGAGGCCTCAGATTCATGAAACAATTTTTATTAATAGAAATTTGACAGGCCTTCTTTTTACAAAGTACAATATTCAATATTTCCTTTATTTCTTGCCAGTCGCTAACAACCATATTTTGAAATGTTTAATATTTTGAATGGTGAGGATACATCTACCTCAGTAGATCATGGAAATTTACATATATTAGAAGTATTGAACTTATATTTTGAAATTTTTCAGTAAAACATACCGTTGTTCAACCGACTTCATCACAATAAAAATTTATTTCTGTCTGTTATTGCACAAAATACATAATGTGCCCTAAGCATTTTTTTTCGATTTTTTTCCACCGCGTAAACCAAAAAAGCTATATTGTGTCTTCTGACAAAACGAACAATACATGTTTTCCTTTGCCTTGCCTTTACATAATTTTAATTTAAGACTATCTAAAAGATTTATCTAAAATTTAACAAATTAATATTAAATGAAACGAATGGATAGCGAAATTTCAATAAAATATCGAAAATAAGTGAAATAAATATCTGGTTAAATATAAAACAATACAAAACCAATTGTTCTTTATAACGACGATTAAAACAATGAATTATTAAAGGAACTGTCGTAAAAAGTTATCTTACTCCTAACACAATTATCACTTCGATGTCGGTTGAATTGTCACGCTCATATCTCGCGCCGCAATCAGAGCGTTGTTTGTTTCGAGTACAATAGCGAATTAAACGCGATTATTCACAGCTAACGAGAGGCACCGGGACAAGCGAGCTCGTAGTACCCGTGAGCAGTACGCGCGAGCGAACGCGTATGTTACTCCCTGGGCGGTTACCATGGTAAATTCCAAATTGGTTAATTGAAAAATTGTGCTTTTTGTTACGTTCACTTTACCTTTTTTTTACTGAAAACTACAGGTACGGACGAAGAATGAGGATTTCTCAAGTGGTAAAAAATTTTGATTAAAATCTGTCAACTTTTAGGGATAGCGAAACGTTAGGCCTGGAAGACGATTTCGCTAGTTTATTGGCAGACACCATGCAAAATTGTGCCTCGGTCAATGGACAAAGAATGCATTCCTCAAAATTTTCAAATCTTAGATTTCCTGTGACTTAATATTTCAATAATCCGAAGTTTGCGCCGGCCAGTCAATTCGCTTACAAATTAGCTCACTACTGATTTGTAGGAAGAACTTCATAGAACGCTATTTATTGCCACGACCATTCGATGTTTGCCCGTCCCGAAGCGAACTAACTACCATCAGTGCATCAGCACTGGTACGTGGCTACGCTGCCCCTGTGCAAGTGGATTTCACTGGCTTTTCCCCTCTTTACTTACTCTTTGTACTTATCACAAGGATTTTTATATTGCTGTACTGTTGTATATGCTGACAGGACGACTCCTATTTCGAATTCTGATGATAGGACTGAGCTGGCGAAAATAGAACATTAAAAAGTGGTTTCTCATTCCTAGAATTATAGAGCCAAAATATCTGATTCCAAAGAACCCACTCCACCAATGTTTATTCGTAACGCTTATGATGTTTCAGAAACTTACGGTTTCCCGGCGTGCGATTTCGTGCTTGGCCGACATGTTTCGCCTCCTCAGGCATCATTAGGAACAGTTCGTTGCCCTGGAGTAACGTCTGACAGCCCGGCGCGTCAAACGGTGGTGTTGAACCGGTGTGGTTTGACGAGTGGAGCTGTCAGACGTAACTGCAGGGCGACGAAGTGTTCCAGACGATTCCTATGTCGTTGGACACGAAACTTGTCGGCCAAGAACGCCATCGTACACCGGGAAACCGTAAGATTTTAATACATTATGTACAGCGACGCTGTTGATCTAAAAAAAATATTATTTCCATGAACATTTGTCGGACTCATCAGATCTGAACATGCAGAGTATTCGAAGGTACGGCGCATTAGTGACGTTAAGGTCTACGCTGAGAGTGATGAAGCTGTGGTTGTTTCTGACGAGCATCATGGAGCGTGACCCGCCTTTGTCGCTGCCGCCGGCATCGGGCGTCGTCGGCGGGACGATCCACATCGGCGCCCCCGCCTTTGATGTTCCCGGAGTGTTCGTGAATACTGGAATTGAACGGTCCGTAGTGGACTTTGAAAGTTTTTCTTACTTCAGTTTCGGATTATTTATCTCCTCCATTAGATGTATATCACACACTTGAATTCGTATTATTTTTTTCTCATGCCGCTATAACATTACAACAAGGACATACTGGTAGATTTCGATTATTTTTTTACCACCTACCTACGTAACCGTTTGCTGTAAGTAGGTCCACGTGACATACTTATTTGCTGAGTTAATAAAACTGATTTTACCCGAACTGCCTTAACTGAATGTTGTTTTAGGGTTTCTAGTTAGTAATAAGCCTTTACAATTTCATCATGACCGTCTGTCTGTCCTTATGTCAGAGCCTTGTAACTACTTCGCTTTTTGAAGATTTAAAAAATATCAGAATTGCATGGACAAAAGAAGGAAATTTGAAACAAAAAAAAACTTGGTCGGCAATCTAAAGATTCTTGTATGCTTGCTTTGTGTACTCTTTCCCATCGTGAAAACTTTCAAGAGATCCAAATATAAATACTTATGGCGCAACTGGAAATGTCACCTATAAAATAGCACACTGGAAAAAATAATAATACAATGACCAACCTGACGAAGTTTCTTGTCGGCTCTTCTTCGCCAGAAGTAATCGAACCGACAGGAAAAAAAATTGACGAATCCGAGTGTGTAATATACATCTATTGGAGGAAATAAAGAAACTGAAACTGAAACTGAAAGCCATGTGGCCAGTTTAGGTGGCAGAAGGTCAGAAAGTGTCAGAACGCATCTAAATCCGATTCGGTCTTGAATTGTTGTTTTCGTACTAGTACTTGTAAATAATTGAAATAAAAATACTAATAATGCTACGATCATTGAATATCGATGGCTACGATGAAACAAGTACAGCCATTTATAAGTATAGTGTGACGAACGCGGCGGTTTCCCCGCAGGTGGAGCGAGCTGGCTCGGGCGGCACCGCTCGCCACCAAGCTTCTGTTCACGCCGCGTGGTGTCATCATCGACAGCCTGGGCAGGCGGAGCTACGGCGGCGGCGGCGGCGGGCGGGCAGCGGGCATACCCTCTTAAGTGGCTACAAATGAGAAAATATTCCACTTCCGCCATCGATTTAGACGGAATTCATATTGAACAGTTCATAAAAGTAAATGAAATCGAGTAAGGAAGGAGCGTATCCACGTTTTAGCGATAAAAAACTGACGGTTGCGCCAGTCAGTCAGTTCGCATAAAATGAGCTCACTTGTTTTTTGTAACTGGACATGGACAGCTAATACCAACTGTCATTATGTTAGCCCAACACACCACACGGGAAGTAGGACCATGCCTTCCTTATATTTCTCGGATACATTGAACTAGATTTTTCATGCCCGCTTCGACCATCGTTCATTCAATGCGATGGTACCAGCCTGGGCTGGATGAACCATACCACCCAAGTAAGGTTAGTAAGGCTACAGTATTCCGTGGAATCCGAACTACGGCCAGGCTCAACGGTTGAAAACGGTGACCCATCTAGAACCCAACAGCGCTCAGAGTTGCTTCACCAACCTTGTATCTCCAGTGCAGTTCCAACACCGCGTAAGAACTGTACACGACGCCATTTAGTGCAGCGAACATTCGATTTTGTGCGTCTCGAATTCGTAAGCGAACTGACTGGCTGGTACCACCGTCGTACTGTTATATCGTTAAAACGTAGGTACGCTGCTGCTACACGGATGAGTTTCTGTCGAAATTCACGTCTCCACTAGATTGGGGAATACTCCGTACACTATATCGTCCCGCACATGAGGGGTTACCATGGAAAATAACTCGTCAGGTGAATAGCAGTTGAACAGTCAAAAGAGTGATTAAATCTTACGTTTAGTTGCATTATGTACCACATATCTATTATAAATTGTTAATGTTGTTTTGTTGTAATTATTATAAATTAATAATTTACATGTTATTCACATTACTTAGTTTATGTTTAATCAGTTCTGCTAATAAAAAAACCGGCCAGTGCGAGTCGGACTCGCACGCGAAGGGTTCCGTACCATCGTACAAGATTTATCACAAAAAATCAGGTTATTTGTGTAGTTAAGCGTTAAAGTTAAAATCGTTAAATCCCTTTAATTTTTAGATTTCTTCTATTTTTTGTTATAGCGGCAAAATTAGTACATACTCTGTGAAAATTTCATCTGCCTAACTATTACGGTTCATTAGATACAGCCCTGTGACAGACGAACGGACGGACGGACGGACGGACTGACGGATGGACGGACGGACAGCGGATGCTTAGTAATACGGTTCCGTTGGCACCCTTTGGCTACGGAACCCTAAAAATATCTTAAATGAATTTAGAAATAAAAATAAAAACGTCCAGGCACTGCGGAGGCGAGGTACCAGCTGTGCCTACCAGCTACGTCGGTGCTCATTAAACGAGATAAACAATCTCCTCCATAGGCATAGCCATGTACCATATGGCCAGACCAACCCCCATCGGTCGACGTTATATACCTTGATTGTAAAAAAGGATTTGATAGAGTTCCCCATCGTCGCCTATTCGCCATATTAAATCAGTTTGGAATACGTGGAAGATTACTGAAATGGATTGAAGCCTATCTAATGAGCCCCTCAAAGTAAGGGTAGGCGAGGCGTTCTCCCCCCAAGGCTTCCAAACCGGACCCCTCGGTGGGTCCATCTATTCACTGTCAACATTTCCAGAATAACCAACTGATCCTCTAGATCCTTGATTAATAGCGTCGGTTAACGGTGCAATCTCCGAGGTATTTCCTCGATAGTAAAACCTCCAGCTGAAAGGCTACCGGATACAATACTTGTGACGATAACTCAACCGCTCCCAGAGGTTTGGGTGTGAGGTTGTCGGCTGAGAGGCGACGACGCGAAGCGATGGAATATTCAGCCATTATTTTGATTTGGAACGCTGGGGTTCTTCATTGGCACATGTAGAATGAAGAAGATATTAAATTGAACAGTAATCCTGGGTACATCTGTTGTCGACCACTGAATTATGAATGATAGACAAAGCAATCGGGGTGAGGTGTCACTGCAATATAAATGATAGACAAAGCAATCGGGGTGAGGTGTCACTGCAATATAAATGATAGACAAAGCAATCGGGGTGAGGTGTCACTGCAATATAACTGATAGACAAAGCAATCGGGTGAGGTTTGTATTCATTATACAAAGTTCATTATGAATGCATGCACGTCGATGCGGGTAATTCACCGCCGATGCATTCGATTGAATGCTGCGCGTCGGTTTATCTGGAACAATGCAGTTTATAACCCATTTCCGTTTAACTGATTCGGTGGAAAGTTTTTGAAATTAACAAACACGCCTTCACTAGATTCGATTATTCCATAAATTACGGACATGGATTGAGTTTTAGAGTAGGCGGACAATTTGGACATTTGATGTAATTATACAATAACTTGCGCATTTTCAGGTTCAGGTTCAGTGCCCCGGAAGGGCGTTTATTGCACATATTTTTTTTATTATTATATACATACAACTGTTCACGCGTGACACAAACTCTAGGCTCACAAACAAAATTCAGGCTCTTTTAATTCACTACCCAAATAGAAAAGGAGATTTTGTTTTCTCATAAAAGATACTCCGTTGAGAAATCGAAGCGATGAATAAAGATAAGGCTGCAAAAAATCTGTAACTGTACAATAAATGTATTTCGGATAACGAGATCGTTCTTCGGGAATGTACGCGAAGCTTTTATGTTAACAATTTGAATAATGGTAGACCGCCGCTCCCCGTGCACTCAGGCGGGAGGGCGGTGGAGTTCGGGCGTACGCAGCCGAGTGATGCTTTGATCATTCCGCCCGCGTCATACGCGCTCCCAGCGTACGCGCGGGGTACACATGCTCGATCGAGTGGAAGCTGCACACTCGATGGTGGCTATTGGGGCTGTCGTAAAGGCAGCGGAAATTAAAGATTTGAAAAATTTAAGATATGCATTTTTTATCCATTGGCCAAGGCAAAAATTGCACGGCCACCGTTACAGGTCCTAACGGTTCCTAACACTAAAAGTTGTCAGATTTTAACCTAACATTTTTAAACACTTGAAATATCTTCATTCTGTGTCGGCATGATTATATTTTTTTGATTAATCTGTATTATTCAGTCAAAATCTTGTATTTAGTTAAAAAAGACAAGTTTTTTCCAATGTTTTTTAAGCAATATTTTCCAATTTAAAAGGTTCATTAAAAAAACATACAGACGTAGATTTCGAATGTATATTTTAGAATACAAAATTTGAAAGACCAAATAAAACATTAAGAGCATGTAAACATTAATTATCACCCGTAGTATGGAGAGTTGATTCTGTCTTCAGTGCGCAGCACTAACCACCGTTTTCACGACCTGCAGTTACCTGAAATCCGATAAGGAACTTTCGGTTACATGGCATATTTACATGGTGTAACCGAAAAGTAACTTTGGGATTTTTGTAGCTGGTGGTGGTGGACCGGACGTAAATCGCTATTGCGTTTTCTGCGCGCCAACTAGCTGATGATTTTAAAAATAATCCTAAATTTACTTGAAAATAACAATAGAATATGTTAATAAAATTTTGGCACGCGACTGAAGACGGCCTTGGCCGGACCTACCGAGCAGAAAAAATATCAAGTAAATGGGAATAGTGTTTTGTTTTAATAAACTACGATTGTAAAGAAAACATAGCGTATGGTTTGGTTATTTTATGAATAATATTTTTGTTTTAATCTGGGAGCTATCACTTTTAATTAAAATCCAACCTATGGTGTCTGTTATTTTCCGTTGATAGTTGACTGTTACTTATTACTTATTTTAATTTCCATACAAACAATATTATATCAAAATGTAATTGAGACAAGCCTAGAAACTGTTTTCAATTATTTTCCAATATCTTTGCAGCTTCGAGCTTGAAAGCTGGTAACGACTGCTCCCGCAGTAACCTCTGCAGAGTGCTCAAGTGCTCGGTGGCCGCTCGACGGAAGGAAGGGAGGTTAGGAACTGGCTGGATGCACGCTCTTTGTTCGACACACGGTGAAGGAGGGGGGTAATTAGCGGGGTGTGTCTTTCGAATTCTCGGGTGCACCGCTTCTCTGCGGTTCCCCTATACACTAGTGATCTTATTCTTACTTTATTGATAAGGGTGCTCTCAAACCATTATACTCTTAATTTCTGTAGGTGGTAGCATTTAAAGGGATATGTAACTATGCAATCAGCTCACTGTAGTAGTTTATGACAAAACTTATAGTATTAAAACCAGACGTGCAATTGTCTCACAGTATTTTGTTCACTCATCGCTTAAAGGTCCTTGCTTATGGTGATGCTTGGTTCGAATACAAAACAATACAATAATAGGGAGGTAAGGCTAGCCGGTTGGACATTTTTTCATCGCGGTACCGTTGCGTCGCTAGTACCGCTAGCAGAGGCCAGCAAAACGGGCCTGCAGCGCGCTTAAAACGAAAAGTCTAAATAAATAATGTTTTTTCCGCGTTAAATGATTTTCCGATTGCCTAGACGATGTGATTACAATATGTGCACGTGCCAGTCACAACCCTCTCGCTTACAGGATAAACTACGAGTCTTAGTAAGAATAAAAAAAACTCCTTTCCAAACACGCCGAAAACACCTGAGCAAATACGTCAGCACTTCAGCCCGAGGCATCCTAAATGAAAATGGTTTTTGAAGCAGCCTACGAAAGGGCTGAGAGGCCAGAATACCGGTAATTCGGCCGCCAACATCCAGCCAGTGATAATATTTGCCGGATCCTCTCCCGTCTGTGGAGTTGTTTGCGGAGCGGCGCGACGGCCGAGTTCGGGGTAGTTTAATAAGGGATGAGGAATATTTCGGCCGGGTCACGGGGGCCGCGGGGCTCGGCAGGGCTGCCAACGGCGCACTATCGGACTCTCCATACAAGCGGTTGGCCAGAAATACTTTTAGTTAATATCATCCCAGAGTATGGAAATATTTTTTTTCATATAATTGATATAACGAAGTTTTATGCCCCGAGAGATTAGTTTTTGTGGTCTCCGTTATTTTACCGCATGATTCTAAAGTTTAGTATTTTAATATGTCGTTTAGAGCGCTCGCGCGCTGTCCTGGTAGATAACTTGTAATAAAAAAATGCACTTAATTTACATTCAAATATGATATGCCATTTGAAAGGGTGATTCTTTATCTTTATATTTTTTTAAAAGTCCAATTCTTCCCGGAGTAAAAGAGATGGAGAACCCTACGTTCTCCACCTCTTTTACTCTAGGAACACGAATCGACCCGAAAGCACACACAAATGCGATCCGCTTTTCACATTACAATGATTAAATATTAATTTGGCGTTTACGGAACTTCGAAGTTACGTAAAAACGTCGAACTCCATGCAAGTTTTTACTAGATATTCTGTGATTTTACTTCTTCAAGCTGTCAAAGTAAAACTCGGACTTCCGATTTGTATGAAAACGCGTTGTCGGCGTAAACGACAACGACAACGTATTTTCGGCGACGTTGAGTAAGCTGTCAAATCAAACTCGAACCCGCAAATGTTAGTTCGCTCAACGCCCACTGCAAGCACCCTACAATTTCTCCATACATTTAAAAACGTCAGTCGATCGGTTTGGCGTAAACTCCAATTTAGGTGACAACTGGCACTAGGGGCTCAGAGACGTCGTCGCCACGTCGCCGCGCCGCTGCGCTGCTTCTCTGCCGAGGCAAAGTGCCGATAATTTATAATTCAGGTTTGTGGCAACCCTGCCGGCGGGCGCCGCCCCGCAGCCCGCTTCCGAGACAAACTGGCGCGCAGCAAAGCGCTGCGTTCGCTCGCGTTATTTTTTATTCTCATCTTGCCCTCCGTTGTGTAACATTACCGTATCGCCCTCGCTTGTGTAACACTGCCGACCCCTCTTACGTAATGCGCCTCGTCCGAGCGGCTCGGCTCGCGTACGTAATTGGGCCTTAATATTGTAGAAATTAACTTAATTGAGAGAGGGAGGTTTATATTGAACTAGCTGCTGTACCCGGCTCTGCTCGGGACAGAAGCGCAAAGTTTTTTTTTATAAATATGTCACTCTTCAGCCCATAAAATATCAATGCAAAATATTGCGTCGGTTGGTTGCTCCGTCACTACGGGAAAAAACAAACACACTTTCGCATTTGTAATGAAGTATGGATAAATATGTAATTCAATATCATTCTTCCAAAATTCGTTATCATCAGATAGGATTAGTTAGACTAATAGAAATAGCTCAGTGCAATAACTGCTTTATATTAAAAAAATATATGTTAATATCAATGCATAAATGCAAAATGGTGTTACAATCATTAGCGAGTTCAACAGTTCCAACGAAAAAGAACTGACAAGAAACTTCTCCGAACTTTTTTCAACATCCATTTAGTAAAAGTTTACAAAAGTATATTTTAGTAACTATTTGTGTAACTCAATTTCATACTTGTAACATTAATAGTACTGTATACATACGTCTACAGTAAGTATATGAAATAGTAAGTTTAGCACTCCTCATTCAATTATTACATTTCTTTAGAAATTTGTGAAGCTTTTGAATTTAAATTTAATGTCTTTTTTTATTTTTTTTATGCAACCTGACATGGATGGCTAATACCACACAACTACCGTTATGATATTAGCCCAATACACCACATTTTCGAAGGAATTAGGTGCCATGCCCGGACCTTCCCTTTATAAGCACGGCTACATTGAACTGGATGGAAAACACGGAGAATTTTTCGTTGCCGCTTCGACCATCTTTTCATCCAATGCGATGGTACCAACTCGGGCGGGCTTAAGCCCTACCACCTAGTAAGGGAAGGGGGCCTACAGTTTTACATGGATTCCGAACCATGGAGCAGCTCGCATTCGTGACGAAATGCACTTTTCGAACTCAGAAAGAGAAAGAGAGTGGTGCATTTCGGGGCGAGGAATTGAACCCAGACCTCTGGTACGCTAGGCCAGTCTACGAGCCACTCAAAAATATACCTGAGTGGGGTCAAAGAAGTCTGTTGCCCTAACACATAACAGTACAACCAACTTTGTAAAGAGGCATGGCAGGGGTTGATGTAGCAGCAATGGTTGCGTGTCAGGCTCGTGCGATATGGGCTAGAGAAGTGGAAAGGGTGGAGCGGAGATGTTATCGAATTACTTGACACGCCGATGGAACATGGCCATGTAAAATTAGCTCATTTCTTGATACGGTGAAATTTTATTTCACAAACAGCACTTAAAATAATTGAGGGAATTGGTGAAATTCTTTCACAACCCCCGTAGATGTTTCTTAAAAAATATTTTAACACCCGGACCTTATTTATTTGTCTGAAGCAGGCAACCTACGATACACGTCCTTTGCCGCTGATGCAAAGGTCGCAGGCTCGAATCCTGCTTTAGATGAATGTCCAGACAACAATATTTTCTGACTTCATTTTAAAAATCTGATTGTATAAGGATGTCGTTGAATAACCTTATACTAGCAATGTATGTAGGAATCCAATAAAAAAATATTGCGATGTGGGGTCTCTGCATCGCCTGCATAACAAAAAGTGTTCTGAGAGTTCTTCAACACAGGATCGCAACTTTTTTGTCGTTTATCTTGGCGACACACATTCGCGATAATGAGGCGAAACGGCGGTGCGGTGGGAAGCATGCCAGGCGGTTGGCGGTTGTCCTGAGGTGGCGCGGTCGGACCCCTAACCGCTGGCTCGACCGCGGCGGTTAAGTCGCCTTGACTCGAACACTTATTTCAAAGAGGTCTTCCTAAATAAACTATTAGGTTTTGTGGTCAAATTATTCAGGAAATTGATGCCGAATGCTGTCAACATTTTAACAGGCAGAGATTTACTTCACAAAACATCCAGGATTTAGATCTTGAGGTCAAGCAACACTGGGCGCAGCCAAGTTCAGCCGCTTAATTTATAAATGTTAAAATTCCTGGCTTTAGCTTTAGCTTCAGTTGATAAAAATATGATATGAACTTTGCTGTTCATGAAAAACGTTCATCGTAGTTCGGATTTCATGTTAAACTGTACGAGTAGGTTACCATGTACCTTACTTAGGTCAGTATCATCGCATTGAATTAACGATGCTCGAAGCGGCAATTAAAATTGTCTTTTCTATCCAGTTCAATGTAGATATGCAAATGAAAGCAAAGGCACCTAGTTCCGATGTTATCAGGGGAGTTAGGCACGACAATAGCCATCCATGTCCAGTCACGTACAAAAACCAGTGCCATAAAAGAACTCATCGGATATACATCAATGAGTCAGCACTCGAAACGTATTTCCCCAATCGTTATTCCGCCCGAGCTAGATACGGCTGGTGCTGGTGTGGGCGGCGGTGGGCAGGAGGCTATTACTGCACTCAAGCTAAACGCTTAGCGGAACTGCCCCCGTCCGTTTTAAGGCCACAGGGGTGTTCTGCGACTCTTTTTTTTATGCAACCTGACATGGATGGCTCCAAAAAACTACCGTTATGATATTAGCCCAATACACCACATTCCCGAAGGAATTGGGTGCCGTGCCAGGATATTCCCTGCATGAGCACGGCTACATTGAACTGGATGGAAAACACGGACACTTCTTCATTGCCGCTTCGACCAAATTTTTATCCAATGCGATGAAACCAACCCGGCGGGCTTAAACCCTCCCACTTAGTAGGGAAGGGGACCTACAATTTTACATGGATTTCGAATCATGGAGCAGCTCGCGTTCGTGACGAAATGCACATATCCAACACAGAAAGAGAACGAAAGTGGTACATGAACGGGGCGAGCATTTGAACCCGGACCTCTGGTATGCTAGGCAAGTCCTCGCGCCACTAGACAACGAGCCGCTCAAAACCCCTACCTCACTCGACCCCAAGCAGAATGCACCCTGACGGTTTTCTGTCAATAAAGTATTTGAATTCCTACCGTGTTCGTGCAGGACATCTATATTTTACAGCAAACATTTTTTTTATGTGACTGGACATGGATGGCTAATACCACACTTTCTGTCATGGTATTAGCCCAACACACCACATGGGAACTAGGTGCCATGCCAGGACCTTCCTTATATTGCACGGCTACATTGAACTGGACGGAAAACACGGACAATTTTCATTGCCGCTTCGACCATCGTTCATCCAATGCGATGGTACCAACCCGGGCGGGATTTACCCTACCACCTAGTAAGTAAGGAAGGGGACCTACAGTTTAACGTGGAATCCGAACCACGGCCAGCCTCTCTCAACGGTCGAATTGTTACCCATCCAAGACCAGACCGGACCCAGCGTTGCTTAACTTCGGAGAGCGATCGCCGATGTGTCGCGCCACTGGGCCATTGAGGCTGAGCATACGGGAAAACTGCAGGCACGGTCGCTTAAGAATTCGGGTCGCGCAACAGTGAATGTTCGTTGCACTAAATAGCGTCCTGTGAAGTTTTTACTTGTTTTGGAGTTCGAGGAAGTCAGTAGTGAGCGGATTCGTAAGCGAAGTCACTCAGTCCCGACGAATTCGCTCACTATACCTCGACTTACTCAATCTATGTAATTGAAATGAATCAAGTGTTTCCATGTTATTCCGAAAATAAATTGTTCTTGATTATACTAATCAAAAGAAGTTGTGGGAAAGAGAACATCACTAAAAGATAACATATAATATTTAGTTCATGTTTAAATTTAAATGTCATTGACCACAATGACATTTAAATTTGTTTAAAGACAATCCAAATCTCTTCTTTTCCTCTTTGCTCTTCCGTCCTAACTGCATCATAGAGTACATATTTTATCTAAAAACTCGTAAATAAAACTTAACAGAAATGACAGTTTTGACGTTTATAAGGTGAGATGAGATGACGTTCATGCGACATCTACAATAACCTTTGAGTTTTCTTCCCCTGCACATTGACTTTTGACTGGACGAAGTGTCGCGTCGCGAATCCTAAAGATGTTTACAGCGTGACTCGAATGCGAGTTCGTAAGCACAGCCCTGGGATAAAACTGCAACTGTAAATGCAATGAGAGCTAGAGCGATATGATGAATAAAATATCGGCACAGATTTGAACCAGAACATAACCAGTTGAAATTTGATAAAAAAATGTATTGAATTAATTTAAGACTACCAATAAACTGGTAAATACTTGTATGTGCTTTTTAAATGTCTGATAGAATAAACCCATATCACATGATTTTACTTCCACGTAGTGGCTGAACGGAGTGTGGGAAGACCACCCGCCAGGTGGGAAGACGACATCAAGTGCGTCGGCGGAAAGCAGTGGTTCCGTACCGCTGAGGGCCGGGAGGACTGGAGAAGGATTGGAGAGGCGTATGTCCAGCAGTGGACGCAAACACGCTGACTGACTGACTGACTGACAGTGGCTCGTAGTTTAGGGGTGCCTTGCTTTCCGTGCCAGAGATCATAGGTTCGATCCCCGCTCCGTTCATTCACTAATTAATTTCTTTTTTCAGTTTGATAAGTCATCATGCATGGCATGGTCAGGTTGCATCATTTGGAACCGATGCAAAACTGTAGGTTCCTATATCCTACAAGGTAGCAGGGTTACGCCCGCCCGGGTTAGCACCATCGGTATGGATTAAAATATGGTCGGAAGGGGTAATTGTACATGTATGTGTTTTCCATCGAATTCAGTAAAACCGTACTCGTGCTCGTAAAGGGAGGATCCTGGCATGGTACTTATTTCGCTCGGGTATGCGGTGTGTTGAGATAACACCATGACAGCAGGTATGGTGTTATGAAAAAAATGATTTACAACTATTTACTGTTTAGGTAAAATTCAGTCATTTATGGTAACGTATTTCTCATTACTATTAACGTATTACGGTGAGCCAAAACAGTTCATATTAAACAGTTATTTTACCCTATTGAACAGTACCGCTTGGTAAAAATAACACGTGTGACAGATCCTGATGATTTTGAAACGGTTATCTTAACGGATTGAACATTACGACTGACTACAAAACAAGCTTGAAACTGTCCAGTTTAAAGAGGTAAAGGAATTGTAACATATTGGACAGTACCTTTTCACTGAAAATTAATATTATATTTAATATTCGTAAGTAAGAATGTAAAAAATACTCAAGATAGAAACAGTTTTCACACAATTAGGGAAACAGTAAGAGAAAAAGCTCAGTAAAAAAACCGGCCAAGTGCGAGTCGGACTCGCACACGAAGGGTTCCGTACCATCGCACAAGATTTACCAAAAAAAAAACACGTTTTTTATTTAATTATTATTTATTATTATTTTATAATATTACCTATTTTTTGTTATAGCGGCAAAATTAATACATAATCTGTGAAAATGTCAACTTCCTACCTATTACGGTTCATGAGATACAGCCTTGTGACAGACGGACAGACGGACGGACGGACGGACGGACGGACGGACGGACGGAGGCGTTAGTAGAGGCGGAGTAATAGAGTTCCGTTTTTACTGTGTTTCACTGTGTTTAAGGCTAACTGTTTTCACTCGGAGTAACCGATTTACTTAGTTGGATCAATTTTACCGATGCAAGACGGTTGTTTTTATAGGAATTGCAGTAAGATTCACGAATGTTTTTGCAGTGTAAGCGTCCATGCTCAGTGCCATTCAAGTCTGTGTCGGGAAGTTATCAAAATATAATACAGCACATACAATATTCAACACCCTCAATGTTCCGAAAATGTCGAACAAAATTTATAGACCGACACTTTTGGTAATTAGTTTACTTTGGTGGGCGGACCGAGGTTGGCCATCGCGCTGATAAATTGGTTTTTATTATTCATGAGCATAAACAAAAAGGTGGATAAAATTAGCAGTGACGTGCCATAAGGTTCACGTTAACATAACATTTATTTTATTATTTCATTGTATTGTCTTCTATTTTTAAGATTCCGTACCCAATGGGTGCCAACGGAACCCTATTACTAAGCCTCCATCCGTCCGTCCGTCCGTCTGTCATAGGGCTGTATCTCACGAACCATAATAGGTAGGCCACTGAAATTTCCACAGAGTGTGTATTTATTTTGCCGCTATAACGACGAATAGATATAATAAATATATAAAAATGAAAGGGGATCCCCATACAAAAACGTGATTTGGTGGTGTTAAATCTTGTACGATGGTACGGAACCCTTCGTGTGTGAGTTCGACTCGCACTTGACCGGTTTTGTTATACCCTTTCATTCATCTCTTTTATAGTTCAGGTCTGTAAAGGTAGGCAATTTTTGAGGCAATTAATTGCTGAGCAACTATTGCCAAACATAGTGCAGCAATAGATGGAGCAATTATAGAGTATATATATAACCCCAATACGTTTTCGGCCATTGTCCCAGTGATATGGAGCGATATTGCTTCATACCTTTCTTGTCGCGCCGGTGAGTTGTTTATTGAATTTCCACGTATCCGTGCACTTTCTCGCCACATGCGGGCAATTAATTGCACCACGGGTGGTTCCATACTTGTCCATAAACCATGTTGCCGGAGATTGCTGGATGTTGTCGTGACGACGAAATCAACTGAGAGTGTACGGGTACCTTAGGTTGTTATTAATTATTATATAATCAATTCGAAATAAGAACAAAAATAAACTTTTCCGTTAATTGAAAATTACACAAATACGAGGCTGAAAAAATGTGTTAAAAGAAAATTAATATCAAATAAGAAGCAATATTGTTCCATCCGGAAATAAGCTACTGAGAAAACGCATTCTCTATGAGTAAATATTTTGATTTCCGGATAAAATTTTATAAACGAATTAAAAATCTTCGTCCCACGTGGACCTCTCTATTAATGCTCCGAGGCAACTCGCCTTTCTCTAGGCAAAATATCTGACTGGATCTATCAAATTCGCATGGATATTTACTCGCGAATTTTGCTGCCTCCAATATAATTGATATTGGGTCAGGGATGTTGGTGGATTTTGCAACCGATAGGTAAATAGTATTTGAAGATTCTTTTTTTTCAGGAGTCCGCTAAAAGATATATACAATATTATTGTATCTATTGAATTATTTTTACAGGAAATAAAGAAATAAAATAAAGGTATATATTTGCACAAACGCATTTATACTTATAAATGCTCTTTAAATATTCACGAAGAAACAGTAGATGTGATATATTGAAGAGACCTAGATTTTGTTTTTGTCAATGTTCTCCATGTTTTCTTTAATTATATCACATAAAAGTTTTAAATTCCGTAGAATTATAAATTTAGATATTTGTAATCACCGGAAAATGAATATCTAAGAACGGTCTAACCTAAGTATGGAGTAGCCATTGCGATATCGTGTTGTACCTCGGATCATGTGCTGGTGGGATTCACTAGATTTGTGTCACATAGTCACGTTATCGAGCACTTTGCCGGAAAAGCCCATAATCTAAAAAAAGGCTGCCGGTAAATTCATGGCTTATGCCCAAAAGGTCGGTGACTATGCCAAAGAAGATGGAAGTACTGTGATCCTGCGGCGAGGATGCGGGCTGCCATCTGCGTGCTATTTTTTTCATTACAGCTCCAAGTTATTTAACCAATAGAAAATTTAAGTGTGCTTTCATTTCCTTTCTGTTATTCTTGCCTGATTTAAAAAAATATCTGATGTCGTAACCAAAAGACCGGCCAAGTTCGAGTCGGACTCGCACACGAAGGGTTCCGTACCGTCGTACTAGAAGTTTTCTGTATGGGGCCCCGCCTTTAATTATTATACATTTTGTATTTACTTATTTGTTGTTTGTGCATTAGAATAAATACACACTTTGTGAAAATTTCAGCTGCATACCTATTACATGCCATGAGATAAAGCCCTGCGACAGACGGACGGACGGATGGACAGCGGAGGCTTAGTAATAGGGTTACTTTGGCACCCTTACGGTACGGAACCCTGAAAAAACAGTTTTAAGTTCATACAAAAAAACGTTAACGTGAATTAAACGTAAAATTTATAGAAATGTGAATTTGATAGAATTACATTGTTCACATTGTAAGGATTTCAGACAGTATTAAAAATTTATTTGGGAGTGGACCGTGGATCGGTCAAGGTCCCGGGACTAAATAACCAGAGTAAATGTGAGAGGAAATACCATAAAATAAAAAACCCAACCTAACCTAATCCGACCTGAGCTAACCTCTCTCTCTCTATTATTTGGAAATGGCTGATCGGTTAGTTCATCCGTGAGATCTATCATTTCTTTACATTTATTTTGGACCTAGTTAAAATTTCATTAAATGCATATTATCTATGTAGAATTTTATGTATACTTATATAGGTATATGTATTAGTTTATTACTTTAAAGATATTAATATATGTATTAAGGTGTAAATTATTGTTTATGTATGTGTATGAATATATATATTAATTTCTGTCACCCTTTACGCATTACGCATTACCTACATTTTCTTTTTCAATTCTTATCCAAAGGTTGACTGGAAGAAATCACTTTTAGTGATAAGTCCGCCTTTGTGCAGTTTCGCTCTGTTAGATTTAATTGTTCTGTAAATAGTTTTTAATGTAATTTGCACAATAAAGAATTTCTTTCTTTCTTTCTCTCTACCTGACCGCATTACATTTGAAAACCTCTTATTTTCTTCTTCTTGCAGTTTTCTAGAATACTGGAAATTCACGGCCCAACATTCAGGTAATGAACACAGACATGTCACATTTTAGCAGTAAAACCTAATCCCTTTTCTCTCTCATTCCCTTTCACAATGTCCCTCTGTCGATTAAGGTGGCCCAACCCGCTCATCTCCCCATACAAAAGGGGACAGAAGATCACGCCCATATTTCTTGTCAGAGATCAAAAATTTTGCTCAAAATAGCTTTATTTGATCGAACTAGATGTCTGATGATCATTGGCATTGTAAAATTATGTTTGATTTCTAAGTTATAAGATCCGAAAGTTCGAATTTTTCGCACGTTTTATACAATAACTTTGGAGGTGGATTACGCAATGATAAAGTGAGAACATCGTAAAAAGATTAGTCATCAGACATAGCTTATTTAATCAAGATTTATGATCTATTTGTTTTTTGTTAGATTTTTGACTACAGCGGTCGTGGTTTACTTTTAGCTATAAGTCATTTTGAAATTAAAAAATTCGTAAATCATACCAAATCATACACTATGCACATTGTCTTTTTTGTGGACATGTTACATCTTCCTCATCACGGAGCCTGTCTTATTCTTTGAAACAGAGAAGATCCCAGAGCGCAACAGCACGGTTTTGTACTGTGCCCGCGAATGAGTTAGGCCCGCCGGGTTGGGCCGCCTTAAGAGAGTAACGGGACAGGATAATTGCATCGGCGCTCTATCCCGTGGATTCATTGAATATTCTAGGCCGGAGCTTCCAATACTAAACGTGCATTATTCATGCGACTTTATGCCTTAGGCCTTCACTGACAAGTTCCACTAATTGCATTTTCAAACATGCGATTACGGCTGACGACAATTCCCATTGAGGCGCAGGTGCTTGTTAGAACGCGAAGTTTGACGTGGCGTCCCAACTAAACTATTGTAGTCTGACGATTATAAATTGCGTTATTATTACAATATATGAGTCATCTTCCAGCGATAACACGTTTTCCCTTACTGGTATATATTTTTTCCATAGTAAATCTTAGGTTGCGTGTATCTTAATTTGTTAGAGCTCCGACTTCGTGTGTTGTATTGGTGGATGGAGCTGATATTTTTAAAATAATGTGGATATTTTTTAACAAATAAACAAACATCAAAAATGTATAGTGCAGGTAAGATGTTCAGCTCTTTAAATAATGGTTTTCAGGAATCCAATCTTTCTGCTCCACATATTGACCTTATACATTTTTGCCGGTATTTATTTTTTCCATAGTAAAAAATATGTAGAAAAGTTCTCGAAGAAACCAATTTTACTTCTGAGCTTCAAAACCTTAAGAAAACAGTCCCCGTCGTAAGAAGAATACCACGTGCAGCTCGAGAGTCAGTGGCAAGGAAACTAACATCATTAATAGAAAATTGTGCTAAGGAAAATACTGTCCAAACCTGGCAAGAACTATTTACGTTTTCATATCACATTCTGCACGTAGACAAAGAGGCTAGAGGAACACTTACGAGCAAAATCAAGAAAAACTTGTTAAATTACAATTCTCAGGCAAGCACTCCCGATAGACAAAGAATAATCACACATTCTTCAATATTTAAAAAAGTTGAGTCTAAAGTTTATGATGGTGATATTCGTGGTGCGGTGCGACTTCTGTCTTCTTCGGACTGTGTGGCGATTGAAGGCGAGGACACTTTAGAAGCCTTAAAAATAAAACACCCACAACCGTCACGAATCCTGAACTTTCCAGTGGCACCGGATAATGCACAACCTGTCGTCGCCACGATTCGTTCAGTGTCTGAAGCTATCAAATCCTTCCCTTGTGGCTCCTCAGCTGGGATCGACGGACTATCTCCACAACACATAAAAGATCTTGTGACAGGGTCAAACGGTGATGCTGGAATCAAATTAATTGAATCTCTTGTCAAAATTTCAAATCTAATGTTATCTGGAAAAGTTTCTCATTAATTTCTTCCGTTTCTTTACGGCGCATCATTATTTGCACTGACTAAAAAAGATGGTGGCCTACGCCCGATCGCAATAGGTAGCACTCTGCGCCGTCTGGTATCAAAAATAGCATGCCATGCAATTCAAGATGAACTGGGGGATATCCTAAGACCAGTTCAATTAGGATTTGCTACGAAAGGCGGTGCAGAAGCAGCTATACACGCTGCTCGCACATACGTTCACGAGGCACATTCTTCAGAATTGCTGTTGAAAATTGACATAAAGAACGCATTTAACTCAATAGAACGTGACTCTTTACTTTGTGCAATCAAAGAAAAGGTTCCTTCTATTTTTGCTTACCTATTTCAATGCTATTCGGTTAAATCAAAATTATTTTATAATACATCATTATTAAACTCGGCTGTAGGGTGTCAACAGGGGGACCCATTAGGCCCGGCGATTTTTAGTCTGGCAATAAATAAAATTATCCACGAACTCTCTTCAAAATTTAACGTGTGGTATTTGGACGACGGTTGCATTTCGGACAAAGCAGATATCGTTTTAAATGATGCTAGAATATTGCTCAGTAAATTTAAAGAACTAGGTCTAGAACTAAATTCTTCAAAATGCGAAATATATTTCTTACCTTCAGTAAATGCAATAAGGAAAACTGAAATATTAAAAATATTACATTCCATTTTACCTGAAACGAAAATATTGCATGGAAGTGATCTATTCTTACTTGGTTCTCCTTTGGTGAATGATTCTATGGAAAAATTTATAATATCGAAATCGCAGCCTTTTGATCTTATAACCCACAAATTAAAAAACCTTGAGCCACACGTTGCCCTGCTTTTACTACGTTTTTGTTTTGGAATTCCACGCATGGTTTATTTTTTAAGATCCAGTCCATTTTGGTTAAGACAAGATTTCCTTTTACACTACGACACGGAGCTTAAATCCACAGTGGAAACTACTTTAAATATTAAATTTGATAGCAATTCGTGGAAACAAGCCACATTGCCAATAGATTTTGGAGGTATAGGCATAAGAAACGCCTCCGACATTGCTCTTCCTGCCTTCATCTCATCCGCAATTGCTGGTATGGATCTCATAGGGAAAATACTTTATCCATCACTAGGTAGTGATTTTGAGACCCACCACTTGCAGGAGGCTGTGGAGCACTGGAAAGAAATCTGTCCAGCTGTTGATGTCCCCACAAATAGGAAGGTTCAACGCAAATGGGACACGCCTCTCATAAATATTGTAAAAAATGAATTGTTAGAATGTGGGTCGGAGATTGATCGAGCGCGTCTTTTGGCAGGCCTAGAACCGGAGTCGGGCGCCTGGCTTAAAGCGTACCCAGCACCTGGTTTGGGTACGCTACTCGATAAACATACCCTACGAGTAGCCGTCGCGATACGGGTGGGTGCCAAGGTGTGTCAACCCCATATTTGCACATGTGGAGCAAGTGTTGACTGCTTCGGTCTCCATGGTCTGTTTTGTCAAAGAAGTGCTGGTCGTATATCCCGTCATTTCAGCATTAATAACATCATAAAACGCTCCTTGGCGTCTGTTAACATACCATGCATCACTGAGCCACCCGGCATAAGCCGTAATGACGGGAAGAGACCGGATGGAATGACCTTGGTACCATGGAGTCGAGGCAGACCTTTGGTATGGGATGCGACATGCGTCGATACCTTGGCACCGTCCCATGTGCACGACACATCCCGAGTGGCCGGAGCGGCCGCGACAAAGGCAGCCATTCTTAAAGTGTCTAAGTACACATCGCTGCTTGACCGTTTTGAATTTCAGCCTTTCGCCGTCGAGACCTTTGGACCTTGGTCACCGGACGCTAAGGCTTTTGCAGATGACATCGGAAAACTCCTAGTGGAGAAGTCTGGCGATTGTCGTGCAAAAGCCTTTTTTGTCCGAAGAATCGCTCTTGAAATTCAAAGAGGTAACGCGGCGAGTGTTCTAGGCACTTTGGGGCAAACATCGGCTGCCTTCAATGAAATATTTTACCTTTGACCTAACGTATTTCATTGGATCGCTCTCCGATCCACATTTTTCTTTAGTTTTAGTTTTAATTTTTAAATTTTACTTTTAGGTGTGTAAATTTAATTATAATTTACCTGAACACTGAACTGAAACACAGTTGTAATATGAAGAACGAATAAATATCGTATGATTATTTTTGTTTAACGAAAAGGAACACACCATGTCTGAACTATTTTGACTAAAGGTAAAAATCTAAATGGAAACGGAATTATTTGCATTAATGGATTTTTTATTTATACAGGCTAACACTATGAATGCTGGTAAATTAGTCGGGGACTTCTACAAACTGTATGGGATCGCGAAAAAAACTTTGGAATTTATTACATACTTACATTATATTTATGCATATCACTTATATTTCATGTCACTTATATTTATTACATATCATGATTTTGCAATTGGATTGCAATTAGATGAAGCATGTTATAGTAAACATAACTTTTGTTTATTATGTAAGTTACGTATGTTTAAAAGTATTCTGATACATTATTTCGTCATAAAGATCACACAACATTAACAATATTAAATTCAGTCATTGAAAAAATAGGTCTCTGAAAGCTTTTAAGTTTCATTTTCTTATTGGTAGCTATATGTATTCTTCCAGATGCGGAAATCATGAGAATGCAGAATGTATAAATACTAAATTTACATGTTACACTTATATGTCTTAATTCATTCTGGCCATTCGAATAATCAGAAACATTTGATGATTGATGAAGTTCATTGCGTCGTAGTTTAAATTTGCTTTCACATTTCATTATTCTTCTTCTTCAGCCTTTTGTTGTCTACTGCTGGACGTAGGCCTCCCCCAGACTTCGCCAAGTTGTGCGGTCTCCTGTTTTTATTCGCCAGTTGTCACCTGCTGTCTGACGTATATCGTCTGACCAACGCACTGGCGGTTTGCCGACGCTTCTTTTCCCTGCGTAGGGTCTCCACGTCAAGACTTCAGCGCTCCAACTGTGGTCATCTCTGTATCTCTCTTCACATTTCATTATATAAAATGAAATGAAACATCTCGATTTTGGACTGCGAGTTCTGATATATTTCTTTGGATAGTAATTGATCTAGCGAGGTCTGTGGCACGACAAAGTCTTCCTATCGATCCGTAAGTATATCTTATATTATAAAATATTTTCTTTTACGGTCGGTTACTTTATACAAGAATGTTAAAAAGTAGTGAACACGAGAACATTGAATTAAATTCATTCGAAATTACCGTTATATCATTAATTTGAGTTTCAGCGACATCTACATTTGAAGCATCGCTTTCAGATATTTGAAAGCAAGAAAATATTTAGCACGTTTGTACGCAGCAGTCGTCTGCTGCGTACGAACGTGGCGGATGCCTCCTTGACAACGGGCTGAATGATTAGCTCGAAACGTCGGAGAATGTCTCTTCCTGCCGCATGAAAAGCCGTATCATTTTTCAAAGATGACTAAAGACCGCGGTAATCTCAAAAGTATCACTCCGCACGTGGTTGGAGCGCATGTGTCACGTCCATTCCTTTTCTATCGTAATTGACTTTATCATTATGAAAAGTAGATGTTGCTTCTACACTAGGCTACCCGTGCCATATCATTTGAGTAGGCACGGTGGCCTTGGAGCGGAGGTGAATTATTATTGACATTTTGAAGGTCGTCACGCAGCAATGGCGGCCAAAGGCAGTGACAGGGCGCGGGAGCGGGCGGGACGGGGGGTAGGCAAATATCCGCGGTGACATAATGGAGGCCGAACCGCTCCGCCGGCGCGCCGCCCGGCCACGCCGAGCGACTTCTGGTCACGCGAGCCTAGCATCAGATATGCTGCCTGTAATTGTTGCCTCCGCGAGCGATAGACGCCTACAGAATAATGCTCATTCTATAGACCTATTCTTGGAATTCCATGCTCAGGCATCAGAATATTGCTTTTATAACCGCTATAAAAGCATGCATATTATTAAAACATGATGTCCTAAAATACATGCTTGATTACCATTTCTATCGAAATATATAAAAATCTATATCTAGGACTCAAAAACGGCTCGACCGATTTTAATGAAACTTTTAGACAGCTTCAGATTAGCCCAGCGGTGATCCGGTGCAGTTTGGAAGCTTAGAAGCTCCGTTCGGGTGAATATCCATAATGAAATCGTTCCGAGCGGCGCCGGGCACCACAGCTAGTCATCAATTAACAAGTAATCACTAAATGGTGACCTGGTAAGCAACCGCACTGAATGCTAATGTCAGAGCATGAACTTGTCGCAGACCTCCCCCCCCCCGTCCTGCCCCCCCCCCTCCCGCAGGCCGGTTAACCGCTTACGAAGTGGCGCCCGCCCTAATGATGTCGCTTCGAGAGGTTAAGGGGACAGTGAGAGCTAATATCATAAATAAGAATCAAGTTAGTGATTCCATATTGTAAAGTATTTTAGTTCATGTAAACATAATTTTTAAATCATGAAATATAATAAAAATACCTTTTAACAACCGATTGCATCGATTTAACTAAGGATCATGACGAAATGAAGAAATTAATAAAATTCATATCTAAGTAATTTAAGATGTTGTCTCGATGACAAAAACCAAAAATAGAATAGAATAAACGTTTATTTTCTAATTTATTTAATTGCAATTTGTCTACTGCATACGTAACTTGGAACTAAGAGGAAAAGGGAGCCAACTCAGTTACGGTGGGCCTTACCGCTCAACTCCCCATACAAACGTAGAGAGAAGTGAATCCAAAGTGGATCTACAGTTTTACATGGAACAGCTCGTTTTTGTAACGAAATGATCTCAGAATGAGAAAGAAAGTGGTGACTGGGGCGGAGATTTAAACCCATAACCTCTCGCATGAAAGGCAAGTCCCCTAGCCCCTAAACCACGAACTGATAGCTACTATATTTCTCCATAGAAGGCTGTGTCTTCGCTTCACATTGTATTGATGTTTGATAAACAGAATCCTAGAGTTGGCCGCTGTTCTTGCCTTAATATAAATCCGCTCGACCTGAAGGCCATTCCAACCCTTCGTACTGGCTCTGAAGCGCCCTCGCTCGCTAGAAGAGCAACTGATAATCTGTTGAGCCTCTCTGTGTCTCGCTATGGGGTAGCATGTGTAAGACACGCATCCACTAGCCTTGGCTACAGACTATAGTCGACTACACATTACTTTTGCTAATAGATTATGGAGTAGAGTCCAATCGAAAAAACTTTGCTTTAAAACTGCGACGAATTGTGCCAAGTTGAGTGTGATAAAACCATAAATACTATATCGTATCTGCCTGATGTGATGTGATGATGGTATGTAATTATTATGTACTAGTCACTCTCTAAACTTTTGTTGTGTGAAAATTTTGAAGATTTTTCAAAATGGGTAAATTATAATTGCTACGTTTTCCACTGATTTTTTTGACAGATTTTTGAAATACTGTTTCGACAAGAAAAACCATATGATTATCAAACCAGCTCACAAATTTTCACGAGAATCGGGTGAGGAATGCGATCTGTAGAGAACAGCGGGACAGACATACGAAAGCAATTATGTCCAAGCTGAAACGGAGACAAACGCTCGCGCTTCGTGCTTCTCTCGGTCAATATTTTAGAATATTTATATTTTTTACGTAATGTAACAGGCACTTTGTCTTTAACGTTTTAAATAAGGTTTGAAGCGTTGCCAGAAAAATAATGAGAGTCTGCTTAAAATGTAGAAATTGATTGTTGTATATTTTCCACATGGCGGTTATTCACCTCCGTGATTTTCCTTTGAGATTTATTCTCCCTTTTAAATTTTAATGCATTATTTTCTTTGAACCTATTAATTCGAGTCCGTAGCTCTGCTGTCATAACATCAGCCCTAATTATTTAGTTAGAGCTTCGTCACATCGGAAATCGTTTGGTGTGGTCGCTGCAGTAAACAGATTGTATTTTTAACGATGAGAGCTATATTTTTATGTTTTCAATTATAAGTTAATTCATAAATAAAAAAATAATTAACACATTTTATTCTTTACAGGGTTTTTAATGAATACCACGGATTAAATAAAATATATTGTAAGATTGATGTTGTCAAAAAAGGAAACCAATTGTTTGAACTCTATACTTGTAATATCGTGAGTCCAAAGCCCTGAAAACTCAAAGAATCTATAAAGTGTAGAAAGGCATAGAGTTGTATTAGTTATACATTGCAAATGAAACCATAATTCCCAAATTGACAATAAATGAAAGTTAATTATCCACTTGTGTCTCATTTCCGCCAATCTTTTCCTCCTTAGGGAAATTTCCGGGTGACATAACGATGAAATGCCGAGATTAATTCATCTCAATACGGGGACAAATTGAGTTAGGGACTGAGCTTTTTCGCAGTTACAACGTCCATATTCCATCAGAAATATGGGTCACTTGATACCATTTTAGGGGAGTTTAGGTATTACACCTATTTCCTCTGGGAGTGATGAGAGTTGGTGTTTTTTTAGGGTTCCGTACCCAGAGGTTGCAAACGGAACCGTATTAGTAAGCCTCCGCTGTCCGTCCGTCCGTCCGTGCGTCCGTCCGTACCTCCGTCCGTCCGTCTGTCACAGGGCTGTTTCTCATGAACCGTAATACACAGAGTGTGTATTTATTTTGCCACTATGACAACAAATAGGCGACATTAAAAACATGAAAATTAAAAAAGGGCCACTAAAAAAAAGCGTGAAATACCCACAGGGTGAAAACGGAACCCTATTACTAAGCCTCCGCTGTCCGTCCGTCTGTCCATCCGTCCATCTGTCACAGGGCTGTATCTCATGAACCATAAAAAAAGATAAACATTTGAAGGGGGCCCACACAAAAAACTGATTTTTTGTGTTTTTAGGGTTCCGTACCCAAAGGGTGAAAACGGAACCCTATTACTAAGCCTCCGCTGTCCGTCCGTCCGTCCGTCCGTCCGTCCCTCCGTCTGTCCGTCTGTCACAGGGCTGTATCTCAGTAACCGTAACAGGTAGACAGCTGAAATTTTCACAGAGTGTGTATTTATTTTGCCGCTATAACAACAAATAGGTAAGATTAAAAAATAATTAAAATTAAAGGGGGCTCTTAAAACGTGATTTTTTTGTTTTATTTTTTACGATGGTACGGAACCCTTCGTGTGCGAGTCCGACTCGCACTTGGCCGGTTTTATTATTTTGTGTATGTTAGTCAATTAATCTTGTACGATGGTATTGAACCGAGTCCGACTCGCACTTGACCGATTTTTTTATGTGACTGGACATGGATAGCTAATACCACACCCACCGTCATGATATAAGCCCAACACACCACATTCCCGAAGGAATAGCCGCTTCGACGATCGTTTCAATGAATGCCAAAACCTTCCCTTTATGAGCACGGCTCCATTGAACTAGATGGAAAACACGGTCGATTTTTTATTGCCGCTTCGACCATATTTTCATCCAATGCGATGGTACCAACCCGGGCGGGCTTAAACCTAGTAGGGGAAGGGGACCAACAGTTTTACATGGATTCCGAACCATGGAGCAGCTCGCATTCGTGACGAAATGCATTCATCGAACTCAGAAAGAGAAAAAAAGTGGTGCATGTCGGGGCGAGGAATTGAACCCAGACCTCTGGTACGCTAGGTTAGTCCCCGCACCACTAGGCTACGAGCCTCTGGCATGCAAGGTACGCAAGCCTGAGCTAACGCTAATAAGTTCGACTAAGCCTGGTTTTCACCAACCGCTGATTTATTTTAATCGACACTTAAAGGGCCTTTATTACTGAAGTACTGATCTTGCACTAGTATCGATTGCGAGATGGTAAGAAAGGCCCTTAATGTGAGGATTAAGTCAATCATAACTTGGCGAAAGAGACCCTAAGTGGTTAAAACAAAACAGTTTGCATATTCAACCAAATTAATGTTGGTTCGGTGACAAGTCTGCCAGAATAATTATATTTGTTGCATGAGAAGTTCCTTATAATAATCGTAATTTCAATACCTGCGGCTGGCTGACACGAAACGTGTGGTCAGACTTCATATCCATTAGTGGATTTGTGTATTTGCTCTACTTAGGTACAACACTGACCGTCAAGCCAGCCCTTTCGTGGCCTTAACGAACACCCACTGGATTATTTACGTGGGAAGGAATTATTACAGGCCATGAGTCAATGTCAAGATATGCAACCGAAAGTAGTTTGTATGGCGCGGCGTATAGAGTCACTTTTACATACAACGGCACGCTATTGAGCACCGGCTAGTGAGTTCGTTTACGATTTCGCTTACTACTGATTTTCCCGAGTTCCAGCGACACGTGGGAACACGTAAGTACTTTAGGGTGGGCCTTGCCGCTCAACTCCCCAAGAAGTTCATGCGCATATTTCTTGTCAGAGATTCAAAGTTATACTCAAAACAGCTTTATTTGAACGAACTAGATGTCTATGACCATGTGCATTGTAAAATAGTGTTCGGTTTCTTATTTATAAGGTCCGAAGGTACGATTTTTTTGCGCGTTTTATACAATATCTTTAGGTGGTTTACACAACGATTAAAAAAAAAACTTAAAAAGATTAGTCATCAGCTTGTTTCATGAAGATTTATGATCAATTTGGGATTGAGGGTGATTTACTTTTAGCTATAAGTCGTTTTGTAATTAAAATTTTCGTGAATCGAACACTATGCGCATTGTTTGCTTTGTGGACATGTTGCATCCTTCTCATCACGGAACCTTATTGAAAATCAAACATATCTATGAAATATTAAGTAACGAATTAATGTTTATTCATTTGAGTTTAGACAGAACCATATTTACATTTTAAACGGGACGGCAAAAAACATCTTGATTTTTAAATGTTATCCTTGTATTTGTAGATAATAAAAAAAACTTACACTTTTAATCCCGAAACATCGATCTCTTTATTATTTTTTACATCGAGATCGTTCTCTTTATATGTAATTTATAGGTTACCATAACAAATAAAATTTAGTTTGAAAACAGCTAAAGCCGAATCATTACTGCATTTTACGACTTTTATGTTGTGTTTCCTCATTCCCGATCCTGTGCTCCTGCACGCCACGCAGCTCCAGGGGCGCGGCTCGCACAGAGAGAGAGACGGACACTCTCTGCACAGAGACGGCGGCGCGGGTCACAAGCGGGGGTATGCAGCTACAGAAAACCAGATTTGATGTATTTAGGGTTCCGTACCCAAAGGGTGTAATGGTATGTTTTTAAATAATTGATTTTTTAAGAGGGGGTGAGTCTGAAGAACATTTCCACGCTGTGCGCGACGCCAGTTGTAACGTATGGTTTAAAGTTTAATGCCATTCGGATATCAGTCGGTGAGCGGGGCCGGGTCCTTAACCATACGTCACAAGATGGGTAGTTATTCTGTCTAACCAAATGAAAAGCACAGATAAATAAAATTAATGCACCATGTGTTATGAGTGATTAAATTTATAAACAGAAACAACAACCAAGGTTCTAGTACGAGAATAAACACAAAAAAAAAATTTAACAAAAAAAAATAACCGACTTCAAGGAAAAAGCACTAAAAAGTAAAAAATAATTTTCATTTTTGTAGTTACGATTTCTGTTATTTTTTGAGTCGGCGTCAGCCGGGCACGCGCTGCGCCAATCAAGAGAACCTAACCTAACCTAACCTAACCTAACCTAACCTTTGCTGACACCGACTCAGAAAATAACAGAAATCGTAACTACAAAAATTAAATTTTTTTTTACTTTTTAGTGCTTTTTCCTTGAAGTCGGTTATTTTTTTTGTTAAATTTTTTTTATTTGTTTATTTTTAGTGAATCTGAAGTACACTTACTAATTTGTACACGTCCTTTCCAATAAAAAAAGAATCATCGAAATCGGTTGGCGTTATATTGAGTTATTCGTCCATTTGTCGCGCAATCTTAATACAAATTTAAGACTTTTATGATTTTCTCATGGATATCATTGTCAGAACTTAACCAAATTAAAATGGTACCACTTAGAAAGCACTAGCTATCATTTAAAAAAATAATTATCAAAATCGGTTCACCCAGGCAAAAGTTATACAATAACAAACATAAAAAAAAAACAAAAAAAACAAAAAAAAAAAAAACATACAGACGAATTGATGACCTCCTCCTTTTTTTGAAGTCGGTTAAAAATATACAAGTAGGCAAAGAAATAGAGTAGATTCCTAATTGGGCCCCCTGATACGAACGAGGACACTGAGAAGTGTTACGCGCACTGACTCTAATGCCGGCAAAAACAAAGTTCGATACGGTACCTAGTTGAGGTGATGCATGGAGCACGAGGTTGGGCGGCGAGTAGCACCTGCCCCCGCGTGGCGAAGTTCGAGCGGCTGGGTAGACGCACCACACCACGGAGAGACGATGGAGCGCCTCGAGCACGTGGCCAGGCGGCTGGGCGTCTCCTCAGGCTGGACGCACCGCGGCACAGGGCGAAACGTTGGAGGATGTGGTGGTGCTCCTCTGAGCCAGCCCGAAAGAATTATTAATTTAGAATAAGATGTCATTATAGTAGTCAAGAGTTTGCTCCTCACCAATGTATATAATGTTCTTTTAATAATGTTCTTTGTGAGCAGTAGTAATCAATCAATCACTGTAAACTAGTTTGTAAGTATCACTGGAAAAAATAATAATACAATGACCAACCTGACGAAGTTTCTTGTCGGCTCTTCTTCGCCAGAAATAATCGAACCGACAGGAAAAAAAAAATGACGAATCCGAGTGTGTAATATACATCTAATGGAGGAAATAAAGAAACTGAAACTGAAACTGAAAGCGGCGACGGCGAGACCACGGGACGCGACTTGCGTCACTCACGGCGGTTGGCGGTCTGTCGGTGGAGACGAGGGGACGCGTCCGGCGTTACTCGCGGCGGCCGGCGATCTGTCCTGGCGAGCCGCGCTCGCGCCGTGGCGGGCGAACAAGATGGCTCCCTTTGTGGTCCTCTCCCCTTGGCTCTGTATAGGATCACCTCACGTTCGTTTGGCGCGCGCGCATGAGGGAGACAGCATCCTTCAATTACTGGATGGTAGAAAGAGACGGTACCAATGCTCGTGGTTTGTTGTCTTGTTTCTAGAAAATTTTTGACGGTTGGTTCCTAGAAACGTGTACTTTTCCATTATGTAGATAACTATAAATGTCTATTGAGTGTATGCATAGGCACTGAAATTGTTCTGAAGGCTACCGTAAGTGTAGTTTAATAATGTTATGACATACAAATGTTAATAATGCCTAAAGATAAAAATTGATAACATACATACGTTATGTTATAGTACGCGCATAACTTAAATGCCGCTGTATGTACCTGCGCAGTAGTCGAATTTCAGGTCAGCTCGTTGAGCGTGCGGGGCGCGGGGCGGTAGAAATGACGCACTCACCCCCACGCCACCTCGTTACCTTAGCAACCGCTTGTTTGCGCCCGCGACTTCCCCGTAACTAACCCCGCAATCCCCGCTCTGCAACGAGCGCTTGTACGCTCAGAGATTTAGTTAGGTGGTGGATCTTGTGCTTTCTATAATACTTTCGGTACCTACAGTTATGAAGTGTTAGTTTGTGAAGTAAACCTAGTATGTAATATTTTTTTGGTTCTAATATAAAAAATAACTCGTCCAAGTGAGAACTACAAAACAATTCGTATTAATTACTAATCAAAGGATTTAATTGATGAAAAAAACAAATCAGCCCCATAGTCCCATGCAAAGAGGATTTCTCATTTATAAAACAATACATTTTCTTATATTATTCGCATTTAAGTTAATTAAAGTGAAATGATTTATGTTTGTAAAATCAACCCTGCAGCAAGCACACATTTATCAAAGAAAGATAGCTGTAAAAAGAAGTACTTTATAAGCACATTATAAGGCTGAAAATTAACAAGCATACAAACCTTTCGGCAATGGCGGGTATTCCTCTATTTTTAACCGACTTCAAAAAAGGAGGAGGTTATCAATTCGTCGGAATCTTTTTTTTTTTTTTTTTTTTTTTATGTATGTTCACCGATTACTCGAAGACCCGTGGACCGATTTGGAAAATTCTTTTTTTGTTCGAAAGGGTATACTTTCTAGTTGGTCCCATTTTTTTTTTATCAAAATCGGTTCAGTAGTTTGGTACTTAACTATAACAAACATCGAATTTCTTAACCCCGCGAACCCAGAAAAGTGATTTTTTAGTTACAGTAGCTTTCTTTTCGGGTGAGATTGCTCAGTATGAGAGGTTTTTTTTTACTTCAACTGTTGGGGGTATTCAAGGGGGGTAAAAGAGGGCAAATTGTACACATTTCTATCTCTAGAGCCGCTGAACCCAGAAATGTCAGAGTATGTTTTGTTTTAGATGGGAATTCTTAAGAAGAAAATATTTTTGGAAATTATACTATTAGGGGGGTAAAACAGGTCAAAATGAACACATTTAGGCGAAAACCACTCATGTTGAGATCTCTGAAACCAATTATCCTCGAAACTTAAAATTTTCAGTGACTTCTTGTTAATTCGAAAAGGCTCGCTCACAACGGATTTTACAAAATTCAACTGTTAAGGGGGGATAAACGAGGCCGATATGTACACATTTTCATACAACTTAAACTTACGCAAGAAACAGACTATCCGGAACGATGGTAGGATGAGAAATTCAGAAGCTCAGCGGTTCCGGTTCATCGTTGTTTTGTCTTTTTAGGGTTCCGTTCCCAAAGGGCACCAACTTCCGCTGTCCGTCCGTCCGTCCATCTGTCACAGCACTCTATCTCACGTGATCTCATCGTATCAATTATCGTACGTATCAACCGTGAACTCATGAATCCAGATAGTTACCGGTCTACCTTTCGTCAGAAATGAGATTTCTCAATGGTTGTATTTCTGCTAATGCTCGTTCATTGTATTGTATTGAATTGTATATGTATGTATATCTTCTTTCCACTTTGTATGTGAAGTTGAGCAGGAGGGCTCGCCCACCTTGACTTAAAAGTTACGCCACCACTAAAAAGCAAAAAATAAAATATTTTTAAATAAAAAAAGGACCGCCTTCAAAAAAACCGGAACTAAAAAGCAAAAAATAATTGGTTACTTTTAATTAATGTACGAAAAGCTATTTTAATTCTAACTAATTATGTACAATTTCTTAATTTTTAATCATCTTTTGAAGTCGGTGCCTTGGGTAGACGTTCTTTAAGGGCTGCAAGTAGTTAGATTAATATTACCTATGGCTAAGAAAGAAATATAAGTAGGTAGCTACTTACATTTACCTACTTGAACAAAACACAATAACAAAAATTACATGAACAAACTGGTCGGAAAAACGTATGTAAGTAGGTATTTAGGCAAGTACTTTGTAATTTAAATATGCCTTATACTTAAACTAAATACCTAATACAATAAAAACAAAATATTTACAAGAAAACCTTACGAACAAACCAATATAAAAACAACGACCACTTATATGATAAATATTTAGGTAGGTGTAGCTTGTACTTTTTATTCTACCTAAATACCTACATAACACAAAACAAAAAAAAATACAAACATAAAAAAGAACAGAAAACAATAGGTAGCGACTTTGAGGTGTCTGCTCTCAACTTCGTGTCAAAACGAAACGAGAGAAAGTGTGCGGTTAGTACAGATCTCACCAATTTCGGCAGAAATCGTCTCGTTCAGACAACGATGTCGCAGGGCAGTACCAATCAACACAGAGCAGCGAATTAACGTCCTCCTTCACCAGTCCAGCCTTTATAAACCCGAAAGTACTAATAATAATCGCTGAAACCCAATTTCAGTACGCTGCGCTGTATCGATATCAGCTTGCACGTAAACCAACGCTAAGGGCATCTCCAGTTAGACAAAATGCTCTGTGGACCAATCATTACTGACTCAGGTTGTTTACGCTCTCGTAGACTTCGGGTGTGTTCGGCTGAAATAGTGTCTGTTCGGTCAGCAGCGTGCGAAGCGAACTCTACCCAAGGCACCGACTTCAAAAGATGATTAAAAATTAAGAAATTGTACATAATTAGTTAGAATTAAAATAGCTTTTCGTACATTAATTAAAAGTAACCAATTATTTTTTGCTTTTTAGTTCCGGTTTTTTTGAAGGCGGTCCTTTTTTAAATTAATTATTTTTTTCTTTTCTTAAATGATGTATCCTTGCTTTCCGGTGAATTCTGCATAGCACTCGTGTTCATGTGTGTGAATACCATTTTCTTAAAAAAAATTAAATTGAACATTTAATCTTGACTGTACACATGCGCGAACACAACGAAAGAGCGGCATTAAAGATTTGCGCCTGCTATACAAGGGTGCCAACGGAACCTTATTACTAAACCTCCGCTGTCCTTCATTCTGCCCGTGCATCCGTCCGTTCGTCCGTCTGTCACATGAACCGTAATTGGTAGGCAGCTGAAACTTTTACAGAATGTGTATTTATTTTGCCGCTTTAACAACAAATAGGTAAACTTCAATTATAATAAAAAATTAAGGGGTTTTTGTGTGAATTCTTGTACGATGGTACGGAACCCTTCGTGTGCGAGTCGGACTCGCACTTGACCGGTTTTATTATTATTAATTTTTGATATTCATTCTGTAGGCATAAATATTATTTATCATGAGAAGATATTCACCTAAGGTGGAAAGGACCTAAAATGGCTTATTTTAAAAATCGAACTAAAGATTCCTTCCAATATAATTACATTAGAAAAAGGAGTCAAGGAGTTGTTTTTGTTTCATAACCATTAAATAAACAAAATTTAACCGCATTACCTTCTGACAGACAACCTTATAATCAATCACGCAACCGCCGATCAGCAACTTCGTGACTTCGACACCACCAACCGCCCTTTGTCCTGTAACATTTAACCTTTTCAGGCAAGTTTCAGCGGTGGAGGGATCAAGAAAACGTTCCGAACAGGCGTCGGGGGGAGAGCGTGAGGGGTTTCGGTGGCGCGGACTCGCCTAGACGTAACAAAGGCGTAATCAATCAAGCCTACCCCACACCCCACACCCCTACATAACGTCGCAATCAACCTGTATAATAACGCTGGCGAGCCAGTTGCTCTCAATCGTCTGGTTCAATGTCGAATTTCGATGATTATTTGGAAGCCAATGGGAAATGCTAGAAATTTGTTTTTTTTAATTTATTGTTCTTTGAAAATATCTTAGACATATTTTTTTTTATGTAACCTGACATCGATGGCTAATGCACACAACTAAGGCAATTGGAATGCCTTGGCCAATGGACAAAGAATGCATTTCTTACAATTTTCCATTTTTAACCGACTTCAAAAAAGGAGGAGGTTATCAATTCGTCGGAATCTTTTTTTTTTTTTTTTTTTTTTTATGTATGTTCACCGATTACTCGAAGACCCGTGGACCGATTTGGAAAATTCTTTTTTTGTTCGAAAGGGTATACTTTCTAGTTGGTCCCATTTTTTTTTTATCAAAATCGGTTCAGTAGTTTGGTACTTAACTATAACAAACATCGAATTTCTTAACCCCGCGAACCCAGAAAAGTGATTTTTTAGTTACAGTAGCTTTCTTTTCGGGTGAGATTGCTCAGTATGAGAGGTTTTTTTTTACTTCAACTGTTGGGGGTATTCAAGGGGGGTAAAAGAGGGCAAATTGTACACATTTCTATCTCTAGAGCCGCTGAACCCAGAAATGTCAGAGTATGTTTTGTTTTAGATGGGAATTCTTAAGAAGAAAATATTTTTGGAAATTATACTATTAGGGGGGTAAAACAGGTCAAAATGAACACATTTAGGCGAAAACCACTCATGTTGAGATCTCTGAAACCAATTATCCTCGAAACTTAAAATTTTCAGTGACTTCTTGTTAATTCGAAAAGGCTCGCTCACAACGGATTTTACAAAATTCAACTGTTAAGGGGGGATAAACGAGGCCGATATGTACACATTTTCATACAACTTAAACTTACGCAAGAAACAGACTATCCGGAACGATGGTAGGATGAGAAATTCAGAAGCTCAGCGGTTCCGGTTCATCGTTGTTTTGTCTTTTTAGGGTTCCGTTCCCAAAGGGCACCAACTTCCGCTGTCCGTCCGTCCGTCCGTCTGTCACAGCACTCTATCTCACGTGATCTCATCGTATCAATTATCGTACGTATCAACCGTGAACTCATGAATCCAGATAGTTACCGGTCTACCTTTCGTCAGAAATGAGATTTCTCAATGGTTGTATTTCTGCTAATGCTCGTTCATTGTATTGTATTGAATTGTATATGTATGTATATCTTCTTTCCACTTTGTATGTGAAGTTGAGCAGGAGGGCTCGCCCACCTTGACTTAAAAGTTACGCCACCACTAAAAAGCAAAAAATAAAATATTTTTAAATAAAAAAAGGACCGCCTTCAAAAAAACCGGAACTAAAAAGCAAAAAATAATTGGTTACTTTTAATTAATGTACGAAAAGCTATTTTAATTCTAACTAATTATGTACAATTTCTTAATTTTTAATCATCTTTTGAAGTCGGTGCCTTGGGTAGACGTTCTTTAAGGGCTGCAAGTAGTTAGATTAATATTACCTATGGCTAAGAAAGAAATATAAGTAGGTAGCTACTTACATTTACCTACTTGAACAAAACACAATAACAAAAATTACATGAACAAACTGGTCGGAAAAACGTATGTAAGTAGGTATTTAGGCAAGTACTTTGTAATTTAAATATGCCTTATACTTAAACTAAATACCTAATACAATAAAAACAAAATATTTACAAGAAAACCTTACGAACAAACCAATATAAAAACAACGACCACTTATATGATAAATATTTAGGTAGGTGTAGCTTGTACTTTTTATTCTACCTAAATACCTACATAACACAAAACAAAAAAAAATACAAACATAAAAAAGAACAGAAAACAATAGGTAGCGACTTTGAGGTGTCTGCTCTCAACTTCGTGTCAAAACGAAACGAGAGAAAGTGTGCGGTTAGTACAGATCTCACCAATTTCGGCAGAAATCGTCTCGTTCAGACAACGATGTCGCAGGGCAGTACCAATCAACACAGAGCAGCGAATTAACGTCCTCCTTCACCAGTCCAGCCTTTATAAACCCGAAAGTACTAATAATAATCGCTGAAACCCAATTTCAGTACGCTGCGCTGTATCGATATCAGCTTGCACGTAAACCAACGCTAAGGGCATCTCCAGTTAGACAAAATGCTCTGTGGACCAATCATTACTGACTCAGGTTGTTTACGCTCTCGTAGACTTCGGGTGTGTTCGGCTGAAATAGTGTCTGTTCGGTCAGCAGCGTGCGAAGCGAACTCTACCCAAGGCACCGACTTCAAAAGATGATTAAAAATTAAGAAATTGTACATAATTAGTTAGAATTAAAATAGCTTTTCGTACATTAATTAAAAGTAACCAATTATTTTTTGCTTTTTAGTTCCGGTTTTTTTGAAGGCGGTCCTTTTTTTATTTAAAAATATTTTTAGATATCATGTGACTTCACAGCATCGTTGATACACCACTTTATTTCTCTTTATGAATTGGATAAGTGCATTCATTACGATTGAGAGCTGTACCATGGTTCGGATCTATTTAAACTGTAGGTTCCTTTCCCCTAGTAGGTGGTACGGTTCAGCCCGCCCAGTTTGGTACCACTGCATTGCATGAAAATATGAGTGAAGTGGCAATGAAAATTTTTCCGTAATTGTGTTATAAAGTCCAGTGTAGCCGTGCTCATAAAGGGAGGGTCCTGGTATGGCATATAATTCCTTCGGAAATGAAGTGTATTGGGCTAATTGATAACGGTAGTTGTGTGGTATTAGCCATCCATTTCCAGTTCAATAAAAAAAAACATTGCATCGAAATGAGGTAATCAAACGTATAGGGATTGTGATAACATTTTGGTAATGTTAGAGAAATGAATATGGGATAATATTGCTAGTTTTTCCTTTATAATAACCGCCCGAAGCGTTACTGATTTAACATGCGGTTAGCCTGTCAACTTAGCCAGCTAAACAGTCAAGGATCTAACAATTCACGCTCATTTATCATACGGCCATTGTTCTGATAGTTGTGAAAATATTTTAAATTCGAATAACAATGAACATGTCTAGCGAATTATGCGAGATAATATCTGTATTTATATTCATATTCAGACAACGAAGAATGACTGACTGATTACAATGTAATCATGACAAATGGTTTTAAGTAATCTAACAATTTGCAATTGCTCTAGTGCTAAGTCTGTATGCCTGTAATCCTATAGGGGTCATTTTAGACCATTGAGTTATAAAGGACGGAAGTTGCCACCAAAGCTCATCCGTATAGCGGCAGCATGACAATTTTTTAAACTTGCAGCTAACAACAATTCAAATACACAAATTACAGTAAAATAAAAAAACCGGCCAAGTACGAGTCGGGCTCGCACACGAAGGGTTCCGTACCATCGAACAAGATTTAACACAAAAAAACACGTTTTTTGTATGGGGACCCACTTTTATTCTTATTATTCTTAAATTTTACCTATTTATTGTTATAGCGGCAAAAATAATACACACTCTGTGAAAATTTCAGCTGCCTACCTATTACGGTTCATGAGATACAGCCCTGTGACAGACGGACAGACGGACGGACGGTCGGACGGACGGACGGACGGACAGCGGAGGCTTAGTAATAGGGTTCCGTTTTCACCCTTTGGGTACGGAACCCTAAAAAGTACCCTAACAAGTTCTCACATATAAAAACATTTTTAATACATTAAAACGCTCTTAATTAAAAAAAATAGAAAGGAATTGGAATAGTGTGTGTGTAAGAGAGAGAGAGATAGAGAGATAGAGAGAGAGAGAGGAGAGAGAGAAGAGAGAGAGAGAGGTGTGTTAAGGTGTGTTGTTTGCGATTTTAAGTGTGTCGATGAATCAAAATTAACATAAATGAAATTGTAATAACAAACTATAAAACGTTTGTAGTTTTTTACGCTGTGCAGGCTCTTTGTCAGTTGTTAGTTAGTCTGTGCGTGTAACATAGTAGCCTTTTCGACACAGCAAGGTTGGGCTATGTTTTCTTGTATCCTTTTTCGAAACCGTCGGTATAAGTTGTGCCACGCGTAGCTTCTTACCTCGGCAGTGCCGGCCGTGAAGGCGTGGATTTAGTGCTACGCGTGGAGCGTCGGTGATTGGGCAAGGACCAGGCAGCGCCGCTAGCAGCACTCGCCAACCATCCGCACGTCAATTCGTCAGGAACACCACCCAACTATCTGGTACCAGATTGGGTAGAGTTTCCTTCCGACGCACCTTTGGTGCTTGACCACCGCCTGCTAACACATACACTGACGGTATCATCTACCAGTCATTTCGCTCACTACTGATATTCTCTAGTTGCAACGACATGTAAGGACATGTAATTACTGCACAAGACGCCATTTAGTGCAGCGAATATTCGATGTTGCGCGGCTCGCGTCGTAAGCGAACTATAACTACCATCACTGTATGGCTACGCTGCTGCTATACAGAAGAGTGTCTGTAACCACTCCTGCCCTTTCTTACTCGATGTTTTAGTCCCAACTTAGCATAACTCAAGGGAACGATACCAAGTAGTCGCTTGATGCTTTTAGTATTTACATACAAACGAGGTCACTTGGGCGGGTTAGTGAAGGACGGGTGTAACTGCGACGTGTCTGCGACCGGCGCGGGTGGATTAGCAGGTGAAAAATGTCCTCTAACGATCTCAGCGCCACCGCCGCCGCGCGGCTCTGTCCGGCACTAATGGACTGTGCGCCAATGTAACCGATCTCCGCTTCTAATGCGTGCGCTATTACGATAACAATTAGGCGGATCTGTGTAATCGAAGGGTAAGTACTTGTTTGGGGTTCAACAGGGACATCTACGTTGGGCAATATTGGACTGTGTAGGATGTTAACAGATTTATGCATTATATTATTTGTGGCATAAAGATATGTAATTAAAACTTCATAGCAATCAAGATGTTTTGCTTGACCAGTATAAATGGATTTATTGATTAATTTGGCTTTTGTGTGTGTGTCTTTCAAACATAACTCTTTTTAAGAATGTCGTAAAGTCACAGGAAATCTATGATTTGAAAATTTTAAGAAATGCATTCTTTGTGCATTGTCCAGGGCACAGTTTTTCACAGCGACTTTCATTAAGGATGTTCCGACCGATACAATGTTTTTTTTACACAGAACGCAAAAAGTATTGCACTTAAAGGCACGAATTCGTCAAGAATATTAAATATAGCCATAGTAGTTGCAGCGAAAACATATTTACAATATTAGGTTTAATGGTTTCGTTGTAATTGCCAATTAGAAGTTTTACAACGTTAGATGGCGCTGTTAAATAAAAATCGTATTTAAATAAATAGTAACAAAACCAATAATCCTGAAATTGTGAAATTGTTTTCGCTGCAAGTAAGTTACTATATTAAACTTTTATTATTAATTCGTGGCTTAAAGTGCAATACTTTTTGCGTTATGCGTGCAAACAACTTTATATGGGTCGGAACAGCCTTAAACTAGCGAAATCGTCTTCCAGGCTATTCTAAGAGTTGTTAGATTTTAATCAATTATCACTTGCGAAAGCTTCATTTTATGTACGTTTAATTTGTTTTGTAAATATCAGTATTTTTCATTAAAAAAGAATCTTAAATGTACGTAAATAAGATTTTTTTTCCATTGTTTATAAGCCGTTATTTTTTAATCCAAAAAAAATATTGAAAAGATACAGATGTATATTTCAATAACACATTTTAGAATCTAAATTTTTTGAAAACCCAGTAAAACATTGAGAGCTCATAGTGTGGGGAATTGATAGGTTAAAGACCTTGAATTGGCAGTTTGGTAAACATTAAGGCTCACAGAACTAAGTAGAAAGTGTCATTAATTTTTCATCTACAGTACAAATAGAAACTTCACTCCCTCCATGGAACTATGAAGAGTTGTAAAAGCGCCCCGAGGCAACGACGGAGCTGCTTTGGGCTTTAACTGAAAACAGGGCACGCCCTTAAGTAATATTGTTAACCCTTTAGCTGGCGGAGGTTCCCGCGGGACGCTTGACGACTGGGTGAACCTATTGGGTTAACAGCTCCGGTGATGTACGCTTTTCTACTCTACGTACAGTCGAACAAAGAGTTCAGGATACACATCCGGTTGAATAAAAAGATGACCAGTGCAATACTTTGACTTTTCGAAACAATTATAGGGATGAGTATATATTCAAATATAGTTGAGGATGTGTGCTAGCTAATGAGTAAAGAAAACCATAACAAAATTGAATCGTAGGTTGTATTTAAACACCATTAATTTTTACGTTAATGGCGGGGGTTTTGGAACGCAGGGTGCGTCGTTAAACTATAAAAGTGGACACTTTTGAGACATTTTTTTAAGGGGGTGGTTAGCACCAGTACTAGCACTAGTATACAAAACAGTAAAAAATAATCTATTTGAAGCTAGATCAGAATTACTATCTGAAAGTAGAGAATGATGTTCATTACATAAAAATATTACGAACTTGCTTTTCTAGTGACAACATAAGTATATTGCCACTTGTTTCTTATATTGCTTACATAATGTAATCAATCATTTCGAATTTGACGCAAACGTACCATAATCCTTGTAGTAAGAGATGACAAAAATATATATCGGTTGCTTTGGATAATTCCGTCGCGGGGATACCGAATTTCATCATTTTTAGTAAATCGTTAAATTATTAAAATAAGTAATAAGTAAATTTCTGTAAAAAAAACCATATTTATATTATATTTACTTATCATTACTTATTATTTTGAGCGGCTCGTAGCCTAGTAGCGCGGGGACTGGCCTAGCGTACCAGAGACCTGGGTTCAATACCGACATGCACAACTGTCTTTCTCTCTCCGAGTTCGATAAGTGCATTTTCGTTACGAATGCGAGCTGCTCCATGTTCAGAATCCAAGTAAAACTGTAGGTCCCCTTCCCCTACGAGGTGGTAGGGTTTATGCCCGCCGGGTTGGTACCACCGCATTGGATTTAAAGATGGTCGAAGCGGCAATGAAAAATTGTCCGTGTTTTCCATCCAGCTCAATGTAGCCGTGATCATAAAGGGAAGGTCCTGGCATGGCACCAAATTCCTTCGAGAATGTGGTGTATTGGGCTAATATCATAACGGTAGTTGTGTGGTATTAGCCATCCATGTCAGGTCGCATAAAAAATAATAATATATAAATGCGAAAGTAACACTGTCCATCTGTTGAGTTTTCACGCCTAAACCGCTAAACCAGTTTTAATGATTTTGAGAATGGAATAATAAATTCACCCAGACATCAGTCCAAAACGAGATTGGCCCTATTGTTAGACCTACAATACGCTTAATATTCCTACTCGAGGCGGGTGGACTGGGCGTCCTTTCTAGAAGCTTCGGTTCAAATCCCGGCCCGTTCATGCACCACTTTAATTCTCTTTCTGAGTTAGTTTAGTGCATTCCGATACGAATGCAAGCTGTTCTATCGTTCGGAATCCATGCAAAACTGTAGCTTCCGTTCCTCTACTAGTTAGTATAATAAACCCGCTGTTGCTTCCCACGTATTGGGTTGTTACTGACTTTAATTTCTTTTGTAAATTGTATTTTATGGCAAAATAAAAAAAAACAATGAATCAAGCCATTCCGGACTTATGGAGTATGGAATGGAATGTATTCCTTTGGAGCCAAAATGTCCTTTTGGCTAGTATGTATGTATTATTACAGCCAAGAAGGCATTGCAATAGACAATAGGCAATATACAGTACACTAGAATGCGAATAACACTCAGGACCGCAGCGAAGGCCGAATATTATCGCTGAGTCGTCAGCGCTACGTAGGCTTAATCGGCGGGGAGGACAGCGCGGTGCTGCGGGGAGGCGACGGCGGTAGAGTATGGGCGGGGCGACGTCAGCTGGATAGTGGGTCATAAATCCAATTTGTTGACTAGCAATAAAGTTTGCATCGGCCTCTTAAGCTGACCCTAGTGTTAAGAATACACCACCAGTAGAGTGTTATTCTGAGGCTACCGATCAAGTCGTGCCTAAGTTCGTTAAGGAGAAATCTCTAGGGCTTGCGCGATGAAGGATATAAGATCCCTTGTACTGTTCGAACTATTCATGAAAAATGCCTAAATTGTTGGAATTTAAAATTAAAATAGAGATTTATGGTTTAATTGTTCAAATTTAAATTCATTCATTTGCAAATAGCTACAACAGAATATAGATTTCTAATTCCTGCTCTCTACTTACATCGTCAAAATTTACTGTATTATTAAATTATTTCACTATATTATATTATTACATTATAATAAAATATTATCTTAAGATAATTACATAGTTCAAAATTCTCATTGATATTTATGGATAAAATTATTATTGTCATATGTATTTAGGTAAGTATTTCAAAAATATTGAGATCATATAATTGTTGTGTCAGGAGCCACTCGTGCAAATTAATTTTATTTTTTTTGTCATTTCTTTGATCTGTGATATATTTAGGTATTTTGTTGTAGGAATTCATTGCAGGAAGATTGCATAAAAAGGCTTGCTAATTAAATTGTATTTTGATTTATAATTGCGACAAACGAACCGCAATTACGCAAGTCATCAAAAGATGTCGCTCGCATCAAGCTGGTTTTATTTACTTTGTTGATTGATTGATTGAAAATTCTTTATTACGCCACAAAAAAAACAATTTACAAAAGAAAGTATAGTGCAATAACAACATAAGTGGGGCGCAAAGGCGGGCTTAACCCTCGAAGAGATTTCTTCCAGCCGCCCCTTGGGTGTTTGAGAAGTTCAATAGGTATACATTCGTAGGTAGTGGCGGTAGGTTTGGTTTGTTAGTTTGAGTATTAACCTAAAACTAAGTAATAATTCGGTTAATATAATCTTTAAAGAAGAATATTGCTTTATTTACATTACTTGACAACATTTATATAATTACATATTTCTTAGAAAAGCATGGTAAAGTTTAAAATACTAAAGAGAACTTTTTCATTTGTCACCCATACGGAGCAGGCAAAATACATTAGATCAGATGTGATTTTCAAGAAAAAATATATCTATAGTATCCCGTCTTCAGGAAAACTGAAATATGATTTAGGGCTGAATTTTCAATAGTCAGATAAACAGCCAGTTTTTTTTTTATGTGACTGGACATGATGGCTAATACCACACCTTCTGTCATGGTATTAGCCCAACACACCACATGGGAACTAGGTGCCATGCCAGGACCTTCCTTATATTGCTCGGCTACATTGAACTGGATGGAAAACACGGACAATTTTCATTGCCGCTTCGACCATCGTTCATTCAATGTGATGATACCAACCCGGGCGGGATTAACCCTACCACCTAGTAAGTAAGGAAGGAATAACTATTCGACGGATTTATTTACGCTTCTCCTTATCCATTCGAAATAGTAAGTCCATATGTTTATTAGTAAAATTATAGTCAGATAATTGTGATAGAAGATATAATTCTCCGGCAATGCCTATCCGTTTTTTGACCAACGTGAATTAGAGTCCGATAAGTACTATTTGAGGATTGAAAAATCGGCCCTAAATATGTGAAAACTAACTACGGTTGTTTCACAGAGAAACGTTCAAGGTGACACTGCGTTTTTTGCCCTCACAAGAATGGACATTCTCCTTAAGGCTGTTCCGACCCATATAAAGTTGTTTGCACACATAACGCAAAAAGTATTGCACTTTAAGCCACGAATTAATAATACAAGTTTGATATAGTCATATTACTTGCAGCGAAAACAATTTCACAATTTCAGGATTATTGGTTTTGTTACAATTTATTTAAATACAATTTTTATTTAACAGCGCCATCTAACGGTGTAAAACTTCTAATCGGCAATTACAACGAAACAATTAAACCTGAAATTGTGAATATATTTTCGCTGCAACTACTATATATAGCTATATTTAATATTTTTGACGAATTCGTGCCTTAAAGTGCAATGATTTTTGCGTTCTGTGTAAAAAAAAACATTGTATGGGTCGGAACATTCTTAAGTTTCAAAGCCAAAGGAAGCATATTGTCTGAGTCTAACGTGTTCTTACTATCTTTACTAGAGTAAATAGTTTTCCATCTCTCCTCCTGAAACGTCGGCGGGCTGAGGAAGTGCGGCAGTGAAGTGGAGTGCGGCGGCCGAGAGAGACGCTGACGGATCGGCCGAGTGGCGGCGGAGATAGCCTGATGGATCGCCGGCGGAAAGTGGGGCGAGTACCGGACGTACGCTGAGGGCTGAATTTCCCGACGCCTCGGAAAGGATGTTTAATTGAATTTTCAGGATGGTTGGCACGCTGAGATATTACGCTAGAGGAATGTATACGTTACATTTTTAAAAATTATAAAACATGTCCTTAATTCAAATTGCATGTTTCCATGTTCTGTATCAAAACAATCCATATTCAAATTATAAATGGGAAAGTAACCTCCAGCCGTAATTGTCAGCCTCAATAGCCCAGTGGCGCGACACTTCGGCGATCGCTCTCCGAAGTTAAGCAACGCTGGGTCCGGTCTGGTCTTGGATGGGTGACGATTCGACCGTTGCGAGAGGCTGGCCGTGGTTCGGATTCCACGTTAAACTGTAGGTCCCCTTCCTTACTTTTTTTTTATTTTATTTATTTACACAAACATATGCAGATATAACAATTTACAAGAACTTAAAATACTAGCAGTAATAATACATGCACGCAAATAAGATCGACATTTGATAACAAACATGCTTGCTTTTCGCAGATGACTTTAAGATAATACAGGTGATCAAAAAAGAATCTGACTGCGACCTACTACAGCGAGATATCGATAATGCACATGTTTGGAGTGACCAAAACATGCTCTATTTCAACACTGACAAGTGCGCTATATTGACATTGAGTCGCTCCAGAGAGCCTATTCAATACCAATATCGACTTGGTGATGTCTTGCTTTCGAGAGTGACAAGTCAGAAAGACTTAGGTGTTATCATGGACACCAAATTGTCTTTTCATGATCACATCGAAAAACTATGCAAAAGCTCCTTTCGGACCCTGGGTTTTGTATTGAGACAAGCATACCATTTGCGCAGTACAGATGCAGTAAAGATCCTGTACAACACATTTGTGAGAAGCAAGCTAGAATCCAACAGAATGATATGGAACCCTCATGAGGCTAAATATACTGCCATGCTTGAAAGAGTGCAAAAAAAGTTTTTGAGGTTCCTTTATAAAAAGAATTATGGTTTTTATCCGATTTATCCGAATACATATCCAACAAAATTTATTCTAGGAATGGTGGGATACCAGTTACTAGAAGTACGCCGAAATGTTGCGTTAACAAAATATGTGTTTAAATTAGTAATAGGACACGCGCAAAATTTTTCAGTGCTAGAGAGTGTTAATCTGTTCGCCCCAGACAATTACAGTCGCGCGCGCTCTCACCCTCACTTCGCGCTGCCCTCCTCGCGGACCAACATGCTACGTCACGCGCCGCTCACACGTGCGCTTACAGCTCTAAATGATATATCTGACAAAATAAACATCTATGCTTGCACTCTGGCCGAGTTCCAGAAGGCAGTTACTGTTTATTTTGAAGCTGCATAGTTTTTAAATAAGGTGTGTACTGTACTTATAAATTGCCTAACGCCTTGGCTATTACGCTGTAATGTTAGGTATATTGTTACATAAATAAATAAATAAATAAATAAATAAGTTCTTATACGACGAACGATACCTCCTAAACTGGCCTTGCGGCTGTATCATAGGTGGTAATGACTCTTAGGTTACTATTTACCATTGGTCTGACTCTGTGCAAAAATTTATGAACTACAGGTATTGTGTGTTCAGACAATGTGATTACAGCAACAGATTCGTTTGACCGGGTGACTTACTATCTACTTACTACTAGGTGGTAGGGTTTAATCCCGCCCGGGTTGGTACCATCGCATTGAATGAACGATGGTCGAAGCGGCAATGAAAATTGTCCGTGTTTTCCATCCAGTTCAATGTAGCCGTGCAATATAAGGAAAGTCCTGGCATGGCACCTAGTTCCCATGTTGTGTGTTAGGCTAATACCATGACAGAAGGTTTGGTATTAGCCATCCATGTCCAGTCACATAAAAAAAAACTTACTATCTGTCTCTTACGTTTTCCGTTGAAACAATTTTGATGAAATTTTTGGTACAGAGATAGTCTAGACCTTAGGAAAGGACACTAGGGATACTGTTTGTGGCAAAAATTAAAATCAAAAGGGGTTGAAAGTTTGTATGGGGAACTCATATAACATAAAAGGTTAGGTTCAGCCTGACAGCAGTCCGAAATGTCATTTAACCCGAGTGGAGCCGGGTACCTCTGCTAGTATTTAATATTTCCTCTATGACAGAACGACTTTAGATTATTGAACGCTTTAGACATCACTAATCGATAAGTACTCGAGCTGTCAAAATAAAAAAAAATGGTTGGGAAAACTATAGTTTTAATAAAAAAGCTCTAAATCTCTTCAATAGGCTGCACACCGCTAGTATGATGCCTCCCTGCTTGGTGGTTCATGGTCTGCCAGCGTGGTTCATCGAGGTGTCGTCGATTTGCCTTGGATACGATATAAAACTAGTGATGATTTTTTTATAAACAGAACCATATTAAATATGCAGGTATTTATTTTGTATTATAAATATGCAGGTATTTATCTTGCATTATAATTATGCATGTTTTTTTTTTTATGCAACCCGACATGGATGGCTAATACCACACAACTACCGTTATGATATTAGCCCAATACACCACATTCCCGAAGGAATTTGGTGCCATGCCAGGACCTTCCCTTTATGAGCACGGCTGCATTGAACTGGATGGAAAACACGGACAATTCTTCATTTCCGCTTCGACCATCTTTTCATCCAATGCGATGGTACCAACCCGGACGGGCTTAAACCCTACCACCTAGTAGGGGAAGGGGACCAACAGTTTTACATGGATTCCGAACCATGGAGCGGCTCGCATTCGTGATGAAAATGCACTTATCGAACTCGGAAAGAGAAAGACAGTGGTGCATGGCGGTATTGAACCCAGGTCTCTGGTACGCTAGGCCAGTCCCCGCGCCACTAGGCTACGAGCCGTATCATAAATATGCATGTATTTACGTTGTATTATTATAAATACTCATAATTCGATGTAGGGAGCTTGTTCCTCTTACATCGGGGTGGCCACAACACGAGTTTTCCATTATATCCGACAGGGTTAGTGAATGTATGTACGCCTCGTAGCGTATCCTTTGATGGCGTGTCCCATAATGACTGGGCAAATCCGTGGCTAGGAATGTTGACGAGTGCGTGGAATAATGCAAAGGGGCGTTTATGTACTGCGCGGCTTATTGCCGGTCTAAACATGTTTTTGTATGGTTAGTCCGGTGCTAATCCCGTACTAAGTTTTGACAGGTTCTCACTGAATACGACTGTTAAATACATGGCATTAGTGTTATTGCGAATATATATCAACGATGTATTATCTGTGGATTCATTCAAACGGCGCACGGACACACTAATGTAGACCGGGATAGATACGGTTCGAGAAGCACATAAAATCCGAAATGTTTTTTTTTTCTCAGAAATATATAATTTCATGTTCATATGCTTACATTAAGTTTGCAACATTTAGCGGGGCTCGGAAGATAGAAAAAAAATTAAAATGTATTAAAAAATATATATCTCCTAAGCAAATATTTAGAAACGGTATTAAAAAAATGTATATGTTAAGTCTTTTAAGGCGTAATGTAACTGTGAATTTGCAACAATTTTGTAATTACGGAAATGTAGTTAAAAAAAAGTTTTTACTAAAAAAAACTATGCCGCGAACCTAACTTGCTATTGTTATATTTCTTTCTAGAATATGTAAAAGAACATTAAATTCTTTAAAAACTATACAACGAACGATTTTATACGTATTACGAATTTTTGGTTTAGCTTTTGTGTGAATGTAAAAATTATAAATGAAAAAAAAATGTGCTTTTAATATTTGCAACATTTTACAAATTTCACAGAATATAGAGTTTGCGGTCAGTTTCCAATTTCAGAAAATAAAATAGAATTTTCATTATTTGCTTTGCAGATATTATGAAAATAGTACAAAAAAAAATATATTTACACAGTTCCGTAAATAAGAAATTGTTGCAAATTCACAGTAATATTACACTTAAAATTAGCTAACATATAACATTTTAAATAACATTTCTAAATATTTGTTTAGGTGATATCATTTTTTAAACATATTTCATATTTTATTTCTATCTTCCGGACCCCCCAAAATGTTGCAAACTTAATGTACACACGTCCACATGGAATACTACGTTAATGAGAAAAAAAAATGCATTTCAGATTTAATGTTTCTCTAAGTGCTGATTTAAGGGTAAAGTCCCTGGAGTAATGTGTGCGCATAGCTGCGCATCTGTACACTTTCACACTAGTACTAATTCAATGCCTCTCAAAGGCATACATGTTCAAGAAAAACATTATAAAAAATTGTTGAACGATTTTAGGAAAAATAAAAAACTACAGATGTATGGAAAAATAACCGTAACTTAAAATGAGTACTGATACTTTTAGGTGCAAATAAAGTTAGTTTAACTTAGAATAAAAACTAAACTATAGTATAAGGTGTCCCTTCCCGGCGGGACTAACTCATTCGCGGGCAAGGTAGAAAACCGTCTGGGACCTTCTCTGTTTCAAAGACAAAGACAGGAGGAGGATGCAACCTCTCCACAGAGTAGACAATGCGCATAGTGTTTGATTTGGTAAGATTAACGAACATTTTAATTACGAAAAGACTAATAGTTAAAAGTAAACCACGACCGGTGTAGAACAAATCAAACAAAAACCAACTTGATTATAATTCTTAATGAAATAAGCTAGGTCTCATGACTAACCTTTTTAAGATGTTTTTATTTTGTAGTTGAGTAATCTACGTCCAAAGTTATTGTGTAGAACCATATTATCGAACTTTCAGACCTCATAACTTAGAAACCAAACACTATTTTACAATGCCAATGGTCATCAGACATCTAGTTAGATCGACTTCTTTCCACGTTTGTATGGGGAGTTGAGCGGGAAGGCCCACCTTAAGCCACGAACGACGAACGCAATTACTGTTTTTATAAATGAGAGAAATTTCCAGCCGACGGAAAACGGGCTACAGTTTATTTCACTTAACCTCCTTCTTGCACCAGTCGAATTTGTGTGTAATCTTTTCGGAGCGATTACGTTGTACATGAATAAATATAGGTCGCTGGTCACGCAGTTTTTTTTTTTTATGTTAAGCGCGGCATATGGCGTACGCCAGGACCTAAAGGTGCCCGACGACGCCCATGGGTTTTCGAACATTCAGGGGGGCTGCGAAAACCATGCCGGCCGGCCAGGTGCTTCTTCACACCACGTTTGAAGGACCCCAGGTCGTAATTTGGGGGAAATACCTCGGAAGGGAGTTCATTCCATTGTTTACCGACCCTATAGATAAAGGATCTAGAGGATCGGTGAGTTCTTATTTTTGGAATGTCGACTGTGAATTTGTGCATTTTCTCCCTGTTCCGCGTTGACCGAAGGTAGAAAGGGGACGGAGGAACAGCGTTATGCAGCTCCGACGAGCATTCTCCATGGTAAAGACGATAGAAGACAGAGAGAGACCCTACATCCCTTCTGAGTTGAAGGGTCTCCAAATTTAGGGATACCTCGGGGTCGTCAACGAGACGCACGGCCCGACGCTGTATCGAGTCCAGGGAGCCAAGCAGGTGCTTAGCTGAGCCGTCCCACAAGTGCGAACAGTACTCCACGCAAGACCTTATCTGCGCCTTGTAAAGAAGCAGTTTTTGGTCAGGCGTGAAGTACTGACGCACCCTGTTGAGGACTCCCAGCTTTTTTGAGGCGAGCTTGGCTTTATCCTCGATATGGCGTCCGAAATTAAGGTCATGCGTCAGGTCAACACCAAGGATCCCTATGTGGTCGTCAATATGTAGAGTTGCTCCCTGGAAGGTCGGAGCCGCACTGAACGGAGCTCGCTTCGCACTGAACACGCACGCCTGCGTCTTGCTCGCGTTAAACTCGACGAGGTTCTGGAGACCCCACCCGGAAACTTTTTCCAGGGTCTCTTCGAGTCTAGCAACGAGGCGCCGTCTATCGTCATCCACTTCAGCCCGGCCTGCGGTCTGGTGACTGGTGTACCTGGCTAGCACCGTGCTGTCATCTGCGTAGCAATCAATGTCGTCAAATTGAGCAGGTCATTGATGTGCAGCAGAAAAAGGGTTGGGGACAACACAGAGCCCTGCGGCACGCCGGCATTCACAGACATGGCTTTGGAGCAGCAACCGTCAACCAAGACTTTTATGCTGCGGCCATGCAGGAAGTCGGCGATCCAGTCACACAGCTCGGGTGGAAGGCCATAAGAGGGCAGCTTGGAAAGCAGTGCCTTATGCCAGACCCGGTCAAATGCTTTAGCGATATCCAGGCCGATAGCCATACCTTCGCCATGATTTTCGAGCGCATCGCCCATCTCATGTGAGACGTATACTAGGAGATCCCCAGCAGATCGATTCGGACGGAAGCCGTATTGATGATCGCTGAGAAGTTCATTGCTCTCTAGATACTTCATCAACTGAGAGTTAATGATGCGCTCCATCACTTTGCAGAGAAGAGAGGTGATGGCTATGGGTCGGTAGTTGGCCGGGTCCGATCGATCACCCTTTTTAGGCACGGGCTGAACGTTGGCCGATTTCCAAGCTGCAGGCACACAACCAGTGGAGTACGATAGGCGGTAAAGGCGGGTTAAGACAGGAGCTAGTTCGGGAGCACAATTCCTTAACACGAGCGCAGGAATACCATCAGGTCCACTCGCCTTCCTGGAGTCTAGGGCGAAGAGCTCACGCCGCACAGCTCCCTGACGGAACTGTATGCTCGGCATAGACACTTCGCACCCGGGGATAGAAGGCGGAGTGGAGCCGCCATCATCCAGGCGTGAGTTCGCCGCAAAGAGGCCCACGAGAAGGTCGGCCTTCTCTCTGGCGGAAAAAGCGAGTGATCCGTCAGGCTGCTGCAATGGTGGAAGTGAGGAGCGGCAGAAATTTGCTTCGACAGATTTGGCGAGGGACCAGAATTGACGGCTCTCAGTCGGGTGGCTGATCAACTTCTCGCCAATTCTGCTGATATGCTCGAACTTCGCTCTGGCAATTATTCTCTTACTAGATCTGGAGGCTACGTTAAGGGCCTGTTTCAGCGTCTTCAGGTTTGGGTCACGTCGTGTTCGCGCACGAAACCATGCACGGTGGGCCGCGTTCTTAGTTGAACAGGCGACCGCGCACTCCGCGTTGAACCATGGCTGGCATTTACCACCGAGGGATTTGGTAGAGCTAGGAATAAATAATTCCATAGCTCCCTGAATCACCTCGGAAACGGCATTAGCACAGCTCGACGGATCCATAGCGCTGAAACAGAGCTGCCTCCAAGGGAAGGAGGAGAAGTGTTCTCTCATTCCGTCCCAATCTGCTGACTCGTAGTGCCACACCAGACGCGTGCCAGACGCACGTGTCTTAGACTGGGTGTGTGGCACAGTTGACCTTACCAGGCAGTGGTCAGATGACCCCAAGGGAGCAAGCACCGATACCTTGTACTTGGCGGGTTTGGTGGTCAGCAGAAGATCCAGTAAGGAGGACGCATCACCTGCTCGATCTGGGATACGCGTATGTTGCGTCACCAGTTGAGTCAGGTTGTGCGCCAGAGCGAAGTTACGCACAGCCCTACCAGCAAAGTCAGTCTTTTCGGAGCCTAGCCACGACGCATGGTGTGCGTTAAAATATCCCAGGAAGACCAACTCCGCTGAGGGGAACCTCGCCTGAGCATCGTCTGCCGCTTTGCTCAGGTACTCCATAAGTCGAGAAACCTCCTTGTCTCCGTTATGCGGTCTGTACAGGCACGCATACAGCCGCGTGTCCGTCCCCATGTCAACGTGGACCCAAAGCACGGAGTGTTCGGGGTCCTCAAGGCAGTGCAGACGGCGACAACAAATATCAGACCTGACGAACAAACATACCCCGGCTTTCGGACGGAAGGATTCTTCCAGAGTGTAGCCGGGATAGTGCAGATACGATGTGTCGGCAGGTCGTGATATTTGTGTCTCCGTGAGGAAAAGCATGGCCGGCTTACTCTGCTCCAGGTGCAGGTGCACGGCATTCAGATTAGTGTGCAGCCCCCTTATATTCGCAATGTCTGCGCGAAAAATGCCGGGGTTGTGCACCGCTGAATTAACGTTTTTCGTTTTATTTTGCACTGTCATTTTTGAGTTGGTGTGAAGGGGTTGCACAGGGAACAAGCGGCGAAGATTTGTGGTCAAAGCGCAACTCTCTGGTTTCGTCACTATCTGCCTGGGATGGTGAGAAACCGACACGATGGACGGAAGGGCCCCCGGTCCCCCCCGGAAGTGGCCGCCGGGACCCCGGCAGTCCGGTCACCAACCGGCACGACGGACCACTCCGAGATTATGCGCCGAGTGATGGTGCAGCCTTCTGTGATGGTTAGGCACAGACCGGGCCCTGAACTACTCGGCGGGCGGGCAGCGGACACCCGTTTCACCAGGTCTCCCTGGCCATCGTGTCGATCCCTTACTCCCAAGCAGTGATTCCGCTTTAGAGTCACTGGACCACTCCTCTTCGCCCCTAAATCCCCCTTGCTACTGGGTCCTCGGGATTCACGCCGGAACACAGCGAACTGCTTGGCGACGCGACTTATCACCGAGTGTGGTAGCGTACCCAGTCGACCTAGCGGTCTACCACACGCTGGATCCCTTAGTCGCCTTTTACGACATGCACGGGAAGATATGCAGTGGGCCCATTTGTATTCTTTTAACGTGCCGGTACCCACACAGCACAGCAGTTGGAGAAGTTTTTGTACTTTATATATCCCGAAAAGATTTCTATGTGGCGTTAGTGTCAACAAAGTTTTGGTTTTACTTAGCAAGAGTGTACAAGTATCTCTTCTATTTTGTCAACCTAGGTGGGAAATAATGTTATCTCGACCGCGCCACGAATATTAATGGCGGTATAAACACTTCCGCTTCCATTGATATGTGAAAAAATATTCCCAGAAGGGATGCAGCATAAGCATATCAATAGTTAATAGCATTCAAAGTGTTGCCACTTCTGTTTGAAGTACATTATTTGCCTGGATGACGGGACGATTGTGATGGTTTCCTTGTTGGAAATGAGCTTGTGGAATATTTTCTATACAGCTATTGAGCATTCCTTCGGGAATGCGGTTTGATGAGCTAACGATGGGTCATCCGTATCTTGTTACACACTGAAAAAAAAGATGGTTAAATGAAACCAAAACCCCGTCACCTCAATCTAAAAACCAAGTAAATAATTGACAACGAGTCTGATACCAGTTACTAAAACGGTTATAGTTAATATTATCTGGCAATTTCAACTAAATTTGGTACATAGTGCCAAATACTATATGAGTAAATTTACTAGACAAAAGTTTTTGTATCTGAAGTACCCTTTCTTAAGTCTTAATTAAACTAAACTATAGCTATTATTAAAATGTTTTCGGATAGACAGTGCTATGAATCGCTTACTTGTTTAAGTCGACGTTTCTTCCACCGCATTTCATTTTCATTTCATTTATTTAAACTTTCGTCTCACGTTAAACGTCACAAAGATCCGCGGATTCGATCAACCCAGCAAAGAAGCACCCGCAAAGAAACTTCACGGGTTTACATAACATATTTTTCCGTCCACAATTATGAAATACATACTTAGATCTAAATGCTACTGCCAAACAATTCCCTGGTAGAGCAGATTAACGCAAAGAACAACGAAAATTGTGGACTTCTTCAGGACTCGCGGTGCGACCTGGAGGACTTCCGCCACGTCGTCCAGTCAGAAGTCAACGAGAACACTGACACTGACACTGACACTGACTGACACTGCCGAGAACAACATCTCATAACACTGTCTATCCGAAAACATTTTAATAGTAATGTGTAACAACAGTAAGAGTCTAAATAAACATAATCTCTAGCTGAATTTGCCATACACACTTTTGCTAGATCATGTTAGCTATCGCAACAGAATGATTGTTCTTATATTACTTAATTTTAAATCTGAGTCTACTAAAACTGTGCTGATTGCACTAGAAAAAAAATATCAAAATATAGTTACCTTTTTTGTGTCAGTGCCCAAAAATTCAAACCAACTTGTATTAAAAAAATAAAACATTTTACCACAGTCTCCCTGCCCGCCTTTCTTGAACTCTAAAACTTCTCAGCTACGAGCTTATAATATTTATGTGTAAGGCGATTACTTATTTCAGAAATAGCAAAGTACAGTGACGTGTACATAAAAAGGTATGAAATGGAAACATCTTCATTTACGAAAGGAATTTAAAGCTATAGATAATGAATACGGATAATTTTCCTTTTGATAAGGTAAAAAATATCATAGATTTTTTTGTCAAATTGAAATCAAAACGAGATGACGAAAAAAACATTCACAAGATATTTATATTATCAACACATTATTCACTACTTACTAGCTATTAAATTATTTTATTATTTTAAGCAAAGTATTTCTGAAAAAAAAATCCATCAGGTTATCTTGCTGTTACTATTTCTTTGGAAAAGATAGTGAACACACGTTTTTAGGTTTCATATTATTATTTACGCTTTACTGATTTTCCAGTCGTCTATAAGTGTTTGTTGCCTCATATAAATTAATACGTACCTCCCAATTAAATCAGATAATTAAACTTATTGAAGCTATCATTTCTTAGGTTTATTGTTTAAATGCACAATAAAATCATTAGCAAACGAAAGATTGCGTGAACTTACTTAATATTGTTAAATTAAGCAAATGTTCTGACTGGGACCACTTTGAATATGTCTTGTCCGGCGCCTCACATCGCATACAAAGTACGAGGCGTTCTCCCGGGAAATTTCCCGTCACGTATATATCGCGACAGAGACTGCTGTACGTGTCTGTCACGCCAGACTTTACGACCGGAATCCTTACATTAAGGTGGCCCAACCCGGCGGCCTCAACTCATTTGCGGGCACGGTACAAAACCGTGCTGTTGCGCTCTGGGACCTTCTCTGTTTCTAAGAATAAGACAGGCTCTGTGATGAGGAAGATGCAACCTGTCCACAAAAAAGACAATGTGCATAGTGTATGATTTGGTAAGATTTGCGAAAATTTTAATTTCAAAACGACTTATAGCTAAAAGTAAACCACGACCGCTGTAGTCAAAAATCTAACAAAAAACAAATAGATTATAAATTTTGATTAAATAAGCTATGTCTGATAACTAATCTTTTTAAGATGTTCTTACTTTATCATTGCGTAATCTACCTCCAAAGTTATTGTATAAAACGCGCGAAAAATCCAAACTTTCGGACCTTATAACTTGGAAACCAAACACAATTTTACAATGCTAACGGTCATCAGACATCTAGTTCAATCAAATAAAGCTATTTTGAGCAAAATTTTTGATCTCTGACAAGAAATATAGGCGTGATCTTCTTTCCCCTTTTGTATGGGGAGATGAGCGGGATGGGCCGCCTTAAATAAGATTGTTTTCTTTATTTTAAGCCTCGAAATATTCATTTTATCGAATAAAAGACTGCGTTTAATATACATTCATATTGAATATCTTTTATTTTCATATCCATGTTCGGGTATTTTGAATGCTTCTGCCTTTTACGGTAGATTAGATTACATAGTCGTTGTACCGTGTCATCATAGCAGGCCAGGGGGCATTGCTGTAGCAGGCTACGCTATCATGTGGTATATAACATATTATCTTAAGTATGTTAGTCTCGGTACAGTCAGCTTGGCGTGGTACACAATTTCGTTACATGAAAGTAAAGTCGAGGTCGCTTCTCAGCGGAACCTCGAATAAAAACCTCATCGAATTCACTTCAAAGAAACAAATAGGTCGAATTCTAACTGACATCTAACTTCATCCTTAGCAAATGCATTACTCGGATAATATTGCATGCAAAATTGTACAGTTTACCCATAAATACAACTGCAATTAAAACGAGTTTAGTTTCAAATTATTCATCACGGCTGTATTCGTCTGAGACGGCAATTAAACACGAACAATACGCTTTATTTACGTCGAAATTTTAATGAAAATAACTCGTAAGAGAATATCTGAGCGGCATCTGGCGGCGTCACTGGAAGAAGACAGATCGCTGGATGGGGGATGCGCTGGAAAATGAAGTCGACAGATGGTGAAGCACGTCAGGATCTCGACACCAACAGATTGTCCCCTAACGAGCTCCGGCGTGATGATAGTGAAATATTTTAGTTAATACATCCGTCGCTCCAATCGAATATGCATATAAATGTACATGAACCTACAGTATTCATCCCAAAACCCTATGGAACTTTAATAATAATATGTTACAGTGGCATGCATGTAATATTAAATACGTGTCATACATTAAAGTCTTTTAAGGTGGCCATTTCCGCTCAACTCCCCATACAAACGTGGAAAGAAGAACACGCGCATATTTCTTGTCAGAGATCCAAAGTTTTGCTCAAAATAGCTTTACTAGGTGTCTAATGATCGTTGGCATTGTACAATTGTGTTTGGTTTCTAAGGTATAAGGTCCGAAAGTTCGATTTTTTCGCGCGTTTTATACAATAACTTTGGAGGTCGATTACTCAACGATAAAATGTATCCCTCTTAAAATGATTAGTCATCAGATATAGCTTGTTTCATGAAAATGTATAATCAATTTTGTTTTTGTTAGATTTTTACTACAGCGGTAGTGGTTTACTTTTAGCTATAAGTCATTTTGTAATTAAACTTTTCGCAAATCTTACCTAATCAAACATTATGCGTATTGTCTGCTTTGTGGACATGTTGCATCCTTCTCATTACGGAGCCTGTCTTTTTCTTTGAAACAGAGAAGGTCCCAGAAAGTTTTGTACCGTGCCCGCGAATGAATTAGTCCCGCCGGGAGGGGACACCTTAATACGTGTTTCACTGATCCTTTCAAAAAGTTCCAGGGCGGGATAACCACTGAATGAAATTAGGGGAATTCACCCATTTACTGTTCATATAAAAAGGGGGGGTAATCTATATAATGGACGAGGCATTTCCCCCATAGTACAACCTGGGGACCTTAAACAATATTGGGACAAGGAACCTGGCCGGCCGGCATGGTTTTCGCAAGCCCCATATGAAGGTTTGAAACCTATGGGCATCGTCGGGAACCTCTATAGTGCGAGTCGGACTCGCACACGAAGGGTTCCGTACCACCGTACAAGATTTAATACAAAAAATCACGGTTTTTTGTATGGGGCCTTTCATTTTAATATTTTTTTAATTTTGCCGATTTGTTGTTACGCATTTACTGTTCATAATAAAAACAAACGAAAATTTCAACTGCCTATGAGATTCATGATATGAGGTTGATGAGATACAGCCCTGTGACAGACGGACGGGAGGAAGGACGGCCGGACGGACGGACGGACGAACGGACAGCGGAGGCCTAGTAATAGGGTTCCGTTTTCACTCTTTGGGTACGGAACCCTAATAAATATTGTTTTCTGTTTGATCACGGCGTAAGAAGAACAAGATTTCATTATATATATTGAAAAAAATCTACAACCAAATTCGATGATAAAAAAAGGAAATTTGATGATCTATAATGTTCGATCTTCATCCATGGTATCCCGTCCTGGCAACAAACGCGCGCGCAGGCGACCTGTCAGTCGCTAAAACATAGCGATATTGAGTGGGTGTGTGATTCGTGTTAAAGTTTAACTGTCGTATAAATATAAGACTCTTGTGGTGAACCCTGCAGCAACCCCAGGGGGCGACGGAAGAAGGCATCAGCAAAAGTAAGTAGCGAGCGCGCAACATTCCTTTTTATTGTCCTTTTCTCCCAGAAGTTGGGGCATACCACGTCGGGGATGAATCATATAATTTAAAAATAAAAGTGGTAGCCTCTGGTGCTTTTGTTTATAAAATGAGGCAAATATGCGTAAAAAAAATTTATGGACATGGATGGCTAATGCCTACAGTCGCAGAACTCCGTGGCTCATACCACACAACCAACGTCATGATCTTAGCCTAGCTAGACTATCACTAGATTCCCAAAGGAATTAGGTGCCATGCCAGGGCCTTCCCTTTATGAGCATTCCCTTCCGTTTACTGAACTGCGTGAAAACTGGCTATGCTGAACTGTATGGAAATGACAATTTTTCATTGCCGCTTTAACCATAGTTACATCCAATGCGGTGATACCAACCCGGGCGGACTTAACCTTACCACCTAGTAAAGGAAGAGGATCTACAGTTTGACGTAAGTTCGAAACCATTGAATAGTTCGTATTCGTAACCGAATGCACGAATCCATCTCAGAAAATAAATTGGTGCGTGACCGGGGCGATGATTTGAATCCATAACCTCTCCCATAAAAGGCAAGTACTCTAGCCCCTAAGCCACGAGCTGTACAAATATATTTCAAGTGTAGCTAAATCATCAATTTATCTTTCGCAGTAAGAACGGTATGACTTAGGTTAGGTATTAAAATAAGTCAAACTACTAAAAATAAAATTGACTATTAATTAAAATTTTATTACATTATTAAAAAAAAGACCCCATAGTATTAATATCGTGCACGAGATATGAATTACGACGATAATAAATATTATATTTTTTTTCAGTGAATCTAATTATTAATTAAACTTGACATTGTATTGTCTATTTCTTTAAAATTAGATGTATGTCGATTCCTTGCCATTATAATATAGGGTTTCACAATTAATATTGTAAAATTTACGTCGGCGCTTAAGGAAAAAAACATGGGTTGAGCTAACTTACCTTCGTAGTACACTCCTCGTACAAGTTCCAGTTCCGTGTCGAAGACCGGATGACTGAAGACCAGCTCCACGTCGCTGTCGGCGGCACTCAACGTGACGTCACCGCCGTCGTCGGCCCACAGACACGGGTCTTCACTAGCACCGACCGCTTTCACACCGACACTCACTTTATCACCACTCACTACGTTTCTCACTTCGCCAAATGTTCCGCTCTCATCGGGGAATGGTTCAGTGGCGTTGGCTACATTTTTATTTTCTATTTCAAGTGTTGAGTCTGCTGCGCCCACGGGGGGTCCGGGAGACCTCCCCGGGGCGGGGTCACCGTCAGGAAGAGGTCCTTTTGCGAGACTCATCGTAGAGCTCCTCGGTAGTACTGAGAGCACTAGCAATGTTATTATTAACACCTTCATAGCGGTTGGGACGTTCCTTCTTGGGTTCGAGGCTCTCTTGTGCTTTTTTCTTTCGGTGTGTTTTCTTCTCGGAGTAATTATATGCGTAAAGTGCCGGAATATCTTTGACTTCAGTTGCATTTTAAGTTATTTTATGGTGCGTATCTGAAACAAATAAAACAGCGTTTTATTCCATGCCGAGTCTTGTACATAAAAAAGTATTGCTACTACAAGTTTGTTTGCTACAGTCACGAAAACAAGGCTATCAACACGAGTGCTGGTTTGGAAAATAAAACGTAGCCGATAATCATGTCATACTAAATGTACAGCACGCAAGGAATTTGGAAAGAAAAGAATAAAATGTCATTTAACATCTATGATAAATGTCTGGCATTTATATTGGAATTATTTCTAGCACAGAAAAATAGTCTAGTGATCGAGTTACGCCCGTTGCCACTACATCCAGTTACAAAAATCCCAAAGTTATATTTCGGTTACACCATGTAAATACAACATGTAACCGAAAGTTAATTAACGGGCTTAAGATAACTGGAGGTGGTGAAAACAGGGATTATTGTTATATCCATTTCAACTTTGCGAAATCCTAAATTGTGTATTTAATTAGTATTAGAATTTAAAACTGTAGAAACTGTATTTACCAGACTTATTTTACTTTAAATAGAAACTGGCCAAGTGCGAGTCGGACTCGCACACGAAGGGTTCCGTACCATCGTACAAGATTTAACACAAACATTCACGTTGATTGTATGGGGGCACCATTTGATTTTTACTATTTTTTAATTAATTTGTTGTTATTGCGGCAAAATAAATACACACTGTAAAAATGTCACCTGCCTACCTATTAAGGTTCATGAGATACAGCCCTGTGACAGACGGACGGACGGACAGCGGGGGCTTAGTAATAGGGTTCCGTTGGCATCCTTTGTGTATGGAACCTTAAAAACGCGTAGTTTTACTATGATCCATGTACAGATTTCATTCTCTTGAGGTCAAACAATAAACATTAAAATCTTAAGTAAAAAAGCGAATAGTTCTGAATATTTAATACCTATGTAGGGCGTAAATACCTAGTAAAGGCGTAGCGTGACTGTGGGCCAAGGTTGCTGAGGGTAAGCAGTGTCGGAATATACTTTCCTACAAAATATATTCTCAGCCGCTGTTCCGAACAATGGGAACCCAGCTATCGTTAGAGCCGTAGTCTGGGTTCGAGGTCACCGAGTATAATGGAAGTTGCTAAGTAATTTCGTATCTGTTACTACAGTATACATATACTCTACATATATACGTTTAATCCAATAATGTCACTAGTCACAAAAAATAGAACGTCAGAAAAATATTTTGATGATTTACCTGCGCCCGTTTCCCCGATAAAGTTATATTTCATAAAATCCTTTCATGAGAATACTCCAACATAAAACCAGAAAAGTTGGCTACATTTACAAATATTTGGAGAAATGTTCAAAGAAATGAGAAGATCGTTCAAGTATTTTCTCCTGGGACGGAAGGGTTCGGGAAACATGTTGGAATTAAATTTTTTGGAAAGCAAATATCGAAGCTTTGATCTGGAGAGGAAATATGTTTCACTGCTAGTGAGGAGAACTGACGGGAGGTTGCTGGTTTATTGATCTTAAATATTTTGCTGGTTATGAGATATTTTTATTCAATAAGATCACCTGTTTAGGGTTTGGTGATTTTTTCACCATCATACAGACTAGTCCATCACATACACTGCGAAAAATATATGCTTTAATGAAACCATAGATTAAAGACAAGTAGTTAATCTATGATTAAGCCAAAACCGTGTCACTGCAACCCGAAAATGGGGTCAAAAAAGGACAGCCCAAGAGTCTGGCACCAGTTATAAAAAAACGTTTCCGCCAAGTTGGGGCTTTCAATCAGGGTGTAAAGGACAGGTAAGGCTTTCGCAGCCCCCATAAAAGTTAGAAATCTCATTTGCATCATCGGGAACATTCTATGTCCTGTCGGGTACGCAGCACTTAACATTAAACCTCACACCCAACATTAAAATTAAGTATATTAAGTCCAAGGATTTGTGTCACAAGCAAACATTTTTTTAACGTACTAAAATGTTTAAGCATTTCAGTTTTCAACTTACAGTTGAGTCAGAATTTAAGTCAATTTGTCAAATTATCCTATTACATGAATTGTCAAATAATCGCAGGGATTTAAATAAAATATTTTCATGAATCATTCAAGCATATTTGAAACATTTAAAAATAAAATCTGTATAAATTTTAGTTGCAATTTTAACGTTCACAGGAATTTATTTTGAAAAAATTTTAATCTCCATTAGACTTAGTGGCGGAGAGAAGCGAAATTTCGCTTTCTCTATACTATTTCAAGAGTGATATTTGGTTGGGCCATTTTGACTGTTCTCAATTCAAATTAGCGACGGTTATTATTTGGCGGGATAGCGCGCAATTCCAAACACACCACTCTTAACATTAAACGATCCGTCCCGCTCACACGCTTCAAGAGAAAAGAGAGAAGAGCATCGACCGCGAAGACCCGAGCCGACGCACTGAAAAACAGAGATCTTTGCAACGGCGTTCGGTCACGCGCGCGAAGAGCCGCTCCGCACAAGAAAATTAACTACATTATCGCAACGTGATAGAACTGTGTTCTCATCGAGGCAGGAAGCCTTGAAGAGTGTTTTGTGAGTGGTTGGCGAACGGGGATCCTGCGAAACGGCGTCCCTACAGTCCACGCGCCACTCAGATGTCAAAGGCATCGGGCTTCGTCCAGGTTGGTCCCGTATATTGTTATATGAATAGGCATTTAAAACAATAAGAATGAGTTAGCCAAGGTAGGGTTGCATATAGACTGAAAATTGTATTTTTCCACAGTCAAAGCGGTTCTAATTACCTCTACACTACCGATTAGCGCTCGAAGCACCGGATGTTCGGAGAGGTCGCCATAAAAGGCAGGAATATCACCGGAAACCCATTAGTATGGACTGCTCGGGCGAGAGTGGAGGCGCAGTACTCTCGGCCGGTTGAATGGGAGGCATATCTATCCGCCTCTACGTTCGGATGCTGTTTGAAACTCTGCTGGATTATAATGTTGCTGGAAAAAGTAGTTTCATAGAAACTATGAGTAAGGGCGCTGGTATTAGCCAAAATTCGAAGTTTTTCTATGCAACGGCTACATTGTACTGGACCGAAAACACGGACAATTCTTCATTACCCCTTCGACCCATGTTTTCATCTAATGCGGGACACCTAGTAGGGGAAGGGTACCTACTGTTTTACATGGATTCCCAACCATGGAGCAGCTTGCATTCGTGACGAAATGCACGCGTCTAACTCAGAAAGAGAAAGAGAGTGGTACTTGAACGGGGCGAGGATTTGAACCTAGACCTCTGGTATACTAGGCAAGTCCCCCGCCACTAGGCTACGAGGCCCGCCACTAGATTACATATGTGAAATAATGGAGTGATATCAAAATGCACTAGAATTCTAATTTTAGGGAAAGTATCAAGTTTGTTTGCCGATACATTAACTCTGCAGATCGAATCGCTTAACTGGTTTGGTTAAATGTTACCATAGAGTCAAATTGTAAGGTGAAATGTGAGACTAAATAAATATTATTTTTAAAGTAACTGGACATGGATAACTAATACCCCACCCACCGTCTTGATTAGCCTAACATACCGCATTCCCGTACTATGGCTACATTGAATTGGATGGAAAGCACGGACATTTTTTCATTGCCGCTTAGACCCATCTTTTCATCTAATGCGATGGTACATGGTAGAGCAACAGCTCGCATTCGTCGAAATCTTATCTATCTCAGAAAGAGAATGAAAGTAGTGCATAAACGGGGCGGGGATCTTAACCCCTGGAATCAAAAGCAAAGCCCCCGAGCCCCTGAGCTGTGAGACAAATCATTGTCATTTGTCTAAACCAGTTAAGGTCAAATCTCTTTTTTTGTTCAGGGAAAAATTTAGTCGTCAATTGATCATACCCATATGGCATATCTATACTAATAATAAATCTGTAAGGGGTGTTCATGGAGTAAGTTGCTTTGTTTTCTAAGATACTTCGTTTGTAGACTTTATGTATGATACTAAGACTAAATTGATGATTTTTAGAAATCAGTTCTGTATGTATGTATGTATGTATGTTCCTCCATAACTCTTAAACAGATCATCTGAATTCGATTAAACTTACTACACGTAAATTTAAATACACGGGACACACGATAGGCTATATAGAATTAAGTTCCGCTTACGTTAAGATGTAGCTGTCATACAAACCGAAATGCCCCGAGACGGCGGCGGCTTGGGGGGTAGTCACTATCTGCCTTTATACCGGACTTTTTGAGACGGTTTTCATTAACATAAGGAGCGATCAACGAGCAAGGATTGCGTATGTAATTATTAAATATTTAATTTGAAAATTGTAGGTGTTAAAAAGGCCTACAGAAAGTTCCACGATATCATGTAAAGCGATAACTTCGAACCACTCGCCCGATTTATTTGCGTATTTTATTAACGTATAGCAACTCTGGGCGCAGTCAGATTCCGGATGGGTTACCGTTTTCGATGTCGAAGGTGGCTGTGGTTCGTATTCCTCATAAAACTTTATAAAAGTAAGGAAGGTGGGGTTAAACCCGCCTTTGTTGGTTTTGTATCAATTTCCATGTAGCAGTGCCAGTGCAGTAAGGTTCTGGCGGCACATGCTTTTAAAATTCGCTCACAAATATTTACGAAGCTCTAAATGGGAATATGTCGATGTTTATCAATAAATCATGCCATATCGGTTCAAACGATTTTGATTAAATTTGACAGATGGATACATAGTCCTGGACCAGACTTTTGGTGGGTTACTTTTTAGCCAGGAAATAATTCAGATTGAAATCAATCCAACACGACATTGACCCGAGCGGAGCCGGGTACCGCAGCTAGTATTATAATATTTGCCACCTGAAACGATATGAATTTTCATTATTGACTGGTTTTTAAATTGATTATGGGTAACGTACAAGGTCTAGTCAGCCAGGGAATTAAAAGACTACACCTCATGCCCGCAAGCATGAGAGGCCATACAGCCCAACCGAGGGTGGCACAAACAAAAATTTATATATATATATATATATATATACATATATACATATATAGTTAAGTATATTATTGTGCGATACATGGCTTAATAATAATAATAATAACAATAACGTACAATTAATTGCATTTATGCCAAATTATGATGAATATTTCAAAAACAGCGAAAATGACCTAAAATGACTAGAAATAAAGATAAAAAAGTTTTAGTATTGTTAGTATTTTGTTTACCAAGCGAAGGGACTAATGTTTAATGTGATACAAACAAATCCACTCAAGCTTTTGTAGCTGCTGTATAACACTCAGTATATTACGAAATGTTGCCAGTTTATTTATCCTCCAATGTTTACAATAAAAGTTTCAGAAGGATTTCGCCGCTCTGATTATTTTCCCGTCCGGCGCGCTGTGTGCTGTGTACATAGAGGGTTGAGTAAATAATCACCTGAAAGTAATGAGACCCTTATTTGAGCTCGTGGCGCAAGATTAAATGAGAAAGGGCATATATTTAGATCTGGTTGAATAGTTTTTCGTTGTTTCTGAACTGTATCTCGTTTTGTACTCACATCTCTGAACAGTATTTCATAGTTAGTGGACTAATGGTACAATGTTGCATGATGCTCAATTTGACGCTTATTAATTTTTCCTGAAAATTCATTTATGATTTTTTTATGCAACCTGACATGGGTGACTATCATAATTACCGTTATGATATTAACCCAATACACCACATTCCCTAAGGAATAAGGTTCCATGCCAGAACCTTCTCTTTATGACCACGGCTACACTGAACTGGATGGAAAACACGGACAATTTTTATTGTAGCTTCAATCATAGTTTCATAAAATGCAGTGGTACCAATACGGGCGGGCTTAACCTTACCCCTTACTAGGGGAAAGGGACCTACCGTTTTAAAGTGTTCCGAAACATGATACAGCTCGCATTCGTACCGAAATCCTACGTGCATGGCGCTGGTACCAGTCAAAATTCGAAGTTTTTTTATGCAACCTGACATATCAGCACGACTATCGTTATGATATTAGCCCAATACACCACATTCCCCAAGGAATAAGGTGCCATGCCAGGCTCTTCTCGTTATGAGCACGGCGGAAAATACGAACAATTTTTCATTACCGTTTCGACCATATTTTCATCCAATGCGGGACATCTACTGGGGAATGTTACCTACAGTTTTACATGGATTCCGAACCAAGGAGCAGCTCGCGTTCTTAACGAAATTCACTTATCCAACTCATAAGATAAAAAAAAGTGTTGCATGAATAGGGTGAGGATTCGAACCCCTAGACCTCTGGTATTCAAGGCAAGTCCCCGCGCCACTAGGCTACGAGCCGCTCAAGCATTGTATTTGTGTATGTTAGGAATCATGTAATTTTCATACTTATGCTACAAATTTAATGTATTTCTAGTGAAATACATTTTATACGTATTGTCATGCAATACATCTGTTTTCTTAACTAACCAAGAGACAAGGCACATTGCATAATTTAGGAATGTTAAAGGTTAACCTAGCTCGTAAATATAGTCGTACGACTTGAAGTCAGTTACAGAACTTGAATACCGCGACTGGGGTGACACACCCTCTTTTATGACAATCATGTAGGGGTAGGCAGGGGCTATGACGGCTGACCTACTAACCGATATAACTAATATTGTGATGACTAAGAATATTACATTTCATGAGGATCTACCGTAGTGACGGGGCGTTTTTCTCGCTTGATCGATAACAAAACCATTGGATTTTTATAAACTGTGCATAGTTGATCACATAAATATGTTCTAAGATTTTTAATTAGGCTTCATGGGGTGTTTGGCTCAAAGTGTAACGGTCGTTTTTAGCTATCTCTGCTATAACTCCTTAAGGCGCTAGGACTAGCCAACTACTCGCGCCATACAAATGCACTTTTTAACAAATGTAATAATATGTAGTGTAACGCTTCAGCAAATCCAAATAGAACTCCAGACTGATAATGGATTGTTAATATTTTTTTATTCCATCATTTATTTAAATAATAATAAAAATAAAAAAGTTGATTTTTCTCATTAGAAATCTGAAAGTCATTCGATTTCTAGATATAAGCAAAAACAGCATATATGCATAAACAAAAAATTCCATTTGCTTTTAGATTTCTACATTTAGTCAAAAAAGTTCGGAAATGGACACCGTTTCCGCAATGTATTTTGTATAGAAAAAGGAAACATACATTAACGAAAATCATTCGATTCCTAGACAAGGAATCATATATTGTAAGGATGACACTTATAATCGTCAGACTTAGTTAGTTTACTTGGGGTGCCTCGTCTAACTTTGCGATTTGGCTAGTACCAGGCCCTTAAACTGTGTCGGTGAGCACTCCAAGCGGTTATATATTTAACGTCATAAAACTATTTATAAAAAAAGGCTAGAATTTGTGAGATGATTTAAAGGCTTAGCACAAAAAGGTGCGCCATTTTCTACTTGTGGATCTGAGCTTTAGACCTCGCGAGTCTATTTTTGCAAAGCTTAAAACACAATAATTCTTCACCGCGCACCTTAAACCAAAATCCTATTATTTCTCTTGTTTCCCACTCGGTACTTACCTAACGCAAAAGATCTTGTCACAAAACAATATTTTTGTGACATTTTTCAAAATCGCTCCGTCATTTTCAAAACAATTAAAAAACTGGCTCGATTAAAATATTACATATTTGTGGAACCTGCTCACAAAATTTGAAAGATATACAAAAGATGACAGGCATAAGATAGAATCAGTGGCCCAGTGGCGCGACACTTCGGCGATCCCTCTCCGAAGTTAAGCAACGCTGGGTCCGGTCTGGTCTTGGATGGGTGACCATTCGACCGTTGAGAGAGGCTGGCCGTGGTTCGGATTCCACGTTAAGCTGTAGGTCCCCTTCCTTACTTACTAGGTGGTAGGGTTTATCCCGCCCGGGTTGGTACCATCGCATTGGATGAACGATGGTCGAAGCGGCAATGAAAATTGTCCGTGTTTTCCATCCAGTTCAATGTAGCCGTGCAATATAAGGAAGGTCCTGGCATGGCACCTAGTTCCCATGTGGTGTGTTGGGCTAATACCATGACAGAAGGTGTGGTATTAGCCATCCATGTCCAGTCATATAAAAAAAAAAGAATGTTTGCCCAAGGTAAAACTTCAACTACATAAACATTTACTTTTTTTGCAACTGGAAAACTTTTTTTTGTAATTTCCCTGTTCTATAATTTGATTGAATTGAACCTACTGCATACATTTTTCTTTATCTTTTATTGTGAATTATTTTCAAAGTTATCATTTACTATAAACATTCAAATAAAGCTCGCATAATTCTATGAGTTTGCGCTCCCTGCTGCAGCATTGTTCGCACAAACTGTTAAATTGGATTAACAAAACTAATGAAACCGTGATAATTAAATATTATCATTGTTACATTGTACCAATAAGCCCACTGAAATATTGAAAAACTTGTTTCCTGGAACTGTAATTAGGCTATTTCAATAATTACGGATATCTATTGAAAAAGCTTTATTACTTCTCTAAATTTCATGATTATGGAGTACATTATTATTACAAAAACTTTGTTATACCTAAGGTCTTGAGAGTGAAGAAATAACAGGAGAACGGATTAACCTAATTAAGTGTCGACACCTCAGTTGTGCCGCCGGAGGAATTCAGCCTTTGTTTCGGCGGGACTAACTCATTGTAGTATGCTTGTATTGTTATATAAATTATCGTTTATGTTTGTTTATACTGTATGTATATATTTTTATTTCATTTGCTTTATTATTTTCCTTTGAAATTGCTATTGTGTACCTACCTACAGATATTTTAGATTGTCTCTCCTCATCACCCCAAAGATTGACTGGAAGAAATCACTCCTAGTGATAAGTCCGCCTTTGTGCAATTTTGTTGTTGTTTCGAATTGTTTTTGTAATTTTACTTGTTTTCTATTGCACAATAAAGAATTCATTCACTCATTCATTCATTCATTCATTGGCGGGCACGGTGCAAAACCGTGCTGATGCGCTCTGGGACCTTCTCTGTTTCAAAGAATAAGATAGGCTCCGTGATGAGAAAGATCCAACATGTCCACAAAAAATACAATGTGCATAGTGTATGATTTGGTAAGATTTACGAAAATTTTAATAATTAATAAAACGACTTATAGCTGAAAGTAAGCCACGACCGCTGTAGTCAAAAATCTAACAAAAACATATAAATCTTGATTATAAAAAGATTATAAATCTTGATTAAATAAGCTATATCTGATGAGTAATCTTTTAAAGATGTTCTTATTTTATCATTGCGTAATCCACCTCCAAAGTTATTGTATAAAATGCGCGAAAAATTCGAACTTTCGGACCTTATAACTTAGAAACAGTCATCAGACATCTAGTTTGATCAAATAAAGCTATTTTAAGCAAAATTTGGGATCTTTGACAAGAAATATGGGCGTTATCTTTTTTCCCCGTTTGTATGGGGAGTTGAGCGGGATGGCCCACCTTAATACATCATTACGAATGTAGAATGACGTATCGACCTCCTGGTTCTTACCATTATCAGTTTACCTACCAATTTGGGAGACGTCACATTGGATTTTTCACCGTTTTCATCACTGCGCTACAAATGTGTACGGCGATATAATGTTGTAAGTCGCGTGGCGTCATTTTTTGCGCGTTCGTTGCATGGAAGTTATTTCTCCATACATTCTTCATCTCCATGAACTCAGTTAGTACTTAATACGTCCTTTCACATCCCAAGATACCTGCCGTTTTTATCAGCAAAACATGGCTAGTCGCCACTGCCGCCTTTTCTTACTAGAGGTTAAATTTACACCCAGTATTACACTAATGAAGAGGACGATTGATTACTGGGTACTAGATTCACTGATCCGTAAAATAGGATAATATTCAAATACCGGTCGCGACCGCGCCTACCTCCCCGCGCTCCCCCGCCCGCCCTCGAGCCGCCCTCCGCCCGCCGCCCTGAGGACAATCCGCCCTGAGTGCCGCCAGTGTGGAGTTACGACTTCTTTGTAATGTTAATGTTATTTTGTCGGTTCAACGAGCTGTATGCGGATGGCGTAATTAATATTCGTAGAAAACGTGATGGTGAGATGATCTGTCGACGGCTGCCATTACGTACATTCAAATTGACTCCGTATTTAAAACAAGACAATAATTTATTTACAGCACATAGAAATGAAGAAAGAAAACCGGCCAATTGCGAGTCGAACTCGTACACGAAGGGTTCCGTACCATCGTCCAAGATTTAACACAAAAAAATCACGTTTTTTATATGGGGCCCCCCTTAATTTTTTTATTTTTTTTATTTTGCCTATTTGTTGTTATAGCGGCAAAAGAATTACACACTCTGTGAATGAGCAATCTACATTATTGTATGTGAGTATGGTATCTGAAATGACCGATAAATGGGATGATTTTCAGCTGGCTCGCAGAAAACTGCAATGTTTGTTTTCAGCCAAATCCCTTCTTCAGCTCATTATGCATAAGACGACTGACCCTGGTTAAAGGTTGTTTATTTAAAGGTTTGGTGACTGAAACATTTAGCAGTCAGATTTCACCATTCATGAAAACCTAAACAATTTTTTAATGTCTGATTTGATTTTAATATCAGGTTATTTTATTTTCAGTATAGCACAGCTGTGCACCATGCATCAGGCAACTTGGAGTGCTTGCAAATGCAAATCGTGACTCATAACGTATTCATTGCAATCTCTATCACACGTTCATTCCGCCTAGAAATGCACCCGAGTCACGTTGAAAGAAGTTAATGCATGCAAATTAAACTGACATTTCCAAAATAACAAAATGAAGACTATCATTCTAAATTAAGTACCTTCAGCCTCTCATTATGCAGTGTAGTGTGAAGTAAACAACGATAAATCTAAATAAAAAAGGTAACAAACAGAAAAAAGGGATTAATTAGATAAATCCTTTCTTCTCGTTCGAAATAAAGATACGTAAAAAGATCTGATTAAGAGGAGGAATTATATTGATTGGCTTCATTTCGAGAAAATATATAGCACTTATCTCTATGCAAATCCCATTAAATGAATGATGGTCGAAGCGGCAATGATTTTTTTATTTTTAATGTAGCTGAGCAATATAAGGAAGGCCTGCCATTAAGCTTTTGTAGAAACGGGATGCACTGAAAAAAAATATGTGCAACTAGTTACTGTTTTAGCACAGTTAAAATTTAGTCATTTATGGTAGCGTATTTCTCATTTTTAACCGACTTCAAAAAAGGAGGAGGTTATCAATTCGTCGGAATCTTTTTTTTTTTTATGTATTTATTAATGTATTGCGGTAAGTATTTAATAATTGTTTTAACCGATTGAACAGTACCGCTTGATAAAAATAACACGTGTAACGGATCAGATGATTTTGAAACAGTTATCTTAACTGATTAAATATAACGGTTGACTACAAATTAGGCGTGCAACAGTCCAGTTTTAAGAGGTTGAGGAATTTTAACAGATTGGACAGAACCTTTTCACTGAATATAAGACGTAAGTAAGAATGGAAAAAATACTAAAGCTAGAAACTAGTGGGTCTTTGCGAGACGCTTGGGAAAACTACTTATAGAATCGACAGGCGATCGGCGAGCTGCCTCATTTTTTAAACAACGCGTCTCCTTAGCTATTCAGCGGGGGAACGCTGCATCAGTATTGGGGGGACAATGACAACAGTACCAATGGATGAATTTTTTTATATTTAATTAAGTGTATTTTATGTTTGTTACTTATGTTGTGTTTTTTTCATGAAACTGAATAAAGAGAGATGCTAATCAAAGCTAGAAACAGGGAAACAATAAGATAAAAGAGTTATCGCACACAGCTTAAAAACAATTAAAATATATAGTTATATATATATATATATAATTTAATGTTTAAGGTTAACTTTTTTCTCTCAGAGTAACAGATTTACTTAATTGGCTCTATTTTACCGTTGCAAGACGGTTGTTTTTAGTGCGGAGGGATGGTATTAGGCAGTGTCGAGAATTCTCCATGGTAGAAACGATAGACCGCAGAGAAAGACACTACATCCCATGACTGAAAATTCAAAAACAAGTCTACTCTTGCCCCCAAATTGCACTCTGACATATGAACTTGGAGCGTACCTTTAAAAATGTAAACGCCTTTTATTTACGTACAAAGATATCAGGCAGCTACTATCAAAATATATCCGATTTTTTTTTTCTTGAAGATATTGTTAAATCCTAGTCGCTAGTCTCCTATGTTTTCATAAATTAGTTCTGATCGTTAATGACAGAGTTGTAATCAGTTTAATTTTGCATATTTTTTGTTAAAAAAATTTGTATTAAGCATATAATATTCTTGTACTCTTTGATAATATTTTAAAACATAGACGTACTGGTGAGGTGATATTGTTGGCATAATTTTAACCAAATATCTTTACAAATGGAGTAGGAAGTAGTTTTGCTTTTTTGTATGGACCGACACGAAAGATATACACTCTTCATTGACGGTTTGAAAGTATTTTCAGGTTTGAAATAACTAATTTGAATAGTTTGTAACATAAATAAAACATTGTTTGTTTTGAAATATTTGAGTTTTTCCTATAGACGATAATATAATCTATAAGTCCATCTATATCTGCATCTATTTAATAGCTGTACGCATGGGCACGGCGATAGCGTCACACGGGAACACCTGCACATGCTGCAGTAGACTTCCATAACCATCAGGCTTAAAGTTGACGTTTTATTTTACTTTAAAATATAACCTACACCGTTCAGGAAACAAACGAATAGATGCTCTTTTTATATTGATAATGACAGCATTGTAGAAACCCTTAACTGGATAGAAAATATGGACAAACTTTCATTGCAGCTTCCATCATCTATTCATCCAAGCAATGTGACATGTATGGATGTATAATCGACCGTGAAGCAAGGACGCATTAATTAAAGAAAGATCCCTGTAAAAATAACTTCTTTACAAATATACTGCAAGGCTGGACCCGAACCAGCAAAACATACCATTCGCGGTTATTGCGTCTAACCAATTTCGCCACCTACTGTATACCCATTATTTGGAATTCTCCTACAGTCCCTCTTCACGTAATCAATGCCTTTTGCTAACACAGTATTTAGGATTATACCTACATACATTTATTTAACGCTATAGGAGGTCGATCGTACATACATACCTTGGAATAAGCGACGTACATGCTTAGTACGAATAAGTATATTTATCTATTCATCCGCTGAGATGGTATTATACTGGTCGGGCTTATCGGCGGAAGAGGACCTACAGTTATACATGGATAATAAATTTAACGGATATTTACTTGTAACAGCTTCGATTCGTAATGAAACGCACTAAACCAACTCAGAAAGTGAAAGAAAGCGTTGAAAGTGGGCCGCTCGAATTCATTATTGCTAAAAATGTCTATACTAGTCCCAGACTAATATTTATCTTTACAACGTATATCCATATACTACCATAATGTTATGAATCTCTTTGACAACAGTATGTCGCGAACAAACGTTCGCACATCCGCACTGCGTCGCGAGTGTAATGTCGCCTCGCCCTCGCGACATTTCATTGTAAATTCATGTTAAGCGTTGCCTTATTCTAATGGAATGAAAAGTAAGCTTGATGTATGGATAAGTGAAAATTTACATGCGTATACATTCCGTAGCTCCTAAAATCGTTTTGATTGAGGCAACTTTACATTTCGAAGCAATGTACTGAAATTTAAATTAGAATGTTAACTTTGGATTCAGTCGGACTTTATGAACATCTAAATGAATATAGACTAAAAAAAATAATCGGTGAATCTAACTGTAATTCCAATAATGACAACCGTCTTGCAACGTTCAAATAGAGCCAACTAATTAAATCGGTTACTCTGAGTGAATACAGTTAGCATTAAACATTAAATGTTACTGATTTTTTTACTGTTTTTTAATAACTGTTTTCTCTTACTGTTTCCCTAACTGTGTGAAAACAGTTTCTAGCTTTAGTATTTTTTCCATTCTTACTTACTTCTTATATTCACTGAAAAGTTACTGTCCAATCTGTACTTTACAACTGGACGACTCCATTTCAAAATCATCTGATCTGAAATAACTTTTTAATACCGACTGTTTCGGCTCATTAACAGATACTTTTTTTTTTTATGTGACCCGACATGGATGGCTAATACCACACAACTACCGTTATGATATTAGCCCAATACACCACATTCCCGAAGGAATTTGGAGCCATGCCAGGACCTTCCCTTTATGAGCACGGCTACATTGAACTGGATGGAAAACACGTACAATTTTTCATTGCCGCTTCGACCATCTTTTCATGCAATGCGATGGTACCAACCCAGGCGGGCTTAAACCCTACCACCTAGCAGGGGAAGGGGACCTACAGTTTTACATGGATTCCGAACCATGGAGCAGCTCGCATTCGTGATGAAAATGCACTTATCGAACTCGGAAAGAGAAAGACAGTGGTGCATGTCGGTATTGAACCCAGGTCTCTGGTACGCTAGGCCAGTCCCCGCGCCACTAGGCTACGAGCCGTAATACATTAATAGTAATGAGAAATACTTTACTATAATGACTGAATTTGAACTGTGCTCAATCAGTAAACAGTTGCACTTTTTTTTTAATATACCAGGGATTAGCAGCGACTGTAGGGTGCTGTACGGTACACACACGTCATCACGTCAGGTGTCACAGGATGTGCGGCGGGAATTCTATGTGCTGGGCGGACAAAAGAGTTCTCGTTTCCCGCCCGCCCACGCCACATCCGGTCCGGTCGGTGGATCATATGTTAGTAGGTATACGCAACGGCTACCTGTGACTAAGTTAGCGAAAGCGAACCGACGCCGCGACGGAATGCTTTTTGGCATATAACATTATTTTCAGCTGTTTTGGGTATTTACGGTAGTTAAAGTATAGTAAATTGTATATGATTATCCATACTAATATTATAAATGCGAAAGTAAGTCTGTCCGTCTGTTAAGTTTCATGCTTAAATTGCTGAAACATTTTTGATGAAATTGGGTATAGGGAGATTCTGGGGGTCCATTCAGGTAAGAGTAAGTGCGAGTTCGGGAGTGAGTTAACCTAAAAATAGCTCGGAAATATTTTATTATTTAAATAACGGAACCGCTATTTATACTTCCAACGTATTTACAAGACAGACCAGATTTGTACCTTACTGTAATGATGTTCAAGAAGTGTGGAAACATTAACTATTTAAAAATGTGAGTTGATATTTATTGACGAATTCGAACTCACTCTTGCTCTGAATGGACCCCCTGAACCTTAGAAATGGACATAGGCTACCTTTTGTGACGAAAATTAAGCTCAAAAGCGGGGAAAATGAGGATGAATATTTGTACAGGGAACATCAATACGAAACTAAATTGACCCGAGCGGAGCCGGATACCTTAGCAAGCACAGATGTTTTGAATTCGAATTTACATTAACTTTTTTGAATTTTATCCTTTTTAGAATTTGTAGGTCAATACACTTTTTCTTAGAAACGCGTGGAGGTATAAATTTGAAATTGTCATCAACTTATTAGGTGTAAATCCCCTACCTCTGGAGATGTTAAATATTCAATTCGATTAAAAAAACTGGCCAAGTCTGAGTCGGACTCGCACACGAAGGGTTCCGTACTATCGTACAAGATTTAACATAAAAAAAACATGTTTTTGTATGGGACCCCCTTTAATCTTGTTTATTTTGTAATTTTACCTATTTGTTGTTATAGCGGCAAAATAAATACACACTCTGTGAACATTTCAGCTGCCTACCTATTACGGTTCATGAGATACAGCCCTGTGACTTATATAGCTGAGGCTTAGTAATAGGGTTCCCTTTTCACCCTTTGGGTACGGAACCCTAAAAATTGGTCTTAGATGCCGCATATTCGATTCGTATATTCAAATTAAAAATTCAAATTCTTTATTGGCAACAAAAACAACAATTAGGTACAATTTAGAATGCGTATGCATTTGATGCATCCTAATGAGGTAATTGTATACCAAAAGGTGCTAGCTTAGCGTAATCCTAAGCGGCCAGTACTACCTGAGTTGAGCTGACTACAAGGTGCTGGTTTTCAGCAAGTACCTACCTATATGACGTATAAGTCGGGGGAAACCGATTTATTTTCGCCGGTATTCAAGCGGTCAAAGCTCGAAGTAGAACCGATGGTGTTATGATCATGTCGTAGCAATTGATAAGTTTAGAATAAAACATTAAATTGTATTACCTTATTCAACAATTAATTCTTCATACATTGTAGGCACGTGACCTCGACGAGGAATCCCTTTGCAAAGTAAATTATACCAGTTGCATTAATATCGGGCATTGACAATCAAATACACTATCAATATACAATCTATTTCGTTCCTTTGTAACGGGTCGTGATCAAGAGAGAATCCGTACCGATGACTAAGCTAGCAGTTCCTTTGTATCCGAGTCGAGGCTAAGTAACAGCAAGTTAGTCGAACTCTGCGCTTGCAATACGATTCCACTCGAATGGAGTTCTGAGCTCCGGGTCCCAGTTGTCACCTAAATTGGCGTTTGCGAAACTTCGAAGTTATGTAAAAACGTCAAACTCCGTACAAGTTTTACTAGATATTCTGTGGTTTTACGAGGCAATCCGCCGACGTATCAAAGTAGTCGAAATTGGACACCGGGTGGCTAAGCTCAAATGGCAGTGGGCTGGTCACGTCAGCCGAAGAGACGGCGACCGTTGGAGTAACCGTGTCCTACACTGGCGGCCGTGGACAGGCAAACGGAGTGTGGGAAGACCACCCGCCAGGTGGGAAGACATCAAGTGCGTCGGCGGAAAGCAGTGGTTCCGTACTGCTCAGGGCCGGGAGCACTGGAGAAGGATTGGAGAGGCGTATGCCCAGCAGTGGACGCAAACACGCTGACTGACTGACTGACTGACTGTGGTTTTACTTCTTCAAGCTGTAAAAGTCAAACTCGGTCTTCCGATTTGGATGAAGACGCGAAGTCGGAGTAAACGGCAACGTTGAGTAAGCTGTCAAATCAAACTCAGACTCGCAAATGTTGGTTCGATTAACGCCCACTGCGCGCGCTCTTCAATTTCTCCATACATTTGAAAACACCAGTTGATCGGTTTGCCGTAAACGCCAATTTAAGTAATAACTAAGACTACAGACCCAGCGCTCCTAGCCCCAGTTTTCACCTAAATTGACATTTGCGGAACTTCGAACTTACGTAAAAACGTCAAACTCCGTACAAGTTTTTAATAGATATTCTGTGGTTTTACTTCTTCAAGCTGTCAAAGTCAAACTCGGACTTCCGGTTTGGATGAAAACGCGAAGTCGGCGTAAACGGCAACGTCGACGTATTTACCGCAAGGCGAGTAAGCTGTCAAATCAAACTCGGACTCGCAAATGTTAGTTCGCTCAAAGCCCACTGAGGGCGCACTTAAATTTCTCCATACATTTGAAAACGCCAGTCGATCGGTTTGCCGTAAACGTCAATTTAGGTGACAGCTGGTACTACGTTCTCTGGACGAGCGGGGCGCGAGTAGGGAAAATTATCGTTCCCGAAACGCTTTGGACGTTTCGTGGGTCAGGTTGTTGCTTTGAGTCTCTCGAACATTTTAACGGTATGTAGATAACAGACATTTCACTGACTGAAGTTCGTGGCGCGACGCCTTGCGATTCGATAAACTCGGTGAAGCACCTCTGAACTGAGGTTCTGAATGGGCGACCAATGGTACAAGTATTTAGGTAAAGGCGCAGAACTCCGTAGGGATGTAGGGTCTATACCTGCGTTCTATCGTCTCTACCATAGAGAATGCTCATCGCAGCTGCATGTCTTGTTTCTCCGTCCCCTTCCTACCTTGCACTCATCATGCACTTTTGCCTATCTATGTTGGAGGCATTGAGTTCCGTTCGGCCAGCAAATCAAACGAATGTATTTATATAACTGTCACATTTAATTGTATAACAATATAGGGCACGACTTGGCGTTGTTGCATTCAAAGGAAGACTGAGGAGCCGGTGGGCCGGCATGTCCCCACGTGCACGGCGCGCGGCGAGGCGAGGGGAGGCGCATCGGCCGTTTCATATTACACCCTCCGCGCCCGTCGTTGTGTTTAGGTACGTACCGGCACACACTCATTCACTGTCGATATTCCAAAAATAAGAACCAACCGCTTCTCCAGATCCTTTATCTCTAGGGTTGGTAAACAATGCAATCAACTCCCTGGTATTTCCCCAAAGTAGGTATTTTCTTCAAATATGGTGTGAAGAAGCATCTAGCCGGTCGGCCCCATTGTAATTTCGAAAGCCCGTGGACGTCGTCAAGCACCTTAAGAGGTCCAGGCGTATTGTATTGTATTGTTTTATTGCATTCATAGGTAGGTAACCTACACTTAAACATGTCAAGAATCGTTACGCTAGGTCTATGTCAAAAATATAAATGTCGCATACTCTATTTCCATGCACATAAGAACTGGCAAACATATTTTGCCAGTCACAAAATAAGTTTAAAACTTAAGTAGTTGATTAATTAATGCCACCGCTCGCAAACATAAGGAGAAACGTAAAAAATAAATATAAAAAAACAAAAGATAAATAAATACGCCATACACCCCGCTTAGCATTAAAAACATCCGAATTCCCGATTTTTCCTCTGGATTTTACCAAAATATTCTTTCCCACAAACCTTTTTCTGACAATTACGAACACAACAAAAAACAATCAGTCAAATCGGTCGACCCGTTCTAAAGTGAAGATCTAACAGTTATATTCAGAGAGGGCGGACTAACTTTAACCCGCCGGACTTTGTATACTGGTTTTTGTATGGTTAGTCCGTTGCTAATCTCATACTAAGTCTCTGTATTTAGATAAAGGTTAAAATCTTGCAGCCGACAAGCACAGCACCTGTGAATTGGCACAAATCTTGATAAAACCGGAGAGAGCGCAAGTCGGACTCGCGATTCAAGACTCTTATCTTGAATCGTTTCGAACTCTATAAAACTAGTTAAAGTAGATTGGCTGTGGAGACGCTCATAAATCGTTCGTTAATTGCAAAGACAGCAGGATTAAGACATGACAAAACTTCTTTATTCCCGTCAAAATACTACTTTTCCTATTATTATTTTAGTTAACTGGAAACGAATGGCTAATATGACACCTAGATGCCATGATATTAGCCTAACATACCACATGGGAACTAGGTGTCATGCCAGAATCTTCCTATAATTATTCGGCTATACCGAAATCGATGAAGAATACGGAAAATGTTCAGCACCACATTATTGCGACGGTACCAGCCCGGGGCGAGATTGAACCCTAGACCTCTCTAGGTCACCGCCTAGAGCTTTACACGGACTCAAAACTAGAGTCAGCCTCAAGGTTTCAACGGTCACCCATCCCTAGTCCCACCGCGGTCAGAGTTGATTAAAGATGATGGTCAAATGTCGAGCCAATGGACTGACTATGCTGACTTTATTGATAGTGTCAAATATTTCGATTACTGAATCAGTTTGAAACTTTTGAGACGACAGATGATTTTTCATGAAAAAAAAATATTTTATGTAAATAAAGATAAAACGTTTTTTTAGAATGTAATTATATGTATGTATGTTTTGAAATTAAATAACATGTGTCAGTTTTGCAATGCAAGATGTGCCTTTAGCTGCTGCATTAAAGGTACGAGCATTTGCAAAGATTTAACTAAAGTAAAATATTTATCATGAATAATAAATAAGGATATAATGCATAATCCGTCAGCAAGGAGGTGATATCTACATGTTAACAGTCTAAGAGGTATTTATTTCCACGCCACGCCTTCAGGTATTGCAGCGTTGTGCCGCCGCCTCCGCCGTGGCGGCCGCCGCCCGCCCAACCGCCGCCAGGGCGGGCGGCGAGTCGCGGCCGGTGCTAACGACCTGCGATCGATATCGGCCTATTTAGCAGTACCACCACCGCCACTCCGCAACGCACATCTACCTCGCCCGCTAATATTGCACGATTAACGTGGAATGCTAGAGAATACTTTTCGAAGACGCGAGCGACGTTCCAACACTGAAAAAAAAATCTGCGAACCTAACTATAATTCCGATAATAATAACCGTATGGCAACGTTAAAAGCGAGCCAACTAAGTAAATTGGTTACTCTAACTGAGTGAAAACAGTTAACCCTCTCTTTTTTTATGTGACTGGACATGATGGCTAATACCACACCTTCTGTCATGGTATTAGCCCAACACACCATATGGGAACTAGATGCCATGCCAGGACCTTCCTTATATTGCTCGGCTACATTGAACTGGATGGAAAACACGGACAATTTTCATTGCCGCTTCGACCATCGTTCATTCAATGCGATAGTACCAACACGGGCGGGATTAACCCTACCACCTAGTAAGTAAGGAAGGGGACCTACAGTTTAACGTGGAATCCGAACCACGGCCAGCCTCTCTCAACAGTCTAATGGTCACCCATCCAAGACCAGACCGGACCCAGCGTTGCTTAACTTCGGAGAGCGATCGCCGAAGTGTCGCGCCACTGGGCCACTGAGGCTGACCTTCTTTTTCATTGCTTTTTAACTGTGTAAAACTACAGCACTATTTGCTTATCTGAGTGAAAACTATTTCTAGCTTTAGTATTTTTCCATTTTTGTTTATGTTTTTTAATCATAAAAAAGGTACTGTCCAATCTAAAAAAAAATACTGCAAATCTAGAAACTGGAAAGTTGCACTCCTGATTTGTAGTCAGGTCCTTCTTGCCATCTCGCAATCAATACCAGTACAAGATAATCAGCGCTAGGCCCTTTAAGTGTCAATTAAAATAAATCAACACTTCAATCTTTTAATATCATCTGATCTGTGACACGTGTTATTTTCACCAAGCGGTATTGTTCAATCGGTTAAAATAACTGTTTATTACTAACTGTTTGTAGGCATTTATGGACACTCTTATTTACCATATTTAAAAATTCAATAATCACAGCGATCGGGCAAGAAACTTCGCTGAACATTTATCAACGTCCACTAAATCCTAACAAAGTATTTATTTTGTCCACTGCCTAAATTTAATACACTTAGGGCCTTTTTCACCTACTGTGGATTAGCTTAGTCGCCACATGTTAAGGGCCTTTCTTAGCAGCTTGCTATCAATACCAGTACAAAGTAATCAGCACTTTAGTCATTAAGGCCCTTTGAGTGTCAATTAAAATAATTGGCAGTTGGAGAAAACCAGGCTTAGGGCCTTTTTCACCTATTGCTGATTAGATTAAACGCCACATATTAAGAGTCTTTTTTAGTAGCTTACAATCAATACCAGTACAAGATATCCACCACTTTAGTAATAAAGGCTCTTTAAGTTTCGATTAAAACAAATGAGCACTTGGTGAAAACGAGGCTTATGGTTATTTGATACTTTCTTTTTCAATTATTATACTTATGATCTACAGTCAGCACATCACATTCCATGACAAATGCAGATACGAGTATGGTTTGTTCGATCACTCGGCGCCGATATATATCTTTGTCTGTCAACTTTCCAATATCTACCTTCAAGTCACCTTTATAATTAAATAGGGAACGCATTTTCCGCCTCCATTATCAGGAGCCTTTGAAATTCGCATATCGAGTTTGGGCTTTAATCTATGTATACGTATTAAAAATGTATGTCGGTCTGTCCGAAATATATAGATTGCGACATTGATAGAACACGATGAAAGTCGTTACATATATGTATGTTTTCATGGTGGTTTGTATGCTATCCACTTTGCTGCAACTCGCCACCAGATGTCGCTGCAGCATATCAAATTCTACACTATTCAACCAATCCCCATTAATGGGGGATTGGTTGAATATTATTGACGTTGAATTAAATGGATATTTGAGCGTGGAGAATTTCCCCCATTGGAGGAGTTCGTCGCGAAGCTCGCGCACCGCATGTTCGACGCTGACGCTTCGCTACAAACACCTCCCAAGACTGCCCGAATTCGAAGACGCTCCTACACTGCACCTACACTCAGCTAACAATGGTCCCCTGCACGATATTGAGGGCATTTCTTAGCAGCTTGCAATCAATACAAGTACAAGATAATCAGAACTTTATGAATAAAGTCCCTTTAAGTGTCGATCAAACCAAATCAGCACTTGGTGAAAACCAGACTTCACCAAGAGCCTTTATTACTAAAGTGCTGATTGTCTTGTACTGGTATTGATTGCAAGCTGCTAAGAAAGGCTAATCGTCAGGAGGTGAAAAAGACCCTTAGGCTATGTAGTAAATAATAAATGAGATAATTCAATAATTACATTTCCCCCTTTTTTTGCATCGGAAAATATCGATCGCCTGAAAAAAATTGTAGGAAATAAAATGTAGACAATTTCATAATGAACATCTGTAGCCCCTTAAAATCAATATGGCGGCTAACGCAACGCTCGAATTTGGTCGCGATTTTTAATTTACACTCCCTAAAGGCTGGTGAAATAAAATTTTGGCCAATATTTTTTAGGCATAATACCCCACTATATATAATATATATATAAGAATAAGACGCCAGTGAAGGTTTCTGAATAACGTTTTCAAACCGAGCGGAGCCGGGAGCCACAGCTAGTAATAATAAAATCGAATTCTCCCGAATGAGGCTCTATCTGGTCCGTCTGACGGTTCCGGGGAGCGGGACGGGCGTGACGTCACGATGGAAGCTGGATGTCTGTTTGCACTGGCTCGAAAGAGGCGTCCGTATGTTTTGCCAAGCGTTATGTAAGCTTCTTGCCATTAACCCACATGCGGGATCCGTTCAGGACAGCGAGCACGGAAGGACGGCAGTAGCGATCGACACTCGTATGGGATCGTATGGCAGCAGCGTAGCCACGAGTCTATCTATAGTTAGTTGTATTAAGAACTAGCTGCGGTACCCGACTCCGTTCGGGTCAATGTTGTGTTGGATTGATTTCGGTCAGAATTATTTCCTGGATAAAAAGTAACCGATGCCAAAAGGCTGGTCCAGGACTATGTATCCATCTACAAAATTTAATCAAAATGGTTTGAACCGATATGGCATGATTTAATGATAAACATCGACATATTCCCTTTCTGTAGACCTTTTTAACACCTATATACGATTTTCAAGTACATAGTTTGAATTTTTCTCTTAAGGTTTGTATTAAATATTTAAAAATTACAAACGAACCTCTTGCTTGTTGATCGCTCCTTATATTAATGAAAACCGTATCAAAAAGTCCGTTGCGTGGTTTAGAAGAAGTAAACGAAGAAATAAAGGCAGATAGTGACTACCCCCCAAGCCGCACCGCCTCGGGGCATTTCAGATTGTATGACAGCTACATCTTTACGTAAGCGGAACTGAATTATAGCCTATCCTGTGTCCCGTATATTTACATATACGTGTAGTAAGTTTCATCAAAATCTGATGATCGGTTTAAGAGTTATGGAGGAACATACATACAGAACTGATTTCTAAAAATCATCAATATAGTCTCATTATCATGCATAAAGTCTACAAACAAAGTATCTTAGAAAACAAAGCAACTTACTCCATGAACACCCCTCACAGATTTATTATTAGTATAGATTCCGGACGCGCATAAGATCGATTGTCCGCTGCAATAAATAGCGTCGTGTTAAGTTTTTACGTGTTCGTAGGCGTGGTTAGTCAGTAGTAGTGAATTCGTAAGCAAATTGACTCACCGGCGCTACCGTTTTTAGGGTTCCGTACCCAAACGGTGCCAACGGAACCTTATTACTAAGCCTCCGTTGTCCGTCCATTCGTCCGTCCGTCCGTCCGTCTATCCGTCTGTCACAGGGCTCTATCTTATGAACCGTAATAGGTATTGATACCGATATTTTCACAGTGTGTATTTATATTGCCGCTATAACAACAAATAGGTATATTTAAAAAAAAATAAAAAATAAAAGGGGACATACAAAACACGTGATTGTTTTGTGGCAAATCATGTACGATAGTACGTAACCCTTCGTGTGCGACTCCGATTCGGACTTGACCGGTTATTTTGTATGTAAACGTAACTACGCCGCCCCTATACGAACGCGTATTGGTTTCTACTTCCGGCCTTCAATATTCGCTAGGCTAGGAGGCTAGGAGTTCAGGCTAGGATGTCTGTGATATTCTGAGATTGAAGTGAATCATTTATGAATAGATTTTTAAGCTAAAAATATGCCTTTATTAACATAATTTGTGCGTACTTAATTTTTTTTTTACTTTTCGAAATAACGATTTTACCATTGTTTGAGTCAACCCACAACCGACCGTCCTTGCTGACACCTGAAATTGTACGGTTCCGTTCCACAAAAGGTAGAAGCAAAGATAATACTAATAATTACTTGTAGAAGGAACCCTTATAGGATCACGTATAGGTATTAAATTGAAATTATCGTCGAATTCTTTGGTCTGCGGTCCTTTAGAGCTTAAAAAATTAAGCATCTAATTCGAGACTATTTCCGCTGGTCATGGAGAGATTTTTTAAGCCTTCACGAGGAGAAGTCGTGTTATTGTTAGCATTTTTATGGGGAATCATCGACAAAAATGACACCTGTTTGGCGTCTCGCTTCGGCAATGCCAGCCCTGTAGGAGTGAGTGATATTGTGCCAAACGTGAAGTGTCAGCGACTGCGAGCTGCGAGCAGAGGAAGCTCAGCGAGCCCAGCGCACACCAGCGGAGCTACGAGTCCTAAGAAACCAACCTTTAGAACTGGATTCAGACTAGGGTAGGCTTTCCTTCCACGCGCTTCATCAGCCGGTGAGTTACCGCCCGCTTTATTATTTGGTAGAAAATAAATCAATACTTATATAGTACTTTCCGTTGACCTATAATCATAAAATTTAGCAAGTAGCAAGTTTTCAAAGCTGAAGTAAAGGAATAAATGTGATATAAAATGTGAAATAAATGGGTAATTTGTATTTATAAAAAATCTTTTGATGGACGAATTAACTATATAGAAATTTTAAACGAAACACTCAGTGCGCGAGTCATACTTGCATCTGTAATTTTTTTCAATATTAATTAAGTATGCATCTTGAACACTGTGTTAGAATTGATTACTGTCGAAAGAGCCAGCCGTTGGGGAAGTGGTACCAACCACGATTAGTTAGCTTGCTTGACCGTACCCAACAATTATAATGGTTTGTTATTTATTTAATTAATGTGTACTTACCTCAAACCCCATCCGAAATACAGCCTTGGTATTCATAGAACGAACATGAAAAGCATTGAATGAATGCCTTAAGTCACCGGGGAAATTAATTTAAACTTATTTATTTTATTTCCACGATTGGTGTACGTCAGACTCTTAGTCTGATGATGTTCATGTGCTTTCGATGGTTACAGGGGTTAAGCTTAACTTAAGGTGGCCCTTCCCGGCGGCACTAACTCATTCGCGAGCACGGTACAAACCGTACTATTGCGCTCTGGGACCTTCTCTGTTTCAAGGACAAAGACAGGCTTCGTGACGAGGAGGATGCAACATGTCCACAAAATAGACAATGCGGATAATGTTTGATTTGGTAAGATTTACGAAAATTTTAATTACAAAACGACTTATAGCTAAAAGTAAACCACGACCGCTGAAGTCAAAAATCAAAGAAAAACCAATATGATTATAAATGTTCATGAAACAACCTATGTCTGATGACCAACCTTTTTAGGATCTTTTTATTCTATCGTTGAGTAATTCACGACCAAAGTTATTGTATAATACGCACGAAATATTCGATCTTTCGGACCTTATAACTTAGAAACAAAACAAATGCCAATGGTCATCAGACATCTAGTTCGATCAAATAAAGCTGTTTTATGTATAACTAGCTGCGGTACCCGGCTCCGCTCGGGTTAGTGTCGGCTAAATTATCTCATGGATAAAAAGTAGCCCACATGACTGGTCCAAAATAGGGTCAAACTGGTCCAGGACAATGTATCCATGTACCAAATTTAATCAAGATCGTTCGAGCCGAAATAGCATGATTTAATAAAACATCCAATAATTCCCATTTAGAGCTTCGTTGACGTTTGGTGGCTATTTAAAAAAAAACATTTGCCGCGAGAACCTTCCTGCACTTTCACTGCTACATTGCTTACCTAGTAAGTAACGTGTAACGTAGGTAAGTTTTGCGTGGACTCCAACCCACAGCCAGTCTCAACATCGAAAACAGTAACCCATCTCGAACCTGACTGCTCCCAGAGATGCTATACATTGATAAAATACGCATATAAATCAGGTAAGTGGTTCTCATGTTATAAGACTTTAAGACTCACTACTTACCCTTCTGGTAATGAAGCGTTATATTATGTAATCTATAAGTTTTTAGTAGAATCAGGCTAGACGTAGATACAATGCACATCTAAATCGAGTAATTGGTTCTCAAGGATTTTATTCTGTTGGTCGCTCCTCCGGCGATTTAGCGTGATGCCAAGTAGTCCTAAAGTTGCAGGAAATACCAAGCCGTACTTCAGTAAAAGTAAGCGCTGCCGCCGCAAAGCCGAGCCGTGCATAGCATTGCAGTTTGTATGACAGCCCCATCTTAGCGTAAGTGGAACTGAATTCTATTTAGCCAATCCTAATTCCCGGGCAGTTAAATGTACATGTACTAAGTTTTACAAATCGCTAGTGCCTTGAAAATTCGCCAAACGGACACCAAACAGTCACGACGTCTGCCCTCCCCCCGCCGCCGCTCCCCGCCACCGCCCCCGGCTCCTCTCCCCCTAGTGTGAAGTATCGCTACCGGCATCGTTTTCGCAGCCCCGTGAAAGTTCTAAAGCCCATGGGCACATAAATTGTAGCCTATGTGTTATTCTGATGTATAAGCTATATTATTGTAAAGTTTCATTAGAATCCATTCAGTAGTTTTTACGTGAAAGAGTAACAAACATCCATCCATCCATCCATCCATCCATCCATCCATCCATCCATCCATTATTACAAACTTTCCCCTTTATATTATTTATTAGATAGATAATTTTGGATCTCTGACAAAAAATATGCGCATGATCTTGTTTCCACGTTTGAATGGGAAGTTGAGCGAGAAGGCTCACCTTAATCCCGCGTAGAGGAAGGCCTACAGTGGTTCATGGATTTCGAAACATGGAACAGCTCACATTAGCGACGAAATGCACTTATCCAACTCAGAAAGAAAAACAAAATTGTGCATGAACCCATGTTTTCAGGCATGCAAGGCAAGTCGCGGCACCCCAAAGCTACAAGCTGCTCGAGATGTTAGCTAAAGGACAGCACCATGTCAGGTAGTACTTATATTAATCTTAAATAGATGAACCATCTCACAGTGCATGGACTTATTTTCAATCATTGAATATAACCTTCATTCCCCATCAGTCTTTTAACCCATTTGGCGCTGCCGTACTCAACTGAGTACAGTTAAACATTTAAGGGTAGGACAAAACTGTTAGAAGTTAAAGTTATCATTTACATTTCAAATTATTGGAAGGATGATGGTTTACTAAAATAAGAACAAGAAAAGTGGGTAAATGCAAAATGTATGTCGCAGAAAGGATACGAACTTCACAGTAACATCGTTTGTACAGGTAAGGGTACTATTTCAATATTTTATATTACTAATTGACAAACAAATATTGATACATGTATTTAGTATTATCTAATATATCCTGATTTATAAAATAAAAGGTTAATGAGTATTGGAAAAACTGTATATACCAAGATATTTGGTTTGAAATCCTATTGTACTCAGTTGGGTACAGCGGCCGAATACATACAGTAATTGACTTTTTATATTACAGGTGCTTTATAATGATTTCAAGGTGGTTAAACGTGTCCAAGAACTGCAAAGGCTTAGAGAAAACTGTCAATTCCATTATAGAAGAGGGTGACATCAACCCCGAATATGATTTAGCAATCATACCACCAGAACCAAAAGTCGAGACAGATGAAGAAGAAGGTACTGGCGAAGATGTGTTTACTGCTGATTTGCCACAGGATATACCTGGCAGTATATAAATATTCCAAAGCAACGAGGACATTATCCCAAGTGTCGACAGTGATAGTAGCGATGAGGAGCTGTTGGCTGCAAACCGAGTTCGTGATACTATGCTAAGACCAAGATTTTGCAACATAAAAAAGAATATCCATCTCGAGAACGTCATTCGTGGAATACCAGTAAGATTTGGGTTCAAATGCTGGGTAGCAGGAAGCTTGCCGGGATAATGCTATGTCTTTGATTTTTACTGTGGAAAGCAACCGAACCTTCTACCGATCCCTTGGGTTCAAGAGTTGTTAAAAGTTTACTTTGGAAATTGGACACAAATCCAACGAATCACACAGTGTTTTATTTTGCCAACTTATTTAGTAGTTATGATCTCTTGGCTGATCTCAAGAAAGAAGGATTTCGTGCGACTGGGACTATCAGAGAAAACAGGACTAAAAATGTCCTTTGAAAAGCACTAAAGACATAAAAAATAAAGACCGAGCTCCGTATGATTGCAGGTTTGGCAAACATAAGGATATATTATTAGTAAGATGGAAAGATAACAGTGTTTGCACTATGGTGACTATTATGGATGCTATTAAACCTATGGGAGATGTAAAAATAAAATTTATTTTGGTATCTGAAAACGATTTCAGAATTATAAAAACATGGGTGGTGGATACGAACTTGACCAATCCATTTTACTCTATAGAATTGCAATTTATGGAAAAAAAGTGGTGGTGGGTTTTATTGACATGCATGATCGATATGGCTATTTCAAATGCCTGGCGTTTACATGTCATGAGTCACATTGAACGTATGGATCAGTTGCTGTTTCGCCAGAACATTGCGAGATACGACTAACGACAAAACACGATCGACAATCCCCTTCTTTGATACAAGGTTTACCTCGAGATGGGGTAGGACACTATCCTCAGAAACTTGAAAAACAATTACCATGTGTTCTAGGTCATTCTAGAGTCCGCTGGCCATGTAAAAAGTGTCTGAAAACATTTTCTGTTGAAAAGCAGTGTTTTGAATATTTTCACCTGTAATACGCCATTGTACTCAAGTGAGTACATCCCTCTGGAGGGGGGTAAAAAAAATATTTTTCGGTTTTTTCCTATGTTCATGTTTATTTGGTTTAAGTTTAATGAAAAAATATAAATTTCATTGATATAACCTTTCTGACTTTCATTTGGCTGTTAATGGGTGCTAGGAAGTCAACATAGTGCTCAATAATATATTTCTTATTATCATGGTATTCATAATTAAAGATAGCGTGTATAATTGAATAGAAATATAATATTTAAGAAATGCATATATTCTAGCCTTCTCGACAGCTTCGAATAACTGGTATTCGCAATAGTAACTCTAGGTGTCACCGGATGACAAAGTATTCTGTCAAGAAATTGGAAAACTTTTGATAGAAAAAACCGGCGACCGCCGCGCTAGGGCTTATTTTGTGCAACGCATTGCCTTGGCAATTCAAAGAGGCGACCCAGCCAAAGTTTTGGGTTCGGCGGGGGATTCCGTCGAACTGGAACAAATCAACTATTTATTTTAGTTTATTAAATAATAAACGTTTTATAATGTACTTCTGTGTGCAACTATTATCGAATAAATGTTTACTTACACAAAGATATCGCATTGATGCAATTTTACAGAGTTAGATCCATTAAAATAGTTCACTTAAATCTTATGGGATGCAAACAATTCCTGGATGGTTTAACGAAAATGAATAATCGAGTTGGAAGTGGAAAGATATGCAGAAAGAACATAAAGTTAAAAAGATTAGGTACAAACTAGTTGATTCATTATATATTCTCGTGACAAATAATGTTTTGCGTACTAGAATGTTTTTCCTAGAATGTTTCAAATAATGTTTTTCCAAATATTTTGTTCACATTTAAAAAAAATTTTACAATCGACATCTACCCATTTTATTTTATTACATTGCAATAAAAATTCTCACGGAAAATTTACTGTGAGTTTAATCTTTCCTATAATGGCGTAACAATAAAGAGCTCGCTTTTCTGAGTTAATTAATTTCCCGCCGGTTTGGAAACTTCATTGTAGCTCGCAAGCTTGTTCACCTTACATCGATAAAAGAGAAGCACACGTCATGAACGAGGGACCTAAAGTAACCTTAGGTCCAGTGGGAAGGACAACATAAGTAGAGAAGTGCGAGTCGGACTAGCACTTGAATAGTTCCGTACCATCGTACAAGATTTAACACAAAAAAACTTTTGTTATTTTTTTATTTACATATTTGTTGTTATAGCGGCAAAATAAATACACACTATTTCAGCCGTCTATCTATTACGGTTCATGAGATGCAGCCCTGTTACATGCGGACGGACGGACGGACAGCGGAGGCTTAGTAATAGGGTTTCGTTGGCATCCTTTGGGCACGAAACCCTAAGAAGGAACGAGATATGTCATCTCGAGCGCCTGCAATGAGACCTGCTGTCTCAATTCTCAAAAAGTACTAATCCAACATGCTGTAAGTGGGAACTGACTGGAAGAACACATTTTTAGAGCATATTTGATTGTGTGGCATACGACTCGAAGCCGGATTCCCAAACAATTATATGGTTAGTTTGACCATACGACTGAGACACGATATCTACCGCATACCACTTCTCGTGCCTTTCTCTTCAGTGATTAAAACGCATCTGCCAAACGAGTGTGTCAAGAAAACGAATGTTATACGTTAACCGTTTTTTTGTAAGGAAACAATAAAACATTTATACGGGACGGGCGACATTTAACAATCGTATTTAGAGAGAACCTGTCAAAATTTAATACGAGATTAGCACCGGACTAACAATACACAAACCGATTTAGACCGTGTTGAAGTTAGTCCGCCCACTCTGAATACGGCTGTAAGTCTTTAAAACAGAAGTGGTAGAACAGACATCGTTCAGTTTCGTGTACAGAATCCCTCTCGGTTCTGACCGGCTCTTATTTAGGAATAAAAAAAATACAGTCGAATCGAGAACTTCCTCCTTGGTTGAAGTCGGTTAAAAAAGAAGACGGTTGGCTTCACGGTTAAATAAAACGTTCGCTCGAAAATAAAAATGATTTATTAAATGATGTCCTAGCAGACGTTATTAATAAGGTAAAGAATTAGGGAATCCGGCTCAATCTTTCGCCAGAACCTTAATCCTCTCTGTACTATTTTAACATCGACTTAAGATGATTATACTAGCCAATGCGAATGGTTTGATTGCGTTAAGCTCCTGATCTTCATGGAATGAGAACATGAAAAAAAAACATGTATAAGTCAGGTCTCAAATATATTATTTTTAAAGTTAGCGGCTTATATTGATATTAACTAATATTTATTTTAATACCATTTCAAAGATCTTAACATTATCTACCCATTCAGCGAAGAACATGTGTAATTTTTCCCAATTTCTTTAACAAAACAATAAAAAACCGCTTTCACGGGTTATGCGGGTTGGTCACATTTAGAAATAATTCTTTCGAGCTACTCTAACTAAGCGACGTCGGGCTCTGGCTATCTCGTTTTAATCGCAAAGATTGGTCCAAAATGTTTAGATATGAGGGTGCTCTTAAAGACTTATCGACTTACTATACCGTATATATTTAGACGCCGTTAGCGTAATTTACAATATGTACACCAAGAGTATTTTTCCTCCGTGTTACGATTGTTAAACGCCCCCCCCCCCCTGCCGCCGCTCCCCCCCCCCCCCCCAAGCCGAAGCGAGCAGACAACCTGTGACCTTTAACTTCGTTATATGGTACAAAGAAAATGATAAATTAGTCCGTGATTTTTTGCGTTGAATGACTTTTACAATTTTTTAGAAGATTCAATGGTAATGTCTTGTCATGCAGTCGGCTTTCGTACTTTTTTATTTGCTTCACTGATTAGAATATAATATAATAGCATTTATTTCAACGAAAGGGATTCAGTTTTTATGTGACTGTATATAGATGGCTAATACCACACTTATTGTCATGGTAGGAGCCTCCTGGGAGATTGGTGACATTCCAGGACCTCCTTTTTTTCCACAGTTACATTAAACTGGATGGAAAACGCGAACAATTTTCATTACCGTTTCGACCATCGTTCATTCAATGCGCTGGTACCAACCTGGGTGCGATTAACCCTCCCACCTTGTAAGTAAGGATGAGGACCTAACGTTTTACGTGGAATCCGAACCACGGCCAGACACAACGGTCGAAAACCGTCACTCATCTAGAACACAACCACGCAGAATTCCTTCAGCCAGCTTATCGGACTGAAAGGCGTAATACACACTTCGAGACCACAGAATATGTAATAAATACTCTGTGGCTGAACCTGACCTTTTTTACCTTTTAAAGCCATTTTTTCTGTTATTTTTCTATTTAGATGAATGAAATAAAACAATCTTATACCTTTCAGCCATAACGAGGAACACCCCCTTGCTGTTAAAAAATCTTCTTTTTTTAATTTTTTGACAAAATCAGACTATTCGTACCTTGCCGAGCGGGGACGGAACGCGCGAAACGTGCGTACCCGCTGACACGATGGCCCTGGATAAATTCCGGCGCGCCTATTCTTGACTTTACGCTATGGTATACCATAGGCGCCTTAAACCAAAATCCTAAATTATTCCGTTTTAAACTATGCAAAGACATACTCGCAGACTACAGCTCAGCTTATTAAAAAAACAACAAAACTTTCTTTTGTTAAGTGAAGCCATGCACACTTATTTCTGTAATCACTACATAGTATAAAACAAAGTCGCTTTCTCTGTCCCTATATCCCCATGTTCGCTTAAATCTTTAAAACTACGCAACGGATTTTGATGCGGTTTTTTTTAATAGATAGAGTGATTAAAGAGGAAGGTTTATATGTATAATAACATCCATTAAATAGTGGAGAAATACTGTTAATTTTGAGGTTTCCAATGTGATGTCATAAAAAAAGACGTGTGGCACTCGGGGACTGCCGCGGTAAAGCTATTGCATAGCATTTTGTATCAACTTATGCCGCCCCGCCCCCGCCGCCGCTCCCGCCGCCGCCCCCGGCCCCGCTCCCCCTGGTGTGAAGTAGCGCTACCGGCAGTGCGATTACGCAAAATTTGAGGATGGTGCCGCGGTACGTGTAGGTGCGCCCCCGTCATTTCTAAAGCGCGATTACGAAGCCGTTTTTCATCCACCTACATCCAGCACGGACCAATCTGTGTCGACAATAGGTCAACTTTTGAGGTACTTGACTAGACGAGCAGACGAAATAGGCGTTTACCTCCCCGCATTTAACAGTTCTTTGCCGTTTCGTAATACCGATTCGACGCGAAATGTATGGAGTTGACCTAATTGCTGCGGGTAGCGCTGAGTGCCGCACCATTTGTGAATGCATCGATTTCGTAATCGCAAAAGCTGTCATATTTCTGTAAGTACAGCAACCTACACCCAATTTTGTGCTTCGTAATTGCACTGCGGCACACACCTCCGTGCCCGTCGGAGTGGGGAGCGTGAGGTTTTTTTTCGTTACGGAATTTCTGGATTCGGTCCCCGCGCTCAAGGCCCTCGATAGAAGCTATGCAATAGCTTAAAAAATCATTTTTCCGCTTACATTGCAAACGCAGGCTGAACCCTACGAGATTTGTCAAATCACTATCACTACATATTATAAAACAAAGTCGCTTTCTCTGTCCCTATATCCCCATGTATGCTTAAATCTTTAAAACTAAGCAACGGATTTTGATGCGGTTTTTTTTAATAGATAGAGTGATTGAAGAAGAAGGCTTATATGTATAATAACATGCTTTAAATAGTGGAGAAGTACTGTTATTTATGAGGTTTCCAATGTGATGTCGTAAAAAATATTTTTTTCCGCTTACATTGCAAACGCAGGCTGAACCCTACGAGATTTATAAAAATAATGTACTAAGTATTGTACACATTGAAAAGGTCTACAGTAAACTCCGCGATGGTATATTTCTATCTCTTATGGATATCCCACAATAACATTTTATTGTCATTTACTTTTTACGACAAATTATGGCTAATTTTCGAAGCGATTTTAACCAATACAGCATTAATCCTTATCCAATTAAATATCTTAATACATTGTTGATTTAATATAGATCTATATGGCCCATTACAGCATATGATTTAAATAAATATTTTCGAAGATATTACAGATTTAAAAATTGCGGGACGTAGCGTTTGCGGCGGTACCGGCCGGACGGGGCGGCGGGAGCCATTCAGATATATTTCATACCCGTGCGAAGCCGGAGCGGGCCGCTAGTATAACATAATTTGAAGTGAGGTAAATTATAATTAAGATAAAAGTTAACATTCCTCGAGTGGAGCCCGACCCTTCACGCAGAAGATACTTTGCCCCTTCCTACGTCCTGAAACCGCGACGCCGCCGCCGCCGAGGCGCTCCATCTGAGTAAGTTGTAATCTTGAAAGTTCATTGCGGACCCTCGTCAGGACGGAACACTCCGCACAGCCCTCCGACATTCACCGGTCTCGGAGATTCGTGAGCGCCGCACTATTCCGATACTGAGCCCGTATTCCAAGCTGTCACCTAAATTGGCGTTTACGGCAAACCGATCGACTGGCGTTCTCAAATGTATGGAGAAATTGAGTGCGCGTAGTGGGCGTTAAGCGAACTAACATTTGCGAGTCCGAGTTTGATTTAACAGCTTACACAACGTTGCCGTTTACGCCGACTCCGCGTTTTCATACAAATCGGAAGTCCGAGTTTGACTTTGACAGCTTGAAGAAGTAAAACCACAGAATATCTAGTAAAAACTTGTATGGAGCTGTTACAAAAATGAGCGAAAACAACTCCATTCATGAAGCGTCAATAACTTTAAAATAAAATTGTCTAGAGAGCGCTCATCGACTTGACAATCTTTACAATCGTAGCTTTTTTTTGGTTCATGTCTCTACGTTTTCTAATAAAAACGCCTATTTTCCATGCATAAAACAATGCAACGTTTTCTACTTACATACTGTGGGAACTTCCTGAGTCTGGTTTCGCAAATTCTAATTAAAACTTATAATGAGATGTGGTGGCCTGTTTCCTTTGTCGCCGCAGATCCTGGTTTTTTTTCTTAAAAAGTAGTTTCATAAAGAAAACGATCTGAATATTGCTTGATTATAATTTTCTACATACGTGAGCGGTTAGTTTTTGAAGTCGTTTGAATAAAATCACGTTCTGATAAAAGAAGATAGGTATGCTTTAGTAAGTCAGGCTATCGAAATCCCTCACCCCTTCATATGGATCGATCTCCGTGTCAGCCCTACCGAGTTGCGCTCAGGGGGTCAACTCGTGAAAGCGAAGGCGAAAAGTTTTCGTGTTCGCTTCTGTCAAACTCCATACAGAAAAAAGTAGGCATATTTTTTTCTACATAGAGTTTGACAGAACCGATCACGAGGACTTTTCGCTTTCCTATCATGAGTAGATAAGCTGTAACAAGCTAGAGAAGTGATTTTAAGTTACTTCAATTTTTCAGGTGAATAATATTCCATGAATTCTGGAAGAAGTGGGAGTTAGTTGCAAGGTCATAAGATCATTTGTGGTTCATTTAATTTGTAGCAAAAACTAACAGGGATAGCTTCACTGATTTGATAAAGCTACCAGGCTTGTCTTTCCAGTCTACGAGGATCTGCAATGGGATGCGGTTAAGGAATATTTTTATTTTATTATTTCATGATAACAGGTAATCATGTTACAACAGCAGTATTGTTTTTGTGTTTGTTGTTAGAGACAGAAGTTATATCCCAGTCAGTCTACATATTTTACTTAACATTTCGTGGTGACTAAAATTGTCTTATTAATCACGCAGTATCAGAATAGCTGCGACACTGTCTAAGGAGACTCGACCCTATAACACAATGAAAATGTAAATGCAATCAAACTGTCAGGTCTTGCCATGCATAGACCGACGTAATGTGTATTATGCGCCGACGCAAGAAATCATATACGTCATTGTGAAAAATATTTTTTTATTTGATATTTGTATTACTATTACACCCTTTCAATTTTTATTTATTTAAAACTCAACATAACCTTATATACATAAATAACTATTATTTTTATTTAAAATTTGGATTATTTTGGTTACATATAATTCTACTGCTGGGCAAAGCACTCTCTCATCTTCTTCCATTTTCCTTGTCTGCTGTCATTATATTAACTCGACACAGCTCAAGAGAACAGCTGTGTTCCATGCCAGAACCTTCATTTTATTGCATGGCTACGAGATAACTCTAGATACTTTATCTTCTGGGTCGGTAAATTGTGGAATGCGTACTTCTCCCAAAGTACAGCCTGGGGTCCTTCAAACATTGTGTGAAAAAGCACTTGACAAACCGGCATGGTTTTCGTCTTCGAGTTAGATGCCGTCTATAATATGCTGCGCTGTACATAAATAAATAAAATATTATTCCATTGAAAAGTCTGCTTTTGACCTTATATTAGTTATACTATAACACATAGTACGATGTTTAAAAAAAGTGTTTACGTACATTTTTATTTTAAATGGGAACATACGAATGAAGGAACGAATTCTTTATTCTTCATTATACTTAGTAATAACAAAAAAAAAATTTCGAAATCAGAATAAAACTACGAAAAGGCGGACTTATCGCTGGATTATTTCTTCCAGTCAACAAAGGAGAAACTGAATATAATATCTGTGGGTAGTTTATACATCAGAAATTCGATTATTTCTGTTTGTACCGGTTTTTGATCAGTAATTTCGACTTGTATTTTATTTTGATATACAATCTATGAAATCTAATAACGATACATTAACCCAAAATAAAACGTGTGTTCTCGTTCATTGACAGTAGATATTATATTAAAAACACATTGTAAATTACCGTGATTAAATTGTGAATAAAAAAATGTAAATTACCATACTTAAACTGACTTTACCATGCTAATCAATATAACTCAGGAGGTCCCAGGTAAAATAAGCTTTTTCATACTTAGCAAAAGTACGTCGCTTTTAAAGGGTTCCGTACCCAAAGGGTGCCAACGGAACCCTATTACTAAGCCTCCGCTGTCCGTCCGCCCATCCGCCCGTCCGACCGTATGTCCGTCTCTCCGTCCGTCCGTCTGTCACAGGGCTGTATCTTAAACCATATTAGGCAGGCAGCTGAAATTTTCAGAGTGTGTATTTATTTTGACGCTCTAACAACAAATAAAATATTTTTAAATAAAAAAAGGACCGCCTTCAAAAAAACCGGAACTAAAAAGCAAAAAATAATTGGTTACTTTTAATTAATGTACGAAAAGCTATTTTCATTCTAACTAATTATGTACAATTTCTTAATTTTTAATAATCTTTTGAAGTCGGTGCCTTGGGTAGAGTTCGCTTCGCACGCTGCTGACCGAACAGACACTATTTCAGCCGACACACCCGAAGTGCGTTGGTTTACGTGCAAGCTGATATCGATGCAGCGCAGCGTACTGAAATTGGGTTTCAACGATTATATTATTAGTACTTTCGGCTTTATAAAGGCGCGCTCTGGTGAAGGAGTACGTTAATTCGCTGCTCTGTGTTGATTGGTACTTCCCTGCGACATCGTTGTCTGAACGAGACGATTTCTGCCGAAATTGGTGAGATATGTACTAACCGCACACTCGTTTTGACACGTAGTTGAGAGCAGACACCTTAAAGTCGCTACCTATTGTTTTCTGTTCTTTTTTACACATGTATTTTTTTTGTTTTGTGTTATGTAGGTATTTAGGTAGAATAAAAAGTACAAGCTACACCTACCTAAATATTTATCATATAAGTGGTCGTTGTTCTTATATTGGTTTATTCGTAGGGTTTTCTTGTAAATATTTTGTTTTTACTGTGTTAGGTATTTAGTTTAAGTATAAGGCATATTTAAATTACAAAGTACTTGCCGAAATACCTATTTACATACGTTTTTCCGACCTGTTTGTTTATTATTATTTTTTTTGTGTTTTGTTCAAGTAGGTAAATTTAAGTAGCTACCTACTTATATTTATTTCTTAGCCATAGGTGATATTAATCTAAATACTTGCAGCCCTTAAAGAACTTCTACCCAAGGCACCGACTTCAAAAGATGATTAAAAATTAAGAAATTGTACATAATTCGTTAGAATTAAAATAGCTTTTCGTACATTAATTAAAAGTAACCAATTATTTTTTGCTTTTTAGTTCCGGTTTTTTTGAAGGCGGTCCTTTTTTATTTAAAAATATTTTATTTTTTGCTTTTTAGTGGTGGCGTAACTTTTGACTCAAGGTGGGCGAGCCCTCCTGCTCAACTTCACATACAAAGTGGAAAGAATATATACATACATATACAATACAATACAATACAGTGAACGAGCATTAGCAGAAATGAAACCATTGAGAAATCTCATTTCTGACGAAAGGTAGACCGGTAACTATCTGAAATCATGAGTTCACGGTTGATACGTACGATAATTGATACGATGAAATCACGTGAGATAGAGTGCTGTGACAGACGGACGGACGGACAGCGGAAGCTTAGTAATAGGGTTCCGTTGGTGCCCTCTGGGAACGGAACCCTAAAAAGACAAAACAACGAATGACCGGAACCGCTGAGCTTCTGAATTTCTCATCCTTCCATCGTTCCGGATAGTATGTTTCTTGCGTAAGTTTAAGTTGTATGAAAATGTGCACATATCGGCCTCGTTTATCCCCCCTTAACAGTTGAATTTTGTAAAATCCGTTGTGAGCGAGCCTTTTCGTCTTAACAAGAAGTCACTGAAAATTTTAAGTTTCGAGGATAATTGGTTTCAGAGATCTCAACATGAGTGGTTTTCGCCTAAATGTGTTCATTTTGACCTGTTTTACCCCCCTAATAGTATAATTTCCAAAAATATTTTCGTCTTAAGCATTCCCATCTAAAACAAAACATACTCTGACATTTCTCGGTTCAGCGGCTCTAGAGATAGAAATGTGTACAATTTGCCCTCTTTTACCCCCCTTGAATACCCGCAACAGTTAAAGTAAGAAAAAACCTCTCATACTGAGCAATCTTACCCGAAAAGATAGCTACTGTAACTAAAAAATCACATTTCTGGGTTCGCGGGGTTAAGAAATTCGATGTTTGTTATAGTTAAGTACCAAACTACTGAACCGATTTTGATAAAAAAAATGGGACCAACTAGAAAGTATACCCTTTCGAACAAAAAAAGAATTTTCCAAATCGGTCCAGGGGTCTTCGAGTAATCGATTAACATACATAAAAAAAAAAAGATTCCGACGAATTGATAACCTCCTCCTTTTTAACCGACTTCAAAAAAAGGAGGAGGTTATCAATTCGTCTGTATGTTTTTTTTTTTTTTGTTTTTTTTTTTTTTTTTGAAGTCGGTTAATAAGAAAAAAATATAATAATAATAATAAAAATTAAAGGGCGCACCCATCCAAAACGTGATTTTTTGGTGTTAAATCTTGTACGATGGTACGGAACACTTCGTGTGCGAGTCCGGTTTTTGAAGGAATGTGATATGACGGTATATTATAGGTATGCCAAATACGATTTCGGTGACGACGGCAATATGTTTGAATGTTCATCTTTTCAGTCAATATTCGCAACGTAGATAAAGAGTAAGCTTATTAAAGTATAATCTCAAACATCGGATTTGGTTTCTGCGCAGCCGCTGGCGCTTCCGCCGCTGTATCATTGTAATTACAGTGCGTTAGGTTGCGCCGCTCCGCAGTAATACAACACTGCACCGACGTTATGTTTGCCCGATGTAATTGAATGCATTTTGTGTCGTGGACCCCCTATTATTTCATTCAATACCAATTCGTTTACCTGCGGACACACTGGCCGCAATTTGACTACATTACTACATTTTTTATTAGGGTTCCGTACCCAAAGGGTGAAAACGGAACCCTATTACTAAGCCTCCGCTGTCCGTCCGTCCGTCCGTCCACCCGTTCGTCCGTCCGTCTGCCACAGGGCTGTATCTCATGAACCGTAATAGGTAGGCAGCTGAAATTTTTACAAAGTGTTTATTTATTTTGCCGCTATAACCATAAAAAAGGAAAATTAAAATATTAAAGGGGGACCCATACAAAAAAAATGTGTTTTGGTGTTAAATACATATATTTCAATGTTAAATACACATATTATTCAAGTATCAGCTAGGGTAAGAAAGCTCATACACATTTTCATCAACATTAGAAACATCCTTAATCGAAAAACGCTGATATCCATCTGTTAAGCCTTAGCTCAATCAGTAGTTGACAGTTTGACAATCAGTCAAATCAAAATCTAATATGGATCCTTTAATCTAAGCACAAAAAGCTCTTCTCAGAGTCATTGGCAAGAAACCCTTCCGTTACCAGTCTGATTTACTTTTTAGTGAGCTACACTTGCTTGACGTGCGACAAACATACATAAAAATGATGGGTCGCCTTCATAAAGTCCAAAAAGCAGAAGGTCCAAAACCCAGAACATCCAAAAGTATGTACTTTTGCATATATTTATAAATGCAAATATTATAATCTAACCTAACCTAACCTAACCTAATTGAAAAAGTTCCGAATTCATTAGTGTTTTGGACGGTATGGGTTTTGGACTTTGTGCTTTTTGGACTTTATGATGCGTCCCCAAAATGATTACTCTAAACCAAATGAATGAGATTGAAGACAGTACAATGGCAAACAATCTTTGCAACAACGACTCTTATGCGACTCGACAAAAAAACTTCCACATCCACACGATTTGCACAAAGATTCGGGGACGCATCATAAAGTCCAAAAAGCACAAAGTCCAAAGCCCATACCGTCCAAAACACTAATGAATTCGGAACTTTTTCAATTAGGTTAGGTTAGGTTAGGTAAGATTATAATATTTGCATTTATAAAAATATGCAAAAATACATACTTTTGGATGTTCTGGGTTTTGGACCTTATGCTTTTTGGACTTTATGAAGGCGACCCAAAGATTCTATTCCTTCTTGGCACCTGAAATATACAACCATATAAAATCCATCCCATATTTAGGCACAAAAAAGCCTCACACGAGGAAAAAATTCTCCATTGCTGGCTAATTGATGCAGGGAGACAAGAGTGTGAACAAGCCCTTACTTTTATATTGCAACAAAAACACATAATTACACTAACACCTCGACTTACACTATCAAAAAAATTATTTAATGTTACTTAGTTCACTCTTTATCTAATATTATAATCGAATATTTTATTTATTTATTACTTATTTCATACATAATATACAGAAGACGCCATCTTAATTTAATCAGAATGTTTATTCGGGGACGCATCATAAGGTCCAAAAAGCACAAAGTCCAAAACCCATACTGTCCAAAACACTAATGAATTCGGAACTTTTTCAATTAGGTTAGGTTAGATTATAATATTTGCATTTATAAATATATGCAAAAATACATACTTTTGTATGTTCTGGGTTTTGGACCTTATGCTTTTTGGACTTTATGAAGGCGACCCGTTTATTCCTAGCAAACCATTTAACCACGGGCCAAACGGTCTACCGAATGGTATTAATCCACTTAGATATAGTTAAATGCGAATACTGTATTGTGTTTGATTATGGATATAAATAAATAAAAATAAAAAAATATAATTTACGATGGTACGGAACCCTTCGTGTGCGAGTCCGACTCGCACTTGGCCGGTTTTTCAAATACATTCGAATAAATTGCTATTGGTTTATTATAATATTTGTTTAGTACCACCTGATCCACCCCGCCATTAATACCGCCCCGTTTTCACCCTTTGGGTACGGAACCCTAAAAACTACGCTCCCGAATCGTTGCTTCAAGAAATTCGCTTTCAAAACCACCTTTAAAGCTGTTTTCGAGACTGATTCCTGTTTACTGATTGCGGAATTCCAGGAAAAGGCCTGCTGATAGGAGTTTCTCGTTTCAGCGACTCTCGGCATGTTTCTCATTCATCCAAGAATATTTCAGCGCTTTTCCTGCAACCCCTCCGCCCCGGGGCCGCCCCCGCGCGCTGTCGCCCGCATTAACGTTTTATTTTCAGTCCCCCCCCCTCCCCTCACCCTCCCCCTACCCGCACCGACACATTTCCTGCCGCCGGGGCTTTCCCGGGATCAACGCGGGAAAAATACCCGCGCGGGCATGTTGTCAAAACAAGGCGCCTATTTGAAATTATTTAAGGTTGTTTTTTTATATTGATTTCTTTAAAATGCAATGACCTAAAATATTATGGCTTCTTCCGCAGCAAGGGTTGCGTAACAAGACATAATAATATTAGAATATGGAATTTCGTATCTGTGGCACTCGAAAATCTAATTTAGGGTGTCGGTTTTCACAAAATTAATAATCGTTGGCCCCCCAAGGTATGACATTGACTTTTGAGACATTCAATGTCAACCAGGGTGCGATCAAACCTAGCAGTGAACGTAAAGAAGAGTCTTAAGAACCCGAACCACGGCCGGCCTCAACAGTCACGGCTCGTGGCCTAGTGGCGCGGGGACTAGACTAGCATACCAGAGGTCTGGGTTCGAATCCTCGCCATGCCCCACTTTCTTTCTCATTCAGAGTTAGATAAGTGCATTTCGTCAGGAATGCGAGCTGCTCCATGGTTCGGAATCCATGTAAAACTGTAGGTCCCCTTCCCCTACTAGGTGGTAGGGTTTAAGCCCGCCCGGGTTGGTACCGTCGCATTGGATGAAAGATGGTCGAAGCGGCAATGAAGAATTTTTCGTGTTTTCCATCCAGTTCAATGTAGCCGTGCTCATAAAAGGGAAGTCCTGGCATGGCACCTAATTCCTTCGGAAATGTGGTTTGTTGGGCTAATATCATAACCGGTATGTTGCTTAAAAAAAACCTAAATGATACACCGAGGCTGTCAAAAATGCATGTTGCGTTTGTCCTATCGCTCCCTCTTCCTTGACGCTTCCTATTCGTTGTACCCCGCCTGAAACATTTGGCATGTTTATGATCGCCGATACCTTCCTCGGATGGTTGTACCGTCCGCGCCTACACCGCGCACCCCGCCCATCTAAATACCGGAAGTGCGTCGATTCGTTGCATGGAGATAACCTTGAAAATATTGATTCACACATTTTCTGACAACCCTGTGATCTAGGCACAGCCCAGCACATGACCTACCGGGTCATTGTTTTTATCTTTATTTCAAAACGATTAATAAAATCACTGTGACTAGTTTAAATGGATTCAAATTCCGGGGCAACGAAGTGGCTCTGACGATGCTTCCGTCGTGGGAGGCGAAACATGTCGGCCAAGCACGGCATTGCACACCGAAAACCGTAAGTTTACAAAACGTTATCAAATTAAATATTTTTTGCTATGCTATGATGCTAGAATAATATGATCGTGCGTAGCATAAATTTAATTACGTTTTCATGTCATTTCTTAGTTTTCTCTCTTAAAAGTAACGCTAAAAAGATTTTAAGCGTGCTTACAAATATTCGTTCTAGCAAAAAATTGCTTTCATCTAAAACATAAATTGAAAATTTAATTATTTAGGTGATAAACAGGAGTAATATTCCAAAATGAAAACTATTTAAGATACATCTAACACCACTTGAGTCTGAAAATAATAAATCGATTTTTAAAATACAAATTACATTGTAAATTTTCTACCAATAGAAAACAATAAAAAATAAATGTTTAGATTTACGACTCAGTTTTGAATTAAAGTGGAATGGTTTTACAATGAATGGACAGTGCTAGTAAAATAGCACTGTCATTCAGTTTGGAGACATAATGAAAACTATAAGTCTCTAACTCTTTGGTAAATCAATTTAAAATGTGTACCAAACAGATAACTAAACAGACAGATAAAAATCGTCGATGCTTATAAACCCAATGTTTTACTTTTGAGAAAACTATTAATTTGCTATCAGAAGTATCAGGGTTAGAAAATTTTGTTCTTCGTTGCGACTCCACATACTTTATTACATAAATCTAATATTTTAGTTACACAAATGAATTAAGTTAATATAGCTGGATATTCACATCATTTATGTGTGATTATTAAAGATAGATAAGATTTTATTGTTAAATCCAGGCGTATATTGTACGTATACATTAACATGAATTAAATCAGGCTAATAACAAATATATCCATCACCGTGTGCAACGGAAACATATGATCTCATTATCCCCTCGGGTCACTAGAAGACGGGGTCGCCCTCACGGAAAGGGGGCCCAGGCTGGGTTTGCGGACACCGCAAGGGTTGCAAGTTATCGTCAAGTTTCGCCGCAGCTCGGGACACAAGAAGCAACGCAAAGTTGTCTTAAGATGAAGCCGGCAGGCTTCATCTTAGGACAACTTCACAGTTAAAACTTCTTCTCAAAACGTTTCAACTTGGTGTATCCGCGAGTTACTGTAGCTCAGAGGAACTCATTTTGTCTGCCACCCATTTTGAGAATCTATTATCCTACAAAATATTTACCTTCACCACATCTTACAAATAACAATCGAAATCATAACTTTAATAATGTTAATTGTATTATTCATTTAAAGCGTGCTACGTGAGTTTGCGATTTAAGGCAATTAAAATAATAAAATAGAAAAACGAAAATCAGCTATCGCCCCCCTAAACCACTTTAACGCCCCCCAATTTCCTCTGAGCTCTTCACCGCCCCCCTGTAGGCCTCTAGCGCCCACAAGGGTGCTTTATCGCTCACTTTGAACAATACTGCGTAGCTTAAGGTATATTTCGTCACATACTTACAACTTTCTAGCTGAGGTACCCACTATAAAAGGTAGTCTATGTCATTCTCCAAGGTCCAGACTATCTCTATACCGATATTCATGAAAATATATTGTATTGTATTGTATTGTATTGTTTATTCATCGTCCATAGACAGTACACTGCACTCGGATTTGTCATATTTTAGCATTGGCCAGTTCAGCAAAACAAAACACAGCGAAGAAGAACTGGAAAGAAACTCCGCTGTTTTTTTTTTCAACGTCAACTTAGTCTAAGTTTACAAAAGTGTTTGTCAATTATTTTAACAAAAACATAGGTAAAACACTAAATTCACATGAATACACAAAATTTACAATCCATGCCGTATGCAACAGTTCATGACAAATATAATTTTATTTGCAAAGACAATCCCCTCCAACTAATATGTTGCCAATTGGAGCAGGCCAGTCCCCACAAACGGTATTCAACGGTTTAGGTTCGCACGCAACCGACAGATTTACTTTCGCACTTATAATATCAGTATGGATATCATCATGCCACTGTTTAAAGAAAAATATTTGATATAATTGGATGATTACAATTTCATCCGTTAAACTTGAATCTTTCATTTATTTTTAGTCACTGCCTTAATATTTAATCATCTTTTGATATCCTACTCGATCATATCTAATGACAAATGTTTTGTTCTATGCATCAGAAAAATCCATTCAATATGTCATGGTCCCTTTTCAATAGAATACATAAGACAAATTGTTTTTTATTCAATCGAAGATTTTTACTAATTATATATATATATTAGGTTACAATAGTATTAAACTTTGATTGAACGTTTTAGCTCAGTGATGTAAACAATGAATTAATAATATTATTAATAGTTTTTTCCCATGGAAAGTCCTCTGTGAAATATTCTTGGTTTTCCTTAATAAACTAACAAACATTTTAGGTCTAAGCGCCTATGTTTTTGTTTCTAAGAACTTCTATTCTAATCTGTGCAGGACAGGATAACCATGCATATGGTAATAATAAAAAATAAGCATTAATCAAGGGGCTTCCTATGCATAGTTTTGGATAAATAGTGTTTTTAAGGAATTTTTAGGTACGGCTAAAACCTAGTTATTACATTGTCCCAGCATACCATATTCCCGTAAGAATTAAAAAAACAGCGGAGTTTCTTTCCAGTTCTTCTTCGCTGTGTTTTGTTTTGCTAAACTGGCCAATGCTAAAATATGACAAATCCGAGTGCTATAGATGATGAATAAACAATACAATGAAGCACAATTTCCGGTGCTTTCCCTTACGTGAGCACGGCTGCATTGAATCAGATTAAAAACACGTTCATTATTTGTTTGATGGCGCTTCGACCATCCTTGCCCCAATGTGATGGTATCGACCTGGGCCTGCTTACCCTACCACCTAGTAAATAGGGAAGGCCACTTAAAGCTTTGCGTCGGTTTCAAACCATAGAGAAACCTGCATTCTCAATGACAACGCATATTTCGATCGCTGTTAAAAAATTAAGAGACGGCCACTCTGGGTAAAGTATTTTAATTTAGACCGATATGGGAAGGAAGCCTTCTTAAGTGGAATAGCATAAAATGAAAGAAAGAAATACATTTATGCATTTATGAAAAAAATATGTAATACATTAACAAAAATAAAAAGTAACATATTGAATTTAAATTAATTGTTGAAAAGGATTCCACACAGCACGTAGCGATAGAACACAGTAGTTTTATCGCAGCTGATTTTATGTGACCTCCTGTTATCTAAAAAGAAAAAAAAAAACAAATTTTGATGCAGCAGAAATCACAAAATGAAAATGAAGGAAGCAAACTAGTATAACAATAACATATGATACAACATGATACATAGTATTAAATTCAAGTAAAACATGTTAATAAAAGTAATCAGCATTTCAATGCGTTTTTTTTCACAAACACAAGGACCAAATTATTTAAGAATTTATTTAAGAAAGAAAAAACAGTTTGAACGGCTCGTAGCCTAGTGGCGCGGGGACTGGACTAGCGTACCAGAGGCCTGGGTTCAATTCCGACAAGCACCACTGTTTTTCTCTTTCCGAGTTCGATAAGTGCATTTCGTCACGAATGCGAGCTGCTCCATGGTTCAGAATCCATGTAAAACCGAAGGCCCCTTTCCCATACTAGGTGGTAGGGTTTAAGCCCGCCCGGGTTGGTACCATCGCATTGTATGAAAAGATGGTCGAAGCGGCAATGAAAAATTGTCCGTGTTTTCCATCCAGTTCAATGTAGTCGTGCTCATAAAGGGAAGGTCCTGGCATGGCACTTAATTCCCTCTGAATGTGGTGTATTGGGCTAATATCATAACGGTAGTTGTGTGGTATTAGCCATCCATGTCAGGTCACATAAAAAAAAATCCAAGGCCACAGGGATTTCGAAGCTTAGAGTCCAAAATACAACCCGAGCCCACAAATTGTGTCCCGACTAAATAGAAGCTTACAGTGGATTCTTGTGCTTTAGATTAGCATTTTAAGTAGTAGATTGATTGTCCGATTGTCCGTCGCGTCGGTTGGATTAAGATTCGTCGGTAAGATTCGACGTGCATTTTTTTGGAAAATGTTAAGAGTTTCAGAAGTTGCTCCGCAAGTAGAAGCGGCGAGATGGCATGGACGACTCGGACGCCATTTGCCAGCAAGTCTTGAGTAAAAGCATTCGAATCGCTTGAATGTGGTGGGTTTTTAAATAAAAACAAATCAAATGAAAGTGATTCATTGATGGGGAAAGAAGAATTTGTAAACTTTAACTGTATTTTATTGATGAATTCGACTGTTTTTTTATTGAACGAGTGTGTTTTTTTTTTATTGTATTTTATTGCTTGTGTAAAAGTTTGATGTTTCCATACAAATAACGTTTGTTGCAATGTTTGCGTGAAATAAATACTTTGACTTTATTTTGTACACAGTAGTGTACAGACATTGACAGTATCGAGACCATATGCTTTGTATTAAATAATAATAATAATAATAATAAATTCTTTTAATTCAGATCCACGATCCATATAAATAACAGTAAATTCAATAAAAGTTATATGCAGCAAACATTCAGGAGGTGCGTCAAGTGTTACCGGAAGACATTTTATGACTCCAGTAAGTATAAAAAGTACAGGTCATATCCGTGACTACACCGGCGACTAAAGAGTTTCGTGATTTCAATATCCTTGCACTGAAACTCCCAATCGACTTACGGTGTAGCGCATAGAAATCGTCCACTCTGTGCTCCGCAAACATACCTGAGGCGCTGCACCAGTGAGGCAGACGCAGCAGTGCTCGGAAGGCGTTGTTATATTGGACTCGAAGTGCGTTGTATGCACGCGCTGTATAATTTGTCCAAAGTTAACAGGTATACAGCGACTGACAGAAGCTTTTAAACAACGTCACTTTTACGTCCAACGAGCGAAAAAACGAACATAATTGCTCACTCACTAAAACTGGTTATAGTGCTGTCTCTACAACAAACACAAAAACAACAATCGTTGTTATTAATATTGTGTCTGCCTACAGAACCTATACGAAAAGTAAATAAATAAATAAGAGAAACAGCTAATCTTGTTATATGTAGCTGAACGCCTCACTCACTAAAGTAACTTTTATCAAACCTTATATTTTAAATGCGAAAATAACTCTGTCTGTCGGTCTGTCACGTTTTCGCACCACAATCGCTGCACAAATTTTGATGGAATTTTATATAAGAGAGTTTGGACCTTATAAAAGGACATTGGCTACCTTTGGTGGCAAAAATTATACTCAAAAGGGGTGAAAAGGGAGTGCAAATTTACGTGGGGAGCTCGTATAACATAAAATAAATTTATGTGGGGAGCTCGTATAACATAAAATATTAGGTTCAGACTGACCTTAGTCCGAAACAACATTGACCCGAGCGGAGCCGGGTACCTCAGCTAGTACCGAAATAAAATTGAATCAATTAGTTTTATTTATTATTAACTTTAAGCTTATATTTCTTTCTATCTAAATTAAATATTACAAGCAATTTCCCAAAGCTATTGCTACAAATACTTACGCTTTCTCTACACATAGGTTGGGGAAAAAGTTTCTTCGCATTTTTTAAGAAAATTCAAAACATTTTTTAATATGGTTTATTTACATTTAACTAAAGTATGTAGGTACCATTTTGTTCGATAACTTTTTGCCATCTTGTAGGTAGGGACATGATCCTATTGCTATAGAAATATTGGGACTTCTGATCAATATACCGCGACAAGTGGTTTTGGCAATCCTCTCGTGATGTTAACCTGACACTGCCTAAAGAATTCTGAAGAGACCTAAACAGGTGGAAATCTGAAGGTGCAAGGTCAGGACTATACGGCGGATGCATTAACACCTCCCAGCCAAACTCTCTTAGTTTTTGCTGAGTGGCTAAAGATGTGTGAGGTCTAGCGTTATCATGATGAAAAACCACACCCCTTCTGTTGATTAATTCCGGCCGCTTTCTCTCAACTTCTTGCTTTAATCTCATCAGTTGTTCGCAGTAGAGTTCAGAATCGATGGTCCTGCCTGGTGGTAACAGCTCATAATGAATAATGCCCTTCCAATCCCACCACGAACACAGCATCACCTTGTTGCGAGTTAACCCGGGTTTCGCCACAGTCTGTGAAGCTTGACCGGCCTTTGACCACGACCTTTTTCGCACGTTCTTGTCGTACGTGATCCACTTTTCATCACCAGTTATCAGCTTCTTCAAAAATGGTTCGGTTTCATTACGTCGTAATAAAGAATCACAAATGAGTACACGGTTCATTAGGTTTCTTTCAGTGAGTTCGTGAGGTACCCAAATATCGAGCTTTTTTGTGTACCCAGTTTTTTTCAAATGCGCCAAAACTGTTTTGTGGTCAATTCCTAGTTCTTCAGCTACGTCGTAACTACTGATATGCCGATCTTGCTCCACTTTTTCAAAAATGGCATCCATTTTATCCGTAATAGGGCGACCAGAGCGACGTGCATCTTTGACATCAAAATTTCCGGATTGAAAACGCTTAAACCAAATTTGTGCTACTCTCACAGACACTGCACTAGGTCCATAAACATCGCAAATTTTTTTCGCGGCTTGCGTTGCATTTTTACCTTTTTTGTAGTAAAATTTTAAAATGTATCGAATTTCTTCATTAGATTCACTCATTTTGACAGTACGGAAAACAAATGAGAATCACACATTTTCCTAATTTGAATTTGGAATTATGTTCTTTAAAATTTAAACTTTCAATGATACCAAAACCAGCCAGATACAAATAGTAAAGCCAAAGAGATTGTATTACAAGTTCATACATACTATAATGCGAAAAGACTTTTTCCCCGACCTATATTTTAACAATTCTTTGTTTTCTTATTCATTATACTTCATATTATGACAAGGGCTTTTTACACCTACAGTTATACCTAAATTTTAATTACCTTTAACTTGGGCAGTTAATAATTATGTCGTTTAAATATAATAATTCAGATTATTTATTTCGCTCTAAACCTTGGTTTACTGCTGTTCTTGGTATTGTTGGATGCAATGTATGTTAAATGTAATATAATTGACAATTTGAAGTGTAGATTACTACCTTAGAACTGCTGTTTTAATAAATAAATAAATTCCACAATTGAAATAAAAAAAAATTTCCGTCACCTAAAGAAATATTGTAAAACTTTATAATAACTTGATTTTGACACATGATTTTGTTTATTATAAAGAGATTTGTGTTTTTTTCAAACATATAGGTATCAATCCATGCATGCATAAAGTGTATTAATAGTAAGGTGACATATTTACCTATTTACAGGTTCGATGAGAATATTCAAGAACAACAAACACTATATTTACACAAACTCATGTCAACAGCGGCAGAGCCGTGCGTTACCCTCACACCACCACACTCGGAGCAACGAAAATCCAAGAGCCTCCACTCACATGCGAGTTTGTGAGTAGAGTCGCGCGACGGAGGTCCACGCAGGGCGGCGCGCGCTCCGGTGACGTGTGCGGGCTATGTCGAGGGCCTCCCGCTACTGACGGCGGCGGAGGGAACCCCGCCCGCCTCAGCGCCGCCGCCGCCCGCCTAGCGTACTACGGAGCCAGCGAGGGAGAAAGGACGGCGTGGCGACAGAAACTCATTCGCATAGCGGCAGCGTGGCCACTTTTTAGTGAAAGGTAGCAGCACTGGCCAGCTATAGAATTCGCTCGCTACTGCTTTTTAGGGTTCCGTACCCAAAGGGTGAAAACGGAACCCTATTACTAAGCCTCCGCTGTCCGTCCGTCCGTCCGTCTGTCACAGGGCTGTATCTCATGAACCGTAACAGGTAGGAAGCTGATTTTTTTACAGAATATGTATTTATTTTCAAATTCAAATTCAAATTCATTTTATTCTCCCAAGAAACACAAAATAAAACAAACAGATACAGAGCATCAAAAACATTGCGCAAACAGATGTAAAATTAACAATTTAAGTAGCAGAGACTTGAATCGAATACATTATCTTTCGTTTATTTTATGTTGAGAGAAAAGGAAAGAGGCTCAGCGATAGTGCTCTCGACTCACCTCGCGGGCAGACGAGAGCCGCTGGTTTGCAGCCGCCGCTGGTTTGCTGCTATAACAACAAATTGGTACAAAAAACCTGTTATTTTTGGGGTAAATTTTTTACGATGGTACGGAACCCTTTGTGTGCGAGTCCGACTCGCACTTGGCCGGTTATTTAGAGTTCCGTACCCAAAGGGTACCAATGGAATCCTATTTCTAAGCCTCTGCTGTCAGTCCGTCTGTCACAGGGCTGTATCTTATGAACCGTAATAGGTAGGCAGCTGAAATTTTCACAGAGTGTGTATATATTTTGCCGCTATATGAACAAATATGTAAGATTACAAAATATTAAAAAAATAAATGCCGCCCCTTAAAAAAACATGATGTTTAGTGTTAAATTATGTACGATGGTACGGAACCCTTTTTGTGTGCGAGTCGTTTGTACCGGCAAATAACCAGAATCTTGGCAAACCCGCCTTTGCCTAGCTATAGGAACCTGTAAGACTGTCACTTGCCTTGCTAGATAGTAGGAAGAATATGGTCTTCTTCCTACCATCTAGGAAGGAACTAGGTTTACCATGCAGCTATAAACATTAGGATATAAGATTTTGTGCCAACGTATACATATCACACACTCTCAATTATTGCACACATAGACACATTTATTAAGCATACGTTTGCACGGATGAATTCATCGCTGAGCAACGTGCTGTGGAACTACCCTCATCGGCGGCTGGAGCGACCCACAGCTATCTTCGCAGCCGGCGACCTGCAGTTGACTTCTGACTGGACGACGTGTCGAAAGTCCTCCAGCGGCGTTATTGCCGAACAGCGATTGTCGCTGCGAGCATCGGTGTCGCTGCTAACGAGTCATCGCATACATAAGTTTGTGGTTACCGTTACAGCGGACAAAAGATAGGAAACCGTATTTAATTTTTATCCGTAGCCGCCATCGACATAGTCTATGTCGTCGGCGAGGTCGTCGGTATCGGTAATCTATGGTAATTCGATGGTAGCCGCAAAATTTTGTATGCGATGACTCGTTAGCAGCGACACTGCCGCAGCGACAGTCGCTGTTCAGCAATAAGGCCGCAAGTCGCGCCGCGAGTCCTGAAGAAGTCCACAACACGCGATTTATAACACTGTCTATCCGAAAACATTTTAGAAAGAATGTGTAACAACCACGGAGGATAGAGGTAGAGAGGAGATGGTCTAAGCAAACTGGGTCTGTGTCCACCAAGTGGGTCGCTACGTCACAGCCCACGTGATAAAGAAGGCGTGGCTTAGCGACATTCGCGACATGGCGCTGGCGGTGTTAGGTTGTGGGACAATATTATGGTCTGCGGCGCAATTTTCGGCGAACAGCCGATTACACGATGAGATTTTGTGTAAAATGTTGCAAACATTACACAGGACAAAATAATCTAAAGTTTGTAGGTGGAATTACGTTTTATTTGTCAGTAAAACACCTCATATTTTGATATGAGGTGTTTTACAATCAAATTATATCAAATGAGCATTGTATCGATGTATCGCTCTTGCTATGTGCCGATAGATGGCGCGCAATCATTTTCGTTGAACGGTAAGAAATGATGATCTCATGATGCAAATTTTAATGACATTTTTAAATTAAAATTATTTGAATCCGCGCGCAGGCATAGATTTAAATTTCTAAGGTTTTTTTATAGAAAAAACACTTAGTAAAATTTAAAAGGCACCATCTAGTTGTAGTCTTGTAACCACTAAGAATAGTTATCGGAATAGCTGCTACCAGAATATCGATTCTTCCGGTAGATGGATTTCGCAAAAATGGGCGCTGCATGACCCCACCATGAAGCGATTTTCCCCCCGCTTCCCCGCACAGTGTCACGCTGCTATCCTTAGTAATATGAGTTAAAAACATTTCCTCTCTCCCTCTATCCTCCGTGGTAACAACAGTGTAAGTCTAAATAAACATGTATGAGTACATAACATTTTCAAACCTATTCCGTTTTATTTTATATCTAACCGATTTGACAGTTCTTCTAGGTGAGCTCGCTTGGACTCCACCAATCGTGAAAAATAAAAAGATTTCTTCCCCATTCGTATTTACGCTAATACGTGGCCCTGCTGCCGCCATACGAATAAGTTTCTGTCGCTACTCCCACGCCTCCTGACTCCCCGTACGGAGCCCTGGAACATATTTGTGGCATTATGGCTTAGGATTCGCGCAGGTGGGCCTGTTGGGGTGAGAGATTGAACAAAAGGCGAGCGGCCCTGTTCGTTTGAACATTAATGAGATTAAACGGATAAGGCTGGCACGCAACGTTGGATGGACTTGATGTGCGTAATCGGTTATGCTAAGTTTATAATATCGAAACAGGAGATGCGTGAAGGGGTGGAATGTTAAGTTCGTAACACAGTACATCTTTTCGTTAGTCTTAGTCTCGGTTACGACTATTTATCTCAGCATGAGACTAACGAAAAGTGGTGCTTTGTCACGTCACGTTGACACATTTTAAACGACTTCAAAAAATGTAGAGGTTCTCAATTCGTCTGTATGTTTTTTTTTATGTTTGTTACCTCATAACTTTTGCCTGGGTGAACCGATTTTGATGAATATTTTTTTAAATGAAAGCTAGTGCTTCCCAAGTGGTCCCATTTTAATTTGGTTAAGTTCTGACAGTGATATCCATGAGAAAATCATATAAGTCTTAAATTTTTATTAAGATGTGCACGACAAATGGACGAATAACTCAATATCACGCCAACCGATATCGATGATTCTTTTCATTGGAAAGGACGTGTACAAATTAGTTAGTGTACTTCAGATTCACTAAAAATATACAAATAAAAAAATATTGACAAAAAAAATAACCGACTTTAAAGAAAAAGCACTAAAAAGTAAAAAATAGTTGCCATTTTTGTAGTTACGATTATTGTTATTTTTTGAGTCGGTGTGTACGGACGAAATCTAAAAGTAATGCAAAGTGACGTCACAAAGTACTAATTTTCGTTAGTCTCAGTTTATGTTGCGACTATTTTTATCTGCCTAAGAAGCTACTATAGGACTTGAATGCATTTTACATTAAATATTTTTTAGTAACAGGTTACGCATAAATTTAAAAATATATTTGTATTTCTTTGTTACCTTTCTCTTATAAGTGTATGCAATGAATAAACAGATTTTTAGCATAGTGTTATTTTCTCTTGTTTCAATTTAAAAACCAAATATTATGTTCTACATTCGATTCATTATCAGAATTTACACATTTATGAAACTTTTCTCCCTTTTCAAAAGATAAAAATAAAAAAATAGTAGAAGTTTTATTTTATTAGAACCATTATTAGAATTTAGAAAGTTAAAATTATTTAAGTAAATATACTTTTTCGTACTAATCGGAACCGTCGCTTATTACAAGGAATGTGATATGTATGTATGTATAATCAACCATGAAGCAAGGACACATTAATTAAAGAAAGGGCCCTGTAAAAAGAACTTTACGAATATACTGCAAGGCTAGACCAGGACCAGCAAAACATACCATTCGAGGGTATTGCATCTACCAATTTTGCCTCCTGGTGTATACCCATAATTTGGAATTCTCCTACAGTACTCCTCCCGTAATCAATGCCTCCTACTAACACAGCGTTTAAGATTCTACCTACATATAATTTTTTTAACTGCGTTGCGGATCCAAATTAGGTATGGAAATAATCACTTTTGCTCAAAACCTCACACTTTTTGAGAAAAAGATAGATTACGGAAGCCTTAATTTTGTACGAAATTGCTACATAATTATCGGGCCAGGTTTGGACAGTTGGGTACTGTCACATTTTGTTTCAATGCTTTAATACAACTTGTTTTGGAACTATGTGTGTTACTTTATTCATTTAATTCACGTCTTTACTCGAGTTTATATTAACCAATTAAAATTTGGGTGAAGAAACTTTATTCTTTAAGTCAAAATGTATCTTGATTGGTTTTATATAATATATAACTAAACATGAATGGCTAATAGCACACCTACCGTTATGATACTAGCCGCACACCGCATTTAAAATAAAGTAATTGCCATGCCAGGACCTTCCCTTTATAAGCACAGCTAGAATGAACAAAATAATTTATTGGCCGCTTTGGACACTTTTCATCCAATGCGAATTCCCTTCAAAACAATGGAACAACTCGTATTCGTGTCATATCGTACTTATCCAAGTCAGAAAGAAAGAAATTGGTACATGAAAGGGTTGGACATGGAACCAATGACTTGAGCCATGGGAAGAACGTCCCCGTGCCCCTTAGCTGTCAGCTCACTTGGTGCTGTTGCTGTCAGCTCATCTATCAGAATATTCAGAACGCACCAAACTATATTTTAAACTCCCTAGATAATTAAAAGAGTCCTATAATTCTTGTAAAATATTCAAAAGCTAAGTTGAGACATGCCGACGGATAACTGTAAGCTGGCTGACTGCCAGCAGGGTGCGGGGTACGGGGTGCGGGGAGGTATGGGGGGGAGGGTGAGGGGGGGTGGGTGACTCAAGGTCGTATGACTTGTCTAGGTTTCGGCGTGGCGCTCCTGGGAAATTACAAGCGCGCGTACTTAAACAGCTGCAAAGGGTTGATACACTTACCTAATTATTCGAACTATTTTATGTTACTGCAGGTTGTGCCTTCAAAGGGTTTTTGATGTCAAGCGCAGCAAACGGCATAGCCCAGGGGTTTTCGACCTTTAGTGGGGCTGCGAAAACCATGCCGGCCGGCCAGGTGCTTCTTCACGCCATGTTTGAAGGAACGCAGGTTGTACTTTGGGCAAGTAGTGAATTCCACAGTTTACCGTTACTAATAATTTGAATTAGTGTCCTTACAGAAAGGCAAGGGCCCTTCCCACAGAACTAAAAATCTCCCCACGGCCCTTTACAAACTTTCACAAATCCGTGGCTGATACATTGATGTCTTATTAATCTCAAAGTAAGTTTACCCTATTGGACCTACTGAATTTATTAATGAACTCATTTGCCGGCGCTGCCACCATTGTATCTTACAGTCGCTAAGCCGCCCCCGTAGAAACGAGTGTCGGCTGCTACTCCCATCCTACCGTACTTGCTGGCTGGCATGGAACCCCGGTTCGGGTGCGCCTTTCTTTATCTTCTCTCGCGTCGTTTTCTCGGAACCCTAAGTTAATGCGAGTTCAAATTGGATTTCAAGATGTACACGTCTGTACAGATACTTTCACGGAGGAACTGGATGCCAAGCCAGGAGCTTACTTTTAATTGCTAGCTGAGGTACCCGGCTCCGCTCGGGTCAATGTCGTTTTGGACTGAAGTGGAACTAAATTATTTCCTGGATAAATAGTGGATCGGATCCATTAATCACATCAATGCCAAATTTCTAATTGATACGACCTAAAGTTCTATATCTCGCCTGACTGTCTCTTATATAAATCGGATTACAAAGAAACTCTTGCAGACCTGACGAATTTTTGAAAGCTAATGTTTATTCGTCCTCATTTGCAATTTAAAAAAATATTTAAATGAGCAATACCTATTGTTTACTTTAAATTTCTAAAGGAAATCGTAAACCATTTTAATACCGATCAGTTCCTCGGATAACAGGTCTTTAAAGCTAATTCGTAAGATACCAACCATGCATCCTTGTAGAGTGTAGTAGAGACAGTATCAAAATAAAGATAATGCGTGTTCAAAGGTAAGCCGGTCGTTAGTCTAGAGACATATGTAACCGTATGTCTAGACTAAACTAATAATGAACACACGCTATCGTTGTAATGAGCACGCGAGAGCATTTCGTATTCATTTCGTTCATCTTTCTCATATTTTATTCTATTGTTCGGGCTTTCGCAATTAAATATATGTACATTCGTCCTGTAAACTGAGTCTGGATGGAAATTACGGAGCAGGGTTTTTTGGGGATACAAATCGATCTCAGGGTATCGGTGAGGATTCGTTTCTGATAATTGTTTAAGGTTCTCAAACTTATTTTTTCTCCCGCCCACTTTGAGAATCCGTTATTTCCGAGCGTCCCCCAAATGTTTGGGGGACGCTCGGAAATTTAGCACATCTTATAAATAACAATCGCAATCATTAATTTAATTTAATTATTTATTTATAGCGTGCCCTTAGGTATTATCTTGTTTCTGAGTTCTAATGAAGCTTTTTAAATAGTATTTAGCAAAATAATCGATGTCATATAGTAGGTAGGTTTTCATTTTAATATAAAAGTTGGTACTATAAAATGTAACAAAAACACAAATCAGACAGCGCCCCCCTTGACCACTTCAAAGCCCCCCTATTTTCTCTGAGGCCTTTACCGGCCCCCTGTAGGCCTGTAGCGCCCACAAGGGGGCGTGATCACCCACTTTGAGAAATGCCGAATTATAGCCATCGAAGAAGGTGGGACGAAATCATGCAGGATCAATTCGTTGTCCGTCTGTCAGTTTTTCCGTCAAGACCGTTTTTTTCGGAAACGTGTGGAGATATTTTAAGTTGAGATCAAAACATATTTTTAGGTCTATGGTCCCTTGGAGCAATACAAATATCTAGATTCGAAGTCAACGCGTTAAAGAATACTGCCATTTATGCCACATCTCACTCGCGAATTAATAAAACCTATGGGGTACTTTTCCTTGAATTAGAATCTAGAAAGGCAAGCAAGGTCACACTGCACAAGTATAGGAAAAATGCTAAAAGATTTAATTTGTTCATCTGTACTAATAATAAATCTGTCAAATCGGTGTTCATGGAGTAAGTTGCTTTGTTTTTTAAGATACTTCGTTTGAAGACTTTATGTATGATACTAAGACTAAATTGATGATTTTTAGAAATCAGTTCTGTATGTATGTATGTATGTATGTATGTATGTTTGTATGTATATCCGAATTCGATGAAACTTACTACACGGATATGTAAATACACAGGACACAGGATGGGCTATATATAATTCAGTTCCGCTTACGTTAAGATGTACTGTCATACAAAGGCGGCGGATTGGGGAGATAATCACTATCTGCCTTTATTTCTTCGTTTACTTCTTCTAAGCCACGCATCGGACTTACGGTTTTCATTAATATAAGGAGCAATCAACGAGCAAGGGTTGCATATGTAATTTTTAAATATTTAATACAAACCTTAAGGGAAAAATGAAAACTATGTTCATGAAAATTGTAGGTGTTAAAAAAGCCTACAGAAAGTTCCACGATATCATGTAGAGCGATAACTTCGAACCACTCGCCCGATTTATTTGCGTATTTTATCAACGTATAGCAACTCTGGGCGCAGTCATATTCCGGATGGGTTACCGTTTTCGATGTTGAAAGTGGCTGTGGTTGGTATTCCTCATAAAACTTTGTAAAAGTAAGGAATGTGGTAGGGTTAATCCCGCTTGGTTTTGTATGAATATCTATGTAGCGGTGCCAGTGCAGTAAGGGTCTGGTGGCACATGCTTTTAAAATTCGCTCCCAAATGTTTACGAAGCTCTAAATAGGAATATGTCGATGTTTATCATTAAATCATGCCATATCGGTTCAAACGATTTTGATTAAATTTGGTAGATGGATACATAGTCCTGGACCGGCCTTTTGGTGGGTTACTTTTATCCAGGAAATAATTCAGACCGAAATCAATCCAACACGACATTGACCCGAGCGGAGCCGGGTACCGCAGCTAGTATCACATAAATTCCTTGACGAAACTACCTATCTACATACATACGATCTTTTATGAAATCCTCGGTGCGCGAGTTGATTCGGAACGATCTTTAGCAAAATGCAAAAAATTTACGCACTTCTGGAACGTTGGACTTTTGGAACGTGCGCACTCAAGAACTGCACTTCTCATTCGTGAAATATGAAGTTTTCGCTAGTGTAATTTGTAATCGGCAACAACTACTCGTTTTTAGGGTTCCGTACCCAAAGGGTGTAAAAGAAACCCTATTACTAAGTCTTATTTTTCTGTCCGTCCGCCTGTCAGTGGGCTGTTTCTCATGAACCATAATAGGTGGACATTTTTTTATAGCAAATACAGCTATAGGTTCATGTAAAACTGTAGGTCCCCTTCTCCTACTAGATGGTAGCATTGCGCCCGCTCGGGTTGGTACCATTGCATTGGATGAAAAGATGGTCGAAACGGCAATGAAAAAATTGTCCGTGTTTTCCATCCAGATCAATGTAGCCGTGCTCATACAGGGAAGGTACCATATGGCACCGAATTCCTTCGGGAATGTGGTGTATTGGGCTAATGTCATTAAGGTAGTTGTGTGGTGTTAATCATCCATGTCAGGTTGCCCAGAAAAAAAAAGTAATAACAACATTTTTACATAATGGTCCATGAATTTTTCCGAAAAACCAAAATCTCCTGTCAAAATTTGACATAAAAGAAAAACCTAAAATTATTGTTTCGTACCAGGTTCATGGATCAGTACCGTGCTCTTTCAACTATCCATACGAGAAAATGTAGCTCTCATTTCACTGCGTGACAGATGATACGGAACCCTCCGTGTGCGGTTCCGGCTCGCACTTGCCCGGTAGTTTAACCACAGATCAAAAGTTGCCGGGCCGGACGCAATTTAGGCTTCGTGATTCGAACGGCCAAAGATAGCACAAAACATCGAAAACGAGGTTACCAAGTCTTTTATTCACAAGAATTCTCGCTTGTGGCGGACGAATATAGGTTAACGGTGAGTTGGGGCCAGCGTGACTCGCGCTTCGCATTGTTCGCCTTCCGACACGCTTCGACTTTTCATCCTGGATTTAACGATGAAAGAGAGCGTGGCTATGGAGGGATGCTTCAGTTTTATTTTAGGTAGAGGCACACACATATCGGAAAGCAGAGCTTCATTACTGTTATAGGGGAGGGCTGAACTCGAAATTAGCGCTATCCCCGTAGGTTGATGGATTTTGGGAAAAAATAAAAACAATAAATTGTGGACTGTATTGGTTATTAAGGTGGGCCTTCCCGCTCAACTCCCCATACAAACGTGGAAAGAAGATCGAGCCCATATTTTTTGTCAGAGATCTAAAAATTTGCTCTAAATAGCTTTATTTGATCTAACTAGATGTCTGATGACCGTTGGCATTGTAAAATTGTGTTTGGTTTCTAAGTTATAAGGTCCAAAAGTTTGAATATTTCGCGCGTTTTATACAAAATTTTGGATGTGGATTACTCAATGATAAATTAAAAACATCTTAAAAATATTAGTCATCTCATATAGCTTATTTCATGAGGATTTATAATCAATTTAGTTTTTGTTCGATTTTTGACTACAGCGGTCGTGGTTTACTTTTAGCTGTAAGTCGTTTTGTAATTAAAATGTTCGTAAAACTTACCAAATCATACACTATGCACATTATCTTTTTTGTGGACATGTTGCATCTTCCTTATCACGGAGCCTGTCTTATTCTTTGAAACAGAGAAGGTCCCAGAGCGCAACAGCACGGTTTTGTACCGTGCCCGCGAATGAGTTAGTCCCGCAGGGAAGGGACACCTGGCGCTCTATAAAATACATTGCGACTGACCTGCTCTCCGTGTCAGTGGGTGTTTACGTCTTGAGGTGAAACCCAGGCCTGGGGTTTGCTGGTGTCAGTGGTGACGATGAGAAGGCGCCACCGACTCTATAGGTCAACCACTACTAGGCAAGCATAGCATTCGCTGCCGTGATCGAAGATAGGCAATAAAAACTCATTTTGGCTGGATTTATTAAGAAGTATGTCGAGCTCAGTGCAGGAAAAACGTGGCAGACGAAATGGCGTCAAAAAGTTCGTGGAGTTACTTAAAAGCGACGGAAAGTGTGGGTAGTTCGCATTTGCATTTAAAGGGCGCCAGATTTCATTCATATTTGAAATAGATTTCTCAACAACTGTAAGCCTAACTACTTATGAAAACATATTTAACATCTAAATGAACAAAATTTACAATTGAATTGTAAAATTACGCGAATCTTATAAATGACAGCTTATTTTGTAATTGTTTTATGAGATGTAGAGCCGATTTTTAAATCCTCTGATAGTACTTATTGAACTGATGGTAAAAATGTACGTTTGTTGAAGGACGCAAGTCATTACGGAGAATTATATCTTCTAACACAATTATCTGATTGTATTGTTACCTAGGGGACCTAGAGTTTTACATGGATTCCGAACCATGGAGCAGCTCGCATTCGTGACGAAATGCACTTATCGAACTCGGAAAGAGAAAGACAGTGGTGCATGTTGGTATTGAACCCAGGCCTCTGGTAGCCAGTCCCCGCGCCATTTGAAAGAGACGACGATCGACCGTCGGACCATCTACGTGAACGTACAAACCCCTTTAACTTTCATCTTCATGTTTAAAATATAATTATTTTGTCATTTGGGACTGGAGAATTGGAGAGGCGTATGTCCAGCAGTGGACGCAAACACGCTGACTAACTGACTGAACGCCGCATGGTTAAGTTGAGAGGGAAATAGGATGTTGCACCACAATAAAATAAACTTAAATACCATAGCACATTTTCGCATATTTTATTGACACATTTCATTGTTCCGCCTATGCAAAATATTATAGCTCGTCATGGTCGTGCTCAACTACACATCCGGTAACGTTGGACACATCCACCCCGATCACGTCCAAGCTTTGTTTGACTTCACGAAGCTCCGCCAGATTCCGAGACAGCACCAAGACGTAGCCGGCGTCGTCCACGTTCAGGTCGTTCACCACCATGAAGTCACCCAACAGGACGTATTGGAAAGAGCTGAACTCCTCTTCTGCGATTTCCACCTCTCCGTTGACAGGAACCGAGGCGTAGACTCCCGGGATGTCTTTCTGTAGAAGCACCGCTATCACATCACCCTCTTGTATAAAGTTCAGTTTGACTTTATCCCATTCTACGTTTTCGTAAACATGTTTGAACTTGTATTTATCGCTTTCTGTGGTCCTTTTGAAGGCGATTTCTTCACACGTCTCCGTAGTCCAGCGAGCGTTGACGTATATCGTTTTCCACGTTCCTAGCGCACTTTCGATGGAATCATCGGAGAGCATAGTGAAAGGTGGTTGGGAGGGTGATTCTTCCGATGTTACATGTTTATTTGAAGGCTCCTTATTCTGGGCTGTGTACAGAGCGTAGATGATGAATAAGACCAGGAATAGAAATATATTTTCATCTTTTGCCATGGCTGTAGTCGCGGTTCAACTGAGCTGTACCAAGAACGCTATCAATATGATTCATATTCATTCCAGTGCACGCAAATACGTTTTATTAATATATTATAGTTGATACAGCAGTGACAGAAACAAACGGTCAATCAGCGTGACAGGTTTGGGTGTTAACGGAGTTGTGGTCCAAACGTTAACCACGTGTTCCTTGGCATATTTGGAGCAAAAAAGGTGGATAACATTTTTTTGTAAGACTGAAAAAAAATTGTCATCCCCATACATTTTTGTAATACCTACACACAAAATGTATGGGGAGGACGATTTTTTTTTCAGTCGTACAAAAAAATGTTATCTACCTTTTTTGCTCCAAATAGTTATGCCAAGGAACACGTGGTTAACGTTTGGACCATAACTCTGTTAACACCCTGTATACAACTGGTAAATCTGAAAGAAATATTTAACTTAGTTCAATTCATACAAAATAAATATTTACTAATAAAGAATAATCTTCACGTCAAATAAAAACATATTCATAAGCTTGCCAATGTTTCATTTACCATTTCCAATGCTTGCCGAGTCTGATTGTAACTGTATTGAGTGAGATTTGACGAATGTACATATTATTCATATTAGGATTTGGTCTTAAAACTTAGTTGCACTTAATGAGAAAACTTAGTTTGTCGAGAACGTAGTTACTGTGTACGCGAAAATTTCATGTTTATGCGGCTGGATCTGCCATTGCAACACCGGCGTTCACACTTTTAGTTCTCCAGAAAAGTGAACAAAAAGTTCACTATGAACAGTGGAACGAACACTTGTACTGCAGTAGCTGATGCACCTAAAACCTTATTACTTCACCATGCTGTCTCTCCCTTTTGAACCGGTCGTCAGTGCAATCTCCAATACATTACATAAATACAATTACAAGATATGTAAATGTATACCTGCAATGCTTGTGTACTATACTTGTGTGTGCGTATTGTGTGTGAACTCGTATATTGCGATTTATATGCAATGCAAGTTCTACTGGGAGATAACCCTTGAACTGCAGTGTTGCAAGATATCAACATGAAAACAAGACATGTCGCACAAATGCCTGATAAGAAAATCAATTAACAACAAAGGTATGCGGTTAGGGCAGAGCCAAACGTATGCTATAAAACCGGCCAAGTGCGAGTCGGACTCGCACACGAAGGGTTCCGTACCATCAACACCAAAAAATCACGTTTTTTGTTTGTTAATTATTATTAATATTTTATTTTACCTATTTGTTGTTGTAGCGGCAAAATAAATACACACTCTGTGAAAATTTCAGCTGCCTAACTATTACGGTTCATGAGATACAGCCCTGTGACAGACGGACGGACGGACGGACGGTCGGACGGACGGACGGTCGGACGGTCGGACGGACGGACGGACGGACGGACGGACAGCGGAGGCTTAGTAATAGGGTTCCGTTTTCACCCTTTGGGTGCGGAACCCTAAAAAGGGATGTGATATGATGTGATGAGAAATCGGCCCTCTGTTCTGAACCCAGCTAGTGTATTTCACTGCTCAATGCAGCCTCCGTTTATAGGTAGATGCAGTTCCGGTGTCTGAGGCTGCGCCAGCGAAGGAACATGCTCGTGATTTCGTTTTATTCCACTTTACTTGCCGCCTTCACCGCCGTCCCTCCCCTCGCTCCCGCGCCGCGCCGCCAACCTCGAACACGGGAAATCTCTCAGGCCGAGCACTCCACAGGAGCGATGCTGTACGTCCACCGCGACCACAGAAGAGGCAAGGAAGGAGTAGTGGCATGCTCGTTTCTGCGACGATAGATGGAATGAACGCTATTGAGGATTGCGGTAAGCGGTCGCCACGTTGCCGTAAGAGAGGAGACGGTGGGGGCATGCGGGGCTGGTCCGCTGGTTTGATATGAAATAGCTACGATAGAAATAATAATCAGTTTTTTTATGCAACCTGACATTGATGGCTAATACCACACAACTACCATTATGATATTAGCCCGATACACCATATTCCCGAAGGAATTAGGTGCCATGCCAGGACCTTCCCTTTATAAGCTCGGCTACATTGAACTGGATGGAAAACACGGACAATTTTTAATTGCCGCTTCAACCATCTTTTCATCCAATGCGATGGTACCAACCCGGGCGGGCTTAAACCCTACCACCTATTTGGGGAAGGGTACCTACAGTTTTATATGGATTCCGAACCATGGAGCAGCTCGCATTCGTGACGAAATGCACTTATCGAACTTAAAAGAAAGATAAATGTGATCTTTATCACATTTCTGTAGACCTATTAAATACTCGTAGAAACAATTCCTACATATTATTTTGATATATCTCTATATATAACTATAAGCAACGATTTCATTGAACATTCCCAGTCGGCTTGATTTTTTCCGACATCTTTAACAATCATCGTCATATTTCAAACAATTTACATAAAAACATTAATAAATTATACCCATAAACCTTGTTCTTGAATCATTCCGTCGGTGAAAACGTATGAAAATCCGTTCCGTAGTTTTTGAGTTTATCGCGATAAGACAGACGCAGAGGGGTGACTTCGTTTTATAAAATGTATAGCGATAGTGATGATGCGTTTGGTAATGATAAGTGTTTTGGAAAATAAATTTCACAGACAGGATTCCAAAGAGGTAAATTTGATTTTTTTTGTTGATGCTACAATTGACCATTTTGCAACTTTTCAGGTAATGGCGCCATCTAGATTTCATTGAAGGTATAGCTAGCCTTTATAATCTTCTAAGAGCAGCGCCATCCGTCAGGAAATAACGCAACTTCTAAAAAGATTCGCTTAGTACGGCGTGTGGCTCTGTAATCCCATCTGTGCGAATTGAAATCCGCAAATACCTTTGTGCTTATTAATTTGTTTACAACCGGTCAGAGGTATTTATCTTGTTATAGATCAGAGCCCGTAGTCCCAGTTGTCAGCTAAATTGTCGTTTACGGCAAAAAGATCGACTGGCGTTTTTAAATGTATTGAGAAATTGAAGAGCGTGGGCAGTGGGCGTTAATCGAACTAACATTTGCGAGTCCGAGTTTGATTTGACAGCTTACTTAACGTTGCCGTAAATACGTCGACGTTGCCGTTTACGCCGACTCCGCGTTTTCATACAAATCGGAAGTCCGAGTTGGACTTTGACAGCTCGAAGAAGTAAAACCACAGAATATCTAGTATAAAACGGTTACGGAAAACGCCAGTCGTTCGGTTTGCCGTAAACGCACATTTATAACGTGACAACTGGGACTACAGGCTCAGAGTTTGAAGCTTCTTACTGCAAAAGCGCTTATACCCTGGATAAATGTTATGAATTCTATAGCAGATATACTTACCGTTAACCAACTGCAACAATCAATGGACTGTTGTAAGTTTCCCTATCAGGGTGATCGGTCACGGTGGAGCCAAACTTATTCATATGAATGCGTTGAAATCACCTACCATCACGATTTCGACTGCAGGAAGCTCATCCAGGAGTTTTTCCGTCCCTGCTGAGGTACTCGAATTTCCGGACCCCGCCGAATCAGGGGCTCCATGCGACCGCATTGGTTGCATTGGTGTAGCTACTTACCCCACTGGATGATCTGGATTTATTATTAACAGGGTGGGTATGTGTTTATTTAATTTATTTTGCTGTCTAGGATTAAAGGTTTCTACTAGTTTCCTTTTATTTATGAATAAGACCATTTCTGTCTTTTCCAGCTGTTGATCCCGCCACCATTTTTCCACCACTATTATAATGTTATGTATGTTGAATAAATGTATTTTCTTTATTTCTTTCTTTCATAGCACACTATTTATTACATACAGGACATTGTCAAACTGGCTATGAGTTAATAAGGATCGTAAAATCATCCGCCCACTCTATAGATAGAATATTACCCTTAGTCACCTTAGTGGGTAATCTATTACTATGTTACACAGGACGGGGACACCTCCTTCCAGATAGCCTTTAGATGCCTACCTTGTGATGCCAGATATTTGTCACCTATTACTACTTGGTCAGTTTAATACTGCGCAGGTTTGCCATCGCATTGAATAAATCATAGTCGAAGCGGAAATTATATATTTTCAGTTTTTCCCTCCATTTTAATGGTGTCCTTCAACATAAGTAAGGTCCTGCCATGGTACCAAGCTCCTATTTTGCGTGCTAATATCATGACAGAAAGTGTGATATTAGCCACCATATCCTAAAAAAATTTTCATTTCCAAATCTGAAATTAAAAAACATGTTTAATGTCGATCACGTGACATAGGTGAGACGGTAGGGATGGGCGAAAATTTGTTTAAATTTCAAAATAAATTAAGCCTAAGAATATTCCCAGTATTGCCTCAAGAAATACCTTCAATACTTAACGCATTTATTGCATGGACGCGAAACAATAACAAAGGTAGTGTTATGGGTAGTTGATTTTCATGAAAACCAGCTTAAAAGTATAGAACATTAGAAAAAAAAATTACGAACGGAAGTTAATGATTTATTTACAAAATATTTATGGTACACATGAGATTATTAAATGCAAATTCATCTACAACTGAGCTTACGTTAGCATTGTGATCGAATGATTTATTGTATACATATTTAACAAGAAACTAGACTAATGTAACACTTAAACTTCAAAACAATAAATTAATTGACAACAAGCAACAAACACAATCAACTTACATTCATCTGTCACATAATTGATCTGAAAACTTAATAACTTGTATTAGTAATGGGTCCAAGTACTAAGCATGGAGTCCTTGGTCCAACGACTTTAAAGCCGTATTTATGGAGTCATTCATCAAATTCGTTTTTGAGCGGAAAACCACGGAAGTGTGGACCGACGCGAGATTAATAAACTAGCGAATTATTAACTGATATCTTCTAACCTTTCTCACAGGAACTCGTGAGATGGCACAAAACGCTTGAAATGCTACTTTGGGTAGGTAGCATTATGTATCTCAGAACTGCGTGTTCTCAAAACAGCTGAAGCATCGTTTCCAGTCGTTGCATGGGAACGTTTGCACGGAAGAGTTTTGTGATTGTAATGGTGTTCATTACTTTGACATGGAAAATTATTTTCACTACACAACTAAATACCTTCAACCTTTTTCAAACCAATGCCAAATAAACGTTTGGACCATACGTCTGTGAACACCTTCTATAATTTTTTCATATTTTCATTTATTTTACACTATGGAAGTAACATATACCTAATACTATTTCCATGAGTTATACAATTGACTTCTCACTAAAAACACATTAATGCAATTCAATACGAATGCTCTGTTAATAGTAACTACATATTTTTAAATAATGATCTTGAAAAATGGAAACCAGGGGATACCACAAGAAACACCAACATTGGTTTAGTAAAATAGGAAGTCCTTTGTTTCGGAAGGAAATTTCTAAGTTTATCTTTCCTATGTAAATTGTATTGTTCATCGCAAAATTCTTAATATGCATACTAACTTACGAAATAAAGTTTACTAACAAACATAACATCTTCAAATCTATTCACTTATGAGTATTATGGAAATATAACTAATTTCTACTTTAAATCTTGTACATTATGTTCAAATTTCATTCACTATCCCCACATGCATAACTCCTTTATCTTCTCCACCAGAAAAAAATTGAGCAACATTATGTTTAAATCCAAACATCAAAATTGAGTCTTGTTTCTGACCGGAGAACTCATTAGTTACTGAGCCAGAATAATTATTATATTTTCATACTAACCGCCTTGATTGATAATATTAATCAATCTTGATAATCTGGAATCAATAACGTATCTCGTTTTAAAAACTAAATACATATTTTATAAGCCTCAAATTGACCGAAAAACTGCTAGCGCATTTCTGTTATCACAATGAAAAAAACGAAATGTTCGACCAAAAGCTTACGCTTCGCGTATTCTGAAAGTGCAGATGATTCTCATCGTCATCTTGCTATGGATTTTGCTCTCCTTGCGAAATTTAAAACTTCGCTTGAACCATGCTTAGTTCGGGGACGTGAATGTCTGAATCTCACTGGCTCTTCGGCTTCTGATGCAATGAATCCGAGTTGAAGATGAACGAGAACTCTGCTTTCTTCTGAGCGAAAGCGATGAATTCACCTGGAAAGATAAATCTACGTTTAGATAACATTGGAATACACACTTCAATGGATCCTAATACTTGATTTGTGAAAAGTATTTTTATATAAATATATTTATTGTTAAATCGTTTACAGTGACATATGTGAAATATTGAAAAATCATTTCTGCATTCGTAAAATGAATTGGTTTGACATGAACAAGTTTGAGGAAGAAATAATCGTTGAATTACTGGTACCCAAAACGAATGCAGACAGGCCGAAACTCCACAGACACCCATCAGTCCACCTCCAACCCTAAAGACGACGTTTTAAAGCGATAACGAGTGATGGACCCACTTACTGTAGGTGATATATCCCTTCTCGTCGAGGTCAGCCTGCTGGAAGGCGTGACTCGCGTCCTCCTGGCACAGACCCAGGCAGCGCGCCGCCGCCTCCTCGAACTCGCCCGCCGTCAGCCGACCGCTGCCCGATCCATCGTATATCTGGAAGCACAGCGATCGTTTGTAGCGAACTTTTGCATGGTTTCATCAGCCGTTTGGCCGCTGGAGATTTAACAAAGAAAAAACGTCACCGTCACTGTCATTACCCGTTGTCATAGCCATCTACTCAGTCCATTAGAAAATGGAAGCGCCTGGCCGCCACACATACATTACGGCGGGTGGACGAGTCCATTATGAATCAAACTCGTCTAAAAATGCATAGAAACTCGTCTTCTTTCGAGCGTCCTCCGATGCTACTCGATGTCTATGGAACTGGACATGGCTCCTACTTTACTGATATTAGCATAAGACACCACATGGTAATTAGGTTCCATGCCAGGTCCTTACTTATATTACACGATAAATCGGTGGAAAGCACGGATCGTTTTTAATGCCCCTTGACCATTGCTCATAGAATGGGATGCTACCAACCCTACTACCTTACAGTTTTAAGTGGAATTCGAACAAAGGAGATCCTAAGCAGTCGAACGGCCACCCATTCAAAACCCGACCGTCAATGCGTTGCACAATTTGGGCTACTAAAGCATTCATTGACAAATAAGAATTGATTTGCATCCAACACGATCAACGCAAACAACGGTCGCTAAAGTATTGAAACAGTATCGTACAGTACCCGGCTGATAAAAATAATGCACATTGAATGTCGGAAAAAGACAAACATCTATCCTGTTACTAATAAACCTAGATCATCAGCTGAATAGTTATCCAATGTTTTGTCCTTTGCATTGACAGGCAGTTTCTAATTCGATAGAAAGGGACAAAACATTGTATAACTATTCAGACGATGATCTGGGATTATTAGTAGCAGGGTTAATCGCTATCATAAGCTGTCACTCAGTATCTGTGTACTACGTGCGAGAGAGATGGCGTTTTACAAAGCCGAAACTAGCCAATATTTTGTTGAATAATACCGAGTATTTTGCGTCATTTAGGAGTACTCACTTTAAAGGCGTAGCTGACCACCTGCGCGAGTGGCGCATGCTGCAGCGACAGGAAAGCGGCGCACAGCAGGTAGTCTGGCCACGACACCAGCTGGCACTGTTTCTGCAAATGTCATCGCGAAATCTTCAACCAAACTTCTTATTTTGTTTTAAGTCAAATTTGTAGAAACCATCTCTCCAATCCCTTATTGAATAATTTCCCAGATTTCTTTGTGAAAAGCGCTTCGAACGGAATCCCTCTGCAATTTGCCAGTTTTGTGTGATTGTTTTCCAGCAAGGCACAACTTTCTTACTCTGTGGCAATATAACTGTGATTGGATTAGTAAGACCATAAATTCAAATTATCTTTCACACTAAAGTTTTGATCATTATTCAAAACGATTTACAATCATTACTGTCTAATTGTAAACATCGTATCACAGCCTAACCAAATACTTTAACTCAGTGGTCCGTCATTGAAACTCAGGTTCTTAGTCCGTACCTGCACGAACACGTTGTAGAGCTGGTGCACGCTGGGGTCGCGGTGGTCGACGCCGAGCCGCCGTGAGAATTCCACCTCGTCCACCCACCGGCTAGCGCCACGGGCGGGCCTGCTCGCTATGTGAAGCTCGATCTGCGATGCCTCCAGTCTACAATGTTCAGTTAAAACATCACTTTCATCAATTCTCTAAGCTAGATCTGCTGTAGGTGGTAACATCATAATAAAATAGTTTTCAACAGTCATATTTATTGTATAGTATTTATACGTATTTCTTTGAGTCCACCTCAATATTTAGTACTTAGGAATTCAAGAAACTAAGTATGTACCGACTTACATTAAAATACGTTCCCATACCAGTAGGAATGCTATAAGTCTGGAAGCCACCACAATTGCTTTGCCGTGGGTTAGGACTCTAGACTCTGCCAGTGACTGCCATAACCCTCGCCCCCTTATCCCGCAAAATACATAAGTTCCTTCTCTCTTTGGGACCGGTGGCTCCGGATTCTCATAGCACCTCTATCCCTCATCCCTAAAGGATTTGAAGATAGGAAATTGTTTAACACTAACAATTAAAGGCCCCGACGCTTACCCCAATACGTTCCTCAGCTTTTGTATCTCGACGATGTTTCCACTGCCCGGGATGCCCAAATGCTTAGCTCGAGTGAGCAATCGGCAATCATCGTATGTGTAGTCGAGTACCGGTATTCCCAATGCCCTGCAATTAAAACGTACAAGGTTGATGCATGCTCCGACTAATAAAAAAGACAGGTACCAGATTTCTAAATAAGAAAGAGAGGAAAATAAGAAGTTACCTAGCCATGACATCTCGAACATTCCGTGCGAACAGCTTGGGATCTTGCTTTTCCTGCTCGTTCGGGTAGTACACTGGCAGGAACTCGATCTCGCACGAGCTGTGCACTTGGGTTAGTGTCAACCACAGCAGTTTCAACCTGAAACAAAACAATCAATCTTATAGATTGCTACCACATATATAGTTACCCAACAACTTAACTTCCTTTGCGCCGATTTTAGGGTGTCTCCGTTTTGAGGAATTATTAAAATATTGTTTTTATAATGGCGGTAAACACTTGTGCAGCGACGGTGTAAACTTAAAAACGTATGCTGTTTTTTTCTTCGGGAACGCTGTGTGTGTGAGCTGGTCATCAATCAGACCTAGTGTCGTTATATCAGCGTCGTGACATCAGTCCATCAAATCGCCTTTTCAAAATAATATATCAAGATCTTTATACACACGCGCAGGACTTTGGTCGAATACTCATTTGTGGTGGACATATTGAGAAACCAAAGATTCTTCGGGTTTTCTGTCGTACTGCCGCATTGTGCAACGGACTACCAGCGCATGTTTTTTCCTAAATCATCTATTTTTAAACGCGGAGTTAATAGGATTATTAACCCCGCGGACTCAATGGACCGCCTAGATGCCGCTTTACAACTTTTTGCCGGTCAACATTAAAAGACATTCAACTGGACTGAAAACAAGGACATTTTATTGTTACTTCGACCATATTATATATATTTAAATTAGTAAGAAATTTAACCTACAGTATAATATGGATTCCAAACCATAAACTCAACCAAATTGTGAGTGAAATTCAAACCGAAAATAAGAAAGCAAGAGGTACAGGCAATTTGTCCTCGACGCGAGAGAGCACAAGTAACAGTAGAGCTTAGACCGCATGCAAAGATGCGATAGTAACTTACGCTCCAGGCCCCTCCCAGGTCCAGGTGACGGTGTCGAGCGAGTTGGGGTAGCGGATAGTGACCGGCTGCACGGGCACTCCCGGATAGAACCCGCCCGGTTTAAACGTGATCAGGCACGACCGGTTCGTGCACGTTCCTTCGGGGAAGATCAGCACCTACAGACAAATTCAGATCACTGGATATTGATAGTAATTGTAATTATAAGTTCAAAACTCCTTATTCCCGAAGGAGCTACGTCCCTTAATAACCGACTTCAAAAAAAGGGTTATCAATTTGTTTTTTTTGAGCAACGATGCTTTTTACTTTCTTGGTTGTATAAATTCAATCAAGCACGGTGCAGGTACCGCTTACCGATGGCTCATACGTTCGGTAATGTTAACGTGATAGAAAGACTTTTCGGCTCGATTGATGTTACAGAGACCAATGTTCAAATTGTAAAAACACCGTCTTATTCTTAGGACAACATGAAGCAAAAAAAAATACCTAGTAGAGTAGATAATAGAAAAGTTGGAGTTGTCTTTCCAGAAACACAATTCAAATTACGAATCCACGTTTTAAATAGACTTCCCTAACGTTGGAAAATAATACTTCAAAAGCTACATAACTGTCTATGTATTTGCGACTGGCATAGTCACATTGTGGTTGAAAATAAAATGTACCTGCGGCCAGTCTTCCTTGGAGGTGGCTCTCTCGATGATCTCCTTGATGGAGTTTTGACGCGAGTTGGGATCATCTCGCCACACGTAAACCGGCTGCGTGTAGTTTATTAACTCTGAAATGATTAAAAATTTCATTATTTAATAATAAAGAAACCGTATCATTCAATTTTATTGTCATTCCAACAGTGATTATTGAATGTTAAATCATTTAATGTACATAGTTGGAAATACATTATCAAATATTTTTTTCAATGCGAGTTAAGCAAAAGAACGATTTTCAAATATCACAACAGCAACTTGATATTTCATAATATTCAAAATAAAATGTGTTTTATTCTTTTTTTTATTATATAATCGACTAAATTCATTTGTAAAATACATAGTAACACTAAAAAAAACTTGAAACCATTGAATCGTTTGGAGATGACCAGGTTAAACCGGGCTATAGCAAAATTAATCAAAATGAAACACTCGCTTATAGTAGGCATTATAATAAAACATGCAACATGCGGGAGCGTGCAAAAGATTCAACAAAATACAATCATTAAAACTTCTCTGAACTTCATGATACTTATTATATGCATTTTTTGAAAAGTGCCCAAATGCAGCGTTAGCTGCAGATTAGCATAAAGTGGGGACAAAGATGATAAGTTAAGGTATTAACACAACTGCATCTACGGAAGCAATAATTCTTTAAGGAAAATACTTTACCTACTAGCTTTGTGGTTCCAAACATTCAAGATCTACATAGCAAATGGCATTGACAAGAAACCATGTCATGCATTTAGATAGTATTCATTAAAATAAAAAATGGTTGAGACCAACATGTCATATTTAGACAATGAAATGTGTGCGTCTGGACACAAATCAGCAAGCGATAACACATCAATGCATTTCCGTCGCCAGCTTTACGTTTCGTAACTAGGAGAGTCATTCAACATTTATAAAATAGTTTTTGTTACAGTTGAACCATGCGTCCTCGCTTCACGGTCGATTCTACATTCATTGTACGCGTTCGTCGACTTCCGCTTAAAATAAGTCCACAACCTTGCCTTACATTGTGTGCCGCAGACATTTTGCCACCGAATGGACACTATAAATTCTTCGCCTTGGGCCGATGTCGAGTCCGGGCTCCATGGAAATGTGAAATTACTGCTTTGGCGAGCCAATAATTGCCGGCTAACAACCTATATAGCTCTTAAATCGTTCTGTGAGATTTATACCGCATATTAAGATTACACTTGTGATACTACCTCTGAAGAAGAAATACATGGTTGCGAAACCTTTCGACAAATAATTGCGAACACCTAGATTTTTTTTTTATGTGACTGGACATGGATGGCTAATACCACAACTTCTGTCATGGTATTAGCCCAACACACCACATGGGAACTAGGTGCCATGCCAGGACCTTCCTTATATTGCACGGCTACATTGAACTGGATGGAAAACACGGACAATGTTCATTGCCGCTTCGACCATCGTTCATCCAATGCGGTGGTACCAACCCGGGCGGGATTAACCCTACCACCTAGTAAGTAAGGCAGGGGACCTACAGTTTAACGTGGAATCCGAACCACGGCCAGCCTCTCGCAACGGTCGAATGGTCACCCATCCAAGACCAGACCGGACCCAGCATTGCTTAACTTCGGAGAGCGATCGCCGAAGTGTCACGCCACTGGGCCACTATATTTTTTTTTCTGAACGTTTTAAGGTGACAGTTCAAAGTAATTATGATGTGGTCAACATTTAATTGCGACCACGTTACGACAAATTTCAAAATAGACGTATCTTCAAAACGGTATGGTATACAGGTTTTGAGGCTAAACGATCTGCCCCGCCTACTTCATATCCGTTTAGCAGTCTACGAGTACATACCCTGTTTTATAACTTTTACAGTATTTCAGCATGTAGGTGCTTTTTTCTATTTCTGGTATTACTCTCTATTATGGATCTATAGGTTTATGATGTAACTTAGTGTAGTTTGACTACAAAAAGCTTAAATAAAATGAAATTATTAAATTCAATATAACACAAAATACCATCGGTTTCACATTGATTTGTCATGTAATAATTAAAAAAAATGTTTTCTGACAATGACTTAAAAACTATAAACCTCTCTAGAATGTGGGCAATCTAGCAATATACTATTATTCACGCGAAAGCGTTTAGATATCGTAAAATAGATCGGCCTTCACTCCACAGCTACGATTTCTACAGGCTTCGACATTTCGCTGTCGTAAACTTTGCTGGCGAATGTTTCGGGAACACGCAACAGTCCAACCACTAAAGTCGTGGCAGCGAATTCTGTTGATATTGTCTCACTTTAACTCGAGGGACCAGTCGCGTTGCGACGACTTCTGTTCTCAAGCGGCCGGTCGAAAAATATTTTTTTATAGAAGTGGATGATATGCGTACTACATATTATATTATTTTATATACATATTATATTATTTATTACTACATATTATATATATTAGTCCTACACACCGCATGGGAACCGGATGGAAAAATGGATATTATTTTAGAGTTTCTTTTCATTTCATTTACTCAATGCAACGTTACCAAAAACGGCCGGAATAACCCTACCACATGCAAGGGAGTGTATACTTGTCAACTTCTAAAATTAACTTAGAGTTCACTCACTACAAGATTTTTGCGACAGTCTATCGCTCAAAGACCTACAGTACTACGCGCAATCTGAACCATGGCCAGCGTCAACGGTCTAAAAACCATCGAAAACCGGACTGCGCCCAGAGTTGATTCACCTCGATTATCAAACGACAAAGCTTCTCGCCACTGGAGTACCGGGGCTTACCTTAGATTGCAGATTTTATGTTTTCAAATATCACAATATTATATGGTATCGTATTTTGGATGTACTCATTAGCAAATCATAGTTACAGGAAGACATTACTAATAGCGATCAGTCCACCTTTGTGCAGTTTTAACGCTCTGTAGGTAAGTTCCTATACATTGTATTCATTTATTGCACAGTACAGAATAGTACATTCAATCAAAATGTATAATATAGTCGTTTTGTGTATAATAAAAACATATAATGCTAGCCCGAGTAAGAATAGAGAACTACTCGTAGCAGCTTACGTGTTCATTGGAATGAGGCTATTATCGTTTTTCCATTCTAGCCTTTCGCGGCTTCTCTACGTTACCACACGTCATAAGGCTTCCCGACAGAGGAATCGTTGCTCAATAAATATATACATTTATACATAGGTTGTCGTTAAGCTAAATTATATGTTACGTTTTTCACAGTAAATTCACTCAGCACTTTCAAAATATTTTTACTTGATATTAACTCCATTAATAGCGTACATTAAAAAATATAGAATTAATTTTATGTAACCACCAGACATATTTATAGGACCACCACACCTATCGTCATGATATTAGCCCAACACACCGCACTCCTGAAGGAATTAGGTGGCATCCCAGGACCTTCTTTTTATTACCACGGCTATATTGAACTGGATGGAAAACACGGCAATTTTACCGCATCGACTATATTTTTATCAAGTGCTATAGTACGAACTAGGGCGGGCTTAATCTTACCTAGTAGGAAGGGTACTTGCAGTTAAACATGGAAACCCGAAATTCCAAACCATGGAACACCTCGCAGTCGTGACGAAATGTACGTATCTAACTTAGAAAGAGAAATAATTTGAATCCGTGAACTATCCCATACGAGATAAGTCGCTGCGCTTCTGAGCCACGAGCCGGGATACGGTAATGTAGTAGAACATAAGAGACAATGATTCAAAGCATTACTATCAAAGCTTATTAACATTTCATCATGAAATAAAATGAAATATGTCTTGATTCCAAAACCTATGCCGAGTCAGCTTACAATGGACGTTGTCAATCTGTAGTCCATTGAGCAACAAGGATTATTCCAATGGCCAAGGATAATCGAAACGGGGCGAACTTTTGAATAAACCTCTCGTCTGTCAGCCATTGTTGCTCAACAATGATTGTAGGCAATGTTTTGCAGTGTTGCGAAGTGTCCGTCGGACAAGCGTGACTTGACAACAATGTGACTCGAGAACAGTATTCAACGACCGCCAGACACCTCATTGTCTGTCTCATGGCCGGTGAGACTACCATCCTTGTCGCGATGCTTATGGTCTGACGTCTCTTCGGCTTTCACTGAGATTTATTTTCTTTCTTCGAAATGTTTTCTGCCATTGAGGTTACAAGATTAACATAACATTTATTGCCTTACAGTTTCGCATGAGCGTAAGCAGTTAAACGTGTGGTGTCGCCTTAACCCAACGACCGATACTTAACGACATGCAAATTACTGCTTATGAACACTTAAAGCTGTTTAATACGTTTTCAATTATTTTTTTGGGTATTTGCTAATTTAAAACTGGGAATGATACATCTTTTTTAGGTACATTTCAATCGTATTTGTTTTAAAAATACTTTTAGTGCCCTGTAAAATAGCGCCTTTAAATATACAGTAAAATTCTGTCGTGTAATATCACGTAGTAGTAGTTAGTAAAACCGCATTTGAATAATTTTTAAATAACTAATACCATGGATTATATTAGATTAATAAGTGACTTATAAATCTATGCTACCACAATTCATAATTTTCAAAAAGATGAAATATCTTTTCACGTGTATCTATGGATGGTCTAGTTATAATAAATGTCGCATGGTAAAATATTTTGTTCAAACTTTTTTATGAATGAGAATGCATATTTGCCAAATGTTAGAAACCTAAGCACCAGACACACACCTGTTATAGGTTTCAAATATAGCTAGTCCATCAATCCACAAATTCACTTTTTTTTCGTTGTCTTTAAATTCGTTTTAGTTGTCTTTACATATACAATTCTGGTGCGTGTGTTTGTAAGTTTCTCCGAAACGGTTTGATTGGTTTTGATGATTTTTTCTTTGTACATGTGGGATCACCTAATGATTCTTAGCTATAGTTAGCTATAGTGGTAGGAGAACGTCTGCCTACCGGTTCCGCTAAGATTGTAAATATAGTTAAATATTGTTTTAATTCCGCCCTTTACAATCTGAACGCAATCGGCTCTTATTATAACGGGCTTCAAAAAAAAACCTATCCAATTATTGCATTGCTCCGAGGGGCAAATCATTTAAGTACACAGCTGGTATTTCGACTCATCCTTCAACGGATGACGAATAATTTGCAAAACATTATGTTCCCGTAACATTAAACAACAATAATCCTCCACCGTAAAACAATAAACACGCCGAAGCAATGTCCCACCACCTCGAAGAAGAGATAGCACGTACTGCCGACGTAGTTGTCCATGCTCTCCTTGCGCACGATGACGGAGGACATCCTGGTCGCGTAGACGATGCACGAGTCGAGGAAGGAGGAGTGCGGCGCCACCACCAGGATGGGCGCCTCGGCGCGCGACGCCTGCCGGCCGCGCACGATGATCGCCATCCCGCCGGCCAGGTACGACAGCTTGCCGATCATGCAGATGATGGGCCGCAGCGCCCTGTGGCATTCGCCTCTAGCATTATAACCTGACCAGACTTGTTTTATTCGCAATCGTTGATGTCGAAGTATTTTTGCATCATGTTTATATTGTAGTTTTTCAGATTTAGAGGTCGTTTTAAAAATGTTTTGTTGCTTTAATTGACTTAAATATACATTTGACAGTTTTAAACTAGATTTAACCATACATTGTATGGTAAATTTATTAAAATTATTCCTTTACCGGGGAGAGTATTTATTACCACCAGTCTTTATAAGAAAAAAAAATACCCGTTTGCCACGGCAATACGTCGCTAATTGAGCATACAAATTAACCATTAGAAATGTTAGTTAAATATACGTAAGTATGATAAATAAATTCATAGAAATACTTAATACATCATCGTAAGTTATATGAATACTTCTCTATACTGATCTTTTCCGATTTTTTTCCAGACCATGGCCCTAATAATAGAAAGTTATTTTAATTACAATGAATAATTCAAATTAATAATTCGTTACGACCTACAAACGTTACAATATCTGATGAAAGTTATATCATCCTAACTAAGTCTTACCAGAAACCGTCGATCGTAAAACATTACAACCACTTCTGACTTTTCGGAACTGCCACCATAATTAAAAAAGGAATCTACCTAATTACCATCTATTTAGTACCTACGTAGTACCTGCATATTATCCAAACATATAGATTGTTGTGACCTTTCATTAGATCTTCGCAAATAACATGATTGATCTCCATTCTTAATTTGCGTTTTATTAAAAAAGCTTTTCTTTGTTCCAATTTTAGTGTAAAATATAGCTTACCTAGTTTATGAAGTATATCTATATCTAAGTAATCGGACTTGATAAAGTTAAAAGCAAGTAAAATGCATTCTGAATGCATAGTTATATGTAATGTAAATTACTCAAAAAATAATAAAATTGTGCGGTCCAATATGGGTTCTGCGATTTCTTGCAAGCATAATACCCTGGCTTTACAGGGAAGCAATACAATTTAATGCAAACAATAGTAAACCTGCAAAAGAAAAACGCTAAACATGAAATACAACAAATCCAACTGTGACGTGCACGTCTAAAAGACAACAATTCTACATACGGTTATACGATAGAGAAGACAAACCTCCAATGCACACTACAAACGCCATAACAGTGCTTACCACTAAAACACACGTTAACAAGACACAAACAATACCGAAACGTCAAAGCCCCCAAAGACATACGTCCAATGAACGGAAGGCGACCGGTGTCGCCCTTGGCCACGACGCTGGGCGCGCCGAGCCACACGATGGCAATGGCGTCAAAGAAGGACGAGTGCGGAGCGACGCAGAGCACGGGCGCGTCGCGCGCGCTCGCCGCGAGGTGCTCGCTGCCGCGCACGCGCACCGTGTGGAACCCGCTCGCGTACACCAGCGCTCGCAGGAGCTTGCTCACTGACACGCGCAGGGACCTGCCCACGGGGAGTTTGGCTTTATTATGTTTGGAGTTTTTTTTTTTTTTTTATGTGACTGGACATGGATGGCTAATACCACAAGTTCTGTCATGGTATTAGCCCAACACACCACATGGGAACTAGGTGCCATGCCAGGACCTTCCTTATATTGCACGGCTACATTGAACTGGATGGAAAACACGGACAATTTTTATTGCCGCTTCGACCATCGTTCATCCAATGCGATGGTACCAACCCGGGCGGGATAAACCCTACCACCTAGTAAGTGAGGAAGGGGACCTACAGCTTAACGTGGAATCCGAACCACGGCCAGCCTCTCTCAACGGTCGAATGGTCACCCATCCAAGACCAGACCGGACCCAGCGTTGCTTAACTTCGGAGAGCGATCGCCGAAGTGTCGCGCCACTGGGCCACTGAGGCTGACAGATTGGTTTTGTTTTGGTGATTTTACTTTGTTGTGATTGAACTTAGCTTTGACATGGCCATGTCATGGTTGGATTCGACTTGACTATGACTTGATTGGACTTTGTGTTGGTTGGATTGGGCTTTGCCTTGGTTGGGTTTCTTCATATATTATGGTAAGATTGGGCTTTGTCATAGTTGGATTTGGCCTTGCTGTGGTTCAATTTGGTTTTGTTCCGATTGGATTTGTTTTTTTGGCTTTTGGTTTGTTATTGTTGGATTTGGCTTTGTTTTTGGTTAAAATTTTCTTTCTTTTGGTTGGATTGGATTTTTAATTGAAATTTATTTGCTACAAATGGATTTGACTTCGTAACGGTTGGATTTGACTTTGGGTTGTTTGTGTTTGGATTTGGCTTCGTTAAAGTTGGATTTCTCTATTTGTTACGTTAGGATTTGCTTAAGTTATAGTTGAAATGATTTACTTATTATAGTTGGATATTTCGATATGTGTACGTCTTCATTAAAGTGGCCAGAGGAGGGGGTAGCTTTCTAAGTTTGCATGTAACTAATAAAAGAGTTCAATCCAACATGATCAGAACCACTGAAGGTCTAAGATGACCTTGGATTCAATAAAAAACGCTTCATTCCATAAGATGCTGTACAGTCAACCAAAGGTTAAAGGATACACTCCCAGTAAACGTAAAAATGAATGGTGTTTAAATACAACCTCCGATTCAATTTTGTTAGGGTTTTGTTTACTCAGTAGCTAGTAGACATCCTCAACTATATTTGAATCTATACGATAATTGTTTTATTATAATTGTTTCTGAAAGTCAAAGTATTTCAACTGTTCATCTTTTCATTCAACCGTATGTATATCCTAAACTCTTTGTTCGACTGTACCTCAAACTATAAATAAAAAAGTTGATAACTAAAATGAAAACGTTGGGATTTTTTAACATTTTCTATTGGTGAGCTCTGCTCTCCTGCCCCCAGTGTAAATTATATCGCATAGTGCGTGTTCCAAATGTAGCAGCATCAGAGGTTTTTTTGCTCGTTTGGCAGCACAATGAGGCGGAGCAGTGGAGCCGAATCCGAAACTACTACACTCAAAGGAGTCATGGGCCGATTTTGATAAAAACTAAAATTGCATTATATTAGATTTTTTATTTCTAACCGGAAATACATCTCGATGATTTTTAAGACAAATTACGCACACTGTATTATTATTACACCATCCAAAACTATCGCTTTTGAGGAAAACAATCTGCAAAGTAAGGTTAAACGGAAAACTAAAGAAAAGTGTTGATTTTTAATAAACCGATTCATATGTTTAAGTATTTATACACTACCCGTACCTTCACGAAGGCAAACTTGAAAAATTCAGCCTGTATACAGCAAATTTGGCAAGAAGCAAGGAAAATATCCGAAATTGTCAGACTATGAACAACGTCATTCTCAGGAACTGATCTAGATTCTTAAAAACTTTTGTAAGTACCCTCAGGGAGCGAGTCTTACTTGCACGTTTTTTTATTCGTAAAACTGTTAATATTTAAACAATGCACTTACTCAAGGAAAAGGCTACCTGGAAGAGGAAACAGAGAACAATGTTATGTATAAGTAATTCCGTATTAGCTTCAGCCGCGCGCCCCAACGTCTGCAATATTCAGGGATGAGCACCTTCGTGGGACCCTTCCGAACCCTCTCTCTGTCTCTCTCTCTATCTCTATCTATGCAGGCATGCAGGTATGTAGACAGCTGTTATGTAACGTTAGTAAGACAATAGGATTCTTTCTCTGTAGATGTTTTTTTTATGTAACCTGACATGGATGGCTAATACCACACAACTACCGTTATGATATTAGCCCAATACACCACAATCCCGGAGGAATTAGGTGCCATGCCAGAACCTACCCTTAATGAGCACGGCTTCATTGCCGCTTCGACCATCTTTTCATCCAATGCGATGATACCATTTCGGGTGGACTCAAACCCTACCACCTAGCAGGGGAAGGAGAACTACACTTTTACATGGATTCCGAACCATGGAGCAGCTCGCAATAGTGACGAAATGTACTTGTATGTAATGTAGCCGCGCTCATAAAGGGAAGGTCCTGGCATGGCACCTAATTCCTTAGAGAATATGGTGTATTGGGCTAATATTAGATTCAGATTCAGATTCAGATATTTTATTCATCACAAAGACATACATATATGTTATCTATTATATGACACAATACATATTCAGTGTGATTCGTCCATGTTCAGTCCGATATACAAATAAATGAAGTCAGTCAATGTTAAAAACTATATAAATTAAATGAAGTCAGTCAATGTTAAAAACTATATAAATTAAATGAAATCAGTCAATGTTAAAAACTATATAAATTAAATTAAATAAAATCATTAGATTATACAAAACAATTCAATCTAATAATGGCAATAGTCTTAAATAGCTATTTACAATATGTAAAAAATTCATTGACCTTATAAAAAGGATTGTCAATTAATAATTCTTTTAGGCGAATCTTGAACGTATTCTTATGATGAATCGATTTTAATTTATCAGGTAACATTTCGTACAGTTTAGGTCCGATCACATCAGGATTTTTTTCCGACATTGCTAGCCTGTGAGATACTGGTCTTAGGCAGTGTGAATTTCGTGTTCTGTAGTTATGACTGGAACCGTTTAATTCAAAGGAACCGATGTTGTCTCTTACATGCATTATAACTTCATATATATATAATGAGTACACCGTTAGTATCTTTAAAGACTTGAAGAAGTCTCTGCACGATGTTGTCTTTGATATACCAGCTAATACTCTTAATGCTCGCTTTTGTAATATTAGCACTCTCTCGGACTCTGATGAATTTCCCCACAGGATAACTCCATATGACATTAGAGAGTGAACATAAGCATAGTAGGACTGTAACAAGGCTCCCTGACTAATCAAGCGACGCAACTCTCTGAGTGCGTAGATTCCCCGTGCCATTTTACCACAAAGCTGATCGACATGCAGTTTCCAATTAAGGTTGGGGTCGATATTAAATCCCAAAAATTTTATATATGGCTGGGAACCAATTAAACTAACTGAGTTTGAAATATTCAATTCGCACGGACCACGATTACGACCAGAGAATACCATATAATTTGTTTTTGTTTTTGAGGTGTTTAGTAAAAGTCCATTTGCTGCAAACCATTCTGAAATCGTTTTTATAACAGAGTTTAATCGTATTTCCAGTTCATGGTAGGATTTAGCGCATACAATTATGCTAGTATCATCAGCAAATAAAACGAAAACACCATCAATTCTTACAAATGCTAAATCATTAATAAAAACTAAAAATAGCGTATTCCCTAATGCCGAGCCCTGAGGGATACCCATTTTTATGGATCCTGGCGAAGAACATTTTTTGTTACCCTTAATAGTGACCTCGGTGACCTGGGCTCGATCCAATAGAAATGACTGCAGTAATTGATGAGGCTTTCCAGTTATTCCGTATTTGTTAAGTTTGCATAAGAGAAGGTTATGATCAACGACGTCAAAAGCTTTTGACAAGTCACAAAACAGACCTGCAACCTTATAGCTCTTATAACGGTAGTTGTGTGGTATTAGCCATCCATGTCAGGTAGCATAAAACAAGTACGGTTTTTGTATTATTTCAAAATATATTTCCTAGGTGAAGGTAGGTCATTTGAGACCAATAATATCACAACCCATTAAACATTCACAATTGGTTAAGGCATGGTCAGAACTCTTCGTATCAACACTCTTCAACGATCCAACCACTGAAACAAAAGTGCGTGCATCGGTATTCCAGGCATTGTCAGAACACTTTGTATAAACACTGTTTAACGATCCAACGACTGAAACAAAAGTGCGTGCATCGGTATTCCAGGCATGGTCAGAACACTTTGTATAAACACTGTTTAACGATCCAACCACTGAAACAAAAGTGCGTGCATCGGTATTCCAGGCATGGTCAGAACACTTTGTATAAACACTGTTTAACGATCCAACCACTGAAACAAAAGTGCGTGCATCGGTATTCCAGGCATGGTCAGAACACTTTGTATCAACACTGTTTAACGATTCTACCACTGAAATTAAAGTGCGTGCATCGGTATTCCAGGCATGGTCATAACACTTTGTATCAACACTGTTTAACGATCCAACGACTGAAACAAAAGTGCGTGCATCGGTATTCCAGGCATGGTCAGAACACTTTGTATAAACACTGTTTAACGATTCTATCACTGAAATTAAAGTGCGTGCGTGAGTCGGTATTCCAGTACTACAAAAGTCGCGGATTGTAGCCTGGACTAAAACAAAACTTAAATGAAAACGGAAATCCATCCGTAGATAATAATTTCATGTATTTTGTTGGGCTAATCGAGACCTGTGGTATATGCAGGACCCACTGTGACTGTAGGACCCAAAACCGATCGATTAAAACAAAGCTAGGTACATAATGAGAAATGGGTTGTTCGTGACGTACATAAGTGTAGGTATCCGCCCTGCCTGCCTGCACGCGATGCTTTGGTCGCCTTCCAGAAGCTCTGTACCCGAAGTCCCAGTTGTCACCTAAATTGGCGTTTACAGTAAACTGATCGACTGGCGTTTGCAAAATGAATGGAGAAATTGAAGAGCGCGCGCAGTGGGCGTTAATCGAACTAACATTTGCGAGTCCGAGCTTGATTTGACAGCTTACTCAACGTTGCCGTAATTACGTCGACTCCGCGTTTTCATACAAATCGGAAGTCCGAGTTTGGCTTTGACAGCGTGAAGAAGTAAAACCACAGAATATCTAGTAAAAACTTGTATGGAGTTTGTCGTTTTTACGGAACTTCGAAGTTACGTAAACGCCAATTTAGGTGAGAACTGAGACTATCGGCTCTGATTTTTTCAGCGCTTTTGGAGGAAACACACCAGTTCAGCCCTTTCGAGCACGCGATTTCGGGTCGAGCTGCCGCCGGTTCATAAAATGAAGAGAGTACTGCAGGTCTATTCCTGCAATTCCGTAATCAGGAATCCGGAATCCTGAGTCTAGAAAACCCTTTTACATAGCGGTTTTCAAAGCTATTTTTGCGACCGAAAACCTTGATTAATTCACAAAACTATTTTCCGGAATCTTTTCGTCAAGAAAATCGCTATAAAGGCGGATTTCGAGTCTCAGGATTCCTGATTGCGGAATGCCAGGAATAGGCCTGCTGCTTTTGACAAACGACTGATGAAGTTCTACAGCAAATATTCTGCAATTACTAACTATAAATTCATTTTTTTTAAACTAAGGATGTATTTCGCTTTCTCCAAGGCACGTGATATTTATGCATGTATAATTGACTGTGAAGCAAGGACACATTAATTAAGAAGAACTACTTTACGAATGTACTAGAGCCTTCCATCTCCAGGTAGATAAAAAAAACAAAAACACCAGGGGGCCCATTCCGGTAAGAGTGAGTTCGAGTTCGGGAGTGAGTTAACCTAAAAACAGCTGGGAAATATACTATTATTTAAATAACGGAACCGTTATTTATACTTCCGACGTATTTACGGGACGGACCAGATTTGTACCTAACTGTAATGATGTTCAAGAAGTGTGGAAACATTACTATTTAAAGAAGTGAGTTGATATTTAGTGACGAATTCGAACTCACTCATTCCCTGAATGGACCCCCTGTGCCTAATGCAATAGTAAGTTAGCTCGTTCGATCTCTGCTCAAATAGCATGCGAAATGTGAACTCCGCTAGGTCGTTACTGTGCCGTTGAACACGCAGGCAATACACTGGAGATAGACGACTTTCAAGCGCTACTTTCTAGTTCACTTGCGCACTCGACCGATTGTAGGCAAAGGGGGTTACTATGGTATATTTACTCCCCGGGTGAACAGGCAAGTGAGTGATTAAAACGGCTTTAGCTGCTCGTAGCCTAGTGTCGCGGGGACTGGCCTAGCGCACCAGGGGTCTGGGTTCAATTCCTCGGCCGGACATGCAGAAAGAAAGTTCTCTTTCTGAGTCCGATAAGTGCATTTCGTCACGAATGCGAGCTGACCCATGGTTCGGAATCTATGTAAAACTATGTCCCCTTCCCCTACTAGGTGGGAGGCTTTAAGCCCGCCCGGGGTGGTACCATCGCATTGGGTGAAACAAGATGGTCGAAGCGGCAATGAAACATTGTCCGTGTTTTCCATCCAGTTCAATGTAGCCGTGCTCATAAAGGGTTCTTGGAATGGCACCTAATTCCTTCGGGAATGTGGTGTATTGGGCTAATATCATGACGGACGTTTTGTGTTATTGGCCATCCATGTCGAGTTGCATAAAAATAAAATGACGTTTAGTTTCATTTCGTACAATGCCAATCTGTCAAACGACCTGTTATTCGGCCAATTAAATTGAACCCGTTAGTATGGTTAGAAATGCAACTGAACGTCGGTAATCTCTCACTTGCCTGCTCGTCCGGCAAGTTAATTTACATTGGTAAACCCCTGCGCAGCCTTCTTGAACTGTGACTTTGCATCAAGTAAAAACAACTATAGTCATTTATTTTACAATAAGGTACATCCGCCGACGTACCTGAGTAGTCGATATTGAACACCGAGTGGCAAGCTCAATTAGCAGTAGGCTGGTCACGTCAGCCCAAGAGACGACGACCGTTGGAGTAACCGTCTCCAACACTGGGCAGGAAAACGGAGTGTGGGAAGACCACCCGTCAGGTGGGACGGCGACATCAAGTGCGTCGGCGGAAAGCAGTGGTTCCGTACCGCTAAGGGCCGGGAGGACTGGAGAAAAATTGGAGAGGCGTATGTCCAGCAGTGGATGCAAACACGCTGACTGGCTGAAGGGACAGATGTATACTGTCTCCATGTTTAACATATTCACGAAATATTTATCAGCTCTTATTTACGCCAATCCACATCTTCTCGTATGATTAGAGTCTACGCTACAATATCAGTTCTGAGAAGTTACCATGATAAAATAACTCGCCCGGTGAACAGGCAAGTGAGCGATTCAATCTAATGTTTAGTTGCATTTCGTACCAGTCAAACTTACCACCTAGCAAAGTACGAAATGCAACTGAACGTCAGATTTTATCACCCTTTGCCTGTTCACAGGACGAGTTACTTTACCATGGTAAACCTCTTGTTCTATAGATGACTTTTATACCGTTCAAGTTTGAACCACAAAAAGTCAGAAGCGCTTGTCATCACCGTCTAGACGAAGATGCATCAGTCAGAAAGAGTAAATCTAACACGTGTGTAGTTGTTAGAAGTTATTTAATTTTAAAGCTCGCGGGATAATTGAACGGGAAAAAAACATTCCTTTAAACAATCTTTCAAATTCCTAACCTGAAAATGTAAGGGGACTTCTTTTAGAGTTTTAATCGTGTAACTAAAATTATTAACTTCAATTCCAATTTACGGGACTGCCAAATCACTCAGTAGAACCAACTAATAAGATTAAACGGATAATTATTTTATTGGTTCGCAATAAGATCTCACAGTGATATCGCCATTGCTCCTAGCGATGGCCAACATTTGAGCAAGTCATGGAGGTCAAGAGAAGAGAAATGAGTTGAGCGAGCGCAAGTCACTCGAGCGCGGCCGGCGACGACGCGACCGGCCTTCACATTGAGTAAGGTAGGTCCGCAGTGGCGACCGAAACGGCAGCGTAGCCAAGTATAGGGAGACTCCGAAAACTTTTTGAATTCGATTCATCATGGTCCGATTTAAACTCACGCTACCGAGAGCCCATTCACATGTGGTCCGATTCGCGCTGACAACTCTCAAAATGGCGTGAACGATATGACGTCATCGTTTCGTCACTCAATGACGTTCGCAGTGCTCACTCTTTGGAGTTAGGGCACCGTATATGCAATGGTCAGTGTCACATTTGGACGTTGGTATAGCGTGATCTATCGTCGTTCGACCGTGTTATTTCACAAACCAATGAATGTCTTCTAAAAAAAAATATCAAATTTAGCTTAGAGGAATTCATTGTAATCAACTCTGAAAAGAATCACTTCAACTAATATAATTTGTTGGTGTTTTTATATCCGATTTTTTTTGTCTTACATAAAATCCCACTTTGTGCACTTTCCTTTCATACAATTAAAGTTACTATAGGTAAAAATGGCATGTTTCAACTTTTAATGTTTAAAATCTGGAATGAGTCTATGGCTGAGATAAATAGTCGTAACAGAAACTAAGGCTAACGAAAAGTAGTACTTTGTGACGTCACTTTGACACATTTTGTATGGACGAAATCTTAAAGTAATGCAAAGTGACGTCAGAAAGTACTACTTTTTGTTAATCTTAGTTTTTGTTACGACTATTTATCTCATCCTATGAGTATTAGTGACGTATATAATTCTAGCTTTAGCATTAGTAAAGAGCTGAGATTCCCGACTCCGCTCGGGTCAGTTTAGTTTTGAACTGACGAACATCAGGGTATTATCACGAAGACGTGATTACGTTGCTGCTAGAGGGATGAGACACTACTGCCGACCATCCTTGCTCGATGGCCGCTGGAGACGTACCGATTGTAAACGGTCAGAAAAAGTTTATTCTTATTTGGAAGCCAGAAATCTTTTGATTGAGACCGACCTGTCATGTTGACCTACACAACACGCATTACGGAGGTATTACGGTTTGGGTTAACTGTGTCATTTGTAAGCATAAAAACATACTACGAACAAAGAAATGTTGACACTCAATTTGTTAATAATCTCACAGATTGTAGCAACAAATTAAAGAAATACTTTTTGTATTTATCGAATTATTCATTGCATAACATTTCAACTGACTTTAAAATGTTTGCCATAGCATTAAAACACCTCACATTTATTATTATATTAGCTTCTTTATTAATTCATTAAACAGTAAGTCAAGAGATCCAGGTGTTTGATTCATAGTGCCAGAGCTCCGCCCCCAAGAATAAGGTTATTTCACCACATTGGTGGAGGCGCCGAGTCTGTCACTCGCGACATCTAGAAAAGAAAAGGTTTTTTTCTTCACGAGTACTTTTCTTTAATTTATAATTATTTTAGCTTCTTTAGTAAAACATTAAACATTGAAGTCAAGAGATTCAGCAGTTTCATTTCCGCCGGAGCTTCACCCACAAGAATTGCATAACATTTATATTATCAGTGGTTCCTTCTCAATTTTAGATTGCTCCCGCCACCCCCGCTGGCGACAGGTGCAGTTACAGGATGGGGCAATGGGTGCTATTACCCCCCCCCCCCCCCCTTCTCCTGAGTCACGTCACTTTATTTCGACTAAATTCAAAGCACGGTATGCAAATGCCCTCATTTTGCGGACCACCACGTTGCGGACATAAACAGGATCGCGGCACGACCTCGAGGACCTCTAACGCGTCATCCAGTCAGAAGTCAACGTCGGAAAGAAGTAAGCTTTTACACTATACTATATATACGTAAACATTAAATAATACGCTCCAGTTTAGTTTTGAACATTCACCTGAGCGCAATCAGATAAATGGTTTAGGAACGCAGACAGGTTAGAACATCTCTTCATACAAACTATTCCAAAACCATTCACCCCTTCAGAGATAAATTTTTTCAAATCATCCTTCGTACACCTTTATGGTGTATTCAAGGAATATTTCCTCAATATTTAAATCTGTAGGTCCAGCCTTTAGAGCTGTGCGTTGTCTAAGCTGTCAGTCAGTAACTGTACTGTTTTTAGATAAAATAGGGAAGAGGGAGATTGTGCTAAGTGAATACAACAGATGAGTATTCCAAATTCAAATTAATTCATCTTCGAATATCGCCCACAAAGAGCACACGTTTTCAGTATCTTTGTATGTTCGTGAAATAATAATGTATATCAGAGGGAAACACAAGTATTTTTGAAATAAATAAAATGGCATACTGGACAAGGAGTACGGGCCGTCTGCGACCAGTTCCACATCGGCTGGCAATGGCCGAAAAGCTGCCTAGGGTGACAGGCCCAAAGATGTATGAGATGCTACCTGAGGACCTATGGAAGGAAACAGATGACAACAGATTCCGCATCCGTCTGAACAATCTGTTACATGAAAAATGTTTATATAAGCTATGTGAATTGTATAGTGAAAGGATACAAATTGTGCACATATGTGTTTATGCCTTTTTGCCTTGCCTCATTGGGTGTATGTTCACTCTATGTTTGTAATGTTTGCTCTCTGTTGACCAATAAATATCTTATCATTATCAAATGTTATCACATGCAAATATTGTCAAATTAAAACTTTCACATTGATCAATATCATTTTATGATGTTGACTATGTGATGGATTAGAGAAAGTGTTAATGCGATGGGTGTTGTCATATTAGCCTTCATGTATCATCCGTTTCTGTCATAACACTACATTTTTACAAGCTTTTGTTTTAAATATGAATATGGATGTGCATGATAAACAAATTAATTTGATTACTTAAACTTTAACTTAATTCACTACAAACTATCAAGTAGATGGAAGAGTAGTTTTAAAATTATTATATGGGCGACGTCAAGTATACGAGTATATTTGTCGCGGTATACATAAAATACGACGTTTACATGAGAAACAGAGCTTACAAGCCATTCGAAGTTTGAAGCGATATTGTAAGTTGTATTACCCTGAGGCCTGAAACTAACTACTAGAGTTATTTTTATTACACTAATGGTTTTTATAGAAATAATAGAATGGTACAGAAAATGTTTCGAAAAGAACCATATTATTAGCTGATTCGGTTGACTTATTATATATTGGGTTAGTTAAGGGTTACTTCAACTTAGGAAAACCTATTTACAACATATGATTCCCTACGAATACATTCCTAGGATGCTTATACGCTTACGGGTATGTGAGTGTCAGCATCCATGGCCGTACCTATATTTTGGCCTAGGAGGGGACAGGAATTTCAAGAAGGTAAGTATCGACATTTCTGCGTGCCAAGGCACGTCTAGCTGCTTTTCTCCCCTTTGGTTACCTCGGGTAAGCCCATGTCGGCATCAATTACTTTCGGCAGAGATTAGAATTTTAAAGGCGAAAGCATGAGGAAAGACATTACCTTCTCCATCCCGTCATAGGCTTTGTCCTGAGCTGCTCCTCCGTGAGTCCGTAGAGGCCGATGCAGGCGAGGAACCACGCCGTGACGACCAGGTAGCAGATCACGAGCACTCGGAACGGCAGCAGGATCACCGTGAATATAGCCGTCTGCAACAACAACGACGTAATCTCGTTCAACGGCTACAGTTCGGATTGTTTTCCAGTAAAATAGCCTTTCGGTATTTCATGATACCGAACCATTAGACTTAACTAACACAACCTACTTGCCCCACGCCACTTTTCGCTGCCAGCTTAAGCACAGCTACTGGGAGTCGGTTCGTTGTTTGCCAGGAGACTATCCCGGTTATTTCCAAGTTAATAAACATGGTGCAACCTTCACATTGTTTTATTAAGAACTGACATGGATGACTATGCCGGGAGACCAAAGGTGGTAGACTATTGCAGAGCTACCAAGCTCGTTCAAATTACTTTTAAAAACTCCCAAGTTATAACGTAGGTACGTCCTAGCAGCTTATCACCTCTACCTGTGAATACATACTCCTCCAACAGCTGATCTCACACACTAAGCAGTATTAAAACATAGTACCTACCTACCTCACTTAGCGTTTAATCCGAAATGACTCGTGTTTTCTTGCATAGCTTGTTCTGCGTACCATACGTTACAGTACTGCAGTTTTGCAAAATGTCTGCAAGAGTACTTCACGCAGTTCTCCAAGTCGTCGGCGTTCTAGAGCTCACATCATGGCGTTCACTTTACGGCGGTGCTCATTGGCGCTCCTGGCAACAACCGTTTCCACTGCTCGAACGTATTACCCCCCGGTTTGCATTTGTATATCTGACAGGCGCTAGTGTGCAGCTGTCCGCTAAGTTTCAGCTGATGTTGCTCATCAGTTAGATCAGTCTGCTGACGTCCAAATAGCACTGCACATGAATGATCATCAATATCGTTTTACCGGCCGACGGCATGCCTATGAAAAATACGTTTTCTTAATGAATTACCATTCACTTATTTCCACTCTCATGTATAAAAACGTTCATGTATTTTTTTTCTATTCTGACTTGGTTCATATCCATAATTTGCACTCCCATTTTCTTCGTCTCTTTAATGTTGTCCGCACTCATTTCTCCTAGATATTTCTTTCGGGGCTTGTCATTCCCTCCTGTCATCCTCGTTGAATCTGGTATTAGTAAACTCTTTTCTTCCACTGTACAAATACATACTGGCATATACGATTCAGGTACGCAACACCGTTATGTTTACATAAGTTTTATTTTTACAAATCTGCCTAGGGCTGAAAGATGTGATAGAGTCGTTTGACTACCAAAAGTAAAGTTTATCCCTAGGGTCCCGATAGATCTTTTTAAGGTCATAATTAAAATTGTATCTTGAACCCGCATTTTCGTTGTCGCTATGGGTCACTTCTGGCAATCTCTGGCAGAGGGGCACAATAATGGGTTGTCGAGGATGAGCCGAAGACTACGATCACAGAAGTGTAAGTCGGAGAGATATGTAAGTGAAAGAACACGCTACCATTATCGGCCAGAACTGGACTAGTGGTAACACAAACCGAAATGAAGAAGGCTGCAAATTCACGGGGATTAGTGTACCGAGATGCAATAAGAAACAAACCATTGTGGTCGGTTGGTAGAGCTTATAAACCGCAGTGAGCGAGGTGAAGGTATGCAAATGAATGCAGCCAGCGGTAACAGGATGCAATGAAGATTTATTAAGTTCGTCATTAACGTTAGAAAGTAAATTAAATATTTAACCTAAATATAATACTTTTGGACTATTTATATTTCATAATGCAACATATTAAATGTTACTAAAAATAGCCTAAAAACGATTTCAAGTATGCAAATTTATTTAGAGATTTGACCCGCCCAATGCGCGCTAGATTTGTTATACATCATGATATTTTTGCTGTGAACCAAAAACCATTGTTACTCTTAAAATTAACTACTATAAAATACGTTAAACACACAAATAGTTCACCTATTTTTAATGGGGTATTAATGGGAAGTAATGCTAAAAAATCGCTTTATGTTTCCTAAATAAAGAGCAAAGCCGTCTTTGTAACCACATAACTCAGGTGAGAAGGTTACATCCCAGTAGCTGTCATCCGTTATGCAGAACAAAATTAGGTAAGTTTCATTTCTCTTCTTAGCTGATGACAGCTACTTTATTGAATAAAAGAACTAAATTGAAATGACCCGACAGTGATTGCTTTGAAGTTTATTTTTGGTTCGTTCGTTCGCTCTCAAAAGCCTAATGTCAACCACAATGGGAGTGGTCTGATTCTCAGTAGGTCCAGGTGCTCCGAGACAAGTACGACGTTGCCTTGAAAACTTTTTAGGAGCGAAAAGGGTTGTGCCTTGGCAGCGAAAACGACAAGGTTCTCCTGGCCCCATTCAATACAGAACGTTGCATCTCGCTGGGCTGTGCATCTCTTCTCATCCAATCCCTGACAATCCTCCTTATGCTCTGTGCTGTCATCAGCGTAGCGATGGCGTTTAATGAAATGCCTAGGCGTGCAGTTGAGTGACTTATTCTACCACTTTGCTTTCTTGTGTGATTCTACGTAATATTGTTTCAGGACCACATTAATCTACGGAGTAAGTTTCAATACTATAACCACAAGCGATTAGTTTAGGTTAGATAAGGTTGATCAATTTCGTTTTTCTTTTTATGTGACTGAACATGTTTGCTAATACCACACCGTCTGTCATGGTATTAGCCTAACACACCACATGGGAACTAGGTGCCATGCCAGGACCTTCCTTATATTGCACGGCTACATTAAACTGGATGGAAAACAAGGACAATTTTCATTGCCGCTTCGACCATCGTTCATTCAATGCGATGGCACCAACCCGGGCGGGATTAACCCTACCACCTAGTAAGTAAGGAAGGGGGGGACCTACAGTTTAACGTGGAATCCGAACCACGGCCAGCCTCTCTCAACGGTCGAATGGTCACCCATCCAAGACCAGCGTTGCTTAACTTCGGAGAGCGATCGCCAAAGTGTCGCGCCACTGGGCTATTGAGCGAGTTCATATTTAACGTAAAATATGTCCACATCATCCTGTGGACGGCACTTCTGCCATTCTATGGTCAAAACTATCGTATAATTTGGGTGTACCATCAAGTGGATCTAACGGGACACCCACACTGGCTAATGACCATATAGTCGTGGACCGCAGCGCTGTATGGGTACGAGGACCGGTTCCTCTCGGCGCCCTACTGACTGACTGCAAGCCAGTGACGGCGCCGCAGCGGCAGACTTACTAGTTATTAACATTTTAGGCTACTGGGTTGATAGTACTCGGCAGTGAATCATTTCTGTGACGGACCACAGAAGTCAAAGGACAGGAGCGCGGGTATACGTCACGTCCTTGGCATTCTTACCGTTATGTTAACTTTTCTTTTACATTTCCATTTATTTAAACTTCTCGTAGTAAATGTAAACTAAGGACCTTTTTCACCATGAGCTGATTACCTTAATCGGCACATATTAAGGGCCTTCCTTACCATCTTGCAATCAAAATCAGTACAAAATAATATACACTTTAGAAATACAGGCCCTTTAAGCCTGGATTTCACCAAGTGCTGATTTATTTTAATCGACACTTTATTTGTTTTTGTAACTCAGGACGTGTATTCTTGGCATTCAGTAATTGCGGATTCAGTATAGTTAACAGAAGAAGAATTTACTTTGACATTACTGTTAACTCAACTGAATCCGCAATGACTGAATGCCAAGAATACACGCCCTGCTCTGTTTTAAACAGCTGAGTCATTCCAGAGCAAATGTTATTGTTTAAGACAGGAGGCTATACAATTTGATTTTAGATGCGACACAGTCGAAAATGGGGCCAAAGAATGAGCCAATTTAATCTCAAGTCGGATTTCTTGGCTCGTTTCAAGGTGTACCGAACGGCTCGGTGCATGAAGTTCAATGGCAGGGCCAAAAGTACGCACGTGTTTGGATCAATGGCATGAATGAACACGTGCGTTCACAGTGGGTAAACCTACAGTACATTTGGGTTATAAGTCTACCAGATTATTTTCTGTATTGTTTAATTCAGGTGCTAGGAGTAAAAGGGGATGTTTGCCCAGGCACAAGTAAACTAGCTTAGTCTGGTCCAAGAATATATATATATAATAAATTGGTCTGGCGAATAAAAATCCCATTTTTTTTCAAAAACCTTTGAAAGACTATATATCAATGATGTAAACCCTATTCTAGCGATCAACTTATTTTTATTAACGTATATTTCGAATGTCCATTAAAAATGTTGGTAGGTGTGATTAAACAATGAATTATTCGTTTATGAATAAATGTCTCTCTAGCATTGACCATATTCCTTTAAAAGTTCTAATACGAAAGACAATTCGCTATCATTGAAAGCGTCGCCATAATATATATTTTTTTGTTTTGCAAAGAAATGTCGAACATCATTGATTGAAACAGATGACAAGATATTTTGTAAACTCTTTTCTATATTTAATAGAAATTAGAATAAATGTGTGCTTAACTGTTGTTTCGTCTGTTCCAGTCGTAGTATGGTCTAGATTACCACTTCAGGTGTGCCCGTAAGCATCAGCAAATTACGCTCGCCATACAAACGTAGTTTACTCATCATTTGAAAACCACTGTTCTAATTTGCTTGATATATGGAATTTGATATTAGGCAACAAATATCTATGTCTGCACGTGTTTGTTTTTTGGAAAAATGTATCCTGTGTGACACAACAGAAAAAAAAAAATTTGTATGAAGATTATCTTTTGTCCGTCATTTGACTTGCTTTATATTTTTCCGCAAAACAAAAACGTCCAGACACAGATATTTATTGTGAGATATTAGATACCAAATATCAAGCAAACCGTAACAGTGTTTTTCAAATGATTAGTAAACTACGTTTGTAAGGGGAACATAGCTTACGGGCCGTTCTTAAGGCCCTGGTACTAGCCAAATCGCAAAGTTAGACGAGGCACCCCAAGTTAACTAACTAAGTCTGACGATTATAAGTGTCATTCTTACAATATATGATTCCTTGTCTAGGAATCAACCTATTTTCGTTAATGTATGTTTCCTTTTTCTATACAAAATACATTGCGGAAACGGTGTCCATTTCCGAACTTTTTTGACCAAATGTAGAAATCTAAAAGCAAATGGAATTTTTTGTTTATGGATATATGCTGTTTTTGCTTATATCTAGAAATCGAATTACTTTCAGATTTCTAATTAGAAAAATCATTTTTTTTATTTTTATTATTATTTAAATAAATGATGGAATCAAAAAATATTAACAATCCATTATCAGTCAGGAGTTCTATTTGGATTTGCTGAAGCGTTTCACTACATATTATTACATTTGTTAAAAAGTGCATTTGTATGGCGCGAGTAGTTGGCTAGTCCTAGCGCCTTAAGGCAACACTCAGCGACGCGATGGCGTACGCCAGGACCTCACAAAAGAGGTGCCCGACGACGCCCGTGGGCTTCCGAACTTTTGCGGGTCGTCTTCACCAATATCGTATTTGGTAGCCGCTGGGCCAGTACGTTGCTTTTGCTATGCTACGTTATGCGTATTATTGAAACATTTCCGCCGTGTGATGCCTGTCAATTATCAAACAAGCAAAATCAAACATTTCCTGAGATAGCGACGCGGTATATATGCTGCGCACAATGAGCGCGTTGACGCGTCGATTGCATAATTCACTTTCGCCTGACGCACAGTACTTCTCGATTTTAAGACACGAATAAGCTCTTAATGAGACATTTCAAAGGAAGCCGAGAGTATAGAATATTAAGGCTTCATATGTAACCCTATTGTCACCCTAAGCTTAGGGTCATGTCAATATTTTACGTAATATGTGTTAAACTTTTTTATAAAGTTGCGGTAATTTGGTAATACAGTGATTTGGTAAATTTAATACATTAATAATATTAAAAAAATTTTTTTTTCCTCCGTTTATGCCCTATTTGAACAAAATGCTATTTGTATATGTTTATTTCTTACTGATTAATAAGTAATTGTGTAAATTTGAGGTCATCTTCATTGAAGCAGTGCAATCAAATTTTCAAATAAGGAAAAAAAAAATTGTTTTTGGACATTCGTCACAAATAGCTCTTTATGTATAATGCGACATATGGCGTTCGCCAGGCCCTCAAAGGTACCTCTCAAAGGTCAACGATCCATGGGCTTTCGAACTTTTACAGGACTGCGAAAATCAGCCCGTCTGCCAGGTGCTTTCTCCACAGATCGGTTGGTCCTTTTGCGCGTAGAGCGATATTAGAAAGGGGACGGATGAATGGCTTATGCCACGAACTATTACAGTATATACCTACAGAGTAAGTTGAGAAGGTGGTACTTTTGCAACGAATGTCAGTAAATATTTTTTTTAATCTAGACGTTTAAAAAACTATCAAATGCCAAAGTGCAATAAACGAAAAGACGTTCTGTGGATTTAAACGATAAAATTGTTAGGTTAGGTTAGAGTGGATTCATTTATTAAGGAAAATAATAAGACAGAACAAAAATGGGAAATCAAAGTTAACAAATTGGTGGACAACATGAATGTTAGACAACTAAACATAAAAGCAAGATGGCGCACCATTAACCATCGTATAGATTTTTCTAGCGAATTCGACAGCCGTGGAAGGCTAAGTACCGCACAGCAGTAAACATTTGCACATTTACCTATCACAGTTAGAGCAATATTAATGAAACGGTCGCCATGTCGGTGTGGGTGAGAAGAATTTACCTCGATGGCCGGCGCGGCGAGAACTTTCTCCGTCGTGGCCTCCGCTGCTGGGACCAACGAAAACTAAACGTCTAGATGCGGCATTCCGCACGATCGCCCGACGGATGCAAGGAGATCGACCATCTCAGGGGATTTAAGAGATTGACAGCTTACCTTTGTTGCCAGACAAAGAGTCTGTCTAGCCTATATTTCTATGGTATAGCCTTCCATCATCAGGTTGCTTTTTAACCGACTTCAAAAAAGGAGAAGGTTGTCAATGCGGCTGTATTTTTTTTGTGTTTGTTACCTCAGAACTTTCGCCTGGGTGAACCGATTTTGATGATTATTTTTATTAATTTGGTTTGGTTCTGACAATGATATCCATGAGAAAATCATATAAGTCTCGAATTTACGTTAGGTATGTGCGCGACAAACGGACGAATAACTCAATATCACGCCAACATCCTTCAGATTCACTAAAAATAAACAAATAAATAAAAAAAAATACAAAAAAACCGACTTCAAAGAAAAAGTATTCCAAAACCAATTAACATGTACTAAAAAGTAAAAAAAAAATTGCCATTTCTGTAATTACGATTATTGTTATTTTTTTAGTAAGTTTCAGCCAAGGTTCTCTTGACTGGCGCAGCGCGTGCCCGGCTATCGCCGATTCCGAAAGTAACAATAATCGTAACTACAAAAATGGCATTTTTTTTTTCTTTGAAGTCGGTTTTTTTTGTTAAAATTTTTGTTTTTATGTAACTGGCTATTACCAAACCCAGCGTCACATTCCTCACAGCGCATTCCCATAGGAATTAGGTGTCATGCCAGAACCGACCCTTTATGAGCACGGCTACATTAAAGCGAATGGAAAGCCTGGACGATTTTTAATTGCCGTTTCTACCATTCTTTAATCCAATGCGATGGTACCAAACCGGGCGGGCTTAACCCTACTACCTAGTAGGGGAAGGGGACTAACAATTTTACATGGATTCCGAACCATGGAGCAGCTCGCATTCGTGACGAAATTCACTTATCCAACTCGGAAAGAGAAAGAAAGTGGTGTATGAACGGGGCGGAGATTTGAACCTGTGACCTATGTCGTGCAAGGCAAGTTCCCATGTCCATGATATATGAGCTGCGTTTAAAAGGTTTTCAGCACATTAATACATATACTACTTAATACATATAATACTTCGAAAGATTTATTGGGACTTATTCTACACAGCGTGTAAATAAAGTCGAATAAACAACCGAATAAACCATCCAGATACCGACCGCCCTTACCGACCGACCGGTCTTATTAAAGTCGGTTATTCATAGAATGGAAAATTAATGCATTTCTTTCATGTAGAATTATTCTGTTTCCGAACTCACAGATTTACTTATGGAAAGCTTCACCGGTTGACACATTCGCCTGTGATTTTTCAGAAACAACTTTGTCTCTACGTTCCTAAAGGAAGACAATAATTCTGATACACATTAACACAAGAAAACTTTAATTAATTTTACTTTCCCAGACTAGGCTCTGTCACATATTAAAAAGTAAGCCTAGTAGATAAGTACCATGATTCGTAATTACAGGCTTGTTCTTTTACCAAGCAGATTATGACGAGTCAATAAATAATTACTGGTATTTTTTAATAAAAACATAACTACCTCGTTTCATTTGTCTTTCTATCAAACCGGTTGATCAAACTTAGTATTGATTAGCGAAAATACGTTTATGAAAGGACCGTCCGGATAGCGATTGAAAAGGTGCTCGATTATAACATTGTATCATTTTACTCTCTAAGCTTTATTCGGCGCGAGAGTCGAGAAACGGGGTCGACTTTCCGTCTTGAGCTCTTTCCGGCGCGCCGTCGAACCGCAAGGCCACCGCAGGCCGAATCTAATCATGTAGAAATGTAGCCACACAACTCTAGCAGACAGGACTAACTGACGTGTGAGCAGTCCGCCTGCATAAAATAGTTATGTTACTGTCCAGAGCTGTGAACCAACAGGCACGAGCCAACATGGGCGGGTTTCGTGTATCGACGTTTTTTTTATCACCAATAGACGTTACAAACCCCAACTTTCTTGCCGAATATTATGATATGCAATTTTTGGAGTATATTTGCGAGATTATCGAAGAACTTTTCGGGTCTTCATTCTGAACCTTTAGTCCCATTTCACCGGTTTTACGCCAAACCGATCGACTAGCGTTTACAAATGTCTGGAGTATCGAAGAGCGTGCGCACTGGGCGTAAAGGTGGCCCAACCCGGGCGGGCCGAAATCATTCGCGGGCACGGTACAAAACCGTGCTGTTGCGCTCTGGGACCTTCTCTGTTTCAAAGAATAAGACAGGTTTCGTGATGAGGAAGATGCAACATGTCCACAAAAAAGACAATGTGCATAGTGTATGATTTGGTAAGATTTACGATTTTTTTTATTTCAAAACGACTTATAGCTAAAAGTAAACCACGACCGCTGTAGTAAAAAATGTAACAAAAACCAAATAGATTATAAATTTTGATTAAATAAGCTATGTCTAATGACTAAACTTTTTAAGATGTTCTTACTTTATCATTGCGTCCACCTCCAAAGTTATTGTATAAAACGGGCAAAAAATTCAAACTTTTCGAACAATTTAGAAACACAATTTTACAATGCCAATGGTCATCAGACATCTAGTTTGATCAAATAAAGCTATTTTGAGCAAAATTTTGGATCTCTGACAAGAAATATGGGCGTGATCTTCTTTTCCCTTTTGTATGGGGAGATGAGCGGGTAAACTAACATTTACGAGTCCAAGTTTGATTTGACAGCTTATGCATCTTCGCCGTGAATATGTTTTCGTTGTCGTCTCGTTGACGTTTACGTAACTTAGAAGTTACGTAAACGCCAGTTTAGGGGAGAACTTGGACTCCCATACTTTACGCTTAAGGCTTTACGCCATACAAACTTATTTTATTAATCTTTTGAAAACCGCACTGTTGCGCAGTTTCCTTGATGTTTGGTGTCCAATAGTAGGCAACGAATATCTATGTCTGAATTTTTTTCGGTAGGTAATGTTTCCTGGGTTAGACCACAGAGAAAACAAAATGTGTATGAAGAATTTACTTGATTCGATTTCGATTTAAAAAAAAAACAAAAACGTGCAGACACAGATGTTTGTTGCCTGATGTTAAATATCAATTAAGTCGGTACAGTGGTATCAAACTATTAGTAAACTACATTCGTTTGTGCGGCGAGCATAATGGCCTTTCTAAAGGCTGTCGCTAAATGCATTTTTGTCCATTGGCCAAGGCATTTACCATTAAACTATCGAAATCGTCTTCCAGACCCTAACGCTTCCCTACCCCTAAAAGTTGTCGGATTTCATTGAAAAAATGTTTTGTAAAAATCTGTATTTTTTCGAATACAATTTTTTTTTTCCAATGTTTGTTAGCCAATATTTTTCAATATGAAAACGTGTATTAAAAAAAATCAAACATACAGACGTAGACTTTGAAAATATATTTTAGAATCCACAATTTTAAAAACCTAGTAAAACATTAAACGCATGTAAACAGTAAGCACGATATGATTACGTACGAAAGACGTTGCGGAAAAATGTTCATGCTACCTACGCCAATTATCATTTTGACCATTTTCCTCTACTCACGAGGTATCCATCTAAACAGGGGTATTACAGTTTCATGTCAAATTCTTAACCCAGCCACGTAGAATATGTGCAGCCTTGATTACACTTAGAATACTAATTGATTGTGTTCGCGGCGTGTTTGTTTCACTGTGTGGCCTAACAAAACTATTGCAACATCACTTGACCTTACCTGGATCAAAAATAGGAAACAACACTTCATGACTTTGATTTAAAAAAATTTTCAGTTTCTTTTCTGGCCCGATTGCGAAGTTGAACAATGTCACTTTAAATAAATCGCGTGGAGTTGACTTAGCTTATTTCTATACTGTCCATAAAAAGTGACGTCTTTAATCATACCTTGACTTTCATTGGCCCATCTCTGCATCCATCTAAATTTATGAAATCAACGACTAAAGACAAATTTAGCCGTAAATTTGATTTAGCTAAAAATGTCAGTTTCGCTTAACAGCATCACGTTACTGTCATAAGATCGTGCAAAGTAAATATTGGGATATTATGTTCTGAGAATTAAAAAAATGGTATAGTCAGTAAAGCGTGAATAGGAACATAACAAATAAACATGTTCACGATATCACACCGAGAGAAATAGCATAGGTACCTACCTAGGTATGTAAAGGTAATATTTATTTTCCCCTTATTTACCCATCTCTCTGAATTTTCTACAGATGGTCTAGGAATATTTTTGTCAATTTTTGCTTAGTTCATATTACGGCCGGGTACTCAATAAAACAGATCAACATTAAATCAGCATCTAGACACGGTGTAAACGTACCTTTATCTTGTCGTATGTATTTTCGAGTTCCAATTTGTGTACGAAAGGGTTCAGGATGTCCGCGCGCCTGTCGTCCGGCCTAAAGGCAACTTCGGCGTGCATTTTTCCGTCCATTTTCCCCCGATCCAGCGTCCGTCAATCACCAACGCGTCACATCACTCATATTTAGGGAAGAAATTGCTTTCGCGTTGGTACGGTCTAGTTTTCGCCCGCGCGCCGTGCAGCGGCCGCTATTGGTCCACGGCCGAGTTCGGTTTGACAGCTGGCCTGCCGCCATCGACCAGCCCGCGGGCCGCGGCGGAGGGGGGAGGCGAAGGCGGCCGAACTCTTCCGAAAGCATGTTTTGGTGCATGGAGCATGCGCGGAGTCCACGCTTTCTCCGGAGGGCTCGGCTTGACTACACACACGTGTAGACTCATATACAGCGAATAAAGTACACAGCTTCGCGTTACGCTATTTTACAACAGAAAAAACCGGCTAAGTGCGAGTCGGGCTCGCACACGAAGGGTTCCGTACCATCGAACAAGATTTAACACAAAAAAGGTTTTTTGTATGGGGACCCCCTTTCATTCTTATTATTTTAAATGTTACCTATTTGTTGTTATAGCGGCAAAATAAATACACACTCTGTAAAAAATTCAGCTGTCTATCTATTACGGTTTATGAGATACAGCCCTGTGACAAACGGACGGACGGACTGACGGATGGACGGACGGACGGACGGACGGACGGACGTACGGACGGACGGACAGCGGGGGCTTAGTAATAGGGTTCCGTTGGCTCCCTTTGGGTACGGAACCCTAAAAAAGCCTATCACACTTCAGCCCTGATGTTAGCTGCTTCGGCATGTATAGCAGCTATTATCTCAGTCAATGTAAAGTCATTTCTGAAATGATAAGATAAGAACTGACCCTTTGTTTTATCAGGTTAGGTGTTCAATTTAGTATACCGTTTGATTTCATTGGAATGGCATGGATATAGGTATAATATTAAGTATTCGCCCAACACACCATACAGGAACTAGGTGCCATGTCAGGATCTTCCTTGTATTGCACAGCTACATTAAACTCGACGGAAAACAGGGAGAATTTTAATTGCCTTTTCGCCCATCTTGTTCATTCAATGTGATGTTAGAAACAACTACCACCAAGAAATTCAGTGTAACCGATTGTACAATTTTGACGTGCCGGAACCTATAGGCAACTTTACGAAGTGCATGTTGGGTATAGACGAATAGGACAAGTAAGCCTAGTAGGTAAATAAATCAATAAGACATTTCAATGATCTTGGCAAATATTACATACAATTTCTTTTTATTATATTCCATTGCGTGTAATTTAGCACATAGGTATTTTTTGTCTCGGTACTTAACTTTGTTTTTGTAATTACACAAAACTACTTTTCGGATATTATCTAGTTAGGTTTGTGGCAGTAAAACGCAGCAATAAAGATGCTGTAAGATAGAAATGAAGAAATTCCTAGCAATAAGTATGTAGATACTATGACGGAACAATCATGTTGTTCAATGTCTCGTCTAGCTCCAATGAAACGTAGAAAATCTTATAAACAAGCTAAAATCATTCAAAGGAAAACGTTTGGCGCCTAAAAATGCGCGGGAAGAATATTTTTGTTTCTTTTTACACACGGAAAGGCAAGGCCTTTCGCTATACAGCCATCTCGTATGTAATATCTTTATTTATTCTCGTGCGAGTTTATTTATCTGATTTAGATGTATTCTATTATTGCGTGTGCATACATTCAAAGTTGATGGTTTTTATAGTATCCTCTTCAATGCTCTAGTAATTTTTATATTTATTCGTATAGTTCGGTGTTTTGCGAAGATTTCAAGAATCACCCACTATGCTCATTGTGATGACTTGGTTTTCACAGTGTATTAAATTATTGAAAATAGTGTCGACTGATTTTTCTTTATTGCGTGATATTTGATCATATTTTTCTGGTATTTTGAGGTGAATTTGATGAAGGTATAAAATAATGTAGAGAAAATGTTAGACCCCCATATCACAAAGCTATCATAAAGCTCACTAAATTCTAACATTATGAGAGCGTAATAATGTTTTTTTTTTTTTGCAAAGAAAACAGAGAAAAGAGTGTTACAATAAATGTGAACGCTGCAATAATGTGAGCAAGGACGAAACAAGTTAACATGAAAATCAATAAAATAATTCACAGAAACACAAAAATCACAATTTTACAGGGAGCCAGAACGACGCCATGTTTGCCGACTCACAATCGAGATGGCGCAACGATTCGGAACAACCTGATTCCAGAACACTACCACCATTATCCTTAATTAAACAAGTAGAAGTTATATGACATAACCTTATTGACATGTTGTATGTAACCAATACAAATATATTTTTAAGCGCCATCTATCGAAAATTGTGTGCGTTGTAAGTCATAATTTAGTCTTACCCTACATTCAGATTATGATGATATGATCAGGTGGTGTGGCGCCGTGTTTGATCTCCACTGTTATTCGTGGAACCTGATCCACGAACGACCTTTCTCTTAGTCGCCTCTATCGGCATCCATAGGAATAAATGCAGTGAAACCGACAAATCACTATCAGATTTAGCGTGAAATGCAGGTAGTTTAGTCAGAAATGGAGCAGATGCTCCATAGCAGCCAACACTTATTGGAAATTGGGCAATAATAAAGGGAATAATAACACCCAAACCTGCTCAAACCAGGAGACAGTTCTTAAAAAAGCAGTCAACAAATGATTTTACAAATATTTATTTATGTTTGCATCAGGTTGGTACCTCTATTTAATTTAGATACATACATAATCAAGACTTTCTCAAAACCAACGATTTAAATCTCAAAACATATAATAAGTATAGTGCTGAATAAAATGATATTTCATGGATGGGAATAACCTTAAGGAGTTTAGTCACAAATATATCCTCAAAATATTTTTTCAGTTATTTTTATATCTTCGCTTGTGCAAATGCGAAGTAGGTGCATATTAAAAAAGCTTTATTTCCAATAATCTTCAAAATTATATAATAATGCTTACCTGCTAACAAACGCTAAATAGGTAAGCAACGGTCGATAAATTCTACTAAAATACTGCCAACCAGAATATTGTTTCCCTTAAGGTGGCCCATCCCGCTCATCTCCCCATACAAAAGGGGAAAGAAGATCACGCCCATATTTCTTGTCAGAGATCCAAAATTTATAAAAAATAGCTTTATTTGATCGAACTAGATGTCTGATGACCATTGGCATTGTAAAATTGTGTTTGGTTTCTAAGTTATAAGGTCCGAAAGTTCGCATTTTTCGCGCGTTTTATACAATAACTTTGCAGGTGGATTATGCAATGATAAAGTAAGAACAACTTAAAAAAAATAGTCATCAGACATAGCTTATTTAATCAAGATTTATAATCTATTTGGTTTTTGTTAGATTTTTTACTACAGCGGTCGTGGTTTACTTTTAGCTATAAGTCGTTTTGAAATTAAATTTTTCGTAAATCTTACCAAATCATACACTATGCACATTGTCTTTTTTGTGGAAATGTTGCATCTTCCTCATCACGGAGCCTGTCTTATTCTTTGAAACAAAGAAGGTCCCAGAGCGCAACAGCACGGTTTTGTACCTTGCCCGCGAATGAGTTAGGCCCGCCGGGTTGGGCCACCTTAATAACCTCAAACAGGTTTTCGTATGGTTAGTACGGTGCTAATCTTTTAGTAAGTTTTGACAGGTTCTCTCTAAATACGACTGACATGCCTCAAACCATAGATTTAACTACTCTTCAAATCCTACGTCCTGAAATGCGTATATTGCAAAGATAGCAGGGAAAGCGAATACAGTGAATATTTGTGTTCCGAATTGATATCACTGCTCATAGCCACAATCGTACGATATCAAATAGGAACGAATTTGAGCAGACATGTGTGTCAGAGCCTAACCTAATCACCTCGAAAATGTCTCGTAAGTCTCGAGAGTGGGTATTTCAGGCCTAGAATTGTCTAACTAGACTATCAACCAATGAAAGGTCTTCCTTATTTCAGAATACAAGTGTATATGATAAGAGAACTACAGATAAACACGCTTAATGACAGCCCACACGGCGCACATGCTATCAACCGTGCGCGCTTTGTACGATCTGTGTTCAGTCTAGAGTCACGTTCCTTATGCCAACATAACGTTCACGGGCATGAATATGAGCATTTCGGGACGGTCGTGTACGCGTATATTGCTGCAATCTCTGCAATATACGGATAGTTCATATGTCCATCGCCAATATCTGCATCGCCAACATAGGCGACGCATCTGCGCCTACAGTTTTTGGCGACGCATATGCGCCTACGGTCGTTAGCGGCGGATCTGCGGGCGGACCGCAGATCCGTCGCCGTGATGGAGATATTGGCGATGCATATGTTGGCGATGCACATATTGGCGATGAAGCTTGGCGACGGAGATATTGGCGATATAGATGCAGGGCACCCAATATACGCATTTCGGAACGGAGGGATACAACGCTGTCAATCAAACAAGTTCACTTCATACCGAAATACTACCAACCAGAATATAGTCTTCCTTAATAACCTCAAACAAAACTGTCAAAGTAAAACAAACAAATTTTAAAATGTCAAAATGCCAAATGCGATCGAACAAAGAGTCCAGAAACAAATAATTGATTTCTTCTGTACATTCGAAGAACTCTCTCTAGCGGCGGAAGCAAGCTGTGAACGCGCGCTGCGTATAGCGCAAAGCATCGTGAGTCTGCTGCGCCGGTACCGCTTGATACGCAGGTGAGCCTAGCTGCCTCAGAAAAATCTCCGTGTTTTCCTTTTAAATTGTTCCAACGTTTGTGACGCAATCTTTTATGGTAAATAAACAAACAGGCTGCTCTTTTTAGATTACTACATCATTTCTACCAACTAGCTGGTTATTAGGGATGGTAGAGTAGTTTTTTATAAACATTTTGATGTAAAAATTTGGGTCCGGAGACATCTATTTTTCTTGAAAAAAAATTTTGAAAATTATTTTCTTTGTGCTCCATCGATATATTTAGTTCTGTATTGAGACGCGAACACACCTTATCTTTCCATTTTTAAGTTATATCAGTTGGCATTAGAATTGCTCGTTTTGATTTAGAATAACGTATTTTGAGGCCTTTAGTTGGTAATTTTTTTTATATTTTTAATCGTGATACTAATCTAAAGAATTTCCAAATTGGGGTCAGGAAATGGAAAAAAAGCATAAAAGAAAATCTCACAAATTTGAATTTTTGACGAAATTTCTGTCATTTGCATTACAAACACTGAACAAACACAAATACTGCGTCCTTTTCGCACAAATGAAATCATTTAAAACTAGACGTGTCCACTTTCACAACTCTCTAAATTGTATAAATGTGACGACAGCATCCAAATCCCAACAAATGCAATGTCGGCCATTTGCATCAACAGTCAAAGTGTATACATACACATAGAACAGCGACGACCAGCGACAACATGCAGTTGCACCAACATTTTTCCAAAATGGTATTGCCATGGACTAATTTATTTTTCCATGGTCTACAAAAAAATTACCAAAGGTTAATTTATAGAAGACACGGAGCGGAAGCGACCTAACTGGTCCATGTCGGGATGGCTCATGTCGGTTGAAAACGCTCAGGACGCCCTGTGCGAGCTTTCGTCTCCGCGCTTCTAAAAAACATTCTAAACACACACACCATCATTTTACCCTTAATTATGGATAACGACGAGTTGGCAACATACGAGCAATTCTAATGCCAACTGATATAACTTAAAAATGGAAAGATAAGGTATGTTCGCGTCTCAATACAGAACTAAATATATCGATGGAGCACAAAGAAAATAATTATCAAAATTTTTTTTTCAAGAAAAATAGATATCTCCGGACCCAAATTTTACATCAAAATGTTTATAAAAAACTACTCTACCATCCCTGATACCCAGCTAGTTGGTAGAAATGATGTAGTAATCTAAAGAGCAGCCCCCAATTTTGATTTAGAATAACGTATTTTGAGGCCTTTAGTTGGTATTTATTTTTTTATATTTTTAATCGCGATGTACTAATCTAAAGAATTTCCAACAAACACTTATTGTAAAATAGGTTACACGAATCTACAGCTGTGGCCTAGGACTCGACCTCTTGGATATCATTTGTTGCACCACCCAATCCTCAAGGGTTTCCTCACCTCTTGTTTCAAAATAGCCTAAGTGCATATATTTCTCATGTTGCTAACGTGACCTAGCATTTGGTTGAACTTTTTTCGTTGATCTTTCATTATTAACAAGGGACCTGCTATTCTCGCTAACTTTAGGAAACGGTAACAGGGGTCTTGCTGCTAAGGTTACCATGGTCATTTTTATTTTGCCGATTTAGAAGTGCTCACATTTATTGGTACTAATACATATCCGGCTGCCACCCAGTCACTCCCATTTTGATTGCGTCATAACTTTAGGGATTTCCAAACCTGTCTTATTCACACAACATTTCTTGTACACAACACACTAAGTGCCTTTACACTGCAACCGAGATGCACTAATTAATTCATTGTAATGAATTATAATTGCACTAACATTGCAATGCAATAATATAATGCACTAATTAATTAAAATTGTAAAATAAAGCCATAGATGTTGCATGAAAACATTTTCAAATATTAAGTTATTGGTTTTGTCATAATACCAATTAGAAGTTTTATAACGTTAAATGGTGCTGTCAAAAAAACAGCACCATGTAAGTGTATAATGCTCCTAAGTGCTAAATAATAGTATGAAAGCAATAAACCGGAAATTCAAACAATGTTTTCTCAGCAGCAACTATGACTAATTAATTAACAATTATTCATAAATTAGTGCCATAAAAACCATTACTTTTTGTCTTTTGTGTACTAGAAACTTTGTATGGGGCGAACAGGTTAAAAAGTTAGTTTTTGACAGGCTGAAGAAGTAAAACTGATATGGGTTCCTTAAACAACAGTTTAAGTGAGAAATATGGATGGATATGCCATTTCGGTGTCGATTGAGCCACAGATAATCTCATTTTCATTCAGGTTAGCTGCCCAGTACCTACCTTAAACTATGTTCGCTTGTTGCAGTGCAAATGTGTGGGACACACCTCTAGAGACTGTTCGTGACACTCTTCTCGTGAAGCTGGACGGTACCATCAACCGGGAAACACTTGCTGTACGGGAAGAGCTGTTAGTATAAAGTCGATTTTTATTTTAGACAGGCAGCCTTGGCTTATACGTCTAATTGTGCTTGCGGAAAGCAATTTTTTTACACTTCTTGTTAACAAACTCTACTATAGTGTAAGACGTGGTTTTCTCTTTCACGTTCTTAGGTATTTTTTACGCAAGATATTTCAGTCTAATTTTGCTAGAGGGAGATTTTTCGACAGCTTTGTCGGCCGTTATTCGTCGATGTAAAGCACACCTCACTAATAAAATATTTCAATGTGTTTTTCTTTCTTGTAATTATGTGTAGCAGTAAATGTAAACAATTATTCAAACATTCTATAAGTACCCTGAAGAAATAATACTTAATGTTTACGGATATACAGTGTTAAAAAGGGCTTACTTCTTTCCGACGTTTCGTCCACCACGTTGTATATCCGTAAACATTAAGTATTATGTCCAACAACAGTGAAAATCTAAATAAACATACACTGAAGAATGAGGCTGGCTGAGGAAACGAATGATACGGGCTCACACTGCAAGGTGGTCATCTACAGCGGACTGTAGACAATCAAGGGAAGCAGTGCCAGCACCGGATCCACACCTAACAAGGAAACTTCTACAGCTGCACAGACCACAGTTGAGAACGGTGGTAAGCCTACTCACGGGCCACTGCCAGCTCAACAAACACCTTCACACCATCGGAGTCACGGACAGTCCCCTCTGCAGGGCCTGCTTGGAGGCGGAGGAGACACCGGCACATATAGTCATGGAATGTAGACAACTGCAGACATTTTGTACGGGGGTCTTTAGCTTCGAAAGGAGCGACCCGCAAGTGTGGAAAGACCCTAAAGGGCTGCTACGCTTTGTGGAAGAGCTCGGCTGGCTGAAGTGAGCCAAAAGTCGGGTTACTGAGCACAACGGCCTCGTGTCAAGTGCGTTCAAGCGTCGGCAGCCACTCGCCGACAACAACAACAACAACAACACTGAAGAATGTGATAATTTCTTTTTTTTTATCATTATTTTAAAGGGCTTGGGTACACAAAGTGACCATATCAACCCTGTTAGGTCTTAGTTATAAATTAGGTCTAATACAACTTATGCTCTTCTACTTAAAACTATGTTAACAAAATAATAAATTTTAATTGCCTTTTCCGAAGCTGAATAATTTCTTGATTTAATGTTATTACATCTCTGTTGCAGTGACAACCTAGACGAGCAACAGCAGAAACTCAACAACAAATTTGTCAACCTGCAGGCAAGTTGCCGACAGATCAACTTCCAGGAGCCCTCTTCGCTGGTGCGTGGGAGCGGTCTCCAACCCTCCCTCGCTGTCTTATTGGAGGCGGGTCACGACGCCGTCACTTACATCTTCCAAGTCTGCACGCAGTTCGATATAGCATTAGAAGAACTCTCACTGCTAGGATCAGATACGGAGGATAAGATATTAGACTATTTTACAGTACAGAAAGAGTGGAAGAAGAGGGTGCCGGAAATAATCCGTCTCACATCCTTCTGCAGCGATAATAAGCTCGAATAATGGATCTCTTGGACTCGATTTTGAACTCCATGCAGAAACCTCCGTCCGCGAGCGAAGCGCAGAAGAATGCTTTGAAAAAACAAAAGGAAGCGCACGAAAAGAGGCAGCGCGAGGAAAAGAACGTGCTTAGCAATTTCCGCAGGACCATCGAAGATAAAATAAGTACGTTCATTAAGAATGGCACTCTCCCGCATCTGCAATTCGAGCCAATGGAGCAGATGTATCGAGCGATTATCCGCGAAGTAGCTGAGATCGCGGGTGTCCAGGTGTTCTCGTTCGGTCAAGAAGGCGTCGACAGGTACTGCGTCGTGTACACCAAGGAGAACGGGCCCACGGAAGACGAGATGACCGTGCGTCGGAGCGGCGATCAGTGGACCAAGGAGAGGGAAGGTGAGGCAGCGCGACGGCGCTCGGAGCTCGCGAAAGAAGCGTTGTCCGAAGCGGAGGACTCCAAGAAGCGGAAGCGCAAGCCGGAGGAGCTTAGCGGAACTTTCTATAAGCAGAAGTACGCGCATCTCATTGGTGAGGAGGCGGCGATCGGCGCGGCGCACAAGACGAATATGAACAAGAACTACGGGGAGGTTCCCAGCGAGAACAAGAAGGATCAGCGCTCTATTGAGCAGACGATGGCGGATATTCAGGCCAAGAAAAGGAAGAAAGTGGAGGCAGACACGGGTGAAGTCAAGGAGCCGTAGGTAGCTCAATTTTTTATTAAAATATTAGGGTAAGTGAAAAGGGCAGCGAAAAAGCGAATTTCATAACTTTATAATATCGACAAGTTATACATATATATATCATACGTTCCTAACTCCACTGCTAGTGTTTCTATCCAGGTGGAACTGGTATTTATAAATAAAATGTATTCCATCCAAATTGTTGGTTGGATGTTAAGTTCACTAACAGCTAAACCAAGTATTCAAGCAGCCAAATAATTAAGCAATTTTTCTCCAGTTTCGAAGCTTATAATGCAGCGAGCTTTCATTGTCATCCCACCGATTTTTTTATTTCCAATTTCGCTTCCCTGGATGTTTTATTTAGGAAAAATCACGGCCCATGTTACAACCATCCTGACACAAAATGAGACAACATAACATTAGGTTTATAAGTTCTAAGTTATATCGGAGCTTTAACTACATCATAGTAGAGAGTTTTATATTACTCAATAATTTGACTAGAAGATTTGCGTCGAAGAAATAGCAAGATAACACATCAGTGGACTCACCACTTATATATGTACTTCTATTAAGTGTGACATGGCATACGTCTGGCTCGGGTTAGGCTTTCGAAATTTTTTTGGAGGCTGCAAACCATGCTTCCCCAGCTTTTACTTAAGGTGATTGCAAAGTTTGTTAACCGTATGAATAAAGGATTTTCGGGACCAGTTGTTTCCTATAGGAGGAATTTGGACAGTGAATGGGTTCATTCCTTGCCTTTTGCGAGTATTATACATCCTACACTATACACTGGCGGCCGTGGACAGGCAAACGGAGTGTGGGAAGACCACCCGCCAGGTGGGAAGACGACATCAAGTGCGTCGGCGGAAAGCAGTGGTTCCGTACCGCTGAGGGCCGGGAGGACTGGAGAAGGATTGGAGAGGCGTATGTCCAGCAGTGGACGCAAACACGCTGACTGACTGACTGACTGACATATATCCCTGCCTGTTGTATAGCATTATGCAGCTTTTAAGAGCATTGTCTGATACATTCATTGATGTATTTTAACGTTATGAAAAAGTGAATTCTTTCATATAAAAAAAAAAGATTGATTACCGATATAACAAAGTTGCAAATATCTGATCTCGTCTTTCAAAGCCCTTACGATTGTGCCGTAATACAAGTTTGTCACGACAGATTGTAGAAAAATACGACTGCAAAAGGTGCTATCATTTAAATGAATAAAGTATGAAAAACCATTAATTCCGAGTTGAGGAATGTCCTTCATAGTGTAAGACTTGATAAACATTAATTGTAATTGAATTAGCAGTTCTGTACACGTTCTTATTTTTAAGTTGTATGTTGTACTGTAAGAAAGTGTAAGGCCATGAAAAATGTCCAATGTATTGATATAATCACTACATAGTATAAATCAAAGTCGTATTTGATAAACGTGAATCCAAAAAAAAAATTGTAACGTTAGTATGTACAATCAGGGACCGCGGACAATGAACATTTTGAATGCAGTCAATGATGTTCGTTGCAAACCCTTGGAAGAACACGCCCCTTTGATTTTAGGGGGCCGTGTGGCCCGGCAGTCTCTGTGTACAATTGTCACAGATGTCGAAGCGTAAGTGACAGGATTGGACCCTATCCAGTTACTGCTCTCAGTTATAGTGTTGTCCCTCTCGCACATGCTTATACGTACTGTGAAGTGATATACACAGTGTCCTATTTTAGTTTTCGAATAATTAATTAGAGATTATTAGGTAGGTACGATTCTTGCATCACGCGCCGCATTCTCACAATATCCATAGTAGTAGGTACCTACCTGATTCTATCGGAAGCTTTAATGTGTATACCTTTGGTACTTACGTGGTACCTTTGGTAATCAGTGGTCATTGCTCTTGAATGAGCAGGATGCCAGCTGTTCGGAAATCTATTACAATACAAACGTAATGCAGTCAACGCATTCCCGTGACACTCATGGTACGCCAATATCATGTCAACATATTTCGGATCAGTAAAAAGTCGCCCATGTAAATTGGTTGAGAAGTTTAAGGGCATAAATAATGTCTAAGATTTAATAAACATTAATGCGAATTGAATAAGCAATGTGTACAACTTCTTATGTTCGCCCATTAAAATTTGTATGCTGTATTGTTCGGAATTTTACGGGCATAAAAACTGTCCTAAACATGTAGTGTAATATTTGATAAACGTAAATCCAAATTTTATAAGCAACTTCTTAAGTTCGCATTTTTTTTTCCGTTTGGTTAGAAAGTAGTTTACTTTCTTTATCCATTTTTGTAATATTTTTTTCCGAAAATGTTTACAATATAACAACTGTTGTTTGAGTAAAATGTTTTGTTTAATTTTTTTGCTATATTACCGACTTTAGACATCCCCCTTCTACCTCAAATTAATAAATTTGCTTTCCTCCATTAGGTGTGTACATGTTACTGGCAATATGTTTAATCCGATATTCTATAGAATACCTAGGCATTCAGGTTATGTTTGAGATATCATTTACTTCATACATTACCTATGCATTGTATACAATACCAAATGTATGTCAGGTAACGTACATAATAAACGACAGCAGGGAAGTAAACTTGTAGTAAAAAATTAAAAATTAAGGTGAGGTATAACCTAACCTTATTTTTTATGTAATTGGATCAATATTATAATCTAAAAAAAACGGCCAAGTGCGAGTCGGACTCGCACACGAAGGGTTCCGTACCATCAACACCAAAAAATCATGTTTTTTAATCAATTTTTAAAAATTTTTTATTTTATTTATTTGTTGTTATAGCGGCAAAATAAATACACACTCTGTGAAATTTTCAGCTGCCTACCTATTACGGTGCATGAGATACAGCCCTGTGACAGACGGACGGACGGACGGACGAACAGCGGAGGCTTAGTAATAGGGTTCCGTTTTTCATTTCCGCTTCCATCGTTCATTTAACTCGATGGTACCAACTCGGGTGGGTTGGTACATCTCATGGAGTAGAGGTTAGATGACTTGCCTTTCATGCGAGAGGGTTCAAATCCTCGCCCTGCTTTCCACTTTTTTTATTTTTTATTTTTCTTTGATTTTGTATGCTTTTCTCACTTGGTACTTATACCTTACGCTTTAGGTCTTGTTAGAAAATAAAAGTTTTGACATAAAAAATCCATATCAATATCGAACACTTGCTTTCTCTTTCCAAGTTGGATAAGTGCATGTCGTTACGAATGCGAGCTGATCAATAGTTCACTCAAGCATGATCCACTAGGTGGTAGGGTTAAGCCTGCCCGGGTTGGCACCACCGCATTGGATGAAACTATGGTTGAAGCGGTAATGAAGAATTGCCCCAGTTTTCCATCCAGTTCAGTAAAAAATCGAGCTAATAAAGGGTAGGTCCTGGCTGGGCACCTTATTCCTTTGGGAATGTGGTGTATTGTGCTAATATAACAGTAGTTGTGTGGTATTAGCCATCCATGTCAGGTTGCATAAAAGTAAGTAAGTAAAGCAGCACCTACAGATTTACCTGGAATCCGAACCACGGTCTACCTCAACGGTCACCCATCTAGTTGGATTCTGCAGCTCAGAGTACCGCAAGGCGTCACGCCACTGAGCCACCAAGGCTGACCCATTAACCTAACCTAACTATTATGCAGTTTTAAGTACTTACGGTATTGATGGCTAGCTAGATTATTTTAGGTTACGTTAGATTATAAGGGTTCCGTACCCAAAGGGTGCCAACGGAACCCTATTACTAAGCCTCCGCTGTCCGTCCGTCCGTCCGTCTGTCACAGGGCTGTATCTCAGCAACCGTAACAGATAGACAGCCGAAATGTTCACAGAGTGTGTATTTATTTTGCCGCTATAACAACAAATAGGTAAAATTAAAAAATAATTAAAACTAAAGGGGGGCCCCATACAAAAAACGTGATTTTTTTGTATTAAATCTTTTACGATGGTACTGAACCCTTCGTGTGCGAGTCCGACTCGCACTTGGCCGGTTTTAGTATTGTCTAAGGGGGTCCGAGATTATTACCTCCCACTCTTTTTGAACCGACTTCAAAAAAAGGAGGAGGTTATCAATTCGTCTGTATGTTTTTTTTGTTTTTTTTTTAAGTTTGTTACCTCATAACTTTTGCCTGGATGAACCGATTTTGATGATTATTTTTTTAAATGATAGCTAGTGCTTCCCAAGTGGTCCCATTTTAATTTGGTTAAGTTCTGACAATGATATCCATGAGAAAATCATAAAAGTCTTAAATTTTTATTAAGATGTGCGCGACAAATGGACGAATAACTCAATATAACGCCAACCGATTTCGGTGATTTTTTTTTATTGGAAAGGACGTGTACAAATGAGTAATTGTACTTCAGATTCACTAAAAATAAACAAATAAAAAAAATTATCAAAAAAAATAACCGACTTCAAAGAAAAAGCACTAAAAAGTAAAAAATAATTTCCATTTTTGTAGTTATGATTTCTGTAATTTTTTGAGTCGGTGTCAGCCAAAGTTAGGTTAGGTTAGGTTAGGTTAGGTTCTCTTGATTGGCGCAGCGCGTGCCCGGCTGACGCCGACTCAAAAAATAACAGAAATCACAACAATGGAAATTATTTTTTACTTTTTAGTGATTTTTCTTTGAAGTCGGTTATTTTTTTTGGTAATTTTTTTTTTAAAAGCATTTGCCGCCGGGACGATCCTGCACTGGCACTACTTCATTGCCATGGATGGACAACACGGACATTTGTTATTGCTGCTTCGACCATCTTTCACTCAGTGCGATGGTACGTACCAACCTTATCACGTAGTTAGTAAGAAAGATAAACTATATTTTTAAGTGGAATCCGAATCACAGCTAAGGGTGGCTCGAAAGCGGTCACCCATCCAAAACCCGACAGATGCGCAGATTTAGGCTAGACTTAGATACAAACCGCATCTTAAGGCTCCAACTGAGTCCAGCGTAAAATCGGCTATTGGTGTTCTGAAAAAATAGGGCGGGCCACGGCTAGTCAGAAATCATCCAATAGCTTTCATTCTCACGATGTCGCTAGGTCCGGCAAGATCATTTACGACGCGCTATAGTCGTTCGACGCGCCAGAGTGGTTTAAATATTTCAGAGGTGGCGAATTAATTCAGATCTGATAAATGTTGTATTACACTTAATGCGGTTGGAGTTTTATTCAAATCACGATCGGTTCGTGATTATGTACCGATTGTAGAGTTTTATTTATCAATACTGCTTTTTATGTTTTATCAGTTTTTTTAATGTTAGGTTGAATAAAACAATATTAAACACATATTAAACAATATTATCTGTACTTAATGGAAATAAATATCATCTTGAGGTCATTTTAAAAATTAATATAAAATATTATGTATACTATACGGTTTGCTCTTTTAAATTCACACGCGACAGCAGGGGTGATATTGGAGGCAATATTAAGCACCTCTTAATTTTAAACTTGCCTAAAATAAAAATGAACGCAGTTCATACACATTTCATCAAAGTTAATTGACAAAATCATATGTAGGTAGTGTTATTTTTATATTTGAGACAAATAAAACATTTAAAGGTGCATCGAAAGAATGATCTGCATAAGAATAAGAAACTTGTATTATTTTACATAGATCTAAGAAACTCTAGTTATACGCTTGGGCCAACCTACATATTCAAACAAACATTGATTGGCAAATTTTATTTTAGCAAAATGAAGTTAACAAAATACAATAATCATAATTAAAATTTAAAAAAATCTATATATAATAGAATTTTCTTAACGGCTAACTTATAAATATGTATTTTATGAGGCCTGTGGCCAATACCTTATATAGTTTTAAAAAAAATTCTTTCTGTTCCCTACCACCTCTAATTTAGGTAATTGCTTAGCAGTCACTTTTCTTTTTTGTAGTATTAGATAACATATTTATCTAGTGAATAAGCGTGAAACATATTAATTTACGTTACAAAGTGGGGTTTACACACCAAAAACATAACTTTTGCTCATCTGAAAAAGATTTTGACTTTAGACTTGATTTTGAAATATTGTATGCATTTGACAGATTGTACTGAAAGTGCTGTCGTTTTTTATGCAGCCTGCCATACCACAAAACTACCGTTATGATACCCGGGTGGGCTTAAACCCTACCACCTAGTAGGGGAAAGGGACCTACAGTTTCACATGGATTCCGAACTATGGACCAGCTCACATTCGTAACCAAAATGCACTTATATAACTCAGAATGAGAAAGAAAGTAGTGCATGAACGGGCGAGGATCTGAACCCAGGCCTCTAGTCTAGTCCCCGCGCCACTAGTATCTATACTTTCATTCCTAAGCCCTAACAGTAGTAATCAGAGTTGGCGGACTACCTATAATACACCGATTATCGCCGAACTAAATAGCATTTTGTATGGTTAGTCCAGTGCTAGTCTGCGTACTAAAATTTGACAGTTCACTCTGAATACGACTATAAAAACGTAACGGACTGGTAGATATATTGCACAGATTCTTTTTGAAAACGAAACAACAACTCAAGGAAATGTTTGATGTAAAAATGTATGCACCTGAAGGTTGTAAACAGTGAACAATACAAGTCGAGCGGTTGATTTCAGGAAATGTGTTGAAGGACTCGATGATACGCGTTTTCACGGCAGTAAAATATATTGTTTGTTAGTTCGAACTTCAGTTCGTGATATTTTATGGCATACAACAGGTATACTAATATAAAAGAAATATGTAGTTACTTTGTAATATGTGTGTGCCCACCTTGTTGTTAATGTATTTTACATAAACACAAATTCGTACAATGCTGCTGCAATAACAAAAACATCCTAATGATCTGAAAATCATAACGATTTCAATGACGATCAAAAATACCTTAACTGAAGTCTCATGTAACACATTGGTCGGCATCTGATTGAATTCAGAGCTTACTAGCAAAGATAATACTAATAATTACTTCGTAATAGATGGCCATCTCCGTACGAAGTGCAAGCCTTTCGCAGTTGTTTGTGCCGGCAGCAATAAAACTCCAGGTACCTCGAGAATGTTTACACCAAATTAAGCTTATCGCGCTGCCCCGAAACATGACATTCACTTAGCAGCGCCAAATTGTGCGGCTGTTCAGGGTTAACACATGTTATGCTATGACGAGCGCGCTGAGACAAGCTATTTAAATAGTTGAGTGCCACATTAAATTAATATTAAGAGATGTGTTTTCATAAAAGAATATTTAGTCTATATTTCCATACATATTTACATCTTTATTTATTCTTGAAGTTATTTGTATTTTTTTGTTATTAGTTACGAACCCATCCGTCTGTAAAATATAATAAGTACAATTTTCAATTCAATTCATAATATACCTTACGTATTATTTTGTTCAACATATTTTTTATTTACAAATATTATATTTATTTTGTATAAACTTGCTTGGTGAAAATCTCTAAGTCATTATAAAATTGTTATGGTTTAAATGCAGGTGTTCCTACTAATTATGAGCACCTGCATTTCGGCAGTAATTTATATGGTAGTGTGACCAACAGCACTGAATAAATAACTAACGTAACAGAAGCGAAACTTATGAGTGTATTTCTATGCGTGTGCTATCGGCTATGTGTGCGTGGTGCGGGGGTGCGCGGAGTGCGCGGGGCGAGTCCGCATCTTCCCAGGAATACTGCGTTCAAAGGTTGTCACTGACTGTGCAACCTCGCGTTAGTTTTGTACTCTCCGAGTCATTTATTATTACAACGTGCAAAGTCGACCAACGTCGTGATTTTTTGGAGTGGTTGTGTGTGTGTGTGTGTGTGTTTTTTCTTCATTTTAAGTAATGGGGGAAACTTATAAGCTTTAAAGATAAAGCTTTTAAGATGAAAAAGCGGAATTATAAACCCCTGAATGTTCTTAATATTTGATCCATCATTTATATGACTAATGTACTTTAACATAGCTTAAAAATTATGTTTATGTTCTTATAATGTGAGCCATGTATAAAAAGTTTATTGTTAAAAGTTAAACGAATGAGGATGTAAACATGTGTTGAAAAAAGAACATACAATAAATAATAATCATTTCGTACAGTCTGGTTTATTTTAATATCCCCATTGTGTCGAGTGATAACCCTCGCGATGTTTCGTAGCGCGCCGCGCTCCGCCGCTGCGCCGACGGTGAATCTCACACAGACGAGGAGTGTCGACGGCGTGCCAGCCTATTGTTTGATAAATTATTTCAAAGAAGCGGCATTGGCAATTGATTTTAGGAATTTCAGCGAGCCAGTTTACGACTATTTTCTTGTGAGCTTTCAAAAGGGCCACGGCGGCATAGGTTTATATAATAGGTCGGGTCATAAAGGAAGTCCCAGAAGTAAAGAGACTTTAATCAAAATCAAAGTGGCCACAGAAAAAAGTTTTCACAGATAAAATAAATAATTGTCATGGTAACCATACTTAACTAATCTGTCAAAATAGGCCGGTTTAAAAACAGTCTTGCATTTTTTTTAAATTAATGGAGCCGAACAAAAATTGTTTTCAAAGATAGTTATTCAATACTATTTGATTCATGAGAAATATGAGATAGAGCGTCATATTATTGAAGAGGGCGCAAGAAGAATTAGTATGTACCGAATAATAAAACGTCACAAAGAAACGGAAGAGGCCGATTTTAAAAAGATTCCGTGAAGACTTAGTCTAGTATCTACATGAAGAAATATAAGCCGAGTAAAAAAGGTTTTTGAACAGGCATCTACAAAATCGGTGAGAGTTGCAACGGATAAACTAAAAATTTCCAAGTCCAGTGTATACCTTGTTTGGCAACCTATGAACGAAAACAGCAATGTTTCCGAACCCTATTATTATACAGGGTATATGAACTCCCAGATTTACCTTAGAGAGTGCATTATCATATTGCAATACCTTTCATAGACAAGCATTATTGGTGAGTAGGTGTTTTGTTTTGGACCGATTAGGCTTCACGCCATTACGAGGTTAAGTTACTCAGTATTTACAGACTGCGGGTGTGGAGTTCTCAACTAGACAAAAAATGCCCCAATTTTTCTTCAAGCTCGACTTATTGAATTTTTTTAGGACCTGTGTAAAAGAGTGCCTAAAGTACACAGATATACCTCAAACATTCTTATCTTTCAAAAAGGGATGGACTAGGTTGGCCAAAAAAAATTTCATCTTTCCGCGCAGAGTGCTAAGCTTAATTTGGCGTAAATATTCTTGAGGTATCATTAGTTTTATTGCTGCCGGCAAACAACTGCGAAAGGAGAAGACTTTGTGTGAAGGTGGCCATCTATTATGAAGTAATTATTAGTATTATCTTTGGTGGGAACGATGAAACCACCCGTCTCATGCAGGTTTTTACCACAATCCGTACCCAGCGCAAGTAACTCGGCCGTGATGCTAGTGCCAAAACAGGTTGCGGGTGGCGGCGGGTAGTCATATCCGCTATAGCCTCTTATATCATTTAATATACCTGACTTCAATATTTTTAAATTGGTTTAAGTATAACATAAAAGTCATTACTTTAACATATTATGTCAAGTAAAGAAACATATTTATGCTATTCTAATAATAGTATTCATAACTATAGCATGAAACTATGTTTGAAGCGGCAATGATTTTTTTTCCGTGTTTCCCATCCAGTTCAGTGTAGGCGTGAGGGAAGGTTCTGGGTTGGCACCTAATTCTTTCGAAAATGTGGTGTATTGGGCTAATGTCATAACGGCAGTTGTGTGTTATTAGCCATCCTAGTCAGGTTGCATAAAAAAAACTGGGAGGAGCGAATGGGTAACGAAAGAATGACGAAACAAATTTACATAGCAGAAGAATCCATGATAAAATCCAAAACTGTAGATTTTTATAAATATTCTAAACATTTTATACTAAATTTAAAACACATTGGAAAAATAAAGGATTAAGAACAAAAACCATTTTTAGGATTCCGTACCCAAAGGGTGAAAACGGAACCCTATTACTAAGCCTCCGCTGTCCGTCCGTCTGTCACAGGGCTGTTTCTCATGAACCGTAACAGATAGGAAGCTGATATTTTCACAGATTATGTATTTATTTTGCCGCTATAACAAGAAATAGGTAAATTTATAAAATAATAAAAATTAAAGGAGCCATACAAAAAACTGTTTTGGTTTTGCGGTAAATCTTGTACGATGGTACGGAACCCTTCGTGTTCGAGTCCGACTCGCACTTGGCCGGTTTTTTTTAGTTTGTTGGCGTTAAAATAAAAAAAACATTAAAACCTTTAACAAATAGGTTAATAATTAAATTACTATTACTGCATACATTATTTCCAAACATCCAAATGTTTCCTTTTGACGACTTTATTGACTTAAAATATGACTTTTATAAAATCCCCTTTTCCTATTAGGTGGTAGGGTTAAGCCCATCCCGGTCGATACCATAGCATTGGATGAAAATCATTTCTACCCATAGATACCTCCGGGGAATTGGCAGAATAAATCATTGGGTAAAATTATAAACAAAATGTACTTAAATTTTATTTCGGTCATTAAAAATGAATCCGAGTCTTTTTATCTTGAGGCGGACCGGACTAGCATTTCCTAAATATTTTCGTTTGTTGCTCATTGTTTATGTTGAACGCTGAAAAAAAATGTCAGTCGTGACTGCCGCCTCTATCACAGAATACCTCTACTGTGCTCTATATTTGTTTCATACAAAAAATATGCAACAAAGATAACTTGATTCTTACTTACTAAATAAGAAGAATACAGGTAAATCAAGGTATTCCCAAAAGGATAAGTTCGTAAGATGTGTATTTTTAGAGTTATTTGAACAAATATCACCGCAAAAACTGAGAGAATAACTAGCACAGAAACCACGTGCGTAGAGCCCAACGTCAGGGGCGGTACTAGTCGGCAGAGATCAGAAAACAAACGATAAAGGCGACCTCTGTACACACTGTATTTGCGTTAGGGTCCATTATTGAATGCGCGTCAGAATCGATTTTGCAGCTTGATGGCGAGCGCGAGGAAGCAAAATATTGTTTTCGATTTATAAAATCTATTTTTCGCCATTTCATAATTTTTTGACGGTTATTCACTAGATAAATATGCAATCTTGTACTTTAAAAAAGAAAATTGTATAAATCATGAATAATTTCCAAGCGCTGGAACAAAAACCTAGTAAATGGGCGTCTGCAAACTTATTTTTTTTTGAAGAGTATAAGCATCGCATTAAGCCCGTTTGACGGTCATACACTAGATAATAGTCCAAACTTTGATATTTAATTTTTTTTACTGGTATTTATTCTTAACCGGCTCTGAAATGACCATTGAAATAACACCAAAATATCGTAACGTTAGCGTCAACGGGCCTCTTAATCGGGTAATTAGTTCTCAAGTTAAAAGCATTTCATACTACTCGTCACCTCTCTGTTTATTAAGCTAAGTTGAGTTATCTGTTATTTGATTCTAAGTAGCCCTAAAATTGCCGGAAAAAATCGAGCCATACGTAGGTACAATTATGTAGCATCAATATTGGATAAGCCATATAAATTGTCATCCCCTGGATCACCCCCTTCATTTAATTAAATTTTTCAACATGGTGTGTAGAAACCACCCGATCGGCCAGAGAGTACTCGTCGGAGCAGCATAACACCGTCCTTCCGTACCCTTCGGAATCGCTCAACGCGGAACAGGTAGGGAATTAAAATTAAAATTCGCTGTTGACATTCGGAAAATAAGAGCCAACCGATCCTGTCGATCCTTTATCTATGGGTCGGTAAACAATGGAATCGACTTTTTCCTCCAAAGTACAACCCGGGGTCCTTCAAACATGGTGTGAAGTAGCACCTGGCTGCCAGCATGGTTTTCGCAGCACCGTGAAAGTTCGAAAGCCCATGGGCACAATATCTTTCTAAATTGTAGCCCATGTGTTATTCTGCTGTATAAGCTATATTATTGTAAAGTTTCATTAAAATCCATTCAGTAGTTTTACGTGAAAGAGTAACAAACAACCATCCATTATTACAAACTTTCGCCTTTATAATATTAGTATTAGTAGTATAGTATTAGTATTAGTAGTAATATTAGTAGTATAAGGCAATCTTGTTGCAATGGGAATACTTTGGAACGCTCGGGCGACTAGTAGTTCAGGGGCGCGGGGACACTTGATTTTCATGCCAGAGGATGGTATCAGCCATCCATGTCAGGTTCTCTAAAAAAGTCGGACTCGCACACGAAGGGTTCCGTACCATCCTAAAAGTTTAATGCAAAAAGATCACGTTTTATGTATGGTGGCCTCCTGTAATTTTAATATTTTTTTAATGTTACCTATTTGTTGTTATAGCGACAAAATAAATATACACTCTGTTACAGTTACTGAGATACAGCCACGGAGGATACAGCCTTGTGACAGACGGACGGACGGACGGACAGCAGAGTCTTAGTAATAGGGTTCCGTTGGCACCCTTTGGGTACGGAACCCTAAAAAGGCAAACTGTCAGTCATGACTTTAAAATTAGTTGAATGTAGGTACTCAATTAAAAATGTTGTGATTTTACCGACCAAGCTCATCGCTGCTAAAACGCTTTAAAAATAAATGAATCTCTCCTTTTTCCCAGATTATCTCAATCGATTCAGTGTTGTCGGGACGCCACACGACCTCGTATCCCCTCCCCCACAGCCCGGATTAATTACCCATTCAGCTGGCTTCAAAGGGCACCCCGTCGCCCTACACAAAGCAATAACTGTGTTTGTATGCTGACGAGTGCGGTTGCGGTTGCAATGTGTCCCGCAACTCTACTGTTCGGAGAGTCAGCAACTTCGATAGTGCGATGTAGACTTCTGTTTTGACAACCAACTAATCAGCGCCACCTGTTGAATTAAACGCTGACTAGCTTCTACGCATCTGTGCTTATTGCGTTAATTAGCAGTACTGCAGTGAACGGATGAAAAACCGGCAGTGTGATTACGAAGCGTAGCATGAGGTGTAGGTGCCGCACTTACCCCAAATTGACGGCAAACTGATGGCTTTCCAGTACAAAATATGTCAGTTTGGGTTACTAACCGCACTTACACCTCATTTCGCGCTTCGTAATCTCACTGCGGTTGCCGGTGCTTCCATTTCGTAATCGCAATAGCTGTCAGATACAACCAACCTCCCCCGTTTCGTGCTTCGTAATCGCACTGCCGGACAATTTTTAATTGCCGCCACGACCAACGATGGTATGGAATTGTAAGAGCACTTCATCACGATCTGCAGGTCTATTCCTGGCACTCAGTAATCAGGAATAAGAATCCTTAGTCTAGAAAACAGCTTTTATAGCCATTTTCAAAGCGAGTTTTTCGACTGAAAACATTGATTATTTAAAAACTGGCCAAGTGCGAGTCGGACTCGCGCACGAAGGGTTCCGTACCATCGTACATGATTTAACACAAAAAATCACGTTTTTTGTATGAGGCCCCCCTTTAATTTATTGATTCGTTTCATTTGTTTTGTGACAAGACCTAAAGAGTTAGGTAGGCAAGTGAGAAAAATACAAGAAAAATAATAGGATTTGGTTTTCAGACCTTCTAGTCTCAATTGTCACCGAAATTGGCGTTTACGGAACTTCGACGTTACGTAAAAACGTCAAACTTCATACAAGTTTTTACTAGATATTTAGTGGTTTTACTTCTTCAAGCTGTCAAAGTCAAACTCGCACTTCCGATTTTTATGAGAACGCGGAGTCGGCGTAAACGGCGTAAAAGCTGTTAAAATTAAAGTCGGATTCGCAAATGTTAGTTAATAGTAATGATAAATACTTTACCATGGATATCTGAATTTGAACTGTGCTAAAACAGAGAAAAGTTGGATTTTTTTTCAAACCACTTACATGAGTGTTTTATCACATTATCGCCTGTGGTTTGATACGTGGTTTGATTGCCTAGTTAATTTGATACACAGGAACGTCATTGCACCCCTCGGTCAAGTGCGCATTTTGCCCCCACATTAAAATAACTAAAAGCATCAAAGCCGAATTTGGTGAATTGATAAATTAGTAGTAAGCTCCGTGTATTTTACAATTAAGGTTTAGTTCATAAATTAGTTGGATGAAATAATGGACGAGGTGCTATAGTTATCAAGAATATATTAAAATGTTATTTAACAATTAAATCTGTCTGATATGTTGCGGACTAATTTTAATCAAGCCGTGATTATCTGTTTTGTTCGTACAAATAAATAAGCGGAAGAGTTTTTTATTCTGTTTGAATGCGTAAATTTTTAGAAATATTCGTCGGATTTCTTTTTGCATTCTTGAGGCTATTTAACATCACGAAACAATCCTGTAACTGATATCCTTGGAGAATAGACAATCACTATGGAAATAGATGGACGCATAAGTGACACAAGCCATGGACACAAGGAAGCTGCACTGACCCATATAAAGTTGTTTGCACACATAACGCAAAAAGTATTGCACTTTAAGCCACGAATGAATAATAAAAGTTTAATATAGTCATATTACTTGCAGCGAAAACAATTTCACAATTTCAGGATTATTGGTTTTGTTACAATTTATTTAAATACGATTTTTATTTAACAGCGCCATCTAACTAATCGGCAATTACAACGAAACCATTAAACCTGAAATTGTGAATATGTTTTCGCTGCAACTACTATATTTAATATTTTTGACGAATTCGTGCCTTAAAATGCAATACTTTTTGCGTTCTGTGTAAAAAAAACATTTTATGGGTCGGAACATCCTTAAGAAAGTCTAGCGTACCGTCTAACGACCATAACTGTAGTAGTACAAGTCCAGGATACATGCCTTCTATCAATACTGACATATTCAACATACTCAACATATTCAATGACATTAAATATATTAATTGACTGAGATGTGCGTACATCAAGTGGAAGCTGGTTCCACATACGCGCAGTGCTGACAGTGTAAGATATACATATAGGGGCAGCTGGATTATTCAACAAACCAAAGAGAAGGGAAAGAACATGGGTATTTCTGCGTTTACGAATGTCAAGCCAATTAAGTGAGGCGCGAAAATTAGAAATATGATCAAACTTACGCAACCCATATATATATCATATGCAAAGGTTTAGACGTTGGTCAAGTTTGTTAAGTAGGTATTCATCTAAATCTGGATAACAGATATCAGCATAATCAAGTATGGGAAGTAACAAAGAGAGAGAATAGATAGTTGTAAAAATACAAATACAGCGATTATTAAGTAAATTCTGTGGCGATACGTACGATACAAACATCATACCGACCACCAGACCTTGTAGAGTGGCTGTCAAGTAGTGCCGAACAACTTTTTGGAAGATCGCCAAATTGAAAGCGCCGAAAGAAAGAGCTACAGACTGTGCATTTGTTGAGAATTACAATTATGTCAGTTTTTTTAAAAGCCCGCTAGGGACGCTCCCCATTCAAAAGTAGTTCGCGTATAACTTGAAAACCACTGTTCCAATTCAATTGATTTTGGAATCACATCAACGACAAGAAAAATGTATTTTTGTATGAAGATTTTCTTTTTGCCGTCTGAGAAAGATTAAGGAAACAAAATGCGGCAACACAGACAGGTTTTTATTTAATTGAAGATTTCAATAAAAACCGGCCAAATGCGAGTCGGACTCGAGACACAAAGGGCTCTGTACCATGCCATTATTTAACTGCTGTAACAGATACACTCAGACAGCAGCAGACAGATATGTAACAGACATACAGACGGACGGACGGATAGGACACCGGAGGCTTAGATTTAGGGACCCCTTCTCCTCATTGAACCATCCGATCCTATCGATCCTTGATCCATAAGGTTTTTAAACTGTGGTATGCACTGCCTGGGTATTTCACCCAAATTACGACCGTTATGTGGATTTAAAGTACATCTTGTAACAGGCGACCAAGGGAACCGTCATTCGTGGTTCGGACTCCACGTAAAACTGTATGTTCTCTTATGTGGTAGGGTTAATAAAGTGAGGTAATTCATTTCCAGTAATACATATACTACGCTTACATCAAAAAATCCTGTCAGCGTTGTTTTCGCCGACCCCAAAGTTTGAAAGCCTCCAAAGGTCAGGCGCCTTTTAGCTTGAGTATTTTCCCAGTCACGGTAAAGCCCAGTCAATGGCAATTTCATACCATTCCATTAAATAATGTATTTCTTCACCTTGAACCATCCGGACTCAAAACCAACCGAGTAATGTCTGGCCAATCAATGTCGACACAAAATAGCCAAACAATTCAAACGCGCATGTTACTTTTTTAGGGTTCCGCACCCAAAGGGTGCCAACGGAACCCTATTACTAAGCCTCCGCTGTCCGTCCTTCTGTCACAGGGCTGTATCTCATGAACTGTAATAGGTAGGCAGCTGAATTTTTCACAGATAGTGTATTTATTTTGCCGCTAAAACAACAAATGGGTAAAATTGATAAATGATAAAAATTAAAGGGGGCCCCCATACAAAAACGTGATTTCTGAGTGTTCAATCTTGTACGATAGTACGGAACCCTTCGTGTGTAAGTCTGACTCGCACTTGGCAGGTTTTAAATCTTTTTTGAGAACTCTGACAGTCGTTTATATCCAAACTTGTAACCCTGAAAACACTGTGCTTGAAAAAGTGCAAAATTCTGGCACTTGTTAAAAACATTTCAGGTGTTTTATTGTCAATATTTTTAAAAAGCTTAATTTGCTACAATGGGAGCTAAACCCGACCCCACAGCTCTGGATCGCGTAGATATAGCGAGTCAAAGATGGGCGTTTTTTTCCAAAAAGTTAAAAAATATCGGCAGGGTAATTTGACAAGACACTTCCCGGCTGAAAAGTAATTGGAAAATAATGTGAAGATAATTAAATTGAATGTGGTGCCTTTAAGCCTCACAGTTCTCTCAAAAATAAAAAAAAATGTGAAATATCGGATTTTGAGCCAAAATTTACCCAAATACGAGGAAGAATGTAAATTTTACATTTTAGATTTAGCGTAAATATAAATATACTTACCCAATCAACGTAAACATAAATGTCAGCTACAAAATCCTAAGAATTAGAAATGCATGTATATACATCGACCGTGAAGCAAGGACACATTATTTGAAGAAAAATCCATATAAAAAGAACTACTTTACGAATATACTGCAAGGCTGGACCCGAACCAGCAAAGCATACTGTTCGCGGGTATTGCGTCTCCCAATTTCGCTACGTGCTGTACACCCATAATTTGGAATTCTCCTAGTCCCTCATCCCGTAATCAATGCCTCCTGCTAACACAGTGTTTAAGACTATACCTAAAATCCTATTTCGCACGGTAAAGTACAAACCCAGTTTAGACCTTCGCTCTTTCGGAAGCGCCAAGTCTTACCCAACCAGTGTTATACACCGGGGGAGAGAGGGAAGAGAGACAACGCTGGAAGTGGAGACGGCTCGTCATATGGTGTTGGGTTAGGTTAGGTTAGGTTACACTGTCCTCCTCGTCCAGGACGATAGGAGTGACGTTATTGCTATTGCGCCTTCGCAAAGGGAACATATGAGCGGCTCGTAGCCTAGTCCGGGTTCGAAACCTCGCATGCCCCACTTTCTTTCTCATTCTGAGTTGGATACGTGCATTTCGTCACGAATGCGTGCTGCTACACGGTTCGGAACCCATGTAAAACTGTAGGTCCCCTTCCCCTACTAGGTGGTAGGGTTTAAGCCCGCCCGGGTTGGCACCATCGCATTGGATGAAAAGATGGTCGAAGCGGCAACGAAAAATTGACCGTGTTTTTCATCCAGTCCAATGTAGCCGTGGTCATAACGGAAGGTCCTGGCATGGCACCCGATTCTTTCGGGAATGTGGTGTATTGGGCTAATATCATAACGGTAGTTGTGTGGGATTAGCCATCCATGTCAGGTCGCATAAAAAAAATACGATAGAGCACTTGAGCCCTGCCTTTCTGCAAGTGCACAACTATAAGCACCCTTTTCTGCTTTGCAAGACACCATTCTAAGCAGGGTCTGGGGAGCGAGCTCTGCGCCCATGTGACGGGCATGAAACCTTGTTTGCTGGTGGCCCATCCACAGTTACAAGGGTTTTTATCAACCTCTAACTGAACTGACTTTTGTACCTGATGGTGAATTAGTCCTCCAAGAATAGTATTTTGCGGCCTGGAGGAGGCGGGACATGTTTACAAATGCTGAATGTCGCAGAGTGCTCAGCGTTACCTCATCTCCCCCTCCCTCCCTCGTTTCATGAAGATCTTCTCGCTAGCATTTCCCACTTCTTCCTGGTTAAAGTTCGTGTCACGGAAAATGCTGGCGAGGTCTATCTAATAGGTTTTTTTTTGAGAAAGTGTCCAGAAAAGGACAAAGATAATGTGATACACCTACTGATGGGATGCAGGAACAGAACCATCCCTCGTGGAATTTCCATTTTTCCACTTGTTAAATAATTTGCTGGATATTGGAAGTACACGTTCGTCTGCGAGGACCAGTGGGGCAACGTCCTCCTTAATCATTAATCTTGAGTAGACAATGAGGGACGGGCAGTCCTCGCTATGTTAGCATTAACTTCTTCTTGAGATTGAATACGATACCTTCTATTTGATTTCATATTACCTTGTATCAAAAATGACGATGGTTTTTTGCACCTGAATAATTTAGATCATAATTCCTATTAATTTAGAATAAGATGTCATTATCGTAGTCAATAGTTTGCTCTTCATTATTGTATGTAATGTTCTTATAATGATGTTCTTTGTGAGCAGTAGTAATCAATCAATCACTGTAAACTAGTTTGTAAGTATCAATGGAAAACAAATAATACAATGACCAACCTGACGAAGTTTCTTGTCGGCTCTTCTTCGCCAGAAGTAATCGAACCGACAGGAAACAGAATGACGAATCCAAGTGTGTAATATACATCTAATGGAGGAAATAAAGAAACGGAAACTTCATTATTTACCCAAAATATTTTGTATATAATTTATTCAGGCCTACTTTAGGCAGGACACCGATAAAATAAAACCAGGTAACACGTTATATCGGAATTATCAGGTCACGGCCGAGACTAGCAGAATCAACGTTCCAGTCCAGGGCAAAACTCGAGAGCGTTCCCCTATAGTTCTGTCGGGTACGCGGTGCTGTTGTCGAGATTCACATATTTTTAATCGACTTAAAAAAAGGAGGAGGTTCTCAATTCGACTGGGGGAATTTGAAAGACGTTTGTTTGAATAACACGCTCGCGTGGATGAAACCACATTTCACCGGTCTCCGCTCGGGTGAATGCCCAAAACTAAATCGGCCCGAACGGAACCAGGAAATTTAGCTAGTTTTTAATAAAAGTTAGCACGTCTTTGTCTAACAGGTTAGCAATACGGAAAAAAACAATTAGATCTGAATGTGGGACCAAAATATAATGAATTGCAAACTTTGTGTCAGTTTTTACTTTAACTAGGTAAAAAAAAGTATGTTCAAACCGTTGGGGTCAATCGATTGGATAATTATCTCATCAAGTGTGAGTAAACATTTTAATACATTTAGGCGAGTGAATATACCCATATTTTACTATTATTTTTGAGGAAACAATTATTTTTGAGTTCAGGATGGTATGTTTCCTGGCAAATGGCCCGTCCAAATTGTTTTTTGTTTTTCGGAAAATGCCCCTCTTCCACTGGATTTGTAAAAATGCTTGGACTGAAACAAGTGCCAGAACTTCGCAGTTTTTCGAGCACCATGGGTGTAGCACAGGGTTTTCAGGGTTGGGTAACACAGAACAATTAGGAGGTAAGAATTGTGAAGTGGGCGGAACTCGCGCGCCGGTCTTTAGCGGGGACCCGCGCACTTCATACGCGCATGATTCACTCCTCTGCGGCGTTCCTGTGCATTAACTTATCCGTGATACAATCTAAAATTGAAAAGGAGTAATGCCGTACTGTGCCATAATAACGTGTAAACGCGACAGCCGGGTGCACAACCTTCATAATGGCGGAGTTTCATATCACCGGTTAGTTTCATTTACATGTATAGCGATAAAATTTACAACAAAAACACTACGAAACAATATGGCGTCGCGGCGTCGCTTTGCTTGCCGGGTCATGTCTCGCTACTCTGTTAGTGACTGCGTGCGTGTGAGGCGCTCGGCCATGTTCGAAAGTGACGTAACATTTGATTGCAAACAGTATTGGACTTCCAACATAGATCCATTACGTTAAGGTTCATATTAACTGAACAAATGTGGATTTGTTGTTTGGTTATTAATTAAGAAGGGATAGCCAATTGCGACGGTTATACATCCGCGAAGCAAAAAGGTCTTAAGTAAAACGGTAACAGCGGTCCTGGAACAAATTTACAAACGTTTCACTTCCTGCCTCCTCATTATTCCGTGGTAAAAACTACTTTCAGGGCGGCTAACAACATATACACAAATTGTAATATATGCGCGTTTGCCATGTTTGATGCTATTGATGGGCCGTTGTCAAGTTATAATTACGAGTATTCCCAAACAGACAGACGGACAGATATTTCTATCTTGCTTGCTTATTGGAATAAAGTTGAGCTTATTCATAGAGTTGATATGCTGTACACGCCGCCAAATCTCCTGTGTCTGTGAGTAATCTCCGGTCGAAGACCTATAGGAAAGGAGCTGGGATTAATTTGGGTTATCTCTTCTCTTAAGGACTTAACGGATTATATGTGTTTGAACAAAGGCAATTTATGACTGCCTCGGCTGTTATTGAGATAATGATTGAGATTTATACGTGATTGGGTTACAGTTATGTACTAAAACATTGTTACTATTATGATAGAATCCCTTTGTCCTAAAACCTCATTTAATACATGAAAAATCTCAAATATTCGACTGAAACCAAGATTACAAGAGGAATTCGTTGACCCAGAGGAACATAGAGAGTACATCATTTACGTGCTCTTTTTATATTTCGTAAATATGAAGAAATGTCACGTATTCGGAATAGATGATCTGCAATTTTATCCAATTGTTGGAACGTGTAACGCGAAATATCGCCACCTCACGTGATTTTATATTGAAATAAAGGGTAAAAAATGCTTATTTTCTAATGTCTCTACATTGTTGTATACCTTAGATTACTGGATTAGGGTAGCTAGATCAGAACTAAACGTTGTCTTTTTTTAGGGTTCCGTACCCAAAGGGTGAAAACGGAACCCTATTACTAATCCTCCGCTGTACGTCCGTCCGTCCGTCCGTCTGTCACAGGGCTGCATCAAATGAACCGTAACAGGTAGGAAGTTGAAATTTTCACAGAGTGTGTATTTGTTTTGCCGCTATAACAACAAATAGGTAAAATTAGAAAATAACAAAAATTTAACTTTTTTTTATTTTTTTTTGTGTTAAATCCGACTCGCACTTGGCCGGTTTTTTTTTGAGACAAAAAACCATCGCATTGATTGAACGATGGTCGAAGCGGCAACGAAAATCGTCTGTGTTTTCCATCTAGTTTAGTGTAGCCGAGCCATATAAGGAAGGTCCTGGCATGGCACCTAGATCCCAAGTGGTGTGCTACGCTAATATCGGCCGGTCAGTTCAGTACTAGCCATGGCACGAGGCAGACACGTCCGATTTGTGCGTCATTTCACTAACCTTCTACAAGAGGATGTAGAAAATAGTGAGTGAAAATTTTTCACTTCAAAATGAAACGACAGAATTCTCAATAAATCACTCATGCCCACACTCGCTCACTTCACTTGCTCACCGCTGGGTACACTCATAGCAAGAACTTTCTTTAACTGCATCTACAAAATGTTCTTCAAATACTAGATATCTTCATCTACCTACATCTACAAAATGTTCTTTAAATACTAGATATCTTCATCTACCTACATCTACAATATGTTCTTCAAATACTAGATATCTTCATCTACCTACATCTACAAAATGTTCTTCAAATACTAGATATCTTCATCTACCTACATCTACAAAATGTTCTTTAAATACTAGATATCTTCATCTACCTACATCTACAATATGTTCTTCAAATACTAGATATCTTCATCTACCTACATCTACAAAATGTTCTTCAAATACTAGATATCTTCATCTACCTACATCTACAAAATGTTCTTCAAATGTTAAATATCGAATCCGTTCTATCTATGTGCATTCAAAATTCGCAATCCGAACTAGGGGGATAAAAGCCGATGGCGCTCAGTCTGTTAAGGACGTAAGTAAAACAGCATTTAATTATATTTAAAAACAACCACAATTCAGTGATCAAATAATTATATAGATTGATGGTCTAGCTATAATTAAAAAAATAAACTGTACTGTTTCCGTTGCTTTGTGTTCTCAAATTAGACAAAAAATCATGAACTTTAAAAAAAAACAGTTTGAACACAGATTATGAGCGTCAGATATTTGCCGTTATAGTTTTTAAATATAGCTAAGAACATCCATGCCTTCTGTTCTTTAAATACTAGATATCTTCATCTACCTACATCTACAATATGTTCTTCAAATACTAGATATCTTCATCTACCTACATCTACAAAATGTTCTTCAAATACTAGATATCTTCATCTACCTACATCTACAAAATGTTCTTCAAATGTTAAATATCGAATCCGTTCTATCTATGTGCATTCAAAATTCGCAATCCGAACTAGGGGGATAAAAGCCGATGGCGCTCAGTCTGTTAAGGACGTAAGTAAAACAGCATTTAATTATATTTAAAAACAACCACAATTCAGTGATCAAATAATTATATAGATTGATGGTCTAGCTATAATTAAAAAAATAAACTGTACCGTTTCCGTTGCTTTGTGTTCTCAAATTAGACAAAAAATCATGAACTTTAAAAAAAAACAGTTTGAACACAGATTATGAGCGTCAGATATTTGCCGTTATAGTTTTTAAATATAGCTAAGAACATCCATGCCTCTTTTAGCTTTGAAAATTTCAAATAAGTAGTCGTTATTTTGAAAAGACACAAAACATGTTTTCACTACGCCCTTATAGAACTGAATGCAATCAGGTGTAATCACGCCCTTAAGGTCATGGGTTCGTTTCCCACCCCGTTCATGCACCACTTCCTTTCTCTGTCTGACTTGGATAAGTCCGAGCTGCTCCATAGTTCCGAATCCATGTGAATCCGTTGGACCCCTTCACCTACTAACTGGTAGAGTTAAGCCCGCCAGGGTTTTACCATGTAACTGATTTGAATGAAATGATGGTCAAAGCGGCAATTAATGATAACTGCCCTTGTTTTCCTTTCAGTTCAATGTATGCGTACTCGTAAATTGAAGATTCGTTATGAATGCGGTGTTGCCACATACCTTATTTTGCGCGTGACCAAAATCGGAACTAAACGGTCACCATCTTGAACGTTCATCTTCGCGGCTACGGGGGTGTGTTGCCATTATAACAATGCAAGTTACCCACTGCTTATTAATTTTAGGCTGAGGCTTCTTTTGTTTAGTAATTATTATTTTGTGAAGATATGTTTGGGGTTTAGTTTAGCCATACATACATCCATATCTTCACGCCGTTTTCCCGGAATGGTAGTAGTAGTAGTGGTTTGATGCTATCGCGAGTTGTATTCGAAAACTCCTTGTTAGATTATACTATTATATATTATATAGATTAGATTATACTGTATAAAGTTTAATCTAAATTGGATTGCAAAAAATATCGTTTGACAGAGTTATAACCTCCGGGATTAGCGTTGGGGTTTATTTTCTTCATAGAATTCAAGAAAACAAAACTAGCAATAGTAAATAACCCGACTTCTACAACCCCCTTTTTTATTAAGATGCTAAATGATCTAGTTTAGTTATATTTTGAATAATATTATTTACCCTAAAATAGTAATTTTCATTTCCTCATTTTTTTTTGCTGTAAATATTTTCCCGATTAATGGGGTATTCTTTTAATGTGGTAACTCTTAAAATACAGTGGTTCCCTTAGCCATGCACAAAATAAGCTATGTGGGACTATAATATCGTGCACACGATTTTGAGTTACATAAAAAGACAGTCCTATCCACAGAAATCGAATTCTGATTTCTGTGGTCCTATCCAAAAGCCCAAACTTCGGCTAGAAGGAAATCATGATTAATTAATCTCAAGTCTATAATATGATAACTATATATTCTGCGGGTGAGTGTACCTGCCTTGGCGGATATATTCGTACAGGAGGTTCTATTTGGCGGGTGACACTCGGAACTTTTTGTGCTCAGAGAATTCCCAAGTCACACAATGTTCGATCAACCCGCGCCGCTTGCACACGAGGTGGAAATCGAATAACTAAGTACCAACCTTGGCTTAAATGATGTGTTTTATCGGTTTCTAAAAATTACTTATGCAGCTATTTGTTCGGATGTTATTAGGTTAGATCCATCTCTATATTGAGGTTTATTTTCTGATGCAGAAATCAGTTCTATAGAGACGATTTATTAGTACGTATTATCTTTACCTATATTTTGTTTATAAGATTCTACTCTGGAACACGTGAATCGTCCGTAACATCTGGATAGGTGACAGCACATCGCTAGCTAGTTACACCAGTCACCAGATTACAAGCCGGGCTGAAGTGGAGGAGAATATGCGGTGCTTCGTTGTTAAACACGAAGATATCCTGGAATTTTTTTCCGGGTGGGGTATCCAGAGCCGGTAGTCTCAGTTCTCACCTAAATTGGCGTTTACGTAACTTCGAAGTTCCGTAAAAAAGTCAAACTTCATACAAGTTTTTACTAGATTTTCTGTGGTTTTACTTCTTCAAGCTGTCAAAGTCAAACGCGGACTTCCGATTTGTATGAAAACGCGGACTGGACGTAAACGGCAACGTCGACATATTTACGGCAACGTTGAGTAAGCTGTCAAATCAAGCTCGGACTCGCAAATGTTAGTTCGCTTAACGGACACTGCGCGCGCTCCTCAATTTCTCCATACATTTTAAAACGCCAGTCGATCGGTTTGCCGTAAACGCCAATTTAGGTGACAACTCAGACTGACCACTCAGAACATCGTTGAGTTTAACGCGAGCAAGACACAGGCGTGCGTATTCAGTGCGAAGAGGACACCGTTCAGTGTAGCTCCGACCTTCCAGGTTATGACTCTGCGTATTGACGACCACATAGGGATTATTGGTGTCGACCTGACGCCTGACCTTAATTTTGGACGTCATATCGAGGATAAAGCCGAGTTCGCCTCAAAAAAGCTGGGAGTCCTCCACAGAGTGCGTGAGTGTTTCACTTCTGAATAAAAACTGCTTCTCTACAAGGCGCAGATAAGGTCTTGCGTGGAGTATTGTTCGCATATGTGGGACGGCTCAGGTAAGTATTTGCTTGGCTCTCTGGACTCGATATACAGCATCGTCGACGACCCCAAAATTTCCCTGAATTTAGAATTCCCTTCATGGATAATGCTCTTCGAAGCTGCAAAACGCTGTAACTCCGCCCCCTTTATACCACTCCACAACGCGGAACAGACAGGAAATGCACTGTCGACTTTCCCAAAAAAAGAACCCACTGATCCTCTAGATATTTTATCTATATGGTCAGTTAATTATGGAATCGACTCCCTGCCGAAGTTTTTCGGCAGGGAATCGAAACCTGGGGTCCTTAAAAAATGGTCTTAAGGAGGACCTGGCCGGTCGGCATGGTTTTCGCAGCCTCTTTGAAAGTCCCAAAGCCCATGGGCGTCGTCGGGCGCCTTTTTTGTGAGGCCCTGGCGTGCGCCATATGCCGTGCTTAACATAAAAAAAAAACAAAAAAAATACGTACTATTTTGGACCATATTTTCATTCAACGCCATGATACCAACCTTGGCGGTACCAAGAAGAGGGTCTATAGTTTTAAGTGGCACTCAAACCACGGCCAGGCCCAATGGTCCAACATTCACTCATCCAGAACCCGACCGATCCCACTATTGGTTAACCTCAAGATCTACCCAAGGCAGACAAAGGCTCTACCGTGTGTCCCAGCGCTCTCGTCGAGCCTTCTGCGCAGACTCCCGCAAGATGGCTTCCGAACACAGGGTCCCACGGCTTCCCACGCCAGTCCGACACGGCCCTCGCGCGGGAAACACGCGGCCGGCGCGCGCAAAGCCGCCATCTTGACTGATCGATGCGTCCCGCTCTTCACGGTACCACACGTTAAAACATCCCCCAATTGATATTCCATCCAAGGAATTTTACTGCAGATTAGTTATTTATATCGTCTCTATAATTTTCACAATTCAAACACAAAGACCATTCAAATCGATATTCGTGTCAAGCCATCGCGTATGAGTACGCACGAACTATTTTTAGCACTTTTTTGACATCTTTATTCATTTCATGCATGAATGAACATTCTATTTTTAACGTTGAGTATATCTTGCATATTTCAGGCGCCCACAACGGAATAAAATGACAATAATATAGAAACTTCCAAGCCGTCTGACAATAACAAATATATTTTAGAGATAATGTTATTATAAGTAAGACAATAATTACGTAAGTATGGCGAACACGGCGCATCTGATGCGGCGACAGAGCTCGCGGGACCTGTACCAGCAGAGGTCCATAGACCGACTCGAAATGAAAGAGCTGCGAGGTCGCCTGGTGCCTCTCGAGAACGGCCAAGGCCACCGCATCATGTACGGCGCCACGAACGAGGCCTTCGAGGACACGAGCCCCAACAAGCAGGCCTCCAACACCTCCACGAGCAAGACCGGCTCCGTGGAAGGCAAGGGCGAGTTCAAGGCGGAGGGAGGCGAGGGCGAGAGAGAGTCCTGGGACAGCAAGCTCACGTTCCTCCTGGCGACCGTCGGCTACGCCGTCGGGCTGGGCAACGTCTGGAGGTTCCCGTACCTCGCCCAGAAGAACGGCGGAGGGGCGTTCCTGATACCCTACTTCGTGATGCTGGCTATCGAGGGCATCCCCATATTCTACTTGGAGCTGGCGATCGGGCAGCGGCTGAGGAAGGGGGCTATCGGCGTGTGGCACCAGGTGTCGCCGTACCTCGGCGGTATCGGCATCAGTTCGGCTGTGGTCTCCTTCAACGTGGCTCTGTACTACAACTCTATAATAGCGTGGTGCTTGTTCTACTTCGCTCAGAGCTTCCAGGCCGAGCTGCCGTGGTCCGAGTGCCCGAAGAAGTACTTCGATAATGGCTCGTATACGACGGAGCCAGAGTGTGCGGTGAGTATGCTATTATTTTCCTGTTTTCAAAAATGCTACTTTGGTCCTGTGTTAGGATATTTGTATTTTACCTATTGTTCTCAATTCGTCGAAATCTTGTTTTTTTTTATAAACAACTAAGAGTGATCAATTAAATGATCAATGAATGAAGTGATCAATGTGGATCTAACAATCTGAATATGAGACGATAATACAATATGTATTAAATGTGGTTGAAGCTAAATGTCGGTAAAAGTCTGGTTAGTTTCCGTAGTTGTACTCATGTTGAGTGCACAGTCTCCGTTTCAACTTGGGCAAAAATGATTTCGTATGTCATGTCTGTGTGTCTTGAAATTTTGTGAGCAGGTTCGATTATTATATAGAATTTTTTGATCGAGTCAGTATTTGAAACAAAAAAAATTGCTGCGGACAAAACCTGAAGCCTTAGATAAGTACCAAATGCCGCGCGGTGAAGACAGACTCGCTTGCCACTAGTAGTTGATGTTGATAAAAAAAACCATAACCTATGGTTTGTCAACAAAATATATTCATTCTTTATTTGAAAATACTATAAGGATTGAGTTTCTTCACCGTTCTTATTAACATAACTGTGTTTTATAATACGCTAAATTACTATTAGGTAAACCACGATTTAAGGAATAGTAAACTAAACGTAAAAAAATCTTTCAGCATGGGGCTCGTTGTCATTGTCCCCATGATTTTCACTTGGAATTCATTCCGAACTTTCCCTTCAAAAGCCATATTAAATTCCTGTGTCACTTTGTATTTAAATAGCTTGTACGCGCCTAATAATAAACAGTTTATTTAAATCTCCATTTGAAACTCTGAATATAGATACATAAATTGGCCAAAATGTATCCACCCAGCGTAATTTTTCGGCCAGAAAACAAACCTATGGTAATAGATGAATTTAATATAACTGACTAACATAATTGGCACAAAAACAATCTAAAATAACTTGGTTGTGTTTGATAAATAAATTTCGAATATTTAAATTAGTATTTATAGGGCAACTAAATATTGAGCACCTAAGTACCTATATAATTGTTCTCCCGTATATACCTATCAGTAATAACCATTAATAAAAGGGTATACTTTAGTCAAGGCCTACATCCTGGGTCATGGCTCCATGCTCCATACAGACTTGGTCACATGTTACACGCTCAGTGACTTGCCTTGAATACACGAGGTCTGAGTTCAAATCCCCGCCTCGTCCATCCACATTCTTTCACTTTCTGAGTTTGACTAGTGCATTTCGTCACGAATGCGAGCTGATCCATGGTTCAGTATTCACGTAAAACTGTAGGTCCTCTTCCCAGAATAGCGGGTTTGTACCATTGCATTGAATGCAGGTCGAAACGGCAGAAAAAAATGTCCGGAAGTTCCAGGCACGGCACTAAATTCCTTCGGAAATACGGTACGTTGGCTAACATCATGAAAGTGGTGTGGTATCAGCAATACCAATAACATAAAAAAGTACTTGAACCAACTAAAATTTCCTTCGCTTTATCTCCTCGTGGCGCAAATTACTGTCTCAGTAAGAGTTCCAACGAAAGTATTCTATTGAAATCGTTCGTATTTATTTACGATCAATTCGCGGCTCGTGAGAAATTCCTACTAAACTTTGCCCATCTCGAGTAATGACCGGCAATATCTCAAAGTGGCAATTATTGATAGCTGTGAGAACAATTCTAAGAACCGTTTGCTTTGATGGTTCGATAGCAGAACGAGTAGCAGTCCATGCGGTCACTGCCTACCCCAGCTATTAAAAATAATAATAATGTCATTTAATAACTAGACAGAGTAGGGTTGACACCACACCCACTGCGATGATAAAAGCCCAACACACCGAATTACCGAAGGAATTAAGTGCCATGCCTGGACCATCCCTTTACATAAGGAACTTTTGACCGATGCAACTACTGCTGATATAATACTGTAGCCACCTCAGAGTGGTCAGTCTGAGTTCTCACCTGAATTGGCGTTTACGTAACTTCGAAGTTCCGTAAAAACGTCATGCTACATACAACTTGTACACACAACATACAACTTTACAATTGTAAACTTAGACTGAGTGGACGTTGAAAAAAAAACAGCGGAGTTTCTTTCCAGTTCTTCTTCGCTGTGTTTTGTTTTGCTGAACTGGCCAATGCTAAAATATGACAAATCCGAGTGCAGTGTACTGTCTTTGGATGATGAATAAACAATACAATACAATACAAGTTTTTACTAGATATTCTGTGGTTTTACTTCTTCAAGCTGTCAAAGTCAAACTCGAACTTCCGATTTGTATGAAAACGCGGAGTCGACGTAAACGGCAACGTCGACCTATTTAAGGCAACGTTGAGTAAGCTGTCAAATCAAGCTCGGACTCGCAAATTTTAGTTCGCTTAACGCCCACTGCGCGCGCTCTTCAATTTCTCCACACATTTGAAAACGCCAGTCGATCGGTTTGCCGTAAACGCCAATTTAGGTGACAACTGAGACTTCAGGTACAGATCGAAATGGAAGTATGTAGATGTACCATCTAGCACGATTAATGAGACCAGCTGCCTCAAATTTTCTAAAACCATCAACAAGCCGCAAGCAAGCATAGCCTATGAACCTCTAAACCATGGTAAGAACTTGCAATCTCGTACAGTCAATGATTTCTTACAGTAGTATCCAGATGGGCGTGCTAATTTTGATACAGTTTGTACATCACATTTTGTATGGTTGATCCGATGATAATCCGCATGTGAAATGTTCTCGGTCCTCTTTCAAAATAATGCAGGGACATGAAAGTTTAACGTATGATACGCCATCATAACGTAAACGCCTGAATCTGGGTTCACATGTTGGATACCGACCCTCTGATGCTAAATATGTCGGTCTGCTTTCGCCAAGTGGTTGCGTTAGTTAGATTTGGCTGTACAAAATAGAAGTTTGTGATATTGATTATCTGGACATATTGATAACTATTTATTATACAACAATAACCAGTCGGTTTTTTTATTTAATACATAAATATACCTAAAACTATATTTTTAACCTAATTCGTTTATAACTACGAAATGCAAACAACCATTTGTTCAGTTTTGGTATTACAAAGCAAGTACGTACAAATAATTTCATGCTGCGTTATTTGCAGCCATTTACCTTATCATTGTTTTTTTTTTGTAACGATAACTACTTTTTCAGGCGCCTTATCTACGTAACGCAACCACTTGGCGCAGGCAGACCGACACATTTTCATAGTTTCAGCAATTTACGTTATCGTTACCATTTTTGTCGCGACCTCCTAGTCTATAAGATACTTCATTCAATATCGTTGCTACTTTTTCGGTGCTAGTACGGCCGGTCGCACTTTTCTTGAAAACGGGTACCCTACTGATGCGATCGAAAGAGCATTTTCAATGCTAAAAACATCATTATGTTGACAAAGCAATGATTTTATCGAATGGCCTTTGCTTCGCAATGCACGAGTTGGTGAGATCCCCAGAAAGGTATACAGAGTTCAGCATCAAAGATCTTAGAATAACTCAGCATCTATGTGCTCTTATAAAGGTTACAATACAAGTTGTCGCAAGGGTTCACTCGTCGCCCCAATTCGAGAAAGTGAACGCTTTTGAGAGCCGACCCTTCGATTATCCGTCTAGGGTTGGCAAATTCAAGAACAACCTGATTTATGCTTGATGAAATTATGCTTATATTGTGCATGCAGAAGAGGGGGAAAAAGTGCAACAACTTTCAACAGAATTTGACTGACTGGCTATGCGATCTTTTTTATGACAAACCAGCAAAGATTTAAATCAATTGAAATAGATCTGACGAGTAACCAACCGATCAGCGAGGCACCATGCCAGCCGATTTGCGGACTATTTTACAGCAAGCGAGCTTGTTGAGATTACGTTCGAAGACTCCTACAGAGTGGGCGGACTAACTTTAATTGGACGTAAATACGGTTAGACTAAACCCGTTAATGTATGGTTAGTCCGGTGCTAATCCCGTACTAAGTTTTGGCAGGTTCACTCGGAATACGACAACTAGGCTGTAGATAAAAGGAAAGGCACGTGCCGGCAGACAGTTTTTCGACGGTGCGGCAAAAAATCGAATTTGGGAAACGGTTGGTTTTCAACAGCGTAATGTCAACGATAAATGGGTGGTTTAATTAGGGCTGCAAGTTCCACAGAGAGTCAAATAATAAAACAGACTGCCACAAACCGCCTATGGCTCCGATACTCCGGCCATGCTATCGGTGAGTTTCATCCAAAAAGAACTCGGCGCTGTATTTCCCACTGAAACACTTTTAACTACATACATTCTAATGTTTACAATTAAATAACAATACAACAAGGACGTATCACGCGCACGTTAACCTAGGGCTCCGTAGATATGAGATCAAATTTATAATTTTTGGTTAATTTATAAACAACGATGATAAATGGCTTTAACATAGCACCTAAATAACACCATGGACATGTTTTTTTTTTATAAAGGGATATCCCCTTTAAAAAAAAATATATTTGACGAAATATTTCATAGTTAGTAATAATTTAAAATGTGGGGTATAAACTTCTTTAAGTTTTGATTAAAAATATCGCTAAAAAAACTACAGTGAATCAATGTCTGCATAATTAGCTTTTTTATAGTATTACATAAAAATCTCGATAGAAATAACAAATAGAGTGGCAACCCTACCACTGTGTTTACAACTTTGTTTTTGTCCAAGTTCATTGCTTTATTTTGTCAAAGTGAGTGAATATCGATTAAATCTCCTTTGTTTTCGCTCAAATGCCCATTTCATAGGATTTCAGTGAATTTCAGTTTATTCCTTCATTTCATTCACACATTTAAGTATATCATTTACCGTGATCATTAGTTGAACACAGGTGAAATTGGTTTACACAGTTCTGTTACATCATGGTGTACAAAAATGCGTAGAGTTAGAATTAGTATTTTTTCAATCGTAAAGTATCCTTTTCCTTACATAAATAACTTCATGCCATTTCTCCATAAAAGTAGACAGAGATGATAGAGCACTATGCGGTACGATCATTGACATATATTTGTAAGACATTTCACTGATCACAGCATATTCTCGCTTCTTATAAAGGACATGCATTTCTTTATTAAGTTCTTCTTTCGCTTCACTCATTCGTTCCTTGCGTGCCTTAAGGTGGCCCAACCCGGCGGGACTAACTCATTCGCGGACACGGTACCAAACCGTGCTGTCGCGCTCTGAGACCTTCTATGTTTCAAAGAAAAAGACAGGCTCCGTGATGAAGAAGATGCTAAATGTCCACAAAAAAGACAATGTGCATAGTGTAAGATTTGGTAAAATTTACGAAAATTTTAATTACAAAACGACTTATAGCTAAAAGTAAACTACGACCGCTGTAGTCCAAAATCTAACAGAAACCAAATAGATTATAAATCTTGATTAAATAAGCTATGTCTGATGACTAATCTTTTTAAGATGTTCTTAATTTATCATAGCGTAATCCACCTCCAAAGTTATTGTATAAAACGCGCGAAAAATTCGAACTTTTGGACCTTATAACTTAGAAACCAAACACAATTTTACAATGCCAATGATCATCAGACATCTAGTTCAATCAAACAAAGCTATTTTGTGCAAAATTTTGGATCTCTGACAAGAAATATGGACGTGATCTTCTTTCCCCTTTTGTATGGGGAGATGAGCGGGATGGGCCACCTTAAGTTATTCTATCTGTGTCGCACGATTTTTTTTTTATTGACTCTCGATTTATATGTAGGATATATGACTCAGTTCTTCTCGTAGAAAAACCATTACTTTTGTCTGAGCTATGTTAATCCCAGACCCAACCGTGTACCAAGTGAAATACCAAGACCAAAGTATACCTACCTACGTCTTCGTATTTCATTAAATGAATATATTAATAGTAGTTATTTATGTATGTATTTAGAAAATCAACGGCTTATAGCTACAGGCATGTTATAAAAAAATATACTATAATGCAAGTCAATTATAGATTTCCACTTGGTAATAATAATGGTTTGTAGGTATTTTATCGTTCGTGTCATTTAATCTTTGTGCATTTGCTTACATAGGTAGGTATATTGCGAGTGGTGTGTAAAAGGTATGTGAAAGTTAAAAGAGGATGAAAGAGGAGATGGTGTGTACATGAGTGTTAATGTGAACTATACGCACTAGTTCCATAGGAATAAAGGCTATAATAAGTATAGTTCTTTCGTCGTTGTAGCTACCGAAACAGATTCATAGGCCAAAAGAAGGCATCTCATTACCACCACACCAAAAGTTTATTCCCAATCGTTTTCATTTAGATTAGTCAGGCGATCCATATGTTGAACCACCAAGGTGACAACATAATAAATATTAAACCAGTCGATGAATGCAATCACTTTTTATGATCACTCAGACAATGCTGTCCACGTATAGAGACTTACGTTTATTTTATAGTTTTACATACGAACCATACATCCTCTACCACTTCTAATTCTTATATAATTATCACAAATATACTTCCGGCCAATGTTTTCACTATTTCAATCATTTCATACAATTGAGTTCGGTCAAACCGACCTGATCAGACTAATTGCTCCATATTGTTTGCTTTTATGCTGTCACCCTTTTCCTTTATACATTTTGTTCATATGAATCCAAAAAACATTTTCTTTTATGTCTTGCAACTAACGTCATCAGTAATTAACGCCCTTCTTTTTTTCTTCCAGGCTAGCAGCCCCACTCAGTACTTCTGGTACAGAACTACCCTGCAGATTTCCGAAGATATCAACTACCCCGAGACTTTCAACTGGAAGGTCGCCCTAGCGCTCGTCGTCGCCTGGATCCTCGTCTACATGTGCATGATCAAGGGCATCGCTTCCTCAGGGAAGGTGGTCTACGTCACCGCCACGTTTCCTTACATCGTTCTAGTCATTTTCTTCTTCAGGGGCATCACTTTAAAAGGAATGGGCGACGGTCTCGTTCACCTGTTTACGCCGAAATGGCATACGATATTAGACCCAGTCGTCTGGTTAGAAGCCGGTACGCAGATATTCTTCTCTCTGGGGCTGGCTTTCGGAGGGCTCATAGCATTTTCATCGTACAATCCAGTTAACAATAACTGCTACAGAGACGCAATAATGGTGTCCATGACGAATTGTCTCACATCAATGTTTGCTGGAATAGTGGTGTTTTCAATAATTGGATTCAAAGCTACGATGGTCTACGAGAAATGCCTGGATGTGAGGAATGCGACGCTACTGTCGATATTTGGACCGGACTATCAGTCTTTAACCCTCCCTGCAGAAGGCGAGAAGTTCAAGATGGATTTAAATGGTACAATGATGACGCTGATAATGCCACACCTTGAGGTGTGTGATTTGCAAAAGGAACTGGATGCTGTAAGTACTGTTGAACTTGTCCAGATACTGCAGAGACATTAACATCTATTAAGATTTTAATTATAAACTGCTTATATATTTATTTAGGAAGACTTTCACCAATATCATAATAATATTACACACCTAATACTGTATGGCTACATTACAATGGATTTTTTAATTTTTGCATGCATATCGTATGTTTCGACTTTCATTGCTATTCTTTTTTTTTTCAAGACATTCTAATCAAAATATTTTATTTGGTGTACTTTTTGTAATACCCTGAGCGACTTACCTAAATTACGTTATTGTTACTTCCAGACGGCATCCGGGACTGGTCTCGCATTTATAATCTTCACGGAAGCAATCAACCAATTCCCTGGTGCACAGTTTTGGTCCGTCCTGTTCTTTCTGATGCTGTTCACCTTAGGAATAGATTCCCAGTTTGGGACCTTGGAGGGCGTGGTGACTTCCATAGTGGACATGAAGCTATTCCCTAATTTAAGAAAGGAGTACCTAACGGGAGGGCTCTGCCTGACTTGCTGTGTGCTTTCAATGGCGTTCGCTCATGGTGCGGGAAGCTATATTTTCCTGCTGTTCGATATGTACAGTGGCAACTTTCCATTGCTCATCATTGCTCTGTTCGAGTGCATCGGAATCTCCTACGTCTACGGGGTTAAAAGGTAAGTGTAATATATCGTTTTTAGCATTGAAAATGCTTTTTGGATCGTTTCAGTGCGAAAGTGCGTACTATTAAAGTGCGTAACAAGCGTTATATTAAAAGATGCGTTACTAATAGTACACAACAGTAATAGTTACAATACTGCAAGATTTATTGTAATTTTTGATATGTTTTTTTAATAAAAAAAAACGCTAGTTATCTACCTTATTTTTTAGGATCATTTTAAAAGATTAACGGCTTTCTACTCACGGCATTGTTTGTGCGAAACACGACGTTTCGAGCCAAACATTTGGCTCATCTTCAGGCGAGCTCCCTTGTCCAGCAAACTTGCATAATTTTCATTTAGGAGTTTTTTCAAAGAATCTTAAACTTCTCAAAAACGAAAAGAGATACAGAAAAAAAATGGTCCTGGAAAAATTAGAGAGATTCAAAATGTGACCATTATTTTTTCGATATGATTATAATTTAGGGCATAAATTTACTCCTTCAGTAGTAGAGGAGAACAATCGGACATACGAAAGCATTTTTGCCCAATCTAAAACGGAGACGCTACGCTCGAGCTCCTCTCTTCGCTAGGTCAATAACTTTTGAATTATAAATGAATACACCATCATTAATCGAAAAAGCAGGCATTAACGTAAAGGACGATAAATTAATGTTGTCTTTTCCTTCCATTGCGACACAGGTAGTAAGGTAAGGAAGTGCGAGCTCTTCGGGAGAGCTATTGTTTGGTTAGAAGCACTATAAGAAACTTTTATAAATACACGTCTATCCGTTGTGTAAGTCGTGCATTGTGCCCGCTGAGCTTTTAAAAGCTTTTAGATGGAACCCTTTTGTGCGATACAAATAGGAGACTACCTCTCTGTGCTGTCCCGAGACTACTAGATCAACCGCCGTACTAGATCAATTACGTATGACAATCATGATAATATTTAGAATAGTGTTATTGATATTTACAGTTATCAGTCCACTCTGGTTGTTACCGTGTTTTTTAGGATTAAAAGTGTTGCTAGTTAAACAATCAATTTACCAAAGAAACCCACCATTTCGGCGGTGCAAGGCATGGGTGTAGGGCAAACTAGCTAATAGGCCCTCCACTCATTATGTGTGCCTAACCATGGGCTAACTAAGGGGTTCAAAATAGTCAACCGCTTGGTATCCTGACACCGTATACCGATGCACGGGAGCCAGAAATAGCACCCATTCAATGTTTATGTTGATTACCTTCTAAGTGTTATCCGAATTGCCATAAAGGCGTTAATTGGATTGATCACGCGGATGGGTAGTAAAGTGCGTCGGCGGAAAGCAGTGATTCCGTACCGCTGAGGGCCGGGTGGACTGGAGGAAAGTTGGGGAGGCGTATGTCCAGCAGTGGACGCAGAACGCTTACTGACTGAGTAAAGTAGTGCGCGGCAAAGGCGCACGGGTAGCCCTATACATAAACACAATTCTGTAATTTTTCTTTGACCGTCTTTCTCCGCTAAACGCTTTCCACCAACTAGACCGGGATAGTTACGGTTTGAGAAGCACATGAAATCCGAAATGAATTTTTTTTCAGAAATATATAATTTCATGTTCATATGCTTACATTAAGTTTGCAACATTTAGCGGGGCCCGGAAGATAGAAAAAAAAAATTAAATTGTATTAAAAAATATATATCTCCTAAACAAATATTTAGAAACGGTATTGAAAAAATGTATAAGTCTTTTAAGGCGTAATGTAACTGTGAATTTGCAACAATTTTGTAATTACGGAAATGTATTTAAAAAAATGTTTTTACTAAATCTATGCCGCGAACCTAACTTGCTATTGCTATATTTCTTTCTAGAATATGTAAAAGAAAATTAAATTCTTTAAAAACTATACAACGAACGATTTTAACCTTATTTCGAATTTTTTGTTTAGCTTTTGTGTGAATGTAAAAATTATAAATGAAAAAAATGTGCTTCTAATATTTGCAACATTTTATAAATTTCACAGAATATAGAGTTTGCGGTCAGGTTCCAATTTCAGAAAATAAATTAGAATTTTCATTATTTTCATTTGCTTTGCAGATATTATGAAAATAGTACATACAAAATATATTTACACAGTTCCGTAAATAAGAAATTGTTGCTAATTCACAGTAATATTACACCTAAAATTAGCTAACATATAACATTTTTAAATAACATTTCTAAATATTTGTTTAGGAGATATTGTTTTTTTAAACATACATATTTTACATATATACATATTTTATATCTATCTTCCGGACCCCCCAAAACGTTCGTACGCAGCAGACGACTCACCGTGGCGGATGCCTCCTTGACAACGGACTGAATGATTAGCTCGAAACGTCAGAGAATGTCTCTTCCTGCCGCGTGAAAAGCCGTAACATTTTTCAAACATGTCTAACGACCGCGGTGATTTCAACAGTATCATAGCAAAGGCAATTTCAGGTTCGCGGACGACATCGAGCTGATGACGGGCCAGCGGCCCGGTATCTACTGGCTGATCTGCTGGAAGTACCTCTCGCCGCTCGCCATGATCAGCATCCTGGTGTCGTCGTTCGTGCAGCTCGCCATGGACGGCTCGGGCTACGACGCGTGGATCGGCGCGCGCGGCGCCACCGTCGGCAAGGCGTGGCCGCTGTGGGCGCTGCTGCTGGTCACCGCGCTCGTCCTGGCCTCCGTGCTGTGGATACCGGGCGTCGCGATCTGCAGGTACGCCATCCTTGCGCAGAAAATAGTTCTTCGGACCACACTTCACTAGTTAAGAGATTACTTTTTAGATAAGTTTAGTTAACTGTCGTGAAGTCACAAGAAATCTAGAATTTTAAGAGGCCCGTTGACGCTAACGTTACGATATTTTGGTGTTATTTCAATGGTCATTTCAGAGCCGGTTAAGAATAAATACCAGTAAAAAAAATTAAATATCAAAGTTTGGACTATTATCTAGTGTATGACCGTCAAACGGGCTTAATGCGATGCTTATACTCTTCAAAAAAAAATAAGTTTGCAGACGCCCATTTACTAGGTTTTTGTTCCAGCGCTTGGAAATTATTCATGATTTATACAATTTTCTTTTTTAAAGTACAAGATTGCATATTTATCTAGTGAATAACCGTCAAAAAATTATGAAATGGCGAAAAATAGATTTTATAAATCGAAAACAATATTTTGCTTCCTCGCGCTCGCCATCAAGCAGCAAAATCGATTCTGACGCGCATTCAATAATGGACCCTAACGCAAATACAGTGTGTACAGAGGTCGCCTTTATCGTTTGTTTTCTGATCTCTGCCGACTAGTACCGCCCCTGACGTTGGGCTCTTCGCACGTGGTTTCTGTGCTAGTTATTCTCTCAGTTTTTGCGGTGATATTTGTTCAAATAACTCTAAAAATACACATCTTACGAACTTATCCTTTTCGGAATACCTTGATTTACCTGTATTCTTCTTATTTAGTAAGTAAGAATCAAGTTATCTTTGTTGCATTTTTTTTGTATGAAACAAATATAGAGCACAGTAGAGGCATTCTGTGATAGAGGCGGCAGTCACGACTGACATTTTTTTTCAGCGTTCAACATAAACAATGAGCAACAAACGAAAATATTTAGGAAATGCTAGTCCGGTCCGCCTCAAGATAAAAAGACTCGGATTAATTTTTAATGACCGAAATAAAATTTAAGTAGATTTTGTTTATAATTGTACCCAATGATTTATTCTGCCAATTCCCCGGAGGTATCTATGGGTAGAAATGATTTCCATCTTTTCATCCAATGCTATGGTATCGACCGGGATGGGCTTAACCCTACCACCTAATAGGAAAAGGGGATTTTATAAAAGTCATATTTTAAGTCAATAAAGTCGTCAAAAGGAAACATTTGGATGTTTGGAAATAATGTATGCAGTAATAGTAATTTAATTATTAACCTATTTATTAAAGGTTTTAATGTTTTTTTTATTTTAACGCCAACAAACTATAAAAACCGGCCAAGTGCGAGTCGGACTCGAACACGAAGGGTTCCGTACCATCGTACAAGATTTACCGCAAAACCAAAACAGTTTTTTGTATGGCTCCTTTAATTTTTATTATTTTATAAATTTACCTATTTGTTTTTATAGCGGCAAAATAAATACATAATCTGTGAAAATATCAGCTTCCTATCTGTTACGGTTCATGACAAACAGCCCTGTGACAGACGGACGGACAGCGGAGGCTTAGTAATAGGGTTCCGTTTTCACCCTTTGGGTACGGAATCCTAAAAATTGTTTTTGTTCTTAATCATTTATTTTTCCAATGTGTTTTAAATTTAGTATAAAATGTTTAGAATATTTATAAAAATCTACAGTTTTGGATTTTATCATGGATTCTTCTGCTATGTAAATTTGTTTCGTCATTCTTTCGTTACCCATTCGCTCCTCCCAGTTTTTTTTATGCAACCTGACTAGGATGGCTAATAACACACAACTGCCGTTATGATATTAGCCCAATACACCACATTTTCGAAAGAATTAGGTGCCAACCCAGAACTTTCCCTCACGCCTACACTGAACTGGATGGGAAACACGGAAAAAAAATCATTGCCGCTTCAAACATAGTTTCATGCTATAGTTATGAATACTATTATTAGAATAGCATAAATATGTTTCTTTACTTGACATAATATGTTAAAGTAATGACTTTTATGTTATACTTAAACCAATTTAAAAATATTGAAGTCAGGTATATTAAATGATATAAGAGGCTATAGCGGATATGACTAGCCGCCGCCACCCGCAACCTGTTTTGGCACTAGCATCACGGCCGAGTTACTTGCGTTGGGTACGGATTGTGGTAAACACCTGCATGAGACGGGTGGTTTCATCGTTCCCACCAAAGATAATACTAATAATTACTTCATAATAGATGGCCACCTTCACACAAAGTCTTCTCCTTTCGCAGTTGTTTGCCGGCAGCAATAAAACTAATGATACCTCAAGAATATTTACGCCAAATTAAGCTTAGCACTCTGCGCGGAAAGATGAAATTTTTTTTGGCCAACCTAGTCCATCCCTTTTTGAAAGATAAGAATGTTTGAGGTATATCTGTGTACTTTAGGCACTCTTTTACACAGGTCCTAAAAAAATTCAATAAGTCGAGCTTGAAGAAAAATTGGGGCATTTTTTGTCTAGTTGAGAACTCTACACCCGCAGTCTGTAAATACTGAATAACTTAAACTCGTAATGGCGTGAAGCCTAATCGGTCCAAAACAAAACACCTACTCACCAATAATGCTTGTCTATGAAAGGTATTGCAATATGATAATGCACTCTCTAAGGTAAATCTGGGAGTTCATATACCCTGTATAATAATAGGGTTCGGAAGCATTGCTGTTTTCGTTCATAGGTTGCCAAACAAGGTATACGCTGGACTTGGAAATTTTTAGTTTATCCGTTGCAACTCTCACCGATTTTGTAGATGCCTGTTCAAAAACCTTTTTTACTCGGCTTATATTTCTTCATGTAGATACTAGACTAAGTCTTCACGGAATCTTTTTAAAATCGGCCTCTTCCGTTTCTTTGTGACGTTTTATTATTCGGTACATACTAATTCTTCTTGCGCCCTCTTCAATAATATCTCATATTTTTCATGAATCAAATAGTATTGAATAACTATCTTTGAAAACAATTTCTGTTCGGCTTATTTAAGTTAAGTATGGTTACCATGACAATTATTTATTTTATCTGTGAAAACTTTTTCTGTGGCCACTTTGATTTTGATTAAAGTCTCTTTACTTCTGGGACTTCCTTTATGACCCGACCTATTATATAAACCTATGCCGCCGTGGCCCTTTTGAAAGCTCACAAGAAAAGAGTCGTAAACTGGCTCGCTGAAATTCCTAAAATCAATTGCCAATGCCGCTTCTTTGAAATAATATATCAAACAATAGGCTGGCACGCCGTCGACACTCCTCGTCTGTGTGAGATTCACCGTCGGCGCAGCGGCGGAGCGCGGCGCGCTACGAAACATCGTGAGGGTTATCACTCGACACAACGGGGATATTAAAATAAACCAGACTGTACGAAATTATTATTATTTATTGTATGTTCTTTTTTCAACACATGTTTACATCATCATTCGTTTAACTTTTAACAATAAACTTTTTATACATGGCTCATAAGAACATAAAGATAATTTTTAAGCTATGTTAAAGTACATTAGTCATATAAATGATGGATCAAATATTAAGAACATTCAGGGGTTTATAATTCCGCTTTTTCATCTTAAAAGCTTTATCTTTAAAGCTTATAAGTTTCCCCCATTACTTAAAATGAAGAAAAAACACACACACACACACACAACCACTCCAAAAAATCACGACGTTGGTCGACTTTGCACGTTGTAATAATAAATGACTCGGAGAGTACCAAACTGACGCGAGGTTGCACAGTCAGTGACAACCTTTGAACGCAGTATTCCTGGGAAGATGCGGACTCGCCCCGCGCACTCCGCGCACCCCCGCACCACGCACACATAGCCGATAGCACACGCATAGAAATACACTCATAAGTTTCGCTTCTGTTACGTTAGTTATTTATTCGGTGCTGTTGGTCACACTACCATATAAATTACTGCCGAAATGCAGGTGCTCATAATTAGTAGGAACACCTGCATTTAGACCATAACAATTTTATACGAAATAAATATAATATTTGTAAATAAAAAATATGTTGAATAAAATAATACGTAAGGTATATTATGAATTGAATTGAAAATTGTACTTATTATATTTTACAGACGGATGGGTTCGTAACTAATAACAAAAAAATACAAGTAACTTCAAGAATAAATAAAGATGTAAATATGTATGGAAATATAGACTAAATATTCTTTTATGAAAACACATCTCTTAATATTAATTTAATGTGGCACTCAACTATTTAAATAGCTTGTCTCAGCGCGCTCGTCATAGCATAACATGTGTTAACCCTGAACAGCCGCACAATTTGGCGCTGCTAAGTGAATGTCATGTTTCGGGGCAGCGCGATAAGCTTAATTTGGTGTAAACATTCTCGAGGTACCTGGAGTTTTATTGCTGCCGGCACAAACAACTGCGAAAGGTTTGCACTTCGTACGGAGATGGCCATCTATTACGAAGTAATTATTAGTATTATCTTTGCTAGTAAGCTCTGAATTCAATCAGATGCCGACCAATGTGTTACATGAGACTTCAGTTAAGGTATTTTTGATCGTCATTGAAATCGTTATGATTTTCAGATCCTTAGGATGTTTTTGTTATTGCAGCAGCATTGTACGAATTTGTGTTTATGTAAAATACATTAACAACAAGGTGGGTACACACATATTACAAAGTAGCTACATATTTCTTTTATATTAGTATACCTGTTGTATGCCATAAAATATCACGAACTGAAGTTCGAACTAACAAACAATATATTTTACTGCCGTAAAAACGCGTATCATCGAGTCCTGCAACACATTTCCTGAAATCAACCGCTCGACTTGTATTGTTCACTGTTTACAACCTTCAGGTGCATACATTTTTACATCAAACATTTCCTTGAGTTGTTGTTTCGTTTTCAAAAAGAATCTGTGCAATATATCTACCAGTCCGTTACGTTTTTATAGTCGTATTCAGAGTGAACTGTCAAATTTTAGTACGCAGACTAGCACTGGACTAACCATACAAAATGCTATTTAGTTCGGCGATAATCGGTGTAATATAGGTAGTCCGCCAACTCTGATTACTACTGTTAGGGCTTAGGAATGCAAGTATACATACTAGTGGCGCGGGGACTAGACTAGAGGCCTGGGTTCAGATCCTCGCCCGTTCATGCACTACTTTCTTTCTCATTCTGAGTTATATAAGTGCATTTTGGTTACGAATGAGAGCTGGTCCATAGTTCGGAATCCATGTGAAACTGTAGGTCCCTTTCCCCTACTAGGTGGTAGGGTTTAAGCCCGCCCGGGTATCATAACGGTAGTTTTGTGGTATGGCAGGCTGCATAAAAAACGACAGCACTTTCAGTACAATCTGTCAAATGCATACAATATTTCAAAATCAAGTCTAAAGTCAAAATCTTTTTCAGATGAGCAAAAGTTATGTTTTTGGTGTGTAAACCCCACTTTGTAACGTAAATTAATGTATATGTTTCACGCTTATTCACTAGATAAATATGTTATCTAATACTACAAAAAAGAAAAGTGACTGCCAAGCAATTACCTAAATTAGAGGTGGTAGGGAACAGAAAGAATGTTTTTTAAAACTATATAAGGTATTGGCCACAGGCCTCATAAAATATTTAAAATACATATTTATAAGTTAGCCGTTAAGAAAATTCTATTATATATAGATTTTTTTAAATTTTAATTATGATTATTGTATTTTGTTAACTTCATTTTGCTAAAATAAAATTTGCCAATTAATGTAGGTTAAAATATGTAGGTTGGCCCAAGCGTATAACTAGAGTTTCTTAGATCTATGTAAAATAATACAAGTTTCTTATTCTTATGCAGATCATTCTTTCGATGCACCTTCAAATGTTTTATTTGTCTCAAATATAAAAATAACACTACCTACATATGATTTTGTCAATTAACTTTGATGAAATGTGTATGAACTGCGTTCATTTTTATTTTAGGCAAGTTTAAAATTAAGAGGTGCTTAATATTGCCTCCAATATCACCCCTGCTGTCGCGTGTGAATTTAAAAGAGCAACCCGTATAGTATACATAATATTTTATATTAATTTTTAAAATGACCTCAAGATGATATTTATTTCCATTAAGTACAGATAATATTGTTTAATATGTGTTTAATATTGTTTTATTCAACCTAACATTAAAAAAACTGATAAAACATAAAAAGCAGTATTGATAAATAAAACTCTACAATCGGTACATAATCACGAACCGATCGTGATTTGAATAAAATTCCAACCGCATTAAGTGTAATACAAAATTTATCAGATCTGAATTAATTCGCCACCTCTGAAATATTTAAACCACTCTGGCGCGTCGAACGACTATAGCGCGTCGTAAATGATCTTGCCGGACCTAGCGACATCGTGAGAATGAAAGCTATTGGATGATTTCTGACTAGCCGTGGCCCGCCCTATTTTTTCAGAACACCAATAGCCGATTTTACGCTGGACTCAGTTGGAGCCTTAAGGAATGCATTCTTTGTCCATTGGCCAAGGCACAACTTTGCACGGCAACTGCCATTAAAATAGCGAAATCGTCTTCCAGGCCCTACCGTTTCGATGCCCCTAAACGTTGTCAGATTATAATCAAATTTTTATATCACCTGAGAAAGCTTCATCATCTGCATGTTTAAATTTTTTGTAAATATCTGTATTTTTCAGTAAAAAAAACGAAAATGAACGTAAAAACAAACAAATATTTACCTATCTAAAAGCTACATAAAAAAAATACAACATAGCTTTCTATAATATATTTTAGAATCCAAAATTTTAAAAAAACGTAGTAAAACATTAAGAGCATGGAAACAGTTATTGCGCGTAGTATAAGGATTATAACTACCAACAACTGCCACACACCGGACATTTCTGGTGTAATATTAATATTGATTATTGATTGCGCCAATAAAAATAGTCCGTGTTTTCCATCCAGTTCAGTGTAGCCGTGCAATATGTACCGGTGTGTCAGGCTAATACGGTCAGTTCAGTATTAGCCATCCATGTCCAGTTACATTTTAAAAAAAAATATTGCTATTGGCACTTAGCTGCCCAAAACACATAGCTGGGGAGAAAGATAAACTATGGTCTGTCTCTCATGTCTGCCCCGTGGCCGAGGTTGTTCTTTAAATATTTATAACTTGATACATTTGTATGTTCGTTTGGTTATTGGCAATGTTCGAAACGGTTCGCGCAGAAGAAGAAAAAACGATCAATTCAAAACATAATTTCAAAGGAAATAGAGCTTCTTTAACTCGTGCATGTAACATTCCAGGTATTTCAGCATCGTGGTAATAGACGACGACGAGCAGGCGTGGTTCCCCGCCGAAGATCTCCGCGACTTCCACAACATAGTGTCCCGGCCCGTGTCCCACGCCGAGACCGTGCTGTTCTGCATCAGGCCCGACGGCAGCGAGGGCTGCTGCTGGCCCGGCTGCATCGAAACCGATGACGACGAATAACTTCCTCCTCTCTTTGAGACACTTGAGTACCACGTCTTATATTCTTTTACTGAGCTGCTTTTTTTTTTTTTTATTTGTTTTTTGGGCTCTGTCCAGTGTGGACAATTTGCCAGTTTCAAGTTTCACTTCTTGATTCTTAAATTCTTGAATTGAAGTAATTTATTCTGGTCCTTTCATAATTATTACAAAACAAACTTTTGGCATTGAAACTTTATTGATTGACGGTTTGATGAGATAATGGGTGACTGAGCTGCTTGTAGCATCGCCATTTTGAGGGTTCATGAAACCAGTGACGTGTCATTATTTTTTTTCAATTGGATTTTGAATTCTTATTTCGAATGCGTTTTGCAACACATGTGTAACTTCCTGCAACAGAGATGAATATTGTTCATGTTTTCCAGAGTTTCGACGCAGCCGTTCTCAGCGTAGGTGCTGACTTGGCCCAAACTGAATTTGTTGTATTATGGATATACGTGCCTTTCATAGAGAGGGTTAGACAGATAAATCATTGCAAAACATGCAAATAAATGACAATTTTACTCTGAAGAAAGACGAAGAGTTGCACGGCATCAGGATCTATAGAACTCTAGCCTGACATTCTAATGCTACTAAGAAAACTCCTGGGCTAGTAATCGTCCGCAGCTACACTTGTATTATTTGTACTTACTATGTGTTATATAGAACCGCACAATTATGGTATGGTTTTAGTATTTGCAAGTAAGAATTTTCCTTATTTATGTATCAATACACTGCAGTATCTTTATGATATTTTGCAGTGTGTGTAGGAAACGCACAGTACAAATATATTGTTAGAGCATAATGTTTGAAACTTCTAAAATTTAAATAATACTGCAAAACTTTGCATTACATTTATAGCAAACATTATAAAATGTTTTAACATCAAAGGGAAAAATGAAGTTTTATAATGAAATATCTGAACATTTTCTTGCACAGAATTTTCAAATATAGCATTCTTTTTCATAAACTGAAATCTTATAGCATAATGTTACATGGTTTCAGCATTTGTGCATATCTAACAATAATATCATACAATAAATATCACTAGACTACCATAAATTATATCAGTTGATAGATTCCGAAAAACTATATAATATTGTATCATGTGCAACATATCTTAATTAAAATATATGGTACACTGTATACGGATACTGTACGCATAATTCCTAAATATAATTATATTTGCATAAACCATTTATCTTGCATTTACGTTCCTTGTTATATAACCGTGTGTTCTTTTTAATTCTTACACCAGGACATAGGGTGATTCTGGGTCTCAACTTCGTTTTTTGCGAAATCTTCAAAAATTACAGATCTCGTATAATTTAGTCACGTGATTTCGATGAAAGTTTGGTAAGTCCGATTATTTCTTGCATTAGCATATCGATTTCAAATAGTAATGTGCTTATTTTCAAAACATTTCCTAACATATTTTGAATTTCAACTTATAAAATATATTTTTATATACAGATTAATTCATTATTTGAATAATAAAAATAAATATTCCCTTTGATTGATGTTTTTATAGTTTCTACATAACAATTATGTTGGTCTCTTTAATTCTTCCATTAAATTGACAATACAATTTTAAGGAATTTAAAGTAAGTTAACATCTAAGCATATTAATAATAATTTGAAAATATTTAACCTACGAAAAAGGTTGGACAATAATAAAATATCTACCTACTTGTTGTTTATATGAGATACTCCTTCATTTGTGTTTCTTAAACAATTTTAAGCATTTTAAGATGTATTCAATGCATTTATTTATTTTTAAACATTGTTTATAGCAGTAAGAGTGATTATCTAGATTCATAAACATCGTACTATTTTGAAACGTTTTATAAAACTGAATCTACGAATGTTAAACCTATAATACTCGTCCTTATTCCTGATTCAGGAAATATTCAATCTACCAATGTATGTACCTAACGGTAAAATATTGTACAATATTAATCTTTAGGCTTAGAAATGTACCCTTTCTTAAATTAATATTTAGCTTGATGTGTTACCCTACTGTTAACTTTGTAATAATCTTGAAATTATCATTTGTGTCATCATAGGTATTAAAATTAAACAAAAATATTGCTGGAAATTAGAAAAAAAATATTTTGATCGTATGATTATTAAATTTTTACGATATCACGTCAATTATATAAATACGTAGGGTAAAATACGCAAGTTTTATTAATATCTTGTTCTTTTAAGGAATTGTTTTCAGCCATTGCTATTTCCTAAGTTGTTTTTTTGTTATATTGCATCTAGTAAACAACAACAACGTATAACAACCACAACAATCGCCATTGTGAGACTTTTTTTTTAAATCTGCTATTTAAAAAAAAATCTTTATCTTTATCTTGGTTAGCAGAAACCGCTCTAGTCAAGTAAAATTGATAATAGCCTACCCCGATGGTGGTGGATGGTATTTATAATCAACCGTGAATTAAGGAAACATTAATTTAAGAAAAGCTGTAAAAATAGCGACTTTTTTAATATACTGCAAGGCTGGACATGAGCCATCAAACATACCATTCGCGGGTATTATAAATTGGCATACATATCCATTCGTTCAAAAAAACCACTTACTACTTGCATAGTACGAAAACGTATATTTACTTCATTCAACATTAAATTCTTCATTCAATGGCTCTAATGCCAAAAATACGATTTTGGTTACGCAACGCAAAGCAAAGTGGCGAAAAGTGTCAATTTGGCGTCATAATTATTGATTATTATAACTTGTGTAATCGCACAACCATCCTATAATATTCTTGATTTATTCACGACAAAAATGTAATTGTTACTGATAAAATAAAATAAATAAGTGTTTTACTGTGAAATATTTTCAGTACTTCTTTCCAATACTTCTAAGTTTACAACTGTTATTACATAGTTTGTTAAGTAGCCAACTAAATTTAAGGATGTGATCATTTAAATTTACATTTTTTTTTAAATGTGTTTCATCTTTTGAAGATATTTTAAACTAAAGATATTGTTAGTCTGTTAAATTTATTCCATGCAGGAGATGCAATGTTTTTAACTCGGGCGATAATACAGCTACTAGTTTCGACAATAATAATGTAATTTGACAATACATACTGCACATTAAATATTGAATTTATGCATAAAGTATTCTACATACGTACTTAATGTTAATGTAGGGTATATGTTGTTTTAAGGAAACGATTTGAGCAAAATTTTGTTAGTACTTATATACCAGCTCGGATAAAAATACACAATACTACCAAATGTATCAATCTTTGTTTAATCCATACTAATTGTATGAATGCGAAAGTAACGCTGTCTGTCTGTTTCGTTTTCACGTCTAAACAGCTTAACCAATTTTAATAAAATTTGTTATAGAGAGAGTCTGGACTTTGGGAAAGGACACTTACACTCAAAGGGGGTGAACAGGGGTATGAAAGTATGTATGGGGAACTCTTATAAGATACAATGTTAGGTTCAGCCCGACATCAGTCAGATACGAGATTGATCCGAGAGGAGCCAGGTATCTCAGCTAGTTTTGTATATTTTAGCATTGGGCGGTCGTTTGAATTGACAATAGGTAATGACAATAGATTACGTTTAAAATTCAATGTATATCTGATAAGACATTGTAAATTATTGCAGGAAACATTGTTGCAAGCCTAAAACTATAACATATTAGCAAGGTGAAATTAGTTGTTAAATAACGCTAGTGATAAATCTAAGTAATTGTTGTTTGTTTCTGTGTTTATGAAATAGTCAACTGTTGGACAAAATAAAAACAATCATTGAGCTTTCGTTTATTATTATTTTCCATTTCAATTGCATATGAATCATCATACTTCTGGATTGTCTATATCAGCGGTACTCAACCCGCGGCCCGCGGCCTGTCATGTCGTTTCACGCGGCTTGGGAAAATAAATCATACAAGTCTAAATCAGCACAAACGTTGCATGTAATGAGCACGTTAGGTGATTTGATGAAAACATTAACCAGGGGTTTATTGGCCAGTATTTAGCAAAAAACGTGGTTCCACATTTGGTTATATGGCTAAAAAAAATCTCCGTCACCAGACATTTTATTCATACCTAGACATTATAATGTATGGAGCGGGCGAAAAATATTTAAGCCGTTCAACAAAATGTTCTCTAGCTTTTTAGCTTCAAACAGGGCAAGAAATACCGGAAGCCTAAGTCCGCTAATAGATAACTCCACTTTAGAGCGTTAGCTTTATGAATGGGTGATTAGTTGTAGTGATTTGGTACATTTTTTTGTGATTCCGGGGTCATCTCATAACGCTTAAATTGGAAAGTGAAGTTATCTATTAGCGAACATAGGCTTCAGGTATTCTTCTGGTTAACATTCTCGGTTAACACCCGGCAAACTTCCTATGTCACTCGTGGCAAGTAATGCAGCTCTTCAAAAAAATTTAAGTTTCTCTTTGGCCCTCAATGAATAAAGGTCGAGTACCGCTGGTCTCTATTCCATACAAGTAGAATATGAAATCCTAAAAATCAATCCAATAATTTCAGCTAGAATAGGTAGTTAGGTTAGGCTCTGACAGATATGTCGGCTCAAATTAGTTTCGATACTTTGTGCACGATATTTTGTGGTATCAGTTTGGAACACAAGTATTCACTGTATTCGTTTTCTCTGCGATATTTGCAATATACGCATTTCGGAACGTGGGGTAACACACAATACACTTTACTGGCAGCACTAAAAAAAGTTAAGCTGCCAAATAAGGCTGTATAGCGAAAGCTTTTGCCTGTCCATTGGATAATAACAAAAAAAAAATTAAGCTGCCAAGTGGCTGTCAATGTCAATTTGTAGGAAAATAAATTTTCGAAGCTTCCGCCTTCCGCTCTCTACAGTTCCATCTTTTCCAAAATTGTATTATTGTAACACCTCTTCCCTCCAGCCGCAAGTAAGCACTTTTGTGAAGAGTAATGACGCCAGCTCGCCGCACGACTTCCGAGCAGGCGTGACGTCACGTTCCGGCGCGCGAAGAGATGTACTGCCTGCAATGGCTTATCCCGGTGCTGTTGATCCCGAAGCCTGCCAATCCTGCGCTGGTCAGCACCCACGTCATGTTTATGCTGCTCTACCTGGTCGGGTTCTTCTTAGAGAGAAAGGTTCGTGTTTCTTTGCTCAATCTATTGAAACAAGCCACCGCGCTTAAGAGCGATAACATCTAATGTGTTAAAATACGTCGTAGTACCCCATAAGGCATCAAAAGTAGGTAAGCCTTTAGATTTGAACCTGCTTGCAAAATAAATGGATACCTAACTATACATATCGTTCTCAAGAGTTCCATATCAACCAATATGATGTACTTAAATAGAAGCCAGAAAGTCGGCCTTGGTTTATTTTACCATATTTAATTCAATGTGACGGTACACACCCGGGTGTGATTAACCATAGCACCTAGCAAGGAAGACCTAGAGTTTTATTTGGAATCTGAACAATGGGCATCCTCAATTTAAGATTAGTCACTCATTCGTTTGACTAAATCTTTCAAACAATAATCCACTAGGCAAGTGGTACTAGCGTCACTTTGACGTTTACGTTCCCCAGTGAAACAACAGAGCAGAGGCAAACAGACAAATCGACCAGTTTTGGTCAGGCCCTCGAGATTATCACGATCATAGGACTATTCATTCTCCAGATTAACATGATCCAATTTATTTATCTCCTAATCTTCATGTAACTTTTAAATTCAAATTGCTCATTTACAAGAAAAATGGCTGACCCAGTTTATGTGTGGCTATCTGAGGAGGTGGTGGTGGCCTACATGTCTAGTAGCACCGTTTTTTTTTAATTGTGCTTCTAATTCAATATCAGGAATCTAAAATATTAAGACCTGGCCCACGGGGTTACTGCCATGGCATAACATGTGGTAAACCACCAGAGTGCAAATTTTTATGTTTGCGAATAGCTTAGCATAAAATTTGACTAAACCCCGCGCTACTACTGCGCTACTAAACCCTTCTACAGGGATGGATCAACCAAAGTGGGTCTTCCGACACTCCGTTTTCTTGTCCACGGCCTCTAGTGTAGGACACGGTTGCTCCAACAGTCGTCGTCTATTCGGCTGACGTGACCAGCCCCCTGCCACTTGAGCTTAGCCACCCGGTGTCCAATATCTACTACTCTGGTACGTCGGCGGTTTGCCTCGTCACACACCAGATCCCGTAGTGATATTCCCATCATGCCTCGCTCCATTGCTCGCTGGGCCACTTTCAACTTCTGAACAACGAACTTTAACGATCTTTAAAGACCAAAGTATATGACCAGTGCATCCTCCCGGTTATGACGTACGGTTGTGAAACGCGGACTCTTGAGAACAGGTAAAAACAAATACTCTGAAAGTATTTTTTCTTTCTATTATGCTTCTATCTGCGATCGGCTATCTAGCTAAAATCAGATTCTATTATTGTACATGTCGTGGGAGACACTGCATTAAATGTCTTATTCGTTCAATTAGTAAGCTGAGGAACTCTTCAGCTTCTTGTCCAGGTATAATATTTGCCAGCGTTTAAGAACGGCCCGTAACCTATGTTCCCCATACAAACAAAGTTTATTAATCATTTGAATAACACTGTTTCAATTTGCTTGATATTTGGTATCTAATATTCGACAATAAATATCTGTGTCTGCACGTTTTTGTTTTCACGAAAAATCTAAAGCAAGTCAAATAACAGGCGAAAGAAAATCTTGATACAATTATTCTTTTCCCTGTTGTGTGATACAAGATAAATTAAAACAAACACATGCAGACATATATGTTTGTTACTTGATATTAAACCCCAAATATCAAGCAAATTGGAACAGTGGTTTTCAAATTATTAGTAAACTACGTTTGTAATTTTCTGATGCTTACGGGCCCACCTTAAGTCGTGTTTTGGCTTTACAGAGTTCAGCAGACTTCTGGCCAGCTCATTGGTGTGTTTTTAACCTCGTCTGTTAAAAGTAAAAAAAAAATCTATTGTTTCAGCCATGCACAGTGTGCAGCCTCGTGTTCCTGGCCGCCGTCTTTCTTATCTGCTACAGCGGCATCGGCAACTGCCTCTTCTGGGGCACCCAGTGCGATTACGACCAGCCCTAGCCACCGGCCAGGTCCCGACTGTCACACTGCAGCAGCCCGCGACACGCCGGAGAAAAATGTGTCCATTCCAGCACTTGAGGAAAGAGTTTTAATTTGAAGGGCGGCCATAAATATCACAAACCCAATTCATCTGCTCCTAGTCCGACTTGTCACCTAAATTGTTGTTTACAACCAAACCGATTGACTAGCGTTTTAAAATGTATAGAAAAATTTAAATGGGCATTAAGCCAACTAACGTTTGCGAGTCCGAGTTTGATTTGACAGCTTACTCATCGTCGTCGTATATACGTTGACTTTTACGGCGCAAATTTTTCATAGTCTGAGATGATTTTGACTGTTTGAAGAAGTAAATCCACAGAATAAGTAGTAAAAGTTTGTATGGGTTTGACGTTTTATGTCACTTCGAAGTTCCGTAAACGCCAATTTAGGTGAGAACTCGGACCGACCACACTGATCCTTTTCAGGAAAATATTCCACGGCTGTGCGATTGAAATGATGTTTTGAAATTGTGTTTGTTCTTTGGGTTGCGAGTTCATGCGGAATGTGGGGCTTCCATGGTATGGATGGCAAAACAAATTTGAACTGCCTTTTACAGCATAATCGACTGGCATTCGAGATGAGATTTTTTGTTGCATTGTACAGCATAGTTAAGATTGTAAATATGTAGAGATATTTCGTAATAAAATCTTGAATTTTATATGCAAGGTGTACAAACCTAGGTGTTGTTTGGTTAGTTTTGAATTGACCTTTCTTGGGGTGAATCCTGAATCCAACAAATATCGGTCAAATTGTATCTATGTATGTAGCGAAATCTTTTTTTACAATGTAACATTTTATACGAGATATTGTCGAAATAAAATTATGTTAGTTGTGTTGTCTACGCACCCAAATTACATGTACATACCACCTACTTAATTGTTTTTTTGTGTATTGCATGAAAAAGGAGAGTTTCCTAGGCGAGATTTACTGATTCAAATTTGTATGAATTCAATATGGCCAATGGGAAAGGACTCCCAATTTTACAGGTCCACTAATTAATTGTTATGTGTAATCATAACTTGAAATTTTATTCTATTAAGGTTAATTATTAGACCTTTCAGATTGTAAATATAAGATATATTAATGCACTAAAACCTTATTCATTCAATCTTTACTCGCGTTGTTTATCATATCTTTTTACACATCTGGCATCATTCGCCGATGGAGTACCTTTGACTGCCTTTCTATTACATCATGTTTTAAATTTTTCCGTCCAAGAAATGATTTCAAACTGTAAATGTTAAGATAGATAGTCGTAATTAAACTAAATACACTAACAGCCGTATATAAGAATTGATATAGTAGTTTGAAGTCATTTTGTGACATGAGCTATGTTGTAGCAATGGCGGCAACATATATGAACAAGCTTGCCTGCATTGGTAACTCCAACAAATCTCGAACAAATGTTGAACAAATTCGTATGCATTAATTCGGTAAACAATCGTTTAATCTATGATCGCATCGTATGAACATAATATTTTTTTTGCGAATACCTATCTCAACATTAGACTCGAAGCATTCATATCTAGCTACTAATATCCGACGGTCATTGTGGTACTAGCCATCCATGTCGTTACATAAAAAAAAATTAACATGTCGCTTAACTGATTAAATGAGCAATTTTTTTTATGCTGATTTAAGTCCAGTCCTTCCACCTCTCTCACAATATCCTAAATAATTTTCTATTTCTCATAACCTAATGCATCAACAATATGGGTTATGTAAGTATGTAAATTTTGTTTTATCTTCATTAATTTGTATATTTTGTATTTGTGTAAAATAAAATTGTTAAACATTTATGTTTATTCGTGTTTTGTTTTCCCATTAACTTAGAATCCAAGGGTATTCGCACTGGGCCACTGCAACCAATTCATCAATCAGGGGGACACCAGGGGGGAGCAGGGAGGAGACTGCCCCCTCCCCATAGAGCTTCAGGTGCCGGCTAACTGTACCAACAATTCATACTTTTCCATTTTTTTAGGGTTCCGTACCCAAAGGGTGAAAACGGAACCCTATTACTAAGCCTCCGCTGTCCGTCCGTCTGTCTGTCCGTCTGTCACAGGGCTGTATCTCAGTAACCGTAACAGGTAGACAGCTGAAATTTTCAGTGTATTTATTTTGCCGCTATAACAACAAATAGGTAAGATTAAAAAATAATTAAAATTAAAGGGGGCTCCCATACAAAACACATGATTTTTTTGTTTTTTTTTCTACGATGGTACGGAACCCTTCGTGTGTGCGTCCGACTTGCACGGTTTTTTCCATAGATTTGTTGTTAATTTGAAGTAATGTCATACTTTTAAAAATAATACCCATATCTTTATTTTGTAACAGCATTGAGCAATTTAATAATATTGAAGTACATTGTGTTAACGCTAAAATAAAATATTATGGTTTAACGATTAATGATTAAAATATTCAGAGGTTGCACGACCATGCTGGCCGGCCAGGTGCTCCTTTCTTCACACCATGTTACAAATACCTCAGCATTAAGCGCATTCCACTGTTTACTAACCTTAATAGGATTACAGGATTGGTTGGTTCTAATTTGAAGAATGTTGACCGTGATTGGGTGCCTGTTGAGCGATGGTAGTTTTTTTTTTTTTATGTGACTGGACATGGATGGCTAATACCACAAGTTCTGTCATGGTATTAGCCCAATACACCACACGGGAACTAGGTGCCATGCCAGTACCTTCCTTATATTGCACGGCTACATTGAACTGGATGGAAAACACGGACAATTTTCATTGCCGCTTCGACCATCGTTCATCCAATGCGATGGTACCAACCCGGGCGGGATAAACCCTACCACCTAGTAAGTAAGGAAGGGGACCTACAGCTTAACGTGGAATCCGAACCACGGCCAGCCTCTCTCAACGGTCGAATGGTCACCCATCCAAGACCAGACCGGACCCAGCGTTGCTTAACTTCGGAGAGCGATCGCCGAAGTGTCGCGCCACTGGGCCACTGAGGCTGACAAAAGTAGTAAGAGGACGGAGCGATGGAGTTATGCAGCTCTGAAGAGCATTATCCGTGGTACAGACACATTTTTTACTGGGATAGTTCGAGATCATCCAGACACATGACATGGAGCTATAATGCATTCAAAGAACCAAGGTTGGGTGAACCATCTCACAGATGCGAATCAGCAGGCTATTATGTTAGGAAAACAGCTTACATAGCGGTTGTCAAAGTAATTTTCTTGCCAGAAAACCTTGAATCATTGAAATTACCTTGCTCCGGAATCTTTCCATCGAAAAAAACACCTTGACAACCGCTGTAAAAGATGGTTCCTTGACCAAAAACATTTCGGACTCCTAAACCTGAAATGACTAGAATAGGCCTGCAGGGAGGATCATACGTGGAGTAAGCAGGACCTTATCTGTCCCATTTATAAAATTATCAAGATTACTTTCAGTTAATTTAGATAACTGTCAGATAATTTCGTAGATTGCAAAACTAAACATTATTTGTAAATAAATACACTGCTTTTGTTGAAGTAGCTGTTTATTTCATGTTACAAGTGGCCTTAAATTAGAACTCCAGTAGAGTGAATACCTGAAATGGAAAAATATCCTTATTAAAAACATGAACAAACATATTTTCATGTCAAAGAGAGGACATAGGAGACCGTACCAGCTCCAAAAATGCTGACTTCATGCTCTAACATTAGATAGTAACCCGATATAATTTATTGGTGAAACCATTGAATTTAAGAATCTTCCGCAGGCCAACAAAAACAAAAAATTAAGCAATCAAGGGGTAAGAGCTGAGCGGATTTGTTGCTGAGTAGATATAGGTATATTCGACTAGATAAGTACCTACATTGATTACAAACAGCACAATTCCCTAAAATGTCTTAGGGGTTATGAATACACGCAAGCGGTGCTATCAGTGCGGAGTTTAATAGTAATTCTTCTAGGGGACGGGTCATTTTAATTATCAGGAAGACTGATGCCTTGGAGAGGTGGCAAATATGTTCCATCACATTTAAACACAACTGTAATCAAATCTGTAAACTGCTTCTATATGTTGCGAGGGGAATTCAACCTCGCAACATTTGAATGTTGTTTACCTGCATTTGCCAAAGTAGCATTAAAAGGTTCCTACCATAATGGACCCCACATTTGTAAATGCCTTCCTTTTATACGTACCAGTGCGAGAATCTATCTCAGCCTCCTCGCTTCACGCTCGGACTCCAAGAGGGTGAGGATGTCTCCGTCGCGGACCGGACCTTTCACGTTTCGGATGATCTGGCGGTTGCTGTCGGAGATGAACTCCACCTTCACCTGGGTACATTGTCCCTGGGATCCGGTGCGGCCGAGCACCTTGGTCACGCGAGCTAGGGTGTCGGTTTTCTCCATTTTAAAACGTTTAAGATTTTATTTGGAAAAATGAACGTCACACGTGCAGCGAACTGATCGAAAAAGACCGGAAATACGCTGTGATGCACGCAGAGACAAGAATGTTGCCATTGCCAATCACAGTTTTCTCGCGCATAGGGTCTGCACGATTGGATCTATTAGGTATATGTTCTGTGGATTGGATCAAGGCCACTTCCAAAATATATTATATCCATTAGAACATATTTTTTTCCAGGCATACTATAAGAAGATTTTTACTATTTCCATTTACAAGGTGACAACAGTGTGTCCCTTGACTGAGATAAACAGTTGCAATTGGAATTAACAATAACCGAAAGTACATAATACTAACTATTGTCAGAAGTGACATTTCGTATATGCAACAAGTGTCATCATCAGTATTAGTGTTCCTTTTAGTAATTTTGAATGTTTATCTCACCCTAATAAGTATGTATATTTTCATAAAATGCTTGATTCTATCATTCGCATCACGTTTGTATATCCAAAACATTCTCATCAAGATTCAAAAACTCTCGCAAAATTTTATCAATGATAGGCCGAGGACAAGGAGCGTATTCTGCGAGTGAGAATACTAGATCTAATGATGTAATACCTTATACTTTTTATGAATAAATGAATAAAATAAAATATATCTCGAATTCGTCTATATTTCCGGTGTTTAGGTTTCAGCGTAAGAGAAAGTCGAATAATTGCAGACGAGATATACAAAAAAGTCTAAAAGCCATTAAGTTATTACATACGTGATGAAGAATAAAAAGAATTGGATGGATCTGAAATGAGCCAGGTGTAAAGTAAGAGGCCGAAAAACAGCTAACATATTAATTATTTCATATACATGGTCTACTCCTGCAAATAAGGCAGGAAATTGCCTTACATGGTCACACTGGCTGACCGACCAGGGGGTCTACTCAGTTGTAACCGGTGACTCACTGGTGAGACACGACCATAGAATATCCTAACGTCTCAACGCTTTCGTACTCTACAACGAAATGAGAGACCACGAGTCACCCTAGTGTTGTCTCTTTCTAATTATTCTAATTGGAGTGCGACGACACTGTCATAACATTTGATTTTTGATGACGTCAGGCGAGAGCGTTTCACTTTCATCTGTGACTAACTCGTTTTCGCTTTCCCTTTCTCATCTGTGAGTCACAACGCTTTCGTACTCATGGAATGATATAAAATGTTGTCTGTGTCATCGCACTCTTATTAGAATAATTAGAAAGGGACAACACAACTATTTAGCCTTGTTGGCAAATCGGTGACACGTTCTAAGGTGCTTTGCCCAATCTTCCCATATATGTCAGTGGGTACAGGTACCAGCAATTATCTATAACCATGATGGGGCGCACCTCTGCGGTGCTCAATATTTTGTCCCAATGGAGCTAAACATTAACTTCTGCAAGAGTGTTACTTGGTCATTGGGTTCGAGTTAACTACCGCAACCATTATTTGCATCGATATAAAAAAAAAACATTTAGATGCGTTCTGAGCTTTCCCCTGCGTGTCAAGTCAGTTACTCTAATTCGATCAATTTAGAGTACCTGAGCTATCAGTTGCGATACACATGTCAAGGCGTTCACGCGTGTGTTTGCCGAATGTATAGGTGCTAGTAATAGGTGCTGCTCTATGGTAAGGAAATAATCCTCCGTTGCGTGTGGTGAAAAAATGTAAAAACTATTACGGTAAAGCCAAGAAGGAAGATGGAATCACATATCTTCATCAAACTTCTAATAATCTATAAATGTTTTATCGAATGGCGTTATTTTATGCTGATATGTGTAGTATGTCGCACGGCGCGATGTCGTTATATCCAACATTGAACGACACAACTATCGGAAAAGGCGGTATCTCTTTCTAGCATACGTATATCCTATGAAGTACTTTACTATAGGTCTCTGTCAGTCATGCATTTGTAGTGTAATTGTGTGCGTATCGTGTTCACCGGAGGATGGTGTTCTCTCAGACAAGTGCGCCCTTTCTAGCATACATGATTTTCCTATTTAGGTCACTCTCGCTCTCGTGGAACAGAACGGGACGGATAACTAAGTGATACCAGTTAAATATCTCTAAGATAAGGGTAAATACGAAAGATGCAATTTTAAAATACCTGACTTGCGTAATGTTTTGTGTTAATTTAATATTCAAATTTTATATTTGGTTATAAATAGTAATTCGAGTATGTTATGAATAATTTTGATGGCAAAACGTTTGGTGATTAAACATTGTAATTGAGAGCGGGAAAATTAAAATTGAATGAAGGCAACACTATAGACTAGGGGGGGGAAGGAGTTGAAACGATTGCTTATATGAAGTTTGACTCTGATGGCGCTTCTTGTAGTTTTTTTAGTTCAATGATTATTTGCAATAAAAATCTTTCCAGAAAGGGTTGCTTCGCATGATCATCTCTGCTTGTTTTTCTTTTTGGAACTGGACGTCGGTGACCAATAACATGTCTACTGTTTAATATTACACCACACGAACTAGGTGCATGCCGGAACTTTCCTTGTATATCATGGCTTGATGGAAAATATGCACAATTTTCATTGCTGCTTTTATAAGGTTTCATTCAATGAGATGGTACGAAAGGAACTAGTAGAAATAGTACCTACAGTTTCAAATGATGATGAGGTGACGATGATGAAAAATTGTGTCCTCATAAATCAGGTAAGCATTTCTAATCAGGAGTCTGGAAACCAACAAAAATCAAACAAAATAATTTACAAAATTTAACATTTTTATTTATTGTTCTGATGCCATGATAAAGAGAAAGATCTCTCATTATGTTCACCTCACTCACACACTTAAATAACAACATTGTCTCTCAATTAGAACCTCTTATTCCACGAGGAGAATTGAAACAATTGGACAAAATTATGATACGATTCAAATATCACGAGAATGCAATTGTTTTAGCTCTTCTTGTGGAATGTTTAAACTTATAAGTTTCACTTTGTGCGGGCATCCAGCCCTGTTTTTAGTCCAACCTCGTTTGTTTATCCAGGTAAATATATTGTCGCAGGTACCATCTTGCGTTCAAAGGAAAATGGCCTGATCAGCCTTTTTAGATGGTATTAGACAAGCCTTTTGAGATGGCAATAGACAAGCCTTTTTTTGTTTTTCTCAAATTTTATACGGACGGTTATATCATAGGGGATGGGAACAAACGAACGAAGCTGGTAACAGGTTTGGCAGTCGATTGCTAGCCGGACACACGGCGGCGAAGTGGGACCCACTAGTCGTCTCCGGCCGATCTCTTTGCTTTCCTGAGGCGTGGAGATTGCCGTGTCGGCTTCGGGGATTTCTCTGCAACGAAAAATAAAATGTTTGTTACACATCTAACTAACAACAAGGTGCGCTGTATGCACATCTGTTGATAAGGTAGATAAAAGTGGTAAGAAGCTTATTGACTGGAAACAACACTGTCATCAAGTATTAATATCATTATTTGTAGCATCCGAAAATAGTTCGACAATAGAAGTAGAACGGAATGAGCAGAACTCCCAACTCATTATGTTTGCTACGTCAAAAGAGAACTCTCAAATGGCCCTGTTAATTACTCTTTAATACATATTACACATAATTACATAAGATTTCAGTTTAAAATAAAATGAGTCAGTTAGGGTATTATTAGTCATATTTGGAATTAATTTGCAAATCAAAACAAAACGTCTAAAAACACACTCCATTGTTCGAAACCTATGTGAACTGAAGATCTTGTTCTTTACTTACTAGGTAATAGGGGTACGCCTGCCTGGGTTGGTACCATCGAATTGGATGAAAGATGGTTGATGCGGAAATAAAATATTGTCCATCTAGTTGAATGTAAACATGCTCATTCATGTTTAAGGTGGCCCATCCCGGTCATCTCCCCATACAAAAGGGGAAAGAAGATCACGCCCATATGTCTTGTCAGAAATTTTGCTCAAAATAGCTTTATTTGATCGAACTAGATGTCTGATGACCATTGGCATTGTAAAATTGTGTTTTGTTTCCAAGTTATAACGTCCGAAAGTTCGAATTTTTCGCGCGTTTTATACAATAACTTTGGAGGTGGATTACGCATTGATAAAGTAAGAACATCTTAAAAAGATTAGTCATCAGACATAGCTTATTTAATCAAGATTTATAATCTATTCGGTTTTTGTTAGATTTTTGACTACAGTGGTCGTGGTTTACTTTTAGCTATAAGTCGTTTTGAAATTAAAATTTTCGTATATCTTACCAAATCATACACTATGCACATTGTCTTTTTTGTGGACAGGTTGCATCTTCCTCATCACGGAGCCTGTCTTATTCTTTGAAACAGAGAAGGTCCCAGAGCGCAACAGCACGGTTTTGTACCGTGCCCGCAATTGAGTTAGGCCCGCCGGGTTGGGCCGCCTTAAGGTAAGGTGTTGAGCAAATTCCTTCAAGAATATTGTGTGTTAGGCGAATATGATACCATCCATGTCATGAACGAAAAAAACCCATTTGCTTGCGTGGTCGGATAGACAGGACATGCAAAGATTATTTGTGGCTTCCGATGTGACCAAACCTAACCTCACTCCATTTCTTCTGCTAACATGTAATGTTTCTCGCCGTTTAACACGTGCTGGAAGAACGTCTCAGCCGGCCCACCTTCACCGCAACGATGGTGGAAGGACGGCAGTCAATCAAATTTGTTCGAATGGCGCCAGCGTAGCCACGAGTTAGTGGAAAATGTCTAACTATGGTTATTTATTTATTTATTTTATTTTAGACAGGCAGCCTAGGCTGATGTGTCTAAATCATGTTCCAGTATGGTTCACTTATTTAAAATGTTCGTTGCACTAAATAGAGTCCTGTAAAGTTCTCACGGTTTTTAGGGTTCCGTACCCAAAGGGTGAAAACGGAACCCTATTACTAAGCCTCCGCTGTCCGTCCGTCCATCCGTCCGTCCGTCCATCCGTCCGTCCGTCCATCCGTCCGTCCGTCCATCTGTCACAGGGCTGTATCTCATGAACCATAATAGGCAGGCAGCTGAAATTTTCACGGAGTGTTTATTTATTTTTCTGCTATAACAAATAGGTAAAAAAAATATATAAAAATTAAAGGGTATAAAAAAAACCGTGGTTTTTTAACGAGCTCGTTAACGAATTCGTAAGCCAAAGTGTAAAAAGTGTAAAAGTGACTACAGCTTCCCCATACAAACGAGTGTCAGTTGCTACACCCGCGTCCGCCGTCTACTCGAGCAATACTCACTGAGCTGGTTGACGACCTCCTTGGGCAGCCAGTCGTAGTCGACGTTGGCGCTGCCGGTGCCCGTCTCGATGTGCTTGGAGGGCGCGGCGGCGCGCGGCGAGCGGCGGCGCGCGAGCGACGAGAGCGCCTGCTGGCCCAGCACCAGACCCAGCACGCCGACAGCGCCGAGGAACACGTACAGGAAGAACGTCTCGCCGTCGAGCCCCTCGCCCACCTCCACGATGTTCACCGTCTGGTTGTACACCGCGTCCTGCCCCACACACAAATTGCTTTAAAATATATTTTTTTGGCATTGTGAGATTGCATTTTTTTTACATTGAGTGATATATTTGAATTTAGAAATGGTCTTGGGAGTCACATACTTATTCTATATCTCTATAGGATATTTTGTGGAGCTGTTCTCTTAAGGTGGCCCAACCCGGCGGGCCTAACTCATTCGCGGGCACGGTACAAAACTGTGCTGTTGCGCTCTGGGACCTGTTTCAAAGAATAAGACAGGCTCCGTGATGAGGAAGATGCAACATGTCCACAAAAAAGACAATGTGCATAGTGTATGATTTGGTAAGATTTGAGAAAATTTTAATTTAAAAACGACTTACAGCTAAAAGTAAACCACGACCGCTGTAGTAAAAAATCGAACAAAAACCAAATAGATTATAAATCTTGATTAAATAAGCTATGTCTGATGACTAATCTTTTTAAGATGTTCTTACTTTATCATTGCGTAATCCACCTCCAAAGTTATTGTATAAAACGCGCGTAAAATGCGAACTTTCGGACCTTATAACTTAGAAACCAAACACAATTTTACAATGCCAATGGTCATCAGACATCTAGTTCGATCAAATAAAGCTATTTTGAGCAACATTTTTGATCTCTGACAAGAAATATGGGCGTGATCTTCTTTCCCCTTTTGTATGGGGAGATGAGCGGGATGGGCCACCTTAAGGGTGTTCCGACCCATACAATGTTTTTTTACACAGAAAACAAAATGTATTGCACTTTGAGTCGCAATAGTAGTTGCGTCAAAAACATTTTCACAATGTCAGGTTTAATGGCTGAAATTTCCCAAAGGATGTGTCCATATTTTTTAGCAATTCTCAAACCATGCGAAATCTACAAAATGAGCCATGTAGCCAGCAGGTGCAGTGTTGGTAATATCAACGCACACGACTAGCAGAAAATGCAAACCATCTAGGTGATTCGAGGAAGGTAACATTTACAGATTTGAGATCATCTAAAATCCGTGTATGGAGAGAACACAGACTGCACGTATTTATTAATTATAAATTAAGACAGGGAAAAATAATAATCACATGTGTTCTTAGTTTTACATGTTTATGTTGCTCTACATAATATTTGTTCAAAGTGCAGTATCAATTCGACCTAGTACGTCATCACGCAACGGAAAACCGTATGTTGAACAAATATTAATCAAACCTAATTCTAATAATACCCCACCTGGAAGAAGTTCCCGCTAGCATCCCTGTAGTTTAGCTGAATGTTGAGTCCGAACGGCCGACCGGCGAACGCCTCGTTGGGCACGAACGAGTAAACGAACGTCGCCTCTTGCGTCGGCTGCACCTCCCGGTTGTACGGCAGCGCGGTGAAGTTCTGGATGTAGTAGGTGTAGTCCATCGGGTAGCGGAACGAGGCCTCCATCGATTCCACGACGAACTCCTCGTCGCCGTTGTTCCGGAATCCGACGAGGAACTCCACGGGGTGGCCGGCTTGCAGTTCTGTGAAGGGCATTTAAATACTTTTGGATACTAGTAAAGCACTAGCAATACCATTGCGTTAACTTAATGATGTGTAAAACATCCTTTGCAAAAACGAATTGCAACAGAAATTATTTGAGATGAGTTGTGAAAATATGGAACACTTTTGATATAACATTTGATTTGCGTATCATATTCAAACGTTGTGATTTTGTGATTAGGGGAAATTAATTAGTGAGAGCCAAGGGGATTTCAATTAGATCGTACTATATTCCAACTGCATTCCTACCTGATTTTTTGTACAATTTTTGACATTGGGGAATTATTTATCTAGCCTGATATGGACTGAGCTGGCATTCGTCAGGATACATTATTAAATACTTTAAGGGTGGAGGGCACAATCTGTGGTTAGCATTATAGATCTCTCTTCTTTCTTTTTCAGGCCAAATGTAAGGACGAATATATTTTAATTTTGAACTTATCGATAACCAGAGATTGTGCACAATATAACATTAAAGAATTTCCCACCACAAAACTTTAGTCCTTTCCTCACGGCAAGCGGCACATAGCTTAGTGGTGTGGGGACTTGCCTTGCATGCCCCAGTCTGGTTTAAAATCCCCCTCACGAATGAGAGCTGTTCTATGGTTCGGAATCCATGTAAGATTGTAGGTCCCCTCCCCTTACTAGGGGTTAGGGTTAAGCCCGCCCAGGCTGGTACCATTAAATTGGATGAAAAGATGGTCACGAATTAAAATGTGTGTTTTCTATCTAGTTCGATGTAGTCGTGCTCATAAAGGGAAGGTCCTGGCACGGCACCTAATTCCTTCGGGAATGCGGTGTGTTAGCCTAGTATCATGACGTGGGTGCGGTATTAGCAAGCCATGGCCAGTGCTTACCGTAAGGTGCGTCTCCGAGGCTCGGTGTAGGCTTGATGAAGAGTATGGTTGTATGAGCGAGAGCGGACGCCTTCACTCCCTCCTCATCGGAGGGAGCGTCCTCGCCCACTACCTCCCGCTCCTCACCCTCGATGTCAACCACGTCGTCTAGCTCATCCTCGTCGGCACGCACGAGGCTGCCCTCTACAAAAGCGATGAGACACATAAACAGATGTTTAGAACAGGCAAAATCGTTTGAGTCTGTGCCTGCAAGTGACACACGATTCATCAAATTCTGGATCCATTGGCACTGGCAGGCGGGTCTGTAGGTGATCTATATCAATATGACTAACCATATTGTTTGACTACACATGCGTGAATCCACTCGACGTACGTATCATAGGGTTTCGGTCGGCCGGTACCAATGACCATACGTGCCAGTCCTCCTAAGCGGAACATAGAAAAATGCACTAAGCTCAACTACCTTTCTACTTCATAGTAACATCAATACATTCCGATGTAAAGAAGCCTGCCTTCATTTTAGTGATGAATGTACAGCTAAATCATAAGATGCAAAATAACCTTACTCGGCACGTGAGCTATGACTTAACACAATGAGCTATAATTTGTTTTAATGATCTTTATTAGTATGTTTTCTTTAACCTTACAACTGGGTTGCAAAGTGTATGAGTCTACAGTTTAGGCTTAAGGATTACAACCTTTGTACAATTCTAACAAACATGGAAGAGAAAGTACATGTACAATATGTTTAGGGCACGAGAAAACTTCAAATGATCAACACACATTCTTATTTTTACTAAGGTTATGTCATCATAGAACAGCGCGAATCGAAACATATTGTACATAATTTGAAACAACAGAGGGGTAACAGATACAAAATATACCGGCGGGTCAGTAAAAAAGATGCCACGTCTCCTTTCACCTAAAAAAAATCACGAAACATATTCAAATTGGACACTTACGTGACGCTAAAGTAAGTAGAGCTGGTAAAATAAGTGTGATATAAAGCAGCTTCATTTTGTTCGTTTGGAGTCCACCGGTCGGTATCACAATAGAGAAGTCGGTCTTACTTTCAAGGTGTCAGGCGCTACTAACACCGTATCATAGTTTGGGGGGGACCGCTATCCGCGCTCTCCAACTCGATATACGTGGAATCTGTCACAAAGCAGTGTTGCCAACGCCCCGCCAACATTGCTTTTCTTGTATCAGTGTTCTACAATAGATTGGCGCAGATGTTTGTCTAAAAAAACATATTGCGCAGCTAAAAATATTTATCTGTTAGAAACACATCAATGATTTTATCGTAATTTATATAGTTCTGTGCAATTTCTGAGCAAATTTCTCAATAAATTCAGAAAAAAGTTCCGTCTGCCATGAGCGGTGTGCTTTCGACACATTTTCACATACCGTACTTTAGCAGCCGTATTCCGGTTAGCGGATTAACTTACGACGGAGTAAACCGGGTTTTGTACGGTTAGTTTGGGCTAATCCCGTACTAAGTTTTGACAGGTTCACTCTGAATATAATACGACTGTAAATGATTACCGGCTATTTTACTCTGTTGTTACTTTGCATCAATGTCAACATGCCTGAAATATAGATGTGGTTACGACTTGCCTTACCAGCCTGCTTCATTTCTACTTTCAAATTACCTCTTTTTTTATGAAACCTGAAATGGATGGCTAATACCACACAACTAGCTTCAAAATATTAGTTAGCACATCCTGACGAGGTAATTTCCTCAAAGTACAACGCTACTCAAAGCTACTTCAAACATGGTTTGAAGTAGCATCTGGCCGGCCGGTATAGTTTTCGCCGCCCCGTGAAAGCTCGAAATCCCATTGGAATTATCGTGCGTCGTCGGGCACATCATTTTGTATTGTATTGTTTATTCATCAGCCGTAGGCAGTAAGTACACTGCACTCGGATTAGTCCATAGACCTAGCATGCGCGTGCAGTATGTACATCCCATTTCTATGGATTACTCATATGAAGCTGTGTTTTTTTTTCAACGCTCACTTAAGGGCGGTTGCACGGTTGCACGAACACGTCACCATCAAGAAAACCACACAAAGTAATATTGAAACATTTTATTTTAGGTCACTGCCTAATGTTGTGTGCAAACCCCTGATAGGTATAATATCTAATAGGTAGGCACTTTTATTAATTTTTCATTTACGACTGAAATCGTTCTGGATTTCTACTGTGAGTTAATGCTTCGTCCAGCACTGCAATAGTGTAGTCCACATCTTGCTTGGAAATGCACATTGGTGGCTTTATTCTTAACACCTGAAAACATATTCTTATTTACTCCAATTTATTTTACGTAGGTGGACAACACGGACAATTTTAATGGTCGCTTCGACAATCTATCATTCAATGCGATGGTACTATCCGGGATGAACCCATACAGCCGTATTCAGAGTGAGCGGACTAACTTCAGCACGCTTATTAAGGTCGGACTAAACCGGTTTTTGTACGGTTAATCCGGTGCTAATCCCGTAGTAAGTTTTAAAAGGTTCACTCTGAATATACGACTGCTACTAACTAACAGTGTATTAAGAGTGGGCGGACTAAACCGGTTTTTGTATGGTTATTCCGGTGCTAATCTTTTAAGTTTTGACATGTGCTATCTGAATACGACAGAAGGGAACCTACAACGTAGGGGATCCGAACCACGGCCAACCTCAGCGCCCATCAAAATCCAGTTGCGCCCAAGGGGTCTAATCCTGAAAGTCAAAGCGAAAAGTTCTCGTGTTAGCTTCTGTCATAGTCTATGTAGAAAAAAAGTAGGCATCTTTTTTAATAGATAGAGTTTAACAGAACCGAACACGAGATCTTCTCTTCAAGGTAATTAGATAAAGTTTTTTTTATTTTAGGTTATAATTAGCGTATCTTATATGAAAAAGAAATCATTTTCATCTAAGCAGCGTATGCGTACACAACATTTGTAAGTTGGATTTAAAATAAAATGTTCTGCTGGTGGGTCTTAAATGTTTAAGCGTTACGAACCATTAAGGTGAACCTTCCCGACGACGGGACTAACTCATTCGCGGGCACGGTACAAAACCAGAGGCTATTTCGCTCTTGGACCTTCTCTGTTTCAAAGACAAAGACAGGCGCCGTGATGAGGAGGATGCAACATGTCCACAAAGCAGACAATGCGCATAGTGTTTGTATAGTAAGATTTACGAATTTTTTTATTACAAAACTACTTATAGCTAAAATTAAACCACGACCTCTGTAGTAAGAAATCTAGCAAAAAACAAATTGATTATAAATCTTCATGAAACAATCCATATGTCTGATGACTAATCTTTTTAAGATGTTTTTAATTTATCGTTGAGTAATCCAACTCTAAATTTATTGTATAAAACGCGCGAAAAATTCGAACTTCCAGCATTATAACTTGGAAATCCAACACTATTTTACAATGCCAACGGTCATCATGCCTTTACTGCGATCAAATAAAGATGTTTTGAGTATAATATTGGATCCCCAACAAGAATTATGTGAACGATCTTCTATTCACGTTTGTATGAGAGTTGGGAGGGGAGGCCCACCTTAATTCAATCTAGTGCCCCTGCAGATTCATATTTTAATGATAATGATAAATATATTTTTTTATACTTTAAGAATTTTGATAAATGCTTCTCTCTTGTACAAACTACCCATATGAGGGCATTCAACTCAAATCTTCTGTGAAATTTTAATAGTATCATAGATCGATAATAGTATTTGCTAAGGACCCGGGGGTCTTAAAGTTAATCGAATCCATTGTTGATAAGATAATGTTATAAGGCGATTATAATAGTCATTGCAAGGAAATTAGATATAGTTTTTTTGCGTATATTATAGGTTATTATTAGTGTATGCGTAAAAATAATGTGTAACCATGTGTGTGGGTATTAAAATAAAGCTTCTTGCTGGCTAGTCTTAAATGTTTACGCGTTACAAAATATTAAGATCGCATGCGATGAATACTTACTAGGTGGGGGGCGTACTTCCCAATAAAAGAGACTCCCCTCTAATATAAAATACACTATGGTAAAACGGTAGACGGCGGGTAGGAAACGGAGGGAGTGGGGGTAGGTGCATGCGTATATGCTAGTTATAACGCCCGGATGGGGTGACGGCAGGGAAGAGGTAGAGGCAGAGTTGCTTACGAATTTCTCGAAACGCTACGTGTGCTTTAAGGTTTTTTTCATTTGAGAGCATTCGTAAAATATCAAAGCAAAAATATGAAGTGTCACTTGCAGCGTGGCTTCCACGCATTTTTTTTGTAAATGGACATGGATGGTTAATTAAATACACACTCAAATTACGGATGCGACCAAAATTCGTTTCATGCCAAAGTTTATAAATAATGTATTGAAATTTAATATTGTACTTAAAAAAAGAATCAGCATGTAGCTTCTAAATAATGATCTGAAAAATCTTTTATTTCTCTAGTTTTCCTCTAAGAAAGTTTGTATTGAAGGAACCTGTGCATTTTAAAATGGTTAAGGAAAGGAGCCGTTAAAATACCGTTTTTTCCCGTAAATGACGCACTGATTCTTTATCGATCATATTTATTATCTTTTCCTCATTATTTCTAAGCTAAATTTAAAACGTAATTTCAGATAATTATTAAGAATTTTCAGTCTAAGTCTACGGTTGAGAGAAATAGTCGTAACAGAAACGGGCCTTTTTTACCTACTGCTGATTAGCTCAGTCGCCACATATTGGACATATATAAGGAAAAGTTATACTTTGTGACGTCATTTTTCATTACTTAGAGATTTCGTCCATACAAAATGTATCAAGTGACGTCACAAAGTACTACTTTTCGTTAGTCTTAGTTTCTGTAACGACTATTTATCTCAGCCTGAGTCTATGAAAAAATCATTGTTAAATATGCTCATGATGTTTGAGCAACTGTGACTGCTCAATGACGCAGATAATGACTTACATTCCCATTCAATCCACCCCGTCCGAGCAGGATCGACGCGTCTTTGGACATTTCCAGAACATTGAGAACTTCGGCGACGTCCATCGGCTCCTTGGTTCCGGGCTCCACCAGCTCGAAACCTATCATCAGGCCCTTCCCTCGCACGTCGCCGATGTTCGGATGCCTCTCCCGGAGATTCACGAGCTCTCTGATGAAATACGTTCCAACCCCTTTGCAGTTCTCTTGGAGTTGCTCTTCGTCTATTATCTAAATAGAAAACATCGTAGATCAAATATTAGGTGTAGGTAACAACATTTACTTTAGGGTATCTTCCACCAAGTACAGATTAGCTTAATCCTCCCATCCATCTCGCAATCGATACCAGTACAAGACAATTAGCACGTTAGTTAGAGAGGCCCCTTAAGGGGCGAGTAAAATAAATATGCACTTGGTGAGAACCAGGCTTGGTCATTCAATAGAATTCAGAGTGGGCACTTTAATACGGGATTATCGCAGGTCTAAGTAGCAGTATTGTATGGTACGTCCGGTGCTACACCGCATGCTAAAATTGTAAAGTTCACTCTGAATACGACTATTTACATTTATGTTTATTTAAGTTGTTTGGTGCTTGGCGAACATGTTCAATATGTGCGAACGTAATAATGTTATATTTTACATATGTTTTATGTCTCTTATTTATTTCTTTTGGCTACTTAGTTTATTTTGTTTAATGCTGTTACACGTTATGTTTTGTGACTGCAGTTATGTCGTTGTCTATGTTTAAGTTTCACCATGTTTACTCTGCTCAAATTTATTGTGAAATCGACTGTATTCTCTCATTACTTATGAGTTTCTTACTTGTCAATCAACCAGCGGGATGCAGTGACAGGTGCGGAAAGGCGCAATAATTAATTGGATTTAAGCGCTTTCTGCAGATATTTTTTAACATTATTTATTATTATTAATTAGATTTATATTTATTATTTTGTATTTATCTTATATTTTAGTCTTAATCTTATAGTACTTATGTCCAATGATGACTCTGATTCTGAATGTTACTACTCTGCTAACTCATCTATTTCTGACAGTGATGATGCTCTGGATTCCCAACCTCATCTCGGTGACACACTTAATAATATTTTCTCCCAACATGCCAACAATTTTAATGTATGTCACATAAATGCTGAAAGCATTCCAGCTCATCATCCAGATCTCCTTGCGACCTTTACCAGCCAGCATATACATGCATGTCTTGTCTCTGAGACTGTGCTGAAACCAACGCTGCCTTCAACCTGTTACTCACTACCAGGTTTCCAATTGATACGTAATGATAGAACTAATAAAGGCTGGGGTGGTGTTGCCATCTACCTTAGAGCTAACATCTCTTTTAAAATTATTGATAAATCTCCTTCCGAATATTCTGGCTCTGCAGAATATATATTGCTGGAACTTTCACTCAATCTGTCCAAACTTCTTCTCTGTGTTTTTTATTGTCCTCCTCAAATTAATTATTTCTCTCAGTTTGAAATTATCCTTGAAAAATATGTCTCGGAATATCAACATCTAGTTATATTAGGTGATTTTAATACATGTTTAATTAAAGATGATTATCGGTCCCGTAAGCTTCAAGCCCTAACTAGATCTGTAAATCTAGAGATTCTCCCACTTCAACCTACTTATCACATTCATGACTCCCACTCACTTCTCGATTTGATCATAGTTTCTCAGCCAGATTTGGTAAGTGCTTTTGGCCAAAAAATTGCACCCGGTTTCTCTAACCATGATCTAATTTTTCTTTCTTACAATATAAAACCTCCTAAACAAAAAGCCCGTATTCTTCTACAGCGTAATTTTAACAAGATGGATGCAGACGCCTTGAGAGAGGATGCAAGTAACATTGATTGGTCGTATCTATTAAGTTCTGATAGCATTGATGAAAAGGTCACTATTCTGTCTACTGTGCTCACACAGCTCTATGACAAACATGCTCCTGTTCATCCTGTGCGTGTTAAGCATATGCCCGCTCCTTGGCTGAATACCGACATTCGCCACATGATGGCAAAGCGTGATGCCCTGAAGCGCAAACATAAACGTGATCCTACCGAACATAATTGGGCTTTGTATAAATCTGCAAGGAATCGGTGTACACAGATGTGTAGAAATGCTAAACGCCGCCACATTAACAACTCCATTAGTGACTGCTCTCCTAAAGACATGTGGAAATTTTTACGCACATTAGGTGTTGGTAAGTCTTCATCTGCGGCAAATCACTCGATTGACCTTGATGGGCTGAACCAACACTTCTCATCATCTCCTGTTTCAATAGACCCCGTATTAAAAGCCAATACATTACGGCAACTACATTCTTCTCGGCTTGTTGATACAGATCCTTTCGTTTTCACCCAAGTTTCTGACTGTGAAATTAAAAAGATCATACTTTCTTTAAAAAGCAAAGCTGTAGGTCCTGATGGTATGAGTCGTCAACTACTTGTCCCACTATTGGATAATATTCTACCTATAATCTCACACATAGTTAATTTTTCTCTATCGTCAGGTAATTTTCCTGCTTCCTGGAAACAAGCATATGTCATTCCCCTCCCCAAAATTTACTCACCTGTTGAGTTCAAAGACTACCGCCCCATATCTATTCTCCCATTTCTCTCCAAGGTCCTGGAGCGTGCTGCTCACACTCAACTCACACAATTTTACACACTTAATGATCTTTTAAGCCCATACCAATCTGGCTTTCGTCCATGTCATAGTACAACCACAGCCCTTGTCAAAATCACAGATGATATTCGCTTTGCCATGGATGATCGTCAGCTGACTCTTCTGGTTCTGCTAGATTTCAGTAGTGCCTTTAATTCAGTTGATGCTGATATCCTCATTGCTACCTTGCATTCTCTGAATATTTCACAGTCAGGACTTGATTGGTTTTCTTCTTACCTTCGGGGTCGTCGGCAGTGCGTCCGGGTGGACAATGTCACTTCACTTTGGTGTGACATCACTGCTGGTGTGCCTCAAGGCGGTGTGCTTTCTTCTCTTTTATTCTCAGTCTTTATTAACTCCATTGTTGGACTCTTTCTTTCTCGCTTCCATTTGTACGCCGATGACTTGCAGTTGTATAGGCACTTTCGACTTGATGATGTAATATCTGCTATCTCTCTCATGAACATTGACTTAGATACTGCTCTCGATTGGGCTAGTCGGTTTGGACTATTAGCCAATCCATCAAAAACACAGGCTATCATAATAGGCTCTCACATGATGTTGGCTAAGTTGGATCGTCAAAGTCTGCCTCCCATTGTTTTTGACGGGATTGCTGTCCCTTACAGCAAACATGTCAAAAACCTGGGACTCTGGATTGATGAAACTCTATCATGGAGTAAACAAGTCAGTGAAGTTAGTCGCAAGGTTTTCGGTAGCATGCACTCTCTCAAGCGTTTGCAAAACTTTATTCCTATCAACACTAAAATTACGCTCGTAAACTCTTTGTTGCTTCCCATACTTGATTATGCTGATATCTGCTATCCAGATTTAGATGAATACCTACTTAACAAACTTGACCGACTTCTAAACATTTGCATAAGATATATATATGGGTTGCGTAAGTTTGATCATATTTCTAATTTTCGCGCCTCACTTAATTGGCTTGACATTCGTAAACGCAGAAATACCCATGTTCTTTCCCTTCTCTTTGGTTTATTGAATAATCCAGCTGCTCCTAAATATCTTACTGATAGGATAGAACTCCTCTGTTCTCATGGCCTACCTCTCAGATCCTCAAATAATTTGCTTCTTGCTATTCCGGGACATAGTTCTTCATTCTACACGGATTCTTTCGCTGTCAGCGCTGCGCGTATGTGGAACCAGCTTCCACTTGATGTACGCACATCTCAGTCAATTAATATATTTAAAGAGCGTCTTAAATGTCATTTCCTTACTTCCTGATTGTATCTTGTCACATTGTTCTAAAAAATCAAGAGTATTTTTTTTCACACTATTTATTAAATATATATATATATATATATATATATTTTATGTGTAAATCTGTTCATATGTTCTAAAATAATATTTGTGTATTTGTATCTTAAATCTATTAATATTTTTAAGTGTATGTACATATTTGTATGTAATTTATTTTAATATATAAATCCTTATTTTTAGGTTAGGTAGTTAATATTTTCGTTAATTCATTTTGTTTTACGTTCATTTTTTTTGCCCGCCTCACTGCACCTCTCCTACATCTCTAAGGTTGAATGGTAGAGAATGCCTTATGGCATTAATTTCCGCCTTTTTGTACCGTATGGCTGCAAATAAAGTATTTTTTCATTTCATTTCAAGTTTCAAAGGACATTACAAAGGACTAATGGAAAGATTCAAAACAACAAGGTTGGAGTATTATCCGAAGAACAGGCGACTTATCATGCTGATTCGGGATATTACACTCAATTCCCGAAATAATCAGGTTCCTTTCCTAATTATTGAGAGTGCACTCTGGACAGAAAACAAGGTTTTTATCGCTGCTTCTAACCATCTTTAATTCGATGAGAATGTACCTACTGGGGTGAGTACGTTGGAGAGTGTCCCACAGTTTGACATGTTTTCTGAACCATGAAGTTAGTTAAAACAATATTAACTGAAAATGCAACAAATTTACATAAGAAAAATTAACCTTCGTGTCAACCCTCTCGTTTCCAGTACGAGGTATCACTACCTTACTACAAAGCCAAAGGAAAGCTAGTTTCACCAATATCACGTCGCAGGCTTACCTCCAGCACGGCTTTGCCAACCGCCGACGCCAATGCATTCCCTCCAAAAGTGTTGAAGTAGACAGCTTTCTTGTGTGCCGCGGCGATCTCCGGTGTCGTCACCACAGCCCCGAGCGGGAACCCGTTGCCGATACCCTTGGCCATCGTGACGATGTCAGGCACGACCCCGTGACCTTCGAACCCCCAAAAGTGGTCACCGGTTCGGCCGAAACCCGTTTGCACCTTAAAACTCACACACGTTGACATTAAGTCTCCCCGGAAAACAAGTACTCCATGATCATAGTAGTTCACGAATAGTTAGTAGTTTCACCATTGAGGGCAATGATCCGAGCTATTCATTATGATTATTTTTATGATCGATTTTCTGATTGAGAGAGAGGGAGTGAGTGAGAGAGAGATAAATTGGTGGGTGGCCACCTTTTTTGCTCGCTGGGGATTTTTGCGTTTCGTTTCACATCAAAGATCCCGCTAAAAGGCTTCATCAATTCGCCATTCTCCCTCTCTTTCATCCTTGTCCTTCCAATCCATATGCTGAATATATACTTCCAATGCTTTCCTAGAGACTCTTTTCTTAAATGATTCACCAAGTTATTACCTCGTCAGATATGAAAACACCCCCACTTTTATTGATCAGTTCTTTGGCTTTTCGCAAATATCCTTTGGGATACTGTACTGCTCCTCCCACTCCCTGAATAGATTCGGCATAGAAAGCTGCAACGTTTCCCGACGGCACCGAATAGTCCAATATCTGGAACCAAATAATACATTTGATTCAACACTCATTCCAACCCGGAAATTACGGGACAAGAGATTCTAGAACACAAACCTCTTTTAACTGGGATATGTAGTTGTCAGAAGTCTTGCAGTCTCCGGAACAGTCACACGCTCCTGGAACCTGGGACACTGAGTCTCTGCATCCACCCCAAATGCCTCGGTACGGGTCTGGTAACATAGCCTGAAAATCACAGACATACATACCTAGACTAAATTGCCACAATTTGAAAGATTTTTGCCAATCAGCAGAAACAAAATCTGGCTTGAAGATTGTTAGGATGCAATAAACATATCAATCAAAAACATAACCCTCCTTCTGCGCAGTCGGGTAATAAATAAAAATTACTTAAGCACGGTTGCTATTTCTGACTTTCGAGACCTGAATGCAATTGCAACCGTTTGAAGTGTTCCCAGAACTTGACTAATGTTGACGCCATTTTGCTAATGATGTTATAGAACGGGTGGCTATTCCATTTATGTTCCCATTTATAAAGCCTATAAGTTCTTTGCTGCTAAAAACGTTGCTCAATTATCATTAGCGATGCTACTATTTAATATTTGTCTTCTTCTTTCTTTTGTTCCTTTTAATCAAATAACATTCGACTACCTATACTGCCTAGTTTATTTTGTTCCTTCACCTCATCAAAAACGTTTGACTACCTACATTGCCTAAATCTTCGACGACATCATTAGGCACTGCATCACTCCCCACAGCTCCTTCGAATGACCCCAATAGAACCCCCAACTGACATGATGTATTCCCGCGGGGACGGGCATGGGCATCCTGTAGCAGCGGCACGCGGTGAGCCCCAGCATGGCGCTGGAGCAGCCGTGGTAGGAGTTGCGCAGCGTGATGATGTCGAGGTGGCCGGTGTAGGCGCGAGCGAGCACCATCGCCAGGTCGTTGGCCTCTGTGCCGCTGTTCACGAGGTACACCACCTGGGAGTAGGCATATCTTGATTTGCCATTGTGCCAGACAGTGTGACTGGTCCAGCGAGCATGCTGGAAGGATGGCAGTAGTAACTGAACCTAGCTTGTTGATGAACCTGCTTTAAATGATGCCGGCACTGCTCAGACGAGTATTGTGGTGTTGTTATGGTCGTCGTGTACAATGTTTCTTTGAAAAAAAAAAGCCGACGAATTGAGAACCTCCTCCTTTTTTTTGAAGTCGGTTAAAAAGCACATTTTCCAAGAAAATGCATATTTCAGTCTAATAAAAAAATACAGGCTACCGGGCGTCCCGCAAATTTCAATTGAATTCGGTGAATACGGTCCTTTCCTAAAGATAATGTAATAAATGAAAGATCAATATCGAACTAACTATGATCAAAATTCGCCTCTCGGTCCCGCCCCCCTCACGCGTAATTAAATATAATATACCGATCTGTTGGGGGATCATATGGTATATAATATAACATATTATCCTAAGTATATATGTTAGTTTAGCTTCGCGCAGTACACTATTTCGTTATATGAAAGTTACCACCTCAGCCGAACCTCGAGTAAGACGTTCATCGAATTCACGTCAAAATTGAGATATGAAACCCACTCAACACGCTTTACCAGTGCACATTTTTAAAACTTTACCGTGTATGTACCTTTAAATTTCCAGGCATCTTTTCTACCAGTTTATCTATGTACTCGTGGATGCTGGGATGGTTGTACAAATTGGTGGAGTGCCACAGGGAGTTCATCTGTCTCGCTACAGCGTCATTCAGTTTCCTGTTAAAAGATGAACACACGTGAAAGTGCGAACGCGACTCGAGCACCGAGGGTTCCGTGCGATTTGTATTTAGATAGTTCTTCCATATAACGGATTTCTTTAGTGTGACATAACTACAAATAACATTTTTTTATTTATTCCTTTTCATTGTGGTGTGAGGACTTGCGTTTTGAAAAATTTCATGATTCTTGGTTTTGTTTATTTGCAAATAAGCACCATAAAGTCAAGCACGCGAAAGTAATAGGTGGACTTAGAGGTAACTTAAGTAAAGAAAAATAATATGAACACAATCAATAAGAACAGGATATAATTTTCAGTGATACAATACAAAACAAAAACATAAAGGAGAGTAAACTGTGTGTGTAACAATATAACAACAACGCGACATCAAAATCAAAGATAGATAAAAAAATTACAAATAAAATGTTAACAAAAGTAAAAGAAAACAGTTACTAAATTAAACAAAACATTACAAATGAAATCAAATATTAGCTGACAGACAGGCGCCAGACGTTAAATCGTTTAAGGGTTAGTGATTCGGTAAAGTAAGATACAATAGAATTGTATTTAATCAACCATTGTTTAAGCAAGTGAGGTGCAAGGTCAGTGTCCCGCTTCAAGACAGTGTCCTATGCCAAAGTGAGAAGTTGCTCGCTTATCTTACTTTCAAATATGACATCTTAGCTTTGTTCTTTTCAGTTATCAAGACATATGGCAGGCATCGAGGAAATTCTATCTGATCTTACATTCTAATTGACAAACCCCACACATACCTGCATGGCGGGATATCTAAAAATGCTGGGAGTCCTCAACAGGGTCGTCAGTATTTCTCGCTGGACCAAAAACTGCAGCTATGGATGCAGGTAATACGTCGAGTAGAGTATTGTTTGCATCGGTGTGACCCGACGGATCACATAAGAACGTCGTAAGCTCGTCGACGATCCCAAGGTCCTAGAATTTGGAGACCCCTTTCTTAAGAGTCGTAGGGTATCTATCGGTGTACCTACTGTAGTCTGTACAACTTATCCTAGGCAAAACGCCCGTAGAATGTGGACGGAGGGATTCACCCTCATTCTACCATGGGTCAGTGCGCTTCTTCTTTTTTTATCAAATGCCCAAAGTATAAACTGGGGTCCTTTAAAAGTAATGTAAAGAATCAATTGGCCGGCCGGCATGGGTTTTGCAGCCCCCAAGAAAGTTCGAAGAGCCATGGGTGTCGCCAGACATCTTTTTGATCGAGAGTGTGGCGTACCTACCTACGTTTTATGTCGCGCTAATCATAAAACAAATTGCAAGCCAAATATAAATGAAATAAAAAATCCGTTGAAAGAACAAGTTGCGCTGCAAAGAAACAAGACATCATGATTGATCCTCATTCCAAAAATCCAGTGTCTAGGCTTCAAGCGGCTGACTAATTTATTTATTTATTTATTTATTTCGTCCACCTCGCGTCCGCCAATTTTGTAAGGACATGGAAAAAGTGACGGGTCCTTGCAATATCTGATTCATTCGCACACATCATCAAACTCGAAGTGAAGAAAGCGATGCACACGAAACAGTATCAACCCAAGAATCTATAAGCACAGATACCGCTGATAAGGGATACGCAGCTTCGCCACGAACCCTCCGGATTCGTCCGCCTCGCTACCATGAAATTACTCACGGGTGACAGTGTCCCACGGAGACGGTGCAGATTCCCCCGATGAGGTCGAGGTACCGCCTCCCGGTGTGGTCGAAGAGCCACTGCATGTGGCCTTGGTGCAGGAGGATGGGGCGCTTGAACATGGTGTAGATGGCGGGAGGGAAGTGCTCGGAACGGATGGAAGTAATCTTATCCAAGGGTGGACCCTGCAAAATAACGGCTGGAAGATAGAGTCAGAATATGTCAGTCTTATCGTCTTGATAGCCCAGTGGCGCGACGCCTCGGGCTTCGATCTTGCGGTCGCATTCTGGATTGGTGACCGTTCGACCGTTGGGCCGGTGAGGCTGGCCGTGGTTCGAATTCCACGTTACGACTGTAAGTGGGTATCGGACATTATTAAGGAAGGGGTTCCGTATGTGTTGTGCCGGGATATTATCGTGACAATAGGAGTGGTGTTAGCCATAAATGTTCAGTTACATAAAAAAAATCAAGACTGCCCAACACTTGGGCGAAATCTAGACCTGCCAAAATCGACGAATGGCTAAAATATGGAGTTAACGATGAAGATGTGTAGATAGAGACAGCGTGAGAGCGGGACTGGTCATTCTCTGTGTTTGGCTATTGTCATCTATGCCATTATGAATTTGGATGCGAGCCGAGTTGGAAGCTAGCGTAGCTAATCGCTATTCTTGACCATGTAAGACCATGGTGAAGCTGGGAATTTAACAACTCTTACAAATTTTTTCGTTGATTGGTTTTGGTAGGGATGAACATATACAATTTTTTTAGTCTCTGCTAGTTAATAAGAATTAAAAAAAAAATTAAACGCGTGCCATACGAAGATTTCAGTAAGGAAAACAAATATGCATGAGGAAAGTTTTCTCAATATAAATAAATAATGCTTGATAAGAGATATAAAATATAAATATATGGACAATCAACCGTGAAGCAATAAAACATTAATTTAAAAAAAGAAAGACTAGAATATCGTAAATATTTCCAGAAAATATTACCACATCACTTACCTCATATTTCTTGGGCACAAAATCACATGGCGGTAACTTGGTTCCTCCACTTAACCGACGGCGTAAGGACCCGCAGAAGCCTGAAGACAATGATTTTGTGACTTTAATAAAATACATGTTTTTCTGTAAATGTACGCAACAAAATAATGATGTGAGGAATACGTATGTATGGAACACATTAAGACTTTGAAATGCCAACAATTCGTGTCTTGGAATGATGTTGTTAACTTAATAACAGGGTTATTTAACTTCAGTTGAAGCAGTACTTAGTTCGATAAGATAAGATACGCACTTTTCATGCAAAACAAACGAATCAATTAATAAATAGCTGATTTCATTAATTATGATTGCAGTTACTATCACAAGATTTAAGGAGAATTTCTCCTACATTTTTTCCCCCCGCCACATGCCGTAACTTTTGAAACAGGTTTAACGACCCTAGTAATCAAAAAAGTTTTATTAGGTAAGGAAGGTTTATTAGAGGAATATTTCCTTTTTACATAGCTTTTACCGGCACACACATACTATATCACAGCACACATTTATATATTAACACAAACGTTGCTTAACCATCGAAGTAAATTAAATAGTAAAAAAATCGATGTGAACTTTGTTTTTTTTTATTTTCAGAAATTCCACATGGAATTCAAGAGTTTATCACCTTTGGAAAGCATCGATACCGCCGCTGCGACTAATTATGCGACTTGAATGAACCCAGAGCTGGGCGGCCGAACGATAATATAATTCCAATTCCTGCTGAATGTTTTGACCTCTGTGACTTTGTTTGCTTGCATTATTTGAATTAAGGCGATTCTCTTTTGGATCACCCAAGCAGTTCGTTTTGATATATTTTTCAGGCTATGGACTACGCTGAATTTAATTAATTGGTGACTTGCATTGCCTTTGTAATTTAAAAAATAAAATTCCGAAAATCACGATTTTATGGTTTAAACATGTGTTTAAGTCACTGTTCCCCAACTTTTTTTTTTTTTAGGATTCAGTATCCAAAGAGTGCCAACAGAACCCTATTACTAAGCCTCCGCTGTCCGTCCGTCCGTCCGTCTGTCACAGGGCTGTATCTCATGAACCGTAATAGGTAGGCAGCGCAAATTTTCACAGAGTGTGTATTTATTTTGCCGCTATAACATAAACAAATAGGCAACATCAAGAAATAATAAAAATGAAAGGACATGTGATGTGTTGTGTTAAATCTTGTACGATGGTAATATATCTGTCATTAGCACTACATTGTAGTATGATTTTTTTAATCTACTAACACTTATTTGATTCGATATCACTAATTTTAAAAGGATGATGGCTTCTTTCATCAGAACATTTCAGATTACAATACAATAACAATTTCTTTAGAATAAGATGGCATTATGGTCTTATCTAAGATTATGGTGGCCAAGAGTTTGCATTCCACCTATACAGATAATGTTTCTTGTGAGTAGTACTATCTGACATATCATATATATCAAAAGTATCAAAGAAAAAAAATATTTCACAAATAAGGGTTGAAACTGAAACTAAACGTCAGATTTCATGACTCACTCGCCTGTTCATCTGGCGAGATAATTTACCATGGTAACGCCCATGGAGGAGGGAGGTAGTAACCCCTGCCCTGGTTGGAAAACACGAACAATTTTCATCGCCGCTTAGACCAGTGTTCATTTAATGCGATGGTGCCAACTAGTAGAACTGGTAGTATAGTAGCATTACCTGAAGATGAACTGACCAACTGAAGAGTAGTTAATCTATAACAATAGTGTGCTTAGGTTTTGAAATGATGTCAGATTTTTGAACGTGATTTTTAGGGTTCCGTACCCAAAGGGTGCCAATGGAATAATTTAAACAAGCTCGATAGCTCAGAGATAGTCCGCACATCCGCCGGCATGGTGCCTTGCTGAGCGTGGTTTTGCGAGGTGAGGTATATTTGGCTTTGCTGAGTAAAGCCACCCATACCGGTTTTTTCATAAAAAAATATACCATGTAGACAAAACGCCTACGGATTTTACATTATAGTAATAGCCTGATTTGTTTTCTCTAAAGATGTTATTACTCTCTGTGTAATTCCTAATGATGTTAAAAGGTATCCTGTTACAAATAATACAAAGGATTGACCAAGAACCTTGGAGGTGACCTATTTCGCGCGCCGCTGGTTTTCAAGAGCGTTATAAAACAACCCGCCCCACGGTTCTGACGTTAATGTCATCTAGATTTCTGCTGAAACAAAAGCACAAGCAAACATGTCTGCTGCGCACGCGCAAGGAGTCAAACGTCCCAAAATCAGGGAGCTGTCTAAGGCTGCGGAATGTACGGAATTCTTCCAAGGTAACGCAAGTTTGTACTGAAATAAAGGTATGCCAAAGCCAGGTGCATAGTTTTTACTAGGCGCATGCAATTTCAAATGTTTTTTTATGAAATCTTTCAACGTTTGAAACTGTGCTTTTTTGTTTACGTGTTACAAACTCTTTTCGTTGTTGGCAGCCACAAATTACTTTTTGCCCGATAACGGAAAGTTAGTTTCAACATATGTTTACTAAACCTAGGCCATTCGCTCGTTAGTTCTATGACGTTAGTATAACTGACGTTGAAAAAAAAACCAGCGGAGTTTCTTGCCAGTTCTTCTTCGCTGGGATTGCCGAACTGGCTAATGATAAAATATGACAAATGCGAGTGCAGTGTACTGTCTATGGACGATGAATAAACAATAAACAAAAAAGAAAAAAAGCAATATCAGGATATGTGTCTGAAATAAAAAAAAATAATTAAGTTTTGGTATTTTAAAACTATTGATGAGGATTGCTCCAACTATACGAATACACCACCGCATTGGATGAAACTATGGGTAAAGCGGCAGTGAAAATTTTTCCGTATTTTCAATCCAGTTCAGTGTAGCCGTGCTCATAAAGGAAGTATGGCACCCAATTCCTTCCGGAATATGGTGTATTGGGCTTATACCATAAGCGTAGTTAAAGCCATGTCAGGTTGCATACAAAAAATGCACGCTAATATTTATACATACATATGTGAAAGGGTAACAAAATATCCAATACACAAAGTCCACGTTAGAAACCAGATTAGCTGTTTCTCTTATTGATTTATGATATTCATTCTGTAGGCGGAAATCCCGTTAAAAACCGATTAATATTGTTCATTATAGGTTTTCCTACATCCGTAATTTGCCAGATTTCGCCTAGTGTTTGGTGGTAATTTTACTGTCAATGTATCCAGGTATCGACCGTGTGGAATACTGCCCTGATGCCGCTCCCACAGACAGCATCAGATACCGATACTACAACACGGCTGAGAGACTGCACGGCCGCGCTGTGGAGGAGTGGCTCAAACTAGCCGTCTCTCTCTCTGCCTTCAGGAGCGACGGTGAGAGATAGAGCCTCCAAGGTTACCCACAATGGAGATGAACTTGTGCTGTAGAGGTTCGGTCCTCTCAAATGTGGAAATAGGTCTTTACACTGGTTCGGAACCTATACCCAAATATAATAAGTGGTAGGAAAGAATCAGCTTTGTATGTGACTGGACTGGACATACACGGCTAATACTGTCTTTACATTAGCCCATCACAACGCATTCCCGAACGAATTAGGTGCCATGTCAGGACCTTTCCTTTACGAGCACGACTACATAGAACTGGATGAAAAAGACGGTAAATGTTTCATTGCCGCTCCGACCATCTCGTAATCCAATAAGATGGGACCAGCCTGGGCAGACCTAACCCTATATACCACCTAGTAGAGGAAGAGGACCCAGCATGGGAGACAAGTCCCCAGGGTCCTAAGTTCTTGCGACTAGTTCGTTTGTACGGTTCTCATCGGCAGAGTAAGATGCAACAACTATAGCCGTAGATCTAAACTCTATAAACGGCGGTAGTGTCTGTGACAGGAAGCGACTGGGCCGGCAAGCCGACTTACAGCCGCGCCTGGGACGACAGTACCGACACCCTGGACAACTGCAAACGCCGCATAAAGGCCTGCTTCGAGTTCTGCTCGAAGCTAGGACTCAGGTACTGGACGGCGTTCGATAGCGACCTCGTGCCTTGTTGCGACTCCTGGGAGGAGCAGCGCACCAACTGCGAGGAGATCGCCGAGTTCATTCGGGAGAACGTGCAGAGAATGCGCGTCAAACCGCTCTGGATAGCGCCGGACTTGCATTCGCATGTCAGGTACCACCTATATTACAATACATTAAACTGAAATACTTAAATAGTTTATTATCGTCCATCAAGTTAACACTCTTGGAATCGTACATTTTCGAAGACAATGTCAAATATATACAAGTAAAACTAATTGGGAGCATGTTTTTCGTGGTTACACCATTTTGCAGCTGAAGGATAATCATCTTTGGAAAAGGGAAGGAAGTTTTGTGCGGTCTGAAAGAAGCTTAAAGCCTCACCTTAAAGAACCAATCACGCCACAAATACTATATAGCAATTATCACTTCACAGCTAAGCAACTTTAACATTAAACAGATATGCCTCAGGCGCTGGTACCAGCTATGACGCCAACATCTTCATCCAAGCGGCAGCTCAGGTGAAGAGAACTCTAGAGCTGGCCCAGCGGATCGACACAGAATGCTTCCTCATATACCCGTACAGGGAAGGCTACGACGCTCCCTTCCAATCCGACGTCCAGAGAGAAATGAAACTGCTCGCTAAACTCCTCAAGATGACAGCTGAGTACAAAGAGAGAATCTCATACAGGGGGCAGCTGCTGATCATGCCGTATTATGACGGTATGGAGGGGAGAAGGATGAATGGAGAAAGACCGCTTGTCCACGAGGGCGAAGACTTGAATCGGTACATGTGGGACGCGACCAGCTGTATTTATTTCTTGAAGCATTACAATCTGGACAGATTTTACAAGGTTTGCGTGCCTCCGGGACATCAGATGCTTTTGGCCAGCATGTAAGTGGTCCCTGTCAATTATTTTCAATTACATTCATCCTCATCATTTTAAACGACATTTCTCTAAATAAGCCATGTGATCTTTGGCACCCAAAATATTGTGTTTGATTTATATTGTGTAAATGAAAAATATGTGAAAATTTGAAGAATACAATAGGAAGAGAATATTGAGAAATATGACGTTAACAGTTAAAAACACGTTGTCTTCGGCATAAATTGCGTAAGGACAAACTTAAAATATTGTTGAATCCATTCGCTTACGAATTCAGGTCGCGCATCATCGATTCTTCGTTGCACTAATAGCGTTCTGTGTAGTTCTTATGTGGTAAGCGAATTCGTCGTAAATGAACTTCTCTCGGCGCTGCCGCCTTGTATCGTATGTAAAAGTAGTTACGCCTCCGCCATACAAATGAGTTTCTCTCCCATCTTTCCATGCTCGCTGGTTAAAGCATAGTTTAGGTTGAATAGCATTCCAATTCATTAGGTGTCCTACTACACCTTATGGCAGTGACCTGTGTTCACAGATACAACTGTTGGGTGGTGTTGAGATCAACAATTCCATCAATCATTTCGACCACCGAAACTTCACTCAAATGATGAAAATCATCATTGACCAGGTGCGTCCTTATGACAAGGCCAGGCCTCCGTTGAGGTTTTAATTTCACCCTATTTGCAACGGTTTATTTTTATGTGATTGGACGTGGATAGCTAGTACTGCCCATATAGTACCCAACCCAGTAGTATGTCATGATAGCCCACACACCAGAAATCCCAATAGATTTAGGTGTAATGCCTTTATGAATACGGCTCCATTTAACTGGATGGAAAAGACCGACCGTTTTTCATTGCCGTTTAGATCTCTACATCCATTGAGATGGTATCATATCGGGCGGGCTTAACCCTACCACCTTGTAGAGGACCTACAGTTTTACTTGGATTGCCGAACCATGAAAGAGCTCGCATTCGTACCGAAATGCACTTCTCTAATTCAGAAAGAGTAAGAAAGGAGCGACACTTGTACCCATGACTTGTCCACGTACCCCCGAGCTTCATGGCTCAGTAAAAAGGGAATAGCGTTATGCAGCTCTGAAAGATACCATAGGGTGCTACCTACGTCCTAAAGAACTCAGGGTCCAGGGGGTCTACTCATGAGATTCTCACCGGTGAGGAGTCACAAAACTTTCGTACTCATGAAAGGACTGCCACGAGTCACCCTAGTGTTGTCCCTTTCTGAATAATTATAGGGCGATGACACAACATACAATCTTTCAGTGATGATGTCAGGCGAACGCTAATCGTTAACGTTTCACTTTTATCTGCGACTTGAAATGGTGTTCGCTTCACGAGTGCATACACAGGGCGGGGCGCCGGCCGGCGGCGTGACGCTGAGCGTGGCGGCGCGGCGCGGCAGCGTGGACGCGCGCGACCTGCTCGGCGCGTACGCCGCGCGCGTCGACGCACTGGCGCGGGGACTGCGCGCCGCCTCGCGCATCATCGCCGATCAGCCCTTCTCCAAGCATGTGCAGGTGGGGCGGTCGTAGAGCGCGAGATGGCGGCCGTTTGAACAGGCCTTAAAATGGCGAGGCATTTTCGCGGTAACAAATGACAGCTCGTATATCTCACTATTGTGGACTTTGGCATTGTGTCCCACGTGACATAAGAAGCCGGAAGGAAATAAACGAACGCTTTTTAAAGTAGTAAGAAGTGGGAGCGAATGCACACCTGACGATCGGTCACGTTCCCTAGGGACGTGGCTTACGTGTCAGGTAGCTTGCTCTGCGTACAGTCGACCAAAAGTTAAAAGGATACACTTTCCGTTAAAAGTAGAAATTAATAGTGAAAAAATACAAGCTTATTTTTAATTTGAATAGAGCTTGATGTACCCGGTAAATAACAGACGTTCTCAGTTATGTTTGAATTCAAACTCATCCGTGTACTTAATTGTTGCTTAAAGCAAACATATTTTGACTGTTCTCCTTCTTATTCAATCTTATTCCTTAGTCTTTGGCAGACTGTACGTACACGTGAATCTCACTTCTATCGGTAAGTCGCATGCGAGATGTAATCCGCTATATAGCAAGAAAGTAGGCATATTTTTTTCTGCATAGAGTTTGACAGTTTCTCATGCGAGAACTTCCCGTGCTGGCTTCCGGAGCCCCCTGGAGGGTCAACTAATTTCAAAGCCTTTTCGACAATTTGTATATATTATGAACTGTGACGCGAAATGTGTTAGATGCACGAAAGCCATAAGAAGGGATCCAAAAAAAGGATCCTGAAATGAAGAAGAAAATATCTCGCAAGCGACTCACCAACGTGAGACTTCAAGAGTGCTACACTGCACTTTTTTCATATTTTCTGCTTGGCAGCAACGCTACGCGTCGTACTACAGCGGTTGCGGCGCGCGGCTCGCGAGCGGTGACGTCACACTCGACGAGTGCGAGGAAAACGCCAAGTAAGCTTCAAACGAAATCACTCCCAGGAATAAGGCCGCGCCGTCTAGAAAAGTACGCATTCCATGCCGCCGACGACAGTTGACTCGTTCAAACTGTCGACGGCATGGAACCCGTGCTTGCGCCCTACGACAATACAAGTTCCACCGTCCACCTCTTCAATCGCAGGACTATTTGAGCGCTTTTTGCTTGTTAACCGAAGTGCAGAACGCAGCTGAAATAAGTTTGCAGACTACCCACAGTCATCGAACGCGCCTAGGCGATTGACAGATAGTGTTCTGCCGACCGCGGGCTCGTTCGCACGCTGTTCCCTGGACAAGTGATTTACAATGTAATTTAAACATCTACAATAGTCTTAAATCGTTTATCACTATTCAAATGAAGTACAGTCGATTCCTCTCAATTGTATACACTGGAAAGATAAGGAATTCGTAAGTCCCTTATACTCTATGGTGGACGCATGCATGACGTCTCTATTTCCGGTGAATACGTTTCAGACGAAACGACTGTGTTAATCACATAGTAAAATAAAAAATTATGATCTACCTACGACAATCTGGTGTATTGCCAGTTGTGTTGAACGGTTCGGTTCGCAGGAAGAGCCAACGCGCGTGCGCGGAGGGCTACGCGTCGTCGCGCCGCGAGCACTGGGACGCGCTGCTGGAGCGCTACGCCGAGCCGGCGGCCTCGGATGTGCGCGCTTGACCGCGCCGCCTCCCCCCGCACCCGCCCCGCCGTTCCAGCGACCAACTCGTTTTGCTCTAGGAGCTTCAATTTACAGCTCGGACCAAACACAGATTATAGGACCAGTACCCGAAGTCCCAGTTGTCACCTAAATTGGCGTTTACGGCAAACCGATGGACTGGCGTTTTCAAATGTATGGAGAAACTGAAGAGCGCGCGCAGTGGGCGTTAATCGAACTAATATTTGCGAGTCCGAGCTTGATTTGACAGCTTACTCAACGTTGCCGTAAATACGTCGACGTTGCCGTTTACGTCGACTCCGCGTTTTCATACAAATCGGAAGTCCGAGTTTGACTTTGACAGCTTGAAGAAGTAAAACCATAGAATATCTTGTAAAAAATTTGTATGGAGTTTGACGTTTTTACGGAACTTCGAAGTTACGTAAACGCCAATTTAGGTGAGAACTCAGACTGACCACTCAGAACACAAATGTATAGATATGGTGGGGCTTAGCCTAAACGTTCAGACCCCGTTAGGATATTATATGTTCTGTGTTCAGACTGGCCCAAAAGTTTGGACCGAGTATACATATCCCTTTTTTTTATCTTTATTTTAATGGGCTTGGGTACACGAAGTGACCATGTCAGCCCTGATACATATCCCTGAGATAAGACATGTCACATTTCATAGAATTGTTTTCATAGAATTCCTTTAGAGAACCCGTATCACCAACTCGTATAATCTAACGTCTGCCACAGTACTCGTGAAATTCATATGAAAGGGTGAATGTGATTATTTACATGACGTAATATGTAGCTGATCATTTTATATTGTCATCGCACTCTCATTATAACAATTAGAAAGGGAATAGGATCATTCGTGTGAAAAGGTTTCACTTACTTGTCACTACTTAGTTGTCATTCCATTAGTAAGAAAGTCTAAGTATTCACCGGTCGGTCACAGGTGACCGTGAATCATCGGCGAATGTGAATTTAAACATAAACCCCACTTTGTTGTTCGCCTATAACTTCTCAACTACTTAACCTATTTTGGTTCTTCGGACAAATTATCTTACATAGCTTCACACACAATTACCTGAACAGTGGGGTCATAAACAAAGTTTTACAAAGATTAATTTATATGTCAGAATTGACACATATTCGCGTATACAATAAAATAATACAACAAATGTAGTTTGCTTCAATAATATTTATTGTAAACAGGAATATATTTCACAAATACATATAATGAACTCACTGTTGTTTCTTTTGTCCAAAACATTGTAATGCAAATCGAAAAAATCTCAGTTCATTTACTTGTTTCCACATTGTACATGGCAGTCGTGTAGACAGGAGGAATGATTAGCTACATTCAGCGGTATTTAAATTTAATTGTCGAATGCTTAAAGAAAAAGTTCTTTGGTAATTCCTATATAATGATAAGTACACAAGATAACAGAATACAATTCTGTCACCCACTGAAAAAAGCTTTACTTTGAGAAGTTAAAATGTTGTGCTGTTATCCCATGGAATTTAATGAATGAACATTTTTCTGCTGACCAAGACACAAGTCTTAGCAGTGATCGTGGAAAACATTTTGTTTTTTTTATGCAACCTGACATGGATGGCTAATACCACACAACTACAGTTATGATATTAGCCCAATAAACTACATTTCCGAATGAATTAGGTTCCATGCCAGGATCTTCCCTTTATGAGCACGGCTACATTGAAATGGATGGAAAACATGGACAATTTTTCATTGTCTCTTCGACTATCTTTTCATCCAATACGATGGTACCAGCCCGGGCGGGCTTAAACCCTACCACCTAGTAGGGGAAGGGGATCTACAGTTTTTCATGGATTCCGAACCATAGAGCATCTCGCATGCGTGAAAAAATGCACTTATCTAACTCAGAATGAGAAAGAAGGTGGTGCATGAATGGGCCGAGGATTTGAACCCAGAACTCTGGTATGCTAGTCTAGTCCCCGCGCCACTAGGCTACGAGCCGCTCAACATAATCGCAAAGCATGTATAGGTATTTTATTAAACACAGTACTCTTGAAACTATAGTCGAATATTTTCATTTCAATATTTACATCATTAAGAAAGTTGTCATTTGACTACCTATATCCAATGACGACCAATTTTTTTATGGAACCTGGACATGGGTAACTAATGCCATATGTACTGTCATTTGAGCTCAACACACATGGGAATAAGGTGCATGCAAGGTCCCTACTTATGTTGCACGGCTTCATGGAACTAGATATAAAACATGGACGTTTTTTTTGCCGCCTCGACCATCTTTCATCCGGGTAGATACCATCGCATTGGATGAAAGATAGTCGAAGCTGCAATGAAAATTGTCCGTTTTCCATTCAGTTCAATTTAGCCGAGCAATTTAAGGAAGGCCCTGGCATGGCACCTAGTTCCGATGTCGTATGTTAGGCTAATATCATGGCTGTCTGTTTGTTATTAGCTATTCATGTCGTAACATAAAAAAATTACAAAACAAATACATCACGAAATTATTGCGTTACAAAAGTGTTACTTGCACGAACTGTTGAGTTACATTTTTTTTGCGTGACAAAACAATTACGTCCGTCATACACCTGGTGGCTAACAGAGCCTATTTCAGCTATAGATTCCACAGCGATGAAGTCACTTTGAAGCTTACTTATAAAAATAAATTGTATACAATATTCAAAGAGTTTAAATTGACAAAAATAAATACAAAAATCGAAATACGTATACTGCAACAGTTCCCAATACATCATTAAGTATATTTAGCCATACAACTATGTTTCGATACAGTCACATCGAGTTGCTATGAAAAATCACAGGATCAAACGACATAGAAACTATACTTAAATTATACGCTAATAACAACAAAACAAGAGTAAACATTAAACTAATAATAAAGTTATGTTCCACAAAAAGGTTCAACTTAACATATAATAATTTCCTACACACATATATTTGTACATATAGAATAGATATAACGCTAACCGGTACATAAGGAAAAGATACGAAAATATACTCCATATAAGAATGAGATATTCTGTCGTTAAATTGAAACGAGAAAGACTGCAGACTTTTAGTCTCAATGCGCCGCGTAACAACAATATGCGACTGTGCTTTAATCCGTCTGAATCGGTTGCAATGTGAAGAATTCTTGCCTATGGGGATGAAAACTCAAAGATTATTGAAAATGTCGCATGAGTGACCTCACCTTAAAAACGGCAAAACTGTCATTCCAGTAATTGTTTTTCCTTTGATTTACGAGTTTTTTAGATGAAAAATATACTCCATGATGCAGTTAGAATAAGGTTTATTGGGGAAAAAAGAGTTTTTGGTAATTCTTCACACATTTTGAAACATTTACTAAAACATGTTCTAATCCAGCACAAAGTATGAAACGAAATATTATAGGTTATGTTTTTGTGATATTTTCTTTCCCACGACTTCTTTTCGTTGGCATGATTAAGAACAATTTATTTTTGGAATAACATGGAGAAAATTTAGTTCTTTAAATTACATAGATTGAGTAACAAAAATCAAATCTATTCTGTTTTATTTTGTATGTTATCTGACAGCTTTGACAGGTCTTTTAGGTTAGCTCACTTAGATGCCACCTGTCGTAATAAATAAGCAGTTTTCAGTTTTTCAGTCGTAACAAATAAGAGATATTAAAATGTTTGTTCTACTTAATAAATAAAAAAAACCCTAGTTATTTATTTATTTAATCAAATAATATAGTAGGATACATTATAAATATTAGGAAAAGGAACACAAAATTACTTTGGCAACTTACAGATACCAATGGATGATATTCTGACAAGCTAGTTTGCACTTCCAACGACATTCCTTTATATATATTTTTTATTCGACCTCTAAACGGCAACCACCGAGGTAAAAAAGTATATTCTTAGCATATTTTTACCCTAAAATATTTGCTTATGAGCTATAAATACATACATTGATGCCTACTATTCTAAGGAACCTCATACTAATACAAAAAAAAAATCATTGCGAAACAATCAGCCAATTCTAACATATTAGAACATACCAACAACGAATATATTCAAATATTGCTGCTTCAATATTATGCTCTTTTATATGTATCCTGAGTACATACGCATCAGCTGTCAAGGTAAGGACCAGGAATTAGAGTCCTGCATACTCAAAACGTTTGGTAATCCCTGCTCTATGCAAGATGCATTAAGTCCTGCACAGACAGTGCCGTTTATGTGCGCTTTTACATACAATCTCAACAAAGGTTTTAGCAGGGCGTGATCAATGTAATTATCACCACAAAAAACATCAATATAACTAAAGAGTGTGTCACTAGTACAGTTAGAATAAACTTGTATAAATTATGACTGCACATGCCAGGAAATAAGCGAAGAATTTAGGAAGCGCAACATCGTTTTTTTTTAACCTGACATGGATGGCTAGGTTACCATTATATAAGCCCAATAAATCGAATTCCCGAAGGAATTAGTTGCCATGCCAGGACCATCCCTTTACGAGCACGACTACATTGAACTGGACGGAAAACACGGACGATTTTTCATTGCCGCTTCGACACTCTTTACATCCAATGCAATGGTACCAATCCGGGCGGGCTTACACCTAGGGGAAAAGAGGACCTACAGTATTGATGGATTCCGAACCAAAGAGCAGCTCGCATTCGTGACGAAATGCACTTATTCAACTCGGAAAGAATAGGGCAAGAATTTGAACCTGGTACTTTTGTCTCTGCGACACTAGGCTACGAGCCGCTCACGAATTTTCGTTGCACTAAACAGCGTCATATCGTGTCGTTGGAACTCGAGAATATCAGTAGTAAACAAATTCGTAGGCGAATTGAACAGTCGGCGCTACCGTAAGTGTCACGAATTCGTTTCGGTCACCACTTCCATATTTCCTTAATCCCTGGCACATGCTAACGAATTGGTGGTCAGGAGAACGTCAGGAGAGCCCTGAAAGATAAAGATCGACCGTCAGTCTTTGATTACGATACGGCGCTACGGATCGACGATCGTTTGAGGTTTGAAACAGTTCATTAACACAGTATAAATATATTAAAACATAATCAAAATCGGCATTTCATAGGGCTTTCAGGGAATGAGCGAAAAATCTATAATGCACCGTGGAACATTCATTCTGGTACATTAATTGGAATAGCCACAAGTCGAAAATAACAAACGTTGTACTGTCAACTTCTTTTCTTAAGGTGGCCCAACCCGCTCAACTCCCCATACAAACGGGGAAAGATCACACCCATATTTATTATCAGAGATCCCAAATTTTGCTCAAAATTGCTTTATTTGATAGAACTAGATGTCTGATGACCGTTGGCATTGTAAAATTGTGTTGGGTTTCTAAGTTACAAGGTCCGAAAGTTCGAATTTTTCGCGCGTTTTATACAACAACTTTGGTGGTTTATTACGTAATGATAAAGTAAGAAAATCTTAAAAAGATTAGTCATCAGACATAGCTTATTTAATCAAGATTTATAATCTATTTGGGTTTTGTTAGATTTTTGACTACAGCGGTCGTGGTATACTTTTAGCTATAAGTCGTTTTGTAATTAAAATTTTCGTAAATCTTACCAAATCATACACTATGCACGTTGTCTTTTTTGTGGACATGTTGCATCTTCCTCATCACGGAGCCTGTCTTTTTCTTTGAAACAGAGAAGGTCCCAGAGCGCAACAGCACGGTTTTGTACAGTGCCCGCGAATGAGTTAGTCCCGCCGGGTTGGGCCACCTTAAGAATGGCCCGTAAGCTATGCTATACAAACGTTGCATTAATAGATCTTTGTTGCCTGATATTATGAACCAAATATCGAGTAAATTGGAACAGTGGTTTTCAAATGATTATTAAACTATGTTTGTATAGGAAGTGTATTTTTATGATGCTTACCCTACTTAACTTAAAAAAGTCGGTTAAGAAATTGATACCGTCTGCGTGCCGCGACCTGTAACTTTCCATAGCAACCATTTCGCCTACAAACTAAATTAACACCTAGAGCGACGGGCAGATCAGTAGTCCTCGGAGGGTTCAGTGCCGAAGTAGCGATCGCCGAAGTTCCCGATGCCGGGAAGCACGTAGAACTTCTCGTTGATCTCCGGGTCGCACGCGGACGTCACGATCTTCACCTGGATTCAATTCAAAAGCGTTTTGGGTAACCGTTTTTACAATCTTACGACCGGATCTTACCCGCACCATAGACTAAAGAGGAAGAGATAAACTGCTAACGTCAAACTAGTGTTGAGTAGAGGTAATAAAAATCCAAGAGTGAAAATAAACAGTTTTCGGCGAGTTTTGTACGTTGTATGACGTTAGCTATCTATGCCTTCATATTTAATCTATGCCTGCATCAAAGAGTTCACGACAAGGCGTACGGTATCGAGTGCACGCCGATGGCGGCCATCTTTGACGGTTTGAGCCTCACCTTAGGGAAGGCGTACGCTATCGAGTGCACGCCGATGGCGGCCATCAGCAGGCTGACAAGGCTGATGCTCTCCTCGGGCACGTCGTGGTCGAGGAGCACGCGGATCGCCATGATGGCGGCCGCGCCCGTCGCCACCGTCGCGTCCATCAGGATCACGCGGTAGTCCTTTATGTCCTTCGGCAGCCGGAGGTAGTACAGCTGCACAAAACACGGACGCTTTATTCGGCGGGGAAGAAAACACAATGCTTATAGTAGATGTCGCATGGGAGAGACCTCACATTAGAAAAATCGAACTTGTTATTCCTGTCAAGTTTTATTTAGGACTTTTTAAATAAATGTGTGTTAGAATGCAGAATGCAGTTAGAATAAGGTAAGAGGAAAGGAAGGGCTTTTGTTTGTTTTCAAAAAAATGTAAGGTAATTGTCTAGCACAAAGTTTAAAATGAAATAGTATAAGTTATGTTATTGTTATATTTTATTTACCACAACTTCACACATTAGCATTAAAAGAATTATTTTTTTCCGGAATAATATATAATATATAAAATGGAATAATAATATATTTATAATTTATTCTGTTTAATCTTTTAGGATCTGTGCCAGCTTTGACAGATCTTTTAGGGTAGGTCGCCTTGACCCCACCTGTCGTGATAAATAACCACATTTCTTTCCGGTTCAGGAAACGATGATCAGGGTATTCATGTAATTTACTAAAAATATATATGTAGCACGAAAAAAAAATTACTGTACTAAGCGGATTCATGTGTGAGTGGTGTTTGAATGTGAGGTGAGTGCATGACTTGTAAGATAAGTGTGAATGGTGGTGGAGTGTTAGTGTGTGAGGTGTGACTGGGATTGTGTGGTGATTAGGAGTGTAATGGTTAGTGAAATAGCGATTGGAATAGGGTGTGAGTGTGCGCCTCGTGAGGAAAAGGGTGGGGGTGAGTCAGGGTGGAGTAGGGGTGAGCGGTGATAATAGTGTGAGTGGGGTGTATTAGGGTGATTTGTTTGAGAGTAAATGCAAGTGTACCTCTGGCTCATCGGTCTGCTGGTTGGTCTGGATGAGGATTTTGCCGATACGAATGTCCTTGTAGACATCACACACCGCCTGCTCCATTGTCTCGCCTGCACGAAGTATCGACACTCCACAGATTTTCTGAACACCGCATCGTCGCCCTGGAGGACATATTATTTCTTTTTTTTTTTTATGTGACTGGACATGGATGGCTAATACCACAAGATCTGTCATGGTATTAGCCCAACACACCACATGGGAACTAGGTGCCATGCCAGGACCTTCCTTATATTGCACGACTACATTGAACTGGATGGAAAACACGGACAATTTTCATTGCCGCTTCGACCATCGTTCATCCAATGCGATGGTACCAACCCGGGCGGGATAAACCCTACCACCTAGTAAGTAAGGAAGGGGACCTACAGCTTAACGTGGAATCCGAACCACGGCCAGCCTCTCTCAATGGTCGAATGGTCACCCATCCAAGACCAGACCGGACCCAGCGTTGCTTAGCTTCGGAGAGCGATCGCCCAAGTGTCGCGCCACTGGGCCACTGAGGCTGACAAATTGTACACGTAAAAAAATGGTAACATGTTATTGCTTTACCATTTTTAGGGTACCATTTCTAAAAAGGGAAAAGGGAACCGCCCGTAGCTCAGTGGCGCGGGGTTCATGTTTTCCATGCCGGGGCTTTACATTGACCTAGAGTCATGAAATTCTACAACAAGCAAGGTCTCCCAGCTCGAGTAAAGGAAAAAATCCGAAAATTATTTGTGGACATATCACAAAAAAAAAAACAATTTGCATGGAACCCTTAGTGCACCGAGTTAGACTCGTACTAGTCCGGATTTTTTCAGGTTTTAGGTTACACACAAAAGGGGTGTTGAATAATCACAATAAATAGCTGGAAACAATTTTCGCTGAAATTTTTGTAGATCATTAACTAAAAAAAACTATACAATCCTGATAAATTCATCATACAATTATGCTTAATTTATCATCCATAGACAGAACAGTGCACACGAACTTGTTGTATTTTAACATTTAGCCAGTTTAATAATCACAGCAAAGAAGAAAGGAGCTGTTGTTGTTGTTGTTGTTGTCGGCGAGTAGCTGCCGACGCTTGAATGCACTTGACACGAGGCCGTTGTGCTCAGTAACCCGACTTTTGGCTCATTCCAGCCAGCCGAGCTCTTCCACAAAGCGTAGCAGCCCTTTAGGGTCTTTCCACACTTGCGGGTCGCTCCTTTCGGTGCTAAAGACCCCCGTACAAAATGTCTGCAGTTGTCTACATTCCATGACTATATGTGCCGGTGTCTCCTCCGCCTCCAAGCAGGCCCTGCAGAGGGGACTGTCCGTGACTCCGATGGTGTGCAGGTGTTTGTTGAGCTGGCAGTGGCCCGTGAGTAGGCTTACCACCGTTCTCAACTGTGGTCTATGCAGCTGTAGAAGTTTCCTAGTTAGGTGTGGATCCGGTGCTGGCACTGCTTCCCTTGATTGTCTACAGTCCGCTGTAGATGACCACCTTGCAGTGTGAGCCCGTGTCATTCGTTTCCTCAGCCAGGTCTTGACTTCACTGAAGGGGGTTGGCAAGAGTGGCTCCGGTCCGACGGGCTTGGAACTCGAACCCGCCTTGGCGAGATCGTCGGCCGCATCGTTACCATGGCTCCCGCTATGTCCCTTTATCCACTGGAGTGTGATCCTGTTGCCGATTGAGATGTCCTGTAAAGCCTCATGACATTGTTTAATTAGTCCAGAAGTGAATGTTTGATTGGCAAGAGCCTTCAAAACAGAAGCACTGTCGGTTAGTATTCTGATTGTATAGTCTACCATTTCACGCTGTTTTATTGCCGCGGCTGTCTCGATCAGACCTACACACTCCGCCTGAAAGATGGAGTTTCCAGAGCCCAGCATAACTGTTCTTTTGATATTCAGGTCTGCTGAGAAACAGCCAGCACCTGTACCATACTCGGTTTTAGAGCCATCCGTGTATACCCTAACTTCTCTTAATCCCGAGTAGTCCTTCGGACCCTCGGAGAGTTCAATAGTGTACAGTCTGTCAAAGTTATATGTCTTGGGTATCCTATCGCATCTTACTCCTAGCAAAGGGTTCTCCTCCATCGCTATACTGAGAATTGTTGTGTGCTGTGCCCTAGTCTCTCCTGTCCAGGAACCTGTCGTTCTGAGCCTGAAGGCTGCGGCTGCCGCCTCTCGTTGTATTATTAAATCAAGAGGCGGCAGTCCCAGCAAAACTTCTAGTGCTGCTGATGGGGTGGTCCGCATGCAACCAGTGATGGCTGTGCTAGCTATACGCTGAAAGCTTAGCAGCTTGTTTGCAGCAGTCTTAAGTTTGGTTCTGGTCCACCATACCACCGCCCCATATGTAATCATAGGTCTGATGACAGTGGTATAAAGCCAGAGCGTGAGTCCTGGTCTTAACCCCCAAGTTTTTCCCATTAGCCTTCGACACTGCCAGAAAGATATGCGTGCTTTATTTAGTCTATGTTCTAGGTGACGACTCCAGTTCAACTTGTTGTCAAGTATGACCCCCAGGTATTTCACCTCGGTTGATAGTGTTACTTCTACCCCAAAGAGCCTTAGTGGCTGCATTTGTCCTATGTCTCTCTTCCTGGTGAAAACTACAAGCTCCGTTTTAGTTGGATTGACACTCAGAGCGTAGTCTTTGCACCATGCTTCTACAATTTTGAGCGCACCTTGCATTATATTGCGCATTACATTTGCAAATTTTCCTGCCACTATTATGACAATGTCATCTGCATACCCTATCGTGAGGTATCCTGCTGCATTGAGTTTTGTAATTAGGTCATCTGCCACTAGGTTCCACAGTAGGGGCGACAGTACGCCTCCCTGTGGACATCCTTTGGCTACTATCCCCTTGATTGGACTCTGACTATCAAAGATAAGTGCTCTGTTCCTAAGCATATTGTCAATCCACCCACTGAGAGTGTTGTTGACGCCGTGTTTGCACAGGGCTTGACTTATGCTATGAAACGTCGTTTTGTCAAATGCCCCCTCTATGTCAAGAAAAGCACCCATAGTCATGCATTTCGTTTCCATGCCTGCCTCTATTTTACTTATTACTGCGTGTAGGGCAGTTTCAATGGATTTCCCTGACGTATATGCATGCTGGTGTTTATGAATGGGATGTCGGGGCAGGATTTTATCCCTAATCTCCCTGTCTATTAACCTTTCAAGAGTCTTTAGTAAGAAAGAAGTTAGGCTTATGGGTCTGTAAGCTTTTGCTGCAGAGTAGTCCTCCCTACCTGGCTTGGGGATGAAAACCACTCTTACCTCCCTCCACGCTTTCGGGACATATCTGTGTGCTAGACATGCTCTCAGTATGTCTAGCACACAGATATGGTGCTTTAAATTTTGTTTTTTGTTTCCTCTTGTCTTTTGAGCGATGGATTTGACGTAGCAGTAGTCTTACTTAAGTTAATAATGACAACGAAACCTTAAGGTCCGCCCGTAAGCACCTGAAAATTTCGCCTCCCATACAAACGTAGTTTACTAATAATTTGAAAACCACTGTTCCAACTTACTTGATATTTGGTATCTAATATTAGGCTACAAATATCTGTGTCTGCATGTCTTTGTTTTTTCGGTAAATGTATTCTGGGTGAAACCACAGAAAAAACAAAATTCGTATGAAGATTTTCTGTTTGCTTTCATTTCAGTCGGTTTGGATTTAAAAAAAAAACAAAAGCCTGCAGACACAGATATTTGTTACCTGATATTATATATTAAATATCGATTACATTGGAACAGCAGTTTTCAAATGAGTAGTAAACTACGTTTGCATGAGAAGCATAGCTTACGGGCCGTTCTTAAGGTTTCCAAATGATTAATGAAACTTTCAGGGTTGATTCACTATCTATCTAATGAGACCGTCACAAAGTTGTGAAAGATAGAAACATGTGCAGAAACAGGTGTCACCGACCTTCGTAGGTGTGTCCCTGTGGCGTTTGGACGGTCGCGTCGCAGTAAGGCAGCAGCGACAGGGCGAACTCTATGACGAGCCGCATCAGCCGCTTCGAGTAGAAGATGAACTCGTCTCGCGACGTGTCCTTGTTGCGCATGAACGTGTGCAGCCCTTGCACCTGAACATTCATCACGCAATGCTGTGTTAAACCAACGTACTCCTAAACATGTCTGTGAAAACCGATTCTCCACACCGGACAACCGTAAGTGTTAACAGACATAACGTACTTGTTATTTATTTGATTTTTTTGCATGGTATTTTTTATTCATCATCCATATCCAGTACACTGCACTCGAATTGGTCATATTTTAACATTAGCCAATTCAGCAAAACAAAACACAGCGAAGAACTGAAGAGAAACTCCGCTGTTTTTTTTTTCAATGTCCACTTAGTCTAAATTTACAAAAGTGTTTGTAATTTTATTTTAACAATAACATAGGTAAAACACTAAATAAACATGAATTCACAAAAATCAACAATTCATGCCGTATGCAACAGTTAATGACAAATATAATTTTATTTGCAAAGACTATCCCCACCAACTAACATGTTGCCTATTGTCTTATAGTGTCTCCTAGGTCAGAAGTTTTTTGGAAAATTATAGGACTTTTCAGCTGTCACTGCAAAGACGAAACATGGAACATGGCTACATTAAAACAGTATCACAACAAATACTTAGGTGTTATTCAGAATATGGATTAGTTAAGCGCAGTGAGACCAGTTTTCGCTTTGGCCTGGTGGGATTCAAACACTCCGATACTTGGATGAAAGTAAAATTGAACCTTTTTTGCTTTATTCCAGAGCACTCTACAGGACCCAAAATTGCACTGCAGTGGAAATACGAAGGCTTTGTCTTCAGCTAGTGATTCACGACTCTGATAGCTGACCGGTGTAGGAGCTAGGTACCTGCGGTGTGTCCTTGAGCACGTACAGGGAGTCCGGCAGCGGTTGGCCCACGTGCGCCACGGCCAGCTTTTCCCGCACCTTGAATCCACGCTGCAAAAATACAAACATTATGTCGTCTTTACCATGGAGAATGCTCGTCGGAGCTGCATTCGTTCAACGTTTGTCGTCGTTCGTGTTTACATTCCAAAAATAACAACTCACCGATCTTCTAGATCCTTTATCGGTAGGGTCGGAAAACTATGGAATGAACTCCCTTCCGAGGTATTTCCCCCAAAGTACAACCTGGGATCCTTCAAACATGGTGTGACGAAGCACCCGGCCCAGCCGGCATGGTTTTCACAGCCCCCCTGTCTGTTCGAAATCCCATGGGCGTCGTCGTCGGGAAACTTAATATGTCCTGGTGTACATGTCACCAGATGTGGTGTACATTTCAGCCTGAGTGGCCCAGTGGCGTGACACTTCGGCGATCGCTCTCCGAAGTTAAGCAACGCTGGGTCCGGTCTGGTCTTGGATGGGTGACCATTAGACCGTTGAGAGAGGCTGGCCGTGGTTCGGATTCCACGTTAAACTGTAGGTCCCCTTCCTTACTTACTAGGTGGTAGGGTTAATCCATCGCATTGAATGAACGATGGTCGAAGCGGCAATGAAAATTGTCCGTGTTTTCCATCCAGTTCAATGTAGCTGTGCAATATAAATCCTGGCATGGCACCTAGTTCCCATGTGGTGTGTTGGGCTAATACCATGACAGAAGGTGTGGTATTAGCCATCATGTCCAGTCACATAAAAAAAAAAAACATCATATGCCGCGCATAACATAAAAAAAACGATCCGTCTACATTTCTATTACCGAAGAAATTCGTGTTGAGACGCTAGGCGATTACCCCTGGAGCTAAGATAGTAGTGTAACGGTACCGCCGGTATGCATGGAAACGAGACTTGGGTATGGCAGAAAGGCACCCATGTAGAATAAATGTTGTAAAAATGTGTTCCTGAGGGAAATTTTCAGAGTGAGTAGACCGGACAATTCCTGCAATAGCTGAGTTAGAGACCGGTAGTGTTAAGACGGTGATGACAATCGACAAGGATATTTTGATATGGTCTGGATATTGGAGCGAATAAGTGACAAAAGATGTACAGAGCGGAAGTGAGTGGAGTTGTCATATTGGGGTAGCCTAGAACATGAACGCAGATAGGTTGATTTTACTATGCAGTAGAATAGGTAATTTCATTGATTTCCACATGTCCTTTATCTATAGAATAGGTAAACTGGTTTTTTTTTTATGAGACCTGACATGGATGGCTAATACCACACAACTACCGTTATGATATTAGCCCAATACACCACATTCCCGAAGGAATTGCCAGGGACCTTCCTTTTATGAGCACGGCTACATTGAACTGGATGGAAAACACGGACAATTTTTCATTGCCGCTTCGACCATATTTTGTATCCAATGCGATGGTACCAACCCGAGCGGGCATAAACCCTACCACCTAGTAGGGGAAGGGGACCTACAGTTTTACATGGATTCCGGAGCAGCTCGCATTCGTAACGAAATGCACTTATCGAACTCACTCTACGAATGAAATGCACTTATGGAATGCACTTCCCGGCATGGTATTTGCCCCAAAGTATAACCTGGAATATTTTAAACCTAGTGTGACGAAGCAACTGGCGGGCTCCAGCCCAATTAGGCCTGGGGTATGCCATATGAGGTTGTACATTAAAAAAATATCAAGAACCAACTGTCATGTCAGTCAGCCAGTGGCGGCCTTTGGGGGTGGCGAGCAGGGGCCTCGCGCACTCGCGCAACAATCCTAGTAGAAAATTATTATGCACTAATATGTTTATTTGAATTTTGCGCCGCACGTCTCGCAATATAAAACTAATGACAACGTCACACGACTCGCGCTCTCTTGTTGGTAGTTATCGCGAAAACTATGACATAATTTGGGGGTTGAAATTTAAAAGAAAAGAATATTAACCGAAGTGTCCTGAAAATTATAGCCAAGACACCGGTAAAAGTTGGGTCGAGGTTATAAATATTAAAACATTTCTGCCAAACCTGATATAATATCGGCTTTCAGCCCTTGCTAAAATTTAAAAGGAAAATGAAGTAGCTCTTTCCTTAAATTATTATGATTTAATTAATGATTTTAGCCTTAGAGAAAGCCGCAAAATGAAACCGTAGTTTATCATGATTAATAATAATGTGTTATCTATGCGTTTATTATTATTTGTTTATTTCCAAAAAAACAATTTCCTACTCTATATTTATTTATTCATAACTTTGCATTAAGGTGGGTCAACCCGCTCATTTCCCCATACAAAAGGGAAAAGAAGATCACGCCTATATTTCTTGTCAGAGATCCAAAATTTTGCTCAATATAGCTTTATTTGAATGAACTAGATGTCTGATGACCATTGGCATTGTAAAATTGTGTTTGGTTTCTAAGTTATAAGGTCCGAAAGTTCGGATTTTTCGCGCGTTTTATACAATTACTTTGGAGGTGGATTATGCAATAATAAAGTAAGAACATCTTAAAAAGATTAGTCATCAGACATAGCTTGTTTAATCAAGATTTATAATCTATTTGGTTTTTGTTAGATTTTTGACGACAGCGGTCGTGGTTTACTTTTAGCTATAAGTCGTTTTGAAATTAAAATTTTCGTAAATCTTACCAATTCATACACTATGCACATTGTCTTTTTTGTGGACAGGTTGCATCTTCCTCATAACGGAGCCTGTCTTATTCTTAGAAACAGAAAAGGTCCCAGAGCGCATCAGCACGGTTTTGTACCGTGCCCGCAAATGAGTTGAGGCCGCCGGGTTGGGCCACCTTAAAACTCATTCCTAAACGACAAGGGCCTCGCAAATATCTACTCGCCAGGGGCCTCGCAATGGCTTAAACCGCCCCTGCAGTCAGCCGAGTTTGGGAACTTATTTACTATGAATTGCATAGTACAAGGCAAAGATAAAAATCATAAAACATTAAACCATTCTTGCAACAGTTTGAGTTAAAATTTCCTCATTTAGATAAGTAGAGAGTAGCAGATAAAGATAAAAGATTATGTAGATTACCATTATGGCACAAATGGTATTAATCAATAACTCAAATAAGTGGTGCACTTCACTTAAGTAATTCATTTGTTGATTAGCTGATTTCAACGGAATCTCGCTGAATGTTCAAAATCAATTGGTGCCAAACAAGTGTGTCGTTGGACCTTTATATTTTACGTAATGCACTGCATTGTTGCTATACCACATGCAAGACAGTCAAGGGCATTTTCTACTAACTCTCTGTACTTGAGGTCAATTTCGGTTTGGCTGGAGGTTTGTCTCTGCATGGTGAGTCAGCCCAAGTGCCCAGTGTGACGCGGTGGGTAGGTCATACAGTCTAGGGGACGAATCCAGATCTGTTGTTTCAAATACACTTTATGGTTAGGCCGAGTTCCCAGTGGGACACGGTGAGTCGGTCTTACACTGGGCGATGGAAGGCGTCTAAAATTATGCTGACTTTGTCAGTCATTTAGACTGACGGTGAAGGTATTTCATTTTTAATTTCTATTATTTAAACTTTTTGGTAGTCAACCCAGTAAAGAAGAACCCGCAAAGATACTTCACGGGTTTACATAACATATTTTTCCATCCACAATTATTAAATACACAATTGGATCTAAATGCTACTGCCAAACAAATCCTTGGTAGAACAGATTAAGGCAAAGAACAAAGAACAATAGAAACAGCAACCCTCAGTTTAAATTTGTACTTACAACTAACAAAGTTACTAATGCAATAATATAAATTAATGTAATTTACCAGTGGATCTACTATTGTTAACATGACTATGGTGAGTGCGTTTTGCTGATGTAGTCCTGGAACTGCAGTTTGGTCGATCCCATTTTGCCGCGATCAGTCAGTGCCCAGTGCAAAACTGCGAGACTTGTGGCTGGGTGACGGTATGACTGACCTTTTTATACCTCGCGCCGGGTGTCGGCATCGGGTGTGATGATGATGGTAAGCGATTCAAGGCACAGAAGTCCTAGCTGGTGTTTCTTACTACCTACCCAGAACGACAGGTTGACAACACACTTTGAGGCTTTCATGTTATCCTCAACAATTTAGCGAAAATAAATGTCATCCTGCTAGAGGCAGTAATGAGGATGTGTATCAATTGGATGTCCCTACATGATTATTTCACAGTGCAGCGGTCATAGTACATTATCACTACAACATTGGTAACTAAACATAAATGGACCCGAAACTGTTGAAGTTAATTTATTAATTTTGGGTAGAGAAATACTAAAGGAAGGCAAGTGACAATTAAGATCACAAGCTACCTTCTAATGTGTAAAGGGAGAGGCTACAAACCCCAATTTAGTAATTGTTTCCATCCAGTTCAATGTAGCCGTGCTCATAAAGGGAAGGTCCTGGCATGGCACCTAATTCCTTCGGGAATGTGGTGTATTGGGCTAATACCATAACGGTAGTTGTGTGGTATTAGCCAACCATGTCAGGTCGCAAAAAAAAAAATTTAGGTAGCATAGTGATGGAATAAAATAAAAAAACTCACATGAACCCGTTCCTCCGACATATTATTTCGCAAGTTCCCTCAGTCGCTAACGGAACAGTAGTGAGCAGAAAACTCGAACGGCGACATTTATAGTTCCACCTCTATACCCTTTGTGGAGACACTAGAGACACTGAATGGCCAATACTGCGAAAATTGCTTTGGTTTACACTTGCTCCGCCACAACACAGTCACATCCGCGGGTTTCACCTGAGAACTTTGAACGCCAATAACATTGTGTGTAACCTAGAGTGTTCATTGTTGCGAGGATATAGATGCAAATGTTTTTCTGAGTATAATGTTGTTAGCTCGTTGGGTATTTGCTATCATTAATCAGAAGTGATTGAGGTAACAGTGAAACTAAATATTGCATTGACAAGAAACTGGTTGACTACAAACATAAATTAAATATGGTGTACGTTAAGGGCGTGCCAAAAGCTGCACTTCTATAAGGGCGTAAGTGAAACCACATTTTAAACACAACCAAAATCCTTTTTCAAATTTAAAAAAGATGAACGATACATTTATGGCCTAGCTAAATTAAAAAATAAACCGGTAAGTATTTGACTATCTTGTTCTTGGTTCAAACACATTTCAAAAATATTTATTCATATTTGTTTAATCTGAGAAATAATAAACAACGGAGACTTAACAGTTTTATGTTAATGTAATAGTTACCCCATCAATCCATAAAACTTTTTGGACTATCTAATTTTGTTGTTATTTTTAAATTTGATTAAATATTGTTTTACCTACACCATTATTAAACTGAACACAATCCGTTCTTATCACGCCCTTAACATAAAAAGTAAAGTATGTACGTAATACTGAAATTGTAGTCTTCTTGTGTTCTAGTTGCAAAAAAATATATTTTATTCATTGTTTTTTGTTTTTCTGTGACAGGCAAAGTAAACCAAATAACTAATGAGTTTGGTCATTAAAATACTTTATTAATTAAAATATTCTAATAAATCTATTAAATAAAATACATTAAAATACTTAAAATACTCCTTGAACACATCTAATTCGTTACTTTATAGAAGACACTTTAATTAAAACTCAAAAATACTCAATAACAAAACCTTGTGCACACCAGAGAGAGTCACTTACATACTGATAACTGCATAATACAAACGAGCTCATACACTGTGGCTAGTCTATTATTTTTGTTTCTTTATCAGGACCTCGACCAATGAACCTAGTGTCTGTATCTATATGGATTGGAGACTCGGGTATACAGATAAAGTGGTGTGTCGACTCCAACATAAGTTTAGAATTGAGAACGAATAGGTGACGAAACAATTTCATCAAATATTTTGTATTATTATCAAATATATCATATTATTTTGAGTGTGAGGAAATTCTGGGAAAATGCTGCCAAGCAGATTTATTAAATACTAGTGGCTCAGCCAATTTAAACAAATTTTCAAATGACACACGAAATCTCTAGAATCTCTAGGCATGTGAAAGTTATAGAGTGGCTTCCAGTTAAGGTGGCCCATCCCGCTCATCTCCCCATACAAAAGGGGAAAGAAGATCACACCCATATTTCTTGTCAGAGATCCAAAATTTTGCTCAAAATTGCTTTATTTGATCAAACTAGATGTCTGATGACCATTGGCATTGTAAAATTGTGTTTGGTTTCTAAGTTATAAGGTCCGAAAGTTCGCATTTTTCTCGCGTTTTATACAATAACTTTGGAGGTGGATTACGCAATGATAAAGTAAGAACGTCCTAAAAAGATTAGTCATCAGACATAGCTTATTTAATCAAGATTTATAATCTATTTGGTTTTTGTTCGATTTTTTACTACAGCGGTCGTGGTTTACTTTTAGCTATAAGTCGTTTTGAAATTAAAATTTTCGTAAATGTTACCAAATCACTATGCACATTGTCTTTTTTGTGGACATGTTGCATCTTCCTCATCACGGAGCCTGTCTTATTCTTTGAACCAGAGCGCAACAGCACGGTTTTGTACCGAGCCCGCGAATGAGTTAGGCCCACCAGGTTGGGCCACCTTAAGATGAGAACACTTAATAGGAAAGGATTCACATTCGATTATCCATACATACATGACACATTCCTTGGAATAAGCAATGTACCTCCTTAGTACGAAAAAGTATATTTACTTAGGTAAGGATTATTCAAAATTAAATTGCTAAGACGGTAAAATACGTCAACATTTTTATTTTATTTTATTTGGGAAATCACCAGCGTGTTCAAAGCATCAAATTAACGAATTTTCATATAGCACTGATCGAACACACGAAATCTCTAGAACCGCTTAACCTAGAAATGTAACATTTTCACAGTAGCTTTCTTTTGAGATCAACACTCGCTAAGAAAATATGTTTCGAAAGTTAGCTGTAAGGCCAAAATGAACTAAATTTAAAATGGCAACCAGATTCTCTAGAAACGGTAAACCAAGAAACGTGAACATTTCAGAGTAGCTTAGTTGTATGGTAAGCATAGCGCCTGAATAGTATACTTTTGAAATCCAACTGAAGAGGGCGTATACGAGAGCAAAATTCTCACATACTACTTAGTGCCTGATTTAAAATGATATTACTTCATTATAAAGTTCGACATATGGCGTAAGCCAGGTCCTGAAAGAGGTGCCCGGCGAGGTTAATGGGCTTTCGACCGTTCACATGGGGTGGAGAAATATTGCTTTTTATTTTAAGCGCGGCATATGGTGCACGCTAGGACGTCTCGGTGCCTTACAATCCCCATGAGCTTTCTAACTTTCACGGAAAACCATACCGGCCAGCCAGGAGCTTCATCACACCATGTTCGAAGGACCCCGTTTTGATTAAATCTAATAGATAGATACATCGTCGTCGTCCATTCTTTTGGACCAGCTTTGGGCAACTTTTCATCTGGAAAATAATTCCAAAACTATCAGCTAGTTACTTATAGTTCCGAATTTGACGATGAAGGCACACTGGAAAAATTCACCTGCATAAGATGTGTATTGAAACATCTACAATCCTTTTAGGGTAGATTCACTATTTAAAATAGAACAACTTTGAAATTGAATGAATTGAGGGCGCAATGTAGTTACTGAGTGCTAGCTTCACGTAGATCATATTCTATTTGAATACCAAACACTCACCAACTGCAGCTGCTTGGGAATATGCTGCACTATGAGGTTGATGGCGACTTTGCTGTCTCTGCCCCAAGCCACGATAATGGCAGCGCGCACCATTGAGAGCGCAATGTAGTTACTGAGTGCTAGCTTCACGTAGATCATATTCTATTTGAATACCAAAAACTCGCCAACTGCAGCTGCTTGTGAACATGCTGCACTATGAGGTGAATGGCGACTTTGCTGTCTCTGCCCCAAGCCACGATAATGTCAGCGCACACCATTGAGGGCGCAATGTAGTTACTGAGTGCTAGCTTCACGTAGATCATATTCTATTTGAATAGCAAACACTCACCAACTGCAGCTGCTTGTGAACATGCTGCACTATGAGGTGAATGGCAACTTTGCTGTCTCTGCCCCAAGCCACGATAATGTCAGCGCGCACCATTGAGGGCGCAATGTAGTTACTGAGTGCTAGCTTCACTTAGATCATATTCTATTTGAATACCAAACACTCACCAACTGCAGCTGCTTGTGAACATGCTGCACTATGAGGTGGATGGCGTCTTTGCTGTCTCTGCCCCACTGCACGGTAATGTCAGCGTGCACCATTAAGGGCGCAACGTAATTACTGTGTGCTAGCTTCATGTAGATCATATACTATTTGAATACCAAACACTCACCAACTGCAGCTGCTTATGAACATGCTGCACTATGAGGTGGATGGCGACCTTGTTGTCTCCACCGCGCGGCACGATGATGTCGGCGTGCACCATTGACGGCGCAATGTAGTTGCTGTACGCCGGCTTTACGTAGATCATGTACTGTTTGAGTACACCCTCGAGGTCTCTGCCACGCTGTACTATGTCCCTGTGGAACAAATGTATGCAGTTTGACTGTTTTTTTCTATACGAATCCTCTGTTTACACAGATATTCAGGTTTTTCGTCCGTTGTTCTATCTCTGCTGTAATCGAATCGTCATATATCATTGCCGAGTCCAGGAGTGAAGACGAATGGAGGAATTCAACAAAAAGTTTGATTTAAGGACGCCGGATGATAGAATTTACAAATCTGTATTTAATAATTTGTTCTATGTAATGATAGCACCATAGGAGAAAAACTGGAGACTTTAACACCTATGTCTACTACGATTGGATAGTCAGCCAAAGTCCTGCTAAACAACAAAAGTTATGTTTCATTCATAAAATATGGTTGAAAGAGGTAATGGCTGTGCCCGGCGTGATGCTCGTGAACGGGTGCTGTTTGTGGGGACTGGCCTGCTCCAATTGGCAACATATTAGTTGGAGGGGATTGTCTTTGCAAATAAAATGATATTTGTCATGAACTGTTGCATACGGCATGGATTGTAAATTTTTGTGTATTCATGTGAATTTAGTGTTTTACCTATGTTTCTGTTAAAATAATTGACAAACACTTTTGTAAACTTAGACTAAGTGGACGTTGAAAAAAAAAACAGCGGAGTTTCTTTCCAGTTCTTCTTCGCTGTGTTTTGTTTTGCTGAACTGGCCAATGCTAAAATATGACAAATCCGAGTGCAGTGTACTGTCTATGGATGATGAATAAACAATACAAAAAAAAAAAAAAATTAGGGAACTACATATGCCCTAAAAAAATATTACCTCCTGAGTCTCCGAGCGAGCCTGATGTCTGCGTCTGTATCCACAAATATCTTCATGTCCAACATCTTCAGCACCTCGCTGTTGTAGAACGCAAGTATACCCTCGAATATTATCACGTTCGCTCCGTACATTGTTTTCTGAGGACAGGGTTAGAAAAAAATATTTATATGTTGAGCTGTCCAGACAGATCTATTTGGACTAACTGGTGAGTGCTGCAATCACAAGTTTTTAACAGAAAATGATTGTTACTGACAGAATGACAGTCCTGTGTTCACAATGCAGCCGTTTTCGCTGACACATTAGCCTGTTTGGAACAGTTCGGAACCAGAAACAATCCGCCATAACCTATTCCTTTTTAAGGTTCCGTACCCAAAGGGTGAAAACGGAACCCTATTACTAAGCCTCCGCTGTCCGTTCGTTCGTCCGTCCGTCCGTCCGTCCGTCCGTCCGTCCGTCCGTCCGTCCGTCCGTCCGTCCGTCCGTCCGTCCGTCCGTCCGTCCGTCCGTCCGTCCGTCTGTCCGTCTGTCACAGGGCTGTATCTCAGTAACCGTAACAGGTAGACAGCTGAAATTTTCACAGATTGTGTATTTATTTTGCCGCTATAACAACAAATAGGTAAGATTAAAAAATAATTAAAATTAAAGGGGGCTCCCATACAAAAAATTGTTTTTTTTTGTTTTTTTTTTCTACGATGGTACGGAACCCTTCGTGTGCGAGTCCGACTCGCACTTGGCCGGTTTTTAGGGTTCTGTACCCAAAGAGTGCCAACGGAACCCTATTACTAAGCTCGAAACGTCGGAGAATGTCTCCTCCCACCGCGTGAAAAGACCGTAAGTTTTCAAACATGTTCAATGACTGCGGTAATCTAAATAGTATCACATGCTGAACTGGATTGAAAAGATGGACAATTTTCATTGCCGCTTCGGTCAACCCGGGCGAGAATAACCCTACCATCTTGAAAGTTTAAAAGGACCTTAAAATTAACATGGAATACGAACCAAACGTCCAATCCCTTAATGACTGCATCGGATGAAATGCTTGGCCACTTGTGTTAAATTTAGGTGCCAAACGATAGATTTTGGCCTATAATGAGTTTGGTCCTTAAAAAGTACTTAAAAAGTGGTCTTCATCTAGATAGAAGACTAACCTGGCAAAAGCACATCTTTACTAAAAGAAAACAACTAAGCCTGCAATTACGGAACCTATATTGGATGCTGGGCCGCAATTCTCAACTGTCACTAGAAGCAAAGTTAATGCTGTACAAAAGTCTCTGGGGTACAGCCTCCAAATCAAATATTGCAATTTTGCAAAGGTTTCAGTCAAAAATGCTTAGAATAATTGTGGATGCGCCCTGGTACATCACAAATAACTTACTGCACGATGACTTATCTATCCCTACAGTCACAGAAGAGGCAAAAAAACTAACACAACTATATAAAGAGCGCATTAGAACTCACCCAAATTTCCTGGCTACCCACCTGATGGATGAAAAGCCCACATATCGCCGATTGAAGAGGAGAATTCCTCAAGACCTCATAACAAGATGATCCCTTCACCTTTGTAAAGTATTAGGTTGCTTCACTGGAAGCAATCCTAGAAAGCCAACACTAACAATTCACATAACTATTACTGAATGTCCAAATATGCGACAGATTGTAATATAAAAGGGAGATAAAAAAAATAAAGTAAAAAAAATCGTCTGCTGGGCAACAATAGAGCGATTGTTATTAATCCGTCACAGTGACATTAACTGTTCACTTTGAACTCTGGCGTTCGGGTATAACTGCTCGCTGCTCCGCCGAGTTGTAACAACCAAGGAACATAGTTAATGCCAGTCGACCGCCGTCTTGGTGTCAATGTTGCGAGTGTAGATGGCGACTCACCGTGCGGTTCTCCCGGGAGTGCGTCACGTAGTTGTAGATGGGCACCTCGACCTTCTTGCCCTCCTTCAGCCGCTGCAGCACCCCGCTCAGCAGCTCCATGTCGAACGCGTCCGGGTGGTCGAAGTTGTACTCGTTCTTCTGGGCGAGGTGGTGTTGCTTTTCATTCAGAACCTGCAGTTAGGATTTTTCAATTATTCGTCTGCCAAAGATGGCCACGGATATGCCTTACGATGGGCAACTTATATATGGTCCTGCCCCCGAACATAACTAGCCCACGGTCCACTCGGTGTGTGTTCGAAACAGAGGCCCTGGCCGAAGAGGTGCCCGCAAAGCGCATGGGCATTCGACCTTTTTCGATGGCTGCAAAAACCAAGTTTGAAAGTCCCAGGTTGTTATAATAATACCTTGGCAGGGAGCGCATTCCATGGTTAACCCACCCTTTAGATAAAGGATCTACAGGGTCGGTTGGTCTTATAACAGAAATGTTGGCAATTAATGGGTACATTCCCAGCCAGTTGTATATGAGCGATTTTGAAGCTCTGAAAAGCATTATTTGTGGTATAAACGATATAATACAGAAAGAGTCCCTACATCCGTCAGAGTTGGAGGGTCTCCAGTAACATCAGGGTCGCCAGACGCATGGCACCAAAGAGAATATAATCACTGCGTTTTAAGAGTCGGGACTGTCATACATTGGAACAGTTTAGGTCGATTTCATCCGAATGTATGAAACGTGTACTAACTGTCAGTCCAATCGACATAGCCGCCACTGCTGTCAGCACGCGTTTCATGCAACGTTTTTTACTAAGGGAGTTGCGCCAGACTGCATGGCACGGCACAGGATCGAATAATTACTCCACACAAGTCTTCTGTGTCTTGTAAAGCAGTAGTTTTTAGTTCAGCAAGAAAAAACTTTCTAGATTGTTAGTTAGGTAAGTTTCTTTTACCTTTGCTGAATTCAATTAGAAGCTGTAAAGACAGCCAAATGGCCGACAGTAAAACTTATACATGTATTAGCCTAGGAATTTAATCAGACTAGGAATATCAAAATATTTGGGTCTTGTGATTTTTACATAAGTGATGCTTTAATATTATAATAGTGTTTTAGTTTGCCCAATGCGGGTTTTTTTTTATTGCAATATATTGAATCATCATTATAATTAACTTTATTAAGTTTTTGAGGAAAAAAAATATCACTGTGCATTAATGGACTGTGAGTATAATATGCGAAAAACCATTTTAAGTACAATCAAACCAATATTAATACCAATCAATAAAAATACCAATCAATTTTGATTTGATACAATTTCGTATCAATAATGACGAGGGCTCTATACACCCGAATTTTATTTTAGTTAAGCATTAATAGTTTCTCGGTGTTGGTAAAAATCTCATATAGGAATCTATTATTACTTTATTGATAGGGCTGCTCTCAAACCATTATTCTCTTAATTTTCTGTAGGTGGTAGCATTTAAAGGGATATGTAACTATGTGTTCAGCTGACAGTAGTAGTTTATGACAAAACTTATAGTATTAAAACCTAATGTGCAAGTGTTTCACAGTGTTGTGTTGCCACTGGAGCAGTGCATCGCTTAAAGGTCCTTGCTTACGGTGACGCTTGGCTCGGGTTATCTCTTTCCCTAAAATATGGTTGAAAGAGGTAATGGCTGTGCACGGCGTGATGCTCGTGAACGGGTGCTGTTTGTGGGGACTGGCCTGCTCCAATTGGCAACATATTAGTTGGAGGGGATTGTCTTTGCAAATAAAATGATATTTGTCATGAACTGTTGCATACGGCATGGATTGTAAATTTTGTGTATTCATGTGAATTTAGTGTTTTACCTATGTTTTTGTTAAAATAATTGACAAACACTTTTGTAAACTTAGACTAAGTGGATGTTGAAAAAAAAACAGCGGAGTTTCTTTCCAGTTCTTCTTCGCTGTGTTTTGTTTTGCTGAACTGGCCAATGCTAAAATATGACAAATCCGAGTGCAGTGTACTGTCTATGGATGATGAATAAACAATATAATACAATATTGGAAAACAGTGGCTCCAAGACATAAAATATTTCACAAACATGCGACCAAACTATTAGCGGAAAATTCAACAAAAAGCGATTATATGAAAAAAAAACTACACAAATCAAAGCCAGACTGTACATTTTCATGTGGAAATGGTACCTTGTAGAATGAGTCCATGCTGACAATAGTGACCCAAGGTATATTGAGTGATTCTATGATCTTGGCAGCCACTGTGGTTTTTCCAGAAGCGCTGGCCCCGCATATACCTGTCACAATATTTGCATCAGCGATTTGTGTGCACAGCAATGCACACAAATCTCTACACTCAAAGCGATATTATTATAACAATAAATTATTGTTGAAGCGTCTAAGAACACGAGGAAAGATGCTACAAAAAATTCTGGAATGGTGTTTTTAAAATTAGTCCGTTAGCTATTGAAATATCTTATAACCGTATTTAATAGATGCACAGAAAAGTTTATATTAAAACGAAAGATGGGTAAGCTTCCAAAAACAGAAGATACTTCTTAACTTCTTTGTCTATATCTATGTATGGTTGCCGGCAAATTTTGAAAACGGCCTTTATGGAGTTTGTCCTGCACGACTTGAATAAATGTCGAAATGGCAGTCGTGTCGCCTACATGTCATCTTTATGTATCCACAGTGGGGTACGTAATGGATTGCTTTTGTGATGCAGCCATTCATGTTCATATTTATAAATAAGAATTTTCTACTTCTATTTGCAATGTAACCAAGGTGTTAATACTCTATCTAGTAAGTGCATGCCCATCAAGTGATCAAAGGCCCTTGTCCCAGTTGTCACTTAAATTTACGTTTATTTAATTTATCAAACCAATTGATTGGTTTTTTATACAAAAGTCAATTGACGCGTTTTCATACAAATCGGAAGTCCGAATTTCCGATTGAAAAAGTAAAACCACTTGCATGGAGCTTGATGGTTTTACGTAACTTCGAAGTTACGTAAACGCCAATTTAGGTGAGTACTTGGACTGACCACTCTGACCGGACATTGACATGATATCAGCGACAAGATGGACATTTAGTAAGTCGCAACCAATGAAAAGAGTCGGATTAAACTTATAAACATCAATCAGCTAACACTGTAAGCAGAGACTTAAGTAGACATGCTCCCGTGAAGCATAATGCACCTTTCCCATTATGGATAGATGACATTATTATTTGGAGTCAGAAACGACAAGGTATTTTTATTCGAAGGAGTGCCGTGAGACTAACTGTGATTCTAAGCTAGATAGTTTACGTGCTACCCTGTTTGCGTATTTACGACTACAGTTTTGCTTCGTCAGTTAGCATTCCCGCGAAAATATAAAACCTAAAAGCTCAATTTTTAAACCGTCACCAACTCCAGGCCCGCTAGGCGCCGCCACGGAACTGACCAATGAGGAAGGGCTCCACCTCCTGGCCGCCGGTGCAGTTGTACCAGGGCGGGCGGCCGGCCGTGTAGATGGTGCGTCGGTCCGCGTGCAGGATGCTCTCGGCGGCCGTGCGCTTGCTCGACTGTGACATGGAGGTGGTGCGGGCGCGACGCGCGCGCGGTGACTTTATCACGTTGGAGCCTGCAAAGAGGGATTATTACTATAAATCAATATTTTATATACACTAGCAGCTACAAGTTGATGCGTGTATTTGAATTATTGAGTGCACTGTATTCATATTTTTGTAAGTAAAGTTTTTTATTTATTGATTCTCGTTTTTGATATTTGTCCAATTTGTTTTTAAAACTGTTAACTGAGTTAGCACTTATCACTTCTTCTGGCAATTTATTCCAAGCGTCGACAACTCTGTTAGATAGGGAGTGCTTTCTTGGGTTTGAAGTAGTATTATTGCGGTTAAGTTTCAAGGAGTGGCCTCAAAATTTCTCATTATATAATAACAATTAGTATTTTTGTATACATTGATTTGAGACTCGGTACATCGTAGTGTTCAGTCAGGATTTTGCAGGTCTCAATTAGGTCTCCTCGCTGCCTTCTTTTTTCCAATGTTGTAAAACCAAGAGTGTCAAGGCGTACTTAATATGATTTGTGCCTGACAAACAACACCATGTTTATTGTAGGGTTGGTGGGTTAGTGTCCATTCTCTGTTGTAATAGGGTCTGCTCGAGTCCATTTGCTCACTGCTCAGTGTATATTACTGAACATAGATGATACATTCAGTAAAAATAGAGGTAACGGGCCACAAGCATTGTCGATGACTGCCAAAGGGCATCAAATACTATCAAACGCCAATTGTTTTATTTTTTATTTAAGATGGTTTTCAAACCTAACCTAATCGGTACCCACCTATAGTTAACGCAACACAGTAATTCATTTAGAACAAAATTTTAATTTAATAAATGCTAGAAAAGTATTAGGTCCTGTTTGGGAGGATATTCGGTTCTAAAAAAAGATTAATCAATTATCATATTCTCGAAAGATAAAACTTGGATTCTACAGCACTACAAAGCACCATCAAATGATGTTTACAACGCTATACTGAGCATGTAACAAGGTCAAACAAATTATCCTGCTTAGATAACATGATGCAACCACACATTACTATAATTTCAGCTCCAACAGCAATTCGCAATATCACAGATAGTTTTATAAGATATTCTGTGTGAACTGTACAGTTTTGTTTATTAGTGATTCAATATATGGAAAGAGGAGAAAAGGTATATACAGGATGTTTGGTAATTCGATACATTCCTTCTAAGTGGTCATTCTAGAGCTAATTTGCAACAAATTTGGCCCAGTGAAATGGGGGCCTAAAATCAATAGTTTTGAGTAATTGAAGTTTTTTAAAAATATTGTGTGAAAGTGGACAACATTTGTACCTTTTCTGGAAGCTTATGGAATAATGAAGTTAATTCCATAATTTATATGCCACATGTCAAACTTTTTTATTTAGTAATATTTTTCACAAAGGATCGCTATATAAAATAAATTCACTTCTAACGCACTCATTCTATAGCATCCTAAACTCCTACTGAATGGAAAGAATATTTCAAGTTCGAGAAAGCGATGCTACATCTCCTTTCTACACAATACATGCAAGGGTACCCCAGGGCTCCGTTTTGGGCCCAGTCTTGTACACGATATTCACCGCAGACTTGCCGCAGATCCCAAGGGTGACCATGGCTACCTTCGCCGATGACACTGCAATACTTGCATCTAGCAAAAACCCTGCAACCGCCTCAGAGTCTCTGCAAAGAAGTCGTGTCAAGTATCCAACTATGGCTGAAGAAATGGAGAATCAAGGCAAGTGCCTCAAAGTCTGTCCATGGTACCTTTACTCTGAAAAGAGGAGATTGCCCACCTGTGAAGTTAGGTGATCAAACACTTCCGCAAACCAACTCGGTTAAATACCTAGGGATGCATCTGGACCGCAGGCTAACATGGAAAAAACATAGCCAAACTAAGAAAGATGAACTCAACATCAGGAACCGGGGACTGTATTGGTTGCTGACAGGAATAGTAAGGTGTCGATCAACAACAAGCTCCTTATTTATAAGACAGTACTCAAACATATCTGGACCTATGGCATGCAGCTATGGGGTTCTGCCTGTGAATCCAACGTAAAAAATATGCAACGGGCTGAAGACTCAATACTGAAACAGCTAGCAAATACCCCATGGTTCATAATAAACTGTGAGGTCCATTACTATCTTCAAATCAAGACAATTAAGGAAGAAATAAAAACAGTTGCTGCAAAATACAAGAAGCGACTATGAAGCATCCAAACCAGCTGGCAGTGCAGCTTACTGTCCCCGACTGCTTACGACGCTTGAAGAGGCGTAACATACTAGACCTAGATGGCGTAAACAACGTCCCCGAAGCATGAGAAGCTCCCAATGGGGAACTAACTCTACACGACAAAACCACACGCAACACATCTGCTCATAGTCTAGAGACTAATTGCGTGATACATACTCAGAGAAAAAAAAAAGTAATCCTCTTTGATCTAAATAAATGTTGTTTTTAACCGACTTCAAAAAAGGAGAAGGTTATCAATTCGTCTGTATGTTTTTTTTTTGTTTTTTTGTTTTTTTTTCATGTTTGTTACCTCATAACTTTTGCCTGGGTGAACCGATTTTGATGATTTTTTTTTAAATGATAGCTAGTGCTTCCCAAGTGGTCCCATTTTAATTTGGTTAAGTTCTGACAATGATATCCATGAGAAAATCATAAAAGTCTTAAATTAGTATTAAGATGTGCGCGACAAATCGACGAATAACTCAATATAACGCCAACCGATTTCAGTGATTCTTTTTTTATTGGAAAGGACGTGTACAAATTAGTAAATTTACTTCAGATTCACTAAAAATAAACAAATAAAAAAACAAATTTAACAAAAAAAATAACCGACTTCAAAGGAAAAGCACTAAAAAGTAAAAAATAATTTTCATTTTTGTAGTTACGATTTCTGTAATTTTTTGAGTCGGTGTCAGCCAAGGTTAGGTTAGGTTAGGTTAGGTTAGGTTCTCTTGATTGGCGCAGCGCGTGCCCGGCTGACGCCGACTCAAAAAATAACAGAAATCGTAACTACAAAAATGAAAATTATTTTTTACTTTTTAGTGCTTTTCCTTTGAAGTCGGTTATTCTTTTTGTTAAATTTGTTTTTTTTTTTACACAAACTGTCATTTATGACCCTCTATTTCTGAGATTAAGGATATTTTGAATGCATTTATTTTATTTCAAAGTAGTCTCTCATTTATCAGTTAATAGAAAACCGCTGATAAAATGCCCAGAGTGTAGAAGTTATTTTACAATCATCACTTTTTCATAATATCACAGAACCTTTTACTTTTAACTTAAATAACTCAAAAAATATTTATTTCAGACCCCCATTTCACTGGGCTAAATTTTTTGCAAATTAGCTCTAGAATTACCCATTGAAAGGAATGTATCGAATTACCGAACACCCTGTATTTAAAATCCCTGACATGCATGCACAGGGGAGGAGAATTAGCACATTGTGGAACCATATTTTTTATGTATAAAAACCATCTCACAAACTTTACAGAGCCGGAGGCCTCACCTCTCGCCGTCTGTGGCATTCCTCGCATTAACAGGCTTAGCCATGCTAGAATAAATAATATTACCGCATGCTTTAAGAAAATGTCCTATATCCCGCGGCAGTCACCTGTGGAAGGTGGCCTGTAGGGGCGGATGTTGGGCACGGTGGTGGGCGATGCGGGCGCTCTGCTCGCGAAGTCTTCGTCCTCCACGAACACAGGCTCCGCCAGGTCGAGGGCCAGTTCCGTGGCATCGCTGCAACAATCATATGTTTCATGGTGACACGAACGGCTAACGTCACATTTTGTGTTGCGATCGATACACACCGCATTACTATGGCAAGACCTCCCTTATATTGCAGCACAGCTAACATTCTGACCATCTTTCATACACCCCAGGCGGCTGGTAAGCTGGTTTATAGGGTTCCGTTCCCAAAGGGTGCCACCGGAACCTCCACTGTCCGTCCGTCTGTCTGTCACAGGGCTGTATCTCATGAATCGTAATAGATAGGCAGCTGAAATTTTCAGACTGTGTATATATTTTGCTGCTATAACAACAAATAGGTAAAATAAAAATATAATAAAAATTAAAAGGGGGTCCCATACAAAAAACGTGATTTATTTGTGTTTAATATTTTTCCATGGTATGGAACCCTTCATGTGCAAGTCCGACTTGCACTTGGCCAGTTTCTAAATAAATTTTCAGTTCCGGGTATTATGACCTGGGGGTAACCGGCGTAAGATGTGAGGAAATAAGTGAGGGAATTCAATCAATTCTGAAATATCAGAAGCGTTTGTCACACCATTTACGCTCTTTTTGGGTAGAATATTTGGTATCCACTTCTGATTGGTGCAGGATTGATTTTTTTTATGCGACATGACATGGATGGCTAATACCACACAACTACCATTATGATATTAGCCCAATACACCATATTCCCGAAGGAATTAGGTGCCATGCCAGGACCTTCCCTTTATGAGCACGGCTACATTGAACTAGATGGAAAACACGGATAATTTTTCATTGCCGCTTCGACCATCTTTTCATCCAATGCGATGGTACCAACCCGGGCGGGCTTGAACCCTACCACCTAGCAGGGGAAGGAGACCTACAGTTTTACATGAATTCCGAACCATGGAGTAGCTCACATTCGTGTCGAAATGCACTTATCGAACTCGGAAAGAGAAAGAAAGTGGTGCATGTCAGAATTGAACCCAGACCTCTGCTACGCTAGGCCAGTCCCCGCGCGACTAGGCTACGAGCTGCTCCCTCCCATTCCTTCGCATATTTTATCCCATTTTATGCCAGTTCAGCCCCTGCTCTGGCAGCTTTTTACAAAAGTCTACAACTTTGTTAACTAAAAAAAAGTTTCTGGGGTTAGAATGTGACGAAGTTTAGAGCTATAAGGTGTACTGGATTTTTTTGTAAACATATCTTTGAGATTTCGTAAGCCTTAGTAATTATTGAGGGTTTTGTATATTTCATTTTGTCGCTGTCGGCGCTCTTAGAATATAGTTGCTTTCATATAAATTTAGCTAAAATATTTTATTTTATTTTTAAAATATGCAATAATAATATTAATAAACTATTGTTTATTATTTTTAACATTAAAAAGATATGTGTGTTTCAATCACATCCCCGTTTGGATCATTAATAACAGAAAGTCCCCTCACCTACTGACTAGTCGGCAGGGTTCAGCCTGCCTTGATTCGTATAAATCAGCGACCACATGAAACTAGGCCTAGTTCACACTTATTTACGTAGCTAGATGGTGCCATGTCAGACGGGTAAATGATGCCTTAAGTTGAAACATTTTTTTACTTGGTCGAATAAGTTGACGACTTAACATGCCACTTGACTAAGCAATGTCAGCTCTCTACATCGTGGCTCCCCCCAAGGTTACGGCTAGAGGGAAGTAGATCATCGGTGTAAACTGATTATCACCTGATAAAATTGTCTTATTGTACATTATCTACACCCAAGTACAGACTTATTAATTTGATTGAGTATAGATAATATTTCAAGGTTACTTTTGTTTGTAATTCCAAGAAATTGTTTGGGAAATAAGCTACAAATTGAGACTAGTACATTTTGGGAACATTGAAATAAATCAAACTGGACAAGTGCAAGTGTGACTCACATACCGAAAGCTCCATACACATTTTTATGTAGATAGTTGTCCATCGCGGGATTTTTTTATGTAATACTAGCTGCGGTACCCGGCTCCGCTCGGGTTAGTGTCGGCTAAATTATCTCATGGATAAAAAGTAGCCCACATGACTGGTCCAAAATAGGGTCAAACTGGTCCAGGACAATGTATCCATGTACCAAATTTAATCAAGATCGTTCGAGCCGAAATAGCATTATTTAATGAGAAACATCCAATAATTCCCATTTATAGCTTCGTTGACGTTTGGTGGCTATTTAAAAAAAAAAACATTTGCCGCGAGAACCTTTCTGCACTTTCACTGCTACATTGCTTACCTAGTAAGTAACGTGTAACGTAGGTAAGTTTTGCGTGGACTCCAACCCACAGCCAGCCTCAACATCGAAAACAGTAACCCATCTCGAACCTGACTGCTCCCAGAGATGCCATACATTGATAAAATACGCACATAAATCAGGTAAGTGGTTCGCATGTTATAAGACTTTAAGACACTACTTACCCTTCTGGTAATGAAGCGTTATATTATGTAATCTATAAGTTTTTAGTAGAATCAGGCTAGACGTAGATACAATGCACATCTAAATCGAGTAATTGGTTCTCAAGGATTTTATTCTGTTGGTCGCTCCTCCGGCGATTTAGCGTGATGCCAAGTAGTCCTAAAGTTGCAGGAAATACCAAGCCGTACTTCAGTAAAAATAAGCGCTGCCGCTGCAAAGCCGAGCCGTGCATAGCATTGCAGTTTGTATGACAGCCCCATCTTAGCGTAAGCGGAACTGAATTCTATTTAGCCAATCCTAATTCCCGGGTAGTTAAATGTACATGTACTAAGTTTTACAAATCGCTAGTGCCTTGAAAATTCGCCAAACGGACACCAAACAGTCACGACGTCTGCCCTCCCCCCGCCGCCGCTCCCCGCCACCGCCCCCGGCTCCTCTCCCCCTAGTGTGAAGTAGCGCTACCGGCATCGTTTTCGCAGCCCCGTGAAAGTTCTAAAGCCCATGGGCACAATATCTTTATAAATTGTAGCCTATGTGTTATTCTGATGTATAAGCTATATTATTGTAAAGTTTCATTAGAATCCATTCAGTAGTTTTTACGTGAAAGAGTAACAAACATCCATCCATCCATCCATCCATCCATTATTACAAACTTTCCCCTTTATATTATTTATTAGATAATTGAATGAGTTTCCGATTTTTCCTTCATTCGTGCTGTGAGACCTTCCTTCTAGCCAAATTTCATGATTCTAGGTTAAAAAAACAGAAGACTTTGTTTAAAATAATTCTTCGTTTTTACAAAATCATCATTGCTGCATGCCAAGTCTGGTAATCTTTATAAAAACATAAAATTTGTTAAAAACAGACCCACGCTTGGCATTAAACAAGACATTCTACATGTGACATATTCTACATGTCTCTTGTTTGCAGAGAACTAGTTTAAGGTGGCCCAACCCACTCAACCACCATACAAACGGGGAAAGAAGACCACGCAAGACATGTACGCATACACGACGGTTCCGAATTGATATATTCACTCCCGTGAATGTCATGATGACATAAGGGATGTGACTCTAGACCACACACAGATCGTACAAAGTGCTCACGGTTGAGAGCATGTGCGCCATGTACGCTGTTAAATGGTTGTCATCGAGCTGTCATTAAGCGTGTTTATCTGTAGTTCTCTGATCGTATGCACTTATGTTATAAAATACCAAAAGCTTTTCGCCGTTTGTCAGTCTAGTGAGACAATTCTAGGCCTGAAATAACCAGTCTCGAGACTTACAAGCCATTTTTGAGGTACTTAGGTTAGGCTCTGGCACATATGTCTGCTCAAATTCGTTCCGATTTGATATCGTACAATTGTGGCGATGAGCAGTAATATCAATTTGGAACACAAGTACACTGTATTCGCTTTCTCTGCGATCTTTGCAATGTACAGTCGTTTCCTATCAAATGTATACACTGGAAAGAGAAGGAATTCCTAAGTCCCTTTTACTCTATGGTTGACGTCAGCATGTCAGAAAGAGACCTCAAATTTGTCTCTATTTCCGGTGTATAGATTTCAGACGAAACGACTGTACGTATTTCGGAACGTAAGGTATATCAGATACTCTTTACACCTTTACAAGAAGGAATACTGCTTGAAATGTATCTACATTCCAGAATAATAACTTTAACTGAGTGCTCCTAGCACAGCGCTCCTAGTCTAAATTGTGTTTATCTAGAAATCGCTGTTTACAAACACCTGTATTTTTCTTACTTTATTGTCAACACAAGAGATAGGAATTTCTCGTGTTCATGCTGATCCAACAATCGAGGTTTGGGAAGGAGTAGGTAGGCAGGGCATGCGTCACGTGGAGCGCTGACTTGTTGGACACGCCGCGGCATCGGCAGCCACTCGCCACATGTTCTATAAATAAACTGCATGTGAGGTTAGAAGGGCGCGTGCCTAAGTCGACTGAAGTCATTGACATGGATATGGAAATAAGGAATCGGGAGCTTGGGATTATTTATTACTCGTAATCGTATATTCATCGATAGATAATAATTTGTCGCTTTAGAGTAAACCGTGACAAAGGTAGTTTTTGTATGTATGGCAGACTATGGGGCCAGGGTTTCAGGAATAAGTACCTGTCCGAACTGGCGGAGCTCGGCGTTTCAAACTTGTTGATACTCGCAGACATCATTAGTGCGAATGCACCTTGTGCAAAATCTATTTGTTTTGATTAAAATTCAATAGCATTTCACTGCTGCTGGTGACAGCTGGTTTTTGACACATCAATGAAAGGTTTATTTACATGACTGGGGCCAAGTAATAACTAGTACTATCCTTTTCACAAACTCGTAAAAAATCGACAAAGTGACAGCTGGAAAAATCGTTATCGCGGGCAAAAACAAATCGGAGATGCATGTCGATGCGTTCCAAAACGAATAAAGAAAAATAATGTTTGGTAAAATCACAATTCTATTGAACGCAGGCTAGACAGCCGCTATGACGCATTTCCGTTTTGGGTTGCCAATAGTATGTTCCATTGCTACTTTTTGAAAAACACACAACCGAAAAGTTGAAAACATTTTCTTCGAAATAGTTTCATATCTTTGTAACTTCTAATCCTAGACACATTATGTAAATTAAAGGTAAAATGTGGATCTACCTTCGTGTCGTGTTTCAATTGTATGGTGTCTGCCTAGGTAGTATATCTTAGAAATTCCCATTTCGTTCGTACTCAAATGAAAGGTCGCATCGTGATCTAACTTCCTTTAATATGAAAATTTGTGTTTGCCATATGTTTCCGTTATCTGCTTGATTATGTCATATCTCTGAAAGCTCTCAACTCAAATGAAATATACCCAATAACTTCGTTCCACCGCCGGGTGTCCCACGATACTCCAAAAACTTTTGTTTATCTCAAAGATTGGCTGCATGGTAAGCCTGGAAATAATATGCTCTAGTAGTATATACATATTCTGAGCCTTGTTTTGACTTAGAAAAACATAGAAGGGCAGCAATACGTATATTGTATAACGGAAAGTCTCGTAGACTTTTAGCCATAGTTCAGATTTTCCCAGGGCATTTGCCTATTTCTAAAAAAATACCTACCTACCTAACAGGCCATCTGCCTGTACACGTTTGCAACCAAAAAGTGTGTAAAACAATTCGTTTTCAGTTTGTACTATTTTCTATGTATTTTTGAAATATAAATTTAAACGTCTCTAAGCAAGATTATTTTTATTCTTTGTAATTTACTCGCTATTCTGCTGCTAAAATAACATATTCAGAGTTAGTGAAAATAAAAAAAATCACTAAAAATTTTAAAAATTAAAATAGAAAAATGTGTTGACTTCCTTGTCAAACCGTAGGTACTGTTAACTGACAAACTGATGGACGACAATTGACTTCTGAATGGACGACGCATCAGAGGTTCTCGAGATCGCGCCGCGATTCAGAAGATGTCCGCAACGTGGTGGACGAAACGTAGGAGAAAATTATTTAATTATTTATTTATTAATTTAGCATGAGTGAACGTTGCGAGCCGTGCACATTATATACCATAAATTAATAATCTTAAAGTTAATAATAAGTAAGTAATAAATAAGTTTGTAATCGTAATAATTAATAATAAGTAATTAAGCATTTTACACCGTGTATGTTTCCATTATTTAGCGAAGTATTTGAGACAGTAAAAGAAAACAAAAGTATTAGATTATTTTTTAGAAAACTATATATATAATACATGTTTAAGAATTTGGTTTTCGTAAGGGAAGGTCGACAAGTGATTTCATAGCATCAATTAAATCAGTAATACTTCTCTAGATAACTCTAAGCACACCTATGAGATTTTCTACTCCAACCTGACCGAAGCATTTGACTGTGTGCATCACAATATACCTACTAATATTGTGGAGTTCGAAATAAGGAGCTGCAACTATACAAATTGTATCCAAACAACAGAAAACATGTGAGTGATGTTAATGGTACTAAATCCAATGTATAATCTTTAAACATTGGAGTTCAACAGGTTTCTATTGTTAGGCTATATTTTTTTCTAATATATATGTTCCTGAGGACATATGTTCATTTAATAAGTTATGTTTGCAGGTGAATAATGATATTATTGTTTTAGAATTTCATGCAAGCACTTAAGTCGCCAAAGTAATGGTCTCAATCCAATAATCTTCGTTCGAATGTAAAGAAAACAAATGTTATTCAATTGGCCTTGACGAATCCCAAACCATAGCATTTTAAATGCTGCAGAGAACGTATAGTTAAATATTTTAATTGAGATACTTATCTTTTTTAGGGCTTCTAAAGCCTAAATTTTAATTAGAAACCTCATATAGCTGGTAAAATTAGTTCAGTAAGTTATTCCATACAAAAATAGAGAGCTGTGTGGCACAAAAGCTGCTTATTTTAAGGAACTACAGCAAATGTGGTAAATTCTAATATAGATATTTAAAGTAATATGTCTGCTTGACAGATAAAAGACACATATCAATATACAAAAGCTGTGTTTTTTGATGAACTCAGACTTTCTAAAAAGGTTTCAAAATCAACATCACACAACAACAATAATTCAAATAATACACATTTCAGCAGTTATATGTTTTTATTTCACTTTCATCTGATTGCCTAGTCCCAATCTGACAGGTACATGAACTTACATCGCTGACATTCAACTCGTAGCTCTCGACCCGTTCCTGTTCTGTGTTTGCCTTGACTTCTGGGTCCTCCTTGACGGGGGGTGTGCAGCAAAATTCAGTATCTAGACCCATGCGCTCCCCATCTTCCAGGGTCTGTGGCAGATGCTGATTGAGGGTCTCTGGAAGGAGCAGGCTGGCAATACCACCCGCCACCAGGAGAGCGCCCATTATGATGAGTGGCAACACCATGATATCAGAGCCCTTTAAAGAGGTAGGTAAACATATTTTTAGATCGATGAAAACAGAGTTTCTGTTACATTTATAAATAACAATACCTAACCTATGATTGAAACTTGTGATCAAAATTATTTTATAAGTAGGTACTGGTCAAAGGTATTGATAGTCATTACATTTTGTTGATCTATTTCGAATTAATAAACGTAAACTGTGTGTAGGTGTGTAATGGCACTGTTAAGTTACAGATCTTCAAAGTAAAAATAACATATAGGGGAAAACGAGACACTATGTGAAGTGTTATGGATATTGGAAAAAAAATCTGACAATGTAAGACCTTGAACCATCGCCTTGAACATGACTCGCATGGCTAGGTACCACCATATAGTCAACCTTCGTAGCTCATTGACGGGACATCTCGGTGTTCGACTCGGCTCAGGATGAGCGACCGCTTGACGATTGAGGCTGGCCGTGGTTCAACTTCCTGCAGGTCCCCCTACCATACTATGTGATAAAGAATTCACCCCGCCTGCTTGATACCATAGATAGTCGAAGCGGCAATGAAAACCTACCATGTCTGCCTTGTTCAAAGTAGCCGTGGAAGTTAAGGCACCTAGGTCCCATGTGGTTGGTACGTTATGTTAATCTAATATCATGACAGTAGATGTGGTACCAGCCGCTCGTATACAGTTCCATAAAAAATATTGTACTCGCTAGATGAAACCAAAAACGTACAGCATAGTTGACGAGCGGTATGAAGATTGGGCCCAGCATGCCGACCACGGAGCTGAGCGACATGCCTAACCCTCGAACCACGGTCGGGTACAGCTCTGACGCCATCAGGGGTAGCACCACGAACGATGAGGAGATGCCCATCTTGCCGATACAGTACAGGGCGAGCGTGACCGTCGTCTCTGTCAATATTTTGAGAAAACACTCAGGAGAATGGAATGTTATCAATATGTAGCAATTCCTGAGTAAGAATAACTATCTCTGTTCTGGAAAACAGAGTACAAGTGCTTATTGCAACCAAGTTATAAATTCTTAAACAGTATATTTGAAGTTTTTTTGAACAGGTAATGTTAGTAAACGAGTAAGTTCGTTAGTCCCAGCAAGTGAGCAATCTAATATTGGTAACAAAATTAAGAGTTAAGAGCGAACCACCAAATAGCGATATTTTTTCAAGTAACATGCAGATTTTCAATCACTAGATACTTTTTAACCGGAGATTGATACCGAAGATGCATGTGTGCCATTAGCCGTTAAAAAAATGGTGCCTCGCTTTAGACCCATTTATTAGAGCATGGCTGCAAAGAACTTGAAAGAAAATACAAATTCATTAACCAGATCAAGTCCATAATTCCAGGTCTACGTAAAAGAGGTTTCAAATGTGTCTCTATTATTGAATTACGATATATTTACAGTGGTAAACTATCGTGCGTAGCAAAACCATTTATTAAGAAATACTAATAGATTACTTAAGTTTAGTCAATGTTTTCTTGAAAACCGTTTGAACTCACCATGTTGCACGAGAAAGGTTGTAAGACACGCGACACCCCCAACCACCATACTCATGCACAGCGTCCATCGCCGGCCGAGCCTCTCCATGGACGGCCAGAGGAACAGGTACGTGGGCAGCTCGACTACTCCCGCCAGAAAGAAGTTCAGAAACTCGTCGCCTCCCAGCACGGGTGCATAGTAGGAGAGGCCGACGTAAACGCTCGTATTGGTGAACCAGATGAACGTGATTATGATCGTCTTCTTGCGGAGGTTTGGGGTCCGCAGCAGGTCTAGAATGCCGTACTGTCGGTTTTTCTCCCTTTCGAGGTCCTGCTGCGCCTTTTCCGACTCGTACTTGCGTTTCAGATGCACCATGTAGTTGGCGGGGAGGGATTTTCCATTGATTCTGAAAATTTTATAACAGTACTTCAGATTACGACACGATTCTAAGTACTTCTAAATATTAATTTTGACTACTTGATATTTTTGTGTAATCAATTTCGCCAAAATCACGAAAAACCCTAATTTTAATTTTGTTCATCGAAATGCTCTGACATTTCTTTCATGATTCTTATTCGTAAAATGTTATGTTTAGTTACAAATGTCCTTTCTAAAATTGGGCTCCTTATTCAAATGAGCCTTACACGTCTCGTTAGATGTCTCCCATTGCAGGTTTTGGTATACTCTGTGCATAACAATAAATTTTACCGAATCACCTTGTCTAATCCAAACCCCTTTACAGCATCATAACCCCCTTTCATCTACCTAACAGCATGGTGGAAGAGCCGCGCGCAAGCAAGCACCGCGGACTTTTGGGGATTGATCCACAGGAAGGATGAGGCCGTAGTAGATGGACAGCGCAGTGGCCAGCGGTAGCATTCACCAGTTCTCCTATGAGTACATCAGCCACAGTGGGGTCATGGCGAATGCTTGCGGCTTCCCAGCGACCCAAGTTATAGCACCAACCTAGCCATGTTGTTGAGAATGCGCTCGGCGCGATGGAAGTGGCCGCGCGCCAGCAACCACCGCGGACTCTCGGGCATGATCCACAGGAAGAGGAAGTAGCAGAGGAAGGGCAGCGTGGTGGCCAGCGCCAGCTGCCGCCAGTCCCGCACCAGGTATACAACCCCGGACAGCAGGATCAGGCCGAGAGAGTACGCTATGTTCGACAGAATTGTGCAGAGGGTGCGATGCTTTGGACCAACCAGTTCGATTCCTGGAAATAACAGTTATCAATCCAAGGATATTACATTTCCAAATAAAGGTTCGTGGTTCCTCAATGAGGTAACTATAAATTTAGAAGTATTGCAACGTTTCGGTCAAATCCGCTCATGCAAAACTGTAAATAGAAACATATTTACTAACTCATAATTTAATCATATACTACAGGGATTTAAAAAAGAAAAAGGAAAAAGATTTTAGTTAGTTTTGTACGTTTTTTTACTATACAATCGATAAAATATTTGTTATATAAGTTCGAATAGTAAATATCTAGCAATAGTGTGCAAAAATAGTAATGACAATCGTCACTCCCAAAGAAAAGTAATGTGCAGGATTTTTTTATAATGAACCGCTTCAGTAAAATCAATCGAACCAAACTCACCAAGCACATAAGGAGTTGCCATAATCGCCGGCACAGTGAAGCCTACCCCGAATCTATAGAGCAGCCATATCCAGTAGTTCTGTGCGAAAGCCGTGGCAACCCCAAACACGCACTCTATCAGGAGGTAAATGAAGAAAGAGGGCTTTCTGCCCATGCTGTCTTGAAGGTAGCCGAAGATGTAGTTTCCGATGATACCACCCACCCCGAGGATAACTAAGCCTAGCGTCGGGTAGAACTCTTTGTCGCAAACGAGGCTCCACTGGAAAAGACAAAAACCGTTCTATGATTCCCGTAGGTTTTTGAATAAAGCAAACTTTGAGGAGTAGTGATGGAATCATACGTCTTCATTTGCACTGAAAAAGGTGTTTGTTGGAACCCTTACATGGGTAGGTATTTGAGTATTTTCACAAACATTGTGCGAATTGGTGGCGCTCAAACTGGCATCATGGAAGAACTTTAAAAAAGCAGTATAAACAATAAATGAGAAGCTTATGAATGTGCCGTTTCTTATAAAAATCAGTTTTTAGTGCGTGGTCACAGAGAAATCATGAGAAATGAGGTGTATTTGGCTATTCTGAGCATCATTGGTCTCTCAGCATAGTCACCCAGACCAGTTTTTCATTTAAAAAAAACTCTCCCGAGAGAGCGTTATTATATTATGGGTTAAATCTCGCACTCGGACAACTTTTCACCTCAGATAACATGGATAAGTACTCTTGTACAGGGTGCTATCGTAGTCACCTTGTCCACTGGAAGACGTCGCTGCTGTTGGTGTTACATCTCGAACTCGAAGAACTTCGAACCTCAGAGAGCACGGAGGTATTGTCAAGGTGCTACCGAAGATCCAGCCGTAGCGGTACGCACGGATCGCGCGCTTCCTTTTCCAGGTCTGCATACCACCCGAACAGTCACTGTAGTTGAGGTCATACATATACCTCACCTGGATAACTTCTCACTTCAGAGACCACGGTGCTCTTGTACATGGTGCTATCGAAGCTCCACCCGTAGCGGCACGGCGCGCGCGCTTCCTCGCCGTGGTCTGCATGCCGTAGTATTGCTACGGTCCTATCGAAGCTCCAGCGGCACGGAACCACCTCGCCGGGGTCTGAAGTCCGAAGATCTCGCTATATATTAAGGTCGTACATCTCGCACTCGGAGAACTTCTCACCTCAGAGACCACGGTGCTCTTGTAAACGGTGCTATCGAAGTTCCAGCCGTGACTGCACGGTACGCGCGCCGCCTCCGCCGACCATCGCTCCGCCGCCTCGCCAGTGTCTGCGTACCGCCCGAAGATGTCGCTGTAGTTGAGATCGTACATCTCGCACTCGGAGAATTTGGCGACACCATCGTGCCATTCCGTCGGGATGCTGGAAAAATGGAAACTAGCCGTTGAAGTTCTCATTGGCATTAGCATTTCGAGCAAAACCTACCTAGTTAATGCGTCAAAGTACATGGCGTCACAATCGTTTGTAGCTATTTCTGCTATAGCTCCTTGAAATTATGAAGTTACCAACAATAACTGTAGTGGCGAGCACATTAAGCGTTTCTGTATTTAATCTCGAAAAATATATTTAAAAAATAGGCTGGAATTGATTAGATAATTCTGAAGATACATAGAAAAAGTTGCCATTTACAATTAGCAACTTTTGCGCTTTTTCCTCATAATTAACTCACAAAATCTAGCCTTTTTTATGCATTGTTAAATGACATTAAAATACATAACTGCATAGTGTTCTCGCCAATACCTTACGTACGTACGTTACATTCCTATTTTTGGGGAGTTATAGCACAAATAGCGACGAATATTTCCAGTATTTTTGTTACTCCACGCTATTTTGAATATACTTCGCATGCGTGGCAACTCAATGGGCCACTTGCGATCAACACGAAAAGCAATATCGCTTCATATCGCCGGAACAAGTGCTGAAAATGTATTGGGGTTGATTAAATATACTTTGTCGTACTAAGCATGTACGTCACTTATTCCAAGGAATGTGACATGTATGTATGTACGGGGATGTTTCTTTAATTAATGTGTCCTTGCTTCACGGTCGATTATACATAAATCACATAGTCACATTCCTTGTATTACGGTTGCTCTATGTTGCTCCATTTATTGCACCACTACGTTTGGCAATAGTTGCCCAGCAATTAATTGCAGCAATCTCTGTCGATTTCGTCGTCACAACAGCAATCTCCGGCAACATGGTTTATGGACAAGTATGGAACCATTCATGGAGCAATTAATTGCCCGCACGTGGCGAGCAAGTGCACGGATACGTGGCAATTCGAAAAACAACTCACCGGCGACACGAAAAGTATGAAGCTATGTAAAGCAATATCGCTCCATATCGCTGGGATAATAACCGAAAATGTATTGGGGTTGCTCTATATTGCTCCATCTATTGCTCCACTATGATTGGAAACAGTTGCCCAGCAATTAATTGCCTCCAAATAAGTGCTCGCTACATGAGGGCAATTAGTTAATTGCTCCATGAATGGTTTCAACTTGTACATAAACCATGTTGCCGGAGATTGCTGGATGTTGTCGTGACGGCGAAATCGACAGACATTGCCGCAAGTTGAGCAACTTTAGTTGCCCGTGTACCAGTGGCGTAGCATACGTCACTAGCACCCGGTGCGGATCCCAAATTTGCCGCCCTCTTATTTTTGTGATAGACTTGGACATGGGGGGGGAAGAATTATACAAGCATTCAATCATCAAAGATCAAGAGAGTAGCTGCAGTGCCATTCAGTGCTCAGTGCTCCACTTTTCAAGCAAGGGTCGGCCCTGGACCTGTGCACAAGGTTTGTCAAGGAAAACCAGAATCAAGAAGCCGACAGGAGAACCAGCACCTGGATTATTTGGAGGTACCGATTCAAGAAATTGTATACAGTCCACTCCCTTTTCTAAACCTCCAAACGAAACATTTTGGTCCCCCCCCCATGCTACGCCACTGCCGTGCAAGGTTACATATAGCCCATGAGCCCCGCACCTGAGGTTCCTGAGGCGCTCCGCGTCGACGCCGGGCGGGGGCGCCGCGTCGCCCGGCAGCCGGCACCAGTGCGGCGCGCGCGCCGCCATGAACAGCTGCGCGTACGCGTGGAACCCGCACGGCAGCACGGCCGGCAGCAGCACGCCCCACACCACCAGCTTCTGGTACGCTCCGAACTCGCCCACGTCCGCGAGGATCGCGTCGAAGTCCATCGCGGCCCTGGCCGGTACCATGTTCATTAACTCGCCGGGTGAACAGGCAAGTGAATTATTATTAAAATGTTTTCGGAGAGACAGTGTATGATTATCGCTTTACGCCCGGTTTCACCACCTCCAGCGACAAATATCCCAAAGTTCACTTTCGGTTAGACCCACGGAGGAGGAGGAGATGGTCTAAGCAAACTGGGTCTGTGTCCACCAAGTGGGTATCTACGTCACAGCCCACGTGATAAGAAGGCGTGGCTTAGCGTCATTCGCGACATGGCGCTGGGGGTGTTAGGTTGTGGGGCAATATTATGGTCTGCGGCGCAATTTTCAGCGAACAGTCGATTACACGATAAGATTTTGTGTAAAATGTTGCAAACATTACACAAGACAAAATAATCTAAAGTTTGTAAGTTGAATTTAGTTTTATTTGTCAGTAAAACACCTTATATTTTATAATTTGAGTAAATATTCGAGCATTGTATCGATGTATCGCTCTTGCTATGTGCGGATAGATGGCGCGCAATCATTTTCTTTGTACGGTAAGAAATGTTGATCTCACGATGCAAATTTTTATGACATTTTTAAATTAAAATTATTTGAATCCGCGCGAAGGTAAAGATTTCGAAGGTTTTTTTATAGAAAAACTAACAGTAAAAAAGCAAAAGGCGCCATCTAGTTGTAGTCTTGTAACCACTAAGAATATCTCTCGGAATACCTGCTAAACGAATACCGGTTCTTCCGGTAGATGGAATTGTGTTGACCATGAAATGTTTTTCCCCCCGCTTCCCCGCGCAGTGTCACGCTGCGTTCCTTATTAATATGAGCTAACAACATCTCTCTACCTCGCTCCTCCGTGGTTATACCATACAAATATGCAATGTAACCGAAAGTTAACTATGGGATTTCAGGTAGCTGGAGGTGGTGGAAAACGGGGGTAAGTCGACGTATCTTCCACCGCATTGTGGACATTTTAACATTTTAACATTCACGTTGCGTGTGTCATGTTAATGTGCAATGGTGAGCCCCCTGTGCGAATATTTTTGAAGCGAAGCTTCTTCAGTTGCAACGCTTTTTTTTTTTTAAAAGTAGTGTTGCCATGGCGAACTGACTGCTATCTACTTTTTTATTTAGTATAATTAATATTTTCTTGTTGATTATGAACATTTGGCTTGCATGTTAACATGGTAAATGTATACAATTGAAAGAGAAACAATATGAAGGATGAAAAAATGTGGGAATGTGTAATCTACAAGTAACTGTCAGATGCTGTATGTAATTAGTAAGCTGACAATATTTTAGCTGTAAAGAGAGAGCGGGGTAATAATAAAAAATAACATTAATTTTAAACATTTTCGTATTCACATAGGAAATCATAAATTATTTAGGTACCTGGGCTTTTGTTAACCATAACAGTGCGTTGGCCATCCATTCTCAGTTTAAAAAATAAGTGAATGAGAAAACTTATTCAGATCTTTAAATCTTGACTTCTATTCTGACAAATCTTAAAAAAAAAAGAATGTTTCACTTACTTTCAATTTTCATTCACCACAGTCATCAGCAGTGCTCTCGAAGTATGTTTAGGAACATCTAGTAGTAACCATTCGGCTGGACACTCGGTAGGGAACTAAATCAGTTCAACTGGACCAAGCAAAACACGGTTACCTGCTAGCCTTCTCTGTACATGGTGCTCCTGATTTATTAAATGTTATTTTGTTTTTGAATTGTATCTTTGCTGGTGGGTCAGACATTTTCAAGCGTTAAAAAATTAAGATTGCTTGAGGGAAATATTAAAGTGCTTGGTGGGAGAACCGGCAGTGTAGGAGAGTGCCTCAACAGCGTCTCCCCTATAACGAATACACTCGTGGTGAAAGGAAAGGTGCCGCTGGACTAGAATCAGAGGGGGTAGGTATATGCGTAACATATTTTATGCTAGTTACAACACTTGAATAGGGTGATGGCAGGGGAGAGGTAGAAGCAGTGGTGCTACGCATTTCTCGTAATCCTGTTTGGGCTTGTTGTTTTTTTTATTTGAGATCATACCTGCACTAACTATTCAACTTACTTATTCAAATACCTATTTTTCTTGTTGGTGGCATTGTTTTATTAAAATTGTGACCTTTGTTAATTTGCTTGGTGATTGCCTGTATGTGTATGTATCTAGTATAGTATGGTACTAGTTTTCTAGCCATGGTAAAAACATTCTCATCTCCTGTAGAATGATTATAGTATATTGATTGATGGTATAATTAATTTCCCCTGCTCTACTGGTGAGCTATCCAGTCAATTACGTCAGCCAAGGAATTTCTTGATTACATTCTAATGGACACAGTGCTTGCCCTTTCTACTACTAGAGGGCGCTGATTTTGCAAATATTTAAGTAGATATATTTGCAAATCACTTCAAGAATGATAAATTCTAATAAAATGTATTCTGGGAAAGTGTAACCTCATTTCATTTAGAACAAAACAAACAACTCGCGAATAAGAAGAGTAAGGTCCATTTGATTTATTTAAACTTTTGGTGGTTAGTCAAACCTTAATTTTTTTTTAATCGGTACATTGAAAATAATATCATGTACATATTCCCATAGACTTATTCCTTCATTCTCAATTTTGCTCAATAATATTTTAATCATTGCGGTAAAAGTATGTGTCAACTATTGTAAGATAGCTGTAGGCATCAACCAATAATTTAAAAAATCCATTGACAACCCCAAAAATATTGTAATACTTGACGATTGCTTTATGGATAAGTAATACTTGATTACTGAGCCGGTAGTCTAAGTTGTCACCTAAATTGGCGTTACGGCAAACCGATCGACTGGCGTTTTCAAATGTATGGAGAAATTGATGAGCGCGCGCAGCGGGCGTTAAGCGAACTAACATTTGCGAGTCCGAGCTTGATTTGACAGCTTACTCAACGTTGCCGTAAATACGTCGACGTTGCCGTTTACGTCCACTCCGCGTTTTCATACAAATCGGAAGTCCGCGTTTGACTTTGACAGCTTGAAGAAGTAAAACCACAGAATATCTAGTAAAAACTTGTATGGAGTTTGGAGAAAACGCCAGTCGATCGGTTTGCCGTAAACGCCAATTTCGGTGAGAACTCAGACTGCCCACTCAGAACTCTGACTCATTCTATAATACCAAGAAACCATTTCTAAACGCTACGAAAAATCATAGATTGGCTGCCTACCTTGGTATGTTCACGATGGTTTAATGCAAGTAAAAACACCCGAAAGTAGTTGAAGCTCATAACAAAATAAGTATTTCACATAAAAAATCATGACAAATGATAAAAAAAAATGTGTTATGAACCACCGAGTTCAAGGATGTGCTCCGCTTTGTGGTTCAATTATCTATAGGTGCATGCGTACCTATTCGGTTTATTAGATAATTTGTTTAAGTGGCATGTTAATTGAAACATTGGACCAACAGTCAAAGGACAGGGTTCGGTTCCTGTTTCATTCAATACTGCTTCGGCTGTAGAGTTACATCTATAGATAAATATTTAGAGTGGGACCTTATGCAGTTTTTATCAATTCGGTAACCTATTGAAATTTGGGTTTATTGCCCAGTGTAAAACAACAATAAAAGCACGAATCTAACATACAAATATGCACAATGTAATTAGTACTGGCTATCATCACGAATAACATTTTGTTGGCGCTAACAGTGACCTAGCTTGAAAATTTTCAGTTAACATCAACCCATAGAATAGATGAAAAAAAATATGTGTTTAAACGATGTAAGTATGTATTTAACCCGCAAATAAGAAGGTTTAATTGATTTTCAATTAATTATTTTGCTATATAAGTATGTCCCCTTCATATCACTATTCCACGTTACTTTCCAAATAAAAATAACATATTTGTGTCGGCTGGTGCATGCAGCGATATTCGATAGTGATACTCAATATTTTTAATTACTATACATATTTTATATTAAATATTATTATTATGATTTTAGGCTGGAATCTTTGATTATTTTTTTCTATGTCTTTAGACTTGAGAAGGGAGATTACACAATATTTAACAATAACATGAACCATAACCAGAGATGGTGCACTCCATCCTTAGTTTCCATAGCTAGAATTTAACATAGAGAGTGAAAATGACATGAATGTAAAACAAAATAATGATGGGCATTTCCAGTGCATAATGTAGCAGAGGCTTCTTTATACACAATTTCATTTATAGTTAGCCATTACGAGAGATGGCCCTGAAACTATTTTGGTAGTTATGTTTGTACGGTGAAATAAATTTACAAACAGGCCTGCGAAATGTAACTTTTGTTTTCCTCTTCAAATATTATGTTTCTATTTAGTTGTTGCGATACAGCGAGAAAGAAAGTTGATAGCCGAACAATAAATATATTCTTTAACACTGTTGTTGTTGTTGTTGTTGTTGTTGTTTTTGTCGGCGAGTGGCTGCCGACGCTTGAACGCACTTGACACGAGGCCGTTGTGTTAGTGGCTTTTGGCTCACTTCAGCCAGCCGAGCTCTTCCACAAAGCGTAGAAGCCCTTTAGGGTCTTTCCACACTTGCGGGTCGCTCCTTTCGGAGCTAAAGACCCCCGTACAAAATGTCTGCAGTTGTCTACATTCCATGACTATATCTGCCTGTGTCTCCTCCGCCTCCAAGCAGGCCCTGCAGAGGGGACTGTCTTACTATTAAAATATTTTTTCTGAGATGGATTTTTTCATATATTTTTCATAGCCATGTACATAATACCTAACGAAATTAATACAATTAAACTAATGGAAAACCATCGCAGACCTGTTATTGATAGAGCTATTAAAAAAACACATTAAGCATATTTTTTATTTAATGTAAATAACATACCTATACCCATCATTCATTACAATAAACTTAATATACGATTGCTAAGTACTTAAAAAATAAATGCAATGAAACTGGATACCGAAATTTAATGTGGGTTTTTTTATAAAAATAATATAAAAATGATGTCCTCCATCGGTAATGAGTGCCCCTTCCCTTTCTATACAGATCATGGATTTGAAGAATGTATGGAGAAATAATTTCCATGCAACAAGCGCGCAAAAAATGACGCCACGCGACCTCATTATACCTACCGCCGTACACATTTGTAACGTAGTAATGATAACAGAGAAAAATCTAAACTTTAAGCCTAAGATAAATAGTCGTAACAGAAACTAAGACTAACGAAAAGTAGTACTTTGTGACGTCACTTTGACACATTTTGTGTGGACGAAATCTCAAAGCAATGCAAATTGCCGTCACAAAGTACTACTTTTCGTTAGTCTTAGTTTCTGTTACGACTATTTATCTCAGCCTAAGTGTACCAAATTGGTAGGTCATTTATTTAAGATAAGATTTATTTTTCAATAAACGAGATTGCCGTTACGTCATTGTTCATTCGTGATGCCGCGCGTGATTCATCGCGAGCCGAATGAAAGGCCGAATTCAGCCGTCGCGCCTCCCACGGCACAATTGTGGTGTCGACACTTTCTTAGTTCCATCCGTTCTCCTGTTATTTCTTCAACTCCATGATACAGGAGCCCTACTACGAACTGTATCGCGTAAGCGCTATCGAGAAGGCGACAACGCCTGTCAAAAATGTTGTATGCATTTGACAGTTCGTATCGAAAGCGCTGTCGATACCATCTGTCAAACGCATACAATATTTTTGACTGGCGATATCGCCTCCTCGATAGCGCCTACTCGACAGGGTTCGTAGTAGGGGCCCAGGTCAGTCTGGGAAAATGCAAAAGCCGCCACCGCGGCGGCTACACCTTGTGGCACATCTGCCGCTGTGGCTACACCTTGTGGCACATCCGCCGCGGCGGCTACACCTTGTGGCACATCTTCCGGTACCACTCGGGGTCCGCGTCGGCGAGCTGCTCCGGCCGGCCGCCGCGCCAGCGGTACTGGAACTCCGAGGTGCCGCGGCCCGGCGCCCCGCTCACCACGTACCGGCAGAAGCGCTCCACCAGGCGCGCCTCCCAGTCCGGCCCCTTGTAGTGCACCGACTCGTGCTCAACGAACACCTGAGTGGTCAGTCTGAGTTCTCACCTAAATTGGCAAAATTACATTTTACAAAAAATAAACATCCCGCAGAAAAGAGAAGAATAATGTGTAATGATCATCCAAATATCAGTGATGTGCGTTAACATGCTGATGTGGTGTGCGCTTGGTAAAAATGGAAGTCAAAATGCCACCATTTACTTATTCTTGATTATTCGGCTGATAACAAGCCACTAACACGAAAATGTATTGTATTAATTTGATATTCAAATTCCGCCTCCGATTGTATTATTCCGGGAGGTCACGACATTTTTGGTCACGATAAGGTAAATGGCTGAATCTGGGTTCACATGTTAGAGACCAACCCTCTGATGCTAAATATGTCGGTCTGCCTGCGCCAAGTGGTTGCGTTGTCTAGATTGGCTATATAAAATAGATGTTAGTATGTACCTGCTGATAAATATACCGATTGTTTAGAAATATTGATACCTATTAATTATACAACAATAACCAGTCGGTTTTTTAATGAACTACTTAAATATACCTAAAGTTCTGTCTGTAACCTAAATCGCCTATAACTACTAAATACGACCAAAGATTTGTTCAGTTTTGGTATTGCTAAGCAAGTATGTACTGATACTTTCATGCTTCGTTATTTGTAGCCCTTTACCTTATCATACTTATTTTTTGTCGCCATAACTACTTTTTCAGGCGCCTTATCTACGTAACGCAACCACTTGGCGCAGGCAGACTGACACCTTTAGCTTCAGAGAGTTGGTCTTCATCCTGTGAACTACGTTTCAGCCATTTACGTTATCGTTACCATTTTTGCCGCGACCTCCTAGTCTATATATTCCGAAAGGTGTGGGTTACCTCGACGGTGTAGACCTGTCCGGCGGCGCCGAAGCGAAAGGCGTGCTGGCGCGGCGCCACGCCGCCCTCACCGTGCTGGTACAGCTTCAGGTCGACCCACTCCACCGGCACCACCTCGCCGTCGGGGAGGCAAACTTCGCCCATCTCGAAACTGCCACCGCCACGGTATCGGGTAGAGTATAGCACGAGGTGTACCTTGCGACGGGTTCGCCAAGGGGATATGTATGTCAAAGTAGCACAACACGGAACAGGCAGGGAATGCACCCATTCACTGTCGACATTCCCAAAATAAGAACCCACAGATCCTCTAGACCTTTTATCTATGGGGTCGGTAATCTATGGAATCGACTCCCTGCCGAAGTTTTTCCCTCATAGTACAGCCTGGGGTCCTTCAAACGTGGCCCCACAGTACTTCGTTGTTATTTCTGCTATACGTCTTCAAAAATAGGAAGTTACAAACTATAACTGTAAGGGCGAGGAATTATTCGGTTATGTATTTAATCTCATTAAACAATTACAAAAATAAACTGGAATCGCGTATTTCATTCTGTGGATTTGTTGCCATTTACAGGTAGCAACTTTTTGCACTTCGTCTCATAATTATCTTGCAAATGATTGACTTTTTTTTACAAAGTGTTGTAAATAATTTAATTCATAACTGCATAGTGTGCTCGCCAATATACTTATGGTTAGTAACTTCCTATTTTTAGGGAGTTATAGCAGAAATAGCGACAAACGACTGCGGCGCCATCTACATACATGGACGCCCACACCCCCGTAATTCGTGTCACATTCAATTGTTTGTGCAGATATGCATGAATATAAAATGTATGCAGAATTACATGTAAAGCAAGGGCAGCATACATTTTCTTGCCATTTCGGCCATCGTTAATTCAATACGATGATATCAACCCTACCACCGGGATTAACCCTACCACCTATATTGTAAGTGAAAAAGCGAACCTACATTTTTACGAATCTCTTTTGTACATGACATCTTTGGTTTACCCTTGGTAGCTACCAAGGCTAAACATGTCGGTTGAGTTCATGACAAACATACGGACAGATGATGTAATATTGGGCGCCCTTTACTTGCGATACGCATACTCACGCGGTAGATGTCCCAGGTTGACATACAACGCCTACGCTGATACAGGTTCCGTTCTGCAGGAATATGTGGAAGAATGCGTAACGGTGCATCAAAGTCCAGTCTCGACTGTGTCCTGTGAAAAGAACGCCAAGTCAGAGAGACCTAAACAGGTGAACGACGACACAACTTTCATTTAATTTATTTAAACTTTTTTAGTAGTCAAACTAACACTAAGTTACGTCACAAAGGTCCGCGGATTCGATCAAACCAGTAAAGAAGAACCCGCAAAGAAACTTCACGGGTTTACATAACATATTTTTCCGTCCACGATTATCAAATACACGCTTAGATCTAAATGCTACTAGCAAACAATTCCTTGGTAGAACAGAGCAAAAAATAACAAAGAACAATTGAAACAGCAACCCTCAGTTTAAATTACTTACAACTAGGGTTGCCATCCGTCCGGGTTTCCCTGGATTTGTCCTAGTTTAGAGGGCATCCGGGGAGCGTCCGGGCGGGGCTTCATTTGTAGTCGGCCGCCCGCGACACACGCATTTTATTACACTGACTGTTTAAAAAAAATCAGTTGACACGTCTGGGTTCTGGGCTCTAAAATCCGGGATTTTCACGCGTATTTTCACGTCTTGTCTTGGGTCCTAAATTTTAGCGATGGCAATTCTACTTACAACTAACAAAGTTACTAATGCAATAATATAAGTTATTGTAATTTATACCATTACAAGTATTCTCGGGTGTAAAAGCCGTCGTCAACTTAACTTATGTCAGGTGTATAAAACAACGAATGTACAAGGATGAACTGTAATTATGTTTGAAAAATGTTACGGCTTTTCACGCGGCAGGAAGAGACATTCTCCGACGTTTCGACGACAGTTGTCTGCTGCGAACGAGCGCGGCGGATGCCTCCTTGACAACGGGCTGAATGATTAGCTCGAAACGTCGGAGAATGTCTCTTCCTGCCGCGTGAAAAGCCGTAACATTTTTCAAACATGTCTAACGACCGCGGTAATCTCAAAAGAACTGTAATTATGCTGTATCAATGCAAGGTCTACGACTCACCAAAGCTGTGGTCCCTGAAAGTGTTTGCCTCAAATTCATGGGACTCTCCATCGATGGTGAATTTGGCACGAAGCACCCCAAACTGCTCATAGTGCGACTGGTGAGCTCTGTAACATGCACAAATAAAGTTTTCAATAGCTGAAGTACCACCAATCATACAGGATAACTCACTCTAGGTTTTAATCTTAAAAAAATCATTGACAAATGTATATTTTTCTTACAGGAATTTAATAGCATGAAAGGAAAGTTTTTTCCTATTTGCCGTGCACATTATTTAACGCGGACGCGTGTATTGGTTATCACACGCTGACTTCTTCAGTTATTTTTGCCTTCAAGTCTTCAAGGTTGGCAAGCGGGTTGGTAAAGCCTGTTCGTCTTAATCTCTCCACTCACGTCTCTATTAATTGGACTCTTGGTGCATCCACGCAAATACGGGATATTGTAATGAATGCATAATTTGCATCGCGCTCGTGTGTAGGAATGACTGTTGCTGACATAAGGCGCGGTGCGATCACGACACGAAGCCAACGAAAAAATGTCTCCGCTAGTTCAGCTGCCTGCCAATTAATGCAAAATTTAGTTTAAAAAATTTCCTGAGTCACCCTGTATAATATTTCCAATAGATAGACTATGCCTGGTTTTCACCAAGTGCTGATATATTTTAATCGACACTTAAAGGGCCTTTATTACAAAACTGCTCATTTTCTTGTAATGGTATTGATTGCAAGATGCCAAGAGAGGCCCTTAATATGTGGCGATTAAGCTAATCAGCAGTAGGTGAAAAAGGCCCTATGCAAAAGAAACGATTGAATGAATGTCATCGCAAAGTATCATTACCGGAACATTATTTCCCAAATTCTTCAAATTCAACCACCCGTCACTTGCCATCAACTATTGTTTATTTATTGTTTATTCATTATCCATAGACAGTACACTGCACTCGGATTTGTCATATTTTATCATTAGTCAGTTCGGCAATTTCAGCGAAGAAGAACTGTCCACTCTCCCCTTTGCCACTGGCTCGCCGGACGTACTCACCTCTTCAGCTGTTCGAAGTAAGCGCGGGACCAGGGCTGCGAGGCGACGGAGCGCACCACGGCCGCCGGGTGCATGTCCGTGTCGTAGTCGAACACCCGCCACTTGGCCGTCCACTCGCCCTTGAAGTCGACCTCCACTGTCTTGCTGGGCTCGCTCTCGCTCCTGGAGTTGAGGTGAAACTTGACGAGAAGTGGTGACAATATGAGAGGGAAACTTGAACCGCGGGACGGTTTACTTGATGGACAGATTCAAGAGAACGGTTCTCTCGAATCTTTCCAGGTCCCGCAGGACCGTTCTCTCGAATATTTCCATCAAGAAAACAGCTTTGACTACGGCTAGAAGAGCTGTTTTCTCGGTTGTATACTTCCTCGACGAAATTCGAAGAATGGGTCTACTGTTTAATGTAGCTGTGCAATATAAGACAATATGAGAGGGAAACTTGAACCGCAGGACCGTTCCATCGAATCTTTCTATCGAGAAAACCGCTCTGACTACAGCTAGAAGAGCTGTTTTCTCTACGAAATTAATAGGTCTACTGTTCAATGTATGTATCTGTGCAATATAAGGCACGTCATGACATGACACCTATTTCCTATCCAGTAGCTGTGGTAATAGCTATCCATGTCAAGTTCCATAAAAAAACCGTTTTAGAAACATTTAGCCGGCTTCAACACTAAGAGGAGTAATATTATTTAAAAAACAATATGAAAGGACCACCACTGAGATATACCATACAGATGAGAAAAATAATTATTCAAATCGGTTGACAATTTGCGGAGATATCGAGTAATATACATACAAAAAAACATACAGACGAATTGAAAACCTACTTTTTTTAAGTCGGTTAAAAATAGATTAATTTGGAAAAAGAGTTTGAATTCCTAACCGCATCTGTCCCTTGTAGGCGACGGTCCATTTCTTCATGGGCTCCACGGGCGTGATAAGCAACCCCTCCGCCCCGAACTGCCCCACCTCGGCCCCAAACAACATGGTATCTGGGATCTTCTTGCTGCAGAGGAGACCCTTGCCGGGGATCTGAAGGAGATGTGTTTAAGTGTAGACGGCATGTTTCCATGAGATAATTTCTTTTGGTAACCAAGTCATACATGTTTTGTGTGGACTAAAGGTAAACGTCTGTCTCTTGTGCCAGAGACCGAGTGTTCGAATCTGAATGCACTTTTTCTTTCGGATTCGAGATGAAATTTTTATTTTCGTTGAGAATGCGGCACACTCCATGGTTCGGAACCCATGTAAAACTATAGGTCCTCTTATCCACTTAGGGTAAGAACCCTGCGGGTTGATACTAACGCATCGGATGAAAGATGGTCGAAGAAGCAATACTTTTTTTGTGTATTTTCCATCCAGTTCATTGCAGCCGTACCGACGGGAAAGACCTGGTGGCTGACACCTTATTCGTTCAGGGATGCGGCGTGTTGGGCTAATATCAGGATAGTAGATTTTGTATTTGTGTCCAGTTCTATAGTAAAAAATAATCTTTTCAGGTTCAGTGGCCGTTATAACTGGTGGCATACTCTCCGGAAAGTGCTCCAAAAAAGTTCCTCGCAGGGTGAACCGTTATGTTATTTTTTGCACGTCCATGTTGATGGCGTCACAATCGTTGGTCGCTTTTTCTGTTCTTTATATTGTACTGGTATTGATTGCAAAATGGTAAGCAAGGCCCCTTAGCAAATGCTTATGTGGCTATTAATCTAATGAACACATGGTGAAAGTGACCCTTACTGTATTAGCGACACCTGCAATCGCTACGAGACCGTGGCGCCATCTATGCACAAACTCGGCGGTTCACACTGCGAGTGACTTTTTAAAATCAGTTTCCAGAAATTATTGTACTGAAACCGAAAATACCAGGTAAGGTAATTCAGCAAGGGAGATGATTCACAAATCTTCCTACAGCGGAACTCCTATCTAGTGCGTTCCGTTCTTACCCCCAAATAAAAGAGGCCGTTGCAGATGCCCATCTGTCGGCGCTCGCAGCCCGCCTGCATGTACACACCCTCACCGTTGGCGTCGTCCTTCCCCGCAATGAAGAACACCGCGTCAAACGCCTGCAGCATACAACATTATAAAAAAAACCGGCCAAGTGTGAGTCGGACTCGCACACGAAGGGTTCCGTACCATCGTAACCAATTAACATGCACTAATAAGTAAACGGCAATTCCTCCGTTGGTGTAGTTACGATTATTGTTATATTTTGAGTCGGCGTCACCCGGGCAAGCGCTGCGCCAGTCAAGAGAACCTTGGCTGACACCGACTCAAAAAATAACAATAATCGTATGATACTTTTGAGGTCGTCTGCTGCGTCACGAGCGCGGCGGATGCCTCCTTGACAACGGGCTGAATGATTAGCTCGAAACGTCGGAGAATATCTCTACCTGCCGCGTGAAAAGCCGTAATATTTTTCAAACAAACAATAATCGTAACTACAAAAACAGCAGAATTTTGTTTTTACTTTTTAGTGCATGTTAATTGGTTTTGGAATACGTTTTCTTTAAGGTGGCCCATCCCGCTCATCTCCCCATACAAAAGGGGAAAGAAGATCACGCACATATTTCTTGTCAGAGATCCAAAATTTCGCTTAAGGTGGCCCAACCCGGCGGTCCTAACTCATTCGCGGGCACGGTACAAAACCGTGCTGTTGCGCTCTGAGACCTTCTTTGTTTCAAAGAATAAGACAGGCTCCGTGATGAGGAAGATGCAACATGTCCACATAAAAGACAACGTGCATAGTGTATGATTTGGTAATATTTACGAAAATTTTAATTTCAAAACGACTTATAGCTAAAAGTAAATCAGGCCCGCTGTAGTCAAAAATCTAACAAAAACCAAAGAGATCATAAATCTTGATTAAATAATCTATGTCTGATGACTAATCTTTTTACGGTGTTCTTACTTTATCATTGCGTAATCTACCTCCAAAGTTATTGTATAAAACGCGCGAAAAATTCGGACTTTCGGACCTTATAACTCATAAACCAAACACAATTTTGCAATGCCAATGGTCATCAGACATCTAGTTCGATCAAATAAAGCTATTTTGAGCAAAATTTTGGATCTCTGACAAGAAATATGGGCGTGATCTTCTTTCCCCTTTTGTATGGGGAGATGAGCGGGTTGGGCCACCTTAAAATAGTTTTATTTGATCGAACTAGATGTCTGATGACCGTTCGCATTGTAAAATTGTGTTTGGTTTCTAAGTTATAAGGTCCGAAAGTTCGCATTTTTCGCGCGTTTTATACAATAACTTTGGAGGTGGATTACGCAATGATTAAGTAAGAACATCTTAAAAAGATTAGTCATCAGACATAGCTTATTTAATCAAGATTTATAATCTATTTGTTTTTGTTCGATTTTTTACTACAGCGGTCGTGGTTTACTTTTAGCTATAAGTCGTTTTTAAATTAAAATTTTCGTAAATCTTACCAAATCATACGCTATGCACGTTGTCTTTTTTGTGGACATGTTGCATCTCCCTCATCACGGAGCCTGTCTTATTCTTTGAAACAGAGAAGTTCCCAGAGCGCAACAGCACGGTTTTGTAGCGTGCCCGTGAATGAGTTAGGCCCGCCGGGTTGGGCCACCTTAAGGTCGGTTCTTAAAGTTTTGTTTATTTGTTTAATTTTAGTGAATTCGAAGTACACTAACTAATTTGTACACGTCCTTCCCGATAAAAAATAATCATCAAAATCCGTTGGCGTGATAATGAGTTATTCGTCCATTTGTCGCTCACATACTTAATGTAAATTTAAGACTTATACGATATTCTCATGGATGTCATTGTCAGAACTAGACCAAATTGAAATGGGACCACACGGGAAGCATCAGCTTTCAAATGTAAAAAAATCATCAAAATCGGTTCACACAGGCAAAAGTTCTGATGTAACATACATAAAAAAAATACAGAAGAACTAAAAACCTTCCTTCTTTTTTGAAGTCGCTTAAAAATGGGAATCGAGTAAAACATCCAAAGAAAATCCTCTTAAGGTGGCCCAACCCGGCGGCCTCAACTCATTTGCGGGCACGGTACAAAACCGTGCTGTTGCGCTCTGGGACCTTCTCTGTTTCTAAGAATAAGACGGCTCCGTTATGAGGAAGATGCAACCTGTCCACAAAAAAGACAATGAGCATAGTGTATGATTTGGTAAGATTTACGAAAATTTTAATTTCAAAACGACTTATAGCTAAAAGTAAACCACGACCGCTGTAATCAAAAATCTAACAAAAACCAAATAGATTATAAATCTTGATTAAACAAGCTATGTCTGATGACTAATCTTTTTAAGATGTTCTTACTTTATCATTGCGTAATCCACCTCCAAAGTAATTGTATAAAACGCGCGAAAAATCCGAACTTTCGGACGTTATAACTTGGAAACCAAACACAATTTTACAATGCCAATGGTCATCAGACATCTAGTTCAATCAAATAAAGCTATATTGAGCAAAATTTTGGACCTCTGACAAGAAATATAGGCGTGATCTTCTTTCCCCTTTTGTATGGGGAAATGAGCGGGTTGGGCCACCTTAAGCTCGGTTGCACAAAGAGATGTCAGCGTTAAAACAAGTTTAACCTTTGATCAATCATGTACATTTTCGTGCAACGTATGGAATCAAAGTGCTGTATTGATTCTGGCACTTCAAATAATACAAGTGGTCTCACTGCATTTCTTCCCGTGCATTTCGTAAGAGTAAGAGGCTACTAAGTTGAATTTGATAAAATAAAATAAAAAAATAAAATAAAATAGAATTTGTCACTTGTGGTTGTGCGTGTTTTCCATCCAGTTCTATGTAGCAGTGCAATTTAAGAAAGGTCTTGGCACGGCACCTTTAAGAGCTAATACCTACTATCATGATGAACCAACACACCTAATAAGAACTAGGAAAGGAACTTCCTTACATTCCACGACTATGGCACGCCAATGATGACTTTATATTAAGGTGGCCCAACCCGCTCATTTCCCCATACAAAAGGGGAAAGAAGATCACGCCTATATTTCTTGTCAGAGATCCAAAATTTTGCTCAATATAGCTTTATTTGATTGAACTAGATGTCTGATGACCATTGGCATTGTAAAATTGTGTTTGGTTTCCAAGTAATAACGTCCGAAAGTTCGGATTTTTCGCGCGTTTTAAACAATTACTTTGGAGGTGGATTACGCAATGATAAAGTAAAAACATCTTAAAAAGATTAGTCATCAGACATAGCTTGTTTAATCAAGATTTATAATCTATTTGGTTTTTGTTAGATTTTTGACTACAGCGGTCGTGGTTTACTTTTAGCTATAAGTCGTTTTGAAATTAAAATTTTCGTAAATCTTACCAAATCATACACTATGCACATTGTCTTTTTTGTGGACAGGTTGCATCTTCCTCATAACGGAGCCTGTCTTATTCTTAGAAACAGAGAAGGTCCCAGAGCGCAACAGCAGTGTTTTGTACCGTGCCCGCAAATGAGTTGAGGCCGCCGGGTTGGGCCTTGATCTGCAACCTAGAAACCTTAGCTTTTTTAATGCTAGGTAAACGATTGATTAAATAAATCCTGGAACAATTGGCCGAAATAACCTTACAATGGAATGTGCTATTTTGTACCTATTCTCTGATGTTTTACTCAATGACCCCTTTCTAGAAATGCACACACTTGAGCCAAGTGGTAGTATCACCAAATTTTAAGACTAAATAATTATACAATGTATGTAGTAGCACGTTAATGAATCAAACAAATAGCCAGATAACCTTTAATGAGGTTTGTACAGAAATAAAATACCTATGTAGTCATCGAGTCACCACTGCAGTCACCACATTACACGCAATAATACAAACAGGTAAAATCAGGTAAAATCAATAATACAAACAGGTTAATGTCAAAATATAATAATTTTAAACGTAAACTTAAAACGTATTAGACACAGCGAAAAAAAGATGAAAGGGTATGTGGCTACTATAATATAACATGTACGTTTGAAGAAAGGTTGATGGGCTCAGCGAATTGTGTGCCGCAAGACATACCTAGAGCCGCTGGTTTCCAGGCAACACCGGGATCAGAAGCTAAATACGATAAGCATCGACAGCATGCAATATTTAAACTGAAGATTAAATTAATAAAAATTGTGTTATAAAAATAAAATGCTAAAAACATTGTAATCTGACTGAATTGTGTTTGTTAAGATAAAGCTTAAAGGGTTTTGTTTGTAAGTTTGGGTTCCCATTCCTCCTCCACAAGTCCGGAATTACCACCGAAAACTGGAGAGCCTGCGAGGATCCGCAAAAATCCGAGCCGAGCGGTAGACCTTTCGCTAGGTAAGTGAGGACCCACATGTTGAGTGGGAAGAAACCTCTAACAGCCGTATTCAGAGTGGGTGGACTATGTTTAATCAACCTGACTAAAGCGGTTTTTGTATGGTTAGAGTTTAGCTAATCTCGTACTAAGGCTGAGATAAATAGTCGTAACAGAAACTAAGCCCCGGTTGCACGAAGAGACGGCCGAGTTAATCAATGTTCAAACACGTCACTTTTAGTGATCCGCATGGACTTCCTTCCATAGTGTCCATAGAAAGTGACCTGTTTAATCATACGTTGACGTTGATTATGATTTTTTGTTCTTTCGTGCACTAGGCCCTAAGACTAACAAACAGTAGCACTTTGTGACGTCACTTTGACACATTTTGTATGGACGGATTTTCTAAAGTATTGCAAATTGACGTCACGAAGTACCTACTGCTTTTCGTTAGTCTTAGTTTCTCTTACGACTATTTATCTCAGCCTATGTTTTGACAGGTGATCTCTGAACACGACTGTAAGAATGTAGTAAACATTGAGCACGTTACGTTGGCATCGTCCGACAGGATCTGCGCACGGTCCATGGCCGCCGGGTCGGACAGCGCCTTCACCCCACGCCCCGGGTCCGCGCTCGCACCCCTCCGGTACTTGTCCGAGAGCTGCAAACCAACATACAGAACACAATGAAGAGGAATAAATACCTAAATATGAAAGTTTTTCTGAAGTCGATTACAGTAAAGCCTTTGTTTGTTAAATATTGAAAAAATACTGAGCTTATAGAACGTACGTTTGCGAAGGTACATTTTGTCCACAACAATTGTATAATCATCGAAATAAAAAATATTTATAAAGGACCTTTTTTACCTTTCAAAGCCATTTTTTCAGTTATCTTTTTACTAAGAAGAATGAAATAAAAAAAATCTTATGCCATTCAGCCATAGCGAGGTACATATCCCCTTTGCTGTAATTTTTTTTTTTCTAAATACAGTGTACAGTGTACACATTTTCTTACAAAATCAGACACGACCTTGCCGAGCGGGGACGGAGCGCGCGAAACGTGCATACCCTCCCGCTGACATGATAGCACTGGCTAGTGGCTAGATTGAATGCGCGCGGTGGAATCTAGTAACTAGATTCCGCCGCGCGCATTCTTCAAAGGGATATAGGCCCCTAGGCCCTCACCCAGATTGGGCGCGATTGTGGTTTCTCTGTAGTTTGTTCCGTAAAATAAAAAAATACACATACCTATGAACTGTCCGCCAAGACCCTTGTACGAATGGCCTTCCATCGGGAATGTGGTGTATTGGGCTAATATAACGGTAGTTGTGTGGTTTTAGCCATCCACACGTCAGGTTGCATACAATAAATGGAACATAGATCCCACGTGGCGTGTCAGGCTAATTTCATGACAGTAGGTCAGTAGGTGTCATATGAGCCATCCGTATCGAGTTACATACAACGTTCACACGTTTTTACGGAACATTAGGTTCTTTTCACACTAAATTAATGCATTATTTTTTATCGAAAGTCTAACAGCCGTATTCAGAGTGGGCGGACTAACTTTAGTACGCGTATTTAGGTCGGATTGGCTTATTTCTTCGTACAATAATAATAATCTATGATATGACTACGGCCTGACCCACATACATTACATACTACATGAATTATTACATACCATAATATGAAAATATGGTACAAACCAACTCATCCCATTAATTTAATTCATTCATATTCCTAAATTGAATTATAAAATATTAATATACGCTACCGGCTACCGGCTACTAGCGGCGGGCCGATATTAACGTAACTATTATTAATAACAAGTATTGGAAAAGAACAAGTCGTTCTTGTTATTCATCATCCACAAAACCCGTTCCTACAATAACGTCTTAAGGTGGCCCATCCCGCTCATCTCCCCATACAAAAGGGGAAAGAAGATCACGCCCATATTTCTTGTCAGAGATCCAAAATTTTACTTAAAATAGCTTTATTTGATCGAACTAGATGTCTGATGACCATTGGCATTGTAAAATTGTGTTTGGTTTCTAAGTTATGAGGTCCGAAAGTTCGAATTTTTCGCGCGTTTTATACAATAACTTTGGAGGTGGATTACGCAATGATAAAGTAAGAATATCTTAAAAAGATTAGTCATCAGACATAGCTTATTTAATCAAGATTTATAATCTATTTGGTTTTTGTTAGATTTTTGACTGCAGCAGTCGCGGTTTACTTTTAGCTATAAGTCGTTTTGAAATTAAAATTTTCGTAAATCTTATCAAATCATACACTATGCACATTGTCTTTTTTGTGGACATGTTGCATATTCCTCGTCACGGAGCCTGTCTCATTCTTTGAAAAAGAGAAGGTCCCAGAGCGCAACAGCACGATTTTGTACCGTGCCCGCGAATGAGTTAGGCCCGCCGGGTTGGGCCACCTTAAGCCACACTATCCCGTGCTCCCCGCGCGCCTCTGCTCGGCGAAACTCGTTCCTACAATAACATCTTTGTAATACTATCCCGCGCGCGCCTCTTACTACGAAACCTGTTATTACAATAACATCTTCAGGAACTGGATCGCCCGAGCGCCGCGCGCCTAGCTCTGCGAAACACGTTCCTACAGTAACGTCTTTACAATACTATCTTGCGGGCGGCTCTTACTACGAAACCTGTTATTACAATAACATCTTCAGGAACGGGATCTCGGGCTTCGTTCTAATGTACGAGTACAGTGCATGACAGGGATTTATTTTACAACTATTTTAAACACCAGGTTGATGAAATATCAGTTTTTTATTGGAAATTTAAGTTATAAAAAAATGTTATTTAAGAATTTAGAGGGTCTGATTTTTTCATGTAACTTTTTAATGAGAATATTTTTTTATTTATAAGTTAAATAATTTTTAGGGTTTCGTACCCAAAGGGTGCAAACAGAACCCTATTACCAAGCCTCCACTGTCCATCCGTCCATCCATCCGTCCGTCCGTCCGTCCGTCTGACACAGGGCTGTATCTTATGAACCGTAATAGGTAGGTAGCTGAAATATTTACAAGGAGTGTATTTATTTAAGACCTGCATTAAATGATTAAAAAAAAAATATTTTGCAGTGGTCAGCCATTGATATCAGTCTAGTATCAAAACCCGTTATTAATAACAGGTTTTGATACTCGTTCTTACGCAGTAACGAATAAGGAATGAGATAGTATTGGAAAATAACGTTTAGGCTAGCGGCGGGCCGATATTAACGTAACGATTATTAATAACAAGTATTGGAAAAGAACAAGTCGTTCTTGTTATTCATCATCCACAAAACCCGTTCCTACAATAACGTCTTAAGCCACACTATCCCGTGCGCCCCGCGCGCCTCTGCTCGGCGAAACTCGTTCCTACAATAACATCTTTGCAATACTATCCCGCGCGCGCTTGTTACTACGAAACCTGTTATTACAATAACGTCTTCAGGAACGGGATCGCGCGAGCGCGGCGCGCCTAGCTCTGCGAAACCCGTTCCTACAGTAACGTCTTTCCAATACTATCTCGCGCGCGCCTCTTACTACGAAACCTGTTATTACAATAACATCTTCAGGAACGGGATCGCCCGAGCGCCGCGCGCCTAGCTCTGCGAAACCCGTTCCTACAGTGACGTCTTTACAATACTATCTTGCGGGCGCCTCTTACTACGAAACCTGTTATTACAATAACATCATCAGGAACGGGATCTCGCGCTTTGTTCTAATGTACGAGTACAGTGCTGTGTGATTTATTTTACAACTATTTTAAACACCAGGTTGATTAAATATCAGTTTTTTATTGGAAATTTAAGTTATGAAAAAATGTTATTTAAGATTTTAGAGGGTCTGATTTTTTCATGTAACTTTTTAATAAGAATATTTTTTTATTTATAAGTTAAATAATTTTTAGGGTTTCGTACCCAAAGGGTGTAAACAGAACCCAATTACCAAGCCTCCACTGTCCATCCGTCCATCCATCCGTCCGTCCGTCCGTCCGTCTGACACAGGGCTGTAACTTATGAACCGTAATGGGTAGGTAGCTGAAATATTTACAAGGAGTGTATTTATTTAAGACCTGCATTAAATGATTTAAAAAAAAAATTTTTGCAGTGGTCAGCCATTGATATCAGGCTAGTATCAAAACTAGAGGTGGGCCTATTATATTCATAATAGGTTAGACATTAGGTATTACCAGTACAAAGTAATATAACAGCTTACGACTACAGCGCGGTAATGCTTAGCAAATAATAGGATCGGTAAGGAGTTCGTGCTTGATTCGGAAACGTTCGGTTCGGTTCGCGTGACCTGTCGGTGTGGCCGGCTCGCCCCATCTCGCGTCTACCGGTTACCCTCTCTGTCTTGACATTGCGCGGGCACAAATAGTTATTAGACTGAGCCTAAACGACTATGATTTTTCAAGCGAAAACAGATAGTATGTCCTTGCAATGAGGTATATAATACATAACGCAGTTACGTGTGCTTACCTACGATATCAACGCAGAGCGCTGCCTGCTTTTTTATTGCTATGCTATTATATTACGTTTACAAACATTGGTTGTTGCCTATTACTAACCTATTATCTAATGTCTAACCTATTATGAATATAATAGGTAATTTATCTTATTAGTTGATCGCAGCGTTGCAGCCGGATCGCGCGTAACTACGAATACTACGATATTGTGAGCGTTGCTATGCTTCTAGCTATTATTCAGTTGTGTTTTGTCTGAACTGATAAAAAACAGGCCCAGTGCGAGTCGGACTCGCACACGAAGGGTTCCGTACCATCAACACCAATCACGTTTTTTGTAAGGGGGGGCCCTTTATTTATTTTTTTATTTTATCTATTTTTTGTTATAGCGGCAAAATAAATACACACCCTGTGAACATTTCAGCTGCCTACCTACCTATTACGGTTCATGAGATACAGCCCTGTGACAGACGGACGGACGGACGGACGGACGGACTGACAGCGGAGGCTTAGTAAAAGGGTTCCGTCTTCACCCTTTGGGTCCAGAACCCTAAAAAATTAAGCGAGCGCGTACTAGTTACCTACCCTATTATTAGGCTATTATTTGGTAATAGTTAGAAGAACCTATTATTAAGAAGCAGCTTAATCAATAATAGGGAATGTCAAAAAGTAACTATTATGACCCATCGCTAAATCAAAACCCGTTATTAATAACAGGTTTTGATACTCGTTCTTACGCAGTAACGAATAAGGAATGAGATAGTATTGGAAAATAACGTTTAGGCCCACCGCTGGTTTAGGCCCACAGCTGCCGGCTACTGAGATAAAGGGAGGAATACATTGGATGCATAAGTATAAAAATTTAGCCCCTTTTAAAAATAACTTTATTATCGTCACTGCGTTTCCACCTTTGTATCCACTTACAGTTTTAATTGATTTATATACTTAAATGTGAGCCGTTTACACAGCGCCGTGTACACGCACACGTGGCGCCATCTACATTTTCCCTGTCAGACCATTGTTGAACCCAATAGACCTAGTATAGCGCGCTGCGCTTACTATGGTTGGACCGAACTTCATGAAAGATATAATATATATGTTTTCATGCTGTCGGTCTCGGTGGCTCAGTGGCGTGACGCCTTGCGATTTGATAAGCTTGGTGAAGTACCTCTGAGCGCAGTTAGTTCTGGGGGTCCATTCAGGTAAGAGTGAGTTCGAGTTCGGGAGTGAGTTAACCTAAAAATAGCTGGGAAATATAATATTATTTAAATAACGGAACCGTTATTTATACTTACAACGTATTAACGGGACGTACCAGATTTTTACCTAACTGTAATGATGTTCAAGAAGTGTGGAAACATTGACTATTTAAAAAAGTGAGTTGATATATAGTGACGAATTCGAACTCACTCTTGCCCTGAATGGACCCCGGGGGTCCATTCAGGGCATTTCCGACAACCGACGAAAACTTAGCCGGATTCGCAATTTTTTTTAACCTGTAGTTTTTTACCGTCTTAAGGTGGCCCAACCCGGCGGCCTCAACTCATTTGCGGGCACGGTACAAAACCGTGCTGTTGCGCTCTGGGACCTTCTCTGTTTCTAAGAATAAGACAGGCTCCGTGATGAGGAAGATGCAACATGTCCATAAAAAAGACAATGTGCATAGTGTATGATTTGGTAAGATTTACGAAAAATTTAATTTCAAAACGACTTATAGCTAAAAGTAAACCACGACTGCTGTAGTCAAAAATCTAACAAAAACCAAATAGATTATAAATCTTTATTAAATAAGCTATGTCTGATGACTAATCTTATTAAGATGTTCTTACTTTATCATTGCGTAATCCACCTCCAAAGTTATTGTATAAAACGCGCGAAAAATCCGAACTTTCGGACGTTATAACTTGGAAACCTAACAAAATTTTACAATGCCAATGGTCATCAGACATCTAGTTCAATCAAATAGAGCTATTTTGAACAAAATTTTGGATCTCTGACAAGAAATATGGGCGTGATCTTCTTTCCCCTTTTGTATGGGGAGATGAGCGGGTTGGGCCACCTTAACCGTTGAGGTTGGCCGTGGTTCGGAGTGAATGTAAAACTGTAGGTCTCCTTCCTTACTTACTGAGTGGTAGGGTTAATCCCGCTCGGGTTGATACCATCGCATTGAATGAACGAAGAGAAGAAAGTCGAAGCGGCAATGAAAATTGTCCGTGTTTTCGATCAAGTTTAATGTAGCAATATAAGCTAGATTAATAATTTAATAATAATAAGTTAATAATGGCACCTAGTTCCCATGTGGTGTGTTAGGCTAATATTATGACGGTCGGTCTGGATTAACTATCCAAGTCCAGTTACATAAAAAAATATTAATTAATTTAATTATTTCTACCTTCTTTATTTCTTGTAACTTGGAGGTGATTCATTGTTTCCATAATTAATATATTTTTTTTAAATGTTTGATTTTATTTCAATATTACATAATGTCTTACGGAATTTATAAAATTCATAATATTGATGTGTGTACAGCTACAGAAAACTATATTATTATTATTATTAAATAAGAGTTGTTACCCGTAATATGTAAATCCCACTATAATTAGGGCAAAAATATGTGGTGGTCCATTCAGGGTAAGAGTGAGTTCGAATTCGTCACTAAATGTCAACTCACTTTTTTAAATAGTTAATGTTTGCACACTTCTTGAACATCATTACAGTTAGTTAAAAATCTGGTCTGTCCCGTAAATACGTTGGAAGTATAAATAACGGTTCCGTTATTTAAATAATAATATACCTATTTCCGGGCTATTTTTAGGTTAACTCACTCCCGAACTAGAACTCACTCTTACCTGAATGGGCCCCCTGAACCTCTTAAGGTGCCCGACGACATCCATGGGATTTCGAACTTACATGCAGGGGGGCTGCGAAAACCATGCCGGCCGGCTAGGTGCTTCTTCACACCAGGTTAGGTTAAGGGGAATTACCTCGGAAGGGAGTTCATTCCATTGTTTTCCGACCATATAGATGAAGGATCTAGAAGATCGGTGGGTTCTTATTTTTGGAATGTTGACTGTGAATATGTGCATTTTCTCCTTGTTCATTGAGCGAAGGTAGAAAGGAGACGGAGGTACAGCGTTATGCAGCTCCGACGAGCATTCTCCATGGTAAAACCGGCCAAGTGCGAGTCGGACTCGCACAGGAAGGGTTCCGTATCATCGTACAAAAAAAAATACACAAAAATCACGTTTTTTGTATGGGGGCCCCCTTTTTTTTGAATATTTTTTAATCTGACCTATTTGTCGTTATATCGGCAAAATAAATACACACTCTGTGAACATTTCAGCTGTATATCTGTTACGGTTACTGAGATACAGGCCTGTGACAGACGGACGGACGGACAGCGGAGGCTTAGTAATAGGGTTCCGTTTTCACCCTTTGGGTACGGAACCCTAAAACCAATATAATACAGAGAGAGACCCTACATCCATTCGGAGTTATTATATATTTGAAATGTTATTTTATGAAAGCTACGCTCCCCATAAAAATGTAGTTTGCTAATCATTCGAAAACCACTATTCAAATTGATTCGATATTTAATATCGAATATCAGGTAACAAATATCTGTGTCTGCCCGTGTTTGTTTTTTTGAAAAATCTTAATCGAATCAAATAATCGTCAGTTATATTTTGTTTCCTCATTAGTTTGACCCAGGATACATCTACCGAAAAATGGATACCAAATATCAAGTGAATTGGTACAGTGGTTTTTAAATCATTAGTATACTACGATTGTATGGGGAGCGTAATTTTGCGTACGGCAGTGCGATTACGCAAAATTTGAGGATGGTGCCGCGGTACGTGTAGGTGCGCCCCCGTCATTTCTAAAGCGCGATTACGAAGCCGTTTTTTATCTACCTACATCCAGCACGTAGCACTTAGGCTCTCTAGTTGCGATGAAGCTACTGCGCAGTAGAATCAATTTTGACAGCTGCGGGTTCATTCACGCAGCGACATCCCCGCATTTGACAGTTCTTTGGCCTTTCGTAATACCTATTCGACGCGAAATGTATGGAGTTGGCCTAATTGCTGCGGGTAGCGCTGAGTGCCGCACCATTTGTGAATGCATCGATTTCGTAATCGCAAAAGCTGTCATATTGCTGTAAGTACAGCAACCTACACCCAATTTTGTGCTTCGTAATTGCACTGCGGGTCCTTGTTACTTTGAAAAAAATCATGAATTCTCCGACATCCTAAATGCTTCGTTGAAGGTTTGCCTATTTAACCGACTTCAAAATTAAGGAGGTTCTCAATTCGTAGGAATCTTTTTTTTCTCTCTTTTTTTTTCATAACTACAATAGCTGACAAGATACAATTTCGTAAATATACTTTTTCGTACTAAGCATGAACGTCGCTTATTCCAAGGAATGTGACATGTATAACGATAGGAATAACCCGAACCTTGCAGTATATTCGTAAAATAGTTATTTTTACAGGGATCTTTCTTTGATTAATGTGTCCTTGCTTCACGGTCGATTATACATGCATACATGTCACATTCCTAATATATACTTTCGCTGGCATAGGTATACATATTTACATATAATTGTAGATGTAACTTGATGTAAGAGCCAGGCAGTATATAGACGAGACAACTTACGTCTTCTCAAAAAGCTCACAGAACATATAAAATCGGCCAAGTACGAGTCGGACTCGCACACGAAGGGTTCCGTACCATCGTACAAGATTTAACACAAAAAAATCACGTTTTTTGTATGGGACCCCCCTTTAATGATTATTATTATTTTATTTTACCTATTTGTTGTTATAGCGGCAAAATAAAGACACACTCTGTGAAAATTTCAGCTGCCTACCTATTACGGTTCATGAGATACAGCCCTGTGACAGACGGACAGACGGACGGACGGACGGACGGACAGCGGAGGCTTAGTAATAGGGTTCCGTTTTTACCCTTTGGGTACGGAACCCTAATAAAAAGCTTCTGAACGCTTCGCACGTGTTTTCAGACGTTTATGTCAAAGTTAAAGAAAGAAAAATAATCAAGAGTTTATACTGAATTATAGTCCAAAGTATTCTAAAGGCCCTATTCACATAATTCCTAAAACAATTTATGATTTCCCATCATAAATTGAAATAAATATCCAATTCTTAGTTAATGCAATCAAAAAGTACGCCATCTATTTTGAAAACTAGAAATAAAGAAATACATAATACAGTTGTTGATTGCATACATATTTTATTTTATAACTTTAGTAAATTATTTCAAACTGCCTAAGGGCCTTTTTCACCTACTGCTGATTAGCTTAAACGCAACATATTAAGGGCCTTTCTTAGCAGCTTGCAACCAAAGCCAGTACAAGATAATGATTCTGTGTCATCTGTCAAACTGAGTGCACTTGTTCTCACATCAATCTCCGAAAATATTGTAAAAGTGATCCAATAGTGACAAAAGTGGTCTCAATCGAAAGACAGTGAATGAAAACCATAGTGGAAGTGTTATCTTTATAACCAAATAAGAATTAAAATAGAAAAAACCGATAAACAAAATTTGCATACAAACCAGTAAAAAATATTCATAAAACTACCCTCATTCCATATAAAACAAGATAAAACACCGTTTTTGTCCTTTTTCTTATCAAATTAGTTAACTTTAACCGATTACTTCACTTAAAACAATGGCCTCCTGTCTAAAATGCACTAAAGTTATCTCAAAACACGATGAGAAAAACCCAAAAATATCATGCCACGGGTGTAAACGTGAAGTTTGTTGCAAGTGCAGTGGGCTCTCCCCAACAGAGCTAAGAGTAATAGTGTTGAGTGCTCCAACATTACGCTACTTCTGTCCTGACTGTGACTTGAGCCTCCGCGAGCTGCCGGCACTCAACCTACTCATCCGAGAACTCAGGGCAGAAATTGGTGATCTTCGGCAAGAAATTGCACAGATGAAGAGCAAGAAAGGCGAATCTTTGAACCTAGACCTGGTGGTGGAGGAGCTCGAGGAAAGGAAGTTTAGAAGTTCTAACGTCATCTTATATGGAATTGCGGAGTCAACTGCGGTAAGCCCCGAGCAACGGAAGCAAGCAGATGCAAACAACGTGGAGAGAGCGTTCGCATCGCTCCCGCAGGCTCCGAGCCCCCGCATCCTCATCCGTCTGGGTAAGCCGGAAGCTGGCTCCACAAAACCGCGACCACTCAAGCTCGTCATGTCAGGTAAGCGTGAAGCCATAAATATACTGAAGAATAAGGCAAAATTGCCTGCTGCCGTGTCAGCCAAGGCAGACCTCACGCCCTGCCAGCGAGATAGTCTGAAAAAGTTAAGAGAAGAGTTGTCGAATAGAATAGCGAATGGTGAAGAAAATATCACCATTAAATATATTCACAACAGCCCAAAAATAGTACAAGTGGAAGAAAAGTAATATTTATTAGTTTTACTGAGCTTACCTTCTTCTACACAAATTTGGCATCACTTACGGCAAAATTCGATTTATTTTTAGTTGAAATTAATAAACACAGACCAACATGTATCATAATAACAGAAACTCATTTATCATCAAATATTCAAAATAGCATCATAGATATTTCTGGATACACCCTATTCCGGCAAGACAGAGGAAGAGGAATAAAGGGGGGCGGGGTAGCTATCTATGTATCGAATTATCACAACAACATTCCTATTGTAGCCAGGCAAAATTACACTCATCATCGAGATAACATTGAAGCACTGTGGCTGGACTTGGACTTTTGCAATTTTAAACTATTACTTGGTGGAGTCTATCGACCCCCACACTATGCTCTGGAGGAATCTGATAGAGAACTGTTTGAAGTCATGCAACAAGTAGCTGAAACCGGTGCCACTCTCATTATGGGTGATTTTAACCTGCCAGATATTCATTGGCCGCTACAAAAAATCAATGGATACAATACTCTACATGACAAATTTCTAGAAATGTACACAAACAGTAACCTTCGGCAACTAGTAACGCAAATAACCCGAAAAAGGAACCAGCAAGAGTCTCTTCTCGACCTTATCCTGTGTAATGAAGAAAATCTATGTACCAAGGTTGAGTATCATCCGAACATTGGCAAGAGCGATCACCTCGTTCTCATCGCTCACATACAAGTTGTTCAAGAGAATAGTTGCCAGTGCCCAAGGCTCAGGCCTAATTATTTCAAAGCTGATTATAAAGCAATAACTGAAGCACTGAAAAAGGAAAGGCTCAACAATAAATATGCTGACGTACTCGATGCCTGGAGCTATTTCAAAACCATTAGCACGAGAGCTCTCAACGCAAACACACCCCTGCACCATCCAGCCAGAAAATGCAACAATAAACCATGGATTAACAAAGAAATTCTGAAACTAACTAAAAAAAAGAAGGACTCATGGAAACTCTATCAACTAAATAAGTCGGACGGAGAGTATGCATCCTATCGAAAGATTAACAACAAAATTGTAGCCATGACAAGAGTAGCACGACAGAAATATGAGGCTAATATAGCAGACACTGGTCCCAAAGCATTTTATGCATACATTAGAAAGCAACTCTCATCCAAAGTGAGTGTCCCTCCTGCCCTTCGTGCATCCAACTCTACAAAAATTATAACCGATCACCGAGGAGTAGCAAATGTTTTCGCGAAACAATTTGAAAAATCATATGTGCTAGAGTGTGACGGCCCCATGCCTCAGATACACACACCCAAGGTGGAGAACTCTTTAGAGACGGTAGAGTTCAGCCCCCCCGCTGTCTATAAAGTCTTGCAGTCTTTCAGAGAAAATACTGCCATGGGAGTTGATGGACTTCCAGCAGTCTTCCTAAAAGAATGCTCCGTAGATATATGCAATCAGTTGGCGCATATAATGACCCTGTCATTCAAACACGGCAAACTCCCCATGGACTGGAAAGAAGCCATTGTAACACCGATTTATAAAAAGGGTGACAAACTGGATGCCGCCAACTACCGTCCTATCAGCTTAACCAGTATTGTCTGCAAGGCCATGGAAAAAATCATTGTCGAACAAGTACGACTATTTCTAGCACGCGAAAACATAATTCTGCAGGAACAACATGGATTTATTCCGAGGCGATCAACTGTGACCAATTTGCTCGAGTGTGTTGATAAATGGACACAGGAATGGAACGAGAAGCAACCTGTTGACATACTCTACCTAGATTACGAAAAAGCTTTTGATAGAGTTCCCACCAAACGGCTCCTGCATAAATTGGAACACTTTGGCTTCCGAGGAAACCTCCTGTCATGGTTCCGAGATTTTCTAACAAATAGACGGTTTCGCGTGCGAGTTGGAGAGGATATGTCCGAACCTTACCAAGTTCTAAGCGGTGTACCACAGGGATCCGTCGTCGGCCCAGTCGTCTTCGGAGTATTTCTAACAGATTTAGGGGAGATAACACACCTCACCTTCTCTCTTTTCGCTGATGATACCAAATTTTTTGCTAATCCTATTATCGCCCAGCAAAAAATCCAGGACACCCTCGACAAGATTTCTGGATGGACAAAGGAATGGCTATTGTCGCTCAATGCCAGTAAATGCACTGTGCTACACCTAGGACCCAAAAACCCACATCACTCTTACTGGCTTGATGGAAAAATTATAGAGACAGTGACAACGCAACATGACCTCGGTGTGACAATTTCAGAAGATCTTAAATGGGAGACACACATCACAGAAGTTGTCAAGAAAGCCAATTCCCTTCTATACATGATCAGAAAGGCCTTCTCGTACATAAATACAGAACTATTCCTAAAATTATATAAGGCCTATGTTCGCCCCTTATTAGAATATGCTTTTCTGATTTGGAACCCTTATTTTAGAAAGGATATAGACCTTGTGGAGGGTGTTCAAAGACGGGCCACAAAAATGATTGCAACACTTAAGAATCAAAGTTACGAGCATCGACTTAAAATTCTCGGACTCAGCACCCTAGAGGAACGCCGCCAGCGAGGAGACCTCATAGAAACATACAAAATCCTCAATGATTACTATAATTTACCAAATCTCAAAGAAATGTTCACAAAAAATACAAACAAACACCTTAGAGGGCACAGCTTAAAACTGAACCAATCTGCATCAAATTCTAACCCCAGGAAACACTTCTTGGTCAACAGAGTTGTAGACTCTTGGAACAAGCTGCCGGAGGAGGTCATTAGTGCTGAAACTGTAAATGGATTTAAAAACCGACTAGACAAACATTTAAAGGCAATAAAAAAAAACAAATAATTAATAATAATAATAAACAATCAATAATCAATAAATAAAATCAATATAAATACATAATTTGAATGATAAGTAATATTAATAATACCAATTTAAAAATTAAAAAAATACACAAGTGCACTCCGGGAAAAATGAAATTCACGCATCAGCTTCAAGCTGCTAGTGATATAAATAACATAATAATAATAAGATAATTAGCACTTTAGTAATAAAGGCTCTTTAAGTGTCAATTAAAATTAATCTGCACTTGGTGAAATACAGGCTACCTCAGTTTCAGAAATCAGTTTACCTCTTCAATAATTTAAATGATGTCTATCAGCATTATAATCTATTTGAGCGGCTCGTAGCTAATGACGCGGAGCACCGCCTCTAATTCGAGAGATAGTGGCAAAGATATAGCTAATAATAGTAGCTTCTCTCCTGAGCCTGTAGTCCCTGTTATCACCTAAATTAGCGCTAAACTGATCGTTTCTTCAAACCTAGCGTTTTCAAATGTATGGAGAAATTGAGGAGCGCGCGCTGACGCTAACGGTAACTTTGAAGTTTTGTAAACGCAAATTTAGGTGAGAACTCAGACTGACCACTCTGCCTCTTGCATGCTTGTTTTGACTTTCTGAGTTGGATAAGTGCATTTCCTCACGAATGCGAGCTCGCTCCATGGTTCCGAAGCCCTGTTAAACTGGTTTTCCATCCCAACTAGATAGTACCATCCCGTCGGATGAGATGTTCAAAGCGGCAATGAAACATCGTCTGTTTTTTCATCGAGTTCGATGTAGTCGTACCAAAGATAATACTAATAATTACTTCGTAATAGATGGCCATCTCCTCGTACTTTAAAGTGAAGGTATTGGCGTGGTATCTAATTCCTGCGAGAACGCGGTGTGTTGGGCTATCATGCCAGAAGGTGATGTATTAGCCATCCATGTCCATTTACATAAAAAAAAATTAATATCAACAGTTGGGTAGACAATAATGCTTTAAGTAAATATATTTTTTCGTACTAAGCATGTACGTCGCTTATTTCAGGTAATGTGACATGTATGTATGCATAATCGACCGTGAAGCAAGGACACATTAATTAAATAAAGATCTCTGTAAAAAGAACTACTTTACGAATATACTGCAAAGCTGGACCCGAACCAGCAAAACATACCATTCGCGGGTATTGCGTCTAACCAATTTCACCACCTGCTGTATACCCATAATTTGGAATTCTGTTTCCCTTCCTGTAATCAATTCCTCCTACTAACACAGCATTGAAGATTATTTGCTTCACGGTTGATTATACATACATACATGTAAAATTCCTTAATAATGCTTTAAATTATTCTATTCCAATTTTTTATCGTTCTCTGTTACAAGGTTAAGATTGGATTGCCTGGACTACTTTTAGAGATATCTCCATCGGCACAGCAACAGTATTAGGTATAAAAAACTAAGTTACCTTTCTAAACTGGTAGATCCCATAGAACAACGCATATTTCAGCCAATACCACTTCCCCGGCTGGTGGTAAACCCCGAAAATGGGCTCGGGGTCCCGCCTCAGCGCATACGCCACCAGCGCCACCGCGAAGCCAACAACGCAACTCGCAACCACCAACATGTCGTACCATGGGGTGAGTCTGTGCCACTAAATTTTTATTTAATTACCGGCGTCGGATACCTAATTGGATTTAATCTGGCAGCTGCCCGCGACCGACTGATAGCGTCGCAGTGCAGACTGGCGTGATAAGATTGCCCAACGCTCGTTTGCTGTTTACGATAGAGTGCGGTCATTAGTCAGAAATTTTGAAAGTTATCTGCAGAACTATTGAAGGAATTGGGGAGAAACGGAAAAAAACAGAATACTTTTTATTTATTAGGGTTCTGTTTTAGAAAAGTAAAAAAGGATCACTTCGTTGTCGGTCTGTCTGTCTGTAGGAGTAGTGGCATACGGTCGATATCGCGTCTCCGCCGTATGGTCAACGTGACCATAATATAATTGTATGAGAATTCGCCGACGCGTCGTATGCCACACAGTCGAAACATCGCTACCACGCGTGAATGTGGCCAAAAAATGCATTCAAGTCAGTACCCACCCACACAAACCCTCCAATACGTCTGCGACTATGCTTGCATGTGGCATATACATTTAAATTGGGTTGGTAGTTTTAGAAAATTGGAGGCGCGCTAGATGGCATATCTTGTCATATTTTATCTGTGGTCTGTACATACCCTTATCTCAGAAACTCTCTACTCTCTAAGGTATATAGTCCCTTGGAGCTGTATAACAGTCAAGCTTCTAAGTCGACACGATAAAACCGCACGGCCATTTCTGCCGTATATTTTGACACTCGCAAATAAATCAAAACCTATAGGACAAAAATGATAATAAAGAGGACACTAAAGAAAATATGAGTTTCTACAAATATACAGAGGTTACTTCTTCCCTTTCTAGTCGTCAGTATAGGTAACTGGATATCAGGACAGTATACGAGTATTGCAGAGCCTCTTTTACGAGTTACAAATCACTTATCGATAAATCGCTAAGATCATCGAGTTTGCAGCTTTATATCATTGAATAGAGCAGGCAATTGAGGGATACACTAAATCGTCCGTCCATGGATTTTATATTTGTGTAAAAATATGAAATAATACAAATGTGTATCTCTATCTATCTAGTGTACCAATATCTGGATCTACCCATATGTTTGTTTGTTTTTTGTATGCAATTATTATGCGTTTGACAGTTGGTATCGAAGCGCTGTCGATACCATCTGCCAAACGCACGCAATACTTATTTTTGACAAGCGATGTCGCCTTCTCGATAGCGCTTACACGATAACGTTCCAGTACATCAGCAAGTACAGAGCAAATAAATTATGTATATAAATTATATAAATTATATCCATTCCATTTATATTTACGTAATTCAAATAGACAGACAAAATTCTCACTTCAAAAGAGAAACATACACATTTTCTCATGATTTTTTTTATTTTGAAGCAATTTTTATTATTTTATTCAAACTAAAGGTTTCTTATTCATGTGAATTCAAGGGGATTTAGAAATGACTTCAACATTTATTTTTCAACATTCATTCTTCTGACATTGAAATATAGGGACTTCATGATATTACTCACTCCAAATAAAACCACGAATACTATAATATAGTTATAATTATAGGATATTACAATCAAGAATAGTACAAAATTATAACATACACGCTAATATATGTAGTAGAATACAATAGAAACATTACCACATTTACTACCTGAGCACCCATATTGTGATTATTGAGTATGAGAGTATGTATACTCTATTAAATAGAAACTCTTTCTTGAACTTGAATAGAAACAATCAATAAGTATTTTGCCCAAGGCATTGTGCATTAATCACGTAAGGATTAGATGAGGATAGGATGTGGTTCAGATAATATCCAATTTGATTACCAGTTTTGCTGACACATATTAAAGGTTTTTGGCGAAATTCTAGTACCCAGCTAACGTATGATCAGGGGGAGTGAAGTGTAAAAAAATTGCCAAAAAAATCCATATACGTGATTTTTGGACAAGCCCTAAATAAAAATAATGATTACCCTTTTCAATCAACCGCCTTGAAACAAGACAGATATCTTATTAAAGACATTTTAATTTTTGTTAAGAATAAAACAATAAAACATATTCATATCCTTTTCCAATCACAGCTTTTTTCCTGTCTCATAATATGTTTTACCATCGCTTTGTGCTTACACAACATTCAAATCTCAACAAAACTTACACCTTTCACATATTCGTCAGTCTAATTTGTTTAAAGATCATTGGTTCTAATTGACTATTCATTAACATTATGAGCAAATAAACGGGAATTACTTAATTTGTGATAGTGATTTCTCGATAGATATTTTTATTTTGTGCTTCGATGAAAATGATAAATACATTTGTATTGGAATGAAAATATAAAATTATATAAATATAAATTATAATTTTCTGTTTTCATGACGTGACAAACTCCACAGAGCTGACATAAGCTAACATAACCTATAATATTTCATTATAAAAATTGTGATGCACAAAACTGAAAAGTTGTTTCAAGATGATCAAAATCTTTTATGTTACTCTAAGCCAAATGCATCATGGAGTCCATATTTTCTTTTTAAATTCGTAAATAAACATTGACAGGAATTAAAATGGCACAGAATAAGAAATACTATAATGGCATAGAAAAAGTAATAGTAAGTACAATTGCACAGAGATGTGAAGTTTCTAAGTATGGTCGCTCACACGCCTTCCAATAAGCTTAATGTTTATGTGAAAACAGTTTTACAGCCCAAACGTTTTAGGTACTTATAGCATCCGAAGACATCTTTGCTCACTATTTGTCCCCCTGGTTAGAAGGATTCTGTCTCGAAAAATTATTTAACACAATTTTAAGATTATATTTTACAAAAAGTTTAGGATATAATATAGATATGAGACATACTACGAACAAACTTATATTAAATAATTGGTAATAATGTTATCTGTGCACTAGTGAAATTCCCAACTCATACTAATCTAGCTTACACAAATACTTATATACTAAGCTTCTTATTCGTGAATGGAGAATGATTGGTGTTTATGGATGGACATAGAAATACATTTAACATTCTTTCCTATACCCTCCAGACTTGCATAACATGTTATGCAGATTTTAAGAAAGGTACATAAACACTATCTACTTAGGACTCATAATTCAAGGTGTTACTCGAACTATCAGACCTCGAGTGTTAGTCTAAAAATCTTAAAATATAATAAATGCCAGATATGGAAAGAAAAATTTAAACCTCTGTGAATATTCGACAAACCGTTTCTTAAAGTGTCATCCTAATATCTGCTACCATGGATTCAGTATTTCACTGCTGTTTCGCTCAAGATAAACAAATCGTGGGAGATTGAGAGTCTAGTTCAAATGCATCCCGCGTAATATTGTTTCTTGTTCTGTGAATTACTTTTATGTAACGTGGCATGATAATACAGATAAATACACATTTTTCAGATAAATAATACCTGACCCCACTGAAAAAAATTATAAATAAAACGTTTCAGTCAATTTTGTTGTTTGTTGTTTATTGTTTATTCATCATCCATAGACAGCGCACTGCGCTCATATTACCATTAGCAAGTTCGGCAATCCCAGCGAAGAAGAACTGGCAAGAAACTCTGCTGTTATTTTTTTCAACGTCCACTTAGGGCCGAGTGCACGAAAGCAGAAAAAATCAAAATCACCGTCAACGTATGATTAAACGCGTCACTTTGTAAGGACAGTATGGAAGCAACTCCTTGCGGTTCACTAAAAGTGACGTGTTTGAACATTGATTAACTCAGCCGTCTCTTCGTGCAATCGGGGCTTAGTTTAAGTTTACAAAAGTATTTAGAACACAGGTAAAAACACAAAATTTATGAATTGACGAGAATCCACAATTCATGTCACATGAAACCGTGGAACCACTGGACCCAGTGGAAAGAAGAATTACTCCAGTGGCAACATGAAAAGGTTGTGAAAACTTTGTACGATTCAGTTTTAATACTATTATTTCTGTCATGAACTACTACAGTAACCTCTAAACAAAGAGTCAAAATACAAAATACATTCTTAAGTCTTGTCACCCGAGTATAATAATAAATTTTAATAGTAACCTCATAATATGCAGTATATTAATGATTTAATATGTTCCATAAAGAAAGCTAGCAATGTAAACCAAGCAGGAATATATCGATTTTTTAGTTCTTCTTATCACGGGGACAATCCATCCCAGTGGAAATAGTTCTTGCAGAGACTCATTTTTCGTTGAGTTGAGTTATGCTACATATTATATTTTTTCCAGTTTGTTACTGTTGCTTTAAAGTACTTTTTATTTCTCTGGTTTTAATAAAATATAGTTTTGCAATAAAACCATATTTATTCTTTTTTTATATACTTCTCTTACAACTTCTCTTACAGTTAGCTCTAGACATACCACATTTGACAAGGAGAAAGGATTTTGCGATAGTCTTCAACTTTACCGTATTTGTAATTATAATTAACTCAGTCCAGTGATACCAAATTCACAGAGCGGGATAGATCAATGGGATTAAAAATTTACATTAATTCTAAAAATAAACATTCGTTAAGTCCAAACAAAGGCCATAAGGCTTGGTGAGCCCATCAAAATCCAATTTCGATGTAAAATTGACAGTGAATGGTAATTTTTTTGATAATTTTCACTTTTGATACTTTTAATCAGTCAAAGTTTAACAGAATGAGCATGTCTTACCAAAAGATTGCATAATAATCGATTCACAGAATGTGCAACCCTAGGGTTAAGAACCACGGCCAATTCAACCAAGTTCAATCCACGGCGTCCATGATTTATCCGTTTATGAGTAGAGTTTTCATCTTACGAAGTTCCGCATGTTAAGTGCACACAGCATAACGAGATTCGCTTGTGTTACAGACACAAAGAAATTTATACATACTTACAAATAGGTAATACTCGACGCCTTCAGAAATCTGTACCACATCTTACACACGAACATACTTGTTTTCTCGAAAGATCATGTCAAGATTCAAAGTTAACAAATCCTGCAATTTAGCAGACCGGATAGTGAGAGATGGGTTCAAAACTCGAATCTTAGTTGTTGAAGTCGGAGTAAAATGACTAGCGAAGTTGCTCAAGTTTCTTCAAGAATCTAGGAATGGAGAGGGCTGTGAAGATGTGACTTCTACGGAATATGGATAAGTTGAGAGAGGAAGGTTGATACTGGCGGGACTGTACCCGAAGTCTCAGTTGACACCTAAATTGGCGTTACGGCAAACTGATCTCCATGCGTTTTCAAATGTATGGAGTAATTGAAGAGCACGCGCAGTGGGCGTTAAGGCAAACTAACATTTGCGAGTCCGAGCTTGATTTGACAGATTACTCAACGTTGCCGTAAATATGTCGACGTTGCCGTTTACGTCGACTCCGCGTTTTCATAAAAATCGGAAGTCCGCGTTTGACTTTGACATCTTGAAGAAGTAAAACCACAGAATATGTAGTAAAAACTTGTATGGAGTTTGACGTTTTTACGGAACTTTGAAGTTACGTAAACGCCAATTTGGGTGAGAACTGAGACTACCGGCTCAGGTTATTTTTTGCATCCTATTCTTCGGAAACTAGCCGACTAGGCTAGATCAGAGCCGCATCTTCATCGCTAAGGAGGTGCCCACTGGCTAGTCCCAACCTTGCTTAACTCCTCAGCCCCTGGTCCCACTTGTCACCTAAATTGGCGTTGACGCCAAACCGATCGACTAGCGTTTTGAAATGTATGGATAAATTGAAGAGCATGCGCAGTGGGCGTTAAGCGAACTAACATTGACAGCTCAGTTTAATTTGACAGCTTACTCACCGTCGCCGTAAACATGTTGCCGTTTACGCTGAATCCGCGTTTTCATACAAATCGGAAGTCCGAGTTTGACTTTGACAGCTTGAAGAAGTAAAACCACAGAATAAATAGTAAACATTTGTATGGAGTATGACGCTTTTACGTAACGTCGTAGTTCCGTTAACGCCAATTTAGATGAGAACTCGGACTGACCACTCTGAGTTTAACACCTTCGTTGTCGCGTCCAATACATGTTATTTAATTTTATTTGAAGTTGGGCTGCGAGTTTTTTAGCCCGCTGTCACTGCGACCTTTTCAGATCTATTGTGACTTTTCCCTTCGTACAGTCCACCCTCAATTCCTGCCTCCTTCAGGAAGTGCAGGATTTTTTGAGGTGTGATGACTTTGATATCATCTGGGTCTAGTAAGTATCCCCCAAGGATGGCATTTCTTTTATAAATTAGTGGTCCACAGTCGCACAGAAGGTAGATCGGTGTCTCCTCTTGTTCAAGACAGAACCCGAATAAATCTGTATCTGTCAACTTCATCCAGTGCAGGTGTTTGTTAAGGTAACAGTGACCTGTTAGAGCTCTGGTAATTACTCTGAGTTGATTTTGGTTGAAAGTTCCATTATAAGGGCCTTGGCGTTGTTTTGTCCTGGCTCGCTTTCCACACAGGCTTTGGTTTTGAGTCCAGTCATGTAATGTTCCGAGTGCAGTGCTTTTAGAAATCCCACATGATGTTTGTATTGTATTGTTTATTCATCATTCATAGACAGTACACTGCACTCGGATTGTCATATTTTAGCATTGGCCAGTTCAGCAAAATAAAACACAGCGAAGAAGAACTGGAAAGAAACTCCGCTGTTTTTTTTTTCAACTTCCACTTAGTCTAAGTTTACAAAAGTGTTTGTCAATTATTTTAACAAAAACATAGGTAAAACACTAAATTCACATGAATACACAAAATTTACAATCCATGCCGTATGCAACAGTTCATGACAAATATCACTTTATTTGCAAAGACAATCCCCTCCAACTAATCTGTTGCCAATTGGAGCAGGCCAGTCCCCACAAACAGCACCCGTTCACGAGCATCACGCCGTGCACAGCCATTACCTCTTTCAACCATATTTTAGGGAAAGAGATAACCCAAGCCAAGCGTCACCGTAAGCAAGGACCTTTAAGCGATGCACGGCTCCAGTGGCAACACAACACTGTGAAACACAGGTGATGGTTCAGTTCTTGTAAATACGCGTACAATACACGTGATACGGGACCTCGTAAAATGAAAACACCAACGCGTTCAACTCACCGAGGCCCTATCGCATGAGACGCAGCACGCGCAGGAAGATGTTCATGACGTCGAGATAGAGGGTGAGCGCCGCGAAGACGTACTCCTCGGGGTGTATGGCGTAGCGGTGATTTCCGCCGATCATTAGCTGAGTGTGGTACACGAGCGAGAAGGAGAACACCAATATGCCGATGGCGCAATACACGATGTTCATGATGGGGGTCGGCCATACCGCGCAGAAGATACCTGGTGGGAGAGGAACCGTGAAGCAAGGACACATTAATTGAAGGAAGATCCCAGTAAGAAGAACTACTTTACGAATATCCTGCAAGGCTGGACCCGAACCAGCAAAGCATACCATTCGCGGGTATTGCGTCTACCAATTTCGCCATCGGCTGTATACCCATAATTTGGAATTTCCCTACAGACCCTCCTCCCGTAATGAATTCCTCCTACTATCACAGTGTTTAAGATTATACCTACATACATTTATTTAACGCTTCATCTGCGTTGCGGACGTTGACTGCAAAGATTGAACATTTAAACATATTGCAGTCTTCACGAAAATCGTATTTGGCATCAGACAGACGCTAGAGCCTCCATCCTCCAGACACCCATACCGGTTTTACATAAAAAAAACCGGCCAAGTGCGAGTGGACTCGCACACGAAGGGTTCCGTACCATCGTAAAGAATGAAATAAAAAAAATCTCGATTTTTGTATGGGGGCCCCCTTTAATTTTAATTATTTCTTAACCTATTTGTTGTTATAGCGGCAAAATAAATACACACTCTGTGAAAATTTCAGCTGTCTATCTGTTACGGTTGCTGAGATACAGCCCTGTGACAGACGGACGGACGGACGGACAGCGGAGGCTTAGTAATAGGGCTCCGTTGGCACCCTTTGGGTACGGAACCCTAACAAGGCAGTCCTAGGTTGACTGTGATGAAAGGTCTTGACCATTCATACACAATCTAGCCATAAATCTTATCAGGGAATTTCGACTATTGGGTTGAACCATCGCATTGAATGATCGGAAAAGCAAAGACACATGCTTAATCTTGGCTTCCGAGAGCGGAATGTTAGGTCTCAGGGTCCCAGCAGAGCGAGCCCTATGCTCTCATAAGTATTACTAGAGGCGAAAAAGATCAAACTAGTGTCATATTTTTTGGACAGAGAGAAGTCTATGTCCAGAACTCACCGAGCAGCAGGAGCGAGAGGATGCTGCAGACGAGGAAGCCGCTGCACAAAGTGAAGTCGTACTTGGTCTGAAAGGCGAACAGCGTCAGGGAGAAGCAGATGGCTGCCGTGATGCCCGCCGCTGCCATCACCTGCATGTTGTATTCCATTGTACTGGGCGTTCATTCAGTAACCTGCTCTAACTACGACATGTCGATATTTCAGCCCTAATGCCATTCTGTTTGTTTTTTTTTTCAAATTGGAGGCTCGTATTATATTTGTGGCATATTCAAAATATGCTTTATATATATATCCATTCATACGTACAAAAAATGCGCGTTTGTCCCTGTCATCATCACTACATAGTATAAAACAAAGTCGCTTTCTCTGTCCCTATATCACTATATCCCTATGTACGCTTAAATCTTTGAAACTACGCAACGGTTTTTTTTGCGGTTTTTTTTAATAGATAGAGTGATTGAAGATGAAGGTTTATATGTATAATAACATCCAATTAATAGTGGAGAAATACTGTTATTTTTTAGTTTTCCAATGTGATGTCATAAAAAATTTAATTTTTTCCGCTTACATTGCAAACGCAGGCTGAACCCTACGAGATTTATCAAAATAACGTACTAAGTATTGTACACATTGAAAAGGTCTACAGAAAACTCCGTGATGGTATATGTCTATCTCTTATGGATATCCCACAATAACATTTTTTTGTCATTTACTTTTTACGACCAATAATGGCTAATTTTCGAAGCGATTTTAACCAATACAGCATTAATCCTTATCCAATTAAATACCTTAAATACATTGTTGATTTAATAGAGATCTATACGGCCCTTTACAGCATATGATTTAAATGAATATTTTCGAAGATATCATAGATTAAAAAATTGCGGGACGTAGTGTTTCCGGCGGTACCGGCCGGCCGGGGCGGCGCGCGCGGCGGGAGCGTGCCTCGGAGGCTGCGGTTCTCCCTATAGCACTTTGAATTTATAATTTCTCTAATATCTAATAATCATGTAATAATAATATCTAAGTTTTTTTATTTCAAATATCTCAATGTAGGAACTCTACGTAAAAATGGTTTATTTGTGTATCATTGTGTCAAAATAATATTTTTTTAAATGACATTATGCCCGTGCAAAGCCGGGACGGGCTGCTAGTTATAATAACAAATTAATTTTGGCGCGACTGCATTAATATGGTCGAAGCGGACGCATATGCGGTATGACCAGCAGTGGACTCAAACACGCCGACTGACTGCATCAATGTCGCACGCATCTATGTTCCTATACTTTTTGGATGGCCAAACATAAGAAACTTTGAGTTACATTAAAAACCTCTGATAAAGGCTCCAAATTTAAATTAATTTCCCGCATCATCGCCACAATTAATTCACAAACTGTATTACATATAATAAAGAACCGACAATAAACTTTATCTATGATACTATACATTATTTTCTTATTATTATTTAAAAAAAAATGTTATTTGAATGGTTTGACGGTGGCGTTACCACTTGCGCGTCGACGGTCGCCGAGACGGTGCCCATCATGTAGCTGGTGGCGGCGGTGAACACCAGCAGGAGGATGAGGTTCAGCGGCGCCCGGCGGCGCGCCTCCGTCACGCACACCAACACCAGCACGAGCGCGATGTAAATGGCGATCGACACGTACCTGCACGCAACCGTACATTAATTATGGGGCAGAAAACTGCTTATTTATCACGACCGGTGGCGTCTAAGCGAGCTCACCTTAAGGTGGGCCCGTAAGCATCGGAAAATGTCGCCTCCCATACAAACATAGTTTAGTAATAATTTGAAGACCACTGTTCCAAGGTATCTTATATAAGGCTACAAATATCTATATATGTATCCAATATAAGGCTACAAATATCTGTGTCCGCATGTCTTTGTATTATCGGTAAATGTATCCTGGCTCAAACCAAAGAGATACTAAATTCGTATGAAGATTTTATTTTTGCTTTCATTTGATTCGGTTTTGATTTTTCAAAAAAACAAAAGCGTGCAAACACAGATATTTGTTGTCTGATATTGGATATTAAATATCAGTTTAATTGGAGCAGCGGATTTTAAATGATTATTAAACTACGTTTGTATGGGGACTTACGGGCCCTTCTGGGCCGTTCTTAAGAACGGCCCGTAAGCTGTGCTCCCCATACAAACGTAGTTTACTAATAATTTGGAAACCGCTATTCCAATTAAATTGATATTTAATATCTAATATCAGGTAACAAATATCTGTGTCTGCATGCTTTTGTTTTTTTGAAAAATCCAAACCGAATGAAATGAAAGCAAAAAGAAAATTTTGATACGAATTTTGTTTTCTCTATGGTTTGACCCAGAATACATTTACCGAAAAAACAAAGGAATGCAGACACAGATATTTGTAGCCTAATATTAGATACCAAATATCAAGTAAGTTGGAACATTGGTTTTCAAATTATTAGTAAACTACGTTTGTATGGGAGGCGAAATTTTCAGGTGCTTACGGGCCGACCTTAAGGCGCTAGGACTAGCCAACTACTCGCCTGCACCTTTAAACAAATGTAATAATATGTAGTGAAACGCCTCAGCAAGTCCAAATAGAACTCCAGACTGATAATGGATTGTTAATATTTTTTGATTCCATCATTTATTTAAATAATTATAATTATAAAAAAGTCGATTTTTCACATTAGAAATCTGAAAGTAACATGATGTCTAGATATAAGCAAAAACTGCATATATGCATAAACAAATCAATCTATTTGCTTTTAGACTCCTACATTTAGTAAAAAAAGTAAGGAAATGGACACCATTGCCGCAATGTATTTTGTATAGAAAAAGGAAACATACATTAACGAAAATAGGTTGATTCCTAGACTAGGAATCATTATATTGTAAGAATGACATTGTTATTATTGTTATGTTCCGGAACCAACACAGCACAAGCCGCAACATGCACGGCAAAACAACATTTCACATGCACTTCATCTCGCTACAACATAATACATTATCATACTTACAGCATCAAGAAGTTGTTTGTGACATAAAAATTAACGGGCTCGCAGAACGAGAAGAAGGCGATGACGGCCATCGTGAAGAGTAGCTGACAGCTCAGGATACTGTACACCTGAGAGCAGTCAGTGGTGTCAATTACGGGTCGCCTTCATAAAGTCCACAAAGCATAAGGTCCAAAACCCAGAACATCCAAAAGTATGTATTTTTGCATATATTTATAAATGCAAATATTATAATCTAACCTAACCTAACCTAACCTAATTGAAAAAGTTCCGAATTCATTAGTGTTTTGGACGGTATGGGTTTTGGACTTTGTGCTTTTTAGGGTTCCGTACCCAAAGGGTGAAAACTGAACCCTATTACTAAGCCTCCGCTGTCCGTCCGTCCGTCCGTCCGTCCGTCCGTCTGTCCGTCTGTCACAGGGCTGTATCTCAGTAACCGTAACAGGTAGACAGCTGAAATTTTCACAGAGTGTGTATTTATTTTGCCGCTACAACAACAAATAGGTAAGATTAATAAATAATTAAAGTTAAAGGGGGCTCCCATACAAAAAACGTGTTTTTTTGTTTTTTTTTTACGATGGTACGGAACCCTTCGTGTGCGAGTCCGACTCGCACTTGGCCAGTTTTTGGACTTTATGATGCGTCCCCTCAATTACTGTCAATATTGTAAGCGGCGCCATACAGAGGCTTTCATTATGGTTCTTATTTTATTATTTACGACACTTTTATTAAATACAGTGGTATTATCAATGTGGGCGGAATTAACCCAAATAAGTAGAGAATGTGTGCTATGAAAATAAAAATTTTGTTTGGCGTAACAAATTAAATTTTATGTAGTTAGGTTGTAAAACAATGTAAAAGTTAAGTTTTAATTTAGTGTTACAATTCTGAGAACAAATGAATGGTGCATTTGTTTTAGTAAGATTTTTGAAATCGTTCTATGTCCAGTGAAAATCTTGTGAAATCACTGGTAAGGTAATAGTGTAATAAATAGAAAGGATTGAAAGTAATATATATTGTTACAATTTTACTAGAAAAATAATAATACTGCATTAATAATATTACTGCCTCTCTTGTTAGGGTTCCGAACCCAAAGGGTAAAAACGGAACCCTATTACTAAGCCTCCGCTGTCCGTCCGTCCGTCCGTCCGTCCGTCACAGAGCTGTATCTCGTGAACCGTAACAGGTAGAAAGCTGAAATTTTCACAGATTATGTATTTATTTTGCCGCTATAACAACAAATAAGTAACATTATAAAATAATAAAAATTAAAGGGGGGCCCCATACAAAAAACGTGTTTTTTTTTTTAAATCCTGTCCGATCGTACGGAACCCTTCGTGTGCGAGTACGACTCGCACTTGGCCGGTTTTGTTATTTAACATTACTGTTATTATAAATTAATCGATAGGTTCATTGCAAAATAAAGTAAATGTTCACAAACATGAAGTAACATGGCATCAATCCTAACATTTGTGGATGATATGACGCTACTAACCCGCAATCGTAAACAAACTCAGGCACTTCTCGCGAATATTACATAGTTATAGAAATGGATATAAAAGGTCCTACTAGCGTGATATAAGCCTAAAAAAAACCGGCCAAGTGCGACCATCGTATAAAATTTAATACCAAAAAATCACGTTTTTTGTACGGGGCCAACGTTTAATTTTTTTTTTTTTTTTATTTTACCTATTTTTTGTTATAGCGGCAAAATAAATACACACTCTGCGAAAATTTCAGCTGCCTACCTATTACGGTTGATGAGATACAGCCCTGTGACAGACGGACGGACGGACGGACGGACGGACGGACGGACAGACGGACGGACGGACGGACGGACGGACGGACGGACAGACGGACGGACGGACGGACAGCGGAGGCTTAGTAATAGGGTTCCGTTTTCACCCTTTGGGTACGGAACCCTAAAAACCATATGAATTGCATGGTTACATTGAACTTTATTGACAACACAACAATTTTAATGAATTTAATGAAATGTAATGTTAATAATACTAAATGGTTTTTATTGAACGATAATGGTATGGCTAATATCAACATTTAAGGTAAAACAATCTGTTTAAATACAACACACTACAATGAACACCGGTTACTCTGTTTTCCTTATTTCTTACCTTATGTTCTAAATCAACGGGTGCGAGTCAAGGAAAAATATTAAAAGCAATCGTTGTTTCTGTGTTTGAGGTACAGACAGACCCATCCCCACCTTTTTTACATTTCCCTTAATGGGCTCTGGCACAACTTCTTAAGGTCGGCCCGTAAGCATCAGAAAATTTCGCCTCCCATACAAACGTAGTTTACTAATCATTTGAAAACCACTGTTCCAACTTACTTGATATTTGGTATCTAATATTAGGCTATAAATATCTGTGTCTGAATGTCTTTGTTTTTTCGGTAAATGTATCCTGGGTCAAACCACAGAGAAAACCAAATTCGTATGAAGATTTTCTTTTTGCTTTCATTTTATTCGGTTTGTATTTTTCAAAAAAACAAAAGCGTGCAGACACAGATATTTGTTGTCTGATATTAGATATTAAATATCAGTTTAATTGGAATAGCGGTTTCTAAATTATTAGTAAACTACGTTTGTATGGGGAGCATAGCTTACGGGCCGTTCTTAAGATAGATGAGTGATAAGAGTGATGCGTAGATAGTGAATGTTTGAGGCAGTAAAAACATCAGGTTAAACTTACCTTCCTGATAAATCCTCGACGGATGCTCTGGTCGTTGAAGTCAAAGAATTTAACGTCGACATCATCTCCAATGAGATTGGCGTCCATTGTTTTGGAGCCCTGTAAATAAAAGCTTTGCTTGAAGTGGTAGCGGCTACATAATTCAAAATATAGATAGAGTTATGATCCACTGTCGGATAGAGATATAACTATCCCCAAGACGTATACAATATCTCCTTATTCCGTCACATTCTTCCACTGCTTATTCGGGTTCTTTTACAGTTCACTCAGCACGATTGTGGAATCAATTGCCTCTTACTATTAGGGAAAGTGCTTCTTTGTCTATTTTTAAGGTAAAATTAAAATCTTGGTACTTGACATGTTATAACGATTAAATCAATCAAATAGTTTCTGTTTATATAGTTTTAAGTGATCTAATGTTTTCTAAGTGTGATTATGGTGCTTAGTTTTAAGTAATTTAATGTTTCTTGCTACCTCTTAATATATTTTCTAATATTAAGGTTAGCTGTTAGAGATTGCTTTTGGCAATAAGCTCGCCTTTGCATACTATGTAAATAATGTAAATAATGCAATAAAGAATATTTTCATTTCATTTCATTTCATTTCAATATCTTTCATTTCATTTTTCATTTTATTTCTTATCCATAGGTAGGATACCTACACTTGGAATCATTAAAAATCTATCGGTTGGAGAAGAGCCGACATACAAGTTTCATTCATAAATTAATAAAAAATTGATTTGGCCCATTTTCAATACTACCGCTCACCATTTTGAGTCGTTTTCATTACACATGAACAGTTTAAAAAAATTGAGGTTTATGGTACATACAAAATTAACCTAATTACTATGTTCGGGTGTATACAGCCGTCGTCATTTTTGATATCATATATCATGTCAACATAAGAATGAATAGAGAATAATAGGTGACCTTTAGAGCATTGATGATAGGCAACATGAGTTATGGCTACTGAAAATATGGCAGGCGGTGTATAGTCACTGCCTCTTTCGATTCATGGCATCCAGAAAAAAAAACACTTTCTATTGTAATGGTCACCCTACGACGTTGTTCTTTGTTCTTTGCCTTAAACTGTTCGAGTCGTATTCACTATGTATAATATTCACAACGTATAATCTTATTTTTTTCCAAAAAATTAAAACCATGCATAACGTATAATAGTCACAACGTATAATGTTATACGTTGTGCATGAGTTTAAAAATAAAATAAACTCTTTGCATCATGCAGAACGTATAATAGTCACAACGTATAATATTCCTAACATGAATTCACAAAAAAAGAAAACCATGCAGAACGTATAATATGCCAAGAAGCACTGCATAAAGCGCCCTAACAACGATACATTTAAGGCTGAAATTGCTACGAATCGATATCTGTTGAAGAGTAACAATTTGCTACAACGCTAATTGAGACGGTCGAAAAGTCGCGTGCGAGTATAATCTTTAATCTTATATCGATAAGGGCGCTTATCGTATGAAATATTTTAGGATTATATGATATGCATGGTTTTCTTTTTTTGTTAAATAAAGATCATAACATTATACGTTGTGACTATTATACGTTATGCATGGAGAAATAAGTAATTAAATTTTTTGGACTTCTTCATCACTACGTATAAGATTATACGATCTGCCGATTATACGTTGTGCATGGTTTTAAAATTTTGTTAAAATATGACATTATACGATCTGCATATTATACGTTATGCCGTTCCCCCAACTGTTCTACCAAGGAATTGTTTGGCCGTAGCATTTAGATCTAAGTGTGTATTTCATAATTGTGGATGGAAAAATATGTTATGTAAACCCGTGAAGTTTCTTTGCGAGTTCTTCGATACTAGGTTGATTGAATCCGCGGATCTTTGTGACGTAGCTTAGTGTAGTTTGGCTACCAAAAAGTTTAAATAAATGAAATGAAAAATAAAATGAAAAAACATTATATCGATGTGGTCACCTCTATAACACATGTAAAAATGCAATTCTGTTAAGCATTTGCCGGGATGTTCTTTCATCAATGCATCATGCTCCAAAAAAGGGCCTATCGTATTAATACAATCAATAATAGTCGGGCATTGGTGTTGCACTTAGTGTTCGTAGTTTTACTTACTTCATTTCCACCGATGACGTAAGTGGATTCGTTCGTTGTGGTTGGATATTGAGGTGGATAAGTTCCCTGTTGGGGAGGGTAGGTTCCTTGCTGGGGTGGGTAGGTCCCAGGTTGTGAAGGGTTTCCTTGCTGGGGTGGGTAGGTCCCAGGTTGTGGAGGGTATCCTTGTTGGGGTGGGTAGGTCCCAGGTTGTGGAGGGTAGGTGCCCTGCTGTTGCGGGTAGGTTCCCTGCTGACTTGGGTCTGAAAATGTAAAACAGATTAGTGTCAATTGAAGTTTATTTCAATCAATTATTAATTATATAGATTTATTATGTGACTGGACATGGATGGCTACCACAACCACCGTCATGGTATTAGCCTAATACCCCGCATTACCGGAGGAATTGAGTGTTATGCAAGCACCACACCTACGACACTCTCCGAACTTCTTATGAAAAACCGGCCGCTCTGCAAAAACAACTCAGGTACGCAGGTGTATTTGTGAGTTGCGAGTGTGCGTGTAGGGTTGGCAGTCTTCCTCTTAACAATAATGGCACAACACACTGGCTCAGTGTTGCCAAGCAAAGGCCAGATATTGTGAGCGATGTGAGGTGTCCGGGGCGACGTATTTTCAAGGACGAGCGGAGTGTGGCTTCTTATACCCATATTTAATAAATAAAACAAATCAACATATTTGATGCCAGGACCTTCCATTTCAAAATACGGCTACATTGCACTGCATAAAAAAAAACGCAGGCAATTTTTCATCCAATCCAAACCCGGGCAGGCTTAAGCCTACCAACTAGTAAGGGAAGGGGACCTACAGTTTAGATGGGTTCCAAACCATAAAACAGCTCGCATTCCAAACAGAGCGAAATTAATTCCAAAGAGCGAAACCTACATGATATCAAAGAACATATATAATATTGAATGCTATCATACACAGACATGTGCAGTTATGTATGAGTGTCAGATTTTCCTGTTACAATGGAATTCCCAATACCGGTTGACCCCATCAAGAAGTTGAATTTCCGCAATATGGAATTTAATCTCTACGTAAAATGTACAGGTCGACTCTGATTACCTACACTTTTCATTGCAAAGCAATAATGTATTTACTTTCGCATATTTTTCGAATCGCCGTCGCGACGACCCAACATGATAGCGAAACGAAAGAACGAAATAGATACTTACTGGCCATTGCACCGGATTCCACTTTACTATTGCGAAATTAAATAACGAAGAAATTTACCAAAATACAATGGAACTGACTGGAAATGATATATAACCTTCCGAACCCTATAAAACACGATCGACCCTACTATTGCTGATGCTGAACTTTCTTCACGCGTTTATATTTATGTCGACTCGAGCACAGAACGACACGAGATAGCGTTCGACCACTATCAATCAGACCATAGATAATATAATATTACTGAATCAGACAAACAATCTCACGCACAACGCACAGATCAAAGAGTATAAAGCGCTTGGCACAGTATAAGCACAAATATGCACACATAGGATATGATCCGAATTGCACTCAAACGCTGACAGCGTGGATAATCAAGCATATCTAAAAAGAGAATCTCAAAACAAACCAGCCAGACAAGATCAATTTGGGGCTTGAAAAAGTAGAATTTACTTGACACGCAGTGCATGGCTTCAGAATAATTGTTTAAAGATTCGTTAAAATTACCACGCGTTATTGTTTTCATGCAGGCCATGTGCGCTTGCCGCCGCCCGATCGCGTGCGTAATATTATATTATTGGTAATATTATCAAAATGTTTGGACCAAAATAGGCTTTATAAATATTTTATCGTACCTCAGTGCAGTGTACCAAAACAAAACTTTTTTTACAACTTATTCCACGGCTGAAAGCTTAGCCTTAGACAGAAACTGACCTAACTGACGGCTGAAGTGGTTCTTCACTTCTACATTACACCCGTGAAAAAATATGCTACATGTAGCATTTTTGCAATCCTCAGTAATCGCGGCGCAGTCGTGACTTTCATCATTTAAATATTAGATTTGCATAATGATTGAGTATATTAAGTAGCTTTATTAGGTAGGTTCTCGTTTTGCTTGAACTGTCAACATACGTGACATACTCTCTGACACCTACACAAATGGATTTTTTGAAATAATTAATAAGGGGAAATAAAAACCATTTAAAATTTCACCCATACTGTAAAAAGCCGTCAAAGTAAATTAGAGACCTAAGAGGGACCGACCACTTTTCCAGCCTTCTCTTAAATACTGGGGATTATCATGGTAAATCACTCGTCAGGTGAATCGGCAAAATAATGATTAAATATGACGTTTAGTTGCATTTCGTACCATGGCAACTTGTTATTGCAGTTCACTTGGCCGAATGACACGTCATTTGTCAGTTTGCATGGAACAAAATGCAACTAAACGTCAAATTTAATCGTCAGATCTAAATGACAGACGCCCTAAAGAGTGAGCACTGAGCACTAATCAAGTGACTAAACGATAATATCATATCGTTCACAGCACCGTGAACGGTATGACGTCATCGTTACGTCACTCAATGCCGTACATGCTCACCATTTGGAAATAGGGCACTGTGTGTACAACTATCAGTGTCATATTTTGACGCTTCTATAGCGTAGTGTTTTTTTTACCAACCGTTGAATGTCCCTCAGTTGAAAATTCAATTTCCGCTTTGAGTAATTAATTAGATTATTTGAGGTGAACTAGTACTAATAATGTAATTTTTTTCTACGTTTGTTGTTCCGTTTTCTTAAGCGCCGTCACAAACCGTCCGAATTGTTTGTGATGCTTACAGCTTTGAGCGTGCAATTGTATTCGAGACGCTTTAAGCACTGTAATCGTTTAGAGTTCAAAACGGAACCTTTTTGTGTAGTCTGTGCTTTTTGTTGCGCATGACAACTCTGTGGTGCCGACACCGCGGTGGCGGCGGCGCGGGGCGCCGTCATTTTACGGGAGTCCCCGTGCAACATGTACAAACGCGTACAAATATTTGTATGGATAGGTACATACTTGTAATCATTGTGATTTAGTGGATAAGAGATCAGATTATTTCCAAATCATATTATTTTAAGCTATTACACATGGTTCAATTTGAGCATGCTGACGTGAGTCGATTATCACGACCAAGGAATGCACCCAATCACTGACGAAAATCTAAATATAAGAACCAACCGATCCTCCAGATCCTTTATTTATAGGGTCCGCAAACTATGGATGGTAAAAAAGTATTTCAAAGTATTTCTCTGAAATACTTGAAATACTCTGAAATACGCCGCCCTGTACCCTTGCATCTAATCCCTGATGGCACGAAGAAACGGCGGAGTTGTTCAAACACGTCACTATTAATAAACCGCATGGAATTTTAGCAAATATACTTTTGCGTACTAAGCATGTACGTCGCTTATTCCAAGGAATGTGACATGTATGTATGTACAATCGACCGTGTTGCTTCTAACCAATTTCGCCACCTGCTGTATACCCATAACATCGACACCCAACGCAATACCCGCGAATGGTCTGTTTTGCTGGTTCGGGTCCAGCCTTGCAGTATATTCGTAAAGTAGTTCTTTTTACAGAGATCTTTCTTTAATTAATGTGTTCTAGCTTCACGGTCGAACACAATTATGTCACATTCGCATGGAGTTTCTTTCATACTGTCGATCAAAGTGATGTGTTTATAAATGTATGTAGGTATAATCTTAAACACTGTGTTAGTAGGAGGCATTCATTACGGGAGGTGGAACTGTAGAATTCCAAATTATGGGTATACAGCAGGTGGCGAAATTGGTTAGACGCGGATATTGCGTGAATGGTATGTTTTGCTGGTTCGGGTCCAGCCTTGCAGTACATTCGTAAAGAAGTTCTTTTTACTGGGCTCTTTCTTCAATAAATGTGCCCTTGCTTCACGGTCGATTATACATACATACGTGTCATATTCCGTGATAATTAAATTGATGGAATATTAGTCAAAGTACATGCAGTAGTATTCAGGTGACCGAGTTTCATGCATTTCTTTTTCATTTGGCATTTTATTCAATGGCGCGTGCCTGTTCCCTCATTCAAATTAAGATTTTTTTTCTGAAATTTTGCAGATTAAATAAATCAACCGAGCGCTACGTCTGTACGTTTAGATTGTTTCGAAAACTAAACTTATATCTATATACAAATCTTTAGAGGCTTATCATGGATAAAAGATAAGTTATAAAAAAAAACCATACAAACGTAGCCCTCAGTTGATTGATTCATTTAATGTGCAAAATTGCAGAAAAATATTTCTTAATCAGGCACTAGCCATTGTATGGAACTCGATCACCTCAATATCCTCTTAATGCGTACGTGGATTATGCCCACGTCCACACTAAGTATCATGAAATAATGACAGTTCACTCTGAATTCCTTGGAATAAGTGAAGCTCGAAGTGAAGTACCTGCTTAGTACGAAAAAGTATATTTACTTATGACGACATAGTTTAACATGATAAATTCTGCTCTGGGCAGCAGCGGACATTTATGAAATGATGCTGGCCTTGGTGGTTTCTAGCCTGCATAGGCCATACTAAAGAGTATAGTAGATTTCCCGTTAACATTTTTGTATTGAATAACTAGCGAAGTCATAATTGATTTTCAATAATTAAGGTGGCCCAACCCGGCGGCCTCAACTCATTTGCGGGCACGGTACAAAACCGTGCTGTTGCGCTCTGGGACCTTCTCTGTTTCTAAGAATAAGACAGGCTCCGTGATGAGGAAGATGCAACCTGTCCACAAAAAAGACAATGTGCATAGTGTATGATTTGGTAAGATTTACGAAAATTTTAATTTCAAAACGACTAATAGCTAAAAGTAAACCACGACCGCTGTAGTCAAAAATCTAACAAAAACCAAATAGATTCTAAATCTTGTATAAAGAGGCTATGTTTGATGACTAATCTTTTTAAGATGTTCTTACTTTATCATTGCGTAATCCACCTCCAAAGTTATTGTATTAAACGCGCGAAAAATCCGAACTTTCGGACGTTATAACTTGGAAACCAAACACAATTTTACAATGCCAATGGTCATCAGACATCTAGTTCAATCAAATAAAGCTATTTTGAGCAAAATTTTGGATCTCTGACAAAAAATATAGGCGTGATCTTCTTTCCCCTTTTGTATGGGGAGATGAGCGGGTTGGGCCACCTTAACTTGATTTTTCGATTTGCAAAGACGGTGCTTCATACAATAGGGGCCACGATTCGTGTATGTTCCACGTAGGGGCCTGTTCTTGGGGGTAACCGGCGTAAAGTGTGAGAACATAAGTGAAGGAATTCGATCAATCTTGCACCAATCAGAAGCGTTTATGTCATAACATCTGCGCTCTTACTGGGTTGAATGTTTTACATGCACTTGCGATTGGTGCAGAATTGATCGAATTCCCTCATTTATCTTCTCACATATTACGCCGGTTCAGTCCCTGTTCCCTACACTCGCAAACCACCCCATTCTTAACCAATGCAACGCATGCTGCATTGGTTAAGCATGGGGGTTGCATGCGTTGCAACGACAGGCTGCATGAGAACAACTCCTACACAGGCACTAGAGGTAATATTTGATCTAAGACCTCTACACCTGCATGTTCAGCAGGAAGCCGCTAAAGCAGCTTTCCGGCAAAGAGCCGCAGGAACCTGGAAACAAAATCATGGAGTCCCTCACGCACGGATTATGACAGAATTCATGAACCATGTACCCATGCTCGCAACAATCTGTGACAAGATTTCAACCAACCATATCTTTAAAAGAAACTATCCCATCCTACTGAAGGAAGAACTCGCAGACCAATCAGGGGTGAGAGAAATCCGAATCTACACAGATGGATCAAAAACAAATTCGGGAACTGGAGCGGGTGTCTTCTCCCGAGATGCGAACATTAACTTCTCAACAACCCTAGGCGCCTTTAACACCATATTTCAGGCAGAATGTGTGGGAATAACTCGAGCCGCAGAGGCAATCAAAACCGAAGATGCACGACTATAAGATAAGAATTATCTCAAATAGCGCATCTGTATTAAACGCACTGAATAATAACAAAGTTAACTCGGGCTTAGTTCTAGAATGTCATTGCGCCCTAGAAGAAGTAGCGAGAAACAATCACGTAACTTTGCAGTGGATAAGTGGACACAGTGGCTCTGTGGGTAATGACGCTGCAGATGAACTGGCCAAAAGAGGATCCAGTACAGTACTAATGGGTCCAGAACCGATAGTGCCTATACTACTTAGTCAACTCAAAAACTGGCTTCAAGATAGAACCAAGATGCTTCACAATACCTGATGGAAACACCTGGTAGATTGCAGGCAGGCCAGAGAGGTCATCCCGTCCCTCAATAAGCGCCTCAAGCACAAGCTTTTGCATCTGAAAAGAAATTATCTACGCACAATGGTGGAAACAATGACAGGACATTGTTCACTCAACAAGCACCTCCGCAACCTTGAGGTGACGGACAGCCCTCTATGTCGTGGCCGCATGGAGACAACGGAAACAACCGCCCATGTACTGTTGGAGTGCAAGAGTGTGGCCGACCGTCGGGCGCAGACCCTGGGAGCACCGGGATCCCTTACAGAGGCCTGTGGGAATGTAAAGGGTATGCTGGACTTCTGGGACGAGCTGGGATGGCTTACATAGTCACCTTTGTTACGCACAATGGCCTCTCTGTGAAGTAGGCTTAGCGCGGAAAACATTTTTCCCAAACAACTAACTAACCAATGCAAACTGTCGGAGTATTCACAAGAATTTCTGATGATTGTTGAATGTAGAAGAATAATAAAAATACATTTGTTTTCTATTTTATCACAGTTTATTATTACATTACAAATATATAAAGTAGAGGGAATGAAATATTATTAAATTTTAAATAATATGTGTAATCCAATTGAATGTGTTCAAAAAATCACGCTCATAGGTGGCACGGCACAATAAAATTATTGTTGATTTCGTTAAGGCCGAACTAAATTTATATTAATACTGTTATTAATCTTAAATGAATACTACATACGAAACATACATTTCAATGATGCAGATTCTTTTATCTTGCCACCAAACATAAAGAAATTGTCGTTATATAGACGCCTTTACTAGGCGGTCTTCGTGCATGTGCTAATGCATTTGTGGACCAGAAGAAATATAGTTAAATATTATTTTAATATCTTTTCACATACAGTATACTACTTTCCATTCATCTATTTAGTAGTAACGTTCCATCGTCGTTGCAAATATTTTACAAATGTACAAGTTCCATAATGGTTTAAATTTTTGTTATGATCACTACTTTTAGGCATATCCAATGTCTGGAGAGTTGTCACATACTAGAGCAAATTATTTCCCAGCTTTCAAAACCTCTATATTAGCTGCTATGGGACTGGCATTCTAGTTCTAAACGAATATTACAATAGAACTTATTTGCACAAATGAATTTAGTAATACAGATAGAAAGGTAATATGCAGATAATGTAGGTGAAACATTATTATATAGTTTAATATTAATTAAGTTTCTAATATTTGTAAACTACTATATCGATACCTCCTTTTTAGTACAACGTTTTTTTGAAGTTAGTCTTACATTTAGTAAATGCAAGTATGTATTTTTAGGGTTCCATACCCAAAGGGTGAAAACGGAACCCTATTACTAAGCCTCCGCTGTCCGTCCGTCCGTCTGTCCGTCTGTCACAGGGCTGTATCTCAGTAACCGTAACAGGGAGACAGCTGAAATTTTCAGAGTGTGTATTTATTTTGCCGCTATAACAACAAATAGGTAAGATTAAAAAATTATTAAAATTAAAGGGGGCTCCCATACAAAAAACGTGTTTTTTTTTTTTTTTTTACGATAGTACGGAACCCTTCGTGTGCGAGTCCGACTCGCACTTGGCCGGTTTTTTTTTAATTAACAAATGCCGATATTGTGTAGGTTAAGTTATGGCTTATTGCAATATTTTCATTACTATTGTGCCGTACGTCTCTGTAAATTGGACAATTAAAAAAAAACATACAGACGATTTTTTTTTTTTATGTGACTGGACATGGATGGCTAATACCACACGTTCTGTCATGGTATTAGCCCAACACACCACATGGGAACTAGGTGCCATGCCAGGACCTTCCTTATATTGCACGGCTACATTGAACTGGATGGAAAACACGGACAATTTTCATTGCCGCTTCGACCATCGTTCATCCAATGCGATGGTACCAACCCGGGCGGGATAAACCCTACCACCTAGTAAGTAAGGAAGGGGACCTACAGCTTAACGTGGAATCCGAACCACGGCCAGCATCTCTCAACAGTCGAATGGTCACCCATCCAAGACCAGACCGGACCCAGCGTTGCTTAACTTCGGAGAGCGATCGCCGAAGTGTCGCGCCACTGGGTCACTTTTTTTGAAGTCGGTTAAAAAAAGAGGTAAGAGGGTCATACGTGATGAAGCATACAATGTTTTATGTGGGATCTTTAAGGGGAATAAATACCCAAAAATGAACGTTTTTCTGAAGTCTATTACAGTCAAGCCCTTGGTTGTTAAACTTTGAAAAAATACTCAGCTTATAGAACGTACGTTTGCGAAGGTACAGTCAACCAAAGGTTAAAGGATACACTTCCAATTAAACGTGAAAATGAATGGTTTTTAAATACAACCTCTGATTCATTTTTTTTAGGGTTTTGTTTACTTAGTAGCAAGTAGACATCCTCAACTATGTTTGAATCTATACTCAACGCTATAATTGTTTCCAAAAGTCAAAGTATTTCGACTGTTCATATTTTCATTTAACCGGATGTGTATCCTAAACTCTTTGTTCGACTGTACACATCCCCATTTTCTCCAAAACACTTGTATAATCGTCGAAATATTTTTTTTTTCTAAAAGGACCATTTTTACCTTTCAAAGCCATTTTTTCTGTTATTCTTTCTATATAGAAGGATGAAATAAAGAAAATCGTATAATTTTCAGCCATACACATCCACCTTGCTGTTAAAAAAACTTCTTAAGGTGGCCCAACCCGGCGGGCCTAACACATTCGCGGGCACGGTACAAAACCGTGCTGTTGCGCTCTGGGACCTTCTCTGTTTCAAAAAATAAGACAGGCTCCGTGATGAGGAAGATGCAACATGTCTACAAAAAAGACAATGTGCATAGTGTATGATTTGGTAAGATTTACGAACATTTTAATTTCAAAACGACTTATAGGTAAAAGTAAACCACGAACGCTGTAGTCAAAAATCTAACAAAAACCAAATAGATAATAAATCTTGATTAAATAAGCTATGTCTGATGACTAATCATTTTAAGATGTTTTTACTTTATCATTGCGTAATCCACCTCCAAAGTTATTGTATAAAATGCGCGAAAAATTCGAACTTTCGGACCTTATAACTTAGAAACCAAACTCAATTTCACAATGCCAATGGTCATCAGACATCTAGTTCGATCAAATAAAGCTATTTTGAGCAACATTTTGGATCTCTGACAAGAAATATGGGCGTGATCTTCTTTCCCCTTTTGTATGGGGAGATAAGAGGGATGGGCCACCTTAATACAGGAATTTTACAAAATCAGACTAGTCGTTACCTTGCCATCAAAAACACGAAATATCCGGGAGCGCGCGAAACGTCCGTACCCTCCCGATGACATGATGGTACTGGCTAGATTCCAACGCGCGTATTCCTGACTTTACGCTACGGTATATAGGCCCTGTAATAAGTGCAGGGCATCGCATGTGACGCCTACAACTTCATGCATACTAGTAAGGTTCTGGTCTAATTAAAATAAAAACAAATTTTGTAGTATGTGACGCCTACAACTTAATGCATGCTAGCAAGGTGATAAGTCCGCCTTTGTGCAGTATTGTTGTTTTGCTGTATGTTTTCTCTGTAATTGTATTTTTGTTTATGCACAATAAAGAATTTATTCATTCATTCATTCATTATTCATTCATTCAAGGTTTCAATGAAAACAGTTTTTCTATAATATTCGTCGAAAATAACAAAAAATATATATGGATTAGTGGTTTAGAGACATATAAGGTCGTATGGTTCTTTTTATGTTAAGCGCGGCATTTGGCGTACGTAAGATCCTTACAAAAGAGGTGCCAGACAAAACCCATGGGCTTTTGAACGTACACGATGGCTGTTAAAGTGCTTCTTCGCTGTACTGATGACGTCTTCATGTTATTTATTTCAAGAATAAGGTCATAAGCAGTCTTCATGTTAGAATAAGGTCATAAGCAGCATCAAATGACTTGACACATTGAAAAGTTCCCAATTTGTTGTTAGTTTAACAAGTCGTTCAAGGTCGTAAGGGTGCATATGATCTTTTACGTCAACAACATTTATGTTTTTAAAAAATACATGGCTACATTCACGTTAGATCATGTATGTATATTATATTATCCTATAGCATGGTGTCTAAAACCCTTCAGAGTCTAAAAGTGGAAAAAACATTTCCGAAAAATGACCTTAACGTAGGAGGTATCGATATTTGCATGCTTCCAAAGCCTCAATTATTAAATATAAGCATGCTTGTCAATTCTTTGCAATTTTGATTTGTACATTTGTGTAATTATCTTTAAGTATATTTTCACTTGGGTTACATTATTTCCACACTAGCAAATGCTCCTATTGCAAGATTTTTGAAAAATAATTTCTCAGAAAAAGGACTGTCAAACTAAGATTTATCAATGGACTTACTTTATAGCAAAAGTTTGGAACTTTTTGGCTGTGCGGTTTACAACCCTTGCCTCCACGCTATGAATGAACCAAACTTTTTAAATGATCTAATTATCTGTAAATCTAAAACCCACTTTCCGTCTAATCATTCGGTACTGTGACATTAAAAGCATGAATATAATATGCATTTAATTTAGCCACCACAGAAGCATTTCTAATAAAGGCATAGCAAAAAGTTACATATAAGGTACATTGGTAATTGTACAATACAATACTTGTACATAGTTTTTTTTTTTGGTTATCTACGTTCACAATTCTTAATGTACTATTAAACTTTGCAAACACTATCAAATATTTTATACAGTTTCTCGTTTACAATACAAACAACTAAATATATCTAAAAGAGGTACTCATGTTTTTTTTTTCAAATATTGCTGCCAGTTTTTTTTATGCCATGTTCCCAAACATTTAACTTTCAATAATGGCATAATATTTTAGCATTCAAATATTCTGACAGAATTCCTAGTTTACTACCAAAATAATTTGAGGAACTAATCTCACTTCCCAAACCCAAAGAAATAAATAGCGCTTTTGCATACCAAACAAAGAAATTGACACACATCAGTTACCCACTAATAAACACACAAAAATAAGTGCATACACATTATATGCATAGAATGCACTCCACTTGGGCAATAGCAATAACATAACACGATTTGCTTCACTTTTGAAGAATCTGACAAAGAAAGCACAGAGGGCCCATTCAGGTTAGAGTGAGTTCAAATTCATCGCTAAAAATCCACTCAGTTTTTTAAGGTGGCCCAACCCGGCGGGCCTAACTCATTCGCGGGCATGGTACAAAACCGTGCTGTTGCTCTCTGGGACCTTCTCTGTTTCAAATAATAAGACAGGCTCCGTGATGAGAAAGATGCAACATGTCCACAAAAAAGAAAATGTGCATAGTGTATGATTTGGTAAGATTTACGAAAATTTTATTTTAAAAACGACTTTTAGCTAAAAGTAAACCACGACCGCTGTAGTTAAAAATCAAACAAAAATCAAATAGATTATAAATCTTGATTAAATAAGCTACGTCTGATGACTAATCTTTTTAAGATGTTCCAAAGTTATTGTATAAAACGCGCGAAAAATGCGAATTTTCCGACCTTATAACTTAGAAACCAAACACTATTTTACAACGTCAATGGTCATCAGACATCTAGTTCGATCAAATAAAGCTATTTTGAGCAAAATTTTGGATCTCTGACAAGAAATATGGGCGTGATCTTCTTTCCCCTTTTGTATGGGGAGATGAGCGGGATGGGCCACCTTAAATAGTTCATGTTTCCACACTTCTCGAACATCATTTTAGTTTGGAAGTAGAAATAACTGTTCCGTTATTTCAATAATAATCTATTTTCCATTATAGGTTAACTCACTCCCGAACTCGAACTCACTCTTACCTGAATGGACCCCCTTTTTTTTATACAACCTGACATGGATGGCTAATACAACACAACTATCGTTATGATATTAGCCCAATACACCATGCTCCCGAAGGACTTTGGTGCCATGCCAGGACCTTCCCTTTATGAACACGGCTACATTGAACTGGATGGTAAACACGGACAATTTTTCATTGCCGCTTCGACCATCTTTTCATCCAATGCGATGGTACCAACCCGGGCGGGCTCAAAACCTACCACCTATTAGGGGAAGGGGACCTACAGTTTTACATGGATTCCGAACCATGGGGCAGCTCGCATTCGTGACGAAATGCCCTTATCGAACTCGGAAAGAGAAAGACAGTGGTGCATGTCGGTATTGAACCCAGGCCTCTAGTACGCTAGGCCAGTCCCCGCGCCAATAGGCTACGAGCCCCTGGTGCCTTAACAATTTTGTGATGGCACGTTCGCATGAAAACATCTACAAATGATTATCGTATATCTATCTTTGCTGTAAACCGCATCCCGTGCAAACACGCAGATGTAATCACTACACGTAAGGTTTCATCAAGAATTATAACTGAAAATCATACTAAAAAGGTTAATATATGGTGATTGTGTGGGAGAAATAGCCTATACATTGACGAAATGCAGAAGAAGTAAGTGGTATAAGGAGAAATTTGACTAGTAAATTCGACACTGCGGCAAAGGCGATGAAAGAATACCCGGATACATATTTACCTAGGCTTTCAGTGTCTAATGAAATAAATTACTGTTAAAGGCTTATGATATATCACCATATCTCAAAATCCCAGTAGATTTCGCTCGGTCAATGTTGTTTATTTTACAGCCGATGTTATTACAAACTGTCTTTACAGAGATATTCAGGTCTTATTACGTGATGTGGGTGTATGACAGATAGTGTATGCCTAAAAGACCTTAAAGCATATCTGTATTGTCATCTCACCTTATTCTAGATCTGAAGAGTGACTACATAAAGTTAATGTATAATTAGTCTGCTGGTAAAAAGAAAATAAATTCCATTAGTAAAGGAGCGTATGCTTTAATAGTACAGCTGCAATAAAAATCTGCTGTATAATTCTAGCAGGACTACGTTTCCTGACGGTTTAATATAAAATTTGACTTTTAGCCTAGGGGTATATCGAAATCCATGCCATAAAGACAGTTCGAAAATCCCACCCAGCCAACACCTAAGTGGAGTGATCATGGTTATTATTATTATTATGTTATTTATATCACTAGCAGCTTGAAGCTGATGCGTGAATTTCATTTTTCCCGGAGTGCACTTGTATATGGTTGCCAAATTAAAAATAAACTTTTCGAGAGATCACATCTTCGCCAGGATATTTGCGTCTCCAGGCATCCCCGCTTTCGATATCTCAACCAAGATCGGATCACGCTACATCCCAACAGATGTAAAGGCCGGATATGCATCAATGATAGTCTTTGGATTAGTAATGCAAAGTCCAAATTGCACAGTTGTTAACTTTCCTGCATGAATCCTTCCAGTTGGAATTAATATGAACGGATTAAAACGATGGAACAGTTTTAATTTCCGTGTAATATAACATCATTCAAATATCTCAATGAAGCATGGCCTACAACATAAAACCGAAGTACTTAACATCAGTCAATCTGTATGCTGACGTGACGTGATGCGTGCAAACAGCTAAATAAAAGATTTTGTAAATGTTTTCAGTTATTTCACTGAACGGACCTGAGAATGCAGACACAGGTGTAAAGTGACTGTTACATGTAAAAGAATCAAATGTATCGGCGAACGGTTTTCAAATTATTTTCAAACTACAAGCTTTTAATTGTTTATTCCAACCGGACGTATAATTAAGTGAAAGTAAAGAACTGTACAAGGTACACTGTAGCTGGCAACTAGGCCCAAATCGATGAACGAAGATTGAGAATGGAGTCGTAAGCTATGTTCCCCATACAAATGTTGTTAACTAATCATTGAAACACACTGTCAACCGTATTCAGAGTGGGCGGACAAACTTAAATAGACCGGACTATACCGGTTTCTGTATGGTTAGTTCGGTGCTAATCTCGTGCTAAGTTTTGACAGGTGCTCTCTGAATACGACTGTGTGAATTTGCTTGATATTTATTATCTAATATTGGCAAATAAATATCTCTGTTTACACGCTTTTGTTTTGCTGAAAAAATCTAAAGCAAGTCAAATAGCAGGCGAAAGAAAGTCTTCATACAAATTTTCATTTCTCTGTTGTGTAACACAGGATACCATTTTAGAAAAGATAAACACGTGCAGACAAAGATATTTCTTGCTTGACATTATATCCCAAATATCAAGCAAATTTGAACAGTGGTTTACCAAATATCAAGTAAATTGTAACAGCGGTTTTAAAATTATTAGTAAACCACGTCTGTACGGGGAGCGAAATTTCCTGACGCTTACGGGCCCACCTTGAGAGGCAAATATCAAACGCACAGACAAACGGACAATCGCACGACCCCGCCAGGCGGGAGTCGCAGACCCGAGCGCGCGGCCTAGTCGCGCGTCGCCCCGATGATGGTAAGGATGTAGATGAATATGTTGATGATGTCCAGGTAGAGGTTGAGCGCGGCGAATATGTACTCCTCGGGCGAGATGCTGTACTTGTGCTTGCCGCCCATCATGAGTTGCGTGTCGTACACGAGGTACATGGAGAAGATGAGCGCACCGAGGCTCGCGTACACGATGTTCAGGATCTTTATCTTGACGAAGATCATCATGATGCCTGCGGGAAAGGGGAGTTAGTTAGTTGACCGTTTTTTTAAAATTTATTTTTTATGTTACCTGACATGGATGGCTAATACCACACAACTACCGTTATGATATTAGCCCAATACACCACATTCCCGAAGGAATTTGGTGCCATGCCAGGACCTTCCCGTAATGAGGACGGCTACATTGAACTGGATGGAAAACACGGACAATTTTCATTGCCGCTTCGACCATCTTTTCATCCAATGCGATGGTACCAACCCGGGCGGGCTTAAACCCTACCACCTAGTAGAAGGGGACCTACTGTTTGAGATGGATTCCGAAACATGGAGTAGCTCGCATTCGTGACGAAATGCACTTATCGAACTCGGAAAGAGAAAGACAGTTGTGCATGTCCATATTGAACCCAGGCCGCTCAAAGTTGTTGACCGGTTGTTGTCCGCACTAAGCCTACTGCTACAGAGAGGTCATTGTGCGTAACAGGGGTGACTATGTGAGCCATCCCAGCTCAGCCCAGAAGTTCAACAGATTTTTGAAGTTCCCGTCGGCCTCTGGGAGGGATCCCGGTGCTCCCAGGGTACATTTTTAACCGACTTCAAAAAAAGGAGGAGGTTCTCAATTCGTCGGAATCTTTTTTTTTTTCTCTTTTTTTTTTATGTATGTTTGTATTAAACATTCTACATTACATTCTAAGCCTATTAATATTATTTATGGTTGGTAGAGTACATTCGGAAGAATATTCTGGAAGCAAACATAATTAAAAAAACCTTGACCTGGTCTATGATATTGTTACCATTGGTGGGGTTAATATTCTCTAACATATACAGGGTGAATTTAAAGTACCTGCAGCAGTGAATTCCTTAGTAGATAACATAGGACGACGTAAAATAAAAAAAACATTGACTAAATAATTGCTGCTATTATGCAGAAAACAAAATTAAGATTCCACCAAATATATCTAAAGTTTGAGAGAATGTGTAAAGTCTTCGGTAAGATCACGTGTCGCCAAGGGCTAAATTAACAAACATTGCTGCGATGCACAAAAGTTTGTTTCGTAAAAGTTTTCGAAGCCTTTTTTTAAATTTTATTTCGAGAATAAAATTTTGTACGATTTATTTTAAATTGAAATATTTTAATTTTTTTCAATTTATTTATAATATTCATTCTGTAGGCAGAAATCGTATTTTAAATAAAGCAAGTTGAATCGTTTTAGACACAGATACACCCTAAAGTTGTGCAGGCATTCATAAAATCTACCTGTATAGTTCTCCTCGTAAAATCTATTCTTAGGTTACTTTTCTTGTTGCTACCTGTATATTTTTGTCCCATTATCGGGTTGATTGGAAGAGATTGACATTAGGCAATTAGTCCGCCCTTGTATGTATGTACCATGTGAATGATAGCAATAAAGAATATTATTATTATTATTATTATTAAAATGTAGCTACGCCTAGTCTGTAACAAGTGACCAAAATATAAGAGATTACACGTTTTCGCCTCTGAAATCATGTCTAGAATGTTGTTTATGAGCCACCCAAGTCTGGGGTGGCTAATGACAAATCCACTATCATATTATCTCAACACGCCACATTCCCGTAGGAAATCGGTGGCCCCGCCTGCTTTCTCTTTCTACCACCGCTCAATGCGGACCAGGCAGGGAATGCACCAAATTTCAATGCCAAAATTCCCAAAATAAGAACTCACCGATCCTCTAGATATTTTATTTAAAGGGTCGGTGAACAATAGAATTGATTCCCTGCTGAGGTTTTTCCCTCAAGTATATTGATATTACCTTGTATCAAAAATGACGATGGCTTTTTACACCTGAATAATTTAGATCATAATTCCTATTAATTTAGAATTAGATGTCATTATCGTAGTCAAGAGTTTGCTCCTCACCAATGTATATAATGTTCTTATAATAATGTTCTTTGTGAGCAGTAGTAATCAATCAATCACTGCAAACTAGTTTATAAGTATCACTGGAAAAAAATAATAATAATAATACAATGACCAACCTGACAAAGTTTCTTGTCGGCTCTTCTTCGCCAGAAGTAATCGAACCGACAGGAAAAAAAAAAGACGAATCCGAGTGTGTAATATACATCTAATGGAGGTAATAAAGAAACTGAAACTAAAACTAACCTGGGATTCTTCAAACATGGTGTTAAAAAGCAACTGACCGGCCGGCATGGTTTTCGCAGCCCCTGTGAAAGTATGAAAGCCCATGGGCATCGTCGGGCGCCTCTTGTGAGTCCTGGCGTGCACCATAGGCCACACATAAAAAAATTGCCGCTTCAACAGCCTTTTTATCCAATGCGACGGTACCAACCAGGGCGTGCTTAACCTCACCAACTAGTAGGTATTGGGAACCAACAGTTTCAATGGAGCAGCTCGCATTCGTGATGAAATGCACTCATCCAACTCCTGAACAGACGTGGTGCATAAACAGACGTGGTGCGTGGGTTGAACCTATGCCTTCTGTCACGGGAAGCGAGGACCCGCGCCCCCGAGCTACGATCCGAGCACGTACCCATGAGCAGCAGCACGACGGTGGCGCAGACGAGGAAGCCGCCCATCATGGTGAAGTCCCACTTGGTCTGGAACGCGAAGAGTGTGAGCGCGAGGCACACCGCCGCCGTGATGCCCACCGCCATCATCACCTGCCCAACAGCATACGTATTTTTATATGCAACCTGACATGGATGGCTAATAACACACAACTACTGTTATGATATTAGCTCGATGCACCACATTCGCGAAGAAATTAGGTGCCATGCCTGGACCTTCCATTTATGAGCACGGCTACATTGAACTGGATGGAAAAACACGGACAGTTTTTCATTGTCTCTTCGACCATCTTTTCATCCAATACGATGGGCTTACCAACCCGGGCGGGCTTAAAGCCTACCACCTAGTAGAGGAAGGGGACCTACAGTTTTACATCGATTCTAAACCATGGAACAGCTCACATTCGTGACGAAATAGTAAGAAATAAGAACAAAGTTGTGTAATGACTGGGTGGGGAATTGAACCCAGACCTCTGGAATGCAAGTCCCTGAGCCACTTAGCTCCGAGCCGCTCAAACGTCCTCCACCCGAATCGACCCGGCGGGCTCACCTCCGCGGACTGGAAGCGGCTAGCGGAGATGCCGAGCAGCACGCTCTGCGCGGCGGTGAACAGACCGAGGAAGATGAAGTTCATGGGCGCCTGGCGACGGACCGACGAGCAGCACGCCATCGAGATCAGCGTCACGAACATCACCACCAGCGCCACCCAGCTGCGGCCGACGACCACACCACGTTAAGAATATTTGTTTGAGCTATGACATTTTTTTGGGTCCCTTGCTAGGCTTTAAGATGGGCCTTCCCGCTCAACTCCCGATTCAAACATGGAAAGAAGATCATGCGCATATTTCTTGCCAGAGATTCAAAATTATACTCAAAACAGCTTTATTTGATCGCACTAGATGTCTGATGTCTATTGGCATTGTAAAATAGTGTTTGGTTCGCGAGCACAGTACAAAACCGTGCTGTTGCGCTCTGTGACCTTGTCTGTTTCAAAGAAAAAGACAGGCTCCGTGATGAGAAGGATGCAACATGTCCACAAAGCAGACAATGCGCATAGTGCTCAATTTGGTAAGATATACGAAAATTTTAATTACAAAACGACTTATAGCTAAAAGTAAACCAAGTAAATCAATAATCTAACAAAAACCAAATAGATTATAAATCTTGATTAAATAAGCTATGTCTGATGACTAATATTTTTAAGATGTTCTTACTTTATCATTGCGTAATCCACCTCCAAAGTTATTGTATAAAACGCGCGAAAAATTCGAACTTTCGGACCTTATAACTTAGAAACCAAACACAATTTTACAATTCCAACGGTCATCAGACATCTAGTTCGATCAAATAAAGTTGTTTTGGTGATAATTTTGGATCTCTGACATGAAATAAGCGCATGATCTTTTATCGACGTTTGTATGGGGAGTTGAACGGGAAGGCCCACCTTAAGAAAGTCGTTACCCTATCAATTCCCTATACTACGGGCGATAACTGTTTCCATGCTCTTAATGATTTACTAGGTTTTGGAAATTTTGGATTCTAAGTCATATTGTAGAAATCTATGTCTGCATGTTTAAATTTTTTTAATACAACTTTTAGATTGGAAAAATTATGTTAATTTTCGAATTTTTTTACTGAAATAAAAAACAAATATTAAAAAAGATTCAAACATACAGACACATAAAAATGAATCTTTCTCAAGTGATAAAAATTTTTGATTAAAATCTGACAACTTTTAGGGGTAGGGAAAGTTAGGGCCTGGAAGACAATTCCGCTATTTTATTGGCAGTTGCTGTGCAAAATTGTGCCTTGGTAGATGAACAAAGAATGCATTTCTTAAAATTTTCAAATCTTAAATTTACAGTGACTTCACGACAGCCTTAAGTGAAGAGCGTTTGAAACGTTTAGTTAGGACTTCAAAGACAGTCAGACCGCTCGACACAAGAATGTAGAAATATTTTCTATTGACGCGTGGATTGACGCACATGTCAAGCCGCTTGATCAAGCAGGAGCCATTTGCTAAGATAGTACAGTATTCTGTGGCCATTTCGTTATTTGGTTTACCACATTTTTATTATCAATTTCAATGGTCGCGTCGGGAAAGGCATTTCTGAATGTATCCTAAGTGAACATTAAAGTTTAGACGAATTGATAACGTTCAACTATGACCCAACTTTGCTTTAACGAATTAGATTTGTTCAAGATTTTTAGTTGACTGTAAACGCGCGTGAGTTTATCATCAGTCAGTTCAAATTGTTTGTGATGCTGGCAACTTTGAACAAACCAATTGAATCGAGAGGCTGGTGTACGCCGTGTTTCGAGTATTAGGTAACAGTTCAACACAAACAACACATTAACTGTAAACTGGTAATAAAATTGACTTGCATTATGTGTAGCTCAGTAAAATCAATTTAAATGAAATCCTTCAAAAATATTGTGCTTGGACTCACAAGATCCAGTTGTTGCGATAGACAAACTGTCTGGTGGCATCGTGGTACAGGAACAGTGTGATGAAGGATAGAGTTACCAGCAGCTGACACATCAGGATACCGTACACCTGGTCGTGAGGGACATTTACATTAGAAGACTGTCATCTACTCATGAGATTGCATTGAAAGATTAGCAAGGTCATCTACAGGTCGGTTAAAATCGGCCAAGTGCGAGTCTGACTCGCACACGAAGGATTCCGTACCATCATACAAGATTTAACTCATTCAACTAATTGTTGTTATAGCGGAAAAAATAATACACACTCGGGAGATACAGCCCTGTGACAGACGGACGGACAGCGGAGGCTTAGTAATAGGGTTCCGGTGGCACATTCTGGGTACGGAACCCTAAAAAGAGTGATGCGGTGTCAGGTGAAACTAAATTATTTGCTTGATGGCAATACCAGGACTTTGCTGTCAAACGTAGGAGGTACAAGTAAAGTATTTTTAATAATTTGTTTATTTTAAAGAATATTTATTTTTTGATGTTTAACTACTTCAAAATGAAGTGTAACACGAAATATTGTATAAATTCATAGGAAAAACACTAATTTGCCCTCGAAAATGTAATCGGAAATTGCAAATTTATTGGAATATTATGAATATGTTCAGTACTACCCCGGCTAATGTCAATTATTTTCATTTATCGGCTCTGTTTTATCGTGTTTATAGGAAAGCATATGCTTTGGTATGACAAAAAATCTCTCGCGTACCCTTAAATCAAACTCACCTTCCTGATGAAAGATTTCCGGATGGACTGGTCGTTGAAATCAAATCCTTTCACGTCGGCATCCTCGCCAAACGAGTTGTTCGGCGGCGGGTAGCCGGGCTGCAAACACAACAATTCATGGTTCAATAAAAACAGTTCGGACATGAGCAATTTTTAACTCTTCAAAAGCCATTAATTTGTCAGTTTAATTACTTATTATTATTATTATATTTAGGGCTTACTTTAAGAATGGATTAAATCAGAAAAAATTGTATTGAGATAATTAAGTTTTAAAGTTTACAAAAAAAAAGTTTTACATTTTTTTAAAACACTTATATAGGATATAAATAATTAATTATAGGATGTTATCGTTGGACCTTGTCAGTGTATGATAATGTGTTTCTGAAGATTGTAGCGCATTTTTTTTTAACAAAATTACATCATTAAATCCATTCAATATTTTTTTTATTTTATTTAATGCATTCTTGAAGCAAGTCCTCGATATACTCTAGCAGCTACAAGCTTGTGCATGTATTTCACTGATTGAGTGCTCATTGTCTTTCTGTAAGTGTTCATTATACATTTAAACATAATTGATTTTATGTTAACATAACCTACCTACGAGTACACAGCTGGGTCGAGGTAAATGGCATGGCAACATAGTGACACACCAGTGATAAACAAGTACATACAATGCTTTATAACATATGGAAACAGATGTAATCATAGCATAACTAATAACTTGACCGATCAAATATTTATGTAACTGGATATGGAAAGGTAATACCATACCTACTGCCATAATATTACCCCAATGCACCTCATAGGAACTAGGTGCCATGCCTTTTTAACCGACTTCAAGAGAAAGGAGGAGGTTCTCAATTCGTCGGAATCTTTTTTTTTAATGTATGTTCACCGATTATACCAACACAATTACTGTTATGAAATACACCATATTCCCGAAGGAATTAGGTGCCATGCCAGAACCTTCCCTTTATGAGCACAGATACGCTGGATGGAAAACCTGGAGAATTATTATTGCCGCTTCAACCATAGTTTCATTCAATGCGGTGGTACCTAATAGTGCAGTACGGGTCCATTAAAAGTGAAGTGAAATCCATTAAAACATCATACATAAGAATCAAGATTCCAGCCTCGGTGGCCCAGTGGCGTGACACCTTGCGATACGATAAGCTGGGTGAAGAACTCTGATCGTGGGTGGGTTTTAGATGGGTGGCCATTTTCATTCATAGAGGCTGCCCGTGGTTCAGATTCCATGTAAAACTGTAGTTTTATTAGTTGACAGGGTTAATCTTGCCTGGGTTGGTACCATCACATGAAAAATGTCAAAGCAGCAATTTAAATTGTCAGTGTTTTTCATTCAGTTCTATGTAGCCGAGCAATATAAGGAAAGTCCTGGCATGCCACCAAGTTCCCATGTGGTGATAGGCTAATATCATGACAATCGGTTTGATATTAGATATGGCTAATGATAAAATATGACAAATCCGAGTGCAGTGTACTGTCTAATAATGATGAATAAACAATAAACAACAATCCCTGTCCAGTTACATAAAAAAAGGAAATTCGGTGCCAGAACGCACACAGCTAAAAATTGCACATCATAGGTAGGGAACCAAATTGCTAACAAACAGTAAATCCAAAATAAAACTGAAAAATTGGATTAGTTAGGGCCTAAGTGGCCTAGATCAACATGGGTCACAGCATGCATAGTTCAATCTAATAAATTGGAATCCAAGGTCTCTTCACTTTACCTAATTCGTAAGAGCGCTCGTGAAAAACACTTCGTGACTTGCTTTTAATTGACTCAACCAAAAGAAAGGGTAATACATCAAATTTAATATCAATGATATATATTTTATATGGATAGATACAGATAGAAAAACCGGCCAAGTTCGAGTCGGACTCGCACAAGAAGGGTTCCGTACCATCGTACAAGATTTAACACAAAAAAAACTGTTTTTTGTATGGGACCCACGTTATTTTTTTTAATTTTACCTATTTGTGTTTATAGCGGCAAAATAAATACACACTGTATGAAAATTTCAGCTGCCTACCTATTACGGTTCATGAGATACAGCCCTGTGACAGACGGACGGAAGGATGGACGGACGGACGGACAGCGGAGGCTTAGTAATAGGGTTCCGTTGGTACCCTTTGGGTACAAAAAATCGACAGGTCAAAGGAAAGATTACTGGACTGAATGTTGGAAGTCTAAAATTGTTTTCGCTATTATCTGTTAATAAAATGACCACGCAGTAAATTTTCAGGCCAATTCCACCTCTAATTAGCTTGTATAAAATAAAAAAAATACAAGTTTGGTACCCTACTTTCCAGAATCACGGCCACCCGTTTGATAGATTGCACCGAACATTCGGCTTTGGCAAGCTGCCAATTCTGCTTACATCATCGCGATTCTAGTAACCATGTCCCGAAATTGTTGAAAAAATTTACATAATTCATAGTCAAACCATGAGCCAACTGCATTTGCTTTTTGTATGAATAGATTAAAACTAGCAAAGCCGATGCACTGATGTGCAGTATCAAGATATGAGTACACCTTGTATAGCGTTAATTATGATAATAAAATATTTTCAAATTATATTCCTGACTTCATTATTTGCAAAAATTCAAGAAAACTGAAATATCCTTGTATAGTTTCTGTATCTGTATTTTCTTCTAGAAAATGTAAAAAATATATTTGTATACATTCCAGGACTATATTTTTTTATGCAACCTGACATGGATCGCTAATACCACACAACTACTGTTATGATATTAGCCCAATACACCACATTCCCGAAGGAATTAGGTGCCATGCCAGAACCTTCCCTTTATGAGCACGGCACATTGAACTGGATGGAAAACACGGACATTTTTTGTTGATAGATTGTTTGATCAGTAAATTGTATAGGTATAGATAAGAACAAGAAACGAAATTATTATTTTTGTTGAATTTTATAAAAGAAAGCAACATTTACATGAATAGAACAACTTTATAGTTTTCTGCTATCTGACAATGGAAAGTACAAAAAAAGTTATTCATACTATACAAGTATTTCAACTAATTCAAATTCAAATTTATTTTATTTTCTCAAGAAGCACCACAACATTCCGCATCAAAATATTACGCAAACGATATTAAAATAAATAATATACAAAATTAATAATTTACAAAATAAAAAAGAATAGAAATTAGTAAGGACCTTAATTAAAATTTTATACGGTTTTAAGTTGACAAAAAAGGATAGAGGCTCTTGTTCAGAAATGGGAAAACCAAAGGTTACGCAGAAATAATGTTTATAATTAAATGTTATATATGATCTAGATGTAGATTAATAAGAGTGATGCTATGCATAATCCTAGAAAAGCAACGTAATTCCTTAGTAGAAAGTATATTTAATTATGCATATTATGTGCATAAATAATATGCACCTAATTTTTCAGCTTTGTTTCTTTAATGAATGTGTCCTTGCTTCACGGTAGATTCTACACGATAAAGAAAACAGTGATTGAATATATTCATTGCCGACAAAGCCTGTTGGTAAATGGCTGGACAGTCGGAAAGAATTTCCTCAAGGAAGTTTAAATTGTATGACATCGCATTGCTAATAATATAAAACTGAACGTTACCTGCATTGGCTGGGATTCCATTGCTGAAATCTATAGCAAAATTAGAAGTTCTTTTTTGTTTTATGGTGTTTCACTGTAGTAATACTAGTCGAAATCGATCGCGGCATGTTGACAGATAAGGCTCAAGCATACACGCACATAGTGATAACACTAGCACACCTTTTGATAAGATATTATTAGCAGAAATGCCTCTGAGCAGCTATGATTCACCGTTGTTCAGAGATCCAGCCCTAATATATTGTGATCTTTGAATTGAAGAGTTACAGCCAGATAAAACAGCCAACTGGTTGTGACTGACACTATAAAAAAAAAACTGTTTTGGCAGCCCTACAAATTGCATTGACAATAACCAAAAATGTCTCATAAGATTAATATTAAAAGTAGTCATACCAATTAACTTTATTTTACATAAATATATATTCGTGTTATTTTTATTAGGCAAATTAATTACCTAAATTCTTAATAACTCGTTCTTATCGTTCAATTATTAGGCAAATTAAAAAAAAAATCCAGTTTTTTCAGTGTCAAAGTTATTAAATCAACCAAATTACAGACAAATTCAGACCCATGTAATTACTGTTATCATATAGATATTGATAAACATTTCTCTATTAATTTAAATGATTGAATGAATAGTCTTATCATGCTCATTGCTAAAATCAATTTTATTAAGCTAATGATATAATCTTATTACTAATATTGAGTAAGTTGTTCCGAGTGGTGCTTCAAAGAATGTTACTTTGACTGCCGCAACTTTGAAATTAACTTGTGTCATGATAATCCAATTATAGACAAATCATATCCAGTTCCTCTCACAACATAAGCTTGCAATAATAGTTCTCATTAATCTCCCAAATTAAGGAAATGCCATTTTAAAATAGTTAAGTAATAATAAATACACATCTTGAGATACCTATTTGGCTTTATTAAATTAGTTGATGGATCTATGTTAGTGCTTTACGGTTTAATCACAAAATGAAATTATATTATGGCAATAAATCTAATAAATAATATAAAGGGGAAAGTTTGTAATAATGGATGGATGGATGGATGGATGGATGGATGGATGGATGGATGTTTGTTACTCTTTCACGTAAAAACTACTGAATGGATTCTAATGAAAATTTACAATAATACAGCTTATACATCAGAATAACACATAGGCTACAATTTATGTGCCCATGGGCTTTAGAACTTTCACGGGGCTGCGACAACGATGCCGGTAGCGATACTTCACACTAGGGGGAGAGGAGCCGGGGGCGGTGGCGGGGAGCGGCGGCGGGGGGGGAGGGCAGACGTCGTGACTGTTTGGTGACCGTTTGGCGAATTTTCAAGGCACTAGCGATTTGTAAAACTTAGTACATGTACATTTAACTACCCGGGAATTAGGATTGGCTAAATAGAATTCAGTTCCGCTTACGCTAAGATGGGGCTGTCATACAAACTGCAATGCTATGCACGGCTCGGCTTTGCGGCGGCAGCGCTTACTTTTACTGAAGTACGGCTTGGTATTTCCTGCAACTTTAGGACTACTTGGCATCACGCTAAATCGCCGGAGGAGCGACCAACAGAATAAAATCCTTGAGAACCAATTACTCGATTTAGATGTGCATTGTATCTACGTCTAGCCTGATTCTACTAAAAACTTATAGATTACATAATATAACGCTTCATTACCAGAAGGGTAAGTAGTGAGTCTTAAAGTCTTATAACATGCGAACCACTTACCTGATTTATGTGCGTATTTTATCAATGTATAGCATCTCTGGGAGCAGTCAGGTTCGAGATGGGTTACTGTTTTCGATGTTGAGGCTGGCTGTGGGTTGGAGTCCACGCAAAACTTACCTACGTTACACGTTACTTACTAGGTAAGAAATGTAGCAGTGAAAGTGCAGAAAGGTTCTCGCGGCAAATGTTTTTTTTTTAAATAGCCACCAAACGTCAACGAAGCTCTAAATGGGAATTATTGGATGTTTCTCATTAAATCATGCTATTTCGGCTCGAACGATCTTGATTAAATTTGGTACATGGATACATTGTCCTGGACCAGTTTGACCCTATTTTGGACCAGTCATGTGGGCTACTTTTTATCCATGAGATAATTTAGCCGACACTAACCCGAGCGGAGCCGGGTACCGCAGCTAGTAAATATTATAAAGGGGAATGTTTGTAATAATGGATGGATGGATGGATGGATGGATGGATGTTTGTTACTCTTTCACGTAAAAACTACTGAATGGATTCTAATGAAACTTTACAATAATATAGCTTATACATCAGAATAACACATAGGCTACAATTTATGTGCCCATGGGCTTTAGAACTTTCACGGGGCTGCGAAAACGATGCCGGTAGCGCTACTTCACACTAGGGGGAGAGGAGCCGGTGGCGGTGGCGGGGAGCGGCGGCGGGGGAAGGGCAGACGTCGTGACTGTTTGGTGTCCGTTTGGCGAATTTTCAAGGCACTAGCGATTTGTAAAACTTAGTACATGTACATTTAACTACCCGGGAATTAGGATTGGCTAAATAGAATTCAGTTCCGCTTACGCTAAGATGGGGCTGTCATACAAACTGCAATGCTATGCACGGCTCGGCTTTGCGGCGGCAGCGCTTACTTTTACTGAAGTACGGCTTGGTATTTCCTGCAACTTTAGGACTACTTGGCATCACGCTGAATCGCCGGAGGAGCGACCAACAGAATAAAATCCTTGAGAACCAATTACTCGATTTAGATGTGCATTGTATCTACGTCTAGCCTGATTTTTCTCAAAACTTATAGATTACATAATATAACGCTTCATTACCAGAAGGGTAAGTAGTGAGTCTTAAAGTCTTATAACATGCGAACCACTTACCTGATTTATATGCGTATTTTATCAATGTATAGCATCTCTGGGAGCAGTCAGGTTCGAGATGGGTTACTGTTTTCGATGTTGAGGCTGGCTTGTGGGTTGGAGTCCACGCAAAACTTACCTACGTTACACGTTACTTACTAGGTAAGCAATGTAGCAGTGAAAGTGCAGAAAGGTTCTCGCGGCAAATGTTTTTTTTTTAAATAGCCACCAAACGTCAACGAAGCTCTAAATGGGAATTATTGGATGTTTCTCATTAAATCATGCTATTTCGGCTCGAACGATCTTGATTAAATTTGGTACATGGATACATTGTCCTGGACCAGTTTGACCCTATTTTGGACCAGTCATGTGGGCTACTTTTTATCCATGAGATAATTTAGCCGACACTAACCCGAGCGGAGCCGGGTACCGCAGCTAGTTATGGCAATAAAATCATGGACCCAGTTCACTAAATTGAACCCAGAGAATTGGTAACATAGTTATACATTTGCCAACCTCTGAACTAAACAAATATATGGGTATAATAAAACAATTTAAATTAAAAATGAATTTACAATTAAAAAAAAAACCATTATTCCATTCATTCATTAGATCCAAAATAGATACATAAAGAGCTAGGAGTAATGTACTCACATCTCCTGCATAGCCGCCGGCTCCGTAGCCCGGCTGTGCGGGGTATGCTGGCTGCGGGGCAGGATAACCCGGCTGGGGATACCCTGGCTGAGGGTACCCTGGCTGGGGGTAGCCCGGCTGGGGGTAGCCCGGCTGTGGGTACCCCTGCCCCTGCGGTGGATAGCCGCCATACCCCTGCTGCTGGTTTTGATCTGCAACGTTGAAAATAAAGTTTGGAATGGTGGATCTGAATTTACACGGCAGATTCAGATGGAATTATTTATTGAGAAAATTAACTAAAGAAACATTCTGAGACTTATAGTTTACGTTAGATTTAACAGAATGTGTATGGAAATTATAATTTAAATATAAATGTAAGTTTTTAAGTTTACACTATCGCTGCACATAATGGCGGTAAAGACATACAGTCGTATTCAGAGAGCACCTGTCAAAACTTAGCACGAGATTTATCACCCTACTAACCATACAAAAACCGGTTTAGTCCACCAGATTAAAGTTAGTCTGCCCACTCTGAATACAATGTTTACGGTTGTCCCGTATTGCAAATTGGGCTTCGCCGACATGTTTCGGCCGCTGCGCCTCGAGCTTCTCCAGGACGATGGCCGTCCTGGAGCAACCTTCAACAGCTCGGCCTGTCAAAACCCTACTGACACCCGCCTGCTGCGATTATTGTATCGCTGGGTAGGCACCATAGATAAATACGGCTGAGTACACGCGTAACTAACGATCTCAGTTTCCACAGCTGGTGTTGTTTTTTTTTTTTATGTGACTGGACATGGATGGCTAATACCACACCTTCTGTCATGGTATTAGCCCAACACACCACATGGGAACTAGGTGCCATGCCAGGACCTTCCTTATATTGCACGGCTACATTGAACTGGATGGAAAACACGGACAATTTTTCATTGCCGCTTTGACCATCGTTCATCCAATGCGATGGTACCAACCCGGGCGGGATAAACCCTACCACCTAGTAAGTAAGGAAAGGGACCTACAGTTTAACGTGGAATCCGAACCACGGTCAGCCTCTCTCAACGGTCGAATGGTCACCCATCCAAGACCAGACCGGACCCAACGTTGCTTAACTTCGGAGAGTGATCGCCGAAGTGTCGCGCCACTGGGCCACTGAGGCTGACGTAGTCTGTTGTCTTTTATGCTGCGTCAATAGCGGAGTTCAAGCTGATGAGACCTTCATACTGTCGTCCCGGTTAAAGTTAGCATGTCTTGAGATTTCAATCGATTCACGGGTCAGACGCGGCATGTACTATTTTTCTATCGCTAATGTTTTAATCTAGTCGAAACGAATTCAGTGATTGCTTCTACTGTCAAGAACATGTTCACATATTGTTGACTTATGCCTCTCCTGATTTTTGACAGCCGCAGTCTGCCCTTGTCTGTATGCTCCGCTGTGTTTATCCAATGTAGTTCTTGCTGCAACTCCACAATATCTTGTATGCACCCGGGGACTGCAAGGGTATTTTTTTGCTGATCGTAGCATAGACTGTATCTTAGGCAAGGGTTTAAATAAGTCTTGATAACTATCTTAAGTAAAATTCAACCGATTCAGTCTGTCACTTATACGTAAAGTAAATATGCATTTTGCTGAGAAGCACCATATCTAAGTACTTCCTGGTTCGGTTTCCTACCCGCTCAGCACCGTACTGCATAGCCAACATGTCAGCGAAGCCAGATTTGCCACACCGTACGACCGTAAGTGTTTACCGCCATTAAAACATAAAGAATTTAACAAAAAACGTAAAAAAATTACATGCAAGTCCAGAAAATCATAAGATTACATTTAATTGTAAATAAATTTCATGTTTATCAAGTAAAATACTGCATTAATGCTGAAAAAATTTTTTATTATTAAAGATTAATATAAACATTACCTTGATGTGTTGTCATAGCCGTTAAATGTTCACTGATATCATACAGGTGTCAATATCACTGTTTTACAATCAATTTACACCCACTGGAGTATGTGCTAAAATTACACTCCCACTGGCGTTTTTCCCTCAAACATTATGTTTGCTAGCTTGGAAGCGAAAGTTATAGTTGTGTCTTTTTCTATTCACTGCTCTCCAAGGTCAAATATCTATACCATACTCCACAACACAAACCAAGCACACTTCGCAAAACATTTCAATAGTGAGGTAGTGATGTCTGTGGCATGAGTTTAAGTATTTATGTTGTAGGCACATGAAACAATAGTGAGTAGGCCTTAACGTAAGCGTGGGGAATTACAGTGTCTGTGAGTGAGTTGCAGTAATCTGTAAAATACATGTGTGTGGTTTCTAGTTAGTGACTGATCACCCTAGTTATGAAAAATAAGTAAATTTATATATTTAATAGTCCACATTGAGTATTACATACAATCATTTTACACATTGGCAAATGAAATATTCATTATAAAAAAAAAATTGATTCATCAAATAGAAAAATTAAAAGCAACGTGTATGAATGTATGGTGAATTCTGTTTATGACAAGATTCTTTGTATTAAAAACATAGTTCGATCACATAATACCTTCAGGCGCTTCCTCTGCAGACATACATACATATGTATGTTTCACACATGCTCTAAAATTAGGCAACTGTCTGACCTTGACTTCACGAACCTCGTCAATCTGGTTGTGATGCAATCATCATCAAGGCCACCCGTGCACGACCATTATTTTCACTTCCTCTCTGTAAATCGTTTTTGTCATTCTTTCGTCACTCATTCGCTCTACATGTCAAAACCCTTCAACATAACGCTCCCAATTCTAGTCACTGTCTGCTTTCGGTTGACACATGTTCCTACAAATAATATATTCCAATGGTTGGGAATCAATGAACATTGGGATAATCAAGAACTCACATAATTTATTTTATCTTCAAACAAGTCCCCGTATCGGGTGTCATGCCAGAGAAAGCATTAAATGTTTATGCTGATTAGATACAGTTTTATATCGTCATGTGGACTGTACTTTAAATTGTTTTTACGTAGACAATTGATCTCTGATATAACACCTGTGATGCAAAGACACACACTGATAGAAAACATGGGGAGGGAATATTGATTGAAAACACAAATAGGGTGGGTGATTGTTGATTAGATAAAAGCTCAGTGTGGCAAGTCATTGTCATAAAAACACCCTTGGGTGTTGGTAATTTATTTCTGGACTAATGTTAAAATGTACCTAGGAAACCAAGAATTTTGTGAGAATAATTTTCTTAGTTCATGAAAGAAACAGGTTTGCTTGTAAAATAATGGCTCGGTTAATTTTGAACCATTTGTTACAACCACTAAACATTAAATCTTGGCGCCCTGATATTTTTGATTAGAATTCAGATGTCAGGTACATTTTTATAATTTATAAATTAAAAATAACTGGGCAAGTTTAAGTAGGAATCGTGCACCACGAGGTTGAATCACGTATAGGTATAATATGTACAGATTATTCTAAAAAAGCTTCTTAGATTTCCCTAATCTTAAAAATTGTACACATTGTCAGAGTGGAATAGCATGACAAACAGAAGGGGGTTCCATTAGAAACGTGTCAAAAAAATAAATACCTACAAAACCCCCAGAAACAATGCATTTGCCGCATCATGTGTATTTAAGAAATCACAATGCGCCCAACCACATCGTGATCATGATTTAGGTTACTGAGAGAAAAGTAATTTTGTATAGTTTATAAAAAAAATAACAAAACATAATTTTAATACTTTAACTTTAACCTAAACGGTCCATGTTAGGGTGGCGCATTTAATGCGTAACGCGCATGTAATGCCTTACAGATATCAGCATAGAATAGTCAACATCCTAGTACTACTTCTTCAGTTCAGTTCAGTATGTTGATAAAATGCTCATTATGATAAAAAAAATACCTATGAAGAATTATTTATTCAAGAGAATTTCTTTTCTCACGAGTTCCTTAAGAAGTTAACTTTTAGGGTTTAGATTAAGTTTCTAATGAAAACCCCAACCGACACAACGGCACTGTCCCTGCAGTTTGGCAGATTACATGACAGCACACATTAACAAAAAGACTCAATAACAATTAACGACAACGTCCATGCAATGCAATGGAGGTAACATCATTGCCAGAGCATTCACAAAGCTGTTAGAATGTTAAAACCGACCGCCCGGGAAGACGCCGCCAGGGTTCATCTTTTAGGTCCTGCCGCATGAAAGGAGCAAAACTGGTATTAGGAACAACTTCTAATGTTCAACGGAAATGTACATACACATAGTGTTGTAGTTGGATTGTTGGTGCGGGTTTATTTTGTCACTATCCACGATTGAAGACTTGAGCTGGACTCACGTGAGAAATTCAATGGATGAAACTGTAACGAAAGGAAATATATTTCAATACATTATTTCAATTATACAATTTATATTGTTTTCATTGACCGTCTTATCAATTCCGGATTAAACCGTTTCTATCAGTTTATCAGTGGTTTAGGTCCGTAAGCTGAAAGGAAATATTTATATGTAACCATGGGTGAACAATAATAAAACTGACTGTCATACCTCCTGATGATAAGTATTCGATTATTACAAAAGTTCAGGTGACTCATTCAAAAGGAAATTAGAAGCCTCTAGAATATATTTTACACAACACAAAGATCATCGTTATTTTCATTAAATGAGGAGCGAGGGCAACACATATCATGGCAGGTTACTACAGAAGAGGATTGGCGCATCAATCGTGCATCAATCGATACACCTACCGACCCGACTTTCGAATGATTAAAAGTTTAAATATAATAACTTACCCAATCAGAAACACACTCAATGTTTCTTATTTTGCTTTACACCGAACAAATAAATGAAACCTTAGGATTCAACGTAGCATTACCCAACGCTATTTGACGCTATTTTCGTACTAGAAAAGAAATCAAATCTAAATAGACGCCATTTTGGATTTCTTGGAAAATTCTTGAAGGATTTGATGAATGAAACTGTAGTCGTATTCTGTGATGAAATAATATTTTTTTCAATATAAAATAGAGAGAGGACTCTTGAGATTCTCACTGGTGAGTCACAAAATTTTCGTACAAAACAGCTCAAATCAAAAGTCACCCTAGTGTTGTCCCTTTTTAATTATTCTATTCAGGCCTGCATATCTACTAATCAAAGCAAAAGCGAGAAGTTCTCGTGTTCGCTTCTGTCAATCTATGTAGAAAAATATGTCTACTTTTTTATATTGATTTTGACAGCAGCGAACATGAGAACCTCTCGCTTTCACTTTCATGAGTAGACTCCCTGGGAAGCGAAAGGTCTACTACTGAGATCTCTAGTCTACCATCTCAAGGAGAGGTGCCTTATCATTTTGCGCGCCCGGCCTCTTCCCGTGTGACCTTGTCAGCTTTAAGAGCCAGCGGCGGATCGTCGATGTAAGATACTTAGGGCCAAATGCACAAAAGGACAAAAAATCAAAATCAACGTCAATGTATGATCAAACACGTCACTTTGTGTGGACAGTATTGATTAACTCAACCGTCTCTTCGTGCAACCGGGTCTTATCTAGCTTACGGAACCGTCCTGCGGGTCTACTCAGGAAGCGAACACGAGAAGTTCTCGTGATCGCTCCGTCAAACTCTAAGCCCCGGTTGCACGTACCGTCCTGCACGTCATCATCACCGTCAACGTATGATTAAAGACAGATCAGTCAAAATTTGCGTTGCACGAAACTTAAACATTACGTTGATCGCTGATGTTAACCGCTAATCGTAAACACTCCCGACCCATCGATCACCGTCAAAATCACGATCAGATAATAATTCAAAGTATCATAAGTTACTATTTTTATATTATTGTAGTCTTATTGGACCTTAAAATGAGAGGCAAACGTCGCCATTAATGGAATGCAATGCTTTGTTTTTCATGATTATTAGCCTGGCACTCGGTTCCACAGATTAAAAATTTCTGCACCATATCTATGTAATCTGTGGTGCTACCAACAGCTGATAGCAAGCCGACATATTGGGCGCTAGTAGCGCCACCCCGCGGCTCCAAGAGCAACTGTTTTGTTTGTTAGTACGAATGGTTGACGCTAGATGGTGCTTCGATTGTGCCTGTCCCTTTCTGTTTATGTACTGTGGGAGAAGGGCAGTACTATGTCAGCTCAGGCGGTGCTAAGAGTTGCCATATAGCAAACATTTTTGCCGATTGTTTCGAGGGACTATTTGTGGTCTGACTCCTGGCAAGCTAACTTTGACGGAAATATGTTACGTGCAACGCAATTTCATATGATGGGCGATTAGCCGTCACATCATCGTCAAATGTAATCAGTAACGGATAACATTTTACGAAGCGTCGTGCACTCCGGCCTAAGTAGAAGAAAAGATGCCTACTTTTTTCTACATGGCTTTCCTGAGTAGACCAGCTGCGGGGCTACTCAGGAAGCCAACAAGAGAAGTTCTCGTGTTCGTTTCTGTTAAACTCTATATAGAAAAACAGTAGGCATCTTTTTTTTCTACATGGAGTTTGACAGAACCGAACACGTGAACTTCTCACCTTCTATCATTATATCTACTCACGAAAGCGACAACTTAGTCACAGATGAAAGTGAAACGCTTTCACCTGAAGTCACCAAACATTATCTGTCATGCTTGTCATTGCACTCTAATTATATTAATTAGAAAGGGACAGCACAAGGCTGACTTGTGACTGTCATTTGATGAGAACGAAAGCGTTTTGACTCACCAGTGACTCACAAGTGAGAACTCATGAGTAGACCCCCAGCAGATGTGAATTTGTGTGTGCCACAGAAATACCTTATTAATATGTGGGCTAGTCTGTGGCACACAAAAAATAATCTTACAGATAGTTTTTTATTTTAAGAAGGCTGTATCGTAAAAACCCTTGCCTGTCCAAACGGACAAATTAACAAAAAAAATGGATAGTTGTCATATTTTAAGGTTATGTTGTGTTGTGTTTAGCTATTCTTTTCTTTGGTGGACTATCCAGTTATTGTTTTGAGCATAATTGTACTAATATATTTCTGAAAATGATCTGCTCGTGGCTACGTATCGTACCGTGTTCAACGCTTTATCGTAAGTACCAAAAACCGGTATGATTCATCCTAAGGCTCCAACTGATTCCAGCTTCCAGAAAACAAACGATAATGGCGACCTCCGGAAGCAGTGAGTTTGCATTAGGGTTGATAATTGTATGTCAGTGTAAAATCGTTTTCAGGCCAGCGAAATAATTTTCTTTGGGCTGTAGAGCCTACTTTTTGACGTAAATTAATATTTGTTTCACGCTTATTCACTAGATGTCAGCCTCAATAGCCCAGTGGCGCGACACTAGCGATGGGTCGTATTTATTGTCATTAGTATATGTAACCGCGTACAGGCTAGCCACGATATTACTGGTGACTGAATTTTAAAATAACCGGTGACGCGGTTACACGCATATACATACAGACTTACTTTACTTCTGCCTAGAGATAGAGTGACATTCGATCTTTGTAACAAACTAAAACGGTGCTTAAATTCATCATTATACGTTTGAAAAAAGGTTGATGGCAGTAACTTGTCGGTCCCTTTTCCTCTTATAACGCCCAATACGTCAAGAGTGAGAAGGCGAGAAAGTACAGTCACCTGTCTGTCCCTTTTCCCCTCACGAGGCTAAATACCGCAGAGTGAGAAGGTGGGAATATATTTTCCGTGGCTAGTATTTCGGCACAGACAATATATCGTCACAGAAGATATATCGGCACAGAAGATATATTGGCGCCCGCTGCGGTGACAATATTTATTTTATTTCTTTGACGGTGACTCGATATCGACCGGTGACACACGAGCGGTGACGATATATTTTATTTTATTTCTTTGATGGTGATTCGATCTCGACCGGTGTGGCAGATATGAGAAATATCGGCAGTAGATAGTATTCAGAGCAGGTGGACTAACTTTAATGCGCTGATTATGTCCGTATTAAATCGCATTTTGTATGGTATGGTATTCAATTTCGAACCGTGAATATGACTGCCGAAGTTTGCGGCGTGCAAATAAATTAAATTATACCTATTTTATAATTAATATTTATGTATTTTTACAATATTTATGCAGGCAGAAGGATATTACTAATAGCAACATTAGTTGTTTTTTGTGTTTTTTGTAGTGACAGCACCATAACCTATTTTATAATTAGAATTATTCCACAGAATATAATACTGCGTATTCGTATAGTCCCACATAGCTTATTTTGTGCCTGACTAAGGGCACCACTGTCTTTTAAGAGTTACCAGATGAAAAAAAAAACCCCCCATTGATCGGAAAAATATTTACAGCCTGCTGAAAAAATTGAGGAAATGAAAATTACTATTTTAGGTAAATAATATTATTCAAAATTAAAGTGCTGCCATCATGGATTCATGGCCGATCAACTGGCTGGAGTAAAGACGACATTTTATATATTTTTTTCTCTGCAAGATAGTTATGGGAAACGCAAAGTATTTATCGCCATATTCATACAGAGGGTCACTGCGCGGTGGTGCATGTAGATTACTTACTGCTAAATTAAATAAACGTAATTATTAAAAACAAGCATCCTACGAGAAATTGTGCTATTGATTGGATGGAGCGGCCGTCAGTTAATTTCTATTTCATTCCGCAAGCTGATCTGTTTGCGGAGCATCTATTTGGGGTCTTCCAACCTAACCCTGCAACTGACCAAGGCAATAACGAAGAGGAAATACACCAATTCCTGAAATCCTGCTATCAAATGTCACCACCATTAAAACATGCCTCCCCCAGAGAGATACAAAGACTCCTGAGACTTTTAGATCCACACAAAGCACCCGGATACGATCTAATAACGGGAACGATACTGAAAGAGTTGCCTCACAAAGCAATAATGCTGATCACAGCAATATTCAATGCAGTAATACGAACTAGTTATTTTCCAGGGCAGTGGAAAATTGCTCAAATCATACTGATCGCAAAACCTGGGAAAACTCCAAATGAGACTTCATCATACAGACCTATCAGCCTCTTGCCCCTATTGTCCAAAGTGCTGGAAAAGATTTTACTCAATAGACTGAGGCCATATCTTCCAGGCCTAATACCAGAACATCAGTTTGGTTTTAGAGAGCAACACGCTACCATCGAGCAAGTACACAGGATAGTGAATACGATTTCACAAGCTTTGGAACGCAAAGAATTCTGCTCTGCTGCCTTTCTGGATATCAGTCAAGCCTTTGATAAGGTTTGGCACCCTGGACTACTGTTCAAGCTAAAGAAAAATCTACCTCACACATTATACACCATACTGAAGTCATACCTATCAGACAGATGCTTTGAGGTAAAATATAAAGACGCTACATCAAAATTACAGAGAATTCAGTCTGGAATTCCACAAGGAAGTGTCCTTGGACCGACATTATACCTACTATATACTGCAGACTTACCTACCACACCAAATACAATTACGGGAACCTTCGCTGACGACACAGCAACACTGGCTGTTGACAGTGATCCCCAGAAAGCATCGCAGTACCTACAGGAAAACCTAAATCTGATGCAAAAGTGGTACCACAAGTGGAGAATAAAAACAAATGGTGAAAAATGTACACACGTCACATTCACCCTTAAGAGGGAAACATGCCCACAAGTCACACTAAACGGCACAACTATACCACAAGCAGAGGATACCCGATACCTGGGAATACACCTTGATCGAAGGCTAAACTGGAGAAAACATATATGGACCAAAAGGAAGCAACTAGACACCAAGCTGAGGAATATGCAGTGGCTTATCGGTCCACAATCAGAACTTGATGACAGCAGCAAAATGGCTATATATAAAGCAATCCTCAAACCGGTCTGGACATACGGGATACAGCTTTGGGGAACTGCTGCAAAGACTAATATAGACATAGTGGAGAGATTCCAAACAAAAACAATTCGAAGAATATTCAAAATCCCATGGTACGTGTCCAACAAACAAATTTATGAAGATCTAGATATCCCAACAGTTAGAGATGAAATACAGAAACATACAACAAGATACAAGGAACATATTGAAAACCATCCAAATAAAACTGCAAAGGATCTAATGGGATCGGCCAGCATACAATTCTCGAGACTGAAAAGACATAGTATACCCAGTCTACTAACAAGATTTAATTAACCTGCAAATGAAGCCACACGAAGAGGAAAGAGACTGCTGAGTCTCTCTCGGCCTATGATGAGGAAAAAAAAAAAACCAGCATAAGGCATACAAATGAGATGATTATTGCAGTCAACACTGCAGATGGCATCTGTACAGAAAAAAAAAAAAAAATCATTCAGGTCAACAGTTCATTTAAGACAGGACTGAAGTTCGTCCGGATCGGCTCTAGCTCACTTCACGTGGAACTTTCGCAAACTTGACTGCATGATTATAGACACATTCGACCCCGTGATTATTACATTATGTTTGAAAATAGAAAATTAAATTCCTGCAATTTCTCAAGAGCCCATGAGTTACCACAGACAGATAAAATAGGTCTTTATGACAGTTAGGTAAATATCGAAATAGTCAGGAACTCTAGCGTTTGACAGATGGTTTCCAAAGCGCTTTCGATACCAACTGTCAAACGCATACAATATTTTTGACAGGCGATGTCGGCTTTGTAATAGCGCCTGCTCGATAGCGTTCGTAGTAGGGGGCCCGGTTGCACTTTGGGGGAAACACCTTGGCAGGGGTTCAATTCCATTATTTACCGACCCAATAGAGAAAGGATCTAGGGGATCGCTTGGTTGGTTCTTATTTTTTGAAAGTGGACAGTGAATTGGTGCATTCCTTGCCTGTTACGCGTTGAGCGAAGGTAGAAATGGCACGGAGGGATTTCCCAGATAAACCAGAGATTTAATTTTTATTATGTTTTATTCTGTCACTGTAGATATTTTGTCATTAGTTACTGTCACTAGTATTTTTTTGTCACCGTACTCGTCGTTCTAAGTATCCAGAAATACTCGTACGTGCCACCGCTACGCGACACTGCGGCGATCGCTCTCCGAAGTTAAGCAACGCAGGGTCCGGTCGGGTCTTGGATGGGTGACCATTCGACGTTAAACTGTAGGTCCCCTTCCTTACTAGGTGGTAGGGTTAATCCCGCCCGGGTTGGTAACATCGCATTGAATGAAAGATGGTCGAAGCGGCAATGAAGATTGTCCGTATTTTCCATCCAGTTCACAGTAGCCGTGCAATATAAGGAAGGTCCTGACATGGCACTTAGTTCCCATGTGGTGTGTTGGACTAATACCATGACAGAAGGTGTGGTATTAGCCATCCATGTCCAGTCACCTAAAATAAAAGATAAATGTGTGATCTTTTACCACAAAAAAGAAAATTGTCTAAATCGTTTATAGTTTCCAAGCGCTGGTTTGAAAACCCAGTAAAAACCTACTAAATATATGTTTAAAAACATATATTTTTAGAGAATATAGCAAACGAATTAAAACCGTATTGCGGTCATACACTAGATAATAGTCTAAACTTTGATATATTGATTTTTCTACGGGTTTTTATACTTAACCGACGCTGAGAAAAAATAAAAATAACCGCAAAGTATTGGAGGTTAGCGTAATATGGAGCCTTAACATGCGAATATAGGTGCAATACTAACAGGGTGCTTGTCCATAACAAGGGTCACTGCGAGACTGTCTTTCACTTCTCTTTACAATAAAAAAAAAATCAAAATGTATTTATTAAAAAATATAAATATACACGCTTTACATTCATAGACCCCTACTAGATTAAATCTGTCTTGCAGAGGTCATGTTCAGTTTATAACCTTTTTTTGAAATAAACAATATGCTGATAAAAAAATAATGTAAATAATTATCATAATAATATCGAAAACTTATATTAAATTATAAATTTTAATTAAATTAAAAACAAATCAAATCTAAAATCAACAAAAAAATGAGCTGTTTGTTTATCTTCTGCAGTAATCGAAGCTGCGAGACCGCTAGGTACGTCCGCTGCGTTGTGCACCCGAGCGTGGCGCAGGGAGCAAGGGCTGGCGTCCAACCCGAACGCCGAAGGTCCTCTCCTGGATGGGCCGGAATACACCTTCCTTGACGGACGCCCCACGCCTTTGCTTGTAAGTACCACTGATGTATCTACACCATCAAAGTATGCGGGTGAAGTGCCCGTATGCGGTTTCGTTTGTTATTTCCAATAAAAAAATACTTTCTAGTAGTCAGCTCGGTTGATAGCATAGGCTTGGAATGTAAAGACATTCAGAGTCAACTGACGGATGAGACCAAAATCGTTTCATACAAATGTATTAAAATTTCTTTTTTTACTTCTGGTGGCCCAACCCGGCGGGCCTAACTCATTCGCGGGCACGGTACAAAACTTCTCTGTTTCAAAGAATAAGACAGGCTCCGTGATGAGGAAGATGCAACATGTCCACAAAAAAGACAATGTGCATAGTGTATGATTTGGTAAGATTTACGAAAATTTTAATTTCAAAACGACTTATAGCTAAAAGTAAACCAGGACCGCTGTAGTCAAAAATCTAACAGAAACCAAATATATTATAAATCTTGATTAAATAAGCTATGTCTGATGACAAATCTTTTTTAGATGTTCTTACTTTATCAATGCGTAATGCACCTCCAAAGTTATTGTATAAAACGCGCGAAACATTATCTCCGTGGTGGACACGCATGGAGTCAACTACCTGAAGAATCCACCAACTTTACCACAGTTAACAGTTTCAAAAACCAAATAGACAAAATGCATACAACAAATGAAATAATAGATAACAATTATTTAATATACATTTAAGAATAAAAGTCCACTAGGAATAATAATAATTAGCCTCTGTAGCTCAGTGTGCGACGCCCTGCGAATCAATTAGCTGGGGAAGCAACTCTGACCGCGGTTAGGTTCTGGATGGGTAACCATTTTCAACCGTTGAGGCTGGCCGTGGTTCGGATTCCACGTAAAACTGTAGGTCCCCTTCCTTCATTACTAGGTGGTAGGGTTATTCCCGCCCAGGTTGGTACCATCCCATGGAATGAACGATGGTCGAAGCGGCAATGAAAATTGTCCGTGTTTTCCATCTAGTTCAATGTAGTCGAGCAATATAAGGAAGGTCCTGGCATGGCACCTAGTTCCCATGTGGTGTGTTAGGCAAATATCTGACGGTCAGTTCGGTTTTAGCCATCCATGTCCAGTCACATAAAAAAATAATAAAGAATACACGCGTAAGCCTTAAGGTGGGCCTTCCCGCTCAACTCCCCATACTACATTTCTTGTCAGAGATTAAAAATTTTAAGACTCAAAACAGCTTTCTTTGATCAAACTAGATGTTTGATGACCATTGGAATTGTTAAATTTTATATGGTTTTCAAGTTATAAGGTCCAAAACAAATTTAAAATTTTCCTACCTTTTATGTAATAAGTTTGGTCGTAAATTACGCAACGATAAAACAAAAAAAACCGGAGTCGTGCTGATTTTGTGCTGTGCCCGTGAATGACTTAGTCCCGTCGGGAAAGTTCACCTTAAACTGCTAATGCAAATAAAATATATACATATTTGCTATCACGGTGTGCAAAAAATTGGGTCTTCTGCAATGTATGCTATCTACTACCTACTAAAGAAACAAATGATGACAAATTGTTTTTTCAGAAGCTTCCTATAAGCACTTCCTATCTAACAGAGTTGTTGACACTTGGAATAAATTGCCAGAAGAAGTGATAAGTGCTAACTCAGTGAACAGTTTTAAAAACAAATTGGACAAATATCAAAAACGAGAAGCAATAAATAAAAACTAAACTTACAAAAAAAACTTTACTTGCAAAAATATTAATACAGTGCACTCAATAATCAAAATACACGCATCAGCTTGTAGCTGCTAGTGTATATAAAATTTAATAATAAATTATGGACCTAGCTTGAATTGTCCACCGTTTCATTGCAGAGCAACCAGCGTGACCGGCTGGAGAGGCAGCGCGGGTACGCGCAGCGCATCGTGCAGCTGAGCGCGGAGCTGCAGTCGGCTGTTGAGCGCGAGCGGCGCCGCCGCGACGACGAGCGCCGCCGCCGGGACGACGTGCTCTCCAAGCGGCTCCGGCCCAAGGGAGACCGACTCGCCAAGAACTAGTGCTCCGAGACTCTTGCGTTAAACGCTGCTCGTCGCTGGAACGGAGATCGGCACCGCACATCGGCTTGCAGTGGTGTGTCGTGATGGTTGCTTGTTAAACATAGTTAAAGTAGCCTCACTTGATCTAGTCTTGAAATCAAATCTTGTAACGGGTGTCAGCAAGATCTTGAATTTCGATATTTTAAAACTTACGCGGGACATAACTATAATACTGTAGTAATGTGCACGTTATCCTGATCTGGAGCCCATGTGAGGCTCCGAAACGTCGAGCAGCACGTCCTGCTCCTCACACGCGCGGTAAGCCTTCAAACTAAATCTTGTGTTCCGACTGTGAACGCCAAGAGGTTGTGATTTAACTTGTTTGTTCTTTGGAGGTTTTTTGAAAAGTAAGCTCTATGCAAATCACCCTGAGACGAATGAGGAAATCAATTGCTTGTCAAGTTCGTAAAATCCTGCAGCCCTTGCAGCAAAATTGTGTCAAGAGTGCATACCCTGCAACAGAGCAACGGTGGCCATGTAACTGATATTTTGTTTTATGTGTAAATATCATCACTGCCTCCATACAAATGTAGAAAAAACTGTAAATAAAACATTAAATATATTTTTTAGTTTAAAATTGAAGTTCTTACTAAGACATCCGTTATAAGCAAAGTAAAAATAATAATATTGCAGTATACTATATACTGCCCTCCTTATTAAAAAGGCAGTAACTACATATGAGGCCCATATGCAGTCTTTTTAATAAGTAGGGCAGAACATACCTGATATGTACAGTCGAGTCTCACTAATCTGGCACTCCAGTATATCGGCCTGTCCAGTAGTTCGGCACCCTTCATTACCGCTTAATCACCCTCATTCACCCTCCGCCACTCCCTCCTGGATCTCCTGGCAGGCCCCCCCGGTTTTTCAGTTTCAGCGAGCCTTTGTCCACAGAAGCGCGTATCTCAACACGTGAATTCCCTCCTTAAACATGTGGTTGCCGCTGTCCGAGTGATAATCAAGTAATCTGATCATTCCAATAAACCCTTTGGTATTTAATAGTGCTGGATCAGTGAGGCTCTACTATATTAATATTTATTCAATAAATATGAGCAAATCACAATGTAAAGCTCCGTTACATTAGCGTTGAAATAGCCGTGTTGTAGCCGTGCTCATAAAGGGAAGGTCCTGGCAAGGCACCCAATTTCTTCTGGAATGTGGTGGATTGGGCTGGTAGTTGTGTCCATCCATGTCGGGTTGCATAAAAAAGCCTCATATATATCATCATTTATTCAAGTTAAAACGGGCATAGTCCAGGACCTGAGTAAAACTATAAGTGCTATACATCAAATTTATTAAGTGGCGGTTCCGGGTTGAGGTTTCGAAGATCGATTTTTAGTTGTACTGTAGTAACATAATTCTAGATGTGAACTGTTAAAGAATGAACTAAGAAACACATATTTTTGGTTGAAAAATGTTTTAATCAGGAAAAAGCAATAAATTCTCTCACTTACCTGGCATGCAGCAGCGTTTCTCAAAATGTGTTCCTGCCTGTAATAAAATGGAAATGTGTCATTTATCGAGTTTAGAGTAGATTATAATAGGTAATTAAAAATAAATATATAAAAAATATACAATGTCTATTTACTTATTTTACTTTGAAAATTTCAGCTGCCTACCTATTATGGTTCATGAGATACAACCCTGTGACAGACGGACGGAGGGACGGGCGAACAGCGGAGGCTTAGTAATAGGGTTCCGTTTTCACCCTTTCGGTATGGAACCCTAAAAATCAACGTAATGATTAGCTCTTGTGCCTTGCAAATTTTAAGTAATCAGACTTTACATTTTTTTTTATGTGACTCGACATGGATGGCTAATACCACACCTTCTGTCATGGTATTAGCCCAACACACCACATGGGAACTAGGTGCCATGCCAGGACCTTCCTTATATTGCACGGCTACATTGAACTGGATGGAAAACACGGACAATTTTTCATTGCCGCTTCGACCATCTTTTCATCCAATGCGATGGTACCAACCCGGGCGGGCTTAAACCCTACCAGCTAGTATGGGAAGGGGACCTACAGTTTTACATGAATTCCGAACCATGGAGCAGCTCGCATTCGTGACGAAATGCACTTATCGAACTCGAAAAGAGAAAGACAGTGGTGCATGTCGGAATTGAACCCAGGCCTCTGGTACGCTAGGCCAGTCCCCGCGCCACTAGGCTACGAGCCGCTTACAAAACCACAACGATCGAACCAAGATTTAATTTTTGGATGATAAATCGTTTGTATAAATCATTTTCAAATACTTTGCAATCATTAATTTTTTTAATATCCGGTGTAAACCTATATCGCGAACAGCCGACGCGCTGCCGAGCACCTCGCCTACTTCGTGCCAGCGAATGCTACGATTATTTGGGCAAATCAGTGAAACTTAAATGCGAATATCTCTAAAACTAGCAGCATTGAAAGGTATAAATAGCTATCGTCATGCAATGTAGAAAACTCGCTGAAAACTGGGGGTCCATTCAGGGCAAGAGTGAGTTCGAATCCGTCACTGAATATCAACTCACTTTTTTAAATAGTTAATGGTTTTACACTTCTTGAACATCATTACAGTTAGGTGAAAATCTGGCCTGTCCCGTAAATACGTTGGAAGTATAAATAACGGTTCCGTTATTTAAATAAAAATATATTTCCCAGCTATTTTTAGGTTAACTCACTTCCGAACTCGAACTCACTCTTACCTGAATGGGCCCCTGCTTATTTTCGCTGGTACCATAACATTTCTAACCAGCGGCATCTCCCGTCACTGCGTTGCTTGATTCAAAATTTTGCCTAGGTAGGCATGATGAAATCGAGAATCCGTTGAGAAATGTGACCTATAGAGGATAAGTTATATGGAAGCATTTTTGCCCAATCTTGAAACGGAGACCTTCGCTAGGCGCGTAATGTCATTGTAAAAGAGTCACAGGTGACTGTAGATCACCTGGGAATGTGAATTACAAGATTGACCCTCAGTTTTAGAAAAGCCTGATTTTCACTAACCGCTGATGTATTTTAATCGACACTTAATGGGCCTTTATTACTAAAGTGCTGATTATCTTGTATTAGTATCGATTGCGAGATGGTAAGAAAGGTTTTTTAATGTGAGGATTAAGCTAATCAGTCCTTGACGGAAGATACCCTTAGGGCCTCTTCCACCTACTGCTGATTAGCTTAATCGCCACATATTAAGGGCCTTTATTACTAAAGAGCTGATTATCTTTAACTATTATTGTTTTCAGCAGTAGGTGAAAAAGTCCCAAACTTGTTTTATCAACACTTTAATAAAATTGGCGTATTTAGGGCCAGTGATTCATGTTACACCTTTAATATGATTTAAGTACTTTTTATACTTACATAACTACACAAATATATATCGAATTGTGCTTTCGGTAGGCAATAAATGTTCGCTCAGCCGAAAATAATGAAGGCGTCTTGTTAAACGCTCCCCAATTTCGCTTGGAGATAAAAGAGGTTACGATAAAGGGCAAACTTATTCCCTTTGATACGTGTGACAAGTAACTAGCGTAGCGCTCAACGTCTACCGTTTCTGGAAATATATATATTATTTTATCAAATACGGAACTCTATAGAATTACTTTGTTGTCCATCTGTCTGCCTGTCAAGTTTCTAACTCACTACCTCGATAATTTGTGCTGTGTGGGCTTTGGCACGTAAAAATAATACAATTGGCCCCACTGAATGTCCTCCCGTGCATGTCGTAAGAGCCGACTAAGGCTGGAGTGCAGGCGGGAGGCTGGTGATTCGTCGTCCGTCTTCACTTACTGGGTGGTAGAGATAATCCCGCCAGGTTGGTACCATCGCATTAAATGAACGATGGTCGTAGCGGCAATGAAAATTGTCCGTGATTTCTATCTAATTCTTAGCAGCTGTGCAATAAAAGGAAGGTCCTGGCATGGCACCTAGTTCCCATGACAGTAGGTGTGGTATTAGTCATCCACGTTCAGTCACATAAACAAAAATACCATTAAAATGCCTACCTAGGTTAAATAAAATTGAATTAGGTACTTACATTATTCTGGAAGAAATGCTGGAAAGAAGAAATGCGTACCTAGGTATAAATGCGGCTCGTAGCCTAGTGGCGCGGGGACTGGCCTAGCGTACCAGAGGCCCGGGTTCAATACCAACTTGCACCACTGTCTTTCTCTTTTAGAGTTCGATAAGTGCATTTCGTCACGAATGCGAGCTGCTCCATGGTTCGGAATCCATGTAAAACTGTAGGTTCCCTTCCCCTACTAGGTGGTAGGGTTTAAGCCCGCCCGGGTTGGTACCATCGCATTGGATAAAAAGATCAAAGCTCAATTTAGCCGTGCTCACAAAGGAAAGGTCTAGTTCGTGGTATAGTTCCTTCGGGGATTTGGTATATTGGCTAATATCATAACGGTAGTTGTCTGGTATTAGCCATTCATGTCATAGCAATGCATTAAAAAAATCGGTGAATATTGTGATAAATAATATAAAAACATCCCAACCGGTAGAAAAGCAAGGCAAGTAATCCAGCGCACAGCTCATCCCTAACCAGTTTGCTCCTAATTTTCCAGGATGACGTAAATAATAGGATTAATTCTCCATCAGCAAGATGCCGCCACTCCTGGGGGTATTCGATATAGGACGTGACGTCATCTTCAGGACCATAGCGTGCGGATGTCGAGGGAATATGACACTTATGTTAGCCCGTCAAAGTCCTTCCCCAAAGATAACTGTGAATGATCAGAAATTCCACAGTCCACTCGCATGCTTTGACCCTAATTGAGCGGCCAATCTATGATCCCTGACTTTCTGTGTCCTGTTTTCTTTTTTCTATGCTGTGGGACAGATACAGCGAGGACTCAACCTGACGTTTTACAAGCTGAAATACTTCACATAAGTCATAAAGTCACTGGCCTAGCGTACCAGAGGTATGGGTTCAATTCCGACATGCACCACTGTCTTTCTCTTTCCGAGTTCGATTTTGTCACTAATGCGAGCTGCTCCATGGTTCGGAATACATGTAAAACTGTAGGTCCCCCCTTCCCTTACTATGTGGTAGGGTTTAAGCCCGCCCGGGTTGGTACCATCGCGTTGGAGGAAAGATGGTCGAAGCGGCAATGAAAAATTGTCCGCCGTTTTCCATCTAGTTCAATGTAGCCGTGCTCATAAAGGGAAGGTCCTGGCATGGCACCTAATTCCTTCGGGAATGTGGTGTAATGGGCTAATATCATAACGGTAGTTGTGTGGTATTAGCCATCCATGTCAGGTCGCATAAAAATATATGAGTTCTACAATATGTTCCATAAATATTCCGTAAATGTAATCATGAATGTACATTTTAATTATCTTTATCTAAATCTACTATATAATTTTATATTTTAATCGTTTAGTCAGGAAAGGGAATAAGTCATGTTTTTTCTTACCGTTTGTATTTAAAAGCAGAATTTGTTCTATTTTATGAAATTAAAACTTTTGATAAGATCTGTAACGAAATGGCATATTTGAATGTTACTTGTAATCTGTATACTTATCTGCATGACTTTTGACGAAGTGATGAAAAAGTGTAAATAAAAAAACTGCCAAGTGCGTGTCGGACTCGCACACGAAGGGTTCCGTACCATCTTACAAGATATAACACAAAAAATCACCTTTTTTAATGTATTTTTATTATTTTTTAATTGTATCTATTAAAGGCTGCATTTCATTGTATCTACTATAGCTGCAAAATTAATACACACTCTGTGAAAATAGCTGCCTACCTATTACGGTTCATGAGATGCAGCCCTGTGACAGACGAAAGGACGGATGGACGGCTTAGCACTAGGGTTCCGTTGGCACCCTTTGGGTACGGAACCCTAAAAACGCTGAATAAAATCTTTGTAACTTTGACACAAAAATTGAGAAACCGCCAATTAAAAAACATTTCTTTGTGCCTTAAAGAACTGATTTACATTATTTTTAATTTGAAACCTGGTGGTTTTTATGCTCTATGCCTATGTTTTATGTTTCTTTAGGGTAATAAAATTAATCTGAATTTAAATTTGAAGTTCATGATCTATCGTTAATTTGTCCAAAATCGATCGAGGATAATTACATTTATATTTTTAGGAGGTTGGGGGTTTTACATAGCTACTTACCTAGGTTGAATAATTTACTTAAGGTCGGCCCGTAAGCATCCGAAAATTTCGCGTCCCATACAAACGTAGTTTACTAATAATTTGAAAACCACTGTTCCAACTTACTTGATATTTGGTATCTAATATTAGGCTACAAATATCTGTGTCTGCATGTCTTTGTTTTTTCGGTAAAAATGTATTCTGGGTGAAAACACAGAGAAAACCAAATTCGTATGAAGATTTTCTTTTTGCTTTCATTTCATTCCGTTTGGATTTTTCAAAAAAACAAAAGCATGCAGACACAGATATTCGTTACCTGATATTAGATATTAAATATCAATTTAATTGGAATAGCGGTTTCCAAATGATTAGTAAACTATGTTTGTATGGGGAGCATAGCTTACGGGCCCTTTTTAATTACTTAAATTATTCTGAAAGAAATGTGTACCTAGGCATAATTGCGGCTCTTTCCTAGCATACCAGAGGTCTGGGTATGACCCATTTAATCTGAAATTAATCTGAATTTAAATTAGAAGTTGATGATCTATCGTTAATTTGTCCAATATTGATCGAGAATAATTACATTTAAATTTTTAGGAGGTTATTCTAAAAATAATTTTCATTAATACGTTACTAAAGATGCACTTAATAATTGCCTTCCGACCAGTCTCAATAAATTACTGTCTGAGGCAGCGTATTGTTGGTGAGCACGAGAAAAAATGGAACCAAGAGTACCCATATTTTGTTGTATGTGTAAATCTGTTTATATGTTTAATAATAATATATGTGTATTTGTATCATATGTCTATTAATATGTTTAAGTGTTTATACGGATTTGTATATAATTTATTTTAATATATAAATCCATATTTTTAGGTTAGTTAATATTAAAAATATTATAAATATTAAAATAATTTAAAATAATTAATAAATATTAAAAATTAAAATTTGTATTAAGATGTGCGCGACAAATGGACGAATAACTCAATATAACGCCAACCGATTTCGGTTATTTTTGTTTTATTGGAAAGGACGTGTACAAATTAGTAAGTGTACTTCAGATTCACTAAAAATAAACAAATAAAAAAAAAATTAACAAAAAAATAACCGACGTGAAAGAAAGAGCACTAAAAAGTAAAAAATAATTTCCATTTTTGTAGTTACGATTATTGTTATTTTTTGAGTCGGTGTCAGCCAAGGTAGCCAAGGTTCTCTTGATTGGCGCAGCGCGTGCCCGGCTGACGCCGACTCAATAAATAACAAAAATCGTAACTACAAAAATGGAAATTATTTTTTACTTTTTAGTGCTCTTTCTTTGAAGTCGGTTATTTTTTTTGTTAATTTTTTTTTCATTTTTCATTTTCCGTATTTTTACAAGGCGATAAGTTCAGACGCGCGCTCACTTCCAGGGTAAAATCGTTTGCACAGACACATAATTTATTATTTGAAATTCCGAAAGACCATATAAGGATGGAGGTCCCGATTGTGCCATGAAAGCGTATTGTGATACATAATGCATGCGTACCTTCGCCCGAAGCAGGAAGCTGATAAGACGTCACGCGGAGGTTACAGATACCTCGCTCCACAGACGAGGACATTATTAATATTAGAAGTTTGTAGCAGCAATTGCAGCAGGTCTTCCCCTTATGGTACTTCGAGGATCGAAATAAAGGGGACTGTCTTGGTATTGGAGATCATAAAAAAAGAGCTTAGGGACGAATGAGAATGCCATAGGGAAAATTGGTAGCATTGTTTGTGGTACGAGGGAGTGTAAGAGAGATTATGACCCTGGTACTAGCCAGATTGCAAGTTAACTGCCTAGGTCTAACGATTAGTTACTATTATTAAAATATTATCAACCTATTTTCGTTAATGTATACTTAGTTTTTTCATACAAAAAAGTTTTTTTTACTAAATTTAGAAATCCATAAGCAAATGGAAACTATGGTGTTTTACTTATATCTTGAGATCATACTACTTTCAAAGTTCTGATGTGAAAAATGTACTGTGGTATTATTATTATTGTTCAAATAAATGATGGAATGAAAAAATATCAACAATACATTACTAGTCTGGAGTTCTATTTGGATTTACTGAGCCGTTTCACTACATATTATTACATTTGTTGAAAGGTACATTTGCATGGCGCGAGTAGTTGGCTAATTCTAGCACCTTGCTTGGACCATGGAAGTGAAGACACCTCCATGGCTTGGACAATGTATTCGAAAACGCTTTGAAAGAAAAGAAGAAACAATGGGGGACGCTAACTCTGCAATGGCTGTCTACAACGCCGCAAAGTGAGTTAGTGAAAGGAAAGATAAATCTTTGAAAAATATGTCGGACAAAATGGTTCGAAAAACTTCAGCAAACCAAAAACTGTGTTGGGTACAGAACCCGAAGTCCCAGTTGTCACCTAAATTGGCGTTACGGCAAACCGATCGACTGGCGTTTTCAAATGTATGGAGAAATTGAAGAGCGCGCGCAGTGGGCGTTCAAGTTTAAGAAGATAAGTATGAATTTTATTTGTAGGAATTTACGTGCCATTCTAACCAAAACATTTTTTTAAATTTCATTTCCTACCAAGGCTATCGAGAAGGCGACATCGCCTGTCAAAAATGTTGTATGCGTTTGACAGATGGTATCTACAGCGCTACTGTCAAACGCAAACCAATTTTTTATAGACCGGAATTCTGAATATCGACAGTAAACGCTTTCTCAAAATAAAAATCGTCGTTTCGTGACTAATCTATGTAGGTCAATGCCGCCGCCGCCGATTCGCTAGCATTGTTCCCAGTGAGCGAGGGCGGTGGAAATGTTTGCTGATTAGCGCCGGCGAGCTCCACAAAGGGCTGCTGCGATTGAGGCAGCGTACATTGATAAGGACTCGCTTTAAATATCGGAAAATTGGTTCTATTTGAGGAATATTTGATTTAGCCTGATTTTCACCAATTGCTGATGTATTTTAATAGACAGTCAAAGGGCCTTTATTACTAAAGTGCTGATTATATTGTTTTTGTATTGATTGGAAACTGCTAAGAAAGGCTCTTAATGTGTGGCGATTTAGCTAATCAGCAGTAGGTGAAAAAGGCCCTTAGAATATTAGGCTGTTACTAGTTGAATATTGACATTGATTAATGGTCTTACGGCCTTTTTCACTTACTGCGGTCTAGCTTAACCGCCACATATTAAGAGCCTTTCTTAGCAACTTGTAATCAATACCAGTACAAGATAATCAGCACTTTAGTAAGAAAGGCCCTTTAAGTGTTCGTACCAACGGAACCCTATTACTAAGCCTCCGATGTCCAAGTTCAAGTCCAGCATTGCACTATATCATAAAGTATATCTTAAAACTAATTTGGTTTATCAATTAGTGCACAGAAAATCATATACAGACGTTAATTTGTCAGGTGTTTTTTTCGAATTTGTTGTCGTAATGGTGGTTGTATATTGACTTATTATAAAAACCGGCCAAGTGCGAGTCGGACTCGTACACGAAGGGTTCCGTACCATCGTACAGGATTTAAAAAACATTTATTTTGTATGGGGCCCCCCTTTAATTTTTATTATTTTATAATGTTACCTATTTGTTGTTATAGCGGCAAAATAAATACATAATCTGTAAAAATTTCAGCTTCCTACCTGTTACGGTTCATGAGATACAGCCCTGTGACAGACGGACAGACGGACAGACGGACGGACGGACGGACGAACGGACGGACAGCGGAGGCTTAGTAATAGGGTTCCGTTTTTACCCTTTGGGTACGGAACCCTAAAAACGTTTGTTTTGTGTTGTTACATGTTGTGATGCCCTAAATAAAAATCTAGGAAATACTGCAGAACTAGTTTTCAAAAAGAGCAACTAGATTGGAACTGAAAATAAAATAATCGATTTCGAAAGGAATTGAGAAACGGTTGGTTCTCAAACGCCTAATGTCAGTCACTTCTATAAGAGAGCTGTAAAATTCTTATATAATTTTTACTATTTCTTTTTAGGGTTCCGTACCCAAAGGGTGAAAACGGAACCCTATTACTAAGCCTCCGCTGTCCGTCCGTCCGTCCGTCCGTCCGTCCGTCCGTCCGTCCGTCCGTCACAGGGCTGTATCTCAGTAACCGTAACAGGTAGACAGCTGAAATTTTCACAGAGTGTGTATTTATTTTGCCGTTATAACACCAAATAGGTAAGATTGAAAAATAATTAAAATTAAAGGGGGCTCCCATACAACAAACGTGATTTTTTTGTATTTTTTTGTTACGATGGCACGGAACCCTTCGTGTGCGAGTCTGACTCGCACTTGGACGGTTTTATTTCTGAATTTGATCTTAATGTTAACAAAAAATCGAATTTGAAGGATGTACGCGCCTTAAATATCCGATGACTACATACAAGTAGAGTACGAGTAGAGTCGAGCATACTCTACATAGAGATACGAATAGACGTGATCTCCATGGCATTCCAACAATGTTGCCCGCGATAATCGCCGTCGATCCATCTAAGTGGTCATAATCGTAACTTATTTTTTTCCGGCATTAAAATATTTCAACCCACTTATGCTACAAAGTTGCTAAGTAAATTTACAGTATGTTGTTACTTACTCTTATTAAATTTATGTTGGCATGATAGTAGCTATACACAATCCTACGGTGAACAGCTTCGGGTTTGGGAACGGTAAACCCTTGACAACTTTTGTTCAGCTGGCCTATTCCTGGAATTCCGTAATCAGGAACTCGGAATCTAAGTTTAGAAAACCGCTTTTATAGCGTTTTTTTGACGAAAAGATTTCGCAGCTTAGTATTTAAATTGAATCAAAGTTTTCCGTCGAAAAAATCGCTTTGAAAACCGCTATAAACACGGTTTTCTAGGCTCAGGATTCCTAATTCCCGATTACGGAATTCCAGGAATAAGCCAATAGATAGGTGCCTGAACTGCAATGCACTATTTATATTCCAGGGAACAACTCTGCGTATTGAGGACCACATACGGATCATTGGTGTCGACCTGACGCATGACCTTAAGGCCCTGGTACTAGCCAAATCGCAAAGTTAGACGAGGCACCCCAAGTTAAATAACTAAGTCTGACGATTAGAAATTTCATTCTTACAATATATGATTCCTTGTCTAGGAATCAACCTATTTTCGGTGATGTATGTTTCCATTTTCTATACAAAATACATTGCGGAAACGGTGTCAATTTCTGAACTTTTTTTACTAAATGTAGAAATCTAAAAGCAAATGGAATTATTTGTTTATGCATATATCCTGTGTTTGCTTATATTTAGAAATCAAATTTCTTTTATATTTATAATGTGAAAAATCGACTTTTTTATTACCATTATTATTTAAATAAATGATGGAATCAAAAAATATTAACAATCCATTATCAGTCTGGAGTTCTATTTGGACTCGCTGAGGCGTTTCATTACATATTATTACATTTGTTTAAAAGTGTATTTGTATGGCGCGAGTAGTTGGCTAGTCCTAGCGCCTTAATTTAAGGCGCCTTATCGAGGATAAATCCAAGTTCGCCTCAAAAAGGAGTGCGTCAGTATTTAACGCTTGAACAAAAACTGCTCCTTTACAAGGTATTCCGTGGAGTATTGTTCTCATTTCTGGGACGGCACAGCTTAGCTCTAGCTTGGCTCCCTGGATTAGCGTCGGGCCGTGCATCCGACGGCCCCGAGGTATCTCTGAACTCAGTGACCCGAAGGTATGAAGGGTCTATCTCTGTGTTCTATCGTCTCAACAATGGATGATGCTCGTCGGAGGTGCATAATTCTGTCCCTCCGTCTCCATCCGAAAGTCGCTAAACGCGAAAGAGGCAGAGAATGACCCGTTTCCAAAAATCAGAACCGACCGATCCTCTAGGTCCTTTATCTATAGAGTCGCTAAACTATGGAATGCAATAAACGTGGTGTGAAGAAGCACCTGGCCGGCCGGCATGGTTTTCGCAGCCCCCCTGAATGTTCGAAAGCATGGGCTTTCGAACATTCAGGGGGGCGTCGTCGGGCACCTTTAGGTCCTGGCGTACGCCATATGCCGCGCTTAACATAAAGAAAAACATTTTAGAATGCTAATTCTTAAAAATTAAGTCGGGAGTTTAAGTGTGCACGGGTTCTATCTATATGAAACTGGTAAAAATGGAAAACTGTTCATTTCTAACAAGCTCAGTTCATTTCATTCGTACTTCTGCTTTTATCGTTTACAATGAATTCAAATAAAGTCTCCAGAGTTTTGGAAGCAATGGGAAATATCAATGGTTTTCTTCGATTTTTTGGTTTTAATCGCATCAACCAGAGTGGCGGTGTCTTCTTCGTTCAGAATATAAAAGTTCGCTCAGCTATAATAACTTTAGTCTTACTGAGCGTTGATGTATTCTCAGCTGCACAGCGCATTGGTCAATTTAAAAACCACCTCGTAAACATTTTTGAAGCGTTGTCTTCATTGATCATTTGGACCCGGCTAGTGACTGTTATGTTTTCGCTCAACAGAGCTAAGCCGAAGGAGGTGTGGTACCAATACAGCTTAATCGCTGACATGGACAAAGCTTTAGAGATTAACACCGTGACTGCCTACACCAGAGACAAATTCAACGCCAATATGATATTTTTCCTAATTCTGATCATACGAATGCTTATGGGTACTATCGATGTAACCGTTTGGACCGTAGTCTTAGAATTCAAAAATTGGCCTTGGTATTCGAAACAAATTTCTAACCAAATTTTGATCTTCTTTCCCGCGTTGTATGCTGTGAAAATAACTGTGCTAAAATATCGTGCATCGTCAATGGAAAGACTGATCGCCGATTTTAAGGAGAAGTTAAACGATGATGTGACAATCATTACGGAAACAGAGCATGAAAGACAAACCTTAAGATTCAAACAGTGCTATCTTAGAATGCACAAGTATTGCGAGGATATAAATGTTACCGAAGGATTACAGGTATGATCAGTATAATGGAAGTTTGAAACATAATATTTGTTCCTGTAATTACAATAATTATGTTAATGGCAAAAGGTAATTTAGTAAGGATTGATGTAAATTAAAATTTGGTTATTTATGGGAAGAATAACATGGTTATCAACGTCTAATAATTGAACATTATCTTGCTTCATTTTCTGGAATTATATAGGAATTAAATTGAATATCATTAAAATCTGAATATTAATAAGTTCAATATCATTGATGTCCAATTGTTTTTCAAGTAATTAAGGGATCATTTAAATCATCTAATAAGTATAATAGACGTAAAGAAGGAAAGAAGTGCAAATTTAAATTACATCTGGAAGAATTGTTTAAATAAATTCAATTGTTTGTCATTAATCAGGGTTTCTTAAAATGTTTTGAGTGATGGGCCCCTTACGGGATTTCAAAATTATTACGGACCCCTTCCGAACTCACTTGATTTTTTTCAGTTAATGTTGTATTGCTGCAATTTGGTACTGAAATCGGTGAACATAATTTACAGCCTGACACTGCTTCAAAGAATTAACGAGGTATGTAATTCATTCGACTTTAGGTATAACTGCATAATAAAGTCTTAAGCATTATATTGAGACTTCGGTGTACATCTATCTTTTACTTAAGGTGGCCCAACCCGCTCATCTCCCCATACAAAAGGGGAAAGAAGATCACGCCCATATTTCTTGTCAGAGATCCAAAATGTTGCTCAAAATAGCTTTATTTGATCGAACTAGATGTCTGATAACCATTGGCATTGTAAAATTGTGTTTGGTTTCTAAATTATAAGGTCCGAAAGTTCGAATTTTTCGCGCGTTTTATACAATAACTTTGGAGGTAGATTACGCAATGATAAAGTAAGAACATCGTAAAAAGATTAGTCATCAGACATAGCTTATTTAATCAAGATTTATGATATATTTGGTTTTTGTTATATTTTTGACTACAGCGGTCGCGGTTTACTTTTAGCTATAAGTCGTTTTGAAATCAAAATTTTCGTAAATCTTACCAAATCATACACTGTGCACATTGTCTTTTTTGTGGACATGTTGCATCTTCCTCATCACGGAGCCTGTCTTATTCTTTGAAACAGAGAAGGTCCCAGAGCGCAACAGCACGGTTTTGTACCGTGCCCGCGAATGAGTTGGGCCCGCCGGGTTGGGCCACCTTAATGTTTATTGTTTATTCATTATCCATTGAAAGTACACTGCACTCGGATTTGTCATAATTTATTTTTAACCGAGTTAAAAAAAACCTTCCAAGTGCGAGTCGGTCTCGCACACGAAGGGTTCCGTACCATCGTACAAGATTAAACTAAAAAAAATCACGTTTTTAGTGTGGAGCCCCCCATTTAAATTTTTTATTTTTTTTATTTTACCTATTTGTTGTTATAGCGGCAAAATAAATACACACTCTGTGAACATTTCAGCTGCCTACCTATTACGGTTCATGAGATACAGCCCTGTGACAGACGGACGATCGGACGGACGGACGGACGGACGGACGGACGGACGGACGGACGGACGGACGGACGGACGGACGGACGGACGGACGGACGGACGGACGGACGGACGGATGGACGGACGGACGGACGGACAGACGGAGAGCGGAGGCTTAGTAATAGGGTTCCGTTTTCACCCTTTGGGTACGGAACCCAAAAAAGGATCTCAATTCGTCGGAATCTTTTTTTAATGTCCGTTCACCGATTACTCGAATCAATCAAATGTTTACGCAAAATTAAGCTTAGCGATCTGCCCCGAAAAAATAGATTCACTTAGCAGTGTCAAATTGTGCGGCTGTTCAGGGCTGACACATGTTTTGCTATGACGAGCGAGCTATTTTATAGTCGAGTGTCACATTTAAATTAATATTATGAGTTTTTTTTTCATAACATAATATTTACTCTATATTTCCATACATATTTACATTTTTATTTATTCTTGAAGTTACTTTTAGTATTTTTTATTAGTTAGGTGCCCATCTGTCCGTAAAATAAAATAAGTACCATTTGTAAACATCAATATTCATGACGAACACAGATTGTAAAACATGAATATGCATCCCAATAACACAAGTTTAAACATATATCGTAATGTTTTAAATTATAAAAATATTAATATGAAATGGAAATTTTCAATTAGAAACATTATTAGGTATACTATAAATTTGTATTCGTAAATCAGGACATAAGTAGGCATCTTACGGAGTATTTTATTCAACATAATTTTTATTTACAAGTATTTTACTTATTTCGTATTCACTTGATTGGTGAAAAGCATTAAGAAATGATTATTAAGGGTTGCAAAAAATATTTTTGGTTAATGTTTATTACCGTAGATACCCTTAATCTAACACAAAGTTAATTAAATAATCATCATGAAGGTTGTCGAGTGCCGCAGTCGTCGTTGCCGCGCCGGCGGCTGAGACACCCGGCGTGCATTGTGTTAACAGTGTTACCAAAGATAATACTAATAATTACTTCTTAATAGATGGCCATCTCCATACAAAGTGCAGGCCTTTCGCAGTTGTTTGTGCCGGCAGCAATAAAACTCCAGGTACCTCGAGAATGTTTACGCCAAATTAAGCTTAGCGCATTGCACCGGAAGATGACATTCACAGGGCTGATACATGTTTTGCTATGATGAGCGCGCTGAGACAAGCTATTTAAATAGTTGAGTGCCACATTAAATTAATATTATGAGAAGTGTTTTCATAAAAGAATATTTAGTCTTTATTTATTCTTGAAGTTACTTGTAGTTTTCAAACTCAAACTCAAACTCAAAATCTTTATTGGTTCATACAACATAACTGACTGTATTACATATTTATTTAATGAAAACTTGTCAACAATGTGGATAGTTCGTCGTGTTGTATGCCAAATGGCGCTAGCTCAGCTTGCCTTGCTAGTCTAACTATACAGGCTGCTGTTTTTCAGCTAGGACCTATGTGTGAAGTTTTTTGTTATTCGTTTCGAGCCCATCTGTCCGTAAAATAAAATAAGTACAATTTCAATTCAGTTCATAACATAGGTACCTACCTTAGGTAGTTATTTATATAACAAAATTTTTATTTACAAATATTTTATTTGTTTCGTATGAACTTTCTTGGTGAAAAGCTCTAAGTCATTATGAAATTCTTATGGGTTGCAAACACTAAATATTTTTCTATTTCTTTTTTCAATTTTATGTTTCAATTTTTTTTAGTGCCGTAAATAACCTTAATCTAACATCAAGTTTAATTAAATAATCATCATGTGAGCTGTCGAGTGGCGCCGCCGCCGTGTCGTCGCTGCCGCGCCGGTCGGCTGAGGTGTCAACCGCTGTGCATCATGTTACAGTGTTACCGTTTTTTCGTTGGTAGATTTCTCGTCGGTCACGCCCCCAGTGAGTCTCCCCTCACGTACGAGTACGATCATAGCACACCTCTTTCGCTTCATCTATATAGACAAACATCTTTTCATACATGCTCTAAGAATACGGGTGCTACGTACCAGACCTTTACGAAGAATCACATCGTTTTGGTCGCAGTATGTTCTCCTATGTCGTACATATTTCCGCTCACTTCTGCTCTGTAAATTGGTTTTCTTCATCCATAGGTTCATATGGAACCACCCAAACCATCTTTGCAATCCTTTCTCGATTCTAGTAACAACACATTTTTTTAATTGACACTGTTCTCTAACCCTTTTACAACGTTATTTTTATATATTATTCCCATAGGTTTTTTATAGCATAAAATCGTTATATACAAAATGTACTGAAATTATTTTTTTACTTAATAGAACTTCTAAATCGGTATTTAGCAAATAATAATGATTTGAAGTTAACATAACTTCAAATCATTATTTTATTCACTTACTTTAATTTTGAGGAGAGAGGAAGAATCACTGGAAGAAATACTTAGTATAAAATTGTTAAGTTTACTCATTTATTTTTAAGTCTTTCTAGCACACACTTTAATCTATTTGAACCTAAGCTCATTTTAAATTGTTTCAGTGCCACCCACTGCAGGGTTTAGGCCTCTCTCAACCTTACAGGTTTTGAGATTGTGGCCATTTTCCTCCCTGGGTGCCCAACCATATCTGGACTGCACTTAACAATCTATAAATACACAGGTCACCATGCTGTCTTTAAGGAAAACTAGAGAAATCACAAAGATTTAACAAAAAAACATTTCACATTCCATTAGCCCGACTCTTATGTATTTTTGAGAAGTTGTCTCATCAGGCAGGTGTGTTCCATCTCTCTCTAACTAGTGGTAGTGGTACTTGAGTGAACGTTTCAGTCACACACGATCGTCATGTAAGCACAGCGCGCTATGCTAGGCTATGATTATTCCCAACATATCTAACTACATCTGATAATAACAGAAGTTGATTTACTGTATTTATCATAACATTTCAGGAAACCAGTTCCCGAATATTGCGCACATTGGGGTTCACCTCCATCGGCATTTTCATAACAGACGCGTGCTTGCTGGTGGGGCTTATAGCTTCTTCGCGAGCAATACAAAATATTTTTGCTGAAATAAACGCCAAGGTCGAAAACATCGTTGAACACAATATATCAGGTAAGTCAGTGACCGTTCACACATATCTTCTATACTTCATTTTATCGCAGTTTATTTTTTTCTGTACGTGATCGTAACTTTTTTACACATAAAAAAACATAGACACATAGGTATTTTGTCAGCTATTTAAGTCCATATTTTTGAACTCTGTGGCATCTGGTGGTTTGTAATGAACATGTTAAAATGCTCTCAATAAAAAATAAAAAAGTATTACATAGTTATAAATGAATTTTCGCTTAATGGCTACCTCTAATATAAATAACAAACCAGATAGCACGGGCGGTTGTCGCAAGTTTGTGGTTCTGTGATTTTAACTTGTTTCGTCAAATTTGTCTGTTTAAATATTATTTTAAACTTGTCAAGATAACGATCGAGAAGGATGTTGTTCATAGTTTGTTTTAACATTGCTGCAAACATGTTATGTTACATTTTCGTCCATAGATGGCGCTAGTTTACTTATAAATACTACACTATAACTAATACACGAGTAAATACACCACAAGTATTGCATAGATGTTTCGAAGTGATAACTGAATAACATTAACGAATAGCAAGCAATTCGTTAAGAGAAGGCTGGAAGAGCACAGTCTGAGAGCAAACAATATTTTGACGTCATTTTAGGTCTGATCCGATCAGAGTGGTCAGTCTGAGTTCTCACCTAAATTGGCGTTTACGGCAAACTGATCGACTGGCGTTTTCTCTAAACTCCATACACGTTTTTACTAGATATTCTGTGGTTTTACTTCTTCAAGCTGTCAAAGTTAAACGCGGACTTCCGATTTGTATGAAAACGCGGAGTGGACGTAAACGGCAACGCCGACGTATTTACGGCAACGTTGAGTAAGCTGTCAAATCAAGCTCGGACTCGCGAATGTTAGTTCGCTTAACGCCCGCTGCGCGCGCTCTTCAATTTCTCTATACATTTGAAAACGCCAGTCGATCGGTTTGCCGTAACGCCAATTTAGGTGACAACTTAGACTACCGGCTCAGAACCTGCAATTCAAATTTTTACAAGATAGTTACGTCAGTATATGATAGGTTTTTGTTTTGATAAACATTACACAAGGTTGTTATGTCAACATCGAAGTTCCTTTGTTTTGATCAACATCATGCAATTTTGTAGAAAGTTTAATTTAAACTTGACGCAAGTTGGCATGGCAAATGTGTAGTTAACCTTCTTGATTGTCACTTCAATCTTTTTGCAAGTCAAACACAAGTTTACATTGCTATCTGGGAATCTGGGTATCTGTGTGTCAGGGTGTATCAGGGTGTGTGTGTGTGTAGTGTAAGGATGTGTAAGGTTTTGTGTGTTTGAAAGTACGTGCCAATATTCTCAAATTAAATCATGAAAGATAAATAATAAGTAATCGTTTTTAAAAATAAGTGAGTACCTACATGATAGTTACCGTGATTTAAAGAAATCTGTCGGGAAATTTTTGCTTATATCTAGAAATCATATTACTTTCAGATTTCTCAGAGAGAAAAATCGACTTTATTATTATGCGCAAACGCGCATGACGACAGCGAGCGGCTGTCTGAGCCGGTAGTCTCAGTTCTCACCTAAATTGGCGTTTACGTAACTTCGAAGTTACGTAAAAATGTCAAACTCCATTCAATTTTTTACTAGATATTCTGTGGTTTTACTTCTTAAAGGTGTCAAAGTCAAACTCGGACTTCCGATTTGTATGAAAACGCGGAGTCAACGTCGACGTATTTACGGCAACGTTTAGTAAGCAAACGTCAAACCGATCGACTGGCGTTTTCAAATGTTTGGAGAAATTGAAGAGTGCGCGCAGTGGGCGTTAAGCGAACTAATATTTGCGTTGCCGTAAGTACTTCGACGTTGCCGTTTACGTCCACTCCGCGTTTTCATACAAATCGGAAGTCCGAGTTTGACTTTGGCAGCTTGAAGAAGTAAAACCACAGAATATCTAGTAAAAACTTGTATGGAGTTTGACGTTTTTTACGGAAAACGCCAGTCGATCGGTTTGCCGTAAACGCCAATTTAGGTGAGAACTTAGACTGACCACTATGGCGACAAAGTGGTATCCCTGCGACGCATAGTACACCACTTTTGTTGCTCCATTTATGTTGTATGGAAGGGCCTGTCTTTACGTAGTAATATTTATGTTAATACGCAATAGGTGTGTTTTTTTTGTGTGATTTTTTATTTTACTTTACATTAACATTTAATGAAAGGTCGTAATTGTTTCGCAGTGCGTCCACGCTCTCATAAGCTGTGGAAGGAGTTCGCCGAGCTAATTGACCGAAATCCGATCGAGTTCACTGGGCATGACTTCTTCCAGCTGGACTACTCCCTGCTCGTCACCATGCTTGCTTCTATCATAACCTACGCAGTCATACTCATCCAATTCGACTAGACCTGCAAACACGGAGATCTACTGCAAAGGCCGCAGTATTACATCGTTATGTCAATAATATTAAGTCCTAGCCACGGAGGATGGAGGTCCATCCTCCGTGGTCCAAGCCTATGCCTATATTTAGCCGTATTTGTAATTTGAAAATAAATGTCATCTTCTAAGAACATTAAGCTGTCGACAGAGTTCACTGGACTGGATTTCACGGACCTGAATCAGCATATGATGACTGCGTTTGACTACTTTTTTCGCTTAGTTAGAATAATGTGTTTGCTTCAATTGTTAATTTATCTTAACCTGTACACAGCGAGTATGGACGGATGGAAGGAGCGACAAAACTCATTCGTATGGCGACACTGTACCCCCTAGTTAGTCCGAAACGTCTAACTATGGTTATTTCGCTTACGCACTCGGGACGCGCAACATCATCCTAAGGAGCGTCCTGTGGGTTCAAACTCGAGACAATCAGTAATAAGCTAATTTTTAACCGAACTGACTCACCGGCGCTCCCGTTTTTGTATGTAAAAGTGGCTACGCCGCCCCCATACAAGCGAGTTTCAATTTCTACTCCCGTCCATCCATACTCAGTCATCAGATACCTGACACCAGCTGATATATTTCAGCTTCACATATACTTGTGGGTAGTTTTCACATATATTACATGTGTATGTGCGTTTGTAAAACAAAATGGTTTTAGATACATTTTACAAATTAAAAATGTTTTTACGTATGTTTGATTACGTATGTTATTTTAGTCTATTTTGATTGATATTTGATGATTATGTATGATTGAATTGTTAGTAAATAAAGTATATCTTAAACTCTATGTAACACACACTCACACCTTCCCTCCCTTACTCTCACATTATCTTAGGTAAGTAGTTGGGTAATTTTATTGTTATACATAAATATTTGTAATTTTGTGAAAGTTTTTCATTGGCTTATTAATAATATGTATTTTTAAGTATATTAACATAATTAGTCATGTACGCTGTTAAATTTCCTTCAATAAATAAATAAAATAAATAACTTTACATTTCCTATCTACGGACATAACTCATAAGTGTAGCAAGTTAAGGGCCTGGTACTAGCCATATCGCAAAGTTAGACGAGGCACCCCAAGTTAACTAACTAAGTCTGATGATTATAAGTGTCATTCTTACAATATATGATTCCTTTTCTAAGAATCGAATTATTTTCGTTAATGTATGTTTCCTTTTTCTATACAAAATACATTGCGGAAACGGTGTCCATTTCCGAACTTTTTTGACTAAATGTAGAAATCTAAAAGCAAATGGAATTTTTTGTTTATGCATATATGCTGTTTTTGCTTATATCTAGAAATCGAATTACTTTCAGATTTCTAATGAGAAAAATCAACTTTTTTATTTTTATTATTATTTAAATAAATGATGGAATAAAAAAATATTAACAATCCATTATCAGTCTGGAGTTCTATTTGGATTTTCTGAAGCGTTTCACTACATATTATTACATTTGTTAAAAAGTGCATTTGTATGGCGCGAGTAGTTGGCTAGTCCTAGCGCCTTAAGGTGGCAATAGGATAGCCATGTCTGCCGCAGAACCGATAGCTGATGGAGTCGAAGAGTTCTGGGCTGGAGACCACATGGTGGTAAGTACTGGTAAATTTTAGGACGTCCTGCGGCTCATTGGACCTACGACCTGGTAAATGTTGCTGGCGGCAGCTAGATGAGGAAGGCAAGTGATCGAGGCAATGCGATTCAGTACTGGATGGTGAAACAGCTTATAATGATCAGTATTTCACCTGTAGAACAATTCTCACCCCTGATTTGACTACCTCCAGCTACCATTGCATATTTACATGGTGTAACCGAAAGATAACTTTGGGATTTTTGTAGCTGGAGGTAGTGAAAACCGGCATAGGAATGGCATATCCGTGTGCCCAATCCGAATGTATAAAAAAAATCAGTGAATCCAATTGTAATTCCAATAATAACAACCGTCTCGTTAAAATAGAGCTAACTAAGTAAATTGGTTACTCTAACTGAGTGAAAGCAGTTAATTTTAAAAATGTATGTCACCGTATTTTTTAATTGTTTTTTTAACTGTGTGCCTGTGTAAAACTTGTTTATGTAGCTTTAGTATTGTTCTATTCTTACTTTTATATTCAGTGAAAAGACACTGATGAAATTACTGTACTTCTAGAAACTGGAGTCACTTACCGGTTATTAGTAACTTTTTGGGCTCACTTATAGGTAGATATCAACATTAACATTAATAGTTATGAGAATTACTTTACCATAATGACTGAATTTTAACTGTGCTAACGCAGAGAACAGTTAGAAATATTTTTTTTCAGTGTGTTAACACAAACATTGTTATACTCGGCCGTAAAGGGAAGACCTTCTCGTCTTCCTCTTGAATATGTGATCATTTCGGTTAGCCACCTGCCAGTTACCGATTCCTCGTACAAGGTTCCTATCTAGTTTTAAACAAAGACAGATTCTGCCCACCTGTCTAGTTAAAGTAATATAACTCTACGCACCCGAGTAGCCCTCGGGCCCCAGCCACACATAGCGGAGGAAATGCGGGCATAGTCGAATAGGAGGCTAGTTTCAGGAGCAGGTTTGCACTCGAAAGTTTTGTATGGAATCCGCTTTAATTTTTTTATTTTTATTTCATCTATTTGTTGTTATAGCGGCTAAATAAATACACACTCCCTGAAAATTCCATCTGCCTACCTATTACGGTTCATGAGATACAGCCCTGTGATGGACGGACGGACGGGCTGATGGACGGACGGACGGATGGACGGACGGGCGGATGGACGGACGGACAGCGGAGGCTTAGTAATAGGGTTCCGTTGGCACCTTTTGGCCACCCTGAAAATGGACATTCCGCTTGTGCGCGCGCTCACCGCTCAACATCGGTGAACGTTTTCTCTTGTGCTCAGGCTGAATTCCACAAACGAACAACAAACGAATAAATACCATGGAGGTAAAATAATGTAGAGCATGAATATTTATACTTATCAAAATAAATTATATACTATATTTGACTATTAGCAATTTGGAAAAAAAAAATTAAATGTTATGACGATGTTTACGTTTATGACCACTTATGTTTTCTTAACGGCCTAGTTTAAAACCAGCGTCATTGATTTTTTTTTTATGTGACTGTACATGGATGGCTAATACCACAAGTTCTGTCATGGTATTAGCCCAACACACCACATGGGAACTAGGTGCCATGCCAGGACCTTCCTTATATTGCACGGCTACATTGAACTGGATGGAAAACACGGACAATTTTCATTGCCGCTTCGACCATTTATGCACCTAGCATTGTCAATGACATGCTGCGCCTGGATCCAATTTATCATAACATCGTATTATTTAGTTAATTACCTTGTTAATAGTTTGGCTCTTAGATTATTTTAGTTATCTTATAAAATTTTAGTTATTTTAGATTTTAATTATTTGAAGTTTTTGTTCTTTTATATTATGCTTTTTTTTCTCTATTGCTGTGTGTTATTTTTAAGGTTTACATATAGTTGTATTTTTTTGTGGTTATGGTAAATAAACCTAATTTCATTTAATTTCATTTCATTTCACGATGAGAATATATTTAGCGGCTGTAAACTAAGTAACTTCCTTATTTGATTAACGGAAAAACGACAGGAAACATTTTCCTTCTGAATTTTTTATGATCAATTTTTCACGGAGTGGTATGAAACCTAAAGTGTGAAACATTTGTAATCTATGTAGAACAATACGTCTCACCATGGTTATTAATAAAAACGAAATGAATTAATTCGTGTGTTCGGTTCTATCAATAGAAAACTGGTCTAAATAAAAACATTTTCATTAACAACGCCTTCAGTTCATTCGTACGGCCGCATTTATCATTAAGGTGGCCCAACCCGGCGGGCCTAACTCATTCGTGGGCACGGTACAAAACCGTGCTGTTGCGCTCTGGGACCTTCTCTGTTTCAAATAATAAGACAGGCTCCGTGATGAGGAAGATGCAACATGTCCACAAAAAAGACAATGTGCATAGTGTATGATTTGGTAAGATTTACGAAAATTTTAATTAAAAACGACTTATAGCTAAAAGTAAACCACGACCGCTGCAGTAAAAATTGGAACAAAAACCTAATAGATTATAAATCTTGATTAAATAAGCTATGTCTGATGACTAATCTTTTTAAGATGTTCTTACTTAATCATTGCGTAATCCACCTCTAAAGTTATTGTATAAAACGCGCGAAAAATGCGAACTTTCGGACCTTATAACTTAGAAACCAAACACAATTTTACAATGCCAATGGTCATCAGACATCTAGTTCGATCAAATAAAGCTATTTTGAGCAAAACTTTGGATCTCTGACAAGAAATATGGGCGTGATCTTCTTTCCCCTTTTGTATGGGGAGATAAGCGGGATGGGCCACCTTAACAATGCATTCAAATAAAGTTTCCAGCGCTCTGGAAGCATTGGGGAATATTCATAGTTTTCTTCAAATGTTTGGCTTTACTCGCATCAACCAAAGTGGCGGTGTCTTCTTCGTTCAGAATATAAAAGTTCGCTCAGCTATAATAACTTTAATCTTACTGAGCGTTGATGTATTCTCAGCTGCACAGCGCATTAGTCGATATAAAAACTACCTCGTAAACATTTTTGAAGCGGTATCTACAGGGATACTTTGGGTCCGGCTAGTGACTATGATGTTTTCGCTTAACAGTGCTAAGCCGGTGGATGTGTGGAACCAATACAGCTTAATCGCTGACATGGACAACATTTTGGAAAGCGACACCATCACCACCTCCACTAGAGACAAATCCAACGCTAATAGGATATTTTTCCTTATTCTGATCATACTAATGATTGTAAATGTGGTCTATGTAACTATTTGGAACACAGTTTTAGGACTTAAAACACAATGGCCATGGTATTCAAAACAAGTCTGTTTCCAAATCATGAACTTCTGCCCGGCATTGCATGCTGTGAAAACTACTTTGCTAAAATTTCGTGTTTCCACGATGGAAAAACTGATCTCCGACATTGAGGAGAAGTTGGAAGATGATGTGACAATGATTACGGTAATGGAGCATGAAAGACAAATCTTAAGATTCAAACAGTGCTATCTTAGAATGCACAAGTATTGCGTGGATATAAATATTGCTGACGGTTTTCAGGTATGATTTGGGTTTTATTTTTTGCTGACCACTAGGTATATCAGTCGCGAGGTGAAAACTTGCATTTAAAGATAAGCTCAGAATAGGTTCACAGACAACTAATAAGTGTCTTTAATGCCTAAGTAGCTTTAATGCCTAAAAATAAAGGTTTTATAACATTATAGATATAATGAAATCAAATTTTAAGTACAAGTCGGATAAGTGGGCAAGACTCTTGGCTCGAAACTCGACCCACCTCCCTCTGCCCCGCGCGAAGCCCGTTGTCGTAAGCCAGTAAGAATAGCATCGCTGTGACCGTTGCGCGTGTCTTTGCGTTTTAAAGATTTTGAGTTATTCTTTTGCTTCCGTGCTTCTCCAGATTCATTCATTTGAGTTTCAGCGTTATCTACATTTGAAGCATTGTAATCAGATTCAGAAAATAATCTGTGAAGTTTCTCGTCGTGACATTCGTCGAATGGCAGATTCATTTGTTAAAATTCATCTGATCTAGGTGTCATGTTAACTCGGCGGGGATATATATAGGCATTTAAAATGTAGATATTTCACCAAACGTTTAAAATCTTTTAATCACGTGAAATTGTAATAACTACAGTGTAACGGTGTCATTTAAACAGTATTATTTAAAAAGGACATTGCCGATTTTAATATGGGTCAGAAAAGCGCTACTACTTAAACGATACCGTATCAACCAAACGTATTTTCTGTCCTCTCATGCTTACACACAATAATTAATATGGTTTACTTTACTTTCACAGCAGGAATAACCCGTGAGACACTTTTAAAAATGCATATTTGAGGTTAGTCTTGTGAAATGTTACTTCTCTTTGTGTGTTTGTTCACACGGAAAGGCAAGGACTTTCAGCATAGAGCCATAAATATATTTTTTCTATTAATTACGAAAAAGGCATTTAAGTTAAATTATAATTAAAATAGTAGTTGACGAATAATTGCAAACGTGTATGTTTGTAGAGGAAGCGAAATCAGTATGCTATGATCGAACAGTATGGCTGATAACCTTTTCCTTCCGATCTAAAGGAAAATATTATAGCGATAGCTAGCAGCGCCAGTCGGTTAGTTCTCCGTAAACTATTGAAGACGTACTGACCGATCTTTTCCTTGATACATACATACAGTCTGTCATGATGACGGCTTGTCGCGGTCGGAGCTGCCAGATATTGGTATAGAAAATAGACCAAAACTAAACCGGAATTATAATGATAAAATATTTTATTAGTAAATAATTCATTTTACTATATACGGAGTGTATTTAGTTTAGATTTTTATTGCAGATTAACGACTGTGACATTAATCATTTAGCTGAAATCGCAAGATAGGATTAAAATGTCGTTACCTATTACAGCAAAAATACGCAACATCTGACAACACTGAGAACAACATGTTGTGAACTTTTAAAAAAATAATAATCCTTGTCCGCTGGGACTTTCATTAATTAGTAATTGAAAAATATTATTTTTAATTTTAATTTTCAATTACATATTTGCCTATTGGTATCGGTCTTTGTCAATGTACTCTTTAATGCGATTTTGATTTCGGCATTGTCCTTTAACCCGTACGAAGCGAATCATACCCGTGCAAGTGTTGGATCTAAATCTATGCTTACGTACTTATCATGAAACTTTTTTTTCAGCTTATGTTGTATTACTGCAGTTTGGTAACGAAATCAGTGAAAATGATTTACAACCTGAGAATTGTTCGGTCAAATAACGAGGTAATTCATAAATACGTCAACTTACTTACATTTCTTTAGGTTTACTGTAAGATACATTTATCAGAATTCTTATGCATAACCGATATTATGTGCTTTTCTGTACTCCTGTCTATCTATTCTTTAGTCTATTGCTAAGTCACAGGCCCTTCTAAAGACAAGGTATGTCCGATTCGCACCATACAAAAAAATTTAACAAAAAAAAAAAAAAACCGACCTCAAAGAAAAAGCACTAAAAAGTAAAAAATAATTGCCATTTTTGTAGTTACGATTTTTGTTATTTTTTGAGTCGGTGTCAGCCAAGGTACCCAAGGTTCTCTTGATTGGCGCAGCGCGTGCCCGGCTGACGCCGACTGAAAAAATAACAAAAATCGTAACTACAAAAATTGCAATAATTTATTACTTTTTAGTGCTTTTTCTTTGAAGTCGGTTATTTTTTTTGTTAAAATTTTTTTTTACACGTCCTTTCCAATAAAAAAAGAATCACCGAAATCGGTTGGCGTTATATTGAGTTATTCGTCCATTTGTCCCGCAATCTTAATACAAATTTAAGACTTATATGATTTTCTCATGGATATCATTGTCAAAACTTAACCAAATTAAAATGGGACCACTTGGGAAGCACTAGCTTTCATTTAAAAAAATAATCATCAAAATCGGTTCACCCAGGCAAAAGTTATGAGGTAACAAACATAACAAAAAACATACAGACGAATTGATAACCTCCTCCTTTTTTGAAGTCGGTTAAAAATATGCAGTAACCATTTTGCTGTCCGTCGGGCAGTCATGCATCTGGTCTCTTGCTAGTTCAATTCATCGCATGTAGCTTCGGTCGCTCTGTGACACCTCTCTTTGAACGGTCTGATGGATCACTCGTTATTCTTGCGAAGAAGAAGGTGAACATTTGTGCACATCAGCCTGTAATTTCAACAAGCTCGATAGTTCAGCGATAGTCCGCAAATCCGCTGGTATGGTACCTCGCTGAGCATGATTTCGGGAATTGAGGTAGATTTCGCTTTTCCGAGCACCTTTGTTACGTCAGCACAGCCACCCATACCGATTTTTTAATAAAAAAAACATTTTGAGTTAAATTAATTAAAAAAGGAATCTTGACTAATATTATTCATTTGGGTTACGTGGTATTTTATTTGATAAGAATTAAAAATGGATTACACTGAACGGTTTTATATTCCTATCATATGTAACTTGATCAGATAAAAACAAAAGTATTTTTTTTTGTATTTTTAAATTTTAGGAAAGCAGTTCACGGTTGTTGTCCTTGTTGGAGTTTGCCTCCTTTGGTATACTCATAACAGATGCGTGCTTGCTTGTGGGGCTCATTGCTTCTTCGCGAAAAATACAAAATATTGTTGATAAAATAAACGCCAAGGTCGAAAACATCATTGCGCACAACGTATCGCGTAAGTCGGTGACTTATTTTATGTTATTTTGTGTAACATACAGAGTGCCCGAGGGTCGGTCAGGAATATCGAAGGATCTTGATATGTATTTGCAAATTTTATCATTTGCTAACAAAGTAAATACATACGACAGTATGGGCTCGCTCTAATAATAATAATAATAATAATAATAATAAAAATATTTATTGCAGACGAAGTCCATATTTTAACAAACTATAAAACTAATTACATATTTAAATTCATTTCACGTCATTTGAATATAGCGATGGACACCAGACCAATACTCAAATATTTTTCCGAGTCCACCTTCCAATGCGGCAATTATTGTACAGTTGTTCGACATGAAAATGCGGTTCCTGAATGAGGCAATACGCTTACGAAGTATTGCCTGAAAGCCATCTACCCTTGACTCGGTAAACATTCCTGAGGCGCTACAGAATTTGGGTAGACCGAGTAAGAATCTGAATGCATTATTATATTGCACACGCAATGTGTTGTAAGCCCGTTGAGTGTAATTAATCCACAGCTGACTTGTGTACATCGGTTGGCAGTACGCTTTAAAAAGAGTAATTTTTACAGCGTTGGAGCACCGAACAAACCGTCTCGCCAGCATATTGCTTTTAATCGACAGAGCCCGACGTTGTCTTTCAATATCGAGGTCATCCATTAATCTATCGGTTAGTATATGACCTAGATATTTAAACTTGTCTACCACTTTCAGTGGTCGATCATACAAATATACTGGCAAGACACCCACACGGGCCCCTCCACTTCTTCTGAACATCATAACCTCGGTCTTGTCCGTATTATACCGAAGCCCGTGCAGCACGCGCGTGAGTAGCGAACTTGCCCCACCCCGCTGAATGCCGGGCCGCATGCTCCCTAGCGGATCGCTAAAACTATGAAAATTCATGTCTCGAAGACTAGTTTAGGTATGACCATTAATACCGTAAGCGTAGCGTAAAGTCAAGTATACGCGTGGCGGAATCTTCCCAATGCCATCATGTCAGCGGGAGGGTACGCACGTTTCGCCACAGAATAAGTTGGTTTCGCGCGCTCCGTCTCCGCTCGGCAAGGTACACTCGAACAAAATTAGTTTAGGATACACATCCGGTTGAATGAAAAGATGAACAGTCGAAATACTTCAACTTTTGGAAACAATTATAGTGTTGAGTATAGATTCAAACATAGTTGAGGATGTCTACTAGCTACTGAGTAAACAAAACCCTAACTAAATTGAATCGGAGGTTTTATTTAAACACCATTCATTTTTACGTTTAGCCGGAAGTGTATCCTTTAACCTTTGGTTGACTGTACGACTAGTCTGATTTTGTCAAAAAAATAAGAAAAGAAGATGTTTTAACCGCAAGGGGGATGTGTACCTCGTTATGGCTGAAAGGTATAAGATTTTTTTTTATTTCATTATTTTTTATTTGATGATTATACAAGTGTTTTGGACAATATTCCTGACCGATCCTCGCACGTCCTGAAGGTGATTTTATAAATATCTGCACCGTTTCGAAAACCAATTAACTTGTAGATTTTTTTTTTATTAAAATTTTATGATACTATTTAAATATTAAAAGATGTGATCAAAGTGCTGCAATAAGTATTATCAGTATCAAGGTTCAAACAACTATCTTGTTGTTCAAACAAAACAGCATTTTCACCGAGGTGTAATTTGATTCAGATTATTATTACAATACGTGCATTTCCTTTATAATCAAACGCGTGATCGTTTTACAGTGAGTCCGCGCTCTCGTAAGCTGTGGACGGAGTTCGCGGAGCTCATTGATCGAAATCCGCTCAAGTTCACTGAGCATGACTTCTTTCCGCTGGACAACTCCCTGCTCGTCACCATGCTTGCTGCCATCATAACCTACGCAGTCATACTCATCCAATTTGACTAGCCCTCTGTCTGCACAGGCCACAAGATTCATCGTATCAATGCGTAAATGAGCTTAACGTTTGTGAATGTTAACATGCATAGCAAAGGGTGGCATCTTCTAAGATATGATTAGCTGACAGACTGCAATGAGATAATCTTATGAACCTAACCTAACTGGTGTTTACTTCTTGTAGTGTTGGTGTTTATTCACAAATCATTAAAAAAGTTAGCAGTACCTATTTATAAGTCAACATATATAAAAGTGTGTAATTAGTAAGTGTGCCCTTGAACTTGTGATTTTTTCTTTTATTTTTTATTTTTAATAAAATGCTGTTTTGTTTTGTTAAATATGTTAAGTTAACATTCTGTTATTATTACACATTCTGTGTTCTTTACTTGTGGGGTGTGCACGAGCGCTATATTTTTGTATCACGTCTCCTTTTGTAAAATGTACGTGTAATTACCCTGTTGGCGGAACTTAATAAACAAATCAAAAAATACTCCTGGATTTAGTTGGATGAGGAGAGTGAAGGCTGACAATCATGAGTACTTCTAACAATTCGCACCTAAGACTGGTAAACTGCTATCCATCCGTAATATTATCTAAGGCTGTTGCCCAGACTGTGATTACTATAGGCAAAAGTTCTGTTTACGATTTGTTTGTATCCATAGAACCGAAGTAGAAATTACTAAGAACAGCTTATGCCAAATATATTTGGGTTTGTTCATCTGTATATTTAAGAAGTGTGGGAGAAATAAAACGCAATAATTTCGGATCGATTTCATATATATTTTTGTAGTTCTCGTAGCGAATATGTATACTTCTTATCTACTTTCATGAAAAACTGTAATCTCTACTATAAATGTCTACGATATCAACTCGAAAAACTTATGATAACCTATCTAATGTTTACAATATATCATCTTAATTTGTTAATACATATGCATATTTACGGTAGATTAATTCAAATAAATGTTTATAGAAAGGCAAGCCATTTGCATCTTAATTTTAATGTAAAAAAACCTTAAATAATTAGAAATAATCTGAACATTTTATCAATGTAGATGTTGTTTTAGGCAAAGGGCATGATATTTTATTATTTTTAAAAATAACTACTACTTATTTTGGAATTTCAAAAAGATGAAAGATGCATTGATGGTCTACCCATATTTGAAACCTGTAATGGTAAATATCTGACCTTATATTTGATGTTTAAACTTTTTTTTATGATAGTTTATGAATAGTTGCACGCATTTGAACACAACGCACATTATAGCTAGACCATCAATCTGCATATTTATATTTTCGATTATCAAAATTCGTTGTGGTTATTTTTAAATATAATGAAATGCCGTTTTACTTTGCCCTTATAAAACTAAACGCAATCGGCTCCTGTGACGTCGTTAAGGTGGGCCCGTAAGCATCAGAAAATGTCGCCTCCCATACAAACGTAGTATACTAATAATTTGAAGACCACTGTTCCAATGTACTTGATATTTAGTATCTAATATCAGGCAACAAAAATCAGTGTCTAAATGTCTTTGTTTTTTCGGTTAATGTACCCTGAGTCAAACCACAAATATAACAAAATTCGTATGAAGATTTTGTTTTTGCTTTCGTTAGACTCGGTTTGGATTCTTCAAAAAAACAAAAGCGTGCGCACACATATATTTGTTGCCTGAAATTAGATATCAAATATCAATTTAATTGGAATAGAGGTTTTCGAATGATTAGTTAAACTACGTTTATATGGGGAGCTTAGCTTACGCGCTTTCTTAACGCTCCCGACGGGACTTTCTTATTGACGGGTACGGCACAAAATCGTTCTATTGCGCTCTACTGGCATTGTCTCTATTTTAAAGAAAAATACAGTCTTCGTGATGAGGAGGATGCAACACGTCCACAAAGCAAATAATGCGCATTAAATAAAAATTATTATTAAAACAATTTATAGCTAAAAGTAAATCACGAACCAACATTTGGTTGGAACCAACAAAATTAAATAGACTTTGAGTCTTCATGGAATAAAATAGGCTTGATGACTAAGATTTTTTTAGGTTTTTTGTTTTATTTTTGAGTACTCCACATCCAAATATAACGCGAGACAATTTCAAACTTTCAGACCTTAAAACTTAGAAACCAAACCCAATGTTGCCATGCCAATTGTCATAAAGCATCTAGTACGATCAAATAAGGCTGTTTTGAGTATACTTTTGGATCTACAACAGTAAATGTGCGCATGATCTTCTTTCCACGTTTGAATAGGGAGTTGAGCGGGAAGGCCCACCTTAATATGGAATCGAAATAAAATATTAAATTCACCTGAAAGGTCCTTTTTAATTGTAATACAATAATTACATACATTTGTCTAATATGTGTTGATATCGATAGCAAAATTAGGTAAGTAGAATTATGTACGAATCTATCTATGGTATGACTAAATATTTAAATGTAATCATACTTATAATCCATTATAATTTATCTAAAATATACAAGAAAGGCACGAAAGTTTGGGGGTACAAATTAGATAAGGAGATACACACGAATACTTATGGGTTTATGCACTTTCAATCAATGCATGTACAATGTTTTTTTATTAAGGCGCTAGGACTAGCCAACTACTCGCGCCATACAATTGCACTTTTTAACAAATGTAATAATATGTAGTGAAACGCTTCAGCAAATCCAAATAGAACTCCAGACTGATAATGGATTGTTAATATTTTTTGATTCCGTCATTTATTTAAATAATAATAAAAATAAAAAAGTTGATTTTTCTCGTTAGAAATCTGAAAGTAATTCGATTTCTTGATATAAGCAAAAACAGCATATATGTATAAACAAAATTTTCCATTTGCTTTTAGATTTCTACATTTAGTCAAAAAAGTTCGGAAATGGACACCGTTTCCGCAATGTATTTTGTATAGAAAAAGGAAACATAAATTAACGAAAATAGGTTGATTCCTAGACAACGAATCATATATTGTAAGAATGACACTTATAATCGTCAGACTTAGTTAGTTAACTTGGGGTGCCTCGTCTAACTTTGCGATTTGGCTAGTACCAGGGCCTTAAGGGTAGTCAGCTTGCCATTTCGTAGCTCCATACGGTTAGATTTGCGAAAGTTTGTAATAATTAAGTCGACAAAAGCCTCAGAAAGAGAAGAAGAATATAATTTTTAGTAATTTTTTGATTGCATATATTTTTAAAAGATTTGTAACAATCGATCGATCCAAGATTATAAGTTTTAAAGTTATTTGATTGCTAGATATTATGTAAGCAAAAAATAAATTTATGCATTAACAAATAAGTCAGTTTCTTATTTTTTTTTTGGAAAATGGATAAATAAGTGAACAAAAATAATTTGATCGCGATTTCGAATTGTCAGACAGCGTTTTCTTGACTATGCCAAATGAACAATAATCACCTTAGAGTTCATAAATTTCAGACTGTCTGTTTATTTGCGTTCGTAACTGTATAAGCGGATCGAAGAATAGATAAATCAATAGAAAATGTCAACTCGGTACCTAATCGAAAATTCGGGGAGAGTGAAAAAACCCTTATATTTAATAAAAAAATGTATTGAATGTATATTTACAGAGGACCACTGCTGAATAAACCTTGTTAATACAATTATTATGTCTCCCCAAAAGTTTAAATCATTATTTAAGAGGTTGATAACAGCGTTATGATTACAGGTGAAAAAGGCGTAAGTGAAACCACATTTTGCTATTTAAAAAGTCGGCCAAGTGCGAGTCCGACTCGCACACGAAGGGTTCCGTACCAACGTACAAGATATATCACAAAAAATCACGTTTTTTTTTGTGACCCCCCTTTAATTTGTATTACTTTTTTATTTTACCTATTTGTTGTTATAGCGGCAAAATAAATACACAGTGTGTGAAAATTGAAGCTGCCTACCTATTACGGTTCATGAGATACAGCCCTGTGATAGACGGACGGACGGACGGACGGACGGATAGCGGAGGCTTAGTAATAGGGTTCCGTTTTCGCCCTTTGGGTACCCCCACTCTACCGGAAGCTACCACTCATTTTGACATTTCAAAAGATTTTAGAAGGTGAATATCTGCCGCTAGAACTTGTTTTATGTAATTTTATACATATTTGCGTAATTAAATAAATCAAAGCACCAGTGAGTGCCTTACAGATTTATCTCTAAATCATAGCAAGACCATAAACCCACTATTTTTTTTCTATATTATCGAAATTCGTTATAGTTATTTTTAAAGATAAATTTATCTTGTTTAACTTACGCCCTTATCGTACGCAAACGATTGTTATCAAGCCTTCAATCGTAATGGGTGACCTACATTTGTAGTATATGATTATACGACACATAAAACCCCCTGCGGAGGAAATATGACACTTGCCTGTCAACATCACATCGATAATTATTGTCGACCACCTGTCTTTACCGACGCATCAAATGTTGTAAGCTCTAGTTATACACGAAGGGTATCAAAATAACGAATCGTTTAGAACAATCCGTTAGTTCATAATATTTTATTTAATACTTATTAATTAAATACGAATATTTATTTGATGCACAGTGATATTTCAATAAAGTACATGCTAGTTAAAAAGCTCATTTGAAGTTGATATGAATGGGGGCATAATTAGGTACTTACTTGCTATGTTGTGGGTGGTTATATTATGATCGTCCGTTAAACCAAGGGTCCACCAGGTTACGGGCTCTCCCTTTTTGTGGTCAGAGCCTGTAGTCTCAGTTGTCACCTAAATTAGCGTTTACGGCAAACCGATCGACTGGCGTTTTCAAGTGTATGGAGAAATTGAAGAGCGCGCGCAGTGGGCGTTAATCGAAATAACACTTGCGAGTCCGCGTTTGATTTGACAGCTTACTCAACGTTGCCGTAAATACGCCGACGTTGCCGTTTACGCCGACTCCGCGTTTTCATACAAATCGGAAGTCCGAGTTTGACATTGACAGCTTGAAGTAGTAAAACCACAGAATACACAACTTGTACGGACTTTGTCGTTTTTACGGAAAACGCCAGTCGATCGGTTGGCCGTAACGCCAATTTAGGTGAGAACTCAGACTGACCACTCAGTTATGTTTACGATCGGTGACCAAAATGATAACATACCGTATCTCCCCGTAAGCGAGCATCGGTGAATACCTCATATATTGTTGAGAATCCACAACATACCATTGAACCCTAAATAAAATAGAGGTCCAAATATTATTTAGTTTTTTTTTTCAGATTTAATCATTATGTAATCATAAGTCTAATGTTGACTTAAATAAATGTATCCGAATTAAGTTTAACAGACACAATTCAAATTTGGCACATGTCACTGGAGGTATGAAAGATCAGGTAATCTTACATAATTATAAAGGCACTTAACAATAAATTAAATTTAATAAAACATTCATTATAACCTAATTGTGACTAAGTAAAAAAGGTTTAACAATATGCTTCACTAATGATAAAGCGCTTATAAAGTGAATCTTAAATGATATTACGTTAGTAGAGATATGTTACCCTTAAATTAAAGAAGAAATGACAGTTTGGTTATTAAAAGCACTGTTATTACATATCTCTTTGTTAACACGATTGTTGTTAAGCACGGAATATTGTTGTTCTGTGTTGTTAAGGGCGTGAAAAGATCCGATTGCGTTCAGTTTGATAAGGATGTAAGTAAAACTACATATTATTGTATTTAAAAAGTAACCTCAACTAATTTCAAAAATTAAAAATATATATGTAGAGTGATGGTCTAGCTACAATTTAAAGATAAAAAAAACTGTGTCTCGGGTGCTTTGATTTCTTAAATTAGGCAAATATTGATAAACTTTCATAAAAACATTTCGAACACAGAATATGATGGTCAAATATTTACCGTTACAAGTTCAAAACATAGCTAGACCGTCAATGAATCTTCCATCTTTTTGAAATTCAAAATAATTAGTAGCTACTTAAAAAATATATAAAATAGTTTCTCTTACTTTTACTGAATGCAATCATATCACACATCATCATCAAGATAGTGCACATATCACGCCCTTAAATCAACGCACTCTTGCAGGAGCTAAGTGCCATGCAAGGACCTTCCATTTGAGCATGGCTGCGTTGAAATTTATGAAAAACAAGGACATTTTCTCCAAACATAGGCACCCACCTTGCATCGAGCCCGTGGTCTCTGGGGGCCCATTCAGGTAACAGTGAGTTCGAGTTCGGGAGTGATTTAACCTTAAAATAGCTGGGAAATATTTTATTGTTTAAATAACGGAACCGTTATTTATACTTCCAACGTATCTAAGGGACAGACCAGATTTTTACCTAACTGTAATGATGTTCAAGAAGTGTGGAAACATTATCTATTTAAAATAGTGAGTTAACATTTAGTGCCGAATTCGAACTCACTCTTCCCCTGAATGGACTCCCAGATCTAATAGACCTAGGTATCCATTTTAGCTTAAAATATAAGGATAAGTACCTACAAGATCATGATATGACAACGTTAAAGTAATTTTTTATTGTTCGAATATTTAATGAAATGATATCGTCAAATCCCTTTGGTGCTTACAGTGTTCTAATACATATTTACAATTTACTCTTATTTATAATGTAAGTACTTTATTTATAGTTATATATTCTTCTATCTATGTCCTATATAATTATATGTTTTAACGGGGCTTGAAGATTAACTTTATGTTATGGAGGTAAAGTGGACCCAGTTGATTAAGTAACATTGGACTGAGGTTTCTATGTAGTATATAAGCTTGGTATTATTGTGGCATTTATACATTAAAACAATTATGTACTACAAAGTACAAGTTCAAATTTGAATATAAGCAATGACTTATAGTAGTTTTGTATGTCTGTTTATTTTCTTATGGAATTTTTGTTTTGAAAAAATATCCGATTGAGACCAACTTAGTGCTGGTTCCGGAAATATGTTCCTTTGTCATGATGGATCTTTTCATGCCATGTCCATGCGGATGGTTGCTTACAACAACCTGATTGCTTATAGGTAGCTCTATTTTCCTACTAGGCAAATATTAAAGGTACCTCCTAGTCAAAATCCGTCGACAAGTTTATCGAGGACAACTCACGTTCCCTACGCCACCCTTCGTTATAAGCCCAAGGGCATCTACGCTCGTGTAGAGGACGTCAGGAAACATATCCTTGCCAGGCAACCAACATTGGCCACCGTTACAATAAACCTCATGCCACTACAAGGTCGATCTAAAACGAGAAGAACTGAAATAAAAAACTATTATAAGATTTCCTGTTAGTATGCATCCATATTACTTTTTAAGCTATTAATTATAAACATCGAGCTAATATTGACTGTAAAAATGTATTTGTGAACAGATTATGGAATTTTAATAATATGTTTCACTACTATATATTTGTTTGTTTATCAAAATGAACGAGTTATCAAAAATAGCTCAATATTGTGCCAAAAATTTTCAACAACCAGCAGAAAACCAATTTCACAAAACGTGCATATTCCGATAGTAGTAGCAGTAGTAGATAGTAGTAGGCAGAATAATCTCTTATTTCTCTATTCGAAAGCGGCACTCTCATTGCATGTATGAGTAGATATTTTGACCTTAACTCACGAATCAATTTATTGGTGTTTATTTATTTTAGAACCTACAATATGTAATACATTGGTCATTTTAAATATATCAACGGAGAATCCATAGTTATTTATTTTTAATATTATATTCGACTCTTTATTGGAAACTATTCAGAGCTTAATTCTTCTTTCATGAATTTAAGGATTCAAACCAATTCCAAGATTATTGTAGTTTTTATTTCTTCTCTTAGGGGCTAAACAAAAGTAGTGTATATATTAACATTAGAATTAACGTATTCTAAGTATGTATTTCAATCCGTTTCAATACACTTCTGGTCAATTTAAGATTTTATAAGCCTAATTTTTTGCTTTTATATGACCATTTAAAACATCAATCTGCGGCCAATTCTTGCGCTAATTTGTTTTGTTTGTTTACATACGGAATACATACTCCTGAATCCTCACTGAGACAGGAAAGAAATAACTTTCGACGTTTTCTGGTGCATTCGTTAGCACTGAACACGATCGATTACCAAAATGCCAAAGTGATTTCAAAGTGAATTCTGATGAACACTCTTGATTTATCAATTCGGAATTCCCAGAATTGGCATCCAGATAAAAGTTTCGAGACATTTCAATTTAATCAACATTGAACAAATTGTTAAGAAAACGACCCTAGAAAGTTTTCACAAGAGACACCATTTAAGCAACCACCATATCCAAGCCACCGATATCGTCTATAGCCACACCGCCCCCAAGTGTTCAGCGCCCTCACTCCCACGCACGGCGCGCGCCGGTCCTCACAGCACGCCCAGGTTCTCGCAGTTCTTGAACTTCGAGTCCTCCTTGCCGAAGATCCACGTGAGCATCTGGCGCGCCTTCATGCTGGCTCGCACGACGCCGCGCGATTTGTACCAGTGCGCGGGCGAGCCCTCGCGCGCGCCCTCCGCGCCGAACTGCTCGCGCTTGAGGCGTATCTGCGTGAGCACGCCCACCAGCAGCTCGTCCACGTGGTGGTTGATGCCGACCGACACCTCGATGAACTTCGCCTTGTACGTGCACGCGAGGCACTTGCCGTCTGGAAAGGAAGCGCACGTTCACTTTGGGCAGATCAGAGGATAATAAATATGATGAACATTTATTTTGTTCATGTCCTCTGCCTTAAACTGTACTGCATTTAGGTCCAAGTATGTATTTCATTACTGTAGGCGGAAAACTCGAAAAGTTTATTTGCGGATTCTTCATTACAGAGTTGATCGAATCCGCGGATCATTCGGTTTTTGACGTAACTTACTATAGTTTGACTGCCAAAAAAGTTTAAATAAATGAAATGAAATTAAATAAGGTGACCGAGTTCCATGCAATTGCTCGTGCCTGTTTTCTCGGTCAAAGTTTTGACTTTTTTTTATTTTATTTATTTATTTAAATAAAACTTAACTTATTATATACATGATATACACTACACACACACTAAGAAGGTACTCGAGTTGAAGGTGATCTATAAAAAACAGCAGACCGCCACAGTGGCTTCACATAGATCCATCATTACAAAAAATAAAAATAAAATTACACTCGAATGGCGTAATAAAGTGACAATTTGATTGGGTGTCCAGTATATATCAAAATTTTGTAACTTATATGTTTAGAGCTTATTGTGGATTGTGAGAGTAAAGTTTACATGAGAACTTTCTCTTGTGAATGTCTATCGATTCGTGAATGTTCGTGAAAAGTGAAACTATAAGTCCGTGTTTTTACACAGATTTTCAATGCATTTCTTTTGAATAAAATAACATTATTTTCGCGTGTAGTTTCACTTACACGTTTCTACTAGTACTACTGGTATCAGATTCAGCCTGACGGTTATTTATGTAGTCAGTTGGTGAAAATAGAGGTGTAATCCACTTTGGGTTTTAATAATTTACTAAACAATTGCCGGCAATAAATTTTGCTGGAAATCGGTTCTTCTTCGCCATAACCGAACCGGCAGAAAAGGAAAAAATGGTGACGTATCCGAGTCTATAATATATGTATGTACATGTGGAGGAAATACAGACACTGAAACGGAAAAAACATATGTTTCTCATTTCGTCAACGCTGGCTTTCTTCTTTAGTGAAAATTATATGTGAAGTGAAGTCCGTGTTAATATTTACATCACAAAGCATTGGCAAGTACATGAGAATAATGCAAAATCGAGCAGAAATTTGCATTTTTTTGCAAAATCTTTTCCATCTATTTAATTTGCATAATCATTAACATAACACTGCGGGTGCTTTAATATTATTATCCGAGGAACTTAAATTATTTATATCTTACTGTCGCAATGTTGCCCAAAGCAAACGAAGATTTAAATAATAAAACATCTGATTTGATATCACATAACATGCAAACAAAAATATACAAATGAATATCAAAAATAAATTTACTTGAAAACTGAACTTATTTGTACGATCAATACACCTATTTTAAAGGCATACAGGTGATAAGGTTTTTTAGTATGACTATTTTAAAAGTAATGAGGAGCCAAGCGTGCTCCTCATACGCGCGGTAAAACGTCAAATTAAATATCGTTTGATCTATTAATGCTTATTCAGATCATTCATTTGAATTAATTTTAATGTATGTCATTACTTCCATATAAAAACACGACTACAAAGTCACTAGTTACAGAAACAAGATATAAGACAGATCCCATAACAAAAATGCAGCCTTTGAAAAAAATACGCGATACGACTAAAAAGTTACTAGTTACAACAACGAGATATAAGATAGATCAGAAAACAAAAGATTCAGCCTTTGAAAAAAATACGCAATACGACAACAAAGTTACTAGTGACAACAAAAAGGTATAAGATAGATCCCAAAACAAAAAATGCAGCCTTTGAAAAAAATACGCAATACGACTATAAAGTTACTAGTTACAACAACGAGATATAAGAAAGATCCCAAAACAAAAAATGCAGCCCCTAAAAAAATATGCAATACGTCTAAAAAGTTACTATAGTTACAACAACGAGTTATAAGATAGATCCCAAAACAAAAAAATCAGCCTTTGAAAAAAATACGCAATACGACAGCAAAGTTACTAGTGACAACAACAAGGTATAAGATAGATCCCAAAACAAAAAATGCAGCCTTTGAAAAAAATACGCAATACGACTATAAAGTTACTAGTTACAACAACGAGATATAAGAAAAATCCCAAAACAAAAAATGCAGTCTTTGAAAAAAATACGGCGGGTTCCCAATATCTCAACATGTCCTCTCTCATGAAACATTAAATTCTTCTCTGTTGACGACCCTTTGCTTCAATGTAAATCCAAACACCAAACAAGGGCTTAATTAGTGCCCGACTTAAGGCTTTACTGCTATGCAAATGTGAGCTTTACGCCTAGGGGATTAAGCCGGAGTTGCGGTGGGCTGGCTCATTAGCTAAGAATACACCGGACTGGCTTGTGAGTGCTGTTTTATGCGATTATGTTGTCACTCTCGGCACTTTACTGCCGCCAGGAGGCAGTAAAGTGCAGATGATTCAATGTTGTGGTATATTTTGAAGTGCTTTTTTGTGTGGACCTGCACTTTCGTTTAACTGAGATTGAAATAAGTATTTTCGTTGCGGCTGTCTGCATTGGTCATACTCATGTAAAACTGCGCGTCGACTACAGGGAGTTGACAGTAGAACTACGACAGCGGGAGACCCACCCTGCGTGGAGACGGCGCGGCTGCGTGCGAGGTCGATCTTGTTGGCGACGAGCAGCGCCGGCCGCGCGCGCAGCATCTCCGCGTCGTGTAGCCGCTCCAGCTCCTGCTCCGCTCGCCGTTCCGTCGACTACAGGGAGCGGACAGGAGAACTACGACAGCGGGAGACCCACCCTGCGTGGAGACGGCGCGGCTGCGTGCGAGGTCGATCTTGTTGGCGACGAGCAGCGCCGGCCGCGCGCGCAGCATCTCCGCGTCGTGTAGCCGCTCCAGCTCCTGCTCCGCTCGCCGTTCCGTCGACTACAGGGAGCGGACAGGAGAACTACGACAGTGGGAGACCCACCCTGCGTGGAGACGGCGCGGCTGCGTGCGAGGTCGATCTTGTTGGCGACGAGCAGCGCCGGACGCGCGCGCAGCATCTCCGCGTCGTGTAGCCGCTCCAGCTCCTGCTCCGCTCGCCGTTCCGTCGACTACAGGGAGCGGACAGGAGAACTACGACAGTGGGAGACCCACCCTGCGTGGAGACGGCGCGGCTGCGTGCGAGGTCGATCTTGTTGGCGACGAGCAGCGCCGGCCGCGCGCGCAGCATCTCCGCGTCGTGTAGCCGCTCCAGCTCCTGCTCCGCTCGCCGTTCCGTCGACTACAGGGAGCGGACAGGAGAACTACGGCAGCGGGAGACCCACCCTGCGTGGAGACGGCGCGGCTGCGTGCGAGGTCGATCTTGTTGGCGACGAGCAGCGCCGGCCGCGCGCGCAGCATCTCCGCGTCGTGTAGCCGCTCCAGCTCCTGCTCCGCTCGCCGTTCCGTCGACTACAGGGAGCGGACAGGAGAACTACGACAGTGGGAGACCCACCCTGCGTGGAGACGGCGCGGCTGCGTGCGAGGTCGATCTTGTTGGCGACGAGCAGCGCCGGCCGCGCGCGCAGCATCTCCGCGTCGTGTAGCCGCTCCAGCTCCTGCTCCGCTCGCCGTTCCGTCGACTACAGGGAGCGGACAGGAGAACTACGACAGTGGGAGACCCACCCTGCGTGGAGACGGCGCGGCTGCGTGCGAGGTCGATCTTGTTGGCGACGAGCAGCGCCGGCCGCGCGCGCAGCATCTCCGCGTCGTGTAGCCGCTCCAGCTCCTGCTCCGCTCGCCGTTCCGTCGACTACAGGGAGCGGACAGGAGAACTACGGCAGCGGGAGACCCACCCTGCGTGGAGACGGCGCGGCTGCGTGCCAGGTCGATCTTGTTGGCGACGAGCAGCGCCGGCCGCTCGCGCAGCATCTCCGCATCGTGTAGCCGCTCCAGCTCCTGCTCCGCTCGCCGTTCCGTCGACTACAGGGAGCGGACAGGAGAACTACGACAGCGGGAGACCCACCCTGCGTGGAGACGGCGCGGCTGCGTGCGAGGTCGATCTTGTTGGCGACGAGCAGCGCCGGCCGCGCGCGCAGCATCTCCGCGTCGTGTAGCCGCTCCAGCTCCTGCTCCGCTCGCCGTTCCGTCGACTAAAGGGAGCGGACAGGAGAACTACGACAGCGGGAGACCCACCCTGCGTGGAGACGGCGCGGCTGCGTGCGAGGTCGATCTTGTTGGCGACGAGCAGCGCCGGCCGCTCGCGCAGCATCTCCGCGTCGTGTAGCCGCTCCAGCTCCTGCTCCGCTCGCCGTTCCGTCGACTACAGGGAGCGGACAGGAGAACTACGACAGTGGGAGACCCACCCTGCGTGGAGACGGCGCGGCTGCGTGCGAGGTCGATCTTGTTGGCGACGAGCAGCGCCGGCCGCGCGCGCAGCATCTCCGCGTCGTGTAGCCGCTCCAGCTCCTGCTCCGCTCGCCGTTCCGTCGACTACAGGGAGCGGACAGGAGAACTACGGCAGCGGGAGACCCACCCTGCGTGGAGACGGCGCGGCTGCGTGCGAGGTCGATCTTGTTGGCGACGAGCAGCGCCGGCCGCTCGCGCAGCATCTCCGCATCGTGTAGCCGCTCCAGCTCCTGCTCCGCTCGCCGTTCCGTCGACTACAGGGAGCGGACAGGAGAACTACGACAGCGGGAGACCCACCCTGCGTGGAGACGGCGCGGCTGCGTGCGAGGTCGATCTTGTTGGCGACGAGCAGCGCCGGCCGCGCGCGCAGCATCTCCGCGTCGTGTAGCCGCTCCAGCTCCTGCTCCGCTCGCCGTTCCGTCGACTACAGGGAGCGGACAGGAGAACTACGACAGCGGGAGACCCACCCTGCGTGGAGACGGCGCGGCTGCGTGCGAGGTCGATCTTGTTGGCGACGAGCAGCGCCGGCCGCTCGCGCAGCATCTCCGCGTCGTGTAGCCGCTCCAGCTCCTGCTCCGCTCGCCGTTCCGTCGACTACAGGGAGCGGACAGGAGAACTACGACAGTGGGAGACCCACCCTGCGTGGAGACGGCGCGGCTGCGTGCGAGGTCGATCTTGTTGGCGACGAGCAGCGCCGGCCGCGCGCGCAGCATCTCCGCGTCGTGTAGCCGCTCCAGCTCCTGCTCCGCTCGCCGTTCCGTCGACTACAGGGAGCGGACAGGAGAACTACGGCAGTGGGAGACCCACCCTGCGTGGAGACGGCGCGGCTGCGTGCGAGGTCGATCTTGTTGGCGACGAGCAGCGCCGGCCGCGCGCGCAGCATCTCCGCGTCGTGTAGCCGCTCCAGCTCCTGCTCCGCTCGCCGTTCCGTCGACTACAGGGAGCGGACAGGAGAACTACGACAGCGGGAGACCCACCCTGCGTGGAGACGGCGCGGCTGCGTGCGAGGTCGATCTTGTTGGCGACGAGCAGCGCCGGCCGCGCGCGCAGCATCTCCGCGTCGTGTAGCCGCTCCAGCTCCTGCTCCGCTCGCCGTTCCGTCGACTACAGGGAGCGGACAGGAGAACTACGACAGCGGGAGACCCACCCAGCGTGGAGACGGCGCGGCTGCGTGCGAGGTCGATCTTGTTGGCGACGAGCAGCGCCGGCCGCGCGCGCAGCATCTCCGCGTCGTGTAGCCGCTCCAGCTCCTGCTCCGCTCGCCGTTCCGTCGACTACAGGGAGCGGACAGGAGAACTACGACAGCGGGAGACCCACCCTGCGTGGAGACGGCGCGGCTGCGTGCGAGGTCGATCTTGTTGGCGACGAGCAGCGCCGGCCGCGCGCGCAGCATCTCCGCGTCGTGTAGCCGCTCCAGCTCCTGCTCCGCTCGCCGTTCCGTCGACTACAGGGAGCGGACAGGAGAACTACGACAGCGGGAGACCCACCCTGCGTGGAGACGGCGCGGCTGCGTGCGAGGTCGATCTTGTTGGCGACGAGCAGCGCCGGCCGCGCGCGCAGCATCTCCGCGTCGTGTAGCCGCTCCAGCTCCTGCTCCGCTCGCCGTTCCGTCGACTACAGGGAGCGGACAGGAGAACTACGACAGCGGGAGACCCACCCTGCGTGGAGACGGCGCGGCTGCGTGCGAGGTCGATCTTGTTGGCGACGAGCAGCGCCGGCCGCGCGCGCAGCATCTCCGCGTCGTGTAGCCGCTCCAGCTCCTGCTCCGCTCGCCGTTCCGTCGACTACAGGGAGCGGACAGGAGAACTACGACAGCGGGAGACCCACCCTGCGTGGAGACGGCGCGGCTGCGTGCGAGGTCGATCTTGTTGGCGACGAGCAGCGCCGGCCGCGCGCGCAGCATCTCCGCGTCGTGTAGCCGCTCCAGCTCCTGCTCCGCTCGCCGTTCCGTCGACTACAGGGAGCGGACAGGAGAACTACGACAGCGGGAGACCCACCCTGCGTGGAGACGGCGCGGCTGCGTGCGAGGTCGATCTTGTTGGCGACGAGCAGCGCCGGCCGCGCGCGCAGCATCTCCGCGTCGTGTAGCCGCTCCAGCTCCTGCTCCGCTCGCCGTTCCGTCGACTACAGGGAGCGGACAGGAGAACTACGACAGCGGGAGACCCACCCTGCGTGGAGACGGCGCGGCTGCGTGCGAGGTCGATCTTGTTGGCGACGAGCAGCGCCGGCCGCGCGCGCAGCATCTCCGCGTCGTGTAGCCGCTCCAGCTCCTGCTCCGCTCGCCGTTCCGTCGACTACAGGGAGCGGACAGGAGAACTACGACAGCGGGAGACCCACCCTGCGTGGAGACGGCGCGGCTGCGTGCGAGGTCGATCTTGTTGGCGACGAGCAGCGCCGGCCGCGCGCGCAGCATCTCCGCGTCGTGTAGCCGCTCCAGCTCCTGCTCCGCTCGCCGTTCCGTCGACTACAGGGAGCGGACAGGAGAACTACGACAGCGGGAGACCCACCCTGCGTGGAGACGGCGCGGCTGCGTGCGAGGTCGATCTTGTTGGCGACGAGCAGCGCCGGCCGCGCGCGCAGCATCTCCGCGTCGTGTAGCCGCTCCAGCTCCTGCTCCGCTCGCCGTTCCGTCGACTACAGGGAGCGGACAGGAGAACTACGACAGCGGGAGACCCACCCTGCGTGGAGACGGCGCGGCTGCGTGCGAGGTCGATCTTGTTGGCGACGAGCAGCGCCGGCCGCGCGCGCAGCATCTCCGCGTCGTGTAGCCGCTCCAGCTCCTGCTCCGCTCGCCGTTCCGTCGACTACAGGGAGCGGACAGGAGAACTACGACAGCGGGAGACCCACCCTGCGTGGAGACGGCGCGGCTGCGTGCGAGGTCGATCTTGTTGGCGACGAGCAGCGCCGGCCGCGCGCGCAGCATCTCCGCGTCGTGTAGCCGCTCCAGCTCCTGCTCCGCTCGCCGTTCCGTCGACTACAGGGAGCGGACAGGAGAACTACGACAGCGGGAGACCCACCCTGCGTGGAGACGGCGCGGCTGCGTGCGAGGTCGATCTTGTTGGCGACGAGCAGCGCCGGCCGCGCGCGCAGCATCTCCGCGTCGTGTAGCCGCTCCAGCTCCTGCTCCGCTCGCCGTTCCGTCGACTACAGGGAGCGGACAGGAGAACTACGACAGCGGGAGACCCACCCTGCGTGGAGACGGCGCGGCTGCGTGCGAGGTCGATCTTGTTGGCGACGAGCAGCGCCGGCCGCGCGCGCAGCATCTCCGCGTCGTGTAGCCGCTCCAGCTCCTGCTCCGCTCGCCGTTCCGTCGACTACAGGGAGCGGACAGGAGAACTACGACAGCGGGAGACCCACCCTGCGTGGAGACGGCGCGGCTGCGTGCGAGGTCGATCTTGTTGGCGACGAGCAGCGCCGGCCGCGCGCGCAGCATCTCCGCGTCGTGTAGCCGCTCCAGCTCCTGCTCCGCTCGCCGTTCCGTCGACTACAGGGAGCGGACAGGAGAACTACGACAGCGGGAGACCCACCCTGCGTGGAGACGGCGCGGCTGCGTGCGAGGTCGATCTTGTTGGCGACGAGCAGCGCCGGCCGCGCGCGCAGCATCTCCGCGTCGTGTAGCCGCTCCAGCTCCTGCTCCGCTCGCCGTTCCGTCGACTACAGGGAGCGGACAGGAGAACTACGACAGCGGGAGACCCACCCTGCGTGGAGACGGCGCGGCTGCGTGCGAGGTCGATCTTGTTGGCGACGAGCAGCGCCGGCCGCGCGCGCAGCATCTCCGCGTCGTGTAGCCGCTCCAGCTCCTGCTCCGCTCGCCGTTCCGTCGACTACAGGGAGCGGACAGGAGAACTACGACAGCGGGAGACCCACCCTGCGTGGAGACGGCGCGGCTGCGTGCGAGGTCGATCTTGTTGGCGACGAGCAGCGCCGGCCGCGCGCGCAGCATCTCCGCGTCGTGTAGCCGCTCCAGCTCCTGCTCCGCTCGCCGTTCCGTCGACTACAGGGAGCGGACAGGAGAACTACGACAGCGGGAGACCCACCCTGCGTGGAGACGGCGCGGCTGCGTGCGAGGTCGATCTTGTTGGCGACGAGCAGCGCCGGCCGCGCGCGCAGCATCTCCGCGTCGTGTAGCCGCTCCAGCTCCTGCTCCGCTCGCTGGAATGACGCCTTGTCGACGACGGAGTACATGACGACGAATGCGTCGGGCGGCTCCGACCGCTCTATCTCCTCCTGAACAAAGACATGAGAAAATTAAGTTTCTTACTGTGGAAATAATGAAATGGTGTCATGTGTATTTTTTTTAATTTTATTTAGGAAAACAAACATTCTTAAAACTAACTAATAACAAAAAAAAAATATAGCCTAAACCAGCAAAGTTTCCATCGGCATATAATATACATACAGGCAACGGAAGAGAAAAAATAAAATTCTTGAATAACAGATATATATCTGCTTGTTATATCTGCTGTATACCCATAATTTGGAAATGTCCTATAATCCCTCCGACCGTAATACGGGATGCCTCCAACAGTGTTTAAGATTATACCCACATATACCATCTGCGTTGTGTATATTGACTGCAAAGATTGAATATTGCCGTCGTCAACAAAATCTTATTTGTTTAAAAATCTCTTTTCTAGACACAGTCCTCGGTTGACTTAAGTAAATATACTTTAATGCGTTTTAAAAAAAGGTTTTAGAATCTAGAATCTAGAAGAGTAGTTAAGTCGAGATGGCTCCTTTCTACCTTCGTTCAACTCGGACCAGGGAGAAAATGCACATATTCACAATCGACATTCCAAAAATAAGAACAGACCAATCTTCTAGATCCGTCAACTATAGGGTCAGAAAACTATGGAATGAACTCCCGAACGAGGTATTTGATATATGGGGTGAAGGAGCATCAGGGCGTGTTTTCTTGGCATTCAGTCATTGCGGATTCAGTAGAGTTATGTCAAAGTAAATTCTTCTTCTATTAACTCTACTGAATCCGCAATGACTGAATGCCAAGAATACACGTCTTGGTCGGCCGGCATGATTTTCGCAGCCCCCCAAGTTCGAAATCCCATGAGAGTCGTCGGGCACCTCAAGAGGTCCTTCGCCAAACTCAATCCAAGTGAAGTTTATTTCAATTAATAGCAAGCTCGGAGGACGATTTTCTGGTTGATATTCCCTTTGTCTGCTAATTACTCTGGATCACAAAGCAGGCGGCTGTCAGCTTTGCCTGTCGCGGTGCTTTGCCTTTGTTAACTTCAAAGTCTCCGGCGACAGTGTATAGTAGGGGCGGACGCAATTTCAGAGAGAATCTGATCATTTTCTCTTTAGCCAACATCAATCTTTCGGGTTTGCAGTTTTGATGCATGAGCTCATATAGTTGAATATAAAATACGGGTACAATACAAAGGGTACAATATAAGAGACTCATAATATTTGGAGCACACTCTCCCTCTTTCAGACTTTCCCAACAAGGAAAATATGCAAGGAGGCGTTTGATATTTCTAACCCACCCCTTCATACGATTAAACAGATTTACAAGCAAGCACATGTATTGTCTGATGTTATTATGTTGACCACTTCTATATTGATATATCCTATAATATGTCTTGTCTTTTGTCATATTTTTGCATTTTAAGCATCTGTTGTTTCTGTGTTTTCTGTTTTCTGTTTTCTGATAAATATTTTTTAGTTTGAAAAGGTAACATAACCGGTAGTTGTAGTAGCTAGGATTAGTGTTAGAAATTGTTTAAGTTTACTATTACTGTGTTTTATTTTATGTCGAAGATTCATTGGTTTATGTTTTTTTTTTGTAATGATTATTTTATATGTATGTATATTAACTGTTTTCTTCGCAAATAAAGTAAAAAAAAAAAAAAAAACACGCAACATTTAGCAACGTTTTTGTTGTATGGTTTTTTAGTTCATTAAAAGGTTAATTATTAATAAAATACATCTCGATTACAATAAGTATAGTTATTAACCTTTTTTTACTCGTTTTCAACATCTAAAAATCCAAAACATTTACAAACAATATTAGTAAAGGCACACACAGTATGTAGGTAGACTTTAGGCAATAAGTCCGCCCTTGCATGTACCATTGTGCATGGAAGCAATAAAGAATATTATTATTATTATTCACAGTATATATTTATTATCAAATTTTAGGTTTACATTATTTAATACAAAAATAAAAAAATAACCCTTAAAAAATATAAACCTAAAACTGGAAAACCTTACGGAGGTCCCACCTTGGACAAAACCTGTAAGGCCGCTCCGAGCTACAGAGACAGAAACCGCCGAACGATTCTCGTGTATGAGAGTAGAACCGCTTTCTGCATCTGGAATCGGAGCCCAATATCGATACCTAATTTTTCGGTTTTGCGTTTGGCCAAATTCTTTGGGACAACGCCGTTCGTAGTCATAACAATTGGCACGATGGCGGTTTTCCGTGCCCGCCACCCGAAGATGGCAACGAAAAATTGTCCGTGTTTTCCATCTAGTTCAATGTAGCCGTGCTCATAAAGGGAAGGTCCTGGCATGGCACCTAATTCCTTCGGGAATGTGGTGTATTGGGCTAATATCATAACGGTAGTTGTGTGGTATTATTGTTATTATTATTATTATTATTATGTATACACAAGATTAGTGGGTGTGGGGGTGACCGGTACGTTAGTAAAATTTAAAGGGTTAATTTAATTTATCAGTTTACTTCAATATTTTGTTTTTTTTTTATATCTGTATATACATTCTCTACCTTTTAAAATAAATTAAGCCTATAAATTGTCATTTACAATTGAAACATATTGAAATAGTTATCTCCAAAAGTGCGCCCGAATTTTGTGCTCCATGATCTTGGCGCGCGAAATAAAATGAAATAAAATAAATACAAACAGGGTGAAACTATCATCGTTGTGTATCGATAAAAACATATCCGTTTTCATGAAAAGAAGATAGAAAATTAAAAAGAATAAATAAACATTAAAAGCACAGATTTAAAATATTTCATTCTTATTATTATACTTATTATATATCACTAGCTTTGTAAGCAAGGACAAACAAGTCGGTGTAGAAACTTGCGGCTCGTAGCCTAGTGGCGCGGGGACTGGCCTAGCGTACCAGAGGCCCGGGTTCAATACCAACTTGCACCACTGTCTTTCTCTTTCAGAGTTCGATAAGTGCATTTCGTCACGAATGCGAGCTGCTCCATGGTTCGGAATCCATGTAAAACTGTAGGTCCCCTTCCCCTACTAGGTGGTAGGGTTTAAGCCCGCCCGGGTTGGTACCATCGCATTGGATGAAAAGATGGTCGAAGCGGCAATGAAAAATTGTCCGTATTTTCCATCCAGTTCAATGTAGCCGTGCTCATAAAGGGAAGGTCCTGGCATGGCACCTAATTCCTTCGGGAATGTGGTGTATTGGGCTAATATCATAAAGGTAGTTGTGTGGTATTAGCCATCCACGTCAGGTCGCATAAAAAAAAAGAAACATATGTATTGAATAGTTGTCAGAAACATCCATTATCGCGCATAAAATATTCAAAACGTCGCGTCGCTCGAAATCAAATGGAAACGCCTGTGTTTGTGTACACAAGCTGTGGACTTATTTCTTCTAATGAGCACTCGAAAGTGATGTGTTTGTCTATATACATATACGTACAGTCCGGGCCAAATTGTAAAATGAGCCACTTAACTGCTTGCTCTAGGCAGTTCGCTAGACTCCAGAATACAATGAAATTATGTATACGATACTTTTGATATTACCGCTGTCGTTAAACCTGATTTGACCAAATTATATATAGTATTTTTAAATATATTTATAGGTACACTTTTGACGCGTTGGCGGGTTAGGAGGGGTTAGGGAACGGAAAAGCAGTGGTTCCTTACCGCTCAGGTCAGCCTCAATGGCCCAGTGGCGCGACACTTCGGCGATCGCTCTCCGAAGTTAAGCAACGCTGGGTCCGGTCTGGTCTTGGATGGGTGACCATTCGACCGTTGAGAGAGGTTGGCCGTGGTTCGGATTCCACGTTAAGCTGTAGGTCCCCTTCCTTACTTACTAGGTGGTAGGGTTTATCCCACCCGGGTTGGTACCATCGCATTGGATGAACGATGGTCGAAGCGGCAATGAAAATTGTCCGTGTTTTCCATCCAGTTCAATGTAGCCGTGCAATATAAGGAAGGTCCTGGCATGGCACCTAGCTCCCATGTGGTGTGTTGGGCTAATACCATGACAGAATGATGTGGTATTAGCCATCCATGTCCAGTCACATAAAAAAAAAGAATTGGGGAGGCGTATGTCCAGCAGTGGACGCAAACACGCTGACTGACTGACTGACTGAGGGAAGGGCTAGCTTTGGAAACGACTGACAAAGCAGCCTGACCTTACGCGGCACAAAGCATATGTCTTGGTGGTTTTTCATATTTGGGACATTTCACGTGAAGCGGACAGGGAAAAAAAAGTGAGGTTCTGAAAATCGACCACATTCGGCCCATTTGTACTTCTAGTAGGTATAAATGTGTACGCAAAAGAATTTTTTTGTATAGTGTATATTTACCAAGTTATAGGTTTCAAAAGAATTGTCGTTGATTGGTACTACAATTTTTCGAAAGTAATTTTTCGAATATAACAAATCTACTATAAAATATTTTACATAGCGATACATATTAAAAATATACTGTTCTTTTTGACAGTAAAAAAAAAATAAAAAAATTAAAAAAAAAATGGCCAAAACCGGAAGTAAACTTTTCAAACTAGAATTACAGTCACTTCGACCAATTTTTTTTAATTTTTTTTTCTTTTAAAATATAGCTTAAATGATAATGAAAGTACACTAGAAAATTTAAAATGGGATCACTATTAGTTTAGGAGATACGTTGAATAATATACACCCGCATCGCAAGGGGCGTCATATGTAGCGCTTGCAAGGTTGAGCAGTTTGCGCGATATTGCAACTTTATTACATCGTTCATTTTTGTATATTAATTGTAAATAATTTCCCAATAAACAAATAAATAAAATAAATAACAATGAGCATGCACTGCAAAAGACAAGATAAAATGGAAAGCTTATTACTAATTAAGCAAAAAAGTGTTTACAAAATAAAATATATAAAGTAGCTATAAATTGAAAGACCAAAATGATTAATTTCCATTAGAATTTAATTAAAATCACTGTAGATTATTATGAAAGCAATTAGCTTTGAACCCACGACTAACATTACGAGTTCTTGTTCCGAATTATAGAATCATCTAAGAACACATTAGCTTTGTGACGTCCCAAATTAGATTTGCAGACACATCTCGCGAGGAGAATTAGGCCGTTCCCCAAATTACCATCGAGACAGCCGTGAGTGGCTCGGGAGCCCTGAGGACCCACCAGGTGTCCCTTGGCTGTAAAATTAGACTCCTAACGACTTACGCTTTGCTTAACGGGCTTTAAAGTCATCTTGCGGTGTGGGAGCACATCCCCAGGGTAGTTCATTCTACAAGTGCAAATGTAAATTATTTTGCTTAAACACTCTAAGAATATCTTGTCGTTATTTTAACGGCCCACACATTTATTTACTAACTGACCGAACGAAGCGCGAGCGCATCTCCGTTTCAGCTTAAGGTAAATTCTTTCGTATGTCTGTCCGGCGTCTGGCTGTTATCCTCTACAGGTTGCATTTCTCAACCGATTCTAGTGAAATTGTCATTCTGAAAAGTGTTAAAAAAATTCAATAAGCTTTCGTTTTGTAACAAGATCTAAAGCGTTAGGTATGTACCAAGTAAGAAATATTGATGGATTGATTTGCAACGATTGAGATGCAAGGATTTTGAAGGTGGCCCATCCCGCTCAACTCCCCATACGAACGGGGAAAGAAGATCACGCACATATTACTTGTCAGAGATCCCAAATTTTGCTCAAAATAGCTTTATTTGATCGAACTAGATGTCTGATTACCGTTGACATTGTAAAATTGTGTTTGGTTTCTAAGTTATAAGGTCCGAAAGTTCGGATTTTTCGCGCTTTTTATACAATAACTTTGGAGGTGGATAACGCAATGATAAATTAAGAACATCCTAAAATGATTAGTCATCAGACATAGCTTATTTAATCAAGATTTATAATCTATTTGTTAGATTTTTGAATATATACAGCGGTCGTGGTTCACTTTTAGCTATAAGTCGTTTTGTAAATAAAATTTTCGTAAATCTTACCAAATCATACACTATACACATTGTCTTTTTTGTGGACATGTTGCATCTTCCTCATCACGGAGCCTGTCATTTTCTTTGAAACAGAGAAGGTCCCAGAGCGCAACAGCACGGTTTTGTACCGTGCCCGCGATTGAGTAGTCCCGCCGGGTTGGGCCGCCTTAAGGCCGTGCTCTCATAAAGGGAAGGTCCTGGCATGGCACCTAATTCCTTCGGGAATGTGTTGTATTGGGCTAATATCATAACGGTAGTTCTGTGGTATTAGCCATCCATGTCAGGTCGCATAAAAAAAAAGACAGTACACTGCTCTCGGATGTGTCATATTTTATCATTAGCCAGTTCAGCAATCCCATGAATGATATGTGTAAATTAATACTCTAGTTGTAAGGGCCGGACGCCTCATCAAATTCTGGAAATGTTTCACAAAATTATATTATGACGTGAAAGTGCTTTCGGAAGTCGGATACGATAAAATTATTTCTATTAAGTTGATGGAATTACGAGAGTAAAAGGTTCCGGTCTCTGTAACTTATGTTTGCGACTAAATATAGCCCAGTTGAGTGAGTTATACAACTGCCAAAAGAAACGAGGTAATTGGAACCATGCAACGTTTTCCAAGCGACAGATTTCATGATAAATTGTGAACGAAACCTACTAAAGTATGTATTTTTTGAGAGTTGTTACAAAATAGAAATGAACGTGCGCTTATTACTTTTCTTATTGTATTGAAAAATATAGGTTTTATTAGCGCAATATGTATGTATGACTAACCCGGAAATATTTTTAAGAGAAAATGACAAACAAATGAAAATCTAAATCGCTTTTCAACTCAGAAATCTAAAAGTTTTTTTTTATGTAATGCGCGGCATATGGCATACGCCAGGACCAATTAAGGCCTGACGACGCCCATGAGCTTTCGAACTTATAAGGGGGCTGCGAAAACCATGCCGGCCGGCCAGGTGCTTCTTCACCTGTCATTGTTGTATTGTATTGTTTTTTTTTGTCATCCATAGACAGTACAATGCATTCGGATTTGTCATATTTTAACATTAGCCAGTTCAGCAAACGACGAAGAACTGGCAATAAACTCAGCTGTTTTTAGTGTTACTGAGCCTTCCCTGGTTGTACGAAATAATGTACGGGTGAATTGTTAATCTTAAAAATGTTCATAAAAGTACGCGATAGTATGTTGTTTATTATGGTAACTATAATGTTATGTTTGTTCTACAAGTGTTTCACAGTGTTGTGTTGCCACTGGAGCAGTGCATCGCTTAAGGTGGCCCATCCCGCTCATCTCCCCATACAAAAGGGGAAAGAAGATCACGCCCATATTTCTTGTCAGAGATCCAAAATTTTGCTCAAAGTAGCTTTGTTTGATCAAACTAGATGTCTGATGACCATTGGCATTGTAAAATTGTGTTTGGTTTCTAAGTTATAAGGTCCGAAAGTTCGAATTTTTCGCGCGTTTTATACAATAACTTTGGAGGTGGATTACGCAATGATAAAGTAAGAATATCGTAAAAAGATTAGTCATCAGACATAGCTTATTTATTCAAGATTTATGATCTATTTGGTTTTTGTTATATTTTTGACTACAGCGGTCATGGTTTACTTTTAGCTATAAGTCGTTTTGAAATGAAAATTTTCGTAAATCTTACCAAATCATTCACTATGCACATTGTCTTTTTTGTGGACATTTTGCATCTTCCTCATCACGGAGCTTGTCTTATTCTTGTGTCTTATTCTTTGAAACAGAGCGGGTCCCAGAGCGCAACAGCACGGTTTTGTACCGTGCCCGCGAATGAGTTAGGCCCGCCGGGTTGGGCCACCTTAAAGGTCCTTGCTTACGTTGACGCTTTGCTCGGGTTATTTCTTTCCCTAAAATATGGTTGAAAGAGGTAATGGCTGTGCCCGGCGTGATGCTCGTGAACGGGTGCTGTTTGTGGGGACTGGCCTGCTCAAACCGGGCTGTTGCGCTCTGGGACCTTTTCTGTTTCAAAGAATAAGACAGGCTCCGTGATGAGGAAGATGAAATATGTCCACAAAAAAGATAATGTGCATAGTGTATGATTTGGTAAGATTTACGAAAATTTTAATTTCAAAACGACTTATAGCTAAAAGTAAACCACGACCGCTGTATTAAAAAATCTAACAAAAACCAAATAGATTATAAATTTTGATGAAATAAGCTATGTCTGATGACTAATCTTTTTAAAATTTTCTTACTTTATCATAGCGTAATCTACCTCCAAAGTTATTATATAAAACGCGCGAAAAATCCGAACTTTCGGACCTTATAACTTAAAAACCAAACACAATTTTACAATGCCAACGGTCATCAGACATCTAGTTCGATCAAATAAAGCTATTTTGAGCAAAATTCGGGATCTCTGACAAGTAATATGTGCGTGATCTTCTTTCCCCGTTTGTATGGGGAGTTGAGCGGGATGGGCCACCTTAAGATTGATCATTGTTCAACCCGAACGAAGTTGCGGCATCTAGTATATTATAAGCGAGCAGAATAAACATTACCTTTGCGGTCGTAACGTTCACGAAGTACAGCTCAGACTCCTCATTGTTCAGCATTATCGACACCTTCTGCTCTGTGCTCTCCGCGTCTGTAACAAGAGAACCCATCTTCACCCACTGCACGAACAGAATCCAACGTTTACTACGGAGAGGGGAAAAGAACAGGTTAAACTTGATACAGACACCTTCTGCTCTGTGCTCATCGCGTCTGTAACAAGAGAACCCATCTTCACCCACTGCACGAACAGGATCCAACGTTTACTACGGAGAGGGGAAAAGAAAAGGTTAAACTTGATACAGACACCTTCTGCTCTGTGCTCATCGCGTCTGTAACAAGAGAACCCATCTTCACCCACTGCACGAACAGGATCCAACGTTTACTACGGAGAGGGGAAAAGAACAGGTTAAACTTGATACAGACACCTTCTGCTCTGTGCTCATCGCGTCTGTAACAAGAGAACCCATCTTCACCCACTGCACGAACAGGATCCAACGTTTACTACGGAGAGGGGAAAAGAACAGGTTAAACTTGATACAGACACCTTCTGCTCTGTGCTCATCGCGTCTGTAACAAGAGAACCCATCTTCACCCACTGCACGAACAGAATCCAACGTTTACTACCGAGAGGGGAAAAAGATAAGGTTAAACTTGATACAAAACTTTTATTAAACTTTTTCTTGTGACTTTTCCGTATGTAACTGATGTTACAAAACAATAGGGTGGCATTGGCATACATATGTAATTCGGAATTGAATAACAAAGTAATTCTTCTTAATAATAGTAAACACTTGTGCTGGAGAAGTTCATAATTAAAACTCATAAATGGCGAAAATAATATCACCTTGCTTGAATTGTATCGATATATTATTTAATTCAAATTCATATGGGTAAACATATTATTTCTGAAAGTTAAATACAAAATTAATAATAAAACACTTTAGATTGTATGTATTTATTGAAAACATAATATCTAAAGGAGTTCAGAGAGGTTAGTTAGAGAAACATCTCTTAGTAGCGATACATATATATGTATTTGCGTGTTAACGGACTATAGCTAGGGCGGTCTATTATGCTTACTTTGACAGTCTGATGTCATACGGTCTGATGTTCTGGGGAAATGCATCCGAAGCAAATCGAATATTTTTGTTACAGAAAAGAGCCTTGCGAAGTATCCTCAACATGAAAGTCAGGGATTCTTGTAGAAATGTCTTTAAAGATCTCGGAATAATGTCCCTCGCAAATAAGTATGTATATCAAAATATAGTCTATGCAAAAAAAAACTATAGAATCGGCTACTCTTAATGCTGACATACATTCCCATAATACTAGAAATAAGTTTAATATACAATGTCCAAAACACAGACGAGCAAAGACTTCGAAGAGTTTTATTCACAACAGTGTTAGATTATACAATAAATTACCAGCAGTAATGAGAAATTTGCACCTTAATGAATTTAAAAATAAAATTAAATCAGTTCTTCTTAGTAAAGTATCTATATATATAAAAGAAAGTCGTGTTAGTTACTTCACTTATAACTCAAGAACGGCTGAACCGATTTAGCTAAAAATTGGCAGGGAGGTAGTTTAGAGCCAGGAGAAGGACATAGGATACTTTTTATCCCGTTCGACATCATTCCCGTGTGACTTGACATGTAACGTCAGTCACTATAAAACGTGGTATAACAAAAAAGAATCAGACTTGGAATAACAAAATTGACGTATAATGACAGCTATGTAATGACGTATGGATGACAATTTGATATCTATATATATAAAATAAAGTCGTGTTTGTTACAACACTTATAACTCGAGAACGGCTGGACCGATTGCCATGGTTTTTGATTTGTTGGATTTGTTTCCGTCCCGAATAGCAGAATACATCTTAAAAACAATGAAAACTCGATATGTGAATGCCAACGCCAGATCGCGGAATGAATGACGAATGTGATAGAGATTGGAACGTGAACGTGAATATGATCCACATGAACTAATCCAATCAGTTCAAACGAATGTACCTCTGTTGAATCCTAAGCAGAAGGAAGTCTATGATACACTGATTAATGCAATTGATGATGGAAATGGCGGCTTATTTTTTTTGGATGCCATTGTCTGGATGCCTCCTGTCATTGATTTTGGCCACTGTACGTGCGAGATCCGAAATTGCGGTAGCAATTGCTTCTTCTGGAATAGCGGCCACATTGTTAGACGGATGCCGTACGGCTCACTCAGCGTTAAAATTGCCATTAAACCTTCAAACTACTGAACAACCGACATGTAACATTTCGAAACAGTCCGCAATGGCCAAAAATTTAGTAGCATCAAAAATCATCATATGGGACGAATGCACAATGGCGCACAAACACGCATTGGAAGCACTAGACCGAACATTAAAAGATCTGCGCAATGACTCGAGATGTTTTGGTGGTGCAATGATTTTATTATCTGGCGATTTCCGACAAACACTACCAGTCATTCCAAGATCTACTGCTGCCGACGAAATAAACGCTTGCCTCAAAGCATCAAATCTGTGGCGATATGTAAAGAAACTTCAACTGTCTGTAAATATGAGATTTGCATTGTTGAACGATCTATCTGATGATGATTTCTCGAAGCAATTGCTGACTATCGGTAATAGCCGTGTTCCTGTTGACAAATCGAGCGGTTTGATTTCATTTCCTCCAAATTTTTGCAATTTCGTATCATCAAAAGACGAGCTTATCAACAAAGTATTCCCGGATATCATTGCTAACCACAATAATATTAAATGGTTAAGTGAGCGAGCAATTTTGGCAGCTAAAAATAAAGATATAGATGACCTCAATTTTATAATTCAAAATCAAATCGTAGGTACTCTGTATTCATTCAAATCTATCGACTGTATAACAAACGAAGAAGAAGCCACTAATTATCCAACTGATTTTTTAAACTCCTTAGATGTGCCTGGTTTACCACCGCAAAATTTAAAACTTAAAGTTGGCTCAGTAGTCATCATGATTAGAAATTTCAACCAACAAAAACTGTGTAATGGAACGCGTTTGGTGATAAGAAAAATGATGAGCAATGTGATTCACGCGTCGATACTTAAAGGAAAATTTAAAGATGAGGAAGTTCTTATTCCAAGGATTCCGATGATCCCAACGGATATGCCCTTTGAGTTTAAACGAATTCAATTCACGTTTCGTCTTGCCTTCGCCATGACGATCAACAAATCACAGGGCCAATCCTTGACTATTTGTGGCCTCAATCTAGAAAATGCATGTTTTTCTTATGGTCAATTGTACGTGGCATGCTCACGTGTCGGCAAACCATCCGCTTTAAATTGTTCTTGCGCCTGACCAAAAAACAAAGAATGTCGTTTACCACAAAGTGCTTGAATGAAAATCCTATTAATGAATTAATCCGAGTTTTTTTTTTTTTTTCCCAATCTGTACAACATAGTTTTCAATCATTTTTTTCTGACATGAGTTTGAAGTACTTAATAATATTTTTTTATTTTTTTTTATTTTTATTCCCTTCTGTATGTATGTTTTCATCATAATAAAATACTTTTTTGTTTCTATCTATATAAATATATTATTTTGTATCATTATTTTACGTTCATCAAAGCCTAAATTAGTTCAGCTAAAAAGTAACGACATTCATTGACTGTTAGGCGGTACGAAGTTCGCCGGGTCAGCTAGTATTATAATATAAGCGAAGCTCTTTCCGATAAAACTCTCTTTTGTGACTTAATATCATAAGAAGACAAGTACATAACTGTGTACCATACAAAATTGTAAGACTTCTTTGACATAATACTACGCTGGTAGTATTTTTTTATATATAAATACTTATTCTATATATAATATATTGACTTGATACACGTCATTGGTATCAAACTTGACGAGGGCTTTATACACCTGACATAGGTTAAGTTGACGACGGCTTTTACACCAGAGTATACTTGTAATGCTATAAATTATATTAATTTATATAATTGAATTAGTAAGTTTATTAGTTGTAAGTAACTTAAACTTAGGGTTGCTGTTTCTATTGTTCTTTGTTCTTTGCCTTACAACTGTTCTGCCAAGGAATTGTTTGGCAGTAGCATTTAGATCTAAGTATGTATTTCATAATTGTGGACGGAAAAATATGTTATGTAAACCCGTGAAGTTTCTTTGCGGGTTCTTCTTTACTGGGTTGATCGAATCCGCGGATCTTTGTGACGTAACTTGGTGTAGTTTGACTACCAAAAAGTTTAAATAAATGAAATGAAATGAAATGAAATTTAGTCACTGGTTAAGTTCAATAATTTCGTTCCCAAAATTTCAAATTATAAAAAAAAAATGATAAGCAAAAATATCAAAACATTCTGAGTTTTGAAAATATAATTCGTTCTCAGAGCATCTAGCGTCGACCTCGTGGTTGACATTAGGTTGACTGGTTGTAAACATTATAATGTTAAAGCGAAAATATAAACTACACATCGTACGGGTAGGTACATTCTGTAGTACGCTTTAATTTAATATTTTTAATGCATCACGAATTCAAAAAAGTATCCCTAAATCATAGTGAGATAGATTTTTGCACATTCACGTATCAATTTACTTTACTAGTTATCGAACCAGTAGCAAAAAATAAATGATATAAAATGAGTGCCGCAGCGCATTTGGCAGTCTGCAGAGAGCTCAAAGCAATAAAAGCAAGCGCAAATGCAGCAAAGTTATGCACGTAAGGTTCTTACCTTCAGCTCTTATGGACGTGAAATCCTTTCAGTCCGATGTACTTCCGCAGAAGTGGCAAAGGTAATTGCAAATTCCTGTGAATATTGGCAATTCAAAGTGGAGCGAAAAGCGCGACGGTTTGCCTATTTAGTCGGACCGAAATAAACTCATAAGTGAATTATAAATTGAAATAAACGTAATGCGGTGGCGTACATGTTATTACGACTATACTCATGGATAATGTGGCTTCACAGAGCATGAATTAATTTACTAGAGATGTGTTTGCGGATTCAAGTGTGATTTACGATATATGTAGCTCTCTAGCTGTGAGGTTATACCTAAAGGGAGACGCTACTCCTACAGATGTCGATGATAAACGACAAATAAAACCGTAATAATAAATGTCCGTGTTCGTAGTATTTGCTGGAACTGTGCATGGATGGCTTATCCCACAACTACTGTCATTCCTGGCATGGATGAATCTTTACGTTGATCGATGCTATGGATGGCGGATAAACCGGTCAATTACGAGTCGGACATGCACACGAAGGGTCCCGTACCGTCGTACAAGATTTAATAACAAAAAATACGTTTTTTGTATGGTGAATTCAATTGCTGTAGGGTTTCCTCGTTAGATTTTGAAAGAAGTGGACTGTATTATAACGTAGATCGATGATTTCGAAGTACTACAAGGATTTAAATAAAGAGAATTTGGAAACACTTCAACTCACGTCTTTACTGGACGATAGCCCACGTCACACACTTTTGCAACCACAGACAAGCTGTCATCATAGATTTTTACCTATCCAGTACTATGGATTTACTCTATATCTAGTTTATTTGAATGAATTTGCGCACGAAACATATGGGGGCACCCTTTAATTTTTATGACAGCGGAGGCTTATCAATAGGGTTCCGTTGGCACCCTTTGGGTACGAAACCCTACAAAGACGAATCCGAGTGTGTAATATACATGCAATGGAGGGAATAAAGAAACTGAAACTAACATTTGTAAAGTGTACGAAAACCTCATTTTTAGGGTTCCGTACCCAAAGGGTGAAAACGGAACCCTATTACTAAGCCTCCGCTGTCCGTCCCTCCGTCCGTCCGTCCGTCCATCCGTCCGTCTGTCACAGGGCTGTATCTCATGAACCGTAATAGGTAGGCAGTTGAAATTTTCACAGATTGTGTATTTATTTTGCCGCTATAACAATAAATAGGTAAAATTTAAAAATAATAAAAATTAACGGGGGGCCCCATACATAAAACCTGATTTTTTTTTTAATATTGTACGATGGTACGGAAACCTTCGTGTGCGACTCCGACTCGCACTTGGCCGGTTTTTATATATAAATATTAAAATCCTTCACAAATGTCCTTAGCTCATTGCTTGATCCATTTGAATACTGAAAACAAACGCGGCTGTTCGTAGCACCACTACGCTTTCCCGTAAGCCTTGGCAAAAACCTGCTCTACAAACGAGTTCAGATACATACGAACTTTCGTAGCAAATACAAATTTTGATAATGTTGAAACTTTCCTGTTGACGTTACTTTTCTGTTTATCTTCTTTATGTTTTATATATATTTAATGGTTACAAAATTCCGTTTCATTGTTTCTTTGAGATTTTTTTTTTGATGATGACAATTTATTTTTTTATTTATTTATTTGATAAAAACAGTAGTTACAAAAGTAAATGTTACCTCCTATACTAAACTAGGTTTGTCCTACAGGAGGCAACCTAAAGATTACAGTCAAGTGCTTTACATTAACCAAAAATGAGCTAAGTATTATGAGAAACATCTATTTTTTCAATGAAAGCTCTGGTTCATCGATTAAAAACACATTGTATAGAGTTCGTTGCTAGATCTCGAATGAATGTACGTATTCATCATGAAAAATTGTACCAAATTTCTACTTGATACCATAACATTATGCCAGTTAATATACGAAATTTTAGTGAATATTTTCTTTAAATGCGTGAATTTTAAAATGTGTATTTTAAAATAAAAAACCACCAATATATTCCATATTTTTAAATACACAGATTTGTCTGGTATGTGGGTGCATACATTTGAAAACTATGTTTAAGAATGAAATGAAAGCTCTGGTTCATCGATTAAAAACACATTGTATAGAGTTCGTTGCTAGATCTCGAATGAATGTACGTATTAATCATGAAAAATTGTACCAAATTTCTACTTGATACCATAACATTATGCCAGTTAATATACGAAATTTTAGTGAATATTTTCTTTATATGCGTGAATTTTAAAATGTGTATTTTAAAATAAAAAACCACCAATATATTCCATATTTTTGAATACACAGATTTGTCTGGTATGTGGGTGCATACATTTGAAAACTATGTTTAAGAATAAGAATGAAAAAATTGACTTTTAATTAGAAGATTGCATCGTGTAAAATCTTTTCATGCAAACCTTTTTATAAATAAATTCGGGACATTGAAAACCAGGGTGCCATTGTAACAAAGACATAAAATGTGTTTAATCTTTATTATTTACCTGGACATTGATTACCTGCTGCAAAGCTCAACACACTAGTTGACACAATACAAACACAATAGACCTCGTATAAAAAGATTTTTAAGGGCTTAATATCACCATACATACAGCAATCAGTTCCATAAGAGCGTAAGTGAAACTATAACTTATTATTAAAAAAAATACTACTACTTATTTTGGAATTTCAAAAAGATGAAAGAGGCATTGATGATCTAGGTGTGTTATACATGTAAAATTAAAAAATAATAGTTTATGAATAGTTGCATAATTTGAAAACGCAAAGTACCAGAGACTTACCGCCGAATTCAGATTGGGCGGACTAACTTGAATACGCCGGTCTAAACCGGTTTTGTATGTATTTGAAAAATGTTACGGCTTTTCACGCGGCAGGAAGAGACATTCTCCGACGTTTCGAGCTAATTATTCAGCCCGTTGTCAAGGAGGCATCCGCCGCGCTCGTGCGCAGCAAACGCTGAGGTGACCGCTAGGCTCGCCGTGGCCGTAAATCGTAGCTGTTAGACGATAATATCGGCGACGATATTGTCAGCTCATATTGCCTGTCGTCTGAAGTTCGGACCGCAGCCAAACACATTTCCGCTTCCGCCCCCACTCACAGCTACGATTTACGATCACGGCGAGCCTAGCGGTCACCTCAGTCATCTGCTGCGTACAAACGTGGCGGATGCCTCCTCGACAACGGGCTGAATGATTAGCTCGACACGTCGGGGAATGTCTCTTCCTGCCGCGTGAAAAGCCGTAACATTTTTCAAACATGTCTAACGACCGCGGTAATAGCAGAAGTATCACGGTTTCGTATGGTTTGTCCGTTGCTAATGCCGTACTAAGTTTTCACAGGTTCACTCTGGGTACGACTGTTACAGTTTTATTTTAAATTATAGCTAGAATTTATGCATAAATGGTTATTTTTTATCATCGAAATTAGTTGAGGTTATTTTTAAATAATTTTAAATGTTATTTTACTTACGCCCTTTTAAAATTGAATGCAAAGGGCGTGATAAGCCCTGAATAATAATTTTAACAAGTTTCAGAAACATTTTTTTTTATTTATTTATATTAACAAGCTGATACATTGTAATGTAATTCTTAAACTAAACCAGGTTTGTCTTATAAGAACTACTATTCCAGGAGGTCACGAAATTTTTGGTCACGATAAGGTAAATGGCTGAATTTGGGTTCACATGTTATAAACCAACCCTCTGATGCTAAATATGTCAGTCTGCCTGCGCCAAGTGGTTGCGTTATCTACATTGGCTATATAAAATAGATGTTGGTATGTACCTGCTGATTAATATACTGATAGTCTAGAAACATTGATATCTATTAATTATGCAACAATAACAGGTCGATTTTTATATTAAATACTTAAATGTACCTAAAGTTATATCTGTAACCTAAATCGCCAATAACTATGAAATGCAAGCAAAAAATTGTTCAGTTTTTGTATTGCTAACCAAGTATGTACTGATACTTTCATGCTTCGTCATTTGCATCCATTTACTTTATCATATATATTTTTTGTCACCATAACAAATTTTTCAGTCGCCTTATCTACATAACGCAACCACTTGGCGCAGGCAGACTGACACATTTAGCTTCATAGGGTTGGTCTTTATCCTGTGAACCCAGTTTCAGCCATTTACGTTATCGTTACCATTTTTGTCGCGGCCTCCTAGTCTATACTGCTAACGATGTTTTTTACATGGGTATAATACGATTAGGTAAAACTTTTACAAAGTAATGCAGTTATACATTATGAACAATATATAACATACACACTATCAAAAATGTCTGTATCGTCACACACATTACTGACTGTTGAACAATATTCCGTTCATATCGGATGTTGTTTATTCGGACCATTAAACCCATGACGTCTCGCATGAGAAGCAAGGCCCCGCGACTTGAGCTATGAGTCGCTCAGAGTTTTTGGCCACTTCTTTGTTGTGAATTTGAGGCGTTAATTGAGCACGGATATAAAAATCTTCCCTAGCAATCTCCCCTAATTCCATCAATTTGATATAATTGATACCGTCAGTTAGAATTAACGTCTCACGCCGAAGTCACGCTTGCACCGAGGGCTGCATCTCTCAGCAAAGGATATAGAATGAGAATTTATTCAGAGGAAAAAGTAACGTTTATTAGCATTGTAAGTAATACAAAACAAAAACCAAAGGGTTCGCAAGGGTACCCTAACAAGTCAAAGAATGGCTTTAAAAAAATTATAGGTCATTCGGTATCTAGGCAAATTTAGTCGATCAGCTATTGGACATTCACAAATGTATTTTCATCTAAATGATTTTAATCGAAATGAAAGTTAGAAATGAAGTTAAGAGCGATCAATAGTTTCATTTATATTTGTGAAAACTTGTTAGGTTTATTATTTTATTTCTAGTGTATTCTGTGTAACTTGTTTTTTAGCTGTAAGTTTTCCTTTTAATAAATGAATAAATAAAACTTTTTATGCCTTTGAGACCTTGAGACCAACTGATTCAGCCAATGCCATACAATGTGGCGTTGAGTGTACCTATCAATACACATCGATAGGTACGCGTAGGTAGGTACTATCCCGGGTGGGCTTAACAATACCACCACAGAATAAGTGCTACCACCTAAAAGGAGAAGAGAACCTACAGTATTACATTTGAACCATTGATTTTGTAGAGTCTTGTCAAACAGGTACCTTAAGGTGGCTCAACCCGGCTGGACTAACTCATTCGCGGGCACGGTACAAAACCGTGCTGTTGCGCTCCGGGACCTTCTCTGTTTCAAAGAAAAAGATAGGTTCCGTGATGATTCCTCATGCAACATGTCCACAAAAAAGACAATATGCATAGTGTATGATTTGTTAAGATTTACGAAATATTTATTTCAAAACGACTTATAGCTAAAAGTAAACCACGACCGCTGTAGTCAAAAATCTAACAATCACCAAATAGATTATAAATCTTGATTAAATAACCTATGTCTGATGACTAATCTTTTTAAGATGTTTTTACTTTATCATTGCGTAATCCGCCTCCAAAATTGTTGTATAAAACGCGCGAAAAATTCGAATTTTCGGACCTTATAACTTACATAGAAATCAAACACAATTTTACAATGCCAACGGTCATCAGATATCTAGTTTGATCAAATAAAGCTATTTTGAGCAAAATTTGGGATCTCTGATAAGAAATATGGGCGTGATCTTCTTTCCCCGTTGGTATGGGGAGTTGAGCGGGATGGCCCACCTTAAGAACGGCCCGTAAGCAATGCTCCCCATACAAACGTAGTTTACTAATCATTTGTAAACCGCCATTCGAATTAAATTGATATTTAATATGTAATATCAGGTAACAAATATCTGTGTCTTCACGCTTTTGTTTTTTTTTGTAAAATCTAAACCGAAAGAAATTAAAGCTAAAATAAAATCTTCATACGAATTTTGTTTTCTCTGTGCAGACACAGATATTTGTAGCCTAATATTAGATACCAAATATTAAGAACGTTGGAAAAGTGGTTTTAAAATTATTAGTAAACTACGTTTGTATGGGAGGCGAAATTTTCTGATGCTTACGGGCCGACCTTAAAATCATTTCTTAAGATAGTATTATTTTATAACCAGACAAAATAAATAGTTTCTATTGGGTTACAACTTATCAACACAATATCATTTTGTTAGCCCATCGCAACAGAGCAAAATAAATAAGTTGCGCCCATAACATTGATTGATTGAGCCGCGGATTCGATTAACTCAGTGGACAAGAACCAGCGAAGAAACTCCACTGTTCTATAGATATATTTTTCTTCTGAATAAAAGTGCGATTACAATAAGCTGTATCAGAGATATTACTGATGCAACGAATTTTATTTCATTTAATTTCATTTATTTAAACTTTAGGGTAGTCAAACTACACCAAGTTACGTCACAAAGATCCAGTAAATAAGAACCCTCAAATAAACTTTACGGGTTTACATAACATATTTTTCCGTCCACAATTATGAAATACATACTTAGATCTAAATACTATTGCCAAACAATTCCTTGGTATAACAGATTAAGGCAAAGAACAAAGAACAATAGAAACAGCAACCCTCAGTTTAAGTTACTTACAACTAATAAAGTTTAAGCAATTATATAAACTTATGTAATTTTTAGTATTATAAGTATACTCTGGTGTAAAAGCCGTCGTCAACTTAACCTATAACAGGTGTATAAAACCCTCGTCAAGTTTGATACCAATGAAGTGTATCAAGTCAATATATTATATATAGAATTGTCGCACTTGGCAAAAAATCATCCCCTTAAGGCGCTAGGGCGAGTCAACTTGTAACGCTAGACAAATGTACCTCCGAAAAAATGTAATATATAGCAAAACGCCTCAGTGATTCCAAATAAAAGTTCATTTAAGAGCATCCTCATACCTAAACATTTTGGACCAATTTTTGCGATTAAAACGAGATAGCCAGAGCCCGACGTCGCTTAGTTAGAGCAGCTCAAAATAATTCTTTCTAAATGTGACCAACACGCATAACGCGTGAAACCGGTTTTTTTATCGTTTCGTTAAAGAAATTGGGAAAAGCTAAACATGCTCTTCGCTTAATAGTTAGATAATGTTAAGATCTTTGAAATGGTATTAAAATAAATATTAGTTAATGTCAATATACGCCGCAAACTTGAAAAAGAATAAATTTGAGACCTGACTTCAAAAATTTTTTCCATGCATAAAATATCAATTTCTGTAAAAAAAATGTTTCTGTTTTGGTAGAACGTTAGCTGGAATTATACATGTTTTTTTTTTCATGTTTTTATTCCATAGAGATCAGGAACAAATGACAAATCCGAGTGCTGTGTAATGATGCAAATGATGTACAAGCAATACAATACCCAGTGCCGTCCTTCCTTTCTCGTTGTTCAAAGGTCCCATAATAACCAGTCGAAAGTCCCAAAGGACCTATCGACTGTACATATTAATTATCTCCTGCCCTAAGGGGTGAGGGGAGAGGGGAGGAAGAAAAGGTCCCGTGAATGTTCGGTCCTTTAAGTTTGTAATCCAACATGTCAGCGGGCGATCGACTTAGAGAGTATAGAGGTCCTTGTTTTGTTAGGTGATTAAAATGCTCACTAATTCTTTAAGAGGATAATGAGGTGATCTTACCTTGCATCCACGACATACGCCCATAAAAATGTCGATACAAATCTTTGGAGTCTGATATCGTGAACAAAAGATAAGTTATCAAAAAAATAAAACGTACAGATGTAGCACTGAGTTGGTTTATTTAGTGTGCAAAATTTTAGAAAATTATTTCTTAATTTGATTGAAGGAACCGGCACGAGCCATTGTGTGGACTCGATCACTTCATTGTCCTCTTAACGGCCTCTTCTTAAGGAAAGTTAAAAACAAATCGGTTTGGGTATAATCTTTAATTTACAAATTAATGTCTCCGGAAATAGCTTTTAAAATAATTTTAAAACGTTCCTATTTGCTTCTTGCGTTCCTATTTATGGAAACAAAAAAAATGACATTCTCGTTTTATTTATTTTATTACAAAACGACGGTAATTTTGATAACAAATACTACAGTAGAACTCCCAAGTGTCAATTTTGTTTTATTTAGGAAATAAAAATGTTTAAAGTTGACACTTTTGCTTAGGGCTAAAAGCAGAAAAAGAAATCTAGTTTAAAAAATATAGACACAGAAGGTTTTGTATAACAGTTATTTAGGCTAGTGCCAGTGGTGGTGGTACTAGGTTCTATTTTTCAGGTTTGTAGTTGAAGCCATATTATTAAGGAGCTGAATAAAAAGAAGGAACAGCATTATTGAATCGAATAGTATTAAAATCATTACTTATATCATTATTTTCTATCCATCTCAACGTAAACACAGTAAGTAAATATAATGGAAAGATAATTTTATGTCGGCACACTGTAATATTTCTCTTTTCTAGCCGACTACCATGCAAAGGAGGCATAAATACGCTGTGATATTTCGCAGCGAATTCCTCATTATGAGCAAAGCGTTTCGCAAACGGAGCTACTCAAAAATATATGCAACGGTTTTGTGGCAACGTTAAACTGTTGTGAACTGACGTGCAGGCAGTCACTTTTGACAGCTATCGCTGTGACGCCCTCTCCTACACGTGAGCTGTGTGATATTCGTGAGATAATAAACCGATACCAGATTACTACCAAGTTCTGCCATTGTTTACTCCTGTGGGCTCCTCGAACTACGCAGCGGACTCAGCACACGTGCGGATACGATAGGTTTATGGAATTGCGTGCCAGTAGCTTGCCTGTCACTGCCAATTTATTCAGATAGAGAATAATTTCGAGGGCTTACTTCAAGAAGTCAGAAAAAGTTGTATTGAAATAATTAAAGTTTCACGTATGTTTAGGATGTAAATATTACGATATCTTTGGACGTCGACAGTGTACAGTAAATGTTTTTTTTGAAGATTTTAGAGCAAACAATTTAGAACAAGTCAAAATTGACCTTTTTTGACTTCGTGCATTCTTGAAGCAAGCCCACGATTTGGAATTACCAATTTCATAACCAAATCGGTTGCTAACTCATTCTACGAAACGGCGACATAAAAACTGACACCGCTGAAAAATCTGACACATTCTCGCATTTTGTACTCTAAGGGTACCGTAAGCACCCGGAAATTTCGCCTCCCTTACAAACATAGTTTTCGTATCTAATATCAAACAAAAAATATCTGTGCCTGCGTGTCTTTGTTTTTTAGGTAAATGTATCCTGGGTCGAACCACAGAGAAAACAAAATTCGTATGAAGATTTTCTTTTTTTGCTTTCATTTGATTCGGTTTTGTCTATGCAACCTACAGAAAAACGAAACATGACGGAATATTGCCGATAAAAAATATCAATCAGTTGCATTTATTTTGAGTGGCTTCGTGTGCGAATATCCTTAGACAACTGTTACCTTATGAATGCGCCCCTATTATGTTTGTTGGCTATATAATCACACTTGGCACCATTTTGTCGTTGCGACATTTGAAACAAACACAACCACATTTTGACAAACTAGCCAAATTACAGAAACCAAATTAAATAACTTACGAGTAGATTTTAACGCGAGTGAATCGCAGACCCTTATTCGTTCACAAAAAAAACTAAACAAGGGAACTAGGGAACCAAAAAAAGGGATACCATGCAAACTGCACTGACGTAACGCTTCGACTATTTATCATATTAGGAATGATAATATTCAACGGGTAGGCTTAACACTACTATGTAGTAAGTAGCGTAGGTCCACCTCTTACAGTTTCATATGGGTTCAGAACCATGAAGTTACTAGTATTCTCATAATGCACATTTAATCCTTGATAAAAAAGAGGTGTGCCGTGTATCGAACCATTACCATTACGAGTTGTACATTTTGTACAGCTCGTGGTCTAGGGGCTAGAGGACTTGCCTTTCACAGAGATCTGGGTTCAAATCATCGCCCCGGTAATGCACCACTTTCTGTCTCATTCTGAGTTCGATAAGAGCATTTCGTTATGAATTGGAGCTGTTCCATGCTTCGGAACCCATGCAATACTGTAGGTCCCTTTCCGCTACTAGCTGGTAGGGTTAAGGGCGCCCTTCCCGGCGAGACTAACTCATTCGCGGGCACGGAACAATACCGTGCTATCGCGCTCTGGGACCTTCTCGGTTTCAAAAAAAAAACAGGCTCCGTTATGAGGACTACATGTCCACTAAGTACACAATGCACATAGTGTTTGATTTGATAAGATTTGCGAAATTTTTTATTCCGAAAAAGATTTATAGCTAAAAGTAAACCACGACCGCTGTAGTAAAAAATTTAACAAGAACTAAATTAATTAATACATCTTTATGAAACAAGCTTTGTCTGATGACTAATCTTTTTAAGATTTTTTTTTTATCGTTGAGTAATCCACCTCCAAATTTATTGTATAAAACGCGCGAAAAATTCGAACTTTCGGGCCTTGTAACTTAGAAACCAAACACAATTTTACAATGCCAACAGCCATCAAAAATCTAGTTTTTCCAAATAAAGCTATTTTAAGCAAACATTTGGATACCTAATAAGGAATATGGGCATCATCTTCTTTCCACATTTATATGGGGAGTTGAGCGGGAAGGCCCGCCTTAAAACCGCCCGGGTTGGTACTATGAAACTATGGTTGAAGCGCCAATGAGTCTTCCATCCAGTTCAATGTAGCCGTGCTCATAAAGGGAAGGTTCTGGAACGGTACGTAATTCCTTCGGTAAGGTATATTGAGCTAGGTATATTGTAAGGGTAGTTGTGTGGTATTAGTCATGAATGTCAGGTTCCATAAAAAAAGTCTAGGCCATTCAAATAGACGAAATAAATATTATATCAGGGAAGCATCTTCTTGAGCCGATTGAGCTATCCGCACAGCGTCGTAAAAGTCTCCCCTGATAGGAAAATAAGCAGACGTATTCCTGCAGATTCATTTGATGCACGCTCATTTCCACAAATATGCTATCGGGTCTGATTGAGGACGTTACGTGGATTTGAGGGTGGATTTCGTTTACAAATAAACATATTTTCAATTATAGCGATCGAGGTAGGTAGGACGGAAGTGGCAATCAAAGCTCATCGTAGCCAGTTTTTAGTAATGATACATATACTGACGGTACCGCCGGACAGTCGGTTCAATTACGAATTCGCTCACTCCTGATAGTTCCGACGACACGTAAGATCCACACAAGACGCTTCACCGGTTTTCCCGCGAGAAAACTGAATCAATGATTCCATAATAATAATGCAGAAAGTTATAATATTGAGTTCTAGGCGCTCAACCGCTTAGCGCTATTCAGCCCTTAGTTATTGAAGCAACATTACATTTGAATTAGTGTCCGACCGAAACTGGTTTTCCGGCCGAAACCAAAACCGAAACGTGGTCAAGTATAAATAATAAATATAAGTATATAATTTGGTGCATTTTACCCATTATTCTGCATTTATTAGGACATAAAATGAAAACACAGTATATGAAGTTTGTTGTAATCATTTTTTTTTTAATTTAATATCAAAAAAATATTAATTCGTTTCGGTTTCGGCAAAAGGTTCGGCTAATGTTGGCCGAAACCGAAACTGCCGCCGAAACTTGATTTTTGGCCGAAACTCGGCCGAAACCGAAACCGAACTTTCGGTCGGACACTAGTAGGAATACAAGCAATTTCTGTAAAATTACTCACTTAAGGTAGCCCAACCCGCTCAACTCCCCACACAAACGGGGAAAGAAGATCATGGCCATATTTCCTGTCAGAGATCTCAAATTTTGATCAAAATAGCTTTATTTGATCGAACTAGATGTCTGATGACCGTTGGCATTGCAAAATTGTGTTTGGTTTCTAAGTTATAAGGGCCGAAAGTTCGAATTTTTCGCGCGTTTTATACAATAACTTTGGTGGTTTATTGCGCAATGATAAAGTAAGAAAATCTTAAAAAGATTAGTCATCAGACATAGCTTATTTAATCAAGATTTATAATCTATTTGGTTTTTGTTAGATTTTTGACTACAACGGTCGTGGTTTACTTTTAGATATAAGTCTTTTTCGGAATTAAAAATTTCGTATATCTTATCAAATTAAACACTATGTGCATTGTGTACTTAGTGGACATGTTGCATCTTCCTCATCACGGAGCCTGTCTTATTCTTTGAAACAGGGAAGGTCCCAGAGCGCGACAGCACAATTTTGTACCGTGCCCGCGAATGAGTTAGTCCCGCCGGGTTGGGCCACCTTAATATGATCCCACTGGGTATTCGTGCATACATATTATAAACAAAAGCCTTTGATTTCTTTGACGAACCGTTATAATATAATTAAATGTCGGAACATGGCACTGGTAAATAAAGTAAAAAGTACATAAATGACAAATTGCCCACTTAAAACCCGAGCCAAAGTTGTGAGTTGGTAGTAATAGGAAAGCGTGGTTTTTAGGGTTCCGTACCCAAAGGGTGAAAACGGAACCCTATTACTAAGCCTCCGCTGTCCGTCCGTCCGTCCGTCTGTCCGTCTGTCACAGGGCTGTATCTCAGTAACCGTAACAGATAGCCAGCTGAAATTTTCACAGAGTGTGTATTTATAATATTTTGCCGCTATAACAACAAATAGGTAACATTAAGAAATAATTAAAATTAAAGGGGGTCCCCATACAAAAAACGTTGTTTTTTGGTAAACATTTTTTTACGATGGTACGGAACCCTTCGTGTGCGAGTCCGACTCGCACTTGGCCGGTTTCTTAATTATGGTTTGGAAATTGGAAAACAGAAATGCGTCGTTTTATTATTACCAGGTATAGCATTAACGCAGACACCGATATTATTACCAATCGCTGAAAAGTCATTTGACCTTTTTCTTCACAACACTTCGAATACAAATCCACTAATAAAATCTCAATCACAGGGTTTTGTCTGTCCTGCCACACATGGCCACTGACCAAGCAACGGGATTTGACATGTCCGCCTAAAATAACCACTGAGCAACCAACGTCAGCCTCAATAGCCCAGTGGCGCGACACTTCGGCGATCGCTCTCCGAAGTTAAGCAACGCTGGGTCCGGTCTGGTCTTGGATGGGTGACCATTCGGCCGTAAAAAGAGGCTGGCCGTGGTTCGGATTCCCCTTCCTTACTTACTAGGTGGTAGGGTTAATCCCGCCCGGGTTGGTACCATCGCATTGGATGAACAATGGTCGAAGCGGCAATGAAAATTATCCATGTTTTCCATCCAGTTCAATGTAGCCGTGCAATATAAGGAAGGTCCTGGCATTGCACCTAGTTCCCATGTGGTGTGTTGGGCTAATACCATGACAGAACTTGTGGTATTAGCCATCCATGTCCAGTCACATAAAAAAAAATAAAAAATTATTTGCAGCCATTTACCTTTTCATATATTTTGGTTTTAACGATAACTACTTTTTAAGGCGTATTATCTACGTAACGCAACCACTTGGCACAGGCAGACTGACACATTTAGCTTCAGAGGGTTGATCTTTATCCTGTGAACCCAGTTTCAGCCATTTACGTTATCGTTACCATTTTTGTCGCGACCTCCTAGTCTATTATGTCTTGCTGCAAATGGACTGTGGAATCAAAGGTTATCACTAGGACCATAATAACATTACAAAGAAAACCGGCCAAGTGCGAGTCGGACTAGCACACGAAGGGTTCCGTACCATGGTACAAGATTAAACCCAAAAAAATCACGTTTTTGGATAGGGGTCCCTTTATTTTTTAATATTTTTATATTTTATCTATTTGTTGTTATAGCGGCAAAATAAAAACACACTCTGTAAACATTTCAGCTGCCTACCTATTACGGTGCATGAGATACAGCCCTGTGACAGACGACGGACTGGCGGACGGAGGGAGGCTTAGTAATAGGGTTCCGTTTTCACCCTTTGGGTACGGAACCCTCAAAACACAGATACCCTAAAGCGATACGATGCAATCAGATGAGCAACAACCCAACATGATAACGTGCGACCGAGATTCGGAACATTACGCTTAGCTATACATCCCGTAATGTCTTTCTTATTGGCTCCCTTCGGCTTTACGAGCCACTTCCGGCCCAAATGAAGGCTTTGCCGCAACGTAAGCCTTCCGGGGGCTCGGCGGTGGCCACAGAAAAGGTCATTTGAGTAGTGCAATTAATTTTCCGAACTAAGGAAGGCCTGGATTGGCGGTGGGTTAAACGAAATTACATCTCGAGAGAATTCCCTAACTGCCGTGGTGAGGGATAGCGGATCAACCGCTATGTTAATCCGGTTACGAAGGAATTAACCAGGGTTTAATCCATACCGAAGTCTCAGGTACCGGTTTACAATAAGATTAAGATTAAAGTAAAATTAACTTTTTCGTACAAAGCAAGTAACTGCATCGCTTTTTTCAATGAATGTGATATGTATGTAGAGTAGACGGTGAAGCAAGGACACATTAATGAAAGATAAAAAGCTGTGAAAATAACTACTGCATTTACCAATTCTGCCAATAATTTTAATTCGTCCTACAGTTCCTCCTTCCGTAATCAATGCCTCCTACTAACACAGTGTTGAAGACTTTACATAAATTGATTAAACGCTTTAACTGCATAGAATTATATTCATAAAACAGTTATTTTTACGGATTTATTCAATCAAGTAATATGACCTTCATTCACAGCCGATTCTATATACATATCAAATTCTTAGAAACAGTAAGTTTGTAAGAAGTAAGCGTGAAACAGAAGGTAGAACCCTTCCCAAATAGCTATAGTACAAAATCTGCACTTTTATCTGCACCTAGAAAAGTAGTTTTTGACTATTATTTATCTTTTTTCTCTCTCTCTCTCTCTCTCTTGCTAAATATCTCATTTACTAGAGTGGTTTATTTACTTAATATTACGACTTAAGGTCGGCCCGTAAGCACCTGAAAATTTCGCCTTCAATACAAACGTAGTTTACTAATGATTTGAAAACCACTGTTCCAACTTACTTCATATTTAGTATCTAATATTAGGCTACAAATATCTGTGTCTGCATGCCTTTGTTTTTTCGGTAAATGTATTCTTGGCCAAACCACAGAGAAAAACAAAATTCGTATGAAGATTTTCTTTTTGCATTCATTTCATTCGGTTTGGATTTTTCAAAAAAACAAAAGCATGCAGACACAGATATTTGTTACCTGATATTAGATATTAAATATCAATTTAATTGGAATAGCGGTTTCCAAATGATTAGTAAACTACGTTTGTATGGGGAGCATAGCTTACGGGCCGTTCTTAAGTTCGATAACGCCATAGGCCGAAATAACGCCTTTCAACAACTATGTAGGTATTTTTTTTTCAGGATAGGCTGTTCTGTTTCCAGATTATGTCCTTTCCGAATTCCCTCGCATTTCCAGTGCTACTCCTGACATTCGAGCTACCCCGCCTCATATACTTCTTGGCGGATCACAAGAGGAGGCCGGCCGCTCCAACAAAGCTACATATGCTGTCCTTTTTCGCTTGTAGATTTTGTAGCTTGGGTTGACTGAATGCAGTTTTATAGACGAAATATAAAAACATATATATAAATCCAAAATAATTAAATAATCTATGGATTACTTTGTTTCATTTCTCGTCTTCGCATAAGCTTATTTGAAGAAGTTTATTTGAATAAATCGCCATGAAATGATAGCAGAATTTGTAAGGGGACATTCATATACCACGTGACCGATTTAAGGCCACTTTTGGACCGCTCCCTGTTCCAATTTGCAATTTCCGTTTGCTTCTTTAGGGAACGCTCCCAACATTCCCTAAAGACGCTAACGGAAATTGCAACGCTCAAATTTGAAAAAAGTCCGCGTTTTTTAATTTATTTGAAAAAGTTTAAGTACTTTTATATGTTTTGATTCTACTAACATAAAATAGTCATGCTCCATATCTTGCCATGCATATTGCAAGAGTCGGATTTGCGCTATATGTCTGAAAGTTCTGGTCATTTCATATGGCACTAAAATTAAAGTTCTCATCGAGATATCCGGACCTTCTTCTTTATAATATTGGTCCTGTAATATTCACATTCAATTTAGTCATATTTTTCCGTCATGCGCATATTTGATCGTGTCACCATGTCCATGTGGACCGAAAACCTATCTAGATCCCTCGTGCTGGTACTCAAATGAATTCTGAAAACACACACGATACGTCGCGTACTTTTATTGTGTATCATGTCAAAAATAAAGACATAATTATTTTGAGTTTAGAAATGTTACGGCCAAAGCCAAGCACTAAGTTGCCACCAGCGAGGAATGGAACGAAGCATGATCGAGGTAAAAAAAATTAGAGATTGTTTTTATGTGACTGGACATGGATGGCTAATACCACAAGTTCTGTCATGGTATTAGCCCAACACACCACATGGGAACTAGGTGCCATGCCAGGACCTTCCTTATATTGCACGGCTACATTGAACTGGATGGAAAACACGGACAATTTTCATTGCCGCTTTGACCATCGTTCATCCAGTGCGATGGTACCAACCCGGGCGGGATGAACCCTACCACCTAGTAAGTAAGGAAGGGGACCTACAGTTTAACGTGGAATCCGAACCACGGCCAGCCTCTCTTAACGGTTGAGTGGTCGCTCATCCAAGACCAGACCGGACCCAGCGTTGCTTAACTTCGGAGAGCGATCGCCGAAGTGTCGCGCCACTGGGCCACTGAGGCTGACATAAGTCACTGACGCCTTGAGCTATGCATTAAAATGGAAATATGAGGGTCACGTAGCGAGGCTTGAGGATCAGAGATGGACTGAAAAAACCCCAGTGGAGAGGTCCACAAGGAAAAATTAACCGAGCATCACCACTCACTCGTCAGCCTCGGTAGCTCAGTGTGCGATGCCCTGCGAATCGATAAGCTGGTGAAGAAACTCTGAGCGCGGTTAGATTCTGGATGAGTGACCATTTTCAACCGTTGAGGCTGGCCGTGGTTCGAATTCCACGTAAAACTATAGGTTCTTTCTTACTAGGTAGGGTCAATCCCGCCCGGGTTGGTACCATCGCATTGAATTAACTATGGTCGAAGCGGCGATTAAAACGTCCGTGTTTTGCCTCCAGTTCAATGTAGCCGAGCAATATAAGGACCGCCAGGACCGCATGGCACCTAGTTCCCACGTTGGTGCGGTGGGAAACGGAAAAAGGGACTCGCTCACGGTTTGTAGGCGCCGCGGCGATGGAGGCTGATGGTTCGGTCCCTGGGCTTAGGCCTCCGTGTCTCCTCTTCGTTCGACCGTCATGTAGGATGGGGGTGCTGCGGCGCGCGTCGGTCGCTCCGGCGCTAAATCGCGCCCCACGGGATGCACTCGACCACAAACTTTCGCAACACGGTCGCGGTACGATGGGAGCACAGTACAGCACGGCGTAATAGCAGATTTGGAGACTCGCTGATGTTCTTTTCTATATTTTCCGTCGGGAGAGCACGATTCGAACCACTCAGGACGCAGGTTGATGGATATCTCATTTTTGAAAGGTAGATTGGAAGAAAAATGGAAGGGAATATATGGTCTGTCCGTAATGTATTTCCAATATGTCAGTGCCTTCCCTATATTTGCTTTCTTTGTCCGAAACTGTACTTTTATCACCACCCAGTAAAGCCGCTCTTGAGGTAAATTTATCTTTTTTGTCTCAGCCGCCATCTCATTTACTGAAGTGATTCATTTAATTTCACGGTTAGAATTATTCGCGCCGGCAAAGCCCCCCCGCCGTATTAAGAAAGCCATCGAGGTGAGAAAATACAATCCAATTAGTCGGAGACGCGAACAAAGCTGGGTTAATTAACGGTTAGCGAATGGCAACGGAAGAGGGATATCGGGGCGGTGAAATAAAGCGGATCCCAACTGGGATGGGCACTTAAATTTATTTTATGGATCTCAATGTGGGCACCAGCCATAGAGTAAGGAAATACGGGAGTGGGAACCGAAACTCAGCTAGTCCGTGGAGGTGAAGAAATTACAGGAGAACGGATGAAACTAAAAAACCGGCCAAGTGCGAGTCGGACTCGCACACGAAGGGTTCCGCACCATCGTAAAAGATTTAATACAGAAAATCACGTTTTTTATATGGGGGCCCCCTTTAATTTTTATTATTTTTTAATCTTACCTATTTGTTGTTATAGCGGCAAAATAAATACACGCTCTGTGAAAATTTCAGCTGTCTATCTGTTACAGTTACTGAGATACAGCCCTGTGACAGACGGACGGACGGACGGACAGCGGAGGCTTAGTAATAGGGTTCCGTTGGCACCCTTTGGGTTCGGAACCCTAAAAAGTGTCGACACCACGGGAGGCGTGACGGCCAAATTCGGCCTTTGTTTCAGCTCTCATAATTACGAATGAAGAATGACGTAACGACCATGCGGTTTATTGAAAAATATTTCTTATTCTAATAACATCACCTACCAATTTGGTAGACTTCAAATTGGTTTTTCTCCGTTATCATCACTGCGTTACAAATGTGTACGGCGATATAATGTTGTAAGTCGCGTGGCGTCAATTTTTGCGCGCTCGTTGTGGAAGTTATTTCTCCATACATTCTTCATCTCCATGAGCTAGCCACGTTTTAGTTACGATACATGCACAGAAAGCTCCGGCCATACAGTTCGCTTCGCATTCGCTAACTGCTGATGGAAAAAACTTGTAGTTTTGACATTGCCCAGTGAATAATATATTCGACAAGATATGTAAATTTTAATAAAAAATTTTACGTAATTTTTTGTTAATTTAAACACTAATTTAATATGAATTTACAAAAATTTTGTAAATTCATATTAATTTAGTGTTTTACCTATGTGTTTGTTCAAATAATTGACAAACACTTTTGATAACCATGAACTCTACGAAGAGTATAATACACAATGAATTTGTTAGAACAGGTATCTCAGTAATGAATTGAATTTATGAAGACTTTCGTAGATGAAACAAAATATCGGTTAAATGACCACCGTTGCTCTGTTGGCAGGTTTTTTTTTATTTTTTTTATGTGACTGGACATGGATGGCTAATACCACAAGTTCTAAAATCAAAATCAAATCTTTATTGCCGTTTTTTGCTTAGGGATATGTATTGGCTCACTCTTAAGAGGTACGTTAGTCAAGCTAAAACTGCCTGGGTAGGCGTGCAATATGACATAGCATGTCAAATAAAAGCATACAGTTTTAAATTCACATTAAAAATATAAAATAATCGAACACATTGTAAAATAATTGAGTCAATATAAAGTAATAAATTACATTTCCATTAAATTGTTTAGGCAGATAAATTAACTAAACATATATAATAACCGTTGAAAACATTTAAAGATTATATATTCATATTTAAAAATTCGCTCACATTATAAAAACATTTTTCGATTAACCAATTATTTAATTCCTTTTTAAATCGATGAATGTCAAGTTTTTTAAAATCTGTCGGAATTTCATTAAACAACCTTGCAGCCATGTAGTATAAACTATCTCTATACAAAGTAGTGCGTGGTTGAGTACAATATAGTTTTCCCTTCGATCGAGTATTGTATGAGTGAATGGAGCTGGTTTCCCTAAAATATTGGGAATTTTTCTTGACAAAAACACAAGTTTCATAAATATAGAAGCTAGGAACCGTTAATAATTTCAACCTTTTGAAAAGTGGTCTACAACTATCCATGGAGCGAGACTGACACATTGCTCTTACACATTTTTTTTGTATTTTAAAAACTGCTTCTATATTTGTGGAGTTGCCCACAAATATAGAGGCAGTTTTTATAATATAGATTATAATATAGAGGCAGTTTTCTGTCATGGTATTAGCCCAACACACCACATGGGAACTAGGTGCCATGCCAGGACCTTCCTTATATTGCACTGCTACATTGAACTGGATGGAAAACACGGACAATTTTCATTGTCGCTTCGACCATCGTTCATCCAATGCGATGGTACCAACCCGGGCGGGATTAACCCTACCACCTAGTAAGTAAGGAAGTAGACCTACAGTTTAACGTGGAATCCGAACCACGGCCAGCCTCTCTCAACAGCCGAATGGTCACCCATCCAAGACCAGACCGGACCCAGCGTTGCTTAACTTCGGAGAGCGATTGCCAAAGTGTCGCGCCACTGGGCTATTCTAAATTTTTGCGCGTTTTTTGCAATAAGTTTGGTCGTGGATTAGTCAACAAAAAACAAAAAAATGTTTTCATCAAACCTAGTTTATTCCATGCAGATCCAAAATAAATTTAGTATTTGTTAGATTTTTGACTATATCGTTCGTATTTTACTTTTAGCTATAAGTCTTTCTGTAAATCGACCAGATCAAACACTATGCGCATTGTTTACTTTGTAGACGTATTGCATGCGAGCACTGTCTTTTTCTTTAAAACAGACAGAGTGCCAGAGCGCAACAGAACGATTTTGTGCTGTGCCCACGAATGAGTTAGAACTAACGGAGGAGTGAGGTAGAGAGGAGATGGTCTAAGCAAACTGGGGCTGTGTCCACCAAGTGGGTCTCTACTACTAATGTTGATCTCATGATGCAAATTTTTATGACATTTTTCTCATTTTTTCACTAAACAATTAAAATTTATACAAAAAAATCATATTTTTTTTTTCTCGGCATCGACTCTTAAGGTCGGCCCGTAAGCACCTGAAAATTTCGCCTCCCATACAAACGTAGTTTACTAATCATTTGAAAACCAATGTTCCAACTTACTTGATATTTGGTATCTAATATTAGGCTACAAATATCTGTGTCTGCATGCCTTTATTTTCTCAGTAAATGTATTCTGGGTCAAACCATAGAGAAAAAAAAAGTCGTATGAAGATTTACTTTTTGCTTTCATTTCATTCGGTTTGGATTTAAAAAAAAAAACAAAAGCATGCAGACACAGATATTTGTTACCTGATATTAGATATTAAATATCAATTTAATTGGAATAGCGGTTTCCAAATTATTAGTAAACTACGTTTGTATGGGGAGCATAGCTTACGGGCCGTTCTTAAGGTGGCCCAGCCCGCTCATCTCCCCATACAAAAGGGGAAAGAAGATCACGCCCATATTTCTTCTCAGAGATCCACAATTTTGCTCAAAATAGCTTTATTTGATCGAACTAGATGTCTGATGACCGTTGGCATTGTAAAATTGTGTTTGGTTTCTAAGTTATAAGGTCCGAAAGTTCGAATTTTTCGCGCGTTTTAGACAATAACTTTGGAGGTGGATTACGCAATGTTAAAGTAAGAACATCGTAAAAAGATTAGTCATCAGACATAGCTTATTTAGTCAAGATTTATGATCTATTTGGATTTTGTTAGATTTTTGACTACAGCGGTCGTGGTTTACTTTTAGCTATAAGTCGTTTTGAAATTAAAATTTTCGTAAATCTTACCAAATCATACACTATGCACATTGTCTTTTTTGTGGACATGTTCCATCTTCCTCATCACGGAGCCTGTCTTATTCTTTGAAACAGAGAAGTTCCCAGAGCGCAACAGCACGGTTTTGTACCGTGCCCGCGAATGAGTTAGGCCCGCCGGGTTGGGCCACCTTAATTAGTGCACTCAACATGAGTCCGAGATTTCGGACTTTAACGAACATCGGGCTTTAACCGTAATATATGTAAAACAATGTAAATAAAAGAGTATATTATTACATTTTTACAAGTTTCTAAAATTCAAGTTATTACTGAGACACTCCAATACGCCGGTAAGCAACCTTTTTTTATAAATGGACAACCTCATCTTATTCTCTCGAAAATTGATCTCGACATCGCAAATTTCGCTCGAAAATATCGTAATTATGAACGTCTTAAAACAACAATGTTGTCACTTTATATCAGCTGTCTCCAGTTCAATTTCCTTCACGTCAAAAAAATAAGCACCGGATAAAGTTCACCGAGCTGGAGACGACCTCGGCCTTAAACTGTTTTCTGCTCAGTGGTGCGATGGAAAAACAATTTGAGACCTTCATCCCGTTTTATAGCACCTGCCAATATAAAGTATCTTTATGATGACTTTTTGACTGCTAACGGCCGTCGGAAACTCTGAATACCAAACCTTAAGAGAGTCGTTACGTATCGATTCCCCGTACTACGGGCGAAAACTGATTCCATGCTCTTAATGTTTTCCTAGGTTTTTTTAAATTTTGGATTCTAAAATATATTGCAGAAATCTATGTCTGTATGTTTTTATTTTTTCAATATACCTTTTAGATTGGAAAATACTGACTAATAAATTTTGGAAAAAAGTTGTCTTTTGTTACATTCATTTTCGATTTTATTTACTGAAAAATACAGATACATACATGCATATACTATACGAGATAGATTTTTGGCAAACAACTAAAACTTCCAGACACAACAATATGTTGCTTGATATAAAATATCGAATACTATGTAAATTGGAAAAGGTGTTTAAAAGGACTATTGTATAGGGAGCATCATTTTCTGATGCTTACGAGCCCACCTTAAAGAGGAGGTTTACAAAGGAGAAGTGGTTGGATTTTCGTACCTAGGTAGCCAAGGAGGACATCCTACGACCAGCAGGCCTATTCCTGGCATTTCGTAATGAGGAATCAGGAATCCTGATTCTAGAAACCCGCTTTTGTAGCGGTTTTCAAATCGATTTTCTTGACGAAAATATTCCAGGTCTTCCGTCGAAAAACTCGCATTGGTCTCTCGCAATAAAAGCGGGTTTCTAGACTCAGGATTCCTGATTACTGAATGCTAGGAATAGACCTGCAGTTGACAAGTAATTCGTATAGGTCAGGTCAGTAGCACCTGTAATAATGGAACATATATTAACAAATGTATACCTGTAGAAGAAGCGAAAGAAGTATTCTGTGCTCATCTCTGACTACACCTTCGGTGAAACCCGAAGTTGTAGGAAAGTATAATGGATGATTGGTATCTTTTTAAATGTTTTTTATGTAATTGAACATGCTAGGCTAATATTACACCCACCAATTTTGTATTGGCGTTTCGACTATATTTTCATCTAAAGCCATGGTATCAACCCGGGCCGTCTTAACACAACAAAGGGAAGGGAACCTACAGTTTTACATGGATTCCGAACCATGGAACAGCACTTATTTTTAACGAAATGCAATTATCAACTCAGAAAGGTGCAGAAAGTAGTGCATGAACGGGCGGGGGACCCAAGGTCTTTGGCTTGGAAGGCAAGTACACGCGTCCCTGAGCTACGAACCGCTCAAATATAAAACTGCAACTAGTTTTCCATAGCTTCAGTGGATACGAAGCAGTAGCAGAGCTTTTCTAAACGCCGCTGGCAAAGAAAGGAAAGCGCTGGCTTAGGCCTCGATCACACGACTCGATGCAAAATCGCACCACTAACTAGCAAACGGTCATACAACAATAGTAATAAACACAAACTGATCATAAGTACAGTGAGTATAACATGGAAGGTATTATTCCGGGAGGTCACGACATTTTTGGTCACGATAAGGTAAATGACTGAAACTTGGTTCACATGTTAGAGACCAACCCTCTGATGCTAAATATGTCGGTCTGCCTGTGCCAAGTGGTTGCGTTATCTAGATTGGCTATATACAATAGGTGTTGGTATTTACCCGCTGATGAATATACTGATTGTCTAGAAACATTGGTACCTATTAATTATACAACAATAACCGCTCGGTTTTTTAAGTAAATACTAAAATATACCTAAAGTTATATCTGTAACCTAAATCGCCTATAACTACGAAATGCAACCAAAGATATGTTCAGTTTTGGTATAGCCAAGCAAGTATGTACTGATACTTTCATGCTTCGTTATTTGCAGCCATTTACCTTACCATATATATTGTTTGTCATCATAACTACTTTTTCAGGCGCCTTATCTACTTAACGCAACCATTTGGCACAGGCAGAGTGACACATTTAGATTCAGAGGGTTGGTATTTATCCTGTGAACCCAGTTTCAGCCATTTACGTTATCGTTACCATTTTTGTCGCGACCTCCTAGTCTATATACTACAGGAAGTAATTATTGCAGGATCTTCGGACAAGGCGGTTCATATAATTTCAATCGAACCTTAGTTACAGGTAAGTTTGTTTGATTATCAATATTAATCACAAATCTAATCTAATAAATATTATAAAGGGGAAAGTTTGTAATAATGGATGGATGGATGGATGGATGGATGGATGGATGGATGGATGTTTGTTACTCTTTCACGTAAAAACTACTGAATGGATTCTAATGAAACTTTACAATAATATAGCTTATACATCAGAATAACACATAGGCTACAATTTATGTGCCCATGGGCTTTAGAACTTTCACGGGGCTGCGAAAACGATGCCGGTAGCGCTACTTCACGCTAGGGGTAGAGGAGCCGGGGGCGGTGGCGGGAAGCGGCGGCGGGGGGAGGGGGGGGGACGTGAGGGCAGACGTCGTGACTGTTTGGTGTCCGTTTGGCGAATTTTCAAGGCACTAGCGATTTGTAAAACTTAGTACATGTACATTTAACTACCCGGGAATTAGAATTGGCTAAATAGAATTCAGTTCCGCTTACGCTAAGATGGGGCTGTCATACAAACTGCAATGCTATGCACGGCTCGGCTTTGCGGCGGCAGCGCTTACTTTTACTGAAGTACGGCTTGGTATTTCCTGCAACTTTAGGACTACTTGGCATCACGCTAAATCGCCGGAGGAGCGACCAACAGAATAAAATCCTTGAGAACCAATTACTCGATTTAGATGTGCATTGTATCTACGTCTAGCCTGATTCTACTAAAAACTTATAGATTACATAATATAACGCTTCATTACCAGAAGGGTAAGTAGTGAGTCTTTAAGTCTTATAACATGCGAACCACTTACCTGATTTATGTGCGTATTTTATCAATGTATAGCATCTCTGGGAGCAGTCAGGTTCGAGATGGGTTACTGTTTTCGATGTTGAGGCTGGCTGTGGGTTGGAGTCCACGCAAAACTTACCTACGTTACACGTTACTTACTAGGTAAGCAATGTAGCAGTGAAAGTGCAGAAAGGTTCTCGCGGCAAATGTTTTTTTTTTAAATAGCCACCAAACGTCAACGAAGCTCTAAATGGGAATTATTGGATGTTTCTCATTAAATCATGCTATTTCGGCTCGAACGATCTTGATTAAATTTGGTACATGGATACATTGTCCTGGACCAGTTTGACCCTATTTTGGACCAGTCATGTGGGCTACTTTTTATCCATGAGATAATTTAGCCGACACTAACCCGAGCGGAGCCGGGTACCGCAGCTAGTTGATCATAAAAAGGTATATAAAAGTGATATAAGCCTCTAAAATGTGTATTCAAACACAAAAAGGCGTATAAAATGCGTACCAGTTAAGTTATCGAAACACGAAAAACGTAGAGACACAGCTCTCCGTTAATTTGTTTAATGTGCATAATTAAAAAAAAAAAAAGTAATTTGACTGAGGAATCAGGCGCGAGCCATTATATGAAACTTAACCACCTCATCATCCTCTTAACAAAAATGACCGCGACCGCTGACGGAAGCAGTCGTACAGTGTGACTGCGGCTTTACAGTTGCAGTGTAAAGTTATAGTGGCTCCCCTAACGTCCTACGTCACTTCGCATCAGCACCAGCTGCTCGGGCCGCTCTCGACGGTCTGTTGCCGCCATCTTGTCCGAACGTGTCCGTTTAAGGTGGGCCTTTCCGCTCAACTCCCCATGCAAACGTGGAAAGAAGATCATGCGCATGTTTCTTTTAAGCGAGCCAAAATTATGCTCAATCTTATTTTTACTTATTTTATCGAACTAGATGTCTGATGACCATTGGTATTGTGAATAGTGTTTGGTTGGTAAGGTCCGAAAGGTCGAATCGCGCGTACAATAACTTTGGAGGTGGATTACTCAACCATAAAATAAAAATATTTTCAAAAGATTAGTCATGAGACCTAGCTTGTTTCATGAAGATTTATAATCAATTTGGTTCTTTGTTTGATTTTTAACTACAGTGGTCGAGATTTACTTTTAACTATAAATATTTTTGTAATTTAATTTTTCGTAAATCTCCCCAAATCAAACACAATACGCATTTTCTGCTTCGTGGACATCCTCCCCATCACGGAGCCTGTCTTTTTCTTTGAAACAGAGATGGTCCCAGAGCGCAAAAGCACGTTTTCGTACCGTGCCCGCGAATGAGTTAGTCCCGCCGGGAAGGGCCACCTTAAGGCCTTATGTCTCCCGGATATAATACAATTATATCATTGCAACTTCAGAAAGATAAAATTGAGCAAGCATTAGTTGCAATAACACGAGGTATTGTTTATGAAACTGGACATTGATTTCTAATAACATACCCGCAACGGTATTAGCCAAACTCAGATAAAAAAAGGAAGGAGATGTGTCATCTTGCGCGCCTGCTATAAGATATGTTGTCTGCAAATGCCACACGCAAACATAGTATGCAAAATTTGTCCATATAGCCCAGTAGCGAGCACCGAGCATATGACGATTTTTTATACGATATTTTATAATTTGTGAGTCCAACTCAGCAGACCTAATTTAAGGGCAAAGGGCTCTGCTTAAATTGCACTGCTATATTAAGCTGGTAGTTTGCCTTTAAGAACAATGGTACAAACCTGGGCGGAATCAAACTAGCATCTAGTTTTATCCCGCTCTAACATCAAGAAGAGAAGCTGTGTTTTTTTATTAACCGTGCCATATGGCGTACGCCAGGACTTATTAGGGTACACGACGAGGTCCATGGGTTTTCGAAGGGGGGCTGCGAAGACCATGCCGGCCGGCCAGGTGCCTCCACACAACACATTTGAAGGAACCCAGGTCTAACTTTGGGTAAATACCTCGGCCGGGAGTCGATTCCAGAGAATGATAACTTGATAACTCAACCACGGCCTGCCTCTACGGTGGCACGTCACCCATCTAAAACAGCATCGCGCCTAGTGTTGCCTAACCTCGACGATCAAACACCGAGGCGTCACGCCACTGGCCAACAACCTTCCGAACCAACTGCATACCGTTCTCACCCCTTGCACCTTCGTATGCCCATTTTATTTAGCCTCGCTCAGCGATTTAAGCGACTCAAGCTTTTCTCCCGAACCCCACCAATAAATTAGTCACTTGCCCCAACGATATTCCAGCGACGAGAACATCGTTAGGCTCTACCGAGCTTCCTGAGCCTTCAATAAAATCCGCCTGAAACTTTATACTACAGGCTTCACGCTTCACAGAGAATATATTGTGTGCGTGTGGTTTTTACCAGCTGCGCGAGGCCTTCAGTTTCAGTTCCTATATTTCATGGATAAAAAGTTTAAGTATAATGTGTATTTGTTGTATATTGTGAAGGAATTATGTTTCCTCTAAAGCTATTTCTCCATAGTTCCTGCTCGCACTACTGCTCACGATACCCAAAGGTGGAAAATGCCTCCGACATTAAGTTGTACCTTTTGCCCGAGTTTGTTGAGTGCAATAAACTTATATAAATAAATAAATAAATAAAAGGCTGGTCCAGGACAATGTTTAGATCTACGAAATCGCATCAATATCGTAGGAATGAATGAGAAAATCTCGTAGGGTTTAGCCTGCGATTGCAATGTAAGCGGAAAAAATATAATTATTTACATCACATTAGAAACCTCAAAAATAACAGTATTTTTCCACTATTTAATGGATGTTATTACACATACAAACCTTCCTCTTCAATCACTCTATGTATTAAAAAAAACGCATCAAAATCCGTTGCGTAGTTTTAAAGATTTAAGCATACATAGGGATATAGGGACAGAAAACGCTACTTTGTTTTATACTATGTAGTGATAGTGATTACACATTCGGATTTGTCGTTTTTAGGTTTCCGTAACCAAAGGTTGCCAACGGAACCCTATTACTAACCCTCCGCTGTTTGTCCGACCGTCCGTCCGTCCGTCTGTCACAGGGCTGTATATCATAAACCGTAAGAGGTAGGCAGCTGAAATTTTCACAAAAACAAAAGTGTGTATTTATTTTGCCGCTATAATGACAAATAGGTTACAGCAAAAAATATTAAAAATGAAAGGGGGGGCCATACAAAAAACGTGATTTTATTTTGTTAAATCTTGTAAGGTAGTACGGAGCCCTTCGTGTGCCAGTACGACTCTCTGGCCGGTTTTTTTTTCTGACGATTCGATTACCTTTGGCGAAGAGGAACCGACAAGAAGGTTTTACAACGATTTATAAGTTCTGCAAAAACCATTATACAAAAAACATTATCTTTACATAGGTGGCTATATGGCATCTTATTCTAAATTAATAAATATTATAATCTTATATATTCTGGTGTAAGAGCCATCTTATTTTTTATAATAGTGTTATAAGAAATTACAATGGTAATACCACAGAAGATAACGAGAAGGAGAAGTGTCATATGGTGATTACTGGCGTCTCCGCCGTATGGACAAGCTGTGCATACAATCGTGGTCAATTAAACTGTAAATATGCTCTAAAAATGTCAGTTCAAAAGAATCTGTTTTTCTATGATCACGCCAAATTTGCATTTTGTGTTTACCGATAAAAAATTGTAAACATAATTACTTTTACTAATACCCGAAATTCAGACGTTAAAAAACAATGTTAAGATATTGTAAAATATTTTCATTAAGAAAAAATACACTATCTGTGATTTTGCTATATCAAATTTGAGCTAGATTAATTAAATTACTAAGAGGCCATGAGGAAAATGTCGGACGGAAATGTGGTCCAAAGAAAACGAATCTCTTAATTAATGGAAATTGTTATAACAGTCTCTTTTCCCTAACGGAAAAAAATCGAGTCTGTCTCAGTGAGGACGAACACTTTGAAAAACCAATAAATGTATCTTTTCACAGAGAGTACTTTTCATTTCATTTCATTTATTTATTCAACTTCTGGTAGTAAAACTACACTAAGTCATGTCACAATTTGAATGATCCGCGGATTCGATCAACCAGTGAAGAAGAACCCGCAAAGAAACTTCACTGGTCTATAAATTATGTTTTTTTTGGTCTTTTTTTCTTTCGTCCACATAAATGATATAACACAATTATGATTTCATACCTAAATGCTACTGCCAAACTTACATTGGTAGAACGGTCTGGAGCAAAGAACTAAGGACTACGAGGAAACAACAACCCACAATGTGAAAAGTCTTAATTAATAATTAAATTACTTAACTTAATTCTATTCTATTCTTTACTATTCTATACTATTCTAGCCATGGAGGTGGAGAACTAACGATGTGTACAAACCTTATCAACTTCAAATATTTGGGTGGGAATGGAAGTATTTATTTTTTTATGGGTAAAATTTGTGTATTGCAATATATGATTCCTCTTTTAGCGATCAGTTTATTACCGTTTTATTAAATTTTTATTTAATTTTTTTTTTTTTTAAAAAGGTATTTATTAACTTTTCGACAATCAAAACGTAAACGGTATTATTTTGTTTCTTACATTTGGTATCCGTTTGCTTCTTTAATATTTTTTTTGTGATTTCCGCTACCTCAAAACTTTTTAGGCAACGTGCTGTGTGAAATAAGTTTTTTACAATTAACTTAAATTCAATATGTTACTTTTTATATCGGTTATTTTTTTATAATTTTGACGTGTAATCGATTATGTACTTTATAAAATTGTTGAATAAATGTATTTTCTGTGTTTCTTCTATTACTTTATGAATAAATATCAGTTTTACTCATTTACAATGCGCAAGATCTGACTGAGGCGTTTTATATTAGATATTATTACATTTGTTTTGAAGGTACCTTATGTTAGTCTACTTCAGAACTATTACAAAATATCGGTTACTAACATGTTACTTTCAGTTTATTGAGGCGCCTTAATAAACTAAAAGTTTATACCGAAGATTATTATTTTGGACTGACCCCTACTGTACATGATGACCGCTCTCGAGTGTTGTTTGATTCGTACTTTTCCAAAAGGATTAATTAAATTTCACATATCAGAATGTCATCAAAATTTACTTTTAAGGTATTTATATAAATACGGGATCGCATTTAATTACATTGCCACGCTGAAATAAAGCTATGTATTAGCAAGATTTCACCCTGTCACGTCGCTACGGTAGGAGGCTCATTAATCTTATTAAATAAATGAATGAAAAAGTATAATCTGATACGCGAGGGACTAGACACCCGACAAAGGTTGTTAAGTTGACGATGGATTTAAGACCTGAACATGTGTTTTTTTCTAAGTATCTGCAGATATTCTAATGAAATGTTAACAACAATCTACATGATGGTTTGCTATGGCTATTAAATTTGGAGGCCCTCAATTGTATGTGAAAACCGGCCAAGTACGAGTCGTTCTCGCACACGAAGGGTTCCGTACCATCGTACAAGATATAACAAAAAAAATCACGTTTTTTGTATGCCCCCCCCCTAATTTTTTTTAATTTTTTTTATTTTACTTATTTGTTGTCATAGCGGCAAAGTAAATACACACTATGTGATAATTTCAGCTGCCTACCTATTACGGTTCATGAGTTACAGTTCTGTGACAGACGGACGGACGGACCGATAGACGGACGGACAGCGGAAACTTAATAATATGGTTCCGTTGGAGCCTTTTGAGTACGGAACCCTAAAAACGGTCTTGACAGACAGACGGACTGAGTACGAAGAGATAGTGTAGGGTTTTCTTTTTTTCACTTTAAGGTGGCCCGTCCCGCTCATCTCCCCATACAAAAGGGGAAAGAAGATCACGCTCATATTTCTTGTTAGAGATTCAAAATTTTGCTCAAAATAGCTTTATTTGATCGAACTAGATGTCTGATGACCATTGGCATTGTAAAATTGTGTTTGGTTTCTAAGTTATAAGGTCCGAAAGTTCGAATTTTTCGCGCGTTTTATACAATAACTTTGGATGTGGATTACGCAATGATAAAGTAAGAACATCTTAAAAAGATTAGTCATTTGGTTTTTGTTAGATTTTTGACTACAACGGTCGTGGTTTACTTTTAGCTATAAGTCGTTTTGAAATTAAAATTTTCGTAAATCTTACCAAATCATACACTATGCACATTTTCTTTTTTGTGGACATGTTGCATCTTCCTCATCACGGAGCCTGTCTTATTCTTTGAAACAGAGAAGGCTCCAGAGCGCAACAGCACGGTTTGGTACCGTGCCCGCGAATGAGTTAGGCCTGCCGGGTTGGGCCACCTTAAGGAACGGAAATGAGATCATTCAAATTAACCAGAAGAATATATTAGATTACACAGAATAAAAATTCGAATTTAAGTACTTTCACGAAGCGTAAAAGGTGCACACAACTCATAATATAGCAGGAACTGTAAAACATATAATGGTGTGAATAAAAAAGTCCCTTCTTTCGCATAAACGTTCTAACCCAGATATCGTCAACGAGGCAACGAATAGAGACGAAAGAGGCAGCGCTTTACAAATAGCCTAGCCGACTGGAAAGAGAGGTGAGGTAACAGCAATGAAACTCCAGTCCTAACACAAAGGGACGCATTACAATAGAAGCAATAAACTTTGAGAGGCTCAGCAAACGAAGCCGTTGCCATTTTTAAATGGATCCACGTTATTTCTGACTCTACTGGTTGTAAATAGATTTTATCTTGAGGCGGAAAAAATGGATTAAAATATGTTCAGTTTGGTCCAAAGTGCAATGACCATTTTCCTATGGGTAGGAAAACCGGTACAAAATTTCAATGCTTTTAATCTCTGCTTTACATATTAGGTCCTTACCTATGAAATGACCGTTTCCACAAACTGACCACTTTCACGTGGCTAACTTTTATTTGCGTAGGAATTTCAAATTCAGTTGTTCATTTGTATTCTCACCGTTTGTTTTTTTTTCCGTTGTTATTGTGACCATGGAAAAATCAAAATTGCGCGTTATTTTCGAATATGAATCTCGTGGGGGCACCAACGCCGCACAGACAGCACGCAATATCATCGACGTGTATGGACCAGGTGTCCTAAAATGAAGATAAGATAACTATAAAACCGGCCAAGTGCGAGTTGGACTCGCACGCGAAGGGTTCCGTACCATCAACACTGAAAAAATCACGTTTTTTGTATGGGGCCCCTCTTGAATTTTTTTATTTTTTTATATTTTACCTATTTGTTGTTATAGCGGCAAAATAAATACACACTCTGTAAAAATTTCAGCTGCCTACCTGTAATAGGTACAGTGAGATACAGCCCTGTGACGGACGGGTGGACGGATGGACGGATGGACGGACGGACGGACGGACGGACAGCGGAGACTTAGTAATAGAGTTCCGTCTTCACCCTTGGGTACGGAACCCTAAAAATGAGTACGCGATCTCCGAGAGAAGAAAGTCTGAGCGATAAAAGGGGCCAAGAAATGCCAACATTGTGCGTAATTTTCACTTAAACGAGGCACCGTCTATTTATTTTCGCTTTGAATTTATGCCGCCATAAAGATTTTATTTCCTTTTATAAACGCAGAGGCCCAAACACATTTCAAAGCTACGTTCTAAATGGTGAACACATACATACGGTTCTTATGAATAATGTCTCATGACCTACGCGGCCGAGGTTAAGCAGAAACAGTGATTTAGACGTCTGCCATCTCGTATGAGATGACTCGGCATACGTTTCGAGTATTTGGGTACGGTTTACAAGACCGTTCCTACATTCCTAAACAAACCTAAACAGTTCCTACATTCGGCTAACCGAAGATGTGTTCGAGCAAATGCGGTTCTACTCCGTCCTGTCGACAGAATCTTGAGGAACCAACAGCGTGGGGCCATGCTCCGAACCGTACGCGCAAAACGAAAAATAGTGCAGAGACAAACGTCACTATGACATTAAACAGACAGCAATCCTTCTAATTGAACGCAAAACCCAAGCAATGTATATCTTAATTAATTAAAATATAACTTTATTTTAAATCTGCACGAAATCGATTTTCGGAATAAATCGCATTTCGTACGATGAGTCCAGGGATTATCCGCGTTTTACTCTGAACGCGATTGTTATCAGTTGTAGTCAGTTTTATGGTTGACGTTTAAGTGATCGTTGATAGATCTTATTTAGATTCCTTGTTCCACCTAGACGAGGCATAGCAGCAAGAATAGTTAGAAAGTAGTTCTTCGATGTGCGACTAATAATCGGAATACATAACAGGTGGCTTATCTTGAAAGTCACAGTCGCCGGTGATACTTCCTCACTCGTGGAATGACAACTGCTCACCTTTCATAGTGATGTCCCTTTCTTAATATTCTAATTATTGTGCAATGACACAACATAAAACTATTGGCAATTACGTCATGCGAAAGCTAAGCATACACGTTTCACTTTCATCTGCGATTCGAACTCATGTTCGCTTCGTGAGTACATTACCCAAAACGCTATATATTGTTATTTTTGGTTATTTTCTGTTCGGTGGAGTACGGAGTAGCCAGCTCGAACACAGCCCGAGGCTCGGCTCGCGTGGCGAGTGCGGGGAGGGGGCGGGGGCGAGAGAGGGAAGCGATCACGGATGGCTGAACATCGCTAAGTCCCCGCGCCGCGGACCGCAGGTTAAGCCTTATTGGAAATGCCACCTGTAGTTCACACAACCCCTCCTGTACGTCCAGAGAGTAAGAGAGGACGGCAGTGGCGGCGAAAACTCATTCGTATTGCAGCAGTGTTGCTACATTTTAGGTATAAGACATACAATGGCGGTATCTCCGGCCAGTGATGTTTTTTTTCGTCTAGATGTTTATTTGGGGCTTAAGCCGTCACCGACTATGCCAACCCCATAGTGACTTTAAGAATATAGTTTTCTTCAAGCTATCAGTTACTCCTTAGAGCCGATGACAGCTTGAAAAAATAATAGGTCGGGGAAAAAGTCTTTTCGCATTATAGTATGTATGAACTTGTAATAAAATCTCTTTGGCTATACTATTTGTATCTGGCAGGTTTTGGTATCATTGAAAGTTTAAATTTTAAAGAACATAATTCCAAATTCAAATTAGGAAAATGTGTGATTCTCATTTGTTTTTCGTACTGTCAAAATGAGTGAATCTAATGAAGAAATTCGATACATTTTAAAATTTTACTACAAAAAAGGTAAAAATGCAACGCAAGCCGCGAAAAAAATTTGCGATGTTTATGGACCTAGTGCAGTGTCTGTGAGAGTAGCACAAATTTGGTTTAAGCGTTTTCAATCCGGAAATTTTGATGTCAAAGATGCACGTCGCTCTGGTCGCCCTATTACGGATAAAATGGATGCCATTTTTGAAAAAGTGGAGCAAGATCGGCATATCAGTAGTTACGACGTAGCTGAAGAACTAGGAATTAACCACAAAACAGTTTTGGCGCATTTGAAAAGAACTGGGTACACAAAAAAGCTCGATATTTGGGTACCTCACGAGCTCACTGAAAGAAACCTAATGAACCGGCTAGACCTCACACATCTTTAGCCACTCAGCAAAAACTAAGAGAGTTTGGCTGGGAGGTGTTAATGCATCCGCCGTATAGTCCTGACCTTGCACCTTCAGATTTCCACCTGTTTAGGTCTCTTCAGAATTATTTAGGCAGTGTCAGGTTAACATCACGAGAGGACTGCCAAAACCACTTGTCGCGGTATATTGATCAGAAGTCCCAATATTTCTATAGCAATGGGATCATGTCCCTACCTACAAGATGGCAAAAAGTTATCGAACAAAATGGTACCTACATACTTTAGTTAAATGTAAATAAACCATATTAAAAAATGTTTTGAATTTTCTTAAAAAATGCAAAGAAATTTTTTCCCCAACCTAATATATAATTTCCCTAAACTCGCTTGACCCGGGCCTTCGTAATGCTTCGTGTATTTTAAAAAATAAATTCATTCGATCTGTGCACAATATCCTTTCAAGGTTCAGTCGAAGCCGCGATATTGCAACGATCATCCGATGCTGCGCGTCCCGATTTCGTAACCTAACTATGTACAGTACTCGGCAGTAAATAATGCACAGTTGATGTTGGAAAGAGACAATCGGCTAGTTTTGCCTTTGTAAAGCCTCACCTCTCTCGCACGTGGCATATAGGTACTGAGTGAAAGCGTGTGACAGCGACAACGCACTACATAGCCGAAACTGACCGATCGTCTCTTTCTAACAACCGATGTGCATTATTTACCGCCGGGTAATGCTATGACGTGGTTACGCTTCCGCTATACAGATGAGATTTGGTCGCCACTGCCGTCTTTCCTTGCTCGCTGCGTGCGCCCCTCGCCGAGAGGAGACCCATAACGCCGGAGCATATACACTGCTTACATATTTTTAATATTACATAACTACGGGGGGATTGCCCCGAATTGGCTAATGATAAAATAAGACAAATTCGAGTGCAGTGTACTGTCTATGGATGATGAATAAACAATAAACAATATAACGAAAATAAACACATTGTTGGAACGCATCTGGTAGTTTACCCCGCATATGAAGATAAAATAAGAATGTAACATTGCATCTTCTTACATTTGGTTATCAACAAATTATATTTTAAAATATACATGTTTGCTTTCAAAATATCAAATTTGAGTAAAAAAATAAAAATAAAAATGAAAAGCGATTACGTAGAGCGTTTTTTATCAAAATTAGATCTAGACTGGAATCTTTAAGTCGAAAATTTTACTTTGACAACGGTCATCAGAAATCTTGTTTGATCCATAGAGGTAAAGAAATGTTTGATCAAATAAAGCTATTTTGAGCAAATCTTTGGATCTCTGACAAGAAATATGGGCGTGATCTTCTTTCCCCGTTTGTATGGGGAGATGAGCGGGATGGACCATCTTAAAGCAAGAATTTGAACCAAGAATTGAAGGTATATGTCAAGAGAGCGTTTAAACAAATAGAGACAGACCTACATTCCATGCAGCGTGTGTAGCACCTTGTTCCGTGAAAGTGCCTCGCCGCAATATGCGTAACTCAAAGAAAAATCTTCTTGTTTTTATTTAAGGCGGCCCAACCCGGCGGGCCTAACTCATTCGCGGGCACGGTACAAAACCGTGCTGTTACGCTCTGGGACCTTCTCTGTTTCAAAGAATAAGACAGGCTCCGTGATGAGGAAGATGCAACATGTCCACAAATGCGCATAGTGTATGATTTGGTAAGATTTACGAAAATTTTAATTTCAAAACGACTTATAGCTAAAAGTAAACCACGACCGCTGTAGTAAAAAATCGAACACAAACCAAATAAATTATAAATTTTGATTAAGGTGGCCCAACCCGCTCATTTCCCCATACAAAAGGGGAAAGAAGATCACGCCTATATTTCTTGTCAGAGATCCAAAATTTTGCTCAATATAGCTTTATTTGATTGAACTAGATGTCTGATGACCATTGGCATTGTAAAATTATGTTTGGTTTCCAAGTTATAACGTCCGAAAGTTCGGATTTTTCGCGCGTTTTATACAATTACTTTGGAGGTGGATTACGCAATGATAAAGTAAGAACATCTTAAAAAGATTAGTCATCAGACATAGCTTGTTTAATCAAGATTTATAATCTATTTGGTTTTTGTTAGATTTTTGACTACAGCGGTCGTGGTTTACTTTTAGCTATAAGTCGTTTTGAAATTAAAATTTTCGTAAATCTTACCAAATCATACACTATGCACATTGTCTTTTTTATGGACAGGTTGCATCTTCCTCATAACAGAGCCTGTCTTATTCTTAGAAACAGAGAAGGTCCCAGAGCGCAACAGCACGGTTTTGTACCGTGCCCGCAAATGAGTTGAGGCCGCCGGGTTGGGCCACCTTAAATAAGCTATGTCTGATGACTAATCTTTTTAAGATGTTCTTACTTTATCATTGCGTAATCCACCTCCAAAGTTATTGTATAAAACGCGCGTAAAATTCGAACTTTCTGACCTTATAACTTAGAAACCAAACACAATTTTACAATGCCAACGGTCATCAGACATCTAGTTTGATCAAATAAAGCTATTTTGAGCAAATATTTGGATCTCTGACAAGAAATATGGGCGTGATCTTCTTTCCCCGTTTGTATGGGGAGATGAGCGGGATGGGCCACCTTAAAGCAAGAATTTGAACCAAGATTTGAAGGTCTTTGATTTGATTGAAGGAAGAGAGCGTTTAAACAAATAGAGACAGACCAACATTCCATGCAGCGTGTGTAGCACCTTGTTTCGTGAAAGTGCCTCGCCGCGTTTCGCAATATGCGTAACTCAAGGAAAAATCTTCTTGTTTATTTTAAAGCTGGCAAAAGCATAACACCGCATCTATTTCTTGTTAGATCTCTGGTCTAGGTTTAATTTGCCGCTTGCGGAGACGCGGGTAAAAGCTAGCAAAAGACAAATAGTTATTAGCAAGTCTAAGTCCTCGATGCTGGCAAAAGACTAAAGATAGCCTTTGCTTTAACTACATTGTATGAGACGCTTTTTGTAGGGTTCCGTACAAAAAAAAACATCAATAAAACCTAAGAAATGTTTATTTCGACTGACAAAGACAAAGATTTTAAAGAAAATTAAACGTTTCTTGCTACCTGTTAATATATTGCCTAATATTAAGGTTAGCCGTTAGAGATTGCCTTTGGCAATAAGTTCATCTTTGCATACTATGTAATAATAGTTGAAAGCAATAAAGAATATTTTTATTTCATTTCATAGGATGCTTACTCACGCTTGTGTCCGTTCTTATGTTAATTTATGGAACTGAATATCGATGGCTAATCACGCTTACCTACATGATGTTAGCCCAAACACATCATATCGAACTGGGTGGAAAAACATGAACGAAAATTATTTTATTTTAACTGTTTTAGTAACAATATCGGGTCGGCGAAAAAGTAATTTAATTTATTACAGGTTTCACACATTCGATGAATTGGTGAGTACTGTCCGACATTAGTGGAACAAGATTCTGCTAGGTAGCAGAAGGCCATTTCTTTTCTGGGTATACTTAGAACATAGAACATAAAATTAGATTTAAAGCGTTGTAAACATAAACAACGAAAGACACTGTCTCCCACAGCACAGGATATCCTAGTGTGGTAGATAGGGACCAATTGATTTTATAAACCAACTGCATACTAAACACTTCTGATTGTTTTTATTGCTCTGTTAGCGTGTTTAATAATTATGTGCGAACAACTGTTTTTTTTTTCTTTTCTATTACTACTTTATTACTTACTATGTTAGTTTGAAGTAATTAATTTTTACTTTTTTTTACTTTTACTTTATATTAATGTGATTTAAAAAGTCTGGATTATCTACATAGCTATAAATAATTTATTAAAAGAATATCACATCTGCTCCAAAGCGGAGTAACGCACGAAATGCAACTAAACGTCAGATTTATTTAAACACTCGCCTATTACACAGGCGTGTTAATTAACCATGTTAACCCATCTGCAGGTCTATTCCTGGCATTACGTTATCGGGAATCAGGAATCCTGAGTCTAGAAACCCGCTTTTATAGAGGTTTTCAAAGCGATTTCCTTGACGAAAATATTAATATTTTTTTTAATTAATCAAGCTTTTCCGTCGAAAAACTCGCTTTGAAAATCGCAATAAAAGCGGTTTTATGGACTCATGATTCCTGATTCCTGATTACGGAATGCCAGGAAAAGACCTGCTGAACGGAGAAACGTCGCTTCATTCATTCGACTGTAACTCCGAAATATTGGATTTTACAACCGGCCAAGTATGAATCGGACTCGCACACGAAGGGTTCCGTACGATTATACAAGATTTGACCCAAAGAAATCACGTTTCTTACATAGTGGCCCCATTAAATTTGTATTTATTTTCTATTTTTCGTCATAACGGCAACAGAAATACACACTCTGAAAAAATTGCAGCCGTCCACCTATTACGGATAATGAGATACAGCCCTGTGACAGACGGACGGACGGACGGACAGCGGAGGATTAGTAATAGGGTTCCGTTTGGCACTCTTTGGGTACGTAAGTCTAAAAAGCAATTCCATTATGCATGCATGAAACCGGACAAAGTGCAGAAGAGAGGTCCTAAGTGAAGCTTTTCAATAAATAGCCACCGGGTTCATCTAAAAAAAACAGAAATAATATTGATTTTTTAGTACATTTCTTAATCAATAAACAGTGAGAATAATTCATTGGTTAAATTTGGAAATGTTTTCAAACGTGCATGAAAATCTTGTTGCTCAAAAAATAAATCTTCAAGAAAAGGTATTGTTCCAATGTAACAAATTATTATAATTAACCCCAAAATTAAGGTAAGCACGGTATTATTTGGTTGAGATGTTTCCTCTTAAGAATTCTAGCTGGCAACATGTTTACCGAGGCCTTCAAGCACAAACAGCACAGATGTGTTCATTCCGTGCTCAGATTGATTGAATAGACATTTATCGCAATTTCGCTGCAACGTAATCTTTAGAAGACGTTTTGGGAACGTTTCCCTTTCGAAGGCTTACCTTTTTAACTTTAATTCGACAGGCGAGATATTTATTCGTATCACGAGCGTGTGCCTCTGGTCCTGCCCTGACGGTGTCCTCGCGATTGACTTACTGCGCTATTCATCACCTCCTATCGCAGTAAAAGGGGCTCTGTATCCGTCCGCTAAGCCTCCTTTGAAGAACTATGTGAAAACGCTCGCTGGTCCCCGAGCTGTTTTCGGTTCTTCCGAGGTTGTTTAATATTCCGGGAGATCGCGACATTTTAGTCACGGTAAGGTAAATGGCTGAATCTTGGTTCACAGGTTAGAGACCAATCCTCTGATGCTAAATATTTCGGTCTGCCTGCGCCAAGTGGTTGCGTTAGCTAGATTGGCTATACAGGATATATGTTGGTGTGTACCTGCTAATGAATATACTGATTGTCTGGTACCTGGTCAGCCTCGGTGGCCCAGTGGCGCGACACTTCGGCGATCGCTCTCCGAAGTTAAGCAACGCTGGGTCCGGTCTGGTCTTGGATGGGTGACCATTCGACCGTTGAGAGAGGCTGGCCGTGGTTCGGATTCCACGTTAAGCTGTAGGTCCCCTTCCTTACTTACTAGGTGGTAGGGTTAATCCCGCCCGGGTTGGTACCATCGCATTGGATGAACGATGGTCGAAGCGGCAATGAAAAATTGTCCGTGTTTTCCATCCAGTTCAATGTAGCCGTGCAATATAAGGAAGGTCCTGGCATGGCACCTAGTTCCCATGTGGTGTGTTGGGCCAATACCATGAATACGTATTAGCCATCCATGTCCAGTCACATAAAAAAAAAACAATAACCAGTCGCTTTTATAATTAAATACATAAATATACCTGAAGTTATATCTGTAACTAAAATTGCCTATAACTACGAAATGCAACAAAATATTTGTTCAGTGTTGCTATTACTAAGCAAGTATGTACTGTTACTTTGAAGCTTCGTAATTTGCCCTTTTTTTTATCACGATAACTACTTTTCCAGGCGCCTTGTCTAGGTATTGCAACCACTTGGCGCAGGCAGACCGACACATTTAACTTCAGAGGGTTGGTATTTATCCTGTGAACCCAGTTTCAGCCATTTGCGTTATCGTTAAAATTTTCGTCGCGACCTCCTAGTCTACAAGTTCTTTCGGAAAAAACTCGTATCCGATTCGATGGAAATACATCTGAAGCATTGCCAAGAGATTTGGAGCAAGACTCGACTTTTACTCTTCGAATGATTTAATACCAGTTCATTTCAAAGGTACAAACGACGTATTGTGTACATTTTCAATAAACAAATGCATTCGAAATGTATCAAATGAATCAAATGGAAGCGTATTTAGTATACTTACACTATTTTACAATTTGCATACCGTATTGCTTTTCACATGTTTCTATCTTATTTGTAAAATCTGGAAAGTGCAAACACTGTGAAAAAAAGGTTCATGCTTAGCATGACCCAATATTGTTTTGTATTATCAAATGTTTAGGCAGCTCCTTCTGTCATACTCGAGTACAGTCGAACAAAGAGTTTAGGATACACATCCGGTTGAATGAAAATATGAACAGTCGAAATACTTTGACTTTTGTAAACAACTATAGGGTTGAGTATAGATTCAAACATAGTTGAGAATGTCTACTAGGTACTGTTTAAAAAAAACCGTAACAACATTGAATTGGAGGTTGTATTTAAAGACCATTCATTTTTACGTTTAACCGGAAGTGTATCCTTTCACCTTTGGTTGACTGTACGTTGAACGGGACGGATGGGGCATTTTTGGGTGCGTAGGATTATTATTAGTAGTTAGATAGAATTTATTTATTCACTTCCATGGCGTAGGGAGAGTTTGTATTTTGGTCGTTACAAAGATATCTCGCAAATACAAAATGACAGAAATATTATCACATTCGAGTTACAAATTATCACATATAATTTAAAACGGCCCCACCCGATTTTTTTTGCGAAGTGTCGAGATGTTTAAAAAATCGGCCAAGTACGAGTCGGACTCGCACGAAGGGTTCCGTACCACCATACAAAATTTCACACCAAATATTATAATTTAAATTATCGTAATGTTGGACCATCAATTTTTTATTCTTAATTATTCTTATATTTTCATTTTAATTTCTTTTGTGTTTGGATGATTGCAGCAATCTTCAATCATTACGTATTCAGAAATTTGAAAATTCAGCGAACAGAACCAAGCTGACTAGGAGTAAATTTGAGTTTAAGGTAATTTTGTAAAATATTAGCATTTCAGAGATTGTTGACCTACTCGGCAATGAATTTCTCGAATAGAATAAGCTAAAACTTTTTTTAAACTGTTTTAGAATTTTTGTTATCATCTTCTCACGGTGTGTAGTATTTGATATTTATGTCTAATAAGATATCGGCGCCAGAAACGCCTTAATTTTAAAAACGTTATATAATTGAAATAAGATGAAAACCAGTGATATACGCTAGTAATATATACAGACGTCTATGGTAAAAACATAATGATTTCAAAATATTATCTTAGAGTGTCACTCGACCATCGTGTTTGTCATAAAATGGATGTTTTTTAACGTGACCGATAGTTTTCCGCATAAGTCTATGTATTAATTATTAAAATTATATTCCCTAACTTTTTAAGGTAGGGAGAAAAAACTCTGCCTACATTACGGATAGGTAAATAATTTGTAATTTTAGCTTATTAAAGCCACGCCTGTAGGAACCCAGAGAAATGAATCCATGGATTATTTCCGAATTAGTCTAGCCGCCCCCACACCACCAGCCTTCGGCAAGGAGCCGGGTGAATCCTTGAACTATGATCAGGAAACGAGAGTATAAGGGCCGAGTGCACGAAAGGACAAAAAATCAAAATCAACGTCAACGTACGATCAAACACGTCACTTTGTGTGGACAGTATGGAAGGAACTCTACGCGGTTCACTAAAAGTGACGTTTTTGAACATTGATTAACTAGGCCGTTTCTTCGTGCAACCGGGGCTAAATCTCTGTTCAAGTGTAAAATAAACATGCTTACAGCCATTAAGGTCGCCTCCATGCTTACATTACATTACCATAAACGATTTTATGGTAATGAATTTCATTCAGAAAAAAACATAAGACATAAAAAAAATTGTAATTTTTAAATTACTCGTCAAATAATTATATTAGTAGTTACATTTATCGGTGCAAGAAAATACAGATTGCAAATATGTAAATTTTTTAGAAATCCTTAAAATGTTACGAGAGATTAAGCAAAGAAGCCTCGCTCTCCCTTAAGATTTTGAGGAAAACTGATGAAGGCAAGACCAAAATAACTAGGCAAGATAATGTATATCCGTTGCTCAAGGACCATCACCGTAATGATAAGGGATCTTTTTTTCGGCTTATTTAGTTATAAGTCACTTACTTCGAAGGTGAATTCTCAACGCTCTTATTTCACTAGTTTGTGTTTAAATATTGATTATTAACAGTCTTTTTAAAAAATCTTTAAGGGGAATAAATACCTAAATATGAGAGTTTTTCTTTTTTTTTATGTGACTGGACATGGATGGCTTATACCATACCTTCTGTCATGGTATTAGCCCAACACACCACGTGGGAACTAGGTGCCATGCCAGGACCTTCCTTATATTGCTCGGCTACATTGAACTGGATGGAAAACACGGACAATTTTCATCGCCACTTCGACCATCGTTCATCCAATGCGATGGTACCAACCCAGGCGGGATTAACCCTACCACCTGGGAAGTAAGGGAAGGGGACCTACAGTTTAACGTGGAATCCGAACCACGGCCAGCCTCTCTCAACGGTCGAATGGTCACCCATCCAAGACCAGACCGGACCCAGCGTTGCTGAGGCTGAAGTCGATTACAGTAAAGCCTTTGGTTGCTAAACATTGAAAAAATATTGAGCTTAACGAATGTACGTTTGCGAAGGTACACATCCCCAATTTGTCCAAAACACTTGCATAAAATCATCGAAAGATAAAAATATTTCTAAAAGGACCTTTTTTACCTTTCAAACCATTTTTTCTGTTATCTTTCTCTTTAGAAGAATGAAATCAAAAAAATCTTATACCTTTCAGCCATAAGGAAGGTACATAGCCCCCTTGCTATTAAAAACTCTTTTTTTTTCTATATTTTTGACATAATCAGACTATTCGTTACCTTGCCGAGCGGGGACAGGACGTGTATTCTTGGCATTCAGTCATTGCGGATTCAGTAGAGTTAACAGAAGAAGAATTTATTTTGACATTACGGTTAACTCTACTGAATCCGCAATGACTGAATGCCAAGAATACACGCCCAGAGCGCGCGAAACGTGCGTACCCTCCCGCTGACATGATGGCACTGGCTAGGTTCCGCCGCGTGCATTCTTGACTTTACACAATGGGATATAGGCGCGTTAATACGCCACGAAAACAATTTACAAAATAATGTACAGTTCAATAACAACATAATTGGGGCGCACCGGCGGGCTTATCCCTCGAAGAGATTTCTTCCAGCCGACCTTTGGGTTTTTGAGAAGCTCAATAGGGATATATTTTTTGGTAGTGGCGGTAGGTTTTTGTTCACCGGACATTTAAGGCAGCCCTATCCCGGCGCAACTCTCCATAAAAACGTAGAAAGAAAATTATGAGCATATTAATTGTCGCATATCCAAAATTATACTCAAAATTTAGTTCATCTATAAGCCCACCATGGGGTTTTGATTTTATTTTCAACTGCAGCTTTCGTGATTTAATTTTCTGTAGCTATCGTAGTTATGTTTATTTTTTTGGAAATCCAACCTTATCAAACACTATGCGGATTATCTGCTTTGTGGAATTCGCCACTCACCCCTCCACCTGTCGTACGCGTTGGTTGGAGACGCTAAGCAAACGCCACTCATCTCTCCGCTTGACGTACGCGTTGGTTGGAGACGATAAGCAAACGCCACTCACCCCTCCGCCTGCCGTACGCGTTGGTTGGAGACGCTAAGCAAACGCCACTCATCTCTCCGCTTGTCGTACGCGTTGGTTGGAGACGATAAGCAAACGCCACTCACCCCTCCGCTTGTCGTACGAGATGGTTGGAGACGCTAAGCAAATGTCACTCACCCCTCCGCCTGCCGTACGCGTTGGTTGGAGACGCTAAGCAAACGCCACTCATCTCTCCGCTTGTCGTACGCGTTGGTTGGAGACGATAAGCAAACGCCACTCACCCCTCCGCCTGCCGTACGGGTAGGTTGGAGACGCTAAACAAACGCCAATCACCCTTATGCCTGTCGTATGCGTTGATTGGAGACTAAGCAAACGCCACTCACCTCTACGCCAGTCGTACGCGTTGGCCGGAGACGCTAAGCAACCGCCAGTCACCCCTCCGCCTGTCGTACGCGTCGGTCGGAGACTAAGCAACCGCCACTCACCCCTCTTCCTGTCGTATGCGTTGACTGGAGACTAAGCAAACGCCACTCACCTCTCCGCCAGTCGTACGCGTTGGTCGGAGACGCTAAGCAACCGCCAGTCACCCCTCCGCTTGTCGTACGCGTCGGTCGGAGACTAAGCAACCGCCACTCACCCCTCTGCCTGTCGTATGCGTTGACCGGAGACTAAGCAAACGCCACTCACCTCTCCGCCAGTCGTATGCGTTGGTCGGAGACGCTAAGCAACCGCCAGTCACCCCTCCGCCTGTCGTACGCGTCGGTCGGAGACTAAGCAACTGCCACTCACCCCTCTGCCTGTCGTATGCGTTGACTGGAGACTAAGCAAACGCCACTCACCTCTCCGCCAGTCGTAAGCGTTGGTCGGAGACGCTAAGCAACCGCCAGTCACCCCTCCGCCTGTCGCACGCGTCGGTCGGAGACTAAGCAACCGCCACTCACCCCTCTGCCTGTCGTACGCGTTGATGCAGTCGCTGGTCTGGAACTGGCTGACGAGCGCCGTCTTGCCGACGCCCGGCGCGCCGACCATGGCGACGCGGTAGAGCGCGACCGCGCGCCGCTCGGCGGGCTCGGCCGGCGCGGCGGGCGAGGCGGGCGCGAGGCTGCCGGAGCGCGAGCGCCGCCGCCGGAACGAGTCGCCGCGGTTCACGATGCCTGCGGGCGGGGAACCCTCCGTTAGGTCACACGTTAAGGTGCTATAATAGGACTAGCCAACTACTAGCGCCATACAAATCGTCGCAACCGGGATAAACGGGCGTGTCTCATTTTTATTCAATTTGCAGTAGAGTTGAAAAAGTGAAAGTTTCTCTGTATTCTTTCATATTTTACTGAATATACTGCAAATGATGCTGAAAAATATAACCTGGTATGAAGCTTTGCGGGGCTCAGCTTTGCTAAGAGTTTAAACATAAATAAATTAATAGATGTATTCTATATATCTATATAAAAGCTATAATTGTGAAATACGCCTGTTTGTCCCGAGTGCGACGAAATGTACCTTTTAAAAAATGTAATAATATATAGTGAAACGCTTCAGTAAGTCCAAAAAGAACTCCAGACTGATAATGGATTGATAATATTTTTTATGCGATCATTTAATTAAATAATAATAATAATTAAAAAGTCGATTTGTCACGTTAGAAATCCGAAAGGAATATGATTTCTGGATATAAAGAAAAACAGCATATATTCAAAAACAAATAATTCCATTTGTTTTTAGATTACTACATTTAGTCAAAAAAGATCGGAAATGGACTCCGTTTCCGCAATTTATTTTGTATAGAAAAAGGAAACATACGTTAACGAAAATAGGTTGATCCCTAGACAAGGAATAATATATTGTATGAATGAGACTTCTAATCATCAGACTTAGTTAGTTTACTTGGGGTGCCTCGTCTAACTTTCCGATTTGGCTAGTACCAGGGCCTTAAGGGCGTGACAACACCTGAATGCATTCAGTTCCATAAGGACGTAAGTGAAACTATATTTTATTGTTTTTAAAAATGACTACTGCTTATTTTCCACTCCACTCGTGTTTTGAAATACTCAAGTTTTGAAATATAGATTCATACATGTATGAAGTTTTTATTCAATCTAATTTGAAATGTGTGTCCATAATGTCGTTGATGGAAGGAGCTGTTTGTAGATCCTTTATCTATAGGGTCGGTGCTCTGTGGAATGCACCCACTTAATTTATTAAGTATTTCCCCCAATGTACAACCTGGGGTACTTTAAAAGTAATATGAAGAAGCTCCTGCTTGGGCGACATGATTTTTGCAGCCCCGAAAGGTTCAGTTCAGTTAATTGCCACAAAATGGCGTTTCTTTTCATATTTTAGAAATATACATGATTACATTATGCTGTACACGCGAAACCTTTCGGTTTGTCTGCGTGTGACTATACGTGGGCTATTTAATGTTTACATTCCAAGCAATTTTTGTTCTTTTACATTGCACATTTATATTGCAACATGAAAAAAAAACAAAAGAGATAAATATATTAAAGTACCGCATGATAAGGTTTACATAATTATAACTCATATTTAGATGGGTATATAGAGGTAAGATACAAAAAATAAAAATTTTAACTTAACTTAAATTATCCAAAAGATAATCTTTGATACATTTTTTAAATTTCGATTCGGGAAGGTCTTTCCGTGCGCGCAGTGGAATTGAGTTAAATAATTTAGGTACAGTATATTCGAACGTTCTTCTTCCATAGTAATTTGTGGTTTTGGGTATTACATATTGTTCCTCCTGCATCAATCTAGCGCAATGTGAGGGTTCGAAAGCCCATGGGCGTCGTCGGACACCTCTTGGTCGAGGGGCTGCGTACTGATATATGGCGTACGCATAACTAAGTAGGTGCAATTTTAAGATATTCTCATACATTAGAATAGGTGCAAAAAATCATTTCTGGTTTGATCTTACACGTACACTTGTGTTTAAATATTTATTTTGTAGGGACCTTCAAAACGATCTTTTCATCCATTGAAAGAGGGAAATCGCCTTGACAAATTAATCGCTCTGAGCGATTCAATAACCCGAAAACATCTTTGAAGTATCACTTAATTCCGGTTTCTACTGAAAGTGAGCATCGCAGCTGACGATCTTTCAGACGCTGTCGTAAAAATACGTTTTAGTGATAAGATAATTCAGCGATAATCTCCGGTGGCCGTTGTAGCTGGGAACATAAAACAACAACATAAATCTCTAAACCCTTTTGTTCTTGTATCGGTGTACTACAAATCGTAGGGCAGACAATTTGGACACCGATTGTCTGTCTAAATTAGTGCCGATTAAACACAAATTGTGTGAAACAATGCAAAAAGTGCCTCATAAATGTTGTTGTCAACTAATTTTAGTAAACTTTGTTTTTGTCAACTAAATGTTTTAAAATTCAAATTTATATTTTTTTAATTTCTTGAATGTACGTTGGGCATATAACCCGTAAGAAATTATAGATTCTACCAGCGCATGGTATGTACAGAGTGGATCTGTTGACATATAGTTCAAGAAAAAGAAAAGACTGGATTTTAGTAAATTGTAGTCATTTTTCAATGCATATATTATTATTTTAACGCGAAGCTTTACAGGTCCTTGTTCTGATAAAGAAGTTAATTCAGTTAGAAAAAAATATGGTTGAATAAAACCAAAACGGTGTCACCGTAACCTGACAATTGGGTAAAAAGGGGCAATCCAAGAGTGTGGCACCAGTTACTAATACGTTAAAAGTTATTTTGGAAATCGAACTTTATCGGGTCAATAATTGGCCAAATGCTATATGATTAATATTACTAGACTAGTGTTCTTAATGTCTAATTTTTTTTTTTTACTTTAGCTAAATCTACTAATCACGCTTTTACTAGATCATGTAAGCTATTTCAAACGAATGTTTGATCTGATAAACACTTCATTTTCAGTTGAGTCTACAAAAACTTGCTCCATTAGCTAACATTTAATCAATAATATTCCGGGAGGTCACGACATTTTTGGTCACGATAAGGTAAATGGCTGAATCTGGGTTCTCGTGTTAGAGACAAACCCTCTGATGCTAAATATGTCGGTCTGCCTGCGCCAAATGGTTGCGTTATCTAGATTGGTTATATAAAATAGATGCTGGTATGTATCTGCTGATGAATATTGTCTGGAAACATTGATACCTATTAATTATACAACAATAACCAGTCGGTTTTTTAATTAAATACTTAAATATACCTAAAGTTATATATGTAACCTAAATCGCCTATAACTAAGAAATGCAACTAAAGATTTGTTCAGTTTTTGTATTGCTAAGTAAGTGTGTACTGATACTTTCATGCTTCGTCGTTTGCATCCATTTACCTTATCATATACATTTTTTGTCACCTTAACTACTTTTTCAGTCGCCTTATCTACGTAACGCAACCACTTGGAACAGGCAGACTGACACATTTAGATTCAGAGGGTTGGTCTTTATACCATGAACCCAGTTTCAGCCATTTACGTTATCGTTACCATTTTTGTTGCGACCTCCTACTCTATAAGGTTGACTTAAATGCGTCATATTAGTAATGTCTTTGGCTACGTATTATGAAATATCACATCTTTTCTATTTATTACGCCAAAAGATACCTCTTTGGGAGCAGCGAATGTTATCCGTATTATTCCGTCGCCTTCGAGACACCTGCGGGAAAGTATTATTTGATGGATGGCTGGAACACAAAAGGAAAAACTCGGAGATGTTTCAACAATATCGTGTCCTTGTCTTTATCTGTCTGCGCCTTGGGAGCCGGGGGATATTGTGGTCTGACGCCTCCGCTTCCGCTCTCCGCTTTCCGCCCTCCGCTGCCGCAATCTCAACCGCTTTCCGTCACCGACATTTGCGGTGCGAGACCGCCATTTGAATTGCTAGCGAACTGACGTAATTGTGTTATTCGTTTGTGCTAAAGGCTTGTAGAGATGGCCGCTATTTCAATTTGCATCTTGTTCCCCGCAACATTGGCATATGTGAAGTGAATACTCGTAGAATACGTCGATAAACCATATCCCTCTGTAATTGGAGTGGAGGTCATATCAATAAAGGTCAATTTTTGAGAAAAACTATAGATAATATAGCGAACCCCTTTGAAGTCTATCACATCCGCAAAATAAATAGGCATGGAAATGTTACGAGGTTTTCGACGATTACATACAGCTGATGGGGCTTTTGCAGAAAAAAAGAGAAAACCAGGTACATTAAACATTCAATATTTTGAGACGCCTTCAGTAAAAACATATTTACTAAACCATCTCACCACGGGCCAAACGGTCCATCGGAATGGTATGAATCCACTTAGATATAGTTAAATGTGAATGTTGTATTGTGTATGATTATGGATGTATTAATAAATACATAAATAAATATTTCGTTTTAAAAAATACGGTTTGAAAAAAAACATGAGGTGTCCTTATTAAAAAAACATTGAATAAGGACGTTGACCTTTTGAATCGAAATTAAGGCTTTTATTTTCAATGTAAATGCCATGAACTCCTGAATCCATCAATAATGCACGGGACTTTTACTCATTTCCTTCCATCTCACGCCTAGAGCGTGGGCTTTACCCGCGGAGACGACATCAGGTAATTTCCATTTTCCGGTACCTTCTAGCGATGTACAGACGTTAACTTTCAGGACGTTACACTTTGTTTTGTAGGAAAACAATGTGATTAAAAATATAATAAAGTGATGAACAGTGGTTTTAATTAAATGTTTGTTTCGTTTATCTAACTGTCATAAAAAAAAAATAAGGCATCTATTTTTTAAACCAATTATTATGGTTTCAGCCGCAAAATAATCTTGAATCGTTAAGTTAAGTTGACGATGGCTTTTACACCAGAGAATACTTTTAATGCTATAAATTCCATTAATTTATATCATTGCATTATTAACTTTGTTAGTTGTATGTAATTTAAACTGAGGGTTGCTGTTTCTATTGTTCTTTGTTCTTTGCCTTAATATGTTCTACCAAGGAATTGTTTGGCAGTAGCATTTAGATTTAAGTGTGTATTTTATAACTGTGGACGTAAACATATTTATGTAAGCCCGTGAAGTTGTTTTGCGGGTTCTTCTTTACTGGGTTGATCGAATCCGCGGATCTTTGTGACGTAACTTAGTGTAGTTTGACTACCAAAAAGTAAAAAAGAAATTAACTGAATTTAAGTATACTTACAACCTTTTGATCTTGAATTATGATAATTTCAAATGATTCAATCGAAGAAAAACCTTCTTACTTATTGAATTATAATGTGTCAATTTTATTTATTTCGATAAGTCTGGGTAAAACCACAAACCCGCACTTTACTACTTGCATCGTATGTTTTCTTACTGGCGCTCGCATCAAACGGATGTTATCACAGCGAGCATAAAGCCGTCTGATTTGGTAAACCATTCGTTTAAAAATAAGCCCGATGTATCGGACGCCTAGCTAAGCGACCATGGACGGACGAGAGTAGTAACCGAAACTAATTAACCGAAAAGGAGTAAGCGTAGCCACTATCACATACAATACCTTTAGCGCCGGCGAGTTAGTTCACTTACGAATTACCTCACTTCTGATCTTCTCGAGTTATAACGACACGTAAAACATGTACCTACTTCACAGGACGCTATTTAGCGCAACGAACATTAATTGTTGAACGAACTTATTGTATCACCTAACAAATCACTCATGTATATATTATCACTCAACCATAAACTATAACATTTTAAGCATTATATTACAGAACACACACACACCCTCACACATCATCACACACCCTCGCACCTCTTTCGCACATAGGTCCTAGCTGAAAACAGTAGCCGGTATAGTTAGACTAGCAAGGTAAGCTGAGCTAGCGCCATTTGGCATACAACACGACACAAACTATTCACATTGTTAAGAAAGTCTTCATCTAAATTTAATGAGTTATGTTGTATGAACGAATAAATAATTTGAGTTTGAGTTTGAACTACAGCTAGGTGTTTTCCATCAAATCGTGGCTATGCTGTTGTCGAATGAGTTTTGATCGCTACTTCCATGCTTCTATACTCGCTGCCCAGTGCTTTCACGAAGAATGGTATTAATGGCCTAAAAATAATATCATAGTTTTGGTAAGTAGGAAAAGATTACGTGATAATGCATGAGTGAGCTGGAATGTCAAATGTCTGTCTATTAGGTTAATCTGAAAATACTTGTTTCAGCTCAGAGAAGAACCTGCCAGAAATCCAGTATTAAATTCTAGTCGCAATAACTGTTTGTTGTTAACTGCGAGTTATACAACTCGGGGTTTCACTTATTTCCAAGTTTGGAGCCAATTGTGAGTGTAATTGAAAATGCCAAGCCGCCCGGCTCGCCGAAGGCTGTACAACGTTACCGTCACAATAATTAATATTGTGTAACTGCGTGGGTCCGGCTTCGACAGTTGACTAACTTTCCCTTGTTCCCCCGTTCCGGGGAGCGAATTTACGTAAGCCGCCCGGGGTGGGGACCGAATCATCGGACTGAGCTAAATTTTCGCTTTGAAATGCTCAATTATGGACATCGTTTGAAAAAGTTAGCCTTATTGTTAAAGCCTGATTGGTAATTCTCGGAAACAAATGATTACCTATTTAATAATAGACCAAGCTCCCATTGCATAAAATCTTACCTCACTCGATTTCTCTACAGACGTGTATTGCAGTGAAAGAAAACACTTGGAAACATCGGTTTATAACAGGTTGCCATTCCGTAACCTGGTAAAACCATGTTTTTTTTCGGGTTCAAAACCTCTATTTTGACCCAAAATTATCTAATAAGATTTCACATAGAAAAGTATATGCAGTGAAAGATATGCCTTAGGAGATGAGAACCCGCACAGGTTGCCTCCCCCCACCCTGGAAGGTTCCGTGGTCAGCCAAGTTTAATGAGGCCAAAAAATGGGGTCATTTACCTCATTTCATTTCTCGATGAAATTTGTGCAAAACGATAGCTCGAAATGTGCCACTGATAAAAATATAAGGTTGCCTGTCATCAGCCTGGTAAAACCCTGTTGTCAGCCGCCTCAAAGAAAACGAAGAAAAATCTTCGGTTTGAGAAAATCTCATGTAGTCGCTAAATTCAGGGGGGGCAATCAGTCCCAATCATGGTATCAAGATAAATTCCATACCCTGACATTCCTGCGCCTCGTTTAATTTGGCAAAAAAGGGTACAGGGGTCGACTATGGACTAATTAGTTTTTTTGTATCCAATAATGAAAAAAATCATGTTATCGTTTAGAATAGACGTAAAATGAGTACCACCAACCATGACATAAGTCGAAACTTATACGCACTGACATTTGCACACATTATATGTTTTGAAATAATGAGGGTAAAATAGTCAAATGTTTGTCTTTCCATTCGCACAGATGTATGATGCCGTTTAGATTCGTGCCCTATTACATGACATTTTTGAGCTTCATGTTTATTGAAACAGTAGAGTAAATGAGTAAACTGTGTCAATTGGTTGTTATCCTGCCTGTTTGCATGTATAGGTATAAAGAAAAACGTACGCTGCCGCGGAGATGCATCAAGGTATGACGAGTGCCAGTCGTGATTTTAAGTCAAATGAATCGCACTGATGTAGTGACAGCCATACATATATATTTTACTTTACTTTAATTTACTTGACTGGTCTGGTTGTTTGATTTTAAATAAATATTCATAATGCCGCTCAGTTTCTAAGTATAAGGAGTGCTATTCGTGATATAACGTAAAAACCTACACTCTGGAATATAATATTCTCAAACAGTTAGTAAGTGACCTTAGTCCGTGGTCCTTAGAAAAGTTAATGTAAATGTGGATTAGAGAAGCAACGTCTGCTGTGGGTTTTCACTTCAGGTGACCAGCCAGTTGAGCCAGTTGATCCAGCCAACCAGAACCAGTGCAATTGTACTACTATTGTTCGGTTTATGTTTTTGTTGTTATTTTTTTAGTTTAATAAACAAATTTTATTTCATTCTTTCTTTATCACGCCATTAAAAGATAAATCTATTCGTCATCAGTTGAATCTAGACTACTATCTGATTCAGTTTTTCTTGCTATTATATCTTCAATACTAAAATTAATGGTATCACCTGCTATCATATGTCGTATACAATCATTCAATTCCTGTGGACCATTCAGCAAGACGAAAACGGCTCACGTTCTATTTAACTATATTAAATGCCTTCGTTTTTTCTTTGTCTTGTAAGGCAGATGTGTAGTCGCAACCAGTGTAAACCTGCTGAGCTGCATAATACATTTCCTAGCTAGCGAGCTTACTCTATGCAGTTATAAGCCAAATGGCGATGGTCACTGTAAATTCATATTTCCGAACAATTCGAGAGTAGGTGTAAATTCCCAAAAATAAATATCAAAACTTCTTTAATTAAATTTCTCTACATCCAAACTCATCCACAAACCACTGGCTAAGCTAAACATACTAGACTAGATGCTCGATTTACAAGCCAAACTCGAGGATGCTTAGCGCCACGCGATGAGGATGCCGACATCGACAAGGCATATACGAGCTTCGTATCCGCACTAACGGACACTGCAGAAAAGCACTTTAGCAAAAGTCGACAGGCAGACCGCAGTAAGTTATCAGCAGAGACCTTGAGGCTCCTGGAAACAAGACGAAATATGAAACCGGAGATCTGGAGTAGTGTCGTGCACAAAAACCTCAACAAGACCATCAGCAAGTCCATTCGCCGTGATGTTCGCCGAGAGAATATGAAGTTGGTTGGTGGTTGAGCGCATTACAGAAGAAAATCGAGTCAGTTAAGTGTTTGCCTGTTCGTTCTCTACCGGCGTAAACAAATTTCAAAATCGAGGGAGCGGATGGGGTTGTCACTGCAAGAAATCCGGATATACTTCAGGCAATGGAAGAATTTTATGTCGAATTGTACTCCCTACCCGAGCCCAATTAAACCAGTCGAATCTGATAGGCGTGCGCCGCCCACTAGACACTACACCGATGATCTGCCGGAGATTAGCGTCTATAAGATAAAGGCTGTGACGTGTGCGCCCTTCGGTCTATGCTGAGCAAGAAGAGGAGTCCAAGACGTCGAGAGTCTGATACTGTCGTCCCTGTTGAAGTTTGCATGTCTGGAGATTTCAATGGATTCTCGAACCAAGCATTCTATGGTGCAGCAAATTGACAACCTACCCGCATCCACGAGGCAGCCCGAACCTAAATACACCTACAATCTTCGCAGCCGACGCCCGCCAGTTACCGTTTGACGAGCCGGGCTGTCAGACGTAACTCCAGGGCAACGAAGTGGCCCTGACGATGCTTCCGTCGTGGGAGGCGAAGCATGTCGGCCAAGCACGGCATTGCACACCGGAAAACCGTAAGTTTTCAAAACATTATGTACAGCGACGGTGTAAATCTAAGAACATATGTTCAATGCAGTTCTTGAAAATGGTGTCGTTCCGGCTGCATGGCAAAATAGTGTCGTCGTGCTGTAGGACGAATAGGGCGAAGTTGAAAAACGATTAACCTATCTCACTTCTAAGCTACCTGTTCAAGGTCTTTTCAAGAGTCATCACGAGTCGGCTGACAGAAAGGCTGGATCGGTACCAGCCCCGTGAGCTGGTTTTAGAATAGGATACGGCACAATGGATCATATATTTACTGTGTGACAAAAGTGCAGAAGTGCGAGGAGTACAACAAGCCGCTCTTCCTAGCCTTCGTGGACTACGAGAAGGCGTTCGACTCAGTTGAAAACTCCCTCCTGAGGTGCAGAATCGCTACATCGAGGTATCGTAAATCTGTATCGGTCCGCGAAGATTACTGTGAGGCTCTATGAAAATATCCAATCCATCCTCCTTGGTAAAGGCGTAAGGGGTATGTAATCTCACCCAAGCTCTTCGCCAACGCATTGGAAGATGTGTTCAAGACGCTTGAATGGGACAACATGGGTATCAACGTTAATGGAGATTTTCTCAGCCATCTTCGCTTCGCCGATGACGTTGTTCTTCTGTCGAATTCCCGAGTTCAGCTTCAGACCATGCTGAAAGACCTTTATAAAGCATTGATATAAAGCATGATGATCCTGAAAATAAACCGGGACAAAACAAAGGTCATGGCGACCGAGGGTATGACGGGAGGACAAATTGTTATCGACAGAGAAGTGATCGAACAGGTTGAAGAGTACGTATATCTCGGTCAGATTCTACGACTTGGTAGACAAGAACTGACTAAGGAGTTTGAGAGACGGATTCAACTGGGTTGGGCTTGCCTTCGGAAAGCTTAAAATTCGCTCTGAGATCTGACCTTCCACAAAATTTAAAGACCCGAATATATGACCAGTGTGTCCTTCCGGTAATGACGTACGGGTGTGAAACGTGGACTCTGACGGTCGCCGCTGTCAAAAGGTTGAAAGACTTCCCACACTCCGCTTTTCTTTCCACGGCCGCCAGTGTAGGCCGCGGTTACTCCAACGGTCTTCATCTCTTTGGCTGATGTGACTAGCCCACACTGCCATTTATCCACGCGGTGTCCAATATCGACTACTTTGGTACGTCGGCGGATTGCCTCGTTACCCACCATAACCCGTAGCGATATTCCCAGCATGGTTCGCTCCATTGCTCGCTGGGCAACTTTCAACCTTTGGACAACGGCGACCGTCAGTGTCCACGTTTCATACCCGTACGTCATAACCGGGTGGACACACTGGTCATATATTCGGGTCTTTAAATGTTGTGGAAGGTCAGATATCAGAGGGAATTTTAAGCTTTTCGAAGGCAAGTCCAACACAGTTGAATCCGTCTCTCATACTCCTTAGTCAGTTCTTGTCAACCAAGCCGCAGAATTTGACCGAGATATACGTACTCTTCAACCTGTTCGATCACTTCTCTGTCGATTACGATTTTTCCTTCCGTCATGCCCTCGGTCGCCATGACCTTTTTTTTGTCCCGGTTCATCTTCAGACCTACCTTTACCAATGCTTTATAAAGGTCTTACAGCCTGGTCTGAAACTGAACTCGGGAATTCGACAAAAGAACAAAATCATCGGCGAAGCGAAGATGAGTGAGAAAATCTCCATTAACGTTGATACCGATGTTGTCCCATTCAAGCGTCTTGAACACATCTTCCAATGCGTTGGCGAAGAGCTTGGGTGAGATCACATACCCCTTACGCCTTTACCAAGGAGCATGGATTGGATATTTTCATGGAGACTTACAGTCATGGTCCCGGACCGATACACATTTACGATACCTCGATGTAGCGATTCTGCACCTCAGGAGGGAGTTTTCAACTGAGTCGAACGCCTTCTCGTAGTCCACGAAGTCTAGGAAGAGCGGCTTGTTGTACTCCTCGCACTTCAGCACCATTTGTCTCACAATAAATATATGATCCATTGTGCCGTATCCTTTTCTAAACCTAGCTGGCTCATGAGGCTGGTACCAATCCAGCCTTTCTGTAAGCCGACCAAGAGGCTGACTTTCCGAGTGGCAGCGTTTATCTCATAGACACTAAGCTCCGGCGGCGCACGCCTATCAGATTCGACTGGTTTGCTTGGGCTCGGGGTAGGAATTGCTGCGGAGTACAATTCGACGTAAATTCTTCCATTGCCTAAAGTATATCCGAATTTCTTGGAGTGACAACCCCATTCGCTCGCTCGAATTTTGAAATTTGTTTGCGCCGCTAGAATTGGAAACAGGCAAACACTTAACTGCCTCGATTTTCTGTTATAATGCGCTAAACCACCAACCAACTTCATATTCTCTCGGCGAACATCACGGCGAATGGACTTGCTGATGGTCTTGTTGAGGTTTTTGTGCACGACACTACTCCAGATCTCCGGTTTCATATTTCGTCTTGTTTCCAGGAGCCTCAAGGTCTCTGCTGATAACTTACTGCGGTCTGCCTGTCGACTTTTGCTAAAGTGCTTTTCTGCAGTGTCCGTTAGTGCGGATACGAAGCTCGTATATGCCTTGTCGATGTCGGCATCCTCATCGCGTGGCGCTAAGCATCCTCGAGTTTGGCTTGGAAATCGAGCATCTAGTCTAGTATGTTTAGCTTAGCCAGTGGTTTGTGGATGAGTTTGGATGTAGAGAAATTTAATTAAAGAAGTTTTGATATTTATTTTTGGGAATTTACACCTACTCTCGAATTGTTCGGAAATATGAATTTACAGTGACCATCGCCATTTGGCTTATAACTGCATAGAGTAAGCTCGCTAGCTAGGAAATGTATTATGTAGCTCAGCAGGTTTACACTGGTTGCGACTACACATCTGCCTTACAAGACAAAGAAAAAACGAAGGCATTTAATATAGTTAAATAGAACGTGAGCCGTTTTCGTCTTGCTGAATGGTCCATAGGAATTGAATGATTGTATACGACATATGATAGCAGGTGATACCATTAATTTTAGCATTGAAGATATAATAGTAAGAAAAACTGAATCAGATAGTAGTCTAGATTCAACTGATGACGAATAGATTTATCTTTTAATGGCGTGATAAAGAAAGAATAAAATAAAATTTGTTTATTAAATTAAAAAAATAACAACAAAAACATAAACCGAACAATAGTAGTACAATTGCACTGGTTCTGGTTGGCTGGATCAACTGGCTCAACTGGCTGGTCACCTGAAGTGAAAACCCCCAGCAGACGTTGCTTCTCTAATCCACATTTACATTAACTTTTCTAAGGACCACGGACTAAGGTCACTTACTAACTGTTTGAGAATATTATATTCCAGAGTGTAGGTTTTTACGTTATATCACGAATAGCACTCCTAATACTTAGAAACTGAGCGGCATTATGAATATTTATTTAAAATCAAACAACCAGACCAGTCAAGTAAATTAAAGTAAAGTAAAATATATATGTATGGCTGTCACTACATCAGTGCGATTCATTTGACTTAAAATCACGACTGGCACTCGTCATACCTTGATGCATCTCCGCGGCAGCGTACGTTTTTCTTTATACCTGTACATGCAAACAGGCAGGATAACAACCAATTGACACAGTTTACTCATTTACTCTACTGTTTCAATAAACATGAAGCTCAAAAATGTCATGTAATAGGGCACGAATCTAAGCGGCATCATACATCTGTGCGAATGGAAAGACAAACATTTGACTATTTTACCCTCATTATTTCAAAACATATAATGTGTGCAAATGTCAGTGCGTATAGGTTTCAACTTATGTCATGGTTGGTGATACTCATTTTACGTCTATTCTAAATGATAACAAGATTTTTTTCATTATTGGATACAAAAAACTAATAAGTCCATAGTCGACCCCTGTACCCTTTTTTGCCAAATTAAACGAGGCGCAGGAATGTCAGGGTATGGAATGTATCTTGATACCATGATTGGGACTGATTGCCCCCCTGAATTAAGCGATGTAGCCTTGATAATTTAGAAAATTGAAGGTTAGGTATACAGTTAATTTAGAAATGAGAAAGTAGGAGGGGTTGCCACGGACAGACAGACATAGGTACTGTGTTTCAAGGGCCCAGGGATCTTCCGGTGGTTCGTTGTAATTTAATTAGGCTACAAAATATTAAGGTGGTTACGCCGGTGTATACAGTGTGATGTGTAGAGGAGGGATCTCATGCATGTACTTGGTGACTGCTCTGCATCGTGTGGGGGAGGCTATTCGCAGGTCGGGAGCGGGTGAATTTGTAGGAAATCGATGAATAGCGAATTAACAGGACGTCATGTACAAAAAAAGGATGTATTAAATTATAGACTACTTGAGGCACAAAACACAAACAGACAAACAAACGTACACTCTAGCATTGTCCTTTTCACAAATGAAGAAAATTGGGCTGTGGCTGTCTAACCATCTACCTAAAATAGCTTATATTTAGAAACACAAAGAAGACGATAAATAGGTAACAATCAAGGCGGTGTTCTAACACGGCCTTAGCCTAGCCTAGTATCCATATGGCCGAGGTTCCATGCCGGGAGCTCGGGGTGGGTCCGAGGTCGAGCGTAGGAGAAGTCTGCTTCAAGGGTTGGTACTGATATACGCTCTTTGCGGTTTCCTCGTAGGTTTCAACGGGGGGGGGGGGGGGGGGGGGCTGGCGTTAGAGAATATGTACCGTGCGGGGATCCATAAGGCGTGACGGCGACGCTGTGGTTGTGGGTCTACGTGGTGAAGATGTCGGACTGGCGATCGTGACAGGGCACGGCGGAGGCTGTGGCTGCTGGTCTACGGGCTGAAGACATCGGAAGGCGGGGGTGTGGCCTCGAAGGAGTTACGCCCGGCTGCTCACATGGATACGGAACACGGCGGCACGGCGGACGCACTGATATTCGCGAAGGGTGGTACGCGGACAGCTCAACCAACTTTTTGGGAGCGAAAGTTTTCACTTTTTGTTCATATCGCCTGACTCCGCGTCGTCGGGACGTCGGAGCACGTGGCGCGACCGTCCGTCTCAAGGTGCTGCCCGCTTCTGCTGGCGTGCCGCGGGCGGCGCGGCGGAGGATTGCCGCGTGTTTCGTCATTCCCAACCGGCGTCGCTAAGGCCTGGTGCCAAGATCCGGTGCAGCATCTCGCTTGCACCTTGCTGGGAGCGCTGCTGTTGCGTCCCTGTCTCGCCTTTAACGAATTTAACTCAAACGGCGCTGTATGTGCATCTGTGCCGAGATCCGGTGCAGCATCTCGCTCGCACCTTGCTGGGAGCGATGCCGTTGCGTCCTTGTCTCGCACTCAATGCAAAAAGGTAATCTCGCCCCTGGTATCGTTACGTCATAAGGCGGCGCGGCGGACGCTACAATACCCGGTTACTTAAAAAAACAAAAAAAACAAGCGAAAAAAAAAAGAATTTAAGTACCCTAGACATTTAACAAAGTGACCAAAATGTCACAGTGACTATAACATTAATTGCTGAACTATAATCGACAGTGCAAAAGTAATAATTAATACTGAAGCTAACAAATATTTCACTAATGATAATCTTTGCATCAATGTGATCGATTGGCAAAACTATTTTAAATTTCTAGACATTCAACAGGTTTACAATACTATAAGCCAAGCCCAATGGAATGCTAAAACATCTAAATGACAACAGAAATAGAATTAATATCGAACACGGTATTATGACATTAACATATAAGTAACATTTTTATCAAGCAGTAAAATATTTACACACATGTACAAGCTAACACATATTTACAATCCTATAGAAGCCACAGCCCAATGACTTATATCCTTTAAGTTGACTTTCGTTAATAATAAAAAGTATAAGATGAGTATGAGAAGAAACATTACTAGCCGAAATTATATTCATGAATGTCTTTTTTTTTTAATAAAAACAAGAAAAGCAAGGCATAAAGAGAACAAGTTGTGTCCTTGAGTGTACTTTCAATAATAAGGAAAATTGAGATACGTATAAAAATAAACATCACTAAAGAAGTTGTATCTATGAGTGTTTTCGATAATAAGAATTAAGACAAATAATTTAAGAAAAAAAAACATCAATAAAGGAAGTTTTGTCCTTGAGTGTACTTTCAATAATAAAAATTAAGACAAGTATGAGAAAACATTATTAAGCGAAGTTGTGTCCACCAGCATTATTAAAGCGATAGTAGGAACCACTTGTGTGTTCCGGACATTATATTTCTAACATTCCGTATACTTTCTAAATACTATAATGTGTCTAGCGACATCCTACTTAAGATGTGTCACTCTGAACGCGAACTAACTAACTAACTAACTAAGTACCTACGCTTAAGTATTTTAATTGTATTTATATAATTAGCATGTTTATATTTTAATACAATTTGAATTTTCTCAAAATCCGTGTTTAATTTTGTCTTTCCGAGAGTTTATATGTTCAATGGCTCACTATGCCATATTTATTTAGAGTTCCTACTCTTATTGGTCCCTATTGTGCGCCTATAAATTAATTTTAAGTTTAAAGTAAAATTAGCAATATTTACAATTGTACAATTAATACGAAAGTTTTACCAACACTCACGAACGCGTTTTGAGACACATGAAATGATTTGGCAAATAAGACTCAGCAGTCTTCAAAATGTTTTACATTAACCGAATAGAATCCTATGGGAAACGTCATAACATTTAACCCGTAGATGCTCCAAATCCAAAATAATAAGTGCCTTTTTATAAGGGACGCTTTATAAATGTCATATCCTTGTTCTTACCTAGAGTAAATTTTATCTAAATACGACTTATAAGTATTTTTATATACAGGTATGTACAGAGAACATGTGTTGGGAGGGTATGGTTGTTTGGAACTTAAAACTAAATAATGCAAACCAACCAGTCTTATTATGCCGACTTAACATAAAAAAAACTGGTTGTAATTGGTGAGCCTCAGAGTGAGAACTCGTAAAACCCCTTCAGATCAAGACACGCGAACTGTCTCGTGTCTCATCTTGGCCCTAGGTAGGTGCCTAGTGCACCGCCTGTCGAGAAGCGTTAAATGGGGTATGGCCTGCACCTAGAGATTCTATAGAATTTTGCCCCCTTATGGGAGGCGGCATCTATCACGAAATACACCATTATGTGTTTTCAGCTGAACGTGTCTGACGCGACGTGTTGCCCATTACAGTACACTATAGCTGTTAAAAGAAAAAAAGAAAAGAAAAATAGAGAATAACCAAAAGAACTAACATAAAATAAAGCGCGGTGAATGCGCTGTATGTCTTGTCTACGTAAGTGACTCGGTTGAGACCACTTACTAGTGATAGAGGACAGATATGGGGAAAAGGGTAGGAACCACTTGCTTACATCATCATTCACTTATCCTGTCGTATCCTTACTTTTAAACTATCTATCATACTGGGTTGGGTGAGGTGGTTGGTGTTAGGGTGGGAGGGCGCAAGCTTGCTAGGGAATAGGGTGAGGGTTGAGGTTAAGTGAGGTGGAGGTAAAAGAAAGAGAGAAGAGAAAAACCCGACGAACGCGAGGCTGGTTTGCTTCGCGGACGTCTGTGAAAGACCCTAACCTAACTAAGAATTTGTCGAACTGATTTTAACGGATTCGAACAATGTGGAGTGTAGATAAGGCTTATATTTATATGGAGGTTCTACAACCGCCTCCAGCTGTGACGACACAAGAGTGACCGTACACATAAGTTTGAGAGATAAGGCTTTATTTTTGCTACGCAGGATTCTCAACAAACCGTCCTGCGGGATATTTTGAATAAGGCTTGGGCGTTTAACGTGCGTTTCAAAAATACCATAAAAAGCCGCGCACCGGTGAGTCGATAAGGCTTGAATTTATAACAAAGAACGTTAACTCGACCGCGTTCCATATCGCCCAGGACACACGTGTACCCAATAGTACATTGTGACACAAGCACATTTTTTAAAAGACAAAATATATATATATTTTTTTTCAAAGACAACATTTTCCAAGAACAAGACATATACTAAAACTTAAATAAACATACCAAAACGAATCTAACCTAAGTAGTGTGTCGGCATGATTTGTGACCGAACACTTAGATGCGGGATAAGGCTTAGATTTATAACACGGATTCCCACGTAACCGTCCGTGAGCAAGGATATGGCTTTTTATTTATTAACGTGAATTCCCTTGCCAATACCGTTCACGGGATATTTTTTCAATAAGGCTTTAGATATTAACGTGCGTTCGAAAAATATTCCAAAAAAACAACCGCGCACGACCGACCCTAACCTAACTATTGGAGTATAGCTTGTTTTACTAAAAAAACTTCTCCAAGAATTACCGTCTTCCATGTATCCCTTGACACCTGGCTCCTTTTTTAGGGCGTGTGACACAAGATACAATTAATAGAGAATTTAACCATTTAAAATTTTGTAACTTATTGTTACTTAAAGTTATTGTTTCAATTTATGACCAAATATATCAAAGAAATGCAAACCAATTCAACAAAAGTTTTCATTTTTTTTTTTTTTTACAAAAAAAGGATGTTTTAAATTATAGACTACTTGAGGCACAAAACACAAACAGACAAACAAACGTACACTCTAGCATTGTCCTTTTCACAAATGAAGAAAATTGGGCTGTGGCTGTCTAACCATCTACCTAAAATAGCTTATATTTAGAAACACAAAGAAGACGATAAATAGGTAACAATCAAGGCGGTGTTCTAACATGGCCTTAGCCTAGCCTAGTATCCAAATGGCCGAGGTTCCATGCCGGGAGCTCGGGGTGGGTCCGAGGTCGAGCGTAGGAGAAGTCTGCTTCAAGGGTTGGTACTGATATACGCTCTTTGCGGTTTCCTCGTAGGTTTCAACGGGGGGGGGGGGGGGGCTGGCGTTAGAGAATATGTACCGTGCGGGGATCCATAAGGCGTGACGGCGACGCTGTGGTTGTGGGTCTACGTGGTGAAGATGTCGGACTGGCGATCGTGACAGGGCACGGCGGAGGCTGTGGCTGCTGGTCTACGGGCTGAAGACATCGGAAGGCGGGGGTGTGGCCTCGAAGGAGTTACGCCCGGCTGCTCACATGGATACGGAACACGGCGGCACGGCGGACGCACTGATATTCGTGAAGGATGGTACGCGGACAGCTCAACCAACTTTTTGGGAGCGAAAGTTTTCACTTTTTGTTCATATCGCCTGACTCCGCGTCGTCGGGACGTCGGAGCACGTGGCGCGACCGTCCGTCTCAAGGTGCTGCCCGCTTCTGCTGGCGTGCCGCGGGCGGCGCGGCGGAGGATTGCCGCGTGTTTCGTCATTCCCAACCGGCGTCGCTAAGGCCTGGTGCCAAGATCCGGTGCAGCATCTCGCTTGCACCTTGCTGGGAGCGCTGCTGTTGCGTCCCTGTCTCGCCTTTAACGAATTTAACTCAAACGGCGCTGTATGTGCATCTGTGCCGAGATCCGGTGCAGCATCTCGCTCGCACCTTGCTGGGAGCGATGCCGTTGCGTCCTTGTCTCGCACTCAATGCAAGAAGGTAATCTCGCCCCTGGTATCGTTACGTCATAAGGCGGCGCGCCGGACGCTACAGCGACTACATGAGATTTTCTCAAACCGAAGATTTTTCTTCGTTTTCTTTGAGGCGGCTGACAACAGGGTTTTACCAGGCTGATGACAGGCAACCTTATATTTTTATCAATGGCACATTTCGAGCTATCGTTTTGCACAAATTTCATCGAGAAATGAAATGAGGTAAATGACCCCATTTTTTGGCCTCATTAAACTTGGCTGACCACGGAACCTTCCAGGGTGGGGGGAGGCAACCTGTGCGGGTTCTCATCTCCTAAGGCATATCTTTCACTGCATATACTTTTCTATGTGAAATCTTATGAGATAATTTTGGGTCAAAATAGAGGTTTTGAACCCGAAAAAAAACATGGTTTTACCAGGTTACGGAATGGCAACCTGTTATAAACCGATGTTTCCAAGTGTTTTCTTTCACTGCAATACACGTCTGTAGAGAAATCGAGTGAGGTAAGATTTTATGCAATGGGAGCTTGGTCTATAACCTGCTATTTGACTTATGAAAATGTTTTTTTAAGTCATTTAATATATTGATTTATTTATTTATTAATATGGCTCACATACAGGATAAACCCGTATTTCACAAACATAAACACATTTACAGTATCAAAAACGAACGAATCATCCTACAGGTACTGGGCACAGCGTGTACAGTTATAGGTAATCAGCTAAGGAAGTTTATGTCTACGATTCAACAATATGTTTAAAAGAAAATAGTGAAGCTAAGGAGACTGAACAATGTAGTGTGAAATTAATAAATGTGACAATGTACAAGTACAAGCTTGATAAAAATATTAACATATTGCATTAATCTAATGTAAAACTAGCAACATATAAAATACTAAAACTAGGATCTAATGAAAATAAATATTTAAACAAAGAAAAGTCCTGGAAATTTCATTGGTGAATATTGGCTATCCGAAATAGCTTCCAAAATCATAATAATATATTTACTTCGGAAAATTACTTTTTCTTCCAGAAATTACACGGATCTGCCAAGACAAATATAACCTAACAATTTCGAACGCGCGAACATCTCCGGGAATCCGATAGTTGTATATAGTCCTATTTTCTATGCACGTATCATTCTTCCTAATACTCTAAAAGGCAGTAGAGTCGGTATTCCAGTATCGGTTTCGATATCGGTGTAAGTATCAAGTTGTCGGCTGTCGTGGGTATTACGTCTATTGCACGTAAGTTCTCCAAGAAGTTGTGCGTCCGCCATCTACCTAGCCAGGGGCTACCATGGTAAGTTAACACGCCGGGTGAATAGCTGGTGAACAGGCAAAAGAGTAATCAAATCTCACGTTTAGTTGCATTTCGTACCATGCTAACTGTCAAACGACGTGTCATTGGACCAAGTGAACTGAAATTTACCAGGTGGCTTCGCACGATATGAAACTAAACGTCAGATTTAATCACTATTTTGGCTGTTCACCTGCTACTCACCTGGCGTGTTATTAACCGTGGTGATACCCCAGAGATATAATTACATTTGTATTAGGTAATCATTTTGATATTTTGCATACACTTGGATGCGTCAATTATAATAAATACTACCAGTGTCAGCTGTAGATGGTATCTTTTCACTGTGGATCTACGTATATTACGTGAGACACGAATTGGCTGTTGGTTCATATTTTGGGCTATTAATATCTGGGACAAATTTGGCCCCTTGCATTGGTTACCCACCTCGCAATGCTCGTGTTCTGAATGCTCATAGCACCAATAATTTTGAGGCCAAACATCGCAAACTATATCAAAGCTTTATAATCGATTAGGTTTGGAAATAATCAGAAAAATGCTAGGTATGTATTATTTTTATTAAATAGATTCGATGAATTCTTTTTTTTTGCATCTGACATGGATGGATAACACAACTACCGTTATGATATTAGCCCAATAAACGACATTCCCGAGGGAATTAGGTACCATGCCAGGACCTTCCCTTTATGAGTACGGCTACATCGAGCTGGATGGAAAACACGAACAATCTTTCATTGCCGCTTCGACCATCTTATCATCTAATGCGATGGTACACACCCGCGCGGGCTCAAACCCTACGACCTAGAAGGGGAAGGGGACCTACAGCTTTACATAGATACCGCATGATGGTGCAGCTCGCATTCGTGACGAAATGCACGTATCCAACTCAGAAAGAGAAAAAACCGGCCAAGTGCGAGTCGGACTCGCACACGAAGGGTTCCGTACCATCGTACAAGATTTAACACAAAAAAATCTGGTTTTTTGTATGGGGGCCCTCTTTGATTTTAATTATTTTAAAATGTTACCTATTTGTTGTTATAGCGGCAAAATAAATACATACTCTGTGAAAATTTCAGCTATTACGGTTCATGAGATACAGCCCTGTGACAGAAGCACGGACGGACGGACGCACGGACGGACGGACGGACAGCGGAGGTTTAGTAATAGGGTTCCGTTGGCATCCTTTGGGTACGGAACCCTAAAAAGTAGTACATGAACGGGGGAGGATTTGAAAACAGACCTCTGGTATGCAAGGCAAGTCCCCGAGCCACTAGGCTCGAGCTTAGAATTCCATATTTTCCGGCATTTTTATTTATTACAATTTAACAAAAGATGTTAAATTGTAATAAATAAACTTTTGAACTTATTTATCACGGTGAAAATATGAATGGAAAAAGGTTGACCATGTTTCGCAATTTTTTTTATACATTGAAAACAAAAAGATTAATAAATAAATGTATTAAGATAAATTTAATTTATGGAGCGTGATTGTGGAAAAGAAATCGTGTAAAGTTCTCATCTAAGATATTTTTTTGCAATTTATTAATTTTGTTGTTGCAATATTTGCAAAATTAAAAACCAACAGCGCTGTGACTGTTACACAGACGAACGGACTTCCTACTTCGGAACCCTAAATACTTTTCGTTACCTTTACCTGAATACTATATTCAAACTTCGATGATACATTATTTGATTTGTGCGCGAATCTGGATTACACTGGGCGAACCTTTTCCATTACCGCAATACAATATTACAAAGTTCCCATGCGATAAATTGTGTATTGAAAGGGTACATTTTCCTTTAGCCTGATATTCATACGTTACATCTAAATATTTATTTATTTCTGTATCGGATCGCGATCTCTTCGTGACCCGGGAAACCAATAAGCCAATCGGATTATACCAGAGAGTAAATGTGAAGTTGCTCTCATATATACAGTTATTTCTACATTTCACTAAGGGACACGTGAACTCATTGAAAATAATACTTAGGCAAAGGTTAGATCATTCTCAGACATAAAAATTACAAGGTATGGGGAACTTTATCTTTTGAAATTGTTGTTTAGTTTTACTTGCCGGGCCGGGCCGGGAGGACTGGAGAAGCATTGGAGAGGCGTATGTCCAGCAGTGGACGCAAACACGCTGACTGACTGACTGACTGATGTTATTTGTGTTCCGGCACGTAAAGATAATACAATCGGTCTCACTGCAATTGTTTCCGTGCATGTAGTAAGAAACGACTAAGGGAATTGTCGTAGATTCGGATTCCACGTAAAACAGTAGTTTTAGTTCCCCTATTGAATTGAATGAACACGATGGTCGGAAGAGGTAATACAATTATCGGTATTTGTAGCCGTACAATATAAGGAAGGTCCTGGCATGGCATATAGTTCCTTTGTGGTGCCACTGTTCTGAATGTTGACGCCAAACGAGGGAACTTCTCAACGGTTAACAGCATAGACGCGAAATTTTCTTTTGCGCATTCAACTACGATAAACCATTCTAAGTGTTACGTACAGTTTTTCATGGGTTCCAAACGATGAAACAGCTCGCATTCGTAACGAAATGCACTTATTCAAATCTGAAAGGAAAGAAAGTGGTTCATTACCGGGGCGAGGATCTGAACCCATAATCTCTCGCATTAAAGGCGAGTCCTCTAGTCGCTACACCACGAGCTGCAGGCCTATTCCTACTATTCCGTAATCAGTTATCAGGAATTCCGGAGCATTGTATTTCAATTAAATCAAGGTTTTCCGTCGAAAAAAAATGCTTTGAAAACAGCTATAAAAACTTTTTTCCAGCCTCAGGATTCCTTATCGCTCATTACGGAATTCCAGGAATAGGCCTGCTGTACTGATGAAGGAAACGATAAAAATGACGTAAACCCTTCGGGATCCACATACGTCACAAGTGTCATGTTTCCTCAAACAATAACGGAAATCAACGCAGACATAATAGAACTATAAAAGCTACCCCCGAAGTCGGCAACATTTTCTTGCGTAACTACGAACGTTAGGCCGTATCTCCGTCGAAAGCCGCGTGGTTAGGTTACACGGCAACACCGACTCGCCGGGGGTCACGTAGCTCCGCGGACGTGCCTCGGCGACGGGTCGGGAATGAATCCACACATTTTGTAAGGGTTCCGTGAGATGGTTCCGAATGTTCCCGGCGCTCCGGTCCTGCAGGCCTATTCCTCGCATTCCGTAATCAGGAATCAGGAATCCTGAATCTAGAGAACAGTTTTTGTAGCGGTTGATACTTTTGAGATAACCACGGTCGTTAGACATGTTTGAAAAATGTTACGGCTGTTCACGCGGCAGGAAGAGACATTCTCCGACGTTTCGAGCTTATCATTCAGCCCTTCCATCATCTTCCTGCCGCGTGGAAAGCCGTAACATTTTTCAAACTTTGTAGCGGTTTTCAAAGCGATGTTCTTGACGAAAATATTCCGGAGCATAGTTTTTTTAATTAATCAAGGTTTTCTGTCGAAAAACTCGCTTTGAAAATCGCTATAAAAGCGGTTTTCTATTGACTCGGGATTCCTGATTACTGATTTCTGAATGCTAGGAATAGACCTGCTGTATGTAGTAAGGCGAGGACCGCGGAAATTACCTCTAGAGCTCTTGAATCTGCGAAATCGCAACTTATCCCATTATATCTTTAAGTTCATAAACAAATCATGCAACTGGCTAGCATTTTTGAAATAATTATGAGGGTGCAATAAGTTGCTAATTGAAATGGAAACTTTTTGCATTTATCCTCAAATTCAAAACTAATGTTGTGAATGCGAAAGTAACGCTGTTGCGTTTTCACGTCTTAACCGCTAAACCAGTTTTCTCTCTCTCTGGACTCTTGTTTCTTGCCATATACTTACTTCTCAAAAGGACGAATAAAACCAGATCTCGGCAAGTAGGTAACGGAAACGACTTTGCAGAAGCAAGATATTTCTAAATTGGCATTTTTTTAAGCTGACGATTTACGCCTTTATTGGTTTGATTTTACATGCATACATACAAAACTTCACGCCACTTTCCCGGAGGGGTAGGCAGAGATGATACCCATACGGTACGATCACAGCACGCCTCTTTCGCTTCATCTACAGACATACATCTCTTAATACATGCTCTACGATTACGGGTGCTACGCACCAGGTTTTATTTTATTTATTTATTGATTTATTTATTTATTTATTGATTTATTTATTTATTTATTGGAAAACGTACAGCTTATTCACAATTCATATACAAAAATGGACAATGTAATTGTCAAAAGCCAAAAACATGTTTTCACAGATATAAAATTTACAATTTGAGTAGACTGCTATCTAAGCGTAGATAACCTTGCTTAAATCTAAACTTAAATTAAACATGGAAATGAGCATATGTATATAATTAAGCGAATATTAAGTTTTCAAAGTGTGAGAGGGTGTGGGTTGGTGTCAGGGTGATTAAGAGTGTGTGAGGGTGTGTTAGGTTGTGTGCGTGTAAGTGTGGGATGTGAATGTGATTTGGTGGGGTTGCATATTAAAATTATTATTATTTTATTCGTTCTTTGATTAAAATGAACTCTATTTTATATATATATATATATTTTATTATGTTCATGATTCTTCCTATCACTATTCAGTATTATTCAGATAAACAATACCATGACTGCTGCGCGACATTTTGTTTTCTTTACTGGCCATTCGTTATTTACAAGTACAGTCTCTAAATATGACAATAAAAAACCCTTACGAAAACAACTATTTACATAAAGTAGTCAGTGCTGCTATACAGATCCTTTGCTAATTCTAATATGGCCAACATAAACACATCCAGGAAAGTGCGGTGCGTACTAATGCCTTGTATTAAGTCCAAAATGGTGCACTTAACTAAAATTGCACAAAACGCCATGTTTCATCAGCGCAGTAACTCAATCATATTAGGCTGCTAGCCTGACCAACCTGGTAACCTCAATACCTGTACCGTAAATTTATTACAATTTTAAGTGAGTAATAAAGGACAGCCAAAGGATTCTAAAGTAATGAGTTATTTTAATTTTCTGTTTGAGTTTAATCAGAAAGAGGAAATTATTAGAAAATTATCCTTAACTTGGAGCATAATATTAGCCGGATTTTTGAGATTAACTATATCGTCTCGTTTTGATTGGACTGGATTCAATTTAATGTATTTTTTTAATTGTTTTATTTCTCGTTTCTGACACAGTATGACAAATCTATGACAGTATCTCAAATAAAAATAAACTGAAACCACCAATGGGCAAATACAACATGTCAAATAAAATTTCCTTAGGTCTAACGGTAGGTTAACTTAGATTTAATTAGAATAACTAAAAATCATAGGCTATAAACATACTACAAAAAATAAAACATGTGTTAGCCGCCTAGATCGAAGATGGCAACACCGCTGACAGCGCCATCTATATAAATGATTGCAACTGCAGTGGCGCCCCCTGTCTTCGGCGCGCGTTATCGACTACGGTCGTTCGTCAGTCCCACACTTAACCTAACTGTTGTTTTGTTGAGTTTATGGTAACTTCTTGAATCGAACTACTTTTTCATATTTAAATTAAAGATTAGTCTAAAACATGTTTATAAGTGAGTGAACATTATGGGACGTAAAAACAACAAAAGAGAAGGCACGAAAATAATTAAGAACTTTTTTAAAACTATTCTAATTGTATCAATATTGTTATCATGAACAAATGCATTGGGGAGGGACCGAGGGACGATCGGAACTTATTCGCATGGCTGCAACGCAGCCACAAGTTAGCGGAAAAAGTCTAAGCTTGGTTTTCAACAAGTGCTCATTTATTTTAATTTAATTTAAAGTGCTGATTATCTAGTATCGATTGCAAATTACAATCAATATTTTGACAAGCATTTCCACCTTTCCGATGGACGAACGATAAGCCAATAAACACACCCCCTCACATTCGCACATGTACACTCCCACATATATAATATGTTTCTCTGCAATATCTGAGTTCATGACAGATGAACAACTTGCGAAAATTTTCATTGGTTTTATAACAATATTAACTTGTTCATGTCATGAGTGAGCTACTTTCAGAAAGCGGTTAGCTTGGACGAACAAAACATATATATTGTATTACGTATTTTCTCGACATAAAGCATGACTGAGAGCGTATAGACTAGGAGGTCGCGACAAAAATGGTAACGATAACGTAAATGGCTGAAACTGGGTTCACGGGATAAAGTACAACCCTCTGAAGCTAAATGTGTCAGTCTGCCTGTTCCAAGTGGTTGCGTTACGTAGATAAGGCGCCTGAAAAAGAAGTTATGGTGACAAAACATACATATGATAAGGTAAATGGATGCAAATGACGAAGCATGAAAGTATCAATACATACTTGCTTAGCAATACAAAAACTGAACAAATCTTTGGTTGTATTTAGTTGTTATAGGCGATTTAGGTTACAGATATAACTTTAGGTATATTTAAGTATTTAATTAAGTAACCGTCTGGTTATTGTTGTATAAATATAAGTATCAATGTTTCCAGATAATCAGTATATTCATCAGCAGGTACATACCAGCATCTATTTTATATAGCCAATGTAGAAAACGCAACCACTTGGGACGGGCAGACCGACATATTTAGCATCAGAGGGTTGGTCTCTAACATGTGAACCCAGATTCAGCCATTTACCTTATCGTGACCAAAAATGTCGTGACCTCCCGGAATAGTATCTTGTCTGCTGATACTATACGCGAATGTTTTGAATTTTAATTTTTCTTAATGACTAATTTAATGCAAATATGGTTAGCGGGAAAATTTGGCATGGAATCATTTTTTGTCTATAAAAGTCTTTAAACTGATGTGAAAAACTCTGACGCGCGTCAACTCCCACAACATAAGCTGTGAGGGCATTTTATTTTATTATTGATTTTCTAGCGTCGCAATTGAAAATATTTTTTATTTTGCCTATATATTTATTTATTTATTAAAAGGAAAACTTACAGCTAAAAAAAAAAAATATTAATCACAAATAATAAAAACATGAGCGATTCTGAGCGAATTGAGGACGAATTCCACCAGTATTCCAAGTTTCACAATTTGTCATAATAATGAAAATACAAAACGATAATTTCTCGCATACGGTCGTTATGTGTCCTGGCCATCCCGCTCAACTCCCCATACAAACGGGGAAAGAAGATCACGCCCATATTTCTTGTCAGAGATCCCAAATTTTGCTCATTATAGCTTTATTTGATCGAACTAGATGTCTGATGACCATTGGCATTGTAAAATTGTGTTTGGTTTCTAAGTTATAAGGTCCGAAAGTTCGAATTTTTCGCGCGTTTTATATAACTTTGGAGGTGGATTACGCAATGATAAAATAAGAACATCTTAAAAAAAATAGTCATTAGACATAGCTTATTTAATCAAAATTTATAAACTATTTGGTTTTTGTTAGATTTTTGACTACAGCGGTAGTGGTTTACTTTTAGCTATAAGTCGTTTTCTAATTAAAATTTTCGTAAATCTTACCAAATCTTACACTATGCACATTGTCTTTTTTGTGGACATGTTGCATCTTCCTCATCACGGAGCCTGTCTTATTCTTTGAAACAGAGAAGGTCCCAGAGCGCAACAGCACGATTTTGTACCGTGCCCGCGTATGAGTTAGTCCCGCCTGGTTGGGCCACCTTAATATAATAAAGGTATAAAATAAAAGATAACCTACAATTTACGCACGCTCACAAACATAAATAGCTCGTGTGCAGAATAATAATAGCGACAAGTATACAATAAAATTAGAGTTGCCGCCAGAAATAGCGCCATTATGCTTCAAACGACCTATTTGCGGCATTCGTCGTGAGCCAAATTAACCCATTTTACGACTCACGTAGGTTCAACATCGCTTGCGCAGCCGCGGCAGTAATGGTTTCCATCGACACTATTACGTTTTCACAGGCCAGTACGGTGACTTTCATTTTATTATTAAATTGCATTTGTTAAAATATGCAATCTATCGGACGAGCGATATGATGCACCGTAAACCCTAGCTAATTAACCCCCTGAGTCATGCTTGATGTAACAAAATACTTTAATAACAAAATATCTTAACAATAAGGACCTTTTTCACCTAATACTGATTAGCTTAATCCCTATATATTAAGGGAATTTCTTAGCAGCTTTTCATCAATACTAGGTAGTACAAGATAATCAGTACTTTATTAATAAAGGTCTGCATTTTTGGTCAATGAATGTAATTATTTTTTTAATGCAGAGTTATGAATTGAGCATCGAGTAATGACTGGCACAGTGCGTTAACACACCATTCAAAATGTGGGTCAGTCAGTCCGAGAGTAGTTCTCGCATTCGAGGCGAGGTGACGTGGTGCGTGCGTCACGCCGCGGCCGCACTTCTGTCCGTTACGCAAGACGTCAGTCCGCGACGGCCGCGGGTTGAGGCGGGAATACAGGCACCCTGTTATTGAAATTAAAAAAATCTTTATTTGCAAGCCAATATGGTTTACAAAATGGCGGAATTAATACCATGAGGCATTCTCTAACATTCAACCTTAGCGACGTGGGAGAGGTGCGGTGTGGCGTTATTATTATATTGCATTTTTCTGACCAGTTTTTTTGTAGGCAAACATCTGTCATTGACCTTAATGACATTTTACCTTACTGACCTTAATGACAAACGAAAAGCAACCAAAAATGCAATTTTATACATTTCAGATCTTAGCTATTATTGTGGTATGTAAAAAAATGTGCCAATAGTGATAATTTTAATGTTAATTTAAGACAATTATGCAATCGATTTAGTTTTTTTTAGTTATTTACTATTTTAATATTTGTTTCTAAAGTTTAGAATTTTTTCTTTTGGTTACCTGTTAACCTGTTATTATAGTAGTTAGGATTAGTGTTATATCTTTATTTAGTGATTGCTGGGTGTAATTTTGTCTCGAATATTTATTGGTAAATGTTATTCTTACTTTATATGTATGGATTTTAACTGTTTTCTTTGCGAATAAAATAATAAAAAAAACTTGGAGACTAAATAATAGGTCGGGGAAAAAGTCTTTTCGCATTATAGCATGTATGAACTTGTAATAAAATCTCTTTGGCTATACTATTTGTATCTGGCTGGTTTTGGTATCATTGAAAGTTTAAATTTTAAAGAACATAATTCCAAATTCAAATTAGGAAAATGTGTGATTCTCATTTGTTTTTCGTACTGTCAAAATGAGTGAATCTAATGAAGAAATTCGATACATTTTAAAATTTTACTACAAAAAAGGTAAAAATGCAACGCAAGCCGCGAAAAAAATTTGCGATGTTTATGGACCTAGTGCAGTATCTGTGAGAGTAGCACAAATTTGGTTTAAGCGTTTTCAATCCGGAAATTTTGATGTCAAAGATGCACGTCGCTCTGGTCGCCCTATTACGGATAAAATGTCCGTAAATCTTTAAACGAGCGTACAACACCCTGCGTGTTCAATATAAAAACGCATTTCGTTGTATCATGGGTCTCCTCTGGCGGTGTAGCGCTTCTGGTATGTTCGTTGAGAATAGAGTTAATGACTTTAATGCCATTATGAGGCAAACAATTGCAGCATTTCGAAAACATACTAGTGAAAGCCAAAACGAAATAATAAAATGTATTACAAGTCAATTCAATGCCGAAATATTTATCTATAGCTTTATGTTTAAAACTTTATAAATGTACTAACCATGGAATGTCTACTAACAACATATGGGTCATGAACTGAAATAAAAATTATTATTATTATACTGTATATATTTATTTGCACGTTTTTTGAAATTATTTTTACATATTTACAATAAAAATCATAAAAATAATATTAAGAAACGGAGAATCCACCGGCGGCGAGAGGGGGGCTCCTCCAAGCGCGCCGGTGGGCGCAGGCCGTGGTGGCGGCGCTCTCCGGGACGACGTGAGCCAGGCTTCGAACGGTAGGTGGGGGCCTTGACACGCAGGCCTCCACCACCCCCATCTCGGAGAGCTCCGCATCCGCCGGACTGCTGGGCGCCGGCACGCAGAATTTCTTGCGCGCTGCGCCAGGTGATGCGCCTCGCTCCTCCGGCGGCGGAGGTCAGGTGCAGGCAGCAGCCCGCCGACCCTAGGCACGCCGGAGAAGTGGTGGGCCCCGCATCAGGTGGTAGCGGGGCCGTGTCTGCTGGTCCCCTTTTCAGGGAACCAAGGTCTTGAGTGGCGCGGTGGTGGTGTGGATCTATGGCCGCGGGATCCATTAAGACTTGTCACATGTGATTTTTGTCGAAAACCTTCAGCAATAATGAAAATGATTAAACAATGAAATAATTTTCGTTTTGCGAAAAATTTCGACATCCGTCACATGTGACAGCTGACTAATAACAATAATAGATTATTATTATTATTATTAAGACGAGTATTTTAAGAAAAGAGTATAAATGAGAAGGAAGAAATGAATATCTCATCCATAATGCAACAGACTGAAACGAATTAATGAAGTAGTTCGTACGTGTTCGCTCTGCCTTCACTGAGACGATTTATCGGGCCATCAAGAGCGCGATTTATCCGTCTATTATAAAACTTGAAAGCACGACCGTATTTATCACGTTCTAAAAAAGCTAACTCGAGTTATTTATGAGTGATTAATCAGACATTTATGAACTGTGGACGGATTAAAAACACACGGTTAGATAAATACACCCGATATTGTATCTAGTCTCTTCATCATCACTACATAGTATAAAACAAAGTCGCTTTCTCTGTCCCTATATCACTATATCCCTATGTACGCTTAAATCTTTAAAACTACGCAACAGATATTGATGCGGTTTTTTTTAATAGATAGAGTGATTCAAGAGGAAGGTTTATATGTATAATAACATCCATTAAATATTGGAAAAATACTGTTATTTTTGAGGTTTCCAATGAGATGTCGTAAAAAAATATATTTTTTCCGCTTACATTGCAAACGCAGGCTGAACCCTACGAGATTTATCAAAATAATGTACTAAGTATTGTATACATTAAAAAGGTCTACAGAAAACTCCTCGATGGTATATATCTATCTCTTATGGATATCCCACAATAAAAAAAAATTCTCATTTACTTTTTACGACAAATAATGGCTAATTTTCGAAGCGATTTTAACCAATACAGCATTAATCCTTATTCAATTAAATACCTTAAATACATTGTTGATTTAATATAGATCTATACGGCCCTTTACAGCATATGATTTAAATGAATATTTTCGAAGATATTATAGATTTAAAAATTGCGGGATAGTGTTTGCGGCGGTACCGGCCGGTCGGGGCGGCGGGAGCGTGCCTCGGAGGCCGCGGTTCTCCCTATAGCACTTTGAATTTATTATTTCTCTAATATCTAATAATCATGTAATAATAATATCTAAGTTTTTTTATTTCAAATATCTCAATGTAGGAACTCTACGTAAAAATGGTTTATTTGTGTATCATTGTGTCAAAATAATATTTTTTTAAATGACATTATGCCCGTGCAAAGCCGGGACGGGCTGCTAGTATAAAATAAATGTATTATCGATAGCATTCAGGCATTTTAAAATGTACTCTGTCGGTTCGTCGTTTATGGTTTGTATTCACACGGAACTGTTAGTCCCTTCCTTACTTCCTTTTTTAGGGTTCCGTACCCAAAGGGTGAAAACGGAACCCTATTACTAAGCCTCCGCTGTCCGTCTGTCCGTCCGTCGGTCCGTCCGTCCGTCCGTCCGTCCGTCCGTCTGTCCGTCTGTCACAGGGCTGTATCTCGGTAACCGTAACAGATAGACAGCTGAAATTTTCACAGAGTATGTATTTATTTTGCCGCTATAACAACAAATAGGTAAGATTTCGAAATAAATAAAATTAAAGGGGGTCCCCATACAAAAAACGTGATTTTTTTGTATACATTTTTTTACGATGGTACGGAACCCTTCGTGTGCGAGTCCGACTCGCACTTGGCCGGTTTTTTTTTATGCAACCTCAAAGGATGGCTTATACCACACAAATACCGTTATAAAACTAGACCAATATACCATATTCCCCAAGGAATTAGATCAGGACCTTATTAAGTTGGACTTTTAAAGAAAAACAAGTTTTGCTATTTGCATTAAAACTATAATTTTAAAAAAATAACTTCAGAATAAATTAATTCAAATGATTAACTCAAAAACCAAATTGCGAATATTCCATCTTAGATACCCTTAACGCACGCATGTCGAACACCCGCTTGGAAATAATTTCAAAATGAAATAAAGCCCTAAACAAACAATAATGAGTTTGCCACGAAAACGTAAAATTAGAATTAAAACTTTTAATGAGAAAAGTCTTGCTAACATTTTGAGTAAATGATGATTTACCTGATACAAAACATGGATGTTAATTATTAATAAAGATTTGAACTCAAAAGTTGTTTCGATACGGATAGAAACAACCTTAGCTATGAAGAATTACGAACGAATTTTCATAGATTGGTTTTGGTAGACGAAACCAAAAAACACAAAATGTTGTCTGTAAATATTTTAAAGCATAATTTTGCTCAATCTGAATGAAATGATAATGACTGAAAAATACATACCCATACTAATATTATAAATGTGAAAGTAACTCTGTCTGTCTGTTACATTTTCTAGCCTAAACCGCCATCAGGATTTTGGAGAAGGACATAGGCTATCTTTTGTGGTGAAAATCAAATCGAAGGGGTGGAAATTAGGTGTGAATATCTGTATGGGAAACTCATATAATATCCTAGAAATAATTCAGCCCGACATCAGTCCAAAACGTCATTGATCCGAGCGGAGCCGGGTACCTCAGCATTTTTTTTGTGCATCTTGACGTAGATAGCTAATACCACATAAGTACCGTTATGCTGTGTGGTATTAGCCAAATCACGTTCCCAAAGGAATTAGGTGCCTTGTCAGGATGTTCCCTTTATGAGCACGGCTATATTGAACTGGATGGAAAATACGGACAATTTTCATTGCCGTTTCTACCGTCTTTTCATCCAATGCGATGGTACCAATCCGGGTGGGCGTAAGCCCTACCAACTAGTAAGGGGACGTACAGTTTTACATGATTCCGAACCATGGAGCAACTCGCATTCGTGACGAAATGCACTTATCCAACTCAGAAAGAGAAGTGTGCACAAACGGGTCGAGGATTGTTGTTTATTGATTATTGTTTTTTCATCATCCATAGACAGTACACTGGGCTCGGATTTGACATATTTTATCATCGGATTTGAACACAGACCTCTGGTATGCTAGGCAAGTTAGTCCCCGTGCCACTACGCTACGAGCCGCTCAATTATATTTGTATTATATTTGCAATTATTTTATATTTTAACCAACCCGACGAATGACTTTGGTTAAAATTCTAAATTCTAAACTTTAAACGGTACGACATGACCTTGCAAAATAAAATAAAACGCACAGTTACAATGAACCACCATCGTGTCATCGCGCCGTATTCCTGGCGTCTGTTACATTAAACGCTACTCGTTACCTGCTGGCTTATTCCTGGAATTCCGTAATCAGGAATCAGGAATCCTAAGTCCGCTTTTGGGGCGGTTTTCAAAGCGACTTTCTTGACGAAAAGATTCCGGAACAGATTTCAATTAAGGTGGCCCTTCGTGCTTAAATCCCCATACAAACGAGGAATGAAAAGCATGCGCAAAATTCTTGTCAGATATCCAAAATTTTACTCAAAACAGCTTTATGTGATCGAACTTGATGTCTGAAGACCATTGGCATTGCAAAATATTGTTTGGTTTCCAAGTTATCAGGTCCAAAATTTCGACGAAATGACGACTTTGGACGTGTATTACTCAACGATAAAACAATAACATCTTAAAAAGGTTAGTCATCAAACCTAGCTTGTTTCATGAAGATTTATATACGATTTGGTTTTTGTATGATTTTTTACTACAGCGGACTTTTAACCATGTCATTTTAAAATTAGGATTTCCATAAATCTTACCAAATTAAACACTATGCGCATTGTCTGCTTTGTGGACATGTTGCATCCTCCTCATCACGGAGTCTTCTTTCTTTGGAACAGATAATGGTATTGCACCATGCCCGCAAAAGAGTTAGTCCCGTCGGGAAGGGCCACCTTAATCAAGGTGTTCTGTCAAAATAATCGCTTCAGAAACAGCTACTAAAGCGGTTTTCTAGACTCAGGATTCCTGATTCCTAATTACGGAATTTCAGGAATAGGCCTGCTGCTCGATGGCCTGATTTCCAAGAGCCCTTCTCGTCCCTGCCTCCCCCCGACGTGGACACAAGAGGCAGCTGCCAACTGCCGCCTTTGTCTCCCCGCTGAAGTGGCGGTGGGCGGGTCTGGCAGCTAGCTTCCTGCCGGGGCTTATCTGGCGTCTCACCGCAACTCCGCGTGTCCGTGCAAACTTATTGACTATTATTTTAGTAAGCTGCCGGTAACCCTACCTAATTAAGGGCCCATTTATCCAACCTCAGATAGTACTTAACGGTCTGATAGCAATATTTACTTTTGCCAAAAGACTAATAGTCACTACCGGACGATAATATCTCTAGATATCTATTATCACATTGTAATTTATTTAATAAAAATATGGGCTAACTACAACGGATGGATCGGCGTCGGTGGAAAATACGTAAACATGGTCCCGAAAACTATTTACAATATCAATATCACCAATGAAGTCTTAATGGCATTATTACAAAGCCAAGCCTTTTTTCGGGACATTTGTCTGAAATAGATAAAACCTGTAAGCTTTTAATTACAATTCTATTAATTTTGTAGTAATTTCTATGTTCAGTGCAATTGTTTTTAATTTATGAGTCCAATTTAACCCAACAGCTCGACGATAGACCCTGCTTCGCATAACGCAGGGAATCCTGGCATGAGAAGCAGGATCGCTACAGCCTATAGCAGTCTAGCTATTAAAATAAAATACTAAAAATTTACTAATAGGCTAAGTTTTTTGTTATTATAATTATATATAATATATAATTTTGAAGGTTTTTGTATTTTTTTTTAATGTTTATCTAGTTTCGTTTTGTTTATCGAGATGTCGCTTTTTGACTGAAAACAGCACCGTCGTAGCCATCAAAAGCACACACAATGTATAACAATAGATTTTCGTCTCTCCAAGGTTTATTTCCTGCAATGCTAAGAAAGCCGTCGCATGTCACACATCTTAACAGTGAGTGATGAAGCGAGATCGCAAGCGAGCTATACGAGGACGGGGCAACAGAGACGAGAATTTCAACAAATAAATAACTGAAAGGAAACATAGTTACATATCGCACACGTCACATTTTATTTTTGAGTCTTTCACAAGAATCAAATGTAAGACGAATAGCTGGTATAGTATTTTTTTATTATTGTTGTATATTTAACATATTGACTTGATACTCTGTATCCATATCATACTTGACGTGGGCTTTTTACAACCGACATAGGTTGTTAACAGTTAAGGTGGCCCAATCCGGCGGGACTAACTCATTCGCGGGCACGGTACAAAAAGATGTAACATGTCCCCAAAAAAGACAATGTGCATAGTGTATGATTTGGTAAGATTTACGAAAATTTGGTTTCAAAACGACTTATAGCTAAAAGTAAACCACGACAGCTGTAGTCAAAAATCAAACAAAAACCAAATATATTATAAATCTTGATTAAATAAGCTATGTCTGATGACTAATCTTTATAAAATTTTCTTACTTTATCATTGCGTAATAAACCACCAAATTTATTGTATAAAACGCGCGAAATATTCGACCTTATAACTTAGAAACCAAACATAATTTTACAATGCCAACGGTCACCAGACATCTAGTTCGATCAAATAAAGCTCTTTTGAGCAAAATTTGGGATCTCTGATAAGAAATATGGGCCTGATCTTCTTTCCCCGTTTGTATGGAGAGTTGAGCGGTTTGGGACACCTTAAGTTGACGACGGCTTTTACACTAGATAATACTTGTAAAACTATACATATTATTGTATTATTGTTAGTTAAGTAAGTTCTATTTCTAATCATTTTGCACTGATGGTGGCTGTTTATTTTGTTTTTATTCTTAGCTTTAAACTGTTTCTACCAGAAATGGTTTGTCAGTAGCATTTAGATCTACGAGTAAGTATATATTTCATTACTGTGGACGAAAAACTCGTAACATTTCTTTGCAGATTCTTCTTGATCGAATCCGCGGATCATTCAGTTTTTGACGTAACTTAGTATAGTTTGACTACCAAAAAAGTTTAAATAAATGAAATGAAATCAAATGAAATGAATCAAATTTATTACTTAATTGCTGGCGGAATCCAGGTTTAGCCACTTTACTCCTTTGAGAAATGGTATAAACTAAAAAGAGATCATCAAATGCGTTTTTTTTACACATTTATCGTAGCAATAAGAACTTAAATGTTGAAAGTCATTATTCCTACGGTGCATAGCTACGAGATAGTGTGAAATTACGAAACGTTTAGAACCGCCCGCTCGTAGACCCTCTACGCTAATGTGGCGTAGCTCTAACGCTGTGGGCGTGTCGAGCGTAGCACCGTCTACGTCTCGCTGCGAAATTGCATACATTACGCTACGATAACACAAAGGCGTCTCCGAAACAGTCCTAATTTGACAAAGGCTCTTAGCCTAGGTGCTTACCTGTGGTATATTGTATCGAAGATAGCAGGTTCAATTTTATATGAAGTGTATATGTGCTTGGTTCGTAACACATTTAAAACTAAAGTTTCCCTGGTATGATTAAATTCGCCGGGATTGGTACAATCGCATTGCATGAAACACCGGCCAAGTGCGAGTCGGACTCGCACATGAAGGGTTCCGTACCATCGTGCAAGATTTAACACAAAAAAATCACGTTTTTTGTATGGGACCCCCCTTTAATTTTTATACAACCTATTTGTTGTTATAGCGGCAAAATAAATACACACTCTGTGAAAATTTCAGCAGCCTTCCCATTACGGTTGATGAGATACAGCCCTGTGACAGACGGACGAACGGACGGACGGACGGACGGACGGACAGCGGAGGCTTAGTAATAGGGTTCCGTTTTCACCCTACGTAGGTTACGGAACCCTAAAAATTGATAAAGCGGCAATATAGCTCGTATTTGAACTCATAACCTCTAGTCCTAGGTTCAAATACTCGCTCCGGTCATGCAAGACTTTCGTTCTCTTTCTGGGTTCAATAAGTGCATTTCGTTACGAATGCGAGCTGTTCCATGGTTCGAAACCCATGTAACACTGTAGGTATTCTTCCCCTACTAGGTGGTAGGGTTAAGTCCGCCGGGTTGGCACCACCGTATTGGATGAAGTGGCAATGAAAAATTGTCGTACACAAAATTTCCAGTCCGTACTGTTGGCCGTTGAAGGGTTTCTTTATTTGAAGCTAATCCTGGATTGAGGTCATACTAACCATGAAAATGCATTGTCATCGGAATTGAACGAACCTGTAAAATTTCGAATCCGTAATGAAGAGGAAGTGGGTCAAATTGAGCTTGCAGGATTCCAAAGATTCCAGGACATACCGATGAAGAGATCCTTTATTTTTAGCTAATCCTGAATGTACATTCAGGTCATGCTTACCATAAAAATGAAATGTCATCGGCGGGGTGAGTTCGCCCGTTTAACACAGTTTTTGGGTCAGTACGTGTGTATCTTGTTATTCTATCAGTAGCCAAAGCGATTGAATATTCCACCAGTAATCTTGGATGCAAAATTGCGAATGTAAAAACCTGTTGTGTATGTAAATAATAAATTAAAATGTTTCGTTCGAGTTTATTCGCTGTAATTCTAAAAAAATTTCTATGAATAATGCGCAGTTTTTAGGGTTCCGTACCCAAACGGTCCCAACGGAACCCTATTACCAAGCATCCACTGTTCGTCCGCCCGTCTGTCCATCCGCCCGTCCGTCCGTCCGTCCGTCCGTCTGTCACAGGACTGTATCTCATGAACCGTAATAGGAAAATGGATTATTTTTATTACAGAAAGAGTATTTCTTTGACCGCTATAACAACCAAAAGGGAAAAAATTAAAAAATAAAAATTAAAGGGGTTATACAAAAAACGCAAATGTTTTTGTGTTAAATCTTGTACGATGGTACGGAACCCTTCGTGTGCGAGTCCGACTCGCACTTAGCTGGTTTTTTTTTAACTTCTGAAAAGTGTCTAGAGGCTTCGCCGGATGTGTCGCGGGGGGGGGAGGAGGATGGGGGGAGGGTGGGGGAGGATGTTTGGCAGCTGTCACGGGCGGCTGCGGCAATTCGTGCGGCCGCCCTTGAGTTAATTGCCTCCTACTTCACAACAAACTGCTCCCGAGCGACCGGCAGCTTTCAGGGTTCCGGTGATCATAAGCTGATGATCCGTTGTCCGTCTGGCTATCTCAACCCTACTAAATCGACTAATGGTTATACAGTTCGGAGCTATTTTGAGCATTCAAATTTTTTATGTTTTTAAGCGCCGATTTTTCAATCCTCAGATAGTACTAATCGAACTGTTGAACTCGAAATTCACGTTTGTCAAAAGACGGATAGTCATTGCCGGTGAATTATATCTTCTATCACAATAATCGGACTATAATTTTACTAATAAACATATGGACTTACTTTATGTGATGGCTAAGCGGAATGGATGGATGGAATTAATCCGTCGAATAGTTATCTGGCTGTTTATCTGACTACTGAAAAATCAGCCCTTAATGAACATGACACATTTTTGTTTGTTTATTCAGATGATGATTGGCTTTTTTATATGACTAGATATGGATGGCTTACACCACAACCACCGTAATGATATTAGCCCAACACACCGCATTCCCGAGGCAATAGGATGCCATGCGAGGACCTTCCCTCCATGAGCACGGCTGGATGGAAAACACGGTTTTTCAATTTTTTTATTTTTTGTTTATGCGACCCGACATGGATGGCTAATACCAAACAACTACCGTTATGATATTAGCCCAATACACCACATTCCCGAAGAAATTAGGTGCCATGCCAGGACCTTCCCTTTATGAGCACGGCTACATTGAGCTGGATGGAAAACACGGACAATTTTTCATTGCCGCTTCGACCATCTTTTCATCCAATGCGATGGTACCAACCCGGGCGGGCTTAAACCCTACCACCTAGTAGGGGAAGGGGACCTACAGCTTACATGGATTCCGAACCATGGAGCAGCTCGCATTCGTGACGAAATGCACTTATCGAACTCTGAAAGAGAAAGACAGTGGTGCAAGTTGGTATTGAACCCGGGCCTCTGGTACGCTAGGCCAGTCCCCGCGCCACTAGGCTACGAGCCGCTCCAATGCCGCGCCGACAATGTTTTCATCCAATTAGGTGGTACCAACCCAGTCGAAGATAAGAATCTAAATATTGAATATATTGAGCTTCTTATTGTAAATGTAATTGCAATAAAATATACGATGAGAGTTTCAAACGTATAATTAAATGACATGTTAATTGTTCAAATGATAATAAAAAAGGTTCATGGTAGATTGTCTGCAATGACATTTACATTAGCATTTTCGTCTTACAAGTTGTAAAGCATCATATAGTAGTCTTCTTAAATTCTATCACTTACCTTCACTAAATATTAGACGCAAAATGCTTGATGCATCGGTTCTACGCAACATAAGTGTCAGCACTTACAATTGCCCTGATCTACTCGCTCAGGTAGGTCTACACGTGCCATGCAGAAAAACACGCTCGACGTCACTGTTTCATGTAGGAAGAGCTAAAACAAACACCAGCTTTTGTTTTAGCTCTCCCTACATGAAACAGTGCACCAATCCGCAGAATGTGCGATAGCTACAACAGATATTTAACATCCATTGATTTATTTTGCAATACAGCTCCCACCTACAAAAAACATGTCCGTCACCTGCTGGATAATTGTGATTAGTAGTGTATTATTTTATTTTATATGTTTACTTTTGCCTCTTCTAACTTTATGCTTTTAATGTTATTCACTTTTTATTGGTAAAACTTTTAATTTAATCTGCTAGACATCCAGGCATCCAAACGATTCATCTTAAGCATATGTAATGTTCTGTGTTGCTTAATCTAGTGTAAATATTTATGTTCTACATTATGTGTTTTCGAGGGAAGCGTAGTGGAGGCAGGCGTATCTTAATTTTAATTTATAATATTTTATTAATGTGTCATTGTAACCTGTTCTCTGTTCTTCTCCAAATAAATAAATAAATTAGTCACGTTTTATTTATAATAAGGAGATGAAAATAAAATTATTATTCACTGTGCACTAAACACAATTGCTTTAAATACATAAATAATTTGCTTAGAGTGCTCTCTCAGGTTACTAATTGAGTGTTATTAATATTACTCCACGAATCAGAAACTATGTGATACCATTAAAAGCAATTCAATCCTGGCGATATCATTTATAATTAACGAGACTTAATATTCTACGAGCGACTTGCTTTTCAATAATGCGGTCGGTTCGAAATTTAGGCAGGCATCTCTCTTGATAAGTTCATATTAAGGTAAACCACTGTTATGAATCTGAGGCACGTCGAGTTCGAGATGCGGAAATACCAGACTAACCATGTTTGGTATTCCTCCACGTGACAGATTTTCTTGTTAATTACAATCCGTTTGTTTACATTTTGAAGGCATTTTACGTTTTGGGTTGTGTTTTAAATGGTTTGATAAACAATCAGATAACTATTTTCGACTCTGCTCAGTTCATATTATTTTAAGTAAAATTACAGGCAGATAATTGTAACAGAAGATATTATCTTAATTATATCTTTGTGGTTTTTGTTAAACTTAAATTTATACTAGCACTCCGATAAGTACTATCAAATGATTGAACATTCGGCCCTAAATCTTTTTTAATTTTTTTTTTTATTTATTTATTCATGTAGTATAAAACAATGCATGCCAACGTTATAAAACTTAGGTAGTATGAAGACAATGATTATGATTGATGAACAACTTATGATTATAATGTTCTGCATAATATTTATGTTCACTGGTCCACTTTGGTATTTTGGCACGCACGGCACGGCGGCTCAGCGCGACGGCGGCGGCGGCGCCACAGCGGGAGCAGCAGTCGATGACTTTTGCGGGTAGTTCGGATAGTTTCACAACGTCATCGGTCTCGGATTTACAGCTGCCGGACTAGGCTTCTGCCCGTATCCAGGCTAGTCAGGTAATATAAGATTTAACAACTCAAAGCGAGTGACGAATTAGACAAAAAAAAAAGGTTTAATTGGTCACTGACTGGCACACTTACTCGCTCATCGATCATAAATGTCTCCTAGCTACTTATTTACTAGCAGTTTATTTACAAGGGAAACCAAAGACTTGTGAAGAAAAGGCAGATGTCAGTTGGTTAACAGGTTCATGACGGCGCTATATGGCCAATACCGGCCATGTAGCGAGTAAGCCGGAAGCCAGGCACAAAATTACGAACTATGCTGTGAAAATAATCTGAAAAAGTTTTTGGTCGTGACATTCGTCGGAAGCAGGATTCGAACCTGCGACAATGCTTCAAATGTAGATGTCGTTGACACTCAAATTAATGAGATAACGGTAATGTCGTATCCATTAAATACGTAAAGTTATCATTGTGCTGTGAAGGTTTGCGAAAGCACGATGGTTGTCGAGCCATTTCATTGTCTAAAGTAACTTCAGTTCAGTCAGTTCAGTTGAAATAAAAAAATAAACTTATTATTGGTCATAGCCTGTGCAGTTTGATAAGTTTGATGTTACTTTTAACGTAAAGGATAGTTCAGCAAGAAATTAATGTTAAAGCAAAATCAAGAAATATAATGCTTTATAATATTTGATGTGTATTTAACGCATAAAATCTAGCATCTTATTCTCATAAATAAAATAACATGAACTAATGACAACAAATGTAAGCATAAACGCACGAGCTTTTCAATGAGTGTAAATCAATACAGCTCGACTTGTTGTGCAATATAAGGAAGATCCTGGCATGGCACCTAGTTCCCATGTGGTGTGTTGGGCTAATTCCATGACAGAAGGTGTGGTATTAGCCATCCATGTCCAGTCACATAAAAAAAAACCATCTTATCCAACGACTGAACCAAAACATATATTGACTGAAGAGAAAATATAATTAAAAAAGATTAAGTAATTTTTTCGAAGTCATCAAAAATGGCCTTTCAGCAGCGAGAACACAAACGGGCGATACAGCTATATCGTCCGATAAACGTCTATCTTTCTCGTTTAAGCTCGCACGAAAAGCGAAACCAAATCACATCTATCGATCGATACAGCCGTATCGTTGCGTCTGTGCTCCCGCTGCACGTAATGTTCAGTAAGCCACGCACATGCGGAGATAGCGCCGGTGTACCCTTGTAGATTGAACATCTAAAAATGGGCGTTATCGTAATAAAACACGCAGCGTACTGGTCAATATTCGAAACTAACCAAACACGCGAGGGCCTTTCCTTTCTAAGCTCGGCTACATTGAACTGGAGGGAAAATACATTTTTCATGAACCATAGAGTGACCTATATTCTGAACGAAAAAGTACGTTTAATCTCGGAAATGTATGAAAAAAAATGGGATTCATACCTGCGGTGTCCCACTTAAGAAACCAGCCAACCACATGCTACGGACAACACAAATAATACCTGTCAGGTTTGCATGCATGATTGCTGCTTAATTAAAACATCGTAAAAAGCATCATAAAATTAATTCGAAATAAGTTTCCTACTAATCTCCATCGTAAAGCGAGCTATTGGGCGCCCATTAAACTATCGTATGCGCACAACATCAGGACTTATTAGTCCATTTCCACCATTGAAAACTGAATACAGTTGCTCCAAAAGAATGATTTGTTCATATCATGTCAGTATGTGTAAAAAAATATTTTTTACTTTTGCAGTTTCAAATTAAAAGTAATCTACCCAAAAATTTTACATTGCACATATTTTAAATGAATGCAGTCATAATCTGCGTTGGGTCCGGTAATTAAAAATAATATAGGTGGTCCCACTGCATTTCTAAACGTGAATGTAAGGCCTTTCCATACATAATAGGTAGTAAAGTTAATCCCACCCGGGTTGGTACCAATGAAGATTTTCCACGATTTCCATCCAGTTCAATATAGCTATGCAAGGAAACTCATTGGCATGCCACCTTGAACTGTAGGTCCCATTCCCCTACTAGGGTAGGGTAGGGTTAAGCCGGTCCGGGATAGTACCACCGCATTGGATTTAACTGTGGTTGAAGATCAGTGTAGTTGTAACATATCAGTGTAGCCGAGCTCATAAATGGAAGGTGATGTGTACAATAATGTGATGATTATTTCTTGTGTTTGATACCAAAGTTGACTTTAGTGACGACAGCAATTTGGTTGATAAATATGAGACTTAAGCAACATTTAGTAGTAGATAGGGGAAACATTCTGTGTATTCGAATATAATCGGGGAATTACTTGTTATCCAAAGGTATCAGGTTCGAATCCTGCTTCAGACGAATGTCCATATTTTTCCGATTTATTAAAAAAATCAGATGACACTGCTTCAGTGTGGACGTCGTTGTATAATCTCAAATTAATGACAATGTAATGGTCGCCAAATAAAAGTTGCGGGAGCTGATCCAGTTTGCTTGCCAATTTTCAGTTATGATGGCACCGCGGCGTAGGGGCTTAGACTCGCTCAACCGCGACTTTATGGCAGGGCTTTAGGAAAAGTTACACGGGATCGTTCGTATTCATGGCGTCGGCGGGGATCCAATTACGTTGCAGAGGGTTGGCAACGCAAAATGTACCCTGGCGCCGGGTAAGTACGTAACGCGGGCGTAGCGAGGTCTGCTCTCATCGTGATTTAAAAATAAAAATCACGAGGCGTCATTCTAGGGAGTCGTTTTTAGCTCCCTATAAACTGTCTGTCGGTTTGACCACACAGAATAAGTTTGTCTGGATCTCCGATAAAAAAGGGAGTTCTGAAGTGCTGGTGTGGGTGAGAAGTGACTTTGTGACTGTATTTCAGTTTTAAATTCGCGCAGGTTGGCGATGTTTAGACTGCGTTGCGTTTTTCCATACGCCTTTTTTACGCATATTTTTGATCGAGCCTAAGGAAAAAAATTAATTTACTTTTACAGTGTTTTTTCTTTAATACATGATTTATTGCTTCATGGTTGATAATTCGTAAATATCTTACTTGTTGAAAATATTGTTGTATTTATTATATAAATAATAGCGTTCAATTACTTTTCAATTTCAAAGTAGCATTTTGGATGTATTTTTATATTGATACGAATTTTGTATCATCATCGCATTCTTTTGTGATTATCTTATCTACATTATTATATACGAATATTAATAACTGAAAATTAAATAAATGTAATTTTTTTACACGCGAATTATAATGTCGAGTAAAGATGAATATTACATAAAAGATGCATAATTTGTACTACAGTTGGAAAGTAAACATTGCGAGAAGGTAATTTGCGTATACCACTATACATTTTATGAACTACAAGAGAGATGGGACGCAGCGAACACTCGGCACGGCAAGTCACCACGGAGGTTTCAACCACGGGTTTCAACCACGCAAACACGCAGACGGACAACGCTCCAAGGATTTAGGAGAAGGCTTAAGCAGTTCCTGAAAGAGGATGCGGTAATGGCAGCGCAAGGAAAAAAATATGGAGCCTTTGTTATACTTGGACGGTGTACGTAGTAATAAACGTACTTGCTGCTCTTCAACAATATGTTTTTAAATATAAACAGTCCCTGAGTCACAGACGGTTTGTAGGTTCACTCACTCGATTTGTTCTACAGGTACTATTATGGACGTTGCTCTGCGGAACTTGCATATGCAACCTCTTATTTCACCTATCCAGCATCATCTGAATAGTTTTTAGGATTCCGTACCCAAAGGGTGAAAACGGAACCCTATTACTAAGCCTCCGCTGTCCGTCCGTCCGTCCGTCCGTCCGTCCGTCCGTCCGTCCGTCCGTCCGTCCGTCCGTCTATCACAGGGCTGTATCTCAGTAACCGTAACAGGTAGACAGCTGAAATTTTCACAGAGTGTGTATTTATTTTGCCGCTATAACAACAAGTAGGTAAGATTAAAAAAATATTAAAATTAAAGGGGGCTCCCATACAAAAAACGTGTTTTTTTACGGTGGTATGGAACCCTTCGTGTGCGAGTCCGACTCGCACTTAGCCGGTTTTTAAGAAACTTTTAAACAAGGCAACCTTAATAAAACCGTTAAAACAATTCAATTCCCACTGAAATTAAATTCTAAAACATTATTTTTGTGCTAACATAAATACTTACCATATTTAAAAAATACTGACTCATTATTACATAATCTATTTATTTTTGTTCCAAATTTTTGTTAGGTCTCTGTTATAAACAAGAGATGTATGCTGAAATCGCCAGAAACGCATTGTCGATCGCATAAGTTTTATCTACCTAACAATGGAGATTTTGCGCGTTTCATAACGACGCATTACATCTTGATATTAGACGACGCGCTAACGCAGATACAAACACTCACCTACACATTTATCGCTACCCAATTTCCTTTCCATTCTTTAGATTTCTTCAGTTAATGGACGCTTTCGTTCCCCTGCAATTGAAAATGTATCTCCTTTCTAATCGGTCGTTCTTCACCTGAGCACCCGCTAACGACCGACCCACTCTGCGAACTCAGTCCGCGGAGTAACGCTAATCGTGGGCCTGGCTCCCTTCAGCGAACCAAAGTAAAGTTTCAGCGGATTTCAGAAACTATCCGCTCGTCTCGAATTTTCTCACTGAATTATTTTTTGTGATAAGTGCCATAACTTTTATGCCGGAAATACTTAAAATTCTGCCTTGTTCCCTTCTGATGCGCAGGCTTGCTGTTGTGAAAGTAATTGTTTGTCAGTTCTTGTGATTTAGAATAGAATAGAAAATAATTTATTCGATAGAGTACAAGTATACATAGCCAAGAGAACTTATTTTTACAAAACAAAAAGTACCCTAGGGAAAAGGTTTATGACTCAGCGATGGTTCGCACTTACGAGAGCTGCAGCAAGCTGCAGCAAGCTGCAGGAGTCTGGCGACGCTGGTTTTCAGTCGCAACCTGTGATGGGGATGTGTGAGGGTGTGTGCGTATGCGATGGTGTGTGTGTATTCATGTTTACAGTTGTATATTGTTGTTTAGTGATTCTATGTAAGTGTATTTTTGTGTGGATGTAATTTCATTGTTTGTGCAAGACGAATGTGACCCTGTCTATGTATATAATTGTATTAAAAAAAATTCCAAAAAAAATAATAATTAAGTAATTAAAAAGTAAGTAAGTAAAAATTATGGCAACAACATGTAAAGATAACCACGTGAAGTGATAATTATGTACAGTGATAAATAAATAAATGCAAGCGTTTTTTTTTCTTAGAAATTACGTTCGCACCTTCCATTTGGGGTTTCGACAGATTTTGTATCAGTATTTACTTTTAAAAAAAAAATTAAATTTACCGTAATTATTTCAGATCCTTTTGAATACTTTGTTCAAAAGGATCTGAAATAATTATGGATCTGTCTTAATCTGAATTAATTTCGTATTGTTTTTTTTAATAATTTAGATTTTATTCAACAATGAATACAAATTTTAATATTCTTCCACTGGAAACATTTATGTAGCCCAATAGGGGTTCGAATTGGGAGGCTAATCTGTCTGTCGGCCGCGACGGGAAAAGGTTTATTGCTCGTTGGTCGGAAGCGACGCGCTGGTCCCAAGACGCCACTCTATGCGCTATTAAGGCGCTTGGACTAGCCAACTGCTCGCGCCATACAAATGCACTTTTTAACAAATGTAATAATATGTAGTGAAACGCATCAGCAAATCCAAATAGAACTCCAGACTGATAATGGATTGTTAATATTTTTTTATTCCATCATTTATTTAAATAATAATAAAAATAAAAAAAGTTGATTTTTCTCATTAGAAATCTGAAAGTCATTCGATTTCTAGATATAAGCAAAAACAGCATATATGCATAAACAAAAAACTCCATTTGGTTTTAGATTTCTACATTTAGTCAAAAAAGTTCGGAAATGGACACCGTTTCCGCAATGTATTTTGTATAGAAAAAGGAAACATACATTAACGAAAATAATTCGATTCCTAGACAAGGAATCATATATTGTAAGAATGACACTAATAATCGTCAGACTTAGTTAGTTAACTTGGGGTGCCTCGTCTAACTTTGCGATTTGGCTAGTACCAGGCCCTTAAGTAAATTTTTGTAGCCATTTAGGCGCCTGAGCTCTGAGTATGGTTATAAATTCGTAAGCGTAATTCGCTCGGATCAACTTCTTTTGAACAATTACATGAGTAGAGCCCGTTTAATCTGGCCACGGCCACTGACCACCACGTCGAATCGCCCGCCCATGCTAGTACTTAGTTTTCACGTGATGTTCTTTCTGACTTTTTTAGGGTTCCGTACCCAAAGGGTGAAAACGGAACCCTATTACTAAGCCTCCGCTGTCCGTCCGTCCGTCCGTTCGTCTGTCACAGGGCTGTATCTCATGAAATGTAATAGGTAGGCAGCTGAATTTTTCACGGAGTGTGTATTTATTTTGCCGCTATAACAACAAATAGGTAAAATAAAAAAAATATAAAACCTAAAGGGGCCATACAAAAAAACGTGATTTTTTGGTGTTGATGGTACGGAACCCTTCGTGTGCGAGTCCGACTCGCACTTGGCCGGTTTTTTCCTTTTTGATAGGCTCTTAAGGGTCGTAGCGAGATGTTAAACGGCTCATAAGCTTCCTTAAGAAGTGGGCTATTAATTCTAAAATGTTCGTTTCAAATCCGACAGGTAGTTTCAGAGATTGGTATACTCAAATAACAAGCTCTTCAGCTTTAGCGTCTCCTATTTATTTTGAGCAAAAATGCTTTCATATGTCCGGAAGTTCGGCTGTTCTACTCTAGAGAGGATGCATTTTTCAACCGATTCTCGTAAAATTTTGTGAGTAGATTCGATAATTGTATGGATTTTTTTTTTCATTCAAAAATTTTGAAAAATGTTTAAAACTTTTGTGACAAGACCTAAAGCGTTGGGTACTTAATACAGTGCGAAAATTACGAGAAAGATAACAAGATTTTGTTTTAAGGCTTGCAGTATAGACAGACGAGCGAGGTCTACAGTTCAGAGAGCCACTAGTTATATTGGTATAATAAGTACCCTCGAGAACTTTGCACTTGTGATATCACACTTGCTGAAGATCGAATCCCTCCCTTTTTTTGGGCGCTTATGGCGTCTTGAGTCCTGAATTCTAAAATGTAATATTGCTTGTCTCATAAAATGAATAATCCCGTGAATGTGACATTCGAGCTAAGCAAATATCCAGTGAGCGTGTGAACTCGTTTATGTTTCCTTACTCTATGTTATTGCTCAAATTGAGATGCCTTAGATTGGCTGCTTGTCAGAACTCAGTTGCGCGTCTGAATCAATACTGAGTGCTTCATATGTGAAGACGTCCAGCCCACGCGAGCCGGCGATAAATCCGATCACGTCACAGATTTTTCTGATAAACTTTTTCGAGTATTGAATATCTTCATCAGAATACCCCCATTACGCTCGCCACTAAAAATATGCGTACGCGTCTAATTTAATATGATTTCATTTATTTAAACTTTTGGTAGTCAAACTACGCTCAGTTACGTCGCCAAGATACTGACGAGGTGATAGTGATTGCACAAAAATAATAATAAATTACAGTTGTGAGCAAGTTATAATTAAGTATTAGAGAAATCATTTCAATGTATAGCCCGTCACTCTTGTAAATATGTGTAGTTGAATAAATATATAATTTATATTATTTATTGCCTTTGCACACACATCACAGTTCGAATTAATTTCTTTGAATATATTTTTTTTAAATAGGCCCAGAATTTAAGAATTGTCTGGGCTATTTTTTTTATTATAATATATTTGGTAGGAAAAACAGAAAATAACAAATTCATCCGGTTATGTGGTGGTAAGAAAAGCATATCGAAATAAACTTTCAAGTCTCTACCTCATCGGAAAGTTAGTTTAAAATATGTAACAAAATGTTAACCGAGCAGCCCGATAAGGAAGCGAGTCTTCAAATTCATACAGAGATCACATTACATTGTACGTACATAATATAAAGTAGCAATGCGATCACAGAGAAAACGGACCGTTAGCAAAACGTGATTTTCACTCTGCTAATGGCAAAACGGTTATTTCACACCGAATACTCGTTTAAAATTAACAAAAAATGTCTGCTATTAATAACCGAATCGATACGGTTATTGCAAAACTGTAAAAAATTGGAATTAACTCTGCTAATCGAGCTGTTAAAACTGTAGATTTCAACTACTTAAACTATATAATAATAGCAGAATTTCTGTTAAAACTAACCGTATAAGCGTAACAGAGTTATCACAGTTGCTATTAGCAATTATACTGTAAGCTGTATCGTAACCAATTTATTAGGTTGTACATAACAATTATACGGTTTCATTTCATAGTTGCGTTTTCTCAATGTACAAAATCCACACATAACCGAAATGAGAACTGTAGCGTACAATAATTATCAGAGTGGGCAGTCTGAGTTCTCACCTAAATTGGCGTTTACGGCAAACCGATCGACTGGCGTTTTCTCCAAACTCCATACAAGTTTTTACTAGATATTCTGTGGTTTTACTTCTTCAAGCTGTCAAAGTCAAACGCGGACTTCCGATTTGTATGAAAACGCGGAGTGGACGTCAACGTCGACGTATTTACGGCAACGTTGAGTAAGCTGTCAAATCAAGCTCGGACTCGCAAATGTTAGTTCGCTTAACGCCCGCTGCGCGCGCTCTTCAATTTCTCCATACATTTGAAAACGCCAGTCGATCGGTTTGCCGTAACGCCAATTTAGGTGACAACTGAGACTACCGGCTCAGGATTGTACAACCAGCGCATATATTAACCCTCAAATACGATGATAAGACGGCATAGACATAGGGGTATAATAATGTTTCGGGCTAATGTATTGCGAGAGAATGTTGCTGAGTGCGAGAAAAGGAGCGATATAGGGGCAGGAAGGTCGCGCCAAGAAGTCGAATGTGCGAGGTGAGTGTACGGACGCGTATCCCTCGGCCCATCAATATACATCAAGTCACTCGTGGTGCGGACAGAAGGCCCGCCGAAAATAAAACATTCACCTAACCCCATTTAATATTCCAAATAAATTGCTTTACGGTACGGACGGGACACGGGAAATTTTCCGTTTGACCGAGTTCAGACATTTGGGTAAAATATTATAAGAATAGTGCAAAATGAAAGGAGCATGAAGTGTTTTCTTATGTGTGGTTAGGGTTCAGCGGTGAGCGACTGTCAATTGTTCTTGCTTACACAGGTCTCTGTTGAATTATTGTTATTGGAAACAACCAAATGTTGTGAAGTAAAGCTAAGTAAAGTTGAGCGGCTCGTAGCCTAGTGGCGCGGGGACTGGCCTAGCGTACCAGAGATCTGGGTTCAATACCGACATGCACCACTGTCTTTCTCTTTCCGAGTTCGATAAGTGCATTTCGTTACGAATGCGAGCTGCTCCATGGTTCGGTATCCATGTAAAACTGTAGGTCCCCTTCCCCTACTAGGTGGTAGGGTTTATGCCCGCCCGGGTTGGTACCATCGCATTGGATGAAAAGATGGTCGAGGCGGCAATGAAAAATTGTCCGTGTTTTCCATCCAGTTCAATGTAGCCGTGCTCATAAAGGGAAGGTCCTGGCAGAGCACCAAATTCCTTCGGGAATGTGGTGTATTGGGCTATTATCATAACGGTAGTTGTGTGGTATTAGCCATCCATGTCAGGTCGCATAAAAAAAAAAAAAAACCGGCCAAGTGCGAGTCGGACTCACACACGAAGAGTTCCGTACCATCGTAGAAGATTTAACACAAAAAAAATCACGTTTTTGTTTTGGGCCACCCTTTAATTTTTATATTTTTTTAATTTTACCTAATTAATGCGAAATAAATGAAGAATGCGTCAAAATAAATACACACTCTGTGAAAATTTCAGCTGCATACCTATTACGGTTGAACAGGAACATGAAGTGTTTTCTTGATAAGTGACATCCAGCGGTGAGCGACGAGGTTATTGTTATGGGAAACATTGGAAAACAAATGTTGTGAAGTGAAGCACACTTGCACACGAAGGGTTCCGTACCATCGTACATGATTTAACACAAAAACAATAACGTGTCACTTAACTCATTATGTTTAGATTCATATGACAGTGTTCCTATATCTAGGAGCATCGCTACATATCGCTACATAGTATAAAACAGAGTCGCTTTCTCTGTCCCTATATCCCTATGTATGCTTAAATCTTTAAAACTACGCAACGGATTTTGATGTGGTTTTTTTAATAGATAAAGTGATTGAAGATAAAGGTTTATATGTATAATACCGTCCATTAAATAGTGGTGAAATACTGTTATTTTCAAGATTTCTAATGTGATGAAGTAAATAATAACATTTTTTCCGCTTACATTGCAAACGCAGGCTGAACTTGACCAGCCCGATATAAGTCAAAAACGACATTGACCCGAGCGGAGCCGGGTACCTCAGCTAGTTGGATATAAATTCCGATACCCGGTGGGTTCTCTATAACAAAAATATACGTCGTTAGTGGTCAAACTTCCGTCGTATATTCAGTAACAGTCACCCAAGGGACTGCATTATACCTGCCTTCTGCTCACGTGTAAAGGCATCTCCAATATGAGGATGTTACACTTTAGGAGTTCTAGGCTCAATAAACAAAGGGCACTGGCGTTTTTAGGGTTCCGTTCATCAAAAAAAAAAACGTTTCGTGGTGTAGGGGCTAGAGGATTTGCCCTTCATTCGAGAGGTTGTGGGTTCAAATCCTCGCCCAGGTCATACATCACTTTATTTATCTTCCTAAGTTGATTAAGGGAATTTCGTTACGAATGCGGGCTGTTCTATTAATCGAAACACATGTAGGTAAAAGTGAAGGGGTCTCCTAATAAATGGTGGGGTTAAGCCCGCCCGGGTTGGTACCACCGCATTGGATATAGCCATGGTCGAAGCGGCAATGAAAAAGTGTGCGTGTTTTCCATCCATTTCAGTGTAGCTGTGCTGATAAAGGTAAGGTCCTCACCTCATTTCTCGCCTAGGCAAGCGGCGCAGCATAGTTTCAAATTGTTTTTAATTAAATCAGTGTATTTAACGTTGATCAACATCATTTTGAAAGTGTACGCGACTTTTGCGCGGACACATAACCACCAGGCGTCCCTGCATTGTATATTTCCAAATGACGCGTTGGGTCTACCGGGACACTAGAATTTGTTTTAGCCACTAACATTTGCTTCCACTGTGACAGACGGACGGACAGTGGAGGCTTAGTAATAGGTGCCGTTGGCACCCTTTGGGTACGGAACCTTAAAAACGATGTAAACGTTGTTTTCAACCAGAAGATTATCGTTCGAATTCGCTCCTCTGCTTTGCTGCACCGAAGATTCTGAACCAACTTGTAATGTACTTACCTAAAAACTTACATCATTATTCGCTGCTGCATTATTCGTTCTTCGAAACCATTAAAAGTAGGTACCTGAAACAGAAATAAAGTATATTAATTCAATTGAAATAAGTCATTATGTGGAATGATTAACTTTGAAATGACTGTACATAGCTTGCTTTAGCTAGCCAACAAAATATTGATCACTGATAAAAATAAAAAATATACGGTGCCGATATACGGTGTCAGGGTACCCAGCGGTTGACTGTTGTAAACCTCGTTTCGCCCAAAAATGTTTTTAGCCCCACATAATAAGTGGCAATTGCTACGTTCTCTATTGCTAGATAGCCAAACACCCACCAAAGTTTTTACAAAAACATTGGTTATGGTAAATAATATGGCAGATTTTGGGAGCAAACGTTGATGCAATTATATGATGTAAAGTGTTAAAAAACTCATTAGACATACTCGTGCTTTCAGCTAATGTGTATGCTTTTTATTATGATAAACGGACATTAAAAAGCACTTCAGGTTAAAATAAAATTAAATGAAAAAAATCTTTATTTGCAGCCATACGGTACAAAAAGGCGGGAATTAATGCCATAAGGCATTCTCTAACATTCAACCTTGGAGATGTAGGGAGAGGTGCAGTGAGGTTTGATAAAGATAATCCAATAATTGCATTTGTTACGTTAAAAATATGATTTCAGGATTATTTTTTTGTAATCAATGAAGAAGTCCGAGACCAGAAAAAGAATCGCTAATGATGAGCAAATAAAAGATTTTGGCACTTTAATTAGTCGAGTATTGTTATCATTTCGCGAATCCAACTACGAAATATGTCAGATCGCGCTGAGCTATCCCAGAACCATTCCATTGTACGCCAAGTTCTGGAAAGGAAAAGTTTTAATCCTAATTTATATCTCCCAACGATGAAGTAGAAATATTTCCTCGCGGGAAGTTTATCCAATTTGGCGACCCTCACCTACTCCAACTTTGGCATTCTCTTATTCTGTCGAGAAGTTTTAGGCAAATCTTCGGATGATTCGCGTCGCTATGATTTCGATAAACGGAGGCGCCAATAATTCACTTTCTTGTTGTAATTTTAAAGTTCTTCTTGGTTGTTTCTTTCAAAAAAATTGATCAAAATTATAAATTAAAACTAGATTTTGTGATCCTGAATGCATTAGGGTACAATACCTAGTCTTGTCGGTGTGTTGAAAAACATTAAATAAACACAAAAAATATACATAAAAAAACTAAATTGATTTAAGATCAACAAGTTCGCCCAAGTACATGTTTTTATCCTAATTTTAATTTATTTTTTTAACTACGCAAGGCTATTTAAACTAGTGGAGTCCTGCTTCCCATGCGAGGATTCCCTGTGTTATGGGAAAGCGCAAAGTTACTTAAGTTTAGTTAGTTTTATTGCGAAGTTACTGGTGATGTGAAAATATGAATAAGTTTCTTAAAAATCAACACTTATCTTTAATTTTATATAACACAACAGCATTTTTTTATTATTTTACCTTATTAGTGACACTATTGGCTGGTGCAGTAATCCAGCTTGAGTTATTCTTCCCATAATCAACAAGTTCGATTTCCGGCTAGATAAAAAAAAAATCGAATAGGTAATGCAGTTTTAGTTTTTCCTCTTTGAGTGTTTTTCGATATCGCTTGCAGTTTCTGATTTGGTTATGAAGACACACTTGAAAAATTTACCAGTATAGGGTAACAAATCAAATCTAACCTAACTAAAAACAAATCTACCGAAGATATAAAAAATAAAAATAGCTGAACATCTGTGGTGTTGTGTTTGCAATGGTTTGGCACAACGCAGTACTGATATTCTATGTATGTAGCCTCAAAGAATATATAATAAATGGTAGCGTATACTCCGAGCGTGTTAGTTATCAGATCGAAATAATCTGGTGTGGTTAGATAGCTAATATAGTTTTGGCGTCTGTTGTGACTTGTTTCTTTTTGTCATACAATTCTCGTAAAAAAACCGGCCAAGTGCGAGTCGGACTCGCACACGAAGGGTTCCATACCATCGTACAATATTTAAAACAAAAAAATCACGTTCTTGTATTGGGGCTCCCATTTATTTGTATTTTTTTATTTTATATTTTTGTTGTTATAGCGGCAAAATATATACATACTCTGTGAAAATTTCAGCTGCCTACCTATTACGGTTCATGAGACACAGCCCTGTGATACGGAATACGAAAGGACGGACGGATGAACAGCAGCGGTTTGTAATAGGGTTCCGTTTGGCACCCTTTGGGTACGGAGCCCTAAAACATACAGACATAGATTTCTACAATATATTCTAGAATCCAAAATTTCAAAATTCTAGTAAAACATTAGGAGCATGGAAACAGTTATCGCACGTAGTATTTCATTAAATTTTCATTTCATTTCTTATCCTTAGGTAGGATACCTACACTTGGACGCGTTATCAATCTGTCGGTTCGAGAAAAGCCGACATACAATTTTCATTAATATGTAAATTAATTTAAAATTGCTTTAGTTGCCCCACTTTCAATACTACCGCTCACAATTTTGAGTAGTTTACATTACACATACAAAGTTTAACAAAATTGAGGTTTATAGTCAAACAAAATCATCCTATTTACTATGATATAAAATATTCAAAGGTTAACGACTCTCTTAAAACGAGAACAGTCCACTCACGCGCTCAGACATGGGTTGAGAGCATAGACTTATCATCGGGCAATGCCTAGTTCTTCAGCAGAGTGTAAACAGCAAGACATGTTTACACAGGGCTGAGCGCTAAGCACAGGCGGACTATTTAGTTTCGCCTAGAAATAGCAGCGAATTTATTTTGGTTCCGAATGGTGGCGGTGGATGGGGCCCAGGTGGCTTCTGTGTAGGCCACAGTTAAGCTGGGCTTGAGAATACGCTTTTACAATGCGAAATAGATATTGAGCGGCTCGTAGCCTAGTGGCGCGGGGACTGACCTAGCTTACCAGAGGTCTGGGTTCAATTCCTCGCCCCGACTTGCCCCACTTTTTTTCTGAGTTCGATAGGTGCATTTCGTCACGAATAAGAGCTGCTCCATGGTTCGGAATCCATTTAAAACTGTAGGTAGTAACTACTAGTAATACTAGGTGGTATTACTAGGTTGGTACCGGGTTGCTACAATCGCATTGGATGAAAAGATGGTCGAAGCTGAAATTGTCCTCGTTTTTCGTCCAGTTCAATGTAGCCGTGAATCATACCGTTATAAAGAGAAGGTCCGGGCATGGCACCTTATTCCTTCGGGAATGAGGTGAATTCGGCTAATATCATAATATAGTTGCGTGATATTTATTAGCCATCAATGTCAGGTTGCAAAAACCGGTGTAACTTCATAATAATACGTAACTTTTTACCATCCCCATACGCTACAACTGTTATTTAGACGTATTTAATATACCCACGCAGTTCCGTTGATTTTTTATGTACTCATATAATTGTTTGATTACCTACCTGGGGACTATAACAAATTTAAATAATTTTTCGTTAAATTTAATCATCAAGCGGACGATGAGCGAAATGTATAAGCTGTATTTTGTTTTCAAATATACTGAACTTTTATATTTTACTAAAATAAAATGACAGATGACAGCTTAATTTAAACCATATAATAGCGAACATACAAAGAGACAGATTTCAACTTTCGCATTGATATTTATGTCAGTATGGATTATCTGTTTCCATTCTACAACAGGTATCATCATCTCTGTGCTATTGTCTATCGGACAATAATGGAAAGCGTTGGCAAACCTAGCTCTTTTGTGTAAAAGTTCCTTTGTTTCAAACTCAAATCGTGTATAAATATGATTCTATGAATGCTCCAATACGAATAATTGTAAATATGTATATTCGAGCTGTAAAAAAATAATTACTTTTAAGTCACAAGGCTATTTTGTAGTGATTACAACGGAAATTGATTTTTTTAATTAATGTAACATTGCTCCAATATTGACTCTACATGCATAACATAGTTTCAGTTTCATTGTCTTTATTTACTTCATTACACACTCGGATTACGTCATTTTCTCGTTTTTTTTTCTGTAGCTTCGATTACTTCTGACGACAAGAAACTTCATCAGGTTGGTCATGGTATTTTTTGCCATTGATACTTACAAACTAGTTTAAAGTGATTGATTGATTACCACTATTCACAAAGAACATCATTATAAGAACATTATATACATTAGTGAAGAGCAAACTCTTGACTTCTTATTCTAAATTAAGGTGGCCCAAATAAAGAAGATCACGCCCATATTTCTTGTCAAAGATCCCAAATTTGCTCAAAATAGCTTTATTTAATCGAACTAGATGTCTGATGACCGTTGGCATCGTAAAATTGTGTTTGCTTTCTAAGTTATAAGGTCCGAAAATTCGAATTTTTTGCGCGTTTTATACAATAACTTTGGAGGTGGATTACGCAATGATAAAGTAAGAACATCTTAAAACGATTAGTCGTCAGACGTAGCTTATTTAATCAAAATTTATAATATTTTTGGTTTTTGTTAGATTTTTGACTACAGCGGTCGTGGTTTACTTTTAGCTATAATCGTTTTGTAATTAAAATTTTCGTAAATCTTACCAAATCATACACTATGCACATTGTCTTTTTTGTGGACATGTTGCATCTTCCTCATCACGGAGCCTGTCTTATTCTTTGAAACAGAGAAGGTCCCAGAGCGCAACAACACGGTTTTGTACCATGCCCGCGAATGAGTTAGTCCCGCCGGGTTGGGCCACCTTAATAGAGAATATGATCTATGTTTTGATTCGATGTTTTGATAAGTTTGTATGGTAGACCACACATTACAGAAATAAACCCAGAGCACGCACAACCAGCCAGAGCAACTGACCGTCCGGTGTGGTTTTCGCAGTCCCTGAAACGTTTTCAAAACCGGTGGTATTTATACCGACTATATGAGAGTCTGACGAAAAAATCTGTTATTAGTCTGGCATACGCCAGATATCCCGCTGTACATACAAAAATACATTTTTAATTGCGCAACATTCTAAGCCTATGGAATAAAACGATTGCAAGATAATGTTAGAACCAGATAAAGCGTTTTTCAAAAAGTTATTTGACAATTGACAACATTTTCGAGATTAATTCGTTAAATACTTGCAAAATTTGAGTGATCCGACGATCAATGCCAATTAAAAGTCAATTTAAGAATGTTAATTTTCATTATGAATTGAAAAAACATCCTAAATCTTCTGCCGCTTACTCGCTGATTGAATGATTTTCGACAAACATTATATCAGTAGTTGTTTATTATTTTTTAGACCAAAACGAATAACTTTTACACAGGCGAAATATAGTCCCACCTCTATGCGGACACCATTTTTATTTCGTGATCAAAGTGAGCGGGCAAATTGGCCGCTACGCTATCTCGGCAGTTGTGTGGTTTCAACGGACTTGTTGATTCATTTTGGTATGTGCGTTGACCTGGCACGACCCTTGACAATATATCAAATCGAACAGAATATTTACTCGTCAAGCGACAACCTTGGTACCTGCTAAGTTTATAGAACGGCTACGGAAATTTCCTTTACATTTTCAAGATTTTTTTGTAGATTTGTAAGTCTCGTCAAATAAATAGGACATTCGATACGCTATTCGTATATGTGTATGTGCCATGTGCGATGATCTTCAACATTTGTGATTTTTTAAATTTACTTTTATTGTCTGAAAGAAAACTTTTTACAGATACTTATTACATTTTTTTTAACATTAACCTAAATTGATCCACAAATAAATTGTTCAAAGTTAGGATGTCTTAGGTATTAATGTAATCACTATTTTAAAACTTTAAAAACGTTTAATGGCTTACCGCGCGTATGTGGAGCAGGAAATCCTGTTCCTTATACGCGCGGTAAGTCGTCAAACTAAATATTTTTAATGTAATCGTTCAATACTGACAGGTATTAAAACACGAGAGCTAGTTTAAGAGAGTCGTTACCCCATCAATTCCCCATACTACGGCCCATAACTGTTTCTATGCTCTTAATGTTTTACTAGGTTTTTGAAATTTTGGATTCTAAGATATCTTATAGATATCTATCTATGTCTGTATGTTCTTTATATTTTCATTGTTTTAATATACCTTGTAGATAGGAAAATATTGGCTAATAAACATTGGAAAAAAGTCGTCTGCTTTTACATTATTTTTTTGTACTAAAAATACAAATATTTAGAAAAAAATCAAAACATACGGTCATAGCTTTCTCAAGTAATATAAAAAAAATTGATTACAATCTCAAGCTTCAGTGGCCCAGTGGCGCGACACTTCGGCGATCGCTCTCCGAAGTCAAGCAACGCTGGGTCCGGTCTGGTCTTGGATGGGTGACCATTCGACCGTTGAGAGAGGCTGGCCGTGGTTCAGATTCCACGTTAAGCTGTAGGTCCCCTTCCTTACTTACTAGGTGGTAGGGTTTATCCCGCCCGGGTTGGTACCATCGCATTGGATGAACGATGGTCGAAGCGGCAATGAAAATTGTCCGTGTTTTCCATCCAGTTCAATGTAGCCGTGCAATATAAGGAAGGTCCTGGCATGGCACCTAGTTCCCATGTGGTGTGTTGGGCTAATACCATGACAGAACTTGTGGTATTAGCCATCCATGTCCAGCCACATAAAAAAAAAACTGACAACGTTTAGGAGTAGAGAAACGTTAGGGCCGGAAAGACGGTTTCGCTATTTTAATGGCAGTCGCCGTGCAAATACTTTTTGAATGTTGTTGACGTAAGGAACCAGTTCTGGAAAGATAGTGCGCCTCGTAAGAGAAAAGAGGTGTAAATGTAATATTTTGGCCATCATTTGCAACATCAATACTCATGGATATTATAACTTTTTTTATGTTGGTTGGTGGTCGCGCTAGGACCACGCACTTGCCCCCTATCATTTCCCTGCCGACGAAAATTGGGTCACGTCGGACGTTGTTAGTTCTTCTGTACAAATGATCGCTTGATTTTTCGATTCGAATGCGTGTGTTCGTATAGTATGCGATGTAATAACAGTACGGTGATGTATGCGCTGAATCGTATTGAAAGGCCGATTTCTATCAGTGAAAATATGGATCGATCAGTAGGTGGTAACCGCAGCGCTTTTAATGGTATTTTTGTGTTTTTTTAAATAACTTGACACTGATAGCATTTACCACCTTATTTTTTTATGTGACTGAACATGGATGGCTAATACCACACCTTCTGTCATGGTATTAGCCCAACACACCACATGGGAACTAGGTGCCATGCCAGGACCTTCCTTATATTGCACGGCTACATTGAACTGGATGGAAAACACGAACAATGTTCATTGCCGCTTTGACCATCGATCATCCAATGCGATGGTACCAACCCGGTCGGGATTAACCCTACCACCTAGTAAGTAAGGGGACTTACAGTTTAACGTGGAATCCGAAAACGGCCAGCCTCTCTCAACGGTCGAATGGTCACCCATCCAAGACCAGACCGGACCCAGCGTTGCTTAACTTCGGAGAGCGATCGCCGAAGTGTCGCACCACCGGGCCATTGAGGCTGACAGACAATTGCACCGTACATTGAACTGGATGGTAAAATCGCAAAATTCCTATTATGGCTTCGAAGAACTTTCATTCACTGATATGGTACCTACCCTACCACCGTGTATGTAACTTTTTATTTAGAACTCGAAACATGGCAAGGCCCAACTGTCGAACGGCCACCAATACAGAACCTGACTAAGCCCAGTAATTCGAGGCGTTTCGCGCCACTGGGTTAACGAGAATGACAAACAGTTAACAAAAGCATGAATTACCTGTTAACCTGAATTATATAGTGTATAGGAGAATGTTATTATAAAGAAATCAAATAAAAATTAAATAAATGATGCAAAATTTAAAAAAGATGAAATTAACAACGTAGTGTTGCACGTCGCCGCTTGATCGTTTTGAATTTCAGCCTTTCGCCGTCGAGACCTTTGGACCTTGGTTACCGGACGCTAAGGCTTTTGCAAATGACATCGAAAAACCCCTAGTGGAGAAGTCTGGCGATTGTCGTGCAAAAGCCTTTTTTATCCGTAGAATCGCTCTCGAAATTCAAAGAGGCAACGCGGCGAGTGTTCTAGGCACTTTGGGGCAAACATCGGCTGCCTTCAATGAAATATTTTACCTATAACGCAACATATTTCATTGGATCGCTCTCCGATCCACATTTTTCTTTCGTTTTAGTTTTAATTTAAATTTTACTGCTAGATGTTAGATTATTAATTTAAAATGTTATTGTTAGATTGTTAGAATATTAATTTAAATTTTATTTCGTGTTTATACAATAAATCATTCCACAAACACGTAACGTATATTTTTTTTTCCTTTTCAAGTGTTTTTTTTTATTCATCAGACTGTACTCGGATTTGTTCCATGACATTATATCATGTGTTTTTATTGCCATCATTGTATTAAGCGTGAAATTATTAGATTATTTTACCCTAGACGTCTCGGTCTGCAATCGTACTTTATATACCACAAAATGCCCGATTCTAATAACTATATTGTCCAACCGAAAACAGCTGTGTTCTTTCCCGGGCCGTACGAAATGAAAGATAGCGAATTCTACTGTCACAGTAAATTTAAACCTTATTTCCAGACGGAAAAGGCATTTTTTCAAGTACACGACAGAGTTAGCGTGATATTCAGGCTTTCCGTAAGCACGACATCGGACAAGTAATCGTCAGTTTATCTATAACTATACTCGACTCGAAGGTCGACGGCTGGCTTTATTTAGCATCACTCTTTTATGCGGTGCATCATAATAATTTACGATGTATACGACGTACCTAGTACGATAAAGGTCAATTAATTTGAGTTTTCTGTGGTGACAACACAGTAAATCAAACAGGGGGGGGGGGGGGGCTAGTCATCAAGGAGGCACTTAGAGGTACTACCATGTACTCCCCATCCTACCTATCTCTGGAGCACCCCCTTGTGGTTGACATTAGGATTTTGAGAACGAACCGGTTGTGAAAGTAGGAACTGTCTGCCGGTGGGTGCCTTCCCTCATCCCTATAACCTGGGAGTCTTCAAGTGTAATTTGAACAAGGTCGATAGCTTGGAGATAGACCGCAAATCCGCTGGTATGGTGCTTCGCTGAGCTAGGTTTCGCAAGGCGAGATGTATTTGCCTTTTCTGTTCTGCTTAGCAACCCATACTGGTTATTCATAAAAAAAGTGATCACTCTCATAACATAACTGTGTTCTTCACACTACGAGTAACAGTCATTCCATCATAATTAAAAAACAACTTTTTTTTTTCAATATGGAGGATGAGTACAAGTTTCGTTGTCAATGAGCGCGCGACGCATGTGATCCAATGTGATCCTCTGTTGGCAACACTGTAAATCGGACAGCTGTCAATAAGCGCGCGTTTTTAAACTAATGAATACAATTTTAATGTGCTTAATCACCCGCAATGCGTTAATCTATTTTTTTTTCTGTACGAACAGTATTTCGAATTTACAGGAAAGTTGTGATCGATTTGATCGTCTTACGCCCGTTTTCATCACCTCCAGCTACAAACATCCCAGTTATCTTTCGGTTATACCTTGTAAATGTGCAATGGAATCGAAAGTGTGTGCATCGTTCTCAAAGAAAAACTTTTAATGGGGCAAACTATGAGGAGAATAGTTTCCAGTCAAGATCGGAACAGTAATCATAAATAAAAAAGTTCTTCAAAGTCAGCTGAAGCTGCTATGCTCCCTAAGACACTTATTGCGTTACCCCTTTGGATCTCTAGGCTAATGCGGCGAATAAAGAAAGCTTTTGAGCGTAAGTCACCTGAAGCCTCCGTCAACAGTTTACCTAGACAGTCTGCAAATTTCAAAGCTTCCTTTGACCATGCTCCTAAAGTTTCCACTGCAAAAGGCAAGAATTCGAATTGGGGTAACAGAGAATCATATTTTTTTTATCTTATTTGATGCTGCAGTGGCTGCCGCAGAACCAGCTGAGCGCGAGGAGACACCTACGTGACTGGGTGCTATTGTGTCAACGCATGTGGCATCCCACACCAACGCCTTTCCCCGCATCCATGGAACGAGAGTCATACGGTCCGTTTCCCATCCGACCGTGACAACCCTGGAGGCTCACGCAAGCTGGGAATACCAGCAGAATTCTGAGATCACTTGATGATATCATTTATTGCGGAGTGCCTCGATATCCGAGCTGCGCTCCGCTGGCATGCCAAGCCGTGGTGTCCGTTGCTGTCTACACTGGCCCCGCAAATACAAATATGGGGCTGATATACCCTAGCGCCAATGCGGAAAGCGACACAGATCCGCAAGATGTTTTTATCTAGTCTATTTTATCTATCCTTACTATCATTTATCTATGCCGATACAAACAGGTTTCGGTTGCTACTTCCATCCTTACATTCTCGCTGCCCATAGCGCTCTACAATGTCTGCCCACCTTTCCGGGAGAACGGCGCGATGTTGTGCAAGCGGTTGCTTCGCTTCCCATGCCAGCAAACCACAGTCCGCATCGGGGATTAGTGGCAATTATACGGCGGAATCAAAGGGAGAAGTTATCCGCTCGGAAAATGAACGCTTTTCCAGTTGGCCTCGCCCGATCGATCTCGGAGTTGCCGTGTCGATGCGTTCCGGCTTGCGATTCCGGGCTTATTCCATGCCAACGAGCACGGGGAGACGGGAGTAGCGACCTGAACTTGGCTACGCCGCAGAATATGTGTAGGATTACATCCAGTAGCTCAACTCCATAAAATGTCCCGATTTCGTGCACCTGCACAGGCATATTTCGCTTGTATGGCCTTTAAGCTCTAATGGTCGCAAATGGTCCTTCAAAGCTTTTTAAAACAAGTTTTTATTTAAATGCTTTTAAAAGAGAAGAAATTAAAGTTTTAATTAAATCACAACCATCCACTAATAGCATTATCTATAGTTTAAAATTATACGTTTTTAAAATACTACGTATATTATAAAAACGTTTGTAGTGATGTTAACCTGTAAAAAATAATTAAAGTAAACATCGCGATAACCTTTTTTAAATAAAAGCTTGTTGTTCAAAAAAAATAAAATAACTATTAATTTATTTTAACATTTTTAGATTTTGCTGGAAATATGTATTTCTTAACTAAAGAAAATATACTTTTTCGTACTAAGCAGATTCGTCGCTTATTCCAATGAATGTAATTGGAATATCAGTATATATTATTCATATACCATGAAGCAAGGACACGTCAATTAAAAAAAGAGCCCTGTAAAAATAATGGCTATGAACATACTGCAAGGCTGGAACTTATTCTGTGCCCGAACCAAGAAAACATACCATTCACCACCTGATGTATACCCATAATTTGGAGTTCTCCTACAGTCCTTCATCCCGTAATCGATGCCTTCTACTAACACAGCGTTTAAGATTATACCTACATACAATTATTTAACGCTTCATGTGCGTTGCGGACATTGACAGCAATGATTGAATAGTCAAACATATTGCAGTATATTCGTTAATTAGTTCTTTATACTAGACTCTTTCCTTAATTGATGTATCCTTGCTTCACGGTCGATAATACATACACACATATCACATATTTATTAACTGTGCTGTTCATCGTTGAACGGTTGGAACCGAACCCTGAGGGCAGCAGCCATGTCATGGTGAAACTTAGAATGGGCTTTCGCAATTAAGTGCGTAAACAACATTTCGTGTTTGAGGAGTTCCCTCGTTAGGGGCATCCTTGCGTGCAGTATAGCCATGTCATCGTGACACTTAGAATTGGTTATTATGATTGAATACGCAATCAAAATTTCGTGTCTGTGCTGTTGACCGTTGAGGAGTTACATCGTTCGGAGCAAACCTTAAGTACAGTAGCCACGTCTTAGTGACATTTTGAATTGGTTATCATAACTGAATGCGTACACAAAATGTCGTGTCTGTGCTGTTGACCGTTGAGGAGTTACCTCGTTCGGAGCAAACCTTAAGTACAGTAGCCATGTCTTAGTGACAGTTAGAAATGGTTATCATAACTGAATGCGTACACAAAATGTCGTGTCTGTGCTGTTGACCGTTGAGGAGTTACCTCGTTCGGAGCAAACCTTAAGTACAGTAGCCATGTCTTAGTGACAGTTAGAAATGGTTATCATAACTGAATGCGTACACAAAATGTCGTGTCAGTGCTGTTGACCGTTGAGGAGTTACCTCGTTCGGAGCAAACCTTAAGTACAGTAGCCATGTCTTAGTGACAGTTTGAATTGGTTATCATAACTGAATGCGTACACAAAATGTCGTGTCAATGCTGTTGACCGTTGAGGAGTTACCTCGTTCGGAGCAAACCTTAAGTACAGTAGCCATGTCTTTGTGACATTTTGAATTGGTTATCATAACTGAATGCGTACACAAAATTTCGTGTCAGTGCTGTTGACCGTTGAGAATTAATAAATACATACATACATACATACATGGCAAGTTAAATGAAAGATGGTAATAAAAGCTTATAAGACAACTGAACCCGCAGTCCTCCGCCAATATTTAAGTGACAATCCCGACACTCGTTGGAGGGAAGGTATTTATCTCAAAAATCGTCTGAGTTGAGCTACTGATGTGGCTTCGGTCGCACAGCTATATATGTATTTACTGTGGTTATACTTAGGAATTCGCTCACTCCGATATTCTCGAATTCCAACGACACGTAAGAACACGTAAGAACTCGAAAACGTGGCCGCTATACGGATAGTTTCCGTTCCGTCATTCCTCTATCAATGTTTTACGCTATTACGCAAGATACCTGAGCCTTTTATATAGATTAAAGGCTTATAAAAAAGAAAAATATGTATTGCCATGTCTTCTGTTTCGTTTGCTGCATTTCAAAACCGAGAAATGCCAATTGGCAAGGGCCGCGGTTCTCGCTTCGCAAAGCGGCGGTTCGTTTCGTGTAATCCAACTTTATCTTTCTCATTGAGTTTGATACAGTGTGTGCCGAAAGAGAATCGTCTAACGTCTGATATTTCAATAGTCTGATAAACAGCCAGATAACTACTCGACGGATTTATCAACATATATTACGTTTACGGATAAATAGTTGACATCTGTCGAAGCGTCAGAGGTCCTCAAAGTCGCGTCGCGAATCCTGATGATGTCGACAGCGTAGTGGACGAAACTTCGAGCTAAATAAGTAAGCTGAACACAGTTTATCCGTAAACGTAAAATAATAAGAAGGTTATTTAATTTAATTCAATTTAATTAATCATGGACTTGCAATCGTAATGAAATGCACTTATCCAATCCAGAAAGAGAAATAAAGTTGTGAATGACCGGTCGAGAATTTGAACCAATAACCATAATAATAAGTATAAAAGGCAAGAACTCTAGCCCCAACACCACGAGTTTTACAATTAAGATGAAGGAAAACAACGATGGAACAGATACAATTTTGATAGTGTATAGACTCTAGCAATATTTAGTCTACATGGTAGCATTGGTATGTAGCTGGGTTGGTATTTGTCAAGCGCTAAAAAAACCTAAGACGGACTTTTCAGTTCTTGGGAGTATTCTCATAATTTAACATTCATAAATCAAATGAGACCCAAGCAAACGCCTCGGAGCTGAAAATAAGAGTGGGTGCGGAGGGAGGACAGCAGAGAGTAAATGCCGTCGTATAAATCACGAGAGCTGTCCACTGCTCGGTGCAAACGTAAACAATCAAACATTCATCTTCCCTTTATTATTTGTAAGAACTTGGTAACAATTATACAGTGGGGCTCCAAATTGTTTTTATTACTTTAACGCACTTCACAATGTTAAGTTTTGCAGATTGTATGTATGTATGTATAATCGACCGTAAAGCAAGGAGACATTAATTGAAGAAGGAGCGCAATAAAAAGAACTAATTTACGAATATACTGCAAGGCTGGACTCGAACCAGCAAAACATACCAATTTCGCCACCGCCTGTATACCCATAATTTGGAATTATCCTACAGTCTCTCCTCCCGTAACGATATTAATAATATGTCTTAATAATAATCTTAAACACTGTTAGTATGAGGCATTTATTATGGGAGGAGAGACTGTAGGAGAATTCCAAATTATGGGTATACAGCCGGTGGCGAAATTGGTAGACGCAATACCCGCGAATGGTATGTTTTGCTGGTTCGGGTCCAGCCTTGCAGTATATTCGTAGTTCTTTTTACTGGGCTCCTTCTTCAATTAATGTGTCATTGCTTCACGGTCGATTATACATACATACATATCACATTACTTGAAATAAGCGATGTACCTGCTAAGTACGAAAAAGTATATTTACTTAAAATGTATAACATTTAAGTTGAGGCGACTACAGTCTGTTAAGGACTGTTTCAGCAGATGATTCTGAAGGCAAAAGCAGACCTGGGCGTGTATTCTTGGCATTCAGTCATTGCGGATTCAGTAGAGTTAACCGTAATGTTAAAGTAAATTCTTCTTCTGTTAACTCTACTGAATCCGCAATGACTGAATGCCAAGAATACATGTCCAGGGCGTGTATTCTTGGCATTCAGTTATTGCGGATTCAGTAGAGTTAACAGTAATGCCAAAGTAAATTCTTCTTCGGTTAACTCTACTGAATCCGCAATGACTGAATGCCAAGAATACACGCCCTGGACATGTTTTCTTGGCATTCAGTCATTGCGGATTCAGTAGAGTTAACAGTAATGTCAAAGTAAATTCTTCTTCCGTTAACTCTACTGAATCCGCAATGACTGAATGCCAAGAATACACGTCCTGGGAATGTGATATGTATGTAGAACCAATCTTGAAGCGAGGTCACATAAACTAAAGAATGAAAGCTGCAAAGAAGAACTACGTATACTGCAAGACTGGACGGAAAGAGTATCTATACTCTGGTAGCGGAACTTGTGGACGCTATGTCCAGGTATGTTTGATGGTTCAAGTCCAGCCTTGTAGTATTTTTATAAAGGAATCGATTGATTGATTGATTAAATTTAATTGAATTCTTTGTTACGCCACAAAATACAATTAACAACAGAAAGTAAAGTACTATAACAACCAGTAGTTCTCTTTTGCAGCTTGTTTGCTTTCAATAATGTGTCCTTGCTTCACGGTTGATTCTGCACACCTATCGCATTCGTTGAAACAATCGACGTGCATATTTGCATAGTACGAAAAAGTATATTTTACCAAAGCAGACAACTTTTTTAAATAATATTTTTCGAAATCTCAAAAAATAGTCTGCTCACCTACAATCCAGTGATATGACTTGTTCTATACGTTTGCGGGGTGTTAATTTTCCGCTCCATAGAGAGTTAATAAATTATGAGGTTTTTCATTTAAGTTGTATTATTTCCTTTGATGTTTTTTCCGCTGCTGGCGGGCGGAAGATATTCAAAACAAGTATGAAAACATGACTCGCTAGCGGATACAGTGTGTCTACCGTTTTGCGGGCACTGCTCCGAGACACTTGTAATTTATTAGTAGCTTATAAAATTGGTAAAATTAATGTTTTCCTGCCTCTGGCCTCATTGTAACAAATATCATCACTTGAGAGGGTAATGAGGTGATCGAGTTCCGTACAATGGCTCGTTTCTGTTTCCTCAGTCAAATTAAGAAATATTTTTCTGAAAATTTGGACATTCAATAAATCGTCTGAGAGCTACGTCTGAACGTTTAGATTTTTTGATAATTTATTTTGAATCCGTGATTCAAGCCTCTAAAGATTTATATCAAAATGTTTAAATATAATATTTTAGTTATTGTATGTTGGGGTAGCTATCAACAAATAAATAAGTGACAATATGTCCATCCAGAACACTAAAAATAAATTCTTGAATTGAAGAAACTGTAGAATGTATGTGTGTAGACTGAAATATAGATAAAAATGTGTAAGGACGGTTGGAAAAGTTTATTTTCTTCGTAAATTGGCCTATGCCACTTTCGGACCCGTAAACTACATATCTCTAAGGGCTGAGTGCACGAAAGAACAAAAAGTCAAAATCAATGTCAAATTATGATTAATCACGTCACTTTGTATAGACAGTATGGTAGGAACTCTATGCGGTTCAGTAAAAGTGACGTGTTTTGACATTGATTAACTCAGCCGTTTCTTGGTGCAACCAGGGCTGAGTCGAGGGCTAAGTTGATCAATCGCTCTGTTGCTTAGTGAAGGAAGGTCAAAATAATATTACTTGTGGGGTTATACCCGCTCCAAAACAAACTTGGCCCCTCGAGTATCCCACAAATAGCTATTGTATTCAGAAAACAAGAACGAGTGGCTCTCTTAGTAATTACAACTATTATTAAACGACCTTCGAACCTACGAACTTTTAACTGCACCGTCCTAAATAGGGTCACGCGTGACGTACGAGGGCGCGTACCGTTCGGTTGCGTTCGGCTATTTTCGGCCGCGCCCGCAACACTTCGGCTATTTTCGGCCACGCTTCGCGGCGGTTCGCCTAAATCCGTCGCAGACGCACGTTTCCAATTGGAAGTGGTCGGGAGTTGGTTTTGAAATTGAACAAATGTTGTCGGTCGTGGATTACTGTCGAGCTTTAGCGGGAAAGTTACATTAGTTTGTCGGGAGAATGACAAGATAATTTAATGAGCGGCTCGTAGCTCAGTGGCGGGTTATCCTGCCTTCCATGTTAGAGGCCATGGCCTCAAATCCCCAGCCTTTTTTCTTCCATGGTTAGGAATCCATAGGTCTGAATGTCCCTTTCCCCTACTAGCTGGTATAGTAAAGCCAGTTCGAATTGGTACCATCGCATTAATTTAAAAGATGTTCGAAGCGTCAATGTTCGTGTTTTCCATTCAGTTCAATAAATCCGTGCTCATAAGGGGAAGGTCCTGGCATGTCACCTAATTCCGACAGGAATGCGATGTGGTGTGATATTAGCCATCCACGTCCAATCACATAAAACAATTAAGATATAAGAAAGCGGTTGCTCAGGAGCCCCCAAAGATATAGCAACAGTTGAAATCAATAGTTTTGTTGGGTGGATGACGAGTTCCATGAAGCGACGTGGCGGCCGTCCTCGGGGTCTATCGAACTCCCTTTCCGTCGCAACACAGTCAGAGCCCATAGTCCCAGTTGTCACCTAAATTGGCGTTTACGCCACGCCGAACGACTGGCGTTTTCAAATGTATGGGGAAATTGAGGAGCGCTCGCAGTGGGCGTTAAGTGAACTAACATTGGCGAGTCAGAGTTTGATTTGACAGCTTACCCACCGTCGGCGTAAATACGTCGACGTGGCCGTTAACGCCGCGTTTTCATGCAAATCGGATGTCCTAGTTTGACTTTGACAGCTTGAAGAAGTAAAACCACAGAACACGTAGTAAACATTTAGTTTGACGTTTTAACGTAACTTCGAAGTTCCGTAAACGCCAATTTAGGTGAGAACTCAGACTGATCACTCAGTTCATTGTCGATGGGTGCATACAAAATCACAGCTACATAGGTAAGGGTAGTCCACGTGTGGTTGGACCGAGGCTCGGGGATTCTACTATAGAAAGCAGTCGTAAAATTAATAACTAGCTGCGGTACCTGACTCCGCTCGGGACAATAGCACAACGGTGACGGCAGATGTCTATTGCCAAGAATTGACACTAATCATGGGATATGGTGCGTAACGAGGTAATCCGCCGACGTACCAGAGTAGTCGATATTGGACACCGGGTGGCTAAGCTCAGGTGGCAGTGAGCTGGCCACATCAGCCAAAGAGACGACGACCGTTGGAGTTACCGTGTCGTACACTGGCGGCCGTGGACAGGAAAACGGAGTGTGGGAAGAACACCCACCAGGTCGGCGGAAAGCGGTAGTTCCGTACCGCTGAGGGCCGGGAGGACTGGAGAAAGATTGGAGAGGCGTATGCCCAGCAGAGGATGCAAACACGCTGACTGACATGGAGAAGCTCGGAATTCAACAAACAAGACTGGTCAATCGCTGTTCCCCATTGCTTCTCTACGACAACGCGCGGGCTCACACTTCACGACGGACCATCGCAAAGTTACAATAGTTACAGCTGGCAGCTCTTCATCGGCTCCTTTCCGACTTCTACAGCAAAGGGATAAACAACTGCCATAAAAATGGCAAAATTATATAGATAATTTGGGCCAGTACTTTGATTAGCTAAAATCAAAATAATCAAAATTATTATATTTTAAAATTTTCCAACAAATATTGTTACTGATCATAGGAGCCTATGCCACTTTCGGAACCGTAAACTACATATCTCTTAGGGCCGAGTACACGAAAGGACAAAAAATCAAAATCAACGTCAAAGTATGATTAAACACGTCGCTTTGTGTAGACAGTATGGAAGGAACTGCATGCGGTTCACTAAAAGTTACGTGTTTAAACATTGATTAACTCAGCCATTTCTTCGTGCAACCGGGGCTTAGTTGATCAATCGCTCTGTTGCTTAGTGAAGGAAGGTCAAAATATTAATACTTGTGGGGATATACCCGCTTCATAACAACCTTGGCCTGTCGAGTATCCGACAAATACCTATAAGCTTTATAAAATTGAGTAGAATACACCAGCTTTTGTGAACGCAAAACCATTTTAAATCATAAATCGCAAATTCGTCAGTGAATTCTGGTGGAGCCGAAAGTGGTGTTGGTTGAGCGATGAATACAGAATAACGTGCAAACATGGCTGCACCTAGCTGCCTACACGTGGCCGCCGGCAGCGCCCCGGGTTCGGGGAGGCCGTTACCAGCTCCCGTTACGGTGCCGGCCCTCTGTGACGAACGTACGCCGCAAAGTCGACGAGATAGATGACACTTAAAGCCTGGTTTTCACCAAGTGCTGTTTTATTTTAATCGACACTTAAAGGGCCTTTAGTTTCTTAGCAACTTGCAATCAATACCCACTACAAGATAATCAGCACTTTAGTGTAAAGTAAGTAATTTTGTTTTTGTTTTTTACCAAGCTTCCGCTGTCCGTCCGTCCGTCCGTCCGTTCGTTTGTCACAGGGCTGTATCGCTTAAACCATAATAGATAGGCAGCTGTAATTTTCAAAGAGTGTGTATTTATTTTGCCGCTATAACAAAATATAAAAAATTAAGGGGGCACAAAAGATCACGTTTATGTATGGGGATACATTAACGTGATTTTTTTGTGTTAATCTTGAATGATTACCGTAAACATTTTTTTAAAATATATGTTTTCATTAGATCGACGTAGCGAGGTCACCACTTAAATTTTTCGGTCCACTGATCCGGAAAGTCAACAAAGGGCTTCAGACCTATCGCGAATTCCGGCCTTGCTACATCGATTCAGCTCTTCAATGAAAATGGGCACAGTTTTTCCGAAAGCTGCTCGGGAACAGAATATGTTGGCAGTTTTGTGTTCATTTAATGAATCCGTGAAATTGCTACGGGAAATTGTACGGTTCAGTAGAGTACCTGCCCGTTTGTAAGAAAAGTGCGATCGGGGACTAACGTATTATTAAGTTAGAATAATTATAATGGTACCAAAGGATGCGAGACTAAGCCTGGTTTTCACCAAGTGCTGATTTATTTTAATTGACACTTAAAGGGCCTTTATTACTAAAGCGCTGATTATCTTGTGCTGATATTGATTACAAGCTGCTAAGAAAGGCCCTCAATATCTGGCGATTAAGCTAATCAGAAGTAAGTGAAAAGGCGCCAAGAGGCCTACAATACTGAAAAGATTTTTTTTATATAAATATATTTATATAATTAATTAATAATTAATATTTAAACGGTGAATTTTTCAAGCGTGCCTTTATGGCCAAATATTTTGATAGAACTCCTGGATCATGTCTGGCAACCCAGAATCGTAGTGACAGTTAGCGGGGACTAGCCTAGCGTACCAGAGGTCTGGGTTCAATTCCTCGCCCCGACATGCACCACTTTCTTTCTCTTTCTGAGTTCGAAAAGTGCATTTCGTCACGAATGCGAGCTCCTCCATGGTTCGAAATCCATATAAAAATGTAGGTCTCCGTCCTCTACTAGGTGTTAGGGTTTAAGCCCAGCCGGGCATTGGATGAAAATATGGTCGAAGCGGCAATGAAACATTTTCCGTGTTTTCGAGTTCAATGTAGCCGTGCTCATAAAGGGAAGGACCTGGCATGGCATCTAATTCCTTCGGGAAAGCTGTGTATTGGGCTAATATCATAACGGTAGTTGTGTGGTGTTAGCCATACATGTCGGGTTGCATAAACAAAAGATACCAATATTTAAACGGGCACTCATCCGTTTTAATCGAACTCGATATTGCGAATAAAATAGCCCGGACATGCGCAGGAGTGTGAGAACGATTTGTCTTGGCTGTGGGTAACTGTGTGCTCAGCTGATATCGCTAATTCTTTAGCAATCTAAATTTTAATTATAAATTTAGTATATAAACCCACGACTCGGTCCTGTACACATGAATACATGTTCTTAAGGCTCCAACTGAGCCCAGCGTTCAGCAAGCTAACGACAATGGCGACCTTCGGAAGCAGTGAGTCTGCGTTAGGATTAATTGTTGTGTGCGCGTCAAAATCGTTTGCCACGAAGCGAAATTTAAGTTTTCGAACTGTAAAGTCTGCTTTTCAAAGTGAATAATTATATGTTTCACGCTTATTGACTAGGTAACTATCTGATATTTTACCACAAAAAAGAAAATTATTTAAATTTATAGATTCCAAGCGCCGGCTTGAAAACCTAGTAAAAACCTAGAAAATAGGTGTTTACAAACATATTTTTTTAAGAATTTAATCAACGCATTAAAACCGTTTTACGGTCGTACACTAATAATAGTCTAAACGTTGATATTTTGATGTTCCTAAGGGTGTTTATTCTTGCGACGCTGAGAAAATGTTAAAAATAACCCCAAAATATTGATGGTTAGCGTCATATGGAGCCTTAAGGTCGGCCCGTAAGCATCACAAAATTTCGCCTCCCATACAAACGTAGTTTACTAATAATTTCAAAACCACTGTTCAAACTTACTTGATATTTGGTATCTAATATTAGGCCATAAATATCTGTGTCTGTATGGCTTTGTTTTTTTTGGAAAATGAATTCTGGGTCAAACCACAGAGAAAACAGAGTTCGTATGAAGATTTTCTTTTTGCTTTCATTTCATTCGGTTTGGATTTTTCAAAAAAACAAAAGCATGCAGACACAGATATTTGTTACCTGATATTAGATATTAAATATCAATTTAATTGGAATAGCAGTTTCCAAATTATTAGTAAACTACGTTTGTATGGGGAGCATGGCTTACGGGCCGTTCTTAATATCTAACAATTCAGTAACTTATCCGAGTTCATCACCAGCGGTTACCGCTCAGCGGAAGCGACGTGATGCTATATAAGTGTACAAAACGTGTCAGCGCGTTTCATCACGTACTTGAAAGAATATTATCATGACTAATGAGATTTTTCCGGGAAAGCTTGGCTGCGGAAGCTGAAGGAATGTTCTAAAGAAAAGTAAACTAAATTTCCTTTATGCAAACAAGTGCGAGCAGCTCTCATAAATTCAACTTGCTAAAACAATTACATATTGCTATGATTATGTTATTAATATTCAATGGAGAGTAATGGTCTATTTTTTCGCTTTTTTCAACGGGAACAAAAAAAAGGAATCAAATAGGACAAAACTACCATTATAGGCTTCCCTGCATACAGCCTTACATTCGGCACTAACTAAACGTTTGGCGCTTGGGGTAAACGTCACTGGTGGTGAGTTAATGGGTATGAAAGTATTATTTTAAGCTCACGATAAGATAGTGTGTTTTATCACCACGAAAATGTCAACAGGCAGCCTTCATCGATATCTTCCTATTTTGGGAAAGCTAACAGGGGAAAACCCGAGTCAATCTGATGGGATAATGCAGCGATGGGTTGGTGGTTTCATGGGGTTCGTGTCTGAGTGGTCAGTCTGAGTTCTCACCTAAATTGGCGTTTACGGAACCCTGAAGTTACGTAAAATCGTCTAACCCCATACAAATGTTTACTACTTATTCCTTGCTTTTACTTCTTCTAGCTGTCAAAGTCATAATCGGACTTCCGATTTGTATGAAAACGCGGAGTCGGCGTAAACGGAAACGTCGACGTATTTACGGCAACGTTGAGTAAGCTGTCAAATCAAACTCGGTCTCGCAAATGTTAGTTCGCTTAACGCCCACTGCGCGCGCTCCTCAATTTCTCCATACATTTGAAAACGTCAGTCGATCGGTTTGGCGTAAACGCCACTTTAGGAGACAACTGGGACTACAGGCTCTGAAGAGCTTGCTGTTTTAATAAATATTTAAAAAAATTACGTCTATATGTCCGATATAACTTGAACTCCTTTTCCGATTTTGGTTCGGTTTGATATTACATACGTATGTGTTAACTCTTATCACAATAAAAAGCTACTTAGATAGGATATATATTTGTTGAAAAAGTTGTAACATTTACATAGCACAAAAAAATTATATTTTAGTGCAAAAACTCCGGTGAACGAAATCGCCTTCTGAATTTATTTTAAGACAAAATAGTGTTAACTTTTTGTTACAGTGATTTAAGTTATTTAGTTTTTTGTTATGTAACTGTACATATATTACTAAAACCTACCGAGCAATGTCGTGATATTAACCCAATACATCACATGGGAACTGTAATTAACAAAATACAGTAAACTAGCTTTTGCCTGCGACTTCGCTCGCGCTAGAAGGAGGTCCTTCAAACATGGCTGCCCGGCCTGGTTTTCGCAGCACCCCTGAAGTTCGAAAGCCCATGGGCGTCGCCAGGCACATCGAGAGCTCCAGGCGTACGCTAAAAGCCGCGCTTAAAAGGATAATGAGGTGATCGAGTTCCATACATTGGCTCGTACATCCATGTCAGGTTAAAAGAAAATCCACTCAAATTCCACTCCACAATTTGAGGAAGGGCCCAATAAAAGTTAATTTGTCTGCTAAATGCTTGTAAAAATGGCCAGAATCTAATATCAAATGTATGAAAGGAGTTGTATTCAACAAAGAACAGAGATAATACGCATCTTTGTCCATAATGACGTCAAGAATAACCTCCCGGAGTCGTGCCTACATAAAGGAGAGAAATGTTATTTACAACTTGCTAACTGAATTTTCAGAGTAGCTACATCCGGCCGTCTTGCCTCTCTTCCCCGAATCTACATAACGGCGGCGGGCTGGCAACACCGTGCGTCGGCTGCGGGCTTTGATTGTGCGATAAATCAGGCGGCGAGAGGAAAATATGGGGAAAATCTCGTTGGCACAGCAGTCACGTGCCGGGACAGTTCCGTGATGTTTGTTGATTATTGTGAGAGATCATCAGCGGTTGCTGAATTAATCTATTAGGGGAAATAAAATTTGAATTATCGAAAGCCTAAGCTTTGATTCTAATCATATTATAATTAACTTTTCCTATTTTGATACGTTTTATATAAGGTGATTTTAAAGATTGTGTGTGTTGTGTGCAGCAGTGAGTCTCTCGTTACATAAAAAAAGATTTTAAAATAAATAAAAAAAAACAAATTCTATCAAAGTCCTCTGTAATATCATGTGACGGCTAGGTATTCCCCAAATCAAAAAACACTGTTCTGTACAAACAGTTTGAAACTTTAACTATTTCTAAGAAAAATTTATTCGTATTGGTATTTGTATTTATTAATCCTCCTTTAGGACGCAGGGAACTCTTGGAATCGTCAAACATTTACAATTACAGTTAAATACAATTACAATTAAAACTTAAATATTAATTGTCGAAGAAAATAGAAAATTAAAGAAAATATAGTAATAATAAAAAAACATTAATAAATAATAAATTCATAGCATCAATAGTCATTTGTCACAATTGTCAGGAGCTTTGTCACAAAAATTTTAATTACATCAAATAACAAGGCAAAACTAAAAGATAAAATGAGTTCAATAAATTGATTGGAAAATAAAATAAGATCATGCATTTCATTTTTTTCATTTCATTTTATTTGTCCTTGTTGGATACCATTATACACTTAGACACGTCAAGAAAGGTACATAATAAAATCAAGATTAAAATAATATAAAATCAATAGAATTCAAAAGTGATAAATAAATTATCAAAATAAACAATTCAAGATCTAGATTAAAATCATAATAAAACAATACAAAATAAAAAGGTGGCTACAAAATAAAAATAAAAAGAAGTGTAATTATTTTAATTACGTCGTTACAAGATTGCGATTCTTACTATGTTTTAGTCAGACATTCCTCGATGGTATAGCACTCCTTTTTAATCAATGTATTCTTAACTGCATGTTTGAAACTTAACCATGTTTGAAATAGTTAAAATGCCACTACGCAGTGAACTTACGTGCGGCCGCTGTATGCGATCGAGTGAAAGCTGGGGGTGACGTCAGATGACCAACCCTCTTTGACGTCACGCCTGTTGCATCAACTTGCTCGTTATCGTGTCATCCGCTCTCACGTCAATTCAAGCATGCAGCTGTTGGAGACTGATCGAAACTTCGGGGATAAAGTGAACAAATAATCTTTTACAGACGTGTTAGTGCATCCTACTAAATTTCTTAGGTAACCGTATAACATACCTTATATTAATCGAAAATATATACGCGTAATACAAGAGACTTAACTTAGAATTCGATTATTAAAAGTAAGATATTTAATAAACGCTTAAAAACAGCCTCCCATCGTTGAATTGTTGACTAACAGATTTATATCCTTGGTCATGTGTATAATAAAATCAATTAACTTACTCCCATAAAATGTTCTTCTGTATCCTGTAGATCTATGCTTCAGAGCCCTAAATTCCTGAACCTTTAGGAGTTTCTTATTCTTTTGCGAGTGTCAAAATATGTGGCACAAATAGCCTTTTATTTTATCGCGTTGACGTAAAAGCCTATTTTTTACAGCTCCAAAAGGCATCATTTGTGCATCAATACCTGCACGCGCTACTGAGGAAATAGAAAAGGTTCTTAACAGACACACAGACAGACATACGACGTAGTGATCATTCGAAGGTATCCTTTTTTTATTTTGAGAAACGAAAACCTTAAAAAACAAAACCAGTTGCCTGGCGGAAAATGCGGACGATCGTGCATGTATTCATGTTTCTGCTCACAATTATAAAATATTTTTGGTTTTAAGGTTTGTGGAAAACGGCTTACTCACGGTGTGTCGATAATATTTCACGACGTTTCGAACCAAACATTTGGTCTAACTTGCTACGTCCAGTGAACCCGCAGTCTCCACGTTTCTATGGACTACCCAAGATTCACAAACTCGGCGTCCCATTAAGCATACATATGCATTAGCCAAGCACGTTGCATCTGTTCCACAGCCTCTAATAGGAAAAACATCCTCTTTTGTCAAAGACTCTTACCATTTTGTAAAAATGTTACCTGAAGTGAATGTTTCTCCGTCCGACATACTAGTTAGCTTCGACGTAGAATCGCCGTACACCAACGTACCCGTGCAAGACTCACTTCATGTCATCGAAACTTTACTGCAGAATAATGACATCAGCAGTGAGTACGTTGGCATCCTCAAGCACTGCCTAACGTCGAATTACTTTCTATGGGACGGAAAATTCTATATCCAGAAGGACGGAGTGGCCATGGGATCGCCTGTAGCCCCAGCCGTTGCAAACCTCTTTATGGAGAATCTAGAGGAGAAAGCACTGGCTTCTGCAACACTCGCCCCTACAATTTGGATACGATACGTCGACGACATTTTTGCCGTTTGGTCTCACGGTCGGCAGGCCTTGCAAGAATTTCTGGACCACATAAATGCAGTGCACCCAGCAATACATTTTACAATGGAGCTGTAGAGATCTCTCGCCGACCAGACGGTTCTCTTGGTCACACAGTATACCGTAAGCCCACGCACACTAACAGATATCTACATGCAGACTCACACCACGCTCCTAACCAACGGCAATCCGTTGTAAAGGCATTAATGGAACTTGCGGAACGTATCTGTGACCATGACCACATTAGTGAAGAAATCGAATTTGTCAAAAACACTTTAAGGGAGAACGGATACAAGGAAAAAAGGATACATCAGGTTCGTTCTAAATCTCGCCGAATACACAAGACAGAGAGCTTTCCTGCCGTACCTACGTGGAGTAACTGATATTATTGGGAGGAAATTAAAGAAACTCAGCGTGGACACAATTTTCAAACCGCATCGGAAAATCGCTCACGTGGTACGCTCCGTAAAGGATAAGGTACCTCTACAATCATCAGGTGTGTACAAAATTCCATGCAGCTGTGGGTTAGCATACATCGGGCAGACGAAGAGAAGTATTGCAACACGGATTTCTGAACATATAAGAGCAGCGAAGAAACAAGACCCTAACAAGTCAGCTGTTTGTGAGCATATGGACTATGGCGCGAATCACTGGATTAGGTTTGACCAAGTGGAAATATTGGCAACAGAATCTCGGTATATTCCTCGCACGGTCCGAGAGTCCATAGAGATCTCCCCCTGTAAACGAAGCGAAGTACAATTAAACAAGGCCGATATTCTAGAACTGGGGTAACATTGACGCAAACCCCGTTATAAATAGGAATTATCGTCGAACGAGATGTATACCGGCCATTTATCAATACGCCGCGTTTATAAACAGTCCGCGTGAGTCCGGCTACGTACAGGTGCTGTTTAAAATAAACGTAATTTAGGATTGAGCTAAGATTTAGGAGATTTATTAACGACTGCAGCGTTCAAAGAGTCATAAGTAAACGGGGAGATTCTCTACATATTCAACCTATTAAAGGTTACAGAGGTAATAGCGTCGGTTTTATATTTATCGGATGTGTAGAGTTAGTGGCAGCGAATAATTTACAATATATGTTAACTCACACTTTTTTTATGTAAATTACAATTTAATTATTTGTAAATTAAGAATTATTGAATTTAGTTAATAAACATGGTGGTAAACAGAAATCAGCAATTAGAGCCGAAAGAGCCTGATTCTAAATGGTCAGTCTGAGTTCTCACCTAAATTGGCGTTAACGGAACTTCGAAGTTACGTAAAAACGTCAAACCCCATACAAATATTTACTACTTATTCTACGGTTTTACTTTTTCAAGGTGTCAAAGTCAAACTCGGACTTCCGATTTGTAAGAAAACGCGGAGTCGGCGTAAACGGTAACGTCGACGTATTTACGGCGATGGTGAGTAAGCTGTTAAATCGAACCCGGACTCGCAAATGTTAGTTCGCTTAACACCCACTGCACGCGCTCTCAATTTCTCCATACATTTGAAAACGCCTGTCGATCGGTTTGGCGTAAACGCCAATTTAGGTGACAACTGGAACTAGGGGCTCTGTACATGAAAAACGCTACATTTTGTTCTAAAACTTAGTTTTTATAAATAGCAAAACATTTCATCTTACCCTACACATTTTGCGTGCAGGAGAACCTAAATGTATGGGGAGCATGAAACTTTAAGTTGTAGAATAAAATATGTTCAATTTTATAACCAAAATAACTTTTTTTAGTCCTGAGAACCGATCTTTTAAAGTATTGGGTAAAGCATATTTTTTCAAATACCAATTAGTTTTAGGTAATTTAAACAAAATATTTTGTGAACTTTCAGTAGTATGAATATTTTTGGAATAATGGCTGTCGTATCCGTTTTGCATTGGCTTGCAATACGTTCAATATACATATTAAATGATGTCTTGAAATTTTTGTTTATAGAAATTGCTCACGGTACCCTTAATAATGTTATATGCCCACGATTGCGATAGCCGATAGACGATTCACGTTTCTTCAATGCATTTATAATTAACATCAAAAAATCTCAAAACATTAGTATTGCAGATATTGACATAATTCTTTAATATTTATTAATTATTAACTTATTATGTAGCCCATTATAGAACTGCATGTTACAGTTATTTTGTGCTTCTTCTTGCAATTGAAAATGATGTAGATTACAAATGTATTCAAATAATAGATGTAGCCTGGTTTTCACAAAGTGCGTATTTATTTTAATAGGCACTGAAAGGGCCTTAATTACTAAAGTGCTGATTATCTTGTCCTGGTATTGATTGCAAGCTGCTAAGAATGGCCCTTAATGTTTCGATTAAGTAAATCAGCAGTAGGTTAAAAAGGCCCTTAGCAATTTAAGTGATCACAAAACGAATATGGTATGCATACTACGTTTCACAAATTGTTCAAAATCGCAATAAGCCTATTGCTTACGAATAACCCTACGGAATAAAACCCGTTCGCACCCCGGTCGCCAGTCGATAAAAGTTCCATCCGGGACTCGCGTAAGGTGCTCAATCCCTTGTATTCCATCCCATCGCTACTTCGGCTGGGCATTAAAAAACTGCCCTTGCACTACGCACGGAAATTGCTCGACTTAATTGACGCATGATGAGGAAAATTCAGTCGTATTACCAAGTGGTTCGGTAGCGTATCGAATGCGCTCTAGACTTGGTTGTGACCACGGAGGGAAAATTGAGACATTTGTCTTGCAAACAAAGTTAAAGCGACATATTGAAATGCACAATAATGGATAATCCGTGCCCAGAGGTGTAGGCAAATGGTGTATATTCTTGGGATTCCGTTCTTAGGAATCAGGAGTGTTTCCGTCCCGCGAACAATTTTTACAGCGGTTGGCAAAGCGTTTTTTTTCAGAATCATTCAATCAATCAGGATCGAGAAATCAGGAATCTTTCCGTCGATATAGTTTCCTTTGTTCTTCATTTTTTATTTGATCGAAGGAAACCATTTTCATGGTTTTAATTTTTATTAATTTTTTAATTGCTTCCCAAACACGGAATTCTAAGAATAGGTCCCCGATAACAGCATTATGGTACGATCAAAAAATACTTCTTTCCTATTTTGCAAATATTAATTCATCAATCATAAAAATCTTGTAGAAACACTTCAGGGTATCGTTCATGGCAAAAAAAAAAACAAGCATCTAGTTATGGTCGTATACATTCATCTTTCACGCTGTTCACACATGAAATCCCTGCCTCAATTTCCTCACACTATGGGGTATTTTTTTAGGGGCGGGTTTATTATTGGGAGGGTTAGTTCCGGCCACTTGAAATGAAAGGAACGTGTTTATGGCTGCTTGGACTTAGTTTCATTCAATGCGACAGTTCCAACCCGGCAGGACTACCCATACCACCATATAAGAAGGGGGAACTACGGTTTAACCCCAAACCACGACCTCACCTGGTATTGCTTGACTTTAATATCGAAAGCAGAGTCGACGCGCCACTAGGCCACCGAAGCTAATACATTACATCTTCACGTGTTATTTTTCTACGATCTAGCAATGAGTTCTTCTACTACCGGACATCTCAGTGTACTGGACACACGTCCAACTAGTTTGTAACTCATTTACCGATCTGCCGGTCGTCTGTGGAACACGTCTCCGACGTCCGTCCGCGCTGTCCAAATGTCAGCTCGTGTAAGGTAAGAAAGACTTCAGGATTTTTTATGTTAATTTATTTATTTATTAAAATGAAAACTTACAACTAACAAACAAATTACACAAAATACACTAGAATTAAAAAATAAGCCTAATAAGTTTTCAAAAATATAAATGAAACTATTAATCGCTCTTAAGGTGGCCCAACCCGCTCAATTCCCCATACAAACGGGGAAAGAAGATCACGCCCATATTTCTTATCAGAGATCCCAAATTTTGCTCAAAAGAGCTTTATTTGATCGAACTAGATGTTTGATGACCGTTGGCATTGTAAAATTGTGTTTGGTTTCTAAGTTATAAGGTCCGAAAGTTCGCATTTTTCGCGCATTTTATACAATAACTTTGGTCGTTTATTATGCAATGATAAAGTAAGAAAATATTAAAAAGATTAGTCATCAGACATCGCTTATTTCATCAAGATTTATCATCTATTTGGTTTTTGTTAGATTGTTTACTACAGCGGTCGTGGTTTACTTTTAGCTATAAGTCGTTTTGAAATAAAAAAAATCGTAAATCTTACCAAATCATACACTATGCACATCATATTTTTTGTGGACATGTTGCATCTTCCTCATTACGGAGCCTGTCTTTTTCTTTGAAACAGAGAAGGTCCCAGAGCGCAATAGCACGGTTTTGTACAGTGCCCGCGAATGAGTTAGTCCCGCCGGGTTGGGCCACCTTAACTAAAGTATATGGGAAGGATATTGAGAGAAAGAGGGTGTATTAGGGTGTGTGTGTGTGTGTGTGATAATAAGATGGATTAATAATGTGTATTGATAAGATGTAAACACTCTATGAACATCTGATGCTGCATGACGTGAATAAAACGGATATTAGCTGGCACAGAGGTTGTAGAAGGGGCCTGAATTCCTTATAAAAAATAATATTGATTGCAATGCAATAGATGTAGTTGAAATAATATCAGGAACTCGTCGAAGTCACGCAACCAAAATGTACATGGAAACGTTTTTTTTTAATGGTAAGCTGCTTATTTTTGTCTCTAGAATAACCCCTTGCAGTGGTGTGCGAATTCAAAAAAACGTTCCTATTTTATGAAAAATTCTGCACATGTAATTGATTTGTGTGCTGACATTAATGTTAATTTATTAATGTTGTCTTAATATTTAATATTCGAATCCACCTGTTTTGTTTATTATATTTGTTTGCACATTGCAGCGTCTGGCGTCCGTCCGTCTATATTTATGTTTGTTTTGCTTGACAGGAGTCCGTTTATAACTTGATTTATTGACAACCACTGATCGGATTTTAATGCATTATGTACCTTCGTAGAGCTTAATTATTTCTATTAAATGTAGACTTCGTGCTAAAATAACTGAAAAATTGTCAAATTCAATATGTGATAAGTTGAGGAGAAGGCGACTCTTTTTCATTGGATTTCAATGCGGGCAGAGCCGCCAGCCCAGCTCATTTTAAAATGTGATACTTACAAAATTCGCTAAATGCGAGAAATTAAAGCGATGAAGACGCGCTCAATGACGAGTCGCACACAACATTTTTTCTGACATTTCCCCAGATTTAATATCTTCTCGTATTCGTCTCTTTATTACATTTCTATCCCCAAATTAAAATGGTGTAATTGGCGCGTTTTTCCCGGCTCGCGGCTTCCGAGACCCTGCACACTTCAAAAGTATTTTCACCTGAAAATGAATTCCGCCCAAAAGCAGATTATTCCCGTTAGCGAAGGCTCACGACTCACTCCGACGTAAATTCGCCGCACGCTCGATTGGGGCCAGCGGGAGAGTCGGATGCGCCATTCAAATAATAAAGGCTCTTTCGAGCGAGCGAATGGAAGGGGGAACGGAAAAAAAGATCGCAAATTGCAAAAAAATGCTGTTAGTCAAGCGGTCCTTTGAAAGTTTGAAATAAGCGTTTTCAAGGAAACCGAATTTTTTTTTTTTTTTTTATTTGACTGGACATGGATGGCTAATACCACAAGATCTGTCATGGTATTAACCCAACACACCACATGGGAACTAGGTACCATGCCAGGACCTTCCTTATATTGCACGGCTACATTGAACTGGACGGAAAACAAGGACAATTTTCATTGCCGCTTCGACCATCGTTCATCCAATGCGAATATATGCGAACCCGGGCGGGATTTACCCTACCACCTAGTAAGTAAGGAAGGGGACCTACAGTTTAACGTGGAATCCGAACCACGGCCAGCCTCTCTCAACGGTCGCATGGTCACCCATCCAAGACCAGACCGGACCCAGCGTTGCTTAACTTCGGAGAGCGATCGCCGAAGTGTCGCGCCACTGGGCCACTGGGGCCCTGAGGATTTAAGCGACGAAAGGTGTCGACCTACTACGAAGGTATCACACTATACAGGTTGATTTTTTCAAGTGTGCCTTGAAGAAATAGCAATAAACAATCAAAGGAGACACGAAGGCGATTTTAATAAAAATTAAAACTGCATTATTCCATTTTTTCAACATTTGGAAAATAAAATAGTGAAGGTAAGCCTAGAGAATGAATATTTGATAATATGGTAATTTATTTTTTAAATCAACTCTTTCCTCTAGTGTGAAATTCAACATTATTTCATATTATTTGGATCCTTATAAGCGACACTATTGACTGGTGCAATAATACAGGTTGCGCTATTTTTCTCAAAATCGACGTGTTCGAATTTCGATTAGATAAACTATTCCTAAAAAATCGAATAATGCAGTTTAGTAATTGATTGATTGATTGAAAATTATTTATTACGTCACAAAAAAAAACAATTTACAAAAGGAAGTATAGTGCAATAACAACATAAGTGGGGCGCAAAGGCTGGCTTATCCCTCGAAGAAATTTCTTCCAGCCGACCTTTGGGTGTTTGAGAAGTTCAATAGGTATATATTCGTAGGTAGTGGCGGTAGGTAATTTACGTTTATCAAAATCAGCCCCATAACTCCTCTGAGCGTATTTCACTATCTTATAAATAATATAAAGGGGAAAGTTTGTAATAATGGATGGATGGATGGATGGATGGATGGATGGATGGATGTTTGTTACTCTTTCACGTAAAAACTACTGAATGGATTCTAATGAAACTTTACAATAATATAGCTTATACATCAGAATAACACATAGGCTACAATTTATGTGCCCATGGGCTTTAACACTTTCACGGGGCTGCGAAAACGATGCCGGAAGCGATACTTCACACTAGGGGGAGAGGAGCCGGGGGCGGTGGCGGGGAGCGGCGGCGGGGGGAGCCGCCGCTCCCCGCCACCGCATATTTTATCAATGTATAGCATCTCTGGGAGCATTCAGGTTCGAGATGGGTTACTGTTTTCGATGTTGAGGCTGGCTGTGGGTTGGAGTCCACGCAAAACTTACCTACGTTACACGTTACTTACTAGGTAAGCAATGTAGCAGTGAAAGTGCAGAAAGGTTCTCGCGGCAAATGTTTTTTTTTTAAATAGCCACCAAACGACAACGAAGCTCTAAATGGGAATTATTGGATGTTTCTCATTAAATCATGCTATTTCGGCTCGAACGATCTTGATTAAATTTGATACATGGATACATTGTCCTGGACCAGTTTGACCCTATTTTGGACCAGTCATGTGGGCTACTTTTTATCCATGAGATAATTTAGCCGACACTTACCCGAGCGGAGCCGGGTACCGCAGCTAGTATCTTATAGTTTTGGATTTGACTATGAAGACACATATGAAAAATGCACAATGTATACATATCTCTTTCGTAGGCCACGTACATGCTTAGTACGACAAAGTTAACTTAAGTAAACCTAGTACTGGCCTAGCATGTGACCACGCAATATGTTTGAAAGTTCAATCATTTCAGTCAATGTCCGCCAGGCAGGTAAAGGGTCAAATCAATGTAAGTATAATCTTAAACACGGAGGCATTGATTACGGGAGGAGGGACTGTAGGGGAATTCAAAATTCTGGGTATTCATAACGGATAATTATTTGTACAAGCATTGTCCGCGAATTGTTTGGTTGCTGGTTCAAGTCCAGCCTTGCAGCATATTCATAAAGTAGTTCTTTTTACAACATTTTTCTTTAATTAATTAATGTGTCCTTCATTCGATTCTTCTTCAAATGCTCTTCGTTATTCTATAAACTTGCCACTTCAAAACATACATGTACACATGTGTTCCATTGTTCCTTTAAGGATCTCAAAATGTACATATTCACAAACGTACAAATGAACATACCCACGTAAACGTAAAATAAAACAGCGCATTCTAGCGTTTCATGTACGTTCAATATTTCTCATAATATTTTTCATGTACGAACAAAATAGCTGTCTCGACAAAGAGACGCTGAGATTGTCGTTGGAAAACAAAATGATGTTTTCGCAGGAGTTTTGTACGTTTATTAATATCGAGAGTCGACTTCCTTTGAGAATCTAATAAAGCAACATGCTTAAATAACATTTCATAAAGTTCCTTAAGTGGTAAGCAACGTAGTAAACAAGCCGAATACTCGGATTCTCGGATACACTAAGTTACAGTTTTTTATAAGTTACTAAATTAGCTTAAGGATGTTCCGACCCATACAATGTTCGTCAAAAATATTAAATATAGCCATAGTAGTTGCAACGAAAACATATTCACAATTTCAGGTTTAATGGTTTCGTTGTAATTGCCGATTAGAAGTTTTACACCGTTAGATGGCGCTGTTAAATAAAAATCGTATTAAAATAAATTGTAACAAAACCAATAATCCTAAAATTGTGAAATTGTTTTCGCTGCAAGTAATATGACTGTATTAAACTTTTATTATTAATTCGTGGCTTAAAGTGCAATACTTTTTGCGTTATGTGTGCAAACAACTTTATATGAGTCGGAACAGCCTTAAGGTGACCCATCCCGGTGGGACTAACTCATTCGCGGGCACGTTACAAAACCGTGCTATTGCGCTCTGGGACCTTCTCTGTTTCAAAGAAAAAGAAAGGCTCCGTTAAAAGGAGGATGCAACATGTCCACAAAGCAGACAATGCACATAGTGTTTATTTTGGTAAGATGTACGAACATTTTAATTACAAAACGACTTATGGCTAAAAGTAAACCACGACCGCTGTAGTTAAAAATCGAATAAAAACCAAATTGATTATAAATATTTACGAAAAAAGCTATGTCCGATGACTCATCTTTTTAAGATGTTTTTATTTTATCGTCGAGTAATCCACCTCCAAAGTTATTGTAAAAAAGCGCGAAAATTTCGAGCTCGGACCTCATAACTTAAAAACTAAACAACATTTTACAATACCAATAGTCTTCAGACATCTAGTTCGATCAAATAAAGCTATTTTGAGCTAAATTTGGGATCTCTGACAAGAAATATGGGCGTGATCTTCTTTCCAACTTTTGTATGGGGAGTTGAGCGGGAAGGCCCCCCTTAAATCAGCCATAACTTGGTGCCATTATCTTGATCATTGATAGCAGTGCCAAATTGTAATGCATTTTCATTTGAAGATAAGACAGGTGTATTCTCATATCTCACCATCTGGTGTCTACGGATTATAAAAAATAATTTTATTTAAAATATCAGTATAATATTCTTTTAGCATAACAAAAAAATATGGAACATTTAAATACAGTATAACCAACTATTCTACTGTATTTTTAATTCTCCGCCTCCTTTTTACTGAAATCCTAATTACATAAAATTTCAATGGGTTAACAAATTTTGCATATTTTTTATTATCACCACAAGTTGCCTGTTACGGCGTATGTAAGAAAACAAAATAAAAAAATATTTGGTACATACATTACAAATACTTTGCAAGTATGTTTATTTATATTTTCACTGTTGTTCAACATACAGCTCTAACTCAATAATTTTGAATTGTATAGTCCTTCTTTCCGGACCTCCTACTAATACATTGTATAAGATTATACAAGCATTTATTTCCGCTTTATTGATCCGCAACGCAAGTAAAGTGTTAAATCAATTTGCATGTGTATTAATCTACTGTGTTAGTAGAAGGAATTACGAGTAATTACGAGAAGAGGGACTATACGAGTAATTATATTAGATATTATATAGAAGAATTCCAATAATAATAAATACATTGGTTTATACACAACTAATATGGAAATATACAAGGTCTTCTTACACAGTAAATAAAATTGATTTTCCGACATCTCAAATCTGTAAGTCCATTCAGAAAAGAGTGAGTTCGAGTTCGGGAGTGAGTTAACCTAAAAATAGCTGGGAAATATATTATTATTTAAATAAGAGTTCGAGTTCGGGAGTGAGTTAACCTAAATATAGCTGGGAAATCTATTATTATTTAAATAACGGAACCGTTATTTATACTTCCGACGTATTTACGGGACGGACCAGATTTTTATCTAACTGTAATGATGTTCAAGAAGTGTGGAATCATTACTATTAAAAAAAGTGAGTTGATATTTAGTGACGAATTCGAACTCACTCTTTCCCTGAATGGACCCCCAGATCTGAAAGTGACATCTTAGCCCCGATTGCACGAAGAGACGGCCGTGTTAATCAATATTCAAACCCGTCACTTTTAGTGAACCGCATGGAGTTCCATCCATACTGTCCATACGAAGTGAAGTGTTTAATCGTACGTTGACGTTGATTCCTGTTTTTGTCCTTTCGTGCACTCGGCCTTTAGTTTAAATTCCCCGCAAAAGTTCAAAGTTTCATTTTCAACAGTCATTGAACACATTGCTTTCAAGCTATGACGCGACGCCGGTTCTAGATGAAAGTTAGCTAACCGCTGCGAGCGGCATGAGGTACTATGGCTGTGGATGCAATATCCTCCCAGCCTCGGACCGGCGGACCTAGTGAGGAGATGCGCGCGAGCGACGCCACGTGCGATTCTGCAGGTTGTAAATTTGCGATTAAGGCGCCTATATACTACAGCGTAGTCAAGAATACGCGCGGCGGAATCTAGCCAGTAGCCAGTATTACGCAGTAATATTATATTATCTATGGCCAGTGCCATCATGTCAGCGGGAGGGTACGCAATTGCGCGCGCTCCGTCCCTGCTCGGCAAGGTACGACTAGTCAGATTTTGTCCAAAAAATTAAAAAAGATGATTTAACAACAAGATGTTTACTTCGTTATGGCTGAAAGGTATAAGATTTTTGTTATTTCATTCTTCTAAATAGAAAAGTAACAGAAAAAATGGCTTTGAAAGGTAAAAAAGGTCCTTTTAGAAATATTTATTATTTCGATGATTATACAAGTGTTTTGGACAAAATGGCGATGTGTACCTTCGCAAACGTACCTTCTATAAGATCAGTATTGTTTCAATGTTTAACAACCAAAGACTTTAATGAAATCGACTTCAGAAAAATATTTAGGTATTTTTTCCCCTCATTTTGTTTGGGATCCGTAATGTTTTAGGTACCTTGACATCACGGAGGAGGAAGAGAAGAGATGTTGCCAGCTCATATTACTAGAGAGCGCAGTGGCTCTCGTGCGCGGGAAAGCGAAGGGGAAAGCACCTAAACGTGGGCTGTTAGTTTTCTCAATAAAGAAACCCTTCACAGCTTAAATCTGTGCCTACTCGAATAATTTTAATTTTAAAATGACAACAAGTTATGCTTTTTAAAATTTTTAAAAGTACGAATTAAATTATCGCGCATCAACTGTCGGCAACACCGCCAGCGACTGATGGAGACGTAGACATGACGTAGAGCTCCAGTTTGTGGGCACGTGCCCAGTGGGCGGAAGTGAAAACACATATGTACAGCTGTATTCAGAGTGGGCGGACTAAATTAAATACGCCGGACTAAACCGGTTTTTGTATGGTTAGTCCGGTGCTAATCTCGTACTAAGTTTTTACAGTTTCTCTCTGGATACGAATGGTAGTATTTTGTTATAAATAGCTAGGACTAGTTTAAATCAAAAATATTAAAGGTAGGACGCTGTTTTTCTTTTTTCAACTATTTTATGATGTTTTATGCATATTGGCCAACTTGAGAAATTAAAGCAACGGAAAACAACCTAGCTATTATTTTTAAATATAATCTAATGTTCTTTTACTTATGCCCTTATCGAACTGAACGCAATCGGATATAGAATAAGAAAACGATCTAAATTAGAGCAAATGTTTAGTTCAGCCTATGTTTCCCCCTAAGCCGATTATCAAATCTGATCCCATGCTCTCCCATCGCACCCTCTTGTGTTATCGCTCCAAGCGATGCTCGCCGCTGGCGTGCACACCCTAGCGCGTGGGAATCCCGACGCTTGAAAGGCAGGCGACGTGCAATCGTCCGAGTTCCCTGCGCTCTGTGGCGGCGGCGCGGGCGGCGACGGAAATGTCGGCTGGGTGTTACGTACAGTCGCCCGCACGTCCACTCACCACTTAAAGTAAGTGATTTGAAATGATATGGAAAGTTCCTTAGACGGCGCTCGAACAGAAATGGAGTGTATTTTTATATTTATTCTCTAAGCACTGAATTCGCAGGTAGCTATATAAATTTTGAGACATGAGAAATGTAAAAGATATGAAATAATGATCTACAATCATCTAACATTCACTGTCGCAAGATGTCAACTCAGTGGCTTTTAGACACCAATTGGTAAATAATTATATTTACCAATTTCCATGGAAACATTTATTCCAGCCTTCCTCCAATAGGTCATTATTTGGTAGGCGGCCACCGCTTTTTAGCACTCGAAAAAAACTATTTCATTTAATCTTTTTAACAATTAGGAATAAAGTGATCACCGGGAACGAAATCGGGATATATAAACGCATTTGGAGAAGTGTTTTGAAATAATGAGGAAAAAATATGGTCAGCAAAGAATCAGTAGGTCACCATCCATAAATGTACAGGCCAAAATGGCTTCAACACATGCTTTCTTCAAGGAAAGTTCGAGAAATATTAGATCGTAGAACTGTGTATTTAATTATTTATTCAATTGTTCTTCAACATAATACATATATCATAATACGTAAAAAAAAATATTCGTGAAAATCATATGAACGTGAAAATCATAATAGTCGATCGATCGTACCTCTAGCGATTCCAAAAGTCGTCTTATCGGGTAGGTAGTTCCATCTCTCTGTAACTCGCTGCAGTGATACTTTAGTTGACTTCTCACTCCCACACTCTTTCCGTCTTGTAAGCGCGCGGCGCGCATTCTAGCTTTGTGGGCGCAGCATGATTTCCCGATGCACAACTTTGAAAACTGATCTATGTTCAGTAAATATACTTTTTCGCACTAAGCAGGTACGTCGCTTATTCCAAGGAATGTGACATGTATGTATGTCATACACGGCAATATGTTTGATTGTTCAATCTTTGCAGTCAATGTCCGCAACGCAGATGAAGCGTTAAATCAATGTATGTAGGTATAATCTTAAACACTGTGTTAGTAGGAGGCATTCATTACGGGAAGAGGGACTGTAGGAGAATTTCAAATTATGGGTATACAGCCGGTGGCGAAATTGGTAGACGCAATACGCGCGAATGGTATGTTTTGCTGGTTCGGGTCCAGCCTTGCAGTATATTCGTAAAGTAGTTCTTTTTAATGGGCTCTTTCTTTAATTAATGTGCCCTTGCTTCACGGTCGATATACATACATACATGTCACATTCCTTGGAACTGATCTACAATTATCTAGCATGGATTGTCGCAAGATTTCAACTCAGTAAAAAAAAACCGGCCACCGTTTCTTTGCCAATGTTCCAGGTTTCTGCAACTGTGTTGGCAACTGGCCATCAGGAACCCATACCGACGAACGCTTTTCGGATCACGTTGATGTATCCATGTTTCGTCACCAGTTATGATTCCATAAACACGCCTCGGTGATACATTTTCGAATCTCTGCACCAATTAATAATGGCTTGTTTTTGCGTTTCGGAGAGCACACGAGGTGACCAACAACAGCAAACTTTTCACACGCCAAGATGTACATTAAGATGGTATGAACCATAGATATAATGGAATGAACACTAACCGAACTAATGTCTCTCGCACTAGCATTTCAGTAATTCGCACATTGTCTACAGTAACTACCGTAGGCGGGTGTCCACCTTTCCGTTATGAGCACGACTATATTGAACTGGATGGAAAAACACGGACAAATTTTAATTGCCGCTTCGACCATATTTTCATCCAATGCGAACATTCTGGGCGGGCTTGAACCCAACTACCTAGTAACGAAAGGGGATCTACACTTTTGCATGGATTCCGAACCATGACAGCTCGCATTCGTAACGAAATATACTTTATGAAATGGGCATATTTGTGCTCAAGAACGTTATATTTACAAATCACACAGAATTGTGCCAAATGTTGTGTTATCTCATAACGCTAACGCTCGAAAGTGGAGTTATCTATTAGCGGACTCAGGCTTCAGGGCGATAATGATCAGGAAGCGTTATCGCAGAACATTTTTTGCGTGTCCGATAAATGCGAAAAGGTTAGAAGCTTTTATAAGACATTTAATGGGATTCACAACAAAAAGTCATTTCAATATTTGGTATTTGATTAGTTGACCGTTTTATAATTTTTGAATTTGATTATTTATATAGATTTTTTACTCGGAAGAATGTATGTATCGAACTATTAAGTAATTATTTTTTGGCTTTCGTGTCGTTATCTTTTGCAAAATCCGATAAATTATAAAAAAACGCCGCTCGCCAACAGCAAAAGAGGTTTTTCTCTCGTTGCTCGCAAATTTTGGCTTGAACTTGTTGGAATGGTTTTGGCTTGAATAATATTTCCCTTTCCAAACCTTCATCCGATGCAGGCACACCTATCGATTATCCGTAGCAAAAGTTTGAGTGCGTACAGGAAACAGAAAAAAACACTACGTTTAGTAACCGTTATCGTTTGTAAAGTTTAGATGATTTGCCAGTTAAACCGTTACTGTGTTATTTCACAAATATTTTTGTTCAAAGTTGAAGAATACAAAAACAAAAAAAAAACATACGTACATATACGCTTAGAACTTTACATACCAAGCGTATGCACGAAGCGAATATGTAATTGCGTCCAGAATGTTGCATAATGCTCAAATGTGTCATGTCTCCACATTTCCAGGAAGGTAAAATCCAGGGTTCGCCGATTACAGTTAAATGTTTCTGTCAATTCTTCGTTCAAGTAGGATGATACCAGATACACATGAGTAATCAAAACTTATGCGATAAAGATTCTTAAACATTTATGACGTACAAAAAATGTATTTAAACATTACGTTTAATTACCTACGTACTACGTACCTAAGTACTTTACCACCGGTAAAGTAATTCTTTCATTTTAACCAGAGATCCTTAAAAGTAACATTTAAAAGTACATTATCGCAGTTTAATAGGTATATTTGTTTTCTTAATAACGAAAAAAAGTTGCATGACAGAAGACTACGCTCTATTTATTCCAGCGCAACATCTGTCTATCTGCAATGCCTAGATTAAGACTTGATGGTACTTATCGATGCACAGCTCGTGGTGTAGGGGCTGCCTTTCATGCGAGAGGCTATGGGTTCAAATCCTGGCTTGGTGATGCACCACTTTATTTATTTTCTTAGATGGATAAGTACATTTCGTTACGAATGCGAGCTGTTCCATGGCTGGGAACTCATGTCAAAGTGTAGGGTTAAGGATGTTCCGACCCATACAATGTTTTTTTTACACAAAACGCAAAAAGTTGCACTTTAAGGCACGAATTCGTCAAAAATATTAAATAATAGCCATAGTAGTTGCAGCGAAAACATATTCACAATTTCAGGTTTAATGGTTTCGATGTAATTGCCGATTAGAAGTTTTGCACCGTTAGATGGCGCTGTTAAATAAAAATCGTATTTAAATAAATTGTAACAAAACCAATAATCCTGAAACTGTGAAATTGTTTTCAATGCAAGTAATATGACTATATTAAACTTTTATTATTAATTCGTGGCTTAAAGTGCAATACTTTTTGCAAACAACTTTATATGGGTCGGAACAGCCTTAAGCCCGCCCGGGTGGGTTGGTTGGTTGGGTAGTTGAAGCGGCAATGAAAAACTGTCCATTTTTTCCGTCCATTTCAGTGTAGCCGTGCTCATAAAGGTAAGATTCTGACACGACCCCTATAATTCCTTGGGTTATCAATTGAGCAAATATCATTACTGTAGTTGTAAGTATTAGGCATCCATGTCGAGTTCCTTAAAAAAAACATTTATTCAGTGAAGGGTCATTCCATTATCGCGGGTGCAACATTTAGACGCCTGTTTTCATTAAACCTAATTAAATTAAAAACATTTTTAATTAAATTAGTCTTTAAAAGACTACATTTTAATATGTTTACTTTATATTAACTAACAAAAATTTTGAAATGATATTTTAAAAGCCAGGAGATTTGTCCAAATTGCCATAGCGGGTGCAACAAATTTGGCCCAACCTTTCCAGATCACAAGTAAAAAACACATAAATCTGTTAATTCTAATACATTTAATATGTTATGTCTTAATATTTTGAAATGTATTAAAGTAACAAAGAACATAACATAAAAACTTTAAAGAAAACAAAAATAAACAATGAAATAATATTATTTTTAATAATAGCGGGTGCAACACCAAATTATCGCGGGTGCAACGAGTCTAATTTAAGTGAACATAAACATCAATTTTACTTATAAAGGAACAAAATAAGAGATCAAACCATATTTATTACTAACAATTATGCTTTTGTTGTCGCTTTTATTAATGATTTATTTTGAAATACGTCAATAATTGCCGAAAATTCTATGAACATATTATTTCCAAAGCCTTTTTTTTGGCGCTTCCAATTTCGTGATAATATCATCAAATTGCACGTCTTGTATGTCATTAACGATTTCTGTGCTAATGTGCATGTTATCCCTATTATAAAAATCACAAATCAGTTTTTTCCCTCCATCAGTTAGCTTTCGCAGCGCTGCCTTAGCGGCGTCATTTTTGTCAAATGTTGAATTCAGAAGCTAACTTCCACTGCTTTGGTAGCACTGACTGGTAGATTACGTTTTATTTTTGCCAAAGCCTTGCCTAGTGTGCGAGGACTGCTGTATCTAGCAGATGTTTGTTTAAATTGTTCTTTCTAACGTCGCTTTCTAGTTGCCTGCATTCTTTCTTTGGATCTGATTCTAGCTAATATTTTTCATTGCATTACTTCTCTCTGTTTGGAATTACGAGCCCTTTCCCGTTGGAGGTGTTCAGCATGAAGCTCAGGTTTTTCTTTTAATTTCCGCCTATATTTCTGCAAAGGAGTCTCCTTATGTTACTCTGTTGTCATTTTAACTAATATTTCTTTAAAAAAATAAGGAATATACTATAGACGCACATATTTAATAAATATCATCAATCGTCTTCAGCATATATTATTAGTCAAGGTATATCAAAACAACGAAATGTAAAAGTAATCACACAAAAAGGTTACGTGAAAAAAAGTTGCACCCGCGATCTCGACATGAGATCGCGGGTGCAACCAATTTAAGTTATCGTTTATTTTAACCTAATAATCATTATACTCTTGAAAACAAATAATTTAAGTATGGTTTTTATTTCTTCTTACTTTTGCAAAGTTTCAGAACATTAGCTCTTCATTTCTGTTAAAAAAGTAAACTTTTATATCTTTTGCATCGCGGGTGCAACAAGTTAACAGTGTATTCTAGCAGTCAATAATTCTTAATAAATAGCAACAAATACTTAAATTTTTTGGAACACGATTATATATAAATATTTCCACTTCACGTTTAGCCGGTAAAACATAACCGCAAGCCGTCAACAACAACGGTTTCGCGCCATTGTGCTTGTTATGATTTTACAGTTTATACCAATTCTTCGGGTGGTAATATTTCCAACAGCGTCAAAAAAGAAGATACGGTATAAAATCAAATAAAAATACATTGATTATTATATTTAGACTTTCTTCTTTGCACTAATAACAAAAAAAACAACTAATAGCGTGATTGAAAAAATCATTTCGGAAATCATCTATAGCGGAATCGCCCTGTAGTAAACATAGTTGCAATATGCAGTATCATTTTATAACTCTTTTCCTCATTATAAGGTGGCCCAACCCGGCGGGACTAACTCATTCGCGTGCACTGTACAAAACCGTGCTGTTGCGCTCTGGGACATTCTCTGGTTCAAAGAAAAAGACAGGCTCCGTGATGAGGAAGATGCAACATGTCCACAAAAAAGATAATGTGCATCGTGTATGATTTGGTAATATTTACGAAAATTTTGATTTCCAGACGATTTATAGCTAAAAGTAAACCACGACAGCTGTAGTCAAAAAAAAAAACCGAATATATTATAAATCTTGATTAAATAAGCTATGTCTGATTTTCTTACTTTATCATTGCGTAATAAAACACCAAAGTTATTGTATAAAACGCGCGAAAAATTCGAACTTTCGGACCTTATAACTTAGAAACCAAACACAATTTTACAATGCCCACGGTCATCAGACATCTAGTTCGATCAAATAAAGCTCTTTTGAGCAAAATTTGGTATCTCTGATAAGAAATATGGGCGTGATCTTCTTTCCCCGTTTGTATGGGGAGTTGAGCGGGTTGGGCCACCTTAATAAAGAAGTGCCGAATACTGCATAAAGGACGACTTCTACATACGACGCTCTGAAGTAAGCCTCCTGAAATTGCTAAATCCGACGCAACAGTGCGAGAGGCAAGTTCGGAGAAACGCGAGTAACAATGATATATACGCGGACACGCTAATTCAATTTGGGACGGATGGTGAACTGCTTGGCAGGATTTGGCTGTCCTAGATGGGAGCAGTACGCGTAAATATTGATCAAAGCGAATTCAATTACAGATCGCGTGTTGTTTCCCGCGTGATTATAGTCATTTGGTTCTAAATGTTCCAATCAACCTTAGCTTTACCAAAGAATATCTAATAAATACTGCTTTACGAGACGTATGGAGGAAAAACGTTAGAGCATTCACGTAGTTTCACGTGTGGAACAAGAAAATACATTCATCATTTCAGTCAGGCTCGGAGGCGCTGAGTCACCGTTTTTCAGAGGTTAATCAACACTCGGTGTGTGTGGGCTCTGGATTAGTGACCATTAGGCCGTGGTTTGGAGTCCACATAAAACGGTAGATCCACTGCAGATTAAGGATGTTCCAATTTCGTAGATGTTTTTGATTAACATCGGTTAATCGAGCTGCCAGTTTACAACAAAGAGAAAATTAGTTTAATTCTTTTGATATAAATAAAAAATATTAAAGTAAGCACATAAGAATATAACTTGATAGGTATCTTTACCAACAATTTGGTAAATTTTAAAATTGTGCCTATCATTATTTCGGTAGCGGTAATTTCAAGGGCTTTCGGGTCTAACTTTGTAGACCATTTTCCTTTCCTTAAAATTAATTCTGTGTAGGATAAAGGTTAATTCATATGTATCGATGAGAATTCCGTTCGAAATGCCAAGCAAGCAACCATTGCAAGTGTCGTGTGGATGTGAACAGAAACTTCTCCATTAGATGTCACAAAGTTGAAAAGAGACATTCACAAACAAGCGTCTCAATTCGATGTCAACGGATGCGTTCCTTCAGCGCGTGACGAAAATCCCGAAAAAACTGTCTCGCGAGATCGTTACCCCCCGCCGCGCCGCTCCCCGCGCACCCGGCGGCACGCGCCAACTTCTCGACAAAAAAAAAGAGCGCACAAAACTCGCCGCAGTTCTCGGGCGCGCTCGTAAACGGACTCGCGAGCGTTAGTCAAACTTATTATTAGACGCGGCGGAAAGTGTTTCAGGATGTGGCGCGCGCGCGGAAAAATACACTCGAAAGCAGCGATGTGTACAAGGTAAGGACATGCCCTTTCGTACAATTCTGTCGTCTGTTGCGTTATTCCGATATTCCGCCTTTCTTTGGGTTGTTTTATGGAATTCTTGGGCGGTTTTACCACACAGTTGGGCCTTTTCGGGGCGCATTATTAGACAGAGGCGAAGTCTTGATGTTTTACGTGCGTTTTTGTGTAGAGCGTTATTTTCTGAACGGGCTATCCTTCCTGGAATCTCTGATGCTGCACCTGTTTCATTGTTGTGGTGGTGGTGCTTTTGTTTTACGGAAGGGCCTGCACTAAAGGTGCTCAACTTGTAGCAACCACTGTCGATTTCATCGTCACGACAACATCCGGCAATCTCTGGCAACATGGTTTATGGAACCGTCAACAGAGCAATCAATTGCCCGCATATGGCGTCCAAGTGCACGGATGCGTGGCAATTCGATGAACAACTCACCGGCGACACGAAAAGTATGGAGCGATGTGGAGCAATATCGCCGGGGTTGCGATATATGTCTCAATGTATTCCTTCTCTAGGTTTGGCAACAGTTGCCCAGTAATTAATTGCTTAAAAAAATGCCCGTGATTGAAAGTGAAAAAGTTGAAAGTTTAAAAAGTTTCCCGTGTCGCAGAAGCGGTCGGGACGGCTCACCTCCTTTGTGGTTGACGTTGAAGGTGCGCAGGCGGTAGGAGTCCTCGTCCGGCTCGTCGTCGGGCGGCGGCGGCTCGCGCGCGCGCGGAACGTCCAGGAAGGCGGCGCTGCGGCGCGGCGCCGGGTTGTGCGCGGGCGGGCGGCGGCGCGCGGACGCCTGCCGGCCGACCTGCGGCGGCGGCACCGCGTCGAGCCGCGGCTCGGAGCTGTAGCGCGCGCGCGCCTCGCGCTCCAGCTGCTGCTGCTGCTGCGTGCGGCGGCGCACCGAGCGGCCGCCGACGATGCGCGCGGACTGCGAGCGCGCGGCGGCGCGGCGGCGCGGCGCCGGCGTCGTCGCGTCCGGCGCCGCGAGCGCCTCCATGCTGGCGGAGGCGGGCGCGCAGATCGACTGCGAGCGCTTCGTGCGCGCTCCGTCCGTGGCCATGGCGGGCGCGCTACTGACTCGGCGGACTCGCGTGCGTTGACTGGGCGCCGCCCGCCCCGCACCGCCCGCTCCCGCCAGCGCCCAGGGCGGCCGGCGCGCCGCCCACACCACTGTTGACACAGTCGCGTGTGCTGTGCATTCGAATTGCACTCATTGCGCGCAACAAGTTTAGTTTCAATTACCGTCCGGTGTACGTGTGGTCTCCAGCGATTCCAATTCGGCTCATTGTCGTAATTTTAACCAAACCGATGTGGTAATGAAAATTAAATTTGGTCCCGTAAATACTAACAGCCGTATTCAGAGTGGGCGGACTAACTTTAAGATGCCGGACTAAACTGGTTTTTGTATTGTTAGTCCGTTGCTAATCTCGTACTAAGTATTGAGAGTTTTTCTCTGAATGCTACTAAAAGAATGTACCTTGTGTTCATTTGTTCATTTGTAATTAAGAATGCGCTCAGTGTATGGTATTATATATTTTTTGATGAAACTTAATAAAAGAAATACACCCATCCTCGAATATGTCGGTTTTTTATGTAACTGGACATGGATAGTTTATACAAACTGTCATGATATTATCCTGACACACCACATGGGAACTCGGTGCCTTGCCAGGACCTTATATTGCTCGGCTACATTGAACTGGAAGGATAACACGGACTTCGACCATCGTTCATTAAATGGGATGGTACCAACCATGACTTAACCCTACCACCTAGTAAGTAAGAAGTTCTTGATAGTCAGAGCGGACAAGATCGTCATGTACATTTGATCCAGGTCAGCATTGTTCGGCGATTAAATATATATTTGGTACGAAGCACAATTTGTTCCTACAAGGGAAATATTAGGTTTATTTTTTTCTCATTCGAATATGGAATGATGTATGATGCATTCCCAAAATGTTCCCAATTACGCAGCACAATCTGAAAACGAATTTGTAGGCACATTAGAGACTTTTATTTCGGGTTAAATTGCAATAACTCTATTCACTTAGAAGGAGGATGTCGCGCAAGAGACAATTTTTTTCCGTAAATATTTGTCGTAACCTCAGAAAGAATTCGCTTTCCTCGTAGAAACTTTGTTGAATGAGAAAACATATTCCGCTAAAGCAATCAGAGTAAACAATTCGCAATCTTGAGTGAATTAAATCGTCTTTATAATAATGCTGGATTTACAATTGGTTAAAGTAAATATCTGATCAGGTGGGTCGCTTATTCCAAGGAATGTAATATGTGCAGATCATTCGCGGGTATTGAGTCTACAAATTTCGTCACCTGCTGTATACCCATAATTTGGAATTCTCCTACAGTCCCTCCTATCGCAATCAATACCTCCTACTAACACAGCGTTTAAGATTATACCTATATACATTTATTTAACGCTTCACCTGCGTTTAATAGATGTATATATATATTGACTGCAACGATTGAACATGCAAACATATTGCCGTCGTCGCCAAAATCGTATTTAGCATTAGACGCTAGAGCCAGTCTTTTTATTTATTTATTTATTTATTTGGTATGCCAACAACATTATACACAAAACAGTTTCATATTTCACTACTAAAAATAACAAATTAGTGTGTACATGTTAATTATAGGCCTACACAGCTTCCTTACAAGTAAATATAACAAATCAATTTAATTTAATTTGCTTGAAGAAGAACTATAAAATATGCAAAACAATTAATAATAATAAAAGAGATGACAATAACCAATAAGCAAAATAATAAGATTTCCAAAAAGTGATACAGGTACTACTGTTCCTTGAATTTTGTACTCACTGTAACTATATTTATGGTTTAAAAAAAAAAAAGAAAAATAACAGAGATATTAAAAAATAATAAAAAATATCCACTTATGCTTATATACAAATCTTTTTAATATCCTGAATGGAACAATAAAAAAAGTCGATGGAGTTCCTATGCATGTTTGATAGTTGGGAAAGCCTGACAGAAGGTGAGTGTGATCCAATGTTTGTTCGACATCTTCTCACCGAGAAAGTTTTTCTGTCTTTAAGCCTGCAACTGTTTCGAGGAATTTGTATTTTGATTCTTTGTAGAAGGTCCTCACAGTCTATTTTCCCATTTAAAACTCCATGCATAAAACATAGATCTATCCGATCGCGCCGTTTCTCCAGATCTTCAATGCCATATAAATCTTATCTATCCTGGTAGTGAGTGATACGCTTACTTATTTGGTCCTTAAAGCATGGTACAAAAATCTTTTCTGAATGCGTTCGATTCTGGCAGCATGTACGGCGTAACAAGGTTTCCAGGCTGTGCTACAGTACTCCAAAATGGGTCTCACGAGACTAAAGTAAAGTGATTTTAAAGTGTTAGAATTTCTAAACATTTTAAACTGTCTAATAACAAATCCCAACATTTTGGATGCTTTTTTTATTATTATATCATAGTGATCAGTAAATTTCATTTTTTTATCTAAAACAACTCCGAGATCACGAATTTCCGATACTTCAGTTAGTGGTTCATCGTTGATGGTATATAACCAGTGATAGGAATTTGTTTTGCGAGAAAATGATATATAGTTGCATTTAGATGGGTTTAGCGTCATATCGTTGTCAGAACACCAATTATTAATGCTATCGAGGTCTTTTTGTAGTTCATCACAGTCATCAGAGCATTTTATTGTTTTATAAATTTTCAAATCGTCTGCAAAAATCAGGTATTTGCTGTGTTTGATATAACTACTGATATCGTTAATGTAAACTATAAAAAATATCTTATTCGTACTAAGCAGGTACGTCGTTTATTCCAAGTAATATGATATGTATGTGTGTATAATCGATAATTTGCTGGTTCGGCAGTGCAATTACGAAGCACAAAATTGGGTGTAGGTTGCTGTACTTACAGCAATATGACAGCTTTTGCGATTACGAAATCGATGCATTCACAAATGGTGCGGCACTCAGCGCTACCCGTAGCAATTAGGTCAACTCCATACATTTCGCGTCGAATCGGTATTACGAAACGGCAAAGAACTGTCAAATGCGGGGAGGTAAACGCCTATTTCGTCTGCTCGTCTAGTCAAGTACCTCAAAAGTTGACCTATTGTCGACACAGATTGGTCCGTGCTGGATGTAGGTGGATGAAAAACGGCTTCGTAATCGCGCTTTAGAAATGACGGGGGCGCACCTACACGTACCGCGGCACCATCCTCAAATTTTGCGTAATCGCACTGCGGGTCCAGCCTTGCAGTATATTTGTAACGTAGTTTTTTTTAACGGGCTCTTTCTTTATTTAATGTGTCCTTAGTTCACGTTCGATTACACGTACATACATATCATATTCCTTACAATGGACTTATTATTTTTTTAACACAACGAACCATGACGAACCATTTTTAGACCATCTGTTCAGATCCACATAAAACATCTGCTACATTTTGTTTTAGCAAAAAAATTATCATATCTTTGAATTCAGCAGTAATCTCCAGTAGATTCATATCCAAAAAGCCCACTAGTCCATGCTTTGTTCATTCTGTTCTGAAGAATGAATGGAACTTTTTAGGGTTCCGTACCCAAAGGGTGAAAACGGAACCCTATTACTAAGCCTCCGCTGTCCGTCCGTCCGTCCGTCCGTCCGTCCGTCACAGGGCTGTATCTCGTTAACCGTAATAGGTAGGCAGCTGAAATTTTCACGGAGTGTGTATTATTTTGCTGCTATAACAACAAATAGGTAAAATAAAAAAATATATAACAATTAAAGCGGGACCCCATACAAAAAACGTGTTTTTTTTAGATAAATCTTGTACGATGGTGCCGTGCCCTATTTTTGAAACGATCGCTAACAAATAGCTGCAGCAATTTGCGATTCTGATCGCTAAAAACTCAGTTTCGTATTTTTGAATGACGTTTGAATAGCAGCGCCCGGCGGCAATTGGCTGTTTTCGAACGTTTACGATTGCATTGCTAATCGCTGGCTGCAGGCGATTGCAAAGAATTTCAAAAATAGCACGGCCGAACCCTTCGTGTGCAAGTCCGACTCGCGCTTGGCCGGTTTTTCTCCTAGCTATTTGAGAAAACCCTACCATTTTATTTTCTAACACGGCGTCCCTCGGAGATCCTATAATTAGGCATTTCTGCTCATTAAAACTCTTAAACATAGTGCTGACTTCATCACCGTCAATGCCGAGCGTTTGTCGAATCAGCCTCCTTTTGAAATTCGGCGCTCCCATCCAGTCACTAATTCAAAACGCGCCTGTAGTCATTTTCCTACTAGGAATAATATATTATAATTTAAAGGCCATTTACATTTCAAACTTGAGAAACACACCTTCTCGCTAAAATTATACCACTAAAACACATTTATCTCGGAAATGTATGTAATATTCATTTTCTGTGTTTGTATTAAGTATGTAGCTACATACATCTTACACGTTTCAATTAACGTCGTCTATTGAGCAGTGACCCGTCCGCATCGCGGCAACACAGTCTCTTTGCCCGGCAATTCTGGGTAAGTAAGGAAGTATTACAAGTCGGAATTGTCTAAGGGCCGAGTGCACGAAAGGACAAAAAATCAAAATCAACGTCAACGTATGATTAAACACGTCACTTTGTAAGTATGGAAGGATGTTCCTGTGGGAAATATTATATTGGGCAGACGAAGCGAAGTGTTACGACACGGGTTGCGGAACACATTCGAGCGGTAAAGAAGAAGGACTCCGCGAACTCAGCTTTGTGTGAGCATAGCGAATCAGGACCAAATCACTGGATACGTTTCGATCAGGTTGGCATAATCGCCGCCGAAAAACGAACTATATCAAGATTAGTCCGAGAAGCTATCGAGATTAAGAAGCAGAGCAACTTCAATCGAGAAGACTCGTTTAAGCTCTCTGCAACGTGGAACCCCATGCTTCAGCCAGTCAGGAGGGTCAAAGGAGATGATAATATCGGCGACGATATTGTCAGCTCATACTGCCTGTCGTCTGAAGTTCGGACCGCAGCCAAACACATTTCCGCTTCCGCCCCCACCCATAACTACGATTTACGACCGCGGCGAGCCTAGCTGTCACCTCAGTCGTCTGCTGCGTACGAACGTGGAGGATGCCTCAGTGACGAACGGGCTGAATGATTAGCTCGAGCGTGAAAAGCCGTAGCATTTATCAAACATGTCTAACGACCGCGGTAATCTCAAAAGTATCATAACAACTAGGTAAAATAAAATAATAATAATAATGAACGAGGGGCATACATAAAACAAGAATGAAAAACCTCGGAAAAGGCAGACAATTTGATGAGTCGTAATAGTTACAAACACGCGACCAAGTTCAAGCCAAGAAAACCGGCCAATTGCTAGTTGAACTCACACACGAAGGCTTTAATAAAAACTTTTTTTTATTTTACCTATTTGTTGCTATAGCGGCATTATAAATACACACCCTGTGAAAATTTCAGCTGCCTACCTATTATGGTTCATGAGATACAGCTCTGTGACAGACGGATGGACGGACTAGCAGACGGTCAGCGGAGGCTTTGTAATAGGGTTCCGTTGGCACAGTGTTCAGCTTACGCGCAGGACGTAACGTCGAGCTGAACACTGTTTATCCGTAAACGTAAAATAATACTTAAGGCTGTTCCGACCCATATAAAGTTGTTTGGACACATAACGCAAAAAATAATACACTTTAAGCCACGAATTAATAATAAAAGTTTAATATAGTCATATTACTTGCAGCGAAAACAATTTCACAATTTCAGGAATATTGGTTTTGTTACAATTTATTTTAAAACGATTTTTATTTAACAGCGCCATCTAACGGTGTAAAACTTCTAATCGGCAATTACAACGAAACCATTAAACCTGAAATTGTGAATATGTTTTCGCTGCAACTACTATAGCTATATTTAATATTTTTGACGAATTCGTGCCTTAAAGTGCAACTCTTTTTGCGTTCTGTGTAAAAAAAACATTGTATGGGTCGGAACATCCTTAAATACACTCTCATCGATAATAAAACCGGCCAAGTGCGAGTCGGACTCGCACACTAAGGGTCCCGTACCATCGTACATAAAAATAATGCACAAAAATGCGTTTTTTGTATGTTTAATTTTAAAAAAAATTTGATCTTACCTATTAAAAATAATATATAGCAAAATAAATACACACTCTGTGAAAATTTCAGCTGTCTATCTGTTACGGTTACTGAGATACAGCCCTGTGACAGAAGGACGGACGGACGGACGGACGGACGGACGGACGGACGGACGTACGGACGGCGGAGGCTTAGTAATAGGGTTCCGTTTTCACCCTTTGGGTACGGAACCCTAAAAGTTAAGATAATGTAGATTTTTTAAATATGGGATGTGACCGTTACGTTCTTTTTCGTTACGATTATGGAAGCCCTCACTGTGCTGGGTCAGAATTCGGTTGCAGTAAAAGTGTTCATTCCACATCTGTCTACATATGATTTGGCTTCCTTTGGCTCTCGGAAGATCGTCAGTGAAGTGGCTTAGTTGTGTCTTCACCAATTGAAGCCATAGGAATGAATGATTTGTCTGTAATGACGTTAATGTGTACGCAGGTACCTGCAATAGGGGAACTCCAGATACCAAACATTTAATCACCTAGATTGACACGTGGCTGCAGTCGTGATGGCATGTATCTGACTCCGCTGACCCGCCGGCCCGACACCGCCCATAACACAATAATAATTATCTCAGCTGACAATTGCTCAAATGAAGGTTAGCCAACAATTTAAAATAAACATGATTTAACACAGTAAACAAGGATGCAATTTTGGGTGAAAAAAACAACGGACAGTGTCTAGGATGGCGAGAAGAAAGTAGGCCAGTTAGCTAAGGTGGCAAGATCGCCTGACAATGCGTCGCCGGCTCAATTACGATACCGACTTACTTAACGTAACTTTGAACTTTCAATTTTGATATATATTTTCATCGGGACTTTTAGAATATTTTTATTTTATTTATTTATTTTATTTGCGAAACAAACAATCTGATCCTAAACAATAGTAAACACACATAATAAAAACTATTAGGCCAATAAAGTTTCGACATATAATAATTCAATTACACATGCAGTGACACATGAGTTACTGTACCGATGTTACGACTTACGACGTTGACTGCTATCATAGCCTGTCTTTGCAGGTTAGGACAATATATTTTCCATCAATAACAAAAGATAAACAATATGTAACAGGGCAATAGCTAGCCACTTTTCGAGTCTTGCAGTGCAATATTCATTTGAGATGCCTTAAATAAAGTTTGTGTATAGTAATTTCTTAGAACAGCAGCGAATTATATTCCCGTCCTAATTACCATAGACTTGATTGTATGTATAGTTACATACGTGGAATACTATACATAGTTCTTACCGAGAACAAATTAATTCCACAAATTACGCATACTAAATAGTTCTTAATTATTTGCCTATTCGTCAGCAAAAAATCTATCGACATGAACGCAGAAGCAATCCTGTAACTTTTAATTCAGTGATCAATTGTCAGTCAGTCAGTCAGCTGCTGCGTCCACTGCTGGACATACGCCTCTTCAATTGTTGCATTATTAATATAATGCAAATTGCTCGTAAAAGTCGATATTAGCTTGTCTAAACATAAATTATATATACGTTTCGATATCATACGCTTTCATATAACATTAGATTAAAGTGTGGGTTTGTTATTCGACGGTATTACAATTAATAAAGGTTTCCTGTCGAGAAAATCGCTTTTACAACAGATATAAAAATGATTTTCTCGACTCTAAGATGCCTTATTGGCCTTCAGAACTACCATATTCAAACTAAAGCATTAAGGGCCTGTTACTAGCCAAATCGCAAAGTTAGACGAGGCACCCCAAGTAAATTAACTAAGTCTGACGATTATAAGTGTCATCCTTACAATATATGATTCCTTGTCTAGGAATACAATGATTTTCGTTAATGTATGTTTCCTTTTTCTATACAAAATACATTGCGGGAACGGTGTCCATTTCCGAACTTTTTTGACTAAATGTAGAAATCTAAAAGCAAATGGAATTTTTTGTTTATGCATGTATGCTGTTTTTGCTTATATCTAGAAATCGAATGACTTTCAGATTTCTAATAAGAAAAATCAACTTTTTTTATTTTTATTATTATTTAAATAAATGATGGAATAAAAAAATATTAACAATCCATTATCAGTCTGGAGTTCTATTTGGATTTTTTGAAGCGTTTCACTACATATTATTACATTTGTTAAAAAGTGCATTTGTATGGCGCGAGTAGTTGGCTAGTCCTAGCGCCTTAATTACTCAGATTGACCAAGTAAATAGTCTAGGGATGACTTTTTAATAGTCTGATAAATAGCCAGATAACTATTCGACGGATACATTTACGCTTCTGATTATCCATCCGATATAGTAAGTCCATATGTTTATTGGTAAAATTATAGTCAGATAATTGTGATAAAAGATATAATTCTCCGGCAATGAATTCGGTCTTTTGACAAACGTGAATTTGTACTATCAGTCCGATAAGTACTATTTGAGGATAGAAATATTGGCTTGTATTAAATGAATACAAAAAATTTTAAAAGAGAACTTCAATATTTTAATAGGAACATAGGTTTTCATTTTGTCTGTTTTGTAGTTAATAGTTTTATGTTCATCCTAAGAGTAACCGTGTCCTGCACTGGCGGCCGTGGACAGGAAAACGAAGTGTGGGAAGACCACCCACCAGGTGGGACGACGACATCAAGTGCGTCGGCAGAAAGCAGTGGTTCCATACCGCTGAGGGCCGGGAGGACTGGAGAAAAAGTGGAGAGGCGTATGTCCAGCAGTGGACGCAAACACGCTGACTGACTGACTGTCTAGTTTTATTTTTAATCACTGCTCATTTCAACTAGTCACACTATTTTACACGACTGAGGAACGAATCTATTATAAATTTGATTCCGTCAAACTTTCCTGCGCCAATCAGCCGGGCAGTCGTTTATAAGGTCATCTCGATCCAAGCCAACACACGACTAAAATTACTCAACAAACTGGAATCAGTCAGTGTTTGGCCCTCACTGCGGTCAAACATCAATTTGATCGCTGTCTGTCTTCAATAAATGTCTAATGAATATTATTTATGGCATGTAGACAGACATTTAAATCAGATTTGTTCTTAAATTCAAACTTTTTTAAATTTATTTAGGAAAATGAAAGCTCTATTCGTGTGCGTGGGTGCGGCTGTGTTAGGTCTGTGCTGTGGATATGATGTTCCCCCAGCCAGGTTGGAGGCCATTTACCCCAAAGGCCTCAGGGTATCCATTCCTGGTGAGTTGATCCTTCATGTAATCATTTTCTATACGTTCTTTATTTTTTAAGCTTTCAAGTGATAAAAGTATCAAGCGATAAAAATACAGTGGCGAAGGTACAAAAGCAATCGATTAAAATTATTTTGGAGTTAAATTTAATTATAATAGCATTTTAATCAACGGAACTATCTTATCTATTATTCAACATATTACAATAGGTAGGTAGTAATTACATTTGCAGTACTTAAGTAAAGTAATGTACACCATGAATTTACAACATGTGCTAAAGTTTTATAAGTATAGCAAACAATATTTAAAAATTTATATAAAAGCAGAATTAAATTATACGTTCGTAAAGTGGTGCTTTTGAATGGCCAACATTTTACCTAGAACTATAATCCGAAGACAAAAACATGAAGGACCTTCGAAGAAGATAAATCTCATCAAATCGTTTATTCAGCGCAACACATATCTACAATAAACAAGCCAGAATAACATAAAGATAAGACTTATAATTGAAACATAACCTCCACATTAATTTTTATAAAAAATATTGTTGTTATAAATAAAGATAAGGTAATATAATTCCAGTTAGGCAACGTAACTGACAGCCACACAGTATACATATAAGCAATGTGGATCGTTCTTTCAAACTAGTTTTATCAGCCATTTAGCTAATCGCTCCGAAAAACATGTCCATGTAATGATACCAATAATAAAGTTAATTGCCATAATTAACGAGTCGTATAATATCGGATAGGTCAATATAAAGTTATGAATTTTTGGATTTAAATGACTGTACAAACTGTACAACTACAAAAAATTAAAACTAATCATTGTCACGCCACGTGGATTTTTTTTATTTTACTTTAACTAAAATTTTAATAAAAAATATTTACTGAACAGCCGGACGTTACGTTGATAAGATTGTGGGATATTTTTTTTAACAAAAACCTGTCAAAAATATGTTGTTTTATTTTTATTTCTTAAAAATCAGCGGTGGATATGGTCCCGTTTCATTCAGCAAATTTGATGATTAATTCATCATTTTATTAATAAAAAAATAATACAATTTGGTATGTCACGACTAATGAGATTTCTTATAAAAGCAAGCACATGTTCACAAAGTCAGACGACGGCAACACCCTGTTCGCGTTCCACGGCAAACTAAACGAGGAGATGGAGGGCCTGGAGGCGGAACAGTGATCCCGGGACATCACCAGGGCGAGGGACGGCCGCTGGACCTTCCGAGACAGAATCGCGGAGCCGAAGATTCTAGTACACTTATGATAACAATAATACACATGTTCTTAACGTCGTCAACATTGCAGACGACGGATACACCCTGTTCGCGTTCCACGGTAAACTAAACGAGGAGATGGAGGGCCTGGAGGCGGAACAGTGGTCCCGGGACATCACCAGAGCGAGGGACGGCCGCTGGACCTACCAAGACAGAATCGCGGAGCGGAAGATTCTAGTACACTTATGATAACAATAATACACATGTTCTTAACGTCGTCAACATTGCAGACGACGGATATACCCTGTTCGCGTTCCACGGTAAACTAAACGAGGAGATGGAGGGCCTGGAGGCGGAACAGTGGTCCCGGGACATCACCAGGGCGAGGGAAGGCCGCTGGACCTTCCGAGACAGAATCGCGGAGCTGAAGATTCTAGTACACTTATGATAACAATAATACACATGTTCTTAACGTCGTCAACATTGCAGACGACGGCTACACCCTGTTCGCGTTCCATGGCAAACTGAACGAGGAGATGGAGGGCCTGGAGGCGGGACAGTGGTCCCGGGACATCACCAGAGCGAGAGACGGCCGCTGGACCTTCCGGGACAGAACAGCGGAGCTGAAGATCGGGGACAAGATCTACTTCTGGACGTACGTCATCAGAAATGGACTCGGCTACAGACAGGACAACGGGGAGTGGACAGTGACAGGTTGGTACAGAAATTATATATGTAGAAATACGTTTGTCTTCTTTTTGACATTTCCATATCTTTCAAAAGTTTTAAATTTAAAACCTATCAAAAGAGCAATTAATAATTTTCCATCGGTGCAGTAATGGAATATAACCCACCGTCATATTAGTTAAACACATCGCATACTTGAAGGAATTTGGCGCAATGTGAGGGCTTTCCCTTTATGAGCACAACTACAATAAACCCGATGCCGATTCATAGCCGTTACGACCATCTTCTCATCCAGTGCGATGGTGCCAACGCTGGCGGAGGGGCCTAGAGTTTTACATGTATTCCGTACCATGCAACAGCTCGAATTCGCAATGAAATGCACTTATCCAACTTGGAAAGACAAATAAAGTGGTGCATGAAACCACTGTCGTGCAAGGCAAGTACCTACGTCACTGTGCACTCCAGGAATGCGAAAACAGAATGGTTAGCCACTTCCCTAATGACTCGATTGATATTCTATAACATAAAAGTTACAAGTACAAATACAAATAAATAAATAAATCGTATCTTGACACCACGTGACATATGACAAAGGTTATCATGGGTCAAAATCTTGCAAACGACTCGAGCTACCTACAGAAAATTGTCGGTCGATGTGCCTAACAGCTATCCCTTCACGCCGCTTTCCCGGAGGGGTAGGCAGATATGATAGCGCGCCATTTGGTACGATCACAGAACACCTCTTTCGCTTCATCTACAGATCTTTTCCCACGTGCTCTACGGTTACGGCTGCTACGTACCTGACCTTTACGAAGTATTATATCACAGATTAAGGGCCTTTTTCACCTACTGCTGATTAGCTTAATCGCCACATATGAAGGGCCTTTCTTAGCAGCTTGCAATCGATACCTGTACAAGATAATCAGCGCTTTAGTAATAAAGGCCCTAATAAATCAGCACTTGGTGAAAACCAGGCTAAGTATATTATATCAATTTTGTCGCGGTACTGATAGTCGATTTAAATTTTCCCGCTAACCATTCCAGAGTTCGTCGACGAGGCCGGGAACTCCCTCGGGCCGAACCCGTCCGGCGCGGGCGCTCCGCTGGCGGCGCCGCGCCCCACCGCGCCCGCTCCGCGCCCCTCCGCGCCCGCGCCGCGCCCGCCGGCGGAGGGCGCGCCGTGCGACATCTCCGAGAGCCAGGTCTCCACGCCGGGCTTCGTGTGCCGCGGCCAGCTGCTGTTCGAGGACAACTTCAACGCCGACATCGGCCGCGGCAAGATCTGGACGCCGGAGATCAAGTTCCCGGGGGAGCCGGTGAGAACTACTTGTCTGCATTGACTGCTAGATTATAACTTAAAGCGGATCTTATCCTAGTGGCGCGGAGACTTGCCTAGCATAACAGAGGTCTGGGTTCGAATCCTCGCCCCATGCACCACTTTATTTCTCTTTCTGAGTTGGATAATAGCATTTCGTCACGAATGCAAGGTGCCCCATGGTTCGGAAATCATGTAACACTGTAGGTCCCCTTCCCTTACTAGGTTTAAGCCCGCCCCGGTTGGTATCATCGCATTGGATGAAAGATGGTAGAAGCGGGAATAAAAAATTGTCCGTGTTTTCCATCCAGTTCAATGTAGCCGTGCACATAAAGTTAAGGTCCTGGCATGGCACCTCATTCCTTCAGGAATGTGGTGTACTGGGCTAATATAACAGTAGTTGTGTGTTATGACAGGTTGCATGCAATAAAAAAACTAGATTTCAATTTCCACAAGTATCCTTAGTGGCATGTAATGAAACCTACGGCTTGGCAAATAAACGTTATATTTGCAGATTTAGTTCTATTACTGAAGGCAGCGAGGATGGACCTCGGGAGAACCAACCGAAACTCGTATATATGGGGACAGCAAAAATATATTTGGAATAACTTTGCCACCTCCTTTCACCCTCTTAGGAATGGAATTTCTAAAATTCCCCTTTGTACTCAAGAAATATTTGAATCTTAAGGCGGCCCATCCCGCTCATCTCACCACACAAAAGGGGAAAGAAGATCACGCCCACATTTCTTGCCAGAGATCCAAAATTTTACTCAAAATAGCTTTATTTGATCGACCTAGATGTCTGATGACCATTGGCATTGTAAAATTGTGTTTGGTTTCTAAGTTATAAGGTCCGAAAGTTCGAATTTTTTGCGCGTTTAATGCAATAACTTTGGAGGCGGATTACGCTATGATAAAGTAAGAACATCCTAAAAAGATTAGTCATCAGACATAGCTTATTTAATCAAGATTTATAATCTATTTGGTTTTTGTTAGATTTTTGACTACAGCGGTCGTGGTTTACTTTTAGCTATAAGTCGTTTTGAAATTAAAATTTTCGTAAATCTTACCAAATCATACACTATGCACATTGTCTATTTTGTGGACATGTTGCATCTTCCTCGTCACGGAGCCTGTCTTATTCTTTGAAACAGAGAAGGTTCCAGAGCGCAACAGCACGGTTTTGTACCGTGCCCGCGAATGAGTTAGGCCCGCCAGGTTGGGCCACCTTAAGGCTAGCGATGGGTCATTCTGGATGCACCCCATTCCGAGTACTCGCCTCCTCTGCTTTTCTCACTCCTTTAAACCTTTCTCGTCAAGTGTACCTACTCGTACTCGCATTACCGCTCCACAACAAAAAACATTTATTCCGATTTATAACCGTTCCGTATAGAGTTAATGGAAATCCGACTAGCAGAGCTTGCTTCTTTTAGGGTCCTGTGGCAAAAAGAAAAAATCCTAATGGTCTGACTCTGGTGTCTGCCTGTCACAAACAATTCGGGACAAAATCCGAATTGTTTGAACCGGCTGGTTGTTTAAAAATTTTGAAAAATAAAACAAATTTGGGTACACTTACTACGTAGTTGCGCAACGGCTAATTAACTTGTGCCCAAAACGTCATAACTTTATGAGAAAAAAATTTTTTTTCTTTCATTTCTTCCATCTCCAGCAGTGACGCTCGCCACGGCAATAAGTTCACTCTAGTTTTTTAGAAGCTGAAATTGGACCGATGGCAGTTTTTTTGGGGTGGTTGAGACCGTTGCTTCCAAAGCATACCCATTCTGGAGATTGAAATTATAAATATTTGCCTTTATGTTGACGTGATATATGATATCCAAAATGACGATGGCTGCATACACCCGTACATAGTAATTAGGATAATTACTATATACTTATAAATACATTTTGTATGACTATAAACCTCAATTTTGTAAAACTTTGTATGTGTAATAACTACTCAAAATTGTCCGCTCACAATTTGTGAGCGGACAATTTTGACCCCATTGTGAGAGGACTCACAATGGGGTATTAAAAATGGGGCAACTAAAGCTATTTTTAATTAAATAATAAATGAAACTTGTACGTCGGCTCTTCTCGAACCGACAGATTGATAACGTGTCCAAGTGTAGGTATCCTACCTATGGATAAGAAATTAAATAAAATTACGGAGGTCAGGCCGGACCTGTGGAGTACGAATGGGAATGTATTCCTGTATTGAGCAAGACTGACCCATCGCTAGTTTAGGCTGTGCATTGTCTGTCACTCATTAACGGTAATATTTTATAAGTATACAAGTTTACTTAATTTCTCCCGCTCTCTACACTCTGTTTTTAATTGAGGTGAGTGTAAGATATCGCTTTTTAGCGATAACCTCGCCCTTTACAAACATTTGTCTATTGACGCTGCATAAGCCGCTAGGTGACAGTCAGTAATTCGTTTATATAACTTATAAAGCCCAAATTTAGTAAACTATATTTGAAAGAAATAACGATAAATCTGGAAAAATTACCTATTTTGGCGATATCTTCGTATCGAGCAAAGTTTGTGCTATGTATGGAAACGGAAAGTATTTATTTCGGGCTTAATAAGTTAAGTACAGTCGTTTCCTATCAAATGTATACACTGGAAAGAGAAGGAATTCCTAAGTCCCTTTTACTCTATGGTTGACGTCAGCATGTCAGAAAGAGACCTCAAATTTGTCTCTATTTCCGGTGTATAGATTTCAGACGAAACGACTGTACTCTTCGAGAAATTAAATGCTCAAATATTCCTGGCACCAAGCGAAGGCAAAATTTAGTAAAGCGATATCCGTCGATAAGCTCCTTGTTCCAACAGATACTGCGAGACAAAATATTTGCGAACGCAAAAAAATCGCTTCCGATATCCAAGATTATTCAAAGGAGGAAAAATATTGAGAAAACGTTCAAACAAGCAGATAAAAAACGGAGCAAACAGTTGGGATCTTAGGCAATAAAAATCCTAATTCATGGTAACTCGCGAAATGATAGCTTATGTAGTCGATTAATGGATGACTTGTTTTGCTAAGCGAGGGATCAACGACCAAGAAGAAGAATCGCAAAATCCTGCTCAGGCTTCGTATGGACGGTTTTCCAACAGGATGTTAGGCGTTAATTTGAGGAAAACCGCATGGTGTAACATCTCAATACTAAGTAATTATCCATCCGAGTTGAGGATGACTTATATTTGTACTTATGTTGAACAATGAACTAACGTTTAATTGACCACATTTTTTTTTATATATAACAATCGTTTTATGTGCTTTCGATACCTGCTTTTTTTCTGCTTCCTTTTCAAAATACGAAATAATCAGGGACCATGTTTCGAGGTAATTTATCATGGTTGCTTATTCGTTGTAATATGAAACAAATGAGCTTGATCTTATCTACCCAGTATGAACCACCAATTTTTAAGTATCCATCTCTCACTGCCAATTTTTTCTTATGTCCAGCCATATTATTGATATCCTCTTTACTATCACAGAATCTATATAGGATTACATCCAGAAGCTCAACTCCATACAAAAACCCGATTTCGTGCACCTGTACAGGCATATTTCGCTTGTATGGGCTATAAGCTAGTTTCGTGGTGCTGAACTGAGGCGAATGGTCCTTCCAGATTTTTTTTTTAAATATAACAGAACCCGCAGTTCTCTGCCAATATTTAAGTGCCGACCCCGACATTCGATGGAGGGAAGGTATTTTTTAAAAAATCGCCTGAGTTGAGCTACTGCTGTGGCCCCGGTCGCACAGCTATATATCTTCTGTGCTGCTACTATCACGTGAAAGCCGGTGTGCCTCTTAATTTTCGTATGGTTCCCTAGTTCACAAGGAACCAACGAATTCTGAAATTTCCTAACCATCTGTGATATTGGTGGATAACCACGGCAGGACTATCCCTTCAACGTGTACATGAACGAGGGTAACATCGCGGTGCGCGACGGAATCCTGCGCATCAAGCCCATCCTGCTGGAGAAGCACTTCGAAGACGGTTTCGTGCAGAAGACGCTGGACCTCAGCATCAGGTAAGTGCTAGTGTCATTCACTCTTCATCGGGGCAGCCAATATTTGATTTAGTTAGCTTAGTTAACAGATCCGTCAATTACACACAGCTTTACTAATAATATAGTAATCTTCTTAATCTTCTTATACACGATGTTCAGCTCGTTTCTGACTAATAAACCAGATATTGCCAACTTTTGTTTATCCAGTGCGTAACTTTATGCTTAGCAAATTCACGATCCATGTTTAGCAAATTTGTGTAACAAGATGGCATTCAATCATCAGCTGTTTTCAAATCAGTTGTGTCAAAAGTGTTTTGTCTTGCCCGTTTTTGGTTGCCTGTAAAACTAGTAAATGTGCATGTTCTCATGTTCACCTCATTCGTCGCTGATGGCTGTATCGAATTTAAAGATCGGATCGGATAAAGATCAGAATCGCAAGTCATTTCAACCTCGTTGCATCGCTCGATCTACGAGTATTTCAAATTTTACACGCGTCTTTGCGTCCGTCTTAAACAGCGACCAAGGAAGGGCGGGAGCGGCAACCGAAATACGTTGGTATGGGGGCGGCGTAACTACTTTCACATAAATGACGGTAGCGCCGATTAGTAATTTACGAATTCGCTCACTACTGATGTTCTCGAGCTCTAACGACACGTAAGAGCACGTAATAACTTCAAAAGACGTTATTTATTTCAACGGACATTCGATGATGCGCGTCATCGAATGTCCGATACAATTCTTAAACGAACCAACTACAGTCAGTACTTTTCCACTAACTCGTGGCTACGCTGCCGCCGTACGAATGCGTTTCCACCGCTACTTCCGTCCCCTTGGTATCTGTAACAGGCTGTGTAACGCTTCAGTAAATATGTAGTATATTCGCTTTAAGAAACGCGCAATCGAGAGATACCTTCTTATGTCTCTAGCATACGGACTGTAACTACACAGATCTGTCCTGTCCAGGTGTACCGGCGAAGCGGGCAGTTCGGAGTGCTACCAGGATGGCTCAGCGGGCCCACAAATACTGCCTCCTGTCATCACCGGCAAGGTGACCTCCAAGAAGAAGTTCAGCTTCAAGTACGGCCGCATCGAGGTTAGCGCCAGACTTCCCCTCGGTGACTGGCTAATACCTGGTAAATATTTTAATCCTATTTTTTTTTTATAATGGACATTTTGGGTCAAAATAAAGTGAGGTACAATGTTGCAGCACCACAATAGAAAATGCGACTATATTTTCATAAAAATACTGATGTATTTTATTGTTCATGATATCATTATCAGTTTAAAATTATTACTGCTTCCAAATCCAGCTGGTTATTGTTAGAATACTATACCAAAACAATTTTTTAGATTTTTGAGCCTGTTTGAGATGAGAGCTAGAATCAGTGGAGGCAAGCAGGTACTTAGCTGCTCCTTCTGACAGAACTAACATACAATCTTGATCATACTTTACAGAGATACTCCTCGAGCCTAGAGACAACGTTTACGGTAGTCAAAAGTACGCTTCTGGGTTAATGAGGATCGCCTTCCTAAAAGGAAATGCAAATGTTCACTCAAAGAAGCTGATAGGAGGACTAATGATGAGTGACACTGAACCCTACCGCAGCAGCCACCTCAAGGAGAAGAATGGCATCGACAGTTGGAACAAGGAGTACCATAACTACACCCTTGTATGGAAACCTAGTGAGTACACCTGCTTTAATTTGGGAATAGTCTGGATGAACTTGGACTCGAATTGGGTTGCGAATTGACTTTGAATTTCAATTCGTCAAGAAACATATTTATATTGCCTTATGGGTTGTCATGAGACACATTAGCTTTGGTTTGTTCGGTTTCTTCAATATTTAAAATTCTTTCTTCGATTTTTTGGAACGATACCATCCCAGACTTTAGTACGCACTATTTGTGGGAGGACGCAATGCAGAATTTTAAACTGGCCTACACCTCGGTATCAACACCATAGCCTACGACACGAGAGACCAGGCACGTTAGAGTACAGCCACCTGGAACAGTTAAAACAATGGACTAAGACTATTCCTTCCACAGCCGGCGTTTACCTGTACGTGGATGGCGAGAAATACGGAGATCTGATCCCAGGGGAAGGATTCTCGGTGGACGCGGTAGACAACCACGTCTCCGCCGCAACGCAGTGGGTCAGGGGGACCGTCATGGCGCCTTTCGATGAGTTCGTGAGTCCGATTTATTATATTCTGCACGCCCATGAATTTTACATACCTTTCTCAAGTGGTTTCTTATGACGTGGTCGGCAGAGCAAATAGGCTTGTAAGAAATTAGTAGTACAGTATTTTCAGCCTAGACAGTAGATCCAACTGGAGGTTTGCAAAGATCCAAAGTGTTATTGTTTTTTCATCCCATAGGCAGTACAATCATTGGGTAGTACACTGAACTGGGATTGGTAATATTTTGTCTTTAGCCAGTTCAACAATCAAAGCGAATTCTTCATCGCTAGATTTTTTTTTAAATTTCTTCCAAGTCTATGTTTCAAAACGCGTTTAGCGTTTGGTTATAAAACTACCCCACTTACGAAAAGCAGAAAATTTTCGTGGTTTATTACGCAAGCATTTATTTGATATTTGAGCTTAAACAGCGAGATTTGAATTGAAGCATTGATAAATGATAAATTTACTAATAAGATCAGAATTCATCTCAGGATTGTCACATACGAGATCCTGTTCTACCGTTTTCTAACCAACGTCTTCATATCCTCAAATTAGTTCAAGGTTATATTTAAATCAATTTACTAGTTTTAATTCCTCTTCACCTTTCCAGTTCTACATATCGCTGGGTCTGCGTGTTGGAGGCGTGAACGACTTCGCCGACGGGCCGGAGAAGCCTTGGCGGAACCGCGCCAGCAAGGCCATGCTGGACTTCTGGAAGGCGCGCGACCAGTGGTACCCCACCTGGTACGACGACAGCAGCGCCCTCTTTGTCGACTATGTCCGTGTGTACGCGCTCTGAGGCGCCAGTATTTGGAGCTGGATTTTAGGTGTCATCATCGAAGACGTTCACAATCATTTATAGGATGTGCAACAAAATGTTCAAATAGCTATCGAATTTTGTCCAGTCTTCAAATGCGAATTCTGTTCCCGTAATATTGTTATTTTTTATTTGATATACTTAATAAATTTTTAAGGTAAGCTAGATTTGCAAGGACTCATGAAAACAGTTATGTTGTGGGAACAAAATAATAAATGACTTGACGAAATCGACATGAACTTGATTGATTCCACAATAGTTACAAACTGGTCAAACCTTGCTGTGAACGACCGTACCAGCCTATTATCCATAACAGCTTACACATAATTAAGGCTTTCTTCTTAATCGCAGAGGTACCCTTTCTGGGTGCTCAAGTGTCCAAAGTTTTGGCAACAACTCTTTAAATTGAAAATATTCCCAGAAAACTTATTAATACGGAAACTTGTCATGATAAATTTAAAGAAACCGTCACTAACCCTCTTCAGTATATGTTAGACAGGAAAAACAGATCGTTATATTTTAACAACGATGTGTTAAAAACACGCCGTTTTAATTATCTGTTTTTTTTTTTTTGGAAACGTAGTTTTCAAGACAGTTGTGATCGCAGTGCAATTCGATTAAAAGAAATTGTTGTAGTTGTTGTCTAATTGTAGACTGTTAAAAATCTCCCCCCATGGAAAATCACTTGTTCCAATCAGAGCAACAAGTTTCCAAAGAAAAAAAAACCCACCGTTTTTCGCAAAAGCTTTCAAACTGCATAATTACCGAACTAACAACTGAGGCAAAATAATTAAATTTACAGCGGTCCTGGTCAACGAGAAAGAAACCTCGACATTATTTTCTCGTTAGTCCTGGTAGACAATTCGAAAATTTGTGAGTTTCTTTATAATAATATTTCATCTTAGAAGAATACTGAGAAGATTCAGTCGACTTACAATTCTTCTTTGACATAATACAATATCTTAATTTGTTTGGCTACTTTGGGAATGTGTAAAAAAAGTTACAAATTACTGTGGTATGTATTTCTAGGTATTGTATTTCTGGCCTGTCAGGTTATCTGAATACATGATACGTCTTGCAAATCTTATTTTGTTTTGAAGTGGAACTTTTTTTAACAAATAGCATACGCACGTAAAATTAATTTAATGAAAGAACCCAATTAAAGAAAATAACAGACCCATTCATTAAAGAAAGAGAGCTAGCAGATTATGATTTTATTATATGGTATTATTTTTTTATTATATTTATCATTATGATCAACTTAATTTATAATTACAGTGCAAGGCTAGTCATTCAAACAACTGTAGTTAGTGTTGGTGCCACGAGTTCCGGCGGAAGTTGTGCGCTTGCCTGCGGACCAATCGGGAGAGAGCCGAGTGGGGAGCGGCCAATCAACGAGCGACACACGAGGGATGGGTAATGCGCCGGCGCAGGAGTGAAGAACGTGGCAGCCATTACCATATTCTGTGCCATTACGTTTTCGAGCACCATTCTGACTGCTTGATCCACGCATTGTGCAGATCACATTTATTAATAAACGTATACTACTTTCCTGTTTGACACGGTTATAAACTTATAGTTACATTAGTGGCTAATCCTCCTTTCGCCCATAATAAATACCTTTTACGAATAAAAACAAATATTGGCTCAGTGGCTCCATCGCAATTGGACATGGCCAGGTTATGAATGAGTGACCATTTTCTACCGTTGTGGCTAGCCGTGATCCAGATTCTCTCTTTCCTTACTGGTAGGATTAATCCCGCTAAGATTGATACCATCTGATTGAATGAAGTTGGTCGAAGTGGCAATGCAAATCCGTGTTTTCCATCCAGTTCAATGTAGCCAAGCAATATAAAGGAGGTCCTATGTAGTCTGTTAGGCTGGTTTCATGACATACGATGTGATATTTGCCATAAACAGGGTGTTAGCGGAGGTATGGTCCAAACGTTAACCACGTGTTCCTTGGCATATTTGGAGCAAAAAAGGTAGATTTTTTTTATGGACGACTGAAAAAAACAAACGTCCTCCCCATACATTTTGTGCATTTTTTTTTAAGTTGGGCAACAAAATGTCTTCTACCTTTTTTGCTCCAAATATATCAAGGAATACGTGGTTAGGTTCCGGACCATACCTCGGTTAACGCCCTGTATGTGCATTAAAAAAAACATCCAAGGTACAGCGTAATAGTTTATTAATTCATCACGTCAAACGCTTCACCGAGTTTATTATTCAATATTTCGTTCCGTCGCAATCAGTTCCACGCACAATTTCGTGCCCCACGTCCACACCGGGCGCCGCTTACAGCGCCGTGACGCGCACGCTGTCGACGTGCAGCGCGGCGCCGCCGGCCCACGTGCGGTACCAGCGCTCGGCGTCCTGCCAGAAGTGCAGCTTCGCCTTGCTGCTGCGGCTCTGCCACGGCTTAGCGCGGCCCAGGCTCGAGATGGCGGCGTCGGGGAACTCGGTGATGCCGCCGGCGGCGACGCCCAGCGTCAGGTAGAACTGGGGACGCGGTGACAATTCAATCGGATATGACGACTACACTTGATGGCATACATTCACTAAGTTTTGGGGTTTGATTTAGAGTACATAAGTAAAAAGTAATACTCCGACCAGTTAAAAATGCATAGCTTAACAATTGAGATGAAACTAACTTCTTCACACATAGCACATTTACTTTGGGAGATACAACTACGTAATAAAACAAATGGGTTACCTCTTCATCAAAAGGCGCATTTATGGTGCCAAGCGCCCATCTCTCGAATACTGTGGACATGCCAGGACAATTCTGCAGGTTAGCCCTCAAGCCACCAGCAGGGATTTCCAGCCTTCCGTACTCCTGACCGTCCACGCTCCAGATCATTCGGTCTGTAACGATCGAGAACTGTTAAACTTTTTCGGACAGAAGCAAACATTGACACGCCATTTACGCCTTTGGCACCTTGGCACAGCCACCTGTACTAGTTTTTCCTCAATAAAAAAAAATCACCCGATCCCACTTAACGAGGTGTTTAGCAGACGCGTTCTAGTACGGCAGTCACGCGAATACGGTGATCAAAGCAGGCTTTCCAATCCCTCTGTTTAATTGAACAAGGTATCCTTTTCAATTTGTGATTATAAAAAAAAGGCTTGATGTTTTGGGCGCATGGAAGCAGCAGAAGAATTTGTACATGTATTTATCAATGCAAACGTCTCACTTCTGGGTGAAATAAATAATGGACTCCTTTCCGAGGAATTTCCCCCAAAGGATAACCTGAAGTTTCTCCAAACACGGTGTGAAAAAGCACGCGACCGGCCGGTGATGTCCCCTTGAAAGTTTGAATCATGGCGTCCGGCATATTCCGCAATTAACATAAAAACCGGCCAAGTGCGAGTCGGACTCGCACACGAAGGGTTCCGTACCATCGTAAAAGAAAACCAAAAAATAAAAAACACGTTTTTTGTATGGGAGCCCCCTTTAATTTTAATTATTTTTTAATCTTACCTATTTGTTGTTATAGCGGCAAAATAAATACACACTCTGTGAAAATTTCAGCTGTCTACCTGTTACGGTTACTGAGATACAGCCCTGTGACAGACGGACAGACGGACAGACGGACGGACGGACGGACAGCGGAGGCTTAGTAATAGGGTTCCGTTTTCACCCTTTGGGTACGGAACCCTAAAAAAGCAAAGGATTTCTCTCAGAACCCTCTGTCACTTTGTGTTCGGGGACGAGCTTAAATGGCTTACGTATTGCACCCATCTATGGGGCTCAGTGCTGGAAGCAAAGGCCCAACAAAAAAAAAAGCCACGTTTACCAAGACAGTGAGCTCACCAGGCTCCCACCTGACGGAGTAGTTGTGGAACTCTTCGCCCCAGTCCCTGCTAGCCTCCTTGGAGTAGAGCATATTGTCGTGACACTGGAAGCGGTCCAGCAGCGCTCCACCATACAGCCTAGAGTTGCCGATCCTGACCTCTCCCAGCCGCAGCTCTGAGTTCCCCCGCGCCATGGCCACCTTCACGACTCCCGACGAGTAGTGCTCTCGCCCGTACTTGCTCATGAACGGCTCTAGGAGGATTTCTGAAAGAGCAATCGCCCAAATAAACAACATTATCGCACCAATCCTGTGTCATGTAGACTATTGGTGAAAAATATGAATTGAACAACATATGACTTGGCGGCATATTAGAACATTTCGCCCGCTTTATTGATAGTAGTAGTTGGAGATGGGGAGGATAACATTTTCTGAAGATTCTGGCCGACTGCAAGAGAAATGTATAGCATGTTTTTTTCGGAAACATGTTATGGCTTAGTAAAGTATGAAGTATACATTTACTTAATTTGTTATCTGTATTTTCATAGAGATATGCCTAAAACATTTTAATGCATCGGATATATTTCTGTCCAGAACTCGGATTGAGCAATTCCACGCGCGTTAGTTTGGCAGTGACTTGCATGATGCTATAGCAGAAAGGGTGGAAGCTGCATTTAATATTTATTTATTTATATAATTACAATAATTAACATCACATTAAAATATATAGGTACTTGGTAACATTCCAATAAAGTACTTACCTAATATATGAAAACAAGTTAAGAAAAAAAAAATATAAACTTAAATTTAAATTTAAATAACACTGAAATGTGATTTCCAAATTGTACGTTAACAAACAAAAAAAAAAGAACATGAATTTAATTTATTTTTAAACATGGCCGCATTATAACGGGCAAACATGTCGGGAAAATGTTGTTCGCAAGACAGAGTGTCATGCAATGTGCACATCCTTGCAATCGGGTCGTTGAGACATTTTCAGTTTTAATGACCGGCAGGTGGAACAATTTGCGAAATCTTGTTTGACGCCGAGCAGCGTTAAATCTGAGACCTTCGAATATAATGTCGGTTCGAGACTGTACCCGGATAGAGCCAGTCCCCTCGCGGCAGCTTGGCAGTGACGTCCACGGTGCCGTAGCGGAACGTAAAGGCGTACTTTGTGTTGGCACGTCCGCTCACCACTGGAGGCAGTATGTCCGAGCCTGAAGCCGCCATGTAGCACCCCTCTGCTGCCTCCGTACATCTGGTTGAGGGTTTTAGATTTTTGTATTGTTAATAGCACGCCTACTAGTATCCTAAAGGATAGATATCACGAAGCATTTTAACTCACACTGTTATGCAGTAAAAGTAGATTAAAAAAGGTTTATTTGTTCCGTATCGTAGAGCAACGCAATGAAACGGACCTTCGGAAGAGGATTTCATTTCCCATGCCAAGCGGCTGTACGGAGGGAGGCTCTGCAGCAAGGTCGGAATCACCAGGTTTCATGTATGACACGGAAGCTAACGTACCCTCGGAATAGGTCGAGCGTCCCCGAGCGGACCGCCTCGACGCTGTACGGAGGGAGGCTCTGCAGCAAGGTCGGCGTAACCTTGAACGCGCCGCCAGTAACCCCCACGACGGATGCCAGGTTCTGGTACGACACGAAAGGGTACTCCTGCGAACAGAGCAAAATCAATTATCTTGATATTTTGTTTGCAAACTGATGCACATTTTTGCTTCGAACGAGCATTAGACGGAAGATTTTCGAATTTAGAAATCTAATTTCAACCCTTCATATTGTAACAGTCGCTGTTTTGTCTTTCTCGTTATGCAAATGTTGTACGCAAAATCAAACAGACAGATGAAAAGCCTTTTAAAACCGGCCAAGTGTGAGACGGACTCGCACACGAAGGGTTCCGTACCTTTAATTTTTATTATTTTTAAATTTTACCTATTTGTCGTTCTATTACCTAACTATACGGTTCATTAGATACAGTCCTGTGACAGGCGGACGGACGGACAGACAGACAGACGGAAGGACGGAAGGACGGACAGCGGAGGCTTAGTAATAGGGTTTGCACCGTTTGGGTACGGAACCCTAAAAAGTAATGATAGAAGTACGATAATGCATTCTGGAGCTGGAACGTGTGCTGCAGTTATATTCCTGGCATTCAGTAATCAGGAATCAGGAATACTGAGTCTAGAAAACCGCTTTTATAGCGATTTTTAAAACGAGTTTTTCGACGGAAAACCTTATTGATTAAAAATACTATGCTCCGGAATATTTTCGTCAAGAAAACCGCTTTTAAACCGCTACAAAAGCGGTTTTCTAGACTCAGGAAGAGTTGATTAGTGAATGCCAGGAATAGACCTGCTGGTATGTAGAGGATTCTCGCAGATATTCTTCACAAGAGACATAGTTAACAGTCTCACGGGATGTCCATTGGGTATCTTCTGTTCGATCTGCCAGCTGCTGCCGAGCTGGTTGAAGTTGTCCTGGAAGACGACCTGCCCGGCGCACGCGCTGCGGCCGCGGACCGTCGTCGGCGAGGCGCCGCACGCCGCGGGCGGCGCCGGCGTGCCGGTCGGCGCGGGCTCACTGGGCTCCGACTCTACCGAACCATACATAGTAGGGATAGACGGCTGACGTCATACAACGTAAAACATTCGCTGAAAACTCCTCATTTATGCTGGTACTATGCCATCTTTCGTCACTGCCAGAACTAGTTACACCGTCATAAAACTAAGCTTTTTCCAAGATTTGCGTAGGCGTAAAGAAAACGTTACATTTTAAGTAGAAATTAAGAAATATCATTGTAAAGTAAAGTAAAGTAAAAAGTTTTTAAAGTAAAAAGTTTATTTATTTCGCATAAATAAATACAAGTTAACATAGTAAGTAATAAAGTAGTAATATAAAAGAAAAACAAAAAACAGTTATTTGCACTTACTTACAAACACAAAAACAGAACAATAAAAACAATCAGAAGTATCTAGTATGCAGTTGGTGTATAAAATACGTTGGTCCCTGTCTCCCACACTAGGATACCCTGTGCTATGGGAGACAGTATCTTTCGTTGTTAATTTTTACACTGCTTTAAATCTACTTTTTCGTACTAAGCAGGTACGTCGCTTATTCCAAGGAACGTGACATGTATGCACGTATAATCGACCGTGAAGCAAGGACACATTAATTGAAGAAAGAGCCCAGTAAAAAGAACTACTTTACGAATATATTGCAAGGCTGGACCCGAACCAGCAAAACATACCATTCGCGGGTATTGCGTCTACCAATTTCGCCACCGGCTGTATACCCATAATTTGGAATTCTCCTACAGTCCCTCTTCCCTACTAACACAGTGTTTAAGATTATACCTACATACATTGATTTAACGCTTCATCTGCGTTGCGGACATTGACTGCAAAGATTGAACAATCAAACCGTCCTTAATTAATAATTAATGTGTCCTTGCTTCACGGTCGATTATACGTGCATACATGTCACATTCCTTGGAATATCATTGTATTTAAAAATGTCATAGAGTATTCTGAAATGGGAATTTCAAAGCCACCTGTGGACTTTTATTTTCCCTATTCAACACTTGTATGATGTTAGAAACGTTAGACGTTAGAAATGACTATAATTTATCTAGTACCAAACATTGTTTTCAACCGAATTAAAAAAAAGGAGGAGGTCATTGACTTGAGGAGGTTCTCAATTCGTCGGAATATTTATTTGTATGTACATATGTTCACCGATTACTCGAAGACGCCTAGACCGATTTGGAAAATTTATTTTTTGTTTCCCAGGTGGTCCCATATTTTTTTTATCAAAATCGATTCGGTAGTTTGGTACTTAAATACAACAAACAACGAATTTCCGGAACCACTGAACCTAGAAACGATTTTTTTTTTTTACAGTAGCTTTCTTTTAGGGTGAGAAAGAGATTAATAAGAGAGGTTTTTAAATTTCACTGTTAAGGGGGGTAAAAGAGGGCAAATTGTACACATTTTCAATCTCTGGAACCGTTGAACTAATATTTAAAATACAAGTTCTTACTTGCCTTAATACCTACTTACATGCGTTTTTTCGCCCTGTTTGTTTATTTAATTGCTGTTTTTGTATTATTTTTAAGTAGGTAAATATAAATAGCTATATACTTCCATTTCATTGTTAGTCATAGGTGATATTCCTCTAACTACTTACATCCCTAACAAACGAACGTATAGCACCGACTTCAAAAGGTGATTAGAAATTAAGAAATTGTACATAATAAGTTAGGTATTAAAATATTGTATCGTATATTAATTAAAAGATACCAATATTTTTTTGCTTTTTAGTTACGGGGTGTTTTTAAGGCGGTTTTTTTATTTAAAAATAATGTATGATGTAACAGGATATGAATGGGTAATACCGCGCGTATTGTCATGAAATAAGCCTCCCACGTCTTATAAGAACAGGTGTCATCAGATTTAATGCTCAATTCTAAATTTACAAACATGATAAATCTGAGTGCAGTGAATGATAAACAGACAAACATAAATAAACAATAAAATACACGGAAACAATGTCATCACGGATCGTTACTAGCTCGCTAATCTACTGATGCGGCAGATGTTGTCAATAGCGATAACCATGTAGTAAACAACCAGCACCACAGAATAGAAAAGGAATGAGAAGTGCCATGTGGGCGTGACATGAGTTGCTTACATATGGACAAATTGTCCATGGAACCTTATTGCATGTGCCACACAGTCAAGAAATACCAACAGGGTGGGTTGGCAACTTGGCGACGGCAGGTATTACAGCAGGCGCGCTATATAGGACATCTCCTTCCTTTTTTGATCTGAGAACAGCACGTTAGCGCTGCGTCATATATGGGTAGCGCTTCTGTCTCATCGGCAGTTTTGTGGCATTTCAGAGCCCGCAATCCGACTTCTCAGCTGAATTGGCCTTTACGCGAAAACTATCGACTAGCTTTTGTTAGGGTTCCGTACCCAAAGGGTGAAAACGGAAGCCTATTACTAAGCCTCCGCTGTCCGTCCGTCCGTCCGTCCGTCCGTCCGTCCGTCCGTCCGTCCGTCCGTCCGTCCGTCCATCTGTCACAGGGCTGTATCTCAGTAACCGTAACAGGTAGATAGCTGAAATTTTCACAGAGTGTGTATTTATTTTGCCGCTATAAAAACAAATAGGTAAGATTAATAAATAATAAAAATTTAAGGGGCTCTTATACAAAAAACGTGATTTTTGTTTTGTTTTATTTTTTACGATGGTACGGAACCCTTCGTGTGTGAGTCCGACTCGCACTTGGCCGGTTTTCATGTGTATGGAGAATTGAAGAGCGCGCGCAGTGGGCGTTAAGCGAACTTACATTTCCACCAAGTACTGATTCGTTTTTTGCTCACATTATATGACATTTATTACCATCTCGCAATCTATACCAGTTCAAGATAATCATCACTTTAAGTGTCGATTAAAATAAATCACCACTTGGTGAAAAAGAGACTGAGTTGACAGCTCACACATCGCCGCCGAAATGTCGTTGATGGTAGTCAGAGTTTGATTTTGACAGGTGGAAGAAGTACCACAAAATAAGTAGCAAAACTTGTATGAATTTGAAACGTTTACGTAGCTTCAAAGTTCCGTAAACGCCAATTTAGATGACAAGTCGGACTACGGCCTCAGGAAGTAAATTATCGAAAACTCACTGCCATCATATTGAAAGCTCAAGTTGTCCTTGACATAACCGAGTCGGTCGGCCGCGACCATCACCCAGTAGTGGAGCGTGTCGCCCGCCTTGAGCTCAGTGCTGTCGTCGCGGAAGGTCCACCTGCCGCCGTCTGCCTCCAGCACCTCCCCCGATAGGGCGCCGACATCGGGCGAGGTAAGCGCGCCGTTGAGGTTCGCGTTGAACGAGAAGAGACCTATTCCTGGTGCGTCTGCGGCAGGGGGGATGTCTATTTATTTATTTGCAAATACAAACAGGTACACACATGATTTATTTATTGGTTCACATAGAGGGTTATAAAATATAGAAATCAGGTAAGTCGTTTTTTTGAGGTGAGGTGTAGGGTCACAGGAAAAAGAAGCGTCGGCAAACCGACAGCACGTTGGTCAGACGATATAGGTCAGGTTTACAAAAACAGGAGACCGCACAACTTGGCGAAATCTGGGTGAGGCCTACGTCCAGCAGTGGACAGCAAAGGGCTGAATAAGAAGAAGAATACAGCCATGTACACCCTACTACGTTGTGAACACTGCATGCTTAGTTTATGACTATCCATTTAACAAACAAAATAATTTAAATTAGAAGGTAATGTAAACAAAACAATTCGTAAATAAACTTTAAATTAGGAACAATAACAACAAAAAATATTCAGTCAAAGCAAAGAAGTTGGAAAAAACTAGTAACATGTTACAAACTATTTTAACATATGTAATTTTCCCTTTTTATTTTTATTAAAATACAAATACAATTAAATACTAATTAGCTAGACATGTACCCAGTAGTTCATATATAATAAAAGAAAATAATAGGGTTTATTATTTCAGAAAGAAAAACACACATCCTCAGGCTAATCATGAAAAAATAAGATCTGAAGTTTGCAAGGATCGGAAATTCAGCTCAGATGAAATATGTTTGGGAACATTTAAAATAACATTCATGGCATAATAATTATGTAAATGTCACAAAAAAAAAGAAAGAGAAATAAACTATTACACAAACAACCCTAAAACTACTGCAGTCCAGGTGAATCTATGAAATTACATGTTCCCGTTAAACCCAATTCGGTTTTTTAACTCATTTGGGATACACAAGTGAGTCGTAGTATCATCGGTGACATATATCTATCTTTTTTCTTCTTCGGGGGAAAATTAAGACGGATGTATAATAACCTTAACTATAACAATAACCAGAGATGGTGCAGTCCAACCTAAAACTACTACAGTCCGGGTGTATCTCTGAAATACAATGTTCCAGTTTAACCCAATTCGGTCTAGGTAAACTGTTGACGGAGGCTTCAGGTGACTTACGCTCAAAAGCTTTCTTTATTCGCCGCATTAGCCTAGAGATCCAAAGGGGTAACGCAATAAGTGTCTTAGGGATCATAGCAGCTTCAGCTGACTTTGAAGAACTTTTTAGGGTTCCGTACCCAAAGGGTGAAAACGGAACCCTATTACTAAGCCTCTTCTGTCCGTCCGTCCGTCCGTCCATCTGTCACAGGGCTGTATCTCATGAACCGTAATAGGTAGGCAGATGAAATTTTCACAGAGTGTGTATTTATTTTGCTGCCATAACAACAAATAGGTAAAATTAAAAAATAATAAAGATTATAGGGGGGCCCCATAAAAAAACTAAATGTCTTATGGTAAATCTTGGACGATGGTACGGAACCCTTCGTGTGCGAGTCCGACTCGCACTTGGCCGGTTTTTTATTTATGATTACTGTTGGTTAGGGTTAAGTAGAATTGTCATGTTATTTTTATTTTTTCATACGTATCTTTTTGTTGTGTATTGGCATGTGTTCTGTGTTTTTAACAATAAAATGAATTCGGTTCGTTTTTTTAAGTCATTTCGGATACACAAGATGAGTTTGCATCTAATGCATGAATTTCACAACCAAGAGTCTCAGATAAATCGCGCACAGACAGACGGACATGGCGAAACTATAAAGGTTCCGTGTTGACTACGGAACCCTAATGAACGATCCTTTAAAAACGGTACTTTTTTTTACTGAAATTTTTTCCAACTGAGTGTTTGACCATCGTAAAAACCGGCCAAGTGCGAGTCGGACTCGCACACGAAGGGTTCCGTGCCATCGTACAAGATTTACCATAAAAAAATACGTTTTTTATGGGGCCCCCCCTTTAATCTTTATTATTTTTTAATTTTACCTATTTGTTGTTATAGCGGCAAAATAAATACACACTCTGTGAAAATTCCATCTGCCTACCTATTACGGTTCATGAGATACAGCCCTGTGACAGACGGACGGACGGACGGACAGAGGCTTAGTAATAGGGTTCCGTTTTCACCCTTTGGGTACGGAACCCTAAAAAGCCTTGTTTCGCATATTGCCACCTTCAGCAACGGCAAAGGTATTCTCGCTACAGATTCCAACGACATTTGATTTAATCTAATACAGATAATAAAGAAAACTGTGTTTTGGATTGGCGCGCGGCGAAACGTTGCCAAACTGCTTTGTATAGTTGTATTTCGTTGCAAAAAAAACTTTCAAACTTATTTCAATTCACCTAAGCCATCGATATAATCTAAAACTCCAGTTTTGGTACGTCGATGACCTTAACGATATCAAACTTTTTAACTTCTTCTGGCTCCCGGAATCGCCGGTTTAAATCCATTTTGTTATAACTCTCCCTCCAAAACTTCCCTTCCGAAGCTATTGTTGATTGAACATATCATGGGTTTTAGAAGAACTTCAAACTCACCTAATTACACAAATTTATTATAACCTATTTGAAATATTATACGACTTTAGCGTCGATCAAGGTCTTCTGATCTTCATTTGTTTATTCAAAATGTCACGCTCACCTGGAATAGAAGCGGTGAATCCCTTAGGCCTGAGCACCTCGATCGTGACCTCTGGCACTTCGTACCCGCTCGCCCCGCATCCCAGCACCGCTACCACCGCGCACGTCCACACCGCAAACACCATCTTACCGCTATAGACATAGGTATGTGACTACGACGGAGCTATTCATCCGGAGACGTGTTTTCGCGAATCATGTGCAACGAGACAGCCGATAACCTGAGGTCACCCGTCGTTTGTGGAGTCATCGGTTCTGCGTGCTAAGTATACGGAGATCGAAGGAGGAAAACGGGTTGTTCAGGTTGCTGATCAGAGATGGCGCTGTGTTGGTAGGCTTTGGATGACTTGGTCGCCGATTACGACTGCTATAGTACAAGATGTAAGCGACCGCTAGCTACTGTGTAGTTACTTAACGCCCATAGCAACTATGAATCTACTTTAAGGTGACATAATACCCTAGAACGACCGTTACGATATGCGTTCGTTTTGTTTTATTAGTTTTCTTAAAAAGCACTTTTCGGCAAATAAGTTTATTGGAAAAGCTTAACATTGAAATATTTCATCATTTAGACTAATACAAAATAGGCATTGCTATTCGAATTCAAGCCTTCAAATGATTTTAAAAACTTTGAAATACGATAACTCCTACAACATAAGCGGTAACAATATCTAGTGTCCCGCTTGGAAACATTTTTCATTTTGGCTATATACTAATTACTATTATTTCAAACATAAGCGATTCTGAGCAAATGAAGGAGGGATTCCCCCAGAATGACTCATATTTTTATTCATTATTATTAATTTAAAACCTAAATTAAAAATCTTCTCGAGAGGATTAATTGGTTAATATAATAACATTTAAATAATATACCCTCACCGCTTATGTTGTAGGAGTTATCGCGTTTTAAAAAAATCCATACCCATATCCAAAATATATAATGGCCAGGACCGATTTTTGATACGAAATACAAACCAGTTTATCACATCGTCAAAATTACTAGGTCTACATAATATACATCTCAATCAATTAAAGTCAATCAAATCAAGTCAATTACTTTAAATCAGTATAAATCAAATAATCATTAAATCAATAAATCATTCATGAAATCAATTAAATTAAATAAGTAAATGAATTATTTAAACAGAATAATAAATTGAGTGGAATCATTAGTAAAAATTATTGAAAATACTTTAGGTCATAAAAAATCTTTGGGGTGTACCAAAGTGCCCATCCTCCTTTACATTTCCATGGTTTTTCGTCCTCTCAATGAAGTCGTCCTGAGTTATAGGGAGTCCTAAAATAGCACCTTCCATCGATATGCACCTTAGAACTTTAGGAATTCTATAAAACGACGTATCTAATTTTTACAGCTTGTACTCCTTGCGGTGAATTCGTAACCGATACTCGACAAATAATTCATTTAGAGGTAGAATACATACATATTTACTTGTAAAATATTGGTATTGCAAATGTCCTAAGCAAACACTGGCATCTAAGAGAACTATGTAATCGTTTCCTCGTTATTGACATGCGCTTAGTAAGTAAGTAAGTATACCAAGTTTAGTACCTAAACAGTAGTTTTTAGGGTTCCGTACCCAAAGGGTGAAAACGGAACCCTATTACTAAGACTCCGCTGTCCGTCGGTCACAGCGCTGTATCTCATGAACCGTAATAGGTAAGAAGCTGAAATGTTCACGAGTGTGTATTTAATTTGCCGCTATAACAACAAATAGGTAAAATAAAAATATAATAAAAAGGAAAGGGTGGTCCCATACAAAAAACTTGATTTTTTTGTGTTAAATCTTGTAAGATGGTACTGAACCCTTCCTGTGCGAGCCCGACTCGCACTTGGCCGGTTTTGAACCAACATGAGTTTAACCATTATAAACTAAAATATAAACAATAAGCATACATAACCAAAATAGCGTTGCACTATCACATTGAGTTCTTCTTCAACTTGCATATCTCCTTCACCAGTATCTGCATCCAAAACATCTTATTCGTCAGTGTACATATCTGTCTTCCAGTATCTAAGTATACCTAGAGTATCTCTTCGCCTCCGGAGATAGACCTGCGGGCGCAGCCAGGGACCGGTTAGGATATAGATTATTTATAGAAGATGCGGAACGTAGCAAACGCGCTTTCGCTATGCTGCCTTCGTTATTGTTTGAACATTACCCAAAATAATGACAAATAAATATCAAGTTAACGTTGCTAAACCCCTGAAGGCAGACATATCGGAATAAGATATTAGATGTACAGATTGAAATATGTTTATCGTATAAAGAAAGTAACAAGCATTACAGAGATGTCCTTCTTAGAGGACCAGCCGTGACCGAAATAATTTCGTATAGATTTGTGCCACATACTGACGATGCAGTTTACAGGACGGAGCGGATATAACTATTTGAAATGTGGATGTAGGGTATTGTGGTCTGTGAAAGGATAAACATGATAAAAGCATTTGAATGAAAACATTTTAATAGAAAAAACTTTATTTAAAAAAATAGAATAAAAATTACGAACATTCTTAATTTATCTTAATTGGTATGATTATAGCTAATTGTAAAGTTTTTGTTTGTATCGAGAGGTGTTTTTAAAGTAAAGGCATAAGTAACTACATGCCGATTTACATTTAAATGAACTTTTACATTTGACGTCAAGAACCAGTGAGCATGGAAAGACAGGAGTAGCAACCAAAACTCGTCTGTATGGTGGCGTCATGCTAACCATCCATGTCGAGTTACAAACAACGTTTCCACGTTCTTACGGAACATTCAATTATTTTGACACTGAATTAATTAACTACTTTGTATGGAATGTCCATCTTTTTATTTAGAGGATACTCAGAAAAAAATGAATTAAACTTTTTTGCGTATTTCAATCCCAATAATAATTTCTAAATTTTTTGTTAGTGTCCGTTACAACCGTAGGCTTAGAATGTAAAGACATACAGAGTCAACTGATGGATGAGACCAAAACCGCACAATACAAAATGTACTGAAATTTCTTTTTTTACTCGAATTTTTTTTAAATCGCTACTTATGTACCCTTAAAATAATGATCTGAAGTTTTGTTTTTAAATATAGAGGAAAGTTAAGAAATTTGGTTGACAAAGAATCAGAGGGTCACCTTATTTATTACCATATTTACCATAAAAAGGTGTTTTTGTCCGGGTTTGTTAATCTCGTTAACTGAACAATTTATAAATGCACAGGTCACCATGCTTTCTTTAAGGAAAACTAGAGAAATCATAAAGGTTTCACAAAAAAAACATTTCATATTCCATGAGCGCGACTCCATTGATAACGATTTGAGAAGTTGTCTCATCGGGCAGATGTGTTCCACCTGCCTCTGAACTCGCGGTAGTGGTACTTGAGTTGACGTCTCACTCCCGCACTCTGTTCGTCTTGTAAGCGCAGCGCGCTATGCTAGGTCTAAGGTTCCTGTATAATTAATTGTGGTCCTCAATTCCTAAGTCCACCGTGGATCGTCGGCATCAGACATCCTCTATAATTAATAGTGGTCGTCATCTCCTCAGTCCACCATGGATCGTCGGCATTAGACATCCTGTATAATTAATTGTTGTCGTCAACTCCTAAGTCTACCGTGGATCGTCGGCATCAGACATTCTGTATAATTAATTGTGGTCATCAACTCCTCAGTCCACCGTGGATCGTCGGCATTAGACATCCTGCAAAATTAATTGTTGTCGTCAACTCCTAAGTCTACCGAGGATCGTCGGCATCAGACATCCTGTATAATTAGTTGTGGTCATCAACTCCTCAGTCCACCGTGGATCGTCGGCATTAGACATCCTGCATAATTAATTGTTGTCGTCAACTCCTAGGTCTACCGTGGATCGTCGGCATCAGACATCCTGTATAATTAATTGTGGTCATCAACTCCTCAGTCCACCGTGGATCGTCGGCATTAGACATCCTGCATAATTAATTGTTGTCGTCAACTCCTAAGTCTACCGAGGATCGTCGGCAACAGACATCCTGTATAATTAGTTGTGGTCATCAACTCCTCAGTCCACCGTGGATCGTCGGCATTAGACATCCTGCATAATTAATTGTTGTCGTCAACTCCTAAGTCTACCGTGGATCGTCGGCATCAGACATCCTGTATAATTAATTGTGGTCATCAACTCCTCAGTCCACCGTGGATCGTCGGCCTCAGAGCGCGAAGACCCGCACGTAGTCGACGCGGAGCGCCGCGGAGTCGCTGTACCAGGTGGGGAACCAGCGGTCGCGCGCGTTCCAGAAGTTGAGCGTGGCCTTGGTGGCGCGGTTGCGCCAGGGCTTCTCCGCGCCGGCCGTGTCGGGGAAGTCGTTGATGCCGCCGACGCGAAGACCGAGCGACACGTAGAACTGGGCAGATAAAGCAACATAATACAGCATATTATAAAATAAAAATTTTGATAGGTGTCGTGGGGTATTATCTCAAGAAACACTTCAAAGTCAGGCGGAAAGTCGTCGAGGTAAACCCGAGATTTCGCTTAAAACACACGCCTATTTTTAACCGACTTCAAAAAAGGAGCAGGTTCTCAATTCGTCTGTATTTTTTTTTGTTTGTTACCGCAGAACTTTCGCTGATGAATTGAACCGATTTTGATGTTTTTTTTTTATTTGAAAGCTGATGGGACCACCATTTTAATTTGGTCTAGTTCTGCCAATGAAATCCATGAGATAATCATATAAGTCTTAAATTTGCATTGATTATGTGCGCGACAAATGGACGAATAACTCAATATCACGCCAACCATTTCGATGATTCTTTTTTTATTGACTAAAAATAAACAAATAAACAAAAAATTTAACAAAAAAAAGCGACTTCAAAGAAAAAGTATTCCAAAACCAATTAACATGCACTAATTTTTTGAGTCAGCCTGGCACGCGCTGCGCCAGTCGAGAACTTTGGCTATCTTGGCTGACACCGACTCAAAAAATATCAATAATCTTAACTACAAAAATGGCAATTACTTTTTTACTTTGTAATGCATGTTAATTGGTTTTGGAATACTTATTCATTGAAGTCGGTTTTTTTTGTTATTTAATAAGATGGAAGCGCACTGTTGCAGATCGCTTCATTGACATCTCGGTTCCAATGTATTGCATTACGGCCGAAAGGTTGACACTAATGCCTGTCTTCTTTTTCACGAAGAAAAAGACAACCTAAGAAAGAGACAGGTAACGGTGTTATCGTTTCGGTCGTATGGGTTAAAAGTGTCGCTCAGAGACACTTAGCTTAACGTACGGTTAGGTTAGGTTAGGTTGGGCTGTTTATTTCTCCAATGACAAACTCAACGGCCAGCGATATAAATATAAAGATTGGGCCAAGCACCTTAGAACGTGTCACCGAATTGCCAACAAGGCAAAATAATGTTATCTCTTTCACTCTCGCGGTAAATAGTATTGTATCCATAGACCTAGCATGCGCGATGATTGTATCAACCTTTGTCACTCCAAGGCCACCACAACCGCCAACACAAATAAAGCAGTAACACGATTTGACGGAAACAATATTTGACAATGCCATATACTCCCATTTTATATCGCTGTCTACGGTGACCGACTCTCAACTGGCAAGACCTTAAAAGAAAGACGTTCATGAACAGACGCAGAGAGAGAGTTCGCTGACCTGCTCGTCGAAGGGCGCCATGACGCTGCCGCGGAGCCACTGCGTCGCGTGCGGCACGCCGGCGGCCTGCGCCGACGTGTAGAACCCTTCGTGCGGCTCCAGGCTGCCGTACTGCTCGCCGTCCACCAGAAGCGCGATGCCGTCTGCGAGGAGGAGGTCCTTATGAAAAATCCACTATCCCAAAAGTGTCCATCTATCATGCCAAAGGCGGGGTTCTAGCGTAGCTTGGAGGTTGGTTTGACTTTCGCTTGCTTTAATCAGCAGTTTTTTGATGCTATGGATATACAATGACCAAATATCACATATGTAGTAATTTCGGAATAGAAAGGAACTTTACTGAACATAACATGGGGAACAATCAAGGTAGAAAGACAAGAGAGACTAGTAGAAAATGTCTCCGGCATTAAGTTGTACCTTTTGCCCGAGTTTTTTTTTAGTGCAATAAACTTATATAAATAAATAAATCAATAAACAATCCAGATGTAACCTAGCACCTCAAATAAAAAAATAGCGACAAGCTACTGAAGATGCCGTTAGTCTGCTGACAAACTACATTTTTTAAAACTTTGCAAAGGCTTTCGACACGGTGCCCATTCGTATCTTACTAAAAAAGCTAGAATTTATAGGCATACGAGGTATCCCACTTAAGCGGTTTGAAATATACCTTAGTCAAAGAACTCAAACAGTCAAAAGATTGGAAATATGAAGAGTAAAGAGGCCAAGATGGAATACGGTGTTCCCCAAGGTAACGTTCTTGGGCCTATACTTTCTAGGGTTCTATTTTATACCCAAAGGGTGCGAACTTTTACTAAGCGTCCGCTGTCCATCCGTCCATCCGTCCGTCCGCCCGTTCGTACGTCCGTCCGTCCGTCTTTCACAGGGCTGTATCTCATGAACCGTAATAGGTAGGCAGCTGAAAATGTCACAGCTTATGTATTTATTTTGTAACACTATTCATCCTCCAGTTCGCGTCGTCAATCCTGGTGATGTCCACAGCGTAGCGGACGAGACGTCGAGCTTTATAAGTAAGCTGAACACTGTTTATCCGTAAACGTAAAATAATATATCGTAGAAGCAGTTTAATTTTCATCAGTTTTATTTACGAGCTCTCAAAACTGTCAGCTCATGGCCGCGTTTTGTGTGCAGACAATAATGTTTTGCTGGTTCTTATCTCGTATTCAGGAGCTGCCTGCTCGTACGGAAGTGAACCGCCAGGTCCTAGACGCATCGTCTTACCTGGTCTCCAGATGAGGGTGTAGTTGTGGTAGTCCTGGTTCCAGTTGTCTCTGCCCAGCTTTTCCCGCAGGTGCAGCGAGCGGTAGGGCTCCGCGTCCGACATGATGGGCCCCGCTTGAAGCTTCTTGGAGCTGGCGGCGTTGCCCCTAATAAATGCGACCCGCATCAAGCCGGACGCGTAGCGTTGCTTGCCGTATACGTAATCACGTGGCTCCAGGTTGATCTCTGGGCGAAAAAAGGTCGCATGAGAAGAAGTGCGGACATATCATTCACGGCGTTACGCTATATATGTGGTGATTCACTGTACGTTCCTTCTACCTTCGACCAGTATAATCCCAAAGAACAATCGAAGAAGGAAACAAAATCTGCCTTATGAGGTGCGCTCTATTATAGGACAGACCTTGCCAATTTCTCTTATGGACAGATATACTGATGGGAAAATAAATGAAGCAAGAAATATTAAGCCAAAGTTGGTATTTGATCCGTCTTGTTAATTGATCATTTAATTTACGATGATGTTGAATCAGGTTACAAGGTTTTATTTAAAACAAAATAAAAGTATTAACAATGTACTGGGCTTGTTGCCAAGATCCTTGCTTGCGGCACAGTAGATATATAACTGTACGTCCGGGGTCACAGCAGTAGCTCAACTCTGAGATAAATATCCCTCCATAGAGTGTCGGGGTTGTCACTTAAATATTGGCGGAGCACTGCTGCTTCTATTATTTTTAGAAAGATGGCTTTTAGATTCTGTGATTGCGGTGACGCTTGTTTCAGCTCAACTCTCCCTAAAATTTGGAATGGCTGTACCCAGCGTGAGACTCATGAACTGGTGCTGTTTATGAAAACAGGCCTGCTCCAATTGGCAACATCTTAGATGGTGGGCATAGGTTTTGCAAAATAAATTATTATTTGTCTGGAATTGTTATATATGACATATGGCATACATCGATGATTCAGATTAATTTACTGTGCATTTTCTTCTACCATCAATAGTAGATAATTACTATTTATGTTACAAATAATGTATTTAAACAAACAGGTACCAATAACTCATATGTCAGTAAGCAGTGGCAAACACTTTTCTAAACTTGGAATAAATTCCAGCTAAGTTTCTTGCCACCTTAGCTGTGTTTATTGAACTGGCTGGAATATGAAATGCAATGAATGCAGTTTATCAAACAATAATCATTTATAAAAAATGTTCCTGGAGGCGTTTTTTTACAAGCTTTTAGTTTTGATTGCTTTGATATGTATTTGAGCGTTTGATTTCGGAATTTATAGAAATATACCACTACTTATTTTGTTTGTACATATTTGTTTGTACATATAGACCGCTTGTTACGGGAATGCCACCTCACCGGGCATCAGCCAGTCGCCGCGCGGCAGCCTCGCGCGCACCTCGACGCGGCCGAACTTGAAGCTGAACTTGGTGCGCACCTTGCCGGTGATGACGGGCGGCAGGATCTGCGCGCCGGACGCCGCGCGCGAGCACTCCTCCGTGCCCGCCATGCCGGTGCATCTGCCGCACATATTCCGGGAGGTCACGACGTGCTTGGTGACGCATTCGTGACGAAATGCACTTATCCAACTCGGAATGAGAAGAAAGTGGTGCATGAAAGGGGACGAGGATTTGAACCCCGACCCCTGGCTGGACAAATCCCCGCGCCACTAGGCTACGAGCCGCTCAAAACCGTGGTCTCCGACACCGACGTAATCCTCAGGCTTGGGTCTCCCCATCGAACATGCCGTGCGCCGCTACGACGAAACTGTTAGACTAGGAGGATGCGAAGGGGGCGAGGGATGTTACCAACCCCGGCCGGGTTGGTAACATCGCATTGGATCAAAACATGGTCGAAGTGGCAATGAAACATTGTCCGTTTCCGCAATGTATTTTGTATAGAAAATGAAACATACATTAACGAAAATAGGTTGATTCCTAGACAAGGAATCATATATTGTAAGAATGACACTTCTAATCATCATACTTAGTAAGTTAACTTGGGGTGCCCCGTCTAACTTTGCGATTTGGCTAGTACCAGGGCCTTAAGGTGGCCCATCTCGCTCCACTCCCTATACAAACGGGGAAAGAAGATCACGCAGATATTACTTGTTAGAGATCCCAAATATTGCTCAAAATAGCTTTATTTGATCGATGTATGATGACCGTTGGAATTGTAAAACTGTGTTTGGTTTCTAAGTTATAAGGTCCGAAAGTTCGGATTTTTCGCGCGTTTAGTACAATAACTTTGGAGGTAGATGCCTCAATGATAAAGTGAGAACATCTTAAAAAGATTAGTCATCAGACATAGCTTATTTAATCAAGATTTATAATCTATTTTGTTTTTGTTAGATTTTTGACTACAGCGGTCGTGGTTTACTTTTAGCTATAAGTCGTTTTGTAATAAAAAATTTCGTAAATCTTACCAAATCATACACTATGCACATTGTCTTTCCTTTCCTCATCACGGAGCCTGTCTTATTCTTTGAAACAGAGAAGGTCCCAGAGCGCAACGGCACGGTTTTGTACCGTGCCCGCGATTTTGTTAGTCCCGCCGGGTTGGGCCACCTTGCAAGGAATGGGACAGTTTACGAACGGCCGAACGGTCACACATCCCGCGACCGTACAAGCCCGTCCCGAGTTATAAACATCGCTGCGATCGAAGAAAAGGTCATTGAAGCTATTGAAAAATATTGCTAATTTTACGTAACCGTAACGTAACGATAAGCGGACAAAATGAAAAGACTGCTGACGTACCTGGGAGTGAGATCCAGAGACTGATACACGAATCCATCCTCATAGTGTTTCTCCAGAAGAACAGGCTTGATCACCAGTTCGCCGTCAGCTACCCTCACGGTGTCCTCGTTCAGGTATAGGTTGAAAGGGTAGTCCTGTACAAAAAAACACTGCTGAAATACTGTTTTCTAAATATATTTGTTTATTTTTATTCGTGATCATATTAGTTTAAATATTCAACCAGTCCAGTGATGTCGAAAAAAAATATATTTTTTCCGCTTACATTACAAACGCAGGCTGAACCCTACGAGATTTATCAAAATAATGTACTTAGTATTGTGTACATTGAAAAGGTCTACAGAAAACTCCCCAATGGTAAATGTCTATATCTTGTGGATATCCCACAATAACATTTTTTTGTCATTTACTTTTTACGACAAATAATGGCTAATTTTCGAGCGATTTTAACCAATACAGCATTAATCCTTATCCAATTAAATACCTTAAATACATTGTTGATTTAATATAGATTTATATGGCCCTTTACAGCATGTGATTTAAATGAACATTTTCGAAGATATTACAGATTTAAAAATTGCGGGACGTAGCGTTTGCGGCGGCATCGGCCGGCCGGGGTGGCGGGAGCGTGCACTTTGAATTTATTATTTCTCTAATATCTAATAATCATGTAATAATAATATCTAAGTTTTTTTTATTAAAAATATTTCAATGTAGGAACTCTACGTAAAAAGGGTTTATTTGTGTATCATTGTGTCAAAATAATATTTTTTGAAATGATATTATGCCCGTGCAAAGCTGGGACGGGCTGCTAGTAATATTTTAAAAGGTAGTGCATGTGAGAAAAATCACAGTTTTGTTTTATGTGGAGTATGTATGAGAAAATTAATGAACAAATATATGTTGATTTTAAGTTTTGACATGGCCTTATCGATTCCCCATAAAAATGTGTTTGTGCATAAGAAAGAAAAAAAAAGAAAAACTTCACGAAAAAAAAAGTCATGCTATTATGATAAACAGGCTGCCTGGGTAAAAATCTTAGATGAAAAAGAAAATTCCTTTTTCGTCTAAGGTAAAAATACACCAAATGTACAAAAGTTAAGTTTTATATCAGTTCGTGGCACCGTGAAAATCCTGGCCAATGCCATTTGTGTACATATTGTTTATTCATCGCTCATCACCCTTGGGTAGCCAGTTCAACAATCACAGCGATGAAGAACTGGAAAGGAAATTCTGTAGACATTTGTTTTACGTCAAAGGGTTAGCGAACGGCGGAAAACGTCAAATTGACCTTTTCACGTTGGTCGCACGGAGATGAAGAATGTATGGAGAAATAACTTCCATAATGGGTTGCCATCCGTCCGGGTTTCCCCGGATTTGTCCTAGTTTAAAGGGCGGCAGGGCTTCATTTGTAGTCCGGGTTTACAAATTTAAAGTCTTGGCCCGCCCGCGAAACGCGCGTCTTCATTCGTAATAATGTATTCAGCGACAGCCGAAACAAAGGCCAAATTCCTCCGGCGGCACAATTGAGGTGTCGACACTTTTTTAGTTCCATCCGTTCTCCTGTAATTTCTTCACCTCAATTGTTGGCCGCCGCTGGACACGGGAACTCACCTGAAGATGAGCCAAGTGTTTTGCCCGAAACGTCGTGCTCCACAAAAATAATGCCGTAAGTAGAAAGCCATTCAACTTTTAAAATGAACAGTAGCCGCGGCAATAAATAAACATATATACTTTGGCAGCCCTACCACAGAAATGAAAGCGTCGGTGGTCCAGTACCAAGAAAGTCGCGCTCTGCAGCCTAGAGCAAGACAAAACTTAAATCAAAACTGCAATCCATATAAAAGATAACTATTTTAAGTATTGTGTTTCGCTATGGGCCAAAATCATCGACGAGCACCATTGCAGTCAACTCGAATAGGCTTAAAGCATAGCAATCAATAATTTGCCAAGCCGACCATGAGAGAAAGCAACCTGAATTTGCACATAATAAATATAAAGGTACACAGCAGAAACCACAACAACATAAGAAACACTACAACAAAAACATTACAAACAACATCATAAACATAAGTGGAAACACACATTATAAACAATCGGATAACAAAAAAAGCCGAATAACACTATGTTCTGAGAAAAAACCACTAGATCCCCCAAGACGGCTTGTCACCGCGGGAGATTACGACAGTTACCCCCCAAATAGAGAACACTACCCCGATGACAAATATAAAACCACTACATCCCAAGAATTATTGAACACAACTTCTAAAAAAGAAACGGAGTTCCATCTAGCAACTCTTAATATGCGAACGTTAAGAAATGAAGAAAACATTCTAGAAATGGAGCACGTACTAGAAAAACTAAATCTTAAATGGGATGTAATTGGACTAGCAGAAACCAGACGACTAGGAGAAAGCATTCAACAAAGAAATGGATACATGCTTTACCATATTGGACAAACAAAAGGAAGAAACGGTGTCGGTTTTATGATAAAAAATCGCTGGAAACAACAAATAGAACAATTTACCGGTATATCAGAAAGAGTGGCAATGCTAAACTTGAAGATTGATGAAGACCGAAATTTCTCGATAATCCAAGTATACGCACCAACTGAAGACGCGCCTGATGAAATTTTAGAAGAATTTTATATTCAATTGGAGACAGCATTTGGAAAAGCATACAAAGAAGTTTATGTCATTGGTGATTTTAATGCAAAAATAGGCCAAAGAGAAAAAGGAGAAGAAAGAATATTAGGACTACATTGCTACGGGAAAAGAAATGAAAGAGGACAAAGACTTGTACAATTCGCTTTACAGAACGGACTCTCGGTTTGCAATTCACACTTCAAACGCAAGCATAAAAATATGTGGACATGGGAATCGCCTGACTGCGTAACTAAAAATCAAATAGATTTCATATTAACCAGAAACATCCATAACATGAAAACAACTGAAGTTATCGCATCTCGCAAATTTAACACAGACCACAGAATGGTTCGATGTATTCTAAAAGCGGGGAAAGTCAGGAAAGTAAGAAGACATTTTAAAGAACTCACTAACATCATTCCACCGGAGAAACTAGAAAATCTGAAAAACACTCTAGAACTTAACTTTTACTGTAACAATGACCAAGACCTTAAAAATGTTCAGTCTATGTACAATCGTTTCGAAAAAACCCTTATAGATACGTTCACACTTTCTCGTGAAAACCAAACATCAAGTCCCAGGGAAAAGATTATTTCACCTTACACTGAATACCTCATAGACCGAAGAGAAAAACTTAAGGGACTAAATCACAAAACTAAACACCAAAAAAGGAACTATGTGATACGTACCGCAAAATTAAAACCGAACTTAGAAAAGATAGAATGACACATAAAACGAAATTGCTAAACTTAGCAATAGAAAGAACAGGTGGACCACAAAAAGCATACAAGCAACTTAAAGCATCAAGATTCTGGATTCCAAGCTTGAAAAATAAACAAGGGCAAATAGAAACGAGTAGAAACGGCATAATGAAGATAGCAACAAGCTTCTACCAAGACTTATATTTGACGACCAAAACAAAAACCGATCATATACAAAGCTACAAAAACAACGAAAAAATACCTCCAATACTTCCTCAAGAAATCAGGAAAGCTATAAGAAACTTGAAAAAAGACAAAAGCCCAGGAGACGATAAAATCACGAACGAAATGCTACAAATATCAATCGAGCAAATACTCAAGCCACTCAACGAGATATTTAATGAGATTCTGGAAACGAAAAAAATACCTATTCAATGGACAACATCAGAAATAATAACAATACACAAAAAGGGTGATAAAAAAGACATTGGGAACTATCGACCCATTAGCCTTATGTCAAACATATATAAGACCTTTGCAAAAATAATACTAGATCGTATCAAGAAAACACTTGATGAAAGCCAACCGATAGAACAAGCAGGATTTAGAAGTGGATTCTCAACTGCAGACCACTTACACACAGTCAACTAGTTAATTGAGAAATTCACTGAATACAATAAAACCCTCTATGTCTGCTTTATTGACTACCGAAAAGCTTTTGATTCTATCGAACATCCAATCATTTGGAGAGCACTCGAAAACCAAGGTGTTGAAAAAGACTACATAGATATCATCAGAAATATCTACGAAAAAAGTACTGCCTCGATAAAATTAGAACACACTGGACCAAAATTTGATATACAGAGAGGAGTCAGACAAGGAGACCCGTTATCAGCTAACCTTTTCACAGCAGTTCTTGAACATATCTTCCAAAAACTTGACTGGGAGGAATATGGGATCCAAATCGACGGCACGAAACTCACCCACTTAAGGTTCGCAGACGACGTAGTTATCTTCTCAGATACAAGTCAAGAAATAGAATGTATGCTTCACCAGCTTAACGACGAGAGCTTAGAGACTGGTTTGGACATCCACAGAGGAAAAACAAAAGTGCTAACGAATGGTCCCAAAGAACCAATAGTGCTCAATGATGTGCAAATAAAATATGAAGAAGAATATGTTTACCTGGGGCAAACCATCTCGTTTCACAACAGACTTTCTAAAGAAATAGACAGAAGAATCACGAATACGTGGAATCGATACTGGGGTCTTAAGGACTTGATGAAAGGTAACTTCCCTATAAGCGCAAAGAAAAAAGTTGTGGATGCGTGTCTACTGCCTATACTCACGTACGGCAGCCAAACATGGTCATTAAATCAAAGTCATACACGAAAACTAAGGGTCTGCCAAAGAGCAATCGAGCGCAGCTTACTAGGCATAAGAATGAGGGACAAGATTAAAAACACCCTGATAAGAAAAAGGACCAAAATAAAAGACAGCGTGGTACACGCAGCCACACTAAAATGGAGATGGGCCGGACATTTAATGAGGACTGAAGACAACAGATGGACCAAAATAACTACGGAATGGCATCCAAGAGATGGAAAAAGAAACAAAGGACGACAAAGAAAGCGATGGGACGATGATATCGCAAAGACAGCTGGAAAAATATGGACAAGAGCAGCTAAAGACAGAAGAGCATGGATCTCGATGGGGGAGGCCTATGCCCTGCAATGGGGAACTCAGTAAACTACTTCTTACAACAGAAATAACATAACATACATATAAGGAACAAAACTTTAAACTGAGTAAATAAAAGGCTTTATTATTATTATTATTATTATACTGTATATATTTATTTGCACGTTTTTTTAAAATTATTTTTACATATTTACAATGAAAAATCATAAAAATAATATTAAGAAACGGAGAATCCACCGGCGGCGAGAGGGGGCTCCTCCAAGCGCGCCGGTGGGCGCAGGCCGTGGTGGCGGCGCTCTCCGGGACGACGTGAGCCAGGCTTCGAACGGTAGGTGGGGGCCTTGACACGCAGGCCTCCACCACCCCCATCTCGGAGAGCTCCGCATCCGCCGGACTGCTGGGCGCCGGCACGCAGAATATCTTGCGCGCGGCGCCGGGTGATGCGCCTCGGTCCTCCGGCGGCGGAGATCAGGTGCAGGCAGCAGCCCGCCGACCTCAAGCACGCCGGGGAAGCGGGCCCCGCATCAGGTGGTAGCGGGGCCGTGTCTGCTGGTCCCCTTTTCAGGGAACCAAGGTCTTGAGTGGCGCGGTAGTGGTGAGGATCTATGGCCGCGGGATCCAGTAAGACTTGTCACATGTGATTTTTGTCGAAAACCTTCAGCAATAATGAAAATTATTAAACAATGAAATAATTTTCATTTTGCGAAAAAATTCGACATCCGTCACATGTGACAGCTGACCATAGATTATTATTATTATTATGGGCCAAAATCGTCACAAAATCGACTCGTATAGTCGCGGCAAGTGCGGTGGCGAGGATGAGTCCCTAACACTCACCGGCTCGCCGGGAAACTTGACCTCCGTGTCCCAGTTCTCCCTGGCGCCTGAGAAGTCCTCGCTGAAGAGCAGCTGGCCGCGGCACACGCGCTCGCCGCCGGCCCACACGCTCTCGGAGGCCTGGCAGGTGACGGGGGCGCGGGTGGGCGGCGCGGGCGTCGGGTACGGCGGCGGAGACCCGGCGGTCGTGCTCGCCACCTGCGGCCGCACGGGCGGGTTGCTGGGGTCCGCCGGAGTGCCGTCCTCGTTCACGTAACCTGGAGCGGGATAGAATCGTCCTTGGAGCTCCAGAAAATTAATTATTTTGCTCAGCTTCCTCTAAGCCACATATACGGCATGGGGAGAATCTATTAGCAGACTCGACAGAGCGAGCCGCCTAGTGGCGCCGGGACTTGCCTTGCATACCAGAGGTCGGGGTTTAAATCCCCGCCCCGTTCATTCACCAATTTCTTTCTCTGTCTGAGTTGCATAAGTGCATTTCATGGCGAGCTGCTTCGTTTGGATGCAAATATTGTCGAAGCGGAAATGAAAAAAAATGTTTTCAATCCAGTTCAATGTAGTTGTGCTCATTAAGCAAGGTCCTGGTATGGTACCTAATTCCTTCGGGATTGCGGCATGTTGGGTTAATATCATGAATGTGGGTGTGGTATTAGCCACCGAGTCCAATCACATAAGACTGCTCGTAGCGTTATGTGTTACCCTTTTCGCCACTAGGCTACCAGTGGCGGAACGCAGGTATTCGAGAATCGGTGCAAAGCAACACTGGGCACGGTCCTCTTCTGGTTAAGACCGTTCGACTGTCTGCGTTGGTCGTGGTTCCGACTCCACGTTTAGGGATTCCTTACTAAGGTACCATCGTATTAAATGAAAGATGCGGAAGCGGGTTTTGAAATTGTCCGTGTTTTCCATCCAGTTCAATGTTGCAGGTGGGCCTTACCGCTAACCTCCCCATACAAACGGGGAAAGAAGATCACGCCCATATTTCTTGTCAGAGATCAAAAATTTTACTCAAAATAGCTTTATTTGATCGAACTAGATGTCTGATGACCATTGGCATTGTACAATTGTTTCGTTTCTAAGTTATAAGGTCCGAAAGTTCGAATTTTTCATGTGTTTTATACTATAACTTTGGAGGTAGATTACTCAACGATAAAATCTATACATCTCAAAAAGATTAGTCATCAGACGTAGATTGTTTCATGAAAATTTATAATCAATTTAGTTTTTGTCAGGTTTTTGACTATAGCGGTCGTATTTGACTTTTAGCTATAAGTCGTTTTGTAATTAAAATTTTCGTAAATCTTACTAAATCAAACACTATGCGCATTGTCTGCTTTGTGGACATGTTGCATCCTTCTCATCACGGAGCCTGTCTTTTTCTTTGAAACAGAGAAGGTCCCAGAGCGCAATAGCACGGTTTTGTACCGTCCCCGCGAATGAGTTAGTCCCGCCGGGAAGGGATACCTAGGTCCTGGCATAGCATCTAATACATTAGGGAATCAGCTGTGTTGGGATAATATCATGGCGGTGGCTGTGGTGTAAGCCATCCATTTACAGTAATATCAAAAAAGTAATCCCCTGGTAGGTATCGTTTCAATCAGAATGTACCTGTCACCGTCCACTCGCCATTGTCCTCCCTGTATCCGAGCCCATTCTTGATGACGTACGTCCAGAAGTAGATCTTATCCCCGACCTTGAGCTCCACGTTGCGGTCGCGGAAGGTCCAGCGGCCGTCCTTGACCTTGGTGATGTCCCGAGCCCACTGGCCCGCCTCCAGGCCCTCCATCTCCACGTTCAGGTTGCCGTGGAACGCGAACAGGGTGAAGCCATCGTCTGGAATCGGGTTCGGGAGTGCAGAGACGCTTTACCAGATACAACGGCGAATGGATGGGTGTTGACTGAAGGATTACATTGGTTTACGATCTGCCGTCTAGTAAAAAAAATCATGCACGTTTACTCGGCAATTGATTAGCCAATGGCACAGAATAAATACAGGATTACATCCAGTAGCTCAACTCCATGCAAAATCTCGATTTCGTGGACTTATACAGGCACATTTCGCTTGTAAGAGCTCTAATCTAGTTTCGCGGTGTTGAGCTGTCGCGAATGGTCCTTCGGAGCCATCTTTTTAAAAATAGCAGAACCAGCAGTACTCCGCAAATATTGAAGTGACAACCCCGACACTACATGGAGGGAAGGTATTTATCTCAAAAATCGCCTGTGCGGCCGGGGCCACAGCAGTAGCTCATGCTGTGGCCCCGGCCGCACAGCTATGTATAATGTGCCAATAGGTCGCAAAAAACGAGGATGGAAGGAGTCGTATTCACTACGTATAATAGTCACAACGTATAATAGTATTTTTTTCCAAAAAATTAAAACCATGCATATCGTATAATATTCACAACGTATAATGTTATATAATGTTATACGTTGTGCATGAGTTTAAAAATAAAATCAACTCTTTGCATCATGCAGAACGTATAATAGTCACAACGTATAATATTCCTAACATGAATTCACAAAAAAAGAAAACCATGCAGAACGTATAATATGCCAAGAAGCACTGCATAAAGCGCCCTAACTACGATACATTTAAGGCTGAAATTGCTACGAATCGATATCTGTTGAAGAGTAACAATTTGCTACAACGCTAATTGAGACGGTCGAAAAGTCGCGTGCGAGTATACGCTTTAAAATTATAAACATAAGGGCGCTTATCGTATGAAAAGTTTTTGGATTATATGATATGCATGGTTTTCTTTTTTTGTTAAATAAAGATCATAATATTATACGTTGTGACTATTATACGTTATGCATGGAGAAATAAGTAATTTTATTTTTAAAACTTCTTCATGCACTACGTATAAGATTATACGATCTGCCGATTATACGTTGTGCATGGTTTTAAAATTTTGTTAAAATATGACATTATACGATCTGCATATTATACGTTATGCCGTTCCCCCGATGGAAGGACGGTATTGGCGATCTAAACTCGTTCGTACGGCGGTAGCGTAGCTACGAGCATAGACAAAAGAGAAAGGCATTTGTCTATGCCACGAGTCAGTGGAATTCGTCCACGAATTTGGGACGCGCAATGCAAGAAAGGACAAAAAATCAAAATCAACGTCAACGTCTGATTAAACAAGTCAGTTTGTATGGACAGTATGGAAGGAACTCCATGATGTTCACTAAAAGTGACTTATTAGAACATTGATTAACTCAGACGTCTCGTCGTGCAATCGGGGCTAAATGTTCGTCGCACTAAAAAGCGTCCTGTGAAGTTCTTAAGTGAGAGAAGTCGAGAAAATCAGTAGAATTCGTAAGCGAATGCTCCGGCATTGTATTCTAAATCTCTCTCACACATTTTCACACAAAAACACACATTTTTTTTACAAACACACACCGTTCAACTTTTTTATAAAATTAAGCTCATTAATTTTCATTGCGGATTTGTTATGCTGGCAAACACGAAGCAGCGTCACCTAAACTGCAATGTTTAAAGATAGTTTTATGTAGTCGGTATTCGTCTGAAAACCAGCTTCGTAGTTTTCTGCGAGAGAGCTGAGATTTATCCCATTTGTCACAAATTTGAGAAACCTACAAGAGAATGCAATGTTTAAGTGTTTTTAATTTAGTTTAATTTGTTTTATGTTCATTACTCTTTTGTACTTATGTGTTGTGGCAAATAAAATGTCTTATTCTTATATGTAAAAGTGGCTACGCCGCGCCGCCTCATGCAAGCGAGTTTTGTTGCTACTCCCGTCCTTTCAACCTTGCTGGTCGTATAGGTTGCGGCCTAGCAGCGCCAGATTTTCGCTTTGCTTTCACAAAGTGAACTGGCCTATACCGGGTGTTTGGTAATTCGATACATTCCTTATAAGGGGTAATTCTAGAACTTATTTGCAACAAATTTGGCCCAGTGAAATGGGGGTCTAAAATCAATAGTTGTTGAGTTATTTGAGTTTTAAGTTTTTTTTAAATGTTCTGTGCTATTTATTTATTTATTTATTTATTAAAAATTCATCAGCTTTATTGAAAAACTAGCCAATTACAGAATTATATCGCTTAATCAAGTTACTGTACAGAAATGTTAGTGTAAGGATGGACATGTGTGTGTGTGTGTGTGAGAGAGAGAGAGGGTGTGTATGTGTGTTTGTGTGTGTGTCTGATTTACGCGTTCTCTTGCCTGAAAACCTTCATCACCTGACTTTTAAAAAACTTACTTGGTTAAAAAGTGATTATTGTAAAATTACTACTACACTCTGGGCATTTTTTCAGCATTTTTTTAATAGCTGATGAATGAGAGACTACTTCAAACAAAATGCATTCAACATATCCATGATCTCAGAAATAAAGGTTAATAAATGACAGTTTATGTAAAAAAACACAACATTTATTTAAATCGAAGAGGATTACTAAAAAAAAGGATGACACGTGGCATACAAACTATGGAAATAAATTCATTAACATTCCAAACATTCCATTAAATTCAATATAAGGTCCTGACCTGGCACCTAATTCCTTCGGAAATGCGGGTGATAGGCAAATATAACGGTGGGCCATCTATATCCGGTAATAAAATCAAATTGTACTGATGTATGGTTTGGAACACGAAGGAGGGAGTTTGGAACTATGTGAGATGTGCGATATTAAGGGCCTGGTACTAGCCAAATCGCAAAGTTAGACGAGGCACCCCAAGTTAACTAACTAAGTCTGACGATTATAAGTGTCATCCTTACAATATATGATTCCTTGTCTAGGAATCGAATTATTTTCGTTAATGCATGTTTCCCTTTTCTATACAAAATACATTGCGGAAACGGTGTCCATTTCCGAACTTTTTTGACTAAATGTAGAAATCTAAAAGCAAATGGAATTTTTTGTTTATGCATATATGCTGTTTTTGCTTATATCTAGAAATTGAATTACTTTCAGATTTCTAATGAGAAAAATCAACTTTTTTATTTTTATTATTATTTAAATAAATGATGGAATACAAAAATATTAACAATCCATTATCAGTCTGGAGTTCTATTTGGATTTGCTGAAGCGTTTCACTACATATTATTACATTTGTTAAAAAGTGCATTTGTATGGCGCGAGTAGTTGGCTAGTCCTAGCGCTTTAATATCTACACCGCCTGTGCCAATCCACGCTGGCGAAAATTCAAAATCCGGTTTGGTGAAATCTAATTAAAATTTTATTTAATAATGTCGCATGTTGCTAAAGCCTGTTCCGATATTCCAGTTTAGCGAGGCATCGACCCTGAATGTTAAAGGAAAAATATTTTTTTTACGATCGGGCAGAACTTTTAAGAATATTTGTAGTCGTAGCTTACCTTTCTAATATTAAGTTTAGCATGTACAGATTAGGTAATATTTGTGAACGAAGGTAGGACAGAGCCGATAAAGAGTGCTAATTAAGTAATATTTAAAAGTGAAATGTTATAACAGATTCTATGAAGATCTGAAGTGAAAAAAATACATTATATTTAAAAAATATATAATATTGTGTGTTTATATATGTATTCTAGCAAGGAACTAACTTTATTATGTGTAACTTTATTATGTGTGACTTTATTATGTGTGACTTCGAATCATTAGGTAGTTAATTAACGTAGAACGATACTTGTGAGATTACCGCGGTCGTTGAACGTCTTTGAAAACTAACGGCTTTTCAAGCGGACTGCGGAGGCTTAGTAATACGGTTCCGTTGGCACCCTTTGGGTACGGGACCCTAAAAACAGGTCCCAGCAGCTGAACGTCACGCCCATGTGATACCTACGCCGCGGACGACTTTTTCTTGAGGTGGGCAAAGTCTCCCCGACAGGGTTCCTCTATTTACCTATACATTTTATATATCTTTGCATTGTTCGGTCTGTCTTTAAAATTGTCAGAATGTTTCCATTATCTTATAAAATACACGAGATGTTTTAAGGTGGCCCAACCCGCTCAACTCCCCATACAAAAGGGGAAAGAAGAGCACGCCCATATTTCTTGTCAAAGATCCCAAATTTTGCTCAAAATAGCTTTATTGAATTAAACTAGATGTCTGATGACCGTTGGCATTATAAAATTGTGTTTGGTTTCTAAGTTATAAGGTTCGAAAGTTCTAATTTTTCGCGCGTTTTATACAATAACTTTGGAGGTGGATTACGCAATGATAAAGTAAGAACATCTAAAAAAGATTAGTCATCAGACATAGATTATTTAATCAAGATTTATAATCTATTTGGTTTTTGTTAGATTTTTGACTACAGCGGTCGTGGTTTACTTTTAGCTATAAGTCGTTTTGTAATTAAAATTTTCGTAAATCTTGCCAAATCATACACTATGCACATTGTCTTTTTTGTGGACATGTTGCATCTTCCTCATCACGGAGTCTGTCTTATTCTTTGAAACAGAGAAGGTCCCAGAGCGCAACAGCACGGTTTTGTACCATGCCCGCGAATGAGTTAGTCCCGCCGGGTTGGGTCACCTTAAGTCCCGCTTAACAAAATTAAACAAACAATCAACTTAAATGATATCCACATAAAACATATAAATGGTACGATTATCGCTCACCGTATTTGGTTTGTAATTTATGAGACAACTTAAATCATGTTGCCGGGTAATATAATCGACAACAACAAAAAACGAATACTGAACCTTAATTAGCGTTTGCGACCAATATGTCAGTTTTTTTTTAGGTTTGATTACTACAGTAACTGTTGTGAATGAACTCACCTGGTACCGAAACTCGTAGTCCCTTGGGCCATATCGCTTCTAGCCTCGCCGGTGGCACCTGATAGGCCGCCGCGCACAAACTTGCGAGACCCAACACGAGGATGCAGGCCTGAGGCGACATTATGCTCGACGCGAACGCTATAGGACGCGGGGAGTCGGCGACTGACGCCGCGCGCTGACAGCGAGTCCATAGACTTACTAAGAAATTGATAAAGGCACTACAAGGCCAAACTGCTGCGGATTTTTTCTCTTTGGCGAGGGGTCAGTCACCAGAATCCGGTGTACAATTGTTTAATCATCTCAGTAATCTCAGGTGGGGGTCCGGGGAATCTGGTGGGAGACCGAGGAATCACTGGAAATCTGGAGTAATCTTAGGGAATCTGGGAATTTTAGTAATCTGCTCAAACTAAATTTTTTGGTTGTTTTAAATCTTGGAGTATTTAATCATTATAAATAATCCCGGAATCTTCAGTAATCCTTTGAAAATCTTTGGTAGTCCTTTAAGAGTCATGGAAATCTCTAGGAATCTTTGAAATTCTTCAGGAATCTTTGGTAAACCTAGGATTCTTCAGTAAGCCCTAGAAAACTCAAAACAAATGAATATCTTATAAAATTGGTGTGCAGGGCAGTGTTGTTTGACCTAGCTCTAAGCGTCACGCGATCTTACAGAGGACTTTACACACTCTTTCGTAAACTTTGGCTATTTTTGGTGGAATCTTCGAAACCGGAATAATTAGGTCATTGTTTTTTGTTACTACATCTTATGTTACTAAAGGAAAGGTTGTTTGTATGTTTACTAAAGGATTCACTGCACGTATCTTGATATTTGGTATGTGCGCGACAAATGGATGAATAACTCAATATAACGCCAACCGATTTCGATCATTATTTTTTTTATTGGAAAGGACGTGTACAAATTAGTTAGTGTACTTCAGATTCACTAAAATAAAACAAATAAAAAAAAATTACAAAAAAAATTACCAACTTCTTTTTTTTAATAGCGCCCTTTCCGACGGGTCCAACTAATTGACGAATTCTGAAAGTTCTCGCCGCAACTTCTATGGCTGTATTTCAACATTCTTAATAAATCCGTGGCCCAAAGTGCAATATTTTGCGTTCTGTGTACAAAAAACTTTGTATGGGTCGGAACAGCTTTAAGCTTAACCGGTTGTTACCATAGCATTGCATGAAAAATGGTCGAAGCGACAATGATCAATTGTCCATGCTTTCCATCCATTTTAATGTAGCCGTGCTGCTGGGCTTATATCATGAAGGTGAGTGTGGTGTGAGCCATCCATATACAGTTACATGATAAAAACGCATATAGATACCTACATATTAACCTGCATAGTCCATTATTTTAATGTTGTGTCATTAAGTTACTGGCAGCAGGAAAATTTCAACAAAAACCTCATTTAATCATGCACACCACCAAAACAGAGATAATAAACGTGCTCGGGTATTTTGTGCTATTCTTGACTATCGCCTGAAGAACGCCGCAGAGATTGGACATATACCTACAATAAAACCACATTTATACATTATATACCGTTTATTTCCATTTCCCACTACATAAAGGTATTTACGTAGGTCCGTACTGAACATGCAGTGTGTATGTATGAACTCCAGCAATCTGAATTTGTGGATTGATAAGCACGACAGTTTTCATCTGCAAAATTCAGGAGAAGCTCCCAAGGAGCCATACAAAAATCCATGTACAGTGGGCATCAAAGTAAACGCCCTACTTAGTTTACATAGGCATTTAACCAGCGCACGGGGTTAGAGGGAGTCTATTGGTCACCCACGTCACTCGCCACTATTTTCATACTCGTAAGCGCAATAAAAGAAATCTCCTTGTCGCACATTAACCACTGCTGCGTCTCAAAAGGGTCAAACTCTAAGAGCCGATTGCGTTCAGTTTGATAAGGACGTAAGTAAAACAACATTGAATTATATACAAAAATAACCTCAACATTTTTTTACAATCCAAAAAGTAAATATGTAGATTGTCAGTCTAGCTATATTTTTTTTTAATCTAGCTATAATTAAAGAGAAAACTGTACCGGTCGTATTCAGAGTGAACCTGTCATTTCATTTTCATTTCATTTATTTATTCAACTTCTGGTAGTCAAACTACACTCAGTCATGTCACAATTTGATTGATCCGCGGATTCAATCAACCAGTGAAGAAGAACCCGCAAAGATCTTTCACTGGTCTATAAATTATGTTTTTTTTTGTCTTTTTTTTCGTCTACATAAATGATATAACACAATTATGATTTCATACCTAAATGCTTCTGCCAAACTTACATTGGTAGAATCTAAGGCAAAGAACTAAGAACTACGAGGAAACAACAACCCAGGATTCAAAGCAAAACAAAACGGTACAGGATTAGCACCGGACTAACCAAAAAAAAACTGGTTTAGTCCTACCTTAATACGCGTACTAAAGTTAATCAGCCCTCTCTGAATACTGCTGTAAGTCTTAGGTGCTTTGTGTTCTTCAATTAGACAAATATTCATAAAGGTTCGTGAAAAAAGTTTGAACGCAGAATATGAGCGTCAGATATTTATCATTATAGGTTTCAAATATAGCTGGACCATCAATGCAAGCCTTTTGGAATTCCAAAATGACTAGTAGTTATTCTTAAAAATAATATAATATGACTTATAATATATTACGCCCTTGTGGAACTGAATGCAATCAGGCTTCATCACGCCTTTAAGTGTGGCGTTTATCTTGCAGTCCACTGTACATACTGACCCACTAAAAGCTTATTATATAAATTATGAAAGACCAGACATGAACAAAGCTGTTTGACAAAATGCTATGCTTAGTTAGGTTGCACTTCATAAGTAGCATTTTAAAATTCATTTATTAATACTGTCCTCATTAAATATTAATATTTATATTGAGTACTCTGCTAAAATGTTGAACTAGAACTGGTAATGAATAAATTTGCTTATGTTGCTATGAGACATTGTTAAAAGTTCAGTATGGTTATTAGAATAATATTGGTGCTGAATACTGAGGTTACAGTCGTAACTGAAACTAATACAACAATTTAGTACATACTTTCTTATGTCATTTTCAAACATGATTTTGAAACATTTTGAAATGATTTTTTCGACACTAGTATTACTTTTTATCCGAATTCGTTTCAGATACGTCTATTCATCTCAACTTGACTGTTAATGCAATAGATACACCATGCATGATAATAAACTAGTCAAATTGCACGTTACTGATAGTAAAATAGTTGAATCTTCCAGTATTCATACATTTAAGATTTCATTATTAAACTCCTAAAATTCGCTCAGGTAGAGAAACGTCCAAACACTTAGCCCCGGTTGCACGAAGAAACGGCTGAGTTAATCATTGTTCAAACACGTCACTTTTAGTGAACCACATAGAGTTCCTTCCATACTGTTCATACAAAGTGACGTGTTTAATCGTACGTTGACGTTGATTTTGATTTTTTGCCCTTTCGTGCACTCGGCCCTTAGGATTTGATCTTTCAGTATAAAACAAGTATAGTATCAAGTGACGCTAAGGTGTCAACATTCTAGTTACTAAATTAACATTAAATACTGTAAACTACTTGATAGTGATTTTTATACAAGATACATATTGATAACATATTGGATAGCTTGCAATAGTATATTTATTTAAATTAGCATGGCTACTTTTATACAGGCCTGTAACGCTCAAATTACACCTGCCACTCTAAAGTGCCATTGATTAGGTATTGGTCCATTGGAATCATATCTGCATACATGTTCTACATTGTAAAGCAAAATACTTAATGGCAGTTAACAAGGTGGTAAAAAGACAATGTTATTGACACCAAAGAAGTATCCCCGACGAGTTAACATGACACCTGGCTCAGGCAACAAATAATCTTTGAAAGCTCGGAAGCAAAAGGAAAACTCGAAAACATTAAAACGCAAAGACAAGTGCAGTGGTAACATGGATGCTGCTATTCTTTACAGGCTGACGGCAGTTTCAATGCAGGTGTCATGTCTATTCGACAGACTAATAGTTTGAAGTGTTTGTGTATAAAAAAATTAAGGGGGCGTGTGCATTCATGTAGATTGCGCCACATACATGTGGCACACTAAGCAGTTATGTATTTAATGTCATAAAACAATGTAAAAAAAACCGGCCAATTGCGAGTCGGACTCGCATACGAAGGGTTCCGTACCATCGTACAAGATGTAACACAAAACAATCTGACGGCATCTAGATTTTATTGATGGTATAGCCGCATTTCCAATCACCTTAAAAATCATTAAGAGAACTTTTATAGTCCCACATAGCTTATTTTGCAAGTGGCCAAAACCGAAACTAAACGGTCGCCATCTTGAACGTCATTCGGCTGTCAAATTTCCCCTTTCGCTCTGCTCGGTCTTTGTAGGAACATTTTCAGTATTTTAAATGCGTAAAATAATGCCTAAAGTGTACAAAGGCGGAGTTGGAGAGATTGTCATGAATGTGAGAACGTTCTTCGAAGACGAAAAGGAAAGAAATTGGCAATAATCCCATTTACAAACTTCACCGAACGCAGGCATGTGTTGCCATTGCAACATATCGAGGTACCCACTAACTATTCCCTCTAGGCTGTGTTTATTTTAGAGGTAGGTTGTAAAATGATCACCCCTAAATGGGGGATTTTATTTCCTGTAATAACCCCACAGTGGTGCCCCCAGACAGGCGCAAAATGATCTATGTGGGACTATAAATAAAAATGTGTAACACATTTGGACATACTTTTTTATTGTCTTAGTGTTGGCCTATACTAGGAGTACGTATACTTCTAGGATTTCTTCCACTGAAGCAACCTAGTAGTATGTTAATGATAGGACACACCAAAACATCTGAACTGGTTATACTGTTGAACCAGGTATTCCATGGTTTTATTCTTATTCAAATTGATTTATTCTAAGTCATTAAGGGCTTATTTTTCAATGGTCCGATAAACAGTTAGATAACTATTAGATGGATCTATTTACGCCTTTGCTAATCCATCCGTTATAGTAAGTCCATATTATTATTGGTAAAATTACTGGCAGATAATTGTGACAGAAGATGTCTTCACCGGTAATGACTATCCATCTTTTGACAAATGTAAATTTGTACTATCAGTCCAATAAGTACTATCTGTTGATTGAAAAATCGACCCTAATCAATGAAAAGTAGAATTAAATGTGACACCTTGTCATGATGTTGTTTCAAAAAGTCGATTATCATTTTTGTATTTAGTACATACATTAAGCCGTGAATGATATCATATTGAACTTAAGTTCACCACTTTAAAGACTTTAAGGTCTTATAGGGGTCTTATAGATATTTTGTATATGTTGGTTAACATTATTAGAAAAAAAGTCTAGTCCTTGGTTAATGTTTCAGATAAAAATGTGAAATGCTTTAAAAGTTTACACAGAAATGGTGTTGTTTTTCAAAAAGTTTAAATTTCAAGCAGTCGTGTGAATTTACGGATATATCTCATTTTATACATAAAAATCACGTGTCGCTATGTCCGTACACGCTAATCCCCGAGGCCACTCAACCAAATTCAATGAAAGTTGTGAATGTGTATGGTTTATTTCTGCTCGAAAGCTATTATCACAAAAAAATCATCTAGGCCCGAACGGAGTTGGGTACCGCAGCTAGCCTTACATGTACAGTAAAATAATAAATCATATTTCTGTTGTGTTCATTTATTCCACAAGGCACAAGGAAGTATGTATTCATGAATAAAGACAAATTTTCTATAGTTGTCAGCTAATATGCAGTACATATATTTTTCAAGCGCTACATAATTTTTAATAATCTAAACAACATACCTACTAAGTCAAATGCATTACGAAGCTATAACTCGGTCATTTGAGGACCATTTTCCTGATAATCGTTCATTATACATATATCCCAGTATACTGAAGAAAACATCATAGGTAGCATACAAGATGGCTCTATAAAGGGTTATTCTGTAAATTAAATATTTTCTTCCTCATAAATATTTAATTAAAGCACTGCCTACAGTGTACTCTCTAAAACAGTAACTCTTTTTTACAGTGTTATTTCCGAAATCACTTATTTCGAGAGCCCACATTGTCTATTATTTTTAAGAGTAAGTAAACTTTAAGTACCATTCAAATGAATATGGTTAGCACAGGGCCTTAAATTGTTTGCAGCGATAATTTCTATGCTGAAGCGTCAAAAATAAAAATCAACGTGAAACCTTACCACATCTACGTACATCATAGCCACCAAGGGAACAACCGTCAAACTTACAACCAAACCGTCAACATTCAACCGCAAAGGTACAATATAAAATTAATTTAAAAACAATAATAGTCAATTTTGATCTTAAGAACGGCCCGTAAGCTGTGCTCCCCATACAAACGTAGTTTACTAATCATTTGGAAACCGCTATTCCAATTAAATTGACATTTAATATATAATATCAGGTAACAAATATCTGTGTCTGCATGCTATTGTTTTTTTGAAAAATCCAAACCGAATGAAATGAATGCAAAAAGAAAATCTTCATACGAATTTTGTTTTCTCTGTGGTTTGACCCAGAATATATTTAACGAAAAAACAAAGGCATGCAGACACAGATATTTGTAGCCTAATATTAGATACCAAATATCAAGTAAGTTGGAACAGTGGTTTTCAAATTATTAGTTAACTACGTTTGTATAGGAGGCGAAATTTTCAGGTGCTTACGGGCCGACCTTAAAAAATCAAGTCACCTATTATTTTGACTATTAGTTTGTAAGCCAGATCTATGGTAGACTATAAACTTTATTCTAAGATAAATGACACAATATGGATCTTATCCTAGGATAACTAGCGACAAGTTTCAATGATGTTCATAAAATAACATTACATTATTTGTCGATAAGAAACATGAAGTCATGTTTGAAACGATTTAAGAAAAACATATTTAAGACAATAAATATTATCATAACTTAATCTAACATGAATACCAATTCATTGCACATTAAACAATATTTCCTCTAAAACTGATGGAATTTATGGTAAAAATGTGACATAAAATCATGGGAAAATTGAGAATCTAGCAGTATTAATGATTATTAATTTAGGCATTGTTCGGAATGATTTTCTCCTCAATGAATAACCTAAACTCATGAAAAGTCACTCTTAAGAACGGCCCGTAAGCTATGCTCCCCATACAAACGTAGTTTACTAATCATTTGGAAACCGCTAATCCAATTAAATTGATATTTAATATCTAATATCAGGTAACAAATATCTGTGTCTGCACGCTTTTGTTTTTTTTTAAATCCAAACCGAATTAAATTAAAGCAAAAAGAAAATCTTCATACAAATTTTGTTTTCTCTGTGGTTTGACCCAGAATACATTTACCGAAAAAACAAAGACATGCAGACACAGATATTTGTAGTTTGTATGGGAGGCGAAATTTTCTGATGCTTACGGGGCGACCTTAAATCTTCATGTCAAAGACAAGATTATTGGTATGTCAGGAATAAGATTAAGAATTCGTATCACACAAAACAAAAATACATTCATCGATGCAAAGCCTCACCTTATGAAAATGCTGAAAATTTAATTTATTGTCGAGATTTTTCTCAATATTGGTGCTTTTCAACTCACAGCAGTGTATATTTAAATTGTTTTACTACAGTAAATGTATGAGATTGTTCAATCCATTTTGTTATTACACAGTCCAATAAATTAAAACTATAATAAGAATTGCCAAAAACCCGTCTCGGTGCGAGTAATCGTCTCTCGACACAACACAAAACACGTTGAACTTACACAAAAGTTACAAATAAAATACTGAACGTTTTTTTACGAAACTACATCGACTTGTCGGTGCAATTAAATTAGGCTTCAGGTCAATGTGAGAATTTCATGGTTACACCGAATCCTCATGGCCATCTTGTTGAAGGATTAATGAACGACAGTGCCATTTGTCACACATTCTATCGAAAAAAATGCCCTAAGTAGGATATGTAAACATATGTTCACTCAAGGCCTCCGTTTTAGAGAATACAAACAGAAAACCGATGTTACTTATTGATTCATTCAGAGATATATTTCTACACTCGAGGACAATAATATGGGCCACAAAGCAAACACACCTACTCTCATAGAGTATAGCGAATGGTCATAGAACACATCCACACGAAGTGTCCAAACAAACATCCAAGTTAAATCAAGGACGAACACAATTAGGCAAACGTGCAAATGTTCGTATGCCCACTCTCTCTATCCCTCGACTGAAGTGAGAAGACACTATGCCCATGTCAAGTAGTTCGAACAAACAAAGTGCATTGAGTGCAGTAACCTAACAAATAGGTGCATGCCGTTGCATCACTACAATTTATTACAGGGACATACTTTATTTGCAGGGCAAGAGATCTGTCAATGCAGCAGGTATATTCTACAAAAATTATAGTCTGGGAACAATAAAACATCCATACATTACCCACATGACAGATTATACTCCATTTTTTTTAAAATTCACATTCAAAATGACCTAGACTTCACAAAGGCAAGATCTCTCAAAATAATCACGACTCGCTAGTTTGCAAAACAGAAAAATCCTAAAATTACCGATTGCATCGCGGCAACACCGTAAAGTCCAAAGTCGTCCAACACCGGCCCGAACAGGACTGTACAAGATTCATCGACGACCCGTTCCCCCCGCCCCACCTCGACGCGACTTACTGATCCTTCCTCGCCGGCACAGCGGAGCTCTCGTGTCATACGAAGTCGGTGGTGTGCGTCTGCTGTCCCGGGTACTTTCCGAAGGGGCGCTTCTTCATCTGACGCTCGATTACCTTTTTGATCTCGCTCACGATGAACACGCTCGACGTGAGGCACAGGAGAAAGATCAGGTCTGAAAGAAAGAAAGAAAATTTGTTTATTCAAAAAACGACAAAAAAAAATTAACATATAACTAATAACAGCAGTACAATTGCACATTAAACTATTTAAATAATACAAAACGAAATATTACAAATGTTGTCGAAATAAACAGAAAAAAAAGTAAAAAAGGTAACCATGAGATGTGCAACCATAAAATTATAACATATTATTGTTGTTATGTGAATGGGTTAGGTGGCTCAACCAGTAATCGCCTGTGAGGCGGTACACTTTATCTGCGGGGCTGTTTTTCAGCCACCGTGTTAAGGTCCTTAAAAAGAAGAAATAATTATTTTCGTGTCACCGATAATGTAGTGACGAGGCAGCTATTGCGAGACACCCTCGAACATAAGCCTCGAAAGGCGAAAGCGATTGCTGTAGAGACAATCAGTCCCGCCTGACTGTACTTTACCATCCCGGTAGCACCCCTGACGATACATTCGTACCTATACAACGATTATATTGATAATTTTTAAGGTTCCATACCAAAAGGGTGCCAAGGGAACCCTATTACTAAGCCTCCGCTGTCCGTCCGTCCGTTCGTCAGTCACAGGGCTGTATCTAATGAACCGTAATAGGTAGGCAGGTGAAATTATCACAGAGTGTGTATTTATTTTGCCGTTAAAATTTTTATGCAACCAAAAAGGACATGGTCATGGATGGCTAATACCACACAACTACCGTTACGATATTAACCTAATACACTACATTCCCGAAGGAATTAGGTGCCATGCCAGAACCTTCCCTTTATGAGCACAGCTACATTGAACTGGATGGAAAACACTGACAATTTTTCATTGCAGCTTCAACTATAGTTTCATCCAATGCGGTGGTACCGACCCGGGCGGGCTTAACCCTACCACCTAGTAGGGGAAGGGGACCTACAGTTTTACATGTGTTCAGAAACATGGAACAAGCTCGCATTTGTAACGAAATGCACTTATGTAACTTAGAAAGAGAAAGAAAGTGGTGCATGACCGGGCGAGGATTTGAACCCAGACCTCTCGGATGAAAGGCAAGTCCTCTAGCCCCTACACCACGAGCGGTACGAAGCACGATCTGTACGATGGTACGGAACTCTTCGTATGCAAGTCCGACTCGCACTTGACCGGTTTTTCATGGTGATAAATAACACAGTTGAACAAAAATGTTGTCCAGGCCAAGTGGATCGGAGAGACAACAATTTCTACACCGACATATTTGATCACAATGGGTGGTGTTTCATCACCTTTATTATGAAACCATATTGTGCGAATTATTTACCAACAATGAAATTAAAAACCGCCAACCTCTTTAATTTTCCACGTTGTCTTTCAATATCTTAAAATCTTTATCCGAAACCAGACAAAAACATTGGTCGCCATCATCTTCCATCGAATTCAGCCTGAACGCATCACCAAAAATCATGTTTAAATTTTAGTTTTACTCTTTACAACTTTATATGTACTTTAAAATACTATTTCATCTTTAAATAAATCTACAAAAGAAAAGGATGAACATTACGATGAAAAAGTAACTAACGCTAAAATTACTACCAAAATGCCAGTTAATGATGAGTATGTTACAAAGTAATGCGTCAAAAAACCAACTAACTATGGAACAAAAAACTAGAATGTTTACTTTTTCATCGTAAATAGTATGACTTCATGCACAATCCAAACTGTCGAACCGAGCACTGTCAACATAATCCAATCTGCAACAAGTTTGAGAGTTCAATTAAACCAAAAGCCAGAGCATAGGTCCCGGCTAACCCCAGAGTTAATAAATCATTAAAGTCCAGGTGGGCCCCACCCACCCCAGAGTTAATCGACTGACAAATGTCAGGGTGTGCCCAGCCCAAGCCGTAGAGTTAATGAATTACTAAAGTCCAAGTGGGCCCGGCCCCCCCCAGAGTTAGTGAACCACTAATGGCCAGGTGGGCCCTACCCACTCAAGATTTACTGAACCACTAAAGTCCAGGTGGGCCCCGCCCACCCCAGAGTTAATGCCTGACTAATATCCAACTGGGCCCCGCCCACACCGTAGAGTTAATGAATTACTAAAGTCCAAGTGGGCCCGGCCCACCCCAGAGTTAATAACTTACTAAAGTCCAGATGGGCTCCTTCTCCACAGTTAATGACTTTTTAAAGTCCAAGTGGGCCCGGCCAACCCCAGAGTTTATTACTTGGAAAATGGCTAGGTATTTTCATTAGTTACTTCACAATCAATAATATTTTGATGCTCACGAAGATCCACTATCACAAGAAGCACTACTAAACTTATGGCAGTCATTTGACACTGAGGAATACAATATCTATAAAAAGCCTGAAGGGAATGCCCGGTTGGCTGACTCAACTTCCACAAAAAAGGGGGAAAACTAGAGTTTAGTAGTTACACCATGAACATGCGATTGCTACACAGCCCCACTAGGAACATACGCTAAGAAGACCAACCATGTCCGGTGAGCGCCTCCGTTTGGAAAACCCTCTGCAGCGGCGGAGCGTAGATCACAAGCAGCTGTCCCAGCAGCGAGAGCGAGACGGCCACCAGGAACATGCGGTTGCTGAAGAGCCCCACTTGGAACACGGACTTGGTCTGCGAGCGGCACGAGAGGGCGTTGAACATGTCGAAGAGCACGAAGCACGTGAACGTCATGGTCGTGTCGCGAGGCGTCAACTGGTTGTCGGACATCTGTGGGGATGTGGAATTCCGATTAGTAAAAAGCTTTCCCGCGCCACAATCTATGAATAGATAAAATAGTTTGGTGAGATTTAGAACAACTGCAAGAGTAGGAAGTTGCTCAGCTTCTCCATTTTCTGAAGTAAATGTAATTAATAAATTAATTAAATACTCAGGCTTAGGAGCATTGCAATGCCAAGGTATTTGTTAGTCAGGTATGTTACACTTTAGATTTCAAGCATTTAGCATATCTTTAGAAGCTGAGATTGTGGGAAATGACACTGTGCTGCCTAATTTCTAAAATATTTCTCCAAGTGAGCGATAACGCCTTCTTGTGGGCCCTAGAGGCCTACAGGGTGGGCGGTAAAGGTCTCGGAAGAAATTGGGGGGCACTGAAGTGGTTTAGGGGGGGCAATGGCTGATTTGTATTTTTATAATATTTTATTTTATACTAAAATAAAAACATACATCCATTATTTTTCTAAATATTATTAATAAAGTTTAGTTTCATTGCCCTCATTAGAACTCAGAGTGGGCAGTCTGAGTTCTCACCGAAATTGGCGTTTACGGCAAACCGATCGACTGGCGTTTTCTCCAAACTCCATGCAAGTTTTTACTAGATATTCTGTGGTTTTACTTCTTCAAGCTGTCAAAGTGAAACGCGGACTTCCGATTTGTATGAAAACGCGGAGTGGACGTAAACGGCAACGTCGACGTATTTACGGCAACGTTGAGTAAGCTGTCAAATCAAGCTCGGACTCGCAAATGTTAGTTCGCTTAACGCCCGCTGCGCGCGCTCATCAATTTCTCCATACATTTGAAAACGCCAGTCGATCGGTTTGCCGTAACGCCAATTTAGGTGACAACTTAGACTACCGGCTCAGAAACAAGATATAATAGTAAAATCATGTGGCACACTATAAACAAATAAATTAAACATATTAAAGCAATGATTGTGATTGTGATTTATAAGGTGTTAAAACTAAAAATTGTGGTGGGCGCTTGAAAATAATGGATTGTCAAAGTGGACGGTAAATAAAATAAGTCTGTGAATCTCTGGTCTAACCCTACTGAAACACAGAGTGAAGTTTTGGGAGCACGTACTTGGGACTTTGACAAATACCTGGCAATACCATTATCCACACGTCATGTGAAGTAAAGCTTCGAGTTGACGGTGGCCATACCTCTCTGTTGAAGACCCAGAGCGTGCCGGCGATGATGATGGCGGCGGAGAGCAGCACGTTGACCATGAGCCCGCGCGAGATCATCCGGCGGCTGGTGTCGCGCGGCCGCCGTGCCACCACCTCGTGGTCCACCGGCTCCACGCCCAGGGACTGCGCCGGGGGACCTGCGAGCCACCCCACAAGTGTACAGTGTGAAGGAATGATTTTAAACTGAACGAACAGGAGCCCTACTACGAATGCTATCGAGTAACTGCTAACGAGAAGGCCATATCACCTGTCAAAAATTTCAATACCAACTGCCAAACGCATGCAATATATTTGACAAGCGATGTCGCGTTCTCGATAGCGCTTGCTCGATACTGTTTTTAGTAGGGCTCCTGATCCTGAAGACCTTTCAATTATAGGATTTGGTCAACTGTGAAACACACTTTCTGCTGTGGTATCTAGCCTAAATTACGACATGGAGTACTTCACATACAATTTGAAGAAGCCCCTGGCCGGTCGGCATGGTCTTTGTAGCTCTCAAAGAAGGTACATGGGGTTCTGGCAGATGCCGAAATTTTATAAAATAAAAAAGTGGACTGCACTCCTACCGGACTGTATGTATATCGGTATGCAGGTGTAAAGGCGAGTTGGCATCGACTAAATAGTAACTAAAGGATGATTTTGGAGAAAGCGACTTATTTATCCTGTTTTTTATTTCAAAAATACAATGTGGACAGGTAATTTCGATGCCATTCGACGACAGCAAATGTGATTCATTACAAAACCCAAATATGAAGAGGGCAACGTTACTGCATTCTCTACTGCCATTTTTGCATTAAAAATATTTTTGACAGCTTGTAAAGATTGGAAGTAAAAATGCTTTTTTTTTTTTATGCGACCTGTCATGGATGGCTAATACCACACAACTACCGTTATGATATTAGCCCAATTCACCACATTCCCGAAGGAATTAAGGTGCCATGCCGGGACCTTCCCTTTATGAGCACAGCTACATTGAACTGGATGGAAAACACGGACAATTTTTAATTGCCGCTTCGACCATCTTTTCATCCAATGCGATGGTACCTACCCGGGCGGGCTTAAACCCTACCACCTAGTAGGGGAAGGGGACCTACAGTTTTACATGGATTCCAAACCATGGAGCAGCTCGCATTCGTGACGAAATGCACTTATCGAACTCTGAAAGAGAAAGACAGTGGTGCAAGTCGGTATTGAACCCGGGCCTCTGGTACGCTAGGCCAGTCCCCGTGCCACTAGGCTACGAGCCGCTCAACTTACCGTCCATGATGATGTTGATCCAGAGTATTTGCATGGCGTTAAGTGGATTAGGAATTCCCATGAGCGTTGCGAGAGCGATGAGTGACAGCGCCGCTATGGACGTAGAAAGCTGGAACCGTACGAAGTTGCGGATGTTGTAGAATATGCACTTGCCTTCCTCTATTGCGGCACTGGAAAGAGAGAAACTCCATTAATATTTGTTAATTTAATCTTGAGATTGCTACGGTGAAGGCTAAAATGATATTGGTCTATACCAAATACAAAACCTAACAACCTTGTGAACGTACTTGCATCAAACCCCTGCTAATCTCAGAGGACAAGCAACGACGACTCAAAAGATACGAAATACTGGACCTTGACAACCAGTTCTGATTGATTGCAGTATGGAGGAAGGTCTAACGTTATTGGACATGCCGACCTACAATATCTAGCACACTCAAAAAATCTGATTATCGCCTGATGACTGATGATGCATAAAAAAATATATGAATATATTAATTAAACAACCCAAGAATTTGTCCCATTCAACATTATCCAATGGTAAATCCATATTGAAGGTTTGATAGTTAGTAAACAAATCAACATCATGCTACGCTAAAGTGAGAGAGAAAGATGTCAATTGTGCCAATGGGTATCTAACTAGGTGTGAGGTGCAGAACTAAATCCACACCCACTATCTTCCCGAGCAGTGGATCCATGTCCTAGTCGCCACTGCGGGTCATACCCACGAATTTATGCTTGCGCTTAGCTATCACGTAGTACAACTCACATGATGGTAGCGAAGTCGTCATCGACCAGTATCATGTCGGCGGCCTCCTTGCAGACGTCGGTGCCGTTGCGGCCCATGGCGATACCGATGTCGGCCCGCTTGAGCGCGACGCCGTCGTTGACGCCATCGCCGGTCATGCCCACGATGTTGCCGAGCCGCTGCAGCGACTTCACGATAGCGAGCTTGTGTTTAGGGGTCACACGGTAGAACACGGACACCTGAAAACAGGTACGAAACAGAATACAGGTTATCTGACAACCGTTGTTGCTAACCGAAAATGTTTAGGAGGCATCCATGGGATATTATCCTTAACTTCCAGAGGAATTCCTTCCCAGGCTTTCTTCTACATTTGAAAATGAGAAATATTTTGAGTCTGACATATACTTTTGAAGCAGGACTTTAACCTGCAAAATTTAGATGCTCTAGCATCCTGAGCTAACCATGTACATACATCCCATTAGATGGCGCAAATTTTTTGTACGAATCCTACTACAATTAACAGCCTTTTCATGAAACAAATGACATTGAAATCGTCATTGAAATCAAGGAAATAATAAACAAACGACATTCTAAGAATAGTTTGTCGTACCGTGTCTATGATCCGGTCGAGCTCGGCATCGGAGAGAGCATCCATCTGGTCGCCGGACAGCGCCTGCGAGTGCAGCACGTCCAGGCCGATCATCTGGGCTGCAACACAAGGGGGGACTTACAACCTTCATTCACAAGATAATAAACATCACAGGGCGCTGCCTACAGTTAGGGCAAAGTGGAGGGGCACAAATGTAGAATGCAGTGAGTTTATTCAACGAGGTGGGCAATAGTTAGATAAGAAAGCATTGCAAACTGAATGACGGCAGAAATTACAGTGCTCCCTAGTGATGTTATTTTTGCAAATTAAGAGAATCAGTTCAACACAAACTTTATCGAGTTTGCTTGTGTATGTAAAACACAAAAAACGTCGAAATGCTGTAATAATAAAAAAGGTTATTTTAATTAGTAAATAAAATAAATAATAATGTATGCAACCAAGTGTCAATTGTTATGTCTATGAATAGCGCTGTTCCTAAAAGTTTGGTCAAACATCTTGAAAATTTTATATTGGGCTCCGATTACAGATGCAGAGAGCAGTTCTTATCTGGAACACGAGAACCGAATGGACTTTACTGTCTCGGAGCGGCCATATAGCATTTTTCCTTCGTCCTTAGTTCAATCGGCTCGTAGCCTTGTGGCGCGGGGACTAGCCTAGCGTGCCACAGGTCTGGGTTCAACTCCTCGCCCCGACCTGCATCACTTTCTTTCTCTTTATGAGTTCGATAAGTGCATTTCGTCACGAATGCGACCGGCTCGATGGTTTGGAATCCATGTAAATCTGTAGGTCCCTTCCCTACTAGGTGGTAGGGTTTAAGCCCGCCCGCGTTGGTACCATCGCATTGGATGAAAAGATGGTCGAAGCGGCAATGAAAATTTGTCCATGTTTTCAATGTAGCCGTGCTCATAAAGGGAAGGTCCTGGCATGGCACCTAATTATTTGGGGAATGTGGTATATTAGGCTTATATCATAACAATAGTTGTGTGGTATTAGCCATCCATGTCAGGTCGCAAAAAAAAAACAGTTTTACTTTTATAATGTGAAGCGTGAATAAATAAAAAATGAAGTATGCGTGCAGACAGACCTACGGCGACGGCGGTCTCGCGCGCGTCGCCGGTGACCATCTTGACGGCGACGCAGGCGCGGCGCAGCGCGTGCACGGCGGCGCGCGCCGACGGCCGCGGCGGGTCGCACACGCCCACCGCGCCCGTGTATGTGAGCGCGTCCGCGCGCCCTCCGCGCGCCAGCGCGATCACACGCAGACCTGCACCATGCGAGAGCTCACAACATTTTTATTCTATACTAGCGGTGGTTTTTTTCCACATTATGCAAGGTGGGCTGGTAGATAACGACTTACAGTCGTATTCAGAGTGCAGCTGTCGAAACTTAGTACGGGATTACATTGGACTAACCACACAAAAATCGGTTTAGTCCGGCGTATTAAAGTTAGCCTGCCCACTCTGAATATGGCTGTTAGGCATTAAGTTCTACCTATTGTGCAACTTATATTGTGCAATAAATGTTATATTATTGTTTCTGGCTCCGCTTGGGTCAATATTCTGGAACTCGGCAAAAGCGTCAACTGTGAATCTTAAGAACGGCCCGTAAGCTATGCTCCCCATACAAACGTAGTTTAACTAATCATTTGGAAACCGCTATTCCAATTGAATTGATATTTAATATATAATATCAGGTAACAAATATCTGTGTCTGCATGCTTTTGTTTTTTTGAAAAATCCAAACCGAATGAAATGAAAGCAAAAAGAAAATCTTCATACGAATTTTGTTTTCTCTGTGGTTTGACCCAGAATACATTTACCGAAAAAACAAAGGCATGCAGACACAGATATTTGTAGCCTAATATTAGATACCAAATATCAAGTATGTTGGAATAGTGGTTTTCAAATTAATAGTAAACTACGTTTGTATGGGAGGCGAAATTTTCTGATGCTAACGGGCCGACCTTAACCATCCAGGCACTCAAAAATCGCAAAAAAAAATTATCAAAATAGGTCCAGCCATTTAGAAGAAGTAATGAAGTGACATATACGCATGCAGAACAATTATACATGCAAAGATGAAGTTGTAAATTGTATGGCTTTTCAAATATGAAAAGACATGGCACCTCATTCCTTCGTAGGGCTAATATCATGACAGTGGGTTCTGCTAATATCATGACTGGGCATGGACAGCTAAAAATAAGAGCGGGTATTATATCCATTAATAAAACTAAAAACTTCTCATAAACTTGATCTAATCAACTGATAGAGTGCGTTAAATTTATTTTGACACCAGCACTGCATTAGTGTGTGCGTGCAATGGTGAAAATTGGTTTGTCAATATGGGACACACGATAGGTATAATAATAAAAATTATAAGTAGATGTTTATGGTTATAATTTTCAGTAAAAAAGTAATTAAATTGTACCATCACAGAATAGACGGATTTGGTTGAAACTGGGTTTAACGGCCATTAGGGAGCATCATCCATGATTTTAACAGATTATGGCTTATGAACGGCTCGTAGCCTAGTGGCGCGGGGACCGGCCTAGAGTTCCAGAGGTCTGGGTTCAATTCCTCGCTCTGACAGCACAACTTTGTGTGGTGCGTGTCGAAATTGAGCTGCTCCATGGTTCGGAATTCATGTAAAACTGAAGTTCCCCTACCCCTACTAGGAGGTAGGGTTTAAGCCCGCCCGGTCGAAACGGCAATGAAAAATTGTCCGTGTTTTCCATTCAGTTCAATGTAGCCGTGCTCATAAAGGGAAGGTCCTGGCATGGCACCTAATTCCATGGGGAATGTGGTGTATTGGGCCATTGGTGTATTGTCAGCCTCAGTGGCCCAGTGGCGCGACACTTCGGCGATCGCTCTCTGAAGTTAAGCAACGCTGGGTCCGGTCAGGTCTTGGATGGGTGACCATTCGACCGTTGAGAGAGGCTGGCCGTGGTTCGGATTCCACGTTAAACTGTAGGTCCCCTTCCTTACTTACTAGGTGGTAGGGTTTATCCCGCCCGGGTTGTTACCATCGCATTGGATGAACGATGGTCGAAGCGGCAATGAAAATTGTCCGTGTTTTCCATCCAGTTCAATGTAGCCGTGCAATATAAGGAAGGTCCTGGCATGGCACCTAGTTCCCATGTGGTGTGTTGGGCTAATACCATGACAGAAGGTGTGGTATTAGCCATCCATGTAAGGTTGCATAAAAATAATATTTACAGACTGTACAATATTAATTTTATACCCCGACAATCAAAATGTCTCCGCTTCCGCAGTACCAACCTAAAGACAAAGAGACACTGACCCATGCGGCCGATGTTGTACGCCTCGGACAGGAAGTCGTTCTGCTTTCCCTTGTCGAGCGGCGCGAAGTTGCCGGCGCTGTCGATGTACTGCGCGCACAGCGGGAGCACCTTCTCGATGGCGCCCTTCACGAAGTACTCCTCGCGCAGCTGGTTCGCCTCGGCCAACTTCGGCACGCACTTCACCACCATTATCTTGGTCTCCGAGCTGCGATAGAAATGGGTTTTAACAAATGGGTTTTTCGAGCGGCTCATAGCCTAGTGGCGCGGGGACTGGCCCACCAGAGGCCTGGGTTCGATACCGACATGCACCACTGTCTTTCTCTTTCCAAGTTCGATAAGTGCATTTCGTCACGAATGCGAGCTGCTCCATGGTTCGGAATCCATGTAAAACTGTAGGTCCCCTTCCCCTACTAGGTGGTAGGGTTTAAGCCTGCCCGGGTTGGTACCATCGCATTGGATGAAAAGATGGTCGAAGCGGCAATGAAAAATTGTCCGTGTTTTCCATCCAGTTCAATGTAGCCGTGCTCATAAAGGGAAGGTCCTGGCATGGAACCTAATTCCTTCGGTAATGTGGTGTATTGGGCTAATATCATAACGGTAGTTGTGTGGTATTAGCCATCCATGTCAGGTCGCATAAAAAAATAAAACATTGTTTGTGCAGAAATTTTCTGATAAAGTACACAACTACATTTTCTGCTGAGTGGGTTTCAGAACTCAAAAACAATACAAGTGCTCCCTCAGCATTTCTTCCCGAAAGAGAAGAGTCGTAAGAGTCGACGAAGAGATTCGTCATGAGTGGATCAAATTCGCGTGTGGACTTGCCAGAGGTCAAAGGTTGAAATACTGCACCGCCCCGTTCATCCACCACTTTCTTTCTCTTTCTGACTTGCATAAGTGCATTTCGTTACGAATGCGATCTTTATGGTTAATCGCACCAACATTCGTACAATCGTATTGAATAAACGATGGTCAACCGCCAATTAAAATTGTCTCTATTTTCCACCCAGTTCAATGTTGTCGGGCAGTATAAGGAAGGTCCTGGCAAGGCACCATGCCCATGTGGTGTGTTGGGCTTACATTATGACACAGTAGTATTAGCCATATCTAGTGACATAAAAAAAAGTACATTCTTAGAACCCTGTGCTGTCTTCTATACTGTGTGGGTTTCACCATAAACAAATAATACAATTATACTGATATACTGATGTGAATCGTCATTTGTTACTCCTTCCTTACTTACTTACTAACATGGATTGGCACCATGGCATTGAATGAACGATGGACGAAGCGGCAATGAAAATTGTCTGTTTTTTCCATCCAATTCATAGTACCCGCGCAATATACGGAGGTCCTGGCATTTTGTCTCCATGTGGTGTTATGCCATGTCCAGTTACATAAAAAACCCAAAAAAAAAGTAATTTGCCAAGATTGTAAGTATGCAGACCTGAAGGGTATCTCCTGTGTCCTGGTGTACTGGTCGCGGACTCCCAGCATCCCGTTCTTCATTGCCACGGCGAGCAGAGCGCCCTCGGTGGGTTGTCCCAAAAGCACCTCGTCACGAATGTTGGCATTGTTACACACCACTCCCACCTGAGGCAAATTGGGAAATGGATTAATACGTTCTTCTACTGGAGGTGATCAAATTATGCGGCTTACTACAGCAGATTCTCAATTATTGGATGAAATGTATTGTGAACCAGGAAAAATCAAGTTATTATTATTATTATGTTATTTATATCACTAGCATGTGATATAAATAACATAATGCGTGAATTTCATTTTTCCCGGAGTGCACTTGTATATTTAAAAAAAAATTGATATTACTAATATTACTTATCATTCACATTCTATATTTGTTTAGATTTTTTACTTGTTTACTGATTGTTTAACATTGTTATTGATTATTTGTTATTTTTTTTATTGCCTTTATGTGTTTGTCTAGTCGGTTTTTAAATCCATTTACAGTTTCAGCACTAATGACCTCCTCCGGCAGCTTGTTCCAAGAGTCTACAACTGTGTTCACCGAGAAGTGTTTCCTGGGGTTAGAATTTGATGCAGAGTGGTTTAGTTATTATGTTATGTTATTGTGACAAAAAAAAAACCAGTGAAAACCGTTCAATTGACTGACAAACACCGGAAAACACTGGCGAACATCAGAGAAAACCGGCGAACCCCAGTGAACATCACCAAGAAATATAAAACCTTGGTGCCCGATTCATCAATTCTGCTACCCACAATCTTGCTGCCTATTCAGTTACTTTCATTTATTTTACGCTAAGGAGTACGCGGGTGTGGAACATGACTAACTAGCAAGTCGTGCTCTAAACGATAAAGAAATCCTGGGAGGGATGAGAAAAATACCTCGAGCATGGAGTAAACGCCCATCTTGGCGACGTCGAGGTCTCTGCCCTTGTACGCGCGCAGTTCGATGTCGCCGCGCTCGTTGTACCCGGCGCCCGTGACCTCCGCGATGTGACCCCCGGACGTCGAGATGGTTGTCACAGTCATCTCGTTCTTGGTCAGGGTCCCTGGAATTTACGGCAGTGCGCGTTGGCTCAACTTCATTGTATCGGCTTGATCGTAGGGGACATAAGGGAGAAACTATTCTAAACCAGATCTAATTCATAGTGTAGACTTAAGATAGTGTCACATGATTCACTCAATCAAAACTTCCGTACGTGTGTACGTCACTAAACTCGTATACGGCTGGACCGATTTTGATGACAGTTTTTCTGTGTTTGAGTAGGTCCCTGGATGGTTTTGATTTACAATAAACCCGGTACAGCGCGCTGCGCTAGGAATTTCTGTTTTATTTTTGCAACATTTGGGCAGGAGAATATCTATGCGGTCCGCTTGTTATCCTTGAATAAATACTGCATAATACCTCTTGCCGCTACTATTCCGATACCTACTCATTTACCCATGACAGAGAAATTTCTCATTTGGTTTGCACCAGATACTTCCATGGGGAAATGGATTGAGCCCTGATTTGACCACATTCAGCTACCTGAAATCCGATAGTTAACTTTTGGTCACAATGCATATTTACATGGTGTAACCAAAAGTTAACGGGCGTAAGTTGTTTTGATGGAAGCAATTGTGTGATTTATTCTTGATTTTTTTTTTCGAGGGGTGCGAGCACTCACCGGTTTTGTCACTGCAGATGACGTTGACGCAGCCGAGCGTCTCCACGGTGGGCAGTTTCTTGACGATTGCCTTTCGCTTCGCCATGCGCATCACTCCCAGCGCCAGCGTCACAGTCACAACGATCGGGAGCCCTGCCATCAATACATGTGACGTTGAAAGTTGATCGAGACCTCTACCATCAACACAAGTCACTTTGGCAGACGATCGAAAGCCCTACGATAAATATTTCGGAAGACGTCAGTCCATGGAGAACCGTAACATTTATATATGTCGCGCTGTAGATTGGGATGCACGTGATGTTTGAAGTCAATAGGAGTTCAGACACCTGTAAAAGTGATGTTGGAAGTCGATCGGGAGTTCTGAAATCCATAGAAGTAATGTTGGAAATTTATCCATGATTGATGATTATGGAGCCCTACCATTAATACACGTAACGTTGGAAGTAGATAGGGAGTTCTGAAATCCGAATAAGTAATGTTGGAAATTTACCCATGTTTGATGATTATAGAGCCCTACCATCAATACACGTAACGTTGGAAGTCGATCGGGAGTTCTGAAATCCATAAAACTGATGATGGAAAATTATCTATGATTAATGATGATAGATCCCTAGCAACAATATACATGGGTGTTGGAAATCGATAGGGGAGTTCTGAATTCCCTAGAAGTGTTGTTGGAAACTGATCCATGATTGATGGATGCCTAACGTGGCATTGGAAGTCGGTTCTGATATTCATGCAAAAGACGGAGAATAATTTCAGTCAGCCTCTGTAGCCCAGTGGCGCGACACTTCGGCGATTGCTCTCCGAAGTTAAGCAACGCTGGGTCCGGTCTGGTCTTGGATGGGTGACAATTCGACCGTTGAGAGAGGCTGGCCGTGGTTCGGATTCCACGTTAAACTGTAGGTCCCCTTCCTTACTTACTAGGTGGTAGGGTCAATCCCGCCCGGATCGGATGAACGATGGTCGAAGCGGCAATGAAAATTGTCCGTGTTTTCCATCCAGTTCAATGTAGCCGTGCAATATAAGGAAGGTCCTGGCGTGGCACCTAGTTCCCATGTGGTGTGTTGGGCTAATACCATGACAGAAGGTGTGGTATTGGCCATCCATGTCCAGTCACATAAAAAAAATAATTGGAGCCTTACCATCACATGCAAAATAATGTGTGCAAAGCTCCCTTCGACCCACCTTCAGGTATAGCGGCCACGGCGAGACTGACCCCTATGGTGAACATCTCATTGATCGCCTTCCCCTGCAGCCACCCCAGCAGCATTATCACGCCGATAATGCAGAACGAGTACAGCGAGAGCTGCGCGCCGAGCGTGTCCATGGAGCGCTGCAGCGGCGTCTTTGGCGCCTCCTCCGCCTGCATCATGCGGAAGATGTCGCCGAACTCGGAGCGCTCGCCGGTGCTCACCACGATACCCTGCGGAAACAGTCCAACAATAAAACTGCCGAGCGTTTTAATCCAATTCAAACAAGAAGGAGGGTCTCAATACGCCTGTATTTTTTTTATGATTTTTACCTCAGTACGCCTGGATCAACCGATTTTGAAAATTATTTTTTATTTCAAAGCTGCTGCTTCCCGTGAGGTCCCATTTTAATTTGGTTTAGTTCTGACAACGATATCCATGCGAAAATGATTTAAGTCTTAAATTTGCATTAAGCATCTGCGTGACAAATGGACGAATAACTCAATATAATGCCAACCGATTTCGATGATTATTTTTTTGTTGGAAAGGACGTGTACAAATTAGTTAGTGTACTTCAGATTCACTTAAAATAAACAAATAAACAAAAATTTTAACAAAAAAAAACCGATTTCAAAGAAAAAATTTCTTTTTTTTTTATGGTGGATGAGTCGCTAAATCATAGGCTTAGAATGTAAAGACATACAGACCCAACTGGCGGATGAGACCAAAATCGTTTCGTACAAAATGTACTGAAATTTATTTTTCTATTAAAAAAAGTCTTAATCGCTCTGCAGCTACAAAATAATGATCTGATGTTATGTTTTAAGTTTCACTTTAAAGTATTGAGGAAAAGTTAAGAAATTCGATCGACAAACAATCAGTGGGTCACCCCAGTGGGATTTTTGTCCGGGTTTTTACTACCGTTCACTTAACAATCTATAAATGCACAGTTCACCATGCTTTCTTCAAGGAAAACTAGAGAAATCATAAAGATTTCACAAATAAATACTTCACAATCCGTGCGCTCGACTCCAATGTACTGATAAAGAATTGAGAAGTTGTCTCATCGGGCAGATTGTTCCATCTCCCGCTAACTCGCGGTAGTGGTACTTGAGTTGACGTCTCACTCCCACACTTTGTTCGTCTTGTAAGCACAAAGCTCTGTGCTAGGTCTATGGGCTAAATAATCCCTAATTGATATGCATAGCCTCGACCTGAGAACCAGAGAAGAGCTACGGAGAATTTATCAACAATTACATATTTTCTCCAGGTAGGTATCTTTTGAGGGATGATCTCTTTACCCGTTCTCTTGCATCCAATGAACTTGGGAGGAACACAATGGTAACAAAAAGTAACCGGACACACTCCAAAGACCACCGGCACGATGTCGCCCGGCAGCAGGTTGCGGGCGAGGAACGTCTACGAGCTGCCATAACTGAGGCCGTCTCACCTTAGCGTTGCCGCAGCGCACGAGCGTGCCCATGAAGGCGATGTTGTCCTTCCGCACGCGCCCGCCGACGCTCTTGTTGGGCGCGACGCCCTTGCTGGCCGGCTCCGTCTCGCCCGTGAACGACGACTCGTCGATGGCGAGGTCGCGGCACTCGAACAGGCGCAGGTCGGCCGGCACGCGGTCGCCGACGTCCAGCGGCACGATGTCGCCCGGCACGAGGTTGCGGGCGAGGAACGTCTCCACGTTGCCATCACGAAGACTGGTGGATTAATGCACATTTTTAGATTTAAAAAAAACTATCTTTGAAAACGTATGGCTTTTCACGCGGCAGGAGGAGACATTCTTCGTAGTTTCCAGCAGATAGTCAGCCCGTTGTCGAGGAGGCAGCCGCTACGTCCATACGCAGCAGCGGACTGACAGCTAGGCTCGCCGTTGTCGTAGATTGTAGCTTCGTACGGATGTAGCGACTCCCTCCTTGACGACAGGCTGAACGATCAGCTCGAAACGTCGGAGAATGTCTCCTCCCGCCACGTGAAAAGCCGGAGGTTTTCAAAGAGGATTAAAGGCAGGCTTTCAGGTTAGGCATTTTATAATTAATGGATAACAATTGTTATGGGGGTTGAACGATATGTCTGCCAATCAAGACCTATAAAAAGTTTTCGAGGTATTCCTTAACCAGCTAAAAGTAATTATGAAGGAAGACAGACTCATACTAGACTGCCAATTTGGAATGAGGATCAAACACTCCACCGCTGAGCTGCTCAACAGTGGCATAGATTTAAGAGGAAGGATATATATCTAATGTCATACGAAGTACAAAACTCGCCGAAAACAGCTTATTTTAATAATAATAATAATAATAATATGCTTTATTGCTTCCATACACATAGGTACATGCAAGGGAGGACTTATTGCCTAAAGTCAATATCTTCCAATCAACCCGATAATGGGACAAAAATATACAGGTAACAACAAAAGAAAAGCAACCTAAGATTATTTCTTGTGCACTATTTATAATTACTCTAAATTATCTCTATAATATATCTTTTTCGCTGGTACTATGACATATCTAACCAGCGCCATCTCCTGTCACTGCCAGAACTAGTTACACCGTCATTAAACTAAGCTTGATTCCAAATTACGCTTATGTAGGCGTGATTAAATAATGTCATTGTGAATAAAAAATATCATTGATAATTCATTGGATTATATTTAATGTATTCTGAAATGTGAATTGCAACGATACCTGTGGACTTCTATTCAACACCTATCTATGACAGTGGAGTGTTTGGTAAGATAGTTCACAAAATAAGTCTAACCAGCTCAAGTAAGACAGACTTATCCGGACTACCAATCTGGGATTAGGGCCAAAGACTAACCTAACCAATATATATTTGCTATAAGCTAAATTATAATTACTTTCTAGATCCATCGTTAGCAGCAGATCTACTTTTATTCCTATCTACATCTAGTCTACTGGGGTGGTGTTTGGTTTAGAGTGACATGTAAAAGAGTATATGCCCCGAAACCTTGGGCTCGATCGAATATACAGATGTCGCTTCACGATTCGAACACGTGTTCCATGTTGCAATCCCGGAAACTATAAGCAGTGTAATTTTATGAGCCCTCGCACACCATGATACGGCTCTATGCCCAGATGATGAGAAATTAGTTAGTTAAATCGGGATTAACTTTTATTCACGTCAATGCCACCAGATACAGCGAGCAAGAAGATTGAGATAGTGCTATTTGTTCACACCACCTCACGGAAATGTAAGTAGTCCAATTATGCGAGCCACAAAAGGACAATAACCAAAATTAAACCAGAGGCGAAGTTGTGAGTTGGCAGTTATAGGAAAGTTTGAACGTTGTTTGAATTTGAAATTAATAAAATTAATTTTCGTGTTTGTAGTTAGTTTTCGAAAAACCGGATTATCAAGAACAAATAAAATTTTACTTCCAGTTTTGCCACGCGCAAATTACATCAGTAGGTTAACGCACATCACTGACAGGTGGATAATTATTTCACATTATTCTTCTCTTTCACGCATCATATTCATATTAGAGATGGAAGTTTATCCTGACGGCGCAATCAATAATTATAGGATGTGACTAAAATGTTTCTTTTCAAATGATGGCCTGGCAATTACAGTCTGCCAGTTTGCTTTATTAAACCGTATTTTCAAAAATCTATATCTACAGTTAACTACAACAAAAAAGACGGGCCTTTTTCACCTACACTGCTGATTAGCCTGATCACCACATATCAAGGGCCTTTCTTAGCAGCTTGCACCAATACCAGTACAAGATAATCAGCGCTTTAGTAATAAGCGTCGTTAAAAACAAATCAACACTTGGTGAAAACCAGGCTTAACATTATGGATATAATTTTGTCTAAATATGTAAAACTGAACTGCGTTTTGTGGATTGTATTACCAGGTATTGCTTAAAAATTGGCCATAGCAACGAGGTCATTGTACAGTGCCTATAAACATTTTTCAAATTGTATGCATTTAGCATTAGTTTTGGTACAGTAAGGCCAGATTTTTCAATGGTTTAATAAACAATCAGATAGCTATTCGACGGATCTATTTACGCTTGCTTGCTTATCCATCCTTTATAGTAAGTCCATATTATTATTAGTAAAATTAGAGTCAGATAATTGTGATATAAGATATAACCCTCCGGTAATTACTATCCGTGTTTTGAGAAACGTTAACTTGTACTATCAGTCCGATAAGTTTTTTTTTGACTGGACATGGATGGCCAATACCACACCTTCTGTCATGGTATTAGCCCAACACACCACATGGGAACTAGGTGCCATGCCAGGACCTTCCTTATATTGCACGGCTACATTGAACTGGATGGAAAACACGGACAATTTTCATTGCCGCTTTGACCATCGTTCATCCAATGCGATGGTACCAACCCGGGCGGGATAAACCCTACCACCTAGTAAGTAAGGAAGGGGACCTACAGTTTAACGTGGAATTCGAACCACGGCCAGCCTCTCTCAACGGTCGAATGGTCACCCATCCAAGACCAGACCGGACCCAGCGTTGCTTAACTTCGGAGAGCGATCGCCGAAGTGTCGCGCCACTGGGCCATTGAGGCTGACTATGAGTATTATCTGAGGATTGAAAAATCCGCCCTAAATTAACTTAATTGATGGGAACAGACTTTATAATGAGATTTTTTCGTTTTAGGCTTTTCAAGATTGCACTGCACTCCCAGGCACAGGAAATCGACTCCAGATAAGGTGATCCGATGGTAAGACGAAACGAACATATGACTTGTCACCTAATTGAATCTTTAGTTACGCTTGGCGACCCACATCTCATTATTTTCGATATGACAGTGTTCGTGTTTCAAGTGACGTATGTATTGAACTGTGTATTGCATAAGGCAACAAGAAACGTGGGAACAAAAATGCAATAGATTGCATTAGTTGCTCAAACACATTGCTTATAGTGGATATGAGTACTGATTTTCTGTGTTTTTTTGTAACTGAATATCAATGGCTAATACCACACTGCTTTAATGATATTAACCCAACACACCTCATGGAAAAATAGGTGGTACAGGGCTACATTTAACTGATTGGCCCATTGCCCATTCAACCATCGTTCAATGGGATGGTATCAACCCAGGCGGGGTTAACCCTACCACCTAGTAAGGAACGGTTACGTGGAATCCGAACAACGAAAGAAAAATCCCTTAGTCGCCTCTTACAACATGCACGGGAAGAAATGCAGTGGCCCCAATTTTATTATTTTAAGTGTTGGAACTGACACAGCACCACAGAAAAGGAAGGAGATGGCATGCGTGGCTTCCGAAATGCGTTCGCCAAGTTGGTTCCCACCTACATGAACCCTCTAATACGTCTGCGACTATGTTTGCAAGCAACATGTTCGTTTTAAAATGGGTTTTAGAAAATTGGCGACGGTGGGTCTTATAGTTGGTTTGACCTTAAGTATGTACCTAGTGTCCAAAATGGCCAAAGGAGTTACTCTACACCATCGAGAAAAAAAAACCAGCCAAGTGCGAGTCGGACTCGCACACGAAGGGTTCCGTACCATCGTACAGGATTTACAAAAATAAACACGTTTTTTGTATGGGGCCCCCCTTTAATTTATATTATTTTATAATGTTACCTATTTTTTTGTTATAGCGGCAAAATAAATACATAATGTGTGAGAATTTCAGCTTCCTACCTGTTACGGTTCATGAGATACAGCCCTGTGACGTACGGACGGACGGACGGACGGACAGCAGAGTCTTAGTAATAGGGTTCCGTTTTTACCCTCCGGGTACGGAACCCTAAAAACTAACATTTATCAAGAACACTCCTACATTGTGCATTTCTATCTAAAGTTGAAACCCTACATCGAATCGATGAACATAGTAAAACCAATCAGTCTTACGACGCGCGCATTTTTTATCTGTCAAGACGTCAAGACTGGTTTGCATTGTAGGTCAACGAACCGATGCCAAAGTGGTCGTAATGAGAGGAAATTACTGACATATTTTACAACCGCGTTGGCGTGCTATTTAGATAGATTCAACATTTACAAGTGCTAAGTTTGATTACAGTGCAAAACATGTGTATTTTTAACACGCTTCGGATGTGAACCTGTACATTCTAAGTATCTTTGATTTTTTTTCTGAGTTTGATGAGTGCTTCATCACGAATGCGAAATGTTCCATGGTTCGGAATCCTCGTTAAGCTGTAGGTCCCTTTCGTCTACTATGCGGCTAAAGCCCGCCCGTGTCGGTACCGTCGCATTGGATGAAAATATGATCAAATCGGCTATGAAAAAATATACGTGCTTTCCATTCAGTTCATTGTAGCTGTGTCGTAAAGGGAAGGTCCTAGCACCTAATTCCTACGGGAATGCGGTGTTGGGCAAATATCATGACAGTAGGTGGGGCATTGGCCAGCCATGTCAAGTTCCATAAAGAAAGAAAAGTATCAAGAGGTTTCCCATTAAGGTGGCCCAACCCGGCGGGACTAACTCATTCGCGGGCACTGTACAAAACCGTGCTGTTGCGCTCTGGGACCTTCTCTGTTTCAATGAAAAAGATAGGCTCCTTGATGAGGAAGATGCAACATGTCCACAAAAAAGAAAATGTGCATAGTGTGTGTTTTGGTAAGATTTACGAAATTTTTTATTACAAAACGACTTATAGCTAAAAGTAAACCACGATCACTGTAGTCAAAAACCAAAAGCTTTTAAATCTTGATTAAATAAGCTATGTCTGATGACTAATCTTTTTAAGATGTTCTAACTTTATCATTGCGTAATCCACCTCCCAAAGTTATTGTATAAAACGCGCGAAAAATTCGAACTTTCGGACCTTATAACTTAGAAACCAAACACAATTACAATACCAACGGTCATCAGACATCTAATTTGATCAAATAAAGCTATTTTGAGCAAAATTTAGGATCTCTGACAAGAAATATGGGCATGGTCTTCTTTCCCCGTTTGTATAGGGAGTTGAGCGGGAGGTCCACCTTAAAAGATCCTAGTAAAGTAGACCGCTAATCTACATTTTGTAATATCCACTTTATGCTATATACGATGGAGTCCAAGTCAATCGTCTTCCATATTTTTAGAAAACACACACATTTTTAAAACCTAACCTGTGGAGTTACCACAGGAAATTTATTATTTTTGACTATAATAAATTACTCACCGGGTAAACAGGCAAGTGAGTGAGTAGATTTGAAGTTTAGTTTAATTTTGCACCATGCAGAAATCTACAAGCAGGCATGGTGCGAAATGCAGCTTAAATTTACATTTAATCACTTGCTTGTCTGTTCGACCGCCGAGTTAGTATACCATGGTAACGGACCTGGCCTTGACCGTCATTGTCAATACACGCGTACGTGTTACATTGTGTGTCAATATTTACTAGGACCAATTTAAATAAGTTGAGCAAACTGTACATAGAAGTAATTTGTCACCCGGGCTACACAACTGGAATGTCTGAGGTTAAGTGTTCCACCGTTGACGATTTCGAAATGTGACAATTTCCAAATTCAATAGGCTTAGAAGAGAATTGTCATAAAGAAATAAAGTAAGTTTTACGTTTCCCTTTCACGAGAAGTTAAGAGTCTTATCTGCGAGGAATTTACTCGAAGAAAGAAATGAAACAGCTTAAGATGATCCGCACTTAAAATTAATAACAATAAAACAAAGTATTTAGCATAAGCTCTAGAAAAAAAGAACAAAACACTGGTAGAATACATAAATAAAGTTAAAAATAGGAGTGAGATGTAAAAGAACCGGTATAAAAAAGGCGTAGGTCTTAGTCAACAGGCACCAATGCATTCACACACTGTCCATATTCCTATTAGAACCAACCGATCCTGCAGATCTTTTATCTATAGTGTCGGTTACTACGGAATGCCGAGATATTTCCCACAAGAACAACTTGGGCTCCTTCAAACGTAATGTGAACAAGGAGCTGCTGGCCTGTGGGAATAATTTTGGGAGTCCGCGAAAAAGTTCGAAAGCCCACGGGCGTCGCGCTTCGTCGGGCGCCTCTCAGGCGAGTCTGGCGGACGCCATTTCAACTAAAGTCGGACGAACTGCCAGACATGGGTGCCAAACATAAACACCTAGGAGAGAAAATAGCTCAAGTTGACAACAGATATAAATCGACGGATTGTGCTGAGATTGTGACGTTGGCTTTTATTTTTGCGGTATTTCAAAAACTCACGATTTATGTTTGTTTTACAGGAGACGAGAATAAAACTAGAGCGGTGGTGTTTCAAAGTAGAGCAGGGGGAGTTAGATGTTGAGCGTTTGGTTTCAATGAATAATATATCAGGCGAATCGTCCGATGGGCACCCATTTTATATTTGTATAGAATCGACTGTACATCAAGGACACATTCGTATAAGAACAATTTAAAAAGAACTAGGTACTTCAAGGTTGGACTCAAACAACGACCGAATTCGGGACGCGCACCATCCAATGTTCGTTGCACAAAATGGCGTCCCTGGTGCACTTCTTATGTGTCGTAGGAACTCGAGAACATCAGGAGTGAGCGAATTCGTAAGCGAACGGACTGGCGGGCACTACCGCCAATGTATGCCTTATCAGTAAAACGTGGCTACGCCACTGCCGGTCTTGGAAGGGTAAATTTTGCACACAGTTCAATGTAGACGAGTTCAAGGAAGCTCCTGGCATGGCACCTAGTTTCTACGCGGTGTGCTAGGCTAATACCATGACAGTAGACTCACCAGTGACAGGTGGTGGCACAAGCTATTGGAGATTAATGGTAAATTAAAATTGTAGGTCCCCCCATCCTTACTAGGTGGTCGGGTTAATCCCATTTTTTCTCTTCCACCATCTTGCATGGTACCTCCAAGGAAGCTCCTGGCATGGCTCCCAGTTTCTATATGTTTGGTTATACTACTACCGTGACAGTGGACTCACCAGTGACATGTGGGCGGCACGAGCTTGTTGAGCTCCTGCAGCGACTTCTCCGAGCGGTACTCCTGCACGAACGCCACCGTCACCACGATGATGATGGCCACCGTGATGGAGATTGCGTCGTCGAACTGCCGCATGAACACGCTCACACCGGCCGAGCCTGCAACCGTCCACACGTTGCAGTCGACACGCGCCCTCGCGACGGGACGAACTTATTGGCGGACCGCTCTGCCAACGTCTCTGCATTTTACGAATGTATGTAAGGAAATTCTTACTTGATCGGCCATTTTATAAATTTGATGAATTTCTTTTTAGAATGTAAAAATAATAATAAGAAATAAAAATAATAAACAATTTTGTGTAATGAGGGTTAATGTGTGTATGGAAAAGATAGAAATGTATGTATTGCATTAATGTAAATGTCTAGAAAATAGTTATTAATTTATTGTAATTGTAATTAATCATTGCAATGCTCATGTGTTGCTGGTTGTAAGAACTTAAGATCGGCCCAGATCGAAGAAGATCGGGTCAGAAAATTTCGCTTCCCATACAAACGTAGTTTACTAATAATTTTAAAACCACTATTCTAACTTACTTCATATTTAGTTTCTAATATTTGGCTACAAATATTTGTGTCTGCATGTCTTAGTTTTTTCGGTAAATGTATTCTGGGTCAACCCACAGATAAAACAAAATTCGTATGAAGATTTCCTTTTTGCTTTCGATTCATTCGGTTTGGATTTTTAAAAAAAACAAAAGCGTGCATGCACAGATATTTGTTGCCCGATATTATATATTAAATATCAATTTAATTGGAATAGCGGTTTCCAAATGATTAGTAAACTACGTTTGTATGGGGAGCGTAGCTTACGGGCCATTCTTAATAGAAGTAATTACTGTAATTAGATCGTCATACCTTTGTAATTTGGTGTTATCGACGAATTTAAAATAAATAAATATCAAAGAATACATTTTAAAATCCAGTCAATTTCATTTCGTGCTGATAGCATAATAAATAAAAAAGCTGGGATTAAAGTAATTTTAAAAATATATCATTTCTTGATACTACATATGAGACACCTGACAAGAGTGACTGAATAGGTCAAAACCTTACAAATTACCCCACTAACCAAATTTTGTCAAACGATATGCCTCTTCACTACATAGTATAAAACAAAGTCGCTTTCTCTGTCCCTATATCCCTATGTACGCTTAAATATTTAAAACTACGCAACGGATTTTGATGCGGTTTTTTTTAATAGATAGAGTGATTCAAGAGGAAGGTTTATATGTATAATAACATCCATTAAATATAGGAGAAATACTGTTATTCTTGAGGTTTCCAATGTCATGTCGTACAAAAATATTTTTTTTCCGCTTACATTGCAAACGCAGGCTGAACCCTACGAAATTTATCAAAATAATGTATTAAGTATTGTATACATTGAAAAGTTCTACAGAAAACTCCGCGATGGTATATATCTATCTCTTATGGATATCCTACAGCAACATTTTTTTCTCATTTACTTTTTACGACAAATAATGGCAAATTTTCGAAGCGATTTTAACCAGTACAGCATTAATCCTTATCCAATTAAATACCTTAAATACATTGTTGATTTAATATAGATCTATACGGCCCTTTACAGCATATGATTTAAAAGAATATTTTCGAAGATATTATAGATTTAAAAATTGCGGGATGTAGTGTTTGCGGCGGTACCGGCCGGTCGGGGCGGCGGGAGCGTGCCTCGGAGGCCGCGGTTCTCCCTATAGCACTTTGAATTTATTATTTCTCTAATATCTAATAATCATGTAATAATAATATCTAAGTTTTTTTTATTTCAAATATCTCAATGTAGGAACTCTACGTAAAAATGGTTTATTTGTGTATCATTGTGTCAAAATAATATTTTTTAAATGACATTATGCCCGTGCAAAGCCGGGACGGGCTGCTAGTTTTATAATATAAATAGAAAAATGTTCCAATGATTTTAATTGTAATTTAGAATAATTTAAGCTTAAAACTATGTCCAAGTGTTACTAAAACATTTTTAATGTATTTTAGTATTATTTATTTATTTGATAACTTATTAAGAATATGAATTTATTTTGCAAAATCTGGAAGGCATGCAAGGGATACATGTAATAAAAACATAAATATTTGTTCATTTTGAGTCCGAAGGTGTGGCCAGATGTATCTAGATGTATGTATGACCACAGATAAATAAATCATGTGACGATAAATTAAAAAAACAGAGAGCAAAAAGTTTGCAAAATATTCAACCGGAAATGAATTAACAAAATATTGTGAAATTTATTTCATTAATTTACTTGAACAGAAAACAGTGAACAAATCCAAATACTGATGCTATACACACACGGTATACGTCAATAGCTGTAGCGAGCGCATTTATAGTATAGTATTGATTGCCATATTTGACACAAACACTGTCTCTTCATTTCGTTTTCGTTATTCTGACGTCAAAGAGGAATTAATTGTGTTGGGAGCTCTGATAGGCAACATGGCGTGCGGTCACAGTGTGTTACTGGATATTGTTGTAGATTGGGTTGTTTGCCCATGCACATAAGATTATATTCATGTATATAGAACATCTGGTCTCTTTGATACGGAACTACAGATCAATGAATCTTCGAATTGAAGTTTAGGAAACGACTACTTAGGCCAACTCGGTCGGTACAAAAACCTAACCGTTCGCAAGAGTCGCAAGAGTGCAAGAAATGCTAAATAAATTACATAGTACGAAAATTTACATTGTCATGGTACGTTACAACAAAAGACTATGTGTAGTGTATATTTATCTCAAATTAATAAAGAGGTTTTTTTTTTATGCGACCTGACATGGATGGCTAATACCACCCAACTACCGTAATGATATTAGCCCAATACACCACATTCCCGAAGGAATTTGGTGCCATGCCAGGACCTTCCCTTTATGAGCACGGCTACATTGAACTGGATGGAAAACACGGACAATTTTTCATTGCCGCTTCGACCATCTTTTCATCCAATGCGATGGTACCAACCCGGGCGGGCTTAAACCCTACCACCTAGTAGGGGAAGGGGACCTACAGTTTTACATGGATTCCGAACCATGGAGCAGCAGAGAGGTACAATTAACATACCTCTTCGATTTGGGTTCAGTATGAGACTTTAAAATTACGGAAGAATACCGTACTTTATGGTACGCATGTAAGCACTGTGTGAGTCCAGTGATTAAACGGCAAATGGAAAAGGAAAGTCAAAATTGTAGAAGGCCAATGTCAAACACGTGAAAGGACGAAAATGAAAATGCCTAATAACTAAAAAAAAATGAGTCAGACTCGCCCACGAAGGGTTCCGTACCATTGTACAAAATTTAACAAAAAAAGGTCATTTGTTTTGTATATATACATTTTAATGTTTTTCTATTTTACCTATTGCGGCGAAATAAATACACATTGTCAGCCTCAGTGGCCCAGTGGCGCGACACTTCGGCGATCGCTCTCCGAAGTTAAGCAACGCTGGGTCCGGTCTGGTCTTGGATGGGTGACCATTCGACCGTTGAGAGAGGCTGGCCGTGGTTCGGATTCCACGTTAAACTGTAGGTCCCCTTTCTTACTTAGTAGGTGGTAGGGTTAGTCCCGCCCGGGTTGGTACCATCGCATTGGATGAACGATGGTCGAAGCGGCAATGAAAATTGTCCATGTTTCAATGTAGCCGTGACATATAATGAAGGTCCTGGCATGGCACCTAGTTCCCATGTGGTGTGTTGGGCTAATACCATGACAGAAGGTGTGGTATTAGCCATCCATGACCAGTCACATAAAAAAAAAACACTCTGTGAAAATTTTAGCTGCCGAACTATTACGGTTCATGAGATACCCTGTGACAGATGGACGGATGGACGGACGGAAAGCGGAGGCTTAGTAATAGGGTTCCGTTAGCACTCTTTGGGAACAGAACCCTAAAAAGAGAAGGCGGTGACAAAATTTAGAAATTTGCTACATTCGATATGGTGGTGTTGAAAAGTTTTTTTAAACTATCAATTGAAAGCCCATTTTAGCATGCAGTAGAAATAATATAAGCCAACAAAAAAAATGTTATCGTAATAGGTCATGACCCTGCCACTCTCCGAAGAATCAGAGACCAGGCTTAAAATAGGTTTCTATCCTCACATCAAAAGGCACAACAACAGCAACACTGATTCTGCATTATTGCAGCAATAAAGAGCTAATCATTGCATAGTAAAGTCTAAAAAGCTATTTTACAGTTTGTATTGTGGATAGTTTCGCTTGTGACAAAGGCCATAATAACACTTCACAACTGCAAATTTTTAAACAAAAGTTGAAGAACAAACATGTTTGCTCAGTTGACTACATGCAAGTGGTTTGAGCAAATCAATGGAAGTGCGATGTAACTGACTAGAGAATATTACTACAACCAGACGGATAAAGGAACAACATTATTAGAAGATTCAGTAGAATATGTGCATAAACAATGAAAGCCGAATTATCATTCAGCGACTGCACAGAACATTCAAGAGGCAAATGAGTTGGTTAAAAGTAGGCAACATAATGTTTTTCCAACTTTACTGGGAACGAAACATTCGCTTCCTTAAGGATGTTCCGACCCATACAATGTTTTTTTTACACAGAACGCAATAAGTATTGCACTTTAAGGAACGAATTCGTCAAAAATATTAAATATAGCCATAGTAGTTGCAGCGAAAACATATTCACAATTTCAGGTTTATTGGTTTCGTTGTAATTGCCGATTAGAAGTTTTACACCGTTAGATGGCGCTGTTAAATAAAAATCGTATTTAAATAAATTGTAACAAAACCAATAATCCTGAAATTGTGAAATTGTTTTCGCTGCAACTACTATGGCTATATTTAATATTTTTGACGAATTCGTGCCTTGAAGTGCAATACTTTTTGCGTTCTGTGTAAAAAAAACATTGTATGGGTCGGAACATCCTTAAGGAAATATTTATTTTACAAGTTATCATAATCTTCGCATGTGTTTAAGAAGTGAAATGCTACATGATTCATTAGTGATTAAATTTCCACATGTTTGAATACACTTTGCAGTATGTTGAATGATCATGCCAATGCTTCAGTATGTTTTACATTGAATTAATACATTTCTTCTCGCTTTATTGATACAGCAAAGTCACGTGATAAGATTGATATTATATAATGTAATTCATTCATTTAGAACAATCTGCTAGCACCATTTAAAACGGCGATGTTGTTTACTTAGGACTGTAGATGGAATTGTCATTTATATGAGCAGATAGCATCAGCATAATCATGAGATAACAAAATAATAAAATAAGAACCATGAGTCAAAAAAAAAACTGGTAGATATGAATGAAGCTATTTCTTGCAAGACAAAATGACAACTGAAGGTGGGCCTAAAAAAGTCCAAATTTTCAAAAAAACAATAATGTGCAGACACAGATATTTGTTGCCTGATATTATATACGAAATATCAATTCAATTGGAACAGCGGTGTACCATTTGAATTTTTATGGGGAGCCTAGTTTACGGGCCATTCTTAAAGGGTTGTGTGCATCAAAGTAGATGGCGCCACGATCGTTCGTACGTATTTCTGCTCAAATTCCTTAGCCGCTTGTTTACCTAAGGCAGGATTTCCTGCCAAGCTTAGCAACATTTAGCAGTTACAAAGCAGTTAAAAGGCTAGCTATTGTGGGATGATTATGAGGCATAGGGCAAAAAGTTACTTACTTTAAATGGCAACTTTTTGCACTATAGGCAAAAACTCTTACCTCAACTACCACACATGACAAATCCCTTAGTAGCCTCTTACGACATGACGGGGTAAAAATGCAGTGCCTTGTATTATTTTATTTTGTTGGAACCCACACAGCACGACATCAGTTAGTTTACTTTTATATGAGGTTTCCGTACCCAAACCGTGCCAAAGGGCCGAGAAAATCAAAACCGGCCAAGTTGACCCGCACAAGAAGGTTTCTGTACCATTGTACAAGATTTAACAAAAAAAATCCTGTTTCTTGTATGGGCAACGTCACTTATTATGAAATGTTTTAGGGGCAATAGAAATACACACTTTGACTGAAAATTTAGCTGTCGGTTCATGAGGTACAGCGGGCTGATGGACAAACAGACGGTCCAACGAACGGGCATGGAACCCCAAAAATTAAAGGAATGTTTCCGTCCCCGCTACAAGAAACGTGATTTTGGGCATGGAATGGAACACTTCTTGTGCGAGTCCCACCCGCACTTGGTCGTTTTCATGCATCGCATGTCTAAATGGCTTAGAGCAGTATTTCTCAAAGTGGGCGGTAACGCCCCCTTGTGGGCCTACAGGGGGACGGTGAAGGGCTATACGGTGAATAGGGGGGCGTTAAAATGGTTTAGGGGGGGGGGGGGGGTGGCTGATTTTATGTTTTTCTAATATTTTATAGTACTTACCTACTTTGAACTAGAATGAAAACCTACTTTCTACACTTCATCGATTGTTAAGGCTAAATATTATTTAAAAAGGTTCGTTCAATTGCCCTCATTATAACTCAGAAACAAGATATTATAGTAAACTCTTGTAGCATGTTATAAAAAAATATTAAATTAAATTTATGAAGGTAATTATTGCGATTGTGATTTATGAAGGTAATTATTGCGATTGTGATTTATGAGATATAATGTGGTAAAACAAAAAACTTTGGGGGCGCTGGTAAATAATGGATTCTCAAAGTAGGCGGTAGACAAAATAAGTTTGAGAACCTCTGGTTTAGAGGGATATACTGACCCAGCAGCAGCAGCATGGGCGGTAGACAAAATAAGTTTGAGAACCTCTGGTTTAGAGGGATACACTGACCCAGCAGCAGCAGTATGGGCGGTAGACAAAATAAGTTTGAGAACCTCTGGTTTAGAGGGATAGACTGACCCAGCAGCAGCAGTATGAGCGGGTTCTGGAACTGCTCGATGTACTTGCGCCACAGCGGCTCCTCCTCGCCCACGTGGAACTCGTTGGCGCCCACAAAGCCGAGCCGGTCGTCCGCCTCGCGCCACGAGAGACCCTTGCGCGGGTCCACCTGCAGCCGCTCCGCCACCTGGGGACGGCGAGCCGTGAGACCATCGACAGAACGGCGCGGGGCATGCCTCGCGACTATACTCCATGCGACCTAAACTGATCTGTCAAATCTCTCGGGTACCCTACACATAGTTAGGAATAAATAGGGCACTAATCAAATTAATTAATCCGTCAAAAGTACGCTCGCCCAGCGCATGTGCTCTCAGTCAGTGTCAGACGTCATGAGTTCAGTTATGGAACCCAAATATTAAAACATCATAGATTTCACAGTCCTGAATAACCATATTCTGAAAACAATATCTCCAGCAATGCACATGTGATAGACATAATATTAATGATTCAATATTTTAATCGTTTTCTTTAATTTAATTTAATAATTTTGTTATAAAAAGGTGTTCCGCGATTGTATTATATATTATTCAGTAAATGTAAAGTCTGCTTTGGGCAAAGTAAGCAGAGGTCATCACTTCACTAGCTTTCACAGACAAAAACACTCTTGTGGCTATCATGCATTGTTAATTTTTGTGTTGGATAAACCAAAAATATTCACATACACCCATCTAGCACTTTTACTCACACTGACCCCTCACATTGAACTTTTGATCACCAACAGTTCACCTTCAAGATTGACCTTGATAGCTACAGAAATGATCACAAACACTTGTACTGGAGCACAAATAGAAAACGTTTTACAAAATATTAATTAAAGTAAATTGACAATTATTTTACAGGTCTTTGGCACACTTCTATAAACATATGCGTACCTATGTTTATGTGTAACCATAGCATAGTAATTGGGTGTAAAATCGTAAAAGGCGTAACACGACAAACGGCATGTTCTATTAAATGTATAAAGATATTAATAAAAATATATATATATTTAGTTTCAATTGAAGTGATTGGTAAACTTCAATAAATGTAGGTTACTTATGGTTATACTTAACCCTAGTACAGTAATTAGGGGTCACTTTCATAAAGTCAAAAAACGTAAGGTGCAAAACCTAGATCATCCAAAGTATGTATTATAAAAAGCATATAATCTAACCTAACCTAACTTAATTGAAAATATACGTATTGATAAGTGATTTGGACATTATGGGTTTTGGACATTGTCCTTTTTAGACTTTATGATGCGTCCCCGTAATTAGGTGTAAAATTGTGAGAGGCATGACAACAAATAGCATGCTCTGTAAAAACAAACAAAAATAATAATAATAATAATAATAATAATAATAGTTTATTTCAGGCATGTACCCATAGACAAAATTCTAATTATAAATACATAACATCAACATTTAATACTTAAACACTAGTTTTAATCACAGCATTGCCACTTGTCGGATTTAATATTACAAAATTACTAAATAATTACAAAAAATATTAAAAATTTAATATTAATATTATATTACTTTTATATTAATATTACTTTAATATTACAAAAAACACAAACATATTAATATGAATTAAAAGTAAATAGCTATTCTGCCCTCCTTATTAAAAAGGCGGTAACTACATATGAGGCCCAAATGTAGTTGCCGCAGTAAGGAGGGCAGTATTGATTTTACTAATGATGGCTTGCTTGCTTCGATACATATATGCTTGTCTATGATTTTGGGTAACCATAGCATAGTAATCGAGTGTAAATTATTTATTTATTTATATAAGTTTATTGCACTCAAAAAAAAACTCGGGCAAAAGGTACAACTTAATGCCGGAGGCATTTTCTACCAGTCTACCTTTGGGTATCGTGAGCAGTAATGCGAGTAGTGACTATGGAGAAAAACGAAACAATGAAGAAACATAATTCCTACATAATATACAACAAATATACATTATACTTAAATTTAAATATATAACTTATATAACTGTACATAAATATAACTACATACATATCAATAAATAAATACTAAATACTACACATATATTTCATAAAAAACCGGCCAAGTGCGAGTCGGACTCGCACACGAAGGGTTCCGTACCATCGTACAAGATTTAACATAAAAAATCACGTTTTTCGTATGGGACCCCCCTTTAATCTTTATGATTTTTTAATGTTACCTATTTGTTGTTATAGCGGCAAAATAAATACACAGTCTGTGAAAATTTCAGCTGCCTACCTATTTCGGTTCATGAGATACAGCCCTGTGACAGACGGACGGACGGACGGACAGCGGAGGCTTAGTAATAGGGTTCCGTTTACACTCTTTGCGTACGGAACCCTAAAAATAAAAGATGATATTTAATACAGCATAATTAAAAGGAAAAAATAAAATTAGTGAGAGGCTTGACACAACAAACAGAATGACAACGTATACTCTACCTCCTCCCAGGTGAGAATGGAGCTCTCAACGGCGCTGACCCACATGTCTCCGGCGCCCTCGGCTTCGCCGCCGCCGCCTTTATCCTCGGCGCTCGAGTGCTGCACAGAAAAATTACGTTCAGTCAAGCGCTCAAAGCTGCGGGGGTGATGAGACGGTACACTAATGAGGCTGGCATTTTCATCACATTATAAAGTAAATTGTCCACTTTCCACACTTAGGCCTGTGCGAGTCAGATTTGCACACAAACAGTTCCGTACCATTGTACAACATCCCGATAAAAAAAAAAACCTTTTTTTGGGGGGCCCTTTAATTGTTATATTTTTTTACTTCAATTATTTTTTATATAGCGGCAAAATAAATACACACTCTGTGAAAGTTTCAGCTGCCTATGACCTTTGGCACGGAAGGCAAGCACCGACGCCCCTGAGCTAAGAGTCTGTGGAATATGCTTACAAATAATTTTCCCCCGAAATAGATTATGATCTTTTATTTATTTCTCATTTTATTAATTTTTAGTTATCTGTTGTAATATCGTAATATCCAGAACTGATGTGGTACTTAAAGCAGTGCATTTTAATGGCCTTCGAGCTCATAGTTCAAGATTCATTATAAAGATATCAATTAAATTATTGATGTCGAGAGAGTGGAAGAAGAATTACAAACATTTTGATATCAGATGATTTTTTTTATAAAAATACTCTAATATTCCATCTTGTTTCGAAATATAAAAAAAAAACATAAAACATTAATAAAAAAAAAAAACATACAGACGAATTGATAACCTCCTCCTTTTTTGAAGTCGGTTAAAAAGCGAAACAAGTTAAAGCATGACCAATTTACAGTAACTTAATAATCTGCTAGGTTACATGTAGATCCTATTATTTTTGTGTTTTTCTGTAGATTTTTTATTCTCCGTTCTTTCATTCGTCTTCAATGTAATGGATTGTAGCTTGCATCACATTTCATTATTGAACAGGGTGGTTACCATGGTATGTTAACTCGCCGGCGAATAGCAGCTGAACGTGCAAGAGAGTGATTAAATCCGACGTTTAGTTGCATCTCGTACCATGCTAACTGTCAAACGACGTTTCATTCGGCCGAGTAAATTGAATTTTAACGGTTGGCATAATACGAAATGCAACGAAAGGTCAGTTTTAATCAGTTTTAATCACTCAGCGAGTTATCTATCATGGTAAACCCCCAGGTACAGGTAAGAATAACTGGAAAAGTAAGACTAAAATTCTGTATTAAGGTGGCCCAACCCGGCGGGACTAACTCATTCGCGGGCACTGCACAAAACCGTGCTGTTGCGCTCTGGGAACTTCTCTGTTTCAAAGAAAAAGACAGGCTCCCTGATGAGGAAGATGCAACATGTCCACAAAAAAGATAATGTGCATAGTGTGTGATTTGGTAAGATTTACGAAAATTTTGATTTCAAAACGACTTATAGCTAAAAGTAAACCACGACCGCTGTAGTCAAAAATTGAACAAAAACCAAATAGATTAAAAATGTTGATTAAATAAGCTATGTCTGATAACTAATCTTTTTAAGGTTTTCTTGCGTTATCATTGCGTCATAAACCACCAAAGTTATTGTATAAAACGCGCGAAAAATTCGAATTTTCGGACCTTATAACTTAGAAACCAAACACAATTGTACAATGCCAACGGTCATCAGACATCTAGTTCGATCAAATAAAGCTCTTTTGAGCAAAATTTGGGATCTCTGATAAGAAATATGGGCGTGATCTTCTTTCCCCGTTTGTATGGGCAAATGAGCGGGAAACTTATATCCATGACAAAGCCCTCTAAAGATTTGTATGAAAAGGTTAGAGGATACACCCTCAATAATGTTTATTAGTTAAGTTATAACAAAAATCTAAATGTAAATGTAAATCTGCAAAATATCAGAAACATAATTCTTATTTAGAGTGAGGAATCAGGCACGAGCCATTGTATGGAACTCCGTCACCTCATTATTCTCTGAAGTAGTGATTTAAGATAAAATGTCATAAACACAAAAATACATATATTTATAACTAAAACTGTTAGGCCTACTGCAGTGGTTGAACACCAGCCAGTCTTTACTGCGGATGGTGTCGCCAGTGTTCATGTACGGTCAGTATTGCTAGTTTTAAGGGTTCCGTACCCAAATACAGAGTGTGTATTTATTTTGTCGCTACAACAACAAATAGGTAAAATAAAAAAATAATAAAAATTAAAGGAGAAAAAAAAACGAGATTTTTTTGTGTTAAATCTTGTACGATGGTACGGAACCCTTCGTGTGCGAGTCCGACTCGTACTTGGCAGGTTTTTAGTTTTTAATGCTCTCCTAAGGTGCTCCTGACCACCATGAGCAGGAGATTTCGTGCAGGCATAATTGATAACAATGGATCCTTTCAGTTTTGTTAACATACTGCATCCATACTGATATCATACATGCGAAAGTAACTGTGTGTCTGTTAGGTTTTCACACCTAAACCACTGAACCAATTTTAATGAAATGTGGAAAGAGAGAGTCTGGACCTTTTTTTTTTTTATGCGACCTGACATGGATGGCTAAATACCACACAACTACCGTTATCATATTAGCCCAATTCACCACATTCCCGAAGGAATTAGGTGCCATGCCCGGACCTTCCCTTTATGAGCACGGCTACATTAAACTGGATGGAAAACACGGACAATTTTTCATTGCCGCTTCGACCATCTTTTCATCCAATGCGATGGTACCAACCCGGGCGGGCTTAAGCCCTACCACCTAGTAGGGGAAGGGGACTTACAGTTTTACATGGATTCCGAACCATGGAGCAGCTCGCATTCGTGACGAAATGCACTTATCGAACTCTGAAAGAGAAAGACAGTGGTGCAAGTCGGTATTGAACCCGGGCCTCTGGTACGCTAGGCCAGTCCCCGCGCCACTAGGCTACGAGCCGCTCAACCTTGGGAAATATATAGGCTACCTTTTGGCGAAAATTAAACTCAAATAGAGTAAAAAGGGGGGAGAGAGTTTGTATGGGCAACTCATAAAACAAAAAATGTTAGGTTAAGCCCGATATGACATTGACCCGAGCGGAGCAGGTAATAATAAATCTATTGGCATGTCCATTGATAAGTACACCGATCACGCAATATGTGAAAACTATCATTGAGGTTACGAATACCGGAAACACGCTGCCGGTGCTGTCAATGCAAAAATTATCGCAAAGCAGTGTCGAAAGTTTCGAGAGTTCGGTTAACAAATTAGGATCGGAATCCTAATTTGGTATTCTTGAAAGTGTCAGTCCTCAGCCCTCAATAGGACTTTGTGTGATGTTGTCTAACAAGCCTACGGGCGATCGTTCGATCACGACACGGTCTTGGCGTCATAAGACTGACGCACGCATTGCAGAAGTGCTCGTGCGAGTCCCCATATGCAGTACAAATATGTACGCACTGTGAGTACTTACCGACAGTGCAGCTGTGCATACAATGGAACTAGCCTGAGAAATAATAATATGTTTTTGCAAAGAAACCCACAAATTGAACATGGAAACAGAATAATAACTAGTTTCAAAGCTAGTATCCATATATAAACAAAAGAGTGCCAGATGCAAAGAATGCCTAAGAGAAATAAAAAAAATCTAAATAGTTATATCTGGTATTGATTGCAAGGTGGTAAGAAATGCGCCATAGTCAATAATACTAATGTGCTGATCTAATCAGCACATTGTAAAAAAGACCGTTAGATGAGTCAGCCAAGGAACCTCTTCTCTCAACCGTCTTGAGGCAGTCGTAAAGTCACAGGAAAAGGTTGTTTTTTTTTTGGTAATATCTGTATTTATCAGTAAAAAAAATTTAAAATGAACATAAAGAAAGACAAGTGTTCTCCAATGTCTAATAGCCAATATTTTCTATTCTAAAAGGTATATTAAAAAAAATTAAACATACAGACATAGATTTCTACAATATATTTTAGAATCCAAAATTTCAAAAACCTAGTAAAACATTAAGAGCATGGTAACAGTTATTGCCCAAAGTAAGGGGAATTGATAAGGTAAGGACTATCTTAAATAAATAAATTAGTACACAGCTAAATTACAACATCTAGATGAATTACCATCACAATATAAATTAATTAATTATAGGTTATGGTGCTATCTCTACAACAAACACAAAAACAACAATCGTTGTTATTAATATTATTTCTGCCTGCAATTAATATGATAAATAAATAAGGGAAACATTTTCCCTTGTTTATTTATCATATTCATTATGTAATTATGTAATTAATTATAGTTTTTTATGCCAAAAGGGTCCATGATAAATTAGCAATGGAAACGATTTCTCTAGATTCTATCGTATCCACGTTCCACTCGAAGACGCCATTAAAATGCAGAGAAAAAAGTTCAACGCTAACACTCAATAGATCTTACACACGACACACACACTTTCATCATAAGAGTGAAAGTAAGAGAATGTCTGAGCCTCATGTGCTATGCATATCTAGTCACCTAGCGACGTCTACCTTACTTCCGTCCTCAACTAGGGAACTGGGTTAAGGCTGTGTGTCTATAGCTGTTGTGTACTCATTAATTTATCGAGTGAACTGAAATATGGTGGGTCGATTGAAATAGTAAAGCACCTTGTGGCTCAGGGGCGATGGACTTGCCTTCCATCGCAGAGGTCTGGGTTCAAATTTCCGACCCATTCATGCACCACTTTCTTTCTCTTTCTGAGTTGGATAAATGAATTTTGTTATGAATGCGAGCTGTTCTATGTTCGGGATCCATGTAAAACTGTAGGTACCAGTCACCTAGTAGATAATACAGTTAATTATTTCCAGGATCAACAGCGACACATATAAACGTGTCACAAAAAATGTAATGTCGCACGCATAAAATAATTGTAAAACCTTCAATAACCTCGAAAGACTTATTTTGTTTGTGTTAAAATATCATGCAATACATTCTTGGCATGTATGTATGCATTTTATCTATATTGCATGATCATTAAATTTATTATTAAATTTTAAAGTATGTACAAATATTTTGCCCCATTCAAAAATGTAATTTCATTTTAATTAAACTTTTTTGGCAGTCATACTACACAAGAAGTTTCACTACGGAAAATTGTATCTTTCTCATTTATATCACACTAGCTGCGGTACCCGGCTCCGCTCGGGTCCATGTCGTTTTAGACTGATGTCGACCTGAATTATTTCCTAGATAAAAAGTAGCCTAAATGGCTAGTCGAAAAGACTGGTCAATAACGATGTAATTTATCTGCTACTCTTTAATCATAACGGATGGGGCCGATATAGCTTAATAGCTGAGGTACCTGGCTTCGCTCGGGTCAATGTCGTATTGGACTATAACCCAAAGGGCTGGCCCAAAAGGCTAGTCGAACTACATTACTAACAGAAGATTAAACAATAAAAAAACTGCATCAAATTGCCGTTGAGCCGATGTGGCATGAATAAATAAGAAAACATCCAAATACTGCCATTTATAAATTCAGTGGAAGGAATGTACTTGAATATATTGAAAAATATTGGGGCCAAATACTTAATTGTTTTTTAAAAGCATTTGCCGCCGCGCCGGGACGATCCTGCACTGGCACTACTACACATTGCCATGGACGGAAAACACGGACATATTTTACTGCCACTTCGACCATCTATCATTTAGTGCAATGGTACGTAACAACTCAGGCGGGATTCACCCTACAAACTAGTTAGTAAGAAAGGGGAGCTAATTTTTTACGTGGACTCCGTACCACAACCAGCCTTAACATCGAAAACAGCCACCCATCCAAACCCCGACCGCGCCCATAGGTCCTGTACGTAGATGCAATCCATATTTTAATCGAGTGAGTAATTCGTAAGTTATGAGCCTTTAATCGCCATACCATACAAATTGTCATCCCCTATATCACCATCTTCATAGTGACAAATAAATTGCATCGTTGTAATCAGATTTGTTCAACATTGTGTGAAGAACCACCTTGCCGGCCAAAGATTGCACGACGGAGCATCATAACGCTATCCCTCCGTCCCCTTTCTTCGCCCGTCCGCTTAACGCAGAACAGGCAGGTAATGCACCCATTCCCAGCTGACACTTAAAAATAAAAGGCATTCGATCCTGTTGATATTTATAGGGTCGGTAAACTATGGAATCGACTCCATACCGATATATTTCCCCCAAAGTGACTTTGAAAAGTAAAAAAAGTAAAAACATTTTTTAAATAGGTGTTTTGGACAAAATGGGGATGTGTACCCTGTAAAACGTATGTTCTATAAGCTCAGTATTTTTTCAATGTTTAACAACCAAAGGATTTACTGCAATCGACTTCAGAAAAACGTTCATATTTAGGTATTTATTCCCCATAAAAAGTCTCCGTAACGTTTTCTGTTATGCCTCCGTTATAGCGTAAAAATTTTGGCCCTCACCTTAACATTTTGAAACATTCACAGGACACGAAAGATTGACATATCAGAACTTTCACCTGCTCTATCAAATGAGACATCCAGACTGATGCATGCTCATGTTCTTCTTACATTCAACCATAAAACTGCTCCAGAGCACCCAAGTCAAATAATAATTGATCAATAAATATATACAGTAGACTCTCATTAATTCGAAACTCGTGGGACCGTTAAAATATTACGAATTATCGAGTTTTGAAATATCAAATGGTTCGAAAATTTTGAGAGAAAATAATTAAAATTTCGAATTATTAAGTGTTGATCAATTATTATTTATTAACTGCTATTCTTTAACAATGACAATCATTTAGAGGTACATACATGTACATATTCATAATGTGAATTAATCATAACAAAAAAACAAAGGCTCGTGTACGATGATACAACTTTGAACTTGTCTCTAAGGTTGAGATAGATAGTCGTAACAGAAACTAGAACTAACGAAAAGTAGTACTTTGTGACGTCACATTGCATTACTTTGAGATTTCTTCCACACAAAATGTGTCAAAGTGACGTTTTGTACTACTTTTTGTTAGTCTTAGTTTCTTTTACAATTATTTATCTCAGCCTAAATGTACTCTTTCTGTCTCTTTCTCTCTGCAACTTTGAATTGTCAAGTGTTTGACGACGATTACTTTGAATTAAGGCGTCGTTTTCGTACATAGCAATGATGTTTTCGTTCGAATTACCAAGTGCATAAAAATGTATTGATTTAGTTCGAAACATAAAGAGATTTTGTAGGGACCTCGTGATAACTATGAATTATAGAGAGGTTCGAATTATCCGAGATTTGAATAAACGAGAGTAGACTGTACTGACCATACAAACGTATATCCATAATTTTTGGTGTAAGCAGGTGGTGGCTAAGCCCGGCAACGCTCATAATCGTAGCAATCACATTGAAGTTTTGACTAAAGTCCTTACTAAATAACCTTTTTAAATCTAGGGCAATTCATAATGCAGATGCATGAGGATACGCAGTGACTTTAAATTCATACCATTGATAGCATGCTTCCAATAATGGGGGTAAACACAACATGCAGTGCTGTACTAAAAATCTTCTAGAATTGGGTGACATACCTATTATTTGATTTACGTGTGGCAGATACAAGATCAAAATTGTATCAGCTCCGGGTAGAAATATGACTGTCTTCATAAATACTTAATTTTCAGGCATTGAACTAAAAAAAAAAACAAGAAGGGCCATCAGAGTCGAACATCATACTAGTGATCGTTTCAACTCGATTGCCCCTCTAGCCTATGGCCTTGCCTTCATGAAATTTTTATTTTCCCGCTCTCAGTTATAATTTTGAATCAGCAAACGTATTGCCATCAAAATTATTCACAACATTATTATTATTATATTGTAATGCACTAGCAGCATTATGCAGATGCGTGCACTTCTTTTATGCACTTGCACTTTTGTTTTTAAGAACTTGCACTTATTTATTTATTGTCTTGTCTATGAATTATTAATTTTTTTTTATATATTTTTTTATTTTAAGTAAAGATCCAGATTGTTTTTGAAAACATTTACTGACGATGCACTTATTATTTCCTCAGGTAGGCCGTTCCAATTATCCACAACTCGGTTTGTTAGGAAATGTTTTCGAGGATTTGTTGATGCTTGGGTGCGATTTAGCTTTAGCGAGTGACCGCGAAGCCTTTCGTTAGTGTTAAACAAACTCATATTACTATTTATAACCAAATATAAAATTTGAATATTCAATTAACACATAAAACATTACGCAAATCAGGTATTTTACAATTACAACTTTCGTATTAATCCTCATCTCAGAGATCTTTTTCTTAACCTGGTATCACTCAGTTATCCGTCCCACTCTGTTGCATGAGAGCGAGAGGGACCTAAATAGGAAAATCATGTGTGCTAGAAAGGGCACGCACTTGTCTGAGAGAACACCATCCTCTATTGAACGCGATACACACACACTCACACCACAAATGCATGACTGACAGAGACCTATAGTGAAGTACTTCATAGGATATACGTATGCTAGACAGAGATACCGGCTTTTCCGATAGTTTTGTCGTTCAATGTCGGTTATCACGATAATGACACAGCGCCGTACGCCAAACTTGCTACACATATCACCATAATATAACGCCATTTGATGAAATTTTGATTGAAAACCTGTGATATGTGATTCCACCTTCCTTCTTGGCTTTCCCGTAATCGTTATTACATTTTAACACTACAAATGACGGCATCATTCTTCCATTCTTCTACCATAGAGCAGCACCTATACAATCGGCAACACGCGCAAACGCCGTGACGTGTGTATCGAAACTGACAGCGCAGGTACTTTAATTGTTCAAATTAGAGTACCTGACTTGACACGCAGGGGAAAGCTCAGAACGGATCTAAATGTTTTTTATATCGATGTTTTCAGGTATTTTATTACAGAACCTCGGCTGACTGTCAGAAAGAAGAAAATATTTTCAGTCCTATTAAGAGAACTTAATTATCTTCCATTCCTTGACTTAGGTTTTAAAACAAAACCATATTAGTGTAATTTAAGCTTTTGAGCTAAAGCTAAGGAATGGCAGGCAGGTACGTAAAAATGATTTAGTTCCTGTTTCTTGCCGTCTAATTAATTTTACTTACGATTTTTTGCAAGAAAGTACTCGTCTTACGCCACAATGTGATGACAACGGTATGGGTTGAAGCACCTCAGTGCTTAATCTGCGTTATTATCTTAGAAAACAAAGCTTTAGCTGAAGAATAAAGGAAATCGATGATGGGTTAGAGGCAAAATCGATACTGACTAGACTTGCGGTATCCGGCGTTCGGCTGCCTAGTGATCGCTTGTCATCACGAGCGGGAGAGCCCAGCATCATACAAAGCACACCACACGAAGTGCTGCGGCACAGCACGCACGAACTGGCTGGTGCCTTATACGACGGAAAACATCACTGAACTCGCGAAGTAATCACGGTCCTAAATATTCTGTGCCAGACGAACTAAAACGAACATCAACGGCAAGTGAGGAATATCGGATTGAGCACAGAATGGGTAAGAAAAGAATGACGTTTGAGTAGAATGTTGCCAGAAAATAAATAATAGGTCGGGGAAAAAGTCTTTTCGCATTATAGTATGTATGAACTTGTAATAAAATCTCTTTGGCTATACTATTTGTATCTGGCTGGTTTTGGTATCATTGAAAGTTTAAATTTTAAAGAACATAATTCCAAATTCAAATTAGGAAAATGTGTGATTCTCATTTCTTTTTCGTACTGTCAAAATGAGTGAATCTAATGAAGAAATTCGATACATTTTAAAATTTTACTACAAAAAAGGTAAAAATGCAACGCAAGCCGCGAAAAAAATTTGCGATGTTTATGGACCTAGTGCAGTGTCTGTGAGAGTAGCACAAATTTGGTTTAAGCGTTTTCAATCCGGAAATTTTGATGTCAAAGATGCACGTCGCTCTGGTCGCCCTATTACGGATAAAATGGATGCCATTTTTGAAAAAGTGGAGCAAGATCGGCATATCAGTAGTTACGACGTAGCTGAAGAACTAGGAATTGACCACAAAACAGTTTTGGCGCATTTAAAAAAAACTGGGTACACAAAAAAGCTCGATATTTGGGTACCTCACGAGCTCACTGAAAGAAACCTAATGAACGGTGTACTCATTTGTGATTCTTTATTACGACGTAATGAAACCGAACCATTTTTGAAGAAGCTGATAACTGGTGATGAAAAGTGCATCACGTACGACAAGAACGTGCGAAAAAGGTCGTGGTCAAAGGCCGGTCAAGCTTCACAGACTGTGGCGAAACCCGGGTTAACTCGCAACAAGGTGATGCTGTGTGTGTGGTGGGATTGGAAGGGCATTATTCATTATGAGCTGTTGCCACCAGGCAGGACCATCGATTCTGAACTCTACTGCGAACAACTGATGAGATTAAAGCAAGAAGTTGAGAGAAAGCGGCCGGAATTAATCAACAGAAGGGGTGTGGTTTTTCATCATGATAACGCTAGACCTCACACATCTTTAGCCACTCAGCAAAAACTAAGAGAGTTTGGCTGGGAGGTGTTAATGCATCCGCCGTATAGTCCTGACCTTGCACCTTCAGATTTCCACCTGTTTAGGTCTCTTCAGAATTCTTTAGGCAGTGTCAGGTTAACATCACGAGAGGACTGCCAAAACCACTTGTCGCGGTATATTGATCAGAAGTCCCAATATTTCTATAGCAATGGGATCATGTCCCTACCTACAAGATGGCAAAAAGTTATCGAACAAAATAGTACCTACATACTTTAGTTAAATGTAAATAAACCATATTAAAAAATGTTTTGAATTTTCTTAAAAAATGCGAAGAAACTATGTGAAGTTTCTTACCCTACACTCCGAAATGCTTATATTGCAGAGAAAAGCGGATACAGTGTACTCCGAATGAATTCACTGCTCACAGCCACAATCGTACAATATTAACTCGGAACGAATTTGAGCAGAGATTTGTAACAGAGCCTAACCTAACGACCTCGAAAATGCCTTCATTATTTCAGAACACAAGTGCAAACAATCAGAGAAGTTTTCAGGTTTTTAGAGAAGTTTCAGGAGAGTTTTCTGGTTCCAAAGGAGTGCCAACGACCTGCTCGAGGTCATGCCTAAGTGTCATGCACCTCGAGCACTCCGCCAGCAAGTGAACCATTGATTGGTCGGCACCACTGCCACAGGACGAAGCCGGTGAATTGCGGAGCGTAAAACGATGGAGGTACTCGGCAATGCCGCCGCCGTGGCCGCTCCATACTTGAGCTTTTATGTGGGTAACTGTGAGTCCGCCAAGGAGCTTAAAGGCGGCACAGACATCAGGGAAGCTTTTGCGGCCTGTCATGCGGCTGTGTCATAATCCGTTTGCCTCCTCTGGAGCGTATTTACCCTCTGGCATACGACAAAGGGAATGTATCGTACGCCGCGGCCACCTTGACGCACAGCCGCATGCTTGGCTAGCTCATCGGCCCGCTCATTGCCCGCGTGTCCTACGTGAGCCCTCACCCAGAATAAGCGTACAGTCGTTACTTATCAAATGTATACATTGGAAAGAGAAGGAATTCCTAAGTCCCTTTTACGCTATGGTTAACGTCAGCATGTCCGAAAGAGATCTCAAATTTGTCTCTATTTCCGGTGTATAGATTTCAGACGAAACGACTGTACTTGTCTGCCGCATTGATCTGCACTAAAATTTTGTAGATTTCGCAAGTTACTGGGTGGGTGCTCTCCGCGTTCAATAGCAGGTCAAGAGAGGAACGTGAGCCGCTCAAGATCGAGCAGTTCCTCCTCGTTTGTGAGTAATGCACCGCGTTCCATAAACCAACCATCTCGCCTTGGAATATCCTATTACATAAACATAAAAAGCTGCCTACCTATTACAGTTTCTGAGATTCAGCCCGCTGCTGACAGACGGACGGACAGCGGAGGCTTAGTAAAAGGGGTTACATTGGGGTTCCCTTTGGGTACAGAAACTTAAAAAAAATACTCGGGTTCACACATTTTTGTACACCCACATTTAAAAATTTCATTCGACAGGTAGTTATTTCACATTAGCGAAGTTAACTTGTAGAATCCTTGCGACGTATTGGGTGCTCGGAAGGTTTTAATTTAGTATCGTTTATGAAATATATATTTATCTCGATTCATAGAGCCATATATTATTATATATTATATTTAGAAAATTATATATAAGCGTTAAGATGTGGTAACACTAATTAATGGCGGTACGCCCACGTCGAAACCGATAGAATAGAAAAGGCGGGAATCCAAACTCGAGTCTCGTAAAATCGTTTTTAGGCAAATAATATCCTTAGGCCAAAAACCGATTTAGATGATTCTATAACTCTCTCGATAAGCACGATTTAATCAAGATAAAAGTTAACCTCGAATGGAATAAATGTCACACTGCTTTTATGAACCAAATATTATGGTATTGTGCAATAGGTACTATAATTAACTTTATCACTATTACTTTATACCACCAATATATTTTTCAAATATGTAGTTACTCACATAGTTTCCATATCGCAGCGCAGAATCATCAGAAGACTGTGTTTTCAAGTTCCTGTTTACCACAATTATGGAATTCAGTTCTTCTGCCTCCTCCCGTCTCGTTGTAAAACTTTTTCGGTACATTTATCCTTAGATTTATCTGCCTATCAAACTCATATGTTTACTTTGACACTTCCTCCTATTGATTGAACTATTGACTTAAATTACTAGCGTACCTACATATCACTGCTAACCAGGCATAAGATAAAAAATATATGTGATTGAATATTTATCTAGTTACATAAATGCTCTGATTTGGTTGACACACACTCAAGCAACTGGATAACAGCCTTTATCTGGTAAAATGCTAAAATCACAACTAAAAATCCAAACATAACCTCACTTTCACAACACATTACTTAGCCACATCATTCATTATGTATTTTTTTTCCAAATGGTTGAACGATTTCTTAACATTTGGATGCATTTTTCAACTTATTCACTTATTAGTGTTTATTAGCTTCCCAACCAAGACAAAAACAAAATTGCATGCAACTGCTATATACACTAAACGTTGACGAGGCGGTCAATTCTTATCAGTTCTTACCTTATCATCAATATATATCCTCAATCATTGTAGGCATGTTTTCCTAGTAATTGCTTCCCTTTTGCCCGGCGAGTCCAATTTTTTCTTTCTTTGTCATTCATTTTGCCTCATCGGTTCTGGTACCTACTCTTTATTTTTAGTCACACTGTTTAACTTTCCATGCATCCCATTCTTTAATTAAAATTCCATAAAAGTGATTTGTTTTGCTATATAAGCGTGTTCCCTCAGTGAGCAATGTTATATCGATGACAAAATATGATATTTTATAAATAAACTAGCTGCGTTACCCGGCTCCGCTCGGGTCAAAACGAAAAACAAAAATTTTTTGCAATAAAAAGGTGCATATTTCAAGTGGGAGCAAACCATACACATTCAAAAAAATTCATTGAAATCGGTGACACATGAACGAAAGATGGTACACATTCCCACTTACAATGTGGTAAGTTTTATGAGAAGAATAATTAATAGCAATGTTTAACCCAGCAAGGAAGTATTGACGGGATTGGCTATCGAAACTTATTTGTATGGAGGCATCAGTAGCGAGCGAATTCGTAAGCAAACTAAGTCGCCGGCGCTACTGCTATTGTATGTAAATTGCTACACCGCCTCCATACAAACGAGTTTCGGTTGCCACTCACGTCCTTCCTTCCTCACTGGTTTAATCCTGGCTAGATTAGGTTAGGTTAGGTTAGGTTAGGTTAGACAATTATTTTTGCGATTAATTATGCGACGGTAGCATGGAATGAAATATGGTCAAGATAGCAACAAAATATTAGCTTCTTTTGCAGAATAGGTGTTATATGGTGCCCACACACAAGAAACATGATTTTAAATCTTATACGATGGTACGGAACCCTTCGTGTGCGAGTCCAATTCGCACTTGGTCGGTTTTTTATCAAGTTATACATGCTAGAAAAATTCACAGTTAATGTATTTATTATTATGGTTTTATTTTTAAAGCTTTTTCTTTTTCCACAGCTAAAACTTAAAACTGAAACGCACTGCGGATGAATGTTTTTGCGCCAACGCTGGGTGAAATTAGACAATCATGAAAATATGCGTGCCATCTATGGCAATCATGCAAAAAAGGCGATAGAAAAAGACTTAATAACCAGCCAGGATAACAATGCAATCCAAAGACTAACTTTATGGTTACGTTACCTAAAAATTATATATTGTTATATTTCTTTAAATTCCAACTGATTTATTTCAAGTAAACTGTATCTGAACATACATATGTTCTTCCTATCCAACAACAAAGGTATTGTTTTTAAATAATCAAATGACTTAGCTACGCATCCCAGAAATTAGAATCCCTACAATTTCGAAGGGATGTAGGCTCTCTCTCTATCGTCTCTACCATGAAGAATGCTCTTCAGAACTGCATAACGCCAACCCTCTGTCCCAATTTTACCATCGCTCAACACAAGCAAGTCCTTCAAACAGCAGCTCGGATGACCACTTCAATACTATTAATACCTTTTTTTATGTAACTGGACATGGATGGCTAATACCAAACTGAACGTCAGATATTAGCTTAATACAACACATGGGAACTAGGTGGCATGCCAGGACCTTCCTAATATTGCTCGGCTACATTGAACTGGATGGAAAACACGGACAATTTTCATTGCCGCTTTGACCATCGTTCATTCCATGCGATGGTACCAACCCGGGCGGGATTAACCCTACCACCTAGTAAGTAAGGAAGAGGAATCCGAACCACGGCCAGCCTCAATGGTTGAAAATGGTCACCCATCCAGAACCCAACCGCGCTCAGAGGTGCTTACCCAGCTTATCGATTCGCAAGGCGTCGCACTATTGCGCTACCGAGGCTGTACCTATAATATGTAAATTTTTATGTAACTGGACATGGACAGCTAATACCAAACCAACCGTCATGGTATTATCCTAACACACCACATGGGAACTAGGTGTCATGCTAGGACCTTCCTTATATTGCTCGGCTATATAGACCTGGATGGAAAACATGGACAATCTTCATTGCCGCTTTAACAATCCGGGCGGGATTAACCCTACCACCTAGTAATTAAGGGCCTGGTACTAGCCAAATCGCAAAGTTAGACGAGCCACCCCAAGTAAACTAACTAAGTCTGACGATTATAAGTGTCATCCTTACAATATATGATTCCTTGTCTAGGAATCGAATGATTTTCGTTAATGTATGTTTCCTTTTTCTATACAAAATACATTGCGGAAACGGTGTCCATTTCCGAACTTTTTTGACTAAATGTAGAAATCTAAAAGCAAATGAATTTTTTTGTTTATGCATATATGCTGTTTTTGCTTATATCTAGAAATCGAATGACTTTCAGATTTCTAATGAGAAAAATCAACTTTTTTTATTTTTATTATTATTTAAATAAATGATGGAATAAAAAAATATTAACAATCCATTATCAGTCTGGAGTTCTATTTGGATTTGCTGAAGCGTTTCACTACATATTATTACATTTGTTAAAAAGTGCATTTGTATGGCGCGAGTAGTTGGCTAGTCCTAGCGCCTTAAGCGGGGACCTACCGCTTTAAGTGGAATCCAAACCACGGCCACCCTCAACAGTCGAAAACGGTCACCCATCTAGAACAATCTATGTTAGAACCCAACCGCACTCAGGGTTGCTTAAGCCAGCTTATCGAACGCAAGGCGTCGCGCCATTGAACTACCGAGGACTATGGGTACACACACACTAGTTTTGACCTTTGCGTTTTTTTTGTACTTATGGGGTCACCGGGATGTTTCGTAGCTATAGTGGGACCTAGTAGATGGCGCTTTTGTCCAGATCAAGTTTGGCTGATTTATTAACACGCCAGCTGTATGATTACATTTTACTGAGCTCCGTTCGAGTGAATGTCCAATACGAAATTGACCGAAGCTGGAAACCTATTTTGAAACGAATGAAACCTCAGCTATTGTTATATGGTATATATGTTTCCAATTATATGTACCACAAGCACTACTGATGAAACTGCTTTTAAAATCAATATGGAAAATATTTTTTCCCAAGTGATTATCCACTCTTGGGCTTATTTCTCTAAATTTTACTAGAAATTAAGCCAACCTCAATTAAATATCAGTCATAATTAGTTGTTATCAGTATGTTAAGGCATTCAAGCCAAACATAACACTGAGGGCTGATTTTCCAATAGTCTGATAAACAGCCATATAACTATTCGACGGATTTATTTACGCTTCTGCTTATCCATCCGATATTGTAAGTCCATATGTTTATTAGTAAAATTATACTGAAATAATTGTGATAAAAAAAATATAATTCTCCGGCAATTACTATCCATCTTTTGACAAACGTGGAATGTGTATTATCAGTCCGATAAGTAATATCTGAGGATAAAAAATTTGGCCCTAAACTCAAATCTACAAAAACTACTCAAATCCGTGCATAATAATTACGGTGGTAATTGTAAAAATACCCCTTACTGAAATATAGGCTATGTGGCTTCTGTTATGAGCATCGAAAATACTCAAAACTTATCATCATAAAGAACACAAAGTTGACAAAAAATAGGTTATCTTGCCTCTTCTTCGGAATGCGTCTCCTCAGCAGTCACACCGTTGGATTTTTCGAAATGTTCATCGCCCTCGGCCTTCTTTCCACTACGCCGTCTCACAGCACTCATATCGAACGAACTGCACAGTCACACCCGCACCGCACTCAAGACGGCGCCAAAGTGCACATATTAGCCACCCACATCTACGGACACAGCTCTCTTTCTCTGGATTTCATTGAAATGTCTCCAAAGGCACGCCCACGCGGTGGCCGATCCAACATTTCATAAATAAAAGTTTTGTGAAGTCATCCCGCGCTCCAGCCGCTCCGACTTGTCTATTTTTACATTTTTATAGCCGAGGAGCGAGTATCTATACGTCTTCGAGATCATGCATATTTGTTTGTGTATTCGAACCCAATCAATCACGGGCGAACGAGCCTGCTGGTTAACTGCGAAGGAACTTTGAAAGGGATTAGTTTTAAATTTTTACCGACTAACGTAAACTGTTTAGATTTCAATAAACAAGTCCGACTAGCTGGATAGAATGTTTAAATTACAGGAAAGCCATTACATATATGTTGTGATTTAGTGGTTATTTTGACAAGAAATCTTCATACTGCAATGTAATTTATCATGTTTATTTGTAATCAAATGTAATAAGAAATTGGTGCGTGTTAAAAATGTAAGTATTTAAATTATAGTTTATTATGTAGTGTATGTAGTTTTGATTTTTTTTTTATTATATAATATATAATGTTTATTAAATATATATTATACATATTCAATAAACATTTGATCATTCAAAGGGCAATCCTAGAAATTAAAAATACTGTCTGACAAGTATGCGCTTACAATAAAAACATTTTTTTATTACGTCGCTACATTTCAAGTGTATTCTTAAGTTTCTTCCATAACACATACATATACCAAGGTATCCCAGAATTTAGACACCCTCGTAGAGATATATGGTCTCTCAGTGCGTTGTCGTCTACCATGGAGAATGGACACTCTTCGGAGCTGGATAACACAATTATTTCTACACAAGAATGTTAAAGAGGTTTCTAAAATCGCTACCACGCAACAGGTAGGGAATTCGAATTCACTGTCGACATTCCCAAAATAAGAATCAACCGATCCTCTAGATCCTTAACCCTTTCCCCGCCAGGAACGTATATATCCGTCAGAGCAAGGAATTTTGCAGGCGCCATCGTCGGATATATCCGACAGAAAACGACTCCACTTCAAACATTAATAAAACTTTACTGATTACGAAATAATGTGTTTTATTTACATAATTGCACAGTACATACTAGCGTTCATTAGATTTCTACTGTTTCAAGAGTGGAAACACACTATTTGCAACAAAACAAACAACAACAAAGTATTGAGAAGGATTATGCCAAAAAACCGTGGCGGTGAAAGGGTTAATCTATAGGGCCGGTACACTGTAGAAACTCAAAATTCTAAGTACACGCATCAGCTTAAAGCTGCTAGTGTATACGAAATCAATAATAATAATAATGGCCCTGTCGAGGGGTTGTCGAATTACGATTTGGCGGGAACAAGCATCTGGCCAGTGGGCTGTATTTTGCAGCCCCCATTGAAGTTTCAAAGCCCACGGGCTTCATCGAGCGCCTTTTGGGCGAGGGCCTGCAGTTTACCATATGCCGTGCTTTAAATTAAAACAAAAACGTAGCTATGTAGTAACTGTAAAGGAACAAATGTTATTTAGCTGTATATTTGTATATGAAAGTAACATAGATTTTTTTAAAGGGGTCATTCATGTGGCAGTTAGAATTATGAATTAAGTCAAGTTTAATTCATACAAAAATAACTTTAATCGATATAATTTAAACATGTTAAAGTTAGTATTTGATATTGGTGATAATAAGTGAACATCATAATGCAGGGTCTGGACAAGCAATTCAATGGCCCGATTTAACTAATAAGCACTGACACATGCGTGGTTCAAATCATAAGATACGAGAAATATACTAAGTATGTATATTTAATAAAATCAGTATATTTAATATAACATCTTCAGTACATAGATGTGGATCACTGAAGAGATAGGGAACAAGAAGTGGTGCGCTCGGTATCGCCTCTCCGCCGTATAGTCAAAGTGACCATATAATTGTATGAGAATCCGGCATCACGCCACCGCGCGCGAATGTGCTCTAAAAATGCGTTCGTCAATTCAGTTGCCATCCACACAAACCCTCCAATACGCCTACGACTATGTTTGCATGTGGCATGTACGTTTAAGTTGGGTTGGTAGTCTTTGAAAATTGGAGACAGCGGGTCCCATAGTAAACGTGCATAGCTCCTACCTTTTCATCTATGATGGGGATAATCTATTTCTTTGATGAAGAACACTTCAGTGTTTCCTGGAGCATGTACCCGAGTCATAGAGGGGACGACGTTAGGCTCGTGAGTCCGCAAAGCGGCTCGGTTGCGTACCGTCCATTCCTGGAGACACATATGTTTATATGTATTGAAAATTCCAAGGAACTCATCTAATTCATATTGTATAATACTTTTCATAAAAGCCTTAAATTAATATGATTACGTAAACGGTAGTCGTGGGACGAGAAATGAGAAATGGGTTCGTATAACTGTTACTAGTGTAAAAACGAAGTATTCATTTTACGCCGAGCAGTATGGCCGCTACAAATTTCTTGTAGCGCACTGGTACACGCACGCGGCGCGCCAACGAAAGCCCGTAGGTTGCGAGCCGTCTAGACGCAACGACCCGCCAGCCGCGACTGTCTCGCTCGCGCAATGGCGGGCGGCGCAGTAGCTGTAACGTCGGTTGAGGCTTGGAGCCGGCGACTCTCGTAACTGGAGTTACGAGTAATAGTTAGTAATACTAATAATTACTTCGTTGCGGCTTGTAGCCGGCGACTCTTTACCGCCGGTTACCGCCGAAACTGTAATGCGCGCGCGCAGTGCGCACTGTAGTCAAAGAGGGGCGGCCGCCGTTGTGGTTTGCTTACAGAAAAAGTCCAACGATTAGTATTTCTAAATGCTAATAGGCATATAAAATAAATGATAATTATGTTTATTTATCATTTGTGTTATATTCTTTCTAGGGATTATTTTGTCGAGGATAAAAAGTTTTGTCTGACTTCTTAATTGTTTGCGATAAATACATAGTAACAAAACCTCTTTCTTGATTTTGATATTTGTTGAGAATACAGGTCACTGCACTCGAGATTCAGAATTTATGTAAGATGATCGAACGTGTCATTATACCCATTCATGTCGAGCCAAAAAAAAAAGGAGAAGAAGGGAGAGGGAGTTTTTTTTTCATTTCTTTTTGCAACAGTTTCCGCAAACGGCTATCGGCATGAGCGATAACAGTTACAAACGTTTTCGAAGACCAGTGGAAACGCCCACGACTAGTAAACGGGGACATCGTCCTGGCTGCCTTAACGTCTGTCTGAAGCACATTTAGAACCTTGAAACAGCATCACTCAGATTGTCACATAATTAGGCTTGGTACAGAGTTTTCTTACCGTTATTTACAAATTGTTCTTAATTATGTTGCTCCCAAATGCATAAAAAATATTTTGTAGTAGTCAGCTGTGTAAGCGGGTGCATCGTTTTTCAAAAGTTAAAGTTTGTTGTGCATACTATAAATGTAAATGTAAATACTATTAACGTTAAGGCGTTTTTATTTATCTTTGCTTGTGTTTGGTTATTGTCCGCACTAAACCTACTGCTACAGAGAGGTCATTGTGCGTAACAGGGGTGTATGTGAGCCATCCCAGCTCTGCCCAGAAGCCCAGCAGGTTTTTGAAGTTCCCGCAGGCTTCTGGGAGGAATCCCGGTGCTCCCAGGGCCCGTGCTCGTTGGTCGGTCACACTCCTGCACTCCAACAGTACATGGGTGGTTGTCTGTTGCCTCCATGCAGCCACGGCATAGAGAGCTATCTGTTATCCCCAGTTTTTGATGGTTCTTATTGCGTGGTTACACCTATGCGAGCACCTATGACTTATGTCATATTTGTGTGTAAATTCTGATGGATTCCTTTTCATATGAAAAGCAGTGTTGTTCATATAGATGACTTGCTACTGGCAGGAGTGCTGCTCTAGCCAACCGAGCTATACCGACAATGACAGCAACCAACAAACTTACCATTCACTTTGTAACTCCTGTCCACTAGATGGAGATTCCAAACCACAATTAAGATTAGACTAGAAATGATTATCAGCAAAATACAATAAAAGCATCCGATACTTTTTAGCGGCTCGTGGCTCAGTGGCGAGGGGACGTGTCATGCATGCCAGAGGTCTGCGTTCAAATTTCTGCCCGCATCATGAAGCACTGCTATCTTTCTCCTTCAGAGTTCGATAAGTGCATTTCATCATGAATGCGAGCTATTCCATGGTTCGGAATCCATGTAAAGCTGTATGTAGTAGGTGGTAGGGATAAGACCGCACATAAAAAAATTAAAATGAAGCCAAAAAAAGTCAAAAACTGAATGATCCGCGGATTCTATCAACTCTGTAAAGAAGAATCCGCAAAGAAACTTTAAGAGTTTTACGCTCACAGTAATGAAATACATACTTAGATCTAAATGCTGCTGCCAAATCAATTTTAGGCAAAGAACAAGAAAGAAAGAAACAGACACCTTTTCATTTTCATTTCATTTATTTAAACTTTTTGGTAGTCAAACTACACTAAGTTACGTCACAAAGATCTGCGGATTTGATCAACCCAGTAAAGAAGAACCCGCAAAGAAACTTCACGGGTTTACATAACATATTTTTCCGTCCACAGTTATGAACACCCTCAGTGCAAATGGATTAGAAATAGAACTTACTTAACTATATATGTATATGCTGGAGAAGCACCTCTGAGCGCGGTTAGGTTCTGGATGGGTGACCATTTTCTACCGTTGAGGCTGGCTGGGGTCGGATTTCACGTAAAACTGTAGGTCGTCTTCCTTACTTGCTAGGTGGTAGGGTTAATCCAGCCCGGGTTGTCACAATCTCATTGATCGCCATATCGTATCATATATCCTAAATGTTTAAAAAAACCTTATTGGTGTTTAATTTCTTCCACGCTTAGTACGACAGACCATTGAGATTGCCAATAGTACTTTAGTCACTGTGACTCTTTTGATTTCTGGTTTTTTTGCATCTGCTTAAAATCTCGTAGAATCAGACACGGCCAGAAATTGAGAATGCGCAACCATTTCAGAGGTTGCAACTATACGCATGCAGAGACGAACGAGGGAGAGGCGGCGATTGCTACAGTTGACTTTCGTCTCACACGCTACTCTCAACTCTCTTGAGAATGAACCGAACCAAGACATTCAAACCAAAACATTAAATGATTGAGTGCAAAATTGAAACATAAATGCTATCAACCCACAAAAAACACTTTTAATTTGGATTAATTAAATTTATTCGTAATAGTTCTATTAATATACACTTATCTACGCAGTGGCGGCGACGGCTACTTGAGGGCGTCCTGTAGCCCGTAGCCGGGGCCCGTCGGCTCCTCCGTCAGCGAAGTGAGGCCCCCCAGGGGTTCTGCTGCGAACCGACCGCTCCTGGAAATCATAGTGTCGTTGTTTAAAATGTTGTGTTAAAATATTAACCTTGTGAAAAGTGAGTTGACATTAAATAGGCTGAAAAATGTTAAATTAAAAGAAGTGAGAGTTGATATGTAAAAAACGTTTTTTTTGACCCTCGATGGCAGTAAGGTTCAATGTTTCAGTTTCTTTATTTCATCTATTAGATGTATAGTACACACGCGGATTTGTCATTTTTTTTCTTTTTCCTGTCAGTTCGATTACTTCTGACGAAGAAGAGCCGACAAGAAAATCGCCAGGTTGGTAATTGTATTATTATTTTTTTCCATTGATACTTACAAACCAGTTTACAGTGATTGATTGATTACTACTGCTCACAAAGAACATTATATACATTGGTGAAGAATGCAAGTAGGTACAAACCAATTTCTGTACAGTTGAAGCCTGGTTTTCTAAATTTCATTTTATAGTTTGACGATTCAAACGATTTATTAATTAAGACTTTTCACATTGTGGGTTGTTGTTTCCTCGTAGTCCTTAGTTCTTTGCTCCAGACCGTTCTACCAATGTAATTTTGGCAGTAGCATTTAGGTATGAAATCATAATTGTGTTATATCATTTATGTGGACGAAAAAAAAAAAGACCAAAAAAAAAACATTATTTATAGACCAGTGAAGTTTCTTTGCGGGTTCTTCTTCACTGGTTGATCGAATCCGCGGATCAATCAAATTGTGACATGACTTAGTTTAGTTTTACTACCAGAAGTTGAATAAATAAATGAAATGAAATGAAATGAAATGATGACTTCGATTATGATGACGATGATTCGCCAGAACATGGCCTAGGCATGATCTGGCTTCATAAATCAATCATTAGAACTACCATATCTCTAGTATTATTCCAGTTATAGATTTTTATTCTATGCTAGGCCTACGGCAACACAGCCTGCCTTTGACAAGTTAAGGGTAGGTATAGAACATACATTTTGCCTCAGTTTCGCATATAAGTGAAATATTATGTATTAAACACTCGATACCGTACATAAAATACAAAATGTAAGCTAAACTTGAAGTACGGAGTGAATCACAGTAAGCTCCACAGTAGGCAATGGCATTTGAAGGAAAATGTATGTGGGTCCAAGTCCAATGTCTGGCGGTAACGTTGATTCTGTTTGTACACAACCAACCTTGGTCCCGGCTTAGGTGTTTCTCCTGCCTTCAGCTGGTCTATTATCTGCTTTGCATCTTCCACGGAAAGGTCTTCCTGAAATGTACATAATCCGTCATGAAACATGTGAAATCTAGTTGTGTACACAGGTTCTTACTTTTTGTGTAAGCAATAAAATGGATGCATAGCTATTCATGACAGGTTATCTGATTGATTATTAGGTGATTCTAGAGGGAAATATTAGCAACTTTTTCCATATCGTTTTTAGGGTTCGTACCCGAAGGGTGAAAACGGAACCCCATTACTAAGCCTCCGCTGTTGGTCCGTCAGTCTGTCACAGGGCTGTAATTTACTAAAAATAATAGGCAGCTGAAATTTTTACAGAGTGTGTATTTATTTTTTATAAGATTTTTTTTAATTTTATTTTTATAAAATTTAAAGGGGAGTTCCATACAAAAAACGTTATTTTTTTGTGTTAAATCTTGTATGATTGATTGGTTGATTGAAAATTCTTTATTACGCCACAAAAAAAAAAAAATTACAAAAGAAAGTATAGTGCAATAACAACATAATTGGGGCGCAAAGGCGGGCTTATCCCTCGAAGAGATTTCTTCCAGCCGACCTTTGGGTGTTTCCCTTCGTGTACGAGTCCGACTCGCACGGTTTTTTATAAAATATTTTACTGTCCCCAAAAAATTGGTCAAAGCTATATCTGTATGTTTATAACTTATGTTTGACTTATCTTTAAGTTTGTAGACTTGTAACATCAGATTACATCTCTTTGCAACATTAAATGGTGCATTGGATTTAATTAATTTTAATGTATAATATCTATTGTATAATTCTAATATATAATTCCAGCCTCAGTGGCCCAGTGGAGACACATTGTCGCTCAATAATAGTGCTGATGCTATGGGACTAGTAAGGTTCTGTATGAGTTACCATTTTCCACGGTTAAAGTTTGCCATGGTTTGAATTTCACGTAAAACTGTTATCATTACTTACTAGGTGGTATGGGAATTAATGAAATGAAATGAAAATATAATTCATTTGCTTGTTTGAGGCAAAACAATGGCGAAAAAGGACCACTTAATACCAAATAGCATTATCTGCCAATATACCTTAGGGATATCGAGATCTAAGATAGCAAAGAAAAGTAATAGAGAGTGTAATCAAACTTAACTAATTGACAAATGAAAATTATTCATGTTTTCCATCAGTTGAATCTAACCGACCAATATACAAAGAAGGTCCTGGCATGGCACCTAGTTTCCATATGGTGTGTAAGGCTAATATCATTACAGTAGATGTGGTATTGATACTTAATAAAAAACATCAACCAACATGCTAACTTTTCAAATACTACCAATAGAGTAACCTAGGAACAAGAAGTTTGGAAAATAATTTACATAACTTATTCAGTGATAGCAATCGTTGTTACTGCGATGACCCTGAAAAATTAATAATACTGAATGTGACTCACGAAGTAATCATCGTTGACCTGCATCATGGGCGCGTTGACGCACGCCCCGAGGCACTCCACTTCGGAGATGGAGAACTTGCCGCAGGGGCTGTTCCCGCCGACGGCGCAGCCCGTGGCCTGCTTCACCGCCTCCAGCACCTCATCCGAGCCGCGCAGCCAGCACGGCGTCGTAGTGCACACCTGCACGTGGTACTTGCCGATCGGGCGGCTGCCGACGACATTAACGCCAATATTAATATGCAGCATTACATAAAATAATTAATTGAGGAAATAAATGTCTCAAAATATAACACCAACACCAGCATTGAGCGGCTCGTAGCCTAGTGGCGCGGGGACTGGCCTAGCGTACCAGAGGCCCGGGTTCAATACCGACTTGCACCACTGTCTTTCTCTTTCAGAGTTCGATAAGTGCATTTCGTCACGAATGCGAGCTGCTCCATGGTTCGGAATCCATGTAAAACTGTAGGTCCCCTTCCCCTACTAGGTGGTAGGGTTTAAGCCCGCCCGGGTTGGTACCATCGCATTGGATGAAAAGATGGTCGAAGCGGCAATGAAAAATTGACCGTGTTTTCCATCCAGTTCAATGTAGCCGTGCTCATAAAAGGGAAGGTCCTGGCATGGCACCTAATTCCTTCGGAAATGTGGTGAATTGGGCTAATATCATAACGGTAGTTGTGTGGTATTAGCCATCCATGTCAGGTCGCATATATAAAAAAAAAAAAAAGCAAACATTTCTTTCCAATCAAGTTGCAGAGATATGGAACAAGCTCCCCGAAGACGTAAGTAATGCTAATTAAACCAATCAGTTAAAAAAACGTTTGGACACTCATTTTAAAAGGAAATAAAACAGAGAACCAGTTAATCTGTATTACAATGGCAACTGACTAAAAAAACCGGCCAAGTGCGAGTCTGACTCGCACACGAAGGTTTCCGTCCCATCGTACTAGATTTAACCCAAAAAATAATGTTTTTTTGTGTAATTTTTAATTTTTTTATTTTACCTATTTATTGTTATAGCGGCAAAGTAAATACACACTCTGTCAAAATTTCAGCTTCCTACCTATTACGGTTATCCTGTGACATACGGACGGACGGACAGTGGAGGCTTAGTAATAGGGTTCCGTTTTCACCCTATGGGTACGGAACCCCAAAAATAAAAAAACTAATAATTTAATGTGTTACCAAATACAACCTAAATAACTTTCCGCCTGCAATCAAAACTCCATCAACTTAAACTAATGAAAAATAAGATTTAGACATATCAGCTTATGCTGCCTGTCTAAAATAAATAAATAAATAAAATAAATTCTAAGGACTCTGTTGACCACGGTCGGTCCGCGGGAAAATGCTTTAGTATTTCCAGTTGCGCTATGCCGTCATTGATGTTGCGCTCATAACACTAATACCAGCTAGGCCAGATTTGTCAAACAGATGTGTACCGTATAAACATGGTGTAGAAGGTTGCGACCTCGTAGACTCGCATGCGCGGCAGCTCCAGCATCTCCGCCACTTTGTGCATGGCGGAGATGGGCAGCCAGCCGTGCTGACGCTGCGCCAGGTCCAGCAGGGGGATCATGGCAGCGCGCTTGTGTCCCTCCGGGTATATCGCCAGAAGGGCTTCGGCGCGCTGCAACCGAAAGTACAAGCTACAGTTGAAATTCGACCATCATCTGGAGAACTACCAATTTTTTTGTAGTTTCGAGCTATAGTGTAATGAAATAGTTCACAATAGTAATTAAGGAGAAATAAATAAAGACACCGCACAACTTGTCGGCGTCAGGGGGATGACTAGGTCTATTAGTGGAAGGAAAAAGAATGAAGAAGAAAAGTAATTAATATGACAAATTTTACACAGCCCCGAGAAAATTCATTGAAAACAAAATGTTTAATATTTCTTCTAATTTTTCTTTATAATATAACATTTATGATTTATGTTTATAAATAAACAGTTTTTAGCTTATATAAGTAGGTAGAAGGAGAAATAATATGTCGAACAACAGTGAAAATCGAAATAAACTTAAATTTATTATGAGCGGCTCGTAGCCTAGTGGCGCGGGGACTGGCCTAGCGTACCAGAGGCCCGGGTTCAATACCAACTTGCACCACTGTCTTTCTCTTTCAGAGTTCGATAAGTGCATTTCGTCACGAATGCGAGCTGCTCCATGGTTCGGAATCCATGTAAAACTGTAGGTCCCCTTCCCCTACTAGGTGGTAGGGTTTATGCCGCCCGGGTTGGTACCATCGCATTGGATGAAAAGATGGTCGAAGCGGCAATGAAAAATTGTCCGTGTTTTCCATCCAGTTCAATGTAGCCGTGCTCATAAAGGGAAGGTCCTGGCATGGCACCTAATTCCTTCGGGAATGTGGTGTATTGGGCTAATATTATAACGGTAGTTGTGTGGTATTAGCCATCCATGTCAGGTCGCATAAAAAAAAAAAATTTTAATCACAAATCCTATTGCTCAGTTGAAATTGGCAGTGTATGATTATTAATCTCGGTCACTGCTATCTATGCCGGTCCACATGAATAAAAAAACAATATGTAACCTCACCTGAGCATTCTGGGGTGTGAACTCAAACTTGATGCCGGGGTTGTCCTCCGGGGAGTCCCTGTGGACGAACAGGCTGTCGTGCTGTAGCTTGGATGTGGTCTGCAGGGCCCGTGACGATACGCGCCACTGCAATTATAACGCACCGCAAATTGTCAGTGTCTACACACTTGGCCGATACATCAGCCTTTTGGATGAAACATGTGAGTCTATAAAATACCCTTTTATTTGGCAGCATTCACTATTCCGGAGCAAATCCAGCACCTGGGTTGCCTGCACTACTTGCCTACTATACTAGCCTTGTGTATCTGAGTCTTAAGTATAATATATACTGTAAGATAACCCTGCAGTCATTAATCATCACCATAACCTTTTCGTTATATTTATAACGTTTGGGAAACAGGGTTTTCTTAGTTGTAGGTTATCTCATAAATATGTTATTGTTCAATCGTTTTTTTTTCTTTCTTCTAACTTCATAGGTAATTTTCCAGCAGGTTATTTTGGCCTGCTTTCGCTCTTTGCAAGAAGGCGATATTCCAAAAACTTTCCCGGCTGAATCAAAATAACATAATATGTATCGATATTGGGAGCCACTGGAGCTACAATAGTACCGGATTTAACAATGGCTTTTAGTTGATAAGTGAAGATAAATAGGCACTAACTAGAAAATGATAGCTTCTTCCGAATGTTCCAAATGTAACCATAGGTTGAATTAATAATTATCTTGCGCATTTTTCTGATACAAACAATTCTTTTTAGCATTTGGTAAAGGTGTTAATTTGGAATCCGTAATTTTCAGACGCAGTTACATAATTGCCAAAACATTACTCTAAATACCAATAAGAACCGTATTTGGGGGCGTTTTGAACAATTTCAGACTTACCAGACTTTGAGCTCCGCTGCGTAGACTTGAGAGCATGGTTAAAACTTTGATTTTATTATAAGAAACTTCTTATCAATAAAACACTTGTCGCTGTATTCGATTTTTTATTTTCAGATGTTGCCCGACTGACAGTGACAGTTCTCTGACTGACGGCAACGGAGACTTGAAAAGTGCTGCCACTATAAATTCTAGAAAATTGCTGGTTCTTTAAATTTTTTTGTACTGGAGATGGGCAACTAATACAATGTCATCATATTGGCCTTACACACCATATGGGAACATGGTGACAAGCCAGGACCTTTCTTATTTTGCTTAGCTACATTAAACTGGATTGAAAACACGGACAATTTTTGCTCTCAACCACAAGTAGGGTTAGCAGTTTTAGAAGTAGGCGAGCTAAATTGCAAATCTCCTCACTTTTTTTATTTGAGACCTCAACATATGTATTGTTTTAAATTGAGATGCCACTACCAGTCCAGCAAGATAATAGTTGAGAATTGGTGATAGAGCCGACTTCGTCTTCTCTCTCAGTCACAGGGTCCTCACATCATCATATGGGTTAGGCTAACATCTACTAAGATCTTTTTAAACTAACCTCACCTAACCTAACAGCCCTTTTTTATGGTTTTATGTGGCAAGCCTTTTTAAGTTTTTCGTTTTTGAAAAACTACACAAAATTTTACCCACGTCATTTTATGAACTTAGTTTATCACATTTTTCATTTATAAATTGAGAGGGAGCCATGTAGGTTATAAACCAATGTTTTCAGTAAATTTTAGCGACTTCGTTTCTTATAATGTTTCAGTTACGACCTGCCGCTAACCTGTAATAATACTTACAAGTTCCCGCACATGTCTTGAAATAAAAGTGTTCACCCGAGAAACTGTCACTCGTCATTAAGAAGCAGTTAGGCCCTACTAATAAAACTTAATCAATATCAGAATAGTTTTACGATGTTTTCACCTTTGCATTGACATGTTGTTCCAAATTTGGTAGAAAGGGTCAAAACATGGTATATCTATTCCGAGGACGTTGAGGGCTTATTAGTAGCAGTTTTGGGATGTCTGGCTAAATGATAATATGTAAACTGGCCATCGGAGCCGACTCACCGGTGACTCACATTTCCATAAGAATCCCTCCCCCCACCACCACACCTAAGCTACTTGTGTTAGAACTTCTTGTGTTCGATCAAGGGGGCTGCTGTTCAGAGGAGTCTGTAATGATTTAATTTTTATATATTTCGTAAGATGTTTATATTTTTGAGTACTGGGTTTGAGCTATGTTTCATATGATCTGGCAGCCCTAAAATACAACAATATTTCGGGTGCCAGCAAAACAAGAGTACACCACACGTTTTTGTAACAATTTTAATACATTCATTACATATCTCTATTATCACTGGTCGGATCTTGACCAGTTCAGTTTTCAAGAAAATATAGATAAAGATTAAACATTTATAATTTGAAATTTTACGTACATGATATAGACTAGGAGGACGCGACAATAATTGTAACGATAACGTAAATGGCTCAAACTGGGTTCACAGGATAAAGACCAACCCTCTGAAGCTAAATGTGTCGGTCTGCCTGCGCCAATTGGTCGCGTTACCAAGATGACTGCAAAGAACGCAGCATGAAAGTAATAATACATACTTGCTTAGCAATACCAAAACTGAGCAAATCATTGGTTGCATGTTATTTAAGTAAGTAATTAAAAAACGACTGGTTATTGTTGCATAATGCATAGACATTGACTTATATATTACTTTGCATAGATATCAATATGTCCAGACAATCAGTATAGTCATCAGCAGGTACATACCAACATAATATTTTGTATAGCCAGTGTATACTCCGGTCCGGAATGGCGGGTACTCCGGGAAACTGCAAAAATCTTAACTCGGATCCAAGTTGTCATTTAAAATTTCGAATAACAAAGGAACAAGTTCGTGCGGACGATTTGGTTATGTTCTACTCTGCCATGACTATTATGCGGTGTGGAATGACTGTCCAGCCTCTTGGAATGACTATAATAAAAATACTAAAATAACTAAAATAAAAAAATAAAAAAAGGAATGGATATAAGTTAATTAGGTGTGGGAATGGCAGTAGGAGTCAGTAAGGCTAATGAGGAGTGTCAAAAGGAGAAACGAATACAGGAGAAGCGGGTTATCGGAATGGGGTGCACTCGGAATGGACCATCTTTAAACTTAGTAATACCTTTGTACTTACTTTACGCAGGGTGCAAGAGTATATCCAAGTTGGGTCAAGTGCCAAGATTCTATGAACAAGTTTTACACCGCTGATCAGCCTCGCGATTGTTCGTGGAATATCTGTGGCGAGGCGCTCTCGCTGCATTGTTTTACTGCCCCTTCCGGCGACCTCCGGTTATCCGTATTATCCGGAAAATGGTGGAAGATGCGGGAATATATTCGAGAGGGTTCGGTTCGCTCGGGGTAAAAGTCGCTAGTTAGTGTTTTTTGAACTTTTCAAATCATGATACTGAAGTCTTGACCTGATTGTCATTACCGAACTAAGGTTGAGATAAATAGTCGCATCAGAAACTAAGGCTGAGATAAATAGTCGTAACAGAAACTAAGACTAACGAAAAGTAGTACTTTGTGACGTCAATTGGCATTACTTTGAGATTTCGTCCATACAAAACGTGTCAAAGTGACGTCACAAAGTACTACTTTGGGTTAGCATTAGTTTCGGTGACGCCTAAGACTAACGGAAAGTAGTACTTTGTGACGTCACTTTGACACATTTTGTATGGACGAAATCTCAAAGTAATGCGAATTGACGTCACAAAGTACTACTTTTCGTTAGTCTTAGTTTCTGTTACGACTATTTATCTCAGCCTAAGACATGCCAAAAATTACTAATTTAGGGTACTGAGTACACGTAAAGATAATTTAGAGAACTTTGTAGATTTTGTGTGTAACTGGAAATTGATGTCAAAACACTACTCTCATTTTATTAGTCTAACAAACTCACCTTTCGTGTATTGCACGGCTAAATTGGTGGTTCGAAAACACAGACAGTTTTTATTGCCGCTTCGAGACATTGTTAGATACAGTAACGTTAGTAATGATTATTTGAATAAAAAAAAAGATAGATATTACAATCACCGTTTTACGGAAAGATGTAGGTGGGTTTCAAATGTTCAACAACATAAATATATTTTTCTACGTATGAATGTTTATGAAATGGGATAGACATTTTCATTATTATTAGTTTAGAATCCGACACTGCAATATAGATACTATCACCTGAATTGATGATGTTTTCTAGTAACAATTCCTTTCGGTATTTATTGATAGAGCATAACAGATCCTCTCATCTCGGGGAAATATAAGCGGCACCAGCTTAGTCCCAGCTGTCACCTAAATTGGCATTTCCGCTGAACCGATCGACTGGCGTTTTAAAATGTCTGGAGAAATTGAAGAGCGCGCACAGTGCAATTGTGAGTGACAGCTTACTCAACGTCGGCGTAAATACGTCGTCGTGGCCGTTTACGCCGACTCCGCGTTTTCAAACAAATCGGAAGTCAGAGTTTGACTTTGACAGCTCGAAGAAGTAAAACCACAGAATACCTAGTAAAAACTTGTATGGAGTTTGACGTTTTTACATAACTTCGAAGTTCCGTAAACGCCCATTTTGGTGAGAACTTCGACTGACCACTCTGAATCGAATGCCTTTCGCTTTATTATTATCATACTGCTCCCAGGGACTAATCACACAGGGAAACACTATCCCCACTAACGCCGAGACGTTGGATAAACGAGCCTACGGATAAACGGTGTTAGGAAGGTACGCATCGGTCTGCTCGAATCGCTGAGGGATCCAGCAGCTCCAGTCATTTACGCTGCGCTAGATAACCTGTGAAAGTCGAGTTTTCCGAGAAATAGCGGGCATTTGAAATTTTATTCCATTTTATGAAGCGAAAATTGCAATGTTTTATTTGCAACTTCCAAGCAACGACTATCATGTTAGAGATATAGCTATAGATACCGCAATTAAAATAACGTCGTAAATGTTCCGGGACGGAATATCGTATCATTTTAGTCCTACTTACATCTTCCAGGCGTGTTCATAATACGGTGTTATAAAAATGTATGACCTTCCTTAGAAGGTTAGAATTGAAAAATAATGTTGTATCCATGTTCAAATATTTTTTAATTTGATTAGTAGACAATAAAAGTGTGTGTAATTGGACCGACATAAGTCCCAAGTTAGCTAAGAAACTTTCACACAGAGATTAAAAGGCAGCCTCGGCAGAAACCTTTTTGATTTAAATATGCAAAAGAGCGTAAACAATAAGTAGTTTATTTTCAGTACAAGCGTCACCATTATAGTCGATACGAGTTTAACGAAGAAAATACAAAAAATATTTTATTGAAACATTCATCAATGTTGAGGTATGTATTGTATAATCCTTTACATTTTTCATAATTTTGTTGCTTTTGTATGAATATTTACCCATAGAGAGATTCAGGCGCTTATCGATAACAATCCGGTTTTTTAGGGTTCCGTACAAAAAGGGTGAAAACGGAACCCTATTACTAAGCCTCCGCTGTCCGTCCGTCCGTCCTTCACAGGGCTGTATCTCATGAAACGTAATAGGTAGGCTGCTCTTAATAGCAGTAATAATAATGAAAATGCCTATCCCATTACATAATCATCCATATGTAGAAATATATATTTATGGGCTGAAATTTTCACTGAGTGTGTATTTATTTTGCCGCTGTAACGACAAATAAACGACAAAACTACGTATTTTTTTGTGTTAAATCTTGTACGGTGGTACGGAACCCTTCGTGTGCGAGTCCGACTCGCACTTGGCCGGTTTTTTACATGCAGTTTAGCTTGACGATGATAATGCTTATCGCGCGGCTAAAGGGCCTGTCCCGATATTTTCGATGAAACCCTAATAGATGAAAATATTAGGACTTTAAATTCCTGAATCTTCTGGCTGACCTTGCATGCTAAGAAATCACCCTTCCAACTAAAGAGAGCTATTGCTCAACACGCAGACGCTTACAGTCCATCAGGGCCCGCCGAACTACATCATATCGGCGATCCAATTCATTTCCCATTAATCGGCTGTATCAGTGTCGCGGGCGCGTATTGGTAGGCTGACTGTGCAGTTTCGCGGTGAAGTGTAAACCTTATCAGCTGTACCGGTGGAGCGTCGGCTGGGGCCGTTACTCCATTTGGTGCATAGTGGGCCAAGCTTTGTCCACCGCGCCGCGGCGAATTTAGACCGATCACAATAACATCGCTTAGACCTCGAGCTGCGACTCGAGCTGTTATGTCACTTTAAGGTGGGCCTTCCCGCTCGACTCGCCATACAAACGGGGAAAGAAGAACACGCCCATATTTCTTGTCAGAGATCCCAAATTTTGGCTCAAAATAGCTTTATTTGATCAAACCAGATGTCTGATGACCGTAGGCATTGTAAAATTGTGTTTGGTTTCTAAGTTATAAGGTCCGAAAGTTTGTTTTTTTTGCGCGTTTTATACAATAACTTTGGACGTGGATTACTCAAAGATAAAATAAAAACATCTTAAAAAGATTTGTCATCACCTTGTTTCATGAAAATGTATAATAAATTTGGTTTTTGTTAGATCAAATCATACACCATGCACATTGTTTGCTTTGTGGACATGTTGCATCTTCCTCATCACGGAGCCTGTCTTTTTCTTTGAAACAGAGATGGTCCCAGAGCGCAACAGCACGGTTTTGTACCGTGCCCGCGAATGAGTTAGTCCCGCCGGGTTGGGCCACCTTAAGGCCCTGGTATGAGCTAAATCGCAAAGTTAGACGAGGACCCCAAGTTAACTAACTAAGTCTGACGATTAGAAGTGTCATTCTTACAATATATGATTCTTTGACTAGGAATCAACCTATTTTCGTTAACGTATGAATCCTTTTTCTATACAAAATACATTGCGGAAACGGTTAGCTTATTTAGATGTTTTAAAAGGAAAAAGTTAGCTGATTTACAAATTCTATTTTGTGATTAATATAATTAAGATGACCAATTTTTAAGCATAAAAATATTTAAATATATCGTTGCCGTTTAAGAGGAGTAGTTAAGTTCTCGTCAAAAACCACTACACTATATTGACATTTATTTTAATACTGAAGATAAGGTGGTAGAAAAAAATCCTATGCTACAAATAATGTTTTGACCTTGATCTTTAATATATATTTTTTTCAAAATTTCGGTTGACCCGTTTTCGAAGATTAGCATTAAGTATATCTAATTTGAGGGTACTAATCGTCTTAAAGGATGATTCACGCCAGAACGGCGTGGCGGGGCCGGCTCGGCGCGGGCACGGGGAGACCCGGGCGGAACGTGCGCCGTACGGGTTTGCATGCACGCTTCAACGGAACTACGGCTCGGGGATGGTACGGTAACATTTTCTTTTTCAAATTTCACAATAAATAATAAATTATTATTTATTTTATGTTCTTTTTCTATTTTCTATTTTATGAGTGACCAGTTCCAGAAACTTTTAGTATTTCCCACGTATGATTACGTTGCGTGTGCTATTGGACATCAATTTCCAGTTTTTTTTATGCGAACTGACATGGGTGGCTAATACCACAAAACTACCGTTATGCTATTAGCCCAATACATCACATTCCCGAAGGACTTAGGTGCCATGCCAGGACCTTACCTTTATGAGCACAGCTACATTGAACTGGATGGAAAACACGGACAATTTTTTTTTGCTGCTTCGACAATCTTTTTATCCAATGCGATGGTGCCTACCCGGGCGGGCGGCTTAAACCCTACCACCTAGTAGGGGAAGGGGACCTACAGTTTTACATGGATTCCGAACCATGGAGCAGCTCGCATTTGTGACGAAATGCACTTATCGAACTCGGAAAGAGAAAGACAGTGGTGCATGTCGGAATTGAACCCAGACCTTAAGGCCATAATATGAAATTAATATGCAATATGACGTAAAAAACTATCGAAATCTCTTGATCTATTTGACACCTTTGGCAATTTTCACCCAGTACTTATAAACATCGTATTGCGCTACTGGAAAATGGCCTCAATGGTGAACCTTTAAGGTTCCAAATCACAAATAACCTCTTAGTTATGCATTTGTTAGCGCTGATACGGAAATACGGTAATGGGTTTTGTCCAACGTTTCATCTAACAAAAGCCCAAGGAAGTCATGCTCGAGCCCAATGCTCTTTGCTTAAAAAAACTCAGGAATATTAATGACTCATATCTTGGCAAAACCATGAATAATATGCTTGCAATTTTAGCAGCATTTCACTAATTTCTCTCTAAAAATTTCTTTGGCATAGAGCTTGCATTCATTACATTACCGCACGCGTCACTTGCTTAAGAAAAGTATTTTATTTTTCTAATTAGAAGCGCGGGCTAACTCGTTAATTCCTCCTCACATAAAATATTCATTAAAACCCTAACTTCGTTCTTTAAAAATCTCCAGGACCCCGAGAAATACACCCTTTACGCGGAATATTTTCTTTAATTACTTTTAATTATAATTCAAATGAGTCACCTCAAAGTGTACCTTTTCGCGACTAAGGGCCGAATGCACGAAAGAACAAAAAATCAAAATCAACGTCAACGTCTGATTAAACAGGTCACTTTCTATGGACAGTATGGACGGAACTCCATGCGATTCACTAAAAGTGACGTGTTTGAACATTGATCAACTCAGCCGTCTCTTCGTGCAATCGGGGCTTAGAAACCCTATGCAGACCCCAACTCGGCTCCTGAGCCACGCGTTCAAGTCTGCCCAAGCAAAGTCGTACGACCTTTTAACTTTTTGTAATATATGCATTAAGTAATGTGGTATGTATGTGTTTATAATCGACCGTGAAGCGAGGACACATTAATTAAAGGAAGAGCCCTGCAGTATATTCATAAACTTCTTTACGAATATACTGCAAGGCTGGACCCGAACCAGCAAAACATACCATTCGCGGGTATTGCGTCTAACCAATTTTGCCACCTCCTGTACACCCATAATTTGGAATTCTCCTACAGTACCTCCACCCAAAATCTAGCGTCTAATGCCAAATACGATTTTGGTGACGACGGCAATATGTTTGAATGTTCAATCTTTGCAGTCAATGTCCGCATTGCAGGTAAAGCTTTATCAATGTTTGTAGGTTATACCTTCTTACCCTCTTAAACACTGAGTTTGTGGAGTTGCCGTAAACACTAATTTAGGTGACAACTGGCACAGAGCCTCTCTGAGTGGTCAGTCTGAGTTCTCAATTGAATTGGCGTTTACGGAATTTCGAAGTTATGTAAAAATGCCAAACTCCATGCAAGTGTATACATTCTAGATATTCTGTGGTTTTACTTCTTCAAGCTGTCAAAGTCAAACTCCGACTTCCAATTTGTGTGAAAACAAGAAGTCAGCGTAAAAGCAACGTCGACGTATTTACGGCGACGATACGTAAGTTGTCGCAAATGTTAGTTCGCTTAACGCCAACTGCCCGCGCTTTTCAATTTTCTCCATACATTTGAAAACGCCAGTCGATCGGTTTGCCGTAAACGCCAATTTAGGTGACAACTGGGACTTCGGGCTCTGAGCTGCTAGTCCCAGTTGTCACCTAAACTGGCCTTTACGGAACTTCCGAAGTTCCGCAAAAACGTCAAACTCCATACAAGTTTGTAATAGATATTCTGTGGTTAGACTTCTTCAAGCTGTCAAAGTTAACCTCGGACTTCCGATTTGTATGAAAACGCGGAGTCAGCGTAAACGGCTACGTCGACGTATGCGTCAACGGCAACGGTGAGTAAGCTGTCAAATCAAATTCGGACTCGCAAATGTTACTTCATGTAATGTAATGTTTCCATAAACGCCAATTTAGGTGACAGCTGAGACTAGAGTCTCTGGTCATATCGAGACGACTGTTGTAGATATCGTTATTTTACGAGGTAGGCTTTGTAATGCATTAAATAAAAATACATACGCTTCCACGTTGTCGCTTCGGTCAATCCATACCAATATTATAAATGCTATAGTAACTCTGTCTGTCTGTTACATTTTCACACCGCTGAACCGATTTTGATGAATTTCGGTATAGAGAGATAATATGGATGTTGGAGAAGGACATGGGCTGACTTTTGTGGCGAAAATTAAACTCGAAAGTGGTGACATATGGCACGAAAGTTTGTTTGGGCAACTGATATAATATCCAGGAAATAATTTGGCCCGACATCAGTCCAAAACGACTGGTTAGGCCATAATGTCTCCGCGTGATCTACGGCTGTGTGGTTATATGTAATGTGCATGATCCTATCCTTGCTTCCCGCATACACATGTCCCTCTCTCTCTTTCACCTGATGGAGCGAAGATTGACGTCTGCTGAAAAGGCTGAAAGGCCCAGCTTTCAGTGCAATGGTTGATACCGCGATGCACGGACACGCCATGTCATCGTAGCACCGGTTCCCTACAAAACTGTCTCGCCGCCGCCGGGTCCTAAGGTACCCAGGGGTACCTCACCAGTACCGCGTGTGCTCAAAACCTACGAACAATCAAAGGACTGTCTGTGCTCTTCATCGTCGAGGACGCAGCGTTCCTGAACCGCATCCTGTGGGAGAGGTGTAGCGTGGTGGCACACGTCTGGAAGTCTCCATCGGGGTGAGTCCCACCTTCATTTATCCTAACCCCTAGAAGATTGTGCATTGCATGGGACCACATACCATGTCTTTTTAGCGAACCTATATAGGCCTCCTTTTTTCAAAATCTTTACAAAAACCCATGCGACCTACCCGCGCCACCAACGACATTGACCCGAGCGGAGTCTGGTACCTCAGCTAGTAAAGGGGACGCATCATAAAGTCCAACAAGCACAAAATCCAAAACCCATACCGTCCAAAACACTTATGAATTAGGATAATTTCAGTTAGGTTAGGTTATATTAGTGTATATGCAATTTACAATTCCCACGAAACATATGTACATACTTTTGGATGTTCTGTGTTTTGGACCTTATTAGGGTTCCTGGAAAACGGGACCCTATTACTAAGCCTCTGCTGTCCGTCCGTCCGTCCGTCTGTCTCAGGGCAGTATCTCAGGAACCGTAATAGTTAGGCAGCTGAAATTTTCACACAGTATGTATTAATTTTGCCGTTATATGAAAAATCAATGTGGGTCCCATACAAAAGAAGTGGTTTTTTGGACTTTATGAAGGCGACCCCTAGTATACTAATGAACCGTTAAAAATCAAATCCTATCGGTCTATGCAAACACAAATGCCACGCCTTTAAAACGCAATTCCAAAATCAATCCCTGTAATCTGTTTCTCAGAATTTGCAATAAAGACCATAGTTTATCGTTATTGGCAAAGGTCGCAAGTTATTTCTCATATTTTAATGGCTTTGGCCCAGACGGCGGCGGCGTGATGCAATACGTCGTCCTTCAAAGCTCTAGGTCACAGCTCAACACTCAAGTGGGCACAATGCTTCGGTTTGTTTGGATAAACCAGTCTGAAACTCGACTAATGCCCGATTTTTAGCCACCTCCGGCTACAAAAATGCCAAATTTATCTTTCGGTTACACCCACAGTAGATACATAAATATGCATTGTTACTGAGAATTAATTATCGCATTTGATAACTCCACTTTCGAGTGTTAGCGCAGAGAGCGTGATGCAGTCGTAGTTGTTTGGGACAATTTTGCGCCAAGTGGTTGCGTTACCTAGATATGGAACCTGAAAAATTATTTATCATAAATTTGATGGTTGCAAATAACGAAGCATGAAATTATCAGTGCATACTTGCTTAGTAATATCAAAACTGAAGAAATGTTTGGTTTCATTTAGTAGTTATAGGTGATTTAGGTTACAGATATAATTTTAATAAGAAATCCGACTGGTTTTGTTGCATAATTAACAGGTATCAATGTCTAGACAATCAGTATATTCATCAGCAGGTACATACCAACATCGATTTTGTATAGCCAATCCAGCTAACGCGACCACACAGGCAGACCGTCACATATAGCATTAGAGGGTTGGTGTCTAACCTGTGAACCCAGATTCAGCCATTTACCTTATCGTGTCCAAAAATGTCGTGACCTCCCGGAATATACAAGGTGTTAACGGAGGTATGGTCCAAAAGCTAACCACGCATTACTTGAGATATTTGGAGCAAGAAAGGTGTAAGACATTTTGTTGTCCAACTTAAAAAAAAATGTCATCCCGATATGCAAATACCTACACAAAAAAAAACATTTCTTTTTTAGGCTTACAAAAAAATGTTATCCACCTTTTTGGCTCCAAATATGCCTAGGAACACGTGGTTAACGTTTGGACCATACCTCCTTTAACAACCTGTATAGTAGTATACTGGTGTGAAACTCTGTAAAGTGGCCTGGTATCTTTAAGCCGTATTAAAAAACCATAATTGTAAAAGGTTAAATGCCTTTGTAAAACTCATGTCATTCCCATCAATCTTTGAACTCACATACATAGGTATATCTAGTACGCAGTAGATGCCTATGTAAACCGAATTCTTGTCTAGTGCACTATAACTCTGAAAGTGCAGCGGAGAGGAAGCGCCGAGATGAATTTACGACCGTCCCACTTCGCAGGATATTTTTCAGCAGTCGAGTAATACAGTCTTCGCTTGGAACCGTATTTAACGGTTTCATTTTTGTCTCTGAATTCAGCGATGCAAGTAAGTTTGGTCCAAAAAGCAAAGATTTAGATTTCAATGATCGATTTTAATCTTTGAAAAATATATAAAAAAAAATATACTTATTAAAAATTCCTGGAAATTACTACGTAACTACTAATTGTATTACTTGTTTCGTTAAGGTGGCCCAACCCGGCGTACTAACTCATTCGCGGGCACGGTACAAAACCGTTCTGTTGCGCTCTGGGACCTTCTCTGTTTCAAAGAATAAGACAGGCTCCGTGATGAGGAAGATGCAACATGTCCACAAAAAAGACAATGTGCATAGCGTATGATTTGGTAAGATTTACGAAAATTTTAATTTCAAAACGACTTATAGCTAAAAGTAAACCACGACCGCTGTAGTCAAAAATCTAACAAAACCCAAATAGATTATGAATCTTGATTAAATAAGCTATGTCTGATGACTAATCTTTTTAAGATGTTCTTACTTTATCATTGCGTAATCCACCTCCAAAGTTATTGTATAAAACGCGCGAAAAATTCGAACTTTCGGACCTTATAACTTAGAAACCAAACACAATTTTACAATGTCAATGGTCGTCAGACAAGCTATTTTGAGCAAAATTTTGGATCTCTGACAAGAAATATGGGCGTGATCTTCTTTCCCCTTTTGTATGGGGAGACGAGCGGGTTGGGCCACCTTAAGGTGAGCATCGGAAAACTAAGCTCCCTACAAACGTAAGATAAAAACTGTTTAAATTCCTCTTTGGTATTTAATATCAGGCAATAAATGTCGGTGTCGGCACGATTTTGTTTCTTCGAAAACTACAGAAAATGGAAATTAGTCGATGAATGTTTTCTTGTTCTCTGTCATTCGACTCTGTTTAAAATAAAATAAAACTTGCAGACTTGCGGTTTGATATGAATACCACACCCACAGTCATGATATTATCTAAAACACCGCGTTCCCGAAGGAATGAGGTGCCATGCCAGGACCTTCCCTTCATGAGTACGGTTACATTGGACTGGATGACATACTCGGCAATTTTTCATTACCGCTCTAACCATAATACATCCAATGCGATGGTACCAACCCGGGCGACCTTAACCCTATAACCTAATACGGGCCTGACATAATAGGAGATAAGGGCCTACATGGAGCAGCTCGAATTCGTAAAGTATTGCACTTATTTAACTCAGAAAGAGAAAGAATCGGGGCGGGGTTCGACTCCCGCCCCATTCGTGTTCATTTGTACTCTAGCTTTCGTGACAGCTGATTAAAAGAATGGCTGATTATAAGGTGCTATTCCTTCCTCTTCTATACCTGTCTTCCGCCCCAACAACCCAACTCCTGCGCACGCAAGAGGGGCCAAGTTGTTCGCACAAGAGACTACGTTAGTGACAGGCGTCGCGTTGTCAACGTATTGTGAGCTGGTCGTACATATCAGCTCGCGTGGTCGGACAGCGAGTAAGAAAGGACGGTAGTGGCGACATAAAACTGATTCTTATGGCGGCAGCGTGGCACCGTATTAGTGTACATGCACAGGCTTGCGAATTCGAGATGCACAACATCGAATGTTCGTGGCACTAAATAGCTTCCTGAGATGTTCTTACGTGTTCTCTCGAGGACATCAGAGGGTCTACTCGTGAAATCGTCACCCGTAAGTCACCGGTGATTCTCAAAACTTTCGTACTCATAAAATGACAGCCGCAGAAGAAAGTTCTGCGGCTGAGTAAAAGCGATCTATTGAGTAAAAGCGAACTGACTCGCCGGCGCTACCACCAATGATTGCTTATGTTAAGGTGGGCCCAACCCGGCGCGAACAACTCATTCGCGGGCACGGTACAAAACCGTTCTGTTGCGCTCTGGGACCTTCTCTGTTTCAAAGAATAAGACAGGCTCCGTGATGAGGAAGATGCAACATGTCCACAAAAAAGACAATGTGCATAGCGTATGATTTGGAAAGATTTACGAAAATTTTAATTTCAAAACGACTTATAGCTAAAAGTAAACCACGACCGCTGTAGTCAAAAATCTAACAAAAACGAAATAGATTATAAATCTTGATTAAATAAGCTATGTCTGATGACTAATCTTTTTAAGATATTATTACTTAATCATTGCGTAATCCACCTCCAAAGTTATTGTATAAAACGCGCGAAAAATCCGAACTTTCGGTCGTTATAACTTGGAAACCAAACACAATTTTACAATGCCAATGGTCATCAGACATCTAGTTCAATTAAATAAAGCTATTTTGAGCAAAATTTTGGATCTCTGACAAGAAATATAGGCGTGATCTTCTTTCCCCTTTTGTATGGGGAGATGAGCGGGTTGGGCCACCTTAAGTGCGGCGTTTGGCGTACGCCAGGACCTCTTATTGTTCCCGATGACGCCTATGGGCTTTCGTCTTTCAGGGGGCTGAACCTTGCCGGCCATGCAGGTGCTCCTTCACACCAAATTTAAAAGTCCCCAGGTTGTACTGAGGGGGAAAACCTCGGCAGACAGTCAAATCCATTGTTTACCTACACTATATATAAACCCTGTTACTAATAAACCCAGATCATCGCCTGAACAGTTATACAATGTTTTGTCTCTTTCTTTCGAATTCGAAACTGCTAATCAATGCAAAGGACAAGACATTGTAAAACTGTTAAGACGATGATCAGGGTTTATTAGTAACAGGATACGGATCTGGAGGATCGGTGGGTTCATATTTTGGGAATGAAAACGGTGAATGGGTGCATCCCCTGCCTGTTCCACGTTCAGCAATGGTAGAAAGGGGCCGAAGGGGCGGCGTCATGCAGCATTCTCCATGGTAAAGACGATATAACACAAAAAGAGATACATCCTTTAAGAGTCAGTGACGATGTATGTACGTGTGCTGCAGCTATACGATTTTTTTATTTTTTATTTAACTGGACATGGATGTCTGATACCGAACTGACCGTCAGAGATTAGCCTAACACACCACATGGGAACTAGGTGCCATGTCAGGGCCTTCCATATATTGCTCGGCTACATTGAACTGGATGGAAAACACGGACAATTTTCATTGCCGTTTCGACCATCGTTCATTCAATGCGATGGTACCAACCCGGGCGGGACTAACCCTACCACCTAGAAAGTAAGAGAGGGGACCTACAGTTGCACGTGGAATCCGAACCATGGCCAGCCTCAACGGTTAGAAACGGTCACCCATCCAGAGCCTAACCGCGCTCGGAGGTGCTTCCCCAGCTTATCGAATCGCAAGGCGTCGCACACCGAGCTACCGAGGCCGAATGAATTTCTGTCGCCACTCCGTCAATCCTTGCTCACGGTGGCCGGCACACGCCGCGGGGGCGAACGACCGGCTGATGCGATATTAATTGCTGGATGTACGCCTCCCCACAGCCTCCGATCTCCCGCCGAGTGGCGCACTAGAGCGGTGAGCAGGCTTCGGTCCGAATAATTGGGTAATTGACTCGTACGCGCATACGAGGCGTCGCGTCAAATCTGAGGCAGGCAGAACGTAATAGGACCAGATACTCGCCGCAGGGTGGGCACTGATAACTTTTTAACGAAGACCCGAAGACAGTGGACGATGTTGTGCCAGCAAATAAACAACACTCATTTAATGCATACAGATTTAATGCATTATTCCACCTTAGTAACGTACGCACAAATGCTGGTGTAAGAGATCCTGTTGGACGAATGTGCCAGCTGTACAATGAAAAGATGATTAACTCAGATTTGTTTTTCGACTCCACACGTACATTTAAATACAATGTCAGAAATCTCAAGCTATTGTAAGCAAACATATGTACCAACTATATATCTTATTCCTATTTATATGTGTGTTCCTAGTTTGTAATTCCGCATGCACCACCTTTTCTTAAATGTATTCTTATGTATCAGTGAGGAATAGCTTTGGATACGAGCAAATTCGTATTATTTGTTATTGTTACTGCTTTCATTGTTCGTGTCTGTATTTCCTCCTAAATAAATAAATAAATAAAATAAATAAACACTAGGGGCCTTTTTCACCTACTGCTGATTAGCTTAATCGCCAAGGTCGGCCCGTAAGCATCAGAAAATTTGGCCTAATAATTTGAAAACCACTGTTCCAACTTACTACACATTTGGTATCTAATATTAGGCTACATATATCTGTGTCTGGATGTCTTCGTTTTTTCACTTTAGTGATAAAGGCCCTTAAATTGTAGATTAAAATAAATCAGCAGTTAATGAAAACCAGGCTCGGGCCTTATTCACCTACTAGCTTAATCGCCACATTATGAGGGCCTTTCTTAGTAGCTTGCAACAAATACCAGTACAATATAATCAGCACTTTAGTAATGAAGGCCCTTTAAGTATCTATTGAAATTAATGAGCACTTGATGAAAACCAGGCTAATAGTATTAAATCCAAAGGTGCAAGTGTTTTACAAAGTTTTGTTGCTACTGGAGAAGTGCATCGCTTTAAGATCCTTGCTTACGGTGACGCTTGGTTCGGGTTATCTCTTTCCCTAATGTAATGGCTGTGCCCGGCGTGATGCTCGTGAACGGGTGCTGTTTGTGGGGACTGGCCTGCTCCAATTGGCAACATATTAGTTGGAGGGAATTGTCTTTGCAAATAAAATGATATTTGTCATGAACTGTTGCATACGGCATGGATTGTAAATTTTGTGTATTCATGTGGATTTACTGTTTTACCTATGTTTTTGTTAAAATAATTGACAAACACTGTCCTCTGGTGTGGGAATCAAGTCCTCAAATCGCTGATCTAATGCGAATCATTTCAGTGTGGTCACTCTGAGTTCTCACCTAAATTGGGGTTAACGGCAAATCGATCGACTGGCTTTTTCCGTAAAAACTTCAAACTCCATACAAGTTTTTACTAGATATTCTATGGTTTTACTTCTTCAAGCTGTCAAAGCCAAACTTGGACTTCCGATTTGTATGAAAACGCGGAGTCGACGTAAACGGCAATGTCAACGTATTTACGTCAACGTTGAGTAAGCTGTCAAATCAAACTCGGACTCGCAAATGTTAGTTCGCTTAACGCCCACTGCGCGCGCTTTTCAATTTCTCCACACATTTGAAAACGCCAGTCGATCGGTTTGCCGTAAACGCCAATTTAGGTGACAACTCAGACTGACCACTCAGAAATCAGGTGCACAGTTTGGATAGCGAACGCGAACCCGAATCTTAAAGATCCGGACGAGTTGCTCCGATAGGAAGGCAACAACAAATTGCTGATCTTGTCCGTTATTAATAGATTTTTATTAAATTACATTTACCAAGCTCGGCAGGTATGGAGATGGAGTCTTCACATGCGAGTTTTTTTTTTTGTGAACCGCGTATTTAAGGCGTACCGCGAACTGCTACCAAGCCACCGAGAAAAAGCCGAAAGAGGTTGATGCTGAATATGAAATTAAACATCTTTTGTGGTACGACTTTTGTTTTAAAAACTACAAAAATATTTCTACCAGCACGATTGTGTAGATGCCTACACGCAAATACAGCTTACGGTCTTTAATGCGCTTGGCAATCCCGTCGGTCCAACAGTACATTTCTGACATGGTACCTTTTCATCCTCGACTAAGGATAGTACGAAGAATATTATTTAATTTTGTGGAGAGATGAAAAGATGGGTCAGGTCTTGAGACCCACGGCTGCGCAGCTGCTCTTCCCTAGTCGTGATTTGAATGTTGTATATGCGTTATCTCGCTGGGAAACTTCATTAGTGCGATATAGACTTTTATGTATAGCTGGAAGCGCCATCTAGCGCCCGCCATGTTAACTATAAGAATAAGAATAAGAATAAGAATAAGAAACGTTTATTATTGCATCTAGAAAAATCATGTGACAAAAATTTACAAACTATGCACAATAAGCTGATTAAAACTATAGCATTAATACAAAAGAAGAAAAAACCTTAATTAATATAAATAAAATTACATGTATATACTCGTACATAGCCTAAATTAAATTAACAAGGTGCAACAAAAGGTCTAGACGCAGCATGTGACTAACAGATGTTAGTCGCTGATTTTAAGCCTAGCCTATTTAAGTAAGTGACAGTAACTGGCAAACTATTTACAATTTCATAATAATAAATATAAAAGTAATGTAAAAAACAAATACTTTGTGCAGAGAAACGAAGACGAAATAACAATATTTTATATGAACATAAAACAAGAAGCAAAAGAAGCACTTAAAATAATGTTTGAACTTAACAAATTACTAATAAAAGTAGTCAATGCAAAAGATGAGAAAGAAAACAAAACAAAAGTATCAGACAAAGAAAGCTAAAAAAAACCAAATAAACCAACATTTAAACAATAACAAGTGTAAAATGTTATGCAATACAAAATTGCGAATCATGCACATAGGTAAACATTCTTTCAATTAAATATAACTTTAAATATAACTTTATTTTAATTCAATTTTTCTTTTGTATATCAAGTAAATACAATTTAATCTTAGTTTTAAAACTTTTTAGATTACATTAGTCGTGATTTGAATGTTGTATATGCGTTATCTCGCTGGGAAACTTCATTAGTGCGATATAGACTTTTATGTATAGCTGGAAGCGCCATCTAGCGCCCGCCATGTTAACTATAAGAATAAGAATAAGAATAAGAATAAGAAACGTTTATTATTGCATCTAGAAAAATCATGTGACAAAAATTTACAAACTATGCACAATAAGCTGATTAAAACTATAGCATTAATACAAAAGAAGAAAAAACCTTAATTAATATAAATAAAATTACATGTATATACTCGTACATAGCCTAAATTAAATTAACAAGGTGCAACAAAAGGTCTAGACGCAGCATGTGACTAACAGATGTTAGTCGCTGATTTTAAGCCTAGCCTATTTAAGTAAGTGACAGTAACTGGCAAACTATTTACAATTTCATAATAATAAATATAAAAGTAATGTAAAAAACAAATACTTTGTGCAGAGAAACGAAGACGAAATAACAATATTTTATATGAACATAAAACAAGAAGCAAAAGAAGCACTTAAAATAATGTTTGAACTTAACAAATTACTAATAAAAGTAGTCAATGCAAAAGATGAGAAAGAAAACAAAACAAAAGTATCAGACAAAGAAAGCTAAAAAAAACCAAATAAACCAACATTTAAACAATAACAAGTGTAAAATGTTATGCAATACAAAATTGCGAATCATGCACATAGGTAAACATTCTTTCAATTAAATATAACTTTAAATATAACTTTATTTTAATTCAATTTTTCTTTTGTATATCAAGTAAATACAATTTAATCTTAGTTTTAAAACTTTTTAGATTACATTCTTTTAGCGGCGGCGGGATATTATTCCAGCACTTGGAGGCTGCATATTTGAAGCTGCCTTCAAATGCAGCCCCCCGGTGCTTCGGAATTGCTAACAACCTCGCTCGAGTGCGTGTGCCATATTTATGATTGTCACCTAGCCACCTAAGCTTACTCCACAAAGGTGAAGGACTCTTTGTGTGGACTATTTTGTACACTAAGGTAGCTAGGTGCAGCCATCGCCTGTGCTCCATATTAAGAATACCTAACCTATTAAGGACAGGCGTTATGTGTGACCGTCGTTCTACGTGTTTACAAAAGCGAACACATGCGTTCTGTACTCTCTGAATGCGTTTAGCTATATTTTTGCGAATGCACGGACCGTAAACTACATCGCAATAATTAAATTGTGAAAGAATAAGTAACTCTGTGAGTTGGTGTTTAACTGCGCGGCTAAAGTAATCGCGGGCTTTGTAAAGGCTCTTTAATTTCCCGAATGCCCCCTTTATTTTATTTGTGATATGTTCCACGAATCGGAGGTGACTATCCATTTGGAGACCGAGGTTTTTTGCCGAGGACACAAGGGGTAAAACCATTCCGTTCATTTTAAAATCTGGATTAGTTTTTATTACTTTTTCAACGGTTTTTTTATTTCCTACTATCATGACCACGGATTTCAAAGGATTTAGGGCAAGTCCATTAGCTAACGACCATCGCCATACATTGTCCAGATCCGTATTCACTTCGATTACGGCGCGATGCAGATTAGAAGGTTGAACGGTGTAAGTTAACTGCGAATCATCGGCAAACATCACACACCTCATAAAACGAAGGCACAGCGGGAAATGAGGCGGCGATAATGAGGATCCCTGAGGGCAGCCCCGGAGGACCGGTTTGGCGCTTGAAAAGGAGAAAGTGCCATCTTCTCTAGAGCACTTTACCGTTTGTAACCGATCGCTGAGGTATGCGTTAAGAAGGCTGAGCGCATCCAGGGACAGGCCGTAGTGAGACAACTTGGCGAGAAGAAGCTGATGATCAAGGCAGTCGAAAGCACGTGAAAAATCGAGAAGCACCAGTATCGTCACCTGACCATCGTCCGCAGCCCCGAGTGCCTCATCGGTTACATGAAGAAGTGCCGTGGCCGTGCTGTGGCCCTCGCGGAAGCCGTATTGGTTATCAGGGATTATTGAGTTGGAGTGCAAGTAGGATGCCAATTGTGATGTCATAATCTTTTCCAAAATTTTTGAGATAGCTGGAAGGATGCTAATAGGTCGAAGGTCTCTAAATTCTTTAATTTGATTTTTTTTTGGGATCGGAATGACAATAGCGGTTTTCCATAGAGCTGGAAAGGACCCAGTATCGATGCAATAGTTAATTAAGTGTGTTATTACTGAAAGTAATTGTGGTAATACGAAATTTATCATCTGTATACTAATACCGTCTACGCCTTCAGCATTCGATTTAATGGAATTAATGAATTTTGAAACCGTTTCTCTACTAACTGTTCGAAAATAGAACTTTTCTGAAATCGATGAAAATGAGTTGCGATAATAGTAAGTGATTGTTTCATTTGATATATTGAGTAACGACGGAAGTTCTAGAAAGTGTGTATTTATGGAATCTGGATCATTCAAGTTGCTAGGAATTTTGCCATTTTCCGACTTAACCACGCCACACTTTTTTATTCCATGCCAAAGCAATTTGGGGTTTTTAATGTGTTTGTTAACATAAAAGTCAAAAGATGATACTTTTTCGCGCCTTATAGCAGCGGTGACTGCATTGCGAAGGTCCTGGTAGTACCTGCGGTGCGCCGTAATGCCAGAGCGGCGCGCGCGCGCGCCGGCTCGGTCTCGCAGTGTTATCATCTGCCGCACCGTGTCCGTGTACCATGGTAACGTTTTGGATTTGAATAGGCGTGTTACTAGAGGAGCGTGAGTGTTAAATAGTATCAGAACTAAATTGTTAAATAATTCTACTTTGTCGTCAATAGTGTATTTACAAAATATATAATGCCATGGAAGAGCATCAATATGATTATTAAATAGTACGTCATTAATACGGCGCAAAGGCCTAAATGTTACGTGGCGGGATCGCAAAAGTTCAATTGAAATAGATAACTAGCTTCTATTGCATCTGTTGGTCGCATTTGTGGCATGTGAAACTAGCAGCTCTCAGTAGAGGGCGCTAGGTCGCTACAGTTTTATAATTTTAATGTGTGACCATTTGAATTGTGTCCGACTTTACGACAAATATGAAGCAGAATAAATGCCTTCTGTGGGCCTCTTAATACAAAGAAACAACGAAATATGTATTATTATTTTTTGAAGCAAAATTTATTCTTTTGAACCTATCAATACTTTAAAAAATAACAAAATAGTAGCTCCTGAAAAGTGGATAAATAACGAATTAACCGTATGTCACAAAAGGCGACTAAGGGACTCGGTTTGTCTGTCTAAGTAGCCCAACGGCTCGACGTCTCGGCGTGTGATCATGTGTGTTAAGTAATACTTGGCGCGGTAGATTCTAGATGGGGGAGCGTTCACCTTGAGGCTGGCGATGGTTCTGATTCCACGTAAAACATCAAGTCCCCTTCGTTACTAAATTGTTCGTGTTTTCAATCCAGTGCAATGTAGCTGTGCAATGTAAGGAACGTCCTGGTATGGCACCTACTTGTAGTGTGTTATGCTAATATCAGACCATGACAGCTACCATCCATGGACGTGAGAGTCCAATCATGTCAGTGAAATCATCAGTGGTGATGTATCTTGGATATATGCCACACGATTCTAAGCAGCAACTGACCGTTTGCGTCTTCCAAGATAATCTAAAACCGGCGAAAACTGTTCGCTCCCGAAGCCCTTTAAAGAAAATGTTCCAAGTCACATGGGAACTGTAAATAAAAAGCACACAATGACAAAGCATCTTCAATATTTTCAGACATTCAGTCTACCGTTTAATAGTGACTAGAATAATAGGTTTAAGGCTCCATATGACGCCAACCTTCAAGATTTTGGCTTTATTTTTATTTTATCTCAGCGTCGGTTAAGAATAAACATCCGTAGAAAAATCGAAATACCAAAGTTTAGACTAGTATCTATTGTATGAACGTAGAACGGTTTTAATGCGTTGCTTAAATTCTAAAAAAAAATATATTTGTAAACACCTATTGACTAGGTTTTTACTAAGTTTTCAAGCCGGCACTAGGAAACTATAAATGATTTAGACAATTTTCTATTATTTTATATAAGATCACATATTTTGCTAGTGAACAAGCGTGAAAAATATATTAATTCACTTTAAAAAGTAGACTTTACAGGTCAAAAACCTATTTTTCGCAAAATGTATTGAGTTTGCATCTTCTGGAGAACGCCATTATCGTTTGTTTGCTGAATGCTGGAGTCAGTTGGAGCCTTAAATTATAAATAAAATTCAGTTGGGTTGACTCCACACTAGCCGAGCGGGCGTGGTAGCCGTGTACAGGTAAATCAATTCGGAGTGATGGATGCCCTTATAATTATTGGTACGAGTGCGGGCAGCTATTACACAGACCAGTTAATTTGGCGCTTCATAGAATTTATGACCACTTCGACCTAATGCGTTGTAAATAAAGCCCCATGTGTCGTTCTAGTGCAGAAAGTGTTCAATACAATTTACTCTTATACTAATTTATGTGCTACATTTCAATTTGCAATCTAGTAAACGAGATCTTCTTGATTTTAAGAAGGAGAAAGAGTTTACAGCGTTTATACCAGATATTATTTGTAATACAATTTATATTATTGTATCGTTAAGTATGTTTCGTAAAGTTATTCCTTTTTTAATCCATTGGTATTGAGTTTCTTTGCTTTGAGATAGCTGTTTCTTTTTTTTCTTCATATTAGAAGTTTTATTCTTGGATCCCGATAATGTATGTATACATATTATTAGAGATTATAATCTTAAAACGAGTGATTGATGTCTTGTCTCAAGATGATATATTATTTAACGCAGGACGTTGTTTTTTTACATCAGAGGGTTTATTCTTAGAACTAGATAGTGTATTCATGTTACTAGTACAATTAATGAATCGCCAAAAGAGGATATATTCATTAAAAAAGACAGATTTTGGTATTTTATTCTTGGAGCTAGATAAAGTATTCATTGCATAACACATATTCACCAACGGAGAGAGTTGTTTCCTACCCACAGTAACTTGATCAAAAGTCACGCAGCTTTCAGCTTCATTGGATCAAGTCAACTCGGCCGGATTATATTGATATCCAATCGATGGATCTAAATAAATGCTTCAGATGTGGCATGTCGTGAGCGGTTGAACTACAAATTCGTCTTGCTTCACAGAACTAGTCCAATCCGCCTATCCACCTGATAGGGACTTACTCGACCACAAATTTTGTACTACCGAGATGTTCTGAAACAATTAATTATGCCTCACATCAAAAAGATGTTGAATTCGGCTTTCAATGGCTTAACCGAACATGTCCGGGCCTATGGTTGAGCAGGGTCTGGACAGGGGTGCTTTAAGCTTCTTTAGTTAGCCTGCTGACTTCTTCTTCTTCAGCCTTTTGTTGTAGACCGCTGGACGTATGCCTCCCTCAGACTTCGCCAAGTTGTGCGGTCTCCTGTTTTCTTCGCTAGTTGTCACCTGCTGTCTGATGTATATCGTCTGACCAACGTGCTAGCGGTTTGCCGACGCTTCTTTTCCCTGTCTAGGGTCTCCACATCAAGACTTCAGTGCTCCATCTGTGGTCATCTCTGCGACATACGTGACCTGCCCATTGCCACTTGAGCTTAGCAACCCTATGAATAACGTCAGTGACTTGGTGCTTTGGCGTATCAGCGAAATTGGCATTCGGTCGCGCAGTGAGATACCGAGCATGGATCTTTTCATTGCCCTTTGGGCTACTTTCAGCTTGTGTGCAGTACCAACTGTGAGCGTCCATGTCTCGCAGGCGTAGGTCAAAACCGGCAGCACGCATTGATCAAACAGTCTGGTCTTAAGAGACTGGGGCATCTTGGAATTGAAGACATCTCTAAGTTTTCCGAATGCGGCCCACGCCAGCTGAATACGCCTGCCTATTTATTTTGCGAGTGGGTCACGTCCGAGTTTGCTGACTAGGACGTTGAGAATAGCCAGTCCCGCTCTCAACCTCCCTGTCTCTATACATCCATATAATATTCTGCAGACTGCCTCCAGTGACGAGTTCGTAGATCTCCGTATGTAAGCCGGGCTCAGGTTCTTAAAGAAACTGTAGAGCGACTTCGCTGGTAGTCCTCTTGCTCCGACTTAAACAAAAAAGAATTCAGTTTTGAACCCATTTCTCATTATCTGGTCTACTTGCAGTACTTTTTAGGGTTCCGTACCCGAAGGGTGCCAACGGAGCCCTATTACTAAGCCTCCGCTGTCCGTCCGTCCATCCGTCCGTCCGTCCGTCCGTCCGGACGGACAAGGCTGTATCTCATGAACCTCGACAAGTACAACATATTTTGCCGCTTTTGGGATTACAAGTATGTCCGGTTGGTTTGTATGCGAATTATGTTATGGCCAAATGTAAACTAAATAAAAAGCTTTACGTTAAATCATGTGGAAAAAATGCCAGGAAAATATTGTCTTTAATTCATACTTAAGTAAACACAACCCTTATTTTTTTAAATACTATAATATTGATTTACTTTTCACCGCTTTTCATAGTCACCCTTTGGAGCTTCTTAATTACAAAGGATCTATATTTACCCCAAACATACCGCTATAATTATAATTAATGCTCTCAAATTTCCAGCTGAAATTGTGTAAATTTAGTCCAATTTGACTTCAACCAAAAAAGACAGATACTATATCAGTTTGATTGGCAGATAAACACATAGACTTAGAAACTGTAATGGTCCCTGTTGGATCTGCGGAACCTTAATCGGAAGAAGTTTATTAACAGCCACTGCCCTTTTATCCAACTGATTCGAACTTCCAAATTGTATGATACCGCGAAGTCGGCGTAAACGGCAAAGTTAACATATTTACGGCGACGACGGTTAGTAAGCCGTCAAATTAAACTTGGACTCGTAAATGTTAGTTCCCTTAACGCCCACTGCGCGCGCTCTTCTATTTCTCCATACATTTTGAAAACACCAGTCGATCGTTTTGGCGTAAATGCCAATTTAGGTGACAACTCGGTGAACTCTGAGCCGGTAGTCTAAGTTGTCACCTAAATTGGCGTTACGGCAAACCGATCGACTGGCGTTTTCAAATGTATGGAGAAATTGAAGAGCGCGCGCAGCGGGCGTTAAGGGCCTGGTACTAGCCAAATCGCAAAATTAGACGAGGCACCCCAAGTAAACTAACTAAGTCCCGATTGCACGAAGAGACGGCTGAGTTAAACAATGTTCAAACACGTCACTTTTAGTGTTCCGTATGGAGTCGTTTGCATACTGTCCATGCAAAGTGACGTGATTAATCATACGTTGACGTTGATTTTGATTTTTTGTCCTTTCGTGCACTCGGCCATAAGTCTGACGATTATAAGTGTCATCCTTACAATATATGATTCCTTGTCTAGGAATCTAATGATTTTCGTTAATGTATGTTTCCTTTTTCTATACAAAATACATTGCGGAAACGGTGTCCATTTCCGAACTTTTTTGACTAAATGTAGAAATCTAAAAGCAAATGGAATTTTTTGTTTATGCATATATGCTGTTTTTGCTTATATCTAGAAATCGAATGACTTTCAGATTTCTTATGAGAAAAATCTACTTTTTTTATTTTTATTATTGATTGAATTGTAGGGTTCGTTGGATGTGGTGTGTGGTGTGGTGCGTGTAGAGGGTGGTGAGTGAGTGATGAGTGAGGATGTAAAGGTTTTGTCTCCTCCACGGCGACTTGCTAGATATCTAGGAAATGCAGGTGACGTGTAGAGCATTCCTCAATCTCGATGCCTCGGGTCGCTCAGTCGGAAGCTCATGGTGCAGGGTCGAAGCTACGGAAGAAAATACGTACAAACCCTACCTAATCTATGCATCTGCTTGGAGAGGACTTTTGAGGAAATATTCAAACACACTGGATGAAGGTGAAGTGATGTTTATTGAAGTTTATTATTGCACAAACAGAAGTGTAAAACTGTTAGGCTGATGCGACATACCGATGAAGTTCTAGTCCTACCGCCGGTCTCGTTTGTAGGGTCTTCGTCCCGCTCCTCAGATGAAACTGGAACTGGTCGGACGGCTACAGGCTCCCTGCTCCAACTCCGCTCTCATCAACTGGCTGACTCCAAACACCACCGGAATAAACTGCACAGCCTCTACACTTGGTCTCTTATGAGAACCTGATCAAAGAGTCATAAGGTCTTTCACGGGCCGCGTGATCTGACTCGCACACCACTTGGTGTCGAGGATACGGCGGACACTCGCGGGAGGACTTCCCTCAGGGTGCAGCTGCGTCGAAGGCCAGAGGCGAGATCCTCACACCATTCCGATTGGTGGGGATTCCTTCAAGATGGCGCTGCAAAAACGCGATAAAAGCTCTCAACGGAGCTCTGGTCTGTACGGGCGCGGGAGTCGAACTGAACCCAATATTTTCATTTTCAGTTCAGTGATATTCTCCTGTTTTTATTTTTATTTTCCAGAATCTTCCAAACTTGTCACATTTCCATGGCAACGTTTCGAAATTTGAAACTCCTAGTGTGTCCTCTCTTGATCATATTTTTCTTTCTTCAGCCATAGACAGTTGTCTATGGGCAACCTATATTTTACTTGCCGCGGAAATAAAGACAATACTAAATATAACATCCTACATATATCCCTATTTTCAGTTAAAAAAAAATAATGAAAAAAAAGAAAGAAAACACCCTATCATAGAATGATAACTTTAACAAAGTGTTATCATATTTAAATCATCATATTGAACAATAGCCGCGCCAATGCCGTAATTACTCGCATCACAATTTAAAAAAAACCGTTTTGAATAGTCCGGAGTACTTAAGACAGGGGCTGTAATAAGAGCCTGCTTTAATTTATTAAAAGAGACTTCACATTCATTTGTCCAATCGAAGGTCTTAGATTTTCCAATAAGAACACTAGTTAATTTAGAAAGAGGAGCAGCAATAGTCGAAAAGTTGTCGATAAAACGCCTATAATAAGACGCTAACCCCAAAAAACTTCTCACATCTTTGACATTTTTTGGAGTAGGGAATTTTTCAACAGACTCTACTTTAGAGGAATCGGTCTGTAACCCATGTTCATTGACTATGTATCCTAGATATTTTAATTCACTTTTCAAAAATTCGCATTTTTTTAGATTAACTGTTAAATTCGCGTATTTAAGTCTTTCATATACTTTATCTAAGTAAAATATATGGTCTTTGAAATTGTTGGCTATTATAATCAAGTCATCCAGATAACCGAACACATGGTTCTCAAGCTCTGGGCCAATTAAAAAATCGATTAGCCTTTGTAGATTTTGGGGTGCGTTAGTCAATCCGAACGGGACAGTTTTGAACTGTAAAAGACCTCTGCCTTGAGAAATTATAGCCGTCTTTTCTTTAGCCGACTCAGCTAGTGGTAACTGCAAGAATGCTTTGGATAGATCAATTGATGATATAAATTTAGCATCTCTAAGATTGTCTAATATATTGTCTATCCGCGGGAGCGGATAACTATCTTTCTTTGTAACTGAGTTTAGTTTTCTAGAATCAATACATAATCTGGAAGATCCGTCACTTTTGGGAACCACTAACACTGGAGAAGCCCATGGAGACGATGACTCTTCTAGAACATCCATAGAAATCATCTCATCAATCAAACTATCGACTAGTTTTTGTTTATATGGAGACATACGATAAAATCTTTGTTTTATTGGTTTACCAATAGTTTCTATTTCGTATTCCATTAAATGAGTCCTTCCTAAACCTTTCTTTTCGAATGAAATTGATTCAAATTTTTCAGTAATTTGTTTTAAAATTTCTAATTCCTCCTTTGTTAAGATACAATTTTTATTTTTATATTTTTTTTTAATTGACTCCGATTGTACTATATTCTCTTGTATGTTACTAATTTCTTCCTCCCCCAATTTTCTAATCAAAGGATCACTATCGTCAGGTTTCGGTTCTAAAGCTGGTTCTGAAGGTGAATCAACAGGTTGTTTACTATGAATCTTATTTACCACCTTATTATCCATTTTATTTTTGATTTCTTTAGTTTCTTCATTAATATTATTTAATTGTTTCCTAGATATCGTATTTTGTTTTGCTTTTTGTTTATAATCTACATCGGCAATATGTTTTTGTACTCCTAATATGGCTGAATGTTTTGTTTGTTTTAGACAATCATCACTTGTACAAATAATGCCCTCAAGAATCGATAAAAGATGGGTAAGCCTTCCCCTTAGTACTTGATAAGCGTACTCACTTGTATTATTATCGAAATTAGTTATATTATTAACTAAAAACTCTAATTGTGCGTGCACTGTATCAATTTTATTTAGTTCAGAGCATTTTAGTATTTTCTTGTCAGAACCTTTACCCTCTAAAATACCAATCGATTTTTGAACTTCCCTAATGGCTGATCGCCTGGTAAATTTTAATTCGCTATTATTTTCGCAAGGAATTGCATCAAGAGATAATAATAATTTTGTTAGCTTCTCATCTAGTTCTTTATACCTTATCGTTGAGATTTTTCCCACATAATCCTCGATCTCCAATTTCATTTGTTTTAATTCGGAAAGAATACCATTTATCTTCTCGACTGCTTTTGAAGTAGTCCCAATAGTTAATATACTTTTAAGTTCTGAATGTACAAATTTTTTATTTATCATTCCCGCAATTCTTTTGGAAAGACCACTTTTCTCCCAAAATTCAGTCCCCAGTATGCAATCAGATTTTACCCCTGGAATTATCTCAAATGTAAGTGGTATACTCATATTATCCACCACGATCGTACATGAAATGGAACCAATGCTTGGTTGTCTATTTCCATCAGCTGTAACAATCGAACTAATATTTGGTTCTTGTAATTTAAAACCTAAATTAAAAAATTTGTATTCACTGTTATTTCCTATCACATTCATCTCAGCACCGCTATCAAGAAGCGCGCTAAAATTTTGATCCTTAATTTTAAAATTTAAGTAAGGTCTTTTATCGCCATTGCTGTTTATCCGCACCGGGTTTAGGTATTTTGTGATACATTTTTGAGAACCGTAGTCCGGTGCGCCTAACCGTTTTTTGGAATTTCTTCTATAGCCAGAGGTTTCCTAACCATATTATTATGACTGCCATCCCCTTTTGCAATTCGTTCGTTCTGATAGTAAGATTGTTGTTGATTATAACGAGAACGTGGTACATTAGGCTCCGAATTATAATATTGACCTTGATAAGGTTTAGAGGAAGCATTATAATTGTAATTGTTAAAATTTTGTGGAGTTCTGTAATGCGGAGCCTGGTTATAAGCATTATGACTATTGTTAAAATTTTGTTGATGTCTGTATGACGGATACTGGTTGTATGTATTCGCTCTATTAAAGCGCGGACCCTGAAAATTATTTTGGTTGTTGTAGTCTCGAGTCCGTGAATTATCGTTAACGTGGTTTTGTTTATCTCCGAAATCTTCTGGGCCAGATTGTCGCCCATCGGTATTAAATGGCCGTGTTACCATGTTATCATTTTGTTTAGAAGTAGAAGCTTGCTTTGATTGACACGTTGAGCAGGTAGCAGTTGTCACATTTAAACGACCGCAAGTAAAACAAATCGGAATTAAAATATTTGGGCAAGCTCTAAATGAATGGCCCTTATTTTTGCATTTTAAGCATTCCTCGGATTGCTCTGATAATTTCTCAACGCTTTTATTTAATTTGTTTACTTGAGGTTTGTTTTCTGTTAATTTTTCCAATATCAACCCGTAACGTTCAATATTTTTCCCGAATTCATTTAATTCTTTTATATTCTTTGCATTTCCAAAGATAAGTGCCTGCTTATAGGTAGGCAACATGTTGTGTGTAATAATTTCGAAAGCAGCGCTTTCGGAAATCTGCCCTTTTATTTTATTGCATAGTTCATTTATATTTATTATGAAATCAGATAATCTCTGACCTGGTTTTTGTTTTAAACTCCTTATTTGTGATTCAGTTTCAAATGAAAAATCGGCGTTATCGTATTCGCATAGCAACGCGGATTTTAAATCCTCCCAAGACCTTATGTTTTCCCGAACGGTTCGGTACCATCTTAATGGTTCTTCACCTAATAAGTCAATGAAACACCTTAACACAATGTCCCAATTAGAATTCCGAGCATAAGTGAGTTCCTCTACGCGGGCGATAAATTCTCTAACATCCGTCTTGCCATTGAAGGTTAATTTCCAAGAGCTCAAATTATAATAATGTTTATTAAAGATCTGAAGTTCTGTTTTTGGTTGTATGTGTTCTATGGGAGTTGAAGATTGTTGACTTTTGTCTCCGTTATCAATTGAAAAAAAATTGTTTTCATAATTGTTGCCACTTCTGGTTAGTACATTCACGCTTTCAGTTTGATCCTCTGCGATGTCTATAAAGACAGAATCGTTTAAGTTGGCCATATTGTTTGTTTTTTAAAATTTCCGAAAAACTTCTAAATCTGAAGTTATTATTCAGATGTATTGACTAAGTCCCAAAGTATCCGTAAAGTAAGTGAAAATTAAAATATCCAAGCAAGCCACCTTGCTTGCAAATGATTAGGTTGCTTGCTGGTCTAATATGTGTTCAATTACCAAGTTACATATAGTACGTATAATCAAATAAATCTCAATTAAAGCTTGAAGTCCTAAGAACCTCCTGGCATATCAGTTTGATAATAAAATATTTTGTTTATAATCCCCGTTTATATTTATTTTAATCAAGTTATAGCACAATCAGTTCAAGTTCAGTTAAGACATGAAGTCTTAAAATCAAACTGGCATGGCACCTTGTTTGTAAAATATTTTGTGTATAGTCACCATTCGTGCTTGTTTCATATGTATCGAATAAGTATCTCATTAACCATACACAAGATTCGTGACAAACAGCAATACACAGTTGAGATATCCCACCTTTGTTTACATTAAACGTATAAACAAATAGCCCAAACTATTCGACGAGTAATAAGCGGACGTCAAACGACATACGCTGTCATTCTTTGTTATCAATTCAATGTCAATAGATATTTGGCATGTAAATACGCATCGGATCAACGTGAATAGTAAATATTTTATGTATCATAAAGTAAATTAAAGACCACGCAATTAAATTAAAACGCATAAACGATATTTGCCGAACTAAATTCCGAAAATTAATAAGTCGCAGGAGAAAAGAAAAGTGCAAACGCAAAAATTCACCGATCGCGGTACATAATCACGAAGGCAAATGTGATATGTACTAAATATAAATTACATAGTACGTATATACGCGGGGTGAAATAAAGTCACCAAATTTAGACGAGATGGAAATATAGGAAGGAAAAATCAAATATTTTCTCAAATCCTCCGATCACACAGATGCATAGGAATAAATTTTTATAGATTGAGCGCCAGATGTAGGGTTCGTTGGATGTGGTGTGTGGTGTGGTGCGTGTAGAGGGTGGTGAGTGAGTGATGAGTGAGGATGTAAAGGTTTTGTCTCCTCCACGGCGACTTGCTAGATATCTAGGAAATGCAGGTGACGTGTAGAGCATTCCTCAATCTCGATGCCTCGGGTCGCTCAGTCGGAAGCTCAGGGTGCAGGGTCGAAGCTACGGAAGAAAATACGTACAAACCCTACCTAATCTATGCATCTGCTTGGAGAGGACTTTTGAGGAAATATTCAAACACACTGGATGAAGGTGAAGTGATGTTTATTGAAGTTTATTATTGCACAAACAGAAGTGTAAAACTGTTAGGCTGATGCGACATACCGATGAAGTTCTAGTCCTACCGCCGGTCTCGTTTGTAGGGTCTTCGTCCCGCTCCTCAGATGAAACTGGAACTGGTCGGACGGCTACAGGCTCCCTGCTCCAACTCCGCTCTCATCAACTGGCTGACTCCAAACACCACCGGAATAAACTGCACAGCCTCTACACTTGGTCTCTTATGAGAACCTGATCAAAGAGTCATAAGGTCTTTCACGGGCCGCGTGATCTGACTCGCACACCACTTGGTGTCGAGGATACGGCGGACACTCGCGGGAGGACTTCCCTCAGGGTGCAGCTGCGTCGAAGGCCAGAGGCGAGATCCTCACACCATTCCGATTGGTGGGGATTCCTTCAAGATGGCGCTGCAAAAACGCGATAAAAGCTCTCAACGGAGCTCTGGTCTGTACGGGCGCGGGAGTCGAACTGAACCCAATATTTTCATTTTCAGTTCAGTGATATTCTCCTGTTTTTATTTTTATTTTCCAGAATCTTCCAAACTTGTCACATTTCCATGGCAACGTTTCGAAATTTGAAACTCCTAGTGTGTCCTCTCTTGATCATATTTTTCTTTCTTCAGCCATAGACAGTTGTCTATGGGCAACCTATATTTTACTTGCCGCGGAAATAAAGACAATACTAAATATAACATCCTACAGAATAAATGATGGAATAAAAAAATATTAACAATCCATTATCAGTCTGGAGTTCTATTTGGATTTGCTGAAGCGTTTCACTACATATTATTACATTTGTTAAAAAGTGCATTTGTATGGCGCGAGTAGTTGGCTAGTCCTAGCGCCTTAAGCGAACTAACATTTGCGAGTCCGAGCTTGATTTGACAGCTTACTCAACGTCGCCGTAAATACGTCGACGTTGCCGTTTAGGTCCACTCCGCGTTTTCATACAAACCGGAAGTCCGCGTTTTACTTTGACAGCTTGAAGAAGTAAAACCACAGAATATCTAGTAAAAACTTGTATGGAGTTTGGAGAAAACGCCAGTCGATCGGTTTGCCGTAAACGCCAATTTAGGTGAGAACTCGGACTGACCACTCTGGTCAACTCTGATTAAATTTCGATAAGGAAAACAAAGCCTCAACATGGATATCATGCAGACCACTACCACACGTACTCGTCCTTAATAGATTTTACAAACTTCTTATTTAATTATATGTATGCACGGAAAATTATTATTTTCGAAAAAATAAAACCACAAAAAACATTGTGCCAGTTTAGCGAACATGCATTGATTTAATAACTAAAATCCCAAAGTTTGCTCTTGTTTTGGTGTTGCGAAATTCTTTGATTCTTCCAGGTTAGTTTATTATCGACATTTTGTTTAGGATTAAAGAAATGCAGCAGTAAACATTGCTGACTGGTCCTAAGAATCACCTTTCAAGGTGCACCAGTGCAGTTAAAGCTGGTATGATCAGTGTAGACAGCAGGTGTTCACAGATATCGCAGCTTCCTTGGTATTGGAATAATTCCCAAGCGGAAGTGGGAGGGGCGCCATCTCTCGTTGCGCACTTTCGATGCCTGCATCATTTCCGGTCGCGGCGTCGCAAATCATACGCCAACTTTGTTATTGCGTCTTTTGATTTGAAATCCCTCTATAGCGTAGGGATTATTTCAATTTTAGTTCTAACGAAATCTTAGCCACCCATTCAGCACCCATCAGCATTAGATTCGGTTACCCGACAGCCCAGTATTTGCTAAGTCGTTCTTTCGTCACACTTCAAAACGATGAGACCTGTTTACTCAGCAGTTTTACTCTGTTTTGATTGGTTTTCGTTTTTAATTGTCGGTCACCGTGGGACTGTGACCGGTGATAAAGATGTCTTCCATTGTTTCAAGCGTTGGGTAAAAACATCGTATTTTAGGGCCCACGTCAGAGATGTAAAAAAAATAAACCCGACTTCAATAAACATATTTAATATTAATAGATAACATAATTTCACGCTGACGTAAATGATGAAAATGAAATTTCGTATATTTGGTATGTTATAACATTTTAGACTATTTAAGTAACTCAGTATTGGATTAGTCATGGAATTTTATATTAAATATATTTTATATATATTTGAATAGACCGACCCAACTCCTACAAAATAAGAGAGCAATTTATCGTATTTACACCGATGTAAACCTGGTTTATTAAAAGAATGAAATTATATTGAATTTGATTATTATTTAATAATAGAATAGATAAACAATAAAATGTACGAATACATATTTTTTTATAATCAATCTAGCTGAGGTTGTCGGATCCTCGGCTCCTAAGCGTCGTAGCGTGATGAATATGACGATGTGAATTGAAAAAGTATGTTTTAAATCCGACTGTGAGTTCCAGAGATTAACGCGTTCAAACAAAAAAACAAACAAACTCTTTCCTATAGATACATTGTGAGAGCATGCAAAAAATTCACCCAAACATTATTTACAAAAGATGGTGTAGAAGTGGTGGAATGTATTCCATATAAGCCATCTCTTTTCATTCGGATTATGCAGAAGGTCGCAAAATATATATGCTGCGATTTAATCGTAGTCGGTTAAAAATTAACTCGCAGCTATTCGATGGAGCGTGCCTAACCAGCCGCGGACAACGCTGGTCCCCAGTGGCAACACGTTTTCACGCCTCTTGGCGATAATTATAATAACATTTTCCAGTTTCCTGAGCATTCAAGGGTTCCGTGTGTTTATTCTGTTAACACATTGGAGGGCAACAATTACAGGTCGTAAGCGAAATATTAATTATAAAAGTAACGATAGGTTCTAAAGAAAAGTCTAGCAATCTTACTACAATAAACCACCCTAGTTGTATCGTTATCGCATCAGATAAAAAAAGGAAAGAGATGTGCATTCTAGATCAGACCCGCTCTCTCAAATTTTAAGCTACCGACCCAACTTAAACGTACATGCCCCACGCAGACTCACGGCGCAGACATAGTCGCAGACGTATTGGAGGGTTGGTGTGGGTAGAAACTGACTTGGCGAACGCATTCCAGGAGCACATTCGCGGGCAGCCGGGCTTCCCATACGATTACATGCACAGGTTGTCCATATGGCGGCGGCGGCCCGAGTAACGCCCACATGACATATCCTTGCTTTTCTCTTCTGTGGCTATCGCCAATATTGTTAAACAAGAAAAATAAATTCGGGCTCTCACACTCCAGGTTTATCAGCCACTATTCCAAACTTGACTCGTCTGGTGGTATATGGCATGGTTCGGAATCCATGTAAAACTGTAGGTCCCCTTCCCCTACTAGGTGGTAGGGTTTAAGCCCGCCCGGGTTGGTACCATCGCATTGGATAAAAAGGTGGCCGAAGCGGCAATGAAAAATGGTCCGTGTTTTCCACGCAGTTCAATGTAGCCGTGCTCATAAAGGGAAGGTCCTGGCATGGCACCTGATTCCTTCGGGAATGTGGCGTATTGGGCCTAATATCATAACGGTAGTTGTGTGGTATTAGCCATCCATGTCAGGTCGCATAAAAAAAAACCTTTAAAACTCATTGCTATTGTATTAAATGTTTGGGTGGCCATTTAGAATTAATTGCAATAAATACCTGATTATTTTTATATTGTCACAACGTGACGGGACGTATTGTCACAGTGCAAAAATTGAACTAACTGGTTTCTTGTAACTAACGATAAATTCGTTAAAAAAACATTTATTTTTGAAAATAAAAAATAGAAGTTAATATCATCCGTGTTAATATATATTTAAATGTAATGTGTGACACGTACGAAAATAAATGTCACTTATCCGTAACGAAACCATACATATTAAGACACATTACATTATTGACTGATTTTAACTGTACCTTTTTGTGGATATTTTTTCGTTGCGTCTGTTTCAGCGGTCGTTGATGGATCGAAAGATTTCTCATTTTTTCTGCGTTTCTCAAAGTTTTTGCTCTCCGAAGCTAATTGCAAGCGTAATCGGTTCGAATGTTCGAACCTAGATCGAAGAGACTTTCTAACTTTTTTTTCTAAAAATATCTATAGAATAGTGCAACAAGTTGATAACAGTTCGTGGAAGTCAATTATCCAAAAGTACAAATAATCTATCAATATCTATAGGTTCTAATAAAAAAATATTTAAGTGGTGTTCATGAAGTAAGTTGCTTTGTTTTCTAAGATACTTCGTTTGTAGACTTTATGTATGATACCAAAACTAAATTGACGATTTTCAGAAATCAGTTCTGTATGTATGTATGTACACTATGATCAATAAGTTCCGGGAATTTGTAGTTTGAATTTAAAGCGCTTTACCGATTCGAATATTTTTTTCTCAGGTTGGTACACCTTTCCCTGACACTCCTGCCAAATGTCAAATATTAAATGTCATTAGTAATTGTTTGGCGTCTGTTTATATCAATCAAGTTTTTGAAGTTCGTCGCATTTCAAAATGGAAAAAAATATTGAACAAAGAATTTGTTTGAAGTTTAGTGTTTCCAACGAAATCTCTTGTGCTGATGCATTCAAAATGCTACAAAAAGCCTACGGGGACTCTGCTCTCTCAAAAACAAGAGTATACGAGTGGTATTCGTCGTTCAAAAATAGTCTCAAAGAAGTTGACGATGCACCTCATCGTGGACGCCCTTCAACATCAACTACCGATGATAACGTCGAAAAAGTTCAAGAAATCGTACTCGAAAATCGTCAAACAGTCAATAAGGAGTACTATCTGGCCGTAATTAAGCGTTTGAGAGATGCTGTGCGTAGAAAACGACCGGAATTGTGGCAAAACAACTCATGGATCTTGCACCATGACAATGCTCCGTCTCACAAAGCGCGCATCGTGACCGATTATTTGACCAAACATACTGTAAATACAATCCAACAGGCACCGTATTCTCCAGATATGGCACCATGTGACTTTTTCCTATTACCCCTTCGTTGAAAGAGATTTTCGAGCATCGATGAAATAAAAGAAAATGCGACGAAGGCATTGAAAGCCATTCCTTCACCGGACTATCAAAAGTGTATGGAAGAATGGGTTAATCGTTGGCGTATGTGCATCGCTTCAGACGATTGTTATTTTGGAGGTGATAAAATAAATGTATCCGAAAATTAACACAATTTTTTTTTATTTATTAATTCCCGGAACTTTTTGATCATAGTATGTATATGAATGAATGAATGAAAGATTTTATTGCATGGAGAAATTACAGATTTTTTCAGGATACTAATTAATTATTTATTACAGTGTAGAAAAAAATTACACTTGTTTTCATGAGTGACTTACAGATGGCATGCATAAAATACCATAAATAAATAGGTAACATTTATCGGCCGCTGTGCATCACGCACGCTAGAAGTTAAGATAAAAGAGTACCTTTGGGTGACAGGGCCACCTAAACTGGCCTAACGGCTGTACCATAGGTGGCACCATCGTGCTCGCTTATACATAGCTACTGATAAATGTCTATAGAAAAGTGGTGCAAGTTGATTAGAGTTCTTCGAAGTTAATAATCCAAAAGTACAAATAATAACTTAAAATAAGCTTCTTATAGCGTACTGTAAATCTTTTTTTGTAAAGTCGGTTTTTTTTTTGAAAAACCGTTATTTGTGGCCAAAGAGCACCAAAGTAGAAAAGCAAAATACACCTCGCCCCGCGAAACCACGCTCAGCGAGGCACCATACCAGCGGGTTTGCGGACTATCGCTGAGCTATCGAGCTTGTTCAAATTACGCTTGAAGACTCCCAGATTATAGGCATGAGAAAAGGCACCCGCCGGCAGAGAGTTTTATATCCTGACGGTACGGCAGAGAAATAAGAAACGGTTCGTTTATTTAGATTTTCACTGTTGTTCGACATAATGCTTAATGTTTACGGATATACAGTGTTAAGAAGGCTCACTTCTTTTCGACGTTTCGTCCACCACGTTGCGGACATCATCAGGATCGCGGCGCGACCTCGAGGACCTCTGACGCGTCGTCCAGTCAGAAGTCAACTAAAGGTCGTCGGCTGTGATCGCCGCGATCTTGATGATGTCCGCAACGTGGTGGACGAAACGTCGAAAAGAAGTGAGCCTTTTTAACACTGTATATCCGTAAACATTAAGCATTAAGAAACGGTTCGTTTTCAAAATCCTGATGGCCGGGTGCTCCGGATATAGGTATAGTGGGGAGGAATAAGGGATGCAAGTTCCACAGAGCAGCGTCCATGGATGTAGATGGAATGGATAGATACTATGGAATGTCGAGGTATTTCCCCTACAGGAGAACCCTGGTCTCCTTCAATCATGGTGTGGCGCCTGGCTGGCCGGCATCTTTTCCGCAGCCCCCATAAAAGTCGAAAGCCCATGGGCGTCGTCAGACACCTATTATGTGAGGACTTGGCGTATGCCTCATACCGCGCTTTAAATGCGAAAATACTGGCATCCAATAAGTACGGTTACGATTTTAAAATCGTATGTAAGGTTACTTACAATTGGAAGTGTCAAAAACCATTTTTTTATGAACTCGCCAAGGATGGCTCGCAGCCATGATATAAGCCCAAGAAGGGCATTTTCGAGGGCATTAATTGCTATTATATGATGAGCAGGGCTATATGGAGCTGGATTGAAAAAACGGGTAATGTTTAGTTGCCGATTTAACAATCTTTCCATCCAAGTATATCGCATATGGTACTAACCCGGACAGGCCTAGCTTGGCGGGGAATGGGACCCACAGTATTTTTCGTGACGAAATGTACTTATCTAACCCAGAATAAGAAAGAAACTGGTGTATTAACGGGGCGGGGATTTGTTCTCAAGACCTCTGGCATGCAATGCAACTCGCCGTACCCCTAAGCTACGAGCCGCTCAAATATAAAGACTTCTGAAATGGAGCAATTAATTCCGCACTATCACCTTTCTCCAGCTGCTTTAGAACCACTTTGTATCTTAGCGATTAGCGCTACGAAGTAATTGCTACAGTAATAACGTAATAGCACACAGCAAAGTTATTGGCAGCTACCAACAAATAATATACATCCACGGAGGTACCATCTATCTCCAGTAATGATGTAAATACAGGGCGGTCATATCATATACGACTTAAATGAGGTAGGTCTATCGTTGTATGGGCCAAAATAGCAACACGAATTCCAATAATCAAGCATGTCATTTTGTCAGGTGCTTTCTTCACACCATGTTTGAAGGACCCCAGGTTGTACTCTGGGAGAAAGACCTCCGAAGAAAGTTCATTCCATTTTATTACGACCTTGAGGTGAGGAAAATATATATACTATAATGGATCTTTTTTTGTTTTTTTATCTATCTATCTAACGGCCAAATTTCACAACGACTGGGTTAGTGAGCAGTGTCAATTGAAAAATGATGCTATGACTAGAATCGAGAAAGGAGTGCTAAGATGGGTTGGACATACGGAACGAATGGATGACGAAACAATTTACAGAGCAGATAAGCGGAAGTGTCTGGGAGAACGTACCGCGACCAAATCGAGGTAACTCTTCGCAAAGATCTAGTACGTAGCACCCGTAACCGTAGAGGTTGTATGAAAATATGTATGTCTGTAGATGAAGCGAAAGAGGTGTGCTGTGATCGTAACGTATGGCGCTCTTTCATCTCTGCCTACCTCTCCGGGAATGCGGCGTGAAGTTATGTATGTATGTATGATGCTATGCACCCATCATCTTAAATCTCCAAGCGAAACAAGCTCTTCGCCTTACGTCGTTGTTCTTTAAAGCACAATTTATGTACTACCCACACTCTTGAATGTTTCACTTACTTACCAAAATATACATCTTCGAAGCGCTTCTCAGCCTCCAATCAAGTCCGCAACTATTTATTACCAAATTCGATGCTATTATCTCGCAGTGGCTAGCTGTACATAGTCACTATAGGAAATCATCATGAGATAGAGCCGTAAAGGAAAGCCCTTGTGGAAAATCGTTTAATGATGTAATCACATGCTATAAACAATTCGCACCGTATTATTTAGACCACACCGTTGGAGATGCTTATTTCACGTTGTATAACTCCATTTTAATCCCAATTAAGCATTTAATTTCGTTTGCTATTACTTTGTGAGTTCCGCTAGTTATAATTGCGTGTACCTACCTAGGGCCCATCGTATTCCTTCAGTCTTATGATACTTTTAAGATTACCGCGGTCGTTAAACATGTTTAAAAAATGTTACGGCTTTTCACGCGGCGGGAGGAGACATACCCCGAAGATTCGAGCTGATCGTTCAGCCCGTTGTTAAGGAGGCATCCGCCACGTTCGTGCGCAGCAGACGACTGACAGCTAGGCTCGCCGTGGTCGTAAATCGTAGCTGTGGGTGGGGGTGGAATCGGAAATCCGTTCGGCTGCGTTCCTAACTTCATACGACAGGCAGTCTGAGCTGACAATATCGTCGCCGATATTATCGTCTTCCTTGTCCTTCGGAACGGGGTTCCACATTGCAAAGAAATTTAAAGAGTCTTCTCGATTTAAGCTTCGTTTTTCGGCGGAGATGACACCAACCTAATGGAAATATATCCAGTGATTTTGTCCTGATTCGCTTTGCTCACACAAAGCTGATTTCGCGGAGTCCTTCTTCTTTATTGCTCGAATGTGTTCCGTAACCCGTGTCGCAACACTGTTGTTTGACCAATATAATATTTCCAACAGGAACATGGAATTTTGTACACGCCTGGTACTCCAGGAACTTTAGCATTAAATCAGCACTTAGAAAAACATTAAATCCGAAATGCATTTTTTTTTCTCATAAACGTAGTATTTCATGTGGACGTGTGTACATTAAGTTTGCAACATTTTGGGAGGTCCGGAAGATAGAAATAAAATATGAAATATGTTTAAAAAATGATATCTCCTAAACAAATATTTAGAAATGTTATTTAAAAATGTTATATGTTAGCTAATTTTAGGTGTAATATTACTGTGAATTTGCAACAATTTCTTATTTACGGAACTGTGTAAATTTTTTTTTGTACTTTTAATATCTGTAATATTTAATATCTGCAAAGCAAATAATGAAAATTCTATTTTATTTTCTGAAATTGGAAACTGACCGCAAACTCTATATTCTATGAAATTTGTAAAATGTTGCAAATATTAGAAGCACATTTTTTTCATTTATAATGTTTACATTCACACAAAAGCTAAACAAAAAATTCGAAATACGTATAAAATCGTTCGTTGTATAGTTTCTAAAGAATTTAATTTGCTTTTACATATTCTAGAAAGAAATATAGCAATAGCAAGTTAGGTTCGCGGCATAGATTTTTTTTAGTAAAAACATTTTTTTAAATACATTTCCGTAATTACAAAATTGTTGCAAATTCACAGTTACTTTACGCTTTAAAAGACTTAACATATAATTTTTTTTAATACCGTTTCTAAATATTTGTTAAGGAGATATATATTTTTTAATACATTTTAATTTTTGTTTCTATCTTCCGGGCCCCGCTAAATGTTGCAAACTTAATGTAAGCATATGAACATGAAATTATATATTTCTGAGAAAAAAAAATTCATTTCGGATTTCATGTGCTTCTCAAACCGTATCTACCCCGGTCTATGGAAACTGCAAGGGGATCTGGGGGTCCATTCAGAGCAAGAGTGAGTTCGTGTTCGGGAGTGAGTTAACCTAAAAATAGCTGGGAAATATATTATTATTTAAATAACGGAACCGTTATTTATGCTTCCAACGTATTTACGGGACAAACCAGATTTTTACCTAACTGTAATGATGCTCTAGAAGTGTGGAAACATTAACTATTTAAAAAAGTGAGTTGATATTTACTTGCGAATTCGAACTCACTCTTACTCTGAATGGACCCCCTGGTCTTTCACTGAGCATAAAACTTGTGAGACTTTTTTTATATGTATGAAAACTGTACCAATCTGCAGTTTTTTCAGTTTATGAAACGTCGGAGAATCTCTCAGATCGCCCACTGCGCGCACTTCTCATTTTCTCCACACATTTGAAAACGCCAGTCGATCGGTTTGGCGTAAACGCCAATTTAGGTGACAACTGGGACTACGGGCTCGGCTCACAAAATTTCACGAAAATCGGTTGAGAAATTCGACCCGCAGAGGAGAACTGCCGGACGCTGGACAGACATACGGAAGCATTTTTGCCTGAGCTGAAACGGAGATGCTTCGTTCGCGCTTCGCTCGGTCAGTAAAAAAAGGCTGTAACAGGCGACTAAGGCTGAGATAAATAGTCGTCACCGAAACTAATGCTAACGCAAAGTAGTACTTTGTGACGTCACTTTGACACGTTTTGTATGGACGAAATCTCAAAGTAATGCCAATTGACGTCACAATTGTTACTACTTTTCGTTAGTCTTAGTTTCTGTTACGACTATTTATCTCAACCTAAGGCACTATCTTGATCAATCGTTGTTGAAGTTCTTTGTAAAACTGTGGGTTCAATTTTAGGGTTCCGTGCCTAAAAGGTGCGAGACGGAACCCTGTTACTAAGTCTCCGCTGTCCGTCCGTCCGTCCGTTGTATCTATGTTGCTAATTTAATTGTGATATTGATGAGCCGTGAATTGAAAATATCTTCGGTGCTGTCATAGACACAAGAATGTCTCTGATTTTTCGAAAAAAAATATCTTCTTTATTGAGACATATATCCTGGCTGAATTAGCAGCATTTTTTTTCTTTTTGCTGTAATTTTTCTGTTTTGATTTTGCAAAATATGAAAACTAAATGGAGCTAACACGCATAGATTTTAGATCTCTTCTAAAACATTCGTGTGTATCGATTGTCTGATTTTCAACTCCCCATACAAAAGGGGAGAGAAGATCATGCCCATATTTCTTGTCAGAGATCCAAAATTTTGCTCAAAATAGCTTTATTTGATCGAACTAGATGTCTGATGACCATTGGCATTGTAAAATTGTGTTTGGTTTCTAAGTTATAAGGTCCGAAAGTTCGAATTTTTCGCGCGTTTTATACAATAACTTTGGAGGTGGATTACGCAATGATAAAGTAAGAACATCGTAAAAAGATTAGTCATCGGACATAGTTTATTTAATCAAGATTTATGATCTATTTGGTTTTTGTTAGATTTGTGACTACAGCGGTCGTGGTTTACTTTTAGCTATAAGTCGTTTTGTAATTAAAATTTTCGTAAATCTTACCAAATCATACACTATGCACATAGTCTTTTTTGTGGACATGTTGCATCTTCCTCATCACGGAGCCTGTCTTATTCTTGGAAACAGAGAAGGTCCCAGAGCGCAACAGCACGGTTTTGTACCGTGCCCGCGAATGAGTTAGGCCCGCCGGGTTGGGCCACCTTAATATCAGTTTCCAAATATCAGGTAAATTAGATTCGTTTTTCCTAAATTTACCCTGCATGCTTTCAGGTGAGTTCGTATGCCCTCGATGTTTGGATCCCAAGTTTACTTCCCTCAAGTTAAACTGTACTGTATACATCTGGCAACGAGGTGCACAAAATGATGCCCACATCGGCAGGTAGAGGTGGTTCGATTTATCGCTACATTAGCCGCTTTTTCGCACCGCCCATATAGTTAGGTTGGAATAATAATGCAAATTGTAAAGCATACGGCTAGTCGCATAAAACAAATACTAATTTTTAACCAACTTCAAAAAAGGAGGAGGTTCTCAATTCGACTCTGGGTGAACCAATTTTGATAATATTGTTTTTATTTGAAAGCTGGTGCTTCCCGTCTAAATTTAGTTTAGTTCCGACAATGATATTCATGAGAAAATCATATAAGTCTTAAATTTGCATTAAGTATGTGCGCGACAAATGGACGAATAACTCAATATCAAACCAACCGATTTCGATGATTCTGTTTTTATTGGAAAGGACGTATACAAATTAGTTAGTGTACTTCAGATTCACTAAAAATAAACAAATAAACAAAAAATTTAACAAAAGAAAAACCGACTTTAAAGAAAAAGCACTTAAGAGTAAAAAAATAATTGCCATTTTTGTAGTTACGATTATTGTAATGTTTTGAGTCCTGCTACCGACTAATGTCACGAGCAATACTTTTTCAGATTATTTTCAAAATCTGATTACAATGCTTCAAATGTAGATGCCGCTGAAACTCAAATTAACTGTTGGTTATGTTATAATTGTCTGGCTCCTAGCGGAATCTTCTTTACCACACTATTTACGTAAATAATTTGCTCAGCATGAGTATAGTGTGATGAAATTTCCCGTGGAAATACACACGTATTAAAATTTAAAAAAAACGTCGTTTTTTTCAAGAGATTTGCTATGAATGTAGAATGGACCGTGGAGTTGGTAGACGCACTGCCCGCGAACATTTTCCTTGCTGTATCTACTGTCTAACCTTACACAGATTTTCAGTTTTTAGACACACACACACACACACACACACATTAAAACAAATTTATTATACAAAACACACACACTCATTAATCAAATATAAGTTACTATTAAGACTCCAAAAGCATACTAGTGTAACTCCAAGCATTACACATATTTTTTCACAAAACAATACATACATACTTAAAAGCAAACTTTAATTATAAACACACTTTATCTACCATACTTTTTTTTTGTTACCTTCCTTTGGCTGATTGTATTTACCTTGTCTTGTCGAACAAGATAGACTTTATGTAATATATGTTTAATTTAGGAAAACCTATTATTGGCCTTAGTTTAAGCTTATATTATCTTGTATCAAAATGTAACTTGTAATCGCTGTTGGTTTTCTAAATAAATAAATAAATAAATAGTTTCTTTTTGGTAATAGAGACTTCAGGAATAGCAAGTAGGTACCCATCAATAGAAAAAAAAACTTAATAAACAACATCGAAACATGTTTTGAGGTCACGTAACTGATTTCAATGGGACCGCGAAAAAAGATCAGAATTTAGATTGATGCAATAAGAATTTATTTCTTCTAACAATGCGTCAACCAATTCCTGAAATATTTGTATCATCTTACATATTTTACATATATGTCAAAACATGTATACGCACGAAAGGTACAAACCTCACGCTTCACTCGACCGACGAAAAGCATTATAATTCGAGTGGAATATCTGGCAACGTTCTAACCGCGGGCGCGGGCCGGCTAACGGTACGCGGACAAATCAGATCGACATCACTACACAGCTTTTTGTACTAGAATAATACTTGAACATTGCGGCGCAAAAACTGTCGCATCTCGTTGCGCTAGTCAGCTTTCAGTGAATTGGCCTGATGTCAACTTTAAACTAACATTTACTGCAAAATGAAATGTCGGCGGCCGGCGCGACCCTACGGTATGTAAGGACATTTACTTTGAAACCGGTACACCGGATATAGAGACAGAATCGAAATCTAATTCTGTCATATCAGATTCAACCACTGAGTAAAATGGAATTAGGAATTATTTTTCTAGTGTTCATGTTTGATCGTTGACGTCCGTACATACACAGAAATGTAGCTACACCCAACACCGGTGATATATCTCTAGTGACATATCGCACCTTTAGATACTCGCTTGGTAGCGCAAATTCCAGCCGCCCGCGCAATATACCATCGCTTGATGGATGAATTGATGATGGATGGATGAATATAGCTAATAGCCTATTAGGTATTGTATTTATTTATCCTCCTTGGAATCGTCATAAACTATATTTCTAAAAATTAAAGCTCAAAAAATTCATTATCTGTCGTTATCATAAAGGAGGCAAGAGGCTCACTTTAGTCAAGACTTTCAAATAAATTATTAATACACTTAAATATTACAAGATCAGCAAGGGAAGCATCAAAATAATTGTCAAAAAAATTAAGAAAATAAATTAATCAATAAAATAATAAATTCATTGCATCAATAGAATTTTCAGGATATTTGTCCCAAATGAAAAATACTATGTGATAAATGTGATATGTATGATAAACAAGGACACATTTATAAAATAAAGAAAGCTCTAAAAAGGACTCCTTTGTGAATATACTGGAAGTCCACCTACATAGGACTAGAATGCGAAACACGATTTTGGTGACTATAATACGGCATTATTTAAATATTCACTCTTTGCAGCCTTGTAATCCAATTTCCGCAACGCAGACAAGTGTGTGTGATTACGGGAGGAGCGATAGCAGGATAATTCTAAATTATGGGTATAGAGTGGGTGGCGGATTTGTAGACGCAATGCACAATAGTTGCTGATTCAATGTTAGCTTTGAACCAACCATACATTTAATTTTTTCATTTCATTTATGTAAGCTTTTTTGGTAGTCATACTAAACTAAGTTATTAATTTGAGTTTCAGCGAAATCTACATTTGAAGCAATGTAATCAGATTTAAAAAATTATCTGAAAAAGTATTGGTCATGGCATTCTTTGGAACCAGAATTCGAACTTGCGACCTTTGGATTACATTTCCACTGCTCTAACCAACTGAGCTATCACGGCAATTACGTCAAGCCAACGAATTTCTCGATTACTTTCGAATCGACACAATGCTTCCCTTATCTTCTTTTACATGGCGCTGATAATGTTTTTGCGTATTGATCCTACGCTAAGTCATTTTGACTGAAATGATTGATGTATCGATTTTGGTATCGGAAACTAAGAAACTAAGTTACGTCAAAAACTGATTGATCCGCAGATTCGATCAACTCAGTAAAGAATACAGCATGATTGAGGATGGGACAGCAGGGCGTTTCACGACAGCCTCACTGCTTCGAGGGTGGGGGTCCACTGCCGCACCGCCTCCGCTACCGCACCGCCTTCGCTCCCGCCGCGTCGGAGCGCGACAAGTGTAAAATTGGAGTCCCAGCGAAAACGGTTAGCCGCCGGAAAAAAACTATTCATAATCGCAACCGGTAATATATCTGCACCCAGAACATAGAACCAGAGCCCGAGGTTCCAGCTGTCACCTAAGTTGGCGTTAACGGCAAACCGAGCGACTGGCGTTTTCAAATGTATGGAGAAAGGATGTTCCGACCTATACAATGTTTTTTTTACACAGAACGCAAAAAGTATTGCACTTTAAGGCACAAATTCGTCAAAAATATTAAATATAGCCATAGTAGTTGCAGCGAAAACATATTCACAATTTCACGTTTAATGGTTTCTTTGTAATTGCCGATTAGAAGTTTTACACCGTTAGATGGCGCTGTTAAATAAAAATCGTATAAATTGTAACAAAACCAATAATCCTGAAATTGTGAAATTGTTTTCGCTGCAAGTAATATGACTATATTAAACTTTTATTATGCTTTTTGCGTTATGTGTGCAAACAACTTTATATGGGTCGGAACAGCCTTAAGCGAACTAACATTTGCGAGTCCGAGTTTTATTTGACAGCTTACACAACGTTGCCGTTTAAGCCGGCCACAAGTAAAACCACAGAATATCTAGTAAAAACTTGTATGGAGTTTGACGTTTTTAGGGTTCCGTACCCAAAGGGTGAAAACGGAACCCTATTACTAAGCCTCCGCTGTCCGTCCGTCCGTCCGTCCGTCTGTCCGTCTGTCACAGGGCTGTATCTCAGTAACCGTAACAGGTAGACAGCTGAAATTTTCACAGAGTGTGTATTTATTTTGCCGCTACAACAACAAATAGGTAAGATTAAAAAATAATTAAAATTAAAGGGGGCTCCCATACAAAAAACGTGTTTTTTTTGTTTTTTTTTACGATGGTACGGAACCCTTCGTGTGCAAGTCCGACTCGCACTTGGCCGGTTTTTACGGAACTTCGAAGTTCCGTAAACGCCAGTTTAGGTGACAACTGGGACTATCAGCTCAGGCAACATTTCTTTCGAATTTAAGAACAAAATAGGCAAATAATCATCTACTGGCAAGTTTTTTTTACTTACAATGAAACATGTGTCATTGGAAAAGTCTCATAATCTAGTTTCATTTTCACTGCAGCAGCTCAGTTGAATTGTATGGGAGAAGCGAGATATACTCGTATATAAGTAATTCGCAAACAAATGCAATTATAAATAATTCAGGGAAAAACTTAGGTTTTTGGTGAAATTCAGACCATTCTATTGATACCATATTCAAGTGTGTTGGTAGGGTTGACACTCGGGGTAGACCATAGCGCCCATACGAAAAAGCCCATCCATTATGTGATGATTTTCCTCATACGCGATGGATACCGTGCGATATAAGGAAGGTCCTGGCATGGCACCTAGTTCCCATGTGGTGTGTTGGGCTAATACCATGACAGAAGGTGTGGTATTAGCCATCCATGTCCAGTCACAAAAAAAATGCGTGTATGAAGCTCACTGGCTTGGTTTATTCGTGCCAAAGTCACCTCTCTGTACTAAAGATATCAACTATTTCGAAATACAAATAGAATAAAAGTTATTAACAACGTTTCAGAACTTGGCCGATGTTTGAATAATAAAGTAAATATAACATAATAACAAAAAACCGGCCAAGTGCGACTCGGACTCGCACGCGAAGGGTTCCGTACCATCGTATAAGATTTTTGAAAAAAAAAAACAGGTTTTTTTAATGGGACCCCCCTTTATTTTTTTTTATTTTTTTATTTTACCTATGTGTTGTTACAGCGGCAAAATAAATACACACTCTGTGAGAATATCAGCTTCCTACCTATTACGGGTCATGAGATACAGACCCTGTGACAGACGGACGGACGGACGGACGGACGGACAGCGGAGGCTTAGTAATAGGGTTCCGTTTTCATCCTTTGGGTACGGAACCCTAAAAAACAGACTTCCAATCAAAATCTTAGTCCTCCTATATCTGTGTATTCCAACAGAATTTTAATTCTGTCCAATAAAAGAGAAGTCCCCATAAAAGATTACGCCCTATTATACAACCGATTCAACCCAAAACACGCAAAATTACCACAACGACAAAGGGCCCACCTGGCCGAGCGTACTCATCGTAATTGTTGAAAATAAACGCAACGAAAACTACGAAATTAAAACAAGAGCAACGAAAAGCTAAAGAACTCATCGCCCCGTATGAATGAGTCTTCGGGAAGGAAATAAGAAAAATAACAAGAAAATAATAAAAATAACAAGCATAAATGCAAGGAGATCCATATTCGAAAAATGATTAAAAAACCTCGGAAACGGGTACCGTTTGCGCAGGACATGGTTCCGTAAGGCGGCATCGCCGTCTATTCTAAAGTTTTCTCTCTGGCGGCATAACTTGAGATGCACTCACTCAAAACGTTTTTTATACGATTTGTGACTGCGTTAAGGTGGGCCATCCTGCTCAAATCCCCATACAAACGGGGAAAGAAGATCACGCCCATATTTCTTGTCAGAGATCCCAAATTTTGCTCAAAATTGCTTTATTTGGTCGAACTAGATGTCTGATGACCGTTGGCATTGTAAAATTGTGTTTGGAAAGTTCGAATTTTTCGCGCGTTTATATACAATTTCTTTGGAGGTGGATAACGCAATGATAAAGTAAAATCATCTTAAAAAGATTAGTCATCAGACATAGCTTATTTAGTCAATATTTATAATCTATTTGGTTTTGTTAGATTTTTAACTACAGCGGTTGTGGTTTACTTTAGGCTATAAGTCGTTTTGTAATTAAAATTTTCGTAAATCTTACCAAATCATACACTTTGCACATTGTCTTTTTTGTGGACATGTTGCATCTTCCTTATTAAGGAGCCTGTCTTTTTCCTTGAAACAAAGAAGGTCCCAGAGCGCAACAGCACGGTTTTGTAGCGTGCCCGCGAATGAGTTAGTCTTACTCATGGAATGACAGCCACGAGTCAAATCAAATTTTATTTTATAAGTTCCCTCTTTTCCAAACTAGTGGTTGACTTACTCATGGGAAAGAGGTTGCGCATTAAATACAGATAAAAAAACATCGATCCTTAATATTTTGTGATTTGAGTGGTATTTGCTTCATGTGTGAGTGTATGTGTATAGATGTTGTGTGTGGTGTGATTAATAATGTGCGTAAACGAGTCGGACTCGCACAAGAAGGGTTCCGTCCGTACCATCAACACCAAAAAATTAAGTTTTTTGTATGGGGCCCCCCTTAAATTCTTATTATTTTTTTATTTTACCTATTTGTTGTTATAACGGCAAAATAAATACACACTCTGTGAAAATTTCAGCTGCCTACCTATTACGGTTCATGAGATACAGCCCTGTGACAGACGGACGGACGGACAGCGGAGGCTTAGTAATAGGGTTCCGTTTTCACCCTTTAGGTACGGAACCCTAAAAAGGAAGGTGAACATGTACATCATAATTGGGTACCCTCTAAAGGCATTACTATACGGAATAGATGTTCTTTCTTTTCATAGTTTTCTGCTAGTAACCATCCATTTATCTGTTTTCTTAAATCAAGCTTGCCAGTCACTTCTTCTAATTAGAGTGCGATGAGACAACATAACATTTTCAGCGAAGACGTCAGGCGAAAAGTTTGTGAATTCTGTGTGTGATCTGTGAATGGAACTCGCGTTCGGTTCATGAGCACATGTGCTGTACACGCGAACCGCTGCGACGGAGCCCTGGTGAGATGTCGAGAAAAAAGAAGCGGCCGGGAGCTCCGACTTAAAAAGAAAACTATTCCATCGAGCGCGTGAATGAAAAACAAGCCAGACCGCTAGCGCACTTATTGCCAGTCCTTTTCTTATTATTCGGTCTTGTTCTCTTTGCGGTATATTTGGTCGTTTTACCGTCTCGTGTATATGGGTCAAGCCGCCGCTGACTTTTTGTGGGCAAGGTCGTGGTTTTCAGGTTGTTTTAATCGTGTCGCTTGTCGGAGCAAGTCGCGCACGCGCCTTGGTTCGTTGCTCTGATGGGGGCCGAGTGGTTTCTTTGTAACGTCTGTACCGATGTGTGAGTCTGTTTTGAGGAGCAGACGCCAACTTAGAGCCTAGGGTACAAAGTCGCAAGGAAACTGATTTGGATCCAAGGCGTAGAGGATATCACCTGAATTAACTAGAAATGTGTTTACATCCTTAACTAAGTAAGAAAAAATGGAGGTTGTATAACGAAATCTACATTGAATGATTGTGATCAGATTTTGAAAATTATTTTATTAAAAATTGGTCTGGACATTCGTCTAAAGACGTAAATTATTTTAAGGTTATGTTCAATATCTGATTACAATATTTCAATGTCGCTGTATTACCTCAAATTAATGAAATAACGGAAATATCTAGGCACATACAGTCGTATTAAGAGAGAACCTGTCAAAGCTTAGTATGATATTAGCACCGGACGAAACATACAAAAACCGGTTCAATCCGACCTTAAAACGCGTACTAAAGTTAGTCTGCTCATTCTAAATACTACTGTAAAATTTTTGATTCCGCTGTTGCTCTTAGAATAAATCTTATTTAAAAATTTAAATACGTCTAATAATGTATTTTATAGGATGCTACATCTTTGCTTTTCAAATGAAGATATATATTTTTTTATAATATATGAAAACCGAAACGCTTTCAATTAAATTTTGTGAAACCGTTACTTTCACAGTTTTTTTTTTGCTAGAAAAGTATATAATAAAAACCGGCCAAGTGCGAGTCGGACTCGCACACGAACGGTTCCGTACCATCGTACAGGATTTACAAGAATAAACACGTTTTTTGTATGGTACCCCCTTTCATTTATATTATTTTATAATGTTACCTATTTGTTGTTATAGCGGCAAAATAAATACATAATCTGTTAAAATTTCAGCTTCCTAACTGTTACGGTTCATGAGATATAGACCTGTGACGGACGGACGGACGGACAGCGGAGTCTTAGTAATAGGGTTCCGTTTTTACACTTTGGGTACGGAACCTTAATAAATCGTATTTTCATAGTTAAGGTCGGTTGGAAAACATTCTTGAATAACACAAATATTTTTCGTTGCTATTATATGGAGTAACCTAGGCTGGCTAGAGAAAAAACCGGCCAAGTGCGCGTCGGATTTGCACACGAAGGGTTCCGTACCATCGTACAAGATTTAACACAAAAAAATCACGTTTTTTGTATGGGGACCCCCCTTTATTTTTATTATTTTTAATGTTACCTATTTATTGTTATAGCGACAAAATAAATACATATTCTGTGAAAATTTCAGCTGCCTACCTATTACAGTTCATGAGATACAGCCCTGTGACAGACTGACGGACGAACGGACGGATGGACGGACACCTGGGTACGGAACCCTAAAAAAGAGGTTTCGGAAAAATGTGTATACTATAAGTATAAATAAATTTACTATTTTCGGACTTTTCCCTTTATTTGTGCTGTGACACCTTGCTTTTTTTTAAATTTTATGATTCTTTTGCAACCGTAAATACCCTATTGGTGTCGGGTTTATCCGGAGTGTCAAAATATGTGACGTAAGCAAATCTTACACTTCAACTTACAACTTTATTTCTCCTCCTGAGTTGAATAAGTCCTCACCGTGGAACACATGTAAAACTGTACCTTTACTAGGGTATTGGGTAAGGCTGCCCGGTTTGGTACTACCGCATTGGATGCAACTATGGTTGAAGCGGCAATGAAACATTTTCCGTGTTTTCCATCCAGTTCAGTGTAGCCGTGCTCATAAAGGGAAGGTCCTAGCAAAGCACCTAATTTCTTCGGGGAAATGGTCATTGGGCTAATATCATTACGGTAGTTGTGTGGCCAAAAAAAAAAACACTTCCATCTTGTACCGTACTTTATTTTATTTTTTTTCCTTCGTATGCTCCTCGCTCGAGTACATGCTCTAAAGTGTTACCTATTTGTTGTTACAGCGGCAAAATAAATACACACTCTGTGAAAATTTCAGCTGCCTCTCTATTACGGTTCATGAGATACAGTACAGCCCTGTGACAGACGGACGGACGGACGGACAGCGGAGGCTTAGTAATAGGGTTCCGTTGCCCCCCTTTGGGTACGGAACCCTAAAAAAATGTTATAGGTAGTAAGTTAACAATAATTTCGTTCATTTGTAATTCTACTAGATTTTGCGAAAGACGTGTTTTAGCTGATGGTTTTCATCAAAATCAAATTGCCTCTTTTGTAATAAAAATGTCGTGTAAGAATCTAGGTACCTACTTAAATCCTTTCTGGCTGATAATTACCAACATAGGCAACGGGGTGCATGCCACAGACTATAATATCCATGCATAGTGCTGCGTTCAGTGTACGTTTGTATAGCAGTCCGAATAAATCGTGAGAGCTCGATGCTCCATAGCAGTTTAGTCATCGGAGGCAAAAGGTAAAAATAGCGCGGATGCTGGGATCACATCGTCAAGGCCAAGTCCAGTCGGCGCGGGAACGGGACAACCATATGTACCGTTCCGTCGGATAGAAAGAGAACAAAAAGACGTCTTCAACCAACGGCTCGGATTCAAAAAAGGAAGCGACCGCGTTCGGTAGTTGAAAAGGGAAAGTGGTATCGGAGCGGGGCGTCGGAGCGAGAGGTGAACAGTTCGTCCTTAGAAAAGGGAAAGTGATATGAGTTATGTGGGAATTGCGCGCGTGCGAGAGGGACGGAAGCGGGCGGTTCTTGTTGAGAGGAGCGCACCGCGGGGTTTATCTGCGCAGGGCGGCCGCTTGGTTGAAGATGGGAGTGCGATGGCATGGTTGCCAACTCTTCGAAATACTTTTATTCACTTCATATTTACCGTAACATACTGGCTTCGATTTATTTTCGAGTTTGGATTCAAATTGTACCCTTTAATGTTCTAGCTAAGTAAATTTTACTCAAAATTATTTTTACTAAACTCCAATTCAAAGATAATAAAAATCTTCTTTAATTTTTCTCCTTTCTGTAAATTTAATCCGCTACGGCATAGCCTGCTGTATTGTTTACAAACTAAAAACAATACAGCAGGCTATTGCTACAGACTATCACCCACGAGATTTATTTAACTCGAGAACTTTATCTTTCATGAGCACGGCTACATAGAACTGAATGAAAAACATGGACATTATTTTACTATCGCTTCGACCATCATTTCATCTAATGCGATGGTACCAACTCAGGTGGCTTACACCCTACCACCTACCTAGTAGGAAAAGAGCACGTACAGTTTTACATGGATTCATAAACAGCTCGCATTCGTGACGAAATGCACAATCCAACTCAGACAGAAAAAGGAAGTGCTGCATGAACGGTACTGTAGGTCCCCTTCCTCTGCTAGGTGGTAGGGTTTAGCCCGCCTGGGTTGGTACCATCGCATTGGATGAAAATATGGTCCAAACGTAAAGGAAAAATTGTCCGTGCTTTCCATCCAGTTCAATGTAGCTGTGCTTATAAAGGGAAGGTCCTGGAGTGGCATTCACGGACTCTTTGCGTCAATATAACGGACGCAAATGCTGGCGTAAGTTTGCGTGAAATTCGCAAAGTTGTATTCTTGAGTGACAGATTGCAGCTCTAGCGTGTATCTGCAGACGCTAACGCTTCTTTGCGTTAGCAGCATCGCACCCTGATTGGTCCGTTTGTAGAATACCATTTGATGGCGTAAAATACGCTGCAAGCGTGAATGAAGTCACATTGCGTCACGTTCGGGAATTTTCGAAAGGCACCTGATTCCTTCGGGAACGTGTCGTCTTCTTACTTTTTAGTGAATTTCAGAATAGGTACATTTTCCTTTGAAGTCAGTTTTTTTTTGTTAAAATTTTTGTTTATTTTTTTATTTTTATTGAATCTGAAGTACACTTACTATTTTGTACGTCCTTTTCAATATAAAAATAATCTGTTTGCGTTATATTGAGTTATTCATCCATTTGTTCGTCCATACTTAATACTAATTTAAGTCTTATATGATTTTCTCATGGATGCCATCATCAGAACTAAACCAAATTGAAATGGGACCATACGGATAGCACCTTTCAAATAAAAAAGAATCACCAAAATCGGTTCAACCAGTCGAAAGTTCTGAGGTAACAAACATACAAAAATACAATCGAATTGATCAGCTCCTCCTCTTTTGAAGTCGGTTAAAAATAGCTCGGACGCGCAACGCGACCGCCGCGGGTACCGCAGCTAGCGCGCGGTCCACGCGGCGGGGAGGAGGGAAGGCGCGGCGGGTGCGGAGGGGAGCACATCTCGATTCGCGCCCGCCGCGAACAGGTTAACCCTCCTCAAGGTTAACGCGACCGATACCGCGCCCCGCGCCCCGTACCCTCCGCCGCCCGCACCCCCGCCACTCCAGCCGCGCCGCGCCGCCGGAGACTGCATCCGCACCCAACAATGAAGTCCACAGTTTGATGCAGCGGGCAAGGAAACTGCTTATTTTTCAGGATTGGTGCTGTCTGGGCGGCCTACCCTCAAAGATCTCTCAAACCAAAAAACCGGTCAAGTGCGAGTCGGACTCGCACACGAAGGGTTCCGTACCATCAACACCGAAAAATCAGGTGTTTTGTATGGGGACCCCCTTTAATTTTTATTTATTTTTTATTTTACCTATTTGTTGTTATGGTGGCAAAATAAATACATACTCTGTGAAAAATTCAGCTGCCTACCTATTACGGTTCATGAGATACAGCCCTGTGACAGACGGACAGACGGACGGACGGACGGACGGACGGACGGACAGCGGAGGCTTAGTAATTGGGTTCAGTTTTCACCCTTTGGGTTCGGAACCCTAAAAACCTACAAAATAAAACAGAAAATGAGTCAATTTCCACGAAATTATCCCGAAAATAAATTGTTCCAAATAATGCTAACCAAATGACGTCGTGGAATAGAATATATCACAATAACATGACCTTTCATTTCGAAAAAATTACGATTCGTTTGAACATTTTTTGACGAAAGCTCTTCTTTTCCTCCAAGCCTTATTCTAAGGCTGAGATAAATAGTCGTACAAAAAACTAAGACTAACGAAAAGTAGCACTTTGTGACGTCACTTCACATTACTTTGAGATTTCGTCCATACAAAATGTGTCAAAGTGACGTCACAAAGTACTACTTTTCGTTAGTCTTCCTTTCTGTTACGACTATTTATCCCAGCCTAAGACTAACGGAAAGTAGTACTTTGTGACGTCACTTTGACTCATTTTGTATGGAGGAAGTCTTCAAAGTAATGCAAAGTGACGTCACAAAGTAGTACTTTTCGTTAGTCTCAGCTTCTGTTACGACTATTTATCTCAGCCATAGAGTACTTCTTTAATCTAAAACTCATAGTTACACGTGTGCAAATCGTGGGGTTAGGGGTTTAAATCCTCGTTCCGGTCATGCGACACTTTCTTTCTCTTTCCGATTTAAATAAGTGTTCTTATTTACGAATGAGAGCTGCAGCATGGTTCGGAACGCATGTAAAACTGTAAGTCCCCTTCCCACTGTGGTAGATGGTGGTAGAGCGCACTGGGATCTGTACCACTGCAACGGATGAAACCATGGTTAATTTGTCGTGTTTTCCATCCAGTTCAGCTCATAAAAGGAAAGGTCCCGACATGGCACCTTATTCCTGTGTAGTGTATTGGACTAGTATCATAACGGTAAGATGTGTGGTATTAGCCATCCATGTCTGTAAGTTTGCATCAAAAAACTTAACGGGAATGACAGTTTCGATATTTCTAAGGTGGAATCACTACCATTTTTATTTCCCATTACGAGCATTAAGACATGTTTTTTATAGAGCTGGGCATAGTAAATACCCTAGCTACTTAAGGTGGCCCAACCCGGCGGGACTAACTCATTCGCGAGCACGGTACAAAAACTGTGCTGTCGCACTCTGGGACCTTCTATGTTTCACAGAAAAAGACAGGCTCCGTGATGAGGAAGATGCTAAATGTCCACAAAAAAGTCAATGTGCATAGTGTGTGATTTGGTAAGATTAACGAAAATTTTAATTACAAAAAGACTTATAGCTAAAAGTAAACCACGACCGCTGTAGTCCATAATCTAACAGAAACCAAATAGATTATAAATCTCGACTGATGACTAATCATTTTACGATGTTCTTACTTTATCATTGCTTAATCCACCTCCAAAGTTATTGTATAAAACGCGCGAAAAATGCGAACTTTCGGACCTTATAACTTAGAAACCAAACACAATTTTACAATGCCAATGGTCATCAGACATCTAGTTCGATCAAATAACGCTATTTTGAGCAAAATTTTGGATCTCTGACAAGAAGTATGGGCGTGATCTTCTTTCCCCTTTTGTATGGGGAGATAAGCGGGGTGGGCCACCTTAAATGATTTAACCCAATACGCTACATGGGAATTAGGTGTTATGGCAGTTTTTCACAGACCATTTTATTTGCCGCTTAGGCCATCATTTAATGCGATAGTACCGGGCGGGATAAAGCCAGTAACTAAGAGGATGTAGCATTCTACGTAGAATCCGAGCCACTGCTAGTCTCAATGGTCGAACCCATCCAGAACCTGGCCGCGCCTACCGTTGCTTAACCTCGGGACTTAAAACCGAGGCGTCACTCAATGATGGTAGAGTCAAAGTGTTCTGACCGTAAGATTAATACACGACCGACACACCATGCTCACAGCGAAGGTTACAGCCGGTAGTCTCAGTTCTCACCTAAATTGGCGTTCACGTAACTTCGAAGTTTCGTAAAAACGTCAAACTCCATACAAGTTTTTACTAGATATTCTGCGGTTTTACTTCTTCAAGCTGTCAAGGTCAAACTAGGACTTCCGATTTGTATGAAAACGCGGAGTCGACGTAAACGGCAACGTCGACGTATTTACGGCAAGGTTGAGCAAGCTGTCAAATCAAGCTCTGACTCGCAAATGTTAGTTCGCTTAACGCCCACTGCGCGCGCTCTTAAATTTTTTCCATACATCTGAAAACACTAGTCGATCGGTTTGCCGTAACGCCAATTTAGGTGACAACTGAGACTTCGGGTACAGAGCCGGTAGTCTAAGTTGTCACTTAAATTGGCGTTACGGCAAACCGATCGACTGGCGTTTCAAAATGTATGGAGAAATTGAAGAGCGCGCGCAGCGGGCGTTAAGCGAACTAACATTTGCGAGTCCGAGCTTGATTTGACAGCTTACTCAACGTTGCCGTAAATACGTCGACGTTGCCGTTTACGTCCACACCGCGTTTTCATACAAATCGGAAGTTTGACTTTGACAGCTTGAAGAAGTAAAACCACAGAATATCTAGTAAAAACTTGTATGGAGTTTGGAGAAAACGGCAGTCGATCGGTTTGCCGTAAACGCCAATTTAGGTGAGAACTCAGACTTGACCTTCTGGTGTCAGAAGTAACCGCAATAGGAGAGCATGCAAGAAGGATACGCATCCGTACATTAATTCAAAAAGTATCAGATCATACTTTAACCACACATACACAGATCTATATCAGTGCACAGATACATGCTACAAAAATAGAGTCTGGCCAAAAGTAATAAACATATAATTACCTTAGGATATCTGAAAACACTGTTTTTTTAATAACTAAAAAAAATTAAAAACGCGACCAAAAGGGTTCAATATCGTATGTATTTGAGACAGAGGAAAATATGTGTACGTGGTTATTGATTAAAACACAACTCAAATAGAGCTTGCTTTGAATAAGAGGAATGAAGCAAAATTTGTTGTTTTCTAGTGCGTTTAACTCTTTTATTAGAGCTTGTCAATTTTATTTGTGTTTCACTTGTTGCAAAAAATATTTCAAACATAAAATTGAACTTACTGCATTGAATAATTTTTAATATAATTCCCCAGCATAGTAAGACCATAGATTAAGATTTTTTTTTTACCGATTTATTTCGAAGAGTAATCATTGCTCCAACGATTTCGTGTTCCAGAAACGATATATGATGCACGTGTGTTAGTGCAGCGTTCTCCGACACACTGCACAAGAATGCACTGCCTTGTTGACACAACCACCATTCGATATTCCTTTATTTAGAACCATTACCATTTCTACTCTGCATTGGAATTAGAACCCTATTTCAAACGTTCAAAGAATAGATTCGTTTTAAAATTTTCTTTTGATATGCTCTTTGTACATGTAGAACCTCATTCAGATAAAATCTCGAATTTCATAGGTATCGAAACATACATTTGAATTCATATTCGTCTAAAAGGCGTTTGTCGTTTACTGCGTTTCGGTCCTGGTCGCCAATGAGAGGAATATGTAAATACGAATTTATGTGTTGTGTCTGGGATTTTGGTAGATTTATGGATAACCGAATTTGGACGATTAAAAATGTGGGATTGTGCATTCGACTTTGGGACCTAGGACAGAGCCTGGTAGCATGCCTCTTGGAATGACAGGATGCGTTCAATAATACAATACCTACTGTAATGTATAAAAATTGCAAGGATAGTAAGCTTGGTTTTAATAATTGAAATGTCCAATCGAGACTTAAAGGGCCTCTATCACTTAAGGATGTTCCGACCCATACAATGTTTTTTTTACATAGAACGCAAAAAGTATTGCACTTTAAGACACGAATTCGTCAAAAATATTAAATATTGCCATAGTAGTTGCAGCGAAAACATATTCACGATTTCAGGTTTAATGGTTTCGTTGTAATTGCCGATTAGAAGTTTTAGACCGTTAGATGGCGCTGTTAAATAAGTATCGTATTTAAATAAATTGTAACAAAACCAATAATCCTGAAATTGTGAAATAGTTTTCGCTGCAAGTAATATGACTATATTAAACTTTTATTATTAATTCGTGGCCTAAAGTGCAATACTTTTTGCGTTATGTGTGCAAACAACTTTATATGGGTCGGAACAGCCTTAAGTGCTGATTATCTTATACTGGTATGAATTTATTAGTATGATTATGTGCCGATTACGCTATTAGTATATTTTTTGTTTGCCTAACATGGATAGCTAATAACGCAACTACCGTTATGACATAAGCACAATACACCGCACTCCCGAAGGAATTAGTGGCCATGCCAGGACCTTCCCTTTACGAGCACGGCTACGTTGAACTAGATGGAAAACACGGACAATTATTTTTCATTGCCGCTTAGATCATCAATGCGATGATACCCACCCGGGCGGGCTTACGCCCACACATTGTTTTGTATTACAGTTTTACATGGATTCCGAACCATCGAACAGCTCGCATTCGTGACGAAATGCACTTATCCAACTCAGAAAGAGAAAGAAAATAGTGCATGAACGGGGTGAGGATTTGAACCCAGGCCTCTGGTATGCTAGGCAAGTCCCTGCGCCGCTAGGCTACGAGCCGCTCGACATGGTGAAAGAGAACCTGTATTTTAGTTTTCTCTGCAAACGTGTTTTTCACCCATTTATTTGAAACAAAAAAGCCGTCAGAACTTTGACGAGAGTACATTGGCAGGATAGAAAGCCAATACCATAGCTACCTACTGTTGTGATATCAGGTAAACATCATATGGGAACTATGCCGACTTTCATTGCGATGTTGTTCGAAGACCATATTTAATTCAATGAGATGGTACTAATCCGGGAAGAATAAAACCTACTTAGTATGGAATCTTACGTGAAATTCAAACCACGGCCAGCCTCAATGGTCGAAGGGTTACTTATCCAGAATACGACCACGCCCAGTATGGCTTGACCTCAAGATCGAAACCCTAGACATTGCGCCACTGGGCTACCGAGGTTGACAAGACTATCCTATTAAATATTATACTTGTGTCTCTCTGAGCTGTAGACTTCGCGAGTGTGTCTTTTTGAACATTTTATATTTTCAAATATTTTTTTAAAAATTTTGAAAAACGTTTAATAACTGGACTGACTAAAAATCTATATAAGTATAGGACCAGCTCAAAAAAAAATCACGCGAATCGGTTGAGCAATATGACCTTTGGAGGAGGACAGTCGGACAGGAAATCAAAATTCAAAATATTGTTTTTCTTATTTAAATAAAAGTGCAGTGTACCTACAACAAGAACATAATGGTATATAAAATGTATAACTTTGTTTTGAAAATACTACCTAGATATAGGTGTGACAATATAAGAGAAAGAAAAATAAGCAAAGTTAAAAAAATAACTTACAATACAATATACAAAAAAATATTAAATAATGTCCTTATTGTCTTTACCCTTATTTACTTTTATAAATTCCTCCATGGTTTAATACATTTCTGTCAGTAGCCATTGCTTGGGTTCCCTTTAAACAATAAATACGTTTCCAATTTATTTTAAATATTCCGTTAGTTTGTTATAAATTGATTATTGAATATTTTAAACAGAACTTTCTGATAGTGCTTTCAATCTCATCATAATATCCATAAACCCATAAAAAAATATGTAGCGTAGACGCGTCTAGAACAAAGTATTTAAAATTATCCTAAACCAATATGAAACGAGCTTCACATCAATTAATTCCTTTTCCACATGTAAATTCAAATTATCTCCGAGGATGCATCCCCTCCCTTCTGCCGCCCCTCACACCCGCTACAAATATCTCGATATTAATTTGGGAACGACCAAAAAAAACCAACAACAATCGCCAGACGAAGAAAAAAAGCTAATGGCCAAAGAAAAAGATAAAAAACGTTCGACGACGTGGAAAAAAACAGAAAAAAGGTTCCGATAAAAAACCAAAAGGTTGAGATGAAAGGGTTAGGACAAAGATGTGATGTTCGTCGAATATTTTTCATATGTCTGGATGTTTTTTACCATCGTGCATCATAGTATTGTTAGCATCTATGGGACTAAACACCTGCATAGTTCCTTGAACTCGACACAACCCCGCCCGGGTTGGTGCCACCGCATTGGATGAAACTATGATTAATACGGCAATTAAAACTTATCCGTACCGTGCTTACAAAGGGAAGCAAGCTATTCATATCAGGTTCTACAAAAAAAACTCTTTTCTGTGTGCAATTCTGTGTGTACCACTGAGAATTCTCTTAGGAACTGCAAAATTCTATCCTTCAATTCGTCTCCATTATAAGAAATAATAAGAGAACAAGAATGCACCCATTCACACATTCCTCCCATAAGATCAAACTAATTGTGTACATCCTTTACTAATAGTGTTATCGAACCCTGAAATGCACTCTGCCGAGTTTTTTGTCCCAAACTACGACGTATCCTTAAAAAATAATGTAAAATAGCATCTGGTTTGCTGGCATGGTTTTCGCAGACCTAGAGAAAGTTCAAAAGCCCGTGGGTATACTCGGGTACTGCTTACTTAAGGGCCATCATACAATCGTACACCATATGAGTATGCAACGCCTGTTACTATTTTGGCGTACATTTTTGTCATATAGGTAACGAAATTGCTAATATTTTACAAGATTCATAATAACATATTTTATTAAATGCAAAAATAAATGAATATATGCATGTTTATATTAAATAAATAGTGCTCTGTAGTGAAACCTGATCACTACTCAGCATTGGTTCACTTTTACAAATCTATTCATTAATCCCAGTTAATCCTTTAGTCTTTACGTAACCCACCTATACCATAATTCAGTTAACCGCGATGCATAAGCCCCTCTCACTCTATGTACTGCACTTGGTAAGCACGTCCCTACCGCACAAAGTCCAAGTCACGACTAAAATAAAGCGCACGTGTGAAACCGGCCGAAATACCGGCGTCGGCGTCGTCGAGAATAGCGGACTAATCACAAGCAAGCCTTTTGTTCTCGTAAAACTGGAGGGGTGCGTGGTGCATCGCGCTTATCTGAATTTAAATATAGACATATGCACATCAGTCGGTGGGCTGTCTTCAGGTGTATGTTGCGGTCAACCAGCGTTCTCGCGAGCAGAGAGCGACAGTAGTACGATGGGTTATCCGCGCGGTGCATACGATACGAGATGTGACGTACGATATGACGCTCCGTATGATTTGATGCCTCGCTGACCCCGGAGTATCGGTTCAATTCCTGTTCCACCAGTTGTGGGTTTCTGGACTGGCTGGTTGGCTGAGCGGTGAAGCAATGTGCATTTGATCGGGATGCTTACCGCATGGAATTATTTTTTTTCACTGTTAAAGAACATTTGCAAGGACATGGATCCCCATCGTTATTTTTTGGTTTCCGTACCCAAAGGGTGCCAACGCAACCCTATTACTTAGCCTCTGCTGTCCGTCCGTCCGTCACAGTGTGTATTTATTTTGGCGCGATAACAACAAAGGTGATTTTTATTTATATTGGACGATGATATGGAACCCTTCGTGTGCGAGTCCAACTCGCACTTGGCGGGTTGTTTTATGTTAAGGCGCTAGGACTAGCCAACTACTCGCGCCATACAAATGCACTTTTTAACAAATGTAATAATATGTAGTGAAACGCTTCAGCAAATCCAAATAGAACTCCAGACTGATAATGGATTGTTAATATTTTTTTATTCCATCATTTATTTAAATAATAATAAAAATAAAAAAGTTGATTTTTCTCATTAGAAATCTGAAAGTCATTCGATTTCTAGATATAAGCAAAAACAGCATATATGCATAAACAAAAAATTCCATTTGCTTTTAGATTTCTACATTTAGTCAAAAAAGTTCGGAAATGGACACCGTTTCCGCAATGTATTTTGTATAGAAAAAGGAAACATACATTAACGAAAATCATTCGATTCCTAGACAAGGAATCATATATTGTAAGGATGACACTTATAATCGTCAGACTTAGTTAGTTTACTTGGGGTGCCTCGTCTAACTTTGCGATTTGGCTAGTACCAGGCCCTTAAGCACGGCAATTGGCGTAGGCCAGGACCCCACGTAAGAAGTACCCGAAGACGCCCATGGGCTGGAAGCCGTCCGATCAAAATATCATGGTAGGGGTAATGAGAAACAGTCCGTGTTTTCCATCCAGTTGAGGGTAGCGTTGCTCATAAAGGGAAGGTCTGGAATGGCACCTATTTCCTTCGGGAATACGGTGTGTTGGGCTAATATCACGACGGTCGTTGTGTTATTGACCATTCGTGTCCAGTTACATAAAAAAAACACATAGGTTTTTAGTCACTGACGCAAAGAAGCTCCTGTTGGACTTCTCTTTCAACCTTTTTTGATATAATAAAATATATTTAATGTGTTCAAAGACATACACCACTTAATAAAGCAAATGGTGTCAAATACGTAAAAAGACGTAGAATGGAGAGCAGCAAGTGGTCGTTCGATAGGTAAGTCCAAGCTCGGCGGCTTACAGAGAGGAAACAGGTGCGAGCCTCTGCTTGCGTCACTTGGCGTAAACGATCTTGATACTTTTAACGTCTATTTCGATTCATACGTTACATCATTAGGTGTGATATAACTTATAAAGAAATATTTTGTTATCAAAATGTCTAGGTTCACAAAAACATTCGTTTTGTTTGGTAAAGGGAAAAACATAATGATTAAATTAAATCAGTAAATTCATATCAGCTTCGGTAGCCCAGTGGTGTCAGCATTTCTTTCTCATTCTGAGTTAGATTAGTGAATTTCGTCATAAATGCGAGCTGCTCCATAGTTCGGAATCCACGTAAAACTGTCGGTCCCCTTTCTTACTTACTAGGTGGTAGGGATAATCCCTCCCGGGTTGGCACCATCCCATTTAATGAATGGTCGAAGCGGCAATGAAAATAGTCCGTGTTTTCCACAGCCGATCAATATAAGGAAGGTCCTGGCATGGCAGCTAGTTCCCATGTGGTCTTTTAGGCGAATATCTGACGGTCGGTATTGGTGATCTATGTCCAGGTAAATAAATAAAAAATCAAGAAATGTATTAATAAAGAATTGTATTTATTCTTCAAGTCATTCTTAAACGACGTACGTTTAATAACCCAACAGACCAAATTACCAACATGTCACAATGTAGTTGTCATCACGAAGCCAAACATTACCCGTTTTGTTACAAATTGTATTAAACAAACATAAAAGTATAAACACTTATGTGCACAACGATGAACATTCCATAACAGGGTTAAATTCATCCAATAACTCTTATTTGAATGTTTTTCAAACATTTAATGATCAGGCCCTAGGGCTAGTTTACTAATAGCTCCATATTAGCTTCGAATAAATATAATAATACATATAGTAAAACTGATAAGCATAGCATAGTTTTTTGTTAATAAAAAAAACACAAATGACGGCTGGATGTAACAAAAACTGACATCTTTACATGAACAAAATAATTTCATTTCCATTGAGATTTCTAGCATTCTTCAAAAAATTTAAAAAAATACACTCTTTCTGAAACTTTTTTTTTATGGAAAATGGAAACATAAGTGAACGAAAATAGGTTATTGCGAGAATATAAATCATATTTAGTAATGTGATTTCTAATCGTCAAACTTCGCGTTTTGGTTATTATCAACGCATTAACATAAAAATATGTGGAAGCAAAGTTAACTCAGGCCAAGTTGACCAACTCAAAATTCTACATTGGAACAAAATACGATCTATCTATTTATCAATTTTAACAACAAATACAACAAATAAATTTTCACAAATTTAATGTTTGTATGTATGGTAAGTGTTGCTAGGTAGATTCAATATTTTTAAGCTCTATCAAAAATATAAACCCATTTGAGCGCTATGAAACACAAACACCGATTTGAACTATATCCAAAATATTCATGCACCGATATGACTCTATCAAAAATATATACCTATTTGAGCTCTATGGAACACATATACTGATTTGAGCTCTATCCAAACATATTAAAAAATATATGAATACACGCTTTACATTCTTAAATATGATTAGTTTCAAAGATATTTAAGAAGATTTATCGTATTCTGCCACCTAAACTGGCCACATGGCTGTTTTATAGGTGGCATTTTCAGTTGTGCCTTTAGTGATTATATTTGGGTATCTATATCTATCGAGATCTATATCCATCTATATAATACACCGATATGATCTCTATCCAAAAATATGCATGCACCGATATGATTCTATAAAAAATATATACCTATTTGAGCTCTATTAAACACATACACTGATTTGAGCTCTATCCAAACATATGTATGTACGGATATGACTCTATACCTCATATATAAAATATACACCGGTTCGATTCTATCAAAAACATACACAGATTTGAGCTCTTTTAAAAAATATATATACCGGGCAAGGATCGAGAATTGGCGGTCGACCATTTTGACAACCGCGAGCGCGGGAAGATTCCAACCCGTTTATTTTTTGTGCCATCCGACCCCACCATCCCCTCTCTCCTCCCAACCATTCCCAGCACCACGATATGGTAACACGCTCATTAACATGATTAAGTTAGATAGCCATAGTTTCAAGACATTTATTAATTTTTATTTATTTATTTATCAGACATATCTTATTTTTTTTATGCAAACTGACATGGATGGCTAATACCACACAACTACCATTAAAATATTAGCCCAATACAACACATTCCCGAAGAAATTAGGTGCCATACCTTCCCTTTATGAGCACGGCTACTGAACTGGATGAAAAACACGGACTCATTTTCATTGCCGCTTTGACCATCTTTTCATCCCATGCGATGATGAGATGTGAGATGTTTTTAGAGAATCAGGAATCATGACCCTAACAAGTAAATACATCTAGCAAAATATCAGGTATGCCAGAAAGTATATAAATGATGCCACATTGAACTCGGAGGTATATAATTAAGGCACGAGGCATAGAAATGACATACATTGTATTAATAATAGACTGAGTAAGGTTTCAAATAGCTTCATTTGTATTAGTATTAAGTTTTATAATAAAATACCTGAGGATATTAGGAACCTGGAAGATATGCCATTCAAAAAAATAAAAACTATGTCTACTTAAAAAGAGTTTCAACCCTCAAAGAGGCCCTAGCTGACAAAGATTTTTAGTTAATTAAGAATTAGTAATTGTATTTAAATTTAGTTCATTTAGAGTTTGCTACTAAATCTTTTTACCGTTTATATTTTGTATTGTTTATTTATTAGTATTTATAATTAGAATTAATGAAATGACGATGATAATCTAGTATCATAAAGCCCTTGACTAATTATTAACTTGACATATTTAGCTTAGTTTTAATTATTTTGCAAATTTGACGATGGTATATGCTAGAAATTGTAAGCTGAATTTATATTTGCTTGTATGCCTTAAAATAAGAAAAAAAAAGAGTGTAGCTTGTCAACCAATTTGACAAAATGAAATACAATACAATACAATACAGTACCAACCCGGGCGGGGTTAAACCCTACCACCTAGTAGGGGAAGGGGACCTAAAGTATTACATGGATTCCGAACCATGGAGCAGCTCGCATTCATGGCGAAATGCACTTATCTAACTCAGAAAGAGAAAGAAAGTGGTGCTTGTCGGGACGAGGAATTGAACCCAGACCTCTGGTACGCTAGGCCAATCCCCGCGCCACTAGGCTACGAGCCGCTCAAGCCAGTGTTTATCAATTTGTTTAATTGAATGTACCTATCCAACTCACGTAGACATATGACCTATTTTCGACTTTCGATACGACTGTATTTTCATCCAATGCGATGATACCATTAAACCCTACCACCTAGTAGGAGAAGGGGACCTACAGTTTTACATGGATTCCAAACCATGGATGGAAAGTGGACTAAAATCTTCCTACAGAATTCGGCTATAAAATCCTTTTTTTTTTCCTTAAAAATTGACTGTTAGTTACAGAGATTAGCGCATTCGAACAAAAAAACAAAAAAAAAATTTTCACCTTTCCCGTATTAGTCGACTCTTGTATCGCAATTAGAATTCAAAAGAGGGTCTAGTCGCTACGCGCCGCCTCCAAAGAAAAACTAATAATTTCCCCGTCAAAGAAAACCACAAATTATACTAAGAACGATCACGCGGGACCCCTTGCCTGTCATGCGAGCGCAGCGACGCCGCCGGTGGAAAAACACTCGCTAAAATCGAGTTTCCACTTCGCGGTGTGTTGTTTTAGGAACACGAAAAAATATTGGGCCCCGTGAGCGAAGGATAACAAAGGCGTGTGCGCTTCCCTTGCCCCCTCCCGCACGCCCCGCTCGCCCCCCCGAGGGAGAACGGCAGGGCTGGCGAAAATGTGGACCTGAAAATTATAAAAAAAATTAACAAAAAAATAACCGACTTCAAAGAAAAAGTACTAAAAAGTAAAAAAATAATTTCCATTTTTGTAGTTACGATTTCTGTTATTTTTTGAGTCGGCGTCAGCCGGGCACGCGCTGCGCCAATCAAGAGAACCTAACCTAACCTAACCTAACCTAACCTTGGCTGACACCGACTCAAAAAATAACAGAAATCGTAACTACAAAAATGGAAATTATTTTTTACTTTTTAGTGCTTTTTCTTTGAAGTCGGTTATTTTTTTTGTATTTTTTTTTTATTTGTTAATTTTTAGTGAATCTGAAGTACACTTACTAATTTGTACACGTCCTTTCCAATAAAAAAAAAAATTTGACAAAAAACATAACCGACTTCAAGGAAAAAGCACTAAAAAGTAAAAAATAATTTTCATTTTTGTAGTTACGATTTCTGTTATTTTTTGAGTCGGCGTCAGCCGGGCACGCGCTGCGCCAATCAAGAGAACCTAACCTAACCTAACCTAACCTAACCTAACCTAACCTAACCTAACCTTGGCTGACACCGACTCAAAAAATAACAGAAATCGTAACTACAAAAATGAAAATTATTTTTTACTTTTTAGTGCTTTTTCCTTGAAGTCGGTTATTTTTTTGTTAATTTTTTTTTTATTTGTTTATTTTTAGTGAATCTGAAGTACACTTACTAATTTGTACACGTCCTTTCCAATAAAAAAAGAATTATCGAAATCGGTTGGCGTTATATTGAGTTATTCGTCCATTTGTCGCGCAATCTTAATACAAATTTAAGACTTTTATGATTTTCTCATGGATATCATTGTCAGAACTTAACCAAATTAAAATGGGACCACTTAGGAAGCACTAGCTATCATTTAAAAAAATAATTATCAAAATCGGTTCACCCAGGCAAAAGTTATGAGGTAACAAACATAAAAAAAAAAAAAACAAAAAAAAAAAAAAAAAACATACTGACGAATTGATAACCTCCTCTTTTTTTTGAAGTCGGTTAAAAAAGAATCACCGAAATCGGTTGGCGTTATATTGAGTTATTCGTCCATTTGTCGCGCACATCTTAAATCAAATTTAAGACTTTTATGATTTTCTCATGGATATCATTGTCAGAACTTAACCAAATTAAAATGGGACCATTTGGGAAGCACTACCTATCATTTAAAAAAATAATCATCAAAATCGGTTCACCCAGGCAAAAGTTATGAGGTAACAAACATAAAAAAAAAACAAAAAAAAATATACAGACGAATTGATAACCTCCTCCTTTTTTGAAGTCGGTTAAAAAGAAAGGGTTTGAATTCTATGGGACTGGACATAGATGGCTAATACCACATTTAATAATACTAGTCATAACACACCACATGGTAACTAGGCTCGTAGCTTAGTGGCTTGAAGACTTGCCTAGCATACCAGAGGTCTGGGTTTAAATCCTAGCGTGCACCACTTTCTTTCTCATTCTGAGTTGGATAAGTGGATTTCGTCACTAATGCGAGCTGCTCCATGGTTTGGAACCCATGTAAAACTATAGCTCCCCTTTCCATACTTAGGTGGTAGGGTTGGTACCATCGAAGAAGTAAAACCACAGAATATCTAGTAAAAACTTGTATGGAGTTTGGAGAAAACGCCAGTCGATCGGTTTGCCGTAAACGCCAATTTAGGTGAGTACTCAGACTGACCACTCTGGATGGAAGACACGGACAGTTTTTAATTGACGCTTAGACCATAGTTTTATCCAATGCGGTGGTACAGTTCTGGCGGCCTTACCGTATACCCTAGTAAGGGAAAGGACCTACAGTTTAAATAGGTTTCGAACCAAGAAACAGGTCGCATTCGTAACGAAATGCACTTATCAAAATCAGATAGAGAAAGAAAGTTGTATAAAAAGCCAATCTTCTAACCCCTATTCCGATGAGTAACGAAGAAACATACAGTTTTCCCTGGAATTTAAACGGCCAACGGCCATTCCCTTACAGCCGTTGCCACCACCTCCAGTTAAAAATCCTCAATTTATCTTTCGGTTACACCACGTAAATATGCAATATAACCGAAAGTTGAAATAAAATTGCCGCTTACGATATGTACAAGTAGAAATGCAGTGGGTCAATGGTGTTCTATTATTTGTGCCGGACCCGCACAGCATAAGAGACACACCCGAAATCATTTTTGTTCCATATACCAACGTCTCCAGCCTGTATAAAATAGTCCTGAATCCTTTAAGTAGTATTTCTGTTACGATTGCCACATTTAAAGGCATGGAATAGTATTTTTTTTTTTTTTTTTATGTGACTGGACATGGATGGCTAATACCACACTTTCTGTCATGGTATTAGCCCAACACACCACATGGGAACTAGGTGCCATGCCAGGACCTTCCTTATATTGCACGGCTACATTGAACTGGACGGAAAACACGGACAATTTTCATTGCCGCTTCGACCATCGTTCATCCAATGCGATGGTACCAACCCGGGCGGGATCTACCCTACCACCTAGTAAGTAAGGAAGGGGACCTACAGTTTAACGTGGAATCCGAACCACGGCCAGCCTCTCTCAACGGTCGAATGGTCACCCATCCAAGACCAGACCGGACCCAGCGTTGCTTAACTTCGGAGAGCGATCGCCGAAGTGTCGCGCCACTGGGCCATTGAGACTGACATGTATTTCAATGTATTTCAAAGGACGAAAAGGGAACATTGCTCATTGGTTAATGATGTCGAGGCGATAGCATAGCAACGACTTGATTGGTCAGGCCTTTCAGTGAAAATGTAGTAACTGTAATTCACTTGTAGAAATACTACTTGAGGCTCCCGGCTCCGCTCGAATCAATTTCGTTTAGGATATTCACCTTTGCAGGAATTTTAATCAAACGGTCGGCGTTATTACGTGTTTTATGTTATAAATAAAAAAACTCAACCTCGATAACAGCGCCACCTATCAAAACCCAATTATAGCTAAGAACAATGCAAAATAATAAATGTCATCAAAATCGGTTGGATTAGAGGGAAAGACGAACACGCTCAGGTAAAGATTTTATGTATAAAACCCTTTATGCATGTAGACTTCGTGATTCGGAAAACAATGAGATTCACCGGGTTTGTTATTATTTTTTAATTTATTATAAATTTACTGGATTTTTCATACCGTTCCCTATAGGTACACACAGACATTAAGTATTGAAAATGTATGTGTATTTGTATAATAAAATCGTCAGAAACGAGCACCTGATACATGATTTGTTCTACGTCCGCCGCCGCCCTGAGATCGTCCGCAGCCGCCCGCCCTGCCCCCCCCCCCCCCAGCAGGGCGGGCGAGGTCGCAGGCTGCTATTTTTTCATTTTCGAATATTTTTCTTGGTACGCGTTATTTTTTCAGAGTGTTTCCCCAGCTGCTATACAAACCAGACGATCAGCTGGAAGCGACATCCAGGCGGTCCTTACGCTCTGTCATTAGGGGACTAATTCAATATTTTTCGTCCATTACTGCGGTAGAAATTGTTACCTGTAAAATATTGATATTCGATAAATTACAAACTTTCCTATACACATAAATATTTCACCCAGATTGTAGACGAATCAAGCTTAGAAATCCAACATAGATCATTTGGTCGGTTCATTATTTAAACTGTGAAGCATTTGATTCTCCCGGTCAGTAAATCAATCAGCGTGTTTGCGTCCACTGCTGGACGTAGGCCTCTCCAATTTCCCTCCCGTCCTCCCGGCCCTCGGCGGTACGGAACCACTGCTTTCCGCCGACGCACTCGATGTCGTCCCACCTGACGGGTGGTGGTCTTCCCACACTCCGATTTCCTGTCCACGGCCACCAGTGTAGGACACGGTTCTCCCAGACTCTACAAATCAAGCTTTTATTTTTGTTTTCATTATTTTCCTCTTCGAAAGATAACTCGGCGAGAATAATGGCGATAACTGGATAATGAATATACTTTTGCTTGTTTCAAGAAAGCCATGGCGTCAAAAACTTTGTAACAATACGTCATTGCACAAAAGACGGTGATAATACTTCACTTATAGAAACCTATTCTTTCTAATCTTAAGCAGACATCTTGGCGGAGTTGCAAAGATTTTGGAGTAGGAAATAAGTTTTATTGTGGTCTTATCTCTGAGGCGAAACGAGAATCTACCAACAAAACGATCGAAACAAAGGCATATCATGGACATCTTTCTGAGCAGTTTCAGACCAACATTTTATTAGTACTATTTTAAACGTATTTTTCGGGTTCCCTACCCAAAGGGTGAAAACGGAACTCTATTACTAAGCATCCGCTGTCCGTCCGTCCGTCCGTCCGTCTGCCACAGGGCTGTATCTCATGACCCGTAATAGGTGGGCAGCTGAAATTTTCACAGGGTGTGTATTTATTTCGCCGCTATAACAACAAATAGGTAAATTAAAAAAAATATAATCTATGTTTTTTTGGTGTTGATGGTACGGAGCCCTTCGTGTGCGAGTCCGACTCGCACTTGGCCGGTTTTTTCCTACTTACCCACTCACTATTGTAGCCTTTCAAACAACGATTCTTTCAAATGTTAGACAAATACATTTTCCATCATAATACTTGGATGAAAAGATGGTCGAAGCGGCAATGAAAAATTGTCCGTGTTTTCCATCCAGTTCAATGCAGCCGTGCTCATAAAGGGAAGGTCCTGGCATGGCACCAAATTCCTTCGGGAATGTGGTGTATTGGGCTAATATCATAGCGGTAGTGTATTAGCCATCCATGTCAGGTCGCATAAAAAAAAACTTCTTTAAATTTAATACGATGCTTGCTCCTATGTATGTTTAGATTATCAAATCATGTTTGGTTGCTGCAGTATCATTCCATCTGTCACAGCCATGTTGCTCAGAAACTGAAACACATCTATCATATTTATTAGAGTAAGGGAACTACAGTCATGTATTGAATACATTAAATTTTATTATAGTTAAATTATAATATAAGTTAGCTCTTGAAGAGAAAGGAAACAGAAGTGCCATGCGACCGATATCGCGTCTCCGCTATATTGTCAAAATGACCATATAAAATATGGGAATCCGGCGGCGCCTCGTATGCGTAATTTTTCACAGAGCGTTTAATTTATATTGCCGTTATAACAAAAAAGTGATAAAACTAAGGAATAATAAGAATTAAAATACAAAAATCGTGATTTTTGCTGTAAAATCTTATACGATGGTACGGTACCCTTCGTGTGTGAGTCCGACTCGCACTTGTCCGGTATTATATCTATGGCTCTGGCGCAGCAATAAACGATTTAAAAATGAGTAAAGATCTCATCCTAAAACAAGCTCTCAGCCGTGTGAGTTTCAACCATGGCCAAATTTTCCATGGCGGGTTCGCGCTGCACGGGGGCGAATTTTCCATAGCCTAATCAATATTCACGAGCCGCTCGCTCGCGCCGCGGTGCTGTGCGGGGCGGTGCGGGACGGTGCGGGACCGTGCGGGGCGGTGCGGGACCGTGCGGGGCGGTGCGGGACGGTGCGGGACCGTGCGGGGCGGTGCGGGACCGTGCGGGGCGGTGCGGGACGGTGCGGGACCGTGCGGGGCGGTGCGGGGCGGTGCGGTGGGGGGACGGCGCGCGCGCGGCTCGCGACACAATCAACAGATGAATCGCCTCTTTCGGTCACGTTCGCCTTTTTTTACCGAGCTGATGACAATTTCCTGGGCTTTCGGATGATCATGCTCGAGTTAACGCCTCCGTTAGGGTTCCGCGGGGCAACTCGATGACGTTGCACTTCAGCAGGCCAAGTTCGGCGCGGCTCGTAGCCTAGTAGCGCGAAGATTTGCCTAACATACCAGAGGTCTGTGTTCAAATCCTCGCATGCACCACTTTGGTTCTCATTCTGAGTTGGATAAGGGCATTTCGTCACGAATGCGAACTGCTCCATGGTTCGGAATCCATGTAAAACTGTAGGTCCCCTTCCCTACTAGGTGGTAGCTTTTAAGCCAGCCCTGGTTGGGCTTTTAACCATCGCATTGGATGAAAAGATGGTCGAAGTGGCAATGAAAAATTGTCCATGTTTACCACCAGGACTACAGTTTCACATGGTTTCCAAACCAAGAAACGGCTCGCATTCGTGATGAACATCACTTATCCAACTCAGAAAGAGAAAGACCACTTTCTTTCTCTTTCTGAGAGTGGGCGGATGTGTTTCATGTGGGCGGAGATCGAACCCACGACCTCTGGCATGGAAAGAAAGTACCCGCGCCCCTGACTAACGAGCCGCTCAGGAATTATTTCGTTCTTCGTGACCCTTACTAGATCTAAGTCACAGTAGATATATAGCTGTGCGACCAGGGCCACAGCAGTAGCTCAATTCAGGCGATTTTTGTGATAAATACCTCCCCTCCATCCAGTGTCAGGGTTGTCACGAGCACTGCTGGTTCTGTTATTTTTAAAAAGATGATCTTGAACAACCATTCGCGACTGTTCAGCACCGCGAAATTAGCTTAGAGCCCATACAAGCGAAAAGTGCCTGTACAGGTGCACGAAATCGGCACTTTGTATGGAGTTGAGCTACTGAATGGAATCCTACATATATATTCTGTGCCAAAATCGTACCTACCATATCAATATTACAAAGAGAAGAAGACACTATGCGTTATCTACGGAGCCCTAGACAGGTTACCGGACGCCGGCCGAGTTTTTACAAGATTCGGAATTATTGGCCGCAGCCGGTCGCCTCCCGACTTTTTTTATCATTTATTTTCTCATTTATTTCTGTGTCATTCATTTCGTCCGGAGCGCAAGGTGAACACGAGACGTGTCAGACGAACGTAATGTACAGGCGGTTGTTGGCGAAGGTGCATCCAGCCATTCGATACAAAATGCAATGATAATTATACGAGCGACTTGCAACCTTGCTACTAGTATTCCGGGAGGTCACGACATTTTTGGTCACGATAAGGTAAATGGCTGAATCTGGGTTCACATGTTAGAGACCAACCCTCTGATGCTAAATATGTCGGTCTGCCTGTACTAAGTGGTTGCGTTATCTATATTGGCTATATAAAATAGAAGTTGGTATGTACCTGCTGATGAATATACTGATTGTCTAGAAACATTGATACCTATCAATTGTACAACAATAATCAGTCGGTTTTTTAATTAAATACTTATATATACCTAAAGTTATATCTGTAACCTAAATCGCATATAACTACGAAATGCAACCAAAGATTTGTTCAGTTTTGGTATTGCTAAGAAGATATGTACTGATACTTTAATGCTTCGTTGTTTGCAGCCATTTACCTTATCATATATATTTTGTCACCATAACAACTTTTTCAGGCGCCTTATCTACGTAACGCAACCACTTGGCGCAGGCAGACTGACACATTTAGCTTCAGAGGGTTGGTCTTTATCCCGTGAACCCAGTTTCAGCCATTTACGTTATCGTTACCATTTTTGTCGCGACCTCCTAGTCTATAGTAGTACACTTCGCGAGTCTGTCTTTGCTTGCAAAGCTTGCAACAGAATAAATGTTCAGCTCGTACCTTAAAACGAACTCCTATTTTTTTAATCAGGAATCCTGAGTCTCGAAAACCACTTTTTTAACTTTTATACGACGTATGGTCGAACCGACGTCTAGGTATTCCTGGGAATATTTGGAGTAAAACGGTTTAAGTTATTTGGTGGTACGGGGACATTTTTTATATTAAAATAATGAAAACAGTTCCAAACACAAAACTGCGATGAACCATTAGGCAACTTTGCATGGACGGTGATGATGAAGGAATATAAGAAAGGTCCTGGCACTGCACCTGATAGACTAGGAGGTCGTGACAAAAATGGCAACGATAAGCGAAAATGGCTGACACTGGGTTCACAGGATAAAGACCAATCCTATGAAGCTTGATGTGTCAGTCTGCCTGTGCCAAGTGGTTGCGTTACGTAGATAAGGCACCTGAAAAAGTAGTTATGTTGACAAAAAATATCTATGTTAGGTAAATGGCTGCAAATAACTAAGCATGAAAGTATCAGTGCATACTTGCTCAGCAATACCAAAACTGAACAAATCTTTGGTTGCATTTCGTAGTTATAGGCGATTTAGGTTACAGATATAACTTTAGGTATATTTAAGTATTTAAATGAAAAACCGACTGGTTATTGTTGTATGATTAATAGATATCAATGTTTCTAGACAATCAGTATTTTCATCAGCAGGTACATACTAACATATATTTTATATAGCCAATCTAGATAACGCAACCACTTGGCATAGGCAGACCGACATATTTAGCTCAGAGGGCTGGTCTCTAACATGTGAACCTAGATTCAGCCATTTACCTTATCGTGAACAAAAATGTCGTGACCTCCCGGAATATGAGGTGTGCGGAATATATTTTATCATCATGAACCATAACCCTGTGTAGCCGAAAGATAACTTTCGGATTCTTGTAGGAGACTTTTGATGGTGGAACCGGGCATAAGTGTTGATTTTCGTGAATTTATACTTATTTGGTGTATTTACCTGTATTTTTCTACTATTGTTAATGGAAAATATTGTTACATCAACTTAATAAAGAATAATTACTATTAACATAATAAATCATGTGTAAACAAAACTGGTACCATTAACTACAATGTGTGTAAACAACACTTTTGTAAACTTAAATAAACTGGACGTTTCTAAATTTCCCGCAAAGTTTATTGCCTGTTCTTCAGATTGCTGAACTGGGTAATGATAGAATATGACAAATCCGAGTGCAGTGCACTGCCTATGAATGATGATTAAATAATGAACAAAAGTACATGTACTTCACAAGTAACCCACTGTGGCTGCATACCCGTCATGCATTATTCACGTTTCTATTGACCCCAGAAAACATAAACACCCTGTGCACTAGCGTTGGAGGTACGGCGGAGTGCACTCAGGCGGCTCCGAGCCGGCTTTTAGGAATCGGATGCGGTGCAGGTGACTTATAGAGCACGAATAATGTCCAAAATCTGCTTTTAATAAAAACCGGCCAAGTGCAGTCTTGCTGCGGCGACCGTGCCAAGTGGTATCCAAATATATCCAATCAATTAAACTTGCGTTTTTTTTTATGGAACCTGACGTGTAAGGCTACCTAACACAACTACTGTCATCATATTCGCCTAATACGAAGGAATTCGGTGCCATCCCAGGACCTTCCGTTTATGATCTTCTTTGAGTTTGAGACTAGGAAACTGTAAAATCAACACAGAATATCTTTTGATGACAAAACTGTTGCAACCAATCATTTCAATAAAAATTTATTTAGTAATCTCATCCCGCTTTTGGAAAACTGTTTTGCCAGAATATATTAAAAACATTTTAAGAGCAAAACGTGTTATTAGTTTAATCTTTTTAGTCGCAGACTGAAAAATATTGTTTGACAAGGCATTAAAAGGGAAATGAGTAAGCATGCCTCCAGCAAAAACGCAGGTTGTAGTACCCGTCACCCAGTCCTACGTGCGAATGCTAACCCGCCTTTCCTACATGCCTATCGCATTCTACGGGTGTGTGCCTGCAGCTGGGATATCGGTTAACGTTCAGCCCGTGCGTAACAAAGGTCCGGATAACTACCGGCCTCTCTTCTCTGTAAAGTAATAATGCACGTTATTTACTCTCGTTTGATCATGTTTCTAGAGAAAAGAGCAATGAACTCATTAGCTATCGCCAATATGTATTTGAACCGAATTGGTCTCCTGGCGATCTCCTAGTTTATGCGTATCACAAGAGATGGGCGCTCCAAAATCACGGCTAAATAGACCTGTAAACGTATTCGACAGACCCCGACCACAAGGCACTGCTTCCTACGGCTTTCCACCCGACCCTTGTGATCCCTCCCAAAATAACAGCTTGCTCCAAAGCCATGTCAGTAAATGCTGATATACCGCAGAGCTCAGCTATGATCTGCTTGATCTGGATGGTATTAATTTTTACGCAGATAACAGCCAGTACACTAGTCATCCGACCGCAAGTTGAGTGAAGTCTAGACTCGAAGGGGACCTGGAAAAAGTTTCCAGATATGATGTCCAGAACCTAGTCAAGTGTAACGCGGGCGTGTGTGTTAAGTGAGAAGCGGACACCGTTTCGCACTTCGTGCCGATTCAACCTTTCGGGACACAACTGCGTATTGAAGACAACTTTGCGATTCTCGAGTTGATCTGACGCATGACTTGTACATCGGAAACGAAAACTAGAAATGAAATGAAATGAAATTTATTTGTGCTCTTATGGGTATTACAGAGTTACTTAAAAAACTTTTCGGTATCTCCACAAGATTGCCAGCTATGGCGTACAAAAATTAAATAAGGATACATATTTAAATAAATAAATAAATAAAGCGAAGCTGCCTCCTCAATCTGTGGTCCTTAACCGGTCCTCAAAAACTGCTGATCAACAAGGTAATGTGTGGAGTATTATTTACATCTGTGAGGCGGTTTAGTCAGAAAAATTGTGTCTTCCGATAACCCAGAGTGGTCCGGGAGGTCACGACATATTTGATCACGATAAGGTAAATGGCTGAATCTAGGTTCACATGTTAGAGAATAATCCTCTGATGCTAACTAAATATGTCGGTCTGCCTGCACCAAGTGGTTCCGTTATCTAGACTGGCTATATAAAATAGATGTTGGTATGTAGTAGCTGATGAATATACTGATTGCCTAGAATTATTTGTAACTATTAATTATACAACAATAACTAGTCGATTTTTTATTTAAATAGTTAAATATACCTAAATTTCTATCTGTAACCTAAATCACCTATAACTACGAAATGCAACCAAAGATTTGTTCAGTTTAGGTATTGCTAAGCTAGTATGTATTTATACTGTCATGCTTCATTCTTTGCAGCCATTTACCCGATCATATATATTTTTTGTCACGATAACTATTTTTTCCATAACGCCTCCCAAGCGCCTTTTCTACATAACGCAACCACTTGGCGCAGGCAGACTGACACATTTAGCTCCAGAGGGTTGGTCTTAATAATGTGAACCCAGTTTCAGCCATTAACGTTATCGTTACCATTTTTGCCGTGACCTCCTAGTCTAGAGGTGTACCAGAATTTTCAGAACCTCTAACTCCTAAGGGCTGTAGGGTCTATCGCTGTCATTAATCGAATGTACCACGGATCTGCTCTTCGCGACTAGTTCACATTCTCCGCTCAATTTCTACTATCGCTTTAAGCATTTTCTCTCCACGTTTGTGTATGTCGGTACAGCTTAGCCTAAAATATACCGTGGATTCCAAAAAGACGATAGCATACATATTCACATCATTGTAAAAATGTACTTTTCCCGCACACGACTGACAATTCGCCATTCGTCAACCGACCGCTAATGTCATAATTAGGAGTCGTTCTGCGGGGCTCCGCGCGCGTAGACGGACGCGGGGGGGGCGTGGGCGCGGGGGGAGCGAGATGGACTAAGTACACGTGCGCTGATGGCCCACGAAATTGGCTCATCTCTCTCGCGGCTAGTGGTGTGCTGCTGCAAGCATTATCGATGCTTTTTAACTTATTTTTGTACGGAACAAAAGTATGCCGTCAACAACGTGAGCAACTGTGTTGCAAACTCGAATCCCAAAAAATATTTATGGGCAGCAATTGTGTTGGATTTAGTAATAAAATCAAATATTTTTTATTAAATTAATTATTTTACAAAATTAAAGTTTGGTTAAAAGATTCTTTGTCTAGTTTAAATATTATTTTCATTGTATACTATTATTTCATTTCCTTTATAATAATACGAAATAACAAGTAAATGTTATGTGCATTGCTAAAATGTTCAGTTCTGATTGTTCATAAATAGAACTAAAAAAAAATAGTTCACCTATACAATAAATATATTCCAGATTAATCAATCGTGTCATAAACAATGGTGACTGGCCTGACCTGGAAGCATCACTTACAAAAACAATATTTTTTTCATAGACCTCTAGGTTTTTTAAAAGTAATAATTTTTAGCCAAGGCTTGAGATTCACGAATGAAAAAGCAGAAAACATGAGGAAAGGCTAAGATAACAAAATATCCCCTTATCTAGAAAATAATATTTCATCGACATCCAACAATGATTGCCATCCCTAGCGCTAAGTACAATTGACACGTAAGTAATCGAGCACAGCCAGTAGCTCTTAACGCGGCGATCTCTCCACAAGCGACCGCTCACCTCGCTTCCGTCCGACTGTCCATCCGCCTGTCTGTCCCTCGGCGTGATGGTACGGGCACGCACGAGGACGTGGCAGATGGAATGCGATAGCGGAAAAGGAGATAACTTCGTATGGCTCGCTTCACTTATCTCGTAATACATGTTATCCATCGCAGCGTGATGTTGCAAGAGCTTTGAGCATGGCTTGCTTTGAATTATCGTAAACGTATTTGTAGAGACAGCTCCAATATGTACAGCTCGTGGTGTAGGGGCTAGAGGACTTGCCTATCAATCGAGAGGTCATGGGTTCAAGTCCTCGCCCGCGCACTTTCTTTCTCTTTCTGAGTTGGATAAGAACATTTCGTTGCGAATGCGAGCTGTATCATGGTTCGGAACCATTTGAAACTGTAGGTCCCCTTCCACCTTAAGCTCGCCGGTACCAACCCGGGTGGGCTTAAACCCTACCACCTAGTAGGGAAGGGGACCTACGGTTTTACATGGATTCCGAACCATGGAGAAGCTCGCATTTTTTTATGCGACCTGACATGGATGGCTAATACCACACAACTACCGTTATGATATTAGCCCAATACACCACATTCCCGAAGGAATTAGGTACCATGCCAGGACCTTCTCTGTATGAGCATGGCTATATTGAACCGGATGGAAAACACGGACAATCTTTTCATTGCCGCTTCGACCATCTTTTCATCCAATGCGATGGTATCAACCCGGGCGGGCTTTAACCCTACCACCTAGTAGGGGAAGGGTACCTACAGTTTTACATGGATTCCGAACCATGGAGCAGCTCGCATTCGTGACGAAATGCACTTTATCGAACACGGAAAGAGAAAGACAGTGGTGCGTGCCGGTATTGAACCCAGGCCTCTGGTATGCTTGGCCAGTCCCCGCGCCACTAGGCTAAATCTCGCCGCTCTTAGCCGGGCTTAAACCCTACCACCTAGTGGACCTACATTTTTATGCATAATCGGAACCACCTACAATTTATCCCTTATTTGCCTCTGAAGACATCCACAGGAAGAAAGGCAGTCGGTCCAATTGTATTACTTTATCGATTTGCCCTTGAGATAACTTCTCTTCCAAAGGCCAGAGCCGCTCAAGGGCAAATCGAGCAAAATGTCTACCAATCTTGTGATTCGGGGAAAAAACAAAAACACGTATAAGCATCTAAAAACCAGCCGTGCGTGTGTTGTGACGTGTCAGAGCGGGAAACCCCACTCGAGCAGACGTGACGGCGGCGGGGCTCGGCGGGGCGCGGCGGGGCGCGGCGGGGCGCGGCGGGGCGCGGCGGGGCGCGGCGGGGCGCGGCGAGGCGCGGCGGGGCGCGGCGGGGCGCGGCGGGGCGCGGAGGGGCGCGGCGGGGCGCTGCGGCCGCCAGGTAGAGCGTGAGGCGTTTAGCCCAGCCACCAGACCAGCTAGCCGTATTCCTAGACTTAATTGCCTAATGTCTTCGTGGCTTCGAGACTAGCGGGCATGGTCTGGGTTCGATTCTCGGAATGGGAATAAGGGTTTCCTTTAATCTGTTTCCATCGTTGAAGCCTTCACTGGGCGTATAATGTCCGCCAGACAATTTAGAGCGATTTAGAGATAAAAAATCAAGTAAAATCAAAGAAAAATTTGAATTTGACCGGCTGGTAGCCTAGTGGCGCGGGGACTTGCCTAGCATACCAGAGGTCTGGATTCCAATCCTAGCCCCGTTCATGTACTACTTTCTCTTTTCGAGTTGGATAAATGACTTTCGTCACGCAGAAACTGCATAGTATTTTAGGAGTTCTGATGTATTGAAAGTCTTGTTGTGTACTGAACGATTTATTAATGAGTGCTCGCATACTTATATGCTATGGAGCGACGGCAGCGCCACGGTTTGCATAAATACGGAGCGCGTCGTGAAACACCTCTCATTTCATGGCGGTGTCGCGTGCGCTGTGTGCTCGCTACCGTATCGAAACTTTGCATCGCAGAAACTGGGGATCCTATACCTTTTTAGAAAGTTCTTTTCAGCTGTGCAACTGCTACTTTCGTAAAAATAAAAAAGAGGCCGATGGTAGAATACGGAAACCTGTGGGTGTCCTCGGACTTAATTCAGCGCCGAGCGGTCCGTCTTGTTGGGGGCCCAGAACTCACCGTTGGCTGGAGTCCCAGCGCCACAGACGATTTGTGGGATCGCTCAGACGGTTCCACAGGTACTACCATGGACGTTGCTCCGTGGAATTTACATCCCTTACTCCTACCCATCCTACCTACATCCGGAGCACCCGCCGCAGAGAATCAGAGAACCGCTTTGTGGTTAACATTAGGCTTTCGAAAACGAACCGTTTCCCAAACTCATTTCTCTGCCGCACCGCCAGGATATGGAACTGTTTACGGGCGGGTGCCTTTCCTCATCCCTATAAACTGGGAATCTTTAAGCGTAGTTTGAACAAGCTCGATAGCTCAGCGATAGTCCGCAAATCCGGTATGGTGCCTCGCTGAGTGTGGTTTCGCGAGGCGAGGTGTATGAGTTACTACAAAGATAATCGCGCAATTAAAAACATATAAGCCAGATTGAAGATGCCACAATGACTACTGATGGTGGGGTTACGGCGATGCAGCTACAGAGGCGGCGGACATAATTACCGTCGCATTGTGCGAAACTGAAGCTAACTGTCGCGCGGACAAAAGAAGATCGACTCACGCGCAGCTAGCTCTAATTCGATTACATGTCTCGCTGGTTTGCGCTGGTCATGGCAATCGGACACGCCTCAACAGGAAACATTCGCAGGAAATTCGGATAATTTGTCGCTACCACTGTATAAATTGTGGTTACCTCTTGGGTAGTTTACAGTAATGTCATCTTAGGAATAAACATTTCATTTGAAACATATAAATGTCTGGCGGACTAAAATGGATGTCGGCTCTCCTGTAGCCGGTTGCAGAAAGATGCGTCAAAGTTAATCGAAGTTTAAACATGTCACTTTAAGAGAACCCCATGGAGTTGACTCATAAAAAGTTACGTGTCTAATCGTATGCTGTCGTTGACGTCCTTTGGTGCACTCGCACCTAAATGATATTTCTACTGTCTCTTATGGTTGCAGAACTATAAGTCAAAGTTAATTGATGTTAAAACGCGTCAGTTTTAGTCAAGCGCATGTAGTTGACTCGACTCAGCTCCCTTCCATACTCCTGACGTTTAATCATACGTTGAGGTTGATTTGCGTATGTCTCTTTCTGCCACCAGACCTTACTCCGATGAGTTATTTATTTGCTTCCGCTTCAGAGTAAACTTAGAGTATACGCAACTTGGAGAATCTCTAATGCAATTCCTTTTTTATTTTATTTAATTGACCAATTTGAGCAGTTATCTGAGGCGGCGGCATCGACTGACCGGCCGATATCTTATAATTTAACACTTCTACTTGTGAGGTTACTTTTAATTTCTGCTATATGCAAATCAGTCGCAAACATGAACACCGTCTGCGTCGTTAGTTCAATTTAGCCCGAATATTAAAATAAAATTGGACCTATAGCATGCCAACTATTCAACTTAGCTTTTTGACCGATATCAAGACTTATTTTAAAAATAAATGAGCCATATCGATAAACTAACTGCTGTTGTGTTGAGGACTTAGCCCTTTTCGTCTGTTTGACTATTTTTAACCGAATTCAAAAAAAGGAGGAGGTTATCAATTCGTCTGTATGTTTTTTTTTTATGTTTGTTACCTCATAACTTTTGCCTGGGTGAACCGATTTTGATGATTATTTTTTTAAATGATAGCTAGTGCTTTCCAAGTGGTCCCATTTTAATTTGGTTAAGTTCTGACAGTGACTTTCATGAGAAAATCATAAAAGTCTTAAATTTGCATTAAGATGTGCGCGACAAATGGACGAATAACTCAATATAACGCCAACCGATTTCGGTGATTCTTTTTTTATTGGAAAGGACGTGTACAAATTAGTAAGTGTACTTCAGATTCAATAAAAATAAACAAATAAAAAAAAATAACAAAAAAAATAACCGACTTCAAAGAAATAGCACTAAAAAGTAAAAAATAATTTCCATTTTTGTAGTTACGATTTCTGTTATTTTTTGAGTCGGTGTCAGCTATTTCTTTGAAGTCGGTTATTTGTTTTGTTAAATTTTTTTTAGTGAGCTGCTCGTACCTCAGGGGCGCAGGGACTTGCTTAGCAATACAGGGGTCATGGGTTCAATATCCGCCCCTTTCAGGCACCAACAACTTTCTCTTTCTTAGTTGTATAAGTGAATTTCGTCACGAATGCGAGCTGTAGGTTTATTACGAGTTATATGTTCCCTATCACTAAATTGCTTCGATCGTCGATCTCGCTAACATACTGTCAATGTCATATTGTCAATGTTTTCAATCCAGTTCAATGTAGCCGAGCAACATAAGGAAAGTCCTGAGGGAATGACAGCTAATTTCAATACGCGGTATGTTGGTAACATCATAAAGGTGTGGTTAAGAATTATCCTGCAGTCATTGCAGTGCTCATAAAGGGAAGGTTCTGGCATGGCACGTAATTCCTTCGGGAATGTGGTGTAAGTATTTGGCTAATATCATAACGGTAGTTGTGTGGGTATTAGCCATCGATGTCAGGTCGCATAAAAAAAACATGCTTTGTATGAAAACTGTTTTAAGTTGAGGACTTTGTATACTATTATTCCATATTTTTTTAACTTTTTTTCCTTTTTCCACTTTTAAAATGTTTACTCATTTCATTTGTTATAATTAAAAAAATGTTCATATGAATAGAGGCAATTTCTAAATCGCTTTAGTTTGAGTTAATTTTGTTTAAAAATATATTAGATATTCAGGGTGTTTATATGTTAAAAAATCGAATAACGCAGTTTCAGTTTTTATCAAAATCGGCCTCGTGACTCCTTTAAGTCTTTTTCGCTATTTCTAATAATGTCGGCACACTTGAACAAAGCAAAGAACGCAAAGATTGATAATTCAAACATGTTGGTGCCATCGCCAAAATCGTATTTTATAATCGATCCATTTCCATTTACATAAAAATAATTACATAGTGGAATCATTAAGGAGAATATATACATGACACTTAAAGGGTTCCGTACCATCGCACAAGATTTAACACAAGAAAAACACGTTTTTTGTATGGGACCCCGTTTTATTTTTTTGTTTTACCTATTTGTTGTTATAGCGGCAAAATAAATACACACTCTGTGAAAATTTCAGCTGCCTACCTATTATGGTTCATGAGATACAGCCCTGTGACAGAGAGACGGACGGACGGACGGACGGACGGACAGCGGAGGCTTAGTAATAGGGTTCCGTTTTCACCCTTTGGGTACGGAACCCTAAAAACATCTTTCTTAATTTAGAAATATGCACAACCTTTGACCAGTGAGCGATTATATAGCAGATATCTGCATACATTTACAGAATTATAACTATTAATGTTTAACATTTACATAAATTATTTATTTTTGTAAATTTATTAAGTTCCAAGTTCGATGAGAGTGGGTCTTGTTTAGAGTATTCAACTTTCCGACTTACTTGCGACATTAGATTCAATACTTGGGACGATCAAATTCTTATCGTTCCTTTGAGCAGGCTAAAACCATAACCCAAACACAAGTGGATTACGCCCTCAGATCATATAAGGAAGGAGATATGGCATTAGCGCGCCTACTATGAGACGCACTGTTGCCAATTTTCTAAAGTCACTAACCCAAATTAAACGTATATATATGTACACACGAAAAAATAGTCGCAGGCTTTTTTTTATGCAGCCTGTCATGGATGGCTAATACCATACAATTACCGTTATAATATTATCCCAATATACCACCAAGGAATAAGTTCCATGTGAGGACCTTCCCTTTATGAGCACGGCTAAACCCAGATAAATTGTTCATTGCCGTTTCATCTAAAGCGGTGTTACCAACCCGGGCTCTATTACCTGTACTATTAACTGTAGATATCTTTCACCTAGTAGGGGAGGATATTTACAGATACACAAGGGTTTCGAACCATGTTACAGCTCGCATTCGCATTTAACGAAATGCGCTTATCAACTCACAAAGAGAAAGAAAGCTTTGAACCCATTACCTCTTGCACGAAAGGCAAGTTCTCTAGCCCCTACACCACGAGCTGTATAAGCGTATGAAGGTTTGTGTTGGTGGGAACTGACTTGGCAAATACATTTCGGGAGCACATTCGCGAACGACGAGGCTTTGTGGCAAACGACGCGCGCCCAGCTTCCCATGCATGTATGGACAATATGTCCATACAGTGGCGACCCGGGTAACGCCTACATACCACTTCTCATTTCTATTCTTTTCTGTGACTACTGCACTATCAACATTAAAATACGTTTTCGAGTAGGGTAATTACAAAATTCCTGAGGCTAATTAATTGACACTTTATATAAAATTGTTACTAATCTGATTCACGATTTGTGCTTCCGGTGCCATCTCTTGAACCATCCGAATAGGTTCACGGCAAAGAATATATATACTTTTCACGGTTCGGTTGGTCGTGTTGTTGGGTATGAACATTACAATCTCGTCGGTGATATGCCGGAATGCAGAGATGAATCGTGATGGAAAAATGAAGTAGCCAGCAATTAAAATACCCGTGAACCATTTCAACCGATTCATGTCGTAAGTTGATTGGTCACTCTTGGATTGGAACTTAAGTAATCGATTTATGGGATTATATGAGTAGGTATATCAGAATTGTACAGCTCGTCACCCACGTTCATTTCTTTACGAGTGCGAGCTGTTCCACGGTTCGGAGCCCATGTAAAACTGTTGGTCCACTTCCCCTAGTTGGTGGTTGGTTCAGCCCGCCTGGCTGGTACCGCCGCATTGCATGAAACTATGATCGAAGCGGCAATGAAAAAAATGTCCGTGTTTTTCATCTAGCTCAGTGTGGCCTTGCTCATAGAGGGAAGGTCTTGGGATGGCACCTAATTCCTTCGGAAATGTGGTGTATTGGGCTAATATCATTACCGTTTTGGCTTGTTTTCACGTAAAGCTAATTTTAATGATAATACATTTATCCAATCACATCAAGTAGGGTACACGTGCAGTGAGTGATACAACTTATCAAAGCTCTGATTCTCTCATCTAAAGGGTTCAATACTAGTCCAACATGTCAGATTCAATTTTATTTAACAACATCGATCTCACGCAAGCAATGAGTTACTTAAGTGAGTTGTTACATTTTTTTTTCTGCATTTTGGCTACCACAGCTTCTTTCCTATCGCCAATCTATAACTGTAAAACAATAATTATAATCTTTTCGTTGATGGAAAGATTCAGCAAACATATAGTTCAGGACGGTCCGAAAAAAAGGAACAGTATACTTATTTCAAACATTTTACTTTAATTTTAGTTTTCCTTGCAATGACCACCCAATTTAATGAATTCAGTTTGATGTCTGAAACATTTTCACTTCTTAAGGCCCTGGTACTAGCCAAATCGCAAAGTTAGACGAGGCACCCCAAGTTAACTAACTAAGTCTGACGATTAGAAGTGTCATTCTTACAATATATGATTCCTTGTCTAGGAATCCACTTATTTTTGTTAATGTATGTTTCCTTTTTCTATACAAAATACATTGCGGAAACGGTGTCTATTTCCGAAATTTTTTGACTAAATGTATAAATCTAAAAGCAAATGGAATTTTTTGTTTATGCATATTTGCTGTTTTTGCTTATATCTAGAAATCGAATTACTTTCAGATTTCTAATGAGAAAAATCAACTTTTTTATTATTTAAATAAATGATGGAATCAAAAAATATTAACAATCCATTATAAGTCTGGAGTTCTATTTGGATTTGCTGAAGCGTTTCACTACATATTATTACATTTGTTAAAAGGTGTATTTGTATGGCGCGAGAAGTTGGCTAGTCCTAGCGCCTTAACATACATACTATGAGAGCTCGTAGATCATGGGCGTTGGGACTTGCCCCGCCCGTTCCCCGCCCCGTTTATGTACCACTTTCTAGCCCTTCCTAAGTTGCATAAGTGCATTTCGTCAGGAAAATAAACTGTTCATTGTTCGAGGCGGTGGGCTGGTTTGTATGATGGCATTGAATGACAAGCTGGTCGAAGCAGCAATAAAATTTCTCCCTGTTTTCTATCCTCAACGTAGCCTTGCTTATAGGGGGAAGTTGAAGCATGGCACCTAATTTCTTCAGGAATGCCGGTGGGTGTGGATTACCTACTTTCATTAAAACATTGAGATTGCAATAAACAGTAATTGATTAAATTACGATAAAAGTTGCATATACCACAACAAACAGAATTTTCAAATACGCAGTTTGACAATGCAGTTACTTGTAAGGGCGACTTTGAAAACAAAAATAATCAAACTATTTTTTTTTCCTGAAATGTTATCGTGTCCATAAGTATCTTGTTCACAATATCCTGTAGACTTTTGAGAACTTTGAAATGTTCAAAGAGTGTGTATTTATTTTGCCGCTTGAACAAGAAATAGGTAGTATTAAAAAATAAAGAGGGGCCCCATACATAAAACTTGTGTTTTTTGTGTTAAATCTTGTACGATGGTACGGAGCCCTGCGTTTGCGAGTCCGACTCGCCCTTGGCCGTTTTTTTTATAGTACCCTTTGATCTTTCAGCAAAGGCACCCATGCCGGTTTATCATGAAAAAAAAAAGTAATTTGGTAACATGAAAGTATTTTTACAGTTTTCTTTACATTTTAAATGGAATCTGTCTTGGAGTCTGCCTTTTCTGCCGACCGTCCCAGGAAAAGTTCCACACATGGAGCGCAAGAGGGCATGACGGGCAGATCTGAGGCGTCGCACCGACCACTCCGCCGCAGCAACGCTATCTGACATTACTTCATTAAAATTCTATTAACGGAAGCATTCTGTACCATCACGCCGCGAACTGACTCAAGTTCCGAATGGAAGGCAAGCGAAGATGCGCTCTGGTGAGGTGGTATAAGGTGGGAAGTGGCCTGGTTCGGCGTCAGGAAGTAGAGCTATGAGAAAGGTGAATCAGAAATCGATTCGATCGATTTTAATCGCACGGTTGGTCAAGGTGTTTTCAGTTTTATTGTCGTTTTCGGGACTGAATTGAATATGTTTAGTTGGGGTCGTAGAAACTAACGACATCAGCTGAATTGGACAGATTTTTATTTGACGTTCAAAAGAAATGATTGTTCAAGCAAAAATCAATTCAATATCGATTCACAGGGATGTTTAGTTTGAACGGTACCCAAGGAAGGAAGGTAAAAGGAACCTTCATAGGATCAAAGAATGTGACATGTATGTATGTATAATTTACCGTGAAGCAAGGACACATTAATTACAGAAAGAGCCCAGTAAAAATAACTACTTTACGAATATACTGCAAGGCTGGACCCGAACCAGCAAAACATACCATTCGCGGGTATTGCGTCTTCGGGTCTAGCCTTGCAGTATATTCGCAAAGTAGTTCTTTTTACTGGGCTCTTTCTTCAATTAATGTGTCCTTGCTTCACGGTCGATTATACATATATACATGTCACATTCTTTGGAATAAGCGACGTACCTGCTTATTACGAAAAAGTATATTTACTTCATAGGATCAATTCGTTGTCCGTCTGTGTATCTGTCAAGACCCTTTGTGGCAGGAACGCATCAAAAAATTCGACCATTCATTTCGCATACTTTGACATTCGCGAAAAAATCAAAGGCACTTCCCTTAGACCTAGAATAATTAAAATTTTCAAGAAGCTAGTTCTCACAGCACAAGCTTAGAAAACGTCCGAAAATCGATAAAGTGTAGTTATCTAACATTAAAAAATTCAACCGGTCTAACAATCTACATAAAATAAATTACGGAACTCTCGGTGCGCGAGTCAGACCCACACTTGTCCATTGTATATGGTTTCATACCTTTAAAAAGTAATGCGCAATCCTCACGATGAGACTTGATCTGTCCAGAACCTTTCGACTGTCCCATTGCCCTTAATTTTTTTTGGGACTGGACATCACACCAAACCTACTGTCATGATATGAGCATTTTCGTCATTTCTGTCTTTTCCGATAGAGTCAGCACTTTAAGAGCACGGTTACATTAAACTGGACGGAAAACACGAACAAGTTTTCATTGCCGCTTCCACTATCTTAGCTGTAAAGTTATAGGGTATAGGGTTAGTTGTAAGATATTGCTTTTTAGCGATAAGCTCGCTCTTTACATGAATATATCAAAGAGTAAATAATAAATCTTACATCCAAAGCGATGGTACCAACCCGATTAATCTCAACGCTACCACCTAGTACGAAGGCGACTTATATTTTAACATGCTCAAATAAAATGCTATTTCAATGTAGGATAAGAGAGCCGGGGTCTCCAAAGTAAGAAACCACATTCTACCACTAGGCTGCGGGCCACGCAAATCGTTTACGCATGGCTTTTTCAATTAGTCTAAATAAAAAAACTACCGTAAGGAGACCTCGTACACTTATAACCTGTTCTACGCCGGAATCTGACCAGCTCGTCACACCGCATGCACATCGGCAAAGCTAGGCGTATTCCGGGTTCATTTGGCAAAAAGATGACAACTATGTTGTGGTCAAGTGTTATCTAGTTACATCTGAGCTAGACCCAGTTGTCACCTAAACTGGCGTTTACGGAACTTGGAACTTCCGTAAAAACGTCAGACTCCATGCAAGTTTTTACTAGATATTCTGTGGTTTTACTTCTTCAAGCTGTCAAAGTCTTTTTGTATGAAAACGCAGAGTCGGCGTAAACGGCAACGTCGACGTAATTACTGCAACGTTGAGTAAGCTGTCAAATTAAACTCGGACTCGCAAATGTTAGTTCGCTTAACGCCCACTGCGCGCGCTCTTCAATTTCTCCATACATTTGAAAACGCCAGTGGATCGGTTTAGCGTAAACGCCAATTTAGGTGACAACTGGGACTACGAGCTCTGAACGCTGTCGTGCCCAGAGTTGCTTTCATCTCGATTATCGAGGCATCCTTACAGGTGCATCAATCTCTATTTACCCACACTTGTAACACACATTCATTCCATTACAGGCAGGTAGTTAAGTACAATCTTGTTAAATAATAGCAACGTATAAATGTGAATGTCCGGCTAAAATTAGATTGTGTTAAATGTAAAAAGGTTGGCAAAAACTAACACATTCACTTGTTTGTTATTTTGATGAGCGGATGGCTTTATGCATGACTCACTCGATGGCGATATAGCAACTGAGTTTCCTGCAGTCGTTCAAAAAAATTAACGGATTAGTGATGTACTTGAACAACATCACGCCGCTTCACGGAGAGGTAGGCAGAGATGATTTGGCGCGATACAGTACGATATGGTTGCTATACTGATATACATCTTTTACGATTAAACATATATGAACCATTGAACTAAAAAAACAACAAGAAGCGCCATCAGAGTCAAACATCATACAAGTGATCATTTCAACTCGTTTTCCCCTTTAGCTTATGGTGTTGCCTTCATGAAATTTTTATTTTCCCGCTCTCAGTTATAATTTTTAATCAGCAAACGTTTTGCCATCTAAATTGTTCATAGCATACTCATATTACTATTTGAAACCAAATATAAAATTTGAATATTCAATTAACACACAAAACACTACGCAAATCAGGTATTTTAAAATTGCAACTTTCGTATTAATCCTCATCTCAGAGATCTTTTTCATAACCTGGTATCACTCAGTTTTCCGTCCCATTATGTTGCATGAGAGCGAGAGGGACCTAAATAGGAAAATCATGTTTGCTAGAAAGGGCACGCACTTATCTGAGAGAACACCCATCCTCTATTGAACGCGATAAACAAATGCATGAATGACAGATACCTATAGCGAAGTACTTTATAGGATCTACGTATGCTAGAAAGAGATACCGGCTTTTCTCACGATAACGACACCGCTCCGTATGCCATACTTGCTACACATATCACCATAATATTACGCCATTTGATAAAATTTTGATAGCAAACCTGTGATATGTGATTCCATCTTCCTTCTTGGCTTTCCCGTAATCGTTTGTACATTTTTAGGGTTCCGTACCCAAAGGGTAAAAACAGAACCCTATTACTAAGCCTCCGCTGTCCGTCCGTCCGTCCGTCCTTCCGTCACAGGGCTGTATCTCATGAACCGTAACAGGTAGGAAGCTGAAATTTTCACAGATTATGTATTTATTTTGCCGCTATAACAACAAATAGGTAACATTATAAAATTATAAAAAATTAAGTTTTTTTAATCCAGTACGTTGGTACGGAACCCTTCGTGTGCGAGTCCGACTCGCACTTGGCCGGTTTTTACACTACAAACGACGGCATAATTCTTCCTTTTTTCTACCATAGAGTAGCACCTATACGATCGGCAAACACGCGCCAACACCGTGACGGGTGTATCGAAACCACAGAAATCTGAATTTCCGATTTCTGTGATCGAAACTGACAGCTCAGGTACTCTGACTTGACACGCAGGGGAAAGCTCAGGACGGATCTAAATGTTTTTTTTTTATATCGATGATATGAACACATACCATAACGGTATTCAGATGTGATATCACAGCAAATACATCCTGTGCTTCCTCTAAAGGCAAATATCGTTTCATCCATGCTCTACGACAGGGCAGACTCCAATCTTTTTCTATTCATGGACCCCTTGCGAAATTAAAAAAGTATGACGGACCCCTTCTAAACTTATCTAAAGGGTACGAAAACAAAGCATTTTGAAAATAAAAACGTTCGTTTTATTACGAAAGCGCGCATTTTACAATAACATCATATCAATCAAAGAACCCCAACACTGATGCCACGGACCCCCAGCACTCATGCTACGGACTCCCAAGATGTCCATGGACCTCAGGTTAAGAAACCCTGCTCTACGATTACGGGTGCTACGCACCTGACCATTAACAAGTATTGCGATCGAAATAATCGCTAATTGATGTTTGAAAAGAATTGTGACCTTAGCGTCCATTTCGTTGCGTAATCTTCGTAGAACGCTTTTTAGGGTTCCGTACCCAAAGATTTCCATCCTCGTCTGTCCGTCTATCTGTCAGCGGGCTGTATCTCTTGAACCGTAATAGGTTGAAATTATCATAGTAAATTTGTGTTGTGATTTTTTAAAATGGTACTGAACCCTTCGTGTGCGAGTTCGAGTCTCACTAGGCCTTTTTTTGTATTCAGTATAAGTCAGAGCCATCATTTAATTTAATTTTATTTAATGTATTAATTCAACTTACTCATGTCACACATTAAGTCATGTCACAATTTGATCGATCCGCGGATTCAATCATCTTGCTCGTAGTTCACCGAAGCTCTATTTACTGTTTCATTTCTGCATAAAGCCGGTAACAAGTTCGTATCTCGGACCTGGCTTCGATCCTATCAACTATCCACCGTACTCTTTCTACCAGTTGGTTACCTTCACTTATACACCAAACCAGATTACGTTTGTCGGTCTCTACATTTGCGTACATAACTGCTTTATCACATAATTTGTGTGACTCGTAGCTGAGGAGGGCGGCGACTTGCTTCTCGCACCAGAGGTCATGGGTTCAATCCCCATCCATTTCTTCTGCATTTAATGCATTTCCTCACTAATGCGAGCTGTTTCATGATTCCGGATGAATATAAAAATGTAGGTCCCCTTACTTACTTACTAGGTGGTAAGATTAACCCCGTCCGGGATGTTACAATCGCATTGAATGGACGGTGGACGAAGCGGCAATGACAATTTTTCATGTATTGCATTTAATTCAACGTAGCCGTGCAACTGAAAGAAGTTTCTGGCAAGACGTGATGTGTTGGGCTAATAATAATACGTGGGGTATTAAAAGTCCATGCCCAGTTAATTAATCGAAGAATACTTAATTACTCAAACAAAGAATACTTAAATCTATAATTGGGGGCGTGGCGTCCTCCTTGGCCGCGTGTCACGAGAGCAGTGAGGCAGGACAGTGCCGCGTGAACCGTGTCCCCGGTGACGTCACGCCAATAATTCGGCGGTCCTCGCCGCCGCCGCCGCCTGTGCGCCGGCGCATGACAGCCGCTGACAGGTTGACATGCTGTCGCGCGGGCGTTCAACCCGCCGCTACCAGCCCACCTCGCCAGTGGCAGCCAGCGAGCATGGAATTGCGGGAGTAGCAGCCGGAACTGGCGGGAATGGGGGGGAGCCACCACTAACAACGGCAGCAGCGCCGGCGAGTGAGTTCGCTTACGAATTACCTTATCACTTTTTTATGTAACTTCTTTTTCCGGGGGGGCAGGCAGAGATGATAGAGCGCCATACGGTATGATAACAGTACATCTCTTTCGCTTCATGTACAGACATACATTTTTTCATACATGCTCTACGATTACGGGTACTACGGACCTGTACGTACATGTAACTGGACATTAATAGCTAATACCGCTTAAAATCAGGCTTAAAATCAGCGCCACTGCATTATGAATTCCATAATACAGTGACATATGCTGCGCCTAGAACCGATTTACCTGTTATTTTATTATATGTATGTGTATAAGTATTGACTTTTACTTCTAAGCTTTTTAAATATCTAGTTTTTTTGTTAATTTTATATTAAGTTATTTTCATAGATTAAGCCAAATACCTTGTTAAGTTAATTTCTCTTTCAACGCAGGTAAATAAACGATTTCTTTCTTTCTTTCTTCTTTCAATACCAAGTAACATGATATTAGCCTTACACACCACATGAGAATCATGCCAGCACCTTCCTTCTACTGCTCGTTCATTCAATGCGATGGTGTCAACCAGGTGGGACTAACGCTACCGCCTAGTAAGTAAGCAAGGGACCTGCAGTGTTACGTGGAATCCGAACCACGGGGAGCCCGTGTTCAGAGTTGCTGTTCAAAGGGCTGTTTTCAGGGTCCAGGGCGTGGAGAAGGAAATGAAATGCGAGATACGTAGCGAGCAAGTAGATTGTAATAATGAAGAGAGAATAGACACAGACAATACAAATTGGCATAGAGGATAAACACCGGCCAAGTGCGAGTCGGACTCGCACAAGAAGGGTTGCGTACCATCGTAAAAGATTTATTGCAAAAAAAATCCTTTTTAGGGTTCCGTACCCAAAGGGTGAAAACGGAACCCTATTACTAAGCCTCCGCTGTCCGTCCGTCCGTCTGTCCGTCCGTCCGTCCGTCCGTCCGTCTGTCCGTCTGTCACAGGGCTGTATCTCAGTAACCGTAACAGCTAGACAGCTGAAATTTTCACAGAGTGTGTATTTATTTTGCCGCTATAAAAACGAATAGGTAAGATTAAAAAATAATCAAAATTAAACGTGATTTTTTGGTTTTTTTTTCTACGATGATACGGAACCCTTCGTGTGCGAGTCCGACTCGCACTTGGCCGGTTTATTTTGTATGGGGGCCCCCTTTAATTTTAATATTTTTTTAATCTTACCTATAGTTATTGTTATATATTATTGTTGTTATAGCGGAAAAAAGTACACACTCTGTTAAAATTTCAGCTGTCTATCTGTTATGGTTACTGAGATACAGCCCTGTGACAGACGGACGGACGGACGGACGGACGGACAGCGGAGGCTTAGTAATAGGGTTCCGTTTTCACCCTTTGGGTACGGAACCCTAAAAAGTATTGCCAGTATTTTAATGTTTTCAACAGTTGCTTCACCAAGCTAGCTCATCGAACCACAAGGCGTCGCGCCACTGGACCACCGAAGCTGACAGAACTTGAACTGGTTTTCTCGATTTCGAAAGAGTTTCGATCGCCACTCCTGTCCTTCCATGCTCGCTGGTGGCAGCCACTTGGGCTTGTTACTATGAAAAAACCTCAGTTGACCCGAGCGTAGCAGTCCGTCTCTACACTTTTTCTGTGTCACTCTTTATAGCGAGTTCAAACAAAAAAATAAACAAAATTTTCACCAGTTGTCACCTAAACTAGCGTTTACGGAACTTCGAAGTTCCGTAAAAGCGTCAAACTCCTACAAGTTTTTAATAAATTTTCTGTGGTATTACTTCTTTAAGCTGTCAAAGTCAAACTCGGATTTCCGATTTATATGAAAACTCGGAGTCGGCGTAAACGGCCAAGTCGACGTATTTACGCCGACGGCGAGTAAGCTGTCAAATCCAACTCGAACTCGCAAATGTTAGTTCGCTTAAACGCCCACTGCGCGCGCTCTTCAATTTCTCCATACATTTGAAAACGCCAGTCGATCGGTTTGCCGTAAACGCCAATTTAGGTGACAACTGGGACTACGGGCTCTGGAAGGGAAACATATCGGACGCGTAATGTTATAATGTTATGATCGATCATAAGCAGAATCAAAACTCTTTTCGTAACTCCAAGTGTTACGAAAATCCGCTGCGCATTCCGTGTTTTCATCGGTGTTGGAGTTACTGTCAATGATTGTCTGAAGGTGAACAATTTTAGCAGAAAACATTTATTTATTTTATTTATTTATTGTTATTTAAGAGAATTAACAGCGGTAACATAGGTACATACGAGCACATTCTAATATAATAAGACATATTATTTATGCTTATGCTACCCCCAAAAACAATTCCCATTTATTACCATTACGTACGAACAAGAAAATGTAATCAATAATAAAGAAAAACGTTTAAAAAAACGAACTAAAAAGTATAACAAATAAAAGTAATAGTAATTTTTAATTTAAAGGAAGAAAAAATAAATAAAGAAAGAAAATACATTTATTCAACAATTTATAAAGTACATAATCAATTTCACGAATAAAAATTTAAAAAAATTGCAGATATAAAAAGTAACATATTGAATTAAAATTAAGTGTATGTAAAATATGATTTTACGCAGCACGATAGAAAATAGTAGTTCTATCGTAGCTGGTTTTAAGTGAACTCCTGTTATATAAAAAGTAAATTAACACATTTTTACGTAGCCGAAATCACGAAATAATATGAAAGAAGCGAACTAGTGTAAAAATAGCATATGATGCAACAACAACATAGTATTAACTTAAATTAAAGTATTTTACCAAAAGTAAACAACGTATCAATGCAATTTTTTTTACGAACACAAGAACAAAATTATTAAAGAATTTAATTAACATTAACATGTCTTTTAGTTAATTAACAGATAGTGCAGAGGCGTTTACACGGGCGACAGTGCTGTCCGACAGTCTATCCGATATTTATCGCAGAAAATTTCTTCCTGGTGAAAATGGGGCCTAATGAATGATGCGCAGAAAGATCAAACCGGTTGCGACAGTGTCGGAGCGTGGGTTGTCAAATGTCGCACACGTTCGCATGTCCATTTTAGTCACAATCACTTTCTCGGGTTTTTTCGTTTTTCTTTATTATTTATTAGAAGTAAAAACAGAAACAGACAATTACATTTTTTTTTATGTGACGACATGAATGGCTAATACCACAAGTTCTGTCATGGTATTAGCCCAACACACCACATGGGAACTAGGTCCCATGCCAGGACCTTCCTTATAAAGCAATATTCAATGTAGCCGAGCAATATAAGGAAGGTCCTGGCATGGCACCTAGTTCCCATGTGGTGTGTTGGGCTAATACCATGACAGAAGGTGTGGTATTAGCCATCATGTCCAGTCACATAAAAAAAAAAATTGAACTGGATGGAAAACACGGACAATTTTCATTGCCGCTTCGACCATCGTTCATCCAATGCGATAGTACCAACCCGGGCGGGATAAACCCTACCACCTAGTAAGTAAGGAAGGGGACCTCCAGCTTAACGTGGAATCCGAACCACGGCCAGCCTCTCTCAACGGTCGAATTGTCACCCATCCAAGACCAGACCGGACCCAGCGTTGCTTAACTTCGGAGAGCGATCGCCGAAGTGTCGCTCCACTGGGCCACCGAGGCTGACAGTAGTAAAATATAGAGTGTAGGATTACATTAAATTAGCCTATTTCCTAACTATTCCTCACTGAAACATTTAAAAATAATATAAACAAAATTAGCACTAGATGTTGATTCTTAAGTCTGAGCAAAGAGCGCTACACTTAAGACTGAGATAAATAGTCGTAACAGAAACTAAGACTAACGGGAAAACAGTACTTTGTGACGTCACCTTGACATATTTTGTATGGGCGAAATCTCAAAGTAATGCAAATTGACGTCACAAAGTACTACTTTTCGTTAGTCTTAGTTTCTGTTACGACTATTTATCTCAGCCTAAGTAACTGAAAACGAACAAACATATACATGTAGAACAATATTATTATCCCGATTATTATTATTATTATGCTCCGTACCCAAAGGGTGCCAACGGAACCCTATTACCAATCTTCCGCTGTCCGTCCGTCCGTCACAGGGTTGCACCTCATTAACCGTAATAGATAGGCAGCTGAATTGTTCACAGAATTTGTATTTATTTTGCCGCTATAACAACAAATAGGTAACATTAAAATATAATAAAAAATAAAGTGGGCCCCCATACAAACCATGTGATTTTATCGTATTAAATCTTGTACGATGGTAGGTAACCCTTAGTGTGCGAGTACTTGGCCGATTTTGTAAAAGCATGGTCTATACCGAGTTTCCTTAATGTGGCCCAACCCGCTCAACTCGCCATAGAAAAGGGGAAAGAAGATCACGCCCATATTTCTTATCAGAGATCCCAAATTTTGGTCAAAATAGCTTTATTTGATCGAAATAGATGTCTGATGACCGTTGACATTGTAAAATTGTGTTTGGTTTCTAAGTTATAAGGTCCGAAAGTTCGAATTTTTCGCGCGTTTTATACAATAAATTTGGTGGTTTATTACGCAATGATAAAGTAAGAAAATCTTAAAAAGATTAGTCATCAGACATAGCTTATTTAATCAAGATTTATAATCTATTTGGTTTTTGTTAGATTTTTGACTACAGCGGTCGTGGTTTACTTTTAGCTATAAGTCGTTTTGAAATCAAAATTATCGTAAATCTTACCAAATCATACACTATGCACATTGTCTTTTTTGTGGACATGTTGCATCTTCACGGAGCCTGTCTTTTTCTTTGAAACAGAGAAGGTCCCAGAGCGCAACAGCACGGTTTTGTAAAGTGCCCGCGAATGAGTGCCCGCCAACCCCATTTCTGATTCAAACCGATCAAATTCTTCTGCATCTCTATGTTTCGACACAGCTAAATGCCGTCCACCCGTAGGTACGGCTCTATTAGAATGTGCAGTTATGCACGAAAACGTTTTTACGATGGCATTTTTTTCGCCGTCACGATTCGCGCCAATTCGGCGGCCGCGCAGAAGGGCCCCGATTGGCCCGCGGCGGGCCGCCCGCGCGCCGATTGGCCGCACGTTTCGCGCGCCCGCTCCGATCGCGGGACGTGCGGCTCATGCGCGCAACGTGACCGCGGATGCGGGTAGGAATTAATATTATGTTTATCGCCACGGCCATGGAAACAGGCTAGATATACTTGTCATTGGTCTTGAAGTTTACACGTCACTTCCATTTTTGCTATAAAAACTATGACTAGTAGAACATGACGCCATTTTGTGAAAGTTGTCAAGACGAACGTGCATATGGTATGCCCTTATTTACTAGTGGGTGTGCACCAACGCACGAAGAACCAATCGTCTCCCTAATTTCATTGGACTTTAAAATGGCGACTATGTTGCCAACCGTGATATCCAGAGGAAGCGGAAGGACAAGCATAGCAGCCGAATCTCGTTTGTATGGATTTGCGAGTAAATACGCTTACAAAATGGCTACTGACTTTCTCGAGTTTCAACGACACATAAGATCACGAAAGAATTTCAAAGGACTGTATAAGTAGAGTCCTTTGAAATTGCTCCAAAGTGCAATGAAAATTCGATGTTGTTCGGTCTGAATTCGTAAGGGAACTGATAACTACAGTTAGACGTTTTCCACTATCTCGTAGCGACACTGTCGCCTTACGGATGATCAATTTTGTCCAGCCGTTGTCCAAAAGTTGAAAGTTGCCAAGCGAGTCATAAAGCTATGCTTGGAATATCATTACGGTGGTTAAGCTTAAATGGCAGTGGGGTGGTCACGTCAGCCGAAGAAATTGTATTGTATTGTATTGTTTATTCATCATCCATAGACAGTACACTGCACTCGGATTTGTCATATTTTAGCATTGGCCAGTTCAGCAAAACAAAACACAGCGAAGAAGAACTGGAAAGAAACTCCGCTGTTTTTTTTTTCAACGTCCACTTAGTCTAAGTTTACAAAAGTGTTTGTCAATTATTTTAACAAAAACATAGGTAAAACACTAAATTTACATGAATACACAAAAATTTACAATCCATGCCGTATGCAACAGTTCATGACAAATATCATTTTATTTGCAAAGACAATCCCCTCCAACTAATATGTTGCCAATTGGAGCAGGCCAGTCCCCACAAACAGCACCCGTTCACGAGCATCACGCCGGGCACAGCCATTACCTCTTTCAAACATATTTTAGGGAAAGAGATAACCTGAGCCAAGCGTCACCGTAAGCAAGGACCTTTAAGCGATGCACTGCTCCAGTGGCAACACAACACTGTGAAACACTTGCACATTAGGTTTTAATACTATGAGTTTTGTCATAAACTACTACTGTCAGCTGATCATATAGTTACATATCCCTTTAAATGCTACCACCTACAGACAATTAAGAGTATAATGGTTTGAATGACGTTGAAGTAACCGTGTCCTACACTGGAGACCGTGGACAGGAACACGGAGTGCGGTAAAAGCACCCGGCAGGTGGGACGACGACATCAAGTGCGTGCGTGGAGAGCAGTGGTTCAGTACCGCTGAGGGCCGGACGACTGGAGAAAATTTGAAGAGGCGTATGTTCAGCAGTGGACGCAAATAGGCTGACTGACTGACTTATAAAATATTCCGAAACACGACTAGTTTATCACTTTTCTCGATTTAATTAATTCATAAACACAACTTTAATAATATAAAAACGATAATGAGTCACTAATTTTACATTTCATCTATACTAATAATAAATCTGGAGTAGGTTGCTTTGTTTTCTAAGATTCTTCATTTGTAGATTTTATGTATGATACTAATACTAAATTGACGATTTTTAGAAATGAGTTCTGTATGTATGTATGTTCCTCCATAACTCTTAAACCGATTATCCGAATTAGATGAAACTTAGGACACGTACATTTAACTACCCGGGAGTCAGGATAGGCTAAATAGAATTCAGTACCGCTTACGCTAAAATGTGGCTGTCATACAAACTGCAATTCTCTGCACGGCTCGGAGGGAGGGCGGCGGCTGGAGGAGGGGGGGGAGGGCGGCGACGGCGCTTACTTTTACTAATTGTACCGAAGTACGACTTGGTATTTCCTGCAACTTTATGACTACTTGGCATCACGCTAAATCGCCAGAGATGCGACCAATGGAATACAATACTTATTGCTTGAGAACCAATTACTTGATTTCGATGCGGATTGTATCTACGTTTACCTGATTCTACTCAAAACTTATAGGCTACGAAATATAGCGCTTCATTACCAGAGGGGTGAGTAGTGAGTGTTAAATTGTTATACATTGCGAATCACTTAACCGATTTATATGCGTATTTTATCAACGTATAGCATCTCTGGGAGCAGTCAGGTTCGGCTGTGGTTTGGAGTCCAGGCAAAATTTACCTACTTACTTACTTACTTACTTACTTACTTACTAGGTAAGCAATTTAGCAGTGCAAGTGCATAAAAGTTCTGGTAGCAAATGCTTTTTTTATAAAATATATATGTGGATATTTCTCATTAAATCGTGCTATTTCGGCTCAAACGATCTTGATTAAATTTTGTAGATGGATACATTGTCCTGGACCAGTTTGACCCTATTTTGGACCAGCCATGTGGGCTACTTTTTATCCATGAAATAATATGGCCGACACTAACCCGAGCGGAGCAAGGTACCGCAGCTAGTTATAGTAAAAAAAATGCATTTTTTTTAAGAAAAACTGCCAGCGGGCCCCCCAGCCTCTTGAGAGCGTTTTTTTCATTGGTCAATTAGTTTTTCTATTAATTGCTGTAAACATCTTAATAGAGACGGCGACAAGTGCGCTGTCACATATTAAATATGAAGCGGTTGCGAAGCACGTCTAACACATTCCCATATCTGTGTTCATCGCACAGTGGGCTTGGCGTTATGGAACGTCGGAATTGTTTATGCTCCCTTGTCTGATCAGAGATTTTGTAAATGTTTTAAAGTAGCTGTTTGTGACCGATCTAATTTATATGAATATATTTAACTATTAGAAGCCTGTTGCGAATAATTTGCAGCAGCGAAATCGACCCAAAAATCGACTCCTGCGCAAGATCGAAAATTTGAAACAAGTGGGCGTTTCGGTTCACCCATTTGAAGGGGCCATTTAAAATACTGGAATTTTTTGAAACGCTTGTATTCTCTTCCGCTTGCATTATATTATAATACAATTACCGGATATTACAGTGCATTTTCCAGCATCAGAAAATAAAGCTCCCTTACACAAACGTAGTTCAATAAATGTTTGAAAACGAATGTTCCAATTAACTTGAAATTTTGTATTTTATATCAGACAACAAATACATATTTGTATCTGCACGTTGTAGTTTTAGGTATAGGCTACTTTTTTCGAAAAAAAAAAAACGTGCAGATACAGATATTCATTGTCTGGTGTCAGACGTCAAAAATCCAGTAAATGGGAATAGTGATTATTCATAGTATTTGTAAATTACGTCTATGAGGGAGAGTTTTTTTCGTGCAATTTAGTTATATTAAAACCATAGCCATCCATGTTTGTTTACTTTAATAATATGAATACAATCCTAAAATTTAAACGCAAAATCCTTAAGGCTGTTCCGACCCATACAACGTTGTATGTACACATATCGCAAAAAGTATTACACTTTAAGCCACGAATTAATTATAAATGCAAAATAAAGCTGTAGTAGCTGCGGCGAAAACATTTTCAAAATTTCAGGTTTATTGGATTTGTTAATTTTTTTAAAATAAGATTATTATTTAACAGCGCCATCTAACGGTGTAAAACTTCTATTCGCTAATTACAACAAAACCTTTAAACCTGAAATTGTGAAAATGTTTTCGCCGTAACTACTATGGTTACATTTAACATATATAATTAATTCGTGGCTTACAGTGCAATACTTTTTGCGTTCTGTGTACAAACAACTTTGTATGGTTCGGAACACCCTTAAAAAGGTAAGGCGATACAATGCTGTGGGCTCAGATCAAAAACAGATCAAAAAGTAGATGTGCTAGGAGCACCTACTGTGAGACCCGCGGTTGCCAATTTATTAACCTACCAAATTAATTTACCAATTGTTTTGTGCGTTTGTATGGCACACGCAAATTTCTGAACTTTCTGAATTTATGAACTTTCACATGCCACTTCTTCTTCCTTTTCTCTTCTGTAGCTGTGACAAACGGACGGACGGACAGGCATTATGAAATTAAGAGGGTTCTTCATAAACAATTTCAATCAGTAGCGGATTCGAAGCTGGGTGAAGCACATTTGAGTGTGGTTGGGTTCTGGATGGGTAACCATTTTCAAACCTTTGAGGCTGGCCGTGTTCGTATTTCACGTAAAACTGTAGGTGCCCTTCCTTACTTACTAGGTCGTAGGGTTAATCCCGCCCGCCATCGCATTGAATGAACGATGTTTGAAGCGGCAATGAAAATTGACCGTGTTTTCTATCCAGTTCAATATAGCCGAGCAATATAAGGAAGGTAGTTCCCATGTGGTTTGTAAGGATTATATCTGATGGTCAGTTTGGTATTAGCCATTCATGTCCAGTTAAATAAAAAACAAACTCGGAAAAAACAGGTACTGGGCAATGTATTGCACCGCAAACAATATTAATTGATTGTTTTGTTTGTTATTATTTAGTTATTTATTAATATAATTAATAAATAATTATATTTAGTTATTAATTAATGTGCTTTTTTATTATAAAATCTTTGTTTTTACCTATTTGTTTTGTGCTGTACGAATGGACATCGTGTCTGATGAAATTAAGTTATTATTATTATTAAAGCACCAATAGCATCTGGCGCCACTAAAAAGATGACAGTAAAATCAGATCGCTCCCGAGGGTAGTCGCCGGTAAGCCCCGTTCGTGCTTTACGAGCGATTGTGCATGGCTCATCTACATGGTGTTTGCCTGCATTCACGAGTATCACACATCTTTAAGTTGGTAACTACAGAAGAGGGCAGAATGTATTGTTTTTTTCCAGGAAGGTAAACCGCCGAAACTCACCTCCAATCAGAAGCGTTTTTGATATGTTGCGTTTGGCGGATGGGAGCTACACGGAAAAAAGAGTCCAAGCGACTCTTTTGCTGTCTACCCATATTACTTTACGGTAGAAAGGATAACATCGTTACCTTTCTCTTTCTATGCTTGTATTTTTCTTCGTGAAAAGATGACAGGTGTTAGTGTCAATCTTGCAGCCGAAATGCAATTGTTGTTTATTGTTTATTCATCATCCATAGACAGTACACTGCACTCGGATTTGTCATATTTTATCATTAGCCAGTTCGGCAATCCCAGCGAAGAAGAACTGGCAAGAAACTCCGCTGGTTTTTTTTTCAACGTCCACTTAGACTAAGTTTACAAAAGTATAAAGTCCAAACAATTAATATCATATGCAACAGTTCATGACAAATATCAGTTTATTTGTAAATACTATGCTCGCCATTTAATATGTTGCCAATTACAATATGTTACAACAATATGTACAATGCGTTGGGATATTTTCAAGAGCTTTTTAAATAAATGACCGAACAAGACGCGAAGCGTCTCCGTTTTAGCTTGGAATGTTTTGTTCGTAAATCCGGCTGTTCTACGCTTAGGTCGCATTTCTCAATCAATTCAAGTGAAATGTTGTGACAGGTTCGATAATGATATTGGAAAATGGCGGAGCCTTTCTGTCTAAAAAAAATGTTTTACTCTCATGAGTTGTCAGGTCAACTGTGCTAGTACACTATCAGTTGCCTTCCTCAATTTACGTAAGCCTCCTGTAGGGGTGGTTCTATAATAGAACAGTGGCAGAAGTAAAAGTGCGGTCTCTCTGCGTCTCTATTAAAGCTCGCAGCAGCGGCGACGCGTCACGCCTACTTAATAACGAACGCGCATCCTATGGAGATTTACGCCGCATTCTGCTGTCGGCAACATCGGGGGGGCGGTCGGCGCGGCGTAGGTAGAGCGTACCTAAATCTGTTGATGATCTCCATAGAAAAGAATAGGAAAGATATAACAAATACACAAATGATGCATATAAATAATTTGCACAGCGCTTTACATGGTATTTGGGACATACATCTATAACAGAGCTGATAAGGATTTAGACATAAGAAAAATTACTCGTTATAACTGCAATACACAATTGTGTAATTGGCTTATGAAGATACTGAACTCAAACTCTCGGTTTTGGTCTGAGTCAAATTACATATCACATGTCGATACGTCACATCACACGACACCACCCCTAACGACTACACATCACACCGCACTATACCACACCACAGCACATCACACCACAAAACCCATATAAAACACAACACACCATAGTCCTAAAAACAGAAATGTATTAGATTTATTTGAAATACTCTAATTAATTAAATTTACTTTATAACTAGCTGTAAAGCTAGTTTAGGGGAGAGAGATCGCATAATTTGTGTATATATGTTGCATCTAATAAGCATTTCACATTTCAAACGTATGGGAAAGTATGTGCCTCGTAACAGTCCATACACGCTGATGTCCATCCGCCAACACGTCAACACAAATCCTCCTGTGATTATGTATTAGTAGATTTAGCCCCCATTGCACGAAGAGACGGTTGAGCTAATCAATTTTCAGCAACTTTAAATGAACCGCATTGAATTCCTTTCATACTGTCCATACAAAGTGACGTGTTTTATCATACGTTGACGTTGATTTTCTTTTTTTTTCTGTCGTGCACTTGGCCCTTAGGGCCTTTTTCACCTACTGCTGATTAAGTTATTAGCCACATATAAGGGGCCTTTCTTACCATTACAAGATAATCAGGAATTTAATAAAGGCCCTTTAAGTGTCGATTGAAATAAATCAGCACTCAAACCAGGCTTAGAAAAGTGCAGACAGCGGGTAGTAGCACATCTCCTTCCCTCTGTGATCTGAAGTGATCTCTGATGTATGCATAGGTCGCTCCAGAAGGGTAAAGCGAATGATAATACGCTGAATATCGCTTTTACTAGTAACACTTTTACTGATTACACATTCGAAAACTTTCCAAGCAGGACAGTTATTCTCATGGCTAATGCCTTCAACCTACCGTCGATTCTAAAATCTCACACCATTACTTACACAAACTCAGTGGGTAGGCAAAATTAATGTTACACTCAAAACTAGCTGCTAAGTACGAGCAGGTACACGTTACGGTATCTGTCATGGTGGGCATTTCGCGCTCAGCGCCGTAGCTAACGTCAATTCAAATATGTTTCTTGAAATATTTTATTCGGTTATTTTAAATGGATTTATTTAGTTTAACTTGTTCGTTTAAATATTTACATGAAAATAAAAAAGCAATTTCAAATTAAGTCATATTAAAATATTTTCCTCAAATCCTTTGTACATTCGAACACTGACGAGTCGTGAGAGATGTCACAATGTTTTTTATAGTTTTATATTCTCTTATTGATAGTCCATTCCTTATGCAAAATATTTATCTTATTATCTCTATATTATACATCCTTTAAGAATTACAAAATCCACTGATAAATGTTACGTCTTAAATACGAATATACGAAATAATTTACAAAATTAATTGATTAGACGAGCCTGATTATTTTTCTTTCCACAGATTAATTGATTCAAATTATTTAAAAGTAATGACTGTTTTCAGTTCAACTACACAATTCTACGTACGATAGATATCTAATAGAATTCTACATTCCACGCCAGATCTTTTACTATTTCAGAAAACTCATGCCACTTCGACCATTGTCGAACTTTCAATATATACAATTTACCCCTACGAGAACCTTTAAATTCCCTTTTTTGCCTTCTTTGCCTCTAAATTCCCTTTTTTGGAATTACCATTATTACTCTGAGACCAGCCCCCCTTGGCCCCGCGATAGCTACGCCACTGGACACGCTCGCGTGTGCGCGCGGACAAACCACTCCACCGCACTTTATTAATGATGGTAAAAAAGAGAGTAATTTGTTTGATGAAGTGCTCTAATTTCACAGCAGCCGACCGACAATCTGGTAGGTAGTGGTAATCAAACCTACGCGGATAATTTAGAAGGTAGATTAGATGGTAACTATAGAGAAGAAATGTTTGATGTGTGCATAAAAATGGTCAAAATATTAATAAAAAATGTTTTATAACCTTATATACCCTCAATTGGAGGTTATGCAACGACATCTAGATTGAAGCATTTTAATCAGATTTTGAAAATATTTAAAAAAGTTTTGGGGCCGGGCAATAGTTGAAAGCAGGATTGTAGTTGTTGAATTCTATTGTAACGAATACGTACACTCAGAACTTTATAAGTGCGCCTTTTAGTGTAGGCATTAGTATTATCTCAACTTAATTATTGCGACGTTGTATATGGACCATGCATACTTAAGAACGGCCCGTAAGCTATGCTCCCCATACAAACTTAGTTTACTAATGATTTGGAAACTGCTATTCCAATTGAATTGATATTTTATATCTAATATCAGGTGACAAATATCTATGTCTGCATGCTTTTGTTTTTTGAAAAATCCTAACCGAATGAAATGAAAGCAAAAAGAAAATCTTCATACGAATTTAGTTTTCTCTGTGGTTTGAACCAGAATACATTTACCGAAAAAACAAAGACATGCAGACACAGATATTTGTAGCTTAAGGCTGTTCCGGCCCATATAAAGTTGTTTGCACACATAACGCAAAAAGTATTGCACTTGAAGCCACGAATTAATAATAAAAGTTTAATATAGTCATATTACTTGCAGCGAAAACAATTTCACAATTTCAGGATTATTGGTTTTGTTACAATTTATGTAAATACGATTTTTATTTAACAGCGCCATCTAACGGTGTAAATCTTCTAATCGGCAATTACAACGAAACCATTAAACCTGAAATTGTGAATATGTTTTCGCTGCAACTACTATGGCTATATTTAATATTTTTGACGAATTCGTGCCTTAAAGTGCAATACTTTTAGCGTTCTGTGTAAAAAAAACATTGTATGGGTCGGAACATCCTTAATATTACATACCAAATATCAAGTAATTTAGAACAGTGGTTTTCGAATTATTAGTAAACTACGTTTGTATGGGAGGCGAAATTTTCTGATGCTTACGGGCCAACCTTAACCGTACCGAGAGATCTATTCAGAGAATACAAAATGCTTGCATAATATATTGTTATAAGTTTCCCAGGCGAGCCCATGTTACTGCGGTCTATAACACCACCGGTATTCTTAAGATGAAAGCGCGGCGACAGCTACACTTCCAGTGTTTGGTTTTTAAAGTTATAAAGAAGCATACTCCTGAATACCTATATAAAAACTCACCTGGACACAAGAAACGCACGGGCATAACACCCGGGCACAGTGTTTCCCATTACAGGTCCCTAAGCATCACTCTGCTGCCATTAGAGGCAGTTTCAAATACACTGCCACTAAATGCTGGAACAATATCCCACCACCGATCAGGGCAACAACGGGTCTTCCAGCATTTCGACATGCGTGCTTGAGACTGCTCCTGGGGCAGCAGAGAGATGCGGCAATGTAAATAACACTATAGTTTTATGAAAATAAAATTTAAATGGTGAAGCAAAACTTTAACACTAACACTAAAACTAAAAACGAAAAATTAATAACAATAATAAGATTCCAGTGCTATGCAAACTCAACTGCATTAATTCCTACCTTAGCAGCGCTTACACACAAAATCTATGTACATACACATCCACACTCTTAATAATTACATATTATATGTTACAAATATTCTAGTGCGGTACCAGTGCAAACTTAAAGTTTACTTTTGTTTTAGTATTATCGCAGCACTCCTCACCCACGTACGAGGTGAGCAGCGCGACACCTCACAATATCATATATAATAAATTTATTGACAGGTACTTGCTGAAAACCAGCACCTTGCAGTCAGCTCAACTCAGGAAGTACTGGCCGCTTAGGAATTATGCTGAGCTAGCACCTTTTGGTATACAATTACCTCATTAGGATGCATTATTTAATGATAGGTTATTTTAAAACATTTCTAAATTGTACCTAATTGTTTTTTGTTGCCAATAAAGAATTTGAATTTGAATAAGTTCTCAAAAATTTACCATGTGTTTCATCCAGTTCAATGTAGCCGTTCTCATAAAGATAAATTAATTAAATAAATTAATTTTAGGGGTAAGCGTAATGGACAGTGATTGTAAAATTAGTCCTGCGTGTCCAGTTACATAAAGAACTACCACTAACTCACCTAAAATTCAACTATTGTATTCTGTTCCATTATTCGTCTTTGATGTGCTTGTGATGCCATCACGCTAAATAACATTCCAGGGTGAGCAGTGTGGTTGTTTATTATTTTGGTGTCGAACTAATCGCTCGAAGGACTTATGTTACGGCTGGTTCGACTTGGCTCCCCTAAAATACCCGCCTGTAGCTAATGAAGTATGGAACGCAATCGCGGTAGTCTCTGCACAGAAATAGACCAGACTGGACATGGAAAGCTATCTTGGTAGCTTTGACTGAATATTTGCAAACATAAATAAGTGTGCAGTGCTCTTTAGAGGGCTTCTGTTGGCCACTAGTGGGTGACACTGAGTTGTGAGCCCTAGAGAACTGTCAATATTGAGTAGCTGTCAAATAAAACGTATTTCACGTATTTTGCTCAGTCTTCTCCAGCGAGGACGGAAGGACGGGAGCGACGAAAACGTCTAACCTTAGTTAGTTCGCCCGCGAATACATGACTCGAAAACCGAATTTCATTTGCATTAAATTTTTTAAAAATATTTTGTAACCTTACGTAAAGGTACTAAACATTTTTTAACCTTATGTAAAGGTGGCTAAGCCGCCGACCCCATACAAATGTGTTTCGGTTGCTACTCCCACCCTTCCATGCTCGCTGGTTTACTCGCCCTATAACCCTACTTCAGAACTTTCTATCATGCATGGCTTATTTAAAAATAATCAGGGTTCAAAGGTGTCCGCTACAAAAATATGCTTTTTAGGGTTCCGTAACCAAAGGGTGCCTACGGAACCATATTAGTAAGCCTCCGCTGTCTGTCTGTCCGTCTGTCACAGGGCTGTATCTCAGTAACCGTAACAGATAGACAGCTGAAATTTTCACAGAGTGTGTATTTATTGTGCCGCAATAACAAGAGGTGAGATTTAAAAATTATTAAAATTAAAGGGGGCGCCCAAACAAAAAACGTGATTTTTTTTATTAAATCTTTTACTATGGTACGGAACCCTTCGTGTGCGAGTCCGACTCGCACTTGGCCGGTTTTTTACATAATGATGTATAATGCAGTCCCATATTTCAAATAACTGCCTTTATAGAATACTTTTTAAATGAAAAACCCGTAAACTGACTGTGCAGAGACACCAAAGGTCCTCAGAAAATTCAAATTCACCTCACATTTTATTAATTTATCCAAGTGATATACAATCCACTCGATGCATTCAATTCAAGTGAAATAAATATAAAAAAGCAACCTTAAATCTACTTATATAAAAGTATTATAATTTAAGTATTAAGTTTTATAATTTAGTAAAATATACTTTTTCGTCCTAATAAAAAACTTATATTGATTGAACATCAAATTGATTACAATAAACTGACTTGACTTGCAATTAAGGGCCCTACTGGACCACTTGGTATCGTCATACTCGTCGTCATGGTATCATAAACCCCTTCGCAAAATAATCTCAGTATTGCAACCCTGAGATCATTTATTTGGAACGAAATAGGTGTGTCAAAATGTCTGCAATGCAAGAATCACATCGGTTGGACATCGGCGTTACTGAAGTTTGGTTCGGAACTCCGGCTCCTTGTGTGGCTACTATGTAAAAATAGCGCTAACCGGACGCTTTAGACCGGAGGAGACAACGCTTAGTGCCGCGTCACTCGGCACCGCGGCATCGTCACTGCGAGATCACTCGAACACAGGAAGCCCGAACAACACTCTCTCGCCCTGAGCATAACACAGACTACGAACATTTAAGAATAACCCTGTTACCATGAAGCTGAAATAACTTCCATACAACGAGCGCGCAAAAAATGACGCCACGCGACTTACAACATTATATCGCCGTGCACATTTGTAGCGCAGTTATGAAAACGGAGAAAAATCCAATTTGAAGTCTTCCAAATTGGTAGGTAAACTGATAAGGATAAGAATTATTTTTCAATAAACCAGATGGTGGTTAGGTCATTCTTCATTGGTAGTGATGTATTCAGCGAGAGTCGAAACCAAAGAATATATGCCGAAACAAAGGCCAAATTCCTCAGGCGGCACAATCGACGTGTCGACACTTTTTTAGTTGCATCCGTTCTTCTGTTATTTTATCACCTCCATGCCTGTTACTAACAAACCCAGGGGGTCCATTCAGGGCAAGAGTGAGTTCGAGTTCGGGAGTGAGTTAACCTAAAAATAGCTAGGAAATATATGATTATTTAAATAACGAAACCGTTATTTATACTTCCAACGTATTTACGGGACAGACCAGATTTTTTCCTAACTGTAACGATCTTCAAGAAGTGTGGAAACATTAACTATTTAAAAAAGTGAGTTGATATTTAGTGACGAATTCGAACTCACTCTTGCCCTGAATGGACCCCCTGATCATTCTTCTTTCATATTCTTCTGAATATTTGTACATTGTTTTGTCCTTTGCATTGACATACAGTTTTGAATTCGTGAGAAAGCGACGATGTTCTGGGTCCAATTTCAAACCATTCCGAATAAGTTATGTTTCCGTCAAACATAACACGCTAAGTTTCGAGTGCGGTTTCCAAAAATCGGTATTCAGCTAATTCACACACGCGTTTTGTTATTGTCTATGGAGTGGTTTGTCTTGCGCGCCGCCTACAGGGTAAAATAACCTGTCACGAATATGACAGTTATTTTCTCACTCAAATATGACACACGAAAAGAAAGAGACAGCGATATGCCAACGTAATGTAGAAAAGTGATATTCGAAGTTCGGCGATGCGATGCTCCGAATTTGACAAATAGAATTCTCAAAACCGCAAGTATTCGGCAAAACACACGGCCCACGAGAACATGAGCGCGCGTTACGAGTTTGCGCATGCGTTTTGCAAACTGCGCTAGTAGAATACCATTTCGCGCGAAACATGCTGTTTTGAGAAAACACAAACATAACGCGCGCAGTTATCAATTAGCAGAATAAGGCTTCTGGTGTCTTTTTTTATGCAACTTGACATGGATGGCTAATACCCGAAGAAATTAGGTGCCATGCCAGGTCCCCTTCCCTTTATGAGCACGGCTATATGAAATGGGTTCCGAACCATGGAACAGCTCGCATTCGTAATGAAATGTACATATCCAACTCGGAAAGAGATAGAAAGTGGTACATGATTTGGGCGAACATTTGAACTAATAACCCCTCGCGTGAAAGGCAAGTCCTCTAGCCCCTACACCGCATGAGCTCTCTCTCTCTCTCTCTCTCTCTCTCTCTCTCTCTCTCTCTCTCTGATTTTATAAAAGTCCACATCTATAAGAGTGGAATTTGAGCATATAAATGAGAATGAGTTTATAATTGAGAAGGCAGTAAATGTATTTCCCTCGTGACAACAATCTTAAACAAACCGAAGGGGTTACAGAACCTCTGAAATATGTCACATCATTAACTGAAATCTGCAAATCTTGCTATCATTGCGCGGTTTTTTTATGTTAAGCGCGGCATATGGCGTACGCCGACGACGCCCATGAGATTTCAAACCTACAGGGGGGCTGCGAAAACCATGGCGGCCTCCGGATTCCCATACGGTCACTTTGACCATATAGCGGAGACGCGATGTCGACCGCATGCCACTTCTCCTTCTCAGTGGTACTGCCTATGGATATGAATAGACAATAAACAATTTAAAACAATGCCCTGTCGCCTTCAGGATTTTCGTGTAAGCCTCCCCTCGTCCATGACTGCGGACGCGGGCTTTCGCAATGCGTACAATGCTGCGGGTAGTGCATGAGGCTGCTCATAGAAGCGGCGGCGGGCGGGTCGGCCGAGCTGCGCAGCTCGGTGCGTACATAAATTCGTCACGAGAGGACGCGACGGAGGCGGCGGGGCGGGGCGGCGGCGGCGGCTGGCGCGACGCCAGGGGGCGAGGGCGGCGCGGCGTCGCGGCGCCGCGGGTAAGGCCGCGTCTGCACCGACTCCCAAGAACGTGTTTTAGCAATAGGCTGACAATGCGAAGACACACAGAGTCAACTGACGGATGGGACCAAAAAAGTTTTATACAAAATGTACTGTTTCTTTTTTTACCATAAATAATTCTTAATAGCCATGTATTGTATTGTATTGTATTGTTTATTCATCATCCATAGACAGTACACTGCACTCGGATTTGTCATATTTTAGCATTGGCCAGTTCAGCAAAACAAAACACAGCGAAGAAGAACTGGAAAGAAACTCCGCTGTTTTTTTTTTCAACGTCCACTTAGCCCCGGTTGCACGAAGAAACGGTTAAGTTAATCAATGTTCAAACACGTCACTTTTACTGAACCGCACGGAGTGGCTTCCATACTGTCCACACAAAGTGACGTGTTTGATCATACGTTGACGTTGATTTTGATTTTTTGTGCTTTCATGCACTCGGCCCTTAGTCTAAGTTTACAAAAGTGTTTGTCAATTATTTTAACAAAAACATAGGTAAAACACTAAATTCACATGAATACACAAAAATGTACAATCCATGCCGTATGCAACAGATCATGACAAATATCATTTTATTTGCAAAGACAATCCCCTCCAACTAATATGTTGCCAATTGGAGCAGGCCAGTCCCCACAAACAGCACCCGTTCACGAGCATCACGCCGGGCACAGCCATTACCTCTTTCAACCATATTTTAGGGAAAGAGATAACCTGAGCCAAGCGTCACCGTAAGCAAGGACCTTTAAGCGATGCACTGCTCCAGTGGCAACACAACACTGTGAAGCTTCAAAATAATTATCTGAAGTTATGTGTCAAGGGAAGTTAAGAAATTTGATCCAAAAAGTAGAATCAGTGGGTGACCTATTATTTACCAGGAAAAAGGTTATTTGTCCGGGTTTAGTACGCCCGTTTACTTAAGAATCTATAAATGCACAAGTCACTAAGCTTTAGTTAAGGAAAACTAGAGAAAAAACAAATTTAACAAAAAAAAATAACCGACTTCAAAGAAAAAGCACTAAAAAGTAAAAAATAATTTTCATTTTTTAGTTACTTCACTTCACTTAATCAAATTGTGACATGATTTAGTGTAGGTTGATTGCAAGAAGTTGAATGAATAATTGAAATGAAATTAAATTAGTGAAACGGTTTCTCTTTATTTCTATAATTTGTTGTACTTTTGTACAACTTTTTTATATTTTTCCTACCTGTATTGCTCGCGTTCTTCTAAGATAACTTTATTTTTTTTTGTTAAATTTGTTTTTTATTTGTTTATTTTTAGTGAATCTGAAGTAAACTTACTAATTTGTACACGTCCTTTCCAATAAAAAAAGAATCACCGAAATCGGTTGGCGTTATATTGAGTTATTCGTCCATTTGTCGCGCACATCTTAATACAAATTTAAGACTTTTATGATTTTCTCATGGATATCATTGTCAGAACTTAACCAAATTAAAATGGGACTACTTGGGAAGCACTAGCTATCATTTAAAAAAAATAATCATCAAAATCGGTTCACCCAGGCAAAAGTTATGAGGTAAAAAACATAAAAAAAGCAAAAAAACAAAAAAAAAACATACAGACAAATTGATAACCTCCTCTTTTTTTTAAGTCGATTAATTATGAAGATTTTAAAAAAAATACATTTCACATTACATGAGCGCGGCTCCTATGTACGTATAACGATTCAAAAAGTTGTCTCATCGGGTATATATATTCCATCTCTCTCTAACTCGCGGTGGTTGTACTTGAGCTGACGTCTCACTCCCACACTGTGTTCGTCTTGCAAACACAGCGCGCTTAGCTAGGTCTATGGTTTTAGCATTGAAAATCCTTTTTTGATCGCTTCAGTCTAGAAAAATGCGACCGGGGGCTAGCAGTAGCTAGAAACGAACCATAAACTTTTAGTTTGTATTAATATATAGATATGTTCAAAGTATTACAAACCATCTCTAATGATTGCGTAATTTCTGACATTTGGCTGTTCTGAGCACCTTTTGTCCTTTGTCACAGCTACCCAAACCGGTTGCATATTGGATCCATCAATTCGTTCTAGAAAAAAAAAGACAACGTGAAGCAATTAGAAGATTTTAATTCAAATAAATATAAAATTTTCTGGTAAACTTCTGGTTTATAAATCACCCAAAATGCTATATCAGTTACCCATTAAATAAAGCGACGTATTTGCTTAGCAAGAAATATTTAACACGTGCTCTTATGCCAACACGTTAAGGCTTTACTTACGGTAAAGTTATCTTAGAAGAACGCGAGCAATACAGGTAGGAAAAATATAAAAAAGTTGTTCAAAAGTACAACAAATTATAGAAATAAAGAGAAACCGTTTCACTGATTTAATTTCATTTCAATTATTCATTCAACTTCTTGCAATCAACCTACACTAAATCATGTCACAATTTGATTAATCCAAAACTTTTGCTCGTGATGTCACTAATTCGCTATGCACAATTTTTTTTCCGATTCGTCGTACTGCGGCGGCAGTGTGACACCGCCCTTACACCGATGTCCTACTGCGCTGGCGAGTTCGTCCGACGCATCGGTTAGCGCCTCACGGGATTAAGATTTGCAGCGCTGTATTCTTGAAACTGAACGCGCAGCGTGCCTCCTGAATCATAGAGATTTCAGTACATTTTATTTCATCTCTTGTTTGAATTACCAATGAAGTTTACTTGGTTAATTTTCATGCCAAACGTAATGGGTTTAATCATTTCCCTGACCATGCACCACTTCTTTCTCTTTCTGAGTTGGATATGTGCATTTTCTTTACAAATGAGAGCTGTTTTATGGTTAAGAATATATGTAAAATTGTAGGTTCCTAGCGGTAAGGTTAGTAGCATCGCGTTGGATGAAAAGATGGACGAAGCAGCAATGAAAAATGCAAAGTCGTTTCCATTCAGTTCAATGTAGCCGACATGAAGGGAAGGTCGTGGCATGGAACCTAACTCCTTCAGGGTTGTGTTGGGCTAATATCATGACGATTGGTGTGGCATTATAGTCATCCATGTCTACTTAACAAATAAATGTACGTTGTGCAGCACGTTTTGCAATAAAAATAAAAGTTGGTACGAGTATGTGAGGTGAAAAGATGTTTACAGTACATATTGGCAATGACTTTTTATCAGAAATTTGTAGTAATTTTTGTTTGTTGCTGGTTCACCATTATGTTAGGCTAATGCCATGATAGTCATGGCATTAGCCTAACATACCTCATGGGACCTAGATGTCCTGCCAAGAGCTTCCTTATTCAACAACTTTAACAACAGCAACCATTTTAGTTACCTCCTCCACCATTTTTTGTTCAATGCGATAACCCAACACTTGCTAACCGGGATGAATGCATTAAGAAAGTAAACGGACCTACAGTTTTAAGTGGAAATCGAACCACGATACCTTAGTCGCCTTATACGACATGCAAAGAAAAAAATCAGTGAGCTCACTTATATTATATTTTAAGAGTGTCGTTACCCTATCAATACCCCATACTAGGGGCGACTGTTTACATGTTCTAAATGTTTTACTAGAGTTTTGTTATTTTGTACTTCAAATATATTTTTTCAAACCTACGCGTCTGAATGTTTTTTTTTTTATTTACCTTTAAGACTGGAAAGTATTGGCTACTAAACATTGGAAAAAGTTGTTTTTTTTACTGTCATTTCATTTTAGTTTTCACAGGAGAATACACCCATTTCAATAAAACTAAAATCATACCGACATAGAATTAAGGTTTCTTGATTTTTTTTTATTTAATATTTTATTATTTATTATATTAAGCGGCATATGGCGTACGCCAGGACCTCTTAAGGTGCCCGACGACGCCCATGAGCTTTCGAACTTTTAAGGGGGCTGCGAAAATAATGCCGGCCGGCCAGGTGCTTCTTCACACCATGTTTAAAGGATCCCAGTAGGTACTTAAGGGGAAATAACTCGGCAGGGAGTGCGTTCCATAGTTTACCGACCCTATAGATAAAGGACCTAGAGGATCGGTTGGTTCTAATTTTTGGAATGTCGACAGTGTACGGGTGCATTTCCTGCCTGTTCCGTGTTGTGCGATGGTAGAAAGGGGACGGAGGGACAGCGTTATGCAGCTTTAAATTTTAGGATATTAACCGTAAGGACCTGGAAGACATATTCACTAGTTTAATTCGCAGTCGACGTGCAAAATTGTGCCTTGCCCAATGGACAAAGAGAGCATTTCTTAAAAATCTTCAAATCTCAGAGTCCCGCTGCTTTCACGACAGTCTTAAGGTGTCCCCTTCCCGGCGGGACTAACTCATTCGCGGGCACGGTACAAAACCGTGCTGTTGCGCTCTGCGACCTTCTATGTTTCAAAGAAAAAGACAGGCTCCGTGATGAGGAGGATGCAACATGTCCACAAAGCAGATAATGCGCATAGTGTTTGATTTGGTAAGATTTACGAAAATTTTAATTACAAAACGACTTCTAGCTAAAAGTAAAACACGACCGCTGTAGTATAAAATCTAACAAAAACCAAATATATTAAAAATCATGATTAAATAAGCTATGCCTGGACTAATCTTTTCAAAATGTTCTTACTTTATCATTGCGTAATCCACCTCCGAAGTTATTGTATAAAACGCGCAAAAAAATTCAAACTTTCGGACCTTATATTTTGGAAACCAAACACAATTTTACAATGCTAATGGTCATCAGACATCTAGTTCGATCAAATAAAGCTATTTTGAGCAAAATTTTGGATCTCTGACGAGAAATATGGGCGTGATCTTCTTTCCCTTTTGTATGGGGAGATGAGCAGGATGGCCCACCTTAAGGCATATCACCAACAATGTAGTTTGCATCATCAATTCGTTGAACCTGTTACTTTCCATCTTTTCTTAGTACTGTTATAATATGATCATGTTGACTACTAGCGCGCTGTACATATTTTTTCCCTAATGTTTATTTAATAATACAGCTATTAGCGTGTAAAAAATCAATGCAGAGCTCCGAATAGTTATTTAAGAATGGGCTCATAACAAAAGGAGTGTAACAAGAACGCCATTGTTATAAGAAAATTGAATCAAGACTCTCCAATTAGTGCGGCGCGTGCTTCAGTAAGCTGAGAAGAAAACAGATTACCAAAATATAGTTTGCTCAACACCAAGCACGGAAAATGTAATGGCTTGTTAGACGGCCTTAAGTTTTGAGCCTTCGCAGTAGACTATATTTCTTTAGTCGCCAGGGACAGTTTTTCAATTTGATATATTACTATATTGGTTTGATTTTGTTTACTATATAAACTAAACAAGCAAATATTATGAAGCATGAGCAAATATCTGGCTAAATGTTATTTATTAGAAAATAAAACTCTGTCCTGTATATTTCATTGAATTGTAACACTTGTTTGAGATTTAAAATAATTCGAATTCATGTCGATGAGTTGTATAAGTATTGTTCAGTATTGTTTATATCCCAGCCTTGAACAATATGTATAAAGTAGTTATTTTAATAGGTTTTTTTTTTCTTTAATTAATGTGTCCTTGCTTCCTTGCAAACGTCCTGTTTGGCAGTACTATTTGGATCTAAGTACGTATTTTATAATTGTGAACGGGAAAATATGTTATGTAAACCCGTGAAGTTTCTTTGCGGGTTCTTCTTTACTGGGTTGATCGAAAATGATATGAAATGAAATGAAAATGAAACGGTCTATTCTACATACATATCACTATAGTTCAAAAAAGTGAAGTTCTTGGTTAGTACGATAGAGTATATTTTACCCAAGTGATAAGTACCTAAATTATTTATAGCATGAGTCACGAAATACAACCCAAAAATATAAAATCAATTTACAAAGCGCTACATGGTGTCTAGCCGAACAGAACCGAAACGCCAGACATGCTGTCGAATAGACCGCACCGCACGCCAGCTCGTCAATCAATCCGAGATCCGAAATATTTGGAATTACTTCATTTTTTCACGAATCCGCATGCCAAGGCGTCCGATACACGAACCGCGCCCATCAAAGTTGAAGCCTTCACCCGCTGCCACCCCCGTCCCACCGCCCGTGGGAGCACTACCCCACTTCACCGGCTGGGGGCCGGTTTCCCGTATCGCGCCGTTTTTTTCCCGATCGGCCCCACCCCCGGCGGGGGCGGCGTGAGGGCGGAGGGGGCCCGCCACCCCCGCCGGGCGGCTTGGTGACGCTTGCACCTGGCTAGTGCGACCGGCGTGAATTGGCTGTAAAGAGATCGATACTTTTTATGTTTGTATTTCGAAGCTCAAATCAAATCAAATCAAATCAAAAAAAATTTATTGCATATACATTTTAGTGCAGTGTACAACAAGAACATAATGGTACAATGTCTTTTTTTTTTATGTGACTGGACATGGATGGCTTATACCACAAGTTCTGTCATGGTATTAGCCCAACACACCACATGGGAACTAGGTGCCATGCCAGGACCTTCCTTATATTGCACGGCTACATTGAACTGGATGGAAAACACGGACAATTTTCATTGCCGCTTCGACCATCGATCATCCAATGCGATGGTACCAACCCGGTCGGGATAAACCCTACCACCTAGTAAGTAAGGAAGGGGACCTACAGCTTAACGTGGAATCCGAACCACGGCCAGCCTCTCTCAACGGTCGAATGGTCACCCATCCAAGACCAGACCGGACCCAGCGTTGCTTAACTTCGGAGAGCGATCGCCGAAGTGTCGCGCCACTGGGCCACTGAGGCTGACAAACTAACTGTCTATCTGTCGGCTGTCTAACTCGGTCTTTAAAAATGCTACCTAGATATAGGTGGGGCAATGCTTGTGAATGCATACATGCATTTACATTAAACCACGAAACAAAAAAAATATAGTACAATTAAAATAAAAAAGCCTCAGCCTCAGCATTTGTCAGCCTCAATGGCCCAGTGGCGCGACACTTCTGCGATCGCTCTCCGAAGTTAAGCAACGCTGGGTCCGGTCTGGTCTTGGATGGGTGACCATTCGACTGTTGAGAGAGGCTGGCCGTGGTTCGGATTCCACGTTAAGCTGTAGGTCCCCTTCCTTACTTACTAGGTGGTAGGGTTAATCCCGCCCGCGTTGGTACGACCGCATTGGATGAACGATGGTCGAAGCGGCAATGAAAATTGTCCGTGTTTTCCATCCAGTTCAATGTAGCCGTGCAATATAAGGAAGGTCCTGACATGGCACCTAGTTCCCATGTGGTGTGTTAGGCTAATACTATGACAGAAGGTGTAGTATTAGCCATCCATGTCCAGTCATATAAAAAAAAACAAGCAACGCTCCTGCGATACTTAATAGTGACGTTTATTTCAATGCAGTCTCACTCATTTCGCACTATTAAGGACCAAGTGTTCAGTTTACTGGGTTGTAAGGTAAATTAAGGATAATCTTTTGCTTTTCTTCTTGGCATACGCAATTTTTATCGCAAATCACTCGCGCATCCGAAGGAACATGTTCAATAGAGAACGCACGCGCCCAGCGGTAATTACGTGAAATGAAATCAGAAAGGGGATAAAATTATGAGCAAACTTTCGCTCAACCTGATGGAGGGACGCGGGCGGAAGAAGTAGTGGCATAGGTTGCCGGAATAGTGGACGTACTGTTATTATTATACGTTATTATTACGTATTAAAGTTCCGGATTAGTGAGACTCTACTTATCTATTAACCATATTTCGCAATCACGAGAAAAGCATACATTTTCATCGAGGTGGAGCGAGAAGAAAATGGGTTCATGCTTTTTCTCGTCCTTATTAGATGAACACCAGGGATTGTGTATTTATATTCGCCAATCACGCATCTAACTGTTATGAACAGCTGAACAGGGCCTATTGAAATATTCTCTCTCGAGCAACACATGGTTACTAATATTAATATAATCGTTTGATGGTCTCTTGAGAGGCCACACGCTGAGGTACGATTTAACGCTTCATAAGCTCTAAACGAGCACGAGGTCCGAATCGTGTGAACTTTTCAATGATTAATCATGATACAACTCTTGAATGATTAGGGCCTCGTCTCGCGAGCTCATTAGAAATATTACTGCGGACTGAACAGAGGCTATCAATGTGAAAACGAGCTGTATTTTATATGTTAGCTCATTACTTGCAATTGTCACCTCGTAGCCTAGTGGCGCGGGGACTGGCCTAGCGTACCAGAGGTCTGGGTCCAATTCCGACATGCACCACTGTCTTTCTCTTTCAGAGTTCGATAAGTGCATTTCGTCACGAATGCGAGCTGCTCCATGGTTCGGAATCCATGTAAAACTGTAGGTCCCCTTCCCCTACTAGGTGGTAGGGCTTAAGGGTTGGTACCATCGCATTGGATGAAAAGATGGTCGAAGCGGCAATGGAAAATTGTCCGTGTTTTCCATCCAGTTCAATGTAGCCGTGCTTATAAAGGGAAGGTCCTGGCATGGCACCTAATTCCTTCGGGAATGTGGTGTATTGGGCTAATATCATAACGGTAGTTGTGTGGTATTAGCCATGATATTAGCCCAATACACCACATTCCCGAAGGAATTTGGTGCCATGCCAGGACCTTCCCTTTTATGAGCACGGTTACATTGAACTGGATGGAAAACATGGACAATTTTTCATTGCCGCTTAGACCATCTTTTCATCCAATGCGATGGTACCAACCCGGGCGGGCTTAAGCGCTTCCACGTAGTAGGGGAAGGGGACCTTCAGTTTACATGGAATCCGAACCATGTAGCAGCTCGCATTCTTAACGAAATGCACTTATCGAACTCGGAAAGAGAAAGACAGTGGTGCATGGCGGTATTGAACCCAGGCCTCTGGTACGTTAGGCCAGTCCCCGCGCCACTAGACTACGAGCCGCTCATACAGGTGTACAATGTCGTCCTTGGATGAGTTATATCGTCTTGTCGCTGGAAGCTGTGTTTAGAATAACAAGCGTCGTGCGCCGTTTTATGTAGTTTCAGCGTTGTCATTTAATTAGGCCTCACAAAACATGCATAAATTACAATTTATATAAAAGTGAGCCACCAGAACATGCAAACAGCATATATTACAAACTAATAGTCTCCCACGCACATTCTAGTTATAGGCGAACACAACTTGTATACGGAAAAATCAAATTTAGTGGAGAACGAGAGAACCACAAATATAATACGATGAACCGGTAGATAATACAGAATATACACTTAAATGATAATATTAAACTACATGATAAAATAAACCAGTCAAATAACTCATAAACAAAAGACTAAAAAACATTGATTTTATGTGAAATGCAAGGATTTCAAAGACTCAGTTTGCAGACTTTCAAAGTTGCAGTACATTATCCGATTATTATAGATAATAAAACATATTAAAAGAATGGTCCTGGCATGGCACCCAATTTCCATGTGTGGTGTTGGGCTATTATCATGAAAGTAGATGAGGTATTAGCCATCCATGTCCGAGGTCTCGCGTGCAGCCCTCAATAATAAATGAAGTTTGTCATTCCCGTGGGCAGGCGAGTCTCGGAGCCGCCCGACGCCGCACTCGGCCGCCCGCCCAGAGAGCCCTGTGTACCGTGCGTGCCCTCCCCCCCCACCACCACCACCACCACCCCCCGCCCACGTTGCACCGACCGCGCGCCACACGAGACATCCGCCTATAGCGACACACGCGTCCGCTTTGACTAGGTGGAGCTTTTTAAGCTCCTCCGGGCAGCCGTCGGGGCGGAGCGGCAAGGGAAGTTATTGCGGGTCATGAATTTGAAAATATCAATATTCATGAGTGTTTAGGACGGTATGGTTCTTGGAATTTGTGCTTTTTGGACGTGCATGATGCGTCTCCTTACTACCTCTCAATCGGAATAGTTAACGTATACAACCAAAACCGATTAAAATAATTTGTGGTCGTGCTGTCAGTTATTCAAGTTGTTCCGTAGTTTTAAGCAGCACAACCATTCGTCACAAATGCGAGCTGTTCCATGGTTTGAAATCCATGTAAAACTGTATGTCCCCTTCCCCTTGGAGGTGGTAGGATATAAGCCCGCACGGGTTTGCAACATCGCATCGAATGAAAAGATGTTCGAAGCAATTAAGAAACATTTTTCGTGTTTCCGTCCAGTTCAATGAAGCCGTGCTCATTAAGAACGGCCCGTAAGCTATGCTCCCCATACAAACGTAGTTTACTAATCATTTGGAAACCGCTATTCTAATTAAATTGATGCTTAAAATCTAATTTCAGGTAACAAATCTCTGTGTCTGCATGCTTTTGTGTTTTTTGAAAAATCCAAACCGAATGAAATGAAAGCAAAAAGAAAATCTTCATACGAATTTTGTTTTCTCTGTGGTTTGACCCAGAACACATTTACCGAAAAAACAAAGACATGCAGACACAGATATTTTTAGCTTAATATTAGATACCAAATATCAAGTAAGTTGGAACAGTGGTTTTCAAATTATTAGTTAACTACGTATGTATGGCAGGCGAAATTTTCAGGTGCTTACGGGCCGACCTCAAGGGAAGGTTCTGGGAGGGCAGCTAATTTACAATACACATATCGTGAAGATGCGTGTGCTATTAGGCATCCATGTCCAGTCCATAACTATGTGACACAAAGTGAAGTTTCTTTGCGAATTCTGGTCTCGGACTCACGAAGAGTTAATTGAATCCGTGGATTAATCAAATTGGGAGATGACTTAGTCGAATTTGGCTACACGAAGATGAATAAATAAATGAAATTAATTGAAGGTTACATAAAAAGCGTTTAATGATTCAAAAGGATATGCCATTAATAATGTAATAATTCGAGAATTAATAGAAATTACAAGGCATCCCAACTTTAACAGAGACGATAGTATAAAGCTGTAAGCGTGTTGGTCTACGTTACTGGTGAAATATGGCAACACAAGAGTTCAGCTGCCAACACTGATGTAAAGTGACACCGTTAGCGTCGTTTGCATGGATGACTTCATTGCCGAACGGAATTCTTCGTCACTACCCTCATCTGCGGCTGAACCCACAGCTACAATCTGCGCAGCCGACGACCTGCAGTGGATATCTGACTGGACGATGATGTCCTGATGATGTCCACAGCCTGGTGGACGAAACGTCGAGCTAAATAAGTGAGCTGAACACTGTTTTTTCGTAAACGTAAAATAATATGTCGAAAGAAAATCTAAACAAACATAAATGTAATAATTACTACCGTGTCGTATCGCAGGGTAGTTACCCGCGGGTGGTACTCGCATTTCGTTTATTTTCCATTAAGAGCGATGTGCGCGCACGGCCCCCGCCGCCCCCGATGCAATCATTACGGATGCTGTGAATTTTTGTGCCCCCCCACGCCCCCCCTCAACCGCCCCCCCTCAACCGCCCCCCCCTGACCCGACGTATCGATCACGAAAACATGCAACGCTGACGGAGGCACAACAGGGGCTGATGCGGGCGAGCTGATGGTCTGTTTTGGTCATGTGTTTGTTCGAACGATCCACAATCAGCAAAACCACGTTTATTGTTAAAATCGGCAAAATATATCTTTACTAGTGTCTTCCTGAACAGGCCTCGCGAGTCTGTATTTTCGAACATTTGTTATATTTGTCAATTTTTCAATATATTAAAAAAATACTGGCTCGATTGCAAAAATCAATATTTTACGAGAATCCGTTGAGAAATGCGTCCTAGCTCAGCCGGACATACAAAAGCGCCCAATCTAAAAAAGGAGCCGCTACGCTCCTTACTTGGTCAATAAGTAACGTAAAAGACTATTCTTGAGTAACGGTTATTATTTAAAAAACACAGGTGTTTACTCTAAATTATTATGAATGAACGAAAATCAACAATTCACATGGTATTCAAAATTTCATTGCAAACGTAAGTTTATTTACTATCCCCGCCACTAAATATATTGACCATTTCAACAGGCAACAGGCAGGCAGTACTCAGAAACAGCTTTACGAGCATCAAGCCGGGTCCAGCCATCGCCACTCTCAACCAAACATATTTTAGGCAAAGAAAGAGGTGACCCGAACCATGGTCCGAACCAAGGGTCCCCCGCAGCGAAGCAATGCACTAGTGGCAACAATAAATAATTGTGAAATATTTGCACTTGTGGTTTTAATACTTTTCATTTAATTTACTTAAACTTTTTGGTAGTCAAACTACATTAAGTTACGTCACAAAGATCCGCGGATTCGATCAACCCAGTAAAGAAGAACCCGCAGAGAAACTTCACGGGTTTGCGTTACATATTTTTCCGTCCACAATTTTGAAATACACACTTAGATCTTCTGTCATGAACTACTGACTACGAAGAGCAAAATGTTATTTAAGTTTAATGATTTTTATAAATTATATATTATAAATGTTATTTAAGTTTAATAAAAAAACATTGTCGGTTTCGTTTTGATTGAATGAGGATGTTTTAACGTTTGTTAAAATACACGTTTACTTTCTATCCTGCTATCTGTATACATATTACCAATAATGTCCTACGGACCTTCATTCCATTTGGGCAATAATTAGTATTTCGGGATACGTAGAGGTGACCCGTGCCCTCCGCCCCCCCCCCCCGCCCCGTAGCGGTCCCCACCCCCGCCACCCCACGCCACCCCCTCCGGCCCCGGCGCCCGGCGCTGCCCGCGACCGCTCCGGGCTAGCAGTTTTTTTATTACTATGTACCCATCGCTCGAATGGACGGCGATCGGTTCATACGTTATAACTCATCCTAGGACGAGTCCTGAAACAGCTTTGAAAACTCGAAATCCAGTTTCAGTTTCGGTTTATTTACGGTGGGATCCATTAGATGTACAGTGGGCAACAGACAAAATACGTTGACTTCTGGCAACACTTTTAGGGGGGCCTATATGTAGATACTTTTTGGACTTTTCGGTAAATGTAACGTACACGGTAATATAGACATATACAATAACGGTACGTGTAATATAGACGTTAATATAGACATGGACAGTAACGGTACGTGTAACATAGACGGTAATATAGACATAGACAGTAACGGTACGTGTAACATAGACGGTAATAAAAACATAGACAGTAACGGTACGTGTAACATAGACGGTAATATAGACATAGACAGTAACGGTACGTATAACATAGACGGTAATAAAGACATAGACAGTAATGGTACGTGTAACATAGACGGTAATATAGACATAGACAGTAACGGTACATGTAACATAGACTGATCGGTACGTGTTCTCAAAGTCGGTGCTATTCCAGTGGAAGGGCCGTGGGGCATTTTCCGTCAGAGGGCTGGATTCCGAATTAATTCCGGCATCGACGCGACACGTCGAGAGACCGAAAGCACCCCTATGCGACCCCAAGCTCAGATGAATTTAGTATGACGTGTTTTGTGGTACGAAATTGCGGAGGCTATAGCCGCAAGGCTGGTCTGCTCGGAATGGTTGTTAGGAAAGTAGATGCGTGTAATACAAATCCATTCAAAATAAACGGACTCAAAATCTTAGCATATAAAATGTTGTAACTGTTACACTCGGTTACAAATAAGATCAATACAGATAGAGATAGACAACCAAGAAGATAAGACATACTTTCGACTCCAAATTAAAATAAGTAAAGACATTTTTTTTTATGTAAAGCGTGGCATATGGCGTACGCCAGGCCCTCTTAAGGTGCCCGACGACGCCCATGAGCTGTCGAACTTTCGGGGCTGCGAAAACCATGCCGGCCGGAATTTGTTAAAACATTAAATCAGGTGGGATGTGGCAACACTTCCCGTCACGAGACTCATCTCAGGAAGCACCTCCCACCGTAGATCCGGTCATTACCCGCTTTTTTCGCAGGGCATAGTGATGTTCGTTTTTCTCTAGTCCGCCCCGCTTCCAGCGCAGCGTGAATTTCCGCCTCCGCCGCCCCCGCCGGCGGCGCCCGGAGGGTGGGGGTGGTGCCGCCCCCCTCCTCCACCCCTACCCCCCGCCCCCCCCCCCGACGCCGCAGCGCCGCTGCACGGAATTTGATTAATGCAATGTGCCGAATAATTGCGATTTTTATTTTGGGAAATACGTTTTTACGTGGCAGGACGCATGCTTTTGAATTTTTCAATTGATAAAAAAATTTTCATTTGCAATTTTCAATGCAGTTTCCATTGTTAGCCAAGGATCGTAAAGATTTTCAATAACAAAACGCATATGTGAATTAGCCATCGATATAATCTAAAACTTGAATACCGATTTTTGGGAACCGCACTAGAAACTTAGCGTGTTATGTTTGACGGAAACATAACTAATACGGAATGGTTTGAAATTGGACAAATAGCAGAATCGGGCTTCAGACTAATGTGCATATATATCTATACAACACTCGTATAAGGTCTCAACTTAAGTACGCTGTCTCTGTATGGAATCAATTTTGTGACAAAAAAATCCAGCGTAAATATGTTTGGATCGTGTTCTGTGTGTTTTGGCACGTAAATATAATAACGTTGTGTCCACTGCATTTCATCCCGTGCATTTCGTAAGAGCCTACTTACTGATTCGCCGTTCGAGGTTCCCTTCCTTGCTTACTAGGTGGCAGGTTTAACCCTGCCTAGGACTATCGCATTGAATGAACGATCGTCGAAACGGCAATGAAAATACTCCGTTTTTTCCATCCAGTTCGATGCAGCTGGGCAATAAAAGGAAGGTCCTGGTATGGTATCTAGTTCCGGGTGTCCCTTCCCGGCGGGACTAACTCATTCGCGGGCACGGAACAAAACGCTGCTATCGCGCTCTGGGACCTTCTCTGTTTCAAAAAAAAGACAGGCTCCGTGATGAGGAGGATGCGACATGGTCACAAAGCAGATAATGCGCGTAGTGTTTGATTTAGTAAGATTTACGAACATTTTAATTAAGTAAATCACGATAAAAATCAAACAAAAACCAAATTGATTATAAATCTTCATGAAATAAGCTAGGTCTAATGACAATAAAACGCGCAAAAAATTTCGGAAACCAAACACTATTTTAAAATGCCAATGGTCATCAGCCATCTAGTTCGATGAAATTTTGGAATAGACAACCGACTGCATCTGCAACACGCGACAGACAGAGACGGCCACATTTCGTCGCCTCAAGAACGGACACTGTTGTTGCCTCTAAAGAAAGCTACGTTGTTATCGCTCCTTTTGCATTTATTTGTTTCTCGGGACGTTTTTGCGTTAGCATTTGTCCTTTTTCCTCGCGCCATTATTCTTTGGAAGTCCGTGAGATACGAGAATTTTGTCTTCGTGGCATTGTTTAAGTAACGACAGATTTTTCAATTTAAAATATTTCTGAAACAGTTTTTGCATTGTTACATTCTATTGTAATTGAGACCGGTGCATTTTATAATTTAGTATACATTCGGTATACAGTACCAGAGGCCCGGGTTCAATACCAACTTGCACCACTGTCTTTCTCTTTCAGAGTTCGATAAGTGCATTTCGTCACGAATGCGAGCTGCTCCATGGTTCGGAATCCATGTAAAACTGTAGGTCCCCTTCCCCTGCTAGGTGGTAGGGTTTAACCCCGCCCGGGTTGGTACCATCGCATTTAATGAAAAGATGGTCGAAGCGGCAATGAAAAATTGTCCGTGTTTTCCATCCAGTTCAATGTAGCCGTGCTCATAAAGGGAAGGTCCTGGCATGGCACCTAATTCCTTCGGGAATGTGGTGTATTGGGCTAATATCATAACGGTAGTTGTGTGGTATTAGCCATCCATGTCAGGTCGCATAAAAAAAAAACATTGAATTTTAGTAAATGTATTCAAAAATGTTTACGTAATGGAAAAAAATATGAAGGCGAATTTAAATGTATTATATTAAAAATATTCAAATTAAATATGCACATATAGCCCGTAAGCCTTCAGTTTGTGTCCAAATGGAACAATAAAATCAAATCTTTCTGTTTTGTTTTGTAAGGTGTCGCCTGGACGCCTGTCGTGATAAATAAGCAGATTCCTTCCATATTGTATGGCGCTCCGATAACACAACAACGCAACGGTGTCATGCCACGCGCACAGTACACACTCGACCGCTGGCTAGGGAAGTGCATTCAAATTGACGAATTTCTTTATTCACATCAATCGAGAATGTTTATCAATTAACTATTATTATTTTCGTGGACAATTGACCGGCTTACATCTGGTTTCTGTTGGAAAATAATGCAAAAGTGTACAAAACGAACTTAAGGTGGCCCATCCCGCTCATCTCCCCATACAAAAGGGGAAAGAAGATCACGCCCATATTTCTTGTCAGAGATCCAAAATTTTGCTCAAAATAGCTTTATTTGATTGAACTAGATGTCTGATGACCATTGGCATTGTAAAATTGTGTTTCGTTTCTAAGTTATAAGGTCCGAAAGTTCGCATTTTTCGCGCGTTTTATACAATCACTTTGGAGGTGGATTACGCAATGATAAAGTAAGAACATCTTAATAAGATTAGTCTTCAGACATAGCTTATTTAATCAAGATTTATAATCTATTTGGTTTTTGTTTGATTTTTCACTACAGTGGTCGTGGTTTACTTTTAGCTATAAGTCGTTTTGAAATTAAAATTTTCGTAAATCTTACCAAATCATACACTATGCACATTGTCTTTTATGTGGACATGTTGCATCTTCCTCACCACGGAGCCTGTCTTATTCTTTGGAAAAAGAGAAGGTCCCAGAGTGCAACAGCACGGTTTTGTACCGTGCCCGTGAATGAGTTAGGCCCGCCGGGTTGGGCCACCTTAAGGTCGGCCCGTAAGCATCAGAAAATTTCGCCTCCCATACAAACGTAGTTTACTAATAATTCGAAAACCAATGTTTCAACTTACTTGATATTTGGTATCTAATATTAGGCTACAAATATCTGTGTCTGCATGTCTTTGTTTTTTCGGTAAATGTATTCTGGGTCAAGCCACAGAGAAAACAAAATACGTATGAAGATTTTCTTTTAGCTTTCATTTTATTTGGTTGGGATTTTTCAAAAAAACAAAAGCCACAGATATTGGTTACCTGATATTAGATATTAAACATCAATTTAATTGGAATAGCTGTTTTCAAATGATTAGTAAACTACATTTGTATGGGGGACATAGCTTACGGGCCGTTCTTAAGAGGAAGTAGTCAAACCAGATGGTCGTTTAAATTCCAAGCGGTTTCTGCTCTATTAAATTATATTAAATTAATAAATATTTCTTATTTTTCCGGTCACAAATTGACATATATTTGTCAGTCTTTCTTTACAATCTCTCTCAAACGTTTGAGATGGGGCGCCACTATCCAGTTTCTGCCCCGGTTCGAAATAATCGTAGATCCGGCGCTGTTGTAAGAGTACATTATTGTTTCGCTAGCAGATGTCTTACAAATAAGTTGAAGAACATTGCTTTATATAGGTGAGTTTATTTGTTGTGTTTCATATCTGGAGTGATGGTTGAAGTATGCGATTGTTGAAATTTGCTTAAATGTTTTAGTCTTCACATCTGGCAACCCTATTAACATAGACACTGCATAATAGAGTGATGCACGCTGCTCTTTCATCAGAAAATGCACAATAGATTTGAGCAGTCTTGTCAAATCAAAGACAAGGAGAAAATCAGTTTACTTGCTCGAGCTGGTATTTTTTAAACGTCCAGGCGATTCATTAAATACCTTGAGAAACGCATCTCAGCTTCCAGCGGTGATCAATCATCCCCCCCTCCCGCTCCACGCTTCATCAATCTTCACCCCCCCCCCCCACCCCCGCCTGCAGCTGCACCGCGCTGCAGTCTATTCCTGGCATTCAGTAGTCAGGAATCAGGAATCCTGAGTCTTGAAAACCGCTTTTATAGCGATTTTCAAAGCGAAGTTTTCTACGGAAAGGCTTGATTGATTAAAAAACTGTGCTCCGGAATATTTTCGTCAAGAAAATCGCTTTGATAACCGCTAAAAAAGAGGTTTTCTAGACTCAGGATTCCTGATTCCTGATTACTGAATGCCAGGAATAGACTGCTGCACTATGCACTCCCCGCACCCGTGCCGCCCACTTCTCCACCATTCGATTGTATGCTCGTAATATAACAGCTAGTATTTTTTTAGGTGCTAGACATACCCTGTCATATTAGCACAACACACGATATGAGAACTAAGTGTCATGCCAGGACATTACTTATATTGCTCAATTACGAACTGGATGAATCACGCGGATGATATTGCTTACTGCTGCGACTTTCTTACATTTAATGCGATGGTGTCAACCCTGGCGGAGTTAACCCTACCACACAGTTAGTAAGGAAGGGAACCTACTTTTTAAGTTTTTTATGGAATTAGAGATGTATGGCTAATATCAGACAACTGCTGTTATGATATTAGCCCAATACATTACATTCACGAAGAAATTAGGGCCCATGCCAGGACCTTCCTTTTATGAGCTCGTCTACACTAAATTGGATGGAAAACACGGAATTTTTTTGCTTTCCGTACCCAAAGGGTGCTAACAGAACCCTATTACTAAGCCTCCGCTGTCCGTCCGTCCGTCTATCCGTCTGTCGGTCACAAGGCTGTATCTCAAAAACCGTAATAGGTAGGCAGCTGAAATTTTCACAGAGTGTGTATTTTTTTGTCGCTATAACAACAAATATGTCAAATAAAAAAATTTTACAAATTTGAAAAAAGTAAATTTTATTGTGATAAATATTGTGCGATGGCCGGGCATCCTACCACCTAATATGGGAAGGGGACCTACAGTTTTACATGAGTTTCATGTTTAGGATTTGATCTCATCTCACTGAACTCAACTCACCTCTCGCATGAAAGACAAATCCTCTAGTCCCTACACCGCGACCTGAGCCGGTAGTCTAAGTTGTCACCTAAATTGGCGTTACGGTAATCCGATCGACTGGCGTTTTCAAATGTATGGAGAAATTGAAAAGCGCGCGCAGCGGGCGTTAAGCCAACTAACATTTGCGAGTCCGAGCTTGATTTGACAGCTTACTCAACGTTGCCGTAAATACGTCGACGTTGCCGTTTACGTCCACTCCGCGTTTTCATACAAATCGGAAGTCCGCGTTTGACTTTGACAGCTTGAAGAAGTAAAACCACAGAATATCTAGTAAAAACTTGTATGGAGTTTGGAGAAAACGCCAGTCGATCGGTTTGCCGTAAACGCCAATTTAGGTGAGAACTCAGACTGACCACTCTGTACTGTGGACCGAGATCATGCTAAAACAAAAATACTTGCGGTGTACAGCTCGTGGTGCAGGGGCTAGATGACTTGCCCTTCAAGCGAGAGGTTATGGGCTCGAATCCTTTATTTTCGCCCCCTAGTTTATTGAGACAAATTCTTTGCAAATTAGCTCTAGAATGACACCTTCGAAGGAATGTATCGAATTACCAAACAGCCTGTATGCAGGTTATACATTCCATCTTAGGGATCATTATAGAGCTAATTTGCAAAAATTTTGGCCCAACGAAATGGGCGTCTGAAATCAATAGTTTTTGAGTTATTTAAGTTTTAAGTTTTTTTTTATTGTCCTGGGTTATTATGAAAAAGTGAATATTGTAAATGAACTACTACACTCTGGGGATTTTATCAGCGATTTTCCAATAGCTGATGAATGGGTGACTACACTGAGAAAAAAGTAGGCTGACAAAGTGACAAAAATCACGTTGTCAGAAAAAAATTGTTGAAGCATCAAAATAAGTTGTTACTATAACGAATCGAGATTATTTCTCAGGACAGCTTTTATTTTGTCAATTACTTTTTGTCATTGAAACAAAGTCGTATTTGTTACTGTAACAACTTTGGTCACTGTTTGTTAGTGTAACAAAGTGGAAGTTGCGAGCGCAACAATGTCTATTATGTTTTGCTAGAATTACTTTGTTAGATTGTATATATGGTCGACAAAATAAAGGTTGTCGTTGCAACCAATTCACTATGACGGCTCTTCAGGGTTAAAGTTTCTTTGTTGGGCCAACAAAATTTTTTTCTCGGTGTATTTAAAAAAAAATGCATTCAAAATTAGCTCTAGAATGGCCCCTTAGAAGGAGTGTATTGAATTACCAAACACTCTGTATAACAGCAATATCGTCGCTTAACTTTTTTTATACCAAAAAAATTTTGGGTCGGGCCGTCCTCCAAGATCCTTAAATGAACGGTGAACGATAATTTCGTAACCTTAAAAACATACAACTATTCATTCAAACAGGACTGATAAGGATGCAAATATCCTCCTACAGATCTTTAAGTCCAAGAAACACCTTAAATAGATTGACAATGGCAGCCGGTATATCCCGCCTGCCTGGAGCAGAAAAATAATGAGACGCAAGGAGACCTAGCCCGCACAGTTCCATTGTTCAGGGTCTCGGAGGAGCCTTTTTATATTGTGTCTGCTTGGTGAATAGTATACCTAACGCTTGACTTCTTAACCTGCCAAATCGCACGCGCCATGATATCATAGATTAACTATGAGTAGATAACCTATGATGAAATCGCTTTGTTGATACTGTTAGATACTTGCGCGTTTAACATCTGTCATTCCTTTTCCTAAATACCTACCTACCTTCAAAAATAATATGCAATAACGTGCGCGCGCAGTCAGCCGTTAGCACTGGACAAAGTTGGGTGAAGACTCATGAAAACAGTCAATTACAAATACCTAGTGTGTACTATAATAAATAATAATAAATCTAAGGTGGTATCCCTGGCCAGGGTAAGTGTTTTTAAAGGACACATCAAAAATTTTATTGCTTACCTATTCCTAATAATAGTCTTATCATTCCTTCACTCATAAAATATTACGTACGCATACGAAACAGATACTGTTGCAACAATAGTTCAGCTATGCTTTGTAGGTTTTACGTCAAATATGTCGACTAACCTAGTTCATTTGAGGTGTGTTGGGCTAATATCATTAAAGTAATGACCGGCATGATGGAAAAGTTAAATTTGAACTTTAAATTAAGTAATGTCATTGTAAATAAAAAATATCATTGATATTCGTTGGTTTGTATTTAATGTATTCTGAAATGTGAATTACAACGCCCTCTGTTGACTTTTATTATTTATTTATTATTATATATTTATTATTAGCAATATTTCCCTACTATTATGTATCTATGGTTTGGGGTAACTTCTTTCTCCTAAGTATTTTCAACATACTTAGCGTATTCTATACACTAAATGTATATATTTATCCAAGATGACTGACTCCATTGTCATCACAAAGCGATTACTAACACCAAAGACGGTTGCTCACGAAACCGGCAGTGCGATTACGAAGCACGAAACGGGGGAGGTTGGTTGCATCTGACAGCTATTGCGATTGCGAAATAGAAGCACCGGCAACTATATTGCGATTACGAAGCGCCAAATGAGGTGTAGGTGCGGTTAGTACCCCAAAACTGACATATTTTGTACTCAAAAGCCGTCAGTTTGCTGTCAATTTGGGGTAGGTGCGGCACCTACACCTCATGCCGCGCTTCGTAATCGCACTGCCGGTCCATTTTTAGGGTTCCGTACCCAAAGGGTGAAAACGGAACCCTATTACTAAGCCTCCGCTGTCCGTCCGCCCGTCCGTCCTTCCGTCTGTCACAGGGCTGTATCTCATGAACCGTAATAGGTAGGCAGCTGAAATTTTCACAGAATGTGTCTTTATTAGTTAAAATATATTATATATAATAATATATATATTATTAGATAAAATAAAGTTGGGTGGTCCCATACAAAAAACGTAATTGTTTTGTGTTAAATCTTGTACGATGGTACGGAACCCTTCGTGTGCGATTCCGACTCGCACTTGGCCGGTTTTATAATATCGGATAGTTGGTACCGCTCCCACCGCGACGCCGACGCCATCGCGTGTTCAACTCTTGAACAAAACGAATAAAATAAAAACAAATGTGTGGTTCTTTCTTGTACCCGGTAGCAGCCAGCGCGGGATTTTCAACTGTGACTTGGATGATATGATCCTCGCGGTTAGGGGTTTCCGAATAGCATGAATACGTCCGCTGGGTTTCTCTATGCACGAATCGAATGACTTTGAACAGTTGGGTTACCGTGGTAAATTAATTCGCCGGGTGAATAGGCAAGTGAGCGATTAAATCTGAGGTTTAGCAGCATTCTTCAACATTAATCATTTTACAACTGGTGGTAAAGTTGATCCTGCCAGGTTTGGTACCATCAGATTGAATGAAAAATGGTGTAAGCGGCAATGCAAGTTAAACGTGTTTTTCATTCAGTTCAGTGTGGCTGGGCAATATAAAAATGGCGTGGCATGGCCCATAGTTCATATGAGGCGTTTTATGCAATATCATGTGAGTTATGTACGGTTACATAAAAAAGGTAGTTCGGCGAGTTATGAAAGAATGTAGAAGCAAACTTAAAGTCTTCTCCAGCCAGCTATTTAATAAAACTCTTTAAAACCAGTGGTCCTTGACCGGTGGTCCGCGGACCACTGTGGTCCCTGGAGGCAACTAAAGTGGTCCGCGAAGCCATCCAAAAAATATAAAATAATGGATGATTTGACAGGTGTTCGTGAAGAGTGTGCATATTAAAAAATAATCGCATTAAAATAATTTAGGCATTTATTTCTGTAAAGTATTTTTTCGATACAAAAATCCTTTGTATGCGTGTTTTTTGAATAACTATACCGACCCTTTATTCATTTAGATTTACATTGCTTACCTCCAACAGTTGGTGGTCCATGGCCAAACAAACATATTGTCAAATGGTCCCTCATCACTAAAAGTTTAAGTACCACTGCTTTAAACTCATCGTAGTAACGGTTTTCTCTCTCAGATAGGACATTTTGCGTCTAAAGCATTATAACACATTAATTAATATTGAAGAAATCCAAAAAAACGTACTGAATCAATCAAGCAGATTAGTGCTAATACAAGTTATGTTTTCGTAAAAAACAAGTTCACTTGCGAGCGATAAAATGGAGCATTCTAATTAAAAATTGGTGATAATTTACAACTGGTTTCGCAATTAAAATGTTCTCAATTCGCGCATTAAAAGTAATTTATGTCGGATTTAGTAACGGCGCGAAAGAATAAATCCACGATTACACGTTTATTCCAAAATATAACCAAGTAATTGGACTTGGTTCAATTTCGCTGGAGAATCGAACATTTTTCTCAAATTGTATTAGCTAATCGCAATTTCAGAATTATAAGATATTTTATATTGGGTCATACCAATTAAAATGGTCTTTGTTTAGTAAGTTTAAACAGTTTTTTTACGTATGCTATGCAAGTACATATATACAGTGTTTGTGCTCTTGAAGCGAACACATGTGTAAGAAATCTGATATATATGTATGTATGTAATATCGACCGTGCAGCAAGGACAGATTAATTGACGAAAGAGTCCGGTAAAAAGAATATGTGTAAGTAGAATTAGAATATGTAACATGTTTGAATGTTCAATCTTTGCATTCAAATGCTCGCAACGAAGATGAAGCGTTAAATAAATGTATATAGGTATAATCTTAAACAATGTGTTAGTAGGAGGCATTCATTACGGGTGGAGGGACTGTAGGAGAATTCCAAATTATGGGTATATTCGCCGGTGGCGAAATTGTTTGACGCAATACCCGCGAATGGCATGTTTTGCTGGTTCGGGTCCAGCCTTGTAGTATATTCGTAAAGTATTTCTTTTTACTGGGCTCTTTCTTCAATTAATAAGTCCTTGCTTCACGGTCGATTATACATACATACATATCACATTCCTTGGAATAAGCGACGTACATGCTTAGTACGAAAAAGTATATTTACATATGCATAATTCCATTACATATTCGAAAGTTATCAACAAAACCAGCATTAGCATTATTATAGACCACGATACCGTAGAAACATCGAGTCATCGTCAATCGCACGACATAACGAAAATGCACCTTGATCGCATCGACTAAGGATTCAAATCGAACTACAAGTGGGGAAAGGACGAGGGTGGAATTTTACGAAAAAAAAACCTGACCTAACCGGTTCGATGCGTTTGAATTTGGAAGGTCCGGCGAGCGCTAGCGTCGTGTTCGGATTTCGAACGATTTCGTGGAGTCATTATCAGATTACCAGGAGGCAGTTTGGTTTTTTACTCGGAAGACATTTTCAACCGGGCAAAATTCAAATGTCAATTTGATTAACATGGTCGCTTGAAAACAAATCTCAGGTTGAGATTCAGCCAATTCCTGGCCAAAATTATAGTGAAAATCTTACAAGGACAATTACAATTGTCAATTCACAGGAAGCGCCCATTTTGTTTCTTCTCAAATCCAACACAAATAATTAAATGGTGCTAGGTCATCATACAAACTAGAATCGGATAATACACTCTCCGTTATTATTTTTGTGACCATGGGGTTGTGCCTGGGCATTTAACGTTGGTTAAAGTAGATATAAGTAGGCTTTTACTTAGTAATTACAAAATGACTTATTTTTTAGGGTTCCGTACCCAAAGGGTGCCAACGGAACCCTATTACTAAGCCTCCGCTGTCCGTCCGTCCGTTCGTCCGTCCATCCGTCTGTCACAGGGCTGTATCTCAGTAACCGTAACAGATAGACAGCTAAAATTTTCACAGAGTGTGTATTTATAACAATAAATTAAACGCTATAACAACAAATTGGTAAAATTAAAAAAATAATTATAATTAAAGGAGGCCCCCATACGAAAAACGTGATTTATTTTATTAAATATTTTACGATGGTACGGAACCCTTCATGTGCGAGTCCGACTCGCACTTGGCCGGTTTTTAAGGTTATTTCTTCAGCCAACAAATACCCTAGCCATCTTACAAATGAAGTGCGATCGGATATTTTGACATCAATTAAGGGCATAAAAAATATAATGTAGTTTGTAATCTATGAGACGGCTCGTTATTATGAAACCCCTTTCCATCACGCCATGTGTCGTTAGCTCATACTTAGGGGTGTGAGTGATAAAAAATGTCATTAGCGGGTCTTGATTCCACATGACGTCTGTGGTGATGGCAGACCACGGTTCTACATCTGTGACTGCAATGTGCTTGTTAATAACATAGTTTTCATAACTTTGCGCCTAAATTAAAACTATATTCAGTTCCATGGTCCATTCTCTTAGACAGTGAATCCATGTAAACTAGTAGGCTCCCCTTTCCTATTAGGTTGTAAGAGATTGTACCCTATCAATTCCCCATATTACGGGTGATAACTGTTTCCGTCCTCTTGATGTATTACTAGATTTTTTAATTTTGGATCGGATGGAATCGAAAAAAATATATTGTCAAAATCTACGTCTGTTTGTTTGAAGTTTTTTAATATGCCTCTTAGATTTCAAAATAATGTCCAAAAAACTTTGGAAAAATGTTGTCGTTTTTTACCTGCATTTTAGATTGTTTTTACCGAAAAATACAGATATTTACATAAAAGGATAACATACGGACATAGAATGAAGCTTTTTAAATAATGTTTATTTATTTTTTTCAATTAAAATCTGACAACTTTAAGGGGTGGAGAAACGTTGGTGACTGGAAGATGATTTCGCTTCTTTTATGGCAGTCGCCGTGCAAAGTAAATCTTGGATTTCCTGTGACTTCACGACAGCTTTAAGCCCGCCCGGGTTGGTACCGTCGCATTGATTGAAAAAAATATCGAAACGGCCATGATTATCGGCCATGAACAATTAAGGATTTTCCGACCCATACAATGTTTTTTTACACAGAAGGCAAAAAGTATTGCTCTTTAAGGCACGAATTCGTCAAAAATATTAAATATAGCCATAGTAGTTGCAACGAAAACATATTCAAAATTTCAGTTTTAATGGTTTCGTTGTAATTGCCGATTTGAAGTTTTACACCGTTAGATGGCGCTGTTAAATAAAAATCGAATTTAAATAAATTGTAAAAAAAAAACCAATAATCCTGAAATTGTTTTCGCTGCAAGTAATATGACTATATTAAACTTTTATTATTAATTCGTGGCCTAAAGTGCAATACTTTTTGCGTTATGTGTGTAAACAACTTTATATGGGTCGGAACAGCCTCTGTGTTTTCCATCCAGTTCAACGTAGCTTTTTTTGGAAACGCTGTCAATGCTTTGAAAGTTTTATAGTGTTTCAGCAGTAGTTGAACTCTTATTAAAATCATGAAATTGAATTAAATCCAGCATTCTGCTCTTTTTTTAACCGACTTCCGAAAAGAAGGAGGTTCTTAATTCGACCGTATTTTTTTTAACATGCTGTTAGTCCATTTTCTTGAAAAATCTGAATAACAGCTGTAGGTTTTAGAGGCGATTTTGTTACGTAAACGTTTTTCCTTTTTAGGCTTTTCCCGTGATCCCGCCTTGCACCTTTCCTACATCCCAAGGGTAGGTAGGAAGAGAATGCCTTTTGGCATTAGGCCCGCCTTTTGTAAACTGTTTATAATGGTGTACAATAAAGAATTTTATTATTATTATTATTATATTTAGGGTTCCGTACCTAACGGGTGCTAACGGAACCCTATTACTAAGCCTCCGCTGTCCGTCCGTCCGTCCTTCCGTGCGCCCGTCTGTCACAGGGCTGTATCTCATGAACCGTAATCGGTAGGCAGCTGCTCAATTTCACAGAGTGTGCATTTATTTTGCCGCTATAACAACGAATAGGTAAAATTAAAAAATATAAAAAATTAAGGGAATCACACAAAAAACGTGATTTTTTTAACAATGTCTTGTACGATGGTACGGAACCCTTCGTGTGCGAGTCAGACTCGCACTTGCCGGTTTATTGCATAGTCACGTGACAATAATATACGCATATATGTCCATTCCCGGAGTTCGCAGCGTTTGTATTACATCATTTCGCATCAAAGTGATAAATATTCCCCTCACACACACTCATTACGGCTATGATGAGTTTTAAAGTAGCTCGGAGTGTCTGTTATTATTTCGTGGAATAACGCGCCATTTCTAGGTGCTTAGCGGTGGGAAGGTGTTTTTGTTCCGGCCTTATGTCGCCCCTTAAGACTGTAGTTTTGTGTCATTAACTCGTCATCTAGGTGGTAAAAAAGGGGTTTTTTTATGTAACTGGGCACCGATTGATAATACCACACCGTGTACCACACCTATGGCGGATATTAGCCGAATACATCCCATCGCTAGAATATTGGAAGAAAATAGTCGACGGAGCTGGGAAAGTGAAACAAGATGTCTGAAGTATGACGTTAAGGCTATCGTGAAGACACAGGTAATCTAAGATTTAAAAATTTTAGGATATACATTTTTGCTGATTGGCCTAGCCACAATTATGCCCGGTTAAATTAGCGAAATCTTCTTCTTCTTAAAACGTTGTCAGATTTTAATATTTTTTTATCTCTTATAAAACTTCATTCTATGTTCGTATCTTTTAATTTTTGTGTAAATATCAGTATTTTTAAGTTAAACAATTCTAAAATGAACGGAGAAAATGACAACTATTGCCAATGTTTATTAGCCAATATTTTCCAATATAAAAGGTATATTAAAAATAGTAAAAAATACAGACGTAGATGTCGACAATTTATTAGGTTCCAAAATTGAAAAAATCTAATTAAACATTAACAGCCGTATTCAGAGTGGGCGGACTAACTTTAATATGTCGGACTAAACCGGTTTTTGTATGGTTAGTCCGTTAGTATATGGGTAGTCAGAACTAGGCCCAAGTTGGACGGGAGGTGGCTACAAGCCATGTCGTCCTTTTTAGAAAAATAATAATTCTCCTAATTTTTGTGAAAATTTCACAGCTTCACCACTCCTCGAGCTGGTCATCAGTGGAATGCCCCACCTTCTTCGGATAAACCACCGAAAGCAGCTCCGTATTCAAATTAAAATGCCAAATATATTTTTTTATTGTATAAACACGAAATAAAATTTAAATTAATATTCTAACAATCTAAAAATAACAATTAAAATTAATAATCTAACATCTAAAAGTAAAATTTAAATTAAAACTAACACCAAAGAAAAATGTGGATCGGAGAGCGATCCAATGAAATATGTTGCGTTATAGGTAAAATATTTCATTGAAGGCAGCCGATGTTTGCCCAAAGTGCTTAGAACACTCGCCGCGTTGCCTCTATTAATATAATGCCAAATTATATAAATCTGCCAGCCCAAAAAGCGTCTTGGAGAGCATGGACACATGACTGTTAGATACAGACCACGACAATAATATCGTGACATTTTTCACATGGGAATATGAAGTTTGGTAGTGATCTACACAACTCAGCTAATGGATGACCAAAAACGAATATTGACCATGGAGGTCACCTCCATGATGTTGACCGGATTATTTAAATTAATAAAAATGGACCGTCGAATATATGATAATTAATTTGCATAGAGACGTGACATTGGTGCAAGCTGCATACAAAAGGCGGTCATCGTGCGCAGTTTGTCTAGACAACGAATAAGCAAACCCACACATCGTCTATATATAGGCTACAAATATATACATAGGAGAATTCCAAATTATGGGTATACAGCCGGTGGAGAAATTGGTAGACGCAATACCCGCGAATGGTATGTTTTGCTGGTTCGGGTCCAGCCTTGCAGTATATTCGTAAAGTAGTTCTCTTTACTGGGCTCTTTCTTCAATTAATGTGTCCTTGCTTCACGGTCGATTATACATACATACATGTCACATTCCTTGGAATAAGCGACGTACCAGCTTAGTACGAAAAAGTATATTTACTTAAGTCAACCTAGGACTGGCTCTAGCGTCTGATGCCAAATACGATTTTGGTGATGACGGCAATATGTTTGATTGTTCAATCTTTGCAATCAATGTCCGCAACGCAGATGAAGCGTTAAATAAATTTTAATGTATGTAGGTATAATCTTAAACACTGTGTTAGTAGGAGGCATTCATTGCGGGAGGAGGGACTGTAGGAGAATTCCAAATTATGGGTATACAACCAGTGGCGAAATTGGTAGACGCAATACCCGCGAATGGTATGTTTTGCTGGTTCGGGTCCAGCCTTGCAGTATATTCGTAAAGTAGTTCTTTTTACTGGGCTCTTTCTTCAATTAATGTGTCCTTGCTTCACGGTCGATTATACATACATACATGTCATATTCCTTTATATATATCCATCTGGAATATTTCTATACACGTAAATTATCAATCTCACGCAATGAACGATTGCTGGTCCCTACGCACAAGCTGGTCTAATTTAGAGGCAGTTTTAGGTACGTGGCCACAAAATGTTGGACCAACCTCCCACCACCGGTTCTGTATCTGCATACGCAGTCGCTGTCCTCTTTTAAAAAATCTCTGAAATCCCATCTTCTAAGTCAGCAATAGGCCAATTAATATAATCTATTTGTTAAACATTTTAGTTACATTGATATTCAATCCATTTTATTATTATTCCACTCAATCTCTCCCTCCCTCATTACATACACACACACATACACAAGCACCCTTGTTACAACTCTCATATCACTACATAGTATAAAACAAAGTCGCTTTCTCTGTCCCTATATCCCCATGTTCGCTTAAATCTTTAAAACTACGCAACAGATTTTGATGCGGTTTTTTTTAATAGATAGAGTGATTAAAGAGGAAGGTTTATATGTATAATAACATCCATTAAATAGTGGAGAAATACTGTTATTTTTGAGGTTTCCAATGTGATGTCGTAATAAATTACATTTTTTCCGCTTACATTGCAAACGCAGGCTGAATCCTACGAGATTTATCGAAATAATGTACTAAGTATTGTACACATTGAAAAAGTCTACAGAAAACTCCGCGATGGTATATGTCTATCTCTTATGGATATACCACAATACATTTTTTTTGTCATTAACTTTTAACGACAAATAATGGCTATATGTATTATGTATATATATGTATATATTATGGTATATGTATGTTTATGGAGTTAATTTTTTTTTTCTTTTCAAATTCTGGTGTGTCACCTACCTACAGATATTTCTACTGCCTTTCCTCATCACCCCAAGGGTTGACTGGAAGAAATCACTCTTAGTGATAAGTCCGCCTTTGTGCAGTATTGTTGTTTTGCTGTATGTTTTCTCTGAAATTGTATTTTTGTTATGCACAATAAAGAATTTATTCATTCATTCATTAATGGCTAATTTTCGAGGCGATTTTAGCCAATACAGCATTAATCCTTATCCAATTAAATACCTTAAATACATTGTTGATTTAATATAGATTTATATGGCCGTTTACAGCATATGATTTAAATAAATATTTTCGAAGATATTACAGATTTAAAAATTGCGGGACGTAGGTTTGCGGCAGTACGGGCCGGCCGGGGCGGTGGGAGCGTGCCTATAACTAGTGCGTCGGAGGCTGCGGTTCTAGCACTTTGAATTTAGCAGCGATCGGACGCGTTTATTATCGGAGCTCTCTAATCTATACTCTATCTATACTATTATATAAAGAGGAAAGGTTTGATTGTTTGTGTATTTGAACCGAATAGGCTCAAATACATGAACAGATAGGAAACTACTGAACGGATTTGAAAAATTATTTCACCGTTGGAAAGCTACAGTCTATCCGAGGGACATAGACTATGTTTTATATTAAAAAAATTAGGGATCCTTACCAAAACTCCGATAACGTAACCCAAGGTGCAAAAAAATTACCAAGAATGTTCCTTACATCGCGTGCGCTGCGAAAACTATTCACGATAGAACAAAATGATGTAGTACAATTTTATAGAACACATTATTATCTACAAAAAATGTCGCGACAGCATACATCTAACTATTATAGTTATGTCATAATAGTGTGCATTTATTTTAAAATAAAAATTTAAATACCGCCGCTAGAAAAGGCTCTTTATTTGTACCTAGATATGAATCCTTATCAAAATAAATAAATTATTATTTAAGACTGTTTCAATACCTTTTAATTACTTTTTGAATTATTCGATTCCGACATTTCATTCGAAAGATATCATGAGTTTAAAAATTAGAAAAAACTTCCCTTTGACAAACTATGCGTTTTAGAGTTTGTAGGCGTCACTCAGAGATACGGGAGGGGAGTCAGTCGGCTCCCTACGCAGCAGCCGTGTGCGGAATTTAAGAAATTGTCGCTTGATAAAATTTTGTCGCTTGATAATAAATAGTTTAGTAGGTAACTAAACGCATTCAAAAAGTTCTTTTCAGAACTAGACCCATTAATATATGTTGTACATTTAGTTATCCTAATAACTAAGTGACTTAAATAGTTTTTATGATTTTCGATTAAATACTTTTTAGTTGTAGGTTATAGTAGTAGATGTAGGTAGCTAATAACAGTTAAACATGTTTGAAAAATGTTACGGCTTTTCACGCGGCAGGAAGATACACTCTCCAAAGACATTCTCAAAAGCCGTAACATTTTTTAAACATGTCTAACGACCGCGGTAATCTCAAAAGTATCATAATAACAGTTAAGCTAATTATTTAGTGAAAAATAAAACAACATCAAATAATTGATTGAAAATGGATTGAAAATTCTTTATTACGCCACAAAAAAAAAACAATTTACAAAAGAAAGTATAGTGCAAAAACAACATAAGTGGGGCGCAAAGGCTTACTCCCTATGGCTTTAACTCAATAAATTATTTATTTAATGGCTTTGTTATGTGGTTATGACCTTTTTAAAATAATTAATATTATGAAAAATACATAAAAGTAAAAAATACAAAAAAGAAAAAAAAATACAAAAAAAATATATTCACAAAATTTGTTATTTTTATTTCAAATATTTCAATGTAGGTTTATGCTCTTTTTTTAGGAACTGTACGTAATAAGGGGTTTATTTGTGTATCATTGTGTCAAAATAATATTTTTTCAATTATATTATGCCCGTGCAAAGCCGGGACGGGCTGCTAGTACGTATATAAATGATACAGCTCACATTCTCAATCTCTCTCACACACTTACACACAAAACCATACACTGTTAAACTTTTTTATAAAATTATGCGAATTATATTTTCATTGCGGATTTTTTTTATGCCGGCAAACACGAAGCCTGCAATGTTTAAAGACAGTTATAGAAGGGATTCGTCGGAAAACCAGCTTCGTAGTTTTCTGCGAGAGATCTGAGATTGATCCCATTTGTCACAAATTTAAGATACCTACAAGATCATATTTTTTTTATATGTGACTGGACATGGATGGCTAATACCACACCTTCTGTCATGGTATTAGCCTAACACACCACATGGGAACTAGGTGCCATGCCAGGACCTTCCTTATATTGCACGGCTACATTGAACTGGATGGAAAACACGGACAATTTTCATTGCCGCTTCGACCATCGTTCATTCAATGCGATGGTACCAACCCGGGCGGGATTAACCCTACCACCTAGTAAGTAAGGAAGGGGACCTACAGTTTAACGTGGAATCCGAACCACGGCCAGCCTCTCAACGGTCGAATGGTCACCCATCCAAGACCAGACCGGACCCAGCGTTGCTTAACTTCGGAGAGCGATCGCCGAAGTGTCGCGCCACTGGGCTATTGAGGCTGATGAATGCAATGTTTAAGAGTTTTAAATTTAGTTTAACTTGTTTTTTGTTCATTACTCTTTTGTACTTATGTGTTGTGGCAAATAAAATGTCTTATTCTTATTCTATTCTTCTTATCTCTATTTTGTACAACCTTCACGGCAAACGTGAGGATTAATGCTATTTTCTTTAAGATGAAAATATAGCAAATAATCTACAGCACTAAAATATCAACGTTCTACAATCCTACAATACTACAGAATGAGAGGATTACGTTGTAACTTTTGTCCAGAGGAATCTTATCAGATACATAACAAACCGGCCAAGTGCGAGTCGGACTCGCACACGAAGGGTTCCGTACCATCAACACCAAAAAATCAGGTTTTTTTGTATGGGGCCCTCTTTAAATTTTATTATGTTTTATTTTAACTATTTGTTGTTATAGCGCCAAAATAAATACACAACCTGTGAAAATTTCTGCTGCCTACCTATTACGGTTCATGAGATACAGCCCTGTGACAGACGGACGGACGGACGGACGGACGGACGGACGGACGGACAGACGGACGGACGGACAGCGGAGGCTTAGTAATAGGGTACCGTTTTCACCCTTTGGGTACGGAACCCTAAAAAGGACGAAAAAGACGTTTTGATCATTTTAAAAGCCGACAAGATAGAAGAAACGTCAAAATGTGTTCGGTTGCAACACTATAGTGGCTCCAGGTCAAAAGTGTATACCAAGATTACCAGTACTCAATATTACAGTAGTCAAGATTACAATAGTTAAATTGCCAGTAAATCCAAATTTAATAAATTAGCTTCGTTTCGGGTTTTCGAATGAGCAAGAAGCAGGCCGGTGTTCCATTGTAGGATATTTGAATTATTTTGGGAATTTCATTTCAATTATTTAAACTTTTTGGTATTCAAAAATATAAGGAAGGTCCTGGCATGGCACCTAGTTCCCATGTGGTGTGTTGGGCTAATACCATGACAGAAAGTGTGGTATTAGCCATCCATGTCCAGTCACAAAAAAAAAAAACTACAAAATAACGTCACAAAGATCCGCGTATTCGATCAACCCAGTAAAGAAAAACCCGCAAAGAAACTTCACGGGTTCGGCGAATACTCGCCCCTTCCGACGATTTCTAACTCCCACACCCAGGATTCCCCGTCGTTACCATGAATGATAAGATTGCCAATGATTAACGACAATGATGTCAATTATTGGGATTTCCAGATTCCCTAAGATTGCCTAAGACTCCTCAGACTCCCACCTAAGATTACCTGAGGTTACTGAGATTACCAAAAAATTGTACACCATATTCCCTGAGTGAGACCATTTATAGTAGCCAGATTTGAAATAGCTTGGAGCAATTAAGGGCCACCTTGTAAGTCCTGATAAGAACATGCTTGCAACTCTTCTCACACTGCCCGTGTATCCTACATCAGACTATACAAACAAATATTTCACAACGACGCCCGCGCGCATTGATTCTGGTCGGTTCTGCAGGTCTATTCCTGGCATTCAGTAATCAGGAATCGGGAATCCTGAGTCTAGAAAACCGCTTTTCAAAGCAAGTTTTTCTACGGAAAACCTTGATTAATTAAACAAACTATGCTCCGGAATATTTTCGTCAAGAAGAGCGCTTTGAGAACTACTCCAAAAGCGGTTTTCTAGACTCAGGATTCCCGATTCCTGATTACGGAATGCCAGGAATAGAACTGCAGCTCGACGCGCGAAGCTGCGAACAGTGCGAAATGTGTGTTAAAGTTCTTTTTTCTTCTTTGTGGCGTCTATCTTTATGATTTTCTCCTTCATGTCCCCTTCATTATTCTTTCAAATTTCTTGTTTTCAAAAGACCAATTTCGTATCGACATTGTAAGTAGGATGTTACAGTTTCCTTGCTCGCCGAGTGATGCACGCCACAGTGTAGCGAGACCGCTTCGCTTAAAGGTCAAAGTCAAGGCTGCAGCGGTCACCGACTCCGGCTATAGGTCACTTGTCGTCAGCAGTTTTAATCTCTGCGAGCTCGTTACTTTACTGCGAAGAATAATGTTGACGATGTATAATCCTGTTATGGACGAGCGTCTTAGGGGAATCTAAAATCCAATAAATTGCCCCAATCAATGCCTTTATACGTGTTATTGAAAAGCAGCGCGAGAATTTATTAATATTTAATTACTTAAACTTTATGTTATTTATTCTGAGCCTAAACATTCCTTTATGTCGTCTTTGCAGAGAAACTTTTATCTTTGCTTTTAATTTTATTTTACCTTTGAAAACTTGTTATGTTGGAAGCCGTTGGAAACTTGTTGTATATCTTGGTAGGGTATGGACAGTAAATGTTAAAAAAATAATTAGATTGAAAAATAATCGTCCGGATTTTTTAATATTTAAGGACTCAAGATGTATGCTCTGAACTTTATTGTATTATTGCTTTTTATTTTATTTTACTGACCGAAATTAATTTGAGGTAGTTTTGTTAAGTTTTGACGTAAATTATAATTAAATTTAACAAAAATCGTTAAAATCCCGCCGCCAGGCTTGAGCACCACAAACACATACAACCACTTTCCCAAAGCACGGCTACGTTGAACTGAATGGAAAATACAGTCATTTTTTTCTCTAGCATTGAAGGCAAGTCTCCAAGCTCCTGAGCTACATGCCGCTCAAATGATAAAGTAATCATACAAGTGCGATTTTGAGTAGGATCAAATATTAACTTTGTATGTTTTAATGGTTACGACTATTTTATATTTTGAACAGTGCGACATCTATTTACGATCATAAGTACTCCCTCGTGCATAAGAAGTTACAAAATATCAATTCAAACTGGAGTGTCTTATACTAAAATCTAATAAGGTGACAAAGAAAAAAATTGTCGAGGTAAACAAATCTGAGCGCGGTCGGGTTCAAGATGGGTGACGATTTCGGTTTGGATTCCACATGCTGGATGCCCCCCTCCTAACTTACTAGGTGGAAGGGTACACCGGGTGGCTTAGTAACATCACACTGAATGAACGATGATCGACTCGGCAATGAACATTGCCCGTATTTTCGATCCATTTCAATATAGCCGTTCAAAATTAAGAAGTACCTGCCATGGCATGAAATGAAGCCCACCACACACGGAGACTCGACGATGCGTGATTCCATTGCTTGGCGCCAAATACGCAAGAAAATTCAACGTGAATGAGAGCTTACTTGGATTACGTGGAGTCACGGAAAATGTGGATGACGCCAAGACTCCATTGGCCGTAATTAAACTCGTCCTGTATAAAGAATAGGCGACTCGGACAGGTCTATTCTTGGCATTCAGTTATCAGGAATCAGGAATCCTTAGTCGAAAAAACCGCTTTTGTAGCGATTTTCAAAGCTAGTTTTTCGACGGAAAACCTGGATTGATTAAAAAAACTATGCGTCGGAATAATTTCGTCAAGAAAATCGCTATGAAAACCGCTACAAAAGCTGTTTTCTAGACTCAGGATTCCTGATTCCTGATTACTGAATGCCAGGAATAGACCTGCCGGTCATTCCGGACGCCGCCGCCGAGGGGTGAAGTCCAGTCTCCGTGCCGAGACGCGGCTTCTTGGAAATGGAGTCTCCGTCTGTGGCGGGCTTGATATCGTGACAGTAGGAGCGTATTATTCATCCAAGTCCAATGGGCAGGACGGCTGCCAAACTTTACGCCAATAGATACCTTGAAATGGATGTAAAACACGGACAATGTGATGACGTGTGTTCGCGAGTAAACATAACCTCTACGTGATAGCTGGGCATAGTTTTATGCGGCGCCATCTGGTGGTAAAGCTTTGCGCTGTGCTCCAACTGAGTCCAGCGTTCAGCAAACAAACGATAATGACGACCTCCGGAAGCATTGAGTTTGCGTTAGGGTTCATTGTTGTATGGGCGTTAAAACCGTTTCCAGGTGAGCGAAATATATGCCTTGGTCTGTCAAGACTACTTTTCAAGCGAAATGTAATATGTTTCACGCTTATTCACTAGATAAATATGTGATATTTTGCCACAAAAAAGAAAATTGTCTGAATAATTTCAAGCTGACTTGAAAACCTAGTAAAAAGCTATTTTTAAAGAATATAAGCAACGCATTAAAACCGTTTTACGGTCATACACTAGATAATAGCCTAAACTTTGATATTTTGATTTTCCTTCGGATTTTTATTCTTAACCGACGTTGCGATAAAATAAAAATTACCCCAAAATATTGGAGGTTATAGCGTCATATGACGCCGCAATATTTTATACCATTCAAATATGTGACGTATAATTAGTTGTGAGCATCTGGCATGAAATCATATGGTTGCAAATTCAATTCGCTCTATAGACGATTCTGTTTTAGAACATTTTCTGCTCTTTGAAAAGTCTAAGAACCACATTGTCTACAATTGTAATGTAATAAGCTTGTATTCTATTTTTTGTGCAGGAGCAAATTTCGTCCCACGACGTGTGACGCAGTTTAAATCATCTGTGGAAGAAGAAGTGCTAGGTAGGATCTGGAACTCCAAGGAGGCAAGGGAAGGACAGGCTCAGACAGCAATCCCTTGCTTGTTTGTCTGTCCAATTATGTTAGAATGTTGTAATATTAATGTTAAAATGTTACCTAAATGTTTAAACGTATTTTCAGGTAGCACGAGCGGCTCGTAGCATAGTGGCGCGGGGACTGGCCTAGCGTACCAGAGGCCTGGGTTCAATACCAACTTGCACCACTGTCTTTCTCTTTCAGAGTTCGATAAGTGCATTTCGTCACGAATGCGAGCTGCTCCATGGTTCGGAATCCATGTAAAACTGTAGGTCCCCTTCCCCTACTAGGTGGTAGGGTTTAAGCCCGCCCGGGTCGGTACCATCGCATTGGATGAAAAGATGGTCGAAGCGGTAATGAAAAATTGTCCGTGTTTTCCATCCAGTTCAATGTAGCCGTGCTCATAAAGGGAAGGTCCTGGCATGGCAGCTAATTCCTTCGAGAATGTGGTGTATTGGGCTAATATCATAACGGTAGTTGTGTGGTATTAGCCATCCATGTCTGGTCGCATAAAAAAAAATCTAAAATCCCAGCCAAAAAAAAAACCTTTATTTATATCAAGAATAGACCCCAAATTAATGTGGGTGTGCCACATTAATATTAAAGTAATCTTTTTTGTTTATTACATTAATGTGCACACAAATAAATAAAACACATTTGAACACAACACAATCTTTATACAGTCAAGAATACAACTTTATGTCTCTAGTCTGCCAAGGATGCACCGACACGCCACCGGAAAAACCACTTTTGCTTTCCTTATTCACCTGCGCCTGCGCATACAACACATTCTCACACAGCCACAATCGGGCGGTAGCGCCATATTAACATTTTTACATCTGATAAAATCTTTACGGCGTCTCGGTGTTTTGAATGTTTACGAGAATATGTAATGTTCTATGCTTTCGTATGATTTAAATTTTCTTTGATCCTTCATTTATCGTTAAAGTAAAGAGGTATAAGTATTTATAGATTTTCATTAGTTCACCTCAGTGAGTTACAAGGATAGCTTTCAAATTGTTTAAAATACTATAGGATGGCTGAATACTAACAGTACCGTCCGGAGGTTCGATTCCTTTTGGGGATAATTTGCATACAAATACTTATCGATCCTGGATAGTTTTAGATTTGTAGATCCAAATCTAAAACTATCGGTTTGCGCTGACGATTTTTATAATTTTTTTATTAACTAATCAACAATTAAATAGCATTTTCAATACATTTTTAATTGTACTTATAAATACACTTTATTTAATAGTCGACTTGTTTTTTACACCTTAATGAGTACAAGTAATATCGACAGCGCAAACCAAACTAAATAAAAAAAAATATGGACAACATTTGTAGCTTTTCTGGAAGCTTATTAAATAACAAAGGTTCAAAATTCAAATTCAAATTCAAATTCAAAAAACTTTAATACAATTATAAGAAAAAGAGTAAGTACACCTTTAATTACAATTCTTAGCGATCTAAAATTCGTTTCTTAACCGTAGTGCGACGGTTAAGAAACGAGCTTAGCCTGTATTGCGATGGCTAGGTTTTTTTAACGCAGGTTCTTTTAATTACTTATGATCGATACTCTTAAGTACTTTATTAATAAGTAATAAAGTGATATTAATGACTTAACATATTACGCACATACAAGCACTACATAAAATGTATCTAAATTAAAATGTTTGTTAATAATTTTTCACATTCCAATCGACCTAATTCTATGAAATACTTCTGAAGATTCTTTTTAAATGCTTTTTTATTTAAATTTAAACTAGGTTTTATTATATCTGTAATATTGTTAAATAACCTCGGCCCCAAAAATGAATGAAATCTTTGCCCAAAAGCAGTGTTTGTTGGTGTTGTGCACAAGTTTAAATACTGTCTGTGTCTCGTGGTATAAGTGTGAGTGGCATGTACCTGAAGATGTGTGTGTGTTCGGTAATAATCCACTAGTTTCGTCATATAAGTTTGCCTGACATCCAATAATTTGTACTCTCTAAAGAGAAGGTCAGACGAGTGCCTAAAGGGCTTGTTGTGTAACACCCTCAATACAGCCTTTTGAGCTCTCGATACAGGATTGAGTATGGACTCCGCTGCTCCTCCCCAACCCAAGATGCCATATGTAATAAGGGAATGACAAAGAGCGAAGTACACAGATCTTGCAAGAGCTGGGTAAGGTATTTCCATACTTTGTATGCCACGTGTCATACTTTTTTTTAGTAATCCTCTTTGATTTATATAAATGTTGTTTTTTTTGTACATAAACTGTCATTTATGACACTTTATTTTTGAGATTATGGATATTTTGAATGCATTTATTATTTTGAAGTAGTCTCTCATTCATCAGCTAATTAGACCATCGCTAATAAAATGCCCAGAGTGTAGTAGTTATTTTACAATTATCATTTTTAACACGTGGGGTGCATTTTACTACTTGTCATAACTCTCCTCTCATAGATAGTTGCCAATAGAATGATCAAGCACCTCACGCTTTTTACTCTGAATTGAATTATTTTGATAATAACTTAAATTTTATTATAATTTTATTTTGAGGTGATAAATTCTGATTGATTGTTCGATCTTCTTCTACTGTAATATATTATATATATTTTCTATTTTTTAGTTCGGTTAGCTATAAAAGCGTGTTTTTTTAGTTTTTTTAAACTATTATTTCATAATAACACAGAACATTAAATAAAATTAAACTTAATTAACTCAAAAGCTATTTGTTGTAGAACCTCATTTCACTGGGCCAATTTTGTTGCAAATTAGCTTTAGAATGATCCCTTAGAACGGATGTATCGAATTACCAAACGTATTTAACGTAAATGTTGATAATTAGTTCAATAAAGTTATGTTTAAGACTAGGTTACCAAAGATACTTTGCCTCATGACAATATGGTCGGCCGGCTGTCTTTTCTGGTAACCGGCGAATATTTCACCTTTCCAGAATATTCCCATTACCAATAAATCTCCGATTCCCTTCTGTGAAATTTGAATCACCTGAAAATGCATTTTCTCGCCGCGGTCACGCGTGCGCAACTTTCGAATATGAATCTCGGAACATTAATTATTGGCAAAGTAAAATCAAAGTTGCTAAAAAAATCTCACGGGAATTTCAAAGTTCGCCTGAGGTGCTCCCGAAGGAGCTGGAAAAATTCCGGAGTTTTCTGGAGTTTTCCAGCGCACGATAAATCCCTTTCAGCGAACTTGCATCATTCATCTTCGCCGTGATGCATAGGAAAAGTTACAGACCACGCGGTTACACTGCCGGTCAAACTTGGTGCACGCCGTTTGGTGTGATTGCATGGGGGAAGTATAATTTTTGCATTGAAAAATTGAAAATGAAAATGATATTAGATCGGTTCAGTGCCTGTTTTCAAGAAAATTGCGACCGGGGGCCAGCGTCTACAATTATTAAGATATGCACAAATGGCAACAAAAGATGCGTGACTAAAAGGGCTACTAAAATTCTATTATTATTTTTATTAAAATGTTTTCGGATAGACAGTGTTATAAATCGCTTACTTGTTTAAGTCGACGTTTCGTCCACCGCATTGTGGACTTCTGACTGGACGACGTGTCGGAGGTCCTCCAGGTCGCGCCGCGAGTCCTGAAGAAGCCCTCAACCGATTCTAGTACACATCGTAGATATAACTTTTTTGTATAGATCAATATTATACATAAATTCTCTTTAGAAAAACATATAGTCTGAATGTAAAAAAATAAAAGAGAAGTACCACTATTTCTTTCAATTTGTGACTAATTGAATACGTTAACTTAAATACATATGTACGAGTATATGCATTCAACACTTTTTTTACCATCGCAATTTATTTTATAATTTTATAATTATGTACACCATTCAGAAATAATTCGATCTTTACTACCAATTGTTAATTTCTAGCCATGTTTTTATTATTATATCAAGCACTGTTATTAACCGCAAATAGACTTCCCGTAAAACGGGAAGCAGCCTTGTATATGAGCTAAAAAATGGACATACAGCTAGATAGGATATATCTTTTGAATGCGTTTCAAAAGATATATCCCATTGTTTTAAGAATCCACAAAAATGCTGTACGAATTCATTTTATGTTCAAGTAAATAAAAAATAAATATATTTCAAATGTAAAATATTCAAGTTATTATGGAATGTAACCAATAGCTTACAATCCTATTAGAATTTTCAAAGTACCACCGATAAGCTTAGAATCTACCGATGGGTCGATAATTTGTGCAGGTCGTGTAGTAGAGTGCAGCTGCAGGACGTCACGATGAATTACTTGTCAAGTGCACCCCCCTGCCCCTCCCCTCCCCACCCTCCACCCCCGCATGCCACGCCACACCCGGACACGCTAATTTATGACAACACACCACACATTTCTACATAGATAACTTTCTTGTACTGAAAATAATAATACGAAAAAATACAAATGCCGGAATAACAAATCCGCAGATCAATCAAATTGTGACATGACTTTTTTTTATGCTACCTGACATGAATGGCTAATACCACACAATTACCCTTATGATATTAGCCCAATACACCACATTCCCGAAGGAATTAGGTGCCATGCCAGAACCTTCCCTCTATGAGCACGGCTATATTGAACTGGGTGGAAAACACGGTCAATTTTTCATTACCGCTTCGACCACCTTTTCATCCAATGCGATGGTACCAACCCGGGCGGGCTTAAACCCTACCACCTAGTAGGGGAAGGGGACCTACAGTTTTACATGGATTCCGAACCATGGAGCAGCTCGCATTCGTGACGAAATGCACTTGTCGGACTCGGAAAGAGAAAGACAGTGGTGCAAGTTGGAATTGAACCCAGGCCTCTGGTACGCTAGGCCTGTCCCCGCGCCACTGGGCTACGAGCCACTCAAAACAAGGGTCTCTTCCACTAAGTACTGATTAGCTTAATCCTCGCATTAAACGGCCTTTCTTACCATATCCCAATCTATAGTAGTACAAGATAATCAGCACTTTAGTAATAAAAGTGTCAATTAAAATAAATCAACAGTTGGTGAAAATCAGGCTTAGGGTACTTTGACTATCAGAACTTGAATAAATAAATCAAATGAAATGAAATGAATGCACTTTCACAAATCACAAAGCGATTTTTGACGAAAATATTCCGGAGCATCAAGAGGTTTTCTAGACTCGGAATACCTGATTAAGGAATTCCAGGAATAGGCCCTCTTGATGAGTGAACTATAGCTCAGATTTTACGCTACGATGAGTAACACATGAATTAAATAGAAAACATAACGTATTAGGGAAAAACGAGAAAAAAATTATAATGCCCATAATAATTAAGCGGCTCGTATCCTAGTGGCGCGGGGACTAGACTAGCATACCAGAGGTCTGGGTTCAAATCCTCGCCCGTTCATACACCACTTTTGGTACCATCGCATTGGATGAAAAGATGGTCGTCAGCGGCAATGAAAAATTGTCCGTGTTTTCCATCCAGTTCAACGTAGCCGTGCTCATAAAGAGAAGGTCCTGGCATGGCACCTAATATCTTCGGGAATGTGGAATTGGGTTATAATATCATAAGGGTAGTTGTGTTGTATTAGTCATTCATGTCCAATTTATAATAACATTTCCGGGCTAGACAAATGCAAATAGGCAATGAACATCACCAAATTTAAGAAAAACATAAAAACAATATCACATGAACTACATAACAACAAATTACATTCAATTCGCGGATATAGACGATCTCCGTGCATTCAATTACGCAATACAATACTCATCTTCCCTGCAGCCACCTTGCAGTCTGTATCAATAATAATTGCTCCCAGTTATCTTTGTCGAGATATTCTGTGCAAATTCCATTACTCGTTGAATAATGAACACTGCGGCAGTATCGTAGGGTTGTCGAAACTTATTGTGCAACAAAGTACACATAGATCAGTATAAGAAAGTATTCCGTACCATCTTTCAAGTAGGTATGGTATCACGGAAATTTGAGGTTAATGATTTTTAGATGGACTATTTGCCGATCCTACCTTGAACTTTTGGCGGCAAATTCTGAAGATCATTCTAGACTCATAGTAAAGACATCCAAGGGGAATGGTCTGTGCCTAATCGAGCAAACAGTTTTCACATGACAATAGGTTTAGGTGTCTTTTTTTGTCCCAAAAGTGGTATTGTGCTACACACATGAAATCTCGCGTAAATCAATAATGTTTCAGGAATTTACTGAATGTATATTCCTAAATATTTCGGTTTTACTTCTCACGACACATTATCCAAGGTTAGTGAAATTACTTTTAGCTCATTTACGCCCTGTGAAAATGCCCGGAAAATGGTAAGACGCTGATCAGGATAATGCACAGGTATTCTAACAAGAGGCTTGTATTATTTTGAATTATCCGAACCCACTGTAATTCTTCTCGTACATACCGTAAGAGCCTACTGAGGAGTTCGCCGTTCGTGGTTCGGATTCCACGTAAAAATGTAGGTCTTCTTCCTTACTTGCTAGATGGTAGGGTTAATCCCGCCCAGGTTGGTACCATCGCATTGAATTAACGATGGTCGAAGCGGCAATGTTCAATTTCCGTGTTTTCCATCCAGTTCAATGTAGCCGTGCAATAAAAGGTAAGTCCCGCAGTTAATTGAACTTGAACTTAAAACATGAACAGCGAAAACATTACGATAATGGATTTGCTTTTCAAAGGGTATGTTGTTTTCTAATGAGGCACGTTTCCACACACATATAGGTCGGGGAAAAAGTCTTTTCGCATTATAGTATGTATGAACTTGTAATAAAATCTCTTTGGCTATACTATTTGTATCTGGCTGGTTTTGGTATCATTGAAAGTTTAAATTTTAAAGAACATAATTCCAAATTCAAATTAGGAAAATGTGTGATTCTCATTTGTTTTTCGTACTGTCAAAATGAGTGAATCTAATGAAGAAATTCGATACATTTTAAAATTTTACTACAAAAAAGGTAAAAATGCAACGCAAGCCGCGAAAAAAATTTGCGATGTTTATGGACCTAGTGCAGTGTCTGTGAGAGTAGCACAAATTTGGTTTAAGCGTTTTCAATCCGGAAATTTTGATGTCAAAGATGCACGTCGCTCTGGTCGCCCTATTACGGATAAAATGGATGCCATTTTTGAAAAAGTGGAGCAAGATCGGCATATTAGTAGTTACGACGTAGCTGAAGAACTAGGAATTGACCACAAAACAGTTTTGGCGCATTTGAAAAAAACTGGGTACACAAAAAAGCTCGATATTTTGGTACCTCACGAGCTCACTGAAAGAAACCTAATGAACCGTGTACTCATTTGTGATTCTTTATTACGACGTAATGAAACCGAACCATTTTTGAAGAAGCTGATAACTGGTGATGAAAAGTGGATCATGTACGACAAGAACGTGCGAAAAAGGTCGTGGTCAAAGGCCGGTCAAGCTTCACAGACTGTGGCGAAACCCGGGTTAACTCGCAACAAGGTGATGCTGTGTGTGTGGTGGGATTGGAAGGGCATTATTCATTATGAGCTGTTACCACCAGGCAGGACCATCGATTCTGAACTCTACTGCGAACAACTGATGAGATTAAAGCAAGAAGTTGAGAGAAAGCGGCCGGAATTAATCAACAGAAGGGGTGTGGTTTTTCATCATGATAACGCTAGACCTCACACATCTTTAGCCACTCAGCAAAAACTAAGAGAGTTTGGCTGGGAGGTGTTAATGCATCCGCCGTATAGTCCTGACCTTGCACCTTCAGATTTCCACCTGTTTAGGTCTCTTCAGAATTCTTTAGGCAGTGTCAGGTTAACATCACGAGAGGACTGCCAAAACCACTTGTCGCGGTATATTGATCAGAAGTCCCAATATTTCTATAGAAATGGGATCATGTCCTACCTACAAGATGGCAAAAAGTTATCGAACAAAATGGTACCTACATACTTTAGTTGAATGTAAATAAACCATATTAAAAAATGTTTTGAATTTTCTTAAAAAATGCGAAGAAACTTTTTCCCCAACCTATATAAAATCTGTGATGTACTATGGTTACGGGATCCATTATATAAATGTGTTCATTATGTTACGTCGTTTTGTCATTATTCATAGGCTAGCAGGTACCTATATCACAACACTTATTTATTTATTATATTTTTTGTTATTATATAGTTTTATATGATTATCCATTTTATTTTGAAGAAATTTTCGGAGACAGCATTTATAACTTCTCCGGCAAGAATTCGGAGGAAACTATTTTTTTTCTATATGATAGATTTATTTTTAGTCAGGTCATTATTTATTTCATTTGTTATTTAGAACAATATTATATTTTTATTTTTAAGAATTTGTCAAGACTGAAAAAAAAATACAAAAAAAAAATTAAGAAACATTTGGCACCACAGATTGATCAGTGTTTGACACTTTTAAAACTCTCACTCATCGTCTGATGGAACATAGATATAAGTAACTGTACCTTAGTAACTGAAATTGGGTCAGCCTACGACGGATGCTGTTTTTGTGTTTTGATTCATATTTTTTTTATTTTAATAATTCACCGTAACGGTAGCAGTACATAGGTCCAGCTTTTAATTTTAACTATATTCACATACCATTTAATTGATGACATGATATTACCCTAATAAAAAAAAATAAAAAAAATAATCTATTGGCAAATTGTGCGACACTCCTACTTCTGTTTGAAAGGAGTTTTATCATGAAGCAGGGTCGAAATAATGAACATTTTCTGAGTAAGAAAACGGCCTGGAGTGGCACCCAGGTACCTTATGGCATGCAGTGTCATGAGCTAATATTATAAATAGATTGATTTTCTTACATACGTAATTTTTTTCAACGGTCATGAATGATGTATAATCGACCCTGAAGCAACCACTCATTAGTTCAACACAAAAGTTGTAAAAATAACTACTATATGAGCATACTGCAAGGAATTAGCAAGCCTACCTTTCGCGGTCAATGTGGCTACTAATTTCACCACCTAGTACTCAACAGCAGTCCCTCCGCCCGTAATCAAGTTCTCCTACTAACACAACGTATGAGTTTCTACGATGGTCGAAGCGGCAATGAAAATGTGTTTTCCATCCAGTTCAGTGTAACCGAGCAATGTAAGGAATGTCCTGGCATGCCACCTAGTTCCCATGTGGTGTGTTAGGCTAATATCTGACGGTCATTTTGGTATTAGCCATCCATGTCCAGTTACATAAAAAAACATAGGATTGCTCGTGGCTACGACAGGGTGAACTATCTCCTGCGCCTTTGAGCTAATGAAAATGAGCAGCATTTCCAAAGTTCATCAGCCTTGTGACAGATTAAAGCAATATGCAAGGGGCGGGTATGTACACACACATACACACCCTGACATACATACGAGCAGGTCGATGTGAGTCGGTGGTGCATTTTTGCGTGCATGCCATTCGGATGGGATGCGTTGAAAACATCGGTAAATATATTAGCATGTTTTTCCGTTATTTCAAATCTAGAAAATATTTAATCATACTTTTTTGGTATTACTAATTTTAAATTATCGCAGGCTTATGTTATCACACGGCTTGTTTGAAAGTAGTTATTTAAAAATACAAAAATGTTCATATGTTCAGTATGTTACGTCATAAAGTTACGGATCTGCGGATTTGATGAACCCAGTAAAGAAGAACCCGCAAAAAAAAGTTCACTTGGGACATACACACTAAACACACGCGCAAACATCAGTCAGGGTTTTTTTTTTTATTATTTATTTATTTGGAGGAAACACAGATACAGATAAAGTAATAAAAAGGGCCTGGTACTAGCCAAATCGCAAAGTTAGACGAGGCACCCCAAGTTAACTAACTAAGTCTGACGATTATAAGTGTCATTCTTACAATATATGATTCCTTGTCTATGAATTGAATTATTTTCGTTAATGTATGTTTCCTTTTTCTATACAAAATACATTGCGGAAACGGTGTCCATTTCCGAACTTTTTTGACTAAATGTAGAAATCTAAAAGCAAATGGATTTTTTTGTTTATGCATATATGCTGTTTTTGCTTATATCTAGAAATCGAATTACTTTCAGATTTCTATTGAAAAAAATCCACTTTTTTATTTTTATTATTATTTAAATAAATGATGGAATAAAAAAAAATTAACAATCCATTATCAGTCTGGAGTTCTATTTGGCTTTGCTGAAGAGTTTCACTACATATTATTACATTTGTTAAAAAGTGCATTTGTATGGCGCGAGTAGTTGGCTAGTCCTAGCGCCTTGACAAAAGACTATAGAACTAACCTGCATCCTAACCTATTCCTCGCTATTTAATTTATACATAAATTAGAGTGACAGTATAGCAGTCCTATTGAGCCATGTTTTTTATTTTGTGCTTGAAGTTGCGCTGAGAGTCAAAGAAGATGTCTAAGTCAGATAAGTTCTTATTATAAAGCGAACACATTCTATGTAAAGGGACCCTAAGGCCAGCGTTGGTGCGTGTCCGACCAAGGTGGAATAAGTCACTGCATCTGGTGTTTTTTGACGGTACTCTTAGACATACAAGTTGGAGCAGGTTTGGACAGTCAAGAACATTATTGCATATCTTATGTAGCATTATTAGGTCAAAGTGTGCGCGCCGATTAGAAAGGGCGGAGAACTTGTAATCTATCAACATTTTTGCATAAGGTTAACTTATTTTTACCCGACTGCGCAAGAAGGGTTATGTTTTTCCAGTGTATGTCTTGTTATTTAATTTTTTTTTTTGTTTAAGATACTGTCTCTATAATAAATAAAAAATGTGTTTGTTACGTTGTGTGTTTATTACGATTTCTGGACTTCTAATAAACTATATATAATAAAATATTGAAAAGTAACCTAACTGGTACTGTTGTTTTTATCTTTTTTCAAGAGTTTTTATAGTAGACATTAAATCTTATCTTAATAATAAATTTGGAAGTAATCTAACAAGATCCGTTGTCCGTCTCTACATCCCGACATCCCGACACCTCGCCAGCCCGACGGGCCGACATCCCGCCACGCCCCACGCTTGAGGGAGATAAATGGCTCAGCGCATGCAGCATGCGAGGAGATACAGATGAGAGGGGTACAGCTAAGTCCATACCGGAAGTATACCGTCAATATTTTATACTATACGAGGTACCCGGCGCCGCTCGGGTCAGTTTCATTTTGGACATTCACCCGAGCGGAGCTTCTAAACTTTCGAACAGCAGGTCTATTCCTGGCATTCAGTAATCAGGAATCCTGAGTCTATAAAACCGCTTTGATAGCGATTTTCAAAGCGAGTTTTTCTACGGAAAACCTTGATTGATTAAAAAAAGTATGCTCCGGAATGTTTTAGTCAAGAAAATCGCTGTAAAAACAGGTACAAAAGTGGTTTTCTAGACGCATTATTCCTGATTCCTGATTACTGAATGCCAGGAATAGACCTTCTGGACAGGATCGCCTACGGGGCTAACCTGTAGATTTCCGGAAAATTTCATCAAAATCAGTCCAGCCGTTTTTAGGGTTCCGTACCTAAAAGGTGCCAACGGAACCCTATTACTAAGCCTCCGCTGTCCGTCCGTCCGTCCGTCTGTCACAGGGCTGTATCTCATGAACCGTAATAGGTAGGCAGCACACAAATTTTCCAGAGTGTGTATTTATTTTGCCGCTATAACAACAAATAGGTAAAATTTTAAAATATTAAAAATTAAAGGGGGCTCCTATACAAAAAACCTCGCAAAAAACCTGATGTTTTGTTGTTAATCTTGTGCGATGGGACGGAACCCTTCGTGGGCGAGTCCGACTCGCACTTGGCCGGTTTTTGTGTCCATGGGAACACAAAACATATCCAAACACTTTTAGATGGATGGAGAAGAGCACATGTAAAACTTACATACAGAGCGTTAGCGAAGGTTTGTTTAAAACGCTAGGTGTACAGGTGTTCCTTGTAAAATGTATGGGGTGGGCGAAAAAACCGGCCAAGTACGAGTCGGACTCGCACACGAAGGGTTCCGTACCATCGTACAAGATTTAACACAAAAACAATCAGGTTTTTTTGTATGGGAGCCCCCTTTAATTATTATTATTATTTTATTTTACCTATTTGTTGTTATAGCGGCAAAATAAAGACACACTCTGTAAAAATTTCAGCTGCCTACCTATTACAGTTCATGAGATACAGCCCTGTGACAGACGGACGGACGGACGAACGGACGGACGGACGGACGGACGGACAGCGGAGGCTTAGTAATAGGGTTCCGTTTTTACCCTTTGGGTACGGAACCCTAAAAATTTAAGCTGTACAACAAAATGTTATCTAGCTTTTTGGCTCCAATTAGGCCAAGAAACATCTGGGTTTGAAATACCTCGTTTGGACCATATATTCCAAAGGTCACGACATTTTTTGGCCACGATAAGGTAAATGGCTGAATCTGGGTTCTCATGTTAGAGACCAACCCTCTGATGCTAAATATGTCGGTCTGCCCGTCCCAAGTGGTTGCGTTTTCTAGATTGGCTATATAAAATAGATGCTGGTATGTACCTGCTGATGAATATACTGATTATCTGGAAACATTGATACCTATTAATTATACAACAATAACGAGACGGTTACTTAATTAAATACTTAAATATACCAAAAGTTATATCTGTAACCCAAATCGCCTATAACTACTAAATGCAACCAAAGATTTGTTCAGTTTTTGTATTGCTAAGCAAGTATGTATTGATACTTTCATGCTTCGTCATTTGCATCCATTTACCTTATCATATGTATTTTTTGTCACCATTACTACTTTTTCAGGAGACTTATCTACGTAACGCAACCACTTGGAACAGGCAGACTGACACATTTAGCTTCAGACGGTTGTACTTTATCCCGTGAACCCATTTTCAGCCATTTACGTTATCGTTACCATTTTTGTCGCTACCTCCTAGCCTAATACCTCCGTCCACACCGAGTACATTACACGCCATACCAAAAGCGACTCCTCTACAAGGCGCAGATACGGTCTTGCGCGGGATATTTACTGCTTGACTCCTTGGACTCGTTACAGTGCCATGTGATGGGTCTCGTTGACAACCCAGTCAAGTATCCCAGAATTTAGAGGCCCTCCAACTCTGAAAGGATGTATGGTCTCTCTGTGTTTTATTTATTTATTTATTTATATAAGTTTATTGCACTCAAAAAAACTCGGGCAAAAGGTACAACTTAATGCCGGAGGCATTTTCTACCAGTCTACCTTTGGATATCGTGAGCAGTAGTGCGAGTAGTAACTATGGAGAAATAGCTTTCGAGGAAACATAATTCCTACACAATATACAACAAATACACACTATGTTCTTAGATTTACACCGTCGCTGTGTTTTGAAAACGTACGGTTTTCCGGTGTGCAATGCCGTGCTTGGCCGACATGTTTCGCCTCCCACGACGGAAGCATCGTCAGGGCCACTTTTAAGAAACGGAACCCTAAAAATAATTAATTCGATACAATATATGAATGCGTCTCAAAATTACCTTCACCAAAAACCACGTCGACTTCATATTCTATTCTAAACCGTCTGTTATTGTCCTTGGACTCTAAATCAGTTTGAAAACAATGCGTTTTGTCATCCTGGCTTTCCTTGGACCAAAATATTTACTCAACCCTACCATTGCATTATCTATGCTTACGATGACATTCGAATTTAGGACGTAATTCCAAAGTGAAAGGAGTTAAAAACACTTTTATAAATAGGGTTGTTACCCTCGTTTATACCACAAAACGAAGCACTGGGAGATAGTCAACACAATATGAAATCTAAATCCAATACAATTCCGTTCAAAATATACACCACGATCAAATGCTGGAACTTGTAAGAACCTCCGAGGACTTCTGAGTCATCTGGCGATAGAATGAAATAGAACTTCACTCGTATGCCTTGCTCACCCGTGGTGAGAGAGGGATGGCTGTGCTTAGATTATTTCGACGTCGAATCGTCTGGCGAGCATTCCTTGGCAACGGCTTGGGTGACGAAGATTGATGAAGCTGGCTCCTTAGCCGAATGACTTGACCCTTATCTATAGAATAGTTCCTTGAACTATAGTTCCAAAAATAATTTGACACTTCACATACTTGCATACTATCAGTATGCTTGAGTTCTGAAATCTGGCAGGGAACTGAGCCCTCCCATAATTTTAATCCAATACGATGGTACCAACCATCGGATTTTAATATGAAAAAAATATCGAAGCGTTAAATGAAAATGTGTTCGTGTCTTCCATCTAGACAGTTAAATGTATCAGTAGCCTCAATGGCCCAGTGGCGCGACACTTCGGCGATCGCTCTCCGAAGTTAAGCAACGCTGGGTCCGGTGTGGTCTTGGATGGGTGACCATTCGACCGTTGAGAGAGGCTGGCCGTGGTACGGATTCCACTTTAAACTGTAGGTCCCCTTCCTTACTTACTAGGTGGTAGGGTTAATCCCGCCCGGGTTCGTACCATCGCATTGGATGAACGATGGTCGAAGCGGCAATGAAAATTGTCCGTGTTTTCCGTCCAGTTCTATGTAGCCGTGCAATATAAGGAAGGTCCTGGCATGGCACCTGGTGTGTTGGGCTAATACCATGACAGAAAGTGTGGTATTAGCCATCCATGTCCAGTCACATAAAAAAAAACCTAACATGGCACCAAACTGGCATCGCGGTGTTTTGGACTCATATCACGACAGTATGTAGGTTTGTGTGCCTATAAGCTATTACTGTACATTAACATATTGTGTCATAGTCAATACGAAATTATGTTTTCGCTCAAGGGAACTGAAATATATCACTCACTCAATTAGAATTAGAAGCCATGATAACCCTCCATTTTTGCTTCAGACACGATTTGATTACTAAATGTTTTTTTTTGTCGTCCAGCCGTGGATTGACGGTGAACTCTAACGTAACGTAACCAAATGAACTCATCCATAGGATTAATAAACCTAATAAACCATAAAAAAACCTCAAATCTGTGGACAGCACCTACAATATTGACAACCGAATAATAGATTTTATGACTTGAGTTGAGAATCTTGACTAGTTCTCGGCTTAGCTCCAGTCAAAACTAAGTAAGTACAAACCTATGTTTGCATACAAGTACCGGCTGTGAGAGTGACAATATCATCAAATTTGACAATATGAAGGAATACTGCCCTCTTTATTCAAAAGACGGTAACCGCCTTTTGAATAAGGAGGGCAGAATACATTGGCTAAGCCAGTAACAAGTTACGTTTATAGATTGTTTTCAATATTAGTGTGTCTGCCCTACGGACTATGAATACGGCGATGTTTCCTCGCGTCTCTCAGCGGTCCGGTGCACTCGGAGCGCGCTGCAGTCTGCTGTCTGGATCTGTGACAAAGGTGAACTCGTATTACTGAAAGCCCCACACTCTTGGTATCGAAACTATGGTCTATGACACGTAAGGGGGCGCCTTCATGAAGTCCAAAAATCACCAGGGGGAACTGACGTAAGATGTGAGAAAATTATCGAGGGGATTCGATAATATCAATTCTGAACCAATCAGGAGCGTTTATGTCATACCATCTGTTCTCTTATTGGGTAGAATATTTGGCATTCACTTCTGATTGGTGTAGAATTGGTCGAATTTCCTCACATATTTCCTCACATGTATTAGCCGTTGCAACTCGGTAGAATCGGAGAGAATTGTTGTTGAGATATACAAATATGATGTAAAATAATGAAGAATGTGAAACCAGTCTATACGTGATCAAGGCAGTAGCACACAAAATGAGCCCTGCATCCCTTCGCAGTTGGATCCATGCATACAAATCAACAAACAAAAATGCTCGAGATGACTCTCCTACTGGTCCATGTCAGTCAGTCAGTCAGTCAGCGTGTTTGTGTCCACTGCTGGACATACGCCTCTCCATTTTTTCTCCAGTCCTCCCGGCTCTCAGCGGTACGGAACCACTGCTTTCCGCCGAAGTACTTGATGTCGTCGTCCCACCTGGCGGGTGGTCTTCCCACACTCCGTTTTCCTGTCCACGGCCGCCACTGCAGGACACGGTTACTCCAGCGGTCGCCGTCTCTTCGGCTGACGTGAACAGTCCACTGCCACTTAAGGTGGCCCAACCCGGCGGGACGAACTCATTAGCGGGCACGGTACAAAACCGTGCTGTTGCGCTCTGGAACCTTCTCTGTTTAAAAAAAAAGACAGGCTCCGTGATGAGGAAGATGCAACATGTCCACAAAAGAGACAATGTTCATAGTGTATGATTTGATAAGATTTACGAAAATGTTAATTACAAAACGACTTATAGCTGAAAGTAAACCACGACCGCTGTAGTCAAAAATCTAACAAAAACCAAATATATTATAAATCTTGATTAAATAAGCTATGTCTGATGACTAATCTTTTTAAGATGTTCTTACTTTATCAATGCGTAATCCACATCCAAAGTTATTGTATAAAACGCGCGAAAAATTCGAACTTTCGGACCTTATAACTTAGAAACCAAACACAATTTTACAATGCCAACGGTCATCAGACATCTAGTTTTATCAAATAAAGCAATTTTGATCAAAACTTGGGATCTATGACAAGAAATTTGGGCGTGGTCTTCTTTCCCCGTTTGTACGGGGATATGAGCGGGATGGGCCACCTTAAGGCGGCCCAACCCGGCGGGCCTAACTCATTCGCGGGCATGGTACAAAACCGTGCTGTTGCGCTCTGGGACCTTCTCTGTTTCAAAGAAAAAGACAGGCTCCGTGATGAGGAAGATGCAACATGTCCACAAAAAAGAAAATGTGCATAGTGTATGATTTGGTAAGATTTATGAAAATTTTAATTTCAAAACGACTTATAGCTAAAAGTAAACCACGACCGCTGTAGTCAAAAATCTAACAAAAACCAAATTGATCATAAATCTTGATTAAATAGACTATGTCTGATGACTAATCTTTTTACGATGTTCTTACTTTATCATTGCGTAATCCACCTCCAAAGTTATCGTATAAAACGCGCGAAAAATTCGAACTTTCGGACCTTATAACTTAGAAACCAAACACAATTTTACAATGCCAATGGTCATCAGACATCTAGTTCGATCAAATAAAGCTATTTTGAGCAAAATTTTGGATCTCTGACAAGAAATATGGGCGTGATCTTCTTTCCCCTTTTGTATGGGGAGATGAGCGGGTTGGGCCACCTTAAGCTTAGCTACCCGACTACTTTGGTACGTCGGCGGATTGCCTACTGGTCCATGCAGGAGCGTAACTTGCGGCGACACAAGGTGATATTGATCACATTGATCTAACGAGAGAAACACGACGTTCAAACATACCATACCAGCCAGTCGGGACTATAACGAACGGATAGAACTACGTATACGGCGCTGCAGTGGCGTACGTTACAAAATAAAGCTTGGTGCACAGTTACATTACGGCTGAGATATAGTTATAGTCGTAACAGAAACTAAAGACTAGCGAAAAGTTGTACTTTGTGACGTCATTTTGCATTACTTTTACGTTTCGTCCATACAAAATGTGTCAAAGTTACGACACAAAGTACTACTTTTCGTTGGTCTAAGTTTTTGTTACGACTATTTATCTCAGCCTATCTCATGCAGTGTTTTCGGTATTGATATGAGATACAGACATAGCAGAAAATTATTTAAAGTAAAAAATACCAACATTAACATAATTATAGAATAAATTACACAGTCTTTTAATATAGGTTGTGGACACTGTCAAAACTGGACTACTCATCTTTGAAATATAATTTTTAAAAAAACTTTATTCACCTATTAAGTGTGTATTTTAGGCACATTATTAGTAAGAGTTACATGGGTAGTATACAAGGGTACCTACAGGGTAGGGTTAAGCCCGCCCGGGTTAATATCACCGCATTGGATGAAACAATAATTGAAGCGGCAATGAAAAATTGTGCGTATTTTCCATCCAGTTCAGTGCAGCAGTGCTTTTAAAGGGAAGGTTTTGCCATGGAACCTAATTCCTTCGGAAATGTGGAGTATTGGGCTAATATCGGGAAGATAGTTGTGTTCTATTAGCCGTTCATGTCAGGTTCAATTTAAATTGTCTTACTAGAGAGAGGTTTCTAGACAACGTTACTTACAATGTAACTGTAACATTATATATTTTTTATGTTGCTGGACATGGATGGCCAATACCAAACTAACCGTCGGATATTAGCCTAACACACCACATAGTAACAAGGTGCCATGCCAGGACCTTCCTTATATTGCTCGGTTATATTGAACTGGATGGAAAAGACGGACAATTTTCATTGCCGCTTCGACCATCGTTCATTTAATGCGATGGTATTAACCCGGGCGGGATTAACCCTACCACCTAGTAAGCAATGAAGGGGACCTACAGTTTTACGTGGAATCCGAACCATGGCCAACCTCAAAAGTCGAAAATGGTCACTCCCTAACCGCGCTCACCAAACTTATCGAATCGCAAGGCGTCGCGCCACTGGGGTACCGAGGCTAATGAAGAATTTCAATGTTTCGCGATATTTGTATGTCTTTACCGTTATCTCATTCATTTGAGGTTATAGAATGACATTTACATTTAATAATTGTCTTCAGATTTTGAAAATAATCGGAAAAAATTTTGGTTTGAATATACTGCTAAAATGTTTTCGGATAATTTTCAGAATACAAATATAATGCTTCAAAGTTGGTGCCGTTGTAAGGTTGCGATTTTATTAAATTTAAATGTTTTATTACAATTATTACATTAAACAACTTTGAATTGTAATAAAACAAAATTACGAAAAATAAGTAGCCCCTAAAGATTTGCATACAAAATGCGTATATCTTGGAAATACTTTTACTTCACGTACGTTCACCATTACTTTTTAATGTACTTTTATGTGCTATGCCTAATGCGGCCTACTACACAGAAATTAGTTCTTCTGTGGGCTGCAACGTATAATTTTATTAACTACTCGTAGATTTTTGTAAAATGTATTATTGTAACCTATTGTTTTTTAGTTAATTATGTATATGCGTGTGTTTTTTGGAAAATAAATTGAAATTGAAATGGAATTGAATTAAGTTGGGTTGTCAAAAAAAATCAAAACCTACAGATGTATAATAGCTCACAGATGCTTTATTTAATGTGCAAAATTTCACAACCAAAATCCTAATTTGACTGAGGAAACACGCACGAGTTATTGTATGGAACACGATCATGATCCTGTTAAGCCGAAACAGCTTTTATTCCGGGAGGTCACGACATTTTTGGTCACGATAAGGTAAATGGCTGAATCTGGGTTCACATGTTAGAGTCCAACCCTCTGATGCTAAATATGTCGGTCTGCCTGCGCCAAGTGGTTGCGTTATCTATATTGGCTATATAAAATAGATGCTGGTATGTACCTGCTGATGAATATATTTATTGTCTGGAAACAATGATACCTATTAATTATACAACAATAACCAGTCGGTTTTTCTATTGAGTACTTAAATATACCTAAAGTTGTATCTGTAGCCCAAATCGCCTATAACTAAGAAATGCAACCAAAGATTTGTTCAGTTTTTGTATTGCTAAGCAAGTATGTACTGATACTTTCATGCTTGATCATTTGCATCCATTTACCTTATCGTATATATTTTTTGTCACCATAACTACTTTTTCAGTCGTCTTATCTACGTAATGCAACCACTTGGAATAGGCAGACTGACAAATTAAGATTCAGAGGGTTAGTCTTTATCCCGTGAACCCAGTTTCAGCCATTTACGCTATCGTTACCATTTTTGTCGCGACCTCCTAGTCTATTTATTATGCCGCTTAGCCCCTCCGTCGTAGCCGCGAGCCGAGCGCAGCGGCAAAGCAGCGGGTAGAAATGGAAAGTGGGCAAGACGCACCGGAGGCGCAAGGACGCCCGGTGGCGGGGTGGAGGGGGCGCGGGGCGCGGGGCGGCGGGGGGCAGACGACGCACAGACGGATAGATAGGTCACGCGGCCGCGGGTCATGCGGCGGCGCGGCGGGGCGGTCCGACTACCTGCGGGCTTGGAATACGTCGAGTTTCTGGTTTGACCAGCATCGCCTCGCTGCGCCCTCTGTCGCCGGAGCGCTCTATAAAGACAATCGGCTCCGGCATAGTGCAGTTAAAATGGAATGCTTGGAAACAGAGCTATAATATGTTCTGCCATGTGTGATTGCTGGTGGTTTCGGCAACGTCTTCTCGTTCTCGGTGACAGCGGCGAAGGAAAACTGCCCATAGTAATGGATGTATCGCAACTTCGGCAATGTCATCTGATTCTCGGTGACAACGATGGAAAACCGCCGATAGTAATATTGTATCGCTACTGCGGCATCTACTTTGTCATCTCGTTATCGGTGACAGCGACGATGGAAAACTAAGCATAGTAATGTATGTATCGCAGCAATAGCAATGTTATCTCGTTCTCGGTGACAGCGGCGATGGAAAACCGCCAAAAGTAATGTACCTATGTATCGCTACTTCGGCAATGTCATCTCATTCTCGGTGACAACAACGATGACAAACCGCCAATAGTAATATTGTATCGCTACTGCGGCATCTACTTTGTCATCTCGTTATCGGTGACAGCGACGATGGAAAACTAAGCATAGTAATGTATGTATCGCAGCAATAGCAATGTTATCTCGTTCTCGGTGACAGCGGCGATGGAAAACCGCCAAAAGTAATGTATGTATCGCTACTTCGGCAATGTCATCTCATTATTGGTGACCGTGGCAATAGAATACTGCCCATAGTATCGCTTGTATCGCATCTTGCGGAAAATCATTACGGATAACTAGCCATAGTAATGTATGTATCGCAACTATGGCAATGTCATCTAATTTTCGGTAACAGCAACGATGGAGAACGGCCGATAGTAATATAGGTATCGCTACTTCGGCATCTACTTTGTCATCTCGTTATCGGTAACCGCGACAACGGAAAACCGTCCTTAGCAATGTATCGCAACTTCCGCGAAATCACATCATTTTTGGTGTCAGCGGCGATGGAAAAACGCTCAGAGTAATATATGTATCGCTCCTTCGGCAACGTCAACGTCATCTTGTTATCGGTGACAACGCCGATGGAAAACACCCAAAGTAATTTCTGTCCGTATTTAATTTCGGCAATACCATCTCATTCTCGATGACAATAATGTATAAACACCATTATGGTTTGGGCCGCGCTTCTAACACCCGGCTATTTATTTTTTAATTCAGTAATCATTGTTGAGAAAGACGTGGAAAAAGTGCGACAATTTCGAATAAGAGAAAAAGATAAAATCCACAATTACCACACGAAAGGAAAAAGAACATTGTACCTGCTGTGTGTTTACGGCATGTTTACACGTACGTAGAAACGAATACGATTTCTGATATGTCACTCTTACGGTCAGCTTAGAGAAGGGCTTTTCTCTCGGTGGCCTGGAACTGTCACCGCTGGTCACTGTGGGAACACCCGCCCCGCCCACGAGTAGCGTCGTTTAGGCAACGACCTTAAACTGTCACGGTCACAGTAGACCGGACATGGAGAAGTTGTCGCGCTGAGCGCCAGCCGGCTTAACTCGAACATAATATTCGAACGATTTCTTGTCGCTTCTTCTCACATTCGAGTATTTTCAGATATTTCCAAATTTAAACTTACTAGTTACTTACATGGAAACTTACATATAAACGTATAATAAAAATGCCGGAGAGTCGCTTTTAAGGGTTCCGTAGCCAAAGGGTGAAAACTGAACACTGTTACTAAGCCTCCGCTGTCCGTCCGTCCGTCCGTCTGGCACAGGGCTGTATCTTGTGAACCGTCATAGGTAGGCAGCTGAATTTTTCACGGAGTATGTATTTGTTGTATCGATATAACTACAAATAGGTAAAATAAAAATTTAAAGGAGGGCCCCATACAAAAAACGTGTTTTATTTGTGTTAAATCTTGTACGATGGTATCGAACCCTTCGTGTGTGAATCCAACTCGCACTTGGCCGGTTTTTCAATGAATTTGACATGTCAAAATCGGTTTAAAACCCGAACCAGCAGGCAAACCTTTGTGGGCAGTTTCATTCTGTCACAGGCTCTATACCCATAGAATACCCAAGAAATGTCATACAATACATACGTCTGTAATCAATGCCTCCTTACATATCCTGTTACTAATAAACCTAGATCACCTCTGAATAGTCATCATGAATGTGCTTCCTGTCTAGGTACCGTAAAAGAAAAAAAAAGAACCATTAATCACTACAAAATATATGTAGCATAATTACTTAGTGCAAGGCTGATCTAAAACCAGTAAGCGAACTTATTTAAATCTACATTTAAGCATTGTCATATAATATAACAAAAAAAAAAAACGAACAAAATTTATTAGAATTAAAATCATATCGTTTGACAAATAGTACGGAATATATTCATTTTCTCGCACAATAAAGAGTGCGAGTTTAGGCCGGTTACTTCTCCGATTGAGTGCTACCGCATCCGCGGGTCTGTTTGTCTGTGTGTCAGTCGCATCGGCCACAACTGTCAGTTACGAGGAGCGAGTTCAATGGAATTTGGCAGTGATTATTTGTTACCATGTAGGTGGAATCATCAGATGAAAATATCAGAGAACCGGTTTTCACATATACGTCTTCTTCATTCTTCTTTAGTAGTGAGTGAGAAGTCTCTACTTATATGGTATGTGCGTAGAATCGACCGCGAAGCAAGGAAATATTAAGAAAGAAAGCTGGCGTTACAGTTATACGCTTAAAATGGCTATAATTTATGAGTAATATATTTTTTTAATTACATTATAAAATTTTACCCACCTTTTTACACGTCGTTCTACTTAAAAAAAACCGGCCAAGTGCGAGTCAGACTCGCACACGAAGGGTTCCGTACCATGGTACAAGATTTACGACAAAAAATAATCACGTTTTTTGTATGGGGCCCCCGTTTAATTTTTAATATTTTTTTATTTTACCTATTTGTTGTTATAGCAGCAAAATAAATACATACTATGTGAAAATTTCAGCTCACTACCTGTTATGGTTCATGAGAAACAGCCCTGTGAAAGACGGACGGACGGACATCGGAGGCTTAGTAATAGGGTTCCGTTGGCACCCTTTCGGAACCGAACCCTCAAAAAGGACAGTGCATGGTTAGACTCAAAAGTTGCTTCTCTCCACGTCACTTAAATTTACACATCTGTCATTCAATAGACGAAGATAATGATAGAGGTATTTCGGAAGCTGCGCTTTGGAGAAGTAATTGGTGTGTTTCTGTTTTGCTTTATTTTCGAATATGAGTTATGAGGTTGATTTTTATGATTTTATGATTTTTATGATGAAGAAGTTGTTGTAGTTCGTATACATTAGTATTTACAAGCAGAACGAACAATCCACATGGAACAGTTTCAGAACTTTAACTGTAAAGTTGCACTTTTTACACACACAACTGTAAAAAAGGGTAATTACGTTTTAAGGGTTTATTTATGTGTGAATGTGTGTGAGTTTTTTAATTTCACTATTAATTCTTAACACCTAAATCGATTTAGATTGATGTGGTATCGTTAGAATACGTACGTATGGCTAACTTAGTAATAAACCAAAGCTTAGTAATAAGCCAAGTGCGAGTAGGATTCGCACACGAAGGATTCCGTCCAATCTTACAGGATTTCACACAAGAAATCGCGTATATTTTTTAAGGGTGGCCCTTTAATTATTATTTGCTTTTTAATTTTTACTATTCGTTTTTTTTAATGCAACCTGACATGGATTGCTAATACCACACAACTATCGTTATGATATTAGCCCAATACACCACATTCCCGAAGGAATTAGGTGCCATGCCAAGACCTTCCCTTTATGAGCATGGCTACACTGAACTTGAATGAAAACATGGACAATTTTTCATTGCCGCTTCGACCATCTTTTCATCCAATGCGATGGTACCAACCCGGGCGGGCTTAAATCCTACCATCTAGTAGGGAAGAGGACCTCAGTTTTACATGGATTCCGAACCATGGAGCAGCTTGCATTCGTGACGAAATGCACTTATCCAACTCAGAAAGAGAAATAAAGTGGGGCATGTCGGGGCGAGGAATTGAACCCAGACCTCTGGTACGCTAGGCCATGAGCCGCTTGTTGTTGTAGCGGCAATAAAAACACACACTCTAAATTTCAGTTGTTTTCCCTATTACGGTTCATGAGGTAAAGCCCGCTGACGGACGGACAGCGGAGGCTCCGTTGGCACCCTTTGAGTACGGAACCGAAAAAGAGTGAACAAAAAACTAATTTTATAACAAGACTTTTTCACACAAAAATCAACGGCTACAAAACTTATTTAAGAGTTTTTATTTTAATTTTGATCACGGCCGTCGTATTTTCTTATTAATTATTATTTTACTCTATCGTTCTCCTTTTTTTAGGGTTCCGTACCCAAAGGGGGAAAACGGAACCCTATTACTAAGCCTCCGCTGTCCGTCCGTCCGTCCGTCCGTCCGTCCCTCCGTCCGTCCGTCTGTCCGTCTGTCACAGGGCTGTATCTCAGTAACCTTAACAGGTAGACAGCTGAAATTTTCACAGAGTTTGTATTTATTTTGCCGCTACAACAACAAATAGGTAAGATTAAAAAATAATTAAAATTAAAGGGGGCTCCCATACAAAAAACGTGATTTTTTTGTTTTATTTTTACGATGGTACGGAACCCTTCGTGTGCGAGTCCGACTCGCACTTGGCCGGTTTTTTCGCATGCAATAGATTCACTATCGAAAGTGCCTGGGAGTCACTCGACTACTTACATATGCAAATTTTTCGTCTTTTAGAGCTCTTCTGCCTATTAAGCCTTTCTAACTGATGTATAAATCCAAATAAATAAAAGCAGTGGTGGTCCCCGTCGCCAGCGAGCATGAAAGGACCGGAGCAGCGATCGAAACCATTCGCATGGCGGCAGCGTAGCCGCGAGTTAGTGGAAAGCGTCTGTCTGTAGTCAGTTCCCTTACGAATTCGGGAAGAGCAACATCGAATGTTCCTTGCAGTAAATAGCGTTTTGTGAAGCTCGCTACGGGATATGGTGCGTAACGAAGCAATCCGCCGACGTACCAGAGTAGTCGATATTGGACACCGGGTGGCTAAGCTCAAGTGGCAGTGGGCTGGTCACGTCATCCGAAGAGACGACAACGTTGGGTGTGTCCTACACTGGCGGCCGTGGACAGGAAAACGGAGTGTGGGAAGACCATCCGCCAGGTGGGAAGACGACATCAAGTGAGCCGGCAGAAAGCAGTGGTTCCGTACCGCCGAGGACCGGGAGGACTGGAGGAAAATTGGAGAGGCGTATGTCCAGCAGTGGACGCAAACACGTTGAGTGACTGACTGAAGTTCTTACGTGTCGTTGGAACTCGAGAAGTAACTGAATTATCTCGCCGGCTCTGCAATTTTGTATGTAAAAGTGGCTACGCCCAGCTGGGCCGAACGCCGCCCCATACAAACGAGTTTCCGTTGCTACTCCCGTCCTGCAATGCTCGCCGATCGCCGCCGATTGAAGCATTGAAGCCTTGTGGTGAAAAGTTGAAGAGGCGAGCGCCACGCCGCGCCGCGCCACCGCGCCGGCCGCCACGTCTCCGTGAGTACTCTGTAAGAACATCTGGGTATTTACATATGCATTAAATCCGAAATAAGTAACCGACTTACTCACCAACCAGTGTACACTCAGCTAACTTGTTAAGTTCCTATTGTTTGTTGTTTATTAATGATCCATAGGCAGTACACAGCACTTGAATGTGACATGTTTTATTAACCATCATAACATTGGAATCCAATTTTAGAGCCTAGTTTAAAAGTATGCGATCAAAAACAAATATATTTCGACTATTTATCTCAGCCTAAGTCTGATGGTACATAGTCTTAAGTAATTTATCGTTCTTAATGCTTCCAGTTAATATTTGTTTTCTAATATTTAGGTTACTGTTAGAGAATGTCTTTGGCAATAAGCTCGTCTCCTGTAGCCTCAGTGGCCCAGTGGTGCGACACTTCGGCGATCGCTCTCCGAAGTTAAGCAACGCTGGGTCCGGTCTGGTCTTGGATGGGTGACCATTCGACCGTTGAGAGAGGCTGGCCGTGGTTCGAATTCCACGTTAAACTGTAGGTCCCCTTCCTTACTTACTAGGTGGTAGGGTTGATCCCGCCCGGGTTGGTACCATCGCATTGGATCAACGATGGTCGAAGCGGCAATGAAAATTGTCCGTGTTTCCAGTTCAATGTAGCCGTGCAATATAAGGAAGGTCCTGGCATGGCACCTAGTTCCCATGTGGTGTGTTGGGCTAATACCATGACAGAAGGTGTGGTATTAGCCATCCATGTCCAGTCAAATAAAAAAAAATCCTATGTACTTAATACACGACACTTGGATGGCTAATACCACACAAATACCGTTATGATGTTAGCCCAATACACCACATTCCCGAAGGAATTAGGTGCCATGCCAGGACCTTCCCTTTATGAGCACGGCTACATTGAACTGGATGGAAAACACGGTCAATTTGCCATTGCGATGATACCAACCCGGGCGGGCTTAAACCCTACCACCTAGTAGGGGAAGGGGACCTATAGATTTGCATTCGTGACGAAATGCACTTATCGAACTCAGAAAGAGAAAGAAAGTGGTGCATGGCGGGGCGAGAAATTGGACCCAGACCTCTGGTACGCTAGGCCAGTCCCCGCGCCACTAGGCTACGACAGTGTTTATACATTTGTTTAATTGAGTGTACCTCTCCAACTCACGTAGACATATGAACGAGCCGCCCGCTACCGCGCGAACGGTCCAGTTATTGACCTCTATACTCTAATAACATATTATTCACAACATTAATTTGCTTCTAGACACGCCGCTAATGTATATTATTAGCGGGCGGCCAAATAGATTGATTCCACTTCTGCTTGGACGGGAAAATTTTGTGCGCCAGAATTTTGTGTTGCTAGCTGCATCCCTTTTACAGAGCTACCCTAGAACGACCCTATCCGACAAGCGATCTTATCGTATTTTTACCCGACTGTGTTAGTTTTCTTAATAAACATTTTTTGCAAACATCAGAAAAACTTGGCGTTGAACCATTTTGTGATTAAGCCTGGTTTTCACCAAATGCCGATTTATTTTATTACCAAAGTTCTGATTATCTTGGACTGCTATTGATTACAAGCTGTTAAGAAAGGCCCTTAATATGTGGTGATTAAGCTAATCAGCAGTAGGTGAAAAAGGCCCTAAGACTAATAAAATTGTCCTTGACATGTTGACTCATACAAAATAAGCAGTGAGGTTATTTTATTTTAATTTCATAATATTGATCAAGCGATTCTCTAGTTTCGCGCTTTTTTTTTTTATGTGACTGGACATGGATGGCTAATACCACACCTTCTGTCATGGTATTAGCCCAACACGCCACATGGGAACTAGGTGCCATGCCAGGACCTTCCTTATATTGCACGGCTACATTGAACTGGATGGAAAACACGGACAATTTTCATTGCCGCTTCGACCATCGTTCATCCAATGCGATGGTACCAACCCGGGCGGGACAAACCCTACCACCTAGTAATAATAAATAATCGACCGTGAAGCAAGTACACATTAATTGTGGCTGGGCTCTTTCTTCAATTAATGTGTCCTTGCTTCACGGTCGATTATACAAACATACATGTCACAACTTTCATGATATTCGCCTAAGACATCACATGTGAACTAGATGCCATGCCAGGACCTTCCTTATGTATTTCGGCTACATTGAACTGGATGGAAAAGACGGACAATTTTCATTGCCACTTCGACCATCGTTCATTCATGGCGATGGCAACAAACCGGGCGGGATGAACCCACAACTAGTAAGTAAAGAAGGGGACCAGCTCTCTCTTTATAGATATTAGCTCTCCATGTCCAATTACATAAAAAAAATCTTGATGATAAGCAGCCTTTACATAATTTATTGTTTTTTTTCAGACGTTGTATTTTATAAGAGCTGGTGATATAGATATTGAATGGAATCAAAGAATGTAACTAAAATAAAGTATTTTTTTATATAACCAGACATGGATGGCCACACCTAAACCTACTGCCATGATGCTAGCCCAACACACCGCATCCCCGAAAGAATTAAATGCCTTGCCAGGACCTTGTCTTTAAACGGAATTGGATGTAATTAGGACAATATTTCATTGCCGCTTCGACCATTCTGCATCGAATACGATGGTGCCGACCCGTGCAGCAATCTTGACGAAATGCACTCATCCACATGAGAAGGAGAAATAAATTGGTTCATTTCACTAGGCTGCATTGAACCCGAGTCGCGCCGTTAGCTATGGGCCGCCCGAATAAAACTGAAAACCAACACGAAATTGATAATTTATCAATTTTAAGTCAAGATGTCAATTATCCACTCAGTGCAACGCAAACAAACCCGCATATGGGAATCAAACCCAGGAGCCTTCGTCTTCGGTTGAAAGACAGGTAGCGCAAAACGATAAGTGGGCACTTTAGGGGGTGGCGTAATTTGAGAACCCACGCGATGTCGTTGATCCGAGAACCCTTTTGAGTGTGTGGTGCAAATAAAATGAAACGGAAAATAAATACGAACCGGAAAATGTCTTGCTAACGAACTTACTTACGGAGCGGAGATTAAATCGAATTTCAGGGTTCCGTTTCTTACAAGGAATAACGGAACCCTCATAGGATTCCTTCTTCGTCCGTTGGTCAAGTCCTTTTTTCTCAGGAACGCATGGAAGCTTTAATTATTTCAAATAATTAGCTCCATGGAGCTGTAAAAAAGTAAACTTCGAATTCTACGCGATACAATTAAAAGTATGTAAATTATGGAATTTACGCCACATATTTTTACACTCGCAAATTCATTATAACCTATAGGGTACTTACCCAATGACTTAGAATCATGTAATTGGTTAGGAAACAAGGAAATTAAGACTAAAATCCGAAAAGCGTTCATTTGTAGTTATCTCATATAAAAAAACCAATATATTTAGGTATTAAACCTGGCTTTTGCAATTTACCCCGACTCTGCTTCTGCATTTTGTAGTATATTTATTATTAATATTACTATTCTTGCAAATATAATATACTCCTCATACGCGCGGTAAGCCGCCAAACTAAATATTGTAGAAAATTAATATTACAATATTAACTTAATGCGACTTTATGAAACGTTGTGATCTATTGACCATTGTGAAGAGGATAAGGAAACATCGAAACTCAGGCAAAGCCAACGCGATTCTCGCAAGAAAACCGCACAGTTCAATCATTCATTACTCATTTTCGGATTCCAATAAGATACAAACGAGCTTTTTCTCATTCCCGATCGCTCGCGGGGCACAAAGGCCGAGCTTCGCGTCGACACGCGACGCGGCCGTGTGGGTGCGGCGGCGCTGTGGTGGTGAAAAAACTCGAAAAAAGCTAGACTGACCCCCACCCACACCGGCGCAATCACCCACACAGGCGGGAGCGGCAAAAGTGCCCGCGGAAAAAATCACCGACACAAAGAAGTCGGCCGAAAACTTCACAGGGACTTCCCGAAGTGTGCGCGCACACCAGCTACGGTTGCACCGACACGTGCGCTCGAAAGTTGCGCCGACAACACGCGCCGGTGTGCGCCTGCAGCGCGGGAGATCTTAGCCGCGTCTGTGGTGGTGCAGCCGAAAACTTGCCGCGGGCGTAAAAACGCTCAGTTCACGCTCAGCATGCGTTGGCATCTTCAACCGTAGCGGAAGAGACACTGAGTCGTCGGCGAGCGAGAGCGGATGGGACTTGAGACGTTTCGTCGCTGGGCCCGGCTGTGCGGGTAGTTTTGTACGAAAGTTGGTGGCGCGCAATGCATCGAGCGAGAGGGGACGAAGAGTGAATACGTGCGTCGCTGTCGCGCGGGGCGGGACGCGGGGCGCGGGTCGGGGGAGGTCGCTGGGCGCGGGTGCGTTACGTTGAAAGACTCTTGTGTTGTTTTTATTTTTTATCTCGAACAAGAAGAGCTCTGCGAAGTATTTTGTAATCAAATCGTTGATACAACACTTATGCGCGTGGCATTTTATCTATTTTTTTCAATAATAAATGTCCGAGCAGATAGTGATTATCTCAATACGTCCCGGCAATGCAGCAGGATGGATCGAAGTATCTCAGAAGCATAACATCTTTAGTTTCCATTGATTTTCCTGACCAATAAAGTATAATTTTCAAATCTAATATTTATATAATGAGAATAACTTAATATGAAATCAAAGTAGCAAAAATGTACCGTAAAAAAGCTTACTTCATTTAACTGCACACATGACGCATTTAATGAGATACGTATTAGTACTGCTAAAAAATTAAATATATCATATTATTGTACTATCTAGGTAAAGTAAAACAAGACTACCACAGTAGTAGAAACAATAGTTTATAGAAGAGCGTATACAAGTAGGTATTTAGATTCATAATTTTATTATTGTTACATCATGCACTAGGAGATAGTGTGATCACTCAAATTATCCTGTTATATTATTTCTTAGCGCAAGCCTCTCTGACAAAGATTTATCAAACCTTGAAGAAACCAAAGACACAATGTCTTTATTCACAGATCAAACTACGACTTCCTATGCATATGATTCCATTACCAATTACCTAAACATACTCCATTGTTCTGCGAATTCCACGCGCAAATGACCGCCGATTCGGCGCATTTCCTGCGTTATCGTAACTCGTATTTAGGCAAACTGCTTCCGAAATGGATCGATAATCGTTAAACAAACGTTCGCGCGATATCGGGTCGCGAAACGTGATCGCGTGTCGCGCGCGCGGGGCGCCAACGTGGCGGACCCCGGCGAGAGGGTGTGTGCGTGCGCGAGGCTGCGAGGGTGTGTGCGCGGAGGGTGCGCGGCCTGCAGCGGCGGAGCGGCCTGCAGCGAGCCTCCGCGAGTTGACAGCCGGCCGGCCGCACCGAACCGCGCCTCCCCGCGTCTCCTTTTCTTATTATTTCGCGGCGAACTTCCGCTGAGCGCGGCCGAAAAAATCGACGGGCGCCGCGCGCTCAGTCTCGCAGCGAGCACGACGCCGCCCGGTCGCCCCCCGGCCTGTAACCCGCGAGCTCCGAGTGCCGAGATGGCGAGAACTGGCGGGCCGGGCGCGCGCGGCCGCCGTTCCAAACCTCGCGTGAAATCAGTTTCGGCAAACTTTTAGTTCGCAAACTTCGGCGAGTGCGGCGGATCTGTTCCGTTTTTGTTGTTTTTCGGTTCTTTGTCAAACTTGAAACGCCACGCCGACGGACAGAGTAGACTCGAGAGGACGGGAGAACGGAGAGGAGACTTTGCTCTGGAGGAGAGGAAGATAGAGCGGGCAGCATGGCGCTGGCTTCGTCTGTGAGCTTGTACTACTCGATCGTGCAGCAGGCGGCGAGGCACTACTTGGAGGACTATCGACATACGGGTGAGTCTTGATTTTGTATTGTTTTTCTGTGACAGTAATTTATTTTGAACTATGACCAGGGTTTATAACAATAAAGCTTCTCTGCGAGCCAATGTAATTATCCAAAGAAAAATTTACTAAACCATAACATTAGTACATGTATGATGATGCGAAAGGGAAAAATAATTTCTAAGAACTTGCAAAAGTGCTCTGCCGCCGGCGCCGCCCGCCCTGCGCACTAACTTGGGCGGCGAAAACGACTCTCAACTTAACTCGGCGATGACCTTTGCTTTCTTGCAACACATTACATGAAATAATAGCCTAATCATGTAACTCAACATTTCGACGAATTACATATGAAAGATCGGCATTTATCCACGGATTAAATTGTATTTTCTAATCTTATTTGAATCCAATTCGTCTTTAACCATATATACCTAGTACTTTAGATTTATCTACTAAACCAGCATTCACGTTCGCTATAAAATACCAAAATGGATTAATTATCCTCTTTTTTTAAATATTCGCACGGGTATAAAATATATAGCCTATGTCACTCACTGAAAAAAACCTCAAAAATAACAGTATTTCTCTACTATTTAATGGATGTTGTTATACATATAAACTTTCCTCTTCAATCATTCTATCTATTAAAAATACCGCATCAAAATCCGTTGCGTAGTTTTAAAGATTTAAGCATACATGGGGATTTAGGGACAGAGAAAGAAATTTTGTTATATACTATGTGTGTTATGTAGTGATTAAACAGCTTGACTTGCATCGAAAATCACAAATATTGCCATGATGGACCGCTTCATAATCGAACAAGATGAAAATCTGAACAATTTTCACGGCCATCGTGAACATATCTCATTCAATGCATCCATTGTGTATAGTGAGTAGTGAAAATAACCTGCATTGCCTCAAACATTTCAAACGCCGCCTGCGTTCACTCGAACATATAATCCACAAGCACAATTGTATTGTATTGTATTGTTTTATTGCATTCATAGGTAGGTAACCTTCACTTTAACATGTCAAGAATCGTTATGTTATGCTATCGTTATGTATTTAAGAACTGGCAAAAAAATAATTTTGTATGGATGAAAAAATAATGGATGAAAAATTTTTTTGAAATGGATAATATTACACAACTACCGTTATGATATTAGCTCAATACACCACATTCCCGAAGGAATTAGGTGCCATGCCAGGACCTTCCCTTAATGAGCGCGGCTACATTGAACTGGATGGAAAACACGGACAATTTTTCATTGCCGCTTCGACCATCTTTTCATCCAATGCGATGGTGCCAACCCAGGCGGGCTTAAACCCTACCATCTAGTAGGGGAAGGGGACCTACAGTTTTACATGGACTTCGAACCATGGATCAGCTCGTATTCGTGACGAAATGCACTTATCGAACTCGGAAAGAGAAAGACAGTGGTGCATGTCGGTATTGAACCCAGACCTCTGGTACGCTAGGCCAGTCCCCGCGCCACTAGGCTACGAGCCGCTTTTTCACACTTTTCCAGTCACAAAATAAGTTTAAAACTTAATTAAAATTTTAGTAGTTAATTCATCAATATCCGATAATGTTGATTCAATACAGAGGGGTAGGTTACGAGACGCAACAGCCGGGAATAATGCGGTCGCAAGTGGCATGGGATCAGTGAGACGCAACCCGATCGGAGAGCAGGCTCATTCTGTGGTCGACCCCCGTGGCCACCCCCCGCCCCGTCCTCCGCCCCTCCCGCCAGACCGGTTCCCGAAGCCCCTACCACTGGTCGACTGCTCTGCCCACCTCATCCGCCGTGTCAATGATTGAAGACGGCCGAGCCACGATCGACTTATCCGTAAAAGTTTGATCACTTTGCATTGCTTATGTGTTGTATTCAATGGTTTATTTTAAGACAGTGGTTACCCTATCAATGCCCCATGCTACGGGTGATAAATGTTTACATACTCTTACTGTTTTATTCAGAGTGGGCAGACTAACTTTAATTCCCCGGACTAAACCGGTTTTTCCGGTGCTAATCTCGACTTTGACAGGTGCTCTCTGAATAGGAAAGTTAATGTTTTACTAAGTTTTTGAGATATTAGATTTTTAAATGAAGTGCCAAAATCTACGTCTGAATGTTTTGTTTTTTGATGTACCTTTTAGATTTGAAAGTATTGGATAAAAACATTGGAAAAAAGTTGTCCTCCTTTACCTCCAGTTTAGAATTGTTTTCACTGAAAAATACAGACATTTAAAAAAAAAAAATATACCGACATAGAATGAAGCTTTCTCACTTGATTAAAGCATTTTGATTCAAATCTGACAACTTTTAGAGATAGGGAAACCTTAGGGCCTGGAAGACGATTTCGCTGATTTAAGGGCCTGGTACTAGCCAAATCGCAAAGTTAGACGAGGCACCCCAAGTTAACTAACTAAGTCTGACGATTATAAGTGTCATTCTTACAATATATGATTCCTTGTCTAGGAATCGAATTATTTTCGTTAATGTATGTTTCCTTTTTCTATACAAAATACATTGCGGAAACGGTGTCCATTTCCGAACTTTTTTGACTAAATGTAGAAATCTAATAGCAAATGGAATTTTTTGTTTATGCATTTATGCTGTTTTTGCTTATATCTAGAAATCGAATTACTTTCAGATTTCTAATGAGAAAAATCAACTTTTTTATTTTTATTATTATTTAAATAAATGATGGAATAAAAAAATATTTACAATCCATTATCAGTCTGGAGTTCTATTTGGATTTGCTGAAGCGTTTCACTACATATTATTACATTTGTTAAAAAGTGCATTTGTATGGCGCGAGTAGTTGGCTAGTCCTAGCGCCTTAATGACATTCGCCGTGAAAAATTGTGCCTTGGCCGATGGGACAAGAAAGCATTTCTTAAAAATTTCAACTGTTCTATTTCCGCTGGCTTCGGAGGAAACATTTTGTGAATCGTTTAGAATTATGTTTAATGTTACCTTGGGATCAGTGGACCAAACATCCACTATTGTGATCGTGATAAGTTACACAGAAAAAAAAAATTAACAAAAAAAATAACCGACTTCAAAGAAAAAGCACTAAAAAGTAAAAAATAATTTCCATTTTTGTAGTTACGATTTCTGTTATTTTTTGAGTCGGCGTCAGCCGGGCACGCGCTGCGCCAATCAAGAGAACCTAACCTAACCTAACCTAACCTAACCTTGGCTGACACCGACTTAAAAAATAACAGAAATCGTAACTACAAAAATGGAAATTATCTTTTACTTTTTAGTGCTTTTTCTTTGAAGTCGGTTATTTTTTTGTTAATATTTTTTTATTTGTTTATTTTTAGTGAATCTGAAGTACACTTACTAATTTGTACACGTCCTTTCCAATAAAAAAGAATCACCGAAATCGGTTGGCGTTATATTGAGTTATTCGTCCATTTGTCGCGCACATCTTAATACAAATTTAAGATTTTCTCATGGATATCATTGTCAGAACTTAACCAAATTAAAATGGGACCACTTGGGAAGCACTAGCTATCATTTATAAAAAGAATCATCAAAATCGGTTCACCCAGGCAAAAGTTATGAGGTAACAAACATAAAAAAAAAACTAAAAAAAACATACAGACGAATTGATAACCTCCTCCTTTTTTGAAGTCGGTTAATAAGAAAAAAATAAGATTTCGTTGTTATTCTTATAAGTTTAACATGTTTTCTAATTTAGTTTATAGTTTAGTTTTCCGCGAACTACACCGGATCATGAAATTTCACTGCAAATACATTATTACTTCAGTTCAGTTGGTTCAGTTTCAGTTTCTTTATTTTCTCCATTAGATGTATATTACACAATCGGATTCCTACTTCTTTCCTACTATTTACATAGATATGCCTTCTTTCTACTTCTTAATGCGTGCGATGTCTTCTCATAGAGGCGGGCATTGATTAACAGGCTTTATAAAAAAATTAAATATTATATGTTTTTATTTAACAAAGATATTTAATTCCCTTCGCACACTGGTAACACCTTCGCTTAAAGTAGCGCTAAAAAGCCCATAAGTCTGTTTTTTTTTTTTGGGTGAAAAAACAATTGTAAATAAACAGTAATGATGAAACAGAGTTTTAATCGAACTTACGCTACTATTAACTTTTTTTTATAAACCATCTTTATCTATTTATAATTATTTTTGTTATTTTTCCTCTCTTTTTTTTGTTCCTCATTAACCATCCAAAGCACACTCTAAAGGTCTGTTTTATTTAAATCGTTAACCATCATTTTTTGTTTTTGGGTTAAGAAACAAATGTAAATAAACGATAACGATGAAAAAAAGTTTCTATCGAACTTTAGCTATTATAAAAAAGGTTTTTTAATTAGCTTTATTTATAAATAATTCTGTTATTTCTAAAGTAACGGCGTCACTATTTTACAACCCAAAGCGCCCTTTTAACTGTCACTGGACTTCAGTTTGCGTTTCTAAAACCGCAATCCTGATTACTTTGTGTGTTAAGGTGGCCCAACCCGGCGGGACCAACTCAATCGCTGGCACGGTACAAAACCGTGCTGTTGCGCTCTGGGACCTTCTCTGTTTCAAAGAAAAAGACAGGCTCCGTGATGAGGAAGATACAACATCTCCACAAAAAAGACAATGCGCATAGTCCATGATTTGGTAAAATTAACGATTTTTTTTATTACAAAACGACTTCTTACTTTATCATTGCGTAATCTACCTCCAAAGTTATTGTATAAAACGCGCGAAAAATCCGAACTTTCGGACCTTATAACTTGAAACCCAACACAATTTTACAATGCCAACGGTCATCAGACGTCAGCCTCTGTGGCCCAGTGGCGCGACACTTCGGCGATCGCTCTCCGAAGTTAAGCAACGCTGGGTCCGGTCTGGTCTTGGATGGGTGACCATTCGACCGTTGAGAGAGGCTGGCCGTGGTTCGGATTCCACGTTAAACTGTAGGTCCCCTTCCTTACTTACTAGGTGGTAGGGTCAATCCCGCCCGGGTTGGTACCATCGCATTGGATGAACGATGGTCGAAGCGGCAATGAAAATTGTCCGTGTTTTCCATCCCGTTCAATGTAGCAGTATATATATAAGGAAGGTCCTGGCATGGCACCTAGTTCCCATGTGGTGTGTTGGGCTAATACCATGACAGAAGTTGTGGTATTAGCCATCCATGTCCAGTCACATAAAAAAAAACATCTAGTTCGATCAAATAAAGCTATTTTGAGCAAAATTTGGGATCTCTGACAAGTAATATGTGCGTGATCTTCTTTCCCCGTTTGTACGGGGAGTTGAGCGGGATGGGCCACCTTAACGGGCGCATTTGGAGCAAAAAAGGTGGATAGCATTTCGTTGCTCGATTTGAAAATTATTCGTTCTCTCCGTAGATACATTATGTGTGTAGGTATCGACGAAAATGTATAGGGAGGACGAAAGTCCAAACGGTACTAAAATAACTAAATTAATATTGAGACCATGTGCCAGTATAGTTGTGAATACGATGTTCGCTGTTATTAACCTTCAAAATAACAACTCAGACATGCAAATTCGGTCTATGTAAGAAACATATTTGGAAGGATTCGCTAAGGTCAATTTCGCTATTCCTCACCACATGAAGTGACAATTTATTGGTGTGAGAAGTTAAATGCATGACGAGCGGATTTTAAATGTTAATCGTGTAAGAGTTTTTTACTATACACAAACACACACATATTAAAGAAAGAAGATATAAAACAAAGAAATCAGTCAGGGAATACACCCATTATTTGTCAACTTTCCTCCAATTATAACCAACTGATCCTCTATAGCCTGAAAAATTCATATAAAACGGTCCATCTATTTTGGAGCATATATCCACACATCGATTAGTCTTTTTCACGAACTCTTTAATTATAATTTAAATAAATTAAGAATAGATTTTTTCCTACCTATGAATTCAGATTCGAGGTAAATATTGTTACTCCAGGAACTTTAGACTTAAATCAGCACTTAGAAAAACATTAAATCCGAAATGCATTTTTTTTTCTCAGAAACGTAGTATTTCATATGGACGTGTGTACATTAAGTTTGCAACATTTTGGGGGGCCCGGAAGATAGAAATAAAATATGAAATATGTTTAAGAAATGATATCTCCTAAACAAATATTTAGAAATGGTATTTCAAAATCGAATATGTTAACTAATTTTAAGTGTAATATAACTGTAAATTTGCAACAATTTATTATTTACGGAACTGTGTAAATATATTTTTTTTGTACTATTTCCGTAATATCTGCAAAGCAAATACTGCTAACTCAGTTTTATTTTCTGGAATATGTAAATGGCCTAAAACTTTATATTCTGTGAGAAATTTAAAATGTTGCAAAACTTAGAAGCACATTTTTTTTCATTTATAATTTTTAGATTCGAATATAAGCTAAACAAAAAATTCGAAATGCGGTTTGAATCATTCATTGTGTAGTTTTATCTTTCAATAATATGCTATTAATTTTGCAACAATACAAATCGTCCGGAACTAGGTTCAATTAAAACATTTATATATAAAACTGGTATAATTACCAGTTTTTCTCGTACACGGACGTAAAGCCACTTATCTGTGTGAGTGTAGCGCGTGTAAACATAGCTAGGAAGACTGCGGTGGACGCGGGGGGATGGGGCCGGTCGGCTCGACAGATTCTCCCCGCCTTGCTACCTAAACATTGCCGCATTTATTTTGTGTTCGTTCGGGAGCAATTTTCATGTGTAAATTGATTTACATTGTTGATAATACAGAATGGCTGTGGATTTTTGCGATAGAGCGATCGTGCCACAGTGTCGGGTGGATTTGCCTTACACGACAGAGGTCTGGGTTCAAATCCCCACAATGCACATGCACCACTATCTTTCTCTTTCTGAGTTGGATAAATGCATTTCGTCATTAATGCGAGCGGTTCCATGGTTCGGAAGCCATGAAAAACTGTAGGTTCCCTTCCCGTATTAGGGGGTAGGGTTCAGCCCTCCCGGGTTGGTTCCATCATACGGATTTTCCGTCCGTGTTTTCCATCCAGTTCAATGAAGCCGTGCTCATAAAAGGGTGGTCCTGCCATGGCACTTATTCCATCGTAAATGCGGTGTGTTGAGATGAAAATGGAATAGAATTGATGCGATCATAATTGGCAATTACTAAGAATGTTTTGACGGGATGCCGACCGTGCCTCTAGTCCTTTTATTTTTAACAGTCTTAGTATGCTTATGGTATGCTTGTTTTTTCTATATTTTTATTTTGGATGATAAATTGTTCGCCTTAATAATTTCACCTTTTTACCGATTTCGCCATAGTCATTATCTGAAATAATAGGAAGATTTGACCCAGGAAAAAAAATTTTCAAGAAATTCAACCGACGAAAAAATTTTCAGAAAAGCGAAAAACATAACAACAAGAAGTTTTGATATGACCCCGTATCGCAACAAACAAACATAAATCGCTGACTCAATATTAGTATTTTTATTTTTCCCTTCTGAGTTTTAAGGTTAACCACCCTAACTCCGCGTAGGGTCCGGCGCTCTATTTCAACACTGACAAGTGCGCTATATTGACATTGAGTCACTCCAGAGAGCCTATTCAATACGAAAATTGACATGGTGATGTCTTGCTTTCGAGAGTGACAAGTCAGAAAAATTAAGGTGTCATCATGGACACCAAATTGTCTTTTTTCATGATCACGTCGACAAACTATGCAAAAGCTCCTTTCGGACCCTGGGTGTTGTATTGAGACAAGCGTACCATTTGCGCAGTACAGATGCCGTAAAAATCCTGTACAACACATTTGTGAGAAGCAAGCTAGAATGCAATGCAATGACATGGAACCCTCATGAGGCTTAATATACTGCCATGCTTGAAAGAGTGCAAAAAAAGTTTTTGAGATTCCTTTATAAAAATAATTATAATTTTTATCCGATTTATCCGAATCGCAGTTAACAAAATATGTGTTGAAATTAGTAATTGGACACGTGCAAAATATTTCAGTGCTAGAGAGTGTTAATCTGTTCGCCCCAGAAAATTACAGTCGCGCGCGCTCTCATCCTCGCTTCGCGCTGCCCTCCTCGCGCACCAACATAATGCGTCACGCGCCGCTCACCCATGCGCTTACAGCTCTAAATGATATATCTGACAAAATAGACATCTATGCTTGCACTCTGGCCGAGTTCCAGAAGGCAGTTGCTGTTTACTTTGAAGCTGCATAATTTTTAAATAAGGTGTGTACTTTATCTATAAATTGCCTAACGCCTTGGCCATTTACGCAGTAATGTTAGGTATATTGTTGTATGAATAAATAAATAAATAAGTAAATACGGCCAGTGGCTGAAGAAGGGGGTATCCGTGTATAGAGCAGCCACTCCACTAACCCCTGATTTCACTATTTCCAGCTATCTGAAATTCGTTAGCTTACTTTCAGTTAGATTTCATATTCGCATGGTGTAACCATAAGATAACTTTGGGATTTTTGTAGCTGATGGTAGTGAAAATGGGTGTAAGTAAACTCTTTGTTATTATTATTTTCTTTCAGGACGGATAAGCAAATATTTGAATAAAATATAAATTTACATACGTCGCTTTGTTCAACAAATGTGTTATTAATGCAGAATCAACGGACACATCAAAGACATTGCCTTACTTTACGAATGTGGAACTAACTCATTCACGGGCACGGTACAAAACCGATTTATCGCGCTCTGGGACCTTCTTTGTTACACAGAAAAAGACAGGCTCCGTGATGAGTAAGATGCAACATGTCCACAAAGCAGACAATGCGCATAGTGTTTGATTTGGTAAGATTTACGAAAAATTGTATTACAAAACGACTTATAGCTAAAAGTAAACTACGATCGTTGTAGTCAAAAATCTAACAAAAACCAAATTTGTTATAAATCTTCATGAAACAAGCCATGTCAGATGACTAATCTTTTTAAGGTTTTTTAGTTAATCGTTGAGTAATCCACCTCCAAATTTATTATATAAAACGCGCAAAAAATTCGAAGTTTCGGACCTTATAACTTAGAAACCTAACAAAATTTTACAATGCCCGACAGTCATCAGACATCTATTTCGATCAAATAAAGCTATTTTGAGTATTATTTTGGATCTCTGATAAGAAATATGCTCATGATCTTCTTTCCACGTTTGTATGGGGAGTTGAGCGGGAAGGCCCACCTTAAGTCTAGATTTTTAAATAAACTATAACCCCACTTAAATTTTACAAAATCAGCAAATTACAAAATAAAAAAGTGGACATCTTTAGCTATAATCACCTCTAGTGTCATGATATTAGCCCAAAACAACATATAGGAACGAGGTGCCATGCCAGGAACTTTCTTATATTTCATGGCTACATTATAATGGAAGGAAAATATCGTCTATTTTCATTGCCGCTTTGACCGTAGTTAATTCAATGCGATAGTACAGCCCCTACAGTTTTATGTTTAATCCGAACTACCATGAAACGTGAAGTAGTAAATACTCTTTCGAAGACAAACTACGCCACCCTAAAGAGATTTTTATCATTGTCAGCCTCGGTAGCACAGTGGTGGGACACCTTGAGATTCTATAAGCTGGGTAAGCAGCTCTGAGCGCGGTTGGGTTCTGGATGGGTGACCATTTTAGACCATTAGGGCTGGCCGTGGTTCGGATTCCACGTAAAACTGTAGGTCCCCTTCCTTACTTACTATGTTGTAGGGTTTATCCCGTCCGGGTTGGTACCATTGCATTGAATGAACGATGATCGAAGTGGCAATGAAAATTGACCGTGTTTTCCATCCAGTTCAATGTAGCCGAGCAATTTAAGGAAAGTCCTGGTATGGCACCTAGTTCCCATGTCGTGTTTTAGGCTAATATCTGACGTTCAGTTTGGTATTAGCCATCCATTTATAGTTCTTTAAAAAAATCATTACAATACCGACTCAAACAAAAACGATCGTATAAATATTTAAATTTTGATTAAGATATCGTTATGAACAAATATTAAACCAGGCAGTTTCAGTAAATATGTACATTAACCCTGCTACTAATAATCCCAGATCATCGTTTGAATAGGTATACAATGCAAAGGACAAAACATTGTATAACGATTCAGCTGATGATCTAGGTTTATTAGTAACAGGGATAATATTTCGTGCTAAACAAGTACGTCGCTTTTTCCAAGGAGTGTGATATGGATGTTATATTATGATATGTATGGAAGATAGCCAGTGCATGTTATGCGATGAGATCAATAAAAAACACTGTGCACATATCAACTTTAAGAATAATTGATTTTAGCTAAATAGAATCGATTTTAAGGTATGGAATAGATGTGTGGGGAAACAATTGTAATGTTAAAAAAAGTATTCTCATCCTTCAAAAGAAAGTTATACGAATTATTTGTGGAGCAAAATATGACGAAAGTTGCCGACCCCTTTTCGTAAAATAAAAAACCGGCCAAGTGCGAGTCGGACTCGCACACGAAGGGTTCCGTACCATCGTAAAAAAATGTATAAAAAAAATCAGGTTTTTTGTATGGGGACCCCCTTTAATTTTAATTATTTCTTAATTTTACCTATTTGTTGTTATAGCGGCAAAATAAATACACACTCTGTGAACATTTCAGCTGTCTATCTGTTACGGTTACTGATACAGCCCTGTGACAGACGGACAGACGGACGGACGGACGGACGGACGGACGGACGGACAGCGGAGGCTTAGTAATAGGGTTCCGTTTTCGCCCTTTGGGTACGGAACCCTAAAAAATCATGACTGTAATATAATATGCATTGGAGTATATAAGAAAAACTAATACTTAGATAAAGTGAAGGAATTGCAGATATATGACTTAAGAAATAACGACAGTTTTCGACCAAAAGGCCCAAAATGTTTATTGTTTAAGAATTAATCTTTTTATACTGGAGTAAAAATTTACAATCATTTACCTATTTCCATCAAACAATTTTTAACAATAACCAATTTTTTTATTAATTTAAAAGAATATTTCTTAAGTAACCCGTTTTATTATATAGAAGAATTTTTCAATAATTTAAATTGTAATTTAGAATAATTTAATATTGACATTTATTGAACCAGATTATGTATTGAAAATGTATTGTGAATTTTAATAATGTATTTATAATTATTTTTTATTATAAACTATGAGATAATTAATTTATGTTATAAAATGTGCACGGCTCGCAAGGGTCACTCATGCTAAATAAATAAAATAAATATCTATTATTCGACCGTGAAGCAAGAACATATGAAATAAAGAAAGAGCCCCGTAAAATAACTACTGTAAGAATATACTGCTAGGCTGGGTCCGAACCATCTAAAATACCATTCGTGGATATTGCGTCTTCCAAGACGTAATACCCGAAAGTACCTACACATGTAACTGTCGCACGCACGTGCCACTCCCGCCCCGCACCACCCGGCGATAGCGTCCTCCGTCCGTCTCCCCGTGCCGCTGCCTACTCACTCATACAATTACAACTGATAAATGTCTGCATATGGCTGCGCAACAAATACACCTGTGAGAGCGGCACCTGTAAAACGCTTGCAGATTTAATTCATTTTTACCTTGTTCCAGACTTTTTGCGATGTTGCAAAATTAGGGAAATGTTCACAATTGATTTATGTTAACACTGAATGACGGAAATCTTATTTCTGATTTTTTGTTTACCGATTATAGCATTAGAAAGTTTGGATTAAAAAAAAAATACTGTTCTAAGACTTGCAACATTCTAAAAACTTTACAGGATAAAGAATATAATTTTGTTTACATATTCTAGAAAGAAAGGTAGCCATAGCAAGTAAGGTTCTCAGCATAGATTTTTTTTAGTAAAAACATTTTTTTAAATATATTTCCGTAATTAGTAAATTGTTGCAAATTCGCCGTTACATTACGCCTTAAAAGAGTTAACAAATACATTTCTATAATACCATTTCTAAATATTTGTTTAGGAGATACATATTTTTTTATACATTTTAATTTTTTTTTCTATCTTCCGGGCCCCACTCAATGTTGCAAACTTAATGTAAGCATATAAATATGAAATTGTATATTTCTGAGAAAAAAAAATTCATTTCGGATTTCATGTGTTTCTCAAACCGTCCGGGGACGGGCCTATGTGGAAATATCACTTTAGGTTTATTTATAAATATGAGTAATACATTTTAAAGGTCGATGGTTTGACCACATCCACGTATGATGGTTTCTAAGATGTAGACTAGCATAACTACATACAGTAAATGTAATTTTAACTGATGTAGGACTCTAAACAAAATACAATGACATAATTTCTGAGTTTTGTACTCTCGTAACTTGTAACTTCTGCGGTGCCAGCTTCTTCATTCATAAACATGGTGAACTAGTTAGAAGCATAATTGCTCAAAATTGTCTATAAGAGAAAGAAAGATGGGTGTGCACTTCTTACGAATATTTGGAGCACACTCATGTATCCACAATTAGATACTCATGTAAGAAGGAACCAACAGAACATAATATGTCATTTAAGGGCGCGCACAAAATAATAGCTTAGCAAAATGTCGCTATTAACAACATTTAACAATAACGCTCTGTCAGGATGTCACCCATCCTGACCCCGACCGCGTCCAAAGTTGCTTAACCTCCATTATCGAACAATTATGGGTTATCCGGACTGACTATTATTAAATATAATTAAATTACTTGAAATAATTATTACTCACCTGCCTCAAAACGCTTAATGTTTAAAAAAAAATCTATGTGAATACTAACTATGAAGATGTCGTAAACAGCTAAAGAAACCTTATTTTAAATCCTCAAATACGGCTAATTATCTTTCCCATAATATATGATTTGAGATTACCGTGGTTAATACCCATTTTAGGATTTGTGGAAAACGGCTTACTCACGGTAGTAAACGTGAGTAAGCCGTTTTCTACATTTTGGTTCATATCTGCATGTACTCATCCTAGAAGAAGTCTTTGTTTGGCGTTTGGATGCATCTTCAACTTTATTACAAATACACTCATATCAGCCGCACAGCATGTGTGCAAAGAAGCTGTAGCCAAACATTAAGCGGCGACGTGAAAGATTTAGTGACGAGAGATTTAAAGTCCCGACGTTGATGAAATTTTCGTGCCCGGGTTGCCTAGAATAACTTAACTATTTTATAACAGTTAGGTTCGTAGCACCCGTAATCTTAGAGCATGTATGAAGAGATGTATATCTATCCTTTCTTCCCGGGAAAGCGACGACGTAATGCTTCATGTATATAAAGAATCTTTACTCGTTTTAGAAAAAAATATACTCTACACGTTTCTACATATTGCTTTAACATTAAAAAATAGATTACTAATACTATAGATTAAAAAGAGGGATTGATACCTATTTTTAAGGCATAGTATTAACTGGGCCTTTTTACAATATTTTTAGCAAGCAGCTAAAAGCGTAGTCGCTAGGTTGCGGTCATTTATTTGTAAATATGTAACTCAGAGAGTATCAGACTATTCCAGCTTAAACTTATAATTATATAATTTCTTATGTATTGACACCAAATCATATCTTTTAATTTGTACATCAGAAACTTTAAGCGATATATAAATTTGCCATAATATGCATTTTGTTTTATTCATATTTATTGTTACTTCTTTCAAGTAGCAAGCATTATAAAACTAAAAAATATACATCTATGCACACAGTGCTTTTTAATATTCATGACGAAATAGTGGCATTTTGGAAGGAGAAAAATATTAATAAACATATTGTGTTTTGTGTATTCAGGCGATTTTTTTTCTATTTAGCAAAGTTTGCTACGTGGAAATGAAACAATGAACAACTTGGGGCAGACAAATACAATTGAGTTTAATAAAATAATAAAAAATAGCTTAAAAGTTATGCACTCTGAGAAATTTACCAATAACTGAGTGCCACCTGCGTAGGACAATGCTTAGATCTTATCATAGTTGTATGTCAGTGTTGCGCTGCCAATTATGTTAAAAAGGATCATTTAATTTACTCTTTGCTTTCTTGTTCTTTTGTATTGTTTAACTGTAGAGTTTTTCTGTTTTGTATTGGTTGTGATCTTTTTACCCTGTTATTTTGCTATAAGTTGACTTTTGTATTATTTGCACGTGCATTACGGTGATGGGAATGTATTTAGTTATAAGTATTATTTATATTGTTTTAATTTTGTAAGTTCCTGTTTGTTATGCCAAATGAATAAAATAAAATAAAAATAAAAAAGGAAAGCAAGAAATTTATAATTAACGCACATACAATTACATCGCTCAAAACGAATTACGATCACCTTAATAAAACAGGTAACGAAATCGCTACAGAGCTCGCGCATAAATTAACAATCATTAATATCGTATTTAATAGAGATTGTATGTAACTGTAAATAATTTTAAATAGCTCTAGTAATCCACTCAAGTGAGAATTGCATACGTAACATTTACTACTTTCGTACTATACATTTGATTTGCAAGTTTGCGCGGAAAAGATAAATAAGTTTTTTACGAATACTCAGCTTTACACATTTTTTACAAGCATAGTAACACAATAAAATACACAACAAGTCATTACACAACAACAGATGCCACAGAGTTCAAAAATATGGTATTTAAATAGCTGACAAAGTACCTAGGTGTCTATGTATTATTTTACTGAATAAAAAACCTGCGATAACATGCAGAAAACATTAAGACTGCGATGTATTTGTATATGTAACCACTAAATTATAATAAGTATTCATATATTTCGTATTTCATAAAAGAGATAATGGTTATGGTGCTGTCTCTACAACAAACACAAAAACAACAATCGTTGTTATTAATATTATGTCTGCCTACAGAACCAATACGGTGAAAACAACTAAATAAGTAAATGAATAAATAAATAATTAAATAAATGAGAAAAACAGCTAATCTGGTTGTATGTAGCTGAACGCCCCCTCTTGTGTCCCGCGCCGCCGTCTCTATGCGGATCGGATGGCGCGAGCCGCGCCCCTGGAGCTGCAATGGGGTGCAGGGAGTGCAGGATCGGAAATCGGGAGCCGATCCTGAAACATAACATAGATATCGTAAAAAGCAGTAATATTTCGGCATTCGCCGTTATCAAACGGCGGCGCGGGACACAAGAGGGGGCGTTCAGCTACATACAACCAGATTAGCTGTTTTTCTCATTTATTTAATTATTTATTTATTCATTTACTTATTTAGTTGTTTTCACCGTATTGGTTCTGTAGGCAGACATAATATAAAAGAGATAAGAACTTCATTATTAAAGACAATATAATATTAATTTATAATTAAAATATATAATAGGTCGGGGAAAAAGTCTTTTCGCATTATAGTATGTATGAACTTGTAATAAAATCTCTTTGGCTATACTATTTGTATCTGGCTGGTTTTGGTATCATTGAAAGTTTAAATTTTAAAGAACATAATTCCAAATTCAAATTAGGAAAATGTGTGATTCTCATTTGTTTTTCGTACTGTCAAAATGAGTGAATCTAATGAAGAAATTCGATACATTTTAAAATTTTACTACAAAAAAGGTAAAAATTCAACGCAAGCCGCGAAAAAAATTTGCGATGTTTATGGACCTAGTGCAGTGTCTGTGAGAGTAGCACAAATTTGGTTTAAGCGTTTTCAATCCGGAAATTTTGATGTCAAAGATGCACGTCGCTCTGGTCGCCCTATTACGGATAAAATGGATGCCATTTTTGAAAAAGTGGAGCAAGATCGGCATATCAGTAGTTACGACGTAGCTGAAGAACTAGGAATTGACCACAAAACAGTTTTGGCGCATTTGAAAAGAACTGGGTACACAAAAAAGCTCGATATTTGGGTACCTCACGAGCTCACTGAAAGAAACCTAATGAACCGGCTAGACCTCACACATCTTTAGCCACTCAGCAAAACTAAGAGAGTTTGGCTGGGAGGTGTTAATGCATCCGCCGTATAGTCCTGACCTTGCACCTTCAGATTTCCACCTGTTTAGGTCTCTTCAGAGTTCTTTAGGCAGTGTCAGGTTAACATCACGAGAGGACTGCCAAAACCACTTGTCGCGGTATATTGATCAGAAGTCCCAATATTTCTATAGCAATGGGATCATGTCCCTACCTACAAGATGGCAAAAAGTTATCGAACAAAATGGTACCTACATACTTTAGTTAAATGTAAATAAACCATATTAAAAAATGTTTTGAATTTTCTTAAAAAATGCGAAGAAACTTTTTCCCCAACCTAATATTATGTGCGTTACTTACTGAAGGCCAACCAATACTTTTTAAAAACCTATTACCGAGGTTATAAGTCAAATTTGTGCTATACTTGAGTGTCTTTAATATATTTTAAGCATGCTAAGAAATAATACATACATACCTTCACGCCGCTTTCCCGGAGGGGTAGGCAGAGATGTTAGAGCGCCAAATAATGCGATAACATTAATGTAAGTAAAGTAAGATGAAGACCTCTCTAATTTTCTTGTACATAATACTCATCATGTCTTTACACAATTTTTTGTCTAATTATTATTACAACATAACCGAAATAGCTGAAATAAAAAAAAATCCTCACTTTTTATTTAATATCGGAACCTCTTTAACATTAAAATATTCTAAAGGTCACAACGACTTCCTGCCTTTGATGTAGTGTGCGTAACCCTAAAACTTTTTTTATTCATTTTTCAATATTTGTTAGATTTTTTAAAAACATCAAGACATCAAGATATTATTCCTTCCATAATATGGTAAGATATACCTAGGAAAATTTACAATAAAGAGCTGTCCGTGGATGTCTGTCAGTCACGCATATTTTTGTGTCGGGTGTGAAAAAAATACATGCCAATATATGTACACTTATGTAGTTGTCCGAAAACTACATACTTTTGCTCAATACGTCATACTTTAAAAAAAAAACTAGATCTATAAAACGCAAATTTTGTATGGAATTGTAAAAAATATTATAAGGCGAGGGTGAAATTACATTCCAAGGCCATGTCTTGGAGTGACGGGACCCTCGGCACGTGAACACGTTCGCGCTTGACCGGCTTTTCCAATAACGCCCGTTTTCACCACCTCCAGCTACTTAAAGCCCAAAGTTATCTTTCGGTTACACCGTACAAATATACAATGTAACCGAATTTAACGATCGAGCGGGTGGTGAAAATAGGGGTAAATATTACTCTTAAGTATCTCTAAGTAGAACTCTATTACTAAGCCTCCGCTGTCCGTCCGTCCGTCCGTCCGTCCGTCCGTCCGTCCGTCTGTCACAGGGCTGTATCTCATAAACCGGGGATCCATTCAGAGTAAGAGTGAGTTCGAATTCGCCACTAAATATCAACTCACTTTTTTAAATAGTTACTGTTTCCACACTTCTAGAACATCATTACAATTAGGTAAAAATCTGGTTTGTCCCGTAAATACGTTGGAAGTATAAATAACGGTTCCGTTATTTTAATAATAATATATTTCCCAGCTATTTTTAGGTTAACTCACTCCCGAACTCGAACTCACTCTTGCTCTGAATGGACCCCCCGTAATAGGTAGGCGGCTGAATTTTTCACAGAGTGTGTATTTATTTTGCCGCTATAAAAACAAATACGTGATATTTTAAAATAATAAAAATGAAAGGAGGTGTGACTTTTTGTGTTAAATCTTGTACGATGGTACGGAACCCTTGCTAGTCCGACTCGCACTTGACCGGTTTTAATTATAACAGTGACAAGCTTCCTAGAATACTTAAAATATTACCGACACGCATATAGAAGGTAAATGCAACAGAGAACAACCACCACACCTTTTTGTAAAGAAACACACACAGTTCACTCATGTTAAGAAGATCTGTATGTGCACTGTGTTTCTTTTAATTGGTACAAAAACGAAGCCTTCTGCCGAAGTATTAATTGTTGCTTAATTAATGCGAATTCAATTAAGATACTTCGAAATGTAGGTGTCTGGGACACACCGCCTACCGTCATTATACTCAATTCGTTTGTCAGGTGTATTTTAGGCTGTCGTAATCTTGATGCTTTAGGTTTGACATTACATCGTTGATTTTTTTTTGATAGGTGAACGGGTCTGATATCCAATTTCGGAAACCTCAAATCACGTGTTAGAAAATGAACTAGTCCATTGCAATATACTTCTGCAAACGAATTAGGTGCCATGGCCTCAAGGAGTGCTCAAGGAATCTTTCCTGCAAATGTTTCTTCTGTACAGCGGTTTAGGTTGTCAGTCAGTTTTAGCCCCGATTGCACGAAGAGAAGGCTGAATTAATCAATGTTTAAACACGTCACTTTTAGTGAACCGCATTGACTTCCTTCCATACTGACCATACAAAGTGATGTACTTAATCATACTTTCACGTAGATTTTGATTTTTTGTCTTTTCGTGCATTCGGGCCTTAGACTGTTTTTGACTATAAATTAGGTTAAACTGAGAACAACCATTACTCCCAGAGTCTGTCTCAAAATCGTAGACATTGAATTTTTAAAGGCTGCGAACTAGTTGCTCCGTAGCTCATTCGCCTAAAGTCATGTCCGCCCAATTTTATAGACCACTGAACTAAATGATGACTCGCCTGGTCGTGCGGTCACCAGTCACCATTACCACGAGTTCCGAGCGCGCAGCTTTTTGCAATGTGAATTGAGGAGGCGAGAATTGCTGACACCAATCCGTTGTGCTTCGCGGCTGTGCTTAGTGCCCGAAGTCCCAGTTGTCACCTAAATTGGCGTTTACGGCAAACCGATCGACTGGCGTTTACAAATGCATGGAGAAATTGAAGAGCGCGCGCAGTGGGCGTTAAGCGAACTATCATTTGCGAGTCGGAGTTTGTTTTGACAGCTTAGTCAACGTTGCCGTAAATACGACGACGTTGCCGTTTACGTCCACTCCGCGTTTTCATACAAATCGGTCCGGATCAGTCCGAGTTTGACTTTGACAGCTTGAAGAAGTAAAACCACAGAATATCTAGTAAAAACTTGTATGGAGTTTTTGTTGGCCCCGTTTCAAATGTATCTAATTTGATTCTGGGAGTGAAAGAGGAATGTAGTGAGAAATATAGAGGTTTGGATATCTTAAACGAATAAGTGATGAAAGAATGACAAAGAAAACTCAGAGAGCATGACCAGGGTCGTTTTGGCCAAATTCGTAGCACCCGTAATCGAAAATCGTTTATGAATAGATGCATGCGTTTTAAAATTGCAAGAAAAGTATCGCATGGTGCTCTAACGGCGTGATGCAATTAATGCATTATGTGGTTATTGGAAATCATATTAGACGCATTTCGGCAAACATTAACTAATTAGTAGCTACTTATTATATAATAGATTTTTCTAGGGAGACAGCACAGATTTTTTTTCCTCAATGTCACAAAAACATTGCAACCCGTTCTTCAAAAACTGTTAGACCTGTTTTATTATAATACTAGTCCATGTCTTATTTCATATTGCATTGCAAGATATTGTATTAAATTGGCGTAGATGACTTCTAGTATACTATACTATACACGGTCTACATATACTTTATATGCTTCGTAAATATTTTTTTCATACATAAATATTCGTTCATGATATATAATTCATTTAAAAATATTCTTACTCGAAGCTCAGCAACTATTTGATCTTGCACTAACCGTTGAAGACGCCATTGTCTTTCTAAAAACTGTCTATTGCTCCTGACAACCATTCCACCACGGGCCTTATCTGGCCTACCGGTATGGTTACATCCAAAGTGTCAAATATCTGTATCGTTTTTATTTCTTGTAGTGTTATATTATGGGTAAATAAATAAATAAATAAGAAAGTATTATAGTCCGAATGTGTAGTAAAATCTATGTTAACGAGTTCAGCCTGAAACTGAAAGTTTAATCATTTATCCTAGAATTTATTCGGTGGTCAATAGGATAATGAGATGATCGAAATCCATACAATGGCTCGAAATAGTTTTCTGCAATTTTGCATATTAAGAACGGCCCGTAAACAGTGTTCCCCATACAAACGTAGTTTACTAATCATTTGAAAAACACTGTTGCGATTTGCTTGATATTAAGTATCTAATATTCTACAATAAATATCTGTGTCTGCACGTTTTTGTTTTGCTGAAAAATATAAAACAAGTCAAGTAACAGGCAAAATAATATCTTCATACAAATTTTCTTTTCTCTGTTGTGTGAAACAGGATAATTTTTTCGAAAAAACAAACACGTGCAGAGATAGATATTTCTTGCCTCATATTAAGTCCCAAATATCAAGAAAATTGGAAAAGTGGTTTTCAAATGATTATTAAACTAAGTTTGTATGGGGAGCGTAATTTTCTTATGCTTACGGGCCCACCTTAAATAAACGAACTCAGAGCTACGTCCGTACGTTTTGATTTTTTTGATAACTCATCTAATATCCATGATATAAGCCTCTAAAGATTTACATCAAAATGTTTAAGGGCTTAAGTTTCTCTCTTTATACCATCGCACAACGCGGAACAGGAAGGAAATGCACCCGTTAACTGTGGACATTCCAAAAATTAGAACCAACCGATCCTCTATGTCCTTTATCTATAGGGTCGGTAAACTCTGGAATGCACTCCCTGCCGAGTTATTTTCCCCAAAGTACAACCTGACATTCTTCAAACATGGTGTGAAGGAGTACCTGGCCGGCCGGAATGGTTTTCGCAGCCCCCTTAAAAGATCGAAAGCTCATGGGCGTTGTCGGGCACCTTAAGAGGTCCTGGCGTATACCTTTTGCCGCGCGTTACAGAAAAATATGGTTATATATGTTTAGAATAATGATAACCATCTCGTCGACTCACCGCAATCTCGATTGTATACACACCGCAAGACGTGCACTAAGGATTGACCGATACGAACAGAGCCGGTAGTCTCAGTTCTCACCTAAATTGGCGTTTACGTAACTTCGAAGTTCCGTAAAAATGTCAAACTCCATACAAGTTTTACTAGATATTCTGTGGTTTTACTTCTTCAAGCTGTCAAAGTAAAACTCGGACTTCCGATTTGTATGAAAACGCGGAGTCGACGTAAACGGCAACCACGACGTATTTACGGCAACGTTTAGTAAGCTGTCAAATCAAGCTCGGACTCGCAAATGTTAGTTCGATTGACGCCCACTGCGCGCGCTCTTCAATTTCTCTATACATTTGAAAACGCCAGTCGATCGGTTTGACGTAAACGCTAATTTAGGTGACAACTGAGACTTCGGGTACAGATAATGGTTTCGATCTACACAGGCGGATCGACACCAACTCTAACGAGATCTTCCTTGTAGACATAACAATGCTACGATGAAAACCCGGACAACGGAGTCGATTATAAGGAAAATTAAATATTTAGACTTGGCCCACGGCATTTGGCGTGAACGGGTAAAGAGCATCGTGCCGATTATTATGTCTACTGGTACAATCAGCGTTGTTCCACAAATAAAAGCCAAATATTTTGACAAATTAAACATTCCGGTTACGGTCGTTCGTAGGATTTGTCTAAGGTGGGATTCGTGTAATTATTATCCAGTGTTATATTTTATTTTGTTTGATTTTGATTATAAAATTGCCAAAATTGTGAAATTATACATTTACCATAAATTTATATACTATTCAAGTGAAGCATTTTGATCCGACTAAACTCCCGAAAATACTTTCAATTGAGTTTGACATTTGTGAAAATATTATCGATGAATAATTCTCATGAGTCCGTCACTATAGTGGGCTCAAATATGGTATGTTGACTTAAGGTGGCCCAACCCGCTCATCTCCCCATACAAAAGGGGAAAGAAGATCACGCCCATATTTCTTGTCAGAGATCCAAAATGTTGCTCAAAATAGCTTTATATGATTGAACTAGATGTCTGATGACCATTGGCATTGTAAAATTGTGTTTGGTTTCGAAGTTATAACGTCCGAAAGTTCGGATTTTTCGCGCGTTTTATACAATAACTTTGGAGGTGGATTACGCAATGATAAAGTAAGAACATCTTAAAAAGATTCGTCATCAGACATAGCTTATTTCATCAAGATTTAGAATCTATTTGGTTTTTGTTAGATTTTTGACTACAGCGGTCGTGGTTTACTTTTAGCTAAAAGTCGTTTTGAAATGAAAATTTTCGTAAATCTTGCCAAATCATACATTATGCACATTTTCTTTTTTGTGGACAGGTTGCATCTTCCTCATCACGGAGCGTGTCTTATTCTTAGAGACAGAGAAGGTCCCAGAGCGCAACAGCACGGTTTTGTCCCGTGCCCGCAAACAAAAACCAAATAGATTATAAATCTTGATTAAATAAGCTATGTCTGATGACTAATCTTTTTAAGACTTTCTTACTTTATCATTGCGTAATAAACCACCAAAGTTATTGCATAAAACGCGCGAAAAATTCGAACTTTCGGACCTTATAACTTAGAAATCAAACACAATTTTACAATGCCAACGGTCATCAGACATCTCGTTTGATCAAATAAAGCTCTTTTGAGCAAAATTTGGGATCTCTGATAAGAAATATGGGCGTGATCTTCTTTCCCCGTTTGTATGGGGAGTTGAGCGGGTTGGGTCACCTTAAAAATCTATTCATTAAATCAGTTAGTTTGTTTTCCTCGTTTATATGCTTGTTGACCTGAACTCAGATTGAGTGCATTCGGTCTCATGTCCTAGGAAACCCGTATTATCACCTTCATTCACAGCTACGTAATACCAAAGTCGTAATAATTTATTTAAATATTTTAGATACGTATCATTACATAGTCTCGATTGATTCTCATGCTGTTTTACCTATACCTCGACCGTTCAAGCTCTGCGTGCCTAATCTAATCCACACAATTCAAGAGACTAGCTAATATTAGTTTAATACACCGCATTACTGAAGGAACTTACGCGCCGTGGACATTTGCACATTTCTTTAGGGTTTTTTAGGGTGTTAGTTTACCCAAAGGGTGCCAATGGAACCCTATTATTAAGCCTCAGCTGTCCGTCCGTGTATCCGTCTATCCGTCCGTCCGTCCGTCCGTCCGCCTGTCACAGGGCTGTATCTCATGTACCTTAATAGGTAGGCAGCTGAAATTTTCACAGAGTGTGTATTTATTTTGCCGCTATAACTACAACTACATAAAACTAAAAAGTAAAAGAATTAAAGGGTACCATACAACACCGTGATTTTTTGTGCGTAAAATTTTTCACGATGGTACGGAACCCTCTGTGTGCGAGTCCAACTCGCACTTGGCCGGTTTTTTTTCAGTGCAGTTGGTACTCTCGTCTCTCCATGCTAGCTGTTAGCCACCTTTGAAGTTAGTGCAATCTGAGCGGATGTATGCAGCTTATTCGCAAAACAACCGCCTGCTCTTGACTAAACACTGCCTTATCTTTACAAGGAACTGTGGCCGTGTATATGGAGCACGTTGCAGCCTGCACCGTAAACAACTGCAGCTAAACACGTTAGCCGGTTATATGATTAGAATATATATTTACTCGTATCGAAAACGAACGTAATTTTTGCACGATTTCGCTCATATTTAAATCAACTGGGAAATGATCAAATGTATACTGAGCTGTGAAGTAAGAACAAATTGATTAGAAAAAGATCCCTGTAAAAAAAACTACTTTACGAATATTGTCATCCTTGGAATAAGCGACGTACGTGCTTAGTACGAAAAAGTATATTTACTTGAGATATTTTTTTTAAACTAAAACTAAGACATCAACAAATTTAACAGGTACATACATCCATACATACCCTCACGCCGCTTTCCCGGAGGGGTAGACAGAGATGATAGAGCGCCATACGGTACGATCACAGCACAGCTCTTTCGCTTCATCTACAGACTTACATATGTTCATACGTGATCAACGATTACGGGTGCTACGTACCTGACCTTTGCGAAGAATTACATCGATTTGGTCGTGGCACGTTCTTCTAGGCCGTCCGGGCACGACATTTCCGCTCCGTTCTGCTTTTTAAATTTGTTTCGTCATGTTTTCGTAATTCATTCGTGTGTCGAAACCATCTTAGCACTCCTTTCTCGATTCTAGCTATGATTCTAGTCACAACATCATTTTTCAATTGACATTGCTCTCTAACCCAGTCGTTTCAAAATTTGTCCGTGCAAAATTCGTGCCTCTTCGGCCAAGTTTATAGATGCATGTATTATTCACTTATACGGGGCTTACGCGAACATTTTTTAAGAAGCTCTCCACCCTTGTAGAAAACCGTTCCTGCCGAATTTGAATTTGGGACTTCAGACTAACTTTTACTCACTTATGAACGTAAAACCGGCCAAGTGCGAGTCGAACTCGCACACGAAGGGTTGCGTACCATCGTAGAAAAAAAAACAAAAAAATCACGTTTTTTGTATGGGAGCCCCCTTTAATTTTAATTATTTTTTAATCTTACCTATTTGTTGTTACAGCGGCAAAATAAATACACACTCTGTGAAAATTTCAGCTGTCTACCTGTTACGGTTACTGAGATACAGCCCTGTGACAGACGGACAGACGGACGGACGGACGGACGGACGGACGGACGGACGGACGGACAGCGGAGGCTGAGTAATAGGGTTCCGTTTTCACCCTTTGGGTACGAAACCCTAAAAAAATGACATTTGCGCATAAACAAATAATCCTGTTTCCATTCGGATTTATACATTTATTCTGAAAAACACCTTTCGTATATTCTGTATTCAAAGGTCATGATGGAAAAATAAGGGACCGTTACAGCAGGAATCAGATAAGTAACAATGTTTTTTTTTACCAACAGAAATAGCCAGTTTACTTGGGGTACCTCACGCTTTGGCTAACAACAAAGCTCCATATTCCATGTAAGTAGGTTAAATACTATTTTTATCATAAACTGAAATAGTTATATGCGGATATTCAATCAAATTCGTCAAGATGCACTTATCAATGCCAAATACCCATGGGTATTTTGACGTTTCTTATTAGCAGTCAACCAAAGATTAAAGTATACACTTCCGGTTCAGGGAAAAGGTGAGCAGTCAAAATACTTTCACTTTAAGCAAGATGTGTAATATATATCGTGTAAATCAAAAACTAGAAAAATTACAAGGTAGGTTGTATTTTAACACAATTCATTATTAACTTTAACCGGTAATGTATCCGTAGAACTTTGGTGGACTGTACATATTTTTGTGTTTATCTATGAATCTTTCAACTAACAATGAGAATGTTTATCATATTACTGAAGATTGGACCGTGCTTTCCGTATTGCGGATTTTCGAAAATGCTATGTTATGACCTCATTGGCGGGCTCCGAACTTTTAAAAAAATCGCATGATATACAAAACCAACCCGATACGCGCAATATGACATATGCCTTCCTGTACCTTGCACAAAGCGCTCTCAACAGGGGTGACGTCACCTAAGCTACAGATGTTCCCTCGCTACCCCTGACTGGCGGCTCACGCACGAGCTGCGTGCGTGCACCAGCCAGCGCCTTGACCCGCACGCACCCTCCCCGCCCTACCGCACCCCCGCCCCGCCCCGCCGCGCCCCGCGCCCTCGTCGCCTTGAACTTGGCCGCGGGCGGCCTTGGGCGCGAGGGGTGAGCACGTGACAACCCTTCGGGCGGCTTGACGCGCCGCGCGTGTGTGCGTGCGCCGTTCGAACACGAGTTCAACTCACAGATAAAAGTGACACTCTCTAACCCAGTCGTTTCGAAATTTGTCCGTTAGATTAACCCCGCAAACTTTCCTCAAGGAACGCATTTCTACTCTTTTTTTCTGCGACCTGACATGGATGGCTAATACCACGCAACTATCGTTATGATATTAGCCCAATACACCACATTCCCGAAGGAATTAGGTGCCATGCCAGGACCTTCCTTTTAGGAGGCTGCACTGAACTGGATGGAAAAAAACGGACACTTTTTCATTGCCGCTTCGACCATCTTTTCATCCAATGCGATGGTACCAACCCGGGCGGGCTTTAACCCTACCACCTAGTAGGGGAAGGTGATCTACAGTTTTACATGGTTTCCGAACCATGGAGCAGATCGCATTCGTGACTAAAATGCTCTTATCAAACTCGGAAAGAGAAAGACCGTGGTGCATGTCGGAATTGAACCCAGGCCTCTGGCACGCTAGGCCAGTCCCCGCGCCACTAGGCTACGAGCCTATTCTATTCTATATTCTTCCTATTCTACATTCGTGCCTCTTCTGCCAAGCTAATAGGTGTATTATTCACTCATCCGGTGCTTACGCGAACATAGTTTTTTTTTATGTGACTGGACATGGATGGCTAATACCACACCTTCTGTCATGGTATTAGCCCAACACACCACATGGGAACTAGGTGCCATGCCAGGACCTTCCTTATATTGCACGGCTACATTGAACTGGATGGAAAACACGGACAATTTTCATTGCCGCTTCGACCATCGTTCATCCAATGCGATGGTACCAACCCAAGCGGGATGAACCCTACCACCTAGTAAGTAAGCAAGGGGACCTACAGTTTAACGTGGAATACGAACCACGGCCAGCCTCTCTTAACGGTCGAGTGGTCACCCATCCAAGACCAGACCGGACCCAGCGTTGCTTAACTTCGGAGAGCGATCGCCGAAGTGTCGCGCCACTGGGCCACTGAGGCTGATTTGGTAAGATTTACGAAAAATTTTATTAAAAAACGACTTCTAGCTAAAAGTAAATCCCGACCGCTGTAGTAAAAAATTAAGCAAAGGAAAATTTATTATAAATCTTCACGAAAAAAGCTGGGTTTAATGACTAACATTTCTAAGATGTTTTTATTTTATCGTAAAGTAATCCACGTGAAAAGTTATTGTTAAAAACGCGGGAAATAGTCGAACTTTCGGACCTTACAACTTTTAGTAACCAAACACTATTTTACAATGCCAATGGTCATCAGACATCGAATTCGATCGAATAAAGCTGTTTGGAGTACAATTTTGGATATATGACAAGAAATATGGGCATGATCTTCTTTCCAAGTTTGTATGGGGAGTTGAGCGGGTAGGCCAACCTACAATTCGGGACAAAATGTGTGTGACCGACAGACACCAGAGCTAGACTATTAGGGTTCTTTTTTTCGCTTTTTGCAAAGGGACCTCAAAGAGGATTTAGATCCTAAGACGTGTATTATAACAATAAATGTGGTAGTAAACAAGATCCAAACAAATACCGGCATGATATTAGCCCAATATATCACATTCCCGAAGGAATTAGTTACCATACCGCAAGACCTTTCTTTTATGAGCTTCTTGTGATGTAACTTAGGGTAGTTTGGCTATCAGAAGTTTAAATAATTGAAACTAAATTAAACTTAGTAACAATAAAACCAACACTCTATTTATATAGCAATAATAATATTAATAATAAGCCTTTATTTCCATATCCATATTTTAGTTAGTAGTTTTAGTTATTATTATGATTATTTTTTTTTATCTTAATATATTGTAAGTCTGGTTAGTTATTTACTATTTTTTTTGGTATGGACCCCTTCTTGGGTGAAGGCCTCCTCCAATTTCTTCCACGGCTCCCGGTCTCTGCCCAGGGTCAACCAATTTTCCCCTGCTTTGTCGATGATATCATCAGCCCACCAACTACTTATATGGCCGACCAACATTTCTTTTTCCTGTTGGTCCCTTCCATCTTAAAGTTTGAATGGTCCATCCGTTGTCAGTGACACGTGAAAGCAATATCATACCCAAACCTTCTTGATCACACCTTTGCTATGACTACACCACAGGACATTAGACTACACTCTGTGAATGACCCCTTTTTACCTGACTACGGCGAAGCCAAAACGAATAGTTATGATTTTAGCAGCCATTTGTAATAAACTATGTTCCACCGTAGCGCTATTCATCCGAGTTTGATGAATACAGTGTGCATCGATTAGGTATAACGGCCCGGGTAACAGAGGCACGTAAAATATTATAAACAAAGTTTTAAAGACTGTAACCCGACTACGGATTATAACACTAACAGGTAGGGAACAAGGTAAGTACTGCTTGAAAAAACCCACAAAACGATGATATCAAACAGCACCTTAAATTAAATCAGCAACAGAGTAAACACCACCCACGCCTTCCCAAAGATGTCCATCAGCACGTCATGATGACGACCGCAGTCATAGATGAGCACATCAAAATAGAGGTTAATTTAGTGACCCCGATTACGACGCGGTCGTAGCCAACCCTCGCTTCGCACCCCTCCTAGACAAGACGGGGCGAGCCGCAAATTTTCCGGCTGCTTACGTGACATTGTGAGCCCATTCCGGCTGTTTGTCGTGACTAGACAGCGGAAGCTACCCTTTGCGCAGGCTGAGCGATAGTAAACCCAGTGCTGGATTTACCAGCAGGCTGAGGAGGCTGGAGCCTGGGGCGGCAGATTTTAGGGGCGGCAAATTTGAGATGATTTTTTTTTCTTGCTCCCTGAGCCCAAAGTACCATCTTCCCGGCCGCATTTGAGGCCGGAACGAGCGACTTTTGTAGCTTGCTAGAGCCACAACGCGCTTGTACGTCACCTTCCACATAAAAAATATGATTCAAGCAATTCAACATGTAATCATTTTCACCACATCAATACATTTACGGGAAAGAGGATGTGTAATTGGGACGATAGTACACAAATCATAACGTTACAGATGCGTTAGCAAATAAATGGTAATTGATGTCATTGTGAACTAGGGTATCGAAGCGTAGAAGTCGGTAGGGGCGGCAAAATTTGATTTGCCTACGGGCGGCAAATTTGTAAATCCGTCGCTGAGTAAACCCCTACCTTACCCTGCGAGGAATTTGCATTCTCGGTGAGAGTAATGGATGTCAAATGTGTTAGGCTTGGTTAGGTAGCTCGTGTGGATGATTTTGTGTAATAATTATTACGTTTTGACCTCTATTGTATCTAATATAGGTCAAAGGGATCGCTTGTTTAATAAAGATGCATACAGTGTGGAAGTGAGAAGTCAACTTAGAACCACTACCGCCATGTCTCTAACTCGCGCTAGCGATTCGTCAACTTTTAGAGGCCCTAGTCCGACATCTCACCTAATTTGGCGTTTACGGAACTTCGAAGATACGGATGAACGTCTTTTCCACACAAGTTATACAACTTATTCTGTGGTTTTGTATTGAACTTAACATACTGTCGATTTATTTGAAAACGCGAAGTCGGCGTAAACGGCAACGTCAACATATTTACGGCGGCGATGAATAAGGGGTCAAAACAAACTCAGACTCGCAAATGTTAGTTCAGTTCTCAATTCTCCATATATTTGAAAACGTTAGTCGATCGGTTTGGCGTAAATGCTGATTAAGGTGAGGAATCGGACTAGAGGCTCTGATCACACAGTGCCACGACTCATTTACAATGCATTTTTGCAAACGGTCTGTTTCATCTAATACATTTGACGCCACGGTGACCAAGGGTATACTCTATCGGTATTTTGTTTTAACTTATGATGATTTATCTCAGTTTTCTTTTTCAATACCTTGAGGTACAATGAGCATTAGATCCTTTTCGGAAAACAAACTTCATTGATTATAGTAAAAATATCCTGTCTAAGCGATATATACAATAAAACGTCATAACATCTCATACTAGCTGTCGGCTACAATGAACTTGACACAGCGGCGATTAGATCTTTTTCGGAAAGCAAACTTCATGGATTATAGTAAAAATATCCCGTCTATGCGATATACAATAAAACGTCATAACTAGCTGTCGGCTACAATGAACTTGACACAGCGGCGATTAGATCCTTTTCGGAAAGCAAACTTCATGGAATATAGTAAAAATATCCCGTCTAAGCGATATATACAATAAAACGACATAACATCTCATACTAGCTGTCGGCTACAATGAACTTGACACAGCGGCGCGGCAGATGGTGGGTGCGAGACTGCACAGTACGCACTTGAGCGCACTGCAACTCGATGAATTAGACTCGCAGACAGCGGAGTTGAACTTGCTGCAGACGCGTCACCGGCCGCGAACGGCGGGAGCCAGCCGCGATCCCGACACGGGACGAGACAGACGCGTAGACGGTCTCCGCGTCTGGCTGGTCTGACTCAGAAGAGTCAGAAGCAAATAACTAGTTCTTGCACCCTATTTTATTTTGTTACATTATTATTTTATACTTAGGCCCGATTTTTCAATCCTCAGATAGTACTTAACGGTCTTTTGACAAAAGACGGATAGGCACTACCGGATGATTATATTTTCACATCACAATTATCTGACTGTGATTTTACTATATTTTTTTACTGTAATTTAACATATGGACTTACTATAACGGATAGATAAGCAGAGGCATAAATAAATCCGTCGAATAGTTATCTGGCTGGTTATCACACTATTGAAAAATCAGCCCTTAGTGTCTTAGCAGAATTGTAGAGAGAAGTTAACTCCGCAAAACGCATTTGACTGGCTGGGCTAGCTTTATCTTGATCTAGCGTGATTTAACTAGACGATCTATGTTAGATCCAAGTAGATAAATAGAGATGTTTTATGTAATTTATTACATCGCATCAATTCTAATGATATTAACCTAGCACACCGTGTTTCCGAAGGCGTTAGGTGCCAAGACCGGACCTACCCTCTAATGAGTACGGCTACATTAAACTGAATGTCAAACACGTATACACTAAGAACTATACGTCATAACTTATGTAGAATTGTAGATTTTAATATGGTTATGGTGCTGTCTCTACAACAAACACAAAAACAACAATCGTTGTTATTAATATTATGTCTGCCTACAGAACCAATACGATGAAAACAACTAAATAAGTAAATGAATAAATAAATAATTAAATAAATGAGAAGAAAAAATGAAAAATGTTTTTCTCATTTATTTAATTATTTATTTATTCATTTACTTATTTAGTTGTTTTCACCGTATTGATTCTGTAGGCAGACATAATAGATTTTAATATAACACACATAGAGATATGATATTTCATCGTCACATTAATTATATTTTACTAATGTATGGCCATTTAACCAGTATTTTAAGAGGTACTTTCAAGGAAATGTCATACGATATTAATTTTGGTCTATGAAAATACGAGCTACTTTTTATTTTTATTTTATTTGCGAAGAAAACAATTAACATCCATAAATAAAAATAAACAATATATGTATATTTCAGTTTCAGTTTCAGTTTCAGTTTCTTTATTTCCTCCATTAGATGTATATTACACACTCGGATTCGTCATTTTTTTTTCCTGTCGGTTCGATTACTTCTGGCGAAGAAGAGCCGACAAGAAACTTCGTCAGGTTGGTCATTGTATTATTATTTTTTCCAGTGATACTTACAAACTATAACTATAACTACAAAATATATTAAAATTAGTAAAAGTAAACTGAACTAGTCTAATCCTAACTACTCTAATAACCGTTTACGTAACGTACCACAAGAAAGTAAATGAAAATTTATATCTAAACAGCAGATAACAGAAATAATCTAAACGTGAACCTTAAGTCAATGCGTCAACTTCAGTCAAGCTTCGGCATATCGTGGTGATCCCCCAGTCCGGTAAGGTTACGGTCGCAGTTTCCGCCGCCGCGCCCCGCTCTGCGACCCGCAGCGACCGCCGGACATGACGTCACACTGCAATTGCACTAATTGTTGTCGCTGGTTTTACAATGACATTCGGTTCGTTCGGTGAATATTAGGCTTGTGAGTTATTGAGCATCTTAGAGTAGAGATTGGCGTTAACGGATTTTGTGAACTGTTTATGACCATGTGATTAGTATGTGACCATGTGAGTGGTATTTTGAAATAGTTTTTGCCGCCAATACATACATTTAATGTCGATTATTGGAACGTTGGTCATACGAACGACAGCTTATCCGAACAGCCAAAAAATTAACTAAAAAAGATTTTCTTAGTTTTTTCTGTCCTAAAAAGTCCATGATCTGTAAACATCTGACTACATGTTTGACTACATGACATCTGACTACATGACCATGTAAACATCTGACTACATGTTTACATGTGTCGGAATATAATAATTTGTTAGTCATTCATATCAAGTCGGCAGTCAAGTCATAAATATTCATCTTAACGTAATTAAACCTAAATTTAAAATATTTTTTATTAGTAAATGTTTCGAGGTCAATTATCGAAAAAGAAATGATTATCCGACCACTCTTACTGTAGTTTTGTTTTTTTGTATGTAACTGGACATGGATGGCTAAAAGCACACTCACTGCCATATTAGCCAAAAAAACTACATAGGAACGAGGTGCCATGAACTGGATGGAAATCGCGCACAAATGTCATTGCCACTTCGACCACCATTCATTCAATGCGATGGTACGAATAGCAACCCAGGAGAGATTAACCCTACGACCTAGTAAGGAAAGTGACCTATACTTTTACGTGCAATCCTAATTAAATTGTTCTTTGTTGTTTGCCTTAACCTGTTCTGCCAAGGAATTGTTTGGCAGTAGCATTTAGATCTAAGTATGTATTTCATAATTGTGGACGGAAAAATATGTTATGTAAACCCGTGAAGTTTCTTTGCGGGTTCTTCTTTACTGGGTTGATCGAATCCGCGGATCTTTGTGACGTAACTTGGTGTAGTTTGACTACCAAAAAGTTTAAATAAATGAATTAAAATGAAATGAAATCCGAACCACGAATGACCAATGTCGTTGCCAATGCTTAGTTTGCATCTTTCTGCATGCATGGGAAGAAATGCAGCGGGACCAATTATATTATTTGTGCGTCCAGGAACCCACACAGTACAAAATTGATATGCACAGCTGATCTGCATACAATCTATGATTTAGTATAATTTAGTCACAGAATGAGTAATAGTGGTACGTTTCGTCTTCTCACAATTATTTGGACCTGCTATATTTCGATTTCGCTTGACGTCATCTCATTTATGTTGTGTCATCACAGTCTTACGAGAATAATTAACAAGGGATGGTGGTTTTGGGAGAAGTTAGGTAGTACAGAGTAAGAAAATGAGTGAATAAATAACCCACAAATGTGATTTTTAAGATCATGTACAGATCGCATTCGTACCGAAATTCACTTATCCAACGAACGAAAGAGAACGAAAGTGGCGGGGATTTGACCTCTGGTATGGAAGGCGAGTCTACGCTAGAAAGCAAAACTATAATCCGCCGCCGTTAGTTTTTATTTACATTTATTAATTCTACCTATGAATGTTATTTAATGAAAAGTAAATCTTTTTGTCTACTCAAAATACACCCAAATTACTTATTATTTTCTGTTTGGTATTGACACCAATAATTATTTCCGACAGTAGTCTGCTGTATTGCTCTTCATATGTCTATGTATTTTTGGTTCTACCTACTATCCTATACGTAAATGTACCTTCGAAGAAACGCAGAAGCCTAAGTCCGCTAATCGATAACTCCACTTTCGAGCGTTAAGGTGGCCCATCCCGCTCATCTCCTGTCACGTCTTGGCGTGCTCGGGGGTGGCGTAGCTCAGTGAAAATCCAGATCATCGGGAACCAGAACTTTATTTGGCAAAATTATTTTCTAAAAACAAAACTCTCTCCGATCCGCTTTTTCTAGTCTCTCCTCGAACACGGAACTGTCATTTTTTTTAAACTATTCTATTTTATTTTTATGTGCATGGCCTGGCATGACACCCTTCCCTATCTTTACAAATTAGTTTATGTTCCACCAAGTTTAGTTCTGAGGTCCCAAAACTTCGAGGAGTATTTGCTAACTAATTTCAAGAACTGCCCGAGTGGGGCCCTGTGTCCCATATTCATTTGTGAACACAGTTTGACCGAGTAAAACCTCGTCAAAATCTCAGTCAGAATCCTTGACCTGACAGTCGAGCAGACAGACATTTATATTTATAGAAAACGATCACTAGATCTGCTCGCAAGAAGCTAGTAACAATTTATAATATATACTCTATACTCTATGACTCCTTACAGACCTATGAAGTAATTGCCTTGTGTGGCCGTTACTTACTATCAACTCTGTGACAGAAGACTTGAAACTCTATGGATCATTGTATGCTGTCTTCTGAGACTGGCCGCTGGCCGGACAGACTAGACGTTTGACAGGTTGTCATACGTCACTTTGTAACATGAATTATTTTAAACTTCACAACCCACAACATAAATTATTCTACATAGTTAAACATAATCTTTTATAGGCCTGAGATAGAAAGCTAGAGCCATACGGGCTCCTTAAACATTTGCTTCGTCCTGTTTGCTTCGTCCCGATTTTTTTCCGGTTGGTTGATGAGTGCATGACTCCAGCCTGAAGACGCTCCCAGCCGCCGACTCGAAGACGACCGAGCGAACGCCGAGGACCAGCGTGCTTTTGAAGCTCAGCACCCAGCATCGGAGGGTAGCGCGTTCCAAACTCGATGGCATCACACAACAACATATTAGACTAAGTCTTACGAGTCCTTTGTCTATTTACTAAGATGATACTACTTAATAGAATACATGTACTTACGTAAAATTATTCTATTTATTTAACTAATATGATAAACCTAATCAGGTATGGACGATGGCACATTAGCCAAAATATTACAAATAAATCAATTAATAATATTGAATTAAATAAAATTTGGTCTATTTCACTAGAATATTATTTAAAGTTACGGATGAAATCAAAGGAAAACATACTTATGTTATGTTATCTAGAGTTATTACTAGAGTTATAATTAAAAAATATGTATGATTATAGCTATGGTACAAACATAATTATTTTAAGTACAAAAATCATCCATGGATGACAACCAAATTAGGATAATATTATGCTAAAGAAAGGTAATACAAAGAGTGAAAAAGATATTTAATAAATGAGATGATACCTTTCATTTCGAACATTCTGAATGCAATATTATTGGATACGAAGGTTTTCGCCTACACCTGGGTGTGCTACCGAAGTTATCTATGTTTTCTTCAGAGAAAACTAAATATGAATATGAACATAATCGAATCAATATATCTATACATTTCAGTCAGATGAAATTAGATAAAATAGACCCTAGTACGTTGCAAATTCTAACCGGAAGTTACCGCACATCGACCCCATCGTTATTTACTCCAAGAATAAAATGCTCTGAGTAGACCATGAAATTAAAATAATTCAACAATTCTACAAACTTATATACTTGAGACCCTTCTCGTACACACAAACTTAATCAGTAAAAATAATAGGCAATCAAATAAAATTATAATATATTCCTAACAGGAACAGATTCAAAATAATTACTAGCCTAGATTTATTCGCATTCAGAATTATTCCAAATATGTCACGGTTAAGACCAAATGGATATTTTTGAATTTTGGGAATGGCTCTTTACTTGACCCTACCCTATTATACTAAAGTAAAATAACATAAGTACATACTACGAGTGCGGTGATTGTACAACAAAATAAAGATCTAACTACTAATATATGCACATGACATATTATTAGAATCAAGACATGGTAAAAAAAAAGGATTATTGGTATCAGTTACGCACGAATGTAAAAAGGTTTCATTCTATTCATGTGAATATTTTGTTCGAATTTCAGCTTATCATTTAGACTTTTTATTTTGTAATTCACTGGAGATAATCGAGCTGTGATTCTATAAGGACCTTCGTACATGCGTGCCAGTTTGGTCTTTTTCCCAATGATTTTACATGGGTTCTGAACTAAGACCAATTGTCCCGGTTCGAAAAGCATCGACTGTCTTTTCCTATCAAAGGTTTTCTTCTGTGCCTTCTGACTTTTTGTGATATTTGCTTTAGCTTGTTGTTTTAACTTTTCGATGAATTCAATTTTCTCTGTTAATGTTAATTTTGTAGCATTACTCGAAAAATCAGATGGGAATAGGGGTTGACGACCATAGACGAGCAAGAAAGGGGAAATATGTGTTGAAGATTGATCAGCTGTATTGTAGGCAAACGTTACCAAAGGTACATATATATCCCAGTCTCGCTGATCCTGTCTTACATACATCGAGAGTGCCTGTACCAGGGTACCATTAAAACGCTCGCAAAGGCCATTTCCTTGTGGATGGAAAGCCGTAGTCAGAATAGAATGCGAATTCAACAATTCGAGTACGTTCTTGACTAACTTTGAAGTGAAAACGGAGCCTCTATCTGATATTATCTCCTTTACTACTCCATGCCTACAAAATATATTTTCTATCAAGAAGTTAGCTACCGATTCTGCTGTCGCTTTCTCTAAGGGTTTCGTCTCAGCCCATTTTGATAAATAGTCGATCGCGGTAATTATATACCTATTTCCCGTATTTGATTTCGGCAGAGGCCCTATTATGTCGATACCTATTTTATCGAAAATTCCGGCCACTGGTATGTTAATCAGTTCACCGAATGGTTTGCCTGAACGATGTTTCTTCTCCTGACATATTTTGCACGTCTTGACGTAGGACTCTACCTGTTTTGCTAAACCTGGGAAATAATATTTTGAGCTAATCTTTCCTAAGGATTTAGCTAACCCTAAATGACCTCCTGTTAAGGCTTCATCATGAGCCTCTTTCAGAATATTGTTTACCCTTATTTGTGGAAGCACTATTAAAATGTGTTCCCCGCTGGTTACTTTGACCCTTTTCTTTAAAATACCCTGATCCATACAGTAACCCTTGAATGCGTTGCTATGATGGTCCTGTACTTTCTTTATTATGGCGGCACAGAAATGATCATTTAATTGATCTACGGATAAGGAATGATTACGTAATGTAGGGCTCGTTGGATTTGGGTTGTGGTGTGGTGTGTGGGTGGTGATGAGTGAGTGATGAGTGAGGATGTAAAGGTTTTGTCTCCTCCACGGCGACTTGCTAGATATCTAGGAAATGCAGGTGACGTGTAGAGCATTCCTCAATCTCGATGCCTCGGGTCGCTCAGTCGGAAGCTCAGGGTGCAGGGTCGAAGCTACGAAAGAAAACACGTACAAACCCTACCTAATCTATGCATCTGCTTGGAGAGGACTTTTGAGGAAATATTCAAACACACAGCATGAAGGTGAAGTGATGTTTATTGAAGTTTATCATTGCACAAACAGAAGTGTAAAACTGTTAGGCTGATGCGACATACCGATGAAGCTCTAGTCCTACCGCCGGTCTCGTTTGTAGGGTCTTCGTCCCGCTCCTCAGATGAACCTGGAACTGGTCGGGCGGCTACAGGCTCCCTGCTCCACCTCCGCTCTCATCAACTGGCTGACTCCAAACACCACCGGAATAAACTGCACAGCCTCTACACTTGGTCTCTTATGAGAACCTGGTCAAAGAGTCATAATGTCTTTCACGGGCCGCGTGATTTGACTCGCACACCACCTGGTGTCGAGGACACGGGGAACACTCGCGGGAGGACTTCCCTCAGGGTGCAGCTGCGTCAAAGGCCAGAGGCGAGACCCTCACACCATTCCGATTGGTGGGGATTCCTTCAAGATGGCGCTGCAAAAACGCGACGAAAGCTCTCAACGGAGCTCTGGTCTGTACGGGCGCGGGAGTCGAACTGAACTCAATATTTTCATTTTTCTGTTCAGTGATATTCTCTTGTTTTTATTTTTATTTTTCCGGAATCTTCCAAACTTGTCAGATTTCCATGGCAACGTTTCGAAATTTGAAACTCCTAGTGTGTCCTCTCTTGATTGGCTTTTTCATATTTTTCTTTCTTAAGCCATAGACAGTTGTCTATGGGCAACCTATATTTTACTTGCCGCGGAAATAAAGACAATACTAAATATAACATCCTACATATATCCCTATTTTCAGTTAAAAAAAAATAATGAAAAAAAAAGAAAGAAAACACCCTATCATAGAATGATAACTTTAACAAAGTGTTATCATATACATTTTAAATCCAATCAAAGCTATCTAATCCTAATCCCTTAAAATTTTACAATATTAACTATTTTTTTTTTTTTTTTTTTTGGGATTCCAAAATTAAATTCTCTTTACGATTATGCATCAGAATGTTTTATAAACCTACTAAACTTTCATTCTTAATTAATCATCTAAGTGTACTTAGAGTAAGGCTTTGACAAACAGCAAAAGTATAATCTGTTTAAAGTTTCAATTGCTTACTGCAAATAAAGTTTTATCAATGCAAAAATTTTCTAATTATTTGAACGAAAGCTGCTTAAGTTGGAACAATGCAAAATTTTCCTAATTCTTTGAACAAAAATAGCTGGAAGTGAATTTATGCTCGAATTGAAAATTTCAAACAAGTTTGTATTACATTTTTAACAGAATTTAAAAATAATATCTTGATCACAAGGAAAAAACATTCACTAACTTTATATAGTATATCCAAAACATAAAAAAAACAAATCGACTATGTTTTCAGGTGAGCACATCATAATATTAAAAATTTTCAAAAAAAAATTAAATAAAAAATAGTTCGACTACCCCCCAGATTTTGTTAAGTTACAAACAAGAAGTTGTTCTAATAAACAGCTGAGCTCATTAAAATTCAAAAACTGAAAGTTTTCAGACCGAAAATCTCAGCGATAATTGAATGCAGTTATAATTACGGATAGGTACTTAATGACTCTTAATATTTACTAGTAAGTAAGTTTTCAAATTACAGAGAATAACCCATTATACTTTATAACATTCGGAATTTAAAATTCCCAGCGAAAATTCCATATCTTAACAATTAATAATTTTTTTTTTTACTAATTGACAATATTTAAAAATAATGAAATGAAGATGAATGAAAGTAGAATTAAATTCAAATTCAATGCCAAAGTGGCTTATTACTTGCGCATTCGCGCATCTAATAAATTAAGTCAAAATAAATATCTCTTTTAAACTTCAAAGAGATCTGTCTGTGTTTTCCATCCAATCAGTTCAGAATGGTTGACCATTCAGTATAGCTATAGAGACATTAAAAAAGTTTTAAAAAATGGTTCGATTTAATGAAATTAAAATAGTAAAATTATTTAAATTATTCTTTGAAAAGAAAATCGAACCATTAGTACAGTACAATATATTGGGCTGTTGAAATTAAACAAGGATTCAATTTTAATGATACATACCTTATGTATGGATCAAAAAAAATGTTTTTCTTAATCATTTAGTAAAAAGTAGATCAACAGCATAATCCAATATATTGGTTTATAGGCAATTCAGTTAGTAATCGTATTGTTATCATAAATTCCGCCTTTTTTTTTTTTTACTAATTGTCAATATTTTTTTTTTTAATAATTTTTTTTTTACTAATTGACAATATTTAATTTTTTTTAATACTTTTTTTTTTACTAATTGTCAATATATATATTTTTTTTTATTTTTTTTTTTTACTAATTGACAATATTTAATTTTTTTTTAATACTTTTTTTTTTACTAATTGGCAATTATTTTTTTATTTTATTTTTTTTTGATTTTTTTTTTATTACTGAACTGAATTATATATATATCTATATATATATGTCTTCGGCGAGTAGGCTTCGACGAGTTATTCCCGACGAGTTGACACCGACACTTCGGCGAGTAGGCTTCGACGAGTTGTTCCCGACGAGTTGACACCGACACTTCGGCGATTGAACATCAGTGGAAGCTATCCGTCAAGTTCAAGCTATAGTGTTTCCTAATATCCGGAATAAACTTACCTATCAGTGCTCTTAAATGTTTGCGTTGATCAAACATTCGATTCACAAATAATTAATGATTCTTCTCCATCAGACCTTATAGTGAATCGAAAATTATGAACACAATTGTTATCCATATCTCTCTCGTTTGTCATTTGACAAAATAATAAAATTCGCCCTTCGCTAAGATGCGTTCCTATTGTCAGTTTAGAATTCACTACCTAACACTCCTACAGTGAGATGTCAAGTATTATTTAAATATGTCCTTCCTAATGATGTCTCATTTATTAAAATTCATTATTTAAATTCCAGAAAATAATCATTTTCCTGAAATGTTCATTACATAATTCACTTCCTAAAGAGGCCGTAAAAATATTGAAAAATTTGCCAGGTGCAAATCCTATCATTTAAGAGAGTGAAATTTCCCTAGATTCAAGTATACATCGTCTTTCGTGTCCCTAATTCTTCACGCTTTCATACTTGGTAAATATTCACTCATATTTACTTTATTTATATTATCCCCCTTTATTCACGTTACCTAACATATATTCATTATATAGACTAGATTAGACGACCTCCTGTTTCCTAAGAAGTGTTCGCCAATTATCATCATATATTAATCATTTTATCATTTATATCATCAATTATTATCCCCATTATTCACGTTAACTAACGTATATTGATTATATAGACTAGACTAGACGACCTCCTTTTTCCTAAGAAGTGTACGCCAAAAAGAGTGGGCAAATAGCCACCCAAAATAGAACAAATTTGAGTACAAGAATGTACTCAATATGTATTTAAGTAATACATTCTAGACAAGTACAAGATACAAGACAAATTTAGCATCTCTAAGATTGTCTAATATATTGTCTATCCGCGGGAGCGGATAACTGTCTTTCTTTGTAACTGAGTTTAGTTTTCTAGAATCAATACATAATCTGGAAGATCCGTCACTTTTGGGAACCACTAACACTGGAGAAGCCCATGGAGACGATGACTCTTCTAGAACATCCATAGAAATCATCTCATCAATCAAACTATCGACTAGTTTTTGTTTATATGGAGACATACGATAAAATCTTTGTTTTATTGGTTTACCAATAGTTTCTATTTCGTATTCCATTAAATGAGTCCTTCCTAAACCTTTCTTTTCGAATGAAATTGATTCAAATTTTTCAGTAATTTGTTTTAAAATTTCTAATTCCTCCTTTGTTAAGATACAATTTTTATTTTTATATTTTTTTTTAATTGACTCCGATTGTACTATATTCTCTTGTATGTTACTAATTTCTTCCTCCCCCAATTTTCTAATCAAAGGATCACTATCGTCAGGTTTCGGTTCTAAAGCTGGTTCTGAAGGTGAACCAACAGGTTGTTTATTATGAATCTTATTTACCACCTTATTATCCATTTTATTTTTGATTTCCTTAGTTTCTTCATTAATATTATTTAATTGTTTCCTAGATATCGTATTTTGTTTTGCTTTTTGTTTATAATCTACATCGGCAATATGTTTTTGTACTCCTAATATGGCTGAAAGTTTTGTTTGTTTTAGACAATCATCACTTGTACAAATAATGCCCTCAAGAATCGATAAAAGATGGGTAAGCCTTCCCCTTAGTACTTGATAAGCGTACTCACTTGTATTATTATCGAAATTAGTTATATTATTAACTAAAAACTCTAATTGTGCGTGCACTGTATCAATTTTATTTAGTTCAGAGCTTTTTAGTATTTTCTTGTCAGAACCTTTACCCTCTAAAATACCAATCGATTTTTGAACTTCCCTAATGGCTGATCGCCTGGTAAATTTTAATTCGCTATTATTTTCGCAAGGAATTGCATCAAGAGATAATAATAATTTTGTTAGCTTCTCATCTAGTTCTTTATACCTTATCATTGAGATTTTTCCGACATAATCCTCGATATCCAATTTCATTTGTTTTAATTCGGAAAGAATACCATTTATCTTCTCGACTGCTTTTGAAGTAGTCCCAATAGTTAATATACTTTTAAGTTCTGAATGTACACATTTTTTATTTATAATTCCCGCAATTCTTTTGGAAAGACCACTTTTCTCCCAAAATTCAGTCCCCAGTATGCAATCAGATTTTACCCCTGGAATTATCTCAAATGTAAGTGGTATACTCATATTATCCACCACGATCGTACATGAAATGGAACCAATGCTTGGTTGTCTATTTCCATCAGCTGTAACAATCGAACTAATATTTGGTTCTTGTAATTTAAAACCTAAATTAAAAAATTTGTATTCACTGTTATTTCCTATCACATTCATTTCAGCACCGCTATCAAGAAGCGCGCTAAAATTTTGATCCTTAATTTTAAAATTTAAGTAAGGTCTTTTATCGCCATTGCTGTTTATCCGCACCGGGTTTAGGTATTTAGTGATAAATTTTTGAGAACCGTAGTCCGGTGCGTCTATCCGTTTTTTGGAATTTCTTCTATAGCCAGAGGTTTCCTAACCATATTATTATGACTGCCATCCCCTTTTGCAATTCGTTCGTTCTGATAATAAGATTGTTGTTGATTATAACGAGAACGTGGTACATTAGGCTCCGAATTATAATATTGACCTTGATAAGGTTTAGAGGAAGCATTATAATTGTAATTGTTAAAATTTTGTGGAGTTCTGTAATGCGGAACCTGGTTATAAGCATTATGATTATTGTTAAAATTTTGTTGATGTCTGTATGGCGGATACTGGTTGTATGTATTGGCTCTATTAAAGCGCGGACCCTGAACATTATATTGGTTGTTGTAGTCTCGAGTCCGTGAATTATCGTTAAAGTGGTTTTGTTTATCTCCGAAATCTTCTGGGCCGGATTGTCGCCCATCGGTATTAAATGGCCGTGTTACCATGTTATCATTTTGTTTAGAAGTAGAAGCTTGCTTGGATTGACACGTTGAGCAGGTAGCAGTTGTCACATTTAAACGACCGCAAGTAAAACAAATCGGAATTAAAATATTTGGGCAAGCTCTAAATGAATGGCCCTTATTTTTGCATTTTAAGCATTCCTCGGATTGCTCTGATAATTTCTCAACGCTTTTATTTAATTTGTTTACTTGAGGTTTGTTTTCTGTTAATTTTTCCAATATCAACCCGTAACGTTCAATATTTTTCCCGAATTCATTTAATTCTTTTATATTCTTTGCATTTCCAAAGATAAGTGCCTGCTTATAGGTAGGCAACATGTTGTGTTTAATAATTTCGAAAGCAGCGCTTTCGGAAATCTGCCCTTTTATTTTATTGCATAGTTCATTTATATTTATTATGAAATCAGATAATCTCTGACCTGGTTTTTGTTTTAAACTCCTTATTTGTGATTCAGTTTCAAATGAAAAATCGGCGTTATCGTATTCGCATAGCAACGCGGATTTTAAATCCTCCCAAGACCTTATGTTTTCCCGAACGGTTCGGTACCATCTTAATGTTTCTTCACTTAATAAGTCAATGAAACACCTTAACACAATGTCCCAATTAGAATTCCGAGCATAAGTGAGTTCCTCTACGCGGGCGATAAATTCTCTAACATCCGTCTTGCCATTGAAGGTTAATTTCCAAGAGCTCAAATTATAATAATGTTTATTAAAGATCTGAAGTTCTGTTTTTGGTTGTATGTGTTCAATGGGAGTTGAAGATTGTTGACCTTTGTCTCCGTTATCAATTGAAAAAAAATTGTTTTCATAATTGTTGCCACTTCTGGTTAGTACATTCACGCTTTCAGTTTGATCCACTGCGATGTCTATAAAGACAGAATCGTTTAAGTTGGCCATATTGTTTGTTTTAAAATTTCCGAAAAACTTCTAAATCTGAAATTATTATTCAGATGTATTGACTAAGTCCCAAAGTATCCGTAAAGTAAGTGAAAATTAAAATATCCAAGCAAGCCACCTTGCTTGCAAATGATTAGGTTGCTTGCTGGTCTAATATGTGTTCAATTACCAAGTTACATATAGTACGTATAATCAAATAAATCTCAATTAAAGCTTGAAGTCCTAAGAACCTCCTGGCATATCAGTTTGATAATAAAATATTTTGTTTATAATCCCCGTTTATATTTATTTTAATCAAGTTATAGCACAATCAGTTCAAGTTCAGTTAAGACATGAAGTCTTAAAATCAAACTGGCATGGCACCTTGTTTGTAAAATATTTTGTGTATAGTCACCATTCGTGCTTGTTTCATATGTATCGAATAAGTATCTCATTAACCATACACAATATGTTTCGCGACAAACAGCAATACACAGTTGAGATATCCCACCTTTGTTTACATTAAACGTATAAACGAATAGCCCAAACTATTCGACGAGTAATAAGCGGACGTCAAACGACATACGCTGTCATTCTTTGTTATCAATTCAATGTCAATAGATATTTGGCATGTAAATACGCATCGGATCAAAGTGAATAGTAAATATTTTATGTATCATAAAGTAAATTAATGACCACGCAATTAAATTAAAACGCATAAACGATATTTGCCGAACTAAATTCCGAAAATTAATAAGTCGCAGGAGAAAAGAAAAGTGCAAACGCAAAAATTCACCGATCGCGGTACATAATCACGAAGGCAAATGTGATATGTACTAAATATAAATTACATAGTACGTATATACGCGGGGTGAAATAAAGTCACCAAATTTAGACGAGATGGAAATATAGGATGGAAAAATCAAATATTTTCTCAAATCCTCCGATCACACAGATGCATAGGAATAAATGTTTATAGATTGAGCGCCAGATGTAGGGCTCGTTGGATTTGGGTTGTGGTGTGGTGTGTGGGTGGTGATGAGTGAGTGATGAGTGAGGATGTAAAGGTTTTGTCTCCTCCACGGCGACTTGCTAGATATCTAGGAAATGCAGGTGACGTGTAGAGCATTCCTCAATCTCGATGCCTCGGGTCGCTCAGTCGGAAGCTCAGGGTGCAGGGTCGAAGCTACGAAAGAAAACACGTACAAACCCTACCTAATCTATGCATCTGCTTGGAGAGGACTTTTGAGGAAATATTCAAACACACAGCATGAAGGTGAAGTGATGTTTATTGAAGTTTATCATTGCACAAACAGAAGTGTAAAACTGTTAGGCTGATGCGACATACCGATGAAGCTCTAGTCCTACCGCCGGTCTCGTTTGTAGGGTCTTCGTCCCGCTCCTCAGATGAACCTGGAACTGGTCGGGCGGCTACAGGCTCCCTGCTCCACCTCCGCTCTCATCAACTGGCTGACTCCAAACACCACCGGAATAAACTGCACAGCCTCTACACTTGGTCTCTTATGAGAACCTGGTCAAAGAGTCATAATGTCTTTCACGGGCCGCGTGATTTGACTCGCACACCACCTGGTGTCGAGGACACGGGGAACACTCGCGGGAGGACTTCCCTCAGGGTGCAGCTGCGTCAAAGGCCAGAGGCGAGACCCTCACACCATTCCGATTGGTGGGGATTCCTTCAAGATGGCGCTGCAAAAACGCGACGAAAGCTCTCAACGGAGCTCTGGTCTGTACGGGCGCGGGAGTCGAACTGAACTCAATATTTTCATTTTTCTGTTCAGTGATATTCTCTTGTTTTTATTTTTATTTTTCCGGAATCTTCCAAACTTGTCAGATTTCCATGGCAACGTTTCGAAATTTGAAACTCCTAGTGTGTCCTCTCTTGATTGGCTTTTTCATATTTTTCTTTCTTAAGCCATAGACAGTTGTCTATGGGCAACCTATATTTTACTTGCCGCGGAAATAAAGACAATACTAAATATAACATCCTACAGTAATATATAGCTATCCTGATGTGGTTTTCCTTGAGGTTTTATAAAGTAAGTTGGAATCTCCACGTTTCCTACCTCTTGTTCCTCCTCCGTATATTGGATTCTAGATAAGGCGTCCGCTACGAGGTTTTCCTTCCCTGGACGATGGATAATTTCCATTTCCACATCTTGTAATTTAAGAGACCAACCAGCTAACCGTCTATTCATATCCTTACACGACTGCAACCAACACAAAGCTCTATGGTCTGTGACCACCTGAATTTTCCTACCCCACGTAAAATGTTTAAAATAATCGAAAGCCCAGATAATCGCTAAACATTCCTTCTCTGTAGTGTTATATTTCTTTTCTAATGAACTTAAACCTCTTGACGCGAAAGCTATTGTTTTAAATTCTGATGGTTTATTCTGCTTTGATCCCTGCATAACATGTGCACCAAGGCTCTCATTACTGGCATCGACAGCAATCCTTATAATCTCCCCTTCATCCTCGGAAAAATGACTCAAACAAGGTGGTTTCACCAACTCTTGTTTTAGCCACTGGAAAGCTGTCTGTTCTTCTTCACCCCATCTAAACTGAACATTATTATGCGTTAACGCGGTCAACACTAAACTCTTCTTGGAAAAGTTTGGTATAAATTTTCTAAAGAATGACGCTAACCCTATGAACGACCTTACCTGTTTTGCTGTTTTCGGAGTGGGAAAGTTTACTATCTTCTCTATATTCTTTTTCGCTGGGGATATCCCTACTGCGCTTACCTGATGCCCTAATATAGCTACTTCCCTGACACCAAACGAACATTTATTTGGTTTTAATGTTAGCCCCGCTAACCTTAATTTATTTAAGACGTTACAGAGATTATTTAAAAATATCTCATATGACTTACCATATACCAGGATGTCGTCTAAGTAGACGATCGCACCGTGATATTTTAATTCCCCTAATACCCTATCCATCAACCTTTGAAAAATTGATGGACTCGTTTTCAATCCAAAAGGTAGTACGTTAAATTCATACAGACCCGAAGACGTGCAGAACGCAGTCTTTTCCCTATCCTGCTCGGCGATTGGTATTTGCCAATAACCGGCTAATAAATCTAGCGATGCGAAATAAGTGGCACCCTGCAGACACGACAATAAATCATCAATACGGGGCATCGGATAACAGTCATTCTTAATCAACTTATTTAAAGGACGGTAATCGACGCAAAATCGCCAGGTTCCGTCACCCTTCTTTACCAGACATACCCCCGACGAATATGCACTCTTTGAGTGTCGAATTATATTATTACCTAACATTTCTTCTACCTGAGTATTTATAATATCCCTTTGCGCCATTGACACTCTATATGGTGGTCTGTGAATGGGTAGGGTATCTCCCGTATTTATTTTTACTTCATGGTGGGTTGTTTTCCCGATGTCTCCGTTGGAGTACGCAAACCTATCTCGATATTCATATAATAACTCATTTAATATAGTCTTCTGTGTTTTATTTAAATTCTGTCCTATTTCGTACGTAGTGTTAGGCTTCCTTGAGCTCGTGGTAAACACATACCCCACCGATGGTTTCGCATTAATGAAATAGTTTCTGGTTTTATTATCGATTGGGATATTCACTTCCTTCAAAGTACACTCACTAAAAGAAAATGTTTTATTTAGTCTGTGTAGGATTATCTCCTGTCCTGAGTAATCGACCATGGCCCCTGTTTCTTTGAGAAAGTCTACCCCTAAAATAAGTTCTGTTGGAAGGTCCTTTATCACAATCACTTCTAATATAAAGTTTAAATTCTGGATGAGCAAATTAATGGTAGTAAATCCAGCAATGTTCAATGAATTATTCGAAGCACTTTTTAATGTAAAGTTTTCTGGTATTTCAAACAAATGTCTCCCTTTAACCACTTCATAGTTTATGCAGCTTTTCACTGCTCCCGTGTCAACCAAACCCGCAATTTCCTTGCAAAAATCACATGAGTACATGGGTAAATAGAGTATCGTACCTTCCTTTATCACGGGCGACATTACACGTGTCTCAGTCCTTACTAGTACTGTCGCCCTTTCCCGTTTGGGTGTACTGGTGCACCGGAATGGTGACCGTACGTCCCAGGGGCGCCCGCATGGCCTTCGTTAGGACGTGTCCTGAAGTCGTAACGTCCCGGGACAGGCCTTTGACGTGACGACGCCGCCAGATGCCGGTCTGCTACGCTAGCTGCCTCTGGGTTCACAAAACAATTGTCTGGGTACCACGGTTGAGGTGTTGCTACCATCTGTTGTTGCAAATTGTTCGAAGACGTATGGATAGGTAACTCGTATGTAACGTCCTCGGCATTATTGTTTTCGTAGTATTGTATATCTTGAATTGCTGCTTTCAATTCAGAGATTTTAATAATGTTCCTTCCTATCAATTTATGGGCCGCATATGGTTGAAGCGCAGATATAACGTATTTACATATTTTCTCTTCGTCGTCAAGCTTTGCTTTTGTAGCGAAGTTCAACATTTTATAGGTGAAGGTAACTAAGCCTTCATCCCTTTGTTTCGTCGTGGTCAGTAGAAGAAAATAATCTATTTTCGATGGAAACTCCTCGGTCAGACTATTTTTTATTTCCTGGTACGTACGATCCTTAATACCCGCATAAAAATAAGCTGCCGCTCCCTTTAGGTAGGCGGGGAGTGCTCCCTTTTTTATTTCCTCTGACCAAGCATATCTTGCAGCTATGTTTTCAAAGGAATATAGAAACTCTTCCACATTGTCCTGGCCATCGCCCCCAAATTGAGACATAATTCTCTCCATTTTTCAGAATAGAACCCTAATCAAACCCTACATAGGAAAAATAGCACCACACCAATTAATGTTCAAGATGAGAATACACACATGAGTTCACAATGTTCAAGAAGAAATACTCACCAAGGAAAGTCCATATTCCCAACCCTTTATATACTAACACCCGACGTTTCTGGGCGTCGTCTCCTTCGCACCGTGCGCTACACGTGCAGCAGCGGTAGCCCGAGCAGCAGTGGTACGCGAAGCAGCGCAGGCCTTCTACGGCCTAAACTTCGACTCCTCCGACGATCTAGGCGATCTAGGCGCCTCCACCAATGTCACGTCTTGGCGTGCTCGGGGGTGGCGTAGCTCAGTGAAAATCCAGATCATCGGGAACCAGAACTTTATTTGGCAAAATTATTTTCTAAAAACAAAACTCTCTCCGATCCGCTTTTTCTAGTCTCTCCTCGAACACGGAACTGTCATTTTTTTTAAACTATTCTATTTTATTTTTATGTGCATGGCCTGGCATGACATCTCCCCATACAAAAGGGGAAAGAAGATCACGCCCATATTTCTTGTCAGAGATCCAAAATTTAGCTCAAAATAGCTTTATTTGATCGAACTAGATGTCTGATGACCATTGGCATTGTAAAGTTGTGTTTGGTTTCTAAGTTATAATGTCCGAAAGTTCGAATTTTTCCCCCGTTTTATGCAATAACTTTGGAGGTGGATTACCCAATGATAAAGTAAGAACATCGTAAAAACATTAGTCATCAGACATAGCTTATTTAATCAAGATTTATGATCTATTTGGTTTTTGTTAGATTTTTGACTACAGCGGTCGTGGTTTACTTTTAGCTATAAGTCGTTTTGAAACTAAAATTTTCGTAAATCTTACCAAATCATATACTATGCACATCGTCTTTTTTGTGGACATGTTGCATCTTCCTCATCACGGAGCCTGTCTTATTCTTTGAAACAGAGAAGGTCCCAGAGCGCAACAGCACGGTTTTGTACCGTGCCCGCGAATGAGTTAGGCCCGCCGGGTTGGGCCACCTTAAGGTTATAATATAACCCCGTAATCACACAAAAGTGTACCAAATTTTGTGTTATCTCATCGCTGACGCTCGAAAGTGGAGTTATCTATTAGCCGACTCGGGCTTTGGAGCACAAACAAGAATAAGGTGATACTCTTATGAAAATAGCGATCTCTATTTCGATGCTGCGTGTTGTTACTTTGGCGAAAAGCTCGAGTTGAACATCTACCGGTATTTGCGAAGTGAATGTGATTCACTCGGGCGATCTATGGGCACTTAGTATCCAGTTTACTGCTCTTTGTTCACTTTGGGCGGAACCGTGTTGAGTAGATAGAAACCAACCTCGCTTGTCAAATAGAAATACGGTGGCCGGAATCCATCATGTGCTAACCAAAAGGGAGCAACACAAAAACGCCCTGAATAAAGTCTGCGACGAACAATTCGCCCGGCGACAATGGCCGGCTCGACAGACATCACAATTTTCACTTCACTGCAATAATGAAACATCCCTCCGCCCCTCCGCCCCGCCCCCACCCCCGCCGCGATGCACCCGCCCGCGGCCGGAACAAAGAACGCCATTAAACATTATCGAGAGCGCAGGGCCTCGTGCGGGGATTAGCTCGCGCCTATCGACGGCCGCGTTACCAATTAAAACGAGAGCGCCCCGAAAAAGGCTTTGAGCTTTTTCCGGCAGACGCTTTTTTTTTCAGGCCGCAGGGGCACGTCACCCGCCCGCCCCGCGCCCGCCCCGCCCGCGTACACGAAAAATCAATAACGCAGCACGTTTTTTTCCGAGCCTCGCGTAAAGCATGCACCCACACAGGCGCGCGGGAAAGAATCGCCGTGTCGGTGTGCGCCCGCACGCACACTGGCGCAGCGTCGCTGCAGCCCGAGCTATACTAGACGGTAGACGCGCAGCGGGCTGCAGCGATTTTTTAGGGTTCCGTACCCAAAGGGTGAAAACTGAACCCCATTTACTAAGCCTCCGCTGACCGTCCGTCCGTCCGTCGCAGGGTTGTATCTCTAGGTACTATCTACGTCGTGTGTGGTTCGAATTCCACGTTAAACTGCCCTTCCTTACTTACCAGGTGGTAGGGTTAATCCCGCCCGGTTTGGCGCCATCGCATTGAATGAACAATGGTCGAAGGAGCAATAAAAATGTCCGTGTTTTCCATCTAGTCCAATGTAGCCGTGCAACATAAGAAATAACCTGACAAGGCAACTTTTTAGGGTTCCGTAACCAAAGGGTGCCAACGGAACCCTATTACTAAGCCTCCGCTGTCCGTCCGTCCGTCCGTATGTCACAAGGTTGCATCTCATGAACCGTAAGACGTAGGCAACTGAAATGTTCACCGAGTGTGTATTTATTTTGCCGCTATAACAACAAATAGGTAAAATTTTTAAATAATAAAAATTAAAGGGGTCCCATACAAAAAACGTGATTTTTTGTGTTATATTTTGTACGATGGGACGTAACCCTTCGTGCGCGCGTCCGACTCGCACTTGGCCGTTTTTTTCAGGACGTGCCATTAAAATCTGAAGCGCGGATCCGACACGGGCTGCTGTGTAAACCAAGGACTCCTATCTCGTGCTTATGGCGCACATCTGCATCCTATGTGCTTCGACCTCCCCGAGCACATAGGATGCGGATGGAGGCACCGGAGATTAAATAAAAACCAGGAATTATCAGGCAACCTAACGAGTCTGTAAATTGAAGCCGTGCTTATAAAGGGATGGTCCTGGCATGGCACCTAATTCCTTCGGGAATGCGGTGTGTTGTTCTAGTATCATGAGTAATAGCCATCCATGTATAGTACAGTCATAATCTAGAGATATCTTTACTTTACGTGAGAGAATACGTATCTTTATTTTCCACGTACATTTTCCGAAAGATTAAAGACTTTGCCCCGTGCATGTCGTAAGAGGCGACCAAGGCGTCGTTTTTGGTTTGAATTCCACGTAAATCTGTAGGTCCCTTTCCTTGCTTACCAGGTGGTGGGGTTCGGTCGCATTGAATCAACGATAGTCGAAGTAGCAATAAAAAATGTCCGTGTTTTCCATCCAGTCCAATGTAGCCGTGCAACATAAGGAATATCCTGACATGGCACTTTTTTTATGTAACTGGACATGGATGGCTAATAGTGATTGTCACAAAAACACACCACATGAGAACTAGGTGACAGGCCAGGACCTACCTTATATTGCTCGGGTACATTGAACTGGATGCAAAACATGGACAATTTTCATTGCCGCTTCAACCATTGTTCATTCAGTGCGATGGTACCAACCCAGGCGGGACCTACAGTTTTACGTGGAATCTGAACCACGGCCAGCTTCAACGGTTAAAATGATCAAACATCCAGAACCTCATTTCCAAGAAGTGTAATAGGTAAAGTAGTCTAGTATTCAATGACATTATGTCTTGTTTTCACCAAGTGCTGATTTATTTTAATCGACACTAAAAGGGCCTTTATTGCAAAAGTGCTGATTATCTTGTACTGGTATTTATTGCAAGCTGCTAAGAAAGGCCCTTACTATGTGGAGATTAAGCTAATCAGTAGTAGGTGAAAAAACCCTATGTGTCGTATTAGCCATCCATGTCCAGACACATAAAAGAAAATACTTAACAAATTACATTTCGCTTTAGTGTGATTACTTTTCAAAACAGAAGCAATTTTCTGTCCATCAGTTTAATGAGACAGAACCTGTTTATTTTGGTATTCCGACAACATTCGTCATGTTGGTTCCTCCTAATCTAGAACGTAGATTAGAATAACCAATGCAGAAGATTAACAGCGGCCATTACTCACTCGTGTTCCACTGAGCCGGGAATGCGTCGTAGATCAAACGTTAACCATAAGATAACCAGTTTAGGTATTCGGACCCTTCTTCACGCTCGATTTTTCCGAAGCCCGAATTCACATTGGAATCGAATTCGCGACTAGTCCACTCATGTAAGAAGCGCCAATTAATTTTGCATACACACGCTCGCAAAAAACAACACAGACACGTGCTAATTGCCGACGCACACCCGCGCAAAAAAGGCATCCCATTAAAAAAAGCGCTCTGCATTTTTATCCGACTTGCGCCGAGCGCCGTAACAGCCGTCCGTCCCACTCTGGCGCATTGTGCCGGCTCGTCCCGGCGGGCAGCCCGTCAGCGGTCCGTCTTTTTCTGTCGCGTTATTTTTTCAAACGTGCAAAAGTATAAAAACGCCGAGCGCGCGCTTGTGAGGGTGCGATGGAGGCGCGCGACTGTGGGGCGATGTTCGAGCTTTGCGATGACATTTTCAGAGGACATTTCCAGGTTTCTATTGTAGCGGCGTCGAGCTACCAACAGTCGTAATAGGTACGTGCTATACACAGCACATATTGAGTCAGGGGTACTTAGATGATAGGTGACAATGGCTGCTCTCACTGCGAAAAGTCTAGATTTTGTTGTTATTTGGCTGAAAGGTAGCTCAATTTCGAGCAAGCGGAATCTACCTATTTACCTAGAGCTATCACATGTAGATACTAAGGATCATCATCTAAGATGGAAATGTACATTTTCATTGATAATTCGAAATACTTTATGGTTTCGAAACCCATGTAAAACTGTTTATTTTTTACGAGAATCGCTTGAGAAATGCGATCCGTAGGGAACAGTCGGACAGGCGGACGCCGGACAGACATACGAAAGCATTTTTGCCCAATTTGCCAAGACGGAGATTCGTCCGCGTTTCGCGCTAGTTCGGTCCATTAATTTCAACCTGATAAAAACAGAGTTCTAGACAGACCGACATACATAAGGACAACTAAGTGGTTTTAAAGGGTTCCTTTTTACCTTTTGAAGAGCGGAACCCTAATTAAAAAAAAGATTTGGTTTACATCAGAGTTGTTTTTAGGGTTCCGTATCCAAAGGGTGAAAACGGAACCCTATTACTAAGCCTCCGCCGTCCGTCCGTCCGTCCGTCCGTCTGTCACAGGGCTGTATCTCATCAACCGTAATAGGTAGGGAGCTAAAATTTTCACAGAGTATGTATTTATTTTGCCGCTATAACAACAAACAGGGATTATTTTAAAAATAATAAAAATTAAAAATAAAAAAACAATACAAAAAAAACGTGTTAAATTTTGTAAGATGGTACGGAACCCTTCATGTGCGAGTGCGACTCGCACTTGGCCGGTTTTTTCTGCCCACATTTCAAGATCGAACGGTTTTGAACTTTCTAAACACCTTCCGATTTCAAGGGCTTAATCGTATAATGAACCAACTGCTCTCCATGTTATATTACGAGTATTTCCATCGATTGATGTAGTCTAGGTTCCCAGCTCATTTTAATTACAGCAAAAAAACTTTATTAATAACCATTTGAAGGCGCATGCTTTATGAACACATACCTTTCACCGCAGGTGATCCCTTTCACTTAACAAGATCGCGATAGTTGATTTGAGTTAAAACTCGATAAACTGCGCGTAATGAGCTCGCCCCGTTTACTGCGCGTACGCAAAGAACTTTATGCCCGTTTAACTGCTCCGAACCGCAGTTAAGATGTACACTTAAAATGGAAAAAGGATATTTTTTACACTGAAAACGTCTGAAGATTTCCAAAATGCCGGGATTCCACAACGGGGTACGAATATTATAACTTCATCCCTGAAGCTCGGCATGGACTATCGCGCCAATTGTATTCAACCCAGTCACCGTCCGCCAAGTCTCCGTCCAAGTGAGAACCGTAAGTCAAAATTTGGCATGACATATCGACCCACGGATTTCCAGACACTCAGGCCGAGATAAATAGTCGTGACCGAAACTAAGACTAAAGAAAAGTATTACTTTGTGACGTCACTTAGCATAACTTTGAGATTTCGTCCATACAAAATTATTTGAGATCTGTCAAAGGGACGTCACAAAGTACTACTTTTCGTTAGTCTTAGTTTCTGTTACGACTATTTATATCAAGATCAGTGTCAGGCCGACCTGTGCATCTGTCCATCCATCGTCACCAGCCAGCTTCGGAAAAGGCAATTAGAATATATCATTTTATTAACATGGTTTCAAGTAGAAGACCTTAAGTAGTATTAGACCTAAGTTATAGCTAAGACCTTTCAGGGCTGATATGGTCACTACAGGTACGCGAGCCCTTTAAACAAAATGGAAAACCGGTATGGGTGCAGTTTATGAGGATTCTAAGGAAGTTGATTTACGAAATTGGTGTAATTTTTTTAATCTGCTCTGGCTAAACCTCATTAAAAACATTATAGGGGTGAATGGGGAGATAAAAGCTGTTATGGAGAAGAAATATTAATTTCCGATGTCATTCAACGGTTTCTAGCGCGAGCGACGATAATATTCCGGGAGGTCACGACATTTTTGGTCACGATAAGGTAAATAAATGGCAGAATCTGGGTTCACATAGGGACATTTAGCATCAGACATTTAGCATCAGAGGGACCAACCCTCTGATGCTAAATGTCTCGGTCTGCTTACGCCAAGTGGTCGCATTGGCTAGATTGGCTATACAAAATAGATGTTAGTACGCATGTACTTGCTGATGAATATACTGATTGTCTAGACATATTGATGCCTATTAATTATGCAACAATAACCAGTTGATTTTTTTATTAAATACTTAAATATACCTAAAATTATGCGGATGAGTTAGTCCCGCCCCGCCGGAAAGGGTCAGCTTAAATGAAAAACATTTATGGTGAGACAAAAAGAACGGTATTACAAATATAAAGTATGACATCATAATGTAACAAATTATTTCATACATTCCTGTAATGTAGGTAAATGTAGAAAACAAACCTATTAACTAATCCAGGAAGACTTCTACTTCCGGAAGATCGTATGAAGAAACGGAATGCGAGCGATACAATTTCTCTCGTGTTTTCTCGATCATCATTATGCGGCGATGTACTGTCGAAGGCCTTTATGACAGTTAAATCTACTTTAGTGAACCTACACAGTCAGTCAGCATGTTTGCGTCCACTGCTGGACATACGCCGCCTCTCCAATTTTTCTCCAGTCCTCCCGGCCCTCGGCGGTACGGAACCATTGCTTTCCGCCGACCCACATGATGTCGTCGTCCCACCGAAAGTTACGTGTAGGGTGAAGATTGACAACGACATCAACCTACACATAACTTAGTAAACTGCGTAAAATACTTGGATGTCTGGAAAATAGACACTTCCGAATTTTAATGCCTATATTTCTTGCTTCTTAAATACTTCTTGGATATTTAGCCCTACTGCTTACTTCCTTACGTAATGGCAAGTAATTTACAATTGAAGGGAAGAATCAACAAAAAGAACCGAAATCGGGTAAGTTGTTCTTAAGGTCGGCCCGTAAGCACCTGAAAATTTCGCCTCCCATACAAACGTAGTTTACTAATGATTTGAAAACCACTGTTCCAACTTACTTGATATTTGGTATCTAATATTAAGCTACAAATATCTGTGTCTGCATGCCTTTGTTTTTTCGGTAAATGTATTCTGGGTCAAACCAGAGAGAAAACAAAATTCGTATGAAGATTTTCTTTTTGCATTCATTTCATTCGGTTTGGATTTTTCAAAAAAACAAAAGCATTTAATATCTAATATCAGGTAACAAATATCTAGTTATGTCCGCATGCTTTTGTTTTTTTGAAAAATCCAAACCGAATGAAATGAAAGCAAAAGAAAATCTTCATACGAATTTTGTTATCTCTATGGTTTGACCCAGAATACATTTACCGAAAAAACCAAGGGCATGCAGACACAGATATTTGTAGCCTAATATTAGATACCAAATATCAAGAAAGTTGGAACATTGGTTTTCAAATGATTAGTAAACTACGTTTGTATGGGAGGCGAAATTTTCAGGTGCTTACGGAGCGAACTCATTATTTCCCCAATTTCTTTGATATTTAAAACTAGTCCCCCACCTACTAGCATCCCCACTCACTTCTTGTAGTTATATCGGTATTGTACGCATGTTTACTAAGGTTTAATTTAAATGGGTGACGAATTTGCAGTTTACTTTAGGATAGCCAAATAAGGAAAATATTGAAAATACTTTTCCAATATTTGTTTCACTCGACAACAGTAAATTTTAAAAAATACAAATATTATACTTTCTTAAATCATAAAAAATCTACGGAATCTACATCATAATATTTCTTACCTTTATAATATTTATAATTTTACGATCTTTACGTTATTCATTTCGACCCAAAATAACTTAAATGCTATTTGCATTTTATTTACTTTTCTCAAATTAAATACTCGCAATAATTCCATATTTTCAATCAGTTCAAAAGTTCGGTCCGTTTTTCGTATTCGAGCGGTCAATTCGCCGACTGCCGAAAAAAGAGCACAAAATGCCTGAAATCCGAAATAAACCCTTAGCAAACCGGCGAATGTACTCATGATTAAATAGGAACATTATATACGCAATGCTTACCGGCTCACATGAGCATTGTATATACATAGGTACTTTGCATATGAGTCCCGTATCTGCATTTTTGCACGCACCTATGCACACGAGCTTGCAACAAGCTCGATGCACAAACACAAGCGCACGGACGCGTCGCGTTACACACACACGCGCAAATGTGTGCTTAATACCTCATATAGGTACATGCTCGTAAAATTCGATGCCTAGACGTATGATGCATGGGTAATGGGGGCAAAATCAGAAGAACGAAATATTTATTTCAATGTAACCGTGTGCCCATAACGGGAAGGTCCTGGCATGACACCTAATTTCTTCGGAAATGCGGTGCGTTGCGCTAATATCATGATTTATGACTGTGGTACTAGCCATACATGTCCAGTTACATGAAAAAAAAATCTGGTCATATCGGCCTAATGTAAGTCTGAAAACGCGGAAATATTGCTTATAACTTTTAGATAGATAGATTTTGTTTCAGGATCGGCTATCCTTTTTCTCGATCCTTACCTTCCCGCATTCCCTCGCAGCTCCAGTGCTGCTCCTGACATCCGAGCAAGCCTCCGCGCCTCATAAATTGATTCTCGGGACACGAACCTAGGCTGTCTTTTTTCGATTATCCTGTACATTTTATTCCCATTGTTTTCTAAATTAAATATTAAAAACAACATTATCGTTTACTTTGTTAGAGCGACAACACCACTACCACAGATACCACTACCATGCAAATGTGCGTATACCTATAGAAAAAAGACGTAATATCTTTACTTTCATTATAAAACTGGACATAATGTCACATATACGTGCATAATATGGGACCTTTATTTTATTTAAGCAAATTGTACATTCAACAGTGGACAACACCGCCAGCGCCATGTCGCGATTGACGCTAAGCCACGCCTTCTTATCACGTGGGCTGTGACGTAGAGACCCACTTGGTGGCAACAGACCCAGTTTGCTTAGACCATCTCCTCTCTACCTCCCTCCTCCGTGGTTTCGACTGTGTGGTAAACGACGCGCCGCCTGATTCTCATACAATTGTATGGTAATTTTGACCATACCGCTTACTTTATTGGCACTTCGACCATCTTTAATTTAATGCGATAGTACCAACCCGGGCGGGTTTAACCCTACCATACCTATAATTTATAGATTTACGGTATAAATTCATTATCATAGTACAGAATATACGAGATTCAATATAATAAAAGCAAATTTAGGTTTTTGTAATGCAGGCACGGATTATCGAAGTTTGCGCGCGGAGTTGATATAGAGATTGTTGCTAATGCCGTTTCGTAATTTTATTTTAGTCTTTGAAAATGAAAAAACCTATTTGATTCCCACTCCCTGTTTTGTCGACTGTACTGGGCGCGTCCGAAAAACTCTACATAATCAGAACGACGACTTGCTTCGGAAAAATCTGCGTCCATACCACCCCCCTCCCCCGCGCCGCCCCCCCCCCGGCGGGGGGAGGGGGGGGTTGTTGTTTTTATTGTGCGGGATTGGCAGCGCGCGGATGCGGGGGGGGGGCCGGGGGGGGGGGGGGGGTCGGAGGATCGATTATATTAGCCATGAGGTGTCTATACGCCAGAAGTGAGGGGAATACGTACAGAGAACGTTATCAAATGGCATAACTATGAGAAAAAAAAGTCGCAACTGGAACTAACACTAACCGAAAGTAAAACTAATTTCGGTTGAAACTAGTGTCAAAAGTGACATTTAGTCCATGATAAAATGTGTCAGTTTCGTAAGAAAGAAGATTTTATACAACATAGAGCTCACGAAAGTAACCTAATAAATCAACACTAAATTCAAAAATCCTTTTTAATTTCTACATTTATTCCGATTATACCGTGCTTTGCTTTTACTCGACACTGGCAGAAATACGCAAAACTCAAGCGTGATTGCCAAAAAGGCTAATCCACCAGCCTGGTGTGAAGCCTTTAAAGAAGAAGAAGTAACTAGCCCGGAGCCATGATACTAACTTTGATGAGTAAAATATTATAAAACCATAATCTTTCACTTTGGTGGTCTCTACCATAGAGAATGCTCTTCGAAGCTACATTACGCCATCCCTCCGTGCCCTTTCTATGATCGCTCAGTAGAAAAATACCACAATCGTTTTTTTTATGTGCAAACATTGTTTACACTCAAAATAACTCACAAAACTCAAAGTTATTTTCTGGCAATAACATAAATCTGGTTATCATATGGCATCACATAAATGTGCATGGTACATCTGTGGACCGAAGCAAACACGACACGTCACTCGCAGATATTATGGCGATAATTAAAAAATGTACATAAATTACGTTACCCCTTCACTCGAATGCGAATCCATTATTTACTGGCGCCGGTACACAGGCCACCCCCGCGCGTCACGTGCGCACGCGCCGCCACACAATGATTTATAAATGCCATTTACAATTTACATAATTAAAAACAGTGGCCGGCAATAATGGAAATTCGTAGTCGCGGGCCGCGTGATGCGACACGATAAAATTGTATCAGCCGCGCACAACTCCGCCGCCGCCGCCGCGCCACACCGCCCCCGCGCCACTGGGACGCAAGCCGTGATATTGTTAGGTTATAAGAACATACAACTTTTTTCCTCAAATGCTTTGGGCGTGAAATATGTTTTTTTAAAGTTTAATTTCGTAGGACATGGGCGAAAGGCTCGGCGAAAGGGCTTCCCTCGGTGTCTTAGATCATGGAGGTGAAAAAATAACAGGAGAACGGATGGAACTAAAAAGTGTCGCCACCTCAATTGTGCCGCCGGAGGAATTTGGTCTTTGTTGCGGCATGTATTCTTTGGTTTCGACTCTCGCTGAATACATCATTACGAATGAAGAATGACGTAACGACCATCTGGGTTATTGAAAAATAATTCTTATCTTTATCACGTTACCTGCCAATTTGGGAGACTTATAATTCGATTTTTCTCCGTTTTCTACGGCGATATAATGTTGTAAGTCGCGTGGCGTAATTTTTTGCGCGCTCGTTGTATGGAAATTATTTCTCCATACATTCTTCATCTCCATGTTGTGAGTAGCTAATCAATCAAAAATCAATTTTTTTTTTTCATCTTACAATCTCTCACCGGTGCCTCTTACCTGCTCAATATCACGACAGGTGGCGCCTAAGCGAGCTCACCTAAAAGATCTGTCAAAGCTGTCAGATACCATACAAATGTACAAATGTAATTGAAATTACTCAATTTTCTCAAAGTTATCCCGAAAATAAATTGTTCTTAATTATCAAAATAAGTCGTGCGAAAGGAAATATCAGAAAAACATAAACTATTATATTTTGTTTCGCACTTTGTGCTGGTCTGGACATTTAAATTTGTTTGAGGACCAGTAAAAGTGCTTCTTAACCTCTAAAGCTTACTTCTTCTTCTTTTCAGGATCCTACTTTTGGATCCCTTTTTTAGGGTTCCGTACCCAAAGGGTAAAAATGGAACCCTATTACTAATTATGGCTTTCGTGCATCTAACACATTTCGCCAATGTCAAAGTTCATAGTCGGAAAGGTTTTGAAATTAGTTGACAGCGAAACATAAAAGAAAATCACAGTTTAAGATCATTTGCACTGATAAATGAAGCAAGGAACTTTAGAATTTTAAATTTAGATTAAGTGAGCAAGCAATTTATATTGGTAGGAAGAGAAGCTTGGAGCAGAGGAGGATAATCGTATAAAGGAGCAGTTTTATTAATCAGATTTGCCGGTAGCTCAGTGTGCGACGTCTTGCGAATCGATATTGCGGGGAAGCACCTCTGAGCGCGGTTAGGTTCTAGATTGGTGACCATTTTTAACCGTTGAGGCTGGCCGTAATTCGGACTCCACGTAAAACTGTAGGTCCCATTCCTTACTTAATAGGTGGTAGGGTTAATCCCGCCCGGGTTGGTACCATCGCATTGAATGAACGAAGCGGCAATGAAAATTGTCCGTGTTTTCCATCCAGTTCAATGTAGCCGAGCAATATGAGTAAGGTCCTGGCATGGCACCTAGTTCCCATGTGGTGTGTTAGGCTAATATCTGACGGTCAGTTCGGTATTAGCCAATCATGTCCAGTTACATAAAAATTAAAAATCAGAGGACAACAGAAAAACATTTGTTCCAAATTCCCATCCTCAAGGCCACATTCGCACGCATGAAGTCTAGCCAAATGAACAGGGGAACAGCAGTGGCCTATTCTAAGTCGGCAAATGATAGAAGTTAAAGATTTATTCATTTTCATATAATGTTCTAACTGCATCATGGAGTACTTTCATCTAAAAACTCGTAAATGAAAGATACATATTTTGCGGCCTCAAAAGAAAGCAACATCCAGAGATGGCTGTCCGGCGAAAGCCATGACTTTCTCACAACACAGATATTTTATTTATGTATTAATTATTTATAATGTTTTCCGTTAGCTATATATTTTTAAAGAAGAAATAATAATGTACAATTTTACGCAAAGCTCGGCATGTGGAGTACGCCAGGCCCTCGCCTCAGATGCGCTCGTCAACGCCCATGGGTTTTTAAAGCGTTGTCGCCTCGACTTTTTGCTTGAAACGTGTTTCATACAATGTTTCAGTTTACGAACGCTGTGCAGTCCGAAATTTACGTCCGTTGGTCGTAAAATCTGGTATTTTCTCTCCATTGCTTCATTAATTAAAATGCATGCTCTGCAAATGATCAATTTATAATCGTATTCTGATCTGATTTGATTATTGCTCTCAAATTATTATAAATTTCAAAAGATATTTATTTGTTTTTCCCGTCCCGTGGCAGGCACTGAAGATCACTCTTCCTGCGTTTTGTTATCTCTACGCGCAGTACTTCCTAACCACCAGCGTTATATATCTAGTAAAAACTTGTATGGTGTTTGACGTGTATTCTAACATGACATGTCTAGGCATTATTGTTGTACATAATGTCGAAATATCTCCAGAAACAGGATCCATTACAGTAAAAATAGACAGTGAGTTGTCAGTACAATGAGCTAAAACCAAAATTTACTGTCCAAACAATGCCGGATCGGATAAAACCGGTTTCGTCCGACCTACATAATCTGATGTGAACTAATAAAAGTAGTTGATTTTCTAGAGTAAAACGCATGTGCACGTGCAGGTAGCAGGTAGCGGCAGGGAACTGTGCCAACCTCTCCGGGACTTTCCCTCTCGGCGCAGGGCGGGAAGGGAGGGGCTGGAGGCTCGGTGCTCGGCAGACGGGGGAGGGTTGGAATAACGGCACCAACTTCCAGCCAGACTCCAGTTGTTGGAATGTTCGAGTGTGTGGCGCTTAAGAACTTGGCGTCCTTTTTAGGGTTCCGTACCCAAACCGTACCGTACCGTTAGGGGTCCGTCCGTCCGTCCGTCCGTCCGTCCGTCCGTCCGTCCGTCCGACCGACCGTCCGTCTATCACAGGGCTGCATCTCAGTAACCGCAACAGATAGACAGCTGAAAATTTCACAGAGTGTGTATTTATTTTGCCGCTATAACGACAAATAGGTAAAATTTTAAAATAAATAAAATTAAAGGGGGCCCTACAAAAAACGTGATTTTGGAACCCTTTGTGTGCGAGTCCGACTCGCACTTGGCCGGTTTTTAGTTACGCATGCCATCCAATATATTGTTTTTTGATGTTATTGGAGCTGAACATGAATGGCTATCACACCTATTGTCATGATAGCAACCCAATACATAACATTTCCGAAGGAAAAAAATCGGTGAAACATTTCAGCTGCCTTACTATTACGGTTTATGAGATACAGCCTTGTGACAGACGGACGGACGGACAGACGGACAGCGGAGGCTTAGTAATAGGGTTCCGTTGGCACCTTTTGGGTACAAAACCCTAAAAAGCCAGATTTATATCACTGTATTCCGACACATCCCTTCCTCACATCCCTTCCATTGTTAGTATAACGAATGCTCTCTGGTTCATAACCAACCCTGAATTATTCCATCTGCTAGACATTCCAACTGTATTCGAAGACCTAAAATCTTCCAACACAAAATATGAGTGAAAGGGCCACTTACTCTCAATTCAGCTGGCAAACCAATTGATGTTCAAACATTACAAGAAGCGCTTTAAAATCAATGATATTATGGAAGTCTTAAGGTGGCCCAACCCGGCGAGACTAACTCATTCGCGGGCACGGTACAAAACTGTGCTGTTGCGCTCTAGGACCTTCTCTGTTTCAAAGAAAAAGACAGGCTCCTTGATGAGGAAGATGCAACATGTCTACAAAAAAAGACAATGTGCATAGTGTATATTTAATTACAAACCGACTTATAGCTTAAAGCAAACCACGACCGCTGTCGTCAAAAATCTAACAAAAACCAAATAGATTATAAATCTTCGGATGACTAATCTTTTTAAGATGTTCTTACTTTATCATTGCGTAATCCACCTCCAAATTTATTGTATAAAACGCGCGAAAAATTCGAACTTTCGGACCTTATAACTAGAGACCAAACACAATTTTACAATGCCAACGGTCATCAGACATTTAGTTCGATCAAATAAAGCTATTTTGAGCAAAATTTGGGATCTCTGACAAGAAATATGGGCGTGATCTTCTTTCCCAGTTTACCTTAAGCCCACCTTAAGATTGTAAATCCGACTGAAGTATTGGGAGGTTCATCCTTGCAAACACGACTTAAAGTAAAGGTCAAATTTTAATTACGGTCTAACTGCTTAGTTTTATTCGCAATTGTTGTGCCTGTCAACAAGGTCTAGACTCAAAAACATATTTGTCTAAAACTGTTCATTCATTTACAGGTAGAAAATCCAGACAAAGTTACGAAAAACTAGATGTAGCTCCGCCATCGAACCAAATTTTTATTTATTTATTTATTTATTTATTTTATATTAGACAGGCAGCCTAGGCTGATGTGTCTAAATCATGTTCAAGTATGGTTATCAGTTTTCATGTTTATAATTTCTTTTTGTCCTAATGGTAGTTCACTTAGTCACTTCATTGTAATCTATGAATTTAATTAATTAATATTCTTCGTATTGTAATTTATTTTCATCATTCTTGGGATATTTATTATCAATGTTTTCGTCAAGTGCGACCACACGTTGCTACACGATCCTTCCGCTCTTGTTGGCCGCGTGTTCCTTAACATTGATTTTAAGAATTAGTGTGAAATGTAAAACTTTTTTAAACCACCAATAAAACAAAATTCGGTCCAAATAATGATTGGTATTGGGCTCAAAAGAGACAGCATCGAATTTATACCATGGTGGGAGTGGTACATTATGTACTCGTACTTTTTTTTATGCTTCCTGACATTGAAGGCTATTACCACACAACTACCGTTATGATATTAGCCCGATACACCACATTCCCCGAAGGAATTAGGTGCCATGCCAGGACCTTCCCTTTATGAGCACGGCTACATTGAACTGGATGGAAAACACGGACAATTGTTTTCATTGCCGCTTCGACCATAGCGACCGGGCTTAAACCCTACCACCTAATGGGGGAAGTGCGATCTACAGTTTAACATTGATTCAGAACCATGGAGCAACTCGCATTCGTGACGAAATGCACTTTTCAAACTCTGAAAGAGAAAGAAAGTGGTGCATGTCAGAATTGAACCCAAACCTCTGGTACGCTAGGTCAGTACCCGCGCCACTACATAGGGTACGAGCCGCCCAAAACATAAAGACAGAAGTTTCACATAAAGAGGTCTATATTTATAGAAATTCAAACCATCGCTAATTTATTTGGTGCAATTTCAACTGCTAGCAGTGCAAACACTGAGCTTAGTGAATAATTCTCTTCCAGAAATCTATATCGCTGTAGCATCGTTTATGGGTGCGCGATCTGTCACCGATGTCAGGCATCCGTCACTCCTAAATACCTACTGAGATCTTCACCTACGGCGCTCGGGAACCCGAGGTTCCAAATTCAGCCAGGGCCGCCGCACGCACACGTTCGCACGTCCACTACGTCCAGTCGATCAGTCGTTTCGAAAAGCGCACTTTCGCCGTTTTTTTTCGTAATAATGTCTAATCATCATAGAATTAAATATAATAACTGTTGCGTGAACGGATGTCATAGTACACGAAAGAATTTCAAGTTACCTTTCTTTACGCTTCCGAAATATTCTGAAAGGAGAGTTTGTTTTTTTAGTTGAGGTTTATTGACGTTTTGCCTTTATGAAGGTAGGTATGTGGTATAGTGTTATGAGGGGCCTATTGAATTGACACGTATTTAACTGGTATCAGCACAGCACTTTTTTATAAATTAGGTAGTATTTATCTATGTATTACAAGGAAAAACAACATAAATTGGTTTCGCTTAGTGAAACAATAATGGGCAATCATTCGTGGCAGCTGCTGGTACTTATTGCCTATTCTCTTTTGCCTCATGTAGTTGGTTTTTAGGGTTCCGTACCCAAAGGGTGAAAACTGAACACTATTACTAAGCCTCCGCTGTCCGTCCGTATCTCAGGAACCGTAATAGGTAGGCAGCTGAAATTTTCACAGAGTGTGTAATTATATTGCCGCTAGAACAACAAATAGGTAAAATAAAAAAATAATAAAAGTTAAAGGAGGGCATACAAAAAAAAAGATTTTTTGTTTGATCTTGTACGATGGTACGGAACCCTTCTTGTGCGAGCCCGACTCGCACTTGGCCGGTTTTTGCCATACCAGGAACTTTCTTTCATCACGGCGATATTGAACTGAATGGAAAACACGGACAATGTTTTATTACCGTTTCGACCAACTTTTTATCAAATGTGATATTATCAACCCGGCCAATAACAACAATAACCCGTACAATACCAAACAATACTGTTTGGCGGCGGCATTGTGTGATAACCCTAGCGCAAGCCGCATTCCAGCGATATGGGGCGGGTGAGCGACGACGCGTTTCATCTCGCCGCTGCGCCGGCAATGAGCGACGTAATAAATACTTTATAATAAGGACATTTAGGATGAAAATTTCAAAATTACTGTCGGGGAGTGAAACTTCTGTGCGTAGCACTATTAGTTATTCTGTGCCGATGTGTAGAACCACAGTCGATTCATTGCGAACGCAGTCAATTCGTGGACATGAAGAGGTGGGTCCTGGACTGAACCGGAGTAAAATGTGAGAAAATAAGTGAGGAAACTCGATCAATTCTGCACCAATCGGAAGTGCATGTCAAATATTCCGCCCAGTAAGAGCGCAGATGTTATGATATAAACGCTTCTGATTGGTGCAGAATTCATCTAATTCCCTTACTTATTTTCTCACACTTAAGGCCGATTACAACGCGGGTAACCAGCGTAAGATGTGAGAATATATGCGAGGGAATCCGATCACTTCGGAACCAATCAAAAGCGTTTGTGTCATACCTTGAACAGCTCGTGGTCTAGGGGCTAGAGGATTTGCCTTTCATCCGAGAGGTCTGGGTTCAAATCCTCGCCCTGACATGCACCGCTTTCTTTCTCTTTCTGAGTTGGATAAGTGCAGTTCGTTACGAATGCGAGCTGTTCCGTGGTCCGGAACCCATGTACAAATGCAGGTCCCTTCCCCTACTAGGTGGTAGGGTTAAACCAGCCCGGGTTGATACCACCGGATTGGAAGAAAGTATGGTTGTAGGGGCAATGAAAATTTGTCCGTGTTTTTCATCCATTTCAATGTAGCCGTGCTCATAAAGGGAAGGTCCCGGCATGGCACCTAATTCCTTCGAGAATGGGGTGTATTAGGCTAATATCATAACGGTAGTTGTGTGGTATGAGCCATCCATGTCAGGTTGCATAAAAAAAACCACCATTCATATCGAGCGTTTTGCGTGAAGATGTCCTACTGCTCCGTCTGTTTGTCGACTGTGACATCGGCCGGGCGGGGCGGCGGGAGCGGTCGTCGACCCGACGCGTCTCAACATTTCTTCAGACTTCTTTCAGCGCGGTTGCGCGGGGCGGGCGGGGGAGGTGTGGAGGAGGGGGAGGTGGCGCGGCCGAGGCGAACTGTGGACACGCCATCCCGCTAGCGTGAATCATTTGTTATGGCTGCAATATTCGAAAGCTCGCAACGTTTTCGCCGACTTCTCACCTAAATTGGCGTTACGTTAGCTTTACAATAGCTTTTTAGGGTTCCGTACCCAAAGGGTGAAAACGGAACCCTATTACTTAGCCTCCGCTGTCCGTCCGTCCGTCCGTCCGTCTGTCACAGGGCTGTATCTCATGAACCGTAATATGTAGGCAGCTGAAATTTTCACAGAGTGTGTATTTGTTTTGCCGCTATGACACCAAATAGGTAAAATTAAAAAATAATAGAAAATGAAGTGAAACAAAAAACCTGATTTTTAGGGTTCCGTACCCAAAGGGTGAAAACTTAGCGTAAATATAAAAAAATACATATAAAAGGACACATCCAAAAAAAAAACTACATGTTTTATATTTATAGTGTCGCTTAAATTTATGTTGGGTAAAATATTTAAATATATATATTAAAGAAAATTTTATTTAATGTTACATGTTTTCTTTTGCCTTTGCAGCCTTTAAAGACTGTTACAACACGCTCATTGATAATGGACTAAATTTGAACACTAGACAAATCATTTTCATGATTTCGGAACGCCTAAGGGAAAATCTACAACGTCCTCCGGACTAGGACATTTTGATAAATTTTGGCAAAAACGTAACCTGAAGTCCAGATAGGCACATTGGGTTTGTCAAGAACTCTTAATTCTAATGAAACAGGTAGGTCATTCTTCCGTCTATTTTTCCTCTCTGCGCCTGTCGACTGCATAACGCTCCCTCCGGCCCCTTTCTGCCATTGCTCAACGGGGAAGAGGCAGGGAATGCACCGGTTCACTGTCGACATTGAAAAAATAAGAACCAACCGATTCTCTAGCTCCTTATCTATAGGGTCGGTCAACTATGGAATGGACTCCCTGCCGAGGTATCACCCTTAAAGTACAACCTGGGGTCTTTCAAACATGGCGTGCAAATAATATAAAATAAAAATATATATATAATAATCAAAGAGAGCGGCTCGTAGCCTAGTGGCGCGGGGACTGGCCTAGCGTACCAGAGGTCTGGGTTCAATTCCGACATGCACAACTGTCTTTCTCTTTCCGAGTTCGATAAGTGCATTTTTACATTACGAATGCGAGCAGCTCCATGGTTCGGAATCCATGTAAAACTGTAGGTCCCCTTCTCCTGCTAGATGGTAGGGTTTAAGCCCGCCCGGGTTGGTACCATAGCATTGGATGAAAAGACGGTCGAAGCAGCAATGACAAATGGTCCGTAGTTTCCATCCAGTTTAATGTAGCCGTGCTCATAAAGGGAAGGTCCTGGCATGGCACCTAATTCCTTAGGGAATGTGGTGTATTGAGCTAATATCATAACGTTAGTTGTGTGGTATTAGCCATCCATGTCAGGTCGCATAAAAAAAACATGAATCAAAAGCTTTCCAGGAACCACATCAGCAACACGTAAAATACCAGTGGTGGCCATAAGTGGGTGGACCACCATTCAGTAAAATAACGCAAAGTTCATATATTTCTTTCCGAAAGCTCCGCTCTGTTTCGTCACCATCGGCGGTCTCTGTTCACAGGTGCCGCGCCCCGAGTGGCCGACTCCTCGAGACTGCTGGAGGGCGCTCCGGGGTGCTCCAGGGAACTCCGGGGTGCTCCAGGGAGCTCCGGGGTGCTCCGGGAGAGCAAGACGCTGCATAATTAGACATAAACTGTTACCGCGACAGCGCGCAGCGTGCGGGAGGCGGTTATGAGGGATCAGAGTCTCTATCACGAGTTACAAATCACTTATCGAAAATCGCTAACATCATCGATTCCGCAGGTTTACACCATTGAAATAGAGCAGGCATATACGTTTAGAGTCGTTACCACAGATTAAGTAATTCGTTACCACTGATTAAGTAAATAAGATCTCCTTTCTTTGATCAGTGTTCGTTACCCCATAAATTATCCGGGTGATACCTGTTAACATGCTCTTAATATTTTACTAGGTTTTAGAAATTTAGGATTCCAAAAGAGATTGTCAATATCTACGGCTGCATGTTTTAATTTTTTTTATATACCTTTCAGATTAGAAAATATTGGCTAAAAAAAGTTTTATTTTTTTAGCTTCATTTTAGATAAGAAAAATCTGAAAAACATACGGACATAGAATGAAGCTTTCTCAAAAGTTTTCTTTTTCTTTTTTTTTTCGTTTTAGTTTTTAGTTTACTTTTATGATAATTGCCTGTTTTCATTTTCACTTTCATATTAGTTATATTGGTAATCTTTTATTAATCTACGTTTCACTCACTGCTGCAACATTATAAATCGCATGTTGTGTTCACTAGTTGTAGAGTGTGTGTCCATACTATGTATCTGTTTGTTATTTTATTTTTACATGTTCTAACACATTACTCTGTAAGTGAACCTTTTAAATAAATAAATAAATAAATAAAATAAATAAATTATTACAATTTGACAACTTTTAGGAACCGTTAGTCGCCGTGCAAATATGTGCCTTGGCCAATGGACAAAGAATGCATTTCTTAACATTTTCAAATCTTCACGACATCCTTAAGGTGGCCCAACCCGCTCATCTCCCCATACAAACGGGGAAAGAAGATCACGCCCATATTTCTTATCAGAGATCCCCAATTTTGCTCAAAAGAGCTTTATTTGATCGAAAGAGATGTCTGATGACCGTTGGCATTGTAGAATTGTGTTTGGTTTCTAAGTTATAAGGTCCGAAAGTTCGAATTTTTCGCGCGTTTTATACAATAACTTTGGTGGTTTATTACGCAATGATAAAGTAAGAAAATCTTTAAAAAGATTAGTCATCAGACATAGCTTATTTAATCAAGATTTATAATCTATTTGGTTTTTGTTAGATTTTTGACTACACCGGTCGTGGTTTACTTTTAGCTATAAGTCGTTTTGAAATCAAAATTTTCGTAAATCTTACCAAATCATACACTATGCACATTGTCTTTTTTGTGGACATGTTGCATCTTCCTCATCACGGAGCCTGTCTTTTTCTTTGAAACAGAGAAGGTCCCAGAGCGCAATAGCACGGATTTGTACAGTGCCCGTGAATGGGGATACACTAAATCCATCCTGCCAAGTCCATGAATTGTTATATTTGTGTAGAAACATGCAATAAGATAAAAATATCTTGAAAATGTGTATTTACACCATTATAAAAATCCATGGACGGGCAATTTGGTATATTCCTCAAATGATCAATAGCGAAATAAGTTATCGAAGCCATAACTTGGCGGTAACTCGTAATAGAGTCGGAACTTATTTCTGTATCGCTCGGCGCTGCTTAGCGGGGTGTTCGTTTGAATTAGGTTACAAATGTTAGTTGATTGTATCTATTTCACGCATTTACTTTTAATTCCACAGCGGCTTGCGATTTGAGAGCTCAAATTTAAATAAATTATAATGCTTACTCAAACATCTGCGTACAATGATAATTTTATGTATTTAATGTATACGACAATACTGTTATCTCATTAATTTGAGTTTCAGCGACATCTACATTTGAAGCATTGTAATCAGATTGTGAAAATAATCTGAAAAAGTATTGGTCGTGACATTCGTCGGAAGCAGGACTTGAACCTGCGACCTTTGGATTACATGTCCACTGCTCTAAACCAACTGAGCTATCCCGACAATTGTCGGCAATGCTTCAAATGTAGATGTCGCTGAAACTCAAATGAATAATCAGCGTACAATTAGATTACCTGCTTGGTTTCCAAATAATAAACATTTTCAACTATTTTTGCAAATAAGTTATCACAGCCTTCACAAAACAAGATTTTATATTACCGGACAGATGGCTTATACCACCCCTACGTTCAGATATAGCCAAACACACCTCACGGGGACTATGGTCATGCCAGGACCTTTTAATGCACGGCTGTAATTAACTAATTAAAAAACTATTTTAATGGTCGCTTCGACCATCGTTCATTTAATTAGATAAGTATGGAGATTTACGATATTACGTGTAATCCGAGCCACAAACGACAAATACTTCAGTCACCTCTTACGACATACAAGGGAAGAAACGCAGTGTAACCACACACACTTATTATTTTACGTGCCAGAACCCATACATCTTTCCGCCAAATTTCCAAGGAGGTTCATGCAAGTACAGTCCATTTATTGTTTTCTTTTTTAAACAATAAATGCCCACTGCTTCTTACCCCTCTGGAAATTTAGCGTGATGTTAAGTAGCTTTAAAGGTATAAGTAAACTCGGGTTGACGTAGATATAAATCTCATCTAAATCGGGTAAATGATTAACAACTTATAAGCTTCATCCCACTGGTCACCTTCCTACTAATTTAGCGTGTGCTATAAATAGGACAATTATCATTGAAATTGGATAAGTGGTTCTCTAGCCTTACTTAAATATGAGTTTTGACATCCCTACACATTTTCTTCCATATGAAATTATCCATCGCAGATACTTGAGGTCAATTTTTTAAAAGCGTGCCTTCTCGCACTGGCATCGCTTCACCCTTTTTCAATGTTTTCTTGCCCTTTCTCCGTGTCTCTGCATATAATGGTCGGGGAAAAAGTCTTTTCGCATTATAGTATGTGTGAACTTGTAATAAAATCTCTTTGGCTATACTATTTGTATCTGGCTGGTTTTGGTATCATTGAAAGTTTAAATTTTAAAGAACATAATTCCAAATTCAAATTAGGAAAATGTGTGATTCTCATTTGTTTTTCGTACTGTCAAAATGAGTGAATCTAATGAAGAAATTCGATACATTTCAAAATTTTACTACAAAAAAGGTAAAAATGCAACGCAAGCCGCGAAAAAAATTTGCGATGTTTATGGACCTAGTGCAGTGTCTGTGAGAGTAGCACAAATTTGGTTTAAGCGTTTTCAATCCGGAAATTTTGATGTCAAAGATGCACGTCGCTCTGGTCGCCCTATTACGGATAAAATGGATGCCATTTTTGAAAAAGTGGAGCAAGATCGGCATATCAGTAGTTACGACGTAGCTGAAGAACTAGGAATTGACCACAAAACAGTTTTGGCGCATTTGAAAAAAACTGGGTACACAAAAAAGCTCGATATTTGGGTACCTCACGAGCTCACTGAAAGAAACCTAATGAACCGTGTACTCATTTGTGATTCTTTATTACGACGTAATGAAACCGAACCATTTTTGAAGAAGCTGATAACTGGTGATGAAAAGTGGATCACGTACGACAAGAACGTGCGAAAAAGGTCGTGGTCAAAGGCCGGTCAAGCTTCACAGACTGTGGCGAAACCCGGGTTAGCTCGCAACAAGGTGATGCTGTGTGTGTGGTGGGATTGGAAGGGCATTATTCATTATGAGCTGTTACCACCAGGCAGGACCATCGATTCTGAACTCTACTGCGAACAACTGATGAGATTAAAGCAAGAAGTTGAGAGAAAGCGGCCGGAATTAATCAACAGAAGGGGTGTGGTTTTTCATCATGATAACGCTAGACCTCACACATCTTTAGCCACTCAGCAAAAACTAAGAGAGTTTGGCTGGGAGGTGTTAATGCATCCGCCGTATAGTCCTGACCTTGCACCTTCAGATTTCCACCTGTTTAGGTCTCTTCAGAATTATTTAGGCAGTGTCAGGTTAACATCACGAGAGGACTGCCAAAACCACTTGTCGCGGTATATTGATCAGAAGTCCCAATATTTCTATAGCAATGGGATCATGTCCCTACCTACAAGATGGCAAAAAGTTATCGAACAAAATGGTACCTACATACTTTAGTTAAATGTAAATAAACCATATTAAAAAATGTTTTGAATTTTCTTAAAAAATGCGAAGAAACTTTTTCCCCAACCATACTTAGTTGTGTTATGACACAAAATGACCGACACACGACCACCAACATCATCATTTAGGCGTTCCCATTTTTCTCCCCGATTCCCTCATCATCTACGAGCTAATCCCGGCCATCCGTCCCGCAGGACTCCGGCGCGGCCATTAACATTTAATTATGTACCGTAAGCGTCAGGCGACGCGACGCTACGACGACGCCATCCGACGTTGATGTACAGAAATAGCGCGTCGGGATGACAGTACGCATGCGACTGTGTCTCCCTGTCTAGTGTTCCGAGATCGCATTCAGTTTGGTTGCGACGCTATTTGGATTTAAGGATCTAACTGACTCCAGCGTTCAGCAAACAAACGATAATGGCGATCTCCGGAAGCATTGAGTTTGCGTTAGGGTTTATTGGTGTATGCGCGTGAAAATAGAGCGCGACGAAGCGAAATTTAGGTTTTTACCTGTAAAGTCTACTTTATAAAATTAATTAATATATTTTCACCGTTATTCACTAGATAAATATGTGATCTTGTACCAAAAAAAAGAAAATTTTCGAAGTCATTAATAGTTTCCAAGCGCCGGCTTGAAAACCTAGTAAAAACTTGTAAATAGGTGTTTACAAACAAATTCTTTTTTAAGAATACAAGCAACTTATTAAAACCGTTTTACGGTCATACACTAGATGATAGTCTAAACATTGATATTTTGATTTATTTACCGGCAACCGACGCTGAGATAAAATAAATAATAAAACCCAAAATGTTGAAGGTTAGCGTCATATAGAGCCTTAAGGTGGCCCAACTCGGTGGGACTAACTCATTCGCGGGCACAACCGTGCTGTTACGCTCTGGGACCTTCTCTGTTCAAAGAAATAAACAGGCTCCGTGATAAGGAAGAGGCAACATATCCACAAAAAAGACAATGTGCATAGTGTAAGATTTGATAAGATTTACGAAAATTTTAATTACAAAACCACTTATACCTAAAAGTAAACCGCGACCGCTGTAGTCAAAAATCTAACAAAAACCAAATAGATTATATATCTTGATTAAATAAGCTATGTCTCATGACCAGTCTTTCTAAGATGTTCATACTTTATCATTGCGTAATCCACCTTCAAAGTTATTGTATAAAACGCGCGAAAAAATCGAACTTTCGGACCTTATAACTTAGAAACCAATCACAATTGTACAATGCCAACAGTCATAAGACATCTAGTTAGATCAAATAAAGCTATTTTGAACAAAATTTTTGATCTTTGACAAGAAATATGGGCGTGATCTTCTTTCCCCGTTTGTATGAGGAGTTAAGTGGGATGGCCCATCTTAAATACATTTACAGAAGGGATCAGTGCATCTACGACTTTTGCAAAAATTGCCTCAAAATGTCTGACGACTCTACATTTTTCTCTACTAGATGGTAGTATTAAGCCCCCCGAATTGGTACCACCGCATTGGTTGAAGCGGCAATCCGTGTTTTTCATTCAATCCAATGTAACCGTGCTCATAAAAGGAAGGTCCTGGCATGATACCTAATTCCTTCAAGAATGTGGTGTAGTGGACTTAAACCATAACGGTAGTTGCGTGGTATAAGCCACTCGTGTCAGGTTCCACAAACAAATATTACCTTACTTTAACGCAAATTACGTTTTTAAGAAGATAAGTTTATCACGATGGTCGAAGCGGCAATGAAAATTGTCCGTGTTTTCCATCCAGTTCAATGTAGCCGTGCGATATAAGGAAGGTCCTGGCATGGCACCTAGTTCCCATGTGGTGTGTTGGGCTAATACCATGACAGAAGGTGTGGTATGAGCCATCCAGGTCCAGTCACATAAAAAAAAACAGTCATATATAGGGGAAACTTGGTAGACAAAAATGTGGAAATCTCCGATATGAAGCCTGCAAATATAATGCCCCCAATGTACATCCCGGGGTCCTCCAAACATGGTGTGAAGAAGCACCTGTCCCGCCGGCATGGTTTTCGCAGCCCTCGTGTAATTTCCCAAGCCCATGGAAATCGTCTGACACCTCTAATGTAAGGGCCTCGTCGAGTGCGCGCACACGATGAGGCCAATCGCATTGACTTTAAAGTGTTATTAGTTATTGCAAATGCTTACGAAAGTTAAACGTGTCGTAATTAAACAGAATCGTGTCGCTACGCACGCGGCTTGAAGCGGCTGAACCATCAAAGTATATTCGTGAAAGGTTTGCCTGAAATCGACGCGCAGGTGCAGTTGGTATCCAAACGAATCCGAACTCTACATAGAGTACAGAGCACGTCGCGTCAGTTGTTTTGTTGCAATATTTATTTATTTATTTATTTATTTTCGAAACACCCTATATACAGACAAGGAATCCAATTCTTAGGGATGTGAACAAACAACAAAAAGTATGATTATTTTAAGTGGTAACAATAATACACATACACAAATTTACATTTACAAATACATGAAAGGTCAGTAAGTGCCTAATTTAATAAATGTGACTGTTTCATATATTGTTATATACTTCAGCTAGTTTTGCAAATTGTTTACGATTGCAGTGGAAGACATCTAGCTCTGGCAGTTTAGCTATTATGTCATTGAGTCCGTACAATATGATATGTATGTGGATGTAATTATCCATAGGGTACTTACAACCATCACGTTGCTCCCTTTGAGGGAAAGGCAGGCATGATAAAACGTAAGTCCATATAATTTAAGGACCTAATGTTAACAGAGTAACCAATTCGACGACCCCGAGAAATTCTAGACTTTTAAGACCCACCAACTCCAATTGCAGGGTCTCTTTCTGTGTACGTCTTTGCCACGAAGAATCGCTATTCCTCTGTCCCTATTTTACCATCGCTAGCACTGGGAGTACACTGCCATCATTCCTTCTAGTTTAAATAACAGATCCTCTAGCCGACCGGAATCGTTTTCTTAGCCCTCAAAAACGTTGTAAAGCCCATGTCGTCTGGCGCCACTTAGTTCAGAATTGCTATATGTCGCGCAACATGTAAGACCAAAATAGTCATTGAATAATTATATTTTTTTAAGAACAGGCGACACGACATCTACGTATTCAGCTCTAGCACAAAATGCCACAGCCAGATGTCTACAATCAGTGCACTAACGCAATCCACTCGCTCAGTGGAAATACAAGCACAGCGAGTGGGTCGCGCCGTGAAGATGACTGTGTCGTTACACAGCTCATAACAATAAACTTCTACGTCCAGCGATCCCAGAGCATCTTTGCACGCCCTCTGCTGGCTACCTCCTGCACAGACATCTAACATCTCACTCGCAAGCGAGCAAATACAGGCTGGAGACACTGTAGCCTACCCACTGCTGCAAAGCGGTGCTCTATTCGCTATTGGGGAAATAAACGTAGAATGACTTCTCGCTCCAACCTGAGAAGATTGAGGGAGACGGACATCTTTAGGGTTGTTGTTTCTATTATGACTTCTGGAACGTGGATGTAGTCACGTTTTACTGCTGCGCACAAATGACTGCGATGACAAATGTCGAAGAAAATAGTTTACTGACCGGTCCGCTCAGGTAATTTCAGATAGGTTCATCGTTACACATGTATATTTCGTTAATTTTGTTTAGGTTTATCGTCACACAAGTATGTTTCGTTAATTTTGTATGATACATCACAGATGACTTGTTTTGATACCGTATACTACAAAGATTATTTAAATATATGTAGTTAGCAAAAATATCATGGCTAGTTTATCATATGCAACGAAAATTTAATAAGTTCATATGCAAAATGTGAGTCCTTCCTTAATTCAAATCCATGAAAAACGTCTTCGAAACGCAAAGGCCGGTGATTACCTCAAAATAAAACACGAACAATGTTTCAAGGCCGCTTCGATTATATCTCATCAATAAGATGGTATCAATACGGGCGGACTTAACCCTGTCACCTAGCAATTATTACTAGCCCTTACATGCATTCCGAACAATGTAGCGGCCGGGATTCTGAACGAAAATGTACATTTTACTCTCGGTCAAGAAAGAAGTGGGATTCGAACCAGCTGTATTCGAAACTAAAGACCGATGGCGTTACCCCTACACTACGGGCCACACGTCTTGTTTCTTTACGACATTACTGTTTTCCCATTGTTCCCATTCATTTCCAAATCGAATTAAAATGTTACCAATTATGGATGTTGCTGTAATTAATGTAAGATAAATCTCGCGAACTTTCTAATGATTGATTGCATTAATGATATAATTATATGAACTTTGGTGGCCTAGAAAGGTGGACTCAGTTGGTGACCGCGACAACTCTCCACGCAATACTAAACGGAGCCCGTAGTCCCAGCTGTCGCCTAAACTGGCGTTTACGGCAAACCGATCGACTGGCGTTTTCAAATGTATGGAGAAATTGAAGAGCTCGCGCGGTGGGCGAACTAACATTTGCGAGTCCGAGTTTGATTTGACAGCTTACTCAACGTTGCCGTAAATACGTCGACATTGCCGTTTACGCCGACTCCGCGTTTTCATTCAAATTGGAAGTCAGAGTTTGACTTTGAAAGCTTAAAGAAGAATAATATCTAGTAAATACTTGTATGGAGTTTGACGTTTTCAATCATGAAGCTGGCGTGGTCGAGAATTTTTAGAGGTCCCTGGATAATGGTAATGTGGCGGTAGGGATCTGCGCTAGAAGAAGGTTCAGAAACGCTGATTTAATGGATACTATATTACCGTTTCCTCATTAATTTGAGGCTCATTAACTTAACGACATTGATATTGCTGTCAGATTTTGAAAATATACAAGCAGAAAACGTTTTTGTTCGTGATATGCGTCGAAAGCAGGATTCGAACCTGCGACATTTGGATTGCATGAACACTGTTCTGAGCACTGCCATCTCTTCAATTACGTCCGCCAACGAATTTCTCGATTATTTCCGAATCGACATAATGAAGTACCTAGTGCGCTTATTTCTCGTATTCGCTGAGGCATTTGGACTCCAACGATTGAAAGGTGGACCATCTGTAAGAACTGTGAGATCATATCCTAATTTGTTCTGAGTTAACACTGTATACTTAGTTGGCATCCGATATATTAAACTGGTAAAAATGTACAGTCTTGACCGATTTCATCGGGAAAAAAACACAATAGTCTTTCAATGGGCAGGCGCATAACAAGCGCCCATTCCAGTCACTCGGCCGCCATTAGCGAGCGACCGCGCCTGCGTGTGTGTATATTTATCTCAGTTGATTTGTCGCCTGTTGCTTTGTGCTTTACTCGTCTGGGGCGTCGTTTTGTGCGCACCCGTGCATTCGGCGTGCTGATCTCAGGGACGCGAAAAGTGCAATGCCCTGGCGGCGAACCGAAATAGCGTTTGTCGCGTGTGGCGCGTACGGTTGGCGCGCTGCGCGTTCGACGGAACTGCCCGTGTTGTTGGACCGAGAGACATTGCACCTCGGATCTCCAGAAAGAAGAAGCTTGCGACTTCAAAAATATCCATTTGTTTTCTCGTATTCTCTATTATCCTACTAAAAGGGAAATAAAAATCATACGATATTATGAAAATGTATAACTTTTCTATCAAAACGCGATATGGGAACAGCTATTATTTTACGCGGGAATAATTTCAGATTGTACACAACGGTATCTTTCTAGACGCCACACATTGGACTTTGATCCACATACGTTTTCCTTGCAAATCCTGCTGTGGCATATTCTTGGAATTTCTTCCTCCGGAATCAGGAATATTTCAGTCAAGAAATCAGCTTTTATAGCGGTTGTCAAAGCGATTGTCTCGACGTAAAAACTTGAACCTTTGAAATATCGTGCTCCTAAATCTTTCCGTTGAGAAAACCGCTCTGACAACCGTTATAAAAGCTGTTTTCTCGACTGGAACATTCCTGATTCCTGAGCACGGAATTCCAAGAATATTCCATCTGTTATGTTAGCGATTATCGTTCTTAAATCCATCAGTAAGAATACAATTCTTAAAAATCTTTTCTTATTTTTAATTGAATTTAATTAAAAAAAACATATTTACTAAGTATTTAATTTACCAAAAACCTGTGACCTGCAACAAAATGGTGGCTTTGCGTCCATGAAGTTACCGTTTAGTCATGATTCATAATAAATATTTTTTTACCAAAACAAAATGGAATCGAACATTGCTTACTTACTCAAATATAATTACATTATTTTTACATAATTTAATCCGTTTCAAGTACAAGATACTCCATAGAGCTCATATTTTAAATGTGGTAGCAAACTGCGATAGGATTTATCAGTGTTTCGTTGCATACCTGTGTAATCCAAGATTGGTAAGTATGTGAAATAAAACACACAGCCGTATCGCGAATTGATGATACCAACAATGTCGTGCACGAAACATCCTTAATATCAATTAAAAGAAATGGAGATGGAGATGTCTCTTAAAAATTTCATCAAAATATCAGACCTTCAAGTCTTCATTCCTCCGGCGAGTGACTGGAACAATATTTCAAGTTGATTAATGTTTTTAAAGAATCATTATCAATGTAAAGCAGTCTTTCTCAAAGTAGGCGAGGCCTACAGGGGAGCGGTACAGTGCCCATAGGAAATTGGGGGACGTTGAAGCTGTTTAGGGGGCTATTTTTTATTTTCTAATAGTTTAAAGTACTTTAAATTTAAATAAAACCTATTAATTCAATTATTTCGTTCTTATTCCTGCCCAGATTGATTGTAAAATTAAAAATAAATTATTCAATTTATGGTTATTAAAGTACTGATTGCGATTGTGATTGTCAAGATGTGCAGAAGCAAAAAATTTTTAGGGTACTAGAAAAATTTATTCTTAAAGTAGACAAAATAAGTTTGAGAACCTCTGATGTAAAGGAAACCGAACTAACACTGACTCTCACCGAGATCTCTGTTTTTACTTTACCTTTTTTACGTAATGTCCTCAAATGTGGTAAAAATCTAAACCTTTGTAACAAATAAAAATCTACAATCGATAGTTCTTGATGATTCTGAATTCAGGTGAAAAGTCACATTATTGGGCATACACACGATTGGGCTAATATCATAACGGTAGTTGTGTGGTATTAGCCATCCATGTCAGGTCGCATAAAAAAAATATATCACCGCATCACCTCCGCCTAAAAGCGTAAAATCGGATAATGAGGTGAAAACTGTCAGACAGGATTCTCAATACTCTTCAAGCTTCTCCCTATCTCACTTAATCACAGCTCCGAGTAATACATACTTTGAATAATTACATCTGACTTCAGGTAAAATCGTGGAGATCGACGATAAAATCAATACATGTGAATTTCATTTCTAAAACTAGACTGGTTGATGGACAAACTGACATAGGTACATTGCAGCGTCATTATTAGGAATCCAGGTTTAACCTATGGCATCCTATGCCTGTAGTGATAATACAAAGTTGTTCCTCGACACCAAGTTCACGCTTGGGCCGCCGCAAAAAGCTGACAGCCGCACATAACTCATGACGCGTCCCATCTCGGAGAATGAATGAAAGTAAATTCGCTCTGCATCCGTCTCGCTCCCCCGCGCGAGAGGTCTGACCGCAGCCGCGACGACCAACCATGAACCTGGGACGGTCCGCACAAAAGGTGGCCTTCGCGGAGCGCCGTGACGCTGGCCTGTTGTATCTGGAGCTAACAGTGATTAAACAAGCAAAGTGAGATTCCATTGTTACCACAACACTGTTGAGACGGAAATTCTCGAAATGCTTAAGTGTTTATCTGCATGCTCCTTTTTCAAGATAAGCAAGTATTGATGGCAGTGCCGAGGGACCTAAGGTGCTTGAAAACTACGCTCTATACCAGCCGATTTGCGGAATACTCCAGAGATGTCTTGCTTCTTGCGTATGAATACTCCTAAGTTGAAGGCTCGTCGATCTCCGTAGTTGAAGGTATGAGGAAAGGCACCAGACAGTTCCATTCCCTGGGTAGACAAGCTTAATTTGAACCACAAAAGGTGATTGTGCTCCGAATATAGGTTGGATGGGTAATAATAAGGGATGCAAGTTTCACAGAACAGCGTCCTGTAAAACCGACTAAGTGAACTTTCAAACCGCCTCTAGCTCAGAGGGATGACAGCAAGAATGACTTTGATTTTCTGTAGCCTCAACTCTTTCATTGACTCTAAAATTTCTGGAAGCCCGCTACTTCGGTTGCGTTGCTCTCCTAGCAATACCTAGATTACACAGCAATGGGCTTTCTACTAGTTCTGGGCTGTTATGGTAGCTAGATACCCTTAATTGGCTCCTGTTATATGTTTGTTTTTCTGTCTTGTTTTGTTACTGGACATGGATGGCTAATATGACACTTGTTGTCATGCCTAACACACCACATGGAAACAAGGTGTCATGCCAGGTCCTCCCTTATATTATTAAGAAACATTAAACCGGAATTTACATGCTCAATCAATCAATTTTAAGGTTCAGGATTATCACTCAAAGAAGTTATGAGAAAAATGTAGAGTCGTCAGACATTTTGAGGCAATTTTCGCAAAAGTCGTAGACACACTGATCCCTTCTGTAAATTAATTCAAGTTATACAATTTCACCCTGCGCCAACTCGAGCAGGACAAGAGACTAGACCACAACACTTGACTATTGGAAATCAACCCAGTTGAAGAAAACCTTGAACCACGGATGTGGGCTAAAACTGATCGATGTCTGCAATTCGGGAAAATCTACATTGATCTAAAAAGGTTTCGGAGAGTCGATGATAAATTATATACAAGATCTATGAATCCAAATTATCAAATTCCATTCGCCATGCCGAACGGAAGCAGGAAATCATACACCAAAAACATTCTCAGTGAAATCAACATTAATTGCGCACCTACGTATGTAAATTGGTGCATGATGAATAATAAAAGTAAAGTGAATGCACTTGGACGTAGAGTAAGGTAGGCAACGAATTTAGTCCAGCGCGTCTGGTGTTGGGTGGAATATAGCATCTATAGCTTTAGCTATAGTGACATTTCACGAACGACTTGCTGCGCCGATCGCCCATCCTTGAACCCTGCGGTTGAGTACAGTTTGCATAAAAAACTCGCTTACAAACATAGCATTGGTACGCTCGACTCCATACTCTACGCCAGGAAATGTTTGATGGCAGTTTATTAAACCAAATATCTTTTTCTTCGAGTATTATATATGTTTTCTTTAGTTTAGATGATAAATGTGCGTAACTATGCAGTTATTTTTACCACCGGTGCCTGAATTCTGACTATTTGGCACAATAATGAAACGTCTGAAAAGGCAACTCCTAACAAAAATAATCGAAATACCCCTTAGCCAAGCCGCTTAGGCGGAGATATATATGATGATGAGATATATAGATATAGAGAGATTCGTAACAGAAACGAAGATTAACAAAAAGTACTTTGTGACGTCACTTTGACTCATTTTGTATGGACGAAATTTCATGACATGGACACGAAAGTGAGGCCACAAAGTACTACTTTTCGTTAGTCTTAGTTTCTGTTGCGACTATTTATCTCAGACTTTTTTGAGATATTTTGTATGGACAAGAAGTCATTTTTGCCACTAGTTAGTTAGTATTACTTTTGGTTAGTATTCGTTTAAGTTGTGACTTCATGTCATCCTTGTTCTTCACTAATAATGTTTAGATTTGCCGAGATTTGTTATATAAAGTGCCAAGATTCCCGAGAACCCTAAAAAGTTGGCTGTACGTAACAGTTCAATACTTTTTCATGGCTTAAGTGTCACGACATTCGGCTTACATTTCACAATAAATGTTTCGATAGTATTAAAACCACTATGTTCATCATTCGTCTTACATTTCACAATAAATGTTTCGATAGTATTAAAACCACTATGTTCATATCCGCTCGACTCTAAGTAAAAGACAAGTAATACATCAAGTAAAACACAAGAGGATCAACCGCAAATAACCATGACAAGCCAAGGTAATGAGAATCCTATTGGAATCACATTGATGTGATGGAGTCTCAGGATCGGTCGTGCTGCCCGTACGCCGCCGCGTGGATTGAGTCGCGGCAATGCGATCGGCGCCCGCGCAGGAAGGGGCGTACTCGCAGGACCAGTTTTCGGAGGCGCCGCGTCGTGCTGCGCCCGGCCGCGAGACCGCTCGCTACCGCGCCTGCGCAGGGGTGAATAATCACGGACGATCTCCGTACCGCCGAGCCTGACAGGCTGCAGTGGCTGGGAGGATAATATTACTCCTTTACGTTGCTAGCTCGATACAGTCGAATTCTTTGTCGGTGATACATTTCGTGAAGTGGAATTCTTACCCGATGTGAGAGAGAGAAAAAATAAATACACGATTACCGCTGTACCATAGTCGTCCTAATCGTTTATTTTATTACCAAGTAGTTAACCAAGTAGTGCATGGATTCTATCGATATAAATTAGCATTCTTATTGATTGAAGTAAACATTATTTAGGCATCTAGATCAGACTAAAAAGTAAAACGCATCCCCTTTCCCGACTCCGTAGGTTCACACGCGAGTGTCTCGAGCATTTTTTCACTTGCAGTATTAACCATTCAAATTACATTGGTTCAATCAGAACAAAGATTTCGGACGATCACAATTGACGTATGAACTGATAATTGCAGTCACTATTTAGCCATATACAATGAGACTAACCATAATCTAAGCGATACGACGTTTGAGAAATAGGCAGGAAGAGCTCAATGTCCTCTCCACGACAGCCGGCCGAAGATCGTGGCAACACACCTAACGAACTTTCTCACAAGTATCCCTCCCGCAGATGTTACCGAGCCACCTCACGATTATTTCAATACGGCCAATCTCTCATGCACTTGCGTCGGGTGAGATCCGCTCTCGTTGTATTTCCGTCTCAAAGAGAATCGCTGCGACACTCCGTCGGGACACATGTTATGTCGAATGCGCGCAACGAGACGAGTCCGACGAAAGGGGTGCTATAATTGGTGTTTTCCCACCGAGGAGGATGCGCCTCCCGACCGTTCATCATTCGAATGCTATAATTTTAAAAGGGTTAAAACAAAAAGTGGAGCCGACGCGACATCGGCACATGTGCGAGCGCTCGCTCCGTCCCGCTCGCTCGCATCCGGCGCGGGCGCACCGAGCAGACATTACACGATTTAACGTCGTCCCAAGATTTAGTGGCCATCTCGATCTCGATAAAGATATTCATAATATGATTGGTGGTGCGATAAGGCGTGGTAGCGAGAGTTTTTGTGGACTGTGGAAGAATGAAGACGGACGGACGGTATGGCGGCCGATATGGGATAATAATAACGACGAACAAAGATCGATGGAGCGCGCCGCGCTTCTCAGAATTCAGGGATGACGCACTGACGCGTTAATTAGCCTTTTGACTTTTGACTGGAATGTAAAAGCTGTTGGAGTAAGGCTTCGAAAGATAGGATTCGACAGGCACAAAGTTAAAAATCTTTTGATCTTAAAATCAAATTTTAGGTTAGTGACGAATAGGTAATTATTTTTAGTAAAAGCAATGTTCGTGCAGATCGTACTTATTGTAAACCTTTGCCGAAGGGCTAACTGCATGTATTTCATCGTGTACCAAACGAGCATTTCTACACGTGCGTTCATCGGACCGAGCATCGGACTCACCGCGTGTGCTGATTAATCTCCATCACTTTCCAGCGTTTGTCTCTCTGGCGCGTGGCATTCGCGAACGCTCAAAGCGAGCTCACGCGACGGGAGCCAGTGCATTTTATTAAATTCTGCCGTCGCGAGCACATAAATCCAGCCGTCTCGGCAGCCGGCACCAAGTTCGCGAATGCATCCATGACATGCTATCTCCAGCCGTCGAATTCTACTAGCGCTGCTTACCGTCACCGATCGACCGTCGAAAGTGTACCTACAACCAGTGCATGGATCAATTATCAACCGTTCAACCTCTATGCACACAATTCCATCGGCTCAGTTTTTATTCTTTCTTTTGTAAAACTGGCTATCTAGTACAGCCCCTACCAGTTCACTTTCCTGGAAAGTTACCGGGTGAACAGTCAAGTGAGTGATTAAATCTGACGCAGTTGTATTTCATAACATGTTAACCGTCAAACGACGGGAAAGTGAACTGAAATTTACCTGTTAGGTTACATGATATGAAATTAAACTAGTTCCTTCCTTATATTGCAAGGCTACATTGAACCAGATGAAAAACAATATTCATTGCTGCTTCGACCATCTTTCGTTCCATTTGATTGGTCCAACACACGCGGAATTGAACCTATCACCCGTAAGTAACTAGTAAGTTAATATTGCAAGCATTTCCAATACGATCATAGACGTCATCTACAGTCCCACCTGATGTTGCGGTTTACCAACAGGTCCCAAGCATGCCAAACTACGCTAACATTTCGAGTTAAAAATTATTCCATCCAAAAAAAATAAAGCACATCAGATATGACCTTCGTGAGAAGTTTGACATTCTTAACCACCCTGATTAAGCATTCGCTCTCTTTGAACAATAAACGGTTTCATCGCTTTAGCTGGTACGTTCGACCGATAAAAGATTAATAGAATTCCTGCCGAGTGCGGGCTAGCCTTTCGGAAGAATCATTTGTTGGCAGGCCCCTTAGCACGAACTGAAGGCGAAAAACGCGGGGCTTACCGTCAGAATGCGCCTGAACGGTTGTAGCTGCCCCGAGCAAGGCACGGCTGCCGCGGCGATCAAGACGTTGCGGATATTGATTTCGCCAGGTGTTGTGGCACGAAGGCCTGTTCATTGACGTCGTTTTTGGCGTTATCTAGCCATACAACTCTCAGGCATATAAATTAGTCTAGATAATATGAACATAGGTACTTTCAATAAAATAGACATACTGAGATGTCTATTTCACTTTCAACCACCACGTGGTATCGTACTTTTTACATCACAAATGTGTCCCACTTAAAATCGTTTATAGAAAAAAAATTAAGAATATTAGGTACTCTATTCTTTATCCAATGTAACAAGAGATTTTCCTTCTTCCACAGATACGACAGCACCCTACGTGCTGTACAAAGATGGTGTTGAGCGCGCGCCACCGGGTGTGGGAGGACAGTGGGGTGGCGGCATGGGGGGCATGCTGGACGGCGGCTACCAGACTGTGCATGGAGTGCAGCAGCACCAGAGCCCCGGGGGACCCTCGCCGGCGCCGCCAGAACCCCAGCTCGCGTCCCCGGCGCCTTCGCCGTACACTCCTGCACCGCCCCCACCTCCGGATGATGATGCCGTCCAACAGATGGCCCAGCAACAACAGCAGCAACAGCAGCAACATCAACAGCAACAACAGCAACAACAGCAGCAGCAACAGCAACAGCAACAGCAGCAGCAGCAACAGCAGCAACAGCAGCAGCACCTACAACAACAACCCTCCCCAGAACACATGCAAGTTGACCAACAACAGCTCCAACCTCCCACCCAAGAGCAATTGGACAGAACGCCCTGCTTTATCCCCCAACCTGACCTCCAACAGCAGTACGGAGCTCAATACTTTAAAGAGACGAGAGGCGGCGGGCATATGCTCGGAGCGGGCGGATTCCCCCTTCACTACCTAAAGCAAAATGGAGGAGTGCTCTCCCTTGACGGCCCTCTAGAGCAATACGCGACGCCCGAACTGCGGGGTCTGCCAGACCTCGTCCAAAGCGAACCGCAATCCAAACAGAGAAAGCATAACCCCAACTCAGAATTAAGGCTGTTCAAATGCCTGACTTGTGGCAAGGACTTCAAACAGAAGTCGACACTGCTGCAGCACGAACGTATTCACACGGATTCGCGACCCTACGGCTGTCCCGAGTGCGGCAAACGCTTTCGCCAGCAGTCGCACCTCACCCAGCACTTGCGCATCCATGCCAACGAGAAGCCCTACGCCTGCGTCTACTGCCCGCGGTCCTTCCGCCAGCGGGCCATCCTCAACCAGCACCTACGCATCCATTCCGGTGAGAAGCCCTATTCGTGCGGCGAGTGCGGCAAACATTTCCGCCAGAAGGCCATCCTGAACCAGCACGTCCGCACACACCAAGGCGAGCGAACTTCACACATATACGGCCCGTTCCCTTTCCGTCCCCCACGCGACGGCGTCCGCACGCGGCACGATGGCAGTTCGAAAGCCGCTCCCAGCAACCAACGATTTAAAGCCAGGATTCAATTGGGCGGGTCATTAAGTATGTTTTTGGGATCGCGTAGCCGTTGTGCGCGCTCCGTCGGCGTCTACTACCCTTTTCCGTGCACCACGATTCCCCCCCACAATCTCCTCGATCGATTCGCTCTCGCAACCATTGGCCTACCTACATAGGAAATCAAAATTTTAATTAGCACTCCCACCGTCTCCCGAGACGACGCGAGACGCGAAATCGAACACGACTCGATCCCGTAACCGTCTTCCGTCTAAACCCCTCAGCCCCGAGGTGGCCCAGCATCCCGGCTGCGGTCTCGTCGCCCATTTCTGATGTTATATTTCGATGTTTGCAGACGTGTCGCCGCACCTGATCTTCAAAAACGGCTCGACGCCGACGCTGTGGCCGCAGGACGTTCCGTTCCCCCCGGACGAGGGAAAGGAGGAGGTGCAGTCGACCTACGGCGACGGCGACTGCCAAACTCCGGACCAACGTGGCTCCTGCTTCTCTCCCGGAGACGTTGCGCAGTACCCCGCCTACTTTAAGGACACTAAAGGCCTAAACCACACCGTATTCAGCGGCGGCATCTCGCTGCAGTACCTCAAGGGCGGAAAACTCCCCGACATGCTCGGCGGTCGGACGATGCCTCTCTACGTGCGCTGCCCGATCTGCCAGAAGGAGTTCAAACAGAAGTCGACGCTGCTCCAGCACGGCTGCATCCATATCGAGTCGCGCCCCTACCCGTGCCCCGACTGTGGAAAACGCTTCCGTCAGCAATCGCACCTCACGCAGCACCTCCGCATCCACACCAACGAGAAGCCCTACGGCTGCATCTACTGCCCACGCTTCTTCCGCCAGCGCACGATCCTCAACCAGCACCTGCGCATCCACACCGGCGAGAAGCCCTACAAGTGCACGCAGTGCGGAAAGGACTTCCGGCAGAAGGCGATCCTCGACCAGCACACGCGCACGCATCAGGGCGACCGGCCGTTCTGCTGCCCGATGCCCAACTGCCGGCGCCGATTCGCAACCGAGCCAGAGGTGAAAAAGCACATCGACAACCACATGAACCCGCACGCGGGCAAGGCGCGCCGCAACTCCGAGTGCAAGGTGCGCCCTCTGCCGCCGGTGAGCGTCGGCGTGGGAGGTGCGGTCGTAAAGCCGGAACTGTACTTCCCGCAGTGCTACCCGCCACCGTTCCAGCAGTTCACGCCCTCGAACGCGCCCGAGTTCAAGCCGAACGTGGGACTCGGCGTGCCGGGCGGCTTGGCCAGCGGCGTGCCCGGCGGCGTGCCGTGCCTGCCGGCGCAGTGACCGGCGGCTCCGCGCGCGTGCTGGCCGCCGCCCGCGCCCGCACCGCCCCCGCACCACCCCCACCCCCACGACTTGTACGCCGCCGAGCGCCTCTACACCTAGACTGTCCTGCAATAGAATAATTTGACTCAAACGTCCCGCTGCGGGCACGACCCGTTGAGCGGGGTCGGTGTAGAAGCTCCGAGTGTTTAAGAAATGCGTCGGTGCTGGATCGCAGAGCGATTAGTTAAATGAATGAGGGTCGAGTAGTCCGTAAGTCGCGCGCCTGCCTTGACTTAAACGACCGTTGCGAATAACGCGGGAATTTACCGAGAGTGACGTCGTTTAATTGTTGGTAATTCCTCGATGTTTGGTCGGTAATCGTTTTAAAATTAATTAATCGAGGATATTCTAAAATGGAATATGTATGCAAATCTTCTCTTTTCGCGATGTATGGATCTCGTTTTGAAGAAAGCACATTTTGTGAATTATTAATTTTAATTGTACGTATAATTTAAAGGTTACAGACTCCTATTAATTAAGTTATGCATTACCATTACCTATTTATAGATCGAATCGCATTCGTTTTGTTTTAAAGTGCAAGTATCTTTGCTCAGGAACCAATAGTTGCCAAAATGGCTTTAATTGTTTTATTATAGCAAGCATATTGTTGATCGCCCAAACGCTGGTCGGCATTGATTTGTATACTTATGTTTAATTATTGTTTTACTGTGTGAATTGTGAATAACTACAATTTTATGTCTGATAGTTTCACTATTTACTTTCATGCCGCAATTAAATTGGTGATATTATTAAAAATTGGCCTAAAGCTCAACGATTAACAATGTCGGTAAATCTAAGATAATCTCTCCTTTATTTCAGTTTGAAAGCAAGGTGGTAGGTGCAAGAAAAATAAGCATTTCGGGACTTTCTTTTCTAGTAGGACGCGGACGTTTGTGAGGAGCAGGAGTAGGTATTAAAAGCATTTAAAAGGAATGGAACAGACTGAGGATTGGACTGTGATAGCTAGTTAGAATAAGAATGCTATTGTGCTCATTTAGATCGATAAGTAATGTTATTTCATATCCGCTCTTTAGTTATCATTCCTTTATGAAATCAGTGTTGATCGTGTCGGATAAAAAAGTGGCCAACTCTGTAGCCACTAGAATTATTTTTTAAAAGGGTCGATTTTATGAGAATGGTTTGAGTCTCCTTTTGAGAATGTATTGTGAATTTCGATTATATATAATCGCGAAAACGTGTGCATTATAATACTCTATCTATAGCTTAGGTTTAGAGTAAGTTTGTATAGATAGACAATTTATTAAATCGCCCGCGGAAGTTGCAATATGGAAGTAAATAGTGCTCTTCAGAACTAGATTCGTCGCGGAATCTATCGACATTGTACCCTACATGAAATGCTTATTTTATTTTATTTCTCTGCGAATTGATTTTGTTAAAATATTCTGGTATCGATGGGTGTTTTTTTATTTGTAATTTAAAACAGTACATAATTCGTTTTAACTAGGACAAGATTGCAATGTGGTGTAAATAAAATTTTAGATGAGAGATATATTGAATATGTCGACCTTGTTAATACAGCTATGTCTAACATAGGATCAGAGATATGTATGTATAAGTTCAGGCTCTAAGCGTGCCATCAGTCTCTGAGGCTTTCAAATTATATCAGAATATTTTAGCAAATATTTTATTATAGTAAATATGCACGTATACAGATCACTATATAGGTACACGAAGCAACCACTTCGAGTTCAGTTGCATGGAAAATACATTACATATTTGTTTGAATTGATTTGAAAGAGTCAGGAATCATGCGAGATTTGACAATGCTTCCATGACGAAATGGAATATTTTCAAACAGTACCACATTTCCGTTTATAGAGTTTTACAATTACCAATGTGTCCATTCGAATGATTATGCAAAAAATATATGGCTCCCGTCGGCCTGACAACTGGCAACACTCAAGAAACAAATGTGGGGCCCCCGGAATCTGGTTATTTGGTTTACAATTTGAGTTTCCTATCAAACTTTTGGAGGTTTACTAAATCAAACGAAAAGGATGAAGAAAATTATGCGAATCCATATCTTCCATAAGTGAGACTTCCCACAGTAAGTTTAGTCCTCCAAACGTCGCGCACCGCTGCGACCCACTGTATTCGCCAACCGCATATTCACTTACCCACATAACCGATTTTTATTAACGTTTTATAAGCAGATAATTAGTAATATTTTTAAAGCCACACAATAGACCAGAGATACATATTTTTCTACAATGATGTTCACTAAGCAATATTTACAGATAATTATGTTTTAAAGAACAAATGCCCAGAGTCGCAGCGGTGCGAGCCGAATTAGATTAAAGTTTGAATACAACTACATACAACACAGTGCCATAGCCAAGAATAAACCTCAGATTTATACTTATTAGATTGTATACACAATACCGATACAAATGAATTTAATTTTAAAATATTACAAAGGTGATTAATTAAGTATACAGAGTACAGATGATATTTTATACATTTATTACATACATTATTAAAGGAAAATATGTGAAATAGACTTAAAATGTATGCGAAAAGTACGAAGTACCTATATTGCTGCAGCATGAAACATTCAAAACAGGTTAATAAGTTACTGACAGATTGCAATAGACTATGTTACTTTGTTCGGATAATTTTTTGTTGTGTTGTACCTCGACTGCTCGCTAACAAATTATTGTTAATTTTATCACAGAAAGAATAGTATTGTGTACACATATCAATGTTAAACTTTCTTATACATATTCAATTAGAAAACAAACGAATTGTACAAACTGAAGATTGATAAAGCATTTTAACCTTTTTCATTAACGTTAACACTTTCGTTAGGTAGATGCCAAATTATTTCGTTGACTGCTCATTTTTGTAAGTTGTTTTTGCTCAATTCGAAGAATAAGGTTTCTTTAAGTTCGTCATAAATGCAATATTCTTCTTGCTGTTATCCGTCGTATAAATATCTTTGGAAATTAAAATGTACATGTGCGTGCCCAACTCCTTTGATATGCCTAAAGAATACTTTATTCCGGGATGTCACGACATTTTTGGCCACGATAATGTGAAATGGCTGAATCTGGGTTCACATGTTAGAGACCAACCCTCTGATGCTAAATGTGTCGGTCTGCCCAAGTGCGCCAAGTGGTTGCGTTAGCTAAATTGGTTATACAAAATACATGTTGGTATGTACCGGCAGATGAATATACTGATTGTCTAGAAATATTGATATCCATTAATTATGTTACAATAACCAGTCCGTTTATTGATTAAATACTTAAATATACCTTAAGTTATATCTGTAACCTAAATCACCTACAACTACGAAATGCAACCAGAGATTTGTTAATTTTTGTTATTAATAAGCAAGTATGTACTGATACTTTAATTCTTCGTTATGTGCAGCCATTTACCTTATCACATATTTTTTTTGTCGCGAAAACTACTTTTTCACGCGCCTTATCTAGGCAACGCAACCACTTGGTGCAGGCAGACCGACACATTTAGCATCAGAGAGATGATCTATATCCTTTGACACCAGTTTCAGCCATTTGCGTTATCGTTACCATTTTTGTCGCGACCTCCTAGTCTACTTGCATTTCTCGATAAAATTAACGTTTTCAAAAACGAAATGAGGTATTATAACATTATCAAGTGTGTATACGAGTAGATAGGAGACCCAATCGAGTTCTCACATTTGTTAAGAACCGTATTTTATTACATTTCTATTTGTAATGTTAAACTTTAAAATTGGATAACAATTATATGTAATCGATAGTTATAATGTTTTTATTTTAACTTGTATAGATATAAACTCTATACTTTTCTTGCAGCGTGTAATAAGTATCTGGCAAATTGTTCTATGCTCGAATTACTTTGAAAATTATATATTTGTTAGACCTGTGCGTTGGCATTCAATGATTTTAAATTCAATAACGCATCAGTTTATATCTGTGATATGGGTAAAAAATGATACATCGTTTCTTGATTTTATTGGTACACAGTTATGAAAAATGTATCGTTTCGATATAACTTGCTGAAAATTTACCAATAACATATTTCTAAAGTTACTTTATTAAAAACACCAACCACCAATTATAAAAAAAAAATTTAGGAACATATCTGAATAATTTAATTTCAATAAGGTTAAATGATAAAAAAATCTGACGATGAAAAAAGATAACCTATCGCAGGAAACTTATAAAATCCGTAAACTTTTTTAACGTAACGTTTCCTAGAAACTTTTAGGTTACGGATTTCAAGTTGAATATTTCCTGATAGATTCAAGGAAACTTGCAAGTCGCCCGACCATTGTCACTGTAGGTCGTTTGCACCTTGACGAGTTTAAATATCTGTTTTTAGGATACTAACAAGTGAGCGTTAAGTCGCCAGGACTGTTGTAAGCAAAGGTAAATTGAGTATTATCCATTAAAAACCGTAACCTAACTGGTTCATGTCAGGACCCGTAAGTCGGGGATGAAACAACCAACATCAAAGTTCATATAGATCCTAAAAATAATATAGAATCTACCATCACAATCACAAAACATGTAGGTAAAAATTAAGAACCACTAAAACCCAACGCAAAGTCGACCAATCAGCATGCATTCAATAGGATATTTACAACCTGTCCCGGTGACTATGTTATGTCCTATGACACCTGAAGCCCGATTCTGCTATTTGTCAAATTTCTAACCATTCCGTTTCCGTCAAACATAACACGCTAAGTTTAGAGTGCGGATTCCAAAAATCGGTATTCAGATAATTCACACACGCGTTTTGTTATTGTCTATGGAGTGGTTTGTCTTGCGCGCCGCCTACAGGGTAAAACAACCTGTCACGATTTTGACAGTTATTTTCTCACTCAAATATGACATACTAAAAGAAAGAGACAGCGATATGCCAGTGATATTCGAAGTTCGGCGATGCGATGCTCCGAATATGACAAATACAATTCTCAAAACCGCAAGTTTTCGGCAAAACATACGGCCCACGAGAACATGGAGCGCGCGTTACGAGTTTGCGAACAAAACTCAAACACAACGCATGCGTTTTGCAAACTGCGCTAGTAGAATACCATTTCTTGCGAAACATGCGGTTTTGAGAAAACACAAACATAACGCGCGCAGTTATCAATTAGCAGAATAAGGCTTCTGCAGTTCAAATAGACATCTAAATTTTTAAGTTGAAAGTCTGTGGTTTAAAGTGTTTACCACTTTTTATGTCTTAAGTTTACTGTGAACTGCTTACATTATTCATAATTCCATCTTAGTCTACATTGTGCACCTTTAGTTTTCTTGAAATTTTGTATGTATCTAAAGCCATTCACGTATATAAAGTATGGAAAATTTAATTTTAAATAGTTCTTGGCATTTTTTAAAAAATTATAAATATCCCTATCAATTTCGTGGCGATATTAGCTATTTTGATTTTTATTAAATGCAATATCAATTTAAATGCTGTTATACAAGCTAATGCCACACAAAATGTTTTTATATTTTATATACAGCATACAATATGAATTTATATCAAGTTCGAAACTTTCAGAGACCTATCTTTAATCAATGAACTGAAGACATCAGCGTGACACTTTGCTGCTAAAGTTAAGTTGGGTGTAAGGTCTAAGCTGGAGAAAAGGAGAGAATAAGATTGCGAAGTACTAAGAGATACTGCATTGCATAACAAATATAAAGTGAAAATGTATCTGAGAATTATGAGTCAATTGTATGAGATACAATGTTTGGGCAATATAACATTAAATATACTCCATAGCTAAGCGTGGTAATTTTTTTAATTATATAGGGATCAACCTACTGATTAAGGTTGGGTTTTGAACGATTTCAAAACATAAAAAAGAATGTATTTTCTTAATAAGTTATTGCATTTGTTTTCCTGCGTTTACTCAAAATTTAAAATAGCTATTAATACGTTAAGAGAACACAACTTCGTGTCCACAAAACGGTTTTCATAATACCCAAAACATTTGACTTTCGCATTTATATTTGATCTCAAGGCATTTTAAGGGTATTATTACTTGCATTACCAGTTTTTAGCCCTTCGTATTGTGTTGGTATATGTAGGTCTGGTTTGTAGCGTTGTGTGAGTTTAAGAGCTTAATATGTACATACTTACATAAAGAAATATTTCAAGGATTCCTTTTTAGTACTTATCCCTAAGAATTTATACATTTACACGGGGGCATGACAAAAAATCTGCTTTACATGCATGTGTTAAACCTTTATTTAACTGACTGAGCTGTTTCATTACAGTTCTATCTGTGCAACGCAGAGAAGTAAATTTTTTTCTGTTTTTCATTAAAAAACCCTATAGATTTGACAGTGACAGAATCTAACATTAAAATTATGTAAGAAAGCACATGAATTATTTTGAATATAAACTTGTATTGTTCGTGGTAACCGCCACTACATTCAAATAGAGTTAATCCGTGCAATTGTAAATGTGCTGTCCTCTGTCTTGTTTGCACTTACGCAGATAAACTGCAGTGCGAGCGGGATATACAAACTTCAGATCCACTCGTATCTGAGAGACGTCTCAAGCAATCACTCATGTCCATAGACTAACCAGTTACAGATTTATTCGTTCTACATACATACAATAAACTTGTTAAAACAGTTCCACATTAAACATAAGTAACATTGTTGAATTTTTATAACAGATGACATTTAATAAGATCTTGTAGTCTGGATTGAGTTTTATACAAACTTTATTGTTGCCATTAGGTTACTGGTGCCTCCTTCACGGCTGCCTTTCTTATAGGAGGCGCACAATTTTAGCCAAATCTGTCAAACAACATTGAGGCAAATGTGTTGCCATGCCACATTAACTAAAATGTATTTCAATTGTGTTACACTGCCGCTAACATCGTTTTTATATCTGACATTACAGCCAGTCCTAGGTTTAATTAACTGGGTGGAGAGAGTGCGGGAGAGTTGTCGGTCATGGCTCAGAGCTGTTGGTGGCATTTATCAATGCGGGTAGTGCAATAGTATTGGTTGCCAGTTGCCACTTCATCAATTTCCATGAGCTTATTCGCATATTTTCTTACATCCGTTGGTAATAGCCGTTTTGAATCTCAGTTTCCCATCTTAAATTTATTCAGTCCGCACGATTGTATTTTTTAATCAATACATTGACAACTTGATGGATAAATGAAGCCATTTTCATTTAATTCCAATTAGTCTGATTTTTAAGTATCTATAAGGAATGAAGACGTGAAGGAGGTTTACACTGCGTTTGTTTTACAAGTGTTATTAATAAAATCGGTGCTGATACTATATACATGTACATAATATTATAATATGAAGCAATAGACTGGATCTTTTAACAAGAGCTGTTATGGTTTCACACAATTCTTTTTATATGGAGGAGGAAAAGCTTCAGGGAGGGATTACCCATTGCAATTTTTCGCTGTTTTATTTGATGTGTTATCATTCATCAGTTGTCGATCCTAACTTTGAGGGTAGTTGATGAAAAGATAAATGTGTGGTTTTTAAATTAAAGTTTTGATTCAGAGGTTAAGTTACTGGCTTGCATATGGAAAATTGCGATGACTAGTCCCAAATTGAAGATGTAGAAGATACCTATGTCACTATGGGGCTGGCATAGTCGGTGACGGCTTAAGTCCTAAATAAACGACTAGATAAAAATAAAAAAAGATACCTATCAGTCAGTCAGTCAGTCAGCGTGTTTGCGTCCACTGCTGGACATACGCCTCTCCAATTTTCCTCCTATTAATACCTATACCTTTCAATCCGTACTATTATAAAATGCAAAAGTGTGTTTGTTGGTTTACCTTCTTTCACACAGCAATGGAACAACAGATCTGACTCTTTATACCGAGCTGTCTTAACTGTCTTGAGCAAGCTAGTTACCACAGTTAGTTACAAATTACCTTTAAATCACAGCTGTGATAGACAGCAGCAATAAAGCAGAACAAAACTAAATATAATTTGAATTACCAATGTTTGTATGAAACCAAAACAGTTCACATCTCTTTAAGACAAGACATAATGAAATAGATTAAACGGTTTATTTTAACCCAGAATACAAGATCGGACTTTTTACAGCTACACATACAACATTGATTTTATGTTATTAATCGAATTTCAACAAAATATGTTTTATTTGTGGATCACAGCCGAATGTACTGAGCGCGTACACATTATCGAGACATGAAAATTTCACTCTTGGCGTAATATAAAATTGTAAATATAATTTTAGTTGGTCGTTCTTCCAAACAGATAATCAGTATTAAATACAAAAATTCAATTTGGTTAGGTCAAAAAGTAAGTGATCGATTAGATTTATGGTGAATATTATGTAAAATAAATTAATGTTAAATTACTTTTTTTTTCTTTAGAAGTAGTTGATATTATGATCTTGCCCAAATTTGCATTTACGTTAATTTACATTTACGTTAAGTTATGTATTATTACGTTTAAAGTTGATACCGTCGTATTTATGTACCTATACTTTCTAAGGGTTTTGTTTGTTTTCTCATTTAATAGAGTTAAAATGTTGTAAAAAGTAAGCTCGTTGTATTTTATCAAATAAACACTTTTTAGTCCAACTGAAGCAATACTCGGAACTTTTATTGTACCTACCAAAGTGGTACTTCCACACACTTACATATTCAACATAACCGGGCCTTGTGGGTTCTGGATCTTAAAAATTAATAAGTGATATCACTGCATTTCTTCTCGTGCATGTCTTAAGACAGCATTGGACTTGTCAATACCCTAGTAGCAATTTGTGTTGGTCAGCCGTGGCCAACGGTGGGGATTCAGATGGGAGATGGTGGTGTTGCCGACGGAGATCCAATAGAAGGTCAATAGCGAAACGGTTGGATAAATTGCGGCAGATTTGCATACAAATATCCAACGATGGCCCTACAAAGCATAAGGTTGGGCAAGTTGCAGCACTTATATCCAACAATGGCCTTAAAAATACATGGTTGGGCAAGTTATTATTAATCGTTGGGCCATTATGACTCTCCAACAAAGGCCCAACTATGATGGCCCCATGGGGAACCCGCAGTGACAAAAATTAACCGTTGGCCAACGGATTTGGCCCACGGTCCAATAACCAGACAACCCAAAATGCTAATAGGGTAGGCCGTAAAGGCCGCGACGTAGGGGGAGACCGGCGCGCAAGGCCGGTGCTGCATAGGAAGAAGCTGAAATCATAGATTTGGAACGGCCAAGCAGCAGAGGTGTTCTTTTTGTATGTATGCAACGGTATGTATGTATGTTTGAGCGGCTCATAGCCTAATGGCGCGAGGTTGCTCACCCCGTTAATGAACCCCTTTCTTTCTCTTTCTGAGTTAGATATGTGCATTTCGTCAGGAATGCGAGCTGCTCCATGGTTCGGAATCCATGTAAAACAGTAGGCGCCCTTCCTCTACTGGATGGTAGGGTTAAAGCCCGCCCGGGTTGGTGCCACCATCGCATTGGATGAAAAGATGGTCGAAGCGGCAATGAAACATTGTCCGTGTTTTCCATCCAGTTCAATGTAGCCCTGCTCATAAAGGGTAGGACCTGGCATGGCACCTAATTCCTTCGGGAATGCGGTGTATTGGGTTAATATCATAGCTGTAGTTTTGTGGTACTAGCCATCCATGTTGGGTTGCATAAAAAATAAGGATTTTAACAATCTCTTTGCGTCGGTGGCCGATTCTTTTTTCCCAAAACACTTCATCTAACACCGTTTGATTGTCTTAGTCTTTAGCTGAAAATCGTAACGTGTCGCTGAAAAAGGGTCTGTAGAGAAACACTTTCGTGGACAAGCATCCCCTTCTGGGGTAAACCATTCCTTATCTAAAATATTCTAAAGGTGCAGTGCAAGGATGAGTCCTACAAATATTGGTATAATGCCGTTACCACGATTCCATCAGAGTCCGGAAACCAAGCTGGCCGTCCGAATATATATCCATAAAGGTGACGATGAAGGAAAGATGGCATAATCTTTATGCACAGAATTGACCATTGAACGATTTTAGTCTCGGCCTCGATTGAAACCAGGGAGTAACAGATGGTTACCACAAATTACAGAGGTGCCCATTGAGCGGGCAGTGTTCAGTCATGGTTCGCACCTGTGTGAATAGGTCAGTCCTTGTCATATACAACAGTTTATGTGTGTGATGCTTACAGAGGGAGGGATGACCTCTCTAGCCTATGTAGCATATAGGTTCATTCTTGTAGCGAGTTTTTGAGTTGTAACAATGACTGGACGCAGCCAACTCAATAGGTGCCTGTTTGATTTGGGTGTTGCAGTGCAGGAGTGTGGTTGCAGGGCTTTTAGCGGGAAAAGATGTCAAAAAAAGGGGAAAAGGGACCTATAATCTGAAAAAAAGGGACTTAAGGGACCCCATAAGGCAATTAAATACAACCACAATAATAGAATAGAAACAATAATATTATAACTGGTGCTACAATATCATGAAAATGGGTAGCATAAGATATATCATTTAGGTTGCCCCTCACTGTCTTCATTGAGGCAGAATGTTGACATGTAACCTACCTGTAACCTGTAACCTGTAACCTTTGATTTGTTTTTAGGTTCATGCTATATCTGTACAATTATCTACTTACCTTGTGTGTGAAATAAATAAATAAATAAAAACCTATTTTAAAAAAAGAAGCTTGCTGGATGGATAGGATGAATCAAAGCCAGGGTCTCTGGGATGAAAGATTGACCTTTTAGGAGCTCGGCATAGAAATATTTTTTTCGGGAAACAATTCCCTCATTTCAATCAGATTAATCAAAATGTTCATCATATTTCGTCGTTGCCAGTAAGCAAGCATACTACAACTGCCTTGTAATCAGCTTTTAAATATAATGAAAAATGTACTGAAAATCAGGATTTTTTTTAATGGCTGCGAAACTTACATGTCCGATGGGGACCATTTAGGTTAAGGTTCAGATGCTAAAGATGTATAGCGTAGCGACAAATAAACCTTGGATATTTAGTTTTATTGACTTTTTTGGAACCTTAAATAATTACGAATAAAATCGAAGTACTTAGTTGTTAAATAATATTTTTTTTATTGAATTTTGAAGGGGATATTATTTTAATAGCAACCTTTCGCTAGTTTCCCAGTTCGCCACGGCGGCCTAGCCACGTGAGCCAGTTGCACATGTTCTCCCTCCATTTGGTTCCGTTCAACCTTGTGTTTGTGCTGATCGCTTCCCTTTGTTAGCCATGCATATTTTATTTTGATTTGTTTTTAGGTTCCCGCAAACTCTGGTGTAGCGCAAATGGATGTTACAGGCTTGTTTTGTAGGTAAGTATGTATTTTTTTAAGAGTTGAAGTACCCCCAAAAAGAAAAGAATGCTTGCACCATGTGATGAAATAAAATAATTTAAAAAAAAAAACACCGGTAGCACTCCGGGAGTGCCGGCAGAAGTGAAAACTTTAGTATTAACGTTGTGTTTAATTATAAGTACAAAAATACTATCATTTATGAGGTAGAATACAATGTTTATTTATTGCGCTATCGTACACAAATATGACAATTTACATGTTATTATTCATAATATTATATCGTTATTTATTTATATATTACATTAATTTTTATCTCTTAGAAAAATCAACTTTCATCCATAATTTCGACGACTTTTTCACCATCGTTATTACCAGAATCATCATCGCAAATTTCTAAAACTGATACAATCGGTTTATGATAGCTGAAGTAAGAAACAAACAGTTTTGATTCGAATCTATTTAAGTGTCTAGTTCCTCTCCCTTCCCCTCGATCTTACGCTTTTTCGATCAGCATCACGTGACCCTGACGCGAGTTTGGAAGTTTTTACCCATCCAACAAAAAGTGCTCAGCGCCGCTAAAGAAGTTTTCACTTCAATCTTACGCTTTTTCGATCAGCATCACGTGACCCTGACGCGAGTTTGGAAGTTTTTACCCATCCAACAAAAAGTGCTCAGCGCCGCTAAAGAAGTTTTCACTTCAATCTTACGCTTTTTCGATCAGCATCACGTGACCCTGACGCGAGTTTGGAAGTTTTTACCCATCCAACAAAAAGTGCTCAGCGCCGCTAAAGAAGTTTTCACTTCAAAAATATTCAGTCTTACCGACAGCCTAACTGTCAATGGTCGTGAACAGTCATGCAGCTGAACTTGATATCAAACATGAGATTGACTTTTGCTAAAAAAAAGACTTTAGGGACCAATTTCAGAAAAAAGAGACTTTAAGGTACCACAAAAAAATAAAGGAACTTTAAGGGATTAAGTGACCACCACTAAAAGCCATGTTGACAAGATCCTGGGTGCACCGGGAATCCTCCCAAGAGACTATGGGAAGATAAAGAAGATCACATAGTCACCCCGTTTACGCACAATAGGCTCTTAAAAATAAATCTTGGTGTGGAGAACAATTGCCTGCTATCTAACTATAGCATATCCATTCATTTCTTGCGCTCTACCGCACGTAGCTGACCAACCGGTCAAGCACTGAAACAGGCCTGAGGTAAGAACACTTGTAGTTTTTAGGGGGTGCCGACGGAACCCTATTACTAACTCCGCTGTCCGTCCGTCCGTCCGTCACAGGGCTGTATCTCATGAACCGTAATAGTAAGGCAACTCAAATGTTCACAGAGATGAAAGCGGGCCCCCATACAAAAGTCGTCAGCCTCAGTGGCCCAGTGGCGCGACACTTCGGCGATCGCTCTCCGAAGTTGAGCAACGCTGGGTCCGGTCTGGTCTTGGATGGGTGACCATTCGACCGTTGAGAGGCTGGCCGTGGTTCGGATTCCACATTAAACTGTAGGTCCCCTTCCTTGCTTACTAGGTGGTAGGGTTAATCCCGCCCGGATTGGTACCATCGCATTGGATGAACGATGATCGAAGCGGCAATGACAAATTGTCCGTGTTTTCCATCCAGTTCAATGTAGCCGTGCAATATAAGGAAGGCCCTGGCATGGCACCTAGTTCGCATGTGGTGTGTTGGGTTAATACCATGACAGAACTTGTGGTATTAGGCATACATGTCCAGTCACATAAAAAAAACGTGTTTTTTTGTGTTAACTCTTGAACGATGGTACGGAACCCTTCGTGTGCGAGTCCGACTAGCACTTGGCCGGTTTTTCATTTTTACATCAACGAGTTTTTGGCTTATGCGTGTATATGTACATAGGTAACCAAAAAAACTCGCCAAATTACACTATCAGACTGATCAAATTGAATAAGAACACACAACATTTGTTCAAAATTTATTCACTCACCCGTCCGCTTAGCTAATTTCTCTATGCTGCGACTATTCCTATAAAAGCAGACCTCCATGAAGGTCAGGGCGAGAAGAAGACACTGCCCTAAAACCTCCTTCTCCATGTCCCCGTGTCCGTTGAAGAAATCCTGCAACTCCTGGGGCACCACCGCTCGGGAGTCTCTCCCGGAACTGCCGCCGGACTCCGAGAAGATAGAGAGCACCGTCTGCTCGACGGAGACCCGCTCGTTGCCGATGAGTGTCCGGAACAATCTGCAAATGTGTACATATATTATTTTTATTTGTTGATTCAGAGACACTTGATATACAGTGGAGAGTCGATTATTGGAATGTCGGTCATATGAATGACCGCTTATCTGTGCAGCCTAAAAACTAAGCTAAAAATATCTCTGTCCTAAAAAGGTCCGCGACCTGACTGCTCGTGGGCACGAGCAAGACGCACGGATGATGCAATGCACGGATACTCCAGGAACTTTAGCCTCAAATCAGCACTTAGAAAAACATTAAATCTGAAATGCAATTTTTTTTTCTCATAAACGTAGTTACATTAAGTTTGCAACATTTTGGGGGGTCCGAAAGATAGAAATAAAATATTAAATATATTTAAAAAATGATATCTCCTAAACAAATATTTAGAAATGTTTTTAAAAATGTTATATGTTAGCTAATTTTAGGTGTAATATTACTGTGAATTTGCAACAATTTCTTATTTACGGAACTGTGTAAATATATTGTTTTTGTACTATTTTCATAATATCTGCAAAGCAAATAATGAAAATTCTATTTTATTTTCTGAAATTGGAAACTGACCGCAAATTCTATATTCTGTGAAATTTGTAAAATGTTGCAAATATTAGAAGCACATTTTTTTTCATTTATAATTTTTACATTCACACAAAAGCTAAACAAAAAATTCGAATTCGTATAAAATCGTTCGTGGTATAGTTTTTAAAGAATTTAATTTGCTTTTACATATTCTAGAAAGAAATATAGCAATAGCAAGTTAGGTTCGCGACATAGATTTTTTTAGTAAAAAAATTTTTTTGAATACATTTCCGTAATTACAAAATTGTTGCAAATTCACAGTTACATTACGCCTTAAAAGACTTAACATATAATTTTTATTAATACCGTTTCTAAATATTTGTTTAGGAGATAAATATTTTTTAATACATTTTAATTTTTTTTTACATCTTCCGTGCCCCGGTAAATGTTGCAAACTTAATGTAAGCATATGAACATGAAATCATATATTTCTGAGAAAAAAAAAATCATTTCGGATTTCATGTGCTTCTCAAACCGTATCTATCCCGGTCTAGGAAAGATCTATGAGAATAGTTGGCGCAATCTAACCTGGAGTATGGGAACCAGTTTCACGGAAAACCATTTATAGTCTGCACAACTACACCGCACCAGCTTCTACAGGCTGTGTTGTTGCAACAAAAATAGTATGGTTGAAAGTTCCATTTGTGAAGGAAGGATTGCTAATGGTGCATGCTAAAAATACATTTGCTAAAATAAAATAACTGCTCAAACTAATAAGCCTGCCAAGGTAGCAATAGGGCATGCTGGCTGCAAACAGGAATGCATTCTCATTCCTACTCCACAAGTCCGGAATGATCTCCGGAACGATGGTCCAATTGTACTCAGAAAACCTGCTACGGGACAGGAATGTGAGGTCGTCACAGGACGGGAACATGACGAGGTCATTAGGGGCGGGAACGTGACGAGGTCTTCACGGGACGGGAACGTGACGAGGTCTTCACGGGACGGGCACCGTGATGAGGCGGATGCAACATGTCTACAAAGCAGACAATGCGCATAGTGTTTGGTTTGGTATTTACGAAAATTTAACCACGTAAAAGTAAACCACGACCACTGTACTTAAAAATCTAACAAAACCTAAATTGATTATACGTTTTCATGAAACAAGCTATGTCTGATGACTAATCTTTTTAAGATGTATAGATTTTTTCGTTGAGTAATTATTAATTATTAGGTTATTAATTTAAGTAATTTATTTATTATTTAAGACTTTTCACATTGTGGGTTGTTGTTTTCTCGTAGTTCTTAGTTCTTTGCTTTAGACCGTTCTACCAATGTAAGTTTGGCAGTAGCATTTAGGTATGAAATCATAATTGTGTTATTTATGCGGACGAAAAAAAAAAGACAAAAAAAAAACATAATTTATAGACCAGTGAAGTTTCTTTGCGGGTTCTTCTTCACTGGTTGATCGAATCCGCGGATCAATCCAATTGTGACATGACGTAGTGTAGTTTGACTAACAGAAGTTGAATAAATAAATGAAATAAAATGAAATGAAATCCACCTCCAAAGTTATTGCATAAAACACGCGAAAAATTCGAACTATCCGACCTTATCACTTAGAAACCAAAAACAATTGTACAATGCCAACGGTCATCAGACATCTAGTTTGATCAAATAAAGCTATTTTGAACAAAATTTTGGATCTCTGACAAGAAATATGGGCGTGATCTTCTCTCCCCGTTTGTATGGGGAGTTGAGCGGGAAGGCCCACCTTAAGGGTTAAGGATATACTTATGATGATTACCGAGATGGCAGTGTGGGTCTGAGGAAATAAACCACATTCGATGATGTTGGCGCCCGAGAAGTCTCCACGGTCAGCGGTTCTTGAGCATTTCTGTAACGTTAATGATACCCATAAATAAAGTTCTTGAGACATAGTTAGTTAGTTGGGCAAAATGTTTTCCGCGCTAAGCCTACTTCACAGAGAGGCCATTGTGCGTAACAAAGGTGACTATGTAAGCCATCCCAGCTCGTCCCAGAAGTCCAGCATACCCTTTACATTACCACAGGCCTCTGCAAGGGATCCCGGTGCTCCCAGGGTCTGCGCCCGATGGTCGGCCACACTCTTGCACTCCAACAGTACATGGGCGGTTGTTTCCGTTGTCTCCATGCGGCCACGACATAGAGGGCTGTCCGTCACCCCCAGGTTATGGAGGTGCTTGTTGAGTGAACAATGTCCTGTCATTGTTCCCACCATTGTGCGTAGATCATTTCTTTTCAGATGCAACAGCTTGTGCGTGAGGCGCTTATTGAGACATTTTAATGGACAGTCTTTCTTATCGCGCGTTTGGCGGATGGGCGATACACGGGCCAAAGGGTCTAAGAGACGCTTTTACTGTCACAGATCTGTCAACCCAGATTACTTGAAGCCGAAATGATAAAATGATAAATGATAACTACTCACCATTACCTGCCTCTTTCTTCGCTTGTCTTTTTCTAAAAAAAAACCAGCCATGTGCGAGTCAGATTTGCACACAAAGGGTTCCCGTATCATCGTACAAGATTTAATACAAAACAATCACCTATTTGTTGCTGTAGCGACAAAATAAATACACACTCAGTGAAAATTTCAGCTGCCTAACCATTACGTTAATGAGATACAGCCCTGTGACAAACCTGGGACGGACGGATGGACGGACGGACGGACAGCGGAGGTTTAGTAATAGTCTAGTTAGACACAAAAAAAGCTTACGCGGCGGCCGGGCGGGAGGCGACGTCGACGAGCGCGACGAGCATGGCGAGCAGCTGCGCCCGCTGCAGGCTGACGGTGAGCAGGCGCGGGCTGGCGGGGTCGCCGCCGGCGGCGCGCAGGCTCGTCGGCGGCGCCTCCAGCACGAACGCGTCGCCCGCCGGCAGCGCCTGCACCGCCCGCCGCGCCTGCAACACTCCACGTAAGCAGTGGCAAACACTTTTGTAAACTTAGACTAAGAGGACGTTGAAAAAATTTCCAACGGAGTTTCTTGCCAGTTCTTCTTTGTTGGGATTGCCGAACTGGCTAATTAAAGAATATGACAAACCTGCGTGCAGTGTACTGCCTATAGATGATAAACAATAAACCACTATGGTTGTATACTGGTATATTTCTTTTTCTGGTTATCTCTCTGCAATCCTTTTGCTCCGCTTGCTTTTGGAGCTTGTATCAGAGTTTTGAGCGTGTGGATATGTGGATATGACTTGAAAAGCTGCGCTGTTCAACGATGACAAGCTTCATACTGTCTTCTTTTTATTCTTATTTTCTTTTTTTATGAAACACCAGAACACCAAAGGTACACAAAAGCCAAATTCACCTCACCTCGCAAAACCATGCTCAGCGAGACATGATTTGCGGATTATGCTGAGCTATCGAGCTTGTTTAAATTATGTTTGAAGACTCCGAGGTTTATGCATGTGTATTAATTTGAGTCACTACAGCCGTGATACATCATTTGTGTGTCCAGTAGTCCCACAGCTTGGAGATTTGTATGATTTTGTAGATCTTTGGCGAACCATGGAGCATTGCTGATACTGCGAAGGACTTTGTTGTGAATTGTTATATTTAACATTAATAAATGAGTGCCACAAAGTCCTTTATTCATTGTGTTCTGTGTAAAAAAAAACTTTGTATGGTACAAAACACCCATAAGCTATTCCACTGAAAAAACTTTTTTAGTAAACCCAGCAAAAAGTCAGCTTATGTTTAACAAGTCGATGGTCACCGATTGAATGCTTGATTAGTATTTTCTCTCTCAGAGACAAGACGTATCCATATCAGGCGAAGGCTGGATAACGTAATACATAAAGCAATATAATTACTCTTGTAGGTTCAGGCATGTTTGCAGCAGAAAAAAAAATTGAACTCACAATGTACAAAATATCAGCAATCTGAAGTTTCTTCTCTTCTGGTGTGCGGATGTCGTGAAGTCCCCAGTCCTCCAGGCGATAGCCTTCAGTCCCCACGCTGCACCAGCTTATTGCGTTCACCGTCACGTGGACCGCCACCACTCTTTTAACATTCTGCAAGTTAGTATTTTAAATTATAGATTAGCTGTTGCCTATGGCTTCCTGGTAATTTAACCTATGTATCAATCCACGACAGATTCTTCAGATTGGTTTAATCAATAAAGAGTAATTGACGAACAAACACACAAACTCACTCAATGCCTCTTTACAGCTGATATTGAAAGTATAATTTTATAATGTGGTTAATAATAGAAATGTTTATATGATCTGAGATGTGTTTTGCGTGTTTTGTATATTACTTCTTGCAACCAGCTGATGTATCTGAGTGTATGTAATGTACCTATAGGTGAATAAAAATTAAATGAAACATACTTTTATATTTACAATATCATCAGTACCGATATTTGTGAACTTACTAATTCGTTCAGAGATTTTTAAATTATTCCAACCATCGCATGCCCTGTACCAAAGTGAATTTGCTGGTGCCATAAATCGGTGTTGTGTTAGACCCATTAGTTAATGCGGTTTAAACATGTACGGCCCATACAACGTTTTTGTGAACACGACACAAAAAGGGATAGTCTTTGAGGCATTTATTAATTTTTAGTGGCCGAATAATTTTCAGAACTTTAAGCTAATTGTTCGCTGGCTCTTATGCAAAACCTATAGAACTTTGAAACAATTTTAGGATACATCTTTGTAGCGTTTGTAGAGTAGAGGAAGCGGAAGAAGTATGGTGTGATCGAACTATATGGCGCTCTATCATCTCTACCTACTACCTCTACCTCTATCGCCTACCTTTCGGGGAAGAGGCGTGATGGTATGTAAGTTTATAAGAAAATCCTATCAATAAAACTTTCAATTCATAAATCATATAGGGGTACCTACGCATTATATTATCTTTGTCAATGTATCATCAATCTTCTTTCATCTCTCTGCAAGCTATACCTTTCTTGCAGCATCAGTGAAGACAGGACTCAAAACTTGCCCCCTGAGCTTAGCAGTTCCAGGCTCCTTCGACTTTCCCACGTCCTCCCCAACAACGCTGTTGAAGAACTTCTCGGCAACACGCTCGCTGAATCCTTCCACCACTCCTACATCTGAGACACTCTTGAAGTGGCCGTTGATTTGACGCCATTTTATAATGTTTTTAAGGCGGCCTTTTGTTATTGAATATCTGGAGAATATACATATCATTTAATTTCTTTTCATTTATTTAAACTATTTTGGTAGTCAAACTACATTAAGTTACGTCAAAAGCTGAATGATCCGCGGATTCGATCAAGTCAGTAAAGAAGAATCCGCAAAGAAAGTTACGAGTTTTCGTCCACAGTAATTAAATACATACTTAGATCTAAATGCTACTGCCAAACAATTTTTGGTAGAACAGTTTAAGGCAAATCAAATAAGGCAGATTTATACGAGATAGAAGTGGTAAGATACAATCAATGTCAAGTGCTCAGGATTTGCAGAATTTAAAAATAAGTTAGAGATGGATAAAGGAATGGTGTTTCCCACAAGCACCCGCATCCATCATTCAGCAACCAATCATGCCATCCTCACTAACAGCCACGAGTTAATCAATACACTAAAATGCTAGAATGAATATGGTGTACTTAAGCATTGTTTCCGAATGAATTATTTATACCTTGAAAATAAGTCCGACCTTGACTCATTCAGCACCTTAAGAATTTTATGCTTTTCACTCTCATTGTATCTCGCCTCAAGTTTCTGACTGTGATATCTAGCTGTGAAAGATATTGAAGATCTTTCCCACAAATTCCTTAGTATACTGCTCTCGTTGCAGTTCTGTAAAAGAAATACATTAAGCCCCGATTGCACGAAGACACTGCTGAGATAATCAATATTCAAACACGTCACTTTTAGTGAACCGCATGCAGTTCCTTCGATACTCTCCATACAAAGTGACGTGTTTTATAATACTTTGACATTTATTTTGATTGTTTGTCCTTTCGTGCACTCGGCCCTTAGTGTTCAAGTAAATTATATTCGTGTTCATTTTGTCTCGTTAATTGTCTCATGAGTTCAACTAAAAACACTAATCCAATAGGGCCTGGCGAGGCAAGCATTTAAACCGCGTGATCATCTTCAAATTACGAATCCTAAGAATATATGGGCTGAAAATCTGCCGAAAGAATGAATTAAATTAATATTCATATCCATGAGGTGTGTTGGGGTGTTATCGTGACAGGTGCCCAGTTACACAAAAACCGGCCAAGTGCGAGTCGGATTCGCACACGAAGGGTTTTGTACCATCGTACATGATTTAACAACAAGAAATAACGTTTTTTGTATGGGAGCCCCCTTAAATTTTTTTTAATTTTATTTTACCTATTTGTTGTTATAGCGGCAAAATAAATACACACTCTGTAAAAATTTCAGCTGCCTACCTACCTATTACGGTTCAGGAGATACAGCCCTGTGACAGACGGACGGACAGACAGCGGAGGCTTAGTATTAGAGTTCCGTTGGCACCCTTTGGGTACGGAATCCTAAACATGTTAATTATTTAGATGACTTTCTACTTTACTTTTCTACATTCTTGGAAACTTTATGGCACTTATTATGCTAGGATACGCACCATGCATTTTCTTACAAATATACCACTTCTATACATTATTTGTGTCAAAACGAACTCCGTATTTTTGGTTTGTAAAAAAATATTCAAATCATTCACAAAAAAATGCGCGCCGACGAATAGACCTGTCACTGTCAAAGTGCTGAAAGTTCTGTGCCTGACTTGCTGTCACTGGCTGTGTTCAGGCAAAGTGCTCCGAGCATGCTCCGAGCCGTAGATAATATAATATTACTGCTCCGAGCCATTCGGTGCAAGAATGAGCTACGATAGTTCAAAAGCGTTCCTATTTTAAAAAAACTCACACACCTATACTTTTACATGCACACCAAACTCTACTACGTAAAGGGTAATAGAGCAGGACCAAGGTATAAGGAAATGCATCATGCGAAAAAGTGACAAATAGATTCATCTAATCGCGGAAGAATGAAACGAGACAAAAATTTCCTTAAATTGAATTAGTTATAGCATGAGAAAAAGGGATGGTGACATTTGTGACATCTGGTCGTAGATATAGTGCAAAATTCATCCTAATCCATCATGACACATCAACGATGCGCGCATCCTAAGCCCTTTGAGCAGAATGGCGCGTCAAAACTAAATGAAAAATGAAAGTGAAAACGGCAGGGTTGCCAAAAATGATCACGAAAATAAATAACAATATATTGTATTGTGCATTAAAATATTAAGGTTCCTATTTAGTGATAGTGGTCAGAACAAGTAGTACCATGATTGTAAAGTTAACAAGGCATCAAATAATCTTTTCGCGAATTTGCAAGCGGGAAAATGAAAAAAATATTAATGGAATCATTCATTAAACCATCGTTATTCTGAGTAAAAATCATCGATATTAAGGATAAATTAATAAAGTCGAATATACACAATTTGTAAATATTGAAATCATAAAATAAAATAAACACAAAGAGGGAATCATTAATGTATTGCAAGTATGGGTCAAACATTGCAAAACAAATAATATTGATTATTCTTGAATTGTCCATGTTTGCATTTTATGCATTTAAAAATTTCGTTCAATGCGTTTTAGATGCTAAAAAATAGTCCAAATAATAGTCAGTACAGTGTTATGTAAAACCTGTTGATGATTATTGCCGTTCGCCGTAAATGTGTGATGGTATTTTGATAAACCACTAAGTTCTTTCTTTTTAATGTTTTTTTTTATTTCTTTCAAATAGGTTCAGTTTATTACGCTTTTGTCCTTTTGTGGCGGCTTTAATCCCCGGATTGGTTTTATGTATATGATAAAGTTTTACATTTACATATTTTTCGATAATAGCTCTAAGAAGATGGAGTCTATGATTAAATGTAGCAGGTTGAAGGAATGAATACTCATTCAATGACAAAAGGACATTTGAGCCAAGAAACGACTTGAGAATTTTAATCTTTATGTAAACGAGCTGTCTGTCACATGTAAAATTTTGACCATTTTCAAGGATGTACCTTTTTATCACAGCCTCAGAACTAAGACATATTATACAAACATCCTAAACGACATTATAAAAAATAATAAACAGTACGTAGACTATTGTTTTTTGGCAGCCCTACTTATTTTTTAAATAAAATTTAGTTCAATATATAATACTGAAATGAAAACAAAAATAAAAATCGAACTGACAATTTAAGTTTGCTTGTGCCAACCCTGTTTGCGCCTTTACAACACATAAAAGATTTCAGGTCAACTAAACTAAAAATATACTGAATATGCTTGCACTTATACGTGGAATGTGATTCCATTGCTCTTGTTGTCCTTTATGGCGTTATTTACCCATATTTTTCAACAGCACAAGACGACATTTTGTTGATACTTTGAAATCTCGCCCAACTGAATTCATCACTGACTTCTGACACCGACTGAGAGCATATCGGCTGACTGAGCTTACTTTTGACGGACCTTAAAATTTGTTTAGTCCCCTATCCATTCCTTTTTCATCTAAGAGCGCATCACCCTCGGCGCCAGGCATTGGCATTTGCAAGAAAAACGTACCTATGTGGGTCAAAGTACATTGTGTGGCGTCTAGGGTGATGCCGTTGCACCTACCTCCTGTGCTATTTCTTGTTCCTTCTTGCACCGAATGGGACGGAGCACTTCGCCACTATTACTTATTCTGTGACTTCGCCTGAACACAGCCTATATGTCACTTACAACTTTTTTTGTGTCTTATTCGCACGGAAAGGCCGAAACGTTAGCTATACACCCTTCTCATTCTTACAAATAATCGTACACATATATTTCTGGTTTGTGTGATTATTTAGTGAATTGGTACTATTGTATCAGGAGCTTAGATTAAAAAGGATTTTATACGATACCTCATTACATTTTTTAAAAATCACACACCTATAAATTTACATACACACCAAACTCTATTATGTCAAGGGTAAATGTATCATGAGAAAAACTAATGTAATACATTCATCAAATCTCGAAAGAATAAAATGAAACGAAACTTCTGTGAAACTGAATTCCTGCGGCTATGTGTAGGTGACTAGGGGGGCCCCCTTGCGCGGCGCGCAGGGGGTGAAGCGGGCAGTCGCCGACTGCCTCAAGCTGAGGGTTGTCTTTGTCGCACGGAGATCGACCATGGAAGCGCCAAACATAGGCGGAGGGTATTGACGGGGTGTAGGAGATTTGAGCCATTGCTGAGAATTCGCCTGTCAGTCATAATAGAGCTAGAGTCAAACTTGTCAAATATGTTTTTTTGTTTTATTTGATGTTCTTTGGTGATTTTGATGTATTTGGGTGTTAATTGGTGGTCTTTGATGTTCTTCACTGCTCTTATGTGCTCATGGCTCAGTGATATTTTTAGGACTTCATTGAAGTTCTTTAGTGCCCTTTAATGTTTTTGAGTGCTTTGGTTATATTTGGTACTCATTGGTGTTTTTGTGTTCTTTGGTGTTTCTCGGTATTTTTAAGCGTATTTAGTGTTCTTAGGGGTTTTTCACAACATCATACGATGACGGCATTGGCGTAGTCACGCTATACGAGTTGGTTTTACTACAAAGGTGCGCCAATAGATGTTTCACACCAAAAAGCACACTAATTAACACTAAAATTCACGAATACAAACAAAGAACACCAAATCGAAGCTAGAAACACCATAGAAGCCCAAATAACACCAAAGGATTCCTAAGGAAGGCAGCTCTGGGGCGAGTGGATAGAGTTTGGCAAGTGCATTTAGTAACGAATGCGAGCTGTTCTATGGTTCGGGATCAATGTAAACCTGTAGGTGTAGGGTTATGCCTGCCCGGCAGTCCGAGCAACAAATTCGTCGCAACGATTTTGAGTGGAGTATATTCCTTCAATTTTACACATTGCAATTGGATTGAAGCCCCTAGCCCGAGTACTTCGCTAATTCGAAATACCAGTCGAATGACATTTTTAAATGTGGGTTTTAGCGTACAAAAATGTGTGAGACCGAGGCTTCCGAACCAAAAGGGTGCCAACAGAATGCTATTACTAAGCTTCCGCTGTCCATTATTTTGTTGGTACCTATCTCATGAGCCCTTGGTATTAGTTTAGACAACTGAAATTTATACTGTAATAATTAATAACATATAAAAACGTAAGGGCATATGAAACGTGATTTTTCAAAGTTAGATATTGTATAATGGTACGGAACGCTTCCTGTGCGCGTAAATTCGAACTTGGCCGGTTTTTATCAAGTTATACATGCTAAAACCTTTCCGAGTTAAAGTCCTTGGTATTATGGTTTTATTATTAGTTAAATATCCGGTTCCACCGCTTCTTTTTCTGTATAAAGTTTAGAGAAAGTAAAACTCAAACGGAATCATCATACAATCCAGTTTTGACGTTCCTGCAATCGTATTCTGTGCGTAGCAAGTTGCAAATACCCGTAGTAAAGTTAGTCCGCCCACTCTCATTCGTGAGCTGCTCGAAGCCTAGTGCCGCGGGACTAGACTTGCATAGTCTGGGCTCAAATCCTCGCCACGTTCATGCAACCACTTTCTTTTGCATTCTGAGTTAGATAAGTGCATTTCGTCACGAATGCGAGCTGCTCCATGGTTCGGAATCCATGTAAAACTGTAGGTACCCTTCTCCCGTAGGATTTAAGCCCGCCCGGGTTGGTACCATCGCATTGGATGAAAAGATGGTCGAAGCGGCAATGAAAAATTGTCCGTGTTTTCCATCCAGTTCAATGTAGCCGTGCTCATAAAGGGAAGGTCCCGGCATGGCACCTAATTCCTTCGGGAATGTGGTGTACAGTATTGGGCTAATATCACAACGGTAGTTAGAGGTATTAGCCATCCATGTTAGGTTGCATAAAAAAAACTCTGAATACTGCGTAAGCAAGTTTTAGGGCCGAGTGCACGAAAGGACAAAAAATCAATATCAACGTCAACGTCTGATCAAACACGTCACTATGTGTGGACAGTATGGAAGGAACTCTATGCGGATCACTAAAAGTGACGTGTTTGAACATTGATTAACTCGTCCGTCTCTTCGTGCAACCGGGGCTTAGTCTCTTTTAGTTTACCTAACCAAGAACTAGATGGCAGCACACAAACCTAAACTCTAGTCACCAGCCTATTTCCAGTGTTAATTTGTAGTCTTCGCCTTGTGCCACCAAAAAGATAATAATCTTTGGCACAACCTCGCATTCCGGTAGGCACGTTATATCACAAGATTTTTTTCTCATCCAAGACGTTGCTGCAATAATTACAGCGCCATCTATGCAATATAAAATGCAAAGGTAACACATTTATTTGCTTTTTCATCACCAGTAGCAAGGCCAGTAGGAACTTTCGTCAGCGAATCATTCTCACACAATAGTTTCATTGCCAATAGAGGGCGACAAAATAATTCATCTGCAAATGTACATACATACATATGGCGCTAGGACTAGCCAACTACTCGCGCCATACAAATGCACTTTTTAACAAATGTAATAATATGTAGTGAAACGCTTCAGCAAATCCAAATAGAACTCCAGACTGATAATGGATTGTTAATATTTTTTTATTCCATCATTTATTTAAATAATAATAAAAATAAAAAAGTTGATTTTTCTCATTAGAAATCTGAAAGTAATTCGATTTCTAGATATAAGCAAAAACAGCATATATGCATAAACAAAAAATTCCATTTGCTTTTAGATTTCTACATTTAGTCAAAAAAGTTCGGAAATGGACACCGTTTCCGCAATGTATTTTGTATAGAAAAAGGAAACATACATTAACGAAAATAGGTTGATTAATAGACAAGGAATCATATATTGTAAGAATGACACTTATAATCGTCAGACTTAGTTAGTTAACTGGTACTAGCTAAATCGCAAAGTTAGACGGTGCCTCGTCTAACTTTGCGATTTGGCTAGTACCAGAGTGGGCAGTCTGAGTTCTCACCGAAATTGGCGTTTACGGCAAACCGATCGACTGGCGTTTTCTCCAAACTCCATACAAGTTTTTACTAGATATTCTGTGGTTTTACTTCTTCAAGCTGTCAAAGTCAAACGCGGACTTCCGATTTGTATGAAAACGCGGAGTGGACGTAAACGGCAACGTCGCCGTATTTACGGCAACGTTGAGTAAGCTGTCAAATCAAGCTCGGACTCGCAAATGTTAGTTCGCTTAACGCCCGCTGCGCGCGCTCTTCAATTTCTCCATACAATTGAAAACGCCAGTCGATCGGTTTGCCGTAACGCCAATTTAGGTGACAACTTAGACTACCGGCTCAGGCCCTTAAATGTATACTTTTTCAGGCGTCGGGTATATGTATAGAATAAAACACAGTTTTAATGTCCATGGTATTACCAGTATTACTACTATTTGCCTATTTATTATATAGATATGTAGGTATTAACTGTATTTACCCACACGTATGTATTAAGCCCAGAATGTGCAAAACTCACCCCTGTGTCGTCACTGGGAGCCCCGAACAAACCATTAAAAATTGTCCATTCGATTTTTTTTAAGAATTGAGTAGGTAAGTACCACTTACCTAAATAGGTAGGCGACCTTTTTATAATACTCAATTTTAAAGATAAAAACTTAAACCCATTCTAAACTTTTTAAGTCTAGTTTTTTTTAAGTAATGTCAAAATAATTCTAAACAGAACACTGTAAAAATTTAAACATCTGATTTTGAACAGGTTTTCAATTGTTTTCGTATTTGTTTTATTATATTTGAGGTCTTCGTCGGCAAAGTATGCAAAAGGGCCAATAGAATAATGTGCGCAAACGGCTAAACGAGATAAATCGTTTCGGTATTACGATTGAAACAGCAACGAGCAACAGCAGTAACATAGAAACTCCGCTTCCATTTTATAAACACGAGTTGTGAGCGAAACGGCGGCGTCTCACTCAAGCGAATGCATAGCAGGGTAAGCAAAAAGAGATGGTATTATTTCCGTGGCTCAACGATACGACCGACCGGACTAACAGGCAGCGACACTCTTTTGGTTGCGGTTTCCAGACGAAGCGGTCGCGTGAACACTGCGGCGGACACCTAGAAGTTTCTGCCATCGCCGCCATTAGCGCTGATCTATCTTCTGGAACTTCAGGTAAAGGAAAAACACCCTAATGAAAACAGCCAAACATCATCGTGATTACTACAGACATCTATTCGACTATTCGTTTTTCGCTAGCCACAATTTGAACGGCTCACCCAAAGAATGACACATGACTTGAGCTACATGACGTTTGACATCCCTGTCAGTTTATTTTTTGTTAATACTTCGTTAGAGAAATCTATCGGCTTTTTAAATCAATGGTCAAATTAAGTAATTTTGTACATTGCAGCTATCAACTATTTTTTTTAGTTCAGTCTAAATGAAGTAGGCAAATAATAATAAACGAATATGTGTCACCTTAGATGAAAAAAAAATGTTTTTCATATAAATGTGTCACCGTTGGCCAAAACCGTTTTTATAATCAGAAAATGTAATTTCACTGGATTATTAAATTAGCCCATTAAACATTTCAATCGCCTCTTTGTCTTAGTATAAATCTAACCTTTCCTAACCTAATCTTACTCTATATAAATCTAACCTTTTCTAACCTAATCTTACTCATTTTTCCTGATCTAACGTAACCTAACCTAACCGCACTATGTTCACTAAAATTGAAGTGAATTCTGTCAGAATATCCATAGTAATATTTGATACAATATCATTATTGATATAGTAAAATCAGGGTTTTGAAAATATCAGAGTGTATTTATTTTAAGTAACGATCGGTTATTTACTTTTCGCACGCTTGAAGTGTGTGCCGCAGCACGCAAAATGACAGGTAGATAGCTTGGTACTCCTCTGAAGAAACCATAGATGAGAAGACTCTTTCTTTTAGAACAGTGAATATACCTACCTACCAAAATTTATGGTAAACCTCATTACATTTTTTCAAACTGATAAAACACGTTTAAACATCCATTGCCCTTTTCAAAACCCTAAAAAAATTAAAACATATTTTCACATATATTTATTTGAAAGCGCGATATTCTGAGACAAACCATTCTTTTCCCATGTCCCATTGCTGTCCCATGACATCAAAATCCAAGATGTAGCCTGGAACATTTATTTGTAAATTAGAAGGTAGCACTTTTAACCCAAGTAAAGATTTCATATGTTTTTATTAGTATTGTTTCGCAGCCTCAAATAAAAAAAACAGATTATTATTGTTACATGTAAGTATTTTTCTAACAGTGTTTTTATTTTGAGGGCATGATGAAAGCCGATTGCAATCAGGTGCTATCAGGCCCTTAACTGTTATATTCATTCTTATGTATTTTTTCCAAGAGATTGTTTTTATTGACATCACTCTTCTGGCCATTTACCAGTACTCGGGATATTTTTTCTAGGGTATCGGATTCGACTTGCTATTTGCGTGGCCTATCTATGAACAATACCACAGAGGCGATGGAGTTGCGTCTATGTTTCTAAGGGCGTTCGAAAATTAAAAAAAAAAATATTTGGGTCACCGCGTTGTCTTCTCTACTCAAATGCAGTTAGACCAAGAGCATCTGGTCTTCAATATTTCTACTATTATTTTATAAAGACAACTAATTATTGTGTTCCACCTTTAGGTGGTTGTTTGTCTTTACAAAATCAAAATCAAAATCAAATAATGTATTGTATACACATTCGTTAAATTGTGCATTGTGGCCAATATGCCGCTTGTCAGAGCTGACTTCTTTCAAGCTTTTTTCCTTCGGGTGGCGTCGTGTTGTTCTACAATTAGATGGGCATTCGGTACCTAATTTTCATTTTTAAAATTATTGACATTCCGTGCTCAAAAATCTTTCCGTCTAAAAAACCAATTTGACAACCAGTTTGATAACCGCTATAAAAGAGTGTTTGAAAATTTAAGGCTTTTCACGCGGCGGGAGGAGACATTCTCCGATGTTTCGTACTGATCATTCAGCCGGTTGTCAAGAAGGCAGCCGCTACGTCCGTACGCAGCAGCCGACTTTTTTTTTCGTTTTTTTTTGCGTTTTTTTCGACTGAAATGTTCCTGATTCCTAAACGCGGAATTCTAAGAATTTCCAATTGGACCTATCCAAAACACTAACAGCTGTATTCAGAGTGGGCGGCCTAACTTAAATACGACGTCAGTCAGTCAGTCAGTCAGTCAGCGTGTTTGCGTCCACTGCTGGACATACGCCTCTCCAATCCTCCTCCAGTCCTCCCGGCCCTCAGCGGTACGGAACCACTGCTTTCCGCCGACGCACTTGATGCCGTCCCACCTGGCGGGTGTTCTTCCCACACTCCGTTTGCCTGTCCACGGCCGCCAGTGTAGGACACGGTTATTCCAACGGTCGTCGTCTCTTCGGCTGACGTGACCAGCCCACTGCCATTTTAGCTTAACCACCCGGTGTCCAATATCGACCACTTTGGTACGTCGGCGGATTGCCTCGTTGTTTACGCACCATATCCCGTAGCGATATTCCCAGCATGGCTCGCTCCATTGCTCGCTGGGCAACTTTCAGCCTTTGGACAACGGCGACCGTCAGAGTCCACGTTTCACACCCGTACGTCATAACCGGGAGGACGCACTGGTCATATATTCGGTCATATAATACGACGGGCTAACTTTAATACGCCGGACTAAACCCGTTTTTGTGGTTAGTCCGGTACTAATCTCGTACTAAGTTTTGATAGGTTCCCTCTGAATTCGACTGTAACAGCCGTATTCAGAGTGGGCGGACTAACTTTAATCAAAAGCAACATCGCTTTTTTAATTGTTCCACTCTAGACCACCTCCATGGTCTAGACTAAATGTAGGTAGGTAATTTTTAACGTTGGTAAGTAATCAAGGGTTTTCCATCTTATTTTTGAAGAATGCCTGTGTAATCTTTTAGTAAAACAAAAAATTACAATAAATATCTTAAACAAAAGAGTACTTACGAAGGGTACTTAAAAAAAAGTACTTACTTACTAAGTCCTACAGTTCGAATGATGACGCTATCTTTGATTATTGCATTCATTGCTGTGCGGCGTTGCCAAGTTTATGCTATGTTCTTAGTGTCCTGTCCTCTCTTTCTTGGGTTGTGTACGGGTAGGAATATTTTATTCCTGTTTGTAGGTATAATCGAATTAGCTTGGACCTTTATTTTAGTACTTACCTTTAACGACTTCTATTAAAAAGTGGCGCTACGGTGATGGTGATTTCACTAATCTCTCTTCAGACTTTTTTTGTTGACCCGTTAATCGTACCTACATTAGTTATTCTGTGATAATATGCGGTTGACCTGAAAAAGGCAATACGTTTCTTGAAATGTTATTTAAACTATAGACTTACTGTCATAGATATATTATATTACTAGCGTATACCGTCGTGTTCAGAGTGAACTATCAAAATTTAAAATGGGATTATCAGCGGACTAATCATACAAAATGCGACTAAGGGCCGAGTGCACGAAAGAACAAAAAATCAACGTCAAAGTATGATCAAACACGTCACTTTGTGTGGACAGTATGGAAGGAACTCTATGCGGTTCACTAAAAGTGACGTGTTTGAACATTGATTAAATCAGCCGTTTCTTCGTGCAACCGGGTCTTAGTACGGACATTATCCGCATTAGTTAGTTAGTACGCCCACTCTGAATACTGCTGTGAGGAACAAAGTTTCATACAATATTTTTAACTCAAAACCTTTTTTCATATCCATGTAGCTTCAAAATAATGATCTTGAATGTTTCAGGTTTTACTTTGAAAAAAATAAGAAAAGTTATGAAACATGATCGACAAAGAACCAGTAGGTCATCTCTTATTTACCAAAAACAAATTGTATTTGTCTTGGTTATTTACGCCCATTCACCTCTCAATCTACGCTTCATCATCTACCATGCTTTCTTTAAGGAAAGCTAGGTACATCATAAAAATCTTTAAAAAAATCACAACATGACTGATAGGGTTTCGAAAAGTTTTCTCGTCGAGTATGTATGTTCCGTCTCTCTCCAACTCGTGGTAGTGATCCTTGAGTTGACTTCTCACTCCCACACTGTATTCCTCTTGTAAGCACAGCGGTGTAATGCTAGGTACTAGTATCTGGTAAAAACTGCCATCTGAAACCATAGATCCATCTCTGCCTAGAACTTAAGCTTTCTCAGTTCTTTCTACCTAGCTACTACTGTTGTGCTCTTACGTAATAATAAACATAATAATAATACTTTTGTTGATATCAACATGAATGATATTTAATTCCACAGGATTCCAGCTAGATAACATTGAACATCTTTTAGAGCACCATTTGACCTAGCAAAGCCCTGCTTCACCTGCGTCATATTTGACGTGAAGTGAACTAACAAGTTTCTTGCTCGCTTGCTCCCGCCGAGCTTACACCTGCCCTCCCTGTTACTCATATTTCCTTCATTGATCGTTTATCCTCACACATCTTCCACAGCCTTTGGATAGAGTCACCACAGCATCTCTCTCTCTCTCTTTCTCTCCACGTAAAATGCATCGATTCCATTGCAGTGTATATATGATTTGTCCATGGTCAGAACACCTGAAAATAATGTCATTATGATATGCACTTATCTGGAGTCGGTGTTTAGGTAAATATTTCTACTTTTGCCACATCCGTTTGGACATATTCACTGATATTACGGCTTTCTGGTTTCAAATACTAATCTGTCTTGAAACATTGCCCAATTACTTTTGTGAGTTTCAGCCATCGGTTTCATGTTGAGTTTCTTATTTAATCGCCTCATCCAAGTTGCAAAACTTGCGTTCTATATGTAAAATATGATTAAACACACATGTAAATATATCAGTAGGCAGTGGAAATAACGCAATTCTATAAATGAAATGACTTCAACAATATATACACGTACAATAAAAAGTCAAGTCGTCTAACACATTATTCATGACCTTTAGCCGTTTTCAGTGAATTTGCTTTACATCTTTACATGTAATAAAGCGTGTCTGTATTAAAGATATTTACCAAAAAAATAACTGGGAGAAGTAAAAAAAAATATTTTTAAATGTTTGTCTGTTTGGGTGTTCATTTGGGCGCAAATCACGCAAAATCCACCAATTACATTAAAAAAAACGTTAGTGAGTCCAAAATTGTTTCATACATTTTTTTTATTTAAAACTCTGAAAACGGCTGCAAGAATGAACAATTCATGTCGTATGAACCAGTTCGTGACAAATATCAGTTTATTTGCAAAGACAATGCCCGCCAAATGGGAGCAAGCCAGTCTTCACAAATCGCCATTTACAACCATCGATTCTTTCAGCCATTTTTTAGGGAAAGAGGGGACCGCGGGAACTTGAACCAAGCAAGAACCTTGAAGCGATACTTTACTCCAGTGGGAACAAGAAATCGTTGTGAAACATTTGCACATTGCAGTTTGAATACTATTATTTCTGTTATGAACTACCTACAGTGACCTCTCAACGAATAGTAATTTTTTTTTAAATTGGATCCTATCTGAAAAAATATACTTCGATAATCTGAACAAATGATCAAAGATAGTCTGTTGATAATAGAGAATAAACTGGTGGTAGATACAGCCTGGGTCAGTATTCTGCTATGTAACTGGTCTAAAGGTAGAATTTGTGGCCTCTGTTCTTGCAGGTAGTGCGCGCTAAACGGGTGTGTGATATGAAAAATAAAAATATTTGGGTCGATTCTTCATGTTTAACTACATATTTTCAAGTCTTTATGGTATTGTAGTGTTGCCTAGTAGTATTATTGTCGTTATTGTTATTGTTGGTTATAGTTTATTTATCATCCATAGACAGTACACTTCACTCGGATTTGTCATATTTTATCATTTAACGATTCGTAGTTGCATTGGATATTAACGGAGATATGGTCTAGACGTTAACCAGGTATTTTAGGCATATTTGGAGCAAAAAAGGTAGTTTTTAAAAAGGTAGTGAAAAAAGAGGTTGTTGTATGGCATAAAAATAATTCGTCCTCCCTGCACATTTATGTAAATAACTACACGCAAAATGTATGCGGTGGTCGAATTGTTTTTAAGTCGTCCAACAAAATGTATATTACCCATCTTTTTTGCTTAACACAGGTTTGCCTACGAATACCTGATTAACGTTTGGACCATACCTACGTTGACACATGTATAATATAAATACCATCAACACTTATGAACAAATAATTTAGCTACTAGCTGAGGTTAACAGTTCTGCTCAGGCCAATTTCGTTTTGAATAGTCACCCAAGCGGAGCCCTTTTTTAACTTTTGCTTTGCTCCTAACTCAGAGTCGTAGTGGAATTTTACCTATGCCTAAAACCTTCCTCCAGAATTGGCTTATCAAATGCAAATATTTCTTCAAATTCGACTAGTTCGAGAGATTTGCGAGTCAAGACAAAAAGGTTCGAATAGCTGAGCTCGGAAGATTAACAAGATTCCAGAGAAAAACTTTTAAAAACAGCTTAAAAAAAGAGTCGAATGTTTAAAGAAAACAGCCAAAATGGTCTATCCGTTCTTAATTTTGCGCTTAGCAACACAATCATTTTGTATAAGATTCCTTCGTGGGGCACACTAGAAGGCCAACGGCTTTAAATTTTTCTGGTTTATTCTTTATGTTTGATTGTTGATCTTAATTGTGTAGTGTTGTAATTTGTTAGTTCTCTTTATGTTTGTTACAAGGAACGATTTTTGTTTATGTTAAAGACAATCAAATTACGTATACTTAGTTTTAAATATTGAAGTACGCCGCCTATTTAAGAAAAAATATGAATATGCAAGGGAATGGAATTTCTTAACGGACATGGTGGATGGTTTAAAACATTAAACATCACTCAAATTCGAAACAATTAAATTGTATCTTTCATCGTTTTTCATTGTTAACCTAGACGAGTTTAGGAACAATCGGCGGTTAGGGATGACGGCAGTTTTCTGGCACTTGGATAAGGAAAAAAGAGGTTCATGGCCTGAGCGTCTACTCACGAAAGCGAAAGCGAAAAGTTCTCGTTTTCGCCTCTGTCAAACTCTATATAGAAAAAAGTAAAGAAAATGTTTTTTTGTGCATAGAGTTTGACAGAACCAAACACGAAAACTTCTCGCTTTCACTGAGTAGATAGGCTGTAACTGAAACACAAGGTCAACAACTCAGGAGATGCCCAGGCTACGGGCCGAATCGAGGCTAAAATGTCCACAAACCGCGAAAACGGCTGTACCGTACGATCGATTTCGGTTCCAAAGTTTGTGATCGTTGCCAATATCAACTCTAACGTGAAGTGTTAGGTTAGGGGCTGCATTCGTGCCCGTACGTTTCATAATACCCCAATGGATCCATTATCGATGCTATGGTTCTGTTGAAAATATTTTTTTATTTGCAGTTAATTTTACTTTTAAAAATTATGTTTGTTAGCATCACCCCTATCTGTATAGTAAATCAAAGTATCATCTGGGCAGTCGTTTAGTATTGTGGTTTTAAAATTAAATACCTATGACAAAACGACCAGGTCTTAGATACCCTTTGCACCACATGCAATATGCACCATAGCATAGCACCAATTCGTTGATTTTCATAAATTATTTTGAAAGGGTAAATAAAACGATCACTGACAAATTTCTTGAAAATTATTTGCAAGATGATGATGTTATAATGATAATAGACCAGCATCTTACCACTGATATATGTGGTTTTTGGTTTTATATGTATGTGGATATTGTGGTTAATTACTGATTTATCATAAAATTGGCGTAAAGCCAATTTTATGATAAATCAGTAATTTTGGGTCATGTCATGCAAAAAGACCGTGCCGCATGCATAGCATAACTGGTGGCCACGGACATCCATGACGCACAGGCATAAATATCTCGTCTGTTCGGTGATGCGGGGGGGGGGGGGGCACAAGCGGTGAGACGTAGGAGGGGCAGCGACGTGGGGTCGACGAGCGACGCGTCGATAGCGCTGAGCATTCTGGCAACATCGCATTCCAGGCGCTGTTTTGTTTCATCGGCAACGCCTGTATCGTTTTTGATGAATTTCTTGTCACTAGGCTTATCTAAACGTCGATTAGAATCGTATATTGGTAGTCTATGAAGCTCTCCTCGAGTAATTTCATCATCTCTACGAGATTATCCAATAACTTCTGAGGAAAGTTTGGCAGCGACGCCCTAGTCTATTGATTGACCTCGGGTTTTCTGCGCAAATCGGTCTCTCTAATTCCTCGCTGGCGAAGCGTTGGCTGGCTGTTCGTTGATGATGACGATGACTTGGATTTCACTTTCGCTGGTTTTTATATATTTTCATGAGTGTGCACTTAATGACCTACATTAAATTAGGTACATCTACTTATGTACATCTAAGATATTATTTACCTTTTGTATGGTTACCACATAAACGTTTTGTTTCCATTAATTTGTGATTAAGCAGCGACATCTATATTAAAGCATTATGTGATAATAAATATAATACATGTTGTATTTATGTACCTACCTGTAGCAGAACCTGTACTAAAGCAAGTATAACATATACGGCCGTAAATTAAATGAGTAGGTACTAGCGAATTATTTTTGGTACTAGGTAGTTACAGTATCAATTGCTTATATGCTAAATAATGTACCTACTTATAACCTACATTCAGGTATAGTGTCAGACGCATACTATGCATAGTAGGTACCTATAATGAATATCATGGACCTACCATAACATAAAACATAAAAAATGGACCTACCTACCTAATAAATATGCAGGCATCGATTGCAGGCGTTTATTACAACCAAGAACGTACCTTTTTAACCGTTCTTGGTTATAACGTATTGATTGACGTCTTCTACATTTATCACTAGTAGTTTACTATTTACTATACGTAATAATGAATTTTGAGACAAAACAATTTATCATTAAGAAGTTTGTTTTCAATCATATGTTGTTGCTACATATATCACACCTACATGTACCTACTAAACAGCTATGCCGAGCTATTCCTTTTCAATTAACTTTTATAAGTAGATAAGTAAAAAAAATATTCAAAATGACCGAAATCGATAAATTCTCCTTTAGAAAATCAGCACTCTAAGTTTTTCCCTAAACCACGGCCTCCGTCTATCCTATCCCGATTTAAGTTTTACGACTATGGCAACCCTAGTAATTAGGCATATACCTACTTACCTACAAGTAGGTACCAAGAAGAGAAGTTTTGCATCAATATTTTTTTTGTAAATCCAGGAGTAAAATATGGATAAGTGCCGCCCATGACAACTCAGCACACAGTGCGCCGCACCCGACCCTGTCGCGGTACAGGATTATCTCTTGCATGCAAGCGCTCCAAATTAGGTACCTACCTACCAAGTGAAACAGAACATCGGGTTATTTGGGTTGTCATCGGCGTTTATATGTATACCCGTTCTCGTGGGTGATGGCAAACCGAATTTGGTCTATGCTTCGTCAATGGTCTATACGCTCGGTGGGCAATCTTGAAATGTTGATATCTCGTATCTCTACATTTTCTTAACACAATATTTGATGCATTCTACTGTACCCGCACTCGAAAAAAACAATTTAGGCGAAGCAGATGCCTCAAAAAATTTGCTTTATTTTAAAAATGGGTTATGTCGATTAATACAAATGATAACAAGAAGATAAACTGATCCTGGCATATGAATGCAATGCCAAAGTGGTAACTGGGTAAGTAGGTACCTAGTTAGGTAGGTACATAGGTAGGCATGACATGTTAACTCTGATCTGAATAGGTACGACTTTTAAAATCTTAATTTACAAACTCATCTACAATCTATGTTTTACAGGCAGGTAGTTTCATGTAAAAAATTGATTGTTTGATACCTACTAGATTACGCGATATCTAGGTTACCTACCTAGGTTAGTACTTACCTACATTGCTACTTGATTATTTTCTCATTTTCGAGCAGTGTCGGGTAAGAATTACTTTGTAATATTCTTTGGTAGGTGGGTAGGTACTTATAAACAAGTACGAGTCTTGTACCCTACTTAAATACAAAACAGACAAAAGAAACGAAAAAAATTACAAATAATGTACAAATATTTATATTCGTTCTATCTTTAACATAATTTAGATAAGTATAATACCGCATCTTCAGTTTCCGTTCCACGAAATTGTCCTCTTCACTCTCCCTTCCTTCGCGCTGTCGTTCTTCTATCTGGTTGCGCCAGCAGAGTGAGTTATATGTATAGCCAAAACAACATTCAACCACGCGATAAATATTCAAGAATATGACATCGTTTCAGATCAATCGCCCGGTTCTGTCCCGCGTCGCTGTAGTTATCTCGCTCGCACACACCCATGTCGGATGCCGTGTCCCTGTCATTCAGTGCGCCGTAGCTTCGGAGCTCGATGAATATACTACATTTAATCGTTTGTTGACCCGACCACGCTCTGTGAGCGGCGCTAGTATCGCGTCGGTCCGCCATTTTGTGTGCTTCTTCTCTTCTCCCTCTTCTTCTAGTCAGTGCTTTTTGAGCGTCCACGCTGGTGGCACGTATGTCGTTTGCTGCATCTTCTGCTGTTGCCTCTTCTTTTACTTCTACAACGGGAGGTGAATATAAATATTGTTATCTCATCGTAGTTACTAATAATTATTGCAGCTTTAGGTTAGTTTAGATGTTTCATGTTTAGATTTCACCGATATTAACTTTTTCGTTTTTCTTACTTCTTTTTTAGTGTTTTGGGTACCAAAATCCAAATCTAGATTGTAGTGCATCATAAATTATCTAAAAAAGTTGTTTCTGTTATATTTTTAATTTGACAGTTGAGTTTCATTGAATGACAGGTGGTTTTTTAATAATTTCTTTAAATTGCCATTTGCGGGTAGTTATCTAAGTTACCTTACTACCCCTGATCTACCATGATTTTAAAAAATCTAAGGTTTTTTATGTTAGGGGGATAAACGCAAAAATATACTAAAATTTAAATAATCATACCTGGTATAGGTATGATTATGTACAATAAAAAAAAATTACTTTATTACCGATAAGTGATTTTTTTTCTAAAATAATCTAAACTCTTAAAAAAATATTGCGGTCAGCGCATTGCCGTCTTTCGGTTCCATTCGTGTTACATCGAAGATAGCAAACTGTATTTATAATCACCCTCTACTTTGGTCCCGACAAACTCGCGTCGGCTCGCTCGCACACGTAACCACAGCTCATTACACCGAGGTGGGACAGAACGAGTTCGCACCGTTGTTCGTAACGCATGCGAGTGAAGGTGCCAGCTTGGTTGCAGCGAGGGTCGAGCCGAGCGTAAACTTTGGATTTCACGTTTCCTCGCGCTGCCGCGCCCGTCGGCCATCTTGGTCTATTGTATGCGTTACCGTAGATTCTCCTTTCCATAGAATTTCTTAAATTTAATTAAAATTCATATAACAAAATATGATTGAATAACTAATTTTTTTATTAAAGTTGACTGTTTTTTTCAAAGAAGGGTAGGTACCTGATCAATTAATAATAATCAATTTAAAAAAAATATAAATATCGATACCTTGATATGAACCCACCTACTAATATATATAATACGTTTTGTAATGGAGACAACCACTGTAACAATATCCCTACATATTGTAATTACATTTAATATATCTTAACTAACTGTACAAGGCAGATATCGTTAGGTAGTTACTGTGTTGAAACCTAGGTACCTACTCACTACATGGAAGGTCGCATTGTAGGTTATAACTGTGTATACCTAGTAGTAATAGTGTGTTTTTATCTCGAAATTTAGCCTCTTGCCATGGAATATATTTGACGACTCCAAGTGTTCCTTATGTGTCCCAAAGGCTGAATTATATACAATTACAATACCTAGGCTGACAGGCTACCTAATTTTAGGAGACCTAATTATCTAGAAGTCTACTTATAATCTATTGCTAGTTATAAGGACTTATACTTACACATGATTTCTAAATATCCTTTTTCATGTTGAGGATCGTTCGATTCTTCCAGGGTTCTAATTATTATGAAAAAATCATCAACTTTAAAGTACCATGTACTAAATCGGACATTTTGTATTATTCCGCGACGTTGCCAAAGTTGCTTCACTACTCTCGCATAATATACGCACACACAGGCAGCGGCAGCCGTCAATAAGCGACGTTGCCGCTGCCAGCTCAGTGGCGATAGAGGGGATTGTGTAGTCGTTGCCATGCATGCATATCTATCCATGTGTGATATTATGATCCCACCAAAAACGTAAATGTGAAAAGGGGGCCAAGTTCGGAAAAAAAACCAGTGGTTTCGTCTTCGCCGACTAAATAATCCAATTCTGCGGGGTTGCCCAGTTTTAATTTAGTTAATTATTCTTAATGCGCGCGGGTTTTTTATTTAGAACTAGCCTAATCAAAACTTAGATTTGAATTATTTTAGACAAGCCCATTTGTTCTTTATAAAACCGAACCTTTTTCACATTGATGTTTCGGTGGGAATTCAATTTCTTCTTTATTTGCCCTAAAATCATGTCACGACACGTTGATTGGGTAACGAATGAGTCTCTCAGTAATTCTTGAATAAACTGAATGTTCTGGCGGATTTTTTGGCATGGACAATTTTCGTTGCCACTTAATCTTCTTTCATTCAACACGATATTGTGCCAGCCCAGTAAAAAAGGAAATCTACAGTTTTACATGGTATCCGAACCAATGGCACTCATCCAGAACCCGGCAGCACCCAGAATTACTTCACCTCGATTTTTTCAGGCGTCAAGCCACTGGGCTCCCGCGGTTTTTAATTACTTTGCTAATAATATGCAAACCAATATAATAATAACTAATAGCTAATATTAACCATATTTAAATGTGTTTTGCTTTACTGGAGATTTTGACATTAAGGCTTGTTCAAATATACGCGAATACCGCGCGGTACGGGGCGGGTCCCTCGCGGTATTCGCTGCCACCACAGAATAAGTAAGTAGTTTTAAGTAGTTTTCACGGCAAAGGTGTTTAACCTCCACCGCTAGTATTAATAGGAAAATAATTGGAATGGGGATGAAAACTGCTAATTTATCGCCACAGGTGGAGTCCAAGCGAGCTAAGCTGTTAGATACGTTACAAATTAGAACAGAATAGATTGGAAAAAAATATTTTCTCAACCTATGTAGTTGACATGACTCAATTTCCTCGTTATTATTCCGAAAATGTATTTTGTATTTTGTAATTACGCTCATAAAATGAATTCGTGGGAGAGGAAATATGACAATAACATAAGCTATAATAATTTCATTTCAAACTTTGCGCTGGTCCATTACATTAAAATTAGTTTGAAGACAAACAAAAGCTCTTCTTTTCCTTCAAACCTTTATTCTTCCTGCATCAATTTGTATCTAAAATCTCGTAAATAAAACTTAAGGCTCCAACTGACTCCAGCGTTCAGCAAACGAACGATAATGGCGAACTCCGGAAGCATTGAGTTTGCGTTAGGGTTCATTGTTGTATGCACATTAAAATCGAGGGCGACGGCGAGTCTACTTTCTAAAGTAAATTAATAAATGTTTCATGCTTATTCACTAGATAAATATGTGATCTTGTACCACAAAAAAATATTTTTTCTAAATTGTTTATAGTTTCCAAGCGCCGGCTTGAAAACCTAGTAAATAGGTGTTAACAAACTCATTAAACAACTCATTAAAACCGTTTTACGGTCATACACTAGATAGTAGTGGTGGGCGTTTCCACTGGTCTTCGAAAACGTTTGTAACTGTTATTGCTGATGCCGATAGCCGTTTGCGGAAACTGTTGCAAAAAGAAATGAAAAAAAAACTCCCGGTCCCTTCTTCTCCTTCTTTTTTTTTTTGGTGCAACTAGACATGAATGGGTAGAATGAGATCTAGCACGGTTCGATCATCTTACACGAATTCTGAATCTCGAGTGCAGTGACCTGTATTCTCAACAAAAATCAAAATCAAGAAAGAGGTTTTGTCATTAAGAAGTCAGACAAAACTTTTTATCTTCGACAAAATAATCCCCAGAAATAATATAACACAAATAAAAAATAACATAATTATAATTTATTTTATATGCCTATTAGCATTTAGAAATACTAATCGTTGGACTTTTTCTGTAAGCAAACCAAAACGGCGGTCGTTAACAATGTAGCCCCTCTTCGACTACAGTGCGCACTGCGCGCGCGCATTACAGTTTCGGCGGTAACTCCAGTTGTGAGAGTCGCCGGCTACAAGCCGCAACGAAGTAATTATGTAATTATTAGTATTATCTTTGCCGCAACTCCAGTAACGAGAGTCGCCGGCTCCAAGCCTCAACCGACGTTACAGCAACTGCCGCCCGCCATTGCGCGAGACAGTCGCGGCTGGCGGGTCGTTGCGTCTAGACGGCTCGCAACCTACGGGCTTTCGTTGGCGCGCCGCGTTCGCGATCCCGTGCGCTACAAGAAATTAGTAGCGGCCATACTGCTCGGCGTAAAATGAATACTTCGTTTTTACACTAGTAACAGTTATACGAACCCGTTTCTCATTTCTCGTCCCACGAATACTAGATAGTAGTCTAAACTTTGATATTTAGATTTTTCTGCCAGAGTTTTTTCTTAACCAACGCTGAGATAAAGTAAAAATAAACCCAAAATATTGGAAGTTGGCGTCATGTGGAGCCTTAAGGTGGGCCTTCCCGCTCAACAACCCTCTACCAACGTGGAAAGAAGATCATGCGCATATTTTTGTCAGAGATCTAAAATTATACTCAAAACAGCTTTATTTGATCGAACTTGTCATTTTAAAATAGTGTTTTTGTTTCTAAGTTAAAAGGTCCGAAAGTTCGAATTTTTCGCGCATTTTATACAATAACTTTGAACGTAGATTACTCAACGATAAAATAAAAACATTTTTAAAAGGCTAGTCATTAGACCTAGCTTGTTTTATGAACATTTATAATCAAGTTGGTTTTTGTTTGATTGTTGACTACAGCGGTCGTGATTTATTTTTAGCTAAAAGTCGTTTTGTAATTAATTTTTTCGTAAATCTTACCAAATCATACACAATGCAGATTGTCTTTTTTGTGGACATATTGTATCCTCCTCATCACGGAGCCTGTCTTATTCTTTGAAACAGAGGAGGTCCCAGAGCGCAACAGCACGGTTTTGTACCGTGCCCGCGAATGAGTTAGTCCCGCCGGGTTGGGCCACCTACTTCAAACTGTCGTATTCAGAGTGAACGGACTAACTTTAGTGAGCCGTTGCCAGACTAAACCGGTTTTTGAATGGTTAGTCCAGTGCTAATCTCGTACTAAGTATTGACAGGTACACTTTGAATACGACTGTTAATATTAACTACGGAGATTTTTTTAAATTTTCTGTTCTGGCGTAATAAATCCCACTTATTTAACTAAGCCCTAGCGGTAGGGTTTATTTAACTAAGCCGCAATAACTAACCGCGAAAAAGCTGAAGCGGCATTAACCTGCAAACAAAATTATGAATAACAGCGAAGGTATTTTATTTTCGTAAAATTCTACTAAAGTACTAAACGAATGAATACTTCGGTGCTAGCTAAGTTAATAACGTTTAACTATGTGGCAGATCCGCGCTAGTTCCACCGTCGCGAAACGAATTCGCCGGCGAACCGATTAACCGAAATCGCGGCCCCACCCCTGCAAAATTTAACGTTAATAAATTACCGGTTAATGACGATATTGAATTTATGAAATGCCTTAACCGGGTATCGGTAACCAAAATATAGCGATTAACCCCCAACTCTAATTGAATATCGCACCCTTAGAAATAAAATGACCCAACACAAAACGGTAATATCAGGTTTGCTATAAACCGACAATAAAAGCATGCTCTAACCCAGGGATTAGAAAGAGACTGAAATAAAAGTATTAAAGGGGACATCTATACTTCAGCGCCTTGCGCGATCCACTAGTTATGTCGCACTGTAAGTCATCACTACATAGTATAAAACAAAGTCGCTTTTTCTGTCCCAATATCCCTATGTATGCTTAAATCTTTAAAACTACGCAACGGATTTTGATGCGGTTTTTTAATAGATAGAGTAATTGAAGAGGAAGGTTTATATGTATAATAACATCCATTAAATAGTGAAGAAATACTGTTATTTTTGAGGTTTCTAATGTGATGTCGTAAATAATGATTTTTTTTCCTTATGGATATAATCTTCATGGTATAGGGAAAGGGGAATTGCTTTTACTCCAAATTTAACGCGTGCGGGCCACGGGCAGTAATGAATAAATCAAAACTACTGGATCGATTTTAATATTTTTTCAGTGAGTGACATAGGCTATATATTTTATACCCGTGCGAAGCCGGAGCGGGCCGCTAGTAAAATAATAAAAATGGCTTTTCTCTTTTTGTATTAGTTGGGCTCACAATCAACCATTCCACAACCTGGCTTACTTGAATACCGATGCCGCGAGCTGCAGCGAGTTCCGCGCGCGTCCCGTGTATATTCGAACAGGCCTTATGATGTTCAACCATCGATATATGTTCAACGAATTCACGTCAAATAACCATATAGACTAGGAGGTCGCGACAAAAATGGTAACGATAACGTAAATGGCTGAAACTGGTTTCACGGGATAAAGACCAACCCTCTGAAGCTAAATGTGTCAGTCTGCCTGTTCCAAGTGGTTGCGTTACGTAGATAATGGGCCTGAAAAACTAGTTATGGTGACAAAAAATATATATGATATGGTAAATGGATGCAAATAACGAAGCATGAAAGTATCAGTGTACACTTGCTTAGCAATACCAAAACTCAACAAACATTTTGGTTGCATTTCGTAGTTATAGGCGATTTAGGATACCGATATAACTTGAGGTATATTTAAGTATTTAATTAAAAAACCGACTGGTTTTTGTTGTATAATTAATAGGTATCAATGTTTCCAGACAATCAGTATGTTCATCAGCAGGTACATACAAGCATCTATTTTATATAGTCAACCTACTTAGATAACGCAACCACTTGGCACGGGCAGACCGACATATTTAGCATCAGAGGGTTGGTCTCTAACATGTGAACCCAGATTCAGCCATTTACCTTAACGTGACCAAAAACGTCGTGACCTCCCGGAATAATAACCGTTTCAGGTTAAATGGTTTTGTCGTAATCAGCGATTAGAAGTTTTACACGCTAGGTAATGGTGTAAATCTTATTTTGAAACGAACCTAATAAATCTGAAATTGGGGGAACAGGCTCCGGAAATAATAGTTAATGAAAAGGTACACAAGTACGGAAGTACAAGGTACGGAATAAGTCGTTTTAACTTTTTAATTACATTTTAACAACAACGACAACATTATGTCTTTAATTTTATGGCATAATAGCCCAAAATAATGATTTTGATCAGTCACTCAGCTATACGAGCCCGAATGAAAGGTATGCATGAGGCAGATAACATTGAGAATCAGCATGCGCTGAAAGCGCCGCATTATATGTCGCCATCAGCATGCGGCGAAAAGATTTCGACTACCATTTTTGAGAAATGCGGTGCGTACGGTGCTGGTAAATGTGTGAATTATTTCATACAAATAATTCTATAATTCGGCGCGTACGGCGCGTTCGGCGCGTGCGGTGTTGATAAATGTGCAATTACCTTTAGGGCTTATTTTTGAATAGTCAGATAAACATCCAGATAACTATTCGACGGATTTATTTACGCTTCTGCTTATCCATCCGATATAGTAAGTCCGTATGTTTATTAACAAAATTATAGTAAGATAATTGTAATAGAAGATATAATTCTCCGGCAATGAATGTCCGTCTTTTGACCAACGTGAATGTGTACTATCAGTCCGATAAGTACTGATATAGGGGATATAGGGGATCATTAAAAAAAAGAGTTTTAATTGTTTGCGATGTTTGTAATAGTTGAGCCGCGTGAAACCGCGTAGGCGGCAGCATGCGGCAAACCTACTCGGATTACGATCGTCGAGTGCAACATCTGTGCAGCACATTACTTATTCTGTGGCAACAGCGAATATCGCGGACGGCTGCGAATACCGCGCGGTTTTCGCGTACATTTGAACAGGCCTAGATGTGCAATTCTAAACTTGTTTTATTTCTTCATACTAACCTCCGAGTATGTTTTGTTTAGATGAGCAATCCTTTTTAAACGACTTCAAAAAGGGATGGTCTGTATTTTTTGTAAGTCTTGTGTTAATCGATATCTCCGCAGTTTTTTTATGCCACCTGACATGAAATGCTACGTATTTACTACGTATAAAATTCACAACTTATAAAAGTAGTTTTGTGAAAAACCTCAAAACCATGCAGATTGCACAAAATCCACAATGTATAATTATATACATTGTACATGAAGAAAGATTAAAAATAAAATCAACTCTTTTCGTTATATAGAAAGGTATAAAAGTCACGACGTATACAATTCACAAAAGAAAACCGTGCAGTACACTCGAACAAAGAGTTTAGGATACACATCCGGTTGAATGAAAAGATGAACAGTCGAAATACTTTGACTTTTAGAATATATGTGATGAGTATAGATTCAAACATAGTTGAGGACGTCTACTAGCTACTGAGTAAACAAAACCCTAACAAAATTGAATCAGAGGTTGTATTTAAACACCTTAATTTTTTACGTTTAACCGGAAGTGTATCCTTTAACCTTTGGTTGACTGTACGTATAAAATGACACGGAGCACTGGGGGTCTACTCATGAGATTCTCAACTTTGCGTCACCGGTGACTCACCGGTGAGTCACAACGCTGCCGAACTCATGAAATGACAGAGTCACCCTAATGTTGTCCCTTTCTAATTATTCTAATTAGAGTGCAATGATATTGCACACGTCAGGCGAAAGTGTCTCACTTTCATCTGTGACTAACTCGTTTTCGCATTCCTTAGTAGATATATTGCATAAATCACCCTAATAAGTATACATTTAAGGGTGCAATTGCTACGGGGCTGTATTTATTACAAAGTAAAAAATCTTTACAAACTTTACCCAACCTAACCTAATGTAACCCAACCTAACCTAACCTTACCCAACCTAACCTAACGCAACCTAACAACCCAACCTAACCTTACCCAACCCATCCTATCCTACCCTAACCTAACCTAACCTAATCTAACCTAATCTAACCTAACCTAACCTAACCTAACCTAACCCAACATAACCTAACCCACCTAACCTAACCCATCCTAACCTAACCCAACTTAATCTCACTAGGGTGACTCTTTATTCAATAAATAAAAATAAACTAATATTTTCACATTTTAAAGAACCTAATAAAATATTATACGCTTAAAAAATTTACTTAAATAAAAAAAAAACAAAAAGTCACATATAAAACCTTTAAATCATGTCTCTGAATTTCATATCAGAGAAATTTGGAGGAACTAAATAAATAAAACCAAATCTAAAAAAGCCCTAATAATTTAAACTTCAAAAGAACGACTATTAGGGCATTTATCGAATGAACTGTGCCACTAATAATAGTCCGTCTTTGATTTTCGAAATTCTTGTTGTGGTTCGCTAATTTGTCTCATATGTATTTTTTTTTTCGCTACACCTTTATACATAATTTTCTGCATACCTAATATAGTAGGATTTTTGTTTCGTGCTTTTTCCCACAAATTATATTCTCTTTTGAATATTAGGTTAAATTGATTGCATTTTGATTTGTTAATGTAATTTTTGGTCATGTGTCAAATGCAACCGCAATTAATTTCATCCCACAGTGCAATTTTTATTGGATGAAGTTTCTTACAGGAATTAATAAAAATGTAATGAAAAAGATCATGTTTACTTGTTGCAGGACTAAATGGCTGAAACTTAATACAATGCAATTGATTCTTGAATCAGAAAGAATACCAGCTGATCCAAATAAAAAAATGTCCGTGCTGCAGGCGGCAGCTTCAGTCAATGAACATCTATCTGGTGATCCCCCTATTATGACCGAACCCGATAATAACCGAGCAGTAGACGGAGTTATTGACAGGGAGAATGGAGAAAAAAATACTAATATAATGTCGAAAAAAAATAAAGCTACTATTGATATTGCTGCTGAAGACATAAGCGACATAACACTCATGGGTGACCAAAATATGGCTGAGGAAATAAAAACTGATATAAGCGAAACAAATGCTGAACTTATGTCAAATAATCAAGCTATGATTGATGATGTTGCTGAAGACATAAGCGACCAAAAAATTATGGGTGACCAAAATGTGGCTGAGGAAGATAACACTGATGTTCCTGGTAATGCAGCTGTAACAAATTTGGGCGAAACAAATGCAGAAATTATGTCAAAAAATCAAGCTATGATTGATAATGCCGATAAAGACATAAGCGATGAAACAATAATGAGTGTCCAAAATGTGGCTGAGGAAATATACACTGATGTTGCTGGTAATGCAGCTATAGCAAATTTCGACGAAACAAATAGTCAACGAATGTCAAAAAATCAAGTTATGATTGATAATACTACTAAGGACATACGTGATGAAATAATCAAGGATGTTAAAAATGTAGCTGAGACAGTTATCACTGATGTTGCTGTTGATACAGCTGTTAAAAATTGGGTTGAGAACCCAATGGAATCGACAGTTGAAACTATCGTAGACGCTGGTAAAGGTGACAAGATGAGCTTAGCGAACACAGGCACTGGTTCTGGCTCTAGTAAAGATCATTCTGAGAATACCAATGAAGAAGAAGAAGAGCCAATGGAACATTTGGAGCTATCAGATAACGACGATGAAAATGATAGTAAAAAGTCAGATAACTGTTCAATAGACGTTGAGAAAGAAGAAGATGGTATAAAAGCGAATATTTTAGAAAGCAACATTGCCGATAATGCGGATATCTTAGAAGAAGATGTATTAATGGGTAGTCCCCCAAATTCCAACAAAAATGCAGAACCGATGAACGAGGATATATCAAAAGACAGTTTAGAAGATATCGAGAAAGACAAAGTGTCAAAACATGAAGCTGTTCTCCTTGACAATGGCAACTACGAACAAAGCGAAAGTAAAGATCACACCGTTGATATCTCTGATGGGAAAAACGATGATATAGAGACAGGTAAAATTTTTTGTCGGCATATTTCTTTTTTTATATAAATATATTTATTTATTTATCTGATAGAAAACTTGCAACTAATGTACAAAATAGAAAAGAATATGTTTTTACAGATGCAATAACTGCTATCTATGCGCAAGAAAGAACCTAATGAATTATTTCTAAACTCAAATTAAGCATGCAATTGAGCATTTATAATTGTACAAAGGTAATATTAGATATTTAAGGTGTGAGGGTGCGTGGTGTCAGGGTGTGATTGTGTGTGCGTTAAAGAAAAAACAAACATTATGTTTTTATCAAGGAAGGACATGCCCTTTTGTTTATTTATTTATAAAACACATTATCTCTATATGTATTGCATATGCACTCATGAAGCAAACACGATTTCAAGTGACAGATGAAAGTGGAACGCTTTTGCCTGACGTCGTCAAATATCAAATGTTATTATGTGTCATTACACTCTAATTAGAATAATTATAAAAGGACAAAACTAGGGTCACTCGTGGCTGTCATTTCATGAGTACGAAATTTTTGTGATTCACCAAATATAGGTATAATACCAGTGACTCACAGGTGAGAATCACATGAATAGACCCCCGGGTATCCAATCTAAATAAAAAAAAAATCACAATGTGAAACAAACACGCTAATCTCCGAAACCACCCAAACGATTTTGATGAAATTTTTCGAATGTGTACGGTTTGCTCCCGCTTGAAAGAAAGGCTACTTTACATACCTTTTTTTTTGTTTCAATGTCCCGAGTGGAGTCGTGTACTACAGCCAGTATATAATTTAAAATACTGTTTTTATTTTATGAGTTCATTATTTAACTAATTGATTAGAATAAATGTTCCATAAAACTTATTGTAGGTAACACATGCAGATAGGCAGATAATATACAGTAATTTGCTTCCTGCTACAGACATACATCTTTCATACATGCTCTCGATTACGATAACTTCACCAATCTCGTCGACGTACATTCTCCCAGCGCCCGGGCACGACAATTCCACACACTTCTGCTTTGTAAATTTTTTTCCTCATTCTTTCATCAACCATTCGCTCTACATGTCCAAACCAGCTTAACATACCCTTCTCTAATTCTCGTCACTGTATCTTTGTTCAGTTGACAATCCTCTCTGTGTGCTAGACAAATGGTGACTAAGCTGCCGCTATTGCGGAACTTGTCTGGTAAACTCACTCTGCAAAGTTTCCTCAATAAATGCATTTTTACTGTGTTTATTCTATATTCGTCCCTCTTCTACCATACCCTAGTCTCTTTTTCATGCATAAGTATAGGCACAGCACTCTGTTATGAATTGTCATCCAAGCTGTAGGCATAATCTCTTAGCTTTTCATCATGGAGCTCAACGCACTGTTGACTCGGGTGCCAGCACGCGCTCTTCTTTTAATGTTAAATATCATTATCCATCACGGTTAAACATGATTCATAGAAACACAAACGAATACACCTTTTCTAGCCTTTTACTAATTAAACTAACATTACACACAGTCATTACTTCGTCTCGTTTGAAAATTATTACTTTCATCTCGCTTACATTTATATTAAAACATCGTTGATTGCAGCATCATTCATTGTAGCTACTACCAGCTTCAGTTCTGTCGCTGATGAAGTTACGATTTTGATTACGATATAACGTTAAAGTTGTAAAATGATCATGGGTTCAATCACTATATCAACGAGATAATAAAATCAAGGATATACCTAAGCGACAGACTTAGCAACCCAAAATCTCATCAGTCAGTTCGGGATCTTGACAAATTCAAAATTATTTGTATCTATTATTGTTGTCAGAGTTTGTATCTGTATTTCATCCGAATAAAATTAAAAACACTGGCATAGTTGGGACCAACAATCTATGTAAAACTAACTACCAGTTAATATAAAATAATTGTTAATTTGTATGTTATGTTTCAGAGGACATGGCAGTAGAAGTTAGCACAGAAGAACCTCTCGAACAGTGTCTGGAAGAATCTATAAATGCTATCAAAGTTAAAAAACATTCAGATTTAAGTGACATGGACCTTTCAACTCCTAAAAAAATGTGTGATCTTGATTCTTCCATATCTGTTGCAAATGCAGCTCAAGACGATACTGATTTATCCATCACAGCTAAATTGGCCGAAGCCCGGCCAGATGAATCCACAAAAAATATTGAAACAGTAAAAGCTAATGTGGGATTAAGTGAAATTATTGGCACACCTAAAAATTCAGATGAAAAAACTGTTTTCAGGGAAAAAAACAGTTTACACATTGATTCTACCAAAAAAACAGAAGAATCATTGTTAGTCAAAGAACCTACGATAGAAGATTTACAAAAAAAAGTTGATGTAAGCCCTGAAAGTAGTGATAAAAACTCCGATAAAGACGATATCGATAGTTGTGAACGATCAGTCGACAAAACAAAACTTTTATCTGACAATTCATGTAATGATAAACGAACATTTAATGAATCAGATGATCCAACAGTTAATGATTCGATAGCGTCTCAAAACATTGTAGAAAATAACACCACAAGTGATAACCCTGCTGAGGAAAAAACCAGTGCTGATTGTGAAAAAGCAGTGTATACTACCAGACGATTATCCGACAATTTATCTAATGATAAATCCGAAAATAATTATTCAGATGATACAACTATTCAGGAAAAGTCAGGAACTGACAAAATTGATGAAAATAACACTACAAGTGATAAATCAGGCGATGAAAAAACAAATGCAAATTGTGTACAAGCAGTCGACACAACGAAACTTTTATGTGACGATTTATCTAAATATAACCCGGCAATTATTGAATCAGATGATACGACCATTCAGGAGATGTCAGCAACTGGAAAAATAGATGAAAATATCACTATATGTGATAAACCATCTGATGAAAAAACAAATGATAATAGTCCTGCCAAAACAATTATGGTTGACAAAATAGCGGATAAATCAGCCGATAAAGCATTCAATGATTTATTCCGTTCTCATTCACCTCGCACTGATGAAGCAATCTCTGAAAAATGTGCTGATAAAAATACCAAAATAACAACTGCTGAATCAGAAGAAAGCAGGGATTGTGTAATGGTGGACGATGATGATGATGATGATAACGATATCATGGTAATTGATGAAGACACGAGTAGCAAGGCTGAGGAAAGTACAAACAAAATCACTGAAGATGTCTCCAAAGGAGCTAGGAAATCCGAAGAAGCTGACAAACTCCTTTCCAATGGTCAAAATAAAGACTTAAAAATTGAAGATGATGTCATTATATCTACAGAAGTTGGGGAACAAGGTAAGCTTAACTTTTTAATTGTGTAAGTCTCTAAAGACTCGATCCTTGAAATAATTTATTTGATTTATATTTCGTTATTTTTTGTTTGCAGCATCGCCAAAAACTGAACTAAAGAACACTGACAAAGACACCATTCAAACGAAGATTGCCGGTGAAGCTGATGCCTCCAAATGTAAGGATGAAAGACCTCTTGTCGCGCTCAACTTCCTGAATTCATTCAAGACAAAAATAACAGACATGACAAGAGCAGACCTAGAAGAGTTCTGTATTCTGAAGATAGTAGAGGGAGTAGTCGACCGAAGCAACCTAAGCGACATCAAAGCAAAGCTCAAAATCATGATGCAGAATGTCGAAGAGTGGAGGAAAAAGGCTATGGTCCTGAACAAGCAGAATAGAGACCTTCAAATAGTTCTCCGAACAGTTCAGGAGGAGCAAAAGAAGAGGGCCGACGAAATCATCACTCCCCTTAAAATTACCAGATCTGTCGGAATGCAAGTCTTGATGACAGAAAATAAGACGGATCCCAATTTAATCCGCACTAGAGTCCAAAAACGACCTATCGCTAACGCTACCACTACATCCATAGCCAAGACCACTCCTGGAAAAACACCTCAGAATAAAAATGCAAAGACACCGATTCCTGTCCCACGGCTTGTCCCGGCGCTAAACAATTCTCCTTCGAAACCTGCCACACCACGAGCTTCTCCTCAATTACAAAACTCCACCATTACCAGCAATAACACAAGCAAGGGTAACACTACACCCAACGGAGTAAGGAATTTCACACAGAAAGCTGACAAACGGTCTTACAGTGTTTCGATAGATTTGACCGACGATGAACCCCCGCCTGCCAAGCAGATAGCTACTGGCAAAGGGATGCAGCCCCCTGTCCGGCTGGTTCCATCGCAACAGCTAATGGCTCCTGGACACCGCTCCCCACTTCTGCACACCAAGCAAAACGCCTCCAACCCACGCCAGGTCTACATACCCATCGGCCCCCAAGGGAACATTAGGCCTGGTCAAACAATAGTGTTTAAAACCAACCAATCCAGTGAGTACAAAATAAAATCTATTTGTCTATATTCACCCCGAAGTACATCATTGGGTCCTGTGGTAATGTGAAGTAATGGCATAGCTTTCACCCCCTTTTGTAAAGTTCGAAAACCCATAGTCATCAATCATCAATCAACCACTAATGCAACTCTGGCCTGTGGCGGGAAAAACAGCACATGTGGGATTTAAAAGTGTATTCTGGCAACATATTTTATTACGGAAAAATGTATAGTCCAAATCTACATTAACAAATTTTGGAATGCTAAAATTACTTTTTCTTGAATAATGTATGTCGGTTGGTGTTCTGAATCAGCAGCGGGCGCACAAATAAACGAAACGGTTATATCAATGTAATAAACATATATTTGTCTCGTTTCGTCTCGCAAGATAAACAAAACAAAATACATGAATCGCATCGATATAGCCGTACAATACGTTTGTGGTCCGACCGCTAAGTCCACTAGCAACGTCACTGACATGAATGCCCTACATCTCTTGAACATTTTTGTAACTTATTGTATTATGAATTTCAGATGTAAGGACAAGACAGCCCGGCCCTGGAACGATAGTGCGGGCCAGCGGCCCCAACATCCGAGCGGCGGTTCCTCGCAACTCGCCCAAGCACCCGGCGCCGCTACCCCAGGCCTACCAGCAGCCCCAACCGCCCAACTGGAAGGCACTCCCACCTGCTCCTGACCTCAAGATTTCCAAAATAGAAAACGGCATTGTCGTCTCTTGGAAAATAGACGGCTACCAAGAGGACAGCTTTGAAGAAATTGTAAGCTACCAACTATACGCTTACCAAGAAACGACAGCACCTGCTAGCACGTATTTGTGGAACAAAATAGGAGATATCAAAGCGCTTCCACTGCCTATGGCATGTACGCTAACTCAATTCATTGCTGGATATAAATATTACTTTGCTGTGCGTGCTGTTGACGCACGGTCTCGCATTGGACCGTTCAGCCTTCCAGGCAGTATTCTGCTTCTCAACAAATGAAGTGTGTGTGAATCTACTTTATATGAGGACTAAAATGTGCAGCAGGTAAATTCAGAAGTCTTAGGAATGACGAGTCAAATTATGGATAATTTATTTTATGTTAGTTCAATTGAACTATCTTAGTTCAATAAGGAAGGGTAGTGATATTTTTAACTGCCAGGTTACAAGATTTGCCTCATTTAAAAATATGTAATTTAGAAAATGCTTGTGTTTAAATCTCTTTAAAGTGTTGGAATGTGCACGCTAAAACTGATGTAGATAATTTGAAGTTAATGTGCTAACGAAAAGTAATAGATATTAAGTGAACCTGTTCCTACCGGAGTAAGAAAGGTGGTTTTACTGACCTGCTATGGACAAATCTCTGCATGTGTCTAAATTGTGATCACTTACGCTTAAGCATAATAATCTGGATCAGTTTGGTACAATTTCAATGACATTGGCCATTAATCAGATAGAGTAATTTTTTAAAATAGCAGTCTCATTGCTGGATGTGACTTCAACAAGTAGGCCATGTTTTTTGGAATATTTTGTACCTTGGCACTACCTTGGTACTCACAGAATGAACACAAAAAGCATCTACACGAGCAGGTACCCTCCACTAAGTAGAAACATTTTATGCCTTTAGTTCTTACGTATTGGGGGACAACAAGATAGCCACAATTGAAATAAATTACTGTGATTATACAGCACTACAGTGCTCTGGTTAAGAACGGAGTCGTCGGGCCATAAAATAGTCTGTCTTCTCTTTGGGCTTGTGGACTGTCTTAATAAAACACTCTCATAGATGCCAGTGTGTACGCAGCATGTTGCACGTTCTTAAGCATGTGCTACACAGTTTGAAACCATGTTAAAAACCAAGGTTGCTTTGTAGACAAGCGGGTTGCGCGTTGCCGGCTACATGGTTTAAAACCAACCCCAAACTTCAGTCTGTGGTTTTCAGAGTGGGCGGACTAACTTTTGTGCGCGGATTATAGCCAGCCTAAACAGGTTTTTGTATGTTAGTCCGTTGCTAATCCCGTACTAAGTTTTGACAGGTTCACTCTGAATAGGACTGAGTATGTTTGAAGAATGCTGCAATGAGAGGATATATCTAGGCTCGTACAGTACAAACACTACACTAAACTACATGCATGCATATTTAGAGTAGTTTTGTATCATTCAGTCCCAAAGGCAGGGTAAGTCCATGTGCAATGCGAAAAGTTCCATAATCAATATGTTCTCCTGCAGAAGCGCGATTTGTTCACGTGGTTTTAAACAAGTGACTAGACAGTTACAAATATGTTATAAATCGACACTTCCGCCAGTGGTTTGCAACGCATGCCTCGCTTCCAAGGACGTTTAAAGGTCATACGAAATTTGGCATAAAACCTACAGGCGTATTCAGCGAGAACCGAGCACCGGATTAACCATACAAAAACCGGTTAGTCCAGTTAGTATTCAAGTTAGTCTGCCCACTCTGTATAGGGCTGACACTGTTTTAAACTTAAAATTCCGTGTAGCACAGGCTTAATGGATACCATAGATTAACTAAATTGCATCTATGCTAATAATGACATTTATATAGCCCGACGACTCAGTTTTTAACGTAAGCACTATAGTCTCACTTAATAAGGGGACCTTGTGCTGCTTTTTTTATCTAGTTAAATTTCATAAAAATAACTCATTAACCTGTTGTGAGTACGTGTTTTGTTAACCTCCTCGGGAAAAAAATCTATGGGTAATTTTTTATTGATTTTATTAGAACTGATATCCTTGGACATGGAAGAAAATATGATTTCTGTGTGTAATACAATTAGAAACCGACAAGTCCGAAAGGCGCTCGAAAGTGCTTGTGATCAGTGTGTAAAATCAACGGAATATCCATTAAAAATCAGGAATCAGTCCACTGAATAGGCACACTCTAATTATGTGGGCATACCAAAGACACTTTGTTACACCACAGATTATTGTAAACAGTTTTTCTAAAATGTAAAACAGAATTTTGGCTTTTGTTGAAATTGGATCAGATTTAATTAGAAAATCGTTTGAAGCTGTTCTGTCAACTTCACTTCTATCACTCTCATCGAGGCGGTCTGCTGTTGTACATATGTTTCCCGAAATCTATTGTTTTATTGTTTTTATTCAGGGGAATTGGATTATGTAGCATGTGGTGCACAAATGAAAAAATCACTGTCTTTCCATCAGTACCTACTTTGTTCTGGATATTTAAATGCCTATTTATTTAGTTGCTTAACTAAAAATGTAAATTTTGTAGCTGAATCCTGATTATGCCTTGAAGTTGTTCTACACTACTGTGCAAATTATTTTACGTGCAAACAATCATACTACTGTGCAAATAATAAACGTCGGTTGAAGGACTTGATCAGTGGAAATGTGATTTCTCGATTTGATTTCCTAATTTTAGAACCAGTGATTCAAATAAAACTTGATTAAAAATAGTTGAATAACAATAGTTTTATTTTTGAAGTAAGTACACCATTTGGCACGACAGCAGACAAATGATTTTAAGAATGTAGCGAACTCTTGTTTACTCCGAAAAAAACTGCATGTTTTACCACTGGTTTGGGTAGGTTTTCTTTAATGTTCAGCACAGCGTATGGCGCACGCCAGGACCTAACAAAAAGGCGCGCGACGACGCTTTCGGACTTTCACGGGGGCTACGAAAACTGGCCAGGTGTCTTACAACATGCTTGTAGGACCCCAGGTTGTATATTGAGGGAAAAACCTCGGCAGGGAAAGGGAGACGATTCCATAGATTACCAACCCTATAAATAAATAAAATATAAAGGATCGGTGGGTTCTTATTTTGGGAATGTCGACAGTGAATGGCTGTATTCTCTGCCTGTTCAGCATTGTGCCGTGGGTACGAAGGGACTTCTTTATGTAGCTCCGAAGAGCATTTTCCATAGTAAAGACGATAGAATACAGTGAGAGACCCCTGCGGAGTTGAAGGGTCTCTAAATTCAGGGATATCTGGGGGTTGCGTCGCCGAGACGCACGGCACGACGCTGTATCGAGTCCAGGAAGGCAAGCAGATGCTTAGGTAAGCCGTCCCACAAATGCAAAGGTATTTCCCCTAGAATACAACCTAGCGTCCATCAAACATGGTGTGAAGAAAAACCTGGCACGCGGCCCCTGAAAAAGTTTGAAAACCCATGGGCGTAATCGGACACCCCTAAGGTGAGGAACTGGGATAGCCCATATGCAATGCTTTACATCAGTGTATGACCATCTCCAAATTTAAATTGTGCCAATCCATGGTCTTAAAAGTGCAAACCCTCGGGAGTATCGTGTTAGCAAGGTCAGCTGCTAAAAACGCAGCCCCGGATCTTGGAGGGGGCAAGCCAGGGAACCTGCTCTGGGCCCAAACTTTGGAGAGCAACGACTAACCTCGCCTGCAGAAAGCACACTCATATTTTTTCGAAAGGAAAGCTATGCAAAAAAAAAACATCCGTCCGAAAACTATGAACCACTGAAGCTTAGATACGAGTACGACATTAGTATCGGACTAATCAAACGAAAACCGGTTTAGTTAGTGTATTAAAGTTAGTCTGCCCACTTTGAATACAGCCGTTAGTACCTAAGGGATGGCTGTATAGCGAAAGCTCCTGCCTTTCCATATGGAAAATATTTTAAAAACCTTATATTTGACTGACAGATTATATTTTTTTATGAACTGACAGTTCGAGATAACCTGTTACTAGCTTCAGTTCGGTGTTGCCGTCGGTCGCGGGCGGACATGTATCGCTGTGTCGTGTACAAACATATATTTTTCAGCTATTGATGTTTCTCGTGGTGATTGCGGGCGTATTTTCCTTAATACGAATCGCGCTTCTAGTCGTGATAACGAGTTCTCCCTCTCGTATATTCTAACGTGATGCCAGAGCGCATCGTTTCCCTTGTCGTGTAAATAATACGTGGGCTCTCTACTTTGGCAGCTCTAGTGTGGCTATGTGAATAACACGTGAATGTGTTCGTGAATGTGATAGATTTAGAGTATATATGTATTTTCGTGTTATGTTTGTGTTTGGATCTGATCTTCTATCACTCTACTGACAGTGCGCTGATAAGGTGAGCCAACCACCTACATTTTCTCCGTAATACTTCCCAGAAGACTTTGTATGATGTCGTCGTGGATTTTCTAATTTTCATTGTTCATTAAAGCTAACAAAAGCATACTGAAACATCTGGGTAGCATACAAATGTGACAAACCTTCCCTCGAAAATACCAAATCATAACAGGATCATACTTGTTTGTTTCGTCGATTGTTTCAATCATTGTTCGAAAATTGCTCATGTGATTTGGCATAAAAATAAACTTAATATAGTACATGCAATAAATCGTTTAAGAATTATCAAACAAAGTAATCAGCTCTCAAGTGCTGAGCGAAATGAGAATTTTTGTAAGACTTTTGGTTTCCTTTAGTGTGGTTTTCCTTTAAATGGTATTATGAAGTATATTGTACAACCGGAATGTGCATGGAGAAAATAATACTAATTAAAACATACGAGTGGTGTAAGGGTTTAATTTGAAGAAAAAAAGGGCTAGCAACGAGCTAACAGATGCTTACCGAGAGCCCTGTGTATGGTTGTCATCTGATCGGATACCGGATTCCACCTGCATTTAATTCGAGACCGAATTCTTATCATGCTGCACAATAAGGTGCCATATGTATGGCTTGCGAGTAAAAAATCACTTTGTTGAGAAGGGAGAAAAACTTCCCAGTGAAGTGAAATTTAATAACATAGTAAATAAATAAGTATACGTATTGGAAAAAATATTTTAAAAATATCCCAACAACAAAACAAAGCCATTTGACGTGACTTTGTTGTCCTGGTGATAATATTTATTGAATATTTTTGACAGATTGACTACTATGAAAATGTACTACTGTCATGTCGCACACGATGCCCAAAACCATGGTCATTCTGAGAGAGCAAGACGCAATCATAGTTATAGCTATCTCTGTCAATTATTTTTTTCCGATGAGTGCACATTCCTGTTGTATTGGTACTAGGTAGGTACTTCTTAATTCCATGTTTTGCAGGCAGCATAATTCAGTTTGCTTAACTTCCTTTTTGTTCACGTATATATTTCTTTGTAATTTGAAATTATGTTGTAAGAACCCTTACAACATAATTTAAAATTAAAGAGATTTCTCATATTATTCTCCATTCATTAAATACTCTGTAAATTGTTCATCCTTTCCTCATTAAAAGTAGTAAGTAATCACTTAGGAACAGGAGGGGAACTTGAAAGGGAGGGGGTATTTAGCTAACAGAATTTATTATAAAATGATCCTTTCATGAGAACCGCTTGGGATACAGATATGATGCATCTCAGTAACTGACAAATTTTCTTAATCAGATCGCTCCATCGATTGAATACGGCCACGCGATGGAGGAGAAAGCAGTGGACGAACTTAGCCGGTTCAGTATTATTTTTTACACAGCAGTCGCGCTTAAAAGTCATGCTAACTGGTGGGCATTTTCTAAGCTGCACTATGTCACTGCTAACACGCTTTCGGGTTTAGATATAGTCAACACTTCTGGCAAATACTGTTGTAAATGTCAACAGACTGAATTATTTGATATACTGGTACTGAGAAATAACTAGCACCCTGTCGGGCTTCCCTCTGCACTGCTTGATCTGCATCCAGGTATGATCCGAAAATCGATTTTGCTCCAAGAGTGTCACTCTACGGTCACGTGGGCGCTGAGTTCTAACTAGCTCCTGGAACCTATCCTAATAACCCGTAGTTTATTGGCATCTAAAAATCATAATATCATAGCCAAACATGCCTGGTTAGAGCATGAAACTTACAGCATTTTAACTTCTGTCTATTTGGCCCATTTAGGGTGCTTCCCTGGTCTGGGTGAAGGTCATTTGTTGCACTTGATAAATTGTCACAAGTTAAGCACTAACAACATTATCTAATTTTAATATTAATAATCATACTAATATTATACCTACCTAGTTAATATTTATTATTTTGCGCAATTTTATTTCATCTCCAGATGGGCAAAGGCAAAAATACCATGCATTTTGTCTCTGAGCTCCTATTGACTCTGATAATCTGAATACATTTAAATACCTACTATTCTATGCTGAAAGTAGAACTTTAAACTAATCATAGGTAGGTACTTAAAAGGTTTAAAATTTGATCACCTATTTGTCGAGAAATATGTAGGTTATTAAGATACTAAAACCGGCCAAGTGCGAGTCGGACTCGCACACGAAGGGTACCATCAACACCAAAAAATCACGTTTTTTGTATGGGGCCCCCCTTTAATTATTATTATTTTTTTATTTTACCTATTTGTTGTTATAGCGGCAAAATAATACAAACTCTGTGAAAATTTCAGCTGCCGACCTATTACAGTTCCTGAGATACAGCCCTGTGACAGACGGACGGACGGACGGACGGACGGACGGACGGACAGCGGAGGCTTAATAATAGGGTTCCGTTTTCACCCTTTGGGTACGGAACCCTAAAAAAAGTGAATGAATGGTTTTTTCCGATTATAGCATCAACTTACGCGCAACTTAAAAAAAATATGAATTTTGACCATTCATAGTACTTTTTTACTTATTTATTCTTTAGATTTTTTGTTCGCCCCATGCTTGGGTTAACTGTAAAATAGAATAAATTTATTTGGATTGGCCCCGTGGAAATTTTAACGAAGTAGCCGGTATATTAGTTATGCTGGGATGCTGTGACAACAACGTGTGATGATAATTATCTATAAAATATCTAAACGCATATCCTAAGGGTTAAATGAAATTTTAATGTGTAATTTTAAAATGAGATTTTATATTTCACATCCTATCTAGGTATGCAATTATTACCTAGCATGTACCTTGTTAAATATTCATTTATTCATTTTAGATAGGTAGCTCACGATGATGCGGCCAAGTCCAATTATGTCTTGTTCTATTAATGGTGGAATAAAAATGAAAATGTTCATAATATATTTTCCAAAAACGGTAATGAGTGTAGACAGCAGCTGTAATGCATCCTCCATTATTAGTTTTCAGAAACAGTTTATAACATTTTTGTCCGATCAAAAACATGTTGTCAGCATGACATCATCTTTTTGAACGGATGCAATGACATTCTTAATTTTCGCAGCACAAACGATGTTTACATGAATGATCTAAATTAGTAGTTTTTTTATATAATCGTTGTTTGAGTTGGTTAATTACCCTCCAACCGGCATAAGGGAATCCGTTTGAATCCGAACACTGTTTGGTAACAAATGCATCGACATAATAGCAAAATGGTTTCTATGTAGAGCACTGAGTCCGCTAGGCCCTCACCTAAGAGGTGCCCGTCGTCGCCCATGGGCTTTCGAACTTTCTGGGGGGCTACCAAAACCATGCAAGCCGGCCAGTTGCTTCTTCACACCATGTTAAAAGGACCCCACATTATACTTTGGAGGAAATATCTCAGTAGGGGCATTCCACAGTTTACTGACTCTATAGATAAAATATATACTGCATTCCCTGCCTGTTGGGCGTTGAGCGATGGTAGAAAGTGGAAGTAAAGCATTCTCCATAGTAAAGACGATGAAACTCTCAGAGACTTTACATCCCTTCAAGCACCTCCTCCAACCGCCTCTAAAGTCTAGGATACCTTGGGTTCGTCGACAAGACGCTCGGCACTACGACGAGCCCAAGGAGCCAAGCAGGCAATTGGCTGAGCCGTCCCACAGATGCGAACAACACTCCACGCAAGACCTTTTCTGCGCCTTGTAAAGCACCAGTTTTTTATGTGGCCTGAAACGCTGACGAACCCTGTAGAGGGCTTCCAGATTTTGTGAGACAAGCTAGTTGTTATCCTCGATATGGCATCCGAAGTTTAGGTCTTGCGTCAGATCGGCACCGAGAATCCCTACGTGGTCGTCAATGGGCAAAGTTTTCCCTGGAAGGTCGGAGCTGAATTAAACGGTGTCCGCTTTGCAATGAATGCACACACGATCTCATCTTGCGCGCGTTAAACTCGACAAGGTCCTGAAACCTCATCCGGTAACTTATAAGTCTTTCTGTAACCTCTAGTCTAACAACGAGGCGCCGCCTATCCTCCGTTTCTACTAGTCTTGCGGTCCGGTGACATACCGGTGTACCTGGCTAGCATCTGCTGTTATCTGCGTAGCAGCAATCAATGTCGCCTCGATTGAGCATATCATTATTTTGTAGCAGGAAATGCTGCAAATAGCGCACTTGTTTACCCCTAATGTAACTCAAATGAATTGTAAGTAAAGTAATAAAAAATAAGTTATGCGTGGATAACACGCTGCATCAAAAAGGGTTAAGTGGTTCTCAAGTTATCTGTGAACCGACAGGCAGACAATGACACATACGCTGCACTTTTTAAGAGTATTGATGTTATGAAACTAACCTGATAAAATTGACGTTAGTTCTATAATTCGCGAGCCAACTCAGAAAATAATAATTCCTCGGCTGGCGGATTGTTTGTGTATTCTGCCCATTTTACTTCGAGTCGGGAGAGGGAGCTCCAAGGTCACCAGTGGCGTCGGCCGCCAGAGTGGCGTCGCGACGCCTACACTATATTACGCATGTTTAAGATACACATTTATTCCCTGCTGGAATGGGCAGACCTTAGATAAAAAACCGGCCAAGTGCGAGTCGGACCTGCACACGAACGAGCACACGAAGGTACCATCGTACAAGATTTAACACAAAAAATCACGTTTGTTGCATGGCCCCCTTAAATTTTTCTTATTTTACCTATATGTTGTTATAGCGGCAAAATAAATACAAACTCGGTGAAAATTTCAGCTGCCTCCCTATTACGGTTCATGAGATATAGCCCTGTGACAGACGGACGGACGGACCGACAGAGGAGGCTTAGTAATAGGGTTCCGTTTTCACCCTTTGGGTACGTAACCTAAAAAGGAAGGAGATATGCCACCTAGCGCACCTACTATTAGACCCGCCGCCGTTTCCAATTGTCTCCAAAAACGACATGCCACATGCAAACATATTCTCAGAAGTATTGGAGGGTTTGTGTGGCTGGGAACTGACTTGACGAACGCATTTTTCGAGCACATTGGCGCGTGGTGTCGATGTTTCGACTGTTCCGATTGTTTCGCCGGATTCCCATGCAAAAACTTGGTCACTGGCAGCGGAGTCGCTATATCGACCGCATGCCAATTCTCCGTCCTTTTTCCATCAGTGGGAGAGACGCAGCGAGGATTTACAAATTTGCCGCCAGTAGGCTTTTAAAATTAAGCCGCCCCTACCGACCTCTACACTTCGATACCCTAGTTCATAATCACATGAATTACCATTTACCTATATGTCAATGAATATGTGACGTTATGATGTGTGTACTATCGTCCTAGTTACACAATCTCTTTCCCGTAAATGCTTACGTGGAAGGTTACTTACAAGCGCGTTGTGATTCTAGCAGGCTACAAAAGTCGCTCTTTCCGGCCTCAAATGCGGCCGGGAAGATGGTACTTTCGTCTTCGGGAGCAAGAAAAAAAATTGTTGATCTCGAATTTGCCGCTTCTAAAATCTGCCGCCCTAGGCTCCAGCCTACTCAGCCTGCTGGTAAATCCGCCACTGGAGAGACGAATGAAACCCCTGCAGCTCGTGGGGCCTGTTTCTAAAAGACTAACACCGCAGAACAATGTTGCACTTCTCAGAACAGCGACCGTCTAAAGTTTATACGTGTTCTGACGTTTAACATGGTAAATAACTCGCCGGGTGAATTTATTTTATTTTTTTATTTATTTTATATTAGACAGGCAGCCTAGGCTGATGTGTCTAAATCGAGTACATAGTTCATTGATATATTAACAAAAATTTTTTATTTTTTTATTAATCGGTTTCAGTTCACTTAGTTGCTTATTTTAAAAATGTATTTATTTAGATAAGCGTCCAAACGATTCTTCAATTGATTAGTGTTGTTTGCACTTACAATGTCCTCTGGAAGTTGGTTCCAATCGTCAACCACTCTGTTGGTTATGAAGTGCTTCCGTGTGTTGGTTTTGTGTTCTGTTTTATTCAGTTTTAGAGTGTGGCCACGGAGGTGAGTGTTATGATTGAGTGTGAACATTTCCTTCATTGCTTCACAGTTGTATTTCTCAGTAAGCATTTTGTACACTTCTATTAAATCGCCTCGCATTCGTCTTTGGTGCAGGGTGAACAGACATAATATTGACTTAATCTGAATTCGTTTTATGGTAATAGTACCTAGTATTAGTCTGCATAGTTGTATTTACTACTATGCCAATTGGTAAACAGTTCACTTGCCCGAATAAGACGACGTTTAACAGTTTGCGTTGTACGATATAAAACTAAACGTCACCCGACGAGTTTATTTTCCATGGTAACCCCCGCAGAAGTGAGCGAATTCGTAAGACAACTTCCCGGCCGGCGATGCAGTCAATGTATGTGCAGTAAAAAGTGGCTACGCTGCCGCTATACGGATAAGTGGCGATCGCAGTCCCGTTCTTACGTATCGCCTCAGCATGGCCCATCTTTGCTTTTTCCGGAAACACAGATAATCGTGCATCGCAAGAACTTTGTCGCCAAACAGGCGCAGCGTTTGGGAAAGGTTTGACAGTTCGAGAACAGAAATATTTAACTTGTTTTGTGTCTGCTCTTTGTCAGTCTCGGTTGCCCATTGGCGGGACGCTTCGATCTTGTGGTTAAGCAACACTGAGTGCAGTCGGGTTTTAGGAGGGATTTCGACAGTTGAGGATAGCCACGGTTCCGAATTAACGTATACGCTGTAGGTACTTAGTCACATGGTGGTAGGCTTGATCCCGCCAGGGTTTTTACCATCCCATTAAATCCAGTGATCAGTTTCAATCCAGTTAAAAATAACAATACAATATCAGAAAAATCCTTGCATTGCACTTAATTCCCATGTGGTGTCTTGGGCTGATATAGTTTCATTGGCCATCCATGTCCAGTTCTATTATAAGAACACGTTTGATAAGAACGTTACTCCTTAGCGGTTAATATTTTTTAAATTTAAGGACATTTGAACGGGGCTACGCTCAGCAGTTACTAGTCAGAATTTACTTTGATATTTATATACTATTCCTAAACAGATGCATATATGTGTATATCAGTTATACTAAATACATATTAATAAATATAACATTATTTTTGAGGTTATACAATCAGATTTTGAAATGTATAAGAATTTTTGGTCTGGAAATTGATCTGAAGCAATTAATGATGATCAAGAATTCAATGTAGGTAGATGTCGTTGCATAACCTCAAATTAATGAGATAAATAAAATTACTTAGAAATTCGGTTATTTCGAGTCCTATCAAGCGAAAATGTCTTTAAAAGTTTGGCTCAAACGTCATTCGGCGCTCGCATTGCTGGTTGCGGCGTACACGCGCAAGTGTCGCCGGTCTGGTCGCCGCTGGCACGCGGCCGGCGAAAGTCCGCAGCCGCGCGGTGAAAGTGCTACCACCTCCGCCGCAGGCCTCTTGTCACGGGCGCCTTGACCCCCCGGCCGCACGGCTGCCCCTAGACGGCGAGGGTCAATGTGAACGTGAACGCACGCTGCGAACTGTTACGTAACGATCGCAAGTTGAAATAATAATCGAAATTATTGCTAAAAATCGTGTGGGTTCTGGTTACGATTCAACATTTTCATGGATAGGAATAAGCTATTGGTCATTCCAGTTCCAAAGGGAATGTATTCCTCTCCGAAAGTCCGGAATGACCTCCGGAATGAAGGTTCAATGATACGGAATGATTTTTCTTACTCCAGAATGTGTATAATTCCATACGGAAACGGAGGGTAATCTGAGAACCCGCAAAATCCGGGATCTTCGAATTACCCAACCTTACCCCACCAAACCTTATGGTCTTGCAACCAGTTTCAGTAAAATGGTTGATGATATTGATGGCTATAATACGGTTTGGCTGGCTATTATAATAAGAGTAAGTAAGGCTGATGAGGATTGTTAAAATGAGTAATATAAGCAGCCTCCTCTGATTCGTTTTCGGAATCGGGTTGACTCGGAAGAACCCATAACTAGTAGGAATAGGGTAGGGTAGAATGAGAGAGTCGTTGCCCTATTAATTCCCCATACTGGGGGTGGTAAATGTTTACATGCTCTTAATGTTTTACTAAGTTTTTGAATTGTTGTATTCTAAAATAATAATGGCAAAATCTGCGTGTGGATGTTGCCATTTTTTCCGGTCCAAAACCGTGCTAAGCTCTGGGACCTTATCTGTTTAAGAAAAAGACAGGTTCCGAGATGAGGAGGATGCAACATGTCCACAAAGCAGACAATGCGTTTATTGTTTGATTTGGTGAGATTTACGAAAATTTTAATTAAAAACGACTTCTAGCTCAAAGTAAATCCCGACCGTTGTAGTAAAAAATCTACAAAAAAAACCAAATTCATCGCGCATTCCAATTCGCGAGCCCCCTTGAATTTTAATTATTTTTAATCTGTTGTTGTAGCGGCAAAATAAATACACACTCTGTAAAAATTTCAGCTGTCTACCTGTTACGGTTACTGAGATACAGCCCTGTGACAGACGGACAGACGGACGGACGGCGGAGGCTTAGTAATAGGGTTCCGTTTTCACCCTTTGGGTACGGAACCCTAAAAAATAATAATTTTGCATTTTGATAGCCCCATTCTTGAGGTAGCTTAAACGCTTTAGCATCACGCTACGACCCTTAGGAGCCGAAGATAATGTCAGAAAGAACGCTAAGCGAAAACGTAGTAATAGCGCGAACGGGCGATCCGACGCGGTGGAGGCAGAGGGCGCATTTTACCGGCTCAATTTGGGTGCTTGGAGCCGGGAAGCCATCTCTCGAAAGGGTTTATTTTTCCATTTAAGCATGACCAAAAATCCTCAAGTTAAGTAAATACTTTTGTTCGGGATAATAATATAATTTCTCAAGCTCTACTAAAAATATCAACAATTTTAACAGAAATCAATAGATTGCTATCTACAATTTCCCACGTCGATTCGTATCTGCGCTCGTTTAGCCTCCAGGGCGACAGGATAATTAATCACCGGTGCCCGCGGACAGCCTAGATCTCGGCCTAGATACAGCCAGGTGAGCTGTGACCCAGATCCCGGATGCAGCCGGGTGCAGGCCGCGACACCTGCTGCCCGTCGCAACGATCTATGTGCACTCGACTGGGAGCGCAGACTTCGTGAGTAGAGAGCTCGAGGCATAGACCTACATAGCATAGCGCGCTGCGCTTACAAGGCGAACAAAGTGTGGGAGTGAGACATAAACTCAAGTACCAATACCTCGAGTTCGAGAGAGATGGAACACATCTGCCCGATTGGAGTCGCGCTCATCGAATGTGAAATGTTTTTTTTTTTGTAATCTTTATGATTTCTCTAGTTTTTCGTGACCTGTGCATTAATAGATTTTTAAGGGAACGGGAGTAAAAAACCCGGACCAAAACCCTTTTTAGGGTTCCGTACCCAAATAGTGAAAACGGAATCCTATTACTAAGCCTCCGCTGTCCGTCCGTCCGTCAGTCTGTCACAGTCACAGGGCTGTATTTCATGAACCGTAATAGGTAGGCAGCTGAAATGTTCACAGAATATGTATTTATTTTTGTTTGTTTGTTTATATTTTGCCGCTATAAAAACAAATAGGTAAAATTTAAACATAATAAAAATGAAAGCCCCCATCCAAAAAACGTGATTTTTTTTGTATAATCTTGGAGGATGGTACGGAACCCTTGGTGTGCGAGTCCGACTCGCAGTTGGCCGGTTTTAAAATACACACGAAAATACATACTTTTGTATGTTCTGCGTTTTGTGTCTTGCGCTATCAAGTAGGTATCGTGTTCATGAAAGAATATTTTTGCTTAATTTAATAAAAAATAGCGAGAGATGACTATGGTGCCATCGTCTTGGATGTACAAACCCGAACGAATATTAGTATAATTAGTAGCTCGACACGACTATGCTATCATCGCCTAGGCGCGTTCAGATTAACACTTTGTTATTGCAAGCGTTCGCCGACCGACACGTGCGACGCATTAAGGGCCTGGTACTAGCCAAATCGCAAAGTTAGACGAGGCACCCCAAGTAAACTAACTAAGTCTGACGATTATAAGTGTCATCCTTACAATATATGATTCCTTGTCTAGGAATCGAATGATTTTCGTTAATGTATGTTTCCTTTTTCTATACAAAATACATTGCGGAAACGGTGTCCATTTCCGAACTTTTTTGACTAAATGTAGAAATCTAAAAGCAAATGGAATTTTTTGTTTATGCATATATGCTGTTTTTGCTTATATCTAGAAATCGAATGACTTTCAGATTTCTAATGAGAAAAATCAACTTTTTTTATTTTTATTATTATTTAAATAAATGATGGAATAAAAAAATATTAACAATCCATTATCAGTCTGGAGTTCAATTTGGATTTGCTGAAGCGTGTCACTACATATTATTACATTTGTTAAAAAGTGCATTTGTATGGCGCGAGTAGTTGGCTAGTCCTAGCGCCTTAACCGTTCAGATATGCACCTACGACTTGCACGCGAGTTGAATCGAGTCGAAACCTTGCCCGTCGGATCCGCATTCCGGTCGGATCGGCCCGCACCTCCTGCGCGGCTGTGTCGCCCTGGTGTCGGCTAGACCAGCGGACAACTAGCCTAGAACCAGTCGCGGGATCTGCGGTGACATTTAGAAACTGCGCGGACGGACTTCAACACCGGCCGGTCTTAGGGAAAGCCTGCGGATGGGCTCATTCAGTAAGAAAGGACCGAAACTAATCCGTATAGCACCCGCGGAGCCAATGTACGGATATGTACATTATCGTTTTTAAACTGTGCTTAGTATGGATAGATGTAAAATGGCGTGCAAAGAATTTGTTTACACGCGATAAAAACATAGTTCCACAACTACATGTATGTAGCTTAAGACAGTCGTTACCCTATCAATTCTCCACGCTACGGGAGATGACTGTTTGCATGCATGTTCAAAATATTAAATGGACATTATGACGTACCTAACCTAAAAGCTATGTATTCCCTGAACACTGACCAAAGACTTCGTGGACATTCTCTGAAACTCAATCATAATAGCTTCAATTCCAACCCGAGGAAACACTTTCTGTCAAACCGTGTTGTGGAAGACTGGAACAAGCTGCCGGAGGAAGTCATAAGTGCTATCTCAGTGAACAATTTCAAAAACAATTTGGACAATCATGTAAAAAATATAAAAAAACCATTCGTATTATGAACACTTAAAATAAAAATAAAACAATAAAATAAAAACAATGTGCACTCAATCAGTGAAGTACACGCATCAGCTTGCAGCTGCTAGTGTATATAATAATAATAATAAACTAATAGGTAATGTTCTAAATGTTTTACTAGTTTTTTTTAAATTCTAAAATACATTTCAAAATGTACGTCCGTATGTACTTATTTTTGTATATGTATACAATTTTTAAGAGGCGTGGATTATAAGATAATTTATTTAAAAAAAACAAAAACGTAACACCAATAGACGGATAGTCATTGCGGGAGAATTATATCTTCTATCACAATTATCTGACTATAGTTTTACTAATAAACATATGGACTTACTATATCAGATGGATAAGCAGAAGCGTAAATAAATCCGTCGAATAGTTATCCGACTGTTTATCAGACTATTAAAAAATCAGCCCTAACGTGGAAAAACATTTTTTTTTCTTAATTTGACTTAGGAAACAAACCATTGCATGAAACCTGCCGCCTTATTGCCGAACAGCGTCTGTCGCTGCCAGCGTCAGCGTCGCTGCTAACGAGACATCGCATACCAAATTTTGCGGCTACCGTTACTGCGGATAAAAGACCGCAATATTTTTTTATCCGTAGCCGCCATCGACATAGTCTATGTCGTCGGTATCGGTAAGTCGATGGTAGCCGAAAAATCTTGTATGCGATGGCTCGTTAGCAGCGACACCGACGCTGGCAGCGACTATCGCTGTTCGGCAATTAGGCCGCAGATCACCTCATTATCCTCTTAAGGGCCGTTCTTTACACGCCATTTCACATCCATACACGCTACGCACATCTTCTATACAGTGTGGGGTTTTATATAGAAATGTAATTTCATCACATAAATGTACAAGGCAAGATTCACGTCCAAATCTTGCTGCTAACTAGGTACACTCAATAGATTGAATTGATTTTCACGAATAAATCTACTATTTTCGAGCGGAACTGACATTCTGTGAATCGTTTTCTTCTGATCTATATACCGCAAGAATTACTTCCTTAATTTTTTGCAGCACATTGACAATGACTGGTTTGATTTCTAAAGGGTTATGCTTTTTAGGGTTCCGTACCCAAAGGGTGAAAACGGAACCCTATTACTAAGCCTCCGCTGTCCGTCCGTCCGTCCGTCCGTCCGTCCGTCCGTCCGTCCGTCCGTCCGTCCGTCCGTCTGTCCGTCTGTCACAGGGCTGTATCTCAGTAACCGTAACAGGTAGACAGCTGAAATTTTCACAGAGTGTGTATTTATTTTGCCGCTACAACAACAAATAGGTAAGATTAAAAAATAATTAAAATTAAAGGGGGCTCCCATACAAAAACTCTTCACCAACATTCTGATTTCTCGCTTTGCTTTCACTAACAATACTGCTTTGACTGACAATAACGCTTATTATACCAACATCTTGAGCACAATACAGACTGTAAAAGATGTAAGGGCCATTTTACATAGCATGAATTCCAGAGACATAATTGATTTGCAGTGTAATTGTATGTGAGTTTGCGTATGTTAGATGGAGTTTTGTGGGCTATTTATTTACCGGAACTGTTTTTAATGACTACAAGAAAAATGCTGATGTTGTCGATATCGGGTTTGAATCAGTTCAATGGCATGGTTTAAACTTGAACTTGCAGTTGTTTACATTCTGTTTAGCAGACAACCAGATTTATCGTCGGATGTTTTCTGTGGGAATCTATACTTTTCATTGTGTTCTACGACTTTCAGACACGCACAGATATAATGACAGACCATGCTAAGTGGGGTTTTTGTCTTCAGGTGGTGCGGCGAGCTTGCTCGCGAAAGTTCTTCTCTTCATAATGGTGAGTGAGAATCCTACTCAGTTTAGCCTTGGATCAGATTTATATAGTTGTTGCATAACCGGGGATTGTTTTTGGTTATTGTTCTGTCCCATCAGTCCACGGTGGAATTGAATTGTCCGTACAACGCTTGTGATATTTAAATTCTTATGATTGTTTTGATTAGGTACTATTTTTTCCAGTGTATTATTGGTATGTTAAAATTGGTATAATATTTTTTTCAGTGTATTATAACATGGTTTTATTTATTGTTGGGACTCTTGTCGTCACTGTGAGTATGATTGTATGTAAAATGCACAGAAAATGAAACTGGATGGAGATATAAGAACACTCTCGAACAGCGTGTCTTTCGTTCAATGCGGTGCCGTAAAACATCAGATATAGAATTGTATGTTTGAGACTGAAAAATAATGGAAGAAGTGCATGTCAATGGTAACAGTACCCAGGTCTGCAGCCTGACACCGGAAGTATAGGGTAACTTGATTGAGGCGGTTACCTCTGTCCGCAGGCGGTTGTGACAACGCGCGCGCCGCGTTGTAGCCGACGTCACCATGCTGCGGCCGGAGGAGTTGCTGCTCGCTGACCACCGGAGCCTCCTGCCGCGGCGGCTCATCTCGGCGAAGGCTCAGGTCGCGCCCGCCGACAAGCGCCGCAACCGCCGCTCGCTCGAGCTCGCGCACGAGCCCGCCGACAGGAGGGGACTGCTGCTCTCCAGGACGACGGACTCGCTCGCCAACTCGACGGAGATCGCCGCAAGGAGAGCCGTCAGGCGGGACTCGGCCGATAGCTTGAAGAGGGGGCTTCTGTCGAAAACGGCCGACTCGTTGGCGAGCTCGGTCGAGCTCTGTCCGAAGAGGGGTCTCCCGAACTACGGCGATGGTGACAAGAGGGGTCTACCTGAGGTTCTGATCGACGGCGTCGATATATGTCCGAAAGGTGATTCGAAAAGAGTTTCCGCTACCAAGTTGCACCTGGAGGATCGAGGGTCGCCGAGCAAGGAACAGCTCGAGGGATTCCCCGCGAGCGAGGAGCCAGGGAAGCTCCCCGAGGAGACGAGGAGGCCGCCCTCGGAGCCGGAGCGGAAGGTGTCGAGCAGCGAGCAGGCGAAGAAGCTCTTCTTCCTCGCGCGCGAGGGCGAGCCGCAATGCGCGCGGCGGACGCTGCTGCCGCCGCTGGAGGAGGGCGCCGGCGACGCGCGTGAGGAGCGCCGGAGCTACGGCACGCTGCCGCACCACTCGCCGGACAAGGTAACGATACTTGCTTTTGTTTTAAATGAAAAACCGATATAGGTGGCTGTGCTGAGGACCAAAGGTGCTCAAAAAAGCCAAATTCAGCGAGGGATCATACCAGCGGATTTACGGACTATTGCTGAGCTATCTTCAAATAACGCTTGAAGACTCCCAGATTATAAGTATCAGGAAAGGCACCCGCCGGCAGACAGTATCATATCCTGGCGTTGCGGCAGACAAATGAGTTTGAGAAACGGTAGAGGATTCCCGGTTTCTGCGATGCGATTTTGGCCTTTATCGCTTAATTCGATTATTCGATACAGCCACCGCCTAATGCGACGGAGGAGAAGGGCGTACGTAAATTCGTAAAATCTGAGCTAAGAAATATAATATTTTTTTTCCTGACTGTTTTAGTTTCGCAGCTGTCTAGAACCTAAATATAAGTCGATTTTTGGTTCGCATCTAGGAAGAGCAGCTCAGTTGGGATCTGGACAAATGGGTTGCGTCCAGTCAGGGTTCTAGCTTTCTGTCGGTACTAGTACCAAAAGCAATGAGCAGCGCAGTATGTAACTGTCGGTACTTGTAGCAGGGCCGATGTGTTATTGTCCGGGTGCATGGACACTAATGTCTTGCTGACAGCTCGTCTCTTCTGCTCACTGTTGTGACGATGTGCTTTGACAATACGACCTTGCCGTTACCCTTATGTCCTTATTTACTTTACCAATTTTGTTGATAGGTTATCCGCAAGGACAATTTTGTGGTTCATTGAGCCAAAGAATTTGAATTGAAAAAAATCTTCTTAGAATCAAGTTAGGATAGTTTAAAAAAACAATTTAATAAATACGTAAGCAAGGAACCTTTTGTGGTTTAGTAAAATGAATCTAGCGTCCTTCTGTCGAACACCATGGGTTCGATGCCGATGGTGTCGCCCTGCTTCTTTTTTATCAGAGATTGAATTGTGACCTCTCCTTTGAGAACATGATCCGCACGCTTTCCGAATATTACATAAGAATTCATAAAGACATCTCTCTTGTCGCTATTAACCCCACTGAAGTTATTTACACCTTGGAAATAAATATCTCTATAACCAAACGTTATATTTACAACATAATAATTATACTAGACTTGATACGTCCATCCCGACGACGACGGCACTAACTTATTGGCGGGCGCGGCACAAAATCGTGCCATTGCGCTCGGGCACCGTCTCAGGTTCAAAGAAAAGTGCAGGCTCCGTGATGAGGAGGATGCAACATGTCCACAAAGAAGCCAATTTGCATAGTGTTTTATTTTGTGAGATAAATAATTACAAAACGACTTAAAGCTAAAAGTAATACACGAACACGGGTGTCAAGAATCAAACAAAAAAAATTTTAACAAAAAAAATAACCGACTTCAAAGAAAAAGCACTAAAAAGTAAAAAAATATTGCCATTTTTGTAGTTACGATTTTTGTTATTTTTTGAGTCGGCGTCTGCCGGGCACGCGCTGCGCTAATCAAGAGAACCTAACCTAACCTAACCTAACCTAACCTTGGCTGACACCGACTCAAAAAATAACAGAAATCGTAACTACAAAAATGGAAATTATTTTTTAATTTTTAGTGCTTTTTCTTTGAAGTCGGTTATTTTTTTTGTTAATTTTTTTTTATTTGTTTATTTTTAGTGAATCTGAAGTACACTTACTAATTTGTACACGTCCTTTCCATTAAAAAAAGAATCACCGAAATCGGTTGGCGTTATATTGAGTTATTCGTCCATTTGTCGCGCAATCTTAATACAAAAAGACTTATATGATTTTCTCATGGATATCATTGTCAGAACTTAACCAAATTAAAATGGGACCACTTGGGAAGCACTAGCTTTCATTTAAAAAAATAATCATCAAAATCGGTTCACCCAGGCAAAAGTTATGAGGTAACAAACATAAAAAAAAACAAAAAAAAAAACATACAGACGAATTGATAACCTCCTCCTTTTTTGAAGTGGTTAAGTTCTGACAATGATATCCATGAGAAAATCATAAAAGTCTTAAATTTGTATTAAGATGTGCGCGACAAATGGACGAATCATCACTACATAGTATAAAACAAAGTCGCTTTCTCTGTCCCTATATCCCTATGTATGCTTAAATCATTAAAACTACGTAACAGATTTTGATGTGGTTTTTTTTTAATAGATAGAGTGATTGAAGAGGAAGGTTTATAAGTTCAATAACATCCTTTAAATAGTGGAGAAATACTGTTATTTTTGAGGTTTCTAATGTGATGTCGTAAATAATTAAAACAATTCCGCTTACATTGCAAACGCAGGCTGAACTTGACCAGCCCGAAATCAGTCAAAAACTACATTGACCCGAGCGGAGCCGGGTACCTCAGCTAGTAACTCAATATAACGCCAACCGATTTCGGTGATTGTTTTTTTATTGGAAAGGACGTGTACAAATTAGTAAGTGTACTTCAGATTCACTAAAAATAAACAAATAAAAAAAAATTAACAAAAAAAATAACCGACTTCAAAGAAAAAGCACTAAAAAGTAAAAAATAATTTCCATTTTTGTAGTTACGATTTCTGTTATTTTTTGAGTCGGTGTCAGCCAAGGTTAGGTTAGGTTAGGTTAGGTTAGGTTCTCTTGATTGGCGCAGCGCGTGCCCGGCTGACGCCGACTCAAAAAATAACAGAAATCGTAACTACAAAAATGGAAATTATTTTTTACTTTTTAGTGCTTTTTCTTTGAAGTCGGTTATTTTTTTTTTAATTTTTTTTTTCTATGAAATCTAAACCTTATTCATTGACCTGGGATCTAAATCTCTTGACCCTGTTCAATTAATTCCATGCATCGTGGCCTGTTATTGGAATATCTTTCGATTTGTTACACCAACAATCGAACTGTTGAGCGCTGGGTACTTGTCGAGTATCCGCCCACATGCTTTGTTGCCAACTTATAGATTCTCCGGTTTACTGTTTCATACCCCTTTGTATTTTTTATGCCCCCTGAAAAAAATTAGTTGGGTATTCGAAATATAATACACTCCTGAAAAATGTCGATAGCTTCTCAGATACGGTCATTTAGGGTAATTTGTCCCCTTAACGGAAACTCTCGATTTTTATAGATGTTAGGCGCCTAATTTAACTATTTGTTTTAAAGAACTCAGAAAGGGTTGTGATTGCATACATATTTAGCGCAGCACCTACGAATATAAACTTGGTTAAATGAAAACATTTAACCATTTTAAACATCTTTATGTATGGTTTTTATGTTATAAGTTATCTCTTTTCTATTATATCTTGTTTATTGTTGTTTTTAGGGTTCCGTACCCAAAGGGTGAAAACGGAACCCTATTACTAAGCCTCCGCTGTCCGTCCGTCCGTCCGTCCCTCCGTCCGTCCGTCTGTCACAGGGCTGTATCTCATGAACCGTAAAAGGTAGGCAGCTGAAATTTTCACAGAGTGTGTATTTATTTTGCCGCTATAACAACAAATACATAATAAATGAAGCGGGACCCCATACAAAAAACGTGATTTTTTGCGTTATAGCAACAAAATAAATACACACTCTGTGAAAAGTTCAGCTGCCTACCTATTACGCTTCCTGAGATACAGCCCTGTGACAAACGGACGGATGGACGGACGGACGGACAGCGGAGGCTTAGTAATAGGGTTTCGTTTTCACCCTTTGGGTACGGAACCCTAAAAATGCGTACTCTGCTAGGGGAGCTGAATTCGTGACTGCAGATCTGGCGAATGCTCACTCGATAACGGCACGTCCACTCACCGGCAGTAAACATTGCGCCAGTGTAACGGTTTGTTTATTTTTAAAATATGCACTCGTTTTATTCGCGGAAAGAAACGTTTGCAAATTACGTGTTTACCTTTTATTCCGGGAGGTCACGACATTTTTGGTCACGATAAGGTAAATGGCTGAATCTGGGTTCACATGTTAGAGACCAACCCTCTGATGCTAAATATGTCGGTCTGCCCAAGTGCGCCAAGTGGTTGCGTTTTCTAGATTGGCTATATAAAATAGATGCTGGTATGTACCTGCTTATGAATATACTGATTATCTGGAAACATTGATACCTATTAATTATACAACAATAACCAAACGGTTACTTAATTAAATACTTAAATATACATAAAGTTATATCTATAACCTAAATCGCCTATAACTACTAAATGCAACCAAATATTTGTTCAGTTTTTGTATTGCTAAGCAAGTATGTATTGATACTTTCATGCTTCGTCATTTGCATCCATTTACCTTATCATATGTATTTTTTGTCACCATAACTACTTTTTCAGGCGCCTTATCTACGTAACGCAACCACTTGGAACAGGCATACTGACACATTTAGCTTCAGAGGGTTGTACTTTAACCCGTGAACCCAGTTTTAGCCATTTACGTTATCGTTACCATTTTTGTCGCGACCTCCTAGTCTATTTGTGGACGACGCGCGGAGATTTCTCAGCTTGCCAAAGCAGAAATCATCGGAATATTAGCCAGCCATAGAACTAGTGGTCTGCATCTGTAATCATGTGACCAACCATCTCGAACATCCTTCAGTCATTAAGGTGGCCCTTCCCGACGAGACTAACTCATACATACAAAACCGTGATATTGCGCTCTGGAACCTTATGTTTCAAAGACAAAGACAGGCTCCGTGATGAAAAGGATGCAAAATGTCCACAAAGCAGAAAACACACATAGTGTTTGATTTGCTAAGATTTACAAAAATTTTACTAACAAAACGACTTATAGCTAAAAGTAAATCACGACCGCTGTAGTCAAATATCGAGCTAAAACCAATTACCAGTCTGATGCCTAACCTTTTTAAATATTTTCATTTTATCGTTAAGTAATCTACGTCCAAAGTTATTGTATAAAACGCGCGAAAACTTCGAACTTTCTGACCTTATAACTTAGAAACCAAACAGTGTTTTACAATGCCAATGGTCATCAGACATCTAGTTCGAAAGCTTTTGTGAGTATAATTTTGGATCTCTGACAAGAAATATGAGCATGATCTTCTTTCCACGTTTGTATGGGGAGATGAGCGGAGCTCCTTGACCTGCCAGGTTAGGAGCGCCCCACCCCTGCATGAATTTAATATCTGTTCACAGTTTATGTAGCAGTTTGGGTTGTTTGTTGGTAATGGACTATCTGGAGGTGTGCTTAGCAGCGATGGGTCATATTACACACCATTCTGTGAGCCCGCCTTCTCTACTTTTGTTACTTCTCTTAACACTCTTCCTTACCTACTCATTTTGCCATTCCCATTCCTCATCAAAACATATCTGTTTTAAGGTGGCCCAACCCGGCGGCCCTAACTCATTCGCGGGCACGGTACAAAACCGTGCTGTTGCGCTCTGGGACCTTCTCTGTTTCAAAGAATAAGACAGGCTCCGTGATGAGGAAGATGCAACATGTCCACAAAAAAGACAATGTGCATAGTGTATGATTTGGTAAGATTTACGAAAATTTTAATTTCAAAACGACTTATAGCTAAAAGTAAACCACGACCGTTGTAGTAAAAATTTGAACAAAACCCAAGAAGATTATAAATCTTGATTAAATAAGCTATGTCTTATGACTAATCTTTTTAAGATGTTCTTACTTTATCATTGCGTAATCCACCTCCAAAGTTATTGTATAAAACGCGCGAAAAATGCGAACTTTCGGACCTTATAACTTAGAAACCAAACACAATTTTACAATGCCAACGGTCATCAGACATCTAGTTCGATCAAATAAAGCTATTTTGAGAAAAATTTTGGATCTCTGACAAGAAATATGGGCGTGATCTTCTTTCCCCCTTTGTATGGGGAGATGAGCGGGATGGGCCACCTTAAGAGGCGGTGCTCACCCCGTCGAAGTAGTGGCGCTGCAGAGGTCATGAGCATATGGGTCTGGGAAAGGATCCTAGGGAGCTCACTGAACCCTCGGCGTGATACGAGCGGCGTCGCGGGAATGCAACCTTACGGCACTACAGCCCGCACCAAACTCTTATTTAAAACCGCACCCCGCACCAAATACACGTGTCGTTGGCCTGAACAGAATCTAACCTCCTCTCAGTTCGGGCAGCAACTTGTGACTCATTGTGACAGCTACATTGTCACAGACTTAACAGACCGAACTACGGTCGCGCAATTGCGAATCCGCGCAACTCAGTCACTAAACTAAACAATATCCATTGCACTTACAACTTATAATAGCTATTCCAGACCCTTATAGTTATAGTAGTTATTAGTACAACTATCCCCTTATTTCACCACCTCCAGCTACCTGAAATCCGATAGTTAACTTTCAGTTACATTGCATTTTTGTATGATGTAACCGAAAGATAACTTTGGGATTTTTGTAACTGGAGGTGGTGGAACCGGGCGTATATGGACTAGAAGTAGAACTTTTCCAATTCTATGGACCACGGCCCTTATTTTTTCAGAAGCCGAGACAGTACCGAAAGTGCTGCATGATTTTTTTTTGCTCTAGACGCCACAATTGAACTTTGCCCCACATACGTTTTCCTTGCAAATGCCAATTCCGACTGTGGCATTGAGGGTGATACGCTCCGTACTTAGATGTCGTTTTACTTTGCCCCACATACGTTTTCCTTGCAAATGCCAATTCCGACTGTGGCGTTGAGGGTGATACGCTCCGTACTTAGATGTCGTTTTTAGGGTTCCTTACCCAAAGGGTGCCAACGGAACCATATTAATAAGCCTCCGCTGTCCGTCCGTTTGTCCGTCCGCCTGTCACAGGGCTGTATCATGAATCATAATAGATAGGCAGCTGAAATTTTCACACAGTTTTTATTATTTTGCCGCTATAACAACAACATTTAAAAAAATTAAAAATGAAAGGGGGACCATACATAAAACGTGATTGTTTCGTGTTAAATCTTGTACGATGGTTCTGAACCATTCGTGTGCGAGGCCGACTCGCACTTGGCCGGTTTCTTTTTATGTTTTCTATGTTTACACTGACTATTTCTGTTTTTCCTCCGGCAATAAAATATAAGCTGTTTCCGTAAAAATATTTTTAAATAAAAAAAGGACCGCCTTCAAAAAAACCGGAACTAAAAAGCAAAAAATAATTGGTTACTTTTAATTAATGTACGAAAAGCTATTTTAATTCTAACTAATTATGTACAATTTCTTAATTTTTAATCATCTTTTGAAGTCGGTGCCTTGGGTAGAGTTCGCTTCGCACGCTGCTGACCGAACAGACACTATTTCAGCCGAACACACCCGAAGTCTACGAGAGCGTAAACAACCTGAGTCAGCAATGATTGGTCCACAGACATAACTGGAGATGCCCTTAGCGTTGGTTTACGTGCAAGCTGATATCGATACAGCGCAGCGTACTGAAATTGGGTTTCAACGATTATTAGTACTTTCGGCTTTATAAAGGCGCGCACTGGTAAAGGAGTACGTTAATTCGCTGCTCTTTGTTGATTGGTACTTCCCTGCAACATCGTTGTCTGAACGAGACGATTTCTGCCGAAATTGGTGAGATATGTACTAACCGCACACACGTTTTGACACGTAGTTGAGAGCAGACACCTCAAAGTCGCTAACTATTGTTTTCTGTTCTTTTTTATATTTGTTTTTTTTTGTTTTGTGTTGTGTAGGTATTTAGGTAGAATAAAAAGTACAAGCTACACCTACCTAAATCTTTATCATATAAGTGGTCATTGTTTTTATATTGGTTTGTTCGTAGGGTTTTCTTGTAAATATTTTGTTTTTACTGTGTTAGGTATTTAGTTTAAGTATAAGGCATATTTAAATTACAAAGTACTTGCCTAAATTCCTACTTTCATACGTTTTTCCGACCTGTTTGTTTATTTAATTTTTGTTTTTGTGTTTTATTCAAGTAGGTAAATGTAAGTAGCTACCTACTTATATTTCTTTCTTAGCCATAGGTGATATTAATCTAACTACTTGCAGCCCTTAAAGAACGTCTACCCAAGGCACCGACTTCAAAAGATGATTAAAAATTAAGAAATTGTACATAATTAGTTAGAATTAAAATAGCTTTTCGTACATTAATTAAAAGTAACCAATTATTTTTTGCTTTTTAGTTCCGGTTTTTTTGAAGGCGGTCCTTTTTTTATTTAAAAATATTTTATTTTTTGCTTTTTAGTGGTGGCGTAACTTTTGACTCAAGGTGGGCGAGCCCTCCTGCTCAACTTCACATACAAAGTGGAAAGAAGATATACATACATATACAATACAATGCAATACAATGAACGAGCATTAGCAGAAATGAAACCATTAAGAAATCTCATTTCTGACGAAAGGTAGACCGGTAACTATCTGGATTCATGAGTTTACGGTTGATACGTACGATAATTGATACGATGAGATCACGTGAGATAGAGTGCTGTGACAGACGGACGGACGGACGGATAGCGGAAGCTTAGTAATAAGGTTCCGTTGGTGTCCTTTGGGAACGGAACCCTAAAAAGACAAAACAACGAATGACCGGAACCGCTGAGCTTCTGAATTTCTCATCCTTACATCGTTCCGGATAGTCTGTTTCTTGCGTAAGTTTAAGTTGTATGAAAATGTGTACATATCGGCCTCGTTTATCCCCCCTTAACAGTTGAATTTTGTAAAATCCGTTGTGAGCGAGCCTTTTCGTCTTAACAAGAAGTCACTGAAAATTTTAAGCTTCGAGGATAATTGGTTTCAGAGATCTCAACATGAGTGGTTTTCGCCTAAATGTGTTCATTTTGACCTGTTTTACCCCCCTAATAGTATAATTTCCAAAAATATTTTCTTCTTAAGCATTCCCATCTAAAACAAACATACTCTGAAATTTCTGGGTTCAGCGGCTCTAGAGATAGAAATGTGTACAATTTGCCCTCTTTTACCACCTTGAATACCCCCAACAGTTGAAGTAAAAAAAAACCTCTCATACTGAGCAATCTCACCCGAAAAGAAAGCTACTGTAACTAAAAAATCACATTTCTGGGTTCGCGGGGTTAAGAAATTCGATGTTGGTATAGTTAAGTACCAAACTACTGAACCGATTTTGATAAAAAAAAAATGGGACCAACTAGAAAGTATACCCTTTCGAACAAAAAAAGAATTTTTCAAATCGGTCCAGGGGTCTTCGAGTAATCGGTGAACATACATAAAAAAAAAAAAAAAAAAAAAAAGATTCCGACGAATTGATAACCTCCTCCTTTTTTGAAGTCGGTTAAAAATATATTTTGTTCCTATTTACCAGAACGGCCACCAAAGTCACGTTTATTCTGTCTTTATTTAAACTTAATCACTTGAACACTTTCGCTCTGTGATAAATCGACTCGATCTCAATTCCTTTTCTCCCCCCGTATCGACACTTTGTTTTTTATCGGTCCGAATGATGCTCAAACGATTTCACCTTGGCTTCTGAGCCGGTAGTCTAAGTTGTCACCTAAATTGGCGTTACGGCAAACCGATCGACTGGCGTTTTCAAATGTATGGAGAAATTGGAGAGCGCGCGCAGCGGGCGTTAAGCGAACTAACATTTGCGAGTCCGAGCTTGATTTGACAGCTTACTCAACGTTGCCGTAAATACGTCGACGTTGCCGTTTACGTCCACTCCGCGTTTTCATACAAATCGGAAGTCCGCGTTTGACTTTGACAGATTGAAGAAGTAAAACCACAGAATATCTAGTAAAAACTTGTATGGAGTTTGGAGAAAACGCCAGTCGATCGGTTTGCCGTAAACGCCAATTTCGGTGAGAACTCAGACTGCCCACTCTGAGTCGATCTCGTTTCGATTCAACGTAATGTTGCCTCGTAAAGCGCTTATCTCTCGTGCTTGAGGATATTTTAGCACGAATCGTAAAGAGAATGAATCAATTTGCCGGTCGTTAGTGGGGCGTGGTATCGCATCGAATGTATGTATGTCGGCCGTGTGGGTGACCTTCGTTTTGGTTGTTAGCTGTTCCGTTCGCGTTGACGAAGGGTTTTTAGGGTTCCGTACCCACAGGGTGCCAACGGAACCCTATTACTAAGTCCCACAACACATTCCAAATTAACCGATTTTGAAAAAGTCATAGAAAAAAAGGGGTCCTCTGATTTAGACACACAGCTTTATTAGTCTGCATACAATATAATAGGGTGATTTTATTTAAAAAGAATCTGTTTAACGTTGAGTAACATTTTTGCCACCAAATATTCAAACAGGCAGGCCAAATCAAGACTGACCAACCTAAATGTTACCAGCCCCCTATTTGTCACATATCGATTTTATTTTAAGGTTTGTGGAAAACTGCTTACTCACGGTGTGTCGATGATATTTTACTAATTTGTTAACCACGGTAATCTCAAATCATACATATCGATCTGTTGGGTTAATTAAAGTATACAAATTTCAAATGTGGATCGAGTTAGTTTAACCTCGACCCATATTTGAAATAACCTTATGATAACCCTAACCAAACCTTATGATAACCTATCGCCAATGACGAATTATGCAAACGAGTTTTCAGTAATCAACTTGCTCTGCCGGTGTATGTGTCGGTCACAAGAAGCGACTGATGGCTGTGACTTCATCGATCATTGCTTGTCATCGCACAGCGGATGGTCCGTCATGGCGTGTCGCGTCGTCGCGGCGTCGGTCACACGCAACGAGTGAGGAAGGACGGGAGTGGCGATAAATCTTTTTTTTTATGCAACCTGACATGGATGGCTAATACCTCACAATTAACGTTATGATATTAGCTCAATACGCCACATTCCCGAAGGAATTAGGTGCCATGCCAGGACCTTCCCTTTATGAGCACGGCTAAATTGAACTGGATGGAAAACACGGACAATAGACTACGAGCCGCTCAAATCACTAATACGTGGCTGATCCCACGCTATACGGAGCCACTCCCGTCCTTCATTACTCCATGGTCACACGTAACAAGAATCGAGACGTCTCGCTTCGTCGCGGCAAGTTAGTCGTGGCGAAAAATTTACAACTTACAGCCGTGGATACAGCAATTATCTCTTAATATGTGATGACGCTGCTCGCCAACTCGGTCGGCGAAGATGTCGCGATTCCGCTTCGAGGCTCGCAGTCGGAGCTTCGTTCGGGTAGAGCGGTCCTACTCTGTTCTGTTCGTTGCGGGATGGAACCTGGCGTAGCACAAGTGCTCCGGTCCAAACGCAAGCAAGACAAGAACACGAAGAACGTCACTTTGAAATTTCGTTAACTACAAATGTATTATTACTAGATATGTAAAAAACCAAATCATTTTTATTCTATGAGCGGAAAATATTTGTGCGCTTTCTTAAGAAATGGCTCGATGGTCCAAGGAAAACACTTTCAATGTTATTATTAATTACTTCCGAAAGCTCTATCTCGACTTGCTGCTAGCACGAAACTTAGACGTGCGACTACGCGGCGTGCCTGCAAGAAGCGTGTGTATCCTCGACTCGCACACTAGTATTTATGTAGTATGCTAGGCACTTGCCACTAGCATTTACAGTACCTATGATAATGTGTTTTTACACTAAACTCGAGCTAAAGTGGTAATCATAAACAGAGCTCTAGCCTGACGACCCTTTTAAAAATTTATTTCATACTTATATTTTACAGCTATTTTATGTAAATGAGTAGCTAATATCCACCGTCATGATATTAGCTCACCATATCGCATTCCCAAAGGACCTTCCCTTCATTTGCAAGGCTACATTGAACTGGATATAAAACACAGACCTTGTTTTATTTATGCTTCGACCATAATAATAAATAATCAATGCGATGGTACAAATCATGGCGGGCTTAAACCTGCGTACCTTACCTACCATAACCTAGTAGGGTTTTTGTGGCTGCAGCCATCCATGTTTGCATAAAAAATGCACGAAATTGTATGCCAAAACACCATTTCTTGTTCCTTTCTGTTCTGAGCAGTCAGCCCGATCGGGCGCCGTGTTTCTGCGAACAAGGATTCGTACTTGTATCTGGGTCGTTCACCGAACCCGACCGGCATGCGACGGCGACGCAAACAAACAAACACGGTTTCGTCGTCATTTACATTGCAGGTGACATTTCTAGGCTCTTTTAGTGATTTATATTGTACTTATTCAGAATAGAGTCGCGCGCGTGTTAACAGCTGTCTTTGTCACTGGTTCCGTCAAGAGATGTATGCAATTTTGTACTTACGAATGCATTGTTAATTCATAGATATACCTATCTATTGAATCGACTTTTTAGGGTTCCGTACTCAACAAGGAGCCCTTATAGTTTCGCCATGTCCGTCCGTCTGTCCGACATTTATCTCAGATACTTTTAGTGCTGTAATTTAGCATAGGTATACATTTTTTTATTTTATGTTCAAGGTTCAAGTTTTTTCGTCCTGACCGATCAAGGTCCTTAGAAAAATAACTTTCAAAAAGTATTTCCCATGCATGTATTTATTAAATGCCACCCACAAGATGGATCTACAAATTTGTTAATTTATTTTGATTAGTCTACAAAAATCTAAATATTAGTTTTTTACCGAAATACCTTTCCGACTAAAGAAGGTAGTACATTATTTAGTTGTAACTGACCAATATTAAATATATGATTCCACTTTCCATAACTATTATACGTACGCTGTATTGACATTGTTACTGTTTTCATAGTTTTTGAAATCAAGTTTTTGTATCACAATTGCTGGGGAATTTTCCAGTAAAGTATCTATATTAATTTCTGTGTGAGGTGGATGAAAAATATGATTACGTCACATTTTGGAGTGCAACACGAGGTGTGCACATATTCGGTGATGAAACTTTCCAAGTACCTAGAAATTACGAAGTTAAAAAATCCACAAAAGTATAACTCCGTAACAAGTATTATTTATCATTAGCTCAGGTTCCCGGCTCCGCTCGGACCGATTTCGTTTTGGACCATAGTTTTGGACATTCACCTGAGTGCTTCCAACAGTGTATAGTCACATATGTTCATGCCTTTGCACGTAGGGTTGCCATCTCGGTTGACATGTACAGATTTTTTTAAACAAATAGTGTAATAAAAAAACAGTTGAAAATATCATTAATCACCTTTTTATTTATTATATATATAAATTTAGTGATTTTTTATTATCATTTCAAATGTACTTACCTAATAAAACAGAATATTATTACAGTATGTTACAAATTGTTTTACAAATCAGTTCGATACTGATAGTAAAGACTTTAAATTTGTAAACCCGGACTACAAATGAAGCCCCGCCCGGACGCTCCCCGGATGCCCTCCAAACTAGGACAAATCCGGGAAAACCCGGACGGATGGCAACCCTATTCAATTCAATTCAATTCTTTATTCGTCCTTAGGTACACTTTGTTACACTTAGACAACGTCATTTTCTTTTTTTATAAGGGTCCTAGCAAAACTGGGACCTCATACGTACAAATTGTATGCTTAAATCTAGAATACAAAATTACACAATGAACAAATTTTCCACAATATCATATTTTAAAATCAATTATAAATAATTCATCAATCATATCAATCAATTATGGAACTGGATATGGATGGCTAATACCAAACTGACCCTCTGGTAAGCCTAACAACCAACCACATGGGAACTAGGTGCCATGCTAGGATCTTCCTTATATTCCTCGGCTACATTGAACGGGATAGAAAATGTTTGCCGCTTCGACCATCGTACATTCAATGCGATTGTACCAACCCGGGCGGGAGTAACCCTACCACCTAGTAAGGAAGGGGATCTATAGTTTTACATGGAATCTGAACCACAGCCACCCTTAATGGGTCCTGCAGCAGCACAAACGAAACGTGCGAGCGGAAATAGATGTACGCCATATGCCACGCTTATCATAAAAATATATATATCTTACCATACAATAAAATATTGAACATGTAAAAATCATTAACAACCATGTTTACACCATCGAGTAGCGTAACTTTACATTAAATGATCTGTACATGGATTTTTATATTCAAAACATTTATATTATATATTTCGAAACAAATAAAAATAAAAAAAAGGTTTACTATATCCCTTAAATGCTCAATTCAATGGTGTAAACTGGCGAAATCGATGATCTTAGCTATTTATAAATAAGTGATTTGTAGCTCGTAATAGAGACTCAGGTTGCAAAGAACATAATAGAAAAAAATTTAAAATATTAAAGTATACAATTATAGAAGATTTAAATAACTTCACCCATAGGTACATATTATTAATAAGATGTATGTATATTTTGATTATAATATCAAAATCAGTGACAATTGAAAAAATCCTCAGTAAATACAACTTCGCCTCAGTATTCATACTAAGCAATTTTTAAATCGATGCAGTGATGTATCCGTATAACAGTCGGAATCTATGCCTCTGATTGATCTTACAAGCACCCCCAGTTACAAAATTAACAGTTAAAAGAAGAACTTGCTTGGTGCTTGCATTGAAAAAAAGTCACCTTGAATCGTACCAGATATAGTACGAACAATTTTAACAATCTGATCAACATTATCATAACATAGTTACAAAATTAACAGTTAAAAGAAGAACTTGCTTGGTGCTTGCATTGCAACAAAGTCACCTTGAATCGTACCTGATATAATACGAGCAATTTTAAGAAACTTATCAACATTATCATAACATAGTTACAAAATTAACAGTTAAAAGTAAAACACCAAGTTTGCATTAAAACAAAGTTACCTTTAATCGTACCAGATATAGTACGAGTAATTTTAACAAACTGATTTGCACGGGAAAAAGTAGACACTTGATGCCTCTAGACTTCAATGCCGAGAAAATGTGCGACCGTCATGTCTCCCAGCGCTTGCGACGGTACCGTCAACTTCGTTCGCGCCAGAAAACGCGCCGATCAAAGTAACCGTCAGGTATTTTCGTAATCTCGGTTTTATTGCGAAATTTCCAATCACCGACGGCGGATCTGCAGCCACCTAGTTTGAGATGAAAAACGAGAAAAACTCATCCCCGCGGCCCGAAGGCGACCGGATCAACCGCTTGGGAAAGCGAAAATAGTTTTCGCAGACCTCACCCCAACCTGCTCGTCTGCGTAATTAAATGTTTGCGAGCGCAAGGCGCCGGAGGTCGGGTAGTGCGCTTCGGTTCGCTTCCCATTTCGATGTTCTACCCGCAGTTTGCATCTTGCGCGGAGGCGCACGCAGACGTATTTGGCAGCTCGAATATCTAGGCCTATTCCTGGAATTCCGTATTCAGAAATCAGGAATTTTAGGTCGAGAATACCGCAGTTTTAATTCGAATGTCAATAATAAGACTGCCATCATATCTGACGCGTAAAATCTGTGTATCTCTACTACCGTAACATATCAACGATGTAGAACCCGGATGATATTTTAGTTACGACATAACCGTTTTATCATTGATTTGAGGTTTGACTAAACATCTTGAAGTATTGTAATGAGATATTGAAAATAATCACAAAACAAATTAGTCTAGACTCTTGTAAGAAGCAGGATTGGAACCTGCAACATGTAGTAAATATTACGGCTTTGACAATATCACTGCGATAGATATATGTAAGGAAAATAAATGTATAAATATATATTATTCTTGTAATCACAGCCTTATCGCTGCAACGTGCAATGGAAAGAAATGTGTTCATCGTTATTTTAAATTATGAGCTAGTGTCCTATCATGTCATATCGACAACCGTTCCAGTTCGTGACATTATTAGGTGTGATAGTGTACCCGAATCGATATCATTAGGTTGGATATCAGCATAATGACATTGTGTTTCAATGACATTGCAATTGATACAATTGAATGATGCCGAAATCTTTGATGGTAAGCACTTTCCATTATTTTTAAGGTGGATTTCCTGTACACTAAACTGGTATTTTTTTTATTTATCACTTATTATTTCTTCAATTTCTCGTATTTTAACAGTAGTTTCTCGTCAGGTGCCGTATATCTTCTTATTTGTCATTTGCCCATATAATACTACGATGAAAGTTGTGGCTGTAAGATAATATTCAATTACATTCATCGCAATAAATACATCGATTGATTCTACATCAATCTTATCAGGTTTGGCTAAGTTTACTACTAGGTGGTTTGATTCAAACCTCAAATAAAAAAAAACCGGTCAAGCGTGGTTCACGTGCCGAGGGTATCGTCATTGATGGACATGGAAGAAATTCGCCCTCGCCTGAAGATTAATTTTCAATTTCATACAAAATGAGCGCTTCATAAATCTAGCTTTTTCTCAAAAAGTATGACGTTGTTACGAGCAAAAGTAATAAGTTGGTGCACAACTACAAAGGGATTGACATTTTTACATATATTGGTAATTTGTTTAGAATATTCAAAAAAACCTTTAATAGGAAAATGATTCCGAACTATATGCGTGTGACCGACAGACACCAGAGCCATAGCATAAGTCCCTTTTTTCGCATTTTGCGAAGAAGAAAACACCCTAAAAAGATGTGCCATCTAAAGCTATCGCGCGGTTAATTTTGAGCTGTCAAAATGTACACAGTACATGTTCCGATTCAGATTGTACCGTCAAAGCGATTCGGAACGAAACGCGCGCCTGCTTACGGCAATAAAAACGAACACTGTACAACGAGTTATCCTTATCGTTAAATAGAATCTATTCTTCTAGGATGAACTTGATTTTTTTACCTAAAAGGCATTCAACGATCTGTTAAGGCTGTTCCGACCCATATAAAGTTGTTTGCACACATAACGCAAAAAGTATTGCACTTTAAGCCACGAATTAATAATAAAAGTGTAATATAGTCATATTACTTGCAGCGAAAACAATTTCACAATTTTAGGATTATTGGTTTTGTTACAATTTATTTAAATACGATGTTTATTTAACAGCGCCATCTAACGGTGTAAAACCTCTAATCGGCAATTACAACGAAACCATTAAACCTGAAATTGTGAATATGTTTTCGCTGCAACTACTATGGCTATTTTTAATATTTTTGACGAATTCGCATTTTGCGTTCTGTGTAAAAAAAACATTGTATGGGAACATCCTTAAAGAACATGGTCGAAAGAAGACAGACAAAGGTATAGGAATGTCAAATGTGACAGTTGTACGCACATGCTGTGTTCGGGCAGATTGCTCCGTGCCGTTCGGTGCAAGAAGGAGCAACAAATAGCGTTTTGGCTCCGAGGGGAACCGGAACAAGTTCTTTCAGCTGTCACTTAAACGTCAGTATATCGCCTACAACTAAGATTTCGAGTTAAATTTCTTTTAGATTCAAAATGAGGTGAGCTCCTAATTAATTTAGATGGAAAGAATTTCTTTGTTTTGCCCCTTTTTGTCTCGTGATCTTAGAATGATTTGTGTAATGTCGAAGTGACGTTCATCTCTGCACTTTTTTATTAGGGTTCCGTACCCAAAGGGTGAAAACGGAACCCTATTACTAAGCCTCCGCTGTCCGTCCGTCCGTCCGTCCGTCCGTCCGTCCGTCCGTCCGTCCGTCCGTCCGTCCGTCCGTCCGTCCGTCCGTCCGTCCGTCCGTCCGTCCGTCCGTCCGTCCGTCCGTCCGTCCGTCCGTCCGTCTGTCCGTCTGTCACAGGGCTGTATCTCATAAACCGAAATAGGTAGGCAGCTGAAATTTTCACAGAGTGTGTATTTATTTTGCCGCTATAACAACAAATAGGTAGAATAAAAAAAAAAGAATTAAAGGGGGGTTCATACAATCACGTGACCAGACGACAGGTCACGTTTTTGTATGAACCAGGGGAACCTTTTATCTTCTGAGGTTCCTACCCAGGCGGCTTTCCTTTTAACTATTTATTCCCTTATAATCGGTACTTGAGAACGATTTTTTTAAATAAAAGAATGTTATGAAAGTTATGATATTTTTAAGTAAATTTATTACATAATTAATATATGTATCTATGTACCACAAATGTGTACTTAGTTTTAGGTTAATATAATAAGTATACTCAAACTCACAAACCAAACCTACCGCCACTACCTACGAATATATCCCTATTGAACTTCTCAAACACCCAAAGGTCGGCTAGAAGAAATCTCTTTGAGGGATAAGCCTGCCTTTGCGCCCCACTTATGTTGTTATTGCACTATACTTAATTTTGTAAATTGTTTTTTGTGGCGTATTAAACAGTTTTCAAATCAAATCAAAACCAGTCACTGCGCGCGAAAGCCCTCTTGGCCGCGTTCCAGGACAGTACGGTTACATTTGCCACTGCCCCCTGGCGGCCGCGCCATGGCGGAGCGGACAGTTCCAGTTAACGGTTGATCGAGTGAGCGGACTGGGTCGATTCGATTATCCGGGCCGGCGAATCGAAGCGGCCATAGGCGCTGACGTCATGGACTGTTATTGGCTCGTGGGACGTTGTTTATTGTCATTTAACCGACATCTCTTTTCGTGTTCTTGGAAGGCTATTCTCTAAAGAAAAGTGGTGAACAATTAATTGCACGGGCGCAAGCGCGAAAGCGATTGTTCCAAATTTTTTTATTCCAGAGGTTTTTTAAAGTTTAAGGTTTCATGCGATTTGTAAATACAACAACGTTCTTTAAAATTATATGATAGTAAATATCACTTACTTCCAATATCTACAATACATTCTTAAAATATGTATAAATATTATATTATAAAGAATATTATAAAGTTATAGTGTATTTTCATGGCCTCTTTTTAACAGGCAGCTTATTAGCAATAATCGTTTTTAGGGTTCCGTACCCAAAGGGTGAAAACGGAACCCTATAACTAAGCCTCTGCTGTCCGTCCGTCCGTCGTCCGTGGTGGCCGCACGTGGGTTCGACCCACGCTGCACTTGCATTCGCGGAATATGCGCTCGCAGACATGTACATTGCACTCGTCGCACATTGTCCTCGGTGCGTGCGTGCGAACGGGCAGGTGGATGGTTTGTGGAAGACTTTTAGGGTTCCGTTTTAGGAAAGGTACCCTTACCATTAGTATCCGTCCGGTGAATCTCGCCGAGGGAATTCCTCAACAACATCACATCGACTCTCGAACCTAGGATAATCGCTTTGGTTTTCCTGCAACGCTTGGAAAAACCACTGTTGACTCAGTTTTTTTTATATTTTAGACGAAACCGTGTCTGAATTAGAGATAATTAATTGCCCTATAAATGCGGTTTAATACAATTCGTGTTCCTTTTTAAAAAAATCTGCCGGCACTGGCTGTCGCGAAGTATTTTCATAAGAGTTCGTTGTTTTCTTTTGAAGCGCGGAATCCGAAACGAGGAGGGAAAAAAGTTATTACTTCTGTTGCGACTTTAGCGCTCTCTAGATAGAGCTACTAGTTTCAATTAATTATATAGATGCATAGGAGCTAGTCAGCGTGTACGACAATAGATGGCGCTGATCACTAAGACGTCAAAACACAATCGAAATATCAAAGAAGCCATGGGATTAGAGACCGACCCACCTGTTCATCTCCACTTTTCTGACCTCATTTAATTGTAGCTCGTGCTCCATAGCACTCTGATTTTTAACATTTCCTTGAGGGAAAGTCGTGGGGGGGAGGTTCCGGTAATATATTTTAAACTTTCTCTCTTGTAGGAAAATTTCGTTTGTCCTATCGAACCTATTTTGAAAATGGTTACTCAATTAAGATATCGTATCTATTCGTTCTCTGCACGGTACAATGGTAACTACTTATTTGATTTAAGGACACTACAGTCACAACTAGGTGTAGATTTATTATGTTTCTGCCGCTCCTCACAGGATGAGCAAAGAGTACCAGTGAGATGTCAAGTTTATATGCAAACAGCTTAAGAACGGCCCGTAAGCTATGCTCCCCATACAAACGTAGTTTACTAATCATTTGGAAACCGCTATTCCAATTAAATTGATATTTAATATCTAATATCAGGTAACAAATATCTGTGTCTGCATGCTTTTGTTTTTTTGAAAAATCCAAACCGAATGAAATGAATGCAAAAAGAAAATCTTCATACGAATTTTGTTTTCTCTGTGGTTTGACCCAGAATACATTTACCGAAAAAACAAAGGCATGCAGACACAGATATTTGTAGCCTAATATTAGATACCAAATATCAAGTAAGTTGGAACAGTGGTTTTCAAATCATTAGTAAACTACGTTTGTATGGGAGGCGAAATTTTCAGGTGCTTACGGGCCGACCTTAAGAGGAAAAGATACGACAAAATATGACAGCGATGAGATACATTTTCCTCGGAGTGAGACCACGGTTAATTTCCAGTCGGCGAATTTTTCGCTTGTATGTGGTAAATCTATCTTACTCAGAATAGCCAAATCCACCTCACTTCGCGAAACCACGGCAAGCGAAGCACCATACCAGCGGATTTGCGGACTATCGCTGAGATATACACCATAACTCCACTAAATTACCTTTTCTAAATTTTTATTCTAATTCCATATAAATGTTTCGATTATTTATGTAATAAGTTACTTATTGTAAATTTGAGCTGTAGGTCGAATTAGAAAATTGCCTTTCGTCTCAATATTCCCCATACAAACGTGGAAAGAAAATCACGTGCACATTTCTTGTCGTAGATCTAAAATTATACTCAAAACAGCTTTATTTCATCGATAGATGCTTAATGACCATTACTATTGAAAAATTGTGTTTGGTTTCTAAGTTATGTATAAGGTCCGAAAGTTCGAATTTTTCGCGCGCTTTATGCAAACATTTTGGACGTGGATTACTCAACGACAAAACAAGGACATCTAAAATATGTTAGTCATCAAGCCTACCTTGGTTCCATGAAAATGCATAGTCAATTTCGTTTTTGTTTGATTTTTTACTACAATATTATGTCTGCCTACACAACCAATACGGTAAAAATAACTAAATAAATAAATAAATAAATAAATAAGTAAATAAATAAGAAAAACAGCTAATCTGGTTGTATGTAGCTGAACGCCCCCTCTTGTGTCCCGCGCCCCTGCATTGCAGCTCCAGGGGCGCGGCTCGCGCCACCTGATCCGCATAGAGACGGTGGCGCGGGACACAAGAGGGGGCGTTCAGCTACATACAACCAGATTAGCTGTTTTTCTTATTTATTTATTTATTTATTTACTTATTTATTTACTTATTTATTTATTTATTTACTTATTTATTTATTTATTTACTTATTTATTTATTTATTTACTTATTTAGTTATTTTTACCGTATTGGTTCTGTAGGCAGACATAATATTAATAACAACGATTGTTGTTTTTGTGTTTGTTGTAGAGACAGCACCATAACCATTTTTTACTACAGCCCTACTAAACCACAAAGGTTTACTTTTAGCTATAAGTAGTTTTGTAATGTCTGTTTTAAATCTGACCAAATCAAACACTGCGCATTGTCTGCTTTGTGGACGTGTTGCATCCTGTTCATAACGGAGCCTGTCTTTTTAGCCCACCTGTTTTGGTGTACAATAAATATATATTTTTTTGTTATTATTATTTTCTTTGACTTAGCGACCGTGCCAGGGCGCAATCCCATCGGGAAGGGCGCCGTCATCTTCCAGGAATTTTGGCTTTTAATGTGCATTTAATACTGTGTTATGAAGTGACCTTCGACTTTTAACTGTTTGTCAAACATAATTCCGTATCCACTCGCTTAATTGATTTACGACGAGCATTACGATGTTAGAATTGACACCTCCAGCCAAGCGCTCAAACATTTCCGTAAGTTAATTTTAGGATTCATATCTCAGATAAAAAAATTAGGATGTGCCGTCTATCGCGCCTACATTTAAGACCGGTTGTGGTGAATCTTTTAAAATGGCAAACTCATTTTAAACGTACAAGCAGCATCACCCTAGACGCCACCCATTGGAATTTAACCTTCGTTTTCCGCAATGCCTACAATGGCGTTGAGAGTGATGCGCTCTGCACATGCCAAACGCAAACATAGTCGCAGCCGTTTTGGAGGGAGCTGATTTGGAAAACGCATTTCGGGAGCACATCCACGCGCAGCGGTGGGTGATGGTTCGATTGTGTGGCAAACGACGCTCGGCTTCCTACATTTCTATTCTTGTATGGACAATATGTCCATGCGGCGGCTACACGGATAAAACTCCTATATGGCACTTTTAGTTCCTTTTCTTTTCTGTGCTATATATCATGGATAAGGCCACGCGTGCGTCAAACCATCTGTGCATATTCAACATGGTGCGGCAATATTCGCCAGTCCAACAACGGATTTTAAAATAATGGAAGGAATATTGTTTACACGTGCCGGATGGATCTGCATGGTACCAGTCTAAGAAGCTCTCATGGTATCAGTCTTTGAACTCGATCCAACGTCGTGCTGTGCGATTGGTGAATGATCCCGAGGGATTATAAAACCCAGAACCACTGCAATCACGCGGGTATGTCGGGTCTCAAAGAAAGAAAGAAAATACGTTCATTTTTTCCCAACACATAACTTAGAACACTTACAAAATTCAAAATACACATTTGTGGAGAGAAAAAAGGAGCCAGGTCAGCATTTTGTGCTGCAAGGCCCTCTTGATGAGTGAACTACAGCGCTGATTTTACAGCAACAGCTGTTTGTCGTGAGTGAGGAAACATAATACATAAAACCAGAAAAAAACAGTAAGTAAACCCTTAAAACATGTTTAAGCATAGACCAATTAAATTATTATCAAAGAGAACACATGAGGGAAAAAAAATACTTTACTCAATTAAAGAAAAACACAAAAATACGATCACAGAAACTATTTAACAATACAATTAAATTAAATTACAAGATACAATTTTATCTTATAAAACACGTAAAACATTTTGAGGGGGATTTTAATTACAAAGAACTTCTCAAGGAACACAAAAAGTCCGCCATCCTCGTTCGTATTTAGGTCTGCATCATTTAACTCCCAATAGTTAGGAGGTATATGTTGCTTATTTATATAGCTATGATCTCTAATGCGCTTATACCTCCTTATTTCCCAAAGGTTACGACGTGGAATCCTAGAACTGCTTATAAGACGGCAAGGCGTTCGTTGCCTAACTCGCACATTTCCGAATGGTCGTGGGCACTGTTCATAACACAATGAACTACCCGAAAACCATGGATTCTTCTTATCAAACATTGGTATCAAACTTGACGAGGGCTTCATACACCTGACGTAGGTTAAGTTGACGACGGCTTTTACACCAGAGTATACTTGTAATTCTATAAATTATATTAATTTATATAATTGAATTAGTAACTTTATTAGTTGTAAGTAACTTAAACTTAGGGTTGCTGTTTCTATTGTTCTTTGTTCTTTGCCTTAAACTGTTCTGCCAAGGAATTGTTTGGCAGTAGAATTTAGATCTAAGTATGTATTTCATAATTGTGGACGGAAAAATATGTTATGTAAACCCGTGAAGTTTTTTTGCGGGTTCTTCTTTACTGGCTTGATCGAATCCGCGGATCTTTGTGAGGTAACTTGGTGTAGTTTGACTACCAAAAAGTTAAAATAAATGAAATGAAATGAAAAATATCCTATTTGTAGCACAAAGAAAAAAACAACTAATTTCCTGGACCCATGGTTATTGATTGATTAAGCGTGATAAATATTTTGATTAATTTTTATTTCTACCGTCGCTCAACGCGGAACAGGCACCGATCCTGTGTATCCTTAATCTCTAAGGTCGGTGAAATGTCGAGGTATCTCCCCCGAAGAAAGCACCCGGCCGGCCGGCATGGTTTTCGCAGCCCCCGTGAAAGTCCTAAAGCGCCTGGACGTCGTCGAGCACCTTTAACCGCGTTTAATACAACACAAAGAAGTATGACACCAAAAACATCACTACGAAAAACCGGCCAAGCGCGAGCCGGACTCGCACACGAAGGGTTCTGTACCATCTTACCAGATTTAACACAAAAAATCACGTTTTTTTTATTATACATATTTGTTGGTTTAGCGGCAAAATTAATACACACTCCGTGAAAATTTCAGCTGCCTACCTATTACGGTTCACGAGATACAGCCCTGTGACAGACGGACGGACGGACGGACCGCGGAGGCTTAGTAATAGGGTTCCGTTTTCACCCTTTGGGTACGGAACCCTAAAGAACGAATTACTAGGTATGCTCAGGAATCTATGGTTTCCGGGAGGTTCATTGAATGTTAATACCTGTTTAATACTTTTTACTCTGTGCATAATTACTCAGTTCGGTAAAAGTCCTTTGCATCATAAGTCTTAAAATTATGCTGTAGTCATAACCCAATGTAAGAACAAACTAGTTTGAACCAGGCCAAACTGGTTCTTCATAACCTAACCTAACTAACGTGTTTAGTTTGTCCCAATATCGGGTAAGCAACATGTAGGTAGAATACTGGTACCTATCATCCGTCGGAGGCATGTAGTACATAAATTTCAATGTGCAGATATAACCCGAAGTGGTTTTCACGATATTGGGAGATGATATGTATTATGCTCATATCGTGTGACATTATGAAATATATAAAACCGGCCAAGTGCGAGTTGCGGAACTCGCACACGAAGGGTTCCGTACTATAGCACAAGATTTAACACAAAAAAACGCATTTTTCGTATTTTTGATTTGTTTTTATTGTTTTTTAATTTCACCTATTTGTTGCTATAGCGGCGAAATAAATAAAACTCTTAAAATTTCAGCTGCTTACCCATTACGGTTCACGAGGTACAGCCCTGTGACAGACGAACGGACGGACAGTAAAGGCTTAATAATAGTAATCCTTTTGCACCCTTTGGGTACGAAACCATAAAAAATCGTGTCGACGCTGACGTAGCCAAAGAAATCTACAGTTAGTTTATATTTACGGTTTTTTTATGGAACCTGACATGGATGGCTAATCCCACAACAACTCCCGTTATGCTATTAGCCCCACACGCCGCATTCCCGAAGGAAATAAGTTGACATGTCATGACTTTCCCTTTATGAGCACGGGTACACTAAATAGAAATGGCTTTGAAAGGTAAAAAATATGATTAAACAAGTGTTTTGGATAAAAATGGGGATGTTAACCTTCGCAAACGTAAGTTCTATAAGGCTTTACTGTAATCGACTTCAGAAAAAACGTTCATATTTAGGTATTTATTCCCCTTAACATCGTGTAGGTACGGTCATAGCTTAAAGAGGAAGAGATATATTTTTTTTTAACTAATCTCAAACAACAAAACTCGCCCAAAACTGCTTATTTTCGCTGGTACAATGCATTTCTAATCAGCGCCATCTCCCGTAGCTGCCAGAAGTAGTTAGACCTCCATTAAACTAAGCTTGATTCCAAACTTAGCCTGCATGGAAACCATGAAAACGTTACATTTAAATTGAATTAAGCAATGTCATTGTGAATAAAAAATATCATTGATATTCATTGATTTATATTTTATGTATTCCGTAATGTGAATTGCAGTGCCATCTGTGGAATTTTATTATCCCTGTATCATGCCTGGCATCATGTATCAATCGTTAGTTTCCTCTATCTATCTATTTATTTAGTTATTTATTTATTTATTAAGCAGTCATCTGGTAGTAAACTACACTTGAAATTGTCATACAATATTCATCGTTAAAATACATTGCGTCTAACAATCCAAAGATCAAAGTAGTAAACCGAGGTTTAAGATCGTAATAAATAATCTTAATTAATTAATTTTAACAACATAAATATAAATTGCCAAAGTTAAATGTAATTAAAATTTAAATGTAAATGTAGGTGTAAAAAGCCCTTGTCATAATATTAAATACAATGTAAGATTATTAACACAAAAATAGATGAAATACATTAATAATCTCATAATAAATATAAAATACATGTAAAAATACTATTGTATGGTGAAGACGAGTTTAGAACTTTGTTTTATTACATGTCATTATTTTATATATCGTATTATGCTACAATAATACATTCAATAACCGCTAATATTCGACGTCTTGACAAGCGAGTTGACTTAGCACTTGTAGTGTGTAACTGGTTTTCAATTTGGTCAATATTTGCATACATTTGTGTACACAATTTTTAGGTTTCGGTGTTCACTTACGATGTTGATCGGTTCCCAAAAACACGTTTTCGTGTCTGTCGTTGCCTTTTACAGTAGGTTTGCAAAAACATATGTTCACTAGTTAGCAACAGATCATGCTAAACTGTAAGGAATGTTCTCAATCATGTGTGTCATCGATAAATCCTAAAAGTACCCAACAGTTCCAAATACTGTTGAATACCTCATTTATATTCGAATCCCTCGCTAATTTAATAAAATTAAACTATGTATCCGATTCTCAGATGGAGTACAGAATACCAATGAATGCATATGCATATGCAAATACATATGTTCACATAGTTAGCAACAGATCATGCTAAACTGTTAGGAATGTTCTCAATCATGTGTGTCATCGATAAATCATAAAAGTACCCAACTAGACCTGTCGAAGCGGACCAAATTGGCATGATAAGTTATGATCATTCTAAAGTCGCTGATTTTTTTACAGGCGATGTAGTTTCCTCATAGAAGGTTGGGTGCAAAAGATTAGAAAATTCGGACCGGTGCGTTTGGAATTATTTAGGTATTTTCAATAATTCGAACTAAAAGATTGAATAAAATATTTAAGTCAAATTTTATGATTGTATATTGCTTAAAACTTTATTTCCATGTCTTAAGAAAAAGTTTAGAAAAATTACGTTTTGGGAACATAGCAAAACAAAAAATCGCTCATTATAATTACAATAAAATATTTAAGTCTCTAAATTATTGTTTTCCATATTAGGAATGAACATTAGAACCTCTTAGAAAAGTTTATATAAATATTTCTAATCTTTTGTATGCTGATAGAGTGTTTCGATATGGTCATGTTGCCGCCGACTCTAATAACTTAAATATTTTTTTGATTGAATTAAAGATAAAAACGTGCTTAGACGAACTTGAGAATAGCATAAAATCAAAAGACACAGCACCAGGTATAGATGGAATCTCATATTCAATGATCGCAAAAAGATTAGAATGGTTCATTGAAAAAAATCAGCTGTTCTCGGATACCACTGTAGGCTTTCGAAGAGGGCACTCCCGTTTAGATAGTTTAACTCGTCTGTGTTCACAAATTCAAGTAGGTTTCTCCAAAAATCAACCAACGTTGGCATGCTTCATAGATATCGACCATGCCTATAATAATGTAGATGTAGATAAGGTCGCTACAATATTGGATAACATAGGTATTGGGATGAAAAACTGTACATATCTGCATTGTTTCCTCAGTAGAAGGCAATTATTTATTAAAACCGAAAAAATCAACCACATAAGCAGACAGAGCAGTAAAGGCTTAGCTCAAGGGGACCCACTTTCGCCTTTACTATTTAATGTAGTCACTATAAATATGAATACTAGAGTAATGGGCGTCTTACTATCACAATATGCTGACGACTTTGTTATATATAGGACATGTGACAAACTGCCCCAGATACTGATCGACATTCAAAGCGCACTTGACAGCATGTTGCAATTTTTAGGTGAATTGGGACTTAATATATCTGCAGATAAAACCAAATGTTGCCTTTTTAGTAGAGGACGAAAAACAATACAATGTACCTTAACTATTGATGGCCAACCAGATCATTTTGTTGACAGTGTTAAGTACCTTGGGCTCCGGCTCGATAAATCACTAAGATGGAGTAAACAAATAGATGAGTTAATTGGTAAATGCTCTAGGTATCTTAATATTTTAAAAGTCTTATCTGGTTCGAGCTGGGGCTTACATCCATCACATTTAAGGAGATTATACATTTCGATAATTAGAAGTAGAATCGATTACGGTTCATTTTTATATGGTAGCAGTGCTGATACCCATTTGACAAAAATTGACAAAATTCAAAACCAGGCAATGAGGATAATCGGTGGGTTCGTTAAGACTACTCCAATACACGTAATGGAAAGCGAACTATGTATACAGCCATTATCTATCCGGCGGCAGTACTTAGCATACAAATATTATCTGCAAGCTAAATCTTGGATAGATAATCCAACAATTTTGTTATTATATGAGCTGTCAGAACTTTGTGAACGATGCTACTGGAGAACAAAGAAAAAACCCATTCTTATATCAGCTCATAGATTATTCAAAGATATACCTATCCACGCATGTTCAAGGCTCGATATGTTTAGTTTGGACACATGGGTCAGTAACATAAACAGTTCAAATTTAGTGAGAACCACGGTAGAATGCGTATCAGGTCCCAAGCGCGAATCTAGTACAAGACATCTAAGGGAGTCATGTCTTCGAATGATATCTGTTAAATACAATGATTATCATGACATTTACACAGATGGATCAAAAGAAAACGATCAGGTCGGGGCCGCCTTTTATGATCCTTGCATAAATACAAAAGCTATGTTTAAAATAACGGGAAATGTAAACATAATGACAGCTGAACTTATAGCTATATGCGAGGCATTATCTTATAGAAAAACGCTTTCCGAGAAAAAAATCTTAGTTCTAAGTGATGCCAAAAGTGCCCTACAGGACATTGCACGCTGTGTTAGGGGAGCTCGTAGTTCATTTATAGCGTACGAAATTTTAAAATTAATTCTAGAACTGCAATCACTGGGTAAAATCGTGGTATTACAATGGATTCCATCTCACGTGGGATTAGTTGGTTGGCTGATACCCTCGCGAAAACAGCCCTAAGTTTGGGGATTCCATTGAAATGCAAAATTGTATTTAAGAATTGTGTACCAGCAGCTAAAAGTAAATGCCGTATTTTATGGAAGGAACATTTCGATTCTAGGTCGTTGGTTAAAGGAATATGGTATAAGACCATCCAATCCGAGCCCCCTCGGATGCCTTGGTTCGACGGTCTCAAATTGAAGAGAAAATATTTAGTTGTTGCTTTTCGATTACGGTCTGGGCACATTCCGCTCAATAAGTTTGCACACCTAATGAGGAAAAGAACATCACCAAATTGTGACGTGTGTGGTGTGCTTGAAGACGTGTACCATATTTTAACGGAGTGTGTGCGGGGAGTGTCGAGAGGCGACAGCTAAATAGTGTAAACTATGACGTAGGGACCTATCAAACAATTTTAAGCTTGCCATTTTACGAAATGGCAATTAAAATTTACAATTTTGGAAGTGTCATATTGAAAAGAAGAGACTGAATTCTTGTGTAATTTCTAATTTTAAGTATTTAATATGTAACATGCCTCACGGGGCTGACATGGTCACAAAGTGTACCCAAGCCCTAAAAAAAAAATAGATTAAAAAAAAAAAAGATAAAAACATAAATAACTTTGAAAGCCAACTACATAGATTTCAAAACTTTTTATAGCAGGTTTTAATGTTTATTCCTAGTATGGAAAACAATAATTTAGAGACTTAAATATTTTATTGTAATTATAATGGGCGATTTTTCGTTTTGCTATATTCCCAAAACGCAATTTTTCTAAACTTTTTCTTACGTCATGGAAATAAAGTTTTAAGCAATATACAATCATAAAATTTGACTTAAATATTTTATTCAATCTTTTAGATCGAATTATTGAAAATACCTAAATAATTTCAAACGCACCAATCCGAATTTTCTAATCTTTTGCACCCAACCTTCCATAAGGAAACTACATCGCCTGTAAAAAAATCTGCGACTTTAGAATTATCGAACCCTTTATTGCTCTAGCTGCTAGGCTAAACAGTTCCAAATACTTTTGAATACCTCATTTATATTCGAATCCCTCGCTAATTTAATAAAATTAAACTATGTATCTGATTCTCAGATGAAGTACAGAATACCAATGAATATCAAACATCGCTCCTTCCTCGCCTCTTGGCTTTCTTTAAACCTGTTGTTTGTATTTGTTCCATTTAGGGTCTTTGATTCAGACTGACTGTCGGTCTTTGACTGAGGAGTTTCTTTGCAATCCGCACGTTGGTTCACATAGCATCAATATAAGAATATTACATGTATTTTATATAAAATTGGAGAAATTACTTGTTGATGCTCTGGTTATAGTACAGGGTTCGGCCTTCACAGATTATTCAATTGATGTACCTATACGCTAATTGATTCCGTCATCACCTCTAAAAATGTATTCGGCAATTAGTGTGCCCATGGCTACGTTAAATTAACACGTCGTCAGTGAAGACAACAATGAAAATGTTGGTAAAGGAATTATCCGACAGTCCCTCTTACTAATAAACTCAGATCATCAAAAGGGACAAAACCGATGGACAAAACATTGTACATTGTACTTTCATTGTTCATTGTACATTCAGAGAATGATCTGGGTTTATTAGTAACAGGGTTTATACAGTTTCCTTTACTAATTTCGAGTTTGCGCATTACGCAACCGGAATCGGAATCGGATGATTTCAATGCAAACGTTACGTTTTTGCTGTTGCCCCTTGCGTGGCCGCGGGAGCGTCCATTGTTTGCAAATGGCGGCGTTCGCGCGCAGAATCCTAATCCTCCCATTACGCACTAAAGTTTCCCAACCGATGATAGCCCACCGATAGCCACTCGGCACTTAGGGGTTTATGCGGCCATGTAGATGACGTCACAGTTCGTTGTAATTTCTGATGTATCCATGAAGTTATAGAGAGAATACAGAGGTCTAATCTTCTTATTATATTACTTTCGTTAAATTGGTAGGCAAGCTACACTCAGAGAGGTATTTTTTTCTAATTGTAAGGAATATATTATAAAATATATGTATAAAATAATTAGCATTTACATTATGGCATATATGACACAGAACAACAGTGAACATCCATACAGCTTAAAATTTCTGGCGTATACCACCGTCAAACTAAATTTATAATTAAGACTCAGCTTAATACATATGTCAAGGTAATTATTTGTTAAGAGCTTTATGGTACTGGATTATCATGGTCATTTAAAAAAATCACTAAAAAGCTAAAAAATATGACATGCCCTCCGACCTTGACCCTTGACATACCCTCAGACCTTTACAGACCCTCTGACCTTTACAGACCCTCTGACGTTCGATGTGAGTGTCCCATTTTAAACCCAAGTCCACATGTAAACCAAGGAACTTAACTACATTCACATTACTTAGAGTGGTATCTCCTGTATTTAATTTGACGTTAGAAGTAGATTCTCGTAATGAGAATTGGACAAACTTAGTTTTTGCAGCAATAAGAAGGAGGTGGTTTACTTGGAACCACGTATGTTCTTTTTCAATGATGGGATCAATATTATATACATCACCATTTCTTCTGTTGTACTAAAACATCAGTCATCCAACATTACAACATGGATTGTTTTGAGAGTACATACTGATAATTTATTTACGTAAATAATATAATATAAACAGAAGCGGGCCTAAGATTGAGCCTTGGGGAACTCCTCGGTTCACTGTAGCTACTTCTGATCTAACATCGTGGAGTTAGTATATTGGGTTCTGCCTGTAAGATATGAACGAATTAGATCTAGCGAGTTTCCTGTATTGCCATAGTGCTCAAGCTTTGATTGTAGAAGTTCATGATTGACACAGTCGAAAGCCATTGATGGATCATAGAATAGTCCTAAGCTACTTATATTTTTGTCAAGACTTGAATAGACTGATGTCACCATGATAGCTGAAGCAGTTCCTGTAGATTTATTTTTTGAACGCCGAATTACTGAGGATTTATGACATTATTTTTATTAAGAAAATCAATCTATTGTTCATAATTTTTTCAAAGATTTTTCTGATACATGGCAGTATAGAAATGGATTATGGGTCTTGTCATGGGCAGAGATCTTCAAAACACAAATACCTAATAGGATCCGCTTCACCAGTCTTGTGACGATTGAATTAGGCCCTAGTTTCTCGCCATGGCTGACCGTGTGTGTGTGTGCGGCAGACGGGGAGCGGCGCCGCGCCGACGGCCGATGGCGCGCGCGGCTCCCCGGGCGCGCCGCGCCGCGCGCTCGACTACCTGCTGGCGCCGGGGCTGCGGCTGGCGCGGCGGCCGCAGCCCGTGCGGCGCGCCGCCAGCCGCGACTCGGCGCTGGACGCGTCCGCCGCGGCGGCGGCGCGCACCCAACCCGAAGACGAAGGTATGCGATCCTTCGACTTTATTATTAGCGCCCTACAATGACCGGCAGTGCTTCATGCCTGCCAAGAAGAAGCCCGGGCAAAAGGGGCAACTCCTAAATTCCTGATGACCCCACTACTATACTCAGTTTATTATGCTTGTTGCCCTGCTGATAGTGCTGACTGCTATGGCAGCAAGGACAGCACATACTTACCGACAGTGAATTGATCATCATGGACCAACTGTCACGGACCCTTTGCTTGGTCTTCGGGTCTTCCCGGTTCCATTTTTATGAAAGTACAGTCGATTGAAAGCAAACGAACTTGTTGACAGTGTTATATACTTAGCCACACTTTAGGCAACCGGAAGAAGATGCTGAGCGAGTACATCTTCAAGCTAACCTCGTCCCAATTGTCGGAAACGGTTGTCCACTGTGTACTGAGTGGTCAGTCTGAGTTCTCACCTAAATTGGGGTTTACTCCATACAAGATTTCCGATTTGTATGAAAACGCGGAGTGGACGTAAACCGCAACGTCGACGTATTTACGGCAACGTTGAGTAAGCTGTCAAATCAAGCTCGGACTCGCAAATGTTAGTTCGCTTAACGCCCGCTGCGCGCGCTCGTCAATTTCTCCATACATTTGAAAACGCCAGTCGATCGGTTTGCCGTAACGCCAATTTAGGTGACAACTGAGACTACCGGCTCTGGCCACCACTGGGAGTGTGACGTTGCGCGCAAACCAACGGTTGCACGCAACGAACTACTGAGCGCGCCGTCGCTGTTCTCGTCGCGGCTGTCACTAGCGGGCGGCTCGCGCTACTCGCTGGCAGCGGCCCGAACCGGCCCGGCGGCGACGGGCTCGTGCCGCCGCCGCTGCTCTGCAAGCTGCGCCTGAACTGCGCCGTGTGTGCCGCCAGGTCTCCGCAAGTGCTCGACGGTGCTGGCGCTGAGCGCCCGGTCGGAGCCGCTGCGCGCGACGAACCGGCTGCGCGCGCCGTCGCTGTGCTCGCGCTGCTCGTCGCTGCTGTCGCTGGCGGGCGGGTCGCGCTACTCGCTGGACGCGGCGGGCGGCGGCGGCTTCGTGCCGGCGCCGCTGCCGGAGGCGCCGCAGCTGTGCAAGCTGTGCTTGGAAGACGCTCCGCCGGACCGACTCACCGCGCTGCACTGTGGATGCGCCTTCTGCACTAGGGTGAGCGACTCTCTGTTTTTTTTCTATCGTACTGTTTTAGATCAACTTCACTGATCGAACATCTAATAAAGAAAAAAACCGGCCAAGTGCGAGTCGGACTCGCACACGAAGGGTTCCGTACCATCGCACAAGATTTACAAAAAAAAACACGTTTTGTGTATGGGGCCCCCCTTTAATAATTATTATTTTATGATGTTACCTGTTTGTTGTTATAGCGGCAAAATAAATACATAATCTGTGAAAATTTCAACTTCCTACCTATTACGGTTCATTAGATACAGCCCTGTGACAGATGGACGGACGGACGGACGGACGGACAGCGGAGGCTTAGTAAAGGTTTTCACCCTTTGGGTACGGAACCCTAAAAAACTATCTATTCAGGCACCTCCGACAATATCTTTAAAAGTTTTTTTACTTGATTTATAAAAAATAATATGGTATATAAACATTTAATCCACATTTCCTTTACGAATAAAGAAAAAAAACTTACCTAGCCTTTTAATAACGCCAAGGTTAGCGTTAGTTTAATAAATAAGATTACGTGGATCGACGCTTGAAAATGGGGTAATATTGGGCACAGTAGGACTTCGTAGAACTAAGATAATATGTATGTAAAATCGACCGCGAAGCAAGGACACATTACTTAAAGAAAGAAAGCTGTAAGAGAAAGACAAACTTCTAATTTTTACGGGTTATTTATTTATTTATTTATATTAAGGTAAGCCAACAGAACATGCAAACAACATTTCTTTAAATACTTATTTAAACAAAACAATGTAGGATGCACATTACAGTTACATGCAAACACAGCTTATGTGCGGAAGAAACTAAATTGGTGGAAAACAAGTTAACACAAAAATATGACAGCATAATGAACAATCAACAATACAAAAAAAAAAACAGCAAATAATTTCATTAAAACGAGGACAATAAACATTAATTTTAAGACAATGTGGGAAATTTATCTAAAAAAATAACAATCGTAGTCAGTGAAAATAACAAAAAGCAGAAAAAAAAATTTAAGCTATCGTTCTAAAAGGTAGGTTATAATCTTTTTTTTTAATGTTGATTGAACATCATGCAAGATGTCGATTTTTATTGCACTGTTATCACAATTGAACTGTCTGAGAAGTCTATTTTTCGGGGAAAAATAATTAAGATTGGTCCTAGCAAAAGTAAGATTAAACATTTGATAATTGTGTGTTCGACAACTTAGCCTAGGGATGGGAATGTTTATTTCACGCAGTAATTCAGAGCAATATATCCTGTGTTGAAGTATTTGATGCAGTAACATGAGATCTGCCAAAAATCAATCCAATTCTTTATTCGTCCTAAGGTACACTTTGTTACACTTAGACAACGTCAAATATTTTTTTTATAAGGGTCCTAGCAAAACTGGGACCTCATACGTAAAAAATGTATGCTTAAATCTAGAATACAACATTACACAATGAACAAATTTTCTACAATACCATATTTTAAAATAAATTATAAATAATTTAGGTCAATACACAAGTTCAATATCTAAAAAAAGGATCAGCTAGTCATATATTATGCAAAGAAATTAAATAAAGGAAATAGCATAAAAAATGTCATATTATAGTCGAGGAATAAAAAATAGATTAAATACGCATGGTAAGCATGAGGGGCTTTTAATAAACCACAAATATACGACACGCATCGCTTTTGTAGTTAGATTTAAATTTTGTAATTAGGATTCCATGCTGGCGATCAACATTCTAAGGTGCTTCTGCACAATGCATTAAACAAGTATAGTTTGGTATTTGGGTTTTTAAAATGCTTCGTATTCCTTACAATGAAACCAGACATTCTTAGAGATTTACTAACAATATGATCGATGTGTTTTATCGAAACGGAGCTTTTCATCAACTATAACACCAAGATCTCTAATATGTTGAACCTCTTCAACGGTATCGTTACTTATGTTGTAGTGAGTTTTTATTATCTGTCGGTTGCGAGTTCCCAAATTCAATTAGGCATATATCACGAATAAAAGTTATAAAAAAAAACCTATAAAAGTAGCTCTCAGTTGATTTATTGAATGTGCAAAATTTCAGAAAAGTATTTCTTAATTTGACTGGGGAATCAGGCACGAGCCATTGTATGAAGCTTGATCACGTTCAAAAACCCACACCAATTTCTATGTTCAATATCAACGTTATTGTACTATTTGGGTCTAATCTGGCACGCCCGCAGCTAATAGTAAAATTTGGCACGGCACTGTCCGCTGCGCCTGCGCCGCCTCCGCCGCGCCGCCGCCGTTGCACAAGCGTCATTGACCTTGTTGCTGCAACTGTTACGTTGCACAATTTGCGGGGCGGGGCGGGGCGGGGCGGGGCGGCCTTCTCCGGGCGTCTGAACTGTGGGTGCATGACAAAGCGGACAGTGGGTGAGGGTAGCACACGGTAGCACAACAGTAGATATACAGGGCTCGAGTGGGTCTTCAGGGCCTATTCCAGAACCAAAAGAAATAGCGAAAACAGTTAAAGGAGTCATGAGGCCGATTTTTATAAAAACTAAAATTGCATTATTAGATTTTTGGAAAAATCCTTTTCCTAGCCGGGCATCGAACTTTTTGTTTTTTTCAGAAAAACCGGCAAAGTGCGAGTTGGACTCGCACACGTGAAGGGACCGAGCGCACCCCCATTTAATTTTATTTTTTTAAATTTGAAAAAAAATAAATATACATACTCTAAACATTTCTACCGCCTATCTATTACGCTTCATGAGATACAGCCCTGTGACAGACGGACGGACGGACAGCGGAGGCTTATTAATAGGGTTCCGTTAGCACCCTTTGGGTACGGAACCCCTAAAAATGAAGCAACCTGTATTATTGCACCAGCCAATAGTGTCGCTTATGAGGAACAAATCCTGTGAAGTAAAAGTCATACGGCAAACTAAAGAATTAAATTGATTTTTAATAAACCGATTCAAATGTAGAAGTATTCATAAATTGTACGTATACTTTCACTAATCAAAGTGTTCGCAAGGAAGCTTAAGAACGGCCCGTAAGCTACGCTCCCCATACAAACATAGTTTACTAATCATTTGGAAACCGCTATTCCAATTAAATTGATATTTACTCGTAATATCTAATATCAGGTAACAAATATCTGTGTCTGCATGCTTTTGTTTTTTTGAAAAATCCAAACCGAATGAAATGAAAGCAAAAAGAAAATCTTCATACGAATTTTGTTTTATCTTTGGTTTGACCCAGAATACATCTAACGAAAAAACAAAGACATGCAGACACAGATATTTGTAGCCTAATATTAGATACCAAATATCAAGTAAGTTAGAACAGTGGTTTTCAAATTATTAGTAAACTACGTTTGTATGGGAGGCGAAATTTTCTGATGCTTACGGGCCCACCTTAAAACACCTGAACTAGACGATTTTAACCTCCTGCATTCGGAATCTCTTATTATTTCAAAATGTTATTATCTCTTCGCGGTTAAAAAATATTCTTGAAGACACAGCCAGTAGCTCAACTCAGGCGATTTTTGAGATAAATACCTTCCCTCCGTCGAGTGTTCTGTTACTTTTAAAAAGATGACTACAAAAGACCATTCGCGACAGTTCAACACCGTGAAACTAGCTCAGGGGCTCCATTCAGAGTAAGAGTGAGTTCGAATTCGCCACTAAATATCAACTCACTTTTTAAATAGTTCATGTTTCCACACTTCTAGAACATCTAAAAGTGTCAGGTAAAAATCTGGTTTGTCCCGTAAATCCGTTGGAAGTATAAATAACGGTTCCGTTATTTAAATAATAATATATTTCCTAGCTATTTTTAGGTTAGCTCACTCCCGAACTCGAACTCACTCTTGCTCTGAATGGACCCCCAGAGCCCATGCAAGCGAAATGTCCCTGTACAGTTGCACGAATTCTTTATATAAGAGCTACTGGATGTAATGCTATATATATTCTGTGGTAGCACGGAGTAGCTCGTGCAGCTCGTGGTGTAGGGGCTAGAGGACTTGCCTTTCATGCTAGAAGTTTTGGGTTTACATCCTCGCCCCGGTCGTCTTTCTTTCTCTTTCCGATTTGGATATGTGCATTTCGTTGCCATTTTATTATGTAACTGGACATGGATGGCTAGTACCAAATTGAGCGTCAGATATTAGCTTAACACGCCACATGGGAACTAGGTGCCATGCCAGGACCATTCCTAATATTGCTCGGCTACATCGAACTGAATGGAAAACATGGACAATTATTCATTGCCGCTTCAGGACAGCACTTAATTTCTTCGGGAATGTGGTGTATTTCGCTATTATCGTGACGGTAGTTGTGTGGTATTAGCGATTCATATCAGGTTCAATAAAGGTTTCTTGCTACATTCGAAAATATCCTTAACTCTCCCCTTTCAGTTTTATCCCACTCGAAGTAACTAGTTTCTATCTTCTTCTATTTTGAACATTCTAATTAATGTATTAAGGTATGGTCCGCCAAGTTAATTACAAATTTCACGCTTCAAATTGGACTCCCCATGACGTCACTTAAGACTTAAGGTGGGGTCATCCCGCTCAACTCCCCATACAAACGGGGAAAGAAGATCACGCTCATATTTCTTGTCAGAGATCCCATATTTGCCTCAAAATAGCTTTATTCGATCAAACTAGATGTCTGATGACCGTTGGCATTGTAAAATTGTGTTTGGTTATAAAATAAGGTCCGAAAGGTCGAATTTTTTGCGTGTTTTGTGTGCAACAGCACGGTTTTGTACCGTGCCCGCGAATGAGTTAGTTCCGCCGGGTTGGGCCACCTTAAGACTAGGTTGCTGCCAGATATTCCTTAATTTCTCAGAGAGTACTTAAATATCAAGCTTTAATACTCGTATATTTTTTATATAGCTCTAGGTATATCCGTACCAAATTAATGATTTTTGTTTCCATGGAGTCAACTTTGCTCTTTGAAAAAATGGGAAAAAGGGTGAGATTTGGATATTTTTTCACATGTAATGTTATTTTTCCGAGTAGTAAGCATGATAAAGCTATTTCAATGTATTGAATCAAACATTATGTCCATACAGTATTCGTTGTGAATATTAGCAAGCACTGTACGCAGAAGTTGTGAATTTTATTAACCTTATGTTTTTTTTTCAACGGAGCACAGTTTCTGCTGTGGGAATCAAAATCATTGATTTAGTTACCTAAAGTTACGTAATGTTTAATTTAGGCGTGATAAGTTAAGAACCGTAAGGCCCGTAAGCTATGTTCCCCATACAAACGAAGTTTACTAATAATTTGAAAAACACTGTTCCGATTGGCTTGATATTTGGTATCTAATATTCTTCAATAAATATCTGTGTCTGCATGTTTTTGTTTTGCTGAAAAATCTAAAGCAAGTCAAATAACAGGCAAAAGAAAATGTTCATACAAATTTTCTTTTCTCTGTTGTGTGACACAGGATACATTTTTCGAAAAATCAAATACATGCAGACATAGATACTCGTTGTCTGATATTAATTTCCAAATATCAAGCAATTTTTTTTCAAGCAAATTTTCAATTGATTAGTAAACTACGTTTGTATGGGGAGCGTAATTTTCTGATGCTTACGGGCCCACCTTAAGTACTCTAAAAAATTAGCGTGTAACCGAGTGCCACCTAGCGCAGGAGGGCCTTAAGGCGGAGTTCGCTCTCAAAAGTCCGAATTATGTAAGATATGCCATCGAAAAAAGTGACACATTAATTTTTAAATATGTTAAACTTTCGCTATAATCTTCGTTCGTTCGCAACTGTTCGAAAACAGGATGTAATTATCTTCGCTCCAAAAAATACCAATTGCTTGCGAAATTCACAGCATTAGGGGCGTAACGACCGCAATGGGGATCGAACGAATCGCGCAACTATTTCCTTTAAATTACGACCTACATTGGAAATACCTGAAAATAAGTGTCTTCGTTTGCCATCTAATCCGCCCTTAAGGCTCCAACTGAGTCCAGAGTGGGCAGTCTGAGTTCTCACCTAAATTGGCGTTTACGGCAAACCGATCGACTGGCGTTTTCAAATGTATGGAGAAATTGAAGAGCGCGCGCAGCGGGCGTTAAGCGAACTAACATTTGCGAGTCCGAGTTTGATTTGACAGCTTGAAGAAATAAAACCACAGAATATCTAGTAAAAACTTGTATGGAGTTTGACGTTTTTACGGAACTTCGAAGTTACGTAAACGCCGATTTAGGTGAGAACTGTAGATAAATATGTGATCTAGTGCGACAAAAACGAAAATTGTCAAAATCATTTATAGTTTCCATACGTCGTCGGCTTGAAAACCTAGTAAGTAGGCGTTTACAAACATATTTTTTTTAAAGAATTTAAGCAACGCATTAAACGTTTACGGTCATATACACTAGTTGATGGGAATATCGTACCGGAGTAGTCGATATGGGACACCGGGTGGCTAAGGCCAAGTGGCAGTGGGCTGGTCACGTCAGCCGAAGAGACGACGACCGTTGGAGTAACCGTGTCCTACACTGGCGGCCGTGGACAGGAAAACGGAGTGTGGGAAGACCACCCGCCAGGTGGGAAGACGACATCAAGTGCGTTCGGCGGAAAGCAGTGGTTCCGCACCGCTGAGAGCCGGGTGGACTGGAGAAAAATGAGAGAGACGTATGTCCAGCAGTGGACGCAAACACGCTGACTGACTGACTGACCGACTAGATAATGATCTTTAATTTTATATTTTCATTTTTCTACGGGTGTTTATTCTTAACCGACGCCGAGATAAAATAAAAATAACCCCAAAATATTGGAGGTTAGCTTCATATTGTGCCTTAACTAGGCCGATTAGTCTTCCATTAGCTCAAAACCTGAGCGAGCCTCCATTACAGAGGCACACACGAATTAAATGGATATGTGGAGCGAATTAAGACGGAATTAGGCGCAGACACGCCACGCCGGGCTGGGCGCGCTCAGGCGTCGCCTAGGGCATTGGGGTCGCACGAATCTAGACCGTAAATCACTCGTGGAACCTAGCTCGCGAACTTTTTTATGCTGGATACGGTATATGTAATGTTTGTTTTGTCGAGTGTCGCGCCCGGGCGGACTAGGAGAACGTACCGCGACCAGATCGATGTAATTATTCGCAAAGGTCTGGTACGTAGCACCCGTAATCGTAGAGCATCTATGAAAAGATGTATGTCCGTAGATGAAGCGAAAGAGGTGTGCTGTGATCGTACCGCACGGCGCTCTATCATCTTTGGCTACCCCTCCGGGAAAAAGGCGTGAAGGGAAGTATGTATGTATATGTTTAGTCTAGGCACAACTTTTGCTATTCGTAGTGGGGATTTTATTTAATGAAAAACCGGTGTGGATCCCTGTGAGACCAAGGGTGCGCAGGAAAACCGTAATCCACTTGACCTCGCGAAACCACGCTCAGCGAGGCATCATGCTAGCGAATTCGCGGAACATTGCAGTGCTATCTTCATTGACGTACATAATTGGGGGTCGCCTTCATAAAGTCCAAAAAGCATAAGGTCCAAAACCCAGAACATCCAAAAGTATGTATTTTTGCATATATTTATAAATGCAAATATTATAATCTAACCTAACCTAACCTAACCTAATTGAAAAAGTTCCGAATTCATTAGTGTTTTGGACGGTATGGGTTTTGGACTTTGTGCTTTTTGGACTTTTTGATGCGTCCCCCATAATTGACGCTTTGGTCATGTCGATGGCTATCTTGCTTGTTTAGATTACATTTGAAGCCTCCCAGGTTGGAGATGCGAGGAAACCGTCTGTGGCTCAGATGCTGAGATAAATAGTCGTAACAAAAACTAAGACTAACGAAAAGGAGTACTTTGTGACGTCAATTGGCATTACTTTGAGATTTCGTCCATACGAAACGAGTCAAAGGCTGAGATAAATAGTCGTAACCGAAACGAATGCTAACGCAAAGTAGTACTTTGTGACGTCACTTTGACACATTTTGTATGGACGAAATCTCAAAGCAATGCTAATTGACGTCACAAATTACTACTTTGCGTTAGCCTTAGTTTCTGTTGCGACTATTTATCTCAGCCAAAGTGACGTCACAAAGTACTACTTTGCGTTAGCATTAGTTTCAGTGACGACGATTTATCTCAACCAGAGACTCAAAGCGGTGAATTGTGGGTCTCCAACGATTCGCCCTTCCCATATGTGGCTACAGTATTCTGTCACCGGCCTAATCTATGATTTGTAAAGAAGTAGTAGTTCTACCAGTGAAAATAACCTACTCTAATGGTATAGATTCCCAGCTTTGGCGAGGTAATATGTTCGGTGGACGTTTTGGATATTTTAGGTATTGTAGTGCAGTTTTGGCATGGATAACAATTGATTTCAGATCTACATTTTGGTATTCGACGGTAAGGTGCTGTTTAGAATGTATTATTTCATTTGCTAGAATTTCTTCGCTATTTCACTCAAGTACCATATGTACCGTTTCGTTTTGGTTAAGTTATTTACAGCGCAGCTGAATAAACAGAACTCGTAATGTTTGTAAATTGGTTGGTCTGGTGAGCCAATCTGCGTAGATGGCTTCGGAATGAAATGCTGTAAACACTGTAATTATTATTTTATGTAACTAGACATACCCTGTTTGATCTGGGGATTTACCGTGGTAAATTATCTCGTCCGGTGAAGACGCAGGTGAGTGATGGAATCTTACTTTTAGTTGCATTTCGTACCTAGCTCCCATGTGGTTTGTTGAACTAATATCGTGACAGTAGGTGTAGCCTTGGGTTTAAGATTGGCTATCCATGTCCAGTCATATAAAAAAACGTACAACTAAGTTTTTGACTTTGGCCTAGCCTTCTGATCAAAATTACGCTAATATTACACCAAGCTAAAAACAAGTGCGAGTCAGACTCGCAAACAAAGGGCTCCGTACCAAGGTACAAGATGTAACACAAAAAAAAAAATTGTATTCTCCTTTAATTTTTATTATTGACATCATTTTACATATTTGTATACTATAGCGGTATACAAATGCACACTCTGTAAAAATTTCAGCTGCCTACCTATTACGGTTCATGTGTTACAGCCCTGTGACAGACGGACGGAAGGACAGCGAAGGCTTAATGATAGGTTTCCGTGGGCACCCTCTGGGTACGGAACCCTAAAAAGAGTCAATAGCAATGGCATTTTCTTTCTAGGCGCCACTATATAAACAACTAGGTATTTTCGTTTCTCTACCAAAGCATACTTGAAAACAATACGACGACGGGCCGTCAAAGAGCTGTCAAATTGATTATACCAAGAGGATGGGGAGTGCCGATGGATTGATGGCAACTTGCCGAACGTAATATCCGATTGGCTGCTATTTTATGTGCGAGTGGGTGCTATAAAGGGTGAATTTTTCAAGTGGGCCTTCGGGGCTAACGAAACTAAAATAAATAGAGAAAAACACTGAGACTGAGATAAATAGTCGTAACAGAAACTAAGGCTGAGATAAATAGTCGTAACAGAAACTAAGACTAAGGAAAAGTAGTACTTTGTGACGTCAATCTATATTACTTTGAGATGCAAAATGACTATGAATGAATATGTGTAAGGCTAAGATAAATAGTCGTAACAGAAACTAAGACTAACGAAAAGTAGTACTTTGTGACGTCACTTGGACACATTTTGTGTGGACGAAATGTCAAAGTAATTCAATGTGACGTCACAAAGTACTACTTTTCGTTAACCTTAGTTTCTGTTACGACTATTTATCTCAGCCTTAGTTTCTGTTACGACTATTTATCTCAGCCTTAGTTTCTGTTACGACTATTTATCTCAGCCTAAGGGCCAAGTGCACGAAAGGGCAAAAAATCTAAATTATCGTCAACGTATGATTAAACAGGTCATTTTTTAAGGACAGTATGGAAGGAACTCCATGCGTTTCACTAAAAGTACCGTGTTTGAACATTGAATAATTCAGCCGTCTCTTCGTGCAATCGGGGCTTAGTTTCTGTTACGACTATTTATTTCGATTTATCTCATCCTCAAAGGTACACACACATTCGTACGAAATGCAAATGAACGTCAAACTTAATCACTCACTTGCCTGTTCACCACGCGACTTAATTTACCATGGTAACCCTCCTGCTTCTGATTTCTTAGCCGCGTCGCTGAAAAGCACGTTTTTCACATGCATGGCATGTGACCTTTGAAAAATTAAATAAAAATGTGTTAAGGAATGTTCGTGGTTGTCTTTACACTTTATTGCTTTTAACATTATCTATATAAATTTATATTATATATTTTTTGGACTGTTCGTTACTATAAAAAAGATTAAAAAAAATACGAATCCAAGAGTGTGTGTGTACATGTGATGGAGGACAATGAAGGAATAAAGAAATTTAAAGGTTTTGCGCGGTGGAATCGTCTGATTTTTGATATCATGGATATAAGTTAAGTTATCAGAAAACTAAAACGTACATACATAGCCAATATCGGGTTTCCTCTATATGGTCAAAGTAACCATGTAATTGTATGGGAATCCGGCGGCACGTCGTATGCCACACACTCAAAACATCTTTAATCAGCTCAAGTCAGTTCCCACCAGCACATACCCTCCAATACGTCTGCGACTATTTTTGCATGTGGCATGTACGCATGCATTTGCATGCAATTACAAAAAAGTGTAAATCATGGATTTGTGGATTTATTTAAGGGCGTGATAAGAGCCGATTGTGTTCAGTTGGTAAGGACGTAAGTACAACAACATTTAATATTTTTAAAAAATAACTACAACGAATTTCGATAATAAAAAAATGTAGATTCATGGTCTAGCTATAATTTCAACATAAAGTTGTAAGTCTGTGGGGCTCGGTGTTCTCAAATTAGACGAACTGAATACAATCAGGTGTTATCCGTATTCCCTTAAGGCGCTAGGACTGGCCAACTACTCGCGCCATACAAATGCACTTTTTAACAAATGTAATAATATGTAGTGAAACGCTTCAGCAAATCCAAATAGAACTCCAGACTGATAATGGATTGTTAATATTTTTTTATTCCATCATTTATTTAAATAATAATAAAAATAAAAAAGTTGATTTTTCTCATTAGAAATCTGAAAGTAATTCGATTTCTATATATAAGCAAAAACAGCATATATGCATAAACAAAAAATTCCATTTGCTTTTAGATTTCTACATTTAGTCAAAAAAGTTCGGAAATGGACACCGTTTCCGCGATGTATTTTGTATAGAAAAAGGAAACATACATTAACGAAAATAGGTCGATTCCTAGACAAGGAATCATATATTGTAAGAATGACACTTATAATCGTCAGACTTAGTTAGTTAACTTGGGGTGCCTCGTCTAACTTTGCGATTTGGCTAGTACCAGGGCCTTAACTTGAGGTGCCTCGTCTAACTTTGCGATTTGGCTAGTACCAGGGCCTTAATGTGCAACATTTCAGTAAAATATTTCTTAATTTGACTAAGGAAACAGGCACGCTCCATTTAATGGAACTTGATCACCTCATTATCCCCTTAACATGCTTAAGGTGGCCCTTCCCGGCGGGACTAACTCATTCGCGGGCAAGGGTACAAAACCGTGCTATTGCGCTCTGGGACTTTCTCTGTTTCAAAGAAAAAGACAGGCTCCGTGATTAGGAGGATGCAACATGTCTACAAAGCAGACAATGCACGTAGTGTTTGATTTGGTAAGATTTACGAAAATTTTAATTACAAAACGACTAATAGCTAAAAGGTGATCACGACCGCTGTAGTCAAAAATCAAACAAAAACTAACTTGATTATAAATCTTCATGAAACAAGCTATATCTGATAACTCATCTTTTTAAGATCTTTTTATTTTATCGTTGAGTAATCCACGTTCCATTTATTGTATAAAAAATGTGAACTTTCGGACCTTATAACTTAGGAAAAAAAACACTATATTACAATGCCAATGGTTATCAGACATCTAGTTCGATCAAATAAAGTTGTTTTGAGTATAATTTTGGATCTCTGACAAGAAATATGGGCACGATCTTCTTTCCACGTTTGCATGGGAAATTGAGCGGGAAGGCCCACCTTAAATGTAGGAAATAATCCGGTGCTCGCAATTGTAACCCAAAAGTACAGTTGCGATTGTGCCGATCGACCGAAAGCCTTGCCAATCCGAGGCAACCGCACAGAATGAGCAATAGGCGGCGGAACCAAAGCGGTGCGGTATCGGTGGCAGGTTGTTCACCGCGTGACCTGAACGAAAGGAGCGCGGGGCGAAGGCGCCGGGGGGGGGGGGGGGGGCACCGTGCAAACTCCCACTAATCGTGCTATCCGCCGGTTAGCGAACGCGGTTTCGCCAATAGGTAGATGTCAGCAAATTGCTGCAATCCTCTCAGGGCGGCGCCTACTCGCCCCCAATGCAACCCCAGAATCGACTCCCGCGCAGGTGTCATGAGGTGGCAGGTCTAGCAGCGAGCGTGGAAGGCGAGACTTTGTATGCGGGCGGCGCGGCGTAGCAAGTCTGTATGCGGGCGGCGGCGCGGCGCAGCCAGTCTGTATGCGGGCGGCGGCGTAGCCAGTTTGTATGCGGGCGGCGGCGCGGAGCAGCCAGTGTGTATGCGGGCGGCGGCGTAGCCAGTTTGTATGCGGGCGGCGGCGTAGCCAGTTTGTATGCGGTTGGCGGTGTAGCCAGTTCGTATGCGGGCGGTGGCGTAGCCAGTTTGTATGCGGGCGGCGGCGCGGCGCAGCCAGTCTGTATGCGGGCGGCGGCGTAGCCAGTTTGTATGCGGGCGGCGGCGCGGCGCAGCCAGTCTGTATGCGGGCGGCGGCGTAGCCAGTTTGTATGCGGGCGGCGGCGTAGCCAGTTTGTATGCGGTCGGCGGTGTAGCCAGTTAGTATGCGGGCGGCGGAGCGGCGTAGCCAGTCTGTATGCGGGCGGCGGCGTAGCCAGTTTGTATGCGGGCGGCGGCGCGGCGTGTGTACCGCGCGGTGTTCAATGTAGCCGTGCTCATAAAGGCAAGGTCCTGGAATGCCACCTAATTCCTTCGGAAATGTGGTGTATTGGGCTAATATCATAACGGTAGTTGTGGTATTAGCCATCCATATCAGGTTGCATAAAAAAATAATCAAAATTCAACTGAGCGTTAGATTTAAACATTCAGGTGCCTGTTCACCCGTCGAGTTACTTTTCTATGGTAACCCCCAAGCACCTCTCGCTTCGCAAAGTAGCAATGTATAGGGCCCCAGTATTCGGCTGACTCGAATGATTTGTTGCGTGATTTACATGCGTGACGCGTGCGGTCCGCACGCAACGCGACGTTGTTTTGGCGTTCACTCGAAGCGCGTAATAGACTACGAGGCCGGGACAAAAATGGTAACGATAACCTAAATGGCTGAAACTGGGTTCACAGAATAAAGACCAACCCTCTGAAGGTAAATGTGTCAGTCTGCCTTGGCTAAGTGGTTGCGTTACCTAGATAAGGCGCCTGACTATGACAAGGGAAATGGCTGCAAATAACGAAGCATGAAAGTATCAGTACGTACTTGCTTAGCAATACCAAAACTGAACAAATCTTTGGTTGCAATTTGTAGTTATAGGCGATTTAAGTTACGGATATAAGTTTAGGTATATTTACGTATTTAATAAAAAAATCGACTGGTTATTGTTGTTTAATTGATAGGTATCTATGTTTCTAGACAATCAGTACATTTATCAGCAGGTACATACCAACACGAATTTTATATAGCCAATCTAGATAACGCAACCACTCGGCGCAGGCAGACCGACATATTTAGCATCAGAGGGTTGGTCTCGAACACGTGAACCCAGATTCAGCCATTTACATTATCGTGACCAAAAATGTCGTGGCCTCCCGGAATATAAGCGAAAACCCGCTTCCGAGATGTCTAAATATGTCACAATCGCACATTTGCGTCCCATCGTCCAGTCATCGCCTTCGAGCGCGAAGCTCTGGGGCCGCTCGCGTACGTAAATAAACCTGTATTGGTGTATTAATAGAATGGCAAAAGTAATACTGGACTTGTTTTTTTTTACGATGGCATGAGATCATTTCTCGGTGTAATGTTATCTTTGATTTTTTTTACGTAGCTGGGCATGTCGCGTAGACCAGACTCTCAACTTATGGTGGGCCATCCCGCTCAACTCCCCATACAAACGGGGCAAGAAGATCACGCCCATATTTCTTGTCAGAGATCCAAAATTTTGCTCATAATTGCTTTATTTGATCGAACTCGATGGCTGATGACCATTAGCATGGTAAAATTATGTTTGGTTTCTAAGTTATAAGGTCCGAAATTTCGAATTTTTCGCGCGTTTTATACAATAACTTTGGAGGTAGATTACGCAATGATAAAGTAAGAACATCTTAAAAAGATTAGTCATCAGACATAGCTTATTTACTCAAGATTTATAATCTATTTGGTTTTTGTTAGATTTTTTACTACAGCGGTCGTGGTTTACTTTTAGCTACAAGTCGTTTTGTAATTAAAATTTTCGTGAATCTTATTAAATCATACACTATGCACATTGTCTTTTTTGTGGACATGTTGCATCTTTCTCATCACGGAGCCTGTCTTTTTCTTTAAAACAGAGTAGGTCCCAGAGCGCAACATTACGGTTTTGTACCGTGCCCGCGAATAAGTTAGTCCCGCCAGGTTGGGCCACCTTAAGCCGCGTTCTGACGATAAGAGTTGACTTGCAAGAGTGTACTGACAGAGTAGTCTCCATCTTAGTGTACTATGATAGTGGTTTACACAATTTTCATAGTTCACTCTCATCTTATCTATTTATCTAAACAAAGACAGGCAAAAATCTTTTCTGCACAAAAACTTATCTATAAAATTGTCTATATCATAACGGATCAGGAACTGTTACAGCTGGGCATTGAACTGCAGATATGTTGATGAAAGAATTTAAATTTATTTTTAACACTGTTTTGCTAGATAAAGGATTGCTTTGAATAACATCTGCTTTTATTGTTTGTATGTTTTTACCTTGAGAATTTCCTTGCTTTACTGCCACAGAACTGAGGTTACAGCAGTCACTTCTTTTATGCAAGGGATTCTCGCATCGAATTAACCTTCCATCTACCGTTATATTTCACGAATATTTAAACCAAAAAGTGGACAGCAGCCGTCAAACGTTTCAAAGGCAAAAACATTGAATGTGTGTTCTCGTAGTTATTTTTTTCAAATAGAACTCCAGATGGAGAGCTTATTGGATGCGTGAGAACCCGCCTTAACACTGTTTCGGCGCGACGATTTGTCAGCCTCGGTAGCTCAGTGTGCGACGCCTTGAGAATCTATAAACTGGGGAAGCACCTCTGAGCGCGGTTAGGTTCTGGATGGGTGACCATTTTCAACCGTTGCGGCTGGCCGTGGTTCGGATTTCACGTAAAACTGCAGATGGTAGGGTTCATCCCGCCCGGGTTGGTACCATCGCATTGAATGAACGATGGTCGAAGCGGCAATGAAAATTGTCCGTGTTTTTCATCCAGTTCAATGTAGCCGAGCAATATAAGGAAGGTTCTGGCATGGCGTCTATGTAGTTCCCATGTGGTGTGTTAGGCAAATATCAGACGGTCATAAAAAAGAAGTTCAGTGACGTGACGTGCCGTGACGTGAGCCTTGCTGGTTCACTAGATCTCCTTCCTTACTTTCTACGTGTTAGGGTTAATCCCGCCCGGGTCGGTACCATCGCATGGAATGAAAGATCAGTCACATACATCCAATAATAAAAAAAATGATTGCACATAAATGCCTTTGATGTGTACATCAGGTCTGGAGTACTTCGTATTCACTCGAGCCGACTACAGCCTGCAGCCCGCAGTGTAGAAAACCTTGACCCCAACAGCTCACGAAACAGTCCTAGCCGCTCGCAAACACTTCTCTAAGCATGCCAGTTTTTGCCTTGTCTTGACAGACAGACACGCAATGGCATTTCATCCGGCTTTGTTTTTTTTTAAATAATTTGACGAATACATAAAAAAAACGTAATTTGTGTATTGTTTAGGGTTCCGTACACAAAGGGTACCAACGGAACCCTATCACTCCGTCCGTCTGTCACAGGGCTGTGTCCCATCAACCGTATTAGGTAGGCAGCTAAAATGTTCACAGAGTGTGTATATATTTTTCCGCTGTAACAACAAATAATTTAAGGTGCCTCATACACGGGCAATTTTTTAAAGGAAATTAATTGCTGGGCAACTGTCGCTAAACATAGTGGAGCAATATAGAGCAACCCCAATACATTTTCGGAAATTATCCCAGCGATATGGCGCGATATCGGTCCACATCGCTTCATACTTTTCGTATCGCCGCCGGTGAGTTGTTTATCGAATTGTCACGTATTCGTGGACTTGTTCGCTAGATGTGGCTATTAATTGGTCCATGAATGGTAAATTTTTTTTCCATTAACCATGTTGCCGGCGATTTCTGGATGTTGTCGTGGCGACGAAATCGACCAAAGTTGAGCAACTTTAGTTGTCCGTGTACGGGTACCTTGAAATAAAAAAAATAAAGGGGTGCCTCATACAAAAAACGTGTTTTTATGTGTTTAATCTTGTACGATGGTACGGAACCCTTCGTGTGCGCGTCCGACTCCCACTTGGCCGTTTTTTTACCGAACCGTAGCTACTTGTCTGTATTACTAAAACCAATATTTCCATGCTAGTCCATTCATTTAATGCCACACTAGAATCGATCTGTCACTAAAACCGGTTCATTGCTATTCAATTGTTTCGCCGTTTAACCGCACAGTTCTCAACCGGTTATAATGATTATTTAATAGATATATTAGGGTGATGGCTATATTTATGCTGCGTAGTTTAGGAAACCTCTAATCAGGCAGGTTTATTTTAGCTCTTTTGAAAATCAACTCGAAGGACAAAAGCTTATTACGGATTATTAAACAAATCTCAGAATATTGCAGAAATAATTATTGATTTCATTCTTGAAAAATACTATTTTAAAACCTTAATTTTTCACCATACACTTTTTTTCAAACTTTTGGTGTTTATATCCTACGATCAACTGCTTTATTTCGATGTGAAATGTCGAGTCAATGAAGCATTTTTAACGACAGGCGAGAAGACGCCCTATTTTCCATAAATAATATTTTTTAAGAGCATCCTCATACCTAAACATTTTGGACCAATTTTTGCGATTAAAACGAGATAGCCAGAGCCCGACGTCGCTTAGTTAGAGCAGCTCGAAATAATTCTTACTAAATGTGACCAACCCGCATAACGCGTTTATCCGCTTTTTTTATTGTTTCGTTAAAGAAATTGGGAAAAGTAAAAAACATGTTCTTCACTGAATGGGTAGATAATTTTAAGATCTTTGAAATGGTATTAAAATAAATATTAGTTAATATCAAATAAGCCGCAAACTTGAAAAAGAATATATTTGAGACCTGACTTCAAAATGTTTATCCATGCATAAAATATAAATTTATGTAAATTTTTTCTTTCTGTTTTGGTAGAACGTTAGCTGGAATTATGCATGTTTTTTTTTCATGTTCTAATTCCATTGAGATCAGGAAATTTACGAAATCAAACCATTCGCATTGGCTAGTATAACCATCTTAAAGCGGGAATTCTTTCGTCGTTCTGCTCAAAAGGTATCGGATGTCGTCGATAATTTTATCGTAATTTTTTAGCTTTGTCCGGTATCTCTTCTCTGCCTACAGTCCTCCCGTATGTAAAGCGTTGAGGTGAGCACAAGTATTCCAGCCGAAGTTGGTTCGATGCCAATGGGAGTGTGTTTGCACATGTTCGGACCCACTATAATCAGTCCCCGGATTACGGTGTTTGGTCGACTTTGTGGGGAAAATGGCACTCTTCTCTTGATATTCGTAAAATTTGCACTTATTTCCTTTCGCTATGAAATAAAGGCGGACACGAAAACAACTATCAAATATTGCTGGTGTCTCGTATGCGTAACATTTTCAGATTTCTTTTAATACTGCACATGGAATCGTCAATCAATGCACGCCTTTTCCAGGACTGAGTCATGTCGTAATGCCTTTATGCTGTACATATATATGAAATGAAATGAAATGTTTATTAAATATAACATATAGATACAATTTATGCGGTCCCCCGAGTGTTATAAAACGCCCAAACCCCGCCGTGCTTCATATTTATGTTTTGTGCCCACACTACCGGGCGCGCATTTCATCCAGGCATTTGCCTCCGAAAACGCCATCTGTTATTACAAACATGAAAACATATTTTTTTGGCATTGTTTTTAAAAAAAATGCTTTGAGTAGGTTACCGTTGTGAGAAAGAAATGAAAATAACCTGATACTTAATCATGTTACTGTGGACGAATATTTTAACCTAGGTTGTCACCAGAATTCTAACGCTGTCGACCCATCCGCGCGTCGACACAGCCTTGCGTCGACGCATCGTGCAGTTCGTCGAAGTGTGTCTTCACTTTGCCGCGTCTGAATTATTCATGGTGTGCGGTCGCGGGGGGTCCACGACGCATACATTCGGATTAGTTCGCCAGCATCTTGGCTGGTTGGACTCTGGCGTAAATTTCACTGAGTCGCTTCCTGCGAACTTGGCGTGGCTGGACTTGAACGTTCTTGAACGTTATTTTTTGCATCTTTTGCCGTACTTGCCTACTTCCCAGCGTCTAAGGAGGCATTACCGGTAACTCTTTGCTGTATAGACGTCTATTACGTAGTGTTATTCATTATGGCCCAGGAAAGGTGTTAAAATAGGTAAACTTTCACGTATCATATGAATTTTGTAATGGGACGAAAACGAATGTCGTAAATAAGCTAATCTAACCTTATCCCAACTTAACGCATTCACCAAATGAGATTTTGGTGGGCAACCGTAATAGGTAGGCAGCTGAAATGTTCACAGAGTGTGTATTTATTTTGCCGCTAAAACAACAGATAGGTAAAATTATACATACAAACAGTTTTTTTTTGTGTTAAATATTTTACGATGGTACGGAACCCTTCGTGCGAGAGTCCGACTCGGACTTCGAGGGTTTTTTTGGTCTACAGAGAGGTCTACCGAAGATGATAAATGGTGTGATACAGGTTTGGAGAGGCTGAGATAAATAGTCGTAACAAAAACTAAGACTAACGGAAAGTAGTACTTTGGCTGAGATAAATAGTCGTAACCGAAACTAAGGCTAACGAAAAGTAGTACTTTGTGACGTCACTGTGACACATTTTGTATGAACGAAATCTCAAAGTTATGCAAATTGACGTCACAAAGTACTACTTTTCGTTAGTCTTAGTTTCTGTTACGACTATTTATCTCAGCCTTTGTGACGTCACTTTGACACATTTTGTATGGACGGAGATTTCGTGCAATATGACGTCACAAAGTACTACTTTGCGTTAGCATTAGTTTCAATGACGACTATTTATCTCAGCCTTAGGCTGAGATAAATAGTCGTAACAGAAACTAAGACTAACCAAAAGTAGTACTTTGTGACGTCACTTTGCATTACTTTGAGATTTCGTCCATACAAAATGTGTCAAAGTGACGTCACAAAGTACTACTTTTCGTTAGTCATAGTTTCTGTTACGACTATTTATCTCAGCCTTAGTTTCTGATGCGACTATTTATCTCAACCTTAGTTTCTGATGCGACTATTTATCTCAACCTTAGTTTCTGATGCGACTATTTATCTCAACCTTAGTTTCTGATGCGACTATTTATCTCAACCTTAGTTTCTGATGCGACTATTTATCTCAACCTTAGTTTCTGATACGACTATTTATCTCAGCCTCAGTGGTTGGCGCGTCTTTTTGGACTGTGTTCCGATCGCTGAATGCTAAAGTGGGGACCCTGCGGGCGACCAGCTATAGAAACAGGAGTTCTCAAGGTTCCATGTCATGATTCAATTTATGTAGGTAGCGTTGGCTTTCTCTGTCTATAGGATGTACGCTAAAAGTGTTAAATAACGCTAGCGTTGAATCTCCCGTTGAGGCTGGTCGTGGTTCGACTTCCACGTCAAATTGTAGGTTCCCTTCCTCATCTACTAGGTGTTAGGACGAATTCCGCCCGAGTTGGTACCATCCGCACTGAATGAAAGATGGTCGTACGGTAATTAAATTTGTCCGTGTTTTCCGTGCAGTTCCCTGAGATAATATCATGATAGTTAGTGTGGTATTAACTATAAGGATAACTAAATTTAGAGATCCTCCACCTACGAAGGCATGTAGTGTCTCTCTGTCTTCTACCGTGTTTACCTTGGAGAATGCTCGTCGGAACTGCATAACGCTGTTCCTCCGTCCCCTTTCTAACTTCGCTCAACGCGGAACCGAGCCGGTAGTGTCAGTTCTCACCTAAATTGGCGTTAACGTAACTTCGAAGTTCCGTAAAAACGTCAAACTCCATACAAGTTTTTACTAGATATTCTGTGGTTTTACTTCTTCAAGCTGTCAAAGTCAAACGCGGACTTCCGATTTGTATGAAAACGCGGAGTGGGCGTAAACGGCAACGTCGACGTGTTTACGGCAACGTTGAGTAAGCTGTCAAATCAAGCTCGGACTCGCAAATGTTAGTTCGCTTAACGCCCGCTGCGCGCGCTCTCCAATTTCTCCATACATTTGAAAACGCCAGTCGATCGGTTTGCCGTAACGCCAATTTAGGTGGCAACTGAGACTACCGGCTCAGGGATAAAATGCACAAATTCACAGTCGACATTACAAATATTCGAACCCACCGATCCTCTAAATCCTTTATCTATAGGGTCGGTCAACAATGGAATGAACCCCGTTCCGAGGCATTTCCCTCAAATTAAGACCTGGGGACCTTCAAACGTGGTGTAAAGAAACAACTGGCCGGCCGGCATGGTTTTCGCAGCCCCCTTGAATGTTCGAAAGCCCATGGGCGCCGTCGGGCACATTTAGGTATTGGCATATGCCATATGCCGCGCTTTACATAATATATATATATCTACTGTTATTTAATAAAACAACTTAACAAATTACCTAAAATATGGAACCACCTAGAGATAACAATATAGAGCGGCCTAGCGTACCAGAGGTCTGGGCTCAATTCCGCCATGCACCACTTTATTTCTCATTACTACTAGGTTGTAGGGTTTAAGCCCGCCCGGGTTGGTACCATCGCATTGGGTGAAAAGATGGTCGAGGCGGCAATGAAAAATTTACCGTGTTTTCCATCCAGTTCAATGTAGCCGTGCTCATAAAGGGAAGGTCCTGGCACCGCACCTAATTTCTTCAGGAATTTGGTGTATTGGGCTAATATCATAAAGGTAATTTGAGTTTCAGCGACATCTACATTTTAAGCATTGTAATCAGATTTTGAAAATAATCTGAAAAAGTATTGGTCGTGACATTCGTCGGAAGCACGTTAGTTTAGAGCGGTGGACATGTAATCCAAAGGTCGCAGGTTCAAGTCCTGCTTCCGACGAATGTCACGACCAATACTTTTTCAGATTGTTTTTCAAAATCTAATTTCAATGCTTCAAATGTAAATGTCGCTGAAACTCAAATGAATGAGATAACGGTAATGTCGTATCCATTAAATACATAAAATTATCATCATAACGGTAGTTGTGTGGTATTAGCATTCCATTTTCTTTTATGTGACTGGATATGGATGGCTAATACCACACCTTCTGTCATGGTATTAGCCGAACACACCACATGGGAACTAGGTGCCATGCCAGGACCTTCCTTATTATATTATTGCACGGCTACATTGAACTGGATGGAAAACACGGACAATTTTCATTGCCGCTTCGACCATCGTTCATCCAATGCGATGGTACCAACCCGGGCGGGATAAACCCTACCCACCTAGTAAGTAAGGAAGGGGACCTACAGTTTAACGTGGAATCCGAACCACGGCCAGCCTCTCTCAACGGTCGAATGGTCACCCATCGAAGACCAGACCGGACCCAGCGTTGCTTAACTTCGGAGAGCGATCGTCGAAGTGTCGCGCCACTGGGCCATTGAAGCTGACATGTCAGGTCGCATAAAAATAATAATAATAATAACCAGGCATTTATGTTAGGGTGCGGGCACGCCCGCGGCTGCACGCGCACTTGGCTCCGAGCACGCACCTAGTAACCCACATAGGTATGTGCCCGAGTGCATACTCGCCGGTCACGTTTGCTGGCGCCGAAGGTCGTACGAAATCACGAGCGGCTAATAATGTATTGTTAGTAGGCGCTGCCCGGCGCGGCGGCTCGGTGGATGGGTGCGCGAATCGCCGCCGGTTCGAATCCGCCGGTCGTGGTCGGCAAGAGTTGACCGGCGAGAACTACATACATAGACTTCGATGAAAGTACTTTGGGGGCGTAATAACGTGTGGCACAGGGGGTGGGGGGTTACAATTGGAACCTTTATGGTTTTGATCATTCATGTGTTAGTGTGTGTTTGGCCCAATCTAGCCACTTTTTCCTTTTATCTTCAGCGAGGCGAGATTTTTCTAATGTTATGAACACTATGCTATTTATAACTTAAACTATGTAGAAAAACACATAAATACACACTCTGTGAAAACATCAGCTGCCTACCTATTACGGGTTCATGGAATACAGCTCTGTGACAGACGGACGGACGGACGGATGGCGGAGGCTTAGCAATGGGGTTCCGTTGGCACCCTTTGGGTACGGAAAACCTAAAAACCTACTCTGACATGTATAGTCTCAACAGCTCCAGAGATTTAAAATTTGTACAATTTGCCCTCTTTTACGCCCCTTAACAGCTGATTTAAAAAAACCCCTCTTAGTGAGCAATCTCACCCTAAACTGTAAAAAAAAACACATTTCTGGGTTCAGTGGTTCCGAAAATTAGTTGTTTGTTATATGTTATATTGTCGTTTGTACCAAACTACTAAATCGATTTTGATAAAAAAAATATGGGACCACCTGGAATGTATACCCTTTCAAACAAAAAAATGATTTTCCAAATCGGTCCAGGGGTCTTCGAGTAATCGGTGAACATACATAAAAAAAATATTCCAACGAAATGAGAACCTCTTTTTTTTAAGTCGGTTAAAAATACTCTTGGTGTCCCTAATTGGTATTTTGATTACGACGTCATTTCCGGGTTGTGCACGCCGATATTCGCCTGATCAGAGATTAGACAGCCTGCTGTTTGTTTTAATCGGTATCGCAATCTGATTAACCGGAGAATGTGAACTCCCAGCCTTATGGCTGAGTGTACGAAAGGACAAAAAATCTATGTCAACGTATGAATAAACACGTCACATTTTATGAACAGTGTTTGGACAAACAGATTTATTTTATTTTAGTTCATACAATTCCAAGAGATGGCGCCACTAGTACTTTACAGTTGCGCCATTAACTGCACAGATTAGGTAACATAAAAACTACCTATATTAGTTGATTCACCGCTTGCATTCTCACATTTCTAAAAGGCGAAGCCCTTGCCAATTTTTCTCTCATATACTTATTTTCGTGTACCCTGCCAACAATAATTTGTAGTCACAGCCGCATAGTGCATTCTATCGCAATTTCACTTTATCCAACAGCAATACCTTGCCCTGTATGAGCCGGCTCTCCGTGTATCCGTTCCTTGAACATAGTGACGTTAGTGGTAGGTATGCTTGTGTACTGTGAGAGACCCGGCAGAGCAGCCCCAGGTGAGTCCAAGCCTTGCGTTTGCCCATTTATCGAAACCCACCCAAAACTCCACGAACACCCGGTCGGTCAATCCAGAGCGACTTGGGCGCTCACAAACAGTATGGAAGGAACTGTATGCGGTTCACTAAAAGTGACGTGTTTGAACATTGATTAACACGGCCGTCTCTTCGTGCAATCGGGGCGTACTCTTCACTAAACAAAGTAAATTAAATTTTAAATTATTTTGCTACGACTAATGCTAAAGTACTGTGATATGTTTGTATGTATTTATAATCGACCGTGAAGCAAGGACACAATCAAACAAAGAGCCCAGTAAAAAAAACTACTTTACGAATATACTGCAAGTCTGGATCCGGACCAGAAAAACATACCATTCGCGGGTATTGCGTCTTCCAATTTTATTGATTATACTGATCATACATACATACTTATCACATTCTTTGGAATAAGCGACGTACCAGCTTAGCACGAAAAAGTATATTTACATGATAAATTACGTTGCTACTCCCTTTAAATTGTTTTCTGTATCTATCGCAAGATTGCAGACGTCCTGATACTTTAGTTAATAGTGGATAATAATAGATTCTTCTTTCATGGAGATCTCAGCGTGACGTCACCAAGTACATTGCATGATTTGGCCATGTTTTGACACACTATGAACGCGTGCATAGGTCATGTGTCTTTTTTTCTGGTTGGCCTCGGGCGGAAGTGTTCTTTGTTTGAGACGTAAGTAGACATTTGGAATTTGTGTCCAAAGGCGAATTTGGTAACTTTAATAGAATGTAATCATTCTTCTCGATGGTGATGGTTTCCATTTACGAAATCCCATTTCTTTAAACTTCGGGCAGTCAAACTCCAAGGCCCATCTTCCCGCTTAACTCCTCATACAAACGTGGAAAGAAGATCATGCGCACATTTCTTGTCGGAGATCCAAAATTTTTTTTTTTTAAATTTATAATATCGTTTATTGCAAATATAGAGAATATACAAGGTTAATAATAGAATAAGAAATTAAAATTAAATTAAATAGAAAATTTCATTAAATTTATCCGAGGCTGCCATTGTCCCTAATACACTTATGGCATTACCTCTTTGAATTTCCACGCTTATGCGGCGAATAAAGAATACTTTGGAGCGTGAATCACCCGATGCTTCACTTAACAGGTTACCAAGTGCAACTGAAAAAGATAAAGCATCGGGAGACCACGCGCCAAGGGTTTCCACCGCAAAAGGTAGAAACTCAAAGAGGGGTAGTAGGGATTCGTACTTTTTTCGCTTACGTAGCACGGCGGAGGCCGCGGCAGCCCCGGACGCCTGCGAGGAAGCGAGCACATGGCTTGGCGCTAGCGTATCGACGCACGTAGCATCCCACAACAACGCCTTTCCCTTAGACCAAGGAACCAGCGTCATGCCATCTGGTCTCTTTCCATCTGACCGGCAAAGCCCTGGAGGTTCTAACAGGCTAGGCATACCAGCAGAATTTAAAGACCTTTTGATTATGTTGTTGATGGCGGAATGGCGTGGTAAACGACCAGCACTTCGCTGGCATGCCAGGCCGTGATGGCCGTAGCAGTCGACGCTGGCTCCACAGATGCACGTGTGAGGATGGCACACCTTGGCACCGACACGAAGACCCACACAGATTCTCAGTGTAGTCTTGTCAAGGAGGGTACCAAGGTGCGGTGATGGATAAGCCTTTAGCCAAGCCCCCGATTCCTCGCAGGAAACTCCCAAAATTCTAGCCCTATTTATTGGCGAAGCAGAATGTTGTAGGCGAAAATGATTTTCTTTAATCAGTGGCAGGTCCCATTTTTTTTGGACTTTTGGAAGAATGGGCATCTCAGGAGGTTCGATAAATTTCGATATCCAAGCTTTCCTCGCCTCACTCAGGTTGTCGACCTCGAAATCACTTCCCAGTGATGGAATTAATATCGTACCAATGAGGTCCAAACTGGCGTGAGTAGATGCGAGGAAAGCTGGAAGGGCTATATCCTCCACGCGTCGAATGCCAATCCCTCCAAAGGAAATTGGAAATGTTGCCTGAATCCAACTGTCATCTTCTAGTTTTATGTTTAAGATTTTTTCTAGTGCATTCCAAATTTCAACGTCCAACTTTGACAACAAATCTTTACACGGCCATATGGGACAACAGCGTAAAAAATATGTTAACCTAGGGATACAGAAACAATTTTTAAGTAAAAAAAGTGAGACATGTGGTTGAAGATTCTGTAACCTATCAGAAAATAATTTAAAATTGTCACATTTAGATACAATTAGGGATTCTACCGAGTCGTCAAAAAGTGGCGCGCCAAGCAGAAAAAGATTCTCTTTTTTTAATGTTTTGATACCTGGAGTTAATAACTTCAAATTGTTGGCTATGTCAATAACACGGGCATCTGCTACGTTGGGAAAAAAGAAAACTTCACATTTTGAAGGGTTCACTTCAAGACCCACTTTCTTGAACCCTTCAATGAGCACTTTAATGTCACTGAGGACTTCTTCTGACGTTCCAGCTAGTACTCCATCATCGAGGTACCAGAGATTTAGTTTAGAAATGAGTGAGTTTATTATGGGTTGTATTGTAAGGCTAAAAATTGCTGGACCTAGCGGGTCTCCCTGCTGGCAACCAACTGCCGAGTTTAAAATAGAATCATTGTAAAATAAGTGAGAAAAAATCGAATAACACTGGAAGAGATATGGGTACAAATTAGGCAAGTGCTCTTTTATAGCTAATAAAAGAGAGTCGCGTTCAATGGAGTTGAAAGCATTCTTAACATCTAACTTGACTAATATTTCGGCAGAATCTGATTTATTTACGAATGTGCGCACAGCATGTACTGCGGCCTCAGCACCTCCCTTGGTTGCAAACCCCAGCTGTGTTGGTCGAAATATCTCACCAAGTTTTTTTTGTACTGATTGACATGCCACTTTAGAGACTAGGCGCCGCAAAGTACTGCCGACGGCTATTGGCCGTATGCCACCGTCTTTCTTATTAAGTGCACACAGGTTAGCGCCATATAAAATAGGAATAAAATCACTAACAACACCTCCTGAAAACATTAAATTTGCCAGTTTCGTCAGTGCGTCAAGAAGCTTATTGCCCGTTTCGCCATTTGATGAAAAAATAAGATCTTTAAGGTGTTGTGCAGATAAACCATCAATCCCTGAGGCAGATCCATTCGGAAAAGATTTAATGGCTTCCTTAATTGATGCTTTTTCCACGATGAGGTGGTCCGTTGGGAATGTTGATAACTTTGTGAGGTCGAGAGGTCTTAAGGGCGACGGATGTTTAAGTTTAAGTGCATTAAGGGTGTTTTCATTGAACTCCGCAAAATTATCGGATGACGAAAGAATTCTGACTGCGCCTCGCACATCACCATCAAAAACTTTCAGTTCGGCTTTCTTAAAAAGCGATGAAGATTTGAAGTTAATAGTTTTATCGGAGGTTTTACATATATTCTGTTTGTTTGTAATGTTTTTCTTTATCTTAGTTGATAAAGACCCTTTGGAACCTCTTTCAATATGCAGAATACGAAAAGCAAATGTAAAAAGCTGCTGCCACCAGTAAACAGTGTTCTCACTTGAACATTTATTCAGAGAATCCGTGAGTTCTTTTGCCACGCTATCTCTAGCGGCTCTGGGTATTCTTCGAAGGATTGGTATTGTCTTCTTGAAAAATTGTAAATCTTCCTTGAAATTAGCGCTGCTTTCAGAACGTATTGTTGTGGTCAAAGTAGCGTCTAACGCGTCTTCTATTTGAATGTTGGGATGAGCCGAGCGAATATGAATTTTTAATCCCCGTGCTCCCTTGTAACCTCGAGTCCTATGAAATGGGCAGTGTTGACATGGAACTATCAAAGAAATTGAATCAAAAATTTGCGAAGCAGGGATTTGAGTAGAGATGATTGAAGTGTTCAAAGTTGGTATGGTGGAAGTAGATAACAAGCATCCTAAAATAGGAGGCGTAGAGGTCTTATCGCCGACTTCTCTGTTGCTGCTCGAAGCAACATCATTTTGTGGCGGAACCTCGTCAGGTAGCGAAGGAAATGTGGGCAGCATGGAGACGGAGGCAACGTCGAGGGCACCGATGCCACAATGAGTGACGTCATGATGAGTTGGCTGTCCATCGGCCGTGGAAGTCATGCACCGATATTAAATGCTGAAATACATCATTTCCTTGAAATGTCACGAGAATGGGTCACAAAATTACAGGAATAGCTTAGCAAATATTGGAAATTAGCATTAAATAAATAATTGAAAATAAAATACGTTTGACAGAGCTGTCAATTTTTTACTTTTTAGATCCAAAATTATACTTAAAACAGCTTTATTTGATCGAACTACATGTCTGATGACCATTGGCATTGTAAATTTGTGTTTGGTTTCTATTTTATAAGGTCCGTAAGTTCGAATTTTTCGCGCGTTTTATGCAATAACTTTGGAGATGGATTACTCAACAATAAAATACAATCATCCTAAAAATATGGTTTTTGATTTATAGTTCCCTACAGCGGTCGTGATTTACTTTTAGCTATAAGCTGTTTTGTAATTAAAATTTTCGTTAATCTTACCGACTTAAACACTATGCGCATCGTCTGTTTTGTAGACATGTTGCATCCTCCTAATCACGGAGCCTGTCTTTCTTTGGAACAGAGAAGGTCCCAGAGCGCAATAGCATGGTTTTGTACCATGCCCGCGAATGAGTTAGTCCCGCCGGGAAGGGCCGCCTTAAGGTGGCCCATCCCGCTCATCTCCCCATACAAAAGGGGAAAGAAGATCACGCCCATATTTCTTGTCAGAGATCCAAAATTTTGCTCAAAATAGCTTTATTTGATCCAACTAGATGTCTGATGACCACTGGCATTGTAAAATTGTGTTTGGTTTCTAAGTTATAAGGTCCGAAAGTTCGCATTTTTCGCGCGTTTTATACAATAACTTTGGAGGTGGATTACTGCAATGATAATATAAGAACATCTGAAAAAGATTAGTCATCAGACATAGCTTATTTAATCAAGATTTATAATCTATTTGGTTTTTGGTCGATTTTTTACTACAGCGGTCGTGGTTTACTTTTAGCTATAAGTCGTTTTTAAATTAAAATTTTCGTAAATCTTACCAAATCATACACTATGCACATTGTCTTTTTTGTGGACATGTCGCATTTTCCTCATCACGTAGCCTGTCTTATTCTTTGAAACAGAAAAGGTCCCAGAGCGCAACAGCACGGTTTTGTACCGTGCCCGCGAATGAGTTAGGCCCGCCGGGTTGGGCCACCTTAAATCCTGAAATGGCTCTACTATCCACATTTTCGAAGTATTTGTGTTGTGATTGGATGAAATCTGTCTGCCGAAACATTTAAAATACAATCTAGCGCCCATAAATTTAGCAATATAGCTAACTTTAACAAAGCATTTACAAACTTTTACTATTTCCCAGGCACCGATGCATAATAAATATGGCTGTGCCGTGTTGAGTTAGGCAGGCCGCACACCGGATATACAATTACACAGCGACAGTTGTTGCGTTCGCACATGTAGCGTCTTTATCACCTCCATAAGATCTAGATGCATTATTGGTGCGAGAATGTCTTCTGTAGTTGCAGTTTTATTTAAATCAAATAAGGTTAGATTACTTATCGTCTACATACTTTATTTATTTATTCAATAATATGTTACAGCTTAATTCCAAGTCGTTAGGCAATTTATAAATAATATACAAAAAATAATCGTAAAATAGATTTATTTGATAACATTATTAAATGAAAATTTTAACAACATGAAAAAGAAAGAAAGGGAGACACATGGGTTAAGCCCCGGTTGCACGAAGAGACGGCCGAGTTAATTAATGTTCAAACACGTCTCTTTTAGTGATCCGCATAGAGTTCCTTTCATACTGTCCACACAAAGTGACGTGTTTGATCATACTTTGACGTTGATTTTGATTTTTTGTACATTCGTGCACGTGCACTCGGCCCTAAGAGCCAAGATAAAAGACTTCGTCCAGTGGCGACACGTACCGCAGTGTTCCCATCACGGTTGCTGCATTGCCCCTCTAGATAGCAATGCTCAGTCTTTGTGTTAAATAACTTGCTGACATTTTGTCTCCTGTTAAGTCAATAATTTTCTGTCAAACATTTTCTTTCCAATTTCATATAATGAAGGATTTGGCGCTCTTACATCACGGGCCGAAGGTTTCAACCGCGAAAGGAACAAAGAAATAATTTTGATCGGTTATTGCCTGTTGTTTTTTTTTAAACTTGCTGCCGACTCGGCAGCCGAACCTACTTTGGATGCTGAGTGCGTGGACGTGTGAGGGGGCCAATGTGTCCACACATGTGGCATCCCAAACGACGGATTTACCCTCCGACCGAGGAACTCAACTCATCCCGTCTACCAGTTTCCCATCGTTGCGTGAATAATTAAAACTTTGCAGCTTCAATGTGATCAATCACTGCCGTCTGGAACTCCGGCGACCCAACACTCTGGTGTCCGTACCCGGCACAATTAAGGGACGATAAATGTGACGCTTTACATTTGCGGACGCAACGATTGTGGCGACCTGGTGTGTGGCCTGCCTTAGCGGAAAAAAACCCGAGAGAGTGTGACGTTCGCACGCTCGATGAGTATCCGTCGTCGCTGAGAAAATGTCTCTTTGTTTCCTACGTTATCTAGGCGAAGGCTGTGTATCGTTTGTTTGCCGGGGAGCGTGTTTGAACTCTTGTGTCATTGTCTTCGTTTCTGTGCCTAATCTTGTGCAGCCTCGTGTTCTGTGTGAATATTTATGCCGCGTAACGAATATAATTTTTTCAAGCTTAAGGGGATATACAACCATCAAACGACCGTAGTAAAGCTATCGTTTGGTTACTGTTACGCCAAAATTGTATAATTTACACTGATTAAAGTTGGTCCAAACAACGTGCTAATACATGTGTCGCTCGAAAGTTTTAAGGTCTAATACAGCTTTATATTATTGATAAATAGTAAACAAGACTTTAAATAAGGAATGAGACATGTATGTATGTATAATCGGCTGTGAAGCAAGGACATATTAAAGAATTAAAGAAAGATCCCTGTAAAAAGAACCACTTTACGAATATACTGCAAGGCTATAAGCTACGTTCATGGTTAGTACGAAAAAGTATATTTACTTAAGACTTGAAATTATTAAAAAATGAATAATACGTACCCTCTGGTAATACAACATTTGTTAAAATTAAATTATATGAACTTTTCTAAGTTGTATTTTCACTCGCTGCACAGGTTTCATCTTATGTATCATCAATAAATCATCATCATCAATAAAATGCCTGTCTTCAGGTGGGCCCATGAGCATCAGAATATTATGCTTCTCATACAAACGTTGTTTACTAATCATTTGAAAAACCATGGTTACAATTAATTTGATATTTCATATCTAATACAGGCTAAACATATCTGTGTCTGCATGTGTTGGTTTTTTCGTTCGATCCTGGTTCCAACAGCAGAGAAAACAAAATCTGTATGAACGTTTTCTTTTCGCTTCATTTGGTTAGGATTTTAAAAAAAATACAAAACCTGCAGATATTTGTTGCTTGATATTAGATTTTAAAATATCAATTGGTTAGTAAACTACGTATGGATGGGGAGAGCAATCGTTCACCATAACCTCATGAATTGAGACGCTAGTAAAAAAAAATTATTGACCATATATGCGCTTTGCTTTGCTTTCAACGTGCAATATTCTGTCTACGTATGTCTTAAATTCAAAATAAGTGCTATTGAAAAAAATATTAATTATTTAAAAATGCATTAGATTTTTACATTGTTTTGTAAGAAACAACCTTCCACCTGGAAGAAAAATATGTATTCATTTGACAGAGGAAAATTCTATTGCCTATATTACCTCTTAAGGTGGCCCAACCCGGCGGGCCTAACTCATTCGCAGGCACGGTACAAAACCGTGCTGTTGCGCTCTGGGACCTTCTCTGTTTCAAAGAATAAGACAGGCTCCGTGATGAGGAAGATGCAACATGTCCACAAAAAAGACAATGTGCATAGTTTATGATTTGGTAAGATTTACGAAAATTTTAATTTCAAAACGACCTATAGCTAAAAGTAAACCATGACCGCTGTAGTCAAAAATCTAACAAAAACCAAAGAGATCATAAATCTTAATTAAATAAGCTATGTCTGATGACTAATCTTTTTAATATTTTCTTACTTTATCATTGCGTAATAAACCACCAAAGTTTGTAACCACCAATTGTATAAAACGCGAGAAAAATTCGCAATTTCGGACCTTATAACTTAGAAACCAAACAGAATTTTGCAATGCAGTTGGTCATCAGACATCTAGTTCGGTCAAATAAAGCTCTTTTGAGCAAAATTTGGGATCTCTGATAAGAAATATGGGCGTGATCTTCTTTCCCCGTTTGCATGGGGAGTTGAGCGGGTTGGGCCACCTTAATATGGCTTCTTCACACGCGGTCCGATCTTATGTACGGTCTTAACTGTGCACAACTTTAATACAAATCCTATTTGCCGTGCGAGGTCAACTGCGGATAAGTACAGTGGCAACACTGTTGTCCAATTTATTATGGACCTAGGACTCATTGAACTTCTTTGTGACCTCTGTCTCCTTTCTACTCGACGGAAAGATATAAGATAGAGTACGCGCCAAACTTATATGCGCTTCGCGCGGACTAAAAACCGGCCAAGTGCGAGTCGGACACGTACACGAAGGGTTCCGTACCATCGTATACGATTTAACACATAAAAACATGTTCTTTGAATGGGCCCGCCCTTAATTTTTATATTTTTTTATTTTATCCATTAGTTGTTCAAGCGGCAAAATAAATACACAATCTGTGAAAATTACAGCTTCCTACCTGTTACGGTTCATGAGATACAGCCCTGTGACGGACGGACGGAAGGACGGACGGACAGCGGAGGCTTAATAATAGGGTTCCGTTGACACCCTTTGAGTACGGAACTAGATGTCTGATGACCATTGCAATATTGTACTTCATTTCATTCGTTTCTAAGTTATAAGGTCCGAAAGTTCGAAATTTTCGCGCGTTTTATACAATAAGTTTGGTCGTAGATTACTCAATGATAAAACCAAATAATCTAAAAAATCTTAGTCATCAAACCTAGCTTGTTCCACTTCTCGCTCAACTCCCCATACAAACGTGGATAGAAGATCATGCGCATTTTTCTTGTTGTAGATCCAAAAATGCGCTGCGCGCGCATGTTAGGTCTATGAAAAATATACTCAAAACAGCTTTATTTGATCGAACTAGATGTCTGATGACCATTGCAATATTGTACTTCATTTCATTCATAATAAGGTCCGAAAGTTCGAAATTTTCGCGCGTTTTATACAATAAGTTTGGTCGTGGATTACTCATTGATAAAACCAAATAATCTAAAAAATCTTAGTAATCAAACCTAGCTTGTTCTATGAAGATTCAAAATGAATTTAGTTTTTGTTTGATTTTGACTACAGTATTGTAAATCTAACCAAAAGAAACACTGCGCATTGTTTGCTGTGTGGACGAGTTGCATCCTCCTTATCACGAAGACGGTCTTTTCTTTAAAACAGTGCCAGTGCCAGAGCGCAACAGAACGATTTTGTGCCGTTTCCGCCAATGTTTTAGTCCCGTCGGCCTAACCTTAAGGATGTTCCGACCCAAACAATGTTTTTTTTACATAGAACGCAAAAAGTATTGCACTTTAAGGCACGAATTCGTCAAAAATATTAAATATAGCCATAGTAGTTGCAGCGAAAACATATTCACAATTTCAGGTTTAATGGTTTCGTTGTAATTTCCGATTAGAAGTTTTACACCGTTAGATGGCGCTGTTAAATAAAAATCGTATTTGAATAAATTGTAACAAAACCAATAATCCTGAAATTGTGAAATTGTTTTCGCTGCAATATGATACATGACTATATTAAACTTTTATTATTAATTCGTGGCTTAAAGTGCAATGCTTTTTGCGTTATGTGTGCAAACAACTTTATATGGGTCGGAACAGCCTTAAGGCCGTCACCTTAATTTTGGCGCGAACTGTTAGGTCACTAATTTGAGTTTCAGTGACATCTACATTTGAAGCATTGTAATCAGATTTTGAAAATAATCTGAAAAAACCGGCCAAAAGTCGGACTCGCACACGAAGGGTTCCATACCATCGTGCAAGACTTAACACAAAAAATCACGTTTTTTGTATGGAACCCCTCTTTAATCTTTATGATTTTTAATGTTACCTATTTGTTGTTATAGCGGCAAAATAAATACATACTCTGTGAAAATTTCAGCTGCCTACCTATTACGGTTCATGAGATACAGCCCTGTGACAGACGGACGGACGGACGGACAGGATGGTTCCGTTTTCACTCTTTGGGTACGAAACCCTAAAAAGTATTGGTCATGACATTCGTCGGAAGCAGGATTTGAACCTGCGACCTTTGGATTACATGTCCACTGCTCTAAACCAACTGAGCTATCCCGACAATTATTATCTGATTACAATGCTTCAAATGTAGATGTCACTGAAACTCAGATTAATGAGTTAACGGTTATGTCGTATCCATTAAAATACATAAAATTATCATGTTAGGTCACTTTTAACATAGATGACTTTTGAGGACGAGTGCCTTGTAATAACCGTGACATACGTTAAATTTTATGCGTGAATTCTGTGCGAAGTTAGAGCCAGATAGTCCTTCGATAACCGCGGCTCGTAGCTCAGGGGCGCGGTGACTTGACTTGCCTTACATGCCACGGTTCAACCCATGAGGTTAAATTTCCCGCCCGCACTTTGTTTCTCTTTCGGATAAGTGCATTTCGTCACGAATGCAAGCTTTTCAATGGTTCGGAAAACTGTAGGGGGCTACTAGGTAGTAGGGTTAAAAGGCCTACTCTGGTTGGTACCATCGTATTGGATGAAAAGATGGTCGAAACTGAGATGGTAAAGTTACCCATCTTTTCCATCCAGTACAATGTAGATGTGCTCATAAAGGGAAGGGCCTGGCATGACACCTAAACCATTCGGGATTACGGTGTTCATTAGGGTGTGGTATTGGTATTACATACAAAAAAATTATCAAATCAATCTCTTATAAGAATTAAAAGTTGAACATGCTCGTTTCTCTTTCAGGAGCAGCGAGTGACATGTTTTCGGGCAATATTCGATAAATGATTTGTTTAAAATTAAGTACCCATCTGTCGGCGGCTGACCGAGGCTGAGATAAATAGTCGTACCGGAAACTAATGCTAACGCAAAGTAGTACTTTGTGACGTCATTTGGCATTGCTTTGAGATTTCGTCCAAACAAAATGTGTCAAAGTGACGTCATAAAGTACTACTTTCCGTTAGTCTTAGTTTCTGTTACGACTATTTATCTCAGCCCGAGACGCCTTCTCCGGCAAAAAACTGGCTTGATATTGTGTGACGACACCGCACGCAATGCCCAATGAATGTGTGACGCAAGTGCAAGGTCACGTCTGCGTTGGCGCGGTGTGACGTCTCGACCGGGAAAGTCGCCCCGTCACTGCGGGAGAAGTTTTATACCGTTAGGTGGCGCTGTTTGATTTGAGCTAGTTGGCTGTTAGATTGAAACTTGGTATTCAATCTAAGCCACGGAATAATCTAAACTAAGTTACGTCACATGCTGATAGATCCGCGAATTCGATTGACTCAGTAAAGAAGAACCTGCAAACAAACTTTTTTTAGAACAGTTAGAACAAGAAAAGAATCAGCAATCCTCAATGCAAATGGATTAAAATAGGAATGACCATAACATAGTTGCTTATGCAATAATATATAAACTGTAAAAATAGAAATCTTCTTCATCTTATAAATGTTCTAATGGTTATTACAAGAATACCAAAGAGCCTGAAATCATGAAAATGGTTTGGCCACAATCTATGGCTATCATCTTCATCCCTGAAGCTAGTTCACATTAATTTAACTAATTTTCATTTCATTTATTTATTCAACTTCTGGTAGTCATACTACACTAAGGGCCGAGTGCACGAAAAGACAATCACAACGTCAACGTATGATTAAACACGTCACTTTGTATGAACAGTACCGAAGGAACTCCATGCGGTTCACTAAAGGTGACGTGTTTATTTATTTATTTATTTATATATGTTTATTGCACTCAAAATTCGGGCAAAAGGTACAACTTAATGCCAGGGGCATTCTCTACCAGTCTACCTTTGGGTATCGTGAGCAGTAGTGCGAGTGGCAGTTATAGAGACAAATGAATTTACTACAACAAATATTATACACGATATACCAACTACTTATATACATATAAATATAAATATACATTAATATAAATATATAAACACTTTATATAATATAGAAATAGAAAATAAAGTATGATACTTAACACTATCACAAAAATAAAGAAAAAAAAAACAAACAAATGTATTGCCAATAGGAATAAAAATTTACTGAAAACTGTGGGGGGGGGGGGGTGAGTAAAGACGTAATTAGGAAAGAAAGAAAGATTTAAGATTTTTTTTGAACGCATGAATAGAGGGCGAATTTCGCACTGGAGGAGGTAGCTGATTCCACTGCCTTGCAGCGTGTACCGTGAAGGAGTCGGAATAGGCAGAAGATGAGTGCGAGGGAATAGAAAGAACCAAGGAGTCGGTTGATCTAAGTGGGAGACCATGTGAGCAGAGATATGTAAACCGATTCCTTAGGTATGAGGGGGCATTGGCGTCATTCAGGGTCATATAGAGGAGAGAAAGGACATGAGAGTTCCTGCGATGACGGATGTCGAGCCACTGAAGACGAGCACGAAATTCCGATACATGATCGTATTTACGTAGGCCAAAAATGTAACGGATACACAGGTTGAGAAGACGGTCAAGTTTATTCAGAAGCTCTTGAGTGAGGTCAAGGTAACACACATCGGCATAATCGAGTACAGGGAGAAGTAAGGTTTGTGCGAGAGTAATTTTGGTGGCGAATGGAATAAAGTTCTTCAATCTTTGCAGTGCGTGCATGCTAGCGAACATTTTGCGGCTTACTTGACTGACTTGTGGTTGCCAAGACAGAGTCTCGTCAATCAAGAGTCCCAGGTTTTTCACGCATTTCGCAAAAGGAATAACGGTGCCATTGAACTGAAGAACTGGTAGGTCGTCTCGATTTAGCTTAGAAAGAAGTTTGGGAGTACCGATTATGATAGCCTGGGACTTGGAAGGATTGACCAGAAGGCCAAACCTCGAAGCCCAATTGTGTACTAAATCGAGATCTACATTCATTAGACCTAAATCAATAGCAGCTTCATCAACACGAAAGTGTCTATACAGCTGCAAGTCATCGGCGTAGAGATGGTAGCGAGAAACTAGAATAGATACAATTTTGTTAATAAAAATAGAGAAGAGTAAGGGAGAGAGTACACCGCCTTGAAGCACGCCAGCAGTTATGTCACACCAGTGGGAGTAAACATTATTGTTGTATTAGTGTTTGAACATTGATTAACTAAGCCGCCTCTTCGTGCGATCGGGGCTAAGTCATGTCACAATTTGATTAATCCTCGGATTCGATCAACTCAGTGAAGAAAAACCCGCAAAGAAAATTCACTGGTCTATGAGTTATGATTTATTTTCGTCTTTTTTTTCATCCACATTAATGATATAATACACATATGAATTCCTAAATACTACTACCATTAGTACCGCTATTAGTAGAGTTAGCGGTAGAGTAGATGCCTACTATTTTGTCATACTATGGGCCTGTTTAAGCTCCTGCTGATAACCTAAATCGCCACATATTAAGGGCCTTTCTTAGCAGCTTGCAATCAACACCAGTACAAAATAATCAGTACTTTAGTAATAAAGGCCTTTAAGTGTCGATTAAAATTAATCAGCACTTGGTGAAAATCAGGCGAACTCTACTTCCTATTATTTTCAGTATGTGGCGTCTTCATTGGTAGAGTGAGAGGGATATTAAGTACTCGCCCTACTAACTCTACCAGTAACGCTACTAATATCGTTTCATTCTACTCTGCTTTAGCTCTGAACACATCGGTAAAGCTAGCTGTAGAGTTAGTAGGGTGAGTACTAAATATCAATGTCACTGTACCAATGTCGACGCAATCGGTTCATACTGAAAAAGGTAGAGTAGAGTTAGTAGGGCAAAATAGTAGATCTCTACTCTACCGCTAACTCTACTAATGTGGACTAGGCTTTAGGGATGAAGATGATAGCCATAGATTGTATGAATAAATATTTTGTCCTGTATACGTTCCTAAACCATTTATCCGATTGCGATAAAACTTGTGTGAGTTGTTGTACACACGCGAAGGTTTTTTGGCCACATTTTACCGGGCGATTGTGCGAATTTTCTCGCCACGCCATTGCACAAAATACGCCAAACCACCAGGAGCTCACGAGACGCCGAGAGGTTACTGCAACGAGTTTGTGCACACTTGCACAACGACATTCGTGCAGCCAGAAGGTGAACCCACACACTTACGTCACCGAACGCTTACATGTATTGCAATACGGCACGGACACGCTGTCTTGCGGATTCGCAACAGTGCGGTGCACTCGGATCGGTTCAAGTTTACCTGTCTTCGCTCATGCGGGCCTGGTACTTTTTTACTAGCAAGGACCTTAAAGGATGCGAATTTAACCGTTCCAGCAGGATTATCCGTGTATTCCTTCCTCCGAAGGGATTTTAATGGAATAGGTAAATGTTTTTTTTATGTTTTCTGCGACTGCTTTTTTAAAGGACGTGAGAACACCTGATTGGAATTCAGTTTTATAAGGGCGTAAGTGAAACCAAGTTATCGAAAATAGCTACTACTTATTTTGGAATTTATCGGACGCTTATATTCTGTGTTCAAACTTTTTTTTATAAAAACGTACGAATATTTGTCTTAAGGTGGCCCATCCCGCTCAACTCCACATACAAACGGGGAAAGAAGATCACGCACATATTTCTTGTCAGAGATCCTAAATTTTGCTCAAAATAGCTTTATTTGATCGAACTAGATGTTTAATGACCTTTGGCATTGTAAAATTGTGTTTGGTTTCTAAGTTATAAGGTCCGAAAGTTCGGATTTTTCGCGCGTTTTATGCAATAACTTTGGAGGTAGATTACGCATCGATAAAGTAAGAACATCTTAATAAGATTAGTCATCAGACATAGCTTATTTAATCAAGATTTATAATCTATTTGGTTTTTGTTAGATTGTTGAATACAGCGGTCGTGGTTTACTTTTAGCTACAAGTCGTTTAGTCATTAAAATTTTCGTAATTCTTACCAAATCATACACTATGCACATTGTCTTATTTGTGGACGTGTCGCATCCTGTCTTTTTCTTTGAAACAGAGAAGGTCCCAGAGCGCAACAGCACGGTTTTGTACCGTTCCCGCGATTGAGTTAGTCCCGCCGGGTTGGTCCGCCTTAATTTGAGAACTCAACGCACCAGGGACTTGCAGTGTTATCTTAAATCTGTAACTAGACCATCAATTTACATATTGACTTTTTGGATTATTTTGTTTTGAAATCGAATTAAATGTTTTATTTACGTCCTTATAAAACTGAGGCCCTATTACGAATTACAAGTCAATTTATGATACTTTTGAGGTTACCGCGGTCGTTAGACATGTTTGAAAAATGTTACGGCTTTTCACGCGGCAGGTAGAGATATTCTCCGACGTTTCAAGCTAATTATTCAGCCCGTTGTCAAGGAGGCATCCGCCGCGCTCGTGCGTACAAGTTAATTTTCGTAATTTCGCTGAGCTCTTCGATTCCACAGGTTTACACCATTGAATAGAGCATGCATTTGAGGAATACACTAATTCGCCCGTCCATGGAATTCATTATTTGTGTAGAAATATACATATAGTGATATAAATGTGTTGAAAACATGTATCTACACAGATATTACATCCCATGGACAGGCCATTTAGTTTAACCCTCAGATGGTTCAAACCAGTTGAAACGAAGAGCTTAACGAAATTTCGATAAGTGATTTGTAACTCGTAATAGGGCCTCTGAACGCAATCGGCTCTTATCACGCCCTTAAGGTGGGCCTTCCCGCTCAACTCCCTATACAAAGGTGGAAAGAAGATCATGCGGACATTTCTTGTCAGGGATTCAAAATTATACTTAAAACGGCTTTATTTGATCGAACTAGATGTTTAATGACCATTGGCATTGTAATTTGGTTTCTAAGTTATAAGGTCCGAAAACGCGAATTTTATGCAATAACTTTGTACGTGGATTACTCAACCATAAACTAAAAACATCTTAAAAAAGTTAGTCATGAGACCTAGCTTGTTTCATGAAGATTTTCTAATCAAGTAAGTTTTTATTTGATTTTTGACTACAGCGATCGTGATTTACTTTTAGCTATAAGTCGTTTTGTAATTAAAATTTTCGTAAATCTTACCAAATCGAACACTATGCACATTGTCTGCTTTGTGGATATGTTGCATCCTCATCATTGCGGAGCCTGTCTTTTTTCTTTGAAACAGAGAAGGTCCCAGAGCGCAACAGCACGGTTTTGTACGGCGCCCGCGAATGAGTTAGTCCCGCCGGGAAGGGCCACCTTAGTGGACTTTATTTAAGATTTTACAAATCTTGTCTCGCATCATGGATACCTTCTAATCTTCAATGTTTCCTTATTTTTTTATGTAAATGTGGGCGCCGGCACGGTGGTGATGTCATGTCATTTGGAATCAGGTTTGGACACCGCTCGTCGGCGAAGGTGACTTTCAACTGGACGAATTCTGGTATAACCTGAGCCGCGACTAACTTACAAGCTTATGTAGGCATTGAACGCATGCTTCAAACATATAAAGTGTTTCAGATATAGGCTTTTTTTTTTTTATGTGACTGGACATGATGGCTAATACCACACCTTCTGTCATGGTATTAGCCCAACACACCACATGGGAACTAGGTGCCATGCCAGGACCTTCCTTATATTGCTCGGCTACATTGAACTGGATGGAAAACACGGACAATTTTCATTGCCGCTTCGACCATCGTTCATTCAATGCGATGGTACCAACCCGGGCGGGATTAACCCTATCACCTAGTAAGTAAGGAAGGGGACCTACAGTTTAACGTGGAATCCGAACCACGGCCAGCCTCTCTCAACGGTCTAATGGTCACCCATCCAAGACCAGACCGGACCCAGCGTTGCTTAACTTCGGAGAGCGATCGCCGAAGTGTCGCGCCACTGGGCCACTGAGGCAGATACTCCGGAATAGAAAGTACATATTAGCTGCCTTACTAATAAACATTTGTACCATCGCTATCACTCCGGTATTGCTTGCGGTCCGGTACTTCTAGATAGAAATACTGGAGTACAAAAGCGATGGTACAAATGTTTATTAGTAAGACAGTATAAAAACCATTTCTAAAAATTTCACTAAAGTCACGTAAACAATTTCGAGAGGATTCGTGTTTTTTACAAATAGACTAGAAGGCCGCGATAAAAATGGTAACGATAACGTAAATGGCTGAAACTGGGTTCAAATGATAAATACTAACCCCCTGAAGCTAAATGTGTGTGTCTGCCTGCGCCAAGTGGTTGCGTTACCTAGATAATGCGCCTGAAAAAGTAGTTATAGCTACCAAATAATATTTTGACGAGCTAAATAACTGAAAATAAAGCAGCATGAAAGGAACAGTACATACTTGCTTAGCAATACCAAAACTGAACAAATCGTAGGTTGAATTAAGTAGTAGTAGGCGATTAAGGTTACACATATAACTTTGGGTATATTTAAGTATGTCAATCAACTACTGGTTATTGTTGTATAATGAATAGATAGATATCAATATGTCCAGATAATCAGTATATTCAACAGCAGGTAAATACCACCTGCGCAGGCAGACCGTCATATTTAGCATCAGAGGTTTGGTCTCTAACCTGTTGACCAAGATTCAGCCATTTACCTTATCGTGACCAAAAATGTCGTGACCTCACGTAATAAAAATACGTAATTAAAATCTTTGCACATTTAATTTTAAAGCAATATGGCTGAATTGAAAGCTCACAGACAACGATGACGTGGCCGGCGAGGCGGCTCTCTAGTGCTCTATCATTGGTTTAGAGATCACTTCGAAAATGACCATACGTTGAACATAAATGGATTAACAATTACATTTAAAATTAAATACATTTCTAAATTAGCTTCATTGTAATAGATCAAATTGTACGGGGGTATAACTTACATTTTGAAAGTTAGTTTGTTTGAAATTATTATCGATTTGTTTGGACAATTCGCATTACCAAGAACTAACGACAAATGGTAGCACTTTTGGACTACATAATTTGCATTATATACATTTTTTTATGCGACCCGATATGAATGGCTAATACCACCATGATATTAGCCCAATACACCACATTCCCGAAGGAATTAGGTGCATGCCAGGACCTTACCTTTATGAGCACGTCTACATTGAACTGGATGGAAGACACGGACAATTTTACATTGCCGCTTCGACCATCTTTTCATCCAATGCGATGGTACCAACCCGGGCGGGCTTAAACCCTACCACCTAGTAGGGGAAGGGAACCTACAGTTTTACATGTATTCCGAACCATGGAGCAGCTCGCATTCGTGACGAAATGTACTTTTCGAACTCGGAAAGAGAAAGACAGTGGTGCATGTCGGAATTGAACCCAGGCCTCTGCTACGCCACTAGGCTACGAGGCTACTAGTGGCGAGGACGGACGGACGGACGGACAGAGGAGGGTTAGTAATAAGGCTCCGTTGTCACCCTTTGGGCACGGTACCCTAAAAAAATATTGAAATCCATTGGGTGATTTCGGAGATTAGCGTGTGCGGCCCCTCCGCCCCCTTTTCACCTTCGCTCGTCGCGGAACCGGCAGGGAATGCGCCCATTCACTGGCGACATTTGAAAAATAAGAACCATCGTATAGCTCAATTGTTAACACGTGATTTTTTATGGATCACAATTCGTTGCCCAAAGTGCAATACTTTTTGTGTACAAAAAACTTTGTCTGGGTCTGAGTGGTCAGACCGAGTTCTCACCTAAATTGGCGTTTACGGCAAACCGATCGACTGGCGTTTTCTCCAAACTCCATACAAGTTTTTACTAGATATTCTTTGGTTTTACTTCTTCAAGCTGTCAAAGTCAAACGCGGACTTCCGATTTGTATGAAAACGCGGAGTGGACGTAAACCGCAACGTCGACGTATTTACGGCAACGTTGAGTAAGCTGTCAAATCAAGCTCGGACTCGCAAATGTTAGTTCGCTTAACGCCCGCTGCGCGCGCTCTTCAATTTCTCCATACATTTGGAAAACGCCAGTCGATCGGTTTGCCGTAACGCCAATTTAGGTGACAACTGAGACTACCGGCTCTGAACACCGTAAAGAAAAATGTTTGTTCGGGTGCAGTCAATGTGGGTTTCCTTGGTGGGGGTTAAGCCGCTATCGGAGTCCAATTTATTTTTAGCGCGCGAAGGCCAAGTTCGAGCAGCGCGCCCGCGCATGCGTGACCGGCGACCGGCGCGGCGGCGACCGGCCGGCAAACATTATATTATCTTACTAGATGAGGTACACGGCTCCGCTCGGGTCAATGTCGTTTCGGGCTTTTTTTTTCATTTTATTTTAAAAGTATCTGTTTTCATCTTTTTTTTTTATGCGACCTGACATGGATGGCTAATACCACACAACTACCGTTATGATATTAGCCCAATACACCTCATTCCCGAAGGAATTTGGTGCCATGCCAGGACCTTCCCTTTATGAGCACGGCTACATTAAACTGGATGGAAAACACGGACAATTTTTCATTGCCGCTTTGACCATCTTTTCATCCAATGCGATGGTACCAACCCGGGCGGGCATAAACTCTACCACCTAGTAGGGTAGACAGTGGTGCATGTCGGTATTGAACCCAGGTCTCTGGTACGCTAGGCCTGTCCCCGCGCCACTAGGCTCATCTATATATCTATCCTAATAATAAATCTGTAAGGGGTGTTCATGGAGTAAGTTGCTTTGTTTTCTAAGATACTTCGTTTTGGAGACTTTATGTATGATACTAAAACTAAATTGACGATTTTTAGAAATCAGTTCTCTATGTATGCATGTACATAGTCCTGGACCAGCATTTTGATGGATAATTTTTTATCCAGGAAATAATTCAGTCCGAAATCAGTCCAACACGACAATGACCCGAGCGGAGCCGGGTACCGCAGCTAGTTTAGGAATAAATTTATTACTACCAAATGTGCATTTGAAATAAATTATCTATTTTTATTGTAGTTATGGTTCACTATTTTGGCTATAATGACTTACACGTAATATATAGATACCTACATACTGTGGAGGGCTTTTTTGTAGGACTATTTAAGGTGGCCCAACCCGCTCATTTCCCCATAAAAAAGGGGAAAGAAGATCACGCCTATATTTCTTGTCAGAGATCCAAAATTTTGCTCAATATAGCTTTATTTGATTGAACTAGATGTCTGATGACCATTGACATTGTAAAATTGTGTTTGGTTTCCAAGTTATAACGTCCGAAAGTTCGGATTTTTCGCGCGTTTTATACAATTACTTTGGAGGTGGATTACGCAATGATAAAGTAAGAACATTTTAAAAAGATTAGTCATCAGACATAGCTTGTTTAATCAAGATTTATAATCTATTTGGTTTTTGTTAGATTTTTGACTACAGCGGTCGTGGTTTACTTTTAGCTATAAGTCGTTTTGAAATTAAAATTTTCGTAAATCTTACCAAATCATACACTATGCACATTGTCTTTTTTGTGGACAGGTTGCATCTTCCTCATAACGGAGCCTGCCTTATTCTTAGAAACAGAGAAGGTCCCAGAGCGCAACAGCACGGTTTTGTACCGTGCCCGCAAATGAGTTGAGGCCGCCGGGTTGGGCCACCTTAAGATAAACATTTCCATTATAAATTGTATCCATGGAACTCTAGCGGTTTTGGCAGCGCACGCTAGAATAGCTCGCAGATGGTAGATTTTTTCCTATTAACTTGATATTTTGGACAATTCACACAATATCTTTATAAATTATATCCTATGAGTTATTCTGATGTATAAGCTATATTATTAGTAATTCAGTAGTTTTTACGCAAAAGAGTAACAAACATCCATACTTACAAACTTTCGCGTTTATAATTTTAGTAGGGATTATACTATACTTAGCTGGTTGGCGCTGTGTCTGCTGCGTCACATTTAATTGTAGGTGTGCTGTTATAACATTTCATCGGAATCTATGCAGCGTGATCGATATATTGTTAGCCAGATAATAGATACTATAGTGACTCAGAATTACGTCGCTTCAAATAGAGCAAACCATTTATATCCATAGTGTTATCGTAGCGTAGTGGTTAACGTCTATAGTCTCTTCTGTCGGAGAACGAGGTTTCGAATCCCAGGGTTTGACCCCTCTTTATTTCTCAACCAAAATTTTAATGTACATTTGCATAGTCTGCTCAAACTGGGCGGCATTGATTGTTGTTTGTTGTTTATTCATCATCCATAGACAGTAAACTGCACTCGGATTTGTCATATTTTAACATTAGCCAGTTCGGCAAATCAAAACGCAGCGAAGAAGAACTGGCAAGAAACTCCGCTGGTTTTTGTTTTCATCGTCCACTTCATCTAAGTTTACACAATTAGAATCACAGGAAAACATACTAAATTAATATGAATTGACGAGAATCAACAATTCATGTCATATGCAAAAGTTTATGACAAATATCAGTTTATTTGTAAAAACCATGCCCGCAATCTAACCTGTTGCCAATTGGAGCAGGCCAGTCCCCACAAACAGCGCCCGTTCACGAGCATCACGCCGGGCACAGCCATTGCTACGCAAAAGCACGGTGCTAGCTGTAATATACCTAAGCCTAATATACCTGATTAGTCTCCCGACCGCAGGCCGGGCTGAAGTGAAGGAGGATAGGCTGCGCCTCGTTGTTAGACTCGAAGAGACCCTGGAAAAAGTCTCCGTATGGGGTCTCCAGAATATCTTTGAGTTGACGCGAGCGGTGTCCATTTCCGAACTTTTTTGACTATATATAGAAATCTAAAAGCAAATGGATTTTTTTGTTTATGCATATATGCTGTTTTTGCTTATATCTAGAAATCGAATTACTTTCAGATTTCTAATGAGAAAAATCAACTTTTTTATTTTTATTATTATTTAAATAAATGATGGAATAAAAAAATATTAACAATCCATTATCAGTCTGGAGTTCTATTTGGATTTGCTGAAGCGTTTCACTACATTTGTTAAAAAGTGCATTTGTATGGCGCGAGTAGTTGGCTAGTCCTAGCGCCTTAATAACGAATTGAAATCGTTGAAGTAAAAAAGTTAGAAAAAATGTTTCAAAAATTGTTAAAAAATTAAGTTCTAAGTTTACTAAGCATGCTTTTAGTTTACTAAGTAATGTTGAAATCTTAATTTTCTTAATTCATATTGATCTTCGTGTAGTTTATTGTTTCTTGAGTTTCGAATTTACGAAATTGTGTTTGATTTTGGTTCATAATATTTCAAGTACGTTTTGTTTTATATTTTTTACAACTGAAGGTTCTTCTGTTAACTGTTTCTCGTCTTTTGTTTTTGTGTTGTATTATCATTATTATTATTATTTTAAAGTTTGTTTAGCTTGATAGTTTTTTGAAGCATGCTGTGTTTGTCTTTAATTGTAGATAGTTTCCGATAGTATTAATCTATTTTGTTTTGTAAAACAATTTTTTTGAAACAAGTCTACGTCGACAAACCTAATAAAAAAAAAAAAAACGTGCGTGTTCAGTGCGAAGCGGACTCCGTTCCATAGAGCTCCGACCTTCCAGGGAACAACTCTGCGTACACCACAAGGGTATTCTTGAGTTAACCTGACGTATGACCTTAAAATCGGACGCCATTTCGAGGCCGGGCAGCTCGTCAACGCCCCGAGGTATCCCTAAATCTAGAGATCCTTCAACTCTGTATTGTATAGTTTTTACTATGGATAATGCTCGTCGGACCTGCATAACGCTGCCCCGCCGTCCCTTTTTTACCTTCGCTCGTCGCGGAACCGGCAGGGAGTGCGCCCATTTGCTGTCGACATTTAAAAAAATAATAACCATTGTATAGTTCATTTACCTATAAAATTTGTCGACATGTTTCGCCCCCAACTATGGGGTTGCCTTCATAAAGTCCAAAAACCATAAGGTCCAAAACCCAGAACATCCAAAAGTATGTATTTTTGCATATATTTATAAATGCAAATATTATAATCTAACCTAACCTAACCTAACCTAATTGAAAAATTTCCGTATTCATCAGTGTTTTGGACGGTATGGGTTTTGGAGCTTGTGCTTTTTGGACTTTATGATGCGTCCCCCAACTATGTACAGCAACGGTGTAAACTTAAAAACACTATAGGATCGGTTGACAATGGATTCGACTCTACCGAGGTATTTCTCTTTAAAGTACAGCGTGGGGTCCTTTAAACATGTTGTGAGGAAGCACCTGGCCGGCCGGCATGGTTTTAGCAAAAATCGGTAGCCAATTGGCTTCGTCGGGCAAATCTTATGTGAGGTCCTGGCGTATGCCATGTGCCGCGCTTAACATAGATAAAAAATCTAAGGCGAATCCTCGATATACCGTCGGTCTAGCCTCTAGTCGACTCGCCCCTAGGGTAGCAATATGAATAAAGAAGTGTACGTACTAAATACCTATTCGTTATGGTAACAGCTACGTTTTTATAACTGTGCTGGACTTTTGTCGGGTACAAGTTTTATTTGGGAAGCCATTGACGTCATAAGAGGGGCAAGTTTGATGATGTCTGTAGATTATGCAAAATTAACTTTAATTATATAAATTTCTATGTTGCCCCAGGCGGAGCAGCTTACCGCAAATTTTAAACAAAATTTTAATTATAGCCATAGTTTGCCATTTGCCGCCTAATCATGAACCATTCAAACTATACGATGACTAAAATTACATTAATTTCGTGTATTGTGTACTAGAAACTTGCATGCGTCGGAACACGCTCAAACAAAACTAAGTATTCTGAAAACAAACTTGTACTGCCTTACTAATAAACATTTGTACCATATCTATTACTCCGGTATTTCTTGCTTTCCGGTACTTCTAGCTAGAAATAACTGAGTAATAGCGATGGTACAAATGTTTATTAGTAAGGCAGTATAAGGTGTGGGGTGCACAGTCTCTGGTAAGTATTATAGTTATTATAATATATCTTCCGTCTTCTTCAGGCGAAAAATAAGGACGGATATATTTTAATTTAAAAACAAAAATGTTAACAAAGAAAAACCGACTTCAAAAAAAGTATTCCCAAAACAAATTTATATGCACAAAAAAGTAAAAAAATAATTACAATTATCTTAGTAACAATTATTGTTATTTTTGGAGTCGGTATAAGCCAAGGCAGGTATGTAACTACATAGATAGTTATAGGTGAGATGTGCTAGTAACGCACGCGAGACTTGACGAGGCGAGAGGCGAGAGTGGGGCCGCCGCGGGAGGGGAGCTGTCAAGTGAACACGCCGGGCACTCGCCGCGCCAGTCAAGACAACCTTGGCCACCTTGGCTAACACCGACTCCAAAAATAACAATAATCGTAATTACAATACTTGCAATGTTTTTACTTTTTACTGTATTTTTTTTATTTTAGTTACCTCAGAACTTTCGGCTGGGTGAACCGATTTTGATGATTTTGTTTTTAAGTCGTTTTAAAATTATCACTAACCAGAAAGTGGACTCCACCCTAAAATTGCAAATGTCTGGTGTGAATCGCTCAGCTTTGTTTTTTTTTATGTTCTCACACTCGCCCTTGCTTGAACAAATATCGCTTTGGAATGTAATATATAAGTCAATGTTTGGAATGGCCGAGGCGTAACTTTTGCCGGCTTTTCACACGAACGCCTGAGAGAAATTTCCTACTGAATATTTCAGGAGGTATTATTCTCGATCTGTGTGCGGATGAGCCTGAAATTATTCATCTGCTCAAACAGAATGTCGAGTTTTGTTTTATTGTTTCGCGCGCGTTCCTTCGGATTGGATTGGAGATGATGTTTAGGTGCGAATGATAGCCGCGCAAAGACCTAATTTTTTTTGTATGCATTCTGACATGGATGGCTAATACCACACTATTACCGTTATGACATTAGACCGATACACCACATTCCCGAAGGAATTAGTTGCCAAGCCAGGACCTTCCCTCTATGAGCACGGCTACATTGAACTGGATGGAAAAAACGGACAATATTTCATTACCGTTTCGACCATCTTTACATTCATTGCGATGGTACCAACCCGGGCGGGCAAAAACCCTACCTACCTAGTTGGGGAGGGGGACCTACAGTTTTACATTGATTCCGAATCATGGAGCAGCTCGCATTCTTTGACGAAATGCACTTATCTAACTCAGAATGAGAAAGAAAGTGGTGCATGAACGGGGCAAGGATTTGAACCCAGACCTCTGTTATGCTAGGCTAGTCCCCGCGCCACTAGGCTACGAGCCTGAGAATAAAATGAATGCAATTTATCTTGCTTCCATTTATAACATCATTCTCTTTCCGAGTTGGATAAGTGCATTTCGTCACGATAGCGATCTACTCCATAGTTTTTTTTTTATGTGACTTTTGTATTGTATTGTATTGTTTATTCATCATCCATAGACAGTACACTGCACTCGGATTTGTCATATTTTAGCATTGGCCAGTTCAGCAAAACAAAACACAGCGAAGAAGAACTGGAAAGAAACTCCGCTGTTTTTTTTTTCAACGTCCACTTAGTCTAAGTTTACAAAAGTGTTTGTCAATTATTTTAACAAAACATAGGTAAAACACTAAATTCACATGAATACACAAAAATTTACAATCCATGCCGTATGCAACAGTTCATGACAAATATCATTTTATTTGCAAAGACAATCCCCTCCAACGAATATGTTGCCAATTGGAGCAGGCCAGTCCCCACAAACAGCACCCGTTCACGAGCATCACGCCGGGCACAGCCATTACCTCTTTCAACCATATTTTAGGGAAAGAGATAACCTGAGCCAAGTGTCACCGTAAGCAAGGACCTTTAAGCGATGCACTGCTCCAGTGGCAACACAACACTGTGAAACACTTGCACATTAGGTTTTAATACTATGAGTTTTGTCATAAACTACTACTGTCAGCTGATCACAACATAGTTACATATCCCTTTAAATGCTACCACCTACAGACAATTAAGAGTATAATGGTTTGAGAGCATCCCTATCAATAAAGTAATAATAGATTCCTATATGAGATTTTGACCAATACCGAGTGGACATGGATGGCTAATACCACAAGTTCTGTCATGGTATTAGCCCAACACACCACATGGGAACTAGGTGCCATGCCAGGACCTTCCTTATATTGCACGGCTACATTGAACTGGATGGAAAACACGGACAATTTTCATTGCCGCTTCGACCATCGTTCATCCAATGCGATGGTACCAACCCGGGCGGGATAAACCCTACCACCTAGTAAGTAAGGAAGGGAACCTACAGCTTAACGTGGATTCCGAACCACGGCCAGCCTCTCTCAACGATCGAATGGTCACCCATCCAAGACCAGACCGGACCCAGCGTTGCTTAACTTCGGAGAGCGATCGCCGAAGTGTCGCGCCACTGGGCCACTGAGGCTGACGTTTGGAATCATGTAAAACTGGGTCCCCCTAGGTGGTCACATTAACTTATATCCGTGATAAACGCCTCTAGAAATTTGTATACAAATACAAAAAAGCGTATATCATTAATACACCTTAACTTATAAAAACCGGCCAAGTGCGAGTCAGACTCACACACGAAGGGTTCCTTACCATCGCCCCCCTTCCATTTTTATTATTTTTGAATTTTACCTATTTGTTGTTTTAGCGACAAAATAAATACACACTCTGTAAAAATTTTAGCCGCCTAACTATTACGGTTCATGGGATACAGCCCCGTGACAGATGGACGGACGGACGGACGGACAGACAGTGGAGGCTTAGCAATAGGGTTCCCTTGGCACCCTTCGGGTACGGAACCCTAAAAAAGACAAGAGCGCACAGCCATAACTCCCAATCAGAAAAATATTTCTTAATTTGACTGTGGAATTAGGCACTAGCCATTGTATGAATTTTACAGGTGGATTACGCAATGATAAAGTAAGAACATCTTAAAAAGATTAGTCATCAGACATAGGTTTTTTAATCAAGATTTACAAACTATTTGGTTTTTGTTAGATTTTTAACTACAGCGGTCGTGGTTTACTTTTAACTATAAGTCGTTTTGTAATTAAAATTTTCGTTAATCTTACCAAATCATACACTATGCACATTTTCTTTTTTGTGGACATGTTGCATCTTCCTCATCACGGAGACTGTCTTATTCTTTGAAACAGAGAAGGTCCCAGAGCGCAACAGCACGGTTTTGTACCGTGCCCGCGATTGAGTTCCTTGGGCCGCCTTAAGTAACGGGTATAATGTGCATAATATATTGATGAAACTGCTCTTTCAAGTTCTCAAGAACTTGCAGAAAAGCATAGATGAAAAACGTCAAAGGCCGACTGGATTAAAACAATATTTTTGTCGTGCGACTCGTACCTCAGGGGTGTGTGGACTTGCCTTTCATGCCAGAGGTCATGGGTTCCAATCCTGGCCCCGTTCATTCACCACTTTCTTCCACTTTCCTAGTTGGATAACTTTCGCTGCTAAGTGGTACAGTTTAAGCCGGCCCATTTTGATACCATCGCGTTGGATGAAAAGATCGCGGCAATGAAGAATTGTCCGTGTTTTTCCATCCAGTTCAATTTAGCCATGCTCATCAAAAAGAAGGGCTTGGCCTGGCACCTAATTTTTTCGAGAATTGGCTGATATCATAACGTTTCGTTAACCATTCACGACCAGTTACATAAAAACAATCCTATCACCTTTAGTTTCACATTAATTGTATTTCTAAAGGTGCGGCCACACTGCGCGGTGGTGTTGTGACCTTAGTAAAATTGAATCTTGTAAATGTGTAACCATTTGGTTTTTGTACATTTGGGTTTGGTACTCAAAGGGTGAAAACGGAACCCTATTACTAAACCTCCGCTGTCCGTTCGTCCGTCCGTCCGTCCGTCCGTCTGTCACAGGGCTGTATCTCATGAACCGTAATAGGTAGGCAGCTGAAATTTTCACAGAGTGTGTATTTATTTTGCCGCTATAACAACAAATAGGTAATTGTTTTAAATAATAATAATTAAAGGGGGTCCCCATACAAAGAACGTGTTTTGTATTAAATCTTGTACGTTGGTACGGAACCCTTCGTGTGCGAGTCCGACTCGCACTTGGCCAGTTTTTATATTTTAGCTTCTCGTTTTTTGCTGCATTTAGCGTATTATCATATTACACACTACATATATTGATTTTCCTGATCTTTTGTTTGCAAATGCTTGCAAAAAACCTATGCTTATTTTCATTCAGACGAGTTACTGACCTATCATATTGATGACCATCGAATGTCGGTACTGGAATTAGATTTTCAATAATAGTATTAAGGCCGAGTGAACGAAAACACATCAACGTCAACGTATGATTAAACACGTAACTTTTTATAGTACGGAAGGGAGCTGAGTCACTTCTTGCGGTTCACTAAAAGTGACGCGTTGAAACATTGATTAACTTCGACGTATTTTACTGCAATCGGGCCATTGTCGATTCACGTTTAAACTGTTTCCATGCCAACCTTTAAATTTTCTATTAATATTTTGTACGCCTGCAATGCAGACAAAATTCTCCATATTATATTCTTCTATTCGTATACATGCATGTATCTTTAATTTAAGTTACAGCGACATCTACATTTGAAGCATTGCAATCAGATTTTGAAAAGAATCTGAAAAAGTATTTGTCTAGATCAAATGTAGATGTCGCTGTAACTGAAATTAATGAGATAACGGTAATGTTGTATCCATTAAATACGTAAAATTATCAAATCTATATATATATCTATACTAAAAACCGGCCAAGTGCGAGTCGGACTCGCAATCGAAGGGTTCCGTACCATGAACACCAAAAAATCAAGTTTTTTGTGTGGGGGCCCCCCCTTTTTTTTTATTTTACCTATTTCTTGCTATAACGGAAAAATAAATACACACTCTGTGAAAATTTCAGCTCCCTACCTATTACGGTTCATGAGATACAGCCCTGTGACAGACGGACGGACGGACGGACGGACGGACGGACGGACGGACAGCGGAGGCTTAGTAATAGGGTTCCATTTTCACCCTTTGGGTACGGAACCCTAAAAAACGAATATAAACTAAATGAAAACCAAGCAAACGTTAGAAAGTTTGTATCAAATTATTTACCCAGTCCGTTTTAATACCGCCCACGAGTTGTTGCCTTTCTTCTCTAACTTTTTCGTGGTTGCTTATATAATGTCCGCGAAATAAGATGTTAGAATCGAGAGAAAACTCTTTCGTGAGCTTTGAAATATATTTTTTTTCCATCACTAATACGTCTCTACGGTCTGGCACATCCTTGTGAGGTTTTCGATCTAGTGTTGAACGATTTTGTACATATTTACCTCGCCTTAACAAGATACTTTGAACTACATACGACTTTAAACAATATGCCAGTTTTTAACGGGCCTAAAACTTTCATGTTCTACTAAAACTGGTTATGGTGCTGTCTCTACAACAAACACAAAAACAACTATCGTTATTATTAATGTTATTTCTGCCTACAGAATGAATATGATAAATAAATAAGGGAAACAACTGTTTGCCTTATTTATTTATTATAATAATAATTCTGTAGGCAGAAATAATATGTTCTACTAAAGATTTTTAGCACCATTTTACCGTAAATTTCTCAAAAACGCTCAAGACAATGCACACACGGCACGTCTTATTACTACCAAACGACGAGGCATTTCCCCCAAAGTACAACGTTGGGTCCTTGTCACGTCCAGTGTGAAAATTCACCTGGCGGCCTGCATGCTTTTCGCAGCCCGGAAAAAGTTCGAAAACCCATGTGCGTCGTCGGAGGCCTCTTAGTTGACATTCAGGTGTACGCTACATGCGACATGTTAAAACATATTTACGCAATGTTCTTGAACCGTTTACCTTTTCCAAAAATAAAGCACTTTATTATTTATGTTTTTGTTTTAAGTATAATGTCGCGGTGTATTGCTAAAGAAGTTGATAATTTTATGTATTTAATGGATACGACATTACCGTTATCTCATTAATTTGAGTTTCAGCGACATCTACATTTTAAGCATTGTAATCAGATTTTGAAAATAATCTGAAAAAGTATTGGTCGTGACATTTGTCGGAAGCAGGACATGAACCTGCGACCTTTGGATTACATGTCCACTGCTCTAAACCAACTGAGCTATCCCGACAATTACATCAGCCAACGAATTTCTCGATTATATTCGAATCGACACAATGCTTCCCCTATCTTCTGCTAGATGGCGCTGATGATGTTTTTGCGTATTGATCTTACGCTAAGGCATTTTGACTGCAATGATTGAGCTATCAATCTTATTGCTGTCGTCACCAAAGACGTTTTTGGTATCGGACACTAAGAGTCAGCCCGGATTTTACTTGATAATTTTATGTATTTAATGGATACGACATTACCGTTATCTCATTAATTTGAGTTTCAGCGACATCTACATTTTAAGCATTGTAATCAGATTTTGAAAATAATCTGAAAAAGTATTGGTCGTGACATTTGTCGGAAGCAGGACATGAACCTGCGACCTTTGGATTACATGTCCACTGCTCTAAACCAACTGAGCTATCCCGACAATTACATCAGCCAACGAATTTCTCGATTATATTCGAATCGACACAATGCTTCCCCTATCTTCTGCTAGATGGCGCTGATGATGTTTTTGCGTATTGATCTTACGCTAAGGCATTTTGACTGCAATGATTGAGCTATCAATCTTATTGCTGTCGTCACCAAAGACGTTTTTGGTATCGGACACTAAGAGTCAGCCCGGATTTTACTTGATAATTTTATGTATTTAATGGATACGACATTACCGTTATCTCATTAATTTGAGTTTCAGCGACATCTACATTTTAAGCATTGTAATCAGATTTTGAAAATAATCTGAAAAAGTATTGGTCGTGACATTTGTCGGAAGCAGGACATGAACCTGCGACCTTTGGATTACATGTCCACTGCTCTAAACCAACTGAGCTATCCCGACAATTACATCAGCCAACGAATTTCTCGATTATATTCGAATCGACACAATGCTTCCCCTATCTTCTGATAGAAATGTAGATGTCGCTGAAACTCAAATTAATGCTAAAGAAGTGTTTCCCCTGATTATTGTCAATTATCGTGTCTCTTTAAAATTTCACTAGTGATGTTGAGATTTTCTCTGGACATAGTTCGGTTAGGTTAGGTTCGATTAGGTGATGTCAGTCTTTATACAATCCTGGAAATTGGAATATACTCGTAAAATTATAATATCACAGATTTGGCTATATCACTGCAACACACACACCGTTACGTATGTTTATGTAAATGAGATTTAAACGGTTTAATTTCGTTGGTTGACGTCACTATATATAGCATTCTCATCTGTAAATAAACGGAGATAGCGGGCATTTTAAATATCTTTTTAAAACTCATTTCCTCTGTCAATACTACTTGGGCACTGCCTCTGGAGGTTGAATTACTCTATAAGTACACTCCTTTTCAATGCTACAGTTTTAGATGAGGATTTTCTCAGCTATGGCAACCAATGTGGTTGGGTACAGTTATTACAATCTCTTCTCGTCATTCGAGTACGCTTTAGAACTTGCTACTAAAGAACTACGCCAATCTCTCGAAACTTCCAATTACGCCAAAATAACATTGCAAGAATTCCTAGCATCATGTAAGTAAAAAATTAAACATTTTCTTTTAATAAATACACATTCCTAAAAGGACTTACCTTTCAATCATTAAACACGAGTAAACGGAGAAAACTATGGGAACTATTGTTTCAATATTTCGCAGACTGAGATAACAGAGGACTTTGACCCAAACCATACTAATGCCCAATTGCAGAAAGAGACGTCTAAGTTAAAACATGTTTAACACGTCACCTTTAGTGAACAGCATGGAGTTGACTCAGCTTCCTTCCATATTGTCTGTAAAAAGTTACGCGTTTAATCATACGTTGACATTAATATTACGCTGATGCCCCTTCGTTCACTCGGCCCTGATGCTGGAATCTCTTGTTAACTTTTATGTTATTTTCTAGAAAAAATAAATTATTCTACCCTTTGTTAATGACTTAAGAAGAAAGCAAAAAGCAAACAGATATATCTTAACAATAACATGAACATTAACCTGATATGGTGTACTCCAGCATGAAAGTACTTTTAATGTAAACAGAGCCGAATATTATAATCAATTTGTTCTATCGATTAATATTTATAGCCTAGACAGACAAGCCTAGACACAAGTAGAAAGCTCTTGACTTTCTCATTGGATGAAAATAAACATCTACAACCAGTATACTTTTGTGTTGCTTTCGATATATCCAATGTGTAAATTTTTATCAATCGCTTACTATCCTGTTTCATAAAGCAATTACCAAATGATTCGCTGAAGACAATATTTCAAATGTTATATAACACCAAGTAAACCAAGAATCTCTTTTGAAATGGACATTATCCTTTGCGTCAGCCAAGTTTCCTGCAAGACAATCTTGGAAAATGCAACAAATTGAAAGCGTTGTTTTCATCTTCTTCTGTGATTGCTCGGTCAACGATGATGCTCAATGCGGTCAAAGCGTTATGGAACCGAAATGCAGATGACGGAGTCTGGGGACGCAAACATCGAAGACGAAAATATAGGGTTGGGTTACGGTCGCTTCCCAAGATTCGCCATCTTAAGGTGGCCCAACCCGGCGGGACTAACTCTTTCGCGGGCACGGTACAAAACCGTGCTATTGCGCTCTGAGACCTTCACTGTTTCAAAGAAAAAGACAGGCTCCGTTATGAGAAAGATGCAATGATGAGAAAGGTGTATGATTTGGTAAGATTTACGAAAAAAATATTTACCAAACGGCTTATAGCTAAAAGTAAACCACGACTGCTGTAGTAAATAATCTAACAAAAACCAAATTGATTATAAATTTTGATGAAACAAGGTATGTCTGATGACTAATCTTTTTCAGATGTTCTTACTTTATCGTTGAGTAATCCACCTCCAAAGTTATTGTAACGCGCGAAAAATTCGAACTTTCGGACCTTGTAACTTGGAAATCAAACACAATTTTACAATGCCAACGGTCATCAGTCATCTAGTTCGATCAAATAAAGCAATTTTGAGCAACATTTGGGATCATTGACAAGAAATATGGGTATGATCTTCTCTCCACGTTTGTATGGGGAGACGAGCGGGTTGGGCCACCTCAAATTCGAAGCACACGATGCGGCCATCTCGGCGGTCGGCGTGCTGAACGCCCCCATTCGACAGCTGTAGCAATGGACGGCGTCTCTTGTTGCAGTGCACGCGGGCGTACGTGGAGTTCGAGGTGTGCAACGGCGCGTACGAGGTGTCCTGTCCTGACGCGCAGTGCCGGCTCGGCGGCGCGCTCTCGCTGGACGAGATCCGCCATCTTGTCTCCGCGGACACGATGCAGAAGCACCTCAAGTTCCGACTGAACCACGGTCAGTATCATGCGTGCTCGGCGTTTTGAGAATTACCTCGGCTCTTACATGTTTGCTGGAGTGAAGTTATTCGCTTGCGCAAGTATTATTTTTTTATGCGACCTTTTTTTTTTATGTGACTGGACATGATGGCTAATACCACACCTTCTGTCATGGTATTAGCCCAACACACCACATGGGAACTAGGTGCCATGCCAGGACCTTCCTTATATTGCTCGGCTACATTGAACTGGATGGAAAACACGGACAATTTTCATTGCCGCTTCGACCATCGTTCATTCAATGCGATGGTACTAACACGTGCGGGCTTAAACCCTACCACCTAGTTAAGGGAAGGGGACCTACAGTTTTACATGGATTCCGAACCATGGAGCAGCTCGCATTCATGACGAAATGCACTTATCGAACTCTGAAAGAGAAAGACAGTGGTGCAAGTTGGTATTGAACCCGGGCCTCTGGTACGCTAGGCCAGTCCCCACGCCACTAGGCTACGAGCAGCTCTCCTCTCCTGAGAATAAGCCTTTGCTCTTACCTGCTGCTAAATTTACAGCCACTGCAACAAAGCTATATTTAGACAGATATAATTATAGCCAGATGTCGCGTATTCGGAAAAGTAAATTTTAGATTTCTGGTGTTTCAATTTGCGTAGAGGTGTTAATAAATGAATAACACATATCCTAGCGAGCCTTGACATTTCGGCAAGGTAGAGATAACAAGCCATGCCTTGAAGATAACAGCGGTCGCTAGATAGCAGCCACCGACTGTGTGATAACGTTAATTAAACTGGAATTAGTTTCGTACGCAAAGCCTGAAACCCGGACATATTTGTACGAGATTGCCGATATTTAAACAAATATGTTGTCAGTTGCGACGAAACACAAAATAGATCTACGTCCATGTGATGGTCATGTTTTGAAAATAGGTGGCTCTCATGCAAGATCACACATGAAAACTGCGATATGCAGTAGACTGCAACTTCATGCAAATCGTTCTCTACGCGTCGTCAGCGGTTCGTGTTGATTTGTTTAAGCAAAGGCCTCAACCGTAAACAAGTTTCCTCTTTAAATACTGCCCACACGCCCCAAAGTGGCTTCGTCGCTCGAGTGCGCGTTGTTTTGCCGCTACTAGAATCGGAAATAAAGGGAATTTTTTTTCCAACTTGCTTTTACTTTCCTGATTTGTGCTGTGTGGGTTCCAGCACATAAATACAATACAATTGGCCCCAATACATTTCTTCTCCTGCATGCCGTAAGAGGCCACTAAGGATTTTCTCGCTTGTGGTTCGGATTCCGCGTAAAGCTGCTATAACCTATCGATATCTTCTCGAACGCAATTCTTCTTCGGATACTCCCTGCTTGGCACAGCAGTCCCAACCCTCTCTACACACATAACTCCCTCGGTCATCTCATTTTCTCCCTTCTTTAATAACGATATTTCTTTCCCAATCGACGTCAAGCAATGTCCCACAATTTTTCCTCCTTCGTTTGTTTGGTAAACTGGTTCTCTGGCGATCGTAATTCCACGTTCACGCACTCGTGAGATCTCATACCTATCTTTGTCACGGGAGACCCCGCTGCATCGATTGCGTAAACAGCAGCTAGGGCGTTGTTGGTTTGTCTGTTTGACGGTGGGACCTGGCGCACGCTCTTCGCATCCTTGGCGCCTTTCGGAAGTGCTGTGTCAACAGGCGGTAGGCGACGCGCTGTGTCCGTGTGTGGGCATGACTGCGTGTGTGCTCGCATCCGCTGTCGATAGCTTCGCAAATACTCTCTGCACATTGAATATCTAACAAACAATGTTTGCAATCTAGACTCGGATGTAAACATCTAGCCAGAGATATACACCAATGTGAGTTTAATCCTAGGTTATTTTAGCGGAATCTTTCGACTGGACTGAGTGTGTACTCAGGAAGCGAATACGAGAAATTCTCGCATAAGAAACTGTCTATGTAGACAAAAATATACTTATTTTCGTTACTTCGTTATGAGAAATTCTCTTGTTCGATTCCTGAGTAGCCCCCCTGGTATCAAAATGAGAATCCACGTTCCAGTTATTGCATAAAACTTGCGAAAAAAACGAACTTTCGGACCTTATAACTTAGAAACAAAACACTATTTTACAATGCCAATGGTCATCCGACATCTAGTTCGATAAAATAAAGCTGTTTTGAGTATAATTTTGGATCTCTGACAAGAAATATGCCCATGATCTTCTTTCCACGTTTGTATGGGAAGTTGAGCGGGAAGGCCCACCTTAAAATATAAATACAGATAAACCAAACGTTTAAATATAATTTTAATGTGTTTTAGAGACGTCCGTGCGAATGCAATTCGTTTTTTGTCGAGGTCGACACCTCTATTGCGAATTGTAGGAAGTATTCGATGATTCGAAACCTGTTTCTAGAGTGATTATTTTGGGCACTCGAGGACGTATTACAATCACTTCTAAAATAATTATACACGGTGTTAAACAAGTTGGCGACATTCCCGAAAGGGGGTAATTTTGGGTCACATACTTATTCCGAAAATGAAGGATTTTTCTTGTTTTGAGCTTTTGTTTTAAAATTTTCGATATCTAATACTAATATGAAAACATGGTATTTCGTAATAGGAATCGCACTGCATCAACAAAAAGTTCTAAAGTAGGACATTTCTTAAAATGAATGTGAAAATTTACATTCGGATGGACGCGATAAAATTGGCGGCGGCGCGCAGTCAGCTGCGAGACAGCAAACACGTGACCTTGGCAGTGGCGCGTACACATGGCGTACTTACACCATTCCAAAGGAAAATTGTCGCTGAGGTAAATGTATGGATTAAATCTGCAATTTTTTTTTACTGTTTTAGATTTAATTTTTAAACACCACAAAATGATCAATATACGAAATAGTTAAATAATCGGTATTAAAATAGTAATGTCGCGAAAAAAATTAACACCGTGTAAAAGTAACAAATACATAGAATGCTTATTCCCCCAATCGCGGTGGGCAGTGAACTTAAGGCTATCGTGAAGTCACAGGAAATCTAAAAAAATGCTTTCTTTGTCCATTCGCCATTTTGCACGGCGACTGCCATTAAAATTGCTAAATCGTCTTCCAGGCCCTAACGTTTCCCTACCCCTCAACGTTGTCAGATTTTTAACAAGATTTTTCTATCACTTGAGAAAGCTTCATTCTATGTCCGCATGTTTTGATTATTTTGTAAATGTCTATATTTTTCAGTAAAAAAATAATCGAAAATTAACGTAAAAAAGACAACTTTTTCCCAATTTTTATTAGCCAATATTTTCCAATCTAAAAGATATATTAACAAAATGAAAACATACAGAAATAGATTTCTACAAAAAATATTAGAATCTAAAATTTTAAAAACCTTGTAAAACATTAAGAGCATGGAAACCGTTGTCGCCCGTAGTATTGGGAACTGATAGGGTAACGACTCTCTTAAAGGCTGTAGAACACAAGTTCTAAACTTCCGGCTTAGTGAAAAGATAAACCGTTAAAATACGTTGCCTGCGTTCGAAGCTATGGAGTGACCCGTCTTCTAACTTAAAACAACAGTTTCGATTTTTTTTATTGGAGTCGGTTCATAGTTTTTAAAACTGTTATCATTTTCACTCTTTTTAGTACATCCCACCCTTATGAGTGGTATTCTTTCAAAAAATGTATGAATGGACCACGCCTGAGATATATAATACTAATGAGAAAAATAATTATTCATATTGGTTGACAGTTTGCGGAGATATCGAGTAGCACAAAATATTAAAAAAATACAGACGAATTGAGAACCTCCTCTATTTTTTAAGTCGGTTAAAAATTTAAACAATTTATGAATAATGTTTTGAAGTAAGATCCAAATAAATAAATGCAGGAGTTAGGACTGTTTCTACTCGAACAAACTTGATGCCAGCCAAAAAGAAGTACGCACGCGTTATCGAAACATATCTGTGTTAGTATTGTGTAGTCTTAACTTGACGCTTGTCATAAGACAATGCAAATCATAATAAATTGTGCATTCATCGAACGGCTGCCGTCCGTGCACAGATTGTCCATTTGTGTATATTTTTGCTTAGCTGTTGTCGGATAAAAATACTTTTGTTCTGTGGCGTTGTTTCAGAGTTCCTGACGCGGGTCGTGTATAAATAGCGTGGGTTCCTTCTCGAAATAATGTCTGTTTATTCTCTTTTACAGATTAGTGCTATCAAACTTGGCACCGTCATCGTTTATTTATAAACGGTTGATTGGTCTCGCTAATGGATGCCGATTCTGTCTTCCAAGGTGTCTTTATCGTTATGAAAGGTTTTTCAATCGTTGTTTTCCTGTTGTGGAGACATAAATTCGTATGTGTATCCCTGTGTTTTTTTAATAGTGTAAATGTTTAACTTCTTTCCATAATGTCGTAAGAGGCGTCTGAGGATTTGTGGTAAGTTGTTCGGATTCCACCGTTAATGTGAATGTACATGTTAAACTATAGATGGTTTTTTCTGTTCCTTTTATATTCTCTTAAAATAAGGGCTTATTTCAAAGATGGTTTACTTTATTTGCGGGAATATTCATAGAAATTATAAATATTAGGCGTTCAGAACTGTAATGTGAGTGACCGGTCACTCACTTTACCCGTGTGTAATGTGAGTGACTGCAAGTCTTTCATATACAATTGCAAGTATGAATGAAGACGTAACCTTAAATTTGAAATATTTTTTTTATTTTGATTTATTTTGTTTTTTAATGCCCCTCACAAACGCGGAAAAGTAAGAAAGCGTCGAGAAAACTTTAGTGAAAGGGAAATTGCGAGGTCCGTGTCCATGTGGTTTAATGGAAAACAGCATTCTGTTGTTGTTTTTTATGTCAATCGTAACCAAAATAAAGATACTGCAATCGTCTATGTGGATAAAACATATAAATGTTTCTTGAAGACAAACAGCTGTAAACTTCGTTTGTGTCTTCAAACACTGATAAAGGAATTAAAATAAAAAACCGGCCAAGTTCGATTCGGACTCGCACACGAAGGGTTCCGTACCATCAACACTAAAAATCACGTTTTTTTTTTATTTTGCCTATTTGTTGTTATAGCGGCAAAATAAATACACACTCTGTAAAAAATTCAGCTGCCTACCTATTACGGTTCGTGAGAGACAGTACAGCCCTGTGACAGACGGACGGACGGACGGACCGACGGACAGCGGAGGCTTAGTAATAGGGTTCAGTTTTCACCCTTTGGGTACGGAACCCTAAAAACCAAAGCTACTATGCACTGGTGCAAAGTTCAAGTCCCAAAACAGATTCAGATGACATTCCAATTGTATGAACTGCAAAGACGCATGTGCAATTAAATCACCAGATAGCATAGACGGCTCATTTCATTGATAATTAAAGTTATTATTACAAATAACATTTAACGACGAATCTTTGCACGAAATTAAATATACTTTGTATGAAAACCGATTGTAATGAGAGTGACTGAAAAAGTGTAATGTGAGTGACCAATTAAAACAATTTTTTTTTCTTGAAATCCTGTGAACATCTTGAACAAAATGTGTACTAATCATTGAATTTGGACTTAACTTTTGGTGTATCCAGTTCTTTCTTATTTTTGTATACTCAATATTAGCAGATCTTTCATTTCTTATTGTGTCAGTCTCTAAGAGGTTCCAATGTGTGTAATGTGAGTGACCGCCTACTTTAGTGTATTTTATTAACAAAAGCATGCAAACAATATATACTTGCCCTTAATTTTGGCATGAACACCCAATCTTATTTGTCTTAGTAAAGCATATTCCTCAAAACAACATTTTTTTTTAATACAAAAATTGTGCTTGCATTGCTGTCTTTCGAGTCAATTGTAATGAGAGTGACCATGGAATGACCCTTATCTAGATTGGCTATATAAAATATATGTTGGTATATACCTGCTGATGAATATACTGATTGTCTAGAAACATTGGTACCTATTAATTATACATCAATAACCAGTCGGTTTTTTAATTAAATACTAAAATATATCTTAATTTATATCTGTAACCTAAATCGCCTATAACTACAAAATTCAACAAAAACTTTGTTCAGTTTTGGTATTGCTGAGCTAGTATGTACTGATACTTTCATGCTTCGTTATTTGCAGCCATTTACCTATCAAAAACCAAATAGACTATAAATCTTGATTAAATAAGCTATGTCTGATGACTAATCTTTTTAAGATTTTCTTACTTTATCATTGCGTAATAAACCACCAAAGTTATTGTATAAAACGCGCGAAAAATTCGAACTTTCGGACCTTATAACTTAGAAACCAAACACAATTTTACAATGCCAACGGTCATCAGACATCTAGTTCGATCCAATAAAGCTCTTTTGAGCATAATTTGGGATCTCTGATAAGAAATATGGGCGTGATCTTCTTTCCCCGTTTGTATGGGGAGTTGAGCGGGTTGGGCCACCTTAAGAAGGAGTTCATCTAAGGCAAAATATTCATCATCCCATGCCGAGTTAGACAACAATAATTCGCGGTTCGTGGAGTTATCGAGCGTTCTAAATGGCGTGACGGAAAATGTCAAGGCACAGGTATCCGGCCGTGGCCGAGGGCCGCACGCCGCCGGCGACTGCGGCTAGGGTTTCGGAGGGAAAGCGACGCGCCACACACCTTCACGTTTGGAAATTCTTGCTCTTTTCATTGGCACATACTTGGCACAACTTTGTGCTCGAGCCAGGGCTGCATGTTCGACCAAATAGATGCGCAAGACCTGAATTTCGGATGCCACTTCGAGGATAAGGCCGAGCTCGCCTCGAAAATGTTGGGAGTCCCATTATTTCAAGATATCTGTGATGGCTCCCCAGAGGTCTGGGTTCAAATCCCCGCCCCGTTCGTGCGCCGTTTTCTTTCGTCACTGCGAGCTGCTCAATGGTTTGGAAACCATGTGATACTGTCGTGTGCTATCATGAGCAGTTTGTAGCCTAGTAGTGCGGGGACTTGCCTAGCATGCAAGGGGCGTGAATTCCAATCCTCGCCCCTTCCATGAACCACTTTCTTTCTCTTTCTGAGTTGGATGAGTTCATTTCCTCACGAATGGACATTCGTATCTATGTTAAACTGTAGGTACCCTTCCCCTACTAGGTGTTAGGGTTCAAGCCCGCCCGGGTTGGTACCATCGCATTGGATAAAAAGATAGTCGAAGCGGCAATGAAAATGTGGTCCGTATTTTCCATCCAGTTCAATGAAGCCGTGCTCGTAAAGGGAAGATCCTGGTAGGCACCTAACTCCTTCGCAAAAAAGGGTGTATTGGGCTCATATCATAACGGTAGTTGTGTGGTATCAGCTATTCATGTCCAGTCATATAGAAAAAAGATCCAAACATATAAATGTCTCACTTTCTTTTTTTTTGCAATCGTAATCTTAAAACGGTGCTCACGTTACCTTTCCGCTATGATTGTCCGTTTACATAACTCGAATGCGCGAGCACTCTGCGCCTGCGCCGGAACTGAAACCGGTCAACAGGCGACCGCGACCTCCCAGGGCTTCGGAACAGGAAACGACAGGTGATCTTGACCGGCCGGCAAGCGAAGTGACAAGGGCTGGTTCAACATTCAAAGCAATTACGTTTAGGTTTATTTGGGTGTTACCAGATATCATTTAACCTGCCTTAGCCTTTTGAAGGAGACATCAGATCGGTCATGTAAACAGATAATGCCTTGGAACATTGATATCGGAGGAGCCATCTGGTTGTCAGATCTGAATAGAAAGTGGAGTATGAAGTTGAAAGTGGCCCAGCGAGCAATGGAGCGAGCTATGATGGGAATATCGCTACGAAATAATACGCCGACGTACCAGAGTAGTCGATATTGGTCACCGGGTGGCTAAGCTTAATAACGGCCCGTAAGCTATGCTCCCCATACAAACGTAGCTTACTAATCATTTGGAAACCGCTATTCCAATTAAACGGATATTAAATATCTAATATCAGACAACAAATATCTGTGTCTCCACGCTTTTGTTTTTTTTTTTTTAAATCCAAACCGACTGAAATGAAAGCAGAAAGAAAATCTTCATACGAATTTTGTTTTCTCTGTGGTTTGACTCAGATTACATTTACCGAAAAAACAAAGAAATGGAAAAACAGATATTTGTAGCCTAATATTAGATACCAAATATCAAGTAAGTTGGAACACTGGTTTTCAAATCATTAGTAAACTACGTTTGTGTGAGGGCCGACCTTAAGTATCTTAATTGCCAAAGGATTTTGTGAGAAATTACCCAGAGAAAAGGAAAAAATAACGAAGTTCACACGCGGTAGGAGTTAAACCTTCAAAAAACTAAACGTCGAGAGAACGAGACGAATACAGAGTAAGTCTCTTTTTAGGGTCGCTTTTTCGTTTCATATCACAACGGTGCTTAAGGTGGGCCCGTAAGCATCAGAAAATTTCGCCTCCCATACAAACGTAGTTTACTAATAATTTGAAAACCACTTTTCCAATTTACTTGATATTAGGTACCTACTATCAGGCAACAAATATTTGTGTCTGCATGTCTTTGTTTTTTTGGTAAATGTATCCTGGCTCAAACCACAGAGAAAAAAAATCATCACCTGCAGACACAGATATTTGTTTCCTGATAATAGATATGAAATATCAATTCAATTAGAACTGTTGTTTTCAAATGATTAGTAAACTACGTTTGCATGGGGAGAAGAGCTTACGGGCCGTTCTTAAGGTGCCCCCGGAGGCGACTTTGCCCATACATCCGTAGTTGACTAATCATTTGAAAACCGCTGTTGCGATTTACCTGTGTTTTTTTCCCCTGTATCTATGGATCAATATCTGTGTCTGCATGCTATTGTTTTTTCAAAAAATCAACCCTCTTACAAATGACAGCAAGAACAAAATTTGCCGTTTTTGGGGGTAAATCGACCAATATTCAGAAGGGTTATTAGCTTCATTATACACGTTCGTGTGAGATATAAATAGCATGCAAACATCCGTAATATAGTCATCATATTTAAAAATAAACAAGAAAATTTGAATTAGGTATTAGAGTTTTTACAGCATTTGTCGACTACGAAAATTGACCGAAAATCGACTAAAATCTAGGCCGCTTTCGGCGTCGATCGCTTCGCACGCGGGTGTGTGGGGCTTGGAGCGGAAGGGCCGGCGGCAGGGAAGCACGTTACCTACATTACCTACACTACTACTGCTTGCTTTTTAGTCATCAGTGCAGGTGCGAACGGGAAGCGTGTAGGTCGGTTTTTCGGCTGGTGTCAGCTGAGGTGATTAGCATACGAGTTGCGTTTCTGATTTAGCGGTCCGAAGTACGACCTACTGTGTATTTAGGGAATCTAATCATTTGGGCTGAATAACGAAATCGATTTACTTTGCGTTTTGGTTTTGCGTCGTACTGTATGGAATATTTTATATTGGCAAATACAAAATTGGAAAATTTTTACATTGAGTGATCGTTTTGACTAGAAGTACTTAACTAGGTAGGTAGGTACCTAGTTTTGACTCGGGCGGGAGAGGAGGGGTTCCAAGAGAGGTTACCTAAAACATCGTACTTACAAGACAGCCTATATGTAGGTACCTCTATTCGCATAGCCTGCATTTGATGCACTTTTGCCTCACGCGAAGTACCTAGTCAGAGTGTAAGCCTTCCGATTCTTGCGCTAATTAGTTGACATACGGAATACACACTCCTGAATTTTCACAGCAGCTTCCGACCTATTTTGGCGCATTTACGGAGCATATTTTTAATTTGTTAGCGCTGATTCGGAAACACTTGAAAATGTTTCATTTCGTGTCATTCATTCCGTGTGGCGATGCGATCGATTATACCAAATGTCGTGTAGTCATGTAGCTCAGGGGCGCAAGGCCTTGCTTCTCATGGCAAAGACCATGAGTTCAATCCTCATCTCGTTTATGCACCGCTTATTAGCTCAGGGGCGCAGGGACTTGCTTCTCATGGCAAAGGCCATGAGTTCAATCCACACTCCGTTCATGGACCACTTTTTTTAGCTCAGGGGCTCGGGGCCTTGCTTCTCATGGCAAAGACCATTAGTTCATTCATCATCTCGTTTATGCACCGCTTTTTTAGCTCAGGGGCGCAGGGACTTGCTTCTCATGGCAAAGGTCATGGGTTCAATCCTCACCTCGTTCATGTTCAACTTTTTTAGTTCAGGGGCGCGGGGCCTTGATTCGCATGGCAAAGACCATTAGTTCATTCATCATCTCGTTTATGCACCGCTTTTTTAGCTCAGGGGCGCAGGGACTTGCTTCTAATGGCAAAGGTCATGGGTTCAATCCTCACCTCGTTCATGTTCAACTTTTTTAGCTCAGGGGCGCGGGGCCTTGATTCGCATGGCAAAGACCATTAGTTCATTCATCATCTCGTTTATGCACCGCTTTTTTAGCTCAGGGGCGCAGGGACTTGCTTCTAATGGCAAAGGTCATGGGTTCAATCCTCACCTCGTTCATGTTCAACTTTTTTAGCTCAGGGGCGCGGGGCTAGATTCGCATGGCAAAGACCATGAGTTCAATCCACACTCCGTTCATGCACCACTTTTTTAAGCTCAGGGGCGCAGGGCCTTGCTTCTGATAGCAAAGATGATGAGTTTAATCTTCACCCTGTTCATGCACCACTTTTTTAGCTCGGGGGCGCAGGGCCTTGCTTCTCATGGCAAATGTCGTGAGTTCAATCCACACTCCGTTCATGCATCACTTTTTTAGCTCAGGGGCGTGGGGCTTGCTTCTCATGACCAAGACCATGAGTTCAATCCACACTCCGTTCATGTACTACTTTTTTTAGCTCAGGGGCGCAGGGCCTTGCTTCTAATGGCAAAGGTCGTGAGCTCAATCCACACTCCGTTCATGCATCACTTTTTTTTAGCTCAGGGGCGTGGGGCCTTGCTTCTCATGGCAAAGACCATGATTTCAATCCGCACTCCGTTCATCTACTACTTTTTAGGGTTCCGTAACCAAAGGGTGAAAACGGAACCCTATTACTAAGCCTCTTCTGTCCGTCCGTCCGTCCGTCTGTCAAAGGGCTGTATCTCATGAACCGTAATAGGTGGACGGCTGAAATTTTTACAGAGTGCGTATTTATTTTGCCGCTATAACAACAAATAGGTAAAAATACAAAAATATAAAAAAATGAAGGGGCCCCCATACAAAAAACGTAATTAATCGGTGTTAAATGATGTACGAAGGTACGGAACCCTTCGTGCGCGAGTCCGACTCGCACTTGGCCGGTTTTTTAGCTCAGGGGCGCGGGGCCTTGCTTCTCATGGCAGACCATGAGTTTAATCCACGCTCCGTTCATGCACCACTTTGTTTTTAGTTTAGGGGCGCGGGGCCTTGCTTCTCATGGCAAAGACCGTAAGTGCAATCCTCATCTCGTTTATGCACCACTTTTTTAGGTCAGGGGCGCAGGGACTTGCTTCTCATGGCAAAGGTCATGAGTTCCATTATCACCCGGTTCATGCACAAATTTATTTTCCTTTCTGAGTTGCAAGCGAATGCGAGCTGTTCTTTCATTTCATTTCATTTCATTTATTTAAACTTTTTGGTAGTCAAACTACACTAAGTTACGTAAATATACTTTTTCGTGCTAAGCAGGTACGTCGGTTATTCCAAGGAATGTGATATGTATGTATGTATGTATAATCGACCGTGAAGCAAGGACACATTAATTAGAGAAAGAGCCCGCAATGTCCGCAACGCAGATGAAGCGTTAAATAAATGTATGTAGGTATAATCTTAAATACTGTGTTAGTAGGAGGCATTCATTACGGGAGGAGGGACTGTAGAATTCTAAATTATGAGTACGTATACAGCCGGTGGCGAAATTGGTAGACGCAATACCCGCGAATGGTATGTTTTGCTGGTTCGGGTCCAGCCTTGCAGTATATTCGTAAAGTAGTTCTTTCTACACTAAGTTACGTCACAAAGATCCGCGGATTCGATCAACCCAGTAAAGAAGAACCCGCAAAGAAACTTCACGGGTTTACATAACATATTTTTCGTCCATAATTATGAAATACATACTTAGATCTAAATGTTCTATAGTTCAGTAATGCTGAAGGACACCTTGCCCTACTAGGTGGTAGGCTCAGCACGTCCAGATTGGTACCATCGCATTCGATAAAAAGATGTTTAAAGCGGGAATAATAAAATGCCAGTGTTTTCCATCCAGTTTATTGTAGCCGTGCTCATAAAGGGAAGGTCCTAGCATGGCACCTAATTTCTTCGGGAATTTGGTGTATTGGGCTAATATAACGGTAGTTAGTAGCTATCCATGTCAGGTCGCATAAAAAAACCTTCCTTGTATTGCTCGGCTACATTAAACTGGATTTAAAACACGGATAACTTTAATTGTCGCATAGACCATCGATCATTCAATACGATGGTACCAACCCGCAGGCAAGATTATCCCTACCGCCTAGTAAGTAAGGAAGGGAACCTAGTTTGTCAGCCTCGGTAGCCCGGTGGTGCGACGCAGTTGGGTTCTGGCTGGCTGACCAGTTGCAACCGTTGAGGCTGGGCGTGGTTCGGATTCCACGTAAAATAGTAGGTCCCTTTCCTTACTTACTAGATGGGAGGGTTAATCCCGGCCGGGTTGGTACGATCGCATTGAATGAACGACGGTTGAAGCTGCAATGAAAATGGTCCTAGTTTTCCGGTCAGTTCAATTAAGACGAGCAACATAAGGAAGGTCCTGGCATGGCACCTAGTTCCCATGTGGTGTGTTAGGCTAATTGACGTTCAGTTTGGTATTAGCCATCCATGTCCAATTAAATAAAAAAAACCCGCCAAGTGCGAGTCGGACTCGCACTTGTTCACAATACTGGGCAGAACGTACTGTTTAAATTTCTCAAAAATTAAAATGGAACAAAAAAAAATACATGCCTACATTCTTAGCAAAAGTTGTTCTATATCAGCTACTGAATCAACCCTATAAGGCTTGTAGATTATTTTAAACTCACCTTATATATATATATATATATATATATACTATAATATATCCCGATAGACGATTACCAATAAAATTGGAGACTTAGTTCTGTTGTATAGAACCTAACCATATAAAATATTTTGACAATGATAAGTTAGATGTAGGTACATTATTAGCAACCCATTGATCTACGTGCGCAATTCCTGCGAGAACATTTTGTAGGTACTGGCCCGGGCACTGACAACACGGAGCGTAGAGCACTCGCGCCTCAAAATTACCCAACCATTGCACAAAACATGAAATACATCCATCCACCTACCTACATATGTATACATAGGCAGTGCAGGTGCGGTGGCATCATGCGGGCAAAGATAATAGGTAGTCATAATTTCACTGCGAAGCGGAGGCGCGCGGCCCGATAGTAGAAGGTAATAGGTACCCGGCGCGTGGTAGATGACGCGCTCTCGCTCTCGTATTCACGCCCTGTCTCACACATAATGAAATAGCAATAGATACCGCTCTTGGCAGGCAGATTCGATGCGGGATTTTCACTTGCTTACGGCCCGTTCTTAAGAAGTTTTCACTTCAAAAACAAGAATTGCTTTCATGTTATGACGCCAACTACTCATACGTCTATTATTTATTAAGTCAATCAACGTTTCTTTCATGTTGAAATATGCAGATTGCCATTTTAATCGTCAGTAATCTCCGTATCCATGACACATTTCAGCCGATCGCCATCTCGTCGTAATGACATAGTGTTGAAGACACAATTTGACCTGTGAACTGCGCGGGCAGCGACCGCGTTACTTTAATTATACTACGAGCTGCCGCCAATTAAACCTCTTTATCATTTCATTCTACGGCGTTAATAGACACACGAATGGCGCTACCTCGACATACTGAGAACTCCACTTATGCGGATAATTGTATCGCTGACGTCAACGTTAAGCTTGTATTGTCTTTTGCATCTGGAACGTCCTGCCATCTACTGTTTCGGTTGTGTGGCTTTGAACTCTGTTTGTCAACAAAAAATCGACCTTGGTTTCTTGCTATTTATAAACATACTCAACGACAATGCCAGTCGCATCATTAGCAGGTTAAATTCTCGTTTAATCGTCAATTTTTTTTAAATCTACAACATCTTTAATGCTTACCTTAGATTCCTTCTCGACTCTTTGTACCCAAATATTGGCTTGTTCTTTGAGCGCTGGTAATTTTTCGGTGTCCTCGGAAGTGGGCCAGGGCAGTGACATCGGTGTAAGTGAGACGAGAGCAGTCAGAGTAGGTCGCGCCGACTGAACTGAGGTGTGGCTCCAAAGACTAATCACTCCTATCTCCTCCGTAAGGACGGAAGGATCTTCGAAAGAAAGGGTTCAACGGAACTGGAGAAACCCCGACGGTAATCCGAGAACCCGCAGAACTCCGGAATGGTTATGAATTTACTGTCCGGAATCGGTTAGCTTTGGAAGCGTCTCCTAAAAAGAACAAGCGCCACAGGCCTCCGCCTCTTAAAAAAAAACCGCCATTCCAAGTACCACTTTTAAAAAAAACAAGCGCCGTTCGGATTTTCATGAGACCTCTACGGAATGGTTATAAGTCCACTCCGGAATGGTTCTAAGCCAGAATGGATGTTTTTTTTAAATTGAAGAGTGGGAGCAGGCAACCATGATGAGAAATAACTAATGGAGTAACATAAGCAGAGGAGGCGGTTTTTTGGAATGGGTTGGATTTCGAATGGCCCATCACTGAGCATGCTATTTTTACGACTTCGAACGGAACGAATGTCCGTTGTTTTGGTATATTTTGGTAAACAAAGACTTTCGAGAAAGTTAAGAGTTTAGTATTCATTTTAAATTTCAGCCTTTGTTCGCAAATTTGTTACTGCTCGGCAGAATTTGCAGTGTTTTCTCTCTGTCATTGTTTTTCTTTATGCTAATATTTTGGATATTTACCCTTGCGTTGACGTGGTACATTGTGGCGTTGAACAGTTTGAAGTTGTGACACGTTTTGCATATATTCCAATGACTCGGGGGCTCCGAGGCGGTACAATGGAAACGGTGGCGATTCAAGCTCGTTAATCATGCTCTCGTTATCGCTTGCATTCATGGTTATTAATGACACATATTCTCGATGTAGAATTGTTGCAACGCGTTGGATCTCTTCCAAGTTGCGTCACATAAGAATACTGCTATTAGACATTGTATGAATGTAATCATACATTTTAGGGTTCCGTACCTGAAGGTTGCCAACGGTATCATTGCCAAGCCTCCGCTGTCCGTCCGTCCACCCGCCCGACTGTCAGCGAGCTGTATCTAATGAACCATAATAGGTAGACAGTTGAAATTTATTATTTATTTAATTATTTTATATTAACAATCTAATACATTATACTGGAATTCTTAAACGTCTTGAAGTCTTATAAGAACTACTGTTAACAATGCCTTGCAAGGATCACAGAGTGTGTATTTCTCTCATATATATGACCCGGTCCTCCTAGCCCCATCATTCATAAGTGCATTATTCGGAACCCATGTAAAACTGTAGGTCCCTTTCTACTAGGTGGTAGAGATAAGCTCGCCCGAGTTGGTACCACCGCATTGGATGAAACTATGGTTGAAGCGGCAATGAAACAAATTCTCCTTGTTTTTCATACAGTTCTTTTTTTTTATGCAACCTGACATGGATGGCTCAATACCACACAACTACCGTTATGATATTAGCCCAATACACCACATTCCCGAAGGAATTAGGTGCCATGCCAGGACCTGATGAGCACGGCTACATTGAACTGGATGGAAAACACGGACAATTTTTAATTGCCGCTTCGACCATCTTTTCATCCAATGCGATGGTACCAGCCCGGGCGTGCTTAAACCCTACCACCTAGTAGGGGAAGGGGACCTACAGTTTTACATTAATTCCGAACCATGGAGCAGCTCGTATTCGTGACGAAATGCACTTATCAAACTCGGAAATAGAAAGACAGTGGTGCATGTCGGAAGTGAACCCAGGCCTCTGGTACACTAGGCTAGTTCCCGCGCCACTAGGCTACGAGCCGCTCGCGAGTTTAACCGTGCTCATAAAAGGAAGTTCCTGGCATGGCACCTAATCCTTTCGGGAATGTTGCGTATTCGGCTAATATAATGACGGTAGTTGTTTGGTATTAGCCATCCATGTATAGTTCCAAAAAAATAATAATAAAGGGCCTCCTTTAAGCACATACAAGAAACGTGTTTTTTGTGATAAATCGTGTACGATCGTACGGAACCCTTCGTGTGCGAGTCCGACTCGCACTTGGCCGGTTTTTCATAGATGTCGAGACAGCTGGATGTTGTCCGTGGTTTCTCTAGATGCGTAATGTCATGACTACTGTAGATATTTTAAAATTTCTGGCAACCGTGATGAAGTTCTTTTCATTTGCTGCTTTGACTTCAATGTGTCGGCTCGAAGTAGTCGTAACTGTAATGTAACTGGACATGGATAGCTAATACAATACCTGCTGTCCTGATATTATTCCATCACGCCACAACTAGGTGCCATGCCAGGACCTTCCTATTGAACTGGATGGAAAACACTTTGTCAGCCTCAGTGGCCCAGTGGCGCGACACTTCGGCGATCGCTCTCCGAAGTTAAGCAACGCTGGGTCCGGTCTGGTCTTGGATGGGTGACCATTCGACCGTTGAGAGAGGCTGGCCGTGGTTCGGATTCCACGTTAAGCTGTAGGTCCCCTTCCTTACTTACTAGGTGGTAGGGTTTATCCCGCCCGGGTTGGTACCATCGCATTGGATGAACGATGGTCGAAGCGGCAATGAAAATTGTCCGTGTTTTCCATCCAGTTCAATGTAGCCGTGCAATATAAGGAAGGTCCTGGCATGGCACCTAGTTCCCATGTGGTGTGTTGGGCTAATACCATGACATAACGTGTGGTATTAGCCATCCATGTCCAGTCACATAAAAAAAAAACGTATAATGTTCATTGCCGCTTCGACAATCGTTTATTCAATACGGTGGTACATATTTCTCGTTTATTTATTTGAAGGATCCCTTAAAAAAAGTTATTTCTGCCATGGCAGTCGAAGTAGACACCGGTGACGGGTGACGTTGTCGGTTGCAGAGGTGGCGATGGACCGCGCGCGCGCGTTCTGCCCGCGCGTCGGCTGCGACACGGTGGTGGCGGTGCGCGCCGCCTCGCCCGCGCACTGCCCCGCCTGCCGGCACGACTTCTGCGCGGACTGCAACCAGGAGGTGAGTTGCCGCGGTGTCGCGCGCCTGCGCCGCCGCTAGATGGCGCGGTGCGTCGCGAAGTGCAGCCCCACTATGGACGCTTTCAGATCGCCTGTCAGACATTTCGTATCCGTTTGACAGTTGGTATCGAAAGCCCTGTCGCTGACACTTGATGGGATCTGAGTCCGAAGTCCCAGTTGTCACCGAAATTGGCGTTTACGGCAAACCGATCGACTGGCGTTTTCAAATGTATGGAGAAATTGAAGAGCGCGCGCAGTGGGCGTTAAGCGAACTAACATTTGCGAGTCCGAGTTTGATTTGACAGCTTACTCAATGTTGCCGTAAATACGTCGACGTTGCCGTTTACGTCGACTCCGCGTTTTCATACAAATCGGAAGTCCGAGTTTGACTTTGACAGCTTAAAGAAGTACAACCACAGAATATCTAGTATAAACTTGTATGGAGTTGGACGTTTTAACGGAACTTCGAAGTTACGTAAAAACGTCAAATCTCATATAAATGTTTACTACTTATTCTGTGGTTTTAATTCTTCAAGCTGTCAAATCAAACTCGGACTCGCAAATGTTACTTCGCTTAACGCCCACTGCGCGCGCTCCTCAATTTCTCCATGCATTTGAAAGCACCGGTCGATCGGTTTGGTGTAAACGCCAATTTAGGTGACAACTGGGACTACAGGCTCTGGTGAAGCGGCAGCGAAATTTCTCTGCCCGCGATCCGCCTGATACAATTTACAGAACTATAGTTTGAATTATTTAATTTTTATCTATGCACAAAGGAAAATATTGTCCGGGGCAATTTATCTGTCCGGAATCCACCTGACACATTTGATATTTGAATTCCCATCTGTTGGTATTGTTAAATATTTTTTATTTTTTTTTATTTTTTTAAAATCATTGAAGCAACTTATTTTTCTTATTTTCTCATCGTAACGTTTGAAAACGCAGACCGTTATGCTATACTATAATTTTTTCAACAATTTGGTTAATGGAAAAATACGAAATGCATTAATATTCTGATACGCTTCATTTGTTGATGATACCCTCGTATCTAAACCGTCAGCAGGTAACATGCATACGCTTACTCTACATAGAGGAGGAAACAGTTATTCCTTAATGGCAACGTCGTGCTAGAAATAACAAGAATATTCGTCGCCTTTGCTAGTCCACCTGCAGTCGGCTGCATTCCATTGTTCAATCTCTATGAACGCAGTGAGGGCCTTACAATCTAATGTTCATGGTAATTAAATGGCTGGCCTCGGACTCTAATTGCGATTCGATCATACAAATCGACGATGCATTCATTAACATTTTTGGTGAGATTATAAATTAGAACATCCGCTTTGAACGGATCGTTGCTGTTAAGGTGAGCCCGTAAGCATCAGAAAATTTCGCCTCCCATACAAACGTAGTTTACTAATCATTTAAAAAATCACTGTTTCAATTTACTTCATACTTGGTATCTAATATCAGGCAATGAATATCTGTGTCTCTATGTCTTTTTTTTTCGGTTAATGTATCCTGAGTCAAACCACAGATAAAACGAAATTCGTATGAAGATATTCTTTTTGCTTTTATTTGAATCGGTTTAGATTTTTCAAAAAAACAAAAGCGTGCAGACACAGATATTGAATGCTTAAAGTTAGATATCAAAAATCAATTCAATTGGAACAGTGGTTTTCAAATGATTAGTAAACTACGTTTGTATGAGGCGCATAGCTTACGGGCTCAATGAAGCCCAATTCTTCGCTGTTAGTCTCTCATTGACTTTTTCAAATTAAATAAATAAAAACAAAATGTTTTTGATGAAGTCGGCTTCTTTGTTGAAATTGTTGTTACATATTGATTTAGTCCTAATATTATAAGCTCCTAAATTTGTGAGTTTGGATGGATGTTTCTAATATAAGGCAATGAGTATCTGTGTCTCTATGTCTTTTTTTTTTCGGTTAATGTATCCTGAGTCAAACCACAGATAAAACAAAATTCGTATGAAGATATTCTTTTTGCTTTTATTTGAATCGGTTTAGATTTTTCAAAAAAACAAAAGCGTGCAGACACAGATATTGAATGCTTAAAGTTAGATATCAAAAATCAATTCAATTGGAACAGTGGTTTTCAAATGATTAGTAAACTACGTTTGTATGAGGCGCATAGCCTACGGGCTCAATGAAGCCCAATTCTTCGCTGTTAGTCTCTCATTGACTTTTTCAAATTAAATAAATAAAAACAAAATGTTTTTGATGAAGTCGGCTTCTTTGTTGAAATTGTTGTTACATATTGATTTATTCCTAATATTATAAGCCCCTAAATTTGTGATTATGGATGGATGTTTGTTACTCTTTCACGAAAAAACTACTGTTAAGAGTTGGATGAAACTTTACAATATAATAGATTATACACCAGAATAACATATAGGCTATAATTTATGAAGATGCTAACTGAGCTACCCGGGTACCTAACATTTTATGTTATATGAGTTCTCCATACGAACTTTTACCCTCTTTTGATTTTTTTTATTTTTTTCCACAAAAGGTAGCCTATCTCCTTTCCCAAGGTCCAGACTCTCTCACCAACATTTTACATGGGTTTCGAACCATGGAACAGCCGGCATTCGTAACGAAATGCACTTATCCAACTCAGAAAGAGTAAGAAAGTCGTGCATGTCCGGGTGAGGATTTGAATCCAGACCTCTCGCATGAAAGGCAACTCCACTAGCCCCTAGACCACTGTTCACTTCACACTTTACACGATCTTCTATCACGATTACCTAAATAGTTTGTTTACTGTCGTACAAAACCATTGACGTCTGCAGTAATTTGCATATAGATGATCTAACTGACCAGAGTGCTTTTTTTGCTATTCCCGTTAACGTCTCGACGAGTCAGTGTTGAATTTATACCAGAACCAATTACTTTTTTAGGGTTCCGTACCCAAAGGGTGAAAACGGAACCCTAAAAAAGTAATTGGCTGCACTCGGATTTGACATATTTTATCATTAACCATTCACAGCTAAGGAGAACTGGCCAACAACTTCGCTGAATTTTTTTCAACGTCCATTTAGTCTAAGTTTACAAATTTGTTTGCCACTGCTTACAGACATACGGGTTATTGGTACCCGTTTGTGTGAATACATTATGCTATATTTTAATTCCTTGTAACATAAATAGCAAGTATTTATCTTTGATGATTCGAGAAAAACACAGTTGAATACATTAAATCAATAATTATTCGTAAAAATCTACAGTTCTTGCCGTATACGTTCATGACAAATATCAGTTTATTTTGCAAAGTGTATGTCCGTCATCTAGCATGTTGCCAATTGGAGCAGGCCAGTTCCCACAAACAGCACCCGTTCACGAGCATCACGCCGGGTCCAGCCATCGCCTCTCTCAACCATATTTTAGGGAAAGAGGTGACCCGAACCAATGCGATGGTACCAACCCGGGCGGGCTTAGGGGGTGTGTGCATACATGTAGATGGCGCCACAGCAGTTCGTCACTATTTCTGCTGTAACTCCCCAAAAATATGGAGTTAAAAACTACAACTTATTGGCGAGCACATCAAGCTAATCAGTTGTCATTAATGTCATTAAACAAGTTTTAAACGAGGCTAGCATTTGTGAGATATTTATGAAGCAAAGCGCAAAAGCGTTGCTAATTGTAAATGGCCACTTTTTGTACAAATCATCACAATTATCTAATACATTCCAGCTTATTTTGGTAATTTTTTTTAACTGGGCATGGATGGCTAATACCAAACTGGCCGTCGGATATTAGCAACACACCAGATGGGAACTGGGTGCCATGCCAGGATCTTCCTTATATTTCTCGGCTTCATTGAACTGGATGGAAAACACGGACAATTTTCATTTCCGCTTCGACAATCATCACTCATTCAATGCGATGGTACCAACCCAAGCGGGATTATCCCTAACACCTAGTAAGTAAGGAAGGGGCGCTACGCTTTTGCGTGGAATCCGAACCATGGCCTGCCTCAACGGTTCGAAAATGGTCACCCATCCAGAACCCAACCGCGCTCAGAGGTGCTTCACCAATCTTATCGAATCGCAAGGCGTCGCACCACTGGTCTACCGAGGCTGACTATGATATACACCATTGCTTAATGTGCTCGCCGCTACATTTATTTTTGTAAATTATTTTTTAAGGAGTTAGAAATAGCTACTTACGACCTTACGGCCATCTAATTTGACGCACGCACCCCTAAAAAACTTTGAAATCATAGATTCCAGCGGTGGCAAACGTGTTCTGAATCTTTTTTGGACCTGACTTGCCAGTTCAAAAATAGGTTCAAGGTAATTTTTTGTAGAGCCAAAACTCGTTAATTCGCATGCGCTGGTTCCGGTAGTGGGTGCTGGAGATTTATGGATGGTTTGGTGATGATTTATTATTTTAGCTATCGATTAATGTATTGTATTGTTTATTCATCATCCATAGACAGTACACTGCACTCGGATTTGTCATATTTGAACGTTGGCCAGTTCAACAAAACAAAACACAGCGAAGAAGAACTGGAAAGAAACTCCGCGGTTTTTTTTAACGTCCTCTTAGTCTTAATTTACAAAAGCGTTTGTCATTTTTTTAACAAAACCACTAAATAAACATAAATAAAAAAAAAACTATTCATGCCGTATGCAACAGTTCATGACAAATATCATTTTATTTGCAAAGACTATCCCCACCAACTAATATGTTGTCAATTGGAGCAGGCTCCCCACAAATAGCAGTTCACGAGCATCACGCCGGGCACAGCCGTTACCTCTCTCGACCATATTTTAGGGAAAGAGATAACCCGAACCAAGCGTCCTATGGGGGTTCCTTATGTGTCAAGTTATACTGCCCGTGCAAAGTTTCTTGTGAACACCACACAAAAAGTAATGGTCTTTTAAGCACTAATTGATTATAAACATTGAATGTATTCACATATGTTGGGGCAATTTTTTTATGCAACCTGAAATGGATGGCTAATACTACACAACTATCACCACATTCCCGTAGGAATTAGGTGCCATGCCAGGACCTTTCCTTTATGCGCACGACTACATTTAACTGGATGGATTTGAATTTGCCCGGACGGAAGCCATGATGCGAGTCGGTAAGTATGTTATTGAATTTAATAAAGTTATTGTTTAATAAAGTTATAAAGTTATTTAATAAAGTGAATTTAATGCCGTACATTTTCAAAGATTTTCTAAAATACTCGTAATATTGAAACAGGCCTATAATTTTCCACTGAGGATTCGGCTCCTTTTTTGAAGAGTGGTACTTTTGTAAGAGCTGCGGGAAATGTTCCTGTTTGAAAAGATAAATTGATAAGAAACGTTATTATTTCCAATATCGGGCCATAACCGATAAAATACGGACAATTTTTCATGGCCGCTCCGACCATCTTTTCATCCAATGCGATGGTACCAACCCGGGCGGCCTTAAGGCTGTTCCGACCCATATAAAGTTGTTTGCACACATAACGCAAAAAGTATTGCACTTTAAGACACGAATTAATAATAAAAGTTTAATATAGTCATATTACTTGCAGCGAAAATAATTTCACAATTTCAGGATTATTGGTTTTGTTACAATTTATTTAAATACGATTTTTATTTAACAGCGCCATCTAACGGTGTAAAACTTCTAATCGGCAATTACAACGAAACCATTAAACCTGAAATTGTGAATATGTTTTCGCTGCAACTACTATGGCTACATTTAATATTTTTGACGAATTCGTGCCTTAAAGTGCAATACTTTTTGCGTTCTGTGTAAAAAAACATTGTATGGGTCGGAACATTCTTAAACCACCATATCCACAATTACCACTAATGAAATAAAAACAACCTTATACCTTGCAGCCATAACGAGGTACACATCCCCCTTGCTGTTAAAAAATCTTCTAGAAATCGTCTAGATTCCGCCGCGCGTATTCTTGACTTTACACTATGGTATATAAGCGCCTTCAAATCTTAGGTTCAGCCCGACATCAGTCCGAAACAACATTGACCCGAGCGGAGCCAGGTACCTCAGCTAGTCTATACCATTATATAATATAACGAGGAAATGTTTGATTGTTTGTGTATTTGAACTGAATAGGCTCCGAAACTACTGAACGGATTTTAAAAATTATTTCACCTTTGGAAAGCTACAGTCTATCCGAGTAACATAGGCTATATTTTATTTTAAAAAAAATTAGGGATCCTTACCGAAACTCCGATAACGTAACCCAAGGTGGAAAAAATTACCAAGAATGTTCCTTACATCGCGAGCGCTGCGAAAACTTTTCACGATAGAACAAAATGATGTACTACAATTTTATAAACACATCATTATCTACAAAAAATATCGCGACAGCATAAATCTAAATATTATAGTTATGTCACAATAAGTGTGCATTTATTTTAAAATTAAAATTTAAATACCGCCGCTAGAAAAGACTCTTTATTTGTTACCTAGGTATGAATGCTTATCAAAATAAATAAATTGCTGCATCATTACCTTTATATTATTTTTTGAATTATTCGATTCGGACATTCCATTCGAAAGATATTACGAGTTTAAAAATTAGAAAAAACTCCGCTCGGCTAGCTATGCGTTTAAGAGTTTGTAGGCGTCACTACGGCGGGGGTACGGGAGGGGAGTCAAGGCCACAAAATAAGCTAGCCGCGCGGCTCATTCCCGCTGAAATTATTTCTAGGTTTTTTTTTATTTCAAATATTTCAATGTAGGTATATGCTCTTTTTTTAGGAACTCTACGTAAAAAGGGTTTATTTGTGTATCATTGTGTCAAAAAAATATTTTTTAAAATTATATTATGCCCGTGGGCTGCTAGTTTATTATAAAACAATGCCTGTATTGACTAAGCCCTATGGCTAAACCACTAACAAACGGGAAAGCGAGCGGGTAATGTATCAAAATATGCAACGACTACAAGGAAACGGTCATTGACTTTTAATAACGCATACATGTTTATGCTCGTAAATAGGAAGAATGTGTGGTTATTGAACGATCAAAAGATGTGTTTTTTTACATGTTTTTGCATAGGTTTTCATAATTGCTCGAGGATGTTATTGTAAAGCTACACAAATAAACCCTTACGCATACTGATTGTCTGCGCTAGTCTTAAAATAAACATCACGACGTGTTTTCCTTGTTATTATATAGGTTGGCCAGAAGTTTTAGCAGTTTTGTAACATAAATAAAAATTAAATTACAATAGTTACTTTGTTGGGGATTTTATTGAACTTACACACATCTCAAGCATTGTTTTAACATGCATAGTCTTGCAACAGACTCCGTGAATTTTGAAAAAAATAACTGTTGATATATTTTGGTATGTTTATGAATGCGAACTCGATTCTTCAAGCATATCCACAATATGTTTTTATCAAATTACTTTTTTCTCGAAAACGATTAACGTGGGTTACTTGACGGCTCTCTCAGGACTCCTTACCTGCCATCATCTGTTGCACACCACGGATTCTTCATCGTGTTCACCATTATACAAGTGTATGGTGGCCCCCTTGATTTTTTTTTTTACCATTTGTCGTTATAGCAGAAATACATACTCTGTGAAAAGTTCAGCCGTCTGCCTACGGTTCGTGAGATACTAGGGTATTTGTCCCTGTGACGGACGGACGGACGGGCGGACAGCGGAGGATTAGTAATAGGGTTCCGCAAACACACAAAGTGAATACTTAGAGCAAAATTGTCTCCATATCACCATGTACCTCCAGTACAAAGATTCTGAAGTTATGTTTCTAGTTTTACCTTGAAATAATAAGGAAAATGTAAGAAATATAATCGATATTTCGGTATTTGTCCGGGTCATTTAGCTCGTTCAACTGACAATCTAAGCATGCACAGGTCACCGTGGCTTGAACACATGATTCCTTTAAGGAAAACTTGGGAAATAGCAGAGACTTTGTACAAACTAACTATCTCACTAGGTTTAACCAAACGTAAGTCCACAGAACAATGAGAGATGTAAACTCACGTTTAATTCGTGGCGTGTCGTGCCGTCTTCTTGCCACAAGGTCCTGCCGCCTTACCCTTCAAAATTATATAACTGTAACCTCACAAATTCTAAAGCCAAGCTTTGATTAAATTAATAGTCGAATTAAATACTAATGAGGCGTCGTACAATTACGTATGAATAGTTGTTTTTCTAAAAAAAAAACTGCACAGAAGGCGCATTGCGACCAGTGACGGGCTTCATTGTGATTAAAAATGCAAGAAGTCATGCAAGGATTCCAACTACTCGCTCGTTCTTTCCTGTAACAGTTTTCAAAAAAAGAAATGAAATTGTTTGCAAAATTTCCTTCATTAATGGTCATCGAGTTCCGTGGTCATTGATAACGACGAGGCGTTGACGGAACTTCGAAGTTACGTAATAACGTCAAACCGCATATAAATGTTTACTACACAGCCCCGGTTGCACAAAGAAACGGCTGAGTTAATCAATGTTTTGAACATTGATTAACTCAGCCGTCACGACACTTTCAGTGAACGGCATAGAGTTCCCTCCATACTGCCCACAAAAAGTGACGTGTTTAATCATACTTTGACGTTGATTTTGATATTTGTGTTCTTTCGTGTACTCTGCCCTTATTCTATGGTTTTACTTCTTCAAGCTGTCAAAGTCAAACTCGGACTTCCGATTTGTATGAAAACGCGGAGTAGTCGGCGTAAACAACAACGTCGACGTATTTACGCCGACGGCGAGTAAGCAGTCAAATCAAACTCGGACTCGCAAATGTTAGTTCACTTAAGGCTGTTCCGACCCATATAAAGTTGTTTGCACACATAACGCAAAAAGTATTGCACTTTAAGCCACGAATTAATAATAAAAGCTTAATATAGTCTTATTACTTGCAGCGAAAACAATTTCACAACTCCAGGATTATTGGTTTTGTTACAATTTATTTAAATACGATTATTTAACAGCGCCATCTAACGGTGTAAAACTTCTAATCGGCAATTACAACTAAACCATTAAACCTGAAATTGTGAATATGTTTTCGCTGCAACTACTATGGCTATATTTAATATTTTTGGCGAATTCGTTCCTTAAGGTGGCCCAACCCGCTCATCTCCCCATACAAAAGGGGAAAGAAGATCACGCCCATATTTCTTGTCAGAGATCCAAAATTTTGCTCAAAAGAGCTTTATTTGATCGAACTAGATGTCTGATGACCATTGGCATTGTAAAATTGTGTTTGGTTTCTAAGTTATAAGGTCCGAAAGTTCGAATTTTTCGCGCGTTTTAGACAATAACTTTGGAGGTGGATTACGCAACGATAAAGTAAGAACATCTTCAAAATATTAGTCATCAGACATAGCTTATTTGATCAAGATTTATGATCTGTTTGGTTTTTCTTAGATTTTTGACTACAGCGGTCGTGGTTTACTTTTAGCTATAAGTCGTTTTGAAAATTATTTTTTTTGTAAATCTTACCAAATCATACACTATGCACAATGTCTTTTTTGTGGACATGTTGCATCTTCCTCATCACGGAGCCTGTCTTTTCCCATTCATTGTATAGTTCCCAGAGCGCAACAGCACGGTTTTGTACCGTAAGTGCACCTTAAAGTGCAATACTTTTTGCGTTCTGTGTAAAAAAACATTGTATGGGTCGGAACATCCTTCGCCCACTGCGCGCGCTCTTCAATTTCTCCATACATTTGAAAACGCCAGTCGATCGGTTTTCCGTAACGCCAATTTAGGTGACAACTGAGACTACCGGCTCTGTACACTATAACTCTAGTTAAGCATTATTTGGTTCTAGGTGTTGGTCAGAATCTCATACATAAGTCATTTGACAACTGGTTTCTCCTATTTACCTATTATGAGATGATATTCGTTTACATACATATATTAGTAATTTGTAATGAAATTTCTAGATTTATTGTGTCTGGACGGATCTAAGAGGAAAACCGACTACGCATATTTGTGGTCCACTCGCGTAGAAATATTATATTTGTTGTAGACACTGTTAGAATCTTCGTTTCTACAGATCAACAAACTTATAATATACTAGCTGAGGTACCCGGCTCCGCTCGGATCAATGTCGTTTTGGACTGATATCGGGCTGAATTATTTCCTTGATATTATGAGTTCCTTACAATAACTTTCATCCCTTATTTCACCCCCTTAGAGTTTAATTTTCGTCACAAATAGTAACCCATGTCCTTGTGCAAGGTCCGGACTCAATACAACTCTCTATACCGTAATTCGTCAAAATTGCGTCAGCGTGTAGCCGTGAAAAAGCAACAGACAGACAGAGTTACATTCGCATTTATTTTGATATGAGACTTATTTATTTCAAAAATGCAAGAGACGGAAAAATAAATAACGACGGTCGGACGGTGATATCTCAAAGACAGCTGGAAAAACATGGACAAGAAAAGCGAAAAACAGGGGGTCCATTCAGGGCAAGAGTGAGTTCGAATTCGTCACTAAATATCAACTCACTTTTTTAAATAGTTAATGTTTCCACACTTTTTGAATATCATTACAGTTAGGTAAAAATCTGATCCGTCCCGTAAATACGTTGGAAGTATAAATAACGGTTCCGTTATTTAAATAATATTATATTTCACACCTATTTTTAGGTTAACTCACTCCCGAACTCGAACTCACTCTTGCTCTGAATGGTCTACTTGCTCTGAATGGTCCTGATCTACTTGGATTTCGATGGGGGAGACCTATGCCCTGCAATGGGGCATTCAGTGAAATGTTAGAACGACACAGTTGATTAATTCAAATAAATTACTTAAAAGAACCGATGCTGCGTGACCGAGTCAATAAAATACTTTATTATTTATTATTAATATTTTAGTTTAGGTGGTCTTGTTTGTAGCCCAATGACGAGACGTCTCGTAGTTAGATCATCGCGGTTAAGAAACCCTGGAAAACCGATGGGTGACCGAGGCTGTGGTTCGGATTTCACGTTAACCTGATGGTCCCCTAGGGTTAATCCCACCGGATTATCACCATAGCCAGGGGCGGATTTCCCCACAGAACAATTAGGAGGTAAGAATTGTGAAGTGGGCGGAACTCGCGCGCCGGTCTTTAGCGGGGACCCGCTCACTTCATACGCGCGTCATTCACTCCTCTGCGGCTGTCCTGTGCATTAACTTATCCGTGATGCAATCTAAAATTGAAAAGGAGTAATGCCGTACTGCGCCATAATAACGTGCAAACACGACCGCCGGTGCACAACCTTCATAATGGAGGAATTTCGTATCCCCGGTAAGTTTCATTTACATGCATAGCGATAAAACTTACGACAAATGCATTACGAAACAATATGGCGTCGCGGCGTGTCTTTTGCTCGTCGGGCCATGTCTCGCCACGTTGTTTGTGACCACGTGCGTGTGAGGCGCTCGGCCGTGTTCGAAAGTGACGTAACATTTGATTGCAAACAGTGTGGAAATTTCAACATAGAGCCATTACGTTAAGGTTCATATTTACTAAACAAATGTGGATTTGTTCTTTGGTTATCGATTAAGAAGGGATAGCCAATTGCGACTGTTATACATTCGCGGAGCAAAAAGGGCTTAAGTAAAACGGTAACAGCGGTCCTGGAACAAATTTACAAACGTTTCACTTCCTGCCTCCTCAATATTCCGTGGATTTCCCTATAGGCCCGAGTAGGTCCAAGTGAGCTTGCTCAAAAATTTCAGTTTATAGAATCTTTATTCATCTCAAAGAACGTTATTACATTCGCTTATAGAGATAAGTACATTTTGTTGTGCGATTACAAACATTCTTACAACTAAATAACTTCAGGTACATAAAACCGTTTTAAAACTATTTATAAAGTAAACTAGAAGAAATGAGAGTGGATACGTAATTTATTGTTTTTGTTTTTTAAGGTAGGTTGGTTATAATGTTGATATCTAATTAATCTGAAAGTACAATTTGGCAGCCTTTTTAAATATATTATGTGATTCAGATTTTTTTATATTATTTGGGCGGTTATTGTAGATTTGGACACCTTCGAACAGAATATTTCTTTTGCCATAATTGGTTCTTGTGGTTGGTATGTGTATATTGCGTGCACCTCTCGTAAAGTATGTGTGTACTTCGCTATTAATGATCGGTGAAATCTCAGCGTGGACCTCCCCATACAGTATTCTTCTGATTAACAGACAGGTGTTATATTTGTAGGACGAAGTAATATTCATTAACTTTAGTTCTTTGTACGGGGTGTCCGTATGAGTAAGCCGATCCATCTGAAAGAGAAATTTGCGCAAACTATCCTAATCAAATACTGCATGAGAGTCAAGGCTGCACGAGCTTTTGAGTCAGTCCGAGCGCTCACCTAAATTGGCGTCTACAGAACTTAGAAGTTACGTAAAAACGTCCGACCCTATACAAGATTTTACTACTTAAACTGTCAAAGTTAAACTCGGACTTCCGATTTGTATTAAAACACGGAGTCGGCGTAAACGGCAACGTCGAAGTATTTACGGCGACGGTGAGTATGCTGTCAAATCAAACTCGGACTCGCAAATGTTAGTTCGCTTAACGCCCACTGCGCGCGCACTTGAATTTCTCCATACATTTAAAAACTCCAGTCGATCGGTTTGGCATAAACGCAAATTTAGATAACAACTGGGACTAGAGGCTATGATATAAAATTCATCCCTGTATTGAATGAACATGATCGAAGCGGCGATGAGAATGGTCCGTGCCTTCCATCAAGTACAATCTAGCCGTACAATAAAAGTAAGGTCTCGTCACGACTTCTTCCGGTATACATTTTCGGTAAAATTATCATCAGTGTGTATTTGAATGATGATAATGATAGTAAATTCACGTCAAAACCAGGTTTTACGCAAGCTTTTCAGGGTTCCGTACACAAAGCGTGCCACCGGAACCCTATTACTAAGCCTCCGCTGTTCGTCCGTCCGTCCGTCTGTCACACGGCTGCATCTCATGAACTGTAATGGGTAGGCAGCAAAATTTTCATAGAATATGTATTTATTTTGCCGTTATAACAACAAATGGGTAATTTTAACAATTAGGAAAAAAATGGGGGGGGGGGGCATGGAAAAAACCTGATCTTTTTTCGTGTTTAATCTAAGGTACGGAACCCTTCGTGCGCGAGTCCGACTCGCACTTGGCCAGTTTTTTGTAGACGATGTATGTCTTGTAGCCTTCCAATAATGGTTTGTATCGTTCCTCAATGTATTTGCTTTCCATAAGAATTCATCGATTTGATTTCCGAGAAGAGAGCAGACACATCAAATGGAATTATCTATTCGAGATAACTCATCTCTCTGTCTATTTTTACAGCCAAGGACATGATTCTGCTATTTATCGTCGACTGTTCCATTTCGCATTTTGCTTTAACCTACATTTCCATCTAATAACATATTAAAATTCATTAAATAGGTCTACAAACTGACAATCACAGATGATGTAATACTCCATTTTTAGGGTTCCGTACCCAAAGGGTGAAAACGGAACCCTATTACTAAGCCTCCGCTGTCCGTCCGTCCGTCCGTCCGTCCGTCCGTCCGTCCGTCCGTCCGTCTGTCACTGGCTGTATCTCATGAACCGTATTAGGTAGACAGCTGAAATTTTCACAGAGTGTGTATTTATTTTGCCGCTATAACAACAAATAGGTAAAATAAAAAAATCCTGCAAATTAAAGGGATTTTTTTGGTGTTGATGATACAGGAACCCTTCGTGTGCGAGTCCGACTCGCACTTGAACGGTTTTTACCATTTCTCCAGTGATGGGCGAAATCCGGACGGACAGTAAGGGCCGATTTTTCAATACTCAGATAGTACTTATCGGACTGATAGTACAAATTCACGTTTGTCAGAAGACGGATAATCATTGCCGGAGAATTATATCTTCTATCACAATTATCTGACTATAATTTTACTAATAAACATATGGACTTACTATAATCGAATGGACTATAATTGAAAGCAGATAAATCAGCACTAAAAGTCCAAAGGCTAACGACGTGTTATTCGGTCAAGTTAATTCCCAGTGAGCATGGTACAAAATGGAACTTAAGAACGGCCCGGAAGCTATGCTCCCCATACAAACGTAGTTTACTAATCATTTGGAAACCGCTATTCCAATTGAATTGATATTTAATATCTAATATCAGGTAACAAATATCTGTGTCTGCATGCTTTTGTTTTTTTGAAAAATCCAAACGGAATGAAATGAAAGCAAAAAGAAAATCTTCATACGAATTTTGTTTTCTCTATGGTTTGACCCAGAATACATTTACCGAAAAAACAAAGGCATGCAGACACAGATATTTGTAGCCTAATATCAGATACCAAATATCAAGCAAGTTGGAACATTGGTTTTCAAATGATTAGTAAACTACGTTTGTATGGGAGGCGAAATTTACAGGTGCTTACGGGCCGACCTTAATGTCAGATTTAATTACTCACTTCGAGTTATTAACATATTATTACCTCTGGATTCGATCTGAGACGGACAGAATCAGTTTCTATATCTTCTGTTTGGTACTAAATCCACTGCTCCCACGTTTTCCCTGTCCGGAAGTCATTTTGCTGGAAATAAAGTTATTCAAACATTGAGCGGCTATCAGGGGTGGGTGGAACGCCTTCCATCCCAGATTCTTCTTCTTTTTCTGAAAAAGTTTAGCGAAAGTATAACTTAAACTGTATCGGACTTGGGCCTACAGTCCAGTTTTGACGCTCCTGCAATCGTATTCTGTGCTTCTTAAGTTGCGAAATTCCCATGCGTGTGCTTCCCTCGGCAGTGGCACGGCGGGGTGTCGTGCTCGGCGGCGGCGGCGGCGGCGGCGGCGGAGGGCACGTCGGCGGGGCCCGGCGCGCCGCTGCTGCCCGACAGCGAGCTCATCAAGTGGTGCCCGATGTGCCGCGTGCCCATAGAGAAGGACGAGGGCTGCGCGCAGATGATGTGCAAGCGCTGCAAGCACGTCTTCTGCTGGTACTGCCTCGCGAGCCTCGACGTGAGTATAACACTTAAGGTGGCCCAACCCGGCGGCCTCAACTCATTTGCGGGCACGGTAAAAAACCGTGCTGTTGCGCTCTGGGACCTTCTCTGTTTCTAAGAATAAGACAGGCTCCGTTATGAGGAAGATGCAACCTGTCCACAAAAAAGACAATGTGCATAGTGTATGATTTGGTAAGATTTACGAAAATTTTAATTTCAAAACTACTTATAGCTAAAAGTAAACCACGACCGCTGTAGTCAAAAATCTAACAAAAACCAAATAGATTATAAATCTTGATTAAACAAGCTATGTCTGATGACTAATCTTTTTAAGATGTTCGTACTTTATCATTGCGTAATCAACCTCCAAAGTAATTGTATAAAACGCGCGAAAAATCCGAACTTTCGGACGTTATAACTTGGAAACCAAACACAATTTTACAATGCCAATGGTCATCAGACATCTAGTTCAATCAAATAAAGCTATATTGAGCAAAATTTTGGATCTCTGACAAGAAATATAGGCGTGATCTTCTTTCCCCTTTTGTATGGGGAAATGAGCGGGTTGGGCCACCTTAAGGCGCTAGGACTAGCAAACTACTCGCGCCATACAAATGCACCTTTAAACAAATGTAATAATATGTAGTGAAACGGCTCAGCAAGTCCAAATAGAACTCCAGACTGATAATGGATTGTTAATATTTTTGATTCCACCATTTATTTAAATAATAATAATAATAAAAAGACGATTTTTCACATTATAAATCTGAAAGTAATGTGATTTCTTTATATAAGGAAAAACAGCATATATGCATAAACAAATAAATCCATTTGCTTTTAGATTTCTGCATTCAGTCAAAAAAGTTCGGAAATGGACACCATTTCCGCAATGTATTTTGTATAGAAAAAGGAAACATACATTAACGAAAGTAGGTTTATTCCTAGACAAGGAATCATATATTGTAACAATGACACTTCTAATAGAGTAGGAGGTCGCGACAAAAATGGTAACGATAACGTAAATGGCTGAAACTGGGTTCACGGGATAAAGTACAACCCTCTGAAGCTAAATGTGTCAGTATGCCTGTTCCAAGTGTTTGCGTTACGTAGATAAGGCGCCTGAAAAAGTAGTTATGGTGACAAAAAATACATATGATAAGGAAAATGGATGCAAATAACGAAACATGAAACTATCAATACATACTTGCTTAGCAATACTAAAACTGAAAAATCTTTGGTTGCATTTAGTAGGTATAGGCGATTTAGGTTATAGATATAACTTTATGTATATTTAAGTATTTAATTAAGTAACCGTCTGGTTATTGTTGTATAAATAATAGGTATCAATGTTTCCAGATAATCAGTATATTCATCAGCAGGTACATACCAGCATCTATTTTATATAGTCAATCTAGAAAACACAACCACTTGGCACGGGCAGACCGACATAATAGGTTGGGGAAAAAGTTTCTTCGCATTTTTTAAGAAAATTCAAAACATTTTTTAATATGGTTTATTTACATTTAACTAAAGTATGTAGGTACCATTTTGTTCGATAACTTTTTGCCATCTTGTAGGTAGGGACATGATCCCATTGCTATAGAAATATTGGGACTTCTGATCAATATACCGCGACAAGTGGTTTTGGCAGTCCTCTCGTGATGTTAACCTGACACTGCCTAAAGAATTCTGAAGAGACCTAAACAGGTGGAAATCTGAAGGTGCAAGGTCAGGACTATACGGCGGATGCATTAACACCTCCCAGCCAAACTCTCTTAGTTTTTGCTGAGTGGCTAAAGATGTGTGAGGTCTAGCGTTATCATGATGAAAAACCACACCCCTTCTGTTGATTAATTCCGGCCGCTTTCTCTCAACTTCTTGCTTTAATCTCATCAGTTGTTCGCAGTAGAGTTCAGAATCGATGGTCCTGCCTGGTGGTAACAGCTCATAATGAATAATGCCCTTCCAATCCCACCACACACACAGCATCACCTTGTTGCGAGTTAACCCGGGTTTCGCCACAGTCTGTGAAGCTTGACCGGCCTTTGACCACGACCTTTTTCGCACGTTCTTGTCGTACGTGATCCACTTTTCATCACCAGTTATCAGCTTCTTCAAAAATGGTTCGGTTTCATTACGTCGTAATAAAGAATCACAAATGAGTACACGGTTCATTAGGTTTCTTTCAGTGAGCTCGTGAGGTACCCAAATATCGAGCTTTTTTGTGTACCCAGTTTTTTTCAAATGCGCCAAAACTGTTTTGTGGTCAATTCCTAGTTCTTCAGCTACGTCGTAACTACTGATATGCCGATCTTGCTCCACTTTTTCAAAAATGGCATCCATTTTATCCGTAATAGGGCGACCAGAGCGACGTGCATCTTTGACATCAAAATTTCCGGATTGAAAACGCTTAAACCAAATTTGTGCTACTCTCACAGACACTGCACTAGGTCCATAAACATCGCAAATTTTTTTCGCGGCTTGCGTTGCATTTTTACCTTTTTTGTAGTAAAATTTTAAAATGTATCGAATTTCTTCATTAGATTCACTCATTTTGACAGTACGAAAAACAAATGAGAATCACACATTTTCCTAATTTGAATTTGGAATTATGTTCTTTAAAATTTAAACTTTCAATGATACCAAAACCAGCCAGATACAAATAGTATAGCCAAAGAGATTTTATTACAAGTTCATACATACTATAATGCGAAAAGACTTTTTCCCCGACCTAATATTTAGCATCAGAGGGTTGGTCTCTAACATGTGAACCCAGATTCAGCCATTTACCTTATCGTGACCAAAAATGTCGTGACCTCCCGGAATATAATGGTCAGACTTAATTGGTTAACTTGGGGTGCCTCGTCTAACTTTGCGATTTGGCTACTACCAGGGCCTTAAGAACAGCCCGCATTCGACAGTAAATATCTGTGCCTGCACGTTTTTGTTTTGCTGAAAAAACTTAAAGTTAAATTACAGGAAAAAGAAAATCTCCACACAAATTTTCTTTTCGCTGTTGTGTGACACAGGATACATTTTTCGCAAAGGCAAAAACGTGCAGACATAGGTATTGGTTGATTGATATTAAATCCCAAATATTAGGCAAACTGGAACAGTGGTTTTCAAATTATTAGTAAACTTCGTTTGTATGGGGAGCCTAATTTTCTGATGCTTACGGGCCCACCTTAAGGCAGTCGTGGAGTAACATGAAATCTAAGATTTGAAAATTTTAAGAAATGTATTCTTTGAATAGAATAGAATAGAAAAAAATATATACGATAGAGTACAGGTGCAAAGCCAAGAGAACTTACATATGTTTACAAAACAAAAGGGAAGAGGTTTGGACACGGAGGAGGGAGGGAGAGAGGAGGTGTTATTACTTCATATTACTAAGGAACGCAGCGTGACACTGCGCGGGGAAGCGGGGAGAAAACATTTCATGGTGGGGGTTCAAGCTCCGCCTTTTGTGCGAAATCCATCTACAGGAAGAACCGGTATTCTGGTAGCAGCTATTCCGAGAGCTATTCTTAGTGGTTACAAGACTACAACTAGATGGCGCCTTTTGCATTTTATGTTAGTTTTTCTATAAAAAACCTTCGAAATTTAAATCTATGCGTTCGCGCGCATTCAAATAATATTGATTTAAAAGTGTCATAAAAATTTGCATCATGAGATCAACATTTCTTATCGTACAAATAAAATTATTGCGCGCCATCTATCGGCAAATTGCAAGACCGATACATCGATACAATGTTTGAATGTTTCAATGTGTCAATGAATGTGTCAATGTTTTGGTCATCAAAATTTTCAAAAAGTTTTATATGCAATAGTATTAGGTTATACAACAAAATTCCAGAGGAGATCAGGAAATTAGGAGATAAATGTTTTAAGAGCAAATTGAAATCAGTATTAATAAAAAAAAGCTACTACACTATCCAGGAAGCCTTATTAGATAGAAAACTTTTTTAAATTAAAGCTCATGACTACATACTTGACCGGGTACCTAACACGGTACTACCAATAATTTTTTTTATTTTTTTATTATTATTATTATTTTCTATTATTATTATTTTTTCTGACATGGGTACTACATTGTAGTATGAATTTGTTTATTTACTAACTTATATTTAATTTGATATTACCTTGTATCAAAAATGACGATGGCTTTTTACACCTGAATAATTTAGATCATAATTCCTATTAATTTAGAATAAGATGTCATTATAGTAGTCAAGAGTTTGCTCCTCACCAATGTATATAATGTTCTTATAATAATGTTCTTTGTGAGCAGTAGTAATCAATCAATCACTGTTAACTAGTTTGTAAGTATCACTGGAAAAAATAATAATACAATGACCAACCTGACGAAGTTTCTTGTCGGCTCTTCTTCGCCAGAAGTAATCGAACCGACAGGAAAAAAAAAAATGACGAATCCGAGTGTGTAATATACATCTAATGGAGGAAATAAAGAAACTGAAACTGAAACTGAAACTGAATATTGATTTGAATATTGACTCAAATGATAAAATATGAGGTGTTTTACTGACAAATAAAGCGTAATTCCACCTACAAGCTTTAAATATTTTTTTCTTGTGTAATGTTTGCAACATTTTACACAAAATCTCATCGTGTAATTGACTGTTCGCCGAAAATTGCGCCGCAGATCACAATATTGTCCAACAACCTAACACCGCCAGCGCCATGTCGCGAATGTCGCTAAGCCACGCCTTCTTATCACGTGGGCTGCGACGAAGAGACCCACTTGGTGGACACAGACCCAGTTTGCTTGGACCATCTCCTCTCTACCTCTATCCTCCGTGGGTTTGGGACTAAGCGATGATTCGCGCTTGCGAGAGCTGCAGCATGCTTCAGAAATCTGGCGACGCTGGTTAGGCCAAGGCACAATTTTGCACGGCGACTGCCATTAAAATAGCGAAATCGTCTTCCAGGCCCCAACGTTTCCCTACCCCTAAAAGTTGTCCGTATGTTTTGTTTTTTTTTTTCAATATTTGTATTTTGCAGTAAAAAAAAAATTTAAAATGAACGTAAAAATGACATCTTTTGTCCTATGTTTAATAGCCAATATTTTCCAATCTAAAAGGTATATTAAAAAAATTAAAACATATATTTTAGAATTCAAAATTTCTTTACCTAGTAAAACATTAAGAGCACGAACAGTTATCGCCCGTAGCATAGAGAATTGTTAGGTTAATGACTCAACACCTTATTGCATTGAGTTCCATCTAAGCATATTTTATCAGTTATAAGTAGTCGCTACAAGTAGTAGTTATTTTTAAAAATAATGAAATACGTTTTCACTTACTTAATGCAATCGGGTGTTCTCACGCCCTTAAGGTGGGCCATCACACTCAACTCGCCATACAAACGGGAAAGAAGATCACCCCCATATTGCTTGTCAGAGATTCCAAATGATGCTCAAAATAGCTTTATTTGATCGAACTATATGTCTGATGACCGTTAGCATTGTAAAATGATGTTTGGTTTCTAAGTTATAACGTCCGAAAGTTCGAATTTTTCGCGCGTTTTAAACAATAACTTTTGGAGGTAGATTACGCAATGATAAAGTAAGAACATCTTTAAAAGATTAGTCATCAGACATAGCTTATTTTAATCAAGATTTATAATCTATTTGGTTTTGTTCGATTTTTGACTACAGCGGTCGTGGTTTACTTTTAGCTATAAGTCGTTTTGTAATTAAAATTTTCGTAAATCTTACCAAATCATACACTATTCACATTGTCTTTTTTGTGGACATGTTGCATCTTCCTTATCACGGAGCCTGTCTTTTTCTTTGAAACAGAGAAGGTTCCAGAGCGCAACAGCACGGTTTTGTACCGTGCCCGCGAATGAGTCCCGCCGCGTTGGGTCACCTTAAAAGCCAAAGGAGTAACATAGCCGTAGTTATGTATCAGAGACGACCTTGCCAATTCGGTGATGATTTCGATTAACCTGTTTTTTTATTCCCCTCGAATGTCCTTTTTCATGTTCCTTTCAATGTATACGGGCCCATTAAAAGCATTCTAAACGTTCTTCCGTCCCCCCGCGCAGTTAAATCTGCACGTAACGAGGACGCAGCTCGCGTGTCCGAATCTAGCGCGCTGGCACGGCACGGCAGTTCGCCCTCCGACATTCTGTGCGCCGGCATTCGCGTGCCTCGGGGATTTGTTTCGGAAACGCTTTTTCGCGGATCAGCGAAGGGAATGTCACGCAGGGCCGCGCCATTTCTTTTGTGGGTTAATTGAGGCGTTTTATGCCATGGCATTTTCTTAAACTGAGTACATATAACAAAAACCGGCCAAGTGCGAGTCGGACTCGCACACGAAGGGTTCCGTATCATCGTACAAGATTTAACACACAAAACACGTTTTTTGTATGGGGACCCCCTTTCATTATATTTTTTTTTAATTTTACCTATTATAGCGGAAAAATTATTGCACACTCTCTAAAAATTTCAGCTGCCTACATTGGCTGCCTACCTATTACGGCTGATGAGATACAGCCCTGTGACAGACGGACGAACGGACGGACGGGTAGCGGAGGCTTAGTAACAGGGTTCCGTTTTCACGCTTCGGGTACAGAACCCTAAAAAGGTACACAAATACGTTCATACAAACACACCGGAAATTGACACAAATACATGATACCCGTCATTTTGACTTCGACCTTGTAGTAAAAGGGACTTTGTAATGAGTTCTCTTTCAATTGGAACGACATAAATACACGCTACCATGCCTCTGATACCTCCGAAATGATTTGATAATCCCACTTAGATTGTAGATGGGAAATGTTGGGTTGTGTGTTACAAGGCTGAACGGATTGGACAGAAACTGGGATCAGGGAGTGGGGTATTTAGTATGTCAAGGATTCGCATGTACCGTAATTCAAATTATGATTTACTCGCAAGCATAGCGAATATGATAAAAACGTTAAAAATGTTAACGTAAACGTTGCAGTAAATACTTCCCTACTTATTAAAAAGGCGGTAACAACATATGGACCTCATATGTAGCTACCGCCTTTTTAATAAGGAGGGCAAAATACATACTTAGTTGTAAAATATCGATTGAAATTAATTTTTTTAACCTTTTTTTCCCTAGTTACGTATCTAACAACTTATTTTCAGTTCACACCATCGAGGAAACCACAAAATGTTGTGGTGTCTATTTATACTTTTACTTGAACGATGTGTCATTAGGTGTTTATGAACTGTACATAATTAGTGATGTGTCGTCAGCCACAGTTGCGATGAGAGGATGTGGTGGTGGGCTAATTAATAAGCTACGAACAACTTCCACTATTGTTACTTTGTATTGTATTGTGTAGGGAAAAATCACCATTTGTTCATTAATTAAGTTTTATAGACACGTCGTTATGGATATTTAAAGAACTCCTTTTTAGGGTTCCGTACCCAAAGGGTGAAAACGGAACCCTATTACTAAGCCTCCGCTGTCCGTCCGTCCGTCCGTCCGTCCGTCCGTCCGTCTGTCCGTCTGTCACAGGGCTGTATCTCAGTAACCGTAACAGATAGACAGCTGTAATTTTCACAGAGTGTGAATTTATTTTGCCGCTATAACAACAAATAGGTAAGATTAAGAAATAATTAAAATTAAAGAGGGTCAAAAAAAAACGTAATTTTTTTGTATACATTTTTTTACGATGGTACGGAACCCTTCGTGTGCGAGTCCGACTCGCACTTGGCCGGTTTTTTATGTAACTGGACCTACCTTATACCGTAGGAGTTGGGTGTTGCCTCTTATTGTTTTTAACTGTTCTACCAAAGAATCCTTAAGCACACATGGAAATATAAAATAGTTTAGTTTATGTAGACCACATGTCATGAATAAAAGAGAAGGTTATGGTCGTGAACCTAAGTAAGTATTTTTAAACATGAACATCTACAATGAGTAGTGACAGAACAATGAAAAGAAAGTTTCTTCTTTCAACGGGTCCTTGAAATACCTCTTGAGTCACACACAATGGAGGTGATTAATTATTTACTGAGAAATGTTATTTTAACATTTTTGGAAAACCCACCGTTGGCAATTTTGTAAAAAAAAACCCGAGTAATAACCCCCAAAAAACTTGTTAAGTGCGAGTTGAACTTCGAGCTAATTGCGTGCAAAGATACATGAATTATCATTGTTATGTTTCGCATATAATGAAAAAAATGCAGTGGAAAAATTCCACGGAAATATGTGAGGTCCGCTTTACGCTGTAGTTATTGTTAATGCCATTCCTTTACGATGCATGGCTCAGTACCTGATTGAAATAGGCAGCGTCATAAGGAGAAAGAAAAAATTGCTTGCAAGCTCAATCGACATTAGATGACCATTTTCAAGAAAAGCACTTAGTCAACAATACAGAAAACTATGTTGGCTAATGGCTCGCAATCCTAAGTTGTCTTTCCTTATCTTCTCCTCTACAAGTATATGCATCCCGTAGGTTCCTTTGGGGTAGAGTTGCTTGGAACTGCAGCCCTTTCAAATCTAGCAATCCTCCAATGGTTTCAATCCACGAGGTGTGTATGATAACAAATGCCCCAAGGTATATTACGAACTATTAACTTCACCGCGACTTTGGTAATACTGATGGTTAAATCAGAAATTAACAAAACATTCAAATCCTATTCAAAACGCATGCAGAAGCATAACAACCGACTAAGTTGCAAACTGATGGAAAAATCCACCCCCGCCTTCGGCCAAATTAAAAGAATAGCTCCCCAAGACCTGATGTAATATATTCCCAATATATAAGACCACAGAAATATATCACAGCTATGCCAATGACAATGCGGTTCCTGAAGGGTACATACGCGATTGGAATGGTATAGATGCGCCTTCCGCTGCCGCTAAAAAAGCATACGTCGATAAAGTCGACTCTTTGGTTGCTAAAACTCAAGCTTAAGCTTTTTCTACAAGGGCTGGCCTTGGTGTAACAGCCTCAGTCTCTTAGGCATAGAGCCAACTAAGGATCTGGCCTTTGAAGGCTTTATGAAGTCCAAAGCACAGCTCGCTTCTCAGAAATTAGATGGCTATTCACGCCGCGGCGCCGTCCCAACATCTGATGCTTTACAAAGCGCAGATTCGCCCGATGTTGCAATACTGCAGTCACCTCTGGTACGATCACCCCATGCAGTATCGGCTCTCTGCTTTTGACTCAATACAGCGTTATGCTCTCAGTCTGGTTGGCGACCCTAATCCAACAAATCATCTCCAGTCACTGACATTTTCCTGCTGCTCTATGAAAATTGACATTCATATGGTGTATGACATTGTTTCAGGACGACTTCCTCCTGAGGCACTACGACAAGGGCCCCTGCAAGAACAAGCTGGGACACTCCCGCGCCTCCGTTATTTGGCACCGCGCACAGGTAATACGCATACACCTTCATACCATTTATGGTGTGGTATTTTGCTAACGCAACATTTTAGGAGTGACGGATGTTATATATTTTATTTTCGAAAAGAGCACATTTATTATTGTTGGTCTCACATTCATCTTAATCGGGATTCGAACCTGCGACCTTTGTGGTACATCGGCTATAACAAAAGAAACTGGATCTAATTCGTATCCATAGACAATTCTCATGTATCTAGTCCACAATATTATCTTTGTAAGACCACTTGTCGCTATCATCTATTAGTCTTTATGGTTAAGGTGGCCCAACCCGGCGGGACTAACTCATTCGCGGGCACGTTACAAAACCGTGCTGTCGCGCTCTGGGACCTTCTATGTTTCAATGAATAAGACAGGCTCCGTGATGAGGAAGATGCTAAATGTCCACAAAAAAGACAATGTGCATAGTGTATGATTTGGTAAGATTTACGAAAATTTTAATTACAAAACGACTTATAGCTAAAAGTAAACCACGACCGCTGTAGTCCAAAATCTAACAAAAACCAAATAGATTATAAATCCTGATTAAATAAGATATGTCTGATGACTAATCTTTTTAGGATGTTCTTACTTTATCATAGCATAATCCGTCTCCAAAGTTATTGTATAAAACGCGCGAAAAAATCGAACTTTCGAACCTTATAACTTAGAAACCAAACACAATTTTACAATGCCAATGGTCATCTGACATCTAGTTCGATCAAATAAAGCTATTTTGAGCAAAATTTTGGATCTCTGACAAGAAATATGGGCGTGATCTTCTTTCCCCTTTTGTATGGGGAGATGAGCGGGATGGGCCACCTTAACAACATTGTGTGTGTTTTTGCAGGTGGTGGGAATATTCGCGGGGTTCGGTCTTCTGTTGCTGGTTGCGAGTCCGCTTCTGTTGCTTGCCGCACCCTGCATCGTCTGTTGCAAGTGCAGGTCACTATAAACACAATATGATTGCATCTTGAGAAGTGAAACTCAAATTAATACAATAGTATTAATTTGAGTTTCAGCGACATCTACATTTGAAGCATTGTAATCAGATTTTGAAAATAATCTGAAAAAGTATTGGTCGTGACATTCGTCGGAAGCAGGACTTGAACCTGCGACCTTTGGATTACATGTCTACTGCTCTAAACCAACTGAGCTATCCCGACAATAACGACATCCAACGAATTTCCCGATTATATTCGAATCGACACAATTCAATGTATTGTATTGTAATTATGGTTATTTTTTTATGAAAAACCGGTATGAGTGGCTGCGCCGAGAGACTGAAGGTGTTCAGAAAGATGACCAAATCGCAAAACCACGCTCAGCAAGGCACTATGCCAGTGGATTTACGAACTATCGCTGAGCTGTTAATCTGGTGCAAATAACGTTGGAAAAATCCCAAGTTGTAGGTTAAAGGAAAAGCAACCACCGGCAGACAGTTTATTTGGGGCAGAGAAATGAGTTTGAGAAACGATTCCTTCTCAAAAATCCAATGCCAACCACAAAGGGGTGCTTTGATTCTCTGCGGCGGGTGCTCCGGATATAGGTTCGATGGGCAGGAATAAGGGATGCAAGTTCCACAGAGCAATGTCTATGATAGTACCAGTAGAATTCAGAGATTCCAGGCCAACGGTGAGTTGTAGGTCTCGAAAAAGACGGACCGTTCGGCGCTGCATTAAGTCCAAGGAGGCTAAACTCAAAAACTAAAGAAAAGACTAAAGTCCAAGATACTGGCAAATATGGTTTGGTCATGTATAGCAAACGGGTGATGGTAGAATGACGAAACCAATTTCCAGAGCAGAAGTGAGTGCAATTGTCGCTACGGGCAGCAAAGGTGAACGCATCGATACCTGATTTATGTAATACGTCGTAAAAGCACCCATAATCGTAATCGTAGAGCATGATGTATAAAGTCTTATAAAAAAGTATTATAAGTATTCAAAGTATTATAAAGTTGGGCATATGATATTAATTGTTTATACTTTATACTTTTGTAAACTTAGACTAAGTGGACATTGAAAAAAAAACCAGCGGAGTTTCTTGCCAGTTCTTCTTCGCTGGGATTGCCGAACTGGCTAATGATAAAATGATAAAATATGACAAATCCGAGTGCAGTGTACTGTCTATGGATGATGAATAAACAATAAACAATAAAAAGGAAAGATGTTCAAGGCATGCGCCGAATTTCTAAGATGTTGCTAAGAGATAACGTAAGCTAGTGACGCCTGCATTGTAGATTGCGAATTCAGAGCAATGAACAATACGCCGAGAATAGACGTAGAATGCAAAGGTGCGAATACAAAGCCGTTAATTGTACCGTTGGCAGTAATATTCCGTGATGTGTGCGGCTGTAGCCAGCTTATTAGCATGATAAGAGCGTTGGTGCAAAGTGCCAAAGGGGAGGGGTTATCTCAAGTGCAATCTTACCGAAAATACATCTAGAACGCTCCGGTGACACCGAATATTGAACACAAATTCCTGTAGACGTAATAGCGCGCCTACTATGAGACCAACTGTCTAAAATTTTCTAAAACTACCAACCCAAGTTGGATTGGGTTTGAGCGGCTCGTAACCTAGTGGCGCGGGAACTTGCCTAGCATACCAGAGGTCTGAGTTCAAATCCTCGCCTCGTTCATAAACCACTTTCGTTCTCTTTCCGAGTTGGATTAGTAAGTTTCGTCACGAATGTGAGCTGCCCCATGGTTCGGAATCCATTTAAAACTGTAGGTGCTATTACCCTACTAGGTGGTATGGTTTAAGCGAGCCCGAGTTGGTACCATCGCATTGGATGAAAAGATGATCGAAGCGGCAGTGAAAACTTGTCCCATGTTTTCCATCCAGTTCAGTGTAGCCGAGCTCATAAAGGGAAGGTCCTGGCATGGCACCTAATTCCTTTGGAAATTTGGTGTATTGGGCTAATGAGCGGCTCGTAGCCTAGTGGCGCGGGGACTGGCCTAGCGTACCAGAGGCCCGGGTTCAATACCAACTTGCACCACTGTCTTTCTCTTTCAGAGTTCGATAAGTGCATTTCGTCACGAATGCGAGCTGCTCCATGGTTCGGAATCCATGTAAAACTGTAGGTCCCCTTCCCCTACTAGGTGTTAGGGTTGAAGCCCGCCCGGGTTCGTACCATCGCATTGGATGAAAAGATGGTCGAAGCGGCAATGAAAAATTGTCCGTGTTTTCCATCCAGTTCAATGTAGCCGTGCTCATAAAGGGAAGGTCCTGGCAAGGCACTGGCATTCCTTCGGGAATGTGGTGTATTGGGCTAATATCATAAGGGTAATTATGTGGTATTAGCCATCCACGTCAGGTTGCATAAAATAAAAAAATACCATACATGCCACACGGAAACGTAGTCGCATATATATTGGAGGGTTTGTTCGTGGGAACCGACTTGGCGAAAATTACATTTTGGGAGTACAGTCGTTTCCTATCAAATGTATACACTGGAAAGAGAAGAAATTCCTAAGTCCCTTTTACTCTATGGTTGACGTCAGCATGTCAGAAAGAGACCTCAAATTTGTCTCTATTTCCGGTGTATAGATTTCAGACGAAACGCCTGTACATTCGTGGGTGGGATTTTTGGACTGTGTGGCACCCGACGCGCGGCCGGGATCCCATACTATTATATGTACAATTTGTCCATACGGTGGAGTCGTGAGAATTCACTACATAGCTGTTCTCCTCTTAGGGTTCACAGGACTTACAGCGTGCATTAATTAACTCAGTCAGTAGCTTGCTTGCGTTCATTGGTTTTAGCTCATGAAATGGCATGATTTACTTTTCCTCAAATTTTAAAACCTGCATTCAAGATACCATGCACCTTAACCTATTAAAGATGCTATAAAACGAATTATTATCATTACCGATATGAGGAATTTCACGATAGCAGGTTACAGGTTATCGAGTGCTGACCAAGCCAGAACTAAGTCGTAACCGCATTTCCTACATGTGACAATGTCCGAATACCACTCTACAACGTATACTTGTCTACTATGTATTTCATGCTACTACGACTTGAATACATATATTTTAATGTATTTACTTAGACAATCATCACCAATTGATATTTTCCGCACATAGCCAGTCCATAAATTATTAATTCCAATTTAATGGTTTGGTTGTGACCTTACATGGAAACTTTGCCAAGATTGACACATCTGTGCGCCATTAAGGCTGTCGTGAAGTCACAGGAAATATCAGAAAATTTTAATAAATGCATTCTTCGTCCATGGGCCAAGGTACAATTTTGCACGGCGACTGCCATTAAAATAGCGAAATCGTCTTCCAGGCCCTAACGTTTTCCTACCCCTGAACGTTGTCAATCAATTATTATTTTTTATTTGTGAAAGCTTCATTCTATGTCGGTATGTTTTGATTTTTTTGTAACCATCTTAATTTTTCAGTAAAAACAGCACAAGTTAATTGATTAATTACAACATCTATGGCAACATAATTTCTACAAAATTGAAAAAAAAAATGCTGTACATGCTTATCTTATATGAAATGTATGAGAACTTAAGAGGGTAATGAGGTGATCACGTTCCGTACTATGCCTTGTGCCAGTTTCATAAGTCAAATAAGAAACATATTTCTGATATTTTGTTTTATTAAAAAAATTAATTTAGAGCTATGTTATTGTTTTTTTGATAAATTTACTTATGTCCGTGATATAAGCCTCTAAAAATGTGTGTACGAATACAAAAAGGCATATATCTTGGATACAAGTTAATTTATCAAAAAAACAAAAACGCACAGACGTAGCTCTCAGTTGATTTACTAGTGCAAAATGTCAGAAAACAGATTTCTTAATTTAACTGAGGAAACAGACTCGAGCCATTGTATGGAACTCGATCACCTCATTATCCTCTTAACAATCCACTGAGAAGCTTAATCAGTGGGTAGAATTAATCAACCTCACAAAACATTTACCATGTTTCCAGGCTTTGCAACCCGAACGGAGCCAAGAACTTGGAGGAGGTGGACGAAGCGGAGGGAACCGAACCCGACAAGCGAGCCGACACCAGCAACGAGGAGATCTCGAGAGCACGCGATTGAACAAGCTGCCTCGCCTGCAACGGCGGATGACGTCGGTTGCGTTCTGGAACACGCTGTTAGAGCATCACACGTCAAGCACCATGGGTGTTCGCGCTGGTTGTTCCGAACAGAAAGAAACATGGAATGTATCTTTGGTCGACAGAGTGGCGGCAGTCCATTTCGTTTGCCTAGAAACCTGTTCCGAACTTATTCTATGCGGCTCCATCTCCGAGGTGGAACTGGGAACTAGAACGAGATCTGTCAATTTCAACTTAATCACCTCCAACTACGTAATTTAGATTTGGATATCCTATGAATTTAAATTTAGGTGACTTTTAACTTATTGAAATAGAAATTGTTTGGTTTTATACATTTGTAGTTTTCGGAATGTCAGTGTGACATTAATATCTGCATTTGCACCTTGCTGTTCTGCTTAATTCTTTCCGGTAATGTATGAACAGAACAGAGTAGAACTGTGCTGCCCAAACAAATCTTTTATCTGTGTTCCTGAATGCACACATGCTGATAATGAATATGACTGGACTAGAAGACAGGTTACGACTCGAGCGGTATCTTTTGTGACGATTGCTGAAACACAAATTATGAAGAGTGACAGTCTATTTCAAACCCTATAAAATAAACTGGCATCATTACATGGCCATCTTACAGGTCCAGGCTTATATTGTATATAGATAATGGTAATAGTGGACTAAGTACTGCGTTTACTCAACAGTGATTTTGTGAACAATGGTGCGAGGGCACTTCATGTAAGAGTGAATAGAGGTCACTAAAAATCTCTAGTTTGCTAAAGCAAATATTGAATGGAGTTTATTTATATTTTGAGAGATGTGCTATAAGCGTGTTAATATATTATGTATTTGTGTAGAACTAAATAAGTATTTAATAACTGACTGATCTCTGCTGGTATTTGAAAAATCGTGCAGAGCGTGTTGATCTATATGAGGTAAAAATTATGTGTCTGAGATAGGAGAGCCAATAGTAGAAATTGCTGATGGTGAATTTTTTGCCGGCGGTTTGACTACTAGCTCGGGAATTCATCAGTCTTTGATGAGATGGTGGGATTTTTCTATTGTGACAAACTCTGAAAATGTCAGTTACAGTGATTTCAGCTCAATAATCAGAGCGTTGATATTGATTACAGTTTTTGTGGTATTTACATAGCTCGAAATCGTAACCTTTGAATAACGTAGCTAGGTTTCTGTCGGTGTATGAGAGGGTAAAGAGAGCAACATGGGTGAATGTTTGTTTTTTATCATCTCTAACAAAGTTTATAGTGAGATTTTTCAAATTTTATTTAATTGGCCCCTATAGCTTTTAAAATACCAATAAATGTGTTGTTTCGCGACAATTTGTACATTAAAACTGTATTTACTTAATCTCAAATTGTAATTGTCGTTCTAGGATATAGGTTAGCTGATTAGAAAATATAGAATTATGTCTGGGTTTTTGGTTCCATTTCTCGTATTAGTACAGATGTGACAATTTGATGTTCGTTCACGAGACGGTCTGTCATGAAATTACTATTCGCGTCTCGTAGGATGGAAATTAGGTGGTTATTGTACCATCACAAACAAATATGAAGAAGCCTTACTTGATGTTTACGTGTAAAGAAAATTATATTTATTGATACATAATGTAAGATCGAGGTACTTAAACATTTAGTCAGAATGGGTGATGCGACGCGTCCACCCATCAATCATTTCTCGGTTCTTATGTATTGATGAACATATAAGGAAAAGTTTGTAAACCGGAATTTCACGATTTCTGTGAGAAGTCAGTAATGTTTGGGTACTGGCTCTCGCAATTCAGGACATATCAAATTTTAACAGTTTCGAAATATTTTTGGGAATGTATGTAGAATAAGTTTTGTGCAGGATTTGTGTCTAGGATAAGTCGCATCACCTATCCCCCCTCGGCTTGTCGTAGCAAGCTAGCAAAGCATTTGTAGAATTTAATGTTAATTTAGGAAAAAAAATCATTTATGACAATGTAGTAACACCGTATCTTTAAGTTTGTATGGTGTTACAGTAATATAAGATGTTTCGTTGCAATATGCACAATGTGACATGGGTGTCATTCAAGTATTGGTTATATTCTTTGGACAATATTAGGTGACAACGGCCGGAAATTGCTGAACGGGCGCTAAAATTTCGTTTCATAGTTTTGTTGGAAGAATGGATCAGTGTGAGAGCATGGTGTAATTTTGCTTGAAAACTAATAAATATGTGATCGTTTGTGGTATTCAAATGGAAGTTATGTTTTGCATTATATTCTTTTATTTATTAATCAATTAGGGATTTTGTAATGACATTTCTGGTTTCTTAAGTCGGGTTGGTTTCTATCCACACATTCAAAGAGGGCATAGTTCTGTTTCATTTTATTTAAGTTTACATCAAATCTTGGAGAAAATTATTAAAATTCAATATAACAAAGACCACATTTATTTCCCTGAGATGCAAATTAAATGACTGGAATTATAATGAATTATAAAGGGGGTGGGTCACGGTCGCATGGGTCAAAACATCAAGACCAATTAAAATGTTGGTGCATGAAATTTCTATAGGTGCATTTGACACGTTGAGGCAAACTAGAATCAATGGATTATGGACTTGTCAGTCATCAGCACACATACAGAAACTACTGACGTTTCCATATTTCGCCAGAAGCCTATTTCTTAATATTAAATTGTTGCAATCTAGGTCTATCTTCAGTCGATCGATAGCTACCTAAAACCAGCAATATAATAAGGTGCACGGCGCAAAGCTTTACCACCAGATGGCGGCAAATAAAACGGTGCCAAGACTATCACGTAAAGGTAATTTTTACGCTATGTCTCAGGATTTTTTCGAAACTGTGGCACGGTTCATATGGCGCCATCTGGTGGCAAAGTTTGGCAGCCATCCTCCCCATTGGAAAGATTGGGTAAAGCATCTTAGAACATGTCACCAATTTGCCAACAAGGAAAAATGGTATTAAGTCTTTCACTCTCGCGGTAACTACCATTGTATCCATAGATCCATATTTTGGACAGGTTTTTTTGCAGTGCAGTGCATTAGAAAAAATGCAAGAAATTTTGCTTATAATTGCAGTTTGCTGTTAAAGTGAATGATATTCCGATGAACCACCTCCTTTCATGAATTGAATAAACAAAACATAACAAGAGTGAAGGTCGAGTGAATGGATAAATTAGATGTAATCTTAAAGCTATTTTATGTAACAATATAAAATTAAACTTATGTGATATGACTGATTGTGGTATTTTGTTTCATTTGAAATTAATATAACCATACAAATTTAAATTAAATTGATGTCTATAAGAATCTTTGTTTTATTGAACACATTCATATGTAGAGATGAAGTTGAATAATCATGTATACCCATGTCATGCCATTGCCATGCCATGGCAATCATTTCAAATGATGAAGACCGACATTAAGTGGGTCACACCGCATCAAAGTATTTGGCACCGCGGTCGATCCTATTTCTGCTATAAGTACATATGAATATTATGTTTATGGTACCTGACATGGATGGCTAATACCACACAACTCGTTCTGTCATAATATTATCACAATCGAACACATTCCCATTTCCCAGAGGAATTAATTATTCCACACCTTCCCGGCAAAATTTGGGATCTTTGACAAGAAATATGGGCGTGCTCTTCTTTCCCCGTTTGTATGGGGAGTTGAGTGGGATGGCCCACCTTAACTTACTCCAGAGCCTGTAGTCCCAGTTGTCACGTAAATTGGAGTTTACACCAAACCGATCGTCTGGGGTTTTCTAATGTGTTAAGTGAACTAACATTTGCGAGTCCGAGTTTGATTTGACAACTTACTCACCGTCGGCGTAAATACGTCGACGTTGCCGTTTACGCCGACTCCGCGTTTTCATACAAATCGGAAGTCCGAGTTTGACTTTGACAGCTTCAAGAAGTAAAACCACAGAATATCTAGTAAAACCTTGTATGGAGTTTGAAGTTTTTACGGAACTTCGAAGTTCCGTAAACGCCAGTTTAGGTGACAACTGGGACTAGCAGCTCAGTGTACAATGCCCCGTAAGGAGACCAATCAAAGTGCTTAACTTACTCCTGTTTATGTGAAGTCTCCTCGAGAGACCCAGTTCTGATTTAGGAACCGCTCTCGACTGCCTGCTTAATGTTTAAATGGCGAGCTCATTCCTCATTGCTGAAGCAAAACATATGCAGGCAGTGGCAGTACCGATTGTCATCTGCTTGATGAGATGTGAGATATCTCCTACAGGCCCTGCGCCCACAACCAAACAGTCCCAACCATTGAAGAGAAAGGAAAAAGTGGTATGCAGCCAATATCGCGTCTCCGCTATATGGTCACAATGACCATATAATTTTATAGGAATCCGGTGGCGCGTCGTGTGCTACGCAGTCAAAACATCACCACCGCGAGCGAATGCGCTCTAAAATAGCGTTCGACAAGTCAGTTCCCACACACACTAACCCTCTAAAATGTATGCGACTATGTTTGCATGTGCTATACATGTATAAGTAGGTTTGGTCGTTTTATAAAATTGAAGACAACGGGACCCCATAGTACGCGATCGATAATTGCAGTGGCCATCCACAAGTCTGGTTAAGTGTTATTGCATAATGACATACAGCTGTGATCTCGGTAATTACAATATCAGATAATCAAGAACTTAGCTAAAATCTTTTGCACAAATTCACAGCACAGAATATCACTGTCGATTTTTGTGTATTTAGGACAAAATGACAATCCACCGGTATTCGTGCACCTGAAAACTTGAGGTCAAAATGTAGATACAGTACCTGGCAGTAAATAATGCACAACGGACATTGAAAAGAGACAATCGGCTAGTTTCCGCTGTGTAGAGCGTCGTCACTGTCACGCGCTGTCGCTCAGCGCCTATGTACTACGTGCGGGAGAGATGACGCTTTACGAAGCCGAAACAAGCCGATTGCCTCTTACCATTCTCCTTCATGCATTATTTTCTGATGGGTACTGTAAATAATTAATCCCTGTGTCTGGCAATCATAAAATAAAAAATATTGATAGAGACAAGTACAATTAAATAATTTATTTACATCTAAGACATTAAAACTTCCTAGAGAGTCCGGCCGTATAATCGAACAGGGGCCCATTCTTGAACTCCCCTCTCATATCCAGCATATAGTGCATCCACCTGTTCTTGACCTTGATGGGCAGCTGCACGCGGGCGTTGGAGCGGCTCTCCTTGCAGCAGACGTCCCCTAGCGGGACCTTCATCATGCGGTTGTGACCGAAGGGAGTGTAGGTCACGAAGGTCACGTGCTTGCCCCCTTTGTGCAGGATGAGGTAGCGGACGGACCTGAGCGTGTACATCCAGACTAGACCCAGCGAACCGAAGCCTGAAAATATATAAAACTATTGTTTGACCACTGTATTGTACATTCTTTATACTTCGAGCTGGATAGGTCAAAAAAATGTTTTTCAGAAACTGAACATGTTTTTGTTTATTGTTTATGTTAAATATTAACTGTCAGCCTCAATGGCCCAGTGGCGCGACACTTCGGCGATCGCTCTCCGAAGTTAAGCAACGCTGGGTCCGGTCTGATCTTCGATGGGTGACCATTCGACCGTTGAGAGAGGCTGGCCATGGTTCGGATTCCACGTTAAACTGTAAGTCCCCTTCCTTACTTACTAGGTGGTAGGGTTTATCCCGCCCGGGTGGGTACCATCGCATTGGATGAACGATGGTCGAAGCGGCAATGAAAATTGTCCGCGTTTTCCATCCAGTTCAATGTGGCCGTGCAATATAAGGAAGGTCCTGGCATGGCACCTAGTTCCCATGTGGTGTGTTGGGCTAATACCATGGCAGAAGGTGTGGTATTAGCCATCCATGTCCAGTCACATAAAAAAAAATTAACAAAACAGTAGTATTTCATGCTAAAGCACTGAATATTTCATCTCAGGGTACCTGGCCGTTGACTGATAAACTAATTGACTATTGACCAAAATGTGCTGTCGGTACCAGCACTTTAAAAAGAATACAAGTGGTCCCACTGCATTTCATCCCAATCTTGTCATAAGAGGCAACGAAGGAACAAGGATTTTCAGCCTCGGTAGCACAGTGGCAGAAGCAACCTTGGGCAAAGTTCGACAGTTGGAGCTGGCCATGTTTTGGATTCCATGTAAAAACTTCTTTACTAACTAGGTGGTGGCATCAATACCTGGATGGTCGATGCAAAATCCGAATTAGTTATAATTTCGCTCCAAAATAATGATATAGGAATGGTTTAAGAGCACTCCAAGAACCCGCACAAAACTGGAATTGGATCCAGGATTACATTGAAAATTATAAAATTAACAAAAAAATTGGAGTTTTAAAAGGTATAAAAAAGCAGAGGGGCCTGAGCCGGTAGTCTAAGTTGTCACCTAAATTGGCGTTACGGCAAACCGATCGACTGGCGTTTTCAAATGTATGGAGAAATTGAAGAGCGCGCGCAGCGGGCGTTAAGCGAACTAACATTTGCGAGTCCGAGCTTGATTTGACAGCTTACTCAACGTTGCCGTAAATACATCGACGTTGCAGTTTACGTCCACTCCGCGTTTTCATACAAATCGGAAGTCCGCGTTTGACTTTGACAGCTTGAAGAAGTAAAACCACAGAATATCTAGTAAAAACTTGTATGGAGTTTGGAGAAAACGCCAGTCGATCGGTTTGCCGTAAACGCCAATTTCGGTGAGAACTCAGACTGCCCACTCTGTTCTCAGAATAGGGTGGACTCAGAATGATCCCTCGCTGGTGCCTATAAGTTATTAATCCTCTCTCAGTGACATTATGTCGTCATAGTTGCAAGCATAACGTTTCATAAACGTGGAGGCAGTGTAAGCATAAGGTTTGACATGAGATGGTATGTACATACCATCTCAGGGCTCTATACACCCGAATTTTATTTTATTTTAGTTTAGCATTATTAGTTTCTCGGTATTGGTCAAAATCTCATATAGGAATCTATTATTACTTTATTGATAGGGATGCTCTCAAACCATTATACTCTTAATTGTCTGTAGGTGGTAGCATTTAAAGGGATATGTAACTATGTGATCAGCTGACAGTAGTAGTTTATGACAAAACTCATAGTATTAAAACGTAATGTGCAAGTGTTTCACAGTGTTGTGTTGCCACTGGAGCAGTGCATCGCTTAAAGGTCCTTGCTTACGGTGACGCTTGGCTCAGGTTATCTCTTTCCCTAAAATATGGTTGAAAGAGGTAATGGCTGTGCCCGGCGTGATGCTCGTGAACGGGTGCTGTTTGTGGGGACTGGCCTGCTCCAATTGGCAACATATAGTTGGAGGGGATTGTCTTTGCAAATAAAATGATATTTGTCATGAACTGTTACATACGGCATGGATTGTACATTTTTGTGTATTCATGTGAATTTAGTGTTTTACCAATGTTTTTGTTAAAATAATTGACAAACACTTTTGTAAACTAAGACTAAGTGGACGTTGAAAAAAAAAAACAGCGGAGTTTCTTTCCAGTTCTTCTTAGCTGTGTTTTGTTTTGCTGAACTGGCCAATGCTAAAATATGACAAATCCGAGTGCAGTGTACTGTCTATGGACGATGAATAAACAATACAATACAATACATACAATCAGTGCTTGATAATTATTTTAGTGCGGTGTTTTATTAGTAGAAGATTGATATTTTTGTTTACATTTTCACTGTGGTTCGACATATTATTTTACGTTTACGGATAAACAGTGTTCAGCTTACTGATTTAGCTCAACATTTCGTCCACCGCGCTGTGGACATCATCAGGATTCGCGACGCGACCTGCAGGACCTCTGAGCTTCGTCCAGTTAGATGTCAACTACAGGTCGTTGGCTGTGCAGATTGTAGCTGTAGGTGGGTTCAGCCGCAAATCCTGATGATTTCCAGAGTGGTGGACAAAACGTCAAAGAAATAAATAAGCTGAACACTTGTTTATCCGTAAATGTAAAATAATAGATTGATATTCTTTGTCACTCCTGAGTAATCGCTGTAAAATTTTTGTATTTTACGTATTCTTTTGGGAAAAGTAGTCTCTTTTTAGGAATCTCCGATTATGGAATATATAACAATGATCTATGGTGCCTGGCAAAATGCAAACAGAAATATAATGCAAAGCTACCCACCGACAATAAGTGCAAAAGCAGCAAGACTGTTCTTGAACTTGTTTTCGCCAAGATTTATTTTTTTGATCCATGGGGTGCTTTCGTCCACTGTGTTTGGGTCCACGGGAGCATCGCGAAGTGTGGTGTAAGCGAATGCGCTCAGGTAGGCCCAAAATATGTATTGGCCTACTGCGAACATATTCATAATCTTGAAATATCGAGGGTTCTCATAGTTGAACAATATGACATCCTTTGCGACGTTGGTATTAACTTCATGCACCGGTTTCACAGATGTGCTGAGCAATTTAATGTTTCCTGATTTGCTTAGTGATATGCCACAGTTCCGGCAGACTTTAGGCAGAACTATAACCGAGAAGATGTTGCGAGCTGAGAAACGTGTGAGCTGTAAGAGCAACATTGTTTGGAAGGGAATACTACTAGCTAAATAAAAAATATTAGAGATGTAATAATCCAACTCAAGCTGTAGTTTAATATTTTTACCGGAAACCATAACCTAACTTTATTTAGAGTCACAGAATACAATATCTTTACAATCCGTCACGTTATATTTGTTCTGTGACAATAGGCATACATTTCAGACGAAGAGTAGGAAATGAGCGATCCTGCGATTTCAGATGCAAACCGATTGAATCCGTGCTGCGGCCGTAGAACGCAGCTACTTTTCCGAACACTTCTTGTTCGGGCCCGCCCCGTACTGTCCGTTACATAACAGAATCAGAGTGGTGAGTCTGAGTTCTCACCTAAATTGGCGTTTACGGCAAACCGATCGACTGGCGTTTTCTCCAAACTACATACAAGTTTTTACTAGATATTCTGTGGTTTAACTTCTTCAAGCTGTCAAAGTCAAACGCGGACTTCCGATTTTTATGAAAACGCGGATCGGACGTAAACGGCAACGTCGACGTATTTACGGCAACGTTGAGTAAGCTGTCAAATCAAGCTCGGACTCGCAAATGTTAGTTCGCTTAACGCCCGCTCTTCAATTTCTCCATACATTTGAAAACGCCAGTCGATGGGTTAGCAGTAACGCCAATTTAGGTGACAACTTAGACTACCGGCTCAGGTGGAACAGCTCAAAGAAACGCTGCAGCCCGAACGACAAAACGAAAAAGTGCAGGGATTATCGTCACTTTGGCATTGTAAAAAATAAAATCCTTCTAATCTCATTAGGCAGACGCACAAAAAAAAGCGATTTATATCTTAAGGTGGCCTATCCCGCTCAACTCCCCGTACAAACGGGGAAAAATATCATGCCCATATTTCTTCCCAGAGATCCCAAATTTTGCTCAAAATAGCTTTATTTGATCGAACTCGATGTGTAATGACCATTGGCATTGTAAAATTATGTTTGGTTTCTAAGTTATAAGGTCCGAAAGTTCGAATTTTTCGCGCGTTTTATACAATAACTTTGGAGGTGGATTAAGCAAATATAAAGTAAGAACATCTTAAAAAGATTAGTCATCAGACATAGCTTATTTAATCAAGATTTATAATCTATTTGGTTTTTGTTACATTTTTGACTACAGCGGTCGTGGTTTACTTTTAGCAATAAGTCGTTTTGTAATAAATTTTTCGTATATCTTACCAAATCATACGCTATGCACATTGCCTTATTTGTGGACATGTTGCATTTTCCTCATCACGGAGCCTGTCTTTTTCTTTGAAACAGAGAAGGGCCCAGAGCGCAGCAGCACGGTTTTGTACCGTGCCCGCGAATGAGTTAGTCACTTAAAGTCACTTAATTTCGGTCCGGTTCCGGATTCCACCTAGGCAAGGTGGAGCAAAAAGGAATGATTCCAAACCATTCTAACGTTCAGCGAAAGCGGTCGAGGTAGGTATATGGAACAAGAATTTCGATAAAGATCATTCTGTTAGCCAAAACGATTTTTTTTTTGCTTCTTCTTGCACTGAATGGCACGGTGCAGCCTGCACGAAAAAAGCTAGTAACAGTGTACAGTCGTTTCCTCTCAATTGTATACATTTGAAAGAGAATTAAATCTCATTTCCGTCAGTGACACAGAATATAATACAAGTACTTCGGTCGAGAGAGTTTGACAGTTTCTCATAAGAAAACTTCTCGTGTTCGTTTCCTGAGTAGCCCACTCACGTAGAATTTTAGACGTAGGAAAAACCGATACACTGGAAATAGAGACAAATTCGAAGAACTGAATCAGTCATATTGACGACAACCATATAATAAAATTATTCTTCTCATTCTTGTGTTCACGTTTGATCGTTGTGCGTCCATGTAGATGGCGAGGCAGTCATTCGTTGCTATTTCTGCCATAACTCCCCAAAATAGGAAGTTACTAACTATAACTATACAGGCGATCACACTACGCAGTTATTTATTTAATCTTATCCAACGCTTTGTAAAAAAAGCTATCATTTGTGAGTTAATTATGAGGCATAGTGCAAAAAGTTGCCAATTGTAAATGTATTAGAATTCAAACAAGAAGTCCTGGTTTGTAATTTGATAATCTTTATGAAAACTACATAAAGGTAAAAAGCATAAGATGTCTGCTGCTCGCAGCAAGTTGACGTGTTGTCAAACACTAAAACAAAAAAACGTCTCGATAAAACTCTGCCTTTAATTCGCACTCCCTCTGTCGATTTCCATCAAAATGGCAAAGATGTATAAAATAATAACACATTTTAAAGACCGGTGTACTTAATAAAATGTAGTTTATTATCATATTGCAAAGATTTGAAGGATAGGTCTAACATCAATAAATATTTTTAACACCTTTCAAAATTCTTGCGTCTACAACGGCGAGCGTGTGTTTATGCCTTATGTTGATTTTCGCGCCAACTCTCAATCTGTCAAAGGACAAATTTGAAAAAAAACGTCTATGGTCTTCCTTGTGGCGTCCTGTCATTCGGTTGGTTGGTGAATGTGCTGAAAAATATATTATTTTTCGTATAATGCCGTTCGCGGCCAGGTACCAATAAATTCTTGTGGCAGAGACGGTTTGGTGTTATTTCGTGTACTTACGCGCCGCTTGCGGCCGTTTAATAACGCCATGGCTGATATTAAGGTTGGTCCGCCCACAGTGATTGTTATTTTGATGTAACGGTTGCGCGGCGTGCTGCAGTGTTTATTTTTGTTGTCGCACCGTTTGTTTCACGTTGGAGAATACAAATATTTCTACCATATAATACACAGATCTGGGTGAAGATCCCTCGAGATTAGTTCGAGCGATCTATGCCCTTGAAGCAGGGTTAATAAGCTCAAATCCCGTCACGATTTCCATTGCTTGAACCTGTATTTGGCCTCCTTTGGTATAGCCTGGAATCTGGAAGACGGGAGTCGTTCTAAACGTCCTTTGTAATTACCGGTGCTGTGTTAACATTGGGCCTTTGACTACACTGTAGGAAACCCTAACCTAACTATGTGAAGGTTTTTTTTCCTTACATATGAGTAAGTATTGTAAATTTGTAATATATCGGTATTTTATAATATTCTTTTTTTAATCAGACAGGAGTTAAAGTCACTTTGGAACATAATTTTGCCATGTTTAGGGCAGATTTTTCAATAGTCTGATAAACAGGCAGATAACTATTCAACCGATTTATTTACGCTTCTGCTTATCCATCCCATATAGTAAGTCCATATGTTAATTGGTAAAGTTATAGTCAGATAATTGTGATAGAACATATAATTCTCAGGCAATAGCTATCCATATTTTTACAAACATGAATTTAAATTTTTTAGTCCAATAAGTACGATCTGAATATTGAAAAATTGGCCCTTGGTGTAATAGTGATGTATTTGTAGATTCGTTCTGTAACCAAATATAACTTCTACTCCAGAGCCCTTGATTTTTTTACCCTGTTTCATTTTTGTTTTTCCTATAAGAAATAGGGAAAAACACTCAAAGCAGTCATGCGGCCGATTTAAATAAAAACTAAAACTTAATATTATAATTTTTTCTAAAAATAACACATCCGTCAGTTTACTTTGTCTGATTTAAAATTTTACGATTTCAGTTTAGCTTTCCGAACATTATATGTGCACATGGTATGGGAATATATTGATTGGGTAAAGTTTGTTCGACTGTAGTATTTGAGTCTCTGTATTCTAGACTAGAATTTTAAATAAAACATTGTTTTCTTGGTTAGCACTAAAATATATTTTAAGAAGAAATTCTATTCAGCAAAACTTAAAAAAAAAAAAAATAATCCCTTGGTGTAGCTTGGTCCAACTCTACAGAAATCATTACAATATAATTGGTTTAAAACTTAAGTCAGGACACACTTAAGTTTAATGGGACATACGAAGATGAAAAAACTTGACTATCCAAAAAAAAAAATAACTTACACGATTTTAGCAGTATCCTGTAATAGTATTGAACATACATTTTCTATGTCTGTGGAATTATTTATATTTTAGGTTCTGTTCTCTTTGAAAGTTTTAGTTAAAAAATAATTTTACAAAAAACTTATCTAAACTTTTCCCCGCCCTCCTAGACAATGTTCAGCAAGATGGCGTCGCCGAAAGCCCCAGTGGAGGCCCCAGGTGGAGGCGGAGGCGGAGGCGGTGGTGGCGAGCCGGCAAAAAAGGCTGGGCAAAAGGCAACTATTGAGAAGATCTACCAAAAGAAATCACAACTAGAGCACATCCTGCTGCGTCCGGACACTTATATCGGCTCCGTGGAACGCGCAACCGAGACCATGTGGGTGTTCGACAAGGAGAAAGAGTGCATGACGCAGCGGGAGATCACATACGTGCCTGGTTAGTTGATTTTCTTTATTATCACACTATAATTCATGTAGTATTTTTGTCCGTTCACATTAAGACTGTCAAGAAGTCACAGGATATGTAATGGATGGCGGCACAGAAAAATCACCCCCCATTAGTTTTACCATATTCCGTTTACTATTTTTGCCAAAATACAATATTTATGAATACTAAACAGATCAAACTTTTAATGGCAGCACAGAAAAGTAAAGCACAGAAATAATAAAAAAATAAAAAAAATAAAAAAAGCGGCAATGAAAATTGTCCGTGTTTTCCATCCAGTTCAATGTAGCCGTGCAATACAAGGAAGGTCCTGGCATGGCACCTAGTTCCCATGTGGTGTGTTGGGCTAATACCATGACAGAAGGTATGGTATTAGCCATCCATGTCCAGTCACATAAAAAAAAAAAAAACACACGGCGTCTTAACGGTATTAAAAAATTTACTACTTCTTTCCAATGTGCTATATAGACAGTCGGTGTATTGAACCCAGGAACAATTGTCCAAAACATGGCCTTGAATGAATATAGTAATATAAATAAAAAAAAGGCTTTCATGTTAATAGAATTAGGCCATCAACAATTCACCCATGCTGAACATTGACAAATGATCTGACTTCACAGGCACCTTTCATAAATTTAGGAATTATAATTTTACGGATTTGCCCAGATGTAATATTTTAATAACTTGCTTCCTTGTATTCTACATGATGAAATTCGCCATAGGAAACACTGAAAATTTTGATTAATTATAATTGGTAAAAATAATATTATTATAATTATGATACATTTTTAAGCAAACAATAAAAATCTTAAACTGAAGACAATACATAACATTTTTAAAACAACATTTTGTGTTTGCCCAAGGTTATGATTGTGTGATACTCAACCAAAGCTTTCCTTTGAAAATATTGATATGCTGATTTATTCAAACATTTTCCAGGTTTGTACAAGATTTACGATGAAATCCTGGTGAATGCAGCGGATAACAAACAGAGGGATGCCAAGATGGATGTCATTCGAGTTGAAATCAACCAAGAGACCAATACTATCTCCATCTACAATAACGGTGGAGGTATTCCCGTAGTAATGCACAAGGAAGAAAAAATGTATGTTCCTACAATGATCTTTGGTCATCTCTTGACATCCTCGAACTATAACGATGAAGAGGAAAAAGTTACGGGTGGACGCAACGGTTACGGAGCTAAACTCTGCAATATATTCTCCACGAAGTTCACAGTTGAGACTGCCTCGAAACAGTACAAGAAGCATTTCAAACAAACCTGGGGCTCTAACATGACCAAAGCCTCTGAACCCAAAATTAAAGAATCAGGGAAAGATGATGATTATACTAAAGTGACTTTTAGCCCAGATTTGGCTAAATTTAAAATGGATAAATTGGAAGATGATATGGTACTGTTGATGGCCCGACGAGCATACGATATCGCCGCTTCAACTGCTGGAGTGAAGGTGTACCTGAACGGAGAAAGAATTAAGATTAATAAGTTTAAGGACTACGTCGATCTTTACATCAAGGGTAAGGAGGACGAGAACGGTCAACCACTTAAAGTTGTGTACGAAAAAGTTAATGACCGTTGGGAGGTTGCACTGTGTCTATCGGACCGTGGCTTCCAGCAGGTCTCGTTTGTGAACTCTATCGCTACGACAAAAGGTGGAAAACATGTCGACAATGTCGCCGATTCCATCGTCAAGAACGTATCAGAAGTGCTCAAGAAGAAAAACAAAGGAGGTGTAAATATAAAACCATTCCAAGTGAAGAACCACATGTGGGTCTTTATCAACTGCTTGATCGTAAATCCTACATTCGACTCACAGACCAAAGAGAACATGACACTCCAAGCCAAGAGCTTCGGATCAAAATGCGCTCTCTCAGAGAAATTTATCACGGCGGTGACAAAGAGTGGATTGGTGGAGTCCGTACTGACGTGGGCAAAATTCAAGGCACAAACTGAGCTCGTGAAGGCATCGGGAAAGAAACAGAGTAAGCTAAAAGGAATTCCCAAACTGGAAGATGCTAACGACGCCGGAACAAAAAATGCCCATCTTTGTACTCTGATCCTCACTGAGGGAGACTCGGCCAAGACATTAGCCGTTTCCGGATTGAGCATAGTAGGCCGAGACCACTACGGTGTTTTCCCACTCAAGGGCAAACCTCTAAACGTGAGAGATGCATCGCACAAGCAAGTTCTCGAGAACGTTGAGATCAACAATCTCATAAAAATCGTCGGGTTACAGTACAAGAAGAAGTACAACACGATGGACGACCTCCGCTCCCTGAGGTACGGCAAGGTGATGATAATGGCCGATCAGGATCAGGACGGATCTCACATCAAGGGATTGCTCATCAACTTCATCCATCACAACTGGCCGGAGCTGCTGAAGCTCCCGTTCCTCGAGGAGTTCATCACTCCTATTGTTAAAGCGACGAAGAAAGACAAAGAGTACTCGTTTTACTCGCTGCCCGAGTTCGAGGAGTGGAAGAACGAAACGGAGAATCATCACACGTTCAACATCAAATACTACAAAGGTTTGGGTACTTCGACGTCGAAGGAGGCCAAGGAGTACTTCCAGAACATGGAGCGACACAGGATCAGGTTCAAGTACAGCGGGACGACGGACGACCACCACATCGAGCTGGCGTTCTCGAAGAAGGGAGCGGACCAGAGGAAGGAATGGCTGACGAGTCACATGGACGAGGTTAAGAGGCGGAAGGAAATCGGGCTCCCGGAGCGCTATCTGTACACCAAGGAGACAAAGTCCGTTACTTACTCGGACTTTATTAACCTGGAACTGGTTCTCTTTTCCAATGGCGATAATATCAGGTGAGGACAGGAATAAAAATAAATAAACGTTTTCTTATAATGTTAATAGCTTGCCTTTTTTTTATGAAAATGTATGTGTCACGAGTAATCCTCAGAATACACACTTTAATCTTGAGAGAAAGCCTACTAATCGTTTTTAAAGGGCACCTCTGCATTAAGGCCCTGGGACTAGCCAAATCGCAAAGTTAGACGAGGCACCCCAAGTAAACAAGCTAAGTCTGACAATTAGAAGTTTAATTATTACAATATATGATGTCTTGTCTAGTGATCAACCTACTGTCATTAATGTATGTTTTCCTTTTTTCACACAAAAGAAATTGTGGAAACGGTGAACCTTTCCAAACTTTTTTGACTAAATGTAGAAATCTAAAAGCAAATGTAATTATTTGTAAATGCATATATGCTGCTTTTACTTTATCTAATGATCATATTACTTTCTAATGTGAAAAATCTACTTTATTATAATTATTCTTATTTAAATAAATGATGGAATCCAAAAATATTAACAATCCATTATCAGTCTGGGATTCTATTTGGACTTACTGAGGCGTTTCACTGCATATTATTACATTTGTTTAAGGATATATTTATATGGCGCAAGTAGTTCATGAGTCCTAGCACCTTAAGGTGGGCCTTCCCGCTCAACTCCCCATACAAACGTGGAAAAAAGGTCATGCGCATATTTCTGGTCAGAGATCCAAAATTATACTCAAAACAGCTTTACTTTATCAACTAGATGTTTGATGACCATTGGCATTGTAAAATCGTGTTTGGTCTGTAATTTATAAGGCCCGAAAGATCGAATTTTTCGCACGTTTTATACAATAACTTCAGATGTGGATTACTCAATGATAAAACACAACCATCTTAAAAAGGTTAGTCATCAGACCTAGCCTCTTTCATGAACATTTATAAACGATTTGGTTTTTGTTTGATGGTTTACTGTCGTGATTTACTTTTAGCTATGAGTCGTTTTGTAATAAAAATTTTCGTAAATCTTACCAAATCAAACACTATGCGCATTGTCTGTTTTGTGGACATGTTGCATCACCCTCATAACGGAACCTGTCTTTTTCTTTGAAACAAAGAAGGTCCCAGTGCGCAATAGCACGGTTTCGTACCGTGCCCGCGAATGAGTAATTCCCGTCGGGAAGGGCCGCCTTAATGTAATCGAACGTGTCCTCAGATCGATTCCGTCGATGATTGACGGCTTGAAGCCCGGCCAGCGCAAGGTGATATTCACGTGCATCAAGCGCAACGACAAGCGCGAGGTGAAGGTCGCCCAGCTCGCCGGCTCGGTGGCCGAGCACTCGGCGTACCACCACGGCGAGCAGTCGCTCTGCATGACCATCACGAACCTGGCGCAGAACTACGTCGGCTCCAACAATATCAACCTGCTCGAGCCGCGCGGCCAGTTCGGCACGCGGCTCTCGGGCGGCAAGGACTCGGCGAGCCCCCGTTACATCTTCACGCTCATGTCGCCGCTCACGAGGATGCTGTTTCATCCGCACGATGATCCGCTCCTCGTTGTGAGTAGACGTCGAATTACCGTCGGCACTCCGTTCTGACCAAGCCGTTTAACCTCTGGTACGGGGCGCATACCCCTTACCAGAGGTGTTGTTTTGATAACCGTTGGCGAACACTGTTTTCGATCTCTGTGATTTCAATATGAGAATTTATACACGGTGTTTTTTAATTGTTGGTCCCCAGTTAAAGTCGAAAGGAGCACATATGATTCAAAGAACTAAATCGAATAAATGCTTCTTTATTAAAAAAACACAATATTTTGTTACTTTAAAATAAAACGTTAATGATTTTATTGCCTTTTGTACAAAGCCATCCACAAGTGCACTTGTACTTTCAAATTGAGTGCAGAGTTGGACAGTCGTTCAGACAGTTGGACAGACAGTAGTTCTTCAAGCACTTTGTCGATTGATTGCATTATACATATGATACTTAATAATTTACACCTCCAATTATTGGTGTGCACTGGGTGCCAAGAGATGAACATATGTTAACTGTACTTACCTAATTACATTATGAAATATAAATTAACTTTTTTGTCATGCATTCGATATTGTTTTGAAAGTAGTTACTACTCAAAACAAATGAACTAAGATTTTGCGAGTTATTGTGTTTTGGATTGCTCTATGTCTACTATAATGTTTGCTATTTTGAGATAATAGATAAAGTTTAATTTTATTTATTGGTTTACCTGCTGCAGACAAAGTTTTTCCGAAAAGCCAAGTTATATTCCTGTTCACCTAGCAATGGCTATGGTATTCAGCAGGGCAGATGTCTTAACTTTTGCGTGAATCGAATGAAACATGTTGTAACGTGGACCGCAGCACGAGTTCGAAGACAACCAGAAGATAGAGCCGATCCATTACATCCCCATCCTGCCCATGGTGCTGGTGAACGGCGCCGAGGGCATCGGCACCGGCTGGTCCACCAAGATACCCACATACAACCCCCGAGATATCGTCGCCAACATCCGGTGAGCACCGCTGAAATTACAAGGTCAATTATAGTCTTCTATGTGATCGAAATCCAGGTCCCGGCGAATGTTATTGAATGTAAATATCTCAGTTTCTGATTATATGTGTAATGATTGATTTAATGGTAGATATCAGAGCGGAGACATCATCGAAGTCTATAAGATCCTCAATAATTACTACAGTACCTCCAAACTCAACGAAATGTTTGCAATAAACACATTGGCTCACCTTAGAAGACATAGCCTAAAGCTGAACCACTCTTCCTCAAGGACAAATCCCAGAAACCATTTTCTTTGCAACAGAGTTTTACACTCCTGGAATCAACTACCACAGAAAGTCATAAGTGCCAAAACAGTTAATGGGTTCAAAAATTTACTAGACAAATATGAACACAGGAATAAACCATAAAACCAAAACAAAAAATTCTTAAAAAAAAACAAGTGCACTCAGTAGTTCTAAAACCTGATATGCACGCATCAGATTATAGCTACTAGTGTTATGAACCGAATAATAATAATAATAAATAATAATATTATTTTATAGATGACAATAGAAGTAGCAGCGGTGCGTAAGCGCTTTGAAAACTTCGGTGACAAATTATTGTGCTCACTTCAGCTGAAATGTTTTGTGTCTGTTCCAAACTTATCTGCTCCCCTGCATTAGCTAGGACCCTCGTACCATTACTCCGAGCTGTCCCTGAACATATGTTCTCACGCCGTAGGCTAATGTTGGACGGGGAGGAGCCCAAGACGATGCACCCGTGGTACAAGAACTTCCGCGGCACGGTGGAGGGCTTCGGCGACAAGTACGTGATCTCGGGCGAGGCGGCCGTGCTGCCCGGCGAGCGCATCGAGATCACCGAGCTGCCCGTCGGCACGTGGACGCAGAACTACAAGGAGAACGTGCTGGAGCCGATGCTGGGCACCGACAAGGTCAAGCCCATCATATCCGAGTACCGGGTAAGTTCTAGGGTTTCTTTACTCTCGGTATCTTAGCATGATCTACCGTGATCTAGTATAAGAAATGAATCATGCACTGTTTCTACATGCGAAGTATTGTATTGTTTATTCATCATCCATAGACAGTACACTGCACTCGGATTTGTCATGTTTTAACATTGGCCAGTTCAGCAAAACAAAACAGCGAAGAAGAACTGGAAAGAAACTTCGCTGTTTTTTTTTCAACGTCCACTTAGTCTAAATTTACAAAAGTGTTTTTTAATTATTTTAACAAAAACATAGGTAAGACACTAAATTAACATGAATTCACAAAATTTACCATTCATGCCGTATGCAACAGTTAATGACAAATATCATTTTATTTGCAAACACTAACTAATAAAACCAAGTTAAAGTGTTAATATCATGGCTTCCTGCTACAAATGTGACAAAAAAATACAAAAAGTTGATGAAAAGAACCCAAAAATATCGTGTTATGGATGTGAGCGAGCCGTTTGTGTTAAGTGCAGTGGGCTAACTGCCACGGAGCTAAGAGTGGTAACTCTCACCGCCCAATCACTACGGTACCTCTGTCCAGACTGCGAGGTAGGCCTCCGCCAGTTGCCCAGTCTGAAGAAGCTCATTAATGACCTCAGTGAAGAAATTGGTGGCCTCCGACGGGAAATCGCAGAGATGAAGAAAAGTAGGGGTGAGGCACTGAACCTCGACATGGTGGTCGAGGAGCTTGAAGATAGGAGGTTGCGGAGCTCAAACGTCATCCTGTTCGGGATTCCTGAGTCCAGTGCGGAGGATGCGGAGCAGCGCAAACAGGAGGACGCGAGCAACGTGGAACGAGCGCTCACCGCTCTGCCGCAGCCGCCTCGTCCCCGTGCACTCATCCGCCTCGGTAAGCCGAAGCCCGGCTCCACGACTCCACGCCCCCTCAAGCTCATCATGACCGGTAAGCGAGAAGCCATTGCTGTTTTGAAGAACAGGTCGAAGCTACCGAGCTCCGTGTCCGCCAAGTCTGACCTCACGGTCTACCAGCAGGACAAACTGAGAAGGCTGAGGGAAGAACTGGCGGAGAGGGTTGCCAAAGGAGAGGATGACATCACTATTAAGTATGTCAACAACTGCCCCAAGATAGTGCAGATTCCAAAAAAGTGATGTTATCCAATATCACCGAATTCACCTTCTTCTACACGAACCTGGCATCCTTAACGGCGAAATTTGATCTACTTCTTATAGAAATCAACAAATTAAAACCAACATGTATTATTATCACCGAAACACATCTAACACCTGATGTGGGAGACAGCATCATCAGCATATCTGGATACACACTGTTCCGGCAAGATAGAGGCGGAGGCAAAAAATGGGGTGGTGTAGCAATATACATTTCAAACTATCATAAAAATATCCCAATAGTAGCTGAAAGAAACACCATATATCATAATAACAATGTTGAAGCCCTGTGGTTGGATTTGAAGTACAATAATTTCAATATTCTTCTGGGCGGTGTCTACCGACCAACACATTACACATTGGAGGAGTCAGATAAGCAGCTGTTCGATTTAATAAAGCAGGCGTCCGAGGCAGGCACCACACTTATCCTGGGCGATTTTAACCTGCCTGACATCCACTGGCCTCCGAAAAAGTTTGATGGATACAACACATTACACGATAAATTCATAGAAATGTACACAAGTAGTAATTTACATCAGCTAGTAAACAATATAACTCGGAAACGAAACCAACAAGAATCACTTCTAGATCTTATTATGTGTAATGATGAAAATCTGTGTACAAAATTGGAATACCATCCCAACGTAGGTAAGAGCGACCACCTAGTTATTCTCGCTAGTGTACAAATTATAGAGAACCGCGGATGCGACTATCCTCTGAAAAGACTACGGCCAAACTATTTTAAAGCGGACTATAAAGCCATAGCTACAATGCTGAAGGAAGCAAATCTCAACAATAAACATACTGACATCATAGAAGCATGGAATGAATTTGGATCCATTGCAAAGAATGCACTTAACACCCACGTACCTCTCTCCAAACAAACAGTTATATCTGCCAATAGACCATGGATTAATAGAGATATTCTTGAATTGGTAAAGAAAAAGAAACAACTTTGGAGACTCTACCAACTTGTTAAATCCGATAAAGCATACGCAGCTTATCGTAACATCAATAACAACATTGTCAGCGTAACAAGACAAGCGAGGCGGTCATTTGAGACACACATTGTAGAGACTTGGCCCAAATCATTTTATGGGTACATCAGGAAGCAACTTTCCTCTAAAGTGGGTATTCCGCCAGCGCTCCGAGCACACAACTCTACAGACGTAGTTACTGATCACCGGGGAATAGCCAATGTATTTGCTAAGCAATTTGAAAAATCCTACGTCCGAGAATGCGATGGGCCTATGCCACAAATTGGAGTTTCAAGAGTAGAAAACTCTATAGAAACTGTAGAGTTTAGTCCTGCTGCAGTGTACAAGTCTCTACAATCCTTCAGAAACAACACCGCCATGGGACCCGACTCACTGCCCGCAGTTTTTCTTAAGGAATGCTCTACAGAACTATGCGACCATTTGGCACACATAATGACTATATCATTTGAATGTGGAAAGCTGCCAACAGATTGGAAGGAGGCGATAGTTACACCAATATATAAGAAAGGTGACAAATTCGACCCAGCCAATTACCGTCCAATTAGCCTGACGAGTATTGTCTGCAAAGCCATGGAGAAAATAATAATATCGGAAATAAGAGCTTTCCTAGCCCATGAGAATGTAATCCTTGAGGAGCAGCATGGATTTGTCCCTAGACGTTCAACGGTCACCAACCTGCTCAAATGTGTGGACAAATGGACGTGTGATTGGAATGAGAGACGGCCCACTGACATCATTTACCTGGACTATGAGAAGGCTTTCGATAGAGTTCCCACCAAACGGCTCTTGCATAAATTAGAACACTTTGGCTTCCGAGGAAATCTCCTGTCATGGTTCCGAGATTTTCTGACAAATAGACGGTTTCGTGTGCGAGTTGGAGAGGATATGTCTGAACCTTACCAAGTTCTGAGCGGTGTACCACAAGGATCCGTCGTCGGCCCAGTCGCCTTCGGAGTATTCCTAACAGATTTAGGAGAGATAACACACCTCAATTTCTCTCTTTTCGCTGATGATACCAAATTTTTTGCTAACCCTATTATCGCCCAGCAAAAAATCCAGGACACCCTTGACAAGATTTCTGGCTGGACAAAGGAGTGGCTATTGTCACTCAATGCCAGTAAATGCACTGTGCTACACCTAGGACCCAAAAATCCACATCACTCTTACTGGCTTGATGGAAAAATGATTGAGACAGTGACAACGCAACATGATCTCGGTGTGACAATTTCAGAAGATCTTAAATGGGAGACACACATCACAGAAGTCGTCAAGAAAGCCAATTCCCTACTATACATGATCAGAAAGGCCTTCTCGTACATAAATACAGAACTATTCCTAAAATTATATAAGGCCTATGTTCGCCCCTTATTGGAATATGCTTTTCTGATTTGGAACCCTTATTTTAGAAAGGATATAGACCTTGTGGAAGGCGTTCAAAGACGGGCCACAAAAATGATCGCAACACTTAAGAAGCAAAGTTATGAACATCGACTTAAAGTTCTCGAACTCAGCACCCTAGAGGAACGCCGCCAGCGGGGGGACCTCATAGAAACATACAAAATCCTCAATGATTACTATAATTTACCAAATCTCAAAGAAATGTTCACAAAAAATACAAACATACACCTTAGAGGGCACAGCTTAAAACTTAACCACTCTGCATCAAATTCTAACCCCAGGAAACACTTCTTGGTGAACAGAGTTGTAGACTCTTGGAACAAGCTGCCGGAGGAGGTCATTAGGGCTGAAACTGTAAATGGATTTAAAAATCGACTAGACAAACACTTAAAGGCAATAAAAAAATAAAATAAAAATAATCAATAATAATAATAAACAATCAACAACCAATAAATAAAATCAAAACAAATATAGAATGTGAATCATAAGTAATATTAGTAATTCCATTTTTATTTATTCTTTTAATATACAAGTGCACTCCGGGAAAAATGAAATTCACGCATCAGCTTTAAGCTGCTAGTGATATAAATAACATAATAACATAACTATCCCCACCAACTATGTAATATGTTGCCAATTGGAGCAGGCCAGTCCCCACAAACAGCACCCGTTCACGAGCATCACGCCGGGCACAGCCATTACCTCTCTCGACCATATTTTAGGGAAAGAGATAAAGTGCATAGTTGCCGTTTATTTTTATGGAACTGGGGATTGTTTGCTACTACTGTCATGATATTGGCCCAACACAATCCTTGAAAACAATGCGAGGACTTAACTTGTAAATGTATTACTACGGGCTACATTAAACTGAATGGAAAACACGGACGATTTTTGCTTCGGCCATGGCAAATATTTGCGTAAACGTACCACCCAGTAAGTAAGGAATGGGACCTGCAGTTTTAGGTGGAATCTGAACCACAAGCGAGATATCCCTCTACCGAAGCATGTTTCCTGTATGATCATTCTATCGATTTCCTGATGACTCTTTTAAGGTGGCCCAACCCGCTCATCTCCCCATACAAAAGGGGAAAGAAGATCACGCCCATATTTCTTGTCAGAGATCCAAAATTTTGCTCAAAATAGCTTTATTCAATCGAACTAGATGTCTGATGACCATTGGCATTGTTAAATTGTGTTTGGTTTCCTAGTTACAAGGTCCGAAAGTTCGAATTTTTGGCGCGTTTTATACAATAACTTTGGAGGTGGATTACGCAATGATAAAGTAAGAACATCGTAAAAACATTAGTCATCAGACATAGCTTATTTAATCAAGATTTATGATATATTTGGTTTTTGTTAGATTTTTGACTACAGCGGTCGTGGTTTACTTTTAGCTATAAGTCGTTTTGAAATTAAAATTTTCGTAAATCTTACCAAATCATACACTATGCACATTGTCTTTTTTGTGGACATGTTGCATCTTCCTCATCACGGAGCCTGTCTTATTCTTTGAAACAGAGAATGTCCCAGAGCGCAACAGCACGGTTTTGTACCGTGCCCGCGAATGAGTTAGGCCCGCCGGGTTGGGCCGCCTTAATGAAGGAACTCACTTTTTCGTAAACATGGTTATTACAGGAGTACAACACCGACACGACCGTGCGTTTTGTGGTAACTCTCCTGCCGGGCAAGCTGGCGGAGATAGAGATGGGAGAGGGCATTCACAAGGTCTTCAAACTGCAGACCACAATCTCCATGACGTGCATGAATGCCTTTGACCACAACAACTGCCTCAAGAAGTAAGTGAACTTTCCTTCCTCATTCGATACGAGCCCAAAATTGTATTTAATGGATACAACATTATCGTTATCTCATTAATTTGAGTTTTAGCAACATCTACATTTGAAGCATTGTAATCAGATCTTGAAAATAGTCTAAAACAGATTTTTGGTCGTGACATTCGTCGGAAGAAGGATTCCAACCTGCGACCTTTGGATTAGATGTCCACTGCTCTAACCATCTGAGCTATCCCGACAATTACGTCAGCCGACGAATTTATCGATTATAATCGACACAATGCTAGCACTAGATGGCACTGATGATTTAGCGTGTTGGACCCTACGCTAAGGCATTATGACTGCAATGCTTGAGATATCAATCAGTCACGACCAAAAACTTTTTCAGATTGTTTTTAAAATATGATTGCAATGCTTCGAATGTAGATGTCGCTGAAACTCAAATTAACAACAACAATCGTTACGTAGATACGAGAAAGTGGAGGAGATCCTGCGCGACTTCTACGGCGTAAGGGTGCAGTACTACACGAAACGGAAGGAGTTCCTGGAGGGGCAGCTCCAGGCGGAGGCCGACAAGCTCACGAACCAGGCGCGCTTCATCGTGGAGAAGTGCGACAAGGGACTTGTCGTTGAGAACAAGAAGCGGAAGGCGATGGTGGAGGAGCTCATCAAGCGAGGTTTGTGCGTTTCGAACTTGCCTCTCGACAAGTATGTGGGAAGAAACGAGATTGCGCTACAAACTATTTGTTGTGCTTAAGAGTGTTAGAATGTTTTAAAGCGTACGCGGGACATAACTGTAATATTTAGTTAGACGGCTTACCGCGCGTGTGAGGAGCAGGACGCGATGCTCGACGTTTCAGAGCGTCACATGGGCTCCATTTACTGGATCGATTGTTACAATGTTTTTAGTAAACCATGGGTTTCATTTTTAGCTAATTATTAAAATTAGTAAAATGGTTGCTATTTAATAGCTTTGTTTATAGTTACCATTTCTGCTAACTAATATCTTATTCTCTGGTTAATCTAGGTAACCTTTAAAGCTAGCTAACATATTTTACTTCTTGGTTACTCAACTGCTAGCTAACCAAACTGTTTTAGTTGGTGGTTAAAATTCTAGCTAGCTATTAATAAATGGTAACAATTCTATTTAGCTTTTATTTAGCTATTTAGTTTAGCAGGCTTTATTTGGCCTATTACAGTGCTGTTCTGACCTGCTTCTGATGATGAAATGGTTAGCACATGAATACATTTCGTCCAGTAATTATGTATGAAAATTTATTCATGAAGTATTACTAACACACGCACTGTTGACGCGCTCGACCGACTCCATATGTGCATATCTGTGAAGCAGTGAGCGCATACCATACATTTCTATACATACCGAGTATCGGTCAAGCCCTGAGACAGGACTTGCAATTGTAGCTCGTGGTGTAGGGGCTAGAGGACTTGCCTTTCATGCTAGAGGTCTGGGTTCAAATCCTCGCCCTGACATGCACCACTTTCTTTCTCTTTCTGAGTTGGATAAGTGCATTTCGTTACGAATGCAAGCTGATCCATGGTTTGGAACCTATGTAAAACTGTAGGTCCTCTTCCTCTACTAGGTGGTAGAGTTAAGCGCGCCCGGGTTGGTACCACCGCATTGGATGAAACTATGGTTTAAGCAGCAATGAAAAATTGTCCGTGTTTGCCCATCCAGTTCAATGTAGCCGTGCTCATAAAGGGAAAGTCCTTGCAGGGCACCTGATTCCTTCGGGAATGTGGTGTATCGGGCTAATATCATAACGGTAACGGTAATTAGACATCCATGTCAGATTGCATAGAAAAAAAGAAGGTAGCTGACCTGTTTAGTTCGTGGTTACAAACGTAGCTACCCAAAATTTTGTTCTTTATTTTTTTTTTTTAATCTTTATTATTTTTAGGACTTTTTAAGCTACGCCTATGCCAGTCCCAAAGTGCCTTTAAATCATAATACCAAGGAAACAAATAAAAAGAGCCACTACCTCCTAAGAATTCCTTTGAGATAAAGTCTACTAAACTCTTTTACAAAACCTAACATAATAATAAAATTCTCACTATTCGGTTGACATAACACAATATGCATTTTAAAGAAGAGGTTAATCCTGTCAGTTTTCAGTAATACTTGTAATCTTCTTCGAAGATGCCTGTTCTGTTCACATTCTAATAAAATATGTTATCAATTATTGACTGTTGGCATTAACTGAAAATAATTTGAAAATTGTGCCATCACTTATCCATCCCATTGCCAACTTGGTAATCTCTTTTATAACAATTTGTGCGATCTCCATAATTTTTTCTCCCCATTCTTTACGTGACGACAGTATTATTTCTTGTATTCGTATAGCAATTCTCTGTAAATATTCCGTTTTCTTGTTTTCTTCTAATTTCTGTTTATTATTGTTTTCGTTACAAGCGTGACTTGTTCCCGCATAATTTTGTGATTCATTTATTTTATGTTTCACTACACTTGCATAGTCTCTCTTAGATCTTAGGATCGGAGCAAATTTCTTCTGCTGTATCGGGGTTTCTGAAGGAATGGGGGGTCGGGAATATGCAACAGCAGTGGGTTGTGCGATGGAATTGAACTGGAAAGGTATAGTGGGAGTCTTGAGTAAGGGATATTCTTCAGTAGTGAGAGTTTGCTTGGATGTTGAAGCTAGGGCATTAAAGTTGGTGCTTGAGTTTTCCGAATTTTTAGCTTTGTTGAACTTCTCTAATGCAATTTTATGTGTACAATTGCGTTCAGACATTATACTGCGGATTACTTTTTCCTTTATGTAAATCGGGCACGATTTATCTAGAGACATGTGGTTACCTTGGCAGTTCAAGCACCTATGATTCAATGTAATGCAGTTTTCGTGTGCTCCTCCACATTTGGGGCAAAGTTTTTTGCCCGTAGGACAAACCTTAACGGTGTGCCCGAAGCGCCAGCATCCAGAGCACTGGGTCACCGGAAATGTATAAGGCTCGACCTTGCACCTGCTGTTGTAGGCAGAAACATATTTGGGGAGTTCAGCACCTCTAAAACAAATCCTAACTGCCTCACTTTCGTGCCACTCTCCAAACTGTATCTTCTTTAGTAGACGTTTGACAGATATTATTTCTAGTTCCGAAGTTATGATTTTTATTAACTCAGCCTCGTTTATGTCTATATCGATGTTCTTTATGACACCAAACGAGCAAGGTACTTCGTTTACTGAGACACATATTATTCTTTTTTCTTTCAAAAATAAATTCTCTGTAAGTTCCTTTACTCCTTGTTCGGTCGCGCAGTGTATGACAACTTTATAGGGATTCACATATTTTGTCTTAGTAATTTCCGGTACATTCGCTTCTTTCAGCAACTTCGCTAGTCCGATTTGCTTAGGAAGCTTGTCCTTACTCGTAATATGTACTTGCCGGGTTAAGTCGTGATCGTGTTTGGTCGTTTGTGAGTTGGTCTTTTTGCCTTTTTTTTCCACGGTCGCCCATTCCACTTCTCCAGAATGATCCGTCGGGCATGGCCGCTTCTCTCCCACACTACGCTGGTTATGACTGGATTCCTGTTCCATGTAAGCAGTGTTTTCATTTTTATTCGTCACCACCAGATCGTCATCAAAGGTATCTGGAGGGGTTCGAAAGCTCTCAGGGTCGTCACGGTTCATTTACGATACTTTTCAGAAAAATTGAAAAAAAATAAGCAAAATTTTCAGTCCTATCACTTTGACGTTTTTCTGACAGATGGTTCTTTATTTGTAGACCGAAGTTGGCCAAATATGTAACGGTATTAAATTTGTAAATTTTCTTCCAGGCTACGCGCCGGACCCCATCGCGGACTGGAAGAAGCGTGCGAGCAAGATGCAGGGACTTAACGGCATCGAGGAGGAAGAAGTGGAGAGCGAGGAGGAGGAGGTGGAAGTGGCCAAGCCGGGCAAGCCCATTGACCCAGGTTCGATGCTCGCGCTGCTAATTTTCTGAAATGGTGACATCTGCGTGAAAAGTATTGTAATTTGATTTCGAAAATGAGCAGAAACTTCATCCTTCGCATTACATATCTAATGCTTTACCGTCACTGAACAAGTTAGCATGTCACACAACAATTTAGCCTGTCACACAAATTATTAGATTGTCATACAATAATGTATCATGTCACACAACAAATAAGTCTGTCCCAACAATTAATTTTTCATACGACAAATTAGATTGTCATACAATAATGTCTCATATCACACAACAAATAAGTCTGTTCTAACAATTAGTTTGTCATATGACAAATTAGATTGTCATACAATAATGTATAATGTCACACAACAAATAAGTCTGTCCCAACAATTAATTTTTCATACGACAAATTAGATTGTCATACAATAATGTCTCATGTCACACAACAAATAAGTCTGTCCTAAAAATTAGTTTGTCATATGACAAATTAGATTGTCATACAATAATGTCTCATGTCACACAACAAATAAGTCTGTCCTAACAATTAGTTTGTCATATGACTAATTAGATTGTCATACAATAATGTATAATGTCACACAACGAGAGTTGGACGTTGCTATGACATGCTTTTAATCGGTCAGATTATCATTGTCGTTGCTGAGTTCGCGTCGTACCGTTTCAGATCAAGCGTTCCAGAAACTAAAGGAGGTGAAAAAGTACAACTACCTGCTGGGCATGTCCATGTGGATGCTGACCAAGGAGAAGAAGGACGAGCTGTTGAAGCAGCGCGACCAGAAACTGAGCGAACTCTCCATCCTCAAGTCAGTGCCTGCGAGATGTCTTGCTTTTGGTTAAGAGCGCCCTTCCCGACGGGACTAACTTCTTGGCGGGCGCAATATAAAATCGTGCTAACGCGCTCTGGCACCGTCTCTGGTGCAAAAAAACAGGCTCCATGATGAAGAGGTCTTTCCCGGTCGCAAATAACTTAAGGATGTTCCGACCCATACAATGTTTTTTTTACACAGAACGCAAAAAGTATTGCACTTTAAGGCACGGATTTGTCAAAAATATTAAATATAGTCATATCAGTTGCAGCGAAAATATATTCACAATTTCAGGTTTAATGGTTTCGTTGTAATTGCCGATTAGAAGTTTTACACCGATAGATGGCGCTGTTAAATAAAAATCGTATTTAAATAAATTGTAACAAAACCAATAATCCTGAAATTGTGAAATTGTTTTCGCTGCAAGTAATATGACTATATTAAACTTTTATTATTAATTCGTGGCTCAAAGTGCAATACTTTTTGCGTTGTGTGTGCAAACAACTTTATATGGGTCGGAACAGCCTTAATGGCGGGCGCAATATAAAATTTGAGCACGATTTGCTCTGGTCCAAAGAAAAAGACGGGTTGGGATGAGGAGGACCCAACATGTCCATTAAACAGGCAATGGCGTAGTGTTTGAATTTGGTTACATTTACAAAATAATTAATTACAAAACGACTTGAAGCTAAAAGTAAATCACGAACGCCTTAGTCAAAGATCAAACAGAAACGAAATTGATTCTAAATCTTCATGGAACAAGCTAGGATTGATGACCACATCTTTTTCTATGATGTTGTTTTCTTGTTGAGCAATCTACGTCCAAAGTTATCGCATAAAACGCTTAAACAATTCAAACTGTCAGACTTTGACAGAACTTTGAACGGCTCATAGACTAGTGGCGCGGGGACTGGCCTAGCGTACCAGAGGTCTGGGTTGGGAGGCTTCTCTTTCTGAGTTCGATAAGTGCATTTCGTCACGAATGCGAGCTGCTCCATGGTTCGGAATCCATGTAAAACTGTATGTCCCCTTCCCCTATTAGGTGGTAGGGCTTAAGCCCGACCGGGTCGGTACCATGAAAAGATGGTCGAAGCGGCAATGAAAAATTGACAGTGTTTTCCATTCAGTTCAATGTAGCCATGCTCAAAAAGGGAAGGTCCTGGAAAGTCCTTAGGGAATGTGGTGTATTGGCCTATTATCATTACGGTAATTGTGTGGTGTTAGCCATTCATGTCAGGTTGCATAAAAAAAAAACCTGATCTTTCCACGTTTGGAAATTTTAATTAGAAACACAATTAGAAGTTCTTACATACGACTGGTAGACTCTTTAAATCCAGTCAGTCCTAAGCCAACCGCAGAGTAAAGAATTTAAAATTGTTACCAACTTCAATAACTCTTGCGCTGGGCAGCAATCAAGAAGAACAAAATTGTTTGCGATGAAATTTGTTGCGATAGGGCTCATCCATCATGCCTAAAGCCAATAGTAAAAAAAACCGAGGAAATTGTAGCTTGAAAATTGGCTAACCTTACGAAAATAGTGTTAAATGTATATAATATAAATGTATGTATATATAGATATGTTTATGTTTATGTTAGTAATAGACTGTATTTATAATTTTTTTTATTTAATTGAATACCTTTTTTTTTTTTATATGACGACATGGATGGCTAATACCACAAGTTCTGTCATGGTATTAGCCCAACACACCACAAGGGAACTAGGTGCCATGCCAGGACCTTCCTTATATTGCACGGCTACATTGAACTGGATGGAAAACACGGACAATTTTCATTGCCGCTTCGACCATCGTTCATCCAATGCGATGGTACCAACCCGGGCGGGATAAACCCTACCACCTAGTGAGTAAGGAAGGGGACCTACAGCTTTACGTGGAATCCGAACCACGGCCAGCCTCTCTCAACGGTCGAATGGTCACCCATCCAAGACCAGACCGGACCCACGGTTGCTTAACTTCGGAGAGCGATCGCCGAAGTGTCGCGCCACTGGGCCACTGAGGCTGACTAGCATACCTACATTTCGTTAAATATATAGAAAATAAGTAGCTATGCTTAGTCTTAGTTAAGTTTTCATTTACATTGTTCTGTATTAATTAGTTATAAGCATTGTTTTTCGTTGCTTACCCTGAGCTGTAAAATTTCCCTATGATATTTCCCTCCCTTAGGCAATAAATCCGCCTTTGCTTTGTACTTTGTATGGATTGCAATAAAGAATATTATTATTATTATTATATTATTATTATCATTAAAAATCTATGAAAAGAATAAAAAGTACAGTATTTTCATTTATTTTATATAAAGAAGCTACTATAGTGCAGTGCTATCTGTAAAAAGTTTTGGTTGACTCTCCCCATTGACAACAAAGAAGACAGGACCGCCAACCGCAGCTCAATTTGTCGAGAGCCACCGCTTGCATGAGTATTGCCGCTTGAATCAATATTGCGTTGGCGCGTGCAGGGCGAAGACACCGTCGATGCTGTGGCGCGAGGACCTGGACGTGTTCCTTCAGAAGCTGGACGAGGTCGAAGAGAAGGAGCGGCAAGATGAGCAGAGCGTCAACAAGAAGCAGTCAAAGGCGCTCGTGAGTACCCACTATGGCAACTTATTTGGCCCTCATCTGAGGTAATGTTTCCTGATTTCATTTATATTGCTGTCAATATATTGGTTAAGTTTTATAAATACAGTAGATGCTTGGTAAGAGGTAATGTTTCCCGATTCAATTTATATTACTGTCAATATATTGATTAAGTTTTATAAATACAGTAGGTGCTCGGTAAGAGGTAATGTTTCCCGATTCAATTTATATTGCTGTCAATATAGTATTGATTAAGTTTTATAAATACAGTAGGTGCTCGGTAAGAGGTAATGTTTCCCGATTCAATTTATATTGCTGTCAATATATTGATTAAGTTTTATAAATACAGTAGGTGCTCGGTAAGAGGTAATGTTTCCCGATTCAATTTATATTGCTGTCAATATATTGATTAAGTTTTATAAATACAGTAGGTGCTCGGTAAGAGGTAATGTTTCCCGATTCAATTTATATTGCTGTCAATATATTGATTAAGTTTTATAAATACAGTAGGTGCTCGGAAAGAGGTAATGTTTCCCGATTCAATTTATATTGCTGTCAATATATTGGTTAGGTTTTTTTAAATACAGTAGCTCTGTAATCCGGCACCTGTTTTTTTTTTCGTATGCTAGATCTGCCAGATTATTGGGTCTAATGTGCAATTGGGAAATAAATTATATCACAGATTCTTACAGTAACACTAGTATTATGGAACACATTTAAGTGATGCTTAGCAGTAAGTCATGCTTGTGAACTAGTTTTAGGGTTCCGTACCCAGAGGGTAAAAACGGAATCCTATTACTAAGCCCCCGCTGTCCGTCCGTCCGTCCGTCCGTCAAAGGGAAAAGGGCTGTATCTCATGAACCGTAACAGATAGGAAGCTGAAATTTTCACAGATTATGTATTTATTTTGCCGCTATAACGACAAATAGGTAACATTAGAAAATAATAATAATTAAAGGGGGGCCATACAAAAAACTTGTTTTTTTTTATCTTGTGCGATGGTACGGAACCCTTCGTGTGCGAGTCCGACTCGCACTTGGCCGGTTTTACAAGGGTGGTAAAATAGACCCTAAGTGATTCCAAAAGTACCAAAACTTCCCTATGAATTATACAAATTGTAGTCTGACATCATCAATTTTGATGTCTGAATAGATTTTTTTTAATGTGAGGTATTTTATGTTTGCATATAAAATTTTACGAATCCCACGATATCTTAGCTTACGTGTTTTAAACCCACCAGCCATGCATTTTTTACAGTTTTACAGTAACCAAATCAAACAGTTGTCACAGAGTTGACAGGTTATTGTGATTATAATTTATTGTTTTTTTGTCTATACGCTATCAGATGGACAGGATAAAAACATTGAAGGCAAGTTGTTATCATTACTATTAATTTAAATTAATAGATGCAGTGTGTTTCTAATTATTTTCTATGTCCTCGTCTGCAAGTATTACAAGTTTTTATTTATTTTCTGGCGAGGTGGTTTGTGATTACTGATATCTGCTCCAAATATGAGGAAGCTTATGTTTCTTAGACTCGGTGGAGTGAGATTGTGTAGGGGAAAGGAATGATTTGTATTTGTTGAGTTGTTGTTGTGTAAGTAAGGAAGGGGACCTACAGTTTTGCGTGGAATCCGAACCACGGCCAGCCTCAACGGTTGAAAATGGTCACCCATCCAGAACCTAACCGCATTTAGAGGTGCAGGAATCGCAAGGCGTCGCACCACTGGTCTACCGAGGCTGATAAAGCCTGTTATCGTAGAGCACATATCGAGCGGCTCGTAGCCTAGTGGCGCGGGGACCGGCCTAGCGTACCAGAGGCCCGGGTTCAATACCAACTTGCACCACTGTCTTTCTCTTTCAGAGTTCGATAAGTGCATTTCGTCACGAATGCGAGCTGCTCCATGGTTCGGAATCCATGTAAAACTGTAGGTCCCCTTCCCCTACTAGGTGGTAGGGTTTAAGCCCGCCCGGGTTGGTACCATCGCATTGGATGAAAAGATGATCGCAGTGTTTTCCATCCAGTTCAATGTAGCCGTGCTCATAAAAGGAAGGTCCTGGCATGGCACCTAATTCCTTCGGGAATGTGGTGTATTGGGCTAATATCATAACGGTAGTTGTGTGGTATTAGCCATCCATGTCAGGTCGCATAAAAAAAAAAAAAAACATATAAAGAGCTGTATTTCCCATAGTGAAATTAATAGATTTATGTTTTATGATCCTTATAATATTATTTGCATATGTAAGTATGTGTGTATGTAAGTTCTGGTTTCTCGCAGGCGGCGAACACGAAAAAGAACCGCAAGTCGCTAATGGACATAGCGCCGTCGCGCGAGGGCCGCCGCGTCGAGCCCAAGATCTCGGACGACCTCATCAAGCGGATCCAGGCCGCCGAGAAGAGCAAGGCGCGGAAGGAGATCAAGAAGGAGTACGATCCGGTGAGTCGCTGCTTTTTGTGAGCATAGAACTCGTATCCATGAGACGATGTGAAACATTCACAAAGAGTTTTTAGGGTTCCGTACCCAAAGGATTTTTTTTTTTTTTATGTGACTGGACATGGATGGCTAATACCACAAGTTCTATCATGGTATTAGCCCAACACACCACATGGGAACTAGGTGCCATGCCAGGACCTTCCTTATATTGCACGGCTACATTGAACTGGATGGAAAACACGGACAATTTTCATTGCCGCTTCGACCATCGTTCATCCAATGCGATGGTACCAACCCGGGCGGGATAAACCCTACCACCTAGTAAGTAAGGAAGGGGACCTACAGCTTAACGTGGAATCCGAACCACGGCCAGCCTCTCTCAACGGTCGAATGGTCACCCATCCAAGACCAGACCGGACCCAACGTTGCTTAACTTCGGAGAGCGATCGCCGAAGTGTCGCGCCACTGGGCCACTGAGGCTGATGCCAACGGAACCCTATTACTAAGCCTCCGCTGTCTGTCCGTCCGTCCGTCCGACTGTCTGTCACAGGGCTGTATCTCATGAACCGTAATAGGTAGGCAGCTGAAATTTTTACATAGTGTGCATTTATTTTGCCGCTATTACAACAAATAGGTGACATAAAATAATTATAAAAATTCACAATTCTGTCGGACTTTGGGGTAATTCAGCAAATATATCATATTTTTGTTTTATATAAGATACCAAAGATCAAGTAAATTGGGATAGCTACTACGTTTGTATGGGAGCAAAATTTTCTGATGCTTACGGGCCTATCTTGAGAGTTGAGCTCCACGAGATCTATAAATATATATAATGAGCATGTATCAGTGGCTGTGTGGCACCCAAGATTATTTATGTATAAAATGTTTTGCTTAATGTCTAAAAAAACCGGCCAAGTGCGAGTCGGACTCCCACACAAAGGGTTTTGTACCATCGTACATGATTTAACACCAAAAAACGTTTTTTGTATGGGGCCCCCCTTAAATTTTTATTAGTTTTTAATTTTATCTATTTGTTGTTATAGCGGCAAAATAAAAACACACTCAGTGATCATTTCAGCTGCCTACCTATTACGGTCCATGAGATACAGCCCTGTGACAGACGGACGGACGGACGGACGGACAGCGGAGGCTTACTAATAGGGTTCCGTTGGCACCCTTTGCGTACGGAACCCTAAAAAAGGCAAATTGAAATGCAAGAGGAAACAAAAAAAATATTCCCATTAAGATGATATTCTGCAAGATAATTTGCAGACCTTTATTTAAAAACCTCTCATTTTGATGTTGCTATTCAATCTCAAATTATTTTTAAACTTTTACATAATGTCCAGCCTAGTCTAGGTTCTTTTTAACCTGGCTAGTATAAAAGATCAACATCACTCTACACACTTTTTTTTTGTCTCGTTTCGTGGGCAAGACATTGCGCTTCCTTCACCATTCACTGGTAAAAATCTAAATCTTGAATTCTGCTCTCCCTCGCCGTGGCCATGAGCCTCGCATCGGAGTGTACCGGCTGACGTGGTGTGTTCTGGGCAGGAGGACCCCACGGGCGCCAGCCCGGTGGTCGCCGGCGAGAAGAAGGCCAAGTCTCGCATCAAAAAGGAGAAACCGGAGAAGCCGGCGGATGGACTCAAGCAGACGAAGCTCACCTTCAAGAATTCCACGCCCGAGAAAAAAAAGGTATTTTAACTTATTCATTTATTTTTTTCTTCTTTGGGTGTCATTTGTAACTTTTCAAAGACAGTTCGTACGACGGATAGTCAGACCGATAATTTAATGTTATGTTTATTAATTTTGCACGAATTAAACTCAATAGTGAACTAGTAATTCAGTAATCATCAAATATACAAAAGAAGTTAGGATGGATCTAGGATATAAATGATTTGAGTGTTTGGTGGGTGGTTTCACTATTGTCTGATATTAGATTACCACAGTTATTGTCCTCGGTCCTAGTGGCCGACGTTTCGAACTGTCCCGTGCAGTTCATTTTCAAGGCGAGTGCGTGCGTGCATCTGGGCGCACGTTTGACAGACCACTGTGGTCTGTCAAACGTGCGGATAATGGATTTAGGCTTTTCCTCAAATGCTAATGTAGCGCTAGCATTAGACCTTATCAGGAATTGGCCTGTTGTATCACGCTTGTACAATCCTACAACATCAAGACATCATAGATTGAACCCAACACTCAAAGACGCATGTGGCAGTCCACAGATGATGGACCCGTAGATAGTGAAGAGTCCACACATGATCAGCCCACATGTTATGATGAGTCTGGAGCTAAAGATGAGGCCACGCGTGATTACGATGAGCCTTTAGTTGAAGATAAACCCACAGACGGTCGAGTGGCCGAGGTGTTGTCAGCTGAGGGGTTATTGAGTAAACTTCGTGACGATACCGAGTTATGGCTTAGAGAAATGGTTAGTTCTTTTAAATGATCGCTTACATTTTCAGCTTTGATATTTTTATGTATTGAATGGATACAACATCAATCATAGTTAAAGGAAATACAAAACACTGAGCGCGGTTTGTATGTGTGCTCACATGCAAAGATAAAATCTAGCATAGCCTGATTTTCTTTGAATGGTGACAGAACACTGTACACCGTCGCAGATTCCATAGTAGCTAATGAAAATTTACTAACGAAAGAACTAACTAAGAAAATAAAGAAAAAAGAACTGAGAAGTAGTCTTCTACTGTAATTGTAGAGAGCAGAAATGTTTGTCAGTACCTACCCTTATACTGCGCCGCGATACACGTCGTGTCACTTATTGAACTTTTAATAGACCTTGTTGTTACTCGAACATCTATCAGCGTCATACATAAAAGTAGGTAAAAATATCATAAATATATTTATTTCGACTATTCGCCTGTTTATCCCAATCAATTGCAATTCAAAGGTCTCCCCAATTCTAAATTAACCTTGTGCCAAACAACAATTTAAAGACAAAATGTGTCCGTCAACATGTTCTTTAGAGGTCATCCAACGACATCTTTATTTAAGCATTGTAAGCATTGTGTCCTGCCTCCAACAAATGTCCATACCAAAAACATTTTCTAATTATTTTGCGCTGGTTTGTAGCAAGGAATCACTTTGTATGGTGCTCTTTGATACGCATACATAGCCTCCGTCGATGAGCTAGCGGTTGTCTTGAGATCGGTTTTCACCTGAATCCTAGATCAAAGAGGAAGCTAACGTCATATAACGTACAAAACTCGCCGAAAACGGCTCATTTTCGCTGCTTAGAAATGTCATAGTACACATTTCTAAGCAGTGCCATCTCCCGTCACTGCCAGAACTACTTACACAATCATTGAACTAAGCTGGATTTCAAATTTTGCCTAGGTAGGTGTGATGAAAATGTTACATTTCAACTATAAATTACGTAAGTAATGTCATTATAAAAAATATCATTGATATGCATAGGTTACTATTAAAAGGCGTGATTTAAACCGATTGCATTCAGTTTGATAAGGACTAAAGTTAGAAAACATTTAATTATATTTAACAATCAGCACGATGAAATTTCGATGATCCAAAAAGCAAATTTGTAGATTGACGGTCTAGCTATAATTTAAAGACAAAAACTGTAATTTGCTGGTGCTTTGTGTTCTGAAATTAGACAAATATTCATAAATTCCATACAAAAAGTTTGAACACAGAATATGACCGTCCGATATTTACCATAATAGATTTCAAATATAGCTAGACCATCAATTCATCTTTTTTAAATTGCAAAATAAGTAGTAGTTATTTTTTAAAGAATAAAATATGGGTTGCTGAATGCAATCCGGTGTTATCACGCCCTTGATGTATTCTGAAATAAGAATTGCAAGTTTTATCATCCCTGTTCAACACTGGTATGACCTTAGCAGTCTGTGCCTTCCTCTGAAGTCTATGCCTGTGCGATCTTTGTATTTGTATTTATTAATCCTCCTTTGGGACGCAGGGAATACCTGGAATCGTCAAACATTTACAATTAAATACAATTAGAATTAAAGCATAAAAAGTTCATTATTTGTCAATATCATGGCAAGAGGCATGGCAAGTCTAGATTTTGAAAAAAACTATAACTACACTTAAATTTTACAAAATCAGCAATGCTAGCACAAAATAGAAAATATAAGAAAATATAGTAATAGTTAAAATACAATAATAAATATTAATCCGGCGCCGACAAGCCACACGCGCGTCGACGTCCGCTCATGTGTGTTCTCTTTGTATTTGTGCAACAGCGGAAGGCGCGCACGTTCTCAGGCAGCAGCTCCGGCGGCGACGCGTCCGGCAGCGACATCGAGCTCGCGGCGGCGGCGGCGGTGGCGCCGCGCGAGCGGGCCGGCGCGCGCCGCGCCGCCACCAAGGTAACCTCCACTATACATACATACCTTCAAGCCACTTTCCCGGAGGGCTAGGCAGAATGATTAAGCGCCATACGGTACGATCACAGCACACCTCTTTCGCTTCATCTACAGACATACATCTACTACATGCTACGTACCAGACCTTTGCAAAGAATTACATCCATACGGCGGTACGTTCTTTTAGGCCGCCCGGGCACGACACTTCCGCTCACTATGAGCGTGGTATTCTGCTGCTTGCCGCCTCACCTTTAACAGTGACGAATTTGATACCTCGACTGCCTTAAGGTGGCCCAACCCGGCGGGCCTAACTCATTCGCGGGCACGGTACAAAACCGTGCTGTTGCGCTCTGGGACCTTCTCTGTTTCAAAGAATAAGACAGGCTCCGTGATGAGGAAGATGCAACATGTCCACAAAAAAGACAATGTGCATAGAGTATGATTTGGTAAGATTAACGAAAATTTTAATTTCAAAACAACTTATAGCTAAAAGTAAACCACGACCGCTGTAATAAAAAATGTAACAAAAAACAAATAGATTATAAATCTTGATTAAATAAGCTATGTCTGATGAGTAATCTTTTTAAGATTTTCTTACTTTATCATTGCGTAATAAACCACCAAAGTTATTGTATAAAACGCGCGAAAAATTCGAACTTTCTGACCTTATAACTTAGAAACCAAACACAATTTTACAATGCCAATGGTCATCAGACATCTAGTTCGATCAAATGAAGCAATTTTGAGCAAAATTTTGGATCTCTGACAAGAAATATGGGCGTGATCTTCTTTCCCCTTTTGTATGGGGAGATGAGCGGGATGGGCCACCTTAAGCCTATGCCGTGACATTAAAAAAAATAACCTTTTTTTTATAAAAAACCGGTATGGGTGGCTGTGCTGAGGACCAAAGGTGCTCAGGAAAGCGAAAAATAACTCGCCTCACGAAACCACGCTCAGCAAGGCACCATGCCTGCAGATTTCATTATACTTTCTCTAGAACAATGTCCACCTATCTGTTGGATCGGTTAATAATGGAATCACTTGATCCTTGATCCAGGCACTTGCCTGGGGTCCTTCAAATGTGATGTGAAGAGGCACCGGGTCGGCCTATAATCCGTCCTGCACTTTACGGACCAATCACAATTTTACCCGCGGCCTCTACACTTATCAGGGACTATTCTGCTTAAAATTCACATTCCCGAAGGAATAAGATGTGTTGGGCTAATACCATGACGGTGGGCGTCGTAAATAGCCATCATGTCCAGTCCCATAAAAAGAAGTACTTTATTTATCCGGTCGGGATAAAAAAACCATCCAAGTGTTGGACTCGCACACGAAGGGTTCCGTACTATCGTACAAGATTTAACACAAAAATATCACGTTTTTTGTGTGCCGCCTTTAATTTTTACTATTTTACCTATTTGTTGTTATAGCGGCAAAATAAATACACACCCTGTGAAAATTTCAGCTGCCTACCTATTACGGTTCACGAGATACAGCCCTGTTACGGACGGACAGATGGACGGACGGACAGAGGAGGCTTAGTATAGGGTTCCGTTTTCACCTTTTGGGTACGAAACCCTAAAAATCACCAAGCTGCAATCTCCACCAGGTCCAGAAGTACAAGGACTCGGACGGTTCGTCGTCGGAGGGCGAGCCGGAGCTGCTGGACAACCGGCCCGACGCGTCGGACGGCGAGCGGCCGCGCGCGCTCTCCGCCGCCAGCGATAGCGACAGCGACACCGACGCTCCCGCACGCACCAACACCGCCAAGAAACCTGCCGAGATGGACTCCGATTGCCTCTTCGACTCGCTCATTGGTGAGTTGTGCCGTTTCATACGTCTCTCCTTTTTTCTTTTCGCTGATGCGCCAAAGCACCAAGGTCACTGACGTTATGCATAGGGTTGCTAAACTCAAGTGGCAGTGGGCAGGTGACGTATGTCGCAGAGATGACCACAGATGGAGCACTGAAGTGTTGATGTGGAGACCCTACACAGGGAAAAGAAGCGTTGGCGAACCGCCAGCACGTTGGTCAGACGAGATACGGCGGAGAGCAGGTGACAACTGGCGAAGAAAAACAGGAGACCGCACTACTTGGCGAAGTATGGGGGAGGCCTACGTCCAGCAGTGGACAGTAAAAGGCTAAAGAAGAAGAAGAGATACATTTCGAGCATACCATTAAACATACCATACCATAGCATACCATTATCATCACTATTACAATAAATAAACCTTTAGCCCAAGTGCAACCACGAAATCAAACCTTATTAGATATTTTATGTATTATACACGGTGTTCGGTAATAGGTACTACCACCCGAAAACCTCATGTACAGTTTCATGAACTGAATCTTTTGCGGTATGTCTTTTTTTTATTAAAGGTAATTTTTTTCCAGAACTTTCAAAATCATAAGTTTAAGTTTTTGTGTCTAACTGTATCAATATTTTCCCTCATTCATCGCCTACTAGTAGCGTAGCATGGCGAAGAGATACACAACTTTATGATAGACCCAGAGCTAACTTTACGTCTGCAGAGACAAGTTGCCATTTCGGGACTCTTCGCTAAGCGGCTTCGGCTAACACTAAGGCTGAGATAAATAGTCGTCACCGAAACTAATGCTAACGCAAAGTAGTACTTTGTGACGTCACTTTGACACATCTTGTATGGACGAAATCGCAAAGTAGTACAATTTGACGTCACAAAGTACTACTTTTCGTTAGTCTTAGTTTCTGTTACGACTATTTATCTCAGCCTTAATAAATATGAAAAACAACATTATTTTCATAGCTGTTTCATTTAGTGCAGTTATGTGCAGTGCTCCCAACTCGGGCATGATTAAACCTACCAACGTAGGTAGCAATTTTAGGAAGAGGGACCTACATCTTTAAATGGAATCTGATCCATGAAACAGGTCCTGACGTAGAATCAATAATTTAACAAGAGTTTTAACAGCCCTAGGATTAAAACCCGACCCCTTTTTATGGAAAGCTCGACATTTGGCTCCGTACACGCGTTCCATGTATCAGTGAAGTAAGAATACATTTTTTAAAGAAAGAAAGCTAAAAAAACACCTACTTTTATACTTTCTTTAATAAATGTATCCTCGCTTCACGGTGGATTCTACAAAGATATCATATTCGTTTAAAAAAGCAACGTCTTGCTTTTTTTAATAAAATTTTTCAATTCAATTTCAATTTTAATGAATGCCAGATACCTGTGAATAAATTATGGCCAAATAACTCAATCTGTGAAATGTGAATTATTTGGAAAAGCAACATTCACAATCAATAATTTAAAAATTATGTCCTTCGCTCATCTATCTACCCATTCATTAGGGGATTTCTCGGTCTCACTGTTACCTACCTAGTGCGTAGTGCCGCAGTAACAAATTAACCCGGTCGAGTTCATTCATGCAACACAACACACTTGCAGGAGCTGAGTCTGGTTTATGCACGTAATTACTTGTTGTTGCCAGCTACTCACTACAAAAGTCTGTTCTCTCACATAAACTTTAATCCCTTAGTAATTTTGACACACTGAGCATTAGCGTAGCAGGCAAGAAGCCAGTGCAACGAGCTTTTATTTTTGTATGTGACTTGGTATGGATGGTTACTACCACACACACTGTCACATTAGCCCAATACATCGTATCACCGAAAGAATAAGGTGCAATTCCAGGACGTTCCCGTAATGAGCACGCCTACATTTAACCGAATGGAAAACGCGAACAATTTTTTATTCCCGCTTGGACCAACTTTTCATTTAATGCGATGGTACCAAGTAGGGGAAGGGGACCTACAGTTTTACATGGATACAGGTTAGGAATAAAAATTATTTAGTTACAGGCCAAATTAAATTCTCAATACTACTGCTAGTGTATCTCTCATATGAGATGGGCGATGTGATCGAAAAGCAATGAAAAGGTACGTATAGGATAGGTATGGCTAAAAACGAATAACACTCATAACACAATACGATATTCTAGATAACTACCCACTTAGACTGTTTTCTAACAATAATTCGGAAAACAATACTATCCAATATTAATTATTTAAAAATAATAGAAGAAGCTCTTTTGCCTCACCTTGAATACACATTTCTGGGAATTTCGTCGGCTTTAGCGTAAGCTCTTTTACTTTTCTGCGGACCTGGTAAAAAGTATTGTTTCTCTTCTCCACTGCATCAAACCTCACATAGAGGACAAAGAAAGATAATTTGAGTTTACAAGCGCACTTGTATTACCTACTATTACTCAACTTATTTAACATGGAGTCTCACAACGTAAAAGGATTAGGAGAACTTGCCGAGATAATGGCGACATGCTGCCAAACTCTCACTATTGATAGGTATTATTTACAAGCAGTGTGGCAATGGTAATGTAAACAAATCCTGCTTGATCTATCTTGTCCGAATATCTTGCTCAACTTGGTAAGTTCCGTTGTCTACGGAATTCGGTTAAGACATTACAACATAAATAATTATCCTTTTTTTTGTTACCTACAATTACCTTATTTTGGGACGGATTCCGTCGTGGTGTATTCCTTTACCTGGCGACGTGATAGGTACCTACCTAGATGGATCACAAACCTGCGCGCCTCATCGATGAGCGAATCAGCTAGTCAAGTCTTCCCGTGCATGTCTAAAGATGTAACTTAGGGTTTAGAGCTCATTGCTTTAGGCCAAGATTACTTGTCACGCACTTTCTACTAAGTCTAACAGTGGATCAACGTCTTCGTGCTTGCTGCATGATTTATCTTCGGATATTTGGCTGAAGGCAGTGGTCGGTATTGTGCAACATTTTGTCATTTAATCTTGCGGTAAAATATTCATTATTCTGCTTACACTGGTAACCGGTATTATAGCCTGATATGTGGACGTATGTACACATATTAACATTGCAAAGTTATAATTTTCATAGCTTAGATGATTATTTTGTAACATCAGTACATTCGTTTTAAATAACTTTGATGAGGTCCTCTTAATTTCGTCGGGTAATAAACAAAACTTTTGCGTCGTACGCATGCAGGTGTTCTCGCTGCTCAGTAGTTCAGTACCTAACATGTCTCGTCACGTGGCGCGGCGCGGGGCGGCTGCTCGATTTCATGTGATTGAGATTACGGGAAAGGTTGTGTTTTGTATTGTTTTCGTGAAGTGCATTTAATTTTTATGTATCGGTGCTTGAAATGAATCAAATACTGTGCGTTTCTAGCGATTGGAAGCAGTATTTTTAGTGGTTGGTGAGTGAAGCATTTTTTAGATTAAGTTGTTTTAGTTTGTTTATGTGACTGGACATGCATGAGCCCATCACAACGCATTCCCGAATGGTGCCATGCCAAGACCTTCCCTTTATGAGCATGACTTCATTTAACTGGATGAAATACACGGTCATTTTTTCATCGCCGCTTCGGCCATCTTTTCATCCAATGGGACCTAGTTTTACATGGATTCCGAACCATGGAACAGCTCGCACGCATTCGTAACAAATGTTAACTCAGAAAAAGAAAGAAAGAATTAAAGGGGCCGGGCGGAGATTTGCACCCAGATATCTGGGATAGAAGGCAAGTAAACCCGTCGCGCCCCTAAGCCACGAGCCTTTCAAACTTTTGTGACTGTTTTGTGATTATTCATTAATCATATCAAATGCTCATAGTCCTTTAATTAATACCTATGTTAGAAGCTTATTTAACAAATAACAGAAATTACCTGAGTAGGTATGCAATTGCAAATGACATACCTACTGTCGTATTCAGAGTGGGCGGACTAACTTTAGTGCGTGAATTATTGCCGGACAAACCCGGTTTTTGTATGGTTAGTCCAGTGCTAATCCCGTACTAAGTTTTGACACGGTCACTGTGAATAAGACTGTAAGTACCTACATATGTTTACGCCGTCGCGCGTCGGACAGGATCATAACAGGATTATTGGGCGCTTTTTATGTGTAGGGATGAATCGGCAGTTCCAATGGCGGACGATATGACCTAGGTAAGCAGTTTAAGTGCGCATCGGACGCTTATGAATGTGTATTATTATGTTATTATTTATACCGACCGGCATGGTTTTGCAGCCCCCCTAAAAGTTAGAAATACCATGGACCTAGTCGGTCGGGAGTGGGACAAATGATGATAAAATAGGGCCCCCTGCCCCTCCCTGCTTAATTTCGTGTTGTATGTACCTACCCTGAGTCGTTATATGGGAATGTTGTTAATGGGAAACCTATAGGTACTACCTACTTGTAGCTTGCGCGGCGTGTCGAGGCGCGCTGTTTCCAAGCTCCCTACCAGGCGCACTTTTAGGCGCGCAAGGTATGCAAAGGTGTGTGTCCATTCATAAAACGCGGGCAAATCTTAGTACACTGACACGATAAATTGATCTGGATTTATGATTTTGAAAGCGGCAAAAAAAAACCTTTAATAAAAAAAAGACATACCGCAAACGATTCCCTTCATGAAACTGTACATGAGGTTTTCGGGGTGTAGTACCTATTTCCGAACACCGTGTATATAATATTATATATAATATAGATATATTATATAAATAATTTAATTTCATAAATACATAAAAAATTTCTTCAATCCATTCTCGTAAGTGTCGATACTTTCGTAGTTTGAATCAAAACACTACACATTCTATTCTTACATTCCTGTCAAGGGTTACGAACTTGTGTGAGCTTGCCCAATCTCTCAGACTCTTGAGGACTCAGTATCCATGATACTTACATATTATATTTAAATGTAAAATTCCGGTGTGCTATTGTAATTTTTCTTCAAAACAGCTTGACAATCATGAATCTTTTTTGGTTATAATGGGGACATCTATACGGTTCTAAGCTGCAGTTGGACCCAGTAGTGAAGTGTTAGTTTTTAAACTGACAATTTTTTCTTATTAGAACTAACTTGGTGCCCTATCTAAAGTTGTGTTTTTCCATTATTGGTGATACTTTCAGATTATTTTTATTTCCTAGTTTTGTAGTACTTTGTAAGAAATGAGTAACTGTCGAAAAAAAAAATATAAAAAAAAAACTACTGATAACAGGTCCGTGAAGGTTTCTGGTCAAGTTCAATGCCAAAAATGAAATCGACCCCAGAAATTAAAATGTAAGGTATTTGTTAGATGTCGAAAAATATTCGTTTTATTCAAGTTGGCTGCTCTGTGCTGTACTGAATAGTTTCGGCTAGCAGGATGACAGTCCTTTTGCGTTTACGCTGTCCCAAAAAAAGGTGGAACATTGTCAGTAAAAAAAGCTATGTCATTTTCGCACGGACAGAGACGTCCCGCCGCGAGGAGGCGCCGGCAGCGGCCGCGCGCGCCGTCTCGCTCTCGAGCGACGACGACGCGGCGCCGCCCAACGGCGTCGCGCACTCCCCCCCCGCTCCCGCCCCCGCCGCCAAGAAGCCGCCGGCCAAGCGGAAGCTGCTCAACGCGGAGCGGACCGAGAAGCCCAAGAAGAAGCCCAAAGTGGCCGTGGACAGCGACGATGACGCGTTTGTCTCGAAAAAGGTACTAATGTCCAAAACTATGGCTCCATTCACATCTCTATCAGGATTCCATGCTAAATGTTATTTTAAATCGCATTTGCCATCTCGGTCTTAATCTAACAAAAAGGGAGACATACACACACACCCTCACCCTCCCTCTTACACATGGACACACACTCCCTCACACACACATACATAACACACGGCAAATGTTGCTTCGTTTTTGTTCTGTTTTGGTAAAAAGTTTACATTTTGTTACTAATTTTTTCATTTGTCATCAATATCGGGGCAAGAGAAATTACTTTTATTTGTTATACTTTTTAGTTCGTTTTTTAAACGTTTTTCTTTATTATTGATTACATTTTCTTGTTCGTACGTAATGGTAATAAATGGGAATTGTTTTTGGGGGTAGCATAAGCATAAATAATATGTCTTATTATATTTGAATGTGTTCGTATGTTACCTATGTTACCGCTGTTAATTCTCTTAAATAAAAAATAAAAAATAATAAATAAATGCGGTGCATTAAGCACTAAATAGTTTTAGCGAAATGGCCTAAAGCAACTAAAAAAAATCATTAGCTATTACTACTTTTCAGATGGCCTTGCAACTTTCTTCATGATTCAACTTATCACAGTATTTTTTTAATAAAGACACACAGAAGGGTTGTGAATATATTTAAAAAAAAAACAAAACAATTCTGTTTTTACTCATATTACAATTGTCCAGGAGCACCACAAGAAAGCCAAGCCGAAGAAGAAACCCAAGAAGAAGATGGACTCGGGCTCGGAGTCCGACACCTTCCTGCCGAGCGACGACTCGGACGTGCGGCCGGCGGCGGCGCTGGCGGCGGAGCGCACGGGCCGGGCCAAGAAACTGCAGAAGTACACGTTCGACGATGACGACGACAGCGATTAGCTGCGCGGCCTTCGTGAGTGTTGTTGTTGTTTGGTGGGTGGTCGCTGCATGCACTTGGGCCCACGTTGAGTTGCCACGCCCCTTCAATTCTTGCTAACCTAGCCAGCAAATGTCGTCTTCAAATATTAAGGTTTGGCCATTGAGGAGTATTTTAATATTATATGTGAAGTGCGATGCTGGGTACATGTATAGTTAAATAGTTTTTAAATTGTCTTCTATGTGTAAATCATGTGTTTCAAAATAAATAAATAGATACATTTGATCTATTTGTCCCTTTGCACCTACTCTTCCCACTAAACGTGTTGACAATTCGGGATATGCTTATGTCATTTTGCACTACTGAGGCCTGGTTACAGAAATAGACATCCACGTTTAGATTACATTATGAGTTCTCTTTTTTGTGAAACACGGAAGGAAGCTTAATTAAATGTTTCACAGCAATTGACATGTTCAAATTTTAATTTATTTGTAACTGGCGGTTGTGCACTCCGGTCTTCTTCAACCGAGCTTTAGTCTAGTGTTATTTCAGTAATCAACCACATTTGATGAATAATATTTTTCTAATTTCTAATATTTCATGTTGCAGATTCATTGGGACAAATTCAAAGTGAAGTGTGACCAGAACGAAAAGTCCAGTGAAGTGGCAGTTTGTTAAAGTTTTTAAGTGTGCATCACATCGACTGTGAAGTGAGCCAGACTCTTGTTTTTAACTCAGCGTTCCTGCATACATGTTCATGGCAGTGTATCACTCGTAGAAGGATAGTTTAATTTTAATAGAGAGAGATCTGAAGCTCTTTGTTTGACTAACTATGTAAGTTTCAGCCTATTTTAACCGATGTAAGCATTTTGTGAATTGGAGCGGTCACGTCTGCTAAAATATTATCATTCATTATTGAAAACACATTAAGTTGATGTTTTATTTGCCTAAAGATAAAGACAGTGATGCTGTGTGTTGTATACAATGAACCAAGCAAACAAGTGGAACAAAGACATTACAAAATAAATGAATTCAAACTGTACTTTTTTATTTCAATTTTGTGCCAGAAATACAAGATGTTGCAATTTTGGAATTTATTGGGATCAAGTCAACTTTTTTAGAATGAAATGAAAGTTACTTTTCATTTATTAATTTTTTTAGTGTAAAAAGTGTCTAATGTTCCTCACAACCGTCGGAATATGCGGAAATTTATATCTCGACAACTACAGTTTAGAGAAAAACTTTATTCACTTTTTCCCTTGAGAAATCATGAGCAACCTGTATCTTTGATACAAAATCTAACAGCAACGTTGGACTTAATGAATGAAAATTAGATTTTAACTGATGACATCCAAATAATTAATTCCCAGTTGCAAAAAGATAAATAAAAATTAAGTCAACATATTATTAAACATACAACTTTTTGTTAAACGTGTGGAGTCAACTAAGCTTACTTCAATATTTTCACAAAAAGTGATGTGTTTATTCATATGTGGACATAATTTTCACATTCATCTCTGTACACAATTACAAGACCTTAATGTGTAAAGTGGTGTGTAAAATGAGTGATTCAGGGCTGTGCCCCCATTTTTAAACACATTTAATTTTTATTAACGCGTTCTTTTGATTTTGATGTTGGTGTGATTGGTTCATTGTGTGAGCGTATGTGCTTAATTTGAGAATACGAATGTTAGATATTAGCAATATTTTTTAATTTAAATTTACGACCCAGTATTTTGTATATTGATTATTGTATGTATTGTATTTTTCAGATATGCGTAATAAACACTATTGATTAGCCCATTCCAAAAGTATGATTCCTTTTTTTGTATTGGTTTGTAGTTATTCTTTTCATTGTTGCCATAATTAATAAAGATTAATTTGTTTAGAATGCTACATTTGTTTTTTTTTTGGACATAAAGGTAAAAATGTAAAAATATCAAGATTTATTAAAATTCACAATAAAAATCTATGTTGGCTGCCCATGTCTCTATTAACCCTTGGCTCGGATTACTTGATGACGGCATACGTTGGGTGTGTTAATAAACATTTTGGTGCCGAAACCAAGGAACTTTAAAAACTCATTGTACTTGTTATAATAATCACTTTGAGAACAAAAATTGTTGATGCATTTTAAGGTTAAATAATTCCCTTCACAAGATAAAATTTTTAGACAATTTATAATATGATCGCCACCAATAAAAAAAAAGAATTTCCAGCTATTTACTTTTCTATATATTGCTTAGTCGCACGAGAAGACTGCTTGGGTTTATGTGTGCCGCATAATGCATAATTATTTTTTTTCCATTAAATAATTTTGCCAACAAATTTAGATTATATTGGGTCATATTATTGTGTTCTGGGTAATGTCTGGACTCTAGTTAGCACAAACGTGAAGTTTAAGCAGAATAAGCAGTTGAAGCCGTTAGAAATAAAACTATTGCAAATAAGAATATTTGTATGATAATAGTAATATTTATTTATTAAATAAATAAATGCTCAAAACCAGTGTTTAATTTATGTGATAAAATAAAAGGCAGGACTGTTAAATATAATTTTATTAAATTCCGTTTATTAGATTCCTTCAGTTGAATGAAAATCACATTTTCATAAAATCGAACACTTATAAGATGAATAAATTTGCAATTTTCAGAAAAAATAAATGAATGTGATTAGATGCATGATCAGTAATGATCCATGAATTAAGTAAGACAAGGTGCATGGTGGTTTGTCTTATTCTTAAAAGTTAAAAATAAATCTTTACTATAGAAAATAGGTAGGTTCAACTGAATAAGAACATATTTCGTGTGTTTATGTATATTATTTACCTATACTTCTTAACTTAACATTAAAATAGTTAAAATTATGGCGTAACAAATTAACTAAGGGATCTGTTATCTATTTTTACACTGTAGACTTTACAATAAAATTATAGTATCGGCATTAATTTATGTCAAGTTAATTTATCTTATTTTATTCACTCCATTCTAGGGATCGTAAATTAATATGGCATGTGAGTAAGTACTAAACCGATGGGACCAGTTTTTTTAATTACATAAAAAAACGGAAGCATCAAACTCTAGGGCAATCGTTGCTAGAAAAGGTGTAATCGATAAATAAAATTTGCATATAAAACCCAATACTTGGAACACTGGGGAGTTTTTTCAGTTGTCACACTAACTTTCGTTCTGAAAAGGCGATTGGTTTCATAAAGAAATACAAAGCTGGTAGGCACCTAGCTAATTACAGTCCACACAAATTAATTCGTGGTCCTGCTTTGATAATTTAGTAAAACTACATGTAACCGAGGTCTGATAAAATGAAGTGATATTTTGAACCATCGAGAAATAAATTCACTAAAACACTGAAAAAATTATACTAAAATTTAAAACACCATTTTATTGCTATTGGACTTGCCCAACAACAATTTAAAGTTGTGGTAGTTTTCTGTCTGTCAATTCGGTAATGTTTCGGTGCAGTAATCTGTCCGGAAATACAACCATCGTGGTGTACAATGAGTGTAATTTTTATTAATTTTTTTTAAAAACATGTTGAAAAGAGGTAAAACAGTGAGCAGTTTTATTGGACCAATAATATGTAATGGGTAATATGAACGAGACGGTTTGTGCCGTGCTTCTCAAATGGGAGTTGTGAATTTGATGCCCGGTGGCTGCACCACTGCCTTTCTTTTTCCTCTGTTTTTTGTGAGTTTTCATCTGAGTTTTGATTATTTCTGGCTATGGCCACCCAATATACGCGAACCGCTCTTGCGTAAACGCAGTTAGTAGACGAGGTTGACATCAGTCCTCAGATCGAATATGGTGCATGCCCTCAGATCGAATATGATCGATGTTAATGTTTTTAAAAGAAATGGTAAAGGTATGATGGTTCTATTTCCACATAGCTACTATACATGTCATCTGACTATAAAATTAACTTCAAAAAATATATCCTAGTAAGTACATAACCTCCAAATAGTCTCGAAAAGTGAACCACATTGCCAGCACCATTGATTAATTCTCAGAGCGACCTAAGTAATCTTCACTGCGTTGTTTTGTATGAAGCTAACCCTTTCAATCTACCTCGCAATCCACAATGAAACACAGATTACTCATAGTGCAAATAATTTGTGATTAATAATTCTCACAACTGTCATCAGTAAAAACTCAACAGGCGTCATTAATACCTGCTCAACTTACTCTCCCTGTCGGAATACCCCTTCGTACTTTCCCTGTCGGAGTACTTTCCGTTTCCGTTCCCATTATACCTACTCACGGAGCGTTCGCTCTCCCTGCCGCTCTGCCTGTAAGGCTTCTCGGTGCTGTAATGGATCTCCGAAGGGCCAACGGTCTTGGACCAGTGGTGAGTCCAGTAGAAGTCCTCCGGGTAGCGCGGGTAGGGCGAGTCCCGACAGAGGACCACGCAGTAGACGAGGCTTCCGATGAGCGTTAGGAAGCCGAATATGAGGAAGACTATCCCGAGGATCCTGAAATATGAAGTGAGGTGGCCGTTAGAGCCCTTTGTGTCATTAAAGGGTCGAGGTTGATGACATAAACGCGGGAGGTGAGTCTGAAGTGGCATTTACACTCGAAACAAAAAAGAAGTGCCACCAAGCGCGTCTACAATGAGACCCGCTGCTTTGCCGCTGCGTAGATTAATTGCCCACGGTCACCATTTTTAGGTTTCCGTACCCAAAGGGTGAAAACGGAACCCTATTACTAAGCCTCCGCTGTCCGTCCGTCCGTCTGTCACAGGGCTGTATCTCATGAACCGTAATAGGTAGGCAGCTGAAATGTTCACTGAGCGTGTATTTATTTTGCCGCTATAACAACAAATAGGTAAAATAAAAATAATAATAAAAATTAAATACATATAACGTGATTTTTTTGTGTTAAATCTTGTACGATGGTACGGAACCCTTCGAGTCCGACTCGCACTTGGCCGGTTTTTTTTAACTGCAAACCCAAAGTAAACTTATATACCACACCCAAACCTAGTCGCGGAGGGGCTATGGTCCCTAATGGTCCCTAATCTCATTGAATACCCATTGCATTCGTGTGCATTCGAAGCGTATACAAACATTGCTGGCCTCGATTGCCTAAACCGTTAACTCAAAACTAATAAAAGATTCATTATTGTGAGATTCATAATGTGAGATTTTATTCATATTCGAAGTGTAATTAAGGCCGATACCTCTTTTGAATCGTGTGGCCACGTGTGGCGTGGTCAAGTCATTAACGACTGCATGTCACGTAGGTTGCTCGATGAATTTGGATACTGTATAGGCATCGACGTAATCGATGTGTGTAGGTATTTTAGGATGGAATATTTAACGCTTTCTTCACGCATTGCTCAACAGAAAAAAAAGTCTTCGCATCGCTAAGCAATATTATACGATAAGTCGCGCAAACGGTGGACTTTATTATTCCTATATTACATTATTGGATGGTATATTTATACATCAATCACAAAGTCCTCGCGCCGCAGATCAAGAATCCTTAGGAATATCCCCAACATTAAATACAGTTGTAACACTGCTTATTCTGGGCGTGTATTCTTGGCATTCAGTCATTGCGGATTCAGTAGAGTCAACAGTAATGTCAAAGTAAATTCTTCTTCTGTTAACTCTACTGAATCCGCAATGACTGAATGCCAAGAATACACGTCCTGCAGGCTAATGCATCTATTTACTTTCAATAAAATCCACACTCCATTAAGCAGAATTGTACGAATTGTCTTAAAATTTATGTTTTATGTAGGTATTTTGTTTTTCAATTATTTGGCGGTTTTATTAAATAATTGTACTGATTTTTAATGTATTTTACTGTTATTTTGTATTATTTAACGGTTTTAATCATCATAATTTCATAAATTGTTTTCCACAAGTTTAGATTTTTTCACTGGAATGTGCAGCCTACACTGTTTTCTTTAAATTAGTTTATAAGAAGTGTTTGGATGTTCTGTTGGCTTATTTTAAGGTGGCCCAACCCGGCGCGAACTCATTCGCGGGCACGGTACAAAACCGTGCTGTTGCGCTCTGGGATCTTCTCTGTTTCAAAGAATAAGACAGGCTCCGTGATGAGGAAGATGCAACATGTCCACAAAAAAGACAATGTGCATAGTGTATGATTTGGTAAGATTTACGAAAAGTTTAATCTCAAAACGACTTATAGCTAAAAGTAAACCACGACCGCTGTAGTAAAAAATCGAACAAAAACCAAATAGATTATAAATCTTGATTAAATAAGCGATGTCTGATGACTAATCTTTTTAAGATGTTCTTACTTTATCATTGCGTAATCCACCTCCAAAGTTTATGTATGAAACGCGCGAAAAATGCGAACTTTCGGACCTTATAACTTAGAAACCAAACACAATTTTACAATGCCAATGGTCATCAGACATCTAGTTCGATCAAATAAAGCAATTTTGAGCAAAATTTTGGATCTCTGACAAGAAATATGGGCGCGATCTTCTTTCCCCTTTTGTATGGGGAGATGAGCGGGATGGGCCACCTTAAGAGTATGATGATGTGATCAAGTCCCATAGAATGGTTTTGTGTTTGATTTCAATCAAACTAAGAAATATTTTTCTAAACGCTAGAATAAAGCTACGTCTGTACGTTTTTTTATCAGTTAACTTGTATCCACAATATTCGCCTTTTTGTATTTGCATACACATTTTTAAATGCGTACACCACGTTTATAGGTTAATGTATTGAAAAAAAATTGGACAGACGTAGCTCTCAGTTGATTCATTTAAGAGAGTCGTTACCCTATCAATTCCTCATACTACGGGCGATAACTGTTTTCATGCTCTTAATGTATTTATAGGTTTTTGAAATTCTGGATTCTGAAATATATTGTAGAAATCTATGTCTCTATGTTTTCTTTGTAGATTGGAACATATTAGCTTATTGGTAAAAAGTTGCCTCTTTTAACGTTAATTTTCGATTTTTTTACTGAAAAGTATAGATATTAACAAATAAAACAAAACATAAGGACATAGAATGCAGCTTTCTCAAGTGATATTTTTTTTAAATCAAAATCTAACAACGTTTAGGTGTAGGGAAACGTTAGGGCCTGGAAGACGATTTCGCTATCTTATTGGCAGTGGCCGTGCAAAATTGTGTCTTAGCCAATGGACAAAGAATGCATTTCTTAAAATGTTCAAATCGTGGATTTCCTGTGACTTCACGACAGCCCTAATGTGCAAAATATCCGACGAATATTTCTTAATTTGACTGAGGAATCAGGCACGAGCCATTGTATGGAGAATGATCACCTTATTATGCTCTTAAAAATAAATAAACGGTAATGCCTCAAATTGTTATAAACTATAAAGTTACCAACCACACGAAAAGTGGCTCGAAGAACTGCAGCACGATGACGAAGCCGAGCGTGACGAGGATGAGGCCCAGGTTCAGCAGCAGCATGAGGCAGCACATGCCCTTCACGTTGGGGCAGAACGGGTTGGGGGCCGCCATCGCGTCCACCTTCACGCCGGCCTGCAACGTGCACCCGGAGCGTTACACTCGCACGTCGGCCATTTTGAAATTTTGAACGGGGGCCTCCGCCACAGCACCAATTTTGCACTTCAATGATAATGGCGTTCATTCATCATTTCCCGCGAAGTGACTTGACTTGACTATTACGAGTTACAAATCACTTAAGGAAATTTCGTTGAGCTTTTCGTTTCCAAAGGTTTACATCATTGGATAGTTCAGGTATTTGAGGGATACACTGAATCGCCCGTCCATGGGATCTTATGTCTGTGTAAATATTATATGTATATTTCCATACAAATATTTAATTCCATGGAAGGGACGATTTTTTTTAAAAATTTTTATGCGACCCGACATGGATTGCTAATACCACACAACTACGGTTATGATATTAGCCCAATACACCACATTCCCGGAGGAATTTGTTGCCATGCCAGGACCTTCCCTTTATGAGCACGGCTACATTGAACTGGATGGAAAACACGGACAATTTTTCATTGCCGCTTCGACCATCTTTTCATCCAATGCGATGGTACCAACCCGGGCGGGCTTAAACCCTACCACCTAGTAGGGGAAGGGGACCTACAGTTTTACACGGATTCCGAACCATGTAACAGCTCGCATTCGTGATGAAAATGCACTTATCGAACTCGGAAAGAGAAAGACAGTGGTGCATGTCGGTATTGAACCCAGGTCTCTGGTACTCTAGGCCAGTCCCCGTGCCACTAGGCTACGAGCCGCTTTAGTGTATTCCTCAAATGCCTGCTTTATTCAAAGGTGTAAACCACTGAAGAAATGTGTAAACCATTAGAAACGAAGAGTTCAGCGAAATTTCGATAAGTGATTTGTAACTCGTAATAGGGCCTTTGAACCATATACATGCAACCCAAGGTCTCAATCGTGCTTTAGACGAAAGTCTACACCAGGCCAAATAGTTTTGTATTATTCTCAAAATCATATGTAGAGATCGCTGCAAACCTTAAATGAATACCAAATATCTTTAAATCTATCTAAAAAATGTTCTAGGATATACGAGGATATATATGTTTACTACAATATTATGGTGTATGTACACCCGTAGAAACCTACAATGTAACGCTTAAGGTGGCCCATCCCGCTCATCTCCCCATACAAAAGGGGAAAGAAGATCACGCCCATATTTCTTGTCAGATATCCAAAATTTTGCTCAATATAGCTTTATTTGATCGAACTAGATGTCTGATGACCATTGGCATTGTAAAATTGTGTTTGGTTTCTAAGTTATAAGGTCCGAAAGTTCGCATTTTTCGCGCGTTTTATACAATAACTTTGGAGGTGGATTACGCAATGATAAAGTAAGAACATCTTAAAAAGATTAGTCATCAGACATAGCTTATTTAATCAAGATTTATAATCTGTTTGGGTTTTGCTCGATTTTTCACTACAGCGGTCGTGGTTTACTTTAAGCTATAAGTCATTTTGAAATTAAAATTTTCGTAAATCTTACCAAATCATACACTATGCACATTGTCTTTTTTGTGGACATATTGCATCTTTCTCATCACGGAGCCTGTCTTATTATTTGAAACCGAGAAGGTCCCAGAGCGCAACAGCACGGTTTTGTACCGTGCCCGCGAATGAGTTAGAGCCGCCGGGTTGGGCCACCTTAAGTCTTTTTTTACTTGTACTGTTTTTCTAATACAAAATATTTCTGTTTGAATTAATTTGTGTTCATGATTACCCTTGTGTAGCATCAAGGGCATCTATACCATTTTATGTTCCAGAGGGAAACGTAGTGGTGGGAGATTACTTGTTATTAATAATGTAATTTTTAATTTTTTTCTGTATTTCTCTCTGTGTTTTCTCCTAAATTAATAAATAAAATAAAAAATAAGTTGAGGGTACTTTTGCAGTCGGCTTTATCAAAGATCATGAAGCGCTTGCAAAACCACTTGGTAAAACTAGTAAATATCATCCGAAGGGACCTAATAATGAAAGCTGTGACAGTGTCGTACCTTTCTGGAAGTCTTGGAGCGGTGGGTGGAGGCGACAGATGGCGCCACGGCGCTGCGGTACGAGTACACGCTGCGTGGTGCCCGCGACTGCCGGCTGAAACCAATGTCCACAGGTATCCTTTACACATATGTTTGGTACAGGGAGGTAACTACCGTACCCGAATTGGACCTTCCTAGCTCTCCAACCTTCCAAAAATATCCAACACTAAAAACCGGCCAAGTGCGAGTCGGACTCGCACACGAAGGGTTCCGTACCATCGTAAATTATTTAACACAAAAAAAAACAATTTTTTTGTATGGCTTTAATTTTTATTATATTTTAATGTTACTTATTTGGTGTTATAGCGGCAAAATAAATACACTCTTTGTGAAAATTTCAGCTGCCTACCTATTACGGTTCATGAGATACAGCCCTGTGACAGACGGACGGACGGACGGACGGACAGCGGAGTCTTAGTAAAAGGGTTCCGTTTTCACCCTTTGGGTACGGAACCCTAAAAACGCATCTAACGGAAGCTGTTCATACAGTTCGTCTCTGGAGTTTGCACGTGCAAGATTTTCAAACAACCTTGCGATTTTTCTCAATTTAAACTAGAGCAATTTTTTAATATTACTTGGAATCACGTGTAAACATATGCTTTTCCATGGTTCATACTACACAACAAGTTGAATTGATTTAAATAAGGTCCAATTTCTCTGCTCAGCCTTTAAAATTGATTTCGGTTTTCGCCTTTGGTTGGTATTTTAATTCTCGTGGCAATTAAATATGCGGTCGGACGTTTTGTTGGTTATTATTTTCGCTCATCTTCGGGAGTTGATTTTCCACGGTAACGATCAAATACGCACGTCAGATTCGGATCCATCTAACCCGTGTGGCGTCAACTATATCAGGTGGTACCGAGAGTGCCGTGAAGGAAGCAGGGCTGCAGACCAAGGAGCCATTGTCGAGCCCTCTCCTATCCTGCGTATTTTCAGTATAAATCTGATGTTATTTTTTCAAACTCAAACTCAAAACTCAAAATCTTTATTGGTTCATACAACATATTTATCTAAATGAAGACTTGTCAACAATGTGGATAGTTCGTCGTGTTGTATGCCAAATGGCGCTAGCTTAGCTTGCCTTGCTAGTCTAACTATACAGGCTGCTGTTTTTCAGCTAGGACCTATGTGTGAAGAGGTGTGAGGGTGTGAGAGGGTGTGAGAGGGTGTGTGAGAGTGTTTCAGGGTGTGAGGGTGTGAGAGGGTGTGAGAGGGTGTGTGAGAGTGTTTCAGGGTGTGAGAGGGTGTGTGTGAAGGTGTGTGTGTGCTGTAATATGTTTATTTTATGTTTGGCGATAGTTTTTATTACTTTAGTAATAGATTACTTTAGTAATTTAGATTACATTTAGATTACATTAGTAATTTGTTAGGTAACACAATAAAATTAATTCTATTAAATATGCTTTATAAGCTGATCCACTAAGATTTTACTATTCCTTCTTTGCTGCTCTAGTAACAGTTTCTTACGCGCAGTTCTAAACGCTGTAATACCTTTTTTGCCCTTATAGGCCGGTTTTTACGGAGAAGCCAATCACGATTGTAGCCCCATCCTATACAAGCTATCCCATCTAGGACAAACGAGGCGTCACAATTCAAATTCCAGCGACGCGTTTTTAGACAAAACAAAAAAAAACCGAAAACAAGATTGACAGCCGCAGTGAAAACCTTAAACGGAGCCCCAACTCCTAATCATCACGTCAGCTCGACGGGCGACGCGCGCGACAGTGCGCACGACGAAAGCGCCGCGTCACCGCAGCTAACGCGCCGGCCGGGACTCCGGCGCCGTTCCCATGGCGACTCGAGAGCGCGGGAAAAAATCGGTCACGTACGCAATTAGCCTGGGAAGACTGGGCTGCTGCAGGTGAATCTTCGACAGAGAATATGTATACCGTTTCTACCGATAAATCGTTCGAGCACAGAACATGTTCTATAGGGCAGTGTTTATTGCTCAAGAACATATATAATTTCCTCTAATGTTGGAGGATACATTGTCAGTAGGCAGTATTTCTTCGGCAGCCTCTAGGCTTAAAATACATCAAGAAATGTGACATGTATGTATAATTGACCGTGAAGCAAGGACACATTATTTGAAGAAAGATCCCTGTAAAAATAACTACATTACGAACATACTGCAAGGCTGGACCATTCCATACATTCATATATACATGTCACATTCCTTAAAATAAGAGACGTACATGCTTATTACGAAAATGTATATTTGCTTATACATCGTTTACATCGTTTTGGTTATGTAATGTTCTAATAAACTTTGTGTCAACTGGCGCAGTTAACATTGTTTTCCTTGCATAACTTACCTCTTCTTTTAGTTACTTAGCGCTTTTGCATAAAACATGAGCTGTTCCTTAGTTATAAGTTTTCAAATCACCTTTTAGGGGGTTGCTATGGAAAATTAACTAACCGTTTAAACAGGCTAGTGAGGGACTAAATCGGACGTTTAGTTGCTCTTCGTGCCGTGCTAACTGGTAAATTGCAGTTCACTTGGCCGAATAGTTAGCTTGGTACGAACACAACTAAACGTCATATTGACTCATTCACTTCTTGTTCACCCACCGAGTAAAATTATCATGGTAACCCTCTGAGAATCATCTACAAGATGCTCCTTGTCTTCGCTAGGCCCTCTTGAAGCAAATCATTGTTGATCACCTACTTCATGTGGCTGTTGCATAAATAACTATTGGAATACATCATCACCAAACTCGTCATAGCAAACACTAACAAAATACACATGCCTTTTAGAAACAGCATAAAGTAAGTAAGTAAAGTTTGAGCGGCTCGTAGCCTAGTTGCGCGGGGACTGGCCTAGCGTTCTGGGTTCAATTCCGTTGCACCACTATCTTTCTCATTCCGAGTTCGATAAGTGCATTTCGTCACGAATGCGAGCTGCTCCATTGTTCGGAATGCATGTAAAACTGTAGGTTGGTACCATCGCATTGGATGAAAAGATGGTCTAAGCGGCAATGAAAAATTGTCCGTGTTTTCCATTCAGTTCACTGTAGCAGTGCTCATAAAGGGAAGGTCCTGGCATGGCACCTGATTCCTTCGGGAATGTGGTGTATTGGCTAATATCATAACGCTAGTTGTGTCGTATTAGCCGTCCATGTCTGGTCGGATAAAAAAATAAGTAGTTCTCTGCGAGACCATACCCGAACAGGCTCATTGACTCGTCAGTTTTTTCTCCCATCGACTACGGATTTCTCCGGGCCGTGTCGCCAGGGGTACGTGTAGACTCAGTGAAGGTACCACCTCCTTTTTTGTGCCCACAATTACCCCTGGAGCCTCCGAAAAGCGGCGGCTCGGAACGAATCGGTGTTTGATTGAGTTATGCCGCGACAAGTGGAGCGCGCCGGATCGAGCGGACACCGGGACTGGTGGGATGGGTTTTTGTTGGGATAATTACGTAATTTACCGACCTATATAACATTCAAATTCTGTGTTTTTCGATTAGGCATGCTCCCATTGCTGCAGTGAGAAAAAAAAATGTTTAGAAGTCGGTAGTTGAGAAGTGACAGAGAGGTAGTTTCTAGCTATGTACAAGGGAAATTAATACACGGAAGTCTGGCTCGCGGTATTCCGAAAAACCGGGCAAGTGCGAGTCGGACTCGCACACGAAAGGTTCCGTACCATCGTAAAATAATTAATACAAAAAGCACGTTTTTTGTATGGGGGCCCGCTTTCATTCTAATTATTTTTTAATCTTACCTATATGTTGTTATAGCGGCAAAATAAATACACACTCTGTGAAATTTTCAGCTGTCTATCTGTTACGGTTACTGAGATACAGGCCTGTGACAGATGGACGGACGGACGGACGGACAGCGGAGGCTTAGTAATAGGGTTCCGTTGGCACCCTTTGGGTACGGAACCCTAAAAATGATCAAGTCTAAGAAAGAATAGAAAATGCGTGACAATCTCGCGTGTTGGAACTGAAACTTCTAATTTTCTATATTTGTTTGTACGTATGAACTGCCTTTGGGCGTTTAGAGTTCGGCTGTGTGAAGAATCTTCTACGCTCGACGGTTATGCTGGTTACCATGGTAAATTAGTCGCCAGGTGAACAGAGCTGCTAGAACCAGTTGTCTTAAGCTGGCGTTTACGGATCAGTTCCGTAAAAACGTCAAACTCCATCCAAGCTTTTACTAGATATTCTGTGGTTTTACTTCTTAAAGCTATCAAAGTCAAACTCGGACTTCCGATTTGTATGAAGCGCGGAGTCGGCGTAAACGGCAACTTCGACGTATTTACAGCAACGTTGCGTAAACTGTCAAATCAAACTCGGATACGCAAATGTTATTTCGCTTAACGCCCACTGCGCGCGCTCTTCAAATTCTCCTTAAATTTGAAAACGCCAGTCGATCGGTTTGCCGAAACGCCAATTTAGGTGACAGCTGGGACTACGGGCTCAGACAAGTGAGTGAGTAAACCTAACGTTTACTTGCATTTCGTACCATTATTTTTATTTAACTGGACAACGGACAGCTAATACCGACTATAATGCTTATCAGCTTAACACACCGCATGAGAACTAGGTGCCATGCCAAGACATTTCTGATATTGCTCGGCTACATTGAACTTGATGGAAAACACGGAAAATTTTCATTGCCGCTTCGATCATAGTCCATTCAATTCGACGGTACCAACCCGACCGGGATTAACCCTAACACTACAGTTTTACGTGGAATCCGAACTACGGCCAGCTTCAACAGTTGGAAACGGTCACCCATCTAGAACCTAAAGACGCTCAGAGTTGGTTCACCGAACATATCGAACCGCAAGGCGTCGCGTCACTGGGCTACTGAGACTACAACTTGTTGCTGATCTGCATGTGTTTTATTTTATTTATTTTTTATATACGTATATGTTATTTATATATACATGTTGTGTTCACAATACCAGTGGCGTGTTATGTACGACCTTGTTAAACATTAATACAAAAAAAAATCATGGCACCTAATTCCTTCTGGAATGTGGTGTATTGGGCTAATATCATAGCGGTAATTATGTGCTACGCCATCCATGTCAGGTTGCATGAAAAAACCTACTTCTTATTTTTTTTATTTTTTTTATTAATTTATTTATAAGAAGGCACACCAACAGTACACACACTAAGTTAACAATAAAATATAATTAAATATACTCCAAAGTTGAGTACTACTCTCTCATAGTGTGAGCACCTATTATAGGTGTACACAGCATTCAGTACAGAGTTGTTCTGTGAATGTATAAACAATTTACAAATACTGAAAAAAACAAAGAAAACAATACTATAAATGTAGAAAAATTAATAAAAAACAACGAAAAATCTTTACAATATGCATCTTAATTAACTAACTTTATTAATAGTAATCTATAACTAACAAATTAGGAATAATTAATTTCTATTACTATGAGTGGTAGATGAAAAAATACATAAGGTCGAACATAGAACCTCCTCCTTTTGTAAAGTCGGTTAAAAATTGAATGTATTCACTAAAACAAAGTTTCAGTAAATGCAATTCGCAAATGAAGACAGTCACCTCACAGCACCACCCACGGAATGTTCTGTGGCACCACCGTCATTTAGTTTGTTTGCAGTCCTCGATTTTGGTAGTTAATCTTAAATGTATTTGGCGATTTTTATAATGAATAAAACCATAGAAGCTGCGCGCGCATGCTAGATCCATGGATAAAACATGGTTTGTCTCAAATTTTGCATCGCGTGCAATTTCGTGTTCCGAGTACATGAAAATGTTGCAGAAAGCTTATAATGAATCGAGTTTATCGAAAACACGTGAAAAACAAGTGCATTTAAAGGTGTATTTACATTGTTGCTGCGACGTTTAGTTACTTAAAACTTGTTTAGTTTTTTTTAATGTGGGCGTTCCGTTGTGTGTTGTCGAAGTGCGAGAACTTTCTGATGGGTTGATAATAGTTCTGTGCGTGTGATTCGATTCAATTTACATTTTTTGTGGCCGTCGGCGCTTCACCCATTAAAGGAATCAATCCGAAGGCATTATGATACAGAAATTTGAATTTACTTTGTGATGAGTAAAGTATGGGAGCGACTTCGGATGCAGGAAAATATAAGTTTAATTTGTTTTGTAATCGACCTTGTGCACAGACTAAAACGTGCTTGAATAATTATATTTACAGTGATCTAGCTCTAATGAAAATTTGTCTTAGTTTGTCAGAAAATCATATTTGAGTCTTGGTACAATTAAGTTAAAAGTTGCCACATTTATTAGGGTTCCGTACCCAAAGGGTGAAAACGGAACCCTATTACTAAGCCTCCGCTGTCCGTCCGTCCGTCCGTCCGTCCGTCCGTCTGTCCGTCTGTCACAGGGCTGTATCTCAGTAACCGTAACAGGTAGACAGCTGAAATTTTACAGTGTATTTATTTTGCCGCTATAACAACAAATAGGTAAGATTAAAAAGTAATTAAAATTAAAGGGGGCTCCCATACAAAAAACGTGATTTTTTTGTTTTTTTTTTCTACGATGGTACAGAACCCTTCGTGTGCGAGTCCGACTCGCACTTGACCGGTTTTTTCATATTACTAAAGAATTATTATTAATAAAATGTTCTTAACATACATGCATACGAATCTTCATCATCTGTATCGTTTAAATAATATTAACAGGACATAAAAAATGTGTTGGAAATTTTCAATACTAAAAATTATAAACTCCAAGAAACATCATAATACCAAGTAATCTCCTAATGAACGAGGAAATTCAAATTAAGAACTAGAGAATATGGTTTTTTTTACTTTAATTGATTTAACATTCATTCCTAAACGAAGCAGTACATTTTTATGGTGAATTCTAGTCAGTTAAATAATACATACAAAACTAACCAATAATACATTTTAAACATTCATTCCTAGTCGCCTAGGTTAAGTTAGGTAGTTTGAATGAACTACCACACTAAACACTAAAGTTAGGTAGAGAGTTAGATAGGGTACCCAGATAGGCAACGGTCGCGTTGGGCGTGCCTCGATCGTTAGAAGATTCGTGTTACACTCGTAATATCCGTGCAGACTTGCTGCCAGCGTATAGCAGCCTGCACGTTCGGCTGCCCCGACTAGCCGTTCTACACAACGCACGTTGGGACGAACTGAAAAAAAGCGGACATGCACGTGTACTTCCATTTTTGCGGTTTTTTATTTATGCAATGAATTCTGCTGCACAATACAAGCAAACACTTGGCTAAATTTTTTTCGTACGATCCTTCGTTGCAGAGTTATCACGGGTTAAAGTTATTTTTGTATGGAACGAAAAACATTTTTTTTAATAACTCTGATGCTATTCGTTGCTAACCTATACACTCTTCGACGGTGTATTTGTACACATTTTAGTTATTTTTTTGCCAAAGCACAATGTGCTAACTGGTGCTAAAGTTGGTCATTTTTTTATTTGTAATTTTTTTTTTAATTTTTCTTTCGACTTATATCACAGAGGATTAAAATGATCAAAACATTAATTATTTAGATTATTATATTATTCTGCATTGGTAATGACAGTTTTTTGTTACATTTTCGCTACAAAACAAACTACCGGACTTGAGATCTTTAGCGGCAACATTAAATATGTTTGTCAAATTTTATTTATACAATTTTATGAACAACCGTAAAGTTTCCGTATTCCCATGAAGTAAAGTTTTTTTTAATTAAAACTGGTATGATAGGCGATGATAGGCGACCAAAGGGTTACGGAACAGCAAAACGAACAAAATACAGAACTTGCATTCCACATGTTTACAAGATAGACAAGTCGAAAAAGCATACCAACCTACAATTTATCATGAACTCGTTAGCGCTAAAATATTGTTAATCCATATTTCTAATATCGTTAATCCTTAGACAATGGATTAGCGGGATTATACCAGCATGTTCCGGGTTACCGAGCGAGCTGATTGGCAGAATGCAGCTGTATAATGCGACACATTTCTCGCTTCAGCGGTCGGTAAGTAGGTAAGTTTGTAAAATTTAAATTTTATAACCATTCACTTTTGAGTTTCTTAACGAGTTAGTCCGCTGAGCCCCTGTTCGCACTGAATACGTCGCGTCGCGTCGTCTCCCTCCGATGCCATTTTTTGCTTATACCGACTTTGACTGTATGCCCCGTCACAACCCCACTTACTATTCAGCTTTAACGTTTTATCTTTAATTTTTTCTTCGTTTAAAATGCTTAGAATTAGTTGGACAGTAAGGTCCAATAGTCCCTGTAAAGTTATGCGGGCTTCCGTTTCAGATACTCTGACATGTTTTTTACGAGGATATCATGCCATTTTTGCTAGGCTTACTTTATAATATGAGGGGTATACGTTAAGATTTTCTTGTTTTGCAGCATGTCTTAGGGTCATGTACTGCCATTTTGATAGTTTTAGCGAAACTAATATTGCTAAAGCTTTTTCTACCGAATAAACAGTAATATGTTTCTTGGTGTAAGCAACATTTTTCACCCTTTCTACATCTTCTGGATGCTTCAATAAATAATCCAGAAGGTCAGCAATATCTTTACTCCGTTCGATTCTTAAACTCATACTAGCAGCTTTGACTTACTCTGGAGATGTGTGTTGAGCTTGAATAGCGTCTGTTCTTCTTCTTTTTTGTCTTTGACTTAATTCCACATAAGGCTTCTGCGACTTCGGTGTTAAAGCTGGATGGCATGTACTTCGAGAGGTGTCAGCCGAATCCTCTATAGAAGCACCACTAGTGCTTGGTACATCAGCGGAAACTTGAACTGGAGCAGCAGAGTAATGTTCATCACGTGGTATTTTCAAGATAACTTTTAAACTTTCCGACCATTTGATATTTGATTCAAGCCACCCACTTTGTTTGCAGAGAAACGGCTAGCTTTTAGCCATTTTTGATAGATTTGATTGCAAAATGTTATGCAAAATACTTTCAAGTGACTAACTTCTTCGTCTGACCAATCAAGTTCCACTCGGGATTTAATTTCAGACAGTAAAAAATTTACATCGTAGAGAGATTTACAGTTTTATAAAATCACATATAAATCTAAGTTAGTGTGAAGACCTTCAATGATAAAAAAACAGGTTTCGAAAAGTTGGAAGACTTCGAAGCTTATTACTCACTACACCAGTGCGAGCTGAGGCTCAAGCGACCTGGCTAGACTAGGATTAACGGATCGGTAAACTCAACGTATTCAGTGCAAACAGGGGCTCAGCGGACTGACTCGTTAAGAAACTCAAAACTGAATGGTTATAAAATTTAAATTTCACAAACTTACCTACTTACCGACCGTTGAAGCGAGAAACGTGTCGCATTATACAGCTGCATTCTGCCAATCAGCTCGCTCGGTAACCCGGAACATGCTGGTATGTCTTTGTGATGAATAGAATATCTGAATCTGAATCTAAACCTATAATCCCGCTAATCCATTGTCTAAGGATTAACGATATTAGAAATATGAATTAACAATATTTTAGCGCTAACGAGTTCATGATAAATTGTAGGTTGGTATGCTTTTTCGACTTGTCTATCTTGTAAACATGTGGAATGCAAGTTCTGTATTTTGTTCATTTTGCTGTTCCGTAACCCTTTGGTCGCCTATCATCGCCTATCATACCAGTTTTAATTTAAAAAATACTTTACGTCATGGGAATACGGAAACTTCACGGTTGTTCATAAAATTGTATAAATAAAATTTGACAAACATATTTAATGTTGCCGCTAAAGATCTCTAGTCCGGTAGTTTGTTTTGTATGGAAAATGTAACAAAAAACTGTCATTACCAATGCAGAATAATATAATAATCTAAATAATTAATGTTTTGATCATTTTAATACTCTGTGAGATAAGTCAAAGGAAAATTAAAAAAAAATTACAAATAAAAAAATGACTAACTTTAGCACCAGTTAGCACATTGTGCTTTGGCAAAAAAATAACTAAAATGTGTACAAATACACCGTCGAAGAGTGTATAGGTTAGCAACGAATAGCATCAGAGTTATTAAAAAAAATGTTTTTCGTTCCATACAAAAATAACTTTAACCCGCGATAACTCTGCAACGGAGGATCGTACGAAAAAAATTTAGCCAGGTGTTTGCTTGTATTGTGCAGCAGAATTCATTGCATAAATAAAAAACCGCAAAAATGCAAGTACACGTGCATGTCCGCTTTTTTTCAGTTCGTCCCAACGTGCAACGCCTTCTCAATGATGTTGTCTTAGGGCTGATTTTACAATGGTCAGATAAACAGCCAGATAACTATTCGACGGATTCATTTACGCTTCTGCTTATCAATCCGATATAGTAAGTCCACATGTTTATTAGTAAAATTAAAGTCAGATAATTGTGATAGAAGATATAAGTCTCCGGCAATGACTATCTGTCTTTTGACAAATGTGAATTTGTACTATAAATCTGATAAGTACTATCTGAGGATTGAAAAATCGGCCCTTAGTCAGATATTTTATCATGCACTATGTCGATTGAATAATGACATCGACTCTTTTTTTATAGCGATTCCGAAAATGGTGGTAAAAAAGTCGCCTGGTGTTGTCGGCGACGTCCATGGTTTTTAAAACTTTTTCTTGTATTACGACGAAAGGGCTCCAGGTTGCACCTTGGGGGATATACTTTGTATACCAACCCTATAGATAAATGAAATGAAAAGTAAACTTTTTTTCCAATTTTTATTGGCCAATATTTTCCAATCTAAAAGGTATATTAAAAAATGAAAACATATAGACATAGATGTCTGCAATGTGTTTTAAAGTTAAAAGTTTAAAAAATCTAGCAAAACATTAAGAGCATGGACACAGTTATCGCCCGTAGCATGGAGAATTGATAGGGTGACAGGCTCTCTTAAAAAACCGGCCAAGTGAGAGTCGGACTCGCACACGAAGGGTTTCGTACCATCGTACAAGATTTAACACAAAAAAATCTCGTTTTTGTATGCCCCCCGCCCTTTATTTTCTATTTATTTTTATTTTACCTATTTGTAGATAAATACACACTCTGTAAAAATTTCAGCTGCCTAGCTATTACGGTTCACGAGATACAGCCCTGTGACTGACGGACGGACGGACGGACGGACAGCGGAGGCTTAGTAATAGGGTTCCGTTTCCACCCTTTAGGTACGGAACCCTAAAAAGCAGTATTCTCCCCATCACATCAAGTGCGTCGGCGGAAAGCAGTGGAACCATACCACTGAGGGCCGGGAGGTAAATTGGAGAGGCGTATGTCCAACAGTAGACGCAAACACTCCACTGACTGACTGACAGATTCTCCCCATTCCAGCGGGAAATAGTCGCAATAGAAACATCTATTTTTCAACAGTCGTAAGATGAAGTGTATACCGCTGTACCGAGTGAATAGCTATGCATAGGTACAGTGCACTGCACGCAGCACGTATCTCCATATTAATCAACGCGATAACTGCAGGGCCAAGGTTAGACAACAGTTAGTACAACCACTGGGTACCAATACCACCCTCTAGGGCTCTAGACTTTACGTAAACGTGATTCTAATGTCTACGTAATATTCGAAAAGCTACGAAGAAGATTAGGGTTAAAAATGGTTCAGCAAATTGTAATTTTGAAGTGCTATGAACGAAATAAAATGAGAAGTTTTAAGATTTTTGTAATGACTTTTCCGAATTTATTAAAAATATTTTCTAGGTTAGATATACATGCAGTTATCGTAGAATTATTTGCTAGTCCAATATTTATTATACTAGTTCTGACTAGCCAATGTTGCACCTAGTTTAGCATAAAACAAGGTACTGCCGTGATAGTAGTTGGTCCGACAGTCGAATACATTTAATGGTACCATTTTGGATTACAAAATTCAGCTGGGACAGGCATATTCAGGTTGTAAGTAGCGTATACACGATGTCGTCAGGATTTTGATATGGGGACGGACTTAAGGGCCTGGTACTAACCAAATCGCAAAGTTAAACGAGGCACCCCAAGTAAACTAACTAAGTCTGACAATTATAGGTGTCATCCTTACAATATATGATTCCTTGTCTAGGAATCGAATGATTTTCGTTAATGTATGTTTCCTTTTTCTATACAAAATACATTGCGGAAACGGTGTCCATTTCCGAACTTTTTTGACTAAATGTAGAAATCTAAAAGCAAATGGAATTTTTTGTTTATGCATATATGCTGTTTTTGCTTATATCTAGAAATCGAATGACTTTCAGATTTCTAATGAGAAAAATCAACTTTTTTTATTTTTATTATTATTTAAATAAATGATGGAATAAAAAAATATTAACAATCCATTATCAGGCTGGAGTTCTATTTGGATTTGCTGAAGCGTTTCACTACATATTATTACATTTGTTAAAAAGTGCATTTGTATGGCGCGAGTAGTTGGCTAGTCCTAGCGCCTTAAGGGCCATTCGATTTTTTTATTTGGGATTTATCCGGGCATTAGGAAATTTGTTTTTTTTTTTAAATTGATTTTCTAGAGGAGCACTGGGGATTCCAGGACGGGTATCTCATTGCAGTACGGTTTATGTTCGACAATGATTTTTTATATTTTTTTGCGAATAGCGTAATACAGACCTGGAACATCAGTATATCCTTTCAATTTTAATCCTTCTCAGCCATTCGTCATTATAGATAGAGTCTTATATAGCATAGCTTTTATAGTTCTACGGAATTAAGATAACACCATACATTACCTACAGCATTTGTTCGGCTTGATTTTATTACTATTGGGTATAATTATAATTCTATATCAATCATGAAAACTACTTGTAGTAAGTTAATAAAGTGACAATGTTTTATCGTGTGACAACCCTAAGTCAAGATTGGTTTTGCATAAAATTAGACAAGGCAATTTTAGTACTTTTGTAAGTGTCGGATAATTAAAAATACTTACTAAGTATTTGAAACCTATTCAAATAATCCGAAAAAATAACTTTCGTCTGAAGCAGGAACCTGCGACCTTTGGATTACATGTCAACGCTCTCCCGCTGAGCTTTCCAGATAATTGCGTCAGCCTACGAATTTCCCGATTACATGTATCGGAATCGACAAAATGCCTCCCAAATATGTAGCTGGATAGCGCTAATTTACGTATCAATCTTACTCTAGGGCATTTTGACATCAATGAATTGAGATATCAACCTAATTTTTCGGATAATAAAAAAAACAATGCTTCGATGTAGATGTCGGTGTATAACCTCAATCTTATAAAAAAACCGGCCAAGTGCGATTCGGACTAGCACACGAAGGGTTCCGTACCATCAACACCATAAAAATCTTGTTTTTTGTATGGCCGCCCCTTTAATTTTTATAATTTATTTATTTTACCTATTTGTTTTTATAGCGGCAAAATAGATACACACTCTGTGAAAATTTCAGCTGCCTATCTATTACGGTTCATGAGATACAGTCCTGTGACTGACGGACGGACGGACGGACAGCGGAGGCTTAGTAATAGGGTTCCGTTTTCACCCTTTGGCTAAAATATCCTTTAAGTGTTGCTGTTAGTGCGACTGACCTTGCAGCAAATCCCTATTTAAACGCTGCAGCCGTATTCAGAGTGGGTAGACTAACTTTAATACGCCGGACTAAACCGGTTTTTGTATGGTTAGTCCGGTGCTAATCTCGTACTAAGATTTGACCATGGAGGTAAATCACCTCCATGGATTTGACAGGTGCTCTCTGAATATAACTGTTAGAATACACGTGAAAAACTTAGATTAGCTAAATGCCAGATGACTTGGTTGTATCAGAATATACATAATTATATCTCTGCGGCCGCATCTCATTTTGCGCTCCCCGCGTGATGCGAAGATGCGTCGGCACGCCGATTGCCGGAAGATTGTCAGATTGAAGTCTCGGTGACAGTGACAGGCGCTGAGAGCTGAGAGTTCGGTTTAGCATATCATCGCGCAAGCTCGCGTTCGCGCTGCTGTGACCATTCTCAACGGAGCGTTCGAATCGAGCTGGCAAAATGATTTCCTGAGACGATTGTTATCGGAAGAATCCGTTTTACCATGACAAGTGACGGTAGCGTCTAGAGAATACTATAGTAATAGTAATAGTAAAGTGATTTTAACTATGTCTTAGAAATTGGTCAAGGCAAGGATCTTTAAACAATAGAAGGTCGTGTTAGTGATCTTCAAAATATATTTGCGTCGGGTTATTAAAGTTTTCTACTATTTTAATTAATACAAATAAATGGGTTATAAGGTAAATTTTCCGTCTTTATCCGTTTTGTCCGGCTCATTCTCTAGTCAAAAAGGGTTGTTTATTCGCATAAGTTAGACTAAACATTTTACAGTTTAAATTGATTTACTGATTGCACATATGCCATTGCATGAGTCATTCTTCTACAAATTCATTGTAAAATAGACAAAATAATCTAGAAACTAAGTTAAGTTTATTTATGGGTACCATTGGCTTATATAGGTACCTTGAAAGATTTCTTCAAGGTAATTCAATGAAAACAAAAAATACCACACGTGGTTTTTAACCTTTGGTCAGTGGTCAACAAGGTATTTGTCCATCGCACGTGTGTGTCCATTGCACGTGGAGCCGTTAAGGCCCTGGTACTAGCCAAATCGGAAAGTTAGACGAGGCACCCCAAGTTAACTAAGTCTGACGATAAGAAGTTTCATTCTTACAATACATGATTCCTTGTCTAGAGATCAACCTATTTTCCTTCCCGTTTTCTATACAAAATACATTGCGAAAACGGTGTCCATTTCCGAACTGTTTTGACTAAATGTAGAAATCTAAAAGCAATTGGAATTATTTGTTTATGCACATATGCTGTTTCTGCTTAAATCATATTAGTTTCAGATTTCTAATGTGAAAAATCTACTTTTTTATTATTTAAATAAATGATTGTTTAAAGGTGCATTTGTTTGGCGCGAGTAGTTGACTAGTCCTAGCGCCTTAAGGATGTTCCGACCCATACAATGTTTTTTTTACACAGAACACATAAAGTATTGCACTTTAAGGCACGAATTCGTCAAAAATATGAAATATAGCCATAGTAGTTGCAGCGAAAACATATTCACAATTTCAGGTTTAATGGTTTCGTTGTAATTGCCGATTAGAAGTTTTACACCGTTAGATGGCACTGTTAAATAAAAATCGTATTTAAATAAATTGTAACAAAACCAATAATCCTGAAATTGTGAAATTGTTTTCGCTGCAAGTAATATGAGTTTATTAAACTTTTATTATTAATTTGTGGCTTAAAGTGCAATACTTTTTGCGTTATGTGTGCAAACAACTTTGTATGGGTCGGAACAGCCTTAAGTCCAGAGGCATCAACCGGAAGTCGCCACTGACAGGGAGTGCCGCATTGTAGCCGGTAAGGCTACAATGCGGTCGCGTTGACTAAACGAGTGACAGCCGAGTGTTGCCAGCTATTACAATGCGCGCTCGCAGACTAAACGAACCAGTTCGCAGCCATTACGGCCATTGTCGTAGCGAAACTTCTTCCTGTGTCGACGGCTTGACAGCTGACTAGTGGCAATCCACAGGAGCGGCTTGGGAATTGCGCATGCTTTAAGTGGACGGAATTGTCAGTTAGGAATGTGTAGATGCATCAAAGCACGTACACCTTCGTGTAATTATTTATGAAAGGATGAGGAGAGAATTCTGGTTTTGATAATGGACATTGCCCGTTCTTGTATAGGCGAAAAAAGCGGTGTCAACTAGAATCTTCCTTTGTGAAACAAGCGTAGTTCGTTTGTATATATTTTATCGTATTATAATTTATATAATTCAGTTTTCCTGAAGACGGGAAATTATAGATATCAATGTTTGACAATCACGTCTGGTCAAATGTATTTTGCCTGCCCCGTATGGTTGGAAACTGAAAAAGTTCTCTTTTTTTTAACTTTACCATGCTTTACTAAGAAGAAGAAAATCATATTTTTTTTAACATTTTTCCCATCCGAAAGACTCATATTGAAGAACTTACTTTTTTATGTAAATGAACCCTGACTGCTACTACTACATCTACTGTCATGATATAAGCCCAACATGCTCTCGTGGGTTGTCCCATAAGAATTAGGTGTTATGCCAGGACCTTCCTTATATTGCTCGGCTACATTGAACTGGATGGAAAACACGAACATTTTTAGATTGACCCTACCACCTAAGGAGGAGGATCTACTATTTTACGTGGAATCCGAACCACGTTGAGAAATGCAGTGCGCCCACTTGACCCACACAGCACCTTGAGATTCACAGAAGGGTGCGAAGAAAGGGTGGTTTTGGTAAACCTTAAGAACGGCCCGTAAGCTACGCTCCCCATACAAACGTAGTTTACTAATCATTTGGAAACCGCTATTCCAATAAAATTTATAATTAATATCTAATTTCAGGTAACAAATATCTTTGTCTGCAAGCTTTTGTTTTTTTTTTTAAATCCAATCCGAATGAAATGAAAGCAAAAAGAAAATCTTCATACGAATTTAGTTTTCTCCGTGGTTTGACCCAGAATACATTTACTGAAAAAACTAAGACATGCAGACACAGATATTAGTAGCCTAATATTAGATACCAAATATCAAGTAAGTTGGAACAGTGGTTTTCAAATTAGTAGCAAACTACGTTTTTATGGGAGGCGAAATTTTCCGATGCTTACGGGGCGACTTTAAGGGCGTGTTATCACCCGATTGCATTGAATTCCATAAAGACGTAAGTAAAACCATTTTTTTAAAATAACTACTAGTTACTTATTTTGGAATTTCAAAAAGACGGTAAATTACGAAACGGTAAACTTTATTTATGTAAATTTATGAATATTTGTCTAATTCAAGAACTCAAAGTCTCTGAGTTGCAGTTTTATCTGTAAATTATAGCTAGACCATCAGTCTACATATGAATTTTTTTCTTATCAAAATTCGTTGTGGTTATTTTTAAATATAATTTATTATTGTTTGACCACACTGAATTCAATCGGATCTTATCACGCCCTTAAGGATTTTAGTTATAGAAATCAATAAGCTTGTAAAACTGTTATGCAGGAACCGTTCGCAGCATCCCGCATCCCATACGTCTGCGATCACGTCCACACCGGCACTGGGTCACGGATGAGTCACATCTCAGCTGTAACAGTACCGCACAAGCGCAGCGCCGCCGCCGCACCTAAGTGCACATAATGCACGGCCATTACGTATTCATCGCACTCCGTGGCTAATATTTCAATAGCTCAAATTCGCTTTGTTGCGCGTGCTATGTGCCGCGCGGCTAAGAATAGGGTTCGATATCTCGGGATTCTTGAATGAGTCCGGTGCGGTTTGACTATAAAAACTTGGTTTATATATTTTAAATTGCAAGGAAATACATTTTTTTTTCGCAATTAAGGTGGCCCTTCTCGGCGGGACTACCTACTAGGTACGAACCGTGCTATTGCGCTCTGAGACCTTCTCTGTTTTAAAGAAAAAGACAGGCTCCGTGGTGAGGATGATGCAACATGTCCACAAAGCAGACAATGCGCGTAGTATTTGAAATTTACGAAAATTTTAATTACAGAACGACTAATGGCTAAAAGTAAATCACCGCCGCTTTTAAAATTATATTTCTTGACAACCAATTACACGTTAAAACATTTTAATTTCATCGCGAGCGTAAATCGAGAGTACAGGCGTGCAGCTCCGAGTGTGGCACTGCGCCAGTAGGCCTATTCTTGGAAATCCGTGCGCAGGAATCAGAAGTATTTCAGCCCAGTAAACCGCTTGTATAGCGGTCATCAAAGCGACGGTTACATTCACGGGATTTCAATTACTCAAGGCGAAAAGCGCCTTGACAACCGCTGTAAAAGGGGTTTTCGCGACTGAAATATTCCCGAGTGCTGAGCACGGAATACCTAGAATAGACCTACAGGACACCGCCCACGGTGCTAGGACACGCTAATTTTCCGCCTATTTCAGATATTTATTGCGGGAATGTTCGTTCTTAAGTCTTCATTCTGAATATGCTGCACATTTTCTCGATTACATAACTGATAAGCAATTTTTAGTCTTCAAGTTTATTGTTTCAAGTTCTTCAATTTTCGTTTTTGATTTTCCAAACTCTAAAAACACAAATATGTAAAACTACCTGTGACGAATGGCGTCAAATAATGTGAAAACTATTTGGGTTTTTTAAATTTTCCTGCGACTATATACATTTTTAGTAAAGTCTTCATTATTTATGATAGAACAAGATATTTACCGTAAAATTTCTGTTAATCGTTTTTTAGAAGATATTCGACGTATATAAGATTTCTTTCCTTGAAATTTGACCCTTTTATTGAAAATGTTATTTGATATTTCAGTAGTTTTAGGTAATGTGTAACATAATTTTTTTTTATTATATTTCGGAATGAAACAATGTAAATATAAAACTCGGCTGAGTCGATACCCTAATAACCTCTTTCTTTAAATTTTACACTGGCGTTTTCACGGAAAGGTAATACATATAAGTGCAGAAATGACTAAAAAGTAGCTTCTTGTTTATTAAACTTTTAAGTTCTGAGTTGAATTATTTGAATGGCTACTTGTTTCTCCCGGTCTCTTGTATTGAATACCACGGGTTCGGACGCCAGTGTATACACATTTTTCACTCTAGTCAGTCAGCCAGCGTGCTTGCGTCCACTGCTGGACATACGCCTCTCCAATTTTCCTCCAGTCCTCCCGGCCTTCAGCGGTACGGAACCACTGGTTTCCGCCGACGCACACTATGTCGTCGTACTGCCTGGCGGGTGGTCTTTCCACAGTTCGTTTTTAGGGTTCCGTACCCAAAGGGTGAAAACGGAACCCTATTACTAAGCCTCCGCTTTCCGTCCGTCCGTCCTTCCGTCCGTCCGTCGTCCGTCCGTCTGTCACAGGGCTGTATCTCATTAACCGTAATAGGTAGGCAGCTGAATTTTTCACGGAGTGTGTATTTATTTTTCCGCTATAACAACAAATAGGTTATATTAAAAAAATATTACATATTAAAGGGGGCCCATACAAAAAACTTGATTTTTTTGTGTTAAATCTTGTACGACGGTACGGAACCCTTCGTGTGCGAGTCCGACTCAAGGTCCGACTCGCATTTGGCCGGTTTTTTTCCGTCCACGGCCGTCATTCTAGACCGAGATTGAAATCACTCAATGCTCCCCCCGTGATTTTCGGTTGAAATCACACCATTCAATGAAATATTTTATCTACGATTATCGTGCGGTAGTGAAACATTCTTAGGGCCGAGTGCACGAAAGGACAAAAAATCAAAATTAACGTCAACGTATGATTAAACACGTCACTTTGTATGAACAGTAAGTATGGAAGGAACTCCATGCGGTACACTAAAAGTTATGTGTTTGAACATTGATTAACTCAGCCGCCTCTTCGTGCAATCGGGGCTTAGTGATCCCATACAGTTCAATGGTCGTTGTGCTAATATAGAGTGAAAGTTCCGGCATGACACCTAGTTCCTTCGGGAATGCGGTGTGATGGGCTAATATCATAACAGTAAGCGTGATGTCAACCATATATGGGTAATAATTCGTAAATATACAGTAAACTCCGAATTTTGGTACTCAGATTTTAACATTTAGCCGAAAGAACCGACATTAAAATTAAAAACTAGAATGTGTGTTCGAATTAAAATTAATTAAAGGTGTTGTTACGACCTCAAAACGCGTGCGTCGAACTCATACTTGGTTTTTATCTATTTACGACATCGCACCGAATTGGACATTGGAATGAGATTAAAGAATCTTTTAATTTTATACATCTGCTATAAATCTACGGCACCGTCAGCAGAGGTGCTAAGCCGTCGAGTGAAGAATAAATCATAGTTAAGGACTTTTAAGTCCGAGATTCCTACGCTGGATGTAATTTATGAGGCTCTTTATCCTGTGCAGGACGTTTTTGAAAATAGAAACGATTAGATTATGTCCAGTAAGGAATTTATTATCCAAATGTGAAAAACAATAACTTGTATATATTTTTATAATTCTTATACCTACTGATTATGCAGTTGTGGGTTGTGCTTAATTGACATCTGTCAAGGAGAATATCCGAGTATACAAAATACATAAACTGGCCGCGGAACTATGCAATTGTCTGTGTTAGCTTAGCTATGTTTTCAATTCCAAGTTTTGGATGTAGAGTATTATTTACTGACTTCAACACAAGTTAAAGGCTGACAGATAAAGGAAAGGCATGATAGTTACAAAAGTAATAAAGATTAAAAAAATCCGACCATGTGCGAGTCGGACTCGAACACGAAGGGTACAAGATTTAACACAAAAAAAAAAAACGTTTTGTGTCCCCCCTTTTATTTTTATTATTTTTAAATTTTACCTATTTGTTGTTATAGCGGCACAATAAATACATACTTTGTGAAAATTTCAGTTGCCTACCTACCTAGTAGGGTTCATGCGATACAGCCCTGTGACAGATGGACGGATGGACGGACGGACGGACGGACGGACGGACGGACGGTCGGATGGACGGACGGACAGCGGAGGCTTAGTAATAGGGTTCCATTGGCACCCTTTGGGTACGGAACCCTAACTAGGTGAAGAATAAAATAGTGATCCAAGTCACCAACATGTTAAGGCGCTAGGACTAGCCAACTACTCGCGCCATACAAATGCACTTTTTAACAAATGTAATAATATGTAGTGAAACGCTTCAGCAAATCCAAATAGAACTCCAGACTGATAATGGATTGTTAATATTTTTTTATTCCATCATTTATTTAAATAATAATAATAATTAAAAAGTTGATTTTTCTCATTAGAAATCTGAAAGTAATTCGATTTCTAGATATAAGCAAAAACAGCATATATGCATAAACAAAAAATTCCATTAGCTTTTAGATTTCTACATTTAGTCAAAAAAGTTCGGAAATGGACACCGTTTCCGCAATGTATTTTGTATAGAAAAAGGAAACATACATTAACGAAAATCATTCGATTCCTAGACAAGGAATCATATATTGTAAGGATGACACTTATAATCGTCAGACTTAGTTAGTTAACTTGGGGTGCCTCGTCTAACTTTGCGATTTGGCTAGTACCAGGCCCTTAAGTCGGCAAGATTATTATAATCAGAGAAGTCACTCTAATTTATTTATAAATTTATTAGTGAGGAATAGGTCACGATGCAGGTTAGTTTTATAGTATTTTGTTACCAACTATTTTTTTACCTTATCTGTATCTGTGTTCCCTCCAAATAAAGTTAAAAAAAAAGAGAGAGAGAATGCCGGCTAGAGTAAGATATTGAAGGTCGGAGGGTGCCCACCTGATCTCGGAGGGTGCCCGGTAGGCGGCGCTGGTGACGTACACGTCGGAGCCGGCGTCGCCGCGCGGCGAGCCGTTGGCGGCGTGCTGGTGCCGCGGCCGCGAGCCGTGCCGCTGCCCGCCGGCCGACGGCGACCGGGCGCGCTCGTCCATCGTCTGCGTGGGACCAAGACTTAGAACGGCTATGGAGAGTTCTATACAACGGTTGTTTCCTTATTCAAATTAAGAAAGATATTTAAGCGGCTCGTAGCCTAGTGGCGCGAGGACTGGCCTAGCGTACCAGAGACCTGGGTTCAATACCGACATGCACCACTGTCTTTCTCTTTCCGAGTTCGATAAGTGCATTTCGTTACGAATGCGAGCTGCTCCATGGTTCGGAATCCATGTAAAACTGTAGGTCCCCTTCCCCTACTAGGTGGTAGGGTTAATGCCCGCCCGGGTTGGTACCATCGCATTGGATGAAAAGATCGTCGAAGCGGCAATGAAAAATTGTCCGTGTTTTCCATCCAGTTCAATGTAGCCGTGCTCATAAAGGGAAGGTCCTGGCATTGCACCAAATTCCTTCGGGAATGTGGTGTATTGGGCTAATATCATAACGGTAGTTGTGTGGTATTAGCCATCCATGTCAGGTGGCATAAAAAAAAATTGCACATTAAATGAAGCAGCTCTCAGTTGTCACGTCTGTACGTTTTGATTTATTTGATACCTTATATTACCTTATATTTAAGCCTCTAAAGATTTGTATCAAAATGTTTAAGGGCGTAATATCATGGATATAAGTTAGTTTATCATAAAAATCTAAACGTACAGATGTAGCTATCAGTTGGTTTATTTAATGTGAAAATTTTCAGAAAAATATTTCCTAATTTGACTGAAGAATCAGGCAGGAGCCATTGTATGGATCGTGATCACCTCATCAGAGAACTGGCAACACTGCGTGAATTATAAACGTTTGCCGGAAAGACGGGACATTTCTTTCGTTCCATTCGAAATTTAAAATTAATGGCGCGCTTCGTTTGTTTGGTGTGTGTTTTTCTAAAGCAATTTTTAGTGGTATCATGGAAATGAGTGACTCTCATTACAAACGTATTGTGATCCAATCATTGTCCAGGGGTTTTTGGCGAAAACAGGGATTCCAACGCTGCCGATAGAGCCCCGATATCGCCGCCTGCGACTTTTTGTTATTCTCCAAGAGGAATTTGCACCTGAATTGCCACTTCTCGTATGTCACTACTTCTCTACATGAACACCATCTATGCCATGACAACAACATAGATTGGGGTAATAGCTTGCAACTCGGGTTGGAACTGACAGGGGTGGACAATGCTAAAACTTGTGTTTGAAATGTAAAAACAATGTGTTTAAGTCTCTCTCTCACTCTCTTCTGTCTAACCATGGTGTGAGCAAACGTCCTTAAACTTCTTCATGTGTATATTTAGAGCCTAAGCCAATCGCAAAGTGGGATAAAAGACTATCCGACTAGGAGTGGGCCGGGGCAGAACCTCGAAGAAACTCGAAGAGAAAGAACGGGACCTTTTATGTATGCAATGGTGCTACATGGATATTCGTTACAATAACCTACTCTTCTTATTTTTAATTTATTTTCCCTCGAACAATTTGTGTCTTAGTCAGATTCAAAATTGTGACTAGAAGGACACTGTTTTGCTAAAATATTCAAGATGGCTTTATGAAGTTGTCAGATTTGGAATGTACCAAGCAATCTGCTCAGTATAGTTAGAAAATTAAATACAGTTGGTTATTTGTTTGCTCCATGAGCATGTTCAACAATAGTGACAGTCCAAACAAACATAATACCATTAATTTCAGGTTCAAGAGATTCAACGACACCCAAATTGAAGTATTTTAATCAGATTTTCAAAATATTATGATATACATATACATTGCCTGAAATAGGATTGAAACCTGCTCTGCTCTCCCGCTGAACTTTTTAGACAGTTGAATAACGTCAAATGAATGAGATAACTATAATGTATACATTGAATGAGTACAAAAATTAAACATAATACCGTCAAGTTCTTACCGTGTATTCGGACAGGGTTCTTTCGGAGGGAGCTCGGTGGCTCTCGTCACCATCTCTGGACGAGGCCCGGTGCTGGTATCCCCCAGAGGACGGGGAGTCCACCCCCGAGCCGCGATGGGTCGCCACATAATGGTTATTCTTGACTTTCTGTACCATTTTGATGTCTCTTCACTCACTGCACGGACATCTATCCGCTTGCCGAAGTTGAGCGAGCGCAGTGCCTATCTCCAGCAGGAGACAACAGGTTGAGAACCGCGCTCATAGTGTTGATATCATCGGCTCGTCAGGTGTTGGGGTTTTTCGTATTTCACGGCCCACCGAGCGGGAGGTATTCAGAAACACCGTGACGAAAGCTCTGATCTTTATGGTAATCGTTGTTCACGGCGAATTACTTGTGCTAAGGTTGCTCGGGTCGATTCGTGTTTGATGCAAGTACGACCGACGCTTCTGTGTTATTCGTTTCGAGTAGTTCGATGCGTTCGCTCCCGTTGTAATAATGCCAACGGTCGGATAGTCAATGGTTTACTTTCAACGTGCTCGCAGATTGGATTGTCGAGCGGTCTCGGGTCAGCGTGGCGAGTTCTTGGCATTTGTGGTCCGACCTGCAACAAAGGCAAGAAATTAATATTTTCATTTTGACTGACCTTTAGATGGTCAGTGGAACCGGTGGCTGGGCCATTAAACATTAGATCTGATAGATATAGAAGGAATGTTTAGTCAATACTTAAGGCTGTATTCAGCGCGGTTCATTGTCTAGCATATTATTAAGCCCGCCTCTATTAAAGTTCAAACGGCAAATATTTATAATCATATTTGAGATAGTAATGATTAAACTCATAATTTCATCACAGTTACTATTTTATGAGACCAATCAACCAATTCAATGAATCAACTAGATGAACTAAAAAAAGCAAATACTTAAAATTAAAATACTTAAACCACCTTTTAAATGACTGTCAAAATAAGGAGTGTTGAGCTTTCAATATAACCTAATATCGCCTATCTATTCAACAGGAGTTTACATACAACTATTAAATAATTTTCGAAAGAATTTCTAGGTAGAGCAGAGTTTTTTCGGTATTTTGAATGGACAATTTTGTTCGTATGGATCAATATTCGGTTAATAAATTAAATAATAATTAATTAAATATTTTATAATATTTATAAAGCTTGGAAAATATAACGAGAAATATAAAAAAAAATTGGTCTATTTTGGATATTTTATTCTAGCAAGCAAAGTTTTGTGCAATGGATATGGAGTTGCCAGATGATAATTTGATAAAGGAGGACTGATGGGTCTAAAAAGTAGGTTTTTCTGTAAAAAAGGAGGACATTCATAATAAAACATTGTTTTATATAATTAAATTTATTTTAATCGTCATGATGAGCTGCCAATTTTTTCAAGAAGTTCTTGGTTTTTCAACAAATAATTATGAAATCTTTCACGTTTATAAATAAACATTGAGTAAAAATTAAAGGTTTAACTGACTCCACGCTTATTCTTTTCTCTTTAGTCCAATTTTCAGCACGAATGAATGACTATATATATAGAATGAATGACTATATACTACCTTTTGAATACCTGGCAACCCTATTTGGATATAGCATTGATTTTGTGCGGATATACCTGATTTAATTTGAGCTTGATAAGTTACTACTGAGAAATTAAAGAATAACTGAGTTTCACTTAGCGGCATACGCAGCCTTAACCCAATACGATGGTTTGAGTTTACATGGGTTCTGAACCGTGAAGAAATGAACACTGTCAATATCGATAACACGGGACAACACATACATTACCAATATGCTGCTGGCCCCGTGAGTGGGTATCTTTACCTGATCTTTGCCTGCAGCATATTTCTCAATACATGAATCGAGACATCAATAAAGATTGTATTCTCATTGTCTTTCACCTGATTGCAGATTCGTTAATCTCGCATTGAGCAATCAATCTGCGGCGAGCACAATGTGCTTGTTGTCGAAAGCTACAGGCTCACCATAATGGCAGCAGTGACTCAAATCGTCAAAGAAGAAATTTATTATGTGCAGGTAAAAGGGAAGAATCGAATAATGGAATTCCCTTCATAATACATTTTAAAAATACATTGTTTTCACGAATTATTACTGCGAAGGAAAACATCATAAGAAAAGCTATGTACATCCCACAGAACAGTGACTTCTTTGAGAGTTTGAGAGTATTTCATATGGTTTCAGATTTGGCCATATACCTGTTCAAGTCTAGCTTTTTAGGGTTCCGTACCCAAAGGGTGAAAACGGAACCCTATTACTAAGCCTCCGCTGTCCGTCCGTCCGTCCGTCCGTCTGTCCGTCTGTCACAGGGCTGTATCTCAGTAACCGTAAAAGATAGACAGCTCAAATGACAGCTCAGAGTGTGTATTTATTTTGCCGCTATAACAACAAATAGGTAAGATTAATAAATAATTAAAATTAAAGGGGGTCCCCATACAAAATACGTGATTTTTTTGTATATTTTTTTTTACGATGGTACGGAACCCTTCGTGTGCGAGTCCGGCTCGCACTTGGCCGGTTTTTAACCGACTTCAAAAAAAGGAGGAGGTTATCAAGTCGTCTGTATGTTTTTTTTTTTTTTTGTTTTTTTTTTTTTTTTATGTTTTTTACCTCATAACTTTTGCCTGGGTGAACCGATTTTGATGATTATTTTTTTAAATGATAGCTAGTGCTTCCCAAGTGGTCCCATTTTAATTTGGTTAAGTTCTGACAATGACACCCATGAGAAAATCATAAAAGTCTTAAATTTGTATTAAGATGTGCGCGACAAATGGACAAATAACTCAATATAACGCCAACCGATTTCGGTGATTCTTTTTTTATTGGAAAGGACATCTACAAATTAGTAAGTGTACTTCAGATTCACTAAAAATAAACAAATAAAAAAACAAATTTAACAAAAAAAATAACCGACTTCAAAGGAAAAGCACTAAAAAGTAAAAAATAATTTCCATTTTTGTAGTTACGATTTCTGTTATTTTTTGAGTCGGTGTCAGCCAAGGTTAGGTTAGTTTAGGTTAGGTTAGGTTAGGTTAGGTTAGGTTAGTTTCTCTTGATTGGCGCAGCGCGTGTCCGGCTGACGCCGACTCAAAAAATAACAGAAATCGTAACTACAAAAATGGAAATTATTTTTTACTTTTTAGTGCTTTTCCTTTTAAGTCGGTTATTTTTTTTGTTAAATTTGTTTTTTTGGGCGATAATAATAACAATTGTTAGATTATCAGTAAAACATGTATAAATGAATCTATAAATAAATAAACAACTTTATTTTAGTAAGGTAATCATAAGCCAAATGTTATTACCTTAGATATTGTACGAATTAAACTACCTACATTATATTATTATGGCGGCATCGAGCATTTTCTTCATTCTTAGCTTAATGAAAGTTAAAATCAACATCATCACTAGATCGTAGATAGCCAGAACTTGTCGAGTTGGTTTAAGTGTTCTGTTTTCAGTCAAGACACTTCTTCTGGGCAGGTACATTTTGACTTCAATGGTGGAAGAAAAGAATAGCAGAGACGTGAAAAGCATGGCTTGATAAATGTAAAAGTTGCACCCTCAAAGGAGTACACTCCTCGGAACAACCATAGTATTATTGAGAGTAGGTATTATTTTATTTTTTTGTTTGATTTATCGACCAGAGCCGGTAGTCTCAGTTCTCACCTAAATCGGCGTTTACATAATTTCGAAGTTCCGTACAAACGTCAAACTCCATACAAGTTTTTACTAGATATTCTGTGGTTTTACTTCTTCAAGCTGTCAAAGTCAAACTCGGACTTCCGATTTGTATGAAAACGCGGAGTGGACGTTAACCGCAACGTCGACGTATTTACGGCAACGTTGAGTAAGCTGTCAAATCAAAATCGGACTCGCAAATGTTAGTTCGATTAACGCCCACTGCGCGCGCTCTTCAATTTCTCCATACATTTGAAAACGCCAGTCGATCGGTTTGCCGTAAACGCCAATTTAGGTGAGAACTCAGACTGCCCACTCTGGGCTTATAAGGTGGTAGTATGAGTTAAATATAGTTTTTAATAATTTATTTAACACTACCACAACCATGTCCCCTAGCTTACCCTAAGATCATTAAATCGTGGAGAATGGCATCACTAAAAAGTACATTAGTGGCGGAGCACATCGAATCCTGTGACGTCACTTCCTTCACACACAGATTGGTTTATAATGACATTTTGATTTCGGGTTCCTTGAATAGGTAGGTGCACAGCATCATCAAAAAAGTATTGACATTGTCCGAAGGAACGTAAAGTAGGGAAATGTCATTATCAGATAATTTTATTTTCCGAGTTGACAGTTTTTATTCATGAGCGGCTCGTAGCCTAGTGGCGCGGGGACTGGCCTAGCGTACCAGAGGCCCGGGTTCAATACCAACTTGCACCACTGTCTTTCTCTTTCAGAGTTCGATAAGTGCATTTCGTCACGAATGCGAGCTGCTCCATGGTTCGGAATCCATGGAAAACTGTAGGTCCCCTTCCCCTACTAGGTGGTAGGGATATTTATATGATATTTTTTATGATAACTTTAACTCTGCTAATTATACATCTGCACAAAGTGAGGATAGCGTAAACACATAAAAAATATTTTAGGCTAAGATGACAACGTAGTTCACCATTACTTTTTAATGTACTTTTATGTGCTATACCTAATGCGGCCTACTACACAGAATTTAGTTCTTCTGTATGCTGCAACGTATAGTTTTATCAACTACTCGTAGATTTTTGTAAAATGTATTATAACATATTGTTTTTTTAGTTAATTATGTAAATACGTGTGTTTTTGTAAAATGAATTGAATTTGAATTTGAATTGAATTTGAATACAAAATAAATTTGTCACCCCTACCACTCCCTAGATGGCGCAAGTATTACTGCAACATTTGAGGTGGTTCCATTTGCTGAAAGATGGCGGGCCTGACCAATTGCAGCATGTATATATATAAATACATAATTCGTCCTGTTTAGTGCCACCTTGTTGGGAAAGCTCTACTTATTGGAACTATTTTATTCGTTGGAGATGGTGCCCTTATTTTTGTATAACTTACAGAAAAGCAGCATCTAGGACTATCACGTCAGAACTGGACATGGATAGCTATTACCAAGAAGACCGTCGTGATAGTAGCCTCCCACTACTAGTTGGGATGCCAGAACCTTCCTTACATTGCTCGGCTACCAAGATTGGTTTGGTTTCCGATTTCTTGTATTAATTTGCACATGATACTTTTGAGGTTACCGCGGTCGTTAGACATGTTTGGTTAAGCTTTTGATAGAGCTTGGTAACCGTTCGTTGCATTATTCAAGGAAATCAATGATTTAATGATGAAATCGAATATGCCTCACACCTTCAGTTCAGGCATGTCCTCTTCACTGCTCATATTTATTACCTTTCTATTTATATGGAGACGCCCTGTGCAGGCTACCTCTCGCGTGTTTCGCCCAGCAGTGCCTGCTCACTCGGACCTAGGGTTACCAGATGATCGGGAATCGTCGGGGTATTTCATATGATGTCCAGAGTTGAAGAACACTAAACTGATAGGTACGTTTTAGGGTTCCGTACCCAAAGGGTGCCAACGGAACCCTATTACTAAGCCTCCGCTGTTCGTCCGTCCTTCCGTCCATTCGTCCGTCCGTCCTTCCGTCCGTCCGTCCTTCCGTCCGTCCGTCCGTCCGTCCGTCCGTCCGTCCGTCCGTCCGTCCGTCCGTCCGTCCGTCCGTCCGTCAGTCTTACACAGGGCTGTATCTCATGAACCGTATTAGGTGGGCAGCTGAAATTTTCATAGAGTGTGTATTTATTTTGCTGATATAACAACAAAAAAAAAATTCAAAAATTATTTAAATTAAAGGTACGGAACCCTTCGTGTGCGAGTCCGACTCGCACTTGGCCGGTTTTATTTGTTACGTTTCATCTGAATTGTGTAGGTAATATTTTATTTGAGTCTCTCCATCTGGCAACCCTACTCGGGGCGGCGCGACAGGGAAAGGCAGGCCCGCGGTATGAATGGACCGACGACGGTTGTGAAACTGGGTCTGTGCAGTGGAAACCTGTTACAGCCATCTATGCGCGCGCGCAAATATTTTGCGTTCACAATGGAACGTTAGGCCGGGAAGAAAGATACATAGCAAAGGCAAGCGCACTTAACCCCAGAATTCAACTTCACCATCCAAAGTGTATTTTTTTTGCAAATGGAAATGGAAATGGCAGAGAAACCTATAACGTTACTAATTAAAGGTGATAGAATATTGTGGAATGTGCAAGTGCAAGTTTAATCGTTTAGTTGAAAGACATTTCAGTTTCCGAACAATTGAAACTTGGTCATTGGCTCAAAAATAATAAAATAATCATCATGTAATAATCTAAGATTAGCTGTAAGGCTTCTTATAAAATAAAATAAATAAATAAAAATTGTATATTTTTCAATGCGAATATTCCTGCATGTCTTCTAATAAAACAATTGTAATAAATTTAATTATTAATGTACGTGCGTGTTCCACTTTTGTACAAAATAATTAATTTGTTGCAAGCAATGCCAAGAAGATTGATTAAGATGCTCTGTCAAGACAATAAGAAGATTGTGCAAGCAAAATTAACTTTATAAACCATTAACATCTCTTTGTATTCGCTGTCATTGAGTGGTGAGTCAGCCTTTGCATCAAGGATTGAAAATTTATGTCAAACATATACTATGTGTGATTATGTAATTGATTTTTTCTATGTTACCAAACGGGCAATATTTCATATTCACATCCATTGCACGCTGTATTGCATCTCTCAACATCCAAAAATATACTTGAATTGTAATAATCAGAACAAAGCGTAAAGCATTTTCATTGAGAATGGCGTGTCAGTTATTTTAATTGTTATCCTGTATATTTCGGAGAAGAAATATTGTCCTTGTAATCAGCTATCTTTTCGTGTATCTATCAATCAAATTAGAAATCTTCTGGAATGCAGTTTGATGGATTAATATCATGACAGTGTAGGTATATCTGTATGTATGTCGAGTCGATGCCGAGAAAACCGCTGGTTGGGACAGATTGTATTTTATTTATTGTTTTTAACTCGATATTGTATAATTTGACACTAGACCACGGAATAAGTATAAGTATAGTCCTGCGACGGCTTAAGGTGGCCCTTCCCGGCGGGACTAACTCAGTCGCGAGCATGATACAAAACCGCGCCATTGCGCCCTGGGACCTTCTCCGCATCAAAGAAAAAGACAGGCTTCGTTATGAGGAGGATGCAACATGTCCACAAAGCAGACAATGGGCATAGTGTTTGATTTGGTAAGATTTACGATTTTTTTTATTAAAAACGACTTATAGGTAAAAGTAAACTATGACCGTCAAAAGTCTAACAAAAATCAAATTGATTATAAATCTTCATGAAACAGCTATGTCTGATGACTAACATTTTGATTTTATCGTTGATTAATTCACCTCCAAAGTTATTGCATAAAACGCGCGAAAAATTCGAACTTTCAGACCTTATAACTTAGAAACCAAACACAATTTCACAATGCCAACAGTCATCAGAGATTTAGTTCGATCAAATAAAGCTATTTGGTTTCTACGTTATAAGGTCCGAAAGTTCGTATTTTTCGCGCGTTTTATACAATAACTTTGGAGGTGAATTACGCTATGATATAGTAAGAACATCGTAAAAAGATTAGTCATCAGACATAGCTTATTTAATCAAGATTGATAATCTTTTTCGTTTCTGTTAGATTTTGGACTACAGCGATCGTGCTTTACTTTTAGCTATAAGTCGTTTTGTAATTTTCGTAAATCATACACTATGCACATTGTCTTTTTTGTGGACATTTAGCATCTTCCTCATCACGGAGCCTGTCTTTTTCTTTGAAACATAGAAGGTCCCAGAGCGCGACAGCACGGTTTTGTACCGTGCCCGCGAATGAGTTAGTCCCGCCGGGTTGGGTCACCTTAACCGCAGAAACGGCATCAAAGATGGCGGAGAGAACGGCAGGCTGAACGTCAGCGGCCGAGACAAGGCGACAGGGAACCGTCACGGTCGGATTTGTGTGTGATTGTCCCGAGCCACCGACCCTTGAGCTTCGGCAGACGGCGGCGTGCGCGGTACTTCCGCGGGTAATTAATTTACCACTCTACTGCAAGTACGGTCGGCATAAATCACTGTGCACCAGCGACGGGTTATTCCAGCTTCAATAGGCATTCCTACTCCATAAGTCCGGATTGACTTCATAAATAAATTCAATATATTCAGCTAAAATTCGGAATGGTTATAATGTCATACGGGAATAGTTAAAAGATACTCCGAGAACCCGCAAGCATCACCCAAATCCGGAATGAGCTCCACATTTCGTTGGGAATCTTTCAATTAGCAAAAAAGGGAAACCAGTTTCCAGTTCCAGGTCGATCGTATTATGGCTCCTAAAAAAATACAAGGGCCAACCTCTACCTTTCTGGAATAATAACTATTTACTAATTTATTATTCTAGATAGATCCATTATTCTGCGGTATGACTATAAGTCCATTCCGGCATGGTAAGCCCGAATTGATATGTTTTCATGGGGAGTGAGAATGCTGTAATAGTAGGTAATGCTGATGAGGAATCAATAAAGGTACAGGAGGCGAATTCTCGGAATGGGGAGGACTCAGTATCACCCAACGCTATAACCTCATTATTCCTATACATAAATATGTCGTACTAAACGCTAAAAACATTGATTATATGGTTACATGAAATCAAATTCTGATAAAATTGTGCTAGAAATAACAATCGTAAAGGATGTATATGTAATCGTCTATATTTGCTACATATTTCGGGTTGGTACCATCGCATTAAATGAACGATGATCGAAGCGGCAAGGAAAATCCTGGCATGGCACCTAATTTGCGTGTGATGTTTTAGGCTAATTTTATGGCAGTTGGTATAAGCTATCCATGTCTTTACATAAAACAAATTGCTTGTTGGATAACAATATAATAAGAAATCTTTAAATAATAAGACAACGATTCTGCAGACGGTACACAGTCAGTAGCGCACCGGACAGTTACTCGAGGTGTCGAGATTACTATCTCCACAAGTTAACTTTACAGTTAAACTTTTCGGTAATTTAGGTTGAGAGTAAAACAGACTCAACTGTCAACCGCTTTTAATTGCTACATAATGGCCGCCCGCCTGGACAAGTCCGTCTGCGGATATGTACCGTATGTATCGTTACATGTGAAGACGACTGCCATTCGAAAGTTTGGTTACATTTTAACTTTGGAGAAGATGTTAGAGTTGGGCAGAAGTTTCAACACTCAAGTACATATCTTTTGTAAGCGCATAAGGAAACAATCGTGAGAAATAATTGATCGGTTTTATCGGTGCTCTAGCAACAGATGGATGACACAGCAATGGACTCACTTGATTTTCGTGAGCCAAAAATGCGAAGACGCTGACTGACTGACTGACTGACTAACTAATTCCAAACTTTTGTTTAATAGTTGAGCTACTCTTTTATAAATGTTGACCAAAATATATTAATAAGTTTCAAAGATTTTGATTGATTTACATATTCAACGATGCAATTTCTTGTGCGAGTTGTGAATAGTGGAAAAATTAATAAATAGTTGAAAGATAATCTAGTAAACTTCCCTTAACCTAACTTATTCTGCGTTCTGCTACCTGATGCACTAACGGGGAAAAATAGAAGGTATCGCGAACATGAATTGTGTGCGGGTGATGTGGGAGGGCGAGTGGGAGGGTATGATGGACGGTTAGGAAAAGATTGCCTCACGGAAATATTCCGGCTCATAGGCCTCAGTAGGGTGCACTGCACTTATCAATTTAAACGCAACCTTCGCATAGAATCGGGCGGCGCCGGCACGCCGTTAACAGCGACTCCCCGCCCGGCCGCTCTAATGTCGGCATGCGGAGTACGCATTACGGGGCGCTTGCGACTAGATTGCGGTGCGCGGCCGCTGGTTTGGGCGCGAAAGTGCGGCTTGCCCGGCTAGCGGTAATATAGTCCCACATAGATCATTTTGCTCCTGGCTGGGGGCACCACTGTCGTCTTATGGTTACCACAGGAAATGTATCAGGAACAACCTGACTGGGATATCGAGAAATCAGTTAGCGTATTCAAACTAGCTTAACCAGGCAGAAGAATAGACCTAAAATACGAAATTATTGAAAATCTAACCACGGACTCGTCGAAAGCCAACCACATATCAGAAATAAATATATTTACAGTGCAAGACTAGAGCCGCACTGACTGCATATACCACAGTAGTTGAAATACATAAAGCTGAACACAAATTAGCCAATCACTGTTCAGTATTTTAGGCGGAACTCCTAACGCTTCTCAAAGCTTCTGATAATATTATAAAACAGGGCCACCCAGTAGCCAATATTTTCAGTGACTCTCGGTCATCCCTTGACACTGTTTTAGATGCAACCTCGATACACCTCTGATCCAGCTCTGCAGATAAGGAAGAACCTTGAAATCGTACTTCGGAGGAAACAAAAAGTGAGATTATCTTGGGTCAAAGCCCATATCGACATTGCAGGTAAGGAAAGAGCCGACGAACTCGCAAAGCACGCTGCTTTGCACAAAAATCTGCTCCCGACTATGACAATATTCCCATTTCACATATAAAATTGCTTGTACGCCAAGAAACTGGCGAGAAGTGGCAACGCCGCTGTGGGAATTTAGATAGTGCTTGTCGCCAGATATTCCTGGCGATTAATAATTATTGTTAAAAAGGTCTATTTCATAAATAGAGATTATTTTAGTCTGTCACTCGCGACATCTAGAAAAGAAAAGGTTTTTTTCTTCACGAGTACTTTTCTTTAATTAATTATTATATTAGCTTCTTTAGTAACACATTAAACATTTAAGTCAAGAGATTCAGCAGTTTCATTTCCGCCGGAGCTTCGCCCCCAAGAATTTCACCACAAGAGTGTCACAAAAAGCCTTTTTCCAGTAGTCAAGATAACACATAAAACACTTGCTGATACTAACATTACCAATGCACGTTCTCAAATATCCACTGGACACGGAGCCTGTGGTGCTTACCTGCAGTGACTAAATCTTCGAAGCTCATCCTCCTGTGACTGCGATCCTCAACTTCGCCAGAATGTAGAACACGTCATTGACCATTGCCCAATTTTCCACGCAACAAGGACATACCGTCCATAAAAAGTGATGTGTTTTATTCATAAGTATACGTTGATTTTAAGTTTTAGTCATTTCGTGCACCCGGCTACTTATTCTGTGACTCGGCCCTTCGACGCCTCTGAAGAAGGCGTAATGGACGTAGAGCATAACTCAAAACACAACTTCTTGTAGTTTATACGTATATTCACATGATGACCCATGTGCACACACAATGGCGCGAACGGAAGTGAAGTTTGACAGAACGGCCGCAGCGATTCAGTGTTTCTTTTAATTCGGGTCTGGTGCATATGATTGAGAGTGTACCCAGATATCTTGGATCTCTTTGCTCAGTTGCAAAAGGCTCATTACAGCACTGCCCGGTACTAACGAGTATAGTCAATCTACTATTTGATGACGTGCCGCAGAGACAGACTCCGGGGGGAAGCAGTTGCTGCGGTCGTTTTTAGGGTTCCGTACCCAAAGGGTGCCGACGGAAACATATTACTAAGCCCCCGCTGTCCGTCCGTCCGTCCGTGCGTCTGTCACAGGGCTGTATCTCAGTAACCGTAACAGATAGACAGCTGATATTTTCACAGAGTGTGTATTTATTTTGCCGCTATAACAACAAATATATAAGATAAAAAAAATATTGAAATTAAAGAGAATAACGTGATGTTTTGTATTAAATATTTTACGATGGTACGGAACCCTTCGTGTGCGAGTCCGACTCGCACTTGGCCGGTTTTTGTTGATTGCTGACAATGCGCGACACTGTTCTATTGCGTGCAAAACTTTGCGCCACTGAAGAGAGAAGGAAATATGTGGCCGTTCACGAATTACGGTAAAATATCGTCACAGGCTAGTAATAGTGTAAATCTGGAATAGGACTTTTTTTTATTTATTGGAGGAAATGGAAGATACAGATAAAATCATAATACAGTTGGTGAACAACCTGCTACTAGTACTAACCTGCATCCTAACCTATTCATCGCGAATTGATTAATACATACATTAGTGTGACAGTGCAACAAGTCCTATTGAGCCATGTTTTTTATTTTGGGCTTGAAATTGCGCTGACATACAAAGAAGATGTCAGATAGGTCAGATAAGTTCTTATTATATTGCGGACACATTCTATGGAAATGGTCTCTAAGGCCAGCGTTGGTGCGTGTCCGACCAAGGTGGAATACGTCGCTGCATCTAGTATTTCTTGACGGTACTCGAAGACATACAAGTTGAAGTAGGTTTCGAGCAATTGCTCGTTTTGGTATTTTGGACTACTATATCTATTTTTCAATCTATGGTTTGGAAACATGACTTTGTGAGCCTTGTGAATATTTAGTTTTGTCAAGAAACTATTAAAACTTGCTGCTCACCATCCACGCATAGACAGGCATCTGGAAAGATCAGTTGCAACATTAATTTATGGAACAAGTTGAAAACCCAACTAGCTCTTTCAATAAACAAAGTCTGCCTTAGGCCTTAGATGAATTGGAGCGACGCGTCAAAATAGCAGACGGACTCTACCAGTGAAATATTAGAGCACCTGTTATTTAAGGCACTAGGACTGGCCAACTACTCGCGCCATACAAATGCACTTTTTAACAAATGTAATAATATGTAGTGAAACGCTTCAGAAAATCCAAATAGAACTCCAGACTGATAATGGATTGTTAATATTTTTTGATTCCATCATTTATTTAAATAATAATAAAAATAAAAAAGTTGATTTTTCTCATTAGAAATCTGAAAGTAATTCGATTAATAGATATAAGCAAAAACAGCATATATGCATAAACAAAACATTCCATTTGCTATTAGATTTCTACATTTAGTCAAAAAAGTTCGGAAATGGACACCGTTTCCGCAATGTATTTTGTATAGAAAAAGGTAACATACAATAACGAAAATAGGTTGATTAATAGACAAGGAATCATACATTGTAAGAATGACACTTATAATCGTCAGACTTAGTTAGTTAACTTGGGGTGCCTCGTCTAACTTTGCGATTTGGCTAGTACCAGGGCCTTAACTGGAGTAGCCTGCGCCGGCCACCGTCCCTGCCGCGACGCCGCGTGCTGGTCGCAAATCAAAATGAGATTTACTGTTATCGCTCGCCTCCTGCTATAGCTACCTCCTAGACTAGACTGTCCGGTCCTCCCTAGGAGGTCCGCAAAGCAGCCGGTGAGCGACAAGTGCCTGGTTTCGGACGGGCAACACTTTCGGCTTCAATCGTTGGTGACTCATGAGTAATCGGTGCATGACAATGCTGCCACAGAATTTAGATATTCACATTTTCGAGGCTTCATTTAGAAATACTCCCAACGATGGCGGATTTCCGAAGGAGTTTAGAAAGGGTGTGGTTCTGTATACTGTCACGTAGTGAAACGAGATCTACATGCTGTCGGATGAATGATAATTGATCCTGGCACGAAACAATCATTTTAGGTTTTTTTTTTCTTATTTATGTAAATTTTAACAGGAGATTTGGTTTTTACGGAAAAGTTCATGGACCAGACATAAATTTTATATTTTTGCACGTTAATAGAGCCCCAGGAGAGACAAATGGTCTGGCCATCGGCCATACGTGCTCCAAATTGAATCCCCGAAAGGTATTTATTGTTCAACACCTTAATTATTTTTTATTTGTGATACCTTCATCAACTGACCCTGTACCCTCTCGGAAACGAGAGGGTCCAGCATCAGAGGGTGGAGGTCTACTGTATACAAAACTAAATATATTTTGCTGCACGCCTCCCATACCTCTTTGTATGTATCTCCCCATGCAAGGGAAAGATGAATTTTTTATAGTGTTTCAAACAACACTCGTAGAACAAAACACTACTACTACTTCTGTGCGTGCGATGTATCACGTATTTCGTTGATTAAGATTTTTATACTAGCCAATGCGTGTGGTTTGTTTGCGTCAATTTCCTGAACCTAATGGAATAATAACATGAATACAAACATGTATAATTTCAGCTGACGTTCTACCAATACAGTAAAAAAGATAGAAAATGATAGTTTTTGCATGGAAAAAAATGCTGAAGTCAGGTCTCAAACGTATTCTTTTTCAAGTTTGCTACTGATAGTGACAGTAACTGATATTGATTTAAATAACATTTTAAAGAGCTTAACATTATCTACCAATTTCGTTAAGGTTATGTTTGACTTTTTGAAATATTTTTAACAAAACAAAAAAAAAAACCTGTGTGCGGGTTGGTGACATTGAGAAATATTGATTCCGAGCTGCTCTAACTAAGCGACGTCGGGCTCTGGCTATCTCGTTTCAATCGCAAACATTGGGCGAAAATGCTTAGGTATAAGGATGCTCTTAAATATCAATTACTGTAATTTTTTAAGGACACTGTTCCCCTTGTGGGTCTTCATGTTTGTGTCATAATGACCTCCTGAATTGCCTGTATGAATGTGGCTACATCCGTTATAATAGCTATTATATCGTAGCGTTGCCTAGCAAGCACGCGACGACTATAATTTGCGATAATACCTTTTACTTCGATCTATCTAAAAAGCGTTTTACACTTTACGGCGCTCGAACTAATCGAAAGGCGATAAAACTCCACAAATCACGAACTGTCTGCGGCGATGGCCAGCTCCGGCTGTGTCTATGAAGAACAATGATTGCAATCTTTATCGGTAACTACAGACCAGAAATAATTGCTGCCCTTCAATGCAGTTACTCCGAGAACTGTTCGTTGCGTTTTAGCCAGATCTTATTTTAACTTTTTAGGGTTCCGTACCCAAAGGGTGAAAACGGAACCTTATTACTAAGCGTCCGTCCGTCCGTCTGTCACAGGGCTGTATCTCATGAACCGTAATATGTAGGCAGCTGAAATTTTCACAAAGTGTGTATTTATATTGCCGCTATAACAACAAATATATATAATAATACTCAAAATGTGCAAGCGCTCGTAGAGTTTATGTGTATTGTTTGTTCATCATCAATAGATACTGCACTTGCAGCTATATTTTATCAGTAGACAGTTTCATCACAGCAATGAATACTGGTAAGAAACTTATCTGAGGGTCTACTCATGAGATTCTCACCTGTCAGTCACCGGTGAGTCACAACGCTTTCGTACTCATGAAACGACAACCACGAGTCGCTCTAGTGTTGTCCCTTTCTAACTATACTAATTAGAGTGCAATGATACAACATAACATTTGATGTTTGTTGACGTCAGGCGAAAGTGTCTCACGTTCATCTGTGACTAACTCGTTTTCGCTTTCCTGAGTAGATATGCTGGGAATGTTTCCAATGTCCACTTAGTCTAAGTTTAAATATTTGAATTCCTTGTAATCATTGATTATTGGAGAAAAACACAGGTAAATACAGTAAACTAATATGAATTCATTAAATATGTATGCAAGAGTTCATGGCAAATATCAGTTTAGTTTGCAAGGACTATGCTCGCCATAAATGTTGCCAATTGGAGCAGGCCAGTCCCCACAAACAGCACCCGTTCACGAGCATCGCGTCGGGTCCAGCCATTGCCGATGACTATCGAAGTCATGGCGCTGTGTGCACCAGAACTTATGTTATATCTTATTACTCGTATGTATGACAGACTCGTAGCTCAGGAGCGCAGCCCGTTGCTTCCCATGCCAGAGATCATGGGTTCGATTCCCGCCATATTAATGCATTATTTTGTTTCTCTTACTGTGTTGGATAAGCGCATTTCGTAACCAATGCGAACAGTTCCATGTTTCGGAATCCATGTAAAACTGTAGTCTCCTTCCCCAACTATGTAGGGTTTAAACCCGCCCGGGTTAGTATTATCGCATACGATGGTCGAAGCGGCAATATAAAATCGTTTGTGTTTTCCATCTAGCGAGATCAATGTAGCCGTGTTCATAAATGAAAGATCCTGGCATTATTTCGCGAAATCAGTTCATAACGGTGAGATTGAAATGAGCTACCGATAAAAAAATATATATTTTATTGCAGTCTAAAATAATACATACATATGCGAATTCTATTTTCCTACTTCGCCCACGAATTTACAAAAAAACCAGCGGATTCCGTCAACGTATGTATCCAAACGGAAATTAATTTAAGATCGCGCTATTTTCATCGCCCAAAAAACCGGTACGTAAAACTATGAACATTATTTACATAGTCGTTTACATATATCTATCTATATACATGTATGGCACTTGTCTAGTCAAGTGTGCTACCAGCGTAGAAGGCCTTCTGTTCCATTCCGCCATCTGTGGTTCCGCCACACCCCGTACAAGTCGCACGGACTGCGTTCAATCGGCCCAGTGAGATTATAAACAAAATTCAAAAGTCGAGCTTGGACAGTTCTGTTATCGGCTGCCTTGGAAAAGATCAATGGTGATGTAAAGGTTTTGGACCCCGTCAGAGCACGAAGCGGCAGTTGTGCGCAGTGGCCAGCTTTATATGTTTTACTGGGTTTCATTCCTGCTTACGCATAACATCGACGACGCGAAACGCGGTAGCGACACTGCGATTTAGTCCTACAATATCGTGTATTTTTTTATTTAAATAAAAAACCGGTAATGGTAGCTTTGCCGAGAGACCAAAGGTACTCAGAAAAACGAAATCCACCTCAACTGTACCGTTCCGACATCTGTGGTTCCGCCACACCCCGTACAAGTCGCACGGACTGCGTTCAATCGGCCCAGTGAGATTACAAACAAAGTTCAAACGTTGAGCTTGGACCACTCTGTTATCGGCTGCCTTGGAAAAGATCGATGGTGGTGTAAAGGTTTTGGACCCCGTCAGAGCACGAAGCGGCAGTTGTGCGCAGTGGCCAGCTTTATATTTCTTACTGGGTTTGATTCCTGCTTACGCATCACACCGACGATGCGTAGCGCGGTAGCGACACTCCGTGTATTTCTTTATTGAAAAAAAAAACCGGTACCTTTGCCGAGAGACCAAAGGTTCTCGGAAAAACTAAATCCACCTCACTTCGAGAAACCAGAGCCCGTAGTCCCAGTAGTCACTTAAATTGGCGTTTACGGCAAACCGATCGACTGGCGTTTTCAAATGTATGGAGAAATTGAAGACCGCGCGCAGTGGACGTTAAGCGAACTAACATTTGCGAGTCCGAGTTTGATTTCACATCTTACTCAACGTCTCCGTAAATACGTCGACGTTGCCGTTTACGCCGACTCCGCGTTTTCATACAAATCGGAAGTCCGAGTTTGACTTTGACGGCTTGAAGAAGTAAAACCACAGAATACTTGTATGGAATTTGACGTTTTTACGGAACTTCGAAGTTCCGTTAACGCCAGTTTAGGTGACAACTGGGACTAGCAGCTCTGGCTCAGCGAGCCTCCATACTAACTGATTTGAGGAATATCGCTGAGATATAGAGCTTTTTAGGGTTCCATACCCAAAGGGTGCCAACGGAGCCCTATTACGAAGCCTCCAATGTCCGTCCGTCCATCTGTCACAGGGCTGTATCTCATGAACCGTAATAGGTATGCAGCTGAATTTTCCACAAAATGTGTATTTATTTTGCCGCAACATTAACAAATAGGTCAAATAAAAAATAATAAAAATGAAAGCGGCGGGGGGGGGGGGTGCATAGAAAAATGAATTTTTTGTTTAATCTTGTACGATGGTACGGAACCCTTAGTGTAAGAGTCCGACTTACGTTTGAAGACTCCCAGATTATAGGCTTCAGTATAGACACCCGCAAGCAGACAGTCTCTGATTTCCTATGATTGCCTCTATGTATGCATGGTATCGCTGATAATCCCGATACATTTTTACCCGGACGCTGCGGAACCGTCGCGATGACAGTTTCGCAAATTCGAAGGAACCGACATGGTTATTTTTTTCGGACAGAATTTCGCGTTTCGCTAATATTTTGCTACCGAATTTCGCGGCGAGGTCGGTGGCCCAAAGGCGATGATGCCAATGTACAAGACATGTAGTAATACAGCTAAATAGAAATATAGCTGTCATCCTTATGAATAACTAGCCATTCCCATCAATATTACAGGCTAGTGGAGATGAATATGAGAGAATTCGGGGGAAAAAGCCGCTATAAAAAATATGATGTCCGCGTAGAGTTTTAATAGACAGTTAAGATATAAATATCATCTTTATTAAACTTTCCCTGTAAAAAGAACTACTTTACGAATATAATGCAAGGCTGGACCCGAACCAGCAAAACATAACATCCGCGGGTATTGCGTCTAACCTATTTCGCCACCTGCTGTATACCCTACCCTGGCATAGCGAGCTGTGCTAGGGTTGGGTAGTAAACAAAGTCTTTAGTTTATTTATTACTAGCAGCCCGTCTCGGCTTTGCACGGGCAAAATATAATTAACAAAAATATTATTTTGACACAATGATACATACATAAACCCTTTTTACGTAGAGTTCCTACATTGAAATATTTGAAATAAAAAAAACTTAGATATTTTTAGTAGATATTAGAGAAATAATAAATTCAAAGTGCTATAGGGAGAACCGCGGCCTCCAACGCACTATTTATAGGCATGCTCCCGCCGCCCCGGCCGGCCGGTACCGCCGCAAACGCTACGTCCCGCAATTTTTAAATCTGTAATATCTTTGAAAATATTGATTTAAATCATATGCTGTAGAGGGCCATATAGATCTATATTAAATCAACAATGTAGTTAAGGTATTTAATTGAATAAGGATTAATGCTGTATTGCTTAAAATCGCTTCGAAAATTAGCCATTATTTGTCATAAAAAGTAAATGACAAAAAAATTATATTGTGGGATATCCATAAGAGATAGACATATACCATCGCGGAGTTTTCTGTAGACCTTTTCAATGTGTACAATACTAAGTACATTATTTTGATAAATCTCGTAGGATTTGACCTGCGTTTGCAATGTAAGCGGATTTTTTTTACGACATCACATTGGAAACCTCAAAAATAACAGTATTTCTCCACTATTTAATGGATGTTATAATACATATAAACCTTCCTCTTTAATCACTCTATCTATTAAAAACCGCATCAAAATCCGTTGCGTAGTTTTAAAGATTTAAGCTTACATAGGGATATAGGGACATAGGGATATAGGGACAGAGAAAGCGACTTTGTTTTATACTATGTAGTGATATGTCACAATGGGCGTATATTTTACTAGCGTATATCACTGTATGTTACCATCTGCAGCATCAGTTGACAGCTCGCCCGTATCGTCAGATTGCACCTGATCCGGTGGGCATACATGAGTGAAGATCGGTCTCGCGGCGGAGCGGGCGCAGCCGCGGCTGCAATGATCCGTAAATGTGAAGGCTGCCGAGTATCCGCTAGTCTCCGGCTGCCTTTCCGCCCGTTACTCCGCCGAGCGTCCATGTTATTCATTGCACTGCCTCTAATCGCCTACAACTGATGCGAGTCAACAATGAAATGCACGGAGACGGCGATGGTCGGGGTTCCGAAGAAAATAATACGGAATAGTGATTTATTTTGAATCACAGAATCATGGAGATTGATTCGATCCCCTGGGGATCTCCTATACTTCTCCCATGGCGCCAAGAGCGGTGCTCTTAAGGCTCCATATCACGCTAACCTCCAACATTTTGGGTTAGATTTTATTTTATCTCAGCGCCGGTTAGGCATGAACACCGTTAGAAAAATCGAAATATCAAAGTTTCGACGATTATCTAGCGTATGATCGTAAAACGGTTTTAATAAGTTGCGTTTGTAAACACCCATTTACAAGTTTTTACTAGGTTTTCAAGCCGGTGCTTGCAAACTATGAATGATTTTGACAATTTTATTTTTTGTGGTACAAGATCACATATTCATCTAGTGAATAACCGTGAAAAATATACAAAAATACGTTAAAAAGCAGACTTTACAGGTCGTGGTATCGCGAAAGTATTTGATCGGCGGTGCGATTAAGAAGCGCGAAATGACGTGTCGGTTCTGGTTGGTACCCCAAACTAACAGCTTTCGTATGCACGCTCTGTCAGTTGTTGGCCACTTTGGGGTGGATGCATCGCCTAAACGTTATATACCGCTTCGTAATCTCTAATGCTTTCCGAGCTACCATCCTTTGTATGTGACTTGATTGCTAACTTTTTGCATAGCCGCAACATAAAAGTCTTGGTTGTTGCTTCCAAGCAATTGGATGGCCGCGCTCTCCAGCTACTTTTTCTGCTGTAAATAAATTATTTGCTAAACCTGGGCGACATTGATGATAGCATGGCGCATGTCAGGTAAATCAGCCAACTCACCCAAATGACACGTTCGAAAATTCTCCGTTGAGTCGACTATGCTATATCTACGGTAATGTGCTGCATGGGTATAGGACACTGAGGTAGAGACCATACGATTATTCCCTCTGCAGCAAACCGAGTTTAAAATTACACATTGGTAAAAGTGTTGCAGAGGTTACGCACACTTCTGTACAATACTTAGTAAATATACCTACAGAACATTAGACGTTTTCCCGGAGGGGTAGGCAGGCAGTGGTGGTAGAGCGCTATGCTCTACGATACTATAATTGAATACATTATGAAAGACGATAATAACAATAATTTCTCTATCTTCTTCAGTAGACATGAATCTTTTCTTGCACGTTCTTCTATTACGGCTGCTACGAATTTTTGCCTTTACTTCCTTTACTACCACATGGCCAGTCTGGTCATGGCAATTTTTTCTCCGTCAGTTTGACCTAATTCTGTCTCATCACTCATTCGTTCCATCCACTACAATTCTCATAATATACGTACTACTTCAGTCTTCTATGTTTCGCTTCGTTTATTAGCGACTTACCCCTTGGTCCAAATTGGGTTGACAGTGCTCACAAAAATATTCGTGCAGACACCTGGTCCGAATCAGTATTCACGAATACTGCAATATTTGCGATATCAAATCGGACCGATTGTGAGCGTGCTAACGGTGCTCACAAAATAACCTCCAACTATTCTTTGAAGTTTATTTAACAAAAAAGAGTATTTAATATTCAACCATGAACAATTTGCAAGCGGATAACTATTTACTAACATTATGTGACACTTAGAGTTATGATGAAGGTGATTTTGAGATGTGAAGAAAGAAATAGAATTTGGCAAAAAGGAGAAATAGTAGTAGAACTACTTTTTAGTAGACGCGTTTTATTTTATATTCTTGCAGTATCAAAATCAAATTTGCCGCGCGATTTATTGCTACCGCTGACAGCGCTCACGGTTTTGCCCTGAGCACCGTAAGCACTTGAACGATGACGTCATCGTGATGTCATACTGCATTTGTGAGCACTGTAAGCGCGTCTCGGACCAGCTGTATTCACGCTGTCAGCGTTTAAGCGCAATTCGGACCATAGCCTTAGTTCGCCCAATTTTACCAAAGTGTATCAACGCATTAGCGAACAGGTGCACTTTTACCGTATACGTACAACACCGAAAATTCGTCGCCCCCCCACTCGTCCAGCGTGACCCCAGCTGCCCTCCATCTGTTATCATCGCGTCGGAACTCAGTAAAGGTGTGTTCTCACGCTGCTAATTGGCTTTCCATCTGGTGATCCATTTCACGAGCGGATTCAAAAATAACCGCCAAAACACAAGTTTGACGTTGACTTTCCCCATGTTTGACCATTTGGTGCTTCTATTCCATTGCTATGTCATTCCATTGAAGTGTACCTACACCTCATACAACACTGACATGCAGACTGTTATTACGGTATGGATAAACTTTAAGATTTTAATTTTTATTTGAGGTAAATTATACACTAAACGTATCTCTATTTTGGATCATCTACCGTGTTTAAATGTTTTAATAAGGGCAATTGAATGCTTGAAACTTCTTAAAAATGCAAGGAAAATTTAACTCACATACTAAGAAGCGCGAGTAACACAGGAATATAAATGTTAATAATAACATACCGCATTTTACTGCAATTTAGGTACTGAAATTGTGAACGCTGCCTTCCATTTTGCGATATTAAACCCTGACAACATTTATTCCTCTCGCTGTGAGTACAGCCGAAGTAATTATTAGTATTATCTTTGGTACAACCCTTTTACTCATGAAATTGACGTGGACGAGGAAATGTTAATCATGTTTATTTCGCCTTCGGATAATTTGATCGCTGTCATTGTATGTCCTAGTTCGAATAATTAGAAACGACCAAAAGTAGGGTAAGTCTTGTGAGTTTCAAGGTTTTCCATGAATAGCTGTCAGTCCACGATTAAGAAAGTAAAAGTATGAGAATTGTTTTTATTCGATTTAGCCCTATGACAGAAACGAAAATTAAAAGGAAACAAAAAAAGAAGTAGACTAGGAGGTCGCGACAAAAATGGTAACGATAACGTAAATGGCTGAAACTGGGTTCACAGAATAAAGTACAACCCTCTGAAGCTAAATGTGTCAGTCTGCCTGTTCCAAGTGGTTGCGTTACGTAGATAAGGCGCCTGAAAAAGTAGTTATGGTGACAAAAAATACATATGATAAGGTAAATGGATGCAAATGACGAAGCATGAAAGTATCAATACATACTTGCTTAGCAATACAAAAACTGAACAAATCTTTGGTTGCATTTAGTAGTTATAGTCGATTTAGGTTGCAGATATAACTTTAGGTTTATTTAAGTATTTAATTAAGTAACCGTCTGGTTATTGTTGTACAATTAATAGGTATCAATGTTTCCAGATAATCAGTATATTCATCAGCAGGTACATACCAGCATCTATTTTATATAGCCAATCTAGAAAACGCAACCACTTGGGACGGGCAGACCGACATATTTAGCATCAGAGGGTTGGTCTCTAACATGTAAAGCCAGATTCAGCCATTTACCTTATCGTGACCGAAAATGTCGTGACCTTCCGGAATAAAGGGTCAGAACGGTCGTGTTCTGTTCAACAGTGCGGAACTGTATGTCCTGGAGGCCATTTATTGTTCTCATTAGTTCATGCACGGAACACGCACTCCGTAAATAACGTCGGACCTATTCTGTTGCATTTACGGATCGCTGGAAATGGATTTGTAATTTTTATAAGCATTGAATTCGGAAAGACAAAAAAAAAACCACTAATTCCGTGTGGTGCTGCGATCGATTATCAGAATCAGAATAGGCAACGTCCATGTGAAAGGTCAACGTGAATTCCTCTCCTGAGACCACTCCTGATTCATCGGTTTTGAATTACCAGAATTGGCTTCCAGCTTGTTTCTATCGCCGCGTCTTCTTACCGGCTAGCGCGTGCCTCCGGTTGTACTGTGCGGAAGGGACGGCATGTGACTCCGTCCGGCTGTCTGCACAGGGCCACGAACATTCGCTTCGTTATTATAAATGAACATCCCGGTTAGATAACGTAGTCCTCCATTGAAAATAATGTTAAAGTGGAAGTAAGAAGTTATTTCATTCAAATAATTATCCAAGGGATAACTTACAATGTGTGACTATGGGGACGAAATGGGGTAAATTTGTTACTTCAGTTTTTTAAAACGAGTTAAAATATTTTTTTTATATTTGTTGAAACATTAATCTACGTTAGTGAACTTAATGGTCAAACCAAAACCATTTTAATGCTTCTCATATTAATGAGGTGGTTATGGTGCTGTCTCTACAACAAACACAAAAACAACAATCGTTGTTAATAATATTATGTCTTCCTACAGAACCAATACGGTAAAACTAACTCAAATAAAAAAAGAGTTTGATAACGGCGAATGCCGAAATATTACTGCTTTTCACGATCTATATGTTGTGTTTCAGGATCGGCTCCCGATTCCCGATCCTGCACTCCCTGCACCCCATTGCAGCTCCAGGGGCGCGGCTCGCGTCACGGGACACAAGAGGGGGCGTTCAGCTACATATAACCAGATTAGCTGTTTTTCTTATTCATTTACTTATTTATTTATTTATTTACTTATTTAGTTAGTTTTACCGTATTGGTTCTGTAGGAAGACAAAATATCATATTAATGAGTAAACGATAATATCGTTACAATTAAAATATACAAATTATTAGTATTACGAGTATTTTAATGGGTAGCCTCTCACAAAAAAGCTATTATATCTTAAAAGAAAATAATGGATGTGCAACAATTGATGGGTACAACAACAAACAACGCTTTCCAACCCTTTCATATCGCATATGTTATTATCCACATTGTAAAACTTATAAATACGGTAAAAATAGACAAAATCTGTCATTAGCCTATTATTGATGATATTTTTTTTATTATTTAATTATGTACACTTTTTTTTTTTATGTGACTGGACATGGATGGCTAATACCACAAGTTTTGTCATGGTATTAGCCCAACACACCACATGGGAACTAGGTGCCATGCCAGGACCTTCCTTATATTGCACGGCTACATTGAACTGGATGGAAAACACGGACAATTTTCATTGCCGCTTCGACCATCGTTCATCCAATGCGATGGTACCAACCCGGGCGGGATAAACCCTACCACCTAGTAAGTAAGGAAGGGGACCTACAGCTTAACGTGGAATCCGAACCACGGCCAGCCTCTCTCAACGGTCGAATGGTCACCCATCCAAGACCAGACCGGACCCAGCGTTGCTTAACTTCGGAGAGCGATCGCCGAAGTGTCGCGCCACTGGGCCACCGAGGCCACTGGTGGCTGTTGGTTTTACTTTCATCTTAATCTGCAGATCGACACCTCTTCATACATATTCTAAGATTTAGATGACATTTCCGAAGTACTGCATCAACCTGGGTACCGGTACGTTTACGTAGATTCCAATTATGCAGAAATGACCCTATAATCCAATTCCCAAATAATATACCGTTTAGTTAGGGTCATGTGGTTAGAAGACACTCGGTCGATAGCTCGGAGGCGGTAGCTCGCAAGATATCCGACCTTCATCAAGTTACAAGGCGGGTCCATTACGTTTGGAAAACTGCAGAGTAACTCGAGGTCACTAGTCGCAAGTACGTAATACTAAAGAAAGACATTAGAAAAAACATTGATGGAATACTTTGCTGAAGGTTATGAGCGTAGCACCCGTAATCGTAGAGCAAGTATAAGTATAAGTAGTAAGCGAAAGAAGTATGCTGTGATCGTAACGTACAGCGATCTATCATGTCTGCCCGCCTTTTCTTACTATAAACTTTAAATTAGTGCAATCAACATGGGTAATGCAATCAACCAAATAACCTTCAAGGAAAAAAATACGAACTTTAACCGACATCGCGCTTCATAATCGCACTGCTGAGCGCCTAAAAAAGCTCGGTTGAGATAAATAGTCGTAACAGAAACTAAGACTAACGAAAAGTAGTATTATGTGAAGTCACTTTCGTTAGTCTTAGTTTATGTTACGACTATTTATCTCAGCCTAGGACTAACTAAAAGTAGTACATACTTTGTGACAAATTATCGTTTTTAGGGTTCCGTACCCAAAGGGTGCCAACGGAACCCTAATACTAAGCCTCCGCTGTCCTGCCGTCCGTCCGTCCGTCTATCACAGGTCTGTATCTCATGAACCGTAATAGGTAGTTATTAGTAATAATTAATTTATATCTGTTGTAACAGAATCTAATAATTAGTTTCTGTTATAACTCTTTATCTCAGCCCTAGACCACAAATGCGAAATAAAAAACCTATTTTAACGTCTTGCCATTTGATGAAATCGTAGCGCTGAACGTAATAGCGCGGCTGGAGTGCGGCCTCATCGCGTCATCTCCAATCGGAGGTATTCGACTTTATCAAGATGACACACAATTCGGCGATTGTTCGGATAGGGTCCGTCATTGAGGCCTCAATGTCCGAACCCGTCACGGAAATGCTGACAGTCACGGTCACTCGTGAATTCGGTTTTAATTGATTAAAATTGCTGTAAAACGAATGCACTGTCTATGAAATTTGTAATCGCACACTTTCTTTCATATACATGAATTAATATCTACATGTACTCACGCCTGCAGCCTTTGCAATGGGGTACTCAAAACTAACCCAATCAAGTGTCAATACGGACCTTTGTATTCCCATACTCTAACCGCCGCCGTATTTTTATTTTGCAGTTTCTGAACCTCTGGTCCCAGTTGTCACCTAAATTGACGTTAACGCCAAACCGATCGACTGGCGTTTTTAAATGTATTGAGAAATGAATGAGCGCGCGCAATGGGCGTTAAGGAGGTTCCGACCCATACAAATTACTTGAGGTCAGAGCTCCTTATTTTTTTGTATTAGTGTGTTGCTATAAGCGGATATCATATTATCATAACCTCAAGTAATCGCGAAATTAATGAGGACCCTGTATTATCACGCAAAGTCTGGGAAAAAACCCATCAAATCTCTCTATTGACACGCACACACTCACAGAAACAGACGCGCACTCTCTCAGTAGCGCACCTGGTGTCGGCGGGCGGCGGCGGAGGAGAATGCGATTCGGGGCGGTGCGGAGCGCTCGTACCTACCGAAATTGACTTACGAATTATTAGTATTATCTAGGGTAGCGCATTTGAGTCATATTGTTCGATATACATATTTACATAGCTAGAGTTCACATCAATTGTCTTTGCTAAAACTAGCAAAACTAACATTTGCGAGTCCTAGTTTGATTTGACAGCTTACTCACGGTCGCCGCGCCGCCGACTTCGCGATTTCATACAAATCGGAAGTCCGAGTTTGACTTTGACAGCTTGAAGAAGCGAAACCACTTGTATGGAGTTTGACGTCTTTAATTAGCTTCGAAGTTCCGTAAACGCCAATTGAGGTAAGAACTCGTACTGTCCACTCTGATCACATAGTTTGTGAACCATGATTTGCTGCTACCAACTTGCACCTACCACCAATTTGAAGCGGCCAGTAAGCCGTTTCTACAGACCACGGTTTCGATACTAAGGAAATGTATGTTGTGTATTGTACATGCACGGAAGGTAAGTCCCCTCGCTACGAGCTACGAGGCGCAAGAACCAATGACTCCGATGTTCGGAACCATATAGTAATGAAATGAAAAATGAAAAAATACTTTATTTGCAGCCATACGGTACAAAAAGGCGGAAATTAATGCCATAAGGCATTCTCTACCATTCAACCTTAGAGATGTAGGAAACGTGCAGTATAGTATAGTACAAATTAACCGCGAGCTTGACAGTAAGAATGATAGGAGCCATCCACGATTGGTAGTAATAAAAACCGGCCAACACGAAGGGTTCCGTACCATCGTACAAGATTTACCACAAAAAACAATTTTTTTTGATGCCCCCTGTAATTTTTTATTATTTTTAATTGACCCATTTGTTGTTATAGCGGCAAAATAAATACAACTCTGTAAATATTTCAGCTGCGGTTCATGGGATACAGCCCTGTTACAGACGGACGGACGGACGTACGGACGGACGGACGGACGGTCAGCGGAGGCTTAGTAATAGGGTTCCGAATGCCGTACGGTACGGTACGGAACCCTAAAAACGATAATTTGTAAACTAGAAAGGTATTCAGCAAAGGTCTTTAGAAGATGCATCGCATGCGGTCCTCGCTGCAGAATCTCACAGCGACACCCCTGACCGTTACAGCTCCGCCGCAGTGGCAACACCGGGGCACGCCGGCTGAGGTGAATATGCGCGGTGACCGTATCGACATGGCAAGGACGCCCGGTCCGCCGCCGCCTCCGCACCGCCTTGCCTCCGCCTCCGCTGCCGCCTCCGCCGCCGATGTACGTAGCCGCTGGGCGAGATTAGAGGAGCGAAGTGGAATTGAGTTTAGGATTTTGTAGGATGTAAGAACAGACGATTTATGTTGGAGTACACCAGTATTGTATTGTATTTGTATTCGTCAAATTGGCAAACAAGCTACACTCAGACAGGTCATATTTCTTATTTTCAGGCATAATTAGCATTTGCAACCATAAACAGAACAACAATAAGGGCCGAGTGCACGAAAGGACAAAAAATCAAAATCAACGTCAAAGTATGATCAAACACGTCACTTTGTGTGGGCAGTATGGAAGGAACTCTATGCGGATTCCTAAAAATGACGTGTTTGAACATTGATTAACTCGGCCGTCTCTTCGTGCAACCGGGGCTAAATATGCATACATCTTACAATTTCGTCGTTCGTACAAAGTCGTCAAACGTACTAAATAATTAAAACTAAGCTAACTATGACAAGGTAATTATTACTCAAAGGTTTTATGATACTGGATTATCATGTTCATTTCAATAATTCTAATTATAAATATTATACACATGTATCAAACTATAAATAAACAATAGAAAATATAAACGGTCAAAATCTTTAGTAGCAAACTCCGCCGGCGTCGTCAGTCAGTCAGTCAGCGTGTTTGCGTCCACTGCTGGACATACGCCTCTCCAATTTTCCTCCAGTCCTCCCGGCCCTCAGTGGTCAGTGGCCCACCTGGCGGGTGGTCGTCCCACACTCCGTTTTGCTGTCCACGGCCGCCAGTGCAGGACACGGTTACTCCAACGGTCGTCGTCTATTCGGCTGACGTGACCAGCCCACTGCCATTTGAGCTTAGCCTCCCGGTGTCTAATATCGAGTAAATCATCTCTGGTTAATTGTGATATTATTAGGATATATCTATCCTTAGTTGATGACATAAGAAGAAAGAAGACAGATTTGTCTTAACAAGAAAAATAACGTTAACCAATTAAAACACACTGTTAACACTGGTGCACAGGACAAGAATCGACCGAGGTAGGCCCACAGAAACTTTCTGTTAGGTTAGGTTCTGGATGGGTGACCATTTTCAACCGTTGAGGCTGGCCGTGGTTCGAAATCCACGTAAGACTGTAGGTCCCCTTCCTTACTTGCAAGGTTGGTACCATCGCATTGAATGAACGATGGTCGAAGCGGCAATGAAAATTGTCAATGTTTTCCATCCAGTTCAATGTATCCTTAAAATATATGAAAGGTCCTCAATGGTATCAGTTTCATGACATTTCCCATCTAGTCTATGTCTGTCTAGTCTATTTACATATAAAATCAGTGGATTTAAGTACGTATATAACCTCTTTTTCCTCCATTCCAATAGAAAGCCAGACGGTTATGCAATTTCTAAACCCACACAAAAATCCATTATATTTGAAAAGAGGCACATTTCGAAAACGAACCTCTTACCTTTTTCGGTTCGGCTAATTCTTCTCTTGCGAGTGAAGTTGCCCAATCGTCATAAACATTCGTTGGCAAGAATTAAAAAAGCGATATTGCTAAATCGGCATTGACTTTCCTCTAAATATAGGCACGTAGAATGTTTTAAGGTTTAATTAAATTTATTATAATACACGGGCGATACGATAACATCTCGCTATTTTAGATTTATGCGCCTGCGCACCTCCGATGCAGAGATTTAATGCAAGGTAATATAGTTTCAATAATCTTAGCGTAGTGGTCAAGTGACATTGCAAATTGAGAGCCGATCGCATCTTACTTCTGTGTGCATAAAAATAGAATTGCAAGCGTGTACAAATTTTATTTTAAAACATCATTGGGTATTGAACGAAAAAAAAATATGTATTATTGCCGCGTCGGCCGTTTCATGTAATGCGAAGATATTGACCCGGCAATGCTGGTAGAGAATGCCATTTAATTTCAATTGTTCCGTTTTAGGGTTCCGTACCCAAAGGGTGAAAACGGAACCCCATTACTAAGCCTCCGCTGTCCGTCCGTCCGTCCGTATGTCACAGGGCTGTATCTCATGAACCGTAATAGGTAGGCAGCTGAAAATTTCACAGAGTGTGTATTTATTTTGCCGCTATAACAACAAATAGGTAACATTAAAAAATATTAAAAAATAAAGGGGGCGCCCATACAAAAAACATGATTTTTTGTGTTAAATCTTGAACGATGGTACGGAGCCCTTCGTGTGCGAGTCCGACTCACACTTGGCCGGTTTTCTGTTTGAAATTATTTTGTTTAAAACGAGCAAATAAATGTATTTTTTTTATTTTCATTTTCATCAATAGGTCATGAGAGTCTATGAAAGTCGCAAAGAGTGCATTCGTGCCGCAACTTGAATCCAAACTATTCCATTAATCGGCAATTACCTATCCAACTACACAAAAGAGACCCAACAATAACCCCAACAAAACAACAAAGAGTATGTTGCTTTTGTAGCACTCAACAACAATAGATCAATATCTTCATAGCGGGTAGTTATCTTTTTATTTAAATTAATTTTAATTGAAACGTCAGTCAGTCGGGAGCGCGCGCGGGTGAGGAAGTATCACTACATAGTATAAAACAAAGTCGCTTTCTCTGTCCCTATATCCCCATGTTCGCTTAAATCTTTAAAACTACGCAACGGATTTTGATGCGGTTTTTTTTAATAGATAGAGTAATTAAAGAGGAAGGTTTATATGTATAATAACATCCATTAAATAGTGGAGAAATACTGTTATTTTTGAGGTTTCCAATGTGATGTCATAAAAAAAGACGTGTGGCACTCGGGGACTGCCGCGGTAAAGCTATTGCATAGCATTTTGTATCAAGTTATGCCGGCCCGCCCCCGCCGCCGCTCCCGCCGCCGCCCCCGGCCCCGCTCCCCCTGGTGTGAAGTAGCACTACCGGCACACACCTCCGTGCCCGTCGGAGTGGGGAGCGTGAGGTTTTTTTTCGTTACGGAATTTCTGGATTCGGTCCCCGCGCTCAAGGCCCTCGATAGAAGCTATGCAATAGCTTAAAAAATCATTTTTCCGCTTACATTGCAAACGCAGGCTGAACCCTACGAGATTTGTCAAATCACTACATAGTATAAAACAAAGTCGCTTTCTCTGTCCCTATATCCCCATGTATGCTTAAATCTTTAAAACTAAGCAACGGATTTTGATGCGGTTTTTTTTAATAGATAGAGTGATTGAAGAGGAAGGCTTATATGTATAATAACATGCTTTAAATAGTGGAGAAGTACTGTTATTTTTGAGGTTTCTAATGTGATGTCGTAAAAAATATTTTTTTTCCGCTTACATTGCAAACGCAGGCTGAACCCTACGAGATTTATCAAAATAATGTACTAAGTATTGTACACATTGAAAAGGTCTACAGTAAACTCCGCGATGGTATATTTCTATCTCTTATGGATATCCCACAATAACATTTTATTGTCATTTACTTTTTACGACAAATTATGGCTAATTTTCAAAGCGATTTTAACCAATACAGCATTAATCCTTATCCAATTAAATATCTTAATACATTGTTGATTTAATATAGATCTATATGGCCCATTACAGCATATGATTAAATAAATATTTTCGAAGATATTACAGATTTAAAAATTGCGGGACGTAGCGTTTGCGGCGGTACCGGCCGGACGGGGCGGCGGGAGCCATTCAGATATATTTCATACCCGTGCGAAGCCGGAGCGGGCCGCTAGTTTAAAATATATAATTTGGTAAGTTTGTTGAAGGATGATAGGTTCAAACGCTCGGTAAAGAGACCTTATGCCTGCGGGTAGATCAAGAGATGTTGATCATTATATTGATAGAGACGCTTTGAGTTACGCTTACAGTTTTTTTTATGTTAACCGCGGCATATGGCGTATGCCAGGACCTTTTAAGGTGGCCCAACCCGCTCATCTCCCCATACAAAAGGGGAAAGAAGATCACGCCTATATTTCTTGTCAGAGATCCAAAATTTTGCTCAAAATAGCTTTATTTGATTGAACTAGATGTCTGATGACCATTGGCATTGTAAAATTGTGTTTGGTTTCCAAGTTATAACGTCCGAAAGTTCGGATTTTTCGCGCGTTTTATACAATAACTTTGGAGGTGGATTACGCAATGATAAAGTAAGAACATCTTAAAAAGATTAGTCATCAGACATAGCTTATTTAATGAAGATTTATAATCTATTTGGTTTTTGTTAGATTTTTGACTACAGCGGTCGTGGTTTACTTTTAGCTATAAGTCGTTTTGAAATTAAAATTTTCATAAATCTTACCAAATCATACACTATGCACATTGTCTTTTTTGTGGACAGGTTGCATCTTCCTCATCACGGAGCCTGTCTTATTCTTAGAAACAGAGAAGGTCCCAGAGCGCAACAGCACGGTTTTGTACCGTGCCCGCAAATGACTTGAGGCCGCCGGGTTGGGCCACCTTAAGGTGCCCAACGACGCCCTTGGGATTTCGAACTTACAAGGGGCTGTGAAAACCATGCCAGACGGCCAGGTGCTTCTTCACACCATGTTTGGTGGACCCCAGGTTGTACTTTGTTGGAAGATCGGTGCATTTTCTCCCTGTTTCGCATCGAGCGAAGGCAGAAAGGGGACGGAGGTACAGCGTTTTGTAGCTCCGACGACCTTTATCCATGGCAAAGACGATAGAATACAGGAGAGAACCTACATCCCTTCGGAGTTGGAGTGTCCAATGTTCGAAGCTTCTTGTGATCTGCATTGTTTCAATTTTACCACAAAAAGAAATGGACGTACAGGCACTAATTAATGTTTAATGTTAAATATTGCCATGGTCGTCACCTCCAAATCATTTTCAGATTTTAAGGCTTATTCGTTTTTACAATTGGAAGTTTCATACCTTTTTGTAGCTCCATCTAATGGTGTAAAATATCGAATTTATATTCTACATCCACATCAATATATGTTAGCAAATGCACGAAGATTAAATGATATGAACGGTTAAATACCTACCAACCAATATGTGGTGTATAAATACCAAGTGGAAATCTATAATTAGCTTGTATTGTACAAAATTTTTTTGGTTAACAGGTCTGTACCTATAAGCTGTTAGTTTCCTAAATAGATAATTGCATAAATTGATAAATACTTAAATAAATAAACAAGAACTGCAAACCCTGAAAAAGAAAACTAACAGTCGTATTCCGAGTCAACTGTCAACATTTAATACGCGGATCATCTACGGAATAACCACACAAAATGCTATTCCGCGTATTAAAGTTAGTAAGCCCACTCTGAATACTAATTTGAGTGATTTAGATTCATAAGAATGAAGAATGAATCTCAGCATATTGAAGAATCGAGGACTTGTATCGATTATGATGTCGCATGGTTTCTTACAAACTTGTAATTCTGTTGCCAGCACAGCAGTCTTAGCAGTGAAAACTTGAAAGCACGCTGGAAATGTCATATTTTGACATTTCTTTCACGGGGTGAAGAGGACGTGCAATGTCAGAAGCGGAAATGACACGGGCAGGTGTACGCGTGCGCGGCGCGGCGGGAACCCCGCTCACGTCAGGACGTCAGTGTTAGCGCTCTAGGAAACGTTATCAACTAAATCCCCATTCCCGACGTCTGCCACGGCACGCGCAGCCTAGCAGTAGGTCAACTCGCTCCGGAGAAGAATCGGAGGGCGGGTTCGTTTTTCCTTCGGGATTTGTGGTTTTCGGTCACAGTTAGTCCCCCGTTAGCTTCGCTCCAAAATGACACTCCAGGGAAAAGATTATAGCCATGGTCGTGAAGCGAAACATGGGATTTTTTTCATCGTTGGCTTACCACATTTTTAGGGTGCCGTACCCAAAGGGTGCCAACGGAACCCTACAACGGAACCCTATTACTTAGCCTCCGCTGTCCATCCGTCCATCCGTCCGTCCACCCGTCCTTCCGTCCGTCCGTCCGTCCGTCTGTCACAGGGCTGCATCTCATAAACAGTAACAGGTAGCCGATTTTTTCATAGAGTGTGTATTTATTGTGCCGCTATAACAACAAATAGGTAAAATTAAACAATAATAAAAAATAAAGGGCGCCCATACAAAAAACATGATTTTTTGGAGTTAAATCATGTACAATGGTACGGAACCCTTCGTGTGCGAGTCCGACTCGTACTTGGCCTGTTTTGATTTTTAGACATGACGGCTCAGTTTTCGGTCTGGCTCGTGCAGTCATTATCATCACCTTAAAAGCCATGATCAGTATGGAATCAGATCCTCGCTCCTCTAAGACTAAGCAGATTTGATTCTTGGCACAAACACCCTCGACAAGGTATAATCAGCTACTACAGTAGACGAGCTGAGACCTCTGAGAAAATATCTATTTCGTATGGTATCAATCCTATTTGACACGTGTTAATAATTTGAGAACACCACAAATTAAATTTATAAAAAGAACGAATCTATTCTAAACTCTGTTAGAGTACATAAGTAACGTCGTTAACCAAAGGATGTCTTACGACAAGATGAGTATATGTAACTTACAAGTAAGTCCGAAACGCCTAAAAAATTGGTTAGTCAAAATAAACTCATTATTTCAAATATAATTTTCAAAACATACGGTAAATTTTTTTCCAACTTTCTAAGAGTTAGTTAATTGGAATACATTCCGTAAACGAAGGCAAATACCGGTGCATTGTTTAATGTTTATTTGAAATTTAATTTTTTATTTTAAATCTATCCCGTGCCTGATTCTCATATTAAACCGCCTTTATACAAATATTTACGAGTTTCTGAAGTCTATGAAAAGTTCTCTGAAAACTATCGGCTAATTATGCAAGTGATGCGTTTGCATTTCCGATCTACGAGTAATAATCCCGATCCCTATATGATCCCTATATAATAGTTTTATTTTCCGGTGCACCATTATGTTTGGTGGTGAACAACGTTGCTGCAGTACAAGTTTTCCTACTGCTATTTTATTTCAACTGTGCTTCTTCGAAGTGCCTGCTATCGGTGTTTTCCAATCTAAGTCTCATCTAGTCGGCAATAGGGTACCATGTTCAATGGAGTCAGTCGTTAAACTCTACTTGATTATAGCAACAGATAATCTAGATTGCCTGGAGCCAGCGAAACCTAGATCGCTGAGGAGGAAGTGGCGGCTCCGAGCTATGGCCTAAGTATGAGGTCTGGCTGCAACGCGCAATATGTATCAATTTGTACCGTGTTATTACCGTAAGGGCTTTCCTCTGACTAGGCGTATTTCGTCCAAGCAATTCTAGTTTATTTATTGCCAGATTTAACAATAGATGTGGCTGCGAGTCTAACTTTTTAAGTTGCGGGTTATTGTTGGCCTGGGCATTACCTAAAGACCTAAGTCATCAAATAAATATCCTCGGTTTTAATGAAATATGCCTTTCGTTTTGAATGAGGATAGCTGTTGGCTTCGTCCTGCTCACTACTTAAATTAAACGGCGGCGTTATTACATACATTGATGTACAAGATGTTTCTTAAAATATTGTTTTATTCTGAAATCCTACGGGGTGTCCAACGGCTTAGTGTCCAACTGTTAACCAGGTATTTGACGCAAAAAAGTTACAATGGAGCCTCTATTAACCGAACAAATGGATGTTCCGAAAATAGTTACTTTTCGGATAATCGACAGATATTTCTATGAATAAAAACTGTACATACATAAATCATTAGGCTTCCTTAGGTATTTATTCCGCATGTCAGATTTCCCGTTTTTTCCCCACTGTGTATTTTTCATCCGTGTTGGTAATATCATTCTGCGTATATATAAAGACCGGCCAAGTGCGAGTCGGACTCACACACGAGGGGCTCCGTACCATTATACAAGATTTGGGCCAAAGAAATCACGTTTATTGTATGGTGGCCCCTTTTTAATTATTTTTTTACTATTTGTTGTTAAAGCAGCAGAAATACACAATCGATACGGTTCATGAGATACAGCCCTGTGACAGATGGACGGACGGGCAGACGGACGGCCAGCGGAGGCTTAGTAATAGGGTTCCGATTAGCACCATTTGCGTACGGAACCCTAAAAAGTGGACTCGCAAATATCCAAAAGTCGTGACAACACAAGTTTTTCGTTGGAGGAGCCCACGCCGGTACGGATGTTGGCCGAAGAGAGTAGCGGAAGTGTCGACCAAATAAAAAGACGGCCTTGAGGAAGCCATGAGCAAGTTACGACAGTGCATGTAACGCATGCAGAGCGATGTGAAAAGTTTGAACTGAATAGTGTAATAAATAGTGTAAAGCTGAATAGTCCAATTTGAAGGAATGCGTGGTTACAGCCCCACGCAGTTGAACTTTAATTCAATCGCACCCTAATACATTCTTCGACTCTAAATCTATTTGCCAAGCATATAACAATTTGTCTAATATTTTCTTTTCAAAAGCTATGAGAACTAAAAAAAATATTTAGTATCATAACTTTTGAATGGAATCGACCGTGCGGAAAGGACACATTAATTAATGAAATATACATATCTGTAAAAAGAACAACTATAGTGCAAGGCTGGAATAGAACCAACAAGCAAGCCTTTTCCAGCCAGTTCTGCAATTTCCTATTAATTAATTCCTATCATTATTTAAATTACTTGAAAAAAAAAACACTGTTTATATACACTATTCCAATCAACTTTATCTTTTATATCTATTATCAGTAAATGAATATCTGTTTCTACATGTTTTGCTTGAAAAAAACCTAACGGTGTCAAAGTATTTACCTGTGTTTTGTCTTATCGTTAATTAAAAATACTTACTATTTATGTTACAAAGAATAAAACTAATTTATCCACACACACGGGTACCAATAACCGAAATGTCTGTAAGCAGTGAAAACACTTTTCCAAAGTAAGACTAAGTGGACTTGTAAAAATCCAGCGAAGTATCTTTTGCCAGTTATTTTTCGCTGTAAATGCTGAACTGGCTAATGATAAAATATGGCAAATCTGAGTGCAGGATGCTGCAGGTGAACAAACAATACAAAATAAACAACAGAAATGACAGCAAACCAAAATCTTCATAGATATATTTTCGAAGAAAACAAAGACGCGGAGACACAGACATTTGTTTTTTAGATGCGAATTTTTTTAGACTTTGTTATATAGATGCCAAAGAAAAAGTAAGTAAGAACATAAATGTTCAAATGATAAGTAAACTACGTTTGTACGGGCAGCATTCCAAATCTGTTGATTGTACTACAAGAAACTGCTTTAGATAAACCAGAGATGTTAAAAGAAATAAGTAAGCAAAGTAATGTATTAAACTATTTTTCATATAAGGGAAAGAGGTTTTAAGGTGGGCCATCCCGCTTAACACCTCATACAAACGGGGAAAGAAGATCACGCCCATATTTCTTGTCAGAGATCCCAAATTTTACTCAAAATAGTTTTATTTGATCGAACTAGATGTCTGATGACCTTTGGCATTGTAAAATTGTATTTGGTTTCTAAGTTTTAAGGTCCGAATTACTTTGGAGGTGGATTACGCAATAATAAAGTAAGAATATCTTAAAAGGATCATCATCATACATAGCTTATTTAATCAAGATTTATAATCTATTTGGTTTTTGTTATATTTTTTACTACAGCGGTTGTGGTTTACTTTTAGCTACAAGTCGTTTTGTAATTAAAATGTTCGTAAATCCTACCAAATCATACACTATGCATATTGTCTTTTTGTGGACATGTTGCATATTCCTCATCACGGAGCCTGTCTTTTTCTTTGAAACAGAGAAGGTCCCAGGGCGCAACAGCACTGTTTTGTACCGTGCCCGCGAATGAGTTAGTCCCGCCGGGTTGGGCCACCTTAATTCGCATTTGTCGTTGCAAGAGTATTCTTAGATTGTCACGTCTATCACAAAGTAGTTGCATTATAAACTTACAGCGCACTTGATGTAGATTGAATGAACGAGATGTGAATTGATACATTTTTCCACGTAACTGTAAAAGACATAAAAACGTTTAGTGTAACGTGGGAATAGTTTATTCGGCGCGGAGCCGCTAAACATGACAGATGAATGAAATAACCATGAACTTTTCGTTGAATATGGAATGTTCATTTAAAATGTGGTTCACTTTGTGAAATATATAAAGATACATCATTTTGAGGTCGCGCTTTCTTGAACTAGAACAAAATGTTGGGTAAAATATGAGAATTTGTTTTTTTAATCCGGTTGTTTATGGAAAAAAATATCTTTCTAAAGCTTTAAAATAACATTACAATAACATTTAGCGAGATATACACTTATTTAATTGCCGGGTCGGTATTATTGCATTCAATGAAGGATGGTTAAAGCGGTAATGAAAATTGTCCGTGTTTTCCATCCAGTTCAATGTAGCATGCAATTTAAGGAAGTTCCTGGCATGGCATCTTATTTCCATGTGGTGTGTTGGTCGAATTCATGACATGACATTGTCATGAATTAATTAAAAATTTACCCTTAATTTCAAAGAAGTTTTGCTATCGTAGGTACTTACCGGCTAAACACACACAGAGTAAACAAATTGTATTTCATAAGAAGTCGACTTTTAGTGTTCCGTACCCAAAGTGTGCCAACGGAACCCTATTACTAAGCCTCCGTCCGTCCGTCCGTCCGTCTGGGGGCTGTATCTCATGAACCGTAATAGTTAGGCAGCTGAAATTTTGACAGAGTGTATATTTATTTTGCCGCTATAACAACAAATAGGTGAAAAAAAGACAAAAAAGGGGGAGGCATACAAAAAACTTTATTTTTTGTGTTAAATCTTGTACACTGGTACGGAACACTCGCATTTAGCCGGTTTTCCTGTTCGTTCTCATTCAAACACCTAGCCGGCCGGCATGGTTTTCGCAGCCCCCGAGAAAGTTCGAAAGCCTGGCGAACGAGCTGTCTGGCGTTTTGTCTTGCATGTCATATCGCGTTACCAGAGTAAAGTTGGCTTTCAATAGTTCCGGCTCGCGCCACTCAAACAACGGACCACACGACATCATGTATGTTACGCCAATCCGTGAATGTGTCATTCGCGCCGAGATTATGTTCGTGACCGATTCAATCAATGAGTGGATCGCGTAAGTGTTGGAACGGTCGATTTGTCCACAGACGTAACTCGATAGCGGTAGTTTCAGAACCACATCACTAGTGTCTGTTTCTCACACCGCAACCACGAGAGCGCGTGCGCGCGCGCAACACCCTAGGGATGACCAAATGCTAATTCTCGTTCTATATCAAGTCAAGACATTTAAAATTATATTATTATTTATTATTTTTAAGTATAGACATTAGTTAGTTAGTAAAAAAATGGTTAGTTAGTTAGTTAAGTATAGACATTAACATTGTAATTGTAACAATGTATGTACATTTTATTGGGTTCGTCTGTTTCGGTGATTGGTGACGTTTGATGTGGCATGCTGTCGAAAGTCAGCCCTTTACGGCCCGTCAGCGGTTACCATGATAAAAGAATTTGGCGGGTGAACGGGCAAGTGAGTGGTGTTTATATTTGACGTGTACATAGTAACAATTCGTAGAATGGCAGCTGTCAAACGACGTGTGTGACAGAGCCAAGTGAACTAAAATTTAGCAGTTAGCATGGTACGAAATGCATCTAAACTTTAAATTTAATCACTCACTTGCCCATTCACCCGGCGAGATAATTTACCATGTTAAGCCCATGATGAAAATGATGACGCCCCCGACGATGGAGGCGCAACAGAACGACATCGCACAATGGGAAATATAAAGTTTTCAAATAAATGCGGCTCTAAACCTGAGAAATTATGTCAATAATGTCTACAATGGCCACTTTTTGGTAACATACACTTTAAAATATCTGTAGGTGTTATGAAATATTCACGGTGTTTCTCGTTATAAAACTACGTAAACATTGATTAAGTGCATAACATAAACACTAAATAAATATTTGCGTTGTTTTCTAACTTAAGAAATCAACAAGTCCATATGCAGTTTCATACGCTGAAATGAGATTATGCTGAGGGATTAACAGAACCCTAAAACCATAAAACACCACACAATTATCGACTACCTGTTAAGTATTAACTGCTCGACATTTTCTGATCGGGGCCGCCCTATTACGGTGTTATGTTGTAATGAAAGAAAACGTTTCCCTGTCTCGCTATACTCACTTAAGGCTGTTCCGACCCATATAAAGCTGTTTGCACACATAACGCAAAAAGTATTGCACTTTAAGCCACGAATTAATAATAAAAGTTTAATATAGTCATATTACTTGCAGCGAAAACAACTTCACAATTTTAGGATTATTGGTTTTGTTACAATTGATTTAAATACGATTTTTATTTAACAGCGCCATCTAACGGTGTAAAACTTCTAATCGGCAATTACAACGAAACCATTAAACCTGAAATTGTGAATATGTTTTCGCTGCAACAACTATGCTATATTTAATATTTTTGACGAAATCTTGCCTAAAAGTCCAATACTTTTTGCGTTCTGTGTAAAAAAAACATTGTATGGGTTAGGTTAGGTTAGGTTAGGTTAGGTTAGGTTAGGTTAGGAACATCCTTAAGTAGGGTAACCACCTAGGGTAGGACTTTGATCAAGTCAATTCTACGTCTTTAAAACGGCTCATTATTCTAGAAAAAAATCTTGCAATCCAAATTAAATAAAAGCATAAAAATTACAAATTAAAAATAAAAATACAAAATTAAAAACAACGTATGGCCCTGGTTCACATAATTTTTACTTGTTGAAATATATTTTTTTAAATACTTTACATTATTCCTTGGAATGGATGTGTAATAATTTTCATCAGATTTGAAATTACTGGACCTTGCATAATTAAAATTTCGGTTCGAAAACGTATACTTTAATTTATTGTAAAAATATTTGCTTACTTACCATTTAGGCTGTCATCCTAATCACCACGGCCTGAAAACAATCAAAACAAAGTGATAAATGGTCAAAAAATTAAATCAACCTTCACATGTGTTCACTCAAGCTAAAGTCAATAAGGCATGACACAACACGTCGCGTCATCTAACGCAACACGTGTTGCGCGTTTTCGGCGTGTTAACGAGCACCGACCTTGAACTTGGAAGCTCGTTACGAGAAAGAGTTTTTTGTTGTAATTAAACTGATGAGGTTACAATTATTATGTGATTCCGGCGCGAGTTCTCACAACGATTTTGATAGCGCTTCGCCTCGGGCGATTCTATGATAAAATGGCTTTGAATCACAGAGTTACAAAAGTTTTGGAGATGGATACATGGAGAGCATTTATATTATTGTTACGAGGCGACTCGAACATTAACAATTTTTCTTTTATTATTATCATTCAAAGAGTTAGAAACCCACTCACGAATACACAATTTTAATGAAAAAAAGGTATTGTGTAATCAGCGCGCCGTACAAATGGGTAAGTGGCACCATCTGTTGACTAAGGCCAGTCAGGGGGAAATACTTTTCGCGCTTGGTTATTTGGAATTGTAATATAATTGATGGAGCCCTGATAATATTATGTTTGTTGTTATTATTATATCATTCCCGTTACAATTTGTATGAATATACTGCAAGGCTGGACCTTGACCAGCAAAACATACCATTCGCGGGTATTGCGTCTACCAATTTCGCCACCGGCTGTATACCCATAATTTGGAATTCTCCTACAGTCCCTCTTCCCGTATTGAATGCCTCCTCCTAACACAGTGTTTAAGATTATACCTACATACATTGATTTAACGCTTTATCTGCGTTGCGGACATTGACTGCAAAGATTGAACAATCAAACATATTGCCGTCATTATTCCGTGGCCGTCATCACCAAAATCGTATTTGGCATCAGACGCTAGAGCCAGTCCTAGGTTGACTTAAGTAAATATACTTTTTCGTACTAAGCAGGTACGTCGCTTATTCCAAGGAATGTGACATGTAGGTATGTATAATCGACCGTGAAGCAAGGACACATTAATTGAAGAAAGAGCCCAGTAAAAAGAACTACTTTACTAATATACTGCAAGGAACCAGCAAAACATACCATTCGCGGCTATTGCGTCTACCAATATACTCGTATCATGGATATATGACCAGTTCTCAAACAAATCTAAACGTACGGACGTAGCAGCTCTCAGTTGATTTATATAGGTAATGTGCAAATTTTAAGAAAAATATTTCTCAATTTGACTGAGAAATGAGGCACGAGCCATTGTATGGAACTCGATCACCCCATTAACCTCCTAACGAGCCGTGGCTTTAAACACATGGGCTACGAATAGCTCGATCTTAAGATTTCAACGTTGGCACGCACTAGGTCGGCAGTTATTTCACGCTGACAGCCGCTCGCACACAACACTGCCTCAAACTGCGCCTTCCCAGTAGCGAATTCACTGAGCGGAGACGTCGAGTTAAATTCCGTTCTATTGTGTCTGCTAATATCGACTTCTTAGAAAGCGCCATGAGATCCCATCTCGCTATCAATTTACAAGAGCGTCACAAAAACTGCATCGGTCGACCACACGCCTCCGCACGTCACTTTCGCTTCGTCAGATATTTGAGCAAGAGCTACGATACATATTTTAGGTGCACTGAAACTTTCACGGTTAGGCTTCGAAAACGTTAAACAAAATATGCAGTGTAGCCACGGAAAAAAAAGAAAAATAAGTGTAATGTGGTCGATTCACGCGACTTCACCGTATGGAAAAATTGTGCATGCAAGAGTATTGTTGTGAAATAACCTAAAACGTGAGGGCGGAATCAAACTCCTGGATCTCTTGACTTAATTTTATTCAATTCATTAAGAAGCTAATAACAAGAAATTAATGAAAAAGTACTCTTAAAGAAAATATTACCTCTTGTTTTCAAGGTGTCGCGAGTGACAACCCAAAATTAGCTCTGTGTAAGAAAAATAACTTTTACAATATTTATTAATCGCCAGGAGTGTCTGACGACAGTATTTATTTGCATGTATGAGAAGCCGGCCGCGTGTCACGTTCAAACACCGCCATTGCGCGTGAATTTGCTCCCGAAATGCGTTCGCCAAGTCAGTTCCCATCCACGAAAACCCTCCAATATGTCTGCCACTATGTCTGCGTGTAGCTTAATAGGTAGTTTTGAAATATTGAAGACGCTAGTTGACTCATCTTCTTCCTTTTCGATCTTCGATTCGATATAAAAAAAAATGCCAACGTACATAAATGTGTCGCACATAAAATGGAATAACAATACCTGAAAAAGCTGTTGGCTGTTTTCTAAACCCAGGGATAACCTGACTTTACATCAGTGAAGTAATTTAGTTTTATATGCCCTCTAAGTCTATCACTGGGAAAGGTCACAATTCAAAAAGGAACAGTGACACCGACTTCCGACAGATTGTGGTCACGATTGTAATTGTGAAAGTAAAATTAAATGAAACTCACTAAAAGCCATATTTTGTATGGAACATATTTTTTGTTTGTGCTACCCAGCTTAGAGTCGAGAAACTCCATAACCAGTGAACGTTATTTAACCATTGGGATTACGGTCGGGTTCTGGATGGGTGACCGTTCGTCCGTTGAGGGTGGCCGTGTTTTTTATTCCATGGGAGGTGCAATTTTTACTATGAACCTCGTTGTAGTTAAAACAACTTATCAAAAGCAGGAATCAAAAGTCATTTTATTTCATTTATAAACTGCAACAAATGTTATTTTATTTAAAACATACAATTCACACATACATTTATTACTGAAACATTTACGTAATACAAAAATATTCAAGATCAGAATTCGTATTAAAGTAAAGACTTTAACTATATGAAATGAATTGCTTTCACTTATTTTTAGTCATTATTAAAATATATAAAGCCATACAGACCTCACGGAAACTACGTGCTATGACAGGACCTTTGATATATTAGCACGAGTACGTTGGACAGGATGGGAAATGTAGACATACCAACCTAGACAGGACTGACCCTATCACCTGTTGGTCCCCATGAATTCCGAACCATGGAATAGCTCGTGTTAGTGACGAAATGCACTATTATCCAACTTAGAAGAAAAATAATGTGGTACATGAACGGAGAGTGGATTTACCTCTGAATTTTATAGAAATCTGTTGGTTTTAATAATTACAAGATATGACGAATTTATAACAGTGCGAAACTCTTCGGAACTACAAAATTCCCAAAACCGAACCATTTTAATGATCTATGTATAACATTGTTTGGAATCACACGTTCCAAACGGCCACGGAATTAAATTCTTTTCTGTTCGGTTTTAGGGCCGAGTGCACGAAAGAACAAAACATCAAAATCAACGTCAAAGTATGATCAAACACGTCACTCTGTGTGGACAGTATGGAAGGAACTCTATGCGGATCACTAAAAGTGACGTGTTTGAACATTAATTAATTCGGTCGTCTCTTCGTGCAACCGGGGCTTAGTCATGATTTCTTTAAACTTAACTTTAACCGCTTGCATACTCGTACATGTTTTCGTCTCTATGCCTTATTTCTGAAAAGACTTAGTTGGAGAAAGAAGAAAAAAAAACAGCGTTGTGTTTTAACATTTGAGATACTTACTAATTTCACCTTCAAGAGCGTAGTTTAAAGTTGTTTAAGAAAACTCCAGGCGGGAGCAAACATAAAATCAGATATCACAAAATTAGTAGCAGCATTCACCACTGACATTTCGGCTCCTCGGTCGCACCCTGATCGTAAAGATTTATAGTCGGACTATAAGGTAAAACAATTACAAAAATGTGGCATCAATGTTAATACAGATAATAAGACTCAGGAAACAGGCATAGTAAATAAAAGACAGAATCGCGCGGCAGGACCCGTTGAATGCATGGAAAAACCTGTTTTTATTACTTTAAAAACAAAAAAGCTACATTTGTAAAGAACATTAATGTTAATAATATACGTTTATCTAAATCATAAGGTTGAAATCTCAATCATTAATCATTCTCAACATATTTTGATATAAAGTTAATGACGCTTTCTGTTTTAATTTTTGTTCAGTATGTAATTTTTTTTGGAATATTTAGAATTTGTAGTTGCAAGATCGATGTCAATAAGATATATATTTAGTCCTGTTTTCGCCTTAAGTAGACGTTTCCCGTAGAATTTTCTGAGTGAAATGTAAGTTTTATTTGGTTATATCGTATTGTGTTGACTGTGTCCTTATCTTAATGACTATGTTATGTTGTGTTATCTGTACGGGTATGTTTGTTTGATAAATTGTATTGTTTATTTTTTTCCTTTAAATACTACAAATTAGTTTTATGTCTGGTATCTTCCTACTAGTTTCTTACTTCATTTGTGTCCGCTGCGCTGCACTTTTCCTGCAACCCAAGAAAGCCTATAGTTTAATATTAGAAGATGCGTGATTAAGTTTCTTAATCCTATTTAACTTGCAATTGATTTTACAGAACGTAATAGTGTAGGTCAAATACACTATTACACGTTTAGTTGCCTTCTTACGTCAACACTATTGGGTGTGCTACTTTCAGGTGAAGAGACAAAGAAACCAACGGCCTCCACTTCAATACCCAGAATATAAACAATAGATAATGTGCTGGTTATCCGCGACTAAAGTGGAAAACAAACATTACACAAAGTTATTGTGAAACTGGAAAACACTCGAACACGTAACGTGGGCTTCATTGAAAATGTAGCTTCGCTGAGCCGCGGGCGGGTTCACATGGGCGTAGTATGGCAAGTGCAAGCGTTTGTCTTAATACATGCATGCAACCAAAGGAGTGTTAGAAAGTGCGACTAGTTGATACGGCTACAATGGATATAATAATGTTCGAAAGGTGCGATGAGGACATCGATTTTATCGAAGCAATTGCAAACCAATTAGCACTGGATTGCAGCTGTTTTCTTAAGAATAGAATAGAATAGAATAGAATAAACGTTTATTTCCTCATTTAAACAGTAAAAGTTTTGTATAAAGTACTCGTAACTTAGAACTAAGAGGAAAAGGGAGCCAACTCAGCTAACGTACAACTCCCTCGCGATAAGAGCGATGCAACGCTGATCTTCCGTTGGTCCTAACACACTTAAGGATAAGACATAATATATGTAATCAGCTATCACCACTAAGAATAATAAAATACAGGCTAGGCAACATTAATTACACAGTTATATATTAATAACAGAGTAAGAACACGTTTTCCACCAGACATAACATTAGGTGAAAAAAAAAAAAAAAAAAACAAGACTTAACTGACTTAATACTTTGGTGAGCATCCTAAAAAATGGGCTGGCAACTAGATTTAATGACACTAGTTTATTGTTTTTTTTTTTTATGTGACTGGACATGGATGGCTAATACCACACCTTCTGTCATGGTATTAGCCCAACACACCACATGGGAACTAGGTGCCATGCCAGGACCTTCCTTATATCGCACGGCTACATTGAACTGGATGGAAAACAGGGACAATTTTCTTTGCCGCTTCGACCATCGTTCATCCAATGCGATGGTACCAACCCGGGCGGGATAAACCCTACCATCTAGTAAGTAAGGAAGGGGGCCTACAGTTTAACGTGGAATCCGAACCACGGCCAGCCTCTCTCAACAGTCGAATGGTCACCCATCCAAGACCAGACCGGACACAGCCATGCTTAACTTCGGAGAGCGATCGCCGAAGTGTCGCGCCACTGAGCTATTGAGGCTGACAAAGGTAGGTCATAAAGAAGAAATTACTTAGATCATCAAAATAGCTCGAGAAGAAATCACGCTGTTTTAATATGACCAAAATTTTGATTTTTTCATATCATTATTAATTACCAGGAGTTTCTGGTGACAATACTTACCTAATATTAGGTTATGTAAAGATTAAATTCTAGGTTACTTATTTTGTATCCGTAGGTTTTAAGGCCATGAGTCAATCAATTCCTGTTACCCCAGTTATCTACACACTTGTGGTGAGCAGATAAGTGTTTCCCAGCAGGTGGTAAACACTTACACGCGATTAAACTGATACACTTAGCACTTACAGTTACACTTACAGTGCTAAGTATATCAGTGTAATAGCGTGTTTATAGTGTGTTTTTCATTCATATGGACAATACGCTATTTTTAGATTTCACTTGTACGTTTCAGAACTTAATCATTGAACGGTCTTTACCATAGTAAAATATAATTTGAATTTATTGATTTTTTTCGCGCCAGTCACGTAGCGCTGTCGCAAGTAAATTACTGAATAGGTGTGCTGGGCGTCACATCACAAGTCTTCGCAGATGTTAGTAACGGTTTGGTTACGATTCATCGTTCTCACTTCTTTCAGAAAAGTATTCGGTTTTCCGCTAAAGAAGAGCTTTTTACATGTGTTTACTAAAAAAAATATAGTTATTTGTATCAAAAGAGCAATCTGGGCTTGGATTTACAGATTCGATCCATGTAAAACTGTAGGTCCCTTCACCTACTAGGTGGTAGGGTTTAAGCCCGCCCGGGTTGGTACCATCGCATTGGATGAAAAGATGGTCGAAGCTGGAATGAAAAGTTGTCCGTGTTTTCCATCCAGTTCAATGTAGCCGTGCTCATAAAGGGAAGGTCCTGGCATGGCACCAAATTCCTTCGGAAATGTGGTGTATTGTTGGCTGATATCATAACGGTAGTTGTGTGATATTAGCCATCCATGTCAGGTCGCATAAAAAAAAAAACTTGCGAACCACTCACCCGATTTATATGCGAATTGAATCTACGTTTGGCGTCTCTGAGTGCGCTCCAGTTACGGATGGGTGACCATGTTCGATGTTGAGGCTGGCTGTGGTCTGTATGCCACGTAAAACTTTTGTACACCATTCGTAGGGTTCATTCCGCCTGGGATGATACATAGGTACCATCGCATAGAAGGAATGCATCATCGGGGCATGAAAATTGTCGTGTTTTAGATCCATTTTAACGTGGAAGTACGTAAGTAAGAAATAAAATAAAAAAAATATGCTGCGTTTACTGTTATTTTTACGAAGTTCGTCATTTACTTCCAGCAAACAGATGGTGTTATACAAATCACTATTCACAGTCCCCAAAGCAACAGTCTGCATGCCTGTCTGTTTCATTTTACGGCGCACATCATTTATGTTTTTATTGTATAAAGCTGACATCACGAAATTAGTCACAAGATTGACGCGATAGTCCCCTTTCATGGTGTTTCATCGACAAAAGCAGTTTGATTCCGAGCAAGGATTTGCTGAGCCGTCAAATTACACTTAAAATCGTATAAAATAATGCTATGAACATTTTCATAAGTTAATATCATATGGTGATATATAGACACGCATTTTTTTTAAATGACGCCACAATGCAAAAACAAGTCACAGTAAGACAAAACAAACAAGTCAAAATAGCCTAAGAACCGATTGCATACTGAGAGGGATGAGTTAATCAATGTTCAAATACGTCACTTTCAGTGAACCGCATAGAGTTCCTTCCATACTGTCCATACAAAGTGACGTGTTTAAGCTGACGATGATTTTGATTTTTTTCCCTTTCGTTCACACGGCCCTATGAGTTATAATACCAAATTACTTAATTACTTTTAAGATATTATTTAGCTAAGTGGCCAGTTCCGAAAACTTATAGTGCGCCCTATGTATTATAAATGGGAACGTAAGAATATTTCTTATTTAATTAATGCATATCGGCTCCACCCGTTATGATTAAAAAGTAGCAGATAAATAACATATTTATTGACCAGCCTTTTGGGCTACCTACTTTTTATCTAGGAAATAATTCAGCTCGACATCAGTCCAAAAGGACATGGACCCGAGCGGAGCCGGGTACCGCAGCTAGTTAATCATAAATTTTTTTTGGATCGCTAATTAATTAGTAAAAATAATTCTGCACGGACAAATAATTAATTTTCCATATAGAATTGTACCTTCAGTCAAGTTAAGAAATGAAGTCCTTATCTACAATATATATTTTAAATGGAAACATAAGAACGGGTGTAAATATTGCTGTGTTAAAAAACAAAATTGTATTTCGTAATGGCAATACAGTATATATTAGGCTGATGGCAATATATTTCAAATAGAGGTCGGCTAACTTCTTAACAGTTATCGCAAAGTCGTGTAGGAATGTAGCCCATTTTCCCCGCGGTGTTGCCATCATGACAAATATATTGTTGTACAAATTAGTCTCGAGGCATTCGCTACTCTTACGCAACGCGACCATATGCGTGCCGCTCTGGGCGCCATTTTGTATCGAGCGAAGCGAGGACCCTGTTTTACATTAATCGTTGCATGGGTCGTGTTCTTTAGTATGCTTGAGGCATCTTAAAAAAGAGAAAAAAAGTGAAGGTTTTTTTTGTGTAACTGCACATGGATGACTTTATCGAACTGGCCGTCCGATATTAACCTAACACACCACATGGGAACTAGGTGCCACGCCGGGACCTTCCTTATATTGCTCGGCTACATTGAACTGGATGGAAAAAACGGAAACACACTTTAGGGAAACATTAAAAATGAGGCTTACTTGCCTTACGAATTTATTTATTAGCAGATTTCCATAACCGGCCTCGTGTATTCTTAGGCTGAGATAAATAGTCGTAAGAGAAACTAAGACTAACGAAAAGTAGTACTTTGTGACGTCAATTTGCATTACTTTGAGAATCCGTCAATCCAAAATGTGTCAAAGTGACGTAACAAAGTACTACTTTTCATTACTCTTAGTTTCTGTTGCGACTATTTATCTCAGCCTTAAATCTTATTACGAATACTATTACTATGATCCCCGTCTGACTTCAGATTAACCCATAGAAATTAGCTAACTCGACTAGCGTTTTGATCTTTAATGTTTGCTTTAAGGACAGAATAGTTTAGCTTATGATAACAGCAATTATATTATTTCTGCCTTACTAATAAACATTTATACCATCGCCATTACCCCAGTGTTTCTAGCTGTTCGGTACTTCTAGCTAGAAATAACGGAGTAATAACGATGGCACAAATGTTATTAGTAAGGCAGTTTAATTTTAAAGAAGGAAACACTTGTTTCTTGATTTTTATTCAATAAGCGTTTGGTTGTAAAAAAAAATGTTTTCGTGCGAGTTCTGCTTTTTATTTGAAGGCAGGGCAATAAAGTGCGCCTGCCTTGTGGTCATGCAAATCGAGGCGTGCAAATGTACATTTGATTTCTGGTGTGGTTTTGGGCGTCAACTGATGGGTTGAGTTTCAGAAATATCTGCATATTTTTGGCTTTTTATTTGAAAGATATAAAAAGCCAAATGGCTGAACGGAATCAAACAATCGCAATTGTTTGATTCCGACTTGTTTGAACTATCAGTTAGAAATAAACACAATGCACAAACATCAGTTAGTTTGATATAAGTGAAAAATTCGATTTAGTTTGAGAAGGTGGTACTCAGACGATCGATCAAAAGCGCCGGTTGATGCCGATGCGTCGGAATAAGAGAACAGGGGGTCCATTCAGAGTAAGAGTGAGTTTGAATTCGCCACTAAATATCAACTCACTTTTTTAAATAGTTACTGTTTCCACACTTCTAGAACATCATTCCAGTTAGGTAAAAATCTGGTTTGTCCCGTAAATACGTTGGAAGTATAAATAACGGTTCCGTTATTTAAATAATAATATATTTCCCAGCTATTTTTAGGTTAACCCACTCCCGAACTCGAACTCACTCTTGCTCTGAATGGACCCCCAGGTGGCTTCGCACTACTCACGACGCTCGTTGGTTTTGGCTGGTTCTCCTGCTCGCTTCCTCTGCGAGCCCAATAGCCCAAATTCCACGCGTAACACTAGACTCACTGCCACACGACCGGCACTGCCGAGGCAAGAAGCTATATTCGTGTGGTACAACTTGTGTCGACGGTTCTCAAAAAGTACTAACAACTCACACGCCCGACCTTTCTGGTCGAAAAGACAACTCCATCCGTCCGAATTTTGCTAGCACATGCATATACTGGAACTACCACTCGATTTGTCACAGCACTGACAGGAAAAGGCTAATGACAATTCTAATGTTGTCGTCAATGTGGGTAGGCAAAGGACCTTTCCATCAACCCTCAGGTAAACTAAACAATTTCATTGTTATGATTCGGGATTAAAATCAATTCCCATCACAACACCGTTGAGATAGGAATTAGTGAGCGGCTCTTAGCCTAGTGGCACTGGAATTTGACTAGCATACTAGAGGTCTGGATTCAAATCCTCGCCTCGTTCATGCACCACTTTTTTCTCTTTCTGAGTCAGACAAGTGCATTTAGACACGCATGCGAGTTGCTCCATGGTTCGGAATCCATGTAAAACTTTAGGTTCTCCTACTAGTGGGTAGGGTTTAGGCCGCCCGGTTTGATACTATCGCTTAGGATGAAAAGATGGTCGAAGGGGCAATGAAAGATAGTCCGTTTTTTCCATCGAGTTCAATGTAGCCGCGCTCATAAAGGGAATGTCCTGGCATGGCACCTAATTCCTGAATGTCGTGTATTGGGCTAATATCAAACGGTAGTTGTGTGGTATTAGTCATCCATATCAGGATGCATAAAAAACCTAAATACACAAATTATTATTTTTTAAACGGTTTTTGTAAATAACGTAACAACGTGGCGAGGTAGTAATTTCTACTAATCGTTATCTTTAAATGGCCGGTATGTATTTACATACAAACGTTCGGTTATTACGCCACATGATTTGAGCATATAGTACGTCTCGTTTAGTCTACAAACGTATTGCACAGATGTGGTATACGATAAAGATTGATGGTTTAGGATCAGTTATAGATCTTGTTGCGCGATCCATACGGATTAACGAGATTAGAAAGCGCTTAGTACAAATCGTTCGAGACCGTATCGGTGATTTAGCATACGGTAAGTATTGGAGCTGCTGAGAATAACGTACGATGTATATATAAATAAAACATTGGACAATGCAGTTTAGGGTTGTGTATAGCTAAAATAAAATACACTTTTAAATTGGAAAATCGTCAAAATATCATATATTTCCCACTGTGACGAACTATTAAAAATCAGCAGCAGTTTGGCAATATTAAGTCCTGGGAATTTGGATACAACTCGGAAACTGGCAACAGTGCTTGGTTCATAAATCTCTTGCTGACATGTCCTTGAACTGCGAAGTGCACAAACAAGACACCAGAAATAAACGTAACATTCAAGTAGGTAAACACAGGCTAGGAAAAATGTCAAACAGTTTTGTTTGTAACAAGTTTTATAATAAATTGCCAGATGATATTCGCACCTTGGCAGAATTTGAATTTAAATCAAAGTCCATAATAATTTTTAAAAATTTTAACACAGTTAAAGAAGCACTTAGTCTTAAAACATTTACAGATTAATTAAACTTATTGTGATTTCGCTGTCTTCAATTTGTATTATTGCTTTATGTTGCATGATGGGACTGCCGTGGCGGTGTAGTGCATCTGGCATGTTCGCGGAGAACGGTTTGACTGATTTCTTTGGTGTACTGCGCAAACAGAAGGCGGCATTCCTTCGCCGTTCAGCCATCAGTGAGAATAGAATAGTAGCAAACATTTTGGGACGAATTTATTATAAGGATTTTATTAATGTGTAACTTAGTTTTAATATTATTTACAATGTTATGGGACAATGCACCTGAAATAAATTATTATTATTATTATTATTATTATTATTATTTGACTAGAATTATGTTACTCAAACACTGTGTATATTGAGTTATGTTATAATACCCTAACTGGTTAACTTATTTAATTCTGAAATTATTATTAGAAATTCGTGTATACTGTCATTTTTATCTTAATATTATACTATGATGTTAATATTAATAATTTTACCTTCTTTGACAAAGCCTATTTACCGCTGATGTTGAAAGTATAATTTTATAATAATTATAGAAATGTTTATATTACCTGAGATGTGTATTGCATATTTTGTATGTTACTTCTTGCAACCATCTGACGTATTGTACATGTAATGTACCTATAGGATAAAGAAAAATTAAATGAAATGAAACATTTGGCTGGAAATCGCCCCGATAACGCCCCCTGCGACTTCCCCAAGTTGAAATTGCACAAACTCATTCGCGGGCACGGTACAAAACCATGCTTTTGCGCTCTGGGACCTTCTCTGTTTCAAAGAAAATGATACGCTCCGTGATGAGGAAGATGCAACATGTCCACAAAAAAGACAATGTGCATAGTGTATGATTTGGTAAGATTTACGAAAATTTTAATTACAAAACGACTTATAGCTTAAAGTAAACCACGACCGCTGTAGTAAAAAATCTAACAAAAACCAAATGGATTATAAATCTTGATTAAATAAGCTATGTCTGATGACTAATCTTTGCTCTGATGTTCTTATTATATCATTGCGTAATCCACCTCCAAAGTTATTGTATAAAACGCGCAAAAAATTCGAACTTTCGGACCTTATAACTTAGAAACGAAACACAATTTTACAATGCCAACAGTCATCAGACATCTAGTTCAATCAAATAAAACTATTTTGAGCAAAATTTGGGATCGCTGACAAGAAATATGGGCGTGATCTTCTTCCCCCGTTTGTATGGGGAGTTGAGCGGGATGGGCGACCTTAAGGGAACTCCTCATGACGGCCAACAGGAGGTCAAGGAAGCTGTAGCAGCGGTGTTGAACGAGTTGACTTCGGAAGACTTCCAATTGTGGAAGCAATGACGGAATCATTGACTATTGTGAAGATAGATAATAACATTTTGTTTTAAATTAAATTTAAAGGAAATTAAATTTCCCGGAACTTATTGCTACTCCTAAATATATATTTAATTTTGAAAGTATTTATGTCATGAATATGCGTACATTCACTAGAACGTGTGCTCCAATTCGTTTTGTTTGCCCAGGTGTACGAGAATGAGAAGAGAGTGAAACTTTGTGTTGAGTTAGGTTGACATTGTCGCAACAAGTGTACACTCAAGCAAACTGTTGGTTCATGCCTGTATTAAGAATTAATTTAATATTTGAGAACTTCGTAAAGGTACTTTAAAATAAGGACAACTACTTATGCTTAAATGTTTTCTTAAGTGTCTTAATAGACATTTAAGAAATCCTAACGAACTCTTAGAAAATGGTAGATGTTTAATATTTTTTTTAACTCAAATCTTGCAAATGTGATGACCAGTTTTATTTACCAGATTACTTACTTACGATTAATAAGAGCGCCTCGAAGATCAGAGGCGCGGGGACTTTTAGTGCATTACTTTAATTCTCTTACTGAGTTAGATAGGTGCATTTCAGTGTCAGCTGTTCCATCGTTCGGAATCCATGTGAAACTCTATTTCTTCTTGCACCTAGTAGGGTTAAATGTTGGTCGAAGCGGCAATGAAAAATTGTCACGTTCAATGTAGCCTTGCTCATGAAATGAAGATCCTGATATGACACTTAATTCCCAAAGGAAGGAAGGTTTTGGGCTGATATCAGGACGGTGGATGTTGTATTAGCCATCCCTGTCTATTTACATAAAATGTTTTTCGAGGAACAATTATTGTAATAAGATATGAGGGAAAAAATCCTGCTTCATTCGAATTCCAATTTTTTTCTGCCAATTTCCAACATTAAACAATGTTGCCAATATACAATGTGTAATGTACTTCTAAATGTAGATGACCGTTAGATAGGCTTAATTAATAGGCTTGATTGTGACATTAAAATCTTTAAAAAGTACAAAATATAGACTAATCGGTGTGTATATGAAACATAAAATATCCGAAAAAAAATCAATAATGGAAATGGCTTAAGAGATCGTAAAATCTATCTCTGTAAAATAATGAAGCTGACTGTACAGGCATGTCGTCGGTCACATAATGCCAGCTGCATGGAGACTCCGAGAGCCTAATTAATATGGTCGTCGAAAGTGAAACCTACCTTTTGTCTGGTTGAGATATGCATAGTACCTGTTACGTGCGTGCGAGGACGCATGCCGCGCTCTTTAGGGTTCCGTGGGAACGAAGTTGTACTCGTATTTATTACGTCAGATATTTTAATACAGTCATATTAACTAGATTGCATACAGTTGGATGAGTCAAACTATAATAGGATTAGAAGCCGTATTGTAACGTTTCATTCGAAAGACGGCAGTTCCGGAAAAAACTTGTATTGTAGCCAGTTAGGTCACATAAAACTGTTTGGATGTTTCATAGTTCATAGTTAGTTCATTTATTTGATAGAGTTTTCTACACGTCACAATTAGTTTTATTTACAATTTCAGAAGAAGTATCAGTAGGTTGTTACAAGTATTTAAAATACGTACAGTACATGATACAAATAAATAGCAATGAGAAGCAGTCAATAATAATGAAATCATGAAATCAATAAATTAAGTTTACAAAATGTTCAGTCATAGTGCAGTTAGGATTGATGGAGAGGCATGGCATCGTCTTCCAGGAATTCCTCTACACTGTAGTAGGCCTTAGCAAGTAGATGCGCTTTCAGAAGCCTAGTGAATTTTCGCGAAGGCTGTGTATCACGGATTGCATTGTCTATCTTATTATATATCCCAGGACCAGCTACATGTGGGAATCTTTCAAAGCGGCCCAGCCGATGCTCCACAGGCCGAAGGTGTTTTCTGCGCCTCGTGTTGTAGCCATGTCTGTCTCCATTGTGCTCATAGTGGATAAGGTTCTTTCTTATAAATTTGCCCACTTCTAGGACGAAAAGCGATGGGGCTGTTAGTATCTTCAGCATTTTGAAGTCCTTGCTGGCATGTGCGTCAAATGGAACCGGTGCCAGAGTACGCCCTAAGTTTCAATCTAGTTAATGTGCATTGCGATTTGTTTGAAACAAAGAACCAGGAAGTTGTTTCACGGTATGGTCAGTGTGTGGTGCCTTGTTGGGGTTAGGCCCGTCATGAGAAGACAATAGACGGCTGAACGTGAATTTGGAACATTGATCAGTATTTTATTGCCTCATAAGAGATGTCGAGGGTGAAGGTGCTCATAAGAGATGTCGAAGGTTTTTTAGTGAAAAACCGTTATGGGTGGCTGTGCTGAGATACCAGACCAAATCCACCTCTCCTCGTGAAACCACGCTCAGCGAGGCACCATACCAGCGGATTGGAGACTATCTGATACATCGGAAGCTAATGTTGAATCTTCAAGTTTGTCTTCATGTTTACCGAATAATTTTATATTATAAATAATTAATTCCCAAAAAAGGTCTCTTCTATCGACATTATCATATATTTAGCATGTGATGTATTCATGTATATTCTATAGAAATTGGTTAAAGCTATAAATAATAGCTAATAAAAAAGAAGAAGAAGAAAAAATACTATATACACAAGATATTACAACTGTAATCAGATTTTGAAAATAACCAGAATCCGTATTTTGTCTGACCATTCGTCGGAAGCGGGAAGCTGGACGAATCAATGAAGATTTCGTTTGATAGCCTCACATTAATCAGGTAACATATAAGTTATGATCATAGAGTCGTATAAAAACATAATAATTGGTTCTGGCATGTACCATCCTCTGCTTTCTGTTTATATTATTCGTGTGTACAGTATCGCTTCCATGAAGATGTCGTTGGATAGCCTCAAATAAAAACATATATATATATTTCTCAAAATTACAAAGCAGGTTTTTTACGACAATTATTACAAAGAAACAATGCATTGGAATGAATTTGGTCCACTTTCATCCGCGTAATTCTCATTGCGCGATAATTAAAAAAGCCCTTTAGACAAAGAAAGTGGCTCCAAACCATTGACTTATTCAAACAGATTTAGCCAGGTAGCCCGCGTTCCAAGAGCTCGCCATGACGGCGCTATGGCGGGCGACTCTTCATTGTAATTGGTTGATTTCTCGCCGATGGCGGGCAGGTCGCGGGTCGCAGGTCACAGGTCGCGGGCTGCGGGTCGCCGTCTGCGCAGGCGCAGCAGTATCGAGAGTGCTTTTGACAGATGTGCGCGGTCGAAAGATTGACTCGGTTGCATCGAGCCTTGCGTGAACATATACTATGTGTCGTAGTCTCTAACCGGAGCGGTACGATCATGAAAAATCTAGACACTACATGCAACAGCAGTGACAGGAATTTTTGTTACAGCAACAGACTTTCGCGATGTCAGCAATTTTGTAGTGAAATCAGCTTGTGTGCACTTACTTCAATCGCTTTAAAATACAGCACCCGTCTGGTGTGGTTGGACATCTCATGAAACGTCCATATTAATGTATGCAAAGGAGAATGCCCAAATCCGGGCCCCTTAGAAATCATTCGTGTCTTTTATTGACACATAAGCGATAATTTAAATTTAGGATTTAAACATATTTCAAACTATCTGAATCCCCATTTTTCACAATCTTTCATCCACGGAATTCTCCCAGGTCCGCGGGTCGCAGGTCACAGGCCGCCGTCTGCGCCGCCGCAGCGGAATCGAGAGTGCTTTTGGCAGATGTGCGCGGTCGAAAGATTGAATTGGTTGCATCGAGCTTTGCGTGAACATATACATTTGTGTCGTAGTCTCTTACCGGAGCGGTACAATCATGAAAAATCTAGACACTACATGCAACAGCAGTGACAGGAATTTTTGATACAGCAACAGACTTTCGCGATGTAAGCAATTTTGTAGTGAAATCAGCTTGTGTGCACTTACTTCAATCGCTTTAAAATACAGCACCCGTCTGGTGTGGTTGGACATCTCATGAAACGTCCATATTAATGTATGCAAAGGAGAATGCCCAAATCCGGGCCCCTTAGAAATCATTCGTGTCTTTTATTGACACATAAGCGATAATTTAAATTTAGGATTTAAACATATTTCAAACTATCTGAATCCCCATTTTTCACAATCTTTCATCCACGGAATTCTCCCAGGTCCGCGGGTCGCAGGTCACAGGCCGCCGTCTGCGCCGCCGCAGCGGAATCGAGAGTGCTTTTGGCAGATGTGCGCGGTCGAAAGATTGAATTGGTTGCATCGAGCTTTGCGTGAACATATACATTTGTGTCGTAGTCTCTTACCGGAGCGGTACAATCATGAAAAATCTAGACACTACATGCAACAGCAGTGACAGGATTTTTTGTTACAGTAACAGACTTTCGCTATGTAAACAATTTTGTAGTGAAATCAGCTTGTGTGCACTTACTGCAATCGCTTTAAAATACAGCACCCGTCTGGTGTGGTTGGACATCTCGTGAAACGTCCATCTTAATGTATGCAAAGGAGAATGCCCAAATCCGGGCCCCTTAGAAATCATTCGTGTCTTTTATTGACACATAAGCGATAATTTAAATTTAGGATTCAAACATATTTTAAACTATCTGAATCCCCATTTTTCACAATCTTTCATCCACGGAATTCTCCCAGGTCGCGGGTCGCAGGTCACAGGCCGCCGTCTGCGCCGGCGCAGCGGAATCGAGAGTGCTTTTGGCAGATGTGCGCGGTCGAAAGATTGAATTGGTTGCATCGAGGAGCCTAGCGTGAACAAGTGTGTCGTCGGGACGTTACGCACATGAAAAATAAGCCGCAGGCCGATCTGTCCCGGGCATTCTACAGTAGAAAGTTTATTCTGCATTTAAAAACCCGGTCAAGTGCGAGTCGGACTCGCACACGAAGGGTTCCGTACCATCGTACAAGATTTAACACAAAACAATCACGTTTTTTGTATGGGACCCCCCTTTATTTTTTATGGTTTTTTTATTTTACCTATTTGTTGTTATAGCGGCAAAATAAATACACACTCTGTGAAAATTTCAGATGCCTACCTATCATGGTTCATGAGATACAGCCCTGTGACAGAGGGACGGACGGACGGACGGACGGACGGACGGGCGGACAGCGGAGGCTTAGTAATAGGGTTCCGTTTTCACCCTTTTGGTACGGAACGCTTAAAACACGATACTGGCGTTTCTCAACATTTCTATATAGTAGAAGAGATAGACCTACTTTTGGTAAGGCCGATCATCATAGTATAGCACTATAATATAGGTCGCCCCTATGTAAATTGTACGAAAACCAGTCGTGTTGGTGCTTCTAACGAAACTTGCAACATTTTGATAGCTATTTGCAAATTTCGTATGAATTATTGTGCATATCCAGTTATGTCGGGAATTATTAGAAAGCCTATTAAAAATTAAAGTCACTGTGGCATACAAAAATATTTTATTTAGTTAGTTATGTAATTTTATATTTTATCTAATATCTATTTTGAGGATGTGAAAATATGTTTTTCCTTCAATTTGAAAAGTAATTAAAAAAAATTACTTATAAAACTTATGTTCATAGGTCTATGAGTTACAACAAAAAAAATCCAATAAAATACTTTTGAGTACCTTTCATTCATTAACGCACCAATGAATCTTGTCAGTTTTTTGTACTATTTACATTGAGGCAACGTATATTATAGTCCCTGTACTGATATCAGCCTTACGGCTCATCGTTCCTTTCTAGGGTTCCGTACCCAAAGGGTGAAAACGGAACTCTATTACTAAGCCTCCGCTGTCCGTCCGTCCGTCCGTCCGTCCGTCTGTCACAGGGCTGTATCTCATCAACCGTAAAAGGTAGACAGCTGAAATTTTCACAGAGTGTGTATTTATTTTGCCGCTATAACAAAAAATAGGTAAAATAAAAAAATAATAAAAATTAAAGGGGGGCCCCATACAAAACACGTTACTTTTTTGTGTTAAATCTTGTACGATGGTACGGAACCCTTCGTGTGCGAGTCCGACTCGCACTTGGCCGGTTTTTTAAAACTGTAACGTTCGTTTGAGCTTACACCAGAAAACCAAGATGAACAAAATGAACGCAGTATTTTTTTTTTAACAATTAGTGTGGGATGAAGCAAACATATTTCTGCTAGCCCAATAACTTGACGGTTCGTCAATCTAAGATTGAGTAGCGTCCAGGTGAGATACCGAGGAAAGTTTGCAGCGTAACACGACCGTTACGTAGCGTGCCAAAACGATTCGGTTCTTACTGCCATGATCTCTGGTAAGGTCGTGAGTAAATAGGCGAGTCTGCAACTTGATAACGAACGATCTCAACCGAATCTGACCGACAAATTCTAAACCATCATAGCAAGATTTACTAATGCATTCCAACGTATTCCGTAGAGGATATACTTAGTAAAACAAACCAATTTTAAGAGTGCGTCTTGTTTGTAAACATAACCACAGAACAAACATCACTTGGGTGACCAGTTATTCCCAACAGACGGATGGAGGCGGTGAGTAGAGAAAGTTCTAGTCAACGTATGAGCAGGTATTCTATGGTAAGACTTTGCAATCACTGATTTCATTTGTAAATGTATAAATAATAAATGAGCAATTATAGTAATAGTAATTCTGTGCCGTGTTGACGCAGTAATTAATTCGTAGATGCGAAATGAATGTTCTTATTTTTGGGTCATTATTTACTGGTACAAAACAATCGTTTGTCACATCAACAAGATCCTAAACGAACAGATTAAAGTTTAGTTATGATTAATAACATTAAAGTTACTGCGTGCCTAATTGAATTACGAAGTAGAAGATTACCTAAATAAATTACATTATAGAACAATCTATGTACATAAGTTTACAAGAGATCGGATGCATGTAAACCTCCACCCAAACGATTCCAAGCTGGCAGATTTACAAAGATTCTCCCAAATGTATTCTGCTCCACAGAAGGCGTAGTGACGGCTGGACCGCCCAGGAACACGTGTTCGAATCCAGATACCATCGGCAGACAAACGAACCATCAAGTAACCCTCACAAAGCCTTCGACATGTTTGGAAGGAGACTCTTGATATAAACTCAATCTTGGATCGCATAAGGCGGCTTTTGAATTGGACATTAGATGGAAGGCACTTCTTACATGGATGGGAGCTAGAAGATCTTCATCAATAAATCGTCCTGACGTATGCTTCGACCTAAATGGGTGACTTTTATGTCGCTTTGCTGCCTTGAAGCTAGAATAATATGTTTATGCAGCTATGCTAGACTGCGCAACCTTTGAAACAACTGCACTATTAATACGTTTTATCGGTATTAGGTCATCTGTACTTGCATACTATTTTACTAATATTAGTGCCTTTTTGGTTTTAGTTAAAAAAAAAAAACTTTTTTTTATTCTCAATTTCGAAAAAGCTATTTTTTAGTGTTAACTAATCTAGTCATCAATGTTCCAGTTAGGATAAGTAAGGTATTTTGAGACATTTGTTGGCACCAAACTACCAAGAACAAGGAAAACGTTAACGAGCTATACCTTGCATGCAATGCCGTCACCCATGGCAGAAAAACGTGTCTTGTTCGATGCTATCTTCCGATTTATGGAACAGGCTGATAGTATCAGTACTTACTGCGTAGTATCCTAGCGGCCTAACATGTGTTGCGCCCATATGGGTTGACCAATTGCAAATCATTGTAATTCAATGAGGTTGTATTTTTAATGGAACCCTTCTCTGGAAAATCTAATACATCGCGTTTCCATAGGTCGCCACCATGCACTTAGTGGGAAATAAATTGCTTTTGTAAATTACTCTGACAAAATGTACGCGCATAATGATTTCAACATTTTAAACATCATTTTACCTAGCCTCGCTTTCTTTAACGGTATTATAGACGGAAGAGTAGTTCTGTCACATGCTTATGTCAGTACAGTGTTCTGTCTGTGCGTTTCGCGTGTTCTGTTGTAAATTCAGATATTTGTACCATCTTTAGTTTTGAAGTAAATCATCTGGCACTCTTAAGTTTTAGACCAAAGCAATGTCTATAACCACTCCGACGAGTTCCGTCATAAGATAAATACCCAGTCGCAGTTCTTATGGAGATCCCGTCAGTTACCGCGTCAAAATCCTGCTATGTCCTTATTTCGCGGACGGCGGCGTCTGACGTAACACGATGAGCTAATGGACAGTCAACACTGCGTTACGTCGCTGTTATCATAAGCATGGGCTCACACTGAGCTCAATCGCACATGTAGAACTTCCCGAATTATTTGCTGATTAAACGGTTACACCATTTGAGTATTCGCACTGATGAATGAATAAACCTGAGCATTTTTATTTTATTTTTATTTAACAGAGATATTTATTTGGGCTGAAAGGAAAATATATTAGACTATCCTTGGCTTATCTAGAGCAGAAAATTATATTTTTTTTCTCAACTAACACGACACTCTTATTTAAAAGGATAATTGTAACAAAAACATTTTAGCCATAACATTTAAATTTTCTTGTATTTTGACTCCTGGCGAAGTTTCTTGCCGGTTCTTCTTCGTCGTGATAATCGAACCATCAATAATGAACGAATCCAAGAGTGCGTTTACACCTAATGGAGGAAATTTAACGAATAAATAAACAAGTTGAGAAAAAATTATAAAGACTGTAACAATAACACCTGTGCAAAATCTTTCTACGCCTCGGCGTGTGTGAGTGTATCGGTGTATATTCCACCAATTGCATGTTGAATCTCCACTTACTGGCGTCAACAAACAGCCCTTTTTTACCACCTGCTGATTAGCTTAATCGCCACACATTAGGGGCTTTTCTTAGCAGCTTGCAATCAATAACAGTGCAAGATAATCAGCACATCAGAACTTGGTGAAAACCAGGCTAAATGAACTAAAGGTAGTGACAAAACGTGCTAGGTGTAGTCTGCCGGTCGGCGCGCAGGTTGAGTAGAAACGCATTTTTGTGAGTACCGCGTGGCCTCAAGTTGTACTGAGACCGTGATGTGCTCAGAGCGCTTTGCGCGCACCCCAGTGTGACCTCCGCCTTATTGGACACAAAGTCTGGGAGCTATAGCTCGTAATATTTATGCAAATTCGTGAGTCAGTGGGCGAGAACACTTTCTACTGGACACTCGACTCGCCGGGTCTTGTTCACATTTAACGTTCCCTTGAGACATGAGGGATTATATGTCCGGTCTGAATAAAGCCTCTGCGGTTGGTAGTTTTATTTCTTTAGTATAAAAGTATTTTTTTTCAAAAAATCAAAACCATGCGTATCGTATAATATTCACAACGTATAATTTTATACGTTGTGCATGGAGGAAAGTTTAAAAATAGAATCAACTCTTTGCATCATGCAGAACGTATAATAGTCACAACGTATACTATTCCTAACGTGAATTCACAAAAAAAGAAAACCATGCAGAACGTATAATATGCCAAGATGCACTGCATAAAGCGCCCTAATTACGATATATTTAAGGCTGAAATTGCTACAAATTGATATTTGTTAAAGAGTAGCAATTTGCTACAATTTCGAAAGGCCACCTTACGCTAATTGAGACGGTCGAATAGTCGCGTGCGAGTATACGCTTTAAAATTATAAACATAAGGGCGCTTATCGTATGAAAAGTTTTTGGATTATATGATATGCATGGTTTTCTTTTTTTGTCAAATAAATATCATAATTTTATACGTTGTGATTATTATACGTTATGCATGGAGAAATAAGTAATTTTATTTTTTAAACTTCTTCATGCACTACGTATAAAATTATACGATCTGCCGATTATACGTTGTGCATGGTTTTAAAATTTTGTTAAAATATGATATTATACGATCTGCATTTTAGACGTTCTGCCGTTCCCCCGTCTTAACTAATCAAACCGGTCCTTTAGATTTTAATCACTTTTGATATTTCAAAATGTTTTGCCCAAAGGTATTTTAAAAAGGTATTTAACGAATAAATAAACAAGTTGAGAAAAAATTATAAAGACTGTAACAATAACACCTGTGCAAAATCTTTCTACGCCTCGGCGTGTGTGAGTGTATCGGTGTATATTCCACCAATTGCATGTTGAATCTCCACTTACTGGCGTCAACAAACAGCCCTTTTTTACCTACTGCTGATTAGCTTAATCGCCACACATTAGGGGCTTTTCTTAGCAGCTTGCAATCAATAACAGTGCAAGATAATCAGCACATCAGAACTTGGTGAAAACCAGGCTAAATGAACTAAAGGTAGTGACAAAACGTGCTAGGTGTAGTCTGCCGGTCGGCGCGCAGGTTGAGTAGAAACGCATTTGTGTGAGTACCGCGTGGCCTCAAGTTGTACTGAGACCGTGATGTGCTCAGAGCGCTTTGCGCGCACCCCAGTGTGACCTCCGCCTTATTGGACACAAAGTCTGGGAGCTATAGCTCGTAATATTTATGCAAATTCGTGAGTCAGTGGGCGAGAACACTTTCTACTGGACACTCGACTCGCCGGGTCTTGTTCACATTTAACGTTCCCTTGAGACATGAGGGATTATATGTCCGGTCTGAATAAAGCCTCTGCGGTTGGTAGTTTTATTTCTTTAGTAGGTACATGAATGTTCTTGCTTAGAGGTAAGATTTAAAGTCGTGTACCATTCTGGAACTTTATTCACGGAAGGTATTTGGACTGGATCCTTACAGGGATATACATAATACTCATACGCAAAACTTTGAATACAATTATTGTAACGTAAATGGCAATGCAAAAACAATATAAGTACGCTTGTCAAATGACAGACACTGAATTTTTAAAGGGAACCAACTATTTGAAGTAATCTTAATCAGCAGATCGTAGGTGCCTCGAGATATAGTTATTACGAGTCGTATTCACTACGTATAATATTCACAACGTATAAAAGTATTTTTTTCCAAAAAATCAAAACCATGCGTATCGTATAATATTCACAACGTATAATTTTATACGTTGTGCATGGAGGAAAGTTTAAAAATAGAATCAACTCTTTGCATCATGCAGAACGTATAATAGTCACAACGTATACTATTCCTAACGTGAATTCACAAAAAAAGAAAACCATGCAGAACGTATAATATGCCAAGATGCACTGCATAAAGCGCCCTAATTACGATATATTTAAGGCTGAAATTGCTACAAATCGATATTTGTTAAAGAGTAGCAATTTGCTACAATTTCGAAAGGCCACCTTACGCTAATTGAGACGGTCGAATAGTCGCGTGCGAGTATACGCTTTAAAATTATAAACATAAGGGCGCTTATCGTATGAAAAGTTTTTGGATTATATGATATGCATGGTTTTCTTTTTTTGTCAAATAAATATCATAATTTTATACGTTGTGATTATTATACGTTATGCATGGAGAAATAAGTAATTTTATTTTTTAAACTTCTTCATGCACTACGTATAAAATTATACGATCTGCCGATTATACGTTGTGCATGGTTTTAAAATTTTGTTAAAATATGATATTATACGATCTGCATTTTAGACGTTCTGCCGTTCCCCCGTCTTAACTAATCAAACCGGTCCTTTAGATTTTAATCACTTTTGATATTTCAAAATGTTTTGCCCAAAGGTATTTTAAAAACGAACGTCAGGCTTAATAACTTTAAAAAAAATTAACCCCCTACATGTACTCAATCGTCCAAAAGAATTTACAATGTTAATGCAAGATCCATATGCCAACATAACAAACCAGCTTACACACTGTATGGTCATTTACTATCAAATGTATACACTCGAAAGAGAAGGAATTCGTAAGTCCCTTTTACTCTATGATAGACGTCAGCATGACAGAAAGAGATCTCGAATTTGTCTCTATTTGCATAGATTTCAAAGTAAATGACCGTACTGAACAAGTCTAAGCTGATTTGGTCAAACATATTGCATCGGAGCGAAACGAAAAAGGTGTTTTAAATTCAGTCCTGCTCCGCTTTCTTGTCGACGCTCTTGCAATAATATTGCCGATTGGATTTTATCGCTGCCAATAAATTAATACGAAATGGACGTTGCGTATGCCAACACTGCATGTGAATACAAAATGCAGTGGTATCGATCACACCTCCATCGAAAGGAACAGTGATTACCATATGTAATATACCAGGTTGATCAAACTATCGAATTTCTGAAACACTTTTTTCTTTTTTAGCAAATCAATTAACGATCAAACAATAATTGTAAATAAATAAGTCTAGTGTTTTATTCGAAAAAAACGGTCAAGTGCGAGTTGGACTCGTGTGCGAGTAGGTAAGATTTGACACCGAGAAATCACATTTCTTGTATCCCAGTGGCCACCTTTATTTTTTATTGTTTTTATTTTTACTATTTGTTATTCCAGCGGCAACAGAAATACACCTTCTGTGAACACTTCAGCTGTCCATCTATTACGGTTCATGAGATACAGCCCTTTGACTGACTGACGGACGGACGGACGGACGGACGGACGGACGGACCCTTTGGGTACGGAACCCTTAAAACCGGTCAAGTGCGAGTTAGACTCGCACACTAAGGGCTCCGACGATTATACAAGATTTGACACCAAGAAATCACATTTCTTGTATCCCAGTGGTCACCTTATATTTTTGTTTTTTATGAGAAACGTCCCTGTGACTGACGGACAGCGGAGGCTTAGTAATAGGGTTACGTTTAGCACACTTTGGGTACGGAACCCGCAATGGCAATGCTCTCTACACATGCTGTATAGTAAAACCACTAAAATATCGAAGAGAGAAAAAAGAACATTATCAAAATTGCCTATAAAACGCGCATTTTGATGACTCCGTCCGTCGAGCGGCGCAGCGTTATGTGGTCATATCGATACAGTCTCGAGCGGGTGACCGGTGACGCAAGTTTACGGCGAGCCGGTCGTTAAGTTTGGCAAAATAATTCACCAGTTGAACGTGAGTGGGTCTACCACACGAGAGCTTGGGAGCGATTTTACGAGAGCGCGTAAGCGTAACTTAGGGTTTCAGTTTTGAAAAGGTTGTTTGTATTCCTCTATCTATGCAATTCAGATAATAATAAAACTTTTTTAACATTTGACATATTTTACCTTAGATATTTATTGTGAATTTTTATTGTTTATTGTACTTTTACAGATAATAATTTAACTGGAATATTTTAATAATATTGTTTAGATTTTATGCGAAATATTTTCATTTTTAGGGTTCCGTACCCAAAGGGTGAAAACGGCAACCTATTTCTAAGCCTCCGCTGTCCGTCCCTCCGTCCGTCCGTCCGTCTGTCACAGGGCTGTATCTCAGGAACCGTAATAGGTAGGCAGCTGAAATTTTCATAAAGTGTGTGTTTATTTTGCCGCTAGAACAACAAAAAGATAAAATAAAAAAATAATAAAAAAATATGGGGGGCCCCATACAATTTTTTGTTTGATCTTGTACGATAGTACGGAACCCTTCATGTGCCAGCTCGACTCGCACTTGGCCAGTTTTTATGACCAAGTGAAATGTTGAATTGTATATCGAATTGATTTATATTATCACTTAATATCTTTTTGCTATTGATTTGATTATAAGGCAGCTGTGGCGGCTGTGTTCAGACTTTTAAAGACATTTACAATTTTACTCTATTGTCTGCTTGTAATCCTCGCAATGTAATCCTAAACTTTGTGATACATATTTTAATGTGTTGTGTAATGATCATCATCAAAGCCACCACACGCTGCATCTAAGCTAGCACGTCGATGTGTGTAGCACCGACCGTAGGTAAGAAATAATTATATTTTTACTTTTTTCTTGTATCCGTCTCTAACGAATTGTCTGGAAGCATTTTTTTTATGCGACCTAACATGGATGGCTAATACCACACAACTACCGTTATGATGTTAGCCCAATACACCGCATTCCCGAAGGAATTTGGTGCCATGCCAGGACCTTCCCTTTATGAGCACGGCTACATTGAACTGGATGGAAAACACGGACAATTTTTCATTGCCGCTTCGAGCATCTTTTCATCCAATGCGATGGTACCAACCCGGGCGGGCTTAAGCCCTACCACCCAGTAGGGGAAGGGGACCTACAGTTTTACATGGATTCCGAACCATGGAGCAGCTCGCATGCGTGACGAAATGCACTTATCGAACTCGGAAAGAGAAAGACAGTGGTGTATGTCGGTATTGAACCCAGGCCTCTGGTACGCTAGGCCAGTCCCCCCGCCACTAGGCTACAAGCCGCTTATAGCCGAGCATAGAGCGTTTTCTGCAATCGTGTTACCTGAAACAAAGAAATAATTATTTATTATATATCAAATCAAATCAAAAAACGTTGATTGCACTTAAATAGTACACAATAGTAGCGCTTAATGCCTAAGGCATCATATTGCACACAAATTTACGTTTTTCGCTTTCTTTGCAATGCACACATACGTACATCTCTCTTCGATACTTCAGTGGCCTGACGTCTCAGTATGCCATAATCGAGGTTTAGCCAAACTGGGCGGGTTTTCGGTGGTCAGGGTCGGCATGGTCTACCATGGAGAACGTTCGTCGGAGCTGCATAAACCCTGTCTCTACGTCCCCTCTCTACTTTCTCTACAGTCGAGATTCCAAAAATAAGAACGAAAACAACGATACTTTATCTTTAAGGTAGGTAAACAATGGAATCAACTCCCTACCTAGGTATTTCCTCCAAAGTGCAACCTGGGGTCCATAGTGGTCCTAGTGCGCACAGTGTGAAGAAGCACCTGGCATGGTTTTCGCAGCCCCTCTGAAAGTTCAAAAGCCCATGGGCGTAGTTGTGTACAGGAGGTTCTGGCGTACATAAACTAAAACGGATATTAATATTTTTAGAAAAAATAAATATTAATAGGACTCATTGATTTTGGGAAAAAATACTATTTATTATTGCATTATAGTGTCGCTTAGGAACATATTATATGAAGTAATGTTACATAGTTAACTTAAATAAAGTGTTGATTTTTAATAAAATGGATCATATTTTCAAGTATTCATACATGACCCGTACCTTCACTAATTGAATATCTTGACATTTTTTAAGTTTTTTTAGTTTTGGATTTGGCCATGCAGGCACACTTCAAAATGCATCTGAATAACTACTTCATATTTTTTTTATCTAATACTAGCAGCCCGTCCCGGCTTTGCACGGGCATAATATCATTTAAAAAATATTATTTTGACACAATGATACACAAATAAACCCTTTTACGTAGATTTCCTACATTGAAATATTTGAAATAACAACAACTTATTATTATTATTATTAGATATTAGAGAAATACTAAATTCAAAGTGCTAAAGGGAGAACCGCGGCCTCCGACGCACTATTTATAGGCACGTTCCCGCCGCCCCGGCCGGCGGGTACCGCCGCAAACGGTACGTCCCGCAATTTTTAAATCTGTAATATCTTCGAAAACATTCATTTAAATCATATGCTGTAAATGGCCATATAGATCTATATTAAATCAACAATGTATTTAAGGTATTAAATTGGATAAGGATTAATGCAGTATTGGTTAAAATCGCTTCGAAAATTAACCATTATTTGTCGAAAAAAGTAAATGACAAAAAAAAATTATTGTGGGATATCCATAAGAGATAGACATATACCATCGCGGAGTTTTCTGTAGACCTTTTCAATGTGTACAATACTTAGTACATTATTTTGATAAATCTCGTAAGGTTCAGTCTGCGTTTGCAATGTCAGCGGATTTTTTTAAATTTTTTACGACATCACAATGGAAACCTTAAAAATAATAGTATTTCTCCACTATTTAATGGATGTTATTATACATAAAAACCTTCCTCTTCAATCACTCTATCTATTAAAAAAAACCTCATCAAAATCCGTTGCGTAGTTTTAAAGATTTAAGCATACATAGGGATATAGGGACAGAGAAAGCGACTTTGTTTAATACTATGTAGTGGGTATGTTGCACCCTTGAACTTATATTTACCATATGTGCCCATAAATCACCAAACTTTCGATATCGTTTCACTCTTAGTCATGCATCATTGCTTGGTTCAACGTAATAAATGTTCTGTGGCAATAACCTACGCGGATGTGTGGGCGATGTTTTTGGCTGCTAAAAAGTTGATTCAACACAGCCTTCGAAGTCAGAACCCTGTCCGAATACATTTGGCCTTCCTTGACCATATTTAGCGTACAGCTGCTCCAAATAGCACACGCGTAGAGGTCATTCTCATTCATAAATTGCTTATTTTTATAATCTCATTTTCTTATATCTTTAGTTTGTCTTCAAATAAATGGGTTCTTCGGAGCCTTATTTCATCTCCGTTAGAGATTGGGCAAAAATGCTTTCGCATGTCCGGCTGTTCTTCTCTACGGGTCGCATTTTTCAACCGACTCTCGTTTAATTTTGTGAACAGATACGATCATTTAATAGATATATAGTTTTTGAAATATTTTCAAAATGTTGAATTTTTTTGAAGAGGTCTCATGTTCAAAAAGACATCCTTGCGAGGTCTACAAATCCTCTTTGATTTAGATGACTAGTTATAGATGGTAATAATTGATTGTTTGGTGCTATCGTGAACAAAAACAAGGAATTCATGAAGCACGGTTAGTTATTTCTTTAAATTTATGAAGCTATTTCTTCCTCTGATATCACCCCCTGTATTTGCAAAGAATATAGTGCCATTATATGGTAAAGATACAGAGCTTTATTCATCGGAGCATTTACCCGTCGGAAAGCGGTATTCGACAATTTAAGAGGTGTAAGTCTAACCACATGGTACTGTGGAATGGTCTGGAGATAGAACTGTCATACAGATAACTCAAAGGCATTTTACTCTCTAACTATTATTTTATTATTTGTATTACGTTACAAGTCGCACTGCAATCTGTATGCAAATGCATCGAGAGGGACGATGCAACAATGTAATAACTTTATCAATGCAGCGAGGCCGTATTCACACCACTCGAACGATAATAAAGATATATTTTTTCGGTTGGTATTAAAATAACTTATAGCTTTGGGGCGATACAATTAGTAATTATAGATTCGTATTGTGGGTTTGCTCTCTTATTTTTAACCGACTTAAAAAAAATGGAGGAGGTTCTCAATTCGTCGGAATCTTTTTTTTATGCCTCGAATTCGTATTAAGCTTGCAGGAAAATTGTAAAATGCTTTAACTTAGAACTAGGAAACTTTTGAATGAACTAACCCTCAGTACATATTTTGTAACAAGAGATTTTTATTATAATTTTCCGAGCATATAGTTCTATGTATGTAGGAAATCGGGACACTTGTATACAAAATATTGGATGCGTGCTGATTGTTAGATGTTGAGTTGAGTCGGTGATGAGTGTTTGGTGTCGTTAAGTGTTGTTGGAGCACCCAAAGCTACCTTTCTAAAATTTGTAAATAAATTAAAAATACACAATGAGCTTAAAACGTACTTTTAAAAGTTGCTAGTATATTTATGTATTTACCATGAATAGTCAAAATCTAAACTTAAGTGAGACTTTTGCCATGATAAAGACATATAATTAACTTTTCATTCTCTACTTTTATGAAATGTTCCTCCCCAATGTTCCTTGCGTCCCCAATCATCAATAAATCAGTACAATCCAATTTATCCAATAAGAAATTCCACAATGGTATAACTTTACTACGGCATTGTGAACATATAACATATACTCTGTGAGAAATCAATACAAAGCCAGATATTTTTGACCAAGCGAATAGCGAAGCTCGAGCTCGGCGTCTCCGTTTCAGATTGGGCAAAAATCCGTTCATATGTCCGGCTGTTCCGATACTCGTGAAATTTTTTGAGCAGGTTCGATGATTATATAGAATTTTCAGTCGAGCCAGTTTTTCATAAATGTAGAGAAATGCCAAATGTTTAAAAAGACAGAATCGTTCCAAGCAGCGAGTAATGTAAGCGAGTTGGAAGAAGCCACAATCACAATGAAAAGCAATATAAGTTGCGATCCTGTCGCTATCACCTGGAAGTAGTAAATCCACGGGTTTATCTGACGTGTTAATTTACCAAGCACTTTGACAACGCCTCGATAGCATCACCAAGCAAAGGGAAGTGATGCGATGCCGACCAACGATGGGGAGGGTTGGCTTGCAAATTATTCTTCGATATTGTGCAGCCAGCGAAGCGATATTTATTTTTAGATTTACATCGCCTGTTACTAAATATTCTAGTAACGAATACGTAGCTATTTATGTGTTATCTTATCATAAACAATGTGCTAAATACCTTGGCAACTTTTTTGTGATGGCAACACAAGGAGGCAGCAATGTTTGGCGGGAATCAGTGTTTGGCATGTGACTGGACCGTGTCGGATTGTGGTTTAATAATAATGATGTTTGCGATTAATCTGGCGTATTTATTAGATGAAAGTTGAATTATAAATAATAAAGGTTTATCCAAAGAGCAGCTAGCTCTTTGGATAAATCTTTATTATTTGAAATGACCATGATAATCTAGTATCATAAAGGGCTTGACTAATTATTAGGTTGACATATTTAGCTTAGTTTTAATTATTTAGTAAATTTGACGATGGTAAATGCCAGAAATTGTAAGCTGAATCTATTTATTTGTTTATTTATTTATTTATTTATTTAATAAGGTAAACCAACAGCGTATATACAAATAAATTCAGAAAAAGCTTATGTCTATGAGTAACGCCAATAATAGGTTTTCACGAAGTATCCATGAGCGTGTTTGAGATAATATCTTAATAAGTAAAAATCACATATAAAATGGTGCATGTATATGTATGATGTAGGTGATGTTTGCCAGTGTATACTGTAGTGCAGTGTAAGTGAATGAAAGAGTTGAGGTTGTGTAGTGTGTGTGATGTGTAAAATACCTAATATGTTGAAAAGGGCAAATAGAAAATAAAAAAAAATTAAAAGAAATAACTACACCAAAAATTTATTAGGAAGGAAATCTGATAATTTATTTTACTTACTACCGGTTTAGTGATTGAATAATGTTTTTCTTAAATTTGTGCTTGGAGTCTAAAAATATATCGATTTCTTGAAACATTCTATTATATATTCGAGGTAACCGTGTTGTTAATGCGTTTTGAGCATAGTTAGTGCGCTAAAAGGGCTCGTGAAGAAGGTTGGTGTGCCGAGTACGACGATTTGGTGCTCCAAATAAGCTTAAGATAAGACCTATTTTAACAGTAAGTTCTGAGCAATTTAAACTGCCCCGCATTAATAGGTAAAGGAGATTCATATCTAACAAAAGTCTTCTTTGGTCGAGGGTCAGAATTTTAAAATGGCGGCAGCATTCTTCATAGTTTTCGAACGGTATTCGCGAGTTGTAGCACAATTGTTTTAAGAATTTTCTTTGAATACGTTCGATCCTCTCTTTATATGTAATGTAATGAGGTGTCCAAATGCAGCTTGCATACTCGAGTGTGCACCTCACGTAGGCAAAGAAGACTGTTTTAAGACAAGTGGGATCCGAAAAAGGTTTGCAAACACGCGTGACAAATCCGAGTTTGCCTGTATGCCTTAAAATAAGAAAAAATGACCTGTCTGAGCGTAGCTTTCTACCAATTTGACAAAATGATACAATACAGCTTGCACCTGAATCCTAAAAAGCCTTTTGGCGATCTCCCAATCCCAAATTTATTCAAGTGTATTGCCTCCAAGACGCAAGTCTCTGCCTTTCATGCTATAGACACTCTACTTGACATTGATCCTAAGTTTCGTCTGTAATTGGTATATATAAATTATGAACGCGTAAAATTTGAGATTCGAGTCTAAAAACAAGATATTATTCACAGCATGCAGAAATATTTCCGGTCCAAAAATTGCGTGAAATATTGATCGCATCATTGGGGGCGCTAGCCTTCCCTTGTTGACTAGGTGATCGGGTTAATCCCGCCCGGGTTGGTAACAACGCATTGAATGAAAGATGGTCAAGCGACAATGCAAATTGTCCGTGTTTTCCATGTAGTTCAATGTAGCCAAGAAATATAATTGTACTGGCATAGCACCTAGTTACCATGGATACGCCTAGGAACGAATACATTAAATACAATTAGTTTTTATGTACCTTCATTGTGTACCTTTATGTTGAATGCATGCTTGTAGAGTTTGTTAACCGTACAGTGTGCGTTACAGGCCTTAATTTGGTCAAATACAAGTGCACAAATAAACATGAACACCGAATACAAATTGTGTACTTTGTGTTCAATAAACGGCGGACAGACGCATTGTCCGGTGACAGGCCGGCAGGCGCGGCGGCGGGCTTACTGTCAAAATTGACGTCTAAAAAGTGACTTTTGTGACCCGGCCTTAACCCACTTATTGTGGGTGCATTGTTGTGTGTGAACGCGGTTTAGTTCATGTAATATTTTAGATATGAAAAAAACGGTATACCTATGCAGCCGATCCTGTAGTTGCTTTAATTGTGGGTTCAGTAAAGTTTGGAATACTTCGGATGTGAAGTAGCAACTGGCCGGGTTTCCGCAGACCCTCATGAAGTCCGAAAGCCCATGGGCGTTTCAGGCGACTACTAGTTCAGAGTCGGGCATTCGTCATTAGTCGAATTTTAAATTTAAAAAAAAGTATGCATCTCCAGATTGCAACGGTGAAAAAGTACTGCCATTACTTCCTTCAGAATTAAAAGAATTCAGATATCTTATACATTTGTAGGTTATCCGTTAATGTTATTTTATAAAAGGCACAATGTAAACTTAATAATATACACATTTAGAAAGTCTATTTGTTTTTGTTTTGTAATGGAAAAAACAAGTAAACAAAACTTGTTTTTTTTTTTTTAATAAGATTAACGATTCTCTAAATTTTCTCTGCATTCATGCAAGTGGTGTCAGTGCCTGTCGGCATGAATACTGTTCAAGCTAAAATATCCACATTACACCGCGCGTTTCTATAAAACAAACAAGAGTTAATAGTAAGTAACAAGACATCTGTCAAATAGCTCTCGGGAACCGCTCTGGATGTATTTCCGCATGCCTGCTGTTGCTAAGATATTCCACTGCAACATTCGCAGAGCACCACTCCTCAAACTGGGTGATAAAATGTGTTTGGTAGCTCCGCTGTGCGAGATCAAATAGTAAAACCGAGTTGGAGGTCCTTTTTTATTCTATTAGTTCTTTATTATATATACGTGAAATGCTTGATTTACATGGCATCTTAATCGAAAGTACATGAGCGAACCACAATATTGTCACCTAGAGGAAAATTCAACAGTTCTAAGGCTGAGATAAATAGTCGTAACAGAAACTAAGACTAACGAAAAGTAGTACGTTGTGACGTCACTTTGCATTACTTTAAGATTTCGTTCATACAAAATGTGTCAAAGTGACGTCACAAAGTACTAATTTTACAAGTAAATCTAAATTTCAAGTTTCTGTTACGACTAATTATCTCAGCCTTAGAAACTGTATGTTGTCGTGTTATCAATATTTATTGTAATAAAAAAAAACAACTGAAAATGTGACATATTATGGATGGAACCAATAAAACTGGCCAAGTGCGAGTAAGACTTGTACACGAAGGGATCCGTACCATCATACAAGATTTAATACAAAACCATTACGTTTTTGTATGGGGCCCCCATAAATTTGTATTATTTAAAAATTTTACCTATTTTTTGTTAAAGCGGCAAAATAAATACACACTCTGTCAGTCAGTTCATGAGATACAGCCCTGTGACAGACGGACGGACGGACGAACGGACGTTCGGATGGACGGACGGAGAGCGGAGGCTTAGTAATAGGGTTCCGTTGGCACCCTTTGGGTACGGAACCCTAAAAACGATGCTATCAAACAACACCTATCTTGTTTCTCACCTTTTAGTAGTCGGGTTACAGTTTGTTAAAGCTTTTATATTTTATTTTCCGCACATATATTACCCGGGCAATAATTACGAATCAATTGACACCTTATTCATCAAAATCGGATGAAATGTTTAAGCGCTACACTGGAGGATACGTAATTGTAATGTGTGGTATGTGCATGTTTTTTTGTTCTTAATGGTCATTCTAAAAAAAAATTTCTTTTTATGTATTTTATTGTATTGACTTTTGGCTACATTTTTGCTTTAGAGTAGCTGCAGTAATGACATTATACTTTTCTATAACAGCTCCGTCATAGCTTGGCGATAGCATGCAACGGCCTCGGTTGTGAGGTGTGTCCAGCAGCCGCAACGAGAAGCCTTCCAACATTACGAGAGCTGCTAATTGAACCCGAAGCTCCGAGGAAGCGGCGACGCAGCTGGCCACGCCGCCGTCACTGAATAATCTGCGGTGCTCTACCGCCTTGAGACGTCTGACATTACAAGCTCGTTGATAAATCTATACGGCTGGTTATCGCTGTTTCTAAGCTGCTGAAACTACCAATGGAACGTTCAAACGCTGACGTCTTAGATAGCTCTATTGATTTAAGTTGAAGCGATCACAGCACTCACACGAAAACATTTCTCAAATACAGAATGGGTGCGTTCAAGAACATATGATAATCACATGTCGTTGTTGTCACCGTACTGGACCACGCCTTTTATAATCCGGCAAAAAAATAGAGTTGACATTTTTTTAATGAAATCCGGTGTAGGTGGCTGGGCTGAGTACCAAAGGTGCTCAGAAAAGCCAATAACACCTCGCCTCGCGAAACTATCTCTGCGGACTATCGCTGAGCTATCGAGCTTGTTCAAATTACACTTGAAGACACCCAGCAGCGGGAGCACAAATGAAAGTGGACACTTGTCGAGCTAGAGGGATAAGACATTTTGTCGAGGATTTTTATCAACTGTGATATCACAAATGGGGAGCTCGATTAATTTATCGAGATCGAGTGTTAACTCGATAGAGAGTGGCAACACCCACCGTTTTGTCCACAAGAACTGTCACTTTAAACCTCCCGACCCTGGCTGTGTTCGCGCAGACTGCTCCATGATATTCAGTGCAAGGAGCAAGAAATAGCGTTTTACAGAATAGCGGCGAACAAAATGCCATTTCCTACAAATCGCCTACACCTAAGTTATTTCGAATTGAATTTCGTACAATTATGTACGTTTTTAATGAATTTAGATAAAAATTGCTTGGTTAAGCGCATTTGCCTTGTTAGATTAGAAGGATTGCAGTTTATCTAATGTCAATGTGACGTTAATCTCTGCACTTTTTTCGTTTTCTCGTTCAGCTGGAGCGTTGCTCTAAGCCGTTCCGCCTGATTACTTCCTATAACGGAAAGTAAAGGATGAAATGTAAACGTCTTTGCCCAAACAAACCCATCCATCTTTCGCTCTTATTACCGCTTTTCCCATGTCTTTGAACCATGAAAACATTAAGAAACGCCTGTGCCATCGCCACTACATACGCACATATTCGTAACACGAACAAACACCTCCTTCTAAGATTTAACACACCCTCCCGATGGTGGTGACAAAATTATCCTCAACAAACGTCTAATTAGTAGGATTAAATTTATTTGTGCTTCCACAAATGGACAAAATTTATCTATGGTGTGGGTTTATTTTGACAACCTCACTCGACATAACATTGTTTATGCTATCAGTTGGCGACAAGTGTCCCGCTCACAAGATAAAGACTATGCACGTAATTTTGTCGGCCAGATAAAATTATTTGTGCTCCCGCTGCAGGTATGAGGAAAGGCACCCGCCGGCAGACAGTTCCATATCCTCGCGGTACGGCAGATAAATGAGTTTGAGAAACGGTTCATAACGACATAAGCCGAGAATGACATATGCTTAAATCAAACGGCTCGTAGCCTAGTGGCGCGGGGACTGGCCTAGCGTACCAGAGGCCTGGGTTCAATACCGACATGCACCAATGTCTTTTTTTTTCCGAGTTCGATAAATGCATTTCGTCATGAATGCGAGCTGCTCCATGGTTCGGAATCCATGTAATGTAGGTCCCCTTCCCCTACTAGGTGGTAGGGTTTAAGCCCGCCCGGGTTGGTACCATCGCATTGGATGAAAAGATGGTCGAAGCGGCAATGAAAAAATTGTCCGTGTTTTCCATCCAGTTCAATGTAGCCGTGCTCATAATGGGAAGGTCCTGGCATGGCACCAAATTCCTTCGGGAATGTGGTGTATTGGACTTATATCATAACGGTAGTTATGTGGTATTAGCAATCCATGTCAGGTGGCATAAAAAAAATGCAATCCGTAACTGAAATCGACATTGATGATAGCTAAATATGGCGTTATACATCATTTATTATAGATCTTGGGTGCTATTTCGTTAATTTTAGTCTCGGTAGCTCAGTAGCGCTACGCTTCGAGATTAGAGCAACACTGGACCATGTCGGGTTCTGCAAGGGTCCAGTCAATCAAAAATGGCGACGCGTCAGAGGTCCTCGAAGCCTTGCGTCGCAATTCTGGTGACGTCCCCAACGTGGCGGATGAACCGTGTCGGAAAGAAGTAATCTTTACACTGTGTACAATTTAAGTAATATGTCGAAAAACAGTGAAAATCTGAACAAACTCGCCAGCGAGAACAGAAAGAGGAAGAGAAACAGAAAGAGAACAGAAACATAAAGAAGTGAATAATATGTGACTGAGAAACCTCTAATGTGGAAGGTCCTTTTTGGAAGACGCGATATTATGCTAGTGATGGAGATTAAAAATCCTTTTTTGGTATTTTCCTTCACAGAAAAAGACGGTGTCGAGAAAGGTCGTATCGGTATGTTAATTTAAAGGGTCAAAGTGTGTTCAAAGTGCTTCGTCAGGCACGTAGCACCCAAAATAGAATAGCAAATATAAAAAGATGTTTGTCTGATGAAGCGATTAACGGAGTCGATACCCTATCAATTCCCCATACCTAGATTCTTGAAATTTTGGATTCTAAAATAGGTTGTAGAAATCTATGTCTGTACTTTTTTTTTATACATCTTTTAGATTGGAAATTATTGGCTAATAAACATTGGAAAAAAGTTGTCTTTTCTTTACGTTCTTTTATCGATTTATTACTGAAAAATAAAGATATTTGAAAAAAAAAAAATCTTATTAAAATCTGACCACGTGAGGACCTGGAAGACGATTTCGCTATTTTAATGGCACAGCTGTACAAAATTGTGCCATGGGCAATGGACGAACAACAAATCTTAGATTACCTGTGCCTTCATGACAGTCTTAAAGTATGCTATGACCAGCTTACCCTAACCTAACCTACCCCTCCAAGAACCGGTAATAGCGGCATGATGCATGTATCGGTGCGACCGCTGCGCAGAATATGCTTATCTTGTGTCAAGCGACACACATCATGCATTTAAAAGGTTTGCAGTCGCTTTGTCAACTCAAACGCATCCTGTCCGACGAGTTTTCGCAACGCGTGGAAAGTTGTAAGGCCGGCGCACACGGGGCGTAGCGTGGGCAGTGTCACAGTACAGAGAGGGAGCAGTGGGTTAGCGCAGTTTTGATTAAAATCAGAGGACGGCTTAGCCTTGCCACAATATAAATATAAGCTACAAAGATGTAAACTATCTTTATAAATTAGAATAAGCGCAATATAATTCATCAAATGACATTCTCTCAAGATCAAGAATACATAGTAAAATAAAAAGATATTCGTGCTGACAAAATCATATACAAAAAAGTCAGTTCAATAAATAAGAAAAATAATCGTATCTCGATATCAGGTGATATTTGACAAAAGGTACATTGCAAAATACCCCACTTAACTTATAGAAAAAAGTCAATATACCGAACATCCTGTGCGTATGTGATTATACAATTTTGTGGAAATACATAATGACTATATGTAAAATATTTGTAAATAGTCGTTACATACGCAGAAATGCGAAAAGTTCCATTTGAATGTATTTTTTAAAACACATCGTATTCTCGAAGGAATCAGGTGACACGCCAGATCTTTTCTTCATATGGAATGACTCCAGCAAAACGTCTCGTGTGTATCGTGTGCATGCCTTTTCCGCGTTCAATTAGGAGTTTTCTTACTGTTGTCGTATCCATACTGTGACGGCGTGGCCGGCGAGCGCAGCCTTGATGCGTCTTGTAAGGAAACCGGCCTCCGAATCTGCCACCAGATGTGAACGGCGGTGCTTGCGCTGAATACTAAGTATTCGTCTGTACTCATACATAGTAAGAGAGTTTTCACATTAAGGCGGAAGCAAGACTCAGCCACAGTATATAGCTGTGCGACTGGGGCCACAGCAGTAGCTCAATTCCGGCGATTTTTGAGATAAATACCTTTCCTCCATCGAGTTTCGGGATTGTCACTTAAGGTGGCCCATCCCGCTCAACTCCCCATACAAACGGGGAAAGAAGATCACGCACATATTACTTGTCAGAGATCCCAAATTTTGCTCAAAATAGCTTTATTTGACCGAACTAGATGTCTGATGACCATTGGCAATGTAAAATTGTGTTTGGTTTCTAAGTTATAAGGTCCGAAAGTTCGGATTTTTTGCGCGTTTTATACAATAACTTTGGAGGTAGATTACGCAATGATAAAGTAAGAACATCTTAAAAATATTAGTCATCAGACATAGCTTATTTAATCAAGATTTATAATATATTTGGTTTTTGTTAGATTTTTTAATACAGCGGTCGTGGTTTACTTTAAGCTACAAGTCGTTTAGTAATTACAATTTTCGTAAATCTTACCAAATCATACACTATGCACATTGTCTTTTTTGTGGACATGTTGCATTTTCCTCATCACGGAACCTGTCTTTTTATTTGAAACAGAGAAGGTCCCAGAGCGCAACAACACGGTTTTGTACTGTGCCCGCGATTGAGTTAGTCCCGCCGGGTTGGGCCGCCTTAAGGCTCCATGTGTCGCTAACCTCCAATATTTTGGGGTAATTTTTATTTTATCTCAGCGTCTGTTACGAATAAACACCCCAATAAAAATCAAAATATCAAAGTTGAGACTTATTGTCTAGTGTATGACCGTAAACGGTTTAAATGGGTTGCTTATATTCTTTAAAAAAATATGTTTGTGAATACCTATACACTATGTTTTTGATAGGTTTATAAGCCGGCGCTTGGAAACTATAAATTATTTAGACAATTTTCTTTTTTGGAGCACAAGATCACATAATTATCTAGTGAATAAGCGTGAAACCAAGAACCAAAATTTCGCTCGCAATTTTTTGAGCGGCTCGTAGCCTAGTGGCGCGGGGACTGGCCTAGCGTACCAGAGACCTGGGTTCAATACCGACATGCACCACTGTCTTTCTCTTTCCGAGTTCGATAAGTGCAATTCGTTACGAATGCAAACTGCTCCATGGTTCGGAATCCATGTAAAACTGTAGGTCCCCTTCCCCTACTAGGTGGTAGGGTTTATGCCCGCCCGGGTTGGTACCATCGCATTGGATGAAAAGATGGTTGAAGCGGCAATGAAAAATTGTCCGTGTTTTCCATCCAGTTTAATGTAGCCGTGCTCATAAAGGGAAGGTCCTGGCATGGCACCAAATACCTTTGGGAATGAGGTGTATTGGGCTAATATCATAACGGTAGTTGTGTGGTATTAGCCATCCATGTCAGGTCGCATAAAAAAACACCAAAACAACAATGAAACCTAACTCTCTTTAGAAGGAACTCTAGCTAAAACTGAAGGGTTACCATGGTAAGTTACCTCTCCGGGCGAATAAAAGGTGAACAGGCAAAGAGTGATTCGATTTGACGTTGAGTTGCATTTCGCACCATGCTAACTGTCAAACGACGCGTTATTCCGCCAAGTGAACTGAAAACCAGTTGGCATGGTACGAAATGCAACCAACCGTCTGATTTAAGAACGCTTTTGCCGGTTGTTGTTGTTGTTTATTTATTTATTTATAAAGGTTTGCCAACAGGTTGACACATTTACATTCACGTTTATACAGACATATTAAATATAACAGTGTGCAGACCCAATAACAGGCAAACACAACCTGCATGTTGTTGTTTATAGTTCAGCCTTTGGAAAACGTAAGGAACACCTGGAGTCGTCAAAATCTATTCCATGGCAAAAGGCTAAATTTTAAGTTAAAAACTCACTAATACTAGGTATTAACCTAACCTAACCTAACCTAACACTTAATATTAACATATGCAGTATTGAAACCTTGCTTTAATTAATATTTACAAATTAATAACTAAATAAGTTTACCAAATAAGTAATAATTGTCCGAATACAGATTGAAATGTGACATAGAGGTGGTTCACCTGCTATTCACCTGGCGTGCCATTTACCATGGTAAAGCCCCTGAGTACGCACGCTAAGCACGCGACAGAACCGTAACACCGTAGCGTATACCCCGGGCACATTACAACTCTCATTAGAAGCGAAAGTGACTTCCGCACTCCACGAGCGCGTATTCTTCCATTGTGCCCGCGCCGAGCGCGCGGTTGCACAAAGTGGATCTCGTAACTAGGACCCGCGCATGCGTGCCGGTGGCTTATTGTAACGTGATCTTCGCGCTTGCCTCTGCCTGTAGCAAGGGTCGGCGGATGATAATCGCTTCGAGGTTTTCGATAGCGATTGCCAACGTAAGGAAGCTGGGGCCTTGTTTCCGTTGGCTATGGCCAGACATCCTACTAATATTATAAACGCGAAAGTTTGTAAGAATGGATGTTTGTTACTCTCTCACGTAAAAACTGCTAAATGGGCACGCCAGGTGGCACATCTCCTTCCTTTTTTGATCTGAGATGTTTACCTAAAATGTATTATTTTATGATGCCCGTTTTCACTACCTCCAGCTACAACAATCTTGAAGTTATCTTTCGGTTACTCCACATGAAGATGCAATGCAACGGAAAATTAACTATCCGATTTCAGGTAGCTGGAGATGGTGAAATCAGGGGTAAGAGAAAATATGATTTTCCTTAGATATTAAATGTGAAGTGTAAGTGAGAAAAACGCGAAAAACAGACAAAATACTAACCATAGTCTTTTGGAATATGACAGATACAAAACCAAATTATTCGTTAAATACTTTAACCTAAAATATTATATAAATGAATTCATTCCATTGGATGTCCAAGAAAATTATGTCAAATAAAATGGTCTAGAAATACTTATATTATTCTGTTTATATTTTAGCATGCAATGTATTACATTAAGGGCCGAGTGCACGAAAGGACAAAAAATCTAAATCAACGTCAACGTCTGATCAAACACGTCACTTTGTGTGGACAGTACGGAAGGAACTCTATGCGGATCACTAAAAGTGACGTGTTTGAACATTGATTAACTCGGCCGTCTCTTCGTGCAACCGGGGCTAACTCTCGGTAATGCAGTATTACGAGTATAACCGATACAGCGATCTCTATTGTGTGGATAAAGAATTATCGAACCGCTGTATTACGTATTAAGTAATTTAGTTTTTAGTTACATTTAGTGATGCTTGAACAATCAGGTACGTTAATAACCTAGAGCTCGCCTGATTAATGACTGTTCACGCATAGTTAGCAATCGTGTTCACTCAAATATTCTAACGACCTGTCATTACTGTATCACCTGTCAAATCCGATGGATTGAGTTAGAAATAGGCCGCGACGCCTGTCATATGTGTTGAGTTCGTTTGTGTTTTAATTATAGCATGCATACGTTATATAATTTAATTTATTAATGGAACGGTTAGTCTGTTCACAATACATGTGTGTATGTTTGACTTACAGATCCGGGAAGTTATTTTTGGTAGTGACTTAACAGTAATTTAAATGTAAAATATTCTGGTAATGTTAAAACAATGCATACAAGGTCTTCGTATGATACAGCGTCATCTCAAATGTTTTTGTAAGTAAATCCATATCTAAAAAGCTAATAAAAAACCGGTAAAGTGCGAGTCGGACTAGCACACGACGATTTAACATAAAAACCCCCTTTAACTTTTATTATTATTTAATTTTAAATATTTATTTTTATAGCGGCAAAATAAATACACAATCTGTGAAATTTCAGCTGTCTATCTGTTACGGTTACTGAGATTCAGCCCTGTGACAGACGGACGGACGCACGGACGGACGGACGGACGGACGGACGGACAGCGGAGGCTTAGTAATAGGGTTCCGTTTTCACCATTTGGGTACGGAACCCTAAAAAGTGTCAATCGACGAACGTAAGGTATGTACCCCACCCCATACAAACGTAGTTTACCAATTATTTGAAAAAAAAAAACTATTCCAATTTGTTTGAGAAACGTCTACGTCTGCACGTTTTTGTTTTGCTGAAATCTAAAGCAAGTGAAATATCAGGCAAAAAAAAATCTTCATACAAATTTTAACCATTCGTGTGCGAGTCCGACTCGCACTTGGCCGGTTTTTTTTATAAATCCGTTATGGAACTTTAAAATACAAGAAGCACTTAAAAAGTAAGTTCACTTTAGACAAATATGTGCCAAATGCTCCACATTAAATGGCAAAAGAGTCTCTTAGCATCAGCAAAGTAACGTGTCGCCTCTAATGGTGCGATCGACCCAAAAAGCTCACTTAGCTTACTTTCAAAGGCGCGACGATCTTATTTTGATACATTTAACTCGAGGCAAAAAAGTTAATTTAGTATAATTTATTGTCAGTGCAGTAAGCGAGTCGAGATCTAACCCAGTAAGCAACTAGCATCTGTTGCGCTCTCGATTTGGCTGGGCTTTTGGAGCAATGCCGATTTGGACTATCCTTACTGTTTCTTGAGATGGAAAGTGAGTGTATCTTTCATTTTAAACATTGCACATCTAATAAGTCATGCCTCGGTTAGAATTCGTCACATCTAAAGGAGGTAATAGTTACTTACGGGGTAGTTTAAGAATTTAATATTTAATTATACTCTCCCAGATGTGTTTAGTCACTCGGGGAGATTTCTTTAAGGCCCTGGTACTAGCCAAATCGCAAAGTTAGACGAGGCACCCCAAGTTAACTAACTAAGTCTGACGATTATAAGTGTCATTCTTACAATATATGATTCCTTGTCTAGGAATCAACCTATTTTCGTTAATGTATTTTTCCTTTTTCTATACAAAATACATTGCGGAAACGGTGTCCATTTCCGAACTTTTTTGACTAAATGTAGAAATCTAAAAGCTAATGGAATTTTTTGTTTATGCATATATGCTGTTTTTGCTTATATCTAGAAATCGAATTACTTTCAGATTTCTAATGAGAAAAATCAACTATTTTATTTTTATTATTATTTAAATAAATGATGGAATCAAAAAATATTAACAATCCATTATCAGTTTGGAGTTCTATTTGGATTTGCTGAAGCGTTTCATTACGTATTATTACATTTGTTAAAAAGTGCATTTGTATGGCGCGAGTAGTTGGCTATCCTAGCGCCTTAAATGACAAAACCTCAAGACCTATAATACGGTCAAGATAGGTCCGCAGTGGGTGGCACTAAGGAAAAAAAACTCAGCAATTTAAAATACTGTTATATTTTATAGTGTAATCATCATAATCATAATAAACTAGGTGGTAGGGTTAAGCCTGCCCAGGTTGTTACTTTTTTCAGTGTTATATTTTTTCTCTTTTTTCAAAACTCATTTCGAATATTTTTTATTGTTATTTAGTTTTTTACGGCTCTGTACGCTCGTTCGTTGTAAGACATTGCTTTTTAGCGATAAGCTCGCCCTTTATATGAGTATTTAAAAAAAGCGGCCAAGTGCGACTCGGGTTCCGTACCATCGAACAAGATTTACCCCTAAAATAACACGGCCCCCTTTAATTTTTATTATTTTATAATTTATTTTATTTTATATTTTAATATAACTTCGGAAAAATAAATACATAATATGTGAAAATTTCAACTTTCTACCTGTTACGGTTCATGAGATACAGCCCTGTGACAGACGGACGAACGGACGGACAGACGGACAACAGAGGCTTAGTAATAGGGTTCCGTTGGAATCCTTTGGGTATACGGAACCCTAAAAGTAACCATTATAATGTTAACTTCTGGCACCGAACTCCAAACGGTTCGGGTGCCAGCTGTCGAGCCATGAGCCGAAGCGTCAGGTGCGCAAGCGCAGAGTAAACAGCGTAAGTAGGTGATTAGTCTCGGAGTGCGGTTAGGATTACGGCGAGTGTCAGAAACCGCGGCGCAGCGTTCCCAGGCAGACGGTCCGCTTATTGCCTTAAACCGCAACTTAACTACAGTTAGGCCTCAAACCGCGCTTTAAATAGTCGGCCCGGCCATGACTGGCACTATTTAGGGTCCCGTACCCAAAGGGTGCCAACGGAACCCTATTACTGAGCCTCCGCTGTCCACCCGTCGGTCCGTCCTTCCGTCCGTCCGTCCCTGTCTGGCACAGGACTGTATCTCATGAACCGTACTAGTTAGGCAGCTCAAAATTTCACAGTGTGTGTATTTTTGTGGCCGCTATAACAACAAATAGGTAAAATAAGGGGACCAACATACATTAAACGGGATTTCTTTAGTTCAAATCTTGTATAATGGTACGGAACCTTTCGTGTGCTAGACCGACTCGCTCTTGGCCGGTTTTAATATGCATTTAACTCGTGTTATAATAATATTATAACCGAACGCTTTTATCATGCATGTAAACATTTTTTTTAGGAATGCCATGTTATCGACTAAGGGAATTTGAAAAGCACTTTAATACTGACCGCCCATGTCAAGAACTTATTAAATCGGAAACTCGGTAGCCCAGTAGCGCGACACCATGCGATTCGATAAGCTTGGTAAAACACCTCTGAGCGCGGTTAGGTTCTGGATGGGTGACCAATTTCAACCGTTGGGACAGGCCGTGGTTCGTATTCCATGTAAATCCCCTTCCTTACTTTCTAGGTAGGGTAGATCCCGCCTGGGTGTGTACCATCGCATTAAATGAACGATGGTCGAAGCGGCAATGAAATGGTCCGTGTTTTCAATCCAGTTCAATGTAGCCGAGGAATAAAAAGAAGGTCCTGGCATGTCACCTAGTTCTCATGTGGTGTTATTAGGCTAATATCTGATAGTCAGTTTGGTATTAGCCGTTACGTCTAAAAAATATACATTTAAATCATCCTTCTCAATGCCTTAAGAGAGTATTTGGAAATAGCTAAGCGGTCCATTATTTTCCTAGTGGTACTGTTGTTTCATCAATGCAAACGGTAACAGCAAATCGCTACGGATGGCAGAACCATGGGGCAGAGCCACAATCGGCACTAAACCATACTAAACGCCGCCGCAGCAGTGGTCGGTTTAAATGCTTGGAGACGTGAAGCAATGAAGCCGCTTGTTTTCATTGCATGGCTAGCCTTTTCTGAAACACATAGCAATACGATTGATGTCGCGGGACACACGCAGTGCGATTACGAAGCGCGACATGAGGTGTAGGTGCTGCACCTACCCCAATTTGACAGCAAACGGACTTTCGATTACAAAATATGTCAGTTTTGGGTACTAACCGCACTTAATTTCGCACTTCGTAATCGCACTGCGGGAACTTCCATATTGTTATCGCAATTTAGCTGTTAAATACAACCAACCTCCCCCGTTTCGTGCTTCGTAATCGCACTGCCGGTAGGAACGAAGTTTCTTACGCTATTTATTATGTATCACCTCAAACATCCTTAAAGCTTGCCGTTTACGCCGAATCCGCGTTTTCATACAAATCGGAATCGTATGACTTTGACAGCTTGAAGAAGTAAAACCACAATAAGATGTTAACATTTGTATGGGATGTGACGTTTTTACGTAACTTCGAAGTTCCGTAAACGAAAATTTGGGTAAGAACTCAGACTGACCACTCGGTTCACTTTATTTGAGCAAGAGCAATGGATCATTGTTCAAGTAATCCCTTAGTTAAATAGATATTCATGCAAATCATCAATCGTGTCACAATTATGAAATTAACTCCAATTGACAGTATCGATTATAAGAAAGAAATGGGAAAGTCTGTCCAAACAGTAATTGAAACAGCTGTGCAGGTTAAGGGCGCCCTCAGACTTAGGCCTTCAAATGCATTTGTACACCCATAAATCCTTAGTGCATATCCTTGGTAATTTGGTTTTCAATTAAAATAAGGACCTTCCCAACAGATGAGGGTTTTTTTAACCCGGAGATACCTTAAATGTCTTCCATCGCCTTGCATGGCTCCATGGCGAGGCGGTGTGATGCTATGGTATGCGAGAAGGGCGTCCCGTTACGTGATGCGGCCTAGATGCATAGTTACGCAAACCGCACCACTTGCGACGGATACTCTGCCGTAAACCACTATTCATAGCCAGACGCCATCGAAGACGGTATCGCTTTAAGTATTCAAGCATCAATCATATGATCTAGGGCTCCGTTTGAGAGATCGGACAGGTTTTGTGACTACATAGTAGGTCGTGGTCTCCATATTGGTCTCACATACTGCACCGTTTTATTCGTGTATCTCAGGACTACATTTTGTAGTTGCTATGGGACTTGCTGGTCATACAGCAATTACTGTCAACTAGCAGAATTCATTACATAGAAACTACGTGTCGTGGCCCCCGAAATAAACATAGAATGATGCAAATGTTATGGACTTGCACAGCGGTTCCCAAAGTGTGCGGTGTTTCGCCATGGGGCTTACCATAGTAAATAACTCGCCAGGTGAACAGGCAAAAGAGTGATTAAATTTGACGTTTAGTTGCATTTCGTACTCGTACCACACCAAATGAAACATTTCAGTTTACTTGGCCGAATAACACGCCGTTTGACAGTTAGCATGGTGCGAAATGCAGCTAAACGTCAGGTTTAATCACTGTCTTGCCTGTTCACATGCTATTCCCTTGGCGAGTTTAACTACCATAGTAACCCACCTGGGCTGTGCCTTGGGGCAGTCCATGAGTACTTAGGACTTTGATCGGATCCATATGACTAAGGAGCCGTGAACAGTTCTTAAGGTGGCCCAACCCGGCGGGCCTAACTCATTCACGGGCACGGTGCAAAACCGTGCTGTTGCGCTCTGGGACCTTCTCTGTTTCAAAGAATAAGACAGGCTCCGTGATGAGGAAGATGCAACATGTCCACAAAAAAGACAATGTGCATAGTGTATGATTTGGTAAGATTTACGAAAATCTTAATTTCAAAACGACTTATAGCTAAAAGTAAACCACGACCGCTGTAGTAAAAAATCTAACAAAAACCAAATAGATTATAAATCTTGATTAAAAAAGCTATGTCTGATGACTAATCTTTTTAAGATGTTCTTACTTTATCATTGCGTAATCCACCTCCAAAGTTATTGTATAAAACGCGTGAAAAATGCGAACTTTCGGACCTTATAACTTAGAAACCAAACACAATTTTACAATGCCAATGGTCATCAGATCTAGTTCAATCAAATAAAGCTATTTTGAGCAAAATTTTAGATCTCTGACAAGAAATATGGGCGTGATCTTCTTTCCCCTTTTGTATGGGGAGATGAGCGGGATGGGCCACCTTAAGGTGGCCCAACCCGGCGGGACTAACTCATTCGCGGGCAAGGTACAAAACCAAATGTGCATAGAGTATGATTTGGTAAGATTTACGAAAATTTTAATTACAAAACGACTTATAGCTAAAAGTAAACCACGACCGCTGTAGTAAAAAATCGAACAAAAACCAAATAGATTATAAATCTTGATCAAATAAGCTATGTCTGATGACTAATCTTTTTAAGATGTTCTTACTGTATCATTGCGTAATCCACCTCCAAAGTTATTGTATAAAACGCGCGAAAAATTCGAACTATCGGACGTTATAACTTAGAAACCAAACACAATTTTACAATGCCAATCAGACATCTAGTTCGATCAAAATAGAGCAAAATTTGGGATCTCTGACAAGAAATATGGGCGTGATCTTCTTTCCCCGTTTGTATGGGGAGTTGAGCGGGTTGGGCCACCTTAAAAAGGTTGGGAGTTCCTGGACAAGGAGTTAGAGGGTTCCGATAGACGGGCAGATATTGTGTCGAGAGATACTATAAGAGTTTCTGGCTTCACGTACAAATGTGTTGTTGCTGTGGTTTTGTATCCCATAACCCATAACCTGCGTATGGAGCAAACGAAATGTTATGATTTGTTTAAAACAACATTGGGATCAAAACGTTCCTTAACTTTCGGTGGAAATGTTATATGCCTTACGGCCGTATATAAAAAACTGTGGAATTAAATGCAAATAAAGTTTCAGTTTGATTTTCCCAAGGTAGCTCCCGTGCACGGAATATTGAGGCTCCCGTGCGATTAACGTTTTTGTAGTTCATAATCACTCTATAATGGTTAGTACGAAACTGAAGTATCTGGAGTGTGCGAAGTATCCGATATGGTACGTCACACGCGATCAGCGGGTATCAACGGTAAAGTGAAGATTGATTATGCGAATCACGAAGAAAGATACCTAAATAAAGAGATTTTAAAAACTTTTAAGTAAAATTTGCTTTATGGAAAATAATTATTAAAATTTCAATAAAATTATTGATATATTATTATAGTCACGTCACGCATTATCAGCAGGCTGGCATCAAAATTAAAGAATATTTCAATTTTTTTTATGTGACTGGACATGGATGACTAATACCACACCTTCTGTCATGGTATTAGCCCAACACACCATATGGGAACTAGGCGCCATGCCAGGACCTTCCTTATATTGCACGGCTACATTGAACTGGATGGAAAACGCGGACAATTTTCATTGCCGCTTCGACCATAGTTCATTCAATGCGATGGTACCAACCCGGGCGGGATTAAGCCTACCACCTAGGAAGTAAGCAATGGGACCTACAGTTTAACGTGGAATCCGAACCACGGCCAGCCTCTCTCAACGGTCGAATGGTCACCCATCCAAGACCAGACCGAACGTCGCCGAAGTGTCGCGCCACTGGGCTATTGAGGCAACTTGTCTTCTTTAGAAAATCACAAATAACAAATTATAGAAGATTTTATTCTTATTTGGTATGAAACCTTAAGGATTCTTCAAACTAATTAGAAAAAGTCACTGTTCAGTAAAAAGCCAAAACATGGTCAAACTCTAAATTTCAAGAGAAATCATCGTGAATCAATCATAGAGAAAATCCATGAACCGGTGATTTAGTGTACACCTTAAATGCTTTATTCAATGGGGAATTTAGCGAAATATAAGATCGAAGCGATTTAGTGATAGGTGTTACGTAACTCTTTATAAGCCTGTTGGTCTTATTCGTCGTTCATTCATTAATGAAATTTTCGATGTATTTATGTTTAACTCAAAGACTGAACGTTAAGACAATTGAAGGTGGAAACAATCGAATTTCACGACATTTTTAAATTTAGAATGTTTTGGTTATCGTGTGAATTCGTTCGCCATGGAATCTGACTAAAAGGGGTAATTTTTATGTAATGTTGCCAGTACTTAAATTTCATAATTATCCTTATATATTATAATGATATTATATATATAATCAGGAATATTTCTTTATGTATAGTGGACTGTTCATTAGATAAATCGTTGATGATACGCGCACATCACTTTTTAACCGACTTCGAAAAAGGAGGAGGTTATCAATTCGTCTGTATGTTTTTTAAATTTTTTTATGGTTGTTACCTCATAACTTTTGCTTGGGTGAACCGATTTTGATGATTTTTTTTTTAATGAAATCTAGTGCTTCCCAAGTGGTCCCATTTTAATTTGGTTAAGTTCTGACAATGATATCCATGAGAAAATCATATAAAGTTTTAAATTTGTATCAAGATGTGCACGACAAATGGACGAATAATTCAATATAACGCCAACCGATTTCGGTGATTCTTTTTTTATTTGAAAGGACGTGTACAAATTAGTTAGTGTACTTCAGATTCCCTAAAAATAAACAAACAAAAAAAAATTAACAAAAAAATAACCGACTTCAAAGAAAAAGCACTAAAAATTAAAGAAATAATTGCCATTTGGTATACGATAATTTAATTTTTTGAGTCGGTGTCAGCCAAGGTAGCCAAGGTTCTCTTGACTGGCGCAGCACTTGCCCGACTGACGCCGACTCAAAAAATAAAATAATCGTATACAAAAATGGCAAGTTTTTTTTACTTTTTAGTGCTTTTTCTTTGAAGTCGGTTATTTTTTTTGTTAATTTTTTTTTTCAATTTGTCGTACATCAAATGCCGAAAAATGCGGACTGGTCGTTAAATAATAGTTGATGATACACGTAAATAACTATGTATTTTGTTTTAGTGCGTCATATACTATCTGAATCAGAACATCCAAGCAACAAGGCGTAAACGTCAACAAATGTTTAACTTCACAGGTATACAAGTACAGTGGTGCCTGGAGAAACTGGTCTTGTAGGTCAGCTAAATCCTTTTTTGCGAGACCTCAACCCGAGCTAATGTCAAATGCGGCTTTTACAAAACCGGTATCGCCAGTCTGCATGTATTTTCTATGAACTCGAAATTCATTCGTATATCTATAATCAGTTTTTTTACGCATGACACTTTAAGGTGGCCCAACCCGGCGGGACGAACTCATTCGCGGGCACGGTACAAAACCGTGCTGTTGCGCTCTGGGACCTTCTCTGTTTAAAAAAAAAGACAGGCTCCGTGATGAGGAAGATGCGACATGTCCACAAAAAAGACAATGTGCCTAGTGTATGATTTGATAAGATTTACGAAAATTTTAATTACAAAACGACTTATAGCTAAAAGTAAACCACGACCGCTGTAGTCAAAAATCTAACAAAAACCAAATAGATTATAAATCTTGATTAAATAAGCTATGTCTGATGACTAATCTTTCTAAGATGTTCTTATTTTATCATTGCGTAATTCACCTCAAAAGTCACTGTATAAAACGCGCAAAAAATTCGAACTTTCGGACCTCATAACTTAGAAACCAAACACTATTTTACAATGCCAACGGTCATCAGACATCTAGTTCGATCAAATAAAGCTATTTTGAGCAACATTTGGGATCTCTGATAAGAAATATGGGCGTCATCTTCTTTCCCCGTTTGTCTGGGGAGATGAGCGGGATGGGCCGCCTTAAGTTCCTTATCAATGTCTCCATGTTTGAGGATTATAGCATATTCAAGATTTCGTGTCTGCCCTGGATTTGTATTTTTATCCACGATTCAATCAAAATTGGCTGTTGGGTATCTTCGAATATTCCTATTTCCTCGACCAGGGTCGGATTCAAGATTTCGCTCAGGGGGAGGGGGATATTATCGAAAAATATTCAGTGGAGAGAACCATTGGAATCTCGTGCTTCGGAAACGGTCGAGCCCCCAGCGAGCATGGAAGGCTGGGAGTAGTGATCGAAACTCGTTCGTATGGCGGCAGCGCAGCCACGAGTTAGTGGAAAACATCTAAGTGTAGTCAGTTCGATTACGAATTCTGGGCGCGCAACATCGAATGTTCATTTTGCTTACTAGCGCCGTGTTCTGTGAATTTCTTAGTTAGTTAGGTAAATTATTATGCGAATTCGTAAGCGAACTCCACTGCATGTAAAAGTGGCTAGCACCGCCCCCTAATAAACATGTTTCGGGTGCTACTCAGGTCTTTTCATGCTCACTGTTATCACCCTTGTCCCCCTGTACTGAACTGGTATGAAATCTCGGGAAAAATTAAATCGAAAACTGTCTCTAATATCACCCACCACCTGTGGCTAACGCGGTGTAGCGCGGAGAAGACAGACAATGCCTCTCGCACCGATGTTATGTCGCGCATGATAGATCATAATTTGTAGAGCACACAGAACAATTCCGGAAGGTCGCAGGCACACATATTGAAGGCAGTGTAGACAGCGAGCTAGGCTGCCTTAGACTCGCCAAGGCCACTAAGGCCTTTATGCTTTTTCTTGATACCATGCATAATTAAGTTAAATAATTACTCACTAATTCTGGTGAATGTACATAAAAAGTTTACTTGTAAGAATAAAAATATCGACCCGAGTTTTTTTTGGGGATTAAAAAATAATTCAGGCATTATATTAGATGGGACCACTTTCGCTTTGATTGTGGTAACTGGAAACCTACTGTCAGAATGAAAAAAACCACCAAGGAACTAGGGGTCATGCCAGCACCTTCCTTATATATCAGGGCTACATTGAGCTGGACGGAGACGAGAAACTGGAGATGCATTGTATGGCAATTTGAAAATTTCTTGGAACATTAGAAAAAAAATACATGCATAAAGCTAGATTTGAATCAGTGTGTCATTTATTTTTAGACATTGTTTGTTATATTTAAATTATTTAAATCGATGGTTTTTCACGTATTGAGATATGCCGCTGAATGTATGTTTTTTTTACATACATACTTACCGTGATTTAGGGACATGAAATAAATATACAAAAGGTTTATAGAGAAACATTAAATTGGATCTTTTTACATTGGTTTCATATGGAAACTATGAACGGTTCTAAAGAAAATTGCTTAAGGTTTTGAATATTTTTTGGACCATCAAAGTAATACAAACTAAACGTGAATTTGGCTTCACGTTTATTTTGTAACCGTGATTATTTTTACTGTGGTTATGATTCGGGGTATTCAAATCAGGTTATAACATTATTTTACACATTTCTTTCGAAATCTGTGCGTTTTCTCGTTACAGTCCAACTTCCGCCTTCAACAAGGAAGACAATGCGACATTGTGCCTAAACGAAATGTTATTATCGAGAGGTTCTTATTTAAATAAAACGAAGCCTTCGATGTGAGGCGCTCGGCCTTGCGTGGGTGTTGTCGCATTAGCAATGTGAACTCAAGGTCGGAATGCGGTGCAGGCATAGACATGTAGTTAATTCGTCATCTATTCATCATAGTCATAGACTCATGTTAATCATAATCTTACCAAGAATCGACCGAATGATGAACCAAATTATGGCGAATTGGTGCCAGCGAAAATACGGAGTTTAAGACTGTCGTACAAGTGGCGGGGCTCTGAGATTTGAAAATTAAAATAAATGATTTCCTGTTTGAAAAATGTTACGGCTTTTGACGCGGCAGGAAGAGACATTCTCCGACGTTTCGAGCTAATCATTCAGCCCGTTGTCAAGGAGGCATTCGCCACGTTCATACGCAGCAGACGACGTCGGAGAATGTCTCTTTCTGCCTAGTGAAAAACCGTAACATTTTTCAAACATGTCTAACGATCGCGGTAATCTCGAAAGTATCATAAATGATTTCCTTGTCCATTGGCCAAAGCACACTTTTGTACACTCACTGTACACATTCAAATGTTAGAAACTAACCGATATCCTGCAGATATTTTATCTATAGGGTTGGTGGTGCTTCACAAAAAAAGAACCGAAGCCACAAAGCGCAATCTTTTCATATATGTAAAATCCGGGGGCGCGTGCGTTCTTCTCCTAAACGGCGTAACCGTTTTTGATGTTTTTTTTTTATTATGGGCTCACCTGAGTGATTCTCAGCTACAGGTAGATGGCGGTGTTGTCGAGGTCTACCGGTCCGCTAGTAAATAATACATTTGTAAATTTAAAACTATGTAATTTATTGTTTCATTTTTCGATAGTCTGATTATCAGTCAGATAACTATTGGACGGATTGATTTACGTTATCTATCTGTTATAGAAGTCCATATTTTAAGTCAGATAATGACTGACCGTCTTTTGCCAAACGTAAATGTGTACTATCAGACCGTTAACTACTATCTGAGGATTGAAAAATCGGTCCTCACGGAATAATTTCAGGGGCGCATTAGTCATGTAATCTAATGATAACCAAGTCAGAAATATTAGATTGCCAAGAGCCTCGTTAATTTATTCACATGAAATATAACATGACCTTGACCAGGTATTACTTTTGACGTTCTGTGAACAAGATTGAACAGCACGGATAAAGATCCATCGATCGTATCACAGCGTGTAGTTGAAACGTTCTTAGAACTTTAGAAAAACAGTTCCAGGATATTGTTCTAGCCGACGTAGGGGGGGGAGGGGGAGGTGGGCAGTTCACGTGTGTCTTCCTAGTACGTATATGTTGGCAGGTATCTCGTTTTTTGCATCGTGTCAACGAGCAGCCAAGCTTGGTTGATCTCCACATTATTCCCACGACTTGAAGCCGGATTTTGGCGTTTGTATTTATGAAATACAAACATACAAACGCCACAATCGTGTTCAAATGTTTGTAGAACTAGTTTATTGCGCGCATACACAACACCACTCTACCCTGAGGATAAGGAACGTATGTATAATCGACCGTAAAGTAAGGACACATTAATTAAAGAAAGATCCCTGTAAAAAAACTACTTTACGAATATACTACAAGGCTGGACCCGAACCAGCAAAACATACCATTCGCGGGCATCGCGTCTAACCAATTTCGCCACCTGCTGTATACCCATAATTTGGGATTCTCCTACAGTCTCCCGTAATCTATGCCTCCTACTAACATAGTGTTTAAGATTATATCTACATACATTTATGTAACGCTATACCTGCGTTCATGTGTCCTCCATGTGTCCACGCTTCACGGTCGATTATACGTACATACACGTCACATCCCTTGGAATAAGCGATGCCTAGTACGAAAAAGTATATTTACATATACCATAGGTTTATTGCAAAAAACGACTCGAATTTTTTTTTTATGCGACCTGACATGGATGGCTAACACCACACAACTACCGTTATGATATTAGCCCAATACACCACATTCCCGAAGGAATTAGGTGCCATGCCAGGACCTTCCCTTTATGAGCACGGCTACATTGAACTGGATGGAAAACACGGACAATTTTTCATTGCCGCTTCGACCATCTTATCATCCAATGCGATGGTACCAACCCGGCGGGCTTAAACCCTACCACCTAGTAGGGGAAGGGGACCTACAGTTTTACATGGATTCCGAACCATGGAGCAAGAAAGACAGTGGTGCAAGTTGGTATTGAACCCGGGCCTCTGGTACGCTAGGCCAGTCCCCGCGCCACTAGGATACGAGCCGCTCAAACCTAAATTTGCCTACTGATAAAAATACACTCTTATATTGAAAAGGTTTCGAACGGGAAATCCTTAAATGTATGATACACTTTCTGCTGGTCCATCCTACTCTGTTGTTCTCATAATTTAGTCGCTTTTAATTATGAATATGCAGTAAACACATCGATAGGTACACAGTAATTTAGATTCTCCTGAAGATTTGAATTATGTGTGTACACTTTTTATTTTATTTATTTGAAATATAACAATTAAAATTTCTTCGTTACTTCTTTGCTTGGTGATTGATTTTTTTCTAACATACCTATAAACATAAGCGTAGTTAGATGTAACTAACTACTGTGTGTGCCTAACTACTTAGGATCAATAACCGATTTATCGCGACATGCATGGCACGACGGACAGCGCATTTTAAACAACATTGTGTCGGAACAATATTTGGATATAAAATTTGCACGATTCGGGACGGTTGGTCCACAGGCGCCTAAAATAACCACCGCGTGATATCATAATTCAACGAGACCGGTTTTTTTTTTTCAAATTTGGAACTGCTTCGTTCTTTCTGTGGCTCTTTGACCGTTCGCGGTTGGTTTCATTTTAAAATGGCGCCTGTGTTGGCATTCCACGCATGCGCGCGAGTGAAGGCCCGATTTTGAAAAGAGAACGACTCGGAATAACAAGCACCGGATGCACGTATTTTGTTCGGATCTCTAAAGTCAACGAAAATCTAGCAAAGCGTGCAGCGTGATGTATCAGGGTTCCGTTGCATAGCTAATGAAATGAAGCTCCTGGCAGCATGATATTGTATATGTTTATACATACATATTCGATAGTTAAAGTCCCATTGAATATATAATAATTACGAACTTTTGACGAGATTGAAGATTGACGAAGTACTGCGTGAAGTTTAGGTACGCAGTAGTACCCGTACTCAGAGAGCACGTATGTCTGCATGGGAAACGCAAGAAATTTGCTGCGATCGTACCGTATGGCGTTATATCATCTTTTCGGGAAAGGGTGTGTACTTACAAACTTTTGACTCGAAAGCATTCATCTCGACCCAAAAGTCAGTGTATGACTAGGTAATTTTTAATGCCATTTGTGGACGCCAAAAGGAAAATAACGCATTGATGTTCCCACGTTAAGAGTAAAATTGCATTTGATTTTATGGCTCTTACGAAACCCTTGATGCACTAGGAAGTTCTCGGCTAACAGGTGCGTTTGTTGTAGAGGCAGCGTCGCGGTCGTAATGCAAATATAGGCTCATTGTTTCTTTGTCCGGGCTGCGTTTAAAAGCAGAGGTGAAAATCTACTAGAACTGCCACGGATTTACATTCTTTGATTAAATTTAGAATTTCAATATGACTATAGGTTTAAGGCAATTTTTGTGCAATTCTCAGTTTATGCAATTATCAAAGAGAGCAGTGTGCTATTTCAAGAACGGGTTATTAATAACAAAATAATTGAGATGGTGTACCTGGTATTATTATTACCAGGTATATCACCTCAAAGAGTTTGGTTAACATTTTCGATGACCACACGTTTTTTTTCCACCAGCGACCAAAACATAATTAAATACTTTAAAACTAAATTAGTCCAAAAAAAATACAGACGTAGTTTTAAGATTTTTAACAAAGAAGCCCCCTATAATACAATATTAGATAGTTTCACTTTAAAATAGGTAGCATGGAAAAGTTTACTTACCGTTGGGTAAGTGGCTAGGTATTTCGGGGCAGCCTGTACACGAGAATGTGTGCCTGCATCATAAAATCTTAAATCACCGTGTATATTTCGGTTTAACGACAGCTAGCTCTGTACGACCTAATGATGTTAAAAATATTACTTTGGCTGCTTTCCATGTCGCGCAATTGTTTGAACTTATAATAGCAAGCACATTATTCCTGTATTTCTGGAATAACGTTTTTATTTTATTTTAACTGTACTGGGTCGTAGTTGTTTAGGTAGTTGTATTTTTAAACGTAATCACGTAGATGACATCACTTTAAACGTCATCTCGCAGATGACATTTCTTTAAACGTCATCACGTAGATGACATCACTTTAAACGTCATCTCGCAGGTGACATTTCTTTAAACGTCATCACGTAGATGACATCACTTTAAACGTCATCTCGCAGATGACATTTCTTTAAACGTCATCACGTATATGACATCACTTTAAACGTCATCTCGCAGATGAAATTTATTTAAACGTCATCACGTAGATGTCATCACTTTAAACGTCATCACGCAGATAAAAATAATTCGATCCGGTGTGTCGTCCGTCAGGTTTGCCGAACGATTCTGACTTTGACGGTAACATTCCAATTCGTCAGACAGCGTTGCGTGGCAACGCAAGGGTTGCAATCTGACTTGTTATCATGATCAAACGAGCTTATGGTATTTTGTACGTGGACTATATACAATTCAGACGCTCATCCTTCATTCAATATTTCCTACGTGCACATTATGAACTCGTACTCTGGGCTCTGGACTTTTTGTCTCCTATCTGAGAATGAAATGTAAATTTGATGAATGTACTCCAAATAAACCACTTATGAACCCCTCGTTGGTTCAGAAATCACAGTAATGATTCTTCTCGCCCGGGTTGGTACCATCGCATCGAATGAAGAGTGTCCTAGTTTTTCTTTCATTTAGCGGTGGTCAATTAAAATGAAGGTCCAGGTATCGGTGCTTCTGTGATCCTGACGTGCTACTAATTCACGTCACTTGATGTGAATATATCCTGGTCAGCGGACCCACGTCAGGATGATGGTGAGACGAGACGTTTTTTAAGAAACGGTGTTTTTGGGAAAATTACTAATTTCTATTGAGTCGCCAATTCGCTGAAGCGAAAAGTCGTTTTGTGATCTAAAAAACCCGGGCAGCTCTCTGGTGCTACGCTACGGCGTTCGATAATCAAGGTAAAGCAACCCTGGGTGCGGGCAGATTCAGACCGTTGAAGTCGTGGTTCGGATCCACGTGAAAATTTAGGTTTTTCCCTTCCTCACTTACTAGGATGGTACCATCGCATTTAATGAAAGATCGTCGAAGCGGCAATGACAATTCCCCATTCAGTTCAATGTAACCGTGCGATATAAGGAAGGACCTAATTTGGCAACTAGTTAACACACCACGTTGGGCTAATATCATGGTGCGGTATTAGCCATATATGTCTAGTTGCATTTAAAAAATATAATTCGCTCTGGCGTTGGTCGGGAGAGAAACCGGCCGAAACCAGCTCGAACCAGTTTTCGTGCCAAAACATCATTAGTATTCGAAGCGTTTAATAAGAAACGCATGCGATCTTGTGTTCCATCAGCGATTCACAATTCTATAATTATACCCTATTAGGTCTGTTTCTTCACCAATTTCTTAGAAAATGCTCCGTACTATCACGCTTTAGTGGCTATAAATAAAGGTAGCTATGCAAGTAAAACAATTACTAAGGGCGGTAACTGCTTACATACTCTAAATGTTATACTAAGGTAAGGTAATGTTTTTGAAATTTAGGATTATAAAATACACTGAAAGTTTATATTTTTTTTATATACCGTTTAGCTTGGATAATATTGGCTAATTAACTTTAGAAGAAGTTGTCTTATTTTACTGTCATTTTAGAACTTTTTTACTAGAAAATACAGATTCATAAAAATAAAAACGTACGAACATAGAATCAAGCAATCTCATGTCATAAAACAAATTATTATGATCTGCCAACCGTTAGGTGTTGGAAGCCAATTTCACTAGTTTATTTCACAGTTGGCGTGTAAAATTGTGCCTTGAAAATCTCAGAGCTCTCACGAGTCGACTATTGCATGCAAAACACCTACGAAGTCGGTCCCACCTGCTGAGCAAACGTCCCTCCCTAGCATGACCTCTGTGAAGCCTTGAAATGAGGTCACACAACCCCTCACAGAATGAGTAACAGTCCTCGGGAGCAGCGCAATGGCAGTTCTAGGGAGCGAGGCGGTGATGTCAGACGCACCCACGCGCGCTCCACCGCGACCTTCCCAACATGGCGGCGGAGGCGGGGCCGTGGGACGGGCATGCGCAGGGCTCGCACGCTACCATATTTAGCCCACAATACGATATCGGAGGCAAATTGAGAGACCGGACGTCTATTATCCGAGGACCCGCAATTTCTCTCTGCGTATATAGCAGTTAAATAAATCTAAGTCGTAAGTTTCCACGCGAAGCATTTATTTAGGAAAGTATACTAAAACTCATGATACTCCTTACATTTTCAATTCTTTGTTGTCAGGACCAAACAAATAAATAAAGAGCACAATAAATTATAAAGATTTTTTTATGCATATATATTATACAATATATACATATTTTCATGCGTGCTCTATGATTACGGATGCTACGTCAGCTACGCAGAATCGAATAATTACATCAAAAAGTATTTCTTCAATGCAAAATAATCTAATCGAAATAACCCCTAATGAATGAATTGAATGTGAATGTTGAACAATTTATGTTATATAGAAAATATAAAATACATATTATATAGAGGCGCTAAATATTATAAAAATGTAGCATTACAAGCGTCTACATTAATGTCTTCGGAAACCTTAAGATAATGGATGTCCGACGCGAACTTGGCCAGTTCGAGTAATCAATTTAGGGTTCCGAGAAGGTGAATGATGCATATGTAATATTGGATATGTGTGTATGTATATTTCCTTAGAAAATGTGGTAGTAGTAGATGCTGTTAACTAAACTGGCTCATAGGGATGGCAAAAGTAATATACCTATCTTTAAAATTTGTTCGTTTGCTTAATATCGATATTTGATTTAAAGAATTTACAAAAAATCAGATAATCGTATGTAGAAAAAATATTCATCAAAATAAACCATTATTTTCTTAAATAAATCTGTTAAATTTGCTTCGATAATAATCTTAAAATTTAACCGAAAACTGTTAAAAAATACGCATTACAATCAAAGCATTGTAACACACACACATACACACACACACAGACGAACGGACTGACGAGCGGGTGGATGCGCGGAAATGACGAAATAAAAATAATACTAGGTAACTAGTAATCTTAAAAACTTGATCTGTGATATGATAAGTATGTTAAATCGATCGTAAACCAAGAATACATTCATTAAAGAAATACCTTTGTAAAAAGGAAATACTTTAAAAGTAAATTTAACAATATTTTTACATAACATTTTGGTCTGCGTATGTTCGTAATTATCTTTCTCCTAAACGGCTGGACCGATTTTGATGAAATGTTGTTTTGAAATTTTATTTGGGGTTATCTGAATGGTTCTTAGTTATAGTTGGACCAAGTAGATTGCGCTCTTGTCGTGATTTGTGTTTGTCAATGGTTTGAATAAAACGCTTGCGAAGGGATCCGATCACATTCTACAGGGCTCTGCACGGGTCAATATCCAAAACTAAATTGACATAGGTTAAATATGTGCTTCTAAAGTTTGTGAGTGTTCACGCCAATGTGGCATGGGTGACCTAGGTGGGTAGTTTGCACTTCACAAGCATTCAATCCCGTCCGAAGTTTTTCCTATGCCACCCGCTCTGCTACTAGCTGTCACGCATGGTGCACGCATGCGCCGCGTCTCCGCAAACTATCACCGTGGAGCTCTCGTATGGCTGCACGCCCGCAACCCGCCGCGCGCCTGACCACGCTGTGTCGTCTCGCCTCGTCTGGGCGAAGTGCTGTGCCGCCGAACGCTGTCCCGGGACCCGACGCCTAGGAGCTGGTGCTGCTGGAGGTAGGTGGCTGTTATTACAATTGCAACTCCTTCGCTTGTGAAGTGCGACCTGCCTGGGCGCGTACAGTGAGAATGGCTCACAAACAACATATTCATTAATGGGTGGTGGCTGAAAAACAGCGCCGCCTGTGAAGTGTACTGCTTCACAGGCGATTACTGGCTGAGCCTCCTAACCCATTCACGTAACAACAATAATATGTTATAATTTTAAGATTGCACATCCTAAGCTTATCTTTTTTTACTTTTTTTCTCTGTTTATTTCTACAACATTTGTATTTTTGTTTTGTTTGTATTATTGTTTAAATAGTTAAAGTGCAATTGTACTACTGTTATTAGCATATAAGCATATAAGCCTATTATTTAGTTGTTTATTGAATAAACAAATTTTCTTTCTTTCTTTCTTTCTTATGTAAATTGAGCGACTTACAGAAGTCCCATTCTAACCAATGATTATAAATTTATTGATAAACATCGAAACAATTTATTCTCGTAATTGTTATTCCATTAAAGACATCACGACTGTTGAGTATAGCGGAGACCCGGTGCGATTAGAATCAGTTAGAAATTAATTTTGATTGTGATGATTCCAAACTGCTCCCGTTGAAACTTAACATGATGTATGTATGTATCGATTTAGTTGTATTTATTGATAATATTTGTCAGTTTAAGGGCCTGCTGATTCGCTTAATCGCCATATTAAGGGCCTTTCTTAGCAGCTTAGAATCAATACCAGTACAAGCTAATCATAACTTTTGTAAAGGCCCTTTAAGTGTTGATTAAAATTAATCAGTACTTGGTGAAAACCAGGCCTAGAGTTGACAAGTAAATTGTGCTCAAACAAATCGATTTATGATTGATTCGTTTTAATTCGTACTTACGAATGTTTTTCGAACAACATTTCCTGTAAATATACTTTTTCGTACTAAGCAGGTACGTCGCTTATTCCAAGGAATGTGACATGTATGTATGTATAATCTACCGTGATGCAAGGACACATTAATTGAAGAAAGAGCCCAGTAAAAAGAAGTACTTTACGAATATACTGCAAGGTTGGACCCGAACCAGCAAAACATACCATTCGCGGGTATTGCGTCTACCAATTTCGCCACCTGCTGTATACCCATAATTTGGAATTCTCCTACAGTCCCTCTTCCCGTAATGAATGCCTCCTACTAACACAGTGTTAAAGATTGTAGCTACATACATTTATCATCTGCTTTCCTGTCTTTATTTAAGACGTTAATAAAACTAATGAGATTGAAAATCTAATAATTTAACCAAACATTATTTAGTAAAATGATTGAGTTAGTTCGAATTTATATTACTCAGTGCAATGAATCCACAAATAACCTTTGACGTAAGCATTTTTTATTCATCATTTTTTCTTATTCCAAATCTGTGCACTTATTTTTTATGGATTTTTATTTTCTTTTACTGAACCCCTGGCGGGAACTGATTTAGCGATAGCATTTTTTTGTGTTTCCTTTTTAGGGTTCCGTACCCAAAGGGTGAAAACGGAACCCTATTACTAAGCCTCCGCTGTTCGTCCGTCCGTCCATCCGTCCGTCTGTCACAGGGATGTATCTTAGTAACCGTAACAGATAGACAGCTGAAATTTTCACAGAATGTGTATTTATTTTGCCGCTATAACAACAAATTGGTAAGATTAAAAAATATTTAAAATTAAAGGGGGTACAAAAAACACGATTTATTTGTATTATGTTTTTGTACGATGGTACGGAACCCTTCGTGTGCGAGTCCGACTCGCACTTGGCCGGTTTTTGCAACCTGACGTGGATGGCTAACACCACACGACTACCACTATTATATTAGCCCAAAGGAATGAGCCACATTCCTGAAGAAACTAGGTGCATGCCAGGACCTTCCCTTTATGAGTACAGCTACACTGAACTGGATTGAAAATACATACATTTTTTAACCATCGCTTCAACCATAGTTTCATCCAATACGGTGGTACCAGCCCTACCAACTAGTAGGTAACCACAGGTTTCATGGTTTTCGATTTTTTTTTAATGAAATGCACTTATCCATCTTAGAAAGAGAAAGAAAGTGGCGCATGACCGGGGCGAGGATTTGAACCGAGACCTCTCGCATGAAGGGACAGTCCTCTAGCCCCTACATCACAAGCTGCACTGTGTGGCTGATGATTGCATGGCATACGACGCGTGGCCGGATTCCCATGCCGGATATATTGATTTATTTTATTCATATAAGTTAATTGCACTAAAAAAGTGTAGTATTTTTTTATATTAAGCGCGGCATATGGCGCACGCCAGGACCTCACTAAAAAGGCGCCCGACGGCGCTTCTTCACACCATGTTTGAAGGATCCCAGGTTGTACTTTGAGGGAAAAACTTCGGTAGCGAGTCGATTCCATAGTTTACCGACCTAATAGATAAAATATCTAGGGGATCGGTGGGTTCCTATTTTGGGAATGTCGACAGTGAATGGGTGCATACCCTGCCTGTTCCGCGTTGTGCGGTGTACTCCAGGAACTTTAGCCTTAAATCAGCACTTAGAAAAACATTAAATCCGAAATGCAATTTTTTTTCTCATAAACGTAGTATTTCATGTGGACGTGTGCACATTAAGTTTGCAACATTTTGGGGGGTCCGGAAGATAGAAATAAAATATGAAATATGTTTGAAAAATGATATCTTCTAAACAAATATTTAGAAATGTTATTTAAAAAATTTATATGTTAGCTAATTTTAGGTGTAATATTACTGTGAATTTGCAACAATTTCTTATTTACGGAACTGTGTAAATTTTTTTTTGTACTTTTAATATCTGTAATATTTAATATCTGCAAAGCAAATAATGAAAATTATATTTTATTTTCTGAAATTGGAAACTGACCGCAAACTCTATATTCTGTGAAATTTGTAAAATGTTGCAAATATTAGAAGCACATTTTTTTTTCATTTATAATGTTTACATTCACACAAAAGCTAAACAAAAAATTCTAAATACGTATAAAATCGTTCGTTGCATAGTTTCTAAAGAATTTAATTTGCTTTTACATATTCTAGAAAGAAATCTAGCAATAGCAAGTTAGGTTCGCGGCATAGATTTTTTTTAGTAAAAACATTTTTTTAAATACATTTCCGTAATTACAAAATTGTTGCAAATTCACAGTTACATTACGCCTTAAAAGACTTAACATATACATTTTTTTAATACCGTTTCTAAATATTTGTTTAGGAGATATATATTTTTTAATACATTTTTTTTTTCTATCTTCCGGGCCCCGCTAAATGTTGCGAACTTAATGTAAGCATATGAACATGAAATTATATATTTCTGAGAAAAAAAAAATCATTTCGGATTTCATGAGCTTCTCACACCGTATCCACCCCGGTCTAGTGGTAGAAAGTGGACGGAGGGACAGCGTTGTGCAGCTCCGTAGAGCACTCTCCATGCTAAAGACGATAGAATACAGCGAGAGACCAAATACCGAGAGTAATGACCACATGACACCCCTTCTTCCTTTTCTCTTCTGTGGGCACAACGAACCTTTGCTCTAAGTGCCGAAAGGAGCCACCTAGCGTGCTATAAGTGGTAGAACACCACAATTATATCAATAGTGTGAATACAATCCCTGTCAACTGTCTCTCGCGTGTAACGTCTCTACGTATGCAGCTCGAGGCTGAATATCGCAGCAGCCGGTGACTGACACATAGGTTATAATGAGTGCCACCCACCAAGCGGTGGAAGCGCCTACAGGGGGTACACAGACCGCTCCACACGGTACAAACTTTCCTGGGATCTGTGGACGAATGTCACTCGGTTTTGTTCAAATTAAAAAAATACACTTATCTTGGTATGACTTCAATTTAAACAAGGTACAGTTAGAGATAGTCCTAAGGGGTCGCCTTCATAAAGTCCTAAAAGCATAAGGTAACCTAACCAGAAAGTCCAAAAGTATGTATTTTTCGTGGGTGTTATAAAATGTATATAATCTAACCTAACCTAACCTAACCCAATTAAAAATATCCGTATTCGTAAGTATTGTTACCCCGTCCTAAGCGACCACCTTTGTTTAGATGAAAAGAACAACCGTCAAAATACGTTGATATTTGTCAAGAATCATCGGCAGACTAGAAGTACAGCAATTGTTAAATGTTTTGTTTATAACGATTATATCAGTGAAAATCTCGTAACAATAGTTTTTTGGTCATTATATTGACATTTCGAATTGATAAGTGTTTTCTGGAGCAGTTCTACTAGATGGCCCATTGTAGGCTGCACTCAAAACCTCTAAATTGTTTATAAGCTGAATCATGTTTTTTATTGAGTAAATTGACACACCACACTATACGCAAAATAGTTTAAAATATAGTCTTTACATTCCTGGAATACACTTGGAACACCATTGGTGAAGATAGTCCTCATTTAAACGAATACTAACGAAAAGTAATAGTTTCTTAGATCACATTGACACAATTCGTATGGACGTACTGTCACTTTTGGCACTAGCTAGTATTAGTTTTGGTTAGTCCTAGTTCCAGATGTTTATTTATCTCAGTACCTAAAACTTTTCAACAGTTATTGCAGTTTGCCTGAGTACTTACTTCTCGACAGTTTTTTAGAACCCTTCAAACAGTTAAACTGATTTTTTTTAAGTGGCAACATATCTTCAGACATGTCTCAGAGTGCTGGGTCCGTGCGGAGTGACCGTTTCTAATGACAACACGTGTAATTTTAACTATTACACATGCATGCACCGGCCGTCCCGTCCGGAGGTCGGCTGCATTGCCTACGGAGATGCATTTGTTATTCTATCGGATCACGTCATCTGCCTTGTGCCTTGGACGCATTCGTTACTTTTAGAATTATTGAGGTTATTTGTAAACATGACCTTAAAATGTGTATGAGTAGTTTTCGATGATTAGTTCATTATTTTCCGTTCAATGATGTAAAGTGTTATTTTCTTGCCTTTAAAAATATTACGATAAATACACGGTGGTTAACCCAAGTAGGCGACATTCCCGAAAGGGGGTTATTTTGGGTCACATACTGATGCCGAAAAAGTAGGTTTTTTTTGTTTTGACCTTTTGTTTTAAAATTTTCGATTTCTAATACTAGTATGAAAACATAGTATTTCGTAATAGGAATCGCACTGCATTTACAAAAAGTTCTAAAGTAGAACATTTTTCATAATAAATGTGAAAATTTACATTCGGATCGACGCAATAAACTTGGCGGCGGCGCGCAGTCAGCTGCGAGACAGCAAAGTGGCGCGTACACATGGCGTGCTTACACCATTCCAAAGGGAAATTGTCGCTGGTAAAAGTTTGGATTAAATCTGCAATTTTTTTAACTATTTTGGATTACATTTTCAAATACCACAAAATGATTAGTATACGAAATAGTTAAATAAAAAAATAGAATAGAATATGTATAAAATAGAAATGTCGCGAAAAAAATTAACACCGTGTATAATATAATAATATATAAACATATTAAATATAACGATAAAGTAAAAATACAATAGATACCTCAAGGGTAGAATAGCGGCGGAAAACCTAGGATGAGCGCGCTTTGCTTATAAGACGAACACAGAGTGGGAGTGAGAAGTCAACTCAAGCACTACTACCGCGAGTTGGAGAGAGACGGGACACACCTACACGATGCGTCAACTAAGAATCGCTAAAACTCCACAGTGCCACGGCTTTGTAATGTGAAATGTATTTTCGCAAACTATCAATTATTTCTTAATTTGTTCTCAAAGAACGCAGGTGTTGAAGCCGCAGTGACCTATGAATTTGTGGATTTTGAGATGACATGAAAAAGGATGTGGCCCACTGATTTTTATTATTTATTATTCAAATTTATTTATTTCTTTTATTTTCCTGATTATTTCAAAGTAAAACTTAAAAGATAGCTTCAGACCTTATTTTGAAGCTTTCGGTTAGATATTTTATATAAAAAGAAATTTAAGTACATTTTAAGGGGGAACGGCAGAACGTCTAATATGCAGATCGTATAATGTCATATTTTAACAAAATTTTAAAACCATGCACAACGTATAATCGGCAGATCGTATAATTTTATACGTAGTGCATGAAAAAGTTTAAAAAATAAAATTACTTATTTCTCCATGCATAACGTATAATAGTCACAACGTATAAAATTATGATCTTTATTTAACAAAAAAAGAAAACCATGCATATCATATAAACCAAAATCTTTTCATACGATAAGCGCCCTTATGAATATAACTTTAAAGCATATACTCGCACGCGATTTTTCGACCGTCTCAATTAGCGTAAGGTGGCCTTATTACTCTTTAACAAATATCGATTCGTAGCAATTTCAGCCTTAAATGTATCGCTATTAGGGCGCTTTATGCAGTGCTTAAAAGGCATATTATACGTTCTGCATGGTTTTCTTTTTTTGTGAATTCACGTTAGCAATAGTAGACGTTGTGACTATTATACGTTATGCATGATGGAAATAGTTGATTCTATTTTTAAACTTTCTTCATGCACAACGTATACAATTATACGTTGTGAATATTATACGATATGCATGGTTTTGATTTTTTGGAAAAAAATACTTTTATACGTTGCGAATATTATACGTAGCGAATACGACTCCATTTTAAAAACAAAAAAATGACCTTATTCGTTGTTTACTCTGTGCGGAACCATCGAATTGAATGGTCGACGTTGATTGGAAACGATGGTCGAAGAGGCAATGAAAATTGTCCGTGTTTTCCATCCAGTTCAATGTAGCCGAGCAATTTAAGGAAGGTCTTGGCATGGCACCTAGTTCCTATGGAGTGCTAATATTTTGACAGTTGGTATTAGCCATGCATGTCCAATTAAATAAAAAAGCATAATGCTTATAAATTGAAGACAGAGTCACAAACATCTTAATAATGGAAGTTAATTATAGTTTAATTATTATATAGTAAGTTAATTATTATCTGCCAATCTTATAATTGATGATCACCTATAAATATAATAATGTACGTACCATCAAGAAGACACAACCCCTTTATCGGGGGGTCAGGGTTACACTACATATTTTTAACAAAATATTATATCCTGTCTTATAATTTAGGATAGAATAAAAATTCAATAAAAAAAACAAACGAATAAAAATCCCTTTAATATCGGGTTGCATAACGCTTTTCAACTCAAAAACTCCCTAAAGTCTAACTTTCTATTTCAGAAGAATTTCGGTAAATAATTTCCGAATTGGTCCCACCGATTATTGCGACAGTCTATTATCGCACCTGCACTAAATTTCTGCCAGCAACTTAGTAGGAGGCTTTGAGATATACAAATTGCTTTTAAACGACGACTATTAACAAACAAACAACAGAAGTCACTGACCACTGCATAATGGTGAGAACCGCGCCGGGGATTTTCTTTTGCGACATGTACAGTAAATTATTTGTTTTGATTTATAAAAATTACTAAAGTTTTTTTTTTCGGATAACTAAGATGGATAGGGCTACATTGTATCAAAGACAATGAGTGCGCCGTAAATCCAAATAAAAGTAATTTATATTTCCAGTTCCTGGTCAGAATCTCTTGAGGATTCTTATAGTATCAGACTCTTTAATTCCTCCAGTGGATCTACCTATTAGGGTTCCGTACGCAAATGGTGCCAACGGAACCCTATTACTAAGCGTCCGCTGTCCGTCCGTCCGTCCGACACAGGGCTGTATCTCATGAACCGTAATAGGTAGGCAGCTGAAAATTTCCCAGAGTGTGTATTCATTTTTATTAAATTCCAGATTCGTCAATAGTTTTTACTACCTTCTTTTTTATGCCGGTTCTCTGATAAGTAGATTGTCATTTTTTAAATTAACAAACTTTTTGAAAATGTTTGATATAAAACTACAGCTCACAAAGAACATTATTCACCAATGCCACCTTATTCTAAATTAATGTTTCTTCCAATCTAAATTATTCTGGTGTGAAAAGCCATCGTCGTGTTTTGATACAGGGTAGTATCAAATAAAATATAAGTAAGTAGATAACCACATTCGTACTATAATGTAGATCATATTCATACTGAAATATATAATTGTATGAATTGCAACCGTATTGTGACCTAATAGCATATAACACCTTATAGCGTTATTGTATAGGATAACATTTGACATTGCGAATACGTGTGCACTAGATAGAACTATAGTGCTATAACTATAGTGCAGCTTTTAGATCATTTGGTGCAGTGGCGATAAGAACCTAAGCGGATATATAATATAACCTATAGAGACATACTTAAACGAGTTATTATAAGAAGTAATCTCGACATAAGCTCAATTTCACATGTATAACGTGACGTCTTTATTGCACATTAAAACCGAAATGGTCAGAATATAATGTTTTATTTTGATTACACACTTTGAATGCATATTGTAATTACTCAATAATTACACGACCATTAAAGCCAATGTTTTGCTAGACTAAGTATAAGTAAAGGTAACCATATACCTTGGTATGTACTGTATGAGTAGGTGTAAAAAAAGTTACCATACATAAACAAATAAAGGCTGAACACAATTCGCATCCTTACATCTAATTACATTTGTAATGATGAAACTGTTTTATTTTTAACAAATAAGACATTTAAAATTGAATAATAGAATAACTATTAGGATCTACTTATGCAGGTTCAACTTCTATTTCTGCAGATAATTCTACTTTCGCAAAATTCCGATACAAATTCGACGCCTTATATAAGACATCAACGCTTAAAGGAAACTTTGTTGAATTTTGAATAATTGCAATGATTCGAATGACTAATGAAAATGTGAGAATTATTTGTAATTCGCAAACTATGTATAATAGCTTGATATGTGCTATTTCTTAAACATATTTGTAATAGTACAAAATTAGGATTTGTCGTTTTAAGGACATTTATTTTTCGCAGTACAGAAAATCGCTTCCCATACAAACGTAGTTAACAAATCATTTGAAAACCTTTATTTCAAATTCCTTTTTTTTATTTCATCTATATCTATTTTATTATTATAAATAGTAACAAATTACTTGATATTCGATATGAAAAAATCAGGAAACGAATATCTGTACCTGCATGTTATTTTTTTCTGTAAATATATTCTGGGTCAAACTACAATGAAAACAAAATTTCTATGATGATTTTCATTTCGCATTTGATTCGGTTTTAAATTAAAAAAAAACAAAAACGCAGACACAGATATTTGTTGCCCGATATTATTTCTCAAATATTGATTACATTGGAAAAGTGGTTTTCAAATGATAAGTTGATATGGGAGGCATAGGTAACGGGCCATTCTTAAGACACCATTGCCAGAATCCAAACGAATTTCCAAACACCAAATGTATTTCCTTAGCGTTTTTGTGCAACGAAGGAAGAAGCCGTTCACGTGTGACGAGGCTCAGTGCGCCTCGCGTAAGTACGTGCCACATCCTCCAAGAAACTGCCTACAACCTATCATTATACAAGCTCTGCTAGTTATGCAGCTGTGTGCTCAATTAATTGATTGACTATTATGAATGCCGTTTTTAGGTAAGATGGCGACCTTAAGGCACTTAATTGTGCTGTAGTAGATGTAGAAAGTCCCTTGTGAAACATTGTACTTGCTCTCCCTTTCTTTCCGAATGACATTAATAGTAATAATAGTAACTTTGTATAGTAGTTTGTGTTATTGTGCGCAGATCGCCGTCATCTCGCGGTACACAGGTATGAGATAATCTATAACTAGAAATATGGAACACACTGTGAATACCATGAAACTTTAATCATTAAAAAAATCGTCACCCCACCTAAGCTTTCGTTTTTAACCGATTTCAAAAATAGAGGAGCTTCTCAATTCGTCTGTTTTTTTTTTATGTTTGTTACCTCTTAACTTTTGACGGGGTGAACCGATTTTGATGATTATTTTTTTAAATGAAAGCTAGTGCTTTCCAAGTGGTCCCATTTTAATTTGGTTAAGTTCTGACAATGATATCCATGAGAAAATCATATAAGTCTTAAATTTGTATTAAGATGTGCAAAACAAATGGACGAATAACTCAATATAACGCCAACCGATTTCGGTCACTCTTTTTTTATTGGAAAGGACGTGTACAAATTAGTAAGTGTACTTCAGATTCACTAAAAATAAACAAATAAAAAAAAAATTACAAAAAAAATTACCGACTTCAAAGAAAAAGCACTAAAAAGTAAAAATAATTGCCATTTTTGTAGCTACGATTTTTGTAATTTTTTGAGTCGGTGTCAGCCGACTCTTGAATGGCGCTGCTCGTGCCTGGCTGGCGCCGGCTCTAAAATATTACAAAAATCGTAAACTACAAAAATGGCAATTATTTTTTACTTTTTAGTGCTTTTTCTTTGAAGTCGGTTATTATTATTTTTTTTACCTACTAGCTGTCTAGGCTTAGATTAAATAAATCTTATTTTTTTTAAAACAATAAAATAAGGTCAAGTTTAAGTTTTTATTATTTTCATAGATTTGAGCTTTTAAACTTATTAATTTTATTGTTTAGGAAAAAGCATCTTCTATCATATTCATCTATCCTCTGATTTGACACACAGATCCTCTAAACCTCCGAGGAATATGCACATATTTCGGTATTCATTTTACCCTAATGTAAGTTGAAAGTGTCTATCACGACAGGACTCGGCGATAATTGACACGGTTAGATGGTGTTATTCTATTTTATTTAAGCAACCTGACATTTCATCTTTTGTTTTGTGATATTATTTTTTTACGTTTCTCCTTATGTTTTTCTTGCGAGCGGTGGCATTGTTTAATCAACTACTTAAGTTTTAAACTTATTTTGTGACTGGCAAAATATGTTTGCCAGTTCTTATATGCATGGAAATAGAGTATGCGACATTTATATTTTTGACATAGACCTAGCATAACGATTCTTGACATGTTTAAGTGTAGGTTTGATTGATTGATTGATTGAAAATTCTTTATTACGCCACAAAAAAAAAAACCATTTACAAAAGAATGTTGAATTTACAAATTTACCTACCTATGAATGCAATAAAACAATACAATACATGGATGGCTAATACCACACAACTGCCGTAATGATATTAGCCCAATACACCACATTCCCGAAGGAATTAGGTGCCATGCCACGGTCTTCCCTTTATGAGCACGGCTACACTGAACTGGATGGAAAACACGGAAAATTTTTCATTGCCGCTTCGACCATCTTTTCATCCAATGCAATGGGGCCAACCCGGGCGGACTTAAACCCTACCACCTAGTAGGGGAAGGGAACCTACAGTTTTACGTGGAATCCAAACCAGCCTCAAAGGTTAAAAATGGTCACCCATCCAGAACCCAAACGCGCTCAGAGGTGCTTATCGATTCGCAAGCCGTCGCATCACTGGGCCACCGAGGCTAATAATGTATACCCTGGATTAACTTGACGTTAATAGTTCTAAACTTTGTGTGCTCAGAAGACGTAACATAAACCCGGTGCCCAACCTTTCTCCGACAATGAAGTAGCTACACCGCCGAGCGGCAGTAAGTGCGGCGCTGTGCAGTTTCTACACATTTTACTGCCGACATTAAACCGTTAAGCCGACGGAAACGAGATCTTATCGGCTCCGGCGAATCCGCTCGGAACGCCAAAATATCCACGGAACCCTTCTGCAGTAAACTCTCATTTATTTACGATCTTTGAAATGACTCGAAATGTTGTGATATATTCTTTCTTATTTATTTATTAAGGCGCCAGGACTGGCCAACTACTCGCGCCATACAAATGCACTTTTTAACAAATGTAATAATATGTAGTGAAACGCTTCAGAAAATCCAAATAGAACTCCAGACTGATAATGGATTGTTAATATTTTTTGATTCCATCATTTATTTAAATAATAATAAAAATAAAAAAGTTGATTTTTCTCATTAGAAATCTGAAAGTAATTCGATTAATAGATATAAGCAAAAACAGCATATATGCATAAACAAAACATTCCATTTGCTATTAGATTTCTACATTTAGTCAAAAAAGTTCGGAAATGGACACCGTTTCCGCAATGTATTTTGTATAGAAAAAGGTAACATACATTAACGAAAATAGGTTGATTAATAGACAAGGAATCATATATTGTAAGAATGACACTTATAATCGTCAGACTTAGTTAGTTAACTTGGGGTGCCTCGTCTAACTTTGCGATTTGGCTAGTACCAGGGCCTTAAGAATTACAATGGTAAGAACAATCCCTACCACCTGAACTGGCCCACAGGCTGTATTATGACTATTACACCTGCACACTTGACAACTCCAGCTTCTATATGGGACGTACAGTTAAACATTTTAGTTGTACCCTCAGTTTTGCCTCAATCACTGCTGAAACATAGATGTCAAGGAATACATTATACATGCATAACAAGATACGACACGCGTTTAGAATTATTTATGATGCGTGCATGTATATTTTGTAATTATATTTTGGCAAGCAGCAAGAGAAATATAAAACAAACAGAAAAAAAAACGAATATAGATTCGAGAGATAATTATACAGAAAATAATCAAATGGTTGTATATAAGCATGCAAAAAAGAATGCGTTTACAAGCAAAAAGTAAATATTAAAAAAAAATACAAAATCAGTAGATCGCAAACTTGGTCAGCACCAGATAAGCGGTGTACAGTAAGCATACATTCAGCTTCTTCATAATTAACTGCGACTAAGGATTTCAGTTTGTATCGGTAAAGATATGAGCATGAAGGTACTGTCGATTCAGTGCTTAGGATATCTTTCACCATGTTCAGTCAAAGTTCTAATCTAGATATGCAACGGAACTTGAATAGCGCAGCAATGAAACAAATGATTCCAGTAACTCTTTTGATTTACAGACAAGCCAACTGAAACTGACGTAAAAGTTAACAGCAGGTTCATCCGTCAGCCAAGAGAGCTCCCAGTTTTTTTAGAGGATGGTGTTTATCAATATTGTTATCATGGACATTATCAACCTTAATAAACTGAATTTGGCTTAGACAGGTCACGAATGCCAAGACCCAGGAGACTCCGCCAAATTAGACCACTTTATCACTTGTTAAGTTCAAACATTATTTTAAGTGCTTCTTTTGCTTCTTGTTTTATGTTCATATAAAATATTGTTATTTCGTCTTCGTTTCGCTGCACAAAGTATTTGTTTTTTACATTATTTTTATATTTATTATTATGAAATTGTAAATAGTTTGCCAGTTACTGTCACTTACTTAAATAGGCTAGGCTTAAAATCAGCGACTAACATCTGTTAGTCACATGCTGCGTCTAGACCTTTTGTTGCACCTTGTTAATTTAATTTAGGCTATGTACGAGTATATACATGTAATTTTATTTATATTAATTAAGGTTTTTTCTTCTTTTGTATTAATGTTATAGTTTTAATCAGCTTATTGTGCATAGTTTGTAAATTTTGTCACATGATTTTTCTAGATGCAATAATAAACGTTTCTTATTCTTATTCTTATTCTTATTCTTTTGATGTGACGGATTTAGGAAACCGGTCCGCCTCACTCAAAGATATAGATCTATTTTTATTCGATTTATATCAATGGTCTCACAACCATTTTAGTTGTTTATTTTTATGACCTTATAAAGTGAGGTGAGATAGCCACGATAACAATGCGGTAGGTATTTAAATCATGTTTATAGCTTTCGGCATCAGGGGGTCCATTCAGGGTAAGAGTGAGTTCGAATTCGTCACTAAATGTCAACTCACTTTTTTAAATAGTTAATGTTTCCACACTTCTTGCACATCATTACAGTTAGGTAAAAATCTGGTTTGTCCCGTAAATACGTTGGAAGTATAAATAACGGTTCAGTTATTTAAATAATAATATATTTCCCAGCTATTTTTAGGTTAACTCACTTCCGAACTCGAACTCACTCTTGCCCTGAATGGACCCCCTGTTGCTCAGGCTGCGCTATTCTAATATAAATATTTTCTGCATTGGCAAACAAACACACGGTAGCACAAAATTCTGTTTTGCAAAACAGAATAAGATATTAAAAATATCCAATAATATACACATGCATATTCATGCGCACATGACAGTATATTCTGCGACGAGGGAGAAAGTTTAAATTTCACGTGTGCGATGATGTTTTAAAGATTATAGTGTTTCATGAGAATAATTAATTCTGAGAAATACAAAAAATCTCATATCTTTTATTACACGATATCAGATACATTACACGAGATAATTGTGGTTTTTTTTTACTTTTTATTGTTCATTAAAGAAAATCAAGAAAAAACAATCAGTGAAGGTTTGTTGCTATAATTGTCTAGGAAAGAATGGAATCATGTGTTGACAGCGATTATTTATAACTAAAAGATTTGACTGTGGAATTGTTCCCTTGACAATTGACTGTAAATATTATCGGAGATTGTGATAGCGACCCTATTAAATGAATAAAATCAAGAATGGAATAAAAATAAATCTAATCAATCTATTTAAAAATGTACATATAATTCCCCCTGAGATATTGTCGAGTTTACGCTTTTAGGTGTGGAAAAGTCCTCGAATTATCAAATTTCTGATGCACTGAAACCCAGATTCGTTTATCGCTCCATAAAACGATATAATGAAGATTAAAGTGCAGAAGACAGAAAACGAGCTGGTCGCCCTCGCACTGTTAGGACTCCGGCAGTGATAAAAGCTGTGAAGGCACGAAACCAAAGGAGTCCCATGCGTAAGCAGACACTGTTGGCCCCTCAGATGGGGTTAAGCAGAACCATAGGGAAAAGGACGTTGAATAAAGACTTGGGGCTTCGAGATAATCGAAAAAGAAAACAGGACACGGTTTGGATACGCACTTAATGGACCTGAGACCGAAATCAGACTGATTTTGAGTCAATCAAAGCGTCCTCGACCAAAGTAACGATATATATTGATATGGATTTCGTTCAAGCTGCTATAGACGACTGGCCGCACATGTTGAACGCTTGTATTAAAAACAGCGTGGGTAATTATTAATAACGTATACAAACAATAATACAAAAAATATAATACACTTATTGTAGCCATGTTTTAAATCATTTTATAAATCTACTAAAGTAAACATTTTTAGCAACCCTGGCCTTGACAATTATTTCTCTTCCTGCGAACATTACTGCATAGAAAACGTGATTTTGTTTTAGCTAATTGGCATAATCAGAGGCCGCCAACTTCCACTTGAGAATGAGGTGCCATGCCGGCTTCGAGTATAGTCATTTGTCATATTATAGAATGAAAAGAAAAACATTGAGGAAAATGTTTTTTTTTTGTATTGTAATGTAATTATCTTTATTAGGTATTGGAAAATCTCGAAAGTTTTAAATATTTAGGAGCAACAGAACCCTAAGAAGTTAATTATATAAAGCTTTTAGTAACTTTCGCTATCTACTTTGAAGGAGCTCTACATTTTCAAATGCGTTAGAACGCATATAAATGTAAAAATGTTCCCACAATCATGTTCATCTTTTCCTATAAAAAGTCACCTTGACTCTTTGAACTCTACGCAGGTCAAACGTTGGAAGATATTAGTATTAGCTGTCAGAATTGTAAAAAACATAGAGTTGTTGCATGATTCGCAAACTCTCACAACTTCACTGAAAATAATAATTCGTTAATGTTCCTAGAAAACAAAAGACACTCACCTTGCAACTCGAGCCGGAGTTCGCTATTTTGACAGCTGCGGAACGTCAACAAAGCGAGGCAGTCGTTCGATTGCGCAGAAATTAACAGTAAACCTGTCGCGCTAAACTGTCACATACGAGCGGCACACGGAACAGGTGACCGAACCAAACTAAGCACTGACTGTCAAAAACTTGGAGAATCCCGCCAAAACGATTCTTCGGAGAGCGAGTGTTGTTTTGAAAGTTTCGAAAAAGGAACGCGCAACGGCGCGCGGCGTCGGAGCATGCGCGCGCACTCGAAATCGCGCGAACACTGAGCGCGGCGCGGTCACTGCGTGGGAGGGGAGGCTACAGAAGCACCGAACAAGTAGAAGGCCACGCGATGGCATCGTAGGAGGAAATAAAGTTGCAAGATCAAATTGATTTGCAGATGAAGCTTAGTGTGTACTGTGATTCCGCGCGTACAAATTGATCGTTCGTCAAGGTCGGGCTTGCGAAAGGAGCATACACCAGTCTCCATTAGATATTGGACACTGCAATATAGCCCGATAATTCAAATGATTGACGATAGAGATATTGACAACAAAACTAAAGTATTATAGTTTATAGGGCAAATAATACACGACGTCAAAGCATAGCTAAGCACAAATGAAAAACAGATGATAAACAGAAAGAAATACAAATGAACAGACAGACGTAAATGCCAGACGTTAAATTGAAGGGGAATTATGGAAGGTAAACATAGTTAGACCAAATTTCCCCACTAAATAAAATATGGTCAAAGCAATGCATCATAACTTAAATGATCAACGAACATTGTTTTGGGTCATATTGAAAACGTATATTTCAGCAAAAGGAAGGCGTCTAGATTAAGCCCCGGTTGCACGAAGAAACGGCTGAGTTAATCAATGTTCAAACACGTCACTTTTAGTGAACCGCATAGAGTTCCTTCCATACTGTTCACACAAAGTGACGTGTTCAATCGTACGTTGATGTTGATTTTGATTTTTTGTCCTTTCGTGCACTCGGCCCTAAATGTTCAAAACTCACAGTCGGGTGGAGTGTTCGTTGCTCCAACGTGGTGCACAGACCAGCAGGTCAGTTGCTACTAAGAAGGATTTACACTCAATAAATGTATCAATGAAAGCCTCCACCATTAACTTGACCAAAGCATTCACGGAAATGAAGATTATTACAACAATTTAGATGGATATCGGCAAAGATCTAACTAAATTCGGATTCACCACAAAAAACGAAGAGGACGAAGGCTTCGTATCAGTTAAATTGGTGAACGATGAAGGATCAAACAAGGAAACCGACAAAAATGTTGGTGGACAAGTCGTGACAATTTGTGGAATCTCGTGAGCGACTTTCGCAATTCCTTAAGTGGATAAAAGGATGAGTGTGAATTTCACTTAGACTAGTCAACAACTAAAAAAGCTGTCAAAGGTGACAGACCTAAAATTTTTCCGAAATAAACAAATCTACCATTATTCAGGCTAGTTTCAACATTTTGAAGATTACGGAGGAGAACGGTTACTCTCTTTGCTGATGTGGAGATAGCGCCGATTGGTCTTAAGACCCAGTCCAAGAATTCACTACTTTTGGTTCCACCGCTTGTTTCTGGTACTTCAAGGGTAATTCTACAAATCATGAATCCAAGATAACACGCCGCCGATACATCAGGCGAGCGCGTCTGCACGCCGCCTCCACGCCACTGCCACCCTCGCGCCCGGATTGCCTTCCCCGGGAGCGCCGACCCGCCTTCGCGTCGCTTGAAGCATCGTATATAGACAGCAGCATCAAAGATGCACTAACCCGCCACACCGCCATACCACCACACCGCCACACGCACTCGGGGATGTATTGAAGATCTGGCGAAAATCATATTGACAGATAAAGGTGACACATCTAGAAAAACCCTTGGTTTAAGGCGATCAAGAGTACATAACTACATAAATTAGACCAAAGCATTCAAAAAAACGTTCTACTATACATACACCGCAGTGCCTCCAGGGTGGCACACCGCCTTTTTAATATTATTTCCTTTTTAATTGTTAAGTATTCTTCTTTTCATTTCATTCAATATTGTTATGCCAGCCATTTTTTATTAATTATCATATTGACATTACTTTTGTAAGTATTTATATCACGTTTAGTTTACATTATGGTTTTATATTTTATAGAGGTATGGCATTGATCCTGCCAGGCACTAGTAACGAAAGTCAAACATCCGATGAAGGCATAGAAAACCTAGTGCAGTGCCCGGACTGCTTACAACCCAGATTTTTCAAGGGTACAAGGGGGTTAAAAGTGCACCATGGAAGAAAACATAAAGCAGCGCCCACCCAAACCCAAACACATAATAATAACGACTTATTATGGCAAAGAATGAGTAATTTTAAATTTAAATATCCCGTAGTGAAAAGAATTCCTCGTGGCGCACGTTCATCAGTGGCCACATCTTTATCTAGCCACATTAAAAATGTCCTAAAAGATAACGACGCAGAGAGCTGGGAAAAACTAATGACGTTTTCATTCCGTACGCTGCACGTGGGGCGGGAAAAGGATGCGGGAGTTTCCCTTACCCAAAAAATTAGGCAAAACTGCAATAACACAAATAACTTATCTGCAAATGATCCCTACTCTCGAGACCAGTCAAGTGCAAGATTCGAACCCTGTCGAACTGGTAGCATTCTCAAAAAGATTGAGTCAAAAATAAACGATGGAGACATAAAGGGAGCCGCTCAGCTTCTATTCTCACAGGATGCTGTCGCTCCAAACTTACCGGACACCATTTCAGCCTTAGAGTCCAAACATCCACCTTCATCCCTTACAACACAACTCCCAGATCCCCCTAGCGTCTCAGAACCGACACCTATAGCGAAAATTGAGGATGTATTGGCGGCGATTATGTCCTTCAGGAACGGTTCTGCAGGTGGCTTAGACGGTATGTCCCCACAGCATTATAAAGATCTGGTGTCTAACTCTGTGGGCCCTTCTGGAGCGATCCTCCTCGAGGACCTAACGCAGCTTGTGAACCTGATGCTGTCAGGAAAAGTGTGCATAGATATCACCGATGTTCTATATGGTGCTAACTTATGTGCGCTAAAAAAGAAAGATGGAGGAATTCGTCCAATAGCCATTGGAAACACTATCAGGCGAATAGTCTCCAAAATTTGCTGCAAAAAAGTTCGATCTGATCTATCAGAAAAGTTCCAGCCCATTCAAGTCGGTTTTGGGAGCAAAGGAGGTTGTGAAGCTGCAGTACACGCCGCACGCGGTTTTTTGTCTGAAAACAAAGCTGGAGTTTTGTTGAAGGTGGATGTTAGAAATGCATTCAACTCCGTAAATAGAGGCGCAATGTTGGCAGAAATAAAAGATAATCTTCCACAATGCTACCATTATCTTTGGCAATGCTACAGCATTTTTTCTAAATTAACTTATCAAAATCACCTACTTCATTCAGCGGTCGGCTGCCAACAGGGTGACCCACTCGGACCAGCTATTTTCAGTTTAGCGATTCATCCGTCTCTTAATTCTAAATTCAATGTATGGTACCTGGATGATGGCACCATAGGAGGTGATGCAACCACAGTTTTCGAAGATTTTCAAGACGTTATAAGAAAATTCAAAAATATCGACTTAGAACTTAACCTTTCAAAGTGTGAGCTATACATCCCTGACTCGTTCACGGAAACGGAAAAAAGCGAAATCAAATCCAAATTTACATCCATAGCTCCTGAAATAAAAATTGTCAACAATGAAACGCTTCATCTCCTAGGGGCGCCGATTCTGGAGGAATCTTTCCGCGGTTTTGTTTTAAATCAAATTTCAAATTTTAACCAAAATTCTGATAATTTGAAAAAAATCAATCCACACATGGCATTATTCATCATTAGGTTCTGCTTATTTGTTCCAAAATTCACATATGTTCTGCGTTGTACTCCTCTTTGGCGACATGGGGATCTCCTAGAAGACTTAGACAGTATGATTCGAAAAATGTTAGTTGGCATTCTTAATTGCATTATTGACGATCGCAGCTGGCTGCAAGCTACTCTTCCAGTCCGTATGGGTGGCTTAGGTATCCGGCGGACTGCTAGTGTGGCTTTGCCAGCCTACCTGTCTTCATCACACAGCACTCAGAAACTTCTGAACAATATTTTGAAACCATCAAGTGAAACAGAGGCCGCGTTCTTAGCTGAAGCCAAAACGTCATGGGAGCAAGCTTGCCCAAATACACCGCTGCCCACCAGTGTGATTTCTCAAAAGCTATGGGACGAGCCCCTTTGTAAACAGATACAAGAAAACCTTTTAAACAATCCTGTTAACCCAGCAGATCGAGCTCGTCTTCTTGCTACGAGCTCAAAAGAATCAGGATACTGGTTGCAAGCTGTGCCTTCCTCGAATGTCGGCACGTTATTAGATCGAAACACGTTTTGTCTTGCGGCTAGCCTTAGGATCGGTGCCAAAATTGTTGAGCGACACCGCTGCCAGTGCGGCGCGATGGTCGATCAACTCGGCCACCATGGCCTATCGTGTCAACGCAGCGCCGGTCGCCTATCCCGCCATGCCAGCTTAAATGACGTCATCCGTCGGGCTCTTGCCTCCGTCAATGTGCCGGCTCTTCTGGAGCCGTACGGTGTTGCACGTGACGACGGTAAGAGGCCAGACGGAATGACGCTCATTCCGTGGAAAAACGGAAAAAGCTTAGTATGGGACGCAACATGTGTAGATACGGTGGCGCCCTCTCACATTGATGCAACCTCCCTGGAAGCAGGCGCGGCGGCTGCAGGCGCGGAGGCACTAAAACGGCGCAAATATTCAATGCTCAGTGAGTGCTATATGTTTGTGCCGTTTGGTGTCGAAACGTTAGGCTCATGGGGGCCGGATGCTAGAACTCTGTTTGAGGATTTGTCGTCGCGGTTGATCGAATCATCGCGTGACCAGAGGGCTGGCTGGTATCTCGGGCAGAGGTTGAGCCTAGCTATCCAGAGAGGGAATGCGGCCAGTCTTTTGGGCACCCTGCCGCCTGGCAGCGATATGGCTGAAATTTATTATTTGTTATAAATGTGTGTAATTTTAGGAATAGTTTAATTTATAGGATAATGTTTAATATTTTAGTTTTTAATTTCTTTGTTGACTGATATTAAATGCCTAAGCTAAAAATAATAAATTAAAGTCAAGTCAGATTGTTTAACTTTGTAGAATCCTTTTATTTTATCTTTGAAATTGTTGAACGAATTTTTGTTTTTATTTTCGATTAACATTTTCCGAACACCGTCTTAAAATGTGGCGATTTCCGTATTTAGCTTATAATGTTCAGTATGATTTTGTATAGAAATGATATTAAAAAATAATATGAATTTTAATTTTTTTTAAGTAGTAGTTTGGTTCGAAATAGTGTGATGAGAGATCATAGTAATACAATGATAAAGAGGGCATGTAAAGATGGTTTTGACAAATAGAACGAACGAGTGATGAAAGAATTACAAAGCATAACGCTGTCCCTCCGTCCCTCCCCTCAACGCGTAACGGAGAAAATGCACAAATTGACAATATAATAGACATTCCAAAAATAACAACCCACCGATCTTCTAGATCCTTTATCTATAGGGTTGGTAAACAATGGAATTAACTGCACTCGAGGCATTTCCCCCAAAAGTACGTCCTTCAAAGCACTTGGCCGGCCGGCATGGATTTCGCAGCCCCCCAAATATTCGAAACCGCTTGGACATTTTCTGGCACCTTGAGAGGTCCTGGCGTATGCCATTTGACGCGCTTAACATAAAAAAGCCAACGTACTGATCGAGTTGGGGTGGAGCTGGGAATTTAAGAATGCCCGCCCGACCGAGAAGGACTTACGATGGGGAAATAGGTCATGTGCTCCAAAAATGACAAAACATTTTAATAAGACAGAAAAAACCGGCAAGGGCGAGTCGGACTCTCACACGAAGGGTTCCGTACCATCTTACAAGATTTAACACAAAATATTCACTTTTTGTATGCCCCCATTAAGTTGTATTATGTTAAATACATACTCTGTGAAGATTTCATCTACCTATCTATTACGGTTCATTAGATGCAGCCATGTGACGGACGGACGGACGGACGGACGAACGGACATCGGAGGCTTGGTAATAGGGTTCCGTTTGGTACCCTTTGGGTACGGAACCCGAAATAAGAACAGGCATAAAAAAATTGAAATTTCGAATGTAATCGTTTGGTGCCTCTTTTTATGTAACTGGACATTGATGACTATACCACACATCTAACCCAACACACCTCATAGGAACCAGGTGCCATGCCAGGACCTTTTTATTGCGGCAACATTAAACTGAATGGAAAGCACGGCCAGTTTTCGCTAGTTCTTCGACCATCTTGAGATGGTACCAGCCCGGGTGAGATTAACCGTACCTCGAACCGTACTACCTAGTAAGTAATGAGTCTTACTTTCGGTAAACTTGTTCAGTCTTACATTTCTCTGTTTTTTTTTTTGTTAATAAATATTTTGTGCTTTCAGTGAAGGTTCTGTCACTTCATGTTAAATTTAACCGCTGTTGATCTTCTTAAATTAATCAATACAATTGGTCCGACTGCATTACCTCCCGTGCCTGTCGAAAGAGACAACTTAGACATTTCATTCCACGTATGTCTCCTTTCTTATTTATTAAGTGGTAGGGCTAGTTGAGTGATAACGAAGGGTTAAAATATAAACAACTCTGACATGGTCAATTCAGCTGCGCAGAGCGAGCAAATTTCGCAACTTGCGACGCACAGGGGGTCCATTCAGAGCAAGAGTGAGTTCGAGTTCGGGAGTGAGTTAACCTAAAAATAGCAGGGAAATATATTATTATTTAAATAACGGAACCGTTATTTATACTTCCAACGTATTTACGGGACAAACCAGATTTTTACCTAACTATAATGATGTTCTAGAAGTGTGGAAACAGTAACTATTTAAAAAAATGAGTTGATATTTAGTGGCGAATTCGAACTCACTCTTACTCTGAATGGACCCCCTGAATACGATTGCAGGAACGTGGAAAGGGGTCCATTCAGGGCAAGAGTGAGTTCGAATTCGTCACTAAATATCAACTCACTTTTCTAAATAGTCAATGTTCCCACACTTCTTGAACATCATTGCAGTTAGGTAAAAATCTGGTCCGTCCCGTAAATACGTTGGAAGTATAAATAACGGTTCCGTTATTTAAATAATAATATATTTCCCAACTATTTTTAGGTTAACTCACTCCCGAACTCGAACTCACTATTGCTCTGAATGGACCCCCTGAACTGTAGGCCCAAGAGATACCAAACTGACCGTGAGTTATTAGCATAACACACCACATGGAAACTAGGTGCCATGCCAGGACTTTCCTCATATTGCTCGGCGGAACTGGATGGAAAATACAAACAATTTTCATTGCCGCTCCGACCATCGTTAATTTAATGCGAAGGTACCATGCCAGGCGGGATAAACCCAACCACCTAGTAAGTAAGGAACCTCAAATTTTGACGTGAAATCCAGAAACCAACCGCGCTCAGAGGTGCTTGACCAAGCATATCGAATCGCAAGGCGTCGCGCCACTGGGATACCGAGGCTGAAAATTTAGCTCGACATCCGTCAAAAACGACACTGCCCCGAGCGGAGCCGGAAATTGAAGGGGACTTGCAGTTTTACGTGGAATCCGACCCATGGCCAGCCTCAACGCTTAAAAATGATCACCCATCCAGAACCTAACCGCGCTCAGAGGTGCTTCACCAGCTTATCGATTCGCAATCGCACACTGAGCTATCGAGGCTAACACTGAATGACTAAATTGGTTGAGAGACGCAAAACTCGAGAACGGTTGACTACTTATTAAATTCACCAATTTTTTACCACACTCACAATACCGCAAATATGAAAATCAAAAAATAACAACTACCGCCACCTAGGTATTGCCTGCCAACATTAATTAAACTTGTAAAATTTGCTTATGACTTGTGGTGCTAACAGTACATCATATTACTACAAGATGGCGCTTCAAAATATACAATTGCATGCCTTAAATTCACTTTAACGCGCCATCTTTGCTCGAAGCGAAGAACTAATAATGCAGATTACATTGAAAACGTGAACGAATAAGGGAGTTCTGGATGTAGAAATGACGAAAGCTAAATATAGATGGCGGTAGATGTTTTATCCTTATTTTGGGTAAATGTCTCCATCTATGTATTGTTGGTATTGTCAACCTTATTTACCTGGTTCTTTCTTGTTAAGGTCGAATAATAATAAAAAAAACAAACTTTTATTTATTTACTTACTTATTTTTTACTTACTTATTTATTTTTATTTACTCTCTGGCGTAGAGGTGAAAAAATGTACTTCGGAGAATCTTCTAGGATAGCAGAGATGGCAGAATTGGATGGTTTCTCCTACATGGGCACATTTCTCCCATCTGGGCCCTTACTACGAACCCTATCGAGTAGGCGCTATCGAGAAGGCGATATCGCCTGTCGAAAATATTGTATGCGTTCGACAGATGGTTTGTGATATAGGGCTAGTCTATCAATAATAATATAATATAACATAATAATAATATAATAACGAAAACGCTGTCGAGATTTTTACAGCTTTTAGTTTTAAGTTAGATATTTTTTGTTTTCTTCTATTTTGGACATACAGTGTTCTTATAACATAATATGAATAATACCAAATCAGCAGAAGTAATAGTAGACGATTGATGGTTTATGATGGCTAGAAACAGTTTTCACACAGTTAGGAATACAGTAAGAGAAAACAGTAATAGCACACAGTTCGTAAATAATTAAAGATTAGTACTGCTGATTTATTTGAATTGACAGTTAAAGGGCCTTTATTACTAAATTGCTGATTATCTTGAGATGGTAAGAAACGCCCTTTAATGTGAGGATTAAGCAAATCAGTACTCGGTAGAAGATACCCTTATTGTAACCAATTGACTTATTTGGTTCTATTTTCCGTTGCAAGACAGTTGTTATTGTCGGAATAGTCTGGTTTTCACCAAGTGCTGATTTATTTTAATTGACACTTGAAGGGCCTTTATTACTAAAGTACTGATTATCTTGTACAGGTAGCTGTAAGAAAGGCATGTGAGGATTAAACTAATCAGTACTTGGTACCCTTAATTCACAACTATTTTTCAGTGATTATACGATAGTGTCTTAGCCCTAATAAACAAACACGGATTTATAGCCAACATTCCTTTGAATAAAATGCATAACCAGGTGGCCGGAACGATGACCTGCCCACCCCATAAACGGTGCAATGGTATATGGGTCGCAAAAAAACTTAGCACACACTACAAGGGTTCATCCCGAGGGCATTGTCTGAGCCAACGCTTCGGTTGACCCTTCTATTCGAAATTACAATTTGAATAGGGTCGGCCTGACCAAGTCTTTTAGAAATACGAAAAATCCTGCATAGGGCGGCCCAGCGCAATTATTTTTAGAACATAATGGAACCTCAAATTTAGTTTTCGATTGTGATGGACCTTTATGACCCTTTCTTTGGGGATTATTGACATTAAGTTTTGCATGTTAACTAGTTAGAGTTTTTGAATGTGAGATAAATTATTATTTTGGGTTTTGTTTGGTAACGGCAGCTGTGGTTCGTTAGTCCAAATACAAGGGTTAGTAAGGACCTCACAGTAAACAAAACGTGGGTTCCGGCACTTAAAACAGTACATGTGATCCCACTGTATTTCATCCCGTTCATGTCGTAAACGATTCACGATGTTGCGACGATTTTGTAACCACGTAAAAGTTACGTTTAAAAACTACCCGAGTTTTAAATGAAATTGTCCATGTTTTCCAGACATTCCAATGCAACCGTGCAACATTAAGGTAACTGACATGTCTCCTGGTTTAAATGTATTGTAGGTACCAAAGGCCATGCCAAAATTAGATGCTCTTTACACATTTGCTTGACACTGGCAAAATATAAATTTTCGTAAAGATTGATTCTTTGCTGATACATTTGAAAATGGAACACTTGTCAATTGGAGTTATTATTTTTTTAAATATTTTTTTTGCTGAGAGAATCGGACGGGAATATTCTTACAGTCATAGAGCTCACTCGACGAGATGCCATTATTTATTATGATTATAAAAAACCGGCCAAGTGCGAGTCGGACTCACACACGAAGGGTTCAGTACCATCGTACAAGATTTAACAAAAATAAATATTTTTTTGTCCCCCCTTTAATTTTTTAATTTTTTTATTTCAAGTATTTGTTGTTATAGCGGCAAAATAAATACATACTTTGTGAATATTTCAGCTGCCTACCTATTACGGTTCATGAGATACAGCACTGTGACAGACGGACGACGGACAGACGGACGGACGGACAGCGGAGGCTTAGTAATAGGGTTCCGTTGGCACCCTTTGGGTACGGAACCCTGAAAAGGATTAAAACGCTAATAATATTTAAATAATTAATTAGTACTTTTGGTGAGTCTGCTTGTTCAAGAACTACAGTTTTTAATTGGTTTGCTGAGTTTAAAAGAGGACGAGGACGCTTTGAAGATGAGGCGAAGACAGGTCAGCCGTCAACCGCGGTCACTCAAGACAGTGTGAGGGAAGTCGAAAAACTTATTCGTGAAAACAGAAGAATTACATATCTTGAGCGAAAACTGGGCATCGGATCAGCAGCAATGCACATCATCACTCTCTGTCCGAAGGCTTGTTCGAGATGGCTGCCGCATAATCTCACCGCTGAACAGAAAGGTTGTAGCGTGGATTGGTGCCGATTTATAAAAGATAAACGCGACCTGCGTTTCATTTCGTTATATTACATATTCGTTACCTTGCGACGATTACCTTGTGTGAGCAAAAATACCGATTTACATGGAAGATCTTTTGAAAGAATACTGAGTGGTCAGTCTGAGTTCTCACCTAAATTGGCGTTTACGGCAAACCGATCGACTGGCGTTTTCCGTAAAAACGTCAAACTCCATACAAGTTTTTACTAGATATTCTGTGGCTTTACTTCTGCAAGCTGTCAAAGTCAAACTCGGACTTTCGATTTGTATGAAAACGCGGAGTCGCCGTAAACGGCAACGTCCATGTATTTGAGTAAGCTGTCAAATCAAACTCAGACTCGCAAATGTTAGTTCGATTAACGCCCACTGCGCGCGCTCTTCAATTCCTCCATACATTTGAAAACGCCAGTCGATGGGTTTGCCGTAAACGCCAATTTAGGTGACAACTGGGACTACAGGCTCAGATCAGTGTTCATCCTTTATTTTAATCATATGGAACACATCGAAAACATCGTTTCAATTAGAACATGCCAATATATACAAGTCAGATATAATAAAAAATGTTCGGCTGCAGAATGTAACCGAAATTTATTAATAACTTCATTTACTTGTATGCCTACGATTCGCCAGTTTGCGATATAAATAAATATGTATAGTGACTATAAGTCTTTACCTGTGAAATTGGAGAGTTGCATGAAAATTGTAAAATATAAAAATTTTAGTAATTTTTAATTTTAGGTAATAAAAGTACTAGCCCAAATTATCTATACAATTTTGCCGTTATGATGACAGTTTGACCCTTTGCTGTAGAAGTCTGCCGGACGGGAGGAGATGAAGTCAGCGAAAGCGTTTTATACTGCCTCTCGTGTGTTGTTTTTTTTCCCTTTAAAACATATCTAAGTTGAAAAAAAGTTAAAATCTGTTGGGGCAAGGTCCAGTTAGTACGGTGGGTGACGGACAGCTTCCAGCTCTAACTCTTGTACCTTTGCGATGGTCCGTCGTGAAGTGTGCGCTCGCGCGTTGTCGTAGAGAAGTCGTGGGAAAGAGCGATTGACCAGTCGTGGTTGATGAGTTGCGAGTTTCTCCATCATTGTATGATCAGGCAATAGACGTCTGCCGTCACTGTTGTGCCATTCGGTAAGAAGCTGTCATGTACAAGTCCGGCACTTGTCCACCGGACAGTCACCATCATCTTGTTGTGAGTAATTTTTCTTTGACGTACTGATTAGGTGCTATCCCGGGGTACAGTCAACCAAAGGTTAAAGGATACACTTCTGGTTAAACGTAAAAATGAATGTTGTATAAATACAACCTCCGATTCAATTTTGTTAGGGTATGTTTACTCAGTAGCTAGTAGACATCCTCAGCTATGTTTGAATCTATACTCAACCCAATAATTGTTTCCAAAAGTCAAATTATTTCGACTGATCATCTTTTAATTCAACCGGATGTGTATCCTAAACTCTTTGTTCGACTATACACCTACTGAGACGAATGCTTACGGTTGTCGTACAGGATCTAGTTTTTCATCGCTGGTAACAATTCGATTAAGAATTCCCTCGTTTATATACCGCTTCAGGGGGTCCATTCAGGGTAAGAGTGAGTTCGAATTCGTCACTAAATATCAACTCACTTTTTTAAATAGTCAATGTTTCCACACTTCTTGAACATCATTACAGTTGGGTAAAAATCTAGTCTGTCCCGTAAATACGTTGGAAGTATAAATAACGGTTCCGTTATTTAAATAATAATATATTTCCCAGCTATTTTTAGGTTAACTCACTCCCGAACTCGAACTCACTCTTGCTCTGAATGGACCCCCAGTAGTGATATGCATGCTTCGACGCGTAAATCTCGTTAATAGTCGCCTAGTTCGTGTAGCGCTCACTCATCTAGCTTTTTATCTTTCCAATTTGACGCAAGTCCTTCAATGTTGGTTTGACATTAACTCTACTGACTAACATTGATTTAGTTGGATCCGCTTCCACTGTTGTGTCCGCGCACTCTGAAAATGCTGTTTAAAAAATCTCCAATTACATAGGTAAAGGTATATAGAAGAATAATTGGCATATTTTTTTTATTTCAAAGTTTGAAGAACTGTAACTACTTTGTCGCTAAAAACATAAATTGGCGAAACATGATCCAAATGACAGGAACTCTGAGATTCGATCCTAGAAACCGGAAAATTACACCACAATCCCAAACTATTCCAAAATTATTTTCTTATTCAATTATTTAATTTTCAATATTATCGACTTTAAAATATTTACTAATTTTGGCCAATTTTTCCATAATCTTTTAGCGTTATTGTTTGGCGTTACCGTTCCATGAACGCCACTCCCATATAGTCAAAGACTATTCCGATCGAATACTTGTGAAAACCTGTCCGGATACCACACACCACGATCGTTTTAAATGTAATTGACCGAATATTCCAGGAGGTCACGACGTTTTTGGTCACGATAAGGTTAATGGCTGAATCTGGGTTCACACGTTAGAGTCCAATCCTCTGATGCTAAATATTTCGGTATGCCCGTGCCAAGTGGTTGCGTTATCTAGATTAGCTATATAAAATAGATGCTGGTATGTACCTGCTGATGAATATATTGATTATCTGGAAACATTGATACCTATTAATTATACAACAATAACCAGACGGTTTTTTAATTAAATACTTAAATATACCTAAAGTTATATGTGTAACCGAAATCGCCTATAACTACTAAATACAACCAAAGATTTGTTTAGTTTTTGTATTGCTAAGCAAGTATGTACTGATACTTTCATGCTTCGTCATTTGCATCTATTTACCTTATCATATGGATTTTTGTCACCATAACTACTTTTTCAGGCGCCTTCTATACGTAACGCAACCACTCGAAACAGGCAGACTGACACATTTAGCATCAGAGGGTTGGTCTTTATCCCGTGAACCAATTTTCAGCCATTTACGTTATCGTTACCATTTTTGTTGCGACCTCCTAGTCTAGAAGCTTCCACTCGGGTGGTGTGCAGTTACACCGGCTGGATTTGCTGCTACCCGATTCCAACGGACCGGGTCTACAAAAAGCCGTAGCGCCATTTTCGATACCCAGCGACGGGCTACATGGGTGTATGCAACCACGCGCACTCAAAGTATGCTCTACTTCACCGTTCGTGATTTATTTTCCAGGGAAAAAATATACTTAGAAGTAAAATAAGCAAAATCATGCTCTCAATTTATTTTATTGAAATGACAGAACATGTTTTGTATGTAATGTTGTATTTTAATATTTTGTTGAAATTGTATTGTATAAATTAATGTGTCTTTGCTGCGTGGTCGATACTATATATACATCATGTTGATTCAAAGAAGCACTGTATTTGATTAGGACGAAAACGTATATTTTACTTAAGTCGATAAAAATTAAAAGATTAGGTTGCAAAATACGATTTCGTTTCTTACGGATACATATTTAAATGTTAAATGTTTGCATTCAGCGCTTCCGCATATAAAGGAATGTAACACAGTATGTAGAATATACATCCTACTGTTAGTAGGACGCTTTGATTACGGGCTGAGGGACTGAAGAAGGAATCTTAGTTATGGGTCGGCGGAATTTGTAGACAAACTGCCCGCAAAAGGTTTGCTTGCTGGTTCATGTTCTGCCTTGTGCAACGAATATAAAGAAGTTATTTTTAAATGCTTTTTAATTATGCACAGAATTTATCTTAATAACCCTGAGCCAGGATTATCTCTAGGGTAAAATACAGATCAAACACAGCATGCCTCAATAAGTAATAGCCATGGAGGAATATTTCTTCATCTCCATGGTAATTGCATATTGTTTTGGCATGTAAGTAGGTTTTATTGAATTTGCGATGGAGCAATAGTAAAAAGTATTGGCCGTGGCGATTCTTTCTAGTTATAACCAGTTCTAACTAGTTCTAAATGACTTCCTTTTCTCGGTAGAGCGCGCTACGAGTCAGTCAAACTGCATTCACGTACATTCATCGTTGGTCCAGCTTTTTATTGCGATGTCATTATAATAAATCGCGCACAGAGGGCCGATTTAAAACGTGTTCCTGTTGAAATAATATTATAATTAAAAAAACCCTTTTACCTGCGTGTTGACAGCGCAGACCGTCAGTACGTCGCGGGGCGAGCTTTGCACCGCGCATATAAATTGGTTGCATTTCGTCGCAAGAAAAACGCCTCACATTTTCGTGCGTCGAGACCGAATTATAGTAATTTCAATAACACTCGAACGATCTCGTTTGTATGCAATTAAGTCAATTTTACGTTCTTGATTTTGTCGGTTCTCGCGTGCGGTTGGCTGTAGTTCCCGGCGGACAACGATTTTTAGTGCTTTAAATAATGTAATTGTGTTCACTTCGTGTCTCGCTATGTGTTACATAAAATATATTATCAAGACTAGTTTTTAGTCGGACTTGCCCAAAAATAGATCTCATACTATTTAAAATACTAGTGAAAATCGAGGTTGCGGAGGGGTCTATACCACGTTAGGTCACAACGTCACGTAAGCGAGAGGGTCAAAAATGGATAAAATCGGTTACGTAGTATGGGTACGAGCCTTTATCCTACCGACGCATATTCTAAAGGATTACCGTGTACGTGCCTGAAAAAGGCTCGCCAGTGAACTAGTTGTTCAAGCGTCTGCGTGATCAAGGACTTACATCACGATATCTCCAGAGATTCTTGGCTGGATGGGGCTCGCTGAAGAGGCCAATTCGACTTACCACGTGCATAGGTGAAGAATGAATAGACTGCTGACTATCTAGTAAGCAAGGGTTACTAGATAGTTTAGGTATAGGATAGTCTAGGCAAGGGTTACTAGATGTGGATGTAAAAAATAGCTTATGTTCACGTGAAAAAATACATATCGAGCGGCTCTTGGCTCAGCGGCACATCCCAGATGTTTAGGTTTAAATCCCCGCACCACTTTAATTCTATTTCTGAGTTAGATAAATGCGTTAAGTTACGAATGCGAGCTGTTCCATGGTTCGGTATTCACGTAAAACTGTAGGTCCTTTCCCCTACCAGACCAGGTGGTAGGGTTAATACCAGGCGGGATCCAGTAAGCGAGGAAGAGGACCTACACTTTTACGTAAAAACCGGCCAGCCTCATCGTTTGAAAATGTTTACCCATCCAGACCCTAACCGCGCTCAGAGGTGCTTCACTAAGCTTATCGAATCGCAAGGTGTGTCGCGCCACTGGGCTACCGAGGCTGACAAGATCCGGTGAGATTAGCTGTTGCTAAAAGGCCTAACACCACCGAAGTGGTGGGTCTCCTTAAGGTGGCCCAACCCGCTCAACTCCCCATACAAACGGGGAAAGAAGATCACGCCCATATTTCTTATCAGAGATCCCAAATTTTGCTCAAAAGAGCTTTATTTAATCGAATTAGATGTTTGATAACCGTTGGAATTGTAAAATTGTGTTTGGTTTTTAAGTTGTAAGGTCCGAAAGTTCGAATTTTTCGCGCGTTTTATACAATAACTTTGGTGGTTTATTACGCAATGATAAAGTAAGAAAATCTTAAAAAGATTAGTCATCAGACATAGCTTATTTAATCAAAATTTATAATCTGTGTGGTTTTTATTACATTTTTGACTACAGCGGTCGTGGTTTACTTTTAGCTATAAGTCGTTTTGAAAAAAAAAAAATTTCGTAAATCTTACCAAATCATACACTATGCACAATGTCTTTTTTGTGGACATGTTGCATCTTCCTCATCACGGAGCCTGTCTTTTTGTTTGAAACAGAGAAGGTCCCAGAGCGCAACAGCACGGTTTTGTACAGTGCCCGCGAATGAGTTACTCCCGCCGGGTTGGGCCACCTTAAGAAGTTTTGTTTGAACTTGAAGCATTTTGAAGGACCTTAAAGAAGCTAAAGAACATAAACGATGCATCCGACTCTCAGCGAGAAAGTAGTACCATCCCTAGAAAACTGCGACGAATGACCTACATACGCTACATACGGTACAATCACAGCACACCTCTTTCGCTTCATCTATGCACAGATGTACTTTCATACATGCTCTACGATTACGGGTGCTAGGTGCCTGACCTTTACGAAGTATTGAATCGACCTGGTCGCGGTAATTTCTCGTAGTATAGGCCGCCCGGCACGACACTTTCGCTGCAAAGTTTTTTCATTAAATAAAACTTGTAATTAAGAATTAGATGTCTTAGAAATAAACGTTTTGAGAAATTAATGAAAAATTGACTGCAACCTGAAGCTTTAAGAGGGAAACTGGACCAAAAAACCGGCTAAGTGCGAGTCGGACTCTCACACGAAGGGTTCCGTACCATCGTAAAAGATTTAATACAAAAAAGTCACGTTTTTTGTGGCCCCCATACAAAAAACGTGATTTTTTTTAAACCCTTTAATTTTTATTATTTTTTAATTTTACCTATTTGTTGACGGCAAAATAAATACACACTCTGAAAATTTCGGCTGGCTATCTGTATTGTTGATATTCTTCATATATACAATTGGTAAAACAAAATTTATCAGATCTTAATACCTTCAAATCTAGCTTTACATATAATTTGTAACCATTTTAAAACCATGTTAAATTTTTTAATAATTCAATGCGTCATTTACGTTAAACCGTTTTTTTGTCTTGAAACAAACTCATTGTTTTGATATGGAGCTAATGTAAAAATATAAATGTAATGTTCTTTGCAATCGTAACATTTTGATTATTAATTTATTGTATTTTCTACAGCACGTAAATTTATAATCTGTCTGTCTAAATAATTTTCCACACGACTCTAATTATAACTTACTATGAAAACTTCTTGAGTCTTGTTTCCGCTTTACAATACAACTAAATGCTCTTACAACTGCCTGGCTACTAGACGGAACAGAGTGTATACCGTATTACTGGTGAAAACTCACTTAAAAATAGTAGGTCCGTGATGTACACGGAACAGCAAAATTCCCTAGTCTATCAAAAATAAGTAATTATAACCTTAAATTATTTAAATAATAACGTCAAAAATTACCGAATATTTCCCATATTTTTGCCCTAAATGCAATTTGAACGTACTCGCTAGACGTATATATACATACCAGATATGTGCGATTGTATGTGTGGGTATTTGCACGGAAGGCGGTAGGTAAATAAAGTCAGTCGCCCTCTTCAAAAAGAAATAAGATTTTCGAGATGTTCGCATGGGGGTGCATGTCATGTCGTTGGAATGACCAATCTTAAACCTTTATGAAGTGAATGTTGTTAATATGGTCGGGAGACTCAACTTTATTGCAAAAGTAAAGATACAAGTTAATGTAAATCAGTCAAAGTGATAACATAGACTTTTTACTGAATCTTTATTCCTTATTTTTTATATTATTCACAATTATTGATAAAGGTAATATAAAAAAAGATTAAGAGAGAGCGAGAGAGATGAAAAGTGCGATATAAGCCGGGCGGTAACGCCTACTGCTAGGATGGCGATTCAAACTGTGTGATGATGCCTAAACTAGTATGTATGTATATGGTGTATGGAAGCAAGGACATATGTATCGAATAGGTGACGAAAGAATGACGAAACAAAATTACAGAATATAAGTGTGCAAAATGTCATGTCCGGGCGGCCCAGGAGAATGTACCGCAACCAAGTCGATGTATTACTTCGTAAAGTTCAGGTGCGTAGCACCAGTAACCGTAGAGCATGCATGAAACGATGAATGTCTGTAGATAAAGCGAAAGTGTTCCGTGAGCCTACCCATCCGGGAAAGCGGCGTGAAGTTATGTATACATGTATGTATGTATGTTGTAAATGTCTATATGCGCTATGTATTACACAACTCTAAAAACCGCCCAAGTGCGAGTAGGTCTCGCACACGATGGTTCCGTACCATCGTACAAGGTTTGAAATTATCACATTTATTGTATGGTATTTAATTTTTATTATTTTTAAATTGCCATTATAAAATGTTGTTATATCGGCAAAATAAATACAAACTGTGTGAAAATTTCAGCTAATAAATACAGCCCTGTGACAGACGGACGAACAGACAGCGGAGACTTAGTAAAAGGGTTCCGTTGGCAATCTTCGGGGACAGAACCCTAAAAAGTATCAGGACTTCGGGGCCCTGCTACAATCACGTTAATAAGGAAAAGTGAATCTTCCAGTCTGGTTCGATATTTAAATTTTCTTTTTAGGGCCGCCGCGGGGCGGCCGGGGCCGGGGAACAGGGGTCGCGCCACCCCACCCCCACCCCCACCCCCACCCCCCGCGGGGTCGACCAACCCCCGAATTTTTAAGTTGGAAGAGCGCCAAGCATAAATTTTGGCTAACGAAACCAACATGCTTTTCACAGTTCATTGGTTCAAGAGGGAAATTGGAGACTAGATCTTTTATTTATTTCGGCAAGTTTTACGAAACATTCCTCTGACAATATTCTACTGAAAATATATGTAACATAGGACGTTTGTTTGAATCGAAAGATGTGGTTTGTAAAACATATATTGAAAAACATAATTTAATTAAATGAAATATTTCAAAATATGATGTCAACAAACGTTTTAATAAAAATAAAAAATAAAATGTTAAAATATTAAATTTAAAAAAAATTAAATATTTTTTTTCAATAAATTTAAGAATAAGAATTAACTTGCATTTTGAATAATTTCCATCAAATTCATTCCAATTCAATAATATGTAATGGAGGCTAATAATAAAGGTTCAAGTTAGCCTCGGTAGCCCAGTGGCGCGGCGATAGTGGCGATGAAGCACCTCTGAGCGCGGTTGGGTTCTAGATGGGTGACCATTTTGTAACGGAGACTGGCCTTGGTTTAGATTCTACGAATGAACGATGTCCGAAGCGACAATAAAAATTGTCCGTGTTTTCCATCCAGCTTAGTGTAGCCGTGCTCATAAAGGGAAGGTCCTGGCATGGCACCAAATTCCTTTGGGAATGTTTTTTTTATGCAACCTGGCATGGATGGCTAATACCATACAACTACCGTAATCATATTAGCCCAATGCACTCCATTCCCGAAGTAATTACGTGCCGTGCCAGGACCTTCCCTTTATGGCCACGGCTGCATTGAACTCCATGAAAAACAGGTCAAATATTGTCTTACCCCCTCCAAGCGTCAGCGACTGCTCACAAACCCAATCCGATATAGTTTTGGTTCTGCGCAGCCGTTGGCGCGACGAGAGGACCGGTGAAAATCTTTCCCGTTAAATATACACTATAAAATGGCGGCGTCCAGAGGGTCGAAGCAGAAGTGCCGATGGAGTCATATCCGTGGATAGAAATGCAATTTCAGCTGTTAATTCAGTTTCATTTTCTCCAATTACGTGCAAACCTGAAATCAGGAAATAGCTAGGACAAGACAATTCGATAACGTGAATAGATAACCCTAAAGTATTTAGAGAGAATATTGTTTGTAAAATTAACACAAGGTTCGAGTAGAACTAACTTTTAAGTTATAGAAACTTATTTACTTATCTTCACATAGCTCCATGCAGCATGTGGTGTAGGGGCTAGAGTAGTCGCCTGTCATGCGAAGTTAATGGGTTCAAATTCTTGCCCCGACGAACCACTTTATTTCTCTTTCTGGATAAATGCTTTCTTTCTCTTTCTGAGTTGGATAAATACATTTCGTTATGAACGCGCGCTGTTCCATGGTTTGGAATCCATGTGAAACAGTAGGTTCCCTTTCCCAACTACATGGAAGGTTAAAAGTCCGCCCTGACAGGTATTAATGCATTAAATAAAAAAAAAATAAGCATCAATATGAAAATTGTCCATATTTTCCATCCAGGGAAAGTCATTGCATGGCACGGGAGTGTGGTGTGTTGGGCTAATGTCATGAAGGTGGGTTTGGCATTAGCCATCCATGTCCCAGCCTCATTAAAATGCTCGCTGTTAGTAACAAACTCACTACTTTTAGGGTTTTTTTTCACCTATTGCTGATTAGCCTAATCGCCATATAAAGTGCATTTCTTAGAAGCTTACAATCAATGCCAGTACGAGATAATCAGACTTTAGCAATAAAGGCCCTTTAACTGTCGATTAAAATAAATCAACACTTGGTGAAAAACAGGCTTATATGAATAAATTTAATTTCGTTCTCGAGTTCGAACCGAAATAGGTTATGCAATAGCCCATTGAGGAGAATACATGAAAAAGCAATAAACCAGTGAAATGGCACATGCAATATAATTATACATTGCACATGCAATATATGCATACATTATAATTAAATATCTTGGTATATATATTGATGAACATCTCAACTGGAATGAACAAATTAACAACCTAATAAAAAGGGTCAGAAAGCTAATATACTCGTACATCTTTAAAGTGACTCGAAACATTCTGGACAAAACTACGCTAAAAACAATATAATATATTATGGGCTTTGCCAATCCATACTCAACTACTGCATTCTTGCATGGGGCAGTGCAAATAAAACATCCATGAAACGCCTGGAAATATCTCACAAGGCAGTACTGAAGGTAATGACAAATAAACCAATAAGATATCCCACTAATAAAATTTTTGATGATGTACAGGTTCTCTCCGTTAAAAAACTATACATTTTAAAGCTTTGCTTTTACTTTAATTCCCATAAAGGTGAAGGCATGCTAAAGCGGCCGGAACACAAACACAATACAAGAACAAAGCAAAATAAATTCATCCAACCTTCAACAACCTCTAGATTTGCTCAACGATTATTGCAATGGCTCGGGTCACGAATTTATAGTAGCTTCGACACTGCAATTAAGGAATCCAGAAACTTAAAAACTTTTAAAAAACAAGTTACAACAATATTACTCCACATGTCCTCAGACGAAATCGAAAAACTATTCAGTATAGAAACTTAAAAATGAAACTCATACTAACATTTTTATGTACACCAATCACCAATAACTGGCTCTTACACATACTTATACATACACATACACATATACACATCACTACACACCTTTACACAACCCTGCTTATGTACTTTTTCATGCATACCCATACCCAACCACAAATAATAGAATTATAGTGTAAAATACTCAATCACACAAACCAGCACTTTTGACACTAAACTTTTCAGAGTCGATAGCGATTATTCGCAGTTCACATTAAAACTGTTGCTTTCCGTCAGTTGCACCCTACTACACAGAATTAAATTCTTTTGTAGGTTGCACAGTGCAAATATGTAAAACTTTAAAGACTGGGTAGAAAAAAGAAATGTATGCTACCTGTTCATGCTATATCTGTACAATTATCTACTTACCTTGTGTGTGAAATAAATAAATAAATAAATAAATAAATAAATAAAATGGTGTTATCCAAGTATCTTCGATTTCAGCTGCTTTAAATAAATACATTATGAATTAACATGTACTTATAGGAAAAAACAAGAGTTTATGACGGTCCAAAGTGACTACGGAATCCTGAAAATTAATGTAACCCCGACGTGTCAGCTAGCGGTACCCTGAATGGATGCAGGAAGGCCTCGTTTACGAACAGGCAGTGGCTTCTTTCAGACTTCCGGCACTTGTGTCATCAAAGGAACGATGCAGCGGCCGTATTGCCGAACAGCGACTGTCGCTGCCAGCGTCGGTATCGCTGCTAACGAGTCATCGCATACAAATAGTAATAAAAAGTTTTGCGGCTACCATCGACTTACCATGGATTACCGATACCGACGACATATACATATGTCGATGGCGGTTACGGATAAAAAACAAATGCCGTTGCCTATCTGTTATCCGCAGCAACGGTAGCAACAAAATGTTGCATGCGATGACTCGTTAGCAGCGACACCGACGCTGGCAGCGACAGTCGCTGTTCGGAATAAGGCCGCAGATAGCATCTTTCTGGACACAGTTGGGCCGTTCGCGGACCAACTGGTCAAACGAAGTTCACATAGGAGACGGTACTTCAATAAAATTAGTGTGTTAAAAAGGGATGGTGAACGATTGGATGGGATGAAATGAAATGAAAAAATACGTTATTTGCAGCCATACAAGAAGGCAGAAATTAATGCGATAAGGCATTCTCAACCATTCAGCCTTAGAGATGTAGCGGGCAAAAAAAAGTTAAACATAATGAATTAGAGAAAATCTTAATCAACCTAAAAATATGGATTTATATATTAAAATAAATCACATGAAAATACGTACATACACTTAAACATATTAATAGACATAAGATACACGTACACATACATTATTATATACCATATAAACAGATCTACACTTACAAAAAGACATATATATATTTGATAAATAGAGGTTAAAAACTCTTGATTTTTTAAGAACAATGTGACAAGAAACAATCAGGAAGCAAGGGAATGACATTTAAGGTGGCCCATCCCGATCAACTCCCCATACAAACGGGGAAAGAAGCACACGCCCATATTTCTTATCAGAGATCCCAAATTTTGCTCAAAAGAGCTTTATTTGATCGAACTAGATGTCTGATGCCCGTTGGCATTGTAAAATTGTGTTTGGTTTCTAAGTTATTAGGTCCGAAAGTTCGAATTTTTCGCGCGTTTTATACAATAACTTTGGTGGTTTATTACGCAATGATAAGGTAAGAAAATCTTAGAAAGATTAGTCATCAGACATAGCTTATTTAATAAAGATTTATAATCTATTTGGTTTTTGTTATATTTTTGAATACAGCGATCGTGGTTTACTTTTAGCTATAAGTCGTTTAGTAATTAAAATTTTCGTAAATCTTACCAAATCATACACTATGCACATTGTCTTTTTTGTGGACATGTTGCATCTTGCTCATCAACGAGCCTGTCTTTTTCTTTGAAACAGAGAAGGTCCCAGAGCGCAACAGCACGGTTTTGTACAGTGCCCGCGAATGAGTTACTCCCGCCGGGTTGGGCCACCTTAAGATCAATATCAATGCAATATGCGAAGGCAGCTAGAACTACCGAAGACCTAAGGGGCTATGGTCCCGCCTGGGCGTTTTCGGGCGTCCAGCGGGAATAGCGTCGCTCTATGCAATACCTAACGGTTGGTCACTGGGAGCGCTATATAATAAACACCGAAGGGAAAGTCGTATAGCCTGCACAAATATACTCTGTAGCACGGAAAGTAGATGCTTATTAGTAGTATCTCCCTTAACTGAATCTATACTTATAAATAACAATCATTTAATAGCAATAACCTAAGCATTGACATAAATATTGCCTTTACATATTACTGCACCTAAGTGAATTCTGCTATCATGCCTAGATTATTAGCATAATGCGACCACACTTACGCCAAATGAGGGTATGGAAAAACAGAAAGATTTGCCTAATTAATGCAGTTAATTAAAACAAATTGTAATATATTGCAATCGATCCATTCACATACCTTGTGAATTCATTAAGCCAGCATACAAAGTTGCACTGCACTTTAGCTGCAAGCTGCACCCAAAAGAGGAATGGAGTAGCGAATATGTGCATGCATACCTTCGAGCAAGCCTGTAAATGCCAAGTTGATCAGGAAAAAAATCCTGACATACATCTGGTAAATGTTTCAGATAGAACTTACTGGGCCCGCGGCTCCGACCGCGTTAAAGTTATATGATAAATAGTCGGTTTTTCTCCCTAAAAACATTTAAAAAAAATTTTTTTCTTAAATACACAATCACAATTGTTCCAGAGAGATTGAAGAACAGCACTTACGTCCTATCTACAAACACAATAGAAAAATGGTATTTACAAAGAGAATATATGTTTAGGTGATATTTTGTACGTTTGTGATGGGTCCGAAATAACATTATGACAATTATTTTGAAATTGAATAATAGCTTTGAAACCGAAAAGTTTAGCAATTTGATTTTTAAACATTATTAGTATATTGATAATTTTATGTATTTAATGAATAAGACTATGTAATAGGATACCGTTACCTGATTGATTAGAGGTTATACAACGACATAAATTGAAGCATGGTGATCAGATTTGAAAATAATCAGAAAAAGTTTCGTGACATTCGTCGGAAGCTGATTACAATGTTTCAATGTAGATGTTTCAATATAGACGTTGAATAACCTCAAATTATTATGTTAGTTAATTTGTTTGAGTAGTTATTGAATAGTGGATCAATTCCGTCATTCCTAATCAATGAGCCTGATACGAAATTTGAAGCACTCTACTCCAGGTCTACATCTGATCCAGTTTTCTCCTCTAGTAATCTTTACCACGAGTCGATAACGTAATGCCTGTACATTTGACCAGGTTTCTTACAGTGTTAGGAGTATTAAATGAATCTTGTTGATATGAATACTCGCCTTTGCCATTTGAATTTAAAATACAAGTTTGCATCCGCAATGCTTTTCATGTTACTATTATTGAATTACTTAGGTCAAAGATTAGATCAGTGATAATGGCTTGAAATATACCTGGTTCTAATATGGTAACAGATACATTGACTTGAAGATAGAGGCATGTATAATAAACGTTTCTGTTCCTAATATGGTTGTCATAAAATTTTTCTTCAAGGAGTCATATAATAATGAAATTTAATAATTCTTCATCTTTATAAACGTGGGTGCCCTTCATATTGACATCCATTCCGATGTCATGTTTGCTGCTGTGTGCCATGTAGTTATATCCGAATCGAAATTAAGAATGGCGCAACTTGTGTAATAGATCTGGGATATTCGTAGATCAGGACAGTGTCTTGGTTTTACTGAGATATTTGGGTACAACATATCTACCGAACTTAAGTAGAAGAGAACTGAACTGTTTAAGTCGACCCTGAAAAAGATAACACAATGTATGACTCCGCAGTGTATATTTGAGGTCAGTAAAGTACAACATCTTGAAGTAAAAATTAACCGTGTTTCATTGAAGCCTGCTGCATTTTTTAGGGTTCCGTACCCAAAGGGTGGAAACGTCCGCTATCCGTCCGTCCGTCCGTCTGTCACAGGGCTGTATCTCACGAACCATAATGGGTAGGCAGGTGAAATTTTCACAGAGTGTGTATTTATTTTGCCGCTATAACAATTAATAGGTAAAATAAAAAAAAATAAAAAAATCAAAGGATACGTTACGGATTACCCATACAAAAAACGTGATTTTTTTGTGTTCAATCTTGTACGATGGTACGGAAGCATTCGTGTGCGAGTCCGACTCGTACTTGGCCGGTTTAATTATCAACCCCCTTTTATTATCTTTATTTTTTAATTTTACCTATTTGTTGTTATAGCGGCAAAATAAATACACATTCTGTGAACATTTCAGCTGCCTACATATTACGGTTCATGACATATTACGGTGACAGACGGATGGACGGAGGGACGGACGGACGGACGGACGGGCGGACAGCGGAGGCTTAGTTGGCACCCTAAAAACTGGAAGTCCTCAACAGAGTGCGTCAGTATATCACGCCGGAATAAAACTATTGCGCTACTATGGGCAGATAAGTACTTGCGTGGAGTATTTTGCATTAGAGGCATTTCCCCGAAAGTGCAACCTGGGAAATGTGAAAATTAGGAAGCCCAATAGTAGTGTCTTAAGGCACCTCTTAGGGTCTGGCGTACGCCATTTGTCGCGCCTTACAAAAAAAATATAGAGGAAAGTAAATTAATTCTTGCCGTGGTTTTACATAATCTGCACGGCTCACATAGCATTAATTATTCAAACTAAAAAAATCGTCGAACACAACCCTCCGCCGAGTCACCAAGGCGTGAGTGAGTGACTCCAACGTCCACCTCCAATTACGAAGTGAATTTCCAAAACCCCGACTCGGAGAAATCAATTTCCTCATTTTCTTGCGTCGCCTGGACGCCTAATCCACTTCTCGGGGAGGGCGACGGCTCCCCGCTCGGGGCCGGGAGGGCGAGGGGGCGAGGGGGAAGGAGGAGTGCGCACGCGCAAAAAAAATGGCGGCCGAAAAAGAACGCTCGAAAATAAAATAAGAACGCGGAGTTGCGCAGCGAGCGGGGGCGGTGGGGGCTGGGTGGGGGGCGATGTCGCGCGACCACCCCCTTAAATAGGACGGCTCACTGCATCGTTTAGTAGACCTTAGAAACGATATTGCCTTAGAACATCTTTATTACCTTAGCCATAACCTGCTGTACTGTTTTGTGTCTGTGTGTGTGTTACAAGCCGTGAAGTAGGATTAGCAGCGTCCCATTTTCAGGTAGTGGTAGGCCCACCGATATGTTGGCTTTGTATGAAGGCTCTTCCTGTGCCTATCGAGCTGAGGTTAAAATATTATAGGAAAAGCTTCTTCTAGCCTTGTTCTAGGTATTAATTAGCCTTTTCATACTTAATGAATGTAAATGTATCTATTAGCAATAGTTATTATGAGTGAAAGATCATACATTGTTTGCTATTTCGTTAATGGAATTAATGTAACAAATTAATAATTTTATTAATATGTTATTTGGTTAATTGGTTACTGTTAAAATGTGCATTAATTTGGGGGTTGAGCCAAAATAAATATCATTTATGTTTGCTTTATTGGTTCTTCTTATTTTCTATACACAAATATCACAACTCCAAACATAGATAGACATTCAAACATTCATTTTCATTTTATCGTTTTCATTAAAGGACGCAAACCTATGACACAACAAATATAATATTTACTGCATATAATTATTTAGTAGAAAAATATAGAGGACATCATATTTGCTAGATATTTCTATAAATATGGCATGATTTTACATGTTTACGTTTTCTTTACCTAATAGAACCTGCCTCAAACCTGCTGTCATGACAATTTTCCGCGTTTACCAAACCGGACGGGATTAACCCTACCACCTAGGAAGTAAGGAAGTGGGGATCTACAGTTTTACGTGAAATATTAACCATCAACCACGAATCCCTTAGTAGTCTTTTACGACTTGCAAGGAAATAAATTGAGTGGGCCCAATTGTATTCTTTCTACGCGCCGGAACCCACACAGCACGATGTTGTCTAATGTAGAAATTGCTGTGGATATATTTGCTCAGAATTACAGTACAAAATAAAAAAAAATGAATATTGTCTCATCGCAATTATTAAATCTAGTTATACATTTTATAATTGTGACCAGCGATTTAAAACAGATTTTCAAGGCAAAAACCATTTAAAAAATTGTTTATCGTTTAACCTGTGAACGTTTCTAAATAAGTTTACACTTAAATTATTACTTATAACTACACTAGCTCTCGCACTTGGTCCCTTTGGACCGAATTCATCAACGTTAATTTTACAGAATGTGACTTTCCTCAGAAATATTTAAATCCAGTCACTATCACACATATTTTGGCGCACACACTTCACTAACTCTCTTGTGTATGATTTTCAAAAGTTCACTGCTTGTAGAAACACCACTTATTTAAATAATAACAACCAAATCAACACATTTAAGTCAAATCACGAACTTACAAATCAAGCGCACTTCCTAGCTGGCGGCACTAAGCATACTGAAAGGCGGGCCGGCACAATGTTGGAGCTACCTGCGTGTCGGCCTATGACGCGACGTTGCCGAATTTCTACTTCATGGCTTGTAACACACACACAAACGAAAAACAATACAGCAGGCTATGCCTTAGCACTATTCAGGAGACATCAGTGCCTTTTTCTTAAAATGAGCACGATAGCAAATGGCGTGAGTTTTTTATTTTTGTTAATTGCCGTAATGCACACAGCATAGAATACCAAAATTAAGGCACAAGGACATATAGCACGAAAATTATGTATTTAAAAAAATGGGAGCTTAAACGTTACTAATTGTTTGACAACAGTTTAGGGTTTACATTATGCGAGGCTACTAGAAAAGTAACTAGAAGTAAAATTTGTTTTTTTTTCTACTGACTAACTGACTGTAAATTTGGTTGCATCATCCCAATAATTATTAAAATAAAAATAAATACCTCTAATTTTTAAACTGTAGATTTAAACAAAACACATAACATTATAGGTAATTCATGGCACTGTACTGACACATATTAGAATTTTAGGAAACCCACCCCTTCAGTTGTGTTAGAGTTTCTAGCAAATGGCTATTATTATTATTATTTGAAGTTGGGCTGCGGGCTTTTTTGCCCGCTGTCACTGCGACCTTTACAGATCTATTGTGACTTTTCCCTTCTTACAGTTCACCCTAGCAAATGGCCAGATAGTGTGTCCAAAATATTATTGGCCGAAACGAGGTAGACAATAGTCAACCGATGGGTACCCTGAGACCGTGTATCGGTGCTCGGGAGCCAGTAATGACACCCGTAATGATATGTATCATTATTTTTTAAAGAAAAGACAATTTAATTTGACAAAGGGTTTGTGCGTTCATGTAGATGGCGCCAGAGTCGTTCGACGCTATTCTTGTTTTTCCTTCCCAAAACTACAAAATGTAACTATTTTGACGAGGATATTTAAATGTCATATAACATTATTTTAAAAGGGCTAGCATTTGTGAAGTAATTATTAGGCATACCGCTAAGAGTTGCTAATTGTGAATGGCCACTTTTTGTTCAATTTGTGTAGTTAATCTCATAAAACGATTACAAGAATAAGCTGGAATTTCCAGCTTATGTATTTTTGTAATTGTTTTATGGGATTCACTAAACAAATGCTCCCCATTACAGTGACCACTTGGAACTTAATGTGGTCAAGAAGTCATAGAAACAGCTACGAACGACTGTGGCGCCATCTATGCACCCACGCCCTTAACGTTAAGGAATCAAAATCATAATCGATAGACCAGAAAAGTTTATTTAAAGGTTCTTTTTAACTGAGTCAATTGAATGTGCTGATAGATCAGTATTTAACGTGACTTAGGGCCTTTTTCATCTACAGCTGATTATCTTAATCGCCCCATATTAAGGTGGCCCAACCCGGCGGGACTAACTCATTCGCGGGCACGGTACAAAACCGTTCTGTTACGCTCTGAGACCTCTGTTTCAAAGAAAAAGACAGGCTCCGTGATGAGGAAGATGCAACATGTCGACAAAAAAGACAATGTGCATAGAGTTACGAAAATTTTAATAACAAAACGACTTTTAGCTAAAAGTAAACCACGACCGCTGTAGTAAAAAATCTAACAGAAACCAAATGGATTATAAATCTTGATCAAATAAGCTATATCTGATGACTAATATATTTAAGATATCTTAATTTATCATTGCGTAATCCACTTCCAAAGTTATTGTATAAAATGCGCGAAAAAATCGAACTTTCGAACCTTATAACTTAGAAACCAAACACAATTGTACAATGCCAACAGTCATAAGACATCTAGTTCGATCAACTAAAGCTATTTTGAGCAAAATTTTGGATCTCTGACAAGAAATATGGGCGTGATCTTCTTTCCCCGTTTGTATGGGGAGTTGAGCTTTCCTTTCCTTTGACCGGGGGCCTTTCTTAGCAGCTTGCAATCAATACCAGTACAAGATAATCAGCACTCTAATAGTAAAGGCCCAAACACAAAATAAAAACAATATCGAGAAATATCACCACTATTTCCTCTGTACGCCACTGCGAGTCACGGGGTGTGTTCGCTCCCCTCCCGGCGGGCCCACCCCACCACCCCATCGCGTGCCCTCCGTCCGTGGCCGCCGCCCCTACCGGGGGGCACCTTCTCTTACCCGCACCTCCCCCCCCGCCGCTCCGCACCGCGCCTCGACACCGAGACGGAGGCGAAAAGTGCTGGAAGGGTAGCACCGCTAGCGCGAGTTCGTTTACATTGATCGTGTTGACTTGAACGTCAAAAAAAAAACGCGCAAGCAGCATTAAGGAGACACGCAGCCATAGTCGATTGCATCCGTCCAGATGTATTATTATTTTTTCTTAAAAACAAAGACCCATGGAATGGAAGCATAATATCCATATCAGTTGTTTCAAGATGGAACAACGCCGTTCAGATTTAAAAATGTAATTAAATGGTTTTAAGTTATCCTTGTAAGCCGTGTCGATGTTTTTGTCACGGGGAAATATTTTTATATGAAGGAGATCTATTCGTTCTTGGGGATCGATATGATGTTTAGACAATTTAAAGTCAATCCCTATGTGCTTAGTGCGATATTATATATTATATATATTATTAGTTGATAGCATACAATCGTATTCAGAGTAAACCTGTCAAAACTTAGTACGGGATTAGCACCGGACTAACCATACAAGAACCGGTTTAGTACGGCAATAATTCGTGCAATAAAGTTAAATCCGCGCACTCTGAATACGACAGGCAGTATTTAGTGGCACGTTACTTGTGAACTATTTTGGATACATAATTGTACCGCTGCTCTAGACTCAACCCATAGGCTCAGTAGATGTCGTCAGAATAAATATAATGTAATAACAATGTCACTGAACTAGTACATTAAAATCTGCTCTAACTTTACCCAGTCAACAGTCCACTGCTCTCTGCGGCACAGTCTACTGACTATACTGACTAGTGCAGGGGACGGTATTCTCTATGTATATACATTAATAAAAAAAAATAAAAAGCCTTTATTACTGTAACTTAAATAACATTCATAATCTAACATTTACCTAATTCTACTTAACAATTTATCTTTTTCCTTAACTAATTATATATATCGGCAACCGGTTTTTCTTTTACAGCTTGTCCTTCGACAAAGGCCTCCTCTAAAGCTTTCCATTGTTTCCTGTCTTTTGCAGTGCGTGTCCATTCTGGGCCAGCTATCTTTTTAATGTCGTCTTCCCAACGTTTAGTTTGTCTACCTTGGCTTCTTTTACCATCACGCGGGTATTTATTACATTATTACTCAATAAATGTTTTTTCTTTTACTTTACTTAGATCCGTCCTTCATTCTTCACTTTCGAAAGTTACGAGGTCACCAAACTGAATCAATTTGACTGAATCCAGGTGATATTTGTTTGACGCTTAATTTTTGAGAAACCGTCCAGGTAGTTCCTTTTCCTCACATCGGATAGATTAAGCGAATTAAGCTTAGAAACGCACAACACCAAGTCGCTTTGCTTTCTCTGCAGGTTTGGCCTCCCAAAAAAAAAAATGGCCATATGTACACGAGGTAGATATGGTTAGCAAAATGTCTAGGTAGTCAAAAATAATAAAAAAGATAGTCTACGTATAAAGATGATTCACCCTAGACCGGCGCGGTACGGGCCGGCGCGGGCACGCGGTCCTTCCAAACAATATTCAAATTAATATCTACGGAAGCATTCACGGTACACTGAGCACTCATTTATAGTTAATAATATTTTTTCATTCAAATAATATAATTATACTGAAAACGAAACAATACACAGCACACGTCAACATAACACACATCTTTATATTGTTATAAGTAGTGATACCCTGTAATTGGCTTGAATTTCTGTATTTATTATTTAACGATCAATTGTTTCAATTTTTAAGCTGTTGGTGTACCTAAACTAAAAATAAATAAATAAATTAATAAATAATTTATTTCATAACGTCGTCAGTGGTTTTTTCCTCAGTTTTCAAATTCTTAATACAAGGCTAAGGATCTTATGATAATAAAAGAAATACTTGTACTAAGAACGACACCTTTTATACTGTCCTTATGGCTGTATGTTAAGCTTACGTTACTATTTAAAGATCTCTGTGCAAAGATTCAATGTTATAAGATAAATATGTGTTCCGGCTCTGTGGGTAATCAGCAACATCCGTTTGACCGAGTAACCGGACAGTCCTGTCAGAGAGTACTAGCCAAAACGATAGGGCAGTTAATTTACTGCTTATTATTATGTGTTAAAATAAATGTAAAATGAAAACGAAAAGATAAAGAGGAGAGAATTGTGTGAAGATAGTGTGCGCAAAAGCTATACACGGATATTGACGCATGTAAGTATGGCATACAATTACTTATCAAATTTGTATTAAAACTTGAATTGTAAGTTGCCACATATTACGACTTTTTTGCTGAACAAGGATAGCAATAAAAGTGAGCGAGAAACAATGAAAACAAAGAGTTTTTAGACTGGTTAAGCTTTAAAAAATTAACTATTACAGAATGGAAATAAAAGCATGCTACAATATTTAGTTTGACGGCTTACCGCGCGTGTGAGGATCAGGACGTACTGCTCGACGTTTCGGAGCCTCACGTGGGCTCCACCTTAAGGAGAACGTCAAACTAAATATTGTAGTCATGTCCCGCGTAAGTTTTAAAATATAAAAAAAACATGCTGATATGTACGCTCTTATAAAGTCTTTGGATGAAATAATTTTCAACAGTTGTCAACAAAACATGGATAGACAACAAAACCTAGAGGTTATTGTAGTTGCAAGCATCGGTCACAAAAAAATGCATACATTTTATTCAGGTATTATTTCGTTCCAGCAATGATATCCATGTAAACACTCTATGGATCGTTCGTTCATGTTTTTTTATAGAGGGTTACCGGTACACGTCCCAAAGTAGCCAACCGATGCATTGCACACGGATGTTACGCAAAATATATCCAATGTTATGTTGGGGTAATCATAAAGAAGGCATACCGTTTCGAAGGCGGTTCCAATAGGTACTTAGTACATTTTGACTATTAAAATAATACAAAATCACTTATCCATGGCATATGTACAGCGAAGGTGAGAAATACTTATTTTTTTTAGTAACTCTCATGACTACTTTAAAAAAAAATCAGGACTGAATTATGTTCAGAATCATGTCTCAAATTTAAAATATTACACCTATTGTCACGACACTTTACTTATACCCCGAATAGCCGAATGCATAAGCTGCCATGCCAGGACCTTCCCTTACATATCCACGGCTGCTTCAACTGGATTGATAACAAAAACAGTCTTCCATCGCCGCTTTGACCATCTTTTATCCAATGTGTTGATCCCAACCCGGGCGAGCTTTAACCTAACAACTAGTAAGTAAGGAGGGTATAGTTATACATGGGTTCCGAGCCATATAGTTATTCGTATTCTCAAAGAAAGTACACACTAGGATTACAAACATCTATCTTGGTCGCAAGAGAGATGTCCTGTGATTAACTATCACCATATTAACGTTTTATCACGAGTCTCGGACCTATTTTTTTTTATGTGACTGGACCTGGATGGCTAATACCACACCTTCTGTCATGGTATTAGCCTAACACACCACATGGGGACTAGGTGCCATGTCAGGACCTTCCTTATATTGCACGGCTACATTGAACTGGATGGAAAACACGGACATTTTTCATTGCCGCTTCGACCATCGTTTATTCAATGCGATGGTACCGACCCGGGCGGGTATAACCCTACCACCTAGTAAGTAAGGAAGGGGACCTACAGTTTAACGTGGAATCCGAACCACGGCCAGCCTCTCTCGACGGTCGAATTGTCACCCATCCAAGACCAGACCGGACCCAGCGTTGCTTAACTTCGGAGAGCGATCGCCGAAGTGTCGCGCCACTGGGCTGTTGAGGCTGACAAAAAGTTACGTATCTATTAATGTACGTTCACTAAATATATTTTTAACTTGTACAAATAATGTGAGGGTGCTGTGATGTTAGGGGAAGACGAAATAAGGGTTAAGGGAAAGGCGAGCTTTGGAGAATTTCTCATTTTATTTTTGCATTATCATATTAGCCCATCGCTTAGGGCGATGAGTTCATTTAAGAAAAGTAGTGTTACAAAATACAAATTAGTATTTTTTACGACTGTAAGGGTACGACCTAAAGTAGAAAGATGGTGAGGCTGTGGAGATTACGTTTGTCGAAGCCAACTCGGGTACAACTTTGTGATACAGCGGCCATGGAAGGATTGGAGTAGTGATCGAAAACATTTCGTTGAGGTATTGTACCGTTTCAGCCATCACAACGATCGATAAAGAAAAGGTACGGTAGATTTAGCTAGAGTTAAGTATAATTTCGACATAAAGAAAGTGTACTTCAGCTACATAAACCGGCCAAGTGCTAGTCGGACTCGCACACGAAGGGTTCCGTACCATCGTACAAGATTTAACACAAAAAATCAGGTTTTTTGTATGGGTCCCATACAAAAAACGTGATTTGATTATTTTTTTATGTTACCTATTTGATGTTATAGCGGCAAAATAAATACACACTCTGTGAAAATTTCAGCTGCCTAGCTATTACGATTCATGAGATACAGTCCCGTGACCGACGGACGGACGGACGGACGGAGAGCGGAGGCTTAGTAATAGAGTTCCCGTTTTCACCCTTTGGGTATGGAACCCTAAAATACTTGTCTAGTAATTTGAACCATATAGCATATACCTATAGTTGAATGTACCAGATAAATGTAACTGGAAATGTATTAGTAAGTAATTATTTCTATTGTATGATTTATTGAAGTTAAACAAAAGTACAGACCTTAAGTCATATGTATCTCTCTACAGCAAAGTTTTTAAAAAGGTCACAATTAGGGCAAAACAGTTGTTTTTAAGGGACAGAATACTAAATTCCGAAAACAAGATTAAAATGGCCTGGAGTATAATCAAAGAAGAAACGGGCAAAGCACCTATTATTGAAAATACTCAACTCAAATTAAAAATTGGGGCAGACATTGTATCTGATGGTTGTAAGATTGCAAATTACTTCAACAAATACTTCACTTCAGTGGCTAAAACCTCAACAAATAAAATTGACTCCAACACACAGTTAGCATTAAATCACCTGCAGGATTATACAGCACGTAGCACTGCATCAGTTACTTTCGGTCCTGTCACATACTTAGAAGTTAAAAACATTCTTAGAGACCTTAAGTCTAAACGTTCTCAAGATCTTTGGAATATTTCCCCCAAATTACTAAAGTCATTAACAGGTGTCATAAATCCTCTAAAACAAGTTATAAATCAATGTCTAGAAAATGGCACATTTCCCGATTCCCTCAAAATAGCAAAGGTCATACCATTATATAAAAAAGGATGTCACAATAATGTTGAGAATTACCGTCCGGTCTCATTACTACCAGTTTTCAGCAAGGTTTTTGAAAAAGTTATGGAAAAACGTTTGACTCACTTCTTCACTAAACACGATCTACTAAATTTCAGACAATTTGGATTTCGCAAAGGTAAGTCAACAGGAGATGCCATTGCAGCTATGATAAAAACTTTATTAACATCTTTGGATGATTCTCAGCACACATATGGCATTTTCTGTGACTTATCAAAGGCATTTGACTGTGTAAGACATGATATATTGTTATTAAAATTAGAGTATTATGGAGTAAGAGAAAAAGAGCTACGTTTATGTGAAACATACCTAGAAAACAGAAAACAAATATGTGAGGTCAGTGGTATAAAATCGGATGTTGACCCTGTTACAATAGGAGTACCGCAAGGCTCTATCCTTGGTCCATTATTCTTTCTGATTTATGTGAATGACATTTCCGGTTCAATCGGGCAAGACATAGAACTAGTTATGTTTGCAGATGACATCTCAGTAGTTTTGAAAAACAAAAATATAATTGAACTACGGGAGGTTTTCTTGTCAGTAATTAAGTCGCTCACATCATGGTTTGAACACAATAATCTATTGTTAAATACTAATAAAACGAATGTAATGCATTTTGTTCTTGGGGCACATAGGCGTAAAAATAATGAAGACGTAACCAATACTGTAGAGGAATTATCGTTAAACATGGCTAATGAATTAACTTTTCTGGGATTAATAATTGAAAATAGATTTTGCTGGAAACCCCACATAGACAGTCTTGCTGGTAAACTGAGCTCAGCCTGTTATGCCATTAAAAAAATCAAGGAACTCTGTGGCACGCAAGCTGCAAAAACTGTCTACTTTGCTTACTTCGATAGTCTCATGTTGTATGGACTAATGTTTTGGGGAAATGCAGCAGAAGCAAATAGAATATTTGTCTTGCAAAAAAGAGCCTTGCGTTGTATTCTTAGCATGAAAGCTATAGATTCTTGTAGGAATGTATTCAGCGAAATAGGAATTATGACCCTACCTAGCGCATATGTGTATCAAAATATCTGCCATGCTAGGAAATATAAGCACCATAATACCTTAAATGCTGATGTACATGACTACGATACTAGACATAAAACTGATTTACAAAATGTTAAGCATAGGTCATCAAAATTTTCAAAAAGTTTTATATGCAATAGTATTAGGTTATACAACAAAATTCCAGAGGAGATCAGGAAATTAGGAGATAAATGTTTTAAGAGCAAATTGAAATCAGTATTAATAAAAAAAAGCTACTACACTATCCAGGAAGCCTTATTAGATAGAAAACTTGTTTAAATTAAAGCTCATGACTACATACTTGACCGGGTACCTAACACGGTACTACCAATAATTTTTTTTTTTTATTATTATTATTATTTTCTATTATTATTATTTTTTCTGACATGGGTACTACATTGTAGTATGAATTTGTTTATTTACTAACTTATATTTAATTTGATATTACCTTGTATCAAAAATGACGATGGCTTTTTACACCTGAATAATTTAGATCATAATTCCTATTAATTTAGAATAAGATGTCATTATAGTAGTCAAGAGTTTGCTCCTCACCAATGTATATAATGTTCTTATAATAATGTTCTTTGTGAGCAGTAGTAATCAATCAATCACTGTAAACTAGTTTGTAAGTATCACTGGAAAAAATAATAATACAATGACCAACCTGGCGAAGTTTCTTGTCGGCTCTTCTTCGCCAGAAGTAATCGAACCGACAGGAAAAAAAAAATGACGAATCCGAGTGTGTAATATACATCTAATGGAGGAAATAAAGAAACTGAAACTGAAACTGAAACGGGTGCCAGACTCTTGCAAAGTCAATTTTTTACCCGATTTTCGATATTTTTCTCTCAGTGTTCCGACTTCAAAAGTAAATTAAGAAAGCATTTTGTGTGTTATATTTCCATTCAACTTGATAAGGTAATTTTTAACTTTAAAAAAAAAACAAATTTTTCACATTCTATTTATAAATTGTATTGCATGGTATTTGGCTGCGTGAACCATACTATAATGTTATAAATGCCAAAGCAACTGTGTGTGTAAGTTACATTTTCACGCTTAAACCGCTCAACCGATTTTGATGAAATTTGAAATAGAGAATTTGATGTCGTTCTCGTAGCTACTATTCGTACTTCGTTTCTGCAATTTTTCGTATTAATTTGTATAAAAATGAAAACTTTTTTGAGCGCAAATTAAAATAAAGTGGCACTGATGTTTATAGTATATATTCAACGCGAGAAAAAATCCCCAAAGTCACCACATTTAACTGCTGTTGTACCAAACTGTAATACGTTGGCACACAAAGTGAGCAGTATTTAATGAAGTAACAATTAGTAACCATTTACTTGATTAACCTACAATTTACCCTAATCGCAATTTTTAATATTACCACTTTATGCAACGGTGTGTCGTATCTCTGCAGCGAGCCTAATCTCTGTCATTTGTAGTGAGGGTAGACATAAATCTCCTGTTAAACGTCAAAATGTACCCAAGCATTGATTGTGATTGTGACTGTAATGTTTGTAAAACACAAGATCAGTGTGTAGGTGAACATGTTGAACATAACTCGCCTACCATTTATACTACAGCCTTTGGGCCAGTTTAAGTGGTAGCGAATATTATTTGTTGTTTATATTTGTGTGAATAAATAAAACAATAAATAATAAAAAAATATGTACATATTACGCATCTTATTTGACGGCACTTAAAATGCACCCGCGGACTCAGTGGAAAAAACTTTTCCGAGGGAGAAAGTAATTTTCCACTTTCCATCACATCTAATGCATTTCCTTGCCGCCGTAATTGAAATGGCTTAAGCACCCCGCAGGGTGTAATCTGAGATAAACTGGACTGTTCGGAATGATTCAAAGCGAAATAGATGGCGCAAGGCTTAACCTATCAACTTAATTTTACTTCACTGGTATCCACATATGTATACTATTGAAGGGGGAACGGCATAACGTATAATATGCAGATCGTATAATGTCATATTTTAACAAAATTTTAAAACCATGCACAACGTATAATCGGCAGAACGTATAATCTTATACGTAGTGCATGAAGAAGTCCAAAAAATTAAATTACTTATTTCTCCATGCATAACGTATAATAGTCACAACGTATAATGTTATGATCTTTATTTAACAAAAAAAGAAAACCATGCATATCATATAATGCAAAAATATTTCATACGATAAGCGCCCTTATTCATATAGATTTAAAGATTATACTCGCACGCGACTTTTCGACCGTCTCAATTTTGTGAGCGCGATATTATTCTGTCAGAGTATTGTGCGAATAGCCCATAGTGGTATGAATGAAACCATAAGTGAAAGAGTTCCTTATTAAGCATAGTAACAAGACCGAAATTGCTGCGACGATCTTATTCAATGTTGCATAATTATTGACACGTTTTGAATGCCCTTCATTTGACAGCCGAAACAAAGCAACCATCAAAGAATATAAAGAACTTAGCGGTTGTTGTTTACATCTTGAGATTGTTTGTCAAGTGCATTATTTAGAAAACGTCGGAAATATCCCTGTTAGCAATCCTTTTTTCTTTATCAGTCATGAGTGAACGGTTAAACTTGAATACGCGTCCTATCACCGGACTAACCATAAAAAATGCGATAGTATACGGACATAATCCGCGTATTAAAGGTAGGCTGCCCACTCTGAACGCTGCTGTTTCACAGCCAATTATTTTCCTCAGGGCTTCAGGTTTAACTAAAAGCGATAACATCTCCAAAGCAAAAAGGTATGAGTTTTATTTATTATAAATACCTATAGTTACGTTCTTATCGTAGCTTCAGATTGAGTGTGAAACATTGAAACTTATTGATCTCAAACCCGGAAATCATTTTAGCATTGCTGTATTTCAAACCTCAGGTGATCTCAAGTGCCTAGCAGTTTGACTACATACCCACTCACTGGTCTGAACACCAACTGCTAGGCATTTGAAAACCTACTTTCTAGTTCATTGTTACCAAAGACTTGATTTAATTTAATAACTGCCCGGAATATAAAACAGTTTTAAGTGTAGATTGGTACTTAAAATACAAATAAAAACTCCGTCCCACTCATCACGCAGGAGCGGGAACAAATAAAATAATGGTACTGTGTGGGTTCCGCCACATAAAAATAATACCGTGGACCCGCATTTATGCTTACGGTATTCATCGTTCATGGTTCAGATCCCACATTAAACTCTATATTAAATGTTTTTCTTTACGCTTACTTTCTCCATACTTAAAGTCAAATGTGTTGGTTTCATAGCCATTTAAAAATATTGCCTTGAATAGTCTTATTTATAGAAGACGCATTCTCTGTAAATGAAACATAACCTAACAGTTTCATGTCAGGCCCGCATTTCAGTTTTCATCATTCAAAATTCCGAAATGAACTAATCACCCTCTCACTGTCCATCCAGTTAGTCGCTAGGAAGGTGATTACTAGGAAACCCTATTTAATGTAAAGTTAAATATGAGCACAGCAATTTTTATTTCCATATCGGCCAGCTCAAGGAAAACTGATATTTAGCTAGTGTTTGGGCTGCCTGCTTGGTAAGCACGAAGGTAGCAAAGAGCAATAAATTGTATTTTGGCTAATGACAGTTCTGTGCACCTTCCTGGTTCGATTTCGCTTACCAAAAAATCGGTTCACAATGAATCTTTTCTGCTAAACCCATGCTCAAGCTTGGAATCCAACATCAAATTGCTTACAAATGTAGAACTTTGTGTATATGTTGTAAGGCAATGTGTATACTCCTGCCAGGATTTCTATACAATATCTAGTTAATGAAATAAATAAAGAACGTTTGGACCATCCCTCCATTAACACCCATACTTTACCTAGGTATTGTGCAAAAAGCCTAGGGATTGTATAGAATACCTATGGAACCACCGCCAATGCATGCAATACGGTGTCAGGCAACAACCTCAGACTCCCTTAGATGTTATAAATTAGTAAAGTATCTAACCTAACTTAAAACAAAAATGCTAGCTATCTACCTATAAATTCGTTTTGTTTAGGTAACTACCAACGCGTTCACTGCCCCGCCCCGCAAGTTATTACCTTCCTTGCCCTCATCTAATATACACATTTCCTGGCGTGCATTTGGTATTGTATATCATGCCTAGGTAATGTGTTATTTCAAACATTACCTGAATGTTTTAGGCATTGTATATAATGCTTAGGTATTCTATAAAATACCAGATACACATTGTCGGTAACATATATTTTGGTTTTTTCTTTCTTTGCCTGATAACAGCTATTAGAAGTTTTGGTAATTGTGCAACGTCAGTGATGTTAACCATTTCTCTCTATCCTTTCTGATATTTGGGCTGTGCACCATCAGAACCGAGTGTGACCGCATTGTCTGAACAATGCCATAATAATAATAATAATGTTCTTAACCTTTTTGTAGTCATGGACCCCTTGCGGAATTAAAAAATTGTTACGAACCCCTTCCAACTCACTCAAAGGTAAAGAAAACAAGGCATTTTGAAAAAAAAAATGTTTTATTTATTAACATTGAAAAAGGAAATATACGTAAAAAAAATTTTGATCACACCAGTATTTATTTTCATCATATGAAACATGCACCCTCAGCTCAGATGCCACAGACCTCCAGCAGTGATGCCACGGACCCCCAAGGGATCCATGGACCCCAGGTTAAGAACTGCATTAAACCATGAAAAGCACCCCATAGCGCCTGAGCATGGGTTAAAGGCCTAGGCTGTGCACCTGGATTAATTGGATTAATATTCTAGTTTAATAGAAATGTGATTTTTGGTACAAACTAATTCATTCAAAGTGTTTTTGTGGTGAGGTCTATCCCGCTCAGATTAATACTTACTGAATTAGGTATCTAATGAAGGATAATGGAGCCATCCATGCACTGTATTAACATTAACTTATTCTATGGTATTAACATGAGTATTAATATGGTTGTTACAGATTCTACCAAAAAAGTTGGGATGCCACCATTCACGAAACACTTGTCTCCATGATTTGACGAACTAAATTAGTTATGAGAGTGGTTAAATGTACTTAGGTATACCTAATAATACACCATGTAAAAAGGACGAGGCCGTGATTTACTCCTAACTGAGCATTCGAATTACATAAGAATGAGCGGCTCGTAGCCTAGTGGCGCGGGACTTGCCTAGCAAACCAAAGGTCTGGGTTCAAATCCTAGCATGCCCCACTTTCTTTCTCATTCTGAGTTGGATAAATGCATTTCGTCACGAATTCGAGCTGTTCCATGGTTCGGAACCCGTGTAAAACTGTAAGTCCCCTTCCCCTACTAGGTGGTTGGGTTTAAGCCCGCCCGGCTTGGTACCATCGCATTTGATGAAAAGATGATTGAAGCGGCAATGAAAAATTTACTGTGTTCTCCAACCAGTCCAATGTAGCCGTGCTCTTAAAGGGAAGGTCCTGGCATGGCACCTAATTCCTTGGGGAATGTGGTATATTGGGCCAATATCATAACGGTAGTTTTGTGGTATTAGCCATCCATGTCAGGTTAAAAAAATAAATGTAACACATGTACAAAGGAAAATCTGAGTAACTTGACGTACGGTTTAATCCCTCCGCTGTTCCTTCTCCTTTCTATACTTTCCTGGACATTTTTTCAGTGAAAATAACCATTTTAAAATATGTTCGAATGCAAACCTCTAGCAGCTCTGAAAGGTTTGCAGCCAACTATAAACAGGTTGTAAAAAGCATGTGTTTATTGCAATAAACATTGTAAGCATTGAAATAAAACAATGATATTTTGCTTTTATTATTTATTATCGATGCACTGAAATATATATATGTACTAATGATATAATAAATCTAAAGAGTTTATTTTTTAAATGCGCTATTCTTGGAAATACCAATCTGATTAGAAGAAAAATGCAACGCATTAATCGGGGGTCAGGGTAACATTGAACCAGGCTCCGCAAGGGTGATTGAACAAAACTGATCCGAGCGAGCCCGAAACCTCGAATTGTTATAAATAAGAGTGGTTTAAAAGCAGTTTGTTCCATAGAGTTAGCGGCCTTTATAACGTGGTAGCACAAATTCAATTACAAAAAAAAAATACACAGCTCATCCACTTCAAAATATTACTTAAGGTCCACTAAAACTATCCCCGATACCCAGCTATTTCTTAAGAACGGAGAACTAGTACAATGAGCCACTTTAATTTTGTTGCATTTCCAGGTTTCAACTAGAAGAAACATGATACTATTTAAATTTCTACTTTTCAACCACATTGAAGTCATTAGTGCTGGAAAATTATTATGTATACTACATTAGAGATATCAGATTAATCCTACTAATATTATCAATTACAGCAAACACACCTTGTTTGCTGGTTTGTCACTCTTTAGAGTAGCAATGTATCAAAGGAACAGTGATTTTTTGTAAAGATTGTTGATAGGCTGAATAGTGACATAGGCTTAATACTTTTCATAATAAAAACTTTTCGATATGGTCCCGCCGGAGCCGGTTATTGCTATGGTGTACAATCATTACATCACATCGAAACATGTAAATATTACATTACAATGCAGGGTTTATGCTTGCCATTTGGCAACAATTTAACTAGTGGATAAACACACAAATCCATAAATATGATGGATTAATATGAAAAATAACTAATATGAATAATAAAAACAACAATATTTCAATGTTAAGCTCTTAGCAGATCCATATTTTGTTCTATCCATCCAGCAATCTTCAAAAGTTGGTCGAGTATCAATAAGCAGCCGTAACAAATATCTTTCGTGTTGGAGCAGCCTCGGTGCGGAAGAGTTCGCGTTGGCCTTCAGTGAAGCTCGCGCGCCGACACTTTACTGGAGGACGACCGCCGTCACGAGAGCTCTCAGTCCCTAGTAATGTAATGATAGGACTAGGGACCTAGGACTGTAATGTGATGTTTTAGAGCGCAGCGCCTGCCTGGCATCTCCGCCGCCAGGTCAGCGATCACTTAAGCTTGTTACCTGCCGAGAAGCTCGGGCAACAAGGGTTAGCATAGCACGACCATATGATCCAGAATAGCTGCATCGTCGTCTCCGATCCACAAAAGACCAACAACAACAAACAAATTATTTGTGTAAAAAAACATGAAAAAGAGCTGTGAGCTGTCAGTTCAGACGGCTGTCATTATCTTGGTTTTTTATGTAACTTTTATCCATACGGAAAGGCAAAACCTCTCGCTATACAGCCTTTTCATTCGTAATATGAAGTGTAGGTACATGTTTTCTATTGGATCTTGTATGTAACTAAATATGGATTCAAATATGTTCTTCATTCTTGCGGAATTAGTTCTCCTACGTTGTCTGTCGCGTCACAGAATAACCAATGATTACATGTGTCCGGAACTGTGGCTGCGTTCGGGCAAAGTGCTCCGAGCCATTCTGTGCAAGGAGCAATAAATAGCGTTTTTGCTAACAGAATGACAGCATATCTACTCAGGAAAGCGAAAATTAGAATAATTAGAACGAGACAATACTAGGGTGAATAATGGCTGTCATTTCATAACTTCGAAAGCGTTGTGACTCACCGAGGACTCACAGGTGAACATCTCATGACTACAGTTCCCAGTTCCATGTACCTACCTCCTCAGCCGTTTTCGCTGACCAAGAACGGTTCAGAAACGCTCGGAATCACTCCTTTTTACTCACTTAAACTACGATTCCACAGCTCAAAATGTACAAAAAATTCGTAAAACTGACAGTTTGTATTCTAATTGCAATCGCAGCTGCAAGTTGCAAAATTTCCGTGCTTGCACTGCGGGCTGGCTTGCGGGATCACTGACTTTCAGAATGACGTCACCGTGCTATTCCCAACTCATGCGCGCGTTCAAAATTACGTGCAATTTCAACTGCTTGTATTTACAAATCACCAAACTAAATAAAAAATAATGTTTCCTTATAATTATGCCTTGGGTTTACAACGCGATTCAAATAAGAATGGGACGGAGCTCGTGACTAACTTCACTCGAATTCGCGAGGGAAAGTACGCGGCAACACCGCGGTAAAGTACTGAAGTTTGTGAAGTGAAGTGAGGGCTTTAGCAGTTTGACATTGAAAATGGTGGTGATATTTTCCTATTCTTATTTGAATCGCATTGTACAAAGGTTTTAAACAATAATCACAAACTTGTGTTCTTCTCTATTAGAACACAAACACCATATTCAGAGTGGGCGGACAAACTTTAATACGCGGATTACGTCCGGTCTAAGTCGCAATTTGGATGGTTGGTTTTTTGGATTTTTTTACAGATTACTCTATATACGACTGAAAGTCTATGGACTAGTCATTAATACACACCCTGCATTCCGAATTGCGTACATTGCAAATACCGCAGAGAAAGCGAATACAATGAATATTTGGTGTTCCGAATTGCACGTTATCAAATCGGAACGAATTTGAGCAGACATATCTGTCAGAGCTACCTCATAATGCCTTGTAAGTCTCGAGAGTGGTTATTTCAGGCCTAGAATTGTCTAACTGGACTAATAAACGGCGAAAGGCCATCGTTATTTCAGAATACAAGTGCATACTATCAGATAAACACGCTTAATGACAGCTCGATGACAACCATTTGACAGCGTACGCGGTGCACATTCTCTAAACCGTGAACACTTTGTACGATCTGTGTGCGGTCTATAGTCACGTCCCTAATGTCAAAATGACGTTCACGGGAGTGAATATATAAGCAATTCGGAACGGTCGGATACGCGTACATTGTGAATTCTCCGCAATGTACGCATTTCGGAACGCAGTGCCAGTTTCCCGAAAATGTGTACAGTTTCTTTAAGTCTGTGGTAAATGAGAACCCCGTACCACCCCTTATAGTCTGTGCCCGTACAAGGAGATGGCGTCAGATGGCGTCCATCTTTGTGAATTGATTTCGGTTGTTCTTATTATAATGAAAATAAGTAGAAGTTTGTGTTTTGTGTCGCATTTGTGTCGCATTTTGTCAGCAGAGGTTTGCTAGCTTGCCTAGTGCGAGCGTTAATTCAGTTCAGTCCGGAGAATATAGTGTTTGTTCGTGCTGCGCATGGGGATTGCGAGAAAATGTCGACCAAAGGCGCTGAAGATACATAGGCCGAATACCGCGCGAGGATCGCGCCAGGACGCCCCGCCTGAAGACCGGTCAGCGGAAACAGGCACGCCACGTGCCCAAAACGAACCCGACCGTAGAATGCTACTGGATGGACCCGTACTTGCATGGTTAATACCACACATCATTTTATCGTCATTATTTAGACTACAACCTACATGAACTAGGTATCATGCCAGTTCATTCCTTTTATGACAGGGCTACATTGAACTGTATGGAAAACAGACATATTTCCTTTAATCAATTACTTTACACAATACAATACAATACAATTTCTTTAAATCATTAACGCGAGCAGGATTTTAGCACCTATGGTCAGTCCGTAAGCATCAGAAAATTTCGCCTCCCATACAAACGTAGTTTACTAATAATTTGAAAATCACTGTTCCAACTTACTTGAAATTTGGTACCTAATATTAGGCTACAAATATCCATGTCTGCATGTCTTTGTTTTTTCGATAAATTTATTCTGGGTCAAACCAGAGAGAAATCAAAACTTGTATGAAAATTTTCTTTTTGCTTTCATTTAATTCAGTTTGCATTTTTCAAAAAAACAAAACCATGCAGACACAGATATTTGTTACCTGATATTGGATATTAAATATAAATTTAATTGGAATAGCGGTTTCCAAATGATTAGTAAACTACGTTTGTATGGGGAGCATAGCTTACCGGCCGTTCTTAAGAAATAAGAAGTTAATTGTGGAATCTGAACCACAAACAACTTATTCCTTTGCCGCTTCTTATGATGATATTTTCAACCTGTCGGAACCCAAATGTCACGTTTTGTGACCTTAGAAAAATAATCTTAAACTATGTAGATTCACTTAACATATGTTTAGGTAAATGACCTGAGCCGGTAGTCTCAGTTGTCACCTAAATTGGCGTTTACGCCAAACCGATCGACTGGCGTTTTCAAATGTATGGAGAAAATGAAAAGCGCGCGCGCGCAGTGGGCGTTAAGCGAACTAACATTTGCGAGTCTGAGTTGGATTTGACAGCTTACTCAACGTTGCCGTAAATACGTCGCCGTTGCCGTTTACGTAGACTCCCTGTTTTCGTACAAATTGGAAGTCTGAGTTTCACTTTGACAGCTTGAATTAGTAAAACACAGAATATCTTGTATAAACTAACTTTGGAGTTACGTAAACGCCAATTTTGGTGAGAACTGAGACTACCGGCTCTGAAACCTGATATCTTAAGGTTCTTGAAAGGTTGGTTATAACTGAAATTGGGTCGGTGAATACAAATTTGTTCAAAATCACGCATTGATACATCTTGGTAGTTTTTGAACAAAAAAATATGTGGGTCGTTCTTCGGTATTTCAGTTCAGATAAGATTTTTTTTTCGCAATTTTTTTTTAAATTTAAGTGTTGATATCAATTACATGTGTTCTTAACAACAAAATGTGTATGTTTCAAAACCGGGCCAGATAGTTTGCATATTTTGCACATTTTATGGATGCCAGAGGAAAATAGTGCGCAGAGGAGTGACAAAGTGACAGAGTAGTGACAATTTGGCCAGAGGAGTGACTTTGGTCTTTAATAATAGTTTAAAATAGTTAAATTTGACAACATATTGTTTTAAAAAACGTTTACTAGCAGTGAAATTATCAATTTTCCGAAACTAAATTACAATTTTTGTTAGTTAAAATAAATAAAAAACCGGCCAAGTGCGAGTTGGACTCGCACACGAAGGGTTCCGTACCATCGCACAAGATTTACAAAATAAAACACGTTTTTTGTATGGGGCCCCCCTTTAATTATAATTATTTTATAATGTTACCTATTTGTTGTTATAGCGGCAAAATACATACATAACCTGTGAACATTTCAGCATCCTACCTGTTGCGGTTCATGAGATACAGCCCTGTGACAGACGGACGGACAGACGGACGGACGGACGGACAGCGGAGGCTTAGCAATAGGGTTCCGTTTTCAACCTTTGGGTACGGAACCCTAAAAATGACAATTTCTGTCATGGAACCAAAACAATACGACAAATTCTAGCATAAAACAAAATTATAATAACAATTTATGTTATGAAACTAAATCAAAATGACAAATTCTGGCAAGACACTAATCACAATCAGGAACACAAGTGGTATATTATCATTTCTGTGTTAAAATTACATTCATTGCTCGAAAATATCAACCGATTTCTTAAACTTTAGAAACACTCTCTCGCCGCTGACTACTAGACTAGCCCTTAATTTATCCCGTGACTTAAAATCACACATTTTATCTATATGGGTCCATTGGACCCATACATTTACAAATTACTGTAAAATAAAACCAATACATTTTGAAAGAGAAATTTTAATGTAGTAATTATAATAACATTACGCTTTACAAGAACGAAAATAATTACAAAGTTATCAAAAACAGTAACAACTCTATTTGGGTCACAACAAAACATTACGAAAAATGTACTCCTCTGCATAGCCTTTTCTTCAAGACTGAATTTAACATACAAAAAACTAAGATATCGTACTTATCTCAAAAATCTAAAAAGAGGACGAACATTCCAATATAAAACTAAAACAATAATAAGAAAATCTTCTCCGGGTAAAATTCATGCAGGAGGTGAAGATTCCTAATTATTTTACTCCATAAAGCACATCTTGCAAACGTTTTTAGGGTTCCGTACCCAAAGGGTGAAAACGGAACACTATTACTAAGCCTCCGCAGTCCGTCCGTCCGTCCGTTCGTACTCCCGTCTGTCCGTCTGTCCGTCCGTCAATCCGTTCGTCCGTTCGTCACAGGACTGTATCTCATCAACCGTAATAGGTAGGCAGCTGAAATTTTCACAGAGTATGTATTTGTTTTGCTGCTATAATAATAAATATTACAATAAAATTTAAAAAAATATTAAAAGTAATTAAAAAAACGTGACTTTTTGAGCCTTCGTGTGCGAGTCCGACTCGCACTTGGCCGGTTTTTGAACAATTCAAGCACACTGGCTACCTGCATTTAGAGCAAAGGGTTGATGATGAATCGTGAGAGTCACCCGAACATCCTGATTCAGTATCGTTATAACTTGGTATGTAGTCACTGTCATCTAAATCAGAAAATCGTCGTCTCGAAATGTGTTCCTTACTTCTTGTTCGGGCAGTGTGTGGTTTTCTTCAGGAACGTCCAATTTCTCAATTTCTTCAAGCCACTTATCGATTACACTTGGTACATTCGAATCATACACCCTTACTATACTAGTTCCAGGTAGGTTGGCGTCCATTGTGGACCCTGAAATTAATAAAAGTACATTTAAAATTATTACCACTAAAAACAAAATGTTACGTAATTTATCTATATGGGTCCAGTGGACCCATACGCTATATATACCTACCAAACTGAGCGTCGCACGCAGGCGCCCTCTCGTCACCGCATCGGGGACACTACAGGAGGAAGGTATCGCGGAGGGCAGCCACTACACTCCGCGCACTGCAAAAACACTAGCTAAAAATTTTTTGATGTGGGTCCATTGGACCCATAAGATAAATTAAGGGCTAGGTTGAGGGAGTTTTTGAAGTAAATCTTCTATTGGTACTAATCCCTTGTCTTCGTCATTTACTTTGAACACAGTTGCATTAGCATCGCATACTTTAAGGAATTGGATAAGTATTTCTCCGTCGTCATCTTCACTTCCACAGCACATACCCACATACCGATATTCCGATTTCTTTTGTTTGAATTTGACCAAGACATAATCGCCATCTTTGTATGTAAATTTAGAAGGGCCTGGAACATCTCTGTCTGAATCAGAATAGACATCAGCCACGCTCAGACGACCGCCATGATCAAGTGGATACATCATTTTTCCAAGGTTGTAATGCGAACAATTCTCAGAACAGAAACAGCTTAAACTTTTCATTGTGATTCTATTTGGCATCAGTGTAGTGCCTTGCACTTGATGAACTTTTAAGGTACCGGAAAATGGTTTTATACATGATTTCTTGCCTTCAATGAGTGCCGCTGTTAGTTGAATATCGTTATCGGTAATTATGAACGTTTTTATGCCGTCGCAGTTGTTCTCAATTGCTTTAGCAAAATCAGTGATGGACGAAATATCTTTACCAGTTGCGACTAGTTTATCGGCAGTTCTCTTGCACACAGCCCCTACACCGTCAGGGGCTCCCTTGCCATGACCTGCCTCGTGGTAGTTCCAAGTGTAGTAACATATATTTGGATAGATGTTCTGCAACAAACAGGCCAGGAAAAAGAACATGTACTTATTACGATACTGCGTCACGGGACCATCACTTAAGAAATGTACATTTTCAATAGTGAACGGCAGCGAGTGCAGCACAGGTTGTAGGTGAGCCATTATCGCTGAAACATTGTGGTTTAGATTCGTTGATATGGTGCAGAAGCAATCTGTGGATTCTTTTGTGTACACCACGACCGTGTGCAGGCTTAGTTGCGTCCGAGACGATTTTTTTGTTTTAGGATCTTCAATTTCTTCGACAGCAGCAATCCATTTTTTGTGTTTGATTAAGGTTGAATTATCAAACTCTTTGCATGTCAGGGTATGGCGATTACAATCTGTACAATTTCTTGACAAACATTGCTCGTTGTATCGGTCACAACATAGGTTTACGAGCAGCATCTGGTGATTACTTGTGGACAAAATGTTTGCTTGGCTTAAACTTTGTAGCGTTAGGTCCATGTTTCATGGATAGTGCAAAGGCACGTGTCACACTCGTTGACATGTGGTTCCACTATCCAAAATGGTCGCAATTTACAAAAAAGTGAGTAGCTGATTTTCTTTTCTTTTGAAACAAGGAACTTTTTATGTAAATTTTTCATGTTGTCCAGTAGCAGTCTCTTCTGTTTTCTTTCTTTCTTTCTAGTTATACAATCTCTTTTACCGGGACACAATCTGCTGTTACAGTCTTCTTCTAGAAAATTAACAACTTGTTGTTTTGTTTCTTCACTGGTTTTATCAATTCTTCTCTTTCGGCTTAGGTCCAACAAGCTCTCTCTACCGGGTCGCATAGCTTTAATGTTCATATTATCAAAAACATTGAATTTTTTTGTTATTTTGCCACTCACAACTCTTCTAAACAACTTGTTTTCCTTGTCAGATTTTACACTTTTCAAGTTTTCTTTCAATTGCTCTTTAAGAACCTCCCCAAAAAGTAACCTTTTTTTTACTTGATTCGCATCCATCTTTTCGACCATTTTGTAACTTGTATTCGGTGTAAGATTTTCTTTAATTTTTTTAAACCTAAACATTTTTTTCTTATAACATCTAACTTCCTTTTTCAGTCTTTCTATTTCTTCTTGTTGTTTTAATATTAAGCGGTTTCTAGTTCTACGTTGTCTTTCGGATCGCTTTCTGGCTGCCTCAATTCTGTTATCTACTGGCTGTAGTGGCGGCATTTCTTCATCAGAGCAAGGTGGTGTAGCAGGAGCAACAGATGGATTTTGGAGATCAATACGAGCCCTTCGCTTTCTAGTTTTTTCGGCCCATACCTTTCTTATCGCACGTTGTTCTCTGGGGGTCATATTTTTTATTGATTTAGCCGTTCGCTTTTTCTTCTTATTTAGGTAGCACTTCCTTTCCTTTTCCTGTAATTGAGCATGCTTAACAGGATAATTTTTAGGCGCTGATACTGCAATCGTTCAGCTATTCTCTTCTTTTCTAACCTTTCTTCACGAGTTTGTTTTTTTTTGTTTTCGCCATATTCCTTGTCTATCGTTTTACCTATAACAAAATGTTAATAGTAATAAAATGTATGCATACACAAAATAAAAACGAGTCACATTATTATAGTTGTCCCTCCCCTGGCGAAATTGTCTCTCCTCTGGCACAAACGAAGCCACAGGAGAGACGCCAGAGGAGTGACAGATTTACACAAATCACGAAATATCACCAAACATACTACTCAAATCGTTTTAGCAATTAGTTTATGTAAATAAAGCATCCAAATGTCTTGATAGGTTATCACTGTAAAAGCGACATTTTTGTATTGATTTATTTATGCTTACCAGAAGAAAGACCACCTTCACCAAGACATAACCTCACTTCTAAGCAACATGCGGCTGACTGAGATTTACACTGTCAAACAGAACACATTTCGTAGTCTGCTGCTAACTTCACGACAAGCCAGTATTGCTAACCTGTCAAAAGCTATCGTTTTCAACTTTTTTGCGGGAGTTTTTAAATTCGGAAAAATGCCAGAGGAAGAGACGTGTAACCAAAGGACGCTTATAAAAACGAAAAAAAATCGACTAAAATGTTATTTTTCGTGTATTATTGTTTAGAAAATCAATAAGGGAATTAATAACAGTTAAAAATAATTAGGCTTAGACAGGAACAAGTTGAACGTTTTGAATTTACTGAACTTTTTCTCAAGCAATCTGATGAAAAGACGAGCCAGAGTAGTGACATAATCGTGACTTTATTTTTTTTCGGAAATAAATTTTATTATTTTTCAAGTGTATGTGTAGGTTAAACAATACATAGATATCTACTTATATAATTTTTTTGGACATTCTAATATTTAAAACACAAACGATATGATTGAATACTCTCTGAAATCAAATACCGTAGAACGACCCATGTAAGCTTATTTTTCTACACAGGCAGTAATATTTACACTTATTTTTCATGATACGGAAGCACCCACATTCTTTTATTTAACATGCATTATTATCAAAGCTTTTCCAGCAACTACGGCAACAAGAGTAACATCGTCCATCACCAACAAATTGCTCCACTAATGGTCAATGGTTGCCGATAACATGGGTTGCCGGAAATTGCTGGATATTGTCGTGACGTCTAAATCACCATACATACCTTGAAGTGGAGCAATCTTGCAGGGTTCCTTTAGGAAAGAATTTAGCCTTCATTTCCTTAGTTGTTAATAAATGTAAAGGTAAAAATAAATCCGTTTAGCATGTGTGGTATGTAAATAACCTTATTGCATTTTCGAAGCTTACAGATTTTTTTTAACCTAAAAATTATTTAATCATCATTTTGTCGTTAACAGTGAAGGAAAACATCCTGAGGAAATTCACCTGACCCTACATATACTAATTAGAACTGTTTCTGTTTTTAGCCATTCAGCTCACTCAAAATAACAGCAGGGTGAAATCTAACTTTTGTGATTACCGATATGTTATCAAGGTAAATGTACATTTTGATACTTACTAAATTCTGTTTTATCAAATATTCTAAGCCCTATTTTCAGAAAATATGCACATAAAGTATAAATTGCAAGTAATGCATATTTTATGGAGTTTTGGAACATATTGTGACACAAGAAGCGTGCCCAATATACTCAAATTGAAAATTCAATAAAATTTCAAAATTAAATTGATGGTTAGGAGGATAATGAGATGATCGAGGTCCATACAATGGCTCGTCATAATTCCTTAGTCAAATTAATAAATATTTTTCTGAAATTTTGCACATTAAAAAAAAACCAACTGAGAGCTACGTCTCTACATTTTGATTTTTTTGATAACTAAACTCTTATATATATATTTATAGGCTCTTAAACATTTTTATACAAATCTTTAGAAGCTTATGTAATGGATTTAAGATAAGTTATCAAAAGAAACAAAACCTACAGACGTAACTCTCAATTGATTTATTGAATGTGCAATATTACGAAAAAAAAATCTTAATTTAACTGACAAAAGAGGTACAAGCCATTGTATGGAACTCAATCACCTCATTGTCCTCTTAATGCCTTTTGTACTGCCTACTGTCATATTTACTAGAACTAGGATTAATCCATAACACCATATTCGAAAGAAACTTAGGTGGTATGCAAGGATTTCTCCTTTATTGTATTGTTTTGGTGTGACAACTTTAAGTTGGACTCTAACCAATAGTTTCAGTGCAACATGACCCACACCCTCCACTCCAAAAATTTAAATGAGTTATCCTTGGGGTAGCCTAGCCAAGACTGTATGGGAAGAAGACAAGTAGAAAAATATAGAATTATAGGTTTTTTTGCCATTATGTATTTACAATAATTATTTATGTTGTTCGTGGAGTGAAAGTAAAATAGGTTTCTTATGGAATCTGTTTCATGGCCTCCTGGTTGTAGAACTGCCATCGCTGAGAGGTAACCAGCGCGGTTCGGAGGCGCTGCCGGTGCAGTTACCCGCTCAGGATGCATGATGATCGATGATGACGGTAAACCGTTTGACCGCTGCTGCGTATGGGTTCTTGCTCCACGTTTTTACAGGTTAGTACCAAATTGTACAGAGATGTTGGGCCGGGTTATGGCTGATGAAAAAGTGAGCAAGGCAAAACCACCGTACTATAAAAAAAAAAAATCTTGTTGGTAGACGCTCCACAATCACAGTGGATCAGCATCTGTTACAAGGAGTAAGGAGTTTAAATAGCATTGGCCCAGGGGCAAAGAACACTGGCAGTTAAAAAAACAGCCTTTGTGTCTTTGTGAAACCGGATGAAAGAAGGATATTTTATGTATCATTAACAGGGTTAAATGGAGGTTTGAAATGGAATACTGACATCAGGATGGCTGTATTGGGAGACGCTGGGTTGGGTGCTGGTATGTGAACCTGAACTGAATTTCTGAACTCCTGTACATTTACCACTCAACCAACTCACACACTCTTTGACCATTCGATATGCTTAGTGACTATTGGATATTTAGACAATTTGTAATAGAGGTATTCATCTCCAGCTGGCAGCAGTATCAGTCATTAATATAGTGTTAATTGCATAATTTCAGATTTATCTTTACGTTTTATAGTACACAATTCTGCTCATAGATATACGACAACGCAAACACGGACATTATTGTCTAATTAAGGATGTCTGCATATGTTGGGAAATCAGATTTTGATATTTTTTAAACAAAGTCAAGTTTTGTGGAACTTCTGCTTGTATGTTTGATTGCATTATAACTTAGGACTTCCAGCTGGAGTTCGGGGACAGTTTTCATTCAGCTTACTGAAAATCGAGAGGAAAACACATTTTTACTGGACATGGATGCCTACTACCACCCACCATCATATTAGCCCTGGACTGCCTTCTTGACGCCATTATTTTTCTTTATTAGTAGGCTACATTGAACTTGATGGAAAACACGGACAATTTGTCATTGAAGTTTCGACCATCTTTACATCCAAAGCGATGGTACCAACCCGGGCCTAGTAGGGGCTAGGGTAGTACTCGGAAAATGAGAGACTCTTGTAATGCTATTGAAAAATACAATTTCTTTTTTTGGCAATTCTTTCAGCACCTTTGCAGTTATAAGGTCAAAACCTGGGGCTTTATGCGGATCTATTTGATGGATGACTCAACAGTTTCTTTGTTGTGGCTACGGTTATTAGAATACCTTCATCTAGGTTTTGCTCCGAATTGCGCTCAAACGCTGAATGTGGATACAGTTGGACTGAATTGTGCTGACAATGCTCTGAAACGCAGTATTGTATAACATTTAAAATATATTAAATTTTATAATATTATGTAATAGGTATGACATGACGATGACATCATCGTTCAAGTGCGGTGCTCATGGCTAGGCCGTGAGCGCCGTCAGCGGCAGCCATAGATCGCATGCCAAATTTGACTTTGACACTGCAACAAGAGGACACAGAATATAAAATAAACCACGTCACCCCTTTCGCTCGCCCTTTAGTTACATTAACTGTCTCCATTGACTTTCTACGATTTCACCTGTCTGCCAAATTATATGTCTAGCAACATCTCAAAATCACTTTAATCATCACTTTTGATCATCACAACAAAGTTCGAGTCATCACTTTGGTTTAGTTTGTATATGCCCCGGAAGAGAATGCATCGACTTTTTCTTTTTCTTTGTCACTTCTCGCCCATTGGCCTCCTGCTTGCTGTAGGAGGGCAGTTGCAACTTGTGGATGTTTGAGGTGCTTGGTTGCTTTCCAAAGCGAAGTAATGGTCTTTTGCTGTAGCGGTAAGAGCTTCTATGCTTTGCTGTGTTGCCTTATTTTTAACTTGGCTTAGGAAAACATTCTATCAATCCTTTTCATATGTAATAGTTTATGCGTGACGCGCTTACTGAGGGAGGGGATGACCTCTCTGGCCTGCCTGCAGTCTACCAGAACTTTTCATGCGGTATTGTATTGCATCTTTGTTCTTTCCTGAAACCAGTTTTTAATTTGGCTGAAGGGTAAAGGTACAATGGGTTCTGGACCTGTCGGTACTGTGCTGGGTCCTCTTTTGGCCAGTTCGTCTACCAGTGAACCACTGTGTCCCTATATCCATTGTAGAATTGTTCGGTTGTTTTTTGCAACTTATTCCAGGGCATAATGATTATATTATTACTCCTACACGTTCAGTACAGCCCCTAGTTTACTTTTCTGTTTTTTAGTGCATATAGAACGCACACTCTGTTTTTAATCTGGTAGTCACACATATTTCTGTTTTTTTTGGTTCTGCCACCTTGATAATGCCCATGCATTCTGCCTGGAATATGGAGTTGAGAGCGCCTAGGGTTGTTGAGATGTTGATGTTCACATCCCGGAAGAAGGCACCTGCCCCAGTTCCTTTCTCTGTCATTGATCTATCTGTATAGATTCTAATTTCCTTCACCCCAGATTGGTCAGTGTCTCCTTCAATTAGTTGGATGTCATAGTGTTTCACAAAGATGTGGTTTATAGGAATTCTGTCACTTATTGCTGCGAGCATGGGTTGGTCCTTCAAGGCCTCTTCCATGATCCGTGTATGTGGAGTTCGATAGCTTTGTTTCCACAATCCTGCAGCTCTTAGCTTGAAAGCTGACATGGCTGCTTCCTGCTGTACGTGTAGGTGTAAGGGTTGCAGGTTGAACATGACTCCCAGTGCCTGCGTGGGGGTTGTACGCATGTAGCCTGTCGTGGCTACACATGCGAGGCGTTGGAAACTTTGTAATTTAGCCTTCACGGTGATCAGATCTGTTATTGGCCACAATGCTATTGCTCCATATGCTATAATTGCGCGGATTACAGCAGTATGCAGCAAGCGTGTTATAGGGGGTTTTAGGCCCCAGCTCTTCCCTAGCATTCTCTTGTATTGCCAGAAAGATATCCACACCTTCTATATACAAAATAAACACGTCAAAGTGTTTGTTCTAGTTCAGCTTACCCCCAAGGATTACTCCCAGGTATTTGACTTCAGTTGAGATTTCTAATTTTGTACCAAAGTACCTCGGCAGGTCCATGTCTGCTAACTTTCTCTTGTTCAGAACTAGTTCTGTCTTGTTTGGATTTACTAAGAGTCTGTTCTATCCACACCGGTCTTCCACGATTCTTAGGGCTGATCTCATAATATTACAAAGTAGTTTTTTCTGATTTGCCGCTGATCAAAATCGTGATGTCATCGGCCTGCACCACAGTTGTATAGCCACATTCGTTCAGGCGCTTGAGGTCCCATCCTTGTTAGTTAGTAAGTTAGTTGGGCAAAATATTTTCCGCGCTAAGTCTTCTTCACAGAGAGGCCATTCTGCGTAACAAAAGTGACTATGTGAGCCATCCAAGCTCGTCCCGGAAGCCCAGCATACCCTTTACATTCCCACACGCCTCTGTAAGGGATCCCAGTGCTCCCAGAGTCTGCGCCCGTTGGTCGGTCACACTCTTGCACTCCAACAGTACATGGGCGGTTGTTTCCGTTGTCTCCATGCAGCCACGACATAGAGGGCTGTCCGTTACCCCCAGGTTAAGGAGGTGTTTGTTGAGTAAACCATGTCCTGTCATTGTTTCCGCCATTGTGCGTGGATCATTTCTATTCAGATGCAAAAGCTTGTGCGTGAGTCGCTTATTGAGGGATGAGATGACCTCTCTAGCCTTCCTGCAATCTACCAGGTGTTTCCATCCTGTATTGTGAAGCATCTTTCTATCCTCTAGCCAGTTTTTAAATTGACTAAGTTGTATAGGCACGCACTATCGGTTCTGGGCCCGTTAGTACTGTACTGGATCCTCTTTTGGCCATTTCATCTGCAGCGTCATTCCCCACAGAGCCACTGTGTTCTCTTATCCACTGCAGAGTTACATGATTGTTTTTCGCTACTTCGTCTAGGGCGCAATGACATTCTAGAATTAAGCCCGAGATAACTTTGTTGTTTTTCAGTGCGTTTAATCAAATCAAATCAAATCAAATCAAATCCTTTATTTACTTTTTTGGCCATACAGCATAGTAAATAGTATTTAAGATAAATAAATAATTTAAGTATTTCAACATAGAAATAAAATTTTCAAACAGAAAATTTTAAACACATGAAATTAACAGTACATTTAGTACAGATGCGCTATCTGAGATAATTCTAATCTGATAGTCATGCATCTTTCTGGTTTTGATTGCCTCTGCGGCTCGAGTTATTCCCACACATTCTGCCTAAAATATGGTGTTAAAGGCGCCTAGGGTTGTTGAGATGTTAATGTTCGCATCTCGGGAGAAGACACCCGCTCCAGTTCCCGACTTTGTTTTGATCTATAGTTTAGTGCAATTTTATAGAGACCCAGCCATGAGAGCCCCAGCACCCTTCGAGAATGACCGCCAAATTGTCCGCACACAGTCGCGGACAGTTAGACCTCATATCTGAGGGCCCGTACACTATCCGCAACCTGTGGACGCGTTCGGTGACAGATGCCAATGCCACCGCCAATATCATACTCTCGTCGAATGCTGGTTGCACTTCGAGACGTCGGGAAATGCACGTAACACAGGGAGGCCATTGTGCGTAACAAAAGAGACTCTGTGAGCTATCCCAGCTGATCCCAGAAGTGCAGCATACCCTTTAAATTCTCATAGGCCTCTGTTAGGGATCCACACTCCAACAGTACATGGGAGGTTCTTTCCGTTGTGTCTATGCAGCCACCACATAGAGGGCTGTCAGTAACCCCCCAAACTGTCGAGGTGTTTGTTGAGCGAATAATGTTTTATTATCGTTCCCACCATTGTGCGTTGATCATTCCTTTTCAGATGCAATAGCTTGTGCGTGAAGTGCTTATTGAGGGATGGGACGACCTCTGGCCTGCCTGCAGCCTACCAAGCATTTCCATCCGGTAGTATGAAGCATCTTAGTTCTATCCTGTAGCCAGTTTTTGAATTGAATGAGGGGTATAGTCTCTATCGGTTCTGGATCCGTTATACAGTACTGGGTCCTTTTTAGGCCATTTCGTCTGCAGCGTTATTGCCTAAGGAGCCACTGTGTCCTCTTATTTACTGCAGAGTTACATGATTGTTTCTCGCTACTTATTCTAGGGCGCAATAACATTCTAGAATTAGGCCCGAGTTAAATTTGTTATTTAATACAGATGTGCTGTCTGAGATCATTCATATCTGTTTTTTGATTTCCTCTGTAGCTCGAGTTATTCCTACGAATTCTGCCTGAATAGATATTTATGGCTCATACCATACCTGCATTCATGACATAGCCCTCTACACCACATTAAAATTAGGTGGCATGCCAGGACATTTTTATATTGCGCTTGCATTTTTGCATTATTTATACTTAGGCTTCAGTGCAGCATCTCTGGCTACCGTTAATGTTATTACTAAAGATGTATCCGTCTTCTTTCTTCATATCTCATTAACTAAGGACAGACATATCTTAATAAAGTCATTAACGTTAACCAGCGATGGTGCACTCCAGCCTTACTGTGCTGTATGTATATTAACATTACTAATGTGTTGCAATTCACAGGTGGAGGGGACAAGATGGTTCCGGCAATTTCGGAATTATCATGCTGGGTGACGAACCTGTTTTTTTATTCTTTTAAAATTTAGCTAGTTACAAAATCACAGAAAAGAAGAACTGTTTCAAAACTTATCTGGATATTCTACTGGAATACATCACAGGCTGGCTCTACACGATTACAGGTCGACTCATTTTTTTTAATTAATCGAACAGAAATACATTGTGCCACATGTACGTGTTTCTATCCACGCTTATACTTAGCAAGGAACATGTAGCCGTGGTACATTTATTTATACATACTATACAATTATGGGTTTTCTTCACTGTTTTGCGGACTATTGCTGAGCTATCGAGATTGAACTTTCATATTTGAACAATGGAATATTATAGTGGAATCGGTTTCCAGCTACAATATATTCCAAAGATGTTATTCGAGCACAGGCTACATCTTCCTCAGCACTGAACCGCTTGGTTTGTAAACCTGACTACTCTGCCAACAAACATTGTATCCTAATAGAGCACTATATTGAACTGGATGTTCTTTGATCATTGCTACATTAAATTGAATGTTTGGGGATGGATTAGATTGAACTCCCTATTTTACGAGCTGTTAATGGAGTCCCATCTATTTTAACTGTACTATTTGAGTCCATCTATTTTCAGTGTATGTTATTTGAGAATGGCTACATTGAACTGGATTTTATTTGATCACGGCAAAATTAAAATGGGTGTTTTTTTATCATGGGTATGTTGAACTGGATATTATTAATGCACAGCTACATTGAACTAGTTTTCTTTTAAACACGGCTACGTAGAGATGGATGTATTTTGAGCATAGCTGCATTGAGATGGATGTTATTTGAGCACACAGCTTCATTGACATGGATGTTATTTGTTCACAGCTACATTGAACAGGATGCCATTAATGAACAGCTACATTGAACTGATTTTCTTTTAAGCCCGGCTACATTGAGATAGATTTTATTTGAGTACGATTACATTGAGATGGATGTTATTTGAGCACACAGCTACATTGAACTGATTTTCTTTAAGGCATGGCTACATTGAGTTAGATTTTATTTGAGTACGATAACATTGAGATGGATGTTATTTGAACTCACAGCTACATTGAACTGGTTTTCTTTTAAGCACGGCTACGTTGAGATGGATTTTATTTGAGTACGATTACATTGAGATGTATGTTATTTGAGCAATTACATTGAGATAGATGTTATTTGAGCACTCAGCTACATTGAACTGATTTTCTTTAAGGCACGGCTACATTGATATAGATTGACTTGAGTACGATTACATTGAGATGGATATTAATTGAGCACACAGCTACATTGAACTGATTTTCCTTAAGGCACGGCTATATCGAGATGGATTCTGATTGAGCACACAGCTACATTGAACTGATTTTTTAAGGCACGGTTACATTGATATGGATTCTATTTGAGTACGATTACATTGAGATGGATTCTAATTGAGCACACAGCTACATTGAACTGATTTTCTTTTAAGCACAGCCACATTGAGATGGATTTTATTTGAGTACGATTGCATTGAGATGAATGTTATTTGAGCACACAGCTACATTGAACTGATTTTCTTGAAGGCACGGCTACATTGAGATGGATAATTTTTGAGTACGACTACATTGAGATGGATGTTATTTGAGCTCACAGCTACATTGAACTGATTTTCTTTTAAGCACGGCTTTGTTGAGATGGATTTTATTTGAGTACGATTACATTGAGATGGATATTAATTGAGCACGCAGCTACATTGAACTGGATTAATTTTAAGCACGGCTACATTGAGATGGATTTTATTTCAGTACGATTACATTGAGATGTATGTTATCTGAGCAATTACATTGAGATAGATGTTATTTGAGCACTCAGCTACATTGAACTGATTTTCTTTAAGGCACGGCTACATTGAGATAGATTGACTTGAGTACGATTACATTGAGATGGATATTAATTGAGCACGCAGCTACATTGAACTGGATTTATTTTAAGCACGGCTACATTGAGATGGATTTTATTTGAGTACGATTACATTGAGATGGATGTTATTCGAGCACACAGCTACATTGAGCTTATTTTCTTTAAGGCACGGCTACATGGAGATGGATTTTATTTGAGTACGATAACATTGAGATGGATATTAATTGAGCACGCAGCTACATTGAACTCGATTGATTTTAAGCACGGCTACATTGAGATGGATTTTATTTCAGTACGATTACATTGAGATGTATGTTATTTGAGCAATTACATTGGGATAGATGTTATTTGAGCACTCAGCTATATTGAAATGATTTTCTTTAAGGCACGGCTACAGTGAGATGGATCTTATTTGAGCATACAGCTACATTGAACTGATTTTTTTAAGGCACGGCTACATTGAGATGGATATTATTTGAGTACGATTACATTGAGATGGATATTAATTGAGCACGCAGCTACATTGAACTGGATTTATTTTAAGCACGGCTACATTGAGATTGATTTTATTTGAGTACGATTACATTGAGATGGATATTAATTGAGCACGCAGCTACATTGAACTGGATTGATTTTAAGCACGGCTACATTGAGATGGATTTTATTTGAGTACGATTACATTGAGATGTATGTTATCTGAGCAATTACATTGAGATAGATGTTATTTGAGCACTCAGCTACATTGAACTGATTTTCTTTAAGGCATGGCTACATTGAGATAGTTTTACTTGAGTACGATTACATTGAGATGGATATTAATTGAGCATGCAGCTACATTGAACTGGATTGATTTTAAGCACGGCTACATTGAGATGGATTTTATTTCAGTACGATTACATTGAGATGTATGTTATTTGAGCAATTACATTGGGATAGATGTAATTTGAGCACTCAGCTACATTGAACTGATTTTCTTTAAGGCACGGCTACATTGAACTGGATTGATTTTAAGCACGGCTACATTGAGATGGATTTTATTTGAGTACGATTACATTAAGATGGATATTAATTGAGCACGCAGCTACATTGAACTGGATTGATTTTAAGCACGGCTACATTGAGATGGATTTTATTTCAGTACGATTACATTGAGATGTATGTTATTTGAGCAATTACATTGGGATAGATGTTATTGGAGCATTCAGCTACATTGAACTGATTTTCTTTAAGGCACGGCTACAGTGAGATGGATTTTATTTGAGCATACAGCTACATTGAACTGATTTTTTTAAGGCACGGCTACATTGAGATGGATATTATTTTGGTACGATTACATTAAGATGGATGTTAATTGAGCACACAGCTACACATTGAACTGGATTTATTTTAAGCACGGCTACATTGAGATTGATTTTATTTGAGTACGATTACATTGAGATGGATATTAATTGAGCACGCAGCTACATTGAACTGGATTGATTTTAAGCACGACTACATTGAGATGGATTTTATTTGAGTACGATTACATTGAGATGTATGTTATCTGAGCAATTACATTGAGATAGATGTTATTTGAGCACTCAGCTACATTGAACTGGATTGATTTTAAGCACGGCTACATTGAGATGGATTTTATTTCAGTACGATTACATTGAGATGGATATTATTTGAGTACGATTACATTGAGATGGATGTTATTCGAGCACACAGCTACATTGAACTGATTTTCTTTAAGGCACGGCTACATGGAGATGGATTTTATTTGAGTATGATTACATTGAGATGGATATTAATTGAGCACGCAGCTACATTGAACTGGATTAATTTTAAGCACGGCTACATTGAGATGGATTTTATTTGAGTACGATTACATTGAGATGTATGTTATTTGAGCAATTACATTGAGATAGATGTTATTTGAGCACTCAGCTACATTGAACTGATTTTCTTTAAGGCACGGCTACATTGAGATAGATTTACTTGAGTACGATTACATTGAGATGGATATTAATTGAGCACGCAGCTACATTGAACTGGATTAATTTTAAGCACGGCTACATTGAGATGGGTTTTATTTGAGTACGATTACATTGAGATGGATGTTATTCGAGCACACAGCTACATTGAACTGATTTTCTTTAAGGCACGGCTACATGGAGATGGATTTTATTTGAGTACGATTACATTGAGATGGATATTAATCGAGCACGCAGCTACATTGAACTGGATTGATTTTAAGCACGGCTACATTGAGATGGATTTTATTTGAGTACGATTACATTAAGATGGATATTAATTGAGCATGCAGCTACATTGAACTGGATTGATTTTAAGCACGGCTACATTGAGATGGATTTTATTTGAGTACGATTACATTGAGATGTATGTTATTTGAGCAATTACATTGAGATAGATGTTATTTGAGCACTCAGCTACATTGAACTGATTTTCTTTAAGGCACGGCTACATTGAGATAGATTTACTTGAGTACGATTACATTGAGATGGATATTAATTGAGCACGCAGCTACATTGAACTGGATTAATTTTAAGCACGGCTACATTGAGATGGATTTTATTTGAGTACGATTACATTGAGATGGATGTTATTCGAGCACACAGCTACATTGAACTGATTTTCTTTAAGGCACGGCTACATGGAGATGGATTTTATTTGAGAACGATTACATTGAGATGGATGTTATTCGAGCACACAGCTACATTGAACTGATTTTCTTTAAGGCACGGCTACATGGAGATGGATTTTATTTGAGTATGATTACATTGAGATGGATATTAATTGAGCACGCAGTTACATTGAACTGGATTAATTTTAAGCACGGCTACATTGAGATGGATTTTATTTGAGTACGATTACATTGAGATGTATGTTATTTGAGCAATTACATTGAGATAGATGTTATTTGAGCACTCAGTTACATTGAACTGATTTTCTTTAAGGCACGGCTACATTGAGATAGATTTACTTGAGTACGATTACATTGAGATGGATATTAATTGAGCACGCAGCTACATTGAACTGGATTAATTTTAAGCACGGCTACATTGAGATGGATTTTATTTGAGTACGATTACATTGAGATGGATGTTATTCGAGCACACAGCTACATTGAACTGATTTTCTTTAAGGCACGGCTACATGGAGATGGATTTTATTTGAGTACGATTACATTGAGATGGATATTAATTGAGCACGCAGCTACATTGAACTGGATTGATTTTAAGCACGGCTACATTGAGATGGATTTTATTTGAGTACGATTACATTAAGATGGATATTAATTGAGCATGCAGCTACATTGAACTGGATTGATTTTAAGCACGGCTACATTGAGATGGATTTTATTTCAGTACGATTACATTGAGATGTATGTTATTTGAGCAATTACATTGGGATAGATGTAATTTGAGCACTCAGCTACATTGAACTGATTTTCTTTAAGGCACGGCTACATTGAACTGGATTGATTTTAAGCACGGCTACATTGAGATGGATTTTATTTGAGTACGATTACATTAAGATGGATATTAATTGAGCACGCAGCTACATTGAACTGGATTGATTTTAAGCACGGCTACATTGAGATGGATTTTATTTCAGTACGATTACATTGAGATGTATGTTATTTGAGCAATTACATTGGGATAGATGTTATTGGAGCATTCAGCTACATTGAACTGATTTTCTTTAAGGCACGGCTACAGTGAGATGGATTTTATTTGAGCATACAGCTACATTGAACTGATTTTTTTAAGGCACGGCTACATTGAGATGGATATTATTTTGGTACGATTACATTAAGATGGATGTTAATTGAGCACACAGCTACACATTGAACTGGATTTATTTTAAGCACGGCTACATTGAGATTGATTTTATTTGAGTACGATTACATTGAGATGGATATTAATTGAGCACGCAGCTACATTGAACTGGATTGATTTTAAGCACGACTACATTGAGATGGATTTTATTTGAGTACGATTACATTGAGATGTATGTTATCTGAGCAATTACATTGAGATAGATGTTATTTGAGCACTCAGCTACATTGAACTGGATTGATTTTAAGCACGGCTACATTGAGATGGATTTTATTTCAGTACGATTACATTGAGATGGATATTATTTGAGTACGATTACATTGAGATGGATGTTATTCGAGCACACAGCTACATTGAACTGATTTTCTTTAAGGCACGGCTACATGGAGATGGATTTTATTTGAGTATGATTACATTGAGATGGATATTAATTGAGCACGCAGCTACATTGAACTGGATTAATTTTAAGCACGGCTACATTGAGATGGATTTTATTTGAGTACGATTACATTGAGATGTATGTTATTTGAGCAATTACATTGAGATAGATGTTATTTGAGCACTCAGCTACATTGAACTGATTTTCTTTAAGGCACGGCTACATTGAGATAGATTTACTTGAGTACGATTACATTGAGATGGATATTAATTGAGCACGCAGCTACATTGAACTGGATTAATTTTAAGCACGGCTACATTGAGATGGGTTTTATTTGAGTACGATTACATTGAGATGGATGTTATTCGAGCACACAGCTACATTGAACTGATTTTCTTTAAGGCACGGCTACATGGAGATGGATTTTATTTGAGTACGATTACATTGAGATGGATATTAATCGAGCACGCAGCTACATTGAACTGGATTGATTTTAAGCACGGCTACATTGAGATGGATTTTATTTGAGTACGATTACATTAAGATGGATATTAATTGAGCATGCAGCTACATTGAACTGGATTGATTTTAAGCACGGCTACATTGAGATGGATTTTATTTCAGTACGATTACATTGAGATGTATGTTATTTGAGCAATTACATTGGGATAGATGTAATTTGAGCACTCAGCTACATTGAACTGATTTTCTTTAAGGCACGGCTACATTGAGATGGATTTTATTTGAGTACGATTACATTGAGATGTATGTTATCTGAGCAATTACATTGAGATAGATGTTATTTGAGCACTCAGCTACATTGAACTGATTTTCTTTAAGGCATGGCTACATTGAGATAGTTTTACTTGAGTACGATTACATTGAGATGGATATTAATTGAGCATGCAGCTACATTGAACTGGATTGATTTTAAGCACGGCTACATTGAGATGGATTTTATTTCAGTACGATTACATTGAGATGTATGTTATTTGAGCAATTACATTGGGATAGATGTAATTTGAGCACTCAGCTACATTGAACTGATTTTCTTTAAGGCACGGCTACATTGAACTGGATTGATTTTAAGCACGGCTACATTGAGATGGATTTTATTTGAGTACGATTACATTAAGATGGATATTAATTGAGCACGCAGCTACATTGAACTGGATTGATTTTAAGCACGGCTACATTGAGATGGATTTTATTTCAGTACGATTACATTGAGATGTATGTTATTTGAGCAATTACATTGGGATAGATGTTATTGGAGCATTCAGCTACATTGAACTGATTTTCTTTAAGGCACGGCTACAGTGAGATGGATTTTATTTGAGCATACAGCTACATTGAACTGATTTTTTTAAGGCACGGCTACATTGAGATGGATATTATTTTGGTACGATTACATTAAGATGGATGTTAATTGAGCACACAGCTACACATTGAACTGGATTTATTTTAAGCACGGCTACATTGAGATTGATTTTATTTGAGTACGATTACATTGAGATGGATATTAATTGAGCACGCAGCTACATTGAACTGGATTGATTTTAAGCACGACTACATTGAGATGGATTTTATTTGAGTACGATTACATTGAGATGTATGTTATCTGAGCAATTACATTGAGATAGATGTTATTTGAGCACTCAGCTACATTGAACTGGATTGATTTTAAGCACGGCTACATTGAGATGGATTTTATTTCAGTACGATTACATTGAGATGGATATTATTTGAGTACGATTACATTGAGATGGATGTTATTCGAGCACACAGCTACATTGAACTGATTTTCTTTAAGGCACGGCTACATGGAGATGGATTTTATTTGAGTATGATTACATTGAGATGGATATTAATTGAGCACGCAGCTACATTGAACTGGATTAATTTTAAGCACGGCTACATTGAGATGGATTTTATTTGAGTACGATTACATTGAGATGTATGTTATTTGAGCAATTACATTGAGATAGATGTTATTTGAGCACTCAGCTACATTGAACTGATTTTCTTTAAGGCACGGCTACATTGAGATAGATTTACTTGAGTACGATTACATTGAGATGGATATTAATTGAGCACGCAGCTACATTGAACTGGATTAATTTTAAGCACGGCTACATTGAGATGGGTTTTATTTGAGTACGATTACATTGAGATGGATGTTATTCGAGCACACAGCTACATTGAACTGATTTTCTTTAAGGCACGGCTACATGGAGATGGATTTTATTTGAGTACGATTACATTGAGATGGATATTAATCGAGCACGCAGCTACATTGAACTGGATTGATTTTAAGCACGGCTACATTGAGATGGATTTTATTTGAGTACGATTACATTAAGATGGATATTAATTGAGCATGCAGCTACATTGAACTGGATTGATTTTAAGCACGGCTACATTGAGATGGATTTTATTTCAGTACGATTACATTGAGATGTATGTTATTTGAGCAATTACATTGGGATAGATGTAATTTGAGCACTCAGCTACATTGAACTGATTTTCTTTAAGGCACGGCTACATTGAGATGGATTTTATTTGAGTACGATTACATTGAGATGTATGTTATCTGAGCAATTACATTGAGATAGATGTTATTTGAGCACTCAGCTACATTGAACTGATTTTCTTTAAGGCATGGCTACATTGAGATAGTTTTACTTGAGTACGATTACATTGAGATGGATATTAATTGAGCATGCAGCTACATTGAACTGGATTGATTTTAAGCACGGCTACATTGAGATGGATTTTATTTCAGTACGATTACATTGAGATGTATGTTATTTGAGCAATTACATTGGGATAGATGTAATTTGAGCACTCAGCTACATTGAACTGATTTTCTTTAAGGCACGGCTACATTGAACTGGATTGATTTTAAGCACGGCTACATTGAGATGGATTTTATTTGAGTACGATTACATTGAGATGGATGTTATTCGAGCACACAGCTACATTGAACTGATTTTCTTTAAGGCACGGCTACATGGAGATGGATTTTATTTGAGAACGATTACATTGAGATGGATGTTATTCGAGCACACAGCTACATTGAACTGATTTTCTTTAAGGCACGGCTACATGGAGATGGATTTTATTTGAGTATGATTACATTGAGATGGATATTAATTGAGCACGCAGTTACATTGAACTGGATTAATTTTAAGCACGGCTACATTGAGATGGATTTTATTTGAGTACGATTACATTGAGATGTATGTTATTTGAGCAATTACATTGAGATAGATGTTATTTGAGCACTCAGTTACATTGAACTGATTTTCTTTAAGGCACGGCTACATTGAGATAGATTTACTTGAGTACGATTACATTGAGATGGATATTAATTGAGCACGCAGCTACATTGAACTGGATTAATTTTAAGCACGGCTACATTGAGATGGATTTTATTTGAGTACGATTACATTGAGATGGATGTTATTCGAGCACACAGCTACATTGAACTGATTTTCTTTAAGGCACGGCTACATGGAGATGGATTTTATTTGAGTACGATTACATTGAGATGGATATTAATTGAGCACGCAGCTACATTGAACTGGATTGATTTTAAGCACGGCTACATTGAGATGGATTTTATTTGAGTACGATTACATTAAGATGGATATTAATTGAGCATGCAGCTACATTGAACTGGATTGATTTTAAGCACGGCTACATTGAGATGGATTTTATTTCAGTACGATTACATTGAGATGTATGTTATTTGAGCAATTACATTGGGATAGATGTAATTTGAGCACTCAGCTACATTGAACTGATTTTCTTTAAGGCACGGCTACATTGAACTGGATTGATTTTAAGCACGGCTACATTGAGATGGATTTTATTTGAGTACGATTACATTAAGATGGATATTAATTGAGCACGCAGCTACATTGAACTGGATTGATTTTAAGCACGGCTACATTGAGATGGATTTTATTTCAGTACGATTACATTGAGATGTATGTTATTTGAGCAATTACATTGGGATAGATGTTATTGGAGCATTCAGCTACATTGAACTGATTTTCTTTAAGGCACGGCTACAGTGAGATGGATTTTATTTGAGCATACAGCTACATTGAACTGATTTTTTTAAGGCACGGCTACATTGAGATGGATATTATTTTGGTACGATTACATTAAGATGGATGTTAATTGAGCACACAGCTACACATTGAACTGGATTTATTTTAAGCACGGCTACATTGAGATTGATTTTATTTGAGTACGATTACATTGAGATGGATATTAATTGAGCACGCAGCTACATTGAACTGGATTGATTTTAAGCACGACTACATTGAGATGGATTTTATTTGAGTACGATTACATTGAGATGTATGTTATCTGAGCAATTACATTGAGATAGATGTTATTTGAGCACTCAGCTACATTGAACTGGATTGATTTTAAGCACGGCTACATTGAGATGGATTTTATTTCAGTACGATTACATTGAGATGGATATTATTTGAGTACGATTACATTGAGATGGATGTTATTCGAGCACACAGCTACATTGAACTGATTTTCTTTAAGGCACGGCTACATGGAGATGGATTTTATTTGAGTATGATTACATTGAGATGGATATTAATTGAGCACGCAGCTACATTGAACTGGATTAATTTTAAGCACGGCTACATTGAGATGGATTTTATTTGAGTACGATTACATTGAGATGTATGTTATTTGAGCAATTACATTGAGATAGATGTTATTTGAGCACTCAGCTACATTGAACTGATTTTCTTTAAGGCACGGCTACATTGAGATAGATTTACTTGAGTACGATTACATTGAGATGGATATTAATTGAGCACGCAGCTACATTGAACTGGATTAATTTTAAGCACGGCTACATTGAGATGGGTTTTATTTGAGTACGATTACATTGAGATGGATGTTATTCGAGCACACAGCTACATTGAACTGATTTTCTTTAAGGCACGGCTACATGGAGATGGATTTTATTTGAGTACGATTACATTGAGATGGATATTAATCGAGCACGCAGCTACATTGAACTGGATTGATTTTAAGCACGGCTACATTGAGATGGATTTTATTTGAGTACGATTACATTAAGATGGATATTAATTGAGCATGCAGCTACATTGAACTGGATTGATTTTAAGCACGGCTACATTGAGATGGATTTTATTTCAGTACGATTACATTGAGATGTATGTTATTTGAGCAATTACATTGGGATAGATGTAATTTGAGCACTCAGCTACATTGAACTGATTTTCTTTAAGGCACGGCTACATTGAGATGGATTTTATTTGAGTACGATTACATTGAGATGTATGTTATCTGAGCAATTACATTGAGATAGATGTTATTTGAGCACTCAGCTACATTGAACTGATTTTCTTTAAGGCATGGCTACATTGAGATAGTTTTACTTGAGTACGATTACATTGAGATGGATATTAATTGAGCATGCAGCTACATTGAACTGGATTGATTTTAAGCACGGCTACATTGAGATGGATTTTATTTCAGTACGATTACATTGAGATGTATGTTATTTGAGCAATTACATTGGGATAGATGTAATTTGAGCACTCAGCTACATTGAACTGATTTTCTTTAAGGCACGGCTACATTGAACTGGATTGATTTTAAGCACGGCTACATTGAGATGGATTTTATTTGAGTACGATTACATTAAGATGGATATTAATTGAGCACGCAGCTACATTGAACTGGATTGATTTTAAGCACGGCTACATTGAGATGGATTTTATTTCAGTACGATTACATTGAGATGTATGTTATTTGAGCAATTACATTGGGATAGATGTTATTGGAGCATTCAGCTACATTGAACTGATTTTCTTTAAGGCACGGCTACAGTGAGATGGATTTTATTTGAGCATACAGCTACATTGAACTGATTTTTTTAAGGCACGGCTACATTGAGATGGATATTATTTTGGTACGATTACATTAAGATGGATGTTAATTGAGCACACAGCTACACATTGAACTGGATTTATTTTAAGCACGGCTACATTGAGATTGATTTTATTTGAGTACGATTACATTGAGATGGATATTAATTGAGCACGCAGCTACATTGAACTGGATTGATTTTAAGCACGACTACATTGAGATGGATTTTATTTGAGTACGATTACATTGAGATGTATGTTATCTGAGCAATTACATTGAGATAGATGTTATTTGAGCACTCAGCTACATTGAACTGGATTGATTTTAAGCACGGCTACATTGAGATGGATTTTATTTCAGTACGATTACATTGAGATGGATATTATTTGAGTACGATTACATTGAGATGGATGTTATTCGAGCACACAGCTACATTGAACTGATTTTCTTTAAGGCACGGCTACATGGAGATGGATTTTATTTGAGTATGATTACATTGAGATGGATATTAATTGAGCACGCAGCTACATTGAACTGGATTAATTTTAAGCACGGCTACATTGAGATGGATTTTATTTGAGTACGATTACATTGAGATGTATGTTATTTGAGCAATTACATTGAGATAGATGTTATTTGAGCACTCAGCTACATTGAACTGATTTTCTTTAAGGCACGGCTACATTGAGATAGATTTACTTGAGTACGATTACATTGAGATGGATATTAATTGAGCACGCAGCTACATTGAACTGGATTAATTTTAAGCACGGCTACATTGAGATGGGTTTTATTTGAGTACGATTACATTGAGATGGATGTTATTCGAGCACACAGCTACATTGAACTGATTTTCTTTAAGGCACGGCTACATGGAGATGGATTTTATTTGAGTACGATTACATTGAGATGGATATTAATCGAGCACGCAGCTACATTGAACTGGATTGATTTTAAGCACGGCTACATTGAGATGGATTTTATTTGAGTACGATTACATTAAGATGGATATTAATTGAGCATGCAGCTACATTGAACTGGATTGATTTTAAGCACGGCTACATTGAGATGGATTTTATTTGAGTACGATTACATTGAGATGTATGTTATTTGAGCAATTACATTGAGATAGATGTTATTTGAGCACTCAGCTACATTGAACTGATTTTCTTTAAGGCACGGCTACATTGAGATAGATTTACTTGAGTACGATTACATTGAGATGGATATTAATTGAGCACGCAGCTACATTGAACTGGATTAATTTTAAGCACGGCTACATTGAGATGGATTTTATTTGAGTACGATTACATTGAGATGGATGTTATTCGAGCACACAGCTACATTGAACTGATTTTCTTTAAGGCACGGCTACATGGAGATGGATTTTATTTGAGAACGATTACATTGAGATGGATGTTATTCGAGCACACAGCTACATTGAACTGATTTTCTTTAAGGCACGGCTACATGGAGATGGATTTTATTTGAGTATGATTACATTGAGATGGATATTAATTGAGCACGCAGTTACATTGAACTGGATTAATTTTAAGCACGGCTACATTGAGATGGATTTTATTTGAGTACGATTACATTGAGATGTATGTTATTTGAGCAATTACATTGAGATAGATGTTATTTGAGCACTCAGTTACATTGAACTGATTTTCTTTAAGGCACGGCTACATTGAGATAGATTTACTTGAGTACGATTACATTGAGATGGATATTAATTGAGCACGCAGCTACATTGAACTGGATTAATTTTAAGCACGGCTACATTGAGATGGATTTTATTTGAGTACGATTACATTGAGATGGATGTTATTCGAGCACACAGCTACATTGAACTGATTTTCTTTAAGGCACGGCTACATGGAGATGGATTTTATTTGAGTACGATTACATTGAGATGGATATTAATTGAGCACGCAGCTACATTGAACTGGATTGATTTTAAGCACGGCTACATTGAGATGGATTTTATTTGAGTACGATTACATTAAGATGGATATTAATTGAGCATGCAGCTACATTGAACTGGATTGATTTTAAGCACGGCTACATTGAGATGGATTTTATTTCAGTACGATTACATTGAGATGTATGTTATTTGAGCAATTACATTGGGATAGATGTAATTTGAGCACTCAGCTACATTGAACTGATTTTCTTTAAGGCACGGCTACATTGAACTGGATTGATTTTAAGCACGGCTACATTGAGATGGATTTTATTTGAGTACGATTACATTAAGATGGATATTAATTGAGCACGCAGCTACATTGAACTGGATTGATTTTAAGCACGGCTACATTGAGATGGATTTTATTTCAGTACGATTACATTGAGATGTATGTTATTTGAGCAATTACATTGGGATAGATGTTATTGGAGCATTCAGCTACATTGAACTGATTTTCTTTAAGGCACGGCTACAGTGAGATGGATTTTATTTGAGCATACAGCTACATTGAACTGATTTTTTTAAGGCACGGCTACATTGAGATGGATATTATTTTGGTACGATTACATTAAGATGGATGTTAATTGAGCACACAGCTACACATTGAACTGGATTTATTTTAAGCACGGCTACATTGAGATTGATTTTATTTGAGTACGATTACATTGAGATGGATATTAATTGAGCACGCAGCTACATTGAACTGGATTGATTTTAAGCACGACTACATTGAGATGGATTTTATTTGAGTACGATTACATTGAGATGTATGTTATCTGAGCAATTACATTGAGATAGATGTTATTTGAGCACTCAGCTACATTGAACTGGATTGATTTTAAGCACGGCTACATTGAGATGGATTTTATTTCAGTACGATTACATTGAGATGGATATTATTTGAGTACGATTACATTGAGATGGATGTTATTCGAGCACACAGCTACATTGAACTGATTTTCTTTAAGGCACGGCTACATGGAGATGGATTTTATTTGAGTATGATTACATTGAGATGGATATTAATTGAGCACGCAGCTACATTGAACTGGATTAATTTTAAGCACGGCTACATTGAGATGGATTTTATTTGAGTACGATTACATTGAGATGTATGTTATTTGAGCAATTACATTGAGATAGATGTTATTTGAGCACTCAGCTACATTGAACTGATTTTCTTTAAGGCACGGCTACATTGAGATAGATTTACTTGAGTACGATTACATTGAGATGGATATTAATTGAGCACGCAGCTACATTGAACTGGATTAATTTTAAGCACGGCTACATTGAGATGGGTTTTATTTGAGTACGATTACATTGAGATGGATGTTATTCGAGCACACAGCTACATTGAACTGATTTTCTTTAAGGCACGGCTACATGGAGATGGATTTTATTTGAGTACGATTACATTGAGATGGATATTAATCGAGCACGCAGCTACATTGAACTGGATTGATTTTAAGCACGGCTACATTGAGATGGATTTTATTTGAGTACGATTACATTAAGATGGATATTAATTGAGCATGCAGCTACATTGAACTGGATTGATTTTAAGCACGGCTACATTGAGATGGATTTTATTTCAGTACGATTACATTGAGATGTATGTTATTTGAGCAATTACATTGGGATAGATGTAATTTGAGCACTCAGCTACATTGAACTGATTTTCTTTAAGGCACGGCTACATTGAGATGGATTTTATTTGAGTACGATTACATTAAGATGGATATTAATTGAGCATGCAGCTACATTGAACTGGATTGATTTTAAGCACGGCTACATTGAGATGGATTTTATTTCAGTACGATTACATTGAGATGTATGTTATTTGAGCAATTACATTGGGATAGATGTAATTTGAGCACTCAGCTACATTGAACTGATTTTCTTTAAGGCACGGCTACAGTGAGATGGATTTTATTTCAGTACGATTACATTGAGATGGATATTAATTGAGCAGGCAGCTACATTGAACTGGATTAATTTTAAGCACGGCTACATTCAGATGGATTTACTTGAGTACGATTACATTGAGATAGATATTAATTGAGTACGCAGCTACATTGAACTGGATTTATTTTAAGCACGGCTTCATTGGGATAGATTTTATTTCAGTACAATTACATTGAGATGGATTTTATTGGAGTACGATTACATTGAGATGGATATCAATTGAGCACGCAGCTACATTGAACTGGATTAATTTTAAGCACGGCTACATTGAGATGGATTTTATTTGAGTACGATTACATTGAGATGTATGTTATCTGAGCAATTACGTTGAGATAGATGTTATTTGAGCACACAGCTACATTGAACTGATTTTCTTTAAGGCACGGCTACATTGAGATGGATATTATTTGGGTACGATTACATTGAGATTTATGTTATCTGAGCAATTACATTGAGATAGATGTTATTTGAGCACTCAGCTACATTGAACTGATTTTCTTTAAGGCACGGCTACATTGAGATAGATTTAGTTGAGTACGATTACATTGAGATGGATATTAATTGAGTACGCAGCTACATTGAACTGGATTTATTTTAAGCACGGCTACATTGGGATGGATTTTATTTCAGTACGATTACATTTTGATGGATTTTATTGGAGTACGAATACATTGAGATGGATGTTATTCGAGCACACAGCTACATTGAACTGATTTTCTTTAAGGCACGGCTACATGGAGATGGATTTTATTTGAGTACGATTACATTGAGATGGATATTAATTGAGCACGCAGCTACATTGAACTGGATTAATTTTAAGAACGGCTACATTGAGATGGATTTTATTTGAGTACGATTACATTGAGATGGATGTTATTCGAGCACACAGCTACATTGAACTGATTTTCTTTAAGGCACGGCTACATGGAGATGGATTTTATTTGAGTACGATTACATTGAGATGGATATTAATTGAGCATGCAGCTACATTGAACTGGATTGATTTTAAGCACGGCTGCATTGAGATGGATTTTATTTCAGTACGATTACATTGAGATGTATGTTATTTGAGCAATTACATTGAGGTAGATGTTATTTGAGCACTCAGCTACATTGAACTGATTTACTTTAAGGCACGGCTACAGTGAGATGGATGTTATTTGAGTACAAATACATTGAGATGGATATTATTTTGGTACGATTACATTTAGATGAATGTTAATTGAGCACACAGCTACATTGAACTGGATTTATTTTAAGCACGGCTACATTGAGATTGATTTTATTTGAGTACGATTACATTGAGATGGATATTAATTGAGCACGCAGCTACATTGAACTGGATTTATTTTAAGCACGGCTACATTGAGATGGATTTTATTTGAGTACGATTACATTGAGATGGATGTTATTCGAGCACACAGCTACATTGAACTGGTTTTCTTTAAGGCACGGCTACATTGAGATGGATTATATTTGAGTACGATTACATTGAGATGGATATCAATTGAGCACGCAGCTACATTGAACTGGATTAATTTTAAGCACGGCTACATTGAGATGGATTTTATTTGAGTACGATTACATTGAGATGTATGTTATCTGAGCAATTACATTGAGATAGATGTTATTTGAGCACTCAGCTACATTGAACTGATTTTCTTTAAAGCACGGCTACATTGAGATAGGTTGACTTGAGTACGATTACATTGAGATGGATATTAATTGAGCACGCAGCTACATTGAACTGGATTTATTTTAAGCACGGCTACATTGAGATGGATTTTATTTGAGTACGATAAGATTGAGATGGATGTTATTCGAGCACACAGCTACATTGAACTGATTTTCTTTAAGGCACGGCTACATTGAGATAGATTTACTTGAGTACGATTACATTGAGATGTATGTTATTTGAGCAATTACATTGAGATAGATGTTATTTGAGCACTCAGCTAAATTGAACTGATTTTCTTTAAAGCACGGCTACATTGAGATAGGTTGACTTGAGTACGATTACATTGAGATGGCTATTAATTGAGCACGCAGCTACATTGAACTGGATTTATTTTAAGCACGGCTACATTGAGATGGATTTTATTTGAGTACGATTAGATTGAGATGGATGTTATTCGAGCACACAGCTACATTGAACTGATTTTCTTTAAGGCACGGCTACATGGAGATGGATTTTATTTGAATACGATTACATTGAGATGGATATTAATTGAGCACGCAGCTACATTGAACTGGATTGATTTTAAGCACGGCTACATTGAGATGGATTTTATTTCAGTACGATTACATTGAGATGTATGTTATTTGAGCAATTACATTGAGATAGATGTTATTTGAGCACTCAGCTACATTGAACTGATTTTCTTTAAGGCACGGCTACAGTTAGATGGATGTTATTTGAGCATACAGCTACATTGAACTGATTTTTTTAAGGCACGGCTACATTGAGATGGATATTATTTGAGTACGATTACATTGAGATGGATATTAATTGAGCACGCAGCTACATTGAACTGGATTAATTTTAAGCACGGCTACATTGAGATGGATTTTATTTGAGTACGATTACATTGAGATGTATGTTATTTGAGCAATTACATTGAGATAGATGTTATTTGAGCACTCGGCTTCATTGAACTGATTTTATTTAAGGCACGGCTACATTGAGATAGATTTACTTGAGTACGATTACATTGAGATGGATATTAATTGAGCACGCAGCTACATTGAACTGGATTTATTTTAAGCACGGCTACATTGAGCTGGATTTTATTTGAGTACGATTACATTGAGATGGATGTTATTCGAGCACACAGCTACCTTGAACTGATTTTCTTTAAGGCACGGCTACATGGAGATGGATTTTATTTGAGTACGATTACATTGAGATGGATATTAATTGAGCACGCAGCTACATTGAACTGGATTGATTTTAAGCACGGCTACATTGAGATGGATTTTATTTCAGTACGATTACATTGAGATGTATGTTATTTGAGCAATTACATTGAGATAGATGTTATTTGAGCACTCAGCTACATTGAACTGATTTTCTTTAAGGCACGGCTACAGTGAGATGGATGTTATTTGAGCATACAGCTTTCATTGAACTGATTTTTTTTAAGGGACGGCTACATTGAGATGGATATTATTTGGGTACGATTACATTTAGATGGATATTAATTGAGCACGCAGCTACATTGAACTGGATTGATTATAAGCACGGCTACATTGAGATGGATTTTATTTCAGTACGATTACATTGAGATGTATGTTATTTGAGCAATTACATTGAGATAGATGTTATTTGAGCACTCAGCTACATTGAACTGATTTTCTTTAAGGCACGGCTACAGTGAGATGGATGTTATTTGAGCATACAGCTACATTGAACTGATTTTTTTTAAGGGACGGCTACATTGAGATGGATATTATTTGGGTACGGTTACATTTAGATGGATATTATTTGATCACAAAGCTACATTGAACTGGTTTTCTTTTGAGCACGACTACATTGAGATGGATTTTATTTGAGTACGATTACATTGAGATGGATGTTAATTGAGCACACAGCTATATTGAACTGATTTTCTTTAAGGCACGTCTACATTGAGATGGATGAGATGGGTGTTATTTGAGCACAAAGCTACATTGAACTGATTTTATTTAAGGCACGGCTACATTGAGATGGATTTTATTTGAGTACGATGACATTGAGATGGATGTTATTTGAGCACGCAGCTACATTGAACTGATTGTCTTTTAAGCTCGGCTACATTGAGATGGATTTTATTTGAGTACGATTACATTGAGATGGATGTTACTTGAGCAATTACATTGAGATGGATGTTATTTGAGCACACAGCTACATTGAACTGATTTTCTTTAAGGCACGGCTATATTGAGATGGATATTATTTGGGTACGATTACATTTAGATAAATATTAATTGAGCACACAGCTACATTGAACTGGTTTTCTTTTAAGCACGGCTACATTGAGATGGATTTTATTTGAGTACGATTACATTGAGATGGATATTAATTGAGCACGCAGCTACATTGAACTGATTATCTTTAAGGCACGGCTACATTGAGATAGATGTTGTTTGAGCATACAGCTACATTGAACTGATTTTCTTTTAAGCTCGGCTACATTGAGATGGATTTTATTTGAGTACGATAACATTGAGATGGATGTTACTTGAGCAATTACATTGAGATGGATGTTATTTGAGCACACAGCTACATTGAACTGATTTTCTTTAAGGCACGGCTACATTGAGATGGATATTATTTGGGTACAATTACATTTAGATAGATGTTAATTGAGCACACATCTACATTGAACTGGTTGTCTTTTAAGCACGGCTACATTGAGATGGATTTTATTTGAGTACGATTACATTGAGATGGATGTTTTTTGAGCACACAGCTACATTGAACTGATTTTCTTTAAGGCACGGCTACATTGAGATAGATGTTATTTGAGCATACAGCTACATTGAACTGATTTTCTTTTAAGCTCGGCTACATTGAGATGGATTTTATTTGAGTACGATTATATTGAGATGGATGTTACTTGAGCAATTACATTGAGATGAATGTTATTTGAGCACACAGGTACATTGAACTGGTTTTCTTTTAAGCACGGCTGCATTGAGATGGATTTTATTTGAGTACGATTACATTGAGATGGATGTTAATTGAGCACACAGCTACATTGAACTGATTTTCTTTAAGGCACGGCTACATTGAGATGGATGAGATGGGTGTTATTTGAGCACAAAGCTACATTGAACTGATTTTATTTAAGGCACGGCTACATTGAGATGGATTTTATTTGAGTACGATTACATTGAGATGGATGTTATTCGAGCACACAGCTACATTGAACTGATTTTCTTTAAGGCACGGCTACATTGAGATAGATTTTATTTGAGTACGATTACATTGAGATGGATATTAATTGAGCACGCAGCTACATTGAACTGGATTAATTTTAAGCACGGCTACATTGAGATTGATTTTATTTGAGTACGATTACATTGAGATGGATGTTAATTGAGCACGCAGCTACATTGAACTGGATTTATTTTAAGCATGGCTACATTGAGATGGATTTTATTTGAGTACGATTACATTGAGATGGATGTTAATTGAGCACACAGCTACATTGAACTGGATTTATTTTTAATACGGCTACATTGAGATGGATTTTATTTGAGCACACAGCTTCATTGAAATAGATTTGATTTTAAAACGCCAATATTGAGATGGATTTTATTTGAGTACTACTACATCGAGATGCATGTGATATTAGCATTCTTGCATTGAAATTATGTTATTTGAGCACGCCAACATTAAACTGAATATTATTTCTGCGCGGCTACATTGAACTATATGTAATTTGAAGACGGCTTAATTGAACTGGATTCTGTTGAGCTAGGGCTACGTTTAACCTCTTATTGAAACCATGGTTATTTAAGTTCATCTGCTTCTGTTAAAATAGGTGTATCTTAATAGGTACTTAGGAGTTTTTTATATAATGACAAGGATGGCGAATTCCACACCCTCTGTTATGATATTAGCCTGACACATCGCAATTCCGAAGGAATTATGTGCCCTGCCAGGACCTTCACTTTATGAACATGATCTTTCATGTTTTAAGCGGGTCATGTTGAGAGTTGTTGTTTCTTGTGTTCTTTATTCGGGTCGCCTTCATAAAGTCCAAAAGCGTAAAGTCCAAAACCCAGAGCGTCCAAAAGTATGTATTTTTCATGTGTGTTATAAAATGCATGTAATCTAACCTAACCTAACCTAAACTGACCTAACCTGAACTAACCTAACCTAACCCAATTAAAAATATCTATATTCGTCAGTATTTTGGACGGTATGGGTTTTGGACCTTGTGCTTTTTGGACTTTATGATGCGTCCCCCTTTATTCTGATTTGCCAAACTCAGCACATCTTACCATACCATGTTTACCATTACTAGAATCTCTTTATTTTCCTTCATCACAAATAATCTCAGTAAAATATCTTCAGACATACATGTTTCATGTTATATGCTTATTATATGAATGTGCTTTTTTTATCATTGAGTTTTACTTTATTCATTTGAACCCTGTATGTGAATATGTGTATGTATTTAAGTTGTCCTATGTCTATGTATGTATGGACATCTGCAGACATGCATCCCTTAATTCATTCGTTACGATAATTCCCTTGATTTACTAAATTACAAACTTCAAAGCCCTGATATGTCCTTTCTACTTTTTTCCGGATCTCTTCAAAGCAGCTGAAGTGCTGGAGAGGAGGTGGTACCGTCCTGACCTGCAGCGCCGGGCCTGGTGAAGCGGTGCAGCAGTCTCATACAATGTGACATATAAACGTTTGCTTCATGTCACGTGGGGCACTTCGAATGTACAGCTTCGGAAAAAAAATATCTTTTGATAAATATAAACAGAATCGAATGAAAGCTAAATTATAATGTTCATACACATTTTGTTTTGTCTGTGAATAAATGTACTGTGTAGACATGCAGACAAAGATAGATACGTTTGGCCTATTAATATATATCAAATGTCAAGTAAATTGGAACAGTGGTTTTCAAATGATTAGTTAACTACATTATTAATGTTCTTAAGCGGGGCTTACGCGAACAATTTTGAAGAAAGATAACTTTTAAATACCTTTCTTAAACCCGACGTTTCGAAAGGAGTTGCATCCAATCGTGGTCACGGGAGAACTGAAGCAGCTCGCCTTCGCCACCGAGTAGTTCGTGCAGTTTCACCAACTACCCTCACATTTATATTTAAGTAATTGCTAGGGATGTCCCTACACACAACACTGATCACATCGACAGGTTTTTCAAAAGTTATCTTTCTTCAAAATTGTTCGCGTAAGCCGCGCTTAAGAAGATTTATGATTAGTTAACTACGTTTGTAGTCTCTGATGTCTACAGGCCAATTTTAAGCCACGAATTCATTATAAAACTAATGGCTCTCTGACTCGCTCTCTGACTCGCGAGTCTGTCTTTTTGAACATTTGACATTTTTAAAAAATTTTGCATGTCTTTGTTTTCCCGGTAAATGTATTCTGGGTCAAACCACAGATAAAACTAAATTCGTATGAACATTTTCTTTTTGGTTTCATTTCAATCGGTTTGAATTTTTCAAAAAAACTAATGCGTGCAGACACAGATATTTGTTGCCTGATATTAGATATTAAATATCAATTTAATTGGAATAGCGGTTTTCAAACCGGCCGTTCTTAACAGCCCGATCTTAACAGCCCGACATACAAAAGCATTTTTACCTCATCTGAAACAGAGACACTACGTTGGCTCTTTTACGATTTTCTTGTTTATAGCACTATTCATGGTTGTAAAACTTCCTAATGCTTTTCAAAAACCAACATACCATTCCTTATCAATATATGCCTCAAAGTCCATTCATTTTTGTATGTTGTAACCAAGAATATTTGCATGGGTCGGATGTGCATTTTGACATGGGGTGGCCCAGGTCAAAATGCACATCCGACCCATGCAAATAAAAGTGTAATCCCTTATTACCAATTATGACCTAAGGTCAATATTTCCATGCAAGCACCGCAGTGGCTTCCATTAGTTTACTATTACATTTTTATTTCTCTTACACAAAATAAAATCAATGATAATATTTTAAAATAAAAATATTGTTCTTCCATTTAGGAGTCATTCAAATACCTGTTTTTGTTTGCTACGGCGAGCCGTAAGCTATGCTGCTAATACAAACGTAGGTGACTTAATATTTGAAAACCGATTTGCCAATTTCATTGATATTTTATAACTTATATCAGGCAACAAAGATCTGTGTCTGCTCATTTTTGTTATTTTGAAAAGTCAACCATAGAAGTGAAAAGAAAATCTTCATAGACATCTTGTTTTCTCTGTGGTTTGTAGAATACATTTATCGAAAAAAATTAACATGCCAACACAGATTTTTGTTATCTGATATTGGATACCAAATATCAAGTAAAATTAAATAGTGGTTTTCTAATGATTAGTAAACTACCGTTTGAATTTTCTAATGCTTACGTGCCCACCTTAATTTGGGTTTATTGGGTTTAAGTAGAAATATATTATATTGAGGAACAATTTAGAATCTAAACAATTTGTAGTAGGAGACAGTCAAATCCACTTCTAGTTGAATGTTGTCTGAATTGTACGATGTTTCTTTATGCTCGTAATATTTGATAAGGTTTGAATGTATACTTTGCGTGTAAATGTACACTTTGATCTGTCTCCTACTGTACCTACACTGCCCTCCTTATTCAAAAGTCGGTAACTACATATGTGCCTCCTTTTTAATAAGGAGGGCAATACAGAACATGTATTTGCTTTGCATCCAAAATTCCTGTCAAAAACTATAATACTTATATTTTATCAAAATTAGTAAATAAACTTATTTGTTATATAATTATAGAAATGTTTCTAAAAAAAGGTTGTCTCTTTCCAAAATTGTCCTGTTGTTTTTTTTCTGTCATGTATTTATTTAATTTAGATTACGAGGAACATCTATTTCTCTAAAAATAATTTCAATTATTGTATGAATTATCTTTTATGGCAATATCTCAGATAACGAAATATGATTAATTTCTCAATTTTTGTTTGTTTTTATTCTTATACCTAATTGTTTTTTTTTATATTTTACCATATTGATATTATACAGGTGAATTTTTCAAGTGTGCTTTCATGGCCAAATCCAAAACTATAAGAAATAACGAAAAATACTGAAAGTAGTTACTAGGCCGATTTTGATAAAAACTATAACTGTATTATTAAATTTCCTACATCCTGCAAAAGAATACGATTCTGCACAACGTTCCGTTGAACTTAGCAGACGGTAGCAAAGCACTATGTTATGTAATAGGCGTGGGTGTGTGGGTGTACAAAGGTAAGAGTGTATGTAAGTGTGTGTGTAATCAGTTAATTAAAAGTCAACACTTTCATTCACTTTGCCGTACTTATAAGATTACTTCACGGAATTTATTCCTTATAGGCGACACTATTGGCTAAGGCTGCATTTTTTCCGGCTAGAAAAAATGTGATTTCAAGAATCTAAAAATGCAATTATAGGTTTTATCAAAATCGGCCTTGTGCCTCCTTAAAGTGTTTTCGCTGTTTCAGATTTGGCTATGACGACACACTTGTAAAATTAACCTGTACAGTAAAAAATACATACAGATTCTTATGTTCAATAAAATATTGAAATTATAAAAAATATATCATTTAAATGTGTCGCCTTCATGAAGTCCAAAAAGCATAAGGTCCAAAACCCAGAACGTCCAAAAGTATATATTTTTCGTGTGTATTATAAAATGCATATAATCTAACCTAACCCAATTAAAAATATCCGTATTCGTAAGTATTTTGGACGGTGTGGGTTTTTGACCTTGTGCTTTTTGGACTTAATGATGCGTCCCCATTTAAATAAATATATGTACCTGTATAAATCCAAAGATCAAATGAAAGGTTAATTGAGTAATGGTTATCCTAAAATTTCGCCGAACTAGGACGAAAGATAGAGATACGTTCCAGCGGAGGCTGTCTTCACATGATTTCCAGATACAACTGCTTGTAAGTATTGAACCACTTCCAGTGGAGTATATGTAGCATTTCCGAAGGTATTTAGATGCCATATCAAGAGTTAACCTTTTGGCGTGCAACCGATTAGTCAAATCTGTTCACTAATGCCCGTTTGCAACACTTCCAGCTATAAAAATACCAAAGTTATCTTTCAGGTACACCATGTAAATACGCAATGTAACCGAAAGTTAACCATCGGATTTCAGGTAGCTGGAGGTCATAAAATCAGGCTAGATAGGGCTTAAGTAGAACAAAAGGCCTTAGTAGTTTTAATCCGCATTTTCAATAAAAAAATGCGTTTACTTGTGAAAGGGACAAACGGTTTTACATGGGTGCCGACGGTAGCCGCATTAAATTGGAAAAAATCCGCACTTTGCCTGGTTAAGGTATTTTGTACACGAAAATTATTAGTTGCACCATTCGACACGTTTGTTACCTTAAACCACTCGATCTGTGTTTTTTTATAATACACCGCAAACAACAGGCTGAAATGCCGAATAGTTCGGTAAAAAGGAATACCTGGCAACACTGCTTTAAAAATCTGAAATAGATTAATTTATAAGAAATGTCTCGCATCGAGCCTATAGTGTTAGGGCCGAGTGCACGAAATAATAAAAAATCAACGTCAAAGTATGATCAGACACGTCACTTTGTGTGGACAGTATGGAAGGAACTCTATGCGGATCACTAAAAGTGACGTGTTTGAACATTGATTGAATCGGCCGTCTCTTCGTGTAACCGGGGCTTAGTCACCAGACATCACAGCCTGTGTTACGCACGCACACTAGGCTTACTAGGCTGCCTGCCTCTCGGCTAGATAGCGGTAGATGGAATTGTGGAAATTCTTTTCGTAGGTACATACATACATACATACTTCATTCATGCATTAAAATAATATCAGCAACATAGTTACCGTAACAATAATGTCGCCAACCATATTACGATATTATGAAGTGGACTACGACATGCTGAAATGCAGTTGTCCAAACGTTTTGAGAATAAATAAATTTATTTGAGGCAATTACAGACTTAAAATCATCACAGTAAGGTGGCCTTTCGAAATTGTAGTCATTTGTTACTCTTTGACAAATGTCGATTCGTAGCAATTTCAGCCTTAAATGTATCGTTATTAGGGCGCTTTATGCAGTGCTTCTTGGCATATTATACGTTCTGCATGGTTTTCTTTTTTTGTGAATTCATGTTAGGAATATTATACGTTGTGACTATTATACGTTATGCATGATGCAAAGAGTTGATTTTATTTTTAAACTTTATTCATGCACAACGTATAACATTATACGTTGTGACTATTATACGTTATGCATGGTTTTAATTTTTTGGAAAAAAATAAGATTATACGTTGTGAATATTATACGTAGTGAATACGACTCCTATTGAATACTCAAATCAAAATCAAATCAAATCAATTTGTTGCACAAAGAAAGTTAGAACTAATACAGATACGCCTTTGTTTTGGCAAAAATATCAAATTTCATGGAATACATAATAAAGATGTGATAATTTTGGAGATGGAAATTTGTAGAAATTATATAATGCACATTGTTACAATTCCTACGTTTATTTCAACAATAACAGCAACACATACGTATTTCTACATTCAAATTTAAATCGAAAAGGGGCTGCTAGTAGTAATTTTTGAAGCGGTCGGCCACGCCTCTGGCCACCTCTGGCGGAGCAAGCTCGGATGTCAGGAGCAGCACCGGATCTGAGAAGAGATGCAGGGAGGCCAGGATCGGCAGCAGGAGCACCGATTCTGAAAAACACATAGTCCGTAGAATTAGTACACTAGATTATTTTATGATGTAATTAAATCATTTAAATATACCTATTTACAATACATCTAATATACCTCGTCGCTATCCTGAAGTCAATGACCGGAAAGTATTCCGGATGGAGTCTTTAGAATTTATTCGAGTTTAACGTGCGCAGGACACAGGCGTGTGTATTTCTGGGAAGAGGATAAACACAACAGCTTATACATTTCAGAGTAGGTACAACTCTGTGTAATGACGACCATACTGGGATTTTCTGTGTCGACTTGAAGGATGACCTGAATACCTCAGGGTTTTTTTTATGGAACCTGACATGGATGGCTAATACCACATAACTACCGTTATGTTATTAGCCCAATACACCACATTCCCGAAGGAATTAGGTGCCATGCTAGGACCATCCCTGTATGAGCACGACTACATTGAACTGGATGGAAAACACAGACAATTTTTTCATTGCCGCTTCGACCATCTTTTCATCCAATACGATGGTACCGACCCGGGCGGGCTTAAACCCTACCACCTAGTATGGGAAGGAGACCTACAATTTTACATGGATTCCGAACCATGGAGAAGCTCGCATTCGTGACGAAATACACTTATCCAAATCAGAAAGAGAAAGAAAGTTGTGCATGTAGGTGACGAGGATTTGAACCCAGACCACTGGTACGATAGGCAAGTCCTCGCGCCACTAGGTTACCAACCAGCTCAAAACCGCTCAAAGCTGGTGTGCAATAGACTGTTTTCGCAGCTCCCATAAATATGTGAAAGACCATGTCATTGGAAAACGCTCACTATACCATATAGTGCGCTGTACATACGTAAAATAATGTAAAACACATCTAAATTGAACTGTTTTTAAGGTGATAAAGCGGTGATATTCATGTTTCTAATTTGTGTAACCATTTCACATGATTTTTGAATTGAATATTATATTTCTTTTCTCTTTACGAATAAGCGTTAACTTTAATCTTATGAGAGAATTCGATTAAAATATATATTTTCTTATTTGTTAAAAGAAATTATATTTTATGCATTCGTTGATAAAACTGAATTTATTACTCCTTAATTCCTTTTTTCCGTGCTACGGTTTAATAGTGTATTCGAAAAATATATACATATGCAGGCATGTATATTATACAAGAAGCAATAGAAATTTACTAAAACCACTATAACAGAAGGCTCTATCATAAATTGTCTACCCCTGGGGAAGTGTGTCTTCATCAGAAGTAGTTTTGGTCCGAAACGCGACGCGTACATATGTAAAAAAATACCACCATGTAAAGAAATCATGTACTAACCCCATTGCCTGCAGACCGAAAATGTATCCTTCAAAATTAAAACGTCACTCAGTGCCATTATGTCACTCCCCCGAATTCCCGAAAGGAGATATAAAAAGTGCCGTGGGGTGAGTCACCCTCGCATTTTTTGTGTATTTACCCACCCGACTCACCCTCGCACCAATCAGTTGATTTCTCATTTGTGCGGAGGACCATTTATCATGTATATATATATATAGTTATTCTTCCAGCCAACTATGTAAAGATACATATAAGTACTTACGGAAAATATATTGCCGCTAAGAGAAAATTTATTGTGTTTTTGGATTCGGTGTGTTGTCCTGCTGTATAGAAAACCGGAAGATTTTCCATTGTCACTTTTACCATCTTTAATACGATGCAATGGCACCAATCACCGATAATAATAAGAAGGAGAATCTTTATTTCGTCTATGGCTATATTTAAAAAATATTTTTTCTATTTATTTACTTAAGGTGGCCCAACCCGGCGGGACGAACTCATTCGCGGGCACGGTACAAAACCGTGCTGTTGCGCTCTGGGACCTTCTCTGTTTAAAAAAAAAAAGACAGCCTCCGTGATGAGGAAGATTCAACATGTCCACAAAAAAGACATTGTGCATAGTGTATGATTTGATAAGATTTACGAAAAATTTAATTTCAAGACGACTTATAGCTAAAAGTAAACCACGACCGCTTTAGTCAAATATCTAACAAAAACCAAATAGATTATAGATCTTGATTAAATAAGCTATGTCTGCTGACTAATATTTTTAAGATGTTCTTACTTTATCATTGCGTAATCCACCTCCAAAGTTATTGTATAAAACGCGCGAAAAATTCGAACTTTCGGACCTTATAACTTAGAAACCAAACACAATTTTACAATGCCAATGGTCATCAGACATCTAGTTCGATCAAATAAAGCTGTTTTGAGCAAAACTTGTGATCTCTGACAAGAAATATGGGCGTGATCTTCTTTCCCCGTTTGTATAGGGAGTTGAGCGGGGTGGACCACCTTAAAACATAGCATGGATCGAAACTGTTGAAATGAGGCACGTTGAATTTGTTCGACATAATACTTGATGTTTACGGATGCTTACTTCTTTCAGTCTAAACGTGCCTCATTTCAACAGAAACATCCTGATAGCAAGGTACTCAGTGGGAAGAACTGTATTAGCCATCGATTAAGAAAGGACGGAAGTACAGACTGAATATCATCCGTGTAGCGCATATATATAATTATTTGTCTATTTGTCGCGCACATACTTAATGGAAATTTAAGACTTACATGATTTTCTTATGGATATCATTGTCAGAAAAAATAATCACCAAAACGGTTCACCCAGGCGAGAGTTCTGAGGTAACAAACTTACAAAAATACAGTCGAATTGAGAACCTCCACCTTTTTTGAAGTCGGTTAAAAAGAAGGATATATGCCATCTAGCGCACTTACTATGAGATCCGCTGTCTCAAATTTTTAACGTACATGTCACACGCAAACATAGTCGCAGACATATTGGAGGGTGGAAACTGATTTGACGAACGCATCTTTATAGCAAATTCGCGCGCCATACGGATGTTTCGACTGTGTGGCATTCGAAGCACCGCCGTATTCACATGAAATTATATGGTCATTTTGACCATATAACGGAGACGCGATATCGAGCACATGTTACTTCTCCTTACTTAATCTTCGGTGGCATAGCGGTCCGCTATTTTTAACCGACTTCAAAAAAGGAGGAGGTTATCAATTCGTCTGTATGTTTTTTTGTTTTTTTTTTTTAATGTTTGTTACCTCATAACTTTTGCTTGGGTGAACCGATTTTTGATGATAATTTTTTTAAATGATAGCTAGTGCTTCCCAAGTGGTCCCATTTTAATTTGGTTAAGTTCTGACAATGATATCCATGAGAAAATCATAAAAGTCTTTAATTTGTATTAAGATGTGTGCGACAAATGGACGAATAACTCAATATAACACCAACCAATTTCGGTGATTCTTTTTTTATTGGAAAGGACGTGTACAAATTAGTAAGTGTACTTCAGATTCACTAAAAATAAACAAATAAAAAAACAAATTTAACAAAAAAAATAACCGACTTCAAAGGAAAAGCGCTAAAAATTAAAAAATAATTTTCATTTTTGTAGTTACGATTTCTGTAATTTTTTGAGTCGGTGTCAGCCAAGGTTATGTTAGGTTAGGTTCTCTTGATTGGCGCAGCGCGTGCCCGGCTGACGACGACTCAAAAAATAACAGAAATCGTAACTACAAAAATGAAAATTGTTTTTTACTTTTTAGTGCTTTTCCTTTGAAGTCGGTAAATTTGTTTTTTTTTATTTTGACTTTTTGGTACTAGTCAGGTCATTTCTGCGCCCTTCTAGGGTCTGCATCCTACTGCTTGGGCACCGTTGGCACCGCCCTAGTTACGGGTCGTGGCGTTTTGGAAACAGCATGTTGAAATCAAATTATGTATCAATTACAGTAATGCTTTAGAAATATATCCTCTTGCATTGATATGTTTAATGAGAACTTACCATGTTCAAGATAAGCCAAGGGTTCCGTTCCATTGGGTGCAATGGTTAAACCACAATAACAAAGAATGATTTACCACATCAGTCATTTATGAGTATATATAAATAAGCCAAAACAGTTTATGTAAAACAGTTATTTTGATGGTTATACTAGCCAATGCGAATAGTTTGATTGCGATAAGTTCCTGATATCTATGGAATGAAAAGATAAAAAAAAAACACGTATAATTCCAGCTAACGTTCTACCATAACAGAAAGAAAAACGTTACAGAAATTGATATTTCATGCATGAAAAAAAATTTTGAAGTCAGGCCTGAAATATTTTTTTTTTCAAGTTTGCGGCTTATATTGATAATAACAAATATTTATTTTAATATAATTTCAAAGAACTTAACATTATCTACCTATTCAGTGAAGAACATCTTTAACTTTTCCAAATTTCTTTAACGAAACAATAAAAAAACCGGTTTCACTCGTTATGCGGGTTGGTCACATTTAGAAAGAATTATTTCGAGCTGCTCTAACTAAGCGACGTCGGGCTCTGGCTATCTCGTTTGCAAAAATTGGTCCAAAATGTTTAGGTATGAGGATGCTATTAAAGTCAAATATTAGCCTAACACACGACACGGAAACTAGGTGCCATGCCAGTACCTTCCTTATATTGCTAGGCTGCATTGAACTGGATGAAAAACACGGACAATTTTCATTGCCGCTTCGACCATCGTTCATTCAATGCGATGGTACCAACCCGGGCGGGATTTACCCTATCACCTAGTAAGTAAGGAAGGGGACTTACAGTTTTACGTGAAATCAGAATCACGGCCAGTCTCAACGGTTGAAAATTGTCACACACTGAACTACTGAGGCTGAAGATAAAAAAAATACATTTGTAACCAAGCCATTGCATACACAACTTGATGATTTCGAAGTATTATAGCATTTCTAGGTGGTAGAGTTAAGCCCGCCTGGTTTGGTGTCATCACATTGGATGAAGCATGGTTGAAGCGGCAATGAAAAATTGTCCGTGTTTTCCATCCAGTTCAGTGTAGTCGTGCTCATTAAAGTAATGGTCCTGGCATGGCACCTAATTCCTTTAGGAATGCGGTGTATTGGGCTAAAATCATAACGGTTGTTACCATAGTTGTGTGGTATTAGCCGTCAATGTCAAATTGCTAAAAAAATAATAACATAAAGACGAACAGTCCAAAAGAGCACGATGATGTACTTACGGAATCCTAAATCACGCTAGAAAGTATGTGGAAATAAATCATGCTGCAATAATTACAACGGTGCAAGCCGAGCTACTCCCCCACTGTTTCTTTCTCAAATTAACACAAAGATTCGCTCATTAATTAAGAGCATTCTACGTTTATTGCACATAATTGAATAGGCGAGTCTCGCAGGCCACGCCCCCAGATGCCATTGTTTGTAGCGTTTTTAATTAGAGCGCTATAAAAAGTATTGCGGACAAAAAATCGAGAAACGGTAGATATTGCCGGTTTTTTGTCGGGTTCGATTGCCTTTGGAGATATTTACATACTTTTTGTAATTAGATTTGCTCCGTTCTTTTGAAAGTATATTGAATGATATAAAAAGGGACAGTTAACAAAAATTGGAAAAAGGCACCTTTCAGAAATTCATTACTTTATAAGAAGTCCTAACTAAGGCTGAGATAAACAGCCGTAAAGGCAACTGAGATTAACGAAAAGTAGTACTTTGTGACAAATGCAATTTGAGATCGAGTCCACACAAAATATGTCAACGTGACGTCATAAAGTACCACTTGTCGTTAGTCTTAGTTTCTGATATATAAAATAATATCAAATCAACTGGGAAAAAATACACGTCAAAAGTTACCATTATAATAACAAATTTGTACTTAACACTCACTATTAAAATGCAAATGAAAATACATAATAACGTATCACATTTTTTTCTTAATTTTGTGTGAATATATTATTATACCTTTTATTTAAAAAAACCTTTTATTTTCTTTTTTTAAATATAAAGCGCGGCATATGGCGTATGCTAGGACCGCTTAAGGTTCAGCATATGATCGTAATATCAGCAAGCTTACGCGTTTTGGAACTGAAGAGCTTATACAAACATATACAGTGCCGATTACGTTACTTTGAATATGCGTAGATTAGGTCGGTATGGGTTAAGTCAGGTTAGCTTACTTTTGACATTTAATCTCCTACGATTGTACCTACGTACGTACGACCTACGTGGTACGCAGGTTCGTCGGCCGGTCAAGTGTAGACAAGAAGCGGCCCCGCGACCGGTTCCGTTGAACTAGGCCTGACGTAAAAGTGCGTGCTATTTTATTTTTACCCTGCCCTTATGCAACGCGGTGCCATAACGGGTTCCTGCGCGTGGAACCGGTGTTGAGCACCCTTGCCAAGGCACTTTGCGTACCTGAACGGTGCTTGATACCGTAATAGGTAATTTGACACGTGTTTCCTGAAAATTCTATATTTTATTGTCAAGTGGAAACTTGTGTTTATACCTTAGCCGACGTGGCAGCCTGACAGCATTAGTGTTATTTTAGGTTAAGGATGTTCCGACCCATACAATGTTTTTTTACAAAGAACGCAAAAAGTATTGCACTTTAAGGTACGAATTCGTCAAAAATATTAAATATAGCCATAGCGAAAACATATTCACAATTTCAGGTTTAACGGTTTAGTTGTAATTGCCGATTAGAAGTTTTACACCGTTAGATGGCGCTGTTAAATAAAAATCGTATTTAAATACGTTGTAACAAAACCAATAATCCTGAAATTGTGAAATTGTTTTCGCTGCAAGTAATATGACTATATTAAACTTTTATTATTAATTGCACACATAACGCAAAAAGTGCAATACTTTTTGCGTTATGTGTGCAAACAACTTTATATGGGTCGGAACAGCCTTAATGACGTATTAAATATATTGTGTGAAGGATAACATTTATCAGCCTCGGTAGCCCAGTGGAGCGACGCCTTGCGATTCGAGAAGCTTGTAAGGTCCCGGGTGGGTGACCACTTTCAACCGTTGAGGCTGGCCGTGGTTCGGATTCCACGTAAAACTGTAGGTGCCCTTCCTTACTTACTAGGTGGTAGGGTTAATCCCGCCCTGGTCGGCACCATCGCTTTGAATGAACGATGGTCGAGGCGGCAATGAAATTTGACCGTGTTTTCCATCCAGTTCAATGTAGCCGAGCAATATAAGAAATGTCCTAGCGAGGCACCTAGTTCCTGGTTCCTAGTTGGTATAAGCCATCCATGTCCAGGTACGTAAAAAAAACAAGTTAACACAGATGTTTCTTGATTGTATTAATCTTAAGATTTTTTTCTCAAAGGTGGCAGTGGATATTGTTATAATTTGTACAGATTTCACATCCGATTGCTAACGATTAATTTCTTTATTAAGTCTGTATGAATCGATTAAAAGATATTCAACATATTTATATATTAATGTATTATATTAACTTTTTTTTTTTTTTTATGTGACTGGACATGGATGGCTAATACCACAAGTTCTGTCATGGTATAAGCCCAACACACCACATGGGAACTAGGTGCCATGCCAGGACCTTCCTTATATTGCACGGCTACATTGAACTGGATGGAAAACACGGACAATTTTCATTGCCGCTTCGACCATCGTTCATCCAATGCGATGGTACCAACCCGGGCGGGATAAACCCTACCACCTAGTAAGTAAGGAAGGGGACCTACAGCTTAACGTGAAATCCGAACCATGGCCAGCCTCTCTCAACGGTCGAATGGTCACCCATCCAAGACCAGACCGGACCCAGCGTTGCTTAACTTCGGAGAGCGATCGCCGAAGTGTCGCGCCACTGGGCCACTGAGGCTGACTAAATACTAACCACTTAGGGTGCACTTAAATCGGAAGACATTTTAGGAAATAATGTTTTAAGTTAATGTTATTATTAATGAAGCCACATTAAATATACTTTTTTATGGCCAGAATATTACACTTTAGTTTAAAAAATGTCGCTGATTCTCCTCGCCTCGACCGTTCCAACTTTATTTTGGCGGTTGGTCTATTGGTATTTGGTTTGGCATAACTTGCGCACAAGCTCAATAGCTCAGTTTCGTTTAAAAAATATATACTAATTGCGACAAAACAATTAACTTTTAGGTATGGCTTGACCCTTATTGGATTGCATAAACTGATCATCATATATTATGTTGATGTGTGAAGTTAAAATAAACTGATATCATCAAAAAAAGATTATGTAGTCCGCCAAACACACTCAATTTGAAATAAATCACCGTAAATAATTCCACAAGCACCATTAAACCCAAAAGCTTGCCACATCCGGACTTTTTCACACTCATAAAAACCCACCCCAACGAGAAAGCCAAAAAACCACTTATCTCCCAACGCAAAAACACTTTCACACCGACATTAGTATTCGGTTCACACACGTATTGTTTTGATAGGTCCGTAAAAAATGTAAAAAGTTGCCAAATCGTATTCAGGGAGCTATAAGAAGTTCTTACACAAACTCTTCCCTTGTTTGCGTGCGTAGTTATAATCATTTCTCCCTAGGGTGAATGTTTTTTCTACCTGTCGATAAGTGAGGTAGCGATAACAATGGTGTCAATAGATTTGTTTTTCTATGGTACCTGACGTCAACAGTTCGATTGCTATTATATTTTTTGACACGTGCCAAAAGTCGAGGCGTGCTTGTGTGGTAGTGATTCTATTGCGTTTTACCGGGAGAAAAAATAAATAATTTCGTTGTTTATTACGTTCATTTATTGTTTTTTTGTCGCCAGGACATATTAAGGTGCCCGACGACGCCCATGGGATTTCGAACTGGCCGGCCGGCCAGGTGCTTCTTCACGCCATGTTTGAGGGATCCTTCAGATCAGGGAGGTTGTACTTTGGGGAAAATACCTTGGAAGGGAGTACATTCCATAGTTTTCCTACGATGATGGATCTAGATCGGTGGGTTCTTATTTTTGGAATATCATCTGTGAATTTGTGCATTTTCTCCCTGTTCCGCGTTGAGCGAAGGTAGAAAGTGGACGGAGGTACAGCGTTATGCAGCTCCGACGAGCATTCTCCATGGTAAAGACGATAGAATACAGAAAGAGACCTTACATCGCTTGGTATATTTGTTTATATTGCTATCCATAGATTTTAGTGATGTTAACCCAGCTCCCCTCATCCTTGAAACTTGAAATGTCAGGAATTTCGTAATATTTGAACACAGTCAGACACTTTTCATTGCCGCTTACGTACCATGTGTTCAATGCCACTTGCATTCTTATTATTATTGCATTGAAACCACCGCTTTTGTCGGTCCGGTTACTTTTTGTTACTCTTGTACAATGTATTTATGTTAAAAACTTTCGCTTCTCTGTTATGCCTACCCCATTTATTAGAATGTCTGGGTTGTGGTAAGCATGTAAGTATATTTTTTAAGTTTATCATAATATAATAAATATTCTATAAGAATCGAGCAATTATGTACACTGTCATTTATCAAGAAATAGTTTTGGGAATAACCATCATTCAAGCGGTTGTCACCAAACTAGATAAAATATTTCCTTAAGGCGCTAGGACTAGCCAACTACTCGCGCCATACAAATGCACCTTTAAACAAATGTAATAATAAGTAGTGAAACGCCTCAGCAAGTCCAAATATAAGTCCAGACTGATAATGGATTGTTAATATTTTTTGATTCCATCATTTATTTAAATAATAATAAAGTCGATTTTTCACATTAGAAATCGGAAAGTAATATGATTTCTAGATATAAGTAAAAACAGCATACATGCATAAACAAATAATTCCAATTGCTTTTAGATTTCTACATTTAGTCAAAAAAGTTCGGAAATGGACACCGTTTCCGCGATGTATTTTGTATACAAAAAGGAAACACGCATTAACGAAAATAGCTTGATTCGTAGACAAGGAATCATTTATTGTAAGAATTACACTTCTAATCGTCAGACTTAGTTAATTAACTTTGCGATTTGGCTAGTACCAGGGCCTTAAGGTCCAGAAGTTTTCCGTGCTGCGACAAAAGGTTTTACTACGTTTATTTTGTGAAAATCCCTCAATTTTCTACCCCCACTGCAGAGGTACACGTGGGCGAATAATTTAAATAAGACATCATCAAAAAATCTGCGGGAGATCGCGCCGCCGGCATCGACTTCAAAGTTTCGAGAAAGTTCACGCGAGCGTGAGGCGGGAGGGGCGGGAGGGAGTGAGGGGGCAGACGTAACGGGGGAGGGGGGTGAATCCAGAAAAAAGCTAACGAGCCAGATAAATGCTGGTATTACAAGGTTGGTGTATTGATATCAAGTTTCTTCTATAACGTAATTCGTAGACCAGACATGGTAAATAACTCACCAGGTGAATAGCAGATGAACAGGCGAAGGAGTGATCCAATTGGACGTTTAGCTGCTTTTCGTAGAATTCCGACTGGTAAATTTCACACTCACGCTCATGTTCGCTTGGCCGAAAAACACATCGTTTCACAGCATTGTAAGAAATGAAACTAAACGTCAGATTGATCACTCCCTTGTCTAGTCACCTGCTATTCACCCGGCGTTTGAACTTACCATGGGAACATGTGCTAGAAAGAATTTTCACACAGTTAGGGAAACAGTAAGAGAATATAGTTTTTGCGCGCAGTTAAAAAACAAAAGATACAGTAATATTTAATGTTTAAGGCGGCCCAACCCGGCGGGCCTAACTCATCCGCGGGCACAGTACAAAACCGTGCTGTTGCGCTCTGGGACCTTCTCTGTTTCAAAGAATAAAACAGGCTCCGTGATGAGGAAGATGCAACATGTCCACAAAAAAGACAATGTGCATAGTGTATGATTTAGTAAGATTTACGAAAATTTTAATTTCAAAACGACTTATAGCTAAAAGTAAACCACGACCGCTGTAGTCAAAAATCTAACAAAAAACAAATAGATCATAAATCTTGATTAAATAAGCTATGTCTGATGACTAATCTTTTTACGATGTTCTTACTTTATCATTGCGTAATCCACCTCCAAAGTTATCGTATAAAACGCGCGAAAAATTCGAACTTTCGGACCTTATAACTTAGAAACCAAACACAATTTTACAATGCCAATAGTCATCAGACATCTAGTTCGATCAAATAAAGCTATTTTGAGCAAAATTTTGGATCTCTGACAAGAAATATGGGCGTGATCTTCTTTCCCCTTTTGTATGGGGAGATGAGCGGGTTGGGCCACCTTAAGGCTGTTATCTATAACTGTTATCACTCAGAGCAACCGATTTACTTAGCTCTATTTTAACGTTGCAAGACGGTTTTTATTATTGAAATTACAGTTGATTCACTGATTATTGTTTTCAGTGCACATGTATACGATACCGCTATTGAAAAATGTTTGCCAAAAGAGTACGTATGTGCCAGCAAAGTCGTGGAGACCATTGTTCTGTACATGCTTGCCAAATGTCTAAATTATACCCCAATAAATATTTCATTGCTTTGCTACCGAACCTTTCAATCTTGAACTATTTTTGAAACACCCTATATTAATTACAGCACAATTGAAAGAAAATGAAAGTAGGTGCCCATGGCAATAAGCGTAACCGTAGTTACGCATTTTCCGGGAGGTAAAATATTTCCCTTTGTGTACTCTGCATAATAGAAATGAGTAATAAGTAAGGGGGAAGTTCGAGGAAAGAAATGTTCGTTTTCCAATAGAGGGGGAACATCAAAGAAGTGAAGCACGGCAAGAAAAATTTGCATTATGTACTGTCAGCATATTCAGGGTTTTTTTTATTTTTAACCGACTTCAAAAAAGGAGGAGGTTATCAATTCGTCCGTATGTTTTTTTTTTTTGGATTTTTTTTTAATGTTTGTTGCCTCATAACTTTTGCCTGGGTGAACCGATTTTGATGATTATTTTTTTAAATGATACCTAGTGCTTCCCAAGTGGTCCCATTTATTTGGTTAAGTTCTGACAATGATATCCATGAGAAAATCATAAAAGTCTTAAATTTGTATTAAGATGTGCGCGACAAATGGACAAATAACTCAATATAACGCCAACCGATTTCGGTGATTGTTTTTTTTATTGGAAAGGACGTGTACAAATTAGTAAGTGTACTTCAGATTCACTAAAAATAAACAAATAAAAAAAAATTAACAAAAAAATAACCGATTTCAAAGAAAAAGCACTAAAAAGTAAAAAATAATTTCCATTTTTGTAGTTACGATTTCTGTCATTTTTTGCGTCGGTGTCAGCCAAGGTTAGGTTAGGTTAGGTAAGGTTAGGTTAGGTTAGGTTCTCTTGATTGGCGCAGCGCGTGCCCGGCTGACGCCGACTCAAAAAATAACAGAAATCGTAACTACAAAAATGGAAATTATTTTTTACTTTTTAGTGCTTTTTCTTTGTAGTCGGTTATTTTTTTTGTTAATTTTTTATTTTTAATATTTTAGAACGTCGTTGGCTAATAATGATACAATTATATTAATAAGTATGCAGCAAGATATTACAAATAGAAATGACGAAAAAGCTAGTTAGTATCAAGAAAATGTATTTTGCTGTTTCTTCCATGTTCGACTTGGATGGCTAAAAACACATATATTGTCATGGTATTAGCCAACTTCATGGGAACTAAGTACCATGCCAGTGCGTTCCCTATATTGTATTTCCCGTTTCGTGTGGAATCTAAACTTAGAATGAACGATTCCTTAGTCAGCTCTTAAAACGTGTCCGGGAAGAAATGCAGTTGTATTATTTTTAAGTGCCGGAACCCATGCAGCATGATTGTTAGGCTGGTTAATACAGATAGGCACATTTTATCAATCACAGTGAATCCCTCCGCTTTTTTTCCCAGACAGAAAATCTCTTTATGAATGCTTCACGATTACAAATGTTTTTATTTGCACACATAATAACGATTTTTACATTTTTTTTATGAAAAACCGGTATGGGTGGCTGTACTGAGGACCAAAGTTGCTCAGAAAAGCCAAAAACACCTCGCCTCGCGAAACCACGCTCAGCGAGGCACCATGCCAGCCGATTGGTGGACTATCGAGCTTGTTCAAATTAATAATAATAATAATAATAACATTTATTGCACGATACAATTGTACAAAAGGTAGAGCTTAATGTCTAAAGTCATTTTCTACCAGCCTACCTTACAGTATTAAGAATACGCTTGAAGCATTGAATTATATGCTTGAGTTTAAACGGATGCTATATTTACAATGCGTTCCTGCAATATGGTCACGGAATGTCCTTCTAGATCACCGGAGCACATCAGTTTACCCTTGAAAATGTTCTAAATGGTTCGTAACTCGTTCGTTCTTTGACTAAAACAGCGCCGAGCGGTCCGTCTTGTTAGTGACCCACGATTCACCGTTGGCCTGGAGTCCCTGAGCCACAGACGATTTGTGGGTTCGCTCAGTCTGTTCTACAGGTACTACCATTTACGTTTCTCTGTGCAACTTGCATCCCTTATTCCTACCATATCCGGAGCTCCCGCCGCAGATAAATCAGAGCACAATTTTTAATAAGCACACTGGAGCAATATGCTATAGACATGAGAAATCATGGATCTAATAACCTTTTCGTCTGCTTACCGCTTTTATAAAGATCTGCACTAACCATCAATATGCATAGTTGTCAAGCGGCTAGTGTGGGTTCGAACCCAGATCTTCCGTACGTTACTTGGCGATTTTTCGGTAATTCGCTTTTTCGCGTTTTTATTCTTTTAACGGACGACAAGGAAAAAATAATGCAGTGAGTTAATTAATCAACGTTGTTATAACATGTATTTAAGCGATGCACTGATTGGTTAGTGAATATCATGTCGATGTTCACTAACCAAATTATCCATCGCTGTAACGGAGAATGCTCGTCGGTGCTGCATAACGCTGTACCTACGTCCGTCGACACTGTCGACATTCCAAAAATCAGAACCAATCGATCGCCTAGGTCCCTTATCTGTAGGGTCTGTAAACTATGGAATACAACCTGGGACCCTTCAAACGTGGTGTGAAAAAGCACCTGGCCGGCCGGCATGGTTTTCGCAACCCTCTTAAAAGTTCGAAAGCCCATGGGCATCGGCGGGCACCTTAAAATATGTATGGTATTCGTAAAATAAATTTATTCGAATAATAAATTCGTAAAAATGGTATTCTTTAAAATAATGGTTTTGCTTAGTCAAACTGCATTAAAATCAGGAAATATTAACTTTATACTTTACGTCGTGCTTGTGAGCTTTTTAAATAAATCATTTCGATGTTCTCATGAAAATAATCGAAACAAATTCGTTAATTTTGAGCACCGTACTATTCAACATTGCGAAAATTCGGCAAAATTGACGCGGAGATCGGCGCGTGACTATAAGCTACGAAATTTCTTAATTATTTCGCCTTTTTCTTGTGTCGAATATAATAGATTTTATGTAAAATTGTTATTTAAATATAGGTACCTAATGTTATATGTTTAACGTCGTTAAGTTTTTTTTTGGAACCGTGCATGACTATCAAGATGTATGGTGTTATCTATATGACAAAGACAAAGACAACAGTTGTTCGTTTTATGCAAAATACAATAAGATGAAGTGTACATTATATATACATTATACAAATAATGTACATTTTAAATATTTATGCAAACTTATTTTATTTTCAAAAATAGAAACAGTGAAAATTTATAAATGCATTCCATAAAAACAAAGACTGCTGTTATTAATTCCACAGAGCCCAAAGCAACCGGCCGGACAGTAAATGCTCTGTGAATCATTCTTTATAACATTTATTTTTAAAACAATATTTTCGGCCACACCCGAAGATCGTTGCATTTAAAAAATGCAATCTCCTTGAAAGAGCTTTGGAAAAATTGGTTATTAGGATTTTCTTGATTTTAACTAACTGCGGTACCCGGCTCCACACGAAAACATTGAACTTTTAGTCGAAAAAATAAAAGTTCCTCTTTTTACCTACTTATTTTTTTTTATTTACATTCGACCGTTGTCAAAACGGTATTGTAAAAACACTATATAATTGACACAGGTTTTACTTAAATGTAGCTAATTCTATTTACTAATACTACTTAATACTACGTATACTACTTCGCCCCAAACATATCAAGAAAGTTAGCGGACAGGCATAAAACGCACGCGTCGATTTTCGCTCGGAAGGCCCTCAAGCTAGAGAGTGGACCCCCCCTTGACGATAATTTGCTGGGGCCATTAAAAACAATTTCTTACAATAACTCAAACGAAAGTTTTTTCTCCTATCTTCTGTCTGGAGCAAGCGCTATTAGGGGTGGTCCTAGGAATAGGCAATGCGACTTGTTATTAGGTTTTCTTATTGTAATATTCGTTAACACATTATGAACATTTGTAGGTAGATAAGAATCACTCTCTTGCGATTGTACGATCAAGCTGTATGGACGTGTTTCCTTTACTTCACATTTTTTCTGTGTCTGAATCGATCGAGTTGTTATTGAGTTTCCTTATACGAGTAACTATTTCTGTCTTAATACATGGCCTGAATGTCACGTTCACTTAAAATTTGGTTTATAGGGTTAGGAATTGAGGTACCAAGGAATTGTTTGGCAGTAGCATTTAGAACTAAGTGTGTATTTCGTAATTGTGGATGGAAAAAAATGTTATGTAAGCCCGCGAAGATTCTTTGTGGGTTATTGAATCGAACCCGCGGATCTTTGTGACGTAACGTGTGTAGTTTGACTACCAAAAAGTTTAAAGAAATGAAATGAAAAAAGTAAGAACGCGAAAAAACACTCACATGGATTGTATCAACATAAATAAATTACAAATTGTGACACCGGAACTTCTAACTTCCATTATCGAAAATTGAGGAAATAATGGAGAATTTGAATAATTTAACCGTGATACATGGATATCATATAAATTACAATTTTTCAAACATTTTATAGTGTCTTTATTAAAATTATGTTTTGTACAAGAACAACTTATCTGAAATAGTTCTGCAAGATACTCTTGTTTTTGAAAAACGTAATGGAAAAGGCAAAATAAAAGTAAATCCATGGTTCTTAAACCCAAAAAGCCACCCTTTACGAAGAATGCATCTACAGTCTGTTAAATATTTATCAAGCTAGTCATCAATACGACGCCGCCATTTTTAATTTGCCGCACCACCACAAGTGCAACCCAAGAAGCTCCACCCTCGCGCCGACGCAGGGGTATGTACCTACTCGAACAGGGGGTGGGTTTGCGAGGGTGGCCACACATACACCCTATAACAAATTAGTATCTTAATATTTTCGGCAATGGAGACTCCCGGTCTTATCCGTCGACTTTTGTATGAGCTTCGGATTTATTCATTTTTTAGGGTTCCGTACCCAAAGGGTGAAAAGGGAACCCTATTACTAAGCCTCCGCTGTCCGTCCGTCCGTCCGTCCGTCTGTCACAGGGCTGTATCTCATGAACCGTAATAGGTAGGAAGCTGAAATTTTCACAGAATGTGTATTTATTTGGCCGCTATAACAACAAATAGGTAAAATAAAAAATAATCTAAAAATTAAAGGGGGGTCCCATACAAGAAACGTGATTTTTTTGTGTAAAATCTTGTACGATGGTACGGGACCCTTCGTGTGCGAGTCCCGACTCGCACTTGGCCGGTTTTTATAAGATTTTAACAATGTTGATCGCATAAAAGGAATGTATTCTGTAACATCCAAATGAGCAATCATTGAAAGACGCGGAAAAAACTCTAAAATCTAAGTTAAATATACTTTTTTGTAATACCCAAGCACGTTGATTTATTTAACGAATGTGATTTCACTGTAGAATCAACCGCGAAGCAAGGACACATTAATTAAAGAATTTTAGCTGTAGAGAACTACTTTATGAATATACTTTAGGGTGGACATGTTTGTTGTATGAAAAACCGAATTTTCGGTATGTTTTCAGATTCGTCGTGCAGCCCTCACACGACGAGCTAATTGCCTCACGCACGCTGGATGAATCCTTGCAAGTATGATCAGGAAGAGAAAGAAATAAGAAAATGATTAAATCCTGGATAAGTATAAAGTCTGCTCCCCGCAGTATTAGATTTTTACGAAGACATAAAAGGCTTATTTCACCACAATATTAAGGTGTCCCTTCCCGGCGGGACTAACTTATTCGCGGGCATGGTACAAAACCGTGCTATTGAGGTCTGGGACCTTCTATGTTTTAAAGAAAAAGACAGGCTCCGTGATAAGGCGGATGCAACATGTCCACAAAACAGTCAATGCGCATAGTGTTTGATTTGGTAAGATTTACGAAATGTTTTATTACAAAACGACTTCTAGCTAAAAGTAAACCACGACCGCTGTAGTCAAAAATCTAACAAAAACTAGATTCATTATACATTTTCATGAAACAAGTTATGTCAAAATTTTGCATCTTTTTAAGATGTGTAGATTTTATCGTTGAGTAATCTGAGGTTAGTTATTGTATAAAACACGCGAAAAATTCAGACATTATTACTTGGAAACCAAACACAATTGTACAATGCTAACGGTCATCAGATATCTAGTTCGATCAAATAAAGCTATTTTGAGCAAAATTTTGCATCTCTGACAAGAAATATGGGCGTGATCTTCTTTCCCCGTTTGTATGGGGAGTTGAGCGGGATGGCTCACCTTAATGCAAAAACAATGGAACTGTATGAATGTGAAGTATTACAAAATATCACATCTCCGATGAATGGTTTTAGTATTTCTTCGTACACCTATTCAAGCGATTATGGTGCCACTGCTACAGGTAACATAAACACCTCACGTCTATTCCTTTTTCAACGTTCTTGGCTCGAACGTTTCTCGCTCGGCCAGCGGCTTGCGGTTTTAACATAATTTTAATAAGTGTGTATGATATTTCGGCGCGTTCATATCGCACCATTGCTGTTAACTGAAGTATTCCAAAGTTAATTTATTTCAGGATTGGAACCCACCTAGGGTTGGGTGATATTGTGTTCGGCCAATATTTAAGCCTATAAATATTTAAACCAATGTGATTGTTGTAACCAAATTGTAGCCTAAATCGAAATTGTAGCCAATTGTTACTCTTTGACAAATGTCGTTTCGTAGCAATTTCAGCCTTAAATGTATCGTCATTAGGGCGCTTTATGCAGTGATTCTTGGCATATTATACGTTCTGCATGGTTTTCTTTTTTTGTGAATTCACGTTAGGAATATTATACGTTGTGACTATTATACGTTCTGCATGATGCAAATAGTTGATTTTATTTTTAAACTTTATTCATGCACAACGTATAACATTATACGTTGTGAATATTATACGATATGCATGGTTTTCATTTTTAAAAAAAAAAATACTATTATTCTTTGTAAATATTATACGTAGTGAATACGACTCATTCATCTCGATGGTTGTAACATACAATAAAAGTGAGCTTGGATTCTTTAAGGCAATTTGGGGCCTGCAGTATTTATACCAGTTGAGCGTAAGCTCTCTGGTGTCAAACAACTCGTATGTGTGTGTTCGTTTATTTTTCTCCGTTAGATGTATCAGGGAGACGAATCCACACTCTTGGATTCGTTCTTTTTAGGGTTCCGTACCCAAAGGGTACCAACCGAACCCTATTACTAAGCCTCCGCTGTCCGTCCGTCCGTTTGTCCATCCCTCCGTCCCGTACGTCTGTCACAGGTCAGTATCTCATGAACCGTAATAGATAGGCAGCTGTAGTTTTCAAAGTCGATGCATTTATGTTTTTGCTAATAATAGGTAAAAAAATAATAATAAGGGGAGCCCCTTACAAAAAACGTTATTTTTCTGTGTCAAATCTTTTACTATGGTACGGAATACTTCGTGTGCGAGTCCGACTCGCACTTGACCGGTTCTTTTATTTAGAGACGGCTCGATTATGATGGAAGAATCTACAAAAAACTTTGCCGGAAGTCAAAATAAAAGACATTTTATCAATGATTAAGTCAATGCATTTTATTATTATAGCTATTGAAATGAATATATTTATTATCCTTTTAAATACTACCACCCATAGCAAATTAAGAGTATAATGGTTTGAGAGCATCCACTATTCCAACCACTATTCGCAATTATTATTCATTCCATTCCATTCGAATAACTGACTATTTGGAAGAAAACATAAGAAATGTTGAAAAAATACAATTCTAGTGACAATATTTTCGAGCAAAGTTTCGAAAAATATGGGCGGATCTAACTAAAGTTGTATTTTAATTTATTAGCGCTTGATAAGTTAAGTCCTCACTGGGAAATTAACGAATAACCAAGAGTTACCTACAGAGGCGCAGAAGTAAATATCGGATTAGTGAAGGGATGCCGACACTATTTCATTTTCAAATTCAAGCCTTAAATTGATTTGAAAAATTGACGAGTGTTAACACCTACAACGTAATTGAAAAAGGTATTGTTTTTAAATTTAATTTAATAGCGCTTAGAAATATTTTAAATAATGTAAATATATTAAACCCTGAGCGATTTTTAGCAAATCAACAACGGATTCCACGAGATTCGCTCACGTCGCATTTAATAGTATAATTAAATATAAAGGCAACATAAAACATATATTTAAGCGCGACATTAGAGGATTCATTCATTCTATTTACGTTTACCGTTCCGTCGCCCGATTTGTTAACATATTTTAAAAATAATATTATGAAAAAAAATTAAAGACATAAAAGAAGAAAATACGATGAAAATTTTATTAAATTTTCAAAAAGCTAATTAAAATTTATTGATCTATTAGTTAACATTATAAAATTTAAAAATAAGCCTCCCTCGTAGGAATTACCGCGCATCAAAGTTTTTCAAACCAGTTTAAGGCTTGAATTTTAATGGAAAGGTCTTGTTTACATTAAAATCATAAAATGATTCCATTCCAAGTTTTTCCGATCACGTATACATACAAAAGTTTTTTCGATCACGTTCACATAAAAATGCTTATTATGAAAACTACAACATTTAAAATGATAGATTATCGGATACGGTAATTTGTCCCCTTAAAACTAATAATAATATTGCGTTCGACATAATGTTTATTGTTTGATATTTTGAATTGTAACTATTGAGCTTCTGACACACCTAAATAATTTGTCGTGTATTTATTTTTTCTGCATATATTATAAATCTAGTTACTGAGGAATGTGATATGTATGTATGCATAATCTTCCTACAGAATTCCAAATTATGGGTATACAGCCAGTGGCGAAATTGGTAGACGCAATACCCGCGAATGGTATGTTTTGCTGGTTCGGGTCCAGCCTTGCAGTATATTTGTAAAGTAGTTCTTTTTACTGGGCTCTTTCTTTAATTAATTTGTCCTTGCTTCACGGTCGATTATACATACATACATGTCACATTCCTTGGAATAAGCGACGTACCTGCTTATTACGAAAAAGTATAATTTACCTAGTTACAGAGCTTCAATGTAGATGTCGCTGTTCATCCTAAAAGATTTAAAATGTATTCCAAAATAAAAACGTTAATCTTGCCAGCAATCTGTACATTTGATTTTTCTTCCTTTCCGTGCGCTCCTACTAAACACGTTTCCAAGTCCAATTTGCCTTCCTAACCACGCCGGCGGGCCCCCTGAGCGAGATAAGAGGAAAATGCGAATCCATCCGGAGTGGCAGCGAAATGAGATTCAGGGAGGGAAGACACGGAGGTGTCTCCGAGGAAAAAAGGGCGTTTTAGTTAAAAGAGTGGGCCCCTAGTGTGTTGGGTTTCAAAGGGCGGCTTCTTCAAAGTAGATGAACTCTCAAACAAGTTGTGCGCTTGTCGGCTTTATTAGGTACGGACGGCAGACAAAGATGGGTGGCAAAATGTATTTCCTTAAACTTGTGGATAAAATCGACTGTAAACTATTTTTACTAGTTCTTACTCGAGACTGAACTATTAAAGAGCAGGTCTTAGCCTAGTGGTGCCTTGTATGTCCCATATTTTACGGTCTTTTAAATTTATTATTTTTAGTGTATGCTGCACGCACGTGGAACGCGCTTCTTCTGCGTTTGCGTAAGTGTGCATCGATCCACACATTCAGAGCGTTATTGAAATTCTCCTCAAATTCTGTACATGAAATGAAAAAAAATATGAAATAATAATTTATTTTTTATTATTTATTATTGTAAAAGAAGGCGGAAATTAATGACATGAGGCATTCTCTATCATTCAACCTTAGAGATTTAGGAGTGGTGCAGTGACGTGGGAAAAAAGAAATGTACACCTAAATTAATTAGAGATAATATTAATTAACCTCAACATATAGATTTATATTTTTTTAAATACGTACATACATTTAAACATTTCAATGGACGTAAGATACAATTACACACATATCCTGAACATTTCCCATAATTTGGAATTCTCCTACACTCTCGCTTTTCGTTAAATAAATTAAATAAATATATGTAGGTATAATCTTAAATACTGTGTTAGTAGGAGGCATTGACTACGGGAAGAGAGACTGTAGGAGAATTTCAAATTATGGTTATACAGCAAGTGGGGAAATTGGTTAGACGCAGTACCCGCGAATGGCATGTTTTGCTGGTTCGGGTCCAGCCTTGCAGTATATTCGTAAAGTAGTTCTTTTTACAGGGATCTTTCTTTAATTAATGTGTCCTTGCTTCACGTTCGATTATACATACATACGTGTCACATTTCTTGGAGAATCCGAAGTACATGCTTAGTACAGAAAGTATATTTACTTATTATGTGTTATATCAAATATCAAGTAAATTTTAACTTTGGTTTTGAAATGATTAGTAAACGGCGTTTGCATTGGGAGCGTAATTTTCTGAATGATTAAGGCCAACATTAACCTTTGGTGCTCGTTGCCAAAATATACCCGCCCAGTTTGTCGTTGAACGAAATTAAAGACGATTGAAGTTTAATTGTGTCATTTTCGGATATTTCCGTCGAAAATTAGCGGTCGTTTACAAGATAGGTCTAAATACGATCCAAGCGCATGAATAGATTCGATTTATTGATTTCAGGTAGAAACACAGTTACTGAGAATTAGGGAAAACTTTGATTTCATTACGATAAGTCTTAAAACGGGAAAACTTTGATAAACTATTTTGCAGTGCGTACCCACCCCCGCGGCCCCGCGACCCTCGCGAATGTAAATTTTTGAAATCAGTTGCCGCCCCACCCACCCCCTTGTTATCTTGCATTATTAGATTTGTTGGCTTTACATAAGTATATGGCGAGAGATCTCAATACATATTGCATTATGTACGAACGTTCGATCGGGGGACGCTTTGCGACGTTGTACAAAATTACTTTAAAAAAAATATATTTTTTAATGTAATTAAATGAGGTTTTGAAATAAAGTTAGCTGAAACAGATTCTAGTATGTATGATCTGCTTGATCATAAATAATATATGTTTGTCATATTATTTTACGTTTACGGATAAACAGTGTTCAGCTTACTTACTTAGCACGACGTTTCGTCCACCACGCTGTGGACATCATCAGGATTCGCGACGCGACCTGGAGGACCTCTGACGCTCCGTCCAGTCAGATGTCAACTGCAATTGACAGATTTATCTGCAGTTGATCTGCTGCGCAGATTGTAGCTGTGGGTAGGTTCACCAGCCGATGAGGGCAGTGACGAAGAATTTCGTTCGGCAATGAAGTCATCCGTGCAAACTATGTTAACGGTGTCACTTTGCATCAGTGTTGGCAGCTGAACTCTTGTGTTGCCATATTTCACCAGTAACGGAGACCAACACGCTGACAGCTTCATACTATCGTCTCTGTTAAAGTTGGGATGCCTTGTAATTTATATCGATTCTCGAACCTAGCTTGGCATGTATTGTTTTTCTATAGCTATCGTTTCAGCTTTGGTCGAAACGAATCCAATGGTTATTTCCATTATTCAAGGCAATGCTACACAGATCGCCGATTTGTGGAACTCATTGTTTTTCTGCGCCTTGATGTGTTCTTCTATTCTGGTTTGCACGCTCCGTTTTGTCTGGCCAATGTAACTTTTTCCACAGCTACATGGTACTTTGTAGACTCCTGGGGCCTGTAGTGACATAATCCCACTACAGGCTCCAGGCAAAGTGCAACCCTGATGCAAAGTGACACCGTTAGCACAGTTTGCATGGAGACTTCATTGCCGAACGGAATTCTTCGTAGCAACCCTCACCTGAGGCTGAACCTACCTACAGCTACAATCAGCGCTGCCGACGACCTGCAGTTGGCATCTGACTGGACGGAGCGTCAGAGGTCCTCCAGGTCGCGTCGCGAATCCTGATGATCTCCACAGCGTAGTGGAAGAAACGTCGAGCTAAATAAGTAAGCTGAACACTGTTTATTCGTAAACGTAAAATAATATGTCGAACACCTAAAGAAACATATATATGTTTTTTTATTGAATAGCATAAACTGGCTGAGTTAATGCCACCCATGGCACCTAATGTCCGAAGTAATTAGGTGCAATGCCAGGACCTTCCCTTTATTAGGACGGCTGCATTTAACTGGATGATAAAATGGGAAAAATATGGCCGTTTTTACCACCCTTTCAGCCAAGACAATACCAATCTGAGCGAGTTTGACTTTACCACATAGTAAGTAGTACTAAATAGGGAAGGACACCTATAGTATAACATAGAGTCCGATACAGGAAGTGATTACCTTACTAAATATTCATTACATATTTCGGAAAAAAATAGTTGCATACCCCGGGATTTGAAGCTGCGGTCTCCGGCACAAGAAACGACAGTAATTGTGGTATTTAACTACAAGGGCAACTAAACAAACCAACAATACATTACGATTTATAAAAATTGTTTTTTACAATATTGAAAGAAAACAAAACAACGTTATCACATAAAATAAAATTTCTAAACAATATTTCAACGGTTATACACTTCACACGTACATACAAAACAGTTGGAAGTGAGTACATTCGCTAGACACGATAAAACGCAACGAGACTAATACAAATTATTACCAACTTCCCAAAGGGTCATTCCCATGGCGCAGCAAAAAAAAAACAATGCCACAATGGCGTCGCATCTGCATACCAACCTTACACCTTATCCTAAATCAAAAATAAAGACAAAAGACATCCCCGAACGGAATCGTTCGTATTTCAAAACTAGTTCCGCGACATCTGTTGGCGGCCATTGTTCGAGTTCGTGAAAAAATTAAAAAGCAACAAAAAACAATGGCAACGCGCAAAAATGAATTACAATGATTCGAACCCTCCGCCGCCTAGGAGACGGTAGCTTCTAAAACAATAACCTCCTCCTTTTTTGAAGTTGGTTAAAAAGAGTTTGAATAGAAATGTTCGCATGGAACAGGTTTCAGTTGCGTATTATCATTAGAAAAGATGTTTGGACCCTTGCCTTAGAAGTAAGATGTAAGCGTGCTTTCAAGGGTTAAGGTCTAGTCAGGGTTGACAACGATTTACGGAATGGTAGAAGATTTTCTTCTTAGTTGTTTCTAAGATATATGGAACCAAATAAAACCTTTTAGAATGATGTTTTAACTTTTTCATAGGTACTTCGTAGATTAGCCAGTAATTCTGATTTGCTTAAGGATATAGCAGAATATCAAAAAAGATATTTTTAGAACAATGCTCGCAACATTTGCATCGATGGATATAATTGTTTTCCATAGCAACGGATACTATAAGCTTGTTTTTCACAAAGTGCTGATTTATTTTAATTGACACTTAAAAGGCCTTTATTACTAAAGTGCCGATTTTCTTGTACTTGTATCGATTGCAAAACGGTAAGAAAGGCCCTTTAATGTCCGGATTAGGTTAATCACTACTTGGGGGAAGAGACCCTAAGGCTGGCGTGCACAATGTAGTTATGGTTAATATATATTTCAGCCGAAAAATTAGGACGGATATGTTTTAATTTTAAAATTGTTACTAACCAGGTATTCTTCATTTTGGCAACCCTTAAACGCCATTTTAATTATCGGCTTCCCCTCGCCTCTTCGAAGATATTGTGCGTCCAAAATTTTAATATTTTTTGTTCCTCAGAATAACCGCTCTCCCAGCGCCCTCGACGTATGCAAATCTCCCGAAATTTAAAACAGAAACAATAATACAACTGTCATTGTATGGAGAGGTGTAAAAAATTGCATTGTTTGAGTCCTACATTTGTCACTAGCTCACATTATTCCCACGGAACGAGTGGCGAAATCAGATTAGAAATTATATTAAAGATAAAAGAAATGAAACGCATAGAGACAGTTATAGTATTTTTTTTATTCGAAAACGAGAGTTCAGCTCTTTACATGTCTACAATATTATTATATTTACCACAAAGCCGTTACTTCAAAGTGGTAGGCTGAGAGCAAAAACGTTAAAAATGATTCGACGTAGCATGTTCGTAGTTTGCAACTGAAAGCGTCACCATATTAGTTTTTATGGGTTTTACAAAGAAATACCGATAATTAATTGCTTAAAACATTCACAGATAATTTTGAAATGCTTTTAAATTTTCAAAGTTTGGTGTTTTTGCAACTAGCTTCCATAGACGCGCGCACAATCGACATTATAATGTGCTCGCATGGTGTATGCCTCTTTAGGCAAACATTCGGCAAGGCGATTTCTGGGCGTGTCTATAGTCCATTCCATTTTAATGATCTTGCCTGTGTAGACAGATTTCATTTTAAGGCGAGGATTTAGTATCAAGGAAATAAAAAAAACTTCTATTTAATCTATCAATCAGATTAGTCTATTTCGGTTTTCGGACCTTCGACAATTGGTATTGAACTCGAGCGGCTGGTAGCCTAGTGGCGCGGGGACTTGCCTTCCAGCCCAGAGGTATGGGTTCAAATCCCCGCTCCGCTTATGCACCACTTTCTCCCTCTTTCTGTGCTGGATAATTTCATTTCGTCACGAATGCTATGGTTCGGAATCCATGTAAAACTGTAGGTACCCTTCCTTTACTAGATGGCAGGGTAAAACCCGCCCGGGTTGGTACCACCGCATTGGATGAAACTAAGGTTGAAGCGCCAATGAGTAATTGTCCGTGTTTTCCATTCAGTTCTGTGTAGCTGTGCTCATGGGCCTGGCAAGGTAATTAATTCCTTCGGGAATAATATCATGACTGCTGTTGTGTGATGGTACCTAATTGATAAATACTCTGAGATATCACGATAAATTGTTTTAAAATGTTTTTCCGACACGGTACAAGTAATTAAATTATATGCTATAACATAAAACTCAATACAATTCCGCCGAACCGAAAGTGTAAAGAAGTAATGGTGAACAACTGTACCCACCATTAGAAGCAAGACATAGTGGTACCTACTTCGCGAAACGGAACCGCACGAAGGAAACCTGTCCATTAGTTTCGGAAATAACCTCCCTAACGTCCGACGGTCACGCGAGCTGCGACAATTTGCTATCATTTAACCTGTCAACCGATCGATTTATGCTTCGAATAATAATGGTCACTCTATCACATTGTTCTTGGGTTCTCGACTGTGTAATTAACTATTAATTTATGGGTTTTAATGACGCTTAATGCGAGTATTAACGATACATTGTTTTTTTTTTGTTGAGCTATGCCAAGACTGCGCAACATTGTTGAGGATACAACGGTGAAGCGAAAGAGAGAACCGCAGAAGAGAAAACCGGCCAAGTGCGAGTCGGACTCGCACACGAAGGGTTCCGTACCATCGTACAAGATGTAACAGAAAAAAATCACGTTTTTTGTATGGGACCCACCCCCCTTTATTTTTTATATTTTTTTTATTTTACCTATTTGTTGTTATAGCGGCAAAATAAATACACTCTGTGAAAATTTCAGCTGCCTACTTATTACGCTTCATGAGATACAGCCCTGTGACAGACGGACGGACGGACGGACGGACGGACGGACGGACGGACAGCGGAGGCTTAGTAATAGGATTCCGTTTTCACCCTTTGGGTACGGAACCCTAAAATGATGGAGAAATGCCATGTGGTCTTTAGTCGTGACTGTGCCGTAAGTACAAATTGTGCTTATAATCGTGTGGTGTCCCACACAGTCCTAAAATATGCTCCCGAAATTCGTTCGTTGCCAACAACACAAACCCTCCACTACGTCTGCGACTGTTTGCGTGTGTACGTCAATAGTTGTCTCGATAGATGGCACATCTCATTCTTTTTCGATCTGAACTCATCGACCATTTATATTCTTCGGTTAATGTTTACGAAACAAACGATCAGCAGAACGTCTCCATTAATTAGGCATTGCCATCAATGTGGGGTCAAGAAAAACCGGGCAAGTGCGAGCCGGACTCCCACACGAAGGGTTCCGCACCGTACAAGATTTAATACCAAATAATCACTTTTTTGCATGCCCCCCCCCCCCCCTTAATTTCTATATTATTTTAATGTTACCTATTTGTTGTTATAGCGGCAAAATAAATACACACTCTGTGACAATTTCAGCTGCCAACCTATTACGATTCTTGAGATACAGCCCTGTGACACACGGACTGACGGACGGACAGTGGAGGCTCAGTAATAGGATTCCGTTGCCACCCTTTGGGTACGGAACCCTAAAAATTATTTTTATTGCTTTTAAGTAAAATGAGTTACAAGTTTTGAAATAAAAATTGTTGATAATATTTTTTAATAAAATTAACAAATCCATAACCAAATCTCTTCAGGGTATTAATAAAAAAAACTAATAATGTTAATAGCTTTCTCTTGCTTTTATAACTGCTTCCATCCTCTTCTTCATTGATCAGAGCGTGTATTCTTGGCATTCAGTCATTGCGGATTCAGTAAAGTTAACAGTAATGTCAAAGTAAATTCTTCTTCTGTTAACTATACTTAACCCGCAATGACTGAATGCCAAGAATACACGTCCTGATCAATGTACATTTTTTTCTTGGGGAATGTTTGCCCATTCTTCCAGTAATGCTGTTTCAGTTCCAGTAAAGACTCAGGAACTACATCTTTTTTTACAGTGCATTTCAGTTCATCCCATAGACGATTCAGGTTAGGGCTTCGTGCTGGCCCGTTCAAAGCAAGAGTGGTCAGTCTGAGTTCTCACCTAAATTGGCGTTTACGGAACTTCGAAGTTACGTAAAAACGTCAAGCCCCATACAAATGTTTACTACTTATTCTGAGGTTTTACTTCATCAAGCTGTCAAATCAAACTCGGACTCGCAAATGTTAATTCGCTTAACGCCCACTGCGCGCGCTCCTCAATTTCTGCATACATTTGAAAACGCCAATCCGTCGGTTTGGCGCAAACGCCAATTTAGGTGACAACTGGGACTACGGGCTCAGAACACCGACTACCTCTCGGTATTGACGAACGCTGTTAGTCGTGTGGGGCCCGGCACTATCGTGCATACATACGAACGTTTGGTCATTCGTTCCACAGAAGACAGCCGTTCCCCTCTCCCTACGTCCGGTCGAGTTAGAATGCTCTATTGTTTTTCTAGCTCAAGGTGTAACTCCCCCCTAAGTAAGTCTACACCGTTTATTCTCAACCGACTAATGCATAAAACAAGCCATTCATATACAGGTCAATACAGATCCACCGTTCTTGATTGCTCCTTACATTTCTCGTTAATATACGGAGCGATTTGGTTTTCTTTACCATTTTTTTTTCCAAATTATTAAGGTTTTTCTCTGTGGTGAAATCCGTTGACCATCACAGAAAGAGAGTTTAAAAAATATATATCTGAGGTTTAAATAGAGAGTGCTGATTATTCAATGATTCTAAACTCTGTTCCTACTTCCCATTCCCTACTTACCACACAAACCAGGGTTGATACCATTGCAAATGAATGAAGAACGGTATTTGTCACCTAAATATAATTATATGAAAAATGTAAGAGAGTTTTTTTTCAATAATTTTATTTTTGTAGATTTCTAGTTTTTATCTTATGATTGATTTGTTTGCTTTCATGTTTGAAAAATGTTACGGCTTTTCACGCGGCAGGTAGAGATATTCTCCGGGGATTGAACTCTGGTTTGCTTTCATAATATTTTGTTAGACATCATTCATGACTTTAAATACTCACTCTTAAAGAAACAAGTAATACAACTACTATTTTGTAAATTTATATATTTGCTGATAGCTGAAACGAATTCTGCTTTTCTTCTTGTGGCGGAATTTCACGTAAAAGTAGGTTTCCTTACTTACTAGGTGGCGGGCTCATTCCCACCCATCGCATTGGATCAACGATGGTCGAAGCGGTAATGAATGTTGCCCGTGTTTTCCATGCAACCAGTTTTTTTTATAAACCCATGGATGACTAATACCGGACTCGGACTCGCACAAGAAGGGTTCCGTGCCATCGTAAAAGACAATTATTTTTCAATAAAATTTCAGCTGCCTACCTATTACGGTTAATGAGATTTAGCCCTGTGACAGACGTACGGACGGACGTCCGGAACCCTAAAAAGCATGGCACCAAGTTTCTATGTGGTGTTTTGGGCTAATATAATGATGCAGGTGTGCTATTGGCCACCCATTACGATTAAATACGAATGAAATTTTGATTTCAATCGTTTTAGTTTGACTTTCTATCGTTTTGTAAAGTTCAGTTTTGAATAATAAATAGACATAAAGTAAATATGTTTTTATGTGTAAATATGTAAATATGTTATTTTGTCCATTATTGGACAAAATATAGTGCAGTGATATTTTCTAATATGAGTCACTCTGTATTATATGATGCGACAAGCGTTTCGCGGACGTATTGCAGGTCGGTGGCCATAGAAGCTAGCACATGGCGTTTGCGAATTAGCGACGAGTGAAGGGGGAAATAATTAACAGTTTTTAACGTTTTTGTGCGCCGTGTGGGTTAAACAAGTTGAAATAATACAATTCGACCCGCTGTATTTCTTCTTGTGCTTCGGATTGCTTGCTTTCTGCTGGTAGGGACCCCCGACTCTGTTGGGACCATCGCATTGAATGGACGATGATCGAAGCGGCAATCAAAATGGTCCGGGTTTTCCATTCAGTACAGTATAAGCAAGATATTACGTACGACCTGCACAGACCTGCAACTTCTGTGACCTAAAGAAAGAGCGGCACTAGCATTCTCGAATGAATGAGGTGCCATGCCAGGACATTTCCTTTATTAGTACGGCCACATTGAACTGGATTGCAAACAGGGACAATTTGTATTGGCGCTCCCTTATTATGTTATCAAATACTATGGCACCGACACAGGCAGGCACAAACCCTGTTAGGTGAAGGGGACCTACATTTGCACAGGGATTCCGAACTATAGAACAGCTCGCACTAATGACGAAATGCACTTATTCAACTCAGAAATAGAACGAAAGTGCTGTACGAATGGCCGGGGATTGAACTCTGGCATAGAAGGCAAGTCCCTGCGCCACTGAGCTACGAACCGTATTATACTGCCACCTAATTCCAGAAGGAATAAGGTGCCATGCCAGGACCTTCCCTTTTAGGAGCACGGCTACATTGAACTGGATGGAAAACACGGACAAATTTTCTATTGCCGCTTCGACTATCTTTTCATCCAATGCGATGGTACCAACCCGGGCGGGCTTAAACCCTACCACCTAGTAGGGGAAGGGACCTACAGTTTTACATGGATTCCGAACCATGGAGCAGCTCGCATTAGTGACGAAATGCACTTATCGAACTCGGAAAGAGAAAGACAGTGGTGCATGTCGGAATTGAACCCAGATCTCTGGTACGCTAGGCCAGTCCCCGCGCCACTATAGGCTACGAGCCGCTTTAAAATTGTACCCAAGCTCTATGAAGATAAGACAGTACTCTGCCTACCCCGTTACCGGAGTAATTTCCATGCTGTTGTGCACATCTTGTATTTCACAGGGTACTTTAGAATTGTGTACTTGAATTAGTAAATATTTTCTCATACATTTTATTTTGATTGATGTAATTCCAATATTTATTATCATCGTTTATGTAAATATGTTAATAGACTAGGAAATAGATCTTATAACCTTTACAATTCCTCAAAAGGTAACCTGTTACGTTGTAGGTTATCCGGATCATTGAATAAATTAATATCAACATGTGTACGTACCTGTTTGTTAGCAAATGGTGTCATTAACATATCGTTGTAAATCGATAGTGAGATGGTGTTCAATACCTGTCAACCGTGCCAGTACAACATTTACCCCTTATCATACCGATGCGTGCGATCTATAGTTTATTCATGAACGCAATAACAATTACATGAAATGGATATTTTCAATGGATTCAAGGTGCGGTGTGGTTGATAATTCATTCAAAGGTATTCATTAGTTTATTTCACAATACTTAATGTCTGCAAATCGATCGTGGAATGTTTTAAAAGCGGATTTGTTAGGTAGAGTATTCGCAATAACCAATTCTAATATGAAATACATGTTTTTTATGATATTATTGCTTATTTTCGTTTTTGGTAATTAAGTTTCCATAATATCATAAAGATCACACGTTAATCCGCAGAAATAATAATTGGTTAACACAGGTTTGGTTAATGATATTGTTTGCGTCTATAAATTAAAGAAAACAGTTCACTACATGAACAATATTTATAGGTACATAAACAATTTATACTATTGGGGCTAACCTTAAAATAGTCCGATTTCTATGGGGATACAATGAGAAAAACATTTTTACTACCGCATATTTAGGTCCCATAATCGGTTTCTTTGGAAGAAATTGACATAAGCAAGAGTTTTGTCCTTGCTTGTGCTGATGTTTATGGAATTAAACATATTATTATTATTTTAATGGATTATTATTATATTTTTCATCTGAATTAGTTGTAACCGTGCTTATGAACAGAAATCCCTGGCATGGCAACTAATTTCTACGGGAATGCTGTGTTTTGGACTAATATTATGACGATAGGTGACGTATTAGCCATCCATATCCACTAACATAAAGAAAAGTTCGGTGCTGGTCAGAATTTCACACAGAATTCGTATTCACACTTTGTTGTGGAGCTCTCAAACTTTGTTTTTTCTGTAGGTTCTGTAGCATTCAAAGAACATTATGTTTTTTTTTTATGTGACTGGACATGGATGGCTAATACCACAAGTTCTGTCTTGGTATTAGCCCAACACACCACATGGGAACTAGGTGCCATGCCAGGACCTTCCTTATATTGCACGGCTACATTGAACTGGATGGAAAACACGGTCAATTTTCATTGCCGCTTTGACCATCGTTCATCCAATGCGATGGTACCAAACCGGGCGGGATAAACCCTACCACCTAGTAAGTAAGGAAGGGGACCTACAGCTTAACGTGGAATCCGAACCACGGCCAGCTTCTCTCAACGGTCGAATGGTCACCCATCCAAGACCAGACCGGACCCAGCGTTGCTTAACTTCGGAGAGCGATCGCCGAAGTGTCGCGCCACTGGGCCACTGAGGCTGACTATTTTTAAATATATTACATAAAGGCTATGTATTTTTAAAGCTATAAGAACACACATATATGTGAGGAATGTGACATGTATGTATGTATAATCGTCCGTGAAGCAATTACACATTAATTGAATTGCCAGGCTGGACCCGAACCAGCAAAACATACCATTCGCGGGTATTGCGTCTACCAATTTCGCCACCGGCTGTATACCCATAATTTGGTAATTCTCCTACAGTACCTCTTCCCGTAATGAATGCCTCCTACTCTTTCTTAAATCAATGTGTCCTTGCTTCACGGTCGATTACACATACATACATGTCACATTCCTTGGAATAAATAACGCCCGGCGGTTTCCAGTCCGTTCTTCGTCGTCCGTTGCAGGTGTTCGAACGGTTTATGGAAAGTTACGAATCCAAGACCAATGTCTTGAGACGAAGCATTGTCCTTTTCGCTTGGTTTAGAATTGATATATTTGGTTCTATTTAACAATCTGTAAGATAAAACTTAGAAAATGACTGAAAAACTCCCCTCGTAGTGCTGTAATTGTGATGTTCTGCTATCTTACGTATCCTTCACCGGAGACCGTCACTCCGCACCGGCCTGCTGAATTTACTCGCAGGTCTTGTGATTGCCTCACTACTGGCTTTTTACAACAGAAAATATATGATTAGAATACCTATTCATTTACATAAATCAGACTATATGCCAAGTGCGAGTCGGACTCGCACACGAAGGGTTCCATACCATCGTACAAAATTTAACACAAAAAATCTTTTTTTATGGGGCCTCCCTTTAATTTTTATTATTTATTTATTTTACCTATTTGTTGTTATAGCGGCAAAATAAATACACACTCTGTGAAAAATTCACCTGCCTAACTATTACGGTTCATGAGATACAGCCCTGTGACGGACGGACGGACGGACGGACGGACAGCGGAGGCTTAGTAATAGGGTTCCGTTTTCACCCTTTGGGTACGGAACCCTAAAAAGACAAATCCGGCGAAAATTCTTGTCTTGTTGGTTCTTCTTCGCCAAGAGTAAAATATTGTTGACGAATCCAAAAGTGCTCCATCTGTGATCATCTCTGCGACATACGTGGCCTGCCCACTGCCACTTGAGTTTAGCAACCCTAGCAAAGCGTCCGTGGCCTTGGTGCTTTGGCGCATCAGTGAATTTGGCATTCGGTCGCGCATTGAGATACCGAGCATGGGTCTTTCCATTGCCTTTTGGTCTACTTTCAGCTTGTGTGAAACTGGATACACACCTTGGTAAAACAGTCTGGTCTAGAGAGACTGGGGCATCTTGGAATTGAAGACATCTTTAAGTTTTCCAAAGGCGGCCCACGTCAGCTGAATACGCCTGCCTCATCGATATAATTTGGTACGTCGATGGCCAGCCTATTTCTTTTGCGAGTGGGTCTCGTCCGAGTTTAATCACTTGGGCCAATTAGCAATATTCCAAATTCAATAATTACACTATAATAAATTATTATCATAAATTATTACATTATTCAAAATTCACATTGATATTTATAGATAAAATTATTATTGTCACTTTAAGGTTGGTATTTCAAAAAATTATACCATAGAAATCCTATGTCAGGAGCCACTCGTACAACTAATTTTATGTCATTTGTTTGATCTGTGATATATCTCGGTATTTTGTTGTAGATTATAGCACTGTTAAAGTGTAGGTTCTTTTGGTATTTTTTTGCATTATGAGTGTTATATTTTAGATTATTGTTATTACTACTTTAGATTTTAATTTTAATTTTTTTTATTTTAGGTTATTATTATTACTTGCTCTATTACAGTGCTGACGATCGTGATCGGATTTGTTGCTAGGCCTGTGGTTTCCATAAGCTTGGTTTTGTCCTCATTCATCTTGAGTCCTACTTTTTTCCATTCCTGTGATAGGTCACATAGCATCACGTTCAGGTATTCGGGTGACTCTGCCATTAGGACTATATCGTCCGCAAACCTCACGTGGTTAGGAGTCTTCCGTTCACGTTTACGCCCATATCATTCCATTCGAGCTTCTTGACTATATCCCCCATTTCATTCGTGAAGAGTTTCGAAAAGCTAACCATAAAATAATATATTGTTTTCCATATTCTCTTCTATCAAATACTTTGTGAAGAAGCGAGTTATTTGTTGGCTGAGTAGGATTTTAATGATTATGAAACTATATTTCCTTTAACATATGTACATTACACCCACTTTGATGTTCCCATGGAGTCTTTCTTCTTCGCCTAACATATCATGCATCATTCTAAAAGTTCTCAGTCCCAATTTGCATGTGACAATATCCGCAGATCCAATCTAAACGAATAAAAAGTTGCGCACGAAAAAAACCGTTTCGATGTTAAAAAACGCGCTCTTTCGACTCGAGTGACATTTCCGAGAGGGTGCCATTTTTTATTTTGAATTTGAATTAAGAACTCTATTGTCGCTAGTTTTTTTAATTAGTTACGAGCTGCGGAGTCATTTTTCATGCATCGTTTCATATCTGATTTACCTGCCAGTTGAACTTTGTTCTTTTGTGTTTTTTGTTGTCTTTCTCTATTAATTTATGTACGCCGAGTTGAAACTGTAATATGTGCTGTAACGGTTCGCTACTGTTTAATTTTATTACCGGGTATTGTTCGTCGGACAATTACTGCAGGATACGAATTTGATTGGGTAATACTTATTCAATGGCGTTGGAACCGGCGTGCATAACGGCAAGAGTTTTTTTCCGGGAAAATGATTGAATAAAAGTTGGATTTATTTTCTATCACAATGCAAAATATTTTGAGACGATAGAATTACAGTTGAAGTCTCGGACTCAATGCGTAATGAATGGTGTAAGAACTCGCTCAATGTACATTGGACGTTACAAATGTAAGTAAATTACGGTTGGCGATGAGTCTACGTTTCGAATAGTAATACATAAATTATATATATGTATAAACGAGACAACACTGTATTTATTTCTAACCAACAGATAACTTTTTTGTCACAATTTTATGAATCTGGCGGCTTTCTTTTCTCAGTCTGTTCGGTTATAACCAAGAACAACTAAAAGTATGTGTTTATCGTTTGTATTATTTTAGTTTAGTTTAGATTATATGCATTTTGCTTAACTAACCTAATTGAAAATATCCGTATTCATAAGTGTTTTGGACGGTATAGGTTTTGGAATTTATGATGCGTCCCCTTTCGAACAATGTTTAAGTCTGTTCCGACCCATATAAAGTTGTTTGCAGACAAACCGCAAAAAGTATTTCACTTTAAGCCACGAATTAATAATAAAAGTTTAATATAGTATTATTACTTGCAGCGAAAACAATTTCACAATTTTAGGATTATTGGTTTTGTTACAATTTATTTAAATACGATTTATAAGTGCCATCGAACGGTGTAAAACTTCTAATCGGCAATTACAACGAAACCATTAAATCTAAAATTGTGAATATGTTTTCGCTGCACCTACTATGGCTATATTTAATATTTTTGACGAATTTGTGCCTTAAAGTGCAATACTTTTTGCGTTCTGTGTAAAAAAAAACATTGTATGGGTCGGAACATCCTTAAAAGCAGTTATGCTCATTTTATGAAATAAATAAATCCTTCCATTCAGTAGAATTCCTTGTCTTCAATATTTAGGGCATTTTCCCTCCAGGTGGTGTCCTACACCTCGACGTTCCACCCTGTATGGTACCATCGACGTTCCACCCTGTATGGTACCATCGACGACATAAGTCCAGTAGCAGCCTGCGGTCGGGTTTTCTTCATATCAATCGCGTTGGAATGTGCTACTGGACTTTTGAATGCGACTGTACATGGCCGCATAAAGATTTTCGCCTTTTCTCTTTTTTACGCCTTCAAAGGGCTGAGTGGCCATTATGAGGATCGCTGGAGCGTCTAAAGAATTGCATTCTGAATGCGTTTACTTTTATTTTATTTATCGTTAAGTGCATGTATTGTGAGCAAAATTAAATGTATGGACAGCAAATTCATTGATCACTTTGATTATTTATTAAAATTGTAGTTATCACTTCACTACATAGTATAAAACAAAGTGGCTTTCTCTGTCCCTATATCCCTATATCCCTACGTACGCTTAAATCTTTAAAACTACGCAACTGATTTTTATGCGTTTTTTTTTAATAGATAAAGTGATTGAAGAGGAAGGTTTATATGTATAATAACATCCATTAAATAGTGGAGAAATACTGTTATTTTTGAGTTTTCCAATGTGATGTCGTAAAAAATTACATTTTTCCGCTTACATTGCAAACGCAGGCTGAACCCTACGAGATTTATCAAAATAATGTACTAAGTATTGTACACATTGAAAAGGTCTACAGAAAACTTCGCGATGGTATATGTCTATCTCTTATGGATATCCCACAATAACATTTTTTTGTCATTTACTTTTTACGACAAATAATGGCTAATTTTCGAAGTGATTTTAATCAATACAGCATTAATCCTTATCCAATTAAATACCTTAAATACATTGTTGATTTAATATAGATCTATATGGCCCGTTACAGCATATGATTTAAATGAATATTTTCGAAGATATTACAAATTTAAAAAGGCGGGGAGGCGGGAGCGTGCCTATAAATAGTGCGTCGGAGGCCGCGGTTCTCCCTATAGCACTTTGAATTTATTATTTCTCTAATATCTCATAATCATCTAATAATAATATCTAAGTTTTTTTTTATTTCAAATATTTCAATATAGGAACTCTACGTAAAAAGGGTTTATTTGTGTATCATTGTGTCAAAATAATATTTTTTTAAATGATACTATGCCCGCGCAAAGCCGGGACGGGCTGCTAGTAATCTAGGTCAATTTTTAACTAACGAAAACATTAAGCCGATATTGAATGCTTATTGTTCCCAAATGTGTCTTTTTTTATGTAACTGGACATATATGGCTAATGACTCACCGTGAACATAATAGCCCAAACGACGCATTCCCGAAGCGATTCGTTGCCATACCATTGCAACGTGTAATGTCCGAATGATTAATCAATATTAGTATGAATCAATTTAAAAAAAACAACACTTTCCTTTAGTTTTCCATAAAACATTATTTCACAGAATTTGTTCCTTACAACGAACACTATTAGCTGGTGTAATAAAACAGGGTTTGTTATTTTTCTTAAAATCAACTAGTTCGATTCCGGGCTCAAAAATATCTTTTTTCAAAAATCGAATTTTGCAGTTTTACTCTTTGTCAAAATCGGCGCAAGATTCCTTTTGGGTGTTTTTCGCTAATTCTTATAGTTTCGAATTTGGCTACGAAGGCAAACCTGAAAATTCCATTTTTCTCAAGCAACCAGGTAACTGGTTACAACTGCAAGAAAAAATATATAATATATATATTTGTTAATATAATTTTAGTTTTCGTCGAAAGTTGAAACATTTATGTACCTAATATAATACAATTGGGCCAACTGAATTTCTTGCCGTGCATGTCCTAAGGAGCGACCAAAAGATTCGTATTTCTTGTTTCGGATTCCACGGAAAACTATAGGAACCTTGCTTACTGGGGGGAGGGTTAATCCCGCCCGGTTTGGTAGATACCAACGCATTGAATGAACGGTGGTCAAAGCGCCAACGCAATTGTCCGTGTTTTTCATTCAGTTAAATCTACTCATGTAATAAAATAAAGGTGCATGTTGTTGTCAAATGATGTCGAATAAAAAAAAAAACAATGGAAAGTGGTTTTACTGAAACTGTATGACATATTTATTCTGTGCAACACTTATAATGGAATTCACTAATCTTGAACTTCTAACCTTAGATCGTAATTGGAAACCAAAATGCCTTAGCGTGCATTGATCATAATAGGACACCGTAACTACTCAACCTAAAATCATACCGGCGTTCAGGCAACATTATCCGCGGATGCAAAGTCGCCCGTCAACCCTTAAAAATTGTGACACCATCCCGAACTAGTACCAAGATGGCCGATAGATAGCGCAGCGGACACGAACACATTCAAACGCCCCTCCGCTCTCACGCATTCTCTATGCAAACACTACTACATTCAAACATAATCCCTGCGGCGGTGTCGGTAAAGCAGTTAAGCTCAAGTCTGCGCTACTCACCAGAAGATGGCGCCACATCTGCTTTTCTGGAGGGTTTTATGTGTAAACTAGTTGACTATAGATGGCGCTGTCAGTCTTTCAAATCGGTTTTATTTATTTAATATATAAAATGTAATAAAAACAAAGAATCCATTTAATTTTAAAATTAGTCTACTCATGTTAAAAGTATTTTTATAAAGACACGGAAGCATTTAGTTCGTCAAACATTGATATAATGAGGAGAAACCCCACAGATGGCGCCACTTACCTGTTTTAGGATAATATTACGGCTCGGGTGCCTATAATTTCCTCTTAGCGTACGTGCCTTCTGCATCAAAGTGCCTCATTTTGGCGCCAAATTGCCTCCCCACACGTCTCATTTGAGGCGTTTGGCCACATTCATACTCATTTGTGGACTGCTTTATGAGAAAATACTGAGCTCCTATTCGAATAGCAAATGAGGAAATAGTGCATTCTTAGCGGATCTTGTTGGATTTGTCTCAATTCCTATTGGACATTTGTCCACTCATTTTTTTCCAATCTATAGACATGATGGTGTATTTTAAAATGTGTGTATAGTTTAATAATATGTATTAGTTATAATATAAGTGATATCTAATAGTTATCTGGCTGTTTATCTGACTGTTGAAAAATCAGCCCTTAGTGACCAAGAAACAAGTCGTAAAACATACGGTCAAAAAAATTTACAATACCTACTTGAAAAAGAAAAAAAACTCATACGTAATTTCTTGTTATTTCATTATAATCCATTCAATACATTCCCACGAAATTACTGATTTTGTTGTGCTGTACTTGCAAGGTGGGTGCTTGCACAAGAAGGAATTACAAATTTTAATCAATTCCGTTTAATAATATAAAAAAACGATTACTATGTCCTGTAAAGGGGTACCGATAATAGGTTTCAACAGCATACAATCCTATACACCCTGTATTGCATCAGATATAGTCTTCGAACTGAATTAATCTCATAAAGAGAAGGTACTGACATGACACATAATTCCTTTAGGAATGTGGTGTATTGGGCTCATATTATAACGGTGGATTTTTTTATTTAAACCTTTTGGTAGTCAAACTACACCAAGTTACGTCACAAAGATGAGCGGATTTGATCAACCCAGTAAAGAAGAACCCGCAAAGAAACTTCACGGGTTTACATAACATATTTTCCCATCCACAATTATGAAATACACACTTAGATCTAAATGCTGCTGCCAAACAATTTCTTGGTAGAACAGATTAAGGCAAAGAACAGAGTACAATAGAAACAGCAACCCTCTGTTTAAATTACTTACAACTTACAAAGTTACTAATGCAATAATATAAATTAATGTAATTTATAGCATAACAAGCATTATCTGGCGTAAAAGCCGTCGTCAACTTAACCTACGTCAGGTGTATAAAGCATAGCATAACATTAGCCGTAGCATAACAAAAAATCAGATTGAAATGTATGGCAGCAAAAATCCGAGCAACCGATATCATAGTTAAGTCGCTGTTATGGTATGATATGAAATATGACGCACATATAACAGTGTAACGAGCGCCGTGTAGTATCAAACACGAAGACCTCCCCCAGAAAATAAATAATTTAGCTAACGTCCATCCCTTTTGCACAGCCAGCAGACATGTGCAAATTGTTGTTGAAAAATGGGTTGTCTCACTCGCACATTTGGACCCCAATTCGAAAGCGGCCGACTTTTTTTTGGGAAGGGGGAAGCCTTTATGAATGCAGTTTATTGCCAGAAGTTTTGTAACAGGACCAAAGGCCTGACGGACATTGTGTTTGCTTGGCTCTAACAAACAGCTCAGATGTTAGGAGTAGTAGGACACATGTGCATTTATCTTTTAGCTTTTTTAAAGAATATAATTTATGTGTAAATATATCTGTCGGTCAGTTTGGTGCCAGCCAACCATGCCCAGTTAAATTTAAAAAAAGAATCGACTGTGAAGCAAGGATTTAATCATTTAAGAAAGAATAATAAAAATAATGCACGCTGTATGATTGCACCACCCAATAGTAAACGGGTTTCATCATTGAACACCGATGTGAGCTTCTCGAAACATTGAAGGTGCCTGAAAATTCCACTTCGGAATTATAGAACATTCTTCCGAGAATATTTTCCTATGAGAAATCCATTTTCGTACGAAACTTGATAACTTTTAAATGGCGCTGTGACTAAACAATTTTACGAACCCATCCTTCAATTGTTTTGCGCTTCTAAATTCAAAAAGCTGCGAACGCTGTTCGATTCTATATTTGAAATTGGCGGTAAACTACTTAATACAGAACGCCAAGGCGTTGCTCGCCAAGCTTCTTCGTATGATTGCTGATGTTTCAATTTGCGCTCCATGCTATTTAATAAGTTACACATAGGAAACATAAGTACAGGTAGGCATAATTATAAGCTACCTTTTGTTACACCGCGTACAGTGAGCTAATAAATGCGTTTATTAATACAACGCGCTGGACAGTGGTCTTTGTCCTGGGCCAGTACCGTGAAGTGATTAGCATCTCGTATGCCTTGTGTTTTGCGCACTGTACTCCACTGAAGAGACAAGACACTCGGGCGTTTTTCTCTCTCAGAATGCAAAGTTTAAAAATATGTTTGATGGCTGGACACGCCTGAAATTATGGTTCCTAAGTTTGTAATCGGGGCTTCGTAGCCACCTACATACAAAAACGGTAGCGCCGTCGAGTGAATTAGCTTGTGATTTTTCTCGAGTTCCAACGACACGTCAGAACACGTGAGCACACGTAAGAACAGGACGCTATCAAGTGCAACGAACATTCGATGTTGCCCGTCGCGAATTCGTAACATGTAACACGCCGTTTGCCCGAAAAATAAATATGTTTAGTATTTTTGTGGTCTTCTATACTAATAATAAATCTATACTAATAATAAATCTGTAAGGAGTCTTCATGGAGTAAGTTGCTTTGTTTCTAAGATACTTCGTTTGTAGACTTTATGTATGATACTAAGACTAAATTGATGATATTTAGAAATCAGTTCTGGATGTATGTATGCATGTATGTATGTATGTTCCTCCATAACTCTTAAACCGATAATCCGAATTCGATGAAACTTACTACACGTATATGTAAATACACGGGACGTAGGATAGGCTATATATAATTCAGTTACGCTTAAGTTAAGATGTAGCTGTCATACAAACCGAAATAACCCGAGGCGGCGGCTTGGGGGTAATCACTATCTGCCTCTACTTCTTCGTTTACTTCTTCTAAGCCAAGCAACGGACTTTTTGAAACGGTTTTCATTAATATAAGGAGCGATCAACGAGCAAGGATTGCGTATCAAATTTTTAAATATTTGATACAAGCCTTGAGAGAAAAATGAAAACTATGTACTTGAAAATTGTAGGTGTTAAAAAGGCCTACAGAAAGTTCCACGATATCATGTAGAGCGATAACTTCGAACCACTCGCCCGATTGATTTTCGTATTTTATCAACGTATAGCAACTCTGGGCGCAGTCAGATTCCGGATGGGTTACCGTTTTCGATGTTGAAGGTGGCTGTGGTTCGTATTCCTCATAAAACTTTGTAAAAGTAAGGGAGGTGGTTTAGGAATACCTTTTGTATCAATTTCTATGTAGCAGTAACAGTGCAGTAAGGGTCTTGCGGCACATGCTTTTAAAATTCGCTCCCAAATGTGTACGAACCTCTAAATGGGAATATGTCGATGTTTATCATTAAATCATGTTATATCAGTTCAAACGGTTTTGATTAAATTTGGTAGATGGATACATAGTCCTGGACCAGCCTTTTGGTGGGTTACTTTTTATCCAGGAAATATTTCAGATCGAAATCAATCCAACACGACATTGACCCGAGCGGAGCTGGGTACCGCAGCTAGTAATGAATATTTTTAAAACAATTTAATTTGATTAATTCTGCTTACAAAGCTATCATAACATAAAGTTAGTTCATTAAACCTTTTTAAGAAACTTTAAGAACGGCCCGTAAGCTATTCTCCCAATACAAACGTAGTTTACTAATCATTTGAAATCCGCTGCTCCTATCAAACTGATATTTAATATCTAATATCAGACAACAAATATCTGTGTCTGCACGCTTTTGTTTTTTTGAAAAATCCAAACCGAATCAAATTAAAGCAAAAAGAAAATCTTCATACAAATTTAGGTTTGTCTGTGGTTTGAGCCAGGATACATTTACCGAAAAAACAAAGACATACAGACACAGATATTTGTAGCCTAACATTGGATACCAAATATTAAGTACTTTGGAACAGTGGTTTTCAAATTATTAGTAAACTACGTTTGTATGGGAGGCGAAATTTTCTGATGCTTACGGGCCCACCGAGATTGGCGACCACCCCGTATTATTTAATTTTAAGAAAAAAATATCGACGATTCACTATCTACTAAAAAAGTTAACAGTTTTTCTGAATCAAACTCAGATTTCTGTTTTCAAGTGCGCCTGATAACAAAGTGATGCGCCGGTATGAAATCGGGAAAATTCAAAATGGGGTAAAAAACCCGACCCTTGCATTGCCTAAGGCTGAGATATATATTCGTAACAGAAACTGAGATTAACGAAATGTAGTACTTTGTGACGTCACTTTGACATATTTTGTATGGACGAAATCTCTAAGTAATGCAAAGTGACAGCACAAATTACTACTTTTCCTTAGTTTCAGTTTCTGTTACGACTATTTATCTCAGCCAAAGTAACGTAAGAAAGTACAAATTTTCGTTAGTTTTAGTTTCAGTTACGACTATTTATCTCAGCCTGAGAGTCTTAATCCAGCCCTGCTTGAAAACACAGTGCCCCAAGGCTTTTAAAATGGTCACTTTGATGAGGCCACGGTGGGGCGGTATTCCGTAGTGGCGGAAGGTATTCCCCATTCGTTAACGCCGAAGACGGTGTCGCTGTCCCCGCGAGTAACGAGCTATTCCGAATATTCGATTGACGAGCCGATAGCACGCGGCCGCCACCTCTGCAGGCAAATGCTCTAGCGCACAGAGCATTTAATAAAGTGATGCGACTGTTTCGTTTAACTTTTCGCTTTAAATTTGAAGGTCAAAATATATTTTAGAATTTCATCTGAACGGTTGATGGGTCACCTACTTTCAAAGACTTAATATTTATGTTTAAAAAAATCTTAACTTATAACATGTGGAGCATAACCAGAACTTTCTTATGCACTTAGTTATTATGTCGTTTTCTTACACTAGTTTTTACGAAATGGATAAGTTTTGTGTAGATTGGGATTTATTTTAGGTGAAATTGCTAATAACTCCCACTGAGGCAAATTAACTTTATGTATGCCATATTTTTAGCTTAGAAATTAATCAATTCGATGCCATGCAATATGATACATACATTTTTGTATTTTTGATATATTATCTATATCTATAACAATTTGTATTTGTAAAATTGCATTGAATACTGAAAATTATAACAAATGTAATTATAAACATTTAAATTTATAATCAAATCTCGAAATTATGAGTCAATATTATGACAAATTTTTGCAGTTGTCATTCACAAATAAAGTTTGAGGTTAAACATATAACTGAATCATACTTTTGCTTAATATTTCAAAATACTGAACGGCCTCTGTTATTACAGTGATCTGCACCCGCTAACGAGTGAGATGTTAAGATAGGGAGATTTATGCAACCGATAGCCGCCTCTGTCTCAAGAATTTTATTACTCTACGCTTCCTCTTATAATTGGGTTCCTAACTTACCGTACGTGCTTAATTCTTTTGTTCCTAAGATAACTCCGAGACGGTGGGTGTAGTGTATAGCCATTGTTTTAAATTGCCGTCGGTGTTGCCTTGGAAAATTCATAATGGTAGATAAAATTAATGAAAATTAACGTTTTAAACGGACTGAGAACGAGACGCATTTAGTGTAATGGATCTGATGTAATCGGCCATCATTCTGATAAGGTAAAATAGCTGTACAAATTAAAGTTCTGAGGTAAATGAGATCTTTGGTGAAAGAAACTTAAACATGTGGACAAAGAAACATTATATAGAATGGAAAAGGAAATAAGTAGTTAAAGTACGTAATCAAGGAAATAAAAGCCCATGAGCTTTTGAAATTTTAAGGGGGCTGCGAATGTGATGTGTGCGATGTTTGAAGGATCCCAGGTTGTTCTTTGGGGGAAATACCTCGGCATTCCGTTTAAATTGTCATAAAACCGAAACGCCCATATGACCGTGTGTTGTGAGATATATTTAATAATCTTAATTAATTCATCAATGCAGATGTAACTAAAATGTACAATAAGTATAAGTGGATCATGTATAAAGATCCCTTATTTCACCGACATCTCGTAAACGATAACTACGGGTACGCACGTATTCCCCTAGCGTCTCGTAGAATATTTACCCTTCTGGAAAAGCTCTCTCATGTATCAACAGACATGGCGAGCTCTGGAGTTTGCGCTAATTGTTCGTGTAATGACGGCAGAGAGCGCTACTCGCGTCACCAACCGCGCCCGCCGCTAGATGCCGCCACATTCGAGCAGTTAACTTACGTTTATGAGAATAGCGTAGTAACACAGAATACTAAGCAGAGTCACACTGAAAAAAAATATCAGAAATCTAACAATAATTCCAGTAATAATAACCGTCTTGCAACGCTAAAATTGACCCAACTAATTAAATTGGTTACTCTATCTAAGTGAAAACAGTTAGCCTTAAACATTAAATGTTACTGTATCTTTTATAAGTTTTTTTAACTGTGTGAACTAACTGTTTTCTCTTGCCGTTTACATAATTGTGTGAAAACTGTTTCTAGCTTTAGTATTCCATTCTTACTTACGTCTCATATTCAGTAAAAAGGTACTCTCCAAGCTGTCGTCCTGTAGCTCTTGAAACTGGACAGTTGCACGCATTATTTGTAGTCATCCGGAATGTTTGACCAGTTAAGATAACGGTTTCAAAATCATCTGGTCCATCCCACGTGTTACTTTTACTAAGCGGTACTGTTCAATCGGTTAAAATAACTGTTTAATATCAACTGTTTTGGCTAATTAATAGATACTTACCGTAATACATTAATAGTAATGACAAAAACAGTTGCAGACCATTTTTTTCAGTGTAAATTAAAACAATTGCATTGTGTAGAGTTAACACATTCATCCTTTTATTATAAAAGCAATATTCTACTTACAGCCTGAGTGTCATTTAACTCTGGAACATGGCTCTAGGGGTCGATCTATAATCATGTGAGGTTCAAATATTGACACTTGATGTGAAAATTACTTTAATTTTCATGATATTATTTATTAAGATAAATCCTAAAAAAATCTGATATATGTAATAATGAAAAATACACGTGATGTTGGGAAGGGGCAGGAGGAGTGACGTTCTTTAACACATCGAATGTCTAGAATCGACCGTAAAGCAAGGACACATTAATTAAAGAATTACAATTCCAAAAATCACTGTTTCATGAATCTACTGCAAGACTGGACATGCATATCACATTCGTTGAAAAAATAGGTATTTATTAAATGTGGCGTTCTATTCTATTATATTTTTGTTAATGCCGCATAGAAATCTGTTGACTCGTATTCCAGTAAATAGTTCATAGTTCAAAATATTTATTCAGCAGAGTATGTTATTTCAAGTGCAGCTTAATACTATAGAACATGTCAACATTTTACTATAAGTAAAATAACAATCATTCATACATTATTCCTCAAGTATAAAAATACCCTTTCGGTTGTCAATATCGGTAGCACTTAATATAATATATAATATAATATACAGTTAAGTAAATATACTTTTTCGTACTAAGCAGGTACGTCACTTATTCCAAGGAATGTGACATGTATGTTTGTATAATCGACCGTGAAGCAAGGACACATTAGTTGAAGATATAGCCCAGTAAAAAGAACTACTTTACGAATATAATGTCAGCCTCAGTGGCCCAGTGGCGCGACACTTTGGCGATCGCTCTCCGAAGTTAAGCAACGCTGGGTCCGGTCTGGTCTTGGATGGGTGACCATTAGACCGTTGAGAGAGGCTGGCCGTGGTTCGGATTCCACGTTAAACTGTAGGTCCCCTTCCTTACTTACTAGGTGGTAGGGTTAATCCCGCCCGGGTTGGTACCATCGCATTGAATGAACGATGGTCGAAGCGGCAATGAAAATTGTCCGTGTTTTCCATCCAGTTCAATGTAGCCGAGCAATATAAGAAAGGTCCTGGCATGGCACCTAGTTCCCATGTGGTGTGTTGGGCTAATACCATGACAGAAGGTGTGGTATTAGCCACCATGTCCAGTCACATAAAAAAAAATACTGCAAGGCTGGACTCGAACCATTAATAAGCAATTATATACAATTAAATTAATATAATCGCCATAACACAAATAAAAAAAATAACCAGATATTTTTGACGATTTACAAATCCAACAGTCAGTGTGCGCTCACTCGGCGCAACACTGAACGCATTCGCTCGCTTGTCACACGCGGGGACTCAGCCGCGTGCCCCCGGAGCCGCGCGCCCCGTGTGTGCCGGCCGAAAATCAATACCGGCGCCTCTCAGTGCGTGATTCCACGAAAAACTACTCGGAAGGCTCCTTTTTTCGCGGAGGGAGTCCGCTCCCCCCCCTGACGCCCCCGGACGGCGGATTTTACGCGGATTCGGGGGGGGGGGGCTTATTCGAAGCTCGGCGGTGACGAAAAAGATGCTTATTTTCCCGCGCGCGTGTGTTTGCCTATTTCGTGTTTCCCCCCTGTGTGCGTGCGTGCCTGTGTTACCGCGACCGCGCTGCGATTTATCCCTTGCGACGTTGATGAAAAGGTTCAGATTCCCTCGGCGCGCGAGGTGAATGTGGGTTTGCCTCCGTTTTCTTTTTAAACCCACCGCGTATCGGCTTTGTGCGAGTCGGCGCGATGCGGCCTCGATGCTGGCTTGGAGTAATGACGGCTCTCCTGTGACGGCTGAGCAGCTTGTGGTAACCAGACGCTCACAGTACCCTGGTTTGGTTATCATTTCAGTCAACGACGATTTCGTTAAGCAAAGAAATTTAAGTACACCGTATTCGTACTGCCCTAAAACCATTCATTGACAAGGAAAATGTCGTATGTAGTCTTGTCGAGCAGGGTCGTGACTCGCAGTTTTTAATGTGAATTTGTGGTATATATTCATGCCAAAACGAAAGAACTATGAGACATTTGTGAAGTTACAAATTATAGTGTTTTTATTTCTTCTTAAAAACCATATAAACAATAGCGAACTACGAACACCTGTCGTTCATTCCTTTTTTAACCATCTTGATTGTATCATCTCTACTTACCTCTCCAGACAGCGTGATGACATGTCCTTATTTGTGTTATGCATGTAATATGATTGGCCTGTTGCTTTGAAAAAAGTACATGGATACAATTTAATTTATTTTTATTTTCTTACAATTTTATTTCCGTTCTTGATCTTTTACTGAACTATTAACGAGTATCTATAGCTTCTGTGATATTATCCATAAATATTTGAAATTCGAACAGTTCACGCATTAGGCGTCGGTTGAATATTTTGGTTTCCTAATTCGAATTTTAAAACCCCGCGTTAGTTCCGGGCTCTTCCCTGTTTGCGCGCCATTCGTCGCGGACCGGTGATGACGCCGGTTTTGCGTTCTGTGATTTTCGAATTTCAAAATCATGGTACAGGTTATTTTCGAAATAAATGAATATGAAATATGTATAGCAAAATCCACAGAGGCTGTGGTAAAATCGAAACTAATGTTATCAGTGCGAAACGGTGCTTGCCTCTCCTGATTGCTACTTAACTTAAAATCGGTTAAAACAAAATTTAGTTTACCTTGATTATCTGAAACAGGTCCGCGCTAATTTTAAAAAAAACCGGCCGCTTGCGAGGCTGATTCGCGCACCGAGGATTCTGTGATATTTTTTTTATTATTATGACTAATAATGACCATTTTATGGATTTTCCGATTTGTGCTGTGAGACCTAATTTTATGATTGTAGGTCAACGGGAAGTACTCTAAGGTTTAGATTTATTTGAGATTTTCAAAATAAGCTGAATAAATGGCCTGCATTTTTTGATCGCATTGACTTAGAAGCTTGATATGGTTGATTATGGTTCAGAGGGACCAATACCTGAGAGTTTGATATTATTATAAATGAATTTCCCACTAGAGGTCTTGACAGACGGACATAAAGAAGAACAACGAAGTGATTCTATAATGTAACTTAACCTTAAAAAATACTCAGGTACATTGATTGTTTGAGTGGCCATATGTATTTCTAAAATCATGCGATTTAAAAATAGAATCACTGTATTTTCTAACGATGCATAGAATACATGTTCATAACGGTTTTTTATCAACATACCGACGCGCCGCCTATGAGCACGGAGTCGGGGCATGACAAAAGGTGAACCGTTTTTGTTTTGTTGATGCGATTTTTGTTCTGCGCGTTAATTTAAATATTTTAGCGGCTACAATAGGACAACGCGCAGAGTTACGACTGTTAATAATAATAAAACGTATATCTCCATTGTTCCATATTTAATTCAGTACCGGAAATGAGGTGCTGTTTGGTCGCTCTCATTTCTAACCGTTACGGTATCATGTCTTGGAAACTCGAAACATCTCTGAATGGTAACTTATCGCAAAAAGTTTATTTAAACTATATTCTGACTAAAAATAACGATTGGTGGCTGTTGATTTAAAAAAATATGGTCTGGTTCATGAGCGATCGGTTCGGCTGTTTCGTTTCTTACAATATCCAACTTACAATATGCACGCTGCTCCTCGACTCCACACTTCATACAGTTTAAGACAGATGACATGGTTTCATCCGACATTGACTTGTGCGTCCAAGACCCAAGATACTTCTCTTAGACTGAAAAAAATAATCAGTGAATCTAACTGTAATAACAAAAATAACAAACGTCTTGCAACGTTCAAATAGGGCCAACTAAGTAAATCGCTTACTCTAACTGAGTGAAAACAGTAAGCCTTAACATTAATTGTTATTGTATCTTTTGTTTTTTTAACTGTGTGCAATAACTGTTTTCTCTTACTGTTTCCCTAACTGTGTGAAAACGGTTTCTAGCTTTAGTATTTTTTTTTTCATTCTTACTTACATATTATATTCAGTGAACATGTATCTTTTGAAACTGGACAACTGTCCAGTTTCACGCTTAATAAGTAGTCAGCCGTAATGTTCAATCAGGTAAGATAACCGTTTCAAACTCATCTGATCCGTCACACGGGTTATTTTCACCGAGCGGTACCGTTCAATCGGTTAAAATAACTAGCAGCCTCTACTAGGAACTACTCGCTAGCAGTTCCCGTGTGACGGGTCTACTAGACAAAGTGAACAGTGGGCGACTGTGACAAGAAATTAGTATAAGCAACTTTTATTTTATGCGGATTTTGAGCGGCTCGTAGCCTAGTGGTGCGGGGACTTGCCTAGCATACCAGAGGCCTGGGTTCACATCTTCGCCCCGTTAATGCACCACTTTCCTTCTCATTCAGAGTTGGATAAGTTCATTTCGTCACGAATGCGAGCTGTTCCATGGTTCGGAATCCATGTAAAACTGTGGGGGGCCCACAGTTTCTCCTACTAGGTGGTAGGGTTTAACTCCGCCCGGGTTGGTACCCTCGCATTGGTTGAAAAGATGGTCGAAGCGGCAATGAGAAATTCCAACAACATTAAATACCCTACTTCGGTTATTTCTATTGGCATTGAGTTCTGGGGTTCTTCAGGGGAAGCGGTTTCAGTATTTAGACTACAAAAGAAAGCAATTCGGATCATTACACACTCTAAACGGGACGCACACTGCACGCCTTTGTTTAAAAACCTAAAATTGCATAATATGTATGATGTGTACGTACAAAGAACTATTTTTAATGTGAGAAATTACCCGGAATTATATAATAATTTTGAACACGCATATTCGACGAGAAATAAAAATGTTTTCAAGCAAGCTGCACACTCAACATCAAAATTTGAGAAGGGTGTCCACTTCAATAGTATTAACATGTATAATAAGCTACCAAGAGACTTGCGAGAAGAAACTAACATAAGATTTAAAAAGAAGTTAGGTACATGGTTGCTTGACAAAACTTTGTACGATTTAAGTTATTTTAATATTATTGTGTAAAACGACGAATTCACATGATTGGTATCAATATATATAATATAGAATATATAATATTCTTAATATTGTAATGTAATCACTGCGAATAAAAATATTTTGATTTGATTTGATTTAAATATTCAGAAGTTCCTTCGGGAATGTGCCATCCACGTCAAGTTGCATAAAACAATCAATTTACATCTTTTTTACATTTCATTTTATATTTATAATTTTAGCGTTAATTTACATTGAAGCGTCGTGATTAGATTTTTTTCAAATCATAAAAAAAAAATTTGGACATTCGTCTGAGGCAGAGTTCGAGCTTGCGACCTTTGAATTACATAACTGCTTTACCTCTGAGCTATTCTTGTAATTAATCTAATTAACGAAACGCTTAGTTTCAAAATCTTTAATGTAGATGTCGTTGTATAAGCTCACATTCATGAAATAACGTGAATGTTGCATCCATTGAATACATAACATAAATATTATATTAATGAAGTAGCATAAAATCTTCCAAAATTAAGTAACCTTACTCAAAAACCTGGAGATTCATTTCAATTTTCACATTTTTTTTTATGTGACTGGACATGATGGCTAATACCACACCTTCTGTCATGGTATTAGCCTAACACACCACGTGGGAACTAGGTGCCATGCCAGGACCTTCCTTATTTTGCACGGCTACATTGAACTGGATGGAAAACACGGACAATTTTTATTGCCGCTTCGACCATCGTTCATTCAATGCGATGGTACCAACCCGGGCGGGATTAACCCTACCACCTAGTAAGTAAGGAAGGGGACCTACAGTTTAACGTGGAATCCGAACCACGGCCAGTCTCTCTTAACGGTCGAATGAACCCATCCAAGACCCGACCGGACCCAGCGTTGCTTAACTTCGGAGAGCGATCGCCGAAGCGTCAGTTTTACTAGCGTAAAACTGAAAATTCGGGTCTGGTTTTCTAGGAAATGTTGTCTAAAAGGAATATATTTTCAGCAGCTATCCATTCGGCAAGCGATTAAGAGCGAAACAAACGCCAAAACAAAAACGCGAAATTTATCGCGTCGATTGCTCGCGCGAAATTATGTGGAATAACGCTGGTTAATGGTTCGCGAGAACTAGCGTCATTAAAAAAACAGATCTCAACCCTCAATTACTGTAAAATAAGAGTTATTTTCGTGTGCACATCGTATAATGTAGTCGCAATTACAGTATTCAGATGTTTGAAAGGCTGTAATCCGCTTCTATATTATTAATACTCGTATATATGTTGCAGTAACATTGTCAAAGCCTTAATCAATATATATTTTTACTAGTAAAATTGCAATTTTACGAAGTGTGTCAAACGTTATGAACACACATCTTACAATAAACCTAACCTACAACTACTCTAACCGAACTATGTGCAGTAAAAAATATTGTGAAATCCCTATATTACTAATAATATTGTAAGAAATATGAACGAGTGTCAATAATTCGTAAAAATACCATTTTAGTACTAAAATTATATTACAATGGCTTTAACAATATTACTGCGATGTAAACACTGTTTATGTTAACAATAAAGCATTGTTTATTGAGTTAGGTTTAATGAATGCCTAAGTGTTATAAGTAAATATACGAGTAGTTCGAACAAAAGCTCTGAGTTCAGTGGCTCAACGCTTCGGGCTTGAGTCAGCCTCGACTCGGTCAGATTCTGGATTGGTGACCGTTCGTCCGTTGAGACTGTGTGTCGGATTCCACGTAGATTAGCCCCGATTCACAGAATAACTAATAGTTCTACGCACCCGATTGCACGAAGAGACGGCCGAGTTAATCAATGTTAAAACACGTCACTTTTAGTGAACCACACGGAGTTGCCTCCATGCTGTCCATATAAAGTGACGTGTTTACTCATACGTTCACGTTGATTTTGATTTTTTGTGCTTTCGTGCACTCGGAGCTTAGTCAGCTAGGTGGTACAGTTAGCACAAAAATGAAGGAGGTATGGCATCGTGCGCGCATACTATGGGACCCGCTGTCTCCAATTTTCAAAAACTACCAACCCAACTAAATCGTAGATGCCACCTGCAACCATAGTCGCAGACGTATTGAAGGGGTTTGTGTGGCAAGGAACTGACTCGACGAACGCTATTTTAGAGCACATTCTCGCGCATTGGCGACATTTCGACTATGTAGTATACGACGTGGCGGCGGATCCCATACTATTATATGGCCATTTTGACCATATGACGGAGACGTCATGGTTTCAGTGGTTAGCGACATCACATTAAATAATAGAAAGTATAAAAATTCAAATGTGTCGTATTTTCCATGCAGTTCAATGTAGCCTAACAATGAAAGTCCTGGTCCCGTTCAATGTGTCCTTACTCGTAAAGGGAAGCTCCTGGTATGGCACCTAGTTCCTTCGTGAATGAGATGTGTTAGGGTAATAGCATGCCAGTAGGTGCATTAGCCATCCATGTCCAGTTCCATAAAAAAAAAACAATAGCGGTTTTGATAGGCAGAGGACATGGCTTCAAGAAGTTGTCATGCAATAAATTTTATTTCATTGTGTCGAGAATTGCATCATCTAATGCTATGTCTGCTGCGATTATAAATAGAAATAGTGAAACACAATAAAATAAATCAATAAACACAATGGAACACTTTATAATCCACTCTACCGTTTAATTTATGCAAACCCAATTTTATTATCTGCTAACTAAAGGCGCCGGTACCGTATTGACTTTTGTTTACTATTCATAATAATCAATAATAAATATACTCTTTCTTATTCAAATCATAACGATTAATCTTGTGTTTTTGAAATCGGAATTATCACTTTTATTGCGCGTTTGAGTCTGTGTCTTGCGTTTCTTTGACGATATTGAATAGGGTTCGAAGTTTAAAAATTACCACCAACTCTTTAGAAATTAAGAAATCTTTATGTTGCGCGGTCTATAGTCTGTGTCTTGCGTTTCTTTGACGATATTAAAGAGGGTTCGAAGTTTAATAATTACTAACAACTTTTTCTGGGACATCTTTAGAAAAAAGATGTTTTTTACAAATGTGATCGCTCTTTCAAGATTATATCTAGGAGGGGCTGGTAAAATCATGTCATGAGTAAGTATAATTATGTTGTTTGAAGACGAGTGAAGAGTAAGAAATACAGACATGAAGATTAAAGTTTTTTGTAATATTTCTCAATAAAATGTATTAATCAAGAATAATGTCCGTTCGCTGTCGGGACAGCATACTGTCATAATAAGAAAACGTAAAGTTCTTTCCTAACCCGATTGATTACCTTGCTATTGCATCAATGCTTGCTAGTTATGTTTCGAAATCGAGTATAAATCGAGAGTCCAACCTAACCTTAGATTCTGAGTGATTTAATATTATTGAGACAGTAAAATTGGCGAAAACATTTTACTGAATTTATCCTAAATTAAATATTCCAACGATTATTGACGTCCGAAAAACAGGTAAAATATTCGAATTTACGTTTTAGGTTAATCTATTAAATCTGTGTTTCATTAAATATTTCTAGCATATACACGTAAATATACAGGTTGTTAGCGGAGGTTTGGTCCAAACGATAACCAGGTGTTCCTTGACTCATTTGGCTATACATTTTTTTCATACTTACACTATTAATAATCTAATTGAATCAAAGAGTTTATGAAAATCTCAATTATATTTATTGGTGTGAATTAAACCATTAATATTGTAACAATTTAATGAATGAATTATGTTAAAATTTTGTATTTTAACATGAATAAATACTTTGAATAAATACATTTTAACATGAATAAATACTTTTCTATTTTTATTCGATCATACAAATGAAAACATACTGTAAATGTTTTCGTTTGTATGATTCATTCTTAAAAAAACATTTACCAAAAACTATACCTACCTAATTCACAAAAATCTCACTCTCTTTTTGAATATCACATACACATATTTTTATAATCTGTTAATACATAGCTAGTACATATTCCTGCTTAAATACGATGTGTCTACACTAAAAGAAAGATTCCATAACAGACACAGTTTTCTGCGGCTCTGCCGTCTTCTCTCTGGCGGCCTTCGTGGGAACGGAACCCAATCTGCATAACCCATCACCTCCGACAATGCGCCCGCGTCGCACGAGAAAGGACCCAAATTGCACCCAACGCAGCAACAGATAGAAAATATTTGACCTCATTACCCATACAGCACAAACATTATATTCACAACAATGTGCCTACTGTACGACTGTGTGAAAAGTTAAGATGAACGCGAGACTGTCAAGTGTGTACAGCGTCGTTGAAAGGGCTCATAGTCCAGGCATAGTCTCGTATGCAAACGTGGCTACGAATGCGCGTACGGGAAGGGTTCCAACCAACGAGTAAGTAAGGACTGGAGTGGCGGTAGGAAATCATTCTTTTAGCGGCACTTTTTTGTGAAAATACATGTGTATATTAACGGCATCACCGGCCAGACAGCTCGTTCACGAATCCGCTCACTACTTTTTTTTACAATGGTAAATTACTTCCCCAGGTAAACAGGCAAATTTGTGATTCAATCTGACGTTTAGTGGCATTTCGTACCATGCTAAATTTCGAATGACGTGTTATTTGGCCAAGTGAACCGGAATTTAGCAGTTTGCATGTTATGAAATACTACTAAACGTCAAATATAATTACTCATCCGATTGTTTACACAGCGAGTTAATTAATTACCATGGTGTCTCCCTGGCTATTCATTATTTCCAGTGACACGTAAGAATTTCACAGGACGCTATTTAGTGCAACGAACATAACATCGAATGTTCCGAATTCGTAACCGAACTGTCAGTGGATTTACACTAACTCGTGGCTACGTTGTTGCCGCCACACGAATGTGTTTCGATTGCCACTCCCGTCCTTACTTACTCGCTGGATCCAACGGACATGCAAAATAGAGCGCGTATTCAAATGAGTTCGATATTCAAATTTATTCCTTTTTCGAAAATCAAATGCGGAAGCAAAATCTTGACACGTACAAGAATGGAATAAACCTTCGGATGCGCGCAATGTCTTTTGAGATGGACGTGTGGGAATGTTTTTTGCATAATAACTCTGATACAAGATTATACAAAAATGTATAATGAAGAGGGTTGAATATTTTGCAAAGCTGTATCAACACGATGTCTTATTATGATAAGTTTGAAATATATTGTGAAATTACTTTTGCTAGTCCTTCAAATGACACAAACATACGTTAACATAATATGATCTTATTCGTTACCCGATGAATTCTCTTTTCGGCACCTGGCAATACTTTCCTAGCATCATAGGTACTATCATCCTTTGAGCTTGAGATCGGTGTTTTCAGTACAACGTATGCGAAACCGAAACCATGTGACAGGTTTCTCCTTAACCGAACCTAACCTCGTAGTTAGGTTAGGTTAGATTAAGTAGATGTTTGTGATCGTTTTTCAGCCTTAGAAATAATTGTAGAGCTCTGATAACCCACTGACATAAAATTATAAATTTTTGCTAGAGTTTTGTAACAGTTTTGTTTTGTGCTAGAGTAGTCTCATTAAACAATGAAAAATGACTATTATTGCAATGGAATAAGGGCTAAAATATCATGTACTCTCGGGGAGTGAGTAACTTCCCACATCGGAGACGCGACGCGAATTAGTTCCGTACTCCATAAAGTTTAGGCGATTTGCATACCGTTTCATAAACACATTGCATTCATCTGAACAACTGCCACTATTATTTTTGCATTATTCTCGAACACCAGGTAGAATTTACCACTACTAATATGTAAAGGTGGCCTGCTGTAGGGTCTCGTTGATAGCACTTTTATTTTTCTGTCAATCTTTTTTATGATAGTTTTTATATTGTCTTCAACCGCAAACGAACTTTTTTGTCTATTAATTAGGGGTTGTTTTTTATTAAAAATGCATTTTAAAAAAACTTTTCATTGGTAAAGGTTCGATAAAGACATGATTGAGTGTCCAGACCAAGAGGATTTTTCATAAAAACACAACATTTGGATGCATCTAAGGTTAAAAAAATATATTTTAATTACTTGATAAAATTATCGACAACTTTTCGTAAAATCACAATATTGTTAGTCAATATTACAGAACTTAAGAAATGTTAGATTGCGTCTCCAAAACCCTAGATTTGAAAACAAGTCTACAAATGAATCACACACACACTCAACAAAAACTCACACGTACAAATGCGTTTAGCTAAACACAATTTGCATACGCGAAGGGTTAATTCTTTGCACGTATTAATGCACACGAATATTTTTAATTATTCAAGGGTGAAGAAGGCACGTCATAATTTATTCGAAATTTAAAATATTCAAATTCGTTCTTATTTCAAATCGCAACCGGTCCGCAGTTTGTTCGAAGGTGTCGATCTGTGCAGTTCTTTTTTCAAACGTGAGTGAAGGGTTAGGTACCAATGAATAAAATAAAACAAAAGAAAGTAAAAGATTTCGAATAATTATACTAAAATCAACATATTTTGACATATTTCATTGATGGTAAGTACAGGTATATTTATAAAGTATTTTCTTATTGATTACTATCATAGATGAATAAGTGACTTATTAATCTATGTTACTACACGTAGTTCTGAAAAGTCATTAAGGTTAGGTTAAGGCTTATCAGGCTGCCATAGTGCTGTGAGAGCTCTTGCACGTTGACCTTGTTTCTTGTATTTTGCATGTCCAAAATACATTTTACAAAATTGAGCCTAGAGTGCACCATATATAATTAATGTTAATGTTATTGATGTAAATAAAAAAAGAAATAAATAGTTTATTTATGTAATATATCTATCTCCTTTCTTCTTATATTTATCACTAAGGATAGACAACTATAGCATAGACGTTAACCAAAGATTGCATTCCAGAATAAGTCGCCGGTTACCTTACCTCATACCTATAACCTGGGAGTCTTCAAGCGTAATTTGAACCCACTCGATAGCTCAGCGATAGTCCGCCAATCCGCTGGCATGATGCCTCGCTGAGCTTGGTTTCGCGGGACATGTTGTCAGCAGGTTTTTCATTACAGAAGTAAATCCGAACAAGACTGATTCAAATATCATAAAGATAATTCCGTAGTCTGAAAAAAATCTCTTCACTTTTTCGGTTAGCCACCGATACGTTATCCTTGGCGAGGCGAAACTCACAATGGCGGCTGAAAGGATATTTATTGAAAAGGATACGCCCTCCGCCGCCAGGACATCCATCACGGCTAACGACACGCGCGGGAGGGGGTGGCTGAGACGACAGCGCCCCCACCAGATAGCTTTTTGGAAGATGTTATTTCGCTAAGCACCGAAAATCACGCGCTAGGGTAGCGAGAATATTCACGTGAAGGAACATTTTGTATTTAAAGCTCCATATGACGCTAACCTCCAACATTTATTTTGATTTTGAGCATAAATATCGGTAAAAAAATCTAAATATCAAAGTTTAGACTATAATCTAGTGCATGACCGTAAAACGGTTTTAATAAATTGCTTATGTTCTTTGAAAAAAAAAATGTTCGTAAACATCTATTTACAAGTTTTTACGAGATTTTCAAGCCGGCGCTTGGAAACTATACATGATTTAGACAATTTTCTTTTTTGTGGTACAAGATCACATATTTATCTAGTGAATAACCGTGAAACATATATTAATTCACTTTAAAAAGTACACTTTACCGGTCAAAAACCTAAATTTCGCTTCGTCGCGCTCGATTTTCGCGCGCACCCAACAATGAACCCTAACGCAACATTAATGCTTCTGGAGATCGCCATTATCGTTTGTTTGCTGAACGCTGGAGTCAGTTGGAGCCTTAACATTTCGCCAGGCAACTCTCAAACAAACTCAGCTAGAGCTAGGTACCCGGCTCCGCTCGGGTCAATGTCGTTTTGGACTGATGTCGGGCTAAATTATTTCCTGGATATTATATGAGTTCCCTGTACAAACTTCCATACCCTTATAGTTAATTTTTTGCCATAAAAGGTAGCATATATCCTCCTCCAAGGTGCAGACTACCTCTGTACCAAAATTCATCAAAACTGGTTCAGCGGTTTACGAGTGACAATGCAAAAAACAGACAGATAGAGTTACTTGCTTTTTTGTGATTAGTATGGATGGATATAATGGATTATTTATTTATGTATTTAGGGTTAGAAACAGGGGGTGCCATTTCTTACCATGTTAACTGTCAAACGACATGTTATTCGGCCAAGTGCACCAATAAGCATGGTCCGAAATGCAACTAAACGTCAGATTTAAACACTCACCTAATCAAATTAACAAAACAAACACTTGAATATTAACACTGGATTATGAAATATGCCAAGTGGTAAAATCAACAAAGAAAAAAACCGGCCAAGTGCGAGTCGGACTCGCACACGAAGGGTTCCATACCATCAACACCAAAATATCACGTTTTTCGTATTGGGGCCCCCTTAATTGTTATTTTTTATTGTACCTATTTGTTGTTATAGTGGCAAAATAAAAACACACTCTGTGAAAATTTCCGCTGCCTACCTATTACGGTTCATGAGATACAGCCCTGTGACAGACAGACGGAAGGACGGTCGGACAGCGGAGGCTTAGTAATAGGGTTCCGTTTTCAAGCTTTGGGTACGGAACCCTAAAAATGAAATGAAAAAATTGCAAAGAAACAAATTAGTAAGAGCAAAGACAATTTTCATTGCCGTTGAGAGCTTCGATTACCCGGGCGGGATTAACCCTACCATCTAGTAAGTAAGGAAGGGGACCTACAGTTTACTTTATTCCGAACCACTAACAGCGAAGTCTTTTGTCAGCTCTTACGACATGCCCGGGAAGAAATGCAGGGGGCCCAATGATAAAATGGCCAATGATAAAATATGACTATGGATGATGAAAAAACAATAAATAATTGTATTATTTCTACGTGCCGCATGCAACCAACGAAGAATACGTGTTAGGGAAGGCCCTGGCATGGCCTCTATTTATTTCTGGAATGTGGTTGGTGTAGTATTATCATTATCATTATATATTACATTATATCATTTGTCATTCATATCCAGATCCATAGACGAAACGCTAAATAATTATAAAAATTGACGACGAAAATAACGACTTTTTAGTACAATTATATGTGTCCCTGAAATAAATCTATTTGATCCCTTTTGTTAATTTGTCCTCAAGGGAAATTTTATAATGCACCCTAATTAGCCGCGCCCTGCGGAGAAAATATAATGAGGTATCATTTTATTTAATAATCAGATACATAATGATTTTCCTCATAGCGAAGACGCGTTTGCTGACATTAATGTGAATGTCAATGAGGAAAAGAAAAGAAAAAACTTAGGTCAATTTTTTTTTTTTTTTTCGTCCCGTATAAGCATTCCTCAAAATCAGCCTTGAAGCAGATATGTAAAGAACCCTAACCATTTCGTCACGTCATTCGGCTCGTCTGTCCGTCCGTATATCGAAGCCTTCTAATACCTTATTTTTTCAACAATTTTCCTTTCCAAGAAAATGCTAGGATATAAATTTTATATAATGATGTAATCTTAATATTTAATCAAAATATACTGCTTTTTATTTCATTTCAGAGAATAAATAATTGAGCTATACAATTTTTCCGTTTTTCATACCTAACGTTTCTTTAAAGATTGATAACGTAATATTGCGTATCTTTAAATCATGGATTTTTTCTCTCTAAACGGGCAAAACATCAATTTCCAGCGCCTCTACCCTTATGCCTGAATAAATCGAAAACAATATCCTGCAACAATCCCCCCGCTGCGAGGGAAACAACGTACAAAGAGGGAGAGAGACAGAGAATGTCCTGAAAAATTCAGCCAGAGATACTTAAGCATACGCCCAAGAAATATACGTCACGTACCTGCTGCCTTCACTAATGAAACTTTATCAAAATGACCGTTTTTGAGAGTAAGTTCTTTAAAATGGGTCATATGGACGCGGGTCATTTATCCGTTTCCCTGGAGACGTTACTCCTGAGCAGTTGAATTGTCAATTTTTTAACACTAAAGATTATGTTTCATTACCAATTGCCATTTTATATGTATAATATAGCTTTATTTTATTGATCAAACAAAAAATCTATTACAAAACTTATCTTTGCTTCTTTACATGAAATTAAGATAGTATTTTTTACAGTTCATACTGAAATTGCATTAATATTACGACTAAAAATATACTTTTTTTTTAAATCATTAAAATTATTTAATCATTAATTCACATTCCAACTTAACTTGCTCATCTATATTTTATGCAGCTGATGGTATTAGCACCTAATTACATTAAGTTCCATAAGAGCGTAAGTGAAAGAACAATGAAATTTATTTAAAAAATACAAATACTAATACAATAATTAATACTTTCTTTTGTAAATTGTTTTTTTTTCGTATTAAAGAATTTTCAATCAATCAATCAACTAATTTCGATAGTCAAAAAACATATTTATAGATTGATGGTCTAGCCATAATTTAAAGATAAACTGTAAGACCCCGATGATTTGATTGCTCAAACGGGGTAAATCTGTTTAAAAATGTATAAAACGTTTTGAACACAGAACCCCTTCTTTGAAGAATCCTCAGATATACATAATAAAATTTTCAAATACAGCTTATTAATCAATTTATCTTTCATCTATTTTTAATTTCGAAATCACTTGTAGGTTTAAAAGTATTAAAATGTGCTTTCACTTACGCCCTTATGGAACTGAATCTGATCTGCAGGTCTATTCCTGGCATTCAGTAATCAGGAATCCTGAGTCTAGACGCTTTTTTTAGCGCTTTTCAAAGCGATTTTCTTGACGACAATATTCCGTAGCATAGTTTTTTGAATCAATCAAGGTTTTCCGTAAAAAAAACTCGCTTTGAAAATAGCTATACAAGCGGTTTTCTAGACTCAGGATTCCTGATAACTGAATGCCAGGAATAGACCTGCTGGTGCTAACGCCCGTTAAAAGACTGAATTTTAATAATTTTCTTATAATTGACTTACGATTATAAAGTAAAATTCTCAAAATAAATCAATTGTCATGCCTTTAAAAAACATCCGAGTATGCTATGTAAATGTTATTATGCCAACTTTTTTCATAACCACAAATCGAACGGAGGATAGGAACCCTCCCCGAGCCACTGAGCCGCGGTGCGAGCAATTTCCAAGGTGGAAATAGGCTCGGAAAAAATATAGAGAGGAGTATAAGGAGATTACGCGGTGATGTATTACGTGACGACGTCTGAGAAACTCTAGGTGGGTTTAAACCCCCCTGCGGGCTTAAGGGTTCCGTAGGTAAACCAACGTACATGTCGGTGTCACTATGTCTGTCCGTCTCCCAAAGATGTATAGCTCGTAGAAACTTTAAACAACTTAAATCGACAAAATATACTTGAGTTAAATATTTTTTTCTTGAAAGCACACCATAACTTTGGCTTCCGACTGGTTATTTCTCGTTGTCATTTCTTGGATTGGATGTATTTTATACATTAAAACAAAATAGTTCCTTTTATGAACTTGAAAGTCACGTCTTCCCAGAGGGGTTGGTAGAGATGATAGAACGCCATACGGTACGATCACAGCACACCTTTCTCGCTTCATCTACGGACATACATATTTTCATACATGCTCTACGATTACGGGTGCTACGATTTAGACCTTTACGAAGAATTACATCGATTTGGTCGTAGTACGTTATTCTAGGTCGCCCGGGCACGACACTTCCGCTCCCTTCTGCTCTGTAAATTTGTTTTGTCATTTTTTCGTCATCCATTCGTTCCATGTGTACAAACCATCTTAGCACTCTTTTCTCGACTCTATTTCTCGATTCTAGTCACAACATAATTTTTAATTGACATTGCTCTCTAACCCAGTCGTTTCGAAATTTGTCCATTAGATAAATTTTTTTTTTCGAAAAAGTCACGTGATTTTTACAAATAAGTAAAATTTATATTTTTGCATTGACATGTATCGGCTCATTTCGAATTTTACCTTTCGTAAAAAAACGTTTTTAACATAAATTATTTAAGTAAACATTGAGAAATATCCGAATAAGCATAATATATGAAGGTGCTCGCTCGGTTTCTCATAAAACAGAACAATTTCAGTGCCTCACGAGGTGAGGTGAGTTATGCATGTATAAAGGGAGGGTTCGAGTTTGTAAGGCGTTGCCTGCCTCATATGTATGTAAATAGGAGTCTAAGCCGGCGAGTTTCAAACCCGGTTATAGTGAGATTCTTGGTTTGTCGGCGAACGAACTAAAAGAGATATTTTTACTTAAAAAATATATAATAGAGGCAAATATATGATACTATTTCGTCCAATTGGTTTTCGTTAGATGATAAATATTATACTTCGCAGTTTCCGTATATGCAACATAAAAGATATTACCATCATTAAAGCATCGGTCTTCAAACAAGGTCCTCCTCTTTCCCTAAAATATGGTTGACAGAGGCTATGGCTGAGCCCGGCGTGATGCTCGTGAACGGGTGCTGTTTGTGGGGACTGGCCTGCTCCAATTGGCAACATGTTAGATGGCGGGCATGGTCTTTACAAATAAACTGATATTTGTCATGAACTGTTGCATATGATATTAATTGTTTGTACTTTATACTTTTGTAAACTTAGACTAAGTGAACGTTGAAAAGAAAACCAGCGGAGTTTCTTGCCAGTTCTTCTTCGCTGGGATTGCCGAACTGGCTAATGATAAAATATGACAAATCCGAGTGCAGTGTACTGTCTATGGATGATGAATAAACAATAAACAATAAAGATCCCTAAGCTTACCTAGACCACATTAGTATTTTTATACGTATGTATATGGGCAGATTTTTCAATAGTCTGATAAATAGCCAGATAACATCCAATATACTAAGTCCATAAGTTTGTTAGTAAAATTATAATCCGATAAATGTGATAGAATATATAATTCTCCGGTAATTAATAATTATCTTTTGACAAACGTGAATCTGTACGTGTAAGGTAATCAGTCCGATAAGTACTATCCGAGCATTGAAAAATCGGCCCTAAGTTAAGTTGTTAACAGCCTATGCAGACATGATTAAACTTTATAATCCTGCTCCTAAGCGGCTTGACACATTTTGATGTTTTTTTTGTACTTATGGCGGGATGGTTCTGTGCTACAGTTGGATTCGGTAGGTTGCGCAGTTGTCGAGATTTGAATTTTAGGGTTCCGTACCCAAAGGGTGAAAACTGAACCCTATTACTAAGCCTCCGCTGTCCGTCCGTCCGTCCGTCCGTCCGTCCGTCCGTCCGTCCGTCCGTCCGTCCGTCCGTCCGTCCGTCTGTCACAGGGCTGTATCTCAGTAACCGTAGCAGATGGACAGCTGAAATTTTCACAGAGTCTGTATTTATATTGCCGCTTTATAAGATTAAAACATAGTTAATATTAAAGGGGGCCCCCATACAAAAAACGCGATTTTTTTGCATATTTTTTTTGTACGATGGTACGGAACCCTTCGTGTGCGAGTCCGACTCGCACTTGGCCGGTTTTGTAACTGACCGTATAAATAAAATACCCGCGAAGGTTTCTGATACAATTTTATCGAGCTCAGCTCGTGTGAATGCCTAAACAAAACTGACCCTAGCTGAGTCGGAACTCCAGCTAGTCGTTTAGTAGATTTTTAAAATTCATCAATAGAAACAAATTGATGATTGCTGTTTGTGTATTTAATCTAAAAAAAAAAATTTGTGCTCCTTGATAAAAAGTATTACAATTTGAACGAGGCTCTCTATGATAAAACCACCTTTAGTGACTTAATATTCTAGGACAAGTACACAATTGTACAATTTATATTAATTTTATTTTTACATTGACACTACAATGTATTTTGTATATATTATATTATATTGACTTGATACTCTTTATCTGTATCAAAATTGACGAGGGCTCTGTACACCCGACATAGCTGTTAAGTTGACGAAGGCGTTTACACCCGAAATAAATACTCAATATGTAAAATTATTATGTTATTAAGTTAAGTAATTTTTTTTTATTTCAGACTTTTCACATTCTTAGTTCTTTGCTTTAGAATGTAAGTTTGGCAGTAGCATTTAGGTATGAAATCATAATTGTGTTATATCATTTATGTGGACGAAAAAATGACAAAGAAAAACATAATTTATAGACCAGTGAAGTTTCTTTGCGGGTTCTTCTTCACTGGTTGATCGAATCCGCGGATAAATCAAATTGTGACATGACTTAGTGTAGTTTGACTACCAGAAGTTGAATAAATAAATGAAATGAAATGTGTATGAAACATAACAGACCCGATAATGAAAATTCATATTCATTCTTATTCATTATCGGGTCTGTTATGTTTCAAGACAGTGTGAGCCGAGGCTAAGAAGGCTCAGTGTGCCGTAATAAATATACGTCAGGTGCGCTCAAACTTTTTGTTTGTAATATATTTTTCCCCAAGAAATAGCTTTCGCGCGAGATTTGTGGGCATCTCTCTACCTCACCTGGTTCCTTCTATACATGGACGTATACGCTAACATAAAACTCTTAAAGTTTAGACTTCTACACTGATAAAAAAATATTGTTGGCCCAACAAAGAAACTTTAACCCTGGAGAGCCGTCATACTGAATTGGTTGCAACGACAACCTTTGTTTTGTCGACCATATATACAATCTAACAGAGTAATTCTAGCAAAACATACTAGACATTGTTGCGCTCGCAACTTCCACTTTGTTACACTAACAAACAGTGACCAAAGTTGTTACAGTAACAAATACGACTTTGTTTCAATGACAAACAGCAATTGACAAAATAAAAGCTGTCCTGAGAAATAAGCTCGATTCGTTATAGTAACAACTTATTTTTATGTTTCAACAATTTTTTTCTGACAACGTGATTTTTGTCACTTTGTCAGCCTACTTTTTTCTCAGTGTAAGATGGCTGATAGAAATATTTTCTAATTGAAATTTACCAATTTAAGTGATGAAAAAGCACCTAAATCCACTGAAAATCTAAAGTTATGATACGAATTTTCCGTAGGTTTTTCTGTTAACTTAAGAAATCCTTCTAACGAAACAGACTTTTGTAATACTTACTGAAACAGAGGGAGAATAGATTGTAATTTTAATTACATCTCTGAACGCTTGTTTTGACAAAAAATCTCTTTAAATAGAGGATTTTTGGTCCCCTGTGAGCCTCAAGACCTCTTCCTTATTACTGAAAAATGTAAAGTATGTTTAATTTTAAATTATATTGTTTAATTTTAAATAAATAAAATGTAAAAACTGCATTTTAATTCGCCACCGGGACAGTTAGCTGACAATACAGAAAATGTGAAATAAACAGAGAAGATAGAAGGCGATTTTAAAACGATCTACTCGAAATCACTAAGACTGAAGGTTTGATGACATTTCATTTCATTTCATTTATTTATTCAACTTCTGGTAGTAAAACTACACTAAGTCATGTCACAATTTGATTGATCCGCGGATTCGATCAACCAGTGAACTTCACTGGTCTATAAATTATGTTTTTTTTGGTCTTTTTTTTTTCGTCCACATAAATGATATAACACAATTATGATTTCATACCTAAATGCTACTGCCAAACTTACATTGGTAGAACGGTCTGGAGCAAAGAACTAAGGACTACGAGGAAACAACAACCCACAATGTAAAAAGTCTTAATTAATAAATAAATTACTTAACTTAATAACCTAATCATTATACATATTGAGTATTTATTTCGGGTGTAAACGCCTTCTTCAACTTAACAGCTATGTCGGGTGTACAGAGCCCTCGTCAATTTTGATACAGATAAAGTGTATCAAGTCAATATAATATAATATATACAAAATACTACCATTGTAGATAACATACACAATAAATAACATGTAATTTACTACGAAGTGCATATAATTGTATATCGGTCGCTATTCGCATATTAAATCACTAAGTAACACTGCTCGGGGGTTTCCACATAAGAAGTTTAACTCGTATAAAGAACGTGCACAAAGAAAGTAGGAGGAAAAGTAATGCAAAGGAATCGGTACAAACTATGTAAAACCTTACTATCTCAAAATTGATCCTATTTTAGCACGCCGCACTAAATTCAACTTTGCATAGAAAGCTTTAAGGCATATATCGCACTGAACGTGACATTTTTAAATTGCTTTTTACTATCACTCGATTTTATGTCTTAAACACGAGGGAATAAATATCCTTTTTCGGAGGAAGCGTCGGGGAGGTACGTGCAATTTATTTCGCCTCTTTATATCCGCACATAAGTTAAGGCGAGGCGCGGGCCCAAGTAATACGGATGACGACGCGAAGTTAGTGGAAAAGAAAGGGGGGGTGGAAGTGGGGGGCGAACTGAAAATAACGAGACTCGCCCCCCCGGGGGGCGCCGAGTCTTATGTGAGGCGGCGGAGTGGGCGCGCGCGATGTACGTGTGTTTGTGTACTTTTCGGAATTTCAATGGAACTTTTTCAGCGGGGTTCTATGCAGGCTTTCAGGTTTTGGATAGAGCTTCTGAAGGGAGTTTTCTCGGCGATGTATCTCATGCAAAATGTGGTCCTTGAAAGAATTGGATATTTTTATTTTTAGCTTCATTTTTCGGTGGTCATACCACAGATCTACCATGGGCGCTTACAAGACGAACATAGTTTCGAAGTCAACGTAAAGACCACTGCTGCGAGTTAGAGAGAGCTGGAACATAACTACCTAATGCGTCTACTTTTCGAATCTGTATGTCCTCAGAGTGCCTCTTAATAATTGCAAACTGACTATTTTTTCTTAACTTTTTATCAAATATATTCTTAATATAAGTTCTCAAATTTTCTTTAAACAAAGAGTTTTTCTCAAATTTTCGTGATTTCTCATCACCAAAACACGGTGACCTGTGCACTCATTGGCACATTTTGAGATGAACAGGCGATACTTTAAGGGCCTTTGTTACTAAAGTGATGATTATCTTGTACTGGTATCGATTGCAAGCTGCTAAGATTAAGCTCAGTATTTGAAAAAGGCCGTTTCTCTGATAAATTAAAGGTGACCAACTGATTATCGATTCTCTTATCTTTTCCTCATTATTTTAAAGTAAAACATGAAACATAACTAAATGTCAATATTTTGCTGCTACAGGATGACTAAGACATTTTAGTCCATCGGGTATAAAAAAAAGGGTTTCATCCGTCAGTTAACTTTGTGTGTCTTCTCTATTCTACGTCTATGGGTCATACTCATCATCTAACGGTTATTTGGAGGTTTTCACGTGCAAGTTTCTTGAAGCAACGTCAGTAAACTTTTTCTTTGCAATATTAGTTCGTTTCCCTCTCACATTAGATCTGCACAATATTTCGCTGTCGTTCGCAAGCTCTGCCCCACCCACCACCTCCCCGGGGATGCGACGGCAAGAAGAGGGGTAGGCAGTGAGCGCGGAAGAGTGATGCATTGTCTTAACTCGCCCTAATGTTTCGTTGGATAATGTATGAAACATGATTGGTGACAGTGAGAGTAAGTATAGAGAAAAAACTATGATGTAACCTAATATAGGGGTTTTGCATGTAATGTTCTCTTCCTTAATCAAATTCTAACATAATATTTAGAAAGTTTGTGTTGTACAAGTAAAAATGATACAATTGGGACCACTGCATCACTTCCCGTGCATGTCGCAAGAGACTAAAGGATTCATCGTTGGCGATTCGCGTCCCTATTTACGAATTGAAACGACGATAGTTGAAGGATCAATTAAAATCGTCATGTTTTCCATTCGTCTCAATGTAGCCGTGCAATTTAAGAAAGTTTCTGGCAGGACACCTAGTTACCGTGTGGTGTTTTGGCCATACAGACGCTTACAACTTGAAAACCACTTACCTCTTTTTGATGCATTATGTAAATCATCTGATGGGTCACACGTGTTATTTTTACAAAGCAGTACTGTTCAATGGGTTTAAATGACTGTTTCATATTAACTTTTTTGGCTCATATATAGATACTTACCGTACTACAATGATAGACTACTAAAACTGACCACTTTCCGGATATTTCAATTTACATATTTTCTGATACTGTAAGTTGGCTGAACTTTGTCAGTATTCTTTTAAGACGATATATTATTGAAATATTTGCAGATATTGTCTATTGGTTTTTTACATAAAATAATTTTGTTCGCTGAATAGGGTAAATCAACTTACACGTTTCCTTAAATCTATCAGTGAATATGTACCTTAATTGAAAAATCGTCGGACAAATATCCGGAAAGGGACAGGTTTGTAAGGTTGTGGATTTTAGAACTTTCCTATAATCATCAGATCTTTCAATGTGCGAAGGCTGCAGAGAAGTATTTCATAGGAAATTATATGTTTATGGATTTCACGAGTGTCTTACGACATATTAGTATTAAGAAACATTCCCAAGAACCTGGAGTGATTGCTCACTTGCACCTCATTTGAGTGGCTCGTAGCCTAGTGGCGCGGGGACTAGCCTAGCATACCAGACGTCTGGATTCATATCCTCGCCCCGTTCACGCGCCACTTTCTTTCTCTTTCTGAGTTGGATAAGTGCATTTCGTCACGAATGCAAGCTTCTCCGTGGTTCGGAACCCATGTAAAACTGTGGGTCTCCTTCCCCTACTAGGTGGTAGGGTGCTAGCCCGCCCCTGTTGGCACTATCGCATTGGATTAAAATCGAACATATTTTCAGCAGGTCAATGTCATCAGCAGCAGGTCAGTTCAATGTAGTCGTGCTCATAAAGGGAAGGTCCTGGCATGACACGTAATTCCTTCGGGAATGTAGTGTATTGGGCTAATATTATAACAGTCCATGTCAGGTTGAATAAAAAAAACCTCCCTAGCGATCCACAAAACATTTCCACCTAATCTTTGGGATTTTAATTTTTTTCTTTACCCCAACAAAACGATTGCGCAAGTATTGGATAAGTTAATATCTCGTGAGAGGCGTCACTGCCTCCGCCGCAGACGTCAACACGTCACCATCGCGATTGATGACGTGTCATCTCCGTGGCGTCATGCGTCTTATGCCGGCAAGGGATGAAGAGGGATCACTTTTATTAGAGCCGATAGAGCTGAGAAAGAGCCCAACGCTTCTTAATTATTTTCAACATTATTTTAATATGGGTTTTCTATATTTTTCCTTCTCAAAACTAATGTCGTGACACACATTGAACTATTTCTTTTTAAAAAGGTAATTCAACACCCTATGGAGTGATTATGTATCTACAAATCAACTCTTTGTAAAATGTATGTTAAAACACACGCTATGTTTTTTTTATTACGTAAATCTTAATTTTGTAAATAAAATGATTCAAATATATTCGTTGTAGTTTATATATTCATAAATAAATGTCGTAGTTTTTTAATACTTTCACTAAATTTTAAAAAAGGCCGGTGAACAAGGAAATGTGAAATGATATAGTCCAGGGAAATTCATTTGCAGATTCTTTGGTTTCATCGAATCAAAGGAGTATTGACGTAACAAAGTTTAGTTGGCTTAAATCATAACAAGTTTAAATAAATACAAGTAAAATTTCCGCTACGACCATCTCTTGATCCAATGCGATGGTACCAACCATGGTGGGCTTAACCCTACCATCTAGTAGGGGAATAGGACCTGCAGTTTTATACGGATACAGAACTATGAACCAGCTCACATTCATGAGGAAATTCACTTGTCCAACTCGGTAGTGCGTCAACAGTGCAACGATCAAACCCGCGACCTCTATCATGCAAAGTTAGTCCCCGTGCCCATGAGCTACGATCAGTAAGTGATTATATAATTTCCCTCTAAGGAGTCTCCATTTCTACAGCTTCCTCAGCAGGACATTCTTCGACGTTAGAGAAAAAAAAGAGACCGGTACAAATATGTGTACATAATCCGGATATAAAATGAATATAACAAGTTCTAACAAGCGGGTACGGAACATGTGATCTGAAGAAAACCAATTCAGTCCCCCCTCGAAATCCTTCTTCCCCTCTCTCTCCCACCCGACCGATCGCCTCACCCGTCTCGCTCGCACCTGCGCCCCTTTTTTTTCCCTAGAGTTTGGTACGCGCATTTTCTTTGAGTAAGAGGTCGGCTTTGTATAATGCGAAATTGGGTACTTAGTTCTGAAATTCTTTCCTTTTTTTTATGTATTTACTGATGCATGCTGTTTATTGCATGCTCTTTGTGAATATGGCTAGGGAAGATGTTTGCTGAAATTATTTGGGTGTTTGAATAACGCCCTGCCAGGGTAAGATCACATGGCTTTCACTGCTACGTTTACGTTAGGTTTTCGCTGTAACAATCGTGAAGAGCGGCTCGTAGCCTAGTGGCGCGGGGACTTGCCTAGCATACTAGAGGTCTGAGCTCAAATCCTCGCCCCGTGCACCGCTTTTTTTCTCTCTCTGAGTTGGATAAGTGCATTTCGTCACGAATTTGACTGAATTTGAAAAGATGTTTGAATTTAATTTTGTTAAAAAAAAAATATAGCCGACTATGTCCTAAGACGCATTAGTGACATTATATCGGTTTCGAAACCCCAAAAATCTAATCAACGCGCACGAAAAATCCAACGATGCACGCATCGCCAAAGACCAACTTATCAAGAAGTGTCAGGAGTACCCAAATTGAATCAATCATCTGGGAGACCGGAGCGCGCGAACGCATACACTTTTCTTATCACGTCCCATCCCAGAGCGCACAATTTTCACGCATTACTTTTCCCCTTTCCCCCCGCGGGGGGGGGGGTAAATACCCGAATGCCCCGTCCTCCCCCCCTGTTACCCTATCGTGCGGTACCGATTTCCCCCCTTTGAGGCCTTCCCCCCTATAGCTCACCGTTTCTCCGGGCACCACTATTATTACGGTCTCGCAGCGTTGCTGCGTTGAATTTCGAGGGATTCCTTGTGTTTTAGCTTACTTTGCGATCTGAAAATTTAAGATAGGAACAAAGACGTTTTGAAGTTACGCCATTTTGTTCCAATACCCAATAAGTGGATCACATGAAACTCAGTGCAATTATGGTATGAAATTTTATTGAAATATAATCTCACAATTTTATTTGGTGACAGCGTAGATAAAACAACAATTTTTTTTATGCGACCCGACATGGATGGCTAATACCACACATCCATCGTTATGATATTAGCCCAAAACACCAATCAATGACCCTTCGGTGATCGCTATCCGAAGTTAAGCAACGCTGGGTTCGGTCTGGTCTTGGATGGGTGACCATTCGACCGTTGAGAGAGGCTGGCCGTGGTTCGGATACCACGTTAAACTGTAGGTCCCCTCCTTACTTACTAGGTGGTAGGCTTTATCCCGCCCGGGTTGGTACCATCGCATTGGATGAACGATGGTCGAAGCGGCAATGAAAATTGTCCGTGTTTTCCATCCAGTTCAATGTAGCTGTGCAATATAAGGAAGGTCCTGGCATGGCACCTAGTTCCCATGTGGTGTGTTGGGCTAATACCATGACAGAAGGTGTGGTTTAACATGGATTCCGAACCATGGAGCAGCTCGCATTCCTGACGAAATACACTTATCGAACTCGGAAAGACAAATACAGTGGTGCATGTCGGAATTGAACCAAGGCCTCTGGTACGCTAGGCGAGTCCCCACGCCACTAGGCTACGAGCAGCTCAATTAATTTATTGAATAAATAACTAAAAAATCTTAATTGACAATAATAATACCAGTGTATTTACAAGAAATACAAAACAAGTAACACTAGTGACCAAGAAATTAGTAATTTTAGCATTTCTTTCCTTGTGAGTTAATTAAATAAGCCGATTGAAGATAGCCCGAAACATAATTTCGGAAAAGAATACGAGCAAAGGTTATTTTAGACTTCCTTCCTGGATCTTTATCCTTGCTTTGTTTCGCATAGTCATCTGTGTCGCTGTGAAATCAGACAATAGGCTACAATATAATTTGTCTAGGTCCGGACGGTAGTGTTGTTTAAAATCTTACTTTAATATGCAAATTATATGAATAACTCGTTTATTATACCTTTAATAATAGTTTGCTTACTTAAATATTGACACTAAGGCATAATCGTACATTTGAAATTTACACATCCTAGTTTCATCTTGAGATTTAATAAAAAAAAATTGCAATATTTTATTGTTGATTTTGATGTTGGCAAATATCTAGAATGTAAGTCCTGGTCATCCCCTTTGCATGACGATAATTTAAATGAAAGCAATATAAACAATTCCACTAAGATTATAAACAATCTGATAATCTTATGATATCGATTCAACTAATCATAACGTAAAAAACAATAAAAAAAAAAACATTGAACCAAGCACCCTGGAGTAGAAGGCGGTACAAATGCACAAAAGGGGTCCATTACACATTTTCAGGTGTTCTTTTGTGCCGCAAATCTATATTATTTTGCTTGGATACGGTTTTCGGAACTGATTTATTTCACTCCTTTTAGTATTTTCCACCCTTAGGAGTGGTATTCTTTCTTACAATTTATGCAACTACCACCCCTGGGATGTATCTTACTGATGAGAAAGATAATTATTCAAATTGGTTGACAACAATCAGGTGAGTAGCATATACATAAAAAACGAGAAAAAAATACAGCCGAATATATAACCTCCTTCTTTGAATGCGCTTGAAAATACTGAGTATAGTTTACTGAAGATATATTTGCCACTATTGTCACTAAACGTGATTTTTTCAGCACGAATAACAACAAAGATATTAACAGCCTGTTTATTTATTTTCGTGTTAATTTACAAAATATTTACTCTTGTAAAATGCCAAGTAATAGAACCCCACTGAACGACCGCCACTTTGACCGTAACACACGCTATAGCCCGTGTGTGCTATATCGTACAGCGAAGTGTCTATACGTAAGGGATGGGGGGTGAATATCGTATGTCTAGATAAGACAAGATTAGATCGCTTACGGCGACGTCTATTGGATGGATTTATGTCTTAATTTGTTTTTCCGCTCTTATTGGAACGCTGTTGGATTCTTAAAGGAAAATAAACTTTTTTGCAGGAAGTACAAATAGGTTTTTTGCCTTTGTAGAGTTTCTTTTAATCGTGACTCATGATTGAACGTATGCAAAGTTGCGGATAAATTAAACGTAGGTAATATGGTTTTAATCAAATTTTAATATACAGTGTGTTTCGTGATAGGTTGGAGAAAGTTCATCAATAATAAATCAGGCAATCAGGCAAAACATTTTTTTTATTTTGTCGCATTATGGGGATAGTGAATAAACATATAAACAAAAATTTTTTTTCTGGATTGTCATTGTAAGTCCCATTCATGAGGTTTCTATAATTCATTCAGAAACACGCGTATAGTTTAACTACTTGAAAGCCGAACAATATTTTTTCTGATGTAAAACTTAAAGAGATCTCAACAAGATTCTGAAAGAGGAATATTTAAAGATGTTTCGATAATAAAACTAATTAAAATATTGGTCACCGCAATCGTTCTGATTTCTGATCTGAGAATTTCAAATCTCCAATTTAAAATATTTACCCATATAAATGAACATGTAATGACGCGACATCTACGGGATTAATTGAATGCAATGAAATTCCAAATATTGTCGCTAACGCTCAGTTTTGTACCGTCAGAAGTACTTGGAAGGATACAGAAAAATAAAGCAATCCCAGAAAACCTGGGAGTCCTCAACAGGGTAATTTACGCAAGACCGAAACTACAAGGCGCGTAAATTTGGCCTTGTGTAATGCTCGAATCTGTGGGACGGCTCAGTATCTAGCTTCTTGGAATCGAACAGCTCAGTACCATGCGTCTGGTCTGCGACCACAAGGAATTGCAGAGTTTAGAGACCAACGGAACCCTATTACCAAGCCGCCGCTGTCCGTTCATCCGTCCGTCCGTATGTCACAGGGCTGCATCTAAGGAACCGTGATAGCTAGGCAGTTGAATTTTTCACAGAGTGTGTGTTTTCCTTATGCCGCTACAACAACAAATCATAGAAATTACGAAATGTTTCGTCGTCTGTGCTCTTCGTGCGAAAGATGCGAACGCAAATGCACTCGAAGATCGTGCTTGTCACTAACTAAGCACATTCGATAGCCGCTCGTCCGTTTTATTCGAACTCAAAATTGCAAGTAAAATTGCCGGGTATGGCCGCTGCTGGTCGTGTTCGTTCTCTGTCTGGTTTATGTCTGGTACTTCCAACATTCCTCCGATAATCTTTTTCTAATCTCAACTATGATATATAAACCTATAACCTAGTAGGAAAAGGGGACCCACAGCTTTACAGAATAATACACTTCGAAGAATGGAACAGCTCGCATTCGTAACGAAATTCACTTATGCAACTCAGAAAGAGAATGAAAGTGGTGAATGAACAGGGCGGGGAATTGAACCCAGACCTCTAGGATGGAAGGCAAGTCCACCCACCCCTAAACCACGAGCCGCACAAAAGTTATGAATTAGAAACGTCAAACCCATTAATAAGAAAAGTATTACCCCTAGTTAAGTACGACCATTCTTTAATGACTCGTCGACGACGCTGTCAACCGAAAACTCAAACAAAATTAGGAAAATTAGGCGACTAATCGCTTTCCGCAATTATACTCCGCCGGGTGACTGAGAATATTTTAGGGAGGGCCAGTTTCCCCGCAAGGGGCACATTTTGTGAAAAAGATTTGTTTTTTATTTTATTTCTCCTATTGCCAATCAATCATAGTCAAAACAATTTCCTTCTTTAGACATAACAATCTTTTAGTAGTTATTTAATTAATTATTATTTATTTAATAGGCGGACGGACAGCCTCCGCTATCCGTCCGTCCGTCCGTCCGTCACAGAGCTGTATCTCATGAACCGTAGGCAGCTGAAATTTTCACAGAGTGTGTATTTATTTTGCCGCTATAACAACAAATAGGTAATATAAAAAAAAATAATACGGGACCCCCGTACAAAAAACGTGATTTTTTTTAGTTAAATCTTATACGATCGTACGGAACCCTTCGTGTGCGAGTCCGACTCGCAATTGGCCGGTTTTTTAAAGGGTTGCATGTTTTGTAATCCAAATAAAAAAACTCTCAAATGAGCAGTCATAAGTATATAAATCTTTGTGAGTTCTGAAGAAATCTCTTGCATACAAAAAAATATATGGGGACAAAAACATTCTCATTGGAAAAAAAAATTGCTGTAAGCAAAAGACTGATTCCTTACAAATTTTTTTATCCTTGCAATAACTAAGCCGGACATAGAGAACCCGTTTTCGATGTATTTTAAATATATTTTTTTGTTCTCGTTTCGAGCTAATACTGCATCAGTTTTCTAGGTATCTTATCAGTCAGATAATAATCTTAGCGCTCATTTTTATGCAACCTGCATCCAAATCAGATTATTGGTTCCCGAGACATGTGTGACCGACAGACAGACACCAAAACGATTCCATAAAGGTCTCCTTCTGTCTATTATTGCGAGCAGAACCTAAAAAAGAAAGGTTTTTTTACGTCTACTATTGGACTTCTAAAACTACATCAATTGGATGTATTGCACATGGGATAAGAGAAGATATTGACAATTCACTAAATTGATTGCTTCAATGCAATTCACCTTTCCAACAACGTGTGTCAACGTGATCTGAATAGATTCAGAATACATGTCAGTGTGCCACCCTGGCTTAGCACAGGTTATTTGATCAGTTCATTAGGTCCAAGGTCACCCCCTCATTTGCACATTGTATTTAGCCGGGGGGCTATTTAGCCCTCGTGCTGGCTTAAGCGCGATCAATATTGCGCGGATTGGGGCTAGATGAAAACTGCAAATCGATCGTTTAGACGAATAACGTCGTTACACTGAAAAAATAAATGATTTCTTCTGTTTTGGTACAGATAAAATTCAGTCATTTGTGGTAAAGCATTTCTCATTATTATTCATGTATTACGGTTAGTATCTATAAATGAGTCCAAACAATTAATATAAAACCGTTATTTAAACCGATTGAACAGTAGCGCTTAGTAAAAAGATCTCGTGTGACAGATCAGTTGATTTTGAAACGGTTATCTCGACTGATTAAACATTACGACTCACTACAAATCAGGCGTGCAACTGTTCTGTTCTAGAAATACAGTCATTTTAATAAATTGCACATTACCTTTCCAATGGAAATAAAATGTAAGTAAGCCTGGTTTTAACCAAGTGCTGATTTATTTTAATTGACTATTATTACTAAAGTGCTGATCATCTTGTGCTGGTATCGTTTGCGAGGTGGTAAGAAAAGCCCTTTAATGTGAAAATTTAGCTAATCAGTACTCGGTGGTAGAGACCCTAAGAATGGAAGCTGGAAAGCTAGAAACAGTTTTCGCACAGTTAGGAACGCAGTGAGAGAAAACAGTTATAGCATACAGTTAGAAAAATAATGAAAAGATACAGTGACATTTCATGTTTAAGGCTTACTATTTTCACTTATAGTAAATAATGTACTGCTCTATTTTGACGTTGCTAAACGGTTGTTATTATATGAATTACAATAAGATTAAACTGAAATTTTATTTTGTATCAGTGCATGAAAGACATTATAAGCCGTTTTGTGTAAGATACACTGATACCCTTACCAAATATGACGTTTCGGGGCTTCCTCCGGTAATATGATGTTTCGCTTCAATATTTCGTCTCACAAGTAAGTCTTAGCCCCGGTTGCACGAAGAGACGGCTGAGTTGATCAATGTTCAAACACGTCACTTTTAGTGAACCGCATGGAGTTCCTTCCATAGTGTCCATAGAAAGTGACCTGTTTGATCATACTTTGACGATGATTTTGATTTTTTGTCCTTTCGTGCACTCGGCCCTTAGACGTGTATGTGAGAATCTTAGGGTTCAATCCAAATCACCCCTTCTCTTTTTTATCGTTCCGCTTACATTGGATGCCAGGAGAAAACTTTATTTTCGCCGATTCCACGTCTACAGTGTCTCAGGCAGTTAACCCTGGAATATGCTCGTAAAAAGTAACGCCCGTTTTCCGGAGCGCCCCTCCGCCCCCACCCCACCGGTGGGGCGGGTTATTATTCATTTTTCTCCATGCGGGGAAGTCAGTGCGTCCCGGCACTAATGTCCCACTTCAATATGCAACCCCTACGCTTTTCGAGTTTTTTTCCGCGACCATGTTTTCCTGTCGCCCTCCCGCTCTGGCGCGCGCAGACGGCGTGCCCTCTCGCTCGCGCGCGGGGGCGCGCTGCTTCCGAGGGATGAATTGATTTTTGGGGCCAGCGTGTGTGGCGGCCATTATTTGGGATGTTTGCACAAGTCGGCGTGAGGGCACGCGAAGAAAACGTGCGGCTCTGCAAAAGTATGTTTGCATCTTCCAGGTTAACCCGCAGGTGAAGGAAAACACGGACAGTTTTCACTGCCGCTTCGACTATCTTTCATAAAACGCTGGTAGAACGATCCAATCGAACTCCTTATACCTTAGATAGGTATTAAAGTAACAGGGGGTCCATTCAGGTAAGAGTGAGTTCGAGTTTGGGAGTGAGTTAACCTAAAAATAGCTGGGAAATATATTATTATTTAAATAACGGAACCGGTAATTATACTTCCAACGTATTTACGGGACGGCCCAGATTTTTACCTAACTGTAATGATGTTCAAGAAGAGTGGAAACATTGACTATTTAAAAAAGTGAGTTGATATTTAGTGACGAATTCGAACTCACTCTTGCCCTGAATGGACCCCCTTAACTGCAAAATAACAAAAATGAACGCTCAAGCTATATATCCAAAGTAACACAATGACTGAAGTGAAACCCTGTATTGTATTGCTGCATTGCAAATTGACATAATTATAATTATTTAAAAAACTATGTATTCATTCGTAGACAGATGTAGACATTCTTAGCGGCTTCTAGCCTAGTGGCTCGGGGACTTGCCTAGCATACCAGAGGTCTGGGTTTAAATCCTCGCATTCACCACTTTCTTCCTCGTTTTGAGTTGGATAAGTGCATTTTGTCACAAATGCAAACTGATCCATCGTTCGGAACCTATGTTGGTTGGTACCATCGCATTGGATGGTCGAAGTGGCAATGAAAAATTGTCCGTGTTTTCCATCCAGTCCAATGTAGTCATGCTCGTAAAGGGAAGGTCCTGGCATGGCACCTAATTCCTTCGGGAATGTGGTGTTTGGGCTAATAGCATAACGGTAGTTGTGTGGTATTAGCCATCCATTTCAGGTTGTATAAAAAAAATAGACCCGGCACAAACAAAATCCACATGGAGAATATTATGAGAAATACCAGCTAGTCTACCGAGAGCGTAGATATATGAAGAACTTTGACACGAATTGCTTCTTGAAAGCTAGATATAGTACTCGCATTCGGAGAGAACGTAAGGAGACGTATGTACTTATCTGTAGAAAAAACGAAGAAAGTGTACGTGATTCGATGGTATGCCTGCAGATGGTCGAAGCGGCAATGAACATTTTCCGTGTTTTCCATACAGTTCAATGTAGCCGAGCAAAATAAGGAAGGTCCTGGCTTGGCACCTAGTTCCCACGTGGTTTGAAATGAAATGAAATGAAATTAAATGAAATGAAAATGAAATGAAATGCAAATATTCTTTATTGCTAACAACTATTACATAGTATGCAAAGGCGAGCTTATTGCCAAAGGCAATCTCTAACAGATAACCTTAATATTAGAAAATATATTAAGAGGTAGCAAGAAACATTAAATTACTTAAATCTAAGCACCATAATCACACTTAGAAAACATTAGATAACTTAAAACTATATAAACAGAAAATATTTGATTGATTTAATTGTTATAACATGTCAAGTACCAAGATTTTAATTTTACCTTAAAAATAGCCAAAGAAGCAAGTAAGTAAGTGTGTTAGGCTAATATCTGACGTTCAGTTTGGTATGAGCCATCCATGGAAAATGCCCTAGGCATTAAGTGGTACCATTGTGCACGATTTAAGTGCAATAAACGTTTTTTTATTTTATTTTATGTCCAGTTACATAAAAAAAAATGGTGGTATAATATTTCAACCAACCCCTCTATGTGTATAGGAATACTCATTATATTCAAAATGCCGATTAATCCTGGACAGCAATACTTTTTTCTTGCATGCAATATTGTTCCTAGCCTACCCCTCAGGATAACCTTCTAGATGGTATGAGTTTTGACTGCCGTCATGACCGGTGGCGTGGCGTGATGGTAGCAGTAACGGCCGCGTTGGAGTCGCTACATGCGTGCCCACAATTAACTCGGCGAGATCCCACCAGATAACAGTTAAAATGCAAATTGACTGACAAAAAATACATAATACTTTACTCACGCACGTTGCGAGCTCGGTCTGTGAGAGTCATTCTGGGTGTGCCAGGTGTAAAATAGGTCAGCCAAAAATATCAAAATCTACTATTTTTACAGATTGTAAGGATGATAATTGCCGTAATTAAAATATTATTTATTAATATGTATACATTGGATCACATAATATTATAGGTAAAGTAAAGTACCTAAGCAAATTGTGTGCATTTGAATTATTGAATATTAACCTACGTATCGACTCCCAAAACAATACATTATTACTATTTGACAATCATTCAAATCCATGTAAAACCGGTTTACGAAATTTATATAAATTCGTTATTTAAAAAAAATGTAGTGTTTAAATTATTTTTATTTATTTTTTTCTTAGGGCGACGATGCACGCAACGGCAAACCACATTGCTTAGTTTTTAGGTGAAAAATATTACATGAGAAGTCATGTTGAGTGTAAGCCATTTTACAAACGTATAATATTAATTTGAGCCTATTTTTACCCCATTTCAAATTATTTTTCTTGTTAATAGTTATAACTCTTAATGTGAAGTTAAGAAAGATTTTTTTTTATATTAATTAATTAGTCATATTTTATTGTAATTGTAATAGTTCATTCAGTATCTATTGCAGGCCTCCCCTATCGAAATGCAACCTGATCTCTCTGTGGATATTGTTGTCCATTTGTTTTCCTCGCTTCCTTTTCGTGTCAGGTGCCATCCTGTAGTTATTTTGTGCTGCATAAAAAACTAAATTTTACAAATGAGTCAGGACCAACAAATGTTGATCCTTTTTTGCAGCGGTGGTAATACGCGCTCCATATCAACACGTAATTATTCGTTATTTAAACATCAAGCCGATCGCGCGCAGTGACCAGCGTTGACGTTAACTACGGCGATAGCGATCGAATTACTGCGCCCGTTATCGCCGGAGCTATAGCTGCGGCCGCAGCAACTCTTCGTTCCGAATAGTTCGCAGGCGGTCTCTTCCGGTGAGATTTGTATCTCCGTGTGGAGTAACTAATAGTTTAGCTCCACCGAGCTAGCCGGCCACTTGCGGAAGACGAAATGAGAGGTGAAAGAACCGCGTGGGTAGTGCTTTGTTCTAGGTTAAGTCGGTGGTAACAGCTAAAACACAACGTTGCCGAGGCAACGAAACCAAACTAACTCAGTTTAGACGGCTTGAAACAAGTTAATTTAACCTTTTCTCCTCTACTTACTTACTGAACATTTTTTTCAATCTTTAATTTATGAACCTTGAATAAAAAATGTATTCTAAAATATTGGATTGTTGTACATCCCCACTTTATTTGAGAAGAAAAAATACAATTGCGGAGAGTCGGTTTTTTGAAAATGCCTTAAGGTGGCCCAACCCGCTTAACTCCCCATACAAACGGGGAAAGAAGATCACGCCCATATTTCTTATCAGAGATCCCAAATTTTGCTCAAAAGATCTTTATTTGATTGAATTAGATGTCTGATGACCGTTGGCATTGTAAAATTGTGTTTAGTTTCTAAGTTATAAGGTCCGAAAGTTCGAATTTTTCGCGCGTTTTATGCATTAACTTTGTGGGTTTATTGCGCAATGATTAGATATATAGAATGAATAAACATACATAGAATTAAAAAAAATAATTCAATGTAGTTTTAAATTTCAAGAAATTGTTTCTAATATTAAAATCAAAATGTATATGATGCTGGTATACCCGTACTTTTAAATTTATTCATCGGAACTTAAAATTAGTTACGTCCATACTTTATGTTAAATTAGCATTCAACTGATAGCGACCTACGTTATACGAATCCGTTAAAGCAATAATGATTTCATGTTGATGAATTTGAACGAAAATTCACTTTAAATGAATGCAAAAAGTAATAAAACTCTACAAAACTATGAGTGTAGTCGTAAATTTTACAACAAAACCGAATGGTGTATCATCAAGTGAAGCAAGGCGTGCAATCCGCCAAGATATAACTTTAATTTATAACTCTTCTTTGTCAATTCTGACCGTTTTACTGCTGCCATAAAATATTTAGTTTATTTTTGAAAACATGTATTAGGCTGCATACATTACTGGAGTGACGTTAACACAAATTTGGGTCGCCAGAAAAAAAAATACCACTTCAAATAACAAAAACGAAAAAAATCAACGAGAGCGTACTGTTCAATGTAGCCTTGCTCATAAAGGGAATGCTGCGTGTTCGACTAAAATCATGACGGTAGCTGTGGTATTAGCAATACATTCCCAGTTAAATTAAAAACCGGCCAAGTGCGAGTCGGACTCGCACACGAAGGGTTCCGTACCATCGCACAAGATTTAACACAAAAAAATCAAGTTTTTTGTATGGCCTTCTAATTTTTTTTATTTTTTTTTATTTACCTATTTGTTGTTAAACCGGCAAAATAAATACACACTCTGTGAAAATTTCAGCTGCCTATTACGGTTCATGAGATAGACGGACGGACGGACGGACGGACGGACGGACGGACAGCGGAGGCTTAGTAATAGGATTCCGTTTTCACCCATTGGGTACGGAACCCTAAAAATCCGTCTAACCGTCCGGTACACAGGAAGCTACACGCAATGCTACTTGTTACGCACTCGGATTCCGTTCAGTTTCACAACCACCGCGAATACCTTGCAATAACTTAGTTTTTTAGTTTAAACGTTTACTTAGTCACAGTTTCCAAAAGTGTTTGTCACTGCACAAACATACGAGTTGTTGGTACCTGTTTATTAATACTAAGTATTAGCCATTGATGATAGGGGAAGCGCACAGGTAAATACTCCAAATTAATACGAATTCACAGAAACTATTCGTGCCGTATGCATCAGTTCACAGTAAATATCAGCGTATGTTGCAAAGACTATACCTGTCTTCTAACATGTTGCCAATTAAAGCAGGCCAGTCCCCAAAAACAGCACCCGTTCACGAGCATCACGCCGGGCCCAGTCATCGTCTCTCCAACCATACTTAGGGAAAGTGGTGACCCGAACCAAACGTCACCACAAGCAAGGACCTTGAAGTGATACACTGGAATGCATGTGGAATCAACTGAAATTGTATGTACTTACACTTCGGAAATACCCTTACTGTATATACTTTAACAACGTTTTTAGGGTTCCGTTTTCACCCTTTGGGTACTATTACTAAGACTCCGCTGACGATCCGTCTGTCACAGGGCTGTATCTCATAAACCGTAATAGGTAGGCAGCTGAATTTTTCACAGAGTATGTATTTATTTTGCCGCTATAACAAAAAATTGGTAAAATTAAAAAAATATTACAAATCAAAGGGGGGCATACAAAAACCTGATTTTTTTATGTTAAATCTTGTACGATGGTACGGAACCCTTCGTGTGCGAGTCCGACTTGCACTTGGCCGGTTTTTCTATAAATAAAACAATTCTTGCTTCGAAACCCTACTAAGGTTCGGTTCCATCCTGCCACACTTAGGAGATTACTATCCCTACGGACTCTGTCAAGATTATTCGATAGCAATTCGAGCGGTGGATTATGTGGTATGACGCAATTAACCCCAAATAAAGTAAATTAAGTGTAAAACCGAACCCCGGGCACTTAATTGTAACCGGTAGTGGGATAGTTAAGGGCAGGTATATGTTCAGGTTTATTGGTCGTAAATAAGTTCTGTCGTCTGAAATACGACCGCAATATTATCATTGTCGAAATTAGTCCAATATTTTACATGAACTGTTATTTCACAAGTATTATTTATTTGTACAAAACTGAACATTTTTTTCTATAATCTAAAGTAAAAGAATATGAAACAAAATTTATTGGTTCTTCATCATCCATAGGCAGTGCATCGCACTCGGATTTGTCATATATATTTCCGGGGGAGATAAACTGATAAACTAGACTTAAGGTGGGGCTTCTCGCTCAACTCCCCATACAAACGTGGAAAGAAGATCATGCGCATATTTCTTTTTACATATCCCAAATTTTGCTCAAAATAGCTTTATTTGATTGATCCGCGGATTCGATCGATCAGTGAAGAAGAACCCGCAAAGAAACTTCACTGGTCTATAAATTATGTTTTTTATTTGTCTTTTTTTTTCGTCCACATAAATGATAAAACACAATTATGATTTCATACCTAAATGCTACTGCCAAACTTACATTGGTAGAACGGTCTAAAGAAAAGAATTAAGAACTACGAGGAAACAACAACCCACAATGTGAAAAGTCTTAAATAATAAATAAATTACTTAACTTAATAACCACTTAACTTAATTCTACAGCCGTATGTGTCGAATGTAGGTACTCATCGTAGTCAGTTCATTTGTATTTTAAAATAATAAAGAATTTGACTTTGAGTAAAACAATAACAGCAACGTGTTCTCGTATGACCACAGTCTAATATCGTGGCGGTGTGGGTTTGAAGTGGCGAGCGCATTATGCGAAGGCGTAAACACGTCTTCATATTATCCCCAAAATATCGTTTACACCGCGCATTCATTTACAATGCTAATGTCATGTTTGACTTGTAGGTAATAATAATTACTGATTGTACACTCCAACGAGAAATGTCTTCTAATATTTGTCAATTTCATCATCAGTTGAAATGATAATGTACTCTTTGAAAACAATCAAATCACAACTATGATAATAACCTTCTAGCTGAGGTACCCGGCTCCGCTCGGTTCAATATCGTTATGGACTGTTTTCGGGCTGAACCTATTTTTTTCCGGTATAAAATTATTCTGTGCATTAATCCAGATAATAAACTATCTATGTGCCAAACTTCATACAAATCCGTTCAGCCGTTTTAGTGTGATTGAGTAACAAACATCAAAACATACAAACTTTCACATTTAGAATATTAGTATGATAGCCGCGGTATCCGGCCTCGCTCGAAGCAATATCGAAAAAAAATGTAAATAAAATTTAGCCGATGACTTTCTCCGACGCATAAATTATCCCTGTTGAAAATCCGTTTCTTCGTTGCATCATAACAGGGACAATTAAACAAACTGTGTGCCATACGGGTTCCGGAACTTAAAAATAATATAAGTAGTCCCACTACATCGCGTAAGCGCTGGCTAAGCGCTTTGTCGAAGTTCGGATGCCACGTAAAACTTTAGGTCCCCTTCCTTACATACTAGGTTTAATCCCTGCGGGATTGGCACCATCGCATTCAATGAACGTTGGTCGAAGGGTAAAAATCATTAACGGCGTTTTCCATCCAGTTCAATGTAGTCGTGCAGTTAAAGCAAGGCTCTGGCATGGCACCTAGTTCTTATGAGTTGTATTTCCATTAGCCATCCATAAACGAAACTTTTTTTCCCTTTTGAAATAGTATTATAAGATTTTAACAATTGGGATATTAAGTCGCACATGTATAAATAAAAAAAGTTAGAAAGATACACACTTACATTCTAGTGGCCTCCCATAAACAAAACATTTTTTCATTATACCTTTCTGAGATTTGTACAATTGTTTTTAATAGATATATCCAGTAAGTACATTAATTGAGCTGAAAATATTCCACATAAATTATATATAATCCTGAATATTTACAAAAACCTATCATAGAAATTGCAATGTGTAACAATTCTAATAAAACTTATAGTCGCCTGAATTTATTCACTCAACTGTACAAGTAACCAGTCCAGCCTGTCGAGCGAGTTTTAATTTTAGCCCAAAAAAGTTTAATATTAATCAGATTGTTATCGTAAAGTCTTTGTTAACGATAGCGCGGGTTTCGAAGCGAGAAAGTTGTTACTAAACATGAATAGCGGAGTGCATAATTATCTGACATGGGCGCATGCCTACACTATGTCTAATTTTAGAATAAAAAATCACACTGCATTTGGTACCGTTACTGTCAGAGGCCCGGCTATTTTATATGCAACTTGACATAGATGGCTAATACCACACGACTACCGTTATGATATTAGCCCAATACACCACATTCCTTAGCGAACTAGGTGCCATGCCAGGACCTTCGCTTTATGAGCACGGCTACATTAAACTGAATGGAAAACACGAACAATTATTCGTTGCGGTGTTACCAACCCGGGCGGGCTTAAACCTTACCAGCTAGTAGGGGAACGAAACCTACACTTTGACATGGATTCCGAACCATGGAGCAGCTCGCATTCGCGATGAAATGCACGATGAAATGCACTTATTCAACTCAGAAAGAAAAAGAAATTGATGCATGAACGGGATTTGAACCCAGACCTCTGGTATGTTAGGCAAGTTTCCGCGCCACTAGGCTACGAGCCGAAATAAACATCAATGTTACCTAAATTTTGAGAAGAATAATGTATATTTTGAACAAAAGTGCCTTAAGTCTATATTAAATATCTGCAACCAATCTTGAACAGTTGCCATGTCAGCATAGACTGATGGTACTTTGCCAAGTAACGATCTTTTTAGCATGAATTCAAGATGCCTACTATGGTGGTCTATTTTAACGTGGCAACGTGTAATTAATGTAAAAAAGATAATAAATGACCGCATCGAAAAGTGCTATCGTAATGGTGACAGATGACAATATAATGATGACAGAATAATAACAGCATTCAATGATAAACCCCTTTTGGTTGCCCTTTGCAAGACAAATGCAACACAGGTTTTTTTTAATTATAATTTATTTTATTTAGTTAAACCTAAATGAGAGTCGGCTGGCATGGTGCCTCGCTGCGCGTGGTTTTGTTAGATGAGATGTATTGGCCTGATTCGGGCACCTTTGGTCCCTCGGCACGGCGACATATTTCAACTCGGCTTACATATTTCCTCAAGTAAGTTACGTAATTGTAAAATTCAGGTCTTTAATATATTCTCAATTAAGTTACGTAACGAATTTTAAGAGACAGGGCAGCAATATTTCCGCAAGTAAGTTAAGTAATTGTAAGGAAACTTAATTGTAACGGTGAGCATATGTTTTATGATACCTGACGTGGATGGCGATGGCACCAACCCGGATGGGCTTAAACCCTACCACCTATAGGGGAAGGGGACCTACAGTTTTACATGGATTCCGAACCATGGAGCAGCTCGCATTCCTGACAAAATGCACGTATCCAATTCGTAATGAGAAAGAAAGTGGTGCATAAACGGGCGAGGATTTGAACTTAGACCTCTGGTCCTAGGCAAGTCCCCGCGCCACTGCGCTACGAGCCGCCCAAGCGGTTATTTTAACACCTTGTCACACAAAAAGTCGTATAGTTACATATTTTAAAACTACGCGCATGTCTGCTTTGTCTTCTTTTGTGTTGAATATAAATTATTACGAACTTTCTTGGCGACAAATCGAAAGCAGGTGGCCAGTGAAGTACTCAGTGATATCGACGGCCGGGATCTCGCGATGCCCTTATATTCAGAGCTGCCCACGTAATTATACGACCTACGAATATTTTCTTAGTTAATTTATTGTTAAAATACGTGAACAAAGTGGTAAGTATTAAAATTTTAATGTGTTTTGTGTGTAATACGTCAAGGCGGAGTTTTATTGGCCGTATTTCACTTTTGAATTACTATGAATATGTTAGTAGTTGAACAACGTTGTTGGACGTTTGAGGGAACCATTTATTTCTTGAACGCTCTTCTCTGTTAGGTTAGCTTAAAGTAAGGATTAAGTTAATTTCCTTGTATTGTATTTTATTTCGTCAAATTGGTATACAAGCTGCTTTCAGACAGGTTATTTTTCTTATTTTTAGGCAAAGCATTTCCATTAGGGTATAAAAACTAACAACAACAAGATGTAGAATCAAGTTTAGTAATTTGTAACTTTACTTAACTGTTTGTAACAAAAATAACTTTTCCCAAAACATTCGCCGAAAGTTTATGATTTTTATGACTTCAGACATTCAAAACTATCCAAACGTCTTCGAATAATATTAAGGTTGATTGATACTTGAATAAAAAATATGTTTTTAAAAAATTCTATTTTCTCGAGCATATTAACTCTTACGAATTTGAAATTCATATTTGCAAAAAAATAAGTTAAGGCGCTAGGACTAGCCAACTACTCGCGCCATACAAATGCACTTTTTAACAAATGTAATAATATGTAGTGAAACGCTTCAGCAAATCCAAATAGAACTCCAGACTGATAATGGGTTGTTAATATTTTTTTATTCCATCATTTATTTAAATAATAATAAAAATAAAAAAGTTGATTTTTCTCATTAGAAATCTGAAAGTAATTTGATTTCTAGATATAAGCCAAAACAGCATATATGCATAAACAAAAAAATCCATTTGCTTTTAGATTTCTACATTTAGTCAAAAAAGTTCGGAAATGGACACCGTTTCCGCAATGTATGTTGTATAGAAAAAGGAAACATACATTAACGAAAATAATTCGATTCCTAGACAAGGAATCATATATTGTAAGAATGACACTTATAATCGTCAGACTTAGTTAGTTAACTTGGGGTGCCTCGTCTAACTTTGCGATTTGGCTAGTACCAGGCCCTTAAACAGAATATTATTTCCATTACGCAATGTAGAACGTCACCATGTAGGTTAACAGATAAGCGTTGGTTTTAATATTTTTTAAAACGTGTTTTGCATCCTTTTGAGCAGATGGTTTCCTATATAAGGTATTCAATATTGGTCTTTCAACTGGCGACACCTTTCCATTTTAATTTCCGTTATTTTGGATCGAGTGAATCGAGTTCCATTTAGGGTTGACTATAGTTATTCGAATTTAAATTTCGAAAACAATCCATGACGTTGAGTAGTGGCTAATTGATAGTTTAGCATTCGAATAATATCTGCTTTTAAATCAATCAAATGATCGAGAATCAAATCAAATCAGCATTTTGATTTCAAGTCAGAAAGAAATGTATATCAAAGCATTGAAATCAGATTTCGCAGTTTTCATGCCTGCTTCCGGCGAATGTCCTATCCAAAATTGTTTTCTGATTGTTTATAAAATACTATCACAACGTTTCATTGTACACAGATATCGTGGGATAACCTCAAATTAATGACATAACGGTATGTCGTATGCACAGAGATCGTCGATCTCAGTTCTTATTCATTAAATACATACTAATATATTTTAAAGTCTTTGTTCAACATATAATGTTTTCAATGGTTCAGAAAGTCTCAAATTGACAAGACGGACAACAAAGCCACACTATAAAGGTATACTTTTACCTTTTTACCTCTTCTTTGAAGAAATGACCTTCCATCCTGCCGGTTCAAACTGCAAACTCCGGTCAAAAGTAAAAAATAATGGCGTTAAAACATAAACCTTCTAGGGATAAGCCCGCCTTTGCGCCCCACTTATGTTGTTATTGCACTATACTTTCTTCTGTAAATTGATTTTTTTTTGTTTCGTGGCGTAATAAAGAATTTTCAATCAATCAATCAACCTTCCTTTAAATTGTGGTAGATTAGAGTAGGTTAGGTTAGATCGGGTACGACCAAAAGTTTACTGGTTTAAATAATAGCACTTAGTTATTTTTAAATGTATATTTAGTCTTAGGAACGAGATGTGATCTTTAAATCTACCTTCCCCATACAAACGTGGGACGAATATCATGCCCATATTTCTTGTCAGAGATCCAAAATTTTGCTCAAAATAGCTTTATTTCTTCTTAGAAAGTCTTAAAAAGAGTAGTCATCAGACATATTGTTTCATAAGGATTTATAATCAATTTGGTTTTTGTTAGATTTTTGACTACAGCGGTCGTTTTTGTAGTTAAAATTTTCGTAAATCTTACCAAATCAAACACTATGCACATTGTCTGCTTTGTGGACATGTTGCATCCTCCTCATAACGGAGCCTGTTGTTTTCTTTGAAACCGAGCAGGTCCCAGAGCGCAATAGCACGGTTCTGGGGGTCCATTCAGGGCAAGAGTGAGTTCGAATTCATCACTAAATATCAACTCACTTTTTTAAATAGTCAATGTTTCCACACTTGTTGAACATCATTACAGTTAGGTAAAAATCTGGTCGGCCCCGTAAATACGTTGGAAGTATAAATAACGGTTCCGTTATTTAAATAATAATATATTTCCCAGCTATTTTTAGGTTTACTCACTCCCGAACTCGAACTTACTCTTACCTGAATGGACCCCCTGTACCGTGCACGCGAATGAGTTAGTCCCGCCGGGAAGAGCCACCTTAATCTTTCAGCAATAAGTTTGTCCCGATTCTGTTCTTATAATTTAAAATTGAATCGAAGCGTCCGTCTGTTCTACCGTAAAGGCGGTGGTATTAAAAGAATCGGAAAATGGCTCCAGACAGAGCAATTGAATTAATTATACAACCAACAGGTCGCCCAGCCCTCGTCTAACTCACTTCATTATGTCGTTATAAGCCAGGGGACATCCTTGATAAATTTCTCTGTCGGCTGTCTATTAGGGCTGCGTTCGGCACTGAAAAGTAATTATTGATCTCACTTGATTTTTTTTATGGTTTTACCTGATATAATATGCTAAGTCTCAGCTTAGGTGGCCCTTCCCGATGGGACTAACTCACTCGCGGGCACAGCACAAAATCGTTCTATTACGCTCTGGCACTGGCTCTGTTTTATAGAAAAAGGCAGTCTTCGTGATAAGGAGGATGCAATACGTCCAGAAAGCAAACAATGTGCAAAGTGTTTGATTTGGATAGACTTACAAAAAAAATATTACAAAACGACTTATAGCTAAAAGTAGTCTAAAATCTAAAAAAAACACTAAATTGATTTAGATTTTTTTTGGAATGAGCTAGGTTTAATGACTAAGAGTATATACATGTTTTTGTTTTATCAATGAGTAATAGTAATAACGCGCTAGGTTTCGGACCTTATAACTTAGAAACCATATACAATTTTACGATACCAATGGTCATCAAATATCCAGCAGGCTACCCGAACACGTGGCGTGACAAGGAAGTACTATGAGATGTTCTGTCCTTGTCTTATTCATATTGTTATTAAGAAAAGATGTAACTGTGAATGATTCCTTTTAATTCCGGCCAATAACCGGCCATTAAAAATGGGGATTCAGATAGTTTAAAATATGTTTAAATAATAAATATTAATTATTGCAAATATGTCAATAATAGACACGAATGATTTCTAAGGGGCCTAGATTTTGGGCATTCTCCTTTCGACAGTAAAAAGACTGAATTTGTGGATAGCTATAATAAAATATTGCTGTAAGTCTCTGCTTCTTGGATTGTTCCAATTAGACAAATATGCATTGACATGCATTCACAAAAAAAGTTTCTAAGTTCCATTCAAAGGTTCAAATTTAACTAGTCAATTAATGAATCTAATTTTTATATGTAAAATATGTAAAATAATTATTAAATCTACGTATCACTCACCCACGCAGCACGATGTCAGACAATTTCAGCTAATTATTTATGTTTAGTTGAATCGCTACCCGATACCTTATTACTTCTCAATGTACCTACTTCCCTCCGTTTATTTAGCTCGCCCGAAGGCTTCGCGGGTATTTTTGCAGCAATTCGTCCGTGTCCCCTCGTCCTTTCAGGAGCTCCCATTTGTACTTTGTCAGATGCACGACTTTGTAGCGAGTTTCTTGTAATTTAATAGGGGGGAGGGGGGGGGGGCGAGGGGATGAAACATAACAATTATTAAAAAGACATTGCTGCATAATGTGGGGGAATTTGTAGAAAACAACAATACCACGGCTCCGAAGAACCGAATATTCAGTCATAGGCTGCCCCGTGTAGCCCAATTTATTTTATTTATTAATCCTTGGGCTGTATACACTTTAAAGCGTAAAAAATTAAATCGTAATGTATTTTAAGATTCAATTAGATTCCTAAAATCCTTAGTTTATAATAATCTAATAATTAACATAGCCTTTTTTATGGGACCTGAGATGAATTACCACACAACTACCGTTATTCCTCATTCCTAAAGGAATTAACGGCCACATTGAACTGGATGGAAAACACGGACAATTTTTTATTGCCGCTTAAACCATAGTTTCATCCAATGCAGTGGTCCCAATCCTGGCGGGCTTAACCGCAACAACCTGTAGGGGAAGGGGACCTACAATTTTATATTGGTTCCGAACCATGTAACAGCTCCCATTCGTAACGAAATGCACTTATCCAACTCAGTAAGAGAAATAAAGTGGTACTTTCGGGGCGAGGATCTGAACCCAGACCTCTCGCATGCAAGGAAAATCCTCTAACCCCTAGACCACAAGCTGTTGTGATCAACATTTTTGTTCCAGACTCGATCTGAAGTATGTGTTTTATCCACAGAAACTGAAAGTTTCAAGCATGTGGTTTTTAGGGTTCCGTACCCAAAGGGTGCCAACGGAACCCTATTACTAAGCCTCCGCTGTCCGTCCGTCCGTCCGTCTGTCACAGGGCTGTATCTCATTTACCGTAATAGGTAGGCAGCTGAAATTTTTACAGAAGGTGTTTTTCTTTTGACGCTATAACAAAAAATAGGCAAAATTAAAAAAATATCAAAAATAAAGGGGGGGCTCATACAAAAATCGTGATTTTTTATGTTAAATCTTGTACGATGGTACGGAACCCTTCGTGTGCGAGTCCGAATCGCACGTGCCCGTTTTTTTTTCAGCTAGTGCAACACTGATTTCTCACCGGCTTGATGGTACGTTGGAAACTTGTTTCAGGGGAGCGGACGATGTGCGAGGGCCGGCGGAGGCGCTGCGACTTCCGGCGGAAGCGACGCGGCGGGACTTCCGGAACCGAATCTTTATGTGAGTTTCGCGGGTTACAATGACTCGGTTTGTTTATTTTTAAGTTTTCACCCGCAGTATTGTTAAACCATAGTAACACATTATGGGCTCTGCAGTGACATTAATTGAACTTACACCGTTAAATCGAAACCAGTCGTGTTATGTAAATATGATTTTTAGGATTCCATACCCAAAGGGTGCCTATTACTATGCCTCCGCTGTCCATCCGACCGTCCGTCCGTCCGTCCGTCCGTCCGTCCGTCCGACCCTCCGTCCGTCCGTCAGTCCGTCCGTCACAGGGCTGTATCTCGTGAACCGTAATAGGTAGGCAGCTGAAATTTTCACAGAGTGTGTATTTATTTTGCCGCCATAACAACAAATTATTTTCAATTTTCTATTTTTATATTTTCAAAGTTAGCACCTGGCCGGCCATCATGATTTTCGTAGCCCCCATGAAAGTTCGAAAGCCAATGGGCACCGTCTCACACCTTTTGGGTGAGGGCCCGGAGTATCTTAATGCCGCGTTCAACTTAAAAAAAAAGAAAATAAAGCTCACTGAAATACAACCGCCGTTTCAGCGGGCCGCCGCGAAAGCACATTTATCAAAGCGTAGTTTTCATAAAATATTGTCATCTTAATAACGCTACATTACAGCCGAGTTCGATGCTCGCGGGGGGAGGCGGCGGTGGCGGTGGGGGGCCTGCCAGGGAGGCTGCGTCGCACGAATTTATGAAGGGCATTTGCGAAATTTATGTGTGAGATGAAATGACTCTTATGAAAGGGAGGCTCTTGAGAGGGGGTGTTCTTATTATCCAGAAGGGCGCGAAGTCGGAGAGTCCTCCAGTCTGACTTGATCATGATACGATGTACATACATATGTTGTCATTGCTTTCGGTCGGAGTATTTTGTTTTCAGAAATGCTTACATTAATGTCATCTTTGTTTAGGTAAAATTTAACTTTTCGTACTAAGTAAATACGTCGCGTTTTTAGGGTTCCGTACACAAAGAGTGCCAACGGAACCCTATTACTAAGCCTCCGCTGTCGGTTCGTCCATCCGTGCGTCTGTCATGAGGCTTAATCTCAACCATAATAGGTGGGCAGCTGAAATGTTCACACAGTGTGTAATAGGTCAAATTTTAAAAATAATAAAAAATATGTTTAATTACCTGATTTTATTTGTTTAATCTTGTAAGATGGTACGGAACCCTTAGTGTGCGAGTCCGACTCGCACTTGGCCGGTTTTTTCAGCGAATGTGATGAATGTGTAGAATTGACCTTGAATCACGGACTTATTAATTAATGAATGGAAGCTGTCGAAATAAGTACTTTATGAATACGCTGCAATGCTGTCATATGTGCTCTATACTATACCCATTATTTAGAATGATCCTACGGTTCCTCGTCCCATAATCAATGCCTCCTATAACACTGTGCTTCCAATTGATAAATTCATCCTGCGTAGCGGACGCTGCAAAGATTGAACATTTTCAACTACCCGCGAAAGTTTTACTTACTGGTTCAAATCTAACCTGGCAGTCCATATACATTTATTTATAAAGTAGTTATTTTAACAACTCTCTTTCTTTAATTATTATTAATCTTTACTTTAAGGTATATTTACATACAGGTCACAATCTTTGTTAAAGTTTCTTGACCTTAAGTCGTTATTTTGCATGCTACAAAACCCATTACCTTAATTTCCGTTATTTAAATAGACCTGAATAGTATTTTGTCTAAAATGCAAGCCGAGAATATTCTTGACTATAGAATTGTCAATAGTACGACATATTTTGTCGGGATAAACAGCTATGCACCGTTTTTTCCTGCATTTTAATTTTAATATTTACTTCCGTTAGAAATATTTTGTGCCTATCCTAAATATATTTCCTTTTTTTTCAGGAGCAGTAGTCAAAATGGTTGGAAGACGAGAGCCTACATGACGTGCCACTCAATGCAAACATACCTTCATTAGAAACTGCTGATTAAAACTATAGTGGGATATTTTTTTATGTTTGGTTTGCTTTCAAACAATATTATCAAGTGTTTTCTATGGGCGATAGCATGGTCAAATATAAATATATAAAATAAAATAAAATTTATTTGGAATAATAACTCCCGTCGATTGTATTCCTCCGTGGTACACGATGAAACTGGTTCACCAAAGAGTAATCAAATAATATTTACCCTAACGATTCACTTGGTTAATTTATTTGCATTCAATGAATTTAGAAAAAATGGAGTATTTTATATGATGTGTGTGTTCTAGCACGTAAAAAAATACAAAGGGGCCCACATTTCCGTACATGTGGTAAGAAGGGACTAAGAGATTCTTTTAACGTGTTTCGAATTTCATCTTAAACTACAGATAAGGAAGGGGTCCTGTACGATTATCTTCAACACATTTATTGGTTAATGGAGTTATACTCAACGTATATTTTGTTTGATGGCAGTATGTTTTAACTACTTGGATTAAGATTTACTAAAAAAATATTAGAGACATGCCAAGTATTGTATAGGGTTTGGTTAAAGATTAATTGAGTAAATACCAAAAAACAGAATTTATAAAATATATCTTATTCCAAGAATCTATTGGAAAAAGACGAATTATATAAATTTGTTAATTATTAGGTTCTGAGACACGATACATTTGTTGGTTTCTGGTATCATTAGAAACTTTGGTTATGTTTGCTAAACATGCATCCAATTTTCAAATCTAATCAATAATTTTTTTGCACACATCAGTATCGATTTTGACGCCTGACGCCCCAAAAATAGGAAGTGACAAATATGACTAGGCCAGTACACTAAGCCGTTTTTTATTTAATATAATATTATATTTAATATGTAGTTAGCATTTTTGAGATAATTATGAGTCTTAGCGCAAAAAGTTGAAACGTTTTGATGATGGTCTAATACATTACAGGAGATTTTGTTTTTGAGGATAAAATACACATATACTCAATGTGCTCACTATCAAAATTATAGTTTGTAACTTCATTTTTTTAAAGTGTTATAGCAGAAATAGCGACGTATGATTGTGGCGCAATTTACATGGTTGCACCACCCCCTTCAATAACTATGGGAGCAAATAAAATTCTGAGGCATTTAACAGCCATCAGTATTTTACAATATGGCCGTCTCATCGACCTACGATGCTTCCCAAACAAAATAAAGAAAGACATCACATTTCACCCAAACAAAGAGTACGACGTTCGATACACCCGCTCCCGGCTGCCGCATCCTATCGTTCCCTCTGCCCACCCCTCCGAGGATATCTCAGTCGGGGTTTCCGCTTCACACACGGCTGCCCACAGACTTTTCCGTCTGCATATTTTCCGATTGGGGTTTTTCTTTTAAAAAAATAAATACTTCTAGTCCACCGTATCGTGGATAACCATGTTTTTTTTATTTCGCTGTAAGATAATGTATGATTTTCTGTGGCGCAAATATAATTCCGTGAAATACCGGAAATATATCTACTTGGGTATGTGTTTGTAATGTTGTTCCTAAATAGTATGTGTTGTTAGAGCATACTACTTTGTATGAAAAAATACTAAATGTATTAACACCAGAATAATTGAAATTAGATTACCTTTATTTTAAGAATAAGATGTTATTATGGTAGTCAAGAATTAACTCTCTACTTACATACACATGTTAAGTATATTGTTCTTGAGCAGTAGTGTTCATCTATTACCCATTGTTAACTAGTTTGTATCGGAGGAAAAACACGATTATTCCAGCAATTGTAGTTGTCTGTTCTTCTACGCCACAAGTAATCGAACCGATAGACCAACATATTGTTGGTGAATACTATTTGTGTAATAAATATATATATATATTTAATGGAGGAAATAAATACATTGAAATGTATTCAATAAAAATATTTATATTCCTTACGAGTATAATATCAGCCTGTTTGGCCTGAGTTACTTAAGACCAACTTTAAATTTTTTAGTACAATTTATATTAAATTAGGCTGAAATAACCACATTGAATCGTGTAACACTGAATTATTAAATCTTAGAGTTTGTATTTCTTTATGGCCCTTTCAGCCAAAGTTCTCCAGTTTGTGGGTTGAACGGTGCATTGCAGCATGTAAAGTTAAGAATACAAGTACAACATCAACATCACAATTGAAACATGGTGACTACCATTATTATTAGCAATGTTTTTGTAGCATGCTCATTTTTTATAAAGAATATACATATACAGATCGACAATTCCCAAAGGAACTAGGTGCCATTCCAGGGTACCATCAGTACCGACCCGGGTGGGTTTAACCCTGCTACCTTCTAGAGAAGAACCCAAACTTTGACATAGGTTCCAAATCATAAATGCGGGTCACATTCTCATTACAATATACGCATGTTCATGTCAGATTAGAAATAACAAGATACACGTGATCGAAATTGTGATATTCTCAACAGAAAACTAAAGGCGTTAACGCTCAAGCATGAAGGTTTTTTTTTCTGAGTTTTAAAGCTATTTAGTTTTAGCTAATTGTTGCTAAATATTTATCACATTTTATTTTACGTTTAATTTAAATAAAATGATATATCGAACAACAGTGAAAATCTAAACAAACATATTTATCACATTAATTGGGAATGAATGAACACAAAAAGATGTTTTAATGAATTCCTCCCACAGCGCTGTGGGCGTGCGTCCGTCGGCCGACGGATGGTGAGTTAGCGTGAATTTGCCGCCGGCCGCAGCATCTTTGCGTCAGTCGCAGTCCGTCGCTGCAACACACAATTAAAAACTTGAAACAAATTGACTTCATGTTGATAATAAATCATACATATTCCTAGGTATTTTATTTCAACGTAAGAATTTTTTGGCACAAATAATTCATGCAAAAGGAATTGTTACTTGTTTATGAATTGTTGTAATATTTTATTTGCAAATGCTGCATACATACTAGTAGAATTTATATTTGTTATTCAATAAATAAAGATGTTTGTTGCTTTAAAGTTCGTTTGGTTATCCGAATCTGTTTTAAAATGTTTCAGACCACAATTTTTTTCTCAACCCATATATTTTTTGCTGCACAAAGAATAACAAAATGACATATTAGAACCGTAAATCCAAAACGGGTCATTTATTAGTGAAGTGATAGTTTTTATTTTTGAGGTTGAACAGTGATATCTCCATTAAAGAATTGGAAGTTTGTACAAATAATTTTGAAAATATGGGAAATCAATGTCTGTATATAAATCACTGCTCTAATCACACAATTACGGAAATCAATCTAAGCAAATTAATCCCAGGTCTGACTGCAGTGATTAAGGTGGCCCAACCCGCTCATCTCCCCATACAAAAGGGGAAAGAAGATCACGCCCATATTTCTTGTCAGAGATCCAAAATGTTGCTCAAAATTGCTTTATTTGATTGAACTAGATGTCTGATGACCATTGGCATTGTAAAATTGTGTTTGGTTTCGAAGTTATAACGTCCGAAAGTTCGGATTTTTCGCGCGTTTTATACAATAACTTTGGAGGTGGATTACGCAATGATAAAGTAAGAACATCTTCAAAAGATTCATCATCAGACATAGCTTATTTCATCAAGATTTAGAATCGATTTGGTTTTTGTTAGATTTTTGACTACAGCGGTCGTGGTTTACTTTTAGCTAAAAGTCGTTTTGAAATTAAAATTTTCATAAATCTTACCAAATCATACACTATGCACATTGTCTTTTTTGTGGACAGGTTGCATCTTCCTCATCACGGAGCGTGCCTTATTCTTAGAGACAGAGAAGGTCCCAGAGCGCAACAGCACGGTTTTGTCCCGTGCCCGCAAATGAGTTGAGGCCGCCGGGTTGGGCCACCTTAAGATATGTATATGACTGATTGAAATAATTATAAAATGAAGATTTCTCTCATATTTTCAAAATCTGTTAAATATTTTTTTAGTACATTATAATGGTGGATAAGATATCCTAAATTGGATGAACGATGGTCGAAGCGGCAATGAAAATTGTCCGTGTTTTCCATCCAGTTCAATGTAGCCGTGCAATATAAGGAAGGTCCTGGCATGGCACCTAGTTCCCATGTGGTGTGTTGGGCTAATACCATGACAGAACTTGTGGTATTAGCCATCCATGTCCAGTCACATAAAAAAAAAAAAAAATAGATCAACCATATCACCTGCCAGATTTAGTGAATAGAGTCTATATAGTGTTGTTGGTATCTGGTGTATTAACAAAGATGGCTTTTAATATGATTTTTGAATCAAATTTTAATCATTAACGATTCAATTAGAATCAAATAATTGAAAAACAGTAACATGACCATTCAAAACGTACGAAAATTATAAATTAAATAAGTTCTATGAAGTAAAGTATATCATTTCAGCACGATACGCGGCCAAAAGTCCTTAAGTGTCTACCAGGACACCAGAACTGGGGGCAAGTTCAATGGTCAAGGTGAGGGAGGTTCACTGGCACGACCCATTAACAACTTTTTAGAACAAACTCTCCGTAGCTGTAGTATAGCGCAGCTTGGCTCACTAGCGTCTTAAGATGTGCAGTACGATCGGAACTACTTGATACTTTAAGTAATTTGATAATCACATCAATTTATAGACACAAATATTAATATAATTGTTATCAACCATTCCAAATTCAAAAATCAGTGCGTACCAACGATTTGCGTAACAAAACTTTACCGTTTATAATTTGTATGTAACAAATTTCATAAATAAATTACGCACACGTTAAACTGATCATTAAATTGCATTTATGGTAGGGAATGGAATTATAATTGGATGCTATAAAAATGCTATTTATAATAACACCACGCCGTTTTCCTGGAGGGAGTAAGAAGGTTCTAAAATGTTAAATTATATTGGTAAATCCGAAATAACACATGGAAATACAAAAGGCATGATTCAACATAAATCTGTTTCTCTTTTGGATATTAATACATTATTTTAGCATTTTTTTTTTAAATTGCGTAAAACAAATCTTCACCGAATATCAGCTACAATAAATCTCATAATATATCCAGGCTCACTACATCTACTCATAATATGAAAACATGTTTTTTCTTGGATTTCAATTTTGCTGACAAAGATTGCTTTCTTAGTAGCAGGTTCAAAATGTGTTTGCTTTATCGAATATCCTACTCAAAATCATTTCATGTCATTGGTTAAAATAATGTTAGCATAGAACAGATTAATATATTCGAAGAGAAGATATAGCTCAAATATCTCAGGATCAAAATTGTTTAGACGGGCTACTTAAAACTTGGCTGTAATAAGGTAATGAAGAGCGGCAGGGTCGGAGTACGAATTAAAACGAGACGCCGACTGGAGAGTGCGTGACGTTGGAACCACATCTTCTATCCTAGTTCTGTTACCTTTGATGAATAAGAGATGTATACGGATGAATATCATGAAACATTTAATGAGTTTTGTTGATTTTAGAGATTTGATCGTGAAAACTAAGCGATCATGAAATTATTGCACATTTATAAGCCAAAGAAAATTTGTCTGTTCAAAATATCATCACTTATTTGTACATGATGCTCCTAATTTTGTTTTCAATTAAGGAATACTTATCCCATACGTGCATTTTGGCTACGTGTGCACACTCCATTGTTTTGAAATCTTCCCTATAGAAATCCTATTCAAGCTTTATTATTGAGACTGGTATAATGCATTTAAAGGGATATTTTTTTTATAATTTTACTTTATATTCGGTTCTTCTTCATCCGTGGTAATCGAACAGTTTTGAAAAAAAATATGAATCCAAGATTGCGTGTAACCTAATAGAGGAAAATAAAAGAATTCTCCTTTTGGCATTTGAAAGTGGCACTTAATTTTTGGTTAGGTTCTGGTTGTGAACATTTTTGACCGTTGAGGCTGGCCGTGGTTCGGATTCCACCTAAAACTGTAGGTCCCCTTCCTTACTTAATATGTGGTAGGGTTAATTCCGCCCAGGTTGGTACCATCGCATTGAATGAACGATGGTCGCAGCGGCAATGAAAATTGTCTGTGTTTTCCATCCACTTCAATGTAGCCGAGCAATATAAGGAAGGTGCTGGCATGCCACCTAGTTCCCATGTGGTGTGTTAGGCTAATGTCTGACGGTCAGTTCGGTATTAGCTGTCCATGTCCAGTTTAATTTAAAAATAATTAAATCAAACAATGTCCTGCTGCGTACTATGCAAGATGACACTTAGTTATTCGTTAATTTTTCCGAGATTAACTTGTCAAACTTCAATTTACTATTATAAATCTTCGGGTATTACCGCAGGTCATAAATCATTTTTGTTTTCATGTCACAAACTTTGCTTAACAGAATAAAATCGCCAAAATAGGCATATTCAGTCAGTTCGGTATTAGCTGTCCATGTCCAGTTACATAAAAAAAACATATGTGTCTAGCATAAGAATAAAAATCTGTGCCGTGACCAGATCAAGGGCTGCATCTCTCAAACATGAAGACTTCATGCGAAACCCCGTTTTATCATTTAAGATGAAGAACGGGTTTTTACTATTGAACTTACTGGCAGTTGCTGTACAACCACACTTATTTATTGGCGAACTTATGGTTTCCAGATGTGCAGTGTCATACTGGGTCGACTATTTTCTGTTAAAGTGGTACAAAATGCAACAAAACGTCACATTTAATAGCTTAATTGCCTGAGATTCTTCTTCTTTCATGGAAGCGGTGACCACAGTTGGCGACGAAGGAGAAATAAGCCTTACTACTACGACATCGCATACCGGCAAAAAGTGAATTCGGAAATTAATACCCAGACTTTAATTATTTTCCATAAATAATTGCACGTCAACTTGACGGACTTCTTTTCTTATTTATTTAATGAGTGAACGGGAGGGATGCGACCTCTTAATGACGTCACGACACCCGGTCGGAGGGAGACGGCGCGACCACTCGGAGGAACTTTCCTTGCAGCCGAAGTGAGAGCGACATCTTGGGGGATATTCATTCACGTTTTCTTCCCAGAGAAAATTGCTAATGAAAGCAAAAGAGGTCGCTGTCTTAGAAAGTTTAACGCCTCGGCACAATCGGGAAATATGGGTGAAGGTCGGGAGAGAGTCTTCAATTTATGCAATTCTGTTCCTTGTTTATTCGGCACTTTAAATCGGGAATATTTTTGTTTGGGTGGCGAATTGGTCAGCTTTAGCTTGGAAAATAGATAACCATGACCACGATTTAAGTAAATATACTTTTTCGTACTAAGCATGCACGTCGCTTATTCCAAGGAATGTGAATCGACCGTGGAGCAAGGACACATTGATTAAAGAAAGATCCCTATAAAAAGAACTACTTTACAAAATATCTACTGCAAGGCTGGACCCGTACCAGCAAAAATACCATTCGCGGGTATTGCGTCTAACCAATTTCGCCACCTGCTGTATACCCATAATTTGGAATTATCCTACAGTCCCTCTTCCCGTAATCAATGCCTCCTACTAACACAGTATTTAAGATTATACCTACATACATTTATTTAACGCTATACCTGCGTTACGGACTTTCACTGCAAAGATTGAACATTCAAACATATTGCCGTCGTCACCAAAATCGTATTTAGTATCAGACGCTACACAATCTTCCAGAATAAGACTAAGCCCCGATTCACGAATAGACGGCCGAGTTAATCAATGTTCAAACACGTCACTTTTAGTGAACCGCATGGAGTTCCTTCAATACTGTCCATACAAAGTGACGTGTTTACTCATGCGTTGTCGTTGATTTAGATTGTTTTTCCTTTCGTGCACTCGGCCCGAAGTATCGAAACCAGTATTACTTTGACCCAAGAAATCTGGGTATTACCACAGAATAAGATATCAATACTACGAATAAAACATCAAGATTGAATGGGCGGCGAAAGAACGACGAAATAAGTACATATACAAACAGAATTGAGTGGAATTATCGTGCCCGGGCGGCCTAGGAGAACTTGTTTAGTGGCAACATTCGATTTTTTATGGATGGTTAATACCACACCCACCGTCATGATACTAGCCCAACACACAGCATTTCCCAGGGAATTAGGTGTCATGCCAGGACCTTCACTTTATGAGCACGGCTATATTGAACTGGATGAAAAACACAGACAAATATTTATTGCCGCTATCTTACTTATAATCAATCAGATGCAAGAGATATTATTAGCTCTTATTTATTCTGTGTTGTTACTTAAAACAATATCGTGAGGTAGGGTATTGCCATGCCAGGACCTTTGGAACGTTAGATTATATAAATTAGAAGCTTCCGTATGATTTAACTGACATAATAAGTCTCCCCAGTTCTAAGCTAATTTAAGTTCTAGAAATTGAACTCAATGCTAAATATAAATTCCTAAACTAATTTTGTTAACTATATTTCATGTACGAACTTGTACATTACGACTTTTATTAAAGATTTCATACACTTCTGATCTGAGAGACCTTTTCTATTGTTCCAACTTATCTTAGCGGCAAAATCAGATATCATCAAAATCAAATTCGTAACGCAATCTGCCAATTATTTTATAAGTTCAACCAATAATTCAATTTAAAATTGCCAAAAAGTAGTTCGGTAACACTAGCGCAGAAAAACCTAAATCGAACTGCCTACCCCGAATCGAAATCATGGCGCTGTGGTAAGAAAAGTAGCAAGTATATTATATGTTTAGTTATGTGCCGAGTCCTGCGTGATCAAAGGCCGACACAGCCGAGTTGAAATCACCCATAGCGAACGAATTCGTGAGATTCGTTGAAATAAAATGTTTTATTGCGAGTCGCCTTCAATCCAGTCGGATCCAATAAGGATTTCAATCGTCTGCGTACCCCTCTCTCGTCCTTCCTCCCAAACCCATTTTAACCCCCCCCCCCCATTCTCCCCTCGGCGCACGTGAGACGGAAGATATAAAAAAATCGCTTCGGACGCGACTGTACAGATTACGTGGTTAAAAGTTGAAACGCCATAAATGAAGATAAAATCGGTCGAGTACGTGCTGGAAATAAGCGAACTTTAGATTTATTCAATGTATATCTTTTATCTATTTTTTTTAATTTTAACTTAGATATGCCAACCCATTGGAACGACTTGGCAATGCGCTAATTTTTTTTTGTATGCGCACGAAACATTTCGAGTCCTTTTATAGCGTTTGTAGAGACTACTTTGACTCCGAGATCATAGTAGTTACGTTACAAAATAGAACTTTCCGCCAGTTAAGCCTACAAATCGTACAGCATCGCTATTTACAAAAATCTGACTGAAATCGTTACCAAGATACGATTATCCTAAATTTTGAATTTACTGCCAAATCACCCCAGTACTATTTTTCGAATATCGATATGTGCATTTGTGTAGACAGTGGCAAATATAAAAATTTAAGAAACAAAGATTAATTGGACGTTGAAAAAATGACCAGCGAAATTTGTTGCCAGTTCTTCTTAGTTGCAATTATTCAATTGCTGTGATTGGCTCAGTGGTAAAATGTAACATATTTAATTATGAATAAAAAAGGCCTTACATTTTAATGGTCGAATGAAGAAGCACCTAGCCGGCCGGCATGGTTTTCGCAGCCCCCTTGCAAGTTCGAAATCCCATGGACGTCGTCGGGTACTTTAAGAGGTCCTGGCGTCCGCCATGTGCCGCGCTTAACATAAAAAAAAGGAACTAGGCCTTTAACAGTAAACTTTCTAGGTCAGGTTTCGGTCAATTAATTTAAATTATGTGCCATGCCAGGACATTCCCTTTATGAGCATGGCTGCATTGAACTGGATGGAAAACACGGACAATTTTTCATTTTCGCTTCAACCATAGTTTTATCCAACCCGGGCGGGCTTAACCCTACCACATTTTAGGGGAAGGGGACCTGCAGTTTTACATGGGTTCCGAATCATGGAACAGCTCTCCACTTAAACCCATGGAAGGCGAGTTCTATCTTCTGTAAGCCCTTAAGAACGACCTGTTAAAACTTACGGTTGTTGCTCTAACTAGAGCCATGGTAATGCACTCCGCGTACCGCTGGAATCCTTGCTGTTCCTAACCCCTTTTCAACTGAAAATTAATGATAAACTTAATCTGGGTGACATTGATGGCTAAGAGCATGACAGCACGATACTAAATAGGTACACCAGTCACCGGACCGAAAGCCGGGGTTAAGTGGAATAGGTTGCCTAAAGTGACATGGTTAAAAAGGAAGAGATCCTGGAAAAAGGGCCGCCAGAACCTCGTCGAGTTTAAAGGAAACAAGACACTTTTTGTGTTCAGTGCGGGATGGTGCGAGGCAGACATATGTATTGCAGCAACTCCCAGAGTATAACTCTGAGTTTTCATGACGCATAGGATTTCTTGGGGTCGAAAAAACACATTACTTTCGCTGGAATGGTGCCTCGCTGAGCGTGGTTTCGAGATTAGATGGATTTGGCTTTTATGAGTACCTTTGATCTCTCAGCAGGGTTTTTCATTAAAAAAAACTTGAACTTCGGTCGCAACGCCGAGGATATAGCTCGCTCCAAAAAAGCTTTTAGTCCTCAGCAGGATACGTTCGTATTTCAAGACGGAACAAGAAATGCTGCTGCTCAAATTTCAATAATACATACATAGTAATCGATATTTATTACGATCATTCATTATTTAATGGCTTTATCGTTTTAATTACAAAGCTTTCTTAATTTATTGATCTTACAAGATTTTAATTTTTGGAAAAAAAAAAATTACTACAAAAAACATGTAAAAAAGAGGCTAATATTTAAATTTAACTCGTATATTTCGAATTATAAAACACAATCATTGGGGCAAATTGGTCTATAATTGCAAAATATTTATCGGAGCCTAAACACAACTTCCCCGATTGATGAACTGGGGAGGGCATTCACCGTCAAGCATGGCGAGCGCAAATTTCAAAAGATGCGTCGATATTTGCACGTGGAGCCGCCTGAATATACTCACCAAGAACAACATACAATTCGGACTTGATCTCGTGATTGGTACATGAACAACGCACAGCCAGACCGCCTAATACTAGGACGTAAAAGTATTGAGTATCTTTCTATCTATCTGTGTTCGAAGGATCTTATGAGGGTCTATAGTTGAGAAGCCGAATATCTTCATTTTCATTTCATTTTATTTATATAAACTTTTTTGGAGTCAAACTACACTAAGTTACGTCACAAAGATTCGCGGATTACATATCATATTTTTCCGTCCAAAATTATGAAATAAACACTTAGATCTAAATGCTACTGTCAATCTGACTATCTTGAAACCTACGTAGAATTTCTCCATAAGTTACAATATTTTTCCACGGCGTTCCACCCCGCATAATAAGGCTCAATTTTCAAGCAGTCCTAGTATTTTCTCTCTCTGGGGTATTACAAAACGAATATTCTAGATTTACCTTTATTAAAGCTTGCAATAATATAATATAAGAGGTATATAGATGTGGAAAAGAGTCCATGCTTGAGCAATACTGTCTGCATGTTATCCGCTTATACAAAATCCACAGGATTGGTTTAAGAATATTTTTAGTAGAGCACTGCTTTGTCTTCCCAGGGAATAGTGAGCGCAAATTAACACAAAAACGAAACGAGTACGGCATAGAACAATTTCCGATCTACGTCGTTCATTGAATATTCAAAGAACAGGACCCCCAATACAATCGTTCGACCGAGACGAGAATGGAGTCTCACACTTCGCTTCCTGCACTATGAATGCGTAGATATTCAAATGAGGCCGCAGGACATGTGCACTGTCTAGGGGCTGCATCCGTGAGAACGTCTCCTCCATAATATGTCTTTTGACATCCCTAGGGATGTCTTTTGAAGCTCAATTATAATTAGCTGATGGGCTAAAAACATGTGTGACGATCATGGGGTGAATGAAACTACTGAATTAAGTTAAATGAATACTGCAGTATTTTTTTCGCATTTCGGTAGTTTGAAGGATATATCTGTCATATTCAAAATTTTCCAGGGCAATCAAAATAAGGCTTATATTAATTATTTAAAAAACTATACTGACAAAAAGTTTTTGTTGTTCATAGAACAACGCTGTACGTGTGCTTCTTTGCACGCTTTCAGTCAGTCCATTGCTGGACGACCGTTGGAGTAACCGTGTCCTACACTGGCGGCCGTGGACAGGCAAACGGAGTGTGGGAAGACCACCCGCCAGGTGGGACGACGACATCAAGTGCGTCGGAGGAAAGCAGTGGTTCCGTACCGCTGAGGGCCGGGAGGACTGGAGGAAAATTGGAGAGGCGTTTGTCCAGCAGTGGACGAAAACACGCTGACTGACTGACTAGTATTTACAAAACATTTAGAATTATTAATAAACAAATGCATACAATGCAATATGTAAATTAAATCATTTGAAAAAAACCGTGTTCAAATATCCCAAAAAAATATTTTTAAAAGTGAATTGACAAGGATGGGTTATACCACACCTACTGTTATGATATTAGCCTCGGTGGCCCAGTGGCGCGACACTTCGGCGATCGCTCTCCGAAGTTAAGCATCGCTGGGTCCGGTCTGGTCTTGGATGGGTGACCATTCGACCGTTGAGAGAGGCTGGCCGTGGTTCGGATTCCACGTTAAGCTGTAGGTCCCCTTCCTTACTTACTAGGTGGTAGGGTTTATCCCGCCCGGGTTGGTACCATCGCATTGGATGAACGATGGTCGAAGCGGCAATGAAAATTGTCCGTGTTTTCCATCCAGTTCAATGTAGCCGTGCAATATAAGGAAGGTCCTGGCATGGCACCTAGTTCCCATGTGGTGTGTTGGGCTAATACCATGACAGAACTTGTGGTATTAGCCATCCATGTCCAGTCACATAAAAAAAAAAAAAAAGTTCATCACTACCTCTAGGAAACTAGGAGCCATGTCAGGATCCTCGTTGTATTACATTACAAACATTTTTCAAATATTGAATGCTTGAGAACGCTTTACTATGCATATGTACGTAGCACTCTTGAGTACGCATCCACAATTTGGTCACCCCAGCACACAACTCATAAAGCACAAATTGAGATTATTCAACGTAAAATTATAAAGTTTCTAGATTTTAAGTCTAAACGCGGTTATAACTCATACACTCAGAGTTGTAACCACTACAACCTTCTAACCCTAGAAGAAAGACGACTACAGTTAGATATGGCATTTTTATTTGACCTAGTCAACAGCAGTGTTGATTGCCCACAACTGATAGCTGAAATCAAGTATAATGCTCCAGTCCGCCGCACGCGTCATACTCACCTTTTCTATACGCCACTAAAACGCACCAAATATGCTCAAAATTCAACAATAACACGATTAACTAACACTTATAATAATAATTTTAGTTCACAAGATATATTTACTTCAAGTAAAAATGTATTTAAAATTGCAATAAAAAAACAAATAATACTTAATAGACTAAAAGATACATTGGCAAAATTTCAATAACTAAATTTTTATCTTATACTATGTGTCTCTAAACTTGTAACTTTTTACACAAACACACCCTCACACATACCTTCACATACCCTCTCACACCCTACCTCACACACATACACATACACTTACGAAACAACACACAGCACACGTCAACATTGCACACATCTTTTTTCTTTTTATAAATAGTGGTACCCTGTAATTGGCTTTACTTTCAGTATTTAGTATTTAACGATCAATTGTTTAGTTTTTAAGCTGTTGGTGTACCTAAATAAATAAAATAAATAAAATAAAATATTGCGCGGCTATATAAATCAAACTGGATGGAAAACAACGACTTCTTTAATCGACGCTTCGACCAATGTTCATGCAAAGCCTTTCCTGCCACCTAGTAAGTAAAAACCTACATTATAACATGGTATCTGAACCTCGAACAAGGAATTCCTCAGTTGCTGCTTGCGACATGCACGGGAAGAAATTCCGTACCCCCGCCATGCCAATGCCATAGTGCTCAATTGTATTAAGCCGGAAGCCACACAGCGATCGAATTGGACATGAGAAAATAGCGATTTTATTGATGATTAATAATATGTTGGTACATATAAATGTATCTGTAGTTATTTCTTTTTTTTTTCATTTACTATTTCCCTTTTTTCAATATATTAGGTATTTTACACATCAAACGCACAACACAATTCAACTCTGTCATTCATTTACACTGCACTACAGTATACACTTGCAAACATCACCAACATCACACACAGCATACACCCTTTTATATGTGATTTGTGCTTATTCAGATATTATCTCACACACGCTCATGGATACTTTGTGTAAACCTGGTATTGGCTCTATTCATAGACATAAGATTTTTCTAAATGTATTTGTTTATATGCTGTTGGTTTAGCTTATTAAACAAATAAATAAATAAATAAATAAATAAAAAAAGAACAAACAAGCCTTTCTGATAAGGGGTATTTTCAAAGAGAAAACAGTATTCTTATTGGAATCATTTTAGGTATATGGTAAAATTAACCTTAGAATTAGTCCAATTAGATAACCATTACAAAACAAAAAACGTGAATATCTTCTCACAGGATCCTGTTACAATATATTTAGATTCAACCAACGCACAAATACGACGAATAAAGCATGCATGCAAGGGGTCCGTCCGCAGAATAATCCATCTTCATTATTCCGCAAGTCTGCGACATCCAAAATTCAATGAAAAAAACTTCCCAATACATTCCCCTAGCACGGCGCCATCTAGGAGCGTCTCGGCGAACTTCAACGTCTAACGACCCCTAACCTCCCGTCCCCTCCCACGACCCACCCATCCGAGCGCCCGCCTCCCCACGCTATATCCCTTCGCCGACCCCCCCCTTATCCCGATACCTGCGCTTTCTTTATCCCGCGGGTGAACTTTTTATCTAAGCTTCGTCCCTTTCCCTCGCGTATATTTCCTTTGTGGCGGCGGCCGGCCGTCTCGCTCGCGCCGCAAGAAAAAACGTGAGCGCGGAAAAGGGAGAGCGCAGACGAATTTTTTTGGGGGCTCCATTGGATGCAGGATTCACATGAGGGGGTGGTTTTTTTTTCTACGCGTGCGGGCAATTGAAAAAGGTGACCCCCGGCTTGTAGGATTTCTTCTTTAGGTATATTCATTTCGTTTCCAATTTCGATAACAAAGCCTCGCCGCGTTCTTTTATCTTCTTTTGTACGTGCAAATGTTTGTGCAGATTTGTGGGTGAGGCCCGAATCGAGTTATATGATAACCAACATTTTGTTTATTTTTAAGGCTCCATATGACGCTAACCTCCAACATTTTGGGTTTATTTTGACTTTATCTCAGCGTCGGTTAAGCAATAAACACAGGTAAAAAAATCTAAATATCAAATTTTAGACTATTATCTAGTGTATGACCGTAAAACGGTTTCAATAAGTTGCTCATATTCTTAAAAAAAAAATGTTTGTAAACACCTATTTAGAAGTTTTTACTAGGTTTTCAAGCCGGCGCTTGGAAACTATACATTATTTAGACAATTTTCTTTTTTGTGGTACAAGATCACATATGTATCTAGTGAATAACCGTATAATAAATATTAATTCACTTTAGAAAGAAGACTTTACAGGTCAAAAACCTAAATTTCGTTTCGAAGCGCTCGGTTATGCCGCGCATACAACAATGCATTCTAACGCAAACGCAATGCTTCCGGACATCGCCATTATCGTTTGTTTGCTGAACGCTGGAGTCAGTTGGAGCCTTAAGAAGTAACGGCTCAGGTGTACTCCGAGCAAAAATAAATCTGAGTTTGGATCCATACCTTCTAAAAATATCTACTGTTATGGATTTAAAGCATATATAGCATACATATTTGGTCCTTAGGATATAAGGCTGTCGTGAAAGCACAGGATATCCAAGATTTGATAATGTTAAGAAATGCATTACTTTCTCCAATGGCAGTATAACCACTGCCATTAATATCGCGTATTCGTCTTCCACGCTGTAATGTGTTTCCCTATCCCTAAATGTGTCAGAATTTAATAAACTTAGAAAAGCTTCATTCTATGTCCACATGTTTTGTTTTTTTTTTTTTGTAAATATCTGTATTTTCAGCAAAAAATGCTCGAAAATGGACGTAAAAAAGACACCTTTTTTACCATGTTTATTAGCCAATATTTTCCAATCTGAAGGGTATATTAAAAAACCGGCCAAGTGCGAGTCGGACTCGCACAAGAAGGGTTCCGTACCGTCGTACAAGAATTACTACAAAAAAAAAATTTTTTTTTTGTATGGTTTCTTTAATTTTTATAATTTTATAATTTTACTTATTTGTTGTTATAGCGGCAAAATAAATACATAATCTGTGAAAATTTCAGCTTCCTACCTTTTACGGTTCATGAGATACAGCCCTGTGACAGACGGACGGACGGACGGACAGCGGAGGCTTAGTAATAGGGTTCCGTTTTCACCCTTTGGTTACGGAACCCTAAAAAATTACAACATACCGACATAGATTCATATAATAATATAATTTTAATAACCTAGGAAGACATTAAGTTAACAGCACAATTACAATTAACAGATATCGCCCATAGTATCGGGCATTGATATGGTACGACTCTCTTAAGAATTTCTTTTGCGCGGATAGAAAAAGCGAAGAAAACACGAAAAACTTATATTATCTAGATTGTCTAAATCTTACTTTAGCGGCTAGAGATTTGATGACCACAAAACATTTTTGAAAATATTTACCTTTTTTTGTTTTAAATAAATACCGATTTTGGAAATAATCCCAATTTTAGATTTTGGCAATGACACAAATGGGTGTCATTGGTAAAATATCTAATTAGGAATTGCAAAACTCAATTATATAAATATTTATTGGCCAAAAACTTCAAACAGACAACCTATGTCGGGTGTAGAAATAAAGCCCTCGTCAAATTTGATATGGATGCAGGGTATCAAGTCAATATGATATGTATAAAGTAATTATATTAAAAAACTACTTTTCATATCATATTTATTTTTATTAAATTATATCAAACATTCATTTATTTATTTATCAACATTTATTCATATCAAAAAGTCTCACATGAAGTAGGTATGGTACATATATATATGTACTGGCCTCATGATATTGAATCGCAAGAGAGGGTTTATCGGAGAGAGTTTCGTTTATAATTAGAATACACTTCACCGTTAAGAATTTATTTTATTTTATTTTTAAATTCGTTAAGAGGCAAATTTCTTATCACTGCAGATAATATTACTATTGCGAATGAAGCTCTTCGAAGTTTTGGTTAGTCTGTGCTTGGAAGCTTATTTCTAGTATCATGGTAATGTACATCAGAGTAAAGAGTCGCCACTTCTATTGTTTTCTTTGCAAATATGATATTTTGGTCATATTTATTACTTACTATTATTTACATACGTAATTTTCAAGGGTTAAAATTCTAAGACCTGTAACATAAACATAAATAAGACAAACGACCGCTTCGAAAAAAATTAAGAAAATTCAGAAATGTTCAAAAGGTAGGAAGAGCTGAAATTTGCAACTGCCCTTAAAATAATACTGAAATCATAAAACATTAAGCATTTTGTCAGCCTCAGTGCCCCAGTGGCGCGACACTTCGGCGATCGCTCTCCGAAGTTAAGCAACGCTGGGTCCGGTCTGGTCTTGGATGGGTGACCATTCGACCGTTGAGAGAGGCTGGCCGTGGTTCGGATTCCACGTTAAACTGTAGGTCCCCTTCCTTACTTACTAGGTGGTAGGGTTAATCCCGCCCGGGTTGGTACCATCGCATTGGATGAACGATGGTCGAAGCGGCAATGAAAATTGTCCGTGTTTTCCATCCAGTTAAATGTAGCCGTGCAATATAAGGAAGGTCCTCCATCCATGGCACCTAGTTCCTACGTGGTGTGTTGGGCTAATACCATGACAGAAGGTGTGGTATTAGCCGCCATCCATGTCCAGTAACATAAAAAAAAAATTGAAAGCAATTGCATATTTTTTTTCATAATTATCCTCGCTTTGAATTGTGGGATGGCAGCAGCACAAAGAAAAGTCAATACGTTGTTGCAGACTGAGGAAAAGCTTGGCGGCACTTTTTTTTATGCCATTTTGGATATATTGGATGGCTAATACCACACAACTACCGTTATGCTATTAGCCCAATACACCAAATTCCCCGAAAGAATTAAGTGCCATGCCAAGAACTTCCCATTTTGAGCACGGCTACATTGAACTGAATGGAAAACACGGACGATTTTTCAATGCCGCTTCTACAATCTTTTCATCCAATGCGATGGTACCAACCCGGGCGGGCATAAACCCTACCACCTAGTAGGGGAAGGGGACCTACAGTTTACATGGATTCCGAACCATGGAGCGGCTCGCATTCGTGAAGAAATGCACTTATCGAACTCATGAAGAGAAAGAAATTTGTGCATTTCGGGCGAGGAATTGAACCCAGACCTCTGACCAGTCCCCGCACCACTAGGCTGGGAGCCGCTCTATTATATTATATTAAAAATGTTCCGCCTTTGAAAGCTAACACAAAGTAAGTGTACCGTTTATGCTACGAAACTCTAAGCAAGTGTTTCTGCTGTAGATTGTTTTGTACAAAATCTCGTTATTTGTAGTCGCTCTGCAAATTATAGCACTTGTGAAAATCATCAATTCACATGCCGATGCTTCAAAGATGAAATATTTATATGGATAATGGTGTTAAGGAAGGCCATTTAATTATTTCAGTTCACGTAATTATTTCCACTTCAGTCAAATTACATCGCAATTTGAATTAAGGTGGCCCAACCCGGCGGGACTAACTCAATCGCGGGCACGGTACCAAACCGTGCTGGTGCGCTCTGGGATCTTCTCTGTTTCAAAGAAAAAGATAGGCTCCGTAATGAGGAAGATACATGTCCACAAAAAAAAAAATAACATAAAAAGAACCGACTTCAAAGAAAAAACACTAAAAAGTAAAAAATAATTGCCATTTTTGTAGTTACGATTTTTGTTATTTTTTGAGTCGTCGTCACCCGGGCACGCGCTGCGCCAATCAAGAGAACCTTGGCTACCCAGGCTGACACCGACTCAAAAAATAACCAAAATCGTAACTACAAAAATGGCAATCATTTTTTAATTTTTAGTTCTTTTTCTTTGTTTATTTTTAGTGAATCTGAAGTACACTTACTAATTTGTACACGTCCTTTCCAATAAAAAATAAAGAATCACCGAAATCGGTTGGCGTTATATTGAGTTATTCGTCCATTTGTCGCGCACATCTTAACACAAATTTAAGTCTTATATGATTTTCTCATGGATATCATTGTCAGAACTTAACCAAATTAAAATGGGACCACTTGGGAAGCACTAGCTTTCATAAAAAAAAAATAATCCAAATCGGTTCACCCAGGCAAAAGTTATGAGGTAACACACATAAAAAAAAAACATACAGACGAATTGATAACGTCCTCCTTTTTTTGAAGTCGGTTAAAAAGACAATGTGTATAGTGTATGATTTGGTAAGATTTACGAAAATTTTTATTACAAAACGACTTATAGCTAAAAGTAAGCTACCACCGCTGTAGTCAAATGTCTAACAAAAACCAAATAGATTATAAATCTTGATTAAATAAGCTATGTCTGATGACTAATATTTTTAAGATATTTTTACTTTATCATTGTGTAATCTACCTCCAAAGTTATTGTATAAAACCCGCGAAGAATCCGAACTTTCGGACCTTATAACTTAGAAACCAAACACAATTTTACAATGCCAACGGTCATCACACATCTAGTTCGATCAAATAAAGCTATTTTGAGCAAAATTTGGTATCTCTTACAAGTAATATGTGCGTGATCTTCTTTCCCCGTTTGTATGGGGAGATGAGCGGGATGGGCCACCTTAAGCAAAGCAAGTCAGTCGAATTGCCGAAAAAGAAGATGCTATTTTGCTACTTACTTTCTCGACAACAACAAGAAGTCATCTATCTCTCGAGAATTAATTATTCGGTAACTGTATTTTCAGCAGTTGACTTATTATTAATATCAATTGGAACTGGCATTTCCTTACTATATTTTTGTACTTTGAAACCAACGTAAAGTGCGATACGAAAGAAGTTTTCCGCTCATTTTCAAAATCGAATGAAATGCTTAAGAAATTCGCTTGTCTCTCAAAAAATAAGCCCAAATTGCAAGTCCCTAGAACGTACGTTTCTATCTATCTATAATGCTTTATCGTATTTCCACTGATATTTTTGCCTTGAAGCCTACAGCTAGGATGGTGGTTCTTACATATGTATGGAAGCGAGTTGGGTATGACAGAAGAGGCACAAGCGGGATTTGGTAAGTAGAGACAGGACAATTGGGTGAAATTTACTTTCTCGCGTGACCAATCAGATAGATCGTGTGTTTTCTAAAGGTAAAATTAATCGCACCCGTAATCGACGTATGGAGGTCAACAAAATTGACAAGTTTGTCACTAAGCCCCGATTGCACGAAGAGACGGCCGAGTTAATCAATGTTCAAACACGTCACTTTTAGTGAACCGCATGGAGTTCCTTCCATACTGTCCATACAAAGTGACGTATTTAATCGTACGTCGATGTTGATTTAGATATTTTGTCCTTTCGTGCAGTCGGCCGTAAGAGTGATTTCTCTTGATCTATCCTTTCAGTCTTTTGGGGCCTTTTGTGTCTGTTCAGCCGTTCATACCAGGAACATAAAAAAAACCATCAGCAGTTGTGACATCCACCACGAAATGAATACAGTGAGTCCGTCACATTAGGGTCTCCCTCGACATGAGCCCGTGTAATTTAGGGCCAAATGATCACCTTTCAACACACCCGGTGTTTAAATTGTCTTTAGGGGTGTAATTTGGAATTGTAATAAAAACCTTACCCTTTTCATAATATCGCCACATAGTTAAGCTCAAATTGCAAGGTGTTTTTGTAAGTGTGCACGGTTAACTGAAATGGGATGATTTTCGCCCAAATAAAATAAAACATCTTGGGTCTATTTTATTCATTCTTACACCCCAAGATAATAGAATATTTCTATTCAAATATGATTAACGTAAAAAACTCTTTAAAATAAGTAAGACAATCAAGTTTTAATTTTTATATATATTTTTTTATATTTTACCTAATTGTTGTTATAGAGGCAAAATATATACACACTGTGAACATTTCAGCTGCCCACCGATTACGGTTCATGAGATACAGCCCTGTGACAGACGGACGGACGGACGGACAGCGGAGGCTTAGTAATAGGTTTCCGTTGGCACCCTTTGGCTACGGACCCCGAAAAAAGATGTTGGTCCAAACATTCTTAAAGCTAATTACAGAACATTTGAAAATATATATATAATCCTTATTAAGACGATTTTTGTTGGTAGGTCCTCGAAATGTATGATTTATTTAAAATTACTCGATGCTTTTCTATACATTAATTAAAAAAAAAAAAATGGCATTCTTTATAATAGGAATTGTATGAATAATCACAATTGCACATATTGAAATGTTTTAATCGTACCGTTTACGGTGTACCAACGTGCACTAGAACTGAAATACAAAACAGGTGCATCCATAATATAGAGGTGTGATCACAAAAGCACACAGCCCTGGAAAGGGTCGATGGATCGATTGTATTGTATAAATATTTCGAGTCAAGTGGGCCCATTCAATATTTTTTACAGGCCGGATTAGGGATATTGACAATAGATCAATCGATCGAAGGTACGTGTCCCTTTGTCGTTATACTAGTCAAATGTTAATCGATTATTTAGTAGCTTTTAATACTCAATTTTGGATTAATAAATATCACTTGATCACTAAAAATATGATAGTGTTATTATAAATCTCGTAAAAAGCTTCATTTCTAAGAAATTCATAAAGGTGGACGGGGAAAAATATATGGACCCTAGCCTAGAGATCAATAATGATAAATGATATGTTATCGAAAAGGTCTTTTTATGTGTTATGGATTTAACTTCTTCGAAATCTCAAATTGGAGTGGATAAAAAAATTTGGAAAGGCAAAAAAATTTTTTTTTTGTGTGAAGCCCGACTAAGAAAATGTTGTTTTTATTGCCTGTTCGGTGTTATTGATAAAATAATGTCTTTTTTGTGTTGTCTTAATTAATAAATATGAGAATGATAGTAATGTTTAGCCTTGAAAGTAAATCGTTTGTTCTCCCTCAAAAAGCTCATGATGGAAGTGAAAAAATTAATAATAAAATATACGTATCAGAGTACATCCCAGAGCGCAATAGCACGGTTTTCTACCGTGCCCGCGAATGAGTTAGTCCCTTCGGGAAGGGCCACCTTAATTTAAATTTAGCCTCTACAAAATGGCTTAGCCACATTTTTCTTGTCTAGAACATGGCTGGTATCTTCAGCACATAAGATATTGTTATTGCAAGATTTGAATTTTACATTTAAATTAATCATACAATACATGTAAGCAATCTTAGACGTTTGTTAATGTAAAAGTCACACGACAAGAGCAATAATACTTTCACGATTAGGTTAAGGGCCGACTTTTCAATAGTCTGATAACCAGTCAGATAACTATTCGATGAATTTATTTCCGCCGCTGCTTATTAATCCGTTGCAGTAAGGCCATATTTGTATTAGCAAAAATATATTGAGATAATAGTGATAGGAGATTATCCGGTCGTGACTATCCATCTCTTGGCAAAAGTAAATTTACTATCTGAGGATTGAAAAATCAGCCCTAAATCAAACTTGTGTGCCTATACTTAAAACTTTTTATGAATATAATTATAACGAAGAAGTCCAATACCGCGTTATCAAGAACATAATGCTAGAATATATTTGTGACTTAGATTTTGTAACGAGAATTCGAACCAGTATTCGAAATCTACAGTCCTCATCCTTCAATTTTAATTGCCTGTCGGCAAGGAATAAATTCATAGTTAAAGATAAAGTGGCTCATAATATGACAACATTAATGCAAGATATCGCAATTATTCGAATATTTAAATCCAATGAAACAAGTTTGCTGTGAGAAAAAATGTTAGAAATTACTGTTAGCTGGGTTCCACTTTGACATCTGTACTTGTAACAAAACCATCAAATTATTTCTCTCACATAAAATTGCATTCTGTAGAAGGGCTAGTTACGAGGACGCCTTACAATTTCACTTCCTTATAAATATTAATTCTTTAAATAATATGCAAATTTCTATAATTATAGGCCTTCGCAAGAAATGGGTTAACAATTTTGCATACCTCGCGGGTTCGGCCTGGAATAAACGTCTCATAATGTCGAACTCGCTTGTATTCAAAATGGTTTACTATTGCGACGGAATAGGGTAGGATCTAGAAAAAACTTATGCAAATGAATAGGTCCATATATTTTGACAAACGGTATTGAAAGTGCAAATTCAACACCTTGAGGGTACTAACAGGTTTTTTAATGATAATTCTTACGTTAAAAATAAAAGTGTTTTGTCGCTGTGACATTTTTAAGACTCCGTGCATATTGTGCATATTTTATTGGAATAATTAGGAAGGGATGCAGATGTCTTAATTCGCCTAGTCGGCTTCTGGCTTTCTTGGCGTGGGAATAAGGAACTAAGTATATTTGAATTAAATTAAAGTTTTAATTTATCAATAAAAAATAGGTTACTGGAGTTTTTTTTTAAATTATCTTAGCGGATGATCACTTGGTGACGAGACTCCTAAACTTAATTGCGAAAAATAACAATCACACATTAATAAGTTTTAATGATTGAGTTATTTCAGTTAATTGAATTATTTATTATAATTATAATTAGCGGCTCGTAGCCTAGTGGCGCGGGGATTGGCCTAGCGTACCAGAGGCCTGGGTTCAATTCCGACATGCACCACTGTCTTTATCTTTTGGAGTTCGATAACTGCATTTCGTCACGAATGCGAGCTGCCCCATGGGTCGGAATCCATGTAAAACTGTAGGTCCCCTTCCCCTAATAGGTGGTAGGGTTTAAGCCCGCCCGGGTTGGTACCATCGCATTGGATGATAAGATGGTCGAAGCGGCAATGAAAAATTGTCCGTTTTTCCGAATCACGAAAGACTTGCATGGAAAGAAATGCGTGGGGACCACTCGTTTTAAGTGGAATCTCACACATTACAACCGATACCTAATCGCACCTCATGTTAAAATAGCATAACCTCGTCTTTTTTCCTCAGTTGAATCTATAGCTGCGCGCGCATGCTAGGTCTATGGTTGAATCCTATGACACCTATGAGGGTTTGTATTGTTAATTGTTCATTCATCTTTCATACGCACTCAGATTTATCATATTTTATAATTAGCCAGTTCTACATTCACAGCAAAGAAGAACTGGCAAGAAAATTCGCAGTTCAACGTCTACTTTAGTCTACAAAAGTGCATGCCACTACTTATAAACTTATGGGTTATTGGTATCCGTTTGTGTAGTTAATAATGTTTTTCCTTGTACCATAAATAGTAAATATGTATCGTTGATTAAATGAGAAAAACGCAATTCACAAAAATGAACTGACCATGCCCTACGCAACAATTAATGTCAAATATAAGTTTATTCTGCAAAGACAAGTCAGTTCCCACGTTTACGAGCATCACGCAGGGTCTAGCCATCGCCTCTATCAACCTTGGTTTAGGGAAAGAGATGTCCCGGTACAAGCGTCACCGCAAGCAAGGACCTTGTAACGATGCGCTACTCCAGTGGTAACAATAAACAATGTGATGCATGTGCACGTTTAGTTTTAATACTATTATTTCTGTGATGGACCTGATCACAAACATATTAAAATAACGAAGAGCGGTTATTATAAATTTAACATTTAAAAAAAATAGACTGCCAAAACGCCTTTACCAAATTCGAAGGGTATTAGAATACCGGCCAAGTGCGAGTCGGACTCGCACGCGAAGGGTTCCGTACCATCGTACCAGATTTAACAAAAAATCACGTTTTTTGTATGGTACGTAATTTTTTTATTTTTTTTATTTTACCTATTTGTTGTTATAGCGGCAAAATAAATACACACTCTGTGAAAATTTCAGCTGCCTACCTATATCAGTTCATGAGATGCAGCCCTGTGATGGATGCACGGACGGACTGACGGACGGACGGACGGCAGAGTCTTAGTAATAGGGTTCCGTTGGCACCCTTTGGGTACGAAACCCTAATAAACCAGGTTGCCATTGCATGTAACCCAAAACAACCTTTATTATATCCATTATTGTAACAGGAAAAAAACTATCCAGCTGCACGGAAGTCAGAACACATTAATGAGGCAGTTATTCATTGCTTTACCGGTTTTAGGCAGAAAAAACCGAATCGCAGCACCGTAATGAGATGCGCGACATATTTTAGAGAGCAATCGACAATGCCTTTAGACAAAAACTGCTGCGGCATGAAAGGATGCGTAAGTATTTTTTATCTTAATTTGAATATTGCGCGCAAGGTCCCAGGGATATCACTTACGTTAGATAAATTAGGTCGAAGGGGTCAAATCATGGACTAAGGAGTTATTGGAAACGACATGAGTGTGCATATTTTGAGAATTAAACAACGTGTGCTTACTTATTATTTCTTTATGGGTATATGTGTGGCACAGATGGAGCAGAGCACAAGGAAAAGAAGCGTCGGCAAACCGCCAGCACGTTGGTCAGACGATATACGTCAGACAGCAGGTGACAACTGGCGAAGAAAAACAGAAGACCGCACGACTTGGCGAAGTCTGGGGGAGGCCTACGTCCAGCAGTGGACAACAAAAGGCTGAATTAGTTTACTCTACATCGGTACAAGTGCAGAAATCTAATAAACTTTAGGGAAACAATATTTTGTACTTTAACCAACATCGGGCTTTGACCGTAACATCTGACTGGTTGATTTTAATCAATACCATACAGTTTGCTCGCGGTGGCCGTAAATGTATCTAATTAAACAATTTGAAACCTAACGGTTTTTCATAAAATCCGTCACTCTAGATTAAAATAAAACTCCTTATCGTGGCTGTCAGTTTCGGTTGTATGAATCGTGCCAAATCCTATAACATGCCAGCCGATTTGATTATTTTAAAACTGGATTACCTTTTTTATGATTGTGTTTTATTTTATATGATAGGGCATCAAATGAGTCTACGAGTCTATATTACGTGCCGTTGTGCCAAGGATGCAGTAGAATGAATAAAAAAATATTGTAGAGGGAATTAACGCTATCCTGCTTCGTTTCTCCTCTATCGATGGCCCGGGCTGTGTGAAGGAAGGGTTAAAAGACCAACCCATGTTTTGTTTAGACGCTCTATTCTGCTTAATTTATGCATGTTTTTTGGTGAGCGAATGCACATTTTTGCATGTGCGGTCTCTACATAAGCCGCTAGGATTCGATACCTTGGGAACAACCCTGAAGATAATAACAACAACAAGCATTAAAAGTGTTATAAAATTTTATGTTATTTAAGTAAATATACTTTTTCGTACTAAGCAGGTACGTCGCTTATTCCAAGGAATGTGACATGTATGTATGTATAATCGACCGTGAAGCAAGGACACATTAATTAAAGAAAGAGTCCAGTAAAAAGTACTACTTTACGAATATACTGCAAGGCTGATGTCGGGCTGAAACTAAAATTGGATTTTATAGGAGTTCCTTATTCAAACTATCATCCTTTGTAAATAATTTTCGGCATAAAAGGTAGGTCCTTAAGGTTGCTATGTCCTTTCCCAATATTCTTTCTCTATAGCAAATTTCATCAAAATTGGTTCAGCGAATTAGGCGTGAAACGTAACAGACAGACAGACAGAGAATTTATAGTATAAATTGTTTATTTGTATGGCGCTCAATTATCTCTGTCTACTCTTTGCATTGTATCGTTTAATTGACATAAAAAAATAGAAAATCGGAAATGGTTTTCTCTGAAGCCATCACTAAAGTTAATGTAACTTCTGAATTGACTATAGGTATAAACAAAAGTGTATTGAAATTTCGCTTACATTTAAAGAAAATATATAACCACATGATCAAATTATTTAAATATTGATTGCAAAAAAAATTTCTCTAAACCTTTTGCAGATTCAAACAAATTGTCGACTTTACTTCAGAGCCAAACAAAAGCTTTTCCAAAACGTAATAATAAGTATAATATTTGCATTTTTTAAAATGAACAGAAATGCAACTGTATGCAAATTAAAATTGGCTTTTTTGTTTAAATAGGAACAACTTCCGCTGTGCGCTTTTGTCGTGTTTTTTCATTCTCAAAGCACGATATTATGTTTACTTGACATGTAAATTGGTTTTTTTCTTTGCAAATATTATTTTATGGTTTTGCTTGAGCCGTTAAATTGATGTAACGAACGCTTCGAACTAGTTTCATCTCCGTATTATCTTCAAACATAGCGAACAGTTATTTTCTTTTCTTACGAGTACACTTAGAAACCACCAGAAACCAAATTAGAAGTGATTATAAAGGTATAAGGCATTATGGAATTGACAAAAATAATTACATCCAAACACCGGCTCATCTCTACGGTGTCTTTACTTATTTCTCCTTAATTAACTCCTTAATTACATATCGTATCTTATCATATATTTCAGAAACATATTTCTTCATATCATTTTTGTGACAAATATCCTGACAATTCTATTGATGCTATGAATTGAGAACTAGTTTATTTAAAAATCTTGACCTAAGCGAGCCTCTTGCCATGATACCGACTGATAGTTAACTTTTTGTGCTTTAATTTTATGAAATGTAAATATTTGACGATTTCATGTGTTCCTTGCGTCCCAAATGAGGATAAATATATAAAAATAAAAATGCAAACACCAAAAATTCCACTGCAATCACGAATGATTCTGAAATAATTTAAAATATATTCTTACTACTAGTTTTGCTATGGACATGTTAAACTTCCGTATTTGGCGATTCCGATCCGTTGGTTCTTTGATTTATTTTATTGGCTTATCATAATAAAAATTGAAATATTAAACTTAATAATATTTATTTTTATTGCTTCGGTAGATGATGAACATAATTACTTTTAAAGGTTTTTTTTAACTCCATTTTCTTCTGTTGTTTTACACTTTATTGTTTCCCATGCCACAAGAGACAGCAAGAAAATGAATCGAAATCGAGCACTTTATTCTTCATTTGCACGATGCGACACTTTATTTTCACACATGGCATATAATCAAATAAACATCAAGAGAAATGGCATGACCATAATAAAAACTTCGCCTCAGTAATTCAAGGTACACCGTAATTACTCCTACCCACCGTCCGTGCGTGATTTGTCCCGGGGACAATTTTAGCCCTTCGCTCCGTCGATAGGGATAATGCCTTCGAACAAAAAGGTGAATTCATTACGAGAAAAAAAAACCTGATGCGCACGGAAAGGGTGAAGATATCCGGCTAGTTGGTTCAGTTCTTGGTTATGAGTAGAGTAGGTCACGTCAGCTCGGCGGGGTCTTTGGTTAAGTTGTGATCTAGTGTGAATCTAGGTTTGGGGTGCTCGTTGATTCGTTCTTAGTGCATACTTGGTGCATGTACAAACTTGGGGGGGAGGGGGGATTAACTACACGCAAAATAATCAGAAATCAGTGAAGACGCAAGAAAACTTTGAACGTTGAACACAACATTCACCAGGTAAAAAGTGTGTTTTAAATATTTATTAAGCCTATATTTATTCCATGAATATTGCCTAAATATCTATATTCCCAATGAGGTTTTCCTGTATCCGATAATGATAACAGAACATAAAAACAAATAATTTATAGGGTTATCAGATAAAAAAATATTTGGCTCGTGGCCTAGTCGTTGTGATATTTTTGCTTTCCAAATAATTTGCTTGCAAAGTAATTTTAATTTGCCTACTCTCTCCACTTACTAGACAATCGCATTGCCTACTTAAGTTTACTATAGCTACTGTAGAAATTTGTCTACAAAGTCCAGTTTCATAAAAATAATCAGAAAAATAAAGCATCTTTCATTTGATTACCTATATCTATATCTTATATTAGTATGAATATGTGAAATAACAACACATATTGCATCGAAAACGTTACGAACGCGTGTAGAACTGTAAGTAGCAGGATAAGCCCGCCCGGGTTGGTACCATCGCATTGGATGAAGAGATGGTCGAAGCGGCAATGAAAAATTGTCCGTGTTTTCCATCCAGTTCAATATAGCCGTGCTCATAAAGAGAAGGTTTTGGCATCTAACTCGTTTCGGAACAGACCTTGAGGAATAGTACAGTTTGAAGATATATGATGTACTTGATTGAAAAAGCTTAGCTTCGACTATCGATCGTAGTTCAAAATTTTAGCTTCATGGAATAGTTAAAAAAAATTTAAATCAAATCAAATTTCTGGCAAGATTGGTTCGACCAGACGATTCGTTTTTTTTTTGTGTGCGAACGTAAGGACGCTGCGGGTGGACAGGCAATGGTGAATGGTACTCGCCGGGTGAACAGGCAAGAGCGATTCAATCTGAAGTTTAGTTGCATTTCGTACCATGCTAAATGGTAAAATTCAGTTCATTTGGCCGAATAACACGTTCGTGTCACTTGCCTGTTCATGTATGTCATTACCATGGCAACCCCCAGGTCTATTGGGAAAACCGCAGCCAAATCACTTCTGCATTATTAAAGATATCATTAGGGCAGTAAAATAATGCGTTACACAGAGTAACATGGGATATATATCCGTAGAGGTGCCAGTTTATACAAAACAATATTATATCTGACGTATCGTGGGCTTTATGGGGCTAACCATATCCTGGTTCACCATCCTCTCCTGGTACCTGATGCATCGTGGGTTTTCTTCGAGCACAGTGAATTCAGTGAACTCGTTGCATTAGGAGCACGTTACACAGTAACAAACGAAACTGACAGGTTGGATGCTTTCTGGTGCGGACGAATATCCAATAACAAGTGCGTGGGCACTCCGCATGTACTCCACCAGTAAGACTTTTTAAACCTGCCCAGGTGTGACAGCTTGCCATACTCGATTCTTATTGGTCGCTAGAATGTCATTCGGTTGGCACACCTGCGTTTCCTCTTAGTAGCGCCATCTGTCTTGATTAAAACGCACATCGAAAAAAACATCATAAACAATGCTAGAACCGAAACCTTCCAGTAGTAAGAAATTAAAACGAACTTCCGTCATAAATCAAACCATGAACTAAAATGATTATCGATCACTGCGACATATCTGAATTCGTACACATTGCCGGTATTAAAGTTATATTTAAGTGTCTAGTTCGGTTGTGGACACTATTGAGTAGATTATTTTTTTAAATTCTATAATAACACAGCAAATGCACTTCGTCAATTGTTTATCCATACAGTACACTGCACTCGGATTTGTCATATTTTATAATAAATAAATGGTTAGTGAATACAGGAATGAATGAATGAATAAATTCTTTATTGTGCAATAGAAAACAAGTACAATTACAAAAACAATTCGAAACAACAACAAAATTGCACAAAGGCGGACTTATCATTAGGAGTGATTTTTTCCAGTCAACCTTTGGGGTGATGAGGAGAGACAATCTAAAATATCTGTAGGTAGGTACACAATAGCAATTTGAAAGAATAAAGCAAATAAAATAAAAATATATACATAGAGTATAAACATATACTCGTTCACTTACATGGCGTGAAGAAAACATATTATATCTAAATTCATACCTATAAATTGTAGGTATTAATTTAATATATTAAGTATCTAGTTTTCTAATGTACACTATTCAGTAGATGGATTTAAATTTTAAATTCATATTAAAGCAAATCCAGTTTGTCAATCATTTCCTTACTAAAGAGTTAAGATTAGAAAAAAATATGATTTCTTAATCCAGCCCTGCGACGCTGCAACTTCTTTACTTCGTTTATGTCCGCAGCGTGTTGGAGTTCGCGAGTCCTATATGGTCTCCACAATATGTGACGCATATGCGGCGTATCGAATCCAACATCGATTTATCGGACACTTGAATTATTTATCAAAAAGCGCCTTTATTGATTATGAGCATGCGGCTGACTGTTATAATATGCAATCACCGGAGCAGAGGAGATCAGTTGCAGATATTATGTTTTTATATAACATACTTCACAATAATATTGATTGCTCTGATCTCCTTGCTCGCATAACCTTTCGAGTTCCTCCTGCCCATACCAGACGACCTCGACTTTTTTAGCCCCAAACGTGTAAAACAAACTACGCAAAGAACTCCGTCCTAAACCGTTGCATGTCCTCTTACGATCGCACCTGTAACACCGTTGACATATTAAATTTAACAAAGCATACTTTTCTTATCAAGGCACGCCAGCAGGTCAGAGCGGAGTAACAAGCTTAAGGTGGCCCATCCCGCTCATCTCCCCATACAAAAGGGGAAAGAAGATCACGCCCATATTTCTTGTCAGAGATCCAAAAATTTGCTATAAAAAAGCTTTATTTGATCGAACTAGATGTCTGATGACCATTGGCATTGTAAAATTGTGTTTGGTTTCTAAGTTATAAGGTCCAAAAGTTCGAATTTTTCGCGCGTTTTATACAATAACTTTGGAGGTGGATTACGCAATGATAAAGTAAGAATATCTTAAAAAGATTAGTCATCAGACATAGCTTATTTAATCAAGATTTATAATCTATTTGGTTTTTGTTCGATTTTTTACTACAGCGGTCGTGGTTTACTTTTAGCTATAAGTCGTTTTGAAATTAAAATTTTCGTAAATCTTACCAAATCATACACTATGCACATTGTCTTTTTTGTGGACATGTTGCATCTTCCTCATCACAGAGCCTGTCTTATTCTTTGAAACAGAGAAGGTCCCATAGCGCAACAGCACGGTTTTGTACCGTGCCCGCGAATGAGTTAGGCCCGCCGGGTTGGGCCACCTTAATTTAACACTATTGTACACTTTAACAAATAATTATGTAACATATATATCCATTAAACAACATATTACTATAAACACGATAATACTTAAATAAAACAATAAGTCCACAAACTAAAAACATACATACATACACTCACATTACACATTAACACATTACACACACACTTTCACCACATACATACCGCATACACACACGATTGTGGAATGTTACAAGTGCAAGTTTAATCGTTTAGTTGTAAGACATTTCAGTTTGCGAACAATGAAACTTTGTCATAGGCTCAAAAATATTAAAATAATCATCATGTAATAATCTAAGATTAGCTGTAAGGTTTCTTATAAAATAAAATAAAATAAAAATTAATTTTCTTTAATAGTAGGTATTAAAGTTGATCTAGTTTTTTTATTAAACAATCCTAAGGAAGCATTTCCACTCTGCCGCACGCACAGATACGCAAGCAACGAATATTTCAACTGTAGCAGAGTAAGAAAAAACAAGTATTTTATGTATGAGAAAGGAACATGGTTTAAATTTACACCATGCGTCCTCCAAATGCATCATTGCAGCTGTACTAAAGGCGGATTTTTTAATAGTTTATCAGCCAGATTACCATTCAACGGATTTATTTTCGCTTCTGTTTATCCTTCCGAAATAGTAAGTCCATAAGTTTATTAGTAAAATGACAGGCAGAAAAATGTGACAGAAGATATAATTCACCGGTAATGACTATCCGTCTTTTGACAAATGTATCGGCCCTGAGATATATAACAGATAGCAGTATCAATAAATACAAATTAAAAACATACGTACGCAATATTTCTCTTCACTACGGTCATGATTAGTGCACATATGACCGTTTGCGGCTATGTATGTTACTCCTGAGTGCGTAAAAATAATGGCGGTCGCGTTTACGGTACATCCCCTCTCACCCGCTCCCGTCTGTACCCCCGCCCCGCACCCACCCGCCCGCTCCGACACGCACGGCGCACTGCTAGTGGTGCAGTATATGCGAAGGCGACAGATAAACTTGCACAAAAAAATAGTAAGAGTAAAATTTGCGGTTTTTGTTCTTTGGATAGATTTGCCAGAGCCAGCTGATAACATATTCAACATAACATTAATGATTAAGGCTATAAATCGTACTGAAATTTATTATAATAATGTTTTTAAATTGAGGCTGAATTGGTTCATTCGGACCTATTCTGAATAATAAAGGTGATACTCAGTTTAAAGTCGGAAAATTATCACTATTTCTGTCAAACTGTCACTAATTTAGTATTTAAAAGATTTTTTTTAAATTTTAATTTAATGTTTATCACAGTTAATACGAGAAATAAGTAATGGAGATATTAAACTAGTATCAGCATTAACAATATACATACGATACATATATTTACTACGATGTCGTTGATGATTATGTCCATTCTTGGCTTGACTAGGTTTCATTAAGCAAGATTATAATTACAAACCCGTGTTTTCCATCCAGTTCAATGTAGCCGTGCTCATAAAGAGAAGGTCCTGGCATGGGACCTAATTCCTTCGGGAATGTGGTGTATTGGGCTAATTTCATTACGGTAGTTGTGTGGTATTAGTCATCCATGTCAGGTCGGATAAAAAAAAATTAAACAATGGGTTTTAATGCAATTCATAAAGTTAATATAACTTAAGTATGTAGAAGTTGGCTGAAGATCTAAGTATGTTGAAGATCTTTGTTTTGGTGGAATTGTATCGGCTACTGTCAAAACACCATTACACTCTTTGTAAACGTCCCCTTATTTCAAATACGAATGGGCACCGTCAAAAAATGTCGTCGATGCAATAAATATTATTTTGGTCATTACATACCACCGCTCTCGTACCAAATGTCGTCGATGCAAAACGTATTGTTCTGGTGATTATACGTATACTGCACCCGCTAACACGGGCTAGGCGTAGGGGCTCAAACAAAATGGATTCTCGCGACGTCGCCGGCCGCCATTACCTCCCCACCCTCGCCTGCCCTCCGCCCCGGTCCCTCCCTCGCGGCGTTCCCTCGCCTTGGTGAGGGAGCGATGTGTTTACGGAAAAAAATGCTCGTTGCCATGTGGGGAGGCACTCGAAAAAACCTAATATATTTTTTGCGATGGCGCATATTTTAAGGTGGCCCAACCCGGCGGGACTAACTCATTCGCGGGCAAGGTACAAAACCGTGCTGTTGCGCTCTGGGACCTTCTCTGTTTCAAAGAAAAAGACAGGCTCCGTGATGAGGAAGAAGCAACATGTCCACAAAAAAGACAATGTGCATAGTATATGAATTGGTAAGATTTACGAATATTTTAATTACAAAACGACTTATAGCTAAAAGTAAACCACGACCGCTGTAGTAAAAAATCTAACAAAAACCAAATAGATCATAAATTTTGATTAAATATGCTATGTCTGATGACTAATCTTTTCAAGATGTTCTTACTTTATCATTGCGTAATCCACCTCCAAAGTTATTGTATAAAACGCTCGAAAAATTCGAACTTTCGGACCTTATATCTTAGAAACCAAACACAATTTTACAATGTCAACGGTCATCAGACATCTAGTTCGATCAAATATAGCTATTTTGCTTATTAAGCGTGTTGGGCCAACTTAATAGAGCTCTAAATGTGGTCGATGGTTTCAACGTGCGTTCTAGGATTGGGACGATATTGGCCGAAGAACAATGCTCAGTGCAAAGGGAGAAATTTTTGGCAGGGGTATATTTACATATTAATGCCCTGAAACGCGCAATCTCTCACCTCTCAGCTTACTTGCAAGCGAGTTTCTGGAGGAATAGTGATGGATAATTTATTGAATCTATTTTCAGTACTTTCATAGCTTGCCTTACCAAATTAAATGGGACTAATTTAGAAGATCTCTCAAGTTTCTACATAAGTCATGTAAATATGTATCCATCACACCTAAACATAATTAAAAGGAAAATAGCTATATCCATATTATTGACGGAGCAAAAAGCGAAGCTCATACGAAGCGTCTCCATTTTAGATTGGGCATAAATGCTTTCGTACGTGACGGCTGTTCTCTACAGGTCGCATTTTTCAACCGATTCTCATGAAAATGTGAGCAGATTCAGTAATTGTATAGGTTTTTTTAGTGGAGCTTAGAACATTTTTGAACATTTTGAAAAATGTACAAAAATGACAAATTTTAAAACAACTAACTCGCGAGGCTATGGGGTGGTTACCATGGTACATTACCTCGCCGGGTGAACAGGCAAGTGTGTGAATAAATCTTACCTTTAGCTACATTTCTCACCATGCTGATTATCAAAGTACAGCCAAGTGAAATTTAACTTACCATTTATCATAGGATGAAATGTATTCTCTCTCTTCTTCCCACCTATCACTTTCACAACTCACACTCCCTTCTGGATTTAGTCATGACAAGTCGCCTCGACCTGGTCAGTGGTCACGGACAATTCACAGCTCCTGGTTTTTCTAATCACGACCTTGTCTATATCTCCTATAAATTGAAACCTCCCAAACAAAAGCCTAAAGTTATTCTGCAACGTAGTCTCGCCAAAATGGATGTGGGCTCGCTTAATAAGGACATCGACGAAACTGACTGGACATCTCTATATAGCGCGGATAGCATAGATTTAAAAATGGACATTCTTTCAGCGAAGCTCACTGAAATCTATGACAAGCATGCTCCCTTGCATCCCGTTAGAATGAGACATCGGCCATCACCTTGGCTGAATGATGGCATTCGCCGTATGATGGGACGTCGAGATGCTCTTAAGCGTAAACACAAACGTAACCCGACTGACGAAAACTGGTCACTTTACAAGGCTGCAAGAAATAGGTGTAATCAGCTGTGACGGAATGCAAAACGCCGCCATATTAATAAGTCCATTGAAAACTGCTCTCCTAACGATGTCTGGAAATTTCTACGAACACTTGGTGTTGGTAAAAGTGTATCTGAGACCAATCATTCGATTGACCTCAACGGTTTGAACCAGCATTTTTCAACTTCTCCAGTTTCTATGGCTTCCAATGTAAAAACTCACACATTACATCAGCTTCATTGTGTTTCTCTTCCAAAATCCGAACAATTCGTTTTCACCCAAGTAGCTGAATGTGAGATAAAAAAGATGTTACTCTCAATCAAGAGCAAGGCCATTGGTCCAGACAATCTGGGTCGCGATCTGTTGATCCCGATGTTAGATAATATTTTGCCTATCATCTCCCACATTATGAACTATTCTCTGCTATCGGGATCTTTTCCTGACTGCTGGAAAAAGGCTTACGTAATTCCTCTACCCAAAGTCAATAATCCTACTGAATTTAAAAATTACCGCCCAGTTTCCATACTTCCCCTTTTATCAAAAGTCTTAGAACGCATAGTTTATTCTCAGCTTTCTTCATTTCTCATCTCTAACAATATTCTCAGCCCTTATCAATCCGGTTTTCGTCGTTCCCATAGCACTACTTCAGCTCTAGTTAAGATAACAGATGACATGCGCCAAGCTATGGACAGAAGGCAGCTAACACTACTTGTCTTGCTAGACTTTAGCAGCGCCTTCAACTCTGTTGACTTCGATATCTTGTTAGCTGTTTTGTATTCTCTTAATATCTCACAGTCAGCGCTTGATTGGATCCATGGACGCCAACAGTGTGTCCGAGTTGACAATGTTTACTCCTCGTGGAGCGACATCACTGTTGGCGTGCCACAAGGCGGTGTTCTTTCTCCCTTACTATTCTCAGTCTTCATCAACTCTATTGTTTTCCTTCGCATGTGTTCCTACCATCTCTATGCCGACGACTTGCAGCTTTATTGACACTTTAGTTCTGATTCTTTAGTTAGTCACTTTAGCTCTAGAACTTTAGACATTGACACTGCAGTTGCTATGACTAATATTGACCTCGACTCTGTACTTGACTGGGCTGTACGCTATGGATTACTTGTTAACCCATCCAAGACACAGACTATTATCGTGGGATCTCCCAAACAATTGGCCAAACTCGATAATATTCCCGCCATTGTCTTTGATGGGGTGATAGTACCTTACAGCAGGAATTTTAACAACTTGGGATTATGGATTGATGAGGGTCTCACGTGGAGTAAACATGTTCGTGAGGTCAGTCGCAAACTGTTCACCAGCATGCATTCACTAAAGCGTTTACAAAATTTCATACCTACCAGCACCAAAACTACCTTAGCACAATCATTGTTACTTCCTCTACTCGACTATGCAGATATTTGCTATCTTGATCTCAGTGAAGAACTACTCAATAAACTCGACCGTCTTCTCAACTTGTGCATCCGTTACATCTACGGTTTGCGCAAGTTCGATCATATATCCGAATTCCGTAGTCGTCTCCATTGGCTCGATATCCGAAAACGCAGAAACGTTCACGCTCTGTCCCTTCTCTTCAGCTCACTGAATGACCCTTTTGCTCCTAGTTATTTAAAAGAACGCTTTGATTATCTTTCTTCACATGGCCTTTCTCTCAGGTCCTCGGAGAACTTACTATTAGGCATTCCTGCACATAATAGCTCTTATTTCACCAAGTCATTCACTGTCAAAGCCCCGCGTTTATGGAATCTGCTTCCTCTTGAAATTAGGTCCTCCTCATCTATTCAATTGTTTAAAAAGCGCTTGAAGTCATTCTACTCAGACCAAAATTAAAGTTGAACCATTACATTTTATCTTTTAAATTATAATTTTCTCTCTCATGATGATATCTTACCCCTGAGACACATTTATCTCTGTCAATTTGTGTATATATTATTGTATGTAGTATATATATTTATATTATTATGTGTATAACTTATAACTTAGAAACCAAACACAATTTCACAATGCCAACGGTCATCAGACATCAAGTTCGATCAAATAAAGCTATTTTGAGCAAAATTTGGGGTCTTTGACAAGAAATATGGGCATGGTCTTCTTTCCCCTTTTGTATGGGGAGTTTAGCGGAATGGCCCACCTTAAACGTCAGATTTAATCACTAAATCGATTGTTCACTTGGCGTGTTAATATACCATGGTAACACCTCAGTTCAGAGAGCCACCAGTTTATATATTATTTATCAATACATCATTACATATGTTCGAAGGTATATGTGTATACCGCTACGAGGGAACTCGCCCTAGCGCATAGCGCCTTATACATATTAGGCGTTTGGGTATGATTGCAACTCATGAATATACTTAATTACAGACTCGCGATTGGTCAGTGTGTAGCTAATTAGTGTGGCAAATGAATGCAGTTATTTCAAGTTTATGTGATGTAATTAATTCCACCGGAGAATTATATTTATTCACCTCGCTAATTAAGTACAGATGGACCAATGTGTTTTGTTTGTTGTAAATAAAATATATTCCCTATCAGCTGGCCGTCAATCATGGCTTGACCAGTTTTGGCGGCGGCACACACACACACATGAGATTACATCATATGTACTTGTTGTAAAATGAGAAAGATACTTTTTATAGATATACTGATTTCTAAAGTATATGTTATTTTAAGATTTAGTATTCACATAAATCTTTTACATAAATTATTTACATAAAGAGAATATCCTGGCATGGCTCCTAGTTTTGGGAATTTAGTCTGTTGATAGGCTAATATCATAACAGTAGGTGTGATATAAAGCTATCCATTTCCGGTTCATAAAAATAAATCAACTCACAAGTACATAGTCACAGAAATAGTCGGTCTATAATAGTCAGTCAGAAATAGTCATATAAAATGCCTGTCCGCAAATGATAGTGTTAATTTGTTGTTTTCACAATCATTTCCAAGAACGGGGCTCGACTTTCCGACATTGGGGGTGACGAAGACAACGCAATAATTTAAGTTGTAATTAGTTCGCAAACCTCGGCCCTGCTAGAGGCAGTTCCTAAAATAATTGAGTTTAAATTTTTAGGGATCCGTTACTTAATCTGTGGGATCCGCAGTAATCTATTTTAGTTCAGGAGCTATTATATTCTGTGGTGCAGTTTCTTTATGTGATTACAATGCAATCGCCGATTACTGAGAATATATTTAAAACATACTATATGTACTCTGGGTGTGGTGTGGTGTGGATTCAGACTTCGATATGGATTTCTTAACAAATTAATCTTGATCTATTGAAAATTGATTAATCTGATGTGTTGAATTTGAATTTGAATTTATAATCGTACTGAATAAAACTGGAAAAGATACGTCTTATCTGTTGATCACGTTAGGTTAGGTTAGGTACACTGTTGATGGAGTGCACCATTTTACCTAGTTACGTATAATTACAAATTTCCTAGGGAACTGCAAGTTTACCGGTAACAGAAATTTCTTTCAAAAATAACATTAAAATTTTCATCAAGGTAGGTACAATGCGCATCACATATACAGTATACCAGAGCATTAACAGGTAACAAAATTTTATTAAGTTTTAATTCTAACAATAATACAAAGGGAATATTACTAAAATACAAATTAAAATCTTATATTAACAATAATTAAAAATAATCGAACTAAAATCGAATAACTAAAATCTAAAAACTATATTATATCGTCCTCTAGAAAAGACGATGCGGCCGTAGTACCGAGAACACTAAAGATCTGGTTTCGCCTGAAGCTGCGCGCATGGACATTCTAAGATCTTTGGCCAGCAGGTCTATTCCTGGTATTCAGTAATCAGGAATCAGAAATCCTGAGTCTAGACAACCGCTTTTATAGCGATTTTCAAAGCGAGTTTTTCCACGGAAAACTTTGGTTGATTAAAAAAACTGCTCCGGAATATTTTCGTCAAGAAAATTGCTTTGAAAACCGCCACAAAAGCGGTTTTCTAGACTTAGGATTCTTGATTACTGATTACTGAGTGCCAGGAATAGACCTGCAGATATTTTGCTTCCTCGGACCATGCCCCCATCGTCTCTACTGCAAATGCCACAAAATTTCCATCCATACCTCCGATTCGATTCATCCAAATATTTAGCTCACACAAATAGTCGTAGCTGAGATAAATAGTCGTGACAGAAACTAAGACTAACGAAAAGTAGTACTTTGTGACGTCATTTCGGCACATTTTGTATCGACGAAATCTCAAAGTAATGCAAAGTGACGTCACAAAGTACTACTTTTCGTTAGTCTTAGTTTCTGTTACGACTATTTATCTCATCCCTAGATTGAATGTTCAACAGTCAATGGGTAGACATATCGAGACTCTAAGGATGTGTCCCATGATCAAAACCTTGTTTTCATTTACGGACCTCTCGGCCCGTGTACGAGCAACATTTTCGAGAATTTTCAATATAATTTGAAAATCTCGCGTGCGCCTCTCCGGCCCATTATACCGGTGACATCTTATTAAAATTCAGCCTAGGGCCAGCCCGGGTACGCTCTCTCCGCCGGGTGCAGTAAATGCTAATGTTATTGGGACAAATTGGGTGTTTTATGCGGTTCGTGCTAATCGTTCGTTCGATCGAGTTTAGCATACATTACAGAAGGGCATTTTCTAGAAACGTTTTACAGTCGTATTCAGAGAGTATCTGCCAAAACTAAGTATGAGATTAGCAACCGACTAACTATACAAAAACAGGTTTAGTCCGGTGGATTAAAGTTAGTCCGCCCACACTGAATACAGCTTTTAGTTTCTTACTAGCGATATTTCAACCAAATTATAACGGCTGTGGATGCCGATGCTTGTTTGTTTTACTGATTGCTTTTGTTTTTAGATTTTTTCATTCTGCATCTTGTAGTAGTACAGATTACTAAACTAGTGGCTCTTTGAGTTGTATACCTCGCGAATTCTAATACAACTAATTCAACGAAACCAAATAATGTTACCACATTTTGGATCCATCATGTAATTAACTCAACAGAACCATAACAATATATTATTTTCAGAACCATTTAAGATTTAATCTCTTTCGATAACAAAACCAAATATTTTTTTATCAGAACATTTTCTTGAGAGGATGAAATAAAGTACAATAGGCACTCCTATAAAAAAAAACATAGTGTGGTTTGCTTGCATCCCTAAAATTACGATCTTTGTAATTGCTGAGGGAATCTTTTCGTTTTTAATTTACAAGTACGTTAACCCAACAACCCTGCTTCTCATAAAACTGGGAATCCTAGCATGAGAAGCAGGATTACTACAGTGTATAGCAGCCTAGTTATTAAAATAAATAAAAAATTTGAATAATATAATATTAGGATAAGTGTTTTGGTAAAGAATAAATAAATTTGAATCATTGTACCATAAATTATATTAGCATAAGTTACAAGAATCATACTGATTTACAAGTCAGTAATTTTATGAGTGGAAAGAATATTTACGAAATGAACGAATATTTTTCAGTCTCCCAATAATTTTGCTCGCCCACGTACTGCATCACCTTTCCACCAATTTCGCAATTCGGTTTCTTCTTTTATTTCATTTCAATAAAGCGGAAACTCGACCGAGCAGTCACTCGGAAACAATTTTTTGTTTTTCCGCCTTCGTTAACTACAAAAATAGCTGCTATCGTCCAAACATAAGATTGCGAATCCGAGCAACGATTTTTTGTGGAATTGAAGAATTTTCCTAATAAGAAAGTCGAGAGCGCTTTTTTGTGTAGAATTGGTTGATATTTGAAATACATTTTATATGAGTTATGTTGATATTAATACTTAATGTAAGTATGTACTTATTCCGCATTGTATACGACCAGATGATACGGGCTAACTTCTTCATGCATCCCCAAAAAACTATAGATGGTTAGAGCCATAGATAAAAAAGAAGGAGATATGCCACCTAGCGCGCTTACTATGAGACTATGATAGTCGCAGACGTATTGGAGGGTTTGTGTGGGTGGGAACTAAATTGACGAATGCATTTTTAGCGCACATTCACGAGCGGTGGCTTTGTTTTGAATGTGTGCCTCACTTTAATATATTTTAAAATAAAAATATATTTTAAAATAAAAATATATTTGCGGTGCTTTCATTTCTCACAATAGACACATGTGCATACATTGTCTTAGAAACAGTTTGAACGCAGAATGAGAGCGCCAGATAAATACCGTTACAAGCATAGACCTAGCATGCGCGCGCAGCGCATCCTATTTCTATGGTTACAAGTATTGTGAAACTTTATTTCACCCTTATTGAAATTCAGAAACTATTTGCAAGATATTTTTTTAAATATTAAAATATATTTTCATATGCCCTTTGAACACATCCAGCCCATTTAATTTCATATATTAAATCCAGAAACCAAAAAACACTTTCGCCAAAATTGAGTTACTCCATAAATAAATAAAATGAAATGCCTAGGGTCATGCTGCAATTATCATTCCTGGATAATCACGGAAGTTCTGCTACAAAATAAAAAAATAAACTTCTGCAAAAATCTAGTACATCTTACTGGGAGATTAAAAAATTAACATGGACCCCCTTCGGTGTTCAAGCGGGCTGGCGGACGCACTCCAAGAACCTTGCACCAGGGGGTGGAGGGGAGGCGGGGGGGGGGGGGGGTACAGGACCATTAATAACGGGATTAGGGATATAAGGAGGAAACTCTGGAGGAAGGCGTTTTCGAAAAAGATTTATTAGCTGCTTACCATAAGTCGAATTCGGGAGATTTTTTTCATTAATATTTCATTATTCGATGTCTGCTGCGAGGCGGGGAAATAATTTGTACATACTTAGCGAAAATAAAATAAAGATTGGTTCATTGGTCGCTTTTTTCCGTTTCTACGTTCTTCTGTACGTTTCTAGTGTCACTTCATCCCATTCATACATGCTCCCGTGTTAGCTGCCTTAGTTTTTCTGCAACATTGCTTAGTTCGGTATCATCAGTCTATCATCTAGTATCATCAGTAACCTACCGGTGAAGTATCAAGACTTAAAAGTAAATGTTCATATGACGCAAGTAGATTATTAAAACTACATTTTCTAAAGAAAAAGGTTCCGTAATATTTTTTTAAGCGTCTAATTTCTTAGCTATTTAAGTTTTAGATTTAAGTTTTAGTCTGATGTAAAAAATCCTTACAAATTATATGCCTGCGGTGTCTAACAATGCGGTGACATGCGGTCGCGCGGCTTTACTTTGCCAAAGCTTTTTGAAAAAATAAATAAAAAAAGCTCAAACATAATTTAGTTATTTTCTATGAATACAAAGACTTTTAAACAAAGCCGAATTCAGAAACATAACATCTTTTTTCTTCCTTAGACTCCCAGAATGACGTGTTTTCAATAATGTCTTGCGGTTTGAACTCACACTTTAAAACAGTTCATTATTTTTTAGTCTATTGCCATTGAAATAATCCATTAATTAAGCTAACTTTTAACATTTTATCTAACGCTCACGACCATACATAAGCATTTTATTTAAATTATACCATGATATTTGTGTGCCATTTTTCACTCTATGAAACACTACTCGAAATTGTGAAATTACTCATGGACAGATAACAACCTATATAATTTGGAAAGAGATAGAAAGAAGGAGAACCCTAGCCTGGATGAAATATTTGTGATTGAAGGAAATAATGAAAAATAAGGATATGAACATAATTATTAAGAAAAAACTCTACGAAGTAGTGATATTGCCATGCCTGACTTATGGCTGCCAGTCGTGGTTACTGAAAAAAGACGAAGAAAGAATTTCTGCGAATGTATGAGAGAAGCGCGGGAAAGAGATGTATGGAAAGGTTTAGGAGAGGCCTACGTCGTTTAGGTGGCTACTACCAAAATAAATTAACTTACATATTAATTCATTCATAATTATACATGTAACCATAAACACCTATAATATTAAAAACTAGTCTAGTCTTGTATGTCAAGTTTAAATATAAGTAGAAATCAAGGCTACTTTATATTGTATTTTTTTTAATATACATAAATCTAAATATGTACATCAAAAATATAACATTCTGATACGCATCTCTACTGTGATTGGTAAGAACGCAGTTTCCAATATTTACCGACAAAATCAAACAAAACCTTTAAAATTTCCCGCAAAAGGGAGAGAAAAGGCAAAAAATCGGTCTAATTGGTAATTACTACACAATACCTGGTCCTCGATTTATCTCCTGGCCTCAGGAGATATCGCGTCGCGGCGGTGGAGTCCGGAATAAAATCGTCCCTTTGGAGGACGAAGATTAGCGGCAGCATTGAAATTAACGGTCTCCGGTGGGAGTTAAGGCAGACTGCGCAAAGAATGAATAATTTCGGAGGATTAATTTATTCCCACACGATAGAATATCTTCGAATTAGTGGTCAGCGGAAGAGCTATGTTCGTTCCCTTTATTTTGAGGCCTGCTGCAATGAACTGGGTAGATAAGCGTGGTTTTCACCAAGTGCTTGTTTATTTTGATCGACACTTAAAGGGCCTTTATTACAACAGTGCTGATTATCTTGTGCTGGTATAGATTGCAAGCTGCTAAGAAAGGCCCTTAATGTGTGGCGATTAAGCTAATCAGCAGTAGGTGAAAATGGCCCTGCGTCTATTTTCTTGTGAGGAACCACATTCGCGTTCATCTAATGCAGTCGTATCAATTAGAACTGACTCAACCTTTTTAACTTGAGTGCTAATCCTAGAGATTTTCTTTTTTACTTTTTTCGCTAATCCTTAAAAATGATGACTATAAATTTAGTGCCGAGCACATTAAGCAGTTGTGTGTTTAATGTTAAATAAAATTTAAAAACTAGCTGGAGTTCATTAATTAGTGTATAAATAATTTGTAACATTTATAACTAACACATTTTTGGGATTTGCTTTATAATTGCCTCATTTACCTATTTATTTATGAATTATTTATAGTAAAATGTTGACATGTTCCGTAGTATTAAGTGCAGTTAGCTGCACTTGAAATAACATACTCCACTGAATAAATATTTTGAACTATTAACTCTGAACTACATCAATTACCTCTTAGGGCCTTTTTCATCTACTGCTCATTATCTTAATCACCACATATTAAGGCTGTTTTATTATTGGTTTTGTTACAATTTATTTAAATACTTTTTATATTTTTTATTTAACAGCGCCATCTAACGGTGTAAAACTTCTAATCGGAAATTACAACGAAACCATTAAATCTGAAATTGTGAAAATAGTTTTCGCTGCAACTACTATGGCTATATTTAATATTTTTGACGAATTTGTGCCTTAAAGTGCAATAATTTTTGCGTGCTGTGTAAAAAAAACATTGTATGGGTCGGAACATCCTTAAGGGTCTTTCTTAGCAGCTTGCAATCAATACCCGTACAAGATAATCAGCAAAGTAATAAAGCACTTAAAAAAATCAGAATTTCAAAAAAATCACCACAATCAGAAAAAATCTTTATCGATACTTAAAAATCACCACCAAACTTAGCATTTTTAATAAATTGTCAAATAAAGCTATTTTGAGCAAAATTTTGGATCTCTGACAAGAAATATGGGCGTGATCTTCTTTCCCCTTTTGTATCGGGAGATGAGCGGGATGGGCCACCTTAAAGATGCAAATGTAATATTATTAGAAAGATTTATCACTCTATGGTGCTGCCTTAACGTTCGGTATCTAATTAAGCGCGAGGGAACCGTTTAGGTCAATCAAGAGGACAATTGCGTCGGTTTCCTCGGCTACGGGGGAGGTTTACTGCAATGGCAACATTTACGAGATCTTAAAAGTTCCAGGATTCAGCCACAAGAGAAAATATATCATTCAAAGACCCATCCAAGACACACAATAAATGTCATTCAAATTGGTCCAGCCGTTTAGGAGGAGTTAGGTGACAAACACACGCACAGAAGAATCATATATGGAAGGATGATAAAGGAATTCCTTTTTAGGGTTCCGTACCCAAAGGGTGCCAACGGAGCCCCATTACTAAGCCTCTGCTGTCCGTTCGTCACAGGGCTGTATCTCATGAACCCTAATAGATGGACAGCTGAAATTTTCACAGATTGTGTATTTATTTTGCCGCTACAGATAGTTAAATAGAATAATAATAATCAAAATTAAAAGGTGGCTCCCATGCAAACAAAATGTACGATGTTACGGAACCCGCACTTTGCCGGTTTTTGTATGCAAGGCAGCACGCACATATATCTAAGTAAACTTATGTATACTAATATTGCGGCTATGAGAGAGATACACAAAAAAATATGACAATAAACTCTCTCTAATTATGGCCCCAGGCTGCAGACACAAGAACTTTGAACATATCTACATTATTTTATTATGCGTGATTGACTAAACCTAATCGAGCGCCCCCTATTTTTCTACCCCCGAATATAATATGTTTTTCCGTAGGCAGGCTGCCCACGAAATCCGCCCCCGGTAACGAGGCCCTCCCCTCACCCGCGCGTGGGGTGAGCTTTTTTTTCACGGAGGGAGCAGCCATATTTCTTTGTTTAACGGAAGCCCATGTATTATCCTGTGATGATTGGTAAAGAAATAATTTTCCTTTCGGATTGAATTAACGAGTCCTTTGCGTTTTCGCTTTGCGCTCGGATGAGTAATTTCGCGTGGAATTTAATACGAGTTTGGGCAAATTGTGTAGGTTTGTTTCAGAAACGATATTAAAAAAAATTCTCTCTAGTGGATAATTTCTAATTAACTTATTATACTTAACGATAACATTTAAATTAAACCGTAACCCCATCTTGTGCGGCGCGTCTAGTGGTTCAAATCATCGCCCCGTTCATGCAACACTTTCATTCTCTTTCCGACTTGGACTACTTTCTCATTTCGCCACGAATGCGAGCTGCTCCATAGTTCGGTATCCATGTATAACTTTAGGTGCCTTTCCCCTATTAGGTGATAGGGTTAACGCCTGCCCGGACTGGTACCATCGCATTGGATGAAAAGATGGTCGAAGTGGATATGACATTTTTTTTGGGTTTTCCATCCAGTTCAATGTAGCCGTGCTCATAAAGGAAAGGTCCTGGCATGGCACCTCATTCCTTCGGGAATTTGGTATATTGGGCTACTATCATAACAGTAGTTGTGTGGTGGCCATCCATGAAAATGAAATGAAATGAAAATATTCTTTATTGCTTACAACTATTACATAGTATGCAAAGGCGAGCTTATTGCCAAAGGCAATCTCTAACAGCTAACCTTAATATTATAAAATATATTAAGAGGTAGCAAGAAATTACTTAAAACTAAGCACCATGTCAGGTTGCGTAAAAAAAAGTTTTGATTAATTGTTGCTATGTTTAATCAGAGTTCTGATAATATTTTTATGTATATGTTGAATTCATTTACATCATTGAGATATAACTGAAAACCAAACTTAAATTTTTATTAAATATTTTTATTATTCTTTTCTTTTTTTTTTTCACTTTTTTGTGTCGATTTTACAACTCTGCCGTTAAAAACGCTTTATCTAATCTTATTTAAATCAATTTCTGTATTTTTTTGTTTCAGAAGCTTCAAGACGAAATCTACAAGGACGATCCTGGTCCATCACCATAGCACCTACCTCAGGATATATTTTCAATCTATAGTCATCTTTAACTGAACAGTTAGTGTCTCTTTCACCATGTACTGATTGGCTTAATCGGAATATAACCTTTGACTAAGGGGCATTTTTTAACACCTTGCAATGACTACCAGTCAAGATATTCTGCACTTCAGTAGTCAAGGCCATTTAAGTGTCGATTAAGATCAATCAGAATTTGCTGAAAATTAATCCTTGTGTTTTTTGGTCATTCACTGAATCTCCTGAAATAACTTACATGTGGTAGATAATATTCAAACATTACTATTAAACAGGTATATATCTTATCGATATAGTAATGTATTACTACTTATAATTATATCTGTTGAAACGTATATTAAAACGTATAAAAGTATTTAAATAAATTTAAAAGTGAAAGGGATTATTTAGGCTGAAATAAAAAATATACCTTTTGCCTGATTTCGTTTTAATATCGCCTCAAAATCCAATTCCGATTGCATTAATATGTTCCTAGGTTGCAGGACGTGTATTCTTGGCATTCAGTCATTGCGGATTCAGTAGAGTTAACTGAAGAAGAATTTACTTTGACATTACTGTTAACTCTACTGAATCCGCAATGACTGAATGCCAAGAATACACGCCCAGATAACTATACCTCATGAGCTTCAATAGGCCAATTCTGGGAATTGCGAGTTGATGAATCAGTAGTGTTCTCAGGTGAGGAACTCACTTTTGTATTACTTTGGTATCTAGTAATTGATCTCGAATTTCATTGAATCAGAGTCACGAAATGAAACATTTCCATCTGTTCCCGAATTCAGCGCGAACAAATAATCACACATCCATTTCCGTAAGCGATCCGTAAATGCGCCAGAATAGGTCGGAAGTTATGAACTGATTCAGTGATGATTCGGTGTTTCACTGTTTATTCCACATGCAAAGTAATCAGCGCAATAATTGGGCTCCAAACCTTCACCCAGACACAGAGATCGATGACAAAAACAGTTTCCTGATCAGGAGGTACTAGGGGAGGTAGGCACTCGCGGAGGGCAGATACCATCACCCCGGCTGCAACGGTTTCACATTAGGGGTAGGTGGGGTGAGGTGGGGTGAGGTGGGGTCGGAGCTGTTTTGTATGAATAATGCGTGGCACAATCGAGGGATGACATTTGAATTTTCTTGCGACGTTTTATATTTCGGGAAAATGTTGTGCACTTGAGATGAAGGTATAGGAAGTTTTGATAGGTTTAATAAGTAAAAAAACCGGCCAAGTACGAGTCGGACTCGCACACGAAGGGTTCCGTACCATCGTACCAGATTTAACACAGAAAATTCACGTTTTTTGTATGTGACTTCCCATTAATTTTTATTATTTTTTTATTAAACCTATTGCTTGTTATAGCGGCAAAATAAATAACCCTTTTTACCCTTTGGATACGGAACCCTAAAAATAATCCGACGAATTGAGAACCTCTTCTTTTTTTTTAAGTCGGTTAAGAATACATATTTTCGGAGCTTAAAATAAGTAAAAGATTGTCCTAAGGTGGAGTACACCATTTCTAGTTATTGTTTTAATTGTGGTTATTATAATTCGTCCATATTTTTCGCCTGAAGAAGAAAGAAGATAGATCTATAATAACTGTAACTATAAAATTACCCAGTAATGGCCTTAGTCTTAAATTAATATTATTGTTAGTTAGGGTTGTAAAAACATTATTGGTTATTCTACTGGTTAAACATTGCCCTTCAATAAAAGGAAGGACATGACATGGTACCTAGTTTCATTTGTTTTTTTCGACTGACTGGCTCGTAGCTCAGAGGCACAGGAACTTGTCTTCTATGCCAGAGGTTATGGATTCGATCGCTGTCCCATTTATGCACCAACATCTTTTTCTTTATGAATTGGGTCAGTGGATTCCCAGGAATGCGAGCTACTCCTGGTTAGGATTCCATGTAAAACAGTTTTTCTTTTTATGACTAAGGCTACGTGAACTGAATGGAAAACACGGAAAATCTTTCATTGCCTCTTCGATCATCTTTTCATCCAATGCGATGGTGAAAACCCAGGCGGACTTTAAACCCTACCACCGAGTATGGGAAGGCGGCCTATAGTTTTAGATTGATTCCGAAGCTAAAAACAGCCTGATTTTTAACGAAATATTGATTCATGCAAGTAGAAAACATTTTCCAATAAGGGCTATTGGAAAATGTTTCCTAGTTGCAGTGATAAAATATAATAATTTTCTGCAGATGTACACGAAATGTCGAATTTTTTTCGTGCAAAAATGTGTACGCAAATACACCGTCGAATTTCGCCGCAGGCCGATGTACACCGAGGGGACAGACGGAGCCAGAATAAGAAAAAAAACGCAACGCAACAAGAGTGCTACACACACATTCATACAGACAAACACACACATACCCTTTCCCGCACACACACAAACGAGAAAATCGCTCGAGGTAAATATAAAGATCGCATCATTAGACCTTGTCTAAGCAAAGGTTAATAAGAGATTTATGGTTATTAAAGGAAGAATGTTAATCTATAGTTTCCGTGCTTTTAATTGATAATTTAGATACTATAATTCCGGGAGGTCACGACATTTTTGGTCACGATAAGGTAAATGGCTGAATCTAGGTTCTCGTGTTAGAGACCAACCCTCTGATGCTAAATATGTCGGTCTGCCTGCGCCAAGTGGTTGCGTTATCTAGATTGGCGATATAAAATAGATGCTGGTATGTACCTGCTGATGAATATACTGATTGTCTGGAAACATTGATACCTATTAATTATACAACAATAACCAGTCGGGTTTTTAAGTAAATACTTAAATATACCTAAAGTTATATCTGTAACCTAAATCGCCTATAACTAAGAAATGCAACCAAAGATATCATCATATACATTTTTTGTCACCGTAACTACTTTTTCAGCCGCCTTATCTACGTAACGCAACCACTTGGCGCAGACAGACTGACACATTTAGCTTCAGAGGGTTGGTCTTTATCCTGTGAACCCAGTTTCAGCCATTTACGTTATCGTTACCATTTTTGTTGCGACCTCGTAGTCTATATGCAAAGTGGTCAGAGGCAGGAGGTGTGGAAAGGCGGAATTTACTATTGCTTTTACCGCTGCTGATGATGTGTCGAATATTGTACATATAGTGTGGTATCGGCTCGCTTGAGAGCTTGAGCCATTTAATAAATTTTAATTATTCATTTAATTATTCACGTGGTTACATCATGTACGTTTGGCGCTGTCTTCAAATCTTATCCAGATTTTGAGGCTCATAGGTTTTCTTGTATTAGGTGTTAGAAATTGTACCGTTAGATGGCATTAATTAATTTACTTTTAACTTATAAATACTTAAACTTTAAATGATATTACAACAAAAAAAATGAGCCTGAAGTACTGAAAATTATGTAGCCACAACACATATGGCTAAATTTAATACGTTTATTGTCCAAAAACTACGAGATGAGGATCAGGAAGAGAAGATAGTTAATGTCTCTTTCACCATTCGCTGATTAGCTTTTTACCATCTTGAAATCACTACCAGAACAAGATAATCAGCACTTTAGTAACAAAGGTCCGTTAATTGTCGATTAGACATATGAGTACTTGGTGAAAAGCAGCCTAAGCAATGAATTAAATACATGTAATTATTAACTAAATTGAGAGAAGACCTGCTGGCCCTCTATCGCCATATATAAGTTGAAAGTTGGAGCCATTCAAATCAGTAATTTCAAATTTAAATCAAACATTCCCATAGAGTCCAGACTTCTCGCACGTTCATGAATCGTGCCCTTAAATCCCGGCACACAACAGCAATAAGCAGAGACGGATCAGACGCCGGCAAAGGAGGGGGGGCCGGGAGGAAGCCAGGGGGGGCACCTGGAATACGTTTGAAGGGATGCTGATGTTTGATGACGGCTCTTCAAAGATTCCCTCCGCTTGGATGGATCGCTGGATCAAAAAGTGTTCTTCTAGACGGGTGTATATAGGTGCTGGTATATAAGGAGCGAAGGTGAATATAAGAATTTGTGTATCCCGAACATTTGAGCTACACAATATGTAGATTGTTTTCGATTGAAGGAAATGTGGACAAGGGAAAATAATATGCCAAAAATTACGTTTGCATGGTTTTTTTTTCATGAAACCACTATGAAGCGACCATAATATTTCTGAGCTCATCCCACAAATAGGTTTCCAATTGGACTAGGAGGCTTATTTTATTATTTAAAATCGAGACCGACATGAATTATGGCGAATGATTTCAAAGTAAGTACATGTTTTTGCTAAACAATCGGTTCAGTTATGACTGCTTAAAGACATGCCAAAGTTAATTCAATCAGCTTGCATAAAATCGAAATCGTGTATTGCTGTTCTATGCTATGTTCATGTAACTCAATGTTATGTCAATTAACATAGAAGTTTAACATACAATATACATAATTATACTCAAAAACCTCACTGGTCAGCCTCAATGGCCCAGTGGCGCGACACTTCGGCGATCGCTCTCCGAAGTTAAGCAACGCTGGGTCCGGTCTGGTCTTGGATGGGTGACAATTCGACCGTTGAGAGAGGCTGGCCGTGGTTCGGATTCCACGTTTACCGTAGGTCCCATTCCTTACTTACTAGGTGGTAGGGTTTATCCCGCCCGGATTGGTACCATCGCATTGGATGAACGATGGTCGAAGCGGCAATGAAAATTGTCCCTTTTTTCCATCGAGTTCAATGTAGCCGTGCAATATAAGGAAGGTCCTGGCGTGGCAACTAGTTCCCATGTGGTGTGTTGGGCTAATACCATGACAGAAGGTGTGGTATGAGCCATCCACGTCCAGTCACATAAAAAAAAAACATAATATGCAGTTAATAATTCACATATTTCTAACATTATTCACAATATAAGTTGTAAAAACGTGAGGAAAAATTCGAACGCCTCGAGACATTTGATTAGCATACATTATCGGGAAATGAAAATCTGTGATCGGGCGCGCAGAAAATGCGCGGGTTATTAGATTTTCTTTCCCAAGCCTCGGGGGCCGAGGCGAGTACATAGGGAGTATGCGTCTCGTGTTATGTATTAAATATGTAATGTATTTTTTGGACGATTAAGGAAAAAAAATAATTTTCCATGCTTGAGGATGCTCCGTCGTGCCTGCCTTAGTTGTAAATGTTTAATATTTTTCGAAATCATCTAGGCGATAGTAAGATAGAGATGTGTATTGCAATGGCAATATTATTAAATAATGAATAAATAGTAAATATACTTTTTCGCATATACGTCGCTGTTTTAAAGGAATGTGATACGTGTGTGCGACTGCAGGAGAATTCAACTTAAATTATTTTGAATTTAATCACATTTTTTTTAACTTTTTTTATTTGCAATACTATGTTATTTACATCCATCCAAATTGTTTTTAAATAAGTTTATTAATGGTGAACATATAAATCTACAACATATCTTGCAGTGACTTCTAGAGGAAGATTCAGTTTGATAGGAAGTGCTATTGGTGTTAGTAGTTCTTTGAGTTTTAATAAGAACGGCCCGTAAGCTATGCTCCCCATACAAACGTAGTTTACTAATCATTTGGAAACCGCTATTCCAAATAAATTGATATCTAATATCTAATATCAGGTAACAAATATCTGTGTCTGCACGCTTTTGTTTTTTTGAAAAATCCAAACCGAAGGAAATGAAAGCAAAAAGAAAATCTTCATACGAATTTTGTTTTCTCTGTGATTTGACCCAGAATACATTTACCGAAAAAACAAAGGCATGCAGACACAGATATTTGTAGCCTAATATTAGATACCAAATATCAAGTAAGTTGAAGTAAATTTGAAAACCACTGTCAAATTATTAGTAAACTACGTTTGTATGGGAGGCGAAATTTTCAGGTGCTTACGGGCCGACCTTAACGTTCAGGCTGTGCGTTTGTGAAGAGGTCAGCTGAAACCAGTTGTGGTCCGAATTTGATCTTGAAAGTTTCGATAAAAATGTCTTTGGACATTTTCTAGAAGGTGTTATTGTGTCTTTCACAAAGATACATAACAATCGAACAGCAGCAGAATATATTTATGTGACTACACGTTCACAAAGAAGAAAGATAAATAATTTTGTATGTTGAGTGCGACGTGTGGCGTACGATCGACTACGCCCATGGGCCTAAGAACGTTTAAGGAGCTGCAAAAACCATTCCTGTACTCTAGCAGTGGCCGTGATGTAAATTATAAACTGAATAGTTATATCTTTCACGTGAAAATGTATACTTGTATCAATATTGTACATTGTTTGAATATGCGACTTGATAGATATTTCATATTAAATCATTTGTCGAATTTTATAAATGTATTGACATGTCACTTTTAGTGATCCGCATTGAGTTAAGTTCCACATCCTTCATGGTCATAAAAAGTGACGTGTTTAATCATACGTTGACTTTAACTTTTACGTTCTTCTTACTTTTGTTCACTGACGGTTAATAGTTACCTAACGACGTGTCATATTTTACTTTTTGTGAAACGTGAATTCTACCATTGATGGGTACCTATATATAATGGCAATTTAAAGTTTATTTTCATGGAACTGGACGTGAAATTATAATCATGGTAACTATAAATATCATGATACTAGCCAATAAACCGCATTCCTGAAGGAATTAGGTGCCATGCCAGGACCTTTTCTTTTTTCCCGCCATTATAACGTAAAAACAAGAAACCGCACATCGTCAGAATATTAATATCGTTACGCTTCATATAGTCTTACCTACCTAGAAGTTAATATAATGAAGCCGTGAAAACAAAGTTTCATGCTTGCTAATTCAGTATAGTCGAACGTCGTCAATACGTGTAGGTAGACGAATTCTTGGAATCAATTGAACATTCCGGAGTACGGTATTTCAATGGTTCAATGTTTTCCGTGGCGAAAATCACTTTGACCACCGCTATGAAAACGGTTTTCTCCAATGAAAGATTCCCGATTCCGGCTACGGAGCCAGCTACAAGCATATTTTTGCATCCTCTAAAAATATTCCCAGGCGTCCGAGACGCGAGCGTAAGTCACCGATCGGGCTACCGGTCGCAGAATAAAACTGGTAAAGCGAAAACATTAAATAACTCGTTCGAGGCGGGTGGCGATTCGATAAGGTCTGCTTCTTTGTGCACAGCGAAACGTATAGAGTCGCTAGAAAAGGAAACGACGAAGTCGAACGCCTTCTCGTAGTCCACGAAGGCTAGGAAGAGCGGCTTGTTACTATACTTTTACTCCTTGCACTTCTGCACCACTGGTCTCACAGTAAATATGTGATCCATGGTACCGTATCCTTTCCTAAACGCAGCTTGCTCGCGAGGCTGGTACTGATCCAGCCTCTATGTCAGCCGACTCGTGATGACTCTTGAAAAGACCGTGTACACGTGGCTTAGAAGTGAGGTAGGTCGATAGTTCTTCAACTTCGCCCTATAACAATAATCAAATAATAATTGATAAAATCAAATCGGACTATAACAATAGTGGAAACCGATTCCTTTCAACTTTTAATATGCCCCACTCATAAAGATGTTTATAAATATGAAGATAATGTTTATCTTGTCCGGATTTTATTCTCGACTTGGTACTCAATGCTGTCGATAATAATACAAATGTATTTATTGCTTACAACTATTATTACTTAGGATGCAAATGCAAGCTTATAAAAAAAAGGCAATCTCTAACAGCGGACTTAATATTAGAGAAATGATTAACAGGTGGTAAGAAACGTTAAATTACGTAGAACTAAGCAACATAATCACTAGATAACTTAAGACTATGCATAACAAACAGACATTAAGATATTAAATGTTTATTGATTTTTTTTTAGCGCATTGTTTATTCGTATCAAAAGACGTATGCGTTATGTTTCAGTTTTATTTTCTTTATTTCATCCATTAGAATTCAATTACACAATCGGATTCGTATTTTTTTCTGCCGGTTCAATTACTTCTGGCTAAGAAGAACCGACAAGAAACTCCGCCAGTTTTGTCATTTTGTAATTTTTTTTCGATTGATAACTTACAAACTTGTTTAAAGTCGTTGATAGCATGCCCTTTCTTTACATAAACTAATTACTATCTAGCACATATCTTGTATTCAACTCAATACATTGCAATTCATGTTTTTATCGGTTATTGAACCTTTGTTTTTCTCATCCTGGAAATGGTTTTCTATTTTTAAGTTTTTAAATCATCTCAATCTTCCGTTTTATAAATTAAAAACGTGCTTCATTGCGTAATCAGGATTATAACCTGTATACCAAACGCCTTGCGGAAACTGAAATATATCTTTAATTAATTTGCAGTTTTATTAAAATGCTTCACTTTTCGGTTTGCGTCGCTGCTCCATTCCACGCCCTGTCCCACAACCAACACCTGTCCTTCTTCTCGGACGCACCGCTTTGACATGACAATCCCACAATTAACGCAACTGGTACTTTCTCATACCTCAAGGAAGTATGTGAGATATAAATGGAAATTCGTATTTCTATTCTTTGTGATAAATGATATTTACTAAAGGTTTCGCCGTCTTTATTGAATGTGCAACGAACTTTACCATCAGTGAAGGATAGCGTCATGTTAAACTAGAAGTCACCTGTGAGCAAAATAGACATATGTGAGATAGGCAACACTCTGAAGTTATGATTGAATACCACTAAAATGTTATGATATTAAAGTCTTTTTTATCGATGTATAAGCTCAACACACCACATGCTCATTTATAAGGCGCAGATAAGGTCTTGCGTGGAGTACACTCGCATTTGTGGGACGGCTCAGCTCAGCACCTGCTTGGCTCCCTGGACTCAATACTATCTTTGGATAGAGATAAGTCTGCTCCGTCCCCTTTTTACCATCGCACAACGCGAAACATGCAGGAAATGCACCCGTTCACTATCGACATTCCAAAAATCAGAACCAACAGATCCTCTAGGTCATTTATCTATAGGGTCGGCAAACTACGGAATGCACTCTCTGCCGAGGTATTTCCCCCAAAGTACAACCTGGGATTCTACAAGCATGGTGTGAAAATGCGCTTGCTCGGCCGGCAAGGTTTTCGCAGCCCCCGTTCGAAAGCTCATGGGCGTTTATCGGGCACCTCAAGAGATCCTAATTAAAAAGAACTATTATGCCTTGTCAGGTCATTCCTTATATTGCATATCAAACTGGACGAAACACACGGACAATTTTCTTTGCCACTTCGAACATATGCGATGGATACCCAACCCGGTCGGGATTAATGCTGCCACCTAAAATACCTACAGTTTTTCCGTGGAATTCGAACCGCGGCCAGCCCCAATCGTCGAACGATCATCCGTCCGGAACCAGACCGCGCCTAGTGTTGCTTAACCTCGATGATCGGACACCGAGGCGTGTCGGGTCACTGGGCTACCGAGACTCACAAATGATTATCTATTTATGTTACATAAAATATTCTATATCGCACGGATATAGTTAATGGTACGTAAAGATTTAAAAATTTGTAAAAAAATAAAAAACGGAAATGAATTCTTGACCGCCAAAGTTACTTAACAGTCTAAGGGCCATTTTCACCTACTCCTGATAAGCTTTATCCCCACATATTAAGGGCCTTTCTTAGCAGCTTGCAATCAATACCAGTACAAGATAATCGGCACTTTAGTCATAAAGGCCTTTTAAGTATAGATTAAAATAAATCAGCACTTGGTGGAAATCAGGCTAAAATGGTTATTTCTTAATACCTTAAATAACTGATTTAAAACTTCTACACCATTTATGTTTAACGGTGATCCGACCCATACAAAATAATTGTGCAAAGAACGCAAAAAGTTATCCAATTTGAACCTCTAGCTTAATTACGGCGAAAATATTTTCAGACTTTCATGTTTATTGGATAGTGCATTTTTGATAGTCGTTTAATTAATAGCGCCATCTAACGGTGTAAACTTATATTCGATAATTACAACTAAAACATTTAAACCTTAACAAGTGAAAATGTTTTTGCCGCAACTGCAATAGTTATATGTAATTATATATTGCCTCAAATTCCATTACTTTTGATGTTCTGTGTTCAATAAACGTTGCATCAGTCTGAACAGCCTTAACGCTCTAGGATTTTTATGATACTCTCCATATTGTATGATATACCACAAAAGTCCTGCGTTAAAAGCGTCCAAAATATTTATGGACTTAAAAAATATCAAATAAATCAAATAATGCAAGCACGCCGGTTTGCACGAAAACCTATAATAATACAATGGCGACTGTGTGAACTATTCCGAGTAGAGCCAAATCACGAAACCTGTAAAGCCTCTCCCATCGGAAAGGGGTGCGCTTACAAACACGAACTGTCACGCATACATGGCAGCTTGTCACCCCTCTGCACACAGGAACGTCCCGGAACATTCGCGTCTGCTGCTTTACCGACATTTGGATTTCGTATCATCGCTATTCGCTAACAGATGGCGCTGCTAGAAATGTTGCAAAGAATACAGTAATGATTAATTCAATCTGGCTCCACTGATTTAAATTTGCGACATTTAAATTTTTACCTTTTTTTTATAAAGATTATTTATGTTTAAGTTGGTTCCTCGAAACATGAATGACTCCAACATGGTTGAATATTCAAGCTTATGTATTAGAATGCAACAAGAGATGGCAGTAGTTGTAATAATAAAATATGTTTGTGAATTACTTTAACTTTTTTAGTTTATATTAAACACCATCAATATATGAAAATATGATTTTAGCTAACGCATACAAATCAAAACATAGTTTAAAATAAAAACTAAACTTTCGCTATCTCAAATGTTGTTATATTCCATGCATAAATGTCTGCATGTGAGAAAGCCGAAGATCCAATTTGAAAAATTGTGACAATTAGGTAATATTTTATTTTTTATTTACTTTTAAATAGTGGCGCCATCTAGCCTACGTTGAATAACTAACGAAACTTTAGAATTAAGTTATGTAGTGTTTTGTTTGTAATAATTAAATTTTGTGTAAAATAAAAAAAAATGCAATCATGTGTAATAAAAGTAATATTAAATGTACTATTCAAAAAAACGAATGTCGTAACCATTATAACAAATCGTAACCACACAAATACTTTGATAGAATTTCAGGTGAAGAGCAATCCAATAAGAAGACCCAAATTGTCAAAGCTGTTTAATAAAAATACATGGGTACGATAAGAAAAAATAATCAAAGCCTGGTTGTTGCAAGATTAATTTATTTATGTAATACTTAAAACATTATCACGTTAAAATCCTGAATTTGTGGCAGGCAAGGAAGTCCGTTCGAAAAAATCTGCAATATTTGCACTCGAAAAAAACCGGCCAAGTGCGAGTCGGACTCGCACACGAAGGGTTCCGTACCATCGTAGAAGATTCAATACAAAAAAATCACGTTTTTTGTATGGTTTTTATTATTTTTATTCCCTTTAATTTTTATTATTTTTTAATCTTTTGTTATAGCGGCAAAATAAATACACACAAAATTTCGGCTGTCTATCTGTCACGGTTACTGAGATACAGCCCTATGACAGACGGACGGACGGACGGACGGACGGACGGGCGGACGGACGGACGGGCGGACGGATAGCGTAGGCTTAGTAATAGGTTGAGCGGCTCGTAGCCTAGTGGCGCGGGGATTGGCCTAGCGTACCAGAGACCTGGGTTCAATACCGACATGCACCACTTTCTTTCTCTTTCCGAGTTCGATAAGTGCATTTCGTTACGAATGTGAGCTGCTCCATGGTTCGGAATCCATGTAAAACTGTAGGTCCCCTTCCCCTACTAGGTGGTAGGGTGGAAGCCCGCCCGGGTTGGTACCATCGCATTGGATGAAAAGATGGTCGAAGCGGCAATGAAAAATTGTCCGTGTTTTCCATCCAGTTCAATGTAGCCGTGCTCATAAAGGGAAGGTCCTGGCATGGCACCAAATTCCTTCGGGAATGTGGTGTATTGGGCTAATATCATAACGGTAGTTGTGTGGTATTAGTCATCCATGTCAGGTCGCATAAATTTTTTTAAAAATAATAGGGTTCCGTTGGCACCCTTTGGGTACGGAACCCTAAAAAGTAGCCTCCAATCGGCATGATATTGCAGGTTGGCATGTTTTTGGGTGCGCGAAATATCTTAATAGAAACCTATTGGAGTCGGTGGTTACAAAATGAATTTAGTCTTAATATGAATTAAAATAAGAATAAGAATGGTTAAAATGTATTTTCTGTTTTGAAGATGCATGTATGTTACCAATATGAATAGCTCAGAATAAAAATTTCAAGTGCTGAACATGCAGACACATTTGTATCTGTGTACATGCACCGAGCGGCTCCTAGTTCAGGGGCGCGTGGACTTGCCTTCCATGATAAAGGCCATGGGTTCAAATTTTAGCCTTTCACTTTTGATTTTTTTTCTCTTTTTGAGTTGGATATTTGCATTTCGTTACGAATGTCAGCTGTTCCATCGTTCGGAATCCATGTAAAACTGTAGATGTCCCTACCCTATTGCAGATTTTCTGTCAGCCTCAATGGCCCAGTGGCGCGACACTTCGGCGATCGCTCTCCGAAGTTAAGCAACGCTGGGTCCGGTCTGGTCTTGGAAGGGTGACCATTCGACCGTAGAGAGAGGCTGGCCGTGGTTCGGATTCCACGTTAAACTGTAGGTCCCCTTCCTTACTTACTAGATGGTAGGGTTTATCCCGCCGGGTTGGTACCATCGCATTGGATGAACGATGGTCGAAGCGGCAATGAAAATTGTCCGTGTTTTCCATCCAGTTCAATGTAGCCGTGCAATATAAGGAAGGTCCTGGCATGGCACCTAGTTCCCATGTGGTGTGTTGGGCTAATACTATGACAGAAGGTGTGGTATTAGCCATCCATGTCCAGTCACATAAAAAAAACCCTTTCTGGGTGGTAGGTTTTTAATCGCATTGGATAGAAAACATCGTCGAAACGGCAACGATGGTACCATCGCATTGGATGAATATATCGTCGAAACGGCAATGAATAAGACTGTGTTTTCCATTCAGTTCAATGTAGCCGTGCTCGCAAAGGGAAGGTCTTGGCATGGCACCTAATTGCTTCAGGAACAGAGTCACGACTGGATTAAAAACGACGAAGAAAAATCATAACTTATAAACCAGTGAAGTTTCTTTGCGGGTCCTTCTTCACTGGTTGATCGAATCCGCGGATCAATTAAATTGTGATATGAAGTAGTTTGACTACCAGTAGTTGAATAAATAAATGAAATTACCTATCCATGTCAAGTTATATAAAAAAACGTTTATGGAATTTACTGCTCTAAGCAGTAAACGTGAAAGTCAACAAGTACCTACATATGTTTCGAACTTATGCATACATTATACTATCATGTCATTGGCGTAAGTGAACCAAGGATTATGTCACATTGGGAATGTAACTCAATAAGATCGATACGTGAGAAACATTAACTCACTTACTTGTAAATTTAATAAAACATAGTTCGGTCCGGTTTTCTATTTTCCTTTTGTCGAAAACGAGGGTGCTATAAACTGGAAATCACATTTTCCGGTAGTACCTTCAATCATAATATGCATGCGTTTTTTTTTTCTCCGACGATCCCATTTCCATACAATATCGAGTGTACGGTCGTGGACGAAATTGTTCAATGTAAAAATAATTGTACTACTAATAAATATTTTTGCTTATAATTTTTTTAAATGTCTCTAATGTCCTTAAAATGTTGAGCACATGACCAGCTTTAGCACTGCCTTAGTTCTATTGTGTTTTGCCGATTAAATTGTATCCCACCCGAAGGACCCGTTTAGGTCCGGTAAGTAAGTTCGGGCTGTTTGTACCAGGGTACTAAGGGATCAGGGTAGATTTAGGGTTGGACAATGTCTCTTGGGGGGCGGACCGGATGATACCTCCAGCACTGTTCTGGAAAACAAGACTTTTAAAGCTAGAAGCGCTACTACTGCCGATCTGGACGCATATACATGGTATATGTAGTTTTTTTATGCGACCTGACATGGATGGCTAATACCACACAAGTACCGTTATGATATTAGCCCAATACATCACATTCCCGAAGAAATTAGGTGCCATGCCAGGACCTTCCCTTTATAAGCACGGCTATATTGAACTGGATGGAAAACACGGACAATTTTTCATTGCCGCTTCGACCATATTTTCATCCAATGCGATGGTACCAACCCGGGCGGGCTTCCACCCTACCACCTAGTAGGGGAAGGGGACCTACAGTTTTACATGGATTCCGAACCATGGAGGAGCTCGCATTCGTGAAGAAATGCACTTATCGAACTCGGAAAGAGAAAGAAAGTAATGCATGTTGAAATTGAACCCTCTGATGCGCTAGGACAGACCCCGCGCCACTAGGCTACGAGCTAGGTGCATTATGTGAAGTGGGAAAGCATAAATGTCCTGACGTCCCAAGCATAGATGATAAAACGTTAGCAGCTTCGATCTCGGGCGGTGAGCGTGCATTACAACTCCGGCACCTATCTGGACAATGTGCACTAGATTTAAATTTGTTTAAATATTAAGAATGTATGACAATTAAATAATATTCATTCCTCATTACTAATAAGTATCTTATTAGAAAGTATTTCATTTATTCGAAGATCAATTTTATGCATATTAATTAGAATATTATTTTGTACAAATTGGAACGAAAACTCACATGATTACATTAATGAAGTAAAGCCAATGAAATCGTTAGTAAACAAGGATTTACATTTAATGACAGCTCTATAGAATAATGATACATAAAAACTTCTATAATTCTCTATATTTGCACACAATTTGGCAAATCCGCTGCACAATATTAATCGTAAATAGTATAATATTATTTAAATATATAAAAAAATACTGTATATTTAAGAAAAGTAAAGTATTGATATGACGCTGTAAATAAGGTCAACCCACACGCAGATGCAGACCTCGCTATGCCACCGTGAAAATTATCTTAACTACTATACATAATTAATTATTAAAATAGCAAAATATGATGCTGGTATTGCCGAAAAATTTTGTGTAAATAAGTCATCGACGGAACAAATAAACCATATCAGTGTATTTATATTTATTTCAGGCTTGCATAATACTGCTTTCACACGATTCTACATACATATCGCATTCATTAAAAAAAGAGACGCACTTGCTTAATACGAAAAAGTTTATTTTACTTGACGAATTAGTATGTTTGTCTAAAAGTTCTTGTACGCATAATACGTATTATACAAAATCTGGTTCAGCCAAATCTTATTGACACCTGTCGTATGGCCAGTAGGTATATTGTTTTTCTTGTTAATCAGAATTAAGATAAATATTTGGGGCTACAATACTTAGCTCCACTATACAGTTAATTCAGAACGTCATATCATCCAGTGCGTTAAGGTAAGGTCTCCTTTATCGTAAAAAAAAAAATTACCTGTTACATTCCAATATTATTCAAAGAATATTTCTATGCTATAACCCCAGTATTGTTTACATTTGAACACTGCTTTAAAATACTGGAAAAAAAATCAGGTATATTATATTTTTTATTACTTTTTTAGCTTGATGGCTAATCGCGCGTCCCAGGACGTGCTGTTTGACGTTTCTAATGCTGCTTTGGTACTGTCCACATATCCTATTAAAAATTAAAGTAACAATGAGAAATTTGATCTTTATGATTTACCCTTCAGATTATTGCTATTTCATACAATTTAATGGGATCACATATTACAGGTAGATGTTACCATTTATCCGGTTCAATTCCCGATTGGGGCATTCAACTTTACAAAAAAAAAATCAGGTTTAATATTTTATGAATGTTTATTTAAGGTAAATCCTAGATGTATTAAGCTCAGTACCCCGGCAGTTATTATCTAACCTTTCTATGTCAAAATAATAATGATTGAAGGCAGCGTTTCGCAAACGCCTCGCATTTTCTATTCACGAGATATTTGTTGTACTAAGTAGTTGCTGTTTTTTTTATTATCGGGCATGCCTAGGAAGTACTGGGAATAAAAATCAAATTCTAACCGCACTTGCTACTAATTGCTAATGACTATATATCGCAAAAATATATCCGAGAAGGGTTGGTATTATTTCGTTCCTTACCGTACAGTACCACCTTTTAGGCGGACGGTGCCAGCGACGCGCGAATAACCCGACTTGACTAGTCTATCTCAGCTTGAGCCGCAGGATATATATCTTTTGGAGCCGCTACTGTGTATTTATAAAATTTGGTGTGCATCGGAAATACTTTTATTAATTGCGTTCAGATCGATAAGGGTGTAAGTAAACATTTAATTTAATCTAAAAATAACTTCAACTAATTTTTATAATAAGAAAGCAAACATAAAGACCCTCTATAGTCCAGGAGTAATCTCCACTAATTATAAAACACTAGGGGGTGGCGTGTCTGTAATTTTTGGATTTTTCCAAACATCTTTTACGAGGGCTTAATGCTAACGAAACTGATGATAAAATACGATTTTTCGAAAGTATTTATCTGTCTATCTGTCTTCAAATATGTTTGGCCAGAACGTAATTTTTAGGGTTCCATTTCTAAAAGGAACCTTACGGGATCACTTCGTTGTCAGTCAGTCAGTTAAGATTTTTTTTCTTAGGGACGAGTGAAAGTATTAAAGATGGAATTGATATGTAATTCTTAGGTCTATGCTCCTTTGAATAGTCTGGTTCCCAAGTCAACACGATAAAAAAATACGTACATTTTAAACGCATATTTTGAAACTCCCAAATAATTCCAAATTAATTTATTTTTTTAAGTCACGCAGAAATACATTATGAAACCTGAAGACAGTTTGATAAGAGCTTCAAATATCAACCGTTATAAGTCTTAAATATAGCTACGCCATACAAGTAATTTCACACGTTTGAAATTTTAAAATGAGTTGCAGTTATACTTAAAAATAATAAAATATGGTTTCACTAACGCCCTTAAGTGAAAGCAATCAGCTGGTGACACGCCCTTGATGGCTCATCATAAAAACTCCCACCGAGCAGCCTTAAGGTGGCCCAACCCGGCGGGACAAACTCATTCGCGGGCACGGTACAAAACCGTGCTGTTGCGCTCTGGGACCTTCTCTGTTTCAAAAAAAAATACAGGCTCCGTGATTAGGAAGATGCAACATGTCCACAAAAAAGACAATGTGCATAGTGTATGATTTGATAAGATTTACGAAAATTTTAATTACAAAACGACTTAAAGCTAAAAGTAAACTACGACCGCTGTAGTAAAAAATCTAACAAAAACCAAATAGATTATAAATCTTGATTAAATAAGCTATGTCTGATGAATAATCTTTTTAAGATGTTCTTACTTTATCATTGCGTAATCGACCTCCAAAGTTATTGTATAAAACGCGCGAAAAATTGGACCTTTCGGACCTTATAACTTAGAAACCAAACACAATTTTACAATGTCAACGGTCATTAGATATCTAGTTCGATCAAATAAAGCTATTTTGAGCAAAACTTGGGATCTCTGACAAGAAATATGGGCGTGATCTTCTTTCCCCGTTTGTATGGGGAGTTGAGCGGGTTGGGCCACCTTAAGGTACCAGATATCGAAGCGAACATCTTCCAAATGCCACACTAGTAATAATAGGTTACGAGAAATAAATAAAAGGCAAAATTAAAATAAGTTTACTCAACTTGTCCTGCAGGAAAAGGGTTAAAAAGCGTTTCGCCTCGGGGATAAATACTAAATTAACTTAAAGGCATTCACAAGTTAACGCTTCAAATATAATTGGAGTCTTCTGCGCGTGGAATAAGGTTCTTTCTTTAAAACATAGAACTGTGGGTCTTGACTACCTTATTGTATTAACTTCGAAGCTTTTATCTAACCCTTCGGTATACTAACGTATCACTTCCTACGCTAGTAACTCCTTTTGTTTTAGCAGAATAAATAATTGCCTACAACTGTTTCGACTGTCCACGTTGATCTATCCATCACACGGTTGAATGTTTTAATTGGCTTTCTTCAAATCGACTCGCCGTCATAGGTGCGAAGTGGCAATTAACACTGGGACCTAACATTATATCGCCCGTTTATTGTATTTTTACGTAGGTATTTTTCATATTTTAAAAAATAACGTCGTCCTGGAACCGTAAAGGGTTGAAATTAATTACCGACCGTAAAATTGATTTTTAAAGGTCAAATATATGGTTGCGGAAAAAAGGTGGCAGTGAAAAAATGTGTTATGAAATAATGACAAAGCTTATTTACAAAGCGGAAATGGGTGGAATTGGAATGCCTGGGTAGCACCCGTAATCGAAGAGTATGTATGAGAGATCAATACCTGTTGAAAAATGAAAAATTCGTTGCCATAAACTATGCTGGTTTACTACAATATATTGATGTGTGGATTCCGAAACTCGTACTTCTGTCCCACTGCATTTCTTCCTGTGCATGTCGCACGAGGTGACCAAGGTTCGTAGACCATTTGTTGTTCGTAGTACGGAAACTACGTAGAACTGTACTTCTTAGTTACTAGATGGTAGGGTTAAACCCGCCCGGGTTGGTACCATGGCATTGAATGGACGACGGTCAAAGCGGCAATAATTGTCCAGGTTTTCCATTCAGTAATTCCATTCAGCTGTGCAATATAAGGAAGTTCCTGGCAAGCCACCCAGTTCTCGTGAGCTAATATGATGACAGTAGCATGCCAATAGTATGCCATAAAGGACCAGTTACATAAAAATAAAGTTAAATAAAATAAATAAAAATTAGATTTATTTTTTTATCACCCATACACAGTGCACTGCACTCAGATTTGTCATATTTTAACATTAAGGGCATTTTCACCTACTGCCGATTAGCTCAATCGTCACATATTAAGGTCTTTCTTAGTAGCTTTCAATGAATACCAAGACAAGATAATCAGCACTTTAGTAATAAAGGCCCTTTAAGTGTCGATTATTATAATTCAGCACTTGGTGAAAGCCACGTTCAGCCCGTTTAATAATTACGAAGTAGATCTAGCAATAAAATTCCCTGAACCATTTTCAATTTTTATTATATTGCCAAAGTCCACATATGTTCAATGTTACCTTCGTTACTGCATGCTTCTCTACTTATTATATTTACACTGCAAAGTCCATGATGCAGCATGACGACTATCTGTCTGGTTTTCCAAAAGTCTGGTTGACCAAAGGTTCCCAATTGGAGCAGGTCTCTAAAACAGCACCCGTTCACGAGTATACCAACGAGTACAGTCATCGCCCCCCTTAAGGTGGGCCTTCCCGCTCAACTCCCCACACAAACGTGGGAAGAAGATCATGCGAAAGTTTATTGTAGGAAATCCAAAATTATACTCATGACAGCTTTATTTGATCAAACTAGATGTTTGATGACCATTGGCATTGTAAAATTGTATTTGATTTCTAAGTTATAAGGTCCGAAAGTTCGAATAAGATTGGTCTTGGATTACTTAACAATATAACAAAAAAATCTATAAAATCTTTAACATGAAAACTTAGCTTGTTCGAGATCCAAAATCAATTTAGTTTTTCTTTGATTTTATAAACAACAGCGTTCGTGATTTTAGTTATAAGTTTATTTCTATTGTTTTTATGTAAGTCAAATACTATGCGCATTGTAACAGAGACAGTTCCAGAGCGCAACAGAACGATTTTGTGCTGCACCCACAAATGAGTTAGGCTTAGGATTAGGATTAGCCAATATTTTTTTTTCATTGACCAGTTCAACAAACACAGTGAAATAGAAAATTTAAACTTAGCTAACATTTTTTTCAACGTCCACTCAGTCTAAATTTACAAAATAGTTTGCAACTGATAACACAGATATGTACAAGTTATTGGCTTCCGTAGATACATAATTTTAATTACTTGTGACATTAACAGTTAGTATTTAGGAGATACTAACGAAATTCTACAATTCAAGCTGCTAATATCCATTAACACTTATCAGTTTATTTAGAAAGACTCCCGCCATCTAACATGTTGCCAATTGGAGCAGGCCAGTCCCCACAAACACCACCCGTTCACGAGCATCACGCCGGGTCCAGCCATCGCCTCTCTCAATAATATTTTATGGAAAGAGGTGACCCGAACCGAATCTCGTAAAATAAAGTCAGTTAACTTCATTGTCCTCATATGCACTATGTAGAGAAGCAGCTGTAAGAGAGAATAATGCTAATTCCGTGCTCATTTACATACCTATCCAACTCGTTTTCAATAGAGCATATTCGAAGTATAAAAAAGTTAACCCCAACGCACTCTTTACAATTTTTTCATACCCAACCGTCGTTTCCATATCGTTGTCAATGCAAGATGTATAATTATAGTTAAATTGTACACTAACATAGACTGCGTTTGACATTTTTTACGACCGCAGATGTCGGAAGTTAGAAAAAGTGTTTGAAAAGCGAAAGTGGGAAATGTGAAGGGTTAGTTTTTGTGCCGAGCCCAAAACAAGAACTAAGTTTTTTATTGAAATTAGTATTTGTAAGTTTAGAAGAATGAATAGGGTGTTGGTTCATTTAATTCGTCTATAAGGTTGAATTGGTAAAATTCGGTTGTCTAATATCACACCTGCTGTCATGATATCCTAACCGACTTCGTGAGAACTAGGTGCCATGCCACGACCTTATATTGTAATTATAACGACGGATATTTTTCAAGTAGAAGGGAATCAACTGTTTTAAGTGGAAACCAAACCGTTATTTGATAGATCGCTTAGTCGCCTCTTTTAACTGGCTCGTGAAAAATGCCAGTGGGACCGCTTTTACAATTTTTTAGTCCCGGAACCAACTCAGCATAATACTTTAATTGTTGACGTTAGGTTCACATACTAAGTTCTCCACTCATGTTTGCACCCATCGCTCCTTTAATTGTAATCAATAGTGTTATGACGAAATAAATGATGTTATTGTCGAACTTAGATTGGGATAAAAATTTGTTTGAAGTAAATAATTAAACAGTATTTTTTTGTGGACTTTAAATTGATAACAACATTTGAATTTGTATAAAATGTTATATTGTAATATAATATAACATTATTATTTCAAATCAAATCATTTATTCGGTGATTATGAAAATCAATACGATATGAAATTACATTTTAATAAATCACAAATAATATACAATTAAATATTACAACATCCAATCATTATTTAAAATTTTATTAATAATTATTTGTTAAAACAATAAAAAAAACCGCTATTAAATACTATTCAAGGAAACAGAATTAAAATTAAAAACTCTTAAATATCTGAATTAAAATATTTTAAGTCGTATAACGTTATATTGAGGAGCCATTTGGTTATTTTATTTTAAAGTAAGTTTCACTTTTGTTTAGTTGGAGTTCTAGCGGCAGTTTATTTTATACGTTTATTGTATGTATTTATCACAAATAAAACACTGTTTTGCAGCAGAAATATATTTAATTCACTGAAACAAAGTACTCGTGGTAAATAGGTAGTAAGACTGGAAGTCCATACGTATGTTTGTCACAATCAAACATGTTTGTAAGGTAATCTGTGTGAAGTTGGTTCCTGCCATATTTGTTTTAAATATTATACACAACGTAGTGGACTTTATAGGACTAGTTTGTTAAAATATTGAATATACCCTTCTTTGAAATGTATACCGTTAAATCACTTTTTATTTAGTAGCGGCATTTAACGGGAAATAAATTCTAACGGTTGTGAAAAAAAAAAAACAAATGAATTGAGCATTCTGAAAACATATTTGGCTATATTAAATATTTTTGACCTCGAGTCTGTCTTTGCAGGGCTTAAAACTGAATAAATATTCACCTTAAATAAAATCCTGTAATTTATCTCGTATTTTTTCTCATTTGTTACTTACCTAACGTTTTAGGTCTTGTCACAAAAATAAGGTTTGGTGGCATTTTTGAATTTCCAAAAATTAAAAAAAAAATCTTATAATAAACAAACCTGCTCACAATAAATTTACGAGTATCGGATCTGTAGGGGGTGGGGGGACAGACGGACATACGAAAGCATTTTTGCCAAAGCTGAAAAGGAGACCCCTTAACTCCATTACGGAATCCATTTCTTTTTTGTGTCGTGTGCAAGATCCTTTATATGGACCGGACACGTTCAGAACACCGATTCAGGTTTTTTCTCTTTTATTAATAATGAAGTTTACCTCAAGCTATATTGTATTATTTTTTGCAAAAAAGTACAATTACGCCGTAAAATAATTATTGAATCACAACAGATTTAAACTTAAAAAAAACGTAATAAATTAACAATTACTGTTTCTTAAGAAACCAACAGTGTGTAAAATATGCTTTATGTTTAACAGAAACCAATAAAAAAAGATAAACAGGCCATACAATCATACGAAATACAATTTTATATATGCTTTCCTTGAAAACATTCAATACATTTTTAAAATTCCTTAATTGTGTAATAAATAATGTCTTGCGTTCATAACAATCAAAAACATACAGACGAATTGATAACCTCCTCCTTTTTTGAAGTCGGTTAAAAACACACTAAACCAAAGCTTTTAAACTGCCTATAAACTAATTTAAACAACAGATAATAACCGCATCCATTTTGAATACTAGAAAACGTCGTATTCAAAATATCACCGTTACACATCGCACGCAAGCGAAGTCAGCGGCATTCACACAGCGTAACCCGAACGCTGAGCACGCAAATGCACGATAAATCATCGAAATCGGAATAAAAGATGTAACATTTGAATACGCGCCCAAATTCACCTTTGTTGCCAAACTAACAAATTACATCAACGATTTACCTGTCAAACCTTAAGATGGGTTAAAGGGTTAAGCTAGGGGTCGCAGGTGGGAAATAAAGTGAGTCTTTGTTCGGTTTAATGATGCCGTGGCGAGAGTTAACCCTTTCGCGATCGACAAAGGAAGATGTGAGCTACAAAGATACAGTTGCGAATAAAATAATGTCTTCGGCATGGGAACTTGAAATTTGAATATGTGATTTATTCAAATCGTGCTCACAATGGCCCTGTGATTTTTATAATTTAGAACTTTTGATTTGCTATTGTTGATGTCACAATGCCGATAAAGGATATACTGAGAACGGTTGTGTGGATTTTTTGATTACGTTACAAGAAAAATATTTCGCGTAACGTTCCGAAAAGTGTTTTTCTAATACGTGGATTATTATCGATTCTGCGGCAGATGTGGCCAGCCCATTGCTCTTCAGCTGACTGATCTTGTGGGCAAATCAGAATATTACGATATGCTAATTTCGAATTTTTTTTTTTACATAAATATACTTTTTTCGTACTAAGCAGGTACGCGTCGCTTATTCCAAGGAATGTGATATGTATGTATGTTTAATCGACCGTAAAGCAAGGACACATTAATTGAAGAAAGAGCCCAGTAAAAAGAACTATTTTACGAATATACTGCAAGGCTGGACCCGACCCAATATCCGCGAATGGTATGTTTTGCTGGTTCGAGTCCAGCCTTGCAGTATATTCGTAAAGTACTTCTTTTTACTGGACTCTTTCTTCAATTAATGTGTCCATGCGTCACGGTCGATTATACATAAATACATATATTTTTTTTTTAATTTGTAAATCTTTCATTAAAATTAATGATTCCAATTATCTTTAAAAAATAATATTTTTTATAACTTTGAGAAGAAATTTGACAAAATTGTACAAAAAGCGTGTTAAAAAAGTGTAGGGTAATTTATTTGATTTTTCATACTAGTAAAAAAATGCATTGAAGAACTAACAAATATCAATTACAATATAATATATGAAAACATTTTAAATCAAACATTACCATCAAATGCCAAAGTTACTGTTTATTGGTAAAAGATGTCCCTTTCCCTATGTTAATATTTCCTATACAATGTATTAAACATTTTACTAGTAAATTAAAATGGAGCTAGTTGAATTGAAATACCAACAACTGCTCACTATACCGATGTTCTGTGAAACTACATGTCCACGTGTTTTTAGTCGGACCCTACCTACATAAGCAATCGATAGCAAAACATGGACGACAGAATGTTACGAAGCTGTCACATGTGGAATATTTCAACAGATGTTTTCACTCTGTGGGTTTTGCATCTTTATTTGTGATTTTATGATGATTTATGATAATCTTTAATATGGTCTTAAAAATCGTCGTACAAATCGATGGCCGGTTTATTTTTCTTATCAAATTGGACAAATATAGTTGACGGCTGAGCTTTGCTTTCAGAACTACACCCGAAGACAAAGTACATATTGAATGGACCCTAAAACGTAAACCTAAAAGAGAAGTGAAGCTTCTACGTATTTTCCAGAGAAAGTAATTTTCGTTTGAATCTTCGAAAACGGATATTCTTTAAAAGGATTCGGTCCAGGAGCTATGAAGTTCAAGACGGCGGGCACTCTTCAAATATAAAATATATTTTTTTGTATTTTTCGACCACAGAGACTCTACTTATAGATCTTGAAATGATTGTATTTTTTATAATGACTACGACCCTCATGCGTTTTCCTTGCAAATGCCAATGCCTACTCTGGCGTTAAGGGTGATGCGATCTGTACAACAATTAATAGTTTGTATTATTTAAAAATTTTGATTGTGTGGTTACGGTACTCTAATTATAAGGCACGCCTATAAATACTTGCAGATGTTTGACTTTGGAGTCCCCGCCGAAATGTGCAATATTACATATTTTGTATAAAAAATCTCATGTCGTTACGGAACCTTAATTGTAAGGCACAGTTAAATATTTGCACATACTTGCCTCCTGAGTCACATCCAAAATGTACAACGGATAATATTTACATTGTAAAAAAACAGAATGATTTTTTCTTATATGGTTACATAAGTTTAATTTTAAGCACACCTAAATACTTGAACATTCGAGAATCACCTCCAAAATGTACAATAGTTATTAATTTTATTATGAAACTTGAACTCGACCACGTAGTAAATGTGTGTGGCGTCCATGTTGTTTGACGGTGAAGTTTTTCCTCAGTTTTCTTTACAGCAGCTTTGTGTTGATTGGTGTCGTGATGAAGGAGAAACCTGAAATAAAAAAAAACATACATTAATAAAAAAAAAGCAATTTTGCAACAATATAGCGTTGAGGGAAAAAGCGATTTCGACATTGAAGCACTGTCACCAGGTGAAAAATGCTTTCGATATTTCATAGTATGTATATCAATCGTTTGCAGCAGAATTCTAAATAAGCGATACCTACATTACATAGTTGTCAGACGTAATTGTATGGACCGCTAAGATCGAGTCCTGCTTTAATAATAATATGAAACATTTAATTATATGGAATCATTAACTTCTTCGATACAATTTTCTTATTTTTATGATCTCGTTGCAAAAAGCGAAAAAAATAACCTTATGGTCTGGCTCTGGCGTCTGTTGAATACAAGCAGACAAATTACGATCACTACCATATAAATACAAATTAACCATATAAATGTATTAGCGCTTTAAGCGCCCGATTTGTCATTAGCCATTATGTTCTAAGTAATACCCGCAATAAGCCCCATGGGTTTTTTGAAAATATATTTAAATAAAATTATGTTGGTTAAATATACACTTACTGGTAAATATAACTTAACATTACCGAGATAGCGCATATAAAAAAATATATTCAATACGTATTTCAATTTTAATATCAGCTTCATTACTTCATGACAGGCCAACAGAACACATTTTTCTTTTCTTTCACTGAAACGTTATCGCAGAACCTATTTCCTTTCCAATTAACATGCAAACCGAGTAACTCACAACTAAAATTAGACCCAATAATATTTAATAACCTGCGTTTACAAAGTCCGATTTTCCTGAGGCACCGCAACATTCGAACAATATGGCGGGCGGGCTCGCGAGCTCCCGCGGCCCGGGCAGCCATCTTGTATGCTGCGCAAACCGCCTGCGCACTAGAGCAAAACACTGAACCCCTTTCTCACTATTGTTACCCTGTATTACAAGTCGCCACTACATCGAACATTCATTCACGACCTTATCGTATACGTGTTAGCGCCTGAATTAACTTGGAGAGAAAATGTTGGCTGAAAATATTTTTAAATACAATTGCGCCAATCGTGATAACGGAAAAGCATCATAATGTGTGTGCTGTTAAAGTACATTTTCTGGCAAAATTTATTTATATCAGGCGTAGGAGTGTATGTAATAACTGCACCAGTGTGCAAATCGAAGGGTTAATGTTGTGTTAGTAAGTGGATCGTATATGTGCACGGGGAAACCTTGTTAAATGCCTATGTGTGCCGGTATTTTGATAAAGGGTAGGGTGAAGTTGTCACAGACTTGAATTCTTACTTTTGAATGTGGCATTAGGCTTGTGTGTGCACGCGAAGTATTCGCATGTGTGCGTGAGGAATGCTACAGTGTTCGTTTTTTTGTAACGCTGACGTATTTTAATAATATTCATTTTTCCATGTCAGTGGGTGGCGGAATTCGCGGAATTTCGAGGCGTATATAAATCCAATATGTCGCTATTTGGAAATGTCGAATATTACAATAAGTGGCGATTTTTTTTACGACAGGCCACGGTTACCCGCGGGATAATATAAAGATGTTTCGCAACTTTGACTGAAATTATTAATTTTTTATACCATGGTGGCCATACTAATTTTGGTGTAGTAGCTGGGCACGAATGGCTAGTTCCACACCACCCAGCACACCGCATTTCGAAAGGAATACTACTAGAACCTTTCTTTTAGTAGCACGCTGACATTGAACTGGATGGGCCACGGACAATGTCTCATTGAACATCTTTCGTATATTGCAATGGTACCAACCAGCAAGTCTATTCCTAGCATTCAGTAACCAGGAATCAGGAATCCTGAGTCTAGAAAACCGCTTTTGTAGCGGTTTTCAGAGCGATTTTCTTGACGAAAATATTCCGGAGCATATTTTTTTTTCGATTAATCAAGATTTTTCGTCGAAAAACTCGCTTTCAAAATCGCTATAAAAGCGGTTTTCTAGACTAAGGATTCCTGATTCCTGATTACTGAATGCCAGGAATATACCTGCTGGGCGAGCTTATCACTAGTACAAGTATCTTGTTAAACATATTTAAGGTCCTACAATTTTACATGGATTGTGAACTATGGAATCATACGCAGAAAATCATACGCAATCCATCGCAGAAAAAAAAAAGTGGAGCATGAACGGAGCGTGGATTAAAAACATGACCTCTGGCATGAAAAACCAGGCCCAGCGCCCCTGGGGTACGGACATAAAATGGTTTTGAAACAAAGCATTCAATCCACGTCAAATTCTGTGAAATGCCTAATACAGTAATAAATACTACGACAATAAATAGTAAAATAAAAAAAAAACTGTAGCGTAGAAGGTAGGTACAGTCTTTTCCTCTCAATGTTATACACTGGAAATAGAATGAATTCTTAAGTCCCTTTTACTCTATGGTTGACTTCAGAATGACAGAAATAGATCTCAAATTTGTCTCTATTTCCGGTGTATAGATTTCAGACGAAACGACTGTACATAATCATAATAAGGTTTGATAGAGTATGGTCTCGCCAATCATTAAAGACACCGAAATACAAGATAGAAGCGTGTATTAATAGTTCGCCAGTAAGAAACCGCCGCAGTGCAGTAAGTACTCATGTCGTTACGCGTACGTTCAATGTAATTGATGATAATGTGTCAAAAACAAAAGTCTACATATTATTAAGTCGGATACGCTCCTCCGGGCGGCTGCCGCACTTCCGCTCCCGAATAGGGATGCGAAGTCACCGTCCTAAGTTGATCGACGAAGATTAAATAGAATAAAGAAAAAAACCGGCCAAGTGCGAGTCGGACTCGCACACGAAGGGTTCCGTACCATGGTACAAGATTTAACACAAAAAAAACACGTTTTTTGTATGGGACCCATTTAATTTTTGTATTTTTTTTATTTTGCCTATTTGATGTTATAGCGGCAAAATAAAAACACACTATGTGAAAAATTCAGCGGCCTACCTATTACAGTTCATGAGATACAGCCCTGTGACAGATGGACGGCGGAGGCTTAGTAATAGGGTTACGTTTTCACCCTTTGGGTACGGAACATTAAAAAAGTAATTATGAGGTTAGGATTGCGGATTTGGACGTATATAAGCTCCAAATTAATATTTCTAGACACTTCCTAACACATAAAAATGATTTAAAATTCGCAAAAGGAAAATAAAATCATGGCTGAATTAATGTGTATCAACCTGGGCGGAATTACTACACACCTAATAAGTAAGGAAGTAAAAACGTATGGAAATAGGAATTTGGGAAAGAAATTAACCTACCTGCAATTTTTGCAACAACGGCAAATGCTACTTGGAATTGAAGCGACTGGAGTAAAATGTACAGAGTTTTCCCCTCGATTCGTTGCAAATGAGAATCACTCTTATTTTAATGCAATACCTACATATAACGTGAAAACCGAACTACGAACGAAGAACCCCTAAGTCACCTGTTACAACGTGCACGGGAATAAATCTCGTATTCAGAAAATTACATGGCCATGCTATTTTCATTTCACGAAAATATGTCGACCTAATCACACTGTACATGTCCGATGCTTGAACGATAAGATTAATATGTTTTCCTAACTTTTTCGCCTTTTTATCTCAGTGGGAAAGTAATCAAAAGTCCGTGATCCAATCCTAATATGGGACCATGTTTTGATTATTATTTTCTGAATAGATACAATTCCTAAATATTTCTCTGACTAACTTCAAATTAATTGGTAATAGGTAAATCGATCAATCGGATAATTTCGTCAGCCTCAGTGGCCCAGTGGCGCGACACTTCGGCGATCGCTCTCCGAAGTTAAGCAACGCTGGGTCCGGTCTGGTCTTGGATGGGTGACCATTCGACCGTTGAGAGAGGCTGGCCGTGGTTCGGATTCCACGTTAAGCTGTAGGTCCCCTTCCTTACTGACTAGGTGGTAGGGTTTATCCCGCCCGGGTTGGTACCATCGCATTGGATGAACGATGGTCGAAGCGGCAATAAAAATTGTCCGTGTTTTCCATCCAGTTCAATGTAGCCGTGCAATATAAGGAAGGTCCTGGCATGGCACCTAGTTCCCATGTGGTGTGTTGGGATAATACCATGACAGAACTTGTGGTATTATCCATCCATGTCCAGTCACATAAAAAAAAAAAAGTAACTGCAAAACAAGAAACACACACCATAACTGGACCCATTTTTGGTTCCTGAGCACCGATATTAGGGTACCCAGCGGTTGACTACTGTCAAACGCGTTTCGCCCAGTGAAGTTTTCAGACACACACTGTGAGCACCGAGCCCATTTCAAACGCCACCTTAAGTGGCAGATTTCCTTACTATATCATCCTTCATTATAACGTAAAGTTTACTCCAATACTATGAATACTATAGTTCTGAAAATACCTACAGAATTATTTAATCTATTTGTTTAACGGCTGTTGGAGTATGTGTTTTTCAATATCATCGCATTTTAGATGTTTAGAAACAGCAAAAATTTACTATAGAATAGAGCACTTTATTTCAAACAAAATCTAGTGAAAATATTGTGTTTAATATTTTAAAATCGATATTTATCCCCCGCAGCACATCCCTACCGACCGCGCTCGGTGTAGGGTTGAGGCGGCGATCACAGTACATTTGTTTCAGACTTTCTTTCACTGGAGCTGAAATTTCACTCTCCACTGTTTCGGCGGATCTCGTGAAATCGGGCGGCAAATTATTTTCTCTATGGCGCATTGTTGTCGGACTATTGCTTAAAATAAGAGCGATTCTGATTTGGAACGAATCGAGTGGAAATACAATCTGTACAATTCACTCCAGTCGCTTCAATTCCGAGTAACATTTGCCGTTGTTGCATACATTGCAGGTGGTTTAATTCTTTCCCAAATTCCTATGTCCATACATTTGGAGCTTTGTCATCAGATTTTGAAAATAATCTGAAAACGTTTTTGGTCGTGACATTCGGTGCAGCAAATGTAGATGTCGCTGAAACACAAATTATTGAGATAACGGTAATGTCGTATCCATTAAATATTTATTTTAAATTTAATGTATTAATTCATTAATTTATTAAAGATTATTAATACAATTACTCGATAATATTCTTGAAAGACACATTTCCTAAAACATTCTTTGAATGTTTGACTCGATACTGCACCTTGTCGACAAACCCCGAGGTATCCTAGGACTTACAGATCTTCCAACTCCGAATGGATCTGTGTTCCAGCTACCATAGATATAATTGAAGGAGCTCCATAACTCCATACCTCCATCCCCTTTAACATATCTCGACGGGAGAAAGGCAGAGAATGCATTCATTGTCGACATTCCTAGAATAAGAACCCATCGATCTTGTAAATCCTTTATTTAAATTTTTATTAATTGTGCCGAGGTATTTTTCACAAAGTTCAACCCTCTTACGAGAGTTCCTGGCGGTAGACATATTTCTAGCTCAAGATAAAGAAAAAATGACTGCACAGAACACAGAAGGTACTTTATGTAAATTTCAAGAAATATTTCTCGAACTGCAACAAAGTTATTGTTTTTTTTTCATCGTAAGCATGAAGTATGATCGCTAGTCAATAGCTGGGATGGGGGCGGGGGAGCGGGGGGAGTGGGGGGGTGGGGCAGGCAATAAGGGAAGATCCTTACGGCGGCGCAGTAAATAATAGTTGGGGGATATTTCGATATCCTAGTACAGTAGGGTCGCAGAGGTCTCAGCATGGAATGAACTAAGCGGTAAAATATTAGTAGAATGCGCTTCATTTAGACATAACGTTGAATTATATTCGTAATATGCTTGCGGTAAAGATAAAACAATATTTCTGTGGTGTTGTACTCTCTAGCGAAGGCTAGAAGAGCAATAATTTAGGAATAGCCACGCCCGCTAGTACAATGTAATAGCAATTTTAACAAAATTTGATCTTGTACTACTAGTAATTTGTCCTATTTCAAACATAAAAGCTACCTTTTAAACTTCTAAAAACTCTCACTTATTCTGTGCTAAAAGTATGAATAAGTGGGCAACAAACGCGCGAAAGACTTGTGCCTATAACTGGGCGAAAGGAGATCGATTTTAGTTTCAACCGCTCGGTACCGCTTCGGACCTCGGGAGCCATAAACGGTACTCGCAAGAAAGTTTATTAGTACCGAAAGAGCCCAAAATGAATGAGTCATTATATTTTAAACAATTCGAGTTATTGTTACAACATTTATTTATTCAAAAGGACCGTAAATTTAGTATATATGCCGAGTAGAATTTTTGGCCTATTCGCAAATGAATACTAAAATGGTGAATGCTGAAAAATAAATTAATCTATTATAATTTATATTTAATTAGCTGAGGTTCCCGGCTCCACTTGTGTCAGTTTCATTTTGGACATTTACCGGAGCGGATCAAAACAATTTTTTTTTTTTATCAAAATCGAATAATCCTTTTGGGAGGAGAAGAATTACGAAACCGCGCCAATCGGAATTTTATATCTATTGCCAAGTCGGTTTTTGTTAAACATTAATATTTTTATTTATTTATTTATTTAAACTAACATATGCAGTAAAAATAGTTTACAGGAACTTAAAATGCTACCAATAACATACGCACGCAAATAAGATAGACAATTGATTAGTTCTTGATAGATTTTTGTCACTTATCCATTCGATTGTTGCATTAAAATATCGGCGACAAGATGAAACATGAATGCTATCAATTTACGAAATTGCAAGAAGGAGTTACAATATCTTACAGATTTCCACAGACTGTGTTTTCATAACAACCCTATCATAACCCAACCATAGCAACCCTAAAAATGATACAGATTATATTATTGTAATCCTTATTCAGTTTTGTAGGAGACATCACAATTTTATATGTAGTTTTAGGTTATATATTTTAAATATATCTACATACATATCCCCAGGGAAAGCGGTAACGAAATGATACATTTTTGATTACAAAGATTCAGATTTGCCGGCCAGTTCAAAAGTGTCCTCGGCGACCTCATATGTGAGGTTCTGGCGTACGCCGCATGTGCCGCGCAAATCATAAAAAAATAGAAATTCATAATATCTCTGCCAGTCATGCATGTTATGAGAACGAATAGTTATAACACAAATTAAATAGTTTGGTTAATCGAATAATCGATTGAACTATTGGGCCAACATTCGAAAATTAAAATAATATAAATCACAAATGCGAAAGTAAAAAACCGGCCAAGTGCGAGTCGGACTCGCACACGGGGGGTTCCGTACCATCGTAAAAAATAAAACAAAAAAATCACGTTTTTTGTATGGGAGCCCCCTTTAATTTTAATTATTTTTTAATCTTACCTATTTGCTGTTATGGCGGCAAAATAAATACACACTTTGTGAAAATTTCAGCTGTCTACCTGTTACGGTTACTGAGATACAGCCCTGTGACAGACGGACGGACAGCGGAGGCTTAGTAATAGGGTTCCGTTTTCACCCTTTGGGTACGGAACCCTAAAAATATATGTATTCGTCACAAAAAACCCACCATCTGCGATGGATAAACTGACGAAATATATTTTTTTATAGAGCTCTCTTAGAACCCTAGAACTGTTGGTGCTGCCCCGTCGTATATGCCTGTGTCTGCTGTCAAAACGAATGGGAAATATGTGAGAAAGACTGACTGGGTAACAAGCGGGCCCCTCCTCCCCAGCCCGCCCTTGCGTACCACCACCCGCCGTCCCCACCGCTTCACACACGGTGGAATAGTCTGTTCGGAGTCGCAGGGAACATTAATATAGGTTAAGGTTGAACAGGGAGGTGACCATGGTAAATTGACTCGCCGGGTGAAAAGGCAAGTGTATTATTATAATATGGCGTTTGGTTGCAATTCGTTCCATGCTCTATCAAAGTAGGTGTTATTTGGCCAAGTAACTGAATGTACCAATTAGTACGGTGCAAAATTAAACTAAACTGCAGATTTAATCACTCACTTGCCCGTTCACTCGGCGAGATAATTTACCATGGTAGCAGCCCAAAAATGGAATGTTACCAGTTACATGTATCGTTAGTTTTTAATGTAAAGCGCGGCACCAGACATACATCTACATGGGTTTTCGAACTTTTACGGGGCTGCCAGAACCGCTCCAGCCGGACAAATGGGTAATTGGTACATACGGTAAAACACACAAATATCTCACCCAGTTGGAGCGTCTCCGAGTTGTGGAATATCTCGGAGTCATAGACGAGACGCACGGTCCAAGGAGCTAAGCAGGTACTGAGTTCATCCGTCCCACAGATGCTAACAGTACTCCACGCTGGACTTTATCCGAACCTTTTAAAGTAGCCACAATACACCACATTCCTGAAGGAATTAGGTGCCATTCCAGGACCTTCTATTTATGAGCATGGCTACATTAAACTGGATTAAAAATACGGACAATTTTTCATTGCCGTTTCGACTATCATTACATTCAATGCGATGGTACCAACCCGGGCGGGCTTAACCCTACCACCTAGTAGGGGAAGAGGACCTACAGTTTTATGAGGATTCCGAACCCTGGTGCATGAACGCTGCGGTGTTTTGAAACCAGACCTCTGGCTTGCATAGCAAGTCCCTGCGCCCCTAAGCTACGAGCTTCTCATGGACATAATGTTAATCAAATGGTTTTTCAAAGTCGGCCGCGCATTGCTAGCAACACAGACCAACCATCACTGCTACCTCAGTTCCCACGAACACTAACCCTCCAATACGTCTGTGACTGTGCGGTGATTTTTAAAAGTTTACGATAGCCAAGCCTGTAGTCCCAGTTGTCTCCTAGATTGGCGTTTACGGCAAACCGATCGTTTTCAAATGTTTGGAGAAATTGAAGAGCGCGCGCAGTGAGCGTTAAGCGAACTAACATTTGCAAATCCGAGTTTGATTTGACAGATTATTCAACGTTGCCGTAAACACGTCGACGTTGCCGTTTACGCCGACTCCGCGTTTTCATACAAATCGAAAGTCCGAGTTTGAATTTGAAGCTTGAAGAAGTAAAACCAAAGAATATCTAGTAAAAACTTGTATGGAGTTTGACGTTTTGACGGAAAACGCCAGTCGATCGGTTTGCCGTAAACGCCAATTTAGGTTAGAACTCAGACTGACCACTCTTTTCTCGTAGTTGACGCGCTAAATGGCACATTCCTTCCCTTATTGATCTGTGGTCGAACCATACGACGGCGATGCGACTGTACCCTCGCCGAGGCACGCATCCCGCATCGCCCCTCACTCTTAAGGGGTTCTCGGATCTTGAGGGAATCCACTATTGGAAAATTTAGTTTCCCTCGCGCTCCCACTAGAAATGGGAAATAAATAAAAATGCGTCGGAGCGCCTGCCCTTACAGATGTCTCGGGGCACTGGACTGTGCTCTCATTGGGATTGGGTTTTTGTTGGAGGTATTTCGGAATTTTCCTTACGGGATTTTCCTGCGAGGAGCTCGTTTCGTATACGAAGAAAGGGTAGGCCTTTCACAAACAAAGGAGCCGCCTACGGTATCAGTGGAAGAAAAACAGTTCTTCTTAGTTTATTTTAGGCATTATTTTGTGGTATCAACTTACGTAAATCTAGAGAAAGAATCATAATTAGTGTTTCTGGAAAGTAGTGTTCAACCTTTTTAATTTAATTCGGATGTATGTACGAGTATGTTCGAAAATTTTCTGCTTTTAAACGGCTTGACTGATTTATATGTTGTTTTACTTATATATTGACCAACATCTGGATTATTCTTAGCTATAGTTGGACCCGGTGAAGCTAACTCTGTTTTCGGCGCAGGTTCGATGTCCAAAACTAAATTGCCCCGATCGGAGCCGAAAACATAATTATTTATAAAATTATTAATACCAAAATTTTATTCTATTTATCTATTTGAAACATAATGTATAATATGAATGTGCATGTGTTATGTATCTACGGTCTATCTCGTCGTTCATAGACCATGGTTCGGATTCCACGTAATCCACGTACTTACTAGGTGGTAGGGTTGATTCAGCCTGGGATGGCATCGTCTCATGTTTTCCATGCAGTTGAAATGAAATGAAAATTAAAAATACTTTATTTGCAGCCCGTAAGTTGCGTACCGTATACAAAACGGAGAAAATTAATGCCATAAGGCATTCTCTACCTTAGAGATGTAGGACAGGTTCAGTGTGGCGAGCAAAAAAATAAACATAAATCTTAGGGCTGATTTTTCAAAAGTTAGATTATTCGACGGATTTATTTACGCTACTGCTTATCCATCCGATAAAGTAAGTCAATATGTTTATTAGTAAAATTATAATCAGTTAATTGTGATAGAATACATAATTCTCCTGCAATGACTATCCGTCTTTTGACATACGTCAATTTGTCCTATAAGTCAAATACAGCCTAATACAGTCCTACAAGTACTATCTGAGGATTGAAAAATCGGCTCTGAATGAATTAGTGAAATATTAACTAACCTAAAAAAATTGATTTACATATTTAAATATATTACATACAAATACGTACATACACTTAAACATATGAATAGCCATAAGATATTATTAAAGAACACATAAAGATATGGAGTTATATGAAAGGAAGATTAACTTTATTCAGTTTGGGCCATTTTTAATGTTACTTTGACTTAAAGGGTATCCATCTCGTATATTGTGTATCTCAATATATATCTCCCGACAGTCGTGGCGCGGTCTTCGGTGTTCGTCGAGTATAAATTAGAACACTTTGTCTCGTGTTGCAAGCGTCTCTCTCTCCCTCGTACGACTTTAGTATATCCGTCTCGCTCTGTCGATGTCCCAAGTGAGAGATTCAACTTACATTATAAGATATCGATAGCTGTAAATTGAATATGAAAAAAAATACAGCCGGGTTGAGAACCTCCTAATTTAAGAAAATTTGTCTTAAACGAAGTAAAAGCAAAAATTGTGTAATTTTTTTTTTTCCAATTTTATTGTAAGCTCGCAAATTAAATGTTTGTTAATTTATCTTTTTCTAATGCAGATTTAGTATAAAATTTATACACAAATACACTTTGCTGTATTTTTAACGTGTCTTGGGGGTTTTAATCACGTTGTTTCTTTTTAGTTTTTTGTATTTTTTTCGATTTTCATTTTGATGCTTGCATATTTTGCATATTCTATAAATTTAATTAACTTCAATTGCTTTTTCTATTACTTAGAATATTCCTTATATTGATAAAAAACATTATAAAAGATTAATTGTATCACGACTGTGCAAAAATAGTTTTTTACGTACGTTACTTTAAAGGTATTTAGCATTGAAACAGAGTTCCTGGTCCTTATTCTACGTATTTGTTTGTAAATATGCATACCCGTCGACAATCCTACAATGATGTATCGACATCGCGGGACTATCGACACTGCACGTCCCGCGAAGCACCCTCATATTAAATTTAAGCGATTGAAGCAACAGGTTATTAGCACGCGGAGCTTTCCCGCCTAAAACTTTTCTCGTTCTCTTTCCCGACCTCCTCCCTCTCATAATGGCGGAACCTCGAAACTTTTCACGCCCATTCGCCTCTAACCTTTCAGGAAATCTGACCGTTTTCAGTGAACTTTCTCGCCGATAAAATTACGCGAACTTTTCGGCCTGCTCTCACGGCTCATTAGCTTTTCGCGCGAATTATGTTAAGCGGCACGTGCGTGTATTTGATTAGCTGACCGTGAGATTTTAAAATGTTTACACACGCTCTAACGCTTTCACGGGGCAACCTTCGCTAACTTTACTTTGAAGTTTAATCTGCCCACCTGGTGGCTGTAAACCCTGAAAAAGGTCGAAGGCACCGGCGGACTATTTCCATCCTTTCGCAGTGCGGCTTTTCATCTGACGCGAAGGGATGCCTCCCGAAAAATTCGCCGCTGCGATACAATTTCTCATATTGTGACAAATTGAAAACTGTATCCACATATCAAAACTCGCATTTACGTGCCCGCGTTGGAGACACGTCCTAGCTATATATATCTAGATATGTAGAATGTGAGGTGCCACAGTCATACGTGAAGCCCGGATCCGCACATATCTTGCCCTGTCTACGTATATACGTAAATATATTCCTATTCACCACCCAATACATTTTATCTATGTTACCGCCGCCTTACTAGATCTGCCGAACCGAGCGACAAGGGAAAACACAAAAGCTCGCGTATCTCGATTTTCACGCTTGTTGGACCGGCTGAAAGCTCGAATTCGAACGGCGTCGTACGCTGAATTGGAACCCTGTTCCAGTCGTGGCCGCGGACTTTCACGAAGTATCCTCAAGGGGTGAGGGTAGTTCTTGTGCTTAGATAGATATAAAGAAAGGTAGATACTTATGAATTTCGAAGGAAAAACCACCCACCCCTGTGCCGACGCGGAGCCGGCACGGTTTTCGCCGTGGAAAATGTGGCGTTATCTCGGGACATTCGCTCGCGACGGCTCGCGGCGCAAAGACGCTCCGCTGAAATTCTGAAGGAAAATTCGCGTTGTTGTTTGTCTCAGGGGTGATGGACTGCTTTACGCCTTTCGAGTTGTAACGAACTTATTTCTGTGATAGCAAATTAAAATTCGAGAACTCTCCTAGCCCGATAAACAAATTCCTTCAATGCGTATACATTTATTGTGAATAAAAATAATTTACTCGTACCGTAAAAATGTGTGGCTGTCAGATGTCGCAGTATGCAGTATTTTATAAGGTATGTGCTTGGATAATTTACATTTAAATATACCATTGGTAATTCCTGATTATCATCGTCTTTATTTGAAGTAAAAGCTTACAATACTAAATGATAATATTTAATATGGATAGTTATTAACATACCCACCGTCGTGATATTAGACCAACATACCACATTCCCAAAGGGGAATTAGGTGTCATGCCAGAACGATGCTTTAAAACTTACAGTATTGTTAATACATATTAATCACAGCTTAAACTAGCCTTTTATATAACTGGAATTAAAAGCAATAAATTATGTTCGGTAACTTCAAATAGTTCCAAAAACTAAATATATTTTTCCAATATTAATTCTAAACATAATAAACTACAAAATAAGGTGATCTAATTAAGCATTTCATTAATTAATTGTAAATGTTTATAGTTTCAAACGGGTCTTTTCCAAATGATTACCATTATTTATTTTCTATATAGATACTCTTATTGATAGACGGGTTTTAAACACTGCTAGATTTAAAATTATTTTAACGAAGGTTCATAAAACATTCCGCATTCATTAATAATGCTATTTCCTTGATAGTAATCAACATTTTACAATGTATTTTTGTTTTTTTTTTGTTTTGCAGTACTTACACCTTACATTGCTTCTACCTCTAGTATCCAATGCTAAGTAGGACTTGTCAATATTGCAAGCTGGACTTACAATGTGTGTAGGTCCACCTTTTGAGCGAAGTAAATTAAGGTTAAAACATTACAGGGACAATGTCTACAGTAAATGGTCTCCTTAACGTTTTATAGGCCGGCCTACTCTTGTGTCTCGAAAAAAAAACTATGAAGAGGGCTGCGGAGGTTAGTTAGAATGTCAGGAGCAATACTCTAATGGTCAATCTAATGGTGTAAAGTAGTAATGTTTCCGGGGGTGTGAAATATTAGTACTGAATTGGGTTTTAGGATCGACTTCCTTGTTCCCCATCCTGTCGTTTCTCAATTACTTTGCAGCTCCGGTGCTGCTCCTAACATCCGAGTAAGCCTCTTATCTCATAGATTCTACAGTTTTCTTAATTAAATATTAATTACAACAGTTGTTGTTTGTTGTGTTTGTTGTACAGACAACACCATTACCCTTATGTTCGTATGTAGAATGGGCGGAATCAGTTTAATACGTTGGACTAAACGGTTTTTGTATGGTTAGTCCTGTGGTAATCTCGCACTACTTTTTGACAGGTTCTCTCTGAATACGACTAAAATTCTTTAATCTTAGGATGGAGCATCATTAGATTTAAGCATACCGTTTTAAAATACAAGTCTACGAAGAAGAGAAAAAGTTTGTTTTTCTCCGATCTTCTCGTATTCAGCCTCACTGCAGCGTGTAGTTGAAAGAATCAAGCTTTACGTGCATAGATGCAAACCACATTAAAATCGGGTAAGTGGTTCTCAAGTTATAGGCAGATGGACAGATAAATGGCAGATATTCGATATTATAATAGTTTGTAAATATATATAAAGATATTTTATATATTACATTACTGCGCATATTAGTTCACTTACTAATTATATGCAGTGAATTTAGCATTTAATTTTTTTCATTACATTTCATTTATTTAAACTTTTTAGAAGTCAAACTACACTAAGTTACGTCACAAAGATCCGCGGATTCGATCAACCCAGTAAAGAAGATTCCGCAAAGAAACTACACGGGTTTACATAACATATTTTTCCGTCCACAATTATGAAATACACACTTAGATTCAAATGCTACTGCCAAACAGTTCCTTGGTAGAACAGATTAAGGCAAAGAACAAAGAACAATTGAAACAGCAACCCTCAGTTTAAGTTACTTACAACTAACAAAGTTACTAATGCAATAATATAAATTAATGTAAATAAATAAAAATTAAGCAGTTGAGGAAATAGGAATTCAACGAATATGCTTTAATCTGACGTTTTCCAGCGCCATCTATATTGAATCAAATTTTAAAAATAATCAGAAAAAGTGTTTTGTTTTGAACATATGTCGAAAGCAGAATTTTCTGATTGCATATTTAAAAAATCTGATAACAATGCTGCAATGTAGATGTCGCTGGATAACCTCAAATTAATGAGATAATGATAATGTTGTTTCCATTTATTACATCAATTATTCAACCAATATGCTGACCATATAAATAGAAATAAAGAGAAATAAACTAAAATAAAGTCAACGTAAACATAAATACAAATAAAATAAACATACTTGAAAAGTAAATAATACTCGAATATCAAATAACCTATTAAACCACTGCGTCTTCGCATCTGTGGGTTATAGAACGGGTGCAAGGATTCTGCACAATTGCGAAAATCTTGAAATACATGAACGAATGTCAAATTAAGGAGGCTCCATTGTAATCGTGTTTTCCCGTAATCTCTCGCAATCGGGCGGGAATCACCCTTCAATCCAGTTACACAATTTCCATAAACTTGTGAAAAATGGCACCGCATAATATCGGCCCAAAAATGCTACCTTCCCATTCGATATATTGGATTTCCATACATTACGCTTATTATAAGGTGGGGTGAATCGAATACACACGCCTACGTGCATCGGTATAGCGGAATATGAGGCGATAGTTTATCCCCACCGCCCAGGTTCGGTCTCCCCCGCGTACACATAGCGTGTCGCTCGACGTCGGCACATAGGCGTACATGTGCAAGGGTTCGGGGAAAATCGATATGGGAACTGCTGTCAACTACACGTAAGCTCCCGAGGTGACGTCCTGTGGACAGATCGATGTTGCGGGAGGGGTGTTTATGCGTGAGGGTTGGACACCTTCCGGTGTTGACACGAGCTTACCGAGAGGCTTATAACGTTTTCATCTTTCAAAATGTTCGTCTTTTTGGTTTTCTGATTATTTTCAAAATCTGATTACAATGCTTCTATGTAGATGTCGCCGGATAACCTGAAATTTAATTATTATGCGTTTCTTCGCTCATACGCCTGCTTATGATTTGTAAATAACCTATAACCTGGAAGTCTTCAAGCGTAATTTTTTTTTTATGTGACTGGACATGTATGGCTAATACTACACCATTCTGTCATGGTATTAGCCCAACACACCACACGGGAGCTAGGTGCCATGCCAGGATCTTCCTTATATTGCACGGCTACATTGAACTGGATGGAAAACACGGACAACTTTCATTGCCGCTTCGACCATCGTTCATCCAATGCGATGGTACCAACCCGGGCGGGATCAACCCAACCACTTAGTAAGTAAGGAAGGGGACCTACAGCTTAACGTTGAATCCGAACCACGACCAGCCTCTCTCAACGGTCGAATGGTCACCCATCCAGGACCAGACCGGACCCAGCGTTGCTTAACTTCGGAGAGCGATCGCCGAAGTGTCGCGCCACTGGGCCATTGAGGCTGACATTGAGTTGTTAATTATAACAAACTCGATAGCTCAGCGATAATGCGCAGATCCGCTGGCATGGTGTCTCGCGAGACGACGTGTATTTCACTTTTCAGAGCACCTTTGGTCCTCAGCGAAAGACCAAAGGTGTTGTGCTGAATCGAATAGACCTAAGGGATGTTGATTTAAACATCAGAATTCCGTTAGCACAGTTCGAAATCAATATGAAATTATAGTTCTTATTATTATTTTTTTATGCGACCTGACATCGATGGCTAATACCACACAACTACCGTTATGATATTAGCCCAATACACCACATTCCCGAAGGAATTAGGTGCCATGCCAGGACCTTCCCTTTATGAGCACGGCTACATTGAACTGGATGGAAAACACGGACAATTTTTCATTGCCGCTTCGACCATCTTTTCATCCAATGCGATGGTACCAACCCGGGCGGGCTTAAACCCTACCACCTAGTAGGGGAAGGGGACCTACAGTTTTACATGGATTCCGAACCATGGAGCAGCTCGCATTCGTGACGAAATGCACTTATCGAACTCTGAAAGAGAAAGACAGTGGTGCAAGTTGGTATTGAACCCGGGCCTCTGGTACGCTAGGCCGGTCCCCGCGCCACTAGGCTACGAGCCGCGTATTTTTTACGATTTACGTACTCGTTGGTAGGGTTAATCCCGCTCGGGTTTATACCATCGCATTATATGAAAATATTGGCATTGTTTTCCATCCAGTTTCTGGTTTCCAAGGTCCTGGCGTGGCAACTTATTCCTATGGAAAGCTTTGTGTTAGGCTAATATCGTGACCGTGAGTGTGGGATTAGCCATTAGTGACAGGGACATACAAACAAACAAATTAAATATATAGAGATTATGGCAAGATACCCATATTTCGTATACTTTTCTTAACTTATTACGTAATAGTTAATGCCCGAGGCTCCGCCCGCATTAAAGTGCAACGAAAAACAGTCATTTTCCCCGACTCTCTAATATTTGAGGTCACCCCTGATTTAGTTCCATCCAAATCGGGTGAGCAGTTCTCCTATTATAACCAAATATTCAGACACTCACCATACGCAAGACATCCTTTATTCCACCAGTATTCATTGATATAGTTTCTACCGATTTTATGCTTATTGTATTCGTATGCAGTTGTCAACATTGTCAAGGAAATGACAGTTGAACTGTGTGTTGTAATTCTCAGTCAACCCTTCCCTCACCTGTGACCACACGTCAGTAATTAATTAAATGTTATTCCTATCCCCGACTCCTGTTAATATATAACGAGGTTACGATCTCGACAAGTCAAACTACCGTTCGACATTATTTATGAGACAAGCTCTTCAACTTCCCTGCGTGGGACGTGGCCGATTGTAGAAGTTCACTATATATTATGACTCTTTACGATTATTGAGATGTTGGATAAATAATGAATTTGAGGTTGTACAACGACACGTACTTAGATTGAAGGATTGTTATTCGATTTTAAAAAATAATCAGGAAACGTTTATGGTCTGGAAAGTTGTAGGAAGTATCGAACATTTTCGAATTATTTTCCAAATCTTGTTACAATGATTCAATGTAGATGTCATGGTGTAACCTCAAATTTATGAGATTACGGTGATATATCCATGATATAAACTGTTGCATTATCTCAATGTCGGCGACGTCTTACAGTGTATCAATTTAAGATTAGGGTGGCAATGAGCGCCATTGTAAATATTCCAATCAACAAAAAAAGATCCAAATTTTTTAATCAGATCTTGACTTCTTTCGATAATTGGTGCATCCAAACGTATACTAATAGCCATAAGATTAATCAGAGAACAAGATATTCATAGTCGATGCTGAAATTAAGTGTCAAATAACGTGTCAAAGTGACGTAAGAAATTTTAGGTATTAAATGGATCCCAGATTACCGTTATCTCGTTGATTTTTCACCTAAATTGAAGTATTGTAAACAGATTTTTCTGATTATTTTCAAAATCTGATTACAATCAGTAATCTAAGATAGTAGTACTAATTTTCGTTAGTTTTAGGTAAGGTTTAGGTGGGGTTAGGTTCTACTATGTATGCCTTAATGCGTTGAACGCTTAGCCAATTTAAAGATGTTTATATTTTTAAACCTTTCAGTTGAAATTACAAGTTACATAACCTATAATTTTAATTTGAAGTAACACATTACAATGTAAGCTAAACTTTTTTCCCACATGAGTTACAGGGTTGTGTGTAGATTAAAAAGTTGTTTCGTTTTTTAACCGACTTCATTCCCTACACTGTTCGAAGATGTATTGAAGTAAAACGACTTCGGTTGTTAATGGTGGTCGTAAAATTTTATTTTCTTGTTTGTATTTAAGTTTGCTACTTAAGTGGCTACGGTGCTAGCGGCGCGGAGGTGGGGGCGCGGGGGAGTATCATCATATTCCTTTATCGCTAATTTAAATGGTTTTGTGACAGTTTTAAATTAAATTTAAAAAGTATCGATCCCTATCTTCATTTACACGTAAAAGTGAATTTTCTTTAATTTGTAAATCTTGTGTAAATGCGAGCACATTACGTATTTAGTCTTGTTTTTTAGGATTCCGTACCCAAAGGGTGCCAACGGAACCCTACTGCTAAGCCTTCGCTATCCGTCTTTCCATCCGTCCGTCCGTCTGTCCGTCTGTCACAGGGCTTTATCTCATGAGCCGTAAGAGGTAGGCAGCTGAAATTTTCTGAAAGTGTGTATTTATCATGCCGCTACAACAACAAATAGGTAAAATTTTAAAAAAATAAAGGGAGATTTTTTTAGTGTTAAATCTTGTAAGATAGTACGGAACTCTTCATGTGCGAGTCTTCCTCAGACTTGGCCGGTTTTTTAATGTATTTTTTGATTAATAATGTTTAAAAAAATTGGTAATTGGGTACGTGGCTGGCACAAATTCATGAAACATTTTACAAAAACTAATAATAACTGATCTTTAATTCAATCCTATCTATCAGTTTGTTATTGCAGTGTACTTTCTTTTGTATTTTTTTTTTGTGGCGTACTAAAGAATTTTCAATCAATAACATTATTACGTACCTAAGTTAGTGTAGTTTGACTACCAAACGTTTAAGTAAATGAAATTGGCAATTACAACCTTTTTCCCAGGTCTTAAAATCAAAATCATACATCTTCACGGGTGCCATTATAGGCTTCTGAACACCGATATACGGTCTATATTATCGGCCTTGTTTCCGCCAATAATATTTTTAGACACACAATGTGGGCGCTATATTTTTCGTGAACTTACCAAACTCTAAACGAGAAAGACAGTGGTTCACCTATCGGGTATCGAATCCACGCCTCCCAGTTGATAAGCGCGACTATATCTATACAAATTGTATGTTTAATACTGCCCTAATTTGGGCATGTGTGCATACGAACATACACATTGTTCAAGCCAGCCATTAGGTACCTATACATACAAGCATAGCCTAATATTATATGATAACTTAAGGGGAAAGCTATTTAGGTATGGAGTAACCCCACCCTCGCTTGTCAATCGATCAAAATTGTTCAAACAGAAAGCATGTTTTCGCTAAAATTTACCCTAATCGAAAGAGAACAAAGACTGTTTTTCTTCTTCGCGACTATGAAGTAAAATGTAGGAGTATATTTGCTTGTCTCTGCCAATATATTGAATTACAGTTTTCCATTATAGTATTGAGAAGTTGGTCCGAATGCGAAAATGTAAAATATACTGTGAACCGTTCAGACTCACAATTTCAGTCAATAATGTCAAGTTTATGATATTTTAACTTACAGAAATTCATTTCAACTCATCCGTAAACTTTATTTATAGGAAAATCCTATTACATATCCATTTTCCTATTATATTTTTTCCGAGGCATCAATTTCCAACATGTCAATGTGGGAAGTAATTTCATACTAATGCAAAGTCCATAATTTTATTTTAAATATTAAAATTTAAAAAAAGACCACAACAGCTGTGTACCCTAAGGCCGTTATAACGGTAATCAGGAGCCAAAAATGCCACCCGTTATGATGTTATTTTTTTTCATTGCATAAAATACAAAAGGACAAAGTTCTGTACATTTAATCTGTTTGTGACCCAAACGTCACTTTCGAGTACATTATTGAAGAAACACTTTCACAAAAAATACTATCACAAATAATTTAGAAGCTAGAAACTTTGGTCCGTTGGTGTGTTGTATGTGAATTTTACATTTAAACTTTAACTTGTTAACTAAGCGTTGTCCGTAGTCGAGAGAAGTCGCTTATTTCTCATCGAGGTGGAAAACTTTAATTATCGTTTACACCCGCACAATTTTTTTTATTGGTTTATGTTAAGGTGGCCCAACCCGGCGGGACTAACTCAATTGGCGGGCACGGTATAAAACCCAACAGCACGCTCTGGGACCTTCTCTTGTTCAAAGAATAAGACAGGCTCCGTGATGAAGAAGATGCAACATGTCCACAAAAAAGACAATTTGCATAGTGTATGATTTGGTAAGATTTGCAAAAAAAAATTATTTCAAAACGACTTATAGCTAAAAGTAAACCACGACCGCTGTAGTCGAAAATCTAACAAAAACCAAATAGATTGTAAATCTCGATTAAATAAGCTATGTCTGATGCCTAATCTTTTAAGATGATCTTACTTTATCATTGCGTAATCCACTTCCAAAGTTATTGTATAAACCGCGCGAAAAATTCGAACTTTCGTACCTTATAACCTGAAAACTAAACACAAATATGAATAATACAGACATAATGAAAAATACAGATATTTACAAAAAAAAATCTAAACATATGGACACAGAAACATGCTTTCATTAAGGGCTGGAAGACGATATCGCTATTGTAATGGGAGTCGCCGTGCAAAATTGTGCCTTGGCCAATGGACAAAGAATGCATTTCTTAAAATTATCGAATCTTAGATTTCCTGGGACTTCACGGCAGCATTAAGATGATTATACTAGCCAATGCGAATGGTTTGATTGCGTTAAGTTCCTGATTTTTATGGAATGAGAACATGAAAAAAAAAACATGTATAATTCCAGCTAACGTTCTACCAAAACAGAAAGAAAAACATTACAGAAATTGATATTTTATGCATGGAAAATGTTGAAGTCAGGTCTCAAATATATTCGTTTTCAAGTTTGCGGCTTACATTGATATTAACTAATATTTATTTTAATACCATTTCAAAGATCTTAACATTATCTACCCATTCAGTGAAGAACATGCTTAACTTTCCCCAATGTCTATGACGAAACAATAAAAAAACCGGTTTCACGCGTTATGCGGGTTGGTCACATTTAGAAAGAATTATTCCGAGCTGCTCTAACTAAGCGACGTCGGGCTCTGGCTATCTCGTTTTAATCGCAAAAATTGGTCCAAAATGTTTATGTATGAGGATGCTCTTAAAAAACATTTTTGCAATTTCTGGGATAGTGCCTCGCTGAGCGTGGTTTCCCGTGGCGAGGTGTTTTTCACTTTTCTGAGCACTTTTGGTCTTCAGCAATGCCACCTATACCATAACCATAAAAAAACATAAACTACATAAAATACTTATGTATATACCTATACACTATTATCTATAATGTCAATATCTTTGGAATTGTTAGTGTTTTATAGGCATTGATGATATAATTCGGAAAGTAATACAAACATTTTTTTTTGTAAAACAATTTTAGTTAGGTAACCAAATGAAAATTGATTATTGTTTTATAAAATAAAACAATTTTTAGCTTTTATTGACCACCGATTTGCGTGGCAGTGCAGCTTTTCAGAAATATTTAGTGCAGCTAAATCTATTTCAAAAAATACAAATTTTACCATTTTTTTACGTATACATAATATTTACACATTATACATATAATTTTTCGTCCGACTTTTGTGCCACTTTTTCCAAAGAAAGTATGCAAAACAGAACGTTGCCAAAAATATGTCTATCAATAAAGCAACGCAGGTATATAATGAAAACAGAGTATCTAGAAGCTTAAACAGTGCTAATTAGTAGGAGGCATTGATTACGGGAGGGGGACTGTAGGTGGATATTATGATAACTTTAGTAATTACCTTGTTCGCATTTTTCACAGATCAACAAAGACACTAGTCACACTATTGCGATCGCTTGAGAAACTGCAATATATCTCGACAATCACGAACCTCAGCACGTCCTCACACCAGTTGGCACACCTTTCAAATGCGTCCAAATGCTCTAATCACAAAGCAGACACGGCCTGAAGTTTGAATGCGCATAAATTAACGTTTCATCTGTCGCCACGAAGGGCGCACAGAAAGGGTTGGCGTCGTTGTATGGGCCATGAATTTGCATATAATTTTTAGTTTATTATATCCGCTAGGGGGCGCAGCGCGGATCCTCGATGGATCCGCTGATGAATGGCCGCCATTCATTTGGATTTCGGCTCGAGGTAACGCTTGGTGATATCGTCGGCGTATAGTTGGAGTCAACCGATGCTATTCAACGGTTCTCTAGTTAAACTAGGGACCAAATTAGGTATTTGAGAGAAAAGAAAGACATTAAGAAATTCTTTATTGTGCAAATTACATTAAAAACGATTCACAGAACAATTAAATCTAACAGAAGTGATTTCTTCCAGTCAACCTTTGGGGGGTGATGATAATAAGAATTGAAATTCATAAGATTTGAATGTATACCACATTGATTATTTGCTAGCCAATGCGTTTGGTTTGTTTGCGTTTAGTTCCTGAACGTTATGGAATGAAAACATGAAAAAAAACATATATAATTTCATGAGCTGCTCGTAACCTAGTGGCGCGGGGACTGGCCTAGCGTACGAGAGGCCCGGGTTCAATACCAACTTGCACCACTGTCTTTCTCTTTCAGAGTTCGATAAGTGCATTTCGTCACGAATGCGAGCTGCTCCATGGTTCGGAATCCATGTAAAACTGTAGGTCCCCTTCCCTACCTACAGGGTTTGAGCCCGCCCGGGTTGGTACCATCGCATTGGATGAAAAGATGGTCGAAGCGGCAATGAAAAATTTTCCGTGTTTTCCATCCAGTTCAATGTAGCCGTGCTCATAAAGGCAAGGTCCTGGCATGGCACCTAATTCCTTCGGGAATGTGGTGTATTGGGCTAATATCATAACGGTAGTTGTGTGGTAATAGAAATCCATGACAGGTCGCATAAAAAAAAAGCTAACGTTCCACCAATATAGTTAATATGTTTGTAAAATGAAATGTTTTGCATGGAAAAAAATGCCGCCGTCAGATCTGAAACGTATTCTATTTCAAGTTTGCTGCTGATATTGATAGTAATTGCTAGTGATTTAAATAGCGTAATTTTAAAGAGCGTAATATTATTTACCAATTTGGTCCACCAAATCCACCTGATCCCAAAAATATTGACACACATTTTGACGCGAAAATCTCTTTAGCAAAGGGCAAAGTAAATAAAATCTGGCATGCGGTAAAAATACCTAAAAAAATTCTAAACATTCCAAAAGTTTTAGGATACCGATAATATTGTATTTAATTTCGCGTCGTTTATTATTATTTGAATAGTCATACAACCAGAAGTATTGAGCATGCATGAAACTCTCGCAGACAATGGCATAATTTTAATGTTCATTATTTTTCATCCATTATAATAGCTTATAAGCGTAACGTCCCATTTCATAGATAAAGATGGCTCATTGTGTTTATAAAAACCACAATACAAAGTTACGGGAGCGGAAATACGCGCCTTTTGTAGTTAGCGTTCAAACCCTCTCACTTTCGATTTTAATAAGAAATATTAACACACACTTATTCAAAGTAGAAATGTACGTACATACCGACACACCTATTACCGCAATAGGTCAGTGCATGTAGTGAATATAACTTGCAATTTGACGTACGTGAAATTATTCTATGTAAGTAGCATCGTGAAATTGATACAAAATCGTATATTTGTGAAAGGTACACATTTAAGTGATTTTACAGTGTTGCAATGATTCGAGTAATACTACACAGTTTACAATAATATAAACGTATGGAGTCGCTTGAATAAAAAAAAGAAGCTATTTCTTAAATAAAACGGTCCACAATTGACCGATAAATCGGTTAACGGGCATAAAAATACTTTTTTATTAGATAGTAAAGGCAGTGCGAAACAACGAAATAAACTGAATTTATTTATTTTTAAAATCTATACATAAAAACAAATGAGCTAATCAACAAAAATACATTGGGATGTATTAAATTAACTGGCATATTAAGCACTTTTGATTTAGATTTCATTTATGTGCCTATTTCGTTGTTATCTGAGAACTCACGAAGGATAAAAGATGGTCGCAGTGGCAGTGAAACATAGTCTGTGTTCTCATTATCTAGTTCAATTCAGCCGTGCTCATAAAGGAACAATCCTGGCATGGCGCTTAATTCCTCCTGGAATGTGGTGTTAAGGCTAATGTCATGACAGTAAGTGTTGTATTGTATATTTATATCCCACAGTCACAAAACTATTTTTTGATTAGCTATAGTGGAATTTCGAATCATACGCACGCTCCGGCATTTGCAAACATTTGCTATGCAAGCACTCACCCAGTCGCTACAATGGGCACTACGCCATTATTATGCCCATCGAACAGCATTGATCAAATATTGGCAAAAATAATAATAAAAACCGCACCGTACCAGATCACAACAAAACAAACATTTCACACATTAGAATAACAATGAGCTTTTTCAAGATATAAAAATTCTAACCCCCATTGTGTAAAATTTGACTAGCCTTTGTTTAAGATACTGATTTATAGCGCATTAAACCCTTTTCACTTTGTGTACGGGAAGAGATAAATTCGTGTGCATTATTCAAAAAAATTAAAATGGACATATTTTATCGGTGCTCACAAAGGTGGGCAATATTTTCGATCGGCAGAAGGTGTGCGGAACCTTTTTTTTTCGATTTTTTTCTCAAGCGTTTTGAATCGAGTTAAACTATGTAGTTTATTGATATTTCAGTATACACAATTTCATTACACCACCAAATTTTTTAAGTTTTTACTTAGCCTAATTTTAATATTTTGAGGCGTTGTAAACACATTTTAAAAATACTCGAAAAATTTGATGCAATGCCTCAATGTAGATGTCTTTGTATAACCTCAAATTATCGAGATCACAGTGATGTGGTATCCATTAAATATATTCAAAATATGAAATATTTTTGCAGTTGCTTGATATCAAAAACTTTTAATTAACAATAGAATTTTATAATAAGATTATCAATAACTATTTACCTCCACCAAAAAAATGCATTACTTCTTATAAACCTCCAATTTATTGGCTTAATAGGTGAACATTCGTAATAGGTCATGTTTAATTTTTTATTTAGATTATTCTTGTATTATGTATTTAATTTTAGATATTTGTATTTAGAAATCGACAATCTCAACTAATAATTAAATAAATCATTAAGTAATATTCGGACATGAAATTCCGGTGTGAATAATGTTTCTCCTCAACTGCTAGATCAATTAAGATGATTTTTTGTAAGTACTAAGTCGGTCATTTAGATGTTTCTACACTATGGTTGAACCCGGTAGATAGGGCTGTCGTCGAGGTCTATCTCGGACAGCGTCTGCCTACCTAGTTCGCTGGTATTATTACATTTGACGAGCCAACCGTTGCTCACACCTGCCAGCGAAGGGTTGAAGCTAGGACTGCGGGCGCATCGGAAGCGACCTTTTTTCTACTCAAGCAAAAAGCTCGTGACGTAAGTGCCTCTAAAATCGGACCCACCGGGGCCGCATCTCCGTTCTGACGTTCACAAACGTAGCTTCGAAGATAACAATCTGTGAAGCTTGTAAGGAGAATTTTATGCTATGTTTGGAACAACATTTTACGAGTGGCCCCTGTCAGTTCAGCTCCATACAAGCGTACTGTATCATTAATCCATAATTTTTCGTCAAATCCTTACGTTATTCTTTTCGTCGAACTCCATACATAAAATCTGAACTTTTGTTTAATTATTTCTAATAAGCAATTAACAGGCTCAGAAAATTTCTAGATTACATTTTTTAATCAATGATTCTTAAACGTACGATAAAAGTACGGTTGTATTTTTAGTATATTGAAATAATAGACATGTCAGGACCTTCCCTTTATGAGCTCGGCTACATTGAACTAGTTTGAAAACACGGACAATTTTCCATTGCGGTTTCGTCCATCATTTTATCCGATACCAACCCGGGCGGGCTTAAATCCTGCCACTTAGTAAGGGAAAGGGACCTACAGTTTTACACGGATTCCGAACCATGAAACAGCTCGCATTCGTCATGAAATGCACCCATTCATCTCAGATAGAGAAAGAAAGTGGAGTGAGAACGGGGCAATGAAAAGAACCCATGACCTCTGAAATTCTAGGCAATTCCCTGCGCCTCTGATGTAAGAGACGCTTGTACAGCCCAGCTGTACCTAAATTAAAAATTAGAATACTTTTGTTGCAAACTACGTAAACATAACCTAGAAAAAAAAGAAGTGTCACAAAAACTAATAGAAGTCACTTAAATGCATTTGAAAACGCTCTCGACTTACGACGAAAACATTTAAAAATTCGACAGTTTACATGTAGTAAGCATTCCTCAATAGAGCGTAACCGTCAATAAATTACTCAGAAGCACAATGACAGTATTAGAATCATCCCTTTTTGATCTTCGGAATGGGTTCGAGTGGATTCGCCACCCGAATTACAAGACCATGACGCGAGCAGAGGTATGGAGGGTTCCATGACAGAAAATCATAATAAAATATTAGTCCGACCAAATTAAATTTTGTGCCAAATTTTCCAATTATTGATTCCTGTGACTATGTATTGTGCGTTCTTGCGTTTTTAGACATTGTTTAAGCTGAATTATTCCACTGTATGTAAATAGATACTTAGCGGCTCGTAGCCTAGTGGCGCGGCGGCTGGCCTTGCGTACCAGAGGCCTGGGTTCAATACCGACATGCACCACTGTCTTTCTCTTTCCGAGGTCGATAAGTGCATTTCGTCATGAATGTGAGCTGCTCCATGGTTCGGAATCCATGTAAAACTGTAAGTCCCCTTCCCCTACTAGGTGGTAGGGTTTAACCCCGCCCGGGTTGGTACCATCGCATTGGATGAAAAGATGGTCAAAGCGGCATTGAAAAATTGTCCGTGTTTTCCATCCAGTTCAATGTAGCCGTGCTCATAAAGGGAAGGTCCTGGCATGGCACCTAATTCCTTAGGGAATGTGGTGTATTAATAATAACGTTAGTTGTGTGGTATTAGCCATCCACGTCAGGTCGCATAAAAAAAACTTTGAACGTGCAAACCGTCATGTACCTATCCAAGTATTTAAAAAAGGTAGCAATCGTTCTCACTCAGTCTCGCTGTCTTCGCATATTTACGCCTTGTCTAACAGCATTGCCAAACACGCGTACATAATTTATGTTTTATTTTTAACCGACTTCAAAAAAGGAGGAGGTTCTCAATTCGTCTGTATGTTTTGTTTGGTATTGTAAAGTAGGTAGTGTGCATTGAACGTATTGACGTATAATTGTTGTGTACCAAATTATCAATAAACGAACTGAACTGAACTGAACTGAACATCTCCAAGTATTTCCCTGCTTTATGCGCATACACAATGGCTCTACCGAAAGATCGAACGACATTTAGAATGTGTTATAGTTGATTGGGTTATTTAAATAGTCAGTTTATTGGGCGAAATTAATGCGACAATGCGATTTCTAGTATTCGTTGAGATGCTGAAATTATCTATTTGTCGCATACAAATATCTTTCATGTTATTATCTTAAATATGATGATATATACCTACCACAATACACGGAGATTCATATGTGAATCCTGAATAAAATAAATATACTCCCTCATTTAAAAATAACACATATATATATATAAAAATGAATTGCTGTTCGTTAGTCTCGCTAAAACTCGAGAACGGCTGGACCGATTTGGCTGATTTTGGTATTGAATTATTTCTGGAAGTCTAGAGAAGGTTAAAAAGGTGCCCATGGGCTTTCGAATATTCACGGGGCTGCGAAAACGATGCCGGCAGTCGGGTTCTACAACACAGCTGGCGGCGGCGATGGAGTCCACGCAAAACTTACCTGCGTTACACGTTACTTACTTACTAGGTAAGTAATGTAGCAGTGCAAGTGCAGAGAGGTTCTGGCGGCACATACTTACTTTTTTTAAATAGCCACCAATTGTCAACGAAGCTCGAAATGGGAATTATTAGATGTTTCTCATTCAATCATGCTAAGGTAAACTGGGGTAATTCCGAACGCTTTTTACGATATTTTACTTCGGCGTCAAATTGTGCGTTATCAGTGATACTTTTCTTTGAAGGTTTTTTTTTTTGTAAGGTAAGAATATTTTAATCTTTGTTAATCCGTGCGAATAGAGTTATATTATCAAAGAGCAAAAATAAAATAAATTAAAATGCGCCAGAATGCAGAACCTTCTAATTCCGAACGTAAAAATCTAATTCCGAATGATGAGTGCCTAATTCCGAACGTGCATATTATTTTCATAAAAAATCGAATAATTCTACTTTGGAAAAAAGGAATAGTTACCAAATAAATCTAGACATGTTATAATTCACATAACTGGTCATTTTTACCAAGATTTCCATAAGAAAACGATACTTCCTCTCTGTGTTCAAACACCACATTTAAGGCGCCGCTCTCCTAAAATGTAATATATTATAGTAGCATTTTCGGTATTTTTAAATTCACAATTAATTCAACCTGGCTTGTCAATCTATTTTATTGCTATATTTTTACGTAACGCATTTGCTACATCATCTTTAGTATACTGTTTTCTTCAAATCGGTGCCATGATTAACTGAAAAAAATAATTAAATAAAGTTTGTACAATGCTTGCCTATTTGACTTTAACATGCCTTATGGTCCAAAACGTCCATAAACGTCGAGTTTTATGCTACCCTGTGCCAATATTTAAGAAAAAAGTCAGATTACCTGTTCGTCTCTTTAGATTTTCACTTTTGTTTGACAAATCATTTTATTTTTACGGATAAACAGTCCTCAGCTTAATTATTTAGCTCAACGTTTCGTCTACCACGCTGCGGACATCTTCTGGATTCGCGACTGTCGTCTGCTTTATCCATAGAGCGCTAGGAGTACTATGAGCGAATCCTGAAGATGTCCACGTCGTGGTGGAGCTAAGTAAGCTGAACACTGTTTATCCGTAAATAAAAAATATTTTGTCAACAAAATGTGAAAATCTAAACAGACAAACAGAAGTTATGTAATTTTTTGTCGTTTAGAAGTTTATGTCTTATTCTTTTAATTTTTTTTATTTCAACCCCAATTTTCAAATAAAAAAGCACAAACTGAATTACGCAATATTGATAAAAAAAATCGTAACCAATTAAAAAAAAGATGGAATCTTTGATTTGTGGTAAAGCTTACTTCCTCAGGTGTGATACAATTATCATTTATCAATTCGGTTTCAATTTAAATCCGTAGCGCTATTGATTCACGTCAACTTGCTTGAGCCGCGGTTTTGAATTTAAACTGAAACTAAATAGACAAATGAACATTTTTATTTTTACAATAAGCCGAACCACCATTTTATTTTTATTTTTTTATTTAACACTATAAATGCCAATTCTTTAAACAAAAATGTGCCTACATGCCTTAGCATGCACCCGCAAAAACCTTGATGTGAATAAATAAGTAAGTATCTCCCCTTAAGTGAATAGTATCGTTCGGAATTAGGGCATTGTATGGCAAACTGTTTGACCCTAATTACGTACGAGAAAAATACTGTGAAATAGTTTTTTTTTTAAGTAATAAAATTTTTAATAACATTACTTTATTATTTTGAACCGCCAAACTAAGTATGTTTTTAGGATTTTGGCAGAAAAACGTGTTTCTCTGATTATTGAAAATACTTACTTTACCCAAATTCTTTAGTCTTTAAAATGTTAACAATTAACAGGTTGAACGACGGATTTTGGTAAATAGACTTGAAAAGTCTTTATCTTTTCTAATAACTAATCAGAAATTTGCTAAGCAATGTGTTTTCTGTGCAAATGTTATAGTAAATAGGCAATGGAAATACCTAATTGCGTACGTCGTTCGGAATTAGATAGTCCATACAACAAATCATCGTAAATCCGAACTACGATATTTCTACAATTCTAAATAAAAACCTGAAATTTTACTCACTTCAAATCACAGAAAAACTTATCACCTTCCTCACTATATCAAAATAGTCTTGCATGTCACGATGTTTGCCGCCGCTAAATCACTTCTGAGAAGACGTCACCCGTGGGATTCGCGCCAAAATTGTATGGGCGTACGTGGCAGACGCTCTCCGGCGCGGAACTGAGTGAATTTTAACAAATTTGACTAATATATATTCTAATTATTGTAAGCCATTTTCTTCCTTAATAAATTTTGGATGTTTTTGCTTTTAAATTTTGTGTCAAATAGCACAAAAATAATAGAATACAGACAAAATAAAAGCGTTCGATAATTAGGTGGGATTTTTTAACTCGTTCGGAATTACCCGATTTTACCTTATTTCGGCTCGAACGATCTTGATTAAATTTGATAGATACATTGTCTTGGACCAGTTTGACCCTATTTTGGACCAGTCATGTGGGCTACTCTTAATCCATGAAATAATTTAGCCGACACTAACCCGAGCGGTGCCGGGTACCGCAGCTAGTTTATGATATATTTTTTTCTGTAATTAGGTACTTAATGGATACGGCAAAATTTAATAATTAATTAATAATTAATAAATAATAATTAATTACTAGCTTGAGTTTATGCAACGACATATTGATTCATTGCAATCAGATATTGAAAATAATCAAAAAAACTGTTTGGTCTTGATACTTTGACAGTATTTTCCAGGTATTTTCCACCTTGGCTGTAATGACGTAGGTTTTTATCTGTAATATGTTAAGTTAGATCGCTTAGGCCTTTTACTCTTAAGCAACCACAAGTTCAAAAGAAGCGAACTTTCAACAGTAAAGACATAATAAATTCGTCTAGGCAGTCAAACGTACGGCTGATAAGTTGAGACCGCAAAAAACTCAAAATATCGGTCACATAATTCCATGAAGATATGCAGTGCTGACCGGATTAGCATGTCAAGCTATGTTATAATATTAGCGATCTGTTACAGTAATAATGGAATGAATAATTCATACACGATACATTTTTTTTTACCGTCATGATGTGATAAAACCCGGACAAGTGCGAGTCGGACTCGTACCATGCTAAAAGATCACGCTTCTTGTGAAATTCAAAATAGAGTAGAATTTAGAATGGAAATGTTGTGAACATTTCAAGCTTCTACCTACGGTTCATGACGACGTACGGACGGACGCACCGACAGCGGAGGCTTCATAATAGGGTCCCTTTGGCAACCTTTGGGTACGGAATCCTAAAAAAACTACTAAATAGTTAATTATTCTACAAAAAATAATATGCAAGTCATTGAAAACAATTAAAGGCAGGGAAAAAAAAATCACCAAAAAATCAAATAATTAAAGATGTCTAATTAAGTGCGTAGTATCAATTATTTATTTATTTTCATATATTTTAAATTAAAAAATACTCTTAAAATAAATGATGAAAAATGCGTAACTTATATATTCCGTGTAACCAAATTGTATGAAACACATATATTTAGAAGTATTTACCGTTTTCAATTACATTGCTGGAATTTGGAAACCATCTAATATCTGTCTATTTGAGCGTAAATTTATGCATGCGTTTTCACATAATGTCTATCTTTGAGCAATGCTTACATCTTCTCACAAAAATAACAAACATTCAGACATATGACTTTGTCCAACTTCGCACTCTTCCCTGAATATTTTGTTCGCAAACTTCTCGACAGGAGTATATACTAACTCTAGAGTTGTGAGACCTCATTTTTATATAAGTTTGACTTGTTCTGTTGCTAGGAGTTTGTTCGCGGTTTACACTGAGAAAGAAGACGTCAACTATATTTAGGTTAAATGTTATCAGCACGGTTTTAAGGTCGAACTAAACCGGTTTTTGTATGGTTAGTCCGGTGCTGATCTCGTACTAAGTTTTGACAGGTCCTCTCTGAATACGATTGTTAGAGCCGCCCGTAGCGCAAGGGCATGGGGAGTAGCTTTCCATGCCAGAGGTTGTGGATCCCAACCCCGTTCATGAACCATTTTCTTACTCTTTCAAAATTAGGTAAATGCATTTCACAAATGAGCCTGTACCGTGGTCCGGAATGCACGCAAAGTTGTAGGTTTCAACACACCAACGAGACCATTAAGGTGGCCCTTCCCGGCGGGACTAACTCATTCGCGGGCACGGTTCAAAATCGTGCTATTACGCTCTGGGAGGTTTCCTGTATCAAAGAAAAAGACAGGCTCCATGATGAGGAGGATGCAACATGTTCCAAGCAGACGATGCGCATAGAGTTTGAAATGTTATTTACAAAACTACTTATAGATAAAAAGTAAATCACGAAAGCTGTATTCAAAAATAATTTAAAATCTTATTAATTATATATTTTCATGAAACAAGCTAGGTTTGATGACGAATCTTTTTTAGATGGTTTTGTTAATTCCTTGAGTAATCCACGTCCAAACTTATTGTATAAAGTGCGAAAACATTTCGAAAATTATGCCCTTGTAACTTCCAGACCAAACAACATTTTACAATGCCTATGGTCATGAAACATCTGGTTCGATTAGATAAAGCTGTTTTGAGTACAATGTTGGTTTTCTGACAATAAATATACACATGGTTTTCTTTCCACGTTTGTATGGGTAGTTGTGCGGGAAAGCGCACCTACAAGTCTTCTGTCTTATTTCAAGTTTTTGCTCAACGCTGCCATATAAGAGAGTACCCTATGATCACCATATGCGAAATAAATTGCACACGATATAAAAAGAGCCACGAATAAGTTCTGGCCGGGCTAGACACAGAAAAGCTCACACAATTCCTGAAATATCGCTCGCTAGATGGCGCCGAAGAATAACCGGCGAGCCGCGGCGGTGTGAAAATGCGAAAGAGCGAATATTCGCATGTGAAAATGCAAAGGCGTTTGACTGAAATAGTGCAGTCGAGGACACGGAAAGAAATCGAGAATGCAACTATCCTTCAGCGAACGTGTTGACAGTTACACATTAATAAAAGATGGCAATATATTTTTTCGTGAAGGTGCGTTGAAGAAATAAATTAACGTTTTATATGTCTAGAAGTAAACGTAAGATTTCTCGGTCGTTTATACCGACACCTTGACTTTTTATTTATAATAATTCTGTTCTGTTGAAACATTTAACGAAACAGTAATCAATTCATTAAATTATTACTGAGTGATTACACCAGCAAAATATCGTTGGCCTGGGTCTGTCAGTGCAGTGACAGGTAGAATTTGTGATGGTGCCTGTGACACAGGAACTTTGGAGACACCAATTTGAAGCCTTTACGAGTAGTTCGTGCCTAGTGAGCTTCGCCTTGCGAATTGGCGACATAAGTGTGACATGTACCTTTTCAGTTCGGTAATGCCGGTGTTTTCGCGAGTGTGTGTGCAATAGGGCCCTCGAAGAACGCCAAAATTTAGCAAAAAGCAAGCAAACGCCTAGCGAGCGCCAAGACTAGTGAGAAGACCTTGTTCTATACTGAATCCAGTATGTTAGGGTATCTTTCCGACGCGTCGGCATCTTAGAGCGCGTCCATCTGACGTTGATCACCACCCGCAAACACCAGTAAACCGAGCCTACAGACCTGCCAAATCGCCAACTACAATAACCGTGCAATCCGCCTCTCTTTGACGCTACTTTATGGAGTTCTCTGTTCTTTGCGCAAACGAGGAGGTAGCGCGGCAAGTTACGAGTGTATTTCAAGCAGCCATTTTATTCTTCTTCAGATTAGATAATAGGTACCGTACTAGTAACGACTCACACGTATTCGTTCCAAGAACATGTGGCAATGAAACGTTCCACGCTCAGCATGTTTTTGCTCGTCGTTGAGTTGAGATATTGGTGGTAATTTCCTCAACAAATCAAAGAAAATACAAATATTCTCATCAATATCGCGTTACGAGATTTAAATAGTTTAATACTTATTTCTAGAAAGTTCTAAATCATTTATGAATATGCACTGATTCTCAATCCTACAATAAAGGTGAATTTGTAACTCAAAGAAGATAACCTTACCTGTGCATACATGATTCTGACCTTCCGTTAGCATCAAGAGCTGTTCCAAGTTTTCAAGATACTTTTTAAAGCCATAGCAAAGTAATTTTGAGCAATTTACACTAAATTCCTCTTTAATGTTTGGGATTTATAATTTAAAGTAAAAGCTGAAGTCCGTCTGACGGTCCGAAGTTAATGTTATCGACACAACGTCTACATTACAACGATACGCCATCTCCAAAGCAACCCACTTCCGAATCGTCGAAGCCTATACATTTATTTAATCTCACTCAACAATATCCAACGCGCTGCGTGCTCGCATTTCGTTCCTTTTTCCTTATCCACCTTAGAATTTGACAAACCGCCCCCACCTCCGGGTTATGGGGCGCGGGGGTGGGGTGGTTGTGGGGGTGGGGGCGGCAAACGTCACGTCAACCCTTCCACCCCTCGCCAGCAGGCGCTGCCGTCGCGACTATGTGTGCCATATGCGAGTAGCACATTATCTATCACTGTGCCGGAAGGTGTGGAAACGCATTGGTTTTTTTTAATGAAGCCGTTTAATGCTTTCTTAAAACGGAGCGAAAAAGGAGTGTCATAAGCCTCTTTTATTTAATATATTTTAAACAAATCAGTTAATTCCTGTATCATTAACATTCAGAGGGTTGTGTCTGACCACCATTTACTGTGCAAAATAAATCTTAGTTAACTGTGTTACCTGTAAGTGGTGTTTTTGAACCCACGCAGATTGCTAACCAGCAAATGAACAGCATTTTTGATGGGTTAGAAAATATTTAGGAAAGGTTTTAATCAAAATGACATTGGTTGCAATGTTCGGATTGCTGCGTTTTATGTTTACAGCTACACCCACTGGTGAGTATTACCAATGGGTGTAGCTGAGTTATTTCTTCAAATATGCTCTTTTAATAAAATTATTCATTCAAATAAATTCATTTTAATAAAAAGGATGAAAGTTTAGTCCACTCTCCAATAAAGATTCAGTGCGTATCATATTCGTAGCACAAGAATCTCCACAGATGTCTCTGTGCCGGTATGACACATGTGCGGCGCCCTATAAAGCCAGTATTGATCTACTCGCACTATACAGGCACGAACAAGAATATTATACAGCCTACGAAAGCTTACGATTTTTGTGCCAGCGAATATAAGATAACCTGAGCACTAGTCAACTCTTAAAGCCTCCATAAAAGGGTTTTTTTTTCGACATGTGACGACTTTGGAACATTGTGTTAACGGTTTCCTGATAGAAAACCCTCGACGGGTATTAACGAAAAATAATATCGAATAACTGTTCAACGATTCATAAAATGTTTACGAAATCTTAGAACCTAGACGCACCTAAACGAAAACCTTAAAATCGTTGAGTTCTTGAAACGATCCCAATTTGATAGCAGCTTTCAAACCCCAAAATAAATCTGCAGTCTCAGCGATCTCCTAGCATCGCTTAGAACTATGTGGTGGAAACCAATAAACGTGTTGTCATCCCGCTCTGATTGATGGTTATTTTATGCGCCAAACTATCGTTTTCTCTCGCTCGCACCCTGCTTTTCGCTCTGTGGCATTGGGAAAATTGCCAGAGGATATTACTCTTCGGGAAGCCAAGAGCTTGTGCTCTAGAATTTATACGATCTGATATTTTGATAAAAATGAGCGTCGATTGTGCGGATAGTAGCAGACGCAAAAATATTGTCAAGAAATAAAAACATTCTCATCAATAAAGTTTGTGGCACCTAAATTCTAAATGTTCTATACTTTGCAATCAACATAATACAAAGTATACCTTAATTATTAAAGCTAATAGTGTTGATACTTTCGGCACAAATTAGTAAAATGTTATGGCGGGCATAGTCTTAGCAAATAAACTGACACCAGTTGTTATTATGATTTTCGTGAATTCGTTTAACTTTAAAAAGTAAGTAAAGTAAAAAATATTTGTTGAATGATAATGCACATGCAATACTGTCCCCTGCACTAGTCCGCAGACTGTGCTGGAGATAAGAGTAAGTAGTAATGATTTACAGGTAAACGTGGAGCAGTTTTTAATGTACTAGCTACTTATTAATATTATTAAAAATATATTTATTTTCGACAACCTGTTTTATATACAATATCGTAAAAAACAAACAAAACAAATCAGAAAAAACTATTTAGTTTTTACCTGTGTTTTCTCCTATCATCAATGGCATATATGTACTTGCTGTTATTTTTACAAGGAATTGTAAAAATAACAGCAAGAGCTGTAAAGAGTGGCAAAAACTTTTCTAAACAAAGACTAATGAAAAAATTCAACCAAAGTTTTTTGCTAGTTCTTTTTCCCTGTGATTGTTGAACCGGCTAACGAGAAAATATGACAAATCTCAGTTCACTGTACATGCCTATGGATGATGAATAGACAATATATAACAGTAAACGATCATATAATCACAACAGACCTGCGCTCTCTGTCTACTTGCACGATGTGGTGTGGAAAATATAACATTTCCGTTTTCATCTCGCGCTCGAAATGATAAAAAAGATTTAAATAATGACTCGGAAGTGGGCACGCTGCAGTTTTTGAACTTTTAGCGTATTTACACTGTTAGCGTTGACTAATATAAAGATTTACAAAAGAAATACACAAAACAGTTTTACAATATTAAGAGGATAGTGAGGTGATCAATCAATGGCTCGTGGCTGTTTCCTCTGTCAAATTAAGAATTATTGATTTTAAATTGTACATATTAATAAAAAAACTAAGAACTACGTCGGTACGTTTCGATTTATTTGAAAACATTACTTATATCCATCTCATACATATATCCATCTCATCGTATCTCTTAGTTGATTTCATTTCGGAATAACAATTCCTTATTCAGTAATTCAGTATTCAGTATATTTATTGACAAAAAGATTAAAGTAAACATGACAACATATAGGTTTAGGAAAAGATAACATCAATGCAATTATTATCTAAAGTTCGCATAGTTGTCGGTTGTGATAGTGCTGCCGGACTAGGCTCTGCCCGTATCCCGGCTAGTTGAGTCATTCAGGGACAGTGTGTGTATTATGTCATCTTGTGCTGTGTGAACTATCTCTTCTACTTCAAACGTAATTATAAAAAGGTAGGTAAGACTGTTGAAAAACAAAACAAAAAATGTAAAATCTAACAAAAGCTAATGAAATAATGGAATAGAAATATATAATACAAAAAAAGAGAAACAATACTTAGATAATATGAGTATATAACTATATAAGTAGACATTCTGAACCAGATCATAAATATACTACAGCATTTAAGACTTTAAAAGTAAGTATTTTAATTAATGCGTTAAATAAAATATTTATAAAGACAGAATTAATCCAAGCTACATCATTTGTGGGTGCTTCCATAAAAACAAAAACAGGAAAAAAATGTTATTTAAGGGTACTCAGCGCTTCCTCACTTTTGGACAGGCCAGTTTCCAATAGCCACCTAAACACCGAGTGCTTGAGTTTTTTTTCGTAGAAATTGTGCCATTCTGTGTTATGATTGTACATTCGAGGTGCTTGAAATAAATAGAATTTTTGGGCAAATTTTGTTCGAAATTTAGGTGGCCGTGCAAGTGATGCAATTCGTGTGTTGTGGGAGTGAGGTGGGTTAACGTGGGTGTGTATATTCTTATGGTGATAAATAATTAGAGTTTGAATATATAATTGGCGGACTCCCAAAAGCTCAGTTTCATGAAGCAGTTTTTGGGTTGGGTACATGCGTTTCTTTTTAAAAAGAACCCTAAGTACAGACTTTTGAGCCTTTATGAGCGGATCCATTGCAGACTTATTTGCACCTCCCCATACAAGTATTCCATATTTTAAAAGACTTTGGACTAGAGCGAAATATACCATCTTTAGATGTTTAAATGTCAGAATGTCTCTCAGTTCCTTTAGAAAATATGTTAGTTTTCTTAACTTTCCAGCTACGCTTTCAATGTGTGCTGTCCATGACAAGTACTCGTCAATAAAAACTCCAAGATATTTAACGGTAATTGATTTTCTTATAATGGGACAGTGGCAGTTAGGCATAGGGGTGAATTTGGAGGATTGATCGAAATTGTGGCATATGTGCATTTGCAGACTCGCATTTGGCATTGGGTTTGTTCTCTTAGATATGGCAAAGTAGACACAGCTGCTTTTTTTAATATTTAGGTTTAGCAAATTGTGATCGTACCACCATCGCGCTTGTGCTAATCCTGCTTCTGCCATATTTTCGGCTTCTTCCCAAGTCTTACCCTTAAACAAGAGAACTGTGTCATCTGCAAATGCAATAACCTCACCATTTTTTAGGGTCATTTCGCACAGATCATTTACGTACACCTGAAAGAGGATTGGGCCTAACACACTTCCTTGCGGGACCCCGTAAGATATCCCAGAGGGATCGCTCAGAGCTGAATCACATTTCGTTGCTTGTGTTCTGTGCTAGATAGTCTTTGAACCAGCTGTGAGCCACTCCTCTCACACCTGCATTCTCTAACTTTTTTTTTTTTTTAAGTAGTGTATGTGAAACCGAATCAAAAGCTTTTTGTATGTCCAGAAAAACTCCGATACAACGTTCGCCTGTATCCATAGAGGTAACTAAGGATCGTGTTAGCTGTTCAAGTGCATTTTCTGTGCTCAAATTATGTCTAAATCCAAACTGTCTTGACGAAATAATGTTGTGCTTGTCAAAGAACTCGAGTAATCTTTTCTTTACATTTTTTTCTAATATCTTGGATAATGTGCTAAGTAGTGAGATGGGGCGATAGTTAGCACAGTCAGTAGCATCTCCGCCTTTAAAAATGGGGGTCACTACAGCATTTTTTAAGCAGTCCGGAAATATTCCCATCTCAATACATTTGTTGAAGATGTGCGTTAGTGGCTCTACCAGGCTATTTTTACACCATTTTATTACCTGAGCTGTTATACCATCAGCTCCGGGTGCTGATGTAATTTTTAAATTGTCTATTGTTGATAACATCTCGTGATGGGTTATCGGCGAAAAGTATAAAGAGTCTGTTACAGAATGTTTTGGTCTGTATTGTCTCACAAGATGTTTTTCGTTCGTGTGAAGCATATTGAGCTTTTGCAGTGCTAGCTGTGCACCAATTGAAGAGAAGTATGTGTTCAATGTGTTAAGTTTTGAATGTATGTTGTTGTCGTTATGTTTTGTAGTGATTGGTGTTATGTCTGTGTGCTTGATCATGTTTGTATTAGTAATGTCCTTTATGCAATTCCATATTTTCTTTGAGTTTGCACCTGCATCTTCAATTTTTTTGCCAAAATGAAGTTCTCTTGCCATTTTTATTGCCAGTTTGGTGTTATTTCTGTATTTTGTATAGCATGTTTTTTTATGAAGATCGTCAGGAAATAGACGGGTTTGCATGTGTAAGTAGTCCCTTTTTTGCATACTTTTTATGAGCCCAACGCTTATCCATGGCTTTAAATTATGATTTTACAATTTTATTAATTTTATTTGTTTGTTCGAGTCTATAATTTTCTTAATTATGTTTACCAAACAAGTTAATGCAGTGTTAGGGTCTGTTATACGATAGATTTCAGACCAATCTTCCTTTTTCATATCTGACTCTATGTTACGATAGTCATATTTTATATGTGAATTTGCAGTAGGAATTTCGCTTTTTAAGTTTTTCAACTCGATTAAAATTGGGTCATGGTCTGTCAAGTCTGTCATACATACAAGTGCAGTAACAGTATGTTTTGTTCGTGTTATAAAATGATCCAAGCAGCTGTTCAGTCTAGTTGGTATATTAATCGCAATCTGTAAATTATGTTCCGCAAGTAGATTCAGATAATCTTCGGTATTATTTTGACTCATGTCCAAAATGTCGATGTTAATATCCCCTGTCAATATTGTAGTTAACTGGTCTTTGGTATAATTTAAAAGAATTTTATCAAGCGAGTTCAAAAAATTTTCAGCCTGGCGATAAGATAGTGATCTATATACAACTATAACAGTAATATTTTCCACGTTAAGAACTAAACAGTTAGCTTCCTCGCAGGGTGGTTCGCAAGTCAAAGTAGTTAGGTGCTGTTTGACGTATGCAATAACTCCATCGTTTTGTAACGGGTTAACAAGTGTGTTGTATGTTTTGTATCCGGTCAAACGTTTAGGAATGTATGATTGTGAAATCCAGCATTCCGTTAAGATTATAATATCAAATTCAATACTAAATCTGTTCAATAAAACACAGAAGCTGTCAAAGTTGCAGTTTATACTTCTGATATTCACTGTTAGCATTTTAAAATAAGAGGAGTTCGAGAAGTGGGATTTACAGTTTTCTGGACTATTTATCCGGATCGATTTTGTAGTGCAAAGTCTTTCTAATTCATCTCCCAAATCTACTATGTCAAACATTATATTTCATTTTTAGGTTCAGTGTTAAATGTTGTGATTTGTAACAGTTAAATATTTCATAAAATATGGATATTTGTTGTTCTTTTACACTTTCAAATAGTGATTGATTGTTTAAACAAAATATTATGTAAAATGGTCCTAAAGGACTAATGTGTTTAATTAAGAGTATATGATTCAGTCTTAAAATAATCATAAGCCTGCTCCCGTTCCATAAAATATATAGCTTAGTTGATATAGGAAACGATACGTAAATATATAAATGTAAAAAAACCTGAGTTAAACAATATATGTCAGAATCGTAAGCAATCTGTAAATAAACTGAGAGAGATCGGAGTCATATTTTTTCAAGTCCTGCAATAGTTTTAACCACGATACGGTCAGAGCCCTCATCTTTCCTCAAGTAAACAAGGTTCCCTCTTGCCCATACAAATTTGTAGTTCTTGCTGGCTGCTACTTTTTTTGCTTGCGCGAGTATGAATTTGCATCTCGGCGTGAGTCTTTCTGAAACAAACACTTTTCGGTATGCGTTTGGCAACCCCATTGCAGTAGAGTTTAGACAATTTTCCGATCCCTTGCAAGCTTTATTATATTCCTTAATTTTCATCAGCAGACCGTCTCTCGCTTCTTGTGATGCCATGTGAACAATGATGGGTCTCGGAGCAGCGGCGCTGAATGGCTTGGACTTATCTCGGCGTATGGTTACGACGCTGCTTTCTTGGCTTGTGCTTTTTACTACTGCAAGAATTTTTTGCACAGCAACTTCCTCCCGAACAGTTTCGTCGCATCCTCTGATCTCGACGTCGGATTTCATCTGGCTGTATTCAGTGAGATCCATTTTGTACTCAATATTTTCCATCTGCATTTTTAAGTTCGAGTTTTCCCTGCTTAAGCTTTCGACCTGTTGTTGTAGCTTGCCATAACCAGCAATTTTTGTATGAAGATCATCGTACTGTTGCTGGAGATAAGTGATGGATTTTAGGACCTCCTTGTTCTGTGCCACAATTTCTTCATTCTTTAGCGCGTATTGCTTAAGCACTTTGTTTTGGGCATCTAGTTTTTCCTCAACTCTAGATATAATCGCTTCTTGGATTTTTTGCATCTCAACTTGCAGGATTTTGGCAAAATCTTTCGGCGGATTCTGTAAGTTAGTGTTAGAAGATTTAAGGGTCGTATTTTTCTGGGACATTTTTCCACCCTTTGAGGTTCCCGATGTTTGTGTGGTGTTAGTTGGGTCATCAGTAAAAGGGGATTTATTTGTAGTTTGTAATGTAGACGAAGGCGTACCGTATACAGAACATAACGGAGCCTGCTCCGGGAGGGTCGGTGTGACCTCGCCAGTAGGAGTCCCGCCGGCCGGTTTCGGGCGGGGACTGTTGGCGTGCTAGACGAAGTTTGGAGACGCAATTGGGGCATGTCCAAGTCGTTAGTTGCAACCTTGTGCGCCTAAAGTCTTCGGCGGGAAATACACATGCTGGGTGATAGGACAATTTGCAGCCGGAGCAAACAACAGTTTCGTCTGTTTCGCCGATGTTTGTACAGCACGCTTCACACACACTCATAGTGAATTGGAAGTACGAACCCAGTGCTTTAATTATTCCACAGCTCGGTGTTAAGTTCACTACTAACTATGTCGTTACAATCGTCGATTTTGACGGAAAAAAGTGATCTCTTACGACGACATATCCACTCTGTCCAAGGTGCCAGAGATGACTGATTAACTTATTTGACTGAGGAAACAGGCACGAGCCATTGTATGGAACTCGATCACCTCATTATCCTCTTAAGAAGCGACAGAGATGCATTTTTTCGTCGCTTGTACTTTTTCGGTTCTGGTTACAGATGTTTCCAAGTGGTCTCAGTACTCCATGGTTCTACTATCGGCATATTGTGTTGCATACTTTCTCAGAAAATGTCAGTCATCAGCGACGGGCAACCATTTAGCATGAATTTATACAATATATTTGTACTTTGGACAAATATATATGCGCAAAAGATTTGTGTCTGAGGCGGCGCGTCTCTGCTGTGAAAATGACAGGCGGAAAATTCGCAAGCAAACAGATTTATAGCATTGCTTTCCCCTCTCGCCCTCGCCTCGACGTAGATACAGCCTAGATGCTCTGGTATCGCCTTAAAAGGTGCATATCTCACCCGCGTTTAAATTAAAGGGGTGGATGAACGTGTCATGGTCGATAGCGTTTGGCTTCTTCTTTTCATAAAAAAACATATTTACATTTGTTGGAAAAAAGTACTCTGGGAAAATCCAGTTTAGTTTCTAGCTAACATCAAGAAAGATGCTATATATTTTTCCAACTTAATATTTCCCGGTGTGCGACGTCGTTCGCAAGCCCATCAAGTCGAAAAGACAAGAAAACGCCGCCTCGTGGGCGCTGGAAGCCTACAGGGGGGCGGTGAAGGGCTCAGAGGAAATCCGGGGGCGTTGGCTAATTTGTGTTTTCTAATATTTTATAGTATCATCTACTTTAATCTAAAATTAATCAATTATTTTGATAAATATTATTTTTAAAGCTTCGTTTCTTGCCCTCGTTAAAAGTCAGAAACAAAATATAATCGTTAACACATGTGGCATGCTATTTTTACGCTTATTGTTTTATTTAAGGAATGATTGCGATTATGATTTCTAAGATGTGGTAAAGATTTGGGGAGCGTTGGAAAATTATAGATTCTCAAAGTGGGCGGTAGACAAAAAAGTTTGAGAACCTCTGTTCTAAATGAACATGTCAAGCAACGAGGTAAACCTACTTAAGAAACCCCTTTGATCAAACGAATCGAAACACTGAGGCTGAGATAAAAGTAGTACTTTGTGACGTCACTTTGACACATTTTGTATGGAGGAAGTCTTCAAAGTAATGCCAAATGTGTCAAAATGACGTCACAAAGTACTTCTTTTCGTTAGTCTTAGTTTTTGTTACGACTATTTATCTCAGCCTGAGACAACTTTTCACTTCCTACATGCCTGTAATATTCTGCAGCTCAGTTAAGATGGAAGGATGGACGTACGGACAGTCGGAACGGAACTCTAACCATCTGGATACGGAACTCTAATAACCATCCAATTTCAATTCTTAAATAGAAATAGTTTAACTTTATTACTCGTAGTTACGAAAATAGCCGGTATTGTTTTAAACTCGCCGAATGGCCCCGTACACAATTAGTAGCAATAAGCCGCAGTTAGCAAGCAGCGATTATTATGCAAATGTCGCAAGGCCAAGGGTTCCGTGCACAATGGCTCCGTGCTTACAGCCCGATGCGACGGATCGCTCCGTGCATCTGCTTTAGCTAATTTGACTAACAATGCTGCGCTACTACGAATTTATTAAAAATATTCGGAACCCTTTTTTACCGGATATTTTGTGTATTTTAATCAGACTTGGAAAATATAGGAGCAATGCGTGCCAAAATCTGATTACAGTATACACGCGTTTTGATGTCGCAAATAAATTGAATTTTCACAAACAAAAATGTGCTAATTGTATATAAATTTAGTTATTTATCATATTGCTTAGAAATAAGGAAAATGATAAATAGACAACACCAAGACAATTTAAAACTTATTTTGTGTAAGAAATTGCTTAGAATCTATTAAATTAAATACCAGACTCTTCAAAATTTTAATAACCATATAGAATGAGAACTACATTTTGGATAACAAGAATGGACCATATTTGTCTCGAGCTGAAGAAGAATTATGCCCATATCTAGCGCATATATTTTTTAAAATATCAGCTTTGTTAGAAAATATTAGAAAAAGAACAAAAACACCTATCATTTGTATATGTGACCATGATGTTGTTTAACCAAATTCTTGAGAAAAAGAGAATAATAATAAAATATATAGATATTTTTTGTACCGATAATTAATATAAAAACAACTGAAACTCTAACAATACTCATAGAAAATGAAACTTTCAAATACATTGAAAACTGTAACTAAAATCGGGCTACAGCCAGCAAATATTTTACAAGAACAAGAAGCTTTTACCTAATTAAATTGTGGTGTAAATAAAAAAAATATAGTACAATTTGTATTTGTTCTTTAGCAAAGCGATTTGAAACGTTGAAACTTAAAAAAACAGAATGTATGCAGACTCCTACAATTTGCCACCAGCTGACTAACTAGATTTCATTCTCGAAGGCTTTGTCGAAAGTCAAAAGCTCGACGCGAGAAGTCGAAGTGTTATCTTTACTGCGGCCTCCGCGCCCAGCCTCCCTTACATCCTGCGCCCCGTCGCGTAGATAAGCCTCGGGTTGGGTGCCTCAGTGTCGCCACAACCGATACAGTTTGCTCTTGACGATTGTAGCTGATATATTCTTGTATCAAATCGTCATCAAAGACTTGTATCTTGAGTTCAAATAATCAATCGTTCTTTCTGAAATGTTAGAAATCATGAAATAATTCAAAATATCTTGGAATTCAAGCAGATGCGAGTAATTATCAATGGAAAGCAGTTATGATGCATGTAATAAAACATTTTAATAATTGTGACTAAACTAAACCAAAATGAAATGTTAACTAACTCATAGTTTCAACATTATGTTACTTAACTTTAGCTATGCTTTTATTATTTTTTAGCAATGTTTGTGATGTTACATCGATGGGTAGTACAATATTCCTTGGGTAATAATAAATAATAATAATAAAGCTTTATTTGATTCCATGCAATAACAGTTGTACAGTTTTTGCCTTAAATATTAACTATAAATATTAAAATAAAAGAAAATAATGCAAAAAAAAGGAATCATTAATGCTACGTTTTTATTGTTGCATGGACCCCTTTCGGGTAAAAGCCTCCTCCAAGGATTTCCACTTTTCCTGTTCAGATCTTTGTAATTTTTTTTTTCTTGATGCCAATTCATTCTAAAGGAATCATAGCATCTTCTTATATCTTTCTTTGTAAATTTTTTAAAGTTCTTTAGGTTTTATTATAATTTTTAGGCTTATTGGTAGTTTGTTCCGTTCTTTCTTGAAGTGCCATTTTGATAGGATATTTCTTCTTACTTTCCTTTTCAGGTTATTTTTTCCTTATAATAGAGAGCTATATAAGTATATATATTTTTTCTTCATACATTATATGTATCGTGACCGCTTAGGTGCGCTGCATTTAGCTCGATAAGTTGAGGTTCTGTTGGTAGTAATTTCGTGGTGACGGTGCAAACTTTTTTTTTTTTTTTGGAGGGTTTTGGTCGATCTCTCCCGCGGTGACCTGCCGTGCTGGGAGATGGGGGGAGGGGGGGTGAAGAGGGTGGGTCCGACTGCGGTAGCTTAGTTTTGCAGTGATGTTTTCGTCTGGCTTTGAGAGGTATCTGTCGAAGCAAAGGTTAGTTTTGGTTTTTGTAGTATATAATCTTTTATGTTAGTAGCTTTGTTTTTCTTGGATGGTTGCTTATTTTCATATTCTGCTTTTTCGCCGCTACGGTGCGATGTTTCCGGAGATTCTGACAGGTTTCTCTTATTGAACTGGGGGCGAGGGGTACGTTTGTTGTTGCTCAATACTATAAGTTTGTCGTATTTTATAAAGGCAGTGTTGCCTGCTTCTTTTTCATTCCGCAGTTGAGCTTGGAGTTCTTTGCGCTTGTTGAGGACATCTATTGGGTAATCTTCCTTCATGTAATACGGAGTGTTTTGTAGACAAGACTGGTTTTTCTGAATATTTAATTTTAAACCTATCGTAGTGAATGATATTACAACCGGTCTGATTTTTTCGCCTTTCTTCCCCATTCTTCTGACAGCTTCAATGCTGCATCTGTCATATGTGAGTCCGAAGTGAGTCTTTATTATGTTCATAATAATATCTTCTAGTTCTTGATAGGATTTTTCGCGTTCTTCTACTCCGAACATAACTAGGTTTTTGCGTCTAATATGTCTCTCTAAGTAGTTTATTTTTGCGTTTTGTTCGTCCACTTTTTTCTCTAAAAGTGCGTTTTTCAGTTCCATACTAGCAAATTTCTCATTAATATTGTTATTTATTGTGTTTTTTATATCCTCCTTCATCTCTGCCATGTCTTGTTTTTGTTGTTTCATATCTTGCTGCATTTTTAATAACATTTGTTTTATTTCATCCATGGTGTATTAGACAAGAGATGTGGAGCCGAGCGACCTCTATGGAAAGTATCATGCGCGCTTTAGTCTGTTGCATTGGCTAAGTAGAAGCTAGTTGGTTGAGTAGATCATACTATCGTTATGTGTGGACGTAAACGATATGAACGAGTGGCACTAGATGGCAGCAGCGGTGGTGAGCTGATATATGCGGTATTTTGTCTTTAGCGGAAGAAAACGTTGCACCAAAATTACGCTGGACGGTGCTAGTATCGTCCTTTTATTCGAAAAACAACCTAATCGGGACTTGATTGGGAAGTTCTGACAAATGTCAACAGATGGCGATTATAGCGCTGATTTTTATGTTTATCACGAAGAAATTAGTATACACTTTTGAGGTTTTGGATGTTTTCTGATTTTGATACAGGCAATTGTCTTAGTTTTGTTCGATATCTATCATTATTGTTCGCCCATAACAGAAGTTTATTGCACTGGTTAATTATATTAGTCAAGTGAAGACAGTAGTGGTCATCGTCCGCGTCGGCGTGGTGGTTGGTAGGTAAATTCTTGACAATTAAATTGGAACGGACTCACCGCGAACCCGGCTGTGTCCACACTTTCACTTCTGTATCGCCAACTAAACTATGCAGGGATGGTCGCCAAAACACTTTTAAATAGATATCTAACGAGCTGTAGATGTTTTTTGTTAGAGCCTCGCATTTTGCTTGTTCTCACTTTGACAGCTGACAGCCGGACCTTGGGTAATACTACACCCAAAGTCACGATATAGCATGACACCGTATTACCGCAACAGCTAATATTGGTACCATGTCAGGTTTATTTGAGCATATCTGCATTTGACGGAAAATTCATTGAATGCCATAATCTTCCAATTTTTAGCCTTGGATGCACTCAAGGATTCTTCCCATTTCGATTGAAAAAAGTCGCTTTATCGAACTAATTTTCCGCTTACCTTCCCAAAATCGATATCTCGAGTGAAACATAACATTTTTTTTCAAACGTTTTAGTTAGTAAATGTTTTAATAAGATATGGTTCTACAGCGTCTCTGGGTAGCGTTAGTGGTTCCTGTCACAAAAGTTCATTGACCTCTTTCCCCGCTAAGCCTTTCGCGAGAACCCTTGATATCGCCCGCCTAGTATTTTTTACGTTCGCATCAAGTATAAAATATACAATTTCGTCCGCTCGCAGGGTGCGGTAACTCGGTGACATTGTGTATATCATCCATCTTTTTGGGTCGCTCCCTCTCTTTCGCACCTGCGGTCTTGCGTCTCTCTCCCACGGATTTGTAGCGGCCTCCCCCCTCGAACGCCTTCCCCCCAGCACCCGCCGCCCCGGCGGAGTAGTCAACTCTTTGCGCATTTCTCACCTGGAGGATATGAACCCTTGTATTGCAGACCCAGCCGTTATGATTTCTCACATGTTTCGACTCAAGACGGATGGCACGATATTGTGATATCTTGGTAATGTTCGGGCATATTGAAATCGTCGCAGCGATGCCAGAATAAATGTTTACCTTCGAATTTTTTCAATGTGTTCAGAATCTTTGAATTATTTTTCCTATAATCTATTACTACTCCAATATGTGTGAACCTCATTGACTCAATAAAGATCGTTAGAGAATACATCTTGCAAACTTATAAATAAGATTTTTTTTATAATCGTAATAGGGACAGGACAATAAGAATGTTAGCTACCTGTAATTTGTGTACTGTATCTACCTTCATTTGTTTTTATATGTAACTGGACATGTATGGCATAACCACAGCCATGATATATTACCCCAACAAAGTGCATTTCGCATGAAACTTCCATAGCCATGCAAGGATCTTCCCTTTATGAGTACGGCTACATTGAACTAGATGGAAAGCATGGATCATTTTGACTGCCGTATTGACCATCTTTCCATCAAATGCAATGATACCAATCTAGGCAGGCATCACCTAGTAGAGGAAGGGGTCTTTTATCCCTACAGTTTTACGTGGATTTTGAACCACGGAACAGCTCGCATTCGTGACGAAATGCAATCATCCGACACAGAAAGTGAAATAAAGCGGTCCATGAACGGGGCGAGGATTTGAACCCAGATCTCTGGTATGCTAGGCAAGTCATCGCGCCACTGATCTACGAACCGCTCAGACTTCCAGCTATTACATCGCACCCTACGTTTCTTTATAAAGAAGGAACTGTAACTACAAATTCCAGGTTGATTCTTATGCTCGTCCAAAAAATATGTCACAAGACAAGATACGCCATCGGCCATTCAAAGAACGTGTTATTTGAAAGAGCACAGCCGAGGCAGAAACTTAACTACACGCCACAGCCCTCCACGGAATCTATAATTTACCCTATCAGCAGATATTCCGGTCACAATCGACGTGTATTTGTTAAGAGAGACGATGTTCTCCGGAGTCAACAGGGCGAGAGAGATGTTTGAAAAATATCCCCAGCCAATTTGCTATTCGCGGCACGCAACGGTAAGGGACTTAGGGCGTGAGGCGACATCTAGCGTCGTGTTCGAGCGAGTGGCCCGTCGAACAGTTTTACAGTCATCTCAACACTCACAATCAAGCCACGGTTCGGGGGCTTTTTTCTGCAGAACGAACGAGATATGGTACCCTCAATACCTTCGGAAATGGCGGTGTTGACCATGAAAAAATATGGGTGGATAAATAACCTTTAGAATTTTCTAAAATGCTGTGCATATTGACAGAATTCTCGTTTGTCAGAATCTCATACAGGAGTAAATCACACATCACCCTGGCCAGAATTTTAACAATTTCGAACATGATCCAAATCTCAAAAAGCAAGGCAACTCCCTCAACAAGGCCCTCAACAAAGATGTAATATTGAATGCTTCAGATTCAAATGAGCGGAAAGTACGAAATATTCTAATTACCACTACCATTATAGCAACGAATGCAACTGAAATTGCTTGTGACTTTCTTCTGATATTTGCTTGAAATCTAGAATTTTGAGATTTTATGTGTAGTTGTTACTTAATGCATTATGCAGTACGTTTTTAGGGTTCCTTACCCAAAGGGTGCCAACGGAACTCTATTACTAAGCTACCTCCTACTACTGCCTCCGCTGTCCGTCCGTCTATCACAGTATCTCATGAACCGTATTAGTAGGCAGCTTAAATTTTCACAGGAAGTGTATTTTTTGTGCCGCTGTAACAACAAATAGGTAAAATGTTTTAACACAAACATTTTTTTTGTTAAATTTATGAGCCCGACTCGCACTTGGCCGGGTTTTTAATTATTTACTACCCATTTAGAAACCCACGTATGTTCTCTTGTAGCCTAAAATATACCAAACGCGGTACGTTTAGACATGCAATCAATACAAACGCTGACATGTACCGACTTACGGTACACGTACAGCAAAGAAAATACAGAAATTTCCTTTGAATTCCGAGCATGTTATGCCTTATGATTCTTACAAAGACGCGCCGCGTCCAATCTACATACGAAGCGGACGAAGAACTCGTAAGGCCGCCGCCGTGCTGAGGGGTAAGCACGAACGTTCAAATAATATTGAGAGATATTTCGGTCTGCCGCAAATTATTGGCGTATGTTGAGAGATCTTGCTATGTAAATTTGTATCTCGTCTCCGTGATGTATGTTATACGTGGGGGATTTTGTGGTGACACTGGATTTTTTCCCGTAAAAGCGGCAGATGTAGTCATGCGGATGTTGCTGTTATTATCTGTAACGATATGTAAGCTTATCATACTTTAATCTACATGAGCATAAATTAAATAAAACAACCTTTTTTGCTTTGCGACCTTAATTAAATGAGTCAAAATCTTACGTCTGACGACTGTCAGTCAGTCCGCTTGCAACTTTAGAACCACCGACCCGAAAAAAATTCTGTTTTTGTTTAAGAATAGCTTATTTCTTCCCATAACGTATAGGCTTCATAGGCTCTCTCTAAATTATGCAAAGTTTGAGCAGAGAGACTAAACCATAATCAATGAGGCCAGTTCAGGCTCTCGAGTACCGAACATATCTCCAACGGTTAACTCATCATGAGTTAAACTATCTCGACAGTTTTCAGTACACAAAGGATTTAGTTATTGCTACAGAAAACACCTCCAAAGTTGTGGGCTTCCTAAAAATGTTTGCCTTCACCACAAGCATTCATATCATGCATTTATATTGCACATATCAAACTTGAAACTAGAAAGAAAGTGGCATCAAAGACAACAGATTTTTTATGTGACTGGACATAGATGGCTAATACCACAAGTTCTGACACACCACATGGGAACTAGGTGCCATGCCAGGACCTTCCTTATATTGCACGGCTACATTGAACTGAATGGAAAACACGGACAATTTTCATTGCCGCTTCGACCATCGTTCATCCAATGCGATTGTACCAACCCGGGCGGGATTAACCCTACAACCTAGTAAGTAAGGAAGGGGAGCTACAGTTTAACGTGGAATCCGAACCACGGCCAGCCTCTCTCAACGGTCGAATGGTCACCCATCCAAGACCAGACCGGACCCAGCGTTGCTTAAGTTTGGAGAGCGATCGCCGAAGTGTCGCGCCACTGGGCCACTGAGGCTGACAAACAGACACAGAGAATCACGGTCCAACCGCTAGACTACAAAAGCTATTTATTTTAAACAGCCAAGTTGTCATCGGTGTAACTTTCCCCCAGAAAAAATCTAATAGCAGAAGCTGAAATATTACTAAACATAACAAGACTGCGAAAGAGTAGTTTCCTAGAGTTCACTAAAGAAAGGGGAGAGCGGAGAAGCGCCGAAGAACGCCATCCATCAGCGGGTAGAGCCAGCCGAAATAATGGTGCGCCTCTTCCCGGGACAAATGATTGACAGGTCGCGTTCCAGCCGGGATGAACACGCGGCACGAGTGGGGGAGAGTGGAGACTCCGGACGAGTCGAGTGTCAGTTGGGAAGGTGGAGAAAGAGGGAATTCGCTTTCGCAATCGTACGGATACGAAACGCCTCAGCAAGTCCGAATAGAACTCCAGACTGTTAATGGAGTGTTAATATTTTTTTAATCCTTATTTATTTAAATAATAATAATAAAAAAGTCGATTTTTTACATTAGAAATATGAAAGTAATATGATTTCTAGATATAAGCAAAAACAGGGTGTATGCATAAACAAATTATTCCATTTGCGTTTTGATTTCTACATTTAGTCAAATAAGTTCGGAAATGGACACCGTTTCCGCGATGTATTTTGTATAGAAAAAGGAAACATACATTAACGAAAATAGGTTGATTCCTAGACAAGGAATCATTTATTGTAAGAATGCCACTTCTAATCGTCAGACTTAGCTAGTTAACTTGGGTTGCCTCGTCTAACTTTGCGATTTGGCTAGTACCAGGGCCTTAACGAGGTTACGAAATTAATGAATGGCTTATTTATTATCTCCATTCGCATCGCGATTTATAGTGTGAGTTCTAAATAATTAGGGCTTCAATGCTAAAACGATATGATTCTAGAACTCAGATAACCTGCGTAAAATTATCAACTTTTACCGAGAGGATCAGCTATCTAGTGCCATAAGCGCGACATTTTACTTCTATCGTGAATATTATACCTAGCAAATACAGCCAGTTGTCTCAGCTATAAGCCAATAGTGTAGTAGTAGTAGTCATCACGGGTGCCATTTCTTGCCTCCGATCACCGATATTCGGCCTATTATACAACGTTTCGCCCTATGATGTTGTTGTGAACACAAAATGACCAGTGAGTCGCCCTATGATGTGATTAGGGACACAAAGGACCTATGGAGCCCATGCCTCCTAAGACGTCTCCATGGATGTGCACGTCTGAACTTCTTCTAAGAGTTTGCCTTCTACAAAGAAACCTTCGAGTAAAATACCCCAAAGTAAATCCAAGTTCTTCCAAGCATAAATAGAAGGGAAAAAATAACCATGCAATCAACCATCGACATATCGGCGGTACTCTTCAAATATTCCGGGAGGTCACGACATTTTTGGTCACGATAAGGTAAATGGCTGAATCTGGGTTCACATTTTAGAGACCAACCCTCTGATGCTAAATATGTCGGTCTGCCCGTCCCAAGTGGTTGCGTTTTCTAGATTGGCTATATAAAATAGATGCTGGTATGTACCTGCTGATGAATATACTGATTACCTGGAAACATCGATACCTATTAATTATACAACAATAACCAGACGGTTACTCAATTAAATACTTAAATATACCTAAAGTTATATCTGTAACCTAAATCGCCCATGTGTTACGTTTTTGTATTGCTTAGCAAGTATGTATTGATACTTTCATGCTTCGTCATTTGCATCCATTTTTTTTTATGCTAATACCACACAACTACCGTTATGATATTAGCCCAATACACCTCATTCCCAAAGGAATTTGGTGCCATGCCAGGACCTTCCCTTTATGAGCACGGCTACATTAAACGGGATGGAAAACACGGACAATTTTTCATTGCCGCTTCGACCATCTTTTCATCCAATGCGATGGTACCAACCCGGGCGGGCATAAACCCTACCACCTAGTAGGGGAAGGGGACCTACAGTTTTACATGGATTCCGAACCATGGAGCAGCTCGCATTCGTAACGAATTGCACTTATCGAACTCGGAAAGAGAAAGACAGTGGTGCATGTCGGTATTGAACCCAGGTCTCTGGTACGCTAGGCCAGTCCCCGCGTCACTAGGCTACGAGCCGCTCAAACTTTTTCGGGCGTCTTATCTACGTAACGCAACCAGTTGGAACAGGCAGACTGACACATTTAGCTTCAGAGGGTTGTACTTTATCCCATGAACCCAGTTTCAGCCATTTACGTTATCGTTACCATTTTTGTCGCGAACTCCTAGTCTAAAAAGACTTTCACTTCGCTTTGTTCTTTGCTCCGCCGAAACTGTTTTGATTATCAATTTGTTGGTTTTTCTCCGCCGCTCTTGTGATTCTTGCCTCTCGGTTCTCACGGACGACATAATTGGCGTGAAATGAGTGTGTCCTCGTAGACGTGTATGCTTTTCTGTAATAAGCATTTTCTCATTCTAAAAACCGGTCAAGTGCGAGTCGGCCTCGCACACGAAGGGTTCCGTACCATGGTACAAGATTTAACACAAAAAATCACGTTTTTTTATGGGGAGCGTTTGAAGTTTTTTTTATTATTATTTCATCTATTTGTTGGTATAGCAGCAACATTTCAGTTGCCTACCTATTACGGTTCTTGAGATACAGCCCTATGGTAGACGGACGGACGGACGGACGGACGGACAGCGGAGGCTACGGGTACGGAGCCCTAAAAAATGAGTACATATGATTCCTTAAGTTTCTGTTACCTGTCCCGAAACACCTTGTATATTACAATATTTAGTTTGACGGCTTACCGCGCGTGTGAGGAGCAGGACGTGCTGCTCGACGTTTCCTTGTATATTACTTTTGATATATATATATTTTATAGCTATTAAGGTGCCCAACGACGCCCATGGGTTTTCGAACATTCAGGGGGTTGCTCTTTTACTTATATGTTTTGTAATGGCAACTTTCATATTTGTTTAATAGTTATATATCATTTTCACACAAGCTTGAGAGTCTTTGGCAGGCAGAGGGTGAGATTTAAATATTATGTTGAACAGCCAAAGTTGTTTCAACTATATTGTATACCAATTATTTAAGGTAATTATTGAAAAAAAAAATGCTTTCTCTCTTTGCCTATCTTAGCTTAATATGATAATACATATGTAGTTTGTAAAATTGTTATTATGTATGTAAAATAGCTTTCTGAAATAAACATTTGTATTTGTATATTTGCATGTGTATATAATTATTACATACATTTAAGGTTTTTGGGGTGGGGCTAATACCGTGCCCGTCATGTCCCAACATAACACAAGGGAACTAGGTGCCGTGCCAGAACCTTCCTTATGTTGGATGGAAAACACGGACAATTTTGCATTTCCGATTCGACCATAATTCATTCATCGCGATGCGATCAACCCGGGCCATATTGACCCTGCCACCTAGTAAGTGAGTTATACATATTCACCCTGCCACCTAGTAAGTGAGTTATACATATTCACCCTGCCACCTAGTAAGTGAGTTACAAACCGTTTAACGTGGAATCCGGACAACGAATGTTTAACGAATGGCTCAGTTTGTAAGATTCATAATGATTATGGTTTTCTATATATTTTTAATGTTTCTTCTTATGTTTTTCTTGTGAGCGGTGGTATTGATTAATTAACTACTTAAAATTGAATTAAGTTTTAAATTTATTTTGTGACTGGCAAAGTATGTTTGTTTGTCAGTTCTTATATACATAACGATAGCATAGCATAACGATTCTTGACACGTTCAAGTGTAGGTTACCTACCTATGAATGCAATAAAACAATACAATTCAATACAATGACGATTCCCTTAGTCGCCTCTTTCCTTACAAGATGCCTCATACTCTGTGCCGATGTTCAAGCTGGACCATACCGATACAGATATATTAATATGCCATACCCTCAAGCTCTAAGGCGTAGTCAACGTAATCTCTTAGGCTGAGATAAATAGTCGTAACAAAAACTAAGGCTGAGATAAATAGTCGTAACAGAAACTAAGACTAACAGAAAGTACTACTTTGTGACGTCACTTTGACGCATTTTGTATGGAAGAAATCTCAAAGTAATGCCAAATGACGTCACAAAGTACTACTTTTCATTAGTCTTAGTTTCTATTACGACTATTTATCTCAGCCTTAGACTAATGAAAAGTAGTACTTTGTGACGTCAATTCGCATTACTTTGATATTTCGTCCATACAAAATGTGTTAAAGAGACGTCACAAAGTACTACTTTTGGTTAGCTTTAGTTTTTGTTACGACTATTTATCTCAGCCTTAGAAAGTAACCCTACTTTTTACTCAACTTTAGAAACCAACTTATAAGGTCGGTGGTATAAACTAAATAATTCTACACATAAAAAATAAAACGTTTAAACCCACAATGATCCAATTAACCAAGCGTCCCCAAAAAAGCGCGCGAAATCACGACCGTTAGGTGCCGGAACCAGTTCCCCCTTTCCCGTTCCTAATTCCCCCTCAAGATTTGCGCGCGAAATAATTTGCGCTAAGAGTAAGCGAGAAGCTGATTACCCGCTCCTGACCTTCCGCAAACTCTCGCCAGACGCCTCTGTCCCGCTCGCACGGCATTCCCTCTCACTTGCTCCCATTCATGAGGTATTTAATTATACTGCCATTTGGACGGCGATATGCAGGGTGCGAGAGAAATGATGCTGCGAAGCGGAGATTTAAAAAATATGGTTTACTGCATTCATCGTACTCTGTGGTTTAATTAATTTAAGAAAATAGCCAACAAAATATTCTAACAATTTAAACCCCTCCCACACATTAGTTTACCTATTTGTAATTCATCCAGTTCTGGTACTATGAATAATAGAGAAGCCGTACAAATCTTGTTTTTTTTACTCATCCGTTTTTCTCAGGCATAAAAAGTTAAGCTAACTTTTAACATCATGAAAATTATGCGCAATTGTGCCTAAAATTATCAAAGAAGAACGAAAGCCCTTAACGCAGTAACAAAATTCATTTTATGTAAGATTCCTGGACCCAATGAATTACTGAATTGCATTGGCTCATGCCTGCGTCGCGACAGATTATCTCTCCTCCCATATGTTAATACATATTTGTTAATTTATAAGATCAGGGAGACATGCTACAAGATAAGTATTTGTCTAGTGACTGTTATTTGCATACTATTGCGTAAAAGTTACGAAAAGCAAAGAGGAGGGACAATCTACCAACAATATCGTTAAAATTCATAGAAGTTACTTGGACTTGGCTTAGCCAAAGTATGACCTCCGAGTGTAATCGCTAACATAACATGTCAGTGATAAATGTCAGAATTGACAGTCATGAGGAATACTTCGGCTAAGCCACTCGAAAAAATTGTTCCTTCCCGGACAAGCCCATCGTTTGTACCCATTACTTAGCAGACTCTTTTCGCGGCGCTCCGTTAAATATAGAACGCCGCGAGCCTTGTTCCAAATTCAAAAGTTCATTTATGCCACCCTCCCGCGCTTCGCGTCTCCTTCCGGGGTTTAATTTTAAATGTGGAACAGTTGAGGGAGGTCACGTTTATTAGCCCCGAGGCGGTGGTAATGAACTTGAGAAGGGGACGACTGGGGGGAGGGGGGGGATCGGGGCTGAGAGGGGGCGAGGTTTGTTTGAGAAGTGATTAAGTACGGCGTCTTCGCTTTAAGAGACTTGAGAAGGAGGTTAGTAGGTTAGCAGATTTTCACAATATGCCGGTTTGGGACGTAGGGTCTAATTGTTTTGTTATGTTACGTCATATGGCGCATGTAACGCTTCTTCCCGACGACGCCCATGGGCTTTCGAATGGGGGCTGCGAAAAGCGTGCCGGCCGGCCAAGTGTTTCTCACACCATGTTTGAATGACCTCAGGTGGTACTTCGAGGGGAGTTACAGAGTTATCTGATCCTTTGGATAAAGGATCTAGAGGATCGGTTGGTTCAGTTATTAGTGAATGCATTCTGCCTATTTCGCGTTGAGTGATGGTGTGGTCTACATCTATAAATTATGCCCATGGAACAAACTATAAACTACCATTTAATGTTCACTATTTCATTTTAATTTTAATTTTGAGTTTCTATTAGTGAACGTACGAAGCCACTTGAAAATGGCAAATGCTTGAAAATAAAATACTTTGGAGGTTCAAAAAAATTCTTTGCGTAAATGCGAACAGGGATAACTTTAATTTCATTAGTTTTGCGACGAAATGATTCGATAAATCCTATTCTAATATTCACGAGCAACCAAGAAGTAGTCGCGAAACGATATTGTCTGCTTATTAGGACGACAAAACCAATCGTTTCTTGCAATAACGACTCGATAAGTTCGTTCGGCGTACTTTTAAGCAATTTGATACAAATTGATCGACTCCGGTAGGCAAGAGTGATTGTACACCCCCGTAGACACATTACGTAATGTATCTACAGGTACATTACGTAAATTGAAGCGTAGACGGGTGTAGATACTTCTTCTTGAGTGTGTCACTGAAAATTGCCTACAGTTTGGAGCACTATATTGGCAAGTAGAACAAAACCGGTCTAGTGCGAGTCCAGCTCGCACACGAAGGGTTCCGTACTATTACACAAGATATGACCCGAAAAAATCACATTTCTTGTATGGTGGTCTCCTTTAGTTATTAATAGTTTTTTATTTTAACCATTTGTCCTTATAGCGGCAACAGAAATACACACTCTGTGAAATTTTCAGTTGTCTACCTATTACGGTTCATTAGATACAGCCCTGTGACTGGAAATGCATGTCATAAAAGACGAATTTTAGTTAAAAAAAGCGACGTACTTGCTTATTACGTAAGATTATATTTTACAAGGTATTCGTGTTCGTGGTTCGAATTGTAAATACTTTTCCTTACTTACTAAGTGGTAGAAACTCGCTTTTGTTGTAGCGGAATGAAAATAGTCCGCGTTTTCTATCCAATTCAATTTAGTAAGCAAGGTCCTGGCATGGCATCTAGTTTCTATGTTGTTTTATGGGCTAATATAATGACGTAGCCATCAATTTTAAGTTACAAAATAAATAAGAATTCTATTTCATAGTGCAACTCTTTCTTACTTTTGATAAAATATGGGGATAATGTCTCGTTTTATTTCCCTATAAACATTTTTTTTAAGAGTTGCTTACTAATCATGCACAATGTTTGGAACGGAACAAAGCGTGGGCAAAAACCTTTGTTGTATCTCGTTTCACACGAAATAATGACCAAAAAAAAACTTAGTTTCAGATATCAAACAGACGACAAGGATCAAATTGTCCTTGATATAAAGTAAACCATCTCAGCCAAGAACACGCATCCGCGACGATATTAAGGAAAATGCGAGGGAAAAAGGGACTTTCGGCGTGTCAAACGTATACGTACATACGCACATATACGTACATACGCACATATAGCGCCGCGCACGCTTTTCTTACACGTGCTTTTTTCCAAATCCTCCGGAGTGAGACGAGATGGGACACGGGTGGGAACACCCCCAGAAAGGGGTTTTCCTTCTAGCGGGGGTTTTCCTTCGAGCGGGGGCTCCCCCCCGGCCCCAGGCGGGGGGGTCTTTTGTGGGGCCGGGGGGGGGGGGGGCTTAGAAGGAAGGGTTACCTCCGGAGTGGAATAGAAAATAGTATATAATAAAAATTCAAAAATGGAATATCTCGCGCGCCTTCTAGGGAGTTGGGCCGAGAGCAATCTTCAATTTCTCCTCGTTGTTATAGCGAAAAGGGAGTGCAGGTGTGTTGGTGTGCGGGTGTAGGTGTAGGTGTAGGTGTGGGTGTGCGGAGGCTCTGCAGGCTCGGGAGGCTGTCTCCGTTTGATGTTCGTATTCTCTTTGATTAGAAACTTTTGTAACGTCTGAACGAGGCCGGTTTTGTGAATGTGTTCCTTTAAGTTTTTATTTAAGACATTTGTACTCGAGAGGATTGTAACCTGATCATCGTTCTAGCACATTTGTGGGCAAGCCCTGTTCGCTCTGCCTAGAGCAATTATTGGTACTTACTCAGAAGTTTAACGTTACATGTGTGTGCTAACTGATGAGTAGCCAACGCTTTCGTATTATTTAGTTAAATGTTAACAATTTATTCAAGTGAATAAAACATTTCTACACTTACCTACCATTTTCTCTTACTATTTATTTTATATTTTTTACTTTATTTTTTTATTTTTAGTTCAGTCTCCAATTATTTATTATGACCATGGCAGCCGTCAAATGATTAAAATAATGCAAATAAAATAGATTGTAATTATATTCTCTACGGAAAAATATAACCGTAACCACATAAATAGGATATATCCTTTATGCGTAAAATTAAACATGGTTAAATGTCCTGACCGGCCTTTTCGATCACCGCTTAGTGAAAAACAACAGGGGTGAGTTCCCCCCCTTGACTGTCTACATTTCCAAAATAAGAACCAACCGATCCTCTAGATCCTTTATCTATAGGGTCACTATGGAATGGACTCCCTGCCGAGGTATTTCTCCCACCTGGGGTGCTTCAAACATAGTGTGAAGAAGCACCTGGCCGGCCGGCATGGATTTCGCAGCTTCCAAAGCTCATGGGCGTCTTCGAGCACCTCTTAAGTGAGGGCCTGGCGTACGCCATATGCCGAGTTCAACATTTATCTGCATTGTGTTACGAATGTTTAAACATAATAGCCCATACAATAGCTACAGCCAGTTAATTTGCTCTGCAAGTCATTGATCGACATTACAATATAATTCTGATTTGATAAATCACATATCCACATAATACATTGGTACATAAGCAATCAAACGCTCCTTACATAGGTTCCAGTAAATACACGCATGATAAATTCGAGGCAGGGTAAAGCAAACCCACGAAAAAAAAACTACCTGAAAAATATCCGTCTCCGCAGGTGTACCGCAGGAAATAGAAAATCCATTTCGAAAAAGGAAAAACCGTCCAATACAATATATCACATCCGCCTAAGCCCGTTAGAAAATATTAGAGCGCGACGGGCTTACGAGCGGAGCGCTAGTCGGAGTGAGACGGATATACGCGTCACTGTTGCCGATGCAAATGTCCCAACGAAATGGAACGTAAAGAAGATTGAATAGGACCGAACGGCGCACTAACACACGCGAGCGGTGTGCACGTGAATACACCGGCTCGACTGGGCTACTCGCAAACAGGGTAACAGAAGCCAAGCATGCGTCCAGAGCCCGAAGTCCCAGTTGTCACCTAAATTGGCGTTTACGCCCAACCGATCGACTGACGTTTTCGAATATTTGGAGAAATCGAAGAGCGCGCGCAATGGACGATAAGCGAACTAACATTTGCGAGTACGAGTTTGATTTGACAGCTCCCTCACCGTTGCCGTAAATACGTCGACGTTGCCGTTCACGCCGACTCCGTGTTTTCATACAAATCGGAAGCCCGATATTGACTTTGACAGCTTGAAGAAGTACAACCACAGAATATCTAGAAAAAACTTGTATGAAGTTTGACGTTTTTACGGACCTTCGAAGTTCCGTTTACGCCAATTTGGGTGAGAACTCAGACTGACCACTCTGGAGAGGCATTCACTACCGCGTTTCCGATAGTTCACGCTAACGCTAGAGCGTCTTACCGTGAAAGCACGAACAATGCTATCCACGACAGTCCGAACGTGACTCTTTAAACGTCAAGTGATGTTTGTCTTAGCGTTGCCTTGCTTGCTCACGTTAAGCCGCTAACGTCTATCGTTTGGATATTGAAGTGTTTATTTCTAAGGATTTTTCGGAAATTGTTGAAATCATTTGTGCGCTTCTTGCTCGAAATGATAGGCGGAGTGCATACAATTGGAATATTCTCCATTTATAAGATTGCGCACGGTTAATGTTGTTCATTATGGCGGCAAAGGTTTCCTTCGTATGGATCGACTTTACGAAAAGTCAAATGGACGTTCCGGCACATAAAAAAACATTTGGTTCACTGATTTTTTTACCGTGTATGTCGTACGAGTTGACTAAGGGGTTCGTCGTTCATAGTTCGGATTTCACTGTAAACTGAAGGGCCCCTTCCTTACTTACTAGGTGGGTTGGTAGCATCGCATTGTAAGAACGTTGGTACAAGCGGCGAGTCGTAGAGCAAGTATAAAAATATGTATGACTAAAGAGTAGAGATGGATCGGAACTGAATAATAGCACCCATCAGTCCCTTTTCGTCTTCGCTTAGAGAGTACCAGGCAAGGTTCCAGTTAAGGTAGCCGTGCAATAAAAGAAAGATCCTTGCATGGAACCTAGTTTCCATGAGGTGTGATGGGCTAATATCATGACAGTAGGTGTGGTATTAGCCATCTATGTCCAGGCATATAAAACAATAACCATCTCCTAAACTAAAATTCGCATAGTATCCTTTGATATTATTTATTATGTTATTTCTCATCCCGGGTGAAAACACAGACACATATTACATTATTATATTTACAACCATGGCAATAAAGTAAAACTAAGACTAACTTCCGTTTATTACCGGTACAATAGGTAAAAGATAGGGTAACGATACCGGACGCTTGCAACGACAGAAGTAGCAAACGCCAAATGAATGAATACCATTTATAGCTTGCAGTGTCGGTGAAAGCGTCGGTTGAGCGATGATCGAGCGAGACGTATGCTAACGACAACGGTTGTGAATGCCTCTCCTGAATAAGCGGATTTCCATTCAAGATTTAACATTATAATCCTTTTAAGAATATTTATATTTTGAGAGATCAAAACTTTACTAACAAAAAACAGCAGCTCCATTGGAAAACTTGAGCGGCTCGTAGTTCGGGGCCGAGGGGACTTTCTTTGAATGGCAGAGTTAGATCCCTGTCTCGTTAATGCACTTTTCACTGACTTGGGTATGTGCACTTTGACGCGAATGCTTTTTCATAGTTCGGAATTCATGTAAAGCAGTAGGTCGACATCCTACCACGTGCTCGAATTAAGCCCGCCCGGGTCAGCACCATTGCATTGGATAGAAAGATTGTCGAAATAGCAATGAAACATTTTTCTTTGTTTTCCATTTTTACATGTAGCCGTGCCGTGTCATGTCACCTAATTATTTCGGGAATGCGGGTACCTATCATTAGTAAGATACACATAAAAAACTCTCTATATGACGTTTGAAATAGAAAGACACGTATTTCATCTTTGAGCCTTTGGATAATAGATCTGGTTATTACTAGAGGAATGTGGATAGTGCATAGGTGCATTTCCTGCCTGGTACTCTCTAAGCGAAGATAAAAAGGGAACGGATGGATGCCATATTCAGTTCCAATGAATCTCTACTCTTTAGTCATACATATTTTCATACTTGCTGTATAATTGCAACGAATTGTTACGAAAGTACTTTAATTGTCAAAATTGTCGTACGTTCTCTTGGGCCGCCGGAGCACGACACTTCCACTGACATCTGTTTAAATCTGTATTTCGTCACTCATTCTCTCTACATGTCCGAACCACATTAATTCATCATCATGTCTTCTTTGCGTTGACACTGCATTTTAATACAGCTATCGCCGTTAATCATACTTAGGCATGCATTTTTACAGGGTTAATTATACATTTATACCTGTTCTGATATACCCTAGTCGTAACTGCAGGCAACATCACACCTTTATGAACCTCATGGGCGTAATCACCTGACTATTCATCACAGAGTTAATCGTGCCCTTTATTTGGTTCCTAGCGCTGACTCGTATTTCAATATTGTTAACGCACTCTATTGTATTAAGGTCGGCCTTCCCGCTCAACTCCCCATACAAACGTGGAAAGATGATCATGCCCAAATTAAATTGTCAGAGCTCCAAAATTTTGCTCAAAAAAGCTTTATTTTATCGTATTAGATGCCTGATGATTGTTATTGTAAAATTGTGTTGGTTTCTAAGTTATAAGGACCAAAATTTCACGCGTTTTATACTATAACTTTGGAGGTGGATTACGATAAAATAAAAAACATTTTAAAATAATTAGTCATCAGACATAACTTGTTTCAAGAAGATCTGTAATAAATTTGGTTTTAGTTAGGTTGTTTACTACAAATGTCGTGGTTTACTTTGATCTATAAGTCGTTTGGTAATTAAAAAAATCGTAATTCTGCGCATCGTCTGCTTTGTGGACATGTTGCATCCTCCTCATAACAGAGCCTGTCTTTTTCTTTAAAACAGAGAAGGTATCAGAGCGCAATAGCACAGTCTTGTACCGTGCCCGAGAATGAGTTAGTCCCACCTTTCCTTCATCAGATTGGCATCACAATTATATTTGTAATCATGCAATCCTTTCATTTTAAAACCATCCGTGTTTGCGGTTACCTTAATATTAGGCCACTACCTACACCCTCACACAGCATCCTCTGTCCGCACTCGTAGAATCACGCACACTCACGCATTAGACGGCTTAGATCACCAACATACATACATGCATACGCCAATGCTTTACATTTTCGAACGTAATAATGCTCTTGAGGGAATCACACACACACAGATACGCCCACCTGTGTGCATTAGAAAAAGGATAAAGGAAGTGTGTGTTAGTGAGAAAGGATAGGCTTGCTTCAGGAAAACCCTTAATACTTTGTATTGAGAAAAGTAAACCCACGGCTTATTGGGCATCTCAAGAGTTGTATTTAGGCAAACTATTCATAGATGCAGTCATTTATTTTTGGCTAAGGGCAAAGTGGAAACCACACAGAAAAAGAAATCGACTATGCGTTTGAGTTAAATAAAAAATCTATAGCAACAGATTTCAAAGTTCCGCGCAAAATAAATTGAAGTTTGTATTTATTTATTTATTTATTTATTATGGTTCCACAACAGAGTTATACACGTATGAGACAAAATAATATGCACACTTATAGAATTTAAAGTTTGTGTACACTCCACTAAAGCAGAACACTACTTGCGTATAGTTAAGCAGATATAATAATATGGATATATGAAAAGCACATAAAGTAAGTGTAATTTAAACAATAAACTGTATACCTAAAAAGTGAACAAAAATAAACACAAGAATATACGTTTTCTACTAATCTATACAAAAAAAAGTATTCATAACTCCTTAACTTAGCTTACAGTATTTCAGTAATCAGAATTACAGTATTTCCTATAACTATATTTTAATTTCCCCGGCGGATCCGCATATATGTCACAGTGATCCCTGCATTCATTACATAGTTTGCTTATTCTGTAAATAGGAGCGTAATAGCTTGTTTGTAAGTTTTTTTTATGTGATACATATGCAGGCTCAAATCCGAAACTACAAGAAAAAGCCAAAACATTCAAACGTGTTACTATTAGGGCGATTTTGATAACAACTAAAACTTCATTAATCGATTTTAAAAAAATCTATCCGGGAATCAAACCCGTTGATTTAAAAAAAGATAAAACAGCCTATATTATCACGCCCGCCCATAGCATCACTTATAAGGAACAAATCTGTAAATTAATGTATACAAATGAATAATTCTCATAATGTACAGTCTGGCTTCTGGACAAATATAATTTTTAACCTACTCTTGTCGAGAGGAAATACCCTATAGGCTTAGATTTATTTGTGAGTGTCAAAATAAGTGCAAAATAAATGATCGTATTTTTCGATGGCGTTGATTTTTGTTTTTTAAGTGCTGATTATCTTGTACAGGTATCGATTGCAAAATGGCAATAAAGGCTATTTAATGTAAGGATTAAGGTAATCAGGGGGTCCATTCAGAGATAGAGTGAGTTCGAATTCGCAACTAAATATCAACTTACTTTTTTAAATAGTTAATGTTTCCACACTTCTAGAACATCATTACAGTTAGGTAAAAATCTGGTTTGTCCCGTAAATACTTTGGAAGTATAAATAACGGTTCCGTTATTTAAATAATAATATATTTCCCAGCTATTTTTAGGTTAACTCACTCCCGAACTCGAACTCACTCTTGCTCTGAATGGACCCCCGGTACTTTGTGTACCCTTAGCCTGGTTTTCACCAAGTGATGATTTATTTTAATCTACACTTAAAACACCTTTATTACTAAAGTCTTGATTATCTTGTACTGGTATCGATTACAAGACGGTAAGAAATGCCCTTTAATGTGAGGATTAAGCTTATCAGTACTTGGTGGAAGAGACCCTAAGAGACCAAAGCCATAAGAATTTGATATTCATTTCAATTCAATAACTCCACTCGTTCCTCACAAAAAGGGCCTTAGCAGACATTCACACAATGAAGTGATCTAATGATTATGAAGATATGATGAGATTTTTTTTGTATAAATGCTTTCAGAAAGATTTGCGTAGGTAAAAGATAAAAAAGTCTCCTAAAAAGTTTTAGTCTTCATAATAACGTCTAAGGTCTAGGCGATAATAAGTATTTAACTGAAAATAAAACCACTCTTAATTTTGAGCCTACTATTCCTACATCTGACTCTCTCTGCAGCCGGTCCGAACATTCGCACCTGCTGCCTACCCGTTTTATTTTGAAGACTGATATTTATTATTTGATAAGTTAAAACCAACGCACAAAAAACCTAGCTTTTTGGGTAATACTGATATTAAGTTATGTATGCAACAATTTATATTATCAACTATTGTTTTTTTTTACGCAAAAACAAAACGAATGATTTTATGTTATATGTCGATACACGAGACCATTTCGCAAAGAGTAAAAAAAAAAAAATGAAGGAAAATAACAGAAAATAAGGATGAAACGAACACGATAAGTTTTCACACGTGTAGCTGTCATCCTCCATATTGAAAGAATGTAGGTACATTTCCATATTTACAAATTTTAGGTACACATGTTTTATGTACGGGTGTTAGCGGAGGTTTGGATTCTAAGGTTTACCAGGTGTTCCTCGATTCATTTAGAGCAAAAAGGTACAAAATGTTTAATCCGTACAACAAGATATTATCTAGCTTTTTCCTCCAAATAGGCCAAGGAACACCTGGTTGACGTTTGGACTATACCTCCGTTTAAAACCCGGTATATACAATGACAGCCACTCGTGTGACAATACTATTAAGATTACCGCGGTTGTTAGACATGTCTGAAACAACTCGTGTAACAAGTTCCCGTTTTCGTTCCAAAAAACCTCCTCGTTGGGTCTAGGAAATATGGGTTTTACTGTAATATACCAGGGCTCTTATAGCTACGATAATCTTAGTTCATAAGCTAACACTTCCTTAGCTCAAATCTCAGCACGAGACGGACCAGACTGTGCAATCCAAAGGACTTAACGTCCTTGCTACACGCTCTGTAGTCGTAATCTCTAGTCATCCCCGGAGGACTCGTGTATTCAGGACTATATTTACATTATATCGGAAGGACGAAAAAGGGCTTTGCGGGTCTAATGTGTTTGTAGATGGAATTTAGGGAAGCATTTATTAGATACAACAGGTTTTACTGCATAATATTACTATTAATGTATTGAATGATTGATAGAAACTCATTTCAATGTATTCAGAGTCTAAGCCTGGTTTTCCCCAAGTGCCGATTTATTTTGATCGACACTTAAAGGGCCTTTATTACTAAAGTGCCGATTGTCTTGTACTGGAAGCTATTGCTAGCTGCTAAGAAAGGCCCTTAATATGTGGCGATTATTCTAATCACCAGTAGGTGAAAATGGCCCTAAATTTTAATGTTATCAACATTTTATACCAAGCATTTTAAAAGTTTAAAATAATTGAATCGTTTTTATGTAACTGGAGACTAATAGCCACACCAAAACTACTGTCAAAGCCGTTAGCCCAAAAACACCGCATAGAAACATGCCATGACCTTCCCGATATTGAACGGTAACATAGATGGGAAAAACCTATAATTTGCAATGGTTTGACCCCGGGCAAAAAATACCTTACCACCTGTTAAGTAAAGAAGACCTACAGTTTTACTTGGAATCCGAATAACACACAACGATTCTCTAAGTCGCCTCTCACGAAATGCACGGGGAAAAATTCAGTTGGCCCAATTGCATATTTTACGTGCCAGAACCCATACAACAAGAGCTCATCAACATAAATTGAATTGGAATATTGTCAGGAATTATTGTAATTCCTCTTTTCATCATTGAGACTTATATTTATGTACGCGATTAAAATGCGAGTTTAACCATATCCACCAAGAAATAGCTAAATCTGTATCCAAATGTGTTTATTTCATTTCGCTTGCAAAATAAATAGATACCTCTAAACCCATTCATATGTTAACATGTTAAATTATCTAATACTCAACAACATACATATAAAAGTTTATAAGCCGCACAATTCTTCACCGATGGCTCATATAAATTGGAAAGCCCCGATGCGCACCGTTTCCACGCGAAAAGCAACGATTTTCCATACATTTCCCGATGCGAGCGGTAATAGAGTTTTTATGGCGCCAATGCACGAACTCCATCTATTGTATTGTTCTGACATGTCATGTTTTTGCGTAATGCGACCCTGACTTGTGCCTTGCGGCGCTCAGGAACGAAATACATTTACAGAGTTTTCTTTACATTGATCAAATTTTAATTTTATTTAGATCTTTAATCTTCATTATATATTTTTCTTAAGCAGAAGATCGACGAATATTACTCGACAATCAACCTCGCTAACAAACTGTAATCTAGGGGACGGATATTTCTAATGGGCTTAAAACGTACAAATTTAGTTGTAATGGAATTACAACGAGCTAAGATAAGAAATGTAATACCCGGAATACTATTTGTCACTTTCAACGTTCGCAAGGCCCCATTCAAAGGCAGAATCCTTTCCGCTCCTAGCAAGTTTTTAAGGCGCTAGGACTAGCCAACTACTCGCGCCATACAAATGCACTTTTTAACAAATGTAATAATATGTAGTGAAACGCTTCAGCAAATCCAAATAGAACTCCAGACTGATAATGGATTGTTAATATTTTTTTATTCCATCATTTATTTAAATAATAATAAAAATAAAAAAGTTGATTTTTCTCATTAGAAATCTGAAAGTAATTCGATTTCTAGATATAAGCAAAAACAGCATATATGCATAAACAAAAAAATCCATTTGCTTTTAGATTTCTACATTTAGTCAAAAAAGTTCGGAAATGGACACCGTTTCCGCAATGTATTTTGTATAGAAAAAGGAAACATACATTAACGAAAATTATTCGATTCCTAGACAAGGAATCATATATTGTAAGGATGACACTTATAATCGTCAGACTTAGTTAACTTGGGGTGCCTCGTCTAACTTTGCGATTTGGCTAGTACCAGGCCCTTAAGGCAGCGTCGTACCTGTCTCGGAGCACCTGAACCTATTGGACTGTAACATCTCCAATGACGTGGGTTGTCGGCGTTTTATAGAGTCCAAGGCCAACATTGCATCGTAGAAACTGGGGATCCTTTACCGTTGCTGAAGTTTCTTTTCACCGGTACAATTACAACTTCTGTACAAATCATAGATTAAGCCGGTGATAGAATACTGTAGCCACACATGGGAAGGTAGTCCCCAGTACCTGATGGCGTCCTTGGACCCAATTCAGCGCCGAGCGGTCCGTCTTGTTGGGGACCCACCACTCACTGCTGGTTTGAAGTCCCTGAGCCACAGACGGTTTGTGGAGTCGCTCAGTCTACAGGTACTACCATGGACCTTGTATCCCTTATTCCTCATCCACCGCAGAGAATCATTGCACACCCTTGTGGTTGACATTAGGCTTTTGAGAACGAACCGTTTCTCAAACTCATTCCTTTGCCGCACCGCCAGGATATGGAACTGTCGGCCGTTGGGTGCCTTTCCTCATACCTATAACCTGGGAATCTTCAAGCGTAATTTGAACAAGCTCGATAGCTCAGCGACAATCCGCTTGCATGTTGCCTCGCTGAGCGTGGTCCTCAGCACAGCCACGTGTACCGGTTTTTCATAAAAACCGGCCAAGTGCGAGTCGGACTCGCACACGAAGGGTTCCGTACCACCGTACAAGATTTAACACACAAGAATCGCGTTTTTTTTATTTTTGTTTTTTATTTTTTTATTTCACCTATTTGTTGTTATAGCCGCAAAATAAATACACACTCTGTGAAAATTTCAGCGGCCTACCTATTACGGTTCATGAGATACAGCCCTGTGACAGACGGACGGACAGACGGACGGACGGACGGACGGACGGACGGACAGCTGAAGCTTAGTAAAAAGCTTAGCTTAGTTAAAAAGGCACTTTTCGCCCCGAGCGTACAATGTGTGTCGGTATTCATTATTCTGAGCTAAGGCTTCAGGGTGGCCACATGTTGGCGGGGACATCGCGGCCGCACCGGGGCCTGTAGTCCGTACCACCGCACCGCCCCACCCACTCTGCCTATACTGGTTTCATGTGTGCGCTGCCCCACCATGTTCACAACTCTTATATCACAGTTATTACGTTAAATACGAGGGTCATGCAAAAACATAATTTGTTGATATTCGTAATTCGCTATTGGTATCGAACTGTTATGTTATTCTTCATATTATAAGACCACTATTTAGTAATTGATTTCAAAATCAACTTTTTATTTTCATTCTTTGTCTCTAAAACCTAATTTTAGCTACAGCATTTGGTGAAAAATTCTGCACAACAATGTACGTAACTTTAATTTGAGTTTCATCGATATCTTACTTACTTTTTCAGATAATTTTCAAAATTTTATTACAATGCTTAAAATGTAGATGTCGCCGAAACTCAAATTAATGAGATAACGGTAATGTCGTATCCATTAAAAACATAAAAATATCAATGTATGTAACACTGGCGGCGTAGTTTTTTTCAACATTTTAAATAAGATTTAAAGCAATACTCGTGTTATACCGGATGTTAACGGAGGTATGGCTAAAACATTAACCTGGTGTTCCTTGGCCTATTTAAAGCAGAAAAGCTTGAAACTTTTTGTTGTACAGTTCAAATGAAATGAAAAAAAATTACGGCTTTTCACGCGAAGGAAGGAGACATTCTCAGACATTTCGAGCTGATCGTTCAGCCCGTTGTGAAAGAGGCAGCCGCCACGTTCTTACGCCACACACAGTCGTCTGCTGCGTACGAACGTGGCGGCTGCCTCCTTGACAACGGGTTGAACGATGCAGACATGTCTAGATGCGGCTTTAAGGATGGGTCAGGAGCAGAGAAAACACATTCATCTAAAATCAACTCCCTCTCCGTAAGCGATGTTAATTTAGACACACATGCTGAGCGATAAACAAACATTTGAGTTGGGTGAATTCACAAAGATCGTGGGGGAATCGATGGAAGACCATGGTGGAAAAGCTCCAATCAGGTGATAAAGAAAAAAGAAAAATGATAACGTATATCGTTTCATAAGGATGCCGAAAGCATGGAATGTGATCACTCTCTTTGTCACTTAATGTTAGTAAATAGATATCCGCTTACAAATTGTTAATTGTTGAACATTAAATACTCTTTTTTGTTGAAACACTTCAAACAAAAGTTTAAGGTAATTTTGTGAGTACCGTTAGCACACTTACAATCGGTCTGATTTGATATCGCAAATATTGCAGTATTCGCGAATACTGATTCGGACTAGGTGTTTGCGCGAATATATTTGTTCAGTTCGGAACCCAGTTCGGACCAAGGGGTAAAAAGACAATATACAAACCGTCGTTGGAGGCGAAACATGTCGGCCAAGCACGGCATCACACACCGGGAAACCTTAAGTTTTAAGAAAATCAATAGTATAGATGACCGTGCACGTATTCTTGCGGTCTCTGAAAATGAATCTGGGGCTTGGCTACAAGCATACCCGTCTTGCCATTTTGGAACATTGCTCGATGGAAATACGACCAAAATTGCAGTGGCACTACGTTTAGGTTCAAATATCTGTGAACCACACTTATGTGTATGTGGTACCCAAGTGGAAAGAAATGGTCACCATGGCCTTTCATGTTGTAAAAGCGCAGGAAGATTCTCCAGACATAGCGCACTGAACGCAAGTGGCGCTGGTGCCGCCGCGGCCGGACCGGAGAACCTTAAGCGCGGCAAATACAAAGACCTTTTAAAGGACTTTGAATTTGTCGCGTTTGCGGTAGAAACGTTCGGGCCGTGGAGCGCAGACGCAAAGGCTTTCTCGGAGAGACTTTGTGTCAAATTGAGAGAGGAAACCGGGGTCCCACAATCGGGGGCCTACTTTTACCAAAAAAATTGTCTAGCTATTCAGCGCGGAAACGCCGCTAGTGTTCTAGGAACATTAAAAAAAGACGTTGCAGTGCAATATTTTAATTTAGTTTAGTTATAGTCATTTTGATTATTGTTATGAAATATTGTATTCGAAAAAAATTAATTTCAAAAGTAAAAAAAATTGTTTACTCTGCATTTTGTTAATCAATTGCAAATTGTGAATCAATTGTTCATGTCTGAATTTCGTTGATAGCTATTAAATATTCCAGGGCCTTCGGTTGCGACGCTCAATCGTGCCCAACGTGCATTAACGTGGTTATTACGTTATTAAACGCAGATAAGGCATAGTTCATTGTTTTGGTCGCGGCGAAAATATGGTAATGATCATATAATCGAAGCATTATTCTAATCTATGTTTACTCATAATTTTGTTGAATTCAAACAATTTTGTTAGTTAACTTCAGATTGGCATTCACTATTGGATTCATAATTTGATAGATAATAGAAAAGCGAAGATTCCGAAGGATAAAGTTTAGACACTTTGAATGTTTTAAATGTCAAAGTGTGACCTCTCAAGGCGGCTAGTCTCAGGATGGTGCATGGCTGGACCGTTGCAAATTGGTGACATTAAGATGGTCCTTAACTCAAAAACTCCCTTAAAAAAATATAATATAAAAAGCATTTGCTCGTTATGGATATAAAAAGTAGATGGACCTACATATATGTCGACCTAGAAAAGGCAGTGTTTTTTTACTATTTTGAGGTTACATAATTGCTCTCACCCTTTTTTTTATCAAGATACCTATATCATTCGACCACTGTGCAGTGCTCTAGAATACACACAGGTAAATAAAACGTAACCCTCTGTCAAGTATACTCGTAAAATTAAAATTCATCCTTAAAAGTTAAGTTGTTTATTCAAAGATAACTTTGTGTGATCTAAGACATTTCTGCACACATTTAGTATACATACATTCTGGTCTTATCTGCCAGTTGGCATATCGGTCACTAACGCTTACTGTACATAAAGCACCACTATGTAAACAAGACTGAATGCCCTCAAGTGGAGGGATTTGGCAGCGGAGTGTCGAACGCACCAACAGCCGACTTCCGGTCTAGACTAGATTGTGGGGCGGCGGCGAAGGGCGGCCCGCCCTACACTCAGAACGCACCGATATCCGGCCGCCCAACACCGCAAACACAATTCGGGGTCCTTCTGATCTTAGTCTTTGGCATGTGTGCCTCCAACACAAATCCATTTTATATATTTTGATTACAAGTTTTTATTTAACTTAATAATAATAACATTTACTATTATTACTATAATTTGGATGGATGAAATCTATTATTTATTTTAGTTTATAAGATATTTTAAGTTTTGTCTGTATTATAATACATTAAATTTAAACAAATTAGATTATATTTAAAAAAAAAAATGTTGTGATTCAAACATAGTTGAGGATGTCTACTAGCTACTGAATAAACTATAATTTACCAAATCTCAAAGAAATGTTCAAAAACAACACAAACATAAACCTTAGAGTGTACAGCTTAAAACTAAACCACTTTCCATCAAATTCTAACCCCAGGAAACACTTCTTGGTGAACAGAGTTGTAGACTTTTGGAACACGCTGCCGGAGGAGGTCATTAGTGCTGAAACTGTTAATGGGTTTAAAAACCGACTAGACAAACATTTTAAGGCAATAAAAAACAAATAATCAATGATATTATTAACAATAAATACAAACAATATAAATATAAAATGAGAATGATAAGTAAAATTAGTAATAACAATTTAAAAATAAAAAAAAAACAAGAAAATATAGAATAAGGTAAAAATTAAATTCACGCATCAGCTTCAAGCTGCTAGTAATATAAATAACATAATAATATTTATGTATTTAATTCCTTCAATTTTTATATTTTTTTATCAATCCTATTTGTTGTTATAGCGGCAATAAAAATACACACTATGTGAAAAATTCATGTGTCTAGCTATTACGGTTCATGAGATACAGCCCTGTGACAGACGGATGGACGGACGGAGAGCGGAGGTAATAGGGTTTCGTTGGTAACCCTTGGGTTCGGAACCCTAAAAAATATTATTAATATTTTGTACTTTCGTGCACTTTCATCACGTGAAAAAAAAACTGTTACTCCTTTAGTTTAAGAGTAACATCAGCTTGAGTGGCTTATTTGCCCTGTATAACGCGATCGGAAAGGTAAGGGTCTCTTCCACCAAGTATTGATTAGCTTAATCCTCAAATTAAAGGGCCTTTCTTACCATCTTCGCAATCGACACCAGTACAAGATAATCAGCACTTTAGTAATAAAGGCCCTTTAAGTGTTGAATAAAATAAATAGACACTTGTTGAAAAACAGGCTTAATCTCGGTAAGATATTCTCGGCCGTCAAAGTGGTTTATTTCCGTTCGAAAACGCGCGGTCGTTTGACGGGACACTCAACACGAATATGGAGAAAGAGAATGGCTGCTTATTCGTCGTAAAATAAGTTTGCTAAACTGTCGATTTCCTTGTCGACGGCGTAAAAACAATTTGCAAATTGGCTTGCATTCGGTTTATGGCAAGTTGCGACGGTAAACATCGTACTAAGTCCGGAGTTGCTGCATCGCGATATTAATGGTTCGCCGTCTGGGGCGTTCCATCTTTTCTCTCGACCAGCGAGCATGGAAGGAAAGGAGTAGCGATCTAAACTCATTCGTGTGTCGGCAGCGCAGCCACGAGTTAGTGTAAAACGTCTAACTGTAGTTAGCTCGCTTACGAATTGAAATGAAATATACAACTTCGAATGTTCGATACACTAAATAGCGTCGTAAAATCTAAAAAACCGATTTGATAGCGATTTTCAAAGCGATTTCTTTTATAGAAAACCTTTATTAATAGAAGGAATATTTTCGTCAAGTAAATTGCATTGAAAACCGCTCCAAAGCGGTTTTTTAGACTCAGAATTCCTGATTCCTGACTACGGAATTCAAGGAATAAGCCGGCAGCGCCCCGCGCTAAATAATGCACATCGGACGTTGGAAAGAGATAATCGGCTAGTTTCAGCTTTGTAGAGCGCCGACGCTGTCACACGCTGTCACTCACTACCCGTGCGCTACATGCGAGAGAGATGACGCTTTACAAAGCCGAAAATAGCCAATTGTCTCTTTCCAACATCCGATGTGCATTATTTTCTGCCTGGTTCTGTACCATCAGATGGTATATGGTATTTGTAGATGTATATAGTAGATGTATTTTCACTGAAACGCTTCACGAAATATTGATTATCTTGAACATTCCTACAATCGCTTGGAGCTAGACATAATTATGAACTTATATGAATTAAAAAATGTAATCATAGTACCTACTAGGATAGGTCCTACTAGACAATCACTTCTAGACTATGTTATTACGAATATACCTGATGAAATCATTGAATGTTATGCCGGGCAAAATGGCCTCTCGGATCATGGATATCAACAAATAACGATACTATCGGTAAAAATCCCGAATAAACAGTTGACGTGCAATCATCGCAAATTCTCAGATAAAAATATGACATCATTTTTAACTATGTTGGAGCAAGCCGATTTCTCAAATATGTGTGTTTTGAACGATGTTGAAGAGGCATTTGAAATTTTTTTTAATACTTCTTTTAATCTTTTCGAAAAATCGTTTCCTTTAACTAAGAAAAATGCGATACGAAAAAAAGACACACCGTGGATAACTGAAAATATTGTAAAACTTAAAGATAAAATCGAAACATTCGATTTACTCGGGAAAAATGTTACAGGCGAAGAATACCATAAGATCTTAAAACGCTTAAAACAAGATTATGTTAAGCAGATTGGTTTTGAAAAATCGAAATACCTTAAAAATACTATAGAAAAAAGTAGCAATAAGACAAAAACAATATGGCAAATTATTAAAAAAGAAAACGGAAAATCACAGCAATATTTACCTACAAATATAAAATTAAAAGACAAATATGGAAGTGTTACGGAAAATCCACGCAGCGTTGCAGAGATGTTCGGCTCATATTTTCAGGATATCCCAAGAACCTTATCACAGTCTCTACCGCAAAATAATAATGTGGCACTAGAAATGCTCAAAAAAGCAAATCCGAGTAACGTTTTTTCTATGGCTGTGATACCGTTTACGGATCAAGAAATAGAAAAAATTATTCTATCGCTAAAAAATAAAAACACAGAGGATATCAATGGCCTATCAGCAGGGCCGAATTTAAAGGTTAGAGGCCCTAGGGCATCAAAGGAGCAGAGGCCCCTAATTATTTTTCAAATAATGTTGTTGTTATTTTTGCGCAATGTAGCTTCTAGCTTCATCAAAACCGTAATCCATTGAAAATATCAATGTATGTTATTTAAACGATGTAAGTATACACTGTTAAAAATATAAATGATGATTGAACAAATTAAAAATTATCATAAATACATATTTTTTTATCTAACTTAACCATAATTTTATGATTTACCTACGTTTTTTATTTTAATAAGTACGATTTATGTGGGGGCCCTCTCTTATGGAGGCCCCGGGCAGTTGCCCCGGTTGCCCTCCCTTAAATCCGGCACTGCCTATCAGTGAGTCTGCTCAGGAAAAGCTACAAACATATTCTGAAGCCACTTACATTCCTAACTAATCTATCAATCGAAAAAGGTACGTTTCCGTCAAAACTAAAATCGGCAAAACTTATACCCTTATACAAAAAAGGGGACCAACTGCTTTCAGAGAATTATCGGCCGGTCTCAATCCTCCCAATATTCTCGAAAATATTTGAGAAAGCCATGCACCTTCGGTTAATGCAGTTCCTAGACAAATATGAAATACTTACTATGAACAAACACGGCTTTAGACCAAAAAAATCGATCAATACCGCAACGCACAACCTGACACATATGATTCTAAAAGCTCTTGATAATAGGGAACGAGTAGCAGGCATCTTTGTCGACTTTTCCAAGGCATTCGACCTTGTCAGTCACTCCATCCTGCTCCAAAAAATGGAACATTATGGAGTAAGAGGAGTTATACTTAAATGGTTTAGATCATATCTCAGTGACAGAACATTCAGCGTACACGTGCGACATGTGGACATGAACAAAAACGCAATCGATAGCATAGCATCAAAACCCTTCAAACTTGAATATGGAGTCCCAGAAGGGTCCATACTAGCGCCGTTACTTTTTAAAAATTTTATTAATGACTTTTCGAAACACAATAGTTTTTCATCGCTCACGGCACTCATAGTACTATATGCGGATGATGCAAATGTAATTATAACAGATGATACTATTGAAAAACTTATAACAAAAATGGCCAACATTATAAATGAAATAGGCAAATGGTTTACCGCGAACGCTCTAATGCTAAACAGTTCCAAAACACACTGCATAAACTTTAGCATAAAAAATAAGAAGGACGAGCCTACTACGGATCAGCTGTTTATAAAATATAATGATGAATTCATACAATTCGCAACATCGACGGTATTTTTGGGCTTCACTCTTGACAGCCACCTCCGATGGGATAAACACATCGAAAAAGTATGTGACAAGCTGTCAAAAGCCTGCTACTGCTAAAAAATACTATCGAAAACATGTGGTCTGGACACACTAAAAAGTGCTTATTTCGGTTACTTTTATTCTATTATGTCATACGGCATCGAATTCTGGGGAACATCGAGAGAGGCCATTGGAGTGTTCAGACTACAGAAAAGAGTAATGAGGATAATGACTCACTCAGGTTGGGACACACACTGTGAGCCACTATTCAAAAAACTAGGATTACTGACAATGTTTGATATCTATGTTCTGAGAGAAGTCATGTATGTAAAAACGAATCCTACAGAGTATAACACTTTCAACCATAATTATAACACAAGAAACAAGGAGAACATTCAACAATGGAATCACAAAACAGAAAAATTTAAAGCTAGCGTAATATTTAATAGTATTAATATATATAATAAATTTCCCTTGAAACTGCGTGACGAGGACATCGAAATAAAATATTTAAAAAAATGTTGATAAAATGGCTACTCTCCAAGTCATTTTATGACTCGAAACTCTTTGACATCATTGTATAAATACTTTTAATTTAGTTAATTTATTTGACTACATATTTGAAATTTAAAATGATGACTTATAGCATATTTAGTACATAATAATTGTAAGTAATTGTAATAACATGCATGATTTGACAATGTATCAATATTACTGAATAAAAAATAAAAAAAAATCATTCGTAAACTAGCCGTTTGTCTCTTTCCAACATCCGATGTGCATACTATACTTTTCACTTAAGCGTGGTTACTCTTCATCTCCGCTCCCGTCCTTCCTTACTCCATGGTAAAAAATCACTTCCCATGCCTGTTTCTTCAGCAAGTGTTCAGCTTGTCCCATAACATTTTACACACACTAGCGAGGTCCCATTTCATAAATGCTGACACAAGGCACGGCAGAATGCAATGCGACATCGCTCGGAGCGGGCGGCGCGGCGCATGGCGTGCCAAGCTCGTTAGCTGCGAGGGATATTCATAAGAGAATCGATGCGTCGCCATTTTGTTTATTGGTGTTGGCACGGTACGTCGCCGGCTCAGTTAGTCTACGTCTGCTGAAAATGTTTCCGTTTCAGTAATAGAAAATTGAGGACTACAATAATAGTTTTATTTTATATTTACGGATAAACAGTGTTCAGCTTACTTATTTAGCTCGACGTTTTGTCACACTGTCATGGCACAATGCGATTGATCCGTCGATTCGATCTGTATATGATAAGAATGCAGAATGAACTAAATTTATCTCACATGATATTGTTTTCTCATTGTTTAATTAATTATTATATATTCAATACTGGACAAATTTATCTCAAGAAACGCATAGCTCCGGTAGTTTACTCTATCCGACTTACTAATAATCATTTATACCATCGCTATTACCCCGGTATTTCTAACTGTTCGGTACTCTTTCTTCGGTAAACATGGATTTTTTTATTACTAAGGCTGCACGTGTGCCTGCCAATTACTAGCATTAAAATGAGTAATATGCTGCATTGTCGTTGCACGAATAAATTTACATTCAGACTGCCGACTCCATCAATGCCTAAAATCAAGTATTAAACTGGTACCTTTAAGGCGGCCCAACCCGGCGGTCCTAACTCATTCGCGGGCACGGTACAAAACCGTGCTGTTGCGCTCTGGGACCTTCTCTGTTTCAAAGAATAAGACAGGCTCCGTGATGAGGAAGATGCAAAATGTCCACAAAAAAGACAATGTGCATAGTGTATGATTTGGTAAGATTTACGAAAATTTTAATTTTAAAACGACTTATAGCTAAAAGTAAACCACGACCGCTGTAGTCAAAAATCTAACAAAAACCAAATAGATCATAAATCTTGATTAAATAAGCTATGTCTGATGACTAATCTTTTTACGATGTTCTTACTTTATCATTGCGTAATCCACCTCCAAAGTTATCGTATAAAACGCGCGAAAAATTCGAACTTTCGGACCTTATAACTTCGAAACCAAACACAATTTAACAATGCCAATGGTCATCAGACATCTAGTTCGACCAAATAAAGCTATTTTGAGCAAAATTTTGGATCTCTGACAAGAAATATGGGCGTGATCTTCTTTCCCCTTTTGTATGGGGAGATGAGCGGGTTGGGCCACCTTAAGGCTCCAACTGTATCATCCAACTGATCCCCAGTAGCATTGAGTTTGCGTTAGGGTGCATTGTTGCATGCGCGTGAAAATCGAGCTCGACGAAGCGAAATTTAGGTTTTTGAACTGTAAAGTCTACTTTCTAAAGTGAATTCATATATGTTTCACGCTCATTCACTAGATACATTTTGTGACCTTGTACTACAAAAAAAAATTGCTTAAAACATTTATAGTTTCCAAGCCCCGGCTTGAAAACCTAGTAAATAGGTGTTTAAAAATATATATTTTTTTAAAGAATGTAAGCGTCTCACTAAAACACTTTTACGGTCATAAACTAGGTCTAAACTTTGATATTTCCATTTTTCTACCGGTGTTTATTCTTAAGCGACGCTGAGATAAAATAAAACCCAAAATATTGAAGGTTAGCGTCATATGGTGCCTTAATACATGTCACCGGCAAAATAGTCGAGAACACGAAGTGGGCCATTAAAAATCGAACACAAAAGCCGAGGCAGGGCTCCGCTCGGGGTAGCCCCGGAGCGAACATAAGGGCGCTGCCCGGGTTGCTCGCTATGAGCGATTTGCTCAAATTGGACGCTCGCTCCGACCCGAGGCAGGCTCAACTTTGCCCAGTGCGCCTCATTTGCCTGGCATCTTGTTGTGGCTTCAATGCTCCGGGATTTCTTCGTTTTCGTTGACTTTCTATGCGCAGTTCTACTATACGAGTAAGCTGTACATGTAATGGGCGTGCGTTTTCTATTTTTGAGTAACAATTTTTCTACCTATAATAAATGGCGTAATGCATAGTCTGCAGTATTTCAAGATTTACCGTTTATCTGCATTTTCCCCATGCAAAAAGCAGTACAATTTAAACAAACACTTCAAATGTTTACTCTCTTTCGATAATCCAACGCAAAAGTTGTGCAACTACAATATTAAATATTGTTTTAAGGATTGACAACTTCTAAAAAAACTTACATACACGGCTTTAGCTTAGGGCACGTAGACTTCATTGCCACGGTCGTGGGTTCAATCTCCGCCCCGTTCATCAATCAATTTCTTTCTCATTCTGAGTGCATTTCGTCTTAACTACGAGGTGTCTTTTATTTCGGAATTCATGCACAACTGTAGGTCCCTTTTTCCTACTAAGTGGTAAGGTTAAGGCCGACCGGGTTGGTTCCATAGCGTCGTATGAGAAGGTACTCGAAGTGGCATTAAAAAAATGTCCGTGTTTTCCATTCATTTTCATGTAGCCGTTTCCGGCTTGGTAACACGTCAGTGCTTTCTTTGTTGGTCTGTGCAGCCGAAAACAACCTGTATATTTGTAGATAAATGGTGTTTAATATAATAGATGCCTTACGCTAAAAGAAAATAGTACAATCTAATAGTAGAATCCTCCTAATAATAATGTATGCATAATTTATTTTTTTATTAATTATTTATTTTATATAATTCTAAGATTATTCATTTGTGTTATAAAATGTGCACAGCTCGCAAGGGTCACTCATTCTTAATAAATAAAAAAAAAAATACTATCATAAAAAATTCATCAAACAGCTCTATTCACCATTACATAGAGTATTATAAACAAGAAACTTTGTATAGTATGGACCACAGTCTGACGGGTTTGGAACCCCTTTATCGGCCAAAAATCTCCATAACTCGTAAACATTTGATTCGATTCCAGGTATATATGCTCCTTAGTAACGAATTTACACGCGTTCCACCCTTGAAAACAAAGTTCCACCAACTCCGGAACAACCTCGACAGAAGCCGCAGCCACTCCAAACTTCTAACGCTCGCTTTTGCTTCGAGCGCGCGAAACAAACCCCATTCCAACTCGAACGCTCCCGAGGCGTGTTGACGCTCGAACAATGCGTTCGGAATTTCTAAGCGTGTTCGAAATGTAACTAAACGGTGAATTCCATTTTCGAATTTCGAACAATGCAACGTTCGCAACGCACCGGCTAATTTCTCGATAAGGGAAATCGGTGTCCGGAACTGCCTTTTGGGGGAAACCTCTTTTAGCCTATGGTATACTTGTGATATGTATGGATAATCGACTGTGAAGCAAGGACAATTCTACAAACATATCACATTTGTTGAAAAAATTGGCACACTAACTTAGTAAGAAAAAGTAAAATAAATGTTTTTTTTTCTTTTTATGTGTCTGGACATGGATGGCTAATACCACAAGTTCTGTCATGGTATTAGGACAACACACCACATGGGAACTAGGTGCCATGCCAGGACCTTCCTTATATTGCACGGCTACATTGAACTGGATGGAAAACACGGACAATTTTCATTGCCGCTTCGACCATCGTTCATTCAATGCGATGGTACCAACCCGGGCGGGATAAACCCTACCACCTAGTAAGTAAGGAAGGGGACCTACAGCTTAACGTGGAATCCGAACCACGGCCAGCCTCTCTCAACGGTCGAATGGTCACCCATCCAAGACCAGACCGGACCCAGCGTTGCTTAACTTCGGAGAGCGATCGCCGAAGTGTCGCGCCACTGGGCCACTGAGGCTGACAATATATTAGATTCCAGACGCTCCAGCCGTCCGAAGAAAACAGCTTTTTCTCTCAACACCACTCATCTCTTAGGTAATTTAGCGTTATGGTAAGTACTGTAATTGATGAGAAGAACTAAAACTATCCTATTACCGAAATTCATTAAAATTGGTTCATCAGTTTAGTCGTAAGACTCAACAGACAGAGTTACTTTTTCATTCATAATATTAGTATGCTTATGGATAATGCAAGGACAAATTGAAGCAGGGATGTGTTTTGCTGTGTCGTTTTTAGGGGCACCCAAAACTGGAGCCAAATACTGGAGGAAAATTGGAGAGGCCTATGTCCAGCAGTGGACGCAAAACTGCTGACTGACTGTACCGAAAGGGTGCCAACGGAATCCTATTAATAAGCCTCCACTGTCCGTCCATCCGTCCGTCTGTCAATATGCTGTATCTCATAAACCATAAAAGTTAGATCAAATTTTCATTGAATGTTTCTTTCTATTGCCTCTAAACGAAAAAATTGTAAAAAAATAAATTAAACACATCTAAAACATAGTACGATGGAAATTATGGAACCCTTCGTGTGCAAGTTCGACTCGCACTATGCCGGTTTTTTATGATATTTGAGTCAATAAATACAAAATATGTACAAAGTATGCATGTGCGTCGATACACGTATCAATCATTGACTGGTGTAACATGCAAAGGTGAAATGGTTTCCAATTTGTTTCCAAATCCCCTCTGTACGCCAACTTAAGAGGTACACTTTTCGTGTACACAAAAATAAAGCTATTTCCTACTCTATTTCTAAATTTGGTTTAAACTATGCCAACAATTTCATTTAACCAGCGTGTAATCGTTAATGTTATTTTTGATCACAGTTTTTTTATTACTGTAATATTAAATGCTTAACATGAAACATTTTGAATCAAAAAGTACGCTCAATCAAACTGCTTCAACCCAGTTATTTACGAGAAAAACTAATTTGTGAAAACGTAGGAGACTAGCAAAACATGTTTTGAATTAGAAAACAAGTTTTTCTGTGTAGTTTGTAGGTAAATAACGGCTTTTTCAATTATAAAATGTAGGTTCCTAATAATTGCGTGTTGCCTCTGCCCCGCATGCATCATCCGTGCACCCATAAACCTGCCAGCCAGACCGCACCTGTAGCAGACACAAAACAATGACTTCCATTAATTGATCGAGTAATTTCTACCCTGACAACGGCCAATATGCCCTCCGTAAGGGCCTCCTGTCCACACGCGTCGACTCCATATCATGTTGTGGCATTTACAATCGCAAGGGATACGCAGTTTATCTCATGTCTAACTTTAATATTAAACGCCGTAAATGTTCGTAGGGTAGCAATGAGGTATATTCTTTGCATAATAAATTCTAGCTTTCATGTTTTGTGGAAAGGCATAGTCATAAGTTTACTAGCGGTGCCAGAGGCGATTGACATGGTAATGTTCGTGCACTTAAACTGTTGGAAAGTTTTGGTGTCTCCTGTTAAAATGACTTAGCTATTGATAACTGTGAAGTTTACGTAATTAAATAATGTCGGTACATCATACAATATTTGTTTGAGATAGAAGAAAAAAAACCGGCCAAGTGCGATTCGGACTCGAACACGAAGGGTTCCGTACCATCGAACAAAAAAAAATCACGTTTTTTGTATGGGGGCCCCGTTTAATTTAAATTATTTTATAATCTTACCTATTTGTTGTTATAGCGGCATAATAAATACACAATCTGTGAAAATTTCAGCTGTCTATCTGTTACGGTTACTGAGATACAGCCCTGTGACAGACGGACGGACGGACAGCGGAGGCTTAGTAATAGGGTTCCGTTTTCACCCTTTGGGTACGGAACCCTAGCTTTAAGATGTTTCTTTATTTATATTTTGACCCCCAAAGGCCATTTATTACTAAAGTTCCAATTATCCTGTACTAATATCAATTGCAAGATGGTAAGAAAGGCCCTTTAATTTAGGGATTAAGCTAATCTGTACTTGGTGGAAGAGACCCTTACTATGCACCCCTTACAAAAAAATGTATGAATCAAAAATGTTATCACGGCCATTTTATATCGGTGGTCACGGGTGCATTTCGACCTCGTTTAGTGATTGTGTTTGTGTTAAAGTTAGGTTTAGTATGTGAAAGTGTTAGATTGATTATTATCTATCCAAATAAATAAAAAAAAATTAATATTAATGTTTCTCACAGGTAATGATCGTTCTTTCCCGTATGTATATTTTTACTACAAATGCACTGATTAAACTCGGTGTAGTGCATCAAAAGATCAGTTTCTAGGAGTATCCATCAAATATTTCATAAATGCAATAATCAATTGTACTAATGCGAAAATACAGGAAAGCTGCATTGTGTTGAGTGCAAACAATGAGGCTATCTGCTGAACGCTCTGTCATTGTGCACGCGGAGTAATAAATTTACTCAACCTTATTTATAAGATATAATTCCACTATCGACAATGGCAACACCGGGGGCCACACGTGTGATCTAGGCTCCTCCTTTAAATAGATCTTTGGTATTTGCCCAGCACTTTAGGTCCCTTTCACATTGCATACTAACTACATTTAATTTTATCTATATTTTTGGATTCCCTCTGAATATGCAGAATTATACGTCTCATTGTTATATTTTTTGTTTATTTAGTGCCCTACTCAAATCGAACTTTTTTGTAGGTTTCAGACTAGGGTGGTACATGTGCTTGAATGTAATTTACAAGGGGTTTACCCAAACGTAAAGTATGACCAGGCGGTCATATTATGGAAACTTTCAATCGGTATTTTAAATGTTAGGATGCAACCCATCTAAATAACATGAACACTTTATTCAGACCTAGTAACAATAATCTAGTGAAGTTACATCTCCAAGACATACATCAAAACATAGACACATAAAATAGGGTCAAAACCATGACAAAGACATAGTATGACCTCATAAAATCCGAATTACAACAATTCGGATAAGATGATTTTAATTGAACTGAGCGGCTAGCAGCTCAAGAGGTGCGGAGACTTGCTTCTCACGCCAGAGGTCATGCAAAAGTTTCTTCCTCTTGGCGCAATTTATCTATCTCCGTCAAGCCATTCAGGATTTCAAATCCCTGCTGCCAATGTAGCGATTGGCAGAAGAGTCAATTTTGTAAAGGTAATTAATTTTAAGGCTCCATATGAGGCCATCTTATTTTTTTATTATTATTATTATATTTATTTACTGTTATAATATTTTTAGTGTATGACCGTAAAACGGTTTTAAGTCGTTGCTTATATTCTTTAAAAAATATCTGTTTATAAACATATATTTACTAGGTTTTTACTAGATTTTCAAGCCGGGGCTTGGAAACTACAAATGATTTAGACAATTTTAATTTGTATGGTACAAGATCACATATTTATCTAGTGAATAAGAGTTAAATTATTTTAAAACACTTCAACAAGTTACATACCAAAAACATAAATGTTGCTCGCCTGAAAACGATTTCGACGCGCGTACAACAATGAACCTATCGCAAACTCACTGCTCCCGGAGGTCGCCATTAAGGCTGTTCCGACCCGTATAAAGTTGTTTGCACACATAACGCAAAAAGTATTGCCCTTTAAGCCACGAATTAATAATAAAAGTTTAATATAGTCATATTACTCGCAGCGAAAACAATTTCACAATTTCAGGATTATTGGTTTTGTTACAATATATTTAAATACGATTTTTATTTAACAGCGCCATCTAACGGTGTAAAACTTCTAATCGGCAATTGCAACGAAACCATTAAACCTGAAATTGTGAATATGTTTTTGCTGCAACTACTATGACTATATTTAATATTTTTGACGAATTCGTGCCTTAAAGTGCAATACTTTTTGCGTACTGCGTAAAAAAAACACGGTATGGGTCGGAACATCCTTAACGTGTGTTTACTAAACGCTGGACTTAGTTGGAGCCTTAATAGGTATCATTTGTGTACCCCGTAATTTACTAGCTATATGATGTAATCCAATCGTATTATACCATCACTTTCTTATAAACTGTCCAGTGTTGTTATGTAAGTTTGTTTGTTCAAATTGCAAACAATTCAGCCGTGTATGCATTGTGAACGAGCTCTTAAGGTGGCCCAACCCGTTCATCTCCCCATACAAAAGGGGAAAGAAGATCACGCTCATATTTCTTGTCAGAGATCCAAAATTTTGCTCAAAATAGCTTTATTTGATCGAACTAGATGTCTGATGACCATTGGCATTGTAAAATTGTGTTTCGTTTCTAAGTAATAAAGTCCGAAATTTCGAATTTTTCGCGCGTTTTATACAATAACTTTGGAGGTGGATTACGCAATGATAAAGTAAGAACATCGTAAAAAGATTAGTCATCAGACATAGCTTATTTAATCAAGATTTATGATCTATTTGGTTTTTGTTAGATTTTTGACTACAGCGGTCGTGGTTTTCTTTTAGCTATAAGTCGTTTTGAAATTAAAATTTTCATAAATCTTACCAAATCATACACTATGCACATTGTGTTTTTTTTGGACATGTTGCATCTTCCTCATCACGGAGCCTGTCTTATTCTTTGAAACAGAGAAGGTCCCAGAGCGCAACAGCACGGTTTTGTACCGTGCCCGCGAATGAGTTAGGCCCGCCGGGTTGGGCCACCTTAATGACAAAAACGGCCGCCTCCCCGCGGCATTCTGTGAACTCGATATAAGGGCATGCGGTATTCTAATTTATGCATACTTTATAATATAAATTAAAGGATCCTGTTAGGTCGCACGCCGAATAAGGCTCTGCTCGTGTAGAAATATATTCTAACCAGACCATAATATCCGTACTCCAAAGTCAAGGAAATGTAGCGGGCGTTGCAAAATGTGTGTTTTCGTTATTTCTAAAACATTTTGAAATAGTTTGACAGTAATAATAATTTATTTTCCTCCAATAATGTGCCTATACATGTTTTAATTCGCCATTTGACAAGCTAAATTTATCATTTGTCATGAACTGTTGCATATGATATGAATTGTTTGTATTGTATACTTTTGTAAAATTAGACAAAGTGGACGTTGAAAAAAAACCAGCGGAGTTTCTTGCCAGTTCTTCTTCGCTGGGATTCGCCGAACTGGCTAATGATAAAATATGACAAATCCGAGTGCAGTGTACTGTCTATGGATGATGAATAAACAATAAACAATAAAGATACCAAATCGATTCTAAGATCAGTATTATTCCGGGAGGTCACGACATTTTTGGTCACGATAAGGTAAATGGCTGAATCTGGGTTCTCATGTTAGAGACCAACCCTCTGATGCTAAATATGTCGGTCTGCCCGTCCCAAGTGGTTGTGTTTTCTAGACTGGCTATATAAAATAGATGCTGGTATGTACCTGCTGATGAATATACTGATTATCTGGAAACATTGATACCTATTAATTATACAACAATAACCAGACGGTTATTTAATTAAATACTTAAATATACCTAAAGTTATATCTGTAACCTAAATCGCTTATAACTACTAAATGCAACCAAAGATATGTTCAGTTTTTGTATTGCTAAGCAAGTATGTATTGATACTTTTATGCTTCGTCATTTGCATCCATTTACCTTATCATATGTATTTTTTTGTCACCATAACTACTTTTTCAGGCGACTTATCTACGTAACGCAACCACTTGGAACAGGCAGACTGACACATTTAGCTTCAGAGGGTTGTACTTTATCCCGTGAACCCAGTTTCAGCCATTTACGTTATCGTTACCATTTTTGTCGCGACCTCCTAGTCTATATGTTTTTGTTCCGAAAAAACTAACTATGTTATTGTTTGTTAGGTAGTTACTTAGGTAGGTAGCCTCCACTTGAGCAATTAAGAAATAAAAAACATTATGGTAATCTTACATAATGCACCAACTTGTTTCTGAAGTTTTATTCTCATCCACATAATTCACATTTCGAAAAATTACCAAATATACTTTATTTGTGAAACTCGGAAATGTGTGTTACTTTAATTAAAGCATTTCCACGATGCTGAGTTCAGAAATGAAATGATAATTCAAATATTAATATACGTGCATATAAATTATCATATATATTTGAAGTTGAATCTTACAATAAAAACATAGAATGATTTTTCAGTCTTCGAAATAATGAGCATAAATGTTATTCTACAAGTTAAGATGTAAGAACATCAAATGGCCATAATCTGGCCATAATCTCAAAAAAGTATGTATTGCATCGTTAAAACCAATGTCTAAAGATCTTTTCATTATACGCGAATCGGTATTTATTAGGAAGTATACATAAATTGCAATGGTCGTAAATGTCTTTAACTACCTCAAAGATCAATGAGCAATAAAATCGTGAATACTTACGAGCACTTACTTGAGGTAGAAAAAAAAGACCAGTTTTACGAGAGGTCCGTAACATAGAACAGAAAGACCATTAGAAGTACTAACTATGGCGGCTAGTAGCCTAGTGGCGCGGGGACTAGACTAGCATACCATTGGTCTGGGTTCAAATCCTTGCCCCGTTCAAGCACCGCTTTCTTTCTCATTCTCTCATGCTCGCATTTCGTCACGAATGCGAGCTGCTCCATGGTTAGGAATCCATGTAAATCTGTAGATCTCCTTTCCCCTACTAGGTGGTAGTGTTTAAACCCGGGTTGGTACCATCGCATTGGATGAAAAGATGGTCAACGCGGAAATGAAAAATTGTCAGTGTTTTTCCTCCAGTCCAATGTAGCCGTGCTCATAAAGGGAATGTCCCGGCATGGCACCTAATTACTTCGGGAATGTGGTGTATTGGGCTAATATCATAACGGTAGTTGTGTGATATTAGCCATCCATGTCAGATTGCATAAAAAAATATTTACTAGTTTTAACAAGCTTAGAACTAAAGAAATAAGAACTTTTTCCAGAAATGTAAACAATACACGTTAGATGATTCAACATTCGCTTTGTAATCGTTTTTCTTGACCAAATAAATAATTAATCCTTATTTATCTAACTGGACATGAATGGCTAATACTACGCCTGCTGCCAGGTTATTAGGCCAACACAGCTCATAGCAACTAGGTTTCATGCCAGGACCTTGCTCATATTGCACGGCCATCAAAAATTGCTTATTCAATGCGATGATACCAACCCGCGTGGGATTAACCCCACCTCGGTATGTAAGGAAGTTGACCTAAGGTTTACGTGAAATTGGAACCGAGAACGTCGAATCCTTCAGTCGCCTCTTGTATTATTTTAAAGTGCCGGAACCCATTTTAAGTTGTATTTTATTTCACTAGGTAAATTCACAGTGTATTCACGTATACCGATGCTAACAAAAATAAATACCTAAGACACGAATTAAAAATTTACACAAATAGCCACAGTAATAAAAAACAAAGAGTGTAAACAAAATTAATTTAAGATATAAAAGGCACTTGAAATGAATGCAAATAAGTAAGAACAATATAAACATGACACTAAAATAAGGCTGACTAAAATGACCCTAAATACCTAGTGAGTTGGGGGTATTTAAATTCTTAATTTGATTCGTTTATTTATTGCTCGTTTTCGGTACCAGTATAGACTGTAGGCATATATAACAGTATTTTAAGGTGGCTCAACCCGCTCATCTCCCCATACAAAAGGGGAAAGAAGATCACGCCCATATTTCTTGTCAGAGATCCAAAATTTTGCTCTAAATAGCTTTATTTGATCGAACTAGATGTCTGATGACCATTGGCATTGTGAAATTGTGTTTGGTTTCTAAGTTATAAGTTCGAATTTTTTACGCGTTTTATACGATAACTTTGGAGGTGGATTACGCAATGATAAAGTAAGAACAACGTAAAAAGATTAGTCATCAGACATAGCTTATTTAATCAAGATTTATGATCTATTTTTTTTTGTTAGATTTTTTACTACAGCGGTCGTGGTTTACTTTTAGCTATAAGTCGTTTGGAAATTAAAATTTTTGTAAATCTTACCAAACCATACACTATGCACATTATCTTTTTTGTGGACATGTTGCATCTTCCTCATCACGGAACCTGTCTTATTCTTTGAAACAGAGAAGGTCCCAGAGCGCAACAGCACGGTTTTGTACTGTGCCCGCGAATGAGTTAGGCCCGCCGGGTTGGGCCGCCTTAACGCTCCAACTGAGTCTCAGCAAACAAACGATAATGGCGACCTCCGGAAGCAGTGAGTTTGCGTTAGGTTCATTGTTGTGTGCGCGTCAAAATCGTTTTCGACGAATTTATGTTTTTCAACTGTGTAGTCTACTTTTTAAAGTAAATTAATATATATTTCACACTGGTTTCTTAGATAAATATATGATCTTGTACCACAATAAAGAAAATTGTCAAAATCACTTATAAATTCCAGGCGCCGCTCCGGCTTAAAAACCTAGTAAATTTTTTTAAAGAATATAAGCAACGTTTTACGGTCATACGCTAGATAATAGTCTAAACTTTGATATTATAATTTTTCCACGGGTGTTTATTCTTAACCGACGCTGAGATAATATAAAAATAACCCTAAACTATTGGAAGCTAGCTCTCTGCGGTATTTCGGTATCTCACTGCGCGACCGAATGCCAAATCTGCTGATACGCCAAAGCACCAAGGTCACTGACGTTATGCATAGGGTTGCTAAACTCAAGTGGCAGTGGGCAGGTCACGTATGTCGCAGAGATGACCACAGATGGAGCACTGAAGTCTTAACGTGGAGACCCTACACAGAGAAAAGAAGCGTCGGCAAACCGCCAGCACGTTGGTCAGACGATATACGTCAGACAGTAGGTGAGAACTGGCGAAGAAAAACAGGAGACCGCACAACTTGGCGAAGTCTGGGGGAGGCCTACGTCCAGCAGTGGACAACAAAAAGCTGAAGAAGAAGAAGATTGGAAGTTAGCGTCATATGGAGCATTAAAGTTAATAGTCAAGGCAGAAAGTCTTTGGGCCACCTTGTTTTAGTACTATTCATACAATACTAGATAGTATGAGTATTTATACAGTGTGAATACAAAAGCACATGGGGTTCCGTCGGGGTACGTGAACTATCACAATTGCACCCCGTGCAACTGTCCGTCCGATGAACACATGTCGGTAGTCGACTTTTTGTATTGTTTTAACATCTACACAACCGACCGACGATAGGCTAAGGATACGCGTTAGGTTAGTGTGGAGAAGGTTTTTTGTGCAGCTCGAAATGTGGCTAGCATAGACCAAGCCCGCAAATAGGATGCCCATGGGCTTTCGAACGTTCACGTCGTGAGCCATGCCAGACGGCCAGTGCCCAAGTGCACTTTGGGGGAAATACCTCGGCAAAGAGTGCATAACTGGAAGAAAGTGACGCTTATTTTAAAAGTGAGCCAATTCTTGCGTTATGGAACAACTTTTCACCCTCCAATTGCATGCTTGTTAGTTTCTCACAGCGATGACAGGAATTCGGATTGAACTATAACTCGAAATATATAACTAGAAAATATTTTTTACGTTTTATGCGATATAGATTCAGATTCAGATAATTTATTAATCATACAGAACATACATAAATGATATCTGTATCATGACATCAACAAAAAGAAACTTTTAATAATAAGCCTCGGTAGCCCAGTGGACCCTTTGCCGAATAATCGGGGTGAATCAACTCTGGGCGCGTGATTTTTTTCATCAAACGCCCAGGATTTTGGTCAAGCCCAATTTTGCTTATATAATTTTAGGTTTCGTTAGCGAAGGTTAATTAAGTAGTGTTAAATAATGCAAGTATCTTAATTTATTGTGTAAAACTTCATAATATATTAAAAAAATATCTCCCCATCGCCTACAATTATTAACAGAAAGAAATCACTTTAAGCGATAAGTCCGCCTTTGGGCCATTTTTTTAATGAAAAACTGGTATGTGTGTCTGTGCTGACGACCAAAGGTGCTCAGAAAAGCCAAAAACACCTCGCCTCGCGAACCGCGCTCAGCGAGGCGCCATGCCAGCGGATTTGCGGACTATAGCTGAGCTATCGACCTTATTCAAGAGACAAACAAAATAATGTATTGCTTAATTGATTATTATTTTTAAAACACGAATGTTTTGTTAATAATAAGGTTCACTAGAATTGAGACGAATAAGTATAAAGAGTAATCTCCACTCTTGCCTCGCGCGACTCGAATCTAACAACTGGCCCTCGCGGCACTAGCCATATAAGCGCACTAGCGGCCCTCGTCTCGTTTTAGTCTATTTTTACTGGCAACACCTTGCTTCCCGCGGCGCGGCTGCCCGATAAGTGGCGCTTCCCGCCAGCGAGCGAGGAAGCACGGGAGAGCCGACCGATGCCACATATTTGAACATCATACAGATAGAAGAACGGAGAACTGGGAGTTGCCATGGTAAATGAAGTCGCCGGCTGAACGGGCTAGGCAGTGATACAATCTGACGTATAGTTACAATACCACCTATGATACAGCCGCAAGGCCAGTTTAGGAGGTATCGTTCGTCGTACAAGAACGAATCAATTGTCGATCTTATTTGCGTGCATGTATTATTATTGTTAGTATTTTAAGTTCTTTAAAACTGTTCTATCCGCATATGCCAAACTCAGTTCGCTGGCCGAATTATGCGTTGTTTGACAACTAGCCTGACACGAATTACAACGAAACTTCAGATTTAACCTAATTAGCTATTCACCAGGCGAGTTTAATTTACGATGGGTATGCCCCAGGTTATATAAACTTGTGCAAAAGATATTTTACAATCAAATTAAACTTTACTTTTCTCGAAAACACACAATGTACAAAGTAAATATAAAAAAATTACACAGCTGAGAACTGTACCCGAAGTCCCAGTTGTCACCTAAATTGGCGTTACGGCAAACCGATCGACTCGCGTTTTCATATGCGTGGAGAATCAAAGGGGGCGCGCAGTGGGCGGTAAGCGAATTAACATTTGCGAGTCCGAGTTTGATTTGACAGCTTACGCATCGTCGCCGAAATACGTTGACGTTGCCAATTACGCCGATCGTGTTTAATAAAAATTAGTAGTCCGAGTTTGATTTTGACAGGTTGAAGAAATAAAACCACAGAATAATTTGTAAAACTTCTATATGTTTGACGTTTTTACGTAACTTCGAAGTTCCCTAAACGTCAATTTGTCGATACTGTATATACGCAGAATCGTTTAGATCCCTGGTGCTAATACATAGAAGATTTAATTAAAAGTATAGTATTAGTGGATAATGCTTTGATTGCAGTCTGTTCGTCTACTAATTTGTGAATCCCAATAACGAATGTTTGTTGCTTAACGTAAATAGCGTCTTGTGAAGTTCTAACGTGTTCTTACGTGTCGTTGGATTTCGAGACTATCGGTAGTGAGCGAATTCGTAAGCGAACCGACTGGCCGGCGGCGTATGTATGCACTAAGTGCCTATACGTTGCCGCTTTCGGATGATTTCCGGTCGCCACCACCGTTCTTCCTTCCACCACTCTCTAGATCACAAAATAAGAAAGTGTTGAATTGCAGTTCAAATGGAGCTATAACATGAAATCTTTTGTAAATCTCCAATGGCATCTGGCAAATATATATATTGTTAGGTTTTGGATGGGGGACCGATATCTTTTCGTAATCGAATTTCTGTTTTGTGACTTTGAGGGTGGTCCAATTTAAGACTAGTTTGGGTAGGCTAGGTTAGGTTAGGTTAGGATTGGAAACGCATACAGCTACAATGTATGCGTTTCTAAACCATTCATCTGATTGCGAAGAAACTGCGGTCAGTTCTTGCTTCGCTCGGGTGAATGTCTAATAACATCGACCCGAGCGGAGCCGAGAACTTCAGCTATTTATATATATTAATCCACGACATTAAGAATTCACCAAAAATATCTTATATCATCTATCTATCAAAAACATAATAAAATATTATAATTTTTAAAATCATATTAAATAAAATATTGAAACTATAATTTTGTATTACATTATTTTCGATTCGACAAAAAAGATGCTGATGTTAAAGATATGGAAAAAATGTTACCACCAGTATATTCACTTGGACAAATCAAACCTAACGCACACGAAACACTTTCACTCGACAAAAACGACGAACACACTGCGATAATATTTGACTCCCAAACTCGAACATAATAACAAAAAAAACATCAATAAATCAGAGATGGAATCCACTTTCACCTACTAACCTGCAGGGGCAGACTTAACCCTTTATTAACGGACAAAAAGGGACAAGTCTGCAGCTGAGATTTTTTAAAGGATCCTTTGGAAAGTTTTTGTTTCCTTTGTTGCGCATGTCCCGAGCTTTTTGTGCTCGTATTTCCGGAACCCATCTCGCTGCCGACACCTGCCTCAAGTAATGGAAAGTGAATTTGCCGCTGGGAATTTATCCTTAGAATCGTTTTTAAATGATGGCTTTATTAAAACAATTGCAATGTTCGAGGGTTTAGGTATTTTTGGTGATTGCGATATTGGCCCAGTGGCCCAGTGGCGCGACCCTTCGGCGATCGCTCTCCGAAGTTAAGCAACGCTGGGTCCGGTCTGGCCTTGGATGGGTGACCATTCGACCGTTGAGAGAGGCTGGCCGTGGTTCGGATTCCACGTTAAACTGTAGGTCCCCTTCCTTACTTACTAGGTGTTAAGGTTAATCCCGCCCGGGTTGGTAACATCGCATTGGATGAACGATGGTCGAAGCGGCAATGAAAATTGACTGTCTTTTCCATCCAGTTCAATGTAGCTGTGCAATATGAGGAAGGTCCTGGCATGGCGCCTAGTTCCCATGTGGTGTGTTGGGCTAATACCATGACAGAAATAGTGGTATTAGCCATCCATGTCCAGCCACATAAAAAAAAAAAATTGTTGTTTTCTATAAAATTAAAGTTTAAGGCTCCAACTGACTCCAGCGTTTGGCAAATAAACGATAATAGCGACCTCCGGAAGCAGCGAGTTTGTGTTAGCTTTTGACGTTAAGTTTACGGTAAAGAGGAAGGTTCTTACGTAGATGGTTCTTAGCTATTTGGATCCGGCAGGTGACGCTGTTGTCGACATCCAAAACCGGCCAAGTGCGAGTCGGACTCGCACACAAAGGGTTCCGTACCATCGTAAACGATTTAACACCAAAAAATCTTACTTTTTGTATGAATCATATATTTTTTGGCTCCATATAATTTTTATTATATTTAAATTTTACTTATTTGTTGTTAGCGGCAAAATAAATACACACTCTGTGAATATTTCAGCTGCCTACCTATTACGGTTCATGAGATACAGCCCTGTGACAGACGGACGGACGGACGGACGGACGGACAGCGGAGGCTTAGCAAAAGGGTTCCGTTTTCACCCTTTGGGTACTGAACCCTAAAAATGATTTCCCCTGCTAATCGGTAGCAGTAAGCGGATGAAACAAAAATTAGGTTATAAAAATTGTTCGTGTTTTACACCCACCTCAATGAAGCCGGGAAGGTCCTGGCATGGCACCAAATTCCTTCGGGAAAGTGGTGTATTGGGCTAATATCATAACGGTATTTGTGTGGTATTAGCCATCATTGTTAGGTTGCATTAAACATTTAATATGATCGGCAAATAATTAGTGGGTACCTTCTTATTTAGCAGAAAAGGTTATTTCTCCGCAACACATGCGTTCTTTGAGGAAAACTAGAGAAATTAAAAATGTTTTACAAAAAAAATACTTATTTCACATTAAATGAGCCGGGTCACTGCGTACTTATAGCGATTCGAAAAGTTGTCGCATCCGGTAGGGTCGTTTCATCTCCCTCCAACTCGCAGCAGTTGTGTGTTTGCGTTAACTTCTCACTCCCACACTGTGTTCGTCTCGTAAGCACAGCGCAAGCCAGTACCCGAAGTCCCAAATGTCACCTAAATTGGCGTTTACGGCAAATCGATCGACTAGCGTTTTTTAAATGTATGGAGAAATTGAAGAGTGCGCGCAGTGGGCATTAAGGCCCTGGTACTAGCCAAATCGCAAAGTTAGACGAGGCACCCCAAGTTAACTAACCAAGTCTGACGATTATAACTGTCATTCTTACAATATATGATTCCTTGTCTAGGAATCAACCTATTTTCGTTAATGTATGTTTCCTTTTTCTATACAAAATACATTGCGGAAACGGTGTCCATTTCCGAACTTTTTTGACTAGATGTAGAAATCTAAAAGCAAATGGAATTTTTTGTTTATGCATATATGCTGTTTTTGCTTATATCTAGAAATCGAATTACTTTCAGATTTCTAATGAGAAAAATCAACTTTTTTATTTTTATTATTATTTAAATAAATGATGGAATCAAAAATATTAACAATCCATTATCAGTCTGGAGTTCTATTTGGATTTGCTGAAGCGTTTCACTACATATTATTAAATTTGTTAAAAAGTGCATTTGTATGGCGCGAGTAGTTGGCTAGTCCTAGCGCCTTAAGCGAACTAACATTTGCGAGTCCGAGTTTGATTTGACAGCTTACTCAACGTTGCCGTAAATTTCGTACAAATCGGAAGTCCGAGTTTGACTTTGACAGCTTGAAGAAGTAAAACCACAGAATATCTAGTAAAAACTTGTATGGAGTTCGACGTTTTTACGGAAAACGCCAGTCGATCGGTTTGCCGTAAACGCCAATTTAGGTGAGAACTCGGACTGACCACCTTGCCTCGGATCTCAACGCGAGCGGAGCCGCGGCGGTCCACTGGCGTTTCTATGAATATTCCACCTGGCGTCGACAGACTTTTGGAAGCGCTCAAAAGCGGTTTCTTCCGGTCGCCCTCCTGTCATACCTGGGGTAGCTTAGGGTAGCCTGGGGTCCTTACAATCCGCAGCTTTGTCGACAGAATGTAATGTATTGTGGGCCCGCGAGTGAGGGGCTGATTTGCATCTCGTTAGCGGAAGTGCGGGACCGGTGAGGCTTGAGCCTTGATTTTGCCGCATGTACAGGTTGAGACGTTTTCGTTGGATAAATCTCAGCGCCAGGTGGTTGAACTCGCCAAGTGATTAAGCGAGCGATTTTATTCGAGTTAAATTCGTATACAACATCAACGAAAAGGCATACACAATTCAGGTTATTTTAAAAAATCTGCTGAAATAAAAATATGATAATAGACGGCGTAAGCTATAGTTGACTAGCCATTGTTTTTGTAATTGTTACTTCTCGTATATATAATTATGTTGTTAACAGATTAATTAATTTAGCTATAAAACCTTCAAGTTTGCTACATTGAAACTATCTCAAAGAATACGTATTTTTTACGTGTACAAGATAAATATTTTCCACCTAGATTCTTACGAAAAAATGTATGCGCGTGTTATGCCTCAAATATTATGAAAATCTAAATTCGTAGGAGCTGTTCTGAAAATGGATGGAAACTTTATGTTAAAATATTTCTTTATCTTCGACGAGTTCATGTCGTTTATTTTTTACGTCGATGTTTTATTCCTTTTAAAAACCAACATATCATTTTAGATTTAGATTCTAAGTTTTAATTGAATATAAAGTTAACACAGGTAATTAACAAATATTTAAGAATACATGGAAATATAATATTTATAGTTTAATCTAAACTCGAGACTTGGAAATACTTTTTAAATTATTTATTATAATTACTCATAAAAACGCATCATTATGAAAACTTTAACTACGAACATATTTAAATATTTTCAAAACACCCCTAAAATCAGGTGAAATACAGAGTTATTGTTGATCCAGCCTTTTCTAATGCAAAAATTCGGTAACCCAATATGCAAATTCCCCCCAATACTATGCAAATCCTCAATACAGTTGAATAATAGATCTCTTCACTACAAAGAGTTGTCGCACAATGTGCATAGATGGCGTCAGTGACGGCTGGTTCGGTTCCAAAGTGATCTAGAGGATTAGTGTTCGGTTATTGATTTCTGGAGTGATTTATTGATTTATTTTGATTTCAGTCTTAGTTTTACCGTACTTTTTCGTACTGTAAACGTATTCGATATGTACGTAAGTACAATTGACCTTGAAGCTAGGACACATGAATTAAAGAAAGAGCCCAGTAAAAAGAACTACTTTACGAATATACTGCAAGGCTGGACCCGAACCAGCAAAACATACCATTTGCGGGTTGGAAAAAGTTTCGAAAAATCTACGATTATATTCGTCCTAAATTCACCTTTTTCACGGTTTATGTAAGACTTCATTTTTTAAAAAAAGGTACGATTAATTGTTTCATTAGATACCTGGCATATTCGCTGACAAAATAACTTCAATTTTAATTGTTAACCAATTTATTGTTGTAACCATTGTTAATTAATTAAGGATTGCACAGAAGTTCGCCTCTTCCAATTACTTTTATGTTGCTGGACATGGATGCGGCTATTACCACACCTGCTGTCCTTAAATTAGACCAGCACACCATATACTAACCAGGTGACATGCCGGGACCTTCCTTATATTGGACGGCTACAATGAACTAGATGGAAAACTTTCAATGTCGCTTCAACCACCGTTCATCAAATGCAATTGTACCAATCCGAGCGGGATTAACGCAGTCACCTAATAAGTGCGTAAGAGGACCTACAGTTTTACGTGGATGACGGACTACGAACGACGAACCCCTTCTTTCTTTCTTACGACATTCACGGGAACAAATTCCGTTCGCTGCACGATAAAATTTACAAATACACGATAGATCGTATAGGTTTATACCTTGACTCGTGGTTATTTATACATATGCGAGTGGTTTTCCTAAAACTGAGTCACCCCAACCGCCCAAACGGAAATGGGGGGTGGCGTCCCACACGTGCCAGGCTCACCCCGAATTTAGAAAAAAAAGTTTGTCCGTCAATACGAACCCTCGTCTAAATTTCGGCCCGGCCCAGTGACAATGGGGTGGGCAGGTCCAAATGTCGGCTACCCTCATTTTTACTTATCGGTGAAACGTTTTCCGAAACCGGTTTCCACCCTTTGTTGGCTGGAAAAATGGCCTCCTGTGGGGTCAATCTTGAAATTCACCAGTTGCCAGTGATTCGCACTCACCGGCGAATACTTAAAGTATTGTATTTCATTTCGTCAAATTGGTAGACAAGCTACACTAAGAGAGGTATTTTTTTAATTATTTAATTTTTTTCATTATTTGAAATTTATCTATTTTATAATAATTATCATTACATTAGGGCATAACACAGAACAACAGTAAACATGCATACAGCTTACAATGTATGACATATACCATCGTCAAACTTAATATGTAATTAAAACTTAGCTAAATATGTCAAGGTAATTATTATTCAATGGCTTTATGATACTTTTTAGGGTTCCGTACCCAAAGGGTGCCAACAAAACCCTATTACTAAGCCTCCGCTGTCCGTCCGTCCCTCCGTCCGTTCGTCCGTCCGTCTGTTACAGGCCTGTATCTCATGAACCGTAAAAGGCTGCTGAATTTTTCTCAGAATTTGTATTCATTTTGCCGCTATAACAGCAAATAGGTAAAATTTTAAAATGATTAAATTTAAAATTACAAAAAAACGAGATTTTTTGTGTTAAATATTGTATGATGGTACGGAACCCTTCGTGTGCGAGTCCGACTTGAACATGGTTGTTTTTTTACCGATAGAAATACAGCTACTTGCGTTCAGCCTTTTCACTATAGTCACCCTAGTGTTGTCCCTTTCTAATTTTTCTAATTAGCGTGCGATGGCACAACGGCACAAAAATGAATATAATTGTTTCACTTTCATCAGTGAATTGAAGTCGTGCTCGCTCCATGAGTGATGGATCTGTGCGTTCGAGCGTGTGCCATACCGATCATTTTCGACGTTTATTAAATATGCAATCACTTGATTCGTGTGCCGCCATATTTTTAATCATTTCAAAGGTGTTTAATTCGGGACATTGTCGTCAAATTGCATGCTTGGATGTTAATGTTTTATTCAACATAATTACCTATGACATGGTGTATGTTCTGTATGATGAACTTTTTATTTTCTTTATGAGTTCTCTCTAGATAAGTTGAATCAGTAATTTGTGATATGTGGGTTCCGATGCTTTTAAAATAACACAAGCCGTTCCGCTGCATTTCTTATTGTAAATGTCGTAAGAGGCATCTAAGCGATTTGTCGTTCGTGATACAGATTCCACGTATACACGCACTTTACCTAACTTACTGGGGTCTGTCACCCGGGTTGGTACCGTCGTGTTAAATTAAAGCTGGTCGATCGAAGTGGCAATACATAAAATCTATGTTTTCTATCGAGTTCAAGGTACCGTGTGGCATGGAACCTGTGTATATAGTTCCGATATGGTATATTGGACTCATATCATGACGATAGGTGTCTTATAACGCCATCCATGTCTTTCATAAATTAATATCCAGCTACATGTTTTTTTAATTTACGTTTAGAGAAGCTAAAAAACGCTACATTTAAACAAACCTCTTTTCCCGAACAAATATTTTAAAATTTTAATCAAGTGAGTTACATTTAGCCTCTAAGATACATTTAGTCTCTTTGTATCGTAATGGCGCTACTGTGCACGCCTGTTATTCAACGTAGATTGATACAGGTTTTGAGCCATTACAATATCATTCGATACAGCGAATTCAAAGGGAACATACAAATAGAGATATGAATATACAAATAAAGAAGCCTTAAATTTAACACATTCCCGGAAAGAGAAATATAAATTTATTTAGAAATCAGAAAGTGGGCTAGGAATTCAATAACGGATGAAATAAAAAATCGGAAATAATGAGACACTTTTGCGTCCCTAACATATTCTACTTTCCACATAGTATGCATCAGTCGATAGCCATTGCTCCACCGCCACCGGGGCGACGCGGCGACGTTACATGAGTTTACTGACCCTAGGAACCGCCCTTTCTGTGTTCGTCTGTCTGTAGTGTGGGTAGACCTCTACGAGTAATTCTTTTCTTATTGTTCGCAGCAGGGTGTGCCTGTATTGCTTTGGCAGGAGTGGCATTGGCCCGAGACGATTCGCTGACAAGGTTTTTCTTTTTTCCATACATCGCAAAAAAAATACAGCGTTTTCGTGATTGTATATTGATTTAAGATTGCAAGGAATTCGTCCAAGTTCGAGACCGAACGACTAGCAGGCTAGACTCGCAAATAAAAATAAGTTGCCGAATGATACCATATGTGTGAATAATTTCATTCAAATATTGGTGCGAAGGCAACGAAATTTCGGAATTATTGAACAGCGGCTTATATATGGAAGGTATCAATGGCTGTTCTGGTGCGCATGTGGAAACAAATAACAGGCTATGGGTTGGTGGCCAAACTATCTTAGATGATCCTAGGTAGCCTTGGTAACCTTGGTTTTCTTGCGGTCTATACATAATATCTATATTTTTATCAATCATTTTTTAACCCCCGACGCAAACGGAGAGAAGTAAGTTTAACGTGTGTTTCTGTGTAGGTGTGTGTATATCTGTGGCATCGTAGCTCCCAAACCAATGGACCGATTTTGATGCAGTTTTCTGTTTGAAAGCTGATTTATAACCATATCATTTTATCAATAGTATTTGAGTGGTTTATTTATGGTTTTTTTATGCTTATAATTTAATTTCGCATGATAATAAGTTCTTTGCTGATCTGAATCAATAACACCAATTTTGGTCTTTAGTCATTGTTAAGTGCTTTAACTGTTTTTTCCAATCGTAGTCAATACCGGAAAACAGAGAGATTGCTTGTTTATAATATTTCCATGAACCAGCACAAACAATATGTGAAGGCAATATGTCCCCCAATTTATCTCGAGAAATCTCCATAACAAAATAAATACATATATATTTAGTGCATTTTTTAAAGAAAGTGATACATTATATTATAAGCAATATAATTTACTCATAAGTAACCTTTACAGAACTAGATACAAGAATCCAAGTCACTATTATCGATCCTGTAGTGCGAATAGCCCTTTTAACTTTTTAGCACATAACCGATCGTGTAAAACATTTGTACCTTACGAAGAATATATTTTATCATACACTTGGCCCTATTTCTCCACCACCACCTCAATGTAGACACAACGGCATCCGTGTAAAGATACCCACGAAAAAAATTCAAAACACCGACCGTAACCTATAATTTCTTCCGAATGACGATCGAACTGTTAAATTGCCTCCACTACCGAGAACTTATTCAAACTACACACCTAGAGGGAGGGGAGTTTTTTATAACATCCCCGCGCGGCCGTGGGGAGGCGCCGCCCCATTTTTTTGCTGGGGGTGCGCCCCCTAAATGTACAGTCAGGTCAATAGTTCTAAACGCGTGTCGTGGCAGCTGGTATAGGTTTACTCTTATTGGATTAACTTTGTTTCCAATCGATCGCATAATTTTCGCTTGTAAGAATTAAGACTCTCATTAAGTCAGCGGGGCTCTGAGATTTGATAATGTCAAGAAATGTTCTCTTTGTCTGTTGGCCAAGACACAAATTTGCGCGCCGACTGCCAATAAAACTAGCGAAATCTTCTTCCGGGCCTTAAAGATTTCATACCCCTAAAAGGTTTGGAAAGCTTGATTAACTAAAATTATATAAAATAATCTCAAATGGCAGTTAAAAGAAGACAACTTTTTCAAATTTATTATTTTTCAATCTAAAAGTTAAATAAAAAAAATTTAAACATACAGGCGTACGTTTTGACAATATATTTTAGTATAAAATATATAAAAAAGCTGGCAAAACATTTAGTAAGAGCATGTCAACAGTTATCACCCGTAGTATAAGGAATTGATAGGGTAATTTAAAGGAGTCGCCAAATTTAGTAAGTATGTCCTTGAGTGACCAACAATTTAAATGTAACTGGACATGGGCGGTTATTTTATGTATCTGGACATAGATGGCTAATACCAAACTGACCGTCAGATATTAGCCTAACACAACACATGGGAACTAGGTGCCATGCCTGGACCTTCCTAATATTGCTCGGCTACATTGAACTGTAATTTAATGTATGTAATCTGTGGTTATTATAGCTTTACTTACTGTCATGCTGTTAGCTCAAAACACCACATGTCTCCACGTGTCATACCAGGTACCAGTTACCACCACCAGGTACCAGGTACCATAGGTATTCCACAGCTGCACGCCACTAGGTGGAAAATAAGAACAATTTAGATTTTCGCATCGTCCATCTTTAATTCAATGCGATGGCAACCACCCGAATGGGATGAACCCTACCCTTAGTAACTAAGGAGGGCATCTAGAGTTGTATTTTGAATTCAAATCATGGCCGTGGCATCAACGGTTACCCATCCAGAAACTTACCGCGCCCAGGGCTACTTAACTTCGATTCTCGATAGTGGCCTACTAAAGTTGTGCTGTGGTGCATTACCAATCCGTTCATTTAGTTAGATTGATTGCCTAATATCTGTGGTTTAAACTTATGCAGCATTTGATCAAATCCCATGAATATATAAACCTAGATTACATATAAGTTCTAAGCCTTGTCAGCCTCAGTGGCCCAGTGGCGCGACACTTCGGCGATCGCTCTCCGAAGTTAAGCAACGCTGGGTCCGGTCAGGCCTTGGATGGGTGACCATTCGACCGTTGAGAGAGGCTGGCCGTGGTTCGGATTCCACGTTAAGCTGTAGGTCCCCTTCCTTACTTACTAGGTGGTAGGGTTTATCCCGCCCGGGTTGGTACCATCGCATTGGATGAACGATGGTCGAAGCGGCACTGAAAATTGTCCGTGTTTTCCATCCAGTTCAATGTAGTCGTGCAATATAAGGAAGGTCCTGGCATGGCACCTAGTTCCCATGTGGTGTGTTAGGCTAATACCATGACAGAAGGTGTGGTATTAGCCATCCATGTCCAGTCACATAAAAAAATAAAAAGCAGTGTGATAAGAATCGACAATATTACGAGTATTTTAATCGTCCTACGAAATGTATGAGAACAATAAGAAATTATTAAAGGTTTACTTAATAGGATTTAAACACGTTTTAACTTAATGAGATTTTTAACAAAACTTCTGACGAGAATAGAATAAATTACAGTACAACCAATATAAATACTGGAACTATGAAAGAAAATCTGACCTGCTTTTTCCAATTTGAATTAGGACAATAGGCACTTATTAATTTAATTTAAATACTTATTAAGTATCATAAAGCCCTTGACTAATTATTAACTTGACATATTTAGCTTAGTTTTAATTATTTAGTAAATTTGACGGTGGTATATACCAGAAATTGTAAGCTGAATCTCTGTTTGCCTGTATGCCTTAAAATAAGAAAACATTACCTGTCTGAGTGTAGCTTGTCTACCAATTTGACAAAATGAAATACAATACAATAAGAGAAGGAAATATTCTGTTTAGAACCGATACGTTATCCCATTTCTTGGTAATAGGAAAAAAATATAAACGGACGTCCGGTGTGTATTTACTACATAACTATTTATTGACCCTGTTAACTTGTTCGACATGATCTGATATCATTAATTGTTAATTACCTGCACCTACTAAGTGCATAAAGGTGTTTTGAAAACCTTTATAAATTGTGTCTTACTTTTCTTATTAGCTTATGCAAATTTTGTTACACGCTTAAGTTTGTCACGGAATCTATAAAGAAAACTGTTTTGTTATGTTACTGGACATGGATTGTTAAAACTACATCCACTGTCATGGATAACGCACCGCATTCCCGAAGGAAGTAGGTACCATGTCATGACATTCTCTTTACAATCACGTCTAAAATTGTTCACCACAATTTTTCATTGCCGCTTCGATTACCTCTCCATACAATGCGATGATATCAACCCGGGCGGGTTTAACTCTACCACCTAGTAGGGCCATATTCGTGACGAAATGCACTTATCCAATTTAAAACACAGATACATAACTTTTTATCCGCTTGAGACATAAATACATATTTTTTCTTGTTATCAAAGTTAATTACACATATTTGCTTGTTTAGTACACATACAGTTGAGCCAAACCGTGCATTCTGTGCAGAAACGCCTAGCGCCATCTGTATTTTTTTTACGAAGCTACTCGACGAAGACGACGACAGAAGGCGCCGCACCGTCGACTCTCTTTTGCAGCACAGAAACGAACCACTGCATACATTTTCACCTATCCGCAACGCTAGTGGCGCCATCTCTCGTCATCTTACATAAATTTGATTATTGTAATAAAATTCGTACTTAATAAAAGCTAAAAAAGTTGTAATCAAATCTACAGTCTAAATAATACGTGTATTCTAGAAATAATGTACTAGACAATGGCTTTTTATTAAAAAAAAAAAAAAAAAAGAACGGCCCGTAAGCTATGTTCCCCATACAATCGTAGTTTACTAATCATTTTAAAAACACTGTTCCGATTAGCTTCATATTTGGTATCTAATATTCTACAATAAATATCTGTGTCTGCACGTTTCTGTTTTGCTGAAAAATCTGAAGCAAGTCAAATAACAGGCAAAAGATATTACAAATTTTCTTTCTTCTGTTGTGTGACACAGGATACATTTTTCGAAAAAACAAACACGTGCAGACATAGATATTTGTTGCCTGATATTAAATCCCAAATATCAAGCCAATTGGAACAGTGGTTTTCAAATGATTAGTAAACTACGTTCGTATGGGAAGCGTAATTTTCTGATGCTTACGGGCCCACCTTAAAAAACTAATTTGGAGACTTCATATTCCTTAACTTCTTTTTATTTGCCTTTGGGGAAAACACTTTTTAACTCGATGTCACCCCTTCATCCACCGTCAATATACTAACAATAATTATTTTAACAACAATATTCGTCTCTACACGATTTCTCGTCCTCATTTTATCGGTTCATTGTCTTTTATCTAAATTTCGTTAAAAAAGTTTTAACACGTTCGGTTTCGGCGACTGACTGCTGAGACTGAAAGTCGACACAATGGCAAGCCGATAAAGTTTGAACTACACGATAGCAAAAAACGACCATCAGTGTCGCAACCAGCAGTCATCATATCAGAGTTACACTTACTTGCAGTAGCCGTGAGCGGCTCGCAGCCTAGTGGCGCGGGGACTTGCCTAGCATACCAGAGGTCCGGGCTCAAATCCTCGCATGCACCACATTCTTTCACATTCTGAGTTGGATAAGTGCATTTCGTAAAGAATTCGTGCTGCTCCATGTTTCGGAACCCATGTAAAAATGTAGGTTCCCTTCTATTACTAGGTGTTATGGTTTAAGCCCGCCCGGGTCGGTAGCATCACATTTGATGAAAAGATGGTCGAAGCGGCAATGAAAAATAGTCCGTGTTTTTCATCCAGTCCAATGTAGCCGTGGTCAAAAAAGGGAAGTTCCTGGCACGGTACCTAATTTCTTCGGGAATGTGGTGTATTGGGCTAATATCACAACGGTAGTGGTGCGGTATTAGCCATCCATGCATAAAAAAAACATATATTTGAATAATTACTAATTAAGGCTTTGTACCCCACCTAGCGGTGTGCTCTCTGCAAGCTGTTAGTTTCAAAGAGACACCAAGTATAAAATAATATAAAATATAATTATGTACATCTTTTCCATATGCAAAAACTCAAAATAGGGTTCTTTTTATTTTTCGATGTAGGTATACATTTTTGCTGAGTTGATATTGTTCCAGTTGGATAATCGGTGAAATTTAAAATTCAAAGTGGCTTTTTTCGCTACTACTGACTAATTAGAAGAAATGCGAAAATATTATTATGTGCTAACTTTTGAGATTTTTTCGGGGAGTATTTCTGATATTGAAGCGAAAATAATTGATATGGTTCGGATAGACCTGAAATGATAAATTGTTAATAATTGTAGCATGATAGGTTAAATTTAATTTTTATTACGTCTTTTTTTGGGTCTTTTTTTGGTATGGACACATCAAAAAAGGTACATAATAAAATCACGATAAGAATAGTATAAAATCGACAGAATTCAAAATTGTTAAATAAATTATCAAAACAAACAATTCAGGATCTAGATTAATATCATAATAAAAACAATACAAGTTAACTGAATTCATTGGAGTAAAATATCAAAATATATAAAATTCCGGTCAATACACAAATACAAATAACATTTAAAATTTCAGTAAAATTGTCAAAAAATATAACTCGAACATAGCTTAAATAATTAACTATAGTAACTATAACAATCGGCTGTAAAGTGGCTTTGTCATAGAATACGTCTGGGAAATTGAAAGCACCAGCTATCACATACTTGCGAAGGAATTCTTGCCAACTTTGTAAAACAATACTTTTGTTTGATAAAAACCGCGAAATATCTTTCGAAAAGTCGCATTGGGACGAGATTATTTCTATTTGAGTTTATTGAAAGAGTTACAAATGTGAAGTGCCAAAGTATCTAATTGGATACCTATTTATCTTTACAGACTGCCACAACAATTCATAGATGTGTATCAGAAGTAAATGATTCGATACCAAATTGGTAATATTTACGTTCCATACTTCATTTATGGATTGCAAGAATTCAAAACATATGTTGAAGTTACCACAGATCCTCAAAACGTTCAATATTATACATTTTAATGCCGTGAGAACACAAGCCTTTGACTCTTGTAAGCTAGAACAGCATCAAGCATCCGTTCTTTTTTTTTTGCATTCCTCATTGTATTTACGTTATTTGAGTGTGACTGGAAAACGGAGTGTGGGATGACCACCCGCCAGGTGGGACGACGACACCAAGTGCGTGGGCGGAAAGCAGTGGTTCCGTACCGCCGAGGGCCGGGAGGACTGGAGAAAAATTGGAGAGGCGGCGTATGTCCAGCAGTGGACGCAAACACGCTGACTGACTGTACTTTTTAAAAGTAACTCCACAGTCGTCGTTCCCACCAAACAAACGCGAATAGATTCCACCGGTCCTTGCGTTATGCTCTCGCTCTTCTGGTGTAGACCCACATAAACCGGCATCAGTGAATGAAACGCACCTTTTTCCGGCCCGTGTGTACCATGCCTTACTCGGCACGTGTTTACACGTACCGAGCCATTTATTGTTTATAAATAATTTATTAACAAATGTTGCAATTACTAAGCAATCCGCGGAGAACGACGCCGCCAGCCCGCGCCCACTCGTGACACCGCGTCATGACAATGCATTCTTAAACTGGATTTGTAACAGCTTGACATTATAAAGTGACATTTTTGAAAATCATTACCACATTATTACCATTGTTGTTTAGACATAATGAGCAGCTCACTAAACAGAGCTGTTTATTTCTAAGCGGCGGCACGCGTCAACGTTTTCCTTGATCCATTCGGTACCTATTATTGGTTAGATGCTTTCTGGCATCTAAGAAATTAACAAGTACCGAATTGGAATTGTGTTTAGTAAATGATTCAATTTATGGCTGGTCACGCAATGACTGATCGGTACAGTAACGGATATACCAAAGTGTCCTTTCCGGTACCAAGACGGTTATATTTTAACACCGTAAATTTTTCCTTCGAACCGTAATGTCAAAATTTAAAAAAATCCCTAATATCAAAAGTATAATTGCAGGAAAATGTTTACTAAAAATATTTTTTTTTATATCGTATTTAGTTTTTGTGTCTAAACAATATTAAAATGTTTTTTTTTTTCAGTGAATGGCGAAAGACACAGTTATTAGTTTTAAAAATGCTTATATAAAGGCTCATGCAGTGCTTAAGATTGAAATTATAACATCAAAATATCTTAAGTCAAATCTAAAGAACGCCAAGTCGTGGTCTCCCTCGGAAGTCAGAGTAAAATAAAATGCACCTCATCATTTCTGGGCAGCAACATTCGCGCTGGACTTTGCCGCGGTGAGGTGGGCATAAGCCAAGACAGAAATATTGAAATGCACCACACGAGTGATGACGCAGCGGAATTTGTGGACAATGAAGGACGTGCTCGATGGTAGATAGCATGCAGTTTTAATGCATAGTCCTGCGTATGACAGCTGTATCGTTACGAATGCACCTCGCATAAAAATGAGAGCCTTACTCCGCAGTCTCTGGAGAAGAAATTACTTCATGATATAAGCCCGTCACAATCACAACGCATTCCCGAAAAAAACTGAGTCCGTTTCGGGATAGGTTGGCCCATACAAAAAGCGAAAGCTATTTCCAACTCCATTTCTGAATATATTTCGTTTAAATTATGCGAACAACATAATCTAGCCAGTACGTAGTCGTATTTTTCTTAAATTGAATAGAAGTTTTTTGTGAAATTTTGTTATCAGTTTGCTTCAAAATGAAAATGCTCACTAAGAAAGGATTTTTTCAAATTCAATTGTTAAGGAGATAAAAGAGGCCAGTGGGTCCATTCAGGTAAGAGTGAGTTCTAATACGTTGCTGAATATCACCTCACTTTTCTAAATAGTTAATGCTTCCACACTTCTTGAACATCATTTTAGTTTGGTAAAAATCTGTTTTGTCCCATAAATACGTTAGAAGAATAAATAGTAATAATATGTTTCCAAACTATTTTTAGGTTAACTCACTCCCGAAATCGAACTCACTCTTACCTGAATGGGCCATCAGAACATACATATTTTCATATTAGACAAACACGAAATATCTGAAACCGTTGCACCTAGAAGTATGAAATTTACAGGCTTTTTCGGGACGAAAAGGGTTACATAATCAATTATTATACAAATAGTTAAATGTAGGAATCTACCCGAACGAAGCCGCAGGGAACAGCTAGTACTCTTATAAGATGATGTAACACCAGTGTTTAAGAAAATGACTACCATGGCATAAGGAAGAAATAACAACAGGAACAATTATAAAGATTGGCCCATAGCCTAGCAGTTAATCGGGATCATATTAATTTAGTGTATTGTTGCTACTTATGTTACAAGGATTTACAATAATGCATTCACACAAACGGGAATATGCAAGCAGTGGCAAACACTTTTCTAAACATAGACTATGTGGACGTGGTAAAAAATCTAGCTAAGTTTCTTGCCAGTTCTTCTTCCCTGTGAATGCTGAACTGACTAGCTATGAGTGACTGACTAATCCGAGTGCAGTGTGCTGCCTATGAATGATGAACAAACAATAAATATAAAAACAGTTACCAAAGCAGATATGGTCTTCAGAGCCCGTAATCCCAGCTGTCACCTAAATTGGCGTTTACGGCAAACCGATCAACTGACGTTTTCCGTAAAAACGTCAAACTCCATACAAGTTTTTACTATATACTCTGTGGTTTTACTTCTTCAAGCCGTCAAAGTCAAACTCGGACTTCCGATTTGTATGAAATCGCGGAGTCGATTATTTACGGCAACGTTGAGTAAGCTGTCAAATCAAACTCGGACTCGCAAATGTTAGTTCGCTGAACGCCCACTGCGCGCGCTCTTCAATTTCTCCATACATTCGAAAACGCCAGTCGATCGGTTTGCCGTAAACACCAATTTAGGTGTCAACTGAGACTTCGGGTACCGATTTGTATGAAAACGCGGAGTCGACGTAAACGGTAACGTCGACGTATTTACGGTAACGTTGAGTAAGGTGTCAAATCAAACTCGGACTCGCAAATATTAGTTCGCTTTACGCCCACTTCGGGCGCAACTTAATTTCTCTATACATTTGAAAACGCCAGTCGAACGGTTTGGCGTAAACGCCAATTTAGGCGACAACTGGGACTACCGGCTCTGGCATGCGCGAGCGGGTATGTCAATGCTTGCGGAGAGAGAGAGAGGGAACGTTTTGACCCCAGCCAATTTACCAAACACACCCCCTGTAGATTAGCAAACTAATGAAGTCTTAAGGCCTTAAGGTGGTAGGGTTTAAGCCCGCCCGGGTTGGTACCATCGCATTGGATGAAAAGATGGTCGAAGCGGCAATGAAAAATTGTCCGTGTTTTCCATCCAGTTCAATGTAGCCGTGCTCATAAAGGGAAGGTCCTGGCATGGCACCAAATTCCTTCGGGAATGTGGTGTATTGGGCTAATATCATAACGGTAGTTGTGTGGTATTAGCCATCCATGTCAGGTCGCATAAAAAAAAAAAGCCGAGATTTCCTCGCCTCACCTGAGTCGCCAATTATTCATGCACGAGAGCGGACTGCAGTTTCATGCGCCATGTGCCTAGTCACCGTCGACGCCGAGATAATTGCGAATCAAACCATACAAAGAGGGCCTCCTACGCGGCGGACTGACGGCCTGATGGATGAGATAAGCGATGCACTTCTCTTTGTTGCAGTCGGATTGCAGATTGCGGCCTCGGCGAGGCGATGACGTTTCGCACGACTCGCGCCCTGCGTACAGCTCCGGTCGGACGAAGGTATGACGAATCACGTACCGGCCAAGTGCGAGTCGGACTCGCACACAAAGAGTTCCGTGCCATCGAAAAAAAAATCACATCAGGTTTTTTGTATTTCACTTATTTTTTAATTTTACCTATTTGTTGTTATAGAGGAAAAAAGAATACACACTACGTGAAAATTTCAGCTGCCTACCTATTGCGGTTCATGAAATACAGCCCTGTGACGGACGGACGAACCCATGACATTCGGCAACAAAGGCAAGTCCCCGCGCTCCTGAGCCACGAGCTAAGCAAATGAACAGGTTAGCTAACTTTTGTGTGACTCTTATTTTAAACTATTACTCTAGATTTTACGGATTATTTGGTTTGCAGCATACTATTGTGTACTATCACCAAAAGCAGGATGTTTACAAAACTATAATTTTCCTCCGTCCTCCGTCTTGATATTACCTCATTCAATCGTTATGTTCTAGAAGCTCTTTAAAAAAAAACCAGCTGAATAGAAAGTTTTCTATTGTTAAAAATACTATGTATGTCATTTATTATTTAACGTTTACGGATAAACAGTGTTCAGCTTACTTATTTAGCTCGACGTTTCAGTGAAAATGTAAACAAACATATATCACTTATTTCTGTTAAATTAAAATGTTTTTTTAATACCTAAAAAAAACTTAGTATGCTCGATTTATTACAATGTATTCGTTATTTACTTGAATCTGACCGATAGTAATTGTCTTCCCGCTAAACGGAATATTTGATTTTGTCTTTGATTAATTTGAATGTTGCAACGACAATTAGTGTAAAATGAATTGGTTCTACTCACGCGACGCAGATGGCAATCAATTCCGGCTCTATCACGACTTGAATATAAGACAACATCATTATCGGGGCTTCGCCGCGAGAGGTCGACTCTTGCACTCGTCGACTTATCGATTTAGATCTCTACACTTAAACTGAGAGAAAAAAAAAGTTAAATGGACCCAAAACTGTACCACCGCGGCACTAGTTACTTGAACGATTCTAGACAACATTATCTGAAAAATTCAAGTAAGTTTATTACTAGATGCTTACTATTACTTTATACTTTTACTATTACACTGAAAAAAATATCAGTGAATTACGATCTGCCGATTATACGTTGTGCATGGTTTTAAAATTTTGTTAAAATATGATATTATACGATCTGCATTTTAGAGGCTCAGTGGCCCAGTAGCGCGACACTTCGGCGATCGCTCTCCGAAGTAAAGCAACGCTGGGTCCGGTCTGGTCTTGGATGGGTGACCATTCGACCGTTGAGAGAGGCTGGCCGTGGTTCGGATTCCACGTTAAACTGTAGGTCCCCTTCCTTACTTACTAGGTGGTAGGGTTAATCTCGCCCGGGTTGGTACCATCGCATTGGATGAACGATGATCAAAGCGGCAATGAAAATTGTCCGTGTTTTCCATCCAGTTCAATGTAGCCGTGCAATATAAGGAAGGTCCTGGCATGGCACCTAGTTCCCATGTGGTGTATTGGGCTAATACCATGACAGAACTTGTGGTATTAGCCATCCATGTCCAGTCACATAAAAAAAAAGACGTTCCCCCACAATTTGCTACAATTTCGAAAGGCCACCTTACGCTAATTGAGACGGTCGGTCGACGGAAAGTCGCATGCGAGTATACGCTTTAATAATATATAAATAAGGGCGCTTATCGTATGAAAAGTTTTTGGATTATATGATATGCATGGTTTTCTTTTTTTGTTAAATAAAGATCATAATTTTATACGTTGTGACTATTATACGTTATGCATGGAGAAATAAGTAATTTTATTTTTTAAACTTCTTCATGCACTACGTATAAAATTATACGATCTGCCGATTAAACGTTGTGCATTGTTTTTACAATTTTGTTAAAATATGATATTATACGATCTGCATTTTAGACGTTCTGCCGTTCCCCCGGTAAAAGCAGAATGCCACTAGACAAAAGTGTCATCTGTGCACAAAATAGTCGCAATGTGTGCGTGCATGTAGATGGCGCCTTGGTCGTCAATAGCTATTTCTTCCATAGAAAATTCCTCGAAAATTTAACCTTTTTTGATCCATGGAAGCCGTGGCCAAGAGTTAGAATTCCCTCGAGTGGGATGTAGTCAGCGATTTATATCGCTGGTTGTAGAGTCATTGATAGGTAGTGTAGAATTGAAGTAACAATAGCTGATTCATTCTCTATATTGATACATATCTGCGTAACTAGGCATCAATATATATCTTGACCGCACTTCGTCCTTGATTTCTGCATTCCTTTGTGCTGTGTTGTTCCTTGTTGCATATGCAATCAACATGTTTTTATCTTATCTGAATAGAATTATTGGCAAATGTCCATCCAAATACGTTTTTACGATCCGTCTTGTGATCAATATGTTGACGTGTTATCTTAAAATAATGTAGTCTTCGTCAACTAAAATAAACATTTTAATTGCGATGTAAATTAGGATATATTTTTTTTAAAACAGGAAAAAGCCGACGTTTCCTATGTTGTCAATAACGCATTTAATGTGCCTTCATACACGACAAGTCTCTCTCTCTGCTCTCTTCCATCTAAGCAGTACCTCTAATACCAGCTGTCACTTAAATTGGCGTTTACGGCAAACCGACCGACTGGCGTTTTCAAATTAATGTAGAAATGTAAGAGCGTTGCACGTCCGAGTTTGATTTGACAGCTTACTCACCGTCGCGTCGGTGTAAATATGTCAACGTTGCCGTTTACGCCGACTCCGCGTTTTCATACAAATTGGAAGTCCGAGTTTGACTTTGACAGCTTGAAGAAGTAAAACCACATTTGCATGGAGTTTGACGTTTTTAAGTAATTTCGAAGTTCCTTAAACGCCGATTTATGTGCCACCTGGGACTAGGAGCTCAGAACAAGAACGGAGACTGGTAATCGATAACCCCTTATACCTAGTAGTCTTAAGGTGGCCCTTCCCGGCGGGACTAACTCATTCGCGGGCACGGTACAAAACCGTGCTATTGCGCACTGGGACCTTCTCTGTTTAAAAAAAAAGACAGGCTCCGTGATGAGGAGGATGCATTATGTCAACAAAGCAGATAATGTGCATAGTGTATGATTTGGTAAGATTTACGATAATTTTAATTACAAAACGACTTATAGCTAAAAGTAAACCACGACCGCTGTAGTCAAAAATCTAACATAAACCAAATTGAAATAAATCTTGATGAAACAAGCTATGTCTGATGACTAATCTTTTTAAGATATTTTTACTTTATCGTTGAGTAATCCACCTCCAAAGTCATTGTATAAAACACGCGAAAAATTCGAAGTTTCGTACCTTATAACTTAGAAACCGTACACAATTTTATCGTTCCAACGGTCATCAGACATCTAGTTCGATAAAGTAAAGATATTTTGAGCATAATTTGGGATCTCTGACAAGAAATATGGGCATGATCTTCTTTCCACGTTTGTATTGGGAGTTGAGCGGGAAGGCCCACCTTAACGAAAAAAAATCATACACAAAAATCAAGAGTATTTGCATTCTCTCGGACATTTCCTATCCGCGACCGTGTCGAGGCGACCGGCAGGTTTCGCCACGCAGCAGAACAGGCGATAATGAACCGTAACCGATCCAGCCCCCAGCTCCGCGCTCCTGGCCGCGAGAGCCGCGCAGCCTCCACCTAGATCGAAAGCCTTAGCTGCCCTATCCATCATTGGCATGCTAAACACGGCGACTCGAAACGCTGCAGATTTACGAACCGGTAGAGCCGCGCGGACAATAGCGCGGGGGCCGTAGCCTGCTGTAGACCTGGAGCCGGCGGGCATTCATTTTCGTACGTTAAGGTGGGCCCGTAAGCGTCGGAAAATTACGCTCCCCATACAAAGGTAGTTTACTTATAATTTGAAGACCACTGTTCCAATTAGCTTGATTTAATATTAAGCACGTGTTTCTCTTTTCGAAAAATGTATCCTGTGTCATACAACAGACAAAATAAAATGTGTAAGAATATTTAGTTTTGTCTATTATTTCACTTCCTTTAGATTATTCAGCAAAAATAAAAGCATGCAGACACCAATATGTATTGTCGAATATAAGCTCCAAATATCAAGCAAATTGGAACAGGCTATTGTATGGGGAACATAGCTTACAGGGCGTTCTTAAGGTGGCCCTTCCCGGCGGGACTGACGTATTCGCAGGCACGGTATAAAGCTATTGAGCCCTGGGACCTTCTCTGTTTCAAATAAAAAGACAGGCCCCGTGAAGAGGAGGATTCAACATGTCCACAAAGCAGACAATGCGCATAGTCTTTGATTTGGTAACATTTACGTAAATTTTCGATATAAAATTTGCGCTGGCGACTTGCTAGTTAATGTCGAGCGGACCGCAGGCGGTTGGTGAAGGCAGAGGACTGTAGTAGGGAATGGGCACCGCAAGTGGTTGGTGAAGGGAACTTGTAACTTGACTGTAGTAGGGAATGGGCGATGTTGGCGCTTTCCCGGTTTGAAACGTTCTCGTGATGTCGGCCGCGTCCGGAGTTACGGGGGCGCAGTCGGCGCACGTCCACTGCTCACTTTGATTCTTACTTGCTGCGCTGCCTGGGGGTCCATTCAGAGTAAGAGTGAGTTCGAATTCGCCACTAAATATCAACTCACTTTTTTAAATAGTTACTGTTTCCACACTTCTAGAACATCATTGCAGTTAGGTAAAAATCTGGTTTGTCCCGTAAATACGTTGGAAGTATAAATAACGGTTCCGTTATTTAAATAATAATATATTTCCCAGCTATTTTTAGGTTAACTCACTCCCGAACTCGAACTCACTCTTGCTCTGAATGGACCCCCTGTTTCGTTGTCCCAGCACACTTGTAGTGGTACCACCTGGTGTAGTCTTCTGCGAGGGAGGCAGAGAGAATCTACCTCAACTAATCCAGGAGGGCATTTTCGCTACATGTTTCTTACCTGGTAAATATTATGTTAAAACCAGACTTGATAAATTATCAAGATTATAGATTTTATGATTTACGAAAAACGTGTCATTAGGTATTTGCCTGAAAACTTTCAATATTAGGAATAATGTTTTTTTTTGTACCGATGCACTATCATACATTAATATAGGATTAATAGGTTTCTCTTGTAAGTGCCTGTGTTTTACTTATAAAATATGTTCGTTTATAATAATAATATTGATAATACAAGGGATGGAAGTTCTCTGTAGTCCTACTATCGTAGAATATTTTTTAAATAATGTCATAAAATTGCTACTAAACTTTCGATAGCGGCTCTTAGGCTATCGGTTAGAGTAGCAACGCGCATTTGCAATACAAATCAGTTGATTAAGACAAGCTCTAAATTCAGCCCCCGTGACAGCCGTTTGAGTCGTTGTTTCAGTGTATTGAGGCACGCCCCACAATGAACGCATGAATGATGGAAGAATGTTAATGTTGAACAATACTTGGTGAAATGTATGAGCATGTGTACATTTAAAGGCCGACATGAAGCAAGGCGAGATTCGGGCTGTATTATGTCTACACTTTAACATTTTTATATTAGGCAGGTGGGAAATTGCTAATAACGGTACCATGAGGCTGAACACAAAAGCAGAATACAGAAACAATTAGATACAATAAATCCAGTATTTTAACAGTAAAAGTGAAACAGTGGTGTTGAAATATGTTTTAAACTGCGTTGCGTGTGCTTACGGCCCAATAGAACTGTTATACCAGTGGTTGGCGATATTTTTATACTTAACGTATCTACACTGAAAAATAATTGCTTAAATTCGGAAATTTTGCGTATCCATAACACGTTCTAAGAATACATATATAAAAAATAATAGACAAAGCAAGACGAAAATTAAGGTGATAAATAAGTTTTTTTTTATGCGACCTGACATGGACGGCAAATACCACACAACTACCGTTATGATATTAGCCCAATACACCACATTCCCGAAGGAATTTGGTGCCATGCCAGGACCTTCCCTTTATGAGCACGGCTACATTGAACTGATGGAAAACACGGACAATTTTTCATTGCCGCTTCGACCATCTTTTCATCCAATGCGATGGTACCAACCCGGGCGGTCTTAAACCCTACCACCTAGTAGGGTAAGGGGACCTACAGTTTTAAATGGATTCCGAACCATGGAGCAGCTGGCATTCGTGACGAAATGCACTTATCGAACTCGGAAAGAGAAAGACAGTGGTGCATGTCGGTATTGAACCCAGGCCTCTGGTACGTTAGGCCAGTCCCCGCGCCACTAGGCTACGAGCCGCTTAAGTAGAGATTGAGCTAAAAATTGTATTGTGTGGGTTCCGGCGCAATTTTTATGTAACTGGAAATGGATAGCGAATACCCGGTATACTGTCGATGTTTAATTTGACAGCCCAACACGCTGAAATCATTTATTGCCATCCCAGGGCGATCCTTTAATCAGCACGGCTTAATTGGGCTGGATGGAAAACACGGACAATGCTTCATTGCCGCTTCGACCGTCTTTTAGTTCAATGCGATGGTGCCTAATCGGTCGTGTTAGCGCTGAGCGCCTTCTTTACTCACTAGGTCCCGGGTTGGTACCATCGCAATAAATGAATGATGCTCTATGATCGGCAATGGCAACGTCTTTACCTGGTACCTAATGTGTAGTGTGTTGGGCCAAATATAATGGCAGCAAATGTGATATCAGCCATAGTTTTTGTAAATCAACTCGAAATAGAGAATGTTTTTATTCTTTACAATTGCTTTGCAAATTTAAATACGTATCACATAAATAATACCCATTCTGATCGCATGTAATGTAATATTTTATTATTTCCTTATGTCGTTTCTACAACACGCGACCACAACATTGTCCGTAGGCATGTGACACAATCTATTTATTACTTGTGTTTTCTCCGTTCGTGTCAACTTACTAATAACGTTATTGTTCAGGCGAGCATGAAACACATAAATAAACCAGCCACTGAATTACAATTAGACAGTACAATACAAGATGTTCGGCTGGTGGGGCTTTGGGCTACCTATTACGCCTCAGAAACATTTTTTTTTTAAATTGATTTTGAAATTTCCCTTTTTTAGTTTTTGGACTTCGTTGCCCTACTATTATTTATTTTCTCCTTGCTTTTTTTTATGCAACCTGACATGGATAGCTTATACCAAACAACTACCGTTATGATATTAACCCGATACACCACATTCCCTAAGGAATTAGGTGCCATGCCAGGACATTCCCGTTATGAGCACGGCTACATTGAACTGGATGGAAAATACGGACATTTTTTCAATGCCGCTTCGGCCATCTTTTCATTCAATGCGATGGTATCAACCCGGACGGGCTTAAACCCTACCACCTAGTAGAGGAAAGGGATTTTAATGATGGATTTGGATGCTTGCCTATTTGCCTATAGTTTATTTTGAAAAGGCTATGCCCGCATCAATCCATTGCCAATCGGGGCAGGCCAGTCCTCGCAAACAGCACCCGATCACGAGCAACACGCCGAGTCCAGAATCGCCTCTCTCAATCATATTTTAGGAAAAGAGGTGACCCATAAACTATTGTCACACAGCACACTAGCAATCACTAAACAACATACACACGTACCTATCACACCTTGTCACTCAACACCCATACACCCTATCACACCAAAACACCCCCAAGGTGAACACCGGCGTCGCCTGATTTCTGTGGCATGCTGCAGCTTTTACAAGTGCGTGCCATCGCTGAGTCACAGTCCTTTTCCTCAGGGTACCATTTTACTTAATTTCTTCTGTTTTTTTCTAATAACTTTTTTTTTATTTAAGTGTAATTTAATTTACATTTCTCTGTATAACCATGTACCTTAACCGAATAAATGTTTTTCTACTCTATTATATTGTCTATGCCAATAGGTTTGTTAGGTGTCATTAGTGTGCCCGATGACATTCCTTAACATTGCAGCAACGTTGTTGTGTTTGGATCATTATACGTCAAGAATGGCCTCATTATACTCAATCCGTCACGACTTCCTAAAGGGAAGGCCTTTATGCACCTCCGAGCTAACTACAGGCGAAGCGGTGAGATGAAAGACCTAAAACGCCTACTTCCATATGCGCCTACGCATCTTATGCGCTTCTCGCAAACTGCATAAGTCTGTGTTTTAATTTTTTACCGTGACAATATTATGGGTTATTTTTTCTGTAGAAAACTTGGCGTTAATGCCGACAGAGTATTATCGAAAAAAAATGTAAAAAAAAGTTGTTAAAGTGCAATTACGGTAATCTATGCTAATATTCTCTGCCTACCCCGAAAAAGTAAAATGAAAAGCAGAACTGTGTTTCGATGGGCACAAAGATGCATTACGTGGTGAGCTATTATAGTGAATATTTGTCAGGGTAGGCTTGCGAAGATGTAAAAGTAATATATTTCGGCAGGTATAAGTAATCTTTACCCTGATCTTCAATGGAGGCTAGAACACAGAGTAAGTAATAGGGTGAGAAGCCTCGATGGGAAGAGATGGAATTCTCTCTAAACTAATAGTGCTATGAAATATGAAATAATTTCTCGACATCTCCATACTTCCCTTTTCCCTTTTCATTCTCGAACACAATCGAACAATTTTGACATTGCAATTTGTCAGCCTCAATAGCCCAGTGGCGCGACACTTCGGCGATCGCTCTCCGAAGTTAAGCAACGCTGGGTCCGGTCTGGTCTTGGAAGGGTGACCATGCGACCGTTGAGAGAGGCTGGCCGTGGTTCGGATTCCACGTTAAACTGTAGGTCCCCTTCCTTACTTACTAGGTGGTAGGGTTAATCCCGCCCGGGTTGGTACTATCAATGCGATGGTACCAAAACGAGCGATGGTCGAAGCGGCAAAGAAAATTGTCCGTTTTTTCCATCCAGTTCAATGTAGCCGTGCAATATAAGGAAGGTCCTGACATGGCACCTAGTTCCCATGTGGTGTGATAGGCTAATACCATGACAGAAGTTGTGGTATAAGCCATCCATGTCCAGTCACATAAAAAAATTAGAAAATGTATTAACCCGTCTTTTTTCCATATAGATGTGATAATTGCAGAATGTGAATTTGTAAAATTAAATTGATACATAATATAAATGTATATTTTTTTATATAATGGTTTCTCCTAGCCTCGAGCTTAAAACCATTTCAAATAACGAATAGAGTGCGGGTGATGTATCTTTGTTGATTACTTCGCTGACTACATGACCGATGGATTGACATTTGACAGCATTTGTTTTGCGACCGGACTCCGCAAAAATATGAGGCTTAAAACAATGACTGTAGTTACGAGCACATCAAGCAATTTTTTTTATTTCACGAATAGATAGTAAAAAATGCTAGAGCTCGTAAGATAATTTTTAGGCATAATAAAAAACAAGTTGTAATTACAAGTTTTTGGATAACCCTTCATAATTATCTAAACCATTTGACCTTTTTAAGCATAGTTTAATGAAATTCAATGCCTACGTGCCAGCCACTACAATTATGGACTGTAACTTACTATTTTGGACTATTCAGTATTCAGTATATTTTATTGACAAAAAGATTAAAGTAAACATGACATCAGCTCTACTCTAAATACATTTTGGTTCCATTTATTTATAAAATTAAATCAAAACTTTATATTTAACAACATATCAATGCAATTGTTAAAATACATCATTGTTATTGTCCGTTTTTTAGTGTTCTGTTTGAAAATAGATAAGACTAAATACAAAAAATATGACTTTTGCCCTTTTTAACGGAACACCTCAAATCCTGGAAACTCAACAGTGTGGGTAATACTGCAGTCACGAACAGCTTGATTTGAGCCATTATGCCTTATAATAATGTTCACCAGGCCATACCTACTGACGTCTCAAGGTAACGAGAGGGATACATGCAATGCAACCGAACTGTTTCTATATAATATATATATGTATACTTCATTTGGCATTTAGATATCGACGCCATTTCATGTAAAATATTGCTTTAACATTAACATGAATTGTTTATATGTAACTGGACATGGATGGCTTATGCCTCACCCACAGTCATGATATTAGCTTAACACAACTCATTCCCGGACAGTTGTTCGTTACCGTTTCAACCATTCTATCATCCAATGCGATCGTACCAACCCGGACGGGCTGCATCTAGCAGGAGAAGAACCTACAGTTTTACATTGATTGCAAACCATGAAACAGCTCGCATTCGTGACGAAATGCAGAAAGAATATGAAAGTGGTTTTTGAACAGGCACGATTTGAATCTTTGGCACGAAAGGTAAGTCCAAGCGCCCTGAATTTCACACACACAAACACACTGTTATGTCAATTCTTCTTTTAAACTGGTTTTCATTAAGGAACAACCACGAAAAAGACCGTCACAATACTCTCATAGACCGCCAACTAATTGGAAACATGGTAGATTCTGACTCGACTATTTCCTCGCGGGTGTCACATCTTCACTAATTAGGACACTCGGAAAACGAGAAAAATGCCACTTGGCCGCGTATATTTTAAACTGACAAACGAGTCCTCGGATGAAGTGGCGTCACATCTGTCTCCCGTTGCTCTAAAAATAGTTCATTAATGTTTTCGACGCCAATTAAGGAGTCCTTCTAAAGCGACCAACCCACGCGTCGGCGCAGCAGAGCTAACGGGCTATTGGAATAAAACGCTATCTCATCACGGTTGGACAATTGTGAACAGTTGTCTCGTGACTGGGGTGAAAGTTCCTTTAATGAAAATAATGGCCAAGCTCGTGTCAGACTCGCATCGACTTAGGGTTCCGAGAAAATGGCTTCTCATGATGTCGTTGGGAAAGTTGTGAAATCTCTAAACTCACAAGTCTCATTGTAAAGAGTCCGGATATTTGTCAGGCATTTCAATTTACATCTTTCCTGGTAAATTTAAGAAAACTTCAAGATTGTTTGACATCTACGCGCCAGTGGTACATGGCCAGTGGTATAATCTTTACTTAATCTTAAATGATCCCAAATCCCCACTTTTTCTTAAAGAACGCTTCAAATATCTCTCTTTTCATGGTGTACCTTTTAGGTCTGCAGATAATCTCCTGCTCCTTATTCCGTCACATTCTTCCACTGCTTATTCGGGTTCTTTTACAGTTCACTCAGCACGATTGTGGAATCAATTGCCTCTTACTATTAGGGAAAGTGCTTCTTTCTCTATTTTTAAGGTAAAATAAAAATTTTAGTACTTGACATGTTATAACAATTAAATCAATCAAATATTTTCTCTTTATATAGTTTTAAGTTATCTAATGTTTTCTAAGTGTGATTATGGTGCTTAGTTTTAAGTAATTTATTGTTTCTTGCTACCTTTTAATATATTTTCTAATATTAAGGTTAGCTGTTAGAGATTGCCTTTAGCAATAAGCTCGCCTTTGCATACTATGTAATAGTTGTAAGCAATAAAGAATATTTTAATTTCATTTCATTTCATTTTCATTTCATTTCATTTCATTTCATAATCCATTGAATGCATGTTGATGCACATTTCTGTAATTCAGGCAGTGGTAAATATAATCCATTGAATGCATGTTGATGCACATTTCTGTAACTAAGACAGTGGTAAATATAATCCATTGAATGTATGTTGATTGGTCGAACATTTTTAGTGATGTTTCATGTACTTAGGTGTTGATTAAAGTTGTATGGTCTCCGACTTGTCGGTCCTGATACATGAACCGGTTAGGTTTATGTTAACTGACCGAACGAAGTGTCTCCGTTTTAGCTTGAGCAAAAATGCTATCGTATGTCCGGTTGTCTCGCTGTTCAGCCACAGAACAGCGAGACAACCGATAATCGTGAATTTTTTTGAGCGGGTTCGATAATTAAGTGTTTGTTTTTTGTCGATTCCGAAATTTGGAATACGTTAAAAAAATTCAAAATACGTTTGTTTTGTGACATGACCTAAAGCGAATAAGTACTTAATGCAGTGAGAAATATACATGAAAAATAATAGGGTTTTGTTATAACTGCGCGCTTTTAACTCAAGACTCAAAGACAGACTCGCAAGGTCTACACTACTAGTTTAGAAAATGTGAATCTAAAAGAAACCATGGCTCGACAGAATTTTAGTGCAGACGAACTAAAATCTTGAGAAACTACATTTACGTAGGAAAACTCCACAAATGTTTCATAACTTACATACATGTGTCTTTAGTCGAAATAGACATTTTCATAGGTTCTAATAATCGACGCACCAAAGCAAGTTATAGATTATGTCGATGGTTCTAATGGTGTGTGCTATTCATAATTCGTATTAATAATACGTAGAACCCTTACTACACTGTGGTAGCTTTAAGCATAACACAATTAAACGGATTCAACCTCAATTAGGAGTTTCATGTGGTGTTAATTGCTGTGGCCATAACTCGCGTGAACTGTACTCCGCGGTGAATTTTGTATAGGGAACTTGTGAGTTGTGGGGTTTCGTATACCCTTGCTAAAATTCGGCTGATTATTTCTCCAATATAGTTATAACGCGGCTTCGTTTAAAGTGAAAGGTGCTAATAATAATAAATCATTTCTTGCGTGACAAAATACACTAATGGTAAAACTGAATGCCTTATGTCATTATCTACCAGGCTACTTTGCTTTATGCAGAACTTAAAACGGTAGGCACAAAAAACTAATAGTTGCTCCAACTGACTCCAGCCATCGACGTACACTCCAGCGTTCAGCAAACAATCGCGATTTCCGAAAGCACTGAGTTTGCGTTAGGGACTTACTCTTACTTATTCTGTCGTTAGGGTTCATTGTTGTCAAGCGCGACGAAGCGAAATTTAGGTTTTTGACCTGTAAAGTCTTCTTTTTAAAGTGAATTATTATATGTTTCACGCTTATTCACTAGATAAATATGTGATCTAGTACCACAAAAAAGGAAATTGCCTAAATCATTTATAGTTTCCAAGCGCGGGCTTGAAAACCTATTAAATAGGTGTTTACAGGCATGTTTTTATTTTTTTATTTATTTATTTATTATTGGAGGAAAAACAAAGGCAGACAATAAAACACAGTTACAAAGAAGTAATTGGTAACAAGTATAAATATCTGTCTTCAAAACTATCCCTCACTAAAACAAGAATAAGTATACATTTTGAAGGCGGCGTTATTTGTAATAAGAAAAAGTGTACCTGGGGATAGGTAATTACAAAAAAGCAAGTGATAATGTGAATATGACACAGCTCGTGTTAAGGTGTAGAAGTTATTTGAGAATTAGTGGAATAAAAATTAAAATAAATAACTGTAAAGAAGACGACCCAAAACAACATACAAAAAAAAACAATGTATGCTCCATTACATTTTATACATAAAACAGAACTTAGAATGTAAGCAATTAATAAAAACCACTTTACGGTCATACACTAGATAATACTCTTTACTTTGATATTTCGATTTTTCTACCGGTGTTTATTCTTAAACGACGCTGAGATAAAATAAAAATAAACCCAAAATGTTGAAGGTTAGCGTCATATGGAGCCTAACACTGGATGATTCATGACATCGGGTGTTTCGGGTTAGGTTACAGTAACATCAGGGAAAGTCAAAAATTTCAAGATGGCTGAACCCAGTAATGCTCGTGAATGGGTGCCGTTCCTGAAAACAGCACTACCCCAATTGAAAAAATCATTAAATGTTATTTGCTATAAGGAAAACCAGCCATTATGTGACGTGAGTTGCGGTATTTGTCATGAACTGTGCAGTGTTGTTTATGAATGATTATCATTAGTACAATGTGTAGAGAAGTAAGTGCGAATAACGATAATATGTATGTGTAGGCAGTAGAAAATAGTTTCATAAACATAGATCAAGTTGGTGGATTGAGTTAACCAGACAAACTTCGCAATCGCTGGGTAGGTATTGCTAATGGGTATAGTGGCTCTCTAAGCTGTAGACCTGGCGAGTCTGTCTTTGCGTAGTTCGATAAATGTTCAATCTTTGCAGTCAAGGTCCGTAACGCAGGTATAGCGTTAAGTAAATGTATGTAGGTTTAATCTTAAGTACTGTGTTAGCAGGAGGCATTGATTATGCGGGAAGAAGGACTGTAGGAGAATTCCAAAGTATGGGCATACAGCAGGTGGCAAAATTGGTTAGACGCAACACCCGCGAATGGTATGTTTTGCTGGTTCGGGTCCAGCCTTGCAGTATATTTGTACACTAGTTCTTTTTACTGGGCTCTTTCTTTAATTAATGTATTCTTGCTTCACGGTCGATTATACATATCTAAACATGGCGTGCGATTCGAAATTCAAGTTCAAGTCAAGACATAAAATAAATATTTTTCGACTTGTTTTCCCCCTCAGGTTATTTCAGCACTTCCATAGGTGCTTACAGGATTACTCACCATGTATTCCTTCTCAGGATGTTGTCATGCCGCGTACCTAGCTGTTGCAATGCTAAATCAGCGGGTAGTTGTTGCACTTGAGTAATTTTTCTTGTACTTACGCATAGTCTGACTAAATAAATGCAGGACAAGTATATATTCGCAATCCCACAGTCACGACGGACCACCACAGTAGATCGACTCTGGACATGTATTCTAGGCTTATTTGTACCGTCAGCATCACCAATTTTTACGTAACCTAACGTAATACACGTTTCAAATACAGGAATAACGGTAATTCACTTAGAGCCGTTTTTTTTTCAATAATTTAATAATCATTCAGATAACTATTCGACGGACTTCATTATGCCCTTATAGTAAAATCCATATTAGTAAAATTCCCTTCATTTAATTGTGATATATATATATATTTCTCCGGTAATGACTTTTCGTCTTTTGACAAACGTATATTTCTGCTATCAGACCGTTAAATACTGACGATTGAAAAAATCGATCGAAAAGATCGAAAAAATTCAACAAAAAAAAAATAACCGACTTCAAAGAAAAAGCACTAAAAAGTAAAAAATAATTGCTATTTTTGTAGTTACGATTTTTGTTATGTTTTGGGTCGGCGACAGCCGGGCACGCGCTGCGCCAATCAAGGGAACCTTGGCTACCTCGGTTGACACCGACTCAAAAAATAACAAAAAATCCTAACTACAAAAATGGCAATAATTTTTTACTTTTTAGTGCTTTTTCTTTGAAGTCGGTTATTTTTTTGTTATTTTTTTTTAATTGTTTATTTTTAGTGAATCTGAAGTACACTTACTAATTTGTAAGTACCACACACAATGTGATTATATTAGCTCAATACACCTCATTCCTCAAGGAGTAAGATGACATACGTAAGTAAGGTGCTCGACTTAGAACCTGCGACATTTGCATTACATGTCTACTGCTCATCCGCTGAGCTATCACAATCCATCAAATCCATACAATTTATGGAGTAGTGGACATGTAATCTAAAGGTCGGAGGTTCGAGTTCAGACCAACATTTCTTCGGATTATTTTCAATACCGGAACACAAAACTTCTATGAAGATGTCGTTGCATAACCTTAAATTATTGGGCTGCAAAGCTACATAAAAACCGGTTAATTGCGAGTCAGACTCCCACACGAAGGGTTCCGTACAAACGTACAAGATTCAACACGAAAAAAAAAAGTTTTTTGTATGGGCCCCCTTGAATTTTTTATTTTTTATTTTACCTAGTATTTGTTGTTATAGCGGCAAAATTAATACATACTCTGTGAAAATGTCAGCTGCCTAACTATTACGGCTCATAAGATACAGCCCTGTGACAAACGGACGGACGAACAGCGGAGGCTTACTAATAGGGTTCCGTTGGCACGCTTTGGGTACGGAACCCAAGAAATCAAAAGGAACCTTTTCACCGTTTGCCCAGGCCGTACCGCATAACTAAGCAAGTTAATCAAATCAAGATCGAATTTTCCTCAAATGAGTAACGAGGATCCGTCACTGAGCGCTCGCAGGAATGTCGGGTATCTCACAATCTACGGGGTGTCACGGGCGATGCGAGAGCTCCGGCTTGCGGCGGATTGCCTAGGATACTGCGTTCCAATTGGAATTAAATACGGCTCGATCCAACAGTCAGCTTGCGACTCGAAAATGAAGTATCTAAGAAAAGTATCTTTTTAGGGTTCCGTACCCAAAAGCTGAAAACGGAACCTATTACTAATCCTCCGCTGTCCGTCCGTCCGTCCGTCAGTCTGTCACAGGGGTGTATCTCATGAACCGTAATAGGTAGGCAGATGAAATTTTCACAGAGTGTGTATTTATTTTGCCGTCATAACAACAAATAGGTAAAATAAAAAAATAATAAAAAATAATGGGGGCCCCATACAAAAAACGTGATTTTTTGCTCTTGATGGTACGGAACCCTTCGTATGCGAGTCCGACTCGCGCTTGGCCGGTTTTTAGGGGCACAGCATTTAAGTACAGTTGACCCACGGTAATCCGGCCCGGTCCAATCCGACACCCCCCCAAACCGACATGCCTAGTACATGCAAAAAGACTAGATAATCAATGGTGCAAAGCATATTTATGTAATTTCGTTAAACGCCTCACCATGCGTATAAGGGCAAGCTCCATCTTTAGTAGGCCACGCAAACTTAATTCTATAGTTATGTCCCGCATAACTATAGAATTAAATATATATATATATATATATATATATATATATATATATATATATATATATATATTCTATAGTTTTAAAATAGTGACATATTTATGAATGTACCTTGAAAATACATACATATTTAAATGTTTAAGATTGTAATCGATATGTTGAGTTGTATTTCTTTTTCTATTGCTAAAACATAATGACGTAAATTTTATAATAAACACTATTATATGTATTGTGTTGTTTAATACATTAAGTCCTATGTCGTATAGTTTGTAGTACATATTAATTTGATTTAAATAATATTATAATTTTGTACATGTAAACAAATTCCGGATTACGCAAGGTAATTCTACACCGCATAGCTATTTGTCGGATTCGGATAGGTCTACTGTAAATAACAAACCAAAGTTGAATTATTTCAAACCAGGTTTGCTACCAAGCCCATGGATGCCGAATGCCGGTAATATCACTACTCTGCCTCCGTTCCAGCATCGTCGGTAGCACACGGCGGCTCGCAATCGCGCGCCAACCGGCCCAGCATTGTCCACTCTATCTAGATTGTAAATCTCGCGGTATTTCTACAATTATGGCCGACGGTGGGCTGGCTTCCTACTCGACTTGAAAGGGCTTACTGGGCTTGAAGTGTTATCCGCGGCTACCACGGCAAATTAACCCGTCGGCAGGTAAGCAAGTCTTCGCCACGTTCATGCGCCACTTTATTTCTCTTTCTAAGGTGGCCCAACCCGGCGGGCCTAACTCATTTGCGGGCACGGTACAAAACCGTGCTGTTGCGCTCTGGGACCTTCTCTGTTTCAAAGAATAAGACTGGCTCCGTGATGAAGAAGATGCAACATGTCCACAAAAAAGACAATGTGCATAGTGTACGATTTGGTAAGATTTACGGAAATTTTAATTTAAAAACGACTTATAGCTAAAAGTAAACCACGACCGCTGTAGTAAAAAATCGAACAAAAACCAAATAGATTATGAATCTTTATTAAATAAGCTATGTCTGATGACTAATCTTTTTAAGATGTTCTTACTTTATCATTGCGTAATCCACCTCCAAAGTTATTATATAAAACGCGCGAAAAATGCGAACTTTCGGACCTTATAACTTAGAAACCAAACACAATTTTACAATGCCAATAGTCATCAGACATCTAGTTCGATCAAATAAAGCTATCTTGAGCAAAATTTTGGATCTCTGACAAGTGATGGTCGTGATCTTCTTTCCCCTTTTGTATGGGGAGATGAGCGGGATGGGCCACCTTAAGTGCATTTCGTCACGACAGTAGGCTGTTATATGGTTCAGATTCCATGTAAAACTATAGGCCTCTATCCCCTAATAGGGTAGGTTAAATCGGGTTTCAGCCCGCCCGGGTTTGTGCCATCGCATTGAATGATTAGTTGGTCCAAGCAGCAAAAAAATATCCGTGTTTTCCATCCAGTTCAATGTAGGCGTTCTCATAAAAGGAAGTTTCTGGTATGGCTTCGAGAATGAGGTCCGTTTTGCTAATATCATTTCGATTGGTTGTTATTAACCATCCATGTTCAGTTACTTAAAAAAATTGAGCTATTAATGTGTAAATTCAAATCGCATCAAAATCGGGAAAGTGCTTTTCAATTGATAAGGAAACAAACATAAAGACAGGCGTTGCATTTTATAAATTTACGGGCTTTCTAAACTATACCACCCGAAAATTCCATTAAAATCGGTCATGCCGTTTTGTAGACAATAGGCATACACACATTTATTTTTATATATTTAGAAAATAATTACAATTCCCAAAAACAGGTCGGTTAGTACACGTATTACGCGACTGCTGTAGAGACAACTGTGATGAGTGAGGCTCCATTATTTTGAACCATTAAGAGATTTCCAGCTCAAGCGAAATTCGCTTGGCTTGGTAACTTAAATTAACCTGTCATTCGAAGGATACACACAAGTTACGGCCTGGGTAAGACCTAGCCTCTCTTACTAACAAACATTTCTAATTCTCGGAACAGTTATGCCAAACATAAAGCTGTTATAGGATTGATTACTAATAATGTCGAAATAGAGAAGGAATAGTTATTCCTTCGAGTAAAATGCAGTGGAATAAGAATGTTTTGCTTACTGGTCAGCATAAGAAATGGGCTCGAATTATCAGCTGCCGCGACCGCCGCCTTATGCCCCTGGCTACGTAGTCCGCAAACCATTCGCAAACGTCGACCTTCCAGACTTATGCGTATTGACGACCACATAGGAATTCTTGGTGTCGACCTGACGCATGACCTTAATTTTGAAGGTCATGTAAATCCAAGCTCGCCTCAAAAAAGCTGGGAATCCTCAACAGGGTGCGTCAGTATTCACGCCTCACCAAAAACAGCTCCTCTACAAGGCGCAGATAAGGTCTTGCGGGGAGTACAGCTCGCATTTGTGGGACGGCTCAGCTAAGTATCTGCTTGGCTCCCTGGACTCGATACATGCACGTTTCCACCACCTCCAGCTACAAAAATCCCAAAGTTACCTTTCGGTTACACCATGTAAATATGCCATGTAACCGAAAGTTACGTATTGGATTTTAGGCAACTGGAGATGGTGAGGGGACAGTGTCGTACCGTGCGCCTCGCCGACGACCCCAAGGTATCTCTCAAGGTTACTACACATAATACTCCACCAAAACTACAAGCTGATGCCGTTTTGTCGCCATTTTGTTCAATGCCACATTTATTAGTAGTGTTTTTAACTGCTAGAATATCGAACTAGACATGGATAGCTAATACCAACTGTCGTAGTATTAGCCTAACACACCACATGCGAACTAAGTGCCATGCCTTCCTTATATTGTTCAGCTACATTGAACTGTATTCTTAAAGGTAAGGTCCTCGCATGCCACCCAGTACCTTCAAGAATTCAGTGTATCAGGCTAATACAACAGTAGGTGTGGTATAAGCCATCAAAATCTAAGTTCTATGGATAAACGGTTTGCCAGTTAAATATAAACTGGGATGAAAATGTTTAACTACAGAATGTTAAGGAACACTTTCGGGATGCCACATGTGTGGACACATTGGCCCCCTCACACGTCACGCACTCAGCATCCAAAGTAGGTTCGGCTGCCAAGTCAGCAGCAAGTTTAAAAAAAAATACCAGGTAATAACCGATCAAAATTATTTATTTGTTCCTTTCGCGGTTGAGACCTTCGGCCCGTGGTGTGAGAGCGCCAAATCCTTTATTTATGAAATCGGAAAGAAAATTATTGACTTAACAGGAGACAAAATGTCAGCAAGTTATTTAACACAAAGACTGAGCATTGCTATCCAGAGGGGCAATGCAGCAAGCGTGATGGGAATGGTATGTACCATTATACTCTTAATTGTCTGTAGGTGGTAGCATTTAAAGGGATATGTAACTATGTGATCAGCTGACAGTAGTAGTTTATGACAAAACTCATAGTATTAAAACCTAATGTGCAAGTGTTTCACATTGTTGTGTTGCCACTGGAGCAGTGCATCGCTTAAAGGTCCTTGCTTACGGTGACGCTTGGCTCAGGTTATCTCTTTCCCTAAAATATGGTTGAAAGAGGTAATGGCTGTGCCCGGCGTGATGCTCGTGAACGGGTGCTGTTTGTGGGGACTGGCCTGCTCCAATTGGCAACATATTAGCTGGAGGGGATTGTCTTTGCAAATAAAATGATATTTGTCATGAACTGTTGCATACGGCATGGATTGTAACATTTTTGTGTATTCATGTGAATTTAGTGTTTTACCTATGTTTTTGTTAAAATAATTGACAAACACTTTTGTAAACTTAGACTAAGTGGACGTTGAAAAAAAAACCAGCGGAGTTTCTTTCCAGTTCTTCTTCGCTGTGTTTTGTTTTGCTGAACTGGCCAATGCTAAAATATGACAAATCCGAGTGCAGTGTACTGTCTATGGATGATGAATAAACAATACAATACAATACAATACTGCCATATAATCCGGGAGGTCACGACATTTTTGGTCACGATAAGGTAAATGGCTGAATTTGGGTTCGCATATTAGAGACCAACCCTCAGATGATAAATATGTCGGTCTGCCTGTGCCAAGTGGTTGCGTTATCTAGATTGGCTATATAAAATAGATGATGGTATGTACCCGCCAATGAATATACTGATTGTTTAGAAACATTAATACCTCTTAATTATACAACAATAACCCGTATATTTTTCATTAAATACATAAATATACCTAAAGTTATATCTGTAGCATAAATCGCCTATAACTACGAAATGCAACCAAATATTTGTCCAGTTTTGGTATAGCTAAGCAAGTATGTCCTGATTCTTTCATGCTTCGTTATTTGCCTACCTTACCTTATCATATATATTGTTTGTGTACCATAACTAGTTTTTCAAGCGCCTTATCTACGTAACGCAACCACTTAACACAGGCAGACTGACATAAATTTAGCTTCAGAGGGTTGGTATTCATCCCGTTTCAGCCATTTACGTTATCGTTACCATTTTTGTCGTGACCTCCTAGTCTAATACGTGTCGCCGCTGGACGAAGTATTTTATCTTGGCTCGTAACCCTTGTGTCTCCCTTTTTTTTCCTTCTTAAAATGTTTGTTATTAAAATGTATTTAGTAGTATGTTAGTAGTAGTATTTTTTTTTTTTTTTTATGTGACTGGACATGGATGGCTAATACCACAAGTTCTGTCATGGTATTAGCCCAACACACCACATGGGAACTAGGTGCCATGCCAGGACCTTCCTTATATTGCACGGCTACATTGAACTGGATGGAAAACACGGACAATTTTCATTGCCGCTTCGACCATCGTTCATCCAATGCGATGGTACCAACCCGGGCGGGATAAACCCTACCACCTAGTAAGTAAGGAAGGGGACCTACAGCTTAACGTGGAATCCGAACCACGGCCAGCCTCTCTCAACGGTCGAATGGTCACCCATCCAAGACCAGACCGGACCCAGCGTTGCTTAACTTCGGAGAGCGATCGCCGAAGTGTCGCGCCACTGGGCCACCGAGGCTGACAACTATGGAGGAGGAGGAGCAACTATGAAGGAACACTAAAATAAAATAACTAAATATAATTTGCGTCTAATATTTACATTTCTCTGGCTTCAACCGTAAAGCCCACGCGGTACCAGCAATGGCATTAATTTGCTAATCTCCTTTGAAGAATCACCCAATTTGTCACAAATTATCCAAAGGATTTCACAACAATGCCCAGATTCATATCGGAGCGGGTGCCACTCCTCTCGAACTCTCGGCTACTTGCATACCATCACGCCGACATGATCATTTTTTTTATGAGACCTGACACGGATGGCTAATACCACACAACTACCGTTATGATATTAGCCCGATACACCACATTCCCGAAGGAATTTGGTGCCATGCCAGGACCTTCCCTTTAGAGCACGGCTACATTACTGGATGGAAAACACGGACAATTTTTCATTGCCGCTTCGACCATATTTTCATCCAATGCGATGGTACCAACCCGGGCGGGCTTAAACCCTACCACCTAGTAGGGGAAGGGGACCTACAGTTTTACATGGACTCCGAACCATGGAGCAGCTCGCATTCGTGACGAAATGCACTTATCGAACTCGGAAAGAGAAAGACAGTGGTGCATGTCGGTATTGAACCCAGGCCTCTGGTACGCTAGGCCAGTCCCCGCGCCACTAGGCTACGAGGCGATCATGTAGGCATGGATCACTCTTGTTTGATCAACAGGTCCATTTATGTTGTAAAATGTTTGACATCGAAATGAAGAAACGTCGAAAATATCGATCTATTGTACAGCGTCGGTAGATCAGTGTCGCGACGGCTTGCGATTCCATAAGCTGGAGAAGCACCTCTGAACTCGGTTAGGTTCTGGGTGGGTGACCATTTTCGACCGTTGAGGCTGGCCGTGGTTCGGATTCCACGTAAAACTGTAGATCCCCTTCCATACTTACTAGGCGGTAGGGTTAATCCCGCCGAGGTTGGTACCATCGCATTGAATGAACGATGGTCGAAGCGGCAATGCAAATTGTCCGTGTTCTCCGTCCAGTTCAATGTAGCCGAGCAATATTAGGGAGGTCCTGGCATGGCACCTAGTTTCCATGTGGTGTGTTAGGCTAATTTCGGACGGTCCGTTCGGTATTAGCCATCCATGTAAGGTTACATAAAAAACCGACCAAGTACGAGTCGGACTCGCACACGAAGGGTTCCGTAACATCGTACAAGATTTAACACAAAAAAATCACGTTTTTTGTATGGTAAATAAGTAAAATTAAAAATTAAAGGGATGCCTTTAATTTTTTATTTTACTTATTTGTTGTTATAGCGGCAAAATAAATATATACTCTGTGAAAATGTCAGCTGCCTACCTATTACGGTTCATGAGATACAGCCCTGTGACAGACGGCCGTACGGACAGACGGACGGACGGACGGACAGACAACGGAGGCTTAGTAATAAGTATCCGTTTTCACCCTTTGGGTACGGAACCCTAATAAAAAGGTTTTAAAAAGGATAATAGGATTTAAAAATGTAATGGTACGGAACCATTCGAGTGCGAGTCCGATTCGCACTTGACCGGTTTTTTAAGTACGAGTCTCAAAGGGTAAGAAATTTCTGTAGATATTCAAATTATCTTGGCTATTTATTATCTTCAAATTAAAATTGATTTTAAATTAAATATGTATAAAAAATAGGTAATCACAAATTCTAATCACTATGATAATAATATTAAAAAAACAAAACATACTGCACGTATACATTACAAACGACGGAAAGAGTGATCGAATTCTGAAACCATTCCCACCTACAACACAGCCCCAAGCCTTCTCAGACTTGTCGGTTTGTGAAATGTTTAGGAATGTGGCGCTCGTGGCAAAGATTATTCTCGAACAATTTGTTGCAACAAATTGGACAATGATTTGAGTAGGAATGTCACTGCACTGGTCTGACTTTACAGGTAGAATTATGTCTGGTCCGTTACACTTAATAAGAAACATACTTTAGTAACTTGTATCGCGTTGTGTTGCGTTCCTTCAACGGGTTGTTACGACGCAAGGGACCAATATAGCCATAGAATAAGGAAACACGGGATGGCGACCAAAAAATAACTAGAAACCTAGAAAAGATAATCTCACACTTGTGACCTCAATATTTGGGCATAGAGTTCAGTTCTGTTCACAAACGTCATTGAATTGAGGTCATCGACCGTAAAACAAAGACACATAAATTGAAGTAAGATCCCAGTAAAAAGAACTACTTTGCGAATATACTTCAAGCGGGTATTGCGTCTTCTAATTTCGCGTGAAAATACGCTTGAAAACCCCGGATTTTAGAGCCCAGAACCCGGACATGTCAACAGGTTTTTTTAAACACTCGGTCCATTTATAAACCCGGACTACAAATGAAGCCCCGCCCGGACGCTTCCCGGATGGCCTCTAAACTAGGACAAATCCGGGGAAATCAGTGCAATTACGAAGCACAAAATTGGGTGTAGGTTGCTGTACTTACAGCAATATGACAGCTTTAGCGATTACGAAATCCATGCATTCACAAATGGTGCGGCACTCAGGCTACCCGCAGCAATTAGGTCAACTCCATACATTTCGCGTCGAATCGGTATTACGAAACGGCAAAGAACTGTCAAATGCGGGGAGGTAAGCGCCTATTTCGTCTGCTCGTCTAGTCAAGTACCTCAAAAGTTGACCTAGTGTCGACACAGATTGGTCCGTGCTGGATGTAGGTGGATGAAAAACGGCTTCGTAATCGCGCTTTAGAAATGACGGGGGCGCACCTACACGTACCGCGGCACCATCCTCAAATTTTGCGTAATCGCACTGCCTTCCGTAATCAATGCCTCCTATTAACACAGTGTTTAAGATTATACCTACATTCCCTTATTTAACGCTTCATTTGCGTTGCGGAAATTGCAAGATTGAACATTCAAACATATTGCCATCATCACCAAAATCGTATTTGGCATCAAACGCTATACCCAGTTCTAGATTAAGTAAATATACATTTTCGTACGTCGCTTATTCCAAGGAATTTAATTAAAGTGTCCTTTCTTTGCGGTCGATTATAAATATACATATCACATTCCTTGGAATAAGCGACGTACCTGTTTAGTACGAAAAGTCTATTTAGTCATTGAATTATGCTTGACACACAACCTTTTTCTAAATATTTGTGGCTACTTAGGCCCAGTTTCAGAAAGAAAGTTCAAGGCTCCAACTGGGTCTAGCGTAAAACGATTTTGCTAAAACAAACGATAATAGCGACCTCCGTACGCATTGTATTTATTTGCGTTAGGGTTCATTGTTGTTATTGGCAGCTTGACGATAAGGGGAATGTTTTTGATCTATAAGCGAATGAATAATGTTTTACGCTTATTCACTAGATAATTCAAATTCAAATTCAAATTCAAAAAACTTTAATACAATTATAAGAAAAAGAGTAAGTACACCTTTAATTACAATTCTTAGCGATCTAAAATTCGTTTCTTAACCGTCGCACTAGGCTTAGCCAGTATTGCGATGGCTAGGTTTTTTTAACGCAGGTTCTTTTAATTACTTATGATCGATACTCTCAAGTACATTATTAATTACTAATAAAGTGATATTAATGACTTAACATATCACACACATACAAGCACTACATAAAATGTATCTAAATTAAAATGTTTGTCAATATTTTTTCACATTCCAATCGACCTAATTCTATGAAGTGTACTTCTGAAGATTCTTTTTAAATGCTTTTTTATTTAAATTTAAACTAGGTTGTATTATATCTGTAATATTGTTAAATAACCTCGGCCCCAAAAATGAATGAAATCTTTGCCCAAAAGCAGTGTTTGTTGGTGTTGTGCACAAGTTTAAATTCTGTCTGTGTCTCGTTGTATAAGTGTGATAAATATGTGATCTTGTGCCACAACAATGAAAAGTGTTGTTTGAATGAAAAGAATGTAAAGTTTCCAAGGGCCGATAAACTAAACTAGAAACAAACACGAAAAACCTAGCATTAATGGCAAATAATAAAAAATTGGACACAAAGAACCCCGCACAAATCGTATGGGAATTGGCTCCCGGTCAAATTGGCTGAAATTTGGATATGTTGTTCGTTTCGGCATCCTGAACAAAAGTCTCAATGGGCACAAAGCCCAATTTTGCTTATTTTGGCCGCTACGGGGCTCCAAAGCTCCACGGGTTGACCATTATTTACTACTCAAAACGGCGATCTCCTGGCAGTTTAGTATTTGCTACGCTGAGGAAAAAGTACCCTCTCATGTTTTTGGGGGGGCTAAATTCAAATCCAATGTCAATATGACAATATTGACAGTTGACAGCTGTCAATTAGTTGTCAACTAGCTGTCAAACAGCGAGAAATAAACAAAATCGATAAAATCCACATGTGAATGTAGGTTTTTGAGGTTGCTGAGTTCAAAACTGATGGCCAAAAGACAATAATGACAGTTGACAGCTGTCAACTAACTGTCAAACAGCATTTTACAACCAAAATGGATGCAACCCACATGTCAATATACGTTTTTGAGCTTTCTGAGTTCAAAACTGATGACCAAAAGATGATATAGACAGTTGACAGTTGTCAACTAACTGTCAAACAGCATTTGACAGCTAAAGTGGATGAAACCCATATGTAAATATATGTTTTTGAGCTTGCTGAGTCGAAAACTGGTGGCCAAAAGACGATATTGACAGTTGACAGCTGTCAACTGTCATTATTGTCTTTTGGCCATCAGTTTTGAACTCAGCAACCTCAAAAACCTACATTCACATGTGGATTTTATCGATTTTGTTTATTTCTCGCTGTTTGACAGCTAGTTGACAACTAATTGACAGCTGTCAACTGTCAATATTGTCATATTGACATTGGATTTGAATTTAGCCCCCCCAAAAACATGAGAGGGTACTTTTTCCTCAGCGTAGCAAATACTAAACTGCCAGGAGATCGCCGTTTTGAGTAGTAAATAATGGTCAACCCGTGGAGCTTTGGAGCCCCGTAGCGGCCAAAATAAGCAAAATTGGGCTTTGTGCCCATTGAGACTTTTGTTCAGGATGCCGAAACGAACAACATATCCAAATTTCAGCCAATTTGACCGGGAGCCAATTCCCATACGATTTGTGCGGGGTTCTTTGCTTCGTAAAACTTTAAAAAATGTTTAGACTAAACAGAAAACTGTAAGACCATTTTTTATTGCTAGGTGGTAGGATTAATCTCGCCCGCGTTTGAAACATCGCACTGAATCCGAATCGGCAATGAAAATTGTCAGTATTTTCCATTCAGTTCGATCCTGGTGTAGCGTAAGCTACATTATGTGTAACCTGACTGCTGCGTCGTCAGCTATATTTCTTTACGTGCGCCGCGCGCGCACGCCAATATAATTCAGTGAATATAGGAGAGCAGCTGCGCAGCCGTGGGTCTCAAGACCTGACCCACCTTTTCATCTCTCCACAGTGATCGTATATTCACTAAAATATAGACAGGCGCGTGAGGCGCACATAAAGATAGCTGACGACGCAGCAGTCAGGTTACACAATGTAGCTTGCCGCTACACTGGCATGGCACCTAGTTCCCATGCACACCTCATGGGAACTAGGTGCTATGCCAGGGCAGTTGACAGTAGTTGTGGTATTACAACTGGTCATTGAACAAATCGGCCATCTCCTGATAATTATTTTGAAGTGTCATTCAAAATCAACTCTTCAGAGATCTAGCTTTTTCTCAAAAAGTATAACGTCTTTAGCAAAAGCAATTAGTTAGATGTAGTTGGCATAAGTGTGACTATATTGGTATTTATTTTCAGAATTTTAAAACAACCGAAAACGCACATGGCCTATTAATATGTTTCCACAATTTTAATTATTGATTCCTCTGTTAGGCAAAACAAAAGACAGATTGATTAAATTTTTCTCGATGCCAAAGACTTTAGACAATTTTATATTAAAAAAGGTTCACTTTGAATTTATTAGGGTAGCTAATTGGATAGTTCCACGGGACGGGATGCACAACCCATTTTAAACGAAGAATTCGTTAATCACTTACTAAGTGACAAGCTAAGTCTGCTTCCGAGGATTTGCGGCGGAGACGGACTGATCGTCTAATAACATGCAAAATAAGTCAGCAGGGCAACTCTGTATCACGTAAAGCAGATTACATTTGAGACCCTTATCATCCGATTGAATTCATTTCGCTGCGTGTTGAACTTTGCAACCCATAAACTCACACTGAGCGACATCTTGTTTGTAAATAAAAAAGTTTCACCAACCACGACAACAGCGCCATGCACGGCGTGCGGAGAAAGCGAGAACGAACATTTTTGCGCACCGAAATGAACCACTTTCACCGACGCGGTGTCGCTACTTGACGCTAGGTGGCGCGGCCCTGTGCACTGTTGGGAACGTCCCGCAACATTCGCTTATCAGATGCTATGTGTGTAGTGGAAGAAAATAGAGATGGATACTCATTCTGCACGAGTGCGGTAAGGACAGGTATAGATAGCGCAAAGGCGTGGTTACGTGCATGCTAAGGCTTTTTTGTCGCAAAATTGGCAGCAACAGTATTCACGAGTCAAAGGCCAATTTTTTGTGCGCTTCGTAATGCAGAAAATACCTATACAAATACATGCATGACACAGCTTACAAAATCTTTTGTATTTCTTAGTTACGGTTTTTATAAATATTAGATAATGTGAACAAATTAACGTCAAATAATTTAGGAAAGAGAACTTTTATGCCACTATTTTCATCCTAGAAAAGATGAAGCTATTCCAAGAGACGAGAGAGAATTGATATGGGCACTAAATTGAGGCAATGCTGAAATATAGAGGCACATAACAATATCAGGTCTTTCATGACTTTTGACAACTTTAATCGCATTCTTCCTAATACAGGAATGCAACCTGACTTCATACTAAAATTGTTCATAAACAAACATGCATTCAAAGTCCGTTATCAAGGGCGCCCGCGACAATATAAACTAGAAGGGGTAGATGGGCGCGGTTTAAAAAACGGCGGAGCGCTTGCGCCCTCTCGAAAAAGTTTGAATCGGAAGTGAGTGTGCGAAAGAGAGCAGCGACGTGCGGTCTCCCTTGCCGCGAGCTCCAGTTATAGTATAGTCACTTTGCATCGTACGCACCGGCTCTCGGCGCGGACAAACGACTTACAAAATAACAGAAAAATGCAGCCATACAAATATTCATCCCTCTCTGTGATAGAATAATACAAATGTGAAGTGAAGTCGCAGTGAAGGATTTTGCAGGAAAATCTTATTTAATGATTTTCACATCAGTGTTGTGTGACTGAAAAAGTCTAATAATAGTGAATTGTTGTGTGTGCTATAAGGTAAATATAAATTCACATCGAGGGCGTCGAAACAAAACAATGTCGATGTTTTTTTTGGCATGATTTAATTAGGTTTAGGTTAGTAAAGTATAAAAAATGTCACACATACAATTTTGTCCAACCTAATTACATTTTCTAAAAGATTATCATAAAGCAAAATTATTGTTATAGGTGTCAACTTTGCCGTTAAATTGACAAACGGGATAACGCGAAATTAGACTGATAGCGATAATTATTTATGCTGTATCGGAATAACCTTCAACAAGCGGGCGTTATCTGAAGCGTATCAAGTCTATTATTATAATTTCATATGACAAATATGGTATTTTCATGTTATAATGTTTCACCCGTCATATCGTCGCAAATGAACTAATATCGGGCTGGTTATAATTTTTCAACCCAACAAATATTCTTTGTTATATGTATTAAATTGTTATTTAGTTGAGTAGTAAAATACGTACTTAATCCTTTAATATTTAAAAAAATACATTTTGGTAGACAACGCAGATTAAAATATTGCTGTTCAAAAACCATACAAAAAGGTGAAAGTTTTTAAATTTGAAATGAAATTCCCTATAGTCATCGATTCAGTTATTGTTACCAATAGATGTTTTAACGTCAACCGAAGCAATTTATAAAAAAAGTAAAGACTTAAACAATGGGCAATAAATATTTACTGCACATGACATGGGAATTAGGACTTTCTTTGCTTGCTTATTAATCGTTAAAAAAGGGAATTCAAGGTGTATTTAAAACATGTATATATTAATGTAGGTTTTTTTATGGAGTATGTACAATCCTAGGAATCGTTTAAGCAGGGAACAGGATATATAGAAGGTAGAGAGTAGCGGTATTAATCCTTACTTATTACAAATAAATATTTTATTTTGTACTCAAAAGCGTTTAAACGAATACAACAAAATAACTGTTTACTCAAAAATAAATAAAGGTCAAGTAATTTCATAGTACGGTAAACATTCAGGCTGTTCCATGTAGTTAAACAAATAGAAAGATCAAAAAATAAATAATTCTAAACGGATAAAAAGGCATTTAGGTAGGTGTGCTAATCCGAAAAATATATGCCAAAATCTCACACTCAATCCTAATGCAATTTTAATGCCATTTCCTGTTAGGAACGGAGTAATTGTCATAAATCATGAAAATTAGCTTAAATTGACACTATATTTTTTACAAATCATGATACCTACATGTTTAGTAGTTGATTAAGTACTTAAATTGTTGCCGTCTACACAAACATGTCTCTCGTAAAAAATAGCTTATCTTATTTAACGAGTTATTAAAATAATTACCTAATGCTTAATAATCAAATATATGGCAAATCAATCACCAGGTTTTAACCCTATTTATATACTTTCCCAGATCAGGAAATAGAAATGTTTTGCACCAATTCAGCTGACATAACCTAACCCAACAGTTTAAACTATAAAACCCCTTGATGAATAAATCTAACTTTAGTTGTATGAATCTCATGCTAGCCTATTTAAAATAGTTATAGCATGGTGCAATACCTGTAGGTAAATACAGCAATAATGAAAAGGTACATACTAAAGGCCGAACTGATTGCCCAAATGATTCCATTCGATAAATTATGTTAGCTATGTAAATAAAAAACACATATTCGTGGATGTGGTTGTGCCTAGAATGGCTCACCATTGGTAACATTAAATATATTTTCAAACAAATCCTAGTTGAGTGTCTTTTTACTGATAAATGGAAGTCAAAAGTGACATGAAGCAAATTGAAATAGGTAGTAGATTTCAAATCGGGCTCTCCATATCACCAGCGCTAAAACTTTATTTTACAAATATCCAGAAATCATGACAGACAACCATAGAGAACAAGTTTAAATAATGAAACTTAACCTAACCAACCCTTTAGCCTTTGTAGCTAAGAACAAGATTCTAGTGTTAAACAATGTTGATTTTTTATTTATTCCATTTTACACTTTAAAAAGTCAGTAAGACGCAAATCTAATATGTTCGTAAACCCGAAACTTTGTTCCACGCGAGGAAATATTATACTTTTTTATTTTGTTAAAGCCTTTACTAATTATTTTTTAATACCCCGTGCATTCTGAAATCTGAACGACCATATTGTGTGTCGAAACCATTTGAATATAGATGCCCAGGTACTCCTAGCGAGTGGGTCTTAAATTTTTCTCTCACCCGCATCACGTTTTAGTCATCAACTTGTAAATTTGTGCTTCTCTAAACATTTATGATGGAACACGGATATACCGCTATGGATTGTATGGCTTAGTCTTGAGGTTTATATTTAAATGACAAAGTTCAGGCGCTTAGTGCTCCTCGAACTCACAGGCATCTTAATTAATTTAATCACGTCTGTTTGCTAATAGGTAACCTACCTACCTTGCTTAGCCAAGCCGATTGGTTAAATGTTTTGATAACATTTGCGTGTGTATTTTGCAAATAATACCATTGTACATATACACAAATGCTGGATATGTACATACCCACTCATTTGTACTGTCAAATGCATTGCATACAATATTATTTGTCTGACATATGTTAGACTATAGTCATCGCGGAAAAATTTAACTTTTGCGTGTTTAGTAAAATTTGCGATTCTTATTAACTTTATAATAATAATATTAATAACATTCTTTATTTTACACCTCTTAACTAAACTGTCTAATAATAAAGAAATAAAGAAATAAAGAAAGAAACTACAGGCGGGCTTAACGCCTAACTTTAAACAATAATTTGGAAAAAATGGACAACATGAATTTTATGTCGTAAGCTAAATACAGGTAACACGAATAAGTACGTCACATGAATAATAAGTCCAAATATTAATCTCATTTCCTAAAGGCACAATACTCTTAGGTTTTTTTACCTACTCGTGTAACTACTTGCTATCTTATATTGAGTTGATTTTTTTAAAGGCACAACAAGCTGTGTAAACTGTACTGTGCAGTAAGACGTGCGCCCATCTGTCTGAAAATCAATTATCGGTGTTACTAATAACCCAGAACCTCCTCGGAATAGTCATACCATGTTTTTCCCTTTCTATCGAATAAAACCAAACACAGTATAACTATTCCGAGGATGTTCTGGGTTTATTAGGAACACTATAGGTCAAACTAATGAAGATGCCACTACAGAAAGAAGTCCACTGACCGTTTCTCCTACGCACAGTTATAAACTCAAAAATACTATACTTATCTATACATCCCCGGTTGTGCAACAAATACATCCGCGCGCAGAAGTGTCGAACCAAAGATCATGCGTCTCGTTCTAAACTATTGCCAAACTATACCTATTTCGTTTCTCATATACTCACATACACGTTTACGCGTCGTACTCCCACCTATTTCTGAACTATTGCACATGTGCAGCGTTCTCGCTCTACACACACGGCGCCATCGAATCTTGATGGAACTCTAGCCGTATACCGCCTCACAAAAGTAAATTTGAACCTAGCCAGTTCGACATACGGTTGATTGTTGCTTAAAACTTTACGGACACGTTTTGTATGCGCGTGGCGTGAGCGTGTACACGCGTGCGTCGCGAGGCGAGGGTGGGGTGGTGTGTGTGTCGGAGCAGTTCGGGTGTTTTCGTGGTTGCCCCGCGCCCCGCGCGCCCCGCGCAGCCGCCCCGCGCGCCGGGCGACCAACGCTTCGTGCCGACCGGCCGCGCGCCACCACGCAATCCGTCGGTCTCGCGAGCGCGGGCTAGTCGCGCGCCCTCGTCTCAAGACGCGTCCCAAGAAACCGTTCGCGCCAGGACGTTGTTGTTCATTTTTTTGCTTTCGGAATTAAAATAAATAATGTATGAGCGTGGCAGCTTTGGCCGGGCCCAAATGACGCGGCAGGTTCATTGCACCCGATATGACGAGCGTCATTTAGTGTTTTTTTTAAAACCTGCTGGAAATCATTCGTCTTTTTTTTGCAAATGGACTTTAATGAACGGACTCCTAAAAACTTTCCAAATTTATAAACTTTAACTCTTTTACAAACAATTTTAACTCCGTCTTGTAACGCCGGGCGTGAACTATCGCTTATGAAAAAAAAAACTTAATTTCAATTTACAGCAATCGTGTAAATAATAATACCTCCCGCAACAAAAAGAAATTCTTGTGCCAAATTAAATTGTGATAATTCTCAAGTAACCAGTGTACACCCGTCCGTCAACAGTACCTACCAGTTTACAGCCGTACCCTGCCAGTGTACCACCACGCAGGTACCACCGTTCCACCAGTGCACAATTCAACATTCGAACTAGATTAAAATTCAATGCTCCAAGCCACTGAACAAATATTTTTTGGTAAGTTATTTTACGATGTTTAAGTGCCTTATAGGTATTGTGATAGAAACAGTTTGTTTTATCTTTAAATAATTACATTGTTTTCGTTTTCAGCTTTTAGCGCCTATTTTGTGCCTGTCTTTCCCACGTTTAGTTGCATATAACGGTTAATTCATATATACCTAACAGGTATAAAATATGTTCCATTAATTATAGGTAGGTTGACAAGACTATTACCCAGAAAGATACCTACTAGGAAGTAGGTACCTGTATCTCTACGAGCTCAAAATGTTCTCTCTGGCAAGAATAATGTAGATAATTAGGTGTTCAAAAATACCTGCTACCTACCGGTATGTGTGAGCACTTAAATTATTTTATTACCTATACGCGATAAAAAACACGTGGCGGTTAGGTAGTGCACATACTTAAAGAACTATGTGGCAATTCCTAAAAAAAAAATATCTTTGAGTAAATTATATTAATATTTACTTGTCGATGGAACTTGAGATCTAACGATACTTGATAGAAAAGGTATTAGGCGCAAAAGGCAGACTTATGAACCCAACTAACGTGGGCAGGCAGGCACTTAATGACGGTCAAAATACCTACCTATAACGTAGGCACCTCCGTACATTTAAATAAAATTCCAAATTGTATCGCTGTCACATAAAGTCCCAACTTTATGACCACAAAAAATCATCTCGGAGTCATCTCGAAATACGAGAACAACAAAAAACGAAAATTCCTAATCGGCCCTAAATAGTATCAAAATTCGATTCGATCCGCGCGTAGCGTTTTTATCGGTGATTTTGTAACAAAAAAAAAACGCCTCGGTCCTCTATAAAAACGGTTTAAAAGTTCCCCGATATCGTCTCGAATCAATCCGTTGTCCGCGGGCAAAAAGGCAGGTTGATGGCACAAAAAGTGCCGCTTTTATTGAACGAAAATGTGTTTTTTTGTTTGTTGTGTTCATTCATATTGTTCACCTTGCATCGACCTGACATGTGAGTCGGTGTGCAATTAGCGCTTGAGCAGAGGCAAAACGTTTGCGCTGTTATAAAATATATAGGGGGGGCAGTATCTTAGTTTGGTACCAGGAATCGGATCTCGCCTAGGTAGGTATTATAAATAAATTTACAATACAATTAATTGTAGTCTTCAACTAGATGCTTTCAGCCTGACCCTTCAACTCACAAGGGATGTAGGCTCCATTTTTGTGTACTTTTAGACTAGGAGGTCGCGACAAAAATGGTAACGATAACGTAAATGGCTCAAACTGGGTTCATAGGATAAAGACCAACCCCCCAAAGCTAAATGTGTCGGTCTGCCTGCGCCAAGTGGTTGCGTTACGTAGAGTAGGTGTCTAAAAAAAGGGAACGCATCATAAAGTCCAAAAAGCACAAAGTCCAAAACCCATAGCGTCCAAAATACTTACGAATACGGATAATTTTAATTCGGTTAGGTTAGGTTAGGTTAGGTTAGATTATATGCATTCTATAATACACACGAAAAATACATACTTTTGGACGTTCTGGGTTTTGGACCTTATGCCTTTTGGACTTTATGAAGGCGACCCTAAAAAAATATGGTGACAAAAAATAATATGATACTTACCTTAAGGTAAATAGCTGCAAATAACGAAACGTTAAAGTATCAGTACATACTTGCTTAGAAATACCAAAACTGAACAAATCTTCGGTTGTATTTCGTAGTTATAGGCGATTTAGGTAACAGATATAAATTCAATCATACAAAAGTATTTTATTAAAAAAACGACTGGTTACTGTTGTAGAATTAATAGGTATCAATATTTTCAGGCAATCAGTATATTCATAGGCAGGTACATACCAAAATCTATCTTATACAGCTAATCTAGATAACGCAACCACTTGGCGCAGGCAGACCGACTTCTTTAGCGTCAGAGGTTTTATCTTTAACAAGTGAACCCAGATTCAGCCATTTACCTTATCGTGACCAAAAATGTAGTGGAATATATCGTCTGTGCCACAGAAAATGCTCTTCGGAGCTGCATAACGTTATCCCTCCGTTCTAAAAAGATAGAAAACCTATTCATTGTCCAGGCTCCTCCTCTAAGAACCAACTGATCCTGTTGATCCTTTATCTATAGGATTCGTGAACTGCAATGCACAAATTTAATCGTGTATTATCAATTAATAAACAAATTCCTCTAAATAAACTAAAATACCGCCAAATTTTTTAAGTTTCAATAAATAATTAAATAGTATTTTAGTTTTTTAAATTTAAAATTTTATAATAGGGTATCTAATCCTAGTTTAATAAAAAAAATTATTAATTCATAATAAAAAAATAAAATATATTTTAATTAAAATCTCCATGCCGAGGTATTTCACCCAAAGTACTACTTAGTTCCTTAAAAAGTAAAGTGAAGAATCTGGCCGGCCTATATTATTTTTGGTTCGAAAGCCCATGGTAGTCCTCGGGCACCTCTTAGTTGAGGGCAAAGAAATTAAATTAAAAGTTATGGGCCTGGCGTACGCCATGAATTAGTTACATAGGTGTTATTCTTATTAAAAATAGTGTTATCTAAAATTATGGCTAATGTTTTTCCGCATAGAACTAATTGCGTCCATAGCTAATGATTTTCCGTATTAAGTGATGACAAAATAAAACAAAGTATCCTTCATTTACTAGGTATATGTTCCTACCTAAATTACGAAGTGAAATCGAACAAAATAAAAAATCCAAAAAGTACAATTATGTATTGTAAATAGTAATTAATGTATGTAATAAAAACCCAAACTAAATGTACACATGGAATTAATTGATATCATAATAATAAAAATTAAGGAAAAATCCTTGAAAAAATTATTATGTTCCGATTGAATTCTCAAAAAAGTATATTAATCCATAGAGACATATATGTATAAACAGCTTGTCAAATAAATATATAGTCAACAAGATCCTAATATACCTGAAAGTTCTATGAAGGCTTTTGCATTTTTCAAAAAAAAAATTATCTCAAGGCTTTTTTGTATCTTTTGACCATAGACCTAGCATAGCGCCTAAGCTTATAGTTTTGACTAAGGTTGATTTAAGGCGACATCTGCATTGTAATATTTAGAAAATTTGCTTAAAACTTTTTATCTTCACATTCCTCTCAAGCATGGTTCGACCCTGCACACTTCTGATTACATGTCCTCTGCTCCGGATAGATCAGTGGTTAGAGCGGCGGACATGTAATCCGAAGGTAGCAGTCCGGTTGTGGGGGTCGACCACAAAAATCTTCTTTTCAAAGTTTAATTACAATAATTAAAATAGTACATTTATTTTGTCAGCCTTAGTAGCTCAGTGTGCGACGCCTTGCGATTCGATAAGCTGGGGAAGCACCTCTGAGCGCGGTTAGGTTCTGGATGGGTGACCATTTTCAACCGTTGAGGCTGGCCGTGGTTCGGATTCCACGTAAAACTGAACTCCTTACTTACTATATGGTAGGGTTAATCCCGCCCGGGTTGGTACCATCGCATTGGATAAACGATGGTCGAAGCGGCAATGAAAATTGTCCGTGTTTTCCATCCAGTTCAATGTAGCCGTGCGATATAAGGAAGGTCCTGGCATGGCAACTAGTTCCCATGTGGTGTGTTGGGCTAATACCATGACAGAAGGTGTGGTATTAGCCATCCATGTCCAGTCACATAAAAACAAATTGTCCGCATAATGTTTTGATCAATATTAAAGAGTTTTTGCTACAAGTTTTTTCAGAATCTTTATGACATTTTACATACAAAATTATTTTCTTTGTTTTATGGCTTTATTTTTTGATAAACAAACATTTTTTTAATTTTTAATTTTAATTTAAACTCTACACATGCTTAAGGTGGGCCTTCCCGCTCAACTCCCCATACAAACGTGGAAAGAAGATCGTGCCCATATTTATTGTCAGAGATCCAAAATGTTGCTCAAAATTGCTTTATTTGATCGAACTAGATGTCTGATGACCGTTGGCATTGTAAAATTGTGTTTGTTTTCTAAGTTATAAGGTCCGAAAGTTCGAATTTTTCGCGCACTTTGTGCAATAACTTTTGGTGGATTACTCTACCATAAAATAAAAACATCTTAAAAAGATTAGTCATCGGACCTAACTTGTTTCATGAAGCTTTATAATCAATTTGGTTTTTGTTTGACTTTGGCCTCCAGCGGTCGTGATTTACTTTTAGCTATGCGTCATTTTGTAATTCGAATTTTCGTAAATCCTATCAAATCAAACACTATGCGCATTGTCTGCTTTGTGGACATGTTGCATCCTCCTCATCACGGAGCCTGTCTTTTTCTTTGAAACAGAGAAGGTATCAGAGCGCAATAGCACGGTTTTCTACCGTACCCGCGATTGAGTTTGTGCCGCCGGGAAGGGCCACCTTAAATATTTTTTTCTTTCCACCGGTGCTCCTACACGTGCCACATGATATTTCAAGCAAGCTTTGTTTCACTGTTGCCAGGCCTGTAAATAAACGGTACTTACTATCTATTTATAAACATAATGTGGGTTATCAATGGCAGTTAGATAGGTGGTACGAGCCAATAATAAACAAAACTTTTCACTCTTTATCTGAACCGAAAAACGAACAGAACTCTGTCTACAAACAATGTGATTGCAAGCCACCATTTTGTATGCCCGTAGACGAAACATATTATAGCTATCAATTTGTTTGATAATGTCTCAAGGGGTTGGTAATTGTAGATGTATTTTTTATATTATAACTGGACACGAATGGCTAATAGAATACCTAGAGTCATTATAGTAGCCCAAAACAAGAGATGGAAACTAGGTGACATGCCAGGACCATCCTAATATTGCACGGCTACATTAACTGGATGAAAATTACGGGAAATTTTCTTTGCCGCTCCGACCATTGTTCATCCAATGCGATGTCAAAAATCCGTATAGAGGAATAACCCTACCTTATAAGCAAGGAACAGTTTTGCGTGGTATCCGAACCGCGAACAACGAATCCCTTAGTCGACGTAAAAATAATACAATTGGGCCCACTGCATTTTTTCCCGTGCATGTCGTAAGAGTCGACTAAGGGATACGTCGTTCGTGGTTCAGATTTCACGACGTTTCGACCAATCGTTCATCATCAACTTTTGAGGGGGCTGCAAAAACCATGCCGGCCGGCCAGGTGCTTCATCACACCATGTTTGAAAGATCCCAGGTTGTATTTAGGGGGACATAACTCGGCAGGGAGTGCAATCCATAGTTTACCGATCCCATATATTAAGGACCTAGTGGATCGGTTGGTTCTGATTTTTGGAATGTCGACAGTGAACGGCTGCATTTCCTGCCTGCTCCGCGTTCTGCGATGGTAGAAAGGGGACGGAGGGACAGCGTTGTGTATCAGGCTGATGGAATGAAAATGTTATGCAGCTCTGACGGACCCAAAAATCCTGCATTCTCTACTCGAGGATCGATGGTTATAAAATGCATCCCTATTATAAAGCTCTGCCCGCTGGCCTTTGTTAAATGTATGGGCAAGCCCGCCGGGACCCCAATGGCTGGGTTGGCCCCTATATAACAGTTATTACAAGACGCTAAAATAAGAAAATTATCAATTATGCGCCGTTCGGTCCCCGAGGCCACGCGCGACCGGACCGCGCGGCGACCGGACCGCGCGGCGACCGGACCGCGCGGCGACCGGACCGCGCGGCGACCGGACCGCGCGGCGACGCGACGCCTGCTTTCGGAAATTATGGACGCCCCGAGCTACAGCCATAAATATTCGGCGCGCCGAAGGAACGTACACCTAAACATATGCAGCCTCTATGGCTGGGATAAATAGTTGTAACAGAACTAAGGCTGAGATAAATAGTCGTAACAGAAACTAAGACTAATCAAAAGTAGTACTTTGTGACGTCACTCTGACACGTTTTGTATGGACGAAATCTCAAAGTAATGCAAAGTGACGTCAGCCTAAGACGAAAAGAACGAGAAGTTGTGCTTTGTGACGTCATTTTGCATTACTTCGACATTGCGTCCATACAAAGTGTGTCGAAATTACGTCACAAAGTACTACTTTTTCTTAGTCTTAGTTTTTCTTACGTCTATGTATTTATATCAGGCTATGGCAGGGATAAATAGGTGTAACAGAAACTAAGACTAACGAAAAGTTGTACTTTGTGACGTCACTTTGCATTATTTTGAGATTTCGTCCATACAAACTGTGCCAAAGTGACGTCACAAAGTACTACTTTTCGTTAGTCTTAGTTTTTGTTACGACTATTTATCTCAGCCTAAGACTAACGAAAAGTTGTACTTTGTGACGTCACTTTGACATTTTTCATATGGACGAAATATCAAAGTAATGCAAAGTGACGTCACAAAGTGCTACTTTTCGTTAGTCTTATGCTGAGATTCACAATAGTTACTTGTCTAAGGGCTGATTTTTCAATAGGCAGATAAACAGCCAGATAACTATTCGACGGATACATGTATACATGTTTCTGCTTATCCATCAGATGGTAAGTAAGATAAGTAAGTCCATATGTTTATTAGTAAAATTATAGTCCGATTATTGTTATAAAAGCTATCATTCACCGGCAATGACTATCCGTCTTTTGACAAACGTGAATTTATATTATCAGTCCGATAAGTACTATCTGAGGAAGGACAGACGTGTGAAACGAAATATCCGTATAGCTGCTTCCTATACTACGGACGAAAGGTTTTTGAAATTTTGGATTCTAAAATATATTGTTGAAATCTACGGCTGTATATTTTTGGGTTTCGTAACTAAAGGGTGCCAACGGAACCCTATTTCTAAGCCTCCGCTTTTCGTCCCTCCGTCTGTCGCAGGGCTGTATCTCTTGAACCGTAATACCTAGGTAGGCAGCTGAATTTTGTTTACGGAGTGTATTTATTTTGCAGCTTTAGCAACAAATAGGTGAAATAAAAAAAACTATAATAATTAAAGGGACCTTTATTTTTACAATAAACGTGATCTTGTACCGAAAAAAAAAACCTTCACAGACGATAAGATAGATTTGTTATGCTTAAATGTTTTTATAGTCACAATGTTTACCATACTTTATATTATAAATGCGAAAGTAATTACGATTGATTTTTCGCGCCTAAATAGCTGAACTAATTTTGGTGAATTTTGGTATAGAGCTAGTCTAGACGTAGAAGAAGGACATAGCTACCTTTTGTAGCCGAAATTAAACTGGGAGGGGCTTCCTCTAAAGACACATCTTTTCATACATGCTCTACGATTACGGGTGGTACTCACCTAGCCTTTATTTTTATGTTAAGTAACGGACGAAACGGTGTAATGGAATGCCCGTGAGCTTTTGAACTTTCACTGGGGCTGCGAAAACCATGTCTGCCGGGCATGTGCTTCTTCACACCACGGTTGTACTTTGGCGTTTGGAAGTTTCCAGTTTACAGTATACATGTCTAGAGGATCGGTTGGTTCTTATTTGGGACAGTCGGAATTCGCCATGGTGGAGCACAGAGATACTGGGATACGCCACTTTTTCTGCGACATTTTTTTAGATATTAGAGTTTCGGTATTTCTTTGTCTCTAATATCTCGATTAGAGACAACCTCTTTGCTTAGCGTTGAGCTCTTTATTTAAATTGCCTATCTATCTGAAACATGAAGCATTGTGAACTTCAATGACAAAATCAGACCATTATCAGCACAACGCCGATAAGATTAAGTCAGGCAGCGTGACTCGTATGGGTATCTCAGTGCCTTTAGCTGCCTGGCAACGGTCGTTAAAGGTGTTAAAAGAATATCTGTTTCACAAGTCAGATTCGACTGTCGAGTCCAAAGGAGCTCAAGAGACCGATGTAACGTATTGCAGACCCAATTTTTAGGGTTCCGTACCCAAAGGGTGCCAACGGAACCCTATTACTAAGCCTCCGCTGTCCGTCCGTCCGTCTGTCGCAGGGCTATATCTCAGTAACCGTACCAGATAGCCAGTTGAAATTTTCACAGAGTGTGTATTTATTTTGCCGCTATAACAACAAAAAGGTAATGGGTAAATTTAAAAAATAATTAGAATTAAAGGGGGCCACCATACAAAAAACGTGATTCTTTTGTAATATTTTACGATGGTACGGAACCCTTCGTGAGGGAGTCCGACTCGCACTTGGCCGGTTTTATTACGTTTGAGACAGTTCAAGTCGCTTGCGGCGTTTTGAGCGTGCGGCAGGCAGTTTTATTGCGTTCATTTTACGTCGGGGCATTAGGCACCGGGTTTACGCCGCTAACACCAATTTGACTGTGAATAAGCAGTTTTGTCAACTCACGAGGTAACCGACTAAAAATAAGCGTGCGTTGTGCCGCGTCGGCCATTGGCTGCGGAGGGCGTTGGAGCGTCAGCGCGGTGGTATATCCACTTTTTAGGGTTCCGCACCCAAAGGGTGCCAACGGAACCCTATTACTGAGCCTCCGCTGTCCGTCCGTCCGTCCCTCTGTCACAGGGCTGTATCTCATGAACCGTAATAGGCAGGTTGCTGAAATTTTCACAGAATGTGATTTGCCGCTATAACAACAAATAGGTACAATTAAAAAATAATAAAAATTAAAGGGGGCCCGGTACAAAAATGTGATATTTTTAAAAATTCTTGAAAGATGGTACAGAACCCTTCGTGTGCGAGTCCGACTCGCACTTGGCCGGTTTTTTTGGTGATAATATCGAATATTCGTTGCTCCAAAAGGCGTCCTGTGCCGTGCTTATGTGGCGTTGGATCTCGAGAACGTCATGAATTTCTCGTAAGTAAACTGACTGGCCGGCGCTGCCCTCAGCGTATGTTTACGTAGTAATATCGTGCATCGCCCTGATGCAAAATGGAAGTTCGTAATGTTATATACATACAAACGAAAAAGAACTTTGACAAATGCGAGCATGATCCAGCCCGGGTTGGTACTATCGCATTGAATGATGGTTGCAGCAGCAATTAATATTGTAACCGTGCAATAAAACAAAGTTACGGGAATGGCACAATGGCGGGATTTTTTTAAAATCACTTGCCCTTAGTTTTTATTTATTTTAGTGAAGGTTTTACTTTTTCATTTGTATTTAAAAATATCTACATTAGCACGTTAGAAATAAAAGAAATAAATACATTTTATTCAAAAAAATAGGTATTTTAAGCATAAACCAAATGTAGGCTGAAATAATAGAATAAAAGTGTTCATATGCATATTATGTTAACAATTATTTTATTACTCGTACTTGGCTGAGCCAAAGTATGGCTTCCGACTGTCAAATTTGACATTCGGTCCATACATTATATGTAACACATACTTCTCGACGAATCTCTATCATGTCTATTAATCTCAGCATGAGACTGTATTTTTGTATACTCACAATTATCCTAACCCTACCCTGAGTTTATTCAATAACATATTTTACGTTTACACTCATTCATTGAAAATTTAAATTGTCTTTTGAAAATTTGAATTTTCGTGTCGTTTATTGTTCCCTTGCGGCACGTTTCTCGTCAGCCAGCGTAATCAATCGTACTTCTGCGCGATATGTTGTATTCCGGGAGGTCACGACATTTTTGGTCACGATAAGGTAAATGGCTGAATCTGGGTTCACATGTTAGAGACCAACCCTCTGATGCTAAATATGTCGGTCTGCCTGTTCCCAGTGGTTGCGTTATCTAGATTGGCTATATAAAATAGATATTGGTATGTAACTGCTGATGAATGTACAGATTTTCTAGAAACATTGATACCTATTAATTATGCAACAATAACCAGTCGGTTTTTTTATTAAATACTTCAATATACCTAAAGTTATATCTGTAACCTAAATCGCCTACAACTAACAAATGCAACCAAAAATTTGTTCAGTTTTTGTTTTGGTAACTAAGTATGTACTGATACTTTCATGCTTCGTTCTTTGCATTCATTTATCTTATCATATATATTATTTGTCACCATAACTACTTTTTCAGCCGCCTTATCTACGTAACGCAACCACTTGGAACAGGCAGACTAACACAGTTAGCTTCAAAAGGTTGGTCTTTATCATGTGAACCCAGTTTCAGCCATTTACGTTATCGTTACCATTTTTGTCGCGACCTCCTAGTCTATTGAGGCAATGTGCACGGCTCCCAACAACTGAGCGGCTCGTAGCCCAGTGGCGCGGGGACTGGCCTAGCACCAGAGGTCTGGGTTCAATTCCTCGCCCCGACATGCACCACTTAAATTTCTCTTTCCGAGTTCAATGCGTGCATTTCGTCACGAATGCGAGCTGCTCCATGGTTCGGAATCCATGTAAAACTGTAAGTTCTCTCCCCCTACTGGGTGGTAGGGTTTAAGCCAGCCCGGGTTGGTACCATCGCATTGGATGAAAAGAGGGTCCCAAAACATTGTGTGTTTGTGGGAAGGTCCCGGCATGGCACCTAATTCCTTCGGGATTGATATTGGGCTACCGTTATGATATTGGGCTAATATAATAACGGTAGTTGTGTCGTATCAGCCATCCATGTCAGGTTGAATAAAAAAAACAGTGTTTTGAAGCATCTACCATTAAGTTTATTACACTGATCATGATACTATAAAACATGAGATCACCGCACTTGCCAGTTTAATGCAGAGTTGGCCATCATTTTACATTAACGGTCTTTTGATTATCTGCTGATGCCTCGCGCGAAATACTTTTTGCCTCTTTCTGCGTTCAGGCTGTCGACGTCGCTTCGATTAGGGTTCCGTGAGGTTTAACGAGGTCCCATTACATATTTTGCCCCAAGAATTTTGAACAAGCTTTTATGTCGATAGTTTTTCCACGTGTAACCGTAGAAGTCCACAGCCGGAGATTACATTAAGGGATACATCTCGATTCAATCTGGAGACGAACAATATATCTTGTATCAAAAGATTAGTTTAATCACTTAGAACGATTGATGCAACGTCCGCGAAGCATCGAACGAAGACAGGGCAGCGTTTTGATCCATAAATAAATACATACCTAAACGATTGATTTTATAAATACCAAAATACAACCAGCAAAACATACCATTCACGGGTATTGCGTCTAACCAATTTCGCCACCTGCTGTATACCCACATTTTGGAATTCTTCTTCTTAATTACTGTGTTAGTAGGAGGCATTGATTACGGGAAGAGGGACTGTAGGACAATTCCAAAGTATGGGTATACAGCAGGTTGCGAAAACGGTTTGTCGCAATACCCGCGAATTGTATATTTGCTGGTTCTGGTCCAGCCTTGCAGTATATTCGTAAAGTAGTTATTTTTACAGGGATCTTTTTTTTATTAATATGTCCTTGCTTCACAGTCGATTAAACATACATACATGTCACATTCCTTGGAATAAGCGACGTATATGCTTAGAATGAAAAATAATATTTACTTAAATCTCGATAGTTCAGCGATAGTCAGCCATTCCGCTGGCATTGTGCCTTGTAGGTATTTTTTGGCTTTTCTGAGCACCTTTGGTCCTCATCATAGTCTACTCTTACCGGTTTTTTATTAAAAAATGCTAAAATAATAAAACAAGACAGTCCTGCACAACTCGATCGTTACAGTCGCTTAATCATTTAGATACTCGTATGTTTTAAAATTTACATCCAATGTAATGAAATTATATAATTACCTACCAAATGTAATAACACTTAACTAGCTCGATATACAGGTTCTCAACAGCAGCCTTCTGTCTTGATGTCTAAATTGCAGTGCATTATTACATAGTGGCTAGTGGTCTGTGATATCACCAATTACTGTGTTCCATTACATGGTACTTGACATTAAACGAGATACGTTCGATTTTATAAATATCATATGGTTTATGATTTGGAATGAGACTATATACGGACTATATATGGAATGAGTTTAAAAATGGTTAGTTGGGTAATTTTTACCGTTTTAAAAAAATTGTTTACCTTCACGAAATAGTTGTGCATTACAAAAATATTATTTTCCACCCTTTTTTTAAGTTTACCCCAAAATGCTCTTTTTATCCACACGACTTATTTTCGGATCTCTTGATTTTTTTTAAACCGATTCTTAGCAATGGTTCAAAAACGATTGCATGGCATCTATGAATATATCAATCAAATTTATTATTATATTAATATGTGATACAAACTGGCTAAACTTTATTAATGTACAAGACCCATATACCGTTGCAATTCAGACTAAATTATAGGTAGGTGCCACCCATGACACATTGATAGCAAAGTGTTCAGGTACTAACTTCCCACATTACATATTTACTTCATTAACTTGCATTGATACTAAACTTTATGTCGCATAAATGTTCGCCGACCATCTTGAAAGCAGTATCTGATAAAAGGTAAGCTATGTTTAGTTGATTCACGGTGTGGTGGTACATACCTATATACGATTGAGTACCTAGGTTAGATTTAGTATATTCCACAAATTAACTATTCATTTGGATCCTATTAAATTGGGAAGTGAGATTTTTGTCGATCGAAAATCACCACTTGCTGAAGAAACGTTGCTGGTGAATGAGCCCGGTCCAGTACGCCTATTCTTTGAATTCTTGGATCAGGAATCAGGAAAATTTCAATCGAGAAAACTGCTTTTATAGCGGTTGATAAAGTATCAGTTTTCTTGACTGAAATTTTCCTGATTCCTGAGCACGGAATTCCAAGAACAGGCCGTCCAAAGGATTTTTGGGATTTTATTTTGTTGTTTCAATAATATGATGCATTGTGTTCTGATTCGGTAAGAGAGTCTGTTGCTTTTTAAGTCATTCTTATCATCATCTTGCATCATGCATTAATTTGAGATTTCGTCCATACAAAATGTGTCAAATTGACGTTACAAAGTACTACCTTTCGTTAGTCTTAGGCTGAGATAAATAGTCGTAACAAAAACTAAGGCTAACGAAAAGTAGTACTTTGTGACGTCACTTTGACACATTTTGTATCGACGAAATCTCAAAGTAATGCCAATTGACGTCATAAAGTACTACTTTTCGTTAGTCTTAGTTACTGTTACGACTATTTATCTCAGCCTTAGTTTCTGTTACGACTATTTATCTCAGCCTAAGTTGTCAAAACTTTCAACAATTTTTGACTAACGATTGACGAAGTCTGATAATAATAATCTTCATAAAACAATTTTAAACAAACGAGACACGCAATACCACAAAAATGTGGTCAGAGATCGGTCACTATCCTTCGATACTTATCCGCACAGGGCAGCCGTAGATTTTATCTTTAATTAAAATACCACAGAAATCGTGGCTCTCTCAGATCAGGAAGGATATTTGAAAAATATATTTTAAAAGGTTAACGAATTGTCAATATAGTTTTAACCATTCTGCCTGTTTTAAGAGGACGATTTTATAGGTTTTGAATGAGGAAACTATTTCTGTTTTTAATACACGGCGGTGTGTTTTTTTGTGTAACTGGACAATAAAACACCTACTGTCATGACATTAGTTCAACGTACCAAAGAGGAACTAGGGTGCACAATAAATTCCGTATATTGCATAGATTACACTTACTGGGAGAAAAAAACGGATTGACGATTGTAGAAAAACTTGTGTCAAACCAACCTCAAACTGAATCAATAAAAAAAATCGTTGACTATTACCACTAGCTACACCACAGAACCATGAGGAGTGTAGAATCAAATAATAAGAAAAATTTTGGGGTTTTTTCAAAATTTGTCAGGTATTTTACAGTATTTTATAGTCTGAAACCTGTGTCCGGATTAAAAAAAAACCTTACTCTTAAATTACTCGTGTAATATATTCCTTTAAACACTCTCATGCCACCATGTTTAGGAACTTTTCCGTGGCCTACCCACTCTTACACGCATATCAGTTTATGATTAAACTTTGGTCCTACCGCTCAGCACAGCCACCGATACTAGTTTATATAAAAAAAGTTTGTTTTGAACCTTAAATATAAAATGAAATATTTCTGTTGTTGAAAACGAATTTCAATAATTTTACTTACTAAATTTTAATAAATAAGGGCATTACGGTACAAAGTTAAATTAGGCTGACGTGAAAGTGCCTGAAAATGAATTAAATATAAAAATAACCGAGCTGTTATATCATCGTCCAACAACGTGTGCATTGAACACACCAGATTTCGTCAGAACTAATATTAAGAAACATGAGCTATAAATAAAAGAAAGTCGCTTTGATGAATTCATTCCATTCTTCTACTAGAACTCTCTTTTTGCCCCCTGGGTTACTTTTTAACTTCAACGTAAAACATAAAAACAATACCCAACCATAACGCAAGTGACGCAGCTACATTAAAAATATAAAATCCCAAACAGTTAAATAAAAAACGGAGAAAGAAAAGAAAGCCGGTCACCAAATAAAAATATCGCCTAAGGCTAATTTCGACTATTACATTCTGTCAATGTCAAGGCGTCTTCATGTTTGGAGCGTCATAAAATTGTAACTAATTCATTATTTTGACTTCCCGACAATGAAAGACATCTATATTGGAGTGTCACAATGGGAACGCTAAACAGTGGGACAATACTCTCAAGTGCACCGCAAGGCAGCCTATTGTGTCCCACTCTTTTCAAATTTTTTTTTGAGATCTCTTTGTGTCGGAACTATTGCGTTATTTTTGTCAAAAAAGTCGGTAGGTACTTGGACTGATTTACAAGTGCATTCCTAGTAGGAATAACTTTAAACATTTTATTTTGTGGATTAAGTGTATCTATGAGTTTGTCACGAACTGAAAAGTTTTTTGTCTTGTGGGTTTGCATAATGTTTTAATACCGTTTTATTTCATATTGCGTTTTTGAATCGTTATGGTTTTATTCGCATTGTTATGGTTATTTTTAGAATTGAACAGATTGGTAGGTTCTTTTCATTTGAATTATTTACAAATACTAAGGTATTGGACCTTGAAATAAGCCTAAGTATAATACTAACTTTAAAACTATGATGCTAGCCGTTTTATTATTTTTAACCGACTTCAAAAAAGGAGGAGGTTCTCAATTCGTCTGTATGTTTTTTTTATGTTTGTTGCCTCAAACTTTTTATTGCATGCACTGAAAAAGTTATTACTAAAATCTGACTTCTGAAAAACGAAATCTAAATTAGAAGGATCTGAATAATTGTATTTTAAAAATGTTGGCAACAAAAACTCAGATTCTAGTTGTTGCGTAGATAATCTGCCATAGTAATATTTATATGTCAATGTCTGTCTTTTGTGCTTACTTTTCAAAGTAAAATAACAAAAAGTTTCTGTTTTCTCTTGGTAAACAGCCAATTTTAAAACCCCTTATTTAAAATAACCTTTTTTTTTGACTTAGCAGACCAAAGTTACTCACAAAAGCCTAATTCACCTCACCTTGCAAAACCACGCTCAGCGAGGCTCCATACCAGCTGGCTGGCGGACTGTTTCACAGCTAACTAGGTTATTTATTGTTTATATTTTTTAACATTCAAAATATATCTACTGGTGTTGCAACCGTTAGTACATTAATTTCGCCAGTGTAATCCTCATGTTTTTCCAAGACAAAAAAAATCTCTAAAGCTTTATTCTACTTAGAAGCTTATAATGTTATGCTCTCGTTCTCACCATAAAATTAAACAACACGCCTGTTCTTATCACTTTACGAAGCGAATAAACTCCGATGTAAAATTATACTCGTTATCAAACGTCACATCAGCGCAAAACTGCTAAAGTTTGACCGTAAAAAAGAGCGCTTTACAAAAAAATAAAAAGGTATCACGTGAATTCAAAAGTGCAAGAATGCTACCGAACACGCCAACGGATTTTTTCTACAAAAATAAAATACATGCAGCCATTTGCATGAAGCCACAAACAACGCAATAGTCATCAAGCTAAACTGGTTCTCAGTTCGAAAAAAGTTTTCTTTTTTTTAAAATTCAAAATTCAAAAATCTTTATTGCAAGACATTTCTTATGCATTGTAGTCTTAAAGTATGAAAATATGGTACAATGACTTACTCAGTTTATAGAAATGCTACCTAAACATAGGTGTGGCAATTTTTGCAAATGGTAATAATTTTAGCATATTAGCACTTAAAATCAATCAAACACAAGAAAAAAAAATTAACATATACATAATAAGGTGTACGAACAAAGCATTTTGAAAATAAAATTACCCTAAATTAACCCTTATTTTCTTTTAAGAATTCTCCCAAGCTATAATATGATTTTAGTAAAAGCCATTCCTTTAGATTTAGTTTAAATTTTTTAACATTCACAGTTTTTTTTAGATCTTCTGATAATCTATTATATAACAATATAGCTGACTGGGTCGTGCTCTTTGATACTAACGTAGTGCGCATAGGCAATTTGTATAAATTTCCCGCTATATTCTGTCGCGTTTTGTACCCGGTAATATCAGAGACTACATTAAAGTAATGCGGATATTGTTTGACAAAACAGCACAATTCTAGTATGTAAATAGAGGTCAATGTTAATAATTCATGCCGTTATGCTCGGTTTAAGCACAAAGATTTATTCATTCAAATTAGTTTATTGGCTGCAGTTTTCAGAATTGCAAACAATTTAGGACCTACACTAAAATTGCTCGAATGAGCATTATTTTTATATCGATTCAAAAGATGAAATTGCAAATAAATAACGCGGCACCTAGGGTTATCACATCAAATCATCGAGCAAAAAGCGAACGCTTTCGTGTTGCCCACTCAGACGATTTATTTATTGGCTTAAGAACGGCCCGTAAGCAATGCTCCCCATACAAACGTAGTTTACTAATCATTTGGAAATCGCTATTACAATTAAATTGATATTTAATATCTAATATCAGGTAACAAATATCTGTGTCTGCATGCTTTTGTTATTTTGAAAAATGCAAACCGAATGAAATGAATGCAAAAAGAAAGTCTTCATACGAATTTTGTTTTCTCTGTGGTTTGACCCAGAATACATTTACCGAAAAAACAAAGGCATGCAGAAACAGATATATGTAGCCTAATATTAGATACCAAATATCAAGTAAGTTGGAACAGTGGTTTTCAAATCCAGGATTATACATTATTTATATTATATATTATAGAAAATACAGGATTTAATAACATAAAAACAACAACAACGTGTATAATAACAACAGCTTATGAAACATCCCACAAGTAGTGAGCACAGCATGTGCTAGCAGTATTTAAAATGAACAAAATACACAAAACAAATATATCAATATAAAAATAGCAAAGAGAATGAAAATTAATAAGATTACAATAAAGAAGTAGCAATAGGCGACAAAACTGTTGCATTTGAGTGAGTGAACAGCAACAATAAAGAAAACAAATTAAGTAAAAAACTTTGAAGGAAAATGAAAGAAATAAACAAAGAACAAAAAAGGGAAATAAATAAACGATTGGTACCTTCGTGCACTTTACTCCATCACTGGTGCTCACTGGGGTCTTGTTTTGGTCGTATTTAATGGTTTTGTGATGGAGTTTATGAGACTTTGAAATAAATTGGTATAGTGGCGAAGCGCTCGCTGTGCGTGCCGGAGACTTAGATTCAAATCCAGCCTCAGCGCGGTGGTTGATGTTTTTCGCCGCACACGTCGCTTTTCCCAGTCCAAGGAAAAGCGAAGCTTAGTTGGGGAATAATAGAGTGAAATCACGAAAGTTTACCATGAAATTATATGTTCAAATTCTATATGAATAACAGCGTGCCTCTTTGTTGTGGTTCCAGGACAAAAAATAGGTAGATAATTTTATGTATTTAATGGATAAGACATTGCCGTTATCTCATTAATTTAGCTAACAATTAACATTTTTTATAATTTACAAATAAAAAACTATACTATTACTATAAACCTATATATAGATATGTAGTTTTACCTATTTCCTAAATCGATAAGTCACTCTATGTACCAATTATAGTTGTGAATATTTTGTTATAAACACCTAAAAATAGATAAGTATGTACTGATGTTGTGTCGTCTTTTGTTTCAGATAAAACCTGTGGATTTTAGTGTGTTGCATTGAGTCGAGAAGAAACTTTGAAAAGGTAAGACAGATTTTTTTTACAGTCTGCATACTGTTATGTTTAATATACAATGGGAATGTAGGTACTCCTGTGTAAATGCTTAATAATTAAATAAATAACGAGTAGAAGAAAATATCAATAAATATAGAAAATATTAAGATTACATCAAAATATGAGTGGCGCGGAGCGAAGGCCGAGCACCATCTTGCTGCCATGACGTCATCACATCGAGTCGGCTCCAGTCCGCACGGCAACGGCTATTTACGCGCCACAACACTGCGGTCGCTTGGCTCAGGCGGCAAACGCCCGCTTCTTACCGCGGCAATGGCGTTCGAAATTCAAACTCCGATGAAAGTGTTATCGAGTTGGCCCGATCGAAGCTAAATATTTACAAGCAGTGAAATATTATAGTCAAATCGTAGGCCTACAGAAATTATCTTCCTTCGGTCGCGTCCCGGGCAGGTGCCTCTGGCGTATTACCAAGGTTGCTGACATTTTGTTTTGCAAAAATGCGCGGTTTACAATAAAATTGCAGCGAGGTGCGTTATCCGTTTTTTTTTTCGGTAGACAGAACGGATACTCACCTACCACCTGTGTGGTATGTTAATATTTAAATTTAGATTAAGCGCAGGAGCTCCAAACAATGACAACTAAAATAATCCTGCAATAACAATCTGATATTAGCCCATCACACAGCATTCCTATTGGAAGTAAGAAAGGGACCTACGCAATTGAATGGGTCTTAAAGTGCAGTTTTTTTTACCACTTACAAAGAAAATCCACCGACCACGCTGCGTTTAAATCTGGTAATCCTCTTAACCGCCGAGCCAAGCTGTCACAAAATCGTACCCTACCTATATACAATCCTTCATTTCTTCGAGTATGTTAAAAACATCTTATCGACTGACAAGGGAACAATGACTAGCAGGCGGTGCGAACACTTTCACTCGAGATAAAGTTATCCAAATGGCAAATCTTATCTTCGCCCTCATAACCGTCAATGTGAATGCGTCCGATATGGTCCGAGTCCAACATCTTATCTACCCCCTCTGCCTCACCTTTCCAGGATTCGAAGGTGAAAATACATCGAATATTGTTTTCTCATCGTCATCGCGTCGACTCTTACTTACTCCCTCAACGGTACACGCCATTGTGCTAAGCCATAACTCATTTAACATTAGAATGTTTCTTCCATTATTCTTAACCCCACTGTGCGAGGCGGTAAAACATACCACCTAACCCTTGCGGCATAAGGTGTCTCCCCGACCCCTACTTTCACATCCTTCCGCTCGCACGACGCAAAAAACGCTCAATGCATGTCATTCGGCTGAGAAAAAAACGCTATCGGATGTCCTTCGAACCATTTGGGTTACGGAGATGGCTCTTTTACAGTTTTTTTAGAAAGTGGCCCTTTCCTCTATTCCGTGGCTAAGTCACGTCAAACCGGTTCGAATCGGAGAGATGCGCCCTTGCCGCTAACACGTCTTACGAATCAGTTGCAAGGTTTTCGCGGGTATTGAACCAAATTGTACGCTTGAATCCAATATGTTGTCTTAATTCGGACAGTGACTGACGAACAGACTTCGCAGTACGTCTCGGCTTCACAGCGGTCCCACCGAGAGCCAGCACAAACAAGCCTACGGAGATGAGTCGCAACTTTGGTAGCATTTATAAGGCGATTTCTACAAAAAAATATCTTCGATGACGCCATCGTAAACAAGTTCTTTTGGTTGGCTTTGAAGATTTGAGAAAACATGTAAATGGTCGTTTGAAAGGAATACTTTATTTGGGTGATACTCTAACCTCTTATGCGATATACACTATCGAATAATTAGTCACCAATATGTGATGCCTTTGCACTGACACATTAATAATTCTTCCAATTAGGTTGTTCGTGCTTCTGAGTCATGCTTTCAAAAACAAACGTAGTGGACATGCCATCTTTTTTTAATTATAGCATAATCACGAGTTATACAAATACTTTGCTCTTAACGACACATTTTTTAGACTCCTCAATCAAAATGTCGAAATATTTGACAGTGGATTGAAAGCTATTTACTTAAACATGTGGATATCTTAGATGTGGCGAACAATTTACGGCAAATAATATTTAAAACAAAGAAAGTTAAGAGGAACTCGGAGACAGGAGCCGTGGAATAAGTAAAGATAGCTGAAAGAAGCATAAGATGAATCTCAGATGGACCAGTTGCCGCAGAGAGGGCTTGAACTTGTCTACAAAGGGATAATCTATCGTGCGGTTAGTGCAAAGTTACACTAAATGCAATTCTGCACGGGTACATTCACTCAGCACGAGATATTGTCTGCATCTTCCTATGTTTCCTCTGCTCAAGTCTTTATAGCACCAGCTTTAGACGAGTAATCATCTATTGCCGACATGTATCTTTCAATCTCCTTCCGTCCTCTATTCAAATGGAACAAGCCACCAAAAAGCCAACGTTCGAATCGTGTCCCATTGTCCTAACCCTTCTGCGCAGCCTCGACTACCGAACGGAATACATTACAAGTCTTACCGGTCGCACGTTCAGCTAAACGCATTGTAATATCATCTTTGAATAAAACATCGCATTGTGCATATTATCAATATTATGCTAATGCGATAAAATAAATGCGCTCTCCGGATTGACTCCGGCCCCGCGGGCCAGGTGTTGGCGGGAAGGGTTAACGGGAGATGGGACGTCTTGGTCCCCTAGCATTTGAATGCGACCATTTATTAAGATTTGGTCCTTTTGTCTAGCGTCGCGTTCGTATGCGTCAGGCCGGCATTAATGTATGTGGGAATGCATCGGAGATTCTATTCAGCGTTGCCACCGTGAAGTGATACGGAGCTTAGGTTGGGTCTAATGTGGCGTGGTTTTTAGGATTTATCCCAGAGTAAATCATTACCATGCGTTGGCAGGCTTTCAACATTATATGGTGTTATTTGTTAGGATCTTTTGAATTTTGGAAACCTGTTTTATTATAGTAGATTAAGGGTACTAGTTTTGTTTCTTATTGAAAATTCTTAAACTGTTGCTATCCAACCTATTATCTCTTCGTTGACTAATCTAATAAATAATATAAAGGGGAAAGTTTGTAATAATGGATGGATGGATGGATGGATGGATGGATGGATGGATGGATGTTTGTTACTCTTTCACGTAAAAACTACTGAATGGATTCTAATGAAACTTTACAATAATATAGCTTATACATCAGAATAACACATAGGCTACAATTTATGTGCCCATGGGCTTTAGAACTTTCACGGGGCTGCGAAAACGATGCCGGTAGCGATACTTCACACTAGGGGGAGAGGAGCCGGGGGCGGTGGCGGGGAGCGGCGGCGGGGGGAGGGCAGACGTCGTGACTGTTTGGTGTCCGTTTGGCGAATTTTCAAGGCACTAGCGATTTGTAAAACTTAGTACATGTACATTTAACTACCCGGGAATTAGGATTGGCTAAATAGAATTCAGTTCCGCTTACGCTAAGATGGGGCTGTCATACAAACTGCAATGCTATGCACGGCTCGGCTTTGCGGCGGCAGCGCTTACTTTTACTGAAGTACGGCTTGGTATTTCCTGCAACTTTAGGACTACTTGGCATCACGCTAAATCGCCGGAGGAGCGACCAACAGAATAAATTCCTTGAGAACCAATTACTCGATTTAGATGTGCATTGTATCTACGTCTAGCCTGATTCTACTAAAAACTTATAGATTACATAATATAACGCTTCATTACCAGAAGGGTAAGTAGTGAGTCTTAAAGTCTTATAACATGCGAACCACTTATCTGATTTATATGCGTATTTTATCAATGTATAGCATCTCTGGGAGCAGTCAGGTTCGAGATGGGTTACTGTTTTCGATGTTGAGGCTGGCTGTGGGTTAGAGTCCACGCAAAACTTACCTACGTTACACGTTACTTACTAGGTAAGCAATGTAGCAGTGAAAGTGCAGAAAGGTTCTCGCGGCAAATGTTTTTTTTTTTAAATAGCCACCAAACATCAACGAAGCTCTAAATGGGAATTATTGGATGTTTCTCATTAAATCATGCTATTTCGGCTCGAACGATCTTGATTAAATTTGGTACATGGATACATTGTCCTGGACCAGTTTGACCCTATTTTGGACCAGTCATGTGGGCTACTTTTTATCCATGAGATAATTTAGCCGACACTAACCCGAGCGGAGCCGGGTACCGCAGCTAGTACATTATATTTTGAGCTCGTAATAGTAAATTGAAGAAAATATCTTTGCAAACTCTCAAATGTGGTTCATATCTCATTCATTCTTAATTCTTGGAACATGGTAGGTTAATATCTCGGTTAATATCACTCGTACTATCGTACTTCAAACCATATTCCCGAAATGCCATGCCATTCCATTCCATTTACTTGAGCAAGGCTACATTGAATGGTTCGGAAACACGAAAAAATATTCATTGTCGCACCGACCGTCCTTGCGAAAGTACAACCACTGTCTTACGTTGTCCTGTATTTTGTAATAATTCTTTTTCACAGATTTGTATTTAAAGTGTATATTTTAGGGCGTCGTTCATTTCAAAGTAATATTGGATATTCTAAATATTTCCACATTGGCCCGCGAGCAGAGACCGTGTACGCTAGGTGCAACGTACACGGTTCGTATTTAAGTCTTAATTGATGTACACTGTTCGCATTTGAGTTTTAATTGAACTTAATAAATTCACAGCCCCAGCAATAACTCCCAGCGTCACTTCGCTAGTGTCTGACCACTTAGCGCGTTCGTACACCCGGATGCAGCAACAGTTTGGGAAGACACGTGTGCGTTCGGACGGAAATTGAAAACCTTTTTTGTTTTCAACGTAATAGAATATAACGCGATACAAAGATGTGTCAATGTAACCTGTTCTCTGTTCTTCTCTTAATAAATAAATAAAATAAATAAAAGAGCTAAAGTTAGCTGACATGTTTTGTCACATATCAGGCTAAATTATGCTAATGCTATTAAGACACTCGTACCCTATCAATTCTTGCTACGGGCGATAACTGTTTGCATGCTCTTAATGTTTTACTATGTTTTTGAAATTTTGGATTCTAAAATATATTTTCGAGATCTACGTTTTCATGTTTTTATTTTTTAAATATTCCTTTTATATTAGAAAATATTCACTAATAAACGCTCGAAAAGTATTGCCTTTTAGATTACTGTAAAAAACTGGTATTTAAAAAAAATACAAAATATCCGTACATTCTATGCAACCTTGATTGGAGAGAATTTTAATAAAATCAGACAACTTTTAGGGGTAGGGATCCCCTAGGGGTGGGAAAACCGATTTCGATACTTTAATTCAAGTCGGCGTGAAAATAAATTTTACAAAGAAATCATTTTTACTATGTAAATCTCAGAGCTCCGCTACCTTAACAAATGTCTTAAAGACAATGTAGGCGAGTGTAAAATTCCCCTGTTATTAATATATCTTCCTCTAGCAAAAGTAAATTACCACACTTAGGGCCTTTTTCACCTACTGCTGATAAGCTTAATCGCTACATATTAAGGGCTTTTCTTAGCAGCTTGCAATCAATACCAGTACAAGATAATCAGCACTTTAGTAATAAAGGCCCTTTAAGAGTTGTTTGAAATTAATCAGCACTTGGTGAAAACCAGGCTTAGGCTCAGATAAATGATTCGAACTAAAACTAACACAAATGGAAAGTAATACTAACTAGTGTCAAAAGTTATATTTCTTCCATACAAAATGTGTCAAAGTGACGTAGAAGTACTTTTTAGGGTTCCGTACCCAAAGGGTGAAAACGGAACCCTATTACTAAGCCTCCGCTGTCCGTCCGTCCGTTCGTCTGTCACAGGGCTGTATCTCATGAACCGCAATAGGTAGGCAGCTGAAATTTTCACAGAGTGTGTATTTATTTTGCAGCTATAACAACAAATAGGTTTAATAAAAATATAATAATAACCATACAAAAAACCTGATTTTTTTTGTGTTAAATCTTGTACGATTGTACGAAACCCTTCGTGTGCGAGTCCGACTCGCACTTGGCCGGTTTTTTTCGATAGTTTTAGTTTCACACGATCTCAGCCTTAGGTCATTCGGATCTATTGGAATGACTGTTAACTCTTTTTTTCAGTTCCATTGATTCTTCTGTTTCCTATTCTTGTATTACCATTCCGTTAGCTTAGTGACTTCTACTATAGTCATTGTTAACGCTGATAAACGCCAAGTTATGGAAACCCCTGCCAGCTTGTCAAAATATCCATTGTTCCAGCTTAGTTTAGTTTACATCCAAGCGTGAACGCAGCCAAGTTTGATAAACATGCGAAAACAATCGACCGAGTGCCCGACGTGCTAAGCTTAGCGGTGACTAAGCTGAACGGGGTCTCGTCTAAAGGCTGGCTGAGATAAATAATCGTAACCGAAACGAAGACTAACGGAAAGTAGTACTTTGTGACGTCACTTTGTATTACTTTGAGATTTCGTCCATACAAAATGTGTCAAAGTGACGTCACAAAGTACTACTTTTCGTTAGTATTAGTTTCAGTTGCGACTATTTATCTCAGCTTTAGTTTCTTTTACGGCTATTTATCTCAGCCTGACACATTTTATATGGTCGAAATCTAAAATTAATGCAAAGTGACGTCGCAGAGGCTGAGATAAATAGTCTAACTAACGAACGAAAAGTAGTACTTTGTGACGTCAATTTGCATTACTTTGAGATTTCGTTCATACAAAATGTGTCAAAGTGACGTCACAAAGTTCTACATTTCGTTAGTCTTAGTTTCTGTTACGACTATTTATCTCAGCCTAAGTGAGCCTTATGAGTCTCGCCCTGGTTAGCCGGAGTGTACCGCGCCCGGCGCGAGCGGCCGGCTCTCTCTGGCAACATTCCTCGTGGTCAGGCGCCGTGTGCCCGATAATTAACGAGCCCAAAGAGTAATTAGACGCTGCGGCGCGGCGGGGCGCCTGCGGTGCGGTGCAGGGTTCGGTGGCCATGGAAGCGGTCCCAGCATTTGTCAGCTAGAAGATGCCCATCGCGGACCGCCCGACAACGAAGGATGAACGAACTAGCGAACGAAACTCATCCTATAGCGGTAGGGAAGCCACAGTCAGGCTGAGATAAATAGTCGTAACAGAAACTAGGGCTAAGATAAATAGTCGTAACAGAAACTAAGACTAACGAAAAGTGCCGTCAATTTGTGACGTCAATTTGCATGACTTTGAGATTTCGTCCGTACAAAATGTGTCGAAGTGACGTCACAAAGTACTACTTTTCGTTAGTCTTAGTTTCTGTTACGACTATTTATCTCAGCCTTATATTAATGGAAAAGTAGTACTTTGTGACGTCACTTTGACACAGTTTGTATGACAGACGACATGTCAAAGAAATGCAAAGTGACGTCATAAAGTACTACTTTTCGTTTGTCTTAGTTTCGGTTACGACTATTTATCTCAGCCTAAGTCAGTCAGTCAGTCAGGCTGAGATAAATAGTCGTAACAGAAACTAAGGCTGAGATAAATAGTCGTAACAGAAACTAAGACTAACCAAAAGTAGTACTTTGTGACGTCAGTTTGCATTACTTTGAGATTTCGTCCATACAAAATGTGTCAAAGTGACGTCACAAAGTACTACTTTTCGTTAGTCATAGTTTCTGTTACGACTATTTATCTCAGCCTAAGACTAACGGGAAGCACTACTTTGTGACGTCACACGTTTGTATGAACGAAACCCCAAAGTAATGCAAAGTGTCGTCACAAAGTACAACTTTTCGTTAGTCTTAGTTTCTGTTACGACTATTTATCTCAGCCTCAGTCAGTCAGTCTTTCAGTCAGTCAGCGTGTTTGCGTCCACTGCTGGGCATACGCCTCTCTAATGTGATCTCATGGTGAAGCCACGTTGAGTGATAATACACTGACGGTAGCCCCGGAAAAAGCCATGGACGAGCGATCTCTCAAAGGCTCTATTCAAGGTTGTAAGCTAGCGTAATAGGTTAGGTCGGACTCGCACACGAAGGGTTCCGTACCATCGTCAAAAATAAAACAAAAAAATCACGTTTTTTTTATGGGAGCCCCCTTTAATTTTAATTATTTTTTAATCTTACCTATTTCTTGTTATAGCGGCAAAATAAATACACACTCTGTGAAAATTTCAGCTGTCTACCTGTTACGGTTACTGAGATACAGCCCTGTGACAGACGGACAGACGGACGGACGGACGGACGGACGGACGGACGGACGGACGGACGGACGGACGGACGGACGGACAGCGGAGGCTTAGTAATAAGGTTCCGTTTTCACCCTTTGGGTACGGAACCCTAAAAATGCAAATGGTAGACTGGGTACAATAATGACATTCCTAACCTACACGCGCTCGCATGATGGAACACTGTCGTGTTGTTGTGTCGGATTAGGAAAACCGACAAAATAAATGGTGGAACGTCCTATCGCAGGAAACGGTCAGTTCGTGCCAATTAACAGTTCACACAAATACCAACCCTGCGGTAATTGGCTGAACTCGTTGAGAATCGCCGTCGACGCACCCGCAGAGTGGCGCTCGAATCGACAACGAAAATTATCGGTAGCAATAAAACAAAGCAGGGGCACGAACGCGGTAGCATACAGTGACGGGCGAAATTATTGCAACGATTGCCCGCATTTTCTGTGGCCGTAATTTCATGATTATGTGTAGCGTCGGGACGATGGCACAGAGCCTTAGTCCCGTAGTTCAATGTGTGAATTTAATAGGATAGGAAAATAGAAGGTTATTAAAATAAAGATATCATGGGTATAAGACAAAATGACAATTTATTAGAGGGAAAAAGCCTTATGGCATAAAAAACCCTCTAAAGTGTGAAGGTGTAAAGATACAATGATAACATGAGAACATGTAGGCGTATGTGTGTGTGTGTGGGTGTGTGTGGTGTGTGGATACTGTTTGATTTGAACGTTAAGTGTGTTTCGGTGGTATAAGCACCTGCGAGTGTGTTGATGGTATAAGCACCTGCGAGTGTGTTGGTGGTATAAGCACCTACGAGTATGTACGTGAAATGGACGAACTCGGTTCGCTTATGATGGACGAACTCGGTTCGCCTACGATGGACGAACTCGGTTCGCTTATGATGGACGAACTCGGTTCGCCTACGATGGACGAACTCGGTTCGCTTATGATGGACGAACTCGGTTCGCCTACGATGGACGAACTCGGTTCGCCTACGTATCTCACTTCGTCTCGGTGTTGTCACTCGGTGACACTCGGTGTTGAGTAGGTCCAGGAGGGAGGTGGTAGGCCGATTCAGCGGTATGGACAGCACGTTATCGTCCGGGTGAAGGCGTCCACGTTCTCTAGAATAACGACGATTCCAGCGATCCCGGCATGGGCGCGGAGACCTGGCACGGGCACGTATATCTTGTCCGGTACACTTGCAGACCTTTGTCACTATATGGGTACAATAATGCGTCGTCGTAGCACAATCGAGAGCAAGATGTGCGTTTTTGCGGGTATGCTTGAATTAGCGAAAAGTAGTCGATGCGGGTATGCGTCCGTACGGTTCGAGCGCGCTCGGATGAGTCAGGGGCGGCCCGCTCCGCTCTTCTACCATGTTTTCAGATAGATGTATGTATGTACGTACATATGTGAGACGCGTGCGCCCCTGTCGGCGAAATCCAATCATCTTGATCGAAGAGAACTTGTTTGACGATAGGTGGCTCTGCCGACATTCGATATCGATCGAACATTATGTGCGACTGAATGTGTAGAAAATTAGTGGAATTAGGTACGTATAGGGTTTGGGTGAAGTAAAACAGCTTTTCGTAAATATGTAGCAACATAAGTATTTGTAATATAGACTTTCCTTGTGTAGAACACATAGAAATGTCTCCATGTGAACTCATCTCTTAAAACATTTCAACTTAAAGATACAGAATAAAAAACGTATGTTCTAATTTCTATCTATATCATGTCATATTTAAACAAATATAACAATACATACACTCTTGTGGACGTTTACTGGACAAGTTTTACTTGATTTCTTAATCTAACATCAGTCAATCGTTATCAGAGGCTAGGTTTTTGTTTTAAGAAAAATGTAAACCGAGCCAAAGTGAATAAAAATTGAAATCGTACTAAACATTCCTTTTCGTTGTGGATTTTTTTTCGAAAAAAGAAAAGTTTTTAAATGTTATGAAAAAAAAACAGAAGCGAAAAATCTAATTAATTGGAACAGTGGTTTTCAAATAATGCTACAACAGTTTTATGGGAAGTAAAATTTTCTGATGTTTACTTGGTTTTATCAATAACGTGTATTGGGGTTACTATTTGTACGCTACGCTGCAATCCACAATGATAAAACACGTTAATTTTATTCATCATATTAATATTTTCACCGTGCAAAATCTTAAATACCCCAACATTAAAATAGAAATTCCGTTTTTAATAATCGAATTCGTTATTTTTTAAATAAACTAGTTTGTGGGTTGTGTCACTGAAAATGTTCTATGAATCTATAAGCCATCATATCCAAGTCTATTTTCAGCTTGACAACATACATTGTACATAAGTTTTATCTCAAAACAATCCCTGCGAAATCAAATTGTTCAACAAAAAAGGATATGTATTCTTTATACTATTTTTTTAATTTATACAAACTGCCACGAATGATTAATTGTAAGACATTGTAGATATGATACCCAAAATACTAATGTTGGTGTTTTTAATGGAGCAATATACATAAAATAACCTTTGCGATCATTCCAATAAATATCCAAAGGTGGGTGTGCTCAAAAAATGTACAAAACTCCATGGAGGTGAGGAAATTACATTACATTAAATTACATTACATTCTTCACCTCCGTGCAAAACTCAAGTGTAGCTTAAAAAGCCATTTTCAAAACAAAAGAAAATTCGGTAGGAACCAAATATTTATGAAACAGTTCACCTAACTATAGAAATGATATCATTCGAAATTTCGTGCACACACGAACGTACTACGAATGGAACAGACTTCAAGATTCCAGATGCCAACAATATGGTTGACACAGCTGGTCTATCAATGCACCATTCTTATGCAAAATGAGTGAAGAGTTACTTTGCATGGTGTATGTGTGCTTGTGTGGGTTTGTGTAAGGGTTTCGGAAATTTAAAAGAGAGAACGGAGTTCCTTATTTATTTTACATTATTATTATTTGTTAATAAAGGACCAACCGAAGCTGGTCAGCCCATGTTTTGGTTAAATCGGTTTAGATTTTAACAGATTTTTTCAAGATTTATAAACTTGGTCTGGTTCACCACTCAGATAATATGGGATTTTATTAGTTTAGTTCATTATTGTATTTAAAAGTTTAAAAGGTTTTAAATATTTGCCCATATTTTTAAATGATTTTGTTGATAGGGATTTTGCTACATCTTCTGGCAGTATATCTCAACGTGTCACTATTATGTTTACCATCAGAAAACACTTCCCGAAGTAAGTGAATGTTCGCGGTTATTTTAGTTTAGTTATCGTTTTACGTTTGTAAACAATATTTATTATTTTTAAGTATGACTTTGTCTCTCGTTATTCCGTCGTTATTCCGATTTCATTACCGAAATGTGGCACGGAACATTAATGAGTGTGACTTTGTGCACACTCAACCGATGACTTGCGCCGCTTGCGCTCCAAGTAGGTACGCGCTACTCGATGAGTGTACATGTGTTCCGTTTTTGTTCATGCTTTCTGTAGCGCCTATACTCTTAGCTATAGGAGTACGTGCGTGAGAAACGACTGTTCCACGCATGCGCGTGTCGGACTCGCGTGATGTTGATGAATGATGTTGTGTCTTGTTTGGGTCGGCCGATGTACATCGAACATTGTCTTCGAATCGCTTCTCTCGCTCTGAATAGGCCTTTCATTCGCTTGTAAGCGGAGAATACGACACCGCGTGACGAGATGAAATGTTCGGGCTGTGTTGCACATGCAATGTTATCGCCTCCAGTTATGTTTCAGTATTGAATAGACCCTATTATAGTAGTCTTAGTTCGTTGTTATTGTGAACATGCTTTCGTGTTATCTTACATGTTTCTTCAGTGATCATCACCTTGGCCACAGTCTAAACTCGGAATAACTCTAGCACAAGATGTACAATTTGATTTAAGAATGCTACTATAACGACTATTCCATGTGCTTTGATACAATTATCTTTTTATTTTGATGATAATATTTCTATACATCATTCCTTTAGTATAACAATTTATTCTTTTGTTTCAGATTGTTTGGTGACCCTGAAGTCAGCCACGGTGTGATGCTAGAGGTAAATATTGCACTACCTAAGAACGTGTTACTGTTGTCGCTGATTTAAAATTATTTCGTGTTGCCTCGACCAACTTCGGCAGCACTGGGTGATCTGTACTCCTTGTCAAGTAGGGCGAAAGAGCCCTATCGTGTGGCATCTTTACGCGTACAATAACTGCTACATTATAACAGATGGAACTCCCTTGTTTTATTTAAATGCCGTTGAAATCAATAGCAATATAGCAGAAATATGCAACAAACTACGAAAGTGGTTTTCTACCGCTGAATTCAGTTATTTCTTCAGACGACCTAACAGAAAAATCAAATTATAATCTTGTGTTCTATCACAGATATTATGCACTATCGTACAACTGGAGTTGTAATAGTATAAATTGATCATGCAATAGAGTAAATGAAATAAAATGGCGGTGTCGAATGACAGGAGAGGTGTGACTGCGGCAGCGATAGGGAACAATTCCGCCGCCATTGATTCGAACGCCAATTCCATATTTAAAAATGGTGGTACAGCGGAGGCAGCTCCGAAGCTACAATGCAATCTGGCGGTTAGTACGGAACGGACAGACAGCGGTAGGGCGCATTCTTGCGGCATTTCAGTGTCCTGTAACTGCCGAACATTTCCTCAATAACATTTTATGTGACTATAATGATTGTCGAGAATGCGCCGGCGATGCGTGGTCGGACCACACGCGGCGCCTTCGAAGTTACGTCAAAGACATCCGTCAAAATGGTGTGCAGAGATTCTCAGATTACAAGCGAAAACCTTCGTAATCCTCGTAAGATTTATCATGGCATTTCTCAAGCCATTACGAATAAGCTTATCATTTTTTATTTATCAATTACGTTAATGATTGAATAAAATTAAGTACTTTCTGAAGAAGAATCTAGAGTCGTTTGAGGAATGCGAAGAACAGCTGGAAATACGAAAGCATTTCTGCCCGATCTGAAACGGAGACGCTACGCTCGATCTTCCCTCTTCGCTCGGTCAAGAAATACAGGGTAAATCACTGCCCTGGCAATTTTTATTCCCATACACACTAATGTCAATAACGATCAACTAAATTACTAAAATACACAGCACGATTTACGAACTAATTTCAGTATAGACTCACAGATCGCTGACTCTGAGCAGAGCCGTCCAACGCCTGATTCGATTAAAATTTGCATGCAAACCGTATAATATTAATAGAAGACGCCTTTTATGTATAAAAGATAAGGGTCATAAACATATCGGGGTAAAGAAAACTACGCTAGATAGAATCTGGTTTTATCCATAATAGCATCATTCGAAAGCCGATTGAGTGGTTTTTCATTCGTTTCATAAAATAACAATTTCTCAGTTTCTCGTGCTGGCGAAATACGGTTACAACTATTCTTAAGCCTATGTGCTTAAATTATACTCAGAATTATTATACTTAACAACCCAACCGCTAAAACTGCTAAATGGAAGTATTTAAGTAATTAAAAATCTTAATTCGTTAATAGCAAAAAGATTGACAATCAAACATAATTGACTTGTCCAAGCTTTATAAAGAGGCGGGTTTTGACAGTTTTAATTTGAACACAATGGCAAAAAACTGGCAAGTACTTATTTGTTTATTGTGCGTTCCAAATTCGGTTTCATTTCGAGCATTTTCAAAGCGCAGCTTCTTTACGGACGTTCCTTCGGATGGGACGTTCGGGATGGGGACTTAACTGACAGAACGTTGGAACGCTCCAAATTTGAAAACAGTCTATTGCCATGGCGACGGAGCAGCCATATTGAAGAACCAGTTCGAATAACAAACACGGATTTTGCCTGACACAAACAGCTATGCATCGGCAGCCGTTTTGTCCTCTGTCTACCGTTCGACACCGGCTCAGAAGGAGAACTTAATTTAGGTACTCGTAATTAATCTGTGGTTTGCATTTACTCAGAGTGATCATGGTTCATAATTCGACTTGGAAATGCATTTACTTTTTCGAATGTGTTCAAGACCCCAAATCATGTGACCCACATTACTGTCGCACGGGTCGACCCCATTCAGACGACAATCCAAAAAAACAAAAGACTGCGATATGAAAAGGAATAAAAGGGTTATGCAAATAGAGAAACAAGCGAAGCCGCTCTCGATGTCAACGGCTACGTTTTGTTTTATTTCTTTCTCTTTCCTCGGCTCCTTTGTATTACGTTATTCAATTTCCGGTCGAATCAACCCCTGTCGAGGTTAATAGACGTTTTGAGTCTCAATTTAAGAAATGGAACTTTGGTTTAATTATGTTTAGTTTTTTTTTGTTAAGACGCTAACATAAAATGTTTTTCTTCCTATACTATTCCGTAACAGGTACGAAAAAGATATTTTATTATTTCCATTTCATTATTGTTTGTAGCGCCAATGATAACTTTACGTTCCTATTTTTTTTAATCGTATTGTGAAACAACGAATTCCATATCTGATGGACTACGTTAAGTTAAAATATTAAATGAGCCTTGCTCTCATACAGAAACCTATCGACTGGCTGTTCGTACCAACTTGCTTACCATTTTCAATGTGTAGGCTTGGTTGGGTGGGTCCGCCTCCCCATCCATCAGAAAGCAGACAGGTGACCAGGGAACCAGGAATGCTCAGGCATGAGTCCAACCGGCGATTACTGCGGTATCTTCTGGGTTGTTTTAGTTAAGTCCTGCGATTAGCGAAAAACCTCGAATCATTTTAAACGCTGTCGAGATCTTGATGAGTGCAGCCGTTGAATCTTAGTCATAAGCACGTGTACATTTTGTGGTTCCAAATCCGGTTTGTAATCCTGGCTAAAATGGTATGACGGTTGACAGTACCGTGCTGATTAACGTCAGCTGTCAGCCTTCAATGTAATATGCTTCGGTTAGAAACTATCAGCTGAAATGTTTTGGGAATTTAATTCCGAATTGACGCGTCTATTGCAAACGTTGATGTATGACTAAAGCCCTTGGCTTTCTCTATCTACAGAAACGAGCAATTAATGTGAACGCTACGAGATATTTTTTTACCTGAATAACTAGTTATTGATAACTCTTTATCGTTATAACGACCGAAAACTTGTGTGAGTTGTCTTTGTCACATTCCAAATTCAAATTTCGACCCTTCTGCGGTCACGAACATCGAAAGGCTCTATCCTGCTACGTTTGTTGTAATTACATATTGCTGTGTCGATTTCTTTACCTACTGCCGTGATATTAGCTCAGCAGACCATATAGGTGCCATGCCTGGACCTTCCTTGTATTGCACGGCTACATTTACCTAGATGGAAAACACGAACAATTCTCATGGTTTCATAATTATTCCGTTTGTACTACCTAAGCAAGTTACAGCACCAAATTCACTAACTAGCCCGGTTATCCGGATTACTTATAGGCGAGAGGGTATGTTACGGCCCACCGTTGGGCCAGGTCCATAATTCCGTCCTCCGGAGCGTCCCGACTGCGCCGGGCGTGGTCAACGCCTTATCAAGACACGGACTAATCGAGTCGGCCGCTCGCCCCGACAACGACAAATGAGTCGGCCGACCGTTTTGGTCGTCGCGGGCGTTTTTTCGGCACGTCCATTTGCATCGCGATGGAGCGATTTCGCCCGTCCGACCGGGCTATGGCCGTTGGCCGGATGACCGCGCGGCATTGTCGATGCGTCGAAACGCGGCGGTTGTTTTGCCGCGCAATGGAACGCTTGTCGCAGCTTTGAAATCAGCGCCACACGAGCGCTCGTAGCCTAATGGCGCGGGGACTAGACTAGCATACCAGAGGTCCGGGTTCAAATCCTCGCCCCGTTCGTGAAACCTTTCTCATTCTGAGTTAGATAAGTGCATTTCGACACGAATGCGAGCTGTTCCATGGTTAGGAATCCATGTAAAACTGTGGGTCTCCTTCCCCTACTGGGTCGCCCGAATTGGTACTATCGCATTTAATGAAAAGATGGTCGAAGCGGCACTGAAAAATTGTCCGTGTTTTCCATCCAGTTCAATGTAGCCGTGCTCATAAAGGGAAGGATCCTGGCATGGTACCTAACTCCTTCGGGAATGTGGTGTATTGGGCTAATATCATAAGATGTGTGGTATAAACCATCCATGTCAGGTTGCATAAAAAAAAACACGGTCGAACTGTGGCGATCATATCAGTGTCAGGGGATGCGTGACGGAACGCATCACAGTAAAGGCCAAACACGGTACGATGACGCTGTACATTGAATGATAACGCAGAAGCAGCCAAGTACACCTCACTTCGCGAAACCGCGCTTAACGGGGCACCACACCAGCCTATTTGCGGACTTTTGCAGTACGGAAGGACAGGTTTAGCTACTGATGACTACGGGTGAGAGTTGAACACACAATGACCATAGCGCCTACCGGTCAGTTCGTTTCCGATGTTCTGGAGTTTGAGCGACACGTAAAAACTGTACAATGGGTTACAAGGATAAAATAAATCGCCGGGTGAACAGGCAAGTGAGTGATTAAATCTGACGTTTCGTTGAATTTCGAACCAACTATCAAACGAGGTGTTTGATTGAAGAGTCTCAGGTCGAGGGTATGAGGAAATGTACTCGCCGGCAGACAGTTCCATATCCTGGCGATGCGGCAGAGAAATGCATCAAAGAACGGTTTGTTCTCAAAAGCCTATTTTCATCCACAGTCCAATGTTGCCACTGGAGTAGTGCATCGCCTTGCTTGCGGTGACGCCAGATTCGGGTCTCCTCTTTCCAAATATGGTTGAGAGAGGCTATGGCTGTGCCCGGCGTGATGCTCGTGAACGGGTGCTGTTTGTGGGGACTGGCTTGCTCCAATTGGCAACATGATAGATGGCGGGCATAGTCTTTACAACTGAACGGATATTTGTCATGTACTGTTGCATACGACATGAATTGTTGATTCTTGTCAATTCATATGAATTTAGTATTTTTACATATGATTCTAAATACTTTTCTAAACTTAGACTAAGTGGACGTTGATAAAAAAACCAGCGGAGTTTCTTGCCAGTTCTTCTTCGCTGAGATTGCCGAACTGACTAATGCTAAAATATGACAAATCCGTGTGCAACTGTCTATGGATGATGAATAAACAATAAACAATATAATAAATGAAAGGCCTACTCAACCTTTTTACGAAACTCATAATTAAAACAAACTTCAGCGCATAGGTATTCGACGACAGCTAATAAAATTAATCGTAGGTATCATTTTTTTCATAACTTTCGATCGCAACCATTAATAAGACTCCAATAAATTCGCTTAATGTTTATTGTCGATACTTATCAAATAATTGAATCTTTAAACACTGATAAATGCCTGTAAAACAATTAATGCGAGCTAGATCGTATCTCGGCGAATGAAGACATTCTCGCCCAGAATAATTGTTTCTACGCTGGCAATGTTTAATGATACGAAATGATATCTTCAATTCCGAAAACGAGACCCTCAAGCGAAGACGGGAAGGGTGTAATTAAAATAATGAATTAGTATTTGTGGCGATAAAACTTAATGAGTTCTTGCTTGTTTTAAAAATTAGTTGTGTTCATTATTCCGTGTAGCAAAGATGTTTTATTAGGGTTCCGTGACCAAAGGGTGCCAACGGAACCCTATTACTAAGCCTCCGCTGTCCGTCCGTCCGTCCGTCTGTCACAGGGATGTATCTCATGAACCGTAATAGGTAGGCAGCTGAAATTTTCACAGAGTGTGTATATATTTTGCCGCTATAACAATAAATATGTAGAATTCAAGAATAATTAAAATTATTATGATTTGTTGTTGTTAAATCATGTACGATGGTACGGAAACCTTTGTGTGCTAGTCCGACTCGCACTTGGCCGGTTTTTATTTATTTATGTCGAACTAGCTGCGGCACCCCGCCCAGTCATATACACGGTGTTAACCCAAGTAGGCGACATTCCCGAAAGGGGGTTATTGAGTAAATAACATTTTCACATCTATTCTGTTTTATTTTGTATGAATCTGACAGCCTAGACGGGTCTTTTAGGTGAGCTCGCTTGGACGCCACCATTCGTGATAAATGAGCAGTTTTCATCCCCATTGAAGCTAAAGTGCTATTGGGGATAATCTAGAGAAATACAGATCCTAGCTGCTATAATATTAGTGGGATTGTGTTTGGTCTAATTCTTTTAGTATTATCGTAATTGAGAAGGGATCTATAACATTTTAAACTTGAGTATTATATTTTTCCAAATAAAAAACGCGATCTCGGGGAGGTTTTGTATTCTGTGATCTCTAAGAAGGAAGTGCATAGAGAAATCATGAGAAAACATATATTTTTTTTATTATTCAAAATAAACAAACAAGCTTGGCAAAAAAAGTAAGCTGCGGGCTTATCGCTCTCAAGAGATTTCTCTCTGACTATTCTCTGACAGTCTATAACATGAATAGTTCACCAAGAGTGCAACTGTTGCAGCGTCATCGCTGATGCGATAAGACTTGGCTCTTACGGTATTTATTTGGCGACCGTACCGTCCGCACAGTGGGCGGACTTCCGTTCTGATAAACTGTAAAGGAATGATGAGGCCACCTCTGGTCATCGAGCACAAATAGAATTTACTTTCAACAATGTCGACCTGAAGATGCTGTCAATGAATGTCATTGACATATTGAAATCGAGTTTAAATATTTAAATGTCTCCTCTGTTTATGTGTACATAAGTGTTTTTAAATATAAAATGAGCACCTGAGTAGCATGACGGAAATCACTAATCGTTTTCTCGTACGAGCTGCTCAGCATGTACAATCGGGGACCCATGAACGTTACCTCTTGAATTGAAAGGAATTTCTCCATGCATTTGTAGCATAGACTGAACTCGAGTGAAATGCCAACAGTCAGTCCCTTGCTGTACAGTGGGAGACATGCAAAGGTGTATTGAAATTGCACGGCCATACGGCCAAAAGCCGCTACACCTTTCGCTGTTCGCAAAGATCCCGTTCAGGAACAGACCAGGGTGCATGACATGTTGGCATCTCTCTTTCTCGTAACGCTTGTTTCGAAGGTTCCAAAGTCGATAGTAGATAGTGTGGTCTGTCAGCGGTGTCTAGGGACGAATTGACAACATGATCATTATTAGCATAACGCTCTGCACTTAGCTAGGCCGACATGTTTCGCCTCCAGCGACGGAGGCCACTTTGCCCGGCTCATCAGACGTAGCTCCTGAAGTTGGAGGCGAAATATGTCGGCCAAGCAAGAAATTGCACTCCGGGAAACCGACTGTATATATCATGTTAGAATAAGTCCGCTCTCATTTCGTTCATACCACCCCATATAGCATAAGTCAGTTCGTGAGTAGACTACAAAATAAAAGAATAAAGCAAAAATGGTTGTCTCTATTGCAAGTGAAACACCGTGTCACTGAACAACCACGCAACACACCCTCACACACCAACACACCCTGACACACCAACACACCAACACACCCTCACACACCAACACATCCCCAACAACTAGGTGGTGACTGAAAACCAGCGTCGCCTGATTGCTGTAGCATGCTGCAGCTTTTGTAAGTACGAACCATCGCTGAGTCACAGTCCTTTTCCTTAGGGTACTATTTTAGTTAATTTCTTCTATTTTTTTATATTAAGATTTTCTATTTAAGTGTAATTTAATTCATTTTTCTCTGTTTAACCATGTACCTTAATCGAATAAATGTTTTTCTATTCTATTCTAAAAAAATACACACACGAACGACACAACATCACACAACCTCTCATAACACACTTCCTCACGGTAGTCACAAAAGATAGCTGACTTACACCCTCACCCTGTCACAAGAGTGGCTTATGTAAAACACGTCCAGAAATAAACGATTTCTGACTCTTGACTCCGGGAAACCGTAAATTCTCAAAACGCGGACACGTTCGTCTGTCCGTCAGTGTACACCCGCGAAGGCAGCGCGGACGGTTCGCAGAAAACGTGATTATCACCGCGCGTTAGTTGCCTCGCCGGCAGTTGACGCGCTACTTGGAACTCTCCTACACGACTATGCAGTTGTGTGCACCGTGGGATTGGCTCGGCCGTAGAAGCCTTAACTGTTATTTATTTAACTCTATTCAGAAACAAAAAACACTTGAGACTTTATTGCTAAAGATATTGATGTTAGCACATTGACTTTAGTAAATTGTGTCAAAATAACCTTACTAACCAAAAAAAAGAGAAATTTTGCTGGAAACATTATATTGAAGTAGACATAGTAAACAATCCCGATAGTTTTTAACAATATTTTATCTATAAAATTTAGGCAGACTAAAAAATCCTATAATTGATGAATAAAATTGATGTGTTAAAACGACACTAACTGAATCAGAATTATGTTTATTGCCTAGTTTTGTTGCGTTACATGTGATCACGACGAAATTTACTGTTTCCTGTCTAAAGTCACATAAATATTAAAATTTGAACCTTGCCTAGCTCAATTTGAATGCTGCTGTAAATTGAAATGGAACATATACGAATCAAACAGTATATATACTAATGTATGAAAATAAACGGATGAGCGAGTTTTCGCCGTGAACAAACATTCAACCGAGAGTCTTCAAGTGTAATTTGAACAAGCTCGATAGCTCAGCGATGATCCAAAAATCCACTCGCACGGTGCCTCGCTGAGCGTAGTATCGTAGTTCGCAAGGCTTCGTATTTGGCGTTTCTGAGCACCTTTGATCCTCAGCACGACCATCCATAAGGTTTTTAATAAAAAGGTTAAAAATTACAATAACCACGCACCAAGGCTATTCCGCCGTATTCCCATTTCATTTTATGCATCGAGTATAGACCGAAAAGTACACCAAAGAATGACGAAACACTGTTCGGCCACAGTCTACTGCCAGCGAATATAACTCCATTGCGCCCCACTCGGCCAAGCCGTTTCACAATTTCCGTGGCCATTGTTCCACCGGCCCAGCGCCATCTTCACACGCGTTTACCAGCAATGTAAGCTCGCTAGAAAACAATTATCCGACAGTGAGCTTGTTTAGTTGTTTACCGGACTGCGGTTTACGCCTCGCCTCCCCCCCCCCCCCCCCTCCATCCCGCCGTACGCATGCGCGTGTCTTCTCCTTGTTTTTGCTGTCCGTATTACCTCATGAGAAATATCAACGTATTTCACTTGTGGTGACTGTTTATTCAGGTTCCTTTGGAGGAGTTCCAACACTTGCCCTGTTACTAAAAAACCCCGATCGTCCTCGGAATAGTTATACAATGTTTTATCCTTTGCGTTGGCATGCTGTTTCGAATTTGAGAGAAAGGGTACAACATTGTATAACTATTCAGAGAATGACCTTGGTTGATTAGTCACAGGGTCTTTAGATAAGGATAGGTATATATTTCCTTAAAAAGACATCGTCTGTTAGATACAATGCAACTAGTTATTTTGGTGAAAATTGGACATAAAATACTTACATGCAGAGCAAATTATTGCGAAAATTATTGCATATTCGAGCTGTAACAACTCTGAATTATCGGCTTTTTTAACCTCCGAATGAGGCAATATCCTTAGGTCCTTATCTAATATGCCGTACCTAGGCCTATTTAGAGCCAGAAAGCTAGATCACATTTTGTTGTACAGTCTTTTCGTCTGAAATCTATACACCAGAAATAGAGACAAAATTAATATCTCTTTCTGTCATGCTGACGTCAACCATAGTAGTCAGCCTCAGTGGCCCAGTGGCGCGACACTTCGGCGATCGCTCTCCGAAGTTAAGCAACGCTGGGTCCGGTCTGGTCTTGGATGGGTGACCATTATCCCGTTAAGAGAGGCTGGCCGTGGTTCGGATTCCACGTTAAACTGTAGGTCCCCTTTCTTACTTACTAGGTGGTAGGGTTAATCCCGCCCGGGTTGGTACCATCGCATTGAATGAACGATGGTCGAAGCGGCAATGAAAATTGTCCGTGTTTTCCATCCAGTTCAATGTAGCCGAGCAATATAAGGATGGTCCTGGCATGGCACCTAGTTCCCATGTGGTGTGTTGGGCTAATACCATGACAGAAGGTGTGGTATTAGCCATCATGTCCAGTCACATAAAAAAAAAATAGAGTAAAAGGGACTTAGGAATTCCTTATCTCTGCAGTGTATACAATTGAGAGGAAACGGCTGTACCTACGGCTTTAAATATTTTCACCCGCCCCACACATCTTAATGTGTAGGTATGAACAAAATGTAAGGGGACAGCGAAATTGTGTTAAGCCGTACAACAAAATGTTATGTACCTTTTTTTTACTACAAATGGGCCGAGGAATACCTGGTTAACGTTTGGACTAAACCTACACTTGACAACATGTATAATAAAAACAATCAACAAAATACTTTGAATAGGCTCGTAGCCTAGTGGCGCGTACCAGAGGTCTGGGTTCAATTCCTCGCCCCGACATGCACCACTTTCTTTCTCTTTCTGAGTTCGATAAGTGCATCTCGTCAAGTGCAAGTGCAAGTGCATTTCGTAGGTACAACAAAATGTGAGAATGCGAGCTGCTCGATGGTTCGGAATCCATATAAAACTGTAGGTCCCCTTCCCCTATCTTCCTATCCTCTAACCTATTGTCCATGTTTTCCATCCAGTTCAATGTAGCCGTGCTCATAAAGGGAATGTCCTGGCATGGCACCTAATTCCTTCGAGAATGTGGTGTATTGGGCTAATATCATAACGGTAGTTGTGTGGTATTAGCCAACCATGTCAGGTTACATAATAAAAAACTACGAAAATGGGGTAGCAAAGAAATCCCTATTTCAGCTGACATACATTAAATTTTTCGCGGCGGTATGACATAACCTAGCCTAACATAATCTAAAGTAGCTAAAATCTGCAAAATCTCTCATGTCGAAACTAGTTTTAGCTAGTAAAAACTGGTTTTTACTGACGTGGTTTGTTACCGCAATGTATGTACAAATATAAGTCTCGCCGAGTCCCCAGATCTGAAGAACCACCCGCAGACGTGTCGAAAACGATTCCGAGTTTTTTATGGCAGCAAAAAGTAAAAAAGCCAACCTGTCCGATGTTCTGGAGACATTTGGTGAGCGGGCGCTCTCTCTTTATTCATCCTTTTCTTTATCCCTTTCGAGAAAAAAGTCAATAATGGGGTTGAGTTAACCGAGCCGGTGTAAACCCGTTTCGAAATGGGATAAGGCGGGCGATACACTCCGCTCTATGATTAACAATTATGTTTAATGTTTTTGTGCAAACGTATTTATTCATAATAACTAATTGAAAATACTTTAGGCTGCATTCGCGGCCCCTCATATGTAGTAGTTATGAGTATATTGTTCAAGTGCGCTTCATGCCACGCTAAAACTTGTGTTCAATGGCGAAACATACAAATATTGTGTATGCGGCGCCAATGCGCCTACCTATATGTTATCTTTGTCAGATGCAAATACTAACACAAGGATAAAGACACACAAGTACAGTATGATTGGCGGGGTGGAACTTGGCATGTCCCCTTCAAACGCAAGCGGCTGCAAAGATAAAAAACCGGCCAAGTGCGAGTCGGACTCGCACAGGAAGGGTGCTGTACCATCATACAAGATTTAACACAAAAAAGTAACGTTTTTTGTATGTATACCTTTAATATTTTTTTTTTTACCTATTTGTTGTTATACCGGCAAAATAAATACACACTCTGTGAAAATTTCAGCTGCCTACCTATTACGGTTGATGAGATACAGCCCTGTGACAGACGGACGGACGGACGGACGGACAGCGGAGGCTTATTAATAGGGTTCCGTTTTCACCCTTTGGGTACGGAACCCTCAAAATTAGGTCGGAATTGGTTTCTGCGCAGCCCCTTACGCGTGGAGGGAACCGGCCAAGATCCGCCGCGGCCATAGTACAGTGTATTAGATCATCCGTGGAATAGAGTAAATCAGCAAACACGAACCGTGTCCCCGGGAGTAAATAATAACGAACCGACTGGGTCCTTCCCGGGGCCAGTTTAGTTTAGCTGCCCAGCTGGGCAGCCTAGCCATCTGTCTTACTGTACTATCCTTTTACTGTACTAGACTCATGACGCAACTTCTCATATCATCACTATATTTTATTTCGTACTTTACCAATATTGTTATATTTAAGTTATTAAATATTTACATACATTGAATTAGTTACACCATGGCGTTAGCCATGTTGGCCGGTGTGTAGTAATGTTTTTGTAAGGTCGCTGTGTGCTAAGAACGCGCGCAGAGATTGCGGCCAAATCACAGTAGTTGTCATAAAAACTCGATTTTATCGACAGCTGTGTGTCGTTGCCCTAACGCCATGCCGTTGGGTACTGCCGGTGCGTTGCAAGTAGATATGTTTATTTTAATCCTTTGAGGGTTTTTTACTAAACTTTATCCCTCAAACCCAACGGCGTTTCTCGTACACTTTAATATATATCATTAGTTTCTTGGGTTAATTCACGAAATTAAACCCACCAACTGTTGCATGCGGACGCAGTATTATGGCGTCACAAATGGAGAAGCGTACTTTGAGGTTATTTTAAATAATGACAGGGAACTCTATTTCACTATCCCACGATAGCATTAATCAATTCTTCGTAATTACTTTTACCCCCCAAGGTTTTAGGGCAGGTGATCGATGTAACAGAATAACTGTTACATATTTTTTGTTTGACACACGGCATTCGAATGATAAAAATCCCAAGGCGGCTCGTTTAATGGCAATACTGACTTAAAAATGCTTAAGGTACACTTGCCCAGAACGGCATAAGTATTGCAATAAAAATTCATTCATTCCCTTCGTGCCGTATATAGTACTCCTTGGACATACTCGAATGTGGAACGAATAAAGATTGCATTTTGAGCGTTGTGCGTGCAGTACTTTTGTGTCGTTCCACTTTGCTTTGGAAGAAATAATAGAGACTGTTTTAGGATATTTATTGGAACCTCCGGACTTATATTTTTACCTACATATATGAAATTTAACCAACTATCCAGAGATGATAGGAAATGTTGATTCTTCCGTTATCCTTTCCGTTGAGAATAGCTTTGTTTCAATTCAAGAGTATACATCCGAAAGGGAAAGTAGATATAACCAAAATATTAGCTTTGAAGTGCAAAGGTATAATCTTAAATACTGTGTTAGTAGGAGGCATTGATTGAGAAAAGAGGGACTGTAGGAGAAATCCAAATTATGGGTATATAGCAGGTGGCAAAATTGGTTAGACGCAGTACCCGCGAATGGTACGTTTTGCTAGTTCGGGTCCAGTCTTGCAGTATATTCGTAAAGTAATTCTTTTTACAGGGATCTTTCTTTAATTAATGTGTCCTTGCTTCACGGTCAATTATACATACATTCATGTCACATTCCTTGGAATAAGCGACGTAAATGCTTAGTACGAAAAAGTAAATTTATTATCAACACATATTATGAAAAAGTGTAGTAAATATTTATGTCCACAATTTTATTAATTTTATGCTAAGACGATCTCCGAACCCCGGCCACTATTTTGAGAAAAAGCTTCACTTCAAGGCTTGTGAGAAAGCCGAATATTCTCAAAAACATGCAAACTAGTATTCTACCCTTACTGGTGTGTTATTCCCTGATCGCTGACAGATTAAGCAAAGAGAACGCGCGTCTCATTTTGAGAATGAACCGTCCATGCGCGGCCCTACGAGACTCGGAAGATGTTATGCAGAAGAACCCATTTGGTTTTTTTTTACCATTATTTTAATTGTTTTCATGCACGACGAAATATTAAACAAAACATGCGGAAATTTGGGAAGGTAAAATATTTGAAGATATATTTTACCTTTCATAAGTCCTGATTCCTGTAGTGGACACGCATCATAAAATCCAAAAAGAATAAGATCCAAACGTATTATTCATAGGGAAATGTTGATATAGGTTAGTTTGGATTTTTATAATACACACGAAAAATACTTTTGCATGATCTGGGTTTTGAATCTTGTGCTTTTTTGGACTTTATCGAGGCGACCCTACAAAATACGAAATACAAAAAATCAATAACAAGAAGCACACATTTGGAATTACGACGAAACCGAGCAAGTTTCGTAATTAATTAATAAAAAAATATTATTTCATACATGAGATTTTGTTTGTAAACAATATCTGCAAAGTCATATTTAAATAGAAATATTATCTGTTTCGTAGTCATTTAATCGAAAATTAACGCATAAATAGGATAGATAGCTAATTGAAAGAGGAAAAGTCAAAATAAACTTTACGCAATGTTCGCGTTTTTGTTCAGTTTAGTCAAGTGCCAAAATTAATAAGCGTCATTTGATCGCCGGCGCAATGATCGTGCCCAGTCACATGAATGACATTGTCTATGCGGTCACGTCAGGCTGTCTGTTGACCGTCAAAGTCGGTCAGTGCTCTCTTCTTGTCCGTACTGACCTTGTACACGAATGGTATACTAATCCATCACGCGTACAGGTTATGATTGGTGCGAGCGGAGTTTTTTGCAGCTTTTTGTTCGGCTGCAGATATGACGTGTCACATTCCGTGATTGATTTAGTCGAACGTTCTAAATTTACCTTTCGTCAGAACGGTGGTCAACACGGACTGCCATTGGCGTGGGGTACTTGGACTATAAGTTCGCGATGGCCTCAGCATCAAATTGAAAAAAAAAACAGCTGGGAAAACCATCTCATAAGTAGGTGATGATACCAACACCAAGTTTTACCACTTCTTGCATCTCGGCAAAACATTCTTGCTTATAGCCTACTTTGTGGCCATGTCGTATACGTTGTGAATCTTCGCTGTGATTTAAAATATTTATTAGAAACTGTCATAATTTGGTATTGTTATTTTTATAACAATATTCTTCAATAATGTATCCGAATCGGAACCATCTGTTAAACGAAAAAACTATTTCATGGTGTAACTACTTAAGAACTTAAAGCTAAGGAATAACTATGTACACACGGCATCACCCTAGACGCCACGCCATGCATTGAACTTTGACCCAAATAAGTTTTCCATGCAAATGCAAATGCCTAATGTGGCGCCGAGGGGTGATGCGCTCCGGACATTTAATTAAAATAATCTTCCATGTAGAAGATATTTTAAAAAAAGTAAGCTGACACTGTTTATCCGTAAACGTAAAATAATATATTTACTTTTTGCCATGCTATTACATTTATATAGTGTTTTATTTAATACAATTATCAAGTCAAGCATCCTTTAGCGATTATGCGCAAGCATGTTTAACTGCACAAAATAACAATATTTGCATCTTAGTTTTTTTATGTAACTGGACATGGATGGATAATACCAAGCTGATTGTCAGATATTAACCTAACACACCACATGGGAACTAGGTGCCATGCCAGGACCTTCCTTATATTTGTAACGTTTAAGTATTTTCTGCCTTCTTAAAAAGGGTGTACAATCATTAATACAATTAATATGCCCCATAAACATGTACTTCTGAAAATTTGGATGTTTGTCAATCAGTTATTTAGATGACTCTACGTCGTCTAAGCCCTCTGAAACACGGACGGACGGACATCGGAGGCTTAGTAATAGGTTCCCGTTGGCGTCCTTTGGGTACGAAACCCTAAAAATGGATTACAGGAACTAGATTTTTTTTCTTGGTTGTTTATTGCATAAAGCGCTCCGAAATAGTGTTAACCTTACCCGCGCGCACCTGCCGCGCTTCGGAACCGGTCCTTTACAACAAAAATATTTATTTTTTACTTTAACGATTTTCGAAAATAAACCGTGAGAAGCATCGCATTTTCTACTAGTTTAGCAGGACACTTTATTCTTTATGTATTCTGCTTAGGGTTTCGTATGTTTTCTGGACTCCATTTAACACTTGGCTTTGTAAAGATTTATACACAGTCTTTGTAAAATACTTACGAGTACTACTTGTATTTGTAAAGATTTTAAAAGTTTAGTGATTTTGTTAAAGTGAAATGTTTCTGTGCAGTCTGTTAAAGTAACTATATTGGTGACGACAGCAGTGAGTTTGATTGCTTAACAATTGCAAAAAGCCAGGATTTATACGCAAATTTTCTGACATGAAGCATGGTACTTATTGTAGGTATTGTAGGCAATCTTCATGACGTCTGTGTGTGAATAGTTCAGTTGATAAAACTTTGGTTAGTCCTATGGTAGTAGATTCGGATCATGGCCAATAAAATACTTGTCAGATAAAAACATATTTTCCCCTTTTTTACAACATTTTTACAATACATATCATCAAACCCATTTATAATGTTATTATCATGGTCGTCTCTAACATCCATGAATTATACTAGAAAAAGCTTGAAATGATCTGTGTATATAACCTCGTGTCTATGTAACTATATTCTCTACGGAGCAGATGTTCTTTTTTTATTACATCGTAAAGTCTAACTTCAGTATTCACAAGATCATAAAAGGAGAAATATTCTAATCCAACTATTAATTTTATTAATTTTCGGCAATGATTTCCCACAAATCTTAATCTTTTATCGTCTCGAGGAGTTTTATAATGTAACATGAGATTGTTCTGTGTCTCTTCTGTCTCGTAAGCGCACCGTTGCGTTGAATAATTTGCAATTCAATTCCACCTACCCAGGCGCTTCAGGGTTGCCGTCCTACGGAGCCCTAGGCCGGTGCAGTGTTGCACTGCGGGTGTTTTTGTTTGCGCGCGCCGGGACTTACTCATTAAAATGTGTTTACTGCGCAGATCATTAACTTGCTAGTCCTACACGATCGCGTTTTTGCCGATATCTCGACTCTGCCTCGAGTTCTGCTAGAGGCTGGACCGTTCCCGAGCCATTGATCTATTCGAATTCGAAATTCAAAAACACAAAATGGCCGCAATGGCTTTCGACAATTTCATGTTCTTTGGTTTGATTTCTGAGGAACAATCTTATTCAAACATTCCAGGCCAGAGACACAATTCGTATAATAAAAGTTGTTCAGTTAGTCATACAGTATAGTACAGTGAGTGCATTACCCAGGCATATATTGTTGTAATCAACTGGAACCAAACGCCGAACTTGTCTTCAAACATCACAACTGACAGCATACACAGGTTACCTGGCGTGCGTTCTAAATTGGAATTATCGTTTCGCGTTAAAAATCAAATGAAACCGGAATCGCCGCAAGAAATGCAAAATACAGAAACGTGGCTATAAAGTTACGCCGAGGGTAATATTAATAATCTGGTTACGCGATCACTAATAAACTTGTCTGCGAAGTGGGCGCAAGATATGGTTAGTTCATTGTGCAGCAGGAGCAGGCGTGACAGTAATGTTTAACTTATTTATTCGTTTAGTGTTTAAGTTATTTAAAAAAATCCCGAATTGCATAATAATGTTTCTTCTCGATTGATAATGATTTGACTAAAAACGACCAAGTAGAATGGCTAGTGCCTACAAGCAAGGCTAGCGCGCATTTTGATTGAAGATTAATTTGATGTAGACAAGTACAATGGCTGTAAAACGCTATAGTAAGTTCGCGCCAAAATGCAATGCGCGTGTTCTCTACGCGCTTTTCTGAAGAGCGTTTTTTTAAAAGTTTGGCGCGTATATGTGTACCTACTGTACATATAATGTTTTACACTTGCACGAGGGCGCCATCTGCAATTATGGGATACCACATAGTAAAATAAAATATTGTTTAGGGGGGAAATAGCTGTTAATTGGTTCCTATATCATTTGAATTGAGTTATCATCTAAAAATTATATAAATCTATGAATCCTCTGAAAACCCATGTCTATGTAGCAAAGCTAAAGCGGTTACGTGTCGTAATGGCGTACTCTACGTAACACGTGCAAGTTGTTATTGAAGCGTTTTGTGTAATTTATGATTAGCATGTGGCTCCCGGGCTGGGCACCGAGAGAACCATCGCCTGGGAAGCTATTCCTAGGCCAATAAACACATACACGTGGCATATTCTCGTTTGTCGAGCACAGAATGGCGGCTCTTTCACGGGACATTTTGAATTTAGAATTCCGTGTCCGATAGGGAAGAAAACTCAAAGTTTATTGTAGATGTCGCATGAGCGACCTCACCTAAATAACGTCAAAACTGTCTTTCCTGTCAAGTGTTATTCACGAGTTTTATAGATGACAGCTGTGCTCCATGATGCAATTAGAATAACGTTTAGAGGAAAATAAGTGCTTTTGTTTTGTCTCCAAACAAATTTTAATGTCATTGACCAGCACGAAGTATAAAACAAAATATTATAGGTTATATTTTTGTGATATTTTCTTTCCCAAAACTACTTTTAATTAGCATATTTAAGTACAATTTATTGTCGGCATAACATGGAGAAAATTGAGTCATTTCAATTACACAGATTGAGTAAATAAAATTTTCAAATATATTCTGTTCGAATTTGTATGGTATCTGACAGCTTTAACAGATCTTTTAGGTGAGCTCGCTTAGACGCCACCTGGGGGTCCATTCAGAGCAAGAGTGAGTTCGAGTTCGGGAGTAAGTTAACCTAAAAATAGCTGGGAAATATATTATTATTTAAATAACGGAACCGTTATTTATACTTCCAACGTATTTACGGGACAAACCAGATTTGTACCTAACTGTAATGATGTTCTAGAAGTGCGGAAACAGTAACTATTTGAAAAAGTGAGTTGATATTTAGTGGCGGTTTCGAACTCACTCTTACTCTGAATGGACCCCCAGTCGTGATAAATAAGCAGTTGTCTTCCCCATTTAAACCTAGTTGCCAAACGAACACAACGCGAGGAAACCCTAGGACAGCTTGATGAAAAAAACCGGCCAAGTTCGAGTAGGACTCGCCCACGAAGGGTTCCGTACCATCGCACAAGATTAACTACAAAAAATCAAGTTTTATTTTATGGGAGCACCCTTTAGTTTTTATTATTTTGATATTTTACCTATTTGTTGTTATAGCGACAAAATAAATACACACACTGTGAAAATTTCAGCTGCCTACCTATTAAGGTTCATGAGATACAGCCCTGTGACAGACGGACGGACAGCAGAGGCTTAGTAATAGGGTTCCGTTGGCACCCGTTGGGTACGGAACCCTAAAAAGAACCAAGACCACAATCGGAAAGAGTGTTAAGTTTTCTCGGAGCTAACGAGTTTGTAAGTCGAGACGAATTCGAGTGGGTTTCAAGTGAGTCCGCTCCGCTTCAAAGTAATCGTCGAATCATCCACCTTGAGGACGTGACGAGAATTAATAGCCCGAGTAAACTTTAACTGCACTACCATATCGCACTTCACTCTCGCGTGTAAATAAATGCGCATAAACATTAGACTCGAGAACATATGACTCACTGCTCGAAGCTTGTGATCTTCAGGAACTTGTAATCTTTGTAGAAAATATACTTCTATGGAACTGTGCATAGACGGCTAATAACACACCCACATTCACGATGTCAGCACTCGCATTCCCGCAGGAATAAGGTACCATTCCAGGGCGCTCCAGCCTGAGTTTACGTCGGCAACAGCAAAACCCGTGTATTGGTCGGACTTTTTTTGGGTAAGGTTACGCATTGCTCTGTAAAAAAGCGGCCAAATCCGTGTCGGACCACGCAAAGTGAAGGGGTTCCGTAGTCGCCGAAAACGTAACCTAAAATATTATATGCGCATCAAAAACTACACGTCATATCTTATTAGGGTTCCGTACCCAAAGGGAGCCAACGGAACCCTATTCCTAAGCCTCCGCTGTCCGTCCGTCCGTCCGTCCGTCTGTCACAGGGCTGTATCTCATGAACCGTAATAATTAGGTAGCTGAAATTTTCACATAAGTAATGTGTATTTATTTTGCCGCTATAAGAACAAATAGGTAAAATTATAAAATAACAAAAATTAAAGGGGGGCGGGCCCCATACAAAAAACGTAATTTTTTACGATGGTACGGAACCCATCGTGCGCGAGACCGACTCGCACTTGGCCGGTTTTTTAAACCGATTTTTCTTTTACCTTCGCGCCGGTAAGCTGACTTCTCTAAATAAAACGAAATTTAATTCTCGTTGAAAATTAAGTTTTTTGTCACCCCCATATTGCGGGTGATAGATGCATGTAAACATTTATCACCCGCGATCTTAATGTTTTTCTAGGTTTTTTGTAATTTTGGATTCTAAACTATAGTGTCAAAATCTACGTCTGTATATTTTAATTGTTTAAAATACGATAATTTTCGTTTTTCTTTTTACTTTTTATATTTACAAAGAAATAAAAACATGCGGACCTAGAATGAAGCTTTCTAAAGTGATATTTTTTTTGAAAAACCTTTTGACATCTTTAAGGGGTAGTCAAACGTTAGAACCTGGAAAACGATTCGTCTAACTGTTCAAAACGCGCCCCTAATACTTGTTAGATTTAAATCTAAAATACGTTTTTAGTTGTTTATGGATTGAGAACTTATAGCGTTGTGACATTATAGCGACATTATAAGGTTCTTGGTCTAAGCCACGGAACCCTAAGAGACGGACCACTTCGTGCGTCACCCACAATGACCAAGCAACGACCTACAATAAGTATGGTTTGATTGAGACGTGCAAACAGTAATTTAAAAGCGGACAAAAAAATCATCTTGTTACGGATAACCACCTGTAATGTCAGTCAATGTGTCCAACTCCGCCATATTATATTTGAGTTGGTCGGTGTCTTAAGGTGCGGATATACCTCAAAAAAGCTTATTATTCATGTGGACGCTTTTATAGGCATAAAAAGATTAAAACATACCGTCACGCCGCGTCCTCGCAGGTCTAGGCAGAGTTGATGCAAACTTAATAATGCAAATGTATTTTATCTCATCGTTAATACTTACACAATGGCTCGTTGGTTTCTAGACGAAATTATTATTTTCTGATAATCGAAATAAAAAATATGTTTCCTATTTTTTCATTACAATTTATTTGAACTAATTAACCAACTAGGTTGTCAATTCGATGAGTATTTGGGTTTGTTTATTTGGAACATTCTATTGCCTTGACTGATTTTAATCATTATTTTATGTTTGATTAAAAATGTCTCCCTGGTGAAATTATAAATGTATGAAAATCAGAAATGTAACGGATCTTTTAAGAAATTTCTGATTTAGAGAACAGAGTTGCCCCAACGAATGGAGACGAAAGAATGACGAAACAAATTTACAGAGCAGAAGTGGCGTACCTGAGCGGACCAGGAGAACCTTCCGCTACTAAGTCTATATAATACTTTGTAAAGGTCAGGCACGTAGCACCGGTAATTGTAGAGCATGTTTGAAAATATATGTCTATGAAGATGTAGTTAAAGCGAAATAACTGTGCTGTGACGGTGCCGTATTGCGCTCTATCATATCTGCCTACCCCTCCGTGAAAGAGGCGTGAAGGTATAAAATCGTGATAAGGATCCGATCATAGACTTAAAGGTTCAATACCCCGAAAGTATGGATAATAGGGGTATCGAATGCAGTCAAATTTTGTGTGTTTTAAGTTGCATAGAGTAAGGTTAAAATACATCTTTTCAAAATGTTACGGGGTTTCTAAAAAAGTCGGTCCTTTGGAAAAAAATATTCTTATTTCTCTTAGTAAATTGGCCTTAAAAGTAATTATGACCTATTTTTGCACTTATTACACTTTTGTTAGCAATAATTGCTCACGCTGTTACAACCTGCTGTATCATATGTGTTTTTTATACTTCTCGTTTTTATCTCCATATAGGTCATTAAAATGTTCAGTCGTAGGGAGGGTACTAATTGTTGCAAAGTAAATTATATACCTTCTTGTTGAATTACCGTAGGTGCATACCTTTGTCATTATTGGCCAGCGAGGTAGGCAGGTGTTACCGAGTTACACACACCAATGCAAACTGTTGCTTCAATTTCTACCAGGTAATACCACAGTACTGAATGAAATTTACGTGAAGTATAACGTAGCAACGCTGAAAGCCCTATGCAGTCCCCATGCAAGTTCGAAAGCCCATGGGCATCAGCAGGCACCTATTATGTGAGGGCGGGTCGTATGCCTTTGCAGCGCCTAACGTAAAACAAAGATATTCAGGCATGGCGCCTATTGTTACGTAAAAACAAAGGAAAGTGCAGCAAGGATGTGAGGTCACAGCATAAATAAGAGTAAATGAGTTGATTTCTTCTAAATTTATTTACTAATACCATAGATCAATTATATTAGGGAAATATTGCTAACGACATACTCGTGCAAGTGTTGAATATGAATAAAAGTCAACAGATGGCGTTGCAATTTACATTTGAGAATAAATGAATATCAATGATATTTTTTATTTACAATGACATTACATAGTTTATAATTGAAATGTAATATTTTCATCATGCCTGCCTGGGCAAAATTTGGAATAAAGCTTAGTTTAATAACGGTGTAACTAGTTTTGGCAGTGACGGGAGATGGCGCTGGTTAGAAATGTCGGATAGTCATTGCCGGAGAATTATATCTTCTATCACAATTATCTGACTATTATTTTACTAATAATTATATGGAGTTACTACATCGGATGGGTAAGCAGCAGCGTAAATAAATCCGTCGAATAGTTATCTGAATGTTTATCAGACTATTAAGAAATCAGCCCTAAGAAAGAAAAATCCGATCGTTAAAATACTATTTATTTATCCTGTTGAAGATGGTAAGGTATGCGTGTCTTTATCTCGATCTGTTTTCTTATTAACCGTTCCTTGCCTCTTCGGCAATCGAAGAATATACTGTTAATTATTTTAAAATTGCCCCAGCCATTAGTTAATCAGCTGCCTGTTAGGCGCGCCTTCGAGATAAACCTTTCCTTGGGCAAGTTATAACATGTTATAACCATCTTTTGACATAAATATTACTGGTATCCTCGTAGCAATTGGTCCTTCTGTGTGTCGTACAAACCGTGATGTCAAATCGATTGATGCACTGCCAGTTTTGCGGGAAAAACGCACAAAATAAGACAAAGTTTTTTTTTAATTTGAAATTTCATAATAATATTGTCTAATCTTGTTTCATTCTATTTCTGCAAAATATTTTTTAGTGTGATCTCGAAGTCCGAAATGATATATACTACATTTTCCATATCGCTTTGAAGTTACACATTTTAAAAATCGGATGGCAATGTTAAGAATCGGTTGAGGAGACTAATCACACTACGATACTAAATTTACTCTGAATACTTACTTTCAAAGTGGATATCTTTATCTTAACACATTACAGCATTTTTAGGGTTTCGTACCCAAAAGGTCAAAGCGGAACCCTATTACTAAGCCTCCGCTGTCCGTCCGTCCGTCCGTCCGTCCGTCTGTCACAGGGCTGTATCTCATGAACTGTAGTAGGTAGGCAGCTGAAATTTTCACAGAGTGTGTATTTATTTTGCCGCTATAACAACAAATAGGTAAAATAAAAAAAATAATAAAAAATAAAGGGGGGTCCCATAAAAAAAACGTGATTTTTTTGTGTTAAATTTTGTACGATGGTACGGAACCCTTCGTGTGCGAGTCCGCCACGCACTTGGCCGGTTTTATACGTAGATATAATTTTTAAAAGACCTAGTTTCGGAAAGCAATGGTTCCGTACCGCTGAGGGCCGGGAGGACTGGAGAAGGATTGGAGAGGCGTATGTCCAGCAGTGGACGCAAACACGCTGACTGACTAGTTTCTTGAAAAATGCCATTAGTTTTTTGACCTAAGAATTTGATATTAATTTTAACGTAATTCCTGCACGCGTTCTTGTGTGAAAAATGCGTTGACAGACAGGCAGACGGACAGCGAAGAGATCCTATAAGCGTACTTTTTTCCTTTTGAGCAAGGGAAACCAACAAACAGGAAGAATGGTAGCATTATCTCGCAACACTTCCAGTCTTCAACAGACAGTACACGAAACACCTCGACTTTACGCGGCTGTCAGTTAACGTTTCCACGAAAATAGACTCGACAAACAATCTGCACCGAGGAAATAAGTCAAATGGCATGCTCTGAGCAAATGTAGCTAAGCATCGACAAGGTATCTCATAAAGGAATCTATTATTACTTTATTGATAGGGCTGCTCTCAAACCATTATACTCTTAATTTTCTGTAGGTGGTAGCATTTAAAGGGATATGTAATTATGTGATCAGCTGACTGTAGTAGTTTATGACAAAACGTATAGTATTAAAACCTAATGTGCAAGTGTTTCACAGTGTTGTGTTGCCACTGGAGCAGTGCATCGCTTAAAGGTCCTTGCTTACGGTGACGCTTGGCTCGGGTTATCTCTTTCCCTAAAATATGGTTGAAAGAGGTAATGGCTGTGCACGGCGTGATGCTCGTGAACGGGTGCTGTTTGTGGGGACTGGCCTGCTCCAATTGGCAACATATTAGTTGGAGGGGATTGTCTTTGCAAATAAAATTATACTAGGAAAATTATATTTGTCATGAACTGTTGCATACGGCATGGATTGTAAATTTTGTGTATTCATGTGAATTTAGTGTTTTACCTATGTTTTTGTTAAAATTATTGACAAACACTTTTGTAAACATAGACTAAGTGGACGTTGAAAAAAAAAACAGCGGAGTTTCTTTCCAGTTCTTCTTCGCTGTGTTTTGATTGCTGAACTGGCCAATGCTAAAATATGACAAATCCGAGTGCAGTGTACTGTCTATGGATGATGAATAAACAATACAATACAATACAAAGGAACTGAAATTTACGTAAAATAATAATGAAAATATAAGTCTAAATCTAAAGTTTACAAAACATAGTTCAAGTTGCAGAAATAAAACGAAATCTTAAAAAACTATAAACTTCACGGAATATTATTTTAAATTTAATTTACTTCGCTGAAAGTCAGTTTCTGCGCAAGCGTTTCACGTGGAAATTGGGCTCCAGTTATGCCGGCATTCAAATAAGTGGCAAATGTAACTATTTGTCGCCAAATGTATAGTCGGCAACTTAAATCCAGTACCATCCTAAGGTCGCAGCAGGGGAGCGTTTCGCAGCAATCACTTTGCGATGTGCTACTGGAATTTCGAATTCGACAGTACATAATCTCAATATTTAGCCTATTCAATCGTTTTTCAATGAGGACAAAACTTCACTTCAGTAAAAAAATGAAGGTCGAGTTGGGATCGCCTCCTTGATGCCGGTTAGAATCGACAAGAACAGAATGTTTGAACTTGACTGACGGACGGGCGTTCGAATTTTGAACTCCGGACGGATTCGGCTATTTTTGAATCTTTGTTCGGCTCTGACCCGAGTCGGGCAAATGCAATTTCGTGCGCCGCCGCTTTGTCCGCCCGGAATTCGTATTTAATGTTTTTTTTTTTTTTTGCCGAACAAATTGGGGTTAGATGACTTGTAGGTGGTCCTGTCATGCATCATGTCGGCTCGGAACGTTTGTTTACCTGCCTCGGATATTTTGGTTGTTATCCTTTGTCTTACTCGGCGTTTTGATAAAAATGGTATTTCTTTGTTTCAGATATGCACGAAAGAATACTGGCGGCCATGGACTCGCAGCTGGATTTCACAGAAAATACGCGCCTCAATGTTTTGTACTGGATTTAACAATTTCAAAAGAAGGTAGGTAATACAAGTGCTGGATGCGGTCGATGTCATTTGTTTTTTTTTCGTCCATCTTGAATCAATTCTGCATAGGTTCATGGTGAAGTATAATTGTTGATTCCATACATATTCCTAACCTCAAAATTGTTGGGTGTTTTTACAGTTTCCGCAATGTTTTGTTGCACAATTTGTTCTTATTCTTCGTCGTAATTGCTCCCTGAAATTTGAGACACTACCGAATCAAACTCTATTGTTCTGGTGTATAGTCACATACAGACTAATGTAATGTATGTAACATTACGACTGATTTAATGCTATGACTAACGCGTTGTGATCCACTGCCTATACCTTCAGAGGCCGTTGCTCGTTGTTACTCAATGCGTTCTGGCTAGAGCAAGCGTCGGGGGAACTCCAAACAATGGACAATAGACTGGAATGGAATGTAGGCAACGAGCCATAATTTCGTGCTTAATTTTCTCTAGAGGAAGCATACACGCGTACCATCACGCCGCTTCCCCGAGGCACTCGTAATCGCATAACATGTATGTAGATATGTATCTGTAGACGAATCTAAACATGAAATCTGTGATTTTACCGTATGACGGTCTATCGTTTCTACCAACCCATCAAGCGTGATGGTACTTATTCAAAATATGAATGATTGTCATAATAACAATTAAGTACTTTTTTAGTTTCATCAAACCTGTTTAAGCTAGTTTTTAGGGTTCCGTACCCAAACGGTGCCAAACGCAACCCTATTACTAAGCTACTTCTGTCCATCCGTCCGCCCGTCACAGGGCTGTGTCTCATGAACCGTTATAGGTAGACAGCTGAGATTTGAACAGAGTGTGTATTACCGTTGAACAACAAATAGTAAAAATCAAAAACAAATAATAAAACGTGAATTATTTGGGTCAAATCTTGTATAATGGTACGGAACCCTTCGCGTGCGAGTCCGACTCGCATTTGGCCGGTTTTTGTTTCTCCATTAACGTCTACGAATAAACGTCGTGTCGTTCTATCGTCTCGTAGACGCTTAGTGGTGTTCGTATGTTTTACGTTTCATATAATGATGTTTTATCGGTGATTTTTTTATGATTCTGAAATAAAATAAAGTTTTATAGTGATTTAAATTGGCTCGTTTCCAACTCGGCACACTTTATTAACACCACTTTGACACCACTGGGGTTAGACAACCTTTATAAAACCTTTTGGTCATATATTCGTAATTTAATAAACGCGGTTCGTAGCTCAAAAGCGCGGCGACTTGATTTCTTTGACAGAAGGGGAAATTGAGGTCTTGCGGGGAATATGGTGGGGAATGCAAGCGTCGGGTAATTTGCGAGGAATTGGCTAATCCTCGGGGAATTCAGTTTTCTGGCTGCATTTTCCCATTCGGAAAATATTACGAATATTAAAGAAATCGGGACCACTTTGGATTCCATCTTCTCCCGAAAGTTGTCGGCCGTTGGCAGCACGACCTTTTTAGGGTTTCGTAGCCAACGAGGTACCCTTATGGTTTCCCCATGGCTGTCCGCGATTTACTAAGAGATCCTTGATAATAAAAAGCTGTAATTAAGCATAGTAATACATATTAATCACGCCGACAATATGGTCAAATAAAATGTAGAAAACAAATTTCTTTTATCAATTAAATTCAATTAAAACTTGATTCCTGTTCCGGATTTTTACGGATTTCGTGGAATCCTAAGAACGTTTTTTTGGGAATTCGGAGAGTAGTAATCGGCAACGCTGGCGACGACTGTCTACAATGACCTTGACATTCAGCTGCGCGTCGCGTTTGCGCAGTCTAGTCATAGTTTGTCGACGAACCGGTAGGTATGTGTAGATGGGTACGTACTCACATAAGTCATTATTCAATCGCTGCGAAACAATGAAACCGTCGCCGCATGAATCATCGAAAGCAGTCATACCTTATAATTCATGCATACGATTAATAGGGCTCGACTTGGCGGTTCCAACTGGAGCAATGAAATCGGGTGAGGAGGTTAGAAAATACGTAACAAGCTTAGGTAATGGCAGTATTCATTACTATACGACCACTACGCAGCAAAATAAATATTGGTTTAAATTACAAAAACCGATCCATTTGGAAGGTTCCGTTGCTCAAAATGAAATTAAATAACTCTTATAGGATTCGTTCGGAGGCGGTCCGTCTGTCTGTTAAGACCCCCTTTCTCAGAACACGTGAAGGAATTAATATTAACTTCTTAGATCGATGGTCCCTTAAGGTGGCCCAACCCGGCGGGACTAATCCATTCGCGGGCACGGTACAAAACCGTGCTGTAGCGCTCTGGGACCTTCTCTGTTTCAATGAATAAGACAGGCTCCATGATGAGGAAAATGCAACATGTCCACGATAAAGACAATGTGCATAGTGTATTATTTGGTAAGATTTACGAAAATTTTAATTACAAAACGACTTATAGCTAAAAGTAAACCACTACCGCTGTAGTCACAAATCTAACAAAAATCCAAATAGATTATAAATCTTGATTAAATAAGCTATGTCTGATGACGAATCTTTTTAAGATGTTCTTACTTTATCATTGCGTAATCCACCTCCAAAGTTGTTGTAAACTAAAAACTAGAACTTTCGGACCTTATAACTTATAATCCAAACACAGTTTTACAATGCCGGTCATCAGACATCTAGTTCGATCAAATAAAGCTATTTTGAGCAAAATTTGGGATCTTTGACAATAAATATGGGCGTGATCTTCTTTCCCCGTTTGTATGGGGAGTTGAGCGGGAGCTTCAAGTCAATGCGTTCAAATATACGGCAATTTATTCAACGTATTTCGACATTCGTATTCGATCAAAATCTTTGGTGAAAAAGGTTGAAAAAGATGTTCCCCGTTGACATAGAATAATGAAAAAACCGGCCAAGTGCGCACAAGAAGGGTTCCGTACCATCAACACCAAAAAATCAGGGTTTTTGTATGGGGAACCCCTTTATTTTTTATATATTTTCTATTTTATGCCGTTGTTATAACGGCAAAAGAAATACACACTCTGTGAAAATTTCAGCTGCCAACCTACGAGTATTACGGTTCATGAGATACAGCCCTGTGATAGACAGACGGACGGACAGCGGAGGCTTAGTAATAGGGTTCCGTTTTCACCCTTCGGGCACGGAACCCTAAAAAGGTTAAAAAAGCACGGGGAGTTGACCTAGAATAATGAAATTTGACAAGAAGCAAGGTCTCACAGCTAAAGGAAAGGAAAAATACGAAAAGATTGATAATATTTAGTTAAAAAGAGAAGCAAGAGAAAACAAAATACAAAAACCTCCGTGCACGTGTCATACTTACACTTGACCGGATAAGCTGTGTACTTGAGGTATCCGGGTTACAGCGCCAAGCTCTTATTATAAAGTTATAAATGCAATATGCCTTCGCAGCTATACGAGTTCCATTAGAAACAGCAAAAATGTAGCTCATAAAAAAAGCAATAAAGTCCCGCTTAAGAATCTCGAAACATTTCCAAATATTTTATTACTGTTTTTACGATATACCTAAATAATAGTTGCTCGTGTGTGCATATGTATTAGGGAGCGTGCACAAATCACGTAGTATAATTTTGGCCCTGACGTGACTTTTGCCTTTTGCTGGAACTCCCCTAGTAAAAAGTGAAACGCATTTTTTCCTATTAAATCCACAGCTACTGGCTATCCGCTTATCTACTTAATCAATATTGAGTTAAATAAAACAAAACGCATGTCTATTGTCTTATTTTGAGTAAAATGGTGACACTAGCCACCCCTGCAAAATCAGGATTGCTGGAAAAACATCATTCTCAGCTGCAGCGAAGGGATAATTTTCTTCTTTCCAGTACTTCCTTTCCACTTCTCTTCTTCATCAAACCACTCTAAAGTCTGCTCGGACATAATAAGTCGCGTAGTGGTTGTGAATCTCTAGGCATATTGTTTTTCCTGTGACTTGATGCTGCCATTAATGCCTGCCCTTAAAACCTTACTCTTTTGACTAACAATTTGCTCAGGAATTAACGTACAGTGTACACTCTTTGTATTGTGCCAAATAAAAAAATATTAAAATGTATATTTCCCGGACTCTAACTAACCATGCCCCCACGAAGCCCAGCGTAGCTTTTACCTTATCCCCCCACCCCTCGACCAGCCACGTGGTTTATGCACGCTCCCATAGGGCGCATTCGACTTTAGGTGGCTACCCCGACTCTACGGGCACGGGGGGAGACCGGATCCCCAAATATTCATAGCAAAAAAGTTCTCTATTCAAAATTCAAAAATCTTAACAACCTCTATGCTCAAATTGGCGTTATTTCTTTTTTATACCATAAAGCAAAGAATTCCGTGCCTCGTTTTTTCATAATTAGAGTTTGGACACAAGCAAGTTCTCCTAAACTTCGAAATTCAAAAATCTTAACAACCTCTACGTTCAAATTGACGTTATTTCTTTTTTATACCATAGAACAAAGAATTCCGTGCGTCGGCTTTTCGAAATTAGAGTTAGGACACAATCAAGTTCTCCTCAACATTTGCCCCGATCGCACCGCATAAAGATAGAGAATTTCAAATTTCGAATATGGGGGAATACTTCGAATGTGGGGGAATACATCGAATAGTAGGCGGGAAAAGTGGCCTTCCGTTTATAAACGTCCAAACAAATTAGTTTGATGCAATTTTTGCAAACGCTACCGTGGTCTCTTTCTATCTGGTATGTTTGCGTGTGTGTAGGAGAGGGAGTATTATTTTGGCATGTTATTGAATTAGATTTATCGCTCCCACCGTTTTCCCCTCGGTTTCGGGTCGTTAGGCGACTGTGAATTCAGTTTCATTGTCGGTTTTAATATTTTTATTCCCGATGTAAAATACGACATAGTTCATGCTGCAGTTAACGTGTTCGGAAGTTTTACTGCTGCTTGGGATGTTTAGTGGTAATTTATGAAGCGTTTAGCTCGCTTTTAACGGACAAAAAGTTTATTGCTCAAGAATTTATGTCTGCCAGTTATAGTGTTTACTTTCCTTCAAGTTATCATTATTAATCCCAAAAAACGGTCGTTGTCCACGCACCGGATTGAAAGAAAAGGTAGTTTTCATAGTGCACAAAAAAGTAATCAAGCTGGATGGTTGGTGTTGTATCTTTTATCTTGCGGTTTTGGTTTTATTCCTATTATTTATGGATTCGACTCGTAAACCCTAAAACCCATATAAATCAACATCTGCTCGAACGCTGTTCGAAATATTACCAACCATACTTTTTATTGCTCAAATACCAAACCTAACTGTACGCTCATTAATTACGCGGTAATTATTGCGTATTCTTAGCCTAACAAGAAACCACTTCGACACAGCAGTCATAAAACTTTGAAGTTGCGGAGGTCGAAATTCTTCAATACGTAACTACGGGCCTCGGACGGCTAGTAAAATTTAAGTGCCATAAAATAATCCCCGAACCGTCGCATCTATCAAGCGAACCCAAACGTGTGGGCGCGTCCACAGCGCTAATCAAGACGCGCACCAAACCCGCCGAGCCGGTTCAGTTATTTCCCCACAGGCTAATCAAAATAAAATTGTTACTCGGCCGGCTGAAATTTAATTCTATGCGTTCGAAATTCAAATCCTCTCCGGCCGTCGGAGGCCGCCACTCCAAAATTGGAATCGATTGCGAGCCGACCGCATTCCGATCGCGATAATTTCTCTGGATAATTCAAATTCGGAATGAAACATTCGAATTACGAAATTGCTCATAAGTAATTCAAATATCGAGTGCGGTGTGAGTTGCGACGGTAGTGGTGCAGCGATGATGGGGTAAAAATTACCCCCAGGGGGGCGGCGACCCGGGGGTGGTCCGCGTGGGGTATTCCGTACCCCTCCCTCTGTTTAGCGCTGCGCACCCTCGCATGGTCTATACGGAGCGTTTCGTATGTATGAAGTGTGTGATGGGGTGTGGAGGGCATGATAATGGTATATTTCCGCTTTTGGAAGCCTCCTCCAAATTCGAGTAGGTAAACTGCGAGTTTTTCGCTGGAATATAAAAGTGGCGGCAAAAAACCTGGTCGTCCAGTAAGGTTAATTAAAGTTTTTTTTGTGTTGCGAGGGTGCCTATACTAATATATTATTTGCCTATACATTGTGATTCTCGTTAAAATTGTATTCATTAAAAATATTTGTATTCACCTGAGGCATGTTATCACTAATACGACCTAAGAGACGTCAAAAATAATAAATAGTAGTTTCTTTTCATGTTCGGTAATGGTATTCGATGCATATTCGATAATCTTGAATCGCTTATGTGTAATAAATTGTTATTTCGCAACTCGAAACTATTATTACGCACGCACATAGGTACTCATGCTTCAATAGAATAATATCTGTTATGTCGTAAGAAATGTAAACGCTACTTGTTAAATTCACTCTGTGCTCGCATTTTCGCTTGTATGTTTATGCAACATTCTGTTCCAAATTTAAACTCCCTCACGTTCCCCGTTCGAATCCGAATACTCGTAATTCAAAACGAAGCAAAACGCCTCCAAACAGCATTTAGCTCATAACTTCACACCTAATTACCCATGCTGTTTTATTTTTATCCTTCGTACGGCGTTAACGGCGTTCGGAGTTGCCACCCTATAAAATTTGAATATGGAAGAGTTTGAACGTTGGCGGGTGCTGCCGCGAAATCCGAATATATCCGGATTTTAATTCAAATTTAGAAAGGCCGTCAATCCGTAAAGGTGGTCTAACGTATGTACCTGTGCCTAGAATATTGATCGAACTTAAAGAGTGCTAATGAATACACCATATTATAAAAGTTGGATAGGGTAATTCAAAATAACATTTAAATATTTCCAAATACGTCAACGAATATGAACATCATTCATCTCGAGGACAACGGGGATTCTCCTATATGATGCAATGCATGAATACATGACCATGAGTGCACGAAAGCACAAAAAATCAAAACAACGTCAACGCATGATTAAACACGTCACTTTGTATGGACAGTATGGAAGCATCTCCGTGCGGTTCACTAAAAGTTACGTGTTTGAACATTGATTAACTGGGCCATTCGGTTTGTAACGCAATATTGTAAGGACTTTATGTAAAATTTTGTTAACTACATATTAGAATACATATTGTTTTATGCATCTAACACATTAATAATGAACACAAGCGCTAATAAATGATATTATTTGTCTAAATAATTGAGCGGCTCGTAGCCTAGTGGCGCGGGGACTGGCCTAGCGTACCAGAGGCCTGGGTTCAATTCCGACTTGCACCACTGTCTTTCTCTTTCAGAGTTCGATAAGTGCATTTCGTCACGAATGCGAACCGCTCCATGGTTCGGAATCCATGTAAAACTGTAGGTCCCCTTCCCCTACTAATTGGTAGGGTTTAAGCCCGCCCGGGTTGGTACCATCGCATTGGATGAAAAGATGGTCGAAGCGGCAATGAAAAATTGTCCGTGTTTTCCTGGCATGGCACCTAATTCCTTCGAGAATGTGGTGAATTGGGCTAATATCGTAACGGTATTTGTGTGGTATTAGCCATCCATGTCAGGTCGCATAAAAAAAAATCGGGCACGCGGTATTTCGTACTGACACCCGGCGTCTTGACGTCCGTGCAGTGCGTACTGCGAGTAGAAAGCGCATACGCGAACGCGCCGTTAGCCTATCGGGGAAAATGATCTTTGGACGCGCGCCATTTCTCGGGCTTTCGGCGCGCGCCATTCCGGTCGGCGAGCGCCATTCCGGCCGGCGAGCGCCATTACTATTTGGCAGGAGTCTGCTGGTATTTGGGCGCCGCATCGCCTATTGTTTGAGATAAGAGCCGATAAACATGCCTGCCGTCGGCCGGACTTAACTCTGGTTATTCACGATTTGGCAGAATTATATCGAGTGCGGCGATGCGTCTTGGTTTATATGGACTAGGACGTCGCGACAATAATGGTAACGATAACGTAAATGGCTGAAACTGGGTTCACAGGATAAAGAACAACCCTCTGAAGCTAAATGTGTCAATCTGCCTGCGCTAAGTGGTTTCGTAACGTAATGCGCCTGAAAAAGTAGTTTACGTTATAAAAAAATCCAAAGATAAGGTAAATGGCTGCAAATAACGCAGCATGAAAGTATCAGTACATACTTGCTTTGTAATTCCAAAACTGAACAAATCGTTGGTTGCATTTCTTAGTTATAATATTATACATATATAATTTAGTATACAGATATAATTTTAGGTCTTCAGTTAAAAAACCGACTAGTTATTGTTGTATAATAAATAGTTTTGAATATGTACAGATAATCAATATATTGTTCAGCAGGCACATACCAACATCTATTTTATATAGTCAATCTAGCTAACGCAACGACTTGGCGCAGGCAGACCGACATATTTAGTATCAGATGGTTGGTCTCTAACCCGTGAACCCAGATTCAGCCATTTACCTTATCGTGACCAAACATGTCGTGACCTCCCGGAATAATAGTTCTGTTGGCGGCACTGCGAGGATTTGTGCTGCATATATTTCGATTTTCACTCTTGCATCGGTGTCCCTCAGGTGCGGTGACGGGATAGAAAGGGTTATGAACGGTACGCGCGTGCGGTGAGGATGCGCGACGAAATGATGACGAAGCAAATTTATAGAGCGGAAGTGCGGGGAACTATCGTGTCCGGGTGCTTTAGTAACATGAGGGGTGCAATGCCTCGGGAGCACAGTCGTGCGACTGGCTGAAGCACCTCTGAGCGCGGTTGGGTGCTGGATGGGTGACCATTTTGAACCTTCGAGGCTGGCCGTGGTTCGAATTCCACGTAAAACTGTAGGTCCCCTTCCTTACTAGATGATAGGGTGAATTAAATTGCATTGAATGAACGATGGTCGAAGCGGCAATTGAAATTGCCTGTGCTTTCCATCTAGTTCAATGTAGGCGAACAATATAAGGAAGGTCCTGACAGGGCACCTAGTTCCCATGTGTTATTCCCCATTCCCACATATAATAATAATAATAACAATAACAATAACAATTTATTAGATAATATAAACCTAAAATTAGTTAAACAAATATATAATGTGAATAATAACAATAGACCCAGTGTTGACCCGACGCACTAGTATACTAACATATTTATTTATTTCTTATAAAAGTTAGAAAATAATTATTAGCTATACGCATTCACCTAATTTTACAATTTAACATTTGGCGGATTCCTAACAGGTAGTATATTCTGATATGCCAAAACCCTTGCGCTTAAAAAGTTACGGTGAAAAAACTTAGGAAAGGTAATGATGACCGCCACTGAAATATTTTTATCATCACATTTCATTTTTACACACATCTACATTTTTTTTTTTTTTTTCGTTTCATTTATTTAAACTTTTGGTAGTCAAACAAAATTAAGTTACGTCACAAAGATCCGCGGATTCGATCAACCCAGTAAATAAGAACCCGCAAAGAATCTTTACGGGCTTACTTAACATATTTTTCCATCCACAATTATGAAATGCTCACTTAGATCTAAACGAATATATAAATATATATATATATTAATTAAATTAATTATACCATATAAATTATACATTATACATTATAAATATACCAAGCCTTTTCTTTTCGGAGGCAATCTCGAGTGTTGCTGTAAAAGTGGTTCGATTCCAGAACATATTTCCCCTTTTTTGACTTATAGGTACCCGTTCCTTGTATCGCGTACATAAATGCAAATACTGCGCTATTCGTACGAAAGTCCCCCCCCCCCCCCCGCCCGCCCCGCCCCGCGCCCCGCCGGGTAAGCCCCAGATTTGAGAACTAATTTCAACTGCAAATCCCCGAAACAAGATAGGATTTGTCGAGATGGGATTCATGCCTCCTTCTCGCGAGACACACGCGCGCGTCCGCGTACGCACGCGGCGTGATTTACGCTCGGCGCGCGTGTGTCTGTACGCGTTTTGAGGGCCGACGTGAGTGACGTCACATCCGTCCTCTGTTTCCGCGCTTGGGGTGGAAAGATGACGAGCTTTCAGTCGTAAAGGGGTTTAATATTGATGGAATTATTTGCAATATTATTTGATGTGGTATATTTGTTTATTTTTCAGCGTGAGGTAAATAAAATACACTGTGCATTTCGTCATTACATAAGACGTTTCGATTCTAAAATATGTACTTTAAGGGTGTACAAAGATTATTTTGTTTATTTTATAAAATATATTTTGAGGTACGAGTTATTTAAAAACGTGAAATATAGCCCTAGTTGACGCAAAATGATTTTGAGAGTTTCGGGATTATTCGTTTTGTTGTAATTCTTCTTAGGGCTGATTTTCCAATAGTCAGATAAACAGCCAAATAACTATTCGACGGATTTATTTTCATTTCTGCTTATCCATCCGATATAGTAAGTCCATATGTTTATTAACAAAATTATAGTACATAATTGTGATAGAAGATAAAATTCTCCGGCAATGACTATCCGTCTTTTGACCAACGTGAATATGTATATATCAGTCCGATAAGTACTATCTGAGGATTGAAAAATCGGCCCTTAGCTAGATGGAGCTATTAAAAAAACCGGCCAAGTGCGAGTCAGACTCGCACACGAAGGGTTCCGTACCATTGTAAAAGATAAAAATCACGTTTTTTGTATGAGGGCCCACTTGAATTTAAATTATTTTGTTATTTTGCCTATTTGTTGCTATAGCGGCAAAATAAATACACACTCTGTGAAAATTTCAGCTGTCTATCTGTCACGGTGACTGAGATACAGCCCTGTGACAGACGGACGGACGGACGGACGGACGGACAGCAGAGGCTTAGTAATAGGGTTCCGTTGGCACCCTTTGGGTACGGAACCCTAAAAATATTTTTAAATAACTCCTATAAAAGTAATGTTTATTATACTAGGATGTTTTTAAATACTTCGGCTGCAAGAAAGTCCATATTTTCGTTTTGGAAACGTATTGGTCGAAACATTCTTAAGCTGTTTATCACGCTCTCTATAAGTGCTAACCTAACCTAACCTAACCTAACCTAACACATAGAAATTAAAAGTGATTTAGTCAGTTAAGATGCTACTCAACACGAAGTATTTAAAAGAAGGCAGAAAGCTGTATTCTGGATTTTAGTCACCAACCATACTGATAGTTCATCAGTACTTTTGTCAGCAGAATTCGATTCGGAGGCGGTGTAAGAATGCTTATAGGCCGTGCTGATAAACCGCATATCTGGTTACAACATGTAAACATGCTTACACCGCATAGATACATGTTTATTTTGACAGTGCTGTCAGTCGTCATACTTTTTTAGGCAGACTACCAAATCGCATTTCGGATTACAATATAACTTTCTTACGCCTAGGATTTTGACAGCATATTCGAGAGTAAGCATGTTAAACGTGGCCTAACGTCATTTTGAGGTACAATTGATACGAGCGGCCGTACTAAAAAGACAAACTGTCTTTAACACGGTCCCGGGTCTTCTCCCCCAATTAACCTATCGCTGTTTTCAAGCCATAAGCAAGATGGCATTACAGTATTGGATCCTATAGGGCTCATTAATTTTGAACTTTCCCTCGGTGAAGATATACGTTTCGTTAACTCTGCCGTGACCCTATTATGTCGTACTAGCGAAGGGTATGGAGCTGCTTACAGGAAAATACCTCATTAGGCGCGGCAAGTATGCACGAGGGAATATTATTTAATCTTATCATCTCTCAGATTCGATCAATTTTTCGCAAAATTCCGTGTCGTTTTTGGGGTATGCCCCTTTTTGCTTTTAACAGGAAAATGCATACATCCCCATGCATTTTATAAATTCAATTTTTGGCGAAATCAATTTCAAAACGTAATTTATATAAGGTTAGTTGGAAAAAAAAACTTCGGAATTTCTCTTAAAACGTGTAAAAATAACGTGAAAAAGTACTCATTTTAATTAGTATACGTTTTAATTCATAAGTGTTTTACTAAATATAGGTTCTGCTTAGCCTGGTTTTCACCAAGGGCTGATTTATTTTAATAGACACTTAAAGGACTTTTATTACTTAAGAACGGCACGTAAGCTATGCTCCCCATACAAACGTAGTTTACTAATAATTTTAAAACCACTGTTCCAATTTAATTGATATTTGATACTTAATATCAGGCAACAATAATCTGTGTCTGCATGCTTTTGTTTTTTTGAAAAATCCAAACCGAATCGAATGAAAGCAAAAACAAAATCTTCATACTAATTTTGTTTTCTCTGTGGTTTGACTCAGGAGTCATTTACCGAAAAAACAAAGGCATGCAGACACAGATATTTGTTGCCAGATTTATGATACCAAATATCAAGTAAATTGGAACAGTGGTTTTCAAATGATTAGTAAACTACGTTTGTATGGGAGGCGAAATTTTCTGATGCTTACGGGGGCACCTTAAGTGCTGATTATCTTGCACTGATAACGATTGGGAGATGGTAAGAAATTCCCTTTAATGTGAGGATTAAGCAAATCAGCACTTGATGGAAGAGACCCTAAGTATATGTTTTACTTAGTATAGATTTTACGTACTACTATATATTTACGAAATAATATTTGCTTATTTTTAACAGACCTCACAAAAGGTTCTAAGTTCAACTTTTTTTATAAGGAATGTTTCATTGGGGAATGTATTTTTATCTAAGAACGAATCTCGCGTTCCCACGTATTAACCGCTCACCCCTTTTCAGATATTAAAAAAATCGCAAAACCAGTTTAGCATAGCTTCCTTCCGTATAGTAATCCTTCTTATGCAAAACGATATGCAAATCTTACGTGAAAGAAATATTCACACAGCTTTTGGCAACAAATCATTTGCATCCCGCCCAAGGGGTTAAATGTATGAGAAAATCAATTTATTTTAAGTGCTAGCTCCCTGTGTTCGATAATATTTTGTTGGTGAATGCAAATTTTTGACGAATCGACAATGTGTGTTCATTATTTTCTCTTGAGAAATGTTCGAAGGGCCACTACGGATTTAGAAGAATGTGTGCGAATTTAGCATAATAATCATCGGAAGGCAAACACTAAAAATATTTCTTTGACAACGGATAGCACTTGCTATTCAGCGGGGCCTTAGCAAGCGTTCTGGGCAGTTTTCTGCAAAAGTTAGAATCAAAATTACAGGAGATATTGTAAATTTTAATTTCAATAGTTTTAGTTAATTTTAGCTAATTACTTTGTAAAAATGGGGTTGCTGAATTGTGTTTTATCACGTGTATTTTAAAAATTAATTGTTGTTTGTGTGCGTTTTTTCATTGTATTTTTCACCGATCAGTTTCATTAAAATATTAATAATATTATTAATTTCGGGATCGTATTTGTATTTTTTTTTTTTTGTAGATTTTTAATGTTGAGAGGAACTCGGTACTCAAACGTTTTCTTAAATTAAATTTCTATTTTTAGCTGAATTTGCCTAACTTTAATAAAAAAGGCCAAAATAAAGGAGAAATGTTACATGGGCGTTACCCGGGTTGCCTCTGTATGGTCATTTCGACCATTAAGAGGATAATAAGGTGATCGAGTTCCATACAATGGCTCGTGCCCGTTTCCTTAGTCAAATTAAGAAATATTTGTCTGTAATTTTGAACATTAAATAAATGAACTGACAGCTACGTCCGTACATTTAGATTTGTTTGATAACTTATCTTAATCCATGATATAAGGCTCTAAATATAATTCAATAATATAAATATAATACATTTATCAAAAAATTAAAAAAGTACGGACGTACATAGTTCTCAAGTTGTAGCTCTCAATGTGCAAAGTTTCAGAAACATGTTGCTTAATTTGACTGAGAAAACAGGCACGACCCATTGTATGGAACTCGATCACCTGATTATCCTGTGAAGTCAATGAACAAGTGCGAGTCGGGCTCGCACACGAAGGGTTCTGTACCATCGTAAAAAAAACACGTTTTTTGTATGGGAGCCCCCTTTAATTCTAATTATTTTTTAATCTTACCTATTTGTTGTTATAGCGGCAAAATAAATACACACTCTGTGAAAATTTCAGCTGTCTTCCTGTTACGGTTACTGAGATACAGCCCTGTGACAGACGGACGGACGGACCGACCGACGGACGGACGGACGGACGGACGGACGGACAGACAGACGGACAGCGGAGGCTTAGTAATAGGGTTCCGTTTTCACCCTTTGGGTACGGAACCCTAAAAAAATTCGTGGATTCGAAAGTGTCCAATGAGCAACGACCCCACTTACATCGTAAATGTTGTATGTCGTGAAGTTGTTATGAATCCACAAACATTTGCAGCATTGAAGATTACCACGCGTACCGAGAATTCGTCGGTCACAATCGAGGAATCCACTTCTATTCATCCCGGAACGTCGTCGCTTCATGAAGAATTCTTCACTGGTGATTGCCACTAGCGAGGTATAGAGTTCCTACGTCTCATTACTACTGTAGGAACTTCATACCGTGCTCTTGGGTTTGCCAAAATACATCACGTTGGAGTCGGCGAAAGGAACAGCGAAAATCGACTGTTGGAGATTGCAGTGTTTTCGCATTATTGCATAACATGTTTTTATGTTGTATGAACCGCATTTTACTATTTTCAGATTTATTGTGCTTATTAACTATAGACTACGTATTATTACACTTGCATTACATGTTTTTATGTTCTATGAACCGAATTTTACTATTTTCTGATTTATTGTGCTCATTACATATCCTTTGACTAATATTTTCACGTGTGCGGTAAGCCATATATGTGAAATAATGTACACTCTATAAATATTGCTTTAAATGATAAATAAATAGAAATATAAATGAGTAAATTTTTTTGGTTTATGATCCTCCGCTAAAATTGTTATGTGTGTGTGTGTGTAAACGCATTCTCGTATACGTATGTTTATTTAGCGTGGAGTGCACAATCTCTGGTCAGCAATAATTATTAAATTAAAATATACCCGTCCTTATTTTCGCATAAAGAAGAAAGATGAGTGATCTCTAATACTCATAACTATAATACTAATCAAAGATTGTGCACTCCACTTTTAGTATTATCATTATACAGATTCAGATTAAGTGCACGATGAGGTGGTAAAACAAGTACATGAGCCATAATCAAAACACTTTTTAACATTGTATACATAACCTATTAATGAAGATTCTATAGAATTTGTAAATTGAGATACTCAAAGGTAAAATGGGCAATTAATATTTTGGAGTGACCATAACTGCCCGATTGGAATATCAACCAATAAACCAAGATTAATGAACGGCTCAACTTATTTGGTCAGAGTAGGTCTTTCAATTTGAAATATGAACTGGCAATTTAAATTTATGAGTTTTGTTAATGACTCGAAAGGTCAAGGTCGGCCTGTCCACTTCGTTCGCATTGATAAAATCAAAATATTTTTTTACTACGAGGTTAATACCATAATGCTACGAAAACTCGTAAACGATCAGAGCCTATATTACGAGTTACAAATCACTTATTGATAAATCGCTAGGATCATCGATGCAGGCATGAATTGAATGGAGAATATATTTGTGTAGAAAAATAAAAAAATATAATTGTGTATATATTACCGTTAAAGTCCGATGTTGGATATTTTTTTTCCTTGCAGGTTCCTGGATTTCTGCACTTATATCCATGTTGAGTGCACTAATTCAGAGTTGATATCAAGAAAAAATAAAAGGTTAAAATGTTTTTTTATAATTGTTTGCATGAAAAAAAATAGGTTAAGGCAGCCGCGACCCAACAAGCAGCGTCATTTTAACTTTTTTAACAACTCACACATGTCTACCTGACGGTCTGACACGAATATCGCTCAACTAAACGCTTGATGCAAGAAAAAGGGAACATACATACCGTGGAGAGATGACAAGGTGGCCTCTTGTCGTGATTTGAATGTTGTATATGTGTTACTTCTTTGGGAAACTTCGATAGTGCAATAAATACTTGTGTTTTAGACATGGTGGATGTTCTAGCGGGTAGCGCCATCTATCGCCATGCTAACTTACTTCTATGTATCTGTTTATTGCATTTGTTGGCATGTGATACTAGTAGCGCTTTGTAGAGGGCGCTCAGTCGCCACATCACATACATACATATGCATTGGGTCATAAAAACATTACCCTTATTTGTAAAAAGAAAATAAATGAGAAGTGGCATACTGTCGTTATCACGACCTGGACAAAGTGTGCATATAAGCGTATGGGAAGCCGGCCGCGCGTCGTAAGTCCAAACATCGTCACCACACGCGAATAATTAGGCATGTTCCAGAAATGCGTTGCCAAGTTACTTCTGACCCACACAAACCCTCCAGTACGTCGGCAACTATAGCTGCATGTGGCATGTACGTTTAAGTTAGGTTGGTAGTATTAGAAAATTTAAGACATATCAATGCAACATTTTATTCTTTATCAAGGTTTAGCAACGTCAGTTGCAGTCAAGACATGATGGGTGACCGCTACATTTATACGATACGTTATTGTTTTAGATTAAAATTATATCTTATCACACTGTTTCGTATCTTGTCTGGCAACCCCAATCCGCAGTTTCATTTGGCGGGGCTTCCCGCTCAACTCCTCATACAAACGTGGAAAGAAAATCATGAGCACATTTGGTCTGAGGACCAAAATTATAATAAAACAGCTTTATTTAATCGAACTATATAGATGATTGATGACCAGTGGCATTGTAAAACTGTGTTTGGTTTCTAAACTTTAAGGGTGGCCTAACCTAAAGTGGCTGAGAGACTACCCGCATCTGTAAAGTAAACAACGTGTAGCTTAGCTCTGCACTAAAAAACTTGATTACTAGTTAATTACCAAAATCTAACACTAATCTTTTAAACAATATTGAAGTGCCAACTTAAAATAACATCTTAGTGTAATTATATTTCGTATTTACCTTAAAAATACAGCGTATATGAGTGTTACTAATACTACCAGAGTGAACCAATACCAAGAATATATTCGTTGCCATTACGTCGATCAGAGGGATCGACAACCTTTGGCTCGTTTCGTTGCGCGAGAAAGATGAGGTGCAAGATCTGCAAAGTGTATGCCGATGGCGATTCATGCGTGTCCTGCTTTTCCACAAAAAAGGCAATGTGCATAGTGTATGATTTGGTAAGATTTACGAAAATTTTGATTTTAAAACGACTTATAGCTAAAAGTAAACCACGACAGCTGTAGTCAAAAATCTAACAAAAACCAAATAGATTATAAATCTTGATTAAATAAGCTATGTCTGATGACTAATCTTTTTAAGATTTTCTTTCTTTATCATTGCGTAATAAACCACCAAAGTTATTGTATAAAACGCGCCAAAAATTCGAACTTTCGGACCTTATAACTTAGAAACCAAACACAATTTTACAATGCCAACGGTCATCAGACATCTAGTTCAATCAAATAAAGCTCTTTTGACCAAAATTTGGGATCTCTGACAAGAAATATGGGCGTGATCTTCTTTCCCCGTTTGTATGGGGAGTGGAGCGGGTTGCGCCACCTTAAGGCGGCCCAACCCGGCGGGCCTAACTCATTAGCGGGCACAGTACAAAACCGTGCTGTTGCGCTCTGGGACCTTCTCTGTTTCAAAGAATAAGACAGGCTCCGTGATGTGGAAGATGCAACATGTCTACAAAAAAGACAATGTGCATCCTTACTTACTAGGTGGTAGGGTTTATCCGGCCCGGGTTGGTACCATCGCATTGGATGAACGATGGTCGAAGCGGCAATGAAAATTGTCCGTGTTTTCCATCCAGTTCAATGTAGCCGTGCAATATAAAGAAGGTCCTGGCATGGCACCTAGTTCCCATGTGGTGTGTTGGGCTAATACCATGACAGATTGTGTGGTATTAGCCATCCATGTCCAGTCACATAAAAAAAAACCTGCTCACAGAATTTCACGAGAATCGGTTGAGAAATGCGACCCGTAGAGGAGCACACTCGGGAGCACAGCCAGACAGACGGACATACGAAAACATTTTTGCCCAAGCTGAAAAGGAGACACTACATCCTCGCCTCTCCCATTATTCCTGACTGCTTTGTGCTTGTTTTAGTTTTATTTTATTTTTCAGTGCAAAGACGGGACTGATAACAGTGAACAAATAGTTTTCAAGACTCGTCATCTGTTCTGGGTATTGAAGTATGTGCAGCGCGATTGGGTTCTTGGAAATTTTTATTTTATTTATTCGGAGAAACAACAGTGCATTCATACATAAAGTGAATTAACAAAGTAATAAAAATAGACACCAGTTACATATTCTCACAGTTGAGTTAACAAATGAAAAAAAAAGATGCAGTCGTCGAACATACCTAGACAAAAACACGTTAAAATATATTATTACTTCAAATATGAGCATCACATGTCGCAAAAAAAATTAAAGGTGGTTACAAAATGAATGAATTTTCCTTACTTTAAAAGGTAAAATAATAATAGTATTGCTGGGTTTAATGAGTTTACGCTTTTCTTATTGTTCATTTCCAAAATAAAGAATATTTACTTCATTTTTGATGCTCTTAAAGTTCATGCAAAATAGGTCGAGGTGGTTATATTTTAAATTAAGAGTGTGTTTTTGTTGTGTGCTAGCGACTTGCCTTCATAGTGTATGGAGTGTCTAGCTTACCTTAGGTGCTCGATCACATTGAACTGGTCGAAAAACAAGGTCAATTTTCATTAACGCTTCGATTATCTATAATTCAATATAATGTACATAACTCAAAACTCGTAAGAAAGGAAGGAACCCGTAAGTTTTACGTGGAATCCGACCAACGGGCAACCTCAACAGTCGAAAAACTATCATCCATCCAGAAACCAGAGCACAGAGTTGTTTCACCAGGATTATGAAACGAAATTGTATTTCTGTATAGTAGTTAAAATAAAAACGACACATTTAATGTGAAACTTTTCAGAAAAGAGGCCCGAGCCATTAGAATTTGATCACCAATTTTTTTGCTCATATTAATATGACCCGTTGTTATCTGCAGCTAATATCGATTTGTTAGAACGAAATTGCTTAAGACATAGAAATTAAAATGATCGTAAGACGTATTTTCAATAACATTTCAAAATAATCTATCCCTGGGCATTGTGTGGTAAATGAGGGTGAATTTTGGAGTGCAATTGGGCAATCCCAAAAGAAATTAGTTACATTAAATAAAATCAGAATAATAGCATTCGATAGCAATTTACGAAATGGAAGCTATGCCTACTACACATAATTATATTACTCATTATCTTTTTGTAACAGCTAACTACACTGACTTGGTTATCAATCATTCCTGCTAAATTATGCGTCACACTACTTTAAAACTAATCTAATGTGTACCTACAAATAACATTGATACAAATTCAATCTATGTTCTACCGACACACAAAAGAGAGGTATGTTTTTAAACGTTTCGAAAGAAGTTTTACTCGTTAGTTAACTTTTAAGGTGGGCCATCGCGCTTAACTCCCCATACAAACGGGGAAAGAAGATCAAGCCAATATTTCTTGTTAGAGATTTAAAAATTGTGTTTGGTTTCTAAGTTATAAGGTCCGAAAGTTCTAATTTTTCGCGCGTTTTATACAATAACTTTGGAGGTGGATTACAAAATGATAAAGTAAGAACATCTTAAAAAGATTAGTCATCAGACATAGCGTATTTAATCAAGATTTATAATCTATTTCGTTTTTGTTAGATTTTTGGCTACGGCGGTCGTAGTTTACTTTTAGCTATAAGTCGTTTTGTAATTAAAATTTTCGTAAATCTTACCAAATCATACACTATGCACATTGTCTTTTTTGTGGGCATGTTGAATCATTCTCATCATCATGGAGCCTGTCTTTTTCTTTGAAACAGAGAAGGTCCCAGAGCGCAACAGCACGGTTTTGTACCGTGCCCGCGAATGAGTTAGTCTCGCCGGGTATTTTATTGACTCAAACCCTTTGATCTAATGTTTTACCAAAGTTTTTTGTTACTAAAACTTGTGTATGACTAAAACTTATAAAGATCGAGGTTTTCCATGGTGCGGATAGAGGCAAAGAATAGTTTATAGTGCTAAAGTTCCTAAAACATAAAGTAAGTAAGATTTTTGAAAAAACGACAAAAATTTAATGGAGATAAATATCAATATCAAAATAAAATTTCAATTTCGCATGTTATTATCTTTCTCAGAGCTCATATATTTTTTCCTGCCTAATCTAACTCTGCCGAACGTACGGGAGCAGCGCAGAAACCATTCTGCCCCCCGGCAGAGTGAGATTGCGGCAACTATAACGTAAGCTCTCTTCCATTTCCATCCAACCGTCCACCATGATCTGCCATCACGATCTGTTGTGTGTCATTTCATTTATATTACTCCACACGAGCGCCACGTCCCAATCACCCTGGCCTTTTTTGTTCCCAGCCGGTTGCGAGAGCATTTCAATTACCGCTTCCTCTGCGGCGGTGACGAGAGCGGCGGCGGTTGTCATCATCAATCACGCCACTGCGCGTGCGCAGTTTCGACACAGAATATGTACATAGGATTACATCCAGTAGCTCAACTCCATACAAAGTCCCGATTTCGTGCACCTATACAGCCACATTTCGCTTGTATGGGCTCTAAGCTAGTTTCGCGGTGTTGAACTGTCGCTGGTCCTTCGAAGCCTTTTTTTAAAAAATAACGGAACCAACCAGCAGTGTTCCATGGAAGAAGATATTTATCTAAAAAATCGCCTGAGTTGAGCTACTGCTATACATCTACTGTGGTTTCGATCTACCTGCAGCCGCATTTACACACGCTTCCAGCTGAGCATGCTGCGGTTATAACTGATTCGAGTGGTGTGTGGGTGTTTAAACTATTGTCTGAGGTTGGCTTACCACAGTTATTTTTCTCGGTCCTTGTGGCCGACGTTTCGAACTGTCCCGTGCAGTTCATATTCATGGCGAGTGCGTGCGTGCGTTTGGGCGCACGTTTGACAGACCACTGTCACACGCGAGCGGCTGCGAAGATTGTATGAGCGGCTGTGGGTAGGCAGCAAACTTGTTGCGGCTGCGTTCTGTGCTCCCATCAACCTGCAGAATGAGCTGACGTCATCTTCCTGTGAATGCTTGTTTGGGGAGGGGAGTGGATCACACGTACTTACGACGTGGCTCAACAGGGAGAGGCAGGGAATGGATCCATTGGTTGTAGACATTATTTGAGTAAGAACCAACCGATTTAACCAATCCTTTAACTGTAGGGTCGGTAAAGTGCGGCGAGAGGACGACAACCGTTGGAGTAACCGTGTCCTACACTGGCGGCCGTGGACAGGAAAACGGAGTGTGGGAAGACCACCCGCCAGGTGGGACGACGACATCAAGTGCGTCGGCGGAAAGCAGTGGTTTCGTACCGCTAAGGGGCCAGGATGACTGGAGAAAAATTTGAAAGCATATATATGCAGCAGTGGGCACGCTGACTAACTGACTTCTTCAAGCTGTCAAAATCAAACTCGGACTACCAATTTGTATGAAACGTGGAAACGGCGTAAACGGCAACGTCAACGTATTTCCGGCGACGCTACGTAAACTGTCAAATCAAACTCGGACTCGCAAATGTTAGTTCGCCCACTGCGCGCTCTCTTCAATTTATCCGCTCGGCATAGGGACTCAGGACAATTGAGCCGCTCGTGGCTTTGTGGCGAAAATACTTGCCTTGCATACCAGAGGTCTGGATTCAAATCCCCGCCCCGATCATGCACCACTTCTTTCCTCTTTCTGACTCTGAATAGTGCGTTTTTTTTTATGTGACTGGACATGGATGGCTAATACCACACCTTCTGTCATGGTATTAGCCCAACACACCACATGGGAACTAGGTGCCATGCCAGGACCTTCCTTATATTGCACGGCTACATTGAACTGGATGGAAAACACGGACAATTTTCATTGCTGCTTCGACCATCGTTCATCCAATGCGATGGTACCAACCCGGGCGGGATAAACCCTACCACCTAGTAAGTAAGGAAGGGGACCTACAGTTTAACGTGGAATCCGAACCACGGCCAGCCTCTCTCAACGGTCGAATAGTCACCCATCCACGACCAGACCGGACCCAGCGTTGCTTAACGTCGGAGAGCGATCGCCGAAGTGTCGCGCCACTGGGCCATTGAGGCTGCGTTTCGTCACTAATGCGAGCTGTTCAATGGTTCGGAACCCATGTAAAATTGTAGGTCCCCTTTCTTTACTAGGTGGAAGCGTTAAGCCCGTCCAACCTGTCTTCTATCTACCAGGTTGACATAAAGAAAGGAAACGAAAAGAATAAGAATAAAACAGCATCCGAAGATTTTTTTATTATTGGTTCTTCGAAAAGTAGAAGTCAGCTGCACTGTAAGTGAAAGTACTAAAACACCAATCGTCGATTAAATAAATATTAGTGTTAGGGTCTCTACCACCAAGTACTGATTAGCTTAATCCGAACATTAAAGGGCCTTTCTTACCATCTTGCAATCGATACTAGTACGAGATAATTAGCAATTTAGTAATAAAGGCCCATTGAGTGTCAATTAAAATAGATCAGCACTTGGTGAAACCAAGCTTAGATCAGAGGATCTATGTTTTACACTGTCAACAATGTTTATGGGTTCGGATAGTGTAATAGCAGATGAAACAGTGGAACCACGAACCGTGTACTATAGCATAACTTATAGCCCAGCCCAGTCGTTAGGTAACAATCGAGGTGAGGCAACTGTGGGTGCCGTCGCTTTCTTGATGGGTGACCATTTTCCACCGTTGAGGTCGCACGGCCACCCATTCAGAACCCGACCGCGCCCAGTATTGCTTAACTGGATGGTCGAGCAGGGACCGAGGCACCGTGGTGTCTGACAATGCGATGATAGGCTTACCAGCAAGTAGAGAATGGGGTCACATTTTTTTTTTTTTTATGTAACCGGACATGGGTGGCTAATACCGGACTGACCGTCAGATATTAGCCTAACACACCACATGGGAACTAGGTGCCATGCCAGGACCTTCCTTATATTGCTCGGCTACATTGAACTGGATGGAAAACACGGACAATTTTCATTGCCGCTTCGACCATCGTTCATTCAATGCGATGGTACCAACCCGGGCGGGATTTACCCTACCGCCTAGTAAGTAAGGAACGGGACCTACAGTTTTACGTGGAATCCGAACCACGGCCAGCCTCAACGGTTGAAAATGGTCACCCATCCAGAACCTAACCGCGCTCAGAGGTGCTTCCCCAGCATATCGATTCGCAAGGCGTCGCACACTGAGCTACCGAGGCTGATTTGTAAGGAAAGGAAAACGTATCTGATATCTTTGCATGTATATGTCAATCTAAAAGATTAGGAATCACCACAGAAGAGAAAAGGAAGGAGAATTGGCATGTGGTCGTAACGGAACCCAGCAGCACGTCGCATACCACAGTCTAAACATCGCCATGGTGCGCGAATGTGCTCACTAAGCCCCGGTTGCACGAACAAACGGTTGAGTTAATAAATGTTCAAACACGTCACTTTCACTGAACCGCACGGAGTTGCTTCCATACTGTACACACAAAGTGACGTGTTTGATCATACGTTGACGTTGATTTTAATTTTTTGTGCTTTCGTGCACTCGGCCCTAAGCCAGTGCGTTCGCTGCGAATATGTTTGCTTGTGGTATGTGCGGTAAAGTTAGGTTCGTAATTTTAGAAAATTGGAGGCAGCGGGTCTCATAGTAGGCATGGCAGATGGCACATGCCCTTCCTTTTTAGGGTTCCGTACCCAAACGGGTGCCAACGGAACCCTATTACTAAGCCTCCGCTGTATGTCCGTCCGTCCGTCCGTCCGTCTGTCACAAGGCTATATCTCATGAACCGTAATAGGTAGGTAGCTGATTTTTTTACGGACTGCGTATTTTTGTTGCCACTATAACACAAATAGGTAACATTCAAAAATAGTAAAAATTAAAGGGGTCCCCCATAGAAAATAACGTGATTTTTTGGTCTTTAATCTTGTACGATGGCACGGATCCCTTCGTGTGCTAGTCCGACTCGCACTTGGCCGGTTTTTTGGTCTGAGGGAATCACAGAAATTGTCTTATCCCAATTCAGTGGTAGGAATAACGCACCAAAGAAGCGTCATCTATCAGACAGAGGAATAATTGTGAACAGATTCCGGGAGAGATCACTGGATGCACCCACAGAATAAAAAAAATATTTATGACCCGTGAAGGATTTTAACCTCCGCCCTCTGATGATCAAATTGAAATTTATATCAGCGCTCTAACCTACTGAGCTAACGGGTCGCTCGCGATGATACAGAAATTCGCGAATTTCTCTGTGAAAATGACGTAATTGTGAACGTTCGTCTCTATCTTTAGATGGGCAATGGTCGCAGCGATATGAATATTTCCGATCTCTCGGGATAATTTTTATGATGTAATCTTGTAAAACAATTGAAAAAAATATATTAAATAACAACTAATTGATCTTAATTCTTACGTATATTTCAATAAAAAAAAACATGTTGAACCGGATAATTTTATCATCAAGCTTTTCAGTAGATACTACAATATCTCAACACATACCACACATTAATACATTAGGTAGATACCCTTGCATACATGCAATATATAGTAAGATCACTTATCAGGGAAAGAATAAGGATGCACACGATATTCAAAGAAATATTCACGCCAGAAAGAAGAATATTGCTTCAATTTTTGCCATAGACCTAGCATGCAGATAATTTTATCTATGGTTTTAATTTGGTCTGTAGTCCAATATGTGGCGTCGAGGGTCATGCCGTTTGTACAACAATGTAACAACACAAAACAAACAAAACACTTCAAGGCACTAATTCTTTATTTCTTTTATATTTTTTTTTTTTTTTTTTAATTAATGAAATCATATTAGGTTCGTCCAAATAACTTTCCAGTTTTCCATTTCCAGTTTTTTTTTTAATAGTCATCATATAAGTAAATATACTTTTTCGTGCTAAGCATGTACGTCGCGTTGATTACGGGAAAAGGGACTGTAGAAGAATTCCAAACTGGTATACAGCAGGTGGCGAAATTGGTTAGACGCAATACCCGCGAATGGTATATTTTACTGGTTCGGTTCCAGTCTTGCAGTATATTCGTAAAGTCGATTATACATACTTACATGTCACAGCTATCATATATTTTATACCATTAGACTTCGAGATAAAAAACAGGGCCATCTAACATCATACAAACTACTTATTGCACTTACAAGGAAACCAGTAAAATACAATTCTGGAAATACTTTGGCCACAACATCTATAGCTCAATATTTGTAATTATTCAGTGCCTCAAAGTTAATTCTTTGTAAAAATGGGTCAATGGCGTTCACGTTACCATTTTCGAAAATATGTATTTGCGTTTGGTATAGAAAAGTGTTCTGGGAATAAAATTACATTTCACAGAAATGTGTGTTCCGTTTTTGTTAAATTTAATTGATGCCAGCTGCAAGCATAATGTATTATTTTCTTTTACTTTAATTTTTTTGCGTCTTTCTTGAGAAAATAAGGCATTTGATAAAGTCAAAAATACTGCGGGTAACATAACGTCAATATGTCTCCTCTTAAGATTCTCACCTGGAGTCACAGAACTTTCTGCGTGGCTCTCATTTCAGAAGTACGAAATTATTCTGATTCACCGGTGAGTCACTAGCGACTCACCTGCGACACATGTGAGAATCTAATGATAAGACCCAATGTGCATCGTTCACACATTGACGTTATTTTTCCGTCTCACAGGAAACTGAATGGCATAAATCTAGCATAGCGCGCTGTGCTTACAAGACGATCAGAGTGTGGGAGTGAGACGTCAACTCAAGTACCACTACCGGGAGTTAGAGGGAGATGGAACACATCTGCCCGATGAGACATCTTCTCAAATCGTTATCAGTACATTGGTGACGCGCTAATGGAATGTGAAATGTTTTTTTTTTGTATTTTTTTTATGATTTCTCTAGTTTTCCTTAAATCAAGCATAATGGACCTGTGCATTTATATATTGTTAAGTAAACGGGAGTACAAAACCCGGATAAACACGCTTTTCTTGTGACCCAATGATTCTTTGTCGATCAAATTTCTTAACTTTTCCTCAATATTTCAAAGTAAACTGAAAACATAACTTCAGATGATTATTTTGATGCTACATAACGCTTTTGATATTTTTTTTATAAAAAAAATTTATTTCAGTACATTTTGGATGAAACGATTTTTGTCTCATACGTCAATTGATTCTATATGTCTTTACATTGTAAACCTACGTCAAAAAAACAAATTTCTCGACCGATCAAGACGAGCGAAAAGTCTCTATAAAATTGTGAAGTCTACGCCAAGGGAGCCACTACTAGAAATAACTCTCTAATAACTAATTGCACGCTTTTTACCTCGCACCCTAAAATATAAGAATATGTTACTGATTTATTCGTGAAAATGTAGCGATGTCCAGCGCTTGTGAACACGCTGCTGATTAGCATAATTCAACGATTTAATATATTATATTTCAGATGTACATCTCCGGGCAGCCATATTTCTCTCAAAACCCCACCGTTTAGGTACTTTACGCGTTTCTTATGGAAATGTATGTTATTTAAAATCCTCGTGCAACGTCTTACTTAAATGTGAAATATGTCTTTCGCCGGCCATTAACATATATTTAATAGAAATATTATATTGGCCTATCGGGATTTTTTTTTTGTAAAGTGCCCGCTGTGAAATTTATGCTTTGCCAATATCTCGGGGCACATTTGTTTTTCACATTTGTTTGTACATTTTTAACACAGAAGTTTTTAAGGCTCCAACTGTCTCCAGCGTTCAGCAAACAAACGATAATGGTGCTCTCCGGAAGCATTGAGTTTGCGTTAGGGTTCATTGTTGTATGCGCGTGAAAATCGAGCGCGACGAAGCGAAATTTAGGTTTTTGACCTGTAAAGTCTACTTCCTAAAGTGAATAAACGTGTTTCACGCTTATTCACTAGATAAATATGTGATCTTGTTCCACCAGCAAGAAAATTGTCTAAGCCATTCATAGTTTCCAAGTGCCGGCTTGAAAACCTAGTAAAAACCTAGTAAATAGGTGTTTACAAACATTTTTTTTAAAGAATTTAAGCAACTCATTAAAACCTTTTAGGTAATACACTAGATAATAGTCTAAACTTTGATATTTCTACGGGTGTTTATTCTTAACCGACGCTGAGATAAAATAAAAATAAACCCAAAATATTGGAGGTTACCTTAATATAGAGCCTTAAGGTGCGCCTTCCCGCTCAACTCCCCATACAAACGTAGAAAGAAGATCATGCGCATATTTCTTATCAGAGATCCAAAATTATACTCAAAACAGCAATCAGATGTTTGATGACCATTGGTATTGTAAAATAGTGTTTGGTTTCTAAGTTATAAGGTCCAAAAGTTCGAATGTTCGCACGTTTTATACAATAACTTTGGAGGTGAATTACTCAACGATAAAATAAAAACATCTTACAAAGATTAGTCATCAGACCTAGCTTGTTTCACGAAGACTTAGGGCCGAGTGCACGAAAGGAAAAAAAAACAAAATCAACGTCAAAGTATGATCAAACACGTCACTTTGTGTGGACAGTATCGAAGGAGCTCTACACAGATCACTAAAGGTGTCGTGTTTGATCATTGATTAACTCGGCGGTCTCTTCGTGCTACCGGGGCTTATAACCAATTTGGTTTTTGTTTGATTTTTGACTACAGTGGTCGTGATTTACTTTTACCTATTCCTAACCTAACCCATCCTACCTATATCCGGAGCACCCGCCGCAGAGAATCAGAGCACCCCTTTGTGGTTGACATTAGGCTCTTGAGAACGAACCGTTTCTCAAACTTATTTCTCTGCCGCACCATCAGGATATGGAACTATCTACCGGCGGATGCCTTTCCTCATACCTATAACCTGGGAGTCTTCAAACGTAATTTGAATAAGCTTGATAGCCCAGCCACAGTCCGCAAATCCGCTGGCATGGCGCCTCGCTGAGCGTGGTTTCGCGAGGCGAGGTGTTTTTGGCTTTCCTGAGCACCTTTGGTCCTCAGCACAGCCACCCATACCGGTTTTTCATAAAAAAAAAGATCGTTTTGTAATAAAAAAAATATTACCAAACAAAACACTATGCGCATTGTCTGCTTTGTGGATATATTGCATCCTCCTCATCACGGAACCTATCTATTTCTTGGAAACAGAGAAGTTCCCAGAGCGAAGTAGCCCGGTGTTGTGCCGTGCCCGCGAATGAGTTAGTCCTGCCGGGAAGGGCCACCTTAACATAAAAAACCTAGTTTCCATGAGGTGTTTTGGACTAATATAATTACAGCAACAAACACAACATAAGTAACAAACATAAAATACACTTAATTAAATATAAAAAAAATCATCCATTGGGACTGTTGTCATTGTCCCCAATACTGATGCAGCGTTCCCCCGCTGAATAGCTAAAGAGACGCGTTGTTTACAGTATTACAGCCTGTATGATGGTATCCATCCATGATCAGTCACATAAAAAAAAGATTGTCATTATATTTTCCTCCATTGTGTGTATATTATGTTGACGCCAAGTGGTTGAGTAAGGCCACTCAATTTCGAGCCTGTGAATTGTTTTTTAAATTTTATTCATAATAATATTCATTTGAATAGTTTTCAAAATATTATTTTTTATGACATCCTGACATTTATGCCTCCTTGACAACGGGCTGAATGATGAGCTCCAAACGTCGGAGAATATCTCTACCTGCCGCGTGAAAAGCCGTAACATTTTTCAAACATATTTTTTTTTATTTATTCAAGATTTATATCATTGCATTAGTAGGACTATTACTTATTCTGTGGCATTAACAACTTTGCTAGTTGTAAGTAATTTAAACTGAGGGTTGCTGTTTCTATTGTTCTTTGTTCTTTGCCTTAATCTGTTCTACCAAGGAATTGTTTGGCAGTAGCATTTAGATATGATTGTGTATTTCATAATTGTGGACGGAAAAATATGTTATGTAAACCCGTGAAGTTTCTTTGCGGGTTCTTCTTTACTGGGTTGATCGAATAGGTAGATCTATGTGACGTAACTTAGTGTAGTTTGACTACCAAAAAGTTTAAACAAATGAAATAAAATATAAAAACCTTAATCTACAAAACTAGGTCTAGCTTTGAATATGTATAAACTTCTGTTATGATTATAATGTTTTGTGTTTCCTAATTGTGTAATCTGGTTTGAAAATTGTTTTATTTTGAACTTTTGTTAATTTCGATTGTTATAATTTTTTTCTGTCCTATGTTGAACGCCATCATTATATGATATTATTTTTATATGGAAATTTCATTGGTTCTATGTCATTTTCTTTATGCTCTTTTCTATGTTTATTTGTAAAACTGTATATTTCCCGAATAAAATTAAATAAATAAATAAATAAATATCTACAGTCAGTGTTTTTTAAAAAGGAACTTAAAGGAGAAATCGCACAAAACATTTGTCAAATCCAGCGGCCTTTATTGCAAAACTTACTCTAAAATTTTGTCATAAGAGTGCATGCCTGCCAACAGAGCAAAGGTAACCATTTACCGATATTTTTCATGTATATGTAGAAAAAAAGTATATAAAAGTATTTTTGTTTGGAAAATTCAAATTGTATAGGTATGTTGTTAGGTGTCTAAATTAAACACATTTTATTTCCTCCAATGCACAACCAGGGATCACTGCTTAAAAAATAATGTGAAGACGTACCTTGGCCGGCCGACATGGTTTTCGAAACTCCCGAGAATTTTCAAAAGCCCATGGGCGTCCAATCAGACACTCAGACTGGCTTAAGTCTTGTGAAACATGTAAACACGTTAAGCGCGTAACCATTAGTTATTCTATGGCTTAAACAAGTGTTTCTTAAAAAAAATCTTCCTCTTTAGTCCACCCATCACAAACTACGATAATTCTTTCGTAGAAGCCCTTCCGAACGCAAGCGACGGTCGCGCCGGCGACGACACGACGCCGCGGTCAACGCTCGCATTAAAACCGCCTATTCGCTTTTTGAACCGAAAAAAACCCGTTTTTGTCTAGAATTATTACGAGGCGAGTCCGGCGAGAAACTCCACTATCCCGCATTCTCGAAACTAATAAACGTAAGAAATAACGGCCTCAATATCTCGGCTCTCAGCCTCCCCGCTCGCCTAATCGTTTTTACATTTCGAGTTTGGGCCGCTTTTTAAAATTCGAATGTTGAGTCACGTGGTATTTTGATGCAGCGAGATTCAAACGCTTTTTCTAGAGTTATGGCGTGTTACCTGTAGGGCTTTACTTCGGATTGTTCTTTATTCGGTCTACAGTCCATAAAATATGTTATTATAATCAATGTTTTTTAATTGAAAAAATGAATTCGATGTTTATGAATGGAATTTCATTCCATTTATAAACATCGAATGAAATTCCATTTATAAACTGTTTTTAAAGTTAAACATCTTTTGGCGCGTTGTGGAAAACAGATCAGAGTTATTGCTGATGTACAACAAACTGACACTCAGTGCTTGGGGTTAGAATTTTTATTTACTTAAAGTAAATTTAATGCAATTGTTCAACTGTTATTCGTAGTATTGTATGTCGTCTATTGGTCGTTTGACAAAGTTCGATTTTTTTTAAGCAAATTCTGTTTGTATTCACGTCAGGGAAGCATAACTTCTTACGTGCGTACGTAAGTACACAAGATTGTTTCATTGAAAAACTTCTGTTCGTTGTTAACTATCGAAAATTATAAACTATATTGTATTTTTGAATCGATAGACGCTTAACGGCAATGTTTAAAATAGACCCGGAGACAGAATACTATGAGGACAGTTTTTAATAACATTAAAATACAATACACTCAAGTGAGGAAGTTTATTCTCTGATAAATCTCAAGGCGAGGTGTACTACGTCAGTTCACAAAAACAATTATTACTGTGCAGCGTCGTGCAAGAAAGTGTGCTCGTAATTTCATCGATGGAATGAATTTCTAGCTAAGAATACAAACTGTGCATTTTTGGGTTTCAGGCGACGCACAGTGGTTTAAATGTGAACCTCGTTTTTTTATTTTTTATTATTTTATTTAAGGTTCGTCCACATAGAATCGTTTCTTACATTTACACATATTTAAAGAAAGACAAACTACAACGAAACTATTTAGAGTTAAGACGAACACAAAATGTACAAATTAATTGCTAACTTACGATACAAATATAACCATCATAACCAAAAAGCAAAAAACCAAAAAAGCTATTGTATTACACACAGAAAGAATGGCGAGCATATTACTGTATTGCTAAAAATGCCATGCTTCCTTTAAGGAAAATTAACAAAATCATAAAGAATAAAAAAAACCTTTCACATTCCATGAGCGCGAGTCCAATATACTGATAACGATTGGGGAAGTTATCTCATCGGGCAGATGTGTTCCGTCTCCCTTTAACTCGCGGTAGCGGGAGTCTCACTCTCACACTATGTTCGTCTCGTAAGCCCAGCGCGCTATGCTAGTTCTACGTTCCATGCTCGCTACCTGTGACTCACCAGGGACTTGCGTCGCCATGAATCGCCCACTAGCTAACCTAGCGGAGCGTACGCAGCGATTGCGGAAAGTGCGTTCGCGTATACGCGCGATGAGCGTTCGCGTCACGTGCGTCGCCGGATGCGCCGCGGTGGCGGCGGCGGCGGCGGGCCTGGCGCGGTATAATGCATCACTTACTATGTGCGACCCCCGTACGTGTGTGCTATGAATTCTAGGACGATTCGGCTATATTGACTAAGGATCGAGTTTTTTTTAGCGACCTGACATAGATGGCTTATACCACACTACTACCGTTATGATATTAGCCCAATACACCACATTTACGAAGGTATTAGGTGCCATGCCAGGACCTTCCCTTTATGAGCACGGCTACATTGAACTGGATGGAAAACACGGACAATTTTTCATTGCCGCTTCGACCATCTTTTCATTCGGGATGGTACCAACCCAAGCGGGCTTAAACCCTACCACCTAGTAGGGGAAGGGGACCTACAGTTTTACGTGGAATTTGAACCACGGCCAGCCTCAACGGTTGAAAATGGTCACCCATCCAGAACCTAACCGCGCTCAGAGGTGCTTACCAAGCTTATCGAATCGCGAGGCGTCGCGCCACCCTAGGACTGGCTCTAGCGTCTGATGCCAAATACGATTTTGGTGATGACGGCAGTATGTTTGAATGTTCAATCTTTGCAGTCAATGTCCGCAACGCAGATGAAGCGTTAAATAAATGTATGTAGGTATAATCTTAAACACTGTTAGTAGGAGGTATTCATTATTATATTTGTAAAGTAGTTCTTTTTACTGGGCTCTTTCTTCAATTAATGTGTCCTTGCTTCACGGGAGATTATACATGTATACATATCACATTCCGTAGGTCCCCTTCCTTACTGACTAGGTGGTAGGGTTACCCGTACTCGCCCGGGTTGGTACCATCGCATTGAATGAACGATGGTCGAAGCGGCAACGAAAATTGTCCATGCTCATCATAAATTAAGATCATGGCATCGCACCTTATTCCTTGGGAATGCGGTGTGTAGGGCTAATATCACGTCTCTTTGTAACGTTAAACCTCTATTCTTGGTAACTGTCTATTTTAAATTGGCAAATGTCTACACACGCCATCGCTGCCCATTAACTGTGGAATAATAATAATAATTGCTCAAGATGGAGTCTAGACCCGAATCGAACAAAATTACTCGCCCAAATTTTTAATTTTCGAAACAATAGGCACAAAAAGCCGTTTGGTTCCGCCATTAGATCATCTATGATTACCTCAAGGGTTTATGGGGATTCATATGATCGATTGAAAACACATGTAGACTGACACGTATAAGATAAACGTCAACCGTTTGGTTAGACATTCACCTCAAATTATTGATTTCAAGTATTTTTTCATTACTTTCTTAGAGTAGAGCATGTATGGAAAGATGTATGTCTGTAGATGAAGCGAAAGAGGTGTGCTGTGATCGTACCCTATGGGTGCTCTATCATCTCTACCTACCTCTGGTGGGATGGAGGTATGTATGCATATCATATTTTCACATGAATTTTTTCTCTTGGTTCGTAATATTTCTGATATCATAGATATCTTGAATGACATCGTGGCAAAAGAAAGTAGTACCGCGACAGTATAACTATACAAAATATCCTTCAACATTAAAAATCGGTCTTCGAAATCAACCTTCCATCATTGACATCAATATTACTACGTAAGGACAACAAATCTGGAGCAACATAAGTGGTATTCTATGCGTCGCGGGGACACCACTTTGTCGCCAGACAGCCACTCGCTGTCGTCATACGCCTGTGCGCCTCTGGCTAATAATGCGCATGAAAAATGCACAATTGTGTTGTAAAACCCAGCCAGAATTACATGTAAAACTCAAAGAAAGAAGAAATATCGGAACGCCGCAACTGGCGACAGAATTGTAAGAATTGAAAAGGGCATATCCTTACCTTTTACATATTACTGCCTTCCATCCTCGACGATTGAATGTCTCGCTTTATTGCACGAATCCCGGGCCGGGCAGGCGGCGGCGATGCGACGCGTCCTCGTCCCCTATTATTTTATTATTCTAACCCTTTCGTATCCACACGATTCATTATGCCCCTACCTGCGTGTTCCGGTATGCTTTCTATTTTTTTCGTTCTCTATTATTTTTCGGATCGCTTTAATATGCATGCGCGGTGTAGATGCTTTATTCTGACACGATTTTGGTGTGAAAATGTCATACCCAGACAGTAAATTGTTGACGTGTTTAGTAAAGGTCGTGGCACCAATAATCTAAGCGTAAGCGATACTTTGTGGGACTTTAAAATATCTCCGTGTCTCTTCAGTCAAGTACCATGCTTGTCATAAGTATGTTTGTCATCCAGACTATACCATTCACCTACCAATATCTACCAATACCTACTTACTTCCTTGCAACCTGATTTGATTTATAACTTTATTTCAATGCTAACGATAAGAAAAAGTGAATTATCCTGCAATAACTCAAACGTTATTTTTGTATTGAAAAATATGTTTGTTAATTAATGTGTCCATCGCACGAAAATCTAAGTATTTTATGAGCTTTAAATTATAATACCAAAACACTTTCTTGAAAAATGTAGTTAAAATTATTGAAATGCTTTTTTTCCTATTGAAATAATAAAACCTATGGCCTTTCATCTTGAAACGACCAACGCCATTCTCTCGGAAATGGCGGCTTGTTCTAATTTCAAATGAATTCTAACGCTTTGTCTTTGTACTAATGTGCTATTAGAAATATTCCGGTACACAAGAGAACGGCCCTTTGTTTTAACGTTATTCATTCTCTCACAATAATAAAATTATTTCAAGAATTCTCTCGCATATGAATATGAATTCCGATTATTATTAGACGATGCATATGCTATATCAGATTTTATTCAATGTGTTGAGACAGCAGGTGGCACGTTAATGAATCAGAATTAAATAAAATGTTTACCTTTATCAGAATAACTTGAAATATGTCTACCACTAAGCTTACAATCCACGTAACAGTACTTAGCAAAGGAACAAAAATTGTTTTTTTTTACACAATTGTGAATAAGAAAAAATTGGTACTCCAGATGTGCTCATGTTTTGAACGGAATGTAAACGAACTTGATATTTTGGTCCCGACCCCCGCAAAGAGACCACGTTGTTCCCGAAAATAAACAGAATGTCAGATTTACGAGTTCGTAAACTTAGGGCCGAGTGCACGAAAGGACAAAACATCAAAATCAACGTCAACGTATGATTAAACACGCCACTTTGTATTGACAGTATGGAAGGAACTCCATGCGGTTCACTAAAAGTGACGTGTTTTAACGTTGATTAACTCAGCCGTCTCTTCGTGCAATCGGGCCTTAGTCGGCGCGTGACTTGCAAGAAAACGAGCCATATATGCTTAATTTAGGATATGGAGATAAGAATTTTTGCAAAGAATACAGTTATCTTATTTTTTTAGGGTCCCGTCGAAAATAACGAGAAAAGGAAGCCTTATGGTCTGACTCCGGTGTGTGTCGGTCACTCATTTTACCCCAAATTGTTCTCCTATTAACGGTTGTTTGACAATTAAAAAATATATATGCGAGAGTGGTCGTAGAACACTAAGTAGGTACAATGTTCCTTTCGCTATTTATTATTCGCAAGAATTTTTTCACGCAATTGTAAAACCGACATAAGCCACAGAATAACGCAAAGTCATCCCAAAGAAGTGCACGAAGCGAAGTAAAGTATGGGTGACCGTTTAGATTCGAGTAATGTTTGACGGGACAGATATAATTCGTTCCATGCTCGCCCTGCGATCTGGACGTGTATTCTTGGCATTCAGTCATTGCGGATTCAGTAGAGTTAACAGAAGAAGAATTTACTTTGACACTACGGTTAACTCTACTGAATCCGCAATGACTGAATGCCAAGAATACACGCCCTGACGGGATATTCCGGGAGGCCACGACATTTTTGGTCACGATAAGGTAAATGGCTGAATCTGGGTTCACATGTTAGAGACCATCCTCTGATGCTAAATATGTCGGTCTGCCTGTGCCAAATGGTTGCGTTATCTAGATTGGCTATATAAATAATTAGTTGGTATGTACCTGCTGTTGAATATACTGATTGTCTAGAAACATTGATACCAATTAATTATACAACAATAACCAGTCGATTTTTTAATTAAATACTTAAATATACCTAAAGTTATATCTGTAACCTAAATCGCCTATAACTACGAAATGCAAAAAAAAATTTGTTCCATTTTGGTATTGCTAAGCAAGTATTTACTGATACTTTCATGCTTCGTTATTTGCGCCAATTTACCTTATCGTGTATATTTTTAGTCACCATAACTACATTTTCAGGCGCCTTTTCTAGGTAACGCAACCACTTGGCACAGGCAGAACAACACATTTAGCTTCAGAGGGTTGGTCTTTATCCTGTGAACCCAGTTTCAGCCATTTACGTTATCGTTACCATTTTTGTCGCCACCTCCTAGTCTAGGGGGACTGAAGCTCTGTCTCTTTGACAGCAAAAATGTCGGACACATTTTCCTGTCTAGCTCTCATCCGTGTAACGCTCGATAAAGAACATATGTAGTTCCAGTCAGTGGCGTAGCGTAGGTCACTAGCACCCGGTGCGGACCCCAAATTTGCCTCTTATTTGTGTGATTGATCATGAAATATGCCTTTTTACCGTGCATAAAATTAAAGCACGGTCAATGGGGTACTCTTATTCTCTTATGCTTATATTATTCTTACTCTTATACGATTAAAATCGAATCAAAATTAATTTCCTAAATAAAAGTTTTTGAATTGAAGAAACTTGCATCATTCCACCCATGCATAAAATGTTGACAAAAAGATGTTGAGGGTAATATTTTTTTCCGCCACCTGTGAAATGCCGCCCCGCACCCTTCGCCCCCCCCTCCCCATCCTACCCACTGGTTCGCATAACCATATATTGGTTATTGAAACTATGTTCATTATTTATGTACACTTATACTCAGCTAGTTGTGCACCACCTTATTACTTTTCCTCAAATGTAATACTTTTTTAAGAAAAAGCTAGTTATAGTTTGGGGGAAACACCAAGGCAGGGAGTGTGTTCCACAATCTACAGGATTAACAGGATCGATTGGTTATAATTCTAGGAACATTGAGTCGCAGGTCGAGCGGAAGTAGAAAGGAGACTGAGGGATGGCGTTATGCAGCACTGAAGAGCATGCTCCGTTGTACAGACGATACTGTATTGTATCAAGTATCAATGTATACAATTGTTCGAAGTTGGAGGGTATCTGAATTCTGCGACACTTCGGGGTGGTCGGCGAAAGACGGCACGCTGTATTGAGTCCTAGGGGCCAAGCAGGTCTTAGCTCAAACGTCCCAAAAGTGCGAACAATACTCCACGGAGCAGCACTATGGATCCAGCGTGAAATAATGACTCACCCTGTTTTTTATGTTTTGTTTTTTTTTATTTCATTTGGGAAATCAACAGCGTATTACATCACAAGTTAACAAAATACAGGAGCTAAAATATGTTGCCAATTACAGATTTCCTCTAATATTAACAAAGTAAAATTAGACACCAGACACAAATTTTGGTTAACTATAGAACGTTCATTACAGTAAGTTGTATTTAAATTACATAGGTAATGAGCTAATTGCTTAAATTTAAATAATACATTTTCTTTCTACACGACCTTATGCTTGTTTAATGTGTGAATGTGAGTGGGTGTTTGTGAATGAGTGGGCGTGAGGGTGTGAGGGTGTGTTAGGGTGTGAGGGTGTGTTAGGGTATACGAGGGTGTGTTTGTGTGTGTGATATGTGTTTCATATTTATTTGTTTTCTGTATCTTTTAAGATATTTAGTATTTTTATTTTAAACTCTCTTTTTGTGTTTTTGTTAAGCGCGTCATATGGCGTACGCCAGAGCCCATGGGCCTTCCAACTTTCAGGGGTCTGCGATAACCATGCTAGCCGGCCAGGTGCTTCTTCACACCATTGATTACCGATCTAATAGATAAAGGATCTAGTGGATCGGTGTGTTCATATTTTTGTAATGACAACTGTGGATTTGTGCATATTCCCTGTTACGTGTTTACCGACGGTAGAAAGGGGACAGAGGGACAGCGTTATACAGCTCCGACGAGCATTATCCATGGTAAAGACGATAGAAGACAGCGAGAGACCATATATCTACACCATATACCTCGGAGTCGTCGACTAGCACTTTGACAGCTTGAAAAAGTAAAACCACAGATTATCTAGAAAAAAATTGTATGGAATTTGACGCTTTTACGGAAAACGCCAGTCGATCGGTTTTCCGTGAACGCCAATTTAGGTGACAAGTGGGACTACGGGCTCAGGTAGCCAAGCAGGTGCTTGAAAACTCCTACGTTTTTTAAGCTTGGCTTACGTAATACACATAAATTTAATAAATAATTCTAAGACGATGGTCAAAGCGACATTAAAAAAATGTTCGAACTTTATACCCTGTATTTGGAATAGTACGCATTCCATATCACCTTCTTCCAGCGTTCGTTAGCGCGTTCTCATTTCGAAATTGTAACTAAACTCGGTTCCAAACTCCAAAGTAATAAAAAACGTATTTTAGCTAATTAAAATTCTATCCTTAGATACGCTTAGAACTAGAATTGCTCGTCGGTTGCGATTGAAGGAAGAATCTCGTCTATTTGCATAGAAAATAGCTAATGCTCTGGCCGGTACATTTCAGAGCACTATTTGAATTCATAATGTTTTCCTTGTATTCGATAGTCAAATTAAACAAATCTTGCTCGATTTCGGACTCGCAATCGAAGGGTTCCGTACCATCGTTCAAGGTTTAACACCAAGAAATCAGGTTTTTTTGTATGTATAACGGCAAATTAAATGCACACTCTGTGAAAAATGCAGCTGCCTACCCAATACGGTTCATGAGATACAGCCCTGTGACGGACGGACGGACGGACAGTGGAGGCTAAAAACATTAAAAAATAACTTATGTCGACCAAATTAGCAAATAAAAAATTACAAGCAATTCAAATAAGTCGATAGCGCGCGAAATGGCGAAAAATCTATTCGCACCGCCGCCATCTTCCTTTATAAATTCTTTATCATAAGACGAGTTTGTAGAAATGACGAGTTAATACCGATAAAGCGAGACATTTTGTGGGTAAGAGGGTTGTCAACTGTCACGCTACAGAATCAAACATCAAACGTCAAATTAAAACTCGATCCGAGCACAATGGCGACGCTAGGGAGTTCGCGCCGTGCGCGGTTCCCGCCAACGCGCGAAACGTCAGATCCCTCCTCGCGTCAACCGCGAATCCCGCGGGGTTCGCCCAATCGTGTCACACGTTCGATTGATTGGTTGGCGAAAAAGTGCTATTATCGATGCGCCCCTAACGCGGGGGTGACGCCCGTGTGCATGCTGTGGGGGTGGCGGGAGGATGCGAGCTGAGCACATGTGTCGTGTGATGTGGCGAGGGCGTTAGTGCGCAGGTCTCAAGATGGACGTTCCCGGTTCTGTAGAGAGTCGCGTATGTACAGAGTGATTTTTTTCTACTGTGCCTTCATGGCCAAATCCGAAACTATAAGAAATAGCGAAAAACACTCTAAACGATTATGAGGCCGATTTGGATTAAAACTAAAAATGCATTAATCGATTTTAGGAAAACAAATCTAACCGGGAATCGAACTCGTTGATTTTGGAAAATTCAGCTGCCTGCCTAATACGGTTCGTGAGACACAGCCCTGTGACGGACGGTCGGACAGCAGAGGCTAACAACCCTAAAAAATAACTTATTTCGACCAAATTATTGTTATTACATTAGACGGTAGTGTCGCTTATAAGGAACTTAGGTGGATTTTAAATAAATTTATTCATATTTTCAAGTATTACATTACCAGTACCTTCAATAATCGAATTGTGTAAAATATTGGGGAGATAATACAATTTTGTACGCTGACGATGTTGTGATGCTAAATGCACGTGTTTTGAGCTGCATTTCCAATTATTTGATTAGTGAAGGTACGGGTAATGTATATGAATACTTGAAAATATAAATTAGTTTATTAAAAATCAACAATTTCCTTTATTTTGCCGTGACAACTTGACTGCTGCAATAATAGAGAATGCAATATTTTTCTCAATATCAACGAGCTTGATTCCCGGCTCGAAAGTATTTTGTTTTCAAAAATGTAACAATGCAGTTTTAGTTTTTATCAAAATCCGCCTCGTGACTCCATTGAGCGTTCCCTGATATTTCTTATAGTTTCGTATTAAAAAAATGTATAATATTTTCATTTTACCTGAATATCGAGGTATTTTTTAGTTTATTGAACTTGGATGGCTAATAATACACCTACTGCCATGATTTTAGTCCACCACGATATTCGCGTTCTGGTTCCATGACACCTTGCTTATATGCACGGCTTTAAACGGGATGAATAACAGGGACCAATTGCCGCTTCGACCACCGATCATTCAATACTATAAAAACCCGAGAAGAAGTAACCATGCCACCTAGTATCGATAATTACCGTTTTACGTCCATATCACGAACGACACATTCTTTAGCTGGCTATGCTATTCACGATTCCGGTCTTTTTCTTATACAAAAACTTGTATGGCTAAATACACAATTCTGCTCTAATTAAAAATTAACAGGGTTAAAATATAGATTTTTATAAAATAACCTTTCTGTCTTGGTATAGTTGTTTTGTATTTATTATTTTCAACAATTATGAAATGGCTAAACTGCCTCACGGTAATTGACAAAATTCAATGTATTTTTGCTTTCATCTTTCCCTTCAACTAAAAATGGTTACTTTGGTCTCTCTCTAAGTGTACATTTGGGTACAGATACAATTTTGATGTATAAAATGAATGAATATATATAACCAATGAATTTGGATAGGAGAAAACCAGAAAAGCTTAAAACTACTACGGCGCAACTTTTTTACTTTGAATAAAACAAAATCGCATCAAATGCGGCTTAATATGTTTTGTTCCTCGTTTATTATAAACAACACACGTTGCCTTCATTTGTAATAATATAAAAACCAAAATACAATATTATTCATTAAACACAGCCATACGTGTGCTTCTTAGATACTTTATGTGTTATCGTTGAGATACCACAAGATACGGCAAACAAAGATGGCCGCCCCGTGCCGCCTGGGAAAGAATAAAGATATTCAAAACGGAGTGAAAGGTGTCGCATAGTATCTGGTGGCAAGAAATTTATTTATTTATTCGGTAACGGTAGCCCGCGCCGGCGCGTGGGCGAACCTTAGACGTTTCCACCACGTCCGGAAACTTATATTTACTAATGATGTTGACTCTGTGCTCGCTGGGTGTAGTGTACATGGGAAATTAACTTTCGGCGTGTTTGCGCGGCGACCTAACGGTGTCGACCTTATTGGGTCGACGGATGTTTAAGGTGGCCCAACCCGCTCATCTCCCCATACAAAAGGGGAAAGAAGATCACGCCCATATTTCTTTTCAGAGATCCAAAATTTTGCTCCAAATAGCTTTATTTGATCGAACTAGATGTCTGATCACCATTGGCATTGTAAAATTGTGTTTGGTTTCTAAGCTATAAGGTCGGAAAGTTCGAATTTTTCGCGCGTTTTATACAATAACTTTGGAGGTAGATTACGCAATGATAAAGTAAGAACATCGTAAAAAGATTAGTCATCAGACATAGCTTATTTAATCAAGATTTATGATCTATTTGGTTTTTGTTAGATTTTTGACTACAGCGGTCTTGGTTTACTTTTAGCTATAAGTCGTTTTGAAATTAAAATTTTCGTAAACCTTACCAAATCATACACTATGCACATTCAAGGGCGTCGCCAGCCGATGGCGCAGGGGGGGGGAAAGTTGACTTTACCTACTACTATTCATACTTTTCTCATTCTCATTGGTGAATTCATTCGAGTTTCGACGTACGGGAATGATTGTTCAAGGCTTGAACTTCAAGCAAATCAACTCAAACACTTAGGACTTTGGTTGCATTATATTTGGCAACTTTTTTAGAATCTTTAGGGGGGGCAGCTGCCCCTCCCTGCCCCCCCTTGGCGACGCCCTTGTGCACATTGTCTTTTTTGTAGACATGTTGCATCTTCCTCATCACGGAGCCTGTCTTATTCTTTGAAACAGAGAAGGTCCCAGAGCGCAACAGCACGGTTTTGTACCGTGCCCGCGAATGAGTTAGGCCCGCTGGGTTGGGCCACCTTAAGCGGGTTGGTCACATTTAGAAATAATTATTTCGAGCTGCTCTAACTAAGCGACGTCGGGCTCTGGCTATCTCGTTTTAATCGCAAAAATTGGTCCAAAATGTTTAGGTATGAGGATGCTCTTAAGAATTCTCCATAGAAGTTCACAAAACTCACGCCTCCGCGCGGTTTTATAATGTGGTTGTATGTATATCAATTTTGATACTATACCCGAAAATCTAAAGTATCATTAAAAGTATCGGTTTCAAATATATTAAGGCTTCCAATTTTGTTTTCGCCAGCTGTGCCAATTCCGCCATGAATTTCAACTAGGAATTATAGGACTTAGGCTCTCTGAAGTTTACGAAACTCACGCCTCCGCACATTTTATGTTGTAATGTCCAAAGAACGTTATGTTGTCGTCGTTAATTCATACATCAAAGTCCATTCTTGTGTGAAAGAGAAGTTACAAGAAACTTTGAGTAGGCCGGAGTACGGAACCCTGTCTCTTTTGAACCGACTTCACAAAAGGAGCAGGTTCTATCGACTTTATGTCCGTTCACAGATTTTATTATAATTGTTTAACAAAAAATATTAAATATCTCTCTAAGTACATGCTTTAAGTTTGACATCACTACACTGCAGGATTCATGCTTGTCTACTAACTACAAGAACCGGATGGACAGAGAAAACTGTCAGTTCCACTAGTCACCCCTTAGGCAATATGCATTTAATTGATGGGAACAATCAAGCTATAAGTCGATACAAACCGCATTCATTGGATAAATCGTTGTCAAGTTATAAGCACACATACGCAGGCAGTCAGAGAGACTCCAGAAGTAAATATTTTATGGGCGCATGGCGTTGTTCAAATTTAGCTTTGACGCAACAATCATTAGTGTCCAATTATTATACCGACCAAAAGATTCTAGAACCTTCCTCCACCGGTAGAGTAGCATCGATTCATTTAAATTCTACGGAGACACATCTTCCCCACCCAGTAAGTCGATTACAATATTCTATTCACATATTTCTGCCTTTTTCGGTATCGTTTTACAATGCAAATGTTTTCTATTACGTCTCCGAATCGTAATGAGATTTCCGCCACCGGTTTGTCTGCGTGCTCTCGTGTTCTCACGGCTCACATCGGTATGCAAATTCCCTCTAAGGGCATTGTGATTTCGCTGGGAACTATTGATATTCGAATGGTTGCTTCCCCGGTCACACTGCAATGCTTACCTGTATCAAGAATGTTTGCATAATTCTGTTCTTCGTTGTTGAGGAAAAGGATTGTAAGTTTATCATAGATGTTCGACAAATAGGGTGATAAGTCAGGTAGCCATGCATTTCGTATGTAAGCACTATGCTGCTTATAGTTCTGGCTTCCGACGCGACGGGACTAATTTATTAGCGAGCACAGCCAAAAGTCGTATTGCGCTCTGGCACCGTCTACGCGTCTGTAGTTCAAAGAACAGGCTCCGTGATGAGGAGGACGCAACGTGTCCACAAAGCAGGCAATGCGCATATTGTTTGGCTTGGATAGTTTTACAAAATCATAAATTACAAATCGGCTTATAGATGAAAGTAAATTACGTAGCAAAAAGTCAAACAATAACCAAATCTATTATAAATATTCATGGAACAAGCTAGGCTTGATGAACTTGTTGCATAAAGCGCGCGAAACTCAGGATACAAACACAATATTACAATGTACAATTTTTGATTACAGTATTATAGATATTTTTATTTGAATAATACGCAGATTACTCGCGAAACTACACAATTTGTTGTACCTCAAACCTCAAATTGACTAAACAGTTAAAAGCACACCAACATATGCGCTCTCTGTTCAATGATGTTTTAACATAATCTTCCTGCAGTTTTTGGCCAGGATAATTCATTTTTATGGATATAAAATGAAAAAAATATAGATATTATAGGTAACTATTTGTATAGAATAGAAGTGTTCTTAAACAAGGGTTCTTATGTTTTTGTACGTATTTGACACGTAGCCATGCACAAAATTAATACTAGCTGTGGTACCCGACTCCGCTCGGGTCAGTGTCGTTTTGGACTGATGTCGGGCTAAATTATTTCCTTGATATTATATGGGTTGCCCACGCAAAATTTCATCCCCTTTCGAGTATAATTTTCACCACAAAAAGTAGTCTATGTCCTTCTCCAAGGTCCACGCTATCTCTATACCAAAATTCATCAAAATTGCTTAAGGTCGCCCCGTAAGCATCAGAAAATGTCGCCTCCCATACAAACGTAGTTTACTAATAATTTGAAAACCACTGTTACAACTTACTTGATATTTGGTATCTAATATTAGGCTACAAATATTTGTGTCTGCATGTCTTTGTTTTTTCGGTAAATGTATTCTGGGTCAAACAACAGAGAAAACTAAATTCGTATGAAGATTTTCTTTTTGCTTTCATTTCATTCGGTTTGGATTTTTCAAAAAACCAAATCGTACAGACACAGATATTAGTTACTTGATATTAGATATTAAAAATCAATTTAATTGGAATAGCGGTTTCCAAATGATTAGTAAACTACGTTTGAATGGGGAGCATAGCTTACGGGCCGTTCTTAAGGCGTTTAGGCGTGAAAACGCGACAGACACAGTGACTTTCGCCTTTATAATATTATTATTATTTATTTCATGCATTCAATTAAAGTACCTAAGCAATACAAGTTACTTAGACACTCGTGAATATGTCACCAAAACTCACCCCTTTCGTACCACTTTATTCCCGTGATATGTGGGTTTACACGAAACCTTAAAAGGTCGTTCTGTCCATGCCCAGCATTACGCAGTAAGTCGAGGAAACCAAAGATCGAGCCCCAATGGTCATAATTACGTCCTATTCAAGCAACCTTGGACGAGTGGACCCACTCACATTTCATTATTCAAACTAATAAAATTAATGGAATCTCAAGAAACGCAACACGTCTGCCATCACGAAAGTAACTTGTTTTCGAAGCTTACGTTGGCGCCATCAAACGATCGTTAATCGGCGGACGACTTGCAGAATGACTAGTCATCTGTACGAGTATGTATGTCACCGCCATATTGTGAAAGCGGTACTATTATAAATTCACTAGTAAATTAAAAATCTTTTTTTTTTAAATAATCCTGACCTAATCTTACTTTTAATCTTACCTAACCTAACCCATTGAAAGTTTGTTGAAAATAACAATATCATTAGTAATATTATAAGAAATGGAAACAGTTTTGTTAGTTCGTACGATAGAAAGGTTGCTAGAAAAATTATAATAATACTGCTTTCACAATATTACTGCGACATGTACACAGGTACAAGTATCTCTCACAGAATAGTTAATATAATGAATACCGCCCGATTAACCAATTTGTGGCGGGTAGATGGCGCTATTCGCGTTGTAATACATTTCGTAAATGCATTTTCACACCTCCGTTTGAAAACTATTTCTCGGATGATCCCTAATTAATGCTCATTTAAGATAAATGGATAATTACCTAATATTACAAATTCGAAAGCGTGTTAGTTGATTTGTCTTTCTTTTTTTTTCCGGAAAAAATAAATTTTCGATATTGTCCCCAGCGATACCGGGTACTGCAGCTAAATATGAAATTCTTAGTTTTGTATTGCGATGAATTAAAACATCGGAGGAACGTGTGCACACGATAATATACATAGATAATATACCTGTTATTAAAAACGCAATTACTGTTTATTTATTGATACTAAACTTTAATAGTCTCGCTTTCTTGAATACGACTACGATATAAATTAGGTTTTTTCGGCCTTGAACTCAGTTTGTCTCTATTACGGGTAATTACAGTTTCTAGCCCTTAACAAATGATTTCCAACGAAAATTGCTTAGGATGAGCTCAGATAACAAGTTTATGAGTAACATATCATGCTTAATATTAATCCCTTAATAAATTATAGGGAAAAAAGCAATGCATCACCATTACAAGTTCATAGAAACGTAATGGAAAGTTTATTATTTATTTTGTAAAATAATAATTTTAGGAAAACTACTTAATCTAAACTTAATATAAAATGTGTCCGTCTTGAATATCAAGGCTCTATTCGTCTATATGTTTCTATTATGTTCTGTTATTGTTTTTTGTGGGTAGTGCCAAAGTGAGAAAGTCAACTGTCAAAGGCAAAAGCATAGCTTGTCCCGGACGATTTTATTTTAATATTAAGAATAAGTTTATTTGAAAATACGGGCAAAGCGTTGCCCATTTATTGGTAGGTCCCACCATCTTTGTGGTCCCACCAGTCAAGGTTATTCTCACAAGAATCAAAAGCAGATGCTCGCATCTGAATGAGTATGCAAATTTAACTTATATGGGACGTTAAAATTATTTCCAAAGTACTCAAACAATAAACTTTTTAATATCAGATTTACCTATTACGAACGGATAGCATTACATTGAAAAAACACCCCCGGGCAGATGTTTGTAATTCAACTAAAAAAACTGAAAAGTTATGAGGAAAAAACACCATCTCTATTATTTAATTTCAAATGACAATTACTTTTTTTTGTTTCGCCCAGAAAAAAAACTTTCCCCTTTCGAAATTGGTTTTTTTCTTTTCAGTTTCAAACGCTTGTAAAAAAACAGCGGGCAACACCGTTGGGGTCTGCGTATGCAAATTATCGAGAACCGTTTGAGCGCGAATTATGGCGAATAGAGCTCGCAAAAACGCGACAATGCCGCGCGGCGCACCCGGCGCGCGGCGCGCGAGCGAGCGCGCGGCGTGCTGGCCGGAGCGCGGTCAAGTGTGCACTTTGGACTGGCTAAACGTCACTTGGTGGGCACGACGATTCTCGACAAAGGGAACGCGACATGTCGACCCACGTATATAATGTGTAACAATTAAATGTGCCTGGAAGCATTGTTTGAAATATGTTAAATTTAAAAGAAATACTGCTTTTATTAAGAGTTTTTAAAGTGTTTTAGCATATTGAAGTAAATACTTCGCTAAATCAAGTTACAAATGGGCTGAAAAACTGTTTTTCCGTAAATAAAAGTAATATACCGAACACCAGTGTAAGTGTAACACAGCCCGAAAGTGTAGTTACTTCTACGACTCGTGCGTATAATATTTAATATATTTGAAGGGAGGCACAAAACTTTTAATAAGTAAACATTTACTTTTTTTTATTCTACAAAGCAAACCGCAAAAACAACAATCATTATTATAAATATTATTTCTGCCTACAGAATTAATATCATAAATAAGTCTCTTATTTATGTGATTCATTTTATAAGCAGAAATAATATCCATAAATAAATGTATCATACCAACCAAATATACAACTCTCTCGGATGTTGACGATATGAATTTCAATATTATATGTATTTACATATCACAACTTGACACCAAATCAACATCAAATCTCAAAGCTGTACGGCAAATGGTTTATCATAATGACGATTATTATCAATATTCCGTTTATAATCTATTACTTTTTCGATATCAGATGAACAAACTAATAAGTGGATCATTCCCATTCATTTGGTGTCGAATTAAAGACAGTGGAATTTCGATCACTAATATTTCTCACATTTAATATCGCTTTCCTGTCATCAATACTTCGATTTTATTACTTTGATCTCCAGACATTTACAATATAAATCGGGCGTTGAGTAGCACACGTTATAAATCTGTCTCATTAGCGAAATTATAATGGAATTCGCATTAAGTAAATATACTTTTTCGTACTAAGCATGAACGTCGCTTATTCCAAGGAATGTGACATGTATGTATGCATAAATATGTTTGAATGTTCAATCTTTGCAGTCAAGGTCCGTAACGCAGGTGTAGCGTTAAGTAAATGTATGTAGGTATAATCTTAAATACTGTGTTAGTAGGAGGCATTGATTACGGGAAGAGGGACTGTAGGAGAATTTCAAATTATGGGTATACAGCAGGTGGCGAAATTGGTTGGACGCGATGCCCGCGATTGGTATGTTTTGCTGGTTCGGATCCAGCCTTGCAGTATATTTGTAAAGTAGTTATTTTTACAAGGATCTTTCGATTATACATGCATACATGTCACATTCCTTGGGATTCACATTAGTTAACGGTGCGGGCGTTGTTCACGATGCAAGCGAAAAACCGAAAAACGGTTGTTTCGTTCTACGTCAGGGGTGAACCGCAGTGAGGGGTGAACTGCATAAAGGGGGGGGGGCTTGTCTCGCAGACTAAAACAATCAAACCCTTTGTGGTGACAAAGGAGAGCAAAAGACAATAGCTTTGTACCTCCGTCGAGCCGTGCATATTATGATCATGGAAAAAAATATTCATTTCTAAATAACTGGCCTGAACGAATGCTGATTTTGTTGTACGAAATTAACAAAATACTTGGTGTGTACGTCGAATTATATGGTGCCACTGGTGTTCTTCGCTATTTCTACTTTAAACATAAAATAAAATCGAATATAAACTAGGGTTGTTAAGGGGTTGCGTGAGTCTATGTAGATGCCCGCTACAGTCTTTCCTGTAGCGGCATCTACATGTCAGAACAGTTATAGTTATATGTCAGCCATATAACAATAACTGTGTTGGCGAGCGCACGAAGCAATTTTGTTTTAAATGTCTTAAAACAATTACAAAAATAAGCTAGAATTTGTCTTTGTAAGGATTTCTCAAAAACACTAGTACTACAACTCCCCTTTACAACTAGCTACTTTTTGCGCTATAGCTCACAATTATCTCACAAATGCTAACCTTTTCTATTCGCGCACAAACCCCCTTAATGACCCTAGAGTTTAGAAATAAGAGTTTTTTACACAGAGCCTATATTGATTTAAAAGTGGGATATAATTGATCAATGACGTATGCGTTACGTTGTGTTTTACATATATAATTTAGGCTTGATAAATGAAATACTTACACAACAAGAAAAAAAACTAGTTCTTTTTTCTCGTTACCGACACTTCAGGATGACTTCAAATCGCGTTTCTCTAGAGTTCAAAAGTTAACTAGGCGGGAAGAGTCTCTAAACTCGTCGGTCGAATACACTAAATCAATTACATAGAAAAATACGTTGACGTTGCGCGTTATCATACGAATCTGAAGCCCGATTGACTTTGACAGCTTGAAAAAGTAAAACTACAGAATTTCTAGTAAAAACTTGTATGGAGTTTGACGTTTTTACGTAACTTCGAGTTAACGTAACGTAAACACCAATTTAGGTGAGAACTCTGACTGACCACTCCGATCTGTTTTGCCAAACGGGTCTGAAGAAGTACAACTTCAAAAACTTATGACGAGTTTGATGTTTTTACGTAACTTCGAAGTTCTGCTAACGCTAATTTAGGTGAGAACTCTGAGTGACCACTCCGATCTGTTTTGCCAAACGGGTCTGAAGAAGTACAACTTCAAAAACTTGATTAAACCGACAGAGATTCTTAAATGCCTAACTTGGAGTGCTCCGTTACAAATCGACACTCTAGCGCCTAATTGTATAATGTGTAGAAGATATTAGGCGGACGAGATCTTTATTACTGCTGGTAGTTTTATGGCTTTCAAGATGTCTGCACGGCTCAGTGGCCATAGCATTGGCGGTGCCGGCTTCGATTTCTTGTAAGGCGGGCGACACGTCAGACCGATTTGTGGACGATACGCGATCAAAACTATTCAAGGTCAATATGATACTTCATCTGTTTACGTGACATATTTTATTACATGGCAATAAATTTAGTAAATGGCAACATTATGCACACATCCTGAGAATGACCTAAGTAATCCCAGCTTATTATTGTAGTTGTTTACAATTATTAAATGCATAACCGATTAAAGTGCTCGCGACTACAGTTATAGTTTGTATGTAACTTCATATGTTAGAGGAGTTATAGCAGAAATAACGCCGAAAGACTGTGGCGCCATCTACATGGACGCACACGCCTCGAGCCTCAGAGTAGGCGTCTTGATATTACTCCAGATATTTCCCTCAAAGTACAACCTGGGGTCCCAAACTGGTGTGAAGAAGCACCTGGCTGGCCGGTATGGTTTTCGCAGCCCTCGTGAAAGTTCGAAAACCCATCGGCGTCGTGGTGTCCTGGCGTACGCCATATGCCGCGTTTAATATAAAAAATGGCCAAGTGCGAGTCGAACTCGCACACGAAGAGTTATGCACCTTCGAACAAGATTTAACACAAAAAAAATACTCTTTTATTTTTATATTTTTTAATTTGACCTTTTTGTTCTTATAGCGGCAACATAAATACACACTCTGTGAAAAATTCAGCAATTAAGGTTCCGTTGGCACCCTTTGGGTACGTAAAACTGCCATCCAGATTTATTGTACCGCCATTCGAATGTGGATTGCAGAAGTGAAGATCCGCTGGTGTGCGCCGTGCAGCTGTCGTCGGCGGCGGCGGCCGGCGGCGCGGCTGAGGCGATGCGGGCACTCTTTACAGCAATTGGGCCGAGGTCGGAGATCGCCCGTTATTCCTTTAGCGCTAATGCTCTCAAGGACCTCAACGCTCCTATAGAGGGACAGCGGGTTTATTTTATGGGGCATGTATTTTAGGGTTCCGTACCCAAATGGTGAAAACCTTATTACTAAGCCTCCGCTGTCCGTCCGTCCGTCCGTCTGTCCGTCCGTCCGTCCGTCCGTCCGTCCGTCTGTCACAGGGCTATATCTCATGAACCGTAATAGGTAGGCAGCTGAAATTTTCACAGAGTGTGTATTTATTTTGCAACAACAAATAGGTAAAATAAAAAATATTAAAAATTATAGGGGGGGCCCATACAAAACACGTGATTTTTTTAGTGTTGATAGTACGGAACCCTTCGTGTGCTAGTCCGACTCGCACTTGGCCGGTTTTTTTAGATGTGGTAACATTCAAAGTTACACCTCGGCGCAAAGCCTTTTGATACTGTTTCTATTTTCACAAATAATGGCCTACAATTCCATGTTTCTTCTCTTTGTTCGATCGCTAGATGGCGTGATTTGCATTTGTGCATGTCTGTGTTGTTTGCATTAAACGATTTTACAACTGTTTTGAGAGTAGCGGCGAAGGTAGTTAATTTAGCAATCTATATCTATATAAATAAAAATGTATGACAAAATGTGTTGCTAAGCGGCAAGGCTCGAGAACGGCTGTAATAATAGCCTCCGCTGTCCGTCCGTCCGTCCGTGCGTCCGTCCGTCTGTCACAGGGCTGTATCTCATGAACCGTAATAGTTAGGCAGATGAAATTTTCACAGAGTATGTATTTATTTTGCCACTATAACAACAAAAAGGTAAAATTAAAAAATAATAAAAATTAAACGGGCCCCCCATACAAAAAAACGTGATTTTTTGTGTTAAATCTTGTACGATGGTACGGAACCCTTCGTGTGCGAGTACGACTCGCATTTGGCCGGTTTTAAGCTAACCGTTTGAATAACACGTCCGTGAAGGTGAAACGTGAATGAATGTCCAAAACTAATTCGGCCCGAGCGGAGCCCGGAACCTCAGCTAGTTTAATATAAATTTTAACAATTTTTTTTCTGAATTTGCCAAAACTGCGAGAGTAGGTATGTACTTCATAAGTTTTCTTTTGTTCTTAATATTATCCTATTGCCTATTGTTTTTCCTATTTTTTTAAATTCAGCATTGGAAAATTATTTCAAACAGAATAATTAAATATGTTACGGTACTTTGAAAATAATAATTCAATAGTATGTGCGGTAAATAAACTTTCTCGTTTGTAACACACAAAAAGGAATGACTTTAAGCCTTTAATAATTGGTTAATAAAGCCTTAGTGGTTGCCGCGAAAACATTTTTGGAATTTGACGTTTCTTGATTTCGTTGCAATAGCAATTAGAAGTTTTATACCGTTAGATGGCCATGTTTAAAAATACCATCTAACGATCTATAATGTGATCTATAACCACAATGCGATAATCCAAAGCTCTGCATTCTCAGTAGTAAACAAATCAATAAAGCGTGTTCAAAAAAACCTAAAATATAATGAAATCCTAAAATGATTAAAACTGATATTTCGAGCATAGAAGATAATTTTGGTGACAGTATCGTTATTGTGAACGTTTTACTGGAAAATCTAACATTAAATTTCTACATACATTGTACATTATTTTTTCAATATTAAATTGTTTTCTAGCAATACAACTAGGTATTAGCTGCTGATACATATGTGTACATGTAATTTTGATTTTTGTATGATTCAGTATTTTGGTGTGGGGAACCTGGAACCAGACAATTTTAAAACTATGCTTTACTTTGCATTCTATGCGATTATCCATGCTGTTGTTTTAGATTAAGGGCCTGGTACTAGCCAAATCGCAAAGTTAGACGAGGCACCCCAAGTTAACTAACTAAGTCTGACGATTATAAGTGTCATTCTTACAATATATGATTCCTTGTCTAGGAATTGAATAATTTTCGTTAATGTATGTTTCCTTTTTCTATACAAAATACATTGCGGAAACGGTGTCCATTTCCGAACTTTTTTGACTAAATGTAGAAATCTAAAAGCAAATGGAATTTTTTGTTTATGCATATATGCTGTTTTCGCTTATATCTAGAAATCGAATTACTTTCAGATTTCTAATGAGAAAAATCAACTTTTTTATTTTTATTATTATTTAAATAAATGATGGAATAAAAAAATATTAACAATCCATTATCAGTCTGGAGTTCTATTTGGATTTGCTGAAGCGTTTCACTACATATTTTCATTTGTTATAAAGTGCATTTGTATGGCGCGAGTAGTTGGCTAGTCCTAGCGCCTTAAATAAATAAAATGTGTTATTGCCTCAAGCATTTAAAATTTAAGAAACATAATTTCGAATCGCTAGTACTGATCATTGCTATTAACGCTACAAGAATACCTTAACCGGAAATCGAACCCGTATTCACACGCTGCGCTATCCCAAATTAACCCATTAACAGGAGCACGTATTATTAAAATTTCATATCACACAGCGTACAGCGGGTCCCGCAGACTGCGTGACATGTCGCTAGCGGAGGGTTGGCTTTGTCTTTCGAGTTTTATTTTAAATAAAGGGTTGAAAAAACAATGCGCCCATTTGCATAGTCTAGAGGTGGGCCTGGCGCGAGTCGGCTGGGTATAAATTTATTCTTTTCAAATTCGTATCTCGTTTTTGGCACTTTTTGTTGCGAAACACGCCCTAGTCGAAAGGATGCCTCGGTCTACGTTTGAAAATTGTGACCATGGTTGACGATAGATGTAGAACTTAGAAATAGTAGTTGTATTTGAAAGAGTGCATGTTCTCTTTTGCACATAAAGGAGGTGTTAGTACCCGATCATATTCAGTTCCGTAAGGGCCTAAGTGAAAGCACATTTTGTTATTTTTAATAATACATACAATTTTTGTTTTTTTTTATGTGACTGGACATGGATGGCTAATACCACACGTTCTGTCATGGTATTAGCCCAACGCACCACATGGGAACTAGGTGCCATGCCAGGACCTTCCTTATATTGCACGGCTACATTGAACTGGATGGAAAACACTGACAATTTTCATTGCCGCTTCGACCATCGTTCATCCAATGCGATGGTACCAACCCGGGCGGGATAAACCCTACCACCTAGTAAGTAAGGAAGGGGACCTACAGCTTAACGTGGAATCCGAACCACGGCCAGCCTCTCTCAACGGTCGAATGGTCACCCATCCAAGACCAGACCGGACCCAGCGTTGCTTAACTTCGGAGAGCGATCGCCGAAGTGTCGCGCCACTGGGCCACTGAGGCTGACAAATTATGAATAAGATGAAAGAGAAATTGATCATTTAGCTGTATTTTAAACATAAAATTATCTATATCTAAGGCTCCCCTTCTTGTTTCAAACTTTTTTTATTCATTTTTATACATATTTGCCTCGTTATCTTCAAGAAAATCTAGATGGCGCCATCGAGTATCTGAAATACAGGAAAACAATTAATTTCAGCTTTATGCAACCTACATACAGGATGTTCCAAAAGTCATGGATCAAACGAAAAGTGGTGATAGAGGAGGTCATTTGCAATCAATTTCACCCCATATGTAGTTACCCCATTTTCAATGGTTTAGGAGTTAGAGCAAACTTAATTTTTTTTTTTAAATTTCTTATCTTCAAGAAAATCTAGATGCTTGGCTCCCTGGATTCGATGCTTCGCAGGACGTGCGTCTCGTCGACGACCCCGAGGTATCCCTAAATTTGGAGACCCCCCATCTCCGAAGAGGTGTAGGGTCTCTCTCTGGCTTCTATCGTCGTTACCATGGAGAATGCTCGCCGCATAACGCTATCCCTCAGTCCCCTATCTACCTTCGCTCAACGCGGAACAGGGGGAAAATACACAAATTCACAGTCGACATTCCAAAAAAAGTACCCACCGATCCTCTAGATCCTTTATCCATGGGTACGGTAAACAATGGAATGACCTCCCTTCCGAGGTATTTCCCCCAAATTACGACCTGGGGTCCTTCAAACGTGATGAAGAAGAACCTGGCCGGCCGGCGTGATTTTCGCAGCCCCCTGGAATGTTCGAAAACCCATGGGCGTCGTCGGACACCTTTAGGTCCTGGCGTGCGCCATAAGCCGTACCTATCATAAAAATAATAGATGGCACCATTATCGTAAAAGTAGTTAATAATTGACTTAGCATATATTAAGAGGGATTCTTCCATGGATCATGAGCCAGAAAACAATGTTTAATCTGCATGCCTCGTACCAAGATTACATTGGAAAGTTGATTGAACTCGCTGTATACAGGCTGTTAGCGGGTGTTTGGTCCAAAGGTTAACCAGGGTATTCCTTGATTTATTTGGGGCAAAAAAGGTAACATTTTGTTGTACGCCTTGAAAATATTCGCGCGCCCCATACATTTTGTTCATACCTACGCATTACAATTTAAGAAGCGGGCAAAAAATGTTTAAGCTGTTCAACAAAATATTTCTACCTTTTATGCTCCAGATAGGTCAAGCAATATACCTCCGTTAACGACGTAATCGACCACCAGCCCTTTTTAGGGTTCCGTACCCAAAGGATGAAAACGGAACCCTATTACTAAGCCCACGCTATCCGTCCGTCCGTCTGTCCGTCTGTCCGTCTGTCCGTCTGTCCGTCCGTCCGTCTGTCACAGGGCTGTATCTAATGAACCGTAATAGGTAGGCAGCTGAAATTTTCACAGAGTGTGTATTTATTTTGCCGCTATAATAACAAATAGGTAAAATTTAAAAAATTAAAAAATTAAAGGGGGGCTCCATACAAAGAACGTGATTTTTTGTTTTAAATCTTGTACGATGGTACAGAACCCTTCGTGCGCGAGTCCGACTCGCACTTGGCAGGTTTTTTAACCGATTAGTCTATACTTATATGATGTACAACTTATTTCAATGAAAACAAATCAATTTTTATTTAATTACTTAATTCAACTAAAACCTGTTTGAAAACGTCGCCAGACGTTAGACGTTGGAAATTATTTTGACCCCAGCACTGCACTAGTGCACGTGCAAGATGAGTGAAACGGGTTTGTCAATTCGATAAATCGAAGTAATTAATTGTGATATCTCGGAATATACTGTAAGGATTTTGTTGAAACTTTCACGATTTCAACGGCAGCACTGTCTATGAATAAAAAGCTGGCCAATTGCAATCAATACCAGTGCCAGATAATCAGCACTTAAGGTGGCCCAACCCGCGGGACTAACTCTTTCGCGGGCACGGTACAAAACCGTGCTGTTGCGCTCTGGGACCTTCTCTGTTTCAAAGAATAAGACAGGCTCCGTGATGAGGAAGATTCAACATGTCCACAAAAAAAAAAACAATTTGCATAGTGTATGATTTGGTAAGATTTACGAAAATTTTAATTTAAAAACGACTTATAGCTAAAAGTAAACCACGACCGCTGTAGAAAAAAATCGAACAAGAATCAAATAGATTATAAATCTTGATTAAATAAGCTATGTCTGATGACTAATCTTTTTACGATGTTCTTACTTTATCATTGCGTAATCCACCTCCAAAGTTATTGTATAAAACGCGCGAAAAATGCGAACTTTCGGACTTTATAACTTAGAAACCAAACACTATTTTACAATGCCAATGGTCATCAAACATCTAGTTCGATCAAATAAAGCTATTTTGAGCAAAATTTTGGATCTCTGACAAGAAATATGGGCGTGATCTTCTTTCCCCTTTTGTATGGGGAGATGAGCGGGATGGGCCACCTTAAGAAATAAATGCCCTTTAAGCGTCGATTAAAATAAATCAGCACTTCGTGAAAACCAAGCTTAACTTCATAATTAATTAAATGAGATATTTTAAAGTCTGAGAATGAGACAGCCAGGGTCAAAGAGTATCATCATATCACTCAGACTAATGCGTCGACCTCAGTTTTAACCGGCCATTTTGTGTTTCGACTTTTTTTGGGCAGAAAGCCTGCTTATTATAGATAACAAATTAAATAAGCGTGTTTTATGTCCACCCAAAGCAGTAAATTGAAATAGTTTTACGTAAATCACTTTGATTAATACAATCCATAAAACGTTTGCCACCAAGCATAACCAATTTTGCTTTCCGATTATAAAGAATACAAGCATTAAAGTTTTTAGTGCCGCGATGCGTGGAAGAAATAAAAAAAATGTTTCCGCCCGGGATCGAACCGGGGGCCTTGTGCGTGTGAAGCACACGTGATAACCGCTACACTACGGAAACCTGACGAAATTGGTTGAAATTAGTCTATTTATTTATTTATTGAACACATCTTGAATTTACATACATTCTCTGTTGGCAAAAAAAAAAAACCAAATCACAAGAGTACAAGTTACTACATTACTACATAAAGCATGAATCCCTATATGTCTATGAAAGCCTATATGTCTTTTATAAATTTATGTTTTTAATTGATGGATATATAAGAGGTTGTCTATCGACATATACATTGAAGCATCGTAATCGAAATGTCCGTCCGTCCACTCGTCCGTCCGTCTGTCACAAGGATGTATCTCGTGAACCGCAATAGGTAGGCAACTGAAATTTTGAAGATTGTACACATATTTACCGGTTTATTGTTATGGATATGGATGGCAATTACCACATGTCATGAGACCATGCCAGGACCTTCCTTATATGTATTCCTTCGTATTTGTTGACCCACGTATTTGAAATTACGAAAAATTCTACCTCTACCGTCCGTGGAAAAATCTAATAAGAACGACTAGGAAAAGAAAGAGATTCACTGTTTTAGAGCTGCCCATGGCATCATGTGAACATGCGTTTATAGCCGTTCAATTGCTGTCAATGCAGATATACGGAGCGAATCACCGTGAACGCCACAGTGGCATTTGCATGGAAAACGTATGTAAGTGGTGTGATCTTTGGCATACCTAAATGATCTTATTGTTTTTTATATTACAAATATACCTAGATGGTAGTAGCGATTAGTGATTGATTGATTGTAAATTCTTTATTACGCCACAAAAAAAACAATTTACAAAAGAAAGTATAGTGCAACAACATAAGTGGGACGCAAAAGCGGGCTTATCCCTCGAAGAGATTTCTACAAGCCGACCTTTGGGTGTTTGAGAAGTTCAATAGGTATATATTCGTAGGTAGTGGCGGTAGGTTTGGTTTGTTAGTTTGAGTAATCTAAAACTAAGTATTCATTTGGTACATACATACATACATTAATTATGTAATAAACTTACTTAAAAATATTATAACAATAAACCTACATATATAATATTGCATATAATTATATATATAATACATACATCATACATATTGTGTGTATGTAAATATGTTTTTATTTAACATACATATAGCCCTAAATACTAGCGCTACACTGGCTGAGATAATATGCGTTTAACCTTATTTTAAAAGTGGGAAGTGATTCGGACTGACGGACAGCGTCGGGCAGCGAGTTCCACAGTCGTGCTGCCTGACTTGTGAAAGATTTAGTCGTTCTGGGTGCACCCCATTCCGAGATCCCGCTGTCTCTGATGTAGTTGCTCCTTGTGACACTCCTCATTAGTCTTACTGCGGTGAGTCTTATTCCCACTCGTCATGATCATTTCGTCTTATAATACAGTGTTGGGTATGGTGGGTATGCGGTGTTGGGTAGGATGTACCAAATCGGCCGCATGTCCTTTTTGACTTCACAACAGTATTAAGATATCTACAAACACCGATCGATCTATAATGAGAATGGAATTGTTTTTTTTTATTATTATTATTTAAATTACTATGTTGAACGTATGCGTTGTGGCAAATGGTTGTTTCGACCAAGGCACATCGTTTGAGAGAAACTCCACGAACTTCCATAACAGAAACACAACAACTTTGCATTATTTGCGACTGGTTTCGAGCCTGTATTTAGTATTTAGTCGCCATTAACCTTTTCGTGTTCTCATATTTCGTTGAGGCGCCAGATGTATCTCGACATATTAACCCATGATGTAAGTAGGGTAGCAAAAAACGCTTGTTAAATCAATGCCAGCTGCCCACAATCTCTATGAAACCTGTTGAGCGCATAATTCTATAAAATACGCAAATAAATTTAAAATTTTATAGGCCATATAAAACTACTGTCCACTTGTCTCTCGCGTGGGGGGATTTTCTTTATTCGTGGACAGTTTATAGCCGATATAACGTCTAATGGGAGCGTCGACATTTTGTCTCGATAGGCATTTAAATAAACTAACATTACTTCGATGAACCGTTAACGCCGAGTGGCTATTCTGTAAGCTGAATCATCGAGAATATTCGATAAAGTCGCAGTTATAACAATACAAGAGTATGGAAATATTGTACCCCAGTATAGAACCCTTTCTACTGATACTGATAGAATAGAGAGTGTACAGCAAACGTTTCTTAGATATCTAAGCTTTAAAAGGAATGATTGAAAGCGGTCTTATGCAAAAATGTTGATAGATTACAAGTCATCCGCCCTTTTACAAGTCATAATCTTTTGACCTAATGATGCTACATAAGATATGTAATAATATTCTTGACTGTGCAAACCTGTATCCATGATCTTATCCTGTATCTAGACCTGTATCTTAGAGTACCGTCAAGAAACACCAGCGACTTATTCCACCTTGGTTGGACACGCACCAACGCTGGCCTTAGAGACCCTTCACGTAGAATGAGTTAGCGATTAATAGGTTAGGATGCAAAAAAAAAGTACAAGTTGGATGAACAGGCGGTCGAGATGGTGGTAGTGTGTTCCACATTAGACGTAGGTCGGGAGAGGAAATTTGACAGAGCGACAACATCTGCCTTACCTCTGCCTATCCACTAAATGACAGCCTTATATCACTTACGGTAAGGCGCCCGACCTGCTAGCATGGCACTCACTTCTCTATGCAAGTTGTTGCCGAATGTTCATGGCTTCTGTTGTAAGGCACCATATTATGGACATCTGTTGTTCGTTCCGAACCCCACGTAGTGAGAATGTCGCAACTTTAATTTTCAACAAAGATTATGAAGCCGCGTTAATCACATGCATCTGAATGTGTTACGTAGCTCGACATTCTCTCTGCTCGATCATCCATTTACGGAATACCTCTTCTGACCTCCCGTAGCTTCGAATGAGATCGTTATTAATGAGAATTCGTGAAAAATACCTTCGTTATCGTCGGCTTTTCTTCAGCGTATGAGGAAACAGTTGATTGAATATCTTGAAGTACCGCTCTTTTGAAGTTATATTCAATTATTTCCTTCTTCGTTTACTAAATGGTATATTATTTGATCGATGCACGATTAATTGATATTCATGACGGATGTGTACCTGGCGAAAAGCATGCCAGCTAGTAATTTAGGACCTGTGGACATAGAGTCTCTACGCTAGTCGAATTATTCAGCACACACGACTAACGATTGTTCTAGGGCGAATATAGTGCAAATGGTGTTCATTGGTTGACTACGCTGTTCTAATAAGTTTTATTTCATCATTATCGATGTCCATGAAAAGTTATTGACGAACGTTTTCTCGGTTTGATATGTTTTAAACCTTTGTACTTTTACAAAACTTAAAATCCACTTCATTGTATTTTTCCATATTCTTCCAATTACTCATTATATGCACGAACACGTGTGCACATTAAAATATCATCTTGACTCACTTGCAGGAAACTTTGTTGGAATTTGCATTTGTGGTCCAAACTTTAGTTGCGGAGTGGTGATACAAAATTATTCGTTCGTAAATTAAGGTTCAAAACTAAAAGAATATTCATGGGATTTTCGTTCTTGAAGACGGATGGCTATACAATAGGACGAAAATGCAGCCAGCGTAATGGCCTCAATGAAGTTGCATGCAATGAAAAGTTCTAAACATGTTCAATAAATAAATAATCTTAATAGGACATAGAAACATAGACAACCATGAATAAAAACCGGCCAAGTGCGAGCCGGACTCGCACACGAAGGGTTCCGTACCATCGTACAAAAAAAAACACGTTTTTTTATTCTTTAATTTTTATTCTTTTATAATTTTACCTATTTGTTGTTATAGCGGCAAAATAAATAAATAATCTGTGAAAATTTCAGCTTCAAATTTCAATTTCAGGAAATCTGTTCCTTCATGAGATACAGCCCTGTGACAGACGGACGGACGGACGGACGGACGGATAGCGGAGGCTTAGTAATTGGGTTCCGTTTTCACCCTTTCACGGAACCCTGAAAACTATGTCAAGTATCGCAGCAGGCTTTAAATGCTTACCTAAAAATCGACCTTCAGTTGAACATGAAGTGGCTCAAATCACTAGCCTCTTTGCCATCACCAATTCCACGGGCTTCGTGGTATTCCGAGGACCCCTGGGTAGTCTTAGTGGTACGAGGTATGATTGTGCGCCACGCACGAAACACGAAACGCCCCAAAACACGCGCGGTAATGACACCACTCGTCACGAGCGCGCGCCGCTCCCAGCAGATACGTCACTCGGCACAAACTACGAATAGATCTTTATGTGATCTGCAGCCGAGTTAAGACTGTAGTTGTGTTCTAGCTGGCGGCTCCGAACTGTGCAGAACCGAAATGGCGTTTGGGCTATCATAGTGACTGTTCTTTGTTTCAACATTTGGCGTTTTCGGTGATCTAAAAACCTGTTCTAAACTCCTCACCCAGGTAAAATTATTGGTATGTTTTAAATTGTTATTTTTTTAAAAGAAGGTTTGTCTGAGGGACATTCCCACGCTGTGCTTGACGCCAGTTGTGACGTATGCTTAAGAGGTTAATGCCATGTGGATATCAGTCGGTGAGCGGGGCCGGGTCCTTAACCATACGTCACAAGATGGGTAGTAATTCTGTCTAACCAAATCAAAAGCACAGATAAATTAAATTAATGCACCATGTATTATGAATGATGAATGATTAAATATATACAAACGGAAACAACAACAAATGTTCTAGTACGAGCATAAACACAAAAATATACAAGTAGGTAAAGAAATAGAGTAGGTTCCTAATTGGGCCCCCTAATACGAACGACGACACTGAGAAGTGTTACGCGCACTGACTTTAATGCGGGCAAAAACAAAGTTAGATACGGTACCTAGTTGAGGTGATGCCTGGAGCACGAGGTTAGGCGACGAAAGGCACCTGCCCCCGCGCGGCGAAGTTCGAGCGGCTGGGTCCCCTCAACTGTGGACGCGCCGCACCACAGGGCGAGTCGATGGAGGACCTCACTCGGACTCAGAGGTCATGGAGCCCCTCGAGCACGTGGTCGGGCGGCGAATGGCGCTTGCTGGACGCACCGCAGCACAGGGCGAATCGTTGGCGGAGCCCACTCCAAGGAGCACGGGGTGGGCGCCGAAAAGACGGAGGGTGCGGTTGTGCTCCACTGAGCCAGCCGAAAGCGGACGAAAGACCCCGGGACGCCACTTGCGTCACTCGCGGCAGTTGGCGGTCTCTGGCGGCGAGACGACGGGACGCACCCGGCGCCACTGGCGGCGGCCGGCGGTCTGTGGTGGCGAGACGCACTCGCGCCGTGGCGGGCGAACAAGATGGCTGCCTCTGTGGTCCTCTCCCATTGGCTCTGTAGCTGTCGCTAAGCGCGCGCGCATGAGGGAGATGGCATCCTTGAATTGCTGGATGGTAGAAAGAGACGGTACCAATGTTCGTGGTTTGTTGACTTGCTTCTAGAAGAATTTTGACGGTTGGTTCCTAGAAACGTGTACTTTTCCATTATGTAGATAACTATAAATGTCCATTGTGTGTATGCATAGGCACTGACATTGTTCTGAAGTCTATGTATAAGTCATTTTAATGAATTTATATAAAAAACAGGCAATGCGTGAACCTTGGGAGATAAAACCATTGTGTTTAATCTTGTTACGTTTTCGCGTTCGGGCTTTAGTATAGCACCTTGCCCGCCACCGCGCAGTTATGCCTAATTTCGGAAAGAACAGAAAGCGGAACAATTGCTGCGCGAACACAACTTAAATAGTGATAAACGATTTTACGATTAAAACGATAAACTACTGTGAGTACTTAAACTATATAGTAAATCACTTGGCTTACCACAGTTAAATATCGCGGTCATGTCGGCCACTTAGCGTCCAGTGGAAGGATTCATGACGATGTCAAGTCGTCCGAACACCGAAACAGTATCAGCAAATTTGATGAAGCATCACTATAACTTGCGATGCGTCACAATCGATCTAAAGTTCTTAGATTGAGTCTTTCATGCAAATTACCGAACGACTCACGTTTAGAAATCTGGGCGATTATGAAATGACCAGAATAAAATACTTACATTTAAGAATTCAAGAATCAAGAAGTGAAACTTGAAACTGGCAAATTGTCTACACTGGACAGAGCCCAAAAAACAATTTAAAAAAAGCAAATCAATATCAGTCCGAGTTTACTGTGCTCTTTGCCAAAATACCAAAATGTGTGTCTCCGGTAGCGTCGTTCCATTGTCTCATCTGAGCCAAAAAATCAGACTAGGGCCTTCTGTCCATTATTGATGCGTGTCGCAATAGTGTCGTAAATAGCAATATTTGTCAGTCACAGTGATTTCGACATTTTTTTCCGATTGCTTTTGTTTCGGATCCGGATTAATTCATGGTTCAAAACCTATGAAATTCCTTGGGGCCTTCCATACTTAAAGGAACGAAAAATCTAAATAAAGAAAGCATTGAAATGTCATTAAGTTGTGTAACAAGTTGAGATAAGTTGATAAATATTTGAAACGGCAAGAAAATTAGTTCCATCCAGTTCAATGTAGTCGGGCTCATAAAGTTAAGATCCTGGCACGGCACCCAATTCCTTCGGGAATGCGGTGTGTTGGGCTAATATCATGACGGTGGGTGTATGAGGCATAAATGTCCAGTTACATTAAAAAGACGGCTTAGAAACCAATTAAACGGAGTTATCTCTTCGAAGTGCGTTGTAGATTGGCCCTCATCTTCAGGCAACGCCGCTCATTCTATGGCTCTGGCTTGTGTCTCTGAAGAGATTGCTGGTCGTGAGCGGACGATTACATGCCGACATGTAATACCACTTTTTAGGATACCATCGGCTTATTTTGAAATCGAACTATAGGTACCTTTCTACGTACTCATACCTGCCTCGGTTGAAATGGCCAAGTTATTTAGGAGCTGCGTGTGGTATTCCTAGTTCTTGGAAAAGCTCTCTGTTATTTTCTAACGCTGCATGCGCTCACACTGTTCCACAAAATGCCATGTTGGGGTCGGCGTTTAAGGATATCACGTTTAATAATTATGAATTATAACCGAGTCCAATCGAGCAAGCACAACCGTAACACAGTGAAAAGACTTATATTCTATTGGCTAAGTGCGACAGACGACTTCTACATTATATTTGAAATCAAACAGGATGAATTGATGAATACATGCACCGCCGTAGGGAGTGAATCTGTGGAGTTGTTTATTTAAATGTCTCATCCGTACTAATATTATAAATGCATACGTAACGCTATCTGTCTGTTGCGTTTCACGACTAAACCGGTGAACTAATTTTGATTAATTTCGGTATAGAGATAGCCTGAAACTTTAAGAAGGACATAGTCTACCTTTGGTGGCGAAAATCAAACTCTAATGGGGTGAAATAGGGGATGAACATTTGTACGGGAAACTTATAATATTCAGGAAATAATTATGTCCGACATCAGTCCAAAACGACATTGACCCGAGCGGAGCCGGGTACCTACATAATAAACACTTAGAAAAAATTAAAAAAGTTGTTTGTTTACCTAGTCCTAAGCGTCACGGGATCTTATGGAGGAATATAAATTCCACTTTCTCAAACTTTGGTGTTGAGAGCATCCTCATACCTAAACATTTTGGACCAATTTTTGCGACTAAAACGAGATAGCCAGAGCCCGACGTCGCTTAGTTAGAGCAGCTCGAAATAATACTTTCTAGATGTGACGTGATGTGATAACGCGTGAAACCGGTTTTTTTATTGTTTCGTTAAAGAAATTGGGAAAAGTTAAAGATGTTCTTCTCTGAATGGGTAGATAATGTTAAGATCTTTAAGATGGTATTAAAATAAATATTATTTAATATCAATATAAGCCGCCAACTTTAAATATATTATATTTGAGACCTGACTTCCAATGCATATTCCATGCATAAAACATACATTTCTGTAACATTTTTCTTTCTGTTTTGGTAAAACGTTAGCTGGAATGATACATGTTTTTTTTCGTGTTCTCATTCCATAGAGATCAGGAACTTAACCCAATCAAACCATTCGCATTGGCTAGTATAACCATCTAAAAAAAATAGTTTTGGTGAAATCTTAATTTTTTGACGCCAAGCACGAGTAATGTCTGTAAATCTCAGAATTAGTAGTCATACTAATCCAATTACAGAATAGATGCATCCCACCTTTTTGAACTTATGAGGGACTTATGTAGGATGCGCCTAATTGGACAGTACTTACAGTTTTCCCATAAATGACATCGAATCGGAATTAAGTTCTCTCAAGTAAATTAGGCCTCATTTTAGATATGCTCATGCTGTACACAAGATGTTCACGCCAATATGGCATGGGTGACCTAGGTGGGTAGTTTGCACTTCACAATAATTCAATCCCATCAGAAGTTTTTCCTATGCCACCCGCAGTGCGATTACAAAGCGCGGCATGAGGTGTAGGTGCCGCACCTACCCCAAATTGACAGCAAACTGACGGCTTTTGAGTACAAAATATGTCAGTTTTGAGGTACTAACCGCACCTACACCTCATTTGGCGCTTCGTAATCGCAGTACTGTGGCCGGTGCTTCTATTTCGCAAACGCAATAGCTGTCAGATGCAACCAACCTCCCCCGTTTCGTGCTTCGTAATCGCACTGCCGCTCCGCTACTAGCTGTCACGCATGGTGCACGCATGCGCCGCGTCCCCGCAAACTATCACCGTTGAGCTCTCGTATGGCTCCACGCCCGCAACCCGCCGCGCGCCTGACCACGCTGTGTCGTCTCGCCTCGTCTGGGCGAAGTGCTGTGCCGCCGAACGCTGTCCCGGGACCCGACGCCTAGGAGCTGGTGCTGCTGGAGGTAGGTGGCTGTTCCTACTCCTCTGGTGGCCCGCTGTGACGTCCCGAGGCTACTGGGAATTGCAACTCCTTCGTTTGTGAAGTGCGACCTGCCTGGTCGGTTTTGTACGCACATAAGATCTGCCTAAGTTCCTACTTTATCATGCTCATTAGTCTTCAGAATTATGGGTTATTCATATTAAATATTATTATTAAACAACAAAAAAAAAACATTTTTCTATTTAGATTAAAGTTGATGGGTAGAAGATGAATCATATGCTGCAATAGTTCGGTTTCTAATCGTCAATCGTTTTAGCTCGTCTTTTTAGTGGTATTTTTTAGTGGTAAAAATACCATTTCGTTTCTACAGGGTACAAAGTAAAATAAGCAGGTATGTAGGTAGTATGTAGGTAGCTTACTATGATACATTTCTGAGGATGGCCCGTAAGCTATGCTCCCCATACAAACGTAGTTTACTAATCATTTGGAAACCGCTATTCCAATTAAATTTGTCAGCCTCAGTGGCCCAGTGGCGCGACACTTCGGCGATCGCTCTCCGAAGTTAAGCAACGCTGGGTCCGGTCTGGTCTTGGATGGGTGACCATTCGACCGTTGAGACAGGCTGGCCGTGGTTCGGATTCCACGTTAAGCTGTAGGTCCCCTTCCTTACTTACTAGTTGGTAGGGTTTATCCCGCCCGGGTTGGTACCATCGCATTGGATGAACGATGGTCGAAGCGGCAATGAAAATTGTCCGTGTTTTCCATCCAGTTCAATGTAGCCGTGCAATATAAGGAAGGTCCTGGCATGGCACCTAGTTCCCATGTGGTGTGTTGGGCTAATACCATGACAGAACTTGTGGTATTAGCCATCCATGTCCAGTCACATAAAAAAAAATCTAATATCAGGTAACAAATATTTGTGTCTGCACGCTTTTGTTTTTTTGAAAAATCCTAACCGAATGTAATGAAATAAAAAAAAAATCTTCATACGAATTTTGTTTTCTCTGTGGTTTGGGCCAGAATGCATTTACCGAAAAAACAAAGACATGCAGACACAGAAATTTGTAGCCTAATATTAAATTCCAAATATCAAGTAAGTTGGAACAGTGGTTTTCAAATTATTAGTAAACTACGTTTGTATTGGAGGCGAAATTTTCTGATGCTTACGGGCCGACCTTAAAACAACACAAACACTCGTCGGGAATATTCTTCACCAACAAAAGTAACTTATTTCAGCAAAACAGGGACAGTAAACCCCGTCTGGTTCCCTATGTTCTCGATGACGTCGATTTTTTTCAGGTTCGTACATAACCCGTCATTAAAAAAAAACGGCAGAAATAACCGCAGCACGGCATCGTTCTTCTGCAGGATTGTACGCAGCTTCGAACATTGCGCCATGGACAGAGCGGGGCGAATACGCTAATTTACCTAATAACATTAGCTCCACGAAACAATAGAGTTTTTGTTCAGTAAGTATAACCTTTCTGCCGGGACAATGTGCTCAGCCAACCGCCTATGCAACATCCGGTGTTGCCACAGTCAAAGCGTTGATGGCATTTTTATTGGGGCTCTCGATCGTGCGGAGGCGAGATGCGACCAGCAACCATTTATTTTCTGTAATTTTCTGTTATTCATTGCGAATTGTCAATGTATATAACAATACAAGTTTCTATTAAAATGCGCTAATCTTGATTTCCTGGTATGCTTATATTTTTGTTAGTGTGTTCCATGTCTTTTGACTTTGATTTTTTAGCTTTGAAAATGTATGGCTTATCACTCACTGTCATAACATGTGAAGTCCATGTATCGCATCGGGAAGTGAGTGCGCCAAAAGTAACAACTACTGTACCGTACTGGAGATATTGGAGTCAGTCTATCTGTCGTCCCGAGCGTGAATTGAAACGTTGGCAGCTTCGGTTGCGGACGGTGAGCGTGCTTTACTGCTCCGATGCCTATCTGGAGAATAGGGAGTGAATATTGTCCACGTGCTGATGCGGTAAAACCCACTGTATTACGGGTCCTCTTTGACGCTTCGGGCGTATAGCGTCGCCCTTCTCGAATAACTTCTCGGTTTATCACTGGGAGTATCGTAAAACAGCTTTCTTTTCGGCTTCAGTATTTAGTTTGTATGTAACACACAACGTATCCATGCAACGCAAAAATGTTGAAATTTGGTCTCCATTGGAGCCCGAGAAAGAAAGTGAAACCATAGTTCATGTGTTGCTGAAATAATGTATGGAACGATACATTAACTTTTACCGTTTTTTATGTCTCACTATATCCTTGGCGAAGCTGCATCAGCCACGTAGGACTACGGAGGAGCGTGACCGACGGACGCGACGGACGACTCGCCGTCTCGTTGGAGTTTCGGTAGCGGCGGTGTTGGGGGCAGACACCGACGCTCAGCGACGCTCAGCAAAGCGTAGCTCAGGGGCAGTGGGCAGCGGGAGCTCTGGCAGCAACTGCAGCAGCAGCTCGGCAACTCGCTGGACCTGCACAGATACCTGGGACCCTAGGCGCTTCCACCACTGTGAAGATATTGATGGAAGGAAACCAAAAAAACTCTTCTGCTAGTGGACTTTATTAATAATGAAAGTAATATAATGAAATGAACTTAGAAGATTGGAAAAAAGGTGAGTCGCGTAGCTAATGCAAAAACGCGTTCTCAAAAACAATCGTTGCTAGGCAACAATTCTAGAAGAATGTAGCAGGTGGCCTGCTACAGTATATAGCGGTTACAAAAATATATAATTTTACTGCCTTCTTACAACTTAGCTGTGTCAACATGGATGTTTCCGGTGTCCAAGGTAACGATACCCAGTTGTTGCCTTTCAACTGCGCCCCTTTCACAATATTTCACAATATGATACACATCTTCAGAAACGCCACATATGTCACATTTTGGTTAAGCTGCTTTTATCATTAAATCTCCAAGACTATTTAGAGGGATGTGTCCGGAAGGAATTCGAAAGACAACGAATAGGTATTTCATTTTTAGTTCTACCTACCCTATCAAACCAGGCGACTTGTATAGGTTCAATCTGGATGGTTTTGTACCATTGTTCTTTGATCTAACGTCAAAATAATCTTTCCACGAGTCAAAGCTCCGCCTGTTGCCGCACGGCAGAAAGTCAGTGAAAAGAGTCTGGTATCAATTGTATTCCATTATGGTAGCTGATTTCGCGGGAGAGTCTGCCACTTCGTTCCCTTCCTGGCCTACTTGGGTTGGAATTCCGCGCTCCTTTATTCTCGAAAGAAAACCTCGAATCATTGAAATACAGTGCACCGGAATCTTTGACCGCAACCGAAGCTGCCAACGTGCTGCAAATACAGACAACGGATCAAGCCGCGTCCGCCGGCCATCAAAGGTCACCAAACGTCGTCTGCTCGTTATCAGCGAGTCGCCACACCTCGCCTTGGTTGACAACCGCGCGCCACACCTCGGCGTGCCGTTGCCGCCGGCTCCGGGCGCGCCGCCGCCGCCCGCGGAGCGCTGACCTGGCGACTAATGCCCGGGACGATAGAGTCATTTCCTCATCACTCCGTCTGCCTGCCACCGCGCTATACGGTGCAGTACACACCGATACTGCACATCAATCATTCAACATTTCGCTGATTCGTAAATAACATTATCAAGCGGGCGGTGTGACTCATCCGGCCGATGGATACGCCTTGTTGACATGGATACGCCATGTTGACACCGACTGCGTTTCGGAAGGAAGCCCTACCTAATGGTGCCAGTATGTTTGCTTTGCTTGAAGCGAGTCGGTCGTTGGTGTCTGCTGGCTGATTGGCCGCGTTTTGCACTAAAGACACTCACTCCTAAGCGGCCAGCAGCACTGCCAAAGCGAGACGCCAAACACGTGTCATTTATGTCGGACCACAAACAGGACCTCTTCTCGTAAAGGTTTTCGAAAATCTCTCTTGCTAGCAGATGCCTTCCGGAAATACAACTAGATATATCACAGCACTGATAGACCAAGGCCAAATACAACTCTAATATGTTAGCCAGGAGGTAGTCATAGGACATTTCCTAAAATCTGTGTCATGTAAACTAAACAAACATTATTTTTGAAGAAGATCTTTTTATGTGACAGAACACGGATGCCCAATATCACACCGACTGTCATAGAGGTGAAGAATGTATGGAGAAATAACGTCCATACAACGAGCGCGCAAAAAATGATGACACGCGACTTACAACATTATATCGCCGTACACATTTGTAGCGCAGTGATGAAAACGGAGAAAAATCCAATTTGAAGTATCCCAAATTGGTAGGTAAACTGATAAAGATAAGTATTATTTTTCAATAAACCTGATGGTCGTTACGTCATTATTCATTCGTAATAATGTAATCAGCGAGTGGCCAAATTGGAGAAGGCCAAATTCCTCCGGCGGCCCAATTGACGTGTCGACACTTTTTTAGTTCCATCGTTATTTCTTCACCTTCATGCCTACTGTAGGTACTGTCATGATAATAGCCCAACACATGTTATGAAAGTAGGTGCCATTTTAGGACCTACCTAATATTACACGGCTTCACTAAACTGGATGGGAATCACGGAAAATTTTAAGTGCCGCTTCGACCATCGGTCATTTAACCTGATGGTAGCAACCCGGGCGGGATAAACCTTTTTAGTAAGTTTTTTTTTTTTTATGTGACTGGACATGGATGGCTAATACCAGAAGTTCTGTCATGGTATTAGCCCAACACACCACATGGGAACTAGGTGCCATGCCAGGACCTTCCTTATATTGCACGGCTACATTGAACTGGATGGAAAACACGGACAATTTTCATTGCCGCTTCGACCATCGTTCATCCAATGCGATGGTACCAACCCGGGCGGGATAAACCCTACCACCTAGTAAGTGAGGAAGGGGACCTACAGCTTAACGTGGAATCCGAACCACGGCCAGCCTCTCTCAACGGTCGAATGGTCACCCATCCAAGACCAGACCGGACCCAGCGTTGCTTAACTTCGGAGAGCGATCGCCGAAGTGTCGCGCCACTGGGCCACTGAGGCTGAGGCTGACGCTGAGCTGAAGTATGGAAGATGGACCTACTGTTTAACGTGGAATCCGAAATATGAACAACGAATCCTTTTCTCGCTTCTTACGACATGCAGTGAAAGAAATAAAGTGCGCATAGTTCTGAGTACATCAGATAAATTCCTTCTATTTCTTCCTAAATCCATTCCCTCAAACAGTTGTTGCCCCGTATTCTGCCCCGCTGCCAGCGTATTCTCAAAAATGGCCTCGGGCGTTTCAAAACATCATCTTACTATTAGCATTTGTGGGGAATGTTTATTATAAGTTTAACCGTCACGCAACTTCATATTTTCCTACTAGGAAACTTCTTTCTAGTCACATTATTTTTTATTCCATCAGTTTTATCTGTTTTTCAAAGTTTTACTGCACCCAACATATTTTGACACGCGTGCACCGCCTAATGGGAGGTCACCGTTGTGCAAACGATAGCCCACTCGGAAAATATTCAGTTGTGTCCGTACGAGTTGCTATTCGAGCATCGACAACTGGCTGTTGACAAGAACCACGTTGGTTGACTTTATCTTCCTCCCCGACTTTGGAAAAAACTGCACTATTCACAAAACTTCTTCTATTGGATAATTTTTATGGATTAGATACGGCACAGCAGAGAGACAAATAGTCGCAGGACAATCATGACAAATATCACACCGACGATAGATTATTTCGTTGGTGTGGGCATTCTCGAAACGACTGTGTGGCAATTTTGGATTGAGTATTCGCTTGAGTATTCGCATGGATTGAGTATTCCAGTACCTGCTTTTTCCTGAAGAGTAGCATGAATAAGCCGGCAAGGCGTTAGTTGCCTTCGCATATCTCATATGGAGGCATTCGCTTCTCGTTCTATAAAAATATTTCTGCCTAGTAGCATGCAATAAAATGTCGAACAATAAAGAGATCAAACTGAATAGACTAGAGCTAGCCTTAATATTCCGGGAGGTCACGACATTTTTGGTCACGATAAGGTTAATGGCTGAATCTGGGTTCACCGGTGAGAGACCAATCCTCTGATGCTAAATATGTCGGTCTGCCTACGCCAAGTGGTTGCGTTATATAGATTGGCTATATAAAATAGATTTTGCTATGTACCCGCTGATGAATATACTGAATGTCTAGAAATATTGGTACCTAATAATTATACAACAATAATCAGTTGGTTTTTTAATAGAATACTTTAAATATACCTAAAGTTATATCTGTAACCTAAAACGCCTATAACTTCGAAATGCAACCAAAGATTTGTTCAGTTTTGGTATTGCTAAGCAAGTATGTATTGATACTTTCATGCTTCGTTAATTACAGCCATGTACCTTTTGATATATATTTTTTGTGACCATAACTAATTTTTCAGTCGCCTTATCTACATAACGCAACCACTCGGCGCAGGCAGACTGACACATTTAACTTCAGGGGGTTGGTCTTTATCCTGTGAATTCATTTTCAGCCAGTTACGTTATCGTTACCATTTTTAGACTAGGAGTCTTTAAATAATTTGATTACAATCGAATGTCAAAGAGCCGCTTCGAAATGAAGACTTTTGGCCAGCTTATGGCTCCGGGATTACCGTGGCAAAATAACTCCCCGTGTGAACAGGCATGTGAGTGATTCAGTCTGACGTTTCGTTGCATTTCCTACCAACGACGTGTTATTCGGACAAATGAACCGAAATTTAACATTAGTAAGCCGGGCTCAATCTTTCTAGTTACATCAGCACACATTCAACAACTAAACGAGTCGCAGTTCCAATAAATCAGCTATTTTTCAATATATATTGTTCTATTGTCCGCTAAGTTGTAATTCAGGATGTGTCCGTTTAATGGCCCATTCAGGACACGCCCGTCGAATTCGGGATTCTGTGCGCCGCCGGCGGGTTCGGCGACCTGCGAGCGTCATTCTATGGATTCCGCCGCGCACATCGTTGACTGGCGTACGAGCTGTCAATAAAGTCACTCGTTTAAATTTCGAACGCACGAACGTAAATGGGGAAAGAAAACTGCTCATTTATCTCGACACGTGGCGTCTAAGTGAACCCACCTAACATGTACAAAATAAAAACAGAATAGATTTGAAAATTGTATTCTCAATCTCAATCTATGTTATAGAAATAACTCAATGATCTCCATGCTATTCCGAATATATTGTTCTTAATCATGCTAATCAAAAGAAGCCTTGGGAAAGAAAATATCACCTATATTATTTCGTTTCATACTTTGTGCTGGTCAATAACATTTAAATTAGTTTGAAGATAAGCTGCTCTTCTTTTCCGCTCAACCTTTGTCTAACTGCATCATCATCTTTCATCTGAACACTCGTAAATGAAACTTAACAGGAATGACAATTTTGACGTTTTTAAGGTGAGGTCGCTCATCCGACATCTACAAGAACCTTTGAATTATCTTCCACATCTTGAAAGCACCTAACTTAGTTTCCGTTTCTGTATTCCTCCATTAGATGTATATTACACACGAAAATTGGTCAACACTCGAGACTTTATCAATGTCATGTACAGCACCCGTTAATGGTTAACATTTAAAAAAAATATCACTTGATCTCTTCAAATAACAACATTTTAGTTGGACTATTTCGAACACTAGGTTATCAGTTAAGTTATCACTTAGTCGCGAGAAAAACCGTTGAGCGCTTGAAACTCCTACAGGCTTTTATCGAAAAGTTTGTTCTCAATTTATTAGGCATTCGACCAATTATAGATAAACAACGAAAACATTAAGATAATGTTGTCTGATTGTTTCGAGTTAATTATTGCTGTGTAGACGAATACATTTCGAATGAAAATGATGTGGAATTTCTATTACTAATTTCCCACACTGTATCATCTTACCAAAATAGACCTTACGGCCTTACGTAGGAATGTGTGTCACATTTCCACTCTGCAGCTGCGATGGACATTGTGGCCTAGGGTGGTGAAATAATTTGATTTCTATGATAAATTAAACAGAAATAAATAACTTTATTTACTTAGTACCTAGAAAGATATCAATGTTTGGATCCTCTTTAGATGTCTTGGACCTTCCTGGCATGGCACCTAATTCCTTTAGACACGGGGTGTGTTGAGCTAATAATAATGTGTATTATTTGCCATAAAATATGTAATGTTACATAAAAAAAATCAATAATTTGTGATTACGTAATTTCTGACTCTCCCCACTTCGGGTTTAAAAGGATCCCTGAACTGTTATCAGAATCTTACTGTGATACTTACGTGGCTATGTTCAAGCTTCTAACGAGTAAATTTTAACCTTAATTATGGTTTATTGTTATCTTCTCGTTGGGTTCTTCATAGCTGTTATTTATTACTGACAGTTCCTGCGTCGCGAGCGTCATCATTTGAAGCAGATATCAAGAGGTTAATTAGAAGGTTAATTTAATTAATAATAATTAAATTAAATTGGTTAATTTATTTTGGTTGGTTAAATTAAATAAAAAAATATGGGTTCTAAATTAAAAGAATGTTCAGGCGATTACCGATCTGGAAGATATTTTCGACAGAGGGTCGGACTGGCTATACAACGAGGAAATGCAGCGAGCGTAATGGCGTCTAAAAAAATTGCTTTGTAGAGAAAAATTTGATGAAATCTTTTATATTTTGTAAGTTGAATTATCTCATTAATTCATAAATTTTCATGTGTCTTCGAAAAAAAAAATTAATAATTCAAAACTTTCATAAAACTTACTAGTTGTAGATATCGAGAGTTTCGTCATACAAAAAATCGACTAGTATTACTATTCTCTTAAAACTGGCAATACTAAAACCAAGTGGTGTATTGAGAGATGGTGGCCACCAGATGGTTTATAACTGATCAACATATATTTTAATGGAACTGAATATGAATGGCTACCACCACACCTACTGTCATGATATTATCCTAACACACCACGTGGAAACTAGACGCCATACCAGGGTGGAAACTAGACGCCATACCAGGAATATGCCGGCTATGTATATAGTCAGAATTGTAAATTACTTTAATATAAATTAATAATTTCAAGTCACAATGAAACAATTTAATTAGTAAATTAAATCATCACTGGAAGTTTCTGGATTTCTTTGTTAGTATATTCATGCATAAAAAAGATAAAGCACACATCTAATTTTTAACCGACTTCATTGTTTGCATACGTTGGTTTTATCGTTTGTGGAGGGTTTTATTACTTTCCCATTTTATTCAATTGTTTATGTCTGCATGGCCATAATATTTACAGTGCCTGCTTCATGCCCATAACGCAATTTTGTCAACTTCTTCGACAGAGAATGGCATCCAATCATATTTATTATTTTAAGTGTAATGAAAGACGTAAACACAAATGCAAGAGATGAAAGTAATGTTTGAGCGTTTCAGAAGATGAACGGACCAATGAGTTTGTTAAGTACTAGTGGCACACTTGGATGGAATCGCTGCACGCAATGGAAAGAGATGCATGGACATCGGTGGGAGAGTAAGGACGATACACTTATTGGTAATATACATGAATAAAAGGATGAGAAAGTATATTTTTCATTTCATTTCATTTTTCATTTCATTTATTTAAACTTTTTGGTAGTCAAACTACACCAAGTTACGTCACAAAGATCCGCGGATTCGATCAACCCAGTAAAGAAGAACCCGCAAAGAAACTTCACGGGTTTACATAACATATTTTTCCGTCCACAATTATGAAATACATACTTAGATCTAAATGCTACTGCCAAACAATTCCTTGGCAGAACAGATTAAGGCAAAGAACAAAGAACAATAGAAACAGCCACCTTCAGTTTAAGTCACAACTAATAAAGTTACTAATTAAATTATATAAATTAATATAATTTGTAGCATGACAAGTATACTCTGGTGTACAAGCCGTCGTCAACTTAACCTACGTCAGGTGTATAAAATTTAAAATGGAGCTAAACGTACAACATACAATATGAAAGACCCCGCACATTTTGAGGTGAGACAGTTGATAGTTTAAAAGGAGTTGATTATTTTCTGGAATCTCTGCGAATCTTTAATTCATCAAAAAAACTATCTTTTCAGGTTTGTGGGGATCTTTTAAGCAAATTAATTACAAGATAACGATGAATAAATTGGCACAGCAGAGGTATACATATATGTATACCATAACTAAATTTGTCAAGTGTTAAGTATTGCTACTAGTATTTAAAGCAAAACCTTGTTAAATATAAGCAATAGAAAAGAGGTTTATTTCCTCAACAGGGTGCATCAGTATTTCAAGAAGAACCAAAAATTGCTGCTTTACAAGGCGTAAATAAGACATTTTTGAGAAGTTTTGATCACATCTGCTGGATGTGCAAACTATCTGAAAAATATTTCTTAAGAATGTTCCGACCCATACAATGTTTTTTTTACACAGAACGCAAAAAGTATTGCACTTTAAGTCACGAATTCGTCAAAAATATTTAATATAGCCATAGTAGTTGCAGCGAAAACATATTCACAATTTCAGGTTTAATGGTTTCGCTGTAATTGCCGATTAGAAGTTTTACAACGTTAGATGGCGCTGTTAAATAAAAATTGTATTTAAATTAATTGTAACAAAACCAATAATCCTGAATTTGTGAAATTGTTTTCGCTGCAAGTAATATGACTATATTAAACTTTTATTATTAATTCGTGGCTTAAAGTGCAATACTTTTTGCGTTATGTGTGCAAACAACTTTATATGGGTCGGAACAGCCTTAAGAACGGCCCGTAAGTAATGCTCCCCATACAAACGTAGTTTACTAATAATTTGGAAACCGCTATTCCAATTAAATTGATATTTAATATCTAATATCTCGTAACAAATATCTGTGTCTGCATGCTTTTTTTTTTTGAAAAATCCAAACCGAATGAAATGAAAGCAAAAAGAAAATCTTCATATGAATTTTGTTTTCTCTATGGTTTGACCCAGAATACATTTACCGAAAAAACAAAGGCATGCAGACACAGATATTTGTAGCCTAATATTAGATACCAAATATCAAGTAAGTTGGAACATTGGTTTCCAAATTATTAGTAAACTACGTTTGTATGGGAGGCGAAATTTTCAGGTGCTTACGGGCCGACCTTAAGGCGGCTAAGGAAACAGGCACACGCTATTGTGTGGAACTTTATTACCAAATTCTCCTCTTAAACATATGAAGAAAACTACGAATGCGATAGCCACTAGAAGGCTTCATTTATTTATATGCATACCTACTCACATATTTTGACACATCTCAAGGACTATAAAATAAATTCATTACACTTTGACTTATAGCGGTGAGTGACAGGGTGAAAGTTCACAGTTGGCCCATCGGGAATGGTGAAGCCGATAATCAAGGCACTTGACATCGATTTCTGTAACCACGTAACTAAAGATGTATAAAATCAATAACATCTCGTTATTACAAATGAGCATTCATCTAAAATGTATTTGATTGTTCGAAAATAACTCTTTATAAGTATGAATAAAGACCAATATTTAAAGATCGAGTATCTTTGTGTGGTGGAGAGAATCATAACGTATCTTTACCTAACCTCTAAAATCAGTCAACGCCATTGTTGAGTAACAAGTTTATCCGAGTAATTGTATAATTTTACTGATCAACCTAATCCAAAATTCAGTGGGTTTCATGTATTATATTTTTAGCAACAACAGTTTTTTTTCTCGGCTCTACGATTACCGTGAAAGAAGAAATGAACCTATCTTCATAAATTGTGATGCTATTTAATGTTACCTAACCATCTATCTTCAGAAATATTGGTGAATTGGAACTCTCCAGATTGAGAATTTCTGTATCAGATATGCTTATTTTATGGAGTTTCTATAGTGATTTCTCCCCACTTTAGATTAGAACATACTGAATTAACATTTGTCATTTTGGAAGATATCTAAGGATTATAATTCTAATAAAAATCGATTCTATTAATCTTCGCGGTGTATAATATCTGTCTCCTAAATTTCAAACGAACGAATTTATATTTTTATTGCAAAGTTAAATGTTTTTTTCATATCAAAATATTTCAAAATTATTTTATATCTATCTTTTAGATTGAAGTAGTAGATATTGTACATGAAGAAACCAAACTAGATTTTAAAAACATATTGTGAATGGACACAACTCCAAAAATGCTAAAACCCTTTACTCAATGCCTTTACTAATATCTAATACTGGATTGTTATATACCGCAGTCATTCATACCCAAGTTATTACAATACGTCTAAGTTAACAATACTTTGTATGAGCAATAAATCACAAAGAAACGAAATTGTGTGAAACCAGCACACCTGGGCGAATGAGAAGCATACCATGACAAATAGATATCATAGATACAGATATCAGGGTCAAATTCGAAGTTCCCATAGAAGAAGCCAGAGAAAAAAAGTATCTTGATTATTTTGCGTCTCTGCCTTCCCCTACGATAAACGGCGTTATTTTATATAATGTGGTTGATTTGCCTTGCAAACCACGACACTTAACGGGTAAACGAAGAATATACAATTTCTGAAAGCGGCAATAATTTGAGCGGCTCATAGCTCAGGGGCGTATGGACTTGCCTTCCATGCCAGAGGTCATTCGTTCGATCCCCGCCCCGCTTAAGCACCACTTTATTTATTTTTCTGAATTGGAAACGTTCAATTGCCCGCCCGGGTTGGTACTATCGCATTGGATGGTCGAAACGGCGATGAAAAATTGTCCGAGTTCTCCATCCTGTTCAATGTAGCCGTACTCATAAAGGGAAGGTCCGGGCATGACAGCTAATTCCTTCGGGAATGCAATGTATTGTGCTTATACCATGACGGTGGATGTGGTATGAGTCAGATATGTAATGTATTGGGTAAAGTCTGTTGGCAATCCTAAAATATAAAATAAAAATAAAATATGTCCAGTTACATAAAATAAATATAATACAATTTTATTATATATTCTTTGACAGTAGGGATCCACTCACGAGTTCTCACCTGTGACACACCGGTAAGTCACAATGCTTTCGTACTCACGAAATGACAGATATGAGTCACCCTAGTGTCAGTCAGTCAGTCAGTCAGTCAGCGTGTTTGCGTTCACTGCTGGACATACGCATTTCAAATTTTCCTTCAGTCCTCCCGGCCCTCAGCGGTACGGAACCACTGCTTTCCACCGACGCACTTGATGTCGTCTTCCCACCTGGCGGGTCGTCTTTCCACACTCCGTTTTCCTGTCCACGGCCGCCAGTGCAGGACACGGTTACTCTAACTGTCGTCGTCTCTTCGGCTGACGTGACCAGCCCACTGCCACTTGAGCTGTTGTTCCTTTCTAATTATTCTAATTAGATTGCAATGACACAACAAAACATTAGATGTTGGATGACGTCAGGCGAAAGTGATTCACTTTCATCTGTGACAACTCGTTTTCGCTTTCCCGAGTAGATATGCAGGCGGTACTCTTTAACGCGCCACTTTAAGACTTAACGATTTCTGTTTGAAGTCTGCATTCTAGAAGGTGAGGCTTGTGTGAACACGTGAGCCGGATGAGGGCAGGGGCGCACGGTCGCCCCTCGCAGGTAGAAATGCCTTTAACCCTTTTGATCAAACGCGCACCGGCCGCTCCTAGGCAGGGGTACTCGACCATTCTGTAGGCCTGAGCCGGTAGTCTAAGTTGTCACCTAAATTGGCGTTACGGCAAACCGATCGACTGGCGTTTTCAATTGTATGGCGAAATTGAAGAGCGCGCGCAGCGGGCGTTAAGCGAACTAACATTTGCGAGTCCGAGCTTGATTTGACAGCTTACTCAACGTTGCCGTAAATACGTCGACGTTGCCGTTTACGTCCACTCCGCGTTTTCATACAAATCGGAAGTCCGCGTTTGACTTTGACAGCTTGAAGAAGTAAAACCACAGAATATCTAGTAAAAACTTGTATGGAGTTTGGAGAAAACGCCAGTCGATCGGTTTGACGTAAACGCCAATTTCGGTGAGAACTCAGACTGCCCACTCAGATCGAAAATGCTGTTAGATAAAAAACATCGACCAAAAGTTCTGCCAATGGAATAAGGCGGATTTTGGTCAATTCGGTCGATATCAAGCGAGCGGTAGGCACAAAGTTAAAATCTTGGTACTCTTTAGCAGAAACCCTTTTTTTCGGTTTGCCAAATTTGTGATGGAAATATTTTTTGATGTGAAACATTGACGCAACGGCGCAAACGGCGGCCTGACGCCCTCTTATATCCTCATGCCCCCTCTATGCCACTGCTCCTTGTATGTACGTTATGTCCTCATGCACCCCGTACGCCACTGCTCCTTGCATGCACGTTATGTCCTCAAGCCCCCTCTCCGCCACTGCTCCTTGCATGCACGTTATGTTCTCATGCCCCCTCTACGCCACTGCTCCTTGTATGCATGTTATGTCCTCATGCCTCCTCCACGCCACTGCTCCTTGTATGCACGTTATGTCCTCATGCCCCCTCTCCGCCACTGCTCCTTGCATGCACGTTATGTCCTCATGCCCCCTCCACGCCACTGCTCCTTGTATGCACGTTATGTCCTCATGCCCCCTCTCCGCCACTGCTCCTTGCATGCACGTTATGTCCTCATGCCCCCTCTACGCCACTGCTCCTTGCATGCACGTTATGTCCTCATGCCCCCTCTACGCCACTGCTCCTTGTATGCACGTTATGTCCTCATGCCCCCTCCACGCCACTGCTCCTTGTATGCACGTTATGTCCTCATGCCCCCTCTCCGCCACTGCTCCTTGTATGCACGTTATGTCCTCATGCCCACTCTCCGCCACTGCTCCTTGCATGCACGTTATGCCCTCATGCCCCCTCCACGCCACTGCTCCTTGTATGCACGTTATGTCCTCATGCCCCCTCTCCGCCACTGCTCCTTGCATGCACGTTATGTCCTCATGCCCCCTCCACGCCACTGCTCCTTGTATGCACGTTATGTCCTCATGCCCCCTCTCCGCCACTGCTCCTTGCATGCACGTTATGTCCTCATGTCCCCTCTACGCCACTGCTCCTTGTATGCACGTTATGTCCTCATGCCCCCTCCACGCCACTGCTCCTTGTATGCACGTTATATCCTCATGCCCCCTCTCCGCCACTGCTCCTTGCATGCACGTTATGTCCTCATGCCCCCTCTACGCCACTGCTCCTTGCATGCACGTTATGTCCTCATGCCCCTCCACGCCACTGCTCCTTGTATGCACGTTATATCCTCATGCCCCCTCTCCGCCACTGCTCCTTGCATGCACGTTATGTCCTCATGCCCCCTCTCCGCCACTGCTCCTTGCATGCACGTTATGTCCTCATGCCCCCTCTACGCCACTGCTCCTTGCATGCACGTTATGTCCTCATGCCCCTCCACGCCACTGCTCCTTGTATGCACGTCATGTCCTCATGCCGCATGCATGTAGAAAATTAAAATCGGTTAAATCCATACCCAATGTTGGCGATCGCTGATTGGGGTTAACATTTTTTTGTGAATAGATCAGATAACCTACGAAACAATGCATAGACTGACTCGCCGACGATTACTGCACGCGGGTGTGACCCGACCCCGCGTCCACGAAATATCTCTACCCTTTTCCACCCAAATTATAGGTTTCCTCTCGTTATTAGTTAGAGAAATAATAGGCGCTGCTGGCTGAAAATCAACATGGCATCACAGGTCACGTTGTTAAAACCAGTTTTAGAACGACTCTAAACATAAAGATGATTCGAATTTCGCTATTTTATATAAGTAATTTTATTAAAAATGTATAACAACTTTCTATAATAACCGGGTTATTTATTGTTTCGTTTGATGTATATATTAAAGGTAGAGTTGTATGCTATAGCAAATTCAAAATTCAAGCCCATTGCCATTTTGGCCAATTTACCTATTTTTATGGTGTCTTTAAATTTAGTTTGTGCTCTCATTGCCTTGAATAATTCAATTCACTTCGTTTTTCATTCATAATGCTTCCTTCCCTTCTATTTTGCTTTGTGCTCTTATTTCTCAATAATTCAAAATATATTTAGGCTTTAAGTTTATGGGCCGTATTAGTTGACTAAAGTTAGATACAAAAAAATAAGTAAATTGGAAAAAAAAATCTAACTACGTTTGAATGGGGAGCGTTTGTCACCTGAAGGTGGCCCAACCCGGCGGGACTAACTCATTCGCGGGCACGGTACAAAAGCGTGCTGTTGCACTCTGGGACCTTCTCTGTTTCAAAGAAAAAGACAGGCTCCATGATGAGGAAGATGCAACATGTCCACAAAAGAGACAATGTGCATAGTGTATGTAATTACATGTTACATGGTAAAATTGTAATTACAAAACGACTTACAGCTAGAAGTAAACCACGACCGCTGTAGTCAAAAATCTAACAAAACCCAAATAGATTATAAATCTTGATTAAATAAGCTATGTCTAATGACTAATCTTTTTAAGATGTTCTAACTTTATCATTGCGTAATCCACCTCCAAAGTTATTGTATAAAACGCGCGAAAAATGCAAACTTTCGAAACTTACAAACTTAGAACTTATAACTTAGAAACCAAACACAGTTTTACAATGCCAACGGTCATCAGACATCTAGTTCGATCAAATAAAGATATTTTGAGCAAAATTTGGGATCTCTGACAAGAAATATGGGCGTGATCATCTTTCCGCGTTTGTATGGGGAGTTGAGCGGGATGGCCCACCTTAAAGAATTAACTTAACAATTTGAGATGATTACACAAGACTCAAAACCCAAATCATTCCGCCTTCATGGAAAAGAAACCAGCAATTTCAGAAAGTAATTAATCTCGAATGTAGGCTAATTCTATATGCGCAAAGTACAATAGTAAATTATCGTAAAATTTTCTTATTTTAACACATGTGAGCTTAATGTGAAACTAATGGGTGCTTAGACAATTTACAATAAAATGAATATTGTTGGCCGAACATATTCAGCGCTGACATTAATAGCAACGCGGGCGGTAAGGTTATAGGTTATAGTCCAAGAGCAATCCTCGGCCGTTCAAGCCGTTATCTTGCAAAGCGATATTCTTTATTCGGCATTCATTTGGTAGCAGACTACACTTTAATTATATTACTTTTGTTCTACATGTTAATACTATCTCTACGATATTCTCGCATTTATTTGGTAGCAGACTACACTCGAAATTTTAAAAAAATTAAAAAATCATATTGCTATATACATGTCACATTCCTTGGAATAAGCGACGTACCTGCTTAGCACGAAAAAGTATATTTACTTATATTGCTTTGTTCTACATGTTAATACTATCTCTAAATGCACAACCGATATCGCCTACAGTGTTCAAGAACAGCTTAAGAGCTTGATATACAATAATGTTTGCTCGATATTAAAATTCTAACCGCACAAAATCAAATTGATTTAATAATATCTTCAGGTGTCAAAGGCCCTTGTCACAATGTCGAAAATGTAAAAAGGATATGTAAATATATTTTAAAAAAGTTTGAAAATTAAAATTATGTGATTACAATACTGTATCCAATGGTCAAGAATAATTGTCGAATAATATAGCATTAAATATTTCAGGCGTAAAGAGCCCTTGTCAGAATATTTACTAAGTATATTGACAAAATAAAAATAATAACAATAATGTGAAAATAATTAAATGTCAATGTTAGTTAAGGGGGTTTTAGGTCCTTGTACATACCACGGTCCTTGGTCGCTACTTCCCAAAAATAGAAAGTTACAACCTATATTTATTTTATACTAAATAAAAAAAAAATTTAATTTAAAAAAAATTTACAGTCGAATTGAGAACTTACTCCTTTTTTGAAGTCGGTTAAAGGTATATAAAAAAGGCCATCATTTAAGACATACTTAATGAGGCATTGTGCAAAAAAATTATAATTAATTGCAAATGGCAACTTTTTCCGATTTGCTCAAATTGTCTCATGACTTTAAATACTCAATAGCTTAATATAGTGTAGTATAATGTGCTTGCTAATACAGTTTTTACTTCTTGTTTTTAAGGAATTGTCACAGAAAATGCTAAAAAGGACCGCAACCAGTATCAAAAGAACATTTAAAAAAATGATATTTAAAATCTTATAATTTACCTCTGAATCCTTGACTAGATAGGTGAAATACATTTTCTGTCAACATTGAATTGCATGCACCAGCATGGTGTGGTGAGCTTAATATATGAGATGCAAATAAAATGGCACACATTTATACATAATGGAGTCGCCAGACGCTCACTTGACGCGGTGAGACAGGTCCGAAGACTCGTGTCAGGATTTACGACCGGCGAAGTGATATAGTCTGCGCGTAAATCAGCAGCCCTAGGGCTCCAACATTAAGTAGGCCTATTCTTGGAACTCTGTGCTCAGGAATCAGGAATATTTCATGCGAGAAAACAGGTTTTATAGCGGTTGTCAAACGTTGTAATATTGAAATTCCTGATTCAGTTTCTTCTAATCTGTCCTCATGTATTAGCCTGTTTTTTTAGACTGAAATGCGGATTTGACCGCAACAAATTGGCAAAAGATTTAATTTTGATTTAAACTCAATAATAATGCGAGTTATACATATATTGTTTATTGTTTGTTCATGGTCATAACGCTGCACTCGGGTTTGTCATATTTTAACATTAGCCAGTTCAACATTCACAGAGAAGAACTGGCAAGAAACATCGCTGGATTTTCTTTTCGACTCTTAGGCTGAGATAAATAGTCGTAACAGAAACTAAGACTAACGAAAAGTAGTACTTTGTGACGTCAATTTGCATTACTTTGAGATTGCGTCCATACAAAATGTGTCAAAGTGACGTCACAAAGTACTACTTTCCGTTAGTCATAGTTTCTGTTACGACTATTTATCTCAGCCTCGGTCTAAGTTTACAAAAGTGCTTGCCACAGCTTACAGATATGCGGGTTATTGGTACCAGTTTGTGTGAATACATTTTTTATTTCCTTGTAAAAAATTGTTTATAAGAGAAAAACTCCAGTAAATACACTAAATTAATACGAAATCACGAAATGTACAGTTCATGCCGTAGGCGTAGTTCATGACAAAGATCAGTTTATTTTTCAAAGACTATGCCCGCCATCTAACACTTTTTCCCAGTCCCCACAAACAGCACCCGTTCACGAGCATCACGATGGGTCCAGCCATCGCCTCTCTCAATCATATTTTAAGGAGAGAGGTGACCCGAACCTAGCTTACTTATTCTGTGACCTAGCGTCACCGCATGCAAGGATCTTGAAGCGATGCTCTACTCCATGGCACTGAAGGTGGGCCCGTAAGCATCAGAAAATTACGCTCACCATACAAACGTAGTTTAATAATCATTTGAAAACCGCAGTTCCAATTTTCTTGATATTTCGGACTTAATATAAGGCAACCAATATCTATGGCTGCACTTGTTTGCTTTTTCCAAAAAAATATCCACACAACAGAGAAAAGAAAATTTGTATGAAGATATTCTTTTGCCTGTTATTCGACTTGTTTTATATTTTTCAGCAAAACAAAAACGTGCAGACACAGATATTTATTGTAGAATATTAGATACTAAATATCAAGCAAATCGGAACAGCGCTTTTTAAATGATTAGTAAACTACGTTTGTATGGGGAACACTGCTTAAGGGCCGTTCTTAAGGCCCTGGTACTAGCCAAATCGTAAAGTTAGACGAGGTACTCCAAGTAAACTAACTAAGTCTGACGATTAGAAGTGTCATTCTTAAAACATATAATTCCTTATCTAGGGATCAACCTATTTACTTTAAATGTATGTTTCCTTTTTCTATACATAATACTTAACTTTTTTGACTAAATGTAGAAATCTAAAAGCAAATGGAATTATTGGTTTATGCATGTACTAGTAGCCCGTCCCGGCTTTGCACGGGCATAATATCATTTAACAAAATATTATTTTGACCCAATGATTCACAAATAAACCCTTTTTACGTAGAGTACTACATTGAAATATTTGAAATGAAAAAAAAAATTGATATTATTATTAGATATTAGAGAGCTCCGATCATAAACGCGTCCGATCGCTGCTAAATTGCAGGGACAGATTTTTTTTTATGTGACTGGACATGATGGCTAATAACACAACTTCTGTCATGGTATTAGCCCAACACACCACATGGGAACTAGGTGCCATGCCAGGACCTTCATTATATTGCTCGGCTACATTGAACTGGATGGAAAACACGGACAATTTTCATTGCCGCTTCGACCATCGTTCATTCAATGCGATGGTACCAACCCGGGCGGGATTAACCCTACCACCTAGTAAGTAAGGAAGGGGACCTACAGTTTAACGTGGAATCCGAACCACGGCCAGCCTCTCTCAACGGTCTAATGGTCACCCATCCAAGACCAGACCGGACCCAGCGTTGCTTAACTTCGGAGAGCGATCGCCGAAGTGTCGCGCCACTTAGCCACTGAGGCTGACATTGAATGGAGATGTGAAACACTTTGTAATTTACCAACAATGCTCCCAAAAAGACATAGGCTTATGCCATAAAAGGGCTTAGTGGTAGTGTCAAACATACACACTTTCGTATGTGCACCAAAATGGAGCCCGTATTTTTGTGGTAATCAAGTAATTCGGCTGGTGTTATTTTCGTAAGTACCGTCAAATTGCGTCACGCGGTCGGCCCACGGGGCGAGCGGCCATTTACACGTGTAATGTGATCTTTTAGGGCTCACTTACACTACACTATTTTAGAGAAAAACCCTTGTTTATAAGTTTTTCAATGCAAAAGAGTAAAGAATTCTCGAATGTGATATGTAGAATCGACCGTAAAGCTAGGGTAGATTAATTAAAGAAAGAAAATTGTTAAAGAACTAGGTGCTTTATGAATACGTTATGTTGTGTCTCCACTTCTATTTTTATTAAACAATATTTCTAAAATGTTGTTGCGTAGAAAACTTAAAGGATTCTTAGGCGAGCCCTTGAGGAATTTTTATTATCATATTGTTTTTAAGAACTTCCTGCAATGTTCTGATGATTTTTTCTGGTATTTACATTTTCGTTCTAGACCGTCGGTTACACATTTATTCCTTGCTTTGGATTGTACCTTATCATACGTTATTGAAATATTTTGTTTTTTCCTTACCTGTTCCAAAAATACTCTTGCGAGTTCTTCGAGGTGTTTTCTATTTATTTTTAAGAGACCCGTACTATTACGCGCGCTCATTGAAGGAGTTGTCGAAATGTGGCCTGATTCTCTTAAGGTGGCCCAACCCAGCGGGCCTAACTCATTCGCGGGCACGGTACAAAACCGTGCTGTTGCTCTCTGGGACCTTCTCTGTTTCAAAGAATAAAACAGGCTCCGTGATGAGGAAGATGCAACATGTCCACAAAAAAGACAATGTGCATAGCGTGTGATTTGGTAAGATTTACTAAAATTTTAATTTCAAAACGACTTCTAGCTAAAAGTAAACCACGACCGCTGTAGTCAAAAATCTAACAAAAACAAAATAGATTATAAATCTTGATTATATAAGCTATGTCTGATGACTAATCTTTTTAAGATGTTCTTACTTTATCATTGCGTAATCCACCTCTAAAGTTATTGCATAAAACGCGTGAAAAATTCGAACTTTAGGACCTTATAACTTAGAAACCAAATACAATTTTACAATGCCAATGGTTATCAGACATCTAGTTCGAACAAATAAAGCTATTTTGAGCAAAATTTTGGATCTATGACAAGAAATATGGGCGTGATCTTCTTTCCCCTTTTGTATGGGGAGATGAGCGGGATGGGCCGCCACCTTAAACAAAATTCATTGCATTAATATTTTTTAAATTAAATGTTAATAATTATATTTTTAAAGCAATTATTATAATCAATTTAACCAATAAAGATAATAAAATGAGTCTTGATTTAGCGGTACTTTTAATTACCATAAATTATCTTTAGTTTTTTCATATTATACCGATCATTGTTTTAGATTAACTTTTTTAAATATGTCGATGAGTTTTACATATATTTAAGTTATATATTATGTTTATCTACTTATCTCTGTTTACTATTTTTTGTTGCCTCTTTAATATTTACGAGTTTTTGTAATATTTGTTTTGTTTGAAATTTCGTTACTGTTCCTTTGTTTCCTCTTGTTGGTTTTTAATCAGTATTGCCTTTTGGTTTTTATTCTCAAAGAGTCTCTTTTTAAAGTATATATGTGTACTTAACTTTATGTAGTAACTGTCACCATAAGCTACGCTCAGACTAAAAACGCACGAGCATTCTTATTCTAAACGCACGAACGTTCTTATATAGCCTATAGATAGAGAAGTATGCAAAACTTACTACTTGGATACTTCATGTTATGATAATTGACTGCTGGTCCTCTAGCACAAGCCTAGCTTAGTTGAGGACCAGCTGCATATCTGTATTATTTTAGTCTTCGTAATGCAATAAATTAATTTTAATTTTCTTAATTTTTGGTTAAACAATCTTGCAAACATTTGCAGTCTGATCACATTTTATCGTATATCGTATACTTATTTTTTTTATTGTTAACAAGAAATTGAGGCACGTTATATACATACATCTATATTCTAGAATTTTTTTTTTTTCAAGATAAAATAACTTTATTTTATTTGCGAATCTTAATAAAAACTATATCTAGAATAAAAATTTAAGCTTCCCTTCATTGTATCAATACATTTGCTATTTTTGCGATCCTAATATACCCCCTGTTCTCGCCTTAAGGTGGCCCATCCCGCTCATCACCCCATACAAAAGGGGAAAGAAGATCACGCCCATATTTCTTGTCAGAGATCCAAACTTTTGCTTAAAATAGCTTTATTTGATCGAACTAGATGTCTGATGACCATTGGCATTGTAAAATTGTGTTTGGTTTCTAAGTTATAAGGTCCGAAAGTTCGCATTTTTCGCGCGTTTTATACAATAACTTTGGAGGTACACAATAACATCTTAAAAAGATTAGTCATCAGACATAGCTTATTTAATCACGATTTATAATCTATTTGGTTTTAGTTAGATTTTTGACTAAAGCGGTCGTGGTTTACTTTTAGCTATAAGTCGTTTTGTAATTAAAATTTTCGTAAATCTTATCAAATCATACACTATGCACATTGACTTTTTTGTGGACATGTTGAATCTTCCTTATCACGGAGCCTGTCTTTTTTTTTAACAAAGAAGGTCCCAGATCGCAACAGAACGGTTTTGTACCGTGCCCGCGAATGAGTTCCTCCCGCCGGGTTGGGCCACCTTAAGTAAAACGTTACTGAAAAGGTTCGCTCACGCGTGCTGTGTGAATGCGGCCTACCCGTTATCCGCCTACACAACGGTAGGTCGCTGCACGTGCCATTGTATAGATGCATTAGCATACTCCCGTGGCTCTCACAAAACGTCTGAATAGGCCTAAAGCACTTTTAGACCTCGCAGTGCCGCAGTGAATGTTGCTTTGAGACCGCTCAGTGCTCTGGCACTCCCTACTCTGCATCCACAGTACTCTGAGGCTCTTTGACGATATGGAACGGCTATATGATCATCTGTATGCGTATTAGAAACATGACTCAAAAATACAAACTGATATTAACAAAGGAAAGTCACAGTAAGAACATTGTTCGTTCTAAATTCGAAATCACAGATTCATGTTACACTTCTTGAGTGTACGTAAGATTTTGTTTTGAATTAAGAAACACTTTTTGAAGGTATAATATTGACTATGATTCAGTAGGTACTACTACACATTAATTCTTATGTCTTACTCTCAATTGTTGGTATGTCCAGAAATAATTGCATGAAAGAGTATGAAAATATTTGGCCCCTTTGAAGTCAATGTTGAATGGCGTATTGTAGTCTTAGGGCCGAGTGCACGAAAGGAAAAAAAAACAAAATCAACGTCAAAGTATGATCAATCACGTCACTTTGTGTGGACAGTATGGAAGGAACTCTATGCGGATCACTAAAAATGACGGGTTTGAACATTGATTAACTCAGCCGTTTCTACATGCAACCGGGGCTTAGGCTGAGATAAATAGTCGTAACTAACTAAAACTAAAACTAACGGAAAGTACTACTTTGTGACGTCACTTTGACACAATTTGTATTGATGAAATCTCAAAGTAATGCAAAGTGGCGTTACAAAGTACTACTTTTCATTAGTCTTAGTTTTGGTTACGACTATTTATTTCAGCCTTACATCTGAATATGGGTAAAAGTAATGCATAACGTGAATTTTAACGTGAAACACGGAGTGACAGACATTGTAGCGACTAGAGCATATTATGCATTTCATGTTTACCTACGGAACGTTAAAACAATTCGTACACAAATTGCACGCCCACATGGCGATACACTCTCGCCTAACTTCCACTTCATTTCGTTTAACCAACGTACTCAACGAGCAAGATATTATGCACAGAAACGCCGCAAGATATCATGCGCTAACGCGACAAGCGATCGGCAGCGCCCCGGTCCGACTCCAGCTGTCGTCTACTTTACTGTTAACCAGACACCGAGATACTTAAGGTTGCCTTAGCAACCAAAAGGCAGCCCCGTTCTCATATGTACGCGTAATAATAGGGTCGCTTCCAATGTGTTGCTGAATTCGTGTAAAACTGTGCTATGGTTTTTTATGTATAGCCAGACATGGGGTACGCCTCGACCTCAGAGTCATCGCAGTCTGTCACAGAGCTGTAGAAACCATGTGGCAGGCCACGGCCACGTACTTCTTCACACTTTGCTTTAATTGAAGGCAAGGTGTAAGGTTGCTTGAACAGTATACGATGAGTAAACTCAGGGTTTTTTATTTTTCAAATTACAGTTTACTGGTGCATGATGCTTGACCGAGCGCCGATGGTTGTAACTAGGTTGATCGAAACGATGTACGTAACTTAAGATATATAACCTCGACGTAACTTAGTTTATAGTTTATAGTAGACCACAAAAAAGTTTAAATACATGAAATGAAAAAAAATATGTCTGCATCGGAGGCATCGACCGCTTTGGTACGTTACTTTAAGCAGTGGTTTAAGGGTCCCGACGATGCCTCTCTTGTCAAAAATCTTGAGAAGGTGGGCAATTTTCCTGGAGCTCGTTATTGCCACAACCAGAAGGATGGACGGTTCTCCCACGAACCAGTGCGTGTGCCTTTAGATTGAATCCAACGTCGTTTCAGAGGATGTAATGAATTACCCAGGAGATATTCGTCGACATTTAATCATTGCAGGTTCGAGGGAATCTCAGCTGCGTATTCGTCCCATCTACTCTTTGATATTTTACTGTATTGAGGTCAATTCAATAACATGTTAAAAAACAATTATTCACGACTTTTCACGTGGCGGTAGGAGACTTTCGCCGGTGTTTCAGGCTGATCAAACCATCAGTTTTTAACCATGTTTAAAGATCGCGGTAATCTAAAAAGTGTTTTGATTTGCCTATTTTACTTCCTTTCAGCAAAGGGCTCCCTTTATCCCGTGTTGCATATGTCGATAATTGAGTACTTCAAAATTTTGGATTTCAGATCTGTCCTTTGTATTTTAGCATTTGCATAACCGAAATGCTAAAACCCGGAATCGCCCGCAAACACGAACAATTACGAGCGCTGCCATACTGTTTTTTGTCGTCTTCTTGTTGGTTGTCATCTTCTTCGTTTATATCCTCTTTATAACTCTTATAAAATCCAACGTCTGTGGTCTTTTTTGTGAATGGCGCGACATATGGGGTACGCAAGGCCCTCACATGAGAGATGTCCTACGCGTGTTTCAGGCAGGCTTACTTTGGCCGGCCGAGTCACATGATATTTGAAGGACCCCTGGTTGTATTTTCGGGCGAATGTGCCGCTTTTAACCGAGCTTTTAACACGAGAACCACTTAGCCTATTCTGGCGTGGCTTGCATCTTTGTGCGTATAACTTTATTATTCTCACCAATCACAAGAGAATTACCATTACACAGAATTGTGCGTTGATCAACAGTGTATTTGAAAAAGTCAGGAAACGACTATTCGTTTTAAATTATGTATCCCAATATTTTTGTTGTTGCTTCTAAAAATATTGTGCAGTGCATGAAACCGAAAAATATTGTTCAATTGAATTTAACGAAACCTATTAAAACTCTTCTCATTGTAGTTTTTATGCCACTTTAACATTAATTTCAACTCTCAAGTTAAATATCATCAATGTAGCATGTAGCGGAAATAGTGGACTGTATAGATGTGGGCAGACTCACCAGCTCTCCCTAGCCGCACCTTCAGGAATCTAGCGCTCCCAGCTGGACGTCACCAGAGCCTTGCACGACGGGACGAAGGCTATTGCTGCGTTGACGTGGAGAACTCCATAGGCACCAGTTCACTTTCCAGAAAAGAGCTGATCGTGCTTGTGCTTGTTTCTTCTTAATATGGCAGGGATCGAAAAATGTTCATGGTACACGCGGGTGGCATGAGCTCGCAGAATGCGCGGGTAAAGCAGACTGACCGTTAGGTCGCATTCGAAACCATCCAATGCAAATAGATTGAACTGAAAGAACTGCCCACATTCCACAAAGATTACTGAATTTTACCAAAATCAAAATTGTGCTGTCATCCTTGTCATTCGATGAAACATAGCAAATAGTGAAGGCTATTTAAAAATAATAATTGCGCACGACTTCGCTTTCGTAAGACGCGGCACTTTATGTTTCCTCTTTGCCGAATCATGTCTTTCGCAAACAGTAAACTAATTTTAGTATATTCGTTTTAGTAGTAATGTTTGTATGATCTCGGAACCTGGTGGCAAGCTCTCTGAATATGATCCCGACATTATATGAACATAAACTAACGAACGTATTGTATCGCATCCAAACGCAACACTCGCCGGAGCCCACGCGCCGTCAGCTCTGATGTCACAACACCGCGCGGGCTCGAGAGCTGCGTAAACACAGCCACAAGCCGTCCGTGGCTGTGTGGGTTCCAAGCCCTGTAATAGACCCATCGATGGCGTCAAAGAACCCTCAGACGGTGCGTCTGCAAAGCGGCTTACCCGATTTTCGATGTCCGCGCAGATCAATCGACAAAATTGATCTGGTAGTTTCGGGATTTTAAATATGAAGGGGTCAGGGAAAAAACAGCTTTTGTCACCTAATGAACAAACTGAGATATCACCAATTAAAAGTTAAGATCTTAATAAAATAGTGTTATTTATACCCAAATAAATAAGAAAAGCTTTTATAATTAAAAGTATGTTTATTGTTAATGTAATTGTTATTATTTTTTATTTTGACTTCATATTAGCTAAGAGTTATAATAAAAAATTGTGACTAAGTCAGAATAATCAGGTGAAAATCATCCTATGTCCACCAACATCAGGGGAAAAACAATTTGATTTCCAAGAAATAGACAAAGAAATTTGTAAAGCATGAGTACAATGCATGTCACAATCTAATTATTGTATTTAAGGTTGGAAAAAAACTTTTTTGCTGTCGGTCCACAAAATTTTGAGACTGTACATCCAGGAATTTTGCTTTACTGATCGGTAAAATGTCCTTGTAAGCTTGTTCAGGGAGAGCAAATTCTCCGGAATTAGGGATGTCTTCACAGGAAGATAAGTTTACTCGTCTTCTCTTTGCATCCAGCATAACAGAGGAAGTCCAGTGTCCATTATAAGAATCTCTGTAGAAAATGAGACGGGGATGTGTAATCTCAACTCTGATCTCACGTATAGGTCTAGAAAGAAATGGGCATGTCTTTTTATACTTTGGTGCCAAAAACGAGGTCCAAGATCGGACTAAAGGCTGATCAACATCAATAACTTGAAATGGTGTAGGCTTTAGCCTTGACTCGGACACTACTTTTCTCCAATCATCTGGTGTTTCACATGGAGCCTTCTGATTGATAAGTGCCATGTTTTTGTCGCATTCTAGGTACGAATGACCTCGAATCGGAAATACTATTTTTATTACATCCAAACGTTTGGCTGTGTGAACCACATAGTGTATAAATCTGAACATGCAGTAATTTTTATTTTGCCCACCACATGAGTCGCAGAATATTACCAACTCTCTGATATTCGCTTTGAGTTTTGTGAAGATATAATCATGTAGGAAAGAACAAACTTCATCTGCTCCTTTTTTAGCTATGGTCTCATCGTAGCAGTAAAAATAGGAATCTTAAGAAGCCAGAGCGTGAATGTTGAATGTATTGAAGGTGAGCTGTCTCTTATAGTAGGTTTCGTTAGTGGTTATGTTAGGCATGCTTAAATTTTTTTGATAATCCATGGCGATAGCCTCTCTTTTCAAAGAAGATTGGCAGTGAATCCTGCTTTCTCTTTTTTTACGATAAAATGTCTCTGCTTTTATCTTGTGTACTTTATTTTCAGTTTCTAAATATTTTATCTTCTTCTCAATACCAGGCTTTTCTTCACTGTTAGATACATTCTTCAAGTCTACTTCTAAGCCCTTCAGTTTAGCCTTAAATTCGTCGCAATGTCCGCATGTATCTGACCTCGGATATCCAAAACCAATATTGAAGTTATTAACAAAAATAGTTCTGTACGACTCATAGGACAATAAATCTTTGTATTGAAACAAATTGTACATTTTTTTTATATTTCATTCTTCAGGAAGATATATTTTTGAGGATTCGTGAAGGCTGTAATGGCTTTTACGGCCACGAAAGGACCTAATGTGCTCCATTACTTTATTTTTCAAATCTTCTGTGAGCTTCCTTGGCCTGTTGTTGTGCTTGCCTCGCATGTCTAATGGCGCATTTCCAGTCTCTTGCAAAGACTTCTTCAGAGTTTTTAACCTTTGTTGAGAAATGCCATGTATAGCCATGAATGCTTTAAAACAAACTGGAACATCTTTCGTTTGAGTGTCATCAGTGATTCTTACCCGGTATACATAGGTTGCTGAATGCAAATTAGCATCGTCTTCGGCTTTCCTTGGACGTCTTCTTTGTACCTCATAAACTGTGATGAGACCACTTAAATATAAATTTTGGCCATCACGGGTCTGCATGAGATTAAAATCTCTTAGAATTTTGTTTCTTTGTTCTTGATTGACCACATCAAAACACTTGTACCGCTTACAATTACAGTTTTCTCCCATCTCATGACTTTGCACTTTTATCTTCTTGTTAACTTCTGATATTCGACCGAATTTTTTTCTCTTTTTACTAGACTTTTCACACCTCAAAACATTACACTCTTCGTCAGACATTTTGCGTAAAAACTCACAATTTCAACAATTTCGAGCGCTCCTGGAAACGAAAGAAAATATAACCTTAAAATCTTAAGTCACTGTCAAAGTCGACCATGGACAATGGTTGTTTTTTTCCTGAACGCTTCTGACATTGGTTGTTTTTCCCCTGTACCGATATTTTGTAAGCTTGAAAACGCAGTGACTATGAATGTTATTGCCCTGTTGTTTTTCACAGAACATAGTGACAGGTATAATCATTCAGACTGCATTGCCAGTTGAAAAAATATAAAAATGTGACAAAAGCTGTTTTTTCCCTGACCCCTTCATATGTATATACCTTTATTTAGCTAAGTAGTCTGATATCGTTAAAATACATTAAAATGTCTGAAATAAATTGACTAGTACTTCAAAATACTTGCATTCATTTAACTCAATATATCGTAATATATTGGTCATGAATGAGGGCAGACAAAAAATTGACAAATATGAAGTAAGAAAAAAAAAACACTATTTTGTACTAAGCAACAACGGCCCTTTTTTCAACGAATATTGTTTTTTTTGTATTGTTTATTCATCATCCATAGACAGTACACTGCACTCGGATTTGTCATATTTTAGCATTGGCATTATATGTATCTAGAATTGACGGTCAAGCAAGGACGCATTAATTCAAGAAAGAGCGCTGTAAATAATAACTACTTAAGGTGGCCCAACCCGGCGGGACGAACTCATTCGTGGGCACGGTACAAAACCGTGCTGTTGCGCTCTGGGACCTTCTCTGTTTCAAAGAAAAAAAGACGGGCTCCGTGATGAGCAAGAGGCAACATGTCCACAAAAAAGACAATGTGCATAGATTTACGAAAATTTTCATTACAAAACGACTTATAGTTAAAAGTAAACCACGACCGCTGTAGTCGAAAATCTAACAAAAACCAAATATATTATAAATCTTGATTAAATAAGCTATGTCTGATGATTAATCTTTTTAAGATGTTCTTACTTTATCATTGCGTATTCCACCTCCAAAGTTATTGTATAAAACGCGCGAAAAATTCGAACTTTCGGACCTTATAACTTAGAAACCAAACACAATTTTACAATGCCAACGGTCATCAGACATCTAGTTTGATCAAATAAAGCTATTTTTAGCAAAACTTGGGATCTCTGACAAGAAATATGGGCGTGATCTTCTTTCCCCGTTTGTATGGGATGGGCCGCCTTAAGAAGCATATTCGAACCAGCAACTAAATCTTTCGCGGTCAGTGCATCTTCCCCCTCTGCCACCCGCTCTCTACCCATAACTAAAAAATATTTCCTTCAACCCTCGCAATCAATGCCTCCTACTTAGACTAGGAGGTCGCGACAAAAATGGTAACGATAACGTAAATGGCTGAAAGTACAACCCTCTGAAGCTAAATGTGTCAGTCTGCCTGTTCCAAGTGGTTGCGTTACGTAGATAAGGCGCCTGAAAAAGTAGTTATGGTGACAAAAAATACATATGATAAGGTAAATGGATGCAAATGACGAAGCATGAAAGTATCAATACATACTTGCTTAGCAATACAAAAACTGAACAAATCTTTGGTTGCATTTAGTAGTTATAGTCGATTTAGGTTGCAGATATAACTTTAGGTTTATTTAAGTATTTAATTAAGTAACCGTCTGGTTATTGTTGTATAATTAATAGGTATCAATGTTTCCAGATAATCAGTATATTCATCAGCAGGTACATACCAGCATCTATTTTATATAGCCAATCTAGAAAACGCAACCACTTGGGACGGGCAGACCGACATATTTAGCATCAGAGGGTTGGTCTCTAACATGTAAAGCCAGATTCAGCCATTTACCTTATCGTGACCAAAAATGTCGTGACCTCCCGGAATAACTAACAGTGTCAACATAATCCAACCTTGCAATATAGGTTTTAAAGCAGTTCTCTTTGCAGCTTACTTTCTATTATTTATGTGTCCTTGTTACTCGTTCGATTATGCATAAATTAGAAGTTAGTCTGCTTGCTATTGATTGACGCATTGAAGGTGCATTTAGCGCAGTCAATAGACCAGTAATAGGTCAGATTCTGTTTTTCAAAATTCAAAATTCAAAATTCAAAATTCATTTAATCCGTGATTTTCAGTTGATACGAAATACAAACCAGTTTATCACATCGTCAAAATTATTAGGTCTACATAATATACATCTCAATCAATTAAAGTCAATCAAATCAAGTCAATTACATTAAATCAGTATAAATCAAATAACATTCATGATATTAATTAAATTAAATAAGTAAATGAATTATTTAAACAGAATAATAAATTGAGTGGAATCATTAGTAAAAATTATTGGAAATACTTTAGGTCATAAAAATTCTTTGTAAGCAGCCACTTGTGTAGTTCTCGTTTAAATATGTGATCACTTGAGGGTTAACCCCATAATGTTCTGTCCACTTTCTCACTAGAATAAAAAAAAACCGGCAAAGTGGGAGTCGGACTCGCACACGAACGGGTCCGTACCATCTTAAAAATAAAAAAATAAAAAAATCTGCTTTTATCTTAACGTTATGTCCAAATTTGAATTGTATGCAACTTTAGACTACAGACAATCCCTCTAAACGAGAACAAACCTTAAACTGCAGACAGTACATGGAGGTAAATATGGCGATGCGGGTATGCCGTCTCACGCAAGGCCAACAAAGTCAACAGACGGTTCTGTCGTCCTGTCGAGGAGCGACTCAGCGGGTGGTTTCGTCCTTCCTGCGGCGGCAACTCCTGCGCAGGGCCGGTGGCGACAAAAAGGCGTCCCGCAAGTAAAGCACTCACTTACAGAGCCGCACCGCCTCCGCCTCGTGCGCAGAGTGACACAACTCCGATCTGAGCCGGTAGTCTCAGTTGTCACCTAAATTGGCGTTACGGCAAACCGATCGACTGGCGTTTTCAAATGTATGGAGAAATTGAAGAGCGCGCGCAGCGGGCGGTAAGCGAACTAACATTTGCGAGTCCGAGCTTTATTTGACAGCTTACTCAACGTTGCCGTAAATACGTCGACGTTGCCGTTTACGTCCACTCCGCGTTTTCATACAAATCGGAAGTCCGCGTTTGACTTTGACAGCTTGAAGAGGTAAAGCCACAGAATATCTAGTAAAAACTTGTATGGAGTTTGGAGAAAACGCCAATCGATCTGTTGGCCGTAAACGCCAATTTAGGTGAGAACTCATTTTTTAAACAATAAACATTTTGGACCGTTTGGTCGAAAGCTGTCGTTATTTCTTCTTGGTGCTCGTTTGTATTACCAAAAACACATCCGAAGTATTTAGCCGGAGTAACGGGGCGCGCAGTGCAGTTGAAGTGCTTCTGCACGGGAGTGCAACCCGTTCGCCGTTCCCGCCGCCGACACGGCGCGTGACGCAACATGAATTAAACATTTCCCGCGCCGGGAGCCGGCGGCGGCTGCGGCGGCGGCGAGCGGGTGCCGAGTGCGGGGGGTGGGCACATCAGCGTGCGCGTCGTTGAGTTTGTTCGAGCAGAGACGGTTCCATTCTGCGCTGTCCTTTCGGTTACAGGGCGGAATCAGGCAGAACAGCGTAGAACAACGCGAAAAAACAGAGATAAACGTGTAATAATAATATTAGACAAATGTACAAAACCAAGCAATTTCCATATACATTTATTAAAAATTGACAATATTTACAATACAAACGAAACCCAACATGAAATGACGTAGTTGTAGGTGATTTTGTGGTTGACGTTTAAGTGACAGTTGACAGATCTTGCTCCGATTCCGTGTTCCACCTCTGGGGCAAAAATAAGTAATTCATCGCGAAAATGGCTGAGGAGCACACGGAACTGTCATTCTGTTAGCCAAAACGCAATTTCTTACTCCTTCTTGCACCGAATGGCACGGAGCATTCTGCCCGGACACAATCATTCAATACATACTCCGTATTTCAGACTTCAGACCTATCGAAAAATCTTTAGATCATAAACTACCAATTAACAGGTCAATGAATTCGTACAGAAATGTGACATGAAAGAGTGAAGATGAAGAAAATTATACATATATTATTACGCAACAAAAACGCTTTTTTGTAAAAAGCATACACTAGCGCCGGCCAGTCAGTTCGCTTCCAAATCCGCTCACAACTGATGTTCTCTAGTTCCAACGGCGAGTAAGAACTTTACATGACGTTCAGCTTGAAGAAGTAAAACCACAGAATATCTAGTAAAAACTTGTATGGAGTTTGACGTTTTAACGGAACTTCGAAGTTCCGTAAACACCAGTCTGGGTGACAACTGGGATTAACAGCTCAGGGGGTCCATTCAGGGTAAGAGTGAGTTCGAGTTCGGGAGTGAGTTAACCTAAAAATAGCTGGGAAATATATTACTATTTAAAAAACGAAACCGCTGTTTATACTTCCAACGTATTTACGGGACAGACCAGACTTTTACTTAACTGTAATGATGTTCAAAAAGTGTGGAAACATTAACTATTTAAAAAAGTGAGTTGATATTTAGTGACGAATTCGAACTCACTCTTACCCTGAATGGACCCCCTGATTTGTGATCGAATTCCTTCACATATTTTCTCATATCCTACGCCGGTTACCCCTCAGAGTGGATTTTAAACTCCCCCTTCATCTATCTCTGCACGTCCAAAACATCACAACTTGAAATGAAATGAAATGAAATGAAATGAAATGAAATGAAATGAAATGAAATAATGAAATGAAATGAAATAATTTATTTGTTCACTTATGGGTTAATAGGCGATACATTTTTGGTCTTCAGATCTCCATAATATGCCTGTTACGGCGTACAAATACAAATATCGTATTCACATATTGAATACTATAAAAACACAATGAATCAATATTCACACAGGTATATTTCTCGACACTATCCAATAAAAAATTAAATAATAAAATCCAAGCCAGCATCGCATATCTATACAGTAAAAAATCAATAATAATAATGAAATCCTTATTAAAACAATAAAACAATAATAGGAATAAATAAAAAAAACATATAATTCATAATTGTTTTTAAAGAGTTCATCGAGTGAATCAATATTACAATCTGCTACACAATCATACAGTCAATTAGGTAAAAAATCGTTATTGAAAATAGTAAGAGTAAAAAAAACCCATTACATTTTTTTAAAAAATTCATCGAGCGTATAAAAATTAGAATCTGCTAACCAATCATACAGTTTTGATTTAAACTCATTTATCTTTAAATCTTTATAATCATCTGGAATGTTGTTATAGATCTTAGTAGCCATATAAAATATACTTTTCCTGAAAAGTACCTTTTTAGGCTGGGCATGGCTTAATTCATTACGCGTTCGAGCTCTTGTGTTATAATTATGAACTGAACTCACGCAATCAAAATAGTGCGGATATTTTTTAACAAAAATGCATACATCGTATATATACAAGGAGGGCAATGGTAAAATCTTTAACTTCTTAAAGAGCGGTCTGCATGATTCAAATCGCCTTGCTCCACAAATAGATCTGACACATTTTTTTTGTACTATGAAAGCTTTGTTAGCATCAGATGCGTTACCCCACAGTATCAGGCCATATTTTAACAACGAAGATACGTATCCATGATACGCTGTTAAGGTGGCCCAACCCGGCGGGCCTAACTCATGCGCGGGCACGGTACAAAACCGTGCTGTTGCGCTCTGGGACCTTCTCTGTTTCAAAGAATAAGACAGGCTCCGTGATGAGGAAGATGCATCATGTCCACAAAAAAGACAATGTGCATAGCGTATGATTTGGTAAGATTTACGAAAATTTTAATTTCAAAACGACTTATAGCTAAAAGTAAACCACGACCGCTGTAGTAAAAAATCTAACAAAAACCAAATGGATTATATATCATGAATAAATAAGCTATGTCTGATGACTAATCTTTTTACGATGTTCTTACTTCGTCGCCAAGGGGGGGCAGGGAGGGGCAGCTACCCCCCCTAAAGATTCTAAAAAAGTTGCCAAATATAATGCAACCAAAGTAAGTCTTTGAGTTGATTTGCTTGAAGTTCAAGCCTTGAACAATCATTCCCGTACGTCGAAACTCGAACGAATTCACCAATGAGAATGAGAAAAGTATGAATTGTAGTAGGTAAAGTCAACTTTCCCCCCCCTGCGCCATCGGCTGGCGACGCCCTTGAATGTGCATAGTGTATGATTTGGTAAGGTTTACGAAAATTTTAATTTCAAAACGACTTATAGCTAAAAGTAAACCAAGACCGCTGTAGTCAAAAATCTAACAAAAACCAAATAGATTATAAATCTTGATTAAATAAGCTATGTCTGATGACTAATCTTTTTAAGATGTTCTTACTTTATCATTGCGTAATCCACCTCCAAAGTTATTGTATAAAACGCGCGAAAAATTCGAACTTTCGGACCTTATAACTTAGAAACAAAACACAATTTTACAATGCCAATGGTCATCAGACATCTAGTTCGATCAAATAAAGCAATTTTGAGCAAATTTTTGGATCAGAAATATGGGCGTGATCTTCTTTCCCCTTTTGTATGGGGTGATGAGCGGGATGGGCCACCTTAATGCTGATTGCTGGGAGGCTACCTTACTTAGGCGCCTTAGAGCGAACACGAATCTGTTTAGCTTTGAACATACTGTATTTTAATGAGCCTTCCAGTTACTATGGCAGTCTAAGTTTAGACCCAAGAATTTTATTTCTTGCACTTCTTTTAATTTATGATCTTTGTAGCCAATGTCGAGGGTGATAGGATTGCCTTGGTGTGTGTAAAATTGCATGTAAGACGTTTTTTCTAAATTAACTTTCAAGTTGTTGTTTTCTAACCATTCTATTACTAAGGCCAATGTTTTATTAATGTCTGCTTCATAAAGCTGTCGATTTGTGCATTTAATAATTATTGATGTATCGTCAGCGAACAGAACACATTGATGGTCAATGGAACTAGGCAAATCGTTAATATATAAGAGAAACAGCAAGGGTCCCAGGATGCTCCCTTGTGGCACTTCATAGTGGTTCAACCTAAGTTGTGATCTGTATTGTTCTATGCATTTAGATTTTTTTGAATATTTCATTATTTCAGAGCATTGTAAACGATTACTTAGATACGATTTTAACCAATCATGGCCCAATCCCCTTATACCATACTTATTTAATTTATCAAGCAGCAATTTATGGTCCACAAAGTCAAAAGCTTTACTCATATCCATGAAAATAACGGAAGTGGGTATTTTATTATTCATGCTTTCCGTTACAGTTTTCATTAGATCGAAGATGGCAAGAGTTGTTGACTTGTTCTTCCGAAAACCATTTTGTTCCGATTTTATAATATTGAATCTTTCTATAAAACTGATAAGCCTCAAAAACATGGCTTTTTCAAATATTTTTGAAAATATTGGTATTAAAGTGACTGGTCTGTAATTGTTCATGTCTTCCTTTGCACCTTTTTTAAATAAAGGTTTGACGACAGATCTTTTTAATAATTCAGGATATACACCTTCACACAAAAAAATATTGATAATAAAAGTCAAGGGATTTATTATTTCATCGATACATTTTTTTATTACAGCCGTAGAAACATTATCAAATCCCACTGCATTAGAATTATTTAGAGATAAAACAATTGTTTTGATGTCATTCGCACTGAAAGGATTCAGATATAATGTTGATTCGTTACTTTTTACGAGTTTAGAAGTTTCTTGGTGCATATTTTGGCAATTTTCTGAAATAATATTAATAAAAAAATTGTTAAAAGCATTTGCTATTTCTTTGGGATTCGTTGTAAGTTTCCCGTTCGATAAAACTTCTTTGATTTCTGTTTTTTGTTGGAGATTTCCAGTGTTATTTTTTATGATGTCCCAAGAGGCTTTACATTTGTTTTTGGCTGTATTTATGTATTTTTGGTTACACCATTTTTGTGACTTGTATATGCATTGTCTGAGTAATTTAGAATATTTTTTGTATTTTAATTTATTTTCTGGTTTACGGCTATGTTGATATTTCCAATACAATGCTCGTTTTGTTTTTACTCCTTTTTTAATACCTCTGGTGATCCAATTTATTTTTCTGTTTTTATTAGTAATTTTAAAACGCTTCACTGGATAACAAATGTCATAGAACATAGTAAATACTTGATGAAAATTTTCAAAAGCTTTATTGGTACTATTTGATTCGTTGACATCGAGGAAATTTAAACTTTTTAAACATTCAATAAACTTTTTATTATTATCTTCGCTATAAACCCTCCTTTTTACATACCAAAAATGCAAATGCTGTTTCTTCAGTGCAAAGTGAAAAGTCTGTCCTGTGTGATCTGAAAGTCGTATATTATGTACTTTTCCAGATCCTTTAATATTACTGTTACTTATTATGCTATCAATACAAGTTTTACTATATTCCGTTATGCGTGCCCTGCTCCTTGGTTCTGCTTTCATATATATACGATACTACTTGATAATGCTCTCTTACTCAACTACCGTGCATTTAATCGATATGATCACTTTACTATAAACAATTTCCCAGGGCGACCAAACGAGACCTTCCCATCTTCGACAGGATGCAATAAAGTTGGAATCACAGCATGACCCTGTTATTTATGTTTTATATCGTTCTAACGATTATATCGTAGAATAAAACGGTTAGCATGATGGCTTATTGGGTTATAAATACAATTAACTTTATGGCGATATTAAAATATATCGCGTTGGAGTAAAATATGTTGGACACTTTTAATATTTAATTACAGTGCTGGAATGGTTTAAACGTTAAATGAAAAGGCATTGAAATAAGAATGGTGCAAAACTTAAAAAAACATTACTAGCTAGTCGAATATGGGCAAACAAGATGAGCATAAAGCTTTATATATAACTTTAAAGAAAATAATCGCAGAAATGCAGGGGCCAGATAAATATCCTGCTGAATGACTAAAAGTTAATAGAGGTCCGACCATGTCCAGCCCATAAACAGTTTATTTTAACCAGCACACAAAATCTATGGACTTTGACACACTACAATATTACCAAAATTAAATTAGTCACATACGTGGCCGTCATATTTTTTAGAATTTTAGGCATATCGGTTTGGTTTCAATAATTTTTTTTTTCCTAGTACTAGCTAATGGTATAATGTGTCGAATGGCTGTTATAAAAATCGTAAATTTCTGATAACGATTTAGCCACATCTATGGCTATAGTATTGAAAAAAAAATTGTATTAAACAAATTATAGTATTAATAATTAATGCATCAAAGTCCATTACGTTTTTGTTTTATTTACAAGAAACTTTGTATGGGCTGGAAACGTTTTGATTCACGCAAAAAGAATATGCCTTTTTTTATGAATTGCCCCTTACGGGATGCATGTGGACACAGGCAATACGAATTGTAATAATGTTTGATTTCGAAAGTCCCTCAAAACCAGCAGTTATTGAAATAACAGAACTGTTTAGAGTAAAATGTATCTGTTTTAAATTCCAATACATTTATTGAAGAAAGAATGTAAGAAGAGATACAGAGATACAGGTGTTCCTTAACTAAGCTTGGTTTTTGCTAGAGGACCAGTCGTGCCAGAGATAATTTCGTAAACATTTGTACATCAACTTCCCGGATTCAGTTTCACATTCCTTGGAATAAGCGACGTACCTGCTAAGTACGAAAAAGTATATTTTTTAGAGTTACGATTTTAAAGAATAGTCTCATAACGTTTGATTAGGAGAAATAAGAAATTATGTTTTTTGTCCAAACATGGTCAACGCATGATAGTCGATGAAAAGTAAATTAAAATTATGAAATAGATGTAAACAAATTTTAATGAAATGATTACGAATGTGAGTTTTGGAATAGGGAGTGTGCACTCTAAAGGTGTGTAAAAAAATGATTCCCCACTTGTTCTTCTGATTTGTGTCAAAAAGTAACGTTGTATTTTAAAAAAAGTAATTGGAAATTCCAGGGGGAAGATAACGAAATATAAGGCGATTACATGCCATAACTTAGAGTTTAATTACTGAAGTTATCTAAAAATGTGTGTGGGTGTAGGGTCGGCCCCACCCTGCCCGTGTTTGGATTCACCTGTTCTTATACGTACCCGAATGCACACCGTAGTTTAAAAACGAAGAATGAACATGGTAGGGAAGGAGATCGTGGACCTTATGTTATGAAATGAAATAAAATTTCGTTTATTTACCATGATCAAGAAAATACAATTATATGTAGACCTCAAAAATAACGCACAGCAATAGAGAAAAAAAACACGACCTGTATAACGACCTAACCACCATCAGTGTATTTTCACTAACACGTGGCTACGCTTTCGCCACATGGATGAGTTTCGATCGCCAAGGACGGGTCCTTCCTTTGGAAAATGGGGATACATTTTAGTGGATATGCTGGGATATTTTGTCATTACTATTTTTAATTAAGAAAAAACCTCTTTTAAACCGGACTTACAGTAAGTTCTAGGAGATCCGCAGAACGCTTAATCCACCACCAGATTTATACCATTATTGCTGCAGTAACAGCTAAAAATCAAATCATGAATCAAATCTTACCGTGTCTGACGTACGGATGTCAGACGTGGAAATTTACGGCCAAAGCCAAGCAAAAAATCACCACCTGCCAACGAGCACTGGAACGAAGCATGCTCAAGGTAAAAAAACTAGAGAAAATAAGACACACAAAAATTAGATCAATAACAAAAGCCACTGATGCCTTGAGCTATGCACAAAAACAAAAATGGAAATGGGCGGGACACGTAGCGAGGCTTAAGGATCAGAGATGGACTGTAAAAGCAACGCTATGGAAAGGTCCACATGGAAAAAGAAACCGAGGAAGACCGCTGACACGTTGGGAAGACGAGATCAGTAGAACCGCCGGCTCAAACTGGACCCAAATTGCACTGGACCGAGACAAATGGGCATCTTTGGAGGAGGCCTTCACCCAAACTGGGGTTCCTGCAGATGATACAGTTTCATAAAAAGTGCAACTTAAACTTACAAACTCAATGTAAAATAATATATAAATAAAGCTAACTCTTTAAAGCATACCTACTAGAAAATAAGATAATAGTGTAATTCATGCAAGAAATAAAAGGCTTTTTTATTTTTTTATTTATTTTATTTTAACAGCAGGACCGTCAAGGAGACCTGACGACAGTTGCAAGTAATTTTTTTTTTCTAAATATCAATCGCCACTCAGAGTGATATAAGTGAATCGGCGTGAGCTCCAGCTCTACTACAGGTGTACTGTGAAGCGTGTGAGGAATCTAATCGCCCTGACTATCCTCACCTTTCTTTTTTGTCAGTTTTTTTATTTGACCGTTAAAATACCACTTCTCCGGTTGTCGCTCGCATTATTATTATTATGGATGAGACATTCTGCCCATAAAGATGTTTTATTCCAATGATGCGTTTTGACATATCTCTTCACCTGGGGTTGAAAAGTGATACTTTTTCGTGGTTTTTGTATATAATTGTAGACGATATCCAGAGACACTCTAGCCCGGTGTCCTTCTGTTCAGAAGCCTATGGGTTCTAATCGCTGGAAACATTTAGATTTTTTTATTAGGGTTTCGTACCCAAAGGCCATGGCACCCTATCACTATGCCTCCACTGTCCGTCCGTCCGTCCCTCTGTCATGAACTGTAATAGGTAGGCAGCTGAATTTTTCACAGTTTGTATTTATTTTGCCACTTTAACAAAATATAATAATTATAATAATAATAATATTCTTTATTGCAATCCATATAAAAGTACAATGCAAAGGCGGATTTATTGCCTCAGGCAATTTCTAACAATCAACCCTATCATAGGGAAATTTTACATCTTAGGGTATGCAAAGAGAAACCACGCTTATTACTTATTAATTAAATACAGAACAATATAAATGAAAACTTAATTTAAACTAAGCATAGTTACTTATTTTCTATATGTTTAACTAAATGTAGGTATTCAATTCCAAAACAATAAATTGAATTTCTTCTATTAATAACCTAACTAAACTACTAACTAAAAGTGCTAATACTTATAAAAAAAAACATAAACATATCTATGTGTACATAAATATATATTATATACATATGTAAATACTACATGATACATAATTAATACATATAAACTTTTACTTACTAAACATAATTATGTATAGAACATATAATAATATAGGTGAAATTATTTAAAAAACGTGGTTCGTGAACGTCTCATTCGCTTTTTTCTTATACGAGTGCAAGCGAGAATTTTATTGCGGGCGCGGGGTATACCATACCTAGTTCAAATGCTAGGTGTCTTCCTACTAAATTACCTGCCAACTCCCTCTAAGGTCCGAGTGCACGAAAGGACAAACGATCAAAATCCACGTCAACGTATGATTAAACACGTCACTTTGTATGGACAGTATGGAAGGAGCTCCATGGGGTTCACTAAAAGTGACGTGTTTGAACATTTATTAACTCATCCGTCTCATCGTGCAATCGGGGCGAAGTGTCAAGCCCGACCAACTTCACTTGAATAAAATACATAAGGTATTTGACATATTTTATGTGACTGGCCATAGATAATTTCCGTGACATAGATGGCTTATACCACACCGACTCATCATCATCAGCCTAACATACCTCCTAGGAACTGGGTACCATGCCAGAACATTCTTAATATTTCAGGGCTACATTTAAATGAATAGACAATTTTCGTCGCGTGCGTCGTCGCTTCGCCATCGATTCATTCAACGCGATGGTACTTCCCCGGGCGGGGTTAACTCTACCACCTAGTAAGGAAAGGGACCTACAGTTTAACGTAGAATCTGAAACATTCACGACAGGAATCCCTTGTCGCATCTTACGACATGCGTGGGAAGAAATTCACAGGTTTGCGCCCTGGAAAATACTGGAAAAACAGCATCAACGTTACTTTTGGCAGTAGTGCAGTGCCAAGCATGTTTTCAATGAGATAAATGAAAAAATCTCGTTGTGTTTTTCAAGATTGTTTAGATCATTACAACAAGTTAATTAGCATTATTGGTTTCTTCAAAAACAATTTCGGTTTCCGATACAATTATCTATAAGTTAAATACAAATTCGGATAAAAAAGTGAACTCGGCTGGCACATATAGTTAAATTTAATGAAGTATAGAAAATTTAAGGTATTTAAATCTTTGAAAAGAGGACTGGGTGAAAAAGTTACAAAAACAGTCCACTGTCATGGAAAGTACAGCTTATCAACACCGTACAAGGACTAATTTAATTTAATTTTAATTTGTTTCAGAATTGGAGAAACCTGTTCGTAATATCAGTGTAGCGCTCTACGTTAGGGTTGTCACCCGTACTTTATAAAAAAATATTGTACGTTATTTCAGGTTATTGTACTCTATACTTTATGAGAACAATAAAGTACACAAAAATACGTTATTTCGCATGATTTGATTTCTTTGAGAAATATATCTATTGGTGTTGAATCGATGTCGCCAATCGCCACAATTTCTTCTTAATTTGATTAAAATTAATATATTTTTTTTATGTGACTGGACATGATGGCTAATACCACACCTTCGGTCATGGTATTAGCCCAACACACCACATGTGAACTAGGTGCCATGCCAGGACCTTCCTTATATTGCACGGCTACATTGAACTGGATGGAAAACACGGACAATTTTCATTGCCGCTTCGACCATCGTTCATTCAATGCGATGGTACCAACCCGGGCGGGATAATAACTTATTTTTTTTATTTCAAAATCAAGTAAATCAAAATCAATAAAAATATGTTTACTTTATTTTGAAACTATGTACTTTTTTTCTTACCTATAATAACCAATGTACATTAATTGCAAAAAAAATGTGGCAACCCTAGTCTCCGTAGTCGCTGCATCTGCTAACACATCCATCAAGCCTGCATCTAAATAAGTAAAGAATAATAATACTAATAGCACATTGGATATTTAAAAGCAAAGTATACAACATTCAAAACAGTACTCAAACAAAAAGTTTGTACGCTGTCCATCCTCACTAATAAAAACATCTTGCACAGTTATCCAGTGTGCAACCACTTTAGAGGATGATGAGGTGATCAAGTTCCATGCAACGGCTCGTGCCTCAGTCAAATGAAGACATTATGTTCTGAAAATTGTCCGTGTTTTCCATCAAGCTCAATGCAGCCCAGCAATATTAGATAGGTCAGCCTCGGTAGTGATGCCTTGCGATTCGATGAGTTCGGTGAAGCACCTCTGAGCGCGGTTACGTTCTGAATGGATGACAAATTGTCCGTGTTTTCCATCCAGTTCAATGTAGCCGAGCAATATAAGAAAGGCCCTCGCATGGCACCTAGTTCCCATGTGGTGGGTTTAAGCTAATATCTGAAGGTCAGCTTGGTATTAGCCATCCATGTCCGGTCACATAAAAAACATAAAAAAGGTCGTGTCATGGCACCTAGTTCCTATGTGGAATTTGTAAAACGGAACCCTAATATTTATTTAGCACTAGATAACAACATATACAGATTCAAGGTTGTATACCCATGACGGTACATTCAATCAACTATGCACAGTCGGTGGCATCGTATACAGTAGTCCATCGAATCACGCTTACCCTCCTACAGAGCACGCCATGTGTCGAGCGGAGCACCGAACGGATGAGATCCACGCTTCGTGAAATTCGGCCAAGTGTGAGTTGGCCCGCACAACGTGGGCTTCGAGGAATCTTTTTGATTATGATATTCAAGACAGGTTTAATATTTTTTCTTTACTTTTTTAGTTAACGAATCTGTTCATTCACGTCCTGGACATGCCAAATTTATAAAATTAAGCATCTATCGAAAATGTATACCTACACTTTTTTTAAAAGACATGGTAAAAACAACTAGGTACGTGGGTACTGGTTTACTTTTAGTCGTTTTGTAATTAAAATTTTCGTAAATCTTACCAAATCATACACTATGCACATTGTCTTTTTTGTGGACATGATGCATCTTCCTCATCACGGAGCCTGTCATTTTCTTTGAAACATAGAAGGTCCCAGAGCGCAACAGCACCCGTGCCCGCGAATGAGTTAGTCCCGCCGGGTTGGGCCACCTTAACGTCTCTACCTCACACACTCTGCATTCAGATCATTCACTGTCGTCAGTCTTATAATAAGAACGAACCGATTCTCTACACCTGTATCTATGTATCGATAAATGTTAAATGCAATCCTTGTCGAGGTATTTCCCACAAAGTACAACCTCCTTCAGGCATGGTTTTCGTGCCCCCGCGAAAGCTCGAATGGCCATGGGCGTCGTCGGGTACATCCTTTGTTAGGTCCTGGCGTACGCCATATGCCATGCGTAACAAAAAAAACACCTCGTGGGAACTAGGCGCAATGCCAGAACCTTCCTTATACTTATTAGTGAACAACTTTGCAAGGGAAGCGTAATGTTTTGTTGTTTATATTTTTAGTTCTTTGTTCTTTGCCTTAGAATGCTTTAACAATAATTTTAGTTTGGCGGTGGCTTATAAGCGTACTATATTTTAACATAAATGTGGACGAAGAAAAAATATTACCGATAGACCAGTACAGTTTATTTGCGGGTTCTTAATCACTGAATTAATCGAAACAATCAGTTTGTGACGTGACTTAGGGCCGAGGGCACGAAGGGACAAAAAATCTGAATCAATGTCAACGTTTGATTAAACACATCGCTTTGTACGGACCGTATGGAAAGATCTCCATGCGGTTCACAAAAGGTGACATGTCCCATGCAATGCACAATCTTCAATATCAACATTGGATTGGATAAACTCATCCGTCTCTTCGTGCAATCGGGGCTTAGAGTCGAGTGCACGAAAGGACAAAAAATCAAAATCATCGTCTGCTTAGGCCATAATGTCTTCGCGTAATCTTTGCCTGTCTTGTTCTATGTAATGTGCATGACCCTAGTGCTATCCTTGTTTCCCGCATACACATGTACCTCTCACTCTTTCACCTGATGGAGCGAAAATTGACAGCGTCTGCTGAAAAGGCTGAAAGGCCCAGCTTTCAGTGCAAATTTGGAAACCGCGATGCACGGACACGCCATGTCATCGTAGCACCGGTTCCCGCCAAAACTGTCTCGCCGCCGCCGAGTCCTTAGGTACCCAGGAGTACCTCACCAGTACCGCGTGTGCTCAAAACCTACGAACAATCCAAAGGACTTTCTGTGCTCTTCATCGTCGAGGACGCAGCATTCCTAAACCGCATCCTGTGGGAGAAGGAGTAGCGTGGTGGCCACCCGCACACGTCTGGAAGTCTCCATCGTGGTGAGTCGTCCCACCTTCTTTCATCCTAACCCCTAGAAGATTGTGCATTGCATGGGACCACATACCATTTCTTATTGCGAACCTATATAGGTCTCTCTTTACAAAACCTTTACAAAAAACCCAGCGACCTACGCGCGCCACCAACGTCAACGTATGATTAAACACGTCACTTTGTATGGACAGTATGGAAGGAACTCCATGCGGTTTACTAACAGTGTCGTGTTTGAACATTGATTAACTCAGCCGTCTCTTCGTGCAATTAGCAGTTCGTGTAGTTGGAAGTTTACCAGAAGTTTAAAAATATGAAAAAACCATTGTAGACAATGAGAAAATAATAAGGAAGTCATACGAGTATTTACCAACTCGACGTGGCTAAACTCTCACTCGCCACATCAACAACACTGTACCACGGCCAGCTGATAAATGAAAGTCGAGGTAATTGTATACCGATGAGTATGTGGGAGCATCCATCATGGCGGCCTTGTCTGTTGAGATATTTACTGAATACTCATCGATTCCTCATACGCGATATCGCAATGGACGACTATTCAATAATACATCTCTGTGGAAAAAACTATGCCAGCTTTTATTTCACATTCTTCCTCTTTGATGGAAAAATATTTTATCTTCTCCTGTGCACGAATAGAGGGGTTAATCTTCTTTTATTGCTCGTTCAATCGTTGAGACACAAAAAATATCAACATTGGATTCGCTTTCCTTCGCTCTTGAGCGATAGATTAATAAAAGATAGATCATTGGTCATTTAATGGACATAATTATTGTTGTTAAAATGTAATTCCCTGCTCAGTATTTCACTATTAAGTGGATGTCATTTTGAGAATGAACTGATTGGATGTTCAACATTTACCGCTATCACACCGAAAAAAAAAAGATGTGCAAGTGTTTACTTAAAATTCTTTAGCATAGTTATTAAAATTCAGTCATTTATGGTAAAGTATTTCTCATTACTATTCACGTTTTATGGTAAGTATCTATTAATATGTCAAAATAGTTAGTATTCAACAGTTATTTTAACCGATTGAACAGTACCGCTTCGAGAAAATATAACGTGTGACAGATCAGAGATCAGACGGCTGACCACAAATTAGGCGTGCAACTGTCCAGTTTTAAAGGCACAGGAATTCAGACCTTTTCACTGAATATTAGACGTAAGTAAGAATCGAGAAAATACTCAAGCTAAAGACAAGTTTTACACAGTTAGGGAAACAGTAAGAGAAAAGAGTTATTGCACACAGTTAAAAAAACAAAAGATACAGTAACATTTCATTTTAAGGCTTCTTTCACTCAGAGTAACCTATTTACTTATTTGGCTCTATTATAACGTTGCAAAACGGTTGTTATTATTGGAATTTCAGTTAAATTCGTAATTTTCTTTTCATTGCAACATGTCCAAAATTTTACAGAGAGATGATTAGCATATTAATGGAAACACACATTTGACCCTTATAATGTGATCTAAAAATCGAATTCCTGATGGAATTATAAAAGACTCAAACAAGAAGACAATTAGGAACGAGAACCAGAAATCTTAATTGCAAATTAAGAGACATGGCATAATGCTCGATTGTTGGATAAATCCTTGACGTACAACCCAAACTAACACGATCAGAAACCAATTCCGACCATGAAACACGAATACACTCAATTTGAAGAAAATGCATTTCAAAACTCCATTATTTTTAACATTTCGAGCGCTTATCGTCACCGAGTGATCCTGGTAAATATGGCCTGGCCTTCACTAATGATAGCTTTCGACGGCAATTTCCAGCAAACAACTAATTGATAGCAGGCGGCAAAGAAAAAACATTATTGGGTCATACATCTTCAGAACGGCGGAAAGGTGACTTAAGAATTATTTGTACACAACCCTTAAATTTGATAATTTTATGTATTTAATGGATACGACATTACCGTTATCTAATTAATTTGAGTTTCAGCGACATCTACATTTTAAGCATTGTGTTCAGATTTTGAAAATAATCTGAAAAAGTATTGGTCGTGACATTCGTCGGAAGCAGGACATGAACCTGCGACCTTTGGATTACATGTCCACTGCTCTAACCAACTGAGCTATCCTGCTTCCGACGAATGTCACGACCAATACTTTTTCAGATTATTTTCAAAATCTGATTACAATGCTAAAAATGTAGATGTCGCTGAAACTCAAATTAACAACCCTTAAATGTTATTTGATTTTTCAACATAAAAATGTACATTATTGATAAAACTCAAATGAAGCACACGTTCACTTAAATGAATTTTTCATGTGTTTCTTAATGGCCAAACCCGAAACTAATTTCCTTTCCTTTAGTTTTCAACCGACTTCAAAGAAAGGAGGAGGTTCTCAATTCGTCGGAATCTTTTTTATTTCTCTTTTTTTTATGTATCTTCACCGATTACTCGAAGACCCCTGAACGGATTTAGAAATATTTTTTTTTTGTTTGAAAGCGTTTACTTTTTAGTTGGTCCCATATTTTTGTTATCAAAATCCGTTCAATAGTTTGGTACTTACCAACAACGAATTTTCGAAACCAATGTACCCAGAAATGTGATTTTTCTTTCTTTGCTTTCTTTTAGGGTGAGGTTGCTCAGTAAGAGATTTTTTTTTCCGTTTTACACTACTTCACAGAATTTTTTCTTTATAAGCGACAAAAAACTGAACATTAATATTACAACTTTTGTTTAAATACTGCAAAAGGTCATCCTCATTTTTTTCGTTTTTACAATGGAGATTTTAGACCAAAATATGTTTAGTTACTTGAATACCCCTCTTCCCGCTTTGACCGGCTTGCTCTTAAGTCAGTGCTTTTATGAAAGCCAGCAACAGGTGCCGCCGACGTCTCATCAGGCAGGCAATTTTGACACTCACAGGATATCGCAGATTACTGCCTCTCCCTCCTTCAATAAACAACGATACAAAAAGTTCACTTACGTATGAAAATGAATTGCTTTCATCCCTACAAATATGGTACCCTACTCCAACCATCATTATGTGAACAGTGCTACGCTCTCCATAAAAATAAAACCAATGTTCAAATTTAATTTGTCAGCCTCGATCAGGGTTTTAGATGGGTGACTGTTTTTAACCGTTGAGACTGGCCGTGGTTCGGATACCACGTACAATCGTAGGTCCCCGTCCTTACGTACTAGGTCGTAGGGTCAATCCCGCCAGGGTTGATACTATCGCATTGAATGAACGATGGTCGAAGTGGCACTCAAAATTTCCGTGTTATGTAGCCGAGGAGGGTCCTGAACGTGCACCTAGTTCCCATGTGGAGTGTTAGGCTAATATCATCGCCGCCGGATTTGTATTAAGTATCCATGTACAGTTAAATGATATTTATGATCTCATATCAGGCAACAACATTTTGTTTTTTTAAAAAAGCCAAACCGAATCTAACGAAACCGAAACGAAAATCGTTCTTGTTTTCTCTGTGGTGTGACCTACGATCATAGAAATAGCGCGCGCATGCTAGGTCTGTGCCTAGCGTACATTTAATGAAGAAACAAAACATGCAGACAACATGTATCAAATAAATTGGAACAATGGTTTGGAAATGATTAGTAAACTACTGTTATTAGTAATGTATGGGATTCGTAATTTTGACAAGTTTTAACAGAGAACAAGAACGTCAGAGATTTATCATTACAGGTTTCAAATATAGCTTGATCATATTTTATCATCGTTTATTTTGAAATTACATGCAAAATTAGAGCTTCAGAAATCTAACTTTTTCTAAAAAAGTATGAGTTTTGAGCAAAACTAATTAGTTGTTGCTTACAAGTCACTAACGACTTATACGTTTTGAACGGCTAGTAGCCTAGTGGCGCGGGGACTGGACTAGCGTACCAGAGATCTGGGTTCAATTACTCGCCCCGACATGCACCGCTTTCTTTCTCTTTCTGAGTTCGATAAGTGCATTTCGTCACGAATGCGAGCTGCTCCATGGTTCGTAATCCATGTAGTCTCAGTGGCCCAGTGGCGCGACACTTCGGCGATCGCTCTCCGAAGTTAAGCAACGCTGGGTCCGGTCTGGTCTTGGATGGGTGACCATTCGACCGTTGAGAGAGGCTGGCCGTGGTTCGGATTTCACGTTAAGCTGTAGGTCCCCTTCCTTACTTACTAGGTGGTAGGGTTTATCCCGCCCGGGTTGGTACCATCGCATTGGATGAATGATGGTCGAAGCGGCAATGAAAATTGTCCGTGTTTTCCATCCAGTTCAATGTAGCCGTGCAATATAAGGAAGGTCCTGGCATGGCACCTAGTTCCCATGTGGTGTGTTGGGCTAATACCATGACAGAACTTGTGGTATTAGCCATCCATGTCCAGTCACATAAAAAAAAAATTAAAACTGTAGGTGTTTAACTGTTTAAGCCCGCCCGGGTTGGTACCATCGCAATGGATGAAAGATGGTCGAAGCGGCAATGAAAAAAATGTCCGTGTTTTCCATCCAGTTCAATGTAGCCGTGTTCATAAAGGGAAAGCCGTCCTGGCACCAAATTCCTTCGGGAATGTGGTGTATTGGGCTAATATCATAACGGTAGCTGTTTGGTATTAGCCATCCAAGTCAGGTTGCACAAAAAAAAAACGGGACGAAATGCATGTGACTGACAGACACCAGAGCTAGGGATTTTGGCTTTTTTTGCGGCGGAACCCTCCAATAGCGGTAAGATCTGACCAACTGATGGTCACTGATTCTAGTATGCTAACCTACTATGGCACATCGTCGTTCTACTTCGGAGGTCCGCGCTGTGGAATTCTCGGATGTCTGGCATTAGGAAATTTAATACGGAGCTTAACATGGGGGTATTTTTTTAGACTGGCGCGGTAGACTCGTGCAGATGGTGTCTAAACGATGAACATCGGACGCATTCACCTAAGTAAGGTAGGTATTGTGAGACTTGAACAGCACTTTGTAGGTGGGCGAAAACTGCAGATTTCGAGGAAATGCTCCGAGATATTAAACTTCCCTTTTCAGGCGCTAGGACTAGTCAACTACGCGCACCATACAAATGCACCTTTAAAAATATGTAATAATATGTAGTGAAACGCCTCAGCAAGTCGAAATAGAACTCCAGACTGATAAATTAATTGTTAATATTTTTGATTCCATAATTTCGCCTATTTTCCACATTAGAAATATGGAAGTAATATGATTTCTAGATTTAAGCATAAACAGCATATATGCATTTACAAATAAATCCATTTGCTTTTAGATTTCTACATTTAGTCAAAAACGTTCTGAAATGGATACCGTTTCCGCAATTTATTTTGTATGGAAAAAGGAATTAACGAAAATAGTTTGATCCCTAGACAAGGAATCATATATTGTAAGAATGACACTTCTAATCGTCAGACTTAGTTAGTTAGTTTGGGGTGCCTCGTCTAACTTTGCGATTTGGCTAGTACCAGGTTCTAAGGGCCCGCTGCATTTGCGTCATTTCGACGCGCGTCGCCGCGCTTCACTTCGACGCGCGGTGAGGCAAACCGCGGGCAAGTACTGCGAGTGCAGGGCACACATTTGCGTTGCCAACGCGCGGTGGCAGGCTCAACGCGCGACGTCCCGCTTTGAGCCAGTGCACGTGTGGCTACTGCGCTGTTCACGCCTGCGTTTTGCTGTCGCGCATTAGCATGGAGGACGCTATTAAGGTGGAGAAATTTAAAAAGTGAGAGTCACAAGATCTGCAAGGAAAGAAGAAAAAAGAACAGTATGACTTAAAATATGCGAAAATATATGTAATTGTAATGGAAATTTCCATATAAAGCCAGGAGAACTATCTTGGTTTCTAAAGCACTAAAACACACCGAAACTGGGACGTAATTGAAAAAAAACATATTTTAATATTTTCTTATATCCATAAAACTCGTAGAAATTCATATTTTCCTAAAATGCATTACTTCATGTTGGCGCACACGACCGTCCTAGATGGCTGAGCGTCACCGCCTGGACATTTGCGTTCATTTGACGCAAGTGTGCATTGGACGCGAGGAACGTGCATCGCTCGTGAGTACCGGAACCCGATGAAGCACAAAATGCATATCTGCCTATAGCCTATATACTTATAAACTTGATTTCGATGCGGTTTGTGTTAACGTTACGTCTTTGTTTTTATTATCAATTATATACTACTACCATTACGCTAGGTTACCTGAGAGGAATGCAGTGGGCTCACATATGAGAGTTTCAAGCGGGTGAAGTCACGGGCGCAAATAAAAAACAGTGAATAGTTATGCAAAACAATTTCATTGATCCATTGATCTTTCAATTATTTTGAGCTTCTAAAATCAAGATTCCAAGACTCTACGGTTCTATATTTGAAATTGGCGATAAACCAAAGATTTTAAAGGCACGCCTTGTAGTATACCGACCCTTATTTTTGGTTCATTTTGTACTCGAAACTGAAATATCCCTCTTAATATTATGGATGGTTATGTGACTATCTACAAATGCTATATTACATACAGTAGCCACAGCAATAAGAACATTACCTCACAGTCGTAACTTTTAAGGAATGTAGAAGTTCATTCACCTCAATAGATTTTACAATGTATTTTATTACTGATTCACTTAATATAGCATTCACTGTATCTAACGGATTTAGTTTAGCTTCTATTCTTGGTTGCTTGCCGCATTCATAGAGTTTCTTCACGGTGCATTTTAAATTGCTTCAATGGAACGAACGTTGTGTTTTAAAATATTTTATCAATTTCCAAAATATCTAGTCGTTTAACCCCTGATATTACCACCTCCAGCTACCTGAAATCCGATAGTAAACATTCAGTTTCATTGCATATTTACATGGCATAACCGAAATATAACTTTGGTGGTTTTGTAGCTGAAGGTGGTGAAAACGGGCGTAAATGTATGAAAAGTCCTTTCCTTAATCCGACACAGTAAACTGACTGGCCTGTCAGCTGCTGCGACGAAGATTGCGTTGGATAAGCTCAAAATAAATCGAAGGCAACAGCTAGGGATTGTTACCATGGACACAGGAATCATCCAGACCATGTTGAGCCAGCCATGCTCCGAGAAGTCCATACAATTGTATATTTTTGTCAACAGTTTACTAAGTAGAAGGACATAGTCAATTTAGATAGACCCAACGGAGCTGACATGGTCACTATGTGTACCCAAGCTCAAAAAAAAATTAGATTAAAAATAAATCTAATTGTTTTGTTGACAGAGCGAGCGCGAAGCGCGAGCGGTCTCCGTTTCAGCTCATATAAAAATGCTTTCGGCTACCTTAAGGCGCTAGGACTAGCCAACTACTCGCGCCATACAAATGAACTTTTTAACAAATGTAATAATATGTAGTGAAACGCTTCAGCAAATCCAAATAGAACTCCAGACTGATAATGGATTGTTAATATTTTAATATTATTATAAATAATAATAAAAATAAAAAAGTTGATTTTTCTCATTAGAAATCTGAAAGTAATTCGATTTCTAGATATAAGCAAAAACAGCATATATGCATAAATAAAAAAATCCATTTGCTTTTAGATTTATACATTTAGTCAAAAAAGTTCGGAAATGGACACCGTTTCCGCAATGTATTTTGTATAGAAAAAGGAAACATACATTAACGAAAATAGGTTGATTCCTAGACAAGGAATCATATATTGTAAGAATGACACTTATAATCGTCAGACTTAGTTAGTTAACTTGGGGTGCCTCGTCTAACATTGCGATTTGGCTAGTACCAGGGCTTTAATAAAAACTAGCTGCGGTACCCGGCTCCGCTCGGGTCCATGTCGTTTTAGACTGATGTCGAGCTGAATTATTTCCTAGAAGATAAAAAGTAGGTCAAATGGCTAGTCGAAAAGGCTGGTCAATAGCGATGTTATTTATCTGTTACTTTTTAATCATAACAGATGGAGCTGATATAGCTTAATTAAATAAGAAATATTATAACATAACATTTATAATACATAGGGCACACTATAAGTTTTCGGAACTGCCCACTTAGCTAAAAAATACCGAAAAAGTAACTAATTTTTTTAATTAAATGTTTTGGTATTATAACGCATAGGGCCGAGTGCACGAAAGGGCAAAAAATCTAAATCATCGTCAACTTAAACACGTCACTTTGCATAGAGAGTATGGAAGGAACTCTATGCGGTTCACTAAAAGTGACGTGTTTGAACAATGTTTACTTATCCCTCTCTTCGTGCAATCGGTTCTTAGGCTGTTTTGTCTTGTTTATTTTTGCATTGTGGCGTCATTTAAAAAAATGCGTGTCTATATCACCATGGTTATTAACTTATGAAAATTTTCGTAGTATGATTTTATACGATTTTAAGTGTAATTTGACAGTTAACAAAGCCTTGCTCGGCTTCAAACTGCTTTTGGCGATGAAACACTATGAATATCGCGTCAATCTTCTGACTAATTTTGTGATGGTCAGCTTTATACAACAAAAAGATAAATGATGTGCGCCGTAAAATGAAATAGACAGGCATGCAGACTGTTGCTTTGGAGACTGTAAATAGTGATTTGTATAACACCATCTGTTTGATGGAAGTAAATGACGAACTCCGTAAAAATAACAGTAAACGCAGCATCATCTTGCATCACAACAATGCCAGTTCTCAGACGGCCATGCAGACATACGAATTTTCAAAGGTTAAAAACGTAGAACTTATGAGTAATCCTGCATACAGTCCCGACCTGGCACCTTGTGACATTATTCTGTTCCCAAAATGTTTTAACCAATACGTGGCCAACGATTGTCATCACCAGAAGAGGCTGTCGAAGAGTACCAGGTTCACCCGGATCTTCCCGCAATGACCCTTTCACATTCAAATGGATCTAAAACACGACAATATTCATGCCCCGATTATGCATTCCTTCAATGCGATGGTATATGATATTAATTATTAATTCCAGGTGGAATTAACCCTACGAAAGGTGAACAAAAGTTTTACGTGGCATACAAAACACAGCCAGTCAGTCAGTCAGTCAGTCAGTCAGTCAGTCAGTCAGCGTGATTGCGTCCACTGCTGAACATACGCCTCTATACAAAACACAGCCAGCCTCAACACCTAAAACGGTCACCCATCCGTAACTCGAGCGCACTCAGAGATGCCAAACGTAGATACAATTCGCATATAAATCGGGTGAGTGGTTCTCAAGTTATACGCATTTCACCCTAATGCTCACCGCTCTGGTAATTTAGTGTTATTTCATGTAGCTTTTAAGTTGTGAGCAGAATCAGGCTAGACGTGGAACTTTTATAAGCATTTCATACCACTGCTTATTTGCACACCCCTCTCATAATTTTGCATGGGTGCCCGTTCAGGTAAGAGTGAGATCGAACTCGTCGTTAAATATCAACTAATTATATATTTCCCAGCTATTTTTAAGTTAACTCACTCCCGAACTCGAAGTCACTCTTACCTGAATGGGCCCACTGATGCTAATTAGCCCTAAAGTTAGCGAGTCTGAAAAGAAGATACATAAGTGCAATCAGTGATGACCAACACCAAGCTTATATTCTTGACCAAACCATAGAAACTATTCAATAAAAAACAGGTGCGTTTTCTTAAACCTAGTTTGAAGATATTATGGGTTACCCATACACATTTTCATACGTTTCAATATTTTCTTTCAGACAAAAGATAGTTCCCCATGCCTAATTTAATCCTTTTCTGGCCCATACAAAGTTTTTGTACACAAAAGCAAATAATATAATTATAAAGTTACATAATGCCATAGTAAAAAGTTGCTGCGAAAATATTTCAGAATATATTTCTTTTTTACAGCGCCATCTATGATATAACCCATATAACGGTGTACAACTTCTAATCGCTAATACTAACGAACTAAAAAACGCCTCTATCCGGGTAGAGATGGCGCTATAAACCCAACGTCTTCGCCCAAAGTTTCGAAAGGAATTGCATATCAATATCAACGTCAGCGTATGATTAAACACGTCACTTTGTATGGACAGTATTGAAGGAACTGCATGCGGTTCGCTCAAAGTGACGTGTTTGAACATTGATTAACTCAGCCGTACTCGGGAACAAAATTCCTCGCACTGACTACCATGAATTAAAATTGTTCCTTAGGAAAATAGTTTTGCCATTAAGCTATTACGTAAAAAAACCTGAAACAAAAATTAGATCTATTATGTCGAATCCATGTTATAATTATATGCGAGATAAAAAAAAACAGAAAAACATATTGAGATTTCAGGATTCGAACGTGAACCCTCCCTCGAACAAAATATATTCGAAACAGTCGATTATGCGCGCTATGCCAACTGGCTTTCTTCGTTTAACGCGAAAATTGTTAATCGGTTCTGGCAAAATGACGCCGTCATGCGCCACGGGATGGAGTAATTTCATTGATATTGCTCAGCCCTTAGAATATTTAGCGTGATGGTATGTATCCTAGAGTGAGCCCAGCGATATTTTCTGTAAACTCTTGCATGCGTAAACGCATCTAGACAGACTATATTTATAATATTTATATTTATAATATTATATTTATTACTCTTTTATATAAGTAGAGATAAGTCTAATCCATGACATTCCAATCCAATTATTATATGCGAGACCTCATAAACAATAAAATGTAAAAAAAAAACGAAAAAAAAATTTGACGCTATCAGGATTCGAACCTACAGCCTCCCGAACAAAATACGTATAGAAGAGTCGGTACTCCGCCCTGCGCCATCCGCTTTCTGAACATTAATGCGAAAATAGTGAATCGTTGAATGACGTCGCAAGTAACGCCACCATACGCCACGGCATGGTATTAATTTTGTTTGAGAGTACATTCATTGATATTGCTCAGCCCTTTGGATATTTAGCGTGATGGTATGTACGCTAAAGCGTTCCCAGCGATGTTCTGTTTAAATTGGTTTAAATCGCATCTTGATCTGTTTTGTGGTTACGGACATTACCTTTCGCATGTGGACAGACGTTTCCTTTTATATAAGTAGAGATTAGCGACGATTTAAAGTGTTTGTAACGCTTCGATCCATGATTTATTCTGATGAAGCTAAATCCCGTACCACTGTTTAGTATAGCAATCTCTATTTAGTCTAGCAAAACCCAGAATCGCACTGATTACCTATTTGAGTAAAGTAAGGCCTTCAATAGCTAGAACTGAAGATAACGTCAGTACTGTGAGGCTTTCGAATATAGAAACGTACAGCGTTGGATTTTTATTCTCTCTCTGGTTGAATGGTGGAAAAATCGAAAATTAGCAAGGATATACAAAACTGTCATATCATACTTCGTTCAGTTTTTCGATCTTTCTAATTCCTAATTTTCTTGTGACTTTCTCGTTAGCTTTCGAAACTCAAATGAATGGAAATATTTTTGTGAGAAAACTGTTTCGTGCAGCCCTGACTATAAGTATGGCGTGTAGATAACAAACCGAATCTTATAATAAAACAGTGGAATTCCTATGTTTAACAGCCAATATGTATTTTATAATTTTATTACGATCGCTCATAATCGATTCGCCACGCATCTTACGAGGTTGGCCAAAGATACTGGCTTCCTGGCGTCTAATTATTCTGTAATAAAACATGGATTCTTTCTTCAAGTTTTAAAATAACTTTACCAGCACTATATACATTTCTGCAAATAAATGGATGTTGTGAATATGAACAATAACTTTGTTCATCACACTCACGGTTGATCATAACAGTTTAGGCTTCGATGTAATCTTGTTGTCCCAGTTGTTACAATTGTTTCCACTGCATGGTTAAAAAGTTAAAGGCTTTTCACGATTCCAGAAGCTCATAATTCCCGCAAACTATTTTTTACACTAAAAATAAACTATATTTATACTATTCTCTATATTTGAAACCCTGTATTATTTTTCAAGACCTATCTAAAGACACATTTATATTCACTAATTTATTTCATTCCCCAATAACATTTTTATATTTTACACAATTTTATAACAGTTTATAGAAAACACATTTCTTTAAAATTGCATCTATGTGCTGATTTAATAAATGGCTGTCACATACGGACGGACAGAAAGTAAATAACCCTCACAGGGTTCCATTTTTGCACGAAACCCTGAAAAGGGTAAACGTTTCGAAAATAACTTTACCAAAATCGGAATATATATGTTTTATAGACCTGCACATGAAGCGCCATGTGTGTTCCTAAGAAACGAGGTGCAATTCCAGGACATTCATGCAGAAAGATGAAAAACTCGAACAATTTTATTGTCATTTCGTCAGTTTTTTTATATAGTACGACGGATATCACGACATCAGTGACGAAACAATGATTAAACAAGTTGACAGAGCTGAAGCGTATACCCTTCGTGGCTGGTTGGTATATAAAAAACCGGCCAAGTGCCGTACCATCGCACAAGATTAATCACAAAAAATCTGGTTTTTTGTATGGCTCCCATACGAAAAACCTTATTTTTTTAAATTATTTTGCCTTTTTGTTGTTATAGCGGCAACATAAATACACACTCTGTGAAAATTTCAGCCGCCTACCTATTACGGTTCATGAGATGCAGCCCTGTAACAGACGGACGGACGAAAGGACGGACGGACAGCGGAGGCTTAGTAATAGGGTTCCGTTGGCACCCTTTGGGTACGGTACCCTAAAAATGTACTTCATAAAGAGCAGGCACCTGCTTAGTGCTTGGAATCATAGCATCAAATTATTATATGAAGTGTGTATTCTATCGTAAAATAAACCTTAATTTTTCATAATAAGTGTCTGCGCACGCGCAAACCCCATGAGTTCGCGGCCCCCCCGCCCGCATACTTCACCACATCGTCTCCGCCGCCGCCGCCGCCACTGAACCGCGCGCTGTCTCGCGCGAGTTGCCTACGGACACCCAGCTACGTACGACGCCGACATGGCCCGCGCAGCAGCGACTCAAAAGTTTATTTTGTATATCGGTGTACTATCGAAATAAACATCATCGTTGAAACATTACGAGACCATCATTTCTTTGTTCCTGCGGGGACAATAAGCAAGTAAGTACGTCGCTTTTATCATATTCGTTAAAAAGCGACGTAATTGCTTATCTGGTTCTATCGTCTGATGACCAATAAGACTTTGGAGACGACGGCAATATGTTATGAATATTCAATATTTGCAGTCAATAACCGCAACGCGGGTAAAGCGCTCAATGCGAAACGTTCTCGGAATGCACTCACTGTAGAATCCCAAAATTATAACCAACCGATCCTCTAGATTATTTATCCAAAAGGTGGGTAAACTATGAAATAAACTCCTGTGGAGGTATTTCCGCCAAAGTGCAACCTTCCTCCTTCAAACAAGGAATCACAGACTCAAAAAAACCGGCCTCTTGTTTGGCCGGTTGTCCGGTTGGACTCGGACACGAAGGGTTCCGTACCATCGTACAATATTTACCACACAAAAATCACGTTTTCAAGTTTTATTGTTTTTAAATTTTACCTATGTGTTGTTATAAAGGCAAAATTAATTCACACTCTGTGAAAACCTATCAAATATCACGGTTCATGAGATACAGCCCTGTGACAGATGGACCGACGGACGGAGGGACTGACAACGGAGGCTTTGTAATAGGGATTCGTTGGCACCCTTTGGGTACGGAACCCCAAAAATGTGCTACTGCAGAAGAAGTGAAAGGGGTATGCTAGAATCATATCTTAAGGCGGCCCAACCCGGCGGGACTAACTCATTTGCGGGCACGGTACAAAACCGTGCGTTTGCGCTCTGGAACATTCTATGTTTCAAAGAAAAAGACAGGCTCCGTGATGAAGAAGATGCAACATGTCCACAAAAAAGACAATGTGCATAGTGCAAGATTTGGTAAGATTTACGAAAATTTTTATTACAAAACTACTTATAGCTTAAATTAAACTACGACCGCTGTAGTCAAAAATCTAACAAAAACCAAATAGATTATAAACCTTGATTAAATAAGCTATGTCTGATGACTAATTTTTTTAAGATGTTCTTGTTTTATCATTGCGTAATACACCACCAAAGTTATTGAATAAAACCGCGCAAAAAATTCGAACCTTCGGACCTTATAACTTAGAAACCAAACATAATTTTACAATGCCAACGGTCATCAGACATCTAGTTCGATCAAATAAAACTATTTCGAGCAAAATTTGGGATCTCTGACAAGAAATATGGGCGTGAGCTTCTTTCCCTGTTTGTAGTATTAAGAGTATTAATACTCAGAGTATTAAGGTGGCCCACCTTAATACTCTGATGCAATCACACCTCTCATAAACGAATTAAATAATTCGTTTCAACATCGTTTTATAAGGTTAAGAAATGTCTCATAATATATTTAATTTATTTGGTCGTGTCAAAATCGTGAGAACGTATCCAAACGGTCGTTGTGTGAAATTTGAACTAAACGCTTTTAATATTTATCGTTTGTCTATGCAAATTTTTCAAGAGATATAAGAAGATATATTGCTGTTTTTAATGTATAATTTACAGTTGCGACTATGAAGACGTTTTGAAGCCAAGTGGGGCCTAATCGTAGAAACACCACATTCATCAACTCGACGCTGCTAAATGGAGTAAAAACCGTTCTAAGAGATTGTGGAGCCATCGATTTGGTTGCACACGATTTTTATGATTTTTGGGTTCCGTTCCAACCCTACTAGGATCTCTTCGTTGTCCTTCTGTCTGTGTGTCTATCCAGACCCTTTTTCTAACGAAGAGGTATTTAGTTGAAATTATTGTAATAATCTTTTTTTGCTGTAAAAAAATCGAGCTTCGAAGACAACAAAATGAAAAAGGCCAAGTGCGAGTCGGACTCGCACACGAAGTGTTCCGTACTATCGTACAAGATATGTATTAACAAGAAAATCACGTTTTTTGTATGGGAGCTCCCTTTCATTTTCATTATTTTAAAATTTTACCTACTTGTTGTTATAGCGGAAAAATAAATTGGACACTCGCAAAATTACAGTACTTTTCGTTGACTTGGAATAGCGAATCATTTGTAGGATAAACTTTGGTGAAGGATGACCGTTATCATACGTTGAGGCTGTCCTTACTTACGGTAGGGTTGAACCCGCCCGAGTTGGTACCATCGCATTTAATTAACGACGATCATAGCGGTAATAAAAATTGTCCGTTTTTTCCATCCAGTTGAATGTAACCGTTAAGAAAAAAAACCGTTAATTTGTGGTTATATCACACAAAAAAATCCCATAAATGTGTGCCAACCATGGGTTCCGGCGCACGAGTCAGGCTCGCATTCTCGCAATGTCAGTCGACCGGCAAAGTACGCAGGCTAGGGGCTTCAATTCAATTGCAACCCGTGGCAAGTTGGAGTGAAGATACTCCACTCGAAATAGTTGCAACTGATTGGGTGATTGCACTGCGGAACACACAACATTCAGTAGCAACCAACAATTACTCTGTCAAATTATAAATAAAGTGGACTAAAACTTGACGCGTCCAACTTTAAGGTCCATCCAACTCCACTTATTTATGGAGTGTTGCTTGTTTACAATTAACAATGAATACATGTTGCGATATAAAGACGTTTTTACATAAAGCTGACACTTGACGCGTCCCGCTAAGCCTTAGTCCGTCAGTGTCTTAAGTACCAACTTTTCAAGATTTTTAACGCCTATTATCGCGCAGCTACCTTCGGGAGAACCTGTTTTCTACATCAAATCATGTCCGATTTAATGTGTTTGGTGCAGTTTGAGTTTGCATATTTTTTTATTAAAAAAGTTTCATATTCAATATTCCAGTAAATAAAAACTTTAATTAAATGTAAAATCATCGGCGACTACTTACTAGTTATATGATGTTGTTGGCATAATTTGAATCAAATATCTTTAGAAATGGAGCAGGAAATTCCTTTTCCTTTTTATATGGGCCGAAACGAAAAATATCACCTCTTAAATGATAACTCCCGGGGAAGTGCAATCTCCAATTAACGGACAGACATACATGCAGTGATACTTTGTACGTTTCTTCACTGACCGTTATTTCATAATCGAAATTTTGGATTAACGAATTATAATGTAATCCGTTTTATCTGCGCAGGATTATTGTCACATCGGTAACACTTTTTAATAGAGATCACTTTGGCAATCATTTACCATTTAAAATGTTATCAAAAGATCATATGAATCTCTTTGTATAAATAAACTATCGTGTTTGAAGTCGAAGAATTTCATACACGCTTTTGTTTAACCCATCTTCATATATGTATAGTAGGTAGCCTCGCCAAATCAGAAAACCGCCTTGTCCCAATGTATGCAGGGTGTTACAGGGGGTATAGTCCAAAATCTAACCACGTATTTCTTTGACATATTTGGAGTAAAAAAGGTAGAAGACATTTTCTTGTCCAACTTAAAAAAAATGTCATCCGCATACATTTTTGCAAATACCTACACACAAAATGTATGGGGATTTTTTTTTCAGTCGTACAAAAAAAAGTTATCTACCTTTTTTGCTCCAAATATGCCAAGGAGCACGTGATTAACGTTTAGACCATACCCTCGCTAACACCCTGTATGTAGTTAATTATCCAATGCATATATTACGTAGTTTTATATACACATGGGTGAACTTTAAAATGATTCTCGAGAAGTCCGTAGGCAAATGAAATTATGTATTCCACTAATATGTACATTTGCCATGAGTTTAGGCCGGTTATTGCTCGTATGAGGTTTTTTTAAATTTGCCTTAAAAAGGCTTACTTATAATTAGGCTAAAGCAGGTATAATTCTATTAAGCTTAACTTTTTTATTGCTGCATTTTTTGAAAAATGTAAAACGGACCCCTTTTTGTTGTCTAATGCAGGTTATTTATCAGATACTCCCACACGAGTGGGATAATGTTTGGCCATGAAAAAAACACCACCAATAGCCACAGGCTCTTTAAATTTTAATCTGATGATAACAGGCAATCAAACACACAAAATAAAATTATATTTGAATGCTAGGAAGTAGGCTACCTAGCTATACTCTTTCACGCAAAAAACCTGTCCACTATCAAGTAGCCTAAACATTCTAAATTAAATTTCATTCAATGAAGCATTATATAAAATCTAGGCTAAGAATCAAACCAGCCAGTTTAGTAAATACGTCTAATTCTACGGCAATCATTAAATAAATTATACAAATAAAAATAATACAAATGTTCACGCCAATATGGCATGGGTGACCTAGGTGGGTAGTTTGAACTTCACGAGAATTCAATTCCATCCGAAGTTTTTCCTGTGCCTCTCTCGCTCTCGCTCTGCTACTAGTCACGCGTGGTGCACGCATGCGCCGCGCCCGCAACCTTTTTCATCGTGGAGCTCCTCTTAGGGCTCCACGTCCGCAACCCGCCGCGCGCCCGACCACGCTGTGTCGCCTCGCCTCGTCTGGGCGAAGTGCTGTGCCTCCGATCACTGTCCCGGGACCCGACGCCTAGGAGCTGGTGCTGCTGGAGGTAGGTGGCTTTTTTTTTTTTTTTTATGTGACTGGACATGGATGGCTAATACCACAAGTTCTGTCATGGTATTAGCCCAACACACCACATGGGAACTAGGTGCCATGCCAGGACCTTCCTTATATTGCACGGCTACATTGAACTGGATGGAAAACACGGACAATTTTCATTGCCGCTTCGACCATCGTTCATCCAATGCGATGGTACCAACCCGGGCGGGATAAACCCTACCACCTAGTAAGTAAGGAAGGGGACCTACAGCTTAACGTGGAATCCGAACCACGGCCAGCCTCTCTCAACGGTCGAATGGTCACCCATCCAAGACCAGACCGGACCCAGCGTTGCTTAACTTCGGAGAGCGATCGCCGAAGTGTCGCGCCACTGGGCCACCGAGGCTGACAAAATGGCGCTCTGGCACCTTCTCTGGTGCAAAAAATAAGACATGCTCCGTTATGAGAAGGATACAACATGTCTACGCCAACTAGCTTGAAGTATGCGATGCGATGTATTGAATCGAAAACCGTTTCGCCGAAATTTTAAAACGACTCATAGTTAAATAGGCTGTTCCTATTCCTCTGGTGGCGCGCTGTGACGTCTCGAGGCTACCGGGCATGGCCCTCCTTCGTGCGAACTGCCTGGGCGCGTGCAAAAAATGTTAATAACGAATAATACAAACTAAAGTCTAACATTAAAAATAATTAAAAAGAAACACGCTAAAATCGAAGACTATATTATATCCTTCTCTAGAGGACGGTGCGGCCATAGTATTGAGAACACTGGAAGCGTTTCCACGTTGAATGGCCTGGCTAATACGCTGACTCAGGTACTCTAACGATCTGATTTCGCCTGAAGCTGCGCGCATGGCCATTCCAAGATCTTTAACCATATCTTTTGCTTCCTCGGACCATGCCCCAATCGTCTCTACTGCAAATGCCACAAAATTATAATGATTGATGATTGTTGAATATTTGTTGTGTTTAATACGAGCTGCCTTTTCTGCGGCTGCGCCTGCGCACTTCGAGTTTGCCACAGCAAATTACACTAAAACCAGCTCTGTTAAATCAAACTACATGGTTGATAATCACTCGCATTGAAAAAATATTTTTGGTTTCTAAGTTATAGAGTCCGGAAGTTCGAAAAATTTGAAGTCCCACGGTTGTCGCCGGGCACCTTAGGATGTCCTGGCGTACGCCATATGCCGCGATTTTAACATAAAAAAACTCAACGATTATTATCGTTTATATGGTATTCCAAACAATGTAAAAAATTTTTGATGTCAAGCCTAGTTTCCATGAAGATCCTAAATTAAATTTGATATAATTTAATAATATTATTTATAAATTTTATTAAATTAAATCCATTTGGTTTTAAGGGTTCCGTACCCAAAGGATGCCAAAAGGAACCCTAATACTAAACCTCCGCTGTCCATCCGTCCGTCCATCCATCCGTCCGTCCGACCGCCTGTCACAAGGCTGTATCTGATACACCGTAATGGGTAATAGGGTTAGAATTTTTCACAGAATGTATATTTCTGTGGCCGCTATAACGACAAATAGTAACAATCAAAAACAAATAAAAATTAAAGGGGGCCCCCATACAAGAAAGGTGATTTATTTGGGTCAAATCTTGTATAATGGCACGGAAACCTTCGTGTGCGATTCCGGCTCGCACTTGACCGGTTTTCGGTTTGTGGTTTACTTTTAACTATGAGTCGTTTTAAAATTTCGGCGAAACGGTTTTCGATTCAATACATCGCATCGCATACTTCAAGCTAGTTGGCGTAGACATGTTGTATCCTTCTCATAACGGAGCCTGTCTTATTTTTTGCACCAGAGAAGGTGCCAGAGCGCCATTTTGTGATCCGCGCGCCAAAAAGTCAGTCCCGTCGGGAACGACACTCTAAACGCGTATTGAAGTAAACTCTCAAAAACATCCGTTATTTTCTTTGCTCTATCGGCCCCATTAAATGCTAATTTTAATATATAAAACAGCTTTCCTGTCCGCTTGTCGTAAACGCGTTGCAGTAAATACCACTCGACTCCGACACGTAACCGTATATTGTAAGATAGCACAATAATAAAACCGATGAATAAATTTAACACGAAACCATCACAATCGACACTCGTCGGCCATTGGTTAGTGGGCGGGTGTTTGTTCGATAAATATCACAGAATATTATATGTACATATTAGATGTAAAAGGCCATGATACTCGCAACGAGTAGTGGTACCATAACCAAAGTTTTCAAAGTGTTTCTTTACAAAACGTGCTCCTACGCTATATTTCTTCATATGTTTATCATTTTTGTCGTGTTGCCCACATAAGGATGGTTTTTATCAATGTTTATTGAATGGATACGATTAAATTATGATTATGGTATGATAATAATTAAAGAGAACATATGAGCGGCACGTAGTTCAGGGGCGGGGGGACTTGCTGTCTATGCCAGAGGGTTTAATTCCCGCCCCGTTAACTCAACACTTTCTTTCCCTTTCTGAGTTATATATTTATATATATATATATATGTATAGTATAGTGCATTTCGGTACGAATGCAAGTTGTTCCATGGCTTTGAATCCATGTAAAAGTAGGTTAGCTTAGGGTTAAGCTCGCCTGGGTTGGATGAAATCATAGTCGATTTTTTTTGACTGGACATGTATAGCTAATACCATACCTACTTTCATGATATTAGCCCAACTCATCGCATGGTTAGGAGCCATGCCAGGATCTTCCTTATATGGCACGGCGACATTGACCTGGATGGAAAACAAGGACAATTTTCATTGCCGCTTCGACTATACCAACCCGGGAGGGGTTAACCCTTCCACCTAGTAAGTAAGGAACGGGACCTACAGTTTAACTTGGATCCGAGCCACGGATGACGAATTCCTTTGTCAGTTCTTATATACGACATGGACGCGAAGGAATCCGAATAAAGGGAATGTCCTGGTGTGGAGAAATGAAAAGGTGAGTCAGGTCTTGAGACCCACGGCTGCGCAGCTGCTCTCCTCTAGTCGTGATTTGAATGTTGTATATGTGTTAACTCGCTGGGAAACTTCGTTAGTGCGATATAGACTTCATGTCTAGCGGGTAGCGCCATCTAGCGCTATGTTAACTAGCTTCTATGCATCTGTTTGTTGCTTTGTGGCATGTGAAACTAGCAGCTCTTTCCTTCGGCAATGCGGTGTATTGGACTAATATCATGGCGGGGTTATGGCATTAGCCGTCCATGTCCAGTTAGATAAAAAAAAAAATCTTTAAATTTGTATTTGGTATTTCATTTTGTAAAATTGGTAGACAAGCTAAACTTCGACAGGTATTTTTTTCTTATTATAAGGTATAGATAATAAGCATTTACATTAGGGCATAAACAGAACAACAGCAAACATACATGCAGCTTTGCAATTTCTGGCATATACCGTCGTCAAATTTACTACATAATTAAAACTAAGCTAAATATATCAAGGTAATAATTAATCAAGGGCTTTATGACACTATATTATCATGGTGATTTAAAAAATTCTAATTATAAATACTAATAAATAAACAATAGAAAATATAAACGGTCAAAATATTTATAAAAAATTTGGGATTTATAAATGCAAATAAAAAAGTCTGTCATACAATCCCACGGTGACCAACCGGGTCGAAACCTGAACTTCTTCGCGGTGCTTTCCCTCAACTGAAAAAGTTGCTGGTAATTGAACTCGGGTTCCCCGGGTCACGAACCACCGACGGCTAAGCTATTTATTCAAGTCGGTCAGTGTAGTGGCCCCACAACCAACATGTGCTGACTATGTTTCCCTGTACATGCGATAAACTGTAACGTACGACACTGGCACAAAACCGCGACTTTAGTAGTCAAATGGGCGGCTTACCACAAGTCATAATTCTGGTATGTAAGTGCTACTTGCACTTGCTACCTATGTAAGTTATGTACAAGCGCGCCGTACCGTCACGCCTGTAATCACCGAACTGTGGGCGGCTGAGGAATAAACATACTTTTGTGGCTGTTATTTGAATTTGAAATAGCCTGGTGTCGTTTTACACTGATGTCGGTACTTGTGTGTCTTTTGCTGGTTGTACATGTAGTTAATTTTGATCAAATTATTTCTGTAGATAATATATATGTACAAACGTTTTGGCGCCTTATAAATGAAATAAAAAAAAAAGATATTTTCTGGTTAATATCCAGAAAATAATTCCCCCCTGAAATGGGAGAACAAGCTTTAATCCCCTATTTCACCTACTTCGAGTTTGATTTTCATGACAAAATGTAGCCATCTCCAGGGTCCATACTATATACCGAAATTAATCAAACGCGACAGACAGTGCTACTTTCGCATTTATTATGTAAGCACGGATTCATCAACCATAGAATTTTACAGTTGAACAAAATACAGCGAAGAAGAACTGGCAAGAACTTCGCTGGATTTTATTCCAACTTCTGCTTATTCTAAGGATACAAAAGCATTTGTTTTTGGAGTAAAGTACTACATTAAAAAACCGGCCAAGTGCGAGTCGGACTCGCACACGAAGGGTTTCGTGCCATCGTACAAGATTTTACTCAAAAATCAGGTTTTTTGTATGGGGTGCCTGGTTTTTATTATTGTTAAATTTTACTTATTTGTTGTTGTAGGCGCAAAATAAATACATACTCTGTGAAAATTTCAGCTGCCTAACTATTACGGTTCATGAGATACAGCCCTGTGACAGACGGACGGACGAACGGACGGACGGACGGACGGATAGACGGACGGACAGCGGAGTCTTAGTAATAGGGTTCCGTTGGCACCCTTTGGGTACGGAACGCAAAAAAATAATTCACGAAAATCCACAATTCGTGCCGTATGCAACAGTTCATGACAGTCAGTTTATTTAGAAAAGACTGTCCCCGCCATCTAACACTCTGCACAGCAGCACCCCGTCGCGAGCATCACGTCGGGCACAGCCATCACCTCTCTCGACCGTATTTTGGGGAAAGAGGTGACCCGATCCAAAGGTCACAGCAATACTCCAGTGGCATAGAATATGCCAGTGGCAATAAGAAAAAAAACCGGCCAAGTGCGAGTCGGACTCGCACACGAAGAGTTCCGTACCATCGTACAAGATTTAACACAAAAAAATACGTTTTTTATATGAGGCCCCCCTTTATTTTTTATTATTTTTTAGTTTTACCTATTTTTTATTATGGCGGCAAAATAAATACACACTCTGTGAACATTTCTGCGCCCTACCTATTACGGTTAATGAGATACAGCCCTGTGACGGACGGACGGACCGACGGAGCTTTAGAATTCCGTACCCAAAGGGTGCAGCGGAGGCTGCACCCTTTGGGTACGGAATCCTAAAAATGACAAATATTTATTTACACAGTAAGTTTTAATGTCGACCAGCGACAAGCTCTCGGGCAGGCCGCATGCTATGGCCAAGCCTTTTACAAACCATGCTTGTAGATTTGTTTATTTATTCATGCATTTATTTATTTTATTTAATTACTTATTTATTTACTTTTTTATTTACTTATTTATTTATTTGTTGAAACTGCAGGATCGATCTGGTGGTGGAGACGCAGTATTTTGTTCTGTATTTCCAATTGTGTACAGCACGTGGTCTAGCGGCTAGAGACTTGCCTTTCATCCGACAGGTCTGGGTTCAAATCCTCCGGTCATGCACCACTTTCTTTTTCTTTCTGAGTTGGATAAGTGCATTTCGTTGCGAATGCGAGCTGCTCCAGGATTCGAAACCCATGTAAAACTGTAGATCCCCTTCCCCTACTAGGTGGTAGGGTTAAGCCCGCCCGGGTTGGTACCGCCGCATTGGATTAAACTATGGTTGAAGCGGCAATGAAAAAGTGTCCATGTATTCCATCCAGCACATAAAGGGAAGGTCCTGGCATGGCACCTAATTCCTTCGGGAATGTACACCGCAGGCTAATTTTGCTATTAGTTGGAGGGGATTGTCTTTGCAAATAAAATTATATTTGTCATGAACTGTTGCATACGGCATGGATTGTAAATTTTTGTGTATTCATGTGAATTAAGTGTTTTACCTATGTTTTTGTTAAAATTATTGACAAACACTTTTGTAAACTTAGACTAAGTGGACGTTGAAAAAAAAAACAGCGGAGTTTCTTTCCAGTTCTTCTTCGCTGTGTTTTGTTTTGCTGAACTGGCCAATGCTAAAATATGACAAATCCGAGTGCAGTGTACTGTCTATGGATGATGAATAAACAATACAATACAATAACATCATAACGGTTGTGTGGCCGTCCATGTCAGGTTGCATACAAATTATCGAGCATGTGAAACCATTCATTCTGGTCCGAGAATGTTTCCCCGCGCCGGGAACGGAGCCCGGGAGCAGTGGCTGGCGGCACGGCGGGAGACGTTTCCAGGAAGGCGCTGGTCGACGGCCTTTGAACCTGCGCACGCGCAGCGGGCCCGTGTTGACTCCGCCGTTACCGGGCCCTGCGACTGTTTGCCCTGGAACCTGTTGGCTTTCGCCAGGGCCGGACGCGACCGCGCAACTCTTCCATCAACCGGGGAAATAGTTGAATTTATATTTGTCAGCTCTCTTGAGGCATTTGTAAGTTTAGTAATTTATTATTATTTTATAAAATTGTAAGCTTTTTATTTATTAGATATTGTTAATTAGTTCTTACTGTTAATTGCTTCTTCCCGAACAGCTGGTGCGGCAAATACAAATACCTTTTAAAGGACTTTGAATTTGTCGCGTTTGCGGTAGAAACGTTCGGGCCGTGGAGCGCAGACGCAAAGGCTTTCTCGGAGAGGCTTTGTGTTAAATTAAGGTCGGCCCGTAAGCATCAGAAAATTTCGCCTCCAATACAAACGTAGTTTACTAATGATTTGAAAATCACTGTTCCAACTTACTTGATATTTGGTATCTAATAGTAGGCTGCAAATATCTGTGTCTGCATGTCTTGGTTTTTTCGGTAAATGTATTCTGGGTCAAACCACAGAGAAAACAAAATTCTTATGAAGATTTTCTTTTTGCTTTCATTACATTCGGTTTGGATTTTTCAAAAAAACAAAAGCGTGCAGACACAGATATTTGTTACCTGATATTAGATATTAAATATCAATTTAATTGGGATAGCGGTTTCCAAATGATTAGTAAACTACGTTTGTATGGGGAGCATAGCTTACGGGCCGTTCTTAAGGGAGCAAACCGGGGTCCCATGGGGCCTACTTCTACCAAAAAATCAGTCTGGCCATTCAGCGCGGAAACGCCGCTAGAGTTCTAGGAACATTAAAAAAAGACATTGCAGAGGAATAGTTTAATTTAGTTTGGTTATAGTTATTTTTATTTTGTTATGAATTGAATATTTTTTTTTATCACTTGAGAAAGCTTTATTCTATTTCCGTATGTTTTGATTTTTTTAAATATGTGTATTCCTCAGTAAAAAAATCTAAATTGAACGTAAAAAAAGACAACTTTATTCCAATGTATATTAGCCAATATTTACCAAACTAAAATAAAACTAAAAACCAAAAAAATTAAAACATACAGACATAGACTTTTATTATATATTTTAGAATCCAAAATTTCAAAAACCTAGTAAAACATTAGTTTATTTTTCGATTAAATTAGTTTTCGATTAAATTGAAGTTTTAAAACAACCTTTTAGTTATTATCTGCTGTTAAATTTCCATACAATTATAATCTATTAACACCTTGCTATGATTAAAACAAAACACCATCAGCATTATCCTAAATTGTACATATGGATGTCACTTTATATCATAAACTTATTGACATATTCAAGTGCACTGTTTGAGTGCCAAAGAGAAACAAATGATCCGCAATTTAGCTATAGACGCCATCTTATTTTAATAATTTTTAGAAGACGTGTTTCGATTGATACCAATATTGAGGGGTTGAAAAAACCGGTCAAGTGCGAGTCGGACTCGCACACGAAGGGTTCCGGACCATCGTACATGATTCATCACAAAAAAAAAATATGTTTTTTGTATGATTTATAATTTTAATTTTTATAATTTTTTATTTTCCCTATTGGTTGCAACAACGGCAAAATAAATACAAAGTCTGTAAAAATGTTATTAGCTGCCTACCTATTACGGTTCATGAGATACCGCCCTGTGACGGACGGACGGACGGACAGCGGAGGCTTAATAATAGGGTTCCGTTTTCACCCTTTGGGTACGAAACCCTAAAAAGATATAATACGCCATTTTGTGGCGGAGGCCCTCTTAGATTTATAATGAAACTGAATCAGACCCAAAGTTGTGTATCACATTTCAGATCAAACGGTCAACAAAAAGGAGTTAAAATATTGACAAAAGTTTTAATAATAAAGAGTCAAACAAGGCACAAACAAAGCAAGCTAAATAATTAATTAAAAAAAACATGTAAAACCGTTTAAAAACAATCCAAGTGTATCTTAAGGAGTATCTTAGAAGTAGAGGAAAGAATGCAGTATATAATAATAATAAAGCTTTATTTGATTCCATGCAATAACAGTTGCTCGGTTTTTTCATTAAATATTAACTATAAACATGGATATAAATATTAAAATAAAAGAAAAAAAAAAAAATAATTAATGCTACGTATTTTATTCTTGCGGACCCCTTTCGGGTGAAAGCCTCCGCCAAGGATTTCCACTTATCCTGTTCAGATCTTTGTGATATTTTCTTTTTGCAGATTTTTTTATGGTGCCTTTGCATGTAATTCATTCTAAAGGAATCATATCATCATCTTATATCTTTCTCTGTAATTTTTTAAAAGTTCTTTAGGTTTTTAGGGTTCCGTACCCAAAGGGTGAAAACGGAACCCTATTACTAAGCCTCCGCTGTCCGTCCGTCCGTCCGTCTGTCCGTCTATCACAGGGCTGTATCTCAGTAACCGTAACAGGTAGACAGCTGAAATTTTGAAATGAGTGTGTATTTATTTTGCCGCTATAACAAAAAATAGGTAAGATTAAAAAATAATTAAAATTAAAGGGGGCTCCCATACAAAAAACGTGTTTTTTTTTTGTTTTTTTTTTACGATGGTACGGAACCCTTTGTGTGCGAGTCCGACTCGCACTTGGCCGGTTTTTAACGTAGGCTTATGCTTAATGCAGTAACTACAATCAATTGAGCTAAACACCAAATGTAACATACGTCTAACGCAATTACGTTTCACCGCACAATGACAATTCTATTGATGCCCTGTATGTCTCATTTTATCTGTATTCGGACACTTATTACTTTTTTGATGAACTTATTTAGTTACTAATTTATAAACCTTAATTAAAGCAAGATCTCAATACTGCATATATTAATATTAAGTGTTAGGTTATAACTGTATATACCTAGCTATTAACTTTTAACTTGAAACTTTATTTTTTTCCATGGAATAGATTTTGACGACTCCAAGTGTTCCTTATGTGTTCCAAAGGCTGATTTATATACAAATACAAATACAAAAAATACAAATACAAATACATGCGGAACACAATGCAGCGTCAATACGGCCCTGTGGCAACAAATAACTAGGCTTAACTTATCTCAGGCGAGTTGAGTAATAGAGATGAGTGGTACTACGCGGCGCTGTAACGTATTGACATTCCCGTTAGACCCTCAAGGACCCCTTAGTGAGTCTTGGAACCAATTTGTTATTGTTCTCGTCTTATAGATAATTTATAGAGCATTGAGCGGCTCGTAGCCTAGTGGCGCGAGGCCTTGCCGAGCATACCAGAGGTCTGAATTTTAATATATATATTTTTTTTTATGTGACTGGACATGGATGGCTAATACCACACCTTCTGTCATGGTATTAGCCCAACACACCACATGGGAACTAGGTGCCATGCCAGGACCTTCCTTATATTGCACGGCTACATTGAACTGGATGGAAAACACGGACAATTTTCATTGCCGCTTCGACCATCGTTCATCCAATGCGGTGGTACCAACCCGGGCGGGATTCACCCTACCACCTAGTAAGTAAGGAACGGGACCTACAGTTTAACGTGGAATCCGAACCACGGCCAGCCTCTCTCAACGGTCGAATGGTCACCCATCCAAGACCAGACCGGACCCAGCGTTGCTTAACTTCGGAGAGCGATCGCCGAAGTGTCGCGCCACTGGGCCACTGAGGCTGACAAAATCACCCCGTTATTTAATCGTTATTAAATCCTCACCCCGTTTATGCACCACTTTCTTTCTCTTTCTGAGTTGGATATGTGCATTTCGTCACGAATGCGAGCTCCGTAGTTCGGATCCATGTAAAACTATAGGTCCTCTATCCCTGCAAGGTGGTAGGGTTTTACCCCGCCTGGGTTGGTACCATCGCATTGGATGAAAATATGGTCGAAGCGGCAGTAAATTGTCCGTGTATTCCATCCAGTTCAACGTAGCCGTGCACATAAAGGGAAGGTCCTGGCATTCACCATCCATGCCGGGTTGCATAAAAAAAGAGTTTCGAGTAGAACGGGACTCGCGGGAAGCAGGGACTGGTTTAAGGTGTTTTTGTGTGACTGGACATGGATAGCTAATCCAAACCTACCGTCATAATATTAGAACAACACACTCCATGCAAAGAACCTTCCTTATATTGTGCGGCTACATTGAACTGGAAGTATACACCGTCAATTTACATTGTCCTTTCGAGAATTCGCACCACGAACAGCGAGCATAGAAGGACGGGAATAGCGATCTTCGCTTACCAATTCGGGACGCTAAACATCGAACGTTTGTTGTCACTAAATAGCATCATGAGTCGGTAGTCTAAGCTGTCACCTAAATTGGCGTTACGGCAAACCGATCGACTGGCGTTTTCAAATGTATGGAGAAATTGAAGAGCGCGCGCAGTGGGCGTTAAGCGAACTAAAGTTTGCGAGTCCGAGCTTGTTTTGACAGCTTATACCCAACGTTGCCGTAAAAACGTCGTCGTTGCCGTTTACGTCCACTTCGCGTTTTCATACAAATCGGAAGTCCGCTTTTGACTTTGACAGCTTGAAGAAGTAAAACCACAGAATATCTAGTAAAAACTTGTATCGAGTTTGGATAAAACGCCAGTCGATCGGTTTGCCGTAAACGCCAATTTCGGTGAGAACTCAGACTGACCACTCTGTTGTCATCTTACGTGCCCTTACGTGTGGTTGGAATTCGAGAAAATCAGTACCTAGCAAGCGAATTCACTTGCCGGCGCTGCGCTTCCTTTTTTGTATGTCCTTTTATGCTCGCTTACCATGAACGATTGCAACATGCATGGGTAGAAATTAATTGGGAAAAATGGTATTATTATTTCTACGTGCTAGAACCCACGCAGTTTAAAATAATAATAAAATATCCAGCAACATCTAAAACTCATCAAGTTGCAAGTCTCAGACCTTGCCTCTATGGTCATTTGGGACTCAAACACAGCAAACGGTAATTGGATGAACTTCGAAGTTGAAGCACATGAGGATTGATGAGAGAAAAATACTTGGTATCGTGGATTTAATGGAACATCAAATTCACTTCCTTTATGTCCGACATTCAAATGTCGGATTTACATCTCATTCTTCTAACCTCCGACATCAGAATTGGAGAATAACTCTGACGTCATTGGTTGGGATGCAAGAAAGTTGTAACTTTTCATGCTGCCTATCTCTTGTTGTAGTATGAAATTACTAACCAATCAATTCTGATTTGATACAATTTAGTATCAATAATGACAAGGGCTCTATACACCTGAATTTTATATTAGTTTTTATTTTAGTTAAGCATTATTAGTTTCTCGGTTTTGCTCAAAATCTCATATACGAATCTATTATTACTTTATTGATAGAGCTGCTCTCAAACCATTATACTCTTAATTTTCTGTAGGTGGTAGCATTTAAAGGGATATGTAACTATGTGATCAGCTGACAGTAGTAGTTTATGACAAAACTTATAGTATTTAAACCTAATGTGCAAGTATTTCACAGTGTTGTGTTGCCACTGGAGCAGTGCATCGCTTAAAGGTCCTTGCTTACGGTGACGCTTGGCTCGGGTTATCTCTTTCCCTAAAATATGTTTGAAAGAGGTAATGGCTGTGCCCGGCGTGATGCTCGTGAACGGGTGCTGTTTGTGGGGACTGGCCTGCTCCAATTGGCAACATATTAGTTGGAGAGGATTGTCTTTGCAAATAAAATGATATTTGTAATGAACTGTTGCATCCGGCATAGATTGTAAATTTTGTGTATTCATGTTAATTTATTGTTTTACCTATGTTTTTGTTAAAATAATTGACAAACACTTTTGTAAACTTAGACTAAGTGGACGTTGGAAAAAAAAACAGCAGAGTTTCTTTCCAGTTCTTCTTCGCTGTGTTTTGTTTTGCTGAACTGGCCAATGCTAAAATATGACAAATCCGAGTGCAGTGTACTGTCTATGGGTGATGAATAAACAATACAATACAATTTGTTCCATGTTCTGACATGTACATTTTTGAATGGTTAAGGCGTTACGTTTTACTTATTTAAGGTCGAAGTCAATTGAATTTACCGGATGAGTTGCGCTGTAGTTGGGTGAGATGGAATTGTCAACTGAAATAATATGTAGTGACACGATGAGATATGTAGAATATGTAGTGACGAGAACTGGGGCGTCTATGTCGAGAGAGGGGGGCACACGTAGAAAGAACGAGTGAAGAGCGGAATTGTACGAAATTGGCAGGCGCCCTTAAATAATTGATGGAGGATGAGGACCCATAATCCTACATGATGTATAAAGATATGTTAGTCTGTAAATGTAACTCAACAAATGACTTATATAAACAGACTTACACAAGTAGTCGACGACATCAAGTGCGTCGGCAGAAAGCAGTGGTTCCGTACCGCTGAGGGCCGGGAGGACTGGAGAAGGATTGGAGAGGCGTATGTCCAGCAGTGGACGCAAACACGCTGACTGACTGACTTACTGACTGACACAAGTAGTTCTTTTTTAAATTAATTATGCTTGCTTGCATAATTAATGTGTCCTTGCTTCATAGTTTTTGATACTGAATAGTCTTTTATTACGCGATTAGCAAACAAAGTCGTTACTCAAGATTTTCGTCTAATTTTATAAAGACTTATATTGTATCCCTAATCACGGCATTACTCCTAAACTTTAAACAGGGGATGATAACCTGGACTCAACCTAACATATCACCACAATTACCTTTAAAAATGCAAAGGTAAAAATAAGATTCGGAACTAAAAACCAACTCACTTTTATAGAGTTCGTTAACAACCGAGAAGTAGAGATTGATTTAGTGTTAACTGCCTCAGAAACGTATGTTTAACCATGGGCCAACACGAAAATAAATTCAGCCGCTCTTGTAAGTGCCAAAACCCCAGCATACTTAAACTTAACACTTTGCACCGACGAACACTTATTTTTCTCGAGCAAATGAAACCTAACTCTAGCAATTCCGAAGGCACTAAACCGCCCACAAGCCCATAAACTGGCGATCCGGTTGACAACTAGTAAACCTTTGGGAAAATTTACAAGCGATAAAATTTTGTGGTGTACCTGTTAAAAGGCCGACTGTTGGGCGCGCACTAAAGCCTGTGCTTGGGCAGCGCAATGCGATGCGCTTACAAATGGCCTTCTTAGCTGAACCTTCACTCTTAACCATCTTAAGACCTTTGCAACCACTGCTCCTTAAGGAGGAATTCTGAGAATGAAATCGCCTGCATTTTTTTTTACATGTAATTGTAAAAAAAAATAAGGTTCACATCGATGTGACCACGAGACAGCCGCTCTAAAAATGTATGTAATAGTTTATTACACAATTTATTTTACCTAATAAATTCTAATATTATAACCAAGTATGTTTTTTATATTTTTTTTTCTTGATTGATTATTTCCTTTATGACTTCTACTTTTTCTGAAAAAAATTATTTTTAATCCAGGCTCATGGAGTGTGTACGGACACATTTTATTGGATACAGATTCATTAAAAGTATGTTTTTGATTTAATTGGACCTAACATTTTTTTTTTTAACGGTTGGCATAATGATGACCAAATAAATATGTTTGTGTCTATATTTTCGGAAAGCTAAGCTTGAGTCACATCACATATAAAAAAAAACAAAATCATGCCTTTGAATGATCTTTGGTTTCCATGTTCAAGTGCCCATTACTGCTTTACATTTGTTTTTTTACGATATTACCATGATCCCCTAAGCAAGTTTTTTTTAGGTACAAAATAATAATCACTCCAGGAAGTTCTTCCCAAACGTCAACTTGCCTCTGTAAAGTCGGCTCAGAAGACCCTAAGCCCTTGTGAGCTATCAAACTTTATTTGCATGTAAACGTCCATACGCTAACTCCTCTCGGCTTATAAACAAATAAAAACCGGATAAACACGAACACAGTTCAATAGGCTAGCGTTCCGTTGAAATAAATAATCGTTATGCCTCATTGCTGTTCTGACAAGGCCGGGAAGAAATTGGAAAGCTGAAACCGGTCGCGCTAGGTGCAGTGCTCTCTCACGCCGTTTTTAATTAAGAGGTTTTAAGAGGTTTGAGCAAAACAAGGTCTGTTATTAGCTTTGTACATTCAATCCTGTTTCAACGTTTTGCCTGTGCATGCACGGTTTGAGTATTAAACAATGTAATTATATCAAATTGTGTATCATGATGGTTCATTTCTAACTTGTCCACTTAAGGTGGCCCAACCCGGCGGGCCTAACTCATTTGCGGGCACGGTACAAAACCGTGCTGTTGCGCTCTGGGACCTTCTCTGTTTCAAAGAATAAGACAGGCTCCGTGATGAGGAAGATGAAACATGTCCACAAAAAAGACAATGTGCATAATGTATGATTTGGTAAGATTTACGAAAATTTTAATTTCAAAACGACTTATAGCTAAAAGTAAACCACGACCGCTGTAGTCAAAAATCTAACAAAAACCAAATAGATCAGAAATCTTGATTAAATAAGCTATGTTTGATGACTAGTCTTTTTACGATGTTCTTACTTTATCATTGCGTGATCTACCTCCAAAGTTATTGTATAAAACGCGCGAAAAATTCGAACTTTCGGACCTTATAACTTATAAACCAAACACAATTTTACAATGCCAATGGTCATCAGACATCGAGTTCGATCAAATAAAGATATTTTGAGCAAAATTTTGGATCTATGACAAGAAATATGGGCGTGATCTTCTTTCCCCTTTTGTATGGGGAGATGAGCGGGTTGGGCCACCTTAACTGGCCAGTAGAACGGCGGACAGTGTCAGGTTTCAATGACCTAGAATTCTTAGGCTTCCAGACCAAATCATTCTTAAAATAATGCAAAAGAAATAGACCAGGAGAATGTCTGTGGTTTCAACATATTTGGTCTCCCACATACGGAGTGTGTCTTAAATAGGTCTAAAAAGAAACAGCTAGGCAAATTAAGCACCGACCATGTGCTGTAAATAAATCATATGGATGGAAGGATCCACTTTGTCTCCGTGTGTCCCAGAGACACCAGGGTTGCTGACCAGATGGATAAAGCAGTACGGTAGGGACGGATTAGATTAAAGGTGACTGCTTTAAAAATTGATGGAAAACCGGTGGAAAAAGCCATCGAGATTGGTAGAAAATTTTCAGACTTTGTTTTGTATTACATAGATGTTAGCAAACATCTTTAGTCAAGTCCATGTCCTAAAAAGACTGAGGATCTCACTAGTAGGACTAGAGCAGCAATGCATATATGTTGAAGGGTGCTCATCATATAGACCCACTCCTCCATACTGGTGCAATCACTGAAGAAAAAGGAAAGAGAAGTGGCATGCGGTCGATAAAGCGACTCCGCGGTATGGCCAAAGTGTTCATATAATTGTTTGGTAATCTCGCGTAACTCATTCGCGGCACGGCACAAAATCGTTCTATTGCGCTCTGGCACTATCTAAGTTTTAATAACAAAAAAATAACCGACTTCAAAGAAAAAGCACTAAAAAGAAAAAAATTATTTCCATTTTTGTAGTTACGATTCCTGTTATTATTTGAGTCGGCGTCAGCCGGGCACGCGCTGCGCCAATCAAGAGAACCTAACCTAACCTAACCTAACCTAACCTAACCTAACCTAACCTTGGCTGACACCGACTCAAAAAATAACAGAAATCGTAACTACAAAAATGGAAATTATTTTTTACTTTTTAGTGCTTTTTCTTTGAAGTCGGTTATTTTTTTTGGTAATTTTTTTATTTGTTTATTTTTAGTGAATCTGAAGTACACTTACTAATTTGTATACGTCCTTTCCAATAAAAAAAGAATCACCGAAATCGGTTTGCGTTATATTGAGTTATTCGTCCATTTGTCGCGCACATCTTAATACAAATTTAAGACTTTTATGATTTTCTCATGGATATCATTGTCAGAACTTAACCAAAATAAAATGGGACCACTTGGGAAGCACTAGCTATCATTTAAAAAAATAATCATCAAAATCGGTTCACCCAGGCAAAAGTTATGAGGTAACAAACATAAAAAAAACATACTGACGAATTGATAACCTCCTCCTTTTTTGAAGTCGGTTAAAAAGACAGTCTTCGTGTTGAGGATGATGCAATACGTCCACAAAGCAAACAATGCGCGTAGTGTTTGATTTGGTTTGGAAAGCTAAAAGTAAATCACGAACGCTGTAATCAAAAATCAAACAAAAACCAAACTAAATTTTAATCTGATTTTAATTTTGGATATAATTTCGTCCACGTTTGTTTGGGAAGATGAGCGGGAAGAACCCACCTGAAGGTGGCCCAACCCGGCGGGCCCAACTCATTAGCGGGCACGGTACAAAACCGTGCTGTTGCGCTCTGGGACCTTCTCTGTTTCAAAGAATAAGACAGGCTCCGTGATGAGGAAGATGCAACGTGTCCACAAAAAAGACAATGTGCATAGTGTATGATTTACGAAAATTTTAATTTCAAAACGACTTATAGCTAAAAGTAAACCACGACCACTGTAGTCAAAAATCTAACAAAAACCAAATAGATTATAAATCTTGATTAAATAAGCTATGTCTGATGACTAATCTTTTTAAGATGTTCTTACTTTATCATTGCGTAATCCACCTCCAAAGTTATTGTATAAAACGCGCGAAAAATTCGAACTTTCGGACCTTATAACTTATAAACCAAACACAATTTTACAATGCCAATGGTCATCAGACATCTAGTTTGATCAAATAAAGCTATTTTGAGCAAAATTTTGGATCTCTGACAAGAAATATGGGCGTGATATTCTTTCCCCTTTTGTATGGGGAGATGAGCGGGATGGGCCACCTTAATAATGGGGCTAACCGACTGCAAATAAATGTCAATTCAACAAAATCCGGTCATCTTCTAACAGATAATATTTTATTTCCTTTAATTTATTTACATTCACAAAGCTGTTAATATTTTGTGGCTACCGCAAGATAAGCACTAGCTTCAGAATGCAAAGATTGAAATCATAGAGGAGCTTAATGGCCTTCAGTTAAGTGCGTCGGTTTCTCGAGGCAACTTACAATTATACACCATCAAATATAAAATGATTGTCGTTGTCTAGCTCGGATTAACTGAATACGTTTCCAACAAGGGATTAATTACCTGACTTTATGTCGATTGCTGCCTTATTCAATCAACTCTAGACTGTATCAACTTTGGATCCTGTATTTCTAATGGTAGTAAATAAAAAGAGTACTTCGTTAAAAAAAGTCGCATTGTTAAATATTTAAAAAAAAATTACAAAAAAAAATACTGGATAGAAAAAAATATTACGGTGTGTTGAGTCTGAGAGCTAAGAATGAAAGATTTATCTAATTTTACGTTTGAAAATGAAAAATGAAAACTTATAGATTTTAATGGAAATAAGAACTGATACCCACTCAACAGTTGAACTCTGCGCTTGCCACCTGGGTAACTGGAGACGCGAAATTTTCTCAGCATAAGGTAATATCGTACAATGGTTCGGTATCCATGTAAAACTGTAGGTCCCCTTCCCCTCCTAGGTTTAATAGGGTTGATACCATCGCATTGAATTACAGATGGTCAATGCAGCAATGAAAAATTACGCTCCATATGACGCTAACCTCCAATATTTTGGGTTTATTTTTATTTTATCTCAGCCTCTGGTAAGAATAAACTATGGTAGAAAAATCCAAATATCAAAGCTTAGACTATTATCTAGTGCATGACCGTAAAACGATTTTAATGAGTTGCTTTTATTCTTAAAAAAAATATGTTTGTAAACACCTATTTTGGTTTTACTAGGTTTTCAAGCCGGCGCTTGGAATAAACTATTTAGATTTTTTTTATTGAACAAGATCACATATTTATCTAGTGAATAAGCGTGAAACATATATTAATTTACTTTAGAAATTAGACTTTAAAGGTAAAAACCTAAATTTCCCTGAAAAACAATGAACCCTATCGCAAACTGAACGCTTCCGGAGATCGCCATTATCGTTTGTTCGCTGAACGCTGGAGTCAGTTTGAGCCTTAAGAAGACCTCGCCTCTTCCCCAACGCCAGGCCTTTTCGTTCCGCCACCCACGCGCCGTTGAATCTATTATAATCTGAGATTAATGGTCGCAGCAGGAATTGGGAGAGCAGTTATCGATACGATCGCTTGCAACACCGCTGCTCTCGGCTCTCCGGAGCGGCGTCGTAGGCGGAACCTCCGCCCCGCGCCGCGTCCTGCCATCGACTCGATCTATTCCGATTTGCATGACATTTGGACGCCGTACACGACCACCGTTCTGAGTGGTCAGTCTGAGTTCGGCGTTTGCGGAACTTCGAAGTTACGTAAACATTTCAAACACCATACAAATGTTTGCTACTTATTCAGTCACACATACCAGCACATTTGACACTAAACTTCTCAGAGTCGATAGCGATTATTTGCAGTTCACTTTAAAACTGTTGTTTTCCGTCAGTTGCACTGAGTGGGAAAAATAAATGTATGCTACCTGTTCATGCTATATCTGCACAGTTAAATAACTTACCTTGTGTCTGAAATAAATAAATAAATAAATAAAATACATATTCTGTGGGTTTTACTTCTTCAAGCTATCAAATTCAAACTCAGACTTCCGATTTAAACTGCAACGTCGACGTATTTACGCCGACGGTGAGTAAGCTGTCAAATCAAACTCGGACTCGCAAATGTTAGTTCGCTTAACGACCACTGCGCGCGCTCCTCAATTTCTCCGTACATTTGAAAACGCCAGTCGATCGGTTTGGCGAAACGCCAATTTAAGAGACAACTGGGACTACGGGCTCTGCATAAGTCCGATGTGCGATTTCATTGCGTCAAGTCGAAAACAATTAAGCAGCCCTGAGTCCCTAGTCACTTTAATTGGCGTTTATGGAACTACGGATTTACGTAAAAACGTCAAACCCCGTGCGAGTTTGACTATTTATTCTGTGGTTTTACTTCTTCAACCTATCGAAATCAAACTACGACTACCAAATGTGAATGAAATGTAAACGGCAACGTCAAATTATTTTCGGCGATTATGAGTACATAAGCTGTCAAATGAAACTCAGACTCGCAAATGTCAGTTCTCTTAACGCCCACTGCGCGCGCTCTTCAATTTTCCATACATTTGAAAACGCCTGTCGATTAGTTTTTCTCTTTTATCTATTGTGACGTATGGCGTATGCCAGGCCATCATAGAGGTGACCGACGAAACTTTCAGTATGCTATGAAAACGTGGCGAAAACCATGCCGGTTGGCATGTACTTTACATGATTTCTTCACCTCCATGTTTACATGGTTGTACTTTGGGGGAAATAACTCGTCATGAATGGCATACCACAATTTACCGACTCTATTAATAATGGATTTGCAAGATCAGTAGGCTTTAAATGGAGGAATGTCGGCAATGAATGGATACATGCCTATTGCGCGTCGAGTGATAGTAGAAAGGGAAGAGAGAGTTGGTGTATGAAGCTCCGAAGAGCATTCTCAATAGTAAAGATGATAAAACACAGAGACCTTACATTCCTTCGGAGTTGTACTGTATTGTATTTTTTTTTCATCATCCATAGACAGTACACTGCACTCGGATTTGTCATATTTTAGCATTGGCCAGTTCAGCAAAACAAAACACAGTGAAGAAGAACTGGAAAGAAACTCCGCTGTTTTTTTTTTTCAACGTCCACTTAGTCTAAGTTTACAAAAGTGTTTGTCAATTATTTTAACAAAAACATAGGTAAAACACTAAATTAACATGAATACACAAAATCTACAATCCATGCCGTATGCAACAGTTCATGACAAATATCATTTTATTTGCAAAGGCAATCCCCTCCAACTAATATGTTGCCAATTGGAGCAGGCCAGTCCCCATAAACAGCATCCGTTCACGAGGATCACGCCGGGCACGGCCATTACCTCTTTCAACCATATTTTCGGGAAAGAGATAACCCGAGCCAAGCGTCACCGTAAGCAAGGACCTTAAAGCGATTCACTGCTCCAGTGGCAACACAACACTGTGAAACACTTGCACATTAGGTTTTAATACTGTTTTGTTAATAACGTTTTGTAATAAACTACTACAGTCGGCTGATCACATAGTTACATATCCCTTTAAATGCTACCACCTACAGAAAATTAAGAGTATAATGGTTTGAGAGCAGCCTTATCAATAAATTAATAATAGATTCCTATATGAGATTTTGACCAATACCGAGAAACTAGTTGAAGGGTCACTAACTTTTAGTATATCTCCGCGTCGTCTACGAGAAACAAGGAGCCGAGCAGGTACTTGGTTGAACAGCAAAGCTACCTATAAATGATGAATAAAACTTTGAAAAAAAATCTTTTTACCATCGAATTTCAGTGTCCCTATACCATTGTGCTTATACCTTTTCCCTAAGTTACTTACATTTCGAGGATGGGTCCAGAATTCGGTTTGAAAATTTAACAAAAATACAAAAAACCCACGAAGAGCGAAGCAGACAGCACCATCTCTCTGCTACACAAACTCTTCGTACCACCACTTCGCGTTCCCATTACGACTGAACAGAGCAACAAGAGGTACCAACAACTGGCACAACACGAAAACTCACTCACATTAGAAATAACGTCCGAGCTATGGTAACGGCGTAGTGGCTAACGCGAACGCCGCCGTGGCTAAGCGAGGACACTTCGACTGCTGGGTGTTTGTATTCCTGTCTCATCGGCCGAATAGGTTGCTGTAAAGTATATTTTATGTAACTGGACATGACTGGCACCGCATTCCCGAAGAAATTAGGTGCCATAGATGCCAAATAGGTGCCCAATACTGACGATTTTTCATAGCCGCTTCGACCATCTTTTCGTCTAGGTAGGGAATTTTTAGTTTCACATTGATTCCGAACCATTGAGAACATTACCCATTCTTGTCGAAATGCACTTATACAACTGACGAAGAGAAATAAAGATCATGAAAGGCATGCCCCGCACCCTTGAGCTGCGAGCCGCTCAAACATAGGATTACATTTTTTTTGCGCTCTAAATATTGGTGAATCCCGAATCCGACCGATCTATGTGTCCATGCTGAATTGTGTAACATTTATTGAAATGTCCAAGTGTATGGGGCTAACTAAATACCAATAAACCTACGTACATTATCGGGATTACAGTCGTGACAATACCTTACGAAACTTCGAAATGTACATCAAAACGGCATAACTTCTGAGAAATAGTTCGTACACCGCTGCAGCGGCGGGCGACGGATAAAAGAATAGTCCACAAACATTGAGGTCAATATTGAATTTTAGAGTAAATTTTCATGTCGCTGATATCCGAAGTCCGATAGCGACTTGAAAAATATTTGGATTGTCTTGAGCACGCTCACTCTATGCACTGAGTTTCTGAAGGGAATGTTTCTTTTTTTTTTCTAAATCATTTGTAACTTCAGGCGGATCTAGTAGCTATGCACGTTTGTTGCATTTAAATAAGTTTTAGAACACGTGCGCTGTATTATTTTTCGGTATTCATAGTTAATTTCACCGATAATCACGGTCAGTTTAAGGATAATAATGAAGGTAAGTTTGTTTTATGTATAACTGGACATGGATGACTAATATCACATTTCATTGTTACATTAGCCTAACGCACATAGATCAAAAAGGAAGCAGATATGCTATCTAGCGCGCCTAATATGATACCAGCTGTCTTCAATTTTCAAAAACTACCAAAGCAACTTAAAAGTACATGCAACATGGAACCATAGTTGCAGACGTATTGGAGGGTGTGTGTAGGTCGGAACTGACTTGTCCAACGCATTTTAGAACCACTTTGGCCTCACGGCGGAGACGCGATTTCAAACTTCCATTCTCTTCAGTGCTAACGCACCTAATGAGAACTAGGTGCCATGCGAGGACCTGCCTCGTGATATGCGACCATTGACGTACATGTATGCGACACATTGAACGTTTATGCAATGCGACGGTACCAACCGGGCAGTATTAACCCTACCACCAAGTAAGGGAAGGGCCCTACGGATTCACGAGGAATCCGGAAAAGGAACGACGAATTGCACGGAACTCAAACTAGTTAGAACTAGAAGAGCATGCTAGTTTGAGCAACGAAATTGCTTCTCCAATTATTTCCCACTGGACGGTGAAGCAGCAAGTAATTTTCTCGTTTCTCTCGAGCTGCAGGCTCGGAGTAACTTTTTCTAGCTGTGATATGATCAGCGGGAGGCAGCGACGACAGGCACATAAACCAACGGGATATCTGCCGACACCATCACGCCGCGCCGCGGGCCGCTGCCGAGCCGATCAGTCCGATGATACCGGCTTGTGATGATTTCGGAATGCCAACTGTCTTGTTTCCCTCATCTTAAGGGCATGGGCTGACGTGATGACTGCAACGCCATTTTAGTCAGAAGAAATTGTTGAAGAATCCTAGTATCAAATACAAACATCAGCACCGGTTCTTCGATTAAGATTTTTTTTAAGAATGGAGAGTTTTCGATAGAATTTATTTATTTATTTATTTGGTACACAAAACAGAACATTTACCATAAAATAACAATAATTAACATCACATAAAAATATATACTAGGTAACATTGCAATAAAATTGTGCACACCGCATGCATAATTGTGCAACTATTCAGTACTTACCTAACGTATGAAAACAAGTTAAGAAAAAACAAAATTGTAAAAATTAAATATAAACTAAAATTTAAATTTAAATAACAATGAAATGTGATTTTCAAATTGTACGTTGGCAAACAAAAATAAAGAACGTGAATTTTATTTATTTTTAAACATGGAATATATGTTGAATAATGAAATAATATATCTGTGAATAATGAATTTCGGATAACAATACTGTCTCGCCAGAATTAACGAAAATGTGCGTGTGGTTGACCCTACAGTGAGAGACGCTGGGGCAGGCGTCAGCATGTCAGGCGTAAGGGTACATAAACAAAGAGTAAACGTAATTAGTCCGTATTAACAGTAATAGTCCGTAAATCCGCTGGCATGGTGCCTCGCTGAGTGTGGCATCGCAAGGTGAGGTGCATTGGGTTATTTAAGAAGGCTGAGAGGCTACTAGGATTCCAAGCAATTCATCAACATCTTCCTCACTTACTAGGTAGGTTTAATCCTGCCCGCATTGAGGGTTGCTGTTTCTTAGTTATTTTCCTTAAACAATAATTGAAGTTAATTTAGATCCTAATAGTAATGCTCAGAGTTGGCATGCTAAAGGGCATTGCCTGAAATTGGTGCCTTTTTTATAAAAAAATTTTCGCGCGGCCATCAACCAAACTAAGTTTTTTTAGTTAAGAATAATGTTACAAAAAAAACTCACTATGGCTTGTTTATACCTAAAGTCAGTCCGAACGAAGTTATAAGGGTCCAAAGTTCAAATAATGCGCGGTAGTGTTGCGAGGCGCCAAACATTTGTTTTTGTGGATGAAATCTTTAAAATGTTGTTTTGACGTATTCTTGTGTTTGGTCTTGGAATCACAAACTTAATATTATCAAGAATTGTTGGGGCGTCAATATCACTATCAATTATTTTATGTAGGAACATGAGATCTAGCATGATTCGTCTACTTTCAAGTGAATGCATCTTAAAACATTGGAGGCGTTCAGAATAGTCTATTCTATTACTGATATGATTTTGATCGGAAACATTCATGAGACCAAAATCTTTAAAAATCTTTATTTTGGGCTATACTTGCCATATTAATTGTATATGAAACTAATACGTACGTGTCGCTTGCAAAAAACTATCATATTATTCCAGATTTTCAGTACTAAACATACCTTTTTTTATGCAATCTGACATGGATACCTGAGCCGGTAGTCTAAGTTGTCACCTAAATTGGCGTAACGGCAAACCGATCGACTGGCGTTTTCAAATGTATAGAGAAATTGATGAGCGCGCGCAGCGGGCGTTAAGCGAACTAACATTTGCGAGTCCGAGCTTGATTTGACAGCTTACTCAACGTTGCCGTAAATACGTCGACGTTGCCGTTTACGTCCACTCCGCGTTTTCATACAAATCGGAAGTCCGCGTTTGACTTTGACAGCTTGAAGAAGTAAAACCACAGAATATCTAGTAAAAACTTGTATGGAGTTTGGAGAAAACGCCAGTCGATCGGTTTGCCGTAAACGCCAATTTCGGTGAGAACTCAGACTGCCCACTCTGAGACCACAAAACTACCGTTATGATATTAGCCCAATACACCACATTCCCGAAGGAATTAGGTGCCATGCCAGGACCTTGAATGGCTTGACGGCTACATTGAACTGGATGGAAAACACAGATAATTTTTCATTGCCGGTTCGACCATCTTTTCGTCCAATGCGATGGTACTAACTCGGTCGGTGCTTAAACCCTACCACCTAGAACCTTCCGTTTTACGTGGATTCTCAACCATGGAGCAGCTCGCATTCGTGACGAAATGCACTTATCTAACTCAGAAAGAGAAAGAAAGTGGTGCATGTCGGGGCGAGGACTTGAACCCAGACCTCTGGTACGCTAAGCCAGCCCCCGCGCCACTAAGCTACGAGCCTATACCTTTTCACTACCTATTATTTCTTAAATTCATCGCGAGTTTCGGAACGGTTTATAATTGAATCAGAATAAAAAAATTACAAAACGTTGCACAAAAATACAGACCGTTCGAAAAGTAATTTATTGAACAAAATACAAGTCTTCGTCTCTAATCTCATCTACTTCGCTCTCCAGATCATGTCGGATTATGATATTATCTAAAAAAAATGCGGTTGGGTGTCGGTTTCTTTGATGCGTTCCCCACTCTAGATACCATCTTAGGTTAGGTTAGGTTAGGCTAGTTCATATACGTGGCGCACTATAACAGTTATGTCACCCCATGCAGGATCGAATGTTCCAAACGGTATGTAAACAATCTTCTCTTGAAGAATTGTTAATGTTAAATACTTGTCTATTCTGACCAAGTTTAGGTTAACACATGCTTCAAAAATACATTGCCTTGTATTTAAAGGTGGTCTAGAAAAAATATGTATAATAACAAACGCAGGCACAGGTAAGAAGTAACCAGAGATGTAAACGTCAACAGTTTGTTAAGCAGGTATGAAGCAGATATAAGAGTCTTTAAAACCAAATACGATTCATTGTATAAAGCCACAAAGTCGTCCAAAAGCACACGTGCATATACAACGAAGCAAGAACTGTGATTGCTACTCATCGCATCGCCAGGAAAGCGAAGAGGGTGAAATGGGGCAAACAAGAAAGATAATTTGTTTCAGTTTCATTAGATGTATAAAACCAGTAGAACAAGCTGGATTCAGAGGAGGTTATGGAACAGTCGACCACATATTCACTCTGAGGCAAGTGATTCAGAAAACGTGCGAATATGGAAAACCACTATACCTTGCTTTTGTCGACTATGAAAAGGCGTTCGACTCTGTGAAACACTGGACAGTAATGGATGCACTGCAGCGATGTAGAGTGGACTACCGATATATCGAAATACTCAAGACCATCTACAAAGGTGCAACAATGACTGTGGAAGTTCAGGGAGAAACCACTACCATTCCCATTATCCATGGACTGAGGCAAGAGATGTCATCTCGCCGAAACTCTTCACGAATGCAATGGAGGATATATTCAAGAAGCTCGAATGGAATGGTTTGGGCATAAACGTGAACGAAAGACTCCTAAACAACCTAAGGTTTGCGTATGATATTGTCCTAATGGCAGAGTCACCCGAAGACCTGAACGCGATGCTATGTGACCTATCACAGGAATCAGGAAACGTAGGTCCGAGATGAACGAAGACCAAAACCAAGCTGATGGGAACCACAGCCATAGCAGCAAATCCAATCACGGTCTTCGGCACTGCAATAGAGCAAGTCCACGAGTATTGCTACTTGGGCCAAGTGATTAAACTCGGACGTGACCCACTCGCAAAAGAAATAGGCAGGCATATTCAGCTGGCGTGGGCCGCCTTCGGAAAACTTAAAGATGTCTTCCATTCTAAGATGCCCCAGTCTCTCAACACTAGACTGTTTGACCAATGCGTGCTGCCGGTTTTGACCTACGCCTGCGAGACATGGACGCTCACAGTTGGTACTACGCACAAGTTGAAAGTAGCCCAAAGGGCAATGGACATGCTCGGCATCTCACTGCGCGACCGAATGCCAAATTCGCTGATACGCCAAAGCACCAAGGTCACTGACGTTATGCATAGGGTTGCTAAACTCAAGTGGCAGTAGGCAGGTCATGTATGTCGCAGAGATGACCACAGATGAAGCACTGAAGTTTTGATGTGGAGACCCTACACAGGAAAAATAAGCGTCGGCAAACCGCCAACACGTTGGTCAGACGATATACGTCAGACAGCAGGTACAACTGGCGAAGAAAAACAGGAGACCGCACAACTTGGCGAAGTCTGGGGGAGGCCTACGTCCAGCAGTGGACAACAAAAGGCTGAAGAAGAAGAAGAGATGCATAAAAGCTGCATCCCCGATATTCCGATCGGCTGAGCCGCTCGGCAAAGCCGAACAAGTCAAGACGTGCCGCCCGGGTTATAACTAAGCGGTACTGCGCGGCCTGTTCTAATGCCCTTTGCAGAAGATGCGCCAGTAGGTACTAATAGTGTGCACACATTTTCATCGTGAAACACTTTAAGCTAAGTGAAAGTAGTGCATACTACAGAAAAATAAATATAACAACGAATTATAATGAAAATAAATAAAAGACACGATACATATTATTTAAACTTTGGGCCCCTATAACTTCATTCGGACTGAGTTTAGGCATTCACAATGTATTACAGTTTTGTTTCTAACATTATACTAAACTAATGTAACCAAGTTTGGTTGATGGCCGCGCGAAAAAAAAAAGGCACCACCTTCCATACGAAATCCGGCATTGTCCTTTAAATCATGGTTTATCTCCAGAACCCATCGCATTTTGTATGGAAAGTCTGAAAATAAAATGATTTTTAAATTTAAACAGAACACTCTGAATGCGACTTATACAATGAATGTTTATTAGAAAAAAAAGGGAAGTTCAGGAATATTTAGGCACATGCTTAACTTGAGAAATATGGCTGATTTAAAATAGAAATTATATAATTAATAAGCCGGTTAGAAGAAGCTCGGGGATCGAACTCGAGCTCTTGACGTGAGAGCCAAGTATATTTTTATGTGAAGAGCCAGGATATGGTATGAAACTACAAGGATAGAGATGGACGAAATCTTTCAAGAAAACTAGAACTGAAGTTAAAAACGTATAATAAGCATAAACTGAAAGAAAAAAGAAATAAGTATAGAAAGAACACATAAAACAAGTCGAGGGCCGGGGAGGTGGTGTTAATTTCTATGAAGTCTTATTCTTGTTCAGCAAAACGGTGCTCAATCCAGAGAAGATGTGATTTATAAGAAGGGTTGACTATACCCGAACAATCATAATCATTCCCACCAAACAAACAGTACCCAATCTAGAGAAAAATGTACTTTTAAGAAAGGGTGACTATATCTGAATAAGCAAAAACATTCAGACCAACCAAAATGAAAGTAGTGGTAGAATCTAGTGGTCCTTCCCACATTGGTGCCATCGCATTAAACGATAGTCGAGAGGATCATGAACATGTTTATATCCTAAATAAAGCTAAATGTCGGCGTCTGAGAAATTGCCAAAGTTTATTAGAAACACCACACAATATTCAGTGCTATGAACACAAGAATGCACTCGTAAAGGAAATATTCGACAACGTTGTTTGCATCTGACTTATGGCTCGGAATTTATATGACGGTATTTACAGGTCTCATTCGCTCGGTTTACCTTTAATAGGATAATCTTCCAATCCATGGAGTGCATGTCTACTGGAATTGCCATCAATTACCGTAATAGCCATCTCCCGGTAACGCATTACGCCACAACCAGTTGTAAGATAAATGAAATTATCTTCAACCGCCGCCAATGCGTTATATTAAGGTGGCTCTTCCCGACCGGACTAACTCATTCGCGGGCACGGTATAAAACCGTGATATTGCTCTCTGGGACCTTCTCTGTTTGAAAGAAAAAGACAGGCTCCGTGATGAAGAGAATGCAACATGTCCACAAATGCGCATGGTGATTTGGTAAGATTTACGAAACATTTAATTACAAAACGACTTATAGCTAAAAGTAAATGAAGACGCTTATTTATTTATTTACATAAATATATGATTATTTATTCATTATTATAAATCTTCATGAAATGTGCTAGGTTTTACGACTAATCTTTTTAGGTGTTTTTTATTATATCGTCGAGTAATCTACGTCCAAAGTTATTGTATAAAAAGCGCGAAAAATTTCGGACCTTACAAACCAAACACTATTTAAACATTTTAATGGTCATCAGACATCTAGTTCGATCAAATAAAGCCGTTTTGATTATAATTTTGGATCTTCGACAAGATATACGCGCAAGATCTTCTTTCCACGTTTGTATGGGAAGTTGAGCGGGAAGGCCCACCTTAAATGTATCGGCGGTTTTGAAAGTACGCCCGAGCTAACGAAATCGCGTCATAAGTAGGTTGTGTAGAGTATATTTTTGATCGATGTCGGTAATAATGGGCTCCTGTTACATTGTGGCATTTGTAATTGAGGCTATTTCGTCTAAGAGCGGGTTACATTAGGAAACGGCTTGATATGTGCTTGGACCCCGAGAAAGTATTTGTTAAATATTTTGGTCCCATATTAATAACATGGGAGAAGAGCGAAGAACTCGTCGAAATAGCATTTAGTGGCTCATAGGTCCAGAGGCGCAGGGTATTGCTTTCGCCTCCACCAGGAACCACTTTCCTTATTTTTCTGTGTTTGTTAAGTGCAACCACGAATGCGAGCTGTTCCATGGCTCGGAAAACTTTAGGTCCCCTTCTTCTACTAGGTAGGGATGGTCGAAGGGGCAATGGAAAATTGTCCATGTTTTTCAACCAGTTCAACGTGGCTGTGCTCATAAATTGAAGATCCTGCCATGCCACCTACTTTTTTCGAAAATACGGTGTATTAAGCTAATACCATGACACTAGGTGTGTGTCCATCGCTGGTTATATGAAAAATGGTTCTAGGAATGCAGATTCTCCTAGTCTAAATTCTAAAAACCACTAGCTTAGGTTTCCGGCCCACATTGCCAACTATCGGGTCCAAAACTACACTATCTTTCTGGAGCTAACCATACATATTTTCAAAATGTAATTGGATTCTGATTTTAGCGTGTGCGAACTTAGTGACGCGTGATTTTTATATATTTGATTCCTCCGAACACTTCTAAGGACTATTTTTCCTAAGCTCATCTACCTATGACATTGTTTGGAGAAATGTTACACCAAACATGGCTGTGTAGGCGTGAGAACACATCGCGCAGGAAAGACGGAGTATGCTCGCTCAATATTGACCTCACACAGGAAGTTGTCCGATCCGCGATGTACCTGGAACCTGAGATAGGCTAGCGAATAACTGTGTCCTGGGTTTTCGTCCCATGACCGATGGGTCGGTCATATGAACACGTGTATTTGCTAGGAAAGTAACATAAGGAACATCGGCAATTAAAGTAAATTATGAGTTCGTTGCTTTTGCGGTCGAGACTTTAGGTGTCTGGAGTAAGGATACAAAACTTGGGTTCTAAATTAAAAGAATGTTCATGCGATTACCGATCTGGAAGATATTTTCGACAGAGGGTCGGACTGGCTATACAGCGAGGAAATGCAGCGAGCGTAATGGCGTCTACAAAATTGCTTTGTAGCGAAAAATTGGATGAAATCTTTTACATAAGGAACTCTGGACATGGATGGCTAATACCAGATATATGTAATCAATGTGTATGATATTGGAATGATTTTAATTTAAATGTTTTAAATGCATAATGTTAATTTTTTTTATTGAATTTTTTTGGTGTGCCTTAATGACATTTAATTTATTAATTTGAATGCTAATAATTTGTAGAATTATATACTTACCTGTGTATAAACATTGACGATGTGATAGAAGTGTACAAAACTAAAAATCACAAACAAACTCTTTGAATCTTAGCCCAACACATCACGAGGGAATTAGAGGCCACCCACAGAAAAAAAAGGTAACGAGAAGTTTAACGAATGTGACATATTTGTAAAATGGACCGTGAAGCAAGGACACATTGATTAAAGAAAGAGGATTAAACATACATTGATTTAATGCTTTGCCTGTGCTGCGGACATTGACTGCAAAGATTGAACATTCAAACATATTGCCATCGTCACCAAAATCGTATTTGCCATCCTAGGTTGACTTAAGTAAATATAATTTATTTACTTACGATACATTCGCGGGTATAGCGTCGTTCAATTCAAAACAGGCATCCCAGTCTTACGACATTCCCGAAAATAAATGCAGCACTTGTTTTATTTTTATGTGGAAGCCACACAGAACTATTGATAATAATATTACCTGGCTGGCTAATTTCACCCCTTATTTCATAAATAATACTGCATTGCCGAAAAAATTGTTTCTAGGCTCGGACCGATACATTGAACTGGATTTAAGGTGGATTTAATTATTGATGATTGATTACTTATCTTTTTAAGATGTGCAGATTTTATCGTTGAGTAATCAACCTCCAAAGTTATTGTAGAAAACACCCGAAAAAATCGAACTTTCAGACCTTATAACTTAGAAACCAAACACAATTGTCCAATGCCAACGGTAATCAGGCATCTAGTTTGATCAAATAAAGCAATTTTGAGCAAAATTTTGGATCTCTGACAAGAAATATGGGCGTGATCTTCTTTCCCCGTTTGTATGGGGAGTTGAGCGGGATGGCCCACCTTAAAGGCTTCTTCCTCCTGTTGTTTTGATAAAAATAACATTACTCCTACATTAAACATTAAAAACCCCTGAGGTATCTGTCTCTATCGCCTACCTGTGAACATTTACGGCATAGGACCACAGTACTCATCAAGACAAGTTTTAGGAACCCACACTCGTAACAGTAGTATTCAGAGTAGGCTGTGAGGCACGGAGATTATCGCCGGACTAAATAGCATTTTGTATGGTTAGTCCGGTGCTAGTCCGTTTTGACAGTTCTCTCTGAATACGACTGTAGAGGATTTGGTTAAATACATGTTGAGATCCTTAGAGTAACTTCAGACTCCATTCTAAGAGCCTAGAGCCACTTAGGACCTTAGTACTCATCTATCTATCACAAAGAGCTCAAACTCGAAATGTATTTGGTGAGTTACTTTGAATATCTCCCGGATTCATCATCAGAGTTTGAATACCACCAGAGTACTCTTCGATAGAAATCAAACGACCCCAAAATCGAAGGAGTTACATTATTCATATCATTGTGTAGTTCCTATCACCACCTACCTGACAGACCAGCTTACTGGTACCATAACATTGTATAGTCATCAGAATGTCACTGGCAAACCGTTTAGGAGTTACATACAATGCCATAGCCAATCACTTAAAATACCCTCGGTGCTAGAACCAGTCGGCATTTGCAGACGGGAGAGGATGAGATGACGATTATACATACCCGTACCATCCACGAAGGATGTAAATGGTTTAGGATACGTTGGCTTTATCGAGTATTTATCTGTTATTATACATCACACACGGTTGGCGCCGAAACAACTCCTGGCTCCAAGAGAATGAAGCAGAGCGCATTTTCTTTACGAATAATGGCCCAGATGACTACGCACGTCAGTCGAGAGTGCGTGTTTTTTCTTCGCACTGCGCTCCACTGACCGCCTCCCACACTGCCGCCTACCTCTTTTATTATGCTTTCGTAAACCTCTCACGCTAATGTGTGGAGTACTGCAATAATTGAATATTGAACACATTTGCACCGTGCAGTTTATGATAGAGGTGTGGTTCCCGTGTGCTGCCGACTGGAACGTCAAACCCGACCTCTTAGACGCGCTCCGGATAGTTCACTGTTCATAATTTACTACGGCGTGGAGCTCCGTATAGTTCACTGTTCACCATCTACTACAGCGTGGACAGTGCTTGTCACTAAGCTAAATAGGAAGGCGGTTCCAGTTCTGTGAACTAAAAGCGGCTACTTGACAGAGCTCTGTCTCTACTCTTTGTGTGTCTAAAAACGTTATTGGGCGAAACAAGGTTGACAATAGTGAACCGCTGTGTTGAGATAATATATCGGTGCCCGAACTATAATTAATGTGGCTGCATCTTTTAATTGTTATTTTTTTGCGCACAGCGATAACTGTTTTCCTAACTGTGTAATTCTAGAGAATCTACTACTATTCTCTAGTAATGTAGTCGGAAAACATTTGATTTTAAGACTGCGGCTAAAATAATTCAATTATTCATCGGATGTAATAATTAAGACTTGAACTCCGTTGAACCCGATATCGACATCTGTTGAAACGTGTTCACATCGTTTATATGTATGTATATTCTTTCAATAAAACTACTTAAATCCACTTCCAATGCTTCGCAGTCTACCGGTCGCTGAGGCAAGCATTAAAAGCTATCTGCGCCCACAAATTTCAATCTCTACAAGAGTCAATTCCTATTTGTATGTTAATAGTTGAATGGGCATAGAACATCAACAACTACTACATATGCAGAAATTATGCAAATCAACAGAGGTCTTAAAGTTTCTTGTCTATAAACAGAGTCCGTCAATCTGTGCCGTAGAACGTGCGTAGATCAACTCGGAGAGAGTTTAAGTATTCCGTTATTGCGTTTTCGTCTTAATACTAATCATAATTTGCTATCAATGTGTATGCTTTAATGAGCGGGCTAGATGTAAAACAGTTATTTTTAAAGCACTAATTGCCTACATTTATCGTAGACGAGGTAAGGTAAGAGTCCAAGGTTCAGACTACCTCTTTACCGAAATTCATCAGAATTGCAATCATCAAGCGCAACAGACAGACAGACAGACAGACAGACAGACAGACAGACAGACAGACGGACAGACAGAGTTACTTTCGCTTTTATAATATTAGTATGGAAGAATGTATAAACATAATCATGAAAACATTCAGGCAAGAGTATCTAGGCTATAAATAACAGGGTGAGCTCTTCTGGTTTGGTCAAGCTGTCCACCCCTTATTGGGTCCCGAGCGCCCGTCTCCCGATTCTATGAGGATCGCAGTACCTACCTCTGGAGCGGCAAAGAGATCTGGGGAACACAGAATCGGGAAACTGCAGTCCTGAAACAATTCTCGGATTGTAAAAGTAATCATTTTTCAGCGTTTGCCCCTTTCAGAGTATAAAAATAAACCTGACTACTTAAAAATATTTAACCAAGATAATATTCCCATCTGAAGTTTTTTATGCACAAACTATTCAATATTTATCGTCTATTAAAAAAACAACAACAACAACAAAAAACACGTAATATATTTGAATGTATGTATTTAATACAGTTGTGGTCATATACTACCTTACCTTATCAAAACAATACTTTCTAACAGTAGCAGCGATCACAAGCTTTAGGGCAAAGTGGCATATGCCACGGCTTTCCTGTGAACATCGCCATGATTATATATAAAATATATTACGTTTAAGTTGTTGATTTTATAGAAGATAAATATTGAATAGTTGGTATATAACAACTTCAGATGTAAATATTTTCTTGTTAAACATTAAAACTAAAAATATTATTCCAGCAAACCTTTTGACAAACTGACTTATTTAGTACTTCAAATATCAATCAGATATGTACAGTCGAACAAAGAGTTTAGGATACACATCCGGTTGAATGAAAAGATGAACAGTCGAAATACTTTGACTTTTGGAAACAATTATAGTGTTGAGTACAGATTCAAACATAGTTGAGGATGTCTACTAGCTACTGAGTAAACAAAACCCTTACAACATTGAATCAGAGGTTGTATTTAAACACCATTCATTTTTAAGTTTAAACGGAAGTGTATCCTTTAACCTTTGGTTGACTGTAAATATGTATATGAATGAATCAGGGTAAAATCGATAGGTGATGGCTGTACCCAGCGTGACACTCGTGAACGGGTGCTGTTTGTGGGGACTGGCCTCCTCCAGTTGGCAACATGTTAGTTGGTGGGGATAGTCTTTGCAAATAAAGTTAATCGCTCATAAACTGTTGCATACGGCATGAATTGTTGACATTCGTGAATTATTTTTTATTTAATGTATTACCTGGGTTTTCCTTAAAAAAAATACAAACACTTTTGTAAGTTGAGACTAAGTGGACGTTGAAAAAAAATGACGGCAAAGTTTCTTGCCCGTTCCTTTTTGCTGTGTTTTGAACAGGTAAATGTTAGAATATGACACATCTGAGTGCAGTGTGCTTTCTGTGGAAGATGAATAATGATGAATACTAATACTTTAAATGCGAAAGTAATTCTATTTGTCTGTATGGTGAGTTTTCTAAACCGTTGAACTAATTTTGATAAAATTTGGTATAGAGATATATGGACCTTGTAGAAAGAAGAACATAGGCTACCTTTTTTCGTGAATATAAACTCGAAGGGGATGAAATAGGGGATTAAAGTCTATAATATATCAAGTTAAAACTTGATGTATTCCAGAAAAACGAGATTGACCGGAGCGGAGCCCGGTACCTCAACTAATAAACAAATACATACAAAATCAGCAATGTACAAATTCGCCGCGACCAAAACGAACTCTGCCCGAATAATCAGAATGCAACAGCGGCACCAGCCAACGCGCAACGTTTTCACCGTTACGGCTGCGACTGGTTGGTCGCATGCCGTCGGCATACACACTCCTTGCATTGTATGATAATGTGAGCTTCACGCCTGGAATATAAATCGCCAGTTCGACACATATCGCTCCCGGGATAGGCCGTAAATCCATCAGGCTCGCTGGATTGAATCCTAAGCGGGCCGTTTGAAGTCCATCATCCTTGAAGACTTGCGGTGTAGAAGCAACCACTGATGCTTCCTCTTATCACATTGTTTTTTATAGGACCTATACTTCAGTATGTGCCTGGCCAAACTCACTTTTGTCAATCAAACGGAATACCCTACAGTGGGTTTTTGTTCAAGCTCACTATTGAATGCCTGTTTAAACTCGGACAACTGCCTTGAGTGCACGGTGGTGCTCATTAATTCTTCTTTCGTCAGTGCCTATTCAAAGTCACTCTTTTACCGTTAATTTACTTACTAATTCCTAAATGCCTGTTTATAGCCTACTACCGTGAATGCCGGTTCGTTCTCACTTTACCCACGGTGCCTGTTTAAACTAATTCTTCAATGCATATTTAAAGATTACTTCTGTAGTGCCAGTTCATTCCCACACTTCATCCGTGGATTCCTGGTTTTAACTTACTCTTCTTTTGTCAGTGTCTATTCAAAGCCGTGTTCTGATTCCGTTATCGTCTGTTCAAACTCATTTTTAGTTTCTCTCATTTAATTTTATTTAATTCTCTCATCACCCACGATACGTTTCGTAATAGTTCAGCAAACCTCTCCCACTGCATTAACTAGTCAAATATCGGTTTTGTTTTCATTAATTCAGACCAAATATAAGACTTTCGTCGATACCGTAAAATTAGTGGTAGGTAAAATCGATTTCCGTGCTTTCCTCAAGTAATATTGGCGCTTATAAATTCATTCGTAAGTACTTTTATTTATAGAAATAACAAAATATACGGTGAAACAGAAAATAAAATATAAATATAATGAGAAAAAGACTATTCCACACTTTCGTCTTAAATTTTGTAAAAAATACGAGGGTGTCATTTGCGGGCATCAAGGAATGCATTTGTACCGTATTCAACTGCACTTGCACTTGTCCAAAGGACGGAACCTGCATTTGGCACACAGGTGGAAACATTTGCGTGGTCATCCATTATCGAAGGCCTCACAAGTTCGGTGCAACGCGGTGCATACGAATCGGACAACACTGCAGTTGCAGTGGCCTCGGTGCAATTTGGCGCGCCATGCATTTTTATGAGCTGCTTATGCGCATCACCTCCTAATCGATTCATGTGCAGTGAAAAGTGCACTTAGATTTAAATAATTCAAAAGTGGAACTATTAACGTTGCATAAAACCGGCCAAGTGCGAGTCGGACTCGCACACGAAGGGTACCGTACCATCGAACAAGATTTAACACAAAAAAATCACTTTTTTTTGGGACCCTGTAATATTTATTATTTTTTTAAATTTATTTATTTGTTGTTATAGCGGCAAAATAAATACACACTCTGTGAAAATTTCAGCTGCCTACCTATTACGGTTCATGAGATACAGCCCTGTGACAGACGGACGGACGGACGGAGGGACGGAGGGACGGACGGACGGACGGACGGACGGACGGACGGACGAACGGACAGCGGAGGCTTAGTAATAGGGTTCCTTTTCCACCCTTTGGGTACGGAAGCCAATGCAGCGCGGAAGGTAATAAAAACGTTATTTTCCATGCATTAAACAGCTTTTGTCACACGACTTTGACTTTTAGTTGCTATGGCAATTTCCGGAGTCTTGTTTCCACCTTAAGAGGGCGCTACGGGCCGGGACTTATTTGTTCGCGGGTACGGCACAAAATCGTGCTTTTGTTCCCTGGATCCTTCTCTGTTTCAAAGAAAAATACAGTCTCCGTGATGAGGAGTTTGCAACATGTCCACAAAGTAGACAGTGCGCATAATGTTTGATTTGATTAAAATTTGCCAAACCACTTAAAGCTAACAGTAAATCACGAACGCTGTAGTAAAAAATCAAGTGATTCAGTCAGTCAGCGTGTTTGCGTCCACTGTTGGACATACGCGGTACGGAACCACTGCTTTCCGCCGACGCACTTGATGTCGTCGTCCCGAAAGTTCGGATTTTTCGCGCGTTTTATACAATAACTTTGGAGGTGGATTACGCAATGATAAAGTAAGAACATCTTAAAAAGATTAGTCATCAGACATAGCTTATTTAATGAAGATTTATAATCTATTTGGTTTTTGTTAGATTTTTGACTACAGCGGTCGTGGTTTACTTTTAGCTATAAGTCGTTTTGAAATTAAAATTTTCGTAAATCTTACCAAATCATACACTATGCACATTGTCTTTTTTGTGGACATGTTGCATCTTTCTGATCACGGAGCCTGTCTTATTCTTGGAAACAGAGAAGGTCCCAGAGCGCAACAGCACGGTTTTGTACCGTGCCCGCAAATGAGTTGAGGCCGCCGGGTTGGGCCACCTTAAGTATTATTTATTGTATAAAAGGCAGGAAAATTTGAACTTTCGAACCTTATAACTTAGAGACCAAACACACTTTTACAATGCCGATGAAGCATCTAGTTCGATTAAATAAAATTATTTGGTACACAAATATGCGCATGATCTTCTTTCCACGTTTGTATGGGAAGTTGAGCGAATAGGCCCACCGTAATGAAAATACATTTAATATGTCTTACGAAGGTAGAGTCCGCACGCAAAGCATACATACCTTAACGAATCGACCAGCGAATTCAAATGCGCACTCAAGAGATACTGCAGGAAATTGTCAGTCAAACAACAGTTGAAATCAATTGTATATTCTGCGCAAAGGTTCCCTGAGAATTCCCGTGAATTTTGCCGCGCGTTCGAATCTCAGTTTAGGAATAAACGCTAGCTCAGAGTAATAGAATTTTTCGTGCTGTCCAAGAACTTAAGAGAGTATATGTTTCGTATGTTAAAAAGGGGGGGGGGGGCTAAAAAGGGAATGCTATTTCCTACTCCATTTCTAAAGATTTAAATTATGCCAAAATTATCATCTGACCAGTCGTCTATGTTATCAAAGTTTGAAATGTTACCAAAAATTTATTATTTTCTGCAATATTAAATGTTTCACGCGCTCATTTTGAATTAAAAACTATGCAAAATCAAAGTGATTTTAACTCAGTTATTTAAGAGAAAAGCTAATTTATGAAAGAAAGGAGATAAGTTACTAAAATTAAAAATATATATAATTAAATCGGACATGTTTTATGGAGATAACAGGTTTCTCCTGAGGGTAGGCGACATATTTTTAAGCAAATAATAGGCGCTTCAGTTTTAAAATATAGCCTCTTAATAAGGAAGTAATTTCTTCGACAATGAATAGCACTTGCAGGGGGGCAATACAGCAAGCGATCTAGGCAGTTTTAGAGAAGATATATAGAATAGTTTTAGTTAATTTTTAGATAAATACTTTTAAAAAACGGTGTTGCTCAGTTGTATTATCAGATGTATTTTATAAATAAATTATCATACATTTCATGTGACATTACTTTATTTATAGTTAACATGAACCCTGTTTATCAAGCCTACCTAGGCAGAATTTGGAATCAAGCTTAGAAGCAAGCTTAGAAGTAGATGATGTAATTAGTTTTGGCAGTGACGGGAGATGGCGCTTTTGCACGTTGCATGACCTAAACAATGTATCCCTTCCTCTTTGACCTATGCCTCAAGTAACTAAGCGTGATGATAAGTAGCCTATAAGAGTTTGATGGTAAAAATCTATCTGCACCTTGATTGAAACCACATCAATAGTGATGGACACATATACACTCTGAAAAAAATATCAGTGAATTTTACTGTAATTCCAATAATAACCACCGTCTTGCAACTTTAAATAGAACCTACAAAGTAAATCAATCGGTTACTCTAACTGAGTGAAAACATTTAGCCTCAATCATTAAATGTTACTGTATCTTTTAATTGTCTTTTTATTAACTGTGTGCGATAACGGTTTTCTCTTACTGTTTCCCTAACTGTGTGAAAACGGTTTCTAGATTTATGTTATATTAGTATTTTTACCATTAATTTTTACTTACGTCTTATAATCATTGAAAATCTTGTACCTTTTGAAACTGGACAGTTGCACGACTAAATGGAAGTCAGACGTAATCAAAATCATCTAATCTGTCACACGTATTATTTCCACTCAGCGGTACTGTTCAAGGAGTTAAAATAACAATTTTAACTGTGCTCAAACAGTAAACAGTTGCAGATCATTTTTTTCAAGGAATACAAACAGATAAAATGACAAATAACTGCTATCATAAAGATAAATGAATTATTAAGGAAGTAAGTATTACCAATGTTTAGCCCTCGCGAAGATAGCGACCTCTTGCGAAAGTTTTAACCACTACATGCCTCAAAGGTCAGCCGGGACTAATTTCGTTACACGAGCCGATTGGTTTCCGATCGTCTACCCGACGCTATGAGGTCAAGCTTTGTATGGGTCCGGGTTTGATTGACGCAAACATGCACGCTTGTAAGTGGAAATCGGTTCCCTTAATTAGTGGATTGTGGCTTTCTATACGATTAATTATAAGATATGTACTTCCTCCGAAGACAAGTGAATGGGTTTCGATTGCATTGCAGTCATAATATTTCTGTTAAATTTAAAAAGTACTCGCAAAGTCATTGTAATTCGACGGTAAATGTACTGAGCATCCAACATTTGATGTTAGATTTTATTTTCAACCTTCAACCGACAACACATCTGCCAATAAGTCCTTTAGAAAAGTTTATCATCAACTAAATCATTCTAACGTAATCATCCATATAGATCCAAGCACAGGGGGTCCATTCAGAGCAAGAGTGAGTTCGAGTTCGGGAGTGAGTTAACCTAAAAATAGCTGGGAAATGTATGATTATTTAAATAACGGAACCGTTATTTATACTTCCAACGTATTTACGGGACAAACCAGATTTTTACCTAACTGTAATGATGTTCTAGAAGTGTGGAAACATTAACTATTTAAAAAAGTGAGTTGATATTTAGTAGCGAATTCGAACTCACTCTTACTCTGAATGGACCCCCTGCTCTATTAAAAAAGGTTATTTAAAGTAGTACAATTATTTGTGTCATGTATGCCAATAACAAATGCATTATAAGACATGTTAAGAATCCTGAACATGAATAGGAATTGTCTTTGACGGATCTCTGCCGCATTTTAGCAACACAACACTACAGACGTTGCTAGATATTTTATATTTACAATTGCATTACTTAATTTATCGTTTGAATGTTACTTTTTCATCATGCCTGCCTAGGCAACATTTGGAATTGGGCTTAGTTTAATAACGGTGTAACTACTTATGACAGTGACGCGAGGTCGCGCTGGTTAGAAATGTCGTAATAAATATTTAGCGAGTTTTGAACATTGTATGACGTTAGCAGTCCATCCCTACGATCCTTTGTCTATGGTTTCGGTCATTCCCGTGTTAGCATATCCGTGCAACGATTCCGCTCCTAAATAAATGGCTCGATTCTCCTAAGCGACCCTTCTAGAAAACAGGCATTAAAAATAATTATACAACCATCAATTAACATGCATGAAAGTGCCAGGTAATGGGTACAATTTACATAGCATATCTCAAGTGCTTAAAAAAATTAGCTTAGGTAGTTGGTACCAGATATACAATTATTTTACTTTTTCCTTTAAAGCAGATTATTCATGAATTTAAACGAATATATTTTTGAAACACATAGCGTGGAGAGCACAATCACTTGATATTAATAATTTTAAAATGTAAATATATCCGTCCCTATTTTTCGCCTGGAAAAGAAATAAGAGAGATCTATAATAACCATTATTACTTATAATACTAACTAGAGAATGTGAACTTAACGCTAAGCATGGAGAGCACAATCTCTCGTTAGTATTATCTTTTTAAATTTAAATATATCCGTCCTTGTTTTTCGCCTGGAGAAGAAAGAAGAGAGATTTAAAATAGCAATAACTATAATACTAACCAGAGATTTTAAACCATCATTATTTGATACTGCAATATAAAACAATACATGTTTTGTAAAGTTTGCAGCAGGCTTTATTTTTAAGTTATACTTTAATTCTGCAAACATATTATTATGTCTTATGGCGTACGCCAGGCCTTCGCGTAAGCGGTGCCGACGACACCCATGCATGGGCTCTCGAACACTTTTTACGTGGAATCCGAACTACGGCCAGCCTCAACGGTTGAAAAATACTTGCGGGCCATTATTTTGGAATCTAATACTTGACGAGCTGCTGGATGACATAAATGAGACAAATGTTGAAATACAAGCGTTCGCTGACGATATCTTAGTAATCGCAAAGGAGAAAACTATCCCATTACTTGAGGAAAAAATCAACAAAGTCCTACTAAATATTGCACGCTGGGGGGCCGAAAACAAACTGAACTTTGCTCCAGGAAAAACCCAAACCATGATAGTCACTAATAAAAGACAAGTGGATACACCCAACTTTTCACTGAAAGGAAGTAGACTCGAAATATCAAACGAAATCAAAATCTTGGGCCTAACTATATACAAAAAGCTATTGTGGAAAAGTCATATAGAAAATATATGCACAAAAGTAATTGGCATTTACAAAAGTCTCAGTAGAGCCAGCAGAGCTACATGGAGCCTAAACACAGAGGTTCTACGCATTATGTACACAGCTATCATAGAACCCATAGTAATGTACGCCTCGAGTTCTTGGGATGAAGCTATGAGTAAAGATTACTTACGCAAAAAACTTTGCAGCCTTCAACGCTCCATTGCTATAAAAGCAGCACGTGCACATAGAACAACATCCCTTCACTCCTGTCTTATTATCGCACGTTTGCTTCCAATAGATCTACGTATTAAGGAACAGGGGCAATTATATAGAGCTAAGCGATTTAACAGCTATGATGAACTACCTGATTGGGAAATAGAGAAACCAGTTAGCGTATTCGAACTTGCTCATCCAGGCAGAAGACTAGACCTAAAATACGAAACTATCGAAAATCTAACCACGGACGCATCGAAAGCCAACAACATATCAGAAATAAACATATTTACAGACGGCAGCAAGCTGCAGGGCAAGACTGGATCCGCACCGACTGCATACACCGCAGAAGCTGAAATATATAAAGCTGAATACAAATTAGCCAATCACTGTTCAGTATTTCAGGCAGAACTCCTAGCGCTGCTCAAAGCTTCAGATTATATTATAAAAAAGGGCCACCCAGTAACCAATATTTTCAGTGACTCTCGATCATCCCTTGACACTGTTATTTATGCAACCTCGACACACCCGCTAGCTCTGAAGATAAGGGAAAACATAGAAATCATAGTTCGGAGGAAACAAAAAGTGAGGCTATTCTGGGTCAAAGCCCATATCGGCATTGCAGGTAACGAAAGAGCCGACGACCTCGCTAAACACGCTACTTTGTACAAAAAAACGGCTCCCGACTATGACAAAATTCCCATTTCTCAGATAAAATTTCTTCTACGCCAAGAGACTGTCGAGAAGTGGCAACACCGCTATGGGAATTCAGATAGTGCAGGTGTCACAAAAAGCTTTTTTCCGGTAGTCAAGATAGCATATAAAACACTTACTGATACTAACATTACCAATGCACGTACTCAGATATGGACTGGACACGGAGCCTTTGGAGCTTACCTGCATAAATTAAATCTTCGAAGCTCAGCCTCCTGTTTCTGCGATCCTCAACTTCGCCAGAATGTAGAACACGTCATTGATCATTGCCCAATTTTCCACGCAAGAAGGACTCGCTTGGAAGCAAACACTGGACTCATAATAAAAAGAAGTCACTGGCAAGCTTATATGGAGGATAAAGAGCTGCGTGAATTATTCATGAAATTCGCTGAACAGTTGCTACTGCGAATTATGATGGAAAATGGTAGCATTGTGCCACATGGCTTAAGTGCAGATAAATAAATAAATAAATGATATATGAAAAACACAAATTCAAAATCAACAAATACAAAACAACCACATTATATTAACAACACATTCTTTTTAAATAAGAGAAGCAGAAAAAAATGACTGCCAAAGTCTACCGGAGGGGAAAGGGAGGGTCAAATAAAAACTGTTGAAAATGGTCACCCATCCAGAATCCAGCAGCGCTCAGAGCAACGAGAAAATATTGTCGATTCTGATGTTGTCGTGATTATTTTGAGTACATACTAGGTATTGAAATATAAAGGAGATAACAGAAAAGTAACATTCTATTATGAATGATTCCCGCAACTCCTAACTATTTGATAACATGGAAATAAAAAATAGGGTTACCAACCTGCGATGGCTGCAGTCGATTTAAGCCACCGACTCAAGATTAATAAAATCCTATTTCGGAACCTCTAAGTTCCTTATTTACTAGGCGGTAAGGTTGGTGACATCGCATTGAATTAAATTTGGTTGAAGAGTAAATCCAGCCCGGGTTGGCACCAACGCATTGAATGAACGATGGTCGAAAATTGTCCGTATTTTCCGTGCAGTGGAAGGAAGGTCCTGCCATGCCACCTAGTTCCCCTGTGGTGTGTTGGGCTAATAAATCTTCATTCATAAAATAAACACTGACAAGATTATTAGACTGTAAAATAAACAGAAGAGAAAGGTTTGAAATCAAACCAAACAACATATGCACGCGCAAAGCGTATGAGCGGCTCGTAGCCTGGTGGCGCGGGGACTGGCCTAGCGGACCAGAGGCCTTGGTTCAATTCCGACATGCACCACTGTCTTTCTCTTTCCGAAATCGATAAGTGCATTTCGTCACGAATGCGAGCTGCTTCATGGTTCGGAATCCATGTAAAACTGTAGGTCCCCTTCCCTTACTAGGTGGTAGGGATTAAGCCCGCCCGGGTTAGTACCATCGCATTGGATGAAAAGATGATCGAAGCGGCAATGAAAAATTGTCCGTGTTTTCCATCCAGTTCAATGTAGCCGTACTCTTAAAGAGAAGGTCTTGGCATGGCACCTAATTCCTTCAGGAATATGGTGTATTGGGCTAATATCCTTACGGTAGTTGTGTGGTATTAGCCACCCATGTCAGATCGCATAAAAAAAATGTCTACTGTTAGGTTAAAACGCACATACAGTGGTCACTATTGGGTCATTAGACTAACAGAATAATAAGGAACAAAGTAAGTGAATTGTGGTAGATGGGGTGTGGGGTGTCACCACACGCAAGCCCGTCATCGCGTCCGATGACATGCTGGCGACAGGCGCCCAGAGAGACATGTTTCATTAGGCTAATGGGCAGAGCCGCCGGTGACATTATAGCATGGGATAGAAATTGCGATTTGAAATCGGAGAAAGCATTATGGTTTGTGTTCATTTCAAAGGAATAGAATAACGATAGTAAACAAGACTAAATAATGGATGGTCATCATATTAGCCTAATACAGCGCATTCCCGCAGGAATTTGGTGCCTTAGCATGCCCTTCCCTTCATAAGCACGGCTACATAGAACTGGATGGAAAACACGGATAATGTTTCCACCATAGACCTAGCATAGCGCGCTGTGGTTACAAGACGAACAAAGTGTGAGAGTGAGACGTCAACTCTGGTACCACTACCGCTAGTTAGAGGGAGATGGAACACATCAGCTCGATAAGACAACTTCTGATATCGTTATGAGTATATTGGAGTCGCACTCATGGAATGTGAAATGTTTTTTGTGAAATCTTTGTGATTTCTCTAGTTTCCCTTAAAGAAAGCATAGTGACATTGCAGTGCATTTATATATTTTTAAGTGAATGGGAGTACAAAATCCGGAAGAAAAGCTTTTTTAAGGTAAATAAGGGTTGACCCACTGATTCTTTTTCGATCAAATTTCTTAACTTTTCTCAATATTTCAAAATAAAACTTAAAACATAACGTCAGATCATTATTTTGTACTATTCGAATACTATTTCACGGTATTTACTATTACACAGTGTCCTAAGAATGTGTTTCCTTGCGTTCCCCGTACTCGCACAATTGAAATAGAAAGAAGCGAAAAGTTCCCAGTCTGTGTGCTTTGTTTACGTAACGTTTGTCCCTTTCGGGCAATGGGAATAATCTACAAGGAAGTGGATAATATTATTATATTCTTCGTTTGTCCATTTACTGCCTAATGTGTTGGCCGGTCAACCGAAATGGTATGATCAAATAATATTGAAACAAGAAAAGAGTCTCTTTGTTTAATTGCATTCACTTGTGAATATTTTTTTCAATGTCGACTGGGTTCCTCGCGGGTCAAAATATTAACCGAAGTAATAAGCACGAACTCAGAAAATACGATGAAGTGACCGTGACAATCTGATCTTTGATCATTTGAGGTAGGCCCGCTCAACTTCCCATACAAACGGGGAAAGAAGATCACGCCCATATTTCTTGTCAGAGATCCCAAATTTTGCTCAAAATAGCTTTATTTGATATAACTAGATGCCTCATGACCGTTGGCATTGTAAAATTGTGCTTGGTTTCTAAGTTATAAGGTCCGAAAGTTCGAATTTTTGACTACAGCGGTCGTTTTTAGATATAAATCGTTTTGTAATTAAAATTATCGTAAATCTAACCAAATCATACACTAGGCACATTGTCTTTTTTGTGGACATGTTGCATCTTCCTTATCAGAGAGTCTGTCTTTTTCTTTGAAACAGAGAAGGTCCTAGAGCGCAACAGCACGGTTTTGTACCGCGCCCGCGAATGAGTTAGTCCCGCCGGGTTGGGCCACCTTAATTTTAATTTCAAACTTGGTACGTAACTAACTCTTTGACCCCCCTTCAAACACATTTATGTATTTAAGAAAATACATTGAGCAGCTCGTAACTCAACGGAGTGTGGATTTGCCTTCCGTGCCAGAGGTCATGGGTTCAAATGAGTACCTACATTTCGTTATGAATGTGAGTTCAGAATCCATGTAAAACAGTAGATCGCCCCTACCCAGGCGGTAGGGTTAAGCTCGCCTGGGTTGGTACTCGCATTGGATGACAAAACGGTTGAAACGGCGGGAATGAAACGCCCGGCGGGCCGAACTCATTCACGGGCACGGTACAAAACCGTGCTGTTGCGCTCTGGGACCTTCTCTGTTTCAAAGAATAAGACAGACTCCGTGATGAGAAAGATGCAACATGTCCACAAAAAAGACAATGTGCTTAGTGTATGATTTGGTAAGATTTACGAAAATTTTAATTTCAAAACGACTTATAGCTAAAAGTAAACCACGACCGCTGTAGTCAAAAATCTAACAAAAACTAAATAGATCATAAATCTTGATTAAATAAGCTATGTCTGATGACTAATCTGTTTACGATGTTCTTACTTTATCATTGCGTAATCCACCCCCAAAGTTATTGTATGAAACGTGCGAAAAATTCGAGCTTTCGGACCTTATAACTTAGAAACCAAACACAATTGTACAATGCCAATAGTCATCAGACATCTAGTTCGATCAAATAAAGCTATTTTGAGCAAAACTTTGGATCTCTGACAAGAAATATGGGCGTGATCTTCTTTCCCCTTTTGTATGGGGAGATGAGCGGGTTGGGCCACCTTAAATGCAGCCGTGCTCGTAAGAATAGCATGGCACCTAATTCCCTCGGGAATGCGGTGTATTAGGCTAATATTATGACCATCCATTATGTAGTCTTGTTTACTAACGTTTTTCTATTCCTTTGAAATCAACGCAAACCATAATGCTTTCTCCGATTTCAAATCGCAATTTCTATCCCATGCTTTCATGTAATTCCAATAATATCATCCGTCTTGTAACGTTAAAATAGAGCCAACTAAGTAAGCCCGTTAATCTAACTGAGTGAAAACAGTTAGCTTTAAACAATTTATGTTACTGTATTGTTTAATTGTTTTTAACTGTGTGCACAAGACTGTTTTCTCTTACTGTTTCTCTAACTGTAAGAAAACTGTTTGTAGCATTCGTTTTTTTTTCATTCTTACTTATGTTTTACATTCAGTGAAAAGGTGCACGTCCAATCTGGTAAAATTCGTGCACCTCTTGAAACTCGACATTTTCATCAATTTGTAGTCAGCCATAATGTTCAAACATTTAAAATAACCGTTCAAATCTTCTGATCTTTCTCATGAGTTATTTTTAACTAACGTTACTGTTTAATCGGTTAAAATAACTGTTTAATATTAAGCGTTTTGGCCCATAAAAAGATACTTTCCATAATACATTAATAGTAATGAGAAATACGTTACCTTAAATAACTGCATTTTAACATTGCTAAAACAGTAAATGGTTGCACATAATTTTTTTTTCACTGAATTCATTCACTTAACATTGTTCTATAGATATGTATCTATTGCTCGACTTGTACTGTGAAAATCGCTCCGCCAACTTTTATTTAGCATGTGCCGCTCGTCGGCGACCCCGAGGTAAATTAGAATTTCCCAAAATTAGAACGAACCGATCCTCTAGATCATAAATGATATAATATAGGGTCAGAGAACTACGTAATTCCCTTCTGGCCTGGCTTGTATTTTCCCCAAAGTACATACAACCTGCAGTATATAGAACGCGAAGAAGCACCTGGCCGGCCGGCATTGTCTTCGCATGTACCGTGTAAGTTTTTAAGACGCCCATGGACACCTTTTATGTGAAAAGGTTTTTATTCGAAACGATTATTTAAAAACAAAACCAACCAACAAACAACTCTATGGTCTTCTCGCGCATATGAATTAAAATGGAACGTTTTCGCCCAAATAATAAACATGATAAGTAATCCCAAAAAATAATAGTTTAAAAAAACTAAAAAAACACGCTTTTATAGCTAACCGAACCAAAAAATATAAAATAATTTTTAATTTTAAAGAGTTTATATCACAGTAGTAGAAGATCGAACAATCAATCAGAATTTATCACCTCAAAATAAAATTATAATAAAGTTTAAGTTATTAACAAAATAATTCAATTCAGAGTAAAAAGCGTGGGGTGCTTGATAAAGTAAATGTAACAATCATTCTATTGGCAACTATCTATGAGAGGAGAGTTATGAAAAGTAGTAAAATGCACCCCACGCTTTTTCCGCTGAATTGAATTATTTTGTTAATAACTTAAACTTTATTATAATTTTATTTTGAGGTGATAAATTCTGATTGATTGTTCGATCTTCTACTACTGTGATATAAACTCTTTAAAATTAAAAATTATTTTATATTTTTTGGTTCGGTTAGCTATAAAAGCGTGTTTTTTTAGTTTTTTTAAACTATTATTTATTTTTCATTTTTTAGTTTGATTTATCAATTAGTTATTATTACTACAGAGGATCTATAGAATAATGTATTAATCCTGGCGGTCCTAATAAGGATAATGGGAAACTGTTATGAAATTATTGCATTGTCATCGGTCCTTGATACGTATGCAAAGTTTCAAATTAAAGACTTCTGGAAACTGGTGAAAATTAATCTCAAAGATTCCATTACATTCATAGATGTATACAACCCAAGCTTATATAAAAGCGTGTTTTTAATAACTAGCTCTCTCTCTTTTACTCAACTACAGAGGATCTATAAAAGAATTTATTAATCCTGGCGGTCCTAATAAGGATAATGGGATACTGTTATGAAATTATTGCATTGTCATCGGTCCTTGATACGTATGCAAAGTTTCAAATTAATCAGACTTCTGGAAAATGGTGAAAATTAATCTCAAAGATTCCATTACATTCATAGTTACATACAACCCAAGCTAATAATAATAATTATCCTGGCGGTCCTAATAAGGATAATGGGAAACTGTTATGAAATTATTGCATTGTCATCGGTCCTTGATACGTATGCAAAGTTTCAAATTAATCAGACTTCTGGAAAATGGTGAAAATTAATCTCAAAGATTCCATTACATTCATAGTTACATACAACCCAAGCTAATAATAATAATCATCCTGGCGGTCCTAATAAGGATAATGGGAAACTGTTATGAAATTATTGCATTGTCATCGGTCCTTGATACGTATGCAAAGTTTCAAATTAAAGACTTCTGGAAACTGGTGAAAATTAATCTCAAAGATTCCATTACATTCATAGATGTATACAACCCAAGCTTATATAAAAGCGTGTTTTTAATAACTAGCTCTCTCTCTTTTACTCAACTACAGAGGATCTATAAAAGAATTTATAAATCCTGGCGGTCCTAATAAGGATAATGGGATACTGTTATGAAATTATTGCATTGTCATCGGTCCTTGATACGTATGCAAAGTTTCAAATTAATCAGACTTCTGGAAAATGGTGAAAATTAATCTCAAAGATTCCATTACATTCATAGTTACATACAACCCAAGCTAATAATAATAATTATCCTGGCGGTCCTAATAAGGATAATGGGAAACTGTTATGAAATTATTGCATTGTCATCGGTCCTTGATACGTATGCAAAGTTTCAAATTAAAGACTTCTGGAAACTGGTGAAAATTAATCTCAAAGATTCCATTACATTCATAGATGTATACAACCCAAGCTTATATAAAAGCGTGTTTTTAATAACTAGCTCTCTCTCTTTTACTCCACTACAGAGGATCTATAAAAGAATTTATAAATCCTGGCGGTCCTAATAAGGATAATGGGATACTGTTATGAAATTATTGCATTGTCATCGGTCCTTGATACGTATGCAAAGTTTCAAATTAATCAGACTTCTGGAAAATGGTGAAAATTAATCTCAAAGATTCCATTACATACATAGTTACATACAACCCAAGCTAATAATAATTATCCTGGCGGTCCTAATAAGGATAATGGGAAACTGTTATGAAATTATTGCATTGTCATCGGTCCTTGATACGTATGCAAAGTTTCAAATTAATCAGACTTCTGGAAAATGGTGAAAATTAATCTCAAAGATTCCATTACATACATAGTTACATACAACCCAAGCTAATAATAATTATCCTGGCGGTCCTAATAAGGATAATGGGAAACTGTTATGAAATTATTGCATTGTCATCGGTCCTTGATACGTATGCAAAGTTTCAAATTAATCAGACTTCTGGAAACTGGTGAAAATTAATCTCAAAAATTCCATTACATACATAGATACATACAAGCCAAGCTAATAAAAAAAGCGTGTTATCCTGGCGGTCCTAATAAGGATAATGGGATACTGTTATGAAATTATTGCATTGTCATCAGTCCTTGATACGTATGCAAAGTTTCAAATTAATCAGACTTCTGGAAAGTGGTGAAAATTAAGTTCAAAGATTCCGTTACATAGATACATACATAGCCATAGACAACCCAAGCTAATAAAAGCGTGTTAAAAAATAAAATAACGCTCGCCCCTATTCAAACGTAAATAATGCACAACCTCTGCTACGTGACCAAAAGACATATTTAAATTATACTATAATTATTAAGGCTGGGTCGGCCCATGACACACCCTCTTATGAGAGACGTAGAATCTCCACAAGTGGACTAAATGCGCATCTCCGCTCTTAAAATAGCACCAGATCAAGTTTGACTTGAACTTGGTATTGCGAAGCCACTACGTCATCGCCGACTCCTTTCGAGACGAGAATGTCGTGAACGATGGACATTTGTTGCATCAGAAACGATTTTATTTAAGAGAGTCGTTACCCTATCAATTTTTCATACTGCGGGCGATATCTGTTTCCATGCTCTTAATGTTTTACTAGAATTTTGAAATTTCGAATTCTAAAAAATATGGTAGAAATCTTTGTCTGTATGTTTAATTTTTTTTTTATTTAGCTTTCATATTAGAAAATATTGGATAATATTGGAATAAAGTTGACTTTTTTACGTTACTTTTGAAATGAAATGAAATGAAAATGAAAAAATTCTTTATTTGCAAGCCTGCAAGCATGGTTCACAAAAAGGCGGAATTAATGCCATGAGGCATTCTCTCACATTCAACCTTAGAGACGTAGGAGAGGTGCGGTGTGGCGGGCAAAAGAAAAAAATAAAAAACTAAAAACTAAAGAAAATATTAAGTATCTTAAAAAATATTTTAAAATGAAATGGAAATATATATATTTTCATAAAATAATCGTACATAATATAGGCTTATAATGTATAGTACTTAATATTAACAGATAGATACATACAAATATTTACACATATAAATAAATATATATATACCTTTATATTCAATGCACAAAAGAAACAATGTGTCTCTTGAATCAGTAGGATCAGTAAAAGCAAATAACTACTGATTAAATAATACAAGTCAAAAATCGAGGAACAGACATTTGAGACGCTCTTTAAATATGTGAATAGAATAGGATATTCGTACATCAAGTGGAAGCTGGTTCCACATACGTGCAGCTCTAACAGTAAAAGAATCAGTGTAAAAAGAAGAATTATGTCTTACTAATAATTAATATACTTAATACTTTTCGATTTTGTTTACTGAGAAATACATATACTTAGACAAAAATCAAAACATAAGGACATAGAATGAAGCTTTGATGTGATGTAAAATGTTTGATTAAAATCTGACATCGTTTACTGGTAGGTAAAAGTTAGGGCCTGGAAGACGATTTCGGTATTGTAATGGCAGTCGCCATGCAAAATTGTGCCTTGGCCAATAGATGGAAAATATTTTTTTTTATTTTAAATCTTAGATTTTCCATGACCACGACAGCCTTAAGTGATACTTGCTTGCGGACGTTCTTTAGGTAGGGACTTTTTGGATGGGCACCTACTCAGAAATTATACCACGCTTGCCAAGCTTGCGAACAAAAATCGCGAACGCTCAAGTCGGAAATCCCGCCATTGGTTTTAGAACTTTTTTCATGATACAAAATAAATTATGTTTTTTAAATAGTTTGACATCTTTGAGTTTGTTGTTTGCAAACAAATATTTGGAACTGATTACTGTTTTAGCACAGTTAAAAATCAATCATTTATGGTAAAGTATTTCGCATTGCTATTAATGTATAACGGTAAGTATCTATAAATGATCCAAAACAGTTCATTTATCTTAACTGATTGAACATTACGGCTGACTACAGATTAGACGTGCAACTGTCGAGTTTCAACAGGTACAGGAATTTTACCTTTTCACTGAACGAAAGAATGGAAAAAATACTAAATATAGAAACAGTTTACACACAGACAGGGAAACAGTAAGAGAAAACAGTTACTGCACACAGTTAAAAGAACGAATAAAGTACAATTAATACAGTAACAATTAATTTTTAAGGCTAACTGTTTTCACTCAGAGTATCCGATTTATTTTAACGTTGCAAGACGGTTGTTATTATTAGAATTATAGCGGCAAAACAAAAAACACAATCTTTGAAAATTTTCAGCTGCCGCCTACCTATTTCGGTTCATAAGATACAGCCCTGTGACAGACGGACAGACGGACGGACGGACGGAAAGCGGGAGCTCAGTAATAGGGCTCCGTTGGCACCCTTTGGGTACGGAACCCTAAAAATAAAATCTGATAAATACCTTCACTTCTCTAGGATGTCTCACAACACCTCACTAATTTTTATTAAATATTTTTTGCTCATAGCGATGCTGCATGAAAGTGTACCGAGCATGGTAATCTTGCACCTACCAAAGTATTCCAGCAGTAATCAGATAAGATCACGCACATTTGCCGAGAATGACGCTGGTCATGCGAACCACTCGTTGCACCGAGCCGTGTGCATAGCAAAGTACGTCATTAGGAACTTGATGTTGGGCCGGAGTGCAGAACAGCTGGGCAGCAATGCCATCAACGTTAACACACATGCGGCTCGTAGCCTAGTGGCGCGGGGACTTGCCTAGCATACCAGAGGTTTGAATTCAAATCCTCGCTCCGTTCTTGCACCACTTTCTTTCTCTTTCTGATTTGGATAAGTGCACTTCGTCACGAATGCGAGCTGCTGCATGGTTCGGAACCCATTTAAAACTGTAGGTCACCTTCCCCTTATACCATCGCAATGCATGAAAAGATGGTCGAAGCGTCAATTTAAAGTTTAAAATTGACCGTGTTTTCCATCCAGTTCAGTGTAGCCGTGCGCATAAAGGGCCCATAATTCCTTCCTTAATGTGGTGTAATTGGGCTATTATCATAGCGGTAGTTATGTGGTATTAGCCACCTTCGATCGGCGAGGCCGAACTGCGGTCGGCCTCAATGGTCGAAAACGGTCACCCATCACGAAGCCGACCGGGCTACGGAGTCTTACAAGACTGCTTTTGCACGTCGCTACCGGCTTGCTAACGTCACTGTCACATACTTTTATGAACTAAAAAAAGTAAGAATCAAGACTCAACACTCATCAATTAGGTACACTAGTTTAATCATTCGTTGACATAATATATGAAATGGATTAAGACTGCAAACAAAAATCAATTAAAAACCAACTGATCGAAGAACATCAAAAGTAACGTATGAAAAAAACTCTTAGGGCAATTTTTTCAGATATTACTTATCGGACTGATAGTACAAATTTACGCTTGTCAAAAGACGGATAGTCATTACCGGAGAATGATATCTTCTGTTACAATTATCTGCCTGTAAATTTACTAATATAATTATGGACTAACTGTAACGGATGGATAAACAAAGGCGTAAATAAATCCGTAACCAATAGTTATCGGGCTGTTTATCAGACTATTGAAAAATCAGCCCTTAAAGTTATAACCATAAAGAACAGCAAGAAATAATTGGATTGACACGCATCAGGATAAGCATCCTATCTTAAACAAATAAATAATTTAGCGTTAAAGTCTCTTTCTGCAACCGAGCCCAGGGGGTCCATTCAGAGCAAGAGTGAGTTCGAGTTCGGAAGTGAGTTAACCTAAAAATGGCTGGGAAATATTTTATTATTTAAATAACGGAACCGTTATTTATACTTCCAACGGATTTACGGGACAAACCAGATTTTTACCTAATTGTAATGATGTTCTAGAAGTGTGGAAACATTAACTATTCAAAAAAGTGAGTTGATATTTAGTGGCGAATTCGAACTCACTCTTACTCTGAATGGACCCCCTGAATCTATCGTAAAGGCTATTTCCAAGCGTAGGATCGTTTAAAGAGAAGCTGTCGCAGAAATATACGCGGTAGTGTTGTAAATCATTTAAAACTATTTTTATCGAGTTTTATTTTTAGCTTTATTATGTAGCTGTTCTGTGCAGCCATAAAACCAGATAATATATTTAAATTATAGTCGTTTTGGTGACGCACACAGAAACATCCATGGGCGAATCTCATCTGTGTGGCTATGTTGCGGTATAGATATCCCTTATTTATATTTGTAGTTTAGTTTATTAGGTATCGGAGGCTCTTGTAGTGACAGTAAATGCAATAACATATACAGGTTGTTGGTAATTCGATACATTCCTTCTAAGGGGTCATTCTAAAGCTAATTTACAACACATTTGGCCCGGGGTCTAAAATCGATCGTTTTTGAGGTATTTAAGTTTTAAGTTTTTTTTTCTGTGTTATTATGAAAAAGTGATAATCCATCCAGTTAAATCCACATATATTTGCAATATAAGGATGTTGCTGGCATTAAAACTACATAGTTCCCATATGGTGTGACAGTTCGTGTGTTAATCTCTACGGGATTACCGGTGGTTTGAAACGATATTATGTATATGAATTAGGGACAATGTCATTGTCGGATGAATTTGATGTTTTTTTTTTAATTAAACTAGCTGAGGAACCCGGTTCCGCTCGGGTCAATGTCGTTTTGGACTGATGTTGGGCTGAATTATTTCTATTAAGAATAAGAATGGAGCGACTTATCCGCAATTCGAATTGATTCAAAATTTTTATAAATATACTTTTTCGCACTAAGCAGGTACGTCGCTTATTCCAAGGAATGTGACATGTATGTATGTATAATCGACCGTGATGCAAGGATGCATAAATTGCAATATGTTTGAATGTTCAATCTTTGCAGTCAATGTGCGCAACGCAGATGAAGCGTTAAATAAATGTATGTGGGTATAATCTTAAACACTGTGTTAGGAGGCATTCATTACGGGAAGAGGGACTGTAGGAGAATTCCAAATTATGGGTATGCAGCCGGTGGCGAAATTGGTAGACGCAATACCCGCGAATGGTATGTTTTGCTGGTTCGGGTCCAGCCTTGCAGTATATTCGTAAAGTAGTTATTTATACTGGGCTCTTTCTTCAATTCAAGCGTCCTTGCTTCACGGTCGATTATACATACATACATGTCACATTCCTTGATAAAAAAATGTCGGATCCAAAATGCGGCTACCGAGGCACGCTGCTCTCCCCGCGCCGCACGGACCGACAACCTGCAACAAAAAACACAACATGTTTATTTAATTTCACCTAATTAATCATAATGGCCGCCGCGCCTCCTCTGGGAACGCGGCATCGTCCAAATTAACCGCCGCACACTCGAACACGGGTATACGTAATTTGATACTTAAAATGATAATTCTAGGGCATAATTTAATACAACAACAACCTGCTCATAAATAACGTAATGTGACGTGCAACCGCCACTGCCAAAACCTAGCGCGGACCTCCGCAGGGGGGTAAGCGGGAAACGTCACGTAAAACACGAATTTTACCTCACAAAAAGTTATGCACACGCTTAACCTAAACGCAAAATCGCTGGTGTGATGACACGGCAGATCTGTGCTAGTGTTCTTCGTGTAATAGTTCATTTTTGTTTTTTGCCACTTAGCTCCGCAGAGCGTTCGAGTAAGGCAAGTCGCCTAATTAGCCACGGTATTGTGTTTTGAGTCTAATTAGTTAAGGGAGTAAGTGAATATTTAATCGTAATATCAGATTCGTCACGCGGTGCGTTAGAGATCGATTCACACTGGTGCATGGCGCAAAGGTGTTTCGAGATCATCATACGCATCATAAAGTCCAAAAAGCACAAAGTCCAAAACTCATACCGTCCAAAACAATAATGAATTCGGAACGTTTTCAATTAGGTTAGGTTAGGTTAGGTTAGATTATAATATTTGCATTTATAAATATATGCAAAAATACATACTTTTGGATGTTCTGGGTTTTGGACCTTATGCTTAGCCATAGCGCACCAGCCTTACGGCTAAACCACCCACACTTTCATACCACAAAACTTATAATACAACAATCCTCAAAGCTTACGGTCTTTCGACGTCGATACCGGCAAAATAGTGTTCCAACAATTTTACCCATGGTTTTCATTACATAATTAATTTATTTAAAGAAAGACAGTATACATATGTTATAATCCATACAAATACTGACATTCATAGATTACAAGGAAGTCACTAAGTGAAATACCATTAGGACAAAAAAAAAGTTATAAACATGCTTGAACATGATTTAGACACATCAGCCTAGACTGCCTGTCTTAAATAAAATAAATAAATATTATTTATTTATTTATTACGAAAGTAACTCTTTCTGTATGTTGCGTTTTCACGCCTTAACTGCTAAACCAATTTTGATGAATTTCGGTATAGAGATACTCTGGACTTTGGAGAACAACATATAGTACCTTTTGTGGCGAAAATTTAACTCGAAGGGGGTACATCAGGGCTGAAACTTTGTATGGGGAATTCATGTAATATCCATGAAAAAAATCATCTCGACATCAGCCCAAAACGTCATCGACCCGAGCGGAGCCGGGTGCCCCAGATAGTTCAATTATAACATTAAAAATCATCAAATTTATCCGACAATGACATTGTCCCTAATGTATATACATAATTTCGTTTCAAACCACCGCAGTATCGATGTAAACCAAATATGGAGCCGTAGTATATTAAGAGGGGCGTTGTGTCAAACAGTCTTTAGAATACAAATGTACGATTTTATTTCACTAAGCTTCATACACCCAACTTTCTGTCTGCTCGCTACGTAAACAGAAATATAATTTATTTGTTTAATGAACTTACTACGTACACACGCGGAGACTAATCAAAATTAACTTGTGCACTTTGTTAATTTACAACCCACTGTTTTATCAACCTGAATTACATTAATCCTAATTATTTTCGACTCACGTTTCCATAATTGGACGAAATCACTCACCAAGAAGCTACCGAAAATGTCCGGATTCATTAGGAGTTCCGTAGATAAAGCTAAAATTCGTTACTGACTATGAATATGTGCTTCCGTAATTGGGAATTTAAGAAATTCTTTAACAGTGTTTTTAAATATTTTTTTAAAACCGGCCAAGTGCGAGTCAGACTCGCACACGAAGGGTTCCGTACCATCTTACAAGATTTAACACATTATTAACATTTTGTATGGAGGCCCCTTTTAATTTTTATTATATTCTTATTATACCTGTTCTTAATGTATTCTTGTTATAGCGGCAAAATATTTACACAATCTGTGAACATTTCAGCTACCTATATATTACAGTTCATGAGATGCAGCCCTGTGATAGACGGACGGACGGACGGAAACCGGAGGCTTAGTAATAGGGTTCCGTTGGCACCCTTTGTGTTCGGAACGCTAAAAATTAAGGAGATAAGAACTAATGTTACAAGGGGTCGCCTTCATAAAGTCCAAAAAGCATAAGGTCCAAAACCCAGAACATCCAAAAGTATGTATTTTTGCATATATTTATAAATGCAAATATTATAATCTAACCTAACCTAACCTAACCTAATTGAAAAAGTTCCGTATTCATTAGTGTTTTGGACGGTATGGGTTTTGGACTTTGTGCTTTTTGGACTTTATGATGCGTCCCCGTTACAAGAACGCCTACTATAAGAACTACTGTCTCAATTTTCTAAAACCATCAACTCAACTTAAGGTGGCCCATCCCGCTCATCTCCCCATACAAAAGGGGAAAGAAGATCACGCCCATATTTCTTGTCAGAGATCCAAAATGTTGCTCAAAATAGCTTTATTTGATGGAACTAGATGTCTGATGACCATTGGCATTGTAAAATTGTGTTTGGTTTCTAAGTTATAAGGTCCGAAAGTTCGCATTTTTCGCGCGTTTTATACAATAACTTTGGAGGTGGATTACGCAATGATAAAGTAAGAACATCTTAAAAAGATTCGTCAGCAGACATAGCTTATTTAATCAAGATTTATAATCTATTTGGTTTGTGTTCGATTTTTTACTACAGCGGTCGTGGTTTACTTTTAGCTATAAGTCGTTTTGAAATTAAAATTTTTGTAAATCTTACCAAATCATACAATATGCACATTGTCTTTTTTGTGGACATGTTGCATCTTCCTCATCACGGAGCCTGTCTTATTCTTTGAAACAGAGAAGGTCCCAGAGCGTAACAGCACGGTTTTGTACCGTGCCCGCGAATGAGTTAGGCCCGCCGGGTTGGGCCGCCTTAAACGTACTTGGAGCGTTCAATAAATTGATCTACCTAGACAAGATTTTTTTTTCCATTTTTAAATATGATGTCCGATAAGCTCAAGTGTATAACTCTAGACCACAAGCTGAACTGTGAATAAATCTGACCTATAGTTGCATTTCCTACAGTGCTAACTGCTAAATGTCAGTTTACCTGTAGTTGTTCATAACACGCCTATCGAATGTTCGGTACAAAATGCAACGAATCACTCACTCGCCTGTTAACTCGGCGAGTTATTTTTTACCATGGTATCTCCCAGATGTGAATACGCGGAGTCACGTTTAAAAGCAGCTTTTTTAATATAAATGCATCTGCACGCAAAAAGTCATTAAAAAAATGAACAGCGCCGTTCATTACCCGAAGTGCACATAATTGTATCGCAATCGTTTAACTTGTGCAGTGCGGACCATTCATTAGGCCGAATTGAAAAGTTCCCTCCGTACGTCTTTATAAAACAATAAAATCTCCCGGGCCATGCATTAAATCGACATTAACTTCACGCCATAAAATGGTACAAATGGTACAAAAAATAATGTTTTAAAACAAGATATTAGATGACATGCTGGAGCGAGGATTTTTTTTGTTGCTTTTTATCACGGTGCAGTTGCGTAAGAGCGGCTCGTAGCCTAGTGGCGCGGGCACTGGCCTAGCGTACCAGAGGTCTGGGTTCAATTCCGACATGCACTACTTTCTTTCTCTTTCCGAGTTTTATAAGTGCATTTCGTCACAAATGCGAGCTGCTCCATGGTTCGGAATCGGGTTGGTACCATCGCATTGGATGAAAAGATGGTTGAAGCGGCAATGAAAATTTTTCCGTGTTTTCCATCCAGTTCAATGTAGTCGGGCTCATTAAGGGAAGGTCCTGGCATGGCACCTAGTTCCTTCGGGAATGTGGTGTATCCATCGAGCCATCCATGTCAGGTGGCATAAAAAAAAGAACGAAATATAGTATCTACTATGAGGCAGGTAGAAAAGATAGAACTCCACAAGTTACATTCAGTGTTACTAGTTCCTCTTTCTGCATACATATACATATTTTCATGCATCTTGAATGACAGCTGAAAATAAATAATAAATAATATCTAGTTCGGCGAACAAAACGAGTTAAGGCTGTTCCGACCCATATAAAGTTGTTTGCACACATAACGCAAAAAGTATTGCACTTTAAGCCACAAATTAATAATAAAAGTTTAATATAGTCATATTACTTGCAGCGAAAACAATTTCACAAATTCAGGATTATTGGTTTTGTTACAATTTATTTAAATACGATTTTTATTTAACAGCGCCATCTAACGGTGTAAAACTTCTAATCGGCAATTACAACGAAACCATTAAACCTGAAATTGTGAATATGTTTTCGCTGCAACTACTATGGCTATATTAAATATTTTTGACGAATTCGTGCCTTAAAGTGCAATAATTTTTGCGTTCTGTGTAAAAAAAACATTGTATGGGTCGGAACATCCTTAATGAAAACGTGTTCATAGCAGGATAAGAACTCAATTTGCGATGGTACTATATATAGGTATAGGTATAGGGGTATAGGTATATATATAGCTCTATCCTCCGTGATTAGGACCATTGCATACCATTTAAGGCCCTAGTACTAGCCAAATCTCAAAATTAGACGAGGCACCCCAAGTTAACTAATTAAATCTTACGATTAGAAGTGTCATTCTTAAAAGTATGATTTCTTGTCTAGGGATCAACCTACTTTCGTTTATGTATGCTAGCTTTTTCTATACAAAATACATTGCGGAAACTGTGTCCATTCCGAACTGTTTTGACTAAATGTAGAAATCTAAAAGCCATGGAATGATTTGTTTATGCATTAGTGTTGTTTTTGCTTATTTCTAGAAATCATATTACTTTAAGATTTCTAATGTGAAAAATCGACTTTTATTATTATTATTATTTAAATCAATGATGGAATTAACAAACATTAACAATTCACTCCAGTCTGGAGTTCTATTTGGACTGCTGAGGTGTTTCACTACATATTTTTCTTTGCGGGTTCTTCTTTACTGGGTTGATCGAATCCGCGGATCTTTGTGACGTAACTTGGTGTAGTTTGACTACCAAAAAGTTTTAAAAAATGAAATGAAATGAAATGAAAAGATTATTACATTTGTTTAAAGGAGCATTTGTATGGCGCGAGCAGGTGACTAGTCCTAGCGCCTTGAATTGATATAACTCTGTTACCGCTCAGTAAATGCGAAATGCATTTTCGCATACTATCTATTATTTTTCAAGTTTTTCTCAAATATTAGCATGCGTTAAATTTACAGTTGGATCTGTAGGCGCTGTTGTCGAGATTTTAACCCGAGTGTCTCAAAAAAAAACTTCTCTTCCCGCCTTAAGCCGAGTCCACCGTGCTCTCGTGTTCTAAGCCGAGTTCCTCCGCCCAGGAATCAGCGATTCGACGCATAGGCCCAAAGATTAGCATGCGTTAAATTCACAATTGGATCGGTAGGTGGCGCTGTTGTCGAGATTTTAACCCGAGTGTCGCATAAAAAATCGTCTCTTCCCGCCTTAAGCCGAGTCCACCGTGCTCTCGTGTTCTAAGCCGAGTTCGTCCGCCCCGTAATCAGCGATTCGACGCATGGGCCCGTGCAGCAGCCCTTGTGTCCACTCCAGCCACATCGCCGGCGTGATGGTAGGAAATTACCTCACCATTACACGGCTCAGCCGGCATTATGAGTAACCATGGTGGTTCACTTTACGTACGATATTCTCGTACGTTTAATTAGTATTCCTAGTTCGTGCTTCGTAAATAGCAGGCTATGAGATCGCAGATGGACTCATGCTGTTAGTTATCTTTATTGATGAATATCATCTTTATTAAAGTACGCGAAGTTAATAATGTGTTTGTTATGTAGTCTCAACAAGAACTCGTTTTATGTATTTTTTATGGAACTTGAAAAGGATAGGTAATATCTTTTTTTTTTTTATGCAACCTGAAATGGATGGCTAATCCCACACAACTACCGTTATGATATTAGCCTAATACACCACATTCCCGAAGGAATTAGGTGCCATGCCAGGACCTTCCCTTTATGAGCACGGCTACATTGAACTGGATGGAAAACACGGACAATTTTTAATTGCCGCTTCGACCATCTTTACATCCAACGCGATGGTACCAACCCGGGCGGGCTTAAACCCTACCACCTAGTAGGGGAGATATCATATCCTAGGGGGGATATCATACAACATTTATATCATATTTATATCATACAAATTAGGTGCCATGCGCTAACCTTCCCCCTACGCTAAACTGAATAGGATGGAAAACACGGACATTTTTTCATTGCCGCTTCAACCATATTTTCATCCAATGCGGTGATGATCTTAGATTGTGTACATTTTAATCAGATTCCATTGTATGTTTTTTTTTTCAGATTTTTCATGAGTATGTTGCAATCAAGTTGCTGCCAACTTCGAGTTGCTGACTAACTTTTTTAAAATAAATAATAAAAAACCAGTCAAGCGTGAACGTGTTCAAGTGCCGCGGGTTCCGTCACTGCTGGACATGGGCGTGGGACCTCAAGAAGTCCACATACATCTACACGCGACTAATGTCTGCACTGAAAAAAACCGGCCAAGTGCGAGTCGGACTCGCACACGAAGGGTTCCGTGCCATTAACACCAAAACATTACGTTTTTTGTATAGGGCCCCTCTTTAATTTTTATTATTTTTTTATTTTAACTATTTGTTGTTATAGCGGCAAAATAAATACACACTCTGTGAAAAATTCAGCTGCCTACCTATTACGGTTCGTGAGATACAGCCCTTTGACAGACGGACGGACGGACGGACGGACGGACAGGGGAGGCTTAGTAATAGGGTTCCGTTTTCACCCTTTCGTTACGGAACCCTAAAAACCGGCTAAGTGCGAGTTAAAATAATAAACTTCTAAAAACATTATAATAAAAAAATAACTTTAAACTACAACTATGGGGTAAAGTGGATATACTTTTTCGTACTAAGTATGTAAATCGCTTTTTTCAAGGAATATAATATGTATTGGTGGCGCGGGTAGGTCGCTGGGTTTTTGTAAATGGGGTTTGTAAAAGGGAGGCCTATATAGGTTCGCAAAAAATAAAAGGTATATGGTCCCATGCAATGCACAATCTTCTAGGGGGTTGGATAAATGAAGGTGGGACGACTCACCACGATGGAGACTTCCAGAAGTGTGCGGGTGGCCACCACGCTTCTCCTTCTCCCACAGGATGCGGTTCGGGAACGCTGCGTCCTCGACGATGAAGAGCACGGAAAGTTCCTTGGATTGTTCGAGTTTCGAGCACACGCGGTACTGGCTAGGTACTCCTGGGTACCTAAGGACCCGGCGGCGGCGAGATAGTTTTGGCGGGAACCGGTGCTACGATGACATGGCGTGTCCGTGCATCGCGGTATCAATAATTGCACTGACAGCTGGGCCTTTCAGCCTTTTCAGCAGACGCTGTCAATCTTCGCTCCATCAGGTGAAAGAGAGAGGGGGACATGCGTATGCGGGGAACAAGGATAGGACTAGGGTCATGCACATCACATAGAACCACATAGCCATACATTACGCGAATACATTATGGCGTAACCATGCCCCCCAGCTTGAGAGGACCCAGTCCTTTCAAAATTAAGTGAAAGAAAAACAATAATATTGCGGCGAAAAGCAATCAAAAATAAATAAAATATTTCTAACTGTAGCGGTTAACGAATTAATATTGCGGAGCGGATAAATTAATAAAGAAAATTGCGGTGTATGAAAAAATGCAAGAGCGAACTCAAAGTAAAATAAATGATTATGAATTTAATTAAAGTACTTATTTTAGCGGTTACAAATATAAAAATGAATTTACTGGTTAGGCAATGGGCAAATCTTTACCACTGGGCGCCTATATGTTCCAGACTTAGTACGGACATCCACGACCCTAACGATCCCATCTTTCCCAGGAAAGGTGTCCTCGACTATACCCAGGGGCCAGTTCAAAGGTGCGCTGTCCCCAGATTTGAGGATTACTACAGTGCCCTTCTCAACAGGGTGCGAGGAAGTATTCCATTTTTGACGCGATTGTAAATTATTTAGGTACTCCACTTTCCACCTTCGCCAAAACGATTGAATAATATGATCAACGTTGCGTTTCCTGTGAAGGAGATTAATAGATTCGCGCGAAACGTCCTCCGACGGAAAGGATTTCAGCGGCGTTAACGTGAGAAAGTGAGCTGGCGTGAGCGCTAGAGGCTCGCTAGGATCGGAACTCAACGTGGTAAGAGGTCTCGAGTTGAGAATAGCCTCGATTTGAACGAGGACTGTGAGCATTTCTTCAAAGGTAAGAAGTTGTGTGCCCACAACTTTATAAAGATGTAATTTGACCGAACGAACGTTCGTTTCCCACATCGAGCCAAAGTGCGGCGCCGATGGTGGGTTGAACTTCCATTCGATGTTATTTTCCCGAAGTTCATTCGCAAACTTATCTCGATACTCCTCAGTGGAGATCAAGTCATAGATGACGTCGAGATATGATTTTGCGCCAACGAAATTCGTTCCGTTGTCGGAATAAATACAACTTACAGGACCTCTTCGTGCGATAAAACGTTTAAAGGCGTTCAGAAATGATTCAGTGCTCAAGTCTGAAGCCAGTTCGACGTGAACGGCCTTAGTAACCAAACACACGAAAAGACATATGTAAGCCTTTACGCTTCGTGTTCCTCTGCGCCGAACAGGCAAAATATTCAGAGGTCCAGCGTAATCTACGCCAGAGTGATAAAAACTCTTTGCTTCGTTTATTCTGCACGCGGGCAGATCGGCCATCAGCGGGAATTGAGATTTTGGATTAGTTTTAAAGCAGATGTTGCATTTCTGCACTCGTGTACGCACTATATTACGTGCGGCCAAAATCCAATATTTCTGTCGCAGTAACGACATGAGAAGCTGAGGCCCAGTGTGTAGGTACTTGCGATGGTGGTAGTCGATTATGAGTTCGACGACATGGTCGCGGCGCGGAAGCAGGATCGGATGCCGGCTCTCGTACGGCAGACTAGAATTGGCGAGTCTACCACCCACACGAAAAATGCCACCTTCGTCGACGAAAGCGTTCAGTTTTCTAAATGCGGGCGAGAGATTTTTCCCCGATCGTGCATTTTTAAATTCTTCCATAAAATGGACGTGCTGCACTGCCTTTATTAAAGCCAGTTCAGCGTATTTCAGATGCGATATTTCGAACTTGTTTGACAATATTTTAATGAATCTGTATACGTAGATTATGACTCTAAGCAGCTTCGGCCACGAAGAGATGCGGGACGCGACCCTGACAAGCAGGGGCGGATCAGGTAAGTTTGTAGTAGTAGACATTACATTTATTTTTATTTCAGGCGGCTCGTCTGCAGTCCGCGGATCCCATTTATGTAACGGCCACTCATCGAAAGGTAAGTGGGCGAAACTCGGGCCATCAAACCATAGAGGGTGCGCCATCAGCTGTGCTGGCATCAAGCCACGCGACAGACAGTCCGCGGGATTATCCTTGCCAGGTATGTGATAAAAATGACTGGCGGCTATATTATCCTGAATTTTAGTAACACGGTTTGCGATAAAGGTCTGCCAACGCGAGGGGGCAGAATGTATCCAGGCGAGCGCCACTGTACTGTCAGTGAAAGCGAATACATTGTTAATAGTGCAGCGGGCGGCGTAAGTGTCAATCACTACACGCATTAATTTTGCGAGGACTAAGTTTCCACATAGTTCGAGACGTGCGAGCGAAACATTACGGAGCGGTGCCACCTTTGATTTTGCACAGACTAAAGTCATTCGGTAACTCTGTTCAAGCGGAAACCATACGTGTATGTAAACCACGCCTCCGTAAGCCTTTTCGCTGGCATCTGCAAATCCTAGTATAGAGATAGTACAGTCAGCATCGGCACCGATATGTCGAGGTAATCGAATGCTCTGTAGGTAGGGAAGCTCTGTCACAAACTGGTGCCAGAGCGAGATGACACCTGCAGGAGGAGACTCATCCCAATCGATTTTGTTTTCCCATAATGATTTTAAAATCAGTTTTGCCAAAAGAATAGCAGGAGCGGCGTATCCCATTAAATCCCATAAACGGGCAATAGTTGATAAAATGTTGCGTTTTGTACAATTACGATTTTCTTCGCTAACGGTAAACGTAAAGACGTCTACACCAGGTAGCCAGTGCAGCCCGAGGATTTTATAATGATCATCGGAGCTGAATTCTACCGCTTCCGAGACGCGGTGAGTAGTAGGTATGTCTTTCATTACTTGTGGTGAGTTACTCGAAAACTTCACCAGATCGAATCCTCCAGCAGAGAATAAATCAATCAACTGATTTGCGAGTTCTGTAGCCTCATCTATAGTGGAGCAGCTCGTAGCTAAGTCATCCATGTAGATGTCACGTTCCGATACCAGTGCGGCCAGTGGCGCGCGCGCGCGCTCATCTGCGGCTAACTGACGTACGGTTCGCAGCGCGAGATACGGACTGCAGCGTAAGCCGAATGGGACGCGAGTCAGTTCGTAAATTCGAAGCGGTTCATTTTGATTAAATCGGTACAATACTCTCTGAAAACGTCTATCTTTTTCTTCAGCGAGAATTTGCAAATACATTTGTCGTATATCAGCACTCAATGCTATTGGGTATAAGCGAAAGTTTAAAATAATTTTAAATAGTTCGTTTTGTAAATTCGGTCCAGTGTGCAAGAAGTCATTAAGCGAATGACCCGAAGTAGTCTTCATGCTTGCATCCATCACAACACGAACCTTTGTAGTCGACTTATCTTGTCGAACTACACTATGATGCGGGATTACGTACTGTTGAATAGGCGCGTGGGTCTGAGCAACATGCTCCGAGACTAGTCCGACAGGCTGCAAGTAGCCCTTTTGGAGATATTCGTCAAAGACTTTGTCGTATTCGGACTTAGTCGCGGTATCTGACGACAGTTTACGTTCCAATGACTGAAATCTACGCGCGGCTAACTTCAGTGAGTCACCCAGGGTCGGCTCGTCTCTGAAAGGTAATGCAACGCTGTATCGGCCCGTTGGGTCACGCCTAACAGTATTAGCGTAAATCAATTCACATTCCTGCTCTTCCGGTGTGAATGGCGATGCGGCGGGAACATCCTCTAACTCGAAAAACCGAGTCATACTTTTCTCGAGCGAGTCATTAATGTTGCAGTAAGTACGCACTGTATTGTAAGCGGTAGGAATAATCGGAACTTCTCCTGAAACTAAATAACCTAATGAGGTTTCGACCGCGCCCGGTTCGTCGTGCGAACCAACGATCTTCTTACTTCCTAGAATGCGGAGGAACAAGCTGGCTCCGACAATAGCGTCGATTTGGCCCGGCTCATAATAATTATCATCTGCGAGCGGTATGTTATGTAAGTGCGTGAATGGCGAAATATCAATTTTATTGCAAGGCAATTCATTAGTGATGCGGTTTACGACGTAAGGTTGTATTGTGAACCCTACAGAATCGTCGAGGCGGGAGCGGATGGTCAGGCAGGTGATTCCTTCAATAGGATTAGTAATATCACCTACTCCTGCAACTGAGTTATTTCGCGAAAGCGGGTGAATTCTTAAGTTTAGTCTGTCACAACATGCGACGGTAATCAAGTCCCTTTGCGAGGCGTTATCTACCAATATACGTATTGGACGGACTTTACCAGTCTCGGTATCTAGTACGTTACATAAAGCGGTGCTCAGTAAAACGGTGTTGTTCTGAAAACCAGTTTTTTCAGCGAGACACGGCCCGACCGAGCAGAGTGACAAAGCGGCGGAGGCGGCGGCGGAGGTTTGCGGAAGCGGGGGCGGCGGAGACGACGCGACGGTGGAGGGAGCTGCGCGGGCGGCGGCGGTGTGAGGAGCGGGGTTACAGGCGACGCGAGCGTTGGAGCCATTTTGATACCCATTATTTACATGATTTGCATTATTTGCAGTATTCGAGAGCGGGGAATCATTATTTACTTCAAAATGAAGTAGTGTATGGTGCGATCGGGAACAAATACGACATCTTACTTCCGATTTGCATTGGCGGAGCATGTGTTTGCTACTTAAGCAGTTTACACATATTTGATTGTTTTTAACGAAATTAAATCGTTCGCGGGCGGACATAGAGGTGAATTTTGAACAATGGTATAGCAATACGTGATCAATTCCTCCACAGGAAACACATCGTTCGTCCGGTACACTTACGAATGACTTGAATGTATTTTTATTATTGTAATTATTACGCGGTGGCGGCGGAAGGTGCGAAGCAGATTTGGCTGACGATGGATTGTACCTATTGTTATTCGCGGGTGACGGCGGCGGGTTATTCGCGCGCTGCGGTGGCGGGATTTTCGACGTACCCGCATACGCGCGCTGTAGAACGCGAGATTGTTCTCGAACAAAATCTATGAACATTGCCGACGTAGGCATTTTAGTTTCGCCTCTGATTGACATTTCGAACATTTTTACTGTTTCTACACCCAGTTTTTTCGAACCAACATGAATGAATATGAACTCGTCCAAGCGGTCGATTTTTAGTTGGTTTAATGCGGCGATTGTCGAAGAGAATTTGTCGACGAAATTTTCAAGACTGCTGGGTGTAGGCTCACCGACGACAGGTGGCAAGTTGAATAACTGATCGAGATAGGAAGCGGCTAGAACTCGTTTGTCATTGTATTTGCTTACTAAAGCGTTCCACAGTACAATATAGTTTTCTGACGTTGGTAAAAAACCTTGGCAAATATTTTGCGCTTTACCAGTGAGTCTACCTACTAAGTATTGAATTTTCTCACTATCAGATAGATCGCTATTTTCGTGGATGACTGTTCTAAAAGTCTCGTAGAACACAGGCCAATTTTGAATATCGCCATTAAACGAACACAGCTCTAAGCGTGGTAATTTTGGCGTCTGTCGGAATGACATTTTACCGTCCACCCTATTACTTTGCGTGGTTTGACGCGACGACATTATTTGGTCATATTTAAACTGTATTTGTGCATACAAGTCCTCGAAAGCGTTCATGGACTTGTAGCAGGGTTCGGGAGCGTCCGGGTTTGACGCTAGCAGATCATTGTATTCATCCAATGTCGACAAAAAATCTTGGCGCAAGGTGTTAGTAGTCGCGGCGTTTGCAATAAATATATCACCATTTTCTGGGTTTAAATATGCGATTTGGTCAAATATGACTTGTAAGCGCTCGAAATAACATTTCATTTTAATTTCAAAGCGTTTTAACTTCCGTTCGAACAACCTTTTTTCTCGATCCATTTCGAATCGATCGGCACTGGTAGCCATTTTAAAACACGGGACTCTTAAATGAGTTTAACAACAATACCTTTCTAGAATGCTAACCAATAGGTATCGCGGTTCGAAGGGCCACTTTATGGTGGCGCGGGTAGGTCGCTGGGTTTTTGTAAATGGGGTTTGTAAAAGGGAGGCCTATATAGGTTCGCAAAAAATAAAAGGTATATGGTCCCATGCAATGCACAATCTTCTAGGGGGTTGGATAAATGAAGGTGGGACGACTCACCACGATGGAGACTTCCAGAAGTGTGCGGGTGGCCACCACGCTTCTCCTTCTCCCACAGGATGCGGTTCGGGAACGCTGCGTCCTCGACGATGAAGAGCACGGAAAGTTCCTTGGATTGTTCGAGTTTCGAGCACACGCGGTACTGGCTAGGTACTCCTGGGTACCTAAGGACCCGGCGGCGGCGAGATAGTTTTGGCGGGAACCGGTGCTACGATGACATGGCGTGTCCGTGCATCGCGGTATCAATAATTGCACTGACAGCTGGGCCTTTCAGCCTTTTCAGCAGACGCTGTCAATCTTCGCTCCATCAGGTGAAAGAGAGAGGGGGACATGCGTATGCGGGGAACAAGGATAGGACTAGGGTCATGCACATCACATAGAACCACATAGCCATACATTACGCGAATACATTATGGCGTAACCATGTATGTATGTATGTATGTATAATCGACCGTGAAGCAAGGACACATTCATTAAAGAAATAACCCTGTAAAAAGAACTAATTTATATTATATTTTTTTTACAAAACGTAGTTCTTTGTTCAGAGTTATTTCTTTATTAATTTGTCTTTGCTTTACAGTCGATAATAAATACATACATATTAAACGATGGGCTATTTTTGTTTTGGCTATTGTAATCTATGTTGGGATTTAAGATTGATACAAACATATTTCTTAACTTAAATTTTATGATCATTTTTTTACATGAATTCATTAGAAAAGCTTAAAATGTTCCCGAAGCGCCATATTAAAGTTCCTAATGATTTTATTCTGGCTTCAAAAACACTAAATGAGTGTATGAAAAAAAACTACTTAAGTATTAACATAACATATCAATTTAGACCGCCACGATTGAACTGATAAGATTGTAAACATTATTTTAGTTGCTTGACTTATTAAATCAACCACTCACGATTAATTGACGCTCAGACATAAAGACCGTTTTAGTCTTTATTAATTTTAATCCTTTATTTATCATCCTTGGACAGTACACTGCATCCGGATGTGTCATTACATTTGAATAAATAAACAGTTCATTAATCACAGCGAAGAATAACTAACAAGTAATTTCTAAAAATATTTTCTTCAATGTCCTCTCAGGCTGGGATAAATAGACGTAATTAAGGTGGGCCTTCCCGCTAAACTCAGTGTTAAACGTTAAAAGAAGACCATGCTCATATTTCTTGTCAAAGATCCAATTTTTTTTCTGGAAATAGGTTAGGAACTAGATATTTGATGACTGTTGGCGTTGTAAAATTGTGTTTGGTTTCTAAGTTATAAGGTCCGAAAATTCAAATTTTTAGCACGTTTTATACAATAACGGAGGTGTTCTTTATCTATACTATTATAGAAAGAGGAAAGGTTTGGTTGTTTGTTTATATGAACCGAATAGGCTCTGAAACTACTGAACGGATTTGAAAAATTATTTCACCGTTGGAAAGCTACAGTCTATCCGAGGGACATAGGCTATGTTTTATGTTAAAAAAATTAGGGATCCTTATTAAAACTCCGATAACGTAACTCAAGGTGCAAAAAAATTACCAAGAATGTTCCTTGCATCGCGTGCGCTGCGAAAACTGTTCACGATAGAACAAAATTATGTACTACAATTTTATAGAACACATTATAATCTACAAAAAATGTCGCGATAGCATACATCTAACTATTATAGTTATGTCACAATAAGTGTGGATTTATTTTAAAATAAAAATTTAAATACCGCCGCTAGAAAAGGCTCTTTATTTGTGCCTAGATATTAATCCTTATCAGAATAAATAAATTATTATTTAAGACTGTTTCACTACCTTTATATATCTTTTTTAATTATTCGATTCGGACATTTCATTCGAAAGATATCATGAGTTTAAAAATTAGAAAAAACTCCGCTCGGCCAACTATGCGTTTTAGAGTTTGTAGGCGTCACTCAGAGGTACGGGAGGGGAGTCAGTCGGCTCCCTACGCAGCAGCCGTGTGCGGAATTTAAGAAATTGTCGCTTGATGATAATTAGTTTAGTAGGTAACTAAACGCATTCAAAAAGTTCTTTTCAGAACTAGACCCATTAATATATGTTGTACATTTTGTTATCCTAATAAATAAGTAAATTAAATCGTTTTTATGATTTTCGATTAAATACTTTTTAGTTGTAGGTTATAGTAGTAGTTGTAGGTAGCTAATAACAGTTAAACATGTTTGAAAAATGTTACGGCTGTTCACGCGGCAGGAAGATACATTCTCCAAAGACATTCTCAAAAGCCGTAACATTTTTGAAACATGTCTAACGACTGCGGTAATCTCAAAAGTATCATAATAACAGTTAAGCTAATTATTTATTGAAAAATAAAACAACATCAAATAGTGTTTACTTAATCCCTGGCTTTAACTCAATAAATTATTTATTTAATGGCTTTTGTTTTGTGGTTATCACCTTTTTACAATAATTAATAGTATGAAAAATACATAAAAGTAAAAAATACAAAAAAGAAAAAAAATATATTCACAAAATTTGTTATTTGTATTTCAAATATTTCAATGTAGGTATATGCTCTTTTTTTAGGAACTCTACGTAAGAAGGGTTTATTTGTGTATCATTGTGTCAAAATAATATTTTTTAAATTATATTATGCCCGTGCAAAGCCGGGACGGGCTGCTAGTATATTATATATTATAAATATTAGTCATCAGACATAGATTGTTTCATGAAGATTTATAATCAATTTGGTTTTTGTTAGATTTTTTACTGCAGCGGTCGTGGTTTACTTTTGCTAAACGTCGTTTTGTAATAAAAAATTTCTTAAATCTTACCAAATCAAACTCTATGTGCATTGTCTGCTTTGTGGACATGTTGCATCCTCCTCATAATGGAGCATGTGTTGTTCTTCGAAACAGAGAAGGTCCCAGAGCACAATAGCACGGTTTCATACCGTGCCCGAGATGAGTTAGACCCACCGGCCCACCTTAAAGTAAAACTTACGAAAGTAGTACTTTCCTAAGCCACTGACGCATTTTTTTATAAAAGGAATGTCACTTTTGACACCAATTAGTGTTACTTTCGGTTAGTTAATTCCAGTTTCGACTATTTATGACAACCTCAATCTACGTTTACACATAATAGACTTTATTTATGAAAAAAAAACGGTATAGGTGGCTGTAAGAATTTGCTTCCGACCAGAACTTCGGGTTCTCTACAATGCAGCTAAGAGTCCTGAAAAATGCTTAAATACAGCTGAAGTTGTTAAGTCTACGGCTTACCTAAAATACGGGAATTGTTTAGTTCATGGAAGGCAATCAAAGACATTTACAGTTAATGTGATTTCAAGGCCTAAATAATTTTATTCCGACCCTAAGTCGTTATGTTGTCAATATCAATTTGCCGATTCCCCGACAAATCGTTCTCGACACACACTCGCCTCTCACTTCTGCGAGACCATAGAATAAGTAATATTCGAGACTCTGGAGCTGCCACTGAATCTTCCCATCATCACTGCAAATTGTGAAAATGTTTTAATGGTAGATGGTTTGAAGTACGTAATCTTTAGGGGAGAAAGCGATGAAAACCTAGTTGGACTGTGTCCTTTTCTGATGTTAAAAAATTAATGAAAACTGTAGGTTTTAGCTTAGTTTACAATCACTGAAACAAGAACTTGGGACACATTCTACGCGACATTAAAGTAATTCCCCGTTATGAATTATCCTGTTGTAAATGTTTTTAATTTAGGCACGATATATACTTTCCAAATTGTATAAATAATCTTTATCATAATTTTTCATAATCTTTTCAGAGTACGACATTAAATTTAAACATAGTGAAAGGTTTTGGCGATTGTAAAAAAACAATCCTTTAGATAATATCTACCAATACCTACCTCATAGAAGATACAGATCAGAAATAAAAATTGTTTTGTATCCATTGTGTTTTATTAATATGAAAATGTAGTTCATGAATTGTTTGAAAGTTCTTCTAAGACAATTTCATGACATAATTTCATCTCAGTTCCTTGCATTCTTAATTTAATTTAATTTAATTCATTCGAGATCCTGGGTGTATATTTTTTTTGTTATTATCTAGTTGTCAAAACAAGCCTCAATCCAGCGACATAACGACTTTTTTCAGCATATTTCTATCAAATACTGTGCCTGGATCCGACTTTAGATGATAGAATAAACGCAATTACGAGTATCTTGTTACTAAATTTCCTTATTTTTTTTTCTCTTATTTTTGTAATATACTTAATAACCTACTTCTTGATAATTACTTCTTAATTAATAATCTTATTATTACACTAGCTGCGGTACCCGGCTCCGCTCGGGTTAGTGTCGGCTAAATTATTTCACGGATCAAAAGTAGCCCACATGGCTGGTCCAAAATAGGGTCAAACTGGTCCAGGACAATGTATCCATCTACCAAATTTAATCAAGATCGTTTGAGCCGAAATAGCATCATTTAATGAGAAACATCCAATAATCCCCATTAAGAGCTTCGTTGACATTTGGTAGCTATTTAAAAAAAAGCATTTGCCGCCAGAACCTTTCTGCACTTGCACTGCTACATTGCTTACCTAGTAAGTAACTAACGTGTAACGTAGGTACGTTTTGCGTGGACTCCAACCCACAGCCAGCCTCAACATCGAAAAATGCTAAACGTTGATAAAATACGCATATAAATCGGGTAAGTGGTTCGCAAATTATAAGAATTTAACACTCACTACTCACCCCTCTGGTAATGAAGCGTTATATTATGTAGTCTATAAGTTTTGAGTAGAATCAGGCTAGACGTATATACAATCCGCATCTAAAACGAGTAATTGGTTCTCAAGTAATGAGTATTTTATTCCATTGGTCTCACCTCTGGCGATTTAGCGTGATGCCAAGTAGTCCTAAAGTTGCGGGAAATACCAAGCCGTACTTCGGTACAATTAGTTAAAGTAAGCGCCGCCGCTGCCCCCCCCCCCCCCTCCAGCCACCGCCCTCCCTCCGAACCGTGCAGAGAATTGCAGTTTGTACGACAGCCACATCTTAGCGTAACCGAAACTGAATTCTATTTAGCCTATCCTGATTCCCGGGTATATACGTGAACTAAGTTTCATCTAATTCGGATAATCGGTTTAAGAGTTATGGAGGAACATACATACATACATACATACATACAGAACTGATTACTAAAAATCATCAATTTAGTATTAGTATCATACATAAAGTCTATAAACGAAGTATTTTAGAAAACAAAGCAACTTACTCCATAAACACCCCTTACAGATTTATTATTAGTATAGATATCATTTTTCAATCTCTAATGTTTTGAAGGTAACGATTTAGACAATAAATAAATAGACCTAATATCATTTAATGTATTTTTGAATTATTGTCTTTCGTTCTCATACTATATAGTATATAAACCACACCTACTTATGTAGATAGATATCATTGCAAGATCCCAGTAAATAACAGTTCATAAAATCAATCATCAACACCTCCAAGACAATTTTATCCGTTGTCCATTTGGCACCGAGCGCAGCTGACATCTTAGTCCCACGCCATGAAACTATCTTTAGTAACAGCACACCTGTATTGGCTGAAAGTTCCAGGAGAGAGTTCACGAGACGAATGCATTATTTGAGACCAATTTCACTCTTGACATCTTGATTTATGTCGCCAAGTATATTTAGAGGATAATTTATACACGACCGAGTGTATCGTACAATGTTACGAGGGTTGTTCAAATTGTATTAATGTATCATCGCAGCTTTTCATAGTGTGAAACTCGATATATTCCCAAACTATTAGAAATGGATGAAAAACTCAACGTTAAGAATAACAATGGAATTAAGTTGAAATACTCTTACACCAGGATTTCAGGACTAATTTCAAGATTAAACCCAGTGACAAATGCTTTAGCAATTGTATTAGCCTTTGGACATATAGAATCTTTAAATAACTTTCAAATATCTCAGAAAAATATGTATGTTTAGGAAACCAATTTTCTACGACGTATTTAAACTATATGTGGCGTGGTCATCAATATAAAGTTTGAATGTTTCGGCATTTGTTACTCGGCTGTTGCTAACAAATAATGTGAATAATGAATCACAGAACGAAAATTCATCGTCGTGGATTAGCACATTAGAATTCCACGCGAGAAAAGCTGCGGGCAACAGTAAATTAGTAGTATGCCTTTTTTATAGAACCTGACATAGATGGCTGGACTGCCTGTTCACTTGGAAGGTACCTATATAAGAGATAAACAATGAAATATCAGTAATCGTACAAAATATGTTAAAGTATTAATTTACAAAAAGTACTAAGCTGTGTAATAAACAACAGATACAGATCCAACAATCGACTTTCCTAAGTACATGTTGCGCTTATACTAAACCATAAGCATATGGTTATAGCTACAGCTACACACCCTAGGATGTAAGTTCAGAACGTTTCTCTACGCCGATGTGAACGCACTGTGAATGAGCGATGGAACAGTGTTCCACGTCGCAGTGTTCTTGTCTGCAGTGCACTGCGTGGCACTACCCAGTGCTTGAGGATATGTTCGTCTAATCAGCTGCGATTGCGCCGACACATACGTAACTTGGCCGAGAACAATCTAATGTGTCTCGTTGTGTTCAGTGCCGAAGTGGCAGAAATAATTATAGTTGCAATGTTTATACTTTTTGATTGAAGCCTATGGCTGTGACAATAGTTTTCACTGCGGTTAGGGCGTAAATAAAACTATCTTATTCTTATTTATTTAATTACTAATATCTAAAAATAACTATAACGAATTTCCATGGAAAAAAAGTTTTTTTTTTCATTTGAAGATCTTAAAATATCGAAACATATGTAAAACTAAATAAATATACGTTTTTTATGTGTATGCTTACTTATACCATTTTTTAATTAACATAAATTTTGTCTTTGAGATCCACATAGATATAAGATATAATGCATTTGTGCTGCAATGTACTGTACTTAATTCTATATTTATGTTAACGTGAGAATTGTTTTTGGAAATAGTATTACCTCTCTTTCTGTGTAATTTTATCTTCTGCGTGTTAAATTGTCAATTTATGTTTATTCTCCTAACAAATTAAAATTTTGCTTTAATTTAAATGTGAAATTATTGTAGCCTCTGTTGGTTTGAATTCTCAAATTAGGCAAATTTGCGTACAATAGTGTCAAACACAAGCGAGACCTGAGCCCGTAGTCCCAGCTGTGACCTAAATTGACGTTTACGGCAAACCGATCGACTGGCGTTTTCCAATGTATGGAGGTATGATTGAACATAATATCCTGCTTTCGACGAATGTCACGATCAAAAACGTATTCAGATTATTTTCAAAATCTGATTACAATGCCCCAAATGTAGATCCATATGTCGTATCAATTAAATACACAAAATTATCCATATCAATGTTTTAATAACAGCTAACTTTTTATGAACATCATATGTTACGATAAGTAATGATATCCTCGAATACTTTATTTCTGTTACCACCATAGTTCTGATTATTGTTTTGTAGGGGTGTTACAATAATAAACTGCCTCGCCGATCGAACAGGCAAGTGAGTACTTAAATCTGACGTTTAGTAGCATTTTGTCCCACGCTCACCAGTACATTCCAGTTCACATGGCCGAATAACTGTAAGCGTGGTAGGAAATACAATTAAGTGTCAGATTTAATCACTCACTTGCCTGTTCACCCGTCGAGTATACTTACCGTAGTAAGCCCCAGGACACAATAACTAAACAAGTAGGACGTTGAAAACTAATAATGATTTTTGGACAGCAGGGCGACATTCAGGCGAATCTCCTCGGTCCAGCTCGGCTTAGCTCAGCTCGGGTTGTCAAAGCTTGGCTTAGCTCGGCACAGCTCGAGATGAATCGGCTCAGCTCGGCACCGCTCACGACAAGCTTTATCCGCTGGTGCATTTATCGCTGCGAATGCAATTTGTTCAATTCCAGTGTGAGAATTGTCGGCGTGAGACGGTAAAGTAGGACGCCCATTTGGCCACCGCATTCGAAGATACATTTAAAATAAACTGTAACAGATTTTAATATATATATATATATATATATAAGTCAGAGTATTGAAGGTTAAGAGCCGATAGAATTAATATAAAGAACGAATAGAAAAAAAACTCCATCATGAGTGTAATTTTAGGCTCCCAAGGGCGTCACATTTTTTTTTAATCTTATATGAAGCTTGCACTAACTCCGTAGTTTCTATGGTAAAACGTTTTTAGGGTTCCGTACCCAAAGGGTGAAAACGGAACCCTATTACTAAGCCTCCGCTGTCCGTCCGTCCGTCCGTCCGTCTGTCACAGGGCTGTATCTCATGAACCGTAATAGGCAGGAAGCTGAAATTTTCACAGAGTGTGTATTTATTTTGCCGCTATAACAACAAATAGGTAAAATTAAAAAATAATAAAGATTGAAGGGGGGGGGGGGGCATACAAAAAACGTGATTTTTCATGTTAAATCTTGTACGATGGTGCAAGTCTGACTCGCACTTGACCGGTTTTTAAATATTTCTTGAGATGTTTAATTGATACTATTTACACTTTACGGGTAAGTTAACATTGAATTACGGTAAATTAACATGTCGGGTGAATAGGCAAATTATTTTTGATTTACAATTAGTTGCATATTGTACCATGCTAATTGGTCAAATTCAGTTCACTAGGCCGAATAACACGTCGTTTGACAACCAATCACTCACTTACCTTTTCACTTGGCGAGTTAATTTTCCATAGTAGCCCCCTGGTCTCAAAGTAAAAGCAAGGTTTAGTTCCTTCGAGGATGAGGTGTTACTTAAGAATGGCCCGTAAGCTATGTTCCCCATACAAACGTAGTTTACTAATCATTTTAAAAACTCTGTTCCAATTGAATTGATATATGATATCTAATATCAGGCAACTAATATCTGTGTCTGCACGCTTTTGTTTTTTTGAAAAATCAAAACCGAATCAAATGAAAGCAAAAAGAAAATCTTCATACTAATTTAATTTTCTCTATGGTTTGACTCAGGATACATTTACCGAAAAAACAAAAACATGCAGACACAGATATTTGTTGCCTGATATTAGATACCAAATATCAAGTAAGCTGGAAGAGTGATCTTCAAATGATTACTAAACTACATTTGTATGGGAGGCGAAATTTTCTGATGCTTACGGGCACACCTTAAGGTGGCCCATCCCGCTCATCTCCCCATACAAAAGGGGAAAGAAGATCACGCCCATATTTCTTGTCAGAGATCCATAATTTTGCTCAAAATAGCTTTATTTGATCGAACTAGATGTCTGATGACCATTGGCATTGTACCATTGTGTTTGGTTTCTAAGTTATAAGGTCCGAAAGTTCGAATTTTTCCCGCGTTTTATACAATAACTTTGGAGGTAGATTACGCAATGATAAAGTAAGAACTTCGTAAAAAGATTAGTCATCAGACATAGCTTATTTAATCAAGATTTATGATCTATTTGGTTTTTGTTAGATTTTTGACTACAGCGGTCGTAGTTTACTTTTAGCTATAAGTCGTTTTTAAAATTAAAATTTTCGTAAATCTTACCAAATCATACACTATGCACATTGTCTTTTTTGTGGACATGTTGCATCTTCCTCATCACGGAGCCTGTCTTATTCTTTGAAACAGAGAAGGTCCCAGAGCGCAACAGCACGGTTTTGTACAGTGCCCGCGAATGAGTTAGGCCCGCCGGGTTGGGCCACCTTAAGTGGTAATATCATGCGTAGATATATGGTAATAACTAACAACTATACTACTACAGATAAACATAACGAGATCTAAAGAAGCACTCGTTCGCAATCATTCAAACCGGAGACATTATGAAGGAGCTTTAGTCACGCCAGTTGGGAGCGGGCAAGTGAGTAGTGTCGTGGAGGGCCTGCCTTAGTATTTATCCTCCGGTCGGCTGAGGCCGAGGCGGCCCGCACGTAATTATCTGGGTGACATCAGCCAGTTAATGGGCGCCTGCACAATTACCGACGCTTAGCGCCACGGAGCAAGGAACGCAAGGAGGGCCATCGCCGCTCAGATATTGTATGTTTAAGATCACATACAACATGACCGTTTTCCTACTTTTCCACATAAACTTATTAGCAACAATTTCTTTTTAATAGCAAGATTCATCCAATTGTTAAGGAACCTTGGAAGTGGCTCCAGCGTATAGTGACATCTACTCCTTCAAATTATTCGGTAGACGAAAACAACAACTGTCCTTGCGTGTGGCTACGATGTCCGTCCGTGCTCCTGTTAGAGCACTCTAAATATAGCGTATTTTTGTGCGTTCTTTTCGCCAACACGTGACGTCACATCCTCACTGCGGCGTTCTACCCCGAGCAATTCGTGCGACTTTTTAGGGTTCCGTACCCTATTACTGAGCCTCCGCTGTCCGTCCATCCGTCCGTCTGTCCGTCCGTCCGTCCGTCCGTCTGTCACAGGGCTGTATCTCATGAACGGTAATAGGTAGGCAGCTGAAATTTTCACAGAGTTTGTATTTAATTTGCCGCTATAACAACAAATAGGTATAATTATAAAAGATAAACATTTAAAGGCTCTTGGGAAAAAAAATATATTTTTCAAGCACAGAATAAAATGTAATTAATTTGGTTTGACTTCTGTCAAATATTTTAAGCTGGGGATGCCATAATCTCATGACGCACACATCCACCACCTGTCATTTAGTGAGAATGTGAAAAATAATGTTTGCTTGCACAAGCTTGGAACGTGGTCGTCGTAGAGCCACGACGATCTCTACCGTACAATGACGGCAGTAATCGTGATATTTCAACCATCCAAGTCATGGCTGACATTTTCGTAAAAAGCGCGATATCTCACAATCATTAAATCCGTTAACGTTTTTAACGTTTTACGCTTCACGGTCTAAGCTCAATTTATATCAACCTTTATATTTCGTTCGTTGAAACCAATTTTGTTAAAGCGACAGTTTAAATAACTCTAGTTTATTCTTAGTTTGTTCCAGTTAAGGCGGTTTAAGACGTTTTGACTCACGTATTTTCTAATAAACATTGAAAATATTACCGGTTGCAGAATGGAGCTCGTAATTTATCGCCACGTAATAGAACGCTCTCATAAATTTCTGCTAGAAGATTTGACAACTTGGGTGTTCCGATCTCAAAACTTTCAAAATTCTCACGGATCTAAATAGCCAGATTAACGGTAATCTACATAGTACCTACTAAGTATACACTGGGTACACCTAACTCAGAAAATACAAATAAAATATCATCTCGACACAGATTTCATAAAGTTTCACTTCATTTTAGGTTTGTCCTTGTAAAAACGTGTTATATCTTAAGACGTATTGTAACTTTCTAGCTATTCACTAGAAAGCCTTACACAAACGGTTGGATAACATGATTATTACATTGCCATCTGTCTGTATAAATCAGAATCGTTATCAAATCCAGTGTAAGGTATATCTTTATTCTAAACACCTAACGGATTATGTACAATATTCCAGAAAGCTGTGTTTATTAACGGCACCATGAAGAAATACATACAATGCTAAAATACAATGATAAAAACCGGCCAAGTGCGAGTTGAACTCGCATTCGAAGGGTTCCGTACTATCGCACAAGATTTAACACAAAAAATCACATTTTTTGTATGTAATAATGTTGTACTTTTCTTATAATTTTTTAATTTCACCTATTTGTTGCTAAAGCGGCAAAATAAATACAAACTCTGTGAAAATTTTAGCTGCCTACCTATTACAGCTCATGAGATACAGTTCTGTGACAGACAGACGGACGGACGGACGGACAGCGGAACCTTAGAAATAGGGTTTCTTTTGCACCCTTTGGGTACGCAACCCTAAAAATATCTAGTGCCTGTGGCGTCAAATATAAAAGACACTTAGTCCAGAGAAGATCGGTCAATGCTTGTGATAACCAACTGAAATTAAATGTATTACCACAAGTGTTAGGGCCCAGTTAACCTAAGGGTATGCCTATATAGTACTGCACTTAAGTCCTCTTACTAGGTGGCAAGGTTAAAGCCTGTCCGGATTAGTAACATCCATATCGCAATGAATGAGAGAGGGGTGAAGCGAAATAGAAGTTTCTCTTTGATTTTCATTAAGTTTAGTGTAGCCGTGCACAAATACAGGGAATGTCCTGCATTGCACCTACTCCTATGTAATATGTGGTGTTGTGGGTTGATATTATAAGAGCAGGCTGGTGTGTAGTGTTATATTCTATAAGAAATCCGTGAACCAAAATCACGGGTGTCTATTTTGTTTTGCTATTATATATATAATAATATTATATATATAAATAAACCCTTAAAAAACTTATATATATAAACCCTTCGTCACAATATGGTAGCATTTAAAAACATATTTTAAAGTTTTTTTTAAAAAATAATACACTTTTAGTACTAACCAAGTACGTCGCTTTTAGACCTCTTATCTTGGATTTCTTTATTTTTCTTTCTAAGTTGGATAAGTGCATTTGTTACCTATACGAGATGTTCCATGGTACGGAACAGCCGGATGAAACTATGGTTGAAGCGGCAATAAAAAATTGTCCGTGTTTACAATCCAGTTCAGTGTAGCCGTGCTCGTAAAGGGAATGGCTCCTTATTATTTCGGGAATGTGGTGTATTGGGCTAACATCATAACGGTGACACTTTTGAGATTACCCCGGTGGGTAAACATGTTTGAAAAATGTTAGGGCTTTTCACGCGGCGGGAGGAGACATTCTCCGACGTTTAGAGCTGATCGTTCAGCTCAATGGGGGTAGATGGATGCCTCCTTGACAATGGGCTGAAAGATCAGCTCGAAACATCGGAGAATGTCTCCTTCCGCCGCGTGAAAAGCCGTAACATTTTTCAAACATCATAACGGTGGTTGTATGGTATCAGCCATCCATGTCAGGTTTCATAAAAAAAAGTTCTGGTATGGCGTGTGGCATTGGGTCTCGATTGGGCGTATGAGCGAGGTGTTTCACCAACAACACCACTGCATGCCCCAACACCTCGGAGCGATTGTGTTCGGACAGCGCACATAGCGGTATTTGACCCGAAAACGTGGCCAAAAATATTTTATTGGCCTAGTTGGTGTAAAACAACTTAGTAAACACAAAATAATTGAAAAAAATATATATCCTTGTTTAAAACGTAAAAAAAATACGAAAATAGCATGTTTCCTTTGTTTTTTAAGCATTTATATACCGTTTTTTTTTTTTTAAATTGTTTATTCTAAATATATATCACTAACATGTTCGTACACTAAATAAAAAAGGTATTTAGGAAAGGAATCGACTTTTTCTCAGTACAAGCTTATAATAAATATTAAATATTTTTTAGTTTCACAAACATTTTACGAAAGAAAAATCGCCTCAGAGATTTGTTAGACATTTTAATGTATTAAAATCACAAACAATAATAGAAATAACAATATACAATAAAATAAAGAGCAATAGGTATTTAATGTCTATTCATTTTCGTCTTCACTCTCAGTAAATGCTGCTGGTGGCCTTACGAACTTAATTGCTTCCTTTGACATGTTTTTTTTGTTTTGTGCTCGGTATCCCGCTGAGCGAATGCTGCTGATGAAGGGGTCTGAAGTAAGGAGTAGTCTGTTTGTGACATCTTCCAAACACATAGACCGTGAGAACTTCCTTGAAAAGTTTTCTCTATATTTGCGGAAATGTTTATTCCTGGCCTCTGAAGCTTCCTCTGACAGCTGTCCTATTGGTAGCAAGGCATGCTTTATCACGCTAGGTGCATGCAGAAGAATTTTGTGGACAGTTGGAGACATTGGCTGCCAAGGATATAGGTCGACATAAAGTTTTGCTGTGTCGAAGGTGTAGACACCAAATTTCTCAGTGTCTATTTCAAATCCCGATGACAAAACTTCCAGTATTACTCCGAATCTCTCTATCAGATCTTTGCTGATGCCAGTAATTTCAGCTGCTACTTCTGTATCACTGAAGAATCGACGAGAAGTGTTGCCGTCATTTGTGTTGCCGAATCCAGCTTTTGGAAAATCAACAAGCAAACCTGTTTTGTCTTTAAAACTTTTCTGAACGCTCTCTTTTGCTGCTTGGATTGACGGCTGATCTGTTTTGTTGAGCCGGCCTTTGTGGACATTTGCCTTGAGCTTGTAAGACAAGTGTAACAAAAACTCAAAAAATCTTATTCGTGCATGTAGCAATGATATGCCAAACTTAAAGGTCTCTGGGTTCTCATTATCTGTGGTCGTGAGATCATTAAATGACTTTTGAGTTCTCCCACAGACATAACATCTCAATGTGGATGTTGTATCAGTTGCTGCATTGCAAACTTTTCCGTCTACCATAGTAGGGAATAAAATGTGCATTATTTTAACACCATCCCCAACATACGTAGGCAGAAGTTCTTTAGCTTGCCCTTCGATGTAATTAATTTCTTTGTTTGTTACATCATTATTTTCCTTAGTGTACCGTATTCTGATTGGTCTGCAAAATCTGGGTGATGATGGCGTCGGATTCTGCCACAAAACTTTAGACCCACTTGTCAGCCTTAGGGGAACTAGAGAACTGATGAAAACGTTTGCATCACTGTCCTCATCGTTTTGGAACTTCTGTTTGTATTGTGCCTGCTGTGACCCGTCGCAACCCCATTTGTATGATAGAGTCAAATTACTTTTTTCAATTTCTGAGCAACTCTCTAAAACTTCATTCAAGTATTTGCAAAGCCTTGAAGCAGTATTATCGACCAAATCTTGCAATTTTATTTCAGCCTCAGTTTCAGTTACAGTTTTTTTCGGAAAGGTATCTTTTTTTGCTTTTTGTAAAAGCTTGTAACAAGGATAAATTTCTTTGTTGGCTTGTTGTATTATTTGGTACTGAGCGGTTGTCAGATTGGCATCTACAAATATCTTTAAAGCCTCTTCTGGCGAATGTGCTTTAGTTATGGCCGTTTTTTGGGCTGCTTTGCGAAATTTTGATGCCCTGGTTGGTGATTGTTGAATTTCGTGCATTATTTTTGCGGCATCTAGGTTTCCTGCAGCGCGATTACTCATCTCTGCCGCATAAGTAAGCTCATCTACTGGAACGTTTTTTCTTATTTCCATAGTTTTGCGACGCTTTGTTCGCTCACTGCATTCTCCGAAATCCTTGCTTGGTCGACCCTTTGAAGATTCCGCTAACGATGTTGACGCACACGGTAACTCGATTGTTTGGCTTAGCCATTCACTATTCTTTTCCTGGAATCTCTTATCAGTTCCTTTACATGCTTGCCAATGTCGTTTATACACAGTTTTGAAGGTTTTCATGACTTGACGAAATTCACATAATTTCGTCGAAGGGCACTCTGTTAAAGTCAACAATTCGTCTTCTAGGCCATTTAATTTGTCATCAAAATACTTCTGACTGCTTTTTCTCACAATATCATGCAGATATTGTCTGGTAAAACTTCTGTACGAATCATCAGACACTGTAACAAAAAAAAGGCATTTTTATTACATTGGAGCCACTATTACATAATGACATTTTAAAAGTGCTGTGGAAAACTGGGGAAAACTTTGTTTGTGTATTATAGAAGGGTAGACATCAGTGCTTCATGGGATATAGGTTTTGTACTGTTTCTGTTAGTTGCACCCATTTAAAAATACTAATAAAGTGAGGACTTGTGAAAAAAAAGACTTTAAAAATCGTACATTGTTCATGGTACTAGTTTAAATTAAATAAGCTTCCTACTCTTCTGAAATTTATGTTAAAATAAAGTACATACCTTGTTCTAGAGGATCCATTGGTAGTTTTTGTCACAGAACACTTCAAGCATTGATATTCACAAATCAAAAGTCGAGATCAAAGCGCGTAGTTGAGAGCAATATAAACTGTATCCAACGAGGGCTCAGTTCCGACTGACGCTACACACGAACCATTAGCCGTACGCAGGTAGTAAGACCGTCTCTGTACGCGGAATTTATCTGTCTGCTTGGACATTATCCTTTCTTTTGTATTAGATAACAATGGGAAATCTGATTTATGACCACGAAATAGGGTCCAATACCGCTATGTGCAGCGTTTAAAGTTCCCGGCATTGCGGCGAAAGTGGCTAATTTGAGCAAAACATCGGAGAGGCACGATCGTCCTGGCAACACTGTTGCGGCGCAGCGCTTTGGGGAATTTGTGAGCGAAAATATCGCTAATCGCTGCTGCGGTGAGCGTTGCATCGAGCCGTGCGTGTTTTGGTGAAAATGGTTTTTTTAACGGATTCCGTAAGTCGGGTTCTGCCACAGAAGAGAAAAGAAAGGAGACTTTTCATGTGGTCGTTACTCGCGACCGTTGACAATTGTGCATATTGAGGAGCGTCCATTAATTACGTGAGGCGATGATTTGGCTCGACACCCTTACTCTACTCATAATCTCATGCCAGATTTTTCAAAATGCGTATTATCAGAGTAAATACGTTAATCTGTACTTGAGTGCTTTCGATTAGTTCAAAAAGTCATTGATCACATAAGGATTTATGAGGGACGCTGCTATATTTTGAGAGAAAAGTATTTAACTTCAATTACGCCGTTTTTCCGCAATCTAACACCTTCTTGCAGAAAAATAAAAAAAACGTGATAATTGCCGAGATCCCTCTCCCCACACGTGAGATTGGGTGATAATCGGCTTAACCCTCTAAACGCCTCTCGTAATTTATTGACGCCCCCTGTGATGCGTGGCTCCACGCATGTCCTAAAGGACGAGGTAAAGGATAAGTCTTCTTTTCACAATTCGCCGTCTCCGTGCCTGCCGTGCCACCAGGTTGTTATCAAGTCTCAAATATAGCCTTCGAACTGGCTGTCAGGAGGGCCAGCTGTCGCCCCTGGACATTCTAAAGTTGTCAGGAAAATTTAAAAAATCCGAGAAGTTTGTAATGTATATTTTTGTATGAAACTTGATCTCTTTTGAGTTGGATAAGTATATTTCGATACAAATGCGAGCTTTTCCATGGTTGGAAATCCATGTAAATTTGTCGGTACCCTTCCCGTACAAGGTGGTAGGTTTTAGCACCTCCGGGTTGGTACCATGGCATTGGATGATTAAATGAATGAAGCAGAGATGAAACATTAACCATGTTTTTCCTCCAGTCCAATGTATCCGTTCACATGAAGAAAGGTCCTGGTATGGCACCAAATTGTTTCGGAAATGCGGTGTGTTGGGCTAATATCGTGGCGGCGTAGGATTATAGTAGTGGTGTGAAGTGGTCGAATGATACAATATAACAGGGGGTCCATTCAGAGCAAGAGTGAGTTCGAGTTCGGGAGTGAGTTAACCTAAAAATAGCTGGGAAATATATTATTATTTAAATAACGGAACCGTTATTTATACTTCCAACGTATTTACGGGACAAACCAGATTTTTACCTAACTGTAATGATGTTCTAGAAGTGTGGAAACAGTAACTATTAAAAAAAGTGAGTTGATATTTAGTGGCGAATTCGAACTCACTCTTACTCTGAATGGACCCCCAGATCCGAGTGCAGTGTACTACCTATGGAGGATAAATAAACAATAAATAAAAATTACCTATACATGTCCAATTACCTAAAAAAGACATGCGAATTAAAAACCATCACGAAAACCGGCCAAGTGCGAGTCGGACTCGCACACGAAGGGTTCCGTACCATCGTAAAAAAATGCATACAAAAAAATCACGTTTTTTGTATGGGGACCCCCTTTAATTTTAATTATTTCTAAATCTTGTTGTTATAGCGGCAAAATAAATACACACTTTGTGAAAATTTCAGCTGTCTATCTGTTACGGTTACTGAGATACAGCCCTGTGACAGACGGACAGACGGACGGACGGACGGACGGACGGACGGACGGACGGACGGACGGACGGACGGACGGACGGACGGACGGACGGACGGACGGACAGCGGAGGCTTAGTAATAGGGTTCCGTTTTCACCCTTTGGGTACGGAACCCTAAAAATGAAACATCTTCAGCCAAATTAAAGTGATATAGGTGCTCACTACTCGCTGCCCGCTGATTCGTACGCAATGACCGTTCACACGATACTCCAGTCACGGTCGGCGACAATGATTAATATTACGGCCCAAATAAAAAGAAAACAAACAAAAAGCCTATGAGACAAAATCAGTGGCCGCGTAACGCGAGTCGACGCGCTGGGCACACGATCTCGTTACCTACGAGGGCGGTTCAGTACGTAAGTAATGTTCGATATTACTGTATCGGTACCTATCGATATAGCATTGTCACCGATCGACTATATCGACTCTCGGATATGATATGAATATTGTTTGTATGCTAAGCGCGGCATATGGCGTACGCCAGGGCCTGATATCTTTGACGGGTAAATGCATTTAAAAAGGCAAATTTTATGATCAATCACAAAAATATGAGGGCGGCAAATTCGGGATCCGCACCGGGTGCTAGTGACCTATGCTAGCCACTGGCTAATATGAGAGGTGCCCAACAACGCCAATGAGCTTTTGAAATTCACGGGGGCTGCGATAACAACGCCGGCCGACCAAGTGATTCTTAACACGATGTTTGAAGGGCCCCAGGTCGTACTTTGAGGGAAATACCCCGGCAGAGAGTCGATTCCATAGTTTACTGACCCTATAGATAAAGGATCTGGATAAAGGAAGGAGCATCGGTTGGTTCTTATTATCGAAATGTTGACAGTGGATGTGTGCATTCGCTGCCTGTTCCGCGTTGAGCGATGGGAGAAAAGGAACGGAGAGGCAGTGTTATGCAGCTCCGGTGAGTATTCTCTACGGTAGAGACGGTGAAATAGAGAGATCTCATCGCTTCGGAGTTGGAGAGTATCTAAATTCAGAGATATATCGGCGTCGTCGACGTGATGCATGGGACGACGCTGTATCGAGTCCAAACAGATACTTATCTAGCTGAGCTTAGCCGTCGCGTCGTCGCCACAGATGCGAACAGTACACGTAAGAATATGTTTAATGTTTCAAGTCAAGATCAAGATATTAGTGAATATCAGTCCAAATAAAAATAATCCTTTTTTTTTTCATTTTTATGTATTATATCCTATAGGTACATTACATACACTCAGATACGTCAGATGGTAGCCAGCAGTAACATACAAAATATACAATACACATCTCAGATCTGATGAACATTTCTATTATCAGCCACATTATAAAAAATATACTTTCAACATCAGCTCTAAAAGGCATTGATTACGGTTGGCGGAATAATCCTCAGTGTTGGATTACAAAGCCGGTGGTCTAATTGGTACACCCACTTCAAGCTATTAGTCTAGTTTAATGTCACTGTCACTAGTCACTGTTTCATTTAAGTTTCACTATATAAGTTGTTGATTTTCCTATAAAAGAATTAAATAAATAAATATCTTTGAAATAAAACTCGGATCTCCTTGTCAGAAAATAACGTACCCAGTTGTTTTATTTTTCATCTCGCCTTTACCGATTGAACCACCTCGACACCGAATAATCGGCAGCGGGCGGTCCCGCGCGAGCAAATTGATTGAAATCCGAAAGGCGATATCACCTACGTCCCCTTTGTAGATATCATTCAATCCAAAATCTTAGCTCCTGATAACAGGGAACTTCGTTGTAACCTAGTGGTAACACCCAACCCAGTGGTTGCCATGCGTCCAGAAAAATTGCGTTCCGCCTAACACTAATAAATATCAGGATTTTTCCCGATTTTACGGTAAATGGAATAAATCACTGAGCAAAATTATTTTTAAGACAAACCAATTTATAATTTACGAGTTTTTTTATCAATCATATATTTTTCGGTTGATGTACTAAACCTACACATACAATGCATGCGGAGGTATACTACTTCAATGTAACGAAACTAAGAACGTTATGTACCGAAGAAAAATGCTTCTTTGAGGAACGAGAATTTTGCTTCAGAAAATAAGAACAGAGGTTTTGTTTCAAAAGTTTAGCCACAATTCAATGCCTTTATTTGTCCGTTCAGTTTCATGACTTATGGCAACTGTTCTCGTCGATACCGGTGTAAACTGCAATGTGCATTTTCACTAAGAATGTTGGTTCTACCCGGTGGTTGAGTTAAACAGCGGTTTGATACCACTGCATTAGATAAGTGACGGATTGATATTTCGTAACCGAATGGCGAACATGGGATCACCAATTCGGGCAAAGGGATTTTGCTGTTTTTAGGGTTCCGTACCTGAAGGGTGAAAACGGGACCCTATTACTAAGCCTCCGCTGTCCGTCTGTCCGTCTGTCCGTCCTTCCGTCCGTCTGTCCGTCCTTCCGTCCGTCCGTCCGTCCGTCCGTCTGTCACAGGGCTGTATCTCATGAACCGTAATAGGTAGGCGTTTTGTGTTAAATCGTGTACGATGGAACGGACCTTTCGTGTACGAGTCCGACTCGCACTTGGCCGGTTTTATATGTATATGTATAGTTGGGTTGATCTTAAGAATGTAAAGACCTGCTGGGTTCAGTGGAATGCGACTCAGATGATGTCATCGGGGGTCTCCGTTGCTTTACCAAATGATAATTATCGTCGGAGCGAAAAGTTCATAGCAGATCTTCCGGCCTCCACAATTTAAATAATTTGTCTTCTAATTAGCAAGCAGGGCAAGGGATGCATGCATTGTCAGCCTCGGTAGCCCAGTGACGCGACGCCTTGCAATTCGATAAGCTTGGTGAAGCACCTCTGAGCGCGGTTGGGTTCTGGATGGGTGACCATTTTCAACCGTTGAGGCTGGCCATGGTTCGGATTCTACGTAAAACTATAGGTTCCTCGTAAAACACTTAATAAGCTGGGATGGTACCTAGCTCGCATATGGTGTGTTAGGCTAATATGTGACGGTCAGTTTGGTATTAGCCATCCATGTCCAGTTACATAAAAAAATATGACGAGGGGTTGCTCCGAGAAAGGATAAAAGTCATAGCTGGGAACCACACCAGTGTAGGTAGCAATCTTCACCCGTCGGCCTGTGGGGTATGTCGGTGACGTGTCGAGGTATTGTCGCTACTACTAAGGTTACACGTCGCGTCTCAGCGAGGCTTAAGCCGGCTACACACGTTACGATTTGTCTCGCCAGATATTCCGGGACTGACCGATCCTTAGGTGCGTAATGTTGTATGGTGATAAATTATCATTCTTCTTAAACCATTCGGTTGATCGCCAAGTCGATCTTGGCGATCACAACACCGCCAAACCCGTGCGCAGAATTCTGGCGGTAGCCTTTTCTCACAAACTCATACAAACATTAGTAAGAGACAATAACATGATTGGTAAATGTAATCATGTGTACGTTCATTTTCTTCTAACTGAAAAAAATTTTTAAGGAACAACACCGGAAATTCAGTTTCTAACATTTGGTTACAATAAAAGTCTAATTCTAAATTTCAGCGTCGGGTAAAAACATTATGTAGTTTTCGTCATTGCTAAAACACACACTACCTTCCCGAAGAAACAAGGTGACATGCCAGCCTAACCACAGTTGCGACTATTACGTATGTATAGTAAATAAAATATTGTTTTTCCTGTACTCGGGCGCGGCGGATTTAACATTACCACCTAATAGTAAAATAGAAGAAACTAGAGATATCATTTTTAACACAAAGTAATCATGAAATCTTTGAACTTTGTGAGACTATTGTATTTTCTCTATATGTTACCTTAAGATAAGCTCAGTTCAGCTTTCTTTAAATGTTATAAGAAAGTCAAAGCCTCAAATTTAAATGTTAGACAATTCGCAACGTGCGTAGCGAATTTAAGGCAAGGTATGTACGCACGCGCGTAGCCACCGACACGACGGCGACTAGGAGAAAGAATATTTTCGAATACGTTAACGATGCATTTAAAACGATTTACTTATAGTAATTCGTACTATCGTACTTAAATTGAAACTAGAACGAACTCATCTAGCCTTCTCGCTCAACTTCCCATATAAACGTGGAAAGAAGATCATGCGCATATTTCTTGTTAATGATCCAAAATGATACTCAAAACAATTTTATTTGATCAACGTAAATGTCTGATAACCATTGGCATTATAAAAAAGTATTTGGTTTCTTAGTCCGAAAGTACGATTTTTTTGCGCGTTTTATAAAATAAATTTGGACGGTGATTACTCAAAGATAAAATAAAAACATCTTAAAAAGGCTAGTCATAAGACATAGCTTGTTTCATGAAGATTTATAATCAATTTTTTTACTATAGCGGTCGTGTTTTTCTTTTAGCTATAAGTGGTTTTGCAGTTAAAATTTTCGTAAATCTCACTAAATCAAACACTATGCGCATTGTCTGCTTTATGGACATATTGCATCTTCCTCATCACGGAACCTGTCTTTTTCTTTGAAACACACCTTAAGACATTTGCCTACAAATGCGGAAACTTAATATAACTTACAGAAAGGAAACTTAACAGATGGTATGTTATTTTAGCATTCAATGTATTAGTTCTACATGTGGTGATAACTACCTGACACTTCGGAAGGTGTTACAGCGTCATATTAGAAATACGGTACGACACCGCTATATTTCATACGACATTGCATTGACTTATGTAGATATCGCATTTTGTAATAAAGTTTGCTCACATTTTGGAATTGAAAAATCCAATGAATAACAATAAAGTACAGTCTATAATTCGACGCTTAAGGTGGCCCAACCCGGCGGCCTCAACTCATTTGCGGGCACGGTACAAAACCGTGCTGTTGCGCTCTGGGACCTTTTCTGTTTCCAAGAATAAGACAGGCTCCGTGATGAGGTAGATGCAACATGTCCACAAAAAAGACAATGTGCATAGTGTATAATTTGGTAAGATTTACGAAAATTTTAATTTCAAAACGACTTATAGCTAAAAGTAAACCACGACCGCTGTAGTCAAAAATCTAACAAAAACCAAATAGATCATAAATCTTGATTAAATAAGCTATGTCTGATGACTAATCTTATTAAGATGTTCTTACTTTATCATTGCGTAATCCACCTCCAAAGTTATTGTATAAAACGCGCGAAAAATCCGAACTTTCGGACGTTATAACTTGGAAACCAAACACGATTTTACAATGCCAATGGTCATCAGACATCTAGTTCAATCAAATAGAGCTATTTTGAGCAAAATTTTGGATCTCTGACAAGAAATATAGGCGTGATCTTCTTTCCCCTTTTGTATGGGGAGATGAGCGGGTTGGGCCACCTTAAAACCATTATTTCATCTTACGAATCCAAGTAAATGTTTCTGAATAGCAACAAATCAAATGTTTGTTCCCGTCGCAATAGGCAAATATTTTGAAAATTAATAAATAATGTAAAACAATCTAATATGCAAATAGTTGTTCCAAGTTGATTTGCTTCTGTCCTCTCCGCCTTAGATGAGGAGGCGAAGCTGTGTAAACTGGTCGATAAATCTATGGAACATTAATATTTAGACATGGCCACAATTAATGACGTAACTTCATCCAGAGATCGCGTGACCGGGGCGAGCCTCATCTGCATGCATACTATTTTTAATAGACTTCGAAAAAGAGAATTCTCTTATTTTTACCCGACTATAGCAAAGTCAAGAGAAGTTGTGTTACTTGTGTGTAATATTACAGGTGTGTTCGAGTGGCCGCTGGGCACTCATTTCAACATTTGCATCCCATCTTGTGCAGTGTAACGTTATTTCTTGACAAATTTCATGATTCTACGTACACGGGAAGTCCTAATTTGATTTATATGTGACTATCATAATATTCAGCATAATTGATTTTTATCTTTTTTTTTAATCTTTTTGACTAAGGGCCTCACATAGTTCTTTTCGTACTGATAGTGCAATTTTACTTTTGTCAAAAGACATATAGTCATTACCGATGAAATATATCTTCTATCGCAGTTATTTGACTGTAATTTTACTAATAAAATGATGAACTTACTAAAACGAATGGATGAGCAGAGGCGTAAATAAATCCGTCGAATAATTATCTGGCTGATTATCAGACTATTAAAAAATCAGCCTCAAAAATCAGCTTGGATTTTTACAGCTACATGGGACCATAGATCTTATTTTGATATTAATTTCAACTTAATACCTCGACGCTTTCCTGAGAAAAAGGGTCTTGACCACTGAAGGTATTGACAAACATATAGACCGACAACGATTTGATCCAATGAAAGTCCTTTTTATTTTTAAGACACGGACGGAACCCTAAAAAGGACCGCCTAATAGACACAACGCAATCGATTCGGTTGTCCCTTCCGACTGACAGATCACAATGGGCCCGCTTATAAAGCAATCAATAACCATCGATTGTGGCGCAAATACCACTCGATAAGTGGGGATTATGGTGTCAGGACCCCACAAAGCGAGTACCACCGTAAGTACGTCAAGTGTTTTAGACTTATTAAAGATTAGACCCTTTTTAGCAGTTGTGCGTTTCGTTAGTCAGACGTTTGTAAGGGGGCGATCAGAGGTTCAATAGAAAATAATGCTTTATAAGTACGGACGTATTTACAAGCTTACTGCGTGATTCTCGTACTTATACAGTTTGGCTTAAGTTCTCGGGACGCGAAGTAAAATCTTCGTGAAATGTAATTTAATTTCTTGAATAGGATGCGGCGACTTCAACGCTAGGAATATTGTAAATATTTCCATTTTTTTTTTGTAAATACATTGTTTTCTAAACTTTTACTCTTGAGACATGCTTAAAAGTGGCAAATATAATAGATTTTCACGATTCTATAAAATGTATCCCGACAGAACATAATTTTGAAGTAATAATCACACATACGAGAACCCACTCCATCACCAGAACCCCTTGACGGAGCGCCACACACGAGAGAACATCGTGGGAAAGACAATGTTGACAAACGGACATACGTGGAGACTAACTGTGTTTTTAGTTCATGTTTACATTAATATCCACTCTAAAGTATTAGCAATAAAGGTGATTTTCCAGGTTAAACCGTGGGTCCGAGGCAAAATCGCATGAAACGCCCACGTCATAGCCCATATCGTCGTTGGAGACATTAGGGTAAGCGAGCCTGTTATGGCCACCTTTAAAAAAATACGCCAACGATTAACCCATTCGTCCATACACTTTTGATAGTCCGGTGAAGGCATGGCTTTCAATGCCTTCGTCGCATTTTCTTTTACTTCATCGATGCTCGAAAATATCTTTCCACGAAGGGGTAATTTAAGTTTTGAGTACAGGAAAAAGTCACATGGTGCCATATCCGGAGAATACAGTGCCTGTTGGATTGTATTTACAGTATGTTTGGTCAAATAATTGGTCACGATGCGCGCTTTGTGAGACGGAGCATTGTCATGGTGCAAGACCCATGAGTTGTTTTGCCACAATTCCGGTCGTTTTCTACGCACAGCATCTCTCAAACGCTTAATTACGGCCAGGTAGTACTCCTTATTGACTGTTTGACGATTTTCGAGTACGATATCTTGAACTATTTCGACGTTATCATCGGTAGTTGATGTTGAAGGGCGTCCACGACGAGGTGCATCGTCAACTTCTTTGAGACCATTTTTGAACGACGAATACCACTCGTATACTCTTGTTTTTGAGAGAGCAGAGTCCCCGTAGGCTTTTTGTAGCATTTTGAATGCATCAGCACAAGAGATTTCGTTGGAAACACAAAACTTCAAACAAATTCTTTGTTCAATATTTTTTTCCATTTTGAAATGCGACGAACTTAAAAAACTTGATTGATATAAACAGACGCCAAACAATTACTAATGACATTTAATATTTGACATTTGGCAGGAGTGTCAGGGAAAAGTTTACCAACCTGAGAAAAAAAAAATTCTAATCGCTAAAGCGTTTTAAATTCAAACTACAAATTCCCGGAACTTATTGATCATAGTGTATATGTTTTGCATTACAGCTATAACATCTAAACTCTACATGGCCTACAACCTACTAATGGCATCTTCTGGAACGTCTACCCTGCTAAAGTTCTACCTTGAGACGTTGTGAACGAGCTGCCCTAATGATACGTCTAGTCCCTAATGCAGTAGTCAACCAACGCTTGTAATTAGCCAACCTGTATGCGGTAAAGATTTGCCATTCTTTATACCGAGACGGAGCAATGAGAAACATTAGTATGTAATTAAGCGTGTGAAGAGAGCAACTTTCTGATATTAATCATTACATATTCGCTTATTCGGAATGCTACTACTACAGGAATATCCGCATAAAATTAGTGATTTTCGTTTACCGGACGATAAAAAAAAACTACACACATTTTTTTCACATTTTCTGTAGTTCTTCCTAGTGAGTATACACTATATTTATGCACAGTGCTTGTTAACATTCACAATTAATATTCTAATTGTTTTAATTTAATCAATAAAAATTTGAGAAAAGTGTATGCGAAAATGTACGAAATTCATTCATTTGATGCGGATACGTATGCTGGAAGCTATATTCAAACCTGATAATTTAAGAAATGTGATATGTATTTATGCAAAATCGACCGTGAAGCAAGCATACATTTATTGAAGAAAGAGGTCTATAAAAATACTTTACGAATATACTGTAAATCTGGACACGAATCATTCGCGCGTATTGCGCCTTCCAATTTTGCCACCTGCTTCATACCCATTGGAATAAGTGACGTACCTGCTCAGTACTAAAAAGTTTATTTACTGATAATTTAAGTACTCTTTAAGAAATCTCTAAAGATCTTGAAGAAATCACTAAATAACTGTGTGTCACGTTGCGTAAAAGAGGAGACATTCGCGGCTTTTTCAGAAAACGTCGTATGGGTCGAATCTCAACATTGAGTAAGTACCCATAAACTGTAGAGAGTACGCTGCTTATTCCAACTCTCTAAAGGGTAGATGAATTATATGATCCCGAGTCAAACTAAGTTAGTATATGAGAACCTACGTCTTCGAGAACGATTAATTAATTCCGTACAAGTAACTACAAGATGGAGAAGGAACAACTTTTTCGCATCAGTGCATACATATTAAATCACTGCACAGAGCCGCTTTGAGTCGGTAGCCGTACTTTGTCTAAACGACTCATATTATACATCTTAAATGACTGGAGTATTTCGAGAGGGACCTTGCTCATTTGACGAGCTTCCCTTGTCAACCCATCCCACAGAAACGAGACCAGAGCTGCTAGTCTCCTAAACTGGCGTTTACGGAACTTCGAAGTTCCGTAAAAACGTCAAACTCCATACAAGTTTTTACTAGATAATCTGTGGTTCATTTCTTCAAGCTGTCAAAGTCAAACTCGGACTTCCGATTTGTATGAAAACGCGTTGTCGACGTGAACGGCAACGTCGACGTATTTACGGCAACGTTGAGTAAGCTGTCAAATCAAACTCGGACTATCAAATGTTAGTTCGCTTAACGAACTCTCGCTCTTAAATTTCTCCATACATTTGAAAACCCCAGTCGATCGGTTTGGCGGCAACGCCAAATCAGGTGACAACTGGGACTACAGGCTCTGAACGGAACCGCATTCGTGTGTCGGCAGCAAAGCCACGAGTTAGTGGAAAACTTCTAACTGTAGTTAGTTCGCTCACGAATTCGGGTCGCGCAACATCGAATTCGTAAGCGAACCCACTCGCTGAGATTCGATAAGCTTGTAAAGCAACTCTAATCGCGGTTTGGTTATAGATGGGTGACTGTTTTCAACCGTTGCGGCTGGCCGTGGTTCGGATTGCACGTAAAACTCCTTAAGGTGGCCCAACCCGGCGGGACTAACTCATTCGCGGGTACTATACAAAACCGTGCTGTTGCGCTCTGGGACCTTCTCTGTTTCAAAGAAAAAGACAGGCTCCATGATGAGGAAGGTGCAACATGTCCACAAAAAAGACAATGTGCATAGTGTATTATTTGGTAAGATTTACGAATTTTTTTATTTCAAAACGACTTATAGATAAAAGTAAACCACGACCGCTGTAGTCAAAAATCGAACAAAACCCAAATAGATTATAAATCTTGATTAAATAAGCTATGTCTGATGACAAATTTTTTTAAGATTTTCTTACTTTATTATTGCGTAATAAACCACCAAATTTATTGTATAAAACGCGCGAAAAAATCGAACTTTCGGACCTTATATCTTAGAAACCAAACACAATTTTACAATGCCAACAGTCATCAGACATCTAGTTCGATCAAATAAAGCTCTTTTGAGCAAAATTTGGGATCACTGATAAGAAATATGGGCGTGATCTTCTTTCCCCGTTTGTATGGGGAGTTGAGCGGGTTGGGCCACCTTAAGATCCCGTTTATTACTTACTAGGCGGTAGATTAACCCACCCGGGTTGGTACCATCGCATTCAATGGACGATGGCGGCGGAAAATTGTCCGTGTTTTACATACGACATGTTTTAGTCGAAAATGTTCGTAGCCTCTTTTGCACTCAGTTCAATGTAGCCGTGCTCATAAAGGGAAGGTCCGGGCATGGCACCTAATTCCTTCGGGAATGCGGTGTGTTGGGCTCATGAAGGCAGGTCTGGTATCAACCATCCGTGTAACAAAAGAAAAGTTCATCCACCTGTCTTTGCAGACCAATTGCATTTTGCAATTGTTGCAGTGTTGTAAACCTCTCTTTCCCCCGGCGAGGATTACATAAATGGAAACCTACCGTTATTTATAGCTTGGTTTCCTGCAACATTCCTGTCCTATAATGACTATGGAAATGCGCGATAATAAATCCCATTCGCGTACAGGATGCTATGGACACGCATGACTAATGATTTTTATGATACTTTACTCTCGCACCAGAATCGGTGTGAAACTCTCCGGCTTTCGAGCCGTTCCTTGCTTTTTTACAGTTTTTTGCATTAAGTACAGTATGGTTGACTGGTGCGCATATTTGTCAATTTGTAAATATCTATGAATTGTTTTATTATTCGGAGAATCAATAGCGCATTCATACAAAAAAGTGAGTTAACAAAATACTGAAATAAACACCAGTTACAGATTCTCACAGTTGAGTTTACAAATTAAGAACAAAGCAGTTGTCGAACATGTCTAGGTAATCAAAATAACATAATTAGTGAATAATATTTATTCACTAATTTTGCATTACATGTGGCACGGTGATTAGGGGATAGAGAGGTCTATATGTTACTGTTAATATTGGATGTCGGATAAACTTCTATTAATTCCCTTGAAGGTAATTACGATTTTCCGGGTGTATCCGTGCCGAGTGTTCTATCTGCTATGTGTTTATATTTTTTTAATATGATTTTGCCTATGTTTTATTAGCACTTTTAAATTCAATTGTTCTTCTAAAATTAAAAAGGTAGTATAATGTGGATATTAATTTAGCAAAATTGAAAAATATGGAAAGGTTCAATTTATTATTACCATCAACCCTTAATTAGTGAACTCAAAATAGGTACATTATAATTAACATTAATTGTAATTAACCATGCAACGGTTTTACCTTTCATCAAGCAATTTTTGAGAAAAAAATTAATATGTTTTTGTGTCACGGTTGGTTTTTGGTTTTCACTGTTGTTCGACATATTATTTTACGTTTACGTCGTCCGGAACGTCGAGCTAAATAAATAGCTGATCACTTTTTATCCGTACACGTAAAATAATAAAAAAAATATGATTGGTTATCAATATATTCATAACGTGGATTGAGAGAACCTAATAATTTTTTAGTCAGTGTATGAACAAAGTACTACATATTGTTTTGTGATTCTACATACAGACGTAAATAAGCAGAAAGTTTCCATCACTCTTTCTGGTTAGGAGTTAGTGGAGAACGTCTAACTGCAGGCCTATTCCTGCCATTCCGTAATCAGGAATCAGGAATCCTGAGTCTAGAAAATCGCTTTTGTAGCGGTTTTCAAAGCGATTTTCTTGATGGAAATTCTCCGGAGCATAGTTCTTTTAATTCATCAAAGGTTTCCGTCGAAAAACTCGCTTTGAAAATCGCTATAAAAGCGGTTTTCTAGACTCAGGATTGCTGATTCCTGATTACTGAATGCCAGGAATAGACCTGCTGTAGTTAGTTCGCTTACGAATACGAGGCGCGCAACATAGAATGTTCGTTGCACCAAACAGTATCCTGTGAAGTTATTGCAAAAAAAACAAGCTAACTCAACGGCGGAATTGTTTGTTAAAGTGCTGCCCCCATATAAACGCGTTTCGGTTGTTACTGCCGTCCTTATATGCTCGCTGGATGATGTATACACGGTATATCTGGAATGTTTAGAGAGTTGCAGAACCCTGCTCATAGCTTGAGCTATGACAATCATATTGATGAGGCGAGCGCTTTCCGTAGTGAGGGCAAAATTCATAGCGCGTTCGATGAGCGAATAAATTAAAGTTGGTATTTCATTTATATGAAATGCATAGTGTTGTGGACATAATTATGAAAATTGATTTTCATTCAGCGTACATTGGCCCAAAAAACTAAAATTCTTAAAAGTGTTTTTATTTTCTTACAATTTATTTCAGTTACAAACAAAAATATACGAAAATATTTTTTATTGTTTAAAAGAAGTTAATAACAATTTCCCAGTCAAATATATATTTTAGTTTTTATGGAAAACCGATATGGGTGGCTGTGCTAAGAGACGAAAGGTCATGAAAGCCAAATCCATCTCACGTTGCGACAAACATAAGTTGATGACATCGAGAGGAATGGCCTAAGGTTTAAGGATTTGATAAGTGCGTAGCCTATGTAAGACGAATGTGTGAAGGTGAAAAAAATTCGTCCTTCGTGGTTCGGATTCCGCGTTTAACTGTAGGTGGTAGTGTTAATTCCACCAGGGTACCATATAGCATTTAATGAACGATGGTCGCAGCGGCAATGACAATTCGTCCGTGTTTTCCATCCATTTCAATGGACATGTGCAATACAAGGAAGGTCCTGGCATGGCACTTAGTTAGTAATATCATGACCGTTGGTTTAGCCATTCATTTCCAGTCACCTTACCAAATGAGGTTGACATTTGTAAGCCGCTGGGTAAACCTAAAACTGAATTTCATCGGACTCGAAAGCGATAACCTTTCATTTTTTCAAGTGATTTCCATCACAACTAAAAATCTCACCTAAAACAGAAACGGCATAGAAAGTATTCGACTAAGTTCATCGGTAAGCTTGTAAGACATCACTAAAGCAGCACAATGGCACAGTGGTTCCTGGATACCCGCAGCGCTAACCCATTAGTAGGGTTCATACCCCTGCGAGAGGACATCGCCTTGTACAGGGTGATTCGAAAAGATATCGGAAGTCATAACTCTCCATGATTATTTTCACCCATTTGGCTTACGACGCTAAAGGAGCTTAGCTTCTGTTATCTAGTCCTTGAATGAGCCAACGATTAGTGCTCCACATTTTCATTCGGGATTTAACATACTTCCTGCCAATACATCAGCAATTCGTTGACCTGGTCGCATATTTGCAAATTGATCATATAGGCAAAAAATTGCAGCATTTCGAAAAATTACTAGTTAAAGCCAAAACGGAATAATGAAATGTATTACAAGCCAATTTAATGCCGAAATAATACTGGCATAGCTTTATGTTTAAAACTTTATAAATTGTACTAACCATGAAATGTTACTAACAACATATGGATTATGACCCAAAATCAAAATTATTATTATTATTATTTACTGCAACATCCTAGGAGGATGACCGCCGCAAACAAGGACATTTCAGTAATAATTACTTGTATATCTGCTAATACTTTTGTAAACTTAGACTAAAAGGACGTTGAAAAAATTACCTATGGATGATGAATAAACAATACAATACAAGACACGTATATTTATAAATTTTTTTCGGTTTCGCATAGTAGAAAAGTTGTTTTGAAACCGCCAATCTGCAGTATTGAAAGAGTGCAGTTTCACTGTATTATACGTTTCATTTTAATGCAGGATATTACAACAGTCACTACCATCACTGCTGCATTGTCATATTCGAAAAGTCCTTTTTAAAAACTCGTAATACATACAAATTGAGATTAAAAATGATCATATCGTCAACTATGAGAGTATCCCGACCCCGTTACTTTGATTTTATGAATTAGTTTGTAAGAAAACGTAAATTTAATTCTACGCAAGATACTACAAAATGGCATGGAAGTTTATCGTTTGTATATTGTAACGTCAAGAATTATTTTCCGAAGTTACAGCAGGGACGGATATTACATTCTGTATAATATAAGCCAACAAAATTAAGTTAAATTTTTTCAAATATGTTTTTTACTAATGCTAAATCTAATCAATTGTTGAAATTAGCATCTCAACGAGACACCGTATACACAGTAGACACTTTCGAAGCGTAATGAAATATTTCTAAAGCAATAACTCCTTCGCGTTTCGGAGCAGGGTGTTAACATTTGCATTAGAACACACTTTTTTGTGTTCTCGCAGATAGCTGCTGATGGAATAACATCGAAAACTACCATCACCTTTAAACAGCAATGAAAGAAAGAAGGAAATAAATTATTTATTGTGCATTTACATACATTTATGCACAGAATTCATAATTCAGGTTGCACAATATTTCTTGGACCACTAACATTACAACGGAGGCTGGGTACGTTGGGACCCGATCAATGCATGAGAAGTTAGGTACTCCGTCCGAGCCACTCTACGATTAGTAGAGGTATTGATTAAAGTATACATGATCGCCATGCTCTATAATCTCTACCTAACCCTCCAGCGCCATGATGGTGTGTCGCATCGACGGTGATGCAGGATTCGGGTTATCTCACGGAGGATGGCGGTAGAGAGGAGATGGTCTTAGTAAACTGGGTCTGTGTCCACCAAGTGGGTCTCTATGTCACAGCCCACGTGATAAGAAGGCGTGGCTTAGCATCATTCGCGATATGCGGAGCTTGAACCCCCACCATGAAATGTTTTTCCCCCCGCTTCCCCGCGCAGTGTCACGCTGCGTTCCTTAGTAATATGAGGTAATAACACCTCCTCTCTACCTCCATCCTCCGTGGGTTATCTCTTTCTCTAAAATATGGTCTAGAGAAGTGATGGCTGTGCCCTGCGTGATGCTCGTGAACGGGTGCTGTTTGTGGGGACTGGCCTGCCCCAATTGGCAACATGTTAGTTGGTGGGATAGTCTTTGCGAATAAAATGATATTTGTCTTGCATTGCATACGGCATGAATTGTAAATTTTCGTCAATTACTGTTATTTTTGTATTTTGTTAAAACAATTGACAAATACTTTTGTAAATTTAGACTAAGTGGACGTTGGTTAAAATCTAAATGTTTTTTCCTTGAAGGCAACTAAGATTTTCAAGATGAAGCCGTGTCGAGTGCAGTAATTTCTAGTTACTAGTAATTTCTAGTTCTACGGAAAGAACATAAAATTTAACCAGTTTTTTTTCAATTTTGTCATACAAAAAAATGCTATTTTTTTCTTGACATCTACCTTGGCAGCTCTCAGTGGCACGGGGTCTTGCCTAATATACCAGGGGTCTGGATTCAAATCCTCAACCCGTTCGTACACCAATTTCTTTCTCTTTTTGAGTTGGATAAGTGCATTTCGTCACAAACGCGAGCTGCTCCATTGTTCGGAATCCATGTAAAACTGTAGGTATTGGTAAGTGGTAGGGTTTAAGCCCGCCCGGGTTGGTATCATCGCTGTCGACGAAAAGATGGTCGAAGCGGTAATAAAAAATCGTCTGTTTTTTCATCCAGTTCTGTAAAGGAAAGGTCCTGGAATGGTACCTAATTTCTTCGGGATGTGGTGAATTGGGCTCATATAACAGTCACTACCATCACTGCTGCATTGTCATATTCGAAAAGTCCTTTTTAAAAACTCGTAATACATACAAATTGAGATTAAAAATGATCATATCGTCAACTATGAGAGTATCCCGACCCCGTTACTTTGATTTTATGAATTAGTTTGTAAGAAAACGTAAATTTAATTCTACGCAAGATACTACAAAATGGCATGGAAGTTTATCGTTTGTATATTGTAACGTCAAGAATTATTTTCCGAAGTTACAGCAGGGACGGATATTACATTCTGTATAATATAAGCCAACAAAATCAAGTTAAATTTTTTCAAATATGTTTTTTACTAATGCTAAATCTAATCAATTGTTGAAATTAGCATCTCAACGAGACACCGTATACACAGTAGACACTTTCGAAGCGTAATGAAATATTTCTAAAGCAATAACTCCTTCGCGTTTCGGAGCAGGGTGTTAACATTTGCATTAGAACACACTTTTTTGTGTTCTCGCAGATAGCTGCTGATGGAATAACATCGAAAACTACCATCACCTTTAAACAGCAATGAAAGAAAGAAGGAAATAAATTATTTATTGTGCATTTACATACATTTATGCACAGAATTCATAATTCAGGTTGCACAATATTTCTTGGACCACTAACATTACAACGGAGGCTGGGCACGTTGGGACCCGATCAATGCATGAGAAGCTAGGTACTCCGTCCGAGCCACTCTACGATTAGTAGAGGTATTGATTAAAGTATACATGATCGCCATGCTCTATAATCTCTACCTAACCCTCCAGCGCCATGATGGTGTGTCGCATCGACGGTGATGCAGGATTCGGGTTATCTCACGGAGGATGGCGGTAGAGAGGAGATGGTCTTAGTAAACTGGGTCTGTGTCCACCAAGTGGGTCTCTATGTCACAGCCCACGTGATAAGAAGGCGTGGCTTAGCATCATTCGCGATATGGCGCTGCCGGTGTTAGGTTGTGGGACAATATAATGGTCTGCAGCGCAATTTTCAGCGAAGAGTCGATACGATGAGATTTTGTGTAAAATGTTGCAAACATTACACAGGACAAAACAATCTAAAGTTTGAAAGTGGAATTAAGTTTTATTTTTCAGTAAAATACGTCATATTTTATAATTTAAGTCAATATTTGAGCATTGTATCGATGTATCGCTCTTGCTATGGGCCGATAGATGGCGCGCAATAATTTTCTTTGTACGGTAAGAAATATTGATCTCATGATGCAAATTTCTATAACATTTTTAAATTAAAATTATTTAAATCCGCGCGAAGGTATAGATTTAAATTTCGAAGGTTTTTTATAGAAAAAACTAACAGTAAAATGCAAAAGGCGCCATCTAGTTGTAGACTTGTAACCACTAAGAATAGCTGCTACCAGAATACCGGTTGTTCCGGTAGATGGATTTAGCACAAAAGGCGGAGCTTGAACCCCCACCATGAAATGTTTTTCCCCCCGCTTCCCCGCGCAGTGTCACGCTGCGTTCCTTAGTAATATGAGGTAATAACACCTCCTCTCTACCTCTATCCTCCGTGGGTTATCTCTTTCTCTAAAATATGGTCTAGAGAAGTGATGGCTGTGCCCTGCGTGATGCTCGTGAACGGGTGCTGTTTGTGGGGACTGGCCTGCCCCAATTGGCAACATGTTAGTTGGTGGGATAGTCTTTGCGAATAAAATGATATTTGTCTTGCATTGCATACGGCATGAATTGTAAATTTTCGTCAATTACTGTTATTTTTGTATTTTGTTAAAACAATTGACAAATACTTTTGTAAATTTAGACTAAGTGGACGTTGGTTAAAATCTAAATGTTTTTTCCTTGAAGGCAACTAAGATTTTCAAGATGAAGCCGTGTCGAGTGCAGTAATTTCTAGTTACTAGTAATTTCTAGTTCTACGGAAAGAACATAAAATTTAACCAGTTTTTTTTCAATTTTGTCATACAAAAAAATGCTATTTTTTTCTTGACATCTACCTTGGCAGCTCTCAGTGGCACGGGGTCTTGCCTAATATACCAGGGGTCTGGGTTCAAATCCTCAACCCGTTCGTACACCAATTTCTTTCTCTTTTTGAGTTGGATAAGTGCATTTCGTCACAAACGCGAGCTGCTCCATTGTTCGGAATCCATGTAAAACTGTAGGTATTGGTAAGTGGTAGGGTTTAAGCCCGCCCGGGTTGGTATCATCGCTGTCGACGAAAAGATGGTCGAAGCGGTAATAAAAAATCGTCTGTTTTTTCATCCAGTTCTGTAAAGGAAAGGTCCTGGAATGGTACCTAATTTCTTCGGGATGTGGTGAATTGGGCTCATATCATAACGGTATAGTTGTTTGGTATTAGTCATGCATGTCAGATTGAAAAAAGTACTCATATTTAGTGTACTCAACATAGGTAAGTTGAGCGGCTCGTAGCCTAGTGGCGCGGGGACTGGCCTAGCGTACCAGAGACCTGGGTTCAATACCGACATGCACCAATGTCTTTCTCTTTCCGAGTTCGATAAGTGCATTTCGTTACGAATGCGAGCTGCTCCATGGTTCGGAATTCATGTAAAACTGTAGGTCCCCTTCCCCTACTAGGTGGTAGGGTTTATGTACCATCGCATTGGATGAAAAGATGGTCGAAGCGGGAATGAAAAATTGTCCGTGTTTTCCATCCAGTTTAATGTAGCCGTGCTCATAAAGGGAATGAGGTGTATTGGGCTAATATCATAACGGTAGTGGTGTGGTATAAGCCATCCATAAAAAAAAGGTAAAATTGCACAAATCCAATAAAATAATTCCAGGAAAATATTATTTTGGACCTTAACCAACATCGCGCTTTAACTGTAACATATATATGAAGTTTGCGAGCTAGCCGAGAGTATAAGTAATTCACGATGCGAACCCTTATCCGTCCCTCGAGGTCAAACTTCCACCGCAGGGTTGACTCTTGTCGATATTATAAAATGTTGAAGCCAAGGGTTGTTTGCGGCGCCCGGGGTACTACCGGCCACCTCGCTACCCGTGGCCGGATAATCCGGCAAGAAACTTGAGAAATGGCAAATATTTGGTCAATGGTCTGGAAGTTGGTGCGCTGGCCTGCTTGGACTTTTCTAACCAGACCTTTGTGAATATTTTCTAACCAATATTAATACTAATATATTAGATCATACACATATATATATATATATATATACATTGACGATGGCACTATACACCAGATTTAGGTTAAGTTCAATATTCAAAATTCAGAATCATAATTATTGTTTTTTTTTTAATCTTTTGTTTTTTTATATTTATTTTTTACGTTTCTCCTTATGTTTTTCTTGCGAGCGGAAATAGAGTATGCGACATTTATATTTTTGACATAGACCTAGCATAACGATTCTTGACATGTTTAAGTGTAGGTTGCAGTAGGTTGTAGGTTGGTTGAATGCAATAAAACAATACAATACAAAGATCATTTCATATTTAAATTAAATTGATTGTATTTTACATTTGTCGCCATAGCAATAAAACATACAACATTTTTAACTTTACATGCTATCACAGAATGCTTTTATTATTACGTTATATCTTATAATATATTATATCTAATCTTAGACTAAAAAATACAAACTAGATTTGCATCATTAGATATATAAATTTAATCAAATTATAACCGTTTTTTCCGGCACTTAAAAATAATATTATTAGTACCACCGAGTTTCTTCCCGGGCATTTCGTGGTAGGCGATTTATATTTTTATCATTTTACATATAGACCTTTAAAATTTCTTTGTAATTTTTTATACCATGGATAAGCTAATTCTCAGAAACATCGAATTCAAAATAATCATTTTTTACATTTTCTATAACGGTCTCAGAAATGTACCTATCCTAACTCCGTAGTAAACGTTAACAACCTCATCGGCAATAAAGTTATTGCATTGAAAAATCATTTACAGTTCTCGTTTCCCTTTGCAATGAAACGGATTAGCCTACGGTCAGGCAACTAACTATTGCTATGTACACGATCTTACTACTAGGAGGAAACTTATTTTGACCATAGAGTTAGGACTCTATAAAGCGTAATGGTTATTTTTATATAACTGGTGATGGAGGGTATTAGCGAAATTTTCTTAGTTGATTATTATTCCTTTCTTTCAGCTTTCCAGTGTAACTGAGTTTAAATTAAATGAAAGGTCCTGGTTTGGCACCTAGATCCTTGGACCACTGCCTGGCCGCTGATTCGGGCCAAGAATGTTTGAATTCTTATCCAACACTCCTATGAAAACAATGTTGGACACAGTGGCATGAATAAGTTCAGGGCGGGGGAGATTCGCAATGTTTCTTATTACGATTTTTATCACCATCTTCATAGTGACTTGCCATATAAATATCACTATTACCCATTACTAGCTCTGATTCGCAAAGTTTCTTCCTACGATTTTCTATCACAATCTTCATAGAGACTTGCAATTGCCCATTACTAGTTCTGCGACATAATCCACAACAACACCTTTGGAAAATTTGTAGGACACAGTGGCATGAATAACTTCAGGGCGGGGGAGATTCGCAAAGTTTCTTAGTTCGACTTTATATCACAATCTTCATAATTACTTGCAATATCAATATCACTATTGCCCATTACTAGTTCTGCGACATAATGAGGGAGACGACAGCCCCCGGCTCAGGTACGGCGGCGCATGTTAACTGGAAGTATTAATAATCGAGCATCAGTACCCCCCGCCACGGCCTCCAAGGAACTGCAATACTCAAGTGGTTGTCACTGCTGGGCCACTGGTTCGGGCCCGGAATGCTTGAAGTCTTATCAAACAACTCCTTTGGAAAATTTGTAGGACACAGTGGCATAAATTACTTCAGGGCGGGGGAGATTCGCAAAGTTTCTTGGTTAGATTTTATATCAAAATTTTCATAATTACTTGCAATATCAATGTTACTATTGCCCATTACTAGTTCTGCGACATAATGCACAACAACACCTTTGGAAAATTTGTAGGACACAGTGGCATGAATGACTTCAGGGCGGGGGAGATTCGCAAAGTTTCTTGGTTAGATTTTATATCAAAATCTTCATAATTACTTGCAATATCAATGTTACTATTGCCCATTACTAGTTCTGCGACATAATGAGGGAGACGACAGCCCCCGGCTCGGATACTGCGGCGCATGTTAACTGGAAGTATTCATAATCGAGCTTCAGTACCCGCCGCTACGGCCTCCCAGGAATTGCAATAGTCAGGGGAAAGTCGTATAAAACAACTTTTTAAATTTATTTTGAACATGAACAAGTTGTGGGGCGGGTGTGGCGAAGCTTCTGTTACAATTTTCGACCACTCTCTTGTTTTTGAACTGGACATGGATCAATAATACAAATTGGCGTGATATTAGGCTGGCACCTGTGGCCCCATGGGAACTAGTTGCCACGTCAGCAACTTACGAAATATTTCGTTTTCGCTCAGGATGCAGGCCACTTCATGGTTCGGAGCCCGTGTAAAATTTCTTCCAGGCCCAACTTTCGAGACTTTTGATTGTCTCACTGCACAAAGAGCTCTGAGAAATGATCTTTCTTGCATTGGTAATTGCACTTTATTATATCTAAATGTATAATAAAAATGCATTTGTTCGGCTCATTTTTTGTTTTTCAAAAATTCATCGGAGTCTGAGGACGGATCTTAGCTATCGTTGGATCCGATTGGTGGCGCTGTCGTCGACATCCATTTGTTATTAACACGCCGTCGAGGGTGAAACCACATTTTACTGGGCTATGTCCAAAACGAAATCGGCCCGAGCGGAGCCGGCACCCTCAGCTAGCAGTAAGGTTTTTGTAAATTGTAAGCCTGCAGGGCTGAAAAGAGCAATAACAAATTATGATAAATGAAATAATGTTATTAATTCTGTAAGGGAAGAACAATGCTTTTCAAAGATCTTCCTACAGAGAGACTAGTATAAGAAAAAATCGACACGCCAACCAATAACCAATAGTCGATATCTTCATGGCAGTGTAATCAAAGCCCTCGCTGGTTTGGGAGCTCAAAAACTCAATGTTCCATCTCCGTGCTTCTGTCACGGTGGGTTTTTGTTTCCTTTGACGGACACTGCCCCGGATCTAGTCTCCCCGGATTACAGGTGTAACGCTGTGTACTTCTCGACAATTATCTCCAGGGAACTGTTCAATTAGTTCGGTCCGAGCGCCGCGCCGCTATACTCTAACGGGCCTCACGGTGCCCGCAGCTAATTGTCCCCTCGTAAATCATACAGTAATCGGAGTTAGTTAACCGACGCAGCGTGCGACGGGCGGGCTGGTCGCTAGACCACGAACGGTGATATATACCTTAGGGCTCGTACCCGTACTACGGGGCCGATTTAGGGGGAGGGGGGGTTTCGCCAAAATACCACGGTGAGTCACAAGAACGAGTTGGGTTTATCAAAGGACCTATCTGCGGCTAGCTCGGGAGTAGGCTCGCTAGGTAATATACTTGCGCAAATGCACAGGCAATCAAACGTTATTGATTTTTTTGAAAATTCATGTAATGTTATTTCTAAAATTTCCATTTTATTTAATAAGCCTGCAATGTTTTGGTGAAAAATAGCAAAACTATTTGTTTGTATATTTTGTTTTTTTTTATTTACTATCGCTTCTCCTGGTTTATTTGTACATAATATAGATTTATTCTTAATTTTAAAAATGCTTTAATTTTTTCCTTCCTTACTAGCTTTAGTCTCGAAAAAAATCCACTTCTGTTTGTGTTTCAACGGTTATATGTTTTTTTGTAGTGTCTCTTATTGGTTTCAATATTGATTTTTCTGTTCTGTTCTTATTGATAACACAATCATTTTTAAATTGCAGCTGCAACATTTTTCTGCATAAGTTTCCTCCAAGGTTTTTTGAAAATCCTTTAAAAGGTATGTGGTATTTGTAATTCATATCCAAGTATTGTGTATTTGGAAACTGAGAGCATATACTAAATATATTTTTGTTAAGTATGGTTTCCCCAAGATACCTATTTCGTGGCACCTCACTTCCTATAACATTTGTGTGCCTTAGTTTATCTAAATAATAATACAGGTTTGATACAAAGTCCATAGGTTTGTGATCATTTGTGCCGGCTATGATGATAACATAATCATGTGAATCTCACAATGTGAGAAGCTTTTACACATAGACTCCGCAGAGGTGAGTATCTGTCCCAGTGTTGCACCTGGCTTAAAGATTGAGACTATTTGATATTTAGAGCCAATTAACGTTTGCAGTGAGTGTTGAAGTCCTCGGCCTTGGTTGTCTGCGAATATGATTACGCGTTTTATTTTTTCGACTCTATTGTTGGTTGTAGGTTTCCCTTCGTTCTTAGGGGTGGTCGTACGCAGTGGGAGGGTGGGGGGAGAATGTATGGCTTCTTCCGCTGTGGAGATTTCTGCTTGTTTGTATACCGTATGTTGTTGTATTTTTGTTGTCGTGTCTTTTACGAGAGGTGGTATTTTTTTACTTTTTTTGTGATCTGAATACTCCAGCTGTGACTTATCAGATGTGTTGTTAGATGATTCATAAGTTGACTCTTGATCGCAATCTTGTGATTGGTGAATGTGGGCTGTCTTCCTCTTTGATGTTTTACTCCTTTTCTTTTTGTGATGTAGATTTAGTGTTGTATTTACGGCAGCATTTTTCATTTAACGGATTGCCCGACGTTTTGGTGATAATGTGTGTCTTCTTGTAGAAGAATTTCTGCTTCTGTTTATTGTTAGCGATTGGACATGAAGTTTTTTGTAATTTTCTGCATTGATTTTTGATTGGCTTAACTGTTTTTTTAGGTCGATATTTTCCAACATTATATTTTCGATTTCGTTCTCCGCTAGTTCTAGTCTCTGCTTCAATGTTTCTATTTGTTGATTTAGTTCAAGAAACTGTGTTGTTTCTGTGAAAAATGAAAGATTGGGAAGGCTCTGGCTTTTTGATTGGTTGGGGATATTTTCATTCTGGGAGCTCACTCCGGATTGATCCAAGGTTTCGTCAGAGATGGAGGTCATTTTCGATCCCTCTAGGAGTGTGCTGTTACATATTTTATTGTTTTGTGGCTGTTCTCTTTCAGCTCTTCTCCACCTCGTTAGCATTTTTGTAACTTGAAATTTTCAGAAATTGAATATAAAAAATAAAAAAAAAACTTGTTAAGAATCGAACTTGAACCACTCGTGTTATAATCAGCACGCTGCAATTGGGGCTATCTAACACGTCGTCATCGTCGTGAAAATACTATAGAAGTTTATAGATACACTCTTGATTGGCTTGTGTGTATACATATGCCGGTATTCTTCATAGTAAAGTTCCTTCACTAGGTGTGTTGAATGTTTGTTATTGATTCGTCACTCGCTTAACTATTAGCTAGGTCAGACTTGCGGGCTTAGGACCTTTTAACCGGGGGTTTTGCCAAGCCCCGTGTGTATGCACTGGCATGGCACCCCATTCCGGTCCACAGCGAGTCTTAAGTCTCCGAAGTTTTTTTTTTCTTTTCGGGTTTTGAGCGACCCACACTTATCCCCATGCTCACCCCTCACGGAGCCCGAAATGAGTGTAACAGGTCACTTGCTGGATTCACAAAGCTTCCCTAATATTCAAATGTGTCGCTTAGGGCCTTTTCACCTACTGCTGATTAGCTTAATCGCCACATATTAAGGGCCTTTCTTAGCAGCTTGCAATCCATACCAGTGCAAGATTATAAACTTTAATAATAAATACCCTTTAGGTGCCGATTAAAATAAAAAAGCCCTTGGTTAAAACCAGGCTTAGCGACCAAAAGTTGTTGACATAACTTTGGATTCAAAATAAACGTTTTGTGTTCATTAAATCTTTATTCATCTCAGAGCTTATTTTTTTTATTTTCTGTCGATTCACTCCCTTGCAACGTTTACATCACAATAAGATGTCAAATATTGATTAAATAGGACAACAAAAATAGACATTATTTTATTAAGAAATCGTTACTTCACGGTATAATAATAGACATTTTTATATGATCTGTGTATTGCATATGTGTATGTTACTTCTTGCAACCATCCGACGTATCTGAGTGTTTGTGAATACGATGAAAAAATTAAATAATATGAAAAGAAAATTCAAAATACTACGTGAGAATTGTGGAAGGGGATCAGTACCCGAAGTCTCAGTTGTCACCTAAATTGGCGTTACGGCAAACCGATCGACTGGCGTTCTCAAATGTATGGCGAAATTGAAGAGCGCGCTCAGTGGGCGTTAAGCGAACTAACATTTGCGAGTCCGAGTTTGATTTGACAGCTTACTCAACGTTGCCGTAAATACGTCGACGTTGCGGTTTACGTCCACTCCGCGTTTTCATACAAATCAGAAGTCCGAGTTTGACTTTGACAGCTTGAAGAAGTAAAACCACAAAATATCTAGTAAAAACTTGTATGGAGTTTGACGTTTTTACGGAACTTCGAAGTTACGTAAACGCCGATTTAGGTGAGAACTGAGACTCCCGGCTCTGAGCACATACCACGGTAGGTCACGAGGGGCGGAGGGGGGAAAAAGGTCGGTAAATTCGGTCACGTAGTATGGGTACGAGCCCTTATCGGAGATATCACGACTCTGTCGCGGTAGCGTTACAGGGTTCTGATATTTATTTGAGCGGCGGAGCATGCACTGAGGAAACGGGTCGCTAACCGATTGCAATTTAAACTATTTTTTTATTCTTAAAAAAATAACCAAGTAAATGTTAAGTTAAATGTCACAAGTTCTTGGAGCTGCCCCCACCCAGGTTAAAGCGGTTACAAGGTTTTAGCACACGCTTGTGAAATGCTAAATTACTTATAGGGTTCCGTATCCAATGGGTGCCAACGGAACCCTATTACTAAGCCTCTGCTGTCCGTCCGTCCGTCTGTCACAAGGCTGTATCTCAATAACTGTAATAGATAGGCAGCTGAAATTTTCCCAGAGTGTGTCCTTATTTTGCCGCTATAACAGCAAATAGGTAAAATTAAAAAACAATAAAAATTAAAGAGGGGCTCCATACAAAAAACATGTTTTTGTGTTAAATCTTGTATGATGGCACGGAACCGTTCGTGTGCGAGTCCAGCTCGCACTTGGCCGGTTTTTTGGAAAATATAAACAAAAAGCTGATTGTTAAAAACAATTAAGCATCTTGTTTAATTTTAAACAACAAAAAACGACACAGCTCTCAGGAAAAAATCAAACAATTTTATTCATCTACTAGCTGCGGTACCTGGCTCCGCTCGGGTCAATGTCGTTTTGGATTGATTTCGGTCTGAGTTATTTCCTGGATAAAAAATAACCCACCAGAAGGCTGGTCCAGGACTATGTATCCATCTACCAAATTTAATCAAAATCGTTTTATCCGATATGGCATGATTTAATGATAAACATCGACATATTCCCATTTAGAGCTTCGTAAACATTTGGGAGCGAATTTTAAAAGCATGTGCCGTCAGACCCTTACTGCCCGGCAATGCTATATATAAATTGATACAAAACCAACAAAGGCGGGATTAACCCTACCACGTTCCTTACTTTTACAAAGTTTTATGAGGAATACGAACCACAGCCACCTCGATGTTGACATCGAAAACGGTAACCCATCCGGAATCTGACTGCGCTCAGAGTTTCTATACGTTGATAAAATACGTAAATAAATCGGGCGAGTGGTTCGAAGTTATCGCTCTACATGATATCGTGGAACTTTCTGTAGGCCTTTTTAACACCTATAATTTTCAAGTACATAGTTTTAATTTTTCTCTTAAGGTTTGTATTAAATATTAAAAAATTACATACGCAATCCTTGCTCATTGATCGCTCCTTATATTAATGAAAACAGTATCAAAAAAGTCCGTTGCGTGGTTCACAAGAAGTAAACGAAAAAATAAAGGCAGATAGAGATTACCCCCCAAGCCGCCACCTCTGGGCATTTCGGTTTGTATGACAGCTACATCTTAACGTGAGCGGAACTGAATTATATTTAACCTAACCTGTGTACCGTGTATTTTTATATATGTGTAGTAAGTTTCAGCGAATTCGGATGATCGGTTTAAGAGTTATGGAGGAACATACATACATACATATATACATACATACAGAACTGATTTATAAAAATCATCACTTTAGTCTTAGTATCATACATAAAGTCTACAAACGAAGTATCTAAGAAAACAAAGCAACTTACTCCATTAAAACCCCTTACAGATTTATTATTAGTATAGATATCAGATGAAAATCTGAAATGTTTACGTCATATAGGAAGACAAAGTTAGTAGTTATATTCATAGTATATTTCTTAAAATTTTGCTTTGCGCTAGATTATTCATGGCTAAATATTGTACGTAGTTACCGACAAAATAAAAAAAAATGTACTTCGCGAGATAAAGTCGTTTTTATGAGACACATTTTGATTGCTCAAAAAGTACTCGAATCGAGAAAAATTTGATGCTCCCATTTCCGGGCCGAATTCTCAAATCCTCATGTTCCGTCCGATATTAAATTCCAATATAGGAAAGACCTCGCGACACGACAATGGGGTGGGACGCGGCACGGGGTATAATATTCTTTTGTTGTGTCGCAACATCCCCCATTCTGGAAATCGTTTCAATTTGCGCTCACAAAATGTGGGAGCACATTTACGCAAGGTTCTGTGTAGACGCTGCGCTGGGAATGATCTTACAATTAGGCTGAGATAAATAGTCGTAACAGAAACTAAGGCTGAGATAAATAGTCGTAACCGAAACTAAGGCCGAGATAAATAGACTAACTAAAAATTGTACTTTGCGACGTCATTTCAACACACTTTGTATGGACGAAATCTCAAAGTAATGCAAAGTGACGTCACAAGGTACTACTTTTCGTTAGTCGTAGGCTGAGATAAATAGTCGTAACAAAAACTAAGGCTAACGAAAAGTAGTACTTTGTGACGTCACTTTGACACATTTTGTATGGACGAAATCTCAAAGTAATGCAAATTGACGTCACAAAGTACTACTTTGCGTTAGCATTAGTTTCGGTTACGACTATTTATCTCAGCCGACTAACGAAAAGTAGTACTTTGTGACGTCAATTGGCATTACTTGAGATTTCGTCCATACAAAAAAGTATCAAAGTGACGTCATAAAGTACTACTTTGCGTTAGCATTAGTTTTGGTGACGACTATTTATCTCAGCCTTAGTTTCTGTTACGACTATTTATCTCAGCCTAAGACTAACGAAAATTAGTACTCTGTGACGTCATTTAGCTTTGTGACATCATTTAGACACATTTTGTATGGACGAAATGTCAAAGTTATGCAAAGTGACGGTTCCGTTACGACTATTTATCTCATCTTGAGTGTCTTGTGAATTTCTTACGTGTTCTTACGTGTCGTTGCAACTCGATAAAATCAGTAGTAAACGGAGTCACCGGCGCTGCCGATTTTGTATGTAAAAGTGGCTAAGCTGCCCCATACTCACTCATGTGAAGTGTGCGCCCCTTTTCTATGCACCATGCATCCTCGACTCGTGGGGCCCTATTCAGAGGTTTCTTTATTTTCGTCTGCTTCTCAGGGCACCAAGGGGCACCCGACATATTGCGACACACCCTCCCCTCGACCCGCCGCCCCCGCGCCCCGAAGGGCCCTCGACGAGGCGGGTATTATGTGTGCTGCGAGACGCGCCCGGGCGCCATTTTGGTTTTTTTCGTTCCTTTCGCGAGACGCCACGCTTTTCTTTTTCAGCGCTGCTTTTTCGAGTGTCTCGCATATTGCTGCGACTAGAAGGGTGCGATACTGTAAGAATGTTTTGTTACTTATTCTTATTTCTGTAACATAGCTTTCACCAAAATGTAAATATGTACATGTTTTTGATACTTTTGAGGTTACCGCGGTCGGTTAGACATGTTTGAAAAATGTTACGACTTTTCACGCGGCAGGTAGAGATATTGCTGCGCACGAGCGCGGCGGATGCCTCCTTGACAACGGGCTGAATGATTAGCTCGAAACGTCGGAGAATATCTCTACCTGCCGCGTGAAAAGCCGTAACATTTTTCAAACATGTACATGTTTTTATTTTTGTCGAAGCAGCAATGGACATTGCCCGTTTTTAGGGTTCCGTACCTAAAGAGTGCCAACGGAATCCTATTACTAAGCCTCCGCTGTCCGACCGTCCGTCTGTCACAGGGCTATATCTTATGAAGCATAATAGTCATAATAGGCAGCTGAAATATTCACAGAGTGTGTATTAATTTTGCCGCTATAGCAACCAATGGGTAACATTTAAAAATAATAAAAGGTTAAAGGGCCCACTTAACTTTTTACTATTTTAAATAATAAAAGTGGATTTTTTTGCCAAAACTTACTCGATGGTACGGTCCGGTAAGCACTTGGCCGGTTTTCTTCTATCCAGTTCAGTGTAGCCATGCAATTTAAAGGAGGGTCCTATCATGGCATCTAGTTCCTATGAGGTGTGTTAGACATATTGTTTATTGTTAATTGTTTATTCATCATCCATAGACAGTTCACTGCACTCGGATTTGTCACATTTTATCATTAGCATCATATATCACATATCAAAAAAAAAAAAATCCAACACTATGCGCATTGTCTGATTTGTGGACATGTTGCATCCTCCTCATTACGGAGTCTGTCTCGTTCTTTGAAACAGAGAAGGTCCCAGAGGGCAATAGCACAGTTTTGTTTTTTTTTTTATGCGACCTGACATGGATGGCTAATACCACACAACTACCGTTATGATATTAGCCCAATACACCGCATTCCCGAAGGAATTAGGTGCCATGCCAGGACCTTCCCTTTATGAGCACGGTACATTGAACTGGGTGGAAAACACGGACAATTTTTCATTGCCGCTTCGACCACCTTTTCATCCAATGCGATGGTACCAACCCGGGCGGGCTTAAACCCTACCACCTAGTAGGGGAAGGGGACCTACAGTTTTACATGGATTCCGAACCATGGAGCAGCTCGCATTCGTGACGAAATGCACTTGTCGAACTCGGAAAGAGAAAGACAGTGGTGCAAGTGGCCGTGTCCGCGAATAAGCTAGTCCCGTCGGGAAGGGCCACCTTAACAGGTATTCCTAATCATGTTTGGAGCAAGGAGGAAAGAACATGTTGCAGCACGGAATTAGAATAGGCCCACGGGGTAAATCGTCTCTGACATGAGAGCGACGCTACCGCATAATCCCCGCCTCCACGCGGGAGACACCGATGGCTAACCCCTTCCCGCGCCCCGGGAGGTGGGCCGGAAGAGCTTTCTTCCCGCGCTAAGTGCGCCGTCACGGAGCTCCGTGCCCGCGCAACCGCGCATGCCCAATCTGCCCGCTATCGCCGCGCCCTCTAGTGGCTCCGGAAGAATAGCTGCTAATTGGTATCGGCCCCAGCTTCCGGTGGGCTCTGGGGAAGCGGTGGGGGAAAACTTGTGATATTAGCGTGACCTTCGTTATGGTTTATTATACAAAATCAATATTGCAAGCAGTAAAAAACGGATAATTTGTGAACATTATTTTACTCTAGTCCTTCTTGACTATACTCATAATTGTGAAGGCATTCTGAAAAGCATAATTATTTGTTAACATTTTGGATGTATTTTAATATTATTCACTTCAACACAAAGATTTAGATGCTTCAATATATATATTTTAAGGTTAATCATAAAATTGTCTTGAATTCATTTTGTTTTAAAGTGTTTTTTGCCCGCATTACTTCACATGTACTGTCACTAAGGTCTATATTCATAGATAATAATCGGTGAACATACAAAACAAAAAGAAAAATCCTGACGAATTGAAAACCTCCTCCTTTTTTGAAGTCGGTTAAAAAGGGAGGAGATATGGCACCTAGCGCGACTACTATGTGATCCGCTGTCACCAATATTCAAAAACTACCAGTTCAACTTAAACTTAATGCAAACATAGTCGCAGACGTATTGGAGGGTTTGCGTGGGCGGGATGTGACGCGCGCGGTGGCGATGTTTTGAATGTGCGGCATACGACTCGTAGCCGGATACCCATACTACTATATGGTCATTTTGACCACACAGCGGTGACGCGATATCGACAAATTCGTAAGCGAACTTTCTATAGTCAGTGCATTTACCATAGATAAAAACCGGCCAAGTGCGAGTCGGACTCGCACACGAAGGGTTTCGTACCATCTTACAAGATTTAACACAAAACAGTTTTGCTTGTTGGTTGGTTTAGAGGCAAAATAAATACACACTCTGTAAAAATGTTTGCCGCCTGCCTATACGTTTCATGAGATACAGCCCTGTGACAGAGGGACGGACCGACGAACGGACGGACGTGGACAGCGGAGGCTTATTAATATGGTTCCGTTGGCACCCTGTGGGTACGGAACCCGAAAAAAGAAAGGATATATGCCATCTAGCGCATTTATGGGACCCGCTGTCTCCAATTTTCAAAATCTACCAACCCAATTTAAACTAACTTAGACTACTTTAAAATTTTAACTGTCTGTAACTTTTAAACTTGCGCGAAAGAATATGTCTTCAGTATACTGATAAATCCTTTTGAGTGAAGAAATGAGAGTTTCGTGATAAATGGACTTGAAATGGTCATAATGGTCCATGTGTTTACACAACCTAACTTTCAAACTAAACGTCACGGGTTGCAGTAATAAATTTTCCAAGCTCTATTCAATTCAATTCTTTATTCACCCTTAGGTACATTTTGTTACACTTAGACAACGTCAAATATTTTTTTTTTCCTAAGGGTCCTAGCAAAACTGGGACCTCATACGTACAAAATGTATGCTTAAATCTAGAATACAACATTACACAATATACAAATTTTCTACAATACCATATTTTAAAATCAATTATAAATAATTTAGGTCAATACACAAGTTCAATACACAAGTACAATATCTAAAAAAAGGATCAAGTAGTCATATATTATGCAAAGAAATTAAATAAAGGAAATATCATAAAAAATTTCATATTATAGTCAAGAAATAAAAAAATAATTAAATACAAAATCAATACTCAATCGGTATGCAAATCGAGTTAATAAAATCTTAAGAGTAATACATAACTTAACCTAAAATGACTAGATAAACTTATCACTAAACACATCTATCAAACTATAGTAGCTTTTATTTATCAGTATAATTAGGGTCCCGTACCTAAAGGGTAAAAACGGAACCCTATTACTAAGCCTCCGCTGTCCGTCCGTCCGTCCGTCCGTCCGTCTATCACAGGGCTGTATCTCATGAACCGTAATAGGTAGGCAGCTGAAATTTTCACAGAGTGTGTATTTATTTTGCCGCTATAACAACAAATAGGTAAAATAAAAAAAGAATAAAAAATAATTGGGGGTCCCATACAAAAAACGTGATTTTTTTGTGTTAAATCTAGTACCATGGTACGGAATCCTTCGTGTGCGAGTCAGACTCGCACTTGGCCGGTTTTTTTACTTTGCTCTCGAACTCTCTGTCTTCAAGGTTTCTTACTTCTAAATGAAGTACTGCATTATTAACTTATATTACCAAAAAATGTCAATTAACGGGTGCATTTTTTCCAAATCAAACCTCCCTCAACAAACTCACTCGAACCTTTGCAACCTTAGTTAAATATTTCACTCGTTTCTTTGCCAACCTAAATGCCCATCGACGCACTTCAATGACCTCCAAAATGTAACCGTGCACTCGACTCTCTCAAGGCTTCGCTCTGAAGTGCGCGGGGGTGCGCTGCACTCGACCGCGGCGGGCACTCCAGGCTAGGTCTCCGGCTGGAGTGCCGGGCTCGGTTCTCCGGGCTGGAGTGTCGGGTACACTCGCTAAGTCGTCGTGATACCGCTAGTTCACTCAATCACTTCACTATTACTTTTGACTTTCGATGTCGACTACCCGGTACTGTGCTAATTTTTTATGCAACCTGACATGGATGGCTAATGCCACACAACTACCGTTATGATATTAGCCCAATACACCGCATTCCCGGAGGAATTGGGTGCCATGCTAGGACCTTCCCTTTATGAGCTAGGCTACATTGAACTGGACTGAAAACACGGACAATTTTTCATTGCCGCTTAACCGATACCAACCCGGGCTGGCTGAAACCCTACCACCTAGTAGGGGAAGGGGACCTACAGTGTTACATGGATTCCGAACCATGGAGCAGCTCGCATTCGTGACGAAATGCACTTATATTATTTATATAAACGTACTTATGGGCGAGGAATAGAACACAGACCTCTGGTACGCTAGGCCAGTCCCCGCGCCACTAGGCTACGAGCCGCTCATGAAATGTATTTTTTACTGTACATTTACTGAGCCCATGTAAACCTCTATGTTTTCCGTTTCATAGAGCTACCGCCGGGATATTACCGCTGCATTGAATGAAAGAATGGACCAATGATATGTTTTTATTGTGGAACTGGACATGAATAGGTAATATCAAACTGAACGTAACAAATATTATGTCCCTTAGTAAGAAAATATACTTCAACTTGATTGTAAAAAAAAAACTTAAAAACGTATTACTCGGAATCAAGAAAGAGACAGTGACTTCTTGCACTGAGCTGCGATCATTAATTTGTTTGTGTGTTTGGTAACACGGCCGATGTTACCTACTTATTCCAAATTTATGGCGAGAAAATGTGTAGGTAGAAAAAGCACAAGACAGCGTAGGCGCTAGCTTAGAAAGTACGCATGAATGTTGCAAAGAGTTACGAGCGTAGCGAGACGCTATTAAGGAGGGAACACGTGAGATTTATATTATCTTATTCATTGCTAATTTACCTTTCTTAGATTTTTTTATATTTGATGCAGCTTTGCTGATTGATTGACACATTAATTAAAGAGAGAAAGCTGTAAAAAGAGCCACTTCGCACGAAACGTTTATTTTTCATTGATTTTATTGCTTTGGAAATAAAAGACGGAGATGTGTTTCGGAATAGGCTGGAGAAACTTTAGGAAAAGGAAATATGAAAATAGTAAAAAACTTATAACACAAATGTTTTGGTAATTTTCTGCGATCTCCATGCAAATTGGTCACGTTTCAAGTAATGTTTGGAAACAGCCAAAAAGATCGAAATATCGATTTGTGTGAGACGGGTAATCTCGCCCGGGTTGGTACAATCGCATTAAATGAACTATGTTAAAGAGGCAATGGAAATTATCCGTATTTCAATCCAATGTTTAATATAGCCGTGCAATTAATAATAGGTCCTGGCACGACACCTCGCTCCTATGTATTTGTTAAGGTTATATGACAGTGGGCGGGGTATTAGCCATACATGTCCAGTAAGGCAGCCAGCAGGACCTCCTGCGACAAGCTTTGGTTATGTGGATTATACGGTAGTTAAGCCGCAAAGCATTACAAATGAAAGAAAAAAAATTTAACGAATTTTCAATCCTTCCAACCATTTATATTTTCCTCCGTAAAATGTATATACCCTCGTCAATTTCCAAGACGCTTCGATCACCATTACATTACCATGCTCAAAATGGTCTTGTTTGTACTAAACTTACATTCACGTGGGTCTTACGCCTCACGGAGATGTTCACAAGCGATACGGCTAGGTACATTCATTACATCTGTCAATGTGGGTGTCAGCTGTCGCCATCATCGTAATATTCCGGGAGGTCACGGCATTTTTAGTCACGATAAGGTAAATAGCTGAATCTGGGTTTACACGTTCGAGACCAACCCTCTGATGCTAAATATTTCGGTCTGCCTGGGCCAAGTGGTTGTGTTAGCTAGATTGGCTATTCAACATAGATGTTTGTATGTACATGCTGATGAATATATTGATTGTCTGGACATATTTATATCATTTCATTACATAACCTAAGTTGTATCTGTAAACATCCCTAAAGTTGTATCTGTAACCTAAATGGCCTATAACTACGAAATGTAACCAACGATTTGTTCAGTTTTGGTATTTCTAAACTAGTATGTACTGATACTTCCATGCTGCGTTATTTGCAGTAATTTACCTTATCATATTTTTTTGCAAGGATAACAGGCGCTTTATCTAGGTAACGCAGCCACTTGGCGCAGACAGACCGTCACATTTAGCTTCAGAGGATTGGTCTTTATCCTTCGAACCCAGTTTCAGCCGTTTGCGTTATAGTTACCATTTTTGTCGCGACCTCCTAGTCTATAACGTTTTCGAGAATTAGAATTCTCTGTTATACGCCCATTACTCTCGCTGGCACTCACACAGATAACATGCCTCTAATATTATTTTAGTCACACCGCTGCAAAGGATAATTTTACGCGATGTTGTAACTGTATAAGGACTTGGCATGAAACCTAGATCCCTCGTGGCGTGTCAAGCTAATGTCAAGACAGTAGGTGTGATATTAGCCATTCATCTCCAGTTACATAGATCGTACCCACGTACTTACGGAACATTAGATTCTGTTTACACTAAATTAATGGATATTTTTTACGGAAAGTCTAACTTTATATTTAGAGGATATTCAGATAAGAGTTTTTAAACTTTTGGTTTGTTTCAATCCCAATAATAATTTCCCAAATTGTATGTACTCGCCGATGGAACACTCCGTATATGTTTATGGTATATATTTAATTTGGTGTCACACACACTCAGTAATTAAATTTAAGTTACTATTAAGACTACAAAAGCATATTTACACATATATTTTTTTTCACACAACAATACATACATACTTAAAATCAAACTTTAATTGTATACACACTTTATCTACCATACTTTTCTTTTTTGTTACCTACCTTTTTCTGATTGTATTAACCTTCTCTTGTAGAACAAGATAGACTTTATGTAAAATATGTTTAATTTAGGAAAACCTATTACTGGCCTTAGCTTAAGCTTATATTATCTTGTATCAAAGTGTAACTTGTAATCGCTGTTGGTTTTCTAAATAAATAAATAAATAAAGGGGAAGAGATGGATATTCGAGGGTTAAATCTGAATTATGACGTTTTTCCTCCAGATTGTACTGTGAGGGGAAATACCTTGACATTCCACTGTTCACAACCGCATGGATAAAGGACCTACAGGATCGATTGGTTTGCGATGGGAGGAATGTGGCCAGTGTATGGGTCGTCGAACTCTGTGCCACGGGTTCCTGCTTGTCTAGTGCCATAATGCTGACCCAGAATACAACATTTCTAAAAGGGCATCATAGAATAAAACCAGAACCAGACGAGCTCAGCCTTACCCTGGAAAGCAAACAAGGAAACGTACAACATTTGAAGAATGGGTACTTAATTAGGTTTCGTGGTAACGTTATTTTCAACAAATAAAAAACCGGCCAAGTGCGAGTCGGATTCGCACACGATGGATTCCGTAACATCGTACAATATTTTTCAGTTTTTGACGTAACTAAGTGTAGTTTGACTACAAAAAAAGTTTAAATAAATGAATTGAAATCATGATTTCTGATTTTAATTTTTACTAATTGTTGTTATAACGTCAATATAAATACACACAATGTGAAAATTTCATTTGTCTGCCTATTACAGCCGTGTGTGTGACGGATGGACGGACGGAAAGCGGGGGCTTAGTTTTTTTTGTAACAGGGCATGAATGGCTAATACCAAACTGGCCGTCAGATATTAGCCTAACACACCACATGGGAACTAGGTGCCATTCCAGGACCTTCCTTATATTGCTCGGCTACATTGAACAGGATGGAAAACACGGATAATTTGCATAGCCGCTTCGACCATCATTCATTCAGTCACCGGGCGGGATTAACCCTACCTCCTACTAAGTAAAGGGGACCTACAGTTTTACGTGGAATTCGAACCACGGCCAGCCTTAACGGTTGAAAATGGTCACCCATCCAAAACCTAACCGCGCTCAGAGGTACTTCATCGTATCGCAAGGCTTCGCGCCACTGGGCCACCGAGGCCTTTGGGTACGGAACCCTAAAAGTTACAACTATTAACTAAGTACCCGAGAATAATTCCGCAATCAGTGTGTTATCGCTTTACGCTTGATTCTGCATGCATAAAAAACTTTGGTTTGTTTAAAATGCGTTGACTTAGCTCACCGCCCACGCTCTCTAGTGAGCGGGCCTAAATAAATCACTGGTTAGCGTGTGGAGCTCCGCCGCCCAGTCACAGGCGAAGCTGATAACGGTGTCCATCGTTGTGAGGCTACACGTTGCGCCTGCGCACACGGCCGGTCAGCACTGCGCGCCGCCTCCCTGTGAACATAGACAAGCATTTTAGCCTCAATTTAAAAAATGCTAAGCAACCGTAAATAGGAGAACAATTCGGCCCAAAATGCGTGTGACGACAGGCACCAGAGCTAGACCATAAGGGTCCCCTTTTAGGGTTCCGTTCCCAAAGGGTGCCAAACGGAGCCATATTACTAAGCCTCCGCTGTCCGTCCGTCCGTCCGTCTGTCACAGGGCTGTATATCATAAACCGTGATAGGTAGGTAGCTCAAATTTTTACAGAGTGTGAATTTCTATTGCCCCTATAAAAATATAATGGGCCACCATACAAGAAACGTTATTTCTTTGGGTCAAATCGTGTATAATGGTACGGAACCCTACTTGTGCTAATCCGACTCGCACTTGGCCGGTTTTTTTTTCACTTTTTGCGACGGGACCCTAAACATATTGATTGGAAGAAACCGGACGAAGTTTCTTGTCGATTATTTTAGCTAGAATTAGTCGAACCGGCAGAAAAAGAAAAGGAACAAAATATTACGAATCCTAGTGTGTCATTTGCATCTAACGGACGAAATAAAGAAACTGAATTGGTGACGCATATTTGCAGACGTATACGCGCATGCAAATTCGACTCAAGTTCACGGGTTCATCAAACTACGAGAATGCTCGTTAGGAGTAATCAATAATTGAGCACGCAGCCCTACCATAGAGCAAGCTCTATATAGCGGCGCGGCGTCGCTCTCTGGAAGGGCTTGTGCCACCCTCTCGCGCCGTCGCGTTCATTATACGTTTTGTTCAGCTGATTGCTTTGTTTTTAATTGCCGTATTGATTTTGTTTTGTCGCCCGGCCGTCCGCTTGTCAATGCGTATACTTACAGCAATTCTAAGTGTACATTTCAGAGCATACCTAAACATATTGGACCAATTTTTGCGACTAAAACGAGATAGCCAGAGCCCGACGTCGCTTAGTTAGAGCAGCTCGAAATCATTCTTTCTAAATGTGACCAACCCGAATAACGCGCGAAACCGGTTCTTTTATTGTTTCGTTAAAGAAATTGGGAAAAGTTAAACATGTTCTTCGCTGAATGGGTAGATAATGTTAAAATATTTGAAATGGTATTTAAATAAATATTAGTTAATATCAATATAAGCCGCAAACTTGAAAAATAATATATTTGAGACATGACTTCAAACATTTTTTCCATGCATAAAATATCAATTTCTGTAACATTTTTCATTCTGTTTTGGTAGAACGTTAGCTGGAATTATACATGCTTTTTTTTCATGTTCTCATTCCATAGAGATCAGGAACTTAACGCAATCAAACCGTTCGAATTGGCTAGTATAACCATCTTAACAATGGATTTAACAGCTCTTAACGCATGCTTAACAATAACATTTAGAAAAGAAATCTAACCCAAAGTAACTCCTCTCACCCCTCGCTTACATTACATTAATTTCGCCAGCGTAATCATGTTTTTCCGAGACAAAAAGTTAAAAAAAATCTCCAAAGTGTCTAGTTATCGAGAAATATATTTTTTCGTCTAGTGTAATTTGACGCGACCTTTGTAACCGTGCATAAGGCAAGTCTTGGCATGGAACCTAGATCCCACTTGGCGTGTCAGGCTAAAATCGTGACAGTATGTGTGATATTAGCCACCCATGTCCAAGTACTTACAACCTTTCCACGTTCTTACGGAAGATTAGATTATTTTTACACAAAATTATTGAATTACTTTGTATGGAAAGTCTAACTATTTATTCAGAGGATATTTACAAAAAAGTTATTTTACTTTTTTATTTGTTTCAAATCCAATAATAATTTCCCAAATTTAATGTACTAGCCATTACGTTACCCTGTATAACTTTTCAAAACCTTTCTGATGTTTAACTTTTTTTTTAATCAGAAAGATACTGTGACACCAACATTTTGTACAAAAAATAGAAGCAATTGCCCAAAAACGCATATTTACAAAAATATTCTTCCATCACTCGACACGCAATATACCTTCCAATCGATCTTCCCTACAGACAATAAAATATCTCTCCCCACGCCCTATAAACGTACACACGTATGAATTTCCTCCTCCAATGGACGGATTTTACGGAAAAAATCACATTTTATTCCTTATACGTGGGGGTGGCCACGTTCTCCCCCAACCATGTGTGACTTCTACCTACCCTTTCAGGTTATCTGCTTCTTAGAAAAGAACGTAAGTATTCTAATAGTTATTTCCTTTCTAATGTGAGCTTTATGGAAAGGATATAAGAAAGGAAATTGATCGGATCGGATGAAACTTGAATAACTTGATTTTAGGTACTCCATGTAAGATTATATATAAGAACGTGCAGTGTCATGTGGGGATGTTTTGTGCGACTTTTCTTTGCACCCAGATTTTAATTCAGCCTCTAAAAAACCTCAATACATTATTTTAATACCATCTGGCTTCTGTATGGATGCTTATAACTTGGGCGCCGCTCCTTTGACCCAAAACTACCCGAGAAATAAGTCATATATTATAGAAGTCGGAAAATCTGCATGAACGCGGGCTTCTTCTAAGTAATTAGCAAAACTAGTCGGAGGTGTTCCATTCTCCTTCAGATCCGCTAAGTTCCCATTCTCAATCCGTATAAAATTCATAAAAAAAAACAGATAAAATTTCCTTGTACTCAATTCTGGTATTATTTTTCCACCTACATAACTCATTTCAAAATTTCAGGGGGCTGCGAAACCCATGCCAGCAGGCCAGGTGCTTATTAGACAAATATCTCCTTAGTGCAATGGGAAACATAATATATTGGCTTTTCTTATTGCAAAGGGGCGAAAATAGAGCAAATCTGGTATGCCGGACAAATACCAAAGACAGCATATAGCTAGACGTACGTGAAAAAATATCTGGTTATGGTGCTGTCTCTACAACAAACACAAAAACAACAATCGTTGTTATTAATATTATGTCTGCCTACAGAACCAAGACGGTAAAAATAACTAAATAAGTAAATAAATAAATAAATAAGTAAATAAATAAGAAAAACAGAAAAATGTGAAAAAGTATAATGTTATACGTCAGTACAAACCGCATCAAAATCGGTTATTTGGTTCTCGAGTTATGTCCACGAAAGAACCACTAAAGACGATATGAGAAGTATGATTTTATTGAGTTCGTTTTCAACCATTGTTGTCTTATTTGTTTGTTGCATATACAACACCATAACCATTGTGATATCAATACAAGTAAATATAAAATATATATACATTTCATAGTTTTTATTGATTATAACCTCTTTTCATAATGCATTGACTTCATTTCCTTGATCAATAAATTTCTCTAAGTGATCATAAAAAATGAACCCGTCACACAAGAGCACGTCACATCCTGAGATATCACTCCTGAAAATATCTCATATCTCAACAGATCACACGCTCCATAAATATGTATAATTTCATGATTGAACAACTAAATTGTGTTTTCTGGCTTCTATTGAAATTACAACTCTACTATTCTTTTCAAAGCGTCGAATTTTCTGTGATCATTGGTATTCGGAAGCCGGCCAAGGGGTTGTGTTGAAATTTAAGCTCACTTTCGTCGGGGTAAGGGGTAAAATTGTTTGTTAAGCAGCAGAACAAATAAACTGAGCACGACAGGGTTGCCGCTTACAACTTGCATATAACCATTTATTAGGTGGCAGGGCATGCATACTTCATCCATAGAGGTACAACGCCCTTCTCTACTTTTTTATTCAAATATTTTGGGCAGGTTATAAAGAAAAATAAAAGGAAAGCGCGAAAAGACCCACTACGATTGTCTTATTACCATGCATATTATTATATATTATATAATAAATAAATGATAACAAAATATATGCAAAGGACAATTGATTCCGTACGATGCCATCTTTAAAGAGACCGTGGGGTTAATCATCAAATTCACATTCGCCGGGATTGAGTCATTAGTGGCTTACCGATCAGTACTTACCCTTTCTTACTCATGGAATGACGAATACTTGCATGAAATCTTCTCACTCGAGTCACCCTAATTTTTAACCGACTTAAAAAAAAGGAGGAGGTTATGAATTCGTCTGTATGTTTTTTTTTGTTTTTTTTTTATGTTTGTTACCTCATAACTTTTGCCTGGGTGAACCGATTTTGATGATTATTTTTTTAAATGATAGCTAGTGCTTCCCAAGTGGTTCCATTTTAATTTGGTTAAGTTCTGACAATGATATCCATGAGAAAATCATAAAAGTCTTAAATTTGTATTAAGGCGGCCCATCCCGCTCATCTCCCCATACAAAAGGGGAAAGAAGATCACGCCCATATTTCTTGTCAGAGATCTAAAATTTTGCTTAAATCAGCTTTATTTGATCGAACTAGATGTCTGATGACCATTGGCATTGTAAAATTGTGTTTGGTTTCTAAGTTATAAGGTCCGAAAGTTCGCATTTTTCGCGCGTTTTATACAATAACTTTGGAGGTGGATTACGCAATGATAAAGTAAGAACACCTTAAAAAGATTAGTCATCAGACATAGCTTATTTAATCAAGATTTATAATCTATTTGGTTTTTGTTCGATTTTTTACTACAGCGGTCGTGGTTTACTTTTAGCTATAAGTCGTTTTGAAATTAAAATTTTCGTAAATCTTACCAAATCATACACTATGCACATTGTTTTTTTTGTGGACATGTTGCATCTTCCTCATCACGGAGCCTGTCTTATTCTTTGAAACAGAGAAGGTCCCAGAGCGCAACAGCACGTTTTCGTACCGTGCCCGCGAATGAGTTAGGCCCGCCGGGTTGGGCCACCTTAAGATGTGCGCGACAAATGGACGAATAACTCAATATAACGCCAACCGATTTCGGTGATTATTTTTTCATTGGAAAGGACGTGTACAAATTAGTAAGTGTACTTCAGATTCACTAAAAATAAACAAATAAAAAAAATACAAAAAAAATAACCGACTTCAAGGAAAAAGCACTAAAAAGTAAAAAATAATTTCCATTTTTGTAGTTACGATTTCTGTTATTTTTTGAGTCGGTGTCAGCCAAGGTTAGGTTAGGTTAGGTTAGGTTAGGTTAGGTTAGGTTCTCTTGATTGGCGCAGCGCGTGCTCGGCTGACGCCGACTCAAAAAATAACAGAAATCGTAACTAGAAAAATGGAAATTATTTTTTACTTTTTAGTGCTTTTTCTTTGAAGTCGGTTATTTTATATCTTCTTATTATTCTAATCAGAGAGAGACACAATATAAAATGACAGTGATGACGTAATCTGAAAGCGAAATTAGAGTGATTTACATTTACCCACCCATGCCAGTTCCACGAGGACAGGGGCTTTTTGTCGTAGTTTCGAATACATATTTTATATGATTAATATTTTGAGCGGCTCGTAGCCTAGTGGCGCGGGGGACTAGAGGGTTCAATACCGACATGCACCACTGTCATTCTCTTTCCGAGCTTGATGAGTGCATTTTGTCACGAATGCGAGCTGCTCCATGGTTCGGAATCCATGTAAAACTGTAGGTCCCCTCCCCCTACTAGGTGGTAGGGTTTAAGCCCGCCCGGGTTGGTACCATTGCATTGGATGAAAAGATGGTCGAATCGGCAATGAAAAATTGTCCGTGTTTTGCATCCAGTTCAATGTAGCCGTGCTCATAAAGGGAAGGTCCTGGCATGGCACCAAATTCCTTCGGGAATGTGGTGTATTGGGCTAATATCATAACGGTAGTTGTGTGGTATTAGCCATCCATGTCAGGTCGCATAAAAAAATGTACAATGGTAACGAAGCGAAATACATATAAATATTTTTTAACTAATATATTAGCTTTCTCCCACCACATACGGTGTGAATTGGATTAATCCCGTTGGAATAAGGTGCCATGCTTTGACTTTATGCACGCTTTTGACTACCATGATCACTTTTCCGTTATTGCGTCAGTTCCCTACACTTGGAGTACCGTTGCATTGTGCGTATTATACATGCAAATGAAATTAATTATATAATAAATATTCTCCTTTTTTTTTGTAGACCCTCCACCGCGTGTTTACCCATCAGTCTCCGTCTCGAACCCAACATCCGTTATGAGCACAGCTATATTGAACTGGATGGAAAACACTGACAAAAGATTGCAGCTTCGATAAATCATTTCATCAAATGCAATGGTACCAATCGGGCGGGCTTGACTTCGTCTTTAAATACCGATTGACTGGGAGTAAAATTTTGCCCTACAAACAGAACTAAATTAGCTGATCTCTTCAGAGTAATGGCTTAGTGAATACTAATCGTAAACAGTAGTTTAGTCTGGTGTTCTTGATTGCAAGACAACCATTTAGTTTTCTTTTTAACTTGAATTTAATTTTTCGTTTACGCTTCACGAATGTGGCAGCCCTGTTTTCATATTTTGCGATTCCATACGATTTCACCCAGTAATGATTTGCTCTCACTCCCGAGTTCTTTCCGCCATGTATAATGAGGGCCTGGCCCGCCGGGGGGGGGGGGGGGGGCGGCGAGGGGCGCTGGCGGACGTTCGGAAAATCTGTGGAAAATATTATTTCCATCGAATATTCATTGTCGGAGTTCGCAACACATTTTCACGGTCCAGTGTCGGCTTAAAGCGGCTTCTTTCTGAAGTTTTGTTTGTTGGTTACGATAATTTGGAGCTAATAAGCCTAGGTTTTGTGAACACGGACTCACGCATGTGAGTGTATATTTTTTCGCTAAAATGTGTGTAAATGTTACTGTCACCAAACCGTCATCCCCTAATACTTTATACTATTTAACCATAGACCTATAGCATGCACGCGCATGGCCGAAACGATAACACACTTATACCTGTCTCTTTCTTCGCTTGTCTTTTTGTTCGTGAAAAAGAAGACAGACTGTCATTAGTGTCAACCTTCCAGCCAACATGCGTTGGGACCGAAATGCAAACGAAGCGCTCTGCAAGAGTGTGCATCCATTTCATGAAATAGGCGTTTAAGGCTCCAACTGACTTCAGCGATCAGGAAACAAACGATAATGGCGATGTCCGGAAGCACGTATTTTGCGTTAGGGTTCATTGTTGTGTGCGCGTAAAACTCGAGCGCGACGAAGCGATATTTAGGTTTTTGACCTAAAAGTCTACTTTTTAAAGTGAATTTGTATATGTTTCACGCTTATTCACTAGATAAATATGTGATCTTGTACCACAAAAAATAAAATTGTTTCAATCATTTAAACTATTCAAGCGCTGGCTTAAATAGGCAACTCATTAAAAACCGTTTTACGGTCATACGTTAGATAATAGTCTAAACTTTGATATTTCGATTTTTGTGTTTGTTTATTCTTAACCAGCGCTGAGATAAAACAAAAATTTACCCAAAATTTTCGAGGTTAGCGTCATATGGAGATCGGCGCTTGTGGTCCACCAGCTTGGGTCCTAGGACCCGCCTTCGCCGAGCAATTCAGTCTCATTCGAGTTCGCCGACGAGACTAATGCGCGTGAGTCTACTTTGCGCTAGCGGCGTCATATTCACTACGTATAATATTCACAACGTATAATAGTATTTTTTTCCAAAAAATTAAAACCATGCATATCGTATAATATTCACAACGTATAATGTTATAATGTTATTGTATTAATGTTATACGTTGTGCATGAGTTTAAAAATAAAATAAACTCTTTGCATCATGCAGAACGTATAATAGTCACAACTTATAATATTCCTAACATGAATTCACAAAAAAAGAAAACCATGCAGAACGTATAATATGCCAAGAAGCACTGCATAAAGCGCCCTAACGACGATACATTTAAGGCTGAAATTGCTACGAATCGTTATCTGTTGAAGAGTAACAATTTGCTACAACGCTAATTGAGACGGTCGAAAAGTCGCGTGCGAGTATAATATTTAATCTTATATCGATAAGGGCGTTTATCGTATGAAATATTTTAGGATTATATGATATGCATGGTTTTCTTTTTTTGTTAAATAAAGATCATAACATTATACGTTGTGACTATTATACGTTATGCATGGAGAAATAAGTAATTTAATTTTTTGGACTTCTTCATGCACTACGTATAAGATTATACGATCTGCCGATTATACGTTGTGCATGGTTTTAAAATTTTGTTAAAATATGACATTATACGATCTGCATATTATACGTTATGCCGTTCCCCCCGCTAGCGTAGCAATTTACGTACGATTTCGTTTCAACTATCCACAGAATTGAGTCCGTCTGATTATAAAATTATTTTAGAGGGTATAATTCAGATTGATTTATTTAGCAGCTTCATCCGTGTTCAGTAAGTATATGTTGTCGTTAATTTAGGGCCGATTTTTCAAAACCCAGATAATCAGTGCGATAGCTATTCGACAAATTTATTTACGCCGCTGCTTATCCTTCCGTTGTAGTAAGTCCATATAGTTATTAGTAAAATTACATTAGGATAATAGTGATTGGAAATATAATCATCTAGTAGGGACCAACCATCTTTTGGCAATATTAAATTTGTACTATCAGAGCGGATTGAAATCACCTCAGGCTAATAAGCCGAAACCGTGACTTCTAAGTACGAATATTGTGACGCAAAACAACGGAACCCCACAATGCGCTTGGCCCGACACGGATTGTTTATATACAACTGGATGTCACGTGGGTATGGTACTTATTAAAAATTTAAAAAACATACCGAGGCCACACATAGCGAATTCTAATAGCGTCTCAAACCCAACTAGAGAGCCAGTGCGAAATAATTATTGACTGTGGTCTTCTCACAACCCACTTTAGGTTGGTTGACAGTTCCGGCCGCACGTCTCCTCCTGCTGAGAGACCCAGGATATGTCTCCTACTGCGGGTCTTTACTGAGAGACCGTCGCGGGTACCGCTCGCTGACGTCCCGGGGTCGCGCGTGCTGGTGCGACAGGTTCCAGATAGCCGACAAATATGACGTGTCTCCACGCGCGAACATTGCAGTGACTACGGGGCCAATGAAGGTGACCCTAAAGGGCGCATCATGGCGTTCCGCAATGGTACGAAGGTTTAAGGGTGTCGTAAAGTCACAGAAAATCAAAGATTAGATTTCCTTAAAGGGAATAAATACCTAAATATGAACGTTTTTCTGAAGTCGATTACAGTGAGGCCTTGGGTTGACAAACATTGAAAAAATACTGAGCTTAACGTACGTTTGTGAAGGTACGCTTTACGAAGGACCTTTTCTACCTTTCAAGCCATTTTTCTGTTATCTTTCTATTTAGAAGAATAAAATTTAAAAAAATCTTATACCTTTCAGCCATAACGATGTACAGTCGAAAAAAGAGTTTAGGATACACATCCGGTTGAATGAAAAGATGAACAATCGAAATACTTTGACTTTTGGAAGCAATTATAGTGTTGAGTATAGATTTAAACATAGTTGAGGATGTCAACTAGCTTCTGAGAAAACAAAACCCAAACAAAATTTAATCAGGGGTGGTATTTAAACACCATTCATTTTTACGTTTAACCGGAAGTGTCCTTTAACCTTTGGTTGGCTGTTAAATTTTTTTTGACAAAATCAGACTAGTCGTACCTTGCCGAGCGGCGACGGAGCGCGCGAAACGTGCGTACTCTCCCGCTGACATGATGGCACTGGCTAGATTCCGCCGCGCGGATTCTTGACTTTACGCTATGATATATAGGCGCCTTAAGAAATACGTTATTTACCGACCGTAACTAACTCATAACCGAACTTACTCACCGGCGCTTTCGGTTTTGTATGTAAAAGTGGCTACTCCGCCCCCATGCAAAAGAGTTTCTGTTACTACTGCCGTCCTTCCATGCTCGCTGATTATAATAGTAAAATTAACCGAACGAAAAAAAGGCTAACTGTAAGAGATTGCCTAACGGCAACAAGTCCGTCTCCGCTACCGACAAACGTCAACACACATAGTACCTACCCGACAGCACACGTAGCTATCGCCAGCGGCTACCTACTAACGAGTAACCGCCAGATGTATGACCCCTCTAGGAGAGGCACTCCAGAAGGCCTCTCGCTCTGGCGTACGGCGGCGCGAGCGAGAGGGGACACTCGTCGTTCCCTCGCGGAATGTAAGAGAGTTCTTCAGAAAATAATAACAGCGCTGTTGAAAGACGCGGCAGCTTTGATTTTTGTCGAGTCGGAGGGAAGACGGAGGCACGTGTGGGTGATGAGGTGGGAGCGGGGGAGTGTTATTAAAATTGTTTTCTGGTTTCGTTGCCGTATTATTTAATTACTTCGCTTACACGATGCGTCGTTCGTGCCTTAAAGACACGGAGATCGTCGATCGTCGATCTCCGTGCTTAATGAGGTCCCTTCTCCGCCGAACTCTGGCAAAGCTAATGAAATTTTGAATGCAATATGTGGTTCCGTACCCAAAGGGTGAAAACGGAACCCTATTACTAAGCCTCTGCTGTCCGTCCGTCCTTCCGTCCGTCCGTCCGTCCTTCCGTCCGTCCGTCTGTCACAGGGCTGTATTTCATGAACCTTAAAAGGTAGACACCCGAAATTTTCAGATTTTGTGTATTTATTTTGCCGCTATAACAAAAATAGGTAAAATTCAAATATCATAAAAATTAAAGGGGTCGTCATCAAAAAACGTGATTTTTTTGTGTTAAATCTTGCACGATGGGACGGAACTCTTTGTGTGCGAGACCAACTCGCACTTGGCCGGTTTTTTTATTGTATGACATTTTTACTGTTTCCGATTGTGTCTGGCCCATACAGTTATCTTATAATGTTATGGGAGAATAGAGCAGGTGGCGAAATTGGTAGACGCACTGCCCACAAAAGGTTTTCTTGCAGGTTCAAATCCAGCCTTGTAGTTTATTCATAAAGCAGTTCGTTTTACAGCTTTCTTTCTTTTATTAATGTATCCTTGCTTTAACGTCGATTCCAAATAAACATATCCCTATATCATTATTGTTTAACGGTTTATGCATTAAATGCTGAATAAATCACGACAAAAAGTGTACGCAGCAGTCATTAGTCTGTTACGAGGACGCAATACTTATTTATAAACAGAACCAGAATAAAACCTAGTGCCTAGAGTGATAAAGTATTAGTTCCAGACCCGACCTAAAAGTTACGTTCGAAGATTTTTTTCTAATCTATATGGAAACCCAGACCGGGTTTACCTTGAGTAATGACAGCAATAAATTTGATAAGTAAATCAAACATTTTAGTTAATATGCCTTCGTATAGGATGAGATTTTGGTCAGCATAGTGACCTCGACAGTTTGTATTGCAGCGGGGATAGCAGGGTCAACACCTGATTTAGATAAAAAACCGACCAAGTGCGATTCAGACCATTATACAAAATTTTACCTACGTGCTATACCTACTAACGTGTATTGTATGTTGGCCCCCTTTAATTTGTATTTGTTTATTAATTTTACTATTTGTCGTTCAATTGGCAACAGAAATACAGACTTTGTAAAGATTTTAGCTGTCTAACTATTGAAATACAGCCCTGTGACAGACGGACGGACGGACGGGCAGCAGAAGCTTACAAATAAAAAGACTCACATCAAGCCGATTGCAATTTTGTAATAGCTTTGCACATCAATACATTATCAAAGTAAACTATCATAATAAATTAATTAAAATAAGAAAAATCGTTTGACATCATTAGAAAACACGCATGCATGGAAACATCTACAAAGTCGTTTTTTCCCACGATACACCATGAGTCGCCTCTGCAAACAGAAACGATGTCACTCACATTTTTAGGGTTACGTACCCAAAGGGTGCCAACGGAACCCTATTACTAAGCCTCCGATGTCCGTCCGTCCTTCCTTCCGTCCGTCCGTCCGTCCGACTGTCCGTCTGTATCTCATGAACCATATTAGGTAGGCAGCTGAAATTTTCACAGAGTGTGTATTTATTTTGCCGCTATAACAACAAATAGGTAAGAGTAATAAATAATCAAAATTAATGGGTGGCCCGATACAAAAAACCTGTTTTTTTGTGTTAAATCTTGTATGATGGTACGGAACGCTTGCATTGACTCGCACTTGGCCGGTCTCAAGTGTTCTCCATCGACGACAGAACACGCGATAAAGTACACAAACCTAACCGATTTATGTTCTGAAGCCAAATCTATTTGGAGATACAAAACAAGCGTGACTTTTGGGTAAATACTACGCGGCGTCGTGGGTCAATGCTTACGTGTTCCAGCGTATACGGGATATTCTGTAAACTGGGAGCGGTTCCTAACCCCGCTAACTCGTTCGCAGGCACGGTATAAAACCGTGCTATTGGGCTCTGGGACCTTCTCTGTTTCAAAGAAAAAGACAGGCTCCGTGATGAGGAGGATGCAACATGTCCGCAAAGCAGTCAATGCGCATATTGTTTGATTTGGTAAGATTTACGAAAATCTTAATAACAAAAAGACTTATAGCTAAAAGTAAACCACAGTCAAAAATCAAACAAATACAAACTATGTCTGATGACTTATTTATTTTATCGTTCGTTCATTTAGAAACCAAACACAATTTTACAATGCCAACGGTCATCAGACATCTAGTTCGATCAAATAAAGCTATTTTGAGCAAAGTTTTGGATCTCTGACAAGAATATGGGCATGATCTTCTTTCCACGTTTGTATGGGGAGTTGAGCGGGAACGCCGACGGGACTGACTTATTCGCGGGCACGGCTCTAACCACTAATTTCACCACCTCCAGTTACCTGAAGTCCGATAAGTATCTTTCGGTTACATTGCATAATTACATCGTGTAACCTAAAAGTAACTTTGGGATATTTGTAGCTGGAAGTGGTGAAACCGAGCGTAAGTCGTTCTGTTGCGCTCTGCATATCTACAGTAATATCATGACAGTAGGGGTGATGTCAGCTATCCATCGCCAGTTCCATAAGAAAAGTTTTATTAATCCATAGCTTCAATCTCTCTTATGTCAATATAGTATCTGTGTGGGTTCCGGCACGTAAAAGGACCAGAATTTTCGAAATATCTTCCTGTGCATGTCGTAAGAGCCGAATAAGGGATTCCACGTTATTGGTTCGGATTCCACGGTAAACATTAAGGGGGGGGGGGGGGGGGCTTCCTTGCGTGCAAGGTAGAAGGGTTAATCCCACCCGAGTAAGTACCATCGCATTGAATGGAAGATGGTTGATCTTCCATCCAGGACAGAGGTGTGGCATGAGCCATTGATGTCCAGTCACATAAAAACGGAGGTACTTATCTGGTCGTAGATAATGTTTAGAACAAGTTAATATTCGTTTTTAAGTACGCATACATGGCCATATCAGTTCTATTTAACCTCATAAATTCCCGTAGAACTTTTTCTTTAGCTTTCGCGTCTCTACCTAAACAGACATCGCCTCTCACGCAATATCTTCAAGGGGTGAAGTGCTGAAGTTATTTGCCTCCGCTCTCCTTACGAGTACACCCCCGCCCCTTCCACCCTCTCCCCCCCACCCCCCAGACCCCTCCCTCCCTCCATTTCCTGTTACCATAATTCTAAAGACTCGCCCGTAAAGGCCCAAATCGCCGCTTCCTTTCGATCCACATCGCTTCTTTACGGGATGGCTATAAAGCTCAAATTTCAGTGAGCCCCGCAAGGCACTTGCTCGCGAACGGTTGAAAGCTTTTTTCGTCGTCAAAAGATGTACTTTAGGAAAAACATATTTCCCAGATAACGACAATGAGAAAAGCGTACATTTGCAGGGAGCCTCTCCGATATCTCAAACGCCCGCTCGGAATGTCATATTTCTTCTGAATTCATGTTTATTACTGGTATTGAATTCTCGTTTGCGTATTTCTACCTACCTCTCTGCTGAGGGGCATATGGCATTTCGCAATCTTAGAATTTCGTATTTGAAAAGGTGAAAAGAAACCCCACAGTTGCTGTACTTTCAGTCTGTCCGTTCCGTTCTCTACTTCTAAACCATTAATAGCACAGAAACGTTTTAGGTATATATCGAATGCGTGTAAAATATAAGTACATCCATCCTTTGTCAGCCTCAGTGGCCCAGTGGCGCGACACTTCGGCGATCGCTCTCCGAAGTTAAGCAACGCTGGGTCCGGTCCGGTCTTGGATGTGTGACCATTCGACCGTTGAGAGAGGCTGGCCGTGGTTCGGATTCCACGTTAAGCTGTAGGTCCCCTTCCTTACTTACTAGGTGGTAGGGTTTATCCCGCCCGGGTTGGTACCATGGCATTGGATAAACGATGTTCGAAGCGGCAATGAAAATTGTCCGTTTTTTCCATCCAGTTCAATGTAGCCGTGCAATATGAGGAAGGTCCTGGCATGGCACCTAGTTCCCATGTGGTGTGTTGGGCTAATACCATGACAGAACTTGTGGTATTAGCCATCCTTGTCCAGTCACATAAAAAAAATCCATACTAAAAATATAAGACCCTCTGTTAGTCTGTTACGTTTTACGCCTAAACCACTTAACCAATTTTGACGAAATTTGGTATAGAAAGAGTCTGGACCTTGGGAAGGACAGTCCTAAACGACACTGACCCGAGCGGAGCCGGGTAACTCAGCTACTATTTTATAAGTTTAGGAGGCTTAAATATTTTCTAAAGGTTTTTATTATTTACATAATTGAAAACCATCGAATTAAATTCTCTTTTATTAATGACTGCAAAATGAAATCTTAAAGTCAGTAATCATTTGTTAATTTGTTCAAGATATTAACTTTAATATTGTTGCTGTTTAAATAAAATGTTACGAATGTTGTATGTACACTCCTGTTACGGAACCTTTAAAAGGCGAGTTAAATTTCTACTTGCTGGGTTTTGTTATTATTTTCGTTTCCTTGTCATTCAAATAAATACATATGAGATTAGATTAGAGATAGAGAGGAAGAGAGAGTGGAAAAAGAACACCTTTGAAGGCCTTGCATCATGTTATCCATTACACCGAGTCACGAGGGTTCGGTTACATTTCATTACTTTTAAAATAAAACAACGCGTCCAAAAATGGCATGTCGTAGAAATATTCTGTGTAAGTAATAACGCGAGTATATAAAATAAATTATAGAGATTGATAGATAGAAATCGAGGATTACATAGGTGGAAAACACGGACAGTTTTAATTTCCGCTTCGACCATCGATGACATTAGATGCGATGGAACGAACCTGGGCGGGATTAACCCTACCTGTAAGGAAGAACGAATCCCTCAGTCGGATCTAACGACTTGCACGAGAAGAAACGCAGTGTGTCCAATTGTATTATTTTTAAGTGCCGGAACCCAAACAGAACTTTTGAAAAAATGTCGTCAACAAAGGCTAACGGACTACAGCCATGACGCGGGCAATGTCAACACAGCCCCCGAGCTCACATTTTCTAGGTTAAAAACCAATAAACTGCCCTTCTCTCTCCGCACAAAATAATGAGTCGACCACGGCCTAACGGGCCGAGCGCTTCGCAGCCACGTAACGCGATACGCAACCTCCCTTAGCTCGCCAGACAGAGACACCTGCATGGGCGGGCATGCAGATAGAAAGGGACAGAAGAGTGGGGGATACGCTCTTAAGGACATCGACCCGGAGGCACGCGACTGTTGATTCGAACTCCTTTTTTAATTCGTTTTATTAATTTACAGTCGGGAGAGTTAGTTTTGATCCACGAACATTTAGCAATTATTTATTTACTTAAATTGCTAAAAAACATTTTGATCTAATATTTTGTGAAAATTAAAGAGTGGATCAGGTCTTCAGACCCCCAGATGTTTTATGGATACATTTCATGAATATATGTGATAGTGCGATACAGACTTTTTGTGGTTTTGACTTGTTTGGCCTTCAAGTGAGTGGTGCCATCTATTGTAGTACATGCTGACTAAGTTCTATGCATCTGTTTGTTGGCATATTGAAACTAGGAGCTCTCTGCAGTGAGTCGTTAGACTTTTAACAAAGTACCAGTTTATGCCGCGCTCCTAAGCCCTAACCCTAAGCATAGTAAGTTAAAGGAATAGAATTACAGTATTGCACGGGTTCCGAATAGACTAGGAGGTCGCGACAAAAATGGTAACGATAACGTAAATGGCTGAAACTGGTTTCACGGGATAAAGACCAACCCTCTGAAGCTAAATATGTCAGTCTGCCTGTTCCAAGTGGTTGCGTTACGTAGATAATGGGCCTGAAAAACTAGTTATGGTGACAAAAAATATATATGATATGGTAAATGGATGCAAATAACGAAGCATGAAAGTATCAATACATACTTGCTTAGCAATACAAAAACTGAACAAATATTTTGTTGCATTTCGTAGTTATAAGCGATTTAGGATACAGATATAACTTTAGGTATATTTAAGTATTTAATAAAAAAAACGGCTGGTTTTGTTGTATAATTAATAGGTATCAATGTTTCCAGACAATCAGTATATTCATCAGCAGGTACATACAAGCATCTATTTTATATAGTCAATCTAGATAACGCAACCACTATCACACGGGCAGAACGACATATTTAACATCAGAGGGTTGGTCTCTAACATGTGAACCCAGATTCAGCCATTTACCTTATCGTGACCAAAAACGTCGTGACCTCCCGGAATAGAACCAAGAAGAGATAAAATAAACATGACCATCTCTGATTAGAAAGAAAACGACTTAGAAGTCAAAAGTTCTGGGTTTTGTACCCGTTATTTCTACAGAAAAGATCACAGCGGTTACTCCGAAGCTACGAATTGATTTCTGCAATATTGTATGTTTGTTTAGATTCACTGTTGTTCGTAATATTATTTTATGTTTACGGATAAACAGTGTCCAATCCAATTTATATAGTTTAGTGTCAGCTGATGGATCAAGACCCCTTGAGCGGACACCATCTACGACACCCTCCGTTTTCTTCGTCTCATTAAAGAGACTTTTTCTTTCAACTACGCGCCAACATTTTTTATTCCATTCTTAATAGGAACTTCTCCGGGTCGACTTCCTCTAATGTAAACTTGGCAATGAACGGCGTCTTAAGTGTCAGGGAGAGAGAAGAAAATGAGCGGGGGAACTCCGTAAATTGGGTCAAGCGTCGACTTAATTTTCTCGGCCAGAAGGTCGACGCCGGTCGATATTGAGGGGGAGTTTTTAAGTGAGAATTTCTTTAGCAGCGGGTAATTAGATTTCGAATCGATTTGGGGTAGGTCGCGAGGCGAAAGTCGATAATGAGTTTGGGGTGCGGTTTATGTTAGAAGATAAGTTTGTTCGTAGCATATACAATATTTTTACGCGGTTTTTGTTTTGTTTTGCGAAACCGGATATTATGTCTTCTTTGTCGACCTGAAAGGTAGAAACAGTTTTGACAAAGTTAGGGAAACAGTAAGAGAAACCCGTTATTGCTCACAGTTAAATAAAACAATTAAAATATACAGTAACATTTAATATTTAAGGCTGTTTTCACTCAGTTAGAGTAACCGATTGATTTACTTTGTAGGTTCTATTTAAAGTTGCAAGACGGTGGTTATTATTGGAATTACAGTAAAATTCACTGATATTTTTTTCAGAGTGTATATGTGTCCATCACTATTGCTGTGGTTTCAATCAAGGTGCAGATATATTTTTACCATCAAACTCTCATAGGCTACTTATCATCACGCTTAGTTACTTGAGGCATAGGTTAAAGAGGAAGGGATATATTGCTTACGTCATGCAACGTGCAAAAGCGCCATCTCCCGTCACTGCCAGAACTAATTACATCATCTACTTCTAAGCTTGCTTCTAAGCTTGATTCCAAATTCTGCCTAGGTAGGCTTGATAAACAGGGTTCATGTTAACCATAAATAAAGTAATGTCACATTAAATGTATGATAATTTATTTATAAATAAAATACATCTGACAATACAACTGAGCAACACCGTTTTTTAAAAGTAATTATCTAAAAAATAACTAAAACTATTCTATATATCTTCTCTAAAACTGCCTAGATCGCTTGCTGTATTACCCCCCTGCAAGTGCACTTGTTTAGTTAGTTATTTTAAAGTTTAAAGACGGTTGGTGTCGCCGACAGAACAACACATGTGTAAATATAAATATAAGCTCGAATTAAGCTATAAATAAATTGCACATTATGTATTAAGAGCTCTATTATTGTTGCCAAAAACGGCCGCGCGGCGCTAGTTTGTAAGGGTGCACCCGAAAGTACTGAAACACATGAATGTATGCTATTATGAACAAAACTGAAAATATCTGAAAGTCAAATGATCACATTTATGTAATGTACAAGAAATCTGAAATAAATACTGTCAGCTTTGGTCTTTTAACTGGGTAGGTTGAGCCGGGGGGAGCTCGTAATCGGGAATAATATGCCAGGTCTAAAAATGCACAGATACACATAAAAAGGAACTGGAAACGATGAAACGAGCTTAGTTTGGACTAAGCTAGGTATGGAAAACATTAAAACGAGTTGTTATCAGTACAAACTCACATGTGAATACACTTAGGAAATGCCGATGCGCGTTTGTTGGTACAAACGGCGCGGACCAATCAGAGAGCAGGAAGACGAATCGATGCCGCTAACTATCGCCTGAGCAACAAGATCTGTTTTAAAGATGGGCACTATTTTGTAGGACGTTGCCTATCTCTCGCTGAACTTCTGTGACTTGTGTGACTGCGACCTGCAACCTGCGACCTGCAACCTGCAACCGGCAACGACTGAGTGCGATCGTTTGCAAGTACGACCACGATCGGTTCGCCAACAAAGAGAGCCTTAGGCAAGCTCTCTGGCACCGACTTATTATTTCTTGCTATACACCTACATCACACCCTATCCACGTCCTTACCTCCAACCAGTTCCCGTCAGCCAGATGGCATAGTTCTGTGCATCAAGACCATCCAAGATCCTTCCCGTTACGAGCACCTGCGACTCATCTGCCTGGGACGAAAGCTGGCGGCGGTTAACACCGAACGGTAGTCTCCTTCCATACCCCTACCAGATTCCCGTTTTCAGAGCCTTCAGCATACTACAGAAGAGGTGCGGCCGCCGAAAAGAGCAACGTGTCGGAGCCAGTCACCAGCTGCCTTACATCCAGCTGCGGGTCCGGATATCAGTTTCGCCGGAAAAGCGCAGAACCAGCTACACGTACCTACCTACTACCCACCTACCTACCTACCTATGATCCCTAGCTCTTCGTGATTCGAGGCTAGTACTGAAACGAATGAAAAGTAGGTAAGGTCATTTCAGTTTTTCACAGTGGTCCTTCGAGCCGGATCCGCGATGCTGAAGGAACGGACAGGACGTCCTGAGAGGCCCAACACCGGCGGCTCCACCAGGTCCGTCGCCAGCCACGTTACGAATACTCAGAGCGACCAACCCCCGGCAACAAACCAGAACTTGCAGTACTCCACTCAATGTATAGACCCGACTTCTGCCGAGACTCCCCTCTTACCGACAATAACGCAAGGAAAGTCTAACAATATTTATACAACAATAAGCCCGTCAACGGCTCTGCGAGCACAGCCCGCCGTAAAGGGTTTGAGTGAGCCGACGGTGGCGCCGCCAAACGTCAGTATCAATCAACTCTCCGTTTCCCGCCAAAACTCGATTCAAAGGGAAAATACACAGAAAGGTATTTACGTTGGTTTAGAAGAAACTACGCAGATGATAACCCAGGAGTGGCGACGCCGCCGACATCTGAGAATGGCTTCCATCCGTAAGCATAAAAACCAGCGCTCCCGCGAGCGGGAGATTGCAGAAACCGTTTTCCCGCCAAAACGCAAACGCACCCGTAGATCAAGATTGACGAGTTCGAGCTCCGAGGGGAGTCGCAGTCCGGTGGGGAGCAGAATACATGGAATGAATCAAGAAATATTTGAAGGTCAAGCTCCCATTTTTCAACCTCATGAAGAGGCTACGGCGCACGTGAGCAGTGCAAGTGAAAGAATATATTTCCCGAACGCTTGCATGGAAAGTGAAGGACTGACCAACGAGATCCCGGGGCCAAATGGTGAAAGCGGACCCAGTGCTATTTCAGGAATTCTGACCCGCTCGCCTCATGGGGAGGCTTGCGTTGGACGTCCGGCTCAGGTTTGTGGTCTTGAGACGGGCGTCTGGACCCGCCTGCCCCATGTGGGGGCTCGCGTAGACGCAGGGAGCGTACCATCAGAACGAGTGACCCGCTCGCCTCATGGGGAGGCTTGCGTTGGACGTCCGGCTCAAGTTTGTGGTCTTGAGACGGGCGTCTGGACCCGCCTGCCCCATGTGGGGGCTCGCGTAGACGCAGGGAGCGTACCATCAGAACGAGTGACCCGCTCGCCTCATGGGGAGGTTTGCGTTGGACGTCCGGCTCAGGTTTGTGGTCTCGAGACGGGCGTCTGGACCCGCCTGCCCCCTGGGGGGGCTCGCGTAGACGCAGGGAGCGTACCATCAGAACCAGATCTGACCCGCTTGCTTCATGGGGAGGCTTGCGTTGGGCGATGTTGCACGCCCCGCCCGGCTCAAGTTTGTAGTCTTGCAAAGGGCGTCGAGACCCGCCTGCCCCACGGAGGGGTTCGCGTAGGCGCCATCTGCGTACCATCAGAACCAGATCTGACCCGCTTGCCTCAGGGGGAGGCTTGCGTTGGGCGATGTTGCACGCCCCGCCCGGCTCAAGTTTGTAGTCTTGCAAAGGGCGTCGAGACCCGCCTGCCCCACGGAGGGGTTCGCGTAGGCGCCATCTGCGTACCATCAGAACCAGATCTGACCCGCTTGCCTCAGGGGGAGGCTTGCGTTGGGCGATGTTGCACGCCCCGCCCGGCTCAAGTTTGTAGTCTTGCAAAGGGCGTCGAGATCCGCCTGCCCCACGGAGGGGTTCGCGTAGGCGCCATCTGCGTACCATCAGAACCAGATCTGACCCGCTTGCCTCAGGGGGAGGCTTGCGTTGGGCGATGTTGCACGCCCCGCCCGGCTCAAGTTTGTAGTCTTGCAAAGGGCGTCGAGACCCGCCTGCCCCACGGAGGGGTTCGCGTAGACGCCACCTGCGTACCATCAGAACCAGTAATCCGCCTGCTTCATAGGGAAGCTTGTGTACACGCGCCCCGCGTGTTTTCAGATGCAGCCGGGCCGAATGACGTCAACGTTCCCGAGACTGACCTTTACGGTTGCTACGTTCATAAGCTCCACCAGGAGACCGACTCGTTAGCACAACAATACGCAGCAACGCAAGAGGAGATAGCCAGTCGACAAAATTACTTTGGTAATAACTCACATTTTCAAAGAACATCGACTACCCCAACAGTAGAAGCGCGAGCCGAGGCCGAGGGCGCGCGATGGCGCCACCGCGACCAATCAGCATCGAGAAGCGCGCGCACCGCTTCTCCTCCCGCCCCGCGGGGCGAGGGTGTTACGGCTAATGTTTACAATATTGATCCCACTCTACAATTAGCTCAAACGCTGAAGCAAATCACTCGCCCAATGGTACCGCTGCCGTCGTTTTCCGGCGATATACGTGAGTTTATTGCCTTCCACTCAGCTTATAAAGATTCTAATGAAGCACGGCACTATACAACCGACGAAAATATGGCTCGCCTACGCTCTGCGCTGCGGGGCGAAGCGCGAGAAATACCTGGGTCGCTATTGTACACCGGTAAGGATCCTGATGCTATTGTCGCACTACTAGAAAAGCCATTTGGAGGCAAGAATAGGGTCGCTCGCTACGAGGTACAGCGAATTCGAGATATACGACCAATGACTGGCAAACCAGGTGAACTTAGCGCGTTGGCATGCCGAGTCGCCAGCTGCATCTCATTCGTGGAGAATCATCCAGGTTTTCTACACAATCCGGAGCTAGTGGACAACATATTGGACAAACTGACTCCCATATTAGCAGACAAGTTTAATGACTACGTGAGCCAGCAGAGCGACGAGAAACCTGAGTTGCAAGTAATGAGCGAGTTCCTGATAATGGAAGTTGACAAAATAAATCGACGCGGACGAGAAGAGCCCGCCCGTCGGGTTACCACTGTGCCGAATAATTTCAGAGAAATGAAAAAATGCCACGATGAAGTTTATCCGGCCGCCGCCAGGCGCGCTGCGGCCGCGCCGTATTCCCGCGCCGCTGCCGCGATCACCCCTCTCCCTTCGCGCTCCGCCTACCGCGGACATGACCCCGCGCGAATCAATTCTATTACTTTAACGGAGAAGAAGAACAATTATGTACCGAAATTGTGCCCGCAATGCAAAGGGAATCACCTTCTTTCTCGTTGTGAGAAATTTAATACGCTACCGATTAAAAGCAAATACAATTTACTAAAAGCAAACGGGTTATGTTTTAACTGTTTAAATGTGAAACATCATGCAGAGGACTGCAGGAGCAAGCCATGCGGATTTAATTCTTGCACTCGATTGCATCATAAAATTTTACATGTTGATAGTTGGGCGACCGAACAGTAACTAAAGAATTGTATTTTTAATCACAGAGATACAGACGTAAAAATTTGGAAAACTCCCCTATTTTTGAATTTATTACAGCAACATGAGCCTGTTGGGTATTGTGATACATTCGCTTTATTGGATGACGGGAGTACTATTACACTTTTGGAAAAGGAGACAGCTGATAGCACCGGAGCAAACGGGCCTGCCACCACATTGAACATTATTGCAGTGGGTCGTACGAGGAGCCCCGAGGTCAAAACGAGTGAGTGTTGAAATTTTAGCACGCAACGCGAACGCCTGGCAGCTATACGGACGCAGCGACAACGCAACGAATATGGTATCTACCGCATTTTGCAGTCCGAAACCCACGGAAGCCTGAAAAATTAAGAATTGTTTTTGACGCAGCCGCACGGACCAAAGGAGTGAGTTTGAACGATGCGCTACTCGCCGGCCCGGAACTACTGCAGTCGGTACTAGTTGTGTTGTTCCGATTCTGAGAGGGCGCAGTTGGTATGACGGGTGACATCAAAGACATGTTTTTACGTATTAAAATACGCGCGGAGGACCGCGATCCACAAAGATTTTTATGGCGAAGCGGAGCCGACGAAGCGCCTAAAAGTTATCGTATGACGTCACTCCTGTTAGGGGCGACCTATTCACCTTGTACGGCGCTTTATATCAAGAACCTCAATGCGCGCACGGCCAGCGCCGACACCGAGGTAATTATTGCAATACAGAGAGACCATTACATGGACGATGCCATACTGAGCGTGGATGCCGCGGACGGATTTCAAATTCGAGGATGGACCAGCAACGAACCGGCAACCCTGCAATACGTAGAACGAGAAGCTCGCGGTAACAACATTGTAGAACTTTCTTCCAAAGAATCCGGCAGCGAACGAACGCTCGGACTCATATGGCGAACCGAACAAGATGCGCTCGCGTTTGATCTCAGCCTACACAGGGTACCGCCGTAAGTAGCCGAGGGCGCGAAGAAGCCGACCAAACGGCAAATGTTAAGTCTAATAATGTCTAGCTACGACCCGTTAGGTTTACTCTCGCCGGTCACTACCGAGGCCAAAGTCCTATTTCAGCGCGTATGGCGAGCGGCTATCGGATGGGACGACGTACTAAGAGACGTACTATATGCGGCTTGGAGCCAATGGTTGACCAATTTACGCCCACTACAAGAGCTCCGGCTGCCTCGACACTGCGGTGGGTACGCTGACATAACTGCTGAATTACATATATTTGCGAGCTCAGAGGCATATGCAGCGGTTGCTTATTGGAGAATAAATAATAATCGCACGGACGCCCGAACTGCACTCATATCAAGTAAGTCTAGGGTGGCCCCCCTCAGACCAGTTTCGATTCCTCGTCTTGAGTTGCAGGCGGCGCTGCTGGGTGTGCGGCTAGCCGAGACTATCAAGAAAGAGCACCGCATGCAGCCGAGCTCAACCACCTACTGGAGCGACAGCGGGACGGCGCTCGCGTGGATTCGAGCGCAGGCACGCCGCTACAAGCCCTTTGTAGCACACCGCGTCGCTTAAATACAAGATAGCACGCGGCCGGAGCAGTGGAGATGGGTACCTACGTCACTGAACGCCGCTGATCTCGCCACCCGAGCTCCTCCTAGCGACTTCAATGCCACTCACTAGGTTGTCAGGCCCAGCCTTCCTGACCCGTCACCGAGGGGAGTGGCCATCCGAGGAACGAAACGTCATGTCGTCAGAAGGAAATGAAGAAGAGCTCCAGAAAGTATTTGCTATGCAGGAGTACTCGCCCCATGCCGCTCTACCGAAGACAGAACGCTTCTCATCGTGGACCCGTTTATTACGCACAACCGGCCGGGTATTACAATTTCTTATGAAAATGAAGGCACACAGAAATGAAAAAAATATTAGCGATCGTGCAAAAAGGGGCCGCTGCGCGACGAAGATTCAAAGACCTGCAAGTATGGTCGATAATTTTGGACCAATCCCGCACGAGCTATTAAGAGCCGCAGAATTATTATTGCAAGATTCGCAGAGACGCAGTTTTACGGCAGAACTGAAATTACTACAACAAAAAGATCGCCTGCCTAAACGAAGCAAGATTTCGAATTTCGCGCCGAAAATCGACTCGAGCGGCCTTCTACGTTGCATGGGTCGGCTTAATGCGGCCGATATTCCAATTGAAACGAAACAACCTATTCTGATGGAGATCTGATCGGCAAGACCACGTGGCGGACAGCATAACGACTGGCTGATCACTTCTGGGCACGCTGAGTGAAAGAATACCTACCACTGCTGCAACCGCGAGACCGACCTACAACCGGCGAGGACCTCAACATAGGCGACGTCGTGCTCATCATCGACTCGACCCTGCCCCGCAACACCTGGCCCCGCGGAGTCATCGAGCACCTCTACCCGGGACCGGATGGCAGAGTACGTGTGGTCGACGTCACCACGGCGGCGGGGGACCTGAAGCGCAGACCAGTCCGGCGACTCATACGAATTGATGCAAAATCTAACTAAAGGTCTGTCGGCCCGAACTATTGTGTACGCCATCTGCGTACAGAGGGGAGAATGTCGCCGACAGAACAACACATGTGTAAATATAAATATAAGCTCGAATTAAGCTATAAATAAATTGCACATTATGTATTAAGAGCTCTATTATTGTTGCCAAAAACGGCCGCGCGGCGCTAGTTTGTAAGGGTGCACCCGAAAGTACTGAAACACATGAATGTATGCTATTATGAACAAAACTGAAAATATCTGAAAGTCAAATGATCACATTTATGTAATGTACAAGAAATCTGAAATAAATACTGTCAGCTTTGGTCTTTTAACTGGGTAGGTTGAGCCGGGGGGAGCTCGTAATCGGGAATAATATGCCAGGTCTAAAAATGCACAGATACACATAAAAAGGAACTGGAAACGATGAAACGAGCTTAGTTTGGACTAAGCTAGGTATGGAAAACATTAAAACGAGTTGTTATCAGTACAAACTCACATGTGAATACACTTAGGAAATGCCGATGCGCGTTTGTTGGTACAAACGGCGCGGACCAATCAGAGAGCAGGAAGACGAATCGATGCCGCTAACTATCGCCTGAGCAACAAGATCTGTTTTAAAGATGGGCACTATTTTGTAGGACGTTGCCTATCTCTCGCTGAACTTCTGTGACTTGTGTGACTGCGACCTGCAACCTGCGACCTGCAACCTGCAACCGGCAACGACTGAGTGCGATCGTTTGCAAGTACGACCACGATCGGTTCGCCAACAAAGAGAGCCTTAGGCAAGCTCTCTGGCACCGACTTATTATTTCTTGCTATACACCTACATCACACCCTATCCACGTCCTTACCTCCAACCAGTTCCCGTCAGCCAGATGGCATAGTTCTGTGCATCAAGACCATCCAAGATCCTTCCCGTTACGAGCACCTGCGACTCATCTGCCTGGGACGAAAGCTGGCGGCGGTTAACACCGAACGGTAGTCTCCTTCCATACCCCTACCAGATTCCCGTTTTCAGAGCCTTCAGCATACTACAGAAGAGGTGCGGCCGCCGAAAAGAGCAACGTGTCGGAGCCAGTCACCAGCTGCCTTACATCCAGCTGCGGGTCCGGATATCAGTTTCGCCGGAAAAGCGCAGAACCAGCTACACGTACCTACCTACTACCCACCTACCTACCTACCTATGATCCCTAGCTCTTCGTGATTCGAGGCTAGTACTGAAACGAATGAAAAGTAGGTAAGGTCATTTCAGTTTTTCACAGTTGGTATTATTTGAATTACAGTTATGTTGAATTTCATGGAGTATGACTTGCGATTGTAATTTTTGTCATAAAATGGAAGGCATCAATGTCAGAATTGACAGTCGGGAAGAATACTTTGGCTAAGCCAAGAACAAGTTATTTTTTTTATGTTACTGGACACATGGAGGTGAAGAAATAACATACATTCTTCACCTCGATGACTGGACATGGATAGCTAATACCGAACTGGCCGTAATATATTAGCCTAACACATCACATAGGAACTAGGTGCCATGCCAGGACCTTGCTACGTAAGTTACTTCTATGTATTTCAGCATTCACTAATTCACTGATATTTTTTTCAGTTCAGCTACTAGTCATAGCACCATAACACACCAACACGTGTATGGCTATGATTATGATACAAAAAACACATTTAATTTGCGGCAGTCGTCGGATCCATTTTTTCATTGACCATAATGGTATGAAGCTTTTTTTTATTCGACCTGACATGGATGGCTAATACCACACAACTACCGTTATGATATTAGCCCAATACACCACATTCCCGAAGGAATTTGGTGCCATGCCAGGACCTTCCCTTTATGAGCACGGCTACATTGAACTGGATGGAAAACACGGACAATTTTTCATTGCCGCTTCGACCATCTTTTCATCCAATGCGATGGTACCAACCCGGGCGGGCTTAAGCCCTACCACCTAGCAGGGGAAGGGGACCTACAGTTTTACATGGATTCCGAACCATGGAGCAGCTCGCATTCGTGACGAAATGCACTTATCGAACTCGGAAAGAGAAAGACAGTGGTGCATGTCGGTATTGAACCCAGGCCTCTGGTACGCTAGGCCAGTCCCCGCGCCACTAGGCTACGAGCCGCTCGTAGTGTATAGCAGCTATATAAGCACGACGTGTCAGCAACGAGGCAACAAGTTATGAATGGTATCGAGAAATACTTCACGTACTCAAAACTAACACATGGAATGTCGGGTGCACAAATAGAATTTCCAACGCAAAACCGCTCGTACAATATTTGCGGTAGTTCTTGTCGGCGGAATGCGGCAGTTCTCAAACAATGCCTGATGCAAGCAAACACTTGGGCAAGCCCCATGGAGCTGAGAGTACGCCAGCTGAGAGACTGGAGTCATGTGTACGACATAACCAACGGGGAGTTGGTGGCAAATCCGACATCATCGCCTTAAGGCTGTTCCGACCAATATAAAGTTGTTTGCACACATAACGCAAAAAGTATTGCACTTTAAGCCACGAATTAATAATAAAAGTTTAATATAGTCATATTACTTGCACCGATAACAATTTCACAATTTCATTTTGTTACAATTTATTTAAATACGATTTTTATTTAACAGCGCCATCTAATGGTGTAAAACTTCTAATCGGCAATTACAACGAAACCATTAAACCTGAAATTGTGAATATGTTTTCGCTGCAACTCCTATGGCTATATTTAATATTTTTGACGAATAGTGCAATACTTTTTGCGTTCTGTGTAAAAAAAACATTGTATGGGTCGGAACATCCTTAACTCTTTCGGGCTCTGTTTTATGCATCAAACTTTTTTTATTTTGATTTATTTGGTTTGTCAACAGTGACTCATTTCGCAAATTACAAAAAAAAGTTTTACAAAGAAATGGGACATTTACTGAAACTATACACTAATAAGAGACAATAACATTATGTACATTCCTTTTTTAAGGTGGGCCCGTAAGCATCAGAAAAAAAATGTCTCCCATACAAACGTAGTTTTCTTATAGTTTGGAAAACACTTTTCCAATTTCCTTGATGTTTGGAATCCAATATAAGGCAACGATAATCTGTGTCTGCATGTCTTTGTTTTTTCGATAAATGTATCCTGGCTCAAACCGCAAAGAAAACAAAATTCGTATGAAGATATTCATTTTGCACTAATTTTATTCGGTTTGGATTTTTCAAAAAAACAAAAGCGTGTAAATACAGATATTTATTGCCTGATATTAGATATTTAATATCAATTTAATCGGAACAGTGGTTTTCAAACGATGAGTAAACTACGTTTGTATGTGGAGCACAGCTTACGGGCCATTCTTAAGGGTCTAAGTCTAACGGTGTAACAGCGTTAAATACATTTCAATATTTACAAACGCTAACGAGTAAGTAAGCTAAATATTAAATATAAAATATAATTACATCTAAGGAAACACAAAAATGTGAAAACGTAGTAACAATTAGTCACGGACTTTATAAAAATGTAACCCTAACCTTCGCAGGACGTTAAACTGTAGGTCCCCTTCCTTACTTACTGGTTAATCCCCCTCCAGTTTTCACCATGGCCACGAACGATGGTCGGAGCGGCTATGAATTGTTTTGTTTCATGTAGTTCAATGTAGCCGTACAAAGAAGATCCTATGGCATTTCACCTATTTCCATTTGAGGTGTTGGTCTATCATGACAGTAGGTGCGGTTGCTATCCATGTCCAAAAAAAGGACGGACCCGGCAACTTTCAAAGCTACGTAGATGAAATTACGTGTGAATAGCATCGGATGCCAACCAGCTTATTCATGGAAAGTGACATGTGAATCGACCGTGACGCAAGGACACATTAATTAAAGAAAGATCCCTGTAAAAAGAACTACTTTACGAATATACTGCTAGGCTGGACCCGATCCAACAGGTATAACGTTAAATAAATGTATGTAGGTATAATCTTTAAACTGTGTTAGTAGGAGGCATTGATTACGGGAAGAGGGACTGTAGGAGAATTTCAAATTATGGGTACACAGCATGTGGCGAAATTGGTTAGACGCAATACCCGCGAATAGTATGTGTTGCTGGTTCGGGTCAAGCCTTGCAGTATATTCGTAAAGTAGTTATTTTTACAGGGATCTTTCTTTGATTAATGTGTCCTTGCAACACGGTCGATTATACATACATACATGTCACATTCCTTGGAATAACCGACGCACATGCTTAGTACGAAAACGTATATTTACTTCCGCTCATTTATGTTGGGTCCTTCTCCGTACTTCTGTTGACATAACTCCAGATTTATCCTCGCTTCGTGATCGGAACTCTTGCGTTGATCCTTGGAACTTGTTGCGGGTATGATGAAACTCAATGAGTAACATCTTCAAGAAAAGCCTTAACTTTGTGAGATATGTGTGATTGTCAAAAGTAATAAATATTCGTAATAATTTTGCCTCAATTGCGTCATTCGATATTACAACAGAGATAACCTGAATGAAAAGTTTGTTGAAGTTGCTATGGAACCACGCAATCGGATGCACAAAAAAAACATATCTTTAAAACCTTCATCACGTTTTCGGCAAAACTTGGAATCAAAATTAGAGGAAATATTTAGTTTAATTTTATTTCAATAATTTTAGTTAATTTTTAGTTAATTACTGTTCAAAATTGTGTTGCTTAATTGTATTTTAAAAATAAATTGTTCTTAATTACGTTTCCCACAAAATGATTGGCCAATGCTTATTTTCTTGAATTTAGTTTAAACTTAGCTCTATGAAACTGATAATAACTCTGATATAAAATAATACTTTAATGTAATTCTTAAACACAATTAAATTAGATTTTAGAATATACCTTACTTCTCGGACAAAGATTGTTATTTTATTATTTATATTGTTATGTTATTAATTATGGTTTATGTATGTTTATACTGTATGTATATATTTTTATTTTATTTGCTTTATTCTTTTCCTTTCAAATTGCTATTGTGTACCTACCTACAAATATTTTACATTGTCTCTCCTCATCACCCCAAAGGTGGACTGGAAGAAATCACTCCTAGTGATAAGTCCGCCTTTCTGCAATTTTGTTGTTGTTTCGAATTGTTTTTGTAATTGTACTTGTTTTCTATTGCACAATAAAGAATTTATTCATTCATTCATTCATAAATTTTAGTTTGACGAACTCATTTTAGTTCATATTAATTTTATTTCGTGTTTATATAATAAATTATAAAGTGCAGAAAAAAAAATCGACGAACTATATCGAAATCGGCAATAAGTCACGATTTTTTTTTTTAATTGATTTATAAAATACTAAAATTAAATTATTTTTGTCTACCATATATTATTAACACTTCTTAACCCTATTCTATATTTGTGAACTATGGTAATTAGGTGATGTAGCTCATATGAAGAAAGCTAATGAAAGTATTTAATTACCAGCTTCTTGGAGTTGGTAATGTTGACACATCGCATAGGCGAGAAGATGTATGAATAATGACTAATCCTATAGAAAGTTATACGGAGGTAGGGTATTTAACTGATTGTACAGGTTGCTTCTCAATATTTATATTTTACAGGGAAGACGACACATTAACACACGTACTTTCAGAATTTTACCTTTTGAGAAACAATTCAATAATAATTAGTCGAAAAATCGCATACACGTTGAGAATGTCCAAGCATTGTATTTGCTTATTTTTACTAGATTTTAGAATAACTATTAAATGCAGGTTTTATACGTGAAGCAGCTGCTAAGAGGTACCCATCACACGTATACTTGTATAAAACAATTTTAAGTCCTACTAAATGTATGGCCCTATGGATTAACGCTGTTTATCTCTTCTCAACTCGTTTACAATGCGGTTACTCAATAGCTCGAGAAACGTATTATAAAACTAAAGGTACTCCTCGCTCACTAGGTGCGGAAAAATTAAGTAAGTAGTAGGATTTGAACCGCGCGGGTTGGTAACATCACATTGAATATAGCAGCATTTAAGAATGTGCTGTCCTAGTCCTGATGTGGCTAAGATTCTTGTGAAATCATAGGGTTCGAACCAAAATATAAATCGATCAATTTGTTAAAGTATGACGTACTATAATACAAAGGTTAGAAGGTGCGTTTCCGACTTTAAAAATTATCATTTTATATTTACGCCTTGAGTTTGTTGTGTGGTGTTTGAACCGTCAGAGTTCTTGCCACGAAGAGCTTCCCAGCTGGGGATTATTTTAGCAGGAAGGTCTCAGGTCGTCCACATGTGCTCTTCTAAAACCTGTTCCCCACACCCGCCACCTGTAGAAGGTTCAGAAGTCGAACCATCACCTACTCATGCCTTGGCTCACTCCACCTTCACGCGATTGTGGTACGTGTCGAAGTCAAATCAAATGCACGTTGCTGGGTTCACCACGCCGTGCTTTCAATCCAGTTTAATGTCGCCGTGCTCATATTAAGAAATAGTCCAGCGTAGCATCTAGTTCACTTGGGAATGCATTGTGTTCATCAGCAGGCAATTCGTGCAATTCCGTAATCAGGAGTCTTGAGTCTACAAAGACGTTTTTATATCGGTTTTCAAAGCATTTTTTGACGGAAAACCTCGATTCAATTGAAATACAATTCCTAAATCCTGATTACGGAATTCCAGGAATAGCTGCTGATACGTGTGATGCTATCCATCAACGTCCAGTTTCATTTAAAATCACTCCACCTGTACGCGAGATGCTTGATGAAGTGCAATGTTTGCTGGCGGCGAAGAAACACACTCGTCAGCTGATTGTCTTAGCTTCACGCTAATCAGGAAAGCAAATATGCCAGAAGTGCGTTCGAAAGTCGCGGGGGAAGCGCCGCTGTAAGTACAGTTGCTCACTTCTGTGACGTTACGTATGAGTCCAGAGGAAGCAATGTTTTTGTTCCGAATTCTCGGATTCTCTTCGCTAGTTTTTTTTTTATAATGCCGAGTCCAATGTTCAAATAGTAAGCTGAGTACAACGTAATATGTACAAAAAAATTAAAAGACGACGGTTTTGAAACCATTTGCTTACATTTAACTTATTTGTAGCAAAATGGTAGAAAATGAGTATACAGAGAAGTATAAATGAACTATCGTATAGTTCATTTATATTAGTAGTAGTATATTAGTAGTATAATATTAGTACTATTGGTAGTAAAAAGGAAGTGACATTGTTGGGACACACAATTTCATTTAAATTTAGATTTTCCAATTCCCATTCGGTTAGTCCAACCAGAATTGAACCGTGTATGGTACGGAGATCGACTCGGTGTATGGTATTAGATGGCATGGAGTGCTAAAAATAAATATACCTATAATAATATATAAATATACAAAGCTATAAACTTCCAAAGGTCGGCGGTAAGAATGCCCTTGCTAAAGTCCTCGATGTATTAGCATGATAATAGATTTTCACATAAAGCAGTCAAAGTGATCAGTCACAGACGCGAAACGAAATTTCCAATTCACATCAAAGTCCGAGCCGGCGCGAAATCAAGCGAGAAATTGTTGGAATTCACAAGAAAATCGCCCCGAAGCTAACGTCAAAGCTCCTCGAGAGCCTTCTCGGAACCTACCGTCGGTACTTGTTTTGGAAAACTCTCCGCTCGAATAGCAGAGTTATGTTTCAATGTACGAATAGAGAAACGAGTTTACAGAAATCGTGGGCATACGACTATTGTACAATAATATCCGAGCCTTTTCCGTTAGATATAATAAGTTTAGGAGGCTCAATCAAAGGTATAGGGGAGTTTATCATCGCACCCCAGTAGTTAATAGAGCTGAAAAATATTTAAGGTAAGCATCAGATTACGGTCCTCATACAAACGTATGTACATAGATTATTAATAAATTATTTTTTTGCGGTTTGGGCGTTCGTGACACGCTTTCTTGTCTTCCACACAGGGCGTCGCAGGTTTGGTCTCTAACGCGTTACTCTTTCCCACAGACCTGAGATCATCTTTGTGTCGGAGGCTGTGGCGGAAAATGTGGCAAACATTCTGTTAACCCTGTAATTGTAACAAGTATTTTTGTATTCTATAGTTATGTATTCCGTTATCCCAAGTTTTGTAATTAAACAAGTAATTGACCCATCAGTCCTACGGCTTGTTCGAAAAAAATTGGGACAAAATTAATGTAAGCCGCATTTTATCATCCTTTTCCCTCCCATATCACGAGAGCCTGGAGCATGGCTGGGAGCTCTCCCATCGAAAGATGTTGGCACTCTTCTGGATGACAACTGCATGAGAATAGCAGCTGCTCTCTAGATTTGGGTACGATATTTTCCAGCCCATTCGGTGCCTTTGTAGAACGCGTGTAGACTCGAATGGCCACCGCGGTCTCAGATGCACCAAAAATGCTGGAAGACACTCCCACCACCACTTTCTCAATGCCATTCTTAAATAGAATATCAATTAAGCCAATGTACCATAAATCCTAGAACCTTGCGGGCTGAGCGGGGACGACGGGTAACGCCTAGATGGGATGACTTTGGTCCCATGGTCGCTGGCGATGGCTCGGACGCAACTTGCGCCGACACTCTCGGTGCAACAATCGCTGTGGAGACCCTGGGCTGCGGAGGTTTTGTCTCTCGTAAAGAACTTGGGGCATCATTTGAGCTCGGTGTCCGGCTGGGGCTAACCTCAAACAACGCATTAATATAGCTGTACATAGGCAACGCAGCGAGTTTTATGGTCGCATTACCGCCATCGACGCGTTCGAATGTTTTATTTTAGATGTCAATTGATGATTTTTTATCCGAGAAAAAAAATATTGTTGAACTGAAATCATAAGATGTTATATAAAAAAAACTGTCACACGTTCAGTCACCCAATCTCTGTTCTAAAATCTACATTAACTTTCCCAGAGTCCTACTTACATACCCGTCTCCCTCCCTCGCGGCTTCGCCAAACATTCTGGATTGGCTCTCGCCACCCGAGCGAGTCTCCGGGCAGGCGCCGCACCGTATACGAAAAATGGCGAGCTGCCTTCGAATAAATTGGTAAAATGTTATTGGAAGCGACGACTACACAGACAGAATTCGATTGGGAGTACCGTTTGTGAGAGGCATATTTTAGAGTGTGAATATCACTTGCATTTGGACTTACTTACATATATTGCCTATTTGCCGACTATGTTTAACTTCAGTAAATATACGTTTTCGTACTAAGCAGGTACGTATGTATGTATATATCACATTCACAATACCTGCAAGTAGTATGCTTTGCTGGTTCGTAAAGTAGTTTTTTTTACTGGGCTCTTTCTTCAATTAATGTGTCCTTGCTTCGCGGCCGAAAACAAGCATAAATATCACATATATTTAATTCCACCTGGCCTTGTGAACATTATGAGATTTCCCAATACTTGAATAAAAGCCTCCAAGTCTTAACAAATACATATATCTAATATATCCGCTTTCCTATCCTCATATGCCAACAAGGAACAGGCAGGGAATGCACCCATTCACTGTCGGCATTCCCAAAATAATGAAATGAAATCGCGTCCAACTTTGCAGTATGTTCATAAAGTGGCTCTTTTTACAGGGATCTTTTTTTAATTAATGTGTCCTTGCTTCATGGTCGATTATACATACATAAATGTCACATTCCGTGTTTTACGATTGCCCAAAAAGGCCCACCAGAAGCCTTCGAAAGAGAAAAATAATTTAGTTCTATACCTACCCCCGTCACCCCCGGACCACAGATACTTTTAATTGAAATCAAACTCGTGTCTTTAAGGTTGAAATGCTTTCATACTTCTAAAATTGTATTGAAAACAAAACGACAATTTTAACATGCATCCCTCTGAACATGGGAAACTCCATCCGACAAACTTGATAGAAAACTGGGTATCGATTTCATATTAGGGTGCGCTGCCGAAGCGACCAAACGTTTGTGTTATCTTGCCTCCTTACTTTCGTGAGGAGTGAAAACAAATAAGCCTGAAATTCTGAAAATTCTTTAGCTAAAACTACTATGGCTATATTTAAGGGCGTGAGAAGAGCTGGTTGCGTTCAGTTTGAAAAGGGCGTATGTAGAAACATTAAATTATATTTAAAAATAACAACAACGATTTTCGATAATCAAAAAAGTAAATATTATGTAGATTAATGGTCTAGCTTTAATTTAAAGATAAAACTAGAGTCTCTGGTGCTTTGTGTTCTCAAATTAGACAAATATTCATTTCCATAAGGAAAGATCTAACACAGAATATGAGAGTCAGATATTTACCGTTATAGGTTTCAAACATAACTAGACCATCAATGCATCTTTTATCTATTTGAAATTCCGAAATAAATTATTTAAAAAGTAATAAAATATTATTCCACTCACGCCGTTATGGTTCTGAATGCAATCAGGTGTTATCATGCCCTTGACATTTCTAATTAATTAGCTTTGCAAAAAGCTTTGTATGGGTTGTTTATGATTTATTATCGTCTAGTTGCATCATTTTATAGCATTCCTGGTCACAGCTATAATCAACGTTAAAGAAAGATTCTAAAAGAAACAAAGAAAGAGTAGACAAATATAAAATAATAAGAGGTTGTATCAAGGTCACAGCAACTGCGTTTGTGTAGTGTTTTCATGGAGTCGACCAATGTCTTCAGCGTTTAATTATACTAGGCAGCTAAACTAACTAAGCCATCCTTAATACTTATGGGCTTTAATACTATGTTAAATATAATTAATACATTAACGACACCAAACAACCAAGGTGAACAGCGTTCGCCGGAGAAGAGCAATTTCGAATTGAATGTTTTTCCGCCCAGACGGGCGCAGGCTGAGCACGAAACTAATATGTCGGCGGAGGCAGCGGCGGGGGGGGGGGACAAAGGAGGGGGGAGCGGGGCTTTCATGGAAAACTTAAACTCGTGTTATTACGTGACGGCCTTTTTCGCGAAGTTACAGAGAATTATTATTGCGAGGAGGCGCTGGCAACTCATCCCGCGACCTTGCGCGTGCGTTCCGAAACACTACGTACGATTTCACAATTAAGTAATCTCATATCACTTGCATTTTTATAATTACCTATCTCCAGGTACACTTACAAATAACGCCACCTTCAAAATGTATACTTTTTCTTGTTTTAGTGAGGGATAGTTTTGAAGACAGGTCTTTATGCTTGTTTCCAATTAATTAATTCCTGCCTTTTTTTTTCATAAATAAATTTTAAAAAAAGTCAGTGATTTGTTGAGTTCATTTCACATGTTGCCGTAACTATGAAGTCTATATTATTTAACCCAAAAGCCACTCGGATGTTTCGAAATGAATTGTTTGAACAGTATATTTGTATCGTTTACCACAATTTCGTCACCAGGTACATTTTCCTGAAATAAAAAAAATAAAAATAAAATCTAATTACGAAGTAACCTGTGACGAATAATAAAACACAATTTACAGGATTGTAACAAGTCACAGTATTCATAATTTAAAAAGCTTATTGTGAACGTTATCTCGCTGTTTTATTATGTATGGATACACGAACCTAACCCAACCTAACGCCCCCAGTTCAGCTTACATGTTTAATGTAACATGGTCGCAAGGCCATTACGCACCCGGATAATAACGTGCTGCCAGAAACACCCCAACCAGCTACGTATGTATTATTACAATATAATTAAAAAAAAAATCCATAAGGTGAGTACGGTTTTGGAGTGCCCGCGACTTTTCAGTTGGCTGCCCGACTCGCTAACTTCTCATCTCAAATAAAACTTTACACGCGTCAAACTTGTGAAATATTTTCACAGAAGAAGCCGATTGTAACGCGAGGTGGGTCTGCTGTCACTTACGCCAGGGCTCTGATGTTTTTTTTTTATGTGACTGAGCATGGATGGCTAATACCACACCTTCTGTCATGGTATTAGCCCAACACACCACATGGGAACTAGGTGCCATGCCAGGACCTTCCTTATATTGCACGGCTACATTGAAATGGATGGAAAACACGGACAATTTTCATTGCCGCTTCGACCATCGTTCATCCAATGCGATGGTACCAACCCGGGTGGGATAAACCCTACCACCTAGTAAGTAAGGAACGTGACCTACAGTTTAACGTGGATGGATGTTTTTGACATGAACATGTGCATTTCATATAATATTGCTGCTTTCAATAAAAAATGTTTTTATGTGTCTAGACCCAAATGGCTAATAGCATACCAACAGTCATTAGATATAGCCCAACAGAACGAATTCCCGAAAGAAATAATTATCAAGTCAGTACCTTCTCTTTATGAGCCCGGCTTCATTGAACCGGGTGGAAAAAACGGTCAATTCGTTACCGCTTCCACGATATTACCATCCAATGCGATGGTACCAACCCGGGCTGGCTTATCCCTATCATCTGTAGGGGAAGGGGACCTACAGTTTTACATGTTTTCGAAATTACTCGCCAGGTAAACGGGCAATGGAGTGATTAAATCCGGTGACATTTCGTACACATGTCAAACTACGTGTCATTTAGCTAAGTGAATCGATATTAACCAGTTATTATGGTACAAAATGCAACTAATCGTCTGATAAATCACTCGCACTTGCATGTTCACCCGGCGAGTTAATCCACGGTAACACCTCAAAATAACAAAGTAATGTTAAACTAGATTCCTCTCCTGAGAAACCTCCCGATTCGACTCGTAATCCCCAGAATTGGCCTCCTCGTAAGGTACATAGAGAAATGTTCAGCCTCTATGTACCGCCGACGTACGTGTCATGTGCGACGCGTATGTACGCGGCGTGGCACGCGCGACGCTCACAAGTGTTCCGCCCAACAGGGCGGGCGGGCCGTGGGGGCGGGCGGAAGTTAGGAAAGAATGGCGAATAAAAGAATCGCCGGCGAGATTGGATTCTTGCGAGACGCGTGCCGGCTGTGTGAGGGGAAAGGCATGTGTGAGTGGTCTTTCCTTATGTACTCGCACGGGAAAATGGTTTTATGTAGGCCGATCGGGCTAGATGCCCGAGGCTCCGCCGGCTTTAGGGCCCGACGAAAAACTGTCGGTTTTTCTTCGAGTTCTCTCACGTTTAATCCCTCTTAACCCAGTAATTTAGCGTACTTTCTGTCATGATATAAGCCCAACACACCTCCTGTGGACTAGGTGCCTTGCCAGATAATCAGCACTTTACAATAAATACTTCACTTCGGTGGCTAAAACCTCAACAAATAAAATTGACTCCAACACACAGTTAGCATTAAATCACCTGCAGGATTATACAGCACGTAGCACTGCATCAGTTACTTTCGGTCCTGTCACATACTTAGAAGTTAAAAACATTCTTAGAGACCTTAAGTCTAAACGTTCTCAAGATCCTTGAAATATTTCCCCCAAGTTACTAAAGTCATTAACAGGTGTCATAAATCCTCTAAAATAAGTTATAAATCAATGTCTAGAAAATGGCACCTTTCCCGATTCCCTCAAAATAGCAAAGGTCATACCATTATATAAAAAAGGATGTCACAATAATGTTGAGAATTACCGTCCGGTCTCCTTACTACCAGTTTTCAACAAGGTTTTTGAAAAAGTTATGGAAAAACGTTTGACTCACTTCTTCACTAAACACGATCTACTAAATTTCCAGACAATTTGGATTTCGCAAAGGTAAGTCAACAGGAGATGCCATTGCATCTATGATAAAAACTTTATTAACATCTTTGGATGATTCTCAGCACACATATGGCATTTTCTGTGACTTATCAAAGGCATTTGACTGTAAGACATGATATCTTGTTATTAAAATTAGAGTATTATGGAGTAAGAGAAAAAGAGCTACGTTTATGTGAAACATACCTAGAAAACAGAAAACAAATATGTGAGGTCAGTGGTATAAAATCGGATGTTGACCCTGTTACAATAGGAGTACCGCAAGGCTCTATCCTTGGTCCATTATTCTTTCTGATTTATGTGAATGACATTTCCGGTTCAATCGGGCAAGACATAGAACTAGTTATGTTTGCAGATGACATCTCAGTAGTTTTGAAAAACAAAAATATAATTAAACTACGGGAGGTTTTCTTGTCAGTAATTAAGTCGCTCACATCATGGTTTGAACACAATAATATATTGTTAAATACTAATAAAACGAATGTAATGCATTTTGTTCTTGGGGCACATAGGCGTAAAAATAATGAAGACGTAACCAATACTGTAGAGGAATTATCGTTAAACATGGCTAATGAATTAACTTTTCTGGGATTAATAATTGACAATAGATTCTGCTGGAAACCCCACATAGACAGTCTTGCTGGTAAACTGAGCTCAGCCTGTTATGCCATTAAAAAAATCAAGGAACTCTGTGGCACACAAGCTGCAAAAACTGTCTACTTTGCTTACTTCGATAGTCGCGCTCGATAGTAGCGCATATGTGTATCAAAATCTCTGCCATGCTAGGAAATATAAGCACCATAATACCTTAAATGCTGATGTACATGACTACGATACTAGACATAAAACAGATTTACAAAATGTTAAGCATAGGTCATCAAAATTTTCAAAAAGTTTTATATGCAATAGTATTAGGTTATACAACAAAATTCCAGAGGAGATTAGGAAATTAGGAGATAAATGTTTTAAGAGCAAATTGAAATCAGTATTAATAAAAAAAAGCTACTACACTATCCAGGAAGCCTTATTAGATAGAAAACTTGTTTAAATTAAAGCTCATGACTACATACTTGACCGGGTACCTAACACGGTACTACCAATTTATTAATTTTTTTATTTTTATTTTTTAAGCTAACAACTTGACAATCGATATAATTCTGTATCGTTTTTTTTTATTTTTTTTTATTATTATTATTATTTTCTCCGACATGAGTACTACATTGTAGTATGAATTTGTTTATTTACTAACTTATATTTAATTTCATATTACGTTGTATGACGATGGCTTTTTACACCTGAATAATTTAGATCATAATTCCTATTAATTTAGAATAAGATTTCATTATAGTATTCAAGAGTTTGCTCCTAACCAATGTATATAATGTTCTTATAATAATGTTCTTTGTGAGCAGTAGTAATCAATCAATCACTGTAAACTAGTTTGTAAGTATCACTGGAAAAAATAATAATGCAATGACCAACCTGACGAAGTTTCTTGTCGGCTCTTCTTCGCCAGAAGTAATCGAACCTACAGGAAAAAAAATTACGAATCCGAGTGTGTAATATACATCTAATGGAGGAAATAAAGAAACTGAAACTGAAACTAAAAAAGGCCCTTTTTTTAAGGATTTTTTTAAGTTGCTTAAATGGATTTCGAACCCGCACATAGAAAGTACGTAGTTTAGCAAGACGGATACTGAATCCATTCGCAACGTACCACGAATCTCTGAGCTCCGTGTAAAAACCCTCTCAGCAACGTAAGCTACCAGCACCAACATCGCTTTAAAGCTCCCCAGCATTTAGACGACCAGTAGCTGGAGTTAAAAGACAATAAGTTTTATAATTTTCAGAAGTTTATCCTGATTTATTTAAATGGATGTTTGTGGATTCCTTGCGAAATAAAACTTTCATAGTAACATAAAAAATACTTACTCTTTCTCAAACGATTCAAAAAAGGATGATGTCTCATTTCCACAAATTGTCTACCGATTTCAATATAAATTTTCTCATCAGTAGGGTGAAAAAAAAACAGTTTTAAAAAACAATTGAACGACTCTAATCACCCTGGTGAAGAAGGCGGTACATAAGCACACCTAAAAATGTATAATGAACCCCTTCTGTGCCTTTCTACCGCCTTCTACTCCAGGGTTTTTGTAGTAGGTTCAATGATTTTTAAAACTAGTTTTTGGTATTACTCACTAATGCTTATATCATCGTGGTGCAAGTTGCAGTGTTACACAGACTTGAGAAATTTCAATAATATATGCCTCGATATATTTTTCCAGTTTGACGTAATAGTTTTTTAACAAATCTGTGCAACCTACTGCCATTACATCCTGTATGCAGCGATGCAGCGCTGGTGGGAGCAGCCGCTAAGTGCACTCCGCCTGTATTTCCCTGGAGTGGGTCCTCCGAGAAATATAAAGGAATCGCTCTGCCTACGTTTTGCGATTTCTCTACGCCGTGTAGAGCGACGTAGAGGTCTGGATCCAAAGATAAAACCTTATTTATACCGTTTGACTCTGCTCAAAGAACTATTTTCATTAACTCTACTTAAAAGAAGGACATTTAAAAAAAAATTATAATTATTATGGCAAGTCCTGAAAACACGTATGCTGTTTTCTATAAAATGTAATTGAGTTCACAAAGCGGTCTATTCTAAATTCTTAATGTTAAACATTCGCAGCTTCGTACCAATACTATATTTTATGATTGTTACTCTGAGATTCAAAGATATAAAATTTTGTATTGAATGTATGTATATGTAAATCATGATTTGTAATTTATTGTTTATTCATCATCCATAGACAGTACACTGCACTCGGATTTGACATATTTTATCATTAGCCAGTCCGGCAATCCCAGCGAAGAAGAACTGGCAAGAAACTCCGCTGGAACATGTATTAACCTGTTTAATCTATCAAAACCTTTAGGCCCTGCTAGAATTTAGAAAAATCCATTTCAGCCCAGCCAAAAGACGCCATAAGTAGGATTTGGCGCCTGAAAAATCCACCGAGCGAGACGGCGAACGACACCAGAGCGAGACGGATAGGGCACGAGTAAATGAAATATAATAAGTGCAGAGAGGTCGCTACCGAATGGAGAAGGAGAGATAACGCGCAAGAGAGAGAAGGAGACGCGTGGAGACGCGAGCTGGATACATATTTTAATACGAAGAAGACGTGGAATGTATTAAAAGGATTCTGTTCAGGATATGAACTCGATTTTTCCTCATCTTCGCAGCGGAAAATATTAATTTTCGAGCGTCGCTGCGAGGAAAATGGGAAATTGGTGTCCGCGGAAAATGGTTGACCCGAATAATACCATCGCATTTATTTTTTGAATCAAGGACGTTAATGGGATATACTCGCATAGTTATTCTTACTTTAGCATATTATTCCCTTATTCAAAATAGGAGATATATTTAAAGTAAGGGAGAGATAGCAATGTTGTACCGTTTTAATGTTTTTGTCTAACAACGACCGCATTGTGGCTGCTTAGCTAAATCCAATTATAAGCATGTTGTATTTGCCTATTATTGGGCTAATTCCCGTAACCAAAACTGTAACATGTGTTATTTATAAGTGTATTGTGTAAAGTCTGTTCGCAATCGTAAAAATTAAATAAAAATCAAATATGATTTTTGTATCACATACCTGGACATGGATCACTCACCGTCATGGTAAAAGCCCAACACACCGAATTCCCGAAGGAATTAGGTGCCATGTCAGAACCTTTTCTTTATGAGAACGGCGACATTCAAATATATGGACATTTTTTTATTACCGCTTCGACCGTCTTTTCTTTCAATTCGATGGTACCAACCCTGGCGGGCTTAAAGCATAAGGGAACCTACTGTTGTACATGGATTCTGAAAAATGGAACAGCTCGCATTCGTGACGGAATGCACATATCAAACTCAGAAAGAGAACGAAAATGGTGCTATTTTTTCTTCATATCATCTCTTAATTAGTGCACTCAAGATGGATATAAAGGCAGAAATCCAAAAAAACCGGCCAAGTGCGAGTCGGACTCGCACACGAAGGGTTCCGTACCATCGTAAAAAAATGTAGACAAAAAAATCAGGTTTTTTGTTTTGTACCCCCTTTAATTTTAATTATTTCTTAATCTTACCTATTTGTTGTTATAGCGGCAAAATAAATACACACTCTGTGAAAATTTCAGCTGTCTATCTGTTACGGTTACTGAGATACAGCCCTGTGACAGACGGACAGACGGACGGACGGACGGACAGACGGACGGACGGACGGACAGACGGACGGACAGCGGAGGCTTAGTAATAGGGTTACGTTTTCACCCCTTGGGTACGGAACCCTAAAAAATACGAAACCTATTACGATTTTTGAGATGCAGCCCTCTGATAAACGGACGGACGGACAGCGTAGGTCCGGTTGGCACCCTTTGAGTATGGAACCCTAAAAACGCTATAAATGTGAATTTCAGCGACATCTACATTTGAAGCGTTGTAATCAGAATTTTAAAATAATCTTAAAAAGTCTGATATTGCAATCGCTTCAAATGTACATAGATGTCGCTGAAACTCAAATAAATGAAATAACGGTAATATCGTATCCATTGAATACATAAAATTATCACGCTATAAGTGCTTCAACTATTTACCGGAAATGCTGAAACGGCTTAAAAAATGTAGCATTTCGACAGCGGCGTAATTGAAAATTCCATCGGACACACCAGCTGCGGCAAAGAAAACTCGCTGAAATATATTTTCCATTTAATATCGTTCTGTATTCGGTTTCCGTGGTTTGTTTATTTCTTTTGTTTCACGGTTTTGCGAGAGGTCATTTAAAATGTACAACTGTTCGAGTAATAAACATGTCAAATTGTTCTTTACGGTTAATACAATTAAAAACTCCTACCAATTTCTTTAATATGAAGAATTATGTAAAAACGAAAAGATGTTTAACGGTTTCTTTTCTCAAAGTACAACAAGAGGCCCCAAAACAATTTTCGCAAATAAAAATTATTAAAATCCCGACATATGATTTGTCGGTGTGAGTCCATGTAGTTGGCGACACGGACGTTCCTCAATATTTCTGCTCCTCAAATGTTGGAAGTTACCAACGATAACTGTTGTGGCGCGCGCATTGAGCTGTTATCTAATTTAAATCTTAAATAATTATAAAATACATGCAAACATTGAAAGTTAAATAAAAGCTTTAAAAAAAGGCTAGACCTTGTGATATAATTGTATGCCTAATGCAATAAGTTGCTAATTTTTAATAGCAACTTTTGCCATAATTAAATTGTTTGTACCATATTTTATGTTGTGTGCTATGTAGTATTGTAACGCTAGTATGCTACGCGAAAATACCGTAATGTTATCTTCAGAAAGTAAGTACATTAATTGTATCGGATTTGTCGTCTGACGACATTTTACGACGTGTTAATACCATTTTTTTCTTAATTAATTCGACGACCTTTTTTGCTCATTCGAAAAATATTTTCAACGTTACCGGACACTCGGTATAATTTTAACCAAGGTGTTATGTTTGATCTCCGAAAACAATATTTTTCCGAGGGCTGAATCCAACCCTGCTCGTAATTCTCTTAGGAATTGCAGATGGTTCATAAGATTAAACACATAACTAATTAATGTGCTCACCAGTTAGACTAGGAGGTCGCGACTAAAATGGTAACGATAACGTAAATGGCTGAAACTGGGTTCACGGGATAAAGACAGACCCTCTGAAGCTAAATGTCTGTTTTAAGTGGTTGCGTTACCTAGATAAGACGATTGAAAAAGTAGTTATGGTGACAAACAATATATATGATAAGGTAAATGGATGTAAATGACAAAGCATGAAAGTATCAGTACATACTTGCTTAGCAACACAAAAACTGAACAAATGCTTGCAAACTTTTTTTGCATTTCTTAGTTATAGGCGATTTAGGTTACAGATATAAGTTTTGTTTGTCAGATTGTTGCATAATTAATAGGTATCAATGTTTCAAGACAATCAGTATATTCATCAGCAGGTACATACCAGCATCTATTTGATATTGCCTCATCAGGCAGACCGACATATTTAGCATCAGAAGGTTGGTCTCTAACGTGTGAACCCAGATTCAGCCATTTACCTTATCGTGACCAAAAATGTCGTGACCTCCCAGAATAAGAACATTTATGCTTGTGACATCCTATTTTTCACCCCCTTAAGAGACCGCACGTAGTGCACACTTGACCAGACGTTCTCTCCCGTTTCCAGCTCTACTAGTATTACTCTTTTTCCTTACATTATTTCATTTCATTTTCATCTCCCCACCGCGACCGCCAGCGGCTTCCGTTTAGGTCTAAATGCAAAGTATTGCGAGAAGCCAACCTCTTTACGGACCGATGCAATTCTCTGTGAAGGCTCTTTTTTCTTCTCTTTAAGTGTTGTATTGCTAACATTTTTCTCATAACTCGACGGATCGCAAGAGTTGCCAAGAGTTAGTTACATAATGTATCCATAGTAACGCATGTATTTAGTAAATTATTATAAACGGATTCCGTTGGTTTGGCAATTTCGTATCAATAAATACGAGGGCTCTGTACACTTACTTCTAGATCTCAAACCAATCAATCAAAAATTCAAAATTTTCTGTAGCCATAATAAAAAAAATATATGGGATAGTGTTAAATTTTTTGGCCACATATTTTGAATCCATATTTTTCGGTTCTTTTTCGTCCGTGGTAATTGAACCATCTTTGAAAGAGTGCCGAATACAAGAGTAAACACCAAATATAGGAAAGCAAAGAATAGAAGAATTTACATTCAAAATACTTCAGTGCTAAATCTTATAATATACTGATACCCGAAAATCAGGGTTCTGAAAATATTCCTTGCATCATTGTCTACAATGTTATATTGTCTACTCAGTAGCAGCGTTCGTTTATTATTATTCCAAACTAGAGTGTTAGTCACAAAGTATTTCATTCTCAAGCTCAATTCGCATTTTCGGGAGATGCGAATTCAGGGAAAAAAATCTGAATTTTCTGAGGTAAATATATTGAAGGCAACCCGAGCGAAACCTATAAGTGGATTATCTACTTTCGTCCCGCTCTAATCACACACCCTTTCTCGGTCGCACTACGCTTACGGAGTCTGAGGCTAAGATAATATGGATAATTATTTATACTTATACTTAATTAATACTTATAGATTGAATGGCACCTTAATGTGAGCTTACAAGCATTTGAAAATGGTGTTACTCGTACAAACTTTATTATAAAAAAAAAAATATATTATAAAATTATTTCAATTCATTCACCTTGTAATTTGACATTGGAGAGGAACGAAATCACTCGACCACTGCCGAAAATTACCGAAAGGTTTGGATAACGAGCGAGCAAGCGAGTAATGGGTTGGAATTTTGTGTGGCACGCAAATTCTCACACGATTATTCGTCGATCATGACGATGATGATGGATTTGTGCTGAAATAACCGACATTGCTAGTTCGGTCAGAGATATATGAAGTCGGCTATGTGCTGAGGTACTCGTTGACATACAACATACATTCCTAATTTGGTCGAGTGCTCTCTCTCTCTCAGATTTGATAATACAATCTCTTTTCTATCGAAAGATAAAAGTTGAGACAATACATTTTTCAAAGCGCTTATTTCAAAGTTTGTATTTACCATTGTTGAAACAATTAAAACAGGAGTGTAAGACATCGACAAGTCCAATATTTAAACAATTTATATCTGTGTGGCTCAATAGCGGCGCGATGCAATGCCTTGCTGCTCTATAATATCGAGGTGAAACAGCTCTGTGGGCGGTTGTGCTCTGCGGACTTTTGACTATTGAGGCTGGTCGTAGTTCGGATTCCGAGTAAAACTGTACAGCCTTTTTTGTTGCTACCATCCATTTGAATGAAAGATTGCAAGTATTAAAAACTTTCCATGTTTGCCATGTAGCCGTGCAATACAAGGAAGATTTTTGCATGAAACATAGATCCTATTCTATAGCATTAAGTGCTTACAATGTAATATTGTTTCCCTCGAGAAAAAATGCTCCACTGAATAAAGAATTTGAAATATGAAATATGAAATATTCGGTGTGTGAGCAGTCATCCAAGTCTTCCATATAAAAAATTGGGTACTCCATTACTTAAGCCATTTCCATAGTATCTAAACTCGGCCACCTCGGAACAATCGTGTCCGGGAGACAAGGTATGATGTAAGCATATTTTTCCTTTGAATATTCCGACTGAAATCAATACTCGTGAAACGATATACCTGCACGCTGCAGGCATGGGGTGTCGGCAGGGAGGGGTATCGGTGGCCGAATAAGGCGTAAAATACGAACTAACTGAGTTTTTGGAACGATCTTTGGATAAAAATTAAAGCATACAATTTAAATAAGAATATGATAACAAGTAATAGTCTATTTTGTATGTCATCTGTGAAACTTGATACAAATTATGCCAAATTACTTACTAAGTCTGTTTTGATAGGCTACCAAAAAATATAGCCTAAAATGACAAGACTTGTATTTAAAGGTTAAAATGTAACAACTAAGAACAAGATAGGTAGTAAGATGATTCGAAAAGCTCGCCAGTTTTTCAAAGAATGCTAGATGGCGACAATCAGAATTTGCAAAAAATTAAATTCATTGGCAATCCCTGGAAGAATTGCAGTTTTATTTTTTTAAATTAACAAATTTAAAAATATAAAAAACTGAATTAAAAACAGTTACCGCAGAGTTAACACGTTTAGGAAAACAGCGAGAGATAACAATTATGGCACACAGTTAAAAAAACAATTAAACGTTACCGTAAAATTTTAATCTGTATCTGACCTCTGTTTTGAGCCTGGTCAAGTAGACCTATTCTTAGAAATCCGTGCTTAATTAGGAAACGGAAATCTTTCAGGTGAGAAACCATTTATATAGCACTTCTCAAAGTGGTTTTCTCGATGGAAAGATTCTGGAGCACGTTATATAATGGTTCAAAGTTTTCTGTCGAGCATATCGCTTTTAGAAACGCTATAAAAGCCAGAAAACAGGCCTGATTCCTGATCACGGAATTCCAAGAATTAGGCTTACAGATTCGTGATTGTTCCTTTCCATTCAATATTTTTCTCACTTTAATGCGGAGCCAATACATTTGTGGTTGAACATGGAACAAAACTTTGAAAGTTTCCAACGATGCATCCAATTTTTATTTGGTCTCCACTCGTCCACATACATAAGTAGATTCATATTAGATATCAGAGGTTTGTATCTGCGTGGTCACGTTTTTGTCACCTAATCTTAGTAACAAACTTTCTTTCTTATAAAAACACGTATGGTACACCAATCGATTTTTAGACACCGCGCACGCAAACTTTGTTTGTTAAGTGGGCATAGCCAACATTTATTTAGAGACAATACCACCACGTCACCATTCACATAGACAATTTAGATTTATTCCGATATACGAATCTGCGGACACTTTTAATATACACTTCAAAGACACTGCCCCGACCGTTGGCAGAGCTGCACTGGCCTAAATGAGAGAGATTCTCATTTCTTCCCATTCCTTCCAGAAAGAATAAAAAACTCTTTTTCGCCTTTTTATCTCCAACTCCGTCTTAATATGCCACCCGCTCGGACCTTGGTTGGGGAGAAAGTTAAGAATCTGGTAGACGCGTCTCGGAGTAAATGTGCAATTTTCAAATAATAAATAAATACATTTGGACCAAAACCATTTCTGACTACGAACTGAATCTTTACAGAGAATTTACATGCGTTGCCCAATGTCGACATTATTTCGCGAATTAACTTTTTAGGCACAGGTAACGAGTGGAGACATCATCAAGTATTGCATTCTCCATTACATATTACCGCCGAAGTGGTATATTATCTCAGGATGTTTTCCCTTACCGTACACATTTGTGTTATGTAAAAACACGAATCAAACTTGAAGAGAAACACGAGGTGTGCTTAGACATAATATATCATTTTCGGTTTCAGATTCTTTGTTTCCTCCATTAGATGTACATTACACACTCGGATTCGTCATTTTTTTCCTGTCGGTTAGATTACTTCTGGTGAAGAAGAGCTGACAAGAAACTTCGCCAGGTTTGTCATTGCATTTTATTTTTATTTTATTGATAACACTTTTGAAACTTGCAACCTTCAGTTATATTTTGTTTTATTATTAACTTTTATTTTATGATTAGCCCGATGCTATGTTTGTTTTCTTTCTGAAATAATAGCCCTTTAAAATTCTTTTATATTACATTTGAAATGCGGTGCTGGGTACATATCTAGTAAATTAGTATTAAATTGTCTTTTGTATCTTAATAGTCTGTATCTGTTTGCTTTTCCAAATAAATAAATAAATAAATAAACACCTGTTTCAAGAGCACTTGAACAGTGGCGCTTACCATAGTATTAAGAAAAGATAAGCAAACATTATTTTTTTCTCTAACATTTTCCTCCGTAATTTCATGCATTGTGCAGCAAGTATTTTTAAAAATAATTTCAATCTTACATAAGGCGAGAAATTTTTAAGAAGCAGCAATTGTGATTAACCAAAAGTAGCCTGGAGCACCTGACAATAATCAATCACAAAATAACTTAAACATGAGTGAGTAATGTTTTATTTGGTAACCGTCTGGTCAGATTCGGATTCTGGTCAGTGGCAACTCGTGTTGCATTAGGAAAAAAGATGTCAACTATATTTTGGTTGAATGTTATCTTGTTCCATCAGAACAGTTCTAGTAGACTGAACTATAAAATTAATAGTGTTATAAACCAATCGGTTGCGAAAGCTAAGTTAATATGATCTCGTCAAAGCGAGTATGGTAGATTTAGCTAGAGTTTAATTTAGACATAAAGAAAGGTAACTTCAGTTAAAAAAACTTGTATAGTAATGAAAACGGTCCCAATGGATATATTTTTTATATTTAAGTTATATTATATTGTGTTGTTCGTGTATTGTTGAACAAATGAATTCATGTATTAATACATTTTCAATCATAAACATTTGTTACTATGTACCTGATTCAGTTGAATTAACCCGATTATTTCTGACTCCTGTGCTGTCACATTTTTACCAGATTTTCGAGTTGCGGAGATACGGTTTTAGTAACATTTTACCACAATTTTTTTTCAGTGTTTCCTTCACATACATTGTGTGGACGCTGTGTTGACACCTGACATTGTTAGAAAATAGCACATTGGAGGTCTAGGGAGTCAAAGTGCTTCCATCCCCTCGCAGGGTGGGAGGTTTTGTTAATCGTGTCTGCGGGGGAGGGGGGGTGGACACGCGGGGACTCTTCGTTAGTGTAGAATTAATTCTCAGATAAGACTCCCCCCGGCCCCTCGCTCCGGGGGGGACTCGAGAGTTATCCCCCCTGCGCGAGCTTCTTGGGTTCTAGGGTTGGTACGACCTGTTGAACTTATTCCCGCGCTAGAAACATTACTAAACTTCTAATAGTTCTGTAAACGTTCTGTGATAAACTGATTGGTTTTGGATGGCTAATACCACACCTATAAATGATATTAGCTCAACACACCTCAATGGAACTGTTTAGGTTCCACGCCAGTGGATTCGTGTATTGTATCAAATATATTAGTATATTTAATTATATGTATAAATATGTATATATTATGTTGTGTTTATGTATATGTAGTTAAAATGTTTTCTTATCAAATTCTGGTGTATCACCTACCTACAGATATTTCTATTGCCTTTGGGTGATGTAGTATCGTTGTTATGCTGTATGTTTTCTTTGTAATTGTATTTTTGTTTATGCAATTGCATTCATTGCAATGGCACCAACCTGGGTGGGTTTAACCGTACCACCTAGTAAGAAATGGTAGGTCCCTTCACGATTTTTCGTGGAATCCATGTCACGGACAACATCAACGTTGAACGGTCACCCATCCAGAATCCGTCCGAGCCCATTGTTGTTTTACCTCAATGATCGAACACCGAGGGCATTCCATTCAGCGTACGCTGGACTTCTGTCTAGCACTACGCACGGTCGATGTTATATTGTCGAAGTTATTGTCTTGATCTTCTAGATCCTTCACATATAGGGTCGGAAAACAATTGAATGAACTCCCTTTCGAAGTATTTCCCCCAAAGTACAACCTGGAGTCCATCAAACATGGTGTGAAGAAGCACCTGGCCGGCTGGCATGGTTTTCGCAGCCCCCCTGTAAGTTCGAAATCCGATGGGCTTCGTCGGGCACCTTAAGGTGGCCCCTCCCGGCGGGACTAACTCATTCGCGGGCACGGTACAAAACCGCGCTATTGCGCACTGGGTCCTTGTCTGTTTCATAGAAAAAGACAGGCTCCGTGATGAGGAAGATGCAACATGTCCACAAAGCAGACAATGCGCATAGTGTTTGATTTGGTAAGATTTACGAAAATTTTAATTTCAAAACGACTTATAGCTAAAAGTAAACCACGACCGCTGTTGTAAAAAATCTAACAAACACCGAATTGATTATAAATCTACATGAAACAAGCTATGTAGCTCGGCTGGCTGAAGTGAGCCAAAAGTCGGGTTACTGAGCACAACGGCCTCGTGTCAAGTGCGTTCAAGCGTCGGCAGCCACTCGCCGACAACAACAACAACAACAACAAGCTATGTCTGATGACTATTTTTTTTAAGATGTTTTTATTTTATCTTTGAGCAATCCACCTCCAAAATTATAAAACGCGCGAAAAATTCGAACTTTCGGACATTATAACCTAGCAACCAAACACAATTTTACAATGCCAACGGTCATCAGAAAACTAGTTCGATATAATAAAGCTATTTTGAGTAAAATTTTGGATCTTTGACAAGAAGTATGGGCATGATATTCTTTCCCCTTTTGTATGGGGAGTTGAGCGGGAAGGCCCACCTTAAGAGGTCCTGGCGTACGCCATGTACATAAACATTTTTATTATAAATTAAATTTAACTTTTATTTGGGTAAACTTTCGCAGTGACAACCCTAGAATCAGATAACAAATTAAAAAAGACCATAGGCCAGCCCGGGGGCAGCCGGGCAGATAATCCACCCGCTTCCACCCCCACTGTCCACCCCTTGCTGTTGACCTACATCAACGAACTTCGAATAATATGTTGGTCCCGCTCTCACAAGACAGCTTTCATCGCTGAGGGGTCTGCCTCTCTTTCTAATAACCGGAAGGGTACTGTTAATTATAGGATAATATGTGATGCAATGTTACAGATGTCGGTTTTCGTTCTGAGGCGAAATCAATATTAAATTGAAAGTTCAAGGTGTCAGCAGAACACGGGCTTAAGACTCAACCCTAGTTGATTAAAAAAGAACAGAATATTTCCGGGAGTTTATTGAGTTCCCTCATACCCATCTTCCCATCCAACATATTCATCTTCAGGGCTATCAGTAGTGGTATCTGAAAAATAAAAAAATACAAAAACCAGCCAAGTGCGAGTCGGAATCGCACACGATGATTGAACAAAAAAAAAACTTGTTTTTTGTATCCCTTTAATTTTTATAATTTTTTAATTTTACATATTTGTTGTTGTAGCGGCAAAAGAAATACACACTCTGTGTAGATTTCAGATGTGTACGTATCATAAGGTTATATTTTAAGCACAGAATGGGGGCGGTGTAGCCACTTTTTCATATAATATCAGTAGCGCCGGCGAGTCAGTTCGCTTATGAATTCGCTCACTTCTATTGTTCTCGAGTTTCTCACGACACGTAAGAACTTTACAGGATGCTACGTAAAATAATGAACACAATTCGTAAATATCGCGATATTTCAACGTTTCCCTATTATTTTTTATGCGACCTGACATGGATGGCTAATACCACACAACTACCCTTATGATATTAGCCCAATACACCACAGTCCCGAAGGAATTAGGTGCCATGCCAGGACCTTCCCTTTATGAGCACGGCTACATTGAACTGGATGGAAAACACGGACAATTTTTCATTGCCGCTTCGACCATCTGTTCATCCAATGCGATGGTACCAACCCGGGCGGGCTTAAGCCCTACCACCTAGTAGGGGAAAGGGACCTACAGTTTTACATGGATTTCGAACCATGGAGCAGCTCGCATTCGTGACGAAATGCACTTATCGAACTCGGAAAGAGAAAGACAGTGGTGCATGTCGGAATTGAACCCAGGCCTCTGGTACGATAGGCCAGTCCCCGCGCCACTAGGCTACGAGCCGCTTATAGATGTAGATATAGATGTAGTATAGATGTAGTACCGCCTATAATGTGAACATACGATGTCAAATAAAAAACATATGGCTCGAAAACAAATGAATCACTAAATTCGAGACCCAAATACACACAGTGTAAATATGAAATAAATTTGAATTTGGAATTCTAACGAAACGCCAGATATTTAAAATCAAAGTGGCCAGTTCTACAAAACGCCAATTTGATATATAATTACCTAATTCTCTCGAAATACGTGGTAAAATTCCTTGTAATAACAAAATTTTGCGCGCCACCTATGACCGAATCGATGAAGTTTTTTGTACGGATTCCGAGCTGCTCAGAGCGTACACGAAACGTTTAGAGCTGACAATTGAATAAAGAATTTTAAATCCGCTTCATAGCCCCCGCCACGCTCGGGTACAAATCTCCGTAGATAATGTCGCAAGCATCCTACACGAGAGAGCAACCAAGACATTCCGAGACGTGTCGCCGCGTCCGGAAAGTGGCGGCTCATTTTGAAATTGGGAATGGATTATCACGCCTGTTACATGCTGCTCTAATGACATCTATTGGCCGAAGATGCCGACTTCTGAGGCAAAGCGGCCACGTGTGAAATCTGTTTTATTTTTGTTGATATATAAGGAAGGTATCATAAGGAAAGGGGCCCATAATTGTAAAGGTTTGTTAGCATCCGTAATCGAACAACATTCGATTGTTCGATTTTGACATAATACACCTATTTGTAATGGTTCCAAGAACATTATTAGAAGAGCGAGGACTAGAACACAGCTGTACAGGTGTCGGCGTGCACTTAGATACATTATTTCTGTAGAAACCCCGTAAAAACCGATTAAATGCATAGTTTAATGACGAAAATAGTTTAAAATACTGGAAAACATCTTTAAAAGACATAACAACTTAACATTCTTAGGAGCGGCTCGTAGCCTAGTGGCGCGGGGACTGGCCTAGCGTACCACAGGGGCCCGGGTTCAATACCAACTTGCACCACTGTCTTTCTCTTTCAGAATTCGATAAGTGCATTTCGTCACGAATGCGAGCTGCTCCATGGTTCGAAATCCATGTAAAACTGTAGGTCCCCTTCCCCTACTAGGTGGTAGGGTTTAAGCCCGCCCGGGTTGGTACCATCATATCTACTATATACTATCTACTATATACATCATATATACTATCAGCCGTGCTCATAAAGGGAAGGTCCTGGCATGGCACCTAATTCCTTCGGGAATGTGGTGTATTGGGCTAATATCATAACGGTAGTTGTGTGGTATTAGCCATCCATGTCAGGTCGCATAAAAAAAAAAGTTGTTCTATTTTGGATGCTGAATCAACCCTAAACATCGACATATTTACAAAATTATATCGATGACCCTAAAAGTGCCAGGTGGCCACTTTTTATAAGTTTTAATAAGAATAAAATTAAACTCGAAGTGACTGAAATAAGGGATGAACGTTTTGATAGGAAACTCATGTAGTTAATATCCAGTAAATAAATCGGCCCGACATCAGTCCAAAACGACTTCATTGTCGCTTCGACCATGGTACCAACCCGACTACCTCCTAACCCGAAGTCTCCTACACATTATTTAAATCTGATAGCTCCTCCTACAATTCACTTTAGATGTGGTTGTTGTGTTTTCCGATACTCAATAACGGCAAGCGGAGTGGCCAAACCATTAACATAAGCATTATACGAATCCACGCTGCATGTGGGAATTCCTATTCAGCGAGCATGGAAGGACGGGAGTAACAATCGAAACTCATTCATATGGCGGCAGTGTAGCCACGAGTTAGTGGAAAACCTCTAACTCTAGTTAGTTCGCTCACGAATTCGGAACGCGAAACATCGAATTTTCGTTGGACTTAATAGCGTCCCGTTAATACTCTCGTGAAGTCAATGGGTCTCTGAGATTTGAAAGTTTAAAGAAAATATTTCTTTTTTCATTGGCCAAGGCACGCCGATGACGAATAAAACTAGCGAAATCATGTTTTGGGCCCTAATGATTCCCTCCCTCTGAAAGTTTAATCAATTAAGAAATCTTGATTCTATGTCCGTGTATATTTATTTGTATGTAAATATATCTGTATTTTCCAGTAAAATGACAGTACAAAAATTAATTTTTCCAATGTCTAGTAGCCAATAATTTTCAATTTAAAGGTTAATCAAACACATAAAAACATACAGATGTAGGTCTCGACAATGTATTTTAGAATCCAAAAAAAAAAAAAAACTAGCATACCATTTAGGGTATGTAAACAGTTATGGTGGTTATGGTGGTACAGTCGCCCGTGGTGTGGGGATTGATAAGGTATAACGACTGTCTTTACGTTTGGTTGGGACTCGAGAAAGTCAGTAGTAATCTAACGGTCTCGCCGCCGCCGCCGCTGCCGCAGTGGTATGTAAAAGTGGCTACTCCGCCCCTATACAAACTAGTTCCGCTTGCTACTCCCGTCCCTTCATGCTCGCTGTCCTTATCCAAGGAAGAGTCGGCGGTAATCTATGGAGTGTCACGCGGCGGCCACACCCGCAGCGGGTTTACAGTTACATTGTTCGGTGCACAATAAATAAGCGAGCCTGGTCATCCGATCGAATGCAGCGAGGCGACCCGGCGACCCTCGCCGCTGGAGACGCGTCCAGGGTTGCCACACGGCCCGCACATCGGAGACACAGGAATAGATGGGGAAGAAAACGGTCTATTTATCACGAGAGGAGACGACTAGGCGACGTACCCTAAAATATCGGGCAAGGCAGAAAAGATATGAAATTGTATGTAAATACTCAATCCATGTAACAGAAATGACTCATTATTATTAAAATGTTTTCGGATAGACAGTTTAAGTCGACGTTTCGTCCACCGCATTGTGGACTTCTTCAGGACTCGTGGCGCAACCTGGAGGACTTCCGACACGTCGTCCAGTCAGAAGTCAACTGCAGGACGCCGGCTGCGAAGATTGTAGCTGTGGGTAGCTCCAGCCGCCGATGAGGGTAGTTCCACAGCACGTTGCTCAGCGATGAATTTTTCCGTGCAAACGATGCTAACGGTGTCCCTACTCAATGGTATCGGCAACTGAAGCCTCGTAGTGCTATGTTGCGCCAATAACGGAGACCACGACGGTGAAAGTTTCATGCTGTCATCTCTGTTGAAGTTGTGATGCCTTGAAATCTCAATGGATTCTTGGACCAAGCGTGGGATGTAGTGCCGTTCTACTGCAATTGTTTCAACTTGGTCAAAACGAATCCAATGATTTCCTCCACTGTTCAAGGCATGTTCACAGATTGCTGACTTGTGATACTCATTATATTTCACCGCCTTGATATGCTCTGCTACTCTTGTTTACACGCTCCGTTTAGTTTGGCCAATGTAGCTCTTCCCACAGCTACATGGTATTTTGTAGACTCCTGGAGCCTGCAGCGGGATCTTGTCTTTTACTGACCTCAGCATGGCAGATACTTTGGTTAGAGATTTGAAGAATACCTTGATACCTATTCTAGTAGTAAGCGATTTATACCACTGTCTATCCGAAAACATTTTAATAATAATGTGTAACAACAGTGAAAGTCTAAATAAACAGAAATGACTTAATTTCCTCGATACTATTCCGAAAATAAATTGTTCCAAATTATGCTAATGAAATAAAGTGGTGGGAAAGTAAAAAAAAATCTTAAATCTTTGTGTTGATCGATTACACAACAAGTTGGTTTGAAGACAAACATAAGCTCAAATTTTTTCGTCCATGCCTTATTCTAATTGCATCATGGAAAACATATTTTGAGACCTTTCTAAACTACACGCAAAATGTATGGGGAGGGCATATTTTTTAAGTCGTACAACAAAAAGTTGTTACCTTTGCTCCAAATATGCCTAGGAATACCTGGTCAACGTTTGGACCATACCTCCGTTAACACCCTGTATAATGTAACCTGTAAAAGTTTGAAAGCCCATGGGTGTCGTCGAGCACTATTTTGAGGGTCCGACGCCCACAAAAAACACCCTTTTCGGCTGTGACTACTAGTAGCAGTGCACCGTAAACCATAGGCGTTCAGTGGTGTTCTAGACTCAACAAGTAAGGAAAGACGGGGTTGGCGATCGAAACGCATCCATATAGCGGCAGCATGGCCACGTATAAGTGAGAATCCTCTTAGGATAATGTACTAATGGTAGTTAGTTCGCTTACGAATTCGGGACACGTTACATGTTCGTTGCAAGTTCTTACGTGTTCTTTTCTTACGCGTCGGCGGCGGTACGCTGCTACTACGAATGAGTTTCCCGTCATCAACTCTTTCATACTCGTTTTTAGACTCATCCAGAATATATCCATTCTAACGGAGTAGTGGGCGCGCATGGTGGCAACCCTGAGCGCACGGTTGCGTAAGATGGGAGGTCCCGTAATTGCCGTCGCTAGATTTACGGTGACCGTTTCGGATAGTTTCCATCGACGCTGAGGTGAAAGATCACTGTGAAATAGAAAGAGGCGACGCCACGGCGAGAACTACGCGGCTGCGCAGCGCTCCGCGCGAACAGTTTTCGGTCTGACTGACTGATGTAACGACTTGATCGGCTATTCAGAACATACGCAACGAGAACGAATATAATATGTACTAGCTGTGCCCGCGCCGTCGGCCGCCGAGACACCTCCCCGTCAATTACGTTTTCGCTTGCTACTCCCTCATTTTTAGGGTTCCGTACCCAAAGGGTGCAAACCTCGCTGTCCGTCCGTCCGTCCGTCCGTCCGTCCGTCTGTCACAGGGCTGTATCTCATGAATCGTAATAGGTAGGCAGCTGAAATGTTCACAGAGTGTGTATTTATTTTGCCGCTATAACAACAAATAGGTAACATTTTCAATTAATAAAAATTAAAGCCACCATACAAAAAACGTGATTTTTTTAAAAGCTTGTACGGAACCCTTCGTGTGTCAGTCTGACTCGCACTTGGCCGGTTTTTTCAACATATCATGATGATATTCGGCAAAAACTTCTTCGAGATGTGCTTGATTTGATTATTTTAGTGAAAACCACATCTAAACAGAATTAGCCGTTTCATCGTGAAAAGCGGCCAAACATTGTTTAAGGTGGCCCAACCCGGCGGGACTAACTCATTCGCGGGAATGGTACAAAACCGTGCTGTTGCGCTCTGGGACCTTCTCTGTTTCAAAGAATAAAACAGGCTCCGTGATGAGGAAGATGCAACATGTCTACAAAAAAGACAATGTGCATAGTGTATGATTTGGTAAGATTTACGAAAATTTTAATTTTAAAACGACTTATAGCTAAAAGTAAACCACGACCGCTGTAGTCAAAAATCTAACAAAACCGCAATAGATTATAAATCTTGATTAGATAAGCTATGTCTGATGACTAATCTTTTTAAGATGGTCTTACGTTATCATTGCGTAATCCACCTCCAAAGTTATTGTATAAAACGCGCGAAAAATTCGAACTTTCGGACCTTATAACTTAGAAATCAAACACAATTTTACAATGCCAATGGTCATCAGACATCTAGTTCGATTAAATAAAGCTATTTTGAGCAAAATTTGAGATCTTTGACAAGAAATATGGGCGTGATCTTCTTTCCCCTTTTGTATGGGGAGTTGAGCCGGTTGGGCCACCTTAAGACAGACAGACAGACAAATAAAACACTTACGAAAAATAGTTTTTTATCATTCGTTTCGATAGTATAAGCCCCTCGTAAAAGTTTTTCTACGTCCAAAATTACAGACACACCCCTCTAATGTTTTATGATTAGTGGAGATGGAAATGTAGGTTATTTTTTATCGACCGAGCGAAGCGCGAAGTGTCTCCGAATGATCTTGGCCAAAAATATTTTCGTGTGTCCAGCATTTCTTCTCTACGGATCGCATTTTTCAACCGATGCTCGTGAAATTTCGTGAACTGTTCGATAATTAGGTGATTTATTTTGGTGATTATGTTTTTGGATTTTTATCAAAATGACAGTGCCATATCTAAAAATTTTAAAAAAATTCACAAAAAGAAAGATCGGGTCTTCAAAGTAAGCTATCAAATTCGCATACATTCATCCATCTATCGTCAGACTAGAGAATCGATTCGTTCATAGCTTACAATATATTTTTGAATGTAATTAATGTAGAGTTCATCACGGTTAGTCCGGTGCTAGTCCGCGTACTAAATTTTGACAGTTCTCTCTGAATACGACTGTAGTCGTTTTTCGTAGAAATCGTATTTCCGGGAAAGACTACCGAACGGCCAGGAAGACATTGTAAATGTGTCCAGCGGCCCTTATTGCCGAACAGCGATTGTCGCTGCCAGCGTCAGTGTCGCTGCTAACGAGACATCGCATACCAAATTTTGCGGCTACCGTTACTACGGATAATAGATAGGCAACCTCATTTAATTTTTATCCGCAGCCGCCATCGACATAGTCTATGTCGTCGGTATCGTTAAGTCGATGGTAGCCGAAAAATCTTGTATGCGATGACTCGTTAGCAGCGGCAGTCGCTGTTCGGCAATAAGGCCGCAGGTATGCCCCAAATTTACAATAGCCGTGTAGGAAGAGCGCGGATTCACGAGTGGCGAGGTGTGCGCAGGCGTGACCCCCCCCCCCCCCCTCCCACCCGCGGCCCGCCTGTCGCCTCCCCGCCACCCTGCCGCCGCGGGCGCCGATCTACAGCGCGATGAAGCTATAAATTACAATAATTCATTGCGAAATTGTTTCTCTTACCGCCGTACTCCGGCCCTTGTACACGGCTCCACTGCGCCGTGGTCGAAAGAAATCTTGAATCTTGCGCCAGGCACTTTGGCCGGTGCGGAAAACTGGCCAAACAAGCTGTTTTTCGTAATTTTTTTGTTATGTAAATTTTTGTTTTCTTCCTTTTAACTTTCCCGACGACGCCCATGAGCTTTTATAGGCGTGGTTTTCGCAGCCGGCCGGCCATTTTTGAAGGCACCCAGGTTGTACTTTGGGGGAAATACCTCGGAATTCCATAGTTTACCGACCCTATAGACAAAGAGCCTAGAGGATCGGTTGGTTCTGATTTTTGAGTGTCGAGAGAGAACGGGTACATTTCCTGCCTCTTCCGCAGTGTGCGATGGTAGAAAGGGGACGGAGGGACAGCGTTATGCAGCTCCGACGACCGTTCTCCATGGCAAAGACGGTAGAACACAGAGAAAAACCCTACAACCCTTCGGAGTTGGAGCCTTTAGTTTACTTTGCTTTGATATTTGGTCATGTAGGCTATGTGTGGATATTGAAACACTTGAATGTAGTAGTAATTTCTGTAGGGCTTCCCAGCTTGATTTTTGGGATAACTGGCGGAGTTTTGTTCGCTTACCACCACGGGCGCATCAGAGCAAGGAATAATGTATGTAATGTAATAGTATTCATGCCCTGCTGTACCAGCTTGGCAATGAATTGGATGGTGTCATATACTCGGGTAGTATAGGACACCAGGCACCGATCAGAGTTCTCAAAGGGATGTTTGAAAACTAAAGGCTTTTCACGCGGCGGGAGAAGACATTTTTCGACGTTTCGAACTGATCGTTCAGCCCGTTGTCAAGGAGGCTACTTTGGATTACATGTCCACTTCTCTCCTGACAATTGCGTCAGCCAACGAATTTCTCTATTATATTCGAATCGACACATTCGCAGCTTCGAATCCTGCTTCCGACGAATGTAAGGACCAACATTTTTTCAGATTCTTTTTAAAATCGGATTATAATGCTTCAAATGTAGATGTCGCTAAAACTCAAATTAATGAAAATCATATTTGTCATGAACTGTTGCATACGCCATGAATTGTTAACTTTCGTAAATTCTTGCCTATGTTTTTGTTTAAAAAAATGACAAACGCTTTTGTAAATTTAGACTAAGCTCCGATTGCACGAAGAGACGGCTGAGTCAATCATTGTTCAAACACTGACTTTTAGTGAACCGCATGGAGTTCCTTCCCTACTGTCCATACAAAGTGCACGTCACGTTAATCATACGTGTACGTTGATTTTGATGTTTTGTCCTTTCGTGTTGAAAAGCTGATTTTCTTGCCAGTTCTTCTTCGCTGTGATTTGTTTTGCTGAACATATGACATATGACAAATTCGAGTGCAGTGTACTGTCTATGGATGATGAATAAACAATAAAAAATATGATACAATACAAATACCCGAGAAGCTATTGCGTGTGGATTACACAATAATTTTATTCATGTATTTAAAAAAGCATGAAATATTTTTGAATTTGCTAACTCGTTTGAGAGCGAAATTTAAAAACGTAGACGAACCATGCACAAGGTCCTGCCGATGCACGCCCGCGCAGGCTAATCGGTTCCCGCGAACTGATCGCTTTCCTGCCGCGCCGCCGAGCCGCGGAGCGCTGAGCGCAAAGGAGGCAACCGACGGGGTCAAAATAGGCCGTGAAGCGAGGACACATTCATTAAAGAAAGATATAAAAAAAACTAATACTAGGCTGGACCCGAACTAGCAACACATACCATTCGCGGGTGTTGCGTCTACCGATTTCGCCACCTGATGCATATGTTACAGTTAAAGCCCGATGTTGGTTAAAGTATGAAACCTATTTTTCTTAAAGGTAACTAAGATTTTCAATATATACCCGTTGTCGAGGGCACTAATTTACAGTTTATGGTAAGATAAAAAAATTACGTTAACCAATTTTTTTTTTTCCAATTTTTTCATTAAAAAAACATTTTGGTGTTAAATTTTTTAGAAATCCAAAAATTCCTGCATTCTTCAAGGAAGAAATAATTTCGAAATTTAACCAACATCGGGCTATAACCGTAATATGTACACAAAATTTGGAATTCTTCTAGTCCCTCATCCCGTTATCAATGCCCCTATATCATGCATGTGTATATCAACGGATATTGTCTGCAAAGATTGAACATTCAAATATATTGCCGTATATCTCTCCGCAGTCTACTATCCGCAGTAATTATTTTAAAGTAAACGAAAATTGCTTCAACTCGAACCCAAGAAAACATTTTTTATCTAAGACAGAAGTGATATTTTAGCACAAACTGCTAAAGGCGTGAACTAAAGTGGCAAAGATTAAATGTTTTGTCCTGTATACGTTCCTAAACCATTCGTCTGATCGCTATAAAACGTTGGTGAGTTGTACGAGTCGTATTCACTACGTATAATATTCACAACGTATAAAAGTATTTTTTTCCAAAAAATCAAAACCATGCGTATCGTATAATTTTATATTTTGTGCATGAAGAAAGTTTAAAAATAGAATCAACTCTTTGCATCATGCAGAACGTATAATAGTCACAACGTATAATATTCCTAACGTGAATTCACAAAAAAAGAAAACCATGAAGAACGTATAATATGCCATGAAGCACTGCCTCAAGCGCCCTAATTACGATACATTTAAGGCTGAAATTGCTACGAATCGATATTTGTTAAAGAGTAACAATTTGCTACAATTTCGAAAGGCCACCTTACGCTAATTGAGACGATCGAAAAGTCGCGTGCGAGTATACGCTTAAAAACTATATTCATAACGGCGCTTATCGTATGAAAAGTTTTTGGATTATATGATATGCATGGTTTTATTTTTTTGTTAAATAAAGAAACTTCTTCATGCACTATGTATAAAATTATACGATCTGCCGATTATACGTTGTGCATGGTTTTAAAATTTTGTTAAAATATGATATTATACGATCTGCATATTAGACGTTCTGCCGTTCCTCCAGTTGTACGCGCATCCTCTAAGGTTTCTCACCACATTTTACAAAGCTCCGTTCAGGTTAATGTTCAAAACGACATTGATCCTAGCGGAGCCGGGTACCTGAGCTGGTATATGAATAAAAATACATTTCAGTTACGAAATGTGCACTGAACCAGTCAATCAATTATCTTTTATCTGTTGGTGTGCATAAAATTAGGGGTAGTTTCTGAGCCCCGATTAATAAAAGAACATTTTCAATTTTAATTTTAAAATAAAAAAAATCGAGACGTCGAGGTAAAGCCTTGACGTCTTTAAAGCTGAAGAATGCGTACGTGCGTAAACGCTGCGGTAGGTACCAGCTGCAGAAGTTGGTTCACTTCACGGCTTAACAAAATAAATTAATCTGCGGCACAACGAGAGTTGCGACGTAATTATTTTCCCATAAATAACAAGAGGAGCAAATCGCCCCCGACGTGTTATTATTAAAATGCGATTTAGCATAAAAATCCAATGTTATCCGCGATCTTCTTCGGTCGTGCTAAAAACTCCTCGAGTTGAATTCAATCTTAACCTTTCAGAAATACGGTCTTAAGTTACCTGTTCCGGTTGAGACCATCGGGTCTGGACCTGGTAATCGATCTTGCAATGAAGCCATAAATTATAATAATACCTTTAGAAAATTATTTTCCGCGAATGAGCTTTTGTTTTGCCCGATAAATAAACAGTATGCGCAGGCGCATCCTAGATCGAATATTTAGTTTTGAATTAGTTTATTGTAATTGTTGTTTATTGTTTATTCATCATCCACAGGCAGCACACTGCCCTCGGATTTGTTATATTTTATCAATAGCCAGTTCAGCGTTCACGGCGAAAAAGAACTGGCAAGAAACTTAGCTGATTTTTTTCAACGTCCACTTAGTCTAAGTTTACAAATTTGTTTGCCACTGCTTACAGAAATACGGGTTATTGGTACCCGTTTATGTCAATACATTAAATTAATATTAATTCACAAAAATCTACCATTCACGCCGTATGCAACAGTTCATGACAAATATCGGTTTATTCTGCAAAGTCATGTCCGTCATCTAACATGTTGCCAATTGGAGCAGGCCAGTCCCCACAAACAGCACCCGTTCACGAGCATCACGCCGGGTCCAGCCATCGCCTCTCTCAACCATATTTTAGGGGAAGAGGTGACCCGAACCAAGCGTCACCACTAGCAAGGACCCTGAAGCGATGCTCTGCTCCAGTGGCAACAAGAAGAAAAAATAAAAATTGTTTTACATGTCCACGTTTAGTTTTATTACTATTATTTCTGTCATGAACTACTACAGTGACTTGATCACATAGTAACATAACGAAAAGCTAAACTTATTATAAATTTAACTAATTTCTGAAAAATATATTCCGACAAAATGAATGGGAAATGAATTCCGACAATAATGTATTTGATTATTTTAATAATAATTGAAGTATTGATCTTATGTGGTTTAGGGTCTCAATATGTCTACAAATTTAATTACGTATTTTCCGTCATTGAAAGAGGTATCAGAAACTCAAGAAAAATTCAAGAAAATAATTGTTGAAAAATAAAATACAGATTTTCCGCATATTTCAAACTAGTTTGAAATATGCGGAAAAAATGGCGTAATATATGTATTAAATAAACTCTTTGCAATTATAATATATTTAAAAAAAAAAAATATACATATGTCACCACATTTTTTGTTAAATTTATGTTTCTCTTTACCATATAACTTTTAGTTGATCATCACACAATGGCTAATGATAAACAATAAACATAATTTATTCGTAACGTAAATAAATAATGTGAAAAAAAATGTTAATAATAAAGTAATAATAATCAGTAATTTAACAATGTAAATAAAGTATGTTTTATAAAATTATTTAAAATCTTATATCAAAGAAGAAGGTATAAAGACCAAGATAATAACTTCTTATTTAGTTTAGTTTTTAGATAAAATGTATTCGATTTAATCGTTTAAACTGATAAAGCTATTATGAATACATTATTGTTAATTAACATAATATTCCCATCTAACACGTTCATAAAATTTCTCCGCTCCTTTCATAAGACTACAACTTACCTGGTCATTGCAGTTTCATCGGTTGTGCAAATCATATTAAATGCATCAACATCAAAGCGACTCGCCGATAGTATTAAATTGAATGGATTCCGACGGGCGCAGATTCCGCAGTACCGCAAACAGCACCACACTGCGGAGCGACGCGACAGCGTGGCGGCGCGATAGCAAAGTGCAAGAACATCAAAAACCGGCCAAGTGCGAGTCCGACTCGCTCACGAAGGGTTCCGTACCATCGTACGAGATGGTACGGAACCCTTTAATGTTTTAATGTTACCTATTTGTTGTTATAGCGGCAAAATGCAAACGCACTCTGTGAAAATTTCAGCTGCCTACCTATTACAGTTCATGAGATACAGCCCTGTGACGGACGGACGGACGGACAGACAGTGGAGGCTTAGTAATAGGGTTCCGTTGACACCCTTTGGGTGCGAACCCTAAAAACCTGGCCAAGTGCGAGTCGGACTCGCACACGAAGGGTTCCGTATCATACAATACGGTTCCGTTGGCACCCTTTGGGTACGGAACCCTAAAAACGAGTGGACACGAGATGTTCATATTTCACCGTCACTAAAAGCGTAGACAAAATCGTTATTATATGTTTTAAAAAGAAATACCAAAAATAAATTATTGAAACCTTCACAGACGATAAGATAGGTTTGTTATGCGTCAAATTTTTCATAGGCCTGTTGTTTTTTAATGAAAATATACAACAAATTTCCGTTTTATATAACAGCGAGTCGCGCGCGTAGTCGGCGCTCCTATGGGCTCGCTGCATGGAAGATGCCTCTTTGGGAAAACACGCGGCACGCGGTGTGAGCGCATGTATCACGTCTATTCCTTTTCAATCGCTCTTGGCGAAGTGGTTTGGTCTGGAGTCTGCCAATTCTAGGAACCCCCGCATCTGTATATGTTTCAGTGATATGTTAGTAGTAATATATATAATAATAATAATAATAACGTTTATTGCACGATAAAGTGTACAAAAGGTAGAGCTTAATGCCTAAAGTCATTTTCTACCAGCCTACCTTACAATATTGAGAACAGAAAAGGGTAGGCGCAAATAACAAGAGAAAAAAAAACAGAACATCTATACAACACATTAAATTTTAAGTACTTAATTATAACACATATAAATAATAATATATATATAAACTGCCTATATCTATAATGACAATGATATGTTTAGGTTTTTTTTATGCAACCTGACATGGAGGGCTAATACCAATAATACGCATTAGCCCAATGTACCACATTACCGAAGGAATTAGGTGCCATGCCAGGACCTTCCCTTTATGAGCACGGCTGCATTGAACTGGATGGAAAATACGGAAAATTTTTCATTGCCGCTTCGACCATCCTTCATCGAATGCGATGGTACCAACCCGGGCGGCCTAAACCCTACTACCTAGTAGGGGAAGGGGACCTACAGTTTTACATGGATTCCGAACCATGGAGCAGCTCGCATTCGTGACGAAATGCATGTATCTAACTCAGAATGAGGAAGGAAGTGGTGCATGAACGGGGCGAGGATTTGAACCCAGACCTCTGGTATGCTAGTCTAGTCCCCGCACCACTAGGCTACGAGCCGCTCTATTAGTTTTTTGTGGTTAGAGCAGTGTTTTTGGTCTAAATTTTTGACCTGTCTAAAATGTGAAAATAATATTATCGAATACTTCGAATGCATGTATATTTACAAAGTGAGCATGGAATAACAGGAGTATCAGTAGCAACCGTAACTCGTTTGCATGGCGGCAGCGCTTACGAGTGAGTTCGCTTACGCATTCAATTATTAAGGATTTTCCGGTGTTGAAACGACGTTCTTACAAGAAAAAATAAGCAAGAATTTGTAAGCGAACTTACCGCCGCCATAAGATTGTTTTTATGAAAAACCGGTATGGGTGACAGAATGAATTTCGATCGACACTCGCGTTTTTCTTAACCTTCATTATATAGCTGTGGCATTTTTGAATTTTTACAATAGATATTTGCTTTTATCACAGATATTGCCGTTAGATCCTTAGATTTCTTTTTCATCCAATGTTAGGTCTAATAAAGTTTTTTTTATAACTTTGTGTTCCCTTTTTTAATTGGCATCGGTATAGGAAAGGTAAGTTGCACAAATTTCGACTAATTGCCAATTTCCACTTTCAAAGACAGTGGCTTTGAGTCGCAGCTGAAGAATGGTGTCAGGGTGAATTATTGTTCAACCCCCTTTCCTTCTTTATGATAAGTGAAAGTATCATTAAACAACTGAAACAATGAGCTGTTAATTATTTGATAGCTGGCTCCCCATCTCACGCGGAGTTGGGCGAATTTATCGCTGTCGTGTCGCTGTAGCCTGATCTAGAGTGTAGCCACGTGACTATTTTGTGATGCCGTTAATTAATCTCAAACAGTAAATCAAAAGAAGACATGACATCGAGGGAAACGCATTTCGATCTTCTGATAGCATCAACACTCATTAGGCTAACTGCTGAACAAATCACTTGAAACCAACGAATTCCGTAGTTCTTAGGACTAATTGAAATTTATGAGGTTCATGAAAATGTATTTAGTGGCTTTTTTATATGCAACCTGACATGGATGGCTAATACAACACAATAACGGTTTTGATATGCGGATCTATTCCCGAAGGAATTAGATGCCATACCAGAGAGTATGCACAGAAAATTTTACTGCATCTGCCTTCGTTTAAGTTCTGATGAAAAATAACCGACTTCAAAGAAAAAGCACTAAAAAGTAAAAAATAATTTTCATTTTTGTAGTTACGATTTCTGTTATTTTTTGAGTCGGCGTCAGCCGGGCACGCGCTGCGCCAATCAAGAGAACCTAACCTAACCTAACCTAACCTTGGCTGACACCGACTCAAAAAATAACAGAAATCGTAACTACAAAAATGGCAATTATTTTTTACTTTTTAGTGATTTTTCTTTGAAGTCGGTTATTTTTTTTTATTTGTTTATTTTTAGTGAATCTGAAGTACACTTACTAATTTGTACACGTCCTTTCCAATAGAACTTAACCGAAATCGGTTGGCGTTATATTGAGTTATTCGTCCATTTGTCGCGCACATCTTAATACAAATTTAAGACTTTTATGATTTTCTCATGGATATCATTGTCAGAACTTAACCAAATTAAAATGGGACTACTTGGGAAGCACTAGCTATCATTTAAAAAAATAATCATCAAAATCGGTTCACCCAGGCAAAAGTTATGAGGTAACAAACATAAAAAAAAACATCTCCTTTTTTGAAGTCGGTTAAAAAGAGCCGTTTTCCCTAAATTATATCAAATTAAGCTCCACTACTAAATTTAATTAATAGTAAAAAAAAACGTGTTGAACAAAGATAGGTCTTTTGTTTGTGTTTAACCATTAGAATTCTACTGTTGTTCTCTTTCATCTTTCAAGTTAAAAAGCGACATCCACATTTACATTGAAGCATTTTATTCACATTTTGAAAATTCAATTTCAAACTTCAATTTTCGAAATCTTATGATAATGATTCAATGGACATGTTGCTATACAACCTCAAATTCATAAAAACATAAATCTAATAACATAAGACATAACTTTAATTTCGTACTAACATTTAATGTACGCTGTAAAAATATTTTTAAATAAAAAAAGGACCGCCTTCAAAAAAACCGGAACTAAAAAGCAAAAAATAATTGGTTACTTTTAATTAATGTACGAAAAGCTATTTTAATTCTAACTAATTATGTACAATTTCTTAATTTTTAATCATCTTTTGAAGTCGGTGCCTTGGGTAGAGTTCGCTTCGCACGCTGCTGACCGAACAGACACTATTTCAGCCGAACACACCCGAAGTCTACGAGAGCGTAAACAACCTGAGTCAGCAATGATTGGTCCACAGAGCATTTTGTCTAACTGGAGATGCCCTTAGCGTTGGTTTACGTGTAAGCTGATATCGATACAGCGCAGCGTACTGAAATTGGGTTTCAGCGATTATTATTAGTACTTTCGGGTTTATAAAGGCTGGTCTGGTGAAGGAGGACGTTAATTCGCTGCTCTGTGTTGATTGGTACTTCCCTGCGACATCGTTGTCTGAACGAGACGATTTCTGCCGAAATTGGTGAGATATGTACTAACCGCACACTTTCTCTCGTTTCGTTTTGACACGAAGTTGAGAGCAGACACCTCAAAGTCGCTACCTATTGTTTTCTGTTCTTTTTTATGTTTGTATTTTTTTTTGTTTTATGTTATGTAGGTATTTAGGTAGAATAAAAAGTACAAGCTACACCTACCTAAATATTTATCATATAAGTGGTCGTTGTTTTTTTTATATTGGTTTGTTCGTAAGGTTTTCTTGTAAATATTTTGTTTTTATTGTATTAGGTATTTAGTTTAAGTATAAGGCATATTTAAATTACAAAGTACTTGCCTAAATACCTACTTACATACGTTTTTCTGACCAGTTTGTTCATGTAATTTTTGTTATTGTGTTTTGTTCAAGTAGGTAAATGTAAGTAGCTACCTACTTATATTTCTTTCTTAGCCATAGGTAATATTAATCTAACTACTTGCAGCCCTTAAAGAACGTCTACCCAAGGCACCGACTTCAAAAGATGATTAAAAATTAAGAAATTGTACATAATTAGTTAGAATTAAAATAGCTTTTCGTACATTAATTAAAAGTAACCAATTATTTTTTGCTTTTTAGTTCCGGTTTTTTTGAAGGCGGTCCTTTTTTTATTTAAAAATATTTTATTTTTTGCTTTTTAGTGGTGGCGTAACTTTTAAGTCAAGGTGGGCGAGCCCTCCTGCTCAACTTCACATACAAAGTGGAAAGAAGATATACATACATATACAATTCAATACAATACAATGAACGAGCATTAGCAGAAATACAACCATTGAGAAATCTCATTTCTGACGAAAGGTAGACCGGTAACTATCTGGATTCATGAGTTCACGGTTGATACGTACGATAATTGATACGATGAGATCACGTGAGATAGAGTGCTGTGACAGACGGACGGACGGACGGACAGCGGAAGTTGGTGCCCTTTGGGAACGGAACCCTAAAAAGACAAAACAACGATGAACCGGAACCGCTGAGCTTCTGAATTTCTCATCCTACCATCGTTCCGGATAGTCTGTTTCTTGCGTAAGTTTAAGTTGTATGAAAATGTGTACATATCGGCCTCGTTTATCCCCCCTTAACAGTTGAATTTTGTAAAATCCGTTGTGAGCGAGCCTTTTCGTCTTAACAAGAAGTCACTGAAAATTTTAAGTTTCGAGGATAATTGGTTTCAGAGATCTCAACATGAGTCGTTTTCGCCTAAATGTGTTCATTTTGACCTGTTTTACCCCCCTAATAGTATAATTTCCAAAAATATTTTCTTCTTAAGAATTCCCATCTAAAACAAAACATACTCTGACATTTCTGGGTTCAGCGGCTCTAGAGATAGAAATGTGTACAATTTGCCCTCTTTTACCCCCCTTGAATACCCCCAACAGTTGAAGTAAAAAAAAACCTCTCATACTGAGCAATCTCACCCGAAAAGAAAGCTACTGTAACTAAAAAATCACTTTTCTGGGTTCGCGGGGTTAAGAAATTCGATGTTTGTTATAGTTAAGTACCAAACTACTGAAACGATTTTGATAAAAAAAAAATGGGACCAACTAGAAAGTATACCCTTTCGAACAAAAAAAGAATTTTCCAAATCGGTCCACGGGTCTTCGAGTAATCGGTGAACATACATAAAAAAAAAAAAAAAAAAAAAAAGATTCCGACGAATTGATAACCTCCTCCTTTTTTGAAGTCGGTTAAAAATTGTAATCATAGCGACATGTCTTCTGTGATTTAAGTTCATTGCTACACCCACGTTCGGTCCTAAATATAGTAACCACTAAACATTCACATTGATTCTAAACCTAGATATAAAGTAGCAATTCTGAAATAAATTTACCTACTTGTATGGGTGAATGTGCCTTGCCTATCATTTACTTGTAATAGTGTGCACTTGCTCAATACACTTTGCTTAAAGAGGTGAGTTTAGTTGTTAGATTAAGTCGAGGATTAAGTCATAATTGTTCTTAAGGTGGCCCAACCCGCTTATCTCCCCATACAAAAGGGGAAAGAAGATCACGCCCATATTTCTTGTCAGAGATCCAAAATTTTTCTCAAAATAGCTTTATTTGATCGAACTAGATGTCTGATGACCATTGGCATTGTAAAATTGTGTTTGGTTTCTAAGTTATAAGGTCCGAAAGCTCGAATTTTTCGCGCGTTTTTTACAATAACTTTGGAGATGGATTACGCAATGATAAAGTAAGAACATCGTAAAAAGATTAATCATCAGACATAGCTTATTTAATCAAGATATATGATCTATTTGGTTTTTGTTAGATTTTCGACTACAGCGGGCGTGGTTTACTTTTAGCTAAAAGTCGTTTTGAAATTAAAATTTTCGTAAATCTTACCAAATCATACACTATGCACATTGTCTTTTTTGTGTACATGTTGCATCTTCTTCATCACGGAGCCTGTCTTATTCTTTGAAACAGAGAAGGTCCCAGAGCGCAACAGAACGGTTTTGTACCGTTCCCGCGAATGAGTTAGGCCCGCCGGGTTGGGCCACCTTAAGTTTACACCGGTTGCTGTACATAATATTTGTTTTCCGGTGCGCGATGCCGCTTTCGGTTTTCCACCATCGCTCAACGCAGGGAATGCGCACATTCACTGCTGACATTTCTAAAATAAGAATCAGCCGGTCCTCTCGATCCTTTATTTATGCGGTCGGCAAACTATGGAATCGACTCCCTACCGAGCTCTTTCCCCTAAAGTACAACCTGGGTTCCTTCATAAGGCGTGTAGAAGCACATGGCCGACCGACATGGTTTTTGCAGCCTCCGTTAAGGTTCGAAAGGCTTAACATAAATAAAAACCCAAGGTGAATAACACATTGAGGAGCTGGCAACCAGGAATGCAGCCGCATGGCAGCCCATATCCAGTCGGCCCGATCGAGTCGCGGTGCGTACTAGAATCCCAGCGGCACCCTCAAAGCGTTGGTCCCGGCAAGTAACACCTAGGACATACGGGATGCCAGGCATTGCTGGACCCACTCTGCGGCCGACTCGCATAGGAAACAATGCACCTATAGTGATTTTATGTTACTTAATTAGTTCATAAAAGTAAACTGCTTAGCGTACGGTCTGGCAATAAAATGTATACATTTTCAGATTGGCCCGGGCAACGTTGAATATCGAACCTTATCGAAAAAATTGTATCGAACAGAGGTAAAGTGATTTTTAAAGACATTACATAAAAGTACAAAGCGTAATATTGGAGCATTTATATATGAGTGTATCTGCATGGAAGCACAGAGAAGTTGCACCAGCCTTTCTGCAATCCAAAATTAATTAAAACCATTTTACATAGACCAGTAAGCTTTATTTTAATTATTTCATGCATACATTCAGTACTTTATGTTAAAACGACTTTACATGTATGTGTATCTAAACTATTTATCTCAACTTTTGTATTTATATTCTGTAATTCTTCAGTTCGATTCGGGTTTTGGTCTTTAACCCATTGGATTTCTGAGGTATTTATCCCCCATGCCAGATTTTCCCTGAAGGTCAGAACTTTTTCAATAAGGTGATTTTCAAGCCAAAATCGATGTTAATATCGACCTTACTTCGTCTTTTGCAATAAGAAGTATTTTATAATTTGTATTATCAAATAAGTATTGGTATACTTATTTATATGTTTATTTATTTATGGAGAAAAAACCGATGCAGATTGAATGAAAGTCGGTCTTGTAAGAACACGAGGAAGAAAGGGTAAAAATTGCATTAAAATTATAAAATAATATCACTAAGATGCTATAACGCCAACATATATTTTAAGACGATCACTCAAAAGTTTAACCGTAAATTTTATATTTTGGTTTGAAAATTATTTTGTTATATTTATCAAAAACACTGTTCTGTTGACAGTACCCTACACGAGAAGCTCTATAAAAGTGCCGTCACATACATATACCCTTCGGCCGGTAGCGGCGGCGCGGCGGGAGTTGGCGTCGTAACGAAATACGCACTAATGAAGTAATTATTTTATTTCTGACGCACTAAAGCTAAATGGTGCATTCATGCATACCGCGGCGGTGACCGGCGGCGGACTGCATCCCGTGCGGGAGGATGCGGGTTCAATTCCAGCGATAAAAACTCTTTCAAGCAGCGAGACGGTGCGCATGAGAGGATGTGAGGTGTCCATTTTCTCATTCTCCCAGCGAGAATAGGATTTCAACAGCGCCGTAGTGTATATTCACACCATTAGAGACATCCTCGGTAATTAAGTCTTAATACATTTCTAGAAGTAAAACTTGCGTTACTAGAATTTGCTTAAACTTTCGTCGAAAAAAAAAGCTCCCTTTGAAGCCACATGAACGAGAGAAGATAAGTTGATCGTCACGTATTAGTATAAAATTCCTGTTGTAATGAAAGGTTTCAATTTCCTTTAAAACTGGAACTTGTCCTTTTATGCTCGTTTTGCGCCCGTATCCACCACCTCCAGATACAAAAATCCCGTTACTTTTCTGTTACACCATACAAATATAGTTACTTATCGGATTTCAGGTAACTGGGGGTGGTGAAAACAGGGATTCAAACCAGCGCGCGTATCTTAAATTTCGTAGTCGTTTTTGAACGTTTTTCTTTTTTGAAAAATCATAACCAACTTGGTTATGATTTTACGATACACGTAAAGAAAACCTTCATAAAGATTCTGTGGTTAACCAACGAACGTGCAGATACAGCTATCTATTTGTTTCTTTATATCAGATATTCAATGTCAAGTAAATTGTAACAGTGGTTTTTAAGTAATTATTTAACTAAGTTTGCGTAGGCAGCGTAATTATCTGATGTTTCCAAGCCCACCTTGAACACCACAATTGAAAGTGGCATGTTAGTGCAAGACGAGTGTATGACATTTCATCCTAGTTTAGTTGAGTAGCGAAGTAAGTTGTCAACTGAGTTTGAGGCGGCCCATCCCGCTCAACTCCCCATTCAAACGGGGAAAGAAGACCACGCCCATATTGATTGTCAAAGATCCCAAATTTTGCTCAAAATAGCTTTATTTGATCGAAATAGATGTCTGATGACCGTTGGCATTGTAAAATTGTGTTTGGTTTCTAAGTTATAAGGTCCGAAAGTTCCATTTTTTCGCGCGTTTTATACAATAACTTTGGAGGTGGATTACGCAATGACAAAGTAAGAAAATCTTAAAAAGATTAGTCATCAGACATAGCTTATTTAATCAAGATTGATAATCTATTTGGTTTCTGTTAGATTTTGGACTACAGCGGTCGTAATTTAATTTTAGCTATAAGTCGTTTTGTAATTAAAATTTTCGTAAATCATACTAAATCATACACTATATGCACATTGTCTTTTTTGTGGACATGTTGCATCTTCCTCATCATGGAGCCTGTCTTATTCATTGAAACAGAGAAGGTCCCAGAGCGCAACAGCACGGTTTTGTACCGTGCCCGCGAATGAGTTAGTCCCGCCGGGTTGGGCCACCTTAAATATCCCAACTTATCTCGTCAACCTGTCCACACGAAGAGAGTGAGCAGCAAGTAGGAAGTGGTAACTTACTCGGACTAGTTGACGCGTGGTGCCTCCATGCATGATCACACTCGGGTTTATAGCATAGAAGATACGCATGGGCGCGCCACAGGCAGGATGCGTTTAAAGACGAGTACGTCGGAGACGGAAACATTTTGGAGTCCGCGACGTCGTGATGTCGGTGAACTTTTTTGTGCACCGTACCGCGTTGAGGAATGCTTCGAATGTCGCGCGTCCGGACATTTTGTTACCAAATGCTGTCGGAGGTAAATAGACTTCGATTTTTTGCATATCTTTGAATACCTGTGCCGATTTGAGTTACCCGATTATTGGTAGTATCACTGGCAAGGCATGAATTTGAGCGGTTAGTAGCTCAGCGGCGACTTGCTTTCAATGCCATGGTCATGGGTTCAATCTCCGCCCAGTTCATGCAACACTTTCTTTCTTTTTTTGAGTTGGATAATTGCATTTTGTCACGATCTGTTCTCCAATTAGGTGGTAGAGTTAACGCCGCCCGGATTGGTACCATCGCATCGGTTGAAAGATGGGCTAAGCGAAAATAGTCCATTTTCTCCATATGTGTAGTTCAATGTAGCCGGAGTCGTCGACGAGACGCACCGGACGGGGCTAGGGTTGACGACAGTAGGTGCCATCCATACACAAAAAAACCGGCCAAGTGCGGGTCGGACTCGCAAACGAAGGGCCATGGCACCGTAGAACTATATGCCTTTGAATGTTTTGGGGGCCTTCAATTTTTATTACTTTTTAATTTAAATTATAAAAAAACACGTTTGTTGTATGTATCTTTAATATTGTTTGTTTTTTATTTTACCTATTTGTTGTTGTAGTGGCAAAATAAATACACACTCTGCTGCAATTTCAGCTGCCTACCGATTACCTCATGAGATGAGATACAGCACTGTGACAGACGGACGGACGGACGGATGGCCTGACGGACGGCGGAGGCTTTGTAATAGGGTTCCGGTGTCACCCTTTGGGTACGGAATCCTAAAAAATACATTTAGCAAGCTTGAAACGGAGGCAAAGAATGTATACACTCGGAGGTGCGGCGAGGGAAGTGAAAGGGCCGCGGGCTTCAGCATCGGCGATGTCCGGTGCCGATACAATAACCATTCGACAGCGACTTAATGGCAGCTGTTAAGGCTGTTGTGAAGGCAGCGGAAATAGAAGATTTTTTTTTTTTAAGAAATGCATTCTTTGACCATTGGTCAAGGCACAATCTTGCACGGCGACTAGCGAAATCGTCTTCCAAGCCCTAACGGTTCCCTATCCCTACAAGTTATCAGATTTTAATAAAAAAATATCGCTTGTGAAAGCTTCATTTTGTGTCCTTATTTTTAATTTTTTTTGTGAATACCATTTTTTCAGCATAAAAAATCTAAAATTTATGTAAAAAACCGGCCAAGTGCGAGTCGGACTCGCACCCGAAGGGTTCCGTACCATCGCACAAGATTTACCAAAAAAAACACGTTTTTTGTATGCATTCCAATGTTTTAGGCAATCATATGTTCTTAGATTTACACCGTCGCTGTACATAATGTTTTGAAAACTTACGGTTACCGTTTGACGAGCCGGGCTGTCAGACGTAACTCCGGGGCAACGAAGTGGCCCTGACGATGCTTCCGTCGTGGGAAGCGAAACATGTCGGCCAAGCACGGCATTGCACACCGGAAAACCGTAAGTTTTCAAAACACTTTTAGGCAATCGTTTCCAATCCAAAAGCTATATAAAAAAAATTAACACATACAGACGTAGATTTTGACAATGTATTCTAGAATCCAACATATCAAAAACCTAGTAAAACACTAAGAGCATGTAAACAGTTATCATCCTTAGTACGGGGAATCGATAGGGTAACGACTCTGTCAAGAGCTTTTAATTTTCACCAAGTTAAAAGAATACCAAGTCAAAATCTAGACTGAACCAAGAACAGAATTAATCTCAACGTTAGCCAGACAACGTAAGCCAATATGGCAATAAATTTTTTTTTCTATGAAATTTCAATCGTACTTAATTTCTCAAACATGTATCGATACACAAACATATTGCCAATATTGTCTAGTTTTATAGATTTGAGACAACATTTATTAAATCGAGTACGCATTCTCTTTCTATGCTTGCTTGAATATTATCCGTGTTTTCCAATCAGCTCAAGACGTAAAACGGTAGGTCCCTTGCTGACTAGAGGAAGGATGATTCCCATCCGATGTGGTACCAACGCATTGAAAGAGGAACTGTAAAAGCGCAAATGGATATTCATTCAGGTCAATGTAATCTTGCCTGAACCGCGTAATATAAAGAGGCTGTGCACCGAGTTCTCCACACATGTCGAGTCACTTAAAAAGTTGGCTTATGTAACACCCACTTTGATTACGTTCGTTGCATTCTCGAAGGAACTAAAATCCCTTTGCCATTTTCTTGACGAAAATATTCCGGAGCATAGTATTTCAATTATTCAAGGTTTCCCGTCGAAAAAATAGCTTTAATAACCGTTATAAAAGCGGTTTTTTAGACTCAGGATTTCTGTATCCTGATTACGGAATTCCAGGACCTGCAGGACCTTCCCATAATTTTAGCACAGCTGAACTGGATACATGGAAAACGGTATCTTTCGACGGTCTTTCTAAATCCGATAGTTTGTCGAACTCTAAAGGCTCCGCTCTCGTCTTAAGGTGGCCCAACCCGGCGGGACTAACTCATTCGCGGGCACGGTACAAAACCGTGCTGTTTCGCTCTGGGACCTTCTCTGTTTCAAAGAAAAAGACAGGCTCCGTGATGAGGAAGATGCAACATGTCTACAAAAAATACAATGTGTATAGTATGATTTGGTAAGATTTACGAAAATTTTAATTACAAAACGACTTATAGCTAAAAGTAAACCACGACCGCTGTAGTAAGAAGTCTAACAAAAACCAAATAGAAAATAAATCTTGATTAAATAAGCTATGTCTGATGACTAATCTTTTTGAGATGTTCTTACTTTATCATTGCGTAATCCACCACGTTATTGTAAGAAACGCGCGAAACATCAAATGTTTCACACTTTCGGACCTTATAACGTAGAAACCAAACTACAAACATCTGGTTCGATCAAATAAAGCTATTTTGAGCAAAATATGGGATCTCTGACAAGAAATATGGGCGTGATCTTCTTTCCCCGCTTGTATGGGGAGTTGAGCGGGATGGCCCACCTTAAGACGTTAAAACAAATAGCGACAAGTTAACGAAGTGAACCGTAAAAGGTGCAGATTCTTATCGCCGACACGATGCTAGCGTCACTGACTCGCCTTTTTGCTGAGCGCTCACCGAACGAGACCATTTTAGGACTAACGATAACCCTTTGAGTTAATTCTCAGCCTGGCTCAGCGATCTCAGCGATCTCAGCTTACTGTCAGCTGCTCCGGGCTGTACCGTGGAAAGTTACTGTGCAAATTGTCCGTCCGTCCGTCCGTCCGTCCGTCCGTCCGTCCGCCTGTCACAGGGCTGTATCTCACAAACCGTAATATATAGGCAGCTGATTTTTTTTACAGAATGTGTATTTATTTAGCCGCTATAACAACAAATAGGTAACATTTAAAAGTAATAAGAATTAAAGGGGGTCCTATGTTCAATCTTGTTCGATGGTACGGAACCCTTTGTGTGCGAGCCCGACTCGCATTTGGCCGGTTTTTTGATAGGCGGAATTTTTAATACGGCTTCCTCATTTTTTTTTAATGACTGGACATGAATGGCTACCCTAACCACCATCGTGACATTAGCCCAACACACCGCAATCCCGAATGAATTGGGTTCCATGCCAGGACCTTCCTTAATGAGCACGGCTACATTTAACTGGTTGCTACTTTAGTCCCTGCACCAAGAGCCAAGAGAAATATGTTCAATAAACAGGTTAACTACGATAATGTTATTCAGTATTGTTAAGTTCTAGTGTCATGGCGATATGACATAGTGCAGCCTGGCTTTTTTTATGACGTGACATACCATTTCTTAATCATCTGCACCGGTTTTTTATGAACAATTATTTTTTCAAGTTGTTATGATATTCAGCTGTGTTTTTTATTCAGAAATTGTGTTCACAATGTGATGAGAGTTATTCGCAGCAACGCAAGGATAACCTTGCATTCCCAGGGTACAGCAGCCGGTAGTCAAGTAGGCCGACAGTGTGCCAGCGTTATGGTTATAAAATCTACGTAAAGTGCTTTCCTCTTATATCTTCTAAGTGGGACGTCATACTTTTACAATCAAACTGTAATGACACCCGCAGCCAGGTGTTTTGCTCAGTTTTGATTTCAGGTTCAGTTGCACCAACAAAACTAGTGTTGTGTATGTTGCGGCATGTATAAAAATAATATCAATTGCACTATTTTGTATATTGGTGTATATTGGTCCACTACATTTCTTCCCGTGCATGTCGATCGGCTCGTAGCCTAGTTGCGCGTATACTGGCCTAGCGTACCAGAGTCCTGGGTTCAATACCGACATGCACCACTGTCTTTCTCTTTCCGAGTTCGATAAGTGCATTTCGTCACGAATGCGAGCTGCTCCATGGTACGGAATCCTTGTAAAACTGTAGGTCCCCTTCCCCTACTAGGTGGTGGGGTTCAAGCCCGCCCGGCTTGGTACCATCGCATTGGATGAAAAGATGGTCGAAGCGGCAATGAAAAATTGTCCGTGTTTTCCATCCAGTTCAATGTAGCCATGCTCATAAAGGGAAGGTCCTGGCATGGCACCTAATTCCTTCGGGAATGTGGTGTATTGGGCTAATATCATAACGGTAGTTGTGTGGTATTAGCCATCCATGTCAGGTCGCATAATTAAAAATAAAAATAAAAAATTATAGCCGACAAAAGATATATCCTTTCATGGTTCGGATTTCAGAATAAACGGTAGGTCCCCTTTTTTCCTTACTAGGTGTTAAGGTTAATCCCGGTCGGGTTGGCACGATGATCGAAACGGCACTGTAAATTGTCCGTGTTTTCCATTTAGTCTCTTTTTAAGGCGCTAGGACTAGCCAACTACTCGCGCCATACAAATGCACTTTTTAACAAATGTAATTATATGTAGTGAAACGCTTCAGCAAATCCAAATAGAACTCCAGACTGATAATGGATTGTTAATATTTTTTTATTCCATCATTTATTTAAATAATAATAAAAATAAAAAAGTTGATTTTTCTCATTAGAAATCTGAAAGTAATTCGATTTCTAGATATAAGCAAAAACAGCATATATGCATGAACGAAAAATTCCATTTGCTTTTAGATTTCTACATTTAGTCAAAAAAGTTCGGAAATGGACACCGTTTCCGCAATGTATTCTGTATAGAAAAAAGAAACATACATTAACGAAAATAGGTTGATTCCTAGACAAGGAATCATATATTGTATGAATGACACTTATAATCGTCAGACTCAGTTAGTTAACTTGGGGTGCCTCGTCTAACTTTGCGATTTGGCTAGTACCAGGGCCTTAAGACGTATACGATTTGTATGCAGGATTAAATGAACTGTAATTGAAAAAATAAATCTGCAATAATAATAATAATAATAATATTCTTATTGCTTCCATGCACAAAGGTACATGCAAGGGCGGAATTTTAGCCTAAAGTCAATATCTTCCAATCATTATTATTAAGAACTCATTTATAATAAAACATAGTGCAACACTGGACCAGATTTTGTAACAAGGTTAATACGACCGAACGTTTGAAGTCATAGATTATAATAGGAGGCATACAGACAGATACACACAGAGATCCTTACATAACACCCTCTCTTTTTCTCTGACATACATACACACACACACACCTTCACCCTTTCACCATCGCCCTCTTCAATACACATATAACAAATAAATTGCATGCGATAATTTGAACTAGATTTAGTGGATATATGTTTTGCACTAAGATGTTAAAAAGTTTGTGATTGCGTTTTTCGATCATCATATAATAGCTGTTGAGTTTCCAAATGAATCAATTGATTTAGGTGCTGGTTCTGGCATTATACTCCTTCTAACGATTAAATTGATTCGGTTTATTCGTCTCAATTTTAAAAAAAAATATTTTGAAGAGGTGTCAGTCAATTTCAGGACTTTTTTGACTGATGTTTGAAATTTTAATTGAGTAGAAGCATATTATTTATTCTTACATTTCATTCTTACTTATAATGAGCGTTCATATTTCTTTCAAATTTATAATGCGGAAAGATCGTATTTTTATCTCATAAAAAAAAATGCAATCCAAAAAATACTGGCGCGCAATTATCAGGCTGAAGTGACGGCCATTCGGACTAACTGAGGCGTTTCTCTACATATTATTACATGTGGTCGAAATTACATCTGTATGCCGTTACGAGTTTGCAAGCGCCTAAAGGTTGAAGGGACTGTACGATAATTCTTAGTTATGGGTCATAGAACATGATATAGAATTGGTACACGCACTTCCCGCGAAAGGTGTGCTTGCTAGTTAGTGTCCAACCTTGCACTATACTTAAAGAGTAGTAATATTACAGCTCAATTTCTTGAGTTCAGCGTTAATTACAGCTTTCCCGGTAGAGGGGTGCACCTTGCGAGTGGTCTATGTATATGCATCATTATCATTCAAAACCATGCACAATCATACAGCTGTACGTGTCAACTGCCGCCAAACACACGACCTCTCAGGATTACCAATCGCTGGTATTTAGTGATCCAAGTCCGCCACGATTGATACACGACGTGATAGAATCTATTGAAATAGGTCAATCGAAATTATCGATCATGTCGATCTTAGCGACCCATTTATCGTTCGGACACCTGAATGCACGAAGAGATCTTTAATTCGTTGATCTAGATTCAGAGTTATGTATTGTTGATCTTTGTTTATTGATCCTTAGGTAGAGTAATAGTGTGGTGTGGGTTCCTTCACGTGAAAAGATAACAATCGGGCCCACTGCATATCTTCCCGTTCATGTCGGAAGAGGCGAGATCCCCTTCCTTACTCACTAGGTGGTAGCTTAGGTTTAATCCTTCCCTGGTTGGTACCATCGCATTTAATTAACGATAGTCGAAGGGAAAATTAAAATTGTCCGCGTTTTCCATATTACACCTGGAAAAATTTGGGTTAAATGTTACCTAGTTCAACCGGCACAGTTTTAGTAGACTCAACTATAAAGTGTTATCAGAACAACCATTCGGTTGCGATAGCTAAAATGATCTAGCAAAAGCGTGTATGGTAGATTTAAATATAGAGTTAAGTTTAATTTAGACATAAAGAAAGGGTACATGAGCTAAAGGATATTTTTGAAAAAGCAGATAAATAATAATAAGTATAGTTTTTAGTGAATTGAATCATATCTTTAAGCACTATCTACCTTTATTTGATTTTTGCTCACAAGATTTTAGTTTCGTTTATCCATATTTTTTCTAAGTGAAGATATATCGGTTGATTCCACTATCATTTAATTTTGTTCGTTTAGCTTTAATTCTCATTCCCCGATCGGTCGGTCAATCCTCGGGAGTGAATCATTTTGACCGTATCGATCACGAGCGACTCGCGTCAGCTGAGCTGCATAATGAACACTGCACCGCCGATTGTCATGCTGACGTTTCGCGTTTCCCATAAAACGCACAATCCGCCGGCGGAATGCCATTCCCAGAGCCTCGCCTACGCGACTAATACATTGCTTTACAGCAATTATAGAGGTAATACAATTTGCAATTTATCGCTGTTAGTCATACGAGCTCGTGAATAAAACATTACGTGTTTCCTATAAGAAAGACACTTTAGATTTATGTGCGTCCTTTGTCAGTTGTGTAGGCAGTTTCTGCAGGCAAGGACTGCAGAATCCGTCAAAGTGGGACAACACTGAATACTTGTGTGGCGACGTTTCTTGCCAACTGAACTTACTTTTGTATTTTATGTACATATTCCGTGTTCGTGTACAATCATCTTGCTATTTGTTTCAATAAGCAAGAAACTCAAAGCTTATTGTAAATGTCGCATCAGCGGCCTCAACTTAGAAACGTCATTCCTGTCAGATTTTATTTTAGAGTTTTTAGACGCAAGATGTACTCCACTATATAGTTAGAATAAGGTTTGGAGGAAAAGAAGAGTTTTTGTTTGTCTACAAGCTAACTTTAATGCAATAGACCAGCACACAGTTTGAAATTAAATATTGTAGGTATTTTTTTTATGATATATTCTTTCCTAAGACTTCATTTGATTAGCATAATTTATAACAAATAATTTTCAGATGAATAACGAAAAAATTTAATACTTCTAATTACGTGGGTTGAGTAAATTAAATTTTGAAAGCTATTCTGTTCTATTTGTTATGGTATCTTGACAGCTTTGACGGATTATTGATATTTGATAATTTATGCTATCAGTCCGATAAGTACTATCTGAGGATTGAAAAATCGGCCCTAACTCTTATAACGTTTTTACTGTAGCAATCTCAGAACATGAATATTTCGCAATTATCTGTTGTCTTGTGGGATAATTTAACTAAAAATTATAGAAACGTAGTACTTCTGCAACCGGCGTACTTAAAGTAATCAATAAATACCTACTTAGATGAATAAAAAATCTCTAGTGAATAATGAAGATAAGACATGAGACATAAGTTTTCACAGGAAAAAAATAGCTGGGTGTGGAAGGTGCTCGTCATCATTTTATAGCAATCCATGCCCAGTTACTTAAAAAAAACCAGAATTCTCGAACACCAAATAAAAGTGTGTGCCTAAATATAAACATGGTATGTATCTACCTACTCGAAGTGGTGATTAAAAGATCCAAATTTCGAATTACAGTAATTATATGCTAAAATACGATCAATATTCAGATAACTCTGCGTTAAATTGCCAATAGGGACAGCATATAAACCTCGATGTTTAGCCCAAGTGCTGGCAAAAAGCGTTGTTATTAACATTTTATTTATTGCTTATAATAAAGCCGTAAAGTTGCCACGTTCCAACCCGAGCTTAAATAACAAGTGCGGAGTGGGTTTGCAAATAGCAAACTAATGTCCAATTATCATAACTTGATATCAATCCAAAGTTTAGCAAGCTTAGATAAAATATGTCACTGCACAAAATTCACTGGTACTTCACGAAACGTGGATTACAATATACATGTGCATTTGAGTGAGTATAAAATAGTTCGTGTATGTAACTTTTTTTTATGTACCTGGCCATGAATGGCTAATACCACACCCACAGTCATGATACATAAATCTGGAATGCAAGGCAAGTCCCTGCGCCACTAAGCTACGAGCGGGTCTAGCTCGAGCATATACAAGTTATTACGTATTACGTATACTATTGCGAGTTAATACAGTGTCTTTGATGTTAGGCATGATGCAGAAATGTTTTGGATTAGTCAAAATTAAAAAATGCTTACATTTCTTTGTATAAAGTCACAAATGTATATTTCGTTACTTCTGAATAGTAGAGACACATATCCAGTATTCTATTGACATAATCCTTTGAGTAATTTACCTTTGTAGTTCTTACCAGTGCAACAAGAAAATACGTGACCGTGCTGGACATGTATGCCTACCACAAGGTACCGAAGGAAGTAGACACCATGACAAGACCTTTCACTTGTTTCGAGCTGGACGGAAAACACTGATTTGACCATATTTCATTCAAAGCGATGGCACTGCCCAGGGTGACCAATTCGAAAACTAAACGGTCGCCATCTTGAACATAATTGACCGGTCAGATTTCCCCAAACGCTGTGCTCTTTCTTTGTCTTGTATTTGCGTATTTTTTTTTTCATTTGGTAACCCTATTACTACATTGGTTCCTTAAGCGAGGCGTAAAACGATCTATGTCGGACTATAAACGCTGAAAGAAAATTCCCGGCATCACGTGTATACTCGGCTTGTTGTGCAGACCACACCTCCCGCGCTCCCCGCTCCGCGCAGCTCCCCACGCAGAAATATTAAAAAGAGCGGGCGTGGTTCAATTAGAAATTTAACCTGTTAATAAATGAGCGGGTGCGCCACCCAGGGCGTGACGGTGTGGTGACGCCACACACGGGCCGATTCCCCTGGAGAAATCAGGGGAATTATAGAGTTTGTGCACGCGTCACCCTTGGTCATCGGTCAAAACGGTGTCGGGTGACAAGGCCCCCTTATCACAGAGTAAAGACCGAACCGCGCTTTTGGTCGTTTCGAATTTTTGAAAATGGAATCAAAAACTATGAATTGCGAGAGGACGAACCCCTGTGTATAGCGTGGAGTCTGGGAAGCTTTACGCTATAATGTAAGTTCGAGATCGACGCTAAATGAGAACTCACTTTCATTTGTCAGCTTCGGTGGCTCAGTGGCGCCTTGCGATTCGATAAGCTTGGTGAAGCACGTCTGCAGGTCTATTCCTGGCATTAAATAATCAGTAATCAGGAATCCTGAGTCTAGAAAACCGCTTTTGTAGCGGTCTTCAAAGCGATTTTCTTAACGAAAATATTCGGGAGCAAAGTTTTATTAATTAATCAAGGTTTTCCGTCGAAAAACTCGCTTTGAAAATCGCTATAAGGGTGAGGCCGCCAATTTTTGCTGATATGGCGCAGAAGTATTGTGTTGGTAGCGTAGATACTTCTACGCATCGGTGACGTTAAGTGGCGTATAATAGTGACGAATAATTGCTAAGGTGGGCATACACATGCCATTTATTTTAAAACATTATAAAGGTGTCCTTAAAATAGGTAACGTTTTTTCCTGGGCTGATTCAGTATCTGAAATAGAACAACTTTTGCTAAGAAACTATGCATCGATTTGTTACGGTTTCCAAGTAAATAATTATTAAAGTTATTATGGGCGGCGGCGTGAAGGGGGCACGAGGTCGGCGGGCGGGGCGGCGGCGGCGGCTCGCGGCTAACTTGCCTACATATTTACATGTAGGAACTTACCTACGCCGAGTCCGCGGGCGGGCAGATTGCAGGGTTCCGTGTGCACTTTGATCATTTATTTCCTCATAAGCCATTACAAATCGATGCATGGTTTCTTAGCAAATATTGTTTGGAATACTGGAAAGAATCTTTTTTCTTAGTTTCTTGAAATAAAAAAAACCATAAGTACTTATAATTTCTTAGCAAAAGTTGTTCTATTTCAGATACTGAATGAACCGTGAAAAGAATGTGAAAAGAAACGATTTGATTTGATTTGACTTTCATAACCCAACCATGACATGGCATTTGGTTTTTACATAGCACTAGATTACATTTTCAATATAATATTATACCTATATTATTTTGATAATGAAATCTTTTGTTATAATTATGTATTAACAAAATCTGTCAAGATTGGGTTATGAAAGTGCTGAAGATGATGAACTATTTCGAGTGCAATATGCATAATGCGGCAGATATGAGGAATGTAATCGGTATCTGATACACATATACCCCTTAGCTTACTGTTAGTTGATTTGCAAAGACCTTATATATATGTTACGGCTAAAGGTAGGTGTGGACAAAACTTTTAAGATTAGCAGGCTAAGAAAACCCATTCAGTGAATAAAATAAAATTTATTATCTTCTTAGTTTTATTTGACATGGCATATTTTCTTCAATCTTACTTTGCATTAATCATAAGTGTAGGTACTTACTACTAGTTATACTACCATTAGACATGTAACGAATTAAATTTTTTTTTACTATACATGGAACAACGACCGTCAACCCTTTATGTAAACTACGTAATCTGTATTCGATATTGAACACATTTTTGACGTTTTTTATTTTGAATCGGGCAAAATGGCTCTAAAGCATTATAAAATGTTTTAATGTATGGAAAATGTACTGTTTCGATAATGTTCAAATTCGAATATCTAGTAAATTACTGGTCAGATTTTAATGTGGTTTTCACCATTTTAGATAACACAGCAAAAACACCATAAGGATAAAAACGGATAAGCGGTCGAATACACTTGTATAAGATACTCTTTTTAAGTTTTTATAGATATATAAAACAATATTCTCAGGATATTTTACGAATGCAAATAAAGGTCGCTGCAAACGTAACGGGGCGCCGACGGGGCGGGCGCAGGAAGGGCTTTTTTGCAATATTGTCAGGAACAAAGTGTATGCCACTTGTTTATATGCGACCTGGCAGATGCGGGGCTCCCGCCCCGCATCTGCCCCGTCGTCGGCGCCCCGCTACTTATGCAGCGACCTTAAGTATTCGTTACATAAAACAGTAGGTGTTACTCAATTTTTATGTTTAAATGTTTTAAATGTCTTAGGTCGAAGGTTTTGATTCCTCTCCTTACTGATATTGGACTTTGAAGTATTTCGCCGATATCGGCTTTGTATATGACCGATATATCTTCAATAATTGGAAAAGCGAATCTTCCATTGCCTTTATTTCGTAAAAAATTCACTCTATAACTATTATCGTATATTTCTATGACTTCTCCTATATAGTGTTTTGTTCTTTTATTTGTGAGAAACTTTACTAAAACATGAGAACCTTCATTTATTTTCGTTTTCATACCCTCATTGTGTTTGAAATCATTCTCATCATTAACTTCTTTACGCTCATCATCATTATTTTCTTTACTCTTATCATCAACTTCTGTACTATCATCATTAACTTCTTGTGCCAAATCCATATCGTCAGAATCATCCGATGTGTCATGAACAGAATAATCATCATACTCATTATCTTCTTCACTATCATTTAAATCATATCTTTTTTTCGATTGTTTCTCAGTTTTCAAGCGTTTATTATTTCGAAGATCAATCATTTGGTCGTTTTTTCGTTTCATTGGGTAGTTTTCTAACATTTCTTCCTCTAATAATGCACTCATATTGTCTAAATTTTGAGTTTGACTATGTGTGTGCAAATTTTCATTTATATTGACAGTATTTATTTTTATGAATTCTCCCGTCGCTTCATCTAGCAAAAAGTTATCTAAATTATAAGCTTCATTATTTGTGTCCGAATTTTTATTTAAATCAAAAATGTGTAACGCGGGATCATAACAATCACATTTTCCTTGCAAACTTTGGCAGAAACAAGATAGAATGCGATGCTTCAGAGAACATTTGGAATGCGTGATTAGTTGATGAATTTTCATGGTGTCACGGATAGGAAGCAATTTGCTCACAATATCGTTATCCATAGGCTGAATGGCATCAGTTGGTATAAAAAATATCTTGATTGATGATTCTACACTTAACAAAACTTCATATGCCTTTTGTGCGTCTGGAATATCCAGCCCATGAGAAACCTTAAAATCTAAGGACCTTTTAACGCTGCCGCCAATCCCATCTGCCGCGCCTTTTCCGTGTGAAGCCTCAAAAAATGACCATGTTGCGTTCAAGCCAAGCTCACACATTTTTTGGCATAAGAGAAAAAAGTTTTTCTTCTGGCGATATTGCGAAGTGGGCCCGTCGGAATGAAAATGTAGCGTGTTTATGTGTGGATGTGCTGACCTTATATGCTCTAAAATGGGATTAAGATGCGCCCAAATAGCTTCTGGGCCATGAGAGTTTTCAGCTGAAATGGAACAAAATGAGAACGGTTTTTCGTTTTTTGTGTAGAGAACTCCCGTGTGCAGTGTTACTTGTCTCTTGGATGCACCAAAATGCATTGCTTGCACCTCTTCGTTGTATTTGCACATCCAGTTTTCTGAGAAATCTATATGAATAACCGCTTCGTTGCTTTCCAAGTTTTCTATGCAGAGCTTATATTGTTGGTATTGGTGACGAACATTAAAAATGTGTCTCTTAAAAGCTTTTAATTCAGCGTGAAATAAGGCCAATAGATCTTGAATTTTTCCAGTCCTTTCCATCTTGACCATGCGTTTCGAGGTTTTAGTAACGCCTTTTTCTGTATAAACATGGCCTTTTAGAGTCCAAGCAAACCATTTCACTGTTTTGTCCATCTCAATTTTGTCGTCAACTTTCATAACATTTTCTGCACAAGCACTGCACTCGGCATACATACACATCTTGAATGTTTGGTCACAAACAAAACTTGAAATTATGAGATTGAGATCATTACTTTCAAAAACACCAGCCGATTTAAGACCATTGACTATAAACTGCATATTTGCATGTTTAAGACAGGCACATGTTTCCAAATTTCTCAAATTAGGAGCCACCACATAAAATGGTCTGTGCTTCTTAAATGTGCTAAAGCTAATTATTTCAACTTCTGTCACATATTTCTTATGGAGGTTTCTGAGTTTGTCTAATAAGAATCGCTTCTGTTTTTTACATTTTTTATACGTAAGGCATTCTTTTTTCCCCGCGCTTGCTCTGCTCACATCATCTCTTTCATAAAAAACTCTTAACCTTTCTTTCAATTCTTTAGTTTTGTTTTTTTTTTCTTCTGTTTTTCTTATGTTACTTTTAAGTCCGAGGTTCTGGGTTAGATTTGTAGTAATTTTGTATTTCTTCACAAACTCATTGTCAATTACCTCTTTTAACACCCTTTTCTCAGGATTTTGACAGGATGAATAAGTTTGTTTTAACGAGTCTGTGAGAACGTTGTATTCAAATATTTTCTGTTGTATTGCTTCTTTTTTAGGTGTTTCTATATTAGCCTCAGCAAGATGATTTTCAACAAAGTTAACACTTCTTTTTAAGGGGGTTTCGTTTTGGCTTAGGACAGCGACATTGTCGGTGTCTTTTTGTTCTTGTACTATTGCGAATACTTGATTAAGTTTTACTATTGCTTCTTGAAACTTTCTTTTTAAGTCACGCATTCCCCTCTTTAAAGAAAGAAATCCCCTTTCTAAATTTAGGACCTTTTCTTCTAAATTAGCATTGTTCCGTCGCAAAATATTAACAACATTTCTTTGTATTTGTTTCATTTTAATATTACTTCCTCTTTGAGTCGATTCCGAATAGTTTATATTGCTGGTTCGTCCTGTAGAAATCGGTGCCTCCGTGCTGACATGTCGCTCCTGATAACAAAATAAAATTATTTAAGTTGATTTCTCTCCTTTTCTCCTATATCTGGTGCTATAACAATATCTGCCACGGATTTGGCGGACAACTTTTTCTATGAGACCAACACTGAAATCGCGAAAAAATAAGTTTTTCCATACGTACATTCCATTAAATCCGTGGCAGATCATATCATGGGCACCTACCCTACCTACCCACCTCATCTGCTTTATTTACTTCGTTGCATTCATCTGCTTCTTCTGTTACACTTCTTCGTTGACCCTCGATATCTTGCACTTGCACCTGATAACAAATGGAATATCAGTATAAAATTTATTTGAATTCAGTTCAAATTCTTTTGAAAAATAAAACGAAGTCTCCTTTCAGAAAAAAATCCTATGTACAATATTTAAACTACTTTACTTTTAGTGACACTGCCGGGGGACATAGTATAGAATAGGTACATTGTATAGGATACATTAATAAGGTCTTGTTTTTTTATTCATTTGCAACCTGACATGGATGGCTAATACCACACAACTACTGTTATGACATTAGCCCAGTTAGTGCTATGCCAGAACATTCCCTTAATAAGCACGGCAACATTGAACTGGATGGAAAACACGAACAATTTTTCATTGCCGCCCCAACCATAGTTTCATTCAATGCGGTGGTACCAACCCGCGCGGGCTTAACCCTACCACCTAGTAGGGTAGGTCCCCCTACAGGTTTACATGGGTTCCGAACCATGGTACAGCTCGCATTCGTAACGAAATGCACTTACTTAATTCAGAAAGAGAAAGAAAGTGGTGCACGACCGTGGTTCGAACCCAGGCCTCTGGGGGGTAAGGCAAGTCCTCTAGCCCCTACACCAAGAGCTGTACAACTGTGTGTAACTGTTTAAAGAAGTGAAAAAACCTGAAGAGAGGGGGGGGGGGGGGGGCGTTCGTTAAAGGAAATATATCAAATTAAAAGAATAAGAATGGGTACAATTAACTATAAAAAAACATACAAACTAATCTGAACATAGAAAGAAATTGACTACTTGGCTAAAATAAAGTTGTAGAATAAAAGTTGTTTAGTTTGGGCTACATAACAACCCCTTAAAGGAACGCAAAGCATTGAAATACACCCTGTATAATGAGATGAAAACTTATTTTACCTACCTCTCTTTGCAATTTCTTCTTTGAAGCATATGTTTGGCGCCATTTTAATCTCATCTCACGTTTTTTATCTTCGTCTAATGCCTTCTTTTTTTCATCGTAATGTTTAGCTGATCTTGCTCTGCTCTTTTCTTTAGAAATTTTATATTTTTCCGGGTTACTTTTAATTCGCTCCCTGTATCTTCTCGATTTTTCTGCTGTGGTCAAAGGCATCTGTAATAAATAATAATAGATGAATTTCCTGTAATAAGACAAAGGGTTAATGGACAAAACTACATTATGCTCAGGTGTAGGTTTTCCCTAATGTTTTTTTAGGAAAGTGCTACATGTGGCGTCGTTACACCTACAAGTAGGTGTCTAACGATTTTACGTTTAGTTAGTATTATGGTCTCGTGCTCATCCTCACATCTATCAAACTTCGAGGCGATTGGCTTCACTCATCGGTGATGCTACTCAATAGCTACATCGCTCGGCAGTCGATTAGAATAGCGTGGGAGCAGCGAATCGGCTTGAAGTTTCATATATTTGAGTCAGAGGACACGACCATAATAACAATTTAACGTAAAATGTATGGATCCCATGCGACTCCTGACTGATACTGATGGCGCGATCAAAATGGCCCTTGTTCCGTTGGCACCCTTTGGGTACGGAACCCTAAAGATTGAAATTTTACATAAAAATGTTTTTGACAAAACTGTTCGGTAAAAGTGATTTCGGATATAGAACTTAATCTACCATTCAATTTGTTACACCTTATAAAAAATTACCTTATATTTGTACATTTTATTCTTAATTATTATAACAGAACGTATATACTCACCTTTATTTGGTGGCGTAGAGGAGGTGGCGCATATTGACGCTACCGGTGGCGTTGAATTACCAAAAATGTTACTTCTACGCTATGGTCGCGTTGAGAAAACCAAACAAATCTCTGTAAATAAGTCATAATTTGAGTTAAATTAAAGCTTCAAACATGGCTTTAAGTTCTACTCACTTGATGCACCGATAGTTTTTAGTAAAACAGCTGTACTTACATTTCTATGCACACAAATCTTCCTCTGAAAAAACTGTGTACACCCGCCGAGTCTGCGTGACACATGTCAACTGCCAAAAAAATGGCGGCTGTCATACCGCTGTTCATAGATTTTAAAAATTCAGTGTTGCCACCTCCCGATTTTAACCTCCCTGACTCTCAACCTTTAGTAGACATGGAGAATAATGGTGACGTTGACAAAGTGGCGTAGAATTACAATTTTTACGACGTAACCGATTTGGAAAAGTTTTCAAAGAAAGTATGTAATGAATCGTCAAGAAATTAAAATGATTATTAGCCATTCATATGAGCATTCATTACATATCTTCCGTGTCTAAAAAACTGTCATACTTATTGCTACAGCGACAGTTAAAGTGCACCTCTACCTCGGCGGATAGGATTTTTTTTGTCATTTTTCAACATTTTTTCAAGTTTCATTTGAAATATATTTTTAGTTTACTATTTGAACTGAAATAATTGTAATGTCTCCTTGAGCCCTTTTGTTACGCCGTTATCGAAAATTAGATAACTACAATACTTTTTAAAATACTGTCCGCGGAGAAAAAAAATGGTGAAATCAGCAAAAATTGGCGGCCTCACCCATAAAAGCGGGTTTCTAGACTTAGGATTCCTGATTCCTGATTTCTGAATGCCAGTAATAGACCTGCTGGGCGCGGTTAGGTTCTGGATAAGGAAACGAAAGGTCCTGGCATGGCACTTAGTTCCCATGCGCTGTGTTAGGCTAATATTTTTTTATTCTAATATCCCCAATATTATAATATTATTTATTTTATATTTTGATTCCACTTTTACTTGACACCGTCAAGTCATGTATGATGACCTAGTAATATTTTCGTATTCGCTCACATCCAAAAATATATATTATATCGATGAAATACACTTTGTTCTTATAACACTTGTCACCAGTATAAGCTTATGCGAAGAATCAATTTGTATGTTTTTTTAATCATTGTCATAGTAGTTATTCTACTGAGTGTATACGAGTAAATGTGGAGTCCACATTATATATTATTATGTATAATGCAGTTATGTATCTAATAGCTAGTTTTAGTTTAATTTTATACCAACTCCATGGTATTTTGAGCTTAATTTCTTCCGTAATGATTACTATCATGATTTCATATTTACTATTTATTGTAAATACATTTTTTTTTTAAGTTTATCGGAGTCTGCAGCACCTTTAAATAAATTATCTATGCGTTCATATGTTATCACAGTTAAAGGTTATAAGGTCAGAGCAAGCATTGTATAAAGTTGATAAAGATTGATAAAGTTGTAATGATTAAAATTATTGTAGTGTTGTGCTCTAAAATGTTCTTTAACAAACATAAAAATTTAACATATTACACCTAAAATATAGAAAAAAACGTGAGGTACATTTGGTAGACACACTCCAAAATTTTTGTTTCCTTAGATCATGTCTAAAATTCACAGAATAATCGAATTTCCAAAAAAGGTTTTTTTTAAGATGTAAATTTAAACATTTATTCTTGCATTAATACTATAAAAAAATTTATGATGAAACACCTATCCACGTGTCTCGCTTTTGTACAAATTATAATGTTAGTTTTTGCTCTATTTGTGATTTATACGACCCAAACAGTAAAAAAAAACAGTTTTAAAAAACATTGAAACAACTTCAAGCACAGAACGGGTCCATTATACATATTCAGATACCGACTTCTACTCCAGGCTGCTTGAAATCGGTTCAATGTTTTTTAAAACTGGTTTTTATTCTCCCTTTTTATTAAAGATTACCGGAGAGTTATTCTTTCATAAAAATATGAAAAACCACCCCTCAGATAAACCTTGCCGATGAGAAAAAGAATTATTCAAATCGATTGACAATTTGCGGAGATATCCGCAAGTAACATACAAACAAAAAAACTTGCAGACGAATTGAGAATCTCTTCCTTTTATAAAGTCGGTTAAAAAATTAGATTATTTTCGATTAAGGAGTGTTATAGTGATTATGATATTCGTAATCAAGATAAAAACTGGCTACATATCTGTTGCCTTACCTGCCATTCAAAATTGTCTTGTTGGTTTAGAGGAAAATATAATGGAATTTTGGCCTTTTGGTCAAACTGTAATATGCTCGAACCTAAAGATAATTTGAATGACTCCTACATTTGTCTCACTAATATAAAAGATAATTTTCAAGATAATTAAAGTGTACAAAAATACCCAGGCGTATCGCCCGTTATGGAAACAGTGCCACATTTGAATGAATTTCCTAACCTGAGCCACCTGACACTGAACCGATTTCAAGTAACTCTGAAGAAAATTATGACGGGGAGGATGAGTATACAGTTCCATGCGCCTCAACATAACCGAATCTGCTTAGTCAATCAGAGCTTAAAAATCTCATTAGAGATTAGAGATTTAGCTAAAGAGAGTCCTAGATTAAATCTCCTTTAGTCGGACACTAATGTTTCAGCTCAACACAAGCGTCTCAATTCCTTACTATACTTTTTATTTAACGGATTGAGACTTAGGGCCGAGTGCTGAGGATAAAAAATCAAAATCAACGTCAACGTATCATAAAAACACGTCACTTTGTAAGGACAGTATGAAGGGAACTATAAAATATAAAATATATGAGATTTTCAACGTCTATTTCCCCCAGTTGCTGCCTATCAAATACTTTATTAAGGTGGCCCAACCCGGCGGGCCCAACTCATTCGCGGGCACAGTACAAAACCGTGCTGTTGCGCTATGGGACCTTCTCTGTTTCAAAAAATAAGACAGGCTCCGTGATGATGCAACATGTCCACAAAAAAGACAATGTGCATAGTGTATGATTTGGTAAGATTTACGAAAATTTTAATTTCATAACGACTTATAGCTAAAAGTAAACCACTACCGCTGTAGTCAAAAATCTAACAAAAACCAAATAGATCATAAATCTTGATTAAATAAGCTATGTCTGATGACTAATCTTTTTACGATGTTCTTACTTTATCATTGCGTAATCCACCTCTAAAGTTATTGCATAAAACGCGCGAAAAATTCGAACTTTCGGACCTTATAACTTAGAAACCAAACACAATTTTACAATGTCAATGGTCATCAGACATCTAGTTCGATCAAATAAAGCTATTTTGAGAAAATTTTGGATCTCTGACAAGAAATATGGGCGTGATCTTCTTTCCCCTTTTGTATGGGGAGATAAGCGGGTTGGGCCACCTTAAGATTATCACTTGGTTTTGTGTCGAACTTTGTTTAATTATTGTTAGGATCCTATCATTTTATATCTATTTAATTCGTCCAAATGTCAGTGGTTTATTAACTTTGTCTTTGGCATGGGGGTGGCTGTTTCTTTTGTTCTTTGTTCTTTGTCTAAACTGTTACAAAAAAAATACACACAACATTTAGATGTAGATTTTTATTTCATTATTGTGTACGGAAAAAATCTGTAAACCAGCTACGTTTATTGGCGGGTATATTCTTTAGTTTAGTATTTTAAAGAACCCGCAGCTCTATCAGTTTGTGACGTAACTTGTAACTACCAAAAGTTTAAATACATAGAATTAAATGAAGTGGACAAACTGCTTTATTTGGCCTCGTATTTGGTCAGCTGATTCACCAATGTCAATTCGTTATATCAAAAGGGGAGATTCCTAATCAGATCGAGGGGTCACCAGCCAAGGGAATTAAGCTATGCACTTTGTTAAGGTGAGTTCATGTCACAATAACTTTATATGGTATTTAATAATGCAGAAATAAAAAAGAAGAACCGGTTAATCATGAACTTGTTCACGTGCCGAGGATCTCGTTATTGCTGGACATGGATGAAATTCTCCTCGCCTGATGAGTATCTTGAAATTCCTTGCAATATTAGCGCTTCAGACATCTAGCTTTTTCTCAAAAAGTATTTATTTATTTAATGTTTATGAACTTGACATGTATCGATATTTTGGTTCATGTGTATATGTCATCACTAAATCCACACATATGTAGAAATAATGTTAATAAAACATAACATTCATATTTATTTATTCTAGTTCGTACTGAGATATGTATGACATCTATGTATTAACCTCTTACAAAGTATAGAAGGTTCTGACATGGCATTTCAGTGTCCGTATGGTGTTTAAGGGTTACTATCATATCAGCCATTAAAATATTTTTTTTTTAAATACACCCACCCCGAGTGGTTTTACTCTGTTCGTAGCATAATTCCAATGTATTTTTTATTCTAAGACTGTAAAAGGGCCTAAAACACACTTCCCATGGACAGAGCGTAAGTCAACGTCTCAACATGTGTTTGCTAACGGCTGTTTTGTTTCGCTCAGCACGGTAGCCGAATAGACAAACATCTCCTTTTAAAAATTCCTTCGCCGTGCGCGGAAATTCGTCGCTCTCTACGCCTCGTGTCTGCAGGATCAAATGATATGTGAGCAAGGTGAACTGTATCAGTTGCAGTTTATCGTAAGATGCAATTCGACTGAACTTGTTTACTTTTCAGTGCCTAATTAAGTATCGCATTTCGTTAATCTTACAAGTTTTTTAGATTTTAGCTAATATATGACATCAGCTACATTTTAGAAAAATTGTGTAATGTAGTGTTAAATTACTATCAGGACAACTGTTTTGATGGACATGCAACAATACTCTAATTTTGGGAAAAATTGTATTCCTTTTGTTAAAAAAACTGTTTATCAGTTTACACCCAATTAAGCTTAAAACAATTAAGAAAAACAGGGCATACAGTTGGAGTATTATTTTGAATGATCATTGATTCATTTCGTTATCAAAAAACTAAGATTTGTTTAAGAGTTCTTAGTCTTGTAATATCTAATCATTTGATATGATGCCTCAGCTATGCCTTGAAGTATTATCGTTTGGTTTGGTTACCATAAATCATTAAAGTAGTAATTGGTATTCAGGACTTAGGATCAAAACAATTTACGTAAAGGTTTGAATGAAATGGAATGTTTATTTTTGCATTGTCGGATCCCAGGAAGCGAAGCAGGTTAGAGTTACTATCATGATATCAGCCATTCCAATATATATTTGTTTTTAAATAAACACACCCCAAGTTGTTTTTCCTTGTTCGGAGCATAATGCCAATATATTTTTTATTCTAAGACTGGAAAAGGGCCTAAAACATACTTCCCATGGACAAAACGTAAGTCAACGTCACACACATGTGTTTGCTAACGGCTGTTTTGTTTGTTGTTGTTGAGACATGGCTTAATGAAGTGAGCCATGTCTTGCATTCAGTTCACTCGATAGCAACACTAGCCCGCATCCGCTTGTGTCGGCGCGGCGGTCACTTTGAAGTGCATCGCGATAGGAGCGGCGCCTTTGATGGCGGTGCAGAGAACTCGAAACGCGAGAAGAATGACCTCCGGATAGGGTCAACGCATTGTGACCTAGGTATCCATTCTGAGACAGCCCCGAGCGATGATCACCTGGGTCACATATTTTTCCGGTTTTTATAGTCGGTTCTTGCACGAGACCGCTAACGGGAGATTAGAACTTCGTTGGCTACATAAGTAGGTTTGCAAAGGCTAAGCCCGAGTCGTTTTTAGGATTCCGTACCCAAAGGGTGAAAACGGAACCCTATTACTAAGCCTCCGCTGTCCGTCCGTCCGTACGTCCGTCTGCCACAGGGCTTATCTCATGAACCGTAATAGGTAGGCAGCTGAAATTTTCACAGAGTGTGTATTAATTTTGTCGCTATAACAACAAGTAGGTAAAATTTAAAAATAATAAAAAATAAAGGGCGCTCCCATACAAAAATAGTGATTTTCTGTGTAAAATCTTGTACTACGGTACGGAACCCTTCGTGAGCGAGTCCAACTCGCACTTGGCCACTTTTGTTATTTAATCAAGGTTTTCCGTCGAAAAACTCGCTTTGAAAATTGTGCGAGTGCGACTCGGTCTTGGCCGGTTTTTTAATTTAATTACTATATTTAATCCATGTTAACAAAATGTATTTATGTTTCTTCGAATAAGTTTTAAATCATGTAGAGGTGTTGTTGCATCGGCCATTACATTATTTTCGTACGAAATGCAACTAAACGTCAAATTTAATCACTCAATTGCCTGTTCACCCGGCGAGTTCATTTAGCATGGTTATCCCACTGGTCGCAGCTAACTAAAACGCAACGCGCAGAAGGTTATTTGCCGGCGCTTGGGCGCCATCAGCAGGTCAATTTTCAAAGCGAGTTTTTCGACGGAAAACCTTGATTAAATAACAAAAGTGGCCAAGTGCGAGTTGGACTCGCTCACGAAGGGTTCCGTACCGTAGTACAAGATTTTACACAGAAAATCACTATTTTTGTATGGGAGCGCCCTTTATTTTTTATTATTTTTAAATTTGACCTACTTGTTGTTATAGCGACAAAATTAATACACACTCTGTGAAAATTTCAGCTGCCTACCTATTACGGTTCATGAGATAAGCCCTGTGGCAGACGGACGTACGGACGGACGGACAGCGGAGGCTTAGTAATAGGGTTCCGTTGGCACCCTTTGGGTACGGAACCCTAAAAACTATGCTTCGGAATATTTTCGTCAAGAAAATCGCTTTGAAAACCGTTGCAAAAGCGGTTTTCTAGACTCAGGATTCCTGATTACGGAATGCCAGGAATAGACCTGCCATTCCCGCGCCGCGCGACGCGTGATCGAGGATCGATAAATAAAGTTGGCGACAATTTGTCTCCGTCGGTCGCGTCGCCCGGCGGACGAGGTATAACTGGGCGGTCGCTGTTATTCCTCGGTCGCCGGGCTGATGAATTACTTGGCGTGTCATTTTGTAGCAACGAGTAAGGAAGGCGGGAGTGACGACCGAAACTCATCTGTGCAGCGGCAGCGTAGCCACGGTTTTAATTGTATTGTGCATGTCTAAGAATTTGTCGTGAGACATGTTACTCGCACGGAAGTATTGATGCGAATCGGCCCGTAAGCATCAGAAAATTTCACCTTCCGTACAAACGTAGTTTACGAATAATTTGAAAACCACTGTTCCAATTTAATTGATATTTAGTATCTAATATCAGACAACAAATATCAGTGTCTGCATGCCTTTGTATTTTCGGTAAATGTTTCATGGCTAAAACCACAGAGAAAACAAAATTCGTATGAAGATTTTCTTTTTGCTTTTCTTTAATTCTGTTTTTAATTCTGTTTTAAATGTTTGCCCACAGATATTTGCTGCCTGATATTAGATATTAAATATCGATTCAATAGGAACCGTAGTTTTAAAATGATTAGTACACTACGTTTGTATGGAGAGCATAGCTTTTGGACCATTCGTATTGTGCAATATTAATGTATGTCCATGGGCCGCCTAGATAATGCATTGATGGAAGCGCCGGCCATGACTGACGCTCTGTTTTCACGCCAGGCTATCAGAGGAGGTCGACCCGACGATGCCATAGGGTTACTAACTTTCCTGCCTGTTCCGCGTCGAGCGATGGCAAGAAGGAGTGCTTATATGTTCTAACGTGTCAGCTCGTCGGCCCATTGCATGTAAAAGTGGCTACGTTGCGCCCTTATACAAAAAAAATCAGTTTCCACTCCCGCCCTTTCTTCCTCTACGTTTTTTGCTACGGCTCTGACTTTGATGGATATCCTCTTCGACTCTGTAATAATAATCTTGGTCTACGGTGCGAAAGTGTCAAAGCGTCAAAGACAGCTGAGGTAATTAAAAGGTAAACGCTAATTCAATAATTTCGATGTTGTTCCCTCTTCACTTCGTCACGACAACCCTGACCACCATGGTCGGTACCCAGGAGCCGTATTCCGTAAACTCGAATTCGCACGGTACGATATGTTTTTGTATGTTTAGATGAACGAAAAAGGGAAGATAGGTGGGATATTATGCCCCGCACACATATTACTTAGTAATTCCACATGTCTCGTCCGCATGAAATAAAACTAGATGATGCTATCCAACACTGGCACCATTGATTGTTGAGGTTCAGTCAGTATCATATGCAAGTATAATACAGTTCCCAAAGGACACACTCGCTGTGTTTACAAACGAACGTTCACCACTTGTTGACTTGACCATTGTAAGTATGTAAGTATATGTATACATTTAGAACACGCAGTTATAATGTCAAAGCCGTATTTTACTCGTAAAATTTTAATTTTTCTAATTATTGTCAATCGTTTCTATTTCTTACAATATGAATACTAATTATTTTACTGAACTTTAAGGTTGAGATAAGATAGGTAAAGTTGAATAATGTGAGATGATTAAGTTAGGTTAGGATAGGTTTATTCTAAGAGATACTTTCTACGATGAATTATAATAATGCGGTTTTGACAATATACATACACGATTAACAATAGCGCACCAAGTTTCCCAGCTTCCAAATTCAAACAGTCACGCATTTTGATGCTTGGTACCACATCTGAATGTCGTGTATACGAAAAGATTGTTCTAATGCGGGCACGATTATCCACGCACTGAATACCATATTGTTCCCTATTTTAAACGACTTCAAAAAAGGAGAAGGTTATCAATTCGTCTGTATGTTTTTTTTAATGTTTGTTACCTCATAACTTTTGCCTGGGTAAACCGATTTTGATGTTTTTTTTTAAATGAAAGCTAGTGCTTCCCAAGTGGTCCCATTTCAATTTAGTTAAGTTCTGACAATGATATCTATGAGAAAATCATAAGTCTTAAATTTGTATTAAGATGTGCACGATAAATGGACGAATAACTCAATATAACGCCAACCGATTTCGGTGATTCTTTTTTTTTATTGGAAAGGACGTGTACAAATTAGTAAGTGTACTTCAGATTCACTAAAAATAAACAAATAAAAAAAATAACAAAAAAAATAACCGACTTCAAAGAAAAAGCACTAAAAAGTAAAAAATGATTGCCATTTTTGTAGTTACGATTATTGTTATTTTTTGAGTCGGTATCAACCAAGGTAGCCAAGGTTCTCTTGATTGGCGCAGCGCGTGCCCGGCTGCCGCCGACTCAAAAAATAACAATAATCGTAACTACAAAAATGGCAATTATTTTTCACTTTTTAGTGCTTTTTCTTTGAAGTCGGTTATTTTTTTGTTAATTTTATTTTATTCATCTAAGTTTGTATGATAGAGTGACCGCTATGTTAGCGTTCAAACAACAGAATGCGGCTGTTTCGGGGCTGGCGTCAAGCATCAGGTGTACTCTGAGGAGGTATTCCGATACGCGATTACGAGGAAGGCAAGCGCAAAATGACAGGTTCCTATCGCTCCGACCATCACATGCATTCCGACGCGCTTACATTTGCGCAATTTACATTTCGTTCGACCTATCTAAAGGGATCTATGTATCTATGCTCAATCTGCGTGCGTTTGTCAGGCCTCAGGGTCTGGTAGAGCAGCTTAGCTGGCGATTTGTCTTAAGTCACTTCCAGTCAAATGAATTCAAAATGCAGTTGAGACTTAAAATCAAGTTGACAATAAAAAATATATATGAAAATAGTATTGTTTTATCTTAGTAGAATTGATTATTATTTTTTGTAACTGGACATGGATACCTAATATGTACTTATATGATATAAGCCTAACACACCATATGGGAAATTGGTGTCATACCAAGACCTTCCTTATATTTCTCGGATACATTGAACTGGATGGAAAACACGGACAATGTTCATTCAATACGATGGTACCAACCCGAGTCCGACTCGCACTTGGCTGGTCTTCCTCACACCATGTTTGGAGGACCCCAGGTTGTACTTTGGGTAAATGCCTCGTCAGGTAGTGCATTCCGTAGTTTACTGAAATGAAATGAAATGAAATGAAATGAAATGAAATGAAATGAAATGAAATGAAATGAAATGAAATGAAATGAAATGAAATGAAATGAAATGAAATGAAATGAAATGAAATGAAATGAAATGAAATGAAATGAAATGAAATGAAATGAAATGAAATGAAATGAAATGAAATGAAATGAAATGAAATGAAATGAAATGAAATGAAATGAAATGAAATGAAATGAAATGAAATGAAATGAAATGAAATGAAATGAAATGAAATGAAATGAAATGAAATGAAATGAAATGAAATGAAATGAAATGAAATGAAATGAAATGAAATGAAATGAAATGAAATGAAATGAAATGAAATGAAATGAAATGAAATGAAATGAAATGAAATGAAATGAAATGAAATGAAATGAAATGAAATGAAATGAAATGAAATGAAATGAAATGAAATGAAATGAAATGAAATGAAATGAAATGAAATGAAATGAAATGAAATGAAATGAAATGAAATGAAATGAAATGAAATGAAATGAAATGAAATGAAATGAAATGAAATGAAATGAAATGAAATGAAATGAAATGAAATGAAATGAAATGAAATGAAATGAAATGAAATGAAATGAAATGAAATGAAATGAAATGAAATGAAATGAAATGAAATGAAATGAAATGAAATGAAATGAAATGAAATGAAATGAAATGAAATGAAATGAAATGAAATGAAATGAAATGAAATGAAATGAAATGAAATGAAATGAAATGAAATGAAATGAAATGAAATGAAATGAAATGAAATGAAATGAAATGAAATGAAATGAAATGAAATGAAATGAAATGAAATGAAATGAAATGAAATGAAATGAAATGAAATGAAATGAAATGAAATGAAATGAAATGAAATGAAATGAAATGAAATGAAATGAAATGAAATGAAATGAAATGAAATGAAATGAAATGAAATGAAATGAAATGAAATGAAATGAAATGAAATGAAATGAAATGAAATGAAATGAAATGAAATGAAATGAAATGAAATGAAATGAAATGAAATGAAATGAAATGAAATGAAATGAAATGAAATGAAATGAAATGAAATGAAATGAAATGAAATGAAATGAAATGAAATGAAATGAAATGAAATGAAATGAAATGAAATGAAATGAAATGAAATGAAATGAAATGAAATGAAATGAAATGAAATGAAATGAAATGAAATGAAATGAAATGAAATGAAATGAAATGAAATGAAATGAAATGAAATGAAATGAAATGAAATGAAATGAAATGAAATGAAATGAAATGAAATGAAATGAAATGAAATGAAATGAAATGAAATGAAATGAAATGAAATGAAATGAAATGAAATGAAATGAAATGAAATGAAATGAAATGAAATGAAATGAAATGAAATGAAATGAAATGAAATGAAATGAAATGAAATGAAATGAAATGAAATGAAATGAAATGAAATGAAATGAAATGAAATGAAATGAAATGAAATGAAATGAAATGAAATGAAATGAAATGAAATGAAATGAAATGAAATGAAATGAAATGAAATGAAATGAAATGAAATGAAATGAAATGAAATGAAATGAAATGAAATGAAATGAAATGAAATGAAATGAAATGAAATGAAATGAAATGAAATGAAATGAAATGAAATGAAATGAAATGAAATGAAATGAAATGAAATGAAATGAAATGAAATGAAATGAAATGAAATGAAATGAAATGAAATGAAATGAAATGAAATGAAATGAAATGAAATGAAATGAAATGAAATGAAATGAAATGAAATGAAATGAAATGAAATGAAATGAAATGAAATGAAATGAAATGAAATGAAATGAAATGAAATGAAATGAAATGAAATGAAATGAAATGAAATGAAATGAAATGAAATGAAATGAAATGAAATGAAATGAAATGAAATGAAATGAAATGAAATGAAATGAAATGAAATGAAATTTATTTGTGTACTTATGGGTAAACAAGTCTTTACATATTTTTTCAGTATCTCCACAAGTTGCCAGTTACGGCGTACAAAAGAAAACACATTGTTAAAATATGGACAGAGAATACAACATTTTGAAACTTAAAACTTGCTAGTGTGTATAAATTCTTCTACTGAGTAAATGCTTTGTTTTACTAACCAGTCGTACAATTTACCTTTATACAAATCATAGGTAAGGTCCCTAAATTCTTTAGGGATACAATTATATAATTTTATATAAGGTTGGAGCAATACGCTATTGCGATAAAGTGCAATTCGAGGGCGCGTGAAACATAATTTTTTGCAATACACACTTCTTGTTTTATGATTGTGGGTTGGAATTATATTTTCAAAACATGTTGGATACCTTTTGACGAACAAACATACATCATAAATATAAAGTGCAGGTAAAGACAATATATTTAATTCTTTGAACAATGGTTTGCAAGAATCTAATTTATCCGCTCCACATATCGACCTTACACATTTTTTCTGAACAATAAATGCTTTGTGTGCGTTAGTTGAGTTGCCCCATAACAAAATACCATATTTTAGGACCGACGCTACATATCCATGATACGCCGTCAATGCAGTTTGTTGTGAAGCGACGTCACGTAGCCTCTTGAGAGCATATACAAATCGATTTATTCTTGAGCAAACTGACCTTATAGCTAAAGGATCTAGGGGACCGGCTGGTTCCTATTGTGAGAATTTCTACAGTGAGCAGGAGCCTGCTGCGCGTTGAGCGATTTAGAAAGGGAATGGAGGGATTGCGTTATGCGGCTCGTTGCAATGTAGTCGCTCAATGTAAGTAAGCTCCTGGCATGGCGCTGACTTCTTATGAGAAGTGTTGCGGGCTACTAGCGTGGCAGTAGGTGTGGTCTTTGGTATAGTATTAGCCATACATGTAATACAAATTTCGAAAATTGTGGTATACTTTAATTGATTTAATTCGAAATACTATCCATGCAACTTTTCTTCTCCAAAACAGAATCTAGGCTGTCCTGTGCTCTCTTTTAGGAAATTCCGAAGATAAAAAAGATATCCGAGTACAATATTAATCTATTGTTGATTGGCAGATCTATTATTGGTCTTTTTTAAAAACAATTTTGTTACGGCCAAGATTCGAAAAGACTTTGGGCCTTAGACTTGAAATCAGTGCTGAACTGCACTCGAGCTTGGGATAAGGGCAAGGTTCTTCAAGATGACTTTCAGTTCGAATTCTCCGGAACATTTAAAATATGGCACGATGCGTGCTTGACCGGTTTTTACAAGCTGTGCGCGCAAGGCGTAACTATTAAAGGAGCCAGATACTACTTTCACGCACCGCTGCTGGGGGCAACGTGTCCAACGGCTAGGAACGCACTAAATACTTCTCGAACCATAGTTAGCGGTTCGTAGTTTAGGGCCGCGGGGCCTTGCTTCTCTTACCGGATTAGGGTTGAATTCCCGCTCCACTCATCCAACACTTTCTCTCTCTTTTTGAGTTGGATAAGTGCATTTCGTCACGAATGCAAGCGGTGCCATGGTTCAAAATCCATCTAAAAATTTAGGCACAGAATAAACTGCAGGCCCCTTCCCTTGCTAGGTTAAGGGTGAAGCCCAATACAAGCGGCAATAAAAAAATGGCTGTGTATTCCATCAAATTCAACGTAGACATGTTCATCAAGAGAAGATCCTGGTACGACACCTAATCCCTTCGGGAATGTGGGTGGTTTGGAGTATTGCCTTTGGAGCATTTTAGCATACATTGAAACGATTGAAAAAGCAGTTGGACCATTCGAACGCATTCACCTTCGCATCCATCAAACCATACATCTAAGTCGCAAGGTGCAAGGTCCAGAGTGGCGGATGCGTCAGCCTTCAATGGAGAAGCGTTATCGCGGTGAAGGACAGTTCTTCGAGAACACTTTTCGTGAACTTTTTCCAGTACTCTGAGCAAGCAAACTTGCAAATACCAATTTGCAGTCACTGTGCTTTGGTAATTTAGCGACATTGTTGCGTAATCTCCAGATTTGCCATTTTCCTACCGATGCTTTCAATTTCACACCTGTTACTATGTAAGATTTCAAGTGTCTATATTATTGTAACATAGCTTCGAAATTTTCGCGTGAGATTTGTTTTCAGAACACTTGTTAACTACATGTCTAAATCTCTGATCTTAACGATAAAATAACATTTGTCGTAATTTGAACGTCACTTCAAAGCCGCCTTAATTACTTTTGTGAGATCTTTGACGGCAATACGGTAACCTCCGAGCGTTAATATGAATATTCACCCTTTCTACAAACGATGTGTTGCCATACTGCTATTTTATCTATTGCAGTAATATCTAAACATTCTTCCCTGACGCTTTGATCTACTCCGATGAAACAGTGTGCTCTTCTTACTTCTGGTCAATAATATGTTGGCTCAAGGCGGGTATATAAAATACCGCCCTCCTCGTGCTCGTAGGGACTGTGTATGTACACAGTATATATCCCATTTGTGGATATTTACCAGATTTTTTAAAAAATATGCAGTTTTGTTATTCATCAAAATTGGCCCATGTCCCGTAGTCGTGATTTGAATGTTGTATATGTGTTATCTCGCTGGGAAACTTCGTTAGTGCGATATAGACTTCATGTCCGGCTGGTAGCGCCATCTAGCGCCCGCCATGTTAACTAACTTCTGTGCATCTGTTTTGTTGATGTATGGCATGTGAAACTAGCAGCTCTCAGTAGAGGGCGCTACGACTGCTTTGAGAGTTTTTTGATGGATTTCAGGCACTTTAAATATTCACTCTGGATAGTAATATAGGCGTTCAATTTAATGAAGTGTCTCTTATCATCATAGCATCTTATTCCTTCGGGAATTTGGTGTGTTAGGTTAATGTCACAACAGTAAGAGCTGTATTAGGTAGGTATGTCGAAATGGTCAATACTACTCAAGACGGGTATAAAAATACAGCCCTGCGGTTTGGTGGAGGATATATCCCAGATAACACCAGCCCTTCTACATTCTACGTTTTTCTATATTAAATTAATATTTTACGAAACATCATTGACCGAGCGTAGCGAAGGTCTCCATTTCAAGATTTGGCAAAAATGCTTTGCCTGCTGTTTTCCTCTACTAGTTGCATTTCTCAACCGATCCTTACGAAATTTTGCAAGCAGGTTCGATATTTAAATAGTTTTTTTAATCAATCTAGTTTAAAAAAAAAAATTTTTTTTAAATAAAAAAAAAAGAAAACTTTTCAAAAATACAGACTTGCGAGGTGTACAGCTCAGATATTTAATTCATCAACACAGGTTGTTACAGGTACAACCAACAAGAAACTGCCGGGACCTTTACACATAAATTAGTATTAGCATCTATTTCACTTTATTTGAATAATAAGTTGTATGCATTTCATGATTTACCATTTAGCCTCTCTACGATTATTATTGCAAAACCCTTTCACATTTTCCCCAGAAAACATGCTGCAGGGAAATATTCTCGTATAATCTCTTGTGCGACCGCGTGATTTCGAAATTGGTCCCTCCAAGCACCTGTTTTACTCCCTAGAATGCGCCACGCAGAACCTATTATTGACCCTAGGGTCAGACCTAATGATAGATTAAGATAATATACAGCTTAGGTTGTTTGTTTACAAGCTGTTATCCAGCTTTAATGCAGGTTCTGGCCTATAATCATTTTGCGCGGACCGAGTATATTTAAATTTCAATGCTATACTGGGTGAAATGTAATACGGTATTTTAACTAGCATTTTCCCTTGTTTAAGGTGGGCCATACGGCTCAACTCCCCATACAAACGGGGAAAGAAGATCACGCCCATATTTCTTGTCAGGGATCCCAAATTTTTCTCAAAATAGCTTTATTTGATCGAACTAGATGTCTGATGACCGTTGGCATTGTAAAATTGTGTTGTGGTTATAAGATCCGAAAGATCGAATTTTTCGCGCGTTTTATACAATAACTTTGGAGGTGGATTACGCAATAATAAAGTAAGAACATCTTAAAAATATTAGTCATCAGACATAGCTTATTTAATTAAGATTTATAATTTATTTGGTTTTTGTTAGTTTTTTTACTACAGAGGTCGTGGTTTACTTTTAGCTATAAGTCGTTTAGTAATTAAAATGTTCGTAAATCTTACCAAATCACGTATTTAATTCTTGTTTTTGACATACTTAGTTTTTATTGATTTAACAAGGCCAATGTCATCAGACATTTAGTTTGATCAAATAAACCTGTATTAAATTAATACTTGCGATTAATCATACAGTATGCACATTTTCTTTTTTGTGGACATGTTGCATCTTCCTCATCACGGAGCCTGTCTTTTTTTTTTAAACAGAGAAGATCCCAGAGCGCAACAGCACGGTTTTGTACTGTGCCCGTGAATGAGTTAGTCCCGCCGGGTTGGGCCACCTTAAGTTACTGGAAGTACTTATTTAACCTAGTCGTTAATTTACATCGAGTGATATACAACAGAATTTACAACAGAATACCGAATGGGATGTGACAAATTCGCTTGCTATTGCTTTTCTCGAGTTTCAAAGCCGTGTAAGAACTTCGATGGTTGCTATTTAGTGCAACGAACATCCGATCTTGCACGTCCCGAAAAGCGAACTATTGCATTGTATGGTATTGTTTATTCATTATCCATAGACAGTACACTGCACTCGGATTGGTCATATTTTAACATTGGCCAGTTCAGCAAAACAAATCACAGCGAAGTCTAAATTTACAAAAGTGTTATTATTTTAACAAAATTAACATGAATTTACAAAAATTACAATTCATGCTGTATGCAAAAGTTCATGACAAATATAATTTTATTTGCAAAGACTATCCCCACCAACTAACATGTTGCCAATTGGAGCAGGCCAGTCCCCACAAACAGCACCCGTTCACGAGCATCACGCCGGGCAAAGCCATTACCTCTCTCGATTTTAGGGAAAGAGATAACCCGAACCAAGCGTCACCGTAAGCAAGCATCTTAAAGCGATGCACTGCTCCAGTCGCAACAAACTAACTGTAGACCATTTGCACTAACTCGAGTTTCTATCGCTACTCCCGTCTTACCATGCTCGATGCAAATACTTTACCTATTTGTATGAGGCCGAGTGGCCTATGGCACCCCGACTAGATCGACGATACACTTCGCAAGGGCCCGGTGTGGAGCGCCCGTAATCGTAGACCATGTGTGAAAATATATTTGTATCTAGAGGAAGCGAAAGCAGTATGATTTGATTATACAGGGTGATTTTTTTTTCCAAAAATCTTTTTTTTTTAGTTTACATAAAAATCGCCCTCATGACTCCTTTGACGAGTCTTTTTCACTATTGGTTTCGGATATGGCTCTGAAGGCCCAACAGAAAAAATAACCCGTATAGTGACCTATGTAACATATATAAATAAATTATGTTCGCAAGTTCGCAGATGTTTTTATTTAGTAGAAAACTTACGTACGTTAAACCGTTAGAAACTCCATCCATCTCCACAAGCTATAAATTTTATTAATTTATATAATTGCATTAGTAACTTTATTAGTTGTAAGTAACTTAAACTGAGGGTTGCTGTTTATATTGTTCTTTGTTCTTTGCCTTAATCTGTTCTACCAAGGAATTGTTTGGCAGTAGCATTTAGATCTAAGTATGTATTTCATAATTGAGGACGGAAAAATATGTTATGTTGTTTAGTTTTCGTAAAAGCCAAATGTGCTTGTCACACTTTGCTTATGACTGGACCTTTTGATTTAAATAATACAAATTCTATTGTCTATGGCCCCATTCAAATTTTAAAATCAAACTGCCATTTTGACATTTGACCACTTTTTCATTGAGCTTCCTAGAAGCAGCAGCATCTCTTGATTTTCTCGCTTTCGTTAGTTTTCGACAATTGCTAAAGGACAGTGCCTTCGCTACTATTACTAAGCCCTGGTTAGCCTCGCGAAGTGCAGCAGCTAATATAATCCTCGGCGGGATCCCTAACCGGCGGAGAGTTGCGGCGTTGCACCTCAACGGCGCCAGTGTAAGGTAACTCCGAGCCCCCGCAAAGGTACTGTCTGCACTAATTAATTATTCGTCGCCTTTTTCGTCATTATAAATCCTTTTTCTTCGTTTAACCTATACAGTCTACCCTTCTCGTTTTCTCACATTGATCCTTCGGCCGAATATAATTGACCCATCGGCTAGTTATTGAAATAATCTACATTTACAGTGGTTTTTGTATTTATTATTCATTGGTTCCATTAGTATAATCATCAAATTTAAAAAAGTTTTTAACACAGTTTTTAGCAAAAATTATCTTTTGTCTGTTTCATGGTATATTTATATGGATATATCTTTATCGTTTTCGTACATAAATACATAATTGTATACGTATTTATATTTAAAACACTAAATGCTTATTGGCAACAGTTAAATTTATTCAAATTATAAAATTTCACATCAAATATTTGTGGGTACTCTCAAATTATTTCGATTCGAAATTTGATTTGACTGGCATTTTTATTTTATAACATTACAGTTCTTATCAACCCAAGCTTCGTCTAAGCAATTATCTTTGTGTTATTTTCGTATTATTCCATTTGAACATAAAATGGGTGGTAAGAATAGTGAGGGTGAAGATCAGTGGCGTGTGGAGCGAGACTATGCAGTGCTTCGTATGGAGAATTTAGTGGAATTATCACACAGAGATTTAGTGGATTTCGAAGTTGCATGCACAGGCCTTTCGGACATTATTTCCAGTTTTCACAGTGCACAAATACAATTGGTGACCAGATGTGATATTGGCTCGAGGCATCATGAACTACAGGTGACTAAACAGTTTGATAATAATGTAATCATTGTAAGAAAATGCCTCAAGACTTCCCAGGCGCCCATCTCTACCTCTCATACCACGACCACTAATTTAAAACTTCCCTGAATAACTCTTAAAACATTTAATGGGAAGTTAGAAGATTGGTTGCCTTTTATTGAAATTTTTAATTCATTGGTGCACAACAAAAAGGAAATGTCCGATGTTGAAAAATTACATTACTTGATTTCATCCTTGGAAAATGAACCCCTCAGTCTCATTAAAGGATTCCCAATCACCAACGCAAACTATAAAAATGCCTATGACACCCTTTATCGACATTATAACCGCACACGCCAACTCGCATCCACCGTTTATGAAAAACTTCTTTCATGCGAGCCTGTCAAAGTTTCTAATGCCATGGAGCTAAAATGACTAGACAATAATTTTGTAGAAAACCTAGCGATTCTCGAAAAGTTTAATTTGCCAGACAAAAACTTCATGCTAGTGCATTTATTTTGGTCCAAGTTAGACCGAGTGACTCGGGAGTTATTTGAACTCGAACACCAGTCTGATGAGATGCCTTTGTTTGAAAAGTTACAATCCTTCGTAAGAAAACGTTTTCACGCCTTAATATTGGCTAACCCCACTACTATTCCGCCTGCACAAGCAGTGAGAAAAGACAGTGAAAAAAAGGTTACATCTCATCAGGGAACTTCGAGCGTAAATAAAAGATGTTTCATCACTACTGCCCCTAGCTGTATCATTTGTTCGGAAACACATAATGTTTATTGCTGTCCCAAGTTCCTAGAGCTGGATCCCCCTGCTCGTTATCGTTTGGCTAAAGAAAAAAGGCTGTGTATTAACTGCCTGTCATCGTCACATTCAGTAAAAAATTGTCCATCCAACTCTCGATGCTCGACTTGTAAATTCTCGCATCATAGTACCTTGCATTTTACTCGCTCGGAGCCGGTCAGGACCGGTCAAACCAAATCCCTTGTCGATTCAACCTGTCGCGCTGACTAGCAACATTCCCACATCACGCACACACCTTGTTCTTCTATCGACTGTGCAAATTGAAGTTATGGACAAAATGGGAAAATATTTGAAAATTAGAGCATTACTCGACAGTGGTTCAGAAGCTAGTTTCTTGTCCGAATCTTGTCAAAAAAGACTTGGTCTGACTCTTCACAAAAATAGTGTATCAATAAACGGCATCGGTAGATCCACAACCGAGCCACTTGGCAGTTTATCATGCTCAATCAGGCCTACTGAAACTGAACATGCTACCAATATAGCTGTCAGCATGTTAGTGTTGCCAACAATCTGTCCAGAGCTTCCCAGCTCTCGTTTCGATGCTTCACATTGGAAATTTATACAAGGCTTAAAACTAGCTGATCCCCATTTCGCCCATCCTGGACCTATCGATGCTCTACTTGGTGTAGACATTTTTTCGTCTTCGTTGCTACCAGGTTTGGTGCGGGGTGATGCATTGCAGCCCAATGCTATTAATACTAAATTCGGTTGGGTTTTAATGGGTGGTGCTCACTGTGCAAACCCAAATTTGTCGTCTAACCCATGTTTCGTCTCACTCCATACTTCACTCGACCAATCACTGAAACGGTTTTGGGAACTTGAGAGTGTACCATCTCCGTCTTCTAAAATTTTATCGCCAGAGTAAGCTTTATGTGAAAAATCTTTCGTTTAAAATTATTCTCGTGATAATGGAGGCAGATATGTTGTTCCATTACCTTTTCGTAATCCAGAACCAAAACCAACATTTTCTGGTTCTCGGTCCTTAGCCCTTAAACGGCTTTTTTCGCTGGAGAGACGTCTTGAAATAAATCCAGATTTTCGTAAAAGTTATGTTGCCTTTATGGATGATTACGCCGCCAATAAACATTTGGAAAAGATTTCGCCACCACAAATTGACAATGGTAACTTCTTCTACATCCCGCACCATGGCATATTAAAACCAGAATCAACTAGCACACCTCTTCGTGTAGTTTTTGATGCCAGTGCGAAGGATAGTCTCGGTGCTTCTCTAAATAGCTGTCTGCTTCCAGGTGAAAAGCTAGAAACAAACATTTTTGATTTGTTAATACGTTTTCGTTGGCATTCAGTCGTGTTCACGGCTGATGTGAAGCAAATGTATAGACAGATTTTGGTGAATCCTGAGGACGCAGATTACCAACGGATTTTATGGAGAGCAACACGGAATGAACCGGTTCATGATTATAGGTTATTGACCGTGACTTATGGGGTGACTTCTGCTCCGTTCCAAGCGCTGCGAACCATCGCTCAACTAGCTAGAGATGGTAGAGATCAATATCCCGCCGCAGCTTCTATTTTGGAACGTGATTTGTACATCGATGATGTCGTTACTGGCTCCAATAATCTTGCTGAAGCCGTAAAATTAAGATGTGAGCTGACCAAATTGTTTACATCAGCGGGATTCCATCTTCGAAAATGGACGACAAACACACAAGAGTTTGTTGCAGATCTAGAACCGTCGGATCTGTTCGGCAACAAATTCCATGATTTTGATGACGTAGACATTTCATTAAAAATTTTGGGTCTGCAATGGCAACCGACTATGGACTACTTTTCGTTCAGTGTTTCAGTCATGGAAAGGCCATGCACCAAGCGAACCATCCTCTCTGAAATTGCTCGAATCTTCGATCCCCTTGGTTTTTTAGCTCCCATCACATTCTTCGCTAAATATTTGCTTCAGCTGCTCTGGACAGCGGGCATCTCTTGGGATGATGCCCCTCCCTCCAGCATTGTTAACCAGTGGGAGAAATATGTATCTGAATTATCATCTTTATCGTCTCTATCGATTCCTCGTAGAATCGTTTCTGATTCAGGAACGTTCCAATTACATGGATTTTGTGATGCCTCCGAACGAGGATATTGCGCTGTGGTATACTTCCGTATGGAAGATCATGATAAATGCTCGGTACGACTGGTTTGTGCAAAATCCAAGGTTTCACCATTGAAACGTATCACAGTTCCCCGCTTGGAATTGTGTGCAGCGGTGCTCTTATCGGATCTAATACGCTCAGTGATGGCTGCTTTAACATCTTTTTGTGTCATTGAAAATATACAGGCTTGGTCAGATTCCAGTGTCGCCTTGACCTGGATTAAATCATCTCCCGCAAAATGGAAAACATTCATTAGTAATCGAGTTAGCCATATTCAAGATCATGTACCTCCCCAAAGTTGGAGACATGTAAGGTCTCCTGATAATCCCGCGGATTGTGGGTCTCGTGGATTACTACCTCATGCACTCTTAAATCATAATATTTGGTGGACCGGTCCCAGTTGGTTGATCGAACCCGAAGAAACTTGGCCCCGGTTCGACTTATTGATTGATGATCATGACACCATTGAATGTGAGAAGAAAATGTGTACTCTTTCCTCGTCTATTCACTTTGATTTTATTGAAGACCTCTTGAACAAATATTCTTCTCTCCGAACTATCGTGAACGTATTAGCATATTGCTCTCGTTTCATATTTAATGCTAGCCATCCAAGCCAGACAGCTACTGGCCCCCTTTCGGCCACTGAACGGGATAATGCATTGAACTTCTTGATCAAATACACTCAAGAAGTCGCTTTCTCTGAAGAAAGAACTGCTATAGCAAAATCATGCTTTAACAAGCTTCCCAAATCTCTTCGTAAACTAATGCCTTTTATTGATGAGGCAGGTCTTTTGAGGGTGGGCGGTCGTCTTACGCAAGCAAATATTAATTATGACAGCAAGCACCCTGTTCGACTTCCTCGAAAACATCGCTTAACATTTCTCATAATCCAAGGCTATCATGAAAAATATTTGCACCCAGGCCTGCAAACTCTACATCATTTGCTTTGCCAAAATTATTGGATTTTGTCGCCAAAGAGAGCCATTCGTTCGGTCATTTCGCTTTGCCATAAATGTTTCCGTGCCACTCCTAAGCTGGCTCCCCTTGCGCTTATGGGCAACCTCCCCGCTTATCGGATTAATCAACTTAAAGCCTTCTCGTCTTCATCTGTGGATTATGGCGGCCCATTCACAATTTCGCTCGGTCGCTATAGAGGCGCCAAGTCATATAAAGCGTATGTCTGCGTATTTGTTTGCACATCAACCAAGGCTGTCCACATAGAATTGGCATCGGAATTGACTACCGACGCTTTCTTAGCTGCACTACGTCGCTTTGTAGCTCGTCGTGGTAGAGTCAGTAGTCTGGTCTCCGATCGTGGTACTAACTTTGTTGGCGCCAGTAATACCTTGCAGACAATAATGGCCAGTGCGGCTGAACAGGAAGAAATTACATTCAAGTTCAACCCACCAGGTAGTCCTCACTTCTCAGGGCTGGCAGAGGCAGGTATAAAGTCGGTTAAAACACATTTAGCTAGAGTGATCGGTCTCCAACGCTTGACATATGAGGAGTTTTATACAGTATTAACACAAATCGAAGCCTTATTAAATTCACGTCCTCTGACACCAATAAGCTCAGATCCTCAGGACTTGTCCACATTAACTCCAGGACATTTCTTGACATTGGAACCCTTATCTTCGGTGCCAGAACGAGATGTTAGCACCTGCAATATTAATAGACTTGATCGTTGGCAACTGATACAACGTATGCATCAGGACTTTTGGAAAAGGTGGCATACGGAGTATCTCCACACACTTCAACAACGGTTGAAGTGGAATAAGGAGCACCCCAACCTAAAGGTGGGCACCATCGTTCTAATTGTTGATGAACTTAGCCCTCCCATGAAATGGAGAGTCGGTCGGATCATACAGTTACATCTTGGATCCGATGGTATTTGTCGTGTTGTTACAGTGCGCACTGCTTCAGGACAGCTTCAAAGACCTGTTGTGAAGTTGTGCCCGCTTCCTTTATCTTCCTGATATATTAATTTACTCTTGTATTATTTTTATATTTTTCGGTGGTGGTTTTATTTATTTATTGTAGAAAATTTAGTTACCTAAATGTAATGGATTTTCTTATCCATTCTCTCTTTATTTAAGTTTTATTTTGTAGCTGTGTTAAAATACCGTGTATTTTGGTGGGCGGAATGTTTAGTTTTCGTAAAAGCCAAATGTGCTTGTCACACTTTGCTTATGAGTGGACCTTTTGATTTAAATAATACAAATTCTATTGTCTATGGCCCCATTCAAATTTTAAAATCAAACTGCCATTTTGACATTTGACCACTTTTTCATTGAGCTTCCTAGAAGCAGCATCTCTTGATTTTCTCGCTTTCGTTAGTTTTCGACAATTGCTAAAGGACAGTGCCTTCGCTACTATTACTAAGCCCTGGTTAGCCTCGCGAAGTGCAGCAGCTAATATAATCCTCGGCGGGATCCCTAACCGGCGGAGAGTTGGGGCGTTGCACCTCAACGGCGCCAGTGTAAGGTAACTCCGAGCCCCCGCAAAGGTACTGTCTGCACTAATTAATTATTCGTCGCCTTTTTCGTCATTATAAATCCTTTTTCTTCGTTTAACCTATACAGTCCACCCTTCTCGTTTTCTCACATATGTAAACCCGTGAAGTTTCTTTGCGGGTTCATCTTTACTGGGTTGATCGAATCCGCGGATCTTTGTGACGTAACTTAGTGTAGTTTGACTACCAAAAAGTTAAATAAATAAAATGAAATGAAATGAAACATAAGACGAATGAAGTATGTATAATCCTCCAACCCTGGCGGGTCTATCTCTAGCGATCCATCACAAAAGTTTAGATTAGAAAGTCAGCAAAGGTCTTCTATGTATATCTCTAAAATAACCATAATGTCGGCGGCCAGGCCCTTGTACGGTCCTCTGGTAGACTAAATTGCTGTACAGTTAAAGTGAATTGCCATTCTGTTACACGACTTTTCTCGTCCCTTTCTCCTTAGAAGGTCGGTGAAGGCGCGCTGCGAGCTCAAATGGCAGACCAAATGACAGTTCTGTACCGCGACAACGGACGGAAACGTGAGAATACGGACGAGACGGGCTAATGGGCGTGGCCTCGGGTTCAAGAGGGCGAATTGCTGCGGAAATCACAAACATACGTCAGTTTGAGGTTATGCGAGCTGGCATTTAAGCAATTTCATATCTTTAATTGTTTTCAAGATTATAAAGATAAAAGAGATAAATGTAAAGATACAAGATAAAAGTTAATTAGTATTACATTGTCTTTTGTACGTTAATCATCTGTCTATCTGTTTGCTTTTCCAAATAAATAAGATCTGATTACAATGCCTCAGTGTAGTTCGGTCTATAACCTCAAATTAATGAGATAACTTTTATAATGCCGTATTCAATAAACATAAAAAAATACGTCAGTATTTAAGATGGTTGAAAAAAGAAGAAAGAATATAGCAGTACTTTTTAGCCCAATATTAATGAAAAGTACAAAAATATATAGCTGCTCGTGGCTCAGTGGCCAATGCACTGCGTCCCATACCAGAGGTCATGGGTTTAATCCCTGCCCGGTTTGGTACCATCGCATTGGATGAATAGAAATAACATAAATTAATTCACGAATATCCAAAATTTACGCCTTAGCAATAACTTCATGACAAATGTCAGTTTATTTTGCAACGAATATAGTTACCCGACATCAAACGCGTTGGCAACTGGGACACGCCGGGCCCCACAAAGAGCACCCAGCAGCATCAAGCCGGGTCCAGCCATCGCCTCTCTCAACCATATTTTAGGGAAAGAGGTGACCGGAACCGAGCCAACGAACAAAGAAATGTTAACGAGGCGACAGTCCAGCAGGCGTGCATTTTAAAAACCGGCCAAGTGCGAGTCGGACTCGCACACGAAGGGTTCCGTACCATGGTACAAGATTCAACACCTAAAAATCACCTTTCTTTAAACATTTTTTTAATATTACCTATTTGTTGTTATGCGGCAAAATAAATACACATCTGAGAACATAAGATATCGCCTTGTGACAATCGGACGAACGGAAAGCGGAGGTTTAGTAATAGGGTTCTGTTGGCACCCTTCGGGTACGGAACCCTAAAAAGGGTTGCCATCAAATTGAATCCTGTTTGTATGCTATCTAAAGTGAGTCTGCCGCCAATGTCGGACAACTTTGTGCAGGCTATGAAGATGATTGATTACGCGTAATAACAGGCTCGCAGGAGCTGACTGAATTTGTCCTTTGTAGCGCTACGGCTGCAATCGGCAGGATCGCCACGTAATAGACTAGGAGGTCGCGACAAAATTGGTAACGATGACGTAAATTTTGACTATCACAATAACTGAAACTGGATTCACTTGATAAAGACTAACCATCTGAAGCTTAATGTGTCAATCTGCCTGCGTCGTGTGGTTGCGTTACCGAGATATGGCGCCTGAAAAAGTATTTATCGTAACAAAAACCTTATATGATAAGGTAAATGGCTGGGGTAAATGGTATCAGTCCGTACTGGCTTAGTAATACCAAAACTGAACATATATTTGGTTGCATTTCGTAGTTGTAGCCATTTCAGAATACGGATATAACTTTAGTTATATTTAAGTAAATAATTAAAAAACTGCTAGGTTATTGTTGTATAATTAATAGGTATCAATATGTCCAGACAATCAGTATATTCATCAGGAGGTATTTTGCATAGTCAATCTAGCTAACGCAACCAATTGGCGCAGGCAGACCGACATATTTAGGATCTGAGCCCGTAGTCCCAGTTGTCACCTAAATTGGCGTTTACGCCAAACCGTTCGACTGGCCTTTTCAAATGTATGGAGAAATTGAGGGGCGCGCGCAGTGGGCGTTAAGCGAACTAACATTCGCGACTCCGAGTTTGATATTTGAGTCGGCGTAATATGTTGACGTTGTTGTTTACGCCGACTCCGCGTTTTCATAAAAATCGAGAAGTCCTAGTTTCACTTTGACAGCTTGAATAAGTAAAACCACAGAATAAGTAGTAAACATTTGTATAGGGTTTGACTTTTTGACGACAAAATCGGTAGTAAGTAAACGAATTCGAACGCTAGCTTATACGCCAGGGCTGCCGATTTGTTGTTTGTTGATGTCCATGCTCGCTGCTATTATGATAGATTCTTCATTTCTCTCTGTGCATGTCGTAAGAGTCGACTAAGGAATTTGTCGTTCGTAGTTTGAATTCTAGGTAAAACTATAGGTCCCCTTGTTTACTAGGTGGAGGGTTAGGTTAGGTTAGGTTTGGTTAGGTTACCATCCGATGGTTGAAGTGGCAATGAAATATGCCCCTGTTTTTTCATCCAGGTCAATGCAGCCGTGCAATATAAGGAAAGTCCTAGCATGGCACAGGCTGATATTCAGGTTGAGATAAATAGTCGTAACAGAAACTAAGACTAACGAAAAGTAGTACTTTGTGACATCAATTCGCATTACTTTGAGATTTCGTCCATACAAAATGTGTCAAAGTGACGTCACAAAATACTACTTTCCGTTAGTCTTCGTTTCTGATGCGACTATTTATTTCAACCTGAGATTTCGTCCATACAAAATGTGTCAAAGTGACGTCACAAAGTACTACTTTGCGTTAGCATTAGTTTCGGTGACGACTATTTATCTCAGCCTCAGTTCCTAATCGTTGTGTTGGGCTAATATCATGACAGCGGTCCATGCTCAGTTACATAAAATCAATGTATACGGGAATCGAACCCACACCCTTAGTTGTTTGAAGAAAGGCTCGAATGTGTCCAGTTTGTGTAGGCCAATTGAGTTATGTCGTGGAGCTGGCGGCCATTGGCTGCAGGTGCGTTTTGGCAGCTCGCCCGCCACCTAATTGGTATTCCTGACACCTCGCACCATCGAGTAAGAAAGAGCGGAAGAGGCGACAGAAACTCATCGTGTTAGTGGCAGCGCAGCCATGTTTCATTAATAATGCACTGATGGACTGTATATATTATTTGCTGATGGTAGTCTGAGATAACGAATTCAGGTCGCTACTCCCTTATCTCCTTACTCGATGCCTCGCACAGAGGATAGAATACGCCAAAATGTATTATATATTATTTGACAAAGGTCATATAATAGGGCTGGAGATGTGCACACCACATTGCTACTTGGGCGGCGGCGCCTGCCCCCGCGTGAATCGTCCTGCCGGTATTTTCTGTCGCGAAATTAGGTTTTTTTATTCTACACATTTAATGCTTACAGCCTGGTTTTCACCAATTGCTGATTTATTTTAATGAACACTTAAAGGGCCTATATTACTAAAGTGCTGATTATTTTGTGCTGGTATTGATTGCAAAGCTGGCGATTAAGCTAATCAGCAGTAGCTGAAAAAGGCCCTAATAATGTTTGAATAATATTTATAATCATGCTACAACAATCAGTCGCCATAATCGGAGTAGATATGGCAACCTAGCGCCGTCTTCAAAGAGCTGCTCGTTTGACATGTCCACAAATGTAACAAAAAAAAATAATAGAAGCTAGTTATCATGGCGGTACAATAGATGGCGCTACCCACTAGAACGTCCGGCAAGTCTATATCGCGCTAACGAAGTTTCCCAACAAGTTAACACATGTACGACATTCAAATTTAATTTCAAAATGTTTTAGCCAATATTTTCCAATCTAAAAGGTATTTAAAAATATATGTATACACACGTAGATTGTGACACGATATTATGGAATCCTTATTTCAAAAACCTCACAGAGCATGTTAATGGTTATAGCCCGTATAGTATGGGGAATTGATAGGGTAACGACTCTCTTAAAAAATACCTTTTTTTCATGCTATATCCCAACTACCAAACCGTGGGCATGTTCCTTATCCAACTGCATCAACGCACAGTGCATCAACCCTGAACTGCGTCCTTAAGGTGGCCCATCCCGCTCAACTCCCCATACAAACGGGGAAAGAAGATCACGCCCATATTTCTTGTCAGAGATCCCAAGTTTTGCTCAAAATAGCTTTATTTGATCGAACTAGATGTCTGATGACCGTTGGCATTGTAAAATTGTGTTTGGTTTCTAAGTTATAAGGTCCGAAAGTTCGAATTTTTGGCGCGTTTTATACAATAACTTCGGAGGTGGATTACGCAATGATAAAGTAAGAACATCTTAAAATATGTATTAGTCATCATACATAGCTTATTTAAGCAAGATTTATAATCTATTTGGTTTTTGTTAGATTTTTGACTAAAGCGGTCGTGGTTTACTTTTAGCTATAAGTCGTTTTGTAATTAAAATTTTCGTAAATCTGATCAAATCATACACTATGAACATTTTCTTTTTTGTGGACATGTTGCATCTTCCTCATCACGGAGCCTGTCTTTTTTTTTAAACAGAGAAGGTCCCAGAGCGCAACAGCACGGCTTTGTACCGTGCCCGCGAATGAGTTCGTCCCGCCGGGTTGGGCCACCTTAAATCCATGTGTAACCTTGCAAGGATCCTTGTCCACGGAACAACTGCGAAATCGCCAATCATGCCATCATCAATCTTGATCCCGCCGGTGCCCTCTGTGCCCGCGGGCTCGCATTAAATATCGTTTTCTCATGCTTAGGTCTTAGCTCTACACACAGGAGAGAAAAGGAAAGAGAAGTGTCATGTGGTCGTTACTCGTCTTATGGACAAATTGTGCATGTAATCGTACGCGAGGCGGTCACACGTCGTGCGCCACAATATCCAGAAATCGCCACCGCGCGCGAATTTACTTCTGAGATGCGTACACCAATTCAGTTTCCACACACACACACCCTGCAATATGTTTGCGACTATGATTGCATGTGGCAACATTGGAGACAGCGGGTCCCATAGCAGGCACATCTCTTTTATTATTTGGTCTGAGGGTCAACCACACTTAAGTGGTCATTGAACTACAAAGAAAGCTTGGGTTCGTTTTCCGCACTCCGTAAGAGTTTCGCTGGTAATTTTTATATACATGATTTTCCAAAACAATTTGTAAGCTTCTTTACGCCATTTCCCGGAGCGGTGACAGAGATGATAAGCGTCATGCAGTACCATTTATAATACGGTGTGTGGATGTCAAGATCGTCCTTTGTGTCGAACATGTCACACCTCTTTTGTTCCTAACTGGGAGGGAGGTGTACATTTGGAACCCATGAAAAATGTTAGATCGCTCCATGCTCGCCTGGCATGGTTACATCGCATTGGATAAAGTGAAGGGCCTGGGAGCTACCATCGTAAGTTAACTCACCGCGTGCTCACGTTTAGCTGCATTTCGTATCTTTCGTAACCGTCAAACGACATGTTATTCGGCCAAGTGAACTGAAAACGATTAGGGCTGTAGAGATTTAGAGAGCACCTGTCAAAACTTATTACGAGATTAGCACCGATATAAACATACAAAAACCGGTTTAGTCCGGCGGATTAAAGTTATTCTGCCCACTCTGAATACACCTGGCATTGACATATACATGTCATATACTGGTTATTGGTGCTGTGTTGCTGGGTGTCGCTAAGCTGTTTCCGGGCGTGCTGGGTTCTGCCGGGTATGTACACACGGCCCCGACAAACCATACCCGATTTTCATTTTATTTGACTTAGGGCTGATTTTACAATAGTTTGATAAGCAGCCAGATAACTATTGGACGGATTTATTTACGCTTCTGCTTATCCATACGATATAGTAAGTCCATATCTTTATTACAAAAAATATAGTCTGATAATTGTGATAAAAGATATATTTCTCTGGCAATGACTATCCGTCTTTTGATAAACGTGAATTTGTACTATGAGTCCGATAAGTACTGAGGATTTAAAAATCGGCCCTTAGCCCCTAACTTAGCTTTAGATTTAGCCCTTAGCTACATATTTGAACACCTATCTATTGTATGACCACAATTTCGTGACATTTCAAACAATAAACGATGTCCATCAAAGTATTGCTATCCGTGGGTATATTTAAGTATACCCATGCAGTCATAAGAACATAACATAATGTTTTTGTTACTGCCAGACCATTAAAATAACGCCACATAATTCAATTACCTCTGAGTGTAAAAACCTCAGATATTACAATTAATAAGTAACTAATAATTACATGGAAAATATTAAACATTACCATATTAATGTTCTTAACGTATTTCATGTGCCCACGCTTGCAAGCTATCGTGTACTCTACAGCTATATGGCTAGAAGCTTTTATCCATTGAATGATGTTTGGAGATAGCCGAGGTGCAATAAAGATAATGTGACGTAGGAAGTCGCGACCTGGGCTGGGCCAACCCAGCCCTCCACACGCACTAACTCATCTTCCACGTCGCTTCACTCAGTTCAACCGGCTTGAACGTGCTATCTTACGCCGTTGCTCAGTTGGTACATTTTATTTATGAAACTGGACAGGGATGGCTAATACCACACCGAAAGTTTATAATGTTTAAGGAATTTAGTGCCATATCCCATATCCACATCCGGGCCGATCACTGATGAGAAAGGAAGGAGAAGTGGCATCACGCAGTCGCTTCACTCAGTTCAACCGGCTTGAACGTGCTATCTAACGCCGTTGCTCAGTTGGTACATTTTATTTATGAAACTGGACAGGGATGGCTAATACCACACCAAATGTTTATAATTTTTAAGGAATTTATTGCCATATCCCATATCCACATCCGGGCCGATCACTGATGAGAAAGGAAGGAGAAGTGGCATCACGCAGTCGCTTCACTCAGTTCAACCGGCTTGAACGTGCTATCTAACGCCGTTGCTCAGTTGGTACATTTTATTTATGAAACTGGACAGGGATGGCTAATACCACACCAAATGTTTATAATGTTTAAGGAATTTATTGCCATATCCCATATCCACATCCGGGCCGATCACTGATGAGAAAGGAAGGAGAAGTGGCATCACACAGTCGCTTCACTCAGTTCAACCGGCTTGAACATGCTATCTAACGCCGTTGCTCAGTTGGTACATTTTATTTATGAAACTGGACAGGGATGGCTAATACCACACCAAATGTTTATAATGTTTAAGGAATTGATTGCCATATCCCATATCCACATCCGCCGATCACTGATGAGAAAGGAAGGAGAAGTGGCATCACGCAGTCGCTTCACTCAGTTCAACCGGCTTGAACGTGCTATCTAACGCCGTTGCTCAGTTGGTACATTTTATTTATGAAACTGGACAGGGATGGCTAATACCACACCAAATGTTTATAATGTTTAAGGAATTTATTGCCATATCCCATATCCACATTCGTGCCGATCAATGATGAGAAAGGAAGTCGATGGGGTCGACCAAAGCCAAGTTAGTGCGTCGAAATATAAAAATTGTCAAAATATTGTATAACTACAATATTTAGTTTGACGGCTTACCGCGCGTGTGAGGAGCAGGACGTGCTGCTCGACGTTTCGGAGCCTCACATGGGCTCCATCTTCAGGAGAACGTGCCTGTCGCGACGGAGGTAGGCACGTTACTGGCTACCCGCAGCTTTGCTTCACTTCTCAGCGTTCATGGCAACACTCGTACATTTTCTTGAGGATTAGCTGCGGTCCGAATTTCGTGTGAAGTGCAAAACACGCTGACTGTGTTTTCCTCGACGTCTGTTGTCGGTGCACCTCTCCGAAATTCAGTTTTCAGCTCCTCACACGCGCGGTAAGCCGTCAAACTAAATATTGTAGTTATGTACCGCGTAAGTTTTAAAATATTAATAGTGTATAACTATTCAGATTCATGATCTCGGTTTATTAGTAACAGGGCCTGTATATAATTATTCGTCTTGATAGTGTTCGTAATTCTTCTCCTCCTAAGCCGCTTGACGGATTTTGATGATTTTTTTTTCTTGAGGCTTCACCTGGATGGTTCTTAGCCTTCCCTTGAACAGTCTCGAATCATGATTACGATAACTATGAAAGGTATCCATCGTTTGATGCTGGGTTTATTAATAACCGATATTTTTTCGGTTTGATAGTGTTCGTAAATTTTCTCCTCCTAAGCGGCGTGACGGATTTTGATGTTTTTTTTTCTTGATGCTTCACCTGGATGGTTCTTAGCCTTCCCCTGAACATTCTCGAATCATGATTACGATAGCTATAATAGTCTTCCATCGTTGGATACTGGGTCCAGTGGCTCCGTTGTCGAGATCTGTGGCGCGACCATAGACCTAGCATGCGGGCGCAGCGACAACGTTGGGGTTTGTTCTCGAACTGTTGTTTGAGTAGTGGGACCTGTTCTGATATTCCAAGTGAGGTCTCACGCAACTGTTATTCTTCACTTCGCACTACTGCGTTCAAGTACACTCGCCCGATGTCACCGCGCCCCCTATTAACTAACGGCCCACTCGCGGCAAGCAATAATGCAAGCAGATAATTCACGAGATAACCGGGAGTGCTTCATTATATTCCGCGCGGGTCGGGATGGGTTCGCGCAAGAGCTTTTGGACGTTTACGTATGCGAATTGCTATTATTATTTATACACCGGTCGAACCGTTTACGACGCCCTGTCGCGTATTACGACTCGTTTTCGATTATAGTTTTTCACACTGCAACCGCATACACCGACATGCTATTTTACTATCGAATGGAACAGCCAACAGTTTTCGAAAAACCTCAACTCTGTGCAATGCAAACGTAGTATGGAATTGGGTGCCATGCCAGAACCTTCCCATTGTGGGCGCCGCTACATTGAACAGGATGGAAAAGACGAAAAGTGTTTTGTTTTGTCTAAAATTGAGGACTGAAGCTCTGTCTTTGACAGCAAAAGTGTCGCTGTCTCTTTGCGTGCGACACTTTGAAAAGATATGCGACACTTTTTTCCTGCATAGCTCCTCATCTGCCAACATAGCTCCAAGGAACAGCTGTGGTATGACATCTGCCTACCTTGTCCGCTAATAATTTCAAATAGAGACAACTCGACTCAGAGCGTCAGTTTGCAAATAACATATATTTTCCCTTATCTTTTAACGAAATAAAGCAACCAGTACATGTATAATCCAAACCCAATTACAACGCTTATTCGTACATACGGATGGCGCTGGCATTAGACGGCGATTATGCAAAGAGAAAACTAGGAGTAATTAGATTTATCGGATGCAACGGAACCCTCGTCCGACGGTCACTTAGCGTGGGTTCCCGCGATCGGACAGCTCCATTTGGGTAATTAGCTTTGTTTTCATCCACTTTTTCCAGTTTTAGAATTTGATGATACGCTGGGGGGGTTTGGCTGCACGAATATTCCTTATCCTTAATTCAGTAATTTGTGATCGCCAAGAACAAGGTACTAAATATATATTTTTTACTTTATTTGAATATGTGACTATGTAATTTAGTTATGGACCTAAGAGCACAATTTATGTTCCGAAAATTAATAACATTGTTGTAGCCTTGTTAATTTAAAGGGTGTGATGCATTAGAAGAAATGAGTAAGTAGGAGTGGTTGCCACGGACAGACCGACAGACATATATAGGGTTTCAAGGGCCCAGGGATCTTCCGGTGGTTCGTTGTAATTTAATTAGGCTACAAGATATCCAGGTGGTTACGCCGGTGTATAAAGTGTGATGTGTAGAGGAGGGATCTCATGAATGTACTTGGTGGCAGCTCTGCAGCGTGTGGGGGAGGCTGTTCACAGGTTGGGAATGGGTGAATTTGTAGGGAATCGATGAATAGCGAATTAACAGACTACAGTAGGTACAAAAAAAGATGTAATAAATTATAGACCATTTGAGGCTCAAAACACAAACAGACAATCAAAAATACACCCTGGCATTGTCCTATTTAAGACACCTACAAATTAAGAAAATTGGGCTGTGGCGATCTAACCATCTACCTAAAATAGCCTATATTTAGAAGCACAAAGAAGACTATAAATAATTAACAATCAAGGCGGTGTTCTAACACGGCCTTAGCCTAACCTAATATCCAAATGGCCGGGGTTCCATGCCGGGAGCTCGGGGTGGGTCCGAGGTCGTGCGTAGTCGAATGGGCGGTGTTCTGCTTCAATGGGTGGTCCTGATAGACGCTCTTTGCGGTATCATCGTAGATTTCTACGGGGGGGGCTGGCGTTAGAGTATAGGTACCGTGCGGGGATCCAGCAGGCGTACGGCGACGCTGTGGTGGTGGGTCTACGTGTTGAAGATGTCGGACCGGCGACTGTGACAGGGCACGGCGGAAGCTGTGGCTGCTGGTCCACGGGCTGAAGACATCGGAAGGCGTGGGTGTGGCCTCGAAGTAGATCACGCCCGGCTGCTCACACGGATACGGAACACGGCGGCACGGCGGGCGCACCGATATTCGCGAAGGGTGGTACGCGGACAGCTCAACCAACTTTGGGAGCGAAAGTTTTCACATTTTTGTTAATGTCGCCTGACTCCTCGGCCTCGGGACCCGCACTCGTCGGAGCACGTGGCGCGACCGTGCGTCTCAAGGTGCTGCCCGCTTCTGCCCGTGTCCCGCGGGCGGCGCGGCGGAGGATTGCCGCGTGTTTCGACATTCCCAATCGGCGTCGCTAAGGCCCCAGTGGCGAGATCCGGTGCAGCATCTCGCTTGCACCTTGCTGGGAGCGCTGCTGTTGCGTCCTTGTCTTGTGTCTAACGAATTTAACTCAAACGGCGCTGTTTGTGCACCAGTGCCGAGATCCGGTGCAGCATCTCGCTCGCACCTTGCTGGGAGCGATGCCGTTGCGTCCTTGTCTCGCACTCAATGCAAAAAGATAATCTCGCCCCTGGTATCGTTACGTCATAAGGCGGCGCGGCGGACGCTACAATACCCGGTTACTTAAAAAACAAAAAAAAACAAGCAAAAAAAAAAAGAATTTAAGTACCCTAGACATTTAACAAAGTGACCAGAATGTCACAGTGACTATAACATTAATTGCTGAACTATAATTGACAGTGCAAAAGTAATAATTAATACTGAAGCTAACCAAAATGTTACTAATGATAATCTTTACATCAATGTGATATCGATTGGCAAAACTGTTTTAAATTTCTAGACATTCAACAGGTTTACAATACTATAAGCCAAGCCCAATGGAATGCTAAAACATCTAAATGACAACAGAAATAGAATTAATATCGAACACAGTGTTATGACATTAACATATAAGTAACATTTTTATCAATCAGTAAAATATTTACACACATGTACAAGCTAACACATATTTACAATCCTATGGAAGCCACAGCCCAATGACTTATATCCTTTAAGTTGACTTTCATTATTAATAAAAAGTATAAGACGAGTATGAGAAGAAACATTACTAGCCGAAATTATATTCATGAATGTCTTTTTTTTTTTAAATAAAAACAAGAAAAGCAAGGCATAAAGAGAACAAGTTGTGTCCTTGAGTGTACTTTCAATAATAAGGAAAATTGAGATACGTATAAAAATAAACATCACTAAAGAAGTTGTATCTATGAGTGTACTTTCGATAATAAGAATTAAGACAAATAATTTAAGAAAAAAAAACATCAATAAAGGAAGTTTTGTCCTTGAGTGTATTTTCAATAATAAGGATTAAGACAAGTATGAGAAAACATTATTAAGCGAAGTTGTGTCCACCAGCATTATTAAAGCGATAGTAGGAACCACTGTGTGTTCCGGACATTATATTTCTAACATTCCGTATACTTTCTAAATACTATAATGTGTCTAGCGACATCCTACTTAAGATGTGTCACTCTGAACGCGAACTAACTAACTAACTAACTAACTAACTAAGTACCTACGCTTAAGTATTTTAATTGTATTTATATAATTAGCATGTTTATATCTTAATACAATTTGAATTTTCTCAAAATCCGTGTTTAATTTTGTCTTTCCGAGAGTTTATATGTTCAGTGGCTCACTATGCCATATTTATTTAGAGTTCCTACTCTTATTGGTCGCTATTGTGCGCCTATAAATTAATTTTAAGTTTAAACTAAAATTAGCAATATTTACAATTGTACAATTAATACGAAAGTTTTACCAACACTCACGAACGCGTTTTGAGACACATGAAATGATTTGGCAAATAAGACTCAGCAGTCTTCAAAATGGTTTACATTAACCGAATAGAATCCTATGGGAAACGTCATTAACATTTAACCCGTAGATGCTCAAAATCCAAAATAATAAGTGCCTTTTTATAAGGGACGCTTTATAAATGTCATATCCTTGTTCTTACCTAGAGTAAATTTTATCTAAATACGACTTATAAGTATTTTTATATACAGGTATGTACAGAGAACATGTGTTGGGAGGGTATGGTTGTTTGGAACTTAAAACTAAATAATGCAACCCAACCAGTCTTATTATGCCGACTTAACATAAAAAAACTGGTTGTAATTGGTGAGCCTCAGAGTGAGAACTCGTAAAACCCCTTCAGATCAAGACACGCGAACTGTCTCGTGTCTCATCTTGGCCCTAGGTAGGTGCCTAGTGCACCGCCTGTCGAGAAGCGTTAAATGGGGTATGGCCTGCACCTAGAGATTCTATAGAATTTTGCCCCCCTCATGGGAGGCGGCATCTATCACGAAATACACCATTATGTGTTTTCAGCTGAACGTGTCTGACGCGACGTGTTGCCCGTTACAGTACACTATAGCTGTTAAAAGAAAAAAAGAAAAGAAAAAAAAATAGAGAATAACCAAAAGAACTAACATAAAATAAAGCGCGGTGAATGCGCTGTATGCCTTGTCTACGTAAGTGACTCGGTTGAGACCACTTACTAGTGACAGAGGACAGATATGGGGAAAAGGGTAGGAACCACTTGCTTACATCATCATTCACTTATCCTGTCGTATCCTTTCTTTTAAATTATCTATCATACTGGGTTGGGTAAGGTGGTTGGTGTTAGGGTGGGAGGGCGCAAGCTTGCTAGGGAATAGGGTGAGGGGTGAGGTTAAGTGAGGTGGAGGTAAAAGAAAGAGAGAGAAGAAAAAAAAACCCGACGAACGCGAGGCTGGTTTGCTTCGCGGACGTCTGTGAAAGACCCTAACCTAACTAAGAATTTGTCGAACTGATTTTAACGGATTCGAACAATGTGGAGTGTAGATAAGGCTTATATTTATATGGAGGTTCTACAACCGCCTCCAGCTGTGACGACACAAGAGTGACCGTACACATAAGTTTGAGAGATAAGGCTTTATTTTTGCTACGCAGGATTCTCAACCAACCGTCCTGCGGGATATTTTGAATAAGGCTTGGGCGTTTAACGTGCGTTTCAAAAATACCATAAAAAACCGCGCACCGGTGAGTCGATAAGGCTTTAATTTATAACAAAGAACGTTAACTCGACCGCGTTCCATATCGCCCAGGACACACGTGTACCCAATAGTACATTGTGACACAAGCACATTTTTTTAAAAGACAAAATATATTTTTTTTCCAAAGACAAAATTTTCCAAGAACAAGACATATACTAAAACTTAAATAAACATACCAAAACGAATCTAACCTAGGTAGTGTGTCGGCATGATTTGTGACCGAACACCTAGATGCGGGATAAGGCTTAGATTTATAACACGGATTCCCACGTAACCGTCCGTGAGCAAGGATAGGGCTTTTTATTTATTAACGTGAATTCCCTTGCCAATACCGTTCACGGGATATTTTTTCAATAAGGCTTTAGATATTAACGTGCGTTCGAAAAATATTCCAAAAAAACAACCGCGCACGACCGACCCTAACCTAACTATTGGAGTATAGCTTGTTTTACTAAAAAACTTCTCCAAGAATTACCGTCATCCATGTATCCCTTGACACCTGGCTCCTTTTTAGGGCGTGTGACACAAGATACAATTTAATAGAGAATTTAACCATTTAAAAATTTTGTAACTTATTGTTACTTAAAGTTATTGTTTAAATTTATGACCAAATATATCAAAGAAATGCAAACCAGTTCAACAAAAGTTTTAATTAATTTTTTTTTTTAGTATTTAATAATATCACTCACATGTATTAGGCCTGCCTTGGAACCATCCATGTTGCCCAAAATGTATGTATTTTCAGATTTTTTCTCAAGGACCACAGATTTAATAAAACGAGGGGCTAATTTATTTGAAAAGAATTTAGCGGCGTCCGATTGAACATGGGATCGACGCCAGACTATGTCACCTACATTGAAATGTATCACTGAACGACGAAGGTTGTAGCGTTTGGCATTAGCTTGATATGCTTGAGTCAGGTTCGCTTGGATTTGATGAAAAACGCTTGCCAATGATTTTAAGCTAGTGGTCCATTCGTCGCGACCATCGATAATTAACTCCTCTAATTTAGTGAAATCTGCAAATTTATGGAATCGACCATCGAAGATGAGTTCTCTACCTGTCATTACAAAATTGGGTGAAAACCCATGGGCTAAGCTGACATGGCTATTTAAAGCTGCCTGAATCTTAGGTAAATTTTTAGTCCAGTTTCTATGGTCTGTCTCAACATAAGAAGCAATGGCTAATTCAATGGTACGATTGTGTCTTTCCACTGGATTGTTTTGTGGGAAATAGACACAATTTTTGAAAAATTTAGGGATATTATACCTTTTTAAAAGTGCCTGAAACTCGTTAGAGACGAACTGCACGCCATTATCACTTATCATACAATATGGCACGCCATAGACTAAGAAAATCTCATTTTCAATGAATTTAATTATTGACTTACTATTGGCTTTTCTAAGTGGGCATAACCATACAAATTTGGAGAAAATGTCAACTACAGTAAGCAAGTATGCGTGTCCTGAATAAGACCTCGGCAGAGGACCAATGAGATCGCAACTTAATGTTTGCATTGGAGCGTAGACCTTCTTCTGAAATAACATTTTACCATGGGGTAGCTGATTATTAGCTTTAAATGCCAAACAAACTTCACACGAACTTAAGATTGATTTGATTGAAGGAAACATGTTGGGCCAGTAATAATTCAGTTGTAACTTTTTAAAACATTTAAATGGGCCAAGGTGTGCCGATAGAGGGCTCTCGTGAGTAGCAGTTACTAGCTGTTTAATATGGTCAGCGGGAATAACTTCTTTCCATGAAAATGAATTTAAAAGATTGAATTTAGGTTTGCAAAAACGAAAGAGCTTATCGTCTTCCAACCTAAAGTTCGGGTAACTAGCGGGTGATTTTTGTATACTATTTTTTATTTTCAAAAACCACTCATCAGTTATAGGAACGTTTGGGTTGGATGAGTTTACACTTTCGATCTTAATACGTGACAACGCGTCCGGGACAACATGGAGTTTGCCTTTCTTGTGGACGATATCAAAGGAGAATTGCGAGAGCCTAGTAGACCAACGGGCGAGCCTGCCCGTGGGGTTCTCGAGTTTATATAACCATTTCAAGCTTTCATGGTCAGTCACAATCGTGAAATGAGTTCCTTCTAGGTAATGTCTAAAATGTGTGGTAGCTTCCACAATACTAAGTAATTCCCTTTCGGTGGTAGAAAAACCTTGCTCTTGTTTTGTTAGCGTTCTCGAATAGTAAGCTACGGGGTGTTCCTGAAAATTTGCGTCCTTTTGTACAACTGCTGAACCAATTCCCACTAAACTTGCATCACAGTGGAGGAAAAAGGGGGCTTCAAAATTGGGAACACATAAGACTGGGGCTGAAGTGAGGGCGGATTTTAATTTTACGAAGGCTGCCTCTGCCTCAGGTGTCCAATTAAATTTTGAATATTTTTCAGAGATGGAACTTGTGAGATTGGACAGGGGCGCCGCAATAGTAGAGAAATTTTTGATGAAACGGCGGTAGTAGGAAGCTAGTCCTAAGAAACTGCGTACATCTTTGACACATTTGGGTGTTGGAAAATTTTTCACTGCCTCCACTTTGGCTGGGTCAGTCTTTAAGCCGAACTCGTTTATAACGTAACCAAGATATTTCAGCTCAGATTTTAGAAATTCACACTTCTTTAGGTTAACTGTTAGGTTAGCGAAATGTAAACGTTCGTAAACTTTGTCAAGGTAAGAAATATGGTCTGCAAAATTGTTGGAAATTATAATTAGGTCGTCTAGATAACCAAACACATGGTCATCGAATTCTGCACCTGGTAGTAACGCATCGACCAGGCGTTGTAAATTCTGGGGTGCGTTAGATAGCCCAAAAGGGACCACCTTAAATTGTAATAAGCCTCGGCCCTGTGAGATAATCGCTGTCTTTTCCTTAGCCGATTCTGCCAGAGGGAGCTGAAGAAATGCCTTAGATAAGTCAATGGAAGAAATATATTTTGCGTCCTTTAAATTATCAAGAATGTTATCTATGCGAGGGAGAGGATAACTACATTTTTTTGTAACAGCGTTTAGTTTACGAGAGTCCATGCAAAGGCGGAAGGAGTTGTCCTTCTTGGGTACTACTAACACAGGACTGGCCCAGGGTGACGATGATGGTTCCAGAACATCCAAGTCTATCATTTCATCTATTAATTGGTCCACTAACTTTTGTTTGTAGGGTGACATGCGATAGAACCTTTGTTTGATTGGAGGACCCTCCGTATCAATTTCATATTCAAGAAGATGCGTTCGACCTAGGCCACATTTTTCAAAAGATATGGACTCAAACTTTTCTATCGTTTTATTTAATATTAATTGTTCATCTGGAGAAAGTTTACAATTACTCGAGTTAGAAATAGAATGCAGCTGTTGCGCGTTAGAAACAGAATGCGGGGGCTGTGCGCTCTGAGCGCGATGTGTGGCATTGAGCGCTCCGGAAGAAGGCTTGGTTTCACCGACCGACGCGAGCGGCACGTACGTAGGGAGGGTGGGCGGGGGAGAATTCGGCCGATACGCTTTGCGTTCTAAGACATCTATTGACTCTTGCACAGAAGCGACGGCTATTTTGCGGGCCGACTTAATGTCCGGGTTATTATTAGACGGAATGTCGTCCAAAGCTAACAATAACTTAGTAAGTGATTCATCCAACAACTTATAATGTTTGCTCGAACGGGGGCTGTTAAAGCTAGAAATTTTACTTTTAATGATATCTAAGCTGGAAATAATATCTTTAATTTTTTTAATGGCCCCATCAATGTTTAATGAAGAAATCTGAAATTCTGACGGAATGGAGAAAGTGATTTTTTTATTTATACAGCCGGAAATTTTTTTTGATAGACCGGACTTTTCCCAAAATTCTGTGCCTAAAATGCAATCAGATTTAATTTCTGGAATAACTTCAAAAGTAAGTGGAATTTCAATGCCGTCGACCACGATATTGCAATGGATTGAGCCTGGACTAAATTGTTTAGTCCCGTCTGCCGTAGAGGCGGAACAAATTTTGGACTTGTCTAAAGTATATCCCATATTCAGTATTTCAAGATGTGAATTATTACCAAACACATTTATCTCGGCTCCACTATCTAATAGAGCTGTAAAATCCTTATTATTTAACTTGAAATGAACGTAAGGCCTCCTATCGCCATGTTGGTTTGATAGCACCGGGCTAACTTTCGGAAAGTCATGAACAAATTTTAACCAGTCATGCCATTCTTCCGAGGAGGTATAAGTCGCCGGTGCGTTTACCTGTTTTTTGTATGAGAAGCGGAAGATTGAGGGGGGGATGGGGGGGCCTCGATCGCTCGAATATTGTTATGCGGCAGCTCGCGTGCGCTATCGGCGTAGTTCGATGAGTGAAAGTGAGTCGCCGGGGGGTGACTCGCGTTCGGATAATAAGGTCGGTATTGTTGACCCCTAGGACGGTAAGAGTTATTGTATTGGCCTGAATAGACTGGCCTAAAACGAGGATGTTGACCGCCATTAAAATTATTATTGTTGGCGTTGTTAATATAAGTTGGAGGATTCTGTTGCCTAACACTAAATTGGCCTGCATTATTGTTAAACCACGGCGGGTATTGTTGTCCGCTGCGTGGGTGTGACACTTCAGCACGAGATGTGAACCGAGAGTGGGGCTGAGGCGTAGACCTCGAATTTTGATTATCTTTCGCGGCACATGTGGGACAATTTTTGGACGTGACATTTAGCTTGCCGCAGTCAAAGCAGATAGGTATTAAAATATTCGGGCAGTTTTTAAAAGAATGGCCCGTATTTTTACATTTGAGACAAGCGTTTGTGTTTGAAGTCGACACTGTCTCGGCTTTAGGAATATAACTGTTAACTTTGGACACCTCTGATTTGATATTACTGAAGGGGGCCTCATTATTAAAACGTTCAACTTTCTTACCATACGCCAGAAGGTCGCAAGTATTTTTAATCGTACCGTAAATCAGACATTGATTGTACTTAGGTAACATATTTCGTTTTATTATTTCGAAAAGCATGATATCGGAAATTTGACCCTTGATTTTATTTGCCAAATCATTCACATCTGTTACAAAATCTGACAACTTCTGGTTAGGTTTTTGTTTTAACGAGCGAATACGGGATTCCGTGTCGAAAACGTAGTCGATATTATCGTACTCCTCTAACAAGGCTTTCTTAAGCTGGTCCCAATTCGTAACTCCATCCCTCACGGTACGGAACCATTTCAAAGCAGTGCCCGACAACAAATCAATGAAACATCTCAGTACGATGTCATAGTTAGATTTCCGCGCATAAGTAAGCTCTTCGACACGGGCAATGAATTCACGTACATCTGTTTCACCACTATATTTTAGATTCCAGGACGATAAGTTGTAGTAATGTTTGTTGAACACACAATTTTCGTGGAGACCTTCTGGTTTTACCACGGTACTTGAAGATGACTGGTTGGAATCGTTATCCAAGGAAAAAAAACTGGGTCCATAATCACCACCACTACGTGTTACAACATTAACCTCCGACTGTGAGTTTATGGATTGATTGTCATACATCATTAATTGGTCCTCTGGCATGTCAATGCACACGGAATGGTCCTGGCTTTCCATTTTGTAGTACCTATAATAACTTACTTAAAATGAGTTAAAAAAAAATTACGTAAATTTCCGTTAACGCGACACGCGACTAGATCGAACGAGACGAAAGCCTGATAACTACAGATTAAGGTTTGTTTTAACGAGTGATTAACAATAAGCACGTAGTTAACCTGACTTCCAAATATAACCTACGTGTTCAACGCAAGAGAATAAAGCGAGAAGAAAAAAAAATTTCACACACGTTATTTACACACACAATACATAAGCATCAAGAACACATAAAATTATACACTTAAATGAAACAGCACATTTCAGTTTTTTATATTTCGTTGTTTCATACTAACCCAAGAAGTTCCGGATCGCGGGACTGGCCGGTCGCGTGCTCACGTGCTCGCGATTTGTCCACGCGCAACGTGCTATAAGCTATATTTATAAGAAATGAGAGAAAGACAAAGAATATGCTCTGCTCTCGGCTTCCAATATATGATGACCTAAAAACCTAAGGAAACAGTGCACACCTATAAGAGCGAGAGTTACCGCCTTCGTGCGCTATTGCAAGACTCGATATTCTAAAATGAAATAACGTGCGTAAGTACCTATATACCTATTACGTTGGTGGACACAACTCGTTATTGACACATTTAATATTCAGTTTTGTTAATTCGCTATTTGCTTACCGTCAGGGCTGAAATGGAGAGTTAATTTGTAGTGTATAAAACAAGTGAGGCGTACCATAATAAAATAAATATAATTAATATATACAGATAGGAAATTAAAATAAACCAGTTCGGGTGCCAATTGTAGCCTTGTTAATTTAAAGGGTGTGATGCATTAGAAGAAATGAGTAAGTAGGAGTGGTTGCCACGGACAGACCGACAGACATATATAGGGTTTCAAGGGCCCAGGGATCTTCCGGTGGTTCGTTGTAATTTAATTAGGCTACAAGATATCCAGGTGGTTACGCCGGTGTATAAAGTGTGATGTGTAGAGGAGGGATCTCATGAATGTACTTGGTGGCAGCTCTGCAGCGTGTGGGGGAGGCTGTTCACAGGTTGGGAATGGGTGAATTTGTAGGGAATCGATGAATAGCGAATTAACAGACTACAGTAGGTACAAAAAAAGATGTAATAAATTATAGACCATTTGAGGCTCAAAACACAAACAGACAATCAAAAATACACCCTGGCATTGTCCTATTTAAGACACCTACAAATTAAGAAAATTGGGCTGTGGCGATCTAACCATCTACCTAAAATAGCCTATATTTAGAAGCACAAAGAAGACTATAAATAATTAACAATCAAGGCGGTGTTCTAACACGGCCTTAGCCTAACCTAATATCCAAATGGCCGGGGTTCCATGCCGGGAGCTCGGGGTGGGTCCGAGGTCGTGCGTAGTCGAATGGGCGGTGTTCTGCTTCAATGGGTGGTCCTGATAGACGCTCTTTGCGGTATCATCGTAGATTTCTACGGGGGGGGCTGGCGTTAGAGTATAGGTACCGTGCGGGGATCCAGCAGGCGTACGGCGACGCTGTGGTGGTGGGTCTACGTGTTGAAGATGTCGGACCGGCGACTGTGACAGGGCACGGCGGAAGCTGTGGCTGCTGGTCCACGGGCTGAAGACATCGGAAGGCGTGGGTGTGGCCTCGAAGTAGATCACGCCCGGCTGCTCACACGGATACGGAACACGGCGGCACGGCGGGCGCACCGATATTCGCGAAGGGTGGTACGCGGACAGCTCAACCAACTTTGGGAGCGAAAGTTTTCACATTTTTGTTAATGTCGCCTGACTCCTCGGCCTCGGGACCCGCACTCGTCGGAGCACGTGGCGCGACCGTGCGTCTCAAGGTGCTGCCCGCTTCTGCCCGTGTCCCGCGGGCGGCGCGGCGGAGGATTGCCGCGTGTTTCGACATTCCCAATCGGCGTCGCTAAGGCCCCAGTGGCGAGATCCGGTGCAGCATCTCGCTTGCACCTTGCTGGGAGCGCTGCTGTTGCGTCCTTGTCTTGTGTCTAACGAATTTAACTCAAACGGCGCTGTTTGTGCACCAGTGCCGAGATCCGGTGCAGCATCTCGCTCGCACCTTGCTGGGAGCGATGCCGTTGCGTCCTTGTCTCGCACTCAATGCAAAAAGATAATCTCGCCCCTGGTATCGTTACGTCATAAGGCGGCGCGGCGGACGCTACATTGTTGTTTATTGTTTGTTCATCATCCACAGGCAGTGTTTCGAACAAATCCACTCGGATTTGTCATATTTTATCATTAGCCAGTTTCCAAGATTCACGGCGAATAAAAACTGGCAAGAAACTTCGCTGAATTTTTTTCAACGTCCACTTGTCTAAGTTTACAAATTTGTTTGCCACTGCTTACAGAAATACGGGTTATTGATAGCAAGTATTTATCGTTGATGATAAAAGGAAAAACACAGATGAATACATTAAATTAATATTAATTTACTAAAATCTACCGTTCATGCCGTATGCAACAGTTCATGACAAATGTCAGTTCCATTTTGCAAAGCCTATGTCCGTCATCTAACATGTTGCGACTTGAAGCAGGTCAGTCCCCACAAACAGCACCCGTTCACGAGCATCACTCTGGATCTAGCCATCGCCTCTCTCAACCATATTTTAGGAAAAGACCCGAACCAAGCGTCACCACAAGCAAGGACCTTGAAGCGATGCTCTACTCCAGTGGCAACAAGAAAAATATGTGCACGTTTAGTTTTAATACTATTATTTCTGTCATGAACTACTCAGTGACCTGATCACATAGTAACATAACAAGTTTTTTATGGATCCTGACATAGATGACTAAGGTGCAATGCCAGGACCTTACCTTAAATGAGCACGGCAACACCGAACTGGATGCGAAACACGGACAATTTTTTCATTCATTCTCAACCACAGTTTCATCCAGGTGCTTTCGTGCACCGCAGTCGTGCTCGAAGTAATTTAGAAAAACATTTTGTGAAGTCAATCAAAGAGTGGCATACATGTGGGCCATAGTATGGCGTACGCCAGACCTCGCAGCCTGACTCAACGAAGATGATGACCGTAGGCTTTCCAAATAGTGATAATATAATCGGGTAAAGTATATACAAGATCGTTTGGTTTTTATAGGAGGAACGAGGACAGTGTATGCATACTTACTTACTAGGTGGTAGGGTTTATCCCGCCCGGGTTGGTATCATCGCATTGGATGAACGATGGTCGAAGCGGCAAAAAAAAAATGCATTCTCACCTGTTGTCGTTGAGCGAACGTGTAGAATGGGGACAGAGGTTAGGTGTGACTCAAGAAAGAGAAATGAGTAGCTTCAGGGTCTCAACATTCTCTTGGGGTCGTCGGAATATAAATCCGATTTCTATGACGGCATGTAACTATCACTTACAGATGCAAACAATACTCCATGCAAGATCTTATGTACTATTATAGACCTTTTTTATACACGTAGCGTGTAAACTCTGTAGCGTGTTACGGAAATATTTGAAGTTCGTTTGTCCGTATTTATCTATCAAGGCGCTAGGACTAGCCAACTACTCGCGCCATACAAATGCACTTTTTAACAAATGTAATAATATGTAGTGAAACGCTTCAGCAAATCCAAATAGAACTCCAAACTGATAATGGATTGTTAATATTTTTTTATTCCATCATTTATTTAAATAATAATAAAAATAAAAAAGTTGATTGTTCTCATTAGAAATCTGAAAGTAATTCGATTTCTAGATATAAGCAAAAACAGCATATATGCATAAACAAAAAATTCCATTTGCTTTTAGATTTCTACATTTAGTCAAAAAAGTTCGGAAATGGACACCGTTTCCGCAATGTATTTTGTATAGAAAAAGGAAACATACATTAACGAAAATAATTCGATTCCTAGACAAGGAATCATATATTGTAAGAATGACACTTATAATCGTCAGACTTAGTTAGTTAACTTGGGGTGCCTCGTCTAACTTTGCGATTTGGCTAGTACCAGGGCCTTAATTACGTTACTGCGTCCCTGTAACCATCGATCTCTTCGATATAAAGCAACGTCGATGGTCTTTCTGATTTTTTGCATTGTCAGATGGATAAGTCAGAGCTCACAACTTGTTGGTTACGAACATGACTGTCCCAGTGGCCGTAATCTATATTTTTTGGCAATCCTTGAAAAAGCAGAGAAGAAATCAAAAATATTTGGCTAAAACGTGTTAAGAATAATACATACTTAATTGACAATAGCCAAAGTAGATCTTTCAGTAATTCTCCATTTCCGAATGGCAAAAGATTGCTGTTACTGCAGGAAGTTAGCAGGCTATTATCTTGGGTATATTAGATTTATCTATGATACGTATTACATGCTTTCAAAATATGTGGAGACATGTGTTTAGTATCAGATAGTCCCTGTGTATAACGTATACTCCTGAACCACTCAAGAAGAAGACCATTCAATCAAGGGGATATGTGACTAGATCGATACGCGATGGATGTTGCCTTGATTACCATTACGATAAACCTACTTACCAAGATTATAAACTATTAATCAAGTCGCAAGATTCAATTTATCTAAAGTATCAATGTGGAAAACTGCATGCCAGTGCAGAACACCTGGGGGCCCACGCCACCAGCTCCGGCGGCAACAAGATGGCGGCGATTATCGAGAGGCAGGCGCGAACGCGGGAGCGATTATATAGCAATTACGCGGTGACAGCCTGACGTGTCGCCGCCATTTTTTGCTGCCGCTGCGTCCACGCAGTACTTAGAGCGCGGCGCAATTTCTTCTAAGCATTCCAGCGTGATTGCTAGCTGGCAAGCTTTGTTGTGGGATTCGAGATCAGCGGCGGTCGTTTTACGGTGGTACATAAATTCGAACTATGCTCTACCCGGCTTTAACGCGAAATCGACCTGTCTGGAGCACAAAATAAAACCCGTGCATGCTGAACCTAACATTGTAATGAAAAATTCATCTTATAATTCAAAATCCGGCGCCCAGTTTATTGAGCTGCCTCGTGCCTAATTCCAAGATGCGATAGACCGTGCTAACACATACGCATAAGTATGCCCAATTTTAGTTTCTGTGAACGCGACTCTACGCAATGACGCATATCTGCATACCATCACGCCTATTCGCATACGTGAAGGGTAGTCAGTAGCTTTAATGACATACAACTACAAGTATATTAGTATTTAAATTTTATTCAACATCCATAGTCAACTCGCTGCTCTCGGAATCGTCATATTTCCACACTTTTCATCGTCAATTTTAAAAGTATACTTGAACTACTGAATAGCTATTCCCATATCTGTGACTTGAAGTAAGTGCTCAAGGAATCACAAAATGTATCCATATATTGCAATATTTGGCTCATACGAGAAACTAAATTGTTGGTTTTTATAAAATAACTAGCAGCCCGTCCCGGCTTTGCACGGGCATAATATAATTGAAAAAATATTATTTTGACACAATGATACACAAATAAACCCCTTATTACGTAGAGTTCCTAAAAAAGAGCATAAACCTACATTGAAATATTTGAAATAAAAATAACAAATTTTGTGAATAAATTTTTTTTGTATTTTTTTTTCTTATTTGTGTTTTTTACTTTTATGTATTTTTCATACTATTAATTATTTATAAAGGTCATAACCACAAAACAAAGCCATTAAATAAATAATTTATTGAGTTAAAGCCAGGGAGTAAACATTATTTGATGTTGTTTTATTTTTCACTAAATAATTAGCTTAACTGTTATTATGATACTTTTGAGATAACCGCGGTCGTTAGACATGTTTGAAAAATGTTACGGCTTTTGAGAATGTCTTAGGAGAGTGTATCTTCCTGCCGTGTGAAAAGCCGTAGCATTTTTCAAACATGTTTAACTGTTATTAGCTACCTACATCTACTACTATAACCTACAACTAAAAAGTATTTAATCGAAAATCATAAAAACTATTTAAGTCACTTATTTATTAGGATAACTAAATGTACAACATATATTAATGGGTCTAGTTCTGAAAAGAACTTTTTGAATGCGTTTAGTTACCTACTAAACTAATTATCATCAAGCGACAAAATATTATCAAGCGACAATTTCTTAAATTCCGCACACGGCTGCTGCGTAGGGAGCCGGCTTACTCCCCTCCCGTATCTCTGAGTGACGCCTACAAACTCTAAAACGCATAGTTTGTCAAAGGGAAGTTTTTTCTAATTTTTAAACTCATGATATCTTTCGAATGAAATGTCGGAATCGAATAATTCAAAAAGTAATATAAAGGTATTGAAACAGTCTTAAATAATAATTTATTTATTTTGATAAGGATTCATATCTAGGTACAAATAAAGAGCCTTTTCTAGCGGCGGTATTTAAATTTTTATTTTAAAATAAATGCACACTTATTGTGACATAACTATAATAGTTAGATGTATGCTGTCGCGACATTTTTTGTAGATAATAATGTGTTCTATAAAATTGTACTACATCATTTTGTTCTATCGTGAATAGTTTTCGCAGCGCACGCGATGTAAGGAACATTCTTGTTATCGGAGTTTTGGTAAGGATCCCTAATTTTTTTAAGATAAAACATAGTCTATGTCCCTCGGATAGACTGTAGCTTTTCAACGGTGAAATAATTTTTCAAATCCGTTCAGTAGTTTCCTATCTGTTCATGTATTTGAGCCTATTCGGTTCAAATACACAAACAATCAAACCTTTCCTCTTTATACTATAATAGTATAGATAGAGTATAGATTAGAGAGCTCCGATAATAAACGCGTCCGATCGCTGCTAAATTCAAAGCGCTAGAACCGCAGCCTCCGACGCACTATTTATAGGCACGCTCCCACCGCCCCGGCCGGCCCTTACTGCCGCAAACCTACGTCCCGCAATTTTTAAATCTGTAATATCTTCGAAAATATTCATTTAAATCATATGCTGTAAACGGCCATACAAATCTATATTAAATCAACAATGTATTTAAGGTATTTAATTGGATAAGGATTAATGCTGTATTGGTTAAAATCGCCTCGAAAATTAGCCAATATTTGTCGTAAAAAGTTAATGACAAAAAAAAATTATTGTGGTATATCCATAATGCTTCGGCTACATTAGCGGACGAAGATTCGTATCGTGTTGGCGCGACAAAAACATCGTGTTCGGGCATAGGCGATGTTCTTGTCTACATTAAGCGGGCGAAGATTCGTGTCGGGTTGACGCGATTCATCGTGCCGGAATCGCATGTGTTGGTTGAGTTTGTTGTGCGGCCGAGACGTAGGCGGTAATTTAAAAATGGAGGCTCTATAGTATGCCAACAATGAATCTTTTTTCTTCTTCATTTCTTCTACTGTGGTGGCCTACCAGCTCAGCTTATTTTAAATTCGAATCCACGCATCATGTACCAAGTGCTCCTTTTTATGGTCGGGGTCACTAGGATTCCATATGATTCTCTCCGTTTCATAAAATTGAATGAACTCTTAACACTTTTTCGTTACTCCACTCCATAGTGTACAAAAAATACAGGCACGTCCGTCTTGCTTCAAAGTCTGGAAGACACTGAATTGACGTAGGTGTAGCCACCCCAAGCGAATATTGTCGCGACAAATCCCTTTGATCCGCGCCAGTTTACCGACAGCTCGCCGATACTACATCGTCTTCGCGCGAATACAACGCGATGACACGATGTACCCGGCCACATACATCGCGTTAACACGAATATTCGCCGTAGCCCGCTAATGTAGCCTTAGCATAAGAGATAGACATACACCATCGCGGAGTTTTCTGTAGACTTTTTCAATGTGTACAATACTTAGTACATTATTTCGATAAATCTCGGATTTCAAGGATTCAGCCTGCGTTTGCAATGTAAGCGGAAAAAATGTAATTTATTACGACATCACATTGGAAACCTCAAAAATAACAGTATTTCTCCACTATTTAATGAATGTTATTATACATATAAACCTTCCTATTGAATCACTCTATCTATTAAAAAAACCGCATCAAAATCCGTTGCGTAGTTTTAAAGATTTAAGCGAACATTGGGATAAAGGGACAGAGAAAGCGACTTTGTTTTATACTATGTAGTGAAGCGAACGTGTTTGATAAAATTGTGTAAAATTGTGTTTTTTTTTTGTTAAAATGGAATTGGCCACCGCATTGTGGGACTAATACTATAAGCCTCGCTTTAAAAGTCCTAATAAAAAATAACAAAAAACGGTTAACGTGCTGTATGAAATAATTATAAAGGAACGGAGGCGCAAAGCTGTTACCCTGAAGCGACAATGTTAACTTCCAATAAGAATCCAGTAAAACGATGCTATCGTGACATTTTCCTTCCGATAAGGCGTATCTAATTGAAGAGAATTCCTTCAAATTGTGCCGACAAAAACTATTATGTACAAGGCGGTATCACGTTTCTACAATTCTTTAAAGGGCATTAACGTGTGAGATTTAAACTGACTGAAGGCTTGAACTTGGTTTAACCTAGCTTGAAATGTAAATATGAAAATACCCACGGTCATATGACACTGTTAACGAACACAGATCCCAGATATGTATGTGGCTTCATTGAAATGAGAAGAAATGAGTGAGGATTTTTTTCCTCCAATCAGCTTTGACAAATACATAAATTTAAGACATACTTATACGGAAATAAGACTTTGTAAGTGGCCATAGGAAATAAAAGTCAGTCACTTGGCAGAAGCCATTATATCATAGATTATATCCATGGAAAATAAACGTTATTTACTTTCCGCACCATAGCAATAAAAATTAAAAAAACCAAAACCTTTTATTTAGTTTGGTATCATATGAACGTTTCTTGAGACAATTTTATTTTAAAGTAATGACGCTCAATGTTTGCATTTTTTATGGTAGTAAATACATTTCCATAACTCCAAGATTGGTATTTTTAAGATCAGTGTATGATATTTTTTTTTTACAAACTGCTTGTCTTTACGATTAACAGTTTTTTATTATTTGCGGTGTTTCACGTTTGGATTCTTGATTTATGGCCCGCAAATTAATTCAAAATGTGCTTTCAATATTTTTTTAATTAAAGAAATCATATTTTATTTTTTTTATTATTTTTTTAATCTGGCAAACTACAGTTTATCTTTCTATGGTATAACCGAGCTCCCAGCCGTAAAGTGGTTTCTTTATGAAGCCCATCGAATCACAAATTGTAGATTGAACGTATTTTTTCGTGTTGAGTTAAAGATTTATTTCGTCGGCAGTCGGCATTAAACTCCCATTTGTTTGTTTATAGCCCATTGGATTTACATTAAAATGTGACTTTCTCGTCTGTGCTCGGAGTTCAGGCGCAGGCACTGAATACATACATTCTGACCAACTCTTTATTGTTACCGAAAGGTGCAGTGTTTTACGTTGCGGGTAGTCACGAGCAGAATAAAATTTTACTTTCACCTTGATACAATAACAATAGTAAAGGCAATGAACATATAAGTAGAATCGACCGTGAAGGAAGGACACATTAATTAAAGTTAAACAAATAAACTACTTTATGAGTTATGTTTCCATATTTCTGTCTTTAATTAAATTGCATTCCAGTCATCTCATTCTTTAAATTCTTTAGATTTTTAACTAATACCCGGCCATACATCGAGTCCGGGATGAGTGTAATGGCATTCTGTCTTTTCACATTCTAAAATGGACAATTCAAACAAAGCGTCGCCATAGCAACCCTGTTTTTGTGAAAATAAACTTGACATTTTGAATTACATTTTTTCTCCAACGTAAATCTTGTCATTACATTAAACTCGACAAACGCTACACTGGCAAGACTGAATACAAACTGGCCATCAATAAAAAAACATCATCATCCTTGCCAAAGATTCAAATCGTGTTGTTGTGTAAATCCAACACAATTTACAATTTTCATGACTCGTCAACTCTAAGCTCAGTCGCCTTTCCAGCGTAGCAATGCGTTTTAAGGTGGCCCAACCCGGCGGGCGTAACTCATTCGAGAGCACGGTACAATACCGTGCTGTTGCGCTCTGGGACCTTCTCTGTTTCAAAAAATAAGACAGGCTCCGTGTTGAGGAAGATGCAACATGTCCACAAAAAAGAATGTGCATGGTGTATGATTTGGTAAGATAAACGAAAATTTTAATTTAAAAACGACATATAGCTAAAAGTAAACCACGACCGCTGTAGTAAAAAATCGAACAAAAACCAAATCGATTAAAAATCTTGATTAAATAAGCTATGTCTGATGACTAATCTCTTTAAGATGTTATTACTTTATCATTGCGTAATCCACCTCCAAAGTTATTGTATAAAACGCGCGAAAAATGCGAACTTTCGGTCCTTATAACTTAGAAACCAAACACAATTTTACAATGCCAATGGTCATCAGACATCTAGTTCGATCAAATTAAGCTATTTTGAGCAACATTTTGGATCTCTGAGCCGGTAGTCTCAGTTGTCACCTAAATAAACGTTTTTTACTAAAGGAGTTGCGCCAGACTGCAACGTTGGCACGTATATCGGCGCACAGCAGCGAATTGCGGAACTAATGAGGAAATGCAACGGAAAACACCAACCACAAAGCGTGTGGTTGCAATTTGCAAAATGGACAATGCGTGTCGCGCGCTCGCGCATGCGCACAATGGGTCACTCAACGGTGCGTTCGCGCACGTCTTCGCGCGAGACAGAGCCGGTAGTCTAAGTTGTCACCTAAATTGGCGTTACGGCAAACCGATCGACTGGCGTTTTCTCCAAACTCCATACAAGTATTTACTAGATATTCTGTGGTTTTACTTCTTCAAGCTGTCAAAGTCAAACGCGGACTTCCGATTTGTATGAAAACGCGGAGTGGACGTAAACCGCAACGTCGACGTATTTACGGCAACGTTGAGTAAGCTGTCAAATCAAGCTCGGACTCGCAAATGTTAGTTCGCTTAACGCCCGCTGCGCGCGCTCTTCAATTTCTCCATACATTTGAAAACGCCAGTCGATCGGTTTGCCGTAACGCCAATTTAGGTGACAACTTAGACTACCGGCTCAGAAAGCACTTGCCTGACATTTGTATGCGAGGACGGCGAAACGTTCGGTGCTTTGACGAGCTTCGACGTGAGAATTCATTTCAGTGTTTGCCGTCGAACAATGTCATGTTTTAGATTAGAAAGAGTTTTCTCCTGTAACTTTAAAGCAAACATACTGTCACGTGTGCTCTAGCCTCACTCAATACAATAAAACGCTCTTTAGGTTCTAGCAACGGGAGCACAAATGAAAGTGGATGCTTGTCGGGCTAGAGAGATAAGAACTTTAGTCAACGATTTTTATCTGATGTGATAGCACAAATGGAAAGTTCGATTAATTTATCGAGGTAGAGGGTTATGCTCGATATAATCCACCTTTCGCTCTTCATTGCCGCTTGTCCCTGTCTTTGAACCATGAAAACGTTAAAAACGCCTGTGCCATCGCCACTACGTACGCACATATTCGTAACACGAACAAACACCTCCTTCTAGAATTTAACACAACCTCCCGGTGGTGGTGACAAAATTATCTTCAAAAAACGACAAATTATTAGGATTAAATTTATTTATGCTCCTACAAATGGACAAAATTTATTCTATGTCGAGATTTGTCCATGGTGTGGGTTTATTTTGACAATCTGACTAGAGATAACATTATATTTAGTTTAACGGCTTACCGCGCGTGTGAGGAGCAGGACGTGCTGCTCGACGTTTCGGAGCCTCACATGGGCTCCATCTTCAGGAGAACGTGCCTGTCGCGACGGAGGTAGGCACGTTACTGGCTACCCGCCGCTTTGCTTCACTTCTCAGCGTCCATGGCAACACTCGTACATTTTCTTGAGGATTAGCTGCGGTCCGAATTTCGTGTGAAGTGCAAAACACGCTGACTGTGTTTTCCTCGACGTCTGTTGTCGGTGCACCTCTCCGAAATTCAGTTTTCAGCTTATTCAGCACGGGTTTCCATATGGGCGAAAGACGGTAGGAATCTTCACGATTGAAGTTCTTGTGCTTGCTGATTTCGATGGACTCCCGAATGATTCGTGGGAGGTTTCGTTGTTCAGGTACTAGGACTTTCACCTGATCAAACCTCAACCAGTGCCCAGGTCCAGATTCTGCATGCTCACACAGCGCTGACTTCGTGATATCTCTGTTCTTGACCGCCCGTATGTGCTCCGTGATGCGTGTGCTGACGCTCCTCTTCGTTTGGCCAATGTACGATTTACCGCATGAACAGGGAACTCTGTAGACGCCAGCGGCGAGTAATGGTACCTTGTCCTTTACTGATCGGATCATGGCTGAGACCTTGCGTTGAGGATACAGCACGGCTGGTATGCTGGATCTCCTCAGTATCCTCGCAATACGGTCTGTCACTCCCCTGATGTACGGCAGGTATGCGGCTCGCCTCTTGACGTCATACTGTGGTTGTCGTTCTTTCCTTCTGGTTCTCCAATCTCTTGCCTTATAACCATTGCCTTGCAGCACTGTCTCTATGAATTTAATTTCCGCAGCAATGTGTAGTGGATCACAAAGACGTTCCGCTCTCTGTAGAAGTGATTTTGGTACCGATTGTACTGCTCCTCACACGCGCGGTAAGCCGTTAAACTAAATATTGTAGTTATGTCCCGCGTAAGTTTTAAAATATTAATAGAGATAACATTGTTTATGGTACCGGTTGGCGTCAAGTATTCCGCACACAAGATCAAGCCTATGTACGTATGTAAGTTTGTCGGCTGGATAAAATTATTTGTGCTCCCGCTGCAGAAGGTTTATTGGCCCTTTTCTTTTACTCAATGAATTGTTTTATCTCAGCAGTAAAGGATAATGCCCAAATCCAGGACCCTTAGAAATCATTCGTGTCTTTTATTGACACATATGTGATAATTTTTATTTATGATTTAAATATAATTTAAGCTATCTAAACCCCAATTTTTCACGGCCGGTTATTACATTCCGCTCATCTCCCCATACAAAAGGGGAAAGAAGACCACGCCCATATTTCTTGTCAGAGATCCAAAATGTTGCTCAAAATAGCTTTATTTGATCGAACTAGATGTCTGATGACCATTGGCATTGTAAAATTGTGTTTGGTTTCTAAGTTATAAGGTCCGAAAGTTCAAATTTGTCTACAGCGGTCGTGGTTTACTTTTAGCTATAAGTCGTTTTGAAATTAAAATTTTCGTAAATCTTACCAAATCATACACTATGCACATTGTCTTTTTTGTGGACATATCGCATCTTCTTCATCACGGAGCCTGTCTTATTCTTTGAAACAGAGAAGGTCCCAGAGCGCAACAGCACGGTTTTTTACCGTGCCCGCGAATGAGTTGGGCCCGCCGGGTTGGGCCACCTTAAGTAATTAAAAGTAATCATCGACAATTACTTCTTTGCCTATTAACAATATGAATAAGACAAGGACAGAACATCGCATAGTACTTTCGTTGTCACAAGTGTTCGGGTAGCCTGCTCCATGCAATTCCGTCCGGTAAGGGAGAAAAAAAGGCGTAAATACGCATCTAAAAGCTTAGCTAGGAAAGGATTGTCTGTCTATTTTTATCGCGTTTGGACTTTTTATACATTTTGCTACGCTGACTGAGCTCTCTGGTGTCTCTGAAACATTCATAATCACAAAACCGCATTTTTTCAATAACTTTTTAAAAGTATATTTACTTAAGTCAACCTAGGACTGGCTCTAGCGTCTGATGCCAAATACGATTTTGGTGATGACGGCAATATGTTTGATTGTTCAATCTTTGCAGTCAATGTCCGCAACGCAGATGAAGCGTTAAATAAATGTATGTAGGTATAATCTTAAACACTGTGTTAGAAGGAGGCATTCATTGCGGGAGGAGGGACAGTACTAGAATTCCAAATTATGGATATACAGCCGGTGGCGAAATTGGTAGACGCAATACCCGCGAATGGTATGTTTTGCTGGTTCGGGTCCAGCCTTTCAGTATATTCGTAAAGTAGTTCTTTTTACTGGGCTCTTTCTGTGATTAATGTGTCCTTGCTTCACGGTCGATTATACATACATACATGTCACATTCCTTGGAACTTTTTAAAATGCCAATGAATTTAGTCTTCAAAACTCATAACACGAAAAGTTATATTATTTTCTAAATTATAACACTGGTTTGGAAGATAGACACAAACATTTTGAGGGGCCCAAAATGTACCTTTGGATGATCTTGGTATGAGAAACGGGACCCCACCTTGAGTTCCGGCATGGCAGCGCGGGCGGAGAGGCAATGCCGTCTCCTCAGGCCTTCAGCCTCTGGGGTCCGTGCCGTCTTGCCCTGAGCCAAGAGTTTCGAGAAGAGCTTGGGCAGCCCTTGCCCCTAGCAGCGCACCTGTTGATCAACAGATATTTTGCAGGCCTCGCTACCGGGCTACTGGGCGGAACCATGGGTTCGCAGCGGCTGGGTAGCGAGGGTTTACAAGAATAAGGGCCTTTTTCACCTACTGCTGATCAGCATAATCATCATATATTAAGGGCCTTTCTTAGCAGCTTGCAATGAATACCAGTACAAGATAAACAGCACTCTAGTAATAAACGCCCTTTAAGTGTCAATTAAAATAAATCAGCACTTGGTGGAAACCAGACTAAGAATGGAAATAACATAAAACAAAAACAATCTAAATTCTAAAACAAAAAAAGTCTAATGACTAAGACCAAGTAATAAAATAGGCTGTAGTTTATTCCTTTAGCTTGTTCCTTGAAGGTGTATAATCAGTTTAGTTTTTGCATCGATACAGTTTTAGTAAATGTTTGACTGTCGTGTTCGTGATTTACTTTACATAAATCATTTTATATTGACAATTTTTGTAAATCTGAACAAGTCAAACACTATGCGCATTTTCTTTGTGGACGTGTTGCATCCTCCTCATAGCGAAGACTGTCTTTGTCTTTAAAACAGTGCAATAGAACAATTTTGTGCCGTGCCCGCGAATAATTTAGTCCCGTCGGGCGCTAATTCACAGACCCATACGGCCCACTAACTACCAAATATCAAAATAAAAAAAAAAATCAAAATGTATTTATTAAAAAATATAAATATACATGCTTTACATTCATAGACCCCTGCACTAGATCAATTATGTCTTGCAGAGGTCATTTTCACTTTAAACATTTTTTTTTTAATTCCTTTGCGCTTTCGAAAAAAAAAAACAATATGAGCTAAAGCTACTAAAAAAAAAAATTTATTAAATACAAATCAAATATTAAAACAACAAAACGAAATTCAATAATATAATAAAATCTAGCCAATGCGTATGGTTCGATTGCGTTAAGTTCCTGAACCTTATGGAATGAGAACATGAAAAAATTTATGTATAATTCCATTTAACGTTCTACCAATGTAGTTAAAAAAATATTTTATAAAACGATATTTTTTGCATAGAAAAAATGCAGAAGTCAGGTCTCAAACGTATTCTTTTTTAAGTTTGCTGCTTACACTGACAGTAACTGATATCGATTTGAATATCATTTTAAAGAGCGTAACATTATCTACCAATTTAATTAAGGTTATGTTTATCTTTTTTTAATTTCTTTTAAATGATGCGGGTTGGTCAAATTTAGAAAGAATTATTCCGAGCTGCTCTAACTAAGCGAAGTTGGGTTCTGGCTATCTCGTTTTAATCGCAAAAAATCGTCCAAAATCTGTAGGTATGAGGATGCTCTTAACAAAGACAAAATGGACGTAATTATTACGCGTGTTGATTTGTTTAGCGGCTATGTCATTACGCCGTCGTCCGTTGGCAACATTGTAGGCACGGACAGGTGATCTTTTCCATTGCCAACACCGGGAATAATTGAGGTAAAATATAAAAAAATACAATCCGTAAGAAGACGGTAATTATCGGTTTCGCTTGACTTGGGTATCGTCACTTCACTTCACCTCCGCCTTGTTTACCTAATGGTGAGCAATTGGATGAAGTTGGAAATGATCAATTCACGGTATTTTTTATTTTATTGTATGGAACAGGACATGGATATCGACACCACACCTAACGACATGACATAATCACAAAACGCCAAATACCTGAAGGAATCAGTTGCCAAGTCAGAGTCTTCTCTTGATATAAGCTTCAGGAATTGGTTGATAACTCATCTTCATCGCATCAAACGTATGTTTGCGAATTACATGGAACTGGACATTGATAGTAATAACTCCTGTCATGATTTGAGTCCAACAAATTACATTCAGGTCAGGAAGGAATTAGGTGCCAGGTGCAGGGCAGGGTGAATTTTGAGCAGGGAATCAAACCCGTCGATTTCATAAAAAATAGGACCGCCTGTAAATAGTATCGCCAACAAGCAACAAAGTCTGTGAATTAATTTGAAACGGCAAACTTAAGAAAAGGGCAATTTTTTAACACAAAACAGTATTTCATTGTTCTTACATTCGTTTACTTAACAAGTGCCTAATCGATTGTTAACTAAGGCGTTTCCTTTAGTTTGCCGTTCGATATGACTCTTAGCTGATGCAATAAAGTGGCTTGAGTATTTTTTCTCAAAACTACTAGCAAAAAAATATATACACTTTTAGTTTTTAACAAAATCGTCCCCATGACTCCTTTGGGTGTTTTTAGAGATTTCTTATAGATGCCGATTTGGCAATGAAGGCACACTTGAAAAAAATCACCAGTAAGGTATACGGGCCACGCGAATGGAATTCGAAACTTGTGCTCCAAGCCAGCACATGCACTGTGCCACGGTCATGGCTGTTCTATACCCTTAATTAAAAGTACAGTAGCACCTCGGTGCTCGGGCTGCGGCCGACATCGGACGCGCCTTCCGAGAACTTGTCCTATTCAACATTGAGAAGACTAGTCCTATTCATAGGGTTGCTTCGCCAATTCTCACTTCAAAAGTTATGAGAACGTACAAGCCGCGACTGTCCCAAACGACCAGCATTTCAGAATTAAACGTCAGCAAAAAGATCCAATTTAGTGCACATTTTTCCCACTCTACTTTTGCAAACTTATTCAGAAGGCGATTTTCCCAGAAACAAACCTTTTCACTCGGACCAATTGACGCCAGTCAAACCGGCAGGACATTTACACTTATGCCTTTCGTTATATTTGTGTAAATACATATTTTCAACACATAATTTATGAATCATTTCAAATTGTGGATACACAATTTAGTGTATCCTTCAAATGCCTGCTCTATTCAATGATGTAAACGTGCAGCATCGATGATCTTAGCATTTTTTTCGATAAGTGATTTAGTAACTCGTAATAGAGGCTCTGCATTTCAACGTGTAACCAAAGATAATTACAAATTAAAACCGATACAGTATCGAGCAATATCCAACAAGCACATTTTTACCATAGAATAAAAGTTTCTTATTCATCTATGGGAATACTCTGCAACTTGTTTTTTTTTTAACTGACACGGATGGGTAATGATCAATTAAACACGTGTACTGTCATGATATTATCTCAAGATCCCAACACAACAAATGAGAACTAGGTTTTTGGCTGGTTTTACAATTGTGATGAGCGTTTCCGATAATCGTACAGGATCCATTTTTCATCACAATTTTTCGCTCGACGCGTGTTCGTTGGTGTGCTTCATTCAATTCACGCGGTACCAATTTTTCGAGCATTTTTAACTTTTCCAATTTAGTTCACTCTGACGTGGTTTGCAATGGATTTGTTTTCGCGTCAACTGGGGTCTGTGCCCGTCAACGGGGTTTGTCTGTAGGTTTAAACTTCTGAGTTTTTTTTAGAGTAGCATCCAAATTCTTTCTGCAGCACTGGTGCCACGGTAAAACTCGTGCAACAGATGGGAACTAGGTGCCATGCCGGGACCTTTCTTATATTATCAAAGCCATATATCTCAAAGTCTTACGGAAAAGTGAGGAATTAATATGAGGTCAAAGATTTTGAGGTATCTACATACATATTAGGTGAGATCACGGAGGATAGAGATAGAGAGAGATAGAGAGGAGATGGTCTAAGCAAACTGGGTCTGTGTCCATCAAGTGGGTCGCTACGTCACAGCCCACGTAATAAGAAGGCGTGGCTTAGCGACATTCGCGACATGGCGCTGGCGGTGTGAGGTTGTGGGACAATATTATGGTCTGCGGCGCAATTTTCAACGAACAGTCGATTATACGATGAGATTTAGTGTAAAATGTTGCAAACATTATCCAGGACAAAAAAATCTAAAGTTTGTAGCTAGAATTACATTTTATTAGTCAGTAAAACACCTCATATTTTATAATTTGAGTCAATATTCGAGCATTGTATCGATGTATCGCTCTCGCTATGTGCCGATAGATGGCGCGCTATCATTTTCTTTTTACGGTAAATAATGTTGATCTCATGATGCAAATTTTTATGACATTTTTAAACTAAAATTATTTGAATCCGCGCGAAAGCATAGATTAAAATTTTGAAGGTTTTTTTTTATAGGAAAAGTTAAAAGGCGCCATCTATTTGTAGTCTTGTAACCACTAAGAATAGGTCTCGGAATAGCTGCTACCAGAATATCGATTCTTCCGGTAGATGGATTTCGCAAAAATGGGCGGTGCATGACCCCACCATGAAGCGATTTCCCCCCCGCTTCCCCGCACAGTGTCACGCTGCGATCCTTAGTAATATGAGTAAAAAACATCTCCTCTCTCCCTCTATCCTCCGTAGGTGAGATATATTCATAGGCATACTTTGGTTATGTAAAGGCCGCTTTGTGAAGCAAAGTGAAAATCTGCCGCCTATTGGCAAGTACTAGGCAAGGTAGAAAACCGGCCAAGTGCGAGTTGGACTCGCACACGAAGGGTTCCGTACCATCGAACAAGATTTAACAAAAAAAAACACGTTATTTTTTATATTTTTTTCTTTTACCTATTTGTTGTTATAGCGGCAAAATAAATACACACTCTGTGAATATTTCAGCAGCCTGTGACAGACGGACGGACGGACGGACGGATGGAGAGCGGAGGCTTAGTAATAGGGTTCCGTTGGCACCCTTTGGGTACGGAACCCTAAAAACATGTGTTGAATATGCAAATATTATTATCATCGATCGTACGAATTCTCTTCAGTGGCACGGATCGATATTTTCTGAAAAAAGTGTCTATTATCCTGCTACCTAATACGTAATGTGCTATATAAATCTGCTCTATAAATACGAAAATCTAACACCTAGCGTAGCAGCGTTTCAATTAAACTGTGTAAAACGGACGAGGCTATGCCGCAAGAGAAATGCCCTGTCATTACAGCCCAACACTATGAAGTGATAACATTAAATTAATTTGATCGAAGACCGCCATTACGGACTCGTTCTCGCTCGCTTCGCTTCTCGCCCACGAGCTGTCAAACCGATCTTACGGCGGCGGCCATTTTCTCATGTTGCTCTCAGTTTATGGTTTCCCGCCAAATCATTGCAACTGCGGCGGCGGAAGCTAAGCGTCAAAGCGTTTTTGTAGTGGGTCCAAGATGAGATGGCCGCTTTTTCTAATATTTATGGAGAAGCCGTAATAGACGCGTTCTTTATTTCCAATTACCGTTCTAATGAGTGGGATTCACTGTTAGGGGTGTTGTGTTGAATCATTTACTTCATTGCTTATTGTAGGAAATGTTATCCAGCTGGAATTCAAGGAAAACAGGAATTTTTTATTTGCGTAAACTTGAATAAAACTTCTAAACTTCAAAAATATACTAGTATAAGCTTACTAGTTAACTCCTAACCCGTTTTTTTTTTTGGAAAAATAATGTAGGTAGGAATTTTAAGTGTTATCATCCAAATAATAAATAATTAAAATTTTCAAACAATAAAAAACTTGCAAACACAGGTATTGATTGACTGATGTTAGCTACAAAACAACGCGTATTTGGTTGATGTCAAAACTTAAATCAAGTATTGTGATAATATTTATTCGTTACTAACACTCCAAAAACAAAGCAAACAGTCCAATAAGGTTTCGTTAGCACACGTACGGAAGGCATCACCCTCGGCGCCACAGTGGGCGTTGGCATTTTCAAGGAAAACGTATGTGGGTAAAAGTCCAATGTGTGGCGTCTAGAGTGATGCCGTTACACACTTTTGATAATACACCGTTTCCCCGGAGGGGTAGGCAGGTATGTAGTTATTGTATTGTTGTAATTCATCATCCATCGACAGTACTGTACTCGGATTGGCCAGTTCAGCAAAACAAAACACAGCGAAGAAGAACTGGCAAGAAAATCCGCCTCCTTTTTTTGTTCAACGTCCACTTAGTCTAAATACACAAAAGTGTTTGTCAATTATTTAACAAAAACATAGGTCAAAAACTAAATGAACATGAATTCACAAACATTAACAGTTCATGCCGTATGAAACAGTTCATGACAAATATAATTTTATTTGCAAAAACTATCCCCACCAACTAACATGTTGCCAATTGGAGGAGGCCAGTCCCCACCGAGGTCCCCATAAACAGCACCCGTTCGTGAGCATTACGCCTCGGCGCCGGGCACAGAAATCGATGCAATGCTCCAGTGACATCAAAACACTGCGCGTTTGGTTTTAATACTATTAGTTTTGTCACAAACGACTACAGTGAGCTGATAACATAGTTACATATTCCTTTAAATGCTACCACCACAAAATTGAGAGTATTAGGGTTTAAGAGCAACTTTATCAATAAAGTAAGAATAAGTTTCTCGTATGAGATTTTGACCAATACCGATAAACAAATAATACTTAACTAAAATTCGGGTGTACAGAGCGATATATGGGTGATTCCGCCGTTTCGTGCATATTGCATAAAAAGTAAAATAACTTTGAAAGTAAACAATTTTGATTATACTGTTCTAAGGGAATCATGAGCCTATTGAGCTACTACATAAAGGCCTGATAGAATTTTCTGGAAGAGTTGTGAAACTTAGATTTTGTGGTTAAAAATATACTCAAAATGTCCAAAACCTCCAACGTTTTTCCTTACTACGTGACGGTTTAAATAATGTATTTCAAAAAATAGTAATAGATATCATGAATACTTCGAACTAGTAAACTGACACAGATGTTACCAACTAACTTGAATTATTGTAGAATTTTACTTGAACAGAAACCATGTTATTTTTTAGGTTAAACTTTTGCCAAGAAAAAATTGGTCATTTACCTCCAAAATTTTGTCGAATTTTTTTCTTCATTAAATTGTATTATACTGAGCTAACACCGATAAAAAGAACGTATTTCGTGTTCGAAACTGGAGTTTGCGGCGAAATTGTCCTTTACCTCCAATGAGAAAAGTGGGAAGCAGTTAAGGTAATTTGTTAAAATTTGCGTATCAAACTACACATGAATAAGGCTTGTAGTTAGATTTTTTTCATAATTTATGTATTAGTACTTTTGGTGTTATCGAATTTTGTTTTTTCCTACAATGTCCTTTACCTCCGGACTGACTGTGGAGGTGAAGGACTGGAGGTTAAGGACAGTTTGGTTTGAAATAACCATACAAATGAAAGAAATTTGGTTTTTTTTATTACAAATTTTCACTTTTAAGACATTGTAAGTTTTATTACCTATATTGTTTAGGATACATCGCACTAGACACCCATTTTTCGGTTGTTTTTAACCGACTTCAAAAAAGGATGAGGTTCTCAATTCGACTGTATTTTTTTATGTTTTTTACTTCAAAACTTTGACCTGGGTGAACCGATATTTAAAAGCTGGTGCTTCCCGTATGGTCCCATTTCAATTTGGTTTAGATCTGACAATGATATCCATGAGAAAATCATATAAGTCTTAAATTTGCATTAAGTATGTGCGCGACAGATGGAAGAATAACTCAATATCACGCCAACCGATTTCGATGATTCTTTTTTTATTGGAAAAGACGTATAAAAATTTGTTGGTGTACTTCAGATTCACTAAAAATAAACAAACAAAAATTTTAACAAAAAAAACCGACTGCAAAGAAAAAGTATTCCAAAACCGATTGGCACTAAAAAGTAAAAAAATATTGTCATTTTTGTAGTTACGATTATGGATATTTTTTTTAGTCGGTGTCAGCCAAGGTAGCCAAGATTTTCTTCACTAGCGAAGGGCGTGCCCGGCTGACGCCGACTCAAAAAATAACAATCACGAAACAAAGCAATTATTTTTTTGCTCTTTAGTGCATGTTAATTGGTTTTGGAATACTTTTTCTTTGAATTCGGTTTTTTTTTTGTAAATTTTTTTATTTTTGTAAATAATCTAATATTCCATAACATGTTATATTTATGGATATCGTTATCTCATTGATTTGAGATCATCCAACAACATCTACATTGAAGATGTTGATATCGAATCTCATATTTTATTACAATGCTTCAATGTAGATTTTGTTGCATAACCTAAAATCAATATAATAAACAAATTGTAAAAATGTTACTGGAACATTTTAAAGTTGTTGTGGTTGACTTGGCACATAATATATATGCTTTGTATTACGATTTCAGTAACTACCTCGTTATGTAGAGAAAGGTTGGAAAAAATAAAGACAAGGTTATGGCGTTACAAAAGGATAGAAACCGAAAAAGGGAAGAACATGCAACGATAAAATCGGTTCCTCGATAAAATGCCAAGTTTCAAAGAAAAAATAACAAAAATACATGCAAAGAAAATATGAAAAAAAGAACTGTCCATAAACTAAATGTCTTTAACATCGCAAACACATCCACGGTTGAAGTCGAATCAAACGTAAGGCTGCTTAAGAGAAAAACTAAAATAATTGTGAAGGGTTCAGAGACTGAATCTGAATCAAAAGAGGAGCAAGAGGATCCTCTTAAAATAATTACCTATTGAGATATATATAGATGTTAGAAACACACCCTCTTGCACACAATCACGCTTACTGACACTCACACACCCCCCCCCCTCCGCACATACACACTCACACATACACCCTTACCTATGTACACACACACCCACGTCTATTTTAATAACATAGTGCTACGCTACCGTCTGCTAACTAAGTCCAACGGAACCTACACCCTGTTGTGCAGAATTGTATTCTTTTACAGGTGTAGGAACTATTAGTACCATCAATGGCACGTTTCAAAAAACCTGATTTATTCTTGGATTATATAACTGTACCACCTACTTGATTTATGAAACAAAATAAAAAAAAAAAAATTAATGTTTCTAGACAATCAATATATTCATCAGCAGGTACATACCAACATATATTTTATATAGCCAATCTAGATAACGCAACCACTTGGCACAGGCAGACCGACATTGTTAGCATCAGAGGGTTGGTCTCTAACATGTGAACCCAAATTCAGCCATTTACCTTATCGTGACCAAAAATGTCGTGACCTCCCGGAATATAAGAATGATGATAAGAATGCCTGTAGATTCGTAAATATAAATGCCAAGTTTTTCTGATGACCATATTTGCATGAAAGTGCTTGTTATGAAAACTAAAAATACAAATCGATATTCATCGGATATGGTCATTACAAAACTGTTGTTTCACCACCGACGCAGGCGAAAGGGCCTCCTACAAGTCACTCCCACTGGCAGTCTATTTGTTTCACGTAATGAAGTTGGTAATGAAGTGTTTGATTGGTTCGAACTTTTCGGCCCACCTTTAATTTCAATTATTTTTTAATTTTACCTATCTGTTGTAAATTTTAGCTGCCTACCTATTACAGCTCATGAGATCCAGCCCTGTGATAGACGGACAGACAGCGTAGGCTTAGTAATAGGGTTCCGTTAGCACCCTTTGGGTACGGAACCCTAAACATGAGGCTTTTACATCACTGGTTTTACAAAATATTTCATACGATTATCCGGATTATGCAAATATATACCTATAAATATTACCTACAAACATTGAGGCACATCATAGCTCTATGTAAAGATTGCAACGCAACGCCCTTTAGCTGTTCTAGCTCGCTTTCCCTTCATGTTGGTGCCTATGCGCGGCGCGGCCCACGATTATTGGCCCAGTTCGCACGCGCTGACCTCTGGCAACATTAGCCGCGATAAACCTATCTTGGCCGCACTGCCCGTTCATATCCGAGTCGTTGGCAGCGCCTTGGGCAATGAGATACACGGGACTGTGGGCTATTTATCGGTGGTTTTATGGCCAATATTGTGAATTATGACCGATTCGCAAGGAATAAATGTAAGTAAAGTAAGTACAAATCGGAGATTCATAGTCTAGTGAGGGCGTTCCGAAAATAAGCCAACATTTGTCTAGAAACAAAATGGCGCCGGATAAGATTAACCCGAGTACAAAAAATTTACGTTTGCAATCGAGCAATGAGGAAGGCCAGCCAAAGCTTTTTAGGGTTCCGTACCCAAAGGGTGAAAACGGAACCCTATTACTAAGCCTCCGCTGTCCGTCCGTCCGTCTGTCCGTCCGTCTGTCCGTCTGTCACAGGGCTGTATCTCAGTAACCGTAACAGATAGACAGCTGAAATTTTCACAGAGTGTGTATTTAATTTGCCGCTATAACAACAAATAGGTAAGATTAAAAAAATATTACAATTAAAGGGGGGCCCCATACAAAAAACGTGATTTTTTTGGTTTTTTTTTTGTACGATGGTTTGGAACCCTTCGTGTGCGAGTGCGACTCGCACTTGGCCGGTTTTTAAAGATCGCGCCATAAAAGCTTGCCCCTGTCAAACAAAAATATAAATAGAAATGTTCATATAATCTAAGATATTATTGCATATTTTGTATGTTACTTCTCGCAATCAGCTGAGGTATCTGAGTTTATGTAATGTACCTATTAGATGAATAAAAATCAAATTAAATAAAAAAACCATTATTTATGCCCTTTTGTGACATATTTTAGATTATTACTTACTATTTCTAGGCATTGTTAGAATTTAATTATCTCAATAGAAAGGTATGTACAAAGCCACCTGGTACCGATATTTTCATGAAACTGAGTCAATTTTACATAAAAAAAAACATGTAGGTAAGTAATTTGTTCGCAATACGATTGTTTACCATGCTTCAAAAAAAACTTAAGAAAAAAACATATGTATCGGGATTGCACTAATAAACCAGACTCGCAGTCTTCATCCATAGGCTGCGCTTTTTATACTTTTTTTTATGCGACCTGACTACCCTTGTGTGTCTTATACTGCCTTAATTCTATATTATGTACCAGTTTAAAACAACGTTCTAAAACTAGTTACCGAGATACCATACCATAGACAACGCTGTAATAGCATTAAAATGCCTGAGAAACTAAATACACGGAAAACATTCTCCAACTGTCAGCCGCTGTCATTGTAGATGGAGAAGAGCCACCTACATGGCGCATGGCGCATAAAAAAATCTAAAACTCCATAATTCCACGAAGAGCCGCGCGCTAACAAGGCCTTGCATAATTTATTTCATACATGTAGCTTTCAAGATAGAAAGATGCTTCCCTAAAGCAGCAAACTTGTTGACGGGTTGCAGTGGCAATTTGTCATGCAATGGTACGACATTGTTACTTTTTGCTGTGCTCCTTTTGGCGAGGCGTTAAAGAGCGCGGGTATAATGCAACATGGCCAGCACGGCGTCCTATTATGCGTCTGCGACTGGTGATGCGGGCTTCACGCTGGTGACCATAGCCTCACGATTATCGCGGCACGGCGAATATCGACTGTCTAAATGGCAATTCGGCTAGGCCGCAACTTAATTATAAATAACGACTATTTCATTTTGATGCTGTCGAACCTACGCCTGGCGTACATGGCAGACCACCCATAGTGGTTCTGGGCTAAAATAAAACAAAGATGTAACCAGTACCTAATTAACACAGAGAGGAGCAGCAAGAAATTCATAATAATATCTACATTATTCCCTGGTTTAATCCGATTGATCCGTATGGCACTGAACCTTCACTTTACGATTAATGATTCCACGCCAATTAATGCCATGTTAAAACAAAGGGCCCTCAAATTAATTTCGATACCCACCGGCATCTGGGTGGTTATCGGCGCAAAGTGTGGAAAAATAAGTGAGGGAATTCGTTCAATTCTGCGGCAATCTCGGCAATCTCTGAAGCGTTTTTGTCAAAACATCTGCACTCTATGTGATCGAATTCCCTCACTCATTTTACTCTGGTTCAAGCCCTGGTTGGTATATGGCCCCCGGCCACTAAAAGACTGCTGCAACCTAACACGACAAATTGAGGGCATAATGTACAGCGCTACGTTTGGCGTACGCCCGTGGGGCTTCCTTTTTTTTCGGGGGATGCGAAAACCATTCTGGTCGACCTTGCACGACTTCACACACGTTTGAATGACATCAGTTTATTATATGGGGTAAGTATGGGGTACTGAGGATTTTATTGTTGGAGGGCCTCTTTTTTTTTAAAGAATGCTTTTTTGCTGTAAAGTTTCTCGAGAATGTTAGGGGAGGGGGGGGGGGGCTGTGCCACCCCTGCCCCTACCTGGCTATGCCTTTCGTGCCTTGGGGAATTTTAGAATTTGCGCGGAGGAATAGCTGCGAAGAAAATTCTCCGTGATACAGACGGATGCATGCAAAATAATGTTTTTATTTTACTATCGTATGTATCATGCCATTATGTGTTTACACAATGCTTCCGAGTTACACGTGCTGGCGCTATTCTACCTGTACACTGAACGAATAGTAGGCATAGCAAACTAGTTAGGTACACAGGTAGTGTTCCGAGTAAGGCATGCAGCAGTTAGCCTTCTACAGAGACCGGCTATATCGGCAACGTTTACTTTTTATTCTCAACGCTGCTGGTGGCATATAATACTAATCAGTAGCTAATGTATGCGATGCATTTATTAATTACGTATTTATAACTCATTTGTGAGGCAAATTAATCCTTTCTATTGCACAATCTTCGTCGGATGCATTTCAAATATCGTTGCCAATGACATTTTTAAGACAGCCACTGATCGTTACGAAACTCATTTGTTATTAAGGCGCTAGGACTAGCCAACTACTCGCGCCATACAAATGCACTTTATAATAAATGTAATAATATGTAGTGAAACGCTTCAGCAAATCCAAATAGAACTCCAGACTGATAATGGATTGTTAAAAATAAAAAAGTTGATTTTTCTCATTAGAAATCTGAAAGTAATTCGATTTCTAGATATAAGCAAAAACAGCATATATGCATAAACAAAAAATTCCATTTGCTTTTAGATTTCTACATTTAGTCAAAAAAGTTCGGAAATGGACACCGTTTCCGCAATGTATTTTGTATAGAAAAAGGAAACATACATTAACGAAAATAATTCAATTATTAGACAAGGAATCATATATTGTAAGAATGACACTTATAATCGTCAGGCTTAGTTAGTTAACTTGGGGTGCCTCGTCTAACTTTGCGATTTGGCTAGTACCAGGCCCTTAAGATGGATGTTCTAATACATTTTGAAATTACGGTGTTGTGTTTTATTCCATCTCTTGAATAAGTTACTGGTTTTTTAATCTGAGATTGCGCCGTTGTCATGTACTTTTGCATCAAACAAGACTCGAATTTCCTAGCAATTTGGGTTCAAATCCCCGCCCCGTTCATGATGAGATGGATAAGTGCATTTTGTCACAAATGCGAGCCATTGTTCGGAATCCATGTAAAACTGTAGGACCCCATCTCCTCCTAGGGTAGGTAGGGGAAAAGATGGTCGAAGCGGCAATGACAAATTTTGTCCGGCTGTTCTCCTCTAGAGGTCGTATTTTTCAACCGATTCTCGTGAAATTTTGTCAGCAGGTTCGATGACAAGTAATATGTTTTTTTATCTATTTTTCTTTCAAAATGGCGGAGCAATTTTTAAACATGGTTTAAAAGTCACAATTAAATTGTTTTGTGACAACACTTAAGGCGTTAGGTAGGTACCAAGTGAAAAGCGAAGAAAAAATATAGGATTTTGTTTGTGTGTGGTGTACATTTATTCAGTTTTAAGCTATGCAAAGACAGACTCGTGAGGTCTACAGCCTCTAGAGAGAGCCACTGGTTGTCTTTAATTTGTTTTATTATATCGATGATGGGACAAGATAATCTGTGGTAACAGGCGAACCCCGTAATATTTTCGCTGTCTTGATTTCTATTATATTCGGCTCAAAACGATCTTCCACTAGATGTGGATATGTGAGCTTATCACTCTCGGCGCCGCAGTAGGCATTGGCATTTGCAAGGAAAAAAGAAAACTTATGTAGGTCAAAGTCCAATGTGTGGCGTCTACGGTGATGTCGTTTTACGTACAGTCGTTTCCTATCAAATGTATACACTGGAAAGAGAAGGAATTCCTAAGTCCCTTTTACTCTATGGTTGACGTCAGCATGTCAGAAAGAGACCTCAAATTTGTCTCTATTTCCGGTGTATAGATTTCAGACGAAACGACTGTACTTTGAAATTGTGATATTTGTGTAGGCACTAATTCATGATTTTTTGTCTCGTTAGGTGATACCAGCGAGCGAGGAAGACGGGAGTAGGAACCGAAACTCGTTTTTATGGGGACGGTGCCGGCAGATCTGGTCGCCTACAGCTCGAGTTTCAACGACACGTAAGGAGTTCACAATACGCTATTAGGTGAATAAAAAAACCAGCCAAGTGCGAGTCGGACTCGCACACGAAGGGTTCCGTACCTTCGTACAAGATTTAACAAAAAAAATCACCGTTTTTGTATGGGACCCCCCTTTAATTTTTATTATTTTTTTATTTTACCTATTTGTTGTTATAGCGGCAAAATAAATACACACTCTGTGAAAGTTTCAGCTGCCTACCTGTTACGGTTCATGAGATACAGCCCTGTGACAGACGGATGGACCGACAGCGGAAGCTTAGTAATAGCGTTCCGTTTTAATCCTTTGGGTACAGAACCCTAAAAAAGATGGTGGAATATTTTAATTTAGTTGTAATTATTTTTGTTTTATTAAAAAAATATTGTCTCAAAAAAGAAAAATAAAAAAACCGGCCAAATGCGAGTCGGACTCGCACACGAAGGGTTCCGTACTAACGTAAAAAAAACAAAAAAAAACACGTTTTTTGTATGGGAGCCCCCTTTAATTTTAATTCTTTTTTAATCTTACCTATTTGTTGTTATAGCGGCAAAATAAATACACATTCTGTGAAAATTTCAGCTGTCTACCTGTTACGGTTACTGAGATACAGCCCTGTGACAAACGGACAGACGGACGGACGGACGGACGGACGGACGGACGGACGAACGGACGCACGGACAGCGGAGGCTTAGTAATAGGGTTCCGTTTTCACCCTTTGGGTACGGAACCCTAAAAAGCGCAACAAACATGACGTGCCTGTCACAGAATATACAGTTAAACGAGTAGCGGGGCTGTTCTTTGCTATCTGTGTTTATCTTTTTTCTGTGTATTAGTTATTAAGTGTTAGTTTGTTGCGCATTGTTTTATTAGTTAATTTTGTTTGTGTTTGCATTGTTGAGTGTTCTTTTAATATCTGTTCTCCAAATAAATGTTTAGTTAAAACTAATTATTTTGTTTAAATGTTTATTAAAAAAAATCGTAAAAACTTTTTTGCACTCCATACTGAAGTCTCTGAAGTGAAGTGAGGGCTTTAGCATTTTGACATTAAAAATGGTGGTGGTCACTGTACAGTCGTTTTGTCTGAAATCTATACACCGGAAATAGAGACAAATTTGAGATCTCTGTACTATTATTATTTGAATTGCATTGTACGCAGCTTTGGAGGTTCCTAACTCATTCGCGGGCACGGTACAAAACCGTGCTGTTGCGCTCTGGGGCCTTCTCTATTTCAAAGAATAAGACAGGCTCCGTGATGAGGAAGATGCAACATGTCCACAAAAAAGACAATGTGCATAGTGTATGATTTGGTAAGATTTACGAAAAATTTAATTTAAAAACAACTTATAGCTAAAAGTAAACCACGACCGCTGTAGTAAAAAATCGAACAAAAACCAAATAGATTGTAAATCTTGATTAAATAAGCTATGTCTGATGACTAATCTTTTTTAGATGTTCTTACTTTACCATTGCGTAATCCACCTCCAAAGTTATTGTATAAAACGCGCGAAAAATGCGAACTTTCGGACCTCATAACTTAGAAACCAAACACAATTTTACAATGCCAATGGTCATCAGACATCTAGTTCGATCAAATAAAGCTATTTTGAGCAAAATTTTGCATCTCTGACAAGTAATATGGGCGTGATCTTCTTTCCTCTTTTGTATGGGGAGATGAGGATGGGCCACCTTAAGAACGGCCCGTAAGCTATGATCCCCATACAAACGTAGTTTACTAATCATTTGGAAACCGCTATTCCAAATAAATTGATAATTAATATCTAATATCAGGTAACAAATATCTGTGTCTGCATGCTTTTGTTTTTTTGAAAAATCCAAACCGAATGAAATGAAAGCAAAAAGAAAATCTTCATACGAATTTTTTTTCTCTGTGGTTTGACCCAGAATACATTTACCGAAAAAACAAAGGCATGCAGACACAGATATTTGTAGCCTTATATTAGATACCAAATATCAAGTAAGTTGGAACAGTGGTTTTCAAATTATTAGTAAACTACGTTTGTATGGGAGGCGAAATTTTCAGGTGCTTACGGGCCGACCTTAAGTCACTGTGCGCAACTGGCAGTGTCTCATTTTGACGTTTCTATAACATTGTCTGGTCTTTAGAACGTGTTGTTTTACAAAGCGTTGATGTCTCTTAGGTGAAAATTCAGTTTAGCTTACAGGAATTGATTAGATTAAATTTTAAGCAGAATTGCTTCGACTAATGTCATTTGTTTCGTGTTTTGTTTTGTAAGCGCGAATCGTTTGTCATGCTGACGGCTTTGAGCGTGCAATCTGAATCAGGACACGTGTGTTCCGTGCTCAGTTCAAATCGGACCATGGTGCTAAAGTCAAATTTCCTCGGGTTCTTCTACGAATGCAATGAAACATCACATTTATGGCGCTACATTTATTTGGATGCGGAACTCTCCTCTGGGCAAGTCGCAGCGCACGTCGTACGCCCAGCTGTCAGCCGCGCCCACCGTCAGCGCTCTCTCCTGCAACCAAGACACATACAATTGACACGCTTAGGAAGTTGTCTTCGAAATGTACACTCAGTGAAAGTCAAAGATATTGAAAGGAATAAAGGAAGTGATAGCTGGGAGAAAGAAAAGTTGAGAGAAGCGGGGAAAGGCAGGCAGAGATTCAGTGTGCATTTATTGACTCAAAACGAATAAGACCTGACCATGATCAATGTCGTCTCCGAATGGGTTGTTTAGATTTGGAAAGACCCAAAATAACTAATCTAGTATTCAATATAGGCTGGGCAGCACTGCATACCGACAGCCATACGGAACGTGTGAAAATAGCTTTGCCTTCATTTGAATGGGGAAGAAAATGCAAAGCTTATTGTAGATGTCGCATGAGCGACCTCACCTTAGAAAGGTTAAAACTGTCATTGGGAAATAACTACAGTTAGCCTGGTTTTCACCAAGTGCTGATTTATTTAAATTGACACTTAAAGGGCCTTTATTACTAACGTGCTCATTATCTTTTGCTGGTATTGATTGCAAGCTGCTAAGAAAGGCCCCTCATATGTGGCGGTTAGGCTAATCAGCAGTAGGTGAAAAAGGCCCTTAGACATTTTTCACTAACTCGTGGCTACGCTGCCTCCACACGAGTAAGTTTCGAACGCTACTCCCGTGTGCCCATGCTCGCTACTACAGGTGCCATAAATGAATGAAGAACTAGATGTTTTACCAATAGGTCAATGCCGAATGGACAAACAATAGATGGGACAACTGCATGGATACACGTTAACGGCTACGGAAATACCTAGAATTTGCGAAATAGCCAATAGGTTGAGCTGTACAAACATTGGATTTATTCATAGATTAATAATACAATTTTGTTTCAAAGTTGAAAAATGTACAATTTTTAATCGAAACACAATTTTTTTGATAATCCATAAAATCAAATGACTTTTTAATAGATTATATATTTAATAGATAATATATTTAATAGATAGATTTAATAGTCGCACGCTGGTCGTACCGGCGTAACTCATTTTTATTAAATTTGCAGTAGAGTTGAAAAAGTGATAGTTTCTCTGTTTTCTTTCATATTTTAGTAAATATACTGCAAATGATTCTGTAAAAAATAACCTGGTAAGAAGCTTTGCTAAGAGTTTAAACATAAATAATAGAGCAAATAAATTAATACATGTATTCTATATATCTATATGAAAGGTATAATTGTGGGATACGCCTGTATGTCCCGAGTGCGACGGATTGAAAGCAGTGAGCCCGATAGCTGCGCCATCTCTTGGTGGAAACACTCTTTTTGTTGTGATCGATTGCAAAGAAGTTACCATCTAAGTTATACGATTATTGCAATAGAGGGCCATCTACTTACGCCAGTAAGTAATTATTAATCCATGCACCCACCAGTATGTTGACGGCCTGGCGCGTGTGAGGGTCCCACGCGAGCCGCTCGCCGCGGCGCGGCGGCGCGAGCGGTGCGCCCGCGCGCGCCGCGCCCCACTCCCCCCACACCGCCCACCCGCTCACCGCCCCGCCAGCCTCACCGTCGCACCCGCTGCCACCGAATCGACAAAAGAATACCATTTTAAGTAAATACACACTTTTTAGGATTCCTCCGTCCGTTCATCAGTCCGTCCGTACATTAGTCCGTCTGTTACAGGGCTGCAACTCATGAACCGTAAAAGGTAGGGATCTCAAATTTTCACAGAGTGTGTATTTATTTTGCCGCTATAACACCAAATAGATATATTTTTAAAATAATAAAAATTATGGGTCAAATTTTCACTTTTATAATTCAATACAAAAAACGTGTTTTTTTTTAAATATTGTACGATGGTACGGAACCCTTCGTGTTCGAGTCCGACTCGTACTTGGTCGGTTTTTCGTGCTAAGCAAGTTCGTCGCTTTTTTTTTTTTCAACAAATGTTATGCACATAAGTAGAATCGATGCCGGTCTTGTAGTATAATAAAGTAGTTCTTTTACAGCTTTATTTAATGTGTCCTTGCTTGAAGGTCGATTCTTCATACTTATCTCATTAACTGAAAATCATTTTATTCAGTCATCAAAATACAATTCAAAAATGTTTTGTCACTGAAAATTCTTCAAATCAAATAAATCTTGAATAATCCTCCTAGGACCTCCTCTGCCTCTGTAGTAATCCCAAGTGCACATATTCGATCGTCATAACTATGGTAGGCATCCTATAAGGGGGTTTTCATGCTTTTTTTATGTAACTGGACATGGATGGCTAATACCACACTCGCAGCCATGATATTAGGCCAACACACCGCATTCCGAGGTGCATTCCAGGACATTCCCTTAATGAGCATAACTACATTGAACTGAATGGAAACCAAAGACAATTTTTCACTGCCATTTCTACCATCGTTTCATCCAATACAATGGTATCAACTCAGGCAAGCTTAACCCTACCACATGGTAGGGGAAGGAGAAATACAGTTTTACATGGATTCCGAAACATAAAACTGCTCGCATTCGTATTGAAACACACTTATCCAACTCAGATATTCAGAAATTCTTTCATATTAGATGATGAGTTAGCCTAAAATGTGACTGCATCATAATCTAAAGGCAAATAATAATATGCAATAATCAGTCACTAGTGCAATAGTTTTTATATTAAGCTTCCAAAAGCTTCCGACATCTTAAAAAAAAAAAGCTGTCCATCTATACTATGTGCGTTATGTAGTTTATAGGTTCCTAGATTTTTATGAATACAATTGTGGTTTTTGTGTTTTGTTTTCAGAAACAAAACATGTGCATGAGTGCATAAGTCACAGGACTCCATCCATGGCGCCAACATCGACTGACAAACTACATTCTGATAAAGGTGAATATTCTGACACTGTGGTAATTAATACCTTTAGGGAAGAAACAGTAAAAATTGTGTACCCAAAGGTGACCGTTCCCTGCTCCGAATATGTGGACTCAAGATTCTGGATATTGATGGTGAGCATCTTATGTGGAGCGCCTCGACATATGCACGGGTACTCCCATAGTGGTTGCGCTTCAAACTCCTGGTCACTGATCTGTCGAGAATCCTGCAAACAATGGTAGATAGGATTAGGTCAGAGCCGAAAAACGTCAAACTCCATACAGGTTTTTACTAGATATTCTGTGGTTTCTCTTCTTCAAGCTGTCAAATCAAACTCGGACTCGCAAATGTTAGTTCGCTTGACGCCCACTGCACGCGCTCTTCAATTTCTCCAACATTCGAAAACGCCAGTCGATCGGTTAGGCGTAAATGCCAATTTAGGTGACAGCTGGGACTACGGGCTCAGATCAAAGTGTACAAAAGAAAAATGGGCAAAAAGTTCCTGGAGCGGCCTCGAATGAAACGAGTCTCATTCGAAAGGTCCTCACATTAGTGACTTTATTAGTTGTAAGTAACATAAACTGAGGGTTGCTGTTTCTATTGTTCTTTGTTCTTTGCCTTAATCTGTTCTGCCAAGGAATTGTTTGGCAGAAGCATTTAGATCTAAGTATGTATTTCATAACTGGACGGAAAAATATGTTATGTAAACCCGTGAAGTTTCTTTGCGGGTTCTTCTTTACTGGGTTGATCGAATCCGCGGATCTTTGTGACGTAACTTGGTGTAGTTTGACTACCAAAAAGTTTAAATAAATGAAATGAAATGAAATGAAACACGTAAAATTTGTTTTCCAGTGGCAGATGTGTTACAAAGATAACATATTCCTCATTTAGTTTAACGCAATTTTAGTAGGAGATCAAAATGAGACTGGAAAATGACTGATGATGGATGGAGAGAGAAAAATTAACTTCATCAAATAGTAAAGATATAATATAATATATAATAAGCGAACTGAAATTACCTCAACCAGCTTGTCAAATACGGACAAGTCGACGCCTTCTCGAACTCCTAGCGGAATCCTTATCTTGTGCAGGTCAAGAAACTGCACTGGAACCGCCCAAAGGGAGAAAGTCTGCGGAATAACCCTCACGGAATCGTTCAGGTGCCTTCTGTACTGATGCAGCATATAAGCTAACCGTAGATTATCCCAAGGAAGAATTGCGTTCGTAAAGTTTGGATCGCCTATCACATAAGTGATTTCCTTTAACGTGCTCTCATCGACTTCAGGGAGGAATTCAACGTTCTCGATCCCATTTTCAGTAGCGTACTCCTTCAGTATATCTAAAACGAATCTGTTACTTTCGACGTAGTAAACTTTCTTCACTCCCATGGCCGCCGCCGCTAGACCCAAAAGCGATCCACCGTTGACGCTCAATACCACTGATTCCCTATCCGTGTTCTCTTCGATCTCGGCCAAGTATTTCTTAGTCCTCCTGCCATCGTTGAGATAGGATACGTGAGTTCTAGAGAACATCATATGCACTCCGCATTCGCAAATGGGCCTCGCGTACTCTTCGCTCTCAAAGCTTTCGCTCTCCAGGTAGAACCACAGTGAATATTCGTCCTGGCACGAGACGAGGGTGTAGTCGGTGCCTCTCTTCGTGTTGAGCTCCCGCGGGAAGTAGTAGACTGCCTGCATCCAGTGGTCGCGCCAAGGGACTGTGTCTTCGGGGTGCGGGGACGTAGTATCGGTGTCGGGATGGCACCACCAGGGGGCGCAGCTTATAGTTGTGCCTGGAATGAAAGTATGTAGCTGCACAATTATTGATCACATAGGATATGGATACTGCTTTAAAATTGTATATGTATGCTATAAAGCAACATTTCACAACCGGGGGGCCAGGGGCAACTATTGGTGGGACGCAAGGCTGCTCGCCCAGAAAAACCTAATTTAGTAAAATTTACATATATCCTTTAGTTCTTTAGTAGGCTATAGATAAACAAGGAATAAAGACTCAATTTTCGGTGCACCGTGAAAGCATATATTATGTATGATGTATGTGCCTACTCGATATTATTATTGACCATGAACATTACAACATAGCCAAGGAGGCCCTGGGGGAAAAAGATTGGGAAACGCTGCTATAAAGAACGCAAAGGATAGCATGTTCCATGTCCCTTCGACCGTCTTGTCGTCCAATGCTACGGTACCAACAATTTTGATAATCGGTGCCGAAGTTAGAACCTCTATGTGATTTCGCCAAAACAATATTGTGATTATGATTAAAACAAAATACCAAGAACGACCAGACGAGAATTAAATTTTTTCTTTGAACCAGTATATAAAAAAGGGGACTGAAGTAAGCGACTGAAATTGGATTAACCATCTAACTTTTCACCTCTTTTGAGATGGCAAGAGACGTATCAGGTAAACTCAATTATACTTATCACACCTTCCTTGTCCATATGGAGATCCCACCACATGAACACCATCTGCGCAGCGCCGGTGTCGATGGCGGCAAAGCGTCGGGGCTCAGTGCGCCGCCGCGGCGGAGGCGTGCGGCCCGACCAGTCGTAGCTCAGCACGGGCATGGGTGCCGACAGAGCCCGGAACGCGCCCCGCGGAAGCTGGCTCAGCTGCAAGTCGTGCACGGCGGCCGAGCCAGCACACGAACGCATCTGGAAGCATGATTCGTTCCGATGTGGTGCAGCTATCGAGAGACAAGACTGAATTATATAGAAATTGTTTGTGTTGAAGTCGTTTGGAGTTCTTTTATTCTTCTACTTTTTAGGGTTCCGTACCCAAAGGGTGCCAACGGAACTGTTTTACAAAACCTCCGCTGTCCGTCCGTCCATCCGTCCGTCCGTCTGTCATAGGGCTGTATGCTCTCATGAACCATAATAGTTAGGCAGCTGAAATTTTCACAGAGTATGTATTTATTTTGCCGCTTTAATAACAAATATGTAAAATTTAAAAATAATAAAAATAAAGGGGTTACACAAAAAATGTGATTTTTGTGTTAAATCTTGTACGACGGTACGGAACCCTTTGTGTGCGAGTCCGACTTGCACTTGGCGGATTTTTTTCTTTATAAGTTCTGTACAGATGCCATCTGCAGTGTTAACTGCAATAATAATCTCATTTGTGTGCGTTATGCTGGGTTTTTTTTTTCATCGTAAGCTGAGAGAGATTCAGAACTCTCTTTCCACTCCTGCTGGCTCCGTTAACTAAACTCATACAGCCGCATTCAGAGTGGGCGGACTAACTTTAATATGCCAGACTAAACGGATTTGTATGGTTAGTCTGGTGCTAATCCCATACTAAGTTTTGACAGGTTCACTCTGAATACGGCTATAACAGTCGTATTCGGAGTGGGTGGACTAACTTTAATATGGGGATTATCGCCGGACTAAATAGCATTTTTATGGTTAGTTCGGTGCTAGTCCGCGTACTCAATTTTGACAGTTTACTCTGAATACAACTGAAAATTTCGGATCAGCTAAAACGCTTTTTAAATGAATTAGTACTAAGTACAAAGTTAGCACGTAAAGTAAATTTAAAAAAAGAAATATTTTATGTATTCGTCTACCTTTTCTGGGGTCTTCAAAATTACTTTCAAGTCTTCATCAGCCAAGTCGTTGAGTTTATTCCATTTCTGCAGCGTCGGACACTCCACAACTTGACAGTACACCACCGCTGAATCCGGTACGACTATGCAATCTTTCTGCAGTAGACATTCATGCGCGTGAGAAAATGTACCCAAAGCACCTTCACCTATTAGTTCCGTATCGAATACTTCCGTCACTAAGATATTGGCCCTTTCCTTCATGTCTCCATTTTTACCCACTGTCATTTCGGTGGACCTTTTTGGAATGATTGTGATCTTGTCGGCCACGTTGTTGTGTTTAAGGATTTTGAGCGCACACTCGCCCATCGGTTGGAATGCCTCGCAGGCGATGATAGAGTCAGCGCCGCATCGAGCCGCCATTATGGCTAGCAAGCCCGTGCCGGTCCCTGCAATCAAATTTGGAATATGACTAACGAAAAATACAGATGGTACAATTCGAAAAGAGAATGGACAAAAATGTGTACGTACAGTTTTTAGGATTCCGTACCCAATGGTGAAAACGGAACCCTATTACTAAGCCTCCGCTGTCCATCCATCCGTCCGTCTGTCACAGGGCTGTATCTCATTAACCGTAATAGGTAGGCTGCTGTAATTTTCAGTGTGTATTTCTTTTGCCACTATTACAACAAAATACAATACAATACAAAAAACCTGATTTTTTGGTGTTAAATCTTTTACGACAGTCTTCGTGTGCGATTCCGACTCGGCTTTTTTCACATGTCTATTGAAAGACTACTGTCACATATTGGAATCGATTTAAAATGTAGGTGCCCTTCCGCTACTACTAGGTACTGGTATTGGATCAAAATATGGTCAAGTGGCGGCGTTTTCCATCCAGTTCAATGAATCCATGCTCATAAAGGGAAGGTCCTGGCATGGTACCTAATTCCTTCGGGAATGCAGTGTTGGGGTAATATCATTGCGGTAGATGTGGTATTAGCCATCCATGTCCAGTTGCATAAAAAAGTGGTTTTACGACAAATGAAATTCCTTCATTATCATCATCCTAACTATCAAGCCTTAAAAAAATTAGTGATCAAGGCTACAGGTATGTGACCCATATTTGTTTATATTTCCTACAATAGTAATTTAGGCTCCTACAATCTGGTCGTGTCCAGATAGCCGGGTAACTGGCGTTCAGACTACTGGTGTCCGGCTAAAATAGGTTCCACTGTCTTAGGTCTTGATAATGATAATCATAAATAAAAAATATTGCTCCCTACCAATATCCAAAACATTAGCCTCCTTTCCCTCAGCGTGCATCTTGTCTATAGCCTTCTTGAGTGCGACGTAATATTTCTGATTGCGCTCAGTGTCATGGAGCATGTCTGCGAATGCTGAACGTGCGATCTCCTGGTGGAAGTCGTAATTCTCCGGCTCCATGGCCCATTCCGTGTGACCAGTAAGGATGTTAGTTTTCTGTGTGAATACCTGCATCGTTCCACAGGACGACAACGTACGGATCCTGAGGATTTTTTTATAATACTAGAATTTGTTGAAATATAATAAGATTGTGTAGGTATGCTAAAAGATATGATAATCTCCGAGTTCAATAAATTAAAATAAGTGCTTCCTTTTAGCCCATTCGAAAGATTTATACCCCAAAGACAATACTATATCTGAACCACTCTGTATCCCTTGGTTTAGCATTGTCCAACTCCCAAGATTAAGATCAGGACACACTCCTCCAAATAGAATGGAGCATATGATGAAAAAACTAGACTCTCGAAATGTTTCTACCTGTGACAAATCAGAATAACAATTTCACCTATTTACTGAGTGTATCCTATACGTGAGGCTTCGACTGAATATTGTGCACAGATTGAATTAATTTACTTTTTAAAATAGGTACATGAAAGCTCGGGTCAAGCGAATTTAGATGAATTATATATGTTTCAAGTGTCATTGACACTCAAGAAATAGCATTAGTAGCATTTTATTTAGGGTGCTTCAAGGATAGTTTTGATGCCAAGTTTACAATCCAATCCCGTTTTGGCAATGGCAAAGATATGCAAAAAAAATATTCATGATCTAATAGGGAGTTATAATATAACATGCCACGTTTCACCACCTCCAACTACAAAGATCCCAAAGTTACACCATACAAATATGCAATGTAACCGAAAGTTAACTATCGGATTTCAGGTAACTGGAGGTGGTGAAAACGGTAGGCCATATGAAACCATATGAAGATATACAAAGTCAACTGACTGATGAGACCAAAATCGTTTCATACAAAATGTACTGAAAATTCCTTTTTTTACTCAAAAAAATTCTTAATCACTGTGTAGCTTCAAAATAGTGATCTGAAGTTTGTTTTAAGTTTTATTTTGAAATATTGAGGAAAAGTTAAGAAACTTGATCGACAAAGAATCAGTGGGTCACCCCTAATTTACCATAAAAAAATAGTTTTGCCTAGGTTTTTTGCTCCCGATCACTAAACAATCTATAAATGCACAGGTCACCATGTTTTATTTAAGGAAAACTAGAGAAAAAAACGTTTCACATTCCCCGAGCGCGACTCCAATGTATTGATAACAATTTCAGAAGTTGTCTCATCGGGCAGATGTGTTCCATCGCCCCGAGATGGGTTTTTGTCAATCTGAGGTTTGCCTGACCTGTTTCCTAGTATTAATATCAGATATCGAATCTTTGGTTTATATTGCTTTTAGGTGAAAGTGAGGGTTTTTCAAAACTGATAACAGATTAATTCAAAACATTTTCAGTCTTTTGAATGCAAGACCTTGCTGCGACGTATAAAAACTAACTTATTGAATTAGGTACTAAAATACCCTTTCTCTGAGAATATACACAATCTCCGAAGAAACATTTAGATAGGTATTTCGATTGTTTAATTTCACGCAATGCTGTATTCTAACCTCAATTCAAAGGCTGTGTTCGCGCACACTGCGCCATGTCCACAGATTAGTAATATATGTAGTAAACGCCATGTCGGTCATAGATAATATAATATTTGATGTCGGTGCTATTCGGTGCCAGGCACAGAATATTATTCGGTGCCAGGAATACAGATCAAGAAATGTTGTTGTGGATATTGTGGCACTTTCCCCGATTCTAACATTAACATATACGTTACGACGTACGATTAAACACGTCACTTTGTATGGGCAGTATGAAAGGAACTCCATGGGGTTTACTAAAAGTAACGTGTTTGTCTTCCTGCAATCGGGGCATAGGGCCGAGTGCACGAAAGAACATAAAATCAAAATCAACGTTGTGTTGACAGTATGGAAGGAACTCTATGCGGTTGACTATAAGTGACGTGTTTGAACATTCATTAACTCAGCCCTTTCTTCGTGCAACCGGGGCTTAGGGTCAAGTGCACGAAAGGACAAAAAAATCATAATCAACGTCAAAGTATGATCAAACACGTCACTTTGTGTGGACAGTATGGAAGGAACTCTATGCGGTTCACTAAAAGTGACGTGTTTGAACATTGATTAACTCGGCTGTCGCTTCGTGCAATCGGGGCTAACTATAGGACGCTAATTATTGCCAGACTAAACCGGTTTTTGTATGATTCATCCGGTGCTAATCCCGTACCTACTAAGGTTTGACAGGTTCACTAATACGACTATATATTTCTGCGGTACTCATTCAAAGGGATTTTTTTATATTGCCATTTCCATTACACCACGTTTCGATGAGACGAGATAAATGATTTATTGAATTAATCTTTTCATCCTAGTTCTATCTCACTTTTTCGGTAAGAATTTAACGAAATAGAGCTATACACCCAAACCGCACCAGATAGTTGAAAACAATCTTTCTCAGTTGTCATCGGCTCGGCGAGGAGGGCTCGTCAGTCGTTCTTTCGATAATTTTGCTACCATGGCGGCCGCTGTGGGACGAATTTGCGGTGCGCGCCTTTTGCGCTCGTCCGGTGTGGTGCCGAGTACAGTGCAGGTACCGCCAACCCTACTTGTGTCGACTCCCAACGCCCTCCTTTCGGATTTGACGTTTGTGCTCCAGGAGTGATTTTCATCATGCCTGTATTTACGTCACCGATGGGTCTCCTTGGCTCAGTCAGCCTTGGGAAGTCCGCAGGAGGTGTATAGACCCTGCAGGCAGCTTCGCGATGTCGTGTTGTGTGATGAAGTGCTCCGAGTACTGTCACTACCGTACTGTAGGGGCATTATGTAACACGTTCGGTTTAACCGTGGAATGTTTTCCAGGTCAATCAGCTGTCCACAAACGCCTCAGGCTGGAGTCGCAGTAGGAAACTCGTAAGTTATGTTTTACATCGCTCGCTTTTCTGCATCCTAGTTGAATTTCGTTCTTATCATGTTTTAGGAACAAAATTGGGATTGTTCAATAAATAATATAAAAAAACTTCATATTCACTGTGCACCTTATCTTCTCCAAGATACATAAAACATAAACATCACCACGAGTGCCATTTCTGGCTCCTGTGCACCAATGTTCCGTCTCAAGGTGCCCAATGTCTAAATCTTCCTATATTTTTTACTGTAATGCACTCCAGGTATCACTTAGAAATGTGTAAATACCTACTTAAGCTATGGAAAAAAATCATACGCTCTAGCTAGAATAGGTATGTGATTAAAAACAGGTTGAACTCTCAGATTCCATAAGTAATGGCTGGCTGGAAACATAAAAAACCTCGAAACATTATTGCCATATATTCTATAAATGCTATATTATGGTCAATCAGGCATAAACTATATTTACAAATCCTTCTGAATTTAATTATTTTCACACATATTTTCTAAAGCAAGCTACAACTCTACAGAGCCGGCAGTCTCAGTTCTCACCTAAATTGGCATGTACGTAACTTCAAACTTCCGTAAAAACGTCAAACTCCATACAAGTTTTTACTAGATAATCTGTGGTTTTACTTCTTCAAGCTGTCAAAGTCAAACGCGGACTTCCGATTTGTATGAAAACGCAGAGTGGACGTAAACGGCAACATCGACGTATTTACGGCAACGTTGAGTAAGCTGTCATATCAAGCTCGGACTCGCAAATGTTAGTTCGCTTAACGCCCACTGTGCTAACTAAACTAACGCCACACGCGCTCTTCAATTTCTCCATACATTTGAAAACGCCAGTCGATCGGCTTGCCGTAACGCCAATTTAGGTGACAACTGAGACTTCAGGTACAGATATGACGGTGGAAGAAACTAAATCAGTGTGCCAAAATCTATAAACCTATAAAAGATTGTAGCAGTATTATATTAAAAAATATTCTTCTGACTGTTTACGTTTATATCGCCTCTCATGAGCTCCGCTTGACTAACGGTTGATGGTGTCATAGTTTTTTTTTTTTGCTGATAGTTACTATGTGTGTTAACAAAATTGTCTCTGAAAACTGAGTTACCTTGGGCTGGAGTGTACAATCTCTGGTTAGGCACATTCTGATAGCAACCATAATGAAACTGCTGTCAAATCTCCGATCAGGCGAATATGGGCTAGCAAATGACGTCATAATCAAACACCAAATATTTTATCGACTGGCAACTTTGTGTGAACACCAACCGGAGATTGTGCACGCCAAATTTCCATTTGACAGGTACCCGTAGACCGTAGATGTTGTGCACTCCACCCTTAGAATGTGTGTACACCTCAACGAATGAACTAAATGAACGGTGCCGAGTGAAATGTGCTAAAACACGCAGTTGCTGTCGACGTTGGGTGTGGTGGGCGGCGGCGTGGGGGCGCTGCTGCTGGCGCTGGAGCAGTCGGTGCAGGCGTCCGGCACGGAGGCTCACCCGCCGCACAACCCCTGGAACCACAAGGGCATCTTCGCTTCGCTCGACCACGGCAGGTGCGTCTCCTTGTAACCAGAGTGGTCAGTCTGAGTCCCATCGAAATTGGTGTTTACGGAACTTCATAGTTACGTAAAAACGTCAAACCTCATACAAGTTTTTACTGCTTATTCTGTGGTTTCAAAGCTGTTAAAGTTAAACTCGGGCTTCAAATTTTTATGAAGTATATTCATTGCACAGACAATACATACATACCTACACCCCACACATTTCACAACACGCCATTCCCTAACGCATCCTCAATCACACACACACCCTCCATTTCTAGCACTTGCTAACATTGTTAGGGTTCCGTACCCAAAGGGTGAAAACGGAACCCTATTACTAAGCCTCCACTGTCCGTCCGTCCGTCCGTTTGTCACAGGGCTGTATCTCATGAGCCGTAATAGGTAGGCAGCTGAAATTTTCACAGAGTGTGTATTTATTTTGCCGCTATAAACAAATAAGTAAAATAAAAAAATAAAAAAAAATTCCCTCCCATACAAAGGCTCCCATACAAAAAACCTGGTTTTTTGTGTTAAATCTTGTATGATGGTACGGAACCCTTCATGTGCGAGTCCGACTCGCACTTGGCCGGTTTTTTAATAAATTGAAGGTCCTGGCATGGCACCTAATTCCTTCGGGAATGTGGTGTATTGGGCTAATATCATAACAGTAGTAGCCATCTATGTCAGGCTCCATAAAAAAAAGGTGCCATACAAGGACCTTCCTTATATTGCACGGGTCCATTGAAATAGATTGAAAACATGTACGATTTTCATTGTACCATCGTTCAGCATGACATTTATGCAAGTAGGTACCTATGTACATTATGTGTCATTGAGTTACAGTACAATAACGTGTGCCAGAATAAGTAATAATTCCGTCTTAAAGCGGCCCAACCCGGCGGGCCTAACTCATTCGCGGGCACGGTACAAAACCGTGCTGTTGCGCTCTGGGACCATCTCTGTTTCAAAGAATAAGACAGGCTCCGCGATGAGAAAGATGCAACATATCCACAAAAAAGACAATGTGCATAGTGTATGATTTGGTAAGATTTACGAAAATTTTAATTTCAAAACGACTTATAGCTAAAAGTAAACCACGACCGCTGTAGTCAAAAATCTAACAATAACCAAATAGATTATACATCGTGATTAAATAAGCTATGTCTGATGACTAATCTTATTAAGATGTTCTTACTTTATCATTGCGTAATCCACCTCCAAAGTTATTGTATAAAACGCGCGAAAAATGCGAACTTTCGGACCTTATAACTTAGAAACCAAACACAATTTTCCAATGCCAATGGTCATCAGACATGTAGTTCGATCAAATAAAGCTATTTTGAGCAAAATTTGGGATCTCTGATAAGAAATATGGGCGTGATCTTCTTTCCCCGTTTGTATGGGGAGATGAGCGGGATGGGCCACCTTAATCCGGACAGTCAGTCAACCTGACCTCCTATATTTTTTGGGCGTATAGATGAGTGAGGTTTCACTGTAAATAAAAATGTGTTGAACAGCATCCGGCGCGGTTACGAGGTGTACAAGCAGGTGTGCAAGGCCTGCCACTCGATGCAGTACATCGCGTTCCGGAACCTCGTCGGAATTTCGCACACCGAGGAAGAAGCCAAGGCGGAGGCAGCTGAGGTGGGTGCCGCACCATTATTGTACAAATGTATCTTAAAGGTGATCCACCACTTGTTAGAACAAATTCTACAGAAGTTCAGGTTCCAAATTTGATCCACTTTATGAAGTTTGCCCGCACGTGATCGAATAAAGTTACTACACATGTCAGTCAGTCAGTCAGGGTGTTTGCGTACACTGCTGGACATATGTCTCTCCAAACTACACATGATGGGTCATCATATACCCATATTGAGAGGAGAATACAGAAGTGCTGCTATTGCAACATTTCCTAAATTTATTCTGGCTTTTTAAATTTTTTAGAAAATAAAAAAAAATGTGTTTGCAGCAGAAATATTTGGTGCAATAAATTATGAAAATTTTGATGTTGGTTACTTTATTGTGTGTCGAGCGTGGCAAATGGTGTACGCTATGACTTCTTAAGGTACCCGACGACGCCAATGGGATTTCGAATTTTCAGGGGGGATTCCGGCAGGCCAGGTGCTTTTCACACTATGTTTGAAGGAACCCAGGTTGTACTTTGGGGGAAAACATTAATGTATGTGTATGTTAAAGAGTTCAGTGTTCTGTTTGTATGAAAATAATTAAATATAATTTACAGCATTTTTTTATGGTTTTCATATCATTTTTATATTAAAGTATATAATATATTGCAGATTTTATTTGTAAAAGCATTTTCAAGTAATCTGTGGCAATAGCGTAATGATTGATCGTTTGCCCACGGTTGGTTGCAGGTGATGGTGACGGATGGGCCGGACGAGGAGGGCAACATGTTCGAGCGGCCCGGCAAACTCTCCGACTACTTCCCCTCGCCGTACCCCAACGAGAATGCCGCGCGCGCCGCCAACAACGGTAATGCACTACTGGATGAAGCTCTTTTTACTTCCATACATATATAAAAATATATATACAGGTGTCTCGAAACTCAACGTCAAGCGGCCACTGGGTGAGAGGGCAGATTATTTCAGTTCTTGTAAAAAATAGAATAAATACATTCACTCGAAAAAAATAACCCTCCTTCTTGCGCAGTCGGGTAAAAAAGATACAGTGGCCTATCGCCATAGGTGCACACCATATAGTGGTTTAGTGGCAATAGGCTTTTTTGGAAAAAAATAAAAACTGTCTCAGACCACGTATTTAGGTACTGTAATGTAAATGATTACTATAATTTACCAAATCTCAAAGAAATGTTCACAAAAAATACAAACATACACCTTAGAGGGCACAGCTTAAAACTTAACCACTCTGCATCAAATTCTAACCCAAGGAAACACTTCTTGGTGAACAGAGTTGTAGACAGAGTTGAGGCTTGTTCCAAGCAAGCTGCCGGAGGAGGTCATTAGTGCTGAAACTGTAAATGAATTTTAAAACCGACTAGGCACTTAAAGGCAATAAAAAAAGAACAAATAATCAATAATGATAATAATAATCAATCAACAACTAATAAATAAAATCAAAACAAATATAGAATGTGAATGATAGGTAATATTAGTAATACCAAAATTACTTTTGTTTTATATATATACAAGTGCACTCCGGGAAAAATGAAATTCACGCATCAGCTTTAAGCTGCTAGTGATATAAATAACATAATAATAATCACAGTTTTCCAATTCTTGCAATTATTTTTGTAATAACGTAAAACTTCCTATCATTCTATTGATCGCAGTCACTAAATTAATAATAAACGTCATGAAAGAGTGGAGATGCAACAACAAGAAAAAATACTATTTAGAATGGCCTTGATAGTCCGAATCCCAGCTCATCGGAACGGAAATTATGTTCAGGATGATGTTGAAAGGGGCACGATATATTAGGCCTTTGTAAGATATCCAGCCAGGCATGGTGAGATGCGGAAGGTAATGAAGGTTAAGGGGAATAAATACCTAAATATGAACGTTTTTCTGAAGTCGATTACAGTAAAGCCTTTGGTTGTTCAACATTGAAGAAATACTAAGCTTATAGAACGTACATTTGGGAACGCACACATCCCCATTTCGTCCAAAACACTTGTATAATCATCGAAATAAAAAATATTTCTAAAAGGACCTTTTTTACCTTTCAAAGCCATCTTTTCTGTTACCTTTCTATTTAGAAGAATGAAATATAACAAATCTTACACCTTTCACCCATAAAGAGGTTCTTATCCCCTTTGCTGTTGAAAAATCTTGTAAATACAGAAATTTCACCAAAATCAGACTAGTCGTTCGGGAAACGAGTGTTCTTGCTGGTTTTTGGAGCGGGGACGGAGCGCGCGACATGATCCGACATGTCCTGCTGAAATGATGGCACTGGCTAGATTCCGCCATGCGTATTCTTCACTTTACACTATGGTATATAGGCGCCTTAAAGCTGTCGTGAAGTCACTGGAAATCTTAGATTTGGAAATTTTAAGAAATACGTTCTTTGTCCATTGGCGAAGGCACAATTTTGAATGGCGACTGCCATTAAAGTACCGAAATCGTCTTCCAGGCCCTAACGTTTCCCTACCTCTAAACATTGTCAGATTTTATTAAAATTTTGTATTTCACTTGAGAAAGCTTCATTCTATGTCCGTATGTTTTATTTTTTTTGTAAATATCTGTATTTTTCAGAAAAAAAATTTGTTAATAAATGTAAAAAAAGACAAATTTGTTCCAATGTTTATTAGCCAATATTTTCCAATCTAAAAGGTATAAAAACATAAAAATAAAAAATTAAAACATACGGGCATACATTTCTATAGTAAATTTTAGTATCCAACAATTAAAAAAAATCTAGTAAAACATTAAGAGTATGGGAACAGTTATCGCCCGTAGTATGGGTAATTGGTACGGTAACGACTCTGTTAGGCCGCAAACCGCGGCGGACGAGGGGCTAACGTCCGTGCGGGCACGTTGCAGGCGCGTACCCGCCGGACCTGTCGTACATCAGCTCGGCGCGCCACGGCGGCGAGGACTACCTGTTCGCGCTGCTCACGGGCTACGCGGACGCGCCGGCGGGCGTGGTGCTGCGCGAGGGCCAGTACTACAACCCCTACTTCGCCGGCGGCGCCATCTCCATGGCTCAGGCGCTCTACAGCGAGGTGAGGTTTATTTTTAATGTATACTTTTATATGTAAACAATCAATCAAAATAAAAACATTTAAAACTTTGCACTATTCATTACAGTATTTAAAATTAAAATAGCTTTTGATATTGCTGCGGGAGCGACTCTTAAATTCGTATTCGGAGAGCACCTGTCAAAATTTAGTTCGAGATTATCACCGGACTAAAGGTACAAAAACCGGTTTAGTCCGACAGATTAAAGTTAGTCCGAATACAACCTTTAATGATTAGATATAGAGATGTCTTATCTCGGAGAACTCTAAATCTAGAAGAATCTAAAGGTTAAGCTGATGAGATAAAAAAAATATTCCCATATAAGAATAGACTTTAAGCAAGGTTATAGATGAAAAGTATTATTTCTAGGCTGTGAATAAGTTGTGGGAGATTGTAAGGTACTGATTTTGTGGTTCTTAAGGGCGTGACAATAGCTGATTACGTTCATTTCGATAAGGGCGCATTTAATTATATTTAAACATCTAGTTGTTGGATTGATCAATTTTAAGATAAATCTTTAAGAACGGCCCGTAAGCTATGCTCCCCATACAAACGTAGTTTACTAATCATTTGGAAACCGCTATACAAATAGAATTGATATTTAATATATAATATCAGGTAACAAATATCTGTGTCTGCATGCTTTTGTTTTTTTGAAAAATCAAAACTGAATGAAATGAAAGCAAAAAGAAAATCTTCATACAAATTTTGTTTGTACCCAGAATACATTTACCGAAAAAACAAAAGGCATGCAGACACAGATATTTGTAGCCTAATATTAGATACCAAATATCAAGTATGTTGGAATAGTGGTTTTCAAATTATTAGTAAACTACGTTTGTATGGGAGGCGAAATTTTCTGATGCTTACGGGCCGACCTTAAATCTGTGGTGCTTGGAATTTTCAAGGTGAAGGATTTGTCAAACAAGGCAAATAAGAACTCATAAAAAAAGTTTTAACAAAGAATGGGACCGTCAGATATTGTGGTAATATGTTTCAAATATAATGAGACCATTCTTTCATATAATGAAATATCAAAAACAGTTATTTGATTAAAATAATAAAATGTTGTTTCACTTACGCCCTTATGGAACTAAATGCAATCAGACGTTATCATGCCCTTAAGGCGGCCCAACCCGGCGGGCCTAACTCATTCGCGGGCACGGTACAAAACCGTGCTGTTGCGCTTTAGGACCTTCTCTGTTTCAAAGAATAAGACAGGCTCCGTGATGAGGAAGATGCAATATGTCCACAAAAAAGACAATGTGCATAGTGTATGATTTTGTAAGATTTACGAAAATTTTAATTTCAAAACGACTCATAGCTAAAAGTAAACCACGACCGCTGTAGTAAAAAATCGAACAAAAACCAAATAGATCATAAATCTTGATTAAACAAGCTATGTCTGATGACTAATCTTTTTACGATATTCTTACTTTATCATTGCGTAATCCACCTCCAAATTTATCGTATAAAACGCGCGAAAAATTCTAACTTTCGGACCTTATAACTTAGAAACCAAACACAATTTTACAATGCCAATGGTCATCAGACATCTAGTTCAATTAAATAAAGCTGTTTTGAGCAAAATTTTGGATCTCTGACAAGAAATATGGGCGTGATCTTCTTTCCCCTTTTGTATGGGGAGATGAGCGGGTTGGGCCACCTTAATAAATGAATCAGACAAAAGATTCATGTAGTAAAATTTTAATCTGACACTATATCGCTTCTTTATATCAGATAATATACTAGTATATATTTTAATGTGTATACAATTTATTTATGTTAATATTTTAACTCCATTGAATTCAATCAATTGGTATTGTTTTAATTATGATTTGATTTTGATCCTGAATTGTTTATTTTGATATTTTATTCAACACTGCGGAATTCTATCACTCTTGTATTATTTTTATCTTGATTTTAATATGTACCTTATTATTATTATTATGTTACTTTATATCACTAGCAGCTTAAAGCTGATGCCTTATTGACGTTTATTGTACATATTGACTTGTCTTGATTGTGTACCAAAAAGAATATATAAATAAAAATTAGGAAGTTTTAGAGATTATACCCTCCTTAAGGCGCTAGGACTGGCCAACTACTCGCGCCATACAAATGCACTTTTTAACAAATGTAATAATATGTAGTGAAACGCTTCAGAAAATCCAAATAGAACTCCAGACTGATAATGGATTGTTAATATTTTTTGATTCCATCATTTATTTAAATAATAATAAAAATAAAAAAGTTGATTTTTCTCATTAGAAATCTGAAAGTAATTCGATTAATAGATATAAGCAAAAACAGCATATATGCATAAACAAAACATTCCATTTGCTATTAGATTTCTACATTTAGTCAAAAAAGTTCGGAAATGGACACCGTTTCCGCAATGTATTTTGTATAGAAAAAGGTAACATACATTAACGAAAATAGGTTGATTAATAGACAAGGAATCATATATTGTAAGAATGACACTTATAATCGTCAGACTTAGTTAGTTAACTTGGGGTGCCTTGTCTAACTTTGCGATTTGGCTAGTACCAGGGCCTTAATGTGACCATTTGTATTGCAGGCGGCGGAATACTCGGACGGCACCGTGCCGTCAGCGTCCCAGCTCGCCAAGGACGTCTCGGTGTTCCTCAAGTGGGCCTCCGAGCCGGAGTTCGACGATCGCAAGCTCTACATGCTCAAGTCGATAGGCATCTTCACGTTCCTCGCCGCCGTCGCCTACTACGTCAAGCGGCACAAGTGGTCCGTCATGAAGTCCAGAAAGCTCGCCTTCAAGCCAACCAAGAAATAATGTGTTCCACTCCACAAATAGATTACCATTCGCAGTTTGTGTTATTAAACTATTTTTTTTTCCAGATATTGGGTCGTTACGGCCAGTGAAAATTCAATCATGTCTTAGTGAGATCTAATCGTGTTAAGTTATCGGTTAGGTCAGCAGCGGCTGAATACAGTACGGTAGGCGCTTAGGTATTATGTAATTACTGGCTCGCACGTACGTTTTGGTTCACCAATACATTTGGGATTAGCGGCACGGCTATTTAATTATAAGACCTCATAATGTAAGTAGATAAATGGTGACGATTCACATGAAGAGCTGTGCTTGTGAAACTCCGTTCTAAAATATTTATTGTGAATCAATGTGTATGTACAGTTGAATAAATGATTTGTTGTAAATTAGTTGATTATATTTTTATTTAACATGACCAAGGCGAACTTTTCTTAACCGGAACCGAATAATCGCTAAGATTAAAAATATGCTGTGGTTTCCAGCACATAAAAATAATTTCTTCCCGTAGATGTCGTAGGAGACAACTAAGGGATTCGTCGTTCGTAGTTTGGATTCCTCGTTGAAATGTATGTCCCCTTCCTTTCTTACTACGTGGTAGGGTTAATCCCGCGATGTTGGTACCATCGCATTGAATGAACGAAGGTCGAAGCGGCAATGAAAGTTGTCAGTGTTTTTCGTCTAGTTCAATGCACCATGCATGGCACCTCTGTTGTCAGCCTCTGTAGCTCAGTGTGCGACGTTTCGTTCTGGAAGGGTGACCGTTTTCAACCGTTAAGGCTGACCGTGGTTCAGATTCAACGTAAAACTCTAGGTCCCCTTCCTGACTTACTAGGTGGTAGGGTTAATCCCGCCCGGAGTACCATCGCATTGAATGAACGATGGTCGAAGCGGCAATGAAAATTGTCCATGTTTTTCAACCAGTTCTATGTAGCCGAGCAATATAAGGAAGGTCCTGGCATGGCACCTAGTTCCCATGTTGTGTGTTAGGCTAATATCTGACGGTCAGTTCGGTATAGCCATCCATGTCCAGTTACATAAAAAAATTAAATAGTTTCCATGAGGTGTGTCTCATCAAAGGTACAGCCCCCGGGGCGAGAAGAGTCATTTCCCTTCCAAGCGACAGCGGCTGCGCTGAAACAAAGCTGTGTCGGATTTGGTTACTGCATGCGCACCGTTGAAGCTTCGAAAGAGATGGACTCGGCTCACCCGGCTATAATGTAACTTTTTTTTATCTGAGATGTTTGTTCGGTTTGTTTCGACCTACTTCATGCAAAATATTATCATGAAACCTTACTTATAGCTGAATGCATGCTCAATGTCAATGAAAAGAGCAATATAAGCAGATATTAATTTATTTGATTTTAGGTATGTACAGTCAAACAATGGCAAGCTTAAGGTGGCCCATCCCGCTCAACTCCCCATACAAACGGGGAAAGAAGATCACGCACATATTACTTGTCAGAGATCCCAAATTTTTCTCAAAATAGCTTTATTTGATCGAACTAGATGTCTGATGACCGTTGGCATTGTAAAATTGTGTTTGGTTTCTAAGTTGATGGTCCGAAAGTTCTGATTTTTCGCGCGTTTTATACAATAACTTTGGCGGTAGATTACGCAATGATAAAGTAAGAATATCTTAAAAAGATTAGTCATCAGACATAGCTTATTTAATCAAGATTTATAATCTATTTCGTTTTTGTTAGAGATTTGACTACAGCGGTCGTGGTTTACTTTTAGCTATAAGTCGTTTTGTAATTAAAATTTTCGTAAATCTTACCAAATCATACACTATACACACTGTCTTTTTTGTGGACATGTTGCATCTTCCTCATCACGGAGCCTGTATTTTTCTTTGAAACAAAGAAGGTCCCAGAGCAGCACGGTTTTGTACCGTGCCCGCGATTGAGTTAGTCCCGCCGGTTAGCTATGTCTGATGACTAATCTTTTTAAGATGTTCTTACTTTATCATAGCGTAATCCACCTCCAAAGTTATTGCATAAAACGCGCGAAAAATTCGAACTTTCGGACCTTGTAACTTAGAAACCAAACACAATTTTACAATGCCAACGGTCATCAGACATCTAGTTCGACCAAATAAAGCTGTTTTGAGCAAAATTTTGGATCTCTGACAAGAAATATGGACGTGATCTTCTTTCCCCTTTTGTATGGGGAGTTGAGCGGGATGGCCCGCCTTAAGAGTCGGAACTGTCATACTTTGGAACGGTTTGGGTCGATTTCACATGAATGTATGAAACGTGTTCTAACTGTTAGTCCAATCGACATAGCCGCCATTGCTGTCAGCACCCGTTTCATACAACGTTTTGTACTAAGGGAGTTGCGCGATTAAAATTATCGACTCCGACAAACAACACGGAACAAAAGCGCGGGAAAATTAAGAACGTTCTATTTACGAATTGCGGTATATTATGCGTTGACAACCATGTCCTGAATGTATTAGATCTTCTATCCCTCTTTTATTGTACGCTAAAATATGAATTAAACCACCTAGTTTGAAAGGAAAGTGTTGCTTGTCGGACTACTAACGGTGCCCTGCATCTACATAGCCTCCGTCGCTGACGATGGAAATATTGGCGAGGCAGATGGTGGCGATGCAGATATTGGCGATGGACATATGTACGTACTACCACTACTAACATCACGGTCCGACTTGAACTGTAAACGATAAAAGCGTCTATGTTGAGATTGCACGCTTAGAACTATAAGCATAGCGAACGATTAGGACCGTTTGTGTACGCGATTACGGAAAAAAATCAACAAACATGGAATAAATGACATTTATTGTAGTAGTTCACCTCAAAATTGAATCGAATCAATTGCTCCATGCTGAACTTGAATTTTTAACTGAGAGACATTCAAAGGATTTTGAAATAAATTATCTTTTAATAAATATAACACCGCCCTCAAAAAACACCCCGGAACTAAAAAGCAAAAAATTATTGTTTACTTTTCATTGATACACGATAAACTATTTAAATGCTTAAGTCATTATAAACACTTTCATAATTTCTAATCACCTTTTGAAGTCGGTGCCTTGGGTAGAGCTTGCTCCGCATCCGCTTACCGCAAAGACACTATTCCAGCCAAACGCACCCGAAGTCTACGAGAGTATAAGCAACCTGAGAAGGCAATTATTGGTCCACAGAGCATTGTAAGCGACCGCTCCCATTTTGAAGGCTGTAAGCGCGAATCGGAATAGTTGTGAACGCGCTATCAGCAGGGCGAGCACCGAGAAAATGCTACTTCGCGGCGCACAGAATTAAATCACACGTACGTCAAAACTGGACTGAAGGCCCTAGTCTGAGTTCTGATTAGTTTGCTTTTCTAGAACCAGCGGTGGCACCAGACATTAAATAATAAAAGGAGAATAGCAAACAGCAGTATTCAGAGTGGGCGGACTAACTTTAGTACGCGTATTAAGTTCGGACTAACCCGGTTTTGTATAGTCAGTCCGGTGCTAATCCCTTACTAAGTCTTGACAAGTGCAGTAAAAAAAAATAACCGACTTCAAAGAAAAAGCACTAAAAAGTAAAAAATAATTTTCTTTTTTGTAGTTACGATTTCTGTTATTTTTTGAGTCGGCGTCAGCCGGGCACGCGCTGCGCCAATCAATAGAACCTAACCTAACCTAACCTAACCTAACCTTGGCTGACACCGACTCAAAAAATAACAGAAATCGTAACTACAAAAATGGAAATTATTTTTTACTTTTTGGTGCTTTTTCTTTGAAGTCGGTTATTTTTTTTGTTAATTTTTTTTTATTTGTTTATTTTTAGTGAATCTGAAGTACACTTACTAATTTGTACACGTCCTTTCCAATAAAAAAAGAATCACCGAAATTGGTTGGCGTTATATTGAGTTATTCGTCCATTTGTCGCGCACATCTTAATACAAATTTAAGACTTTTATGATTTTCTCATGGATATCATTGTCAGAACTTAACCAAATTAAAATGGGACCACTTGGGAAGCACTAGCTTTCATTTAAAAAAATAATCATCAAAATCGGTTCACCCAGGCAAAAGTTATGAGGTAACAAACATAAAAAAAAACATACAGACGAATTGATAACCTCCTCCTTTTTTGAAGTCGGTTAAAAAAGAATCACCGAAATCGGTTGGCGTTATATTGAGTTATTCGTCCATTTGTCGCGCACATCTTAATACAAATTTAAGACTTTTATGATTTTCTCATGGATATCATTGTTAGAACTTAACCAAATTAAAATGGGACCACTTGGGAAGCACTAGCTATCATTTAAAAAAATTAATCATCAAAATCGGTTCATCCAGGCAAAAGTTATGAGGTAACAAACATAAAAAATAAAAATAAAAACATACAGACGAATTGATAACCTCCTCCTTTTTTGAAGTCGGTTAAAAATATGACAGAAAGTCATTTAACTTTGATTTTTGCAACTTTTTTACAAGTTTGGGTGACGATACACCACTCTAATCGTTGCGACGGTTTGGGTGCTCGGGCCCCTGACACTAGCTTGCTCAATACCACTAATATACGGTAGGACAGAACTTGGTTTACTTTGTTTTCATCCCGCTGTCATTGTCAGCTGTCTCGCGACGTATTTTAGCTTTTCTGTTTGGGGGAGTTTTTCATAGAAAAATATCCTGAATTCCTGAGATTTTAGTAACATTGGTGCAATATTGAGTTGAGTTTGGATTATTCCCTATTGTTACAATTATCTTCTCCGATTATATTCTCCGAAACAGAAAATAATGCCTACAGAATATTCATGAAATCTAGCTAAACCAAAAGGCCAGGAAGGGAAGAAGTTCTCCCTCGGGGAGAACTTTCCCTCTTTCAGAATTTTTATATTTTGAACAAAAATCTGAACCATTATGAAGGCTAAATAAGTGCTGTGAGTACGCCATCCACGGTATGGACGCCATAGTAGCACTATGCCACTTCTGTGAAGCACACGGCCCTCGTGCTATATTCTGCACATACAGGTTTGTACATATATCTATTATGGTGAAAATTCGATCAACCAAAATCATATTGGCCGGTACCATATGTCCCGGTAGGTATTCCACCTAGGCCTAAACTAGGCAGCCTATTCTTCTTTATTATTACTATTAATATCCATAATATCCATAATCATACACAATACAATATTCACATTTAACTATATCTAAGTGGATTAATACCGTTCCGATGGACTGTTTGGCCCGTGGTGAATTGGTTGCAAGAAGTAAACATTTTGATTAAGTTAAGATGGGGTGATTTTGATTTAGTTTGATTTAGTTTTTAGGGTTCAGTACCCAAAGGGTGAAAACGGAACCCTATTACTAAGCCTCCTCTGTCCGTCCGTCTGTCCGTCTGTCACAGGGCTGTATCTCATGAACCGTAACAGGTAGGCAGCTGAAATTTTCACAGATTGTGTATTTATTGTGCCGCTATAACAACAAATATGTAAAATTGTAAAATAATAAAAATTAAAGGAGGGTCCCATACAAAAAACGTTTTTTTTTTAAATCTTGTACGATGGTACGGAACCCTTCGTGTGCGAGTCCGACTCGCACTTGGCCGGCTTCGATTTGATTAAGTTCGTCTAGCCCCACTAGAAGGCTCCTCTCGGCACTTTAGACGCACCGCTATCCATTATCACCTACTTTAGCCATCCAAGCTCCTTCATGAAGTGCAGGATCATTGATGGTTGCTCCCAGACCTCATGAAGGCTCCTTGCTGGTGGAATATCAGCTGCAGTAAAGCAACATTTATATAAATTTAATTGTTTATTGTGCAGCTGAACTAACTGAATGTGTCTTGAATTCGACTAATAAGCTTATAAAAAACATATATCTGCCTCGTTCTGACTTATATAAGTGACCGTAAGAGAAAGGGAGATCCCCAGTTGCGTGAGGCCGCTACGAGGTACTATAGGTAGTGGTTAAGCATACAGTGACCAAATATGAGTTCCACCACCATTCAGTATTCCCGGTGGGTTCTTTGTCGAAGCCAGGACCACAGATGATTAAAGGGTAAGGGTACAAACAGTTCCGGTCCGACAGGTGGGCTGCCCGAACCAAGCTTTGCAAGGTCGTATACTGCGTAGTTTCCGTCCGATCCGCTGTGACCTTTGATCCATTGTAAAGGTAACATTATTCTTGACCGCAATACGGGATTGTAAGATCACGTAGGCAGCCTCTTAGATTCTTTGACTCCTTTTATCTACAGGAAAAGGAACCTAATTGCAAAGGGTAAGATTAAAAATGAAGCCATGGCGTGTATTCTTGGCATTCAGTCATTGCGGATTCAGTAGAGTTAACAGTAATGTCAAAGTAAATTATTCTTCTGTTAACTCTACTGAATCCGCAATGACTGAATGCCTAGAATACACGTCCTGGTCCGTTGCAAGCATGTTTGCTGCAAGGGTTCGGCGAACAAAAGCACTGAAATATTCTAAACCATGGCCAACAGAAAACATGTTCTTGTTCGCTTGCGGGGAGTCGTTACGCTTTGCGGACGTGTGTTTCTTCTTAGTGGAACACGATATTAGGAATCTGGCAGAATCAAAACTTCCCACTTTATTTTTCGCTATGTAGATGACAAAAGTTCTTTAAAATCACAGTGATCAACGAAAAAAACTCTGAATCGATCTTTACCAAAAAGTTGATGATTAATGTTTAAAGTCAGTACGCTGCGATAGTAGGTACTATCTAAGGTGGATGAAATCGGTTCCTATTTCTTCTTTGTAGTACTAAATTCAAACTGTTAACACTGCTTCAAGCCCGTTTTCCTTATCCAAAACAATTTGGCTAGAAAGAAAGTTGTTCAACATGTTCGAATTTCGGAAGTTGCCGGAGTTTACTATTTTGGTCATAGTTCACATTTTTGTTAACAATGGTTTGTTTGAAATAACATAGCAGCAGACCCCGGCTTCAAGCTTCCACTGACAGAAAGAATATGTATATCGTGTAGGTTAAGTTTTGTCTGTTTTAAAAATAACAAATGAACAAAAAATCTGGTAGGGCCACTCGCTTCCTTGCCAAAATTGAAATTCATGGCTTTCGAATGGCTCTGCCCATACTCAGCCTTTTTTTTTCTCAAAAGTGAAAGCGGTTCAGAGACGGCGACAGCAGCCGTCGCGCCACCACAGCCTTGTGTGGCGTGCGGGTCGCTGGGTTCTGACACAGTGTTGGTGTCGCGGGCGGAGCATGGGATGTACTGCAGCCGCGAAGCTCTGCCGAGCGCTGAGCTCTCTGCAGTGTTGAGGCAAGCTGCTATACGAAGTCTGACTTGTGAGGTTTGTGCCCTTACTTAAATATTTTACCATTTCAATACCTAATTGGAATGCCTATATCCAATATTTTCTCGTATAGAACAAATGCAAGTTGCATGTATTTGGCTAATTTAACTGTCCTAAGAAAAGTGTGGCACCTTCAGGTTCTGGATGGGTCACCGTTCGATTGTTAAGGCTGACCTTGAGATTTGAGAGTTGAGATTCAACATAAAACTGTAGGTCCCCTTCCTTAATTATTACATGGTATGGTTTATTCCGGCTGCTTTGGTACCATGGCATTGGATGACAGGTGGTCGAAGTGGCAATGAAAAATTTCCGTTTTATCTGTCATTCCCATATGGTGTGCTGGCCTAAAGTCATGACAGCAGCCATACATGTTCAGTTACACAAAAAAAGGTTTCCAAATCAATGGCCTGGAATCTTTGAAAGCCATGAATGTATGGCGTGTAATACACAGAAGAGGGTAGAACTGCGGTTCCCTAACAAATCTTATGCTGTCGGCAGGTGAGCTGGAGTAAGGATGGAGGCACAGTGTACTTCAGCGAGAGTGGTGCATGTCGCGTGCTGAGCTCCACGTTCCAGCTGCGAGACTCGCGTGCGCGTGGCCTCCGTCGCTGGTTCTCCTGTCTGGTGCTCATGAAAGATCAGGTTCAACTGCTCAACATGATGCCATTCTTCTCAGAGCATATGAAGGTAAAATTACAACTAGCTCATGAATTTTCTCATTGGGAGACAAAAACTCCGGGTGACCCCCATATTGGTGCCATCCCTATACTGAGTTGCGGGCCACACGCATGACTGTGAAACCAAAAGTGAAGTACTTAATTTAATAATTTAAATTTTACTCATAGAAAGTTTTTACTGTTAAAATATTTCCAGAAAAGCTCCTCCGAGCTTCAGACCCTGGCCTCAGCTGTGTTCGAAGAGGAGCAGCGCGTTTGTTCGCAGCGAGCTCTACGCCTCAACACCGGACGAAACGACTTTGGGCCTTCGCGCTCTCTGCAACAACTGACAGGTATAGGCATATTTCTTCTTATAAAGTTTTCTGCAGACACAGTACAAATAAAAAAAAAACAATTTAATTTGGTTATTTTACTTTATTAAATAATCAGCAAAAATAGAATGGAATGTCGCTAATTTCATACTTCATAACCTCTTACTGCTAGTTGTTTCGTGAGATGTTGTGCACAACCCAGTTAAAGGAAGTGGTCCAACTATTACTAAGAGCTTTGTCGAATTTAGAGTGAAAGTGAATCTTAGCATCCTCTTCAGAGCATCCCAGGGCGAGAGTTTCCTTCAAATATTGTAGATCATTTTCCGAGCTAAGCTCCGGTAGTCCAGTCGATATCATCATTGCAAACAAGGACACAATCAAAGTCCCATTTCTTCTTAAAACTAAAAATGCTTCTTCGCACAACTGACGAAATTTACTAAACTCCTTCGAGTCTTGCTTCAGCCCTTTGTTGATGACGTTAACAAACTCGTGAGCGAGAACGAACGGTACTCGCTCCCGCCGGAAGCCAAACTTCTCCTTGAAATGGCCAAGAATGTGTCCAAAGTCGATGTGGAAGAGCTGACCACATTTTTTTATCATGATGTTGTCAGAATGTCGATCGGCGACGCCGAGCACGTATGTAGCGACGCAGTATCCTGCACAGCTCCACATGAAGTCGGAAACAGCCCTGTCGAGGGTCTTCTCATCCTCGTTGTTACTTCTCAACCAGCTTAAAAGCCAACCTTGCTGCAGTGGGGATAGGTTCCCCTTTTCTTTTTGAATATTGGCAATTGTTTGCGCATCTCGCACAACTTCAATCATGCCTACCCGATCCCCCATTGCTATGCAGCCGTAGAGATTCAACCTAAAGTCATATCCTTCATCCTTCCATAGTCGATCCATGATGCGAAGCATCTGTAATGTAAACATGTCTTGTCTCAAATCATCCCCATTCTTTAAAATTATACGGATATCTTCACCGTGTGCATTGGAGTTCTCAAAGACGAGCAGCAAGGGCCTCATCTTGCTGTCCATTACTCGACATTTCTCAGGAAGTATAAACTTACAATGGTAGGATGGATTGACCGTATTCACAAACTCAGTCATTGTCTCATCACAGTGATTTTGTTCCAAACACTCGGGAAGAAATAAACGAGCCGATTCTAGGTCCTTAATTCCTCTTACAACTTTACTAATATGTATCAGTTTCTCCAGACTGTTCACTTGTTTTATTAAAATTGGCAAGTGGTAACTGCATCCTCGGCAGTAAGCTTCTAGTATCAACTGAAACCGAATTGATACCGGCGGACTATTTATTTCAGATCTCAAATGCCAGAACACCAAATGCCCAATTTTCATATTGGTGAATGCCCGATTTAGAAGGAAAATCATGAGATCGCACATTAAAAACGATTCATGCTTCAGTGCTTGGACCAGCTGAAGTAAGTACAGCGAGATATCTTCATCGCTGATATGTTGAAGGCACCCTATTGCAAATTTTCTAACAGCTGGATCCGGATAGGCAAAGTCCAACAACTCTAGAGAACTTTCTACAGGTAATGTAGGCCAGATCATCAGTAGTTGATGTATGCAGGTGACATGGTCTCGATTGCCCCAGTTAGCAGACTGGATCAGTTTGGGTAGCAACTTGGGGGCATGTTGAGGTAGACACATTCTTAAATCCCATAGATCTGTCCAATCTTGTTCATGCATCTCATAAAACGGATTTTGTTCCATTCCCCTAAGTCTTTTTTCGAAATCAGTTTCATTCACTCCTAACAGCTTTTTCATCGTGATTGATTTGTTAATATCTGGATCCGGAACATACTCGATAGGAATTGCTACACTGTAACTTCCAAAATCAACTGTCATTGTGACACACTGATCAGTGTTAGGATTTTTTGCCACTGTGCCCATTGGATGAAGCAAATCTACACTCATGGTATCATCAGGATAGGGCCACATGTGTAAAGTAATTGTGTCGCTTTTTAGGCGATTATTGTAGTCAAATACTGTTGTATTAGCCCAAGCTAATGGGGTCATAAATCGTTTGCCTGGTCTGGGTTTTTCAAATACAACCAAACAAAGTCGGGCCATTTGTGGCAAGTTGGATACTGTTATGGGAAACTTTAGTTGTTCCTCCCATCGGGCTACCCCCTTAGCCACCTGTGCCCCACCAGTTAACTGATGGTCACATAGTTGCTTTCCTCCGTGGAACAATCCTACTTGTACCACCACCTCCTTCAGCTTACTCACATCCAAGTTCAGTTTGCATACAGATAACACACTGCAAGAGAAATTATCAGTGATTCTGTATGTTGGCAGTGCTGTTGTTTTCTTTTTCGTGTCATGTGCGAAGACAGGGTTGATGGCTATAACTGTGCTTTTATCCAACAACTTGCGTGCCAAAGTGTCTATATTGATTGCAATGAGTTTGGGTATAACACTCTGGGCTAGCGTTTCTTGGATGTATGTGAACTGTATGAGTGGGCTGCTCCCTACCACATACTCTTCTTGTCCACAAACTTTCAATATAAATTTTTCTGATCTTTCAAATTGAAATCTTCTTTGAGTGATGGCTCTCTTAATAAAGGCAGTGCGCACAAGTGTTTGAGGAGTTATCATATTTGATACATTGAAAATGTAATGTAGTGTATCTTTAGTATTTTCAAATTTTATTTCCACTTTAAATTCTTTTGTACTTACTAATCTCTTGGCCAGCCACGCCGGGAGGCCAGGTGAGGCCGCAAGGCGAACTGGGCAACACTCCAACAGCCGTTGAAGCCATGTCTGGTTCTTCTTCCTCACGGAGTGTTGAATCGCTAAGTGCCGCATTTTTATTCTAAAGTCATTAATTTCGGCGCAATTTAATTTCTCGAAGTGCTTCAGGTCTCTGCCGATCACATGGCTGATTTGGGCGTTCAAAGCATTTACTCTGTTGTGGCCGCCTTTCCTGTCCACGATCTTGAAGACGCCACAAGCCGGTCTTAAGTCGCACAATCGTACGTTTTCGTCGATGACTTCTTCGCTTGTAGCCAAGGAGTTGACAAATTCGAACACGTAAAAGGACTTGTGTAGAAGCCGGTCGCTGAGGGGAAGTTTGGAGGCCCTCACAAACAGCATCCCTTTAATATCTGCGATGGTGGCGTCTCTGTGAACCTTGAGAAGCACGAAGCACGAGTTCGGCATCAGGCATGACAGTTCTACGTCTTCTGATGTGGTGGAGTTCCAGAAATCCCAGAAAAATACCGATTTCGGTTTTGGCGCCATGTTTTACGACGCATTAAGTACTGGGGACTGCAAATTACTGGCAATAAATTGGCGTGCGCACGTTTTCCTTATCTAAAGTTCAAAATGAGGAAAGACATAATAATTTACCTTTAATATAGTCTGGAATGGTGGAAAGATATGTCTGAATGTTATGAACGTTTAAGACTAAACTGTATTAAAAAACTATTTATTTTTTATTCAGTTTTGACTAAATAGACATAGTGTTGAAAACTGCTTAAAAAATAATTCTACTGTCCCTTACTTGAAGAGGATCTACACAAATGAACTACGCTCATTGAATAATAGTGGAGTTTGAGGCAATCATTCATTACCTAAATATTGTCATGCATGGCGAAATCTTTTTCGCAGTTTAATTATTAGGTGATTCTACAAAAAAAGAATAGCTTCATCAAACTTAAATTGTTGTTACAACAAAACGAATTCTAAAAAAGATTTCGCCACAACATCTTTTAAATACCTAGTTGCAATTAATAATTGCCTCACAGTACATTTCTTGTAGTGTCATATATAAGACCCCGAGACTGATTTGGATGTTTTATTACATCAGAAACTGACCTCTTCTGAAAAGTTACATGTTATCTTTTTGAGTTTTTTTCTTGGATCCAGTATTTAACCAATACTATATTAAACACAAATATAAACAATGTCCATAGGCTATATATATAGAAAATAACGATCACTCCTCCAATTGATTGCGTACCTATTTGTTTTCCTGCTGTAATCATTTGTTGTTTTGCAACAAATTGTATTGATTTTGTTTTATCAATTCCGGTGTACATTGGCAAACACTAATGAGTACGGATTTATTTAAATATTGAAAATTCACTTATATTTTTAACAACAGAGATTTATCTCAGTGGTCTCACTATTTTTCTTTTCATTTTACACACATTTTCAGTGTATGGGTTGGCACCCTTTGGGTACGGAACCCTAAAAATTGAACAAAACAATCGGCAGGCGAGGAGAACATATTCCACAAGCTGCACATGACGTACGCGCGGATGCTGCACGCCGGTGCGCGCACGCACAGCGAGGTGCTGCACACGAGCCGCGAGCTGCTGCGGCGGCTGGCGCCGGCGGGCGCGGTGGGGGAGGGGGGTGCGGACTCGTGCGCGCCGGCGCGGACGCCGCTGCGCGGTGCCGCCGCCGCGCTCGGTCCTGCCTTCCGGACGGCGCTCTATTGCGCCCTCACCGGAATCCAGGTGGGTCACTCTTATGCTGAGATTCATAGACCTTACTCGTGGTTGGCTCAGCCAAAGTATTGCTTCCGACTGTCAAATTTGATATTCGTTCCATACATTTTATGTCAAAACTGACAGTCGGAATACATACTTTGGCTCAGCCATGTACAAGTACTCTTTATGAATCTCAGCATTAGTTCTATACATTGGCTCATGCCCGATTCCGCACTCAAATTACGAAATATGTTTCTGATATTTTGTATATTAAATAAATAAACTGAGAGCTACGTATGTAGGTTTTTTTTAAGTGACTGGACATGGATGGCTAATACAACACCTTCTATGATGTTATTAGCCCAACACACCTCATGGGAACTAGGTGCCATGCCAGGACCTTCCTTATATTGCACGGCTACATTGAACTGGATGGAAAAATGATTTTTTTGATAACTTATATCCATGATATACCCCCTTAAACATTTTCATACAATAATAATAAATCAAATTTTTTGGACTGATGTCGGTAGAATTATTTACTAGATATCATGTGTTCCCCATACAAACTTTCATCCCCTATTTCAACCCTTTCGAGTTTAATTTTCGACACAAAACGTAGCCTATGTCCTTTCCCAAGGCCCTTACTCTCTTTTTACAAAATTTCATCAAAATTGGTTCAGCGGTTTGGGTGTGAAAATGCAACAGATAGACGGAGTTACTTTCCGTTTTATAATATTAGAATCGATAATACTCAAAGGAATGTGAGGAATGAATAATTATAATTAATTACAAACATTTTACGTTAAGTGCGGCATATTGCATATGCCAGCCCTTCACATAAGAGGTGCCAGACGATGCCCATGGGCCTTCAAACTTACACATAGGTAGCAAAAACCACGTCGACCGGCCAGGTGATTCTTCATAACACATTTGAAGGAATAAATGTGTTGACGACAGCTTTAGATCATAAGTAGTGCATGCCTTAAAGATATTGTTCACTGTAGCTGTAGGTTGTATAGATATATTTAGATGTATGTATTGTGACATGTTTTTATGGGCATCCCTTCTCGCCTTCGTCGCCACCACCCGCGCAGACAGCGGGTGGGGGTTGCGGGCGCGGGAAGGGTGCGGCCGAATGCCCCGAGCGCACCAGTCGCCGACGAAAGCCCGCCAGGGTTACATTATACAGTTATTTACGAGACACAGTTTTTCATTTCTAAATGAGTACTTGAGTAAATAGTGTAATTGACGCCGAAGTAAGTAGTGGCCAGTACGCAGCTCCCTCCGAAAGCCTGCATCCTGCTTGCTGGTTGCCTTGTCGATAACGTCAGAAGACACAAGAACCTACCGCACGACGCGACGCGACGCCGATCGTAACATTGGTCCTTCGAGCGCGGATCTGCGATGTCGACAAGGGAGACCCGAAGCAGGACGAGAGCGGCAACCGAGCAGCCGCCGCCGCCGCTGCCTACCGACTCTGGCATGGCTGCGACCAGACACACCGACAACCTTACCGCCGGCGGCCCTACATCCGCCGGCGCCCCCGTATCACCGTGCGACCAGCTCAACTCGTCGGTCGCTACAGTGGTACCGACGCACACACCGACGAACCAAGCGACGCTGACACGTTCTGTCGCTGCATCGTCACGCCGCTCAAATGCTTCTACGGCGAGGCTTCGACGCCTTGAAGCAGAATATCAGGCCTCGCTGGAGCTAGCAGAGATGGAGATAAGAGCGGAACAAAGAACAAGGGCGCTGTTGCAGCAGAGAATAGAGATAGCCCGCGAAAAAGAGCGGCTCGAAGCAGATGACGCCGCGTCCCAACCGGCGGAGAGAGGAGCGGGGGCAGAGATATCGTTCCCGCCAAACACTTGGCGGATCGACGCACCCGCCGCCGCCGTCGCTGCCATCGCATCTCGACCGCTACCCGATTCGGCGAGGGGAAGAGAGAAAGACGATGTCGCACCATTTTTTTATGGTCAGTCGCCCATACCCCTCGCCCCGCAGCCGGCCGCCGCAGTACCCGGCGTCGCATCTCGAGCGCTGCCAGATGTGGCGCATAGAACAAAAGGCGCTGTGGGTCGAATTCCGGCGCCGAGTGAACCCTCCGCGCCCCGCGCCCCGCCGGCCGCCACCGCCGCGAGCCGCGCTGCGTCCGATGTCATCGTAAGGCGCGCCGTCGCCGTCGCGCCGGCGGCGCCCGCCCTCCACGCCGAGCCGCCCGCCCAAGATAACGTCGCTGCACACGGAGGGCAGGAGCAGGTCCCGCTGGACCCGATTTCCTTGCTCGCCGCAGAACTGAAGAAACTTGCCGACCGACCGACTACTGCGCCGCTGAGACACCGAGATTTACCGCGCTTTTCGGGAGATCGGTCTGAATTCCTCGCATTCTTGGCGTCATATAGAGAGACGAACGCTACATATCCCTACAGTGCAGCAGAGAACATGTCGCGCCTGCGAGCTGCACTTGCGGGAAATGCGAGAGAAAGGGTTGACGCAATCCTTTCTACCTGCGGCGGTGACCCGGAAGAAGTGATAGAGTGCCTCCAACGATTATACGGACGACCGGAAGACATTATCAACATAGTGATTAGAAAAGTGCTTCAGTTTCCGCCTCTGACCGACGGGGCGCATGGCATGTTGGATGAGTACGCGTGTAAAGTACGCAACTGTCTGCGCCTTGTCCGACATTTCGAGAGCGCGTATATGGACAATCCACAGTTGATTTCCGGCGTGATCGGTCGACTCACCCCGATGCTACGTGCGCGATACATGGATTACGCGACGCAGTTTGAGCACTCCGGGCAGCATAAACTGGAAATTTTGAGTGATTTCCTTTGTCAGGAAGCAGACAAAGCAGCGAAATTCCTGACGACGTCGTACGAGCAAGATATGCCCGCCGCGCATACGACGGCGAGAAACCGCCCTCCGCTCGCCACCGCCCCCGAACGCGGCAGTGCCACCCCTCGTTACACCCACAGAGCGAACGCCACTGATACAGCAACATTTACACCGATATGCGAAGAATGTAAGAACCCACACGCGCTGCCTGACTGTGAACGATTCCAAGCACGTTCAGTGGATGAACGATGGCAGTTTATAAGAGATCGAAAGTGGTGTTTCAAATGCATAAGCGGGAAGCACCACTGGAGAAGCTGCCGCGCAAGGACATGTGGCGTACAGGGGTGCAGACGCCCGCACAATCGATTGCTTCACCAAGATCGACGAAGAGACACGCTAAATGACGATAAGACTAGTGTATCTCCCAAGGTCGATATGAACACAGCGACGATCAGCGCTTGTTGCGCAAAAGACACGGCGAGATACGCCTTCTTAAAAATAGCACCGGTGGTGGTGAAGGGCCCGCGCGGAACGTACGATACATATGCGCTTCTCGATGACGGGTCAACTATATCTCTAGTGGAGTCCATGATCGCAGAAAAAGTTGCGCCTGCACCGTTGCGACTCCACGGGATCGGAGGAGAGATGACGGGCACCGATGCGTCGCGCCGAGTGAACGTGAAGATACGCGGCCACTACGAGGACACGTGGCATGAGTTATCCGGTGCCCGCACAGTGGACACGATAGGACTTGGGACTCAGACTGTGGACGCTAGTGTGCTAACGGACTGCGCGCACCTGGAGGACATCAGAAGAGATCTGTTGTACCAAGACGCCAGGCCGAAGATTCTAATTGGACAGGATAATTGGAATCTTCTGATGTCGCGAGAAACGCGCACCGGACCCAAGAAGCAGCCAGTAGCAACCAAAACTGATCTTGGTTGGGTACTCCACGGCTGCCGCGAGGCTGAAGCTTCCTTGAGAGCATATGTATGTCATGCACGCATGGAAATTGAGGAAACTGAACCCCTTCGAGGTGGTTTCCAATTGGGACCAATTGGAATTTATTCCAACACGACGCGGAAAACCAGAGAAGATCGCGCGACACGGACGACGAAAGCGAGAACAGATACCCAGAATAAAAACCTACAGTGGAGAAATAACATCTCAGAAATGCTACGAGACAAGCGGCAAGTGCATAGATGCCTACGAGGACGCGAGAAGCTTACAGCGTTGGAGAAGGACTGCTATACCGCCTTCTTAAGAAACACTAAGGCGCTATTCAAGGCCGGCTATGCCGATGCCGATCTCCAACACTCGGGACGCCGTAAGAGTGAAAACGCAACTGCTGCACCGCGTCTACCTCAGACAACAGGCACACAACACGGCTACGCGCTTGCCAGCTGGAGGGACCGGAGGAACAAGGCATTTGATACCGGAGGAAGCTGTCGTCTCAGAAGTAGTGTACGCCGCCTGCGACGACGTACAGGAGGGCAGGATGTTGACGACAGCTTTAGATCATAAGTAGTGCATGCCTTAAAGATATTGTTCACTGTAGCTGTAGGTTGTATAGATATATTTAGATGTATGTATTGTGACATGTTTTTATGGGCATCCCTTCTCGCCTTCGTCGCCACCACCCGCGCAGACAGCGGGTGGGGGTTGCGGGCGCGGGAAGGGTGCGGCCGAATGCCCCGAGCGCACCAGTCGCCGACGAAAGCCCGCCAGGGTTACATTATACAGTTATTTACGAGACACAGTTTTTCATTTCTAAATGAGTACTTGAGTAAATAGTGTAATTGACGCCGAAGTAAGTAGTGGCCAGTACGCAGCTCCCTCCGAAAGCCTGCATCCTGCTTGCTGGTTGCCTTGTCGATAACGTCAGAAGACACAAGAACCTACCGCACGACGCGACGCGACGCCGATCGTAACAAAATGTTTCCATAATAAGAAAATTTCCATAGGTGCATTTTTTTTATTATATAAGATTTAGGTGTTTGTTTATAATAAATAAATATACCAAGTTAATATAAATCTACAATTGTGATTGTATTTATATTTCCAATGTTGTCAACAGGTCACAGGATGTGAGATAAGCTTGTTTTAATTAGCTCATGGAGAACCATCTATAAACATAAGTTACATATTTACAAAATAATTTATCCCTGAAATATCTTGAGCTTGCACAGCAGATTATGTGTATACATGTCATGTGCACATTTTACATCTCAGCCTCGGTAGTCTATTGGTGCGACGCCTTGCGATTCGATAAGCTGGGTAAGCTTCTGTGAGTGCGGTTGGGTTCTGGATGGGTGACCATTTTCAACAGTTGAGGCTGGCCGTGGTTCAGAGCCCCCGTAAAACTGTAGGTCCCCTTCCTTACTTACTAGGTGGTAGGTTTAATTCCGCCCGGGTTGGTACCATCACATTGAATGAACGATGGTCGAAAGGTGTTGGAGGGTTGGAGGTTGGAAACAATTGTCCGTGTTTTCCATCCAGTTCAATGTAGCCGAGCAATATAAGGAATGCCCTGGCATGGCACCTAGTTCCCATGTGGTGTGTTAAGCTAATATCTGACGTTCAGTTTGATATTACCCATCCATGTCCAGTTATATGAAAAACAATAAAACATTATTTTTAAGCTAAAAACTTGAGAATTGAGGAAAAGCATGTCTTCATACAAGTGTTACATAATTTCCCAGGTCATAGTGAAGACGGAACAGCCGGAGCGCTCTGACATTGAAGAGGCCCTCAGCAACGTGGTGCCGTGCAGCGGGGGCGCTCCACTCGTCACTCTCGGCACTGACCTGGAGCCAGCGCTGAACCGATGCGTCCTGCCGGACGCGGCAGACGGCATCGAATGTGTCTGGCCCGGGACATTGCCTGCCAAGTGTGAGTGCCATATATGAATCATTCCCTCTATCAGGCAATCTTATATTGAATTATTTTTGAATTTTTCTTTGAGAAATTGTCTCAGCTGATTTAACTCTGCAATTGGAATGTACATTAATAGTATTTTATAAAAACGAATGCTACTTTCTCTCTAGTGGTAGCAAAAAAATGCTTGTGTAATGTATGTATAAAACTGCCTCTATACATATTTTCACATTTTGATAATAAGGTTGACGTCACGCAGGGTTGCACGCATTCGACTTTCAGAGGTTACTGGTCGATGGAACAATAACACATATGTTGCAAGAAGTATTATGATATAACTGATATATTTACCCCTACTAGCTGCTCACCTTATATGCCCGCTGCTGCCAAATAAGTGATCGTAGGCTAATTACGAGCTATGTATCACTAATATGCCTCGATCTTACTTTATTGAATACTTATAATTGTAGTAGATTTTTCCTTAGAACAAACGACTCAGATTCCAGCATCTTCTTAAATCTAATAATGTGGGATTATAATTGTCTTAAAATATACATATAACTATGTAACTCTTAATTTTTAATGGCGGGCGATTTAGTGCTTTGGTTTGCCCAAAATTTCAACTTCACTTGATGGTCTAACTTAGCTTAACTAGGAAATACTGCTCGTCTTTTATTCCTCTGTCATAGTTGTAACTAGTAACACAATTTCCCAACAAATGCCACAAACAGATTCTCATCGAAGCAGTTTTCCGCTTTGTTGGTCGTTATCGAACGACAAACCAACTCATTTTTCATGATTTAACATGATATTTATTGTTTTTGCAGGTCCAACACTGATGACGAGGATAGAAAGTGCCATGAGTAATTCTAGGTTTAATGATACTGTGCTGGATCAACATATCAAGTCGTTGCAGCTCGAGTGGTTAGGGTGAGGCCTTATACATTAATGTAGTCCCTTCAATCTTTATACCCTATTGAAATGCAATACTAAGAATAATATGTATTTGATCTTCCCTTGTCCTCCACACCACTGTCTATCTTTTACCCATTGTGCGTTCGTAATTATAAAGAACTTCACCTTAGGCTTAGCTCAAACGGATTTAATGAGATTCGCAGACATAAAATCCCGTAATATGTTGTAGTTACCGTAACCGTTAGTTATAATTTGATTTTATTTTGAAGGATGCATTTTGAAGGAAATATGAATTAGTGCTGATATTTGCTTGCAGAACTGCGAGGACCCTAAAGAATGCAATCCAGTCAGCGGGAGCTAGTTCCGAGCCAGTCGTCAAACTGAAACAGGTCCTAGGGGTAGCCCCACACGACGAACAACTCATCAACTACTGGATGCGTGCCTTTTGTACCTGAACGCTACAACTGTTCATGTTTTGTGTGCCATGCTAAGATTTAAAATACATAAATTGAACTGAATAGGCCACTGTTGACTGCCACTCTTAGGCTGAAATTGTCGCAACTGGAACTAAAACCATAGAATACCAATATATCCGGGGGCAGAAGCGAAACTCTCCTATCGGTGTGAGAATGGTTGTGGTATAAGTGCGCATAGAGATACGCCGACGGGCGTGAAAGAGAGGGAGAGAGGTCTGATTTCCCTGTCATTATGGTAGTCAACAGTATGCTCTTCACTAATGTATATATAAAATTCTTTGTGAACAGTAGTAATCAATCACTGTCAACTATTTTGTAAGAAACAATGAAATAAAAATACAACGACCAACCTGTTTCTTGTCGGCTCTTCTTCGCCATAAGTAATCGAACCGACAGGAAAAAATGACGAATCTGAGTGCTAGATACATCTAATGGAGGACACTGAAACTAGATCTATATCGATATCTACTTGTCATGGAATTGACACAGAAGGTCTTTGTAAAAAACTAGCAAAAAATAATATTGAAGTGACAACTGAAAAACCATTTTACTTGAGATTATCTATAAATTATTTAAATTTTATCGGGCATTTAGTTTTAAATTGTTTGACATACCTATTTCATATCAAGTGTGAACTGTTAACTATGTACTATAAATATCATATTAAGCAGATACAAAATGAAGTAAATACTTACATATTGATGCATACCTTTCAGAATTTTTCGCTAATTGTGCTAGACCAATTATCGATTCATCAACTTTAAGCTTTCATATGTCAGTACTACGCATTTTATCAATCGTGTTTGATTAACTCGGAACTCAGCTTAGAGCAAAATAATAAAAAATATCCAAAATAAGCACTACTAAGTCTAAATAAGACTAACAGTCTCCTGGATACCACCTCTACCTTACCACTCTTCCCCAACCTCGACGCATCGGTGACTCAAACACACATGCGCAGGCGAGGGTTGCTTCTTTTCGTTAGATTTGGTTTCAGGTACAACTATTTATCTCAACGTAAGAAACCAACATTTCCAAGGGATTACATCATTATTTTGAGTGTGAGAGTAGGCTGTGAAAATATATATGTGATAAATTGACAATAAATACATAAATAAACAAACATTTCTGTTTTGATTTAACATTACAAACAAATTGATTGATGTGCAAATTAACCAACATGTAGTCAAGTAAGAATGAAAATGATTCCTGAACTAGTGAAAAAGTACCTAATATAGATTATGTTTGCTGTTGCATCGGGTCTTTTTTGTGATAGTAACTGTTTGGTGGTCACTTCAACGAGTTATTTACTGCAGCTTCTTCAGATCCGGTCAAGCAATAACAGCAGATGTCTATTGTGCAGAACTCCAAACAATAATGCAAAACAGCCCTGACTCCTCATTCTATCTTCACCATTATTGTTCCATGATAATTTGTATTTGTATTTATGAATCCTCCTTTGGGACGCAGGGAACACTTGGAATCGTCAAAACATTTAAAATTAAATACAATAGTCATGCTAGCATAAATAATATAGTAACAGTTGAAATGTTGTGCCCTGCAGTTAGAAACCATTTGTCATCCTCCATACGCGCCGGACCCCACCTCAATCGACTACCATTTTTTCCGCAATTTGGACAACTTTGCATAGAAGCAGTACAAAATGCCTTCACAAAAGGAGAATGCCCATTCCAGTATGGGCTAGAAAAGCGCTAGAAATTTTCATGTACAGACATGAAACCAATTTTATTTAATTCCTTGTATCATAAAAGTAACAATCTGTAAATTTAACTTTTTTCTATAACGGGGATAAGTCAGCAGACACGGCTAAAGATGAACTTTGCGGTTATTTATGCTTAGAACAGCGCGCGCGCTCATGGACTGTGTTCTGTCTACATTGTACCTACATACCATCTTTGGTTGATATTTATTTGCTACACTACTTTTATGAGTCATAGGCTGAGATAAATAGTCGTAACCGAAACTAAGATTAACGAAAAGAAGTACCTAGTTCATAATATTTGACGCCAGTCCAAAGTGGGGTGCTAACCGCAACGCCATCTTAGTTACTTATAGATACCAACTTATTGTTTTTTTGTTTTACAAATAAACAGATTTCACTTCTGGACTGGTCATACCGAGCCTCAAATACCTTAATCGGCTCGTACGACATGCACAGGAATAAATTAATGCAGTGGAAGAACTTGTATTAATTTTCAATGGCTGAGCCCACACAGCAAGGAATCTTCCCCATTTTAAATAATTCTTAACTCTAGGAGATCATTAAATGGTACCTATTTATAAGTCATAAAACTCTAAGACGACCTGCAGATAATATAATACCATACAAACGTCAGAAGGCACCACTATCGATTTATTCGGTTCCATTACGCTCAGTAGAGTTCACATATAGCTGGAGTACTCGCTATAGCAATAATAGTGCCAACTATCTTTTCCCTAATACTGTTTAAGTAAATTCTTAAGTGCCTAAACATACCGTAATGAGGCCCTGTAAGTAACCATTGTGACAGCAACACTCATTATGCAAATAAATATCCACCACCGATGGTACTTACAATGTGAGAAATAACCTCAAAGTTCATCTTTAGCAGTGTTTACTGACTTATCCCCATTATAGAAAAAACTGAAATTCACACATTTTTACTTATATGATGCGAGGAATGAAAGCAAAGTGGATTCATTGGTGTACATGCTAACTGCTAGCGCTTTTGTAATGGGCATTCTCGTTTGTGGAGTCCAGGTACCCACCCAGGTTCCACATTTTAAATAATCTTTCAATTATATGGCAGAAATGTATAGAAAATGTGGGTAAATACTTTGATTGAAGAAATTTATTTTATCTTTAATTTTTCAGTACGAAAGGGCAATTTCATATTATAATAATTTCCCCTAATATTTGATGAGTTGATGTGACTGTATAACCTCAAATGGAACATCATAACCAAATACAAGAAATGTTAAGGTCTATTAAACTAGCTCCTGCTAACACTGTTTGAAACAGACCTCTATGCATAGGCTTGGAATGTAAAAACATACAGAGTCAACTGACGGATGAGACCAAAATCGTTTCATACAAAATTTACTGAAATTTATTTATTTACTCAAAACAATTTCTAAATCAGTGTAGCTTCAAAATAATGTTCTGAAGTTATGTTAAAAGTTTTACTTCAAAAAACTGAGTAAAAGTTACGAAATTTGATCGACAAAGAATCAGTGGGTCACCCCTTATTTACTATCAAAAAAGAGCTGTCCGGGGTTTTTACTCCCGTTCACTTAACAATCTATAAATGCGCAGGTCACCACACTTTCTTTAAGGTGGCCCAACCCGGCGGGACTAACTCATTCGTGGGCACGGTACAAAACCGTGTTGTTGCGCTCTGGGACCTTCTCTGTTTCCAAGAAAAAGTCAGGCTCCGTGATGAGGAAGATGCAACATGTCCACAAAAAAGATAATCTGCATAGTGTATGATTTGGTAAGATTTACGAAATTTTAATTTCAAAACGACTTATAGCTAAAAGTAAAGTTAAGTAAGAGATTTTTTACTACAGCGGTCGTGGTTTACTTTAAGCTATAAGTCGTTTTGTAATTAAAATTTTTGTAAATCTTACCAAATCAAACACTATGCACATTGCCTTTTTTGTGGACATGTTGCATCTTCCTCATCACGGAGCCTGCCTTTTTCTTTGAAACAGAGAAGGTCCCAGAGCGCAACATCACGGTTTTGTACCATGCCCGCGAATGAGTTAGTCCCGCCGGGTTGGGCCACCTTCAGGAAAACTAGAGAAATCATAAAGATTTCACAAAAATATTTTAACATTCCATGAGCGCGACTGCAATGTACTAATAACGCTTTCAGAAGTGGTCTTACCAGGCAGATGTATTCCATCTCCCTTGACTCACTCCCACGCTTTTTTCGTCTTGTAAGCACATCGCGCTATGCTAGGTCTATGCCTCAATGAGTGTGACCACCAAAGGATTAGGAAGATATCCTCACGAATATACAAATCGCTTGTTCATTCGAATTCTTCACGCCCCTATTCATTGCTCTGAATAAAACACCAGACTGCAGTAGATGTTATATTATAAGATCAACACTAGCCTAAGCGCGCCTGCTCGGTCGCGCGCGCTCGTGACCCTTGGAGCGCACGTAGGGCTTGGTGTGGGAGCGCGGCGCGCCCGGCGCCGGCCCGAAGTGACGCACGGCCTCGCGAGCGTTGCGCTGACCCTGTATCAGCACCGTCTTGCGACCGGTCGGCGCGCGCAGCGCCAGCTGGTCGAACGTGAGGATCTCACCTGAAATGAGGAATGGTAGGATGATTACATTGAGGCCGAAGTCATACTAACTTGCGCTAAAGATTTTTTTTTATGTTACTGGACATGGATGGCTAATACCGAACTGACCGTCAGATATAATCCTAACACACCACATGGGAACTAGGTGCCATGCCAGGACCTTCCTTATAATGCTCGGCTACATTGAAATGGATGGAAAACACAGACAATTTTTATTGGCTCTTCGACCATCGTTCATTCAATGTGATGGTACCAACCAAGGTGTGATTAACCCTACCACCTAGTAAGGAAGGGGACCTCAAGTTTTACGTGGATTCCCAACCACGGCCAGTCTCAACGGTTGAAAATGGTCACCCATCCAGAAACTAGCTCAGAGGTGCTTCCCCAGCCTATTGATTCGCAAGACGTCGCACACTGAGCTACCGAGGCTGACAAAGATATGTCAGATACTTCATAAAACAGTGTTTAAGATAATAAATACATTTGGTTGTTTTATTATGGGAATTGTATACAAATCTGTAAACAATGCATTATGGGGGGGAGACTCATAAATATATTCCTACATGCCGCTTCCCCGGAGGGGTAGGTTAGGTTAGGTTAGGTTTGATTGAGCGCCATACGGTACGATCACAGCAAATGTCTATCTCTTCCGTGAAATATGTTCTACGATTATGGGCGCTATGCACCTGACACTAAAATTTGCATCCCTCTCTGTATGCAGGCAATTTATAAAGAATTTAGATTTCTTCTTCCCGAGTTCTTTTACTTTGCATGGCACTCCCAAGTTATTTTGTACAGACATCGATTCATGCACTAGACTTTTGTTTTTATGAAACCTATTTCCAGGATCCCAAAAAAATTCCTGTGCATTTTGTATTGACACGAAAATAAAAAATAAACAAAAGGCACTGCTTCACTACATTTTCAAACAGATCAAAGGTAAACTGTCAGATGGCACTGAAGTGAGCCAGCAGGCCACGTAGAGCGATAGAAGCAAATATTTGACATAACGGGTGATTTATTTCGAGGTAGTTTTTGTCTAAGGATTTTATGACATGACACGTGAATCCTGCCGCGGCGCTCTAATTCATATGCATGCAAGAAATGAGATAACCTCTAAAAAATTATTCCACCAAATATACCACTAAATTCTTGAAAGCGTCATCGAAAATTGGAACTTCAGAATGGACATGATATGTCCTCGTATGGCCAACTTTTGGAAGAAATAAATATTTTCAAAAAAATCTCTAGAAAAAGGTTTATTATGAATTATAAATTACCAGATACAATTGGTGAAGTGGCGGAGGACTAGAACTAATACAATATATTGCCTTACTCTCCCATAATACCCTCCATAATGTAGTGAACAGAAAATAACAAAAAAGAAAGAGGTGAGCTATCAACTGCCACTTAAATTTCAAGCCATTGCCAACAAATACTTAATTTTACGTTGGATTTCTTATAGATTGAAAATTAAGTAAACTTTTAATTGAGTTCAACTTTGGGTGTCTTATGACTTCAATGAATCAGTCTTCAGTTTATCTATGTTCTTCACCATGGTCCCATTTGAGCATATGCTACCGATAGCACATTCACAACTGGTCGGATTAGCACTGACTGCTTTCAAAATGGCAAACTGTGAACAATATGACATCATCGTTGGCCCAGTGGCGATACACTTCGGCGATCGCTCTCCGAAGTTAAGCAACGCTGGGTCCGGTCTGGTCTTGGATGGGTGATCATTCGACCGTTGAGAGAGGCGGGCCATGGTTCGGATTCCACGTTAAACTGTAGGTCCCCTTCCTTACTTACTAGGTGGTAGGGTTTATCCCGCTCGGGTTGGTACCATCGCATTGGATGAACGATGGTCGAAGCGGCAATGAAAATTGTCCGTGTTTTCCATCCAGTTCAATGTAGCCGTGCAATATAAGGAAGGTCCTGGCATGGCACCTAGTTCCCATGTGGTGTGTTGGGCTAATACCATGACAGAAGGTGTAGTATTTATTAGCCATCCATGTCCAGTCACATTAAAAAAAAAAAAGGCACTTAATGTCGTACACAGTGCTCACGCTTTAGAGGTAGGGCACTGCGTACAACGGTCAGTACCAAATTTTGATATTTCTTCGAGCATTATTAGTCGTCTTTCTACTGTGTTATTTCACAAAGATGTCTCTCAGGTTAAAATTCTAGTTCAGTTTAGAGGAATTGTTTAGAATCAACTTTGAGTTGAAGTGCTCCAACTAATGTAATTATTTTTTGTTTCCCAAAGCACGCACACAAATTGTCCAAATCTTCTGATGCTGACAGCTTTGAGTGTGCAATCTGAATCGGGACACTTTATTTTATGTGACAGGACGTGGATGACTAATACCACACCTTACTGTCATGTCAGCCCAACACACCTCCATGCCTGTTCAGTCCTTTTATTGCACAGCTACATTGGACTTGATGAAAAACATGGACAATTTGCATTGCCACTTGTGTTCATCGTACAGACTGTTAACATTGACCGTTATAATTCAGACCATGGTGCTTTTATTTCGAGTTCAGCCTGGATCATTGCTCTACAACGTCCCGCCTGATCCATCTTGTACCGGTAAGATTAAGGGAGAGTAGAGCCGCTTTAGCTCGCACGCAACTAATCACTTTAGGCAAATAACTCTGGCACATGATCAGAAGGCTTTACCCGCAGCCTACCACTTATTGAATGAACACTTCACTCTCCACACAACTCACCGCCGGCCTGCAGGATGCGAGCGCGCGCCTTTTCAGTCACGTGCAGCGCGCACACCGTCAGCTTCGGGATGTTGAAGATGCGCACGTCGTTGGTGATGCTGCCGACGACGACGGCGATCAGACCCTCGCGCGTGGGCTTCTTCATGTGGCGTATGACGCGAGACAGCGAGATCGGCGGCCGGTTGATGCGCGACATGAACAGGCGGCGCAGCACGATCGTGTTGAACTTGGCGTTGGTGCGGCGGGCCAGGTATCGATACAGCTACAAAGGAAACATGTAAATTACAATGATGACAGGCTATTTGATTTCGTAGATTGTGTTTAATTAGCGTTTCATCAAACATGAAAGCCGTGAAGTTAACAAATTGTTAAATGTTGACGATGAAAATAACCTAAACTTAACCCGTCAGAAACGTAAGTGCAAGAGATAATTGATCACTTGTTGACAGAAAATACACTGCCACCAGACCCAAAAAACACTGCCACTAAATGTATATCACTTCACTCGAAATTAAAACACGAACCTTGACGAGCAGCCGCAGATACACATCCTTAGATTTGAGCTCGGTGCGCCGCACTTTGCGGTCATGTTTGTGATTGATGTCGATACCCTGAAATATAAACCGGGCGGCATTTTAGTATCATGCCAAAACACTTTCGTTCTGCACTCGCGATGGAAACAGCACATCATGATATGATTAAAATTGATAGAATTGGACGGCATAGAAATAAACTCACCATCTTGACACTACTTGACAGCCGGAAGAAGAACGCAAGAGCATAGACAAATCAATGTTTTGGTTTTAACCATAGTCAAATGGTTCTCTAGTGTAACTTCCATAATGTGGCGTTAATTACTTTTTGCTAATTTTACTTTCGATTATAAAGCCCATATTACTTTACTACAATAATGAAAATTATAATATATAGTATTTAAATAAACATATTATATAAAACATACGGCTGTTCTAGATATTTACCAGAAAGGTTTATTTTTATTTTTGCATCAATCGAAAATCGGCGAAAAGTACCTTTACTCATGCAGTCGTATTCAGAGTGGACCTGTCAAAACTTAGTACGGGATTAGCACCGGACTAACCATACAAAAACCGGTTTATTCCAACCTAATACGCGTACTAAAGTTAGTCAGCCTTCTCTGAATATTGCTGCAGTAAGAGAGAAGTATTTTCCCGTCCACCACTGCTTACACCTAAATAATATTTTCAAATAAAAACAATTGGTGTTCCATCAGCTGTCCGTCAGCAATGTAGCACTGTCACTGCGACAGGGCAGCAACAGTGTCCCAGGCCCAATAATTTTCATCTCACAGGAATGGAATATAATACGAAACATAGGAAATTGACCAAAAGTAAAACTTCTGTCCGCAGTCCAACGTCGAGCGCTAAGTTCCACAGCAAAAGGAAGACCGTCGCGCGTCGTAAAAAGTGCTTGTGCTTGCCCGAAAACTATTCCCTTGTCGAATTTCCGCCCGTTTGGAACGAGCTAAGGCTGAACGAGCAGCTGTGTGATGGCTCCGTAATCTGCCGAGATCTAAAGTCTGTGGCCGTGCACCGCGCCATTCTCTCCGCGGTCAGTCCTTATTTCAAGGCGATATTTACCAACTCTTTCCACCGCAGCAGGCCTGAGCAAACCGAAATCTTCATTGATATTCCGAGCTATTATTTAAACTTGATCCTCGACTTCGCATATACGGGCAACTGTCATGTTACTACCGAAAATGTCGAACAATTGCTTCCCTATGCAGACCAATTCGACGTGGTCGGTTTAGTCCAGCTATGCTGTCAGTTCTTGCTTCTGGAGTTACGACCGCATAACTGCCTAGGAATCTTCAAGTTTGCGAGGTGCTATTTTTGCAACGAGCTTGAAAAGAAGGGCAAGCTTTACATTAGACGAAACTTTACCAAGATTCTGAAGGAATGCAGCGAATTCAAAAAGCTCTCTTTGGAAGAATTGGAAGACATTCTTAGCGATGATGAGCTTAATGTTCGCAATGAAGAGATCGTATTCCAAGCCGTGAAAACATGGGTTGAATGCGACAATGATGCACGGAGGGGACACATTCCTGTCTTGTTGTCATGTGTGAGATTTGGACACATCAGTTTTAAATATTTCAAAACGAAAATCTTGCAATGGCCGCTGGTCGTAGAGGATGAGGTAAGTAAAAACTGGTATACTAGGAGGTTGCGACAAAAATGGTAAAGATAACGTAAATGGCGGAAACTGGGTTCACAGGATAACGAACAACCATCTAAAGCTAAATGTGTCGGTCTGCCTGCCCCGAGTGGTTGCATTACCTAGATAAGGCGCCTGAAAAAGTTGTTATCATGACAAAAATAATATATGATAAGAATGAAAATGAAAAAAATTAATTTAATAAATACGTTCAGACAATCAGTATATTCATTAGCAGGTACATACCAACATATATTTTGTATAGCCCATCTAGCTAACGCAACCACTTGGCACAGGCAGACCGACATATTTAGCATCAGAGGGTTGGTCTCTAACCTGTGATTCAGCCATTTACCTGATCGTGACCAAAAATGTCTTGACCTCCCGGAATATAGCAGTCGTATTCAGAGTGAACCTGTCAAAACTTACTACGGGATTCGCACCGGACTAACTATACAATAATCAGTTTATTCCGAACTCAATTCGAGTAATACATTTATTCAGCCCACTCTAAATACTGCTGCGTATGTTTTTATGTTTCCTAGTTATTTTACGTTCCTAATTTTAAATGAATGAAATTCAATTAAACTGAAAAAATATATTAATTATGTGTGCTTGGAAAAGTCGTCTGCTGGTCATTTTATCAGTATGGACAAAACTTCTACTTAAATTTTTATGTACCTATTGAAATTGTTTAGTTAAACATAAAATAACCCGACAGAAATGCCAAGAATCATTATATCCAGCTACCGCATTTCTCACAATGTTGAACTCGGGGCCTGGCACGGAGGCGGATCTGAACGAGCCGTTGGCGAGACCAAGGATTCCTTATGAGATTCTTTTCGCTGTTGGAGGATGGAGTGCTGGAAGTCCTACAAGCTTCGTAGAGACCTATGACACCAGGCAAGCTTTAATAACGAGCATTCAATTATTTATGATAAATGCACAAGTAGCCGGTCTTAGTTCGAATAGTCGCAATGCAGTCAGAAAGTACAGGTGAAACTAACCAGTCATATCAGTTTTATAATGCGTGTTGTATGAATGGATAGGGAATCCGCTAGCAACTAAAAAAAATAACCAATCGTATCACAATAGTTTTTTATGAAACCTCAGACCCCTTCCCAATTATTTTTTCTAGACAATTTAAGAAAAGGATCCACCATACGGAGTATAGTAATCACAAGTAAACCGGTCTAAGTCCGAACAGTCGCAATGCAGCCAGAAAGTAATTTCACAGCTTGGCAAAAAAATTTGTGATGCAGAGACATGTGAAACTAACCAGTAATTTCAGTAGTTTTATAATATGTGTGTTATGAATGCTTGGGGAATCCGCTAGCAACATCAGTCATCCTTCATGACGGATGACTAAATAAATAAAATAAATAACCAAGTATTGGCGCCAATCGTGTCACTATCGCTTTTTATTAAACCTCAGACCCCTTCCCAATATTTTTTTTTAGACAATTTAAGAAAAGGATCCACCATCCGGATCGGGCCGGGTCACATCGCTATTTCAAATAATGATTTGATATTAATGGTGTGGCCAAGGAGAGGAGGATAGAGGACGCACCTGGTTCGATCATGCGCTGGCGACTGTAGGTATCGCCTCCTCGCTTACCCTGGTTACCATTTACGAGTATGAGGGCGCAGACTTGCTCCGGCGACGCACGCAGCTGTGTGGGTCCAGGCCTGGACGTGCGGTCGGCGCGATGGTCTGGATGCCTTTTCCTTTTTGTGACTTTCCTGGTATTATGCACTGCACTTGCACTATTGCACGCGCGAACCTTCTGCTGTGCTTTCGACCGGTATAGGCGTCTCCAGGATTTCACAATGGCACTGGCGTGGATGTAAAAAGTTGCGGCGCGCACAAGTTGTTGTCGGTGCTAATTCGTGAAAGGAAGTGAAGTTTGGAGGGAAAAAATAAAATTCATCGCAGGGTACTTGAAGAAAAAGTCAGATCTGTCATTTTGTCAATTGGCGCGAAAATTCAAATGTCTACCTGCTAAACTATTTTACTTGTCCGTGTTTGGATTGACCAATTAATATGTATACAAATACATATATTAATTAATATTAAAAAACCCTTTCAGTATTTTGGGAAAAAATAAATGTTTTAACCTGTTCTTAATCTCGCAGGAAAATGTTTTGGAATACATTTTATACAATGCGTTCGAATATTTCTTAGGAACTGTTCGTCCGTTTCAGGGCTGACCGTTGGTTCCTCTCCATCCACATGGACCTGACGCCCCGCTCATACCACGGCTTGTGCGCCCTGGACAATCTCATATACATGATCGGCGGCTTCGACGGCAACGAGCACTTTAACACGGTCCGCTGCTACGATCCCGTCAGCAACACCTGGCGCGAGCGTGCCTGCATGTACCAGGCGCGATGCTACGTGAGCGTTGTTGTGCACGGTAATAAGCTAAGCTAAAATGGATAGAGGCAAAGATGCCACAAATTTGTGTATATATCAATATTATATAAAATCAGTGAGAACTAAATACAAACAGAAAGTATATGCCGCCATTTTTATGTCGTTTCTATAATGGTGCTGGTTTTACTTTTAATTCCGACGAATATAGAACTACAAATTAGTTAACCTAGAACTCTTGTCACAAATATGTCGGCAGTGTGGCGGATGCTATACGGATCTCTCTTAGGAACCTTCTCGACGCTTTCCCTTTCACACAGAAATATGATGGTCATATAGAGCTTAAAACCATAGAAGAGTTTTCGAATGAAATTCATCCAACTTTCTTCAGAGGGTATGATCTATGCGCTCGGAGGGTACAATGGGCGTGCACGAATGAGCTCGGTGGAGCGCTACCACCCTGCCAACAACCAATGGGAGATGGTCGAGCCCATGAACAAACAGCGGTCTGACGCCAGCGCGGCCTCTCTCGGCGGTAAGGTAAATCTAAAACTCATTTAAACCTATTTTTTAAAATAATATAAATTGATGGTATTTGCAAAATAAAATGTTTAATGCTGTGATCACTGAAGAATCTCGTGAAATTAATAAAGCCGAAGATAAAGAAAAAGTGCATGAATTGACCAAAATAAGTTGAGCAATACACCTAAATTCCTGTTAAGGTTAAACTTTGGCATACAAATATTTATTTCCAAAATGTTTGGTGCCATATTACTGTTTGATTACGGTTCCTTCGTAGATATCAGCATCCCTCATTAGTCATAATGGACAGGCCGTAATAAGGATTAATATGAAACAAGAATGAAAATCACCTAACGTTATTTTGTCTAGATCTACAGCATAGTAGGAATCATATTCATTATACTTTAGCATGCTGAAATGTATTAGAAATTACTAAAGTTATTATTTTCTAAGTTTGCTTGTCTTAAAGAGCTATAATCAAATAGTAAGTAAGTGATGTTTTTGCTGTTTTATAATCGAACGTCCATCTCCTTCACACAGATTTACATCGCGGGCGGTTTCAACGGTCAAGAAGTGCTCAGCTCTGCCGAGGTGTACGAGCCGTCCACAAAGCAATGGACGATCATCCGCTCGATGATGAGTCCACGCTCCGGGGTCAGCCTGATCGCGTACAGAGAGTGCGTCTACGCTCTTGGCGGCTTTAACGGGAACAGCAGACTCAACACTGGTATGACCACAAAAGGAAAAAAAGGATGTGTCATGTGGCCGCCCATACGCCGCCGCTTCGCGCCATATTGTCAAATTATGTATAATTTCGTTGCCAAGTCTAAACACCGCCATCACGTGCAGATGTGCTTTCGAAATGTGTTCGCGAAGTCAGTCCCCACCCAAACTCGGACTCGCAAATGATAGTTCTCTTAACGCCCACTGCATGCTCTTCAATTCTCCATACATTTCAAAACGCTAGTCGATCTGTTTGGAGTCAACGCCAATTTCGGTGAAAAATCGGACTACGGGCTCTAGTCCTAATGATTTTGTGCCACCACATTTTTAATTTAATGTTCAAATTATTTGAAATTGCTTGCACTGGCACAACAAGTATCTTCTCTAAATCAAATGCAGCAGCTTACATCTGAACTCACGCAAATATGGCTGATCAATAGTTATAATCGTCTAATTAAACATTTCAGTTAATAATCGTGTCACCTATCATTATTAATCCCTATTCGAGTTCATGTATGTATATTTATAAAGCCCAAGTTCTTCTAGACACGTGCACTCAACTGCCAGTATTAAATATATCTGGTCACTACATACCTTTAAAACGACTTTAAAACATAGCTATTATAGTACATGCTTTTTACTGCAACTGTAATATTTTGGGACTTAATCCCAAAATTCGAATGGTGACTCGTGTATTAATGTCACGAATGGTGACAGTGTCGTATATAATTTAAAATACATTGCATAAAGTCAGTTTAGATACTTCTCTATGTTGTCGAAATCTCCAACAAGTTGGTTGTGCAGTGGAGATGTTCAGTCCGCACCGCGGCGGAGACTGGCACGAGGTGTCCGAGATGTTCAGCTCTCGAAGCAACTTCGCTACGGTCATCCTGGATGATATGATCTTCGTCATCGGAGGATTCAATGGTCTGTACTCAATGCCCCTATCTTCTAATAACGCTTTTATTAGATGTGTTTTATTAGACAGTCTTATCTGGCTGCTTGGAAATTATGAATGCTACACGGCCTAGGTTTTTGCATGTGTTCACTGGGAAACCTTAAAATTCTTATGATGTAACGACAATTTTTTATCGGTTTTACTAAAAATTCAAAACCTATCAAATATAACGGAAAAATATGTTTTAACCGTCAAAGTGTACTTGGGTTGGGTAGGAAGAGTCGATTCATGGGTGCAAGTAGGTATTTTGTAAGCACACTGTTTAGGGGACATGTTATTTCGTACTAGAACAATTAAATACATATCTTTCTACGTAGTTCCTGAATTAGTCTTCATTGTCTTCTTCCTTTTTCGTTTTGTGGCGCGCCAGGAATTTAGATAAAAAACAATATTGCTTAAGTAATTAAATTTGACATATTTATACGATTGTGTTCTTTTTTGTTTTAAATGCACGTCTACAGATTACTGTACAGGTCGAAAACGGCATGCTTACCTATTTACGACCATTTAGTGCTTTTACTACCTACAATCGAGACATGTTTAATTTCTATATTAACTAGCTTATATTTCAGTAAAATTGTAAGCTCCGTCCTCTTCAACAAAAACACAAGTTCTAACAATAGCCCAATAAGATCGATTGATGCAATAAATAAATTAATTGTTCTGCTGCCAGCCGTCGGACACTTGAGCGGTTAAGATAGTTCTTTTTTAACATTCAACCAGAAGTAACCTAAATAAACATGAGGCGAATTCTCGTGCGGCATATATTTTCATATCTTTACACTAAAAACAGATATAATTTGTAAGTCCCTTTTACCCTAATTTCTACGCCAATATGTAGGTATCGGTAAAGCTATCAGATAGAATTCCTCTTTCCTCAGGTTCGACGACTATTGCGCACGTGGAATGCTACGATGGTGACACCCAAGAGTGGTACGACGCAGCGCCCATGAACCTGAACCGCTCTGCGCTCAGCGCATGCGTCCTGGCGGGACTTCCGAATTCCCGCGCTTTCTCGTACCTCGCCAAAGCGGTGCCGGCGGCGGGCGCTGACCAACCGCACAATGTATGACCGAATAATACTGGCATGAATAATTGTGGGCTATGACCGTACCACCTACAGATACCTCACAGCACCTGCAGGTTCCTATTTCGGGCGTTTTTTGTTTTTTTTTATCTGAAGGTTAATTTTCACTGTAAATATACTATCAAACCTTTTCGCGGTGCAACTTATATGACACGATCTTCGATCGGTCAGTGATATTAGTAGCTGTGATATTTTTGTGGTGTAAATAAAACCTTTTGGATGTTAGTATTCGATTGACAAATGGAAAGTCGGGAAGATTTTATTTCTTACTTAATAATCATGTGAACTAATCGTATTTGTGTAGCGCATAATATTGATTGATGTTTAGATGCTTTTATGATTACTTACCAATGTTATTTTAGAAGAACTTGTTATCTGAGGGTCAACTATTTTTAAAATCAACAAGTCCTGTTTTCTAAGCTATTTATTATTGTACCTACGTTTGTAATTAGTATAAATTACGAGAGAAATGTATTGCATAGTGCTCATTATATTTTTAATGTGTAAACGTTTTAGTGAAAATTATAATATTGTTAACATTTTCGTGTGAGCGGCTATGAATTAGAATAATAAACGAAATTTATTTTGGACTAAAAAGTGACTTTGGTAACTGAAATTTTTAATGATACTATTTAAATTGACAAATATAGAATAACTGCTACAATCGCACTGTTTTATTAATGTGTGTATTTAAAAACTACAATAAATAACGAAATGATCAAGATTAATACACGTAATATGATAAGTGCGCGGTGATGTCTAAGAGACGAGTCGGAGCCATGTTGCTCAAGTTATGCCACCAATCATAAACAATACAATCATTTTTATTGTACGTGCTATTCCTATTACAAAACAAGCACGCCGTCTCGCTTGAGGAGTAATGTAGGAGTAAGAAAATATGACAGAGCGCCATATCAACCAACCCACAAGCTCAAGAATAATTAACTCCTCAGCGTTCACCAAAATGGCTTTCGTTGTGCCATTAGAATCTCATAGTTTACGTCACACATAAGATGGGCTATGTGCTCGAAAATTACGGCGAAGGTATAGCAATAGGCCTGGATATTGTGTTGTAACCAGGTCTGGCACAAGGCATTGCTTTCCAAGAACTTCTACGGCATTCCACGTTTTTATTACACGAATTGTTAGGCAGATAACGGTGCTAGATAGGTACACTAGTCAGGGTGAAGTGGATGGAAATACGCCTCGTTGTTAGACTCAAGGAGACCCTGAAAAAGGTTACCGGACGAGGTATCCAGAACCTCGCCAACTTAACCGCGAGCAATACACCAGCGTGGGACACCGTTCACTGCAGCTCCGATCTCAATGCAGGGTAAAACTCTGCGTATTGACGACCACATTGGCTTTATCGGTATCGACCTGACGCATGACCTGAACTTCGAAAGCTCAGGGTAAAGCCAAGCTGGCATAAAAAAGCTGAAAGTTCTCAACAAGATGCGTCACTGGTATTTCACGCCGGACCCAAAACTGCTCCTCTACAAGGTGCAGATAAGGACTTCCTTGGAGTATTGTTCGCATTTGTGGGACGGCTTACCCAAGTAACTGCTTGACTTCTTTTACTCAATACAGCGCCGTGCCTTGCGTTAAGTCAATGACCCTGAGGTATCCCAATCTTTAGAGACCTTGTTTTAGATACTTTGAATTAATGCAGGGCCTAGTCTCTCTATGTGTTATCGTCTGCACCACTAAAAATGCTCTTTGGGCTGCATAACGTAATCCCTTCATTCCGTTTCTACTATAGATCAATGCGCAACGTGCAGGGAATGCTGGGAATAGAAAGGAACCCATTCACTGTAGACATTCCTTGAATTAAAACCAACCGATTCGATAAAACCTTTATTTATAGTCAGGAAACAGGGATGCGCGGAATGCTGAGGTTTTCCCCCGAAGTACAACCTGGCGTAACATGGTGCAAAGAAGAACCGTGTTTATTTCACAGGGGCTGTCAACAATTTAGATGTCAAAATTAATCTGTACAGACTCGGCGCCAGTCTGGCTGGACACGCATGTATTAGTGAGAACACCGATACGAGAACCTGAATCGGCGAGTACGTTACACGTAGCGTGACGTAGTACGTATTTACAAGCACACCCCCGCACCCTAGCGCCCTCCCCAAAAGGAAAACCTCCCGGGGAAGGGGGCGTCATTCGGTTCACGCCGCCGCCGCTTCCATCGCGATCGAAACAGAGGGGACGAACGCCGCGTTGTCAGGGCGCGGTCCACGTTACTCACGTTGGTGAAACAATTCATAGGGAAACGCGTGGTGAGAGTACAGATCGGAAGAGATGGAGCTGAAAGGGAAGGTGGCTCTCGTCACGGGCGGCGCGGCTGGCATCGGATTGTCGTATTGCGAGGAACTGCTTAAGCAAGGGACGAAGGTACATAATGTTTATTTTTTATAATTGAGTCATCTTCATTCACCGTTGATAATTATGCTACCGTAAAAGCTTTATTTAGCCTTTTGATGAGGTTACATTTTCACTATTCAATCGATGTTTCCCGAATGATTGCAAGAACTAAAGTAAAATAAGTCTAGGTACGGTAAGTTAACAAAATCATGTGCCCAAAAAACGTGACAATATTTTTTTGTGAAACGTGTTTTTTCCTAATAATTCCCTCAAATTAGATGCTGGACCTCAATTTTAAATTGTAATCATCAAATGTTGCAATTATGATGTGAACAGCTACTAAAAAAACAGTTAATACCTGCATAAAACATGGTCGCTTCTATTTTAAGATAGCAATGTGAAGTTCCAAGTTCAAGGCAAGGAGACTTGACTCACTACTTGGGACTCAGCCAACAAAACACTTTGGCTTTATTGTGTATAAGAAATCATTGAATATTTCACAGGTTTTAAAGGACATATTACCTAATTTACAGCGAATTATTTTATTCGGTTGAGTCTTCATGAAACGGTGCATGGATTCAGTAAAACATTATGTTTATTTTGGTGATGTTTCTTTAGATGAATCCTAGGACCTGAATCGAATCTACACATGCACTATTTCGTCTTGACAAAAATAAGGATAAAAGCCTGATTAATGAAAATGAACAACAAAACAAAACGAACAGTGATATCAAAATAAAATTATTTGTCTTGCAGGTTGCTGTTTGTGATATTGATTCAGAGGTGGGAGAGCAAGTATCTGATGAACTTGGGGCTAAATACGGGAGGAAAAACGTTCTTTTCTGCCAATGCGATGTCACAGACTACCCTCAATATGAAGGTAAGATTTGATCTATTCCTACTCCTGGTATGAAATAATGGGATTAGGTACCAGTACCGACATAAGTATAAATTAGGTACGTGTAAAATTTTAATATTTAAGTAGGTAATCGGCGCTATTGACGTATGTATGGCCTTTCTTCTTCGTTACACTGAAAATAGAGACAAATTAAAGTTCCTATTCAGTAATTTATAACATCGACGTTGGAGTCAAATATGACTTAATTACATGACTACTTGCAGGGAACTTAACATAAACCAAACTAAAGATATGTGCGTCGCGTCGTTTCCTTTGAAATCGGATGGACCAAAACCATCGACATAACCAAAGCAATAGACCGAGAATCAGAGTAGATCTCCATACAAACGTCCGTACCACCATTGGGAAACGTACGAGTGTTGCTGTTATTCCATTTTAATTTTCCCGCTTATTGAATACGTTTTGGTTTTCTTAATTATCAACACGATTGCTTAAATACGTGATATTCGTTATAATAACTTTAGTAAAATAGTTTTAGATCAAATTCAATAAATAAAAGATAGCAAACACCGGGCAAATTACGAAGAAACAATTCCGAAAAGCAACAAATAACTTTATTTTCAATTCTGGTATCCCTGACCACGGAAGCAAGTCCCTAACATTGGTCGTCTCATTCTCTCTCGCTGAACACGCGCTTTCGTGTTCTAACGCTCGCTCATATTCGCAAGCATGGCGGCGTGCGCCACAGTGGGGCGAATTTGTAAAATCAGGGACATCCGATTGTATTCATATCCTGTATAATTGAAGAAAACGAAGTATGCCAAAGTCTTCTTACACCTAATACAAACGTGTTTTATTCGTGACGAATTTCTATTTTATCCATTATTTTACGGGTTACAGTACTATTACGTTTTTTACTATGGACTTTATGGTTTTTCTCAAAATGCTTAAAAGAGCCTGAGCTGTGGCTACTAATTATTCATTATGCCAGCCCTAAAGTATATAACTTTGTAAAAATCCTGTCCCCGTGCGTCTCCGTTTTTAATATATTTACATTTATAAATAATATTATTATGTTGTTCTAAAAATGTTATATTTAGATATGTTTTATTGTTTCTCTCATGAAAAAAAACCTCAACAACGTTGTTTACAAAACATTTAATACCCACGGCTCTGCCCGCGTGAATATTTTCTTATTTCTCGTATATTTACCATAATTCTCACTGCTTGAAGTAACTTAACGTGATGTTAAATGGCCTATAATTGATAGGAAGAATGAAGTTGTACGTAGATACATATGGAATCAAAATCAGGTGGGCAATTGTTCACTAATGAGCGAAAAGACAAGATTTTGTAAGAGTGTGAAGTAATGTGTTAATTCGATATATGATTATTTTTGTTTAACGTAAACCAAATTAACAATAAAAAATATGATTTGGAAGTAAAATTAAAATTTGATGTACTTAACCCACAATTATAAACATGCCCAAAATACGCATATAATGTTCAACCCGTAAACAATTTATTATTCAAGAAATTATGGAACAAAGCGTGTGATTAAATAATTGTATGTATCCACACAAACCAGAGAATGCTTGAATATAATAAAATGTGACAATGTTTTTTTATTATATCAAACTTGTACTGACGGCACTAAATGTGCTTGGTAGCCATCTTGGTTCACACAATTAATCTAAAGCGTGGCAGAGTACTCATCTGTGGCGTCGCGGCCATACAGGCAGATTATATTAATCAGACTAACGCACATTTAAATTGCTGCTCCATCCTCAAAGGATTGGTATAGTGCAGTATCCTTGAGTCGTATTCACTACGTATAATATTCACAACGTATAATAGTATTTTTTTCCAAAAAATTAAAACCATGCATATCGTATAATATCCACAACGTATAATGTTATACGTTGTGCATGAGTTTAAAAATAAAATAAACTCTTTGCATCATGCAGAACGTATAATAGTCACAACGTATAATATTCCTAACATGAATTCACAAAAAAAGAAAACCATGCAGAACGTATAATATGCCAAGAAGCACTGCATAAAGCGCCCTAACAACGATACATTTAAGGCTGAAATTGCTACGAATCGATATCTGTTGAAGAGTAACAATTTGCTACAACGCTAATTGAGACGGTCGAAAAGTCGCGTGCGAGTATAATCTTTAATCTTATATCTATAAGGGCGCTTATCGTATGAAATATTTTAGGATTATATGATATGCATGGTTTTCTTTTTTTGTGAAATAAAGATCATAACATTATACGTTGTGACTATTATACGTTATGCATGGAGAAATAAGTAATTTATTTTTTTGGACTTCTTCATGCACTACGTATAAGATTATACGATCTGCCGATTATACGTTGTGCATGGTTTTAAAATTTTGTTAAAATATGACATTATACGATCTGCATATTATACGTTATGCCGTTCCCCCGTATCCTTCACTATGCTGGCATTCGTAAATTCAAATGGTAAATGGTTTTCAACATAGTTCTTACAGAAAAATCTAAGTTGTTATTCTAATATTTCGGCAGTAAGTGCTTTTGAGTTTTCTTATGACGGTGTTCATACCATTTTCTGGAAGTATTAGTTACATCGCATAGTGTCTGTCAGCTAACTATAGTATTTCCAGAAAATGGCTTGGGTCTTATCGCAGCTTCTTCTTTGTAATACTTTAAACCGCTAATCCGCACTTCTCAAAGTTTAGTTAAACAAATTATTATTAAAAAGGTAATTTTAATAATATAATACGTATAATAAATACGGAGATCTTGTCAGGTGGAGGCTGTGACTAAGGTTTGTCATAACCCCCAAATTCAACTGAATTGCAGTTAAAAGCCAGTGAAAACATAGACCTGAGAAAGATACTGGATCACTTGCAAAACATCTTGATGAAATCGAAAAGTTCAAACCGTTCATGGAAAAAAAAATAGAAAACAATGTATCTTGAGTTGGCTGTATCGTTGAAACTTTGAAAACGATGACAAAATATAACACAGAGAGTCATTGCTATAGAAGTGGGTTCTTATTTATGTCCATTATGCTCCAAAGTAAAATGGGCAAAATTTCTATTCTAAAAGAAGTTTAGGAGTTCTGATGTATTGAAAGACTTGTTGTATTCTGAACGATTTATTAACCAGTGCTCGCATACTTATATGCTATGGAGCGGCCACGGCTTGCATAAATACGGAGCGCGTCGTGAAACACCTCTCATTTCATTGGCCGACGTCATGGCGGTGTCGCGCGCGCTGTGCGCTCGCTACAGAAGCAAGAATCCAGCTTCAAGCTCTTTTAGCCAGATGGAATGTCGACTCGCTAGGCCGGAGTGAAACGCGTGCGTACTGGTAGAAGGGCGTATATTCACTGAATAAATGCGGGCGCACGTTTATAAGCATGCCGCCACACTCTTTTAGACCATACAGCAAGTAAGATTCTAAATGTTGTTAGCAGGGATCTAGTAGGAACTTATCAGACGCTGTTAGTATCTAGGGTGTTAATGACTCTAGATGGTCAGAGTACCTATAATCAACCACTTAATGGTGATGAAGAGGACGACAATGCATTGTCTTTTTTTTGGTAAATTTCTTACTCATTCAATTAGCCTGCGACTGCTAAGCGTTATGGAGTAATAAGACACCTTCATCAACTATTTTGTGTTTGTCTATTTCCTCAAGTTCGTTCAATAAAATTTGTAGACTAACCAAAGGTACTCTCAACATACTACGGTGCCTTATGAGCGAATTTGCGTACTATCGCTGATCTATCAAGCAAAATTACGTTTGAAAACTCCCGGGTATAGGTTTGAGAAAAGCCTCCTGCCGGCCATTAATATCGAAATGAAACCGTTTTAGGACAACATATTAAAAACATATATAAATGTAAATATAACAAACACGGGGACGCACGGGGACACGATTTTAACAAATGTATATACTTAATGGCATGCTTAATTAATATTTAGTATAAAGAGCAAAGGCTCTATCAAGCATTTTGAGAAAAACCATTAAGTCCTCATTTGTCCATAGTAAAATAATGAAAAATTACTGTAGCTCTTAAAATAACGAATAAAATGGAAATTCGTCAAGAATAAAATACGTTTGTAATAGGCTGAAGAAGACTTTGGCATACTTCGTTTTCTTCAATTCTACAAGAAAATCGGATGTCCCTGATTTTACGGTTTCGCCCCACTGTGGCGGCGATTGCAGCCCCGCGGTCGCTACCGAATTATTATTTCGGACGAAATGTTTTCTTGATTTATGTGTAGTAATATGTACGTTTGCTTGTAATAAGTAATTCCACGGATCTTTGTATTCCTTTCACTCCGATTATTATACCTTTTGACCTTGGGTATCGGCATTTTGTCGCATTGCAAAGCCTGTAGATGGCGCGCACGCTCGGATGTCGAGTCGACCACAGACTGACAGGCAGTAGGGCAGCAGCGAGCGGATAGGGTATATATTACGTGGTACGCGGGGAAAAGCTGATGGTGCGTCTATTGCTTTATGTACGTCAATGACCAAAACCACTTGCCAATACTATTTTTTTAAATAATTATTTGTACTGAGAACAAACAAACTTGCGCCTGCGCACGCAATTTGTCTATGGCAGATCTGTCATCTTCAATCGAAGCGCGAATTTCCGAGCTTTCGAAAAGTGAATAAATGGGAAGATGCCTTGAAAATAGTGTACGAACACTTCTACATTTTCGATTATCATAAAATAGTGTTTACGTGAATACTCAGTTTGAGAGCAGTGTAGTGACTTCGTTTATTTTTGTTGTTTATTGTTTATTAATCATCCACAGGCAGCACAGTGCACTCTGATTTGTCATATTTTATCATTAGTCAGTTCAGCATTCACGGCGAAGAACTGGCAAGAAACTTCGCTGAATTTTTTTCAACGTACGTCGATGACGTCAACTGACGCCTCTCTCAACCATATTTTAGGGGAAGAGGTACCCGAACCAAGCATCACCACAAGCAAGGACCTTGAAGCGATGCTGTATGGACTCCAGTGGCAACCAGAAAAAAAATCTGAAGCATGTGCACGTTTAGTTTTAATACTATTATTTCTGTCATGAACTACTACAGTTGTAACGTACCTACTACACACTCACTGTGCACTATAACTGTATCTCTTAACTGTTGCAACTACTACAGTTGTAACTTCATTCTCTGGGTGTACGAGTTGCATGAGTACTAAAGTCATAAACCACCGACTGGACCCTGATGGGCATCATCTACCTTTGGGATTCGAAGCAATATAATTTGTAAATTCCACATGTAAATCACTTAAATATATGTTGTTAATTATTGTCGTTTGTTAATAAAGAGTGATGCTATTCCTATGAACCACCTCCTTTAATAAAGTAAATAACAATATTTCTATGCATAATCAAGACCAATAAAATAAAATACAATAGCAAGAAATGAAGATTGGAGATTCAAGACTTTGACTCGTGCAATTAATTCTGAATTATGAACTACTATGATACTACTAATTATGATGCATTTCATATGAGACCCGTTGCCATAGTTGCCTCAATCCACTAGTCAACAAAATAATTTGTTTTTATTTTTCAGAGGCATTTGAGATGACACTCAAAGTATTCAACAGGCTAGATATTGTAATAAACAACGCTGGCGTGATGAACGACCGGTTTTGGGAGTTAGAGGTCGACGTAAATTTGGTAAGTTTTGAACATTTCTACCAACACTAATGTGGAGGACGTGTATTGTCAAGCTGGAAAGAGAAACATTTTTAAATCCATTTAACCCCAGCTTCGATTTCATTATATTCAATAATCTCTCTTGTTCCAGTGTAACGTCATGAAAATACTTATATGTGGTCGCTATAATTATTGCCTTCATTGATGTTAGGTTGAAAAAAATTACCAATAGTAAACAAGTAGATATTTTAATCCTAATTTGAATGCAAAACAACCCAAATTCAACAGCACTTTATTTATTTATTTAGAAAACCAACAGGGATTGCAAGTTACATTTTGATACAAGATAATATAAGCTTAAGCTAAGGCCAATAATAGGTTTTCCTAAATTAAACATATTTTACATATTTTAGTCTATCTTGTTCTACATGAGAAGGTAAATACAATCAGCAAAAGGTAGTTAACTGGTTAAAAGGTTTGTCAGCCTCAGTGGCCCAGTGGCGCGACACTTCGGCTATCGCTCTCCGAAGTTAAGCAACGCTGGATCCGGTCTGGTCTTGGATGGGTGACTATTCGACTGTTGAGAGAGGCTGGCCGTGGTTCGGATTCCACTTTAAACTGTAGGTCCCCTTCCTTAGTTACTAGGCGGTAAGGTTAATCCCGCTGGGGTTGGTACCATCGCATTGGATGAACGATGATCGAAGCGGCAATGAAAATTGTCCGTGTTTTCCATCCAGTTCAATGTAGCCGTGCAATATAAGGAAGGTCCTGGCATGGCACCTAGTTCCCATGTGGTGTGTTGGGCTAATACCATGACAGAACTTGTGGTATTAGCCATCCATGTCCAGTCACATAAAAAAAAAACCGGCAAAAGCAAATTGAAATTTGCTCCATTCCAGCATATCGGTCAGTCTCGTAAACCTAGTAGTGCGACACCTCGGTGCTCGATCATCGAGGAATCTGAGTGGATCTCACTTTTTTTTTTTTTTTTTATGTAAAGCGCGGCATATGGCGTACACCAGGACCTAAAGGTGCCCGACGACGCCCATGGGTTTTCGAACATTCAGGGGGGCTGCGAAAACCATGCCGGCCGGCCAGGTGCTTCTTCACACCACGTTTGAAGGACCCCAGGTCGTAATTTGGGGGAAATACCTCGGAAGGGAGTTCATTCCATTGTTTACCGACCCTATAGATAAAGGATCTAGAGGATCGGTGAGTTCTTATTTTTGGAATGTCGACTGTGAATTTGTGCATTTTCTCCCTGTTCCGCGTTGACCGAAGGTAGAAAGGGGACGGAGGAACAGCGTTATGCAGCTCCGACGAGCATTCTCCATGGTAAAGACGATAACTTAAAACTTATCATATAACAAAATACTTCAAGTTAGCTATTACTAAGAAAAATATGCAGCCCCTAGCGAACTATTTATGAAAAAGTAAATATACTTTTTCGTCCTAAGCAGGTACGTCGCTTATCCCATGGAATGTGATATGTATGTATGTATGTATGTATAATCGACCGTGAAGCAAGCTTTTTTTTATAATAATAATAATAATAATTCTTTATTTCGGACAAGAAGTCCATAGACATAGAATATTACATTCCCAATAGAAGAAAAAACTATACTATACTATAAAACTATAGTTTTATGAAAACTATATTATCTCCTCAAAAAAGCATTACTGCCTGCCTTCTTGGTACAGGTATATTATATTTCAATCATCAAATCACACAAGGGTGATCTTGTCCATGGCAGAACGGAGTGATACGCGGCACGTTGCTCGCGTACCGGTTCATGGGCAAGGACCGTGGCGGGGGCGGCGGGATCGTGCTCAACACGGCCTCCACGGCGCCGCTGAAGCCTCAGGTCGCCACGCCCATCTACACCGCCACCAACTACGCCGTCGTCGGCCTCACCAGGGCTTACGGGGTCAGTTCTCCATGCACTCGCTTGCTGTGGTGCTTCTTGGACTTGGCAACTTATATTTAAATGTTAACTATAAAATTTTGTTTTGACACTACTCTTTTTTTTTATGCAACCTGACATGGATGGCTCATACCACACAACTACCATTATGGTATTAGCCTAATACACCAAATTACCTAAGGAATTAGGTGCCATTCCAGGACCTTCCCTTTATCAGCATGGCTACATTGAACTGGATGGAAAACACGGACAAATTTTTATTGCCGCTTCAAACATGGTTTCATCTAATGCGGTGGTACCAACCCGGGCAGGCTTTACAGGGGTTCCGAACCATGGAACAGCTCGCATTCGTAACGAAAATCACTTATCCAACTCAGAAAAAGCAAGAGAGAGCGAGAATTTGAACCCAGACCTCGCGGTACAAATTCAAAAATATTTTATCCCAGGATAAAAAGTACTAGTACCAGCGCATGAACGATTGTTATAAAAATCGTTTTTGATCTGTTAAATGACTAACCACCAAGCACACTTTAAAAAAATGGGGATCTCTGATAGTGCGTGCTCATGTTTACAATAAAATTGAATGATTTATATTTTTTAATATCTGCTTTTATTGTCTTAAAAAGTGAAATGTTTGTGTTCTCTATTTAACCACCATTCGCCGATGCGCTCGTACGGCAGGACCAGTATCACGTGGGCCTAACGGGAGTGCGAACCCTGGCTCTGTGCCCGGGCCTCACGGACACCGGCCTCGTCAAGGACATTCGCAAGCAGCTCATGTCCTCCGAGTACGAGGCCGCTTGGGTGAAGGACAACGCGAACGCCAAGCCGCAGAGGTATGTTGTCACAAGGATATATTTTGGTTAATGAGTACGAGCACTTAGGGGCAAACAAGGATTAAAAGTCTAAATGGTAGGCTATATTTGTGGTTCTTCTGGCTCCGGATTGTTTTAAGGGCGTGATTACACCTGATTGCATGCAGGGAGCGCATTCAGGTAAGAGTGAGTTCGAGTTCAGAGGCTGTAGTCCAAGCTGTCACCTAAATTGGCGTTTACGGCAAACCGATCGACTGGCATTTTCAAATGTATGGAGAAATTGAAGAGCACGTGCTCCTGTCGTCTCTGTGAACATTTCAGCTGCCTACCTATTACGGTTCATGAGATACAGCCCTGTGACAGACGGACGGACGGACAGCGAAGGCTTAGTAATAGGGTTCCGTTTTCACCCTTTGGGTACGGAAACCTACAAATCACTTCATATTGGCCCCTGAGTGAGAATTATTTTGTGTTCTAGATGTACTCCTCAATTTGTTTTGTAAATTGTATTTATTTATTTATACATTGTTGCTCTTTACACATAGGTATGCAATTTATACAATGAGCTTAGAAGTCACTTGAACATCTTGCGACATAACCTTGTTAATTATTCCAGTGCGGAACACGTCGGAAGAGCGATGGTGGATGTTCTATGCAAGGGCCAGAGCGGTTCCGTGTGGATCGTTGAGAATGGACAGCCACCGAGGGAGTTCCGTGGATAATTCCACCTCAAGTCAGCCGATTGACACACAGAGCCACTCTCCAGTGATGGATTAAGTGTGTATTACCTATTCAACAGTGATACATTTGTGACATCAATATTGCCCGGCTGTCAGCAAAGTTGTTGCGAAACCTGTGCGTACTGTGCAAGGTAACTTGTTGTTTAATTTATCTGTAACCTCCAAACATAACAAAATTGGACAAGTTTTAAAAATATATTAGGTATGTTTCTGTCATGAACATCAAGTCAAAAATAGTTATCATAGACAGAGATCTAAATCGATCGATCCATGATTTGTCGCCAGTGGTTTTAGGGGCAGGGCAAGTGTTCCCCGTAAAAAGTATTCCAATAGAATATTTCATTGCGGAAAAATAAAATTGTACAATGTACTAACCGTATTAAGAACGGCCCGTAAGCTATGCTCCCCAAACAAACGTAGTTTACTAATCATTTGGAAACCGCTATTCCAATTGAATTGATATTTAATATATAATATCAGGTAACAAATATCTGTGTCTGCATGCTTTTGTTTTTTTGAAAAATCCAAACCGAATGTAAGCAAAAAGAAAATCTTCATACGAATTTTGTTTTCTCTGTGGTTTGACTCAGAATACATTTACCGAAAAAACAAAGGCATGCAGACACAGATATTAGATACCAAATATGAAGTATGTTAGAATAGTGGAAATAGAATCAAATTATTTGTAAACTACGTTTGTATGGGTGGCGAAATTTTCTGATGCTTACGGGCCGACCTTAACTCCTGCCGCATACAAAGATATTTTAAAATCTTTTCAATGAATTTAGAAACATATTGCAAGAATATGTGTATTCATCCATTTATATCAGAAAACTGAATGAATATATTGGATGTATGTACTTATTAAAGTTTGGTTATTTCATAAAATGAAAAAAATAAGTTTGAATGATGTATTATGGCAATTGGTTAAGATTGGTTTTGGCATACATAACCAGAAAATGTATCATAATTTTAAGATATTTTATAGGAATCGCAACTCGAATATTATAATTTTATACCAGTGAGACTTTTGTACCAGATATTTGTGCATTTACTACACTGCATCTACTATTGGTCAGTTGCTTCTTCACAAGGCGGCAAATATTAGTTTTTGTACTTACTTGACCAAACATGCAGATGCACGGGTGTGATGAGATCTCTCCACCCGCTTTCCCTTCACCGGGTCTAGGCCGACCCCCAATGGCCCCAAAGTACCAACAAATAATTCGTTGGCTATTCATTATTTGCACGACTGCCGTAGAAAATATCTTTGAACATGGCATGCAAAGCAATAAACATTTTGGTGGGTTTGGACACAATTTGGAAGAGATTTTTAATCTCTACCCATTCGACTGATAGTTTGCAAATCTAAATCAAATCTAATGGGGAAGACGGCTGCCAAACTTTACCACCAGATGGCGCCACATAAAACTATGCCACGGTTTCATTTCAAAGTTATTATAGGTTGTTGACCAATTAAACCGAGTTAATATGAATAGCTACTTTGAAATGGATGTAAAACACTGACAATGTGATTGCCTGTGATTTGCGAGTAAACATAACCTCTACGTGATAGCTTGGCAGTTTTGTGTCGCCATTCATTTTGTATTCAACAAAGTAGGAATGTTTGTATATAGTGACCGTTATTGTGTTCGTGTTGTTTATTTTGGTGAACTATGGAATATCATACGCTTATTCTGTACTGTGTACGTGTATAGTCACATGAAAATTGATTTGAAGAAAAATCTACAAAACCTGCCTTTGATTTTTCCCCAAAATATTACCTTGACTCTGATTCCGCAGAGAAATCTATACCAAAACAAACCCTAGTCCAAAGATATCTAATTTTCTTAAAGGTTCCTCCTACTCCTCGTTTAAGAACCTTCAGACTTAAACATACCGTGCATGCCAAAGGGTTAATGAGTTGATGGAATCAGGGATGGAGTAACAAACACGAATGGTAATTGAATAAGTTTTATTTCTTTTTGCCATTGATTTAGTCGCTAATGTTGAATGCAAATCACATAAGATGGGGGAGGAGCAGACAGATGCAAGTGTGCTGCTGATATTTTTTTGATTTTCACATTTTTGTAACAACATAGGAAAATATTTTCAATGCAGCCACTTACACCTTTCCGCGCGCTATGTTACTTCCCTGGAGTGCCGACTTCACATTCGGGCCCGATAAATCTGACATCTCGTCAGTTTATAAATATATTACCCTCATATCGGGAGACATTGTGTTCATATTTACCTGAGATGGCAGTCGTTGATATTTTAGTCACTTCATTAGACAATCAGATTGCTTATGACATTAACAGCTCCATTGTAGCCTAATGCACAGGTCAGACAACAGCTAATGTACTAAAGGCTCACCTTAAAATGGAAGAAACACAATTTGATTCGTCTAAACTTTAACCTCTGCTAAGGCTATGCCGGAGACGACAATATACTTTAAATATACTGGAAGAGACCTCAGGTGTTTCAGCTACCCTCCCATGGCTAGGCGAATTGGTATTTTGATAATATTCCATCTCTGCCACTCAGATCAATACTACCAATAATTTGCTACATAGATAAAGTTTGAGAGATGCACAGGAACTGTGAAATCCACACGAAAATTTAGCAATGAGAGAGCATTACTTTAATCTGGTTTTAGAAAATATTAATAAAAAAATATATCCGAATAAAAAAACATGCTGCCTCAGTTTTAAGATGATTAAAACATGACTGAAAATTCTTTAGAACACTTTCTGTGAAAATTACTACAACTTGGCCACACGCACCAGTGGTAAAAGAATTTGTAGCTCAATATGAAGAGAGCAACTTTAGAGTGACCACTTCGGGTGTGGCCAAATTTAAAAACATTAAAAATACTCAAGAGCCTTTTTCCCATCCACCAACAAACACCGTAAGGGCTCTTTTGCGTTTGCAGACAAAATGTAAGCATTCTAAATACAATGATCAAAACATTCTACTCAAAACATTTAACCCCGCAGGATCACAAATGAAGATTATCACATGGTTATAAATAAACTGAGTTCTTAACTAGGTTTAGTGGATGAACGTACACATTACGTAGCAGGTACAAGTCGTGAGCGTTCCATTCTACCCTCACTAGTTGTAGCACTGGTCAATATTGAAAAAAATCCAAAATTACCCAAAAAGTAAGGTCACACCACGCTCGTTCAAAACATGTCGTTTTCTCACATCGACAGCATCAGGCATATGCCACCAAAAAGATAACGATCAACTCAATGTTTCATAATTCATTACTCGAGTTTTCACACATTTTGAACGAGCAGATGCGTCAGGTGGAAAGTAAAATATTTTTTTTAATGAGTATAACAAAATGTGGTGCTGGTTTACTTATGTAACGCATATGTTTAAAAAACATTCTCAAACAATTAAGCTTATGCGACATCCAGCCACCTCTGAAGCCAACGCTCGCAACGGCTCTCTTTAAATGTACAAATCGCAGCATATACCGTTCCCCTAACTCGAGCGACCTGCGCACACCTTTTTTCATTAAAAAAATATTCAATTTACATGGAATCTATCGGTTGGTACAGCACTGCTTGCAATGTGGAGATCCGTTACACCCATGATGATTTAATTTAAATTTAGAAGAAAACAAAAATTGTCAAGTTCAGATCCCACGATTCTCAATAAAGAAAGCGTTGACAGCGTTGGCCCCTGTGTGAGATAACCTATGATCAGAAGTTGCAGTAGGCACGATTCGGATATAATAATGTATAGTATGCTATGAAACAAAAAAACTTATGAATTGATCATGCATAGTGCCCTTGCGCTGTTTCCCAGCCTGTACAGTTTGACCCAATCACATAGTATCTCAACACTAATACGATCCAGCGATCCGATGACACATTGGACCCACATGCACAAAGAGCCCCGAGGAGTCTGCAATGTCTTTTAAAATGTCAGAATTTAGCCAAAACATCCATTTAAATTACCTAAAGACCGACGGTGCTCGGTCTGCGAAACTCGATGCTTTAGATTTAGCCTAATCGATTTAAATTTAACCGGAACATGTCTTGTGACAATTTAAAACTAATTGTTCTAGCGGCGACGTCGTCTTGTCGGACCGCCGCCGCTCACTTCATTGCACGGACCTCGTGACCGGCGCAGATAAAAACTTCATTTCTCCAACTATTTCCTTCCGACACGAGTGAACTTAAACTATGGGACGCGAGTCCTCGCCGCGCCTGAATCCACCGTCTCGCGTCAATGGGAACTTCCTACTCTATACCTTCCATAAATGGATACAACACTAACACACCAAAGCAATGTCCAACGACCATATACCACATCCCATTTTCGTATTCCCGTCTATCACTTCTTGGACACTTGATAACACAACATTTATATTTTGACGCTCGATCGATGGTCTCTTGCACTTGCGTTTTAATTCTGGCGACGACAATAAATTAAAGATTCACTATTTATTTTCTGCGTCAGATCTTCCTCTTACTTGGCTGAAAAAAAAAGTCAACGGTAAATTTTCATGTTAGAAGATTTTATTACTCAATTAGGGCCTACATATGTAACCATCAATTGATCATTGTGAATATAAGTTACCATTAAGATGAGTATGTTTTTATCATTACACTATAATAGAATTATCTGGGCTATAAACAAAGCTTAGTTTATCCAGGATAAAAATAAAGATTGCAGAGGAAAATATTTTTTTTCGGCATTATAGTGAAAAATGCTCCAGGTTTAAGTGTTAAAAGTATATAAAAAAACATAAAATAGGTACAAAAGGTATGGTTTTAGCGATCTACGTCCAGGTAAATAAACATAAAATAAATAAACCCATAATACTTAATTCTAAAGTGCAAGCCATATAATTCGACTATGAAAAAACAAATGGGTTGTGTTGATGTTACACGGCAGCACATTTATACAGTTTTTTCATATTTAACTTAGAAAAGTATGTGCCATATAAATACATGTTGATCTGACACATGACCTGATTTCGACACCAAACGCAGATGAAGCTAAGCTCCCCTTAAAAGAAAGCCGAGTGTCCTAAACAGGGAGCGTCAGTATTTTACACCAGACCAAAAACAAGGCAAAGATAAGTTTTTGCATAGTTTTTTTTTCACATTTGTGCTGTGGGACGGATCAGCCAAGCGCCTGCTTGGCTACTTGGACTCTATACAGTGGCCCAGAATTTAGAGACCATCCAATTCAAAGGTATTATGTAGGGTCTCTTTCTGTGACTTTTTAAGCTCTCGTCACTTTAAAAACAGACAGGAAACACCTTAAAAAGAATGAACTGAATAACAAAAAAAAGGGTCCTAAAACTAATTAGGCGAAACTTATTAGGTGCTTGTTCCTAACTTGTATGCGCTTGGCTCAAGAAGTTTATGCCAAGGCTGACTGTCTTGTTTTATATAAAAAAAAATCCAAATACATTTATTTGGGGGAGCATAGCTTACGGACCCTTCTCACACGAGCTTTCGGGAACACCAAACAATAGAATGCAAGTGCAGGTGGGTACAGACCTGCGGTGGTCTGTGCGGCGGGCGCGGAGGCGGGCGCCGGCGCGCCGGCCGCGTGCTGCCGCGGCTGCCGGCTGTTGTTGGGGATGCCCGTGCTGTTGGGCAGCAGCATGTTGCCGCCGCCGCGGCCCCTCCCGCCGCGACCACCCGCTCGCCATCTGCGCAGACACCAAGCAGTGTTATTGAATTTGTCTAAATCGAGCGGTTCTAGCCTAGTGCTTTAGTTTCTTGACGAATACGAGCTGCTCCATGGTTCGGAATCCATGTAAAACTGTGGGCCCCCTTCCCCTACTAGGTGGTAGGATTAAACCCGTCCAGGTTGGTACCCCAGACTTGGATGAAACTATGGTTGCGGCAATGAAGAAGTGTAGTAGCGTGGGCCCAATAGACAACGAGCATCGACTGACAAAGCAATCAGTGTAAGTTGACGTCACAATTCCGCCAAACCGACCAATGAAAAGTGCGTTGACGGCTCATGCCGAAAGGACGCTATCAACAGAGCAAAGGTGTCGTGCACTCACGGCTGATGCTGCGGGTACTGCCGCCAGCCGCCGCGGCCGCGCCACGCGCCGCGCCGCGCGCTCGCCACGCCGAACGTCTCCGAGTTGAGCTTGCGCTCCGTGCGCCAGTCCGTGCGCTGGCTGCGCCCCTTCTGCCTGAGGAGCCAATAGGTGCGCCAAGTAGATTTTACTCCACGGAACGTGCGTACGACATGTTTCTCTTTGGGAACTGTCTACTAAGTTTACACTGTTGCTGCTGTACATGTTTATTTATAAACTTACGGTTTCACGTGTTCAGTTGTAGAAAAGCTGTAGAATGTCAGGCGGTCCAGGTGATGCCTGTCGCGATGATTTTGAGCGGCTCGGGGACTAGACTAGCATACCAGAGGTCTGGGTTCGAAACCTCGCTATGCACCACTTTCTTTCTCATTCTGAGTTAGAAAGTGCATTTCGTCACGAATGCAATCTGCTCCATGGTTTGGATTCCATGTAAAACTGTAGGTCCCCTTCCCCTAGTAGGTGGTAGGGTTTAAGCCCGCCCGGTTTGGTACCATCGCATTGGGTGAAAGATGGTCAAAGCGGCAATGAAAAATTGTCCGTGTTTTCCATCCAGTTCCATGTAGCCGTGCTCAAAAAAGGGAAGGCTGGCATGGCACCTAATTCCTACGTGGATGTGGTGTATTGGGCTCATATCATAACGGTAGTTGTGTGGTATTAGCCATCCATGTCAGGTTGCATAAAAAAAAATGGAGGCGAAAAAGCGACATCGCGGATTGGATAAGATCAGTAAATCCGCTTTAGTACCAATGGTTTTAGCAAGCGACTCATGTGGTGCTCTTAAGGTGGCCCAACCCGGCGGGCCAAACTCATTCGCGGGCACGGTACAAAACCGTGCTGTTGCGCTCTGGGACCTTCTCTCTTTCAAAGAATAAGACAGGCTCCGTGATGAGGAAGATGCAACATGTCCACAAAAAAGACAATGTGCATAGTGTATGATTCGGTAAGATTTACGAAAATTTAAATTTCTAAACGACTTATAGCTAAAAGTAAACCACGACCGCTGTAGTAAAAAATCGAACCAAAACCAAATAGATTATAAATCTTGATTAAATAAGCTATGTCTGATGACTAATCTTTTTAAGATGTTCTTACTTTATCATTGCGTAATCCACCTCCAAAGTTATTGTATAAAACGCGCGAAAAATTCGAACTTTCGGACCTTATAACTTAGAAACCAAACACATGTTTACAATGTCAATGGTCATCAGACATCTAGTTCGATCAAATAAAGCTATTTTGAGCAAAATTTTGGATCTCTGACAAGAAATATGGGCGTGATCTTCTTTCCCCTTTTGTATGGGGAGATGAGCGGGATGGGCCACCTTAAAGACATTTAAATGTCAAACAAATCAAGTGGAATACGTATCAGCGGGTAGCTCTGGCAGTGTATTTGTGTACATTTAACTGTACAATCCTACATTGTCGGTATACTGGTAAAACCCGCTAATTGACATTATTTAGTAAAATGAGTTAATAATGCAGTTCTACTTAATTTTCCAAGCTCTTTCTTATGGTAAAACCCATATATTGCTATGACGTTTAGTTTTAAAGTTAGGTTGTGCATACGATATATTAGTAAATGCTAAGTTTTACTTGTGAATCTTAGGATTTACCAACATGAGTTGGTAAATGTATGAAAAGAACTTATTTTTCAGGCTTTTACCAATAGAGATATAAGACTGTGAGAGTTGGTAAATCTTAGGTTTTACCGTAGTTAAGGCTCTTACAGTAACATATTCGTACCATACCAAAAGCTGATGCGGGCAATAAAATAAAAACAAAAATTACAATAAACTACATAGTTTAAGGTGGCCCAACCCGGCGGCCTCAACTCATTTGCGGGCGCGGTACAAAACCGTGCTGTTGCGCTCTGGGACCTTCGTTGTTTCTAAGAATAAGACAGGCTCCGTTATGAGGAAGATGCAACCTGTCCACAAAAAAGACAATGTGCATAGTGTATGATTTGGTAAGATTTACGAAAATTTTAATTTCAAAACGACTTATAGCTAAAAGTAAACCACGACCGCTGTAGTCAAAAATCTAACAAAAACCAAATAGATTATAAATCTTGATTAAACAAGCTATGTCTGATGACTAATCTTTTTAAGATGTTCTTACTTTATCATTGCGTAATCCACCTCCAAAGTAATTGTATAAAACGCGCGAAAAATCCGAACTTTCGGACGTTATAACTTGGAAACCAAACACAATTTTACAATGCCAATGGTCATCAGACATCTAGTTCAATCAAATAAAGCTATATTGAGCAAAATTTTGGATCTCTGACAAGAAATATAGGCGTGATCTTCTTTCCCCTTTTGTATGGGGAAATGAGCGGGTTGGGCCACCTTAAGTCGTGCCTCAGCTCTGGGTGCGATACCAACACGTCGGGTCTAGTTTGCCAGCGGCACGTGTTAGAGAGGTACCTCTCGACGGCCTCGCAGGAGATGTTGTCGAAGAAGCTCTTGGCCTTGTCGTAGGGCGTGAAGTCGTCGCGGTCGTCCTCCGGTTCGGGTTCACCGGCGCCCGTCTCGTTCCCGGAGTCCTCCTTCTTCTCTAGTGTTTGCTGAAAAATCATAACAAATACTATCACGCCGGATCTCGAGAGGGGTGGGTCGAAATGATAGATTGCTATTATACAGTAAGATCACAGCATTATTCTTTCCATTCCTCCAGACACAAATATCCTCATAGATGCTTCACAAATACCAAAGTATTTATTCAATCCTTTAGACTCAACATCTACAACACTCATCATCTCTTAGCATCGGCTCCTAACCTAGTGGGGCGGGGACTTTCCTTGCATACCAGACGTCTGGGTTCAAATTCTCGCCCCGTTCATGCACAAGGGGTGCATGAGTTGCAACCTCTTTCTGAGTTGAACCCAGGCAGACTTAACCGAACCACCTAGTAAGGGAAGGGGGATCTACAGCTTTACATGGATTCCGAACCGTGGACTAGGTGGCATTCATGACGAAATGCACTTATCCAACACAGAAAGAGAAATTTCCGTGTTGGTTAAACGTGCATACACGGGATGGTGCTTGAACGAGAAGCAAGACACTATACCCTGAGCTACAAGTCACTCAAAAGCTTCTTTCAGATTAAGGTTCTTTCTTAACTAACTATTATGAAACTTGACCGGTAAACTCACGGTGCAGATTTTCCTCTAGGAACACATTACACACACATCACATTTTGATATTACATCTTTTCTACACTAGCTTAGGTACCCAGCTCGACTCGGTTCATTGTCATTTTGGAATGATGTCGGGTCAAATTATTTCCTGGATATTATATTAGTTCCCCTTATTTCACCCTCTTTGAGTTTAATTTTCACCCCAAAAGGTAGCCTAAGTCCTTCTCTATAACGAAATGCATCAAAATTGGTTCAGCTTGAAAACACATCAGAGTTACTTTCACATTTATAATATTAATATGGATTAGTTCCTGTTCAAGCCTCGCTTCCCCACATAAGTGTTGGCCATTATCCCATAGAATGCGCTGTATCATCATCTGATTGCTTGCCCTAACGGAGCAATCTATTTTCGCGCTTGACTTGTTGGTTGCCTCATCGTCGCTTGTCTTAGGAGGGCCCAAGCGACATGGTCAGTGAAAAACGTCAGCCAACGTGCGGAGTCCACGTCTCCGGCAAGCAAGGCGGACGCTTTGCCACTGTACCACAGCGCACGTCTTATTAGTCTTTACAAACTCCACTGTGTGAACAAAGGTAAGAAAATAAACATACATTTAGGACGGGCACGGGCTCCGCCTTGACCTCCTCGCCGATCTTGACCTTCACCAGCTGATTGCGCAGCTCCTCGAACTCGGTGTTGGCCTGCTCGAAGTCGTAGTCGTTGTCGAACTTGAGCTTGTTGCGCGACTGCGGGAAGCCGCCGCGGCCGCCGCGCGCGCCGCCACGCCCGCGCCACGCGCCGCCCCCGCCGCCGCGTCCGCGCCAGCCCTGCTCGTAGCCTGCGGGAACGGTACGCACTGGTTAGGTGTTGCTTCACACAAATTACGTGTGGGTTTGGGCACGTAAATCGGGCTCAATGCATTTCTTCCCTTGCAGACTCTCCCAAACTACAAGATATGTACACCCTTGCTAATACTAAGAACCTGAGAGGGCACTCAAAAAAGCTGTATCACAATCGGTCGAAGCAGAACCCTCGCCGACACTTTCTTGCCATCAGAATAGTAGAATCTTGGAACAGTCTTCCCAGTGAAGGTGTAAATGCTGTCTCCGTAAATTCCTTCAAAAATTAACTGGACAATTATATGAAACATAAAAAAATACATAATAAATAAATAAGTGTTGTGATAATATAGGCGGATCAGCTTAAAGCTGCTAGCCAATCAATAATAATATAATATATATAATGTCGTAAAAGCCGATTAAGGGATTTGTCAATCGTGGTTCAGATTTCACGATTAGAATTTTTTTTAAGATTAGTGCGGCATATGGCGTACACTAGGACCTCACAAAAAAGGCGCCCGACTACGCCTGTGGGTTTTTGGACTTTCACAGGGGCTGCGAAAACCATCCCGGCCGGCGAGGTGCTTTTACACACCATGTTTGAAGGACCCCAGGTTGTACTTTGAGGGAAAAACTTTGGCAGGAAGTTGATTCTATAGTTTACCGACCCTATAGATACAAGATCTAGAGGATCGGTGTACTTACAAGGTGTTAGCGTTAATCCCACATAGGTTGGTACCATCACATTGAATGAACGATGATCATGAAATTAATTATGGCAATGAAAATTTACCATTTTCCTTCCAATTCATTATAACCGTGCGATATAAAATATATAACCATGGCGCTGAGATGCCAATTTTGATGTGAAACAAACAACGAGGGTACCTTGGTGCTGCATCGGATGCTGTCCCTGCTGGCCATAGTGTTGCTGGCCGTGCTGCTGCTGGGCGTTCTGCTGCTGCAGCGGTTGCTGCCCCTGCTGCTGCGACTGCTGCCCCTGCTCGCGCTGCCCGCCCGGGTGCTGCTGGTGGTTCTGATTCTGCAGACGAGCGGTATTCTCAGTACAGTTGCAATTAAAAACCAGCCAAGTGCGAGTCGGACTCGCACGCGAAACGTTCCGTGCAAAAAAAACAGGTTTTTTGTATGGGACCCATGGAGGTGAGGATATTACTGGCGAAATAACGTCCATACAACGAGCGCGCAAAAAATGACGCAACGCGACTAACAACAATATTTGTAGCGCAGTGATGAAACGGAGAAAAATCCAATTTGAAGTCTCCCAAATTGGTAGGTAAACTGATAAAGATAAGAATTATTTTTCAATAAACCAGATGGTCGCTACGTCATTCTTCATTCGTAATGATGTATTCAGCGAGTGCCGTGTCCGGCCGTCAAGCCCATTGAACTACATGAGTTAGAAAGATGTTATGCAAACCATAGCCAACAAATAATTTGGTTGCAAAAATTAACAAAAATATCAAATGGTACGGTACTCATTAGAGCAACGTGGTGGCAAGGGCAGCAGGGGGTAATGCCGCGGCGCTGAGGGGGATGAAAACATCACCGTCCATGGATCCATTTGTAAATTGTTGTTCACAATTACTTTTCTGAAATAGTGAATTACATACAAAAAGGCGATTTACTTCTAATTAATTCAAATTAGCTTGTGCCAAGATTGCGAGAATTTTACTCGGTTAACTTTATAAACAGACGAAGTGACTTAGAGAGTCCACTGACCCGGTTGTGAGAGTTGGGCCGGTTCCGTTGCTGGCTCTGATTCTGTTGGTGGCTGTGCTGTTGGCCCTGATGTTGGCCGTGCTGTTGGCCCTGCTGCTGGGTGTGCTGCTGGCCCTGCTGCTGCCCGTGCTGCTGGCCGTGCTGGTTGTAGCGCTGCGCGTTGTTGCTGTTGCGTCGGCTGTCACGCTGCCCGCCCTGGCCCGAACCCACCTGAAATGTTATTCAGTGGCATCACGCATCGGAACCATGATTATCATGAGGGAGGCATAGATTTGTTCCATGCAGTAAATGTGCAAACTAAAATGATTTAATTCTCATTTATGACATCTGTTTATAGTGAGTTTTTTAGGGTTTTAAGCATGCAGTTCCACCAACAAACGCTATGTATTTTGTTCCCAGAAACTTGATAGTATTAGGCCCTGTTTCCACGAGGAAGTAAATTTATGCAAGAAATGTCGGACAGACTGTTAGACAGTAAATCTGTCCGTGTAAACACGTCTTGCAGAGGCGTTTACACGGGCACATTTCTCATAGAAGTTTACTTCCTCGTGGAAATGGGGCCTCAGGGAAAAATTTAGTCAGACTGTCGTACTGTGGGTTTCAGCACATACAAAGAATACATTTGGTTCCCACTGCATTTCTTCGTAAGAGCTGACTTAGGGATTCATGGTTCGTGACTGTGGGTGTAGCCTTACAAGGTGGTAGGGTTAATCTCGCCCAGATTGGTACCATCGCATCGAATGAACGATAGTCAAAGCGGTAATGTCGTTTTCCATCCAGTTCGATGTAGCTGTGCAATAAAAGGAAGTTTGTGGCATGTCACCTAATTCCATGGTGGTATTAACGATCCTTGTCCAAACAATAAAAAAAGACTTACCTGAGTTCCCTGGTCGGCCGTGGGACTCTTGCGGTGGGGCACGGACGCTGACGGTGTCGCCGAGCGAGAGTGGTTCTGCGGCTGGGCATTGTTGCCCCCTCCGATGAGGTCTAGCATCGACGCTGCGGAGTTAAACATTCACAAATTGGAGCTCTGAAAACGAGGTAGTACATTGGGATAAGTTTAAAATCATGCCTGGTAATGATCGTCCCTAAAAATAAACTGTACTTTATGATAAGTGTAGAACTGGACAAACTGAGGGTAGCCACAAGTCTCTGTTCGCTATTACGCGGAAGCTACATCATCAATTTAACACTATTCACCACGACACTCACTTGTTGCAGCAGGTCCGGGCAAGCGAATGGTTATATTTAACGAGTTCAGTTTTAGGTGAAGATCAGCTGAAATATAAAAATAGCTGATTTCAATAGAAAGTTAACGATTTCATTACATCGAGAGAAAATCAGGTAAAGCTTTAGATCTAGGTAATATAATTTGTTAAGGTCAGTCATAAAGTATTTTACGTAGTGTTGAATAAAAAAATATTAAGCCATTTGCTTGCAGCCGTTTGTGTGAAGACGGAGCAACTGGCTTCATACCGAACAAAATGAATGCTGCAGGTGCCAATTGATGGCAAAGTACGTTAATTTCAAGTAACAGTGAAGAGAGAAAGAGTCAAAACAACACTATAGTGGAATAGCGTTCATTTTAAGAAACAGCGTGTGAGACAGCCCCACGCTAAACTGTGCCAGCCCCAGTCACGTTTGTATCAACAACTGCGCATGTAAGGGTAGTAGAAATAGCCGACGACTAATACACAGTAAGCACAAGCCGACCTAATAGCATTCTTTTTCAGTTCGCACAAACCATTGCTTTGAGCAAATTAAATGAAAAGTTTTACAAACTTTCTGGCGTTTAATGAATTCACTGAAGTATTTTTATTTGCATACATGCAAAGTTTCCATTCATGGATAGGGTTACCGACCAGATAAAGCTAAACCGTGAAATTCTGATTTGCAAAGGACTGAATAATGTAACGAGGCTGGTTTTAGATTTTCCCGGTTCGGACTGACCTGACAAAATCACGTTTGGTAAAACCTTGCTGGACGACAGCCGAAGCCCAGAGTCAACATCACAATGTAAAAATGCCTTAGCAAAAATGAATGTGAGCACAAGCAATAGACCAAGGGCGGAAGCCATGAGTTGAAGCGTTTGATTTGCGATTTCTGTATTAGTCACAAAGACACCACAGGTGTTAGAGAACATCAAAATGTTTAGGAAAACAATAAATACATGTTTTTTTCTGACGCTATGAATTAATTAGTTTTCTAAAAAATCCAGCTACTTCTTTAATAATGTTCTTTCTCAAAATTATATTAGCTGTTAAAGTTAATGGTCAAAATCCAATACATTTATTACATATATCCAATACAGGCAGCCTAAGCTGATATGTCTAAATCTTATTTTTCATAAGTTTAAGTTGATCGTCATGTGGAAAGTTATTTAAGTAGTACTTGGTAACACATTTATTTATTTGTTTTTGATTTTTTTTAGTCAATTGCCATTGTAATATTAATTAACTGGTTCTTTGTTTTATTTTCTTTCAAAATGAGTGTCCAAATGATTTTTTAATTGATTGGTTGAGTTAGCATTAATAACGTCTTCGGGGAGCTTGTTCATGTGTTCATGTTTGCACATGTTTAATTTGTTTATTAATGGTATTTGTTACTTCTGATTATTGCATATGATTAATACACAATAATCCATAATTTTATAGAACATTTAAAAAGTCTTTAATTTTTTAAATGCTGGAAAAAAATTGTGGGTTCTGGTTCTTTTTTCTCTCACTTCTCAATGACATATTTAGGTACACATATAAAAACCTACGACCAATTAAATAAAATCTTTTAACCAACATCGGATTTAAACCAATGAATTTCAGGATTACCAAGAATGTGTTAGATGTTATCACATGTTAAACAATACATGATAAAGTATATCATACATACATACATACATATAATACAATACATGGAAAAGGTAGAAACAGGGTTGCAGTTGAGTTAGTTATATGAGGGAAGTTCATTTATGTCGTTCATTTTTACCAAATACCCTACATCAACAATTTCGAATATAGTTCACACAGGCAGTTCTGGGCGAAAATGAGGCAGAACTTATGCTTCGATACAAGTAAGTGTGGCTTGTGCAGTAGTTAGCCATGATTGCATCATTTCAAGAAAAACCCACATCAATGCATATAATATTTTAAGCAAATGATGCGTATCATGACAATTCATTGTGCTTTGTTGCAGTAGGTGAAAATTGCATTCTTGCATACCACAAAAGCCAAACTACACAAGTCGACAATCTAGAAGTTGAAATAATAAAATCTGCTAATTTTATTGCAGTGTTTTGCCACAGGTCGCATTTTTTTTTCATTACGTGCATTATAGGAATACAGCAGTGCAGGTGTAATGAAATTTTCAAATTATATTGATTAAAAACAGGGTTTTTTTTTATTCCACTACAATCCCTGCACTACTCACAAGTACCAGCCATAGGTTAGTAAACATTTCTAGTTTCACAAAAGCCAACTTTTACAAAAAAAAAACTAGACCATTACGTGAAGCATGCAAGAAAATCGCAAAACGTAGCATTCAATGCTCCCGAAAAAAACCTTGGTCTTTCACTTGGGCGGCGTGCGTCGGCAGCTGCTGCACGGGCGCCGGCGCCATCTCCTGGTGGTGAGCCAACTCACTCGGCTGCTTCATGGGCCGCATGCCGGGCTGCATGCCCGTCATGGGGTGATAGGGGGGGTACTGCGCCGAGCCCACGACGGGGTGCGCGTACTGCGGGGCCGCGTACTGCGGGCCCACCCCGCCGCCCAGGGACGCCGGCACCGACAGCTGCATGATGGCCGGGTCGTTGGGCATCGAGGGCACATTGTTGACGACGCGGATGTCCTTGATGTCGGAGCCCCGGAACAGGATGTAGTCGTAGACCTGGTTCTGGGGCGCCACGGGGAACTGCGTCTCCCGGTCCTCCGTTCCAAAGGAACGTACTGTCGAAAAAACAATTGATCAAGTGAAAAAGTTCTTTAATAAATTGGGTCGACACAAACACTGCAATATTACAGAAGGATTGCCATGCCAGGACCTGCCCTTTATGAGTACGGCTACATTGAACTGGATGAAAAACACGGACAACTTTTCATTGCCGTTTTGTCAATCCTTACCACCTGTTTTACATCATTTACAAACCACGGAACAGATCGTATTTCTGGAGAATTGCACATATCTAACTAAAATTAAAGATAGTGGTGCATTAATAGGGTAAGGATTAAACTCATGACTTCTGGCATGGAAAACAAGTGCACTCAAATCTTATGAAGTACATTTTAATTTCTTTGCACACTACACCATTCAGAATTTTTCACATTGAGCTGCAGGTAAGTGCGTATGAAATGCTAGTGTTGTACACAAGTAGTTTAATGCTAGTGTTGTACACAAGTAGTTTGTATGAACTTAACGAGTCGATATTGAGTCAAATCGAGTAGTCAAAGAAAACATTGTCACCGTAGAGAGCGCGGACAAAGTGATGAGTGCTAAAAACATACTTCTTCCCGAATGATAATAATAAGAGGAAATAGGTTAGAAATAACTACTGGTGACTCTGTGTCACGAGTTTGTCTGTCAGTTTTTTTTCCAAACCTTAAGGGACATTTTACTTTGTTTAACAAAATAGCACTATTCGTCCCCCTATATCAGTGTCAGCAAAAATGTGTAAGCCCAGTCACGGGCAGTGCGGCGGCTAAAGCAATATTTGATTATTTTATCTTTTGTCCCATCACTACTGAGACCATTGTCATATTTTTTTGGCTAGCGTGCTCATCCCAGGAGACAGTAAGACATTTTAAAAAAACTTAATTCCGCTAAGGAATGCAATTATTTCTTTCATTCCAGATTAAAAAAGGAGTCTGTCCACAATTCGATTAATGATTTGCTAATCGTAGCTAATAAGTATTGTTTTTATTAATATTAATCCATTATATTTGACTAGTCAAATACAACCTATTGGGAGCACCGATGCATAGAACAAAAAAATGACATACCTACACAAAAATGAGGGTAGAACCAATGACTAAAATTGTATTTTCTGAGCTGCAATAGAGAAAATAACAATGACAAATTAACGCCGGGGTCTTCCCTGCAGAAGGGAATAGCTGTTATAGAAGAAGCGCGAACGACGCAGCAAACCGGTGACGCCGGGTGCATATTGGGACCAAGTAGCTTTAGGAAGGAGAACCATTTTAAAACTCGAAACGAAATACCAATCAAAACTCTATGAACAGGAAAAACGAGACAAGCTACTTACCGCTTGCTAAAGCGATTGTGCATTCTTGAGGGTCGACGGTAAAGAGTCTCCCCTCGTACCGAATGTCCGCCTTCGATATAAGGCTGATCTTGGAGCCCAGCTCCGGCATTCCGGAACTCATAATGTCGTTTGTGAAGATCGGCCGCGATGGAGAAGATATTCGCCGATCAAGTCCACCATCGAAAGAGAATAGAAGATGACGGAAATCGCAGCCGAACGAACGAACGCCGTTTACAAACAGCTGTGATTTTGTGATGTCAGCAAGCAAACTACATGGTAACACTGAAATCCCGCAGCCACAGACACATTTTAGGAAAAAAACATTTTTATGAAATACTCTATAAACAATTTATAAAGCTGGGCTTTTTTTAGGATGCCAAAAAAAAAAACATCAAAATCACATGAAGTCTTAAATGGAAAATCGAATCAAAACCTGAGTAAGCCCGTGCATTAGTCTCAATGGACATTTTGTTTTATTAGCACTGGCAGCATTCTGGTAACTAGTCTAGTTCCATCTCTTCCCGATGACCCATGTGTGAGTGAAATAGGAAATGAACAAACAAAAAGTACTATTGGAAAGGGCATACACTTTTTGCAGATGGCTACTCGTGAAGCGAACACGAGAAGTTCTCACACGAGTAAATGTCTTCCTCCATTTTGAAAAAAAAAGTAGGAACAATTTTTTTTAATATGGAGGATGACAGCTACCCGTGTGAAAACTTCTCGTGTTCGCTTCACAGTAATATTATATTATCTATGGTTCGCTTAGCTTATTTTTTTTCTTCGTCCCGTGCAACAAAATAACTGTTTATAAACATAAACAGTTATGGGTAACTGTTACGGTTACACCAGACGTTCGTTATTATTTTGAAAGAAGGTAACATTTACTTTTTTTTATGTAACTTTACATGAATAATACCGAACTTTTTTTTTTTTTTTATGTGACCTGACATGGATGGCTAATACCACACAACTACCGTTATGATATTAGCCCAATACACCACATTCCCGAAGGAATTAGGTGCCATGCCAGGACCTTCCCTTTATGAGCACGGCTACATTGAACTGGATGGAAAACACGGACAATTTTTCATTGCCGCTTCAACCATCTTTTCATCCTATGCGATGGTACCAACCCGGGCGGGCTTAAACCCTACCACCTAGTAGGGGAAGGGGACCTACAGTTTTACATGGATTCCGAACCATGGAGCAGCTCGCATTCGTGACGAAATGCACTTATCGAACTCTGAAAGAGAAAGACAGTGGTGCAAGTTGGTATTGAACCCGGGCCTCTGGTACGCTAGGCCGGTCCCCGCGCCACTAGGCTACGAGCCGTCAGATATTAGCCTAACACACCACATAGGAACTAGGTGCCATGCCAAGACCTTCCTTATATACACGGACAATTTTAATCGCCGCTTCGACCATCGTTCATTCAATTGACCAATCCGGAGGCGCTACTGCTAACGCAAAGTAGCGCAAGACGCACGCTAGAGCTGTCATCTGTCATTCGTGAATACTAATTTTCGAATTTGACGCTAACTTTTGCGTTTGCGTTAGTGTCCGTTTTTACTCACGCAAAGAGTATTTGGCTTTTCTGAGCACCTTTGGTCCTCAGCACTGCGGTTTTTCATAAAAAAAAAAAACCAGTTGAAAATTATCCGTGGTCCGTTCAGTATGATTCCGTTACGGACAGTACGGGGCGGAATGGAATCATCTTTTCCCGAACAAGCCTATATTAAGTGCGTTTACTCTCCATCTTTCTAGGTAAAGGTAGAAAAAGTTATCGCTACAATATTTTTTCTGTTTTGACAGTCAATGAAGGCAACAAAACAAACCAAAATTCAAAAGTCAAACGCAACAAACCGTTGCTTGCATTGCAATATTTGCACGAATTTCGACTCACAGATTTGTTTTTGTAGTGATTTGGTGGATGTTACATTTATTTGAAGGAAATTGGTTTCCTTGCAAGTTGTTTCAAGTGTTAACTTTATGTGTAAACGTTATTAAAGGGTGAACATGAAAGCGGCGGGCCCGCTAACGTCGACCCCTGAAATCTCTAGGCCGCGACTACGCGGTGCACCCACTCACAGCCCCTTGCGGCGGAGTGGTGTTTTAGCAGCCCGACCTACACCAGGAAATGAGGTATTTTTCCACGAGACTAGATTAACTTGAGGTACTTAACGTTGACATTTTCCCTCCAAATTCGTAATCGTATCTGTATTGTTTTCAATGGATGTTGGATTTTGATGCTATGCAATGGCGCGATGCTTCGGTATTGTATAATCTAGATTGAGCAACCCTGGGCGCGGTCGGGTTCTGGATGCTGGTCTGATTTTCGACCTTTGAGGCTGGCCGTAGTCCAGATTCCTCATGAAACTGTATCTCCCCTTCCTTTCTTACTTGTTGGGTTGGTTCCGGTAGGTTTCCCGATGAAAAATACTCTTTATGTTTAAGGGCAGTAAACACTTACGATTGTCCGGTGTGGCAAATCGGACAGCCGTAAGTTAATAGTTAATTAATTTAATTAAAATCATAAAACAAAAATCACGATCACATTCTAGATATAAAAAATTTAAAAACCCTCGAGATTACGACGAGTTTAATTTATTAAGAAACAGACAGCATAAGGTTCAACAAGAGTGTTATAATAAATACTTCAATGAAATTCAAAATTCTATTAAATGTAATCCCAAAAAGTTTTGGACATATATTAAATCAAAAAGAGGTACATCTAACTATCCACAATCATTCACGGTCAGTGGAGAGAACATTTCTGATGGAAAAACGATATGCAATCGCTTTAGCACCTTTTTCCAAAATGTTTTTCAGCAACCTGCTGCAGTATATGATAATATTGATTTAGTTGAATGTAAAGATTTTGATACAGGGTACATACATACATTAGAAATTAATCAAAATTTAGTCAATAATTTACTCAAAAAAATTGATGTAAATAAAGGGCCAGGCAGTGATATGGTGTCACCGATATTTATCAGACGATGTGCTGACTCACTTACCATGCCAGTTACTATTATTTTTTCAAGATCGATTAGTGAGGGAAGGTTCCCGGAAAAGTGGAAAGAAGCCCTTGTCATTCCGATCCATAAAAAAGGCTCAAAAACAAAAATAGATAACTATCGCGGCATCTCAATTCTCAGTATATTTGGAAAGTTGTTTGAAAAAATTGTATTTGATGTGATCTGCCCTACTGTAACTAAAGGAATCTCAGTTAATCAGCATGGTTTTATAAAGGGTAGGTCAACGACGACTAATCTCACTCAATTCACCAATTATATTTTAGACAGTATGGAAAGCGGTGGTCAGGTTGATGTGATCTATACGGATTTTGAGAAAGCTTTTGACCGTGTTGATCACATCATCCTGATTAAGAAACTAAACCACTTAGGAATACATGGTGATTTGTTGAGATGGGTCGAGTCGTATTTGACGAACCGGTCGCAAGCTGTGGTAATGGGAGGGTTTAGGTCTAATTATATTAATATACCATCTGGCGTACCCCAGGGCTCGATCCTCGGACCATTGCTTTATAACGCCTATATCTGTGACATTGGTGCCTCTATATCAAGATCAAATTTTCTGTTGTACGCGGATGACAAAAAGGTCATAAAAGTTATCAAGAAACTAGAAGATTGCAATGACCTACAATGCGATTTGAATCAACTGTCTAGTTACTACAAGCGAAACAGAATTAATATAAATGCCAGTAAATGTTCAAAAATCACATTTACTCGAAGATTAAAACCCATACAATTCGGCTACACAATTAATAACATTCCAATCACACAGGTCACTTCAGTGAAAGATTTAGGTGTATTACTGGATTCAAAACTTCTATTTACAGATCACATCGACACCATAACTGATAAGGCTTATAAAAACTTAGGATTTATCTTGCGAGTGGGCAAACATTTTTCAAATATTGAATGCTTGAGAACGCTTTACTGTGCCTACGTACGTAGCACTCTTGAGTACGCATCCACAATTTGGTCACCCCAGTACACAACTCATAAAGCACAAATTGAGATTATTCAACGTAAAATTATAAAGTTTTTAGATTTTAAGTCTAAACGCAGTTATAACTCATACACTGAGAGTTGTAACCACTACAACCTTCTAACCCTAGAAGAAAGACGACTACAGTTAGATATGGCATTTTTATTTGACCTAGTCAACAGCAGTGTTGATTGCCCACAACTGATAGCTGAAATCAAGTATAATGCTCCAGTCCGCCGCACGCGTCATACTCACCTTTTCTATACGCCACTAAAACGCACCAAATATGCTCAAAATTCAACAATAACACGATTAACTAACACTTATAATAATTATTTTAGTTCACAAGATATATTTACTTCAAGTAAAAATGTATTTAAAATTGCAATAAAAAAACAAATAATACTTAATAGACTTAATAGACTCGATAAACATACCCTACGAGTAGCCGTCGCGATACGGGTGGGTGCCAAGGTGTGTCAACCCCATATTTGCACATGTGGAGCAAGTGTTGACTGCTTCGGTCTCCATGGTCTGTTTTGTCAAAGAAGTGCTGGTCGTATATCCCGTCATTTCAGCATTAATAACATCATAAAACGCTCATTGGCGTCTGTTAACATACCATGCATCACTGAGCCACCCGGCATAAGCCGTAATGACGGGAAGAGACCGGATGGAATGACCTTGGTACCATGGAGTCGAGGCAGACCTTTGGTATGGGATGCGACATGCGTCGATACCTTGGCACCGTCCCATGTGCACGACACATCCCGAGTGGCCGGAGCGGCCGCGACAAAGGCAGCCATTCTTAAAGTGTCTAAGTACACATCGCTGCTTGACCGTTTTGAATTTCAGCCTTTCGCCGTCGAGACCTTTGGACCTTGGTCACCGGACGCTAAGGCTTTTGCAGATGACATCGGAAAACTCCTAGTGGAGAAGTCTGGCGATTGTCGTGCAAAAGCCTTTTTTGTCCGAAGAATCGCTCTTGAAATTCAAAGAGGTAACGCGGCGAGTGTTCTAGGCACTTTGGGGCAAACATCGGCTGCCTTCAATGAAATATTTTACCTTTGACCTAACGTATTTCATTGGATCGCTCTCCGATCCACATTTTTCTTTAGTTTTAGTTTTAATTTTTAAATTTTACTTTTAGGTGTGTAAATTTAATTATAATTTACCTGAACACTGAACTGAAACACAGTTGTAATATGAAGAACGAATAAATATCATAAGAACAATGGATGAAAAGATACATTGGCAAAATTTTAATAACCTAATTTTTATCTTATACTATGTGTCTCTAAACTTGTAACCTTTAACACAAACACACCCTCACACATACCCTCACACACCCTCTCACACCCTCCCTCACAAACATACACATACACTTACATTAGACAAGTAACACACAAAATCGCAATATAATTATACTGAAAACGAAACAACACACAGCACACGTCAACATGGCACACATCTTTATCTTTTTATAAGTAGTGGTACCCTATAATTGGCTTTAATTTCTGTATTTAGTATTTAACGATCAATTGTTTAGTTTATAAGCTGTTGGTGTACCTAAATAAATAAAATAAAAAAAAAAGTGTGGACCGCTAGCGACGGTGTAAACTTAAAACGTATACTCTTTATGTATTCTACTATAACCTTATATGTCTATATTGTATCGATCGACAAACCGCAAAATCTATGAACGTTCAATTTTGTAAAAAAGTTTATTTTTTGATATTGCAGGCTGCTGGGATGAAATATTAATTAAAAGCTTGTAAAAAATCCTAGGTATTTCATTATATTACCACTCAGTTCCCTTAGGAATCGTGAAGAATGATAAGCCATCATTTCCATCACTATAGTTAGTTAGTTAGGTAGTTAGGCAAAATGTTTTCCGCACTAAGCCTACTTCACAGAGTCATTGTGCGTAACAAAAGTGACTATGTAAGCCATCCTAGCTCGTCTTAGCTTCAGCATACCCTTTACATTCCCACAGGCTTCTGTAAGGCATTCCGGTGCTCAGCCATTGGTCAGCCACCGTTGTTTCCCTTGTCTCCATGCAGCCACGACATAGAGGGCTGTCTGTTACCCCCAAATTATGGAGGTTTTTGTTGAACGAACAATGTCCTGTCATTGTTCCCCTGTCATTGATGAGATGACCTCTCTGGCCTGCCTGCAGGCGTTTCATTCCGGTATTGTGAAGCATTTTGGTTCCATCCTGTACTTAGTTTTTGAATTGACTAAGTGGTATAGGCACTTTCGGTTCCCAGCTGTCACCTAAATTTTTGTTTCCACTAAACCGTTCGACTGGTGTTTTCCTTCAAAACGTCAAACTCCATACAAGTTTTTACCAGATATTCTATGGTTTTACTTCTTCAAGCTGTCAAAGTCAAACTCAGACTTCCGATTTGTATCAAAATGCGGAGTCGGCTGAAACGGCAACGTAGACGTATTTACGGCAACGTTGAGTAAGTTGTCAAATCAAACTCGGACTCGCAAATGTTAGTTCGCTTAACGCCCACTGCGTGCCCCCTGTTCAATTGCTCCATACATTTGAAAATGCTGGTCGATCGGTATGCTGTAAACGCCAATTTAGGTGACAGGTGGGACTACAGGCTCTGGACCCGTTAGTACTGTACTGGATCTTCTTTTGGTTCATCTGCAGCATCATTTCCCACAGAGCCACCATCCAATAGAGCGCAATGACATTCTAGAATGAAACCCGAGTTAACTTTGTTGTTTTTCAGTGTGTTTAATACAGATGCGCTGAGATAATTCTTATTTGATGGTTACGCTCAACGGCGGAACGCACGTTTGTTTGGCGAGATCGTGACGCGTACCCGCTCTCACTACTGGTCGCCCATATGTCTCGTCCTGAGGCTGTTCAAAGCGATGCATCTGTCAACACCTGAATGTGATGTGTTTGTAAATCTGAGAAGGACGTTTGAGAGAGTGTGCATGACATTTTTGGAAGGCTATTTGAAAGTTAACTCATCCAGAGTTAATTAAATGTCTGTTTTTTTTTCTTTTATCCATATTATAATTAAGTATGCTACATTTCTACGCCTTGGTTTTCTGTTATGTGAAATGTATGTATTTGTCATGTGTATTTGGCATTTGTCATAAATCTTTCTGGTTTTTATTGCCTCTGCGGCTCGAGTTATTCCCACACATTCTGCCTGAAATATGGTGTCTATTCAGAAACTATTAAAACACGTGAATTTCATGCTATGCATTTGACATGAACGTAATGCAAATACCATATGAAAACTTACCATAATTACAAAGGTTAGTAATTTCTAGCTAGCGCATCGTTTGTGTCATGTGAATTTTCAGAATTTTCTCCGCTAAAACCCTGTGTGGTACACATATACGCAACTGACGCGCATCTGCATGCAGTAACCTTGACTAAGGAAAATGACAAACACAGGCGCGTATCCAAGATTTCACCAGGCGTGTCTCACTCCGCAGTGTAGGGACGATTTTGTGCTCACTGCATATTTCCGAGTCAATCGGTGATAGCCAATGGGCGCTAGTAGAGAGGGCCGCCACGCCCGCTCCCTGTTTCGCCACTTCCCCGATACGTAGTAGGCTGCCAGATATAATTATTACGCAAATAAAATACATAAATATTTTTTGTAGAATTGTGTGTTCCATCACAAAAACATGGATTTCATAATGAGTTTTAAGTTAAATTCTTGTCTATTTGCTAACGAATGTCGGCGCAAATTCATATAATACTATATGTCAATTTTAATTTGTGTGGGCGTGGGTAGCACACGGCATAGTAGTAATACTTCAGTTACCATGCATATGTACATTATCTCCATCTAGGGAAGCAGAACCCGCACCTTCCATACTTTCTAAACAATAATAGACTATGTGCGGTGCACCAGCAAAGGGACCTAGGAGTCCTTGTAAATCATGATCTAAAGTGGCAGCCTCATATTGCACAGATAGTAAAGAGAGCTAACTCCATGACCTATCTCATCAAGAAGTCCTTTCGCCACCTCACTCCTGAAGTCACACTCAAAATTTGCAAGTCATATGTACGACCTCTCCTGGAGTACGCTTTTCAAGTCTGGCAACACTACTTAATCAAAGATATCACTCTACTTGAAAATGTACAACGAAAGTTTACAAATATCCCTTGGCAGCTAAAAACCTTAACCTATGAAGAAAGATTGAAGGCCCTCAAACTACCAACCCTGCACCAAAGACGGATGCGAGGCGATTTAATCGAAGTATATAAAATGCTTACTGAGAAATACAACTGTGAAGCAATGAAGGAAATGTTCACTCTTAATCATAACACTCACCTGCGTGGCCACACTCTAAAACTGAATAAAACAGAACACAAAACCACCACACGGAAGCACTTCATAACCAACAGAGTGGTTGCTGATTGGAACCAACTTCCAGAGGACATTATCAGTGCAAACAACATTAATCAATTTCGTAAAGGCTCGTAGCCTAGTGGCGCGGGGACTGGCCTAGCGTACCAGAGACCTGGGTTCAATACCGACATGCACCACTGTCTTTCTCTTTCCGAGTTCGACAAGTGCATTTCGTTACGAATGCGAGCTGCTCCATGGTTCGGAATCCATGTAAAACTGTAGGTCCCCTTACCCTACTAGGTGGTAGGGTTTATGCCCGCCCGGGTTGGTACCATCGCATTGGATGAAAAGATGGTCGAAGCGGCAATGAAAAATTGTCCGTGTTTTCCATCCAGTTCAATGTAGCCGTGCTCATAAAGGGAAGGTCCTGGCATGGCACCAAATTCCTTCGGGAATGAGGTGTATTGGGCTAATATCATAACGGTAGTTGTGTGGTATTAGCCATCCATGTCAGGTCGCATAAAAAAAAAAAAAAGAATTGTTTGGACGCTTATCTAAATAAATACATTTTTAAAATAAGTAACTAAGTGAACTGAAAACGATTAAGTGAAAAAAAATATATGTTAATATATCAATGAACTATGTACTCGATTTAGACACATCAGCCTAGGCTACCTGTCTAATATAAAATAAATAAATAAAATTCTGTGGCAACGCTCAGGTCTAAAAATTGATATTTCAAAGAAGGAAACCACGCAGTAGATCAAGGTTATATAATTTATTATATAATATCACAATAATATTTGACTGCCAAATCAATTCAATTTTTTTTATTTGATTTATTTGATGAACGAGCAGCCTAAGCTGATGTGTAAATGTCTGGGTTCACTGGTGCTTTGTTATTACGGTTACTTTACTGATGTGATAATGAGTACATTTTTTATTGCAGCATATGCTAAGCTAATTTTTATAATATATTTTCTGTTTATTCAATAGACATACTATACTTTTAACGTTATAGGAAAGAAACGATGACGAGGCAGAGCGCTCATCGCTGGTGGCGCGCGACCGCACGCCGGCGGGTACGGCGGCGAGCACTCCGCGCTCGCGACCCTCCACCGATGTGGGCTCCATCAACTCCTCACCACAGAAGGAGCACTTTCAGGGTTGCCTGAAGCTGTATGCAGAGAACGTGAGTAGAGAAAAAAAAATAATTGTGGACATCTCAATTACTAATTACATTTCCATGGGACCACAAAAGGGCGATGCCACCGATGATGGTTGCATCGTTGTGAATTGAACCCAGGCTGATCTCAAACTAAATATTCTTGCTGCAGTGAGCATGTTAAAGCTTACTATGTGTGAACTTCCCTACCAGCTCGATATTATTATTATATACACTAGCAGCTGCAAGCTGATGCGTGTAATTCCCTCATTGAGTGCACATTGTTTTTTTTAATTTTTTTTGTTTTAAGTGTTCATAATATGAATTGTTTTTTTTACATTTTTGTCCAAATTGTTTTTTTTCTATACAGGATTAATAATAAAGCCCCTTCACATTCATGAAGATGACCAATTATACAATTTCCGATGACGTTAAAGTAGACTGATGCGGGATGAATTGGTTTCTAATGTCTCTAAGGTCCACTGAACGCCCCTCGCGTTTTTTATTCTGTTTTCATAATTTAATATTTCTCTTTCATGAAATTGAATCAGTTTCCTTGCAGATTAATTTCTTATAAGATTAAAAAAAGCACATATAATAATAATTGCAATTTACAGGATATTTTCAATAGGATAAAAATTCCTTTTTTTTTTATGACCTCTGCAGAAGATTACCAAGGACAACGCTTGGAGCCTGCAGCTGATCGACTTTATGAGTTCGATGCTGCGGAGGCACGACGCGCGCATGGAGAACCTGCAGATGGCCTCCACGGTGGTGGACGCCTCCGCGCGTATCTACTCGTTTCGCGTCGACGCCGTGCACCACGACGTCATGAAGATGGCCGGTGGACTCACCAAGGCAGCGCAGGTTGGAGGAGAATCGAAATATTTCATGACCTCGCCAATAGATCATCAAGGGAGCCTGTAGCTGATCGAGACGATCTGAGTCAATATGGGTGCTACGCTGCTTTGGCAATGGCACGACAATTTTCATAGCCGTTTAAGTTTATGTGAATCCGAGACACGAACAATGAATCCATTCGTCGCCTCTTACGACATTTTGGAACCTGTTGTAATTTTTTTCCAGAATCAAGTAGACAAACATTGCTGGATTTAATAATTAGTGAGTGACAAGCGCAATCGAAAACATGCACCAGCTTTAAGCTGCTTGTGTTTAAAGAAATGAATAAATATATTATAACTGAAGAATCTAGCATACTATGAATCTTGAAAAGTGGGGTCCCTGTTGCTCTATTCTCACCGTCTAGCAGGTTCGAAGGTCACTTAAATTACTCAAAACATTATGCATTGATTTCGCTATTATTCTCTTAGAGTTTACCGTTTTGCCAATAATTGATTACCACAACACACGTAACATTCCATTCGAGCTACTAAAACGCAACGGGTACTAGTATATGGTATGGTACGACTGCAGATGAAGCGGGGCCGTCGCGACGAAGGCAGTGGCGACGAGGGGGAGGGCGCGGCGACGGAGGGGGACACGGGGGCAGCGGGCGAGGCGGCGGCGGGCACGCAGCGCCGCAAGAAGAAGAAGACACGCGGGGCTATCGCCGCGGCTCCCGAGCAGTTCAACGGGGAGTTTGATGCCAACGAGTTTATAGGTATTTTTTTCAATTATACCTATAAAAGTGTTCAATTCAATTTTAATTTCAACTTATTTTCTCGGAACTTTGGGGTACCGCATCTAACTCTAATATAGAGATTATCCAACGCTTCCAATCGAAAATGCTGTGCATGATAACAAGCGCACCTTATTATGTAACAAACCACAATTTGCATCGAGATCTGGGTATTACAACAGTGAAGGAAGAAATTAAAGTCAAAACTGAAAACTATAGAAGGAGAATCCTTCTACACCCAAATGACTTAGCTTCGAAATTAATGACACCAAAAGTAACATTTTCAAGGCTTAAGGTGGCCCATCCCGCTCATCTCCCCATACAAAAGGGGAAAGAAGATCACGCCCATATTTCTTGTCAGAGATCCTAAATTTTGCTCAAAATAGCTTTATTTGATCGAACTAGATGTCTGATGACCATTGGCATTGTAAAATTGTGTTTGGTTTCTAAGTTATAAGGTCCGAAAGTTCAAATTTTTCGCGCGTTTTATACAATAACTTTGGAGGTGGATTACGCAATGATACAGTAAGAACATCTTAAAAAGATTAGTCATCAGACATAGCTTATTTAATCAAGATTTATAATCTATTTGGTTTTTGTTAGATTTTTGTTTGCAGCGGTCGTGGTTTACTTTTAGCTATAAGCCGTTTTGAAATTAAAATTTTCGTAAATCTTACCAAATCATACACTATGCACATTGTCTTTTTTGTGGACATGTTGCATCTTCCTCATCACGGAGCCTGTCTTATTCTTTGAAACAGAGAAGGTCCCAGAGCGCAACAGCACGGTTTTCTACCGTGCCCGCAAATGAGTTGAGGCCGCCGGGTTGGGCCACCTTAAGAGAAGAGCTCCACAAGATCTCCTATAGAGTGTAGAATGAGCATATATCAGTGACTCCCAAGACCACTTACATATCAAACCTATCGCTCAATGTCTAAAAAAAAAAAGAAAGATTGCAATAAAAGAGGAAACAAAAAATTTTTTTTTTTCCAAAAACACAAGTATATACATCATTAACTGAATAAAACAATACGTTACGATGATACATTTTACAAGAATCTTCTAGTTAATAAAATTATACATTGCAGCCTGCAGTAGAACTAAATTCTGTATAGTAGGCCGCATTAGGCATAACAGCATTATGCATAACACATAATTAAAAAACATAATTGCAAAGAGGTCTTGGTAAAACATCCCTAGGGGGAGAGGTTACTCCGATATAGGTATTGTCACGTGGCGGAAAAATAAATGAATAAAAAAAGAGTGATGAGATGGGGTTGTTAAAATAAGAGAGTTTACGGGGAGATGGTGTTCGCATCAGATGCGGGAAGGTCACCAAATTTTTCTCCCAAATTCACGATTCTACTTTTAGGTGAAGCCGAAAAGGGAAAAGCGAAATGAATTTAAGTCGATAGTAACAAGGGACTGAAGTTAATCATGATTTGACCTTTAAAGAAAAATGAAGTTAAATTTAGTCGGCGATGCCGACAGATCCGCCACGGATCATACCCTCCAACCCCTAAGAATGAAGGGTGAGGCCCTCCCTTCCCCACGACGTGGGAACCAGAAGGGTCTCTAGGACTGTGCCTGCCGAACTGAGCTTGGGAAAACACAAAGGAGAACACGAGCAAATCTTCACATACTATTTATTTTAGGAAAATTAACAAACAAGGTAAATAATAATACGGTGTGCGCCTGAGGGGCCTGCGATGGTTAATGGCTTCTTGTTCCGGGGGGTCCCTCTTCACGGGGGGACTTATCTGGTCGACGCGGCGACGTCATCGACGCGGAGCGCGGAGGCGGCGTGCGCGCGGGCTCGGGTGAGCGGCGCGGGCGCGGCTGCTGGCTGCTGGCGGCTCGTGTGGCCCTGGGCGGTGCCTGGCATGGCACCACGTGGCAGCGGCCACGTGGCGAAGGCGCTGGTGGGCCACGTGCGCCGTCCGAGCGCCAGGGCGGCTACGGCGGCGGCCCCGCTCGACCGGTCGCCCTCGGGTCGCAGCGCAGCGGCTCGCGCATCGGCTCGCGCAGCGGCGTCGACGTCAGGCGTCGACGGTGGGAGTGGTTCGGCGGCAGCGACCAATAATACGGGTGGCTCTTAAGCCCCCGGGAGATCGCTAGTGGCACACAAAATGGCCACGTTAGCATGGAATAAATACGAATGAATCTACTTTTTTTTTAAATAATTATTTTTTAACAAAAATCGCAACGATGCGACTGCAACAGGCAAGATAGGGCTTCGCTGGCGGCCGGCGCAATTAAAGTTAAATTGAATAAAAAATGTCTGTGCGTGGTACACCGGCCTGGGAAGCGAAGCCAGGGTTCAGGGCCAGGAGGCCATAATTAAAAAAAGAATCAAACTTTAAATGGTAAAAATGGGGAAAAGAACACTTATTAAACAATAAAATGGAGGCGGGCGACAGCCTGGGCCAGTACTAACCGGAATACCGCGATCTGGATGGGTCGGAGCTCTCGACTCGGGGACTGAAGAAAAGTAAATGAACGAGTCAACAGCTCCGATCCATAAAGAGAACGGCATTTCGGTTGGATTTTTTTCTTGAGGGTAGGAGGTTAATCTTTAAACAATGGAGCCAGCAGTCGGCCCATGGAGCAAGAAAGGTGGTTTGGAGGTGGGAAGGCCATGGAGTAGTGAACTGAGCAGACCTGGACCCTTCCAGGTCTGCTACGTGACAGTATGAACCCAACTGCTGCCTTGTAGTATGGTCGGTATATGGAAAATGTTTACACGTGCATACATTCAATATTATATTTACAAATATCCTGATGATTATATGAAAGCTTGGAAGTTTGGACGACATGGACTAGTAGCAGTAATTTTTAAGTGGAAATTGAGCGCCATCATGATTCTTTCAGATCCATTCTTCGAAAAGTTGGCGGCGACGACGGGTGACGTAACATCATCCAACCGTGCATTTAATGCCACCCTCCCCATACATGATCGAACACTCGCACTCATACTTAGGTACGTACATCTAGGTAACAACAATGCTACTGTGCAAAGCTATATAAAAGAAAAAATCAAGTGAGATTTTTATTTCATTGCATAGGGTGTGGTAAGGTTGCGGGACTGTTTTGCCATACCGCCTGAAAAATACTTTCTCTAGATATTCCCTGTAGGTGCACATGATGCATGATACATTTATGCTCCATAATATGTAACCAATTGCATCCCACTTATAATACAAAAAACCGGCCAAGTGCAAGTTGGACTCGCACGACAAGTGTTCTGTACCATTGCAAAAAAAATATGCTTCTTTCATGGGGTTCCCTTTAATTTTTACTATTTGTTGTTATAGCGGCAATAGAATTACATAAAATTTGTCATAACTAAGATTAAGCAAAAACACTACAAAAAACCGGCCAAGTGCGAGTCGGACTCGCACACGAAGGGTTCCGTACCATCGTAAAAAATAAAACAAAAAATCACGTTTTTTGTATGGGAGCCCCCTTTAATTTTGATTATTTTTTAATCTTACCTATTTGTTGTTATAGCGGCAAAATAAATACACACTCTGTGAAAATGTCAGCTGTCTACCTGTTACGGTTACTGAGATACAGCCCTGTGACAGACGGACAGACGGACGGACGGACGGATGGACGGACAGCGGAGGCTTAGTAATAGGGTTCCGTTTTCACCCTTTGGGTACGGAACCCTAAAAAAATACATTCCTTAATTTTGCTATTTTGTTAAATTTTAGTGTATTATATTATTTATTCATCATCCATAGACAGTACACTGCACTCGGATTTGTCATATTTTAACATTGGACAGTTCAGCAAAACAAAACACAGCGAAGACGAACTGGAAAGAAACTCTGCTGTTTTTTTTTCAACGTCCACTTAGTCTAAGTTAGTTAAGTTAACAAAAACATATGCAAAACACTAAATTCACAAAAATTAACAATTCATGCCGTATGCAACAGTCATGACAAATATCATTTTATTTGCAAACAGACAGACAGACACTTGTGAAAATTGCAAGGTCTACAGACAGACAGACGGACTCACGGATGGACAGATAGTCTGACGGATGGACCAATGGACGGACGGACAGCGGAAGTTTAGTATAGGCATCTTTTGGGTACGGAACCGTAAAAATGAAGTATTTGGCCAGGATGGACGAGGTGTTCCTCGAGTCCGTGAAGGAGAACGTGCCCGAGGAGGTCTCGCTGGCGGAGCGCGTGACGCTGGCGCGCCGCCTGCTGCCGCCGCTCGCCGCCGACGACCACGTCTGCGAGCCCTTCACCAACTTCTCCATCAGCAACTGGGAGCCCGAGTCGGAGGATGGGTGCGTCAACGACATTTTACAACTCGGGCGAATGGGGAAGAGAACACGAAGCTTATTGTAGGGTTAATTTGAGTTTCAGCGACATCTACATTTTAAGCATTGTAATCAGATTTTGAAATCAGTATGATCAATACGCAAAAACATCATCAGCGCCATCTAGCAGAAGATAGGGGAAGCATTGTGTCGATTCGAATATAATCGAGAAATTCGTTGGCTGATGTAATTGTCGGGATAGCTCAGTTGGTTTAGAGCAGTGGACATGTAATTTAAAGGTCGCAGGTTCAAGTCCTGCTTCCGACGAATGTCACGACCAATACTTTTTCAGATTATTTTCAAAATCTGATTACAATGCTTAAAATGTAGATGTCGCTGAAACTCAAATTAATGAGATAACGGTAATGTCGTATCCATTAAATACATTAAAATTATCTTATTGTAGGGGTCGCACGGGCGACCTCGCCTTAGAAACGTCAAAACTGTCATTCCTGTCAAGTTTTATTTACGAGTTCTTAGGTGAAGATGAAAAGAAGACCTTTTGTTTGTGTTCAAACAAATATATTTGACCAGCTCAAAGTTTGGAATGCAAAATTATAGGTTTTTGGTATATTTTCTTTCCCACAACTTCAGTCAATGAGCATAATTTGGAATATTTTATTTTCGGAATATTATTGAGGAAATTGAGTCATTTCAATTACATAGATAGAGTAAATAAAATGTTCAAATCTTTCCTGTTTTATTTTGTATGGTGTCTCACAGCTTTGACATAACTTTTAGGTTAACTCGCCTGGACGCCATCTGTCGTGATAAATAAGCGGTTTTATTCCCCATTAACATGACCCCATGCTCGAAACTCGATCCTCCTGCCGCTGCCCCGTGCGGGCCGGCGCAAAAATGTAAAATAGAGGTGTGCGTGACCTCAATCGAGCTAAATACCGTTGCATATGTTTTTGTGTTTTCTGAATTATTCTTTTGCTTTCGAACTTTCTGAAAGTCTTTTGTAAAAAGTCATCTGAGCCAGGTGTCATGTTTGCCCACTGTTGTCACTTGTATGCACATCAACTTTTCTAGTTCCGGAACCAACATAACTGGACATGGATGGCTAATACCATACCCACCGTTATGATATTAGCCCAACACACCTCATTCCCGAATGAATTAGGTGCTATGCCAGGATCTTTCCTTTATGAGCACGGCTACATTGAACAGAATAGAAAACACAGACAATTTATCATTTCCGTATCGATCATATTGTCATCCAGTGCTACGGTATCCACCCGGGTTGACTTAACTTTACCACCTAATTGGGGAAAGGAACCTACAGTTTTACATCGAGGGAACCTACAATTTTACATGGAATTCCGAACGATGTAACAGCTTACATTAGTGATAAAAGGCTAAAAAGGATAAAGGATTCAACTCAGAAAGAGATTGAAAGTGGTGCATGAACGGGGCGGGTTATTTGAACCCATGACCTCTGACCCTCAAGGTTTTACACTGACACGCTGCCTGCAATCACTTTTTGTTTGGAAGCATATTGTGTGTATTTTCCACTGCCACCAGAATTAAAATTCAGGTGTTTTATTTCTTTCCGACTTCTCATAGCTAATAACGCATCATGATATTAGCCCAAAACATCTCATAGGAAATAGGTGCATTGACTTAGATGGAAAACATTTACTTTCAATGTCGACCATCGTTCAGGCAAATATCTTACCTCGGATACGACTCTACCACTCTCTCTCTAACAGCAATTTACGTCATTGAGACCCTCCAAATTATGTAAATTTTATTTGTGGAAGCCCTTGGTACTTTACCCATAAATGTTTGCTCATACTCTCCTACGGACTAAGTGCTCTGTTGTTGATACGTGCCGGATATTCCAGTGGCAACCAGGTGAACCGTTGGGTGCAGGAGAACCGCCTGAACCTGTCGCAGCAGGCGCTCGCCATCGACGTCAACGCTGACGTGGAGCCCATACCTCAGGACGACGACCACAACGATCTGCTTGGTCAGTGTCACTTTGTTAGCGTAGGGATAGATAGATAGAGAGATAGATAGGGATAGATAGATAGAGTATTAATACAAATCACAAATGCGTAAGACTTGGAGCAGTCGGCTCCTGACCTTGAGGTCTTCATGATCCGAGCCGAGCTATCACATGTCAAAGGGGGAATTGGGGAGGAACAGGGAAGCCGTAACGTGATTCCCTTCAATGTGTGGTTCTTTACATAATGTCATAGGAGGCTTACAATTAGGGGAACAGCGAAACCGCAATGTGATTACCTCCGCATTGTGCTTATTTACATGTTATAACAATTAAATAAAATAGATGGTATGAACTGTTGCATACGGTATCGATTGTAAATTTTGTGTATTCATGTGAATTTAGTGTTTTACCTATGTTTTTGTTAAAATAATTGACAAACACTTTTGTAAACGTAGACTAAGTGGACGTTGAAAAAAAAAACAGCGGAGTTTCTTTCCAGTTCTTCTTCGCTGTGTTTTGTTTTGCTGAACTGGCCAATGCTAAAATATGACAAATCCGAGTGCAGTGTACTGTCTATGGATGATGAATAAACAATACAATACAATATAGCCGTGAACATGTAAGTTGTTTATAAAAATGTGGGATTTTAGAACAACAACAGCATTCTACTTAATAATAGCTTCTTCCTCTTCGTAAGTATGGCCCAGTCCACCGATCGCCCTTCCTTAATTTTCTCGTTTGTGCTCGCAGACGAAGAGCCACTCGGCGGCATAGACAGCGACGAGGAGCAGGACGCGGCGGTGGCGGCGTGCGTGGCGCGCCTACCGCCCGCACCGCTCGCGCGCCTCACCGACATGCGGCCCGCCGCGCCCGCCGACCGGCGGCTCGAGTACTCCTACTGCAGCGCCATCGTGTCCGCGTGGGCCGGCCCCGCGCACTGGCGCCTGAGGAACAACCGCGGTACTGGCAACCTTCACTAACGGCTATTTATTTCCTTATATATCGTCGGAATAGATCACTTGTTCTGCTATCTAGCGATCCAACCGTCAATAAACTTTTCGTCCCAACTTATGAAACCATTATTTTCCATTATTAAAATCCAGAATAACCATCATCTTTCCCCCCCATACAGATTCATCTATGCTGTATCTAGTGGGGACATTGTGAATTTTTGGCAACACTGTTCATAAACATCTAAAACACCGTCCTCTAGTTTGATTTAGTGGTTTTTTTAACCTAACCACATCAATAGATGGCGCTGTTAATTGTTCACCACATTATGGTTCTCCCTGTGCTGAAAAAATTTGTTCTGTCTGTCGGTATATTATTTTTATTTATATTAAGGTAAGCCAAGAGAACATGCAAAACATTTTTCTTATAACCTACGGACTATGAAATATTGCTGATACCATGACTCCCGCATGGGAGTGACAAGTCACCCATCCAAAGGACCCACTCACTGTAACGAGCAAAAATAGAGTCCATGGTCGTGTGCCTTGGCCTCGCGACACAATACTGGTAGTAATGTATTCACGCCATCGTTCGGTCGGGTTGGCAGCTTCCAAGCTGTCGGAGCGCACGCAGTCGACGGCCGCGGGGCGGGTGACGGAGGGCGCGCGACGCGTGCGCGCGCGCCGCGCGCTCGACTTCGCGGGCGCGGGCGCGCGGTTCGCGCCGCCGCTCGACGCCGCCGCCGACTACGCACTCACCGCGCCCAACAAGATCATGATCAGCCGCAAGACACTCTCGCAGGGGCAGGCGTGGAGCGAAAAGAACTTCAAGAGGCCCGTCGATAGGTACTGCTTTTTGTTTTTTTATGTCACTGTTCACTTTAATTCTGATGCGCCTAAATCACAGCCCTTCTTTCGTAATTATTTTAATTTTTCGATATTTGTTTTTTTTTATGCGACCTGACATGGATGGCTAATACCACAAAACTACCGTTATGATATTAGCCCAATACACCACATTCCCAAAGGAATTAGGTGCCATGCCAGGACCTTCCCTTTATGAGCATGGCTACATTGAACTGGATGGAAAACACGGACAATTTGTAATTGCCGCTTCGAACATCTTTTCATCCAATGCGATGGTACCAAGCCGGGCGGGCTTAAACCCTACCACCTAGTAGGGGAAGGGGACCTACAGTTTTACATGGATTCCGAACCATGGAGCAGCTCGCATTCGTGACGAAATGCACTTATCGAACTCTGAAAGAGAAAGACAGTGGTGCAAGTTGGTATTGAACCCGGGCCTCTTGTACGCTAGGCCAGTCCCCGCGCCACTAGGATACGAGCCACTCGAAATTATTATATGTTTGATGATTGTCCAGTTTATTTTTGAAAGAATTTTCAGAAACAGAATCTACAACTTAATCTGGTAGGTTTTCCAGGTTTCTACTCTTCTGCTGGCTGAAAGTGTCCTTGCTAAGGGAAAAAAGGATATATTGAAGACAAAATGTTTACATCAATGGAACTTTGCTTATAACTTCATAATGGTTGTAGAAATAAAGATCTGCGGAGTCCACCCAAAATTAAGGGGTCTTGTTTGCTTGCAACTTTTGGGGGGGTATGGGCAGGGGGGGAACCTTGTTTTCGTCCATTCAAAAATTCTATCTATTGTGTCCTGAATTTCATGGTGAGCGATGATTGGATAGGCGAAAATCTTGGTGTCGCCGGCAAAGACGAAAATACCAAATGCGACCAGGTCGATAATGGATCCTTGCGGTACACCTCTCAGTACATGTTGGGACTCCGAAGTATCTTTACCCAGTCGCACTCGAAATTGTCAGCTTCAGTAGCCCAGTGGTGCAACGACGCTTTCTGTACGATAATCAAGGTGAAGCAACTCTGGGCGCGCTCGGGTTCTGGATCGGTGACCATAGTCGACCGTTGATACTGACATTGCTTCAGATTCCACATAAAACAGTAGTTCTCCCTTCTCGTTGACTAGTTGGTAGGTTTTACCCCGCCCAGGTTTGTACCATCATCTTTGAGAAAATCGAAGTGGCAATGAAAATGTACCATGTTCACCACCCAGTTCATTGCAGGAAAATTTTTTAAGGAAATTAAAGTAGAATTTGGAGGAAAAACATAAATGGGAAAAAGCGGTGTGTAAAGAACCAGTTGCCTTGTCAGCTTCACCTTCAAAATAATTAAAATCAAAGTGGGTTCCAAATTTTTATTAAGTTCTTCGCAAATCACGTACACAAATACCATTAATTTCATTGTTTACAAGAAAAAATAAATTGCTTCCTTACTAATCTCAATCAATCTCGCTACAAGCTATCTTCGACTTGGCAAGTTTAAATTAATTGAGGCCATGAGAGACCAAATAAGGTCCAAGATTTATTTAAACCATTATAACTTCTTTCGTATAAGAATATTTTGAGATTAGGCTACAGAACACGTTTCCTGAGGAATTTATAATGAGTTCAGAAATTTCAACTCTGAAATGTTGCGGCCATAACCTCGAACCGCCTTCTAAAATGTTCCACAATAACAGTTATTGACAGCTAGTTTTGTTGCCACCAAGTCAAAGTTCCCCTACTATTCACGTATAAAACTAAGATATAAATAACACTATAAACTAAAATATTCACGACTGGCTTGACAGGCTATATGAAATTATTATTTTTTCTAAATATTTTTCCAATTTCCTTAGGTTTTCTGTGCTGACATAACCAAACTCTTGGAATAACATTAAACTAAAAAACCTCAAATTCAAATTCGGTATTTGCGAGTAGTAACGGGAATGCATATCTTGTTAATACCAAGCTAGCAGTAGTACGTATGTGTCCAGAACTAATTATTCCGAGCTATATTGTGGAAACACCAGTTAAACATTGTGGTCCAATCATTTCTCAATGCTTCGTCAATTTTAGAGTGGAAGTGAGCTTGGGCCTCCTCCTCGGTGGCGGAGAGAGCCAGTGTCTCCCGCAGGTACTCGAGGTCCTCCTCGGAGCCCAGTTCTGGTAGTCCTGTTGATATCATCATCGAGAACAGTGACACGATGAGCAGCCCGTGCCTTCTCAGCACCAAGTAAGCCTGCTCGCAGAGCTGCCGGAAGTGATCAAACATGAGGCTATTCTTCTCGCCTCCATTAATTACGTTGACAAACTCACGAGCCAGCACAAACGGCACCCTCTCGTGACGAAACCCTAACGTCTTCTTGAAGTTCCCGAGGATGTGTCCGTAGTCAATGTGGAACAGCTGACCGTTCTTCTTCACCATAATGTTGTCTGAGTGACGGTCGCCGACTCCGAGAACGTAAGTTGCAACGCAATATCCTGCACAACTATACATAAACTCTGTGACCGCTTTTTGAAGAGTTTCTTTATCTGTATTGTGGTCCTTCAGCCACGAATGGATAGAATCGGATCTTATTCCGATGGATCCCTTCTCCTTTTGAATATTAGCAATGGTCTTTGCGTTCAGCACCACTTCGATCATTCCCACTTGGTCGCCCATCGATATGCACCCATAGGTGTTTAGCCTAAAATCGAAGCCCTCATCCTTCCACAGTTGGTCCATTATGCGCATCATTTGTAGTGTGAACATGTCCTGGCGTAGGTCATCACCTTTCTTCATTATAATGTGGATGTCATCGCCATACTTGTCACAATTTTCAAACACTAACAGCATGGGGCGCATTTTACTGTCCATGACTCGACACTTTTCAGGAATGATGCGACTGCATTGGATGCTTGGGTTTAATGCATTGGCGAAATTTGATAATGCCTCACTGTAGTGTGGTTCTTCTAAGCACTTTATGAACTCTGTACGTGCAGAGTCAATATCCTTCTTTTTTCGTAATATATCGCTAATGTCAATGAGTTCCTGCAAACAATTTGCCTGTCGCATTAGGACTGGCATGTGATGTTGGTTGCCTCGGAGGTAGCCTTCCAGCAATAAGCCAAATCGAATGTTTACGGAGGGATTGTGCATTTCCGACTTGAGTTGCCAAAAAACAAAATGTCCGATCTTGAGGTTCTTGTAAGCACGTTTTAAAAGGAAAATGGCCAGCTCGCACATAAGGTAGGATTCGTGCTTCAATGCATGTATGAGTTGAAGGAGGTAGAGGGACAGCTGGTCATCTTGGAGGTCTTTAAGCCTCTCTACTGCAAATGTTCTGACGACTGGCTCGGCGTGCGCATAATCCAACAATTCCAAAGCACACTCTACACGTATAGGCGGCCATGAATTAAGCAAATGGGTAATACAGGCCACATTCTCTTGGTTACTCCACTCCGTACATTGCAGCAGTTTGGGTAACAGTTCGGGCGCTCTTGTAGGTAGAGACATTCTCATCGCCCACAGATCTTCAAAGTCCTGCTCGTGCATCTCGTAAAATGCATTCTGCTTCATCTGATAAATTTTTTGCTCCAACTTGGCATCGATCACAGGACAGTTGAGAGCAAGTTTTCTCATGGAAATGTTTAGTTCGGGATTTGGAGCATATGCTATCGGTAACTCGGTACTGTACCGCCCATAGCAAATGGTCATAGTGATGCATTGTTCAGTGCTAGGATTCAGGGCGACCGTGCCGAGCGGGTAGAGCAGCCCGTTAGTGCGTATGTCATCAGAGTACTCCCACATGTGCAGATTGGTGGTCTTTTCCATCTTTAGCCTGTTGTTGTACTCGAATATTGTCGTGTTGACCCACGCTATAGGGTTATTGTACTTCTTGTTCTTTCTAGCTAGAGATCCCCTGATTTTCTCGACAATGACAAAGCAAAGCCGAGCCATGCGTGGGATATCACAGACGTGAAGGTCGAATATAATTTCCTCCATCCAACGCACTACGCCCTTGCTAGCGCTGCTCGTATCGGGATTACATGTAACGTGATGCCCACTCAATGCCTTGCCGCCGTGGAAAATTCCAGCATGTACTTCTACGTCAAAATCTGATACCTTAGTGACATCGATGTTGAGCTTTGAAATGGCGAGCACAGAGCACTTAAACTTTTCACGAATTTTCCACGACGGCTCAGTGACGATGCACAACTTCTTGAGGTTTGGTTTCACGAATGCTGTCGTCGATACTTGGTACTTCTCGTCTAATTGTCTCGAGACTTGCGCCTTTTCGACAACGACAAACTTGGGATGTGCGTCACGGCCGAGAGTCTCCTGGATGTATATAAAGCGAATAAGAGGGTAATTGTCGCGGGTGAGGTACTCGCTCTGGCCACAGATCTTGAGGAGGAAAAGGTTGGCGCCCCGCATCACCCCACACCGGTCGAGGATGCGCTCGAGCAATTTGCGCGGCGTCGAATTGTACGCGACCTTAATTGTGAGTGTGGTCTGGAGTCGCCCCTCCCACTTGATGTCCACTTTGAACCGGTTGTGTTCGCCGAGGCGACTCTGAAGCCAGTCGGGCAACCTATCGGAGTCAGCGAGGCGGTTCGGATACAGCTGCAGCAGCCTGTCTGCCGGGTTGGTGGGGTCGACGGTAAGCCGGGAGTCGGCGTGCTCCTGTGCGATGTAGTTGATCTGCGCCCGGAAGTGGTCCACCTCGTCGCTCTTCAGCGCGTCGAACTCCTTGAGGTCTTTACCGATGAGGCAGCCTATCCTCCCGTCAAGCTCGGCGACGCCGTCGCTGTCGAGGCAACGCCGCTGCAGCCGGAACACTCCGCCAACCGGCTTCAGGTCTCGTAGGCGGATGCTCTCATCGGTCACCTCCTGGCTCTTGGCCTGCCGGTTGATGTATTGGAAGATGTACATTGACTTGCAGAGCAAGTGATCACTGAGTGGCATTCCCCTGGCCTTCGACCACAAGATGTCTTTGACGTCGGCTAGCGTCATGTCCCGTTTTGCCACGAGCGTGAGGAAAATTGAGTTTGGCATCATGCAGCTCAGTTCTATGAAGAGGGGCGGCTGGGTGTGGGCATCCCAAAAATTCCAGTTAAATATTGATTCGCGACTCGGGCCCACCGTAGCCATTGTTATGACAATTTCGTTGATGCCTTTTTATGGACACGTTAAAGTTCTCCAACTAACTCTTGATGACTGGCGTCATATAAATACTGTAATTTCCTTTTCCATGTGGGTGAGAATGAAATATTTCCTTGTTTTGATTTCCTGTTTGTAGTATCACCAATCAATAAGTAGACTTATGTGTTGCAAGGCACGTAAGACATAACAAATTGTATTTTTGAAAGATCTGTTTTACTTATTAAGGCCAGTGTTCCTTTGAATTATTATATGTATGTAGGCTGATAAAAAAAAATACATGGAATATTTGAATTTCCAATTTGAATATATTGCATATCGTATATATTTGGACGACCTCGATGAAAGCCAGGTATCCTTCATATGAAAAACCCTACGAAAGTCTTGGAGGTGATGTCAGTGCTGTGTGCAGAAAATGCTGGTTGCAGGCTTTTCTCACAGGTTGTGGAGGCCGAAGCAGAAATTATGGGTGCCAAATTAATTTAATTGCTTGTCATCGCTTTAAAGTATTTTTGAAATCATTTTACACATGGCCTCATTGATTGTTAATTCGTTGCAAACCATTTCCTCTTCCACATACATTTTAGTACAATTTTCCCTAATTAGGTTCGAGCATTATTGACACGTAATTAAAACATTTCGATCGGTGCGTGTATTATTTTAAGCTTCAAAGGCAATCACTGTTAGATATTGTGATAATTATTTTTTTCATATTAGGAATGCACCATATCACTTTAAATATATTTAAAATATAAAAAAATCATGCATGTTTAAAGTTCATATTTCAATAGATTTAAAGCTTAATAGACATTTGCTTGATTCATTACTAAAATAAATATTTCGCTGATACACTCCATAAACCCCTTCGCATGGGGCCTTAGAAATCATCCAGATGGTGCTTGGCAAATGTACGATAGCAGTCCCAACATACAACGAAGTACATTATTGTATTGAACATGCAGCAAGTGATAAGCCCCCTGAGTGTACAAAAACCGCAGCTGGGTGGTGTAGAACGTCGTACGAGATGCGCCTAACCAACATGTTGCTTTTCATTGCCAGCACTCTACGCTGTTTTTCCAGGTCTTCGTCGTACTTTAGGATGTGCCCTAAGTGCCCTTTTACAGAGGGGCACAGCATGCAATGTCATCAGCATAGCGGATTTTATTTGTGCAAATGTCGCCTGGACTGCATCCGACTCTAGCGTTGCTGAGTTAAACTTTTTGATCTTCCATATACTTGAACAAGTCCAGGAAAGTCGATCCCCCTCATGCTGAACCCAGCAAGTCAACCTGTATTGATCCGACTTTGTATCTTCCCAGCGCAACAAGTTGACCTGGTTTCTCCGCTGGGATTCCGGACGCCTTGATATTTTTTTTACCCAAATTTTCTTCTAGAGGAGCATGGACGAGTTGCACTACCTGTTTCTACATTCCTGCCTTCCACAGGGGTGCTTATTATGTATAATTGGACATAGATGGCAAAACCCACATCCATCATCACGTAATTAGCCCAACATACCGCATTTGCGGAGGAATTAGGTGCCGTGCCAGGATCTTCGACTTCCTGCATGACCGCAGCATACAAAGCTTGGTTGCTCCAAAGCCATGTCTGTGAATGCCAGCGTACCACAGGGCTCTGTGCTGCCCCCAACCCTTAAGGATGAAATGAATGATCTGTTCAATTTGGGCGATGTCAATTGCTACGCAGATGACAGCACGATGCTAGCCAGGGACACCAGTCACCAGACCGCAAACCGGGCTGGAGTGGAGGACGATAGGTGGCACCTCGCTGTTAGACTCGAAGAGAGAGCGGATGGGGTCTCCAGAACTTCGTCGATGCCATTTTGAGGAAAAGGCCAAACTCGCCTTTAAAAAGCTGGGGGTCCTCAACAGGATGCATCAGTATTTAACGCCTGACCAAAAACTGCTCGTTTACAAGGTGCAGACAATCTTGCGTGGAGTATTGTTCGCATTTGTGGGATGGCTCAGCTACGCACCTGCTTGGCTCGCTGGACTCGGCCGTGCATCTCGTCGACGACATCTAGGTATCAATGAATTTGGAAATCCTCGAACTCCGAAGGGATGCAGGGTCTCTGTCTGTGTTCTATCGTCTTTACGAGAATATTCGTCGGAGCTGTACAAGGCTGTCCCTCCGTCCCAGTTCTACCTTCGCTCAATGCCCAACACGGAGAAAATGCACATATTCACATTCCTCCGCAGGGGTCTGGAGGAGTCGCACTTCCAGCGGCTGTTCCTCAAGAAGTCGGCGCTGCTGCTGCGGCGGCGCGACGTGGAGCGCGCGGCGGCGGCGGCGGTGGCGGCGGCGGAGGAGGCGGCGGCGCGCGACCGCACCGTGCACGTGGCGGACGTCCACGAGTACGATTACGACAATGAGAACGACTTCGACTACTGCCCCAATATGAACCCGGTGAGAGGAGTTGACTCTGACGTAGTTGTACTCTGGCGGTCACTCTGATGATACTCGTATCTTGGAAACAGTTAAACATGAATATGGCGCTAGCTGATAGGTCAGTTAAGTTCTTATTATAAAGCGAACACATTCTATGTAAAGAGTCCCTAAGGCCAGCGATGGTGCGTGTCCGACCAAGGTGGACTAAGTCGCTGCATCTGGTGTTTATTGATGGTACTCTAAGACATACAAGTTGAAGCAGGTTTGGGCAGTCAAGAACATTATTACATATCTTATGTAGCATCACTAGGTCAAAGTGTGCGCGCCGATTACAAAGGGCGGATAACTCATAATCTATAAACATTATTGCATAAGACCGCTTTCGATCATTCATTTTAAAGCTTAGAAATCTTAAGAATCTTTTTTACGTATGTAAGTTTTACGTTACGTATGTATAATGTTTATTGATGGTTTAACTTTTTTTTTTTTTTGTATGTTTAATCTTGCGATCAGTCGTTTGACTATGAGCAGATGTGATGAGTGATAAGTTGGCATTAAGAGTAGGATTTCCCAGTGGAGATCTCTCTATTATTTAATTTTGGCTTTCTAGAAGCTATGGTCTTGGAGAATTTTGCGCCGTTTGAGGCGGTCGATTGTATCTGGTATTGTTAGCTTTGCAGCCAGTGGATTTGGGTGGATTTTCAGTCTATTCTGGTATCTCTCGCAGCAAGTTTTGATCTCGTCCTTGACTGTGTGGATGGTTTAACTTAATATTATAACACACAATCCTTATGCTAATTACCTATTCAAAATATACATTTGTGAAAAAAGGCGACCGTGATGTTAGAAAGTGTCGTTATATGGCCTACACCCGATTGCTGGAGATGGTTCTGACGTGTGCACGTGTCGCCAGGAGGGCGAGGAGGCGTGGGGCCACGAGGAGGGCGCAGCGGCGGGCGAGCTACACGACCAGCTGCGGCCGGAGGGCGAGCTCGGGGACATGCTGGAGCCACCCAACAAGGTGACATTAGTGGAACGATTCATTTATTTTTCTGTATGTGATTAACTTATATTTTACCAGCTATGTTTGAGAAGAAACAGTTCCACTCGGTTCTGTTCTTTTCATTAAAGGAACCAGCCATTAATGGCAAAATATAAAAAGTGCAGGGATAAATGTCACTTCATTATTTTCACTTGTATCTAGTCTTAGATTGATCACGTTTTGGGTTGTTGTTTCTTTGTACTTCTGGTTCCTTGCCTCAGACCCAAACTTATGTGGGTGAAAAAAATCATAACCTATAAACCAGTTAAATTTCTTTGATGGTTCTTCTTCATTTAGTTTATCGATTCCGCAGATCAATTAGATTGTGACATTGCTGAGATTTATAGACATTACTCGTACTTGGCTGAGCCAAAGTATGTCTTTCGACTGTCAGTTTTGACAAAAAATGTATGGACCGAATGTCAAATTTGACAGTCGGAAGCCATACTTTGGCTCAGCTAAGTACGAGTAACGTCTATGAATCTCAGCATTAGTGTAGTATACTAAAAGTTGAAATACTTGGAAATGGAAACATGCAACAATCCTTCTAATCTCACAAGACAAATGCACAAAACAAAGTAAGCAAGTCAACCAAAAGCCTCTTTTATATTTAAATCTCAGAACATTCTGTTAACCCTTTTAATTTAAGAAGCATGAATACAAAAACTTGGAAAATTAACAATTTATTATTGAGTTAGGCTATTTCGTGAAGCAGACAAAGCAATTTACCTTAAAATTTTCTGAAACCGATCAAAGATTAACGGACTTAAAAAAACGAATTACAAATGCAACACAAACAAAACTCTTCCAGATAAAGGCCATTGAATTGTGCTAACGTACCTTGAACGCAATCGTTGGCTTGCTTAAAACTCACGCACACCACACTACACTTCGGTACTGGTGCTGCGTCAACATGAGCGCGATGATGAATCAGTGTTCACTCTGTCCATAAACTACCATCCGCAGGTGGCCAAGATCTTTATCCCGTACGCGATGCGAGCGAAAAAAGTCGACATGAAGCAGCTGAAGCACTGTGCGTGGGGCATCCTCAGCTGCGGCGAGGCGGGGGAGGAGCGCGTCGCGGCGACGACCTTCGCGGCCGTGTTCAATCGGCTGCCGGAGCACCTGAGCGCGAACATGCGAGGCGCGCTCAGCGTGCCCCTCGCGCTGCTGGCCGTGCTGCACATAGCCAACGAGAAGGGGCTCGTGCTGGAGCGGCACGAGGACAACAAGGACTTTGGTATACTAGGACTCATCGAGCAGTGAGCGGGTACGGTGCGATGCGACGCGCAATGACGGGTCGTCCAACGCCCTGTGCAGCCAATATTCCTGGGAATAAAAAATGCTATCTAACGCGTAAATATGTGTGCAAGCAAAGCTGCGTTTTATGGATGTACAAAGTGTGTTTAGAAATAAGTCCCAAACCTGAGTCCAACATAAACCGATTACAATCAGCGATGGGTCTTTGCACGAACCCTACTTTTTTTTTTTGCTTATTTGAATTTTTCCTGACCGTTTTATGGAAACTAGGTGCATGACATTTTTTTTCATTGGAAAAAATCTGACCATCTTACCGAAACGGGCTCTCGTTACTCAGTCGAAATTCGTAGCGAAATTCTGCACCCGATTCCATATTTTTGCAGGTTCTCTGAATTTCCCTAAATTTTGGTATAGCCATTGCGGAGTATTTCAGAGGGAAATTATAACCATTCTGGATTTTTGCTGGCTCCCGACCGGTTCTCAGAGTAACATTGAACCTTGAGCATTCCTCTTTGGCTCCAAAGGATTGGGCATGCCTTCCTCTTTGGCTTTAAAGGAATAGGAATGGGAATAGCCCCTAAGAGGATTTTTTTCCCATTCCTACCCATGACCCTATCCCTATGACCCATCGCTGATTACAATCCCTTATTTACCCAATTAAAACTGATATCCACGTTTGTGAAACATGGTAGAAAAACCGTGAGTTTTTTTAAAACTGATATTGGCTAAATCGAATCCAATTTGTAGCAACTTTGTGGTTTTAATGGCTTTCTGTTCATTAAAATAATATTGAATTTATATTTCGCTGTTTATCCTCAATCAATGCTTTGTGTGTCGCGTTGCACTATGTTCGCACCCAATATTATTGGTGCTGATGTGGAAATAAATCCAGTGATGAACCAGTGACAGAAGGGATGCTAGACGTGCTCTCCGTGTGGAAATAACCATTCCTCGAACGTTTTGTTAAGTATCGGTATAACATTTTGTAAGCAGATGTATTCATTCTGTTTTGGACAAGGCCACAAAGCCATCATGTGTGGCTGAAGTGATGAAATAGATATAATGTAATAGGTACCCAAGTGTTATCTAGTGATTCTGCCGAATCATGGTTTCGGAGGGTGATTCTGGGCCCTACCATTTTTGCGGATTTTGAGGTTAGAATTTTATTTCATTTAGATTTATGAAAAAAATTCAACATAAATATTAGGTTGGGGACAAAGTTTCTTCGCATTTTTTAAGAAAATTCAAAACATTTTTTAATATGGTTTATTTACATTTAACTTAAGTATGTAGGTACCATTTTGTTCGATAACTTTTTGCCATCTTGTAGGTAGGGACATGATCCCATTGCTATAGAAATATTGGGACTTCTGATCAATATACCGCGACAAGTGGTTTTGGCAGTCCTCTCGTGATGTTAACCTGACACTGCCTAAAGAATTCTGAAGAGACCTAAACAGGTGAAAACCTGAAGGTGCAAGGTCAGGACTATACGGCGGATGCATTAACACCTCCCAGCCAAACTCTCTTAGTTTTTGCTGAGTGGCTAAAGATGTGTGAGGTCTAGCGTTATCATGATGAAAAACCACACCCCTTCTGTTGATTAATTCCGGCCGCTTTCTCTCAACTTCTTGCTTTAATCTCATCAGTTGTTCGCAGTAGAGTTCAGAATCGATGGTCCTGCCTGGTGGTAACAGCTCATAATGAATAATGCCCTTCCAATCCCACCACACACACAGCATCACCTTGTTGCGAGTTAACCCGGGTTTCGCCACAGTCTGTGAAGCTTGACCGGCCTTTGACCACGACCTTTTTCGCACGTTCTTGTCGTACGTGATCCACTTTTCATCACCAGTTATCAGCTTCTTCAAAAATGGTTCGGTTTCATTACGTCGTAATAAAGAATCACAAATGAGTACACGGTTCATTAGGTTCTTTCAGTGAGCTCGTGAGGTACCCAAATATCGAGCTTTTTTGTGTACCCAGTTTTTTTCAAATGCGCCAAAACTGTTTTGTGGTCAATTCCTAGTTCTTCAGCTACGTCGTAACTACTGATATGCCGATCTTGCTCCACTTTTTCAAAAATGGCATCCATTTTATCCGTAATAGGGCGACCAGAGCGACGTGCATCTTTGACATCAAAATTTCCGGATTGAAAACGCTTAAACCAAATTTGTGCTACTCTCACAGACACTGCACTAGGTCCATAAACATCGCAAATTTTTTTCGCGGCTTGCGTTGCATTTTTACCTTTTTTGTAGTAAAATTTTAAAATGTATCGAATTTCTTCATTAGATTCACTCATTTTGACAGTACGAAAAACAAATGAGAATCACACATTTTCCTAATTTGAATTTGGAATTATGTTCTTTAAAATTTAAACTTTCAATGATACCAAAACCAGCCAGATACAAATAGTATAGCCAAAGAGATTTCATTACAAGTTCATACATACTATAATGCGAAAATACTTTTTCCCCGACCTATTATATCGTTTACGCCTCCAATCGAGAGAATTTACGTTATCATTTGCTTGATTGCCGGTTTATTAAAAAAAATATATTAAGGGGTACCCTACGACCAACTAGTAGCTTCCCAATAAAAACCTTTGTATGGGAAAGTGACTACAATCCAATGAGCGGATGATATAGAGGAAATACAAGCTGTGAATTTACCTGTGTTTACTGATTTACAAATTGTGCGTGTCACAAAATGCATAAACCGGCATAAAATGGATTATAGGAGATCTATGTTCTTTGAGCCGATTCCTAGACTATTTTAACATGCATTGAAATTCGGGAATTACCTTTTTGGTGATCATAGGTAATGTAGAAGAATACTTAACATAATTTGAGACAAACTCTGAGATCTGCATAAACATATTCCATCGCTGTATATACTTTTTTTTAGTTTGCTAAGGCTTTTTATATGTAATTTAGGTAGAAATATTTTTTCTGTATGTTTTTAAAGATATTTTATATGTTGTAATTAAACACAATACAAATTTATTTATACAAACTATTCTTACCCATTCTATTCGTATCCGTGAAACCTTTTTTTATGACTTGCTCACAGTAATAAGCGAAAACCCAGTGTAAACTAGGTTTAATAGGTGTACAGGTTTTTCACAACACAATGAATTCGAGCAAATTTTCTCTTTCCCCTTCTAATTACACCCGTAAAGTATTTAATTTTAAAAGCCTTTATTTAACTTTTAATTTAACCTGCTCCTAGTAAAATAGAAAATCCTGTATGCACAAGCAGAGAAACGTGCAAACAAACAGCATCTGGTCGCAGTGACTTTAGACAACCATGTGAATTCCGTATTCCCGTAATGTAATCAATGTTTCTAAGGGAACCGTTTGCCGCTGCACCATTTGAATCAGGCTTGCGGCGAGTTACCTATTTATAAAAGGTACATTAGAGATAAAAAAATAAGACTCCGTCCATCTTGTATCATAGTTCTCAATTGAAGTATTTTTTTTCAAGAATGTTTCAACAAATGTTTCAATTGAAGTGAAACATTGGTGTACTTCACACTTAAAATAGAGACAGTTTTGAGATCCCTTTCTGTCATAATGACAACTTGAGGGTGTAAATTTATACAGAGAGAATATAAATTTATCAATACAAAGTGTTTTTTATGCGGGTTCATAGTTTCAGCTTTATTAGTTGCATTCAATAAGACAAGAACGACCTGACACTGCATCATCTACCCTGAACTTAAGTAAGAAGAGCCAGTGCTGTTATTTCGGTCCAAAAATACAGACCGAAAAATTTGGTGTTATTTAAACAGAGTTTCCATGTATTTTTGATCAACCATTATCTAGTGCAAGGCCACCTTTCGGAGTCTTCCCCGCCTGCTTAAGCTAAAGATATGAATTCTCCTAGGTGCTACATAGAGTTTCACCTATTTATCATGGCCTAAGAAGCTTCTAAATAGTGTTTAAAATGGATTCAAATGTTGGTATCTGAATGTACGCTATGAAAATGCTGCACATCCAGCAACCTAACTTTGCAAGTTCTATTACCTGCTTACCGAATTACTGAAATTGTAAATCTGAGAAGGTGCAAAAGTAGAACGAAAAATAGAGCAACACTGAAATTTGGTTTTATACAAAGATTTATTAAACATTAAACAATGACAAAGATGATGATAAAATATGTTTTAACACAATGATCAATGAGAAATTAGAACTGCTTTTCACACTGGACAAATTTTAAACAGAAAATCAGAATAGGGATTCTGTAAATATGATATGCGAAAGTTCTGTTGTTTTATAATCAATATAGAAAATCGTATATGTTGTGCAAGAAATTAACTAACTGACAAAAAATGTATTGTCAAAAATTTAAAATTTGTAGCTCTCAACAAGTATGACCCCTTTGTATGGATTCTTGCATTCATCACACAAAGTTTGAGTTTGAGCACACCGAGCTTTGAATAGCGCCATCTAACAGCATAAAAATTCAATTTGCAATTACAATGAAACCAATGAGCCTGAAATTATAAAAAATATTTGCCACAACATTTAATGATATTTAATATTCAAGAATGGCCCATAAGCTACGCTTCTCATGCAAACATAGTTTACTAATCATTTGAAAACCGCTATTCCAATTAAATTGATATTTAATATCTAATATCTGTGTCTGCACGCTTTTGTTTTTTTTTTTTTAAATCCAAACAGAATGAAATTAAAGCAAAAAGAAAATCTTCATACGAATTTGGTTTTCCCTGTGGTTCGACCCAGAATAAATTTACCGAAAAAACAAAGACATGCAGACACAGATATTTGTAGCCTAATATTAGATACCAAATATCAAGTAAGTTGAAATAGTGGTTTTCAAATGATTAGTAAACTACGTTTATGTGCGAGGCGAAATTTTCTTATGCTTACGGGCCGACCTTCTTTTACTTTTTGTGTGTTGCATGCAAGAAACTTTGTATGGGCTGCTGGGCACATGTTCAGACCACGTAACACAAATTACAAACATATAAACTAGCCTTAAAAACACTAATAATAATTTTAACAGTTTAGTTTTTTTTATATCTAAAAACCAGCTGCATTTCAGTGCGTAAAAACAACTAAATAACATTCAAAGCTTAGCTGAAATAAAGAAAAAAAACGTAACTAATTCAGAATAAATGGAGCTTATGCTAAAATATGGGTTCAACAATCTAGTAACAATTTTTATATTTCAGACTCGACTGCTCATAGCAGCCTTGGTTATGTACAGAAACCTTTAAAGTCCAAGTAACAACTGTTGTATACCCTTCCAGATAAACATATTGATTTAGTTGTTCACTGACAGTATTTGAATGTGGTAAGACAAGGCATGAAACTTGAAGGGAAAAAAATTCAAAGTTTGACCATTCATGATGTAATTACTTTCATAGAATTTTGTTGTTCTTGGTTTGGTTAGGTTAGGTTATATATATACATTAAAAAAAGTATGATTACCACCTGACCAGCCACAGCAGCATCTCTCAAAAATGAGACTAGTTTTGGTGTTGAAATGAACAAAAAGTCCACTTTTTCATACTTCAACCAAGTTTTGCATATATACAATGAGATTCAAATAAAAATAGGATGGGAACCACCGCCATTTTGAACGTCAAACTGCTAAAGCCAATTAATTTCAGTATGAAGTGCAAAAAAAGTTACTATAAAATACATTTAATTAACATTAAGATAAAATAATTAGTTTTAACAAAATATTTATTTGAAGAACAGATTAAAATAAACCGCAACTGCACGATAACAAACAAAATTAACTAATAAAACAATTAAACTGTGGTACTTTCGAGGAAACCCGACACGAACTAACACTATAACTGTTAATATACAGTAAACAGATAACCACAGATAGCAAATAATAGCCTGTATATTCTGTGACAGACACTCAATGTAATCCTACACTGTAGATTTGTGTTGTTGTCTAGTGTCGCAAGAAAGAGCCGCTACAAAAAAAGGAAACAAAAGCATGTCCATGCACATACTCTGATCGAACCTCGATTCTGATGTATGGAAAAAGACGACAGGCTTCCTTTAATATTGAAACAAATGATTCCCATTAAAACCCGTGAGGATGTGCCGACCGTACTTTTCCATGCTAATTCGAATGAAGTTAGTCACGAGCCCCGTCCTATTCTTATTTGAATCGCATTGTACACTGCCATTTATAGGATATACTGATGCTTTAAATGTTCCATCATTGTTCATTAAGGGTATACAGACGGTGTTCGTCGCTTCTACTATTTTCACACAGTTTCACATTCCGTTAACAAGAATGCTACGCTTAAGATGTTGACAGACACTTTTTTAGGTCAAACAAGCGATGTTTCACAAGGTATTTTCAACACTATTCTAGTTAATTCTATTATATTCTATATAGTAATAAGAATTCAACATTTACTGTAATTTTGCATAGCCACCTCTTGACATAATTATTAGTTGATTTGTTGAGTTGTTCCTGAAAGATTCGGAATAAACAATTTTAGTTCAACACTGATATGCATCCTTTCATATAAAGAGGCATAGTTTAGTACAGGTGTTTTAATCTGTGGTGCGACCAGTACACCTGTCCTGTGTACACTGTGACACAAAGTGCCTGGTCACATCTTGTTGCCGTAAAGCATTCTGTCACAAAAAACTGAACTCCGAACAAAGATTTATATGAATAGATAAGCCTTTCAAACCCGAAATGTGTCAAAATATTTGTGGTACTTTCATACAGATCATATGTACGAAAGCACATCCAGGTTGGCTGTCAGTGTGACTATGGTGTGCTGCAACAGTTGACATACGACTTCTATAGGGATAACTTGATTTAGATCTCTGCCTCCGACGACACTTCACAGCGTTGTGCCTGCATCATCATTTTAACATCTTAAACCTCTAAATTAAAGGTGGCTTTCGCTTCGTATAACATGTACAATCCACGCATGTCGATGTGAAGTTTATGGGAAAACGTTTCAAAGTGCATGATGTAGCCAATCAACCCGCAAACAGGTTGATTAAAATGTCTGTGTGAGAGGTGCCTCTATGTTCAGGGAAAATATCGTGGATACCGCCAGTGCCAATCTCAATTAAATCTATAATGCAGTAATTGTGATGAAATCTAACTTTAAAGTAAGCGTGTGAATGTCAGTCGCAGATCATGCATGACTAGTTTTTTTTTGTTTTTTTTTTTATATTTTGTTGAGACTACCAAGAGTAAAAGCTTGATTCTGTAAATAATCTTAAACTAACCATATCTGAGCATTAGAAGAAAGTACCCAACAGGTCTCTAAAGACTAATATCTAACATTTTGGCCGGATTATTCACTGGTACCAAAACACGCTTATCTCTAAAGTCATGTCGTTATTCTTAAATAAAAAATAAGTAGGAAATAAACTTAAAATGATTATAACTATATTGTTTCAGTTCATGTTTCATTCAATGTCAGTACAACATCCGCACACACTCAAACACAAGTCCAAGGCGTTCTCTTGACACTTCACTTCAGATTATTCAGTTGTTGGCTCAAGTAATTTTGAGGAAGCTTTTAGGCACTATTAGTCCTTCAATGCAGTCGCTGGCCTTATCTCAGGTGCCTCGTTTTTAGGTTTTATTAGAGAGGATTCTAATTGGGTTTCTATTTCTGATGTTTTTTTCACAGGGGGTGCTAGTTGCGCATCTTCTTCTGAAGGCTTTTCCAGACAGGTTTCTAATTGGGCATCTACTTCGGAAGTTTTTTCCAAAGAGGTATCTAATTGGGCATCATCTTCCGAAAGTTTTTCCAAAGAGGTGTCTACTTGAGGATCTATTACTGAAGTTGTTTCCACAGAGGTTTCTAATCGGACATCTATTTCTGAAGTAGACACAACGCTTTGGTTGTGCTCACTAACATCTAATTTACATTCGGTCTCATCTGAAGTATCAGCTTGTTTTACTTCAGCAGATAAACTTTCGAGTAGTTTGGCTGGTGTTTGAAAACATTCTTCGTAGTTGTCCTTATTGCATGGTGAACCATTGGACCGCATTTTAGGTGAATCAGGAGGGGTTGAGAATGTTTCATCTTCATTCTGGAATGATTCGTTACCACGGCTTACAGGAGGCTCTAATGTCACAGTAGGCGTTTGCTCTTCCAAAGATGACTTTTCTATAACAGTTAGATTGCCTTCAACACTACCATCATTAGATAAGTCCAGAACTCCCATTTCCTTTTCAACCGTTTCAACATCAGTACTGCTGTTTAGACTTTTTAAGCTAATATCTATGTTTTTCTCTGCATTCGTATTGTCTAGGCTATTATCGAAGTCAGTTAATCTAGAATCCTCTTTCACTTCACTTTTATTAAGTTTTAAAGTTACATCTCCGTCTTTAATGCTATTACTTAGTGTCAATCTCAACATCTCTTCAATACCAATTTCACTTGTAAATTCTTGACATTTGGATGTCATTACTAAATTCTCCTTTGCACTGTCAGCAGGATCCTTAATTTTTTCGATTTCAGACTGGGGTACTTTGATTGTGTCCTTTTCCTTATTGATTGCTTCTGATTCATTCTTGTCTGTAGGCAAATCTTTACACCCTTTGTCCATGATTTGATCACTTATAACTCCAGATTCAACTTTGTCCAGAGTCAATTCGATGGTTTGATTCGTAATTAGATTTTTAACATCTTCACCATTTAGTATAAGCCTAACAACAGTCGGTTCATTTGTGGTATCCAGAAATTCGATTTGGAACACAGCTTCGAGATTAGTCACCAGCTTTTGGAACTTCTCGTTCACCTTTTCATCGATCGAGACATCTGTTCGATGTCCGACGAGAGTGCAGTGCTTCGCTAGGGGCTCGACTTCAGCCAGTTCCTCTGGTATCTGTTTGAATGTTTCACATTTTGCTTTATTTCCATAGTCTAGAAACAGAACATGTGAGCCAACATCGCAGAACTCTATTATTTTGGCCCGGTACCACTGTTCATCTTCTGTCCAAAGGGCCACAACCAATGAGCCCACTTTGATGTCACTGGCATCATTGAACGTTTCAGCTTGAGTAAGCTTGTCGGTGATTTTTTCCAGTTTGTCATTGGACTCCTCCAGTGTGACATAGAAGTCTGTTGGAGAGTTGGCATGAGACACTGTGCCATTAGACAGGATGTCTTGGCCGAGTGGAGCAGGACGTTCAGTCGCAGGAGGGGCCTCGCACATAGTGGCCAACTCTTCAGTGACAGACTTTCCATCAAGGTACAGCTCAACAATCGATATATCTCCAGAAGCTATAAACTGGACATTGAATATAGTGGCACCTTCAGCAGCCATTTCATTAAATTTCAATTCAGACTTTCTTGACCAGGATTTAATGTCTCTTGGTTTTTGTAATGCACATTTTCTGGAGAGAGCTGGCTTTGCTTTTAGTTCTTCTGGGAGACTACGAAGTTCATTTGCAATGGATGCATTCCCGTAATCCATGAAAAGAACTTCAGTGCCTTCAGAGCCCTCAACTATGATCTGCGCACGGTACCAGAAGCCATCTTCAGGGTATTTTGCAGCACAGAGAGTGCCCTCCTCCTTATCTGTAAGTTCTGGGAAGTTCTCACTATTGGTCATAGCTGCTTCAACTTCCTGAAGTTCAGGTGTAGAGTTCTCTAGTTGTATCCAGAATTCTGAAGGTGAATTGACATGACTGGCGAAGCAAGATGCTAAGTCTCCACACTCGGCCTCTTCTGATCTTGTGGCATGGTGCTCGAATACCAATTTGTCTGTGAGGTTTTTTCCGTTCACAAAAAGGTCAACATACGTCGTAACATCCTTCAACACAATCACAGCATCAAGAGGTACTGACATGTCACCAACCAGCTCAGTGAAATAATCTGAAGCCGGTTCCGACCACTGGCCTGTTCCAGTTGGTACTGCATTTACACTTGCTTTGACTGCATGCCTCTCCTCCTTAAGATGATCCGGCATCACCTTCAAAATGTCTGGAATATTGTCCAGGACATCAGTATTACCATAATCTATAAATCGCACTGTCGTAATATCCACATCCGAATCGAGGATTTCAGCTCGATACCACATTTCATCAACAGAGTATTTGGCAACACACAATGTGCCGATATCCTTGTTTTCAAGTTCTGGGTACGATGATCCTTTTTCCTGCAGTTCTGCTTGGATTCCTTCAATTCTGGTTATTTTATCGGCCATCTGCAGCCAAAACTGTCCAGGGGTGTCAACATGGGCGATGTAGACCTGTACGGTTCCCGTCGGAAGAGAAATTGGTTCATCTGTGTTTGCCGCTTCAACCTTGGGTTCCTCCAAGGTTGTTACTTGTGGAGTCGCTATTTGCTGTTCTACTAACTTTAGTGAGAGATCTTCCCCACCCAAATGTATATTGGCTAGCCAGCCTTCATCGCCAATCGTAAGAGTCACAAGTACCTCCTGCTCTCCAATCAATTCCATTAACTTGGTCACTGCATCGTCCTGCATAGGTGTCAATCCTAGGCTAACGACTAGGGCGAGGCTGTGGGGTTCAAAGAACTTCGGATCAAGTTTTTTTATGGAGGTCTTGGGCACGACTTCATCGTTGCCATAATCAACAAAGTGTACGTTGCAATCATCATCCTTTGTAGTAAGGATAGTAGCTCGGTACCAGTTGCCGTCGCAGGATTTAGCTGCACACAGTGTCTCGGCGTCGTAGGAGCCAGTATCTTCTGGTGTACCTGGTAAACGAATACAAGTAAGTCAATGTATACTTCAGTATTTTTGAAACTGTTAGTCTGACGTTAGTATCTTTGAGCAGTCCCCGGAAATTTTAACAGTGCTATTTATGAGGGGGTTCTATGAAAGAAACAGAATTGCATTTTCATGCTAACATAAATGGACACCAGCACAGAAAAAAAGAAAAAAAAATAACCGACTTCAAAGAAAAAGCACTAAAAAGTAAAAAATAATTGCCATTTTTTTAGTTACGATTTTTGTTACTCTTTTAGTCTGCGTCAGCCGGGCACGCGCTGCGCCAATCAAGAGAACCTTGGCGACCTTGGCTGACACCGACTCAAAAAATAACAAAAATCGTAACTACAAAAATGGCAATTATTTTTTACTTTTTAGTGCTGTTTCTTCGAAGTCGGTTATTTTTTTGTTATTTTTTTTTTATTTGATTATTATCTGAAATACACTTACTAATTTGTACACGTCCTTTCCAATAAAAAAAGAATCACCGAAATCGGTTGGCGTTATATTGAGTTATTCGTCCATTTGTCGTGCACATCTTAATATAAATTTAAGACTTATATGATTTTCTCATGGATATCATTGTCAGAACTTAACCAAATAAAAATGGGACCGCTTGGGAAGCACTAGCTTTCATTTAAAAAAACATCATCAAAATCGGTTCACCCAGGCAAAAGTTATGAGGTAACAAACATAAAAAAAAAACTAAAAAAAAATACAGACGAATTGATAACCTCCTCCTTTTTTGAAGTCGGTTAAAAATACTAAAATACAGTACTACTGGGTAGCACACAGTACTTGATACTAAAGGGTAATCTTAGGCTTCCATTGACAGTGTTATTATCCCAAAAACTGTCACCTGTCACCAGAAACACCCGATTGCAGGTAATCGACGACCAAACTTAAGATTTTTAATGGATGTATGAACAATACTGAAGCTCCTCCAAAATTTAAGCTCCCGCACTTCCGTTGACGCAACAAATTTGACATTAGTTAGTGGTTGGTCCCACCCTGAATTTGGCTTAAGTAAATTTTTTTGGGCCAGTTGCGAACAGACCTTCGAATCGAAACTTTAAAATCATCATTAAAAGAACCTCACCTTCCTCATAAAACTTAAAGAGCCTATCGAGCAGATCAGCAATGAGGTCTCCATCGGCAGCCTTCTGCAAGTAGAGCAGGGAAAGGCTCTCCGCGTGGCTCACGTACGCGGCGCCGAAGCTATAGTTGTAGACTGCGCGCTCGCACAGCGGTGACACGCTCCCATACGCTCCCTCATCGGGCTCGAAAGCCGCCACCTTTGAGCCGCTCAACTCATACAGGGTCGACACCAGTCTGGAACGTTATGCAAAGATACTATATATTTTGAAACAAAGGTTGAACAGCACACTTAAAAAAATAAGGTATTATAGGAAAATTATGATAGTAGCTGATGTGCACTCCGGGCTAAGATTATGCGTAAATAGTTTAGCATAATTTTCACTTCCACGCATACCAGAACCATGTAATGGTAAGCTGAACTTTTTTCCGTGTAAGGAACCTGACAGAACAAATTTACATTGCAATATTTACAGGGTTCCATGCTTCACTTATGAAATCCTAAAAATACGAATGATCGGAAAGGGTTATAATATTTATGCCTAATTCCAATATCAATACATAATAAAGCAATCAATAATATTTTTTTTATTTTTAATAACTGACTATGACTACAATTCTCTTCACAAAACAGGGCTACTATCTGCTCTATATAGCCCACCTAAACACAAGATAAGCAAAGAGGGATATAAGGCATTCTTTAGTACATTAGGTGAACGCTTCATAGCTGGCGGAGACTATAATGCCAAACATACAAATTCGGGATCGCGATTAACAACCACCAAAGGACGCCAACTTCTGCTCGCTATGCAAGCTCTTAAACTAAACGCTGTTTCCTGTGGTAACCCGACTTACTGGCCAACAGACACTGCAAAAACGCCAGACCTGATAGACTTTTGTGTAACAAAAGGGATCGCCAACGCCTACATAAAAGCTGAAGCAAAGCTGGAATTATCGTCTGATCACTCTCCAGTCCTGGTAACAATAAACAGCGAAGTCAGCCAAGAAGTGAGACCATGCACATTGGATAATCTAAAAACTGACTGGGATTTGTTCCGGATGTTGGTGTCATCCAACCTCAATACAAACTTACCACTAAAGACAGATGACGACATTGAATATGCAGTAGAGCACTTTAATAACTGTGTCCAGCAGTCTGCCTGGATTGCATCTCCATCCTACCTAACCAGCCCTAGCAGACCCTTTAATGTAGCGGAAATAGTGGACTGTATAGATGTGGGCAGATTCACCAGCTCTCCCCAGCCGCACCTTCAGGAATCTAGCGCTCCCAGCTGGACGCCACCAGACCCTTGCACGACGGGACGAAGGCTAGTGCTGCGTCGATGTGGAGAACTCCATAGGCACCAGTTCACTTCCCAGAAAAGAGCTGATCGTGCTTGTGCTTGTTTCTTCTTAATATGGCAGGGATCGAAAAATGTTCATGGTACACGCGCGGCGGAGCGTTACGAAGTGGCATGCGCTCGCAGATTGCGCGGGAAAAGCAGACTGACCGTTAGGTCGCATTCGAAACCATCCAATGCAAATGGATTGAACTGAAAGAACTGCCCACATTCCACAAAGATAACTGAATTTTGACCAAAATCAAAATTGTGCTGTCATCCTTGTCATTCGATTAAACATGCCGCTCACCTGCCAGCAGAGAAACGTAAAGCTAGGAAACTGTGGCAGCAATCACGTTTCCCAGCGGATAAAAGAAAACTTAATTTTCAAACTGCTCAACTTAAGAAGCTACTTAGCAGGGAGAAAAATCAGGGGGTCGAGAAATATCTCACTCACCTAGACCCAACAGCTGAAACAAATTACTCACTCTGGAAGGCTACAAAGTGCCTCACACGTCCCATTACTTTTAAACCTCCAATTCGCAATGTTGACAATATGTGGGCAAAGAGTGACATCAACAAAGCTGAAGCTTTTGCTAAACACCTGACTACAGTATTTATCCCGAATCCAAACGAAGGCCCGGCTCATGTTGAAGAAGAAGCTTTATCAATACTAAATGAAACATATCAATTAGACTTGCCCATTACTAAGTTCACAAAAACTGAAGTATCTTCGGTCATAAAAAAACTGCAACCGCACAAATCCCCAGGCTATGACTTAATAACCGCAAAGGAATTAAAAGAACTACCTGACAATGGCCTACTCTTCCTAACGCAGTTATTCAACTCAGTACTGAGAGCAGGGTTTATGCCTCCCCAGTGTAAAGTAGCACAGATAATCATGGTGTTGAAACCTGGCAAACGTCCTGAGGAAGTGTCATCCTACCGCCCAATAAGTCTGCTTCCAGTCTCCTCCAAAGTAATGGAAACACTATTTTTAAATTGATTATTACCTATATTAAAGAAAAGCAAGCTGATCCCTGACCATCAATTTAGATTTAGGCAAAAGCACGTGCTGTGCTTGAACAAATACATAGGCTTGTAGATAATATAAACTACACATTTGAACAGAAAAAGTACTGCGCAGCCGCTTTCTTTGACATATCCCAGGCTTTTGATTGAGTCTGGCATGATGGACTACTTTACAAAATTAAAAAAATGCTTCCCATAAATTACTTCATCTTTCTGAAATCCTACTTGAAATCCAGACATTACTTTGTAAAGCATGGCGAAGAGGTGACAAATCTCCACGAAATTCATGCTGGGGTGCCCCAAGGAAATGTTCTGGGCCCTACCTTGTATCTACTGTTTACAGCAGATTTACCTCTATATATATAAGGAGTAGTAATGGGTACCTTCGCAGATGACACAGCTGCCCTGGCCATTCATGAAAAACACTTAAAAGCATCAGCCAATCTACAGAAAAGCCTTGATAAAATATCCTCATGGTTGAAAGAGTGGCGTATAAAGGCTAACGAAACAAAATCAGTCCAGGTATAGTACGCGCAAAACTTAAATGCCGCTGTATGTACCTGCACAGTAGTCGAATTTCAGGTCAGCTCGGTGAGCGTGCGGGGCGCGGGGCAGGAGAAATGACGCGCTCACCCCCACGCCACCTCGTTACCATAGCAACCGCTTGTTTGCGCCCGCGCCTTCCCCGTAACTAACCCCGCAATCCCCGCTCTGCAACGAGCGTTTGTACGCTCAGAGATTTAGTTAGGTGGTGGATCTTGTGCTTTCTATCATACTTTCGGTACCTACAGTTATGAAGTGTTAGTTTGTGAAGTAAACCTAGTATGTAATATTTTTTTAGTTCTAATATAAAAAATAACTCGTCCAAGTGAGAACTACAAAACAATTCGTATTAATTACTAATCAAAGGATTTAATTGATGAACAAAACAAATCAGCCCCAAAGTCCCATGCAAAGAGGATTTCTCATTTATAAAACAATATATTTTCTTATATTATTCGCATTTAAGTTAATTAAAGTGAAATGATTTATGTTTGTAAAATCAACCCTGCAGCAAGCACACATTTATCAAAGAAAGATAGCTGTAAAAAGAAGTACTTTATAAGCACATTATAAGGCTGAAAATTAACAAGCATGCAAACCTTTCGGCAATGGCGGGTATTCCTCTATTTTTAAATTAATAATTTTTTTTCTTTTCTTAAATGATGTATCCTTGCTTTCCGGTGAATTCTGCATAGCACTCGTGTTCATGTGCGTGAATACCATTTTCTTAAAAAAAAAAATTTAACATTTAATCTTGACTGTACACATGCGCGAACACAACGAAAGAGCGGCATTAAAGATTTGCGCCTGCTATAACTTACACACTTAGACGAGAAACCTGCCCTCCAGTTACGCTTAATGGCTGTCCAGTACCTCAGGCCAACGATGCTAAATATCTAGATGTCTACCTGGACAGACGCCTTACATGGAAAAAACACATCTTTACCAAAAGAAAAGCGCTTAGTCAAAGACTGCGAAACATTTACTGGCTTATAGGTCCCAAATCACAACTTCATTCCAAAAACAAACTCCTCCTAAACAAAACTATTCTCAAACCTATCTGGTCCTACGGAATCCAACTATGGGGCACAACCGCTAACTCCAACCTAGAAATCCTCCAAAGATTTCAATCAAAGATTCTGCGCATGATTGTCAACGCACCATGGTATGTTACGAACAACAGGCTCCATCTGGAACTCCAAATCCCATCAGTAAAGGAGGAAGCTAAAACAAAAACAGCAGCATTCAAATCAAGACTCGACGAACACCCAAATAAATTAGCCTCAAACTTGATGAAACCGAGGAGGGTCTTCACTAGACTGAAGAGAAAGCACCCCAAGATCTAATAACAGCCTAGTCTTATAAGCTGTGTACTTTTTGTGGAAATGTCATTGGAAATTTGCCACACTCAAGACAACTATTCCTAACAAAAAAGCTGATAAATGTCTATAAACTGACATATTGCAGTTTCAAATAATTAAAAAAAAAAAACAAAACAGGGCAAGTCAGATGTTATCTACAAAAAAAACCCATAGTCTGTCGGATGAGACCAAAAGTGAATGTTGATCCACTCACGTGGTCCCCTCGACGTAGTTGATGTAGATGATGAACTTGTTGTCCTTGAGGTGCGCCGCCAGCTGCTCCTCGGTCAGCAGCTTCGTGGAGTTCTCGTCGTAGTTGTTTAAGCAACACACGAGTGACTGGTAGTAGTAGACGCTGAGCTCCGGTGGCAACATCGTGAGCTGCAACAGTTTCATAGATGGGTCACTTAAGGTCGGCCCGTAAGCATCAGAAAATTTCACCTCCCATACAAACGTAGTTTACTAATCATTTGAAAACCACTGTTCCAACCCACTTTTTTTATGGTATCTCATATAATACTTAAATACTTTTATTATACTTAGTTGACTTTGATACAATACTTGGTTTTTTTTTGTGTGGGTCGATCCACAGAGAAAACAACATTCGTATGAAGATTTTCTTTTTGCTTTCATTTCATTCTGTTTAGATTTTAATAGCGGTTTCCAAATGATTAGTAAACTACGTTTGTATGGGGGACATAGCTTACGGGCCGTTCTTAATGGTCACGTCATTTGGTAACAATCGTCGTTATGGGGTATACTATGATTGCTGACTCTGATATCTTCCGAATCAGCAATCACATCATGCTCTGCCACAAATTTAAGTCTGGTAATAAAAATCATAATACACCTATTAAAAATGCCGACTAGAAGTGGTCATTAAATGGTAAAGCATCATAATATTTGGTTGTACATTTTTTTATCCGTGAGTTAGCTGTGCATTTTTATCAGACAAAGGTATATGTTGAAACAGATATGGCATACGAGAAAACAAGTCACCTCCATAAAGAGGAAAGACAGTTTTCCATTTATGAACCGTTGAAAACTAGTGTTTAAAAATATTTTTAAATAAAAAAAGGACCGCCTTCAAAAAAACCGGAACTATATAGTATCCGTTGGTACCCTTTGGGTACGGAACCCTAACAAGGCAAAACAACGAATGTCCAGAACCGCTGAGCTTCTGAATTTCTCATCCTTCCATTGTTCCGGAGAGTCTGTTTCTTGCGTAAGTGTTGTATGAAAATGTGTACATATCGGTCTCGTGTATCCCCTGAACAGTTGAATTTTGTAAAATCACAAGCGAGCCTTTTTGTCGTAAAAAGAAGTCACTGAAAATTTTAAGTTTCTAGGATAATTGGTTTCGGAGAAAAATAACATTTCTGGGTTCGCGGGCTTAATAAATTCGATGTTTGTTGTATTTAAGTACCAAACTACTGAACCGATTTTGATAAAAAAAATGGGACCAACTAGAATGTATACCCTTTCGAACAAAAAAAGAATTTTTCAAATCGGTTCAGGGGTCTTTGAGTAATCGGTGAACATACATAAAAAAAAAAGAGAAAAAAAAAAAAAGATTCCGACGAATTGAGAACCTCCTCCTTTTTTTCGAAGTCGGTTAAAAAGAAAACAAATACAAACCCAATTTCTTATCGGTTCTTCTTCACCAGAGGTACTGAATCCGTTACATAAAGGTGTTGTTGACAAATCCGATTGTGTAATATAAATTGTATGGAGGAAATACGAAACAGGAAAAAATTTGCTTAGCTCGACAAAAGTGCGCTTTCACAAGGATACCATGTAAATATGCTGTGTGGGTTCCGGTACTAAATACAAAAGAATACAAGTGGTCCCACTGCATTTGTTCCCGTGCATGTCGTAAGAGGGGACTTTTGTCTTTCGTGGTTCGGATTGCACGTACAAGTATAGGTCCAATTCTTTACTAACAAGGCGGTAGGTGTAAACCCGCCCTGGTTGGTAACATCGCATTGAATTAACTAACCTAAGTGTAAGTGAAAATGTTTCATGTTTACAATTCAGTCCAATGTAAGGTTGCCATGTCGAGTTCATATAAAACACAACATGAGCACGTAAATGTTGATAGAGAGCAACCGAAACAAGCCAACACTCACAGCGTCGGTTCCAACGGTGACAGTGTAGCCGTAGTCCGGCAGCAGAGCGCGCACGGCGGCCGGGTCGGACACGTCCTGCAGGATGGCGCGGCGGAGGTGCCCTTCGTGGGTGAGCGTGCAGTGCGTCTCCGCCGCGACGCTCTCCGCCGGGAGCCGCTGCAACTGGTCACACAATTCATGTATTCATATTAAGATTGCCATACTGCCTTCCTTATTCAAAAGGTGGTAACTAGATTTTAGGCACATATGTAGTTACAGCCTTTTGAATAAGGAGGGCAGCATATTGAATAGATAAAATCGATTCACTTCCTTATTAAAATAGGATATAGTTTTGTTGTCGTCCGTGGCTACTAATATGCACTTTGTAATGCCGCACATGTCTCCTGGGCAGTGCTAACCGAACACCATCCACGCTGCATCTAGCCATCGTCTTGTCGGAGCCACAGACGGTTTTTTGGGTCACTTATGCTGTGAGATTAATAGATCTTACGCTAGCTGGGCTTAGCCAAAGTATGCCTTCCGATTGTCACGTTTTGACATAAAATGTATGTAACGAATGTCAAATTTGACAGTCGGAAGGCATATTTTGGCTAAGACAAGCACTAGTAAGGTCTATGAATCTCAGCATTATACTGAGATTCAAAGACATTTCTTGGGTCTTGAGACCATTCTTAAGTCTTCCAACTGCCAAATTTGACATAACTTCCATACATTTTACGTCAAAATTTTAAGTTGGAAAACTTAAGAATCGTCACAATACACAAGACCTGTTTTTGAATCTCAGCATTAGTCTGTTTTACAGGTAATTACCATGGCTGCCATTCTGTGGAACTTTAAACTATTATATTATTATAATATAATTTTAATTTAAAGTTACTTAGTTCTATTAATTTTGAAGTATTTTCATGTGTTCGCTACCTACGAGTTGAAATAATTTTTATTCACACCGCTTAAGGTGGCCCAACCCGGCGGGCCTAACTCATTCGCGGGCACGGTACAAAACCGTGCTGTCTCGCTCTGGGACCTTCTCTGTTTCAAAGATGAAGACATGCTCCGTGATGAGGAAGATGCAACATGTCCACAAAAAACACAATGTGCATAGTGTATGATTTGGTAAGATTTACGAAAATTTTAATTTCAAAACGACTTATAGCTAAAAGTAAACCACGACCGCTGTAGTAAAAAATCTAACAAAAACCAAGTAGATTATACATCTTGATTTAATAAGCTATGTCTGATGACTTATCTTTTTAATATGTTCTTACTTTATCATTGCGTAATCCACCTCCAAAGTTATTGTATAAAACCCGCGAAAAATTCGAACTTTCGGACCTTATAACTTTTTTTTTTTTTTTTTCTTTATTTAGAGCATCTTAACATGTAATGACACAAAAACAAGCATAGTATTACAATAAAATACACAACAAGTCATTACACAACACCAGATGCCACAGAGTTCAAAAATATGGTATTTAAATAGCTGACAAAGTACCTAGGTGTCTATGTATTATTATTTTTTTCTTGTGCACTGAATAAAATACCTGCGATAACATGCAGAAAACATTAAACATTAACACTGCGATGCATTTGTATATGTAACCACTAAACATATAAGTATTCATATAAAGATTATATAGTATATTTATACATTTTGTTATTATACTATTATTGATATATTTAAACAAAAAAAAAAAAGACAATATAAAGATAATAATATGATAATATGTACGCCTTTATAAATAACCAAACAATAAAGAGGACTGTCATTCCAAAATGTTTTTAATATATTTTTTAAAAACCTTAGAAACCAAACACAATTTTACAATGCCAATGGTCATCAGACATCTCTTTCTGGCGAATGGTGATACTTCTCGTCTAAACCAGCAAGGTTTTAGGACCCAAGTTAGAACCTGTATGACTGTAGATTGATTTGTCTCTTTTTCTGTCGGCGAAAGGAAAACGGAACGTGCTAATATTAAGTGTACGGAAAAGTATATTTACTTTAGTCAACCTAGGAGAGACTATACATAGCATCTGATGCCAAATACGATTTTGGTGACGACCGCAATATGTTTGAATGTTCAATCTTTGCAGTCAATGTCCGCAACGCAGGTAAAGCATTCAATCAATGTATGTAGGTAAAATCTTAAACACTGTTACGAACATTAATCACGGTAGGAGGGACTGTAGGAGAATTCCAAATGATGGGTATACAGTAGGTAGCGAAATGGTTAGATGTAATACCCGCGAGTGGAATGTTTTGTGTCCTTGATTGACGGTAGATTATACATAAATATCACATTCCTTTGGTTAATACTACCTCAAGCTGAGACGACTCAGGCTGAGATAAATAGTCGTAACCGAAACTAATGCTAACGCAAAGTAGTACTTTGTGACGTCACTTTGAAACATTTTGTATGGACGTAATCTCAAAGCAACTCAAATTGACGTCACAAAGTACTACTTTTCGTTAGTCTTAGTTTCTGTTACGACTATTTAACTTAGCCCAAGACTTCTTCAAAGACAACTTCGGGCTAAACAATAGGTTTAAATGACATTTCAATGATCATGCACGGGTGTGTCGTGATTCCATTCGGTACAAATTAAATGCGAGTTGACTCACGAGGGCTGGGTCGAGGTTGGCGATGGTGCTCTCCACCAGCGCCGCCTTCTCCAGATCCAGCTGAATGTGGAACTTCTCAAAGGACTCGACGTGCGTCACGCGACACAACATCTGTTGCCCTATCACAATGCTCAGGTCTATCGGCTCGTCTGCGGGCAAACAAACATAACCATAAGTAAGTGATACAAACACTGCTCTTAGAAGATTCCATTAAGACAGGCAGCACAAAAGCAGGTTAATGAAGATTTATTAACATTCAAATTTAAAAAAAAGATCGAACCATATATGCCCATTCTGGGTACTGCCAAAATTATATAAGTGTAAACAACTTTTTCTCACCTTTGGCCTAACTCAATAATTTTATTTCACAATTCGTCGCACCCGGGACAAACAGGCGTATCTCATTTTTATTAAATTTGCAGTAGAGTTGCAAAATTTATAGTTTCTCTGTTTTCTTTCATATTTTACTGAACATACTGCAAATGATGCTGTAAAAATAACCTGGTATGAAGCTTTGCTAAGAGTTTAAACATAAATAATATTGCAAATTTTATAAATATTAATTATATATGTATTCTATATATCTATATAAAAGCTATAATTGTGAGATACGCCTGTATGTCACGAGTGCGACGAATTGTAAAATGTATTATGACAAAGGAAAATTAAAAGACTTCACATAATGACCTTTCAAAGTGACGGAATTCTGTTCAGCCAGCGTTGCCAAATTCTTTTCGGCCAGCAGTTCGGCGACGCTTTGCCCGTTGTTCCACAGGGACACCATGTAGAGTTCGTCCCCAACCTCCTGAAATATGCACTGGTACCTCGGAGAGTTGAAGCAAAGATCCACGTCCTTAGTGGTTTTCCACGCGCCTTCAATTGGCTTCACACCGACCAGCGAACAATGCACGGCCATCTTCGGTAGGGCCATGAGCTGCTGGTCTAGCTGCCAAATATCCTTGGATTCCACAACAAATTTATTTCCAAAATCGATGTACTGGACAATGTATTTGCCTAATGGTTGGACACCGAGCACTGTCGCACGATACAACACTCTGTCTTCAGGGAACCTCGCCAGCACCGAGGACCCGATGTTGATGTTTCCGGAGAATGGTCTCACTCCCTTGTAGATCTTTGGGATGCTGTTCATCATGTCGGTGAATGCGGCCTGCTGGGAGGTGATCTGAGCATAGAAGCTCTCCGGAGATATGAACCAAGCGACAGCAACTTCCTGCTGGGAGCCTACCTCGATCTGGGGACTCGTAAATTGAGTATCGAGAGATACGGGACTGGGCAGCTCGTTGGCGGTAGGTGGTGGGTTAACGCTGCGCCTATCGCCACCTCCATCGCTTTTATTCGAGCCAAAGCTTCGGTTCCCATCATATGGGCGCTCGGCACGATCTCTTGGGTTGAAGTTGCTTCTTTCCTGCCGTTCACCGCGCTCTGGGTAGCTTTTCTTTGGAAAGTCCTTCCTATCATTCCAGGTGTCGGATTTTTTCTCCCCCCACCTGTCCTTGTCTCCACGATCTTTCTTCTCTCCCCAACTGTTTTTGTCACCTTTATCTCGCTTATCCCCCCAGCTGTCTTTGCTCTGGCTGTCCGCATCGCATCTGTCATCATTCATGTCCCAGTCTCTTCTTTCTTTTCGTTTCGGCCTGGAGTCTTGACCGGCTCCCCAGGTATCTTCTGGTTTATTAAAATTGTCTCTGCAATATTAAAAACTTATTACAGTAAAGACGAAAGTTATTAACTGTTAATTAGTAAATAAGGTAATTTTTGTGACTGCAAGTTCCATTAAAAAAATTAGATGGTAGATAATTTCTGTTATTATTACAGGTATTATTGAAGCAATGGGTAAGCAATATATTTATTACTCAGTTAAAATAAAGTAGAAATGGAACTTAAAGAATATTTTTTGACTACAAGATTGTGTGTATCTATTCATTCATTTATGTTGAAACGGAATAAAATAATAACGAGCTATAAGCTTCATATTTTCCCCATTCAAACATGTTTTACCAATCATTTTAACACCACTGTTCTAATTTTCTTGATATTTGGTTATATTAGTTGGATAGTAGGCTCATTACGCGGCGATGCCAGTTTTGGTTTTCCTTTTAAATCCAAACAGACTCAAATCATAGGCAAAAGACAATCTTCATAGATAACATCATCACAGGATATTTTTTTGGAAAAAACTAATACATCCAATACGGATATTTGTTGCCAAATATCAAGTAAATTGGAACAGTGGTTTTCAGATAATTATTAAACTGTATTTGCATGGGGAGCGTAATTTTCTGATGCTTACGGGCCCACCTTAAGGAATACATTTAATAATTCCATGCTCATTGTAAACAAAAACATAACTGAAAATTAAATAATCAATATTCCACACGCACACAAAGTAAAATAAGAGAGAAAAAAACCGTGCTCGCTAGAATAGAAATCGTGTTACTAACAATTATGTAGCTGCGGCCAATTATACTGAAAACAATGATTACAGAATGTGTAACACCGACCAAGCGTGGAGACGAGGCGACAGCTACCAAGACAGCAAGCAATAAGGCCACACCACACTGATACAATCGATCCACCTTAATGCAAAAAAAATCTAATTGAGTGATAATTACGATTTACTTCCGTTTTCATTGCCTGGCCGATTGCACGCTTACCGCTTGAATAAAGGAGTTCTTGCAGTCAATATTTGCATAAACAAATGTTACGTTAATATTCAGAAGGTATTTCTGTTAAATATACTGCATAAGGAGCATAAAAAATGTGTATCGAAAAATTAATTAATTACACACCGTGTACTGAAAAAGTCAGAGCCGAAATGGGGTTAATCTGTTTACTTCTAAACATCTTTTGTTTTAAAGACCAAAACATTTCATACTCATTCTTGCTAATTTCATACATTTTTGTTGATCTCTATGAAATGTTTTGGTCTTAAAAACCAAAGATGCTAAGTATCGTGTACAGAATCACCCCCTTTCCGCTCTGACGACCTGTTTGAGTACACTACGTATGAAGATACTACGATTCCTTTAAGTTTAAAAGCAATAAGGTGGAAGGAGGTACCCAACAGATCACAATGCAGGCATGAGGTGGTATGTACAGATCGGTGATAAGTTATACCGCAATACCGTCTCAGCCTCTGTTGCACGGAACTTTTCTGTGTTTTCTGCGAGCCGTCGCTCTGGTGAGAGCTGGTGTCGGAATGCTCACTTCCTTGTCGGAACCGTTTGTGGTCACCTTTCGGTTTCCATGCGGGCTTACTCGATTTGTTGTCCAGTTGATCGGTATTTGATTTCCTTCTGTCAAATTGTCTATTTTTTTATCAAGTCACTCAGAGTTTTTTCATTTGGTGCCAAAATTCCAGTGCAGAATATGAATGACAAATATAATTAATAGGAATTAGCCAGGAAATTGACACAAGTATTTTTATAATGTTAGCAAAACTATTAGGAAAACAATTGCTAACTTTAGTTTAGACAAAAAAAATATCAAGAAAAAGGTGATCCTGAAATAGTATTTATAAGTTTATGGATCCGCCAAACTGTTCTACATGCAAGGAAGATTTTTTTGAATAGTGATGTGAAACATGTTACAACTAGACTCATTTATTTTATATTTTGACAATAAGGTCAGAACCCTAATACAATACTTCAGTACTGACTGTTGAATTATGGTTAGTTATTAGTAACGTGGCTCACCTGTTTGAGCCAGCGCGACCACCACCGGGTTTGCTGGAGTCTTCTCCCCAGTCGTCGGAAGACGCCGCCGCATCTTTATTTCGTTCCCAAGGCTTGGCACCTTGCCTACACCACAAACAACGTAAAAACATTTTTTATGGAAATAATCTTTAAAGACAAATGATAAAGCAGGTAGTTGTTCAGTTTTTTTTATTAAGTATGGCATATGGCGTACGGCAGACCCTCACGTAGGAGGTGCCCGAAGACGCCCGTGGGCTTTAGTTGTGAACATAGGTGATCGAACATGTGCTTAATGCCAATGATGATTACGATATACGACTTCTCTGAACTTGGATGGGGTTGGGCTAGAGTGTAAGATCCTTAAATTACATCAAGAGTTATTGTTTCTGTAGACCCAAAACGCTGGCCCAGGTTAAGTTGCAGTGTTTGTGGGTGTCCGATCTGAATAATACTGTATATACTTTTCCTGATGATGTGCGCAATGTGGCAGACAAGAAACGTCGGATAAAAGTAAGATTTACACAGACACACACTGTAAAATTTAAGTATTAATAAATAGATGTCTCATTCAAGATATTGAGACAACATACCCATGGTCCCCTTGAGATTTGATCCGCAAAATACAGTAGGTGCATCAATTGTACAGAAGGCAAGAGTGGAATTTATGCATGCAACAAACCGATCACATTGTTTGAAGACTTTTTTGCAAACACTAACAGTGGACATTGTATGCAGGTGATATTTTATATAAATAGTTACTAGGAAGAAAGTCGCCACATTTCGGTTTTGTGTTTGTGGCTAAACGAACAACCACAGATCCCCACATGCTTGCACATACACCGTAACATTTTGCTGTGCAACGGGTGCAGGAACATGGTATCCCACAAACCTTGCACTTCTACCTTCGCGCGGATGCTTCTCGCTGTGACGGCCGGGACCTGATCGGTCGAAGCCTTCCTTGTTAACCCTGCGGAGTGGTTTTGTTCGGCTGTCAGTAGTGACGATGATTTTTCAGGTTTGCGATGATCGCAAGAGATCAGCGACAGATGTTTATAAGATAAGATTGAGATAAATGTGCAAGCATGCGAAGAAATCCGTAATTTGATGGAAAAGTAAGTGCTGCAAATATTTTACACATGGTGGTAACTAAGTAACCAGAAGTTAGTAAAAATATAAATATGTGAGAATGTGTAGGAAGAGAAGTCAAGAACATAAATTAAGAAATAATAAAGTAAGTTTGCGAAAGATAAGAAAAAAGTCATAGAATAGAGTTAGAATATCGGCCAGAGTAGCGATCAATACTAAAAAATACTATAATATCAAATGGGAGTAAGGCTGAGATAAAAAGTCGTAACAAAAACTAAAGCTAACGAAAAGTAGTACTTTGTGATGTCACTTTGACACATTTTGTATAGACGAAATCTCGAAGTAATGGCGGTGATCCTATCCTATTCTTATTTGAATCGCATTGTACATTGGTATATAAATAACATAATTATAATATGAACTGAATGAATCATAACAGATGCTCATGGCTAGGGTGAAAACGCCAGCGGACCTGTCATTGCGCGCGCGGAAGCTGCCGCCGCGCGGGGCCCACTCGTCGGCGTCGCGCGGCCGCCGCTCCTCGCGGAAGTGGCGGTCGCTGCGGAACCGGTTCCGGTCCGGCTCGCCGCTCTCCGGCGACGCCACCTCCGCCTCGGGCGACGCGGCCGCCGGCGCCGGCGCCGCCTTGGGCTGCGAGGACCACCGCATTGTCAATACAAGATACATGTTTTTTTCCAATTCCATGTTCTATGGTCTAACCATGGCCAAGAGCTGGCTTTTGACCACAGATGAGCGAATATAAAATGTATTTGAAATATTAATATAATATGATGATAAGATGCTATGAATTTAATATTTATTATTGTATTTTAACTATTACTATATTTTATTTTCTATTTGGTGCTAGCATTGCTGACTTTGCAAAATTTAAGTGTAGTTATAGTTTATTTCAAAATTTAGCCTTAAGGTGGCCCAACCCGCTCAACTCCCCATGCAAACGGGGAAAGAAGATCACGCCCATATTTCTTATCAGAGATCCCAAATTTGGCTCAAAAGAGCTTTATTTGATCGTATTAGATGTCTGATGACCGTTGGGATTGTAAAATTGTGTTTTGTTTCTAAGTTATAAGGTCCGAAAGTTCGAATTTTTCGCGCGAGTTATACAATAACTTTGGTGGTTTATTACGCAATGACAAAGTATGAAAATCTTTAAAAGATTAGTCATCAGACAGCTTATTTAATCAATATTTATAATCTATTTAGTTTTTGTTAGATTTTTGACTACATCTGTCGTGGTTTACTTTTAGCTATAAGTCGTTTTGAAATTAAAATTTTCGTAAATCTTACCAAATCATACACTATGCACATTATCTTTTTTGTGGACATGTTGCATCTTCCCCATCACGGGAGCCTGTCTTATTCTTTGAAACAGAGATGGTCCCAGAGCGCAACAGTGCGGTTTTGTATAGTGCCCGCGAATGAGATAGTCTCGCCGGGTTGGGCCACCTTAAGTGAGCCTCTTGCCATGATATTGACAAATATTGAACTTTTTATGCTTTCGTTCTATTGTATTTAATTGTAAATGTTTGAGATTCCAAGTGTTCCCTACGTCCCAAAGGAGGATTCATAAATACAAATACAAATATATTTTTTTATTGTTTCAACACAGATTGAACTTGAACGACTTATGAAGTGACGTCAATACAAGATTGTCAATACAAGATCTTTATTCCAATTCCATGTTCTATGGTCTTACCATGGCCAAGAGCTGGCTTTTGACCACAGATGAGCGAATATAAAATGTATTTGAAATATATTATTTTGTATTGTTTCAACACAGATTGAACTTGAGGGACTTATGAAGTGATGCAACATCTACAGGAATGATGATTTCTCTAAATTCCTTATTATACAAATATTTGGTAAATGTAGACTTCTTAGCCGATATTGGATACGAAAGTCAAGGGGTAGTCAGATTAATATAGTTCTACGGAAGTCCTGAGTGGCCAACACAATGGAGATTCATTTAACAAATGAACAAAAATGAACTGAATCCAAACTTTAGTTTACGAATGCAAAAGATATGTGACATGTCCGCTCAATTTAGTGAACAATTCGTCGCACTCGGGACATACAGGCGTATTTCACAATTATAGCTTTTATATAGATGTATAGAAACTCTTAGCAAAGCTTCATACCAGGTTATTTTTTACAGCATCACTTGCAGTATATTCAGTAAAATATATATATATATATGAAAGAAAACAGAAACTATCACCTTTTCAACTCTACTGCAAATTTAATAAAAATTAGATACACCGGTACGTCCCCGGGTGCGACGAATTTGTCCGACGACTGACGCGTCTCATCGCTGCCGACTCGACGCGGACTCACCGGCGTCTTGTGGTGCGCGGGGCGCGAGAGCTGCACCATGTGGCGCGCGATGTCGAGCGGCGGCGACGCGGCGTCGTGCACGAGCGACACGAGCATCGCGCCGCCGAGGTGCGCCGCCACGTGCGCGCGCAGCGTCTTCTCCAGCGCGAGCATCTCCAGCTGATTGGATGTCTGCGTCTGCACGGGCTTGTCCTCGAAGCCCTGCCCACGACATTCTTGTTGACTAATCCTGACTCCGATAGCAATGTTATTTCTTGACTACTAATATGACAATGTTTATATTGCATTTGTATTGAATTTATTTTAAGACAGTGTTAATGTTTTTAGTATTTTTTTAAGACATTTTGACAATTTTATGGATATTTTGTCTATTTGATGACCTCAATTATTCCTAGTTGATTTTTAGATATTTCAATGTGGAAAATATGTTAAGTATATTATGTTTTATTCTAGATATTAGTATCAATTTTTTAAATACTAACTACAAAATTTTGACGTTGTCTTAGTGTAAAGCAGTGTACCTAAGGTTGAATAAAGAATTGAATTGAATGGAACAGTTATTAGGGTTCCGTGCCGGATGCCAAATGAAACCCTATTACTAAGCCTCCGCTGTCCGTCCGTCTGTTAGTGGTCTGTATCTCATGAACCGTCATAGGTAGACTTCACAGAGTGTGCATTTCTGTTGCCACTACAACAAAAAATAGGAGAAAGAATAAAGGACCCCATACAAGGGCAAGGATTTTTTTGTGTTCCATCGTGTACGATGATACAGCCAAGTTAGAGTCCGACTCGCACTTGGCTGATTTTTTTAAATTTTTTTTTTACGAAATACACAAAAAAAAACAATTCAGTTTCAGTTTCAGTTTCTTTATTTACTCCATTCGGTGTATATTACACACTCGGATTCGTCATTTTTTTTCCTGTCGGTTCGATTACTTCTGGCGAAGAAGAGCCGACAACAAACTTTGTCAGGTTGGTCATTGTATTATTTTATTTTCCATTGATACTGCACTCACTTATTCTAAAACCCAGTACACGCATCAGTTTATAGTTGCTAGTATTATGAATCTAAGCATATTAATAAATGGCATGACAAAAATGTTCATATCAGGCCTTTTTTACCCCATATACTCCGTAGCGTAGTTTTTAGGTCTCCGTACCCAAAGGGTGAAAACGGAACCCTATTACTAAGCCTCCGCTGTCCGTCCGTCCGTCCGTCTGTCACAGGGCTGTATCTCGTGAACCGTAATAGGTAGGCAGTTGAAAATTTCACAGAGTGTGTATTTATTTTGCCGCTATAACAACAAATAGGTAAAATAAAAAATAAAAAAAAATTAAATGGGGTCCCATACAAAAATCGTGATTTTTTTTTTGAAATCTTGTACGATGGTACAGAACCCTTCGTGTGCGAGTCCGACTCGCACTTGGCCGGTTTTTTTATTAGTTCCAAAAGTTGCCACTTTTGGAAATAATAAAAAAACATGTTTTTAATTTAGTTATTTTATAATTTATAAAAATTTACTTGCAACTACGAAAATTCCGCTTCTCCCCATATAATATGAAAGTTTGATTCCTGACGGTAAATAATATGAATACTATAAACAACGGTCATTGTTAAACAGGCGTGCAGCCAGATATTGAATAACCTGCAGAATGTCCATGCAACAGCATCTAATTACCGGCGCATTTGCACTTTATGCATCAGTTTTTTCCGTACAATATTAGTCCGAGTGCACTTTTACAGCCTTAGTAATAAACTATTCTAATTCCACCACTTTATCTCGGAATAGTTACCCCAGGCTTTACGATGGTATAAGCCAAAAAGCGATTTATTACTATCAAACCCAGTGACATTTGGTGATGTGTGGGGTCACATGTGTCAAATGTGACAAATTATAAACAGCTTTATCGGATAGGTATTTATTTAGAATTAGTCAATTCTCTGATCACCCCATATTCCCTAGATTGAATTTGCTCTCCAACTATATCTTAAACAGTATATATTGGTCGAACAAACAGAAACCAAGACTTATTGTAAGTTTTGACAGGTTTAAGGATTTAGAAGCCCCTACCCATCGCTCTCCATGCTTGCCTGTGTACGGAACGAATTTCGAGGCTGTACTTGTAAGACCAAGAGTTATTTTGGACTTCGGCTTACACAAGGATATGCCACACGCAGAAGAGTCTTTAAAACGCATACTCAACCAATCCTGGCAAGGATGGCATGTCTTGTACACTGATGCCTCCAGATTAACTCCAAATGGGAATGTTGGAGCTGCTGTATTTAAACCGGATACTAAGGACTTCTTGCGGGTTATGTGCCCCCCTGAGACGTCGGTTTACACTGGCGAATGTCTTGCGCTCCTCGAGGCTGTAAGATTCGTGTCCCTTTCTGATGATTGTTTTGATAGAACAATAATTCTCTCTGATTCCCGTAGTTCTCTCGAATCCCTTCTACAAAATCCTTTTCACTGCAAAGTTCATAATAATATTATTTATTGCATCAAAAGTATCCTCATTACACTTGGACAAAAAGAAATAGTATTTGCTTGGATTCCCTCACACTCCGGCGTCAAAGGCAATGAACGGGTAGATGCCCTTGCCAAGGAGGCCGTTATGTGCGGTGACAAAGTACCATATATTAATTTCCCTTATGACCTAGTAGCTCTCTCAAAATCTTTCCTTGAAAAATCTTGGTCGCATGAGTGGGTCCTGTCCAGCCGTTTGAAGGGGACACATTACGCCAGAATCCAGGAGTTTATTCCTGCAAAACCTTGGTTTTTCAAGATAAATGCCAGCAAGAAAGATACCTCGGTCCTATGCCGCATGAGGATCGGTCACTGTTGCATCCCAGTTCACTTGGCTAAGTTACACATATACGACTCCTCAATCTGCGAGTGTGGCTTAGATGAAGGACACTTGAACCATATTCTTTTGAGCTGCCCAATTACCCTAGCTCCAAATTCTCCCCCCCTTTACGTAGCTTTACCCTCCTTGAAAATTCCTCTTCCTACTAATATCGAAACTATTCTCTGCACTAGAAATATGCGTGTTATCAGATTCATTTTAAAATTTATTAAATTAAACAATATTAAACTTTAATTATTAACCTACCCATAGAAGTTAATTAATATTGTGTATTTATTTTCTACCTGGCGCCTGCTCAATGGTATTGATTATTTATTTTTGACACATTTTATACAACATAGAGCTCACGAAAGTAACCTAATAAATCAACACTAAATTCAAAAATCCTTTTTAATTTCTACATTTATTCCGATTATACCGTGCTTTGCTTTTACTCGACACTGGCAGAAATACGCAAAACTCAAGCGTGATTGCCAAAAAGGCTAATCCACCAGCCTGGTGTGAAGCCTTTAAAGAAGAAGAAGAAGCTGTTTGGTTTGATGACGGCATTTTACTCTTTTTCCCTAGCTATACTAGAGTACAACCTAGACATTTTCATCAATTTTACAATAATCTATTCCATGGCTTAGCAGAGGATCAGCTTCCACCTCCATTATTAGTATTGTTTTTTTGACAGCAAGGAATAACTAAGGAATTGTGATGGTGTAAATGTTTTTTAGTCAGGCTGTTACTGTTTAATGTATCGTTTATTGTTATATATTCTTTTATATACAACAAGCTTTTTTTATATTTGGTTTTTCAAACTATTTCTCTCTCTTTCTCTTTTCTAGAAAGTCTCATTTTCTTCAACACTGCGATATTGGACACCGGGTGGCTAAGCTCAAATAGCAGTGGGCTGGTCACGTCAGCCGAAGAGACGAGGACCGTTTGAGTAACCGTGTCCTACACTGGCAGCCATGGACAGGAAAACGGAGCGTGGGAAGGTCATCCGCCCAGGTGGGACATCAAGTGCGTCGGCGGAAAGCAGTGGTTCCGTACCGCTGAGGGCCAGGAGGACTGGAGAAGAATTGGAGAGGCGTTTGTCCAGCAGTGAACGCAAACATGCTGACATGCTGACTGACTGACTGACTGCTTTAGTTGATCGCTCGCTACAACAATCACATCGTACCTTGAGGGCGCACTTGAGCGCCTGCGCGGGCAGGTCGAGCAGCGCGGGCGTGACGCTGCGCAGGTCGGCGAGCGCCACCTCCTGCTCGTTGCCGTAGTCCACGTAGCAGACGAGCGCCCGCTCGCCGCGCGCCTCGAGCACCTGCGCGCGGTACCAGACCCCGTCGTCGGGGAACAACGCGCAGCATGGAGCGCCCTCATCGACGGACGTTAAGGGCGGCGCTGCCTTGCAATGGACATCGACCGCCTCCATCACCTGTTGATTACATCGAATTTATTCATTCAAAGTTATTGAAGCATTGACATAAATATTAATATGCAAGGACAGGCCTTCCCATTAAATATTCTCAGTCATTTAATGAGAAAAATTTACTCTTCCAACTGTACTGCATGTGGCAGACCGGAGGATCAATTTCATGTATTGATAGAGTGAACGAGAAATGAAATATTGAGAGCCAATGTTATGACATTTTTATGCACCGATAGAATCAACTTGTTTTTTAGATTTCACGAAACCCTCGGAAAACCCAACCCAAAATTCCGAGAGGTTATTCATTTCTTCGAGCAACAACTGACCCTTAGAAACTCTAATTAAACTGTATTATTATGGTAGTAATATATAAAGGCTCTATGGGGCTGACATAATTGCTAAGCGGTTAAAGTCCCAACAAAATAGATAAAAAAAAGACAGGCCCTTCCTTATAACATAAATAGAGCAAAAGGGTGGTGTTCTATGCGTCGTGGGGACACACACCACTTTGTCGCCAGACAGCCGCTCACTGTCGTCATGCGCGTGTGCGTCGCCTCTGGCTATAACAATACTTCCCAAAAATGCCCAATTGTGTGTTAGAACCGTGCAAGAACTACATAAAAAACGCAAAGAAAGATGGAATATTGAAATACCGCTACAGGCGACCGAAATGTATGAAAGGGCTTATCCTTATACGTTGTGCATGAAGAAAGTTTCAAAATAAAACCAACTCTTTTCGTCATGCAGAACGTATAAAATGACACGGAGCACTGCATAAAGCTCCCTAACATGTATACATTAAAAGCCCAAATTGTTACGAAGCCATATTTATGACAGAGGAAAATATTATCACACACTTAACCTAACCGTACAGTAATGTTTTTTTTTTTTTTTTATTCAAAGTGTTGATAGGACTTTAGCCGCATTGCGGTTATGCCAGTCCCATAGTAACTATTGTACACAGTTTTAAGGTCTCTCTAACCTCTTAAAGCTAAAGAGGCCTTAAAAAAATGTATTAATGTTTTACAATTTTTAGATAGTGGCTGCGATAATGCATAATGAATTCCGAAAAAATAGTTGTATGCATCTAACTTCAATTTGTCCATTAATTTTCGCCTCAGTGGTTCGTTCTGCACACACTCCATCAAAATGTGAAATTGGTCTTCAGTCTTATTACATACATTACAATTAGGTGAATCCACTTTTCGCATCAAATAGGCACTTTTATTTAGTGGAGTGTGTCCTGATCGGAGTCTCAAAGCAATTACAATGTCAGTGCGGGAGAGACCTGAGCTTTCGAACCATGGTCTTCGTAGCGGCTCATTTTGGAGAGTCTTGTACCAAATGCCCTTCTCTACCGATCTTCTGTCGAAGTGCTCTTTCCATTGAGTGCTACAGAATTCTTTAGCATCCGTCAAAAGATCACTAAAGAAAGGCTTACATGTCCAAGTATTGTCACAATTCACTGCACTTTTCGCTAACTTGTCGGCCCGCTCGTTGCCTTCTATGCCAATGTGAGATGGAATCCATTGCAAACTCACTTCCTTGCCCATAGACTGTAAATGTAAAAAAAGATTTAAGATTTTATATGCGATAGGTCTTCCCCGTGACCCTCCCGTGCAATTCACCAAGTGTTGAAGAGCGCTTTTAGAATCTGTTAAAATGATTATTTCATTTGATATTACACTAGAGCTGTACGAGAGTGCTTCGAGTATTGCTACGAGTCGGCTGCCATGATTGGGATGCGTGCCTCAATTTTGAATTCCATCCCACAACGGACTTGCAGATCCCAGAAGGCTGCACCGATACCATTACTATCAATAGATCCATCAGTGTATAATTGGTAATGTGATTTGTAATTGGTTTTCAACATTTTCTCTGACGCTGTCCGGAGTTCTTCAGTATTGTAGCACCTTTTTCCTTTACTTTTGGACGGGATGGTGAGGCTTACATTGGGTGCGATCGGTATATTTGCTATCCAGGTACACAATGAAAACATGGGTAGCACCTCACTATTTTCGATTTTACAATGCTTATATCTTTTATAAATAATAGCTAAAATCGGAATACTATGGTTATGCCAATAGTTGTTGTCACTAGTTTCTGCGAGTTTCTGTATCACCAAAATTATGGGGTTGTTTTCATGTGACATTGCTTTTAGTACATACTTGCTAGCTAAATAGTAAGTTCTTATTTGTAGGGGTTGTATACATAAATCACTTTCCATCACGTGTATAGGTGTGGTCCTGCTGTACCCTCCAATTATTCTCAAAGCTCTATTTTGTAGCACACTAAGTTTGTTGAGATTAGATTGACAACTATTTCCATAGAGAAAGCACCCATAATCCAAGCGGCTGCGTATTAGACTTATGTATAGACGTCTCAAGTGAACTGGGTGTATACCCCAAGAACTTCCTGCAAGTGCTTTAAGTATGTCTATATATTTTGATGTTTTTGAAAAATTTTGGATTACTTGCTTTTTCCATTTTAGACCTTCATCCAACCATAATCCCAGAGATTTGACAAATGATGATCTCTTAATATTTCTATCATCGAGTTGAATGTTTACATTATTTCTCCTGTGACCCCTGGCAAAAATACATATGTCTGTCTTTGATACCGAAATGTCTAAACCAATTTCATTTAACTTTTTTACAATGGCTTTAATGTTGCTTTCTAATATATTTTTTGCATCATACAATTTTGAAGATGTAATAAATACAACAAAGTCATCAGCATACTGAGAAATTAATACGTTGGTAACAGATTTACAAATATTGGCAGTAATTAGGTTAAACAAGAGTGGTGACATTGGATCTCCTTGAGCAAGCCCTTCGTCACATTTCCTGATTATTAATGAACCTTCCTCAGTAGGTGTCTCTAACAGTCTTTCCCTCAGAAAATTCCAAATGTAGTGTATAATTTGCTTGCCAAAATTATAGTTTCTCAATGTTGTTATAAGTACTGTAGTATTAACATTATTGTAAGCATTGTCTATATCTAAGAAGCAGGCGAGAGTGGGCTGGTTCTGGACCTGTCCGAGTTGTATTGAGGACAGTAATGTTTGATATTTTGATTTTGATTATTTAGTCCTATTGAACATAAACTAATACTTTCAAGCCTTGTCGTGTAAAGCACACAACAACAAATAGTGCAAAGTGCCTCACCTCATTCAGTGTATCAATATTGTCCGAAAGTTGCACGAAGAACTTGATGCAGCTGTCCACGTAGGACACCAGAACAGAGCATGTGGTGCCAACCGGAAGTGCATCCAGGTGCTTCAGATCTAGCTCCTCCATCGACGACTGCTCCAGTAGCAAATCAGTCACATTCTTCTGATTCAGGTACAGTTCTGCAAACTGGATCAGCGGCGCCTCCTCCGCCTGAACAACTCTTAGGGTCCCAATTTTGTGCTCGACGAGACTCTGAAACGCTTCGTTCAACTCCGGCCCGGGACGCAGCTGATGCGAACGGGCGAGCCGGAACTGGAAGCAATACATCGGCTGCTGCATGAACTGCTCTGGTATCACGAAAACGTCGTAGAAAGAAACCAGCTCCGTGTCCCCAAAGTCCACGAAGTACAGCTTTGCCTTGGAGCCGCTGACACCCATTGAGAGCGCACGGCATATAGTGCGGTCGCTGGACTGGCGGCCAAGGCAGACCGTGCCCGGAGCCGGCGGCGAGGGCAGGTTGCGGTGCGGCAAACGGTTCAGCTCATTCATCATTTCCTGGAGCCTCTTTGCCTCGCTCGTCAGCTGCACAGCGAACACCTCGGGCCCCTCGCGGGCGATGGAGATGTACACCTTGTGCTCTGAATTGGGCTGGAGGAAACGTACTTTGTATGCTAGGCTCTTTTTTGGCGACGGCGGGTCTGCAGTGGCTAGACCGGGCGGCGGTGTGGACACATCGGACTGTGGCGATGTAACGACGTCGGTCCGCATACTCGGAACTCCAGAGAATGGTTGCCTCCCGAGTGGTTTTAGATTAGTCACATTTCGTGGCGCCGAGCGAATTGCTTGAAGCCTCTGGCTAACGGAGAAAGGGCTCGGAATTTGAGGTGCACTCACGTAGCCTCCGTTGAGTGAGCTGTTGGGTGAATTGTGCATACGCATGGTTGAAGCCGGGTTTGCCGGAAAAGCTCTGTTAGGTGCGAAAGGCATCATGTGCTCGGGATGGCTGCCATCCTGCGGTGCTATTACTGGCGATTGGGCCGTCAACAGCACGTTTGGCTGTATCTGGCTGAGAAATTCTGCTTGCGCCTGGGTGCTGATAAACGATCCATAGCTGTGCGTAACCAACTGGCTAGAGAAGTCGCTTCCGTTTATTTGCAGGGAGACAATCGAGTGCGTTGGGGTATTCGCCTCTACTACGATTACCTGGTCTTTGTAACACAGTATATTGGTCAGTTGCTTGAGTATGAGCGGGTTCCAGAAGCCGTCAGGTTGGTACACGCGCGCGAGTACATATTCCTCCGCGAGCGGAGGCAATGCGGCCAGTGCCGGGGCAAACTCCAGCGTGCGCGCAGTGTTCGCTGCGATTTTATCCTTGTTACCGTAGTCTATGAACAGAACGTGCAGATACCCGTCTTGGGCCGACAGCACGCGTGCTCTGTAAAAGTACGAGTCCTTGTACAAGGAAGCGATGATGACACCCGGCCGAGGGGTAGCGCCCGGGGCCATGACGCCCTTACCGGCTTTGAGGTCGGCGTCGGCGTCCGCCATCAAACGCTGCAGAAGGATCGCATTGTTTTTATCCACATGTCCGGATATGCGCAGGAGTGCATCGGACCCATCAACGTTGGTCACGTAGAGCGTGCACCCCTTACCCGGAAGGTCCCCGGGTGCCTCCATGATTATTTGTAGTTCGCAGTTCAGGAGCTTACATATTCCAACGCAGCTCAGAAGCACCACGCTCCGGGTGCTCGTGTATGCTCGTTCTCAATGTTATTTTTGTGCTGCAAGCAAATAGAACGATCACAGAAAAATCAGCCAACAGCCGGCGAAGGAAAGGTCGCAAAACTCGCCTAGAAAAGATACACACGATAGACACTAATGGACGCAAAGCGAATACTTCCGGCTCCGGCCGGTCCAGATATTGTCTATGGCAATTCAAAGGAAATTGGGGCCAACTATGGCGGCTGTAAATTCTCATCCGAGTTTTCTCGCTAAAAGTCTCGACCGAGACCCCTGGGCGAGAGGCATGTGCGCGAGGGCAACCATGCACTCTTGCTAGATCAGTTGATATTGTGAACTCAAGCAGTCGTATTCAGAGTGAACCTGTCAAAACTTTGTACGGGATTAGCACCGGACTAACCATACAAAATCCGGTTTAGTCCGGCGCCTCAAAGTAAGTCCGCCCATTCTGAATACGGCTGAAAGAACTTATGGACGTATGGCTGCTGTTGCCTTATGTACCATCTGCTATTACAGTTATTTACACACCTATGATAAAAAAATAGAAATAAATGGCGCACACGCAGATGGTATGTAATATTTAAATCATCGATTGTATATATGACCTGTGCAATGGGGAAGAAAACTCAAAGTTTATTGTGGATGTCGCATGAGCGAGCTCACCTTAAAAACGTCAAAACTGTCATTCCTGTCAAGTTTGACGTACGAGTTTTAAATGAAAGATATGTAGTTAACCCCTTGGCTGTGTCCGGCACATACGTCGTGCCACCTACGAAAATTCCCTTGACTGTGTCTGGCACGACATATGTGCCGGCTACCAATCCTTCGAGTTTTAATTATGGACGCGTTCTGTGGACATTTTCTGTGCGTGCTGTCGCATTTTATATGGCTATACTGAACAGACCTACACTCTGGAAACATCAGATTGACTTCCCCCATAGACTTTTTACGATTGCAAGCCATTACATTGCAAGTTGCATTTAGCGCGCGCCATTTGTTTTGTCGTGTGGTGAAAGTACAAGTTTTTTAGTGCAAGATGGAACGAAAGCGGCAAGTGTTATATACCATTAGAAGCGCATTCTCAGCGTGAATTCAATTGCGGTGTTTGTTTGATAAGCATTATACATTTTTTTGGAAAAAAACTCGTCTGATTTGCTTACCCACGCCTGACGCCATTTTAGACAGATGAATGTACACGCATCCTAGATAGTTTTTTTGTAGAACGTCATGCAATATTATTTTTGATCATTGCTAAACGATTTACCACGAATTTCACAAGTTTTTCAACAAAATAAGAAAGCCGAATTTCGGTAACTACACTTGTTGAGCCAATTTGAACTCTATTATGTTTGGAGGCCATATGTCATAAAGCTTATATTCGATTGTGAAATGAAATCGGATGTCGCGTCAAATCGCTGTACTGAGTGGAAAAAAAGGAAGAGACGTAAAACATTGCTAATATTGATTTTTTGTGTTTTGTTTTAGACGACTTTGAAAGTTTTGGGCTTTGTTTTATAGGTTTTCGGGGTTATGGATTTCAAATATGATGTCTGTTTTGAAATGAAACGTCACATTTCAAAAACAAGAAAGGCCGCCACACCTATGTTTAGTTGCATCGTCATGGTACTCGTTTTATAAGTTTTCGGGGGTGTCTATTTCAAATATGATATCTGTTTTGAGATCAAATGTCACATTTCAAAAACAAAATGGCCGCCATACCTATGTTGAGTTGCATCGTCATGGTACTCGTGTTATAGGTTTTCGGGGGTGTCTATTTCAAATACGATATCTGTTATGAGATCAAATGTCACATTTCAAACACAAAATGGCCGCCACACCTATGTTTAGTTGCATCGTCATAGTATTCGTTTTATAGGTTTTCGGGGGTGTCCATTTCAGATTTGATGTCTGTTTTGAGATAAAACGTGACATTTCAAAAACAAAATGGCCGCCACACCTAAGTTCAGTGACATCATGATGGTACTCGTGTTATAGGTTTTCAGGGGTCTCGATTTCAAACATGATGTCTGTTTTGAGATAAAACGTGACATTTCAAAAACAAAATGGCCGCCACACCTAAGTTTAGTGACATCATGATGGTACTCGTGTTATAGGTTTTCAGGGGTGTCGATTTAAAATGTGATGTCTGTTTTGAGGTAAAACGTGAGATTTCAAAAACAAAATGGCCGCCACACCTAAGTTCAGTGGCATCGTCATGGTACTCGTATTATAGGTTTTCGGGGGTGTCTATTTCAAATACGATATCTGTTATGAGATCAAATGTCACATTTCAAACACAAAATGGCCGCCATACCTATGTTGAGTTGCATCGTCATGGTACTCGTGTTATATGTTTTCGGGGGTGTCGATTTCAAATATGATGTCTGTCTTGAGAGATTTCAAAAACAAAATGGCCGCCACACCTTAGTTCAGTTGCTACGTCGTGGTACTCGTTTTATAGTTTTTCGGAGGTGTCGATTTCGAATATGATGTCAGGGCGGTTCCCCGATGCCGAATCTGGATAATCTGCCCCTCTTCGGGAACACGCCTGGGGTTTATGTGCGGCAACTCCAAGATCATCCAAGGCAATCCGATGAATCGAATTACGTAAGTTTTATTGCTTGTTTCACATTAATCCTATTACCTGTGCATTGTGCTACCGACATTTCTGCAAGGAGTTCAAGATCAAGCTTGAGGAGTTAATCAGTTCAAGTAACTTCTTCGCGATTTTGGCTAATGCTACTATTGTAATTCATATAACCTGTTCATGTAATTTCTTTGACAATTTTAACTAAATGCTACTATTGTAACATTCAGTAGCATTATTTCATAAGTTATATTGTAATAAGTTTAGATTAAGAATAAAAAAACTCCACCCAGCGCAGTTTCTTTGTAGCTTTTCATTTGTATGGTATATTAGAAGCTACGGATTTTTATAGATTGATGAAGAACATTCCTGGTCATCATCGGACCCTGAATGTTCGGCATGAGGTTAATGCCAATCCAGTTTCAGCTTACCAACCAAACCCGAAGCATGTAGCTAGCGCCGTTGCTGAGTACCAGCAAGAACATTCCTGGTCATCATCAGACTCTGAATATTTGGCATGAGGTCAATGCCAATCAGGTTTCAGCTTATTACCTAAACCCGAAGCTCGTAGCTAGCGCCGTTGCCGAGTACCAGCAAGAACATTCCTGGTCATCATCAGACCCTGAATATTTTGCATGAGGTCAATGCCAATCAAGTTTCGGCTTGTAACCCAAACCCGAAGCTAATAGCTAGCGCCGTTGTTGAGGGCGAGCAAGAACATTCCAGGTCATCATTAGACCCTGAATGTTCAGCATAACGTTAATGCCAATCAGGTTTCAGCTTACAAACCAAACCCGAAGCTTGTAGCTAGCGCCGTTACTAAGTACCAGCAAGAACATTCCTGGTCATCATCAGACCCTGAATATTTGGCATGAAGTTAATGCCAATCAGGTTTCAGCTTGCAAACCAAACCCGATGCTTGTAGTTAGCGCCGTTCCTGAGTTCCAGCAAGAACATTCCTGGTCATCATCAGACCCTCGGGGATGGATGGATGGTGTGTTGGGCTAATATCATGACAATAGGTGAGGTATTAGGCATTCATGTCGTTACAAGAAAAAAAAATGTTTTTTTCTACTCACTGTTTGTGCCGACAGTACTTTCTGTGAAGGCGCACGGATGCCTGTTTTGGTCACTCTGAGTGCCTGTGTGTTTTTTCAAATAACTCTATAATTATACTACCTACCCTAAATGTGAATATAAAAAATGAAAGAGGAATGATGTGTTCATGTACTTAGCGAGTTTGAATGAAGTTTATACCTACAGTGGAAGTGCAGTAGCTTTGATTACATTTTATAAGCCAATTTTTTGTCGAATTTTCTGTTTTAACTTTGTACTTTTGGTTATATATAACGATTTTATTAAAAATGTTTTTACACCAATGGATACTACATTTAGTGCGCTTTATATTGGCATTTAAATTGTTACGATATTATTAAAAAAAACATCTAAACTCTTGTGTTTTCTAAACCCTTCGCGGCCGCGCGAAAACAACGTAAATACGCTGCACCCGTAGCGCCCGTTTTTCCCGCGCCCTTACACAGAGGACGGGTTAAGAATCGAGGTTAGAATATGGCTGAGAGGCGTAGAAAGAGAATCTCTAGAAGGAACGATAGTGTCACTTTGGCTATACATACCTATATTGCATATGCGTGGATGTATGTTGTGTTTTAGTGAGGTCCAAAAGGAGGCAAAAGGGCACAGATTAGTAAAAGTATGAATTGAAAGTAACCATTGAACTGCCAATAGTAAAGAAAGCTGCTTATTTATCACGACAGATGGCGTTTAAGCGAGCTCACCTAAAAGATCTGTAGCGACCTAGCGCCCTCTACTGAGAGCTGCTAGTTTCGCATGCCACAAATGCGACCAACAGATGCAATAGAAGCTAGTTAACATGGCGGGCGCTAGATGGCGCTACTAGCCTGAAGTCTATATCGCACTAACGAAGTTTCCCAGCGAGATAACACATATACAACATTCAAATCAGCTGCGCAGCTGCTCTCCTCTAGTCGTGATTTGAATGTTGTATATGTGTTATCTCGCTGGGAAACTTCGTTAGTGCGATATAGACTTCAGGCTAGTAGCGCCATCTAGCGCCCGCCATGTTAACTAGCTTCTATTGCATCTGTTGGTCGCATTTGTGGCATGCGAAACTAGCAGCTCTCAGTAGAGGGCGCTAGGTCGCTACAGATCTGTCAAAGCTGTCGGATACCATACAAAATCAAACAGAATAGATTTGAAAGTTGTATTTACTCAATCTGTGTAATTGAAATTACTAAATTTTCTCCATGTTATTCCGAAAATAAATAGTTCTTAATTTTGTTAATCAAAAGAATTATTGGGAAAGAAAATATCACAAAAATATAACCTATAACATTTCGTTTCACACTTTGTGCTGGTTAATGAGATTTCATACGAAAACCGGCCAAGTGCTAGTCGGACTCGCACACGAAGGGTCCGTACCATCATACAAGATTTAACACAAAAAAATCAAGTTTTTTGTATGGGACCCCCTTTTATTTTTTATATTTTTTTTATTTTACCTATTTGTTTTTATAGCGGCAAAATAAATACACACTCTGTGAAAAATTCAGCTGCTTACCTATTACGGTTCATGACATACAGCCCTGTGACAGACGGATGGACGGCCGGACGGACAGCGGAGGCTTACCTTTTACCCTTTGGGTACGGAACCCTAAAAACTCTTCTTTTACTCTAAAACTTATTCTAACTGCATCATGGAGTACATATTTCACCTAAAAACTCGTAAATCAAACTGGACAGAAATTACAGTTTTGACGTATTTAAGATGAGGTCGCTCAGACGTTTTTTTCTCCATTGATTAGCTGTCTTTAAAGCCAATAGGGGATGGTCAGCCAAAATGTTTTACAAAATATGGCGCTAACGTAGCCCCGGTTGCAGGAAGAGACGGCCGAGTTAATCAATGTTCAAACACGTCACTTTTAGTGATGCGCATAGAGTTCACTCCATACTGACCACACAAAATGACGTGTTTGATCAGAAGTTGACGTTGATTTTGATTGTTTGTCCTTTCGTGCACTCGGCCCGTAGCTTGACCCTGTAAAATTGATATTTTTGGTCTTCTGTGAAATATTTTGGGATGGATTTTATATAACCTTACTAAAACTTACTGCCCATGCTCAATAATGGGGAAGAAAACTGTTTATTTACCACAACAGGTGACATCTAGGTGACTTAGGGCCGAGTGCACGAAAGGACAAAAAATTAAAATCAACATCAATGTACGATTAAACACGTCACTTTGTACAGACAGTATGGAAGGAACTCTATGCGGTTCACTAAAAGTGACGTGTTTGAAAATTGATTAACTCGGCCGTCTCTTCGTGCAACCGGGGCTTACCCTAAAATATGTGCGAAAGTTGTCAAAGACATTACAGAATGAAACAGAATAGATTTAAAAATTGTATTTACTCCATCCATGTATTTGAAATTTCCTCAATATTATTTCGAAAAAGTTTTAAAATCTTAACCAGCTTCTTCCTTCGATGTGAAACAAAATTGGTAGATCCCGTGTTTTTGGGAACTGTAACATTACTTTTATTTTCTTGATCCACCACTTTTAGTTCGATGTTCTCTCTGTTGTATTAAGTTTTCCGACCCTATTTTTCCTGAACACAACAAATTACAGAGGAAGATGGTATCGATGAATTACGTTGAATGCATTATCACTATCATAGAACACGATTAGTCTGAAAATTTAGCTTTGATCGATGGGCTTATTATTTCCCTTTTTTTCATATTTATTTTCCGAATTTACAGTGTTTTTGGGAATCAGAAAATCTTCATCTTAAATAGGATCACGCATATACGGTCGTTTCCTCTTAATTGTATAAACTGTAAAGAGAAGGAATTCCTAATCCCCTTTTACTCTATGATTGACTACAGTATAACAGAAAGAGATCTCAAATTTGTCTCTATATCCGGTGTATACATTTCAGACGAAACGACTGTACATATTAAACCAATAGTCTAGTTAATGAACTTATTCAAAATAACTTTGTTTTCTAATTTTAATGTGATTTTAGGACTCTAGATTTTCGTAGAAAATCATTATGTACATTATCAAGATAGCATGACTTAATCGATAGCAATAATATCGATATCGATTCCAAATCGACTAGAGCACATCATGGTAAGTCGAAACATAACCTCAAATTATGGACACGTTTTTATCCGCGTTGAAATGAATATTACGAGAAAATACGACGGTTAAATGCGATATATCCGAATAATAAAACCACTATCTTCCTATGCAAGGTGTAACCTAAGCTGAATAACAGGTGAATCAGCAATATCATTCGATATTCTACTTACACATAAAACGATATATCTCCACGAAGCTCTTTTAAAATTCTGCTATGACTATCACAGAACACTGCAACGCATGCCATGTTGCACCTCAAATCACTTGGTCACAATTTTTCGTGGATTGGTTGCTGTTTAGGAACTTTTAGCGGGACTTCAAAACTTTGTTTGACTTACTAGCCCGTAAAGCGCGAACGACGCCGCATAGGCGTCCTCTGCCGCGCTCCCGCTATCTGCGCTGATTGGCGATTTTTTGTGTGGGCATAGATTTACTGGTCTATGATTGGCTTTTTCCAATGGATTGAGGAGTGTAGGACGCTTTTGATTGGCTAAACCGCGACCCAATAGCTGCAACTTCGTAAAACAAAATATTTTTTTTAAATCCGCGCGGCTCGTCTCGCTGGCCAGTCGACCGAGATACGTTTGCGCGCGTGGTTCTGTGCCGGCTGAAAAGGATAATTGACGAAAATATTACGTAAGTATTGTATTTTTTTTATATCAATGAAGTTGTAATATATTCAGCTATCTATCAATGCAGTGGTTATAGGTTTTTGCAATTTCTGTAGGCAGCAAAAAAATCAAATGTTTTTTGGCATGTTCAGATTTCAAAGATTTATTACATTTGTTTACAAAATTTGTGTACAAAAAATTACGTTTGCTTGAATGTAATTAGTCCGGATTGTGGCAAATTTTGTGTAGAATCCGGTGATGTATCACACTTGATATGTTTTCTTACATAAAAATGGAAAAACGACCGAAAATCTAGAAAATCATATTTTGTAGTATAAACATTGTGAGTGTATTGGTGTCGGCCGCTCGGCCGCTCGGCCGCCCGCTGGCCGTTGGTCAAGTGTGATTCAAGTCATTTGTCGAGATCTCAGGAACTTCGTGAGCGTGGAGTTATAATACCAAATTTTGTTGCTTTGAAATCGTTTGGTATATCTAATAAGTAATCCCATTGCATCATCTGCATACATTTCCATAGGGCAAGACGCATCTGGTAATAGAATAGAATTAAAAATATGTACTATTTGTTTCTGTTACATAGTATTCTTGTTAGGGTTCCGTACCCAAAGGGTGAAAACGGAACCCTATTACTAATCCTCCGCTGTCCGTCCATCCGTCCGTCTGCCCGTCCGTCTGTCACATGGCTGTATCTCAGTAACCGTAACAGATAGACAGCTGAAATTTTCACAGAGTGTGTATTTATTTTGCCGCTATAACAACAAATTGAAAAATAATTTAAATTAAAGGGGGTTCCCATACAAAAAACGTGATTTTGTTATGTTAAATCTTTTACGATGGTACGGAACCCTTCGTGTGCGAGTCCGGCTCGCACTTGGCCGGTTTTTGGTTACTAGTCACACTGGGTCAATTGCCGTGCATGCTGTATTACATTTCGGCGAATTCTGCCGTGCATGTCGCACCTGTTCTCATGCTAACGGGTGGTGTGTGGACACGAAAGATGCCTAAAATATACTTGCGACATGCACGGGAGCACTTGCCATGCATGTCAAACAACTTCAAAAAATTTTTTTCGTCATATCTTGGGAAACTCTGGTCTTAGACTCATCATGCGACCCCTCAAACTAGATGGCCCGACCTGATCTACCTACCTGTCATGTCAAAACTTGTTTTCGTCATACATTGTAAATTTTGTAACTTCAATAATAGGAGGAGGTGTCTGACAGACGGACGGACAGACAACGCACAAACTCTACTTCAGATATAATCATTAGGTGTTTTTTTTGACCATCCGTCGCTAATTCGAATTTCTATTCATTTTAGGTTTCACTTTTACAAAATGTTAAAAAATATACTTGTGCTGCTATATTTCTATGAACTTATATTTACGTGTTTTATTTCAAAGACCATGTCACCAATGCTTCGTGTCACGGAAGCCTGCTTCTACTCCAGCAACAAGTTTCGACCTCGTCACGCTGAGTAAGTGCCTACCTATATAGATAGAACGCGCGCGCCCACCTATCTATAGATAGAGCGTGCGCTCACCGACGTGTGTTCAAGTGGAGCGTTTGCATGTATGAGTGCGCTGAGTGCAATTTTATAGCCGAATTTGAATGTTCAAAATAAAATGTTTTTGATTACATATTATAACATTATCTTACACAAAAAAATTGTGTATATATAACAGTTTATGATGATATAAAATATAACTCGATTCTAATTAGATTAGATTCTAATTAGACTGTTAGTAATGTAGAGAGATTTTTCGGGTTTTTCCTTTACTGAAAATGTTATGTAAACTTTTTCTTTACAAAAATTTTATGTAAATATTCTTCCATCATTATTCAATAAATTAAAAATAAATTCAACTGAGATAATATCGTAAATAATTTATAATGAATTTTAAAATATTATTTTGAAAAACAATAAGTGTCGCTTTTGTTCGCGATGTTTGGAACCAAATTATTATTATTTTTTGTATGGCGGGGTCATTAGTTTTTGACACAATGTTATAGCAGCTATCATAAACTACGAAATAAAAAACAAATTTGTTTCATAACTTTATCTTTTTTACCCTAAACCTCGAGTAACATCACAAAATATTTAAAAAAAATCTAAAGTCAATGTTATATGATTTTTATTATTTTATATTTGAACCAAACTACTACAAAAGTAACGTAAATAAATGGAGGCACTATCTAGCTACATGGAACAGTTATTATTTTGAAGATACCTTGACAAGTGTCTTAGATATAGATTTTTATTCGATTCGGGAGCGCGGTACAGGACGCCGATGCTGCGTCGTTCGCGCTCCAAAGGCTAGTGAGTCAAACATTGCAATTAGTAGAAACGGGGTGATCTGCTAAACGCATTAGACTTCAGCTTGTCATCTCTTTCACTCTCGCCGTAGCTTCATATGAGGAAAGAGTTGTAATAATCTGTCAGATGGTACGTTCATTTTATGTTCACTCTATGAGGAGCGAAGCGTTTTCTTCGAACTCTTTGATGAGAGGTAAAGAAGAGCTTTTGTATCCCTTCAAACTTTAAATATGATTGACCAGCACGAAGTATGAAACGAAATATTTCTTTTGATTAGCATAATAAATGGCCGACGTTAGCACGGGCTTAGTCTGGAGTTACTTTAATCTGGCTCTCTGAATAACATTATCCTGATCTTCATAATGGACGTTTTAAACTGACAGCCAACTGTAAAATTGTTAATATTGCATTACTTCAAATTTCGTAAGATCTTCGATTTTTCAACTTTATTCACAGTAGATTTCCATTGAAAGTCCTTTGTAAAACGTACTCTGAGGTGGATTAACCGATGTTCTAAAAATAGTCCCGTATTAACACGCAGAATAACCTTTTTTTTATTTGTTTTTTGGGCTCTGTCCAGTGTAGACAATTTGCCAGTTTCAAGTTTCACTTCTTGATTCTTGAATTCTTGAATGTAAGTATTTTATTCTGGTCATTTTATAATTATCATAACACAAACATTTGGCATTGAAACTTTATTTATTGATGGTTTGATTAGATAATGGGTGAGAATAATTAAGTGAATTTAATGAATGCCAAAAAATTTTTTTTTTTAATCTTGCAAACACTTTTGGTAAAGATTTAATTATAAATCAAGAATAAAAAGTTTAAAAAGAACAAAAATGCTACTGAGCAAATAAGAGTAAAATACAAACAAAATTAATAGGTACTTCCCAAAACCAAAAAAAAACAATTTAAGAGGAGAACTATTTTACACATAATAGTAACTACAATTGAATTTCATCTAAGGTTGTAATGCAGCAAAATGTTTACCTTTCTATCTTCTGGATCGAATCCATTCAATTGACCAGCGCTTGTATCGACTTTGTTTGGGTAAAGAATAACCTTAAACCGGCTCTCCGAATACCATACCATATTTAGTTAACGTTTTAAGCTTTGACAGCTCTCTTTGAATACGACTGACAGTAGCAAAATGGCCGCTAGTGCGGGCTTAGTCCGGCGGTAAGTCGACCGCCATTACTAGGACGAACAATAATCTCGCTCTCTGAATAGAGTTTTCCGGAAATATAGCTTTCGACCAAAAGGCCCAAAATGTTTAATGTTTAAGAATTCATCAATTTATACTGGAGTAAAAATTTACAAACATTTAACTATTTCCATTAAACAAAGTTTAACAACAACCAATTTTAAAATGAATTTGAATGATAATTTGTTGTCACCCGTTTTATAATAAAGAAATATTTTTCAATAATTTTAATGTATGTTTTTAATTAATGTATTTAAAATATATTGTGAATTTTAATAACGTATTTTTAATTAATTTTATTATCAATCATTTATTTTATATAGTTCTAAGATTAATAACTTACTAGCTGCGGTACCCGGCTCCACTCGGGTTAATGTCGGGCTGAATTATGTCATTGATAAAAAGTTGCCAAAAGGACAATGTTTCCATCTATCAAATTTTATTAAGATCGTAAGAATGAATGAGAAACATCAAATCATTTCCATTTACAACTCGGAAACATTTGGTGACTATTTAAAAAAAAGGCGACACATCGCCAGAACCTTTCCGCACTTGCACTGCAATATTACATACCTAGTAAGTAAGTACCGAAGGGAACTTAAATTTTACGTAGACTCGAAACCACAGCCAGCCTCAACATCGAAATCATCCCGAACCGCCGCCTCCCCCCCTCCAGCCGCCGCCCTCCCGCCGAGCCGTTTTGTGTGACAGCCACATCTTAGCGTAAGCGGAACTGACTTCGATTTAGCCTATCCTAATTTCCTGGTAGTGAAATGTAGTTGTACTAAGTTTCATCGGATGATCGGTTTATGAGTTATGAAGGAACATACATACATACATACATACAGATTTTTTTTCTAAAAATCGTCAATTTAGTTTTAGTATCACACATAAAGTCTACAAACGAAGTATCTTAGAAAACAAAGCAACTTACTTCATGGGGGTATTCATTACAGATTTATTATTAGTGTATAGATGTTATAAAAGTGCACAGATCGCAAAGGTCACTCATGCTAAATAAATAAATAAATCAAAATCAAAGTCTGACCATGTTCTCAACCGTGCGCGCTTTGTAAGTTCTGTGTGCGGTCTAGATCGCGGTCAGATTAGAACTATCGTTACCAAAAGCACGCTCTAAACTGGTCCGATTTGCGCTTACAGCCCTCAAAATGGCGTCCCGTGAACGGTATTAAGTTAGCGCTGTCACGCAATGCCATACACAGTGCTCACGCTTTGGAGGTAGGGCACTGTGTGTGGAACTGTCAGTGTCATATTTTGACGTTTCTAAAGAGTAGTATATCGTCCTTCCTCCGTGTTTTTCATAAAACTTTTAATGCACCTCAGTTGAAAATTCAAGTTCAACTTAGAGCAATTGACTAAATTCAAATTTGAGGTGTATCCGTGCGCGTACACAAACGGTACGAATCGTTTGTAATGCTTACTGCTTTGAGCATGCAATCTGATCGGGGCGCTTGTATACGCTTTTAGCAATGCAATCGGATACAGTTCAAATCGGAACGAGCAGTGTATCACATAGTGGATTTGTAATCAAAAGGTCGCAGCACAGAATATAAAGCATATTCACGAAGTACCAGTATTATATTATGTGGCAGATTCGAATCCTGCTTCCGACACTACAATCCATAAGATACAATAAAGAGAAGGCTGTATAGCGAAAGCTTTTGCCTGTCCATTGGATAAACAAACAAAAAAAAAACCTGCTTCCGACGAATGTCACGACTATTATTCTGTGGTCACGACCAAAACAATTTTCAGGGAGTTCGGTTTTGGCGGGAATCCGAACAAGTCGAGATTTTTTTGCTATCGAGTTTTTATTTGCCAATTCGTTTGTTTGTGGTCTTTCTTCGCGGAAAACCGGTCGAGAAGATGAAGGCGAAGAGGAAACGGAAAAAGGAAGACAAGAGGTCTCCAGAGGAGTCACTTTCGTCCGATTTATCGGACTGTGAAAATTTGGCGGGAAAAGATGATCTTGTGGAACAGGCGGGAACTACTGAGCTCAACATCAACACCACAGCTACTACATCAAAATTGAATTCACTCGATAAGTACCAACCATTCTTCATTAAAGACTACACCCGTGCATACCCTGAGGATTCGGGAGCACTGGATTTTATCGTATTCATAGAAAGCACAGAACCTAACAAGCCGATTGGAGACAGAGATATTATGAGCTTATCAAACTCTTTCAAAAGATACATTAAGGGCATCAAACAGTTCAAGAGGATAAATCGATACAAAATAGGCGCAATATTTGAAAAACCAGAGCTAGCCAATGCAGCTCTCGGTAACAAAACTTTTTTGGATCAATTCAAGCTTAAGGCTTCCATACCTGCATCTGCAACTGAAACCACTGGTGTCATCACCTCGGTCCCTACCAACTTATCCAATCATAAAATTTTTACCAACATAACAAGCACAAAAAAAATTATATCAGTAAGAAGATTCATGCGTAAAGTAAAGAATGAAAATGGTTTCCAACTAGAACCCACTCCTACTATTTCCATTACATTTGCATCAAATACTCTACCGGACTATATTGACATGAACTTATGGAGATTTAGAGTGGCTCAATACATACCCCGTTTAAAACAGTGCTTCCGATGCTTGCGCTTTGGGCACATATCAAAATATTGTAAAAACGGAGAGAGGTGCTCAATATGCAGTTGCGAAGGGCACAATTATAGAAATTGCTCTACGGAGCATGCCAATGCTACCTGTTATAATTGTCAAGGTAATCATGTCGCTATATCAGGGTTATGCCCTATAAAAAAGAAGAAAATTGAAGAAAACAAAAATAAAACCAGAAAAGTTCAATACAATGAATTATTTAATGAAAAGTCATTCCCTTCCTTACCTACCACTAACACAGATCAAACAGAAAAAAATTATAATACGCAACTAAAATATAACCAAATATTACACACGAATAAAGAAAATTCAGTCGACTCTATCCTGAATAATTTGTTAAACTCTGAAAAGGCAATGAACATACTTCTCGAAATGATTGTAAAAGTTATAACAATGAGCAAAACTGGCGAGGCTCCTATCTCTGCGCAAAACATAAAAAGCGTTATTCACGACTCTATTAGAAAAAATAAACCTGTTATATAATGTCTACTTTGAATGTTGTACAATGGAACGCGCAAAGTTTGCTATGTCATCGACATATTCTCACTCAATTTTTATATGAAAATGATATACATATTGCAATAATTTCTGAAACTTGGTTAAAACCACAACAACGTTGTAAATTTAGAGGATATCAATTGGAAAGATCTGATTCTGGAAATTCACACAATGGAGTAGCAATATTAATTCATAATAGTCTAAGCTACACAAAAATTATCACCACAAGTGACAACTCGATACAAAATATAGCTATCAAATTATCTTACAACAACAAATTTGTAACTATAGTTAGTTTATACAGTCCCCCGAATTGTACTCCACCTTTCACAAAAAGTAAGTTCGATAGATTAGTAAAAAATATCTCTGAGCCAACGATTATTGCGGGCGATTTTAATGCTCATCACACTTTTTGGGGATGCAATAACACTGATTCACGTGGAAGGGACATTTTGGAAATAATTGATGACAACAATCTTGTTCTTTTGAATAACGGTGAAGTGACAACAGTTGGTTCCAGTAGATGGCGGCCAAATGCACTCGATCTCACAATGGTATCTTCTTCTTTAGCATTGTCTTGTAACTGGACGGTCCATGATGACCCTCTCGGAAGTTATCACCTGCCAACAATAACAAAAATATTATTAGCCAACAACACATACAACAATCAAGAGACGGCAAACAATTTTCCAAAGCATCCAAACTTTAGACTCGTAAATTGGAAAATATACTCAGATTTAGTTTCGAGAGAGCTCGAACATTTTAACTTTGATAATCTTAACCCAATAGAATCTTATGATTCTTTTTGTAATATTTTAAATGCAGCTATTGAGAAGTCTATACCCAAACGGAAGCATTCATCCACACCTAACTCCACTTTTCGGCATTCAAAACCCAAACTTTCTGTTCCCTGGTGGAATGAAAAATGCAGCTCAGCTGTAGAAAATTCCAGGAAAGCATATGCAACATTTAAACTAAATTGTAATGACGAAAATTACATAGAATTCAAACGATTGCAAGCACTTAAAAAACTCATTTTAAAAAGAGAAAGAAGCGAAAGCTGGCAAAGGTTATGTGAATCATTTAACAGATATACACCCGTTTCTAAAATTTGGAACACTATTAAAAAATTTAATAATACCTACCAAAGTAATAGTCACAACACAAATCATGACTGGATTAATGATTTTTTGCAAAAGTATACACCCGATTATGTTGAAAATCAACTACATTCAATCAATAGTTCTGTTCCTAACAATAATGAAAATGAGTACCTTACAAAATATTTTACTTTACAAGAACTGAAATCTGCCTTAAATTCTAGACGAGATACTGCATGTGGATTAGATATGATTCCATATAAAATGCTACGTCACTTAAACCACAACAGTCTGGTAATATTTTTAAACACGCTTAATAAGCTGTGGTGTACTTCCATAATTCCATGGGAATGGAAAATAGATTGTCTCATCCCAATACTTAAACCAAACAAAAGTAAAGACGATGCAAATTCTTATCGACCTGTGGCATTGACTTCGTGCATTGGAAAAATTTTTGAACAGTTAATTAAACAACGTTTAGAATTTTTTATAGAAAGAAACAACATTTTACCTAGCAATCAATTTGGTTTTAGGAGGGGTCGATCCGCTAGAGAAAGTTTCAGCCATCTATATCTGGATATTTCAAAAGCTTTCTCATTAAATCACGATACCGTGTGTGTTTTTTTAGATGTCGTCGGCGCATTTAACAACATCGATCACTTTACACTTGCATCGATCTTGAACTCTTTGGGCATTCCAGCAAAATTAATAAATTGGATATATAATTTTTTAAATGGCAGGGAAGTATATGTGAAATACAGCAACTCTCTTTTTGGTCCCAGATTTTCCTATAGGGGAACGTCTCAAGGTGGGATATTAAGTCCCCTCTTATTTATAATTTATATTCACAAATTAAACTCAAAACTAGGATTTGATGTAAATAACCTCCAATTTGCAGATGATTTGGTTATTTATTGTTCCATTGGTGATAGAGCGACTACATTGACTTGTATAAATAAAGCCATGGAGAATTTGTATAAATATTTTACTGAGTTAAATTTAGATATAAGCCCAGAGAAAAGCAAAGTTGTTATATTTAGTAAAAATAAATACAAATTAAAAGCCGAAGTCTTCTACAATAACACTCTTCTTCCGGTAGTTGAAACCGTTAAGTTTTTAGGAATAATATTTAACAGTAACTTATCTTGGAACTCTTATATCGATGGCATAGCAGACAAAGCGTTAAGATCATACAACATTTTGAGGTCCTTAGCGGGCACCTATTGGGGCGCGGATCCGAAAATCCTAATAATGCTTTTTAAATCTTTGATACGTAGCCATTTTGAATATGGTTTTCTATGTTTTTCTCATCATTGGAAACTTATAGAGAAACTGGAAAAAATACAAAATAAAAGCTTACGTTTAATAACTGGAGCGATGATGTCAACTCCCATAGTATCCATGCAAGTAGAATGTAACATTCCTCCACTGAGAATCCGCTTCAAATATCTGAAATTAAAATTTTTGTTAAAGCTTCTATCCATATCAAATCATCCTCTGTTTACCAAAATTCAACATCTCCTTTCCATCCCATCCGATCCTAGTCATCATCCTTACATCCTGAGAGACTTTTCAAATATATTACATTACAAAAATGAATATGAAATACAAGCCAATTTCAACTTTCCTTGCTATTTGGGAAAATATGACAGCAAATTCTACGGAATTCCAATTCAAATAGACGAAAACTTGGAGTGCAAAGAAGAATTTTTAGAACAAATTTCAAGTTACAGAGGTTACAGAAGAATATATACCGATGGTTCGAAAACAGTTCGTGGGGTCGGCTGCGCGATCTATGACGAGACAACCAAGAGAGGTTATGGCATTAAGATTCCTAGTTCTGCATCAATATACACTTCTGAAGCTTTGGCAATTCAAATCGCACTCGAGTTCATCGAAGTTCAACAACACTATACGTGGATAATAATAAGCGACTGCATGAGCGTTCATAGAGCCCTACAGAATACGAAACTAGATGCCAATACTCACTATGTCATACACCAAATACGGGATAAACACTTTTCCTTGATACAGCAAGGCTACGAAATATGTTTTTTCTGGATTCGCGGCCACATAAATTTGAAGCCACACGACTCAGCAGATTATCTAGCTAGAACGATAGCTGACAGCAACCTGAATATTTGCCATATTAAGAATGTTGCCCTACCGCAATCGGAATTTGTAGCGAAAATAAAACAGGAAATTATCCACGAATGGACCGAACAATGGAAAATGTCCAATACGGGTCGTTGGTACGCCGAAATAAACGATTTAGTTGGGAAAACACCTTGGTTCAATAAAACCTTACCAAAAAGAAGAAAATATTATACAACAATTTGTCGTCTACGTTTCGGACATTGTCTTTTTCAATCCCATCTTTACAGATTAAACCTTATCGACACCGCCGTATGCCCACACTGCAACTTAGCTGATCAATCCCTGGACCACCTCTTCTTTCATTGCTGTGCTTTTGATGAGCAAAGAGAAAAACTATATAAATGCTTAGAAATTACATACAAAGAAAGAGAAAAAATCCCGCTCGACCTGAAAAAGATATTAAGTCAACCGACCAACTTTGAACCCATATTTCTATATATACATGAGACAATAGAAAGTATTTAACTACATGACACTCCAGAATTGACTACAATCCATAAGATACAATAAAGAGAAGGCTGTATAGCGAAAGCTTTTGCCTGTCCATTGGATAAAGAAACAAAAAAAAAAAAAAAACAATTTTCAGGGAGTTCGGTTTTGGCGGGAATCCGAACAAGTCGAGATTTTTTTGCTATCGAGTTTTTATTTGCCAATTCGTTTGTTTGTGGTCTTTCTTCGCGGAAAACCGGTCGAGAAGATGAAGGCGAAGAGGAAACGGAAAAAGGAAGACAAGAGGTCTCCAGAGGAGTCACTTTCGTCCGATTTATCGGACTGTGAAAATTTGGCGGGAAAAGATGATCTTGTGGAACAGGCGGGAACTACTGAGCTCAACATCAACACCACAGCTACTACATCAAAATTGAATTCACTCGATAAGTACCAACCATTCTTCATTAAAGACTACACCCGTGCATACCCTGAGGATTCGGGAGCACTGGATTTTATCGTATTCATAGAAAGCACAGAACCTAACAAGCCGATTGGAGACAGAGATATTATGAGCTTATCAAACTCTTTCAAAAGATACATTAAGGGCATCAAACAGTTCAAGAGGATAAATCGATACAAAATAGGCGCAATATTTGAAAAACCAGAGCTAGCCAATGCAGCTCTCGGTAACAAAACTTTTTTGGATCAATTCAAGCTTAAGGCTTCCATACCTGCATCTGCAACTGAAACCACTGGTGTCATCACCTCGGTCCCTACCAACTTATCCAATCATAAAATTTTTACCAACATAACAAGCACAAAAAAAATTATATCAGTAAGAAGATTCATGCGTAAAGTAAAGAATGAAAATGGTTTCCAACTAGAACCCACTCCTACTATTTCCATTACATTTGCATCAAATACTCTACCGGACTATATTGACATGAACTTATGGAGATTTAGAGTGGCTCAATACATACCCCGTTTAAAACAGTGCTTCCGATGCTTGCGCTTTGGGCACATATCAAAATATTGTAAAAACGGAGAGAGGTGCTCAATATGCAGTTGCGAAGGGCACAATTATAGAAATTGCTCTACGGAGCATGCCAATGCTACCTGTTATAATTGTCAAGGTAATCATGTCGCTATATCAGGGTTATGCCCTATAAAAAAGAAGAAAATTGAAGAAAACAAAAATAAAACCAGAAAAGTTCAATACAATGAATTATTTAATGAAAAGTCATTCCCTTCCTTACCTACCACTAACACAGATCAAACAGAAAAAAATTATAATACGCAACTAAAATATAACCAAATATTACACACGAATAAAGAAAATTCAGTCGACTCTATCCTGAATAATTTGTTAAACTCTGAAAAGGCAATGAACATACTTCTCGAAATGATTGTAAAAGTTATAACAATGAGCAAAACTGGCGAGGCTCCTATCTCTGCGCAAAACATAAAAAGCGTTATTCACGACTCTATTAGAAAAAATAAACCTGTTATATAATGTCTACTTTGAATGTTGTACAATGGAACGCGCAAAGTTTGCTATGTCATCGACATATTCTCACTCAATTTTTATATGAAAATGATATACATATTGCAATAATTTCTGAAACTTGGTTAAAACCACAACAACGTTGTAAATTTAGAGGATATCAATTGGAAAGATCTGATTCTGGAAATTCACACAATGGAGTAGCAATATTAATTCATAATAGTCTAAGCTACACAAAAATTATCACCACAAGTGACAACTCGATACAAAATATAGCTATCAAATTATCTTACAACAACAAATTTGTAACTATAGTTAGTTTATACAGTCCCCCGAATTGTACTCCACCTTTCACAAAAAGTAAGTTCGATAGATTAGTAAAAAATATCTCTGAGCCAACGATTATTGCGGGCGATTTTAATGCTCATCACACTTTTTGGGGATGCAATAACACTGATTCACGTGGAAGGGACATTTTGGAAATAATTGATGACAACAATCTTGTTCTTTTGAATAACGGTGAAGTGACAACAGTTGGTTCCAGTAGATGGCGGCCAAATGCACTCGATCTCACAATGGTATCTTCTTCTTTAGCATTGTCTTGTAACTGGACGGTCCATGATGACCCTCTCGGAAGTTATCACCTGCCAACAATAACAAAAATATTATTAGCCAACAACACATACAACAATCAAGAGACTGCAAACAATTTTCCAAAGCATCCAAACTTTAGACTCGTAAATTGGAAAATATACTCAGATTTAGTTTCGAGAGAGCTCGAACATTTTAACTTTGATAATCTTAACCCAATAGAATCTTATGATTCTTTTTGTAATATTTTAAATGCAGCTATTGAGAAGTCTATACCCAAACGGAAGCATTCATCCACACCTAACTCCACTTTTCGGCATTCAAAACCCAAACTTTCTGTTCCCTGGTGGAATGAAAAATGCAGCTCAGCTGTAGAAAATTCCAGGAAAGCATATGCAACATTTAAACTAAATTGTAATGACGAAAATTACATAGAATTCAAACGATTGCAAGCACTTAAAAAACTCATTTTAAAAAGAGAAAGAAGCGAAAGCTGGCAAAGGTTATGTGAATCATTTAACAGATATACACCCGTTTCTAAAATTTGGAACACTATTAAAAAATTTAATAATACCTACCAAAGTAATAGTCACAACACAAATCATGACTGGATTAATGATTTTTTGCAAAAGTATACACCCGATTATGTTGAAAATCAACTACATTCAATCAATAGTTCTGTTCCTAACAATAATGAAAATGAGTACCTTACAAAATATTTTACTTTACAAGAACTGAAATCTGCCTTAAATTCTAGACGAGATACTGCATGTGGATTAGATATGATTCCATATAAAATGCTACGTCACTTAAACCACAACAGTCTGGTAATATTTTTAAACACGCTTAATAAGCTGTGGTGTACTTCCATAATTCCATGGGAATGGAAAATAGATTGTCTCATCCCAATACTTAAACCAAACAAAAGTAAAGACGATGCAAATTCTTATCGACCTGTGGCATTGACTTCGTGCATTGGAAAAATTTTTGAACAGTTAATTAAGCAACGTTTAGAATTTTTTATAGAAAGAAACAACATTTTACCTAGCAATCAATTTGGTTTTAGGAGGGGTCGATCCGCTAGAGAAAGTTTCAGCCATCTACATCTGGATATTTCAAAAGCTTTCTCATTAAATCACGATACCGTGTGTGTTTTTTTAGATGTCGTCGGCGCATTTAACAACATCGATCACTTTACACTTGCATCGATCTTGAACTCTTTGGGCATTCCAGCAAAATTAATAAATTGGATATATAATTTTTTAAATGGCAGGGAAGTATATGTGAAAGACAGCAACTCTCTTTTTGGTCCCAGATTTTCCTATAGGGGAACGTCTCAAGGTGGGATATTAAGTCCCCTCTTATTTATAATTTATATTCACAAATTAAACTCAAAACTAGGATTTGATGTAAATAACCTCCAATTTGCAGATGATTTGGTTATTTATTGTTCCATTGGTGATAGAGCGACTACATTGACTTGTATAAATAAAGCCATGAAGAATTTGTATAAATATTTTACTGAGTTAAATTTAGATATAAGCCCAGAGAAAAGCAAAGTTGTTATATTTAGTAAAAATAAATACAAATTAAAAGCCGAAGTCTTCTACAATAACACTCTTCTTCCGGTAGTTGAAACCGTTAAGTTTTTAGGAATAATATTTAACAGTAACTTATCTTGGAACTCTTATGTCGATGGCATAGCAGACAAAGCGTTAAGATCATACAACATTTTGAGGTCCTTAGCGGGCACCTATTGGGGCGCGGATCCGAAAATCCTAATAATGCTTTTTAAATCTTTGATACGTAGCCATTTTGAATATGGTTTTCTATGTTTTTCTCATCATTGGAAACTTATAGAGAAACTGGAAAAAATACAAAATAAAAGCTTACGTTTAATAACTGGAGCGATGATGTCAACTCCCATAGTATCCATGCAAGTAGAATGTAACATTCCTCCACTGAGAATCCGCTTCAAATATCTGAAATTAAAATTTTTGTTAAAGCTTCTATCCATATCAAATCATCCTCTGTTTACCAAAATTCAACATCTCCTTTCCATCCCATCCGATCCTAGTCATCATCCTTACATCCTGAGAGACTTTTCAAATATATTACATTACAAAAATGAATATGAAATACAAGCCAATTTCAACTTTCCTTGCTATTTGGGAAAATATGACAGCAAATTCTACGGAATTCCAATTCAAATAGACGAAAACTTGGAGTGCAAAGAAGAATTTTTAGAACAAATTTCAAGTTACAGAGGTTACAGAAGAATATATACCGATGGTTCGAAAACAGTTCGTGGGGTCGGCTGCGCGTTCTATGACGAGACAACCAAGAGAGGTTATGGCATTAAGATTCCTAGTTCTGCATCAATATACACTTCTGAAGCTTTGGCAATTCAAATCGCACTCGAGTTCATCGAAGTTCAACAACACTATACGTGGATAATAATAAGCGACTGCATGAGCGTTCATAGAGCCCTACAGAATACGAAACTAGATGCCAATACTCACTATGTCATACACCAAATACGGGATAAACACTTTTCCTTGATACAGCAAGGCTACGAAATATGTTTTTTCTGGATTCGCGGCCACATAAATTTGAAGCCACACGACTCAGCAGATTATCTAGCTAGAACGATAGCTGACAGCAACCTGAATATTTGCCATATTAAGAATGTTGCCCTACCGCAATCGGAATTTGTAGCGAAAATAAAACAGGAAATTATCCACGAATGGACCGAACAATGGAAAATGTCCAATACGGGTCGTTGGTACGCCGAAATAAACGATTTAGTTGGGAAAACACCTTGGTTCAATAAAACCTTACCAAAAAGAAGAAAATATTATACAACAATTTGTCGTCTACGTTTCGGACATTGTCTTTTTCAATCCCATCTTTACAGATTAAACCTTATCGACACCGCCGTATGCCCACACTGCAACTTAGCTGATCAATCCCTGGACCACCTCTTCTTTCATTGCTGTGCTTTTGATGAGCAAAGAGAAAAACTATATAAATGCTTAGAAATTACATACAAAGAAAGAGAAAAAATCCCGCTCGACCTGAAAAAGATATTAAGTCAACCGACCAACTTTGAACCCATATTTCTATATATACATGAGACAATAGAAAGTATTTAACTACATGACACTCCAGAATTGACTACAATCCATAAGATACAATAAAGAGAAGGCTGTATAGCGAAAGCTTTTGCCTGTCCATTGGATAAAGAAACAAAAAAAAAAAAAAAAAACAATTTTCAGATTATTTGCAAAATCCATCGACACTAATAATTAAGCAATTATATCGATGGCAAAATCTTATTACAATGCTTTTAATGTAGATGTCGCTGAAACTCAAATTAATGAGATAACGGTAATGTCGTATCCATTTAATACATATAATCATCTTTCAGCTGTATTCAGAGCAGGCGGGCTACCTTTAATCCACCGGACTAATCTGGCTCTTTGGTTGCAGTATACCAGTGAGATCGCAATCGCAAGATAGATTGCCGCAACCTGCTAAACCTTTACCCAGATTGCCGTCAGTGAAATTATTCCGATGTGCTGCCGCCGCCGCCCGCCAGCTGAAAGCGTAGGTACCGCACCACCTACTAACTCATTATAAAATAATATAAAATATAATTAGATGTATAGATATATAGATAGATAGATTATTAGATGAGCAATATAGTGCATGGCAATAACACATGTGCTGTGTGGGCAACTTTTCTGTGTTGGCCACTTCGGATGGTAAACCGTCTGATAGGGCTAACAAAAAAATATAAAATAATAATATTGTGAAATGTTAGATCGCCGAACACACAACACAGCGGCTCGTAGCCTAGTGGCGCGGGACTTGCCTAGCATACCAGAGGTCTGGGTTCAAATCCTCGCCCTGTTCATGCACCACTTGAACAGTAATGAAAAATTGACTGTGTTTTCCATCCTGTTGTTGTCCTTCGTGCTTACTTAACAATTCTCATAACGTAAAAAAACTAGAAAGGTCTAATCACACCATAGATAAATCGGCCTAACATATAAATGTCTTGTGAACTGCCCTAATATTTTTGGTCTTTCATTGCCCATAGAATAAAAAAAAATATAGCAAGAGCAACACCACCAGTACAGAAATTGTGAGCTTCCTCTCAATTTACCTTCCCCGTAATGTGTCCAAATAATGTTCCAAGCTAAGCAGTAGATTACTGGTAATAAAAGACAAAACATTTTGTTCAAATTGGTACATTTGTTTTTGATTAATGCTTGAACAAACATAAAGACAAACAGATAAAGGGTTTTGCCTAAAAAAGGTTTTTTTTTAAGATGATCATCTCTATTACGACTGCCCAAAACTGCAGAACCTCTTCACTAGAAACACAAATAGTCATCTCCGTGGTCATAGCCTAAAGCTCAATGCCACTGTCAGCTCAACAAACCCGAGACAACACTTCCTGTCGAATAGAGCAGTTGAAATGTGGAACAAGCTGCCAGAAGATGTCGTTGAAGCACCCACCACCAATTCTTTTAAAAACAGGCTTGACAAACACCTAAAAACACTAAACTAAAGTAAACGTAATAACAAAGCACCAGTGAACCCAGACATGAACACATCAGTTTAGGCTGCTCGTTCATCAAATAAATAAATAAATAAAAATAAAATAAAACTTATAGCATTGTGTAGAGTAGACGAAATTAAGCAGTAAGTTATATGACGTCATCGCGCTAACCAAGGCAGTTTTTGTAATATTGATGTGGTTAGGCCCCGCACTCACTCTCGTTGTTTTCTTTCCGCCCGCTCTTCACACGGGAAACAGCTTTTGGCGGTTTGCCTATTGTCCGTGTTGTCATACGCTGCCTGTTGCTGCAGGCAGGTCTTTGGGGGGCCTTTTTCAGGCCACTTTGCTGGTCTTCCTTATTTCTGCTGGTCTTCCTCACTGCAGGTCTGCTCCGAAGGTTCGTCTTCCACGACGAGGTCGCGTGGGTACCTACTTCTTTCTGCCATCTGGCGGTCGGGCGTGGAGCGGTGTCAGTTCCCGTATGTGCGGGAACTGTGACGCGTCGACATGCTTGAACATTGACGTCGCCAGACGGCCGATGAAGTCGTTCAGTGGCTCTATGTTCGCCTTGAGGTCCCTCGCGATGGTTGCGATCCTCACGTTGCAGGGAGCGCTTGTGATGGTACGGAGCGCTAAGTTCTGTTGGGCGCGGACGTTCTTGCGTCGCGTCTCTGGAACTAGCGCGTACCACTATTCTGTAGAGTAGACAAAATTAAGCAAAAAGTTACATGACGTAATCGCGGTAACCAGGGCAGTTTTTGTAATATTGATGTGATTAGGCCCCGCACTCTACAAGTAAGCACGGAGAAGGGAAGAGTGCCGTGTGAGGGGAGTGAAGGGGCGGGTGTTTTCCCTATTCGGTGGTAGTAAAAAAAAAACAGGTTTTTATTTTGTTTGTTACTTTTTATTTTGTTTTGTTTGACTTTTGGCATTAAATCAACTACCTTGGCGAGCATATGGTTTTGTTTCTGCTTTGCGATTTGGTTCCTCTGCATTTTACGATTTATTTTGATGAAACCAGCGTCACAAAATAAGTAAGAGTAAGTACAGAAGGATCACTGCGCAAACGTAATTATTATATTTTGAACCTAATTTCTGCGCGTCTAAAGTTTTTATTAAGTCGACACCTGCCGGCAAGACGGCTTCATGAAAGGGATTCAGCCGCCGGAACCAGTGGTGCGTGTGTGCCAGGGTTGTCGCGCGCCGCCTACCATATTAAAAATAATATAAAATACTAAACATGCTTTTAGACATATTTATATTGAAGGTGTCTTCAGATGTTTACTTTCAATTATGTCTAACATATGTTTTGTCTAGTCTATTAAACATTAGTTAATAACATTAAAATGTAGGTATTTTACTGGAGAACATGCGCATTGTGTAAACTATTGACATTACATTCGGTTACGTAACAAACAATTACTTCAACAAATTACAAAATGTATAGGGAGGTCCTAGAAGTTAAGACTCTTAACATTAGAGTATTTTCTTTTATGGCTATGGTGACATTAAAAAGACATATTGAAACATTAAATGTTGTGGATTTTAATTGGTAAATAAAAAAAACTATTTTGATTAAAATGTTTTATTACTTAAAAATATCTAATCGTTAATTTTTTTCCAAATATGTAAATACTTTATGTAATTGGGCATAGATGGCTAATACAGTCATGGTAATAGCCCAAAACACCAAATGGTTATTAGGTGCTATGCCAGGACCTTACAGGATATAAATATACATGTAATGTTCCGTACCCAAAGGGTGAAAACGGAACCCTATTACTAAGCCTCCGCTGTCCGTCCGTCTGTCACAGGGCTGTATCTCATGAACCGTAATAGGTAGGCAGCTGAAATTTTCACAGAGTGTGTATTATTTTTGCTGCTATAACAACAAATAGGTAACATTTAAGAATAATAAGAATTAAAGGGGGTCCCCATACAAAAAACGTGATTTTTTTGTGTTAAATCTTGTTTGATGGTACGGAACCCTTCGTGTGCGAGCCCGACTCGTACTTGGCCGGTTTTTTATAATTTCAGGATGTTCGGCACATCCACAGACAAAATTTTTTTGCAGGTAAGTGTGTTATTTGCAAGGCTTTGACCTGCCGTTTATGAAATGTCACATGGTACGATACGATTATTTTCTTTCTTTTTTAAAATGACCAAAACCCTTGCTTTAAGCCCTTGTAACTTTTTAGTTTATGATCATCACCAAATAAAATGTATTTCATTTTAAAATGTATCCTTGTTTTATAAAACTTTTATTTTATGAAGTTAATGTCATGAAAAAAAATTGAGCAGATCCTCCTTTTTACGTTAAAAACGTTACAAGGATTTAAAGCTGGGATTTCGATGAAGCTTGCAAATTACCCCACTAATCTAAATACAATCATTGTCGGTCGATTTGCCATACATCCTGTATATTGAAACGTTTTCTTCTTAAACTGTAACTCTTAGTTGGATAACTATTTCTTGGGCGTTAATTGATGAGGATAATGATGGATGTATTGAAATGAGTGCTAGACCAGTGAGGCGCTGTTGTCCGGTTCGGTTTGGACATTAGGTACCCCGCGAGGTCACTTGGTTATAAAGAAAGTATACCTAACTGCGAGGCGTAGCGGGAGCGGGAGGAGATGCTATTTTACAAATTTATGGGGGCGTTTGGTGGTTTTCACGTGTAATGCAGCATAGTCAGGCCCTAGCTGCACTCATTTTAAGAAACTGCTTTAATTAACATTTTGATATCTGTTATTTTCTAGGGCTCTTTGTCAGCAAGCACGCATTGCTGGATGGCTGCCTCGCCCAAATCCTGAATATGTCCACAGGGCAGTGGACGAAACATCGGCTAAAAAAGTAAGCTGGAAACCATTTATCCGTAAATTATATTGTATTGTTTATTCATCATTTATAGACAGTACTGCACTTGGATTTGTCATATTTTATCATATGACACTTCAACAATCACAGCAAAGAACTGAGGTGAAACTCCTCTGGATTTTTTTTACACACTTAATATGGCCAATGGATTACCTTCCTGATGAACTTCAAGATTGTCATTAGTATTGTGCTATGTCAAATCAAACCTTGCGTCCCACCAAATATGATTTGGACATAATCTTTACATGTAAAACCGGTTTCGTCAGCAGCCTTTCACTACTGCACAAAATTAAGCAGATCAAGAAGTGTAATTTGCAATGCATTAAGCGATCCTTCGGATAGATTAATTGTAATTCACCTATAGTTATGTTGGATTTAGTCTTCAATAAACCTTTAAATAGGTATATATCATCAATCTGTTGATAGTGATGCACTGCAACTTCGAAGGACTTTACATATTGGTTATGGTGCTGTCTCTACAACAAACACAAAAACAACAATCGTTGTTATTCATATTATTTCTGCCTACAGAATTAATACGATAAATAAGGGTAAGGGATGAATAAATAAGTTTCCCGTATTTATTTATCATATTAATTCTGTAGGCAGAAATAATATTAATGACTTTTACATATTGTGATTTATGATGAGGACTGGATGCTAGTATCTTTTTATGTTCGGACCTTCCAGTAAATGAGTGGATTTCTTGATGATTGAGTCTCAAGTAATTCTACAATCCAAACAGAGGAATCTGGGGCGTGTGCCCAAACCAATGCAGGTAAACCACTATAGGTGGAGATCGTGAAAATATACACTGGAAATGTTTTGATTTGTTACAAGAACAACTGTATGCCTATTACGAGTTAGGAATCACTTATCACCAAATCGCTTCAATTACCGATTTTGGTAGTTTATACCGTGGAATTTTATATTTGTGTAGATACATATTTTCAACACATTTACATATATGTACACAAATATGAAAATCCATTCACAGGCGATTTAGTGTACGCCTCAAATGCTCTATTCAATGTTATAAGCTAGCAAAATCGGTGATCGATGCGAATTAGTGATAAGTGACGCGTAACTCATAACAGTCCTAATGTATTGCACAACTGTTAGTATATTACGAGAGGGATGTTGAGCGAAATTCCGCCCAGTAACTACATGCCGGTCGCTACGTGTGAATGATTATCACACACATGGCACATCGTAGACGAGTTGAACTTGGCGATCATCCAAATAATTAGCATAATGACTTTTAGCTTCCTAGACATTCCCAAAATCAGTTTTATCACGACATCTCGTTCGGCGACCGTGCAGTTACAAAGTGAGTGTGCAATGTTTCTGTATAGAGCTCAATCGACTGTGTTCAGTTCGCTTGTGCCAAAATTCACAATCGATCAGGGGCACATTTGCAATTTTGGCCCTGAGATTTATTTTAGAAGTGTCGGAGCAAGGCGGGTAATTACACGGCACACTCTTCATGTCACGTCCGGACTTAGTGTTTATGTAATGAGTCGCGAAATTCAATTAGATCTCTTGGTTCCACGGCTCGTTTCTAGTTTTGTGCGCTGCTATTGGAGGGCATATCTTTTGAGTAAGATCTCTTTTTTTATTTCAGATGCCTGAATACACGGTGACTTCAGAAATTTACACAGAATTCGACTACAGCACTAACAAACCACCGTCCATCCAAGGAAGTGAGTAACATTATTTTCTGTTAGGTTCAAATTGATATCATCCAAAATTTTGCAATTTTCTCTTTGGGGTATAATTTGGTTTAACAATTTCGTAAACGTGTTTTTGTTTAACGGCTCCTATGCAACGTTTCTGCCATATAAATGAGGTTTAGTAGGAGACCCGACTTAAGGATGTTCCGACCCATACAATGTTTTTATTACACAGAACGCAAAAAGTATTGCACTTTAAGGCACGAATTCGTCAAAAATATTAAATATAGCCATAGTAGTTGCAGCGAAAACATATTCACAATTTCAGGTTTAATGGTTTCGTTGTAATTGCCGATTAGAAGTTTTACACCTTTAGATGGCGCTGTTAAATAAAAATCGTATTTAAATAAATTGTAACAAAACCAACAATCCTGAAATTGTGAAATGGTTTTCGCTGCAAGTAATATGACTATATTAAACTTTTATTATTAATTCGTGGCTTAAAGTGCAATACTTTTTGCGTTATGTGTGCAAACAACTTTATATGGGTCGGAACAGCCTTAAGAAATTCCGCTTTAATCATTTCACCAAACTTTACAATATCAAAGTAACGGGTGCCACCACCTGAAATACCACACTCTGAAATTATAGACATATAGACCCTTGTCACCATCTTTCTAAATGATACCCCCACCAAAAAAACATTGTTTTGGAGAAGAGCGACGGATTTTTGACATACGTATCTTTTCAGATGTGATTTCAGAGTTCCCCTTCCGTTTACCTGCTACAGCATCTGTTGCCACATACGACAACGATGGTGACTTAGACATTCAAAGATATACACAAGAAGTCATAACTATTGGTAAGAAACAAATATAAAATTTTCGTGAATGAATTAGTATAGGCTCTTCGACTGCAGTGTTAAGTTAACATGTGGGCAGCAGAATGCAATTCACTGAGCAACAAATATAGCTCAGTATGTTTGGATTTTCATTTCACTCAAGAAAATGACAAATCAAGATCACTTTGCCTAATAAGTAGTCGAATTCAAAAATTCAAATTCAAAAAACTTTAATACAATATAAATACAATATAAGAAAAAGAGTAAGTACACCTTTAATTACAATTCTTAGCGATCTAAAATTCGTTTCTTAACCGTCGCACTAGGCTTAGCCTGTATTGCGATGGCTAGGTTTTTTTAACGCAGGTTCTCTTAATTACTTATGATCGATACTCTTAAGTACTTTATTAATGACTTAACATATGACACACATACAAGCACTACATAAAATGTATCTAAATTAAAATGTTTGTTAATAAATTTTCGAATTCCAATCGACCTAATTCTATGAAATATTTCTGAAGATTCTTTTTAAATGCTTAGTAGTAAGGTCATAATATTTCATATGTATTCGCAATATACACCAGGGTTATTCGCAATATCTATTCATATTGCGAATAACCCTGGTGTCCTCAAACCCTATCACTCGTACACAATAAAAAATACTTCATCATCAACCCAGTTTGTTCCATGTAGATTCAAAATTTAGTTTTTGTGTCATTTTTGACTAAAGCGTCCGTGATTTACTTTTAACTATAAGTCGTATTGTAATACATTTTTTATTTGTAAATGTAACCAAATCAAAAACGATGCGCATTATTTATTTATTTATTTTTATTTATTTATTTATTTATAAAGGTTTGCCAACAGGTTGACACATTTACATTCACGTTTATACAGACATATTAAATATAACAGTGTGCAGACCCAATAACAGGCAAACACAACCTGCATGTAAAGAACGGACGATGGTTAACTAATAGTGAAATAATATATTGCAACAATAGCTAGGGTGCAGACGAGCGGGGCGACAATTTGCTTTGTAGACGTGTTGCATCCTCTTGATCACGAAGACTGTCTTTTCCTTTAAAACAGAGACAGTGCCAGAGCGCCACAGAACCATTTTGTGCCGTGCCCGCGAAGCTGCTCCATGGTTCGGAATCCATGTAAAACTGTAGGTCCCCTTCCTCTTCTAGGTGGTAGGGTTCAGGCCCGCCCGGTTTGGTACCATTGCATTGGATGAAAAGATGGTCGAAGCGGCAATGAAAAATTGTCCGTGTTTTCCATCCAGTTCAATGTAGCCGTGCTCATAAAGGGAAGGTCCTGGAATGGCACCTAATTCCTTCGGGAATGCGGTGTATTGGGCTTATATCATATTATGATATATATAATTTCTCCCATATGACCCCTGACCTTTTCCTAAAGCTTTATAAAACATATGTGCGACCTATGTCAGAGTGTGCCAGATTTGGAGTCCCTACTTCAAGAAAGAAATTGAGAGAAAGTTAGGAGCAACAAAAATGCCAACTGCACTGAAAAATTAAAACCCGGCTGGACAAGCTTGGCTTCACCACTCTACAAGAACGAAGAGAACGAGGAGATCTTATTGAAACATTTAAAATTCTCAACTCTTCTTACAACTCTACCAATCTACAAGATATGTTCACCCTTGCTAATACTAAAAACCTGAGAGGGCACTCAAAAAAGCTGTATCACAATCGGTCGAAGCAGAACCCTCGACAACACTTTCTTGCCAACAGAATAGTAGAGTCTTGGAAAAGTCTTCCCAGTGAAGTTGTAAATGCTGTCTCTGTAAATTCCTTCAAAAATAAACTGGACAATCATATAAAACATAAAACATAAATAAATATATAATAAATAATTGTTGTGATATAGGCAGCTTAAAGCTGCTAGCATCTCAATAATAATATAATATAATATCATAACGGGTGTTGTGTGGTATAAGCCATCCGTGTCAGGTCGCATAAAAGAAAAAATAAATTAATAATTAGTTTGGAACTTTACGTACCTCCTGTTATCGCCCGTTTCAGAGCACGCCCCGAGCACCGAACTCAAGTTGGTCGGGCTGCAGGTGTGGCGCGGCGCCTTCCTGCTGGCAGACCTGCTCGTGTCGCTGGGCGCGCGCGGCGCGCTGCGCGGGCGCCGCGCGCTCGAGCTCGGCGCGGGCACCGGCCTCGGGGGCCTCGTCGCCGCGCTCTACGCCGCCGAGGTGCTCTGCACCGGTACGTGACACCGCCGCGGCGGGACCGCTCCTGTCTGTTGGCCTGCTTCGCAAAGCTGGATCGTAGAGCACGTATCAAAAGATGTACAGTCGTTTCGTCTGAAATCTATACACCGGAAATAGAGACAAATTTGAGATCTCTTTCTGACATGCTGACGTCAACCATAGAGTAAAAGGGACATAGAAATTCCTTCTCTTTCCAGTGTATACATTTGATAAGTAACGACTGTATGTCTGTGGATGAAGCGAAAGAGGTGTGCCGTGATCGTACCGTATGGCGCTCTATCATCTCTGCCTACCCCTCTGGGAAAGCGGCGTGAAGGTATGTATGTAAGGAAGGGGACCTACATTTTTACGTGGAATCCGAACCACGGCCAGCCTCAACGGTTTAAAATGGTCACCCATCCAGAACCCAACCGCGCGTATTTTTCAATGAAACAGAACCCAGAACTCGATATCGAATCAAACAATTGTGTTCTGATACCAGCTTTGGTGGACTAGTCGAGCAAATAATCTTTATAAAATTAAAATAGGTAGGAGTTTCCTATTTTAATAAAGAGAAAATCAATTTATGGGGTTACATTATATTGGAGAATGTATCAGAATAAACAGTTTTGTGGGTCTACTCAAATCAAAACTTTAGAGCATCTTCAAAATTCTTAAAATATTTTATTGCAGATATTGACATCGGAGGCATACTAAATTTGATCAAATTGAATGCGAAATACAACTCTAAACATATCAAGTCTGCTTTCAAAGTAAAGAAGATGGACTTCACTGATCTGCAATGGGATGCGGAGTTGACGAGAGATATTGAAAAAGTTGACATCATATTGGCTGCTGATGGTAAGACTCTAATTACGACAATGTGTATGGAAACTGCAAAACATTTGCGATTTTCTGATGAAATTTTTCCATTTCGTTCATCATTGCATCCTATTTTCATCAACATTTTCACTTATTTAAACTTCTGGTAGTCAAACTACGAACCGTACCTAACCCAAAGTTATGACACAAACTTATTGACCCGTAGATTCCATTTATTTGTAAAAGCAAACACTTGGTGTTTTGTTATTTAGTCAATTGTTTTGGTGAAACGGCTAAAACCAAAGAATAAAAGAAACAGCTTTCCTCAACGTAGTCGGCTTAAATGATAGCATAAAATATATACTTTTAAAATGATTTGTCAGCCTCAGTGGCCCAGTGGCGCGACACTTCGGCGATCGCTCTCCGAAGTTAAGCAACGCTGGGTCCGGTCCGGTCTTGGATGTGTGACCATTAGACCGTTGAGAGAGGCTGGCCTTGGTTCGGATTCCACGTCAAACTGTAGGTCCCCTTCCTTACTTACTAGGTGGTAGGGTTAATCCCACCCGGGTTGGTACCATCGCATTGAATGAACGCTAGTCGAAGCGGCAATGAGAATTGTCCGTGTTTTCCATCCAGTTCAATGTAGCCGTGCAATATTAGGAAGGTCCTGGCATGGCACCTAGTTCCCATGTGGTGTGTTGGGCTAATACCATAACAGAAGGTGTGGTATAAGCCATCATGTCCAGTCACATAAAAAAAATCTAATATAGCATTTTCTAGCGTAAATTCTGTCGTCAACCTAAAATATATATCGGATGTATTAAGCCCTTGTCAAGTTCGAACAACCTGGTTTTTATTGCTTAGCATGCTGGGCAAATGACGCAGTGTGACTATTTCAGACATATTTCATGCATACATATCACGCATTAGCACGACAAACTGGTTTTATTAGGTGACTCTTGCAACTATTAAAAGCATAATTTCATCGTTTTCGTTTCAGTGGTATATGATGATGACATCACCGCAGCATTCGTGTCGACGGTCCAGAAAATTCTCAATCTGAAGCCACCGAAAACTCTCTACGTGGCGCTCGAGAAGCGCTACGTGTTCACCGTGGAAAGTCTCGACTCGGTAGCACCCTGCTATGAAACATTCCTCTCTCTCCTACACAAGGTCAAAGGAGACTGGACCGTGGAGGAGATGGATCTAGACTTCCCGAAGTACTTCCAGTACGACAGAGTCAAGGAACTCGTGCTGTGGAAGATTTCGTCTAAATCCAAGTAGGTTAAGGTCTATTCCATTGTTGAAATTGTTTGTTTTGATGGTTATTTTTTTAATAAAAAAATGCAAATGGATTTTATGTTTACCAACGACTAACACAAAATCATTACAACAGATTTAATCTGTGGTCTGCTAGCGGTACCACTGGCAGAGTACCCCAACAAAAAATATTTTCATATCGCTAACGGCGGTGGTACCGCGTGTTACAATGACATATCTGTAACCTTTACCTTCTGTTTTCTTGCCGCCGTGTGCCGTTAATCTTTGATGAGAAAATAATGATAATACAACCATGTGATATATAATTAAAAATTCCAATCAAAATACAAATTCGGTTATGGATTCCAAGATTCTATATAATAAGATTCTATGCAGATATAATCTTGAATTATGTTTACAGGTAAAGTAAAAATATAATAAGACATGATCTAATGAAAAAATATTTTCCATTTTGGGTACTGCAGCTGATCAAGTAATAAAAATTAAATCCTTAAACCATTTAAGCATTATATGCCAAAAATAACCTGCCAACTGACCTTGAGTATTTTAATTTTATAAAAAATTTCAAATTCACAATAAACGAACACGCAAAGTTAAATTTAAATATAAAAGTAAGGCTGACACATTGTTCGCGAGTAACCTGCACGATCAAGCGTTTGCTTTAAGCAGATCCACTCTTAATTTGAACACACCCAACGTGCCGCACCCTCCGGGCGGTGCCCTATAACTTCTGCGGCCAGAACTCGTTGTATTTCGTGAGGAAAGTGCGACGCAACTCGGAGTTGCGCGCCTGCTGGTCGCGCTCCTTGCTCAGGGTCTCCACGCTCTGGCCCACGCAGAGGTCGCCCGTGAAGTGAATGATGATAACCTGATGGTGAGAGAAGATATAAAAAAGTAAATCATTATAATGAACTAGAAAATTATTGTGTCAAACATAAAAATCTACTTGAACGAAATTGAATGTATGCATCATTACACATCCATACTAGTATTATAAACGCGAAAGTAACTCTGTCTGTTGCGTCACACGTCTAAACCGCTGAACTAATTTTAATGAATTTCGTATATCTATAGACAGTCAGGACCTTGGAAAAAGACATGGGCTTTTGTAGCGAAACTTAAATTCGAAGGGGGTGAAATAGGGGATGAATGTTTGTATGGGAAACTCGGAACATAAAATGTTAGGTTCAGGCCAACATCAGTCCGAAACAGGGTTGAAATCAGACCCTTGCAAAATTATAGTCTTCGGAAAATAAATCATCCTGCCGTCGTAAATTTTTTTCGATTTTTTTTTTCGAAGGAGCACAAAAAGACCTATTATGTTCAATGGTCGTTGAAACCTTAAAGACATTCGAATGAGCAAAAAAAAAAAGCTCACGAATAAAGAGCGTCAGGTGACGTAAATCCGATAAAGTTGTTGGACTTACTTTCTGAAGATAAAATTATGGCATTTTCGCGTAGCATACTTACATACTACATTCTAAACATGAAAATGTGGTACAAATAGTATATTATACTACGAAAACCAACACTGGTCCGAGACGACATAGACCCGAGCGGAGCTGGGTAACTCAGCTAGTCTGTTATAAACCCAAAATCTCACCTCGGTATTGAATGTGACGTTTTTGTCAGTGCTCGGGTGCCCCTGCTTCGTGTAAGAGGGTGCTGACCACTCTACGAAGCTGAGCGACTGTTCACCTGAAATGTGTTGAAACATTGCGCTGTCTGAAAGAAACCGTACCAATCGCTGTGTTTTGATAGACTTCAATAGGTTCCTATATACGGACCTAAGATAAAAGACATTGTACCCTCTATTTACCAACTCTAATATAAAATTCCAGCGTATGTGTATTCGTCATTCTTCTCCTAAATGGTGGCGTTGTCGTGATAAAGATTTTTCAATAACATGCCAGCGAACATTTGTGATCACATTTTACCAGTCTCTGAATGTTTAAAACTGAATTGACCCGAGCGGAGCCAGCCTCGGCTAATGACTGTATAAAATCGGGATGTATGGCCACCCTACGCATTATGCTATCCATGATCTTATCAATGCGAATATTAAAATCATCAATAGGAGTGTGTTAGTGCGGATGTAAAGTAGATGTCAAACGTACATGTGGGTCAAGCAGGTGCAGTTAATTAAATTGATGCTTATTCAACTTACGCAACTTCATAAAAGTAATTACTGTAATAAGCAGCAAGTAAAAGGCAGCTTGGGAGGCGACGGAATTTTTAAAGCTATCTGAAGAGATAAATAAAATATTTATCTCGAATAGCAAATAGATAAAGTCAGAAAGAACACTAAGCAAAAATGAAGTAAAAGGTTCCGTTGGCACCCTTTGGGTACGTTTTAAGTCTCCCAAATTGGTAGGTAAACTGATAATGATAAGAATTATTTTTCAATAAACCAGATGTTCATTACGTCATTCTTCATTCGTAATGATGTATTCAGCGAGAGCCAAAACCAAAGAATATATGCCGAAACAAAGGCCAAATTCCAAATGAAGGTGTCGACACTTTTTTATTTCCATCCGTTTTCCCGTTACGGACGTGACCATGCTTCCGAAAGGTCGGTGACTGCGCCACGCATAAATGTACGCTACATTGGGCGAGCGATACACGAAGGAGTGCATGGCTCACTGTCCGCGTCGTCGTCGTCGTCGCGGTGCGCGTCGCCCGTGCACTCGGGCCAGCGCCGCCCCTTGAGGATGCCGCGCGTGAGGTGGGCGCGCGCTTCCGAGCTGCGCGCGCGCTGCGACGGCTGCTTGTCGATGCTGCGCAGGAACTTGCGCATCTGCAAACGATACCGTTCGCCACCTCACTCGCCTCGTTTGTGTGGTGGATTTGTTGAATTTTTTCGTACTCCCATATTGGAAATGACTTGCTGATTACCATTAAAACATACATTATCCTTTTTTAGGGTTCCGTACCCAAAGGGTGAAAACGGAACCCTATTACTAAGCCTCCGCTGTCCGTCTGTCCGTCTGTCACAGGGCTGTATCTCAGTAACCGTAACAGGTAGACAGCTGAAATTTTCACAGAGTGTGTATTTATTTTGCCGCTCCAACAACAAATAGGTAAGATTAAAAAATAATTAAAATTAAAGGGGGCTCCCATACAAAAAACGTGTTTTTTTTACGATGGTACGGAACCCTTCGTGTGCGATTCCGACTCGCACTTGGCCGGTTTTTTTATCCTTGCATAATGGCACCACATTTGGTGGCTACAAAAATCCCAAAGTTATCTTTCGGTTACACCATCTTCCCCCCATTGTCACCACCTCCAGCTACCTGAAGCCGATAGTTAACTTTCGGTTACATTGCATATTTATATGTTGAAACCGAAAGGTAACTTTAGGATTTTTGTAGCTGGAGGTGGTAAACCCGGGCCAAGACCAGGGCGCTAATCATGCAATGTAACCGAAAGTTAACTATCGGATTTCAAGGGTTGGTGTGGAGAATCAGTGGTGAATCAGGGGATAGTTGTAGAAAAGTTACACATGATGAATGATGATGTATTAAAACAATTTATGATGTTATTTAATTCACTAGCAGCTTAAGGCTGCTAGTGGATTAATTGAAGGTGAAGTCATAGAAATACTAAAATTGTTCGCTCTAGAAATGCGTTCTTTGTACATTGGGCAAGGCACAATTTTGCACGGTGCTGTCATTTAACTTGCGAAATCGTCATCCAGGTCTTAAATATAAAAAAAAATCACTTTAGAAAACTTCATTCTATGTCCATATCTTTTTTATTTTTTTTGTAAATATCTGTATTTTTACAGTAAAATAATTTCGAAAATGAACATAAAAAAAGACAATGTTTTTCCAATATCTATTAGCCAATATTTTTAAATCTAAAAGGCATAATACAAAAAATTAACAGACGTAGATTTTGTAAAAAATTTTTAATCCAAAAAAAAGCACCAGATACCAAATCCGATATAGTGTTGGTTCTGGACAGCCGTTTACGAGTGGACTACCTGAGTGTTTACCTGCCAACATCCATCCCGACAATTCTATAAGTAATCCATGTCCAGTTACATAAAACAAAACCCTTAAAACTCCTGAGAAACTGAGCTAAATATGCACGTACAAATCTTACCGTTTTCGAAATCTTCTTAGGCGGGTCATTGTAGCATTTCTTCGGCTCGCCGGGATCACTTCCGATCACGTACAGCGTACTCTTAGGAATGTCAAAGTCCGAATGCCCCATCGCTTGAACGTCTTGCCGTCCGCTGCGTACCCTCTCGTCGGTTGTGGACTTGCTGTTGCTAGGGGAATACCGTTTCTGGGACGCGTGTCCGGCAGTGGCCCGACGCATGGCGTTCTCGGTTGTGTTCTTAGACGTCAGGGAGTCGTCTTCGTTGACTAGGCTCTCTTCGGAGGTGGACGGGAAGCACTCCTTGAGACTGAGAACTTCGACGTTGCACTCGGCAACTTTTGAGACGGAGTCGGGGTGAATTTGGAACGGCAGGTCGGTGGAGTGGATGCTAATAAAGGATTTTTGTCCGGAACATGCGTTTTCGGTATCGACTTGAGCGTCTTTCGTCGAAAGCGTAACTGAAGTAAACATACAAAATTAACCAAGTCAGATATGTTTGAAAATTTACGGCTTTTCACGCGGCGGAAGGAGACATTCTCGGACGTTTCGAGCTGATCGTGCTGTAAGCCGTAAATTTTAAAACCTATGTAGTTCAATGTCAAGTAAATTATGAATTTCACCACAGGTACCTTCAACTTTGCGTGCATCCTGGGTAGTTACATCCTTTCCATTTTTATCAGAAAATACATTATTGTTGTTCCTTGAGTGTGACATATTTCAACGACCAATTTTCAGCAAAACAATTCAAATTTAATTTTGACTTTGACAAAATATATTTTTCTTTTATAATAGGTCGGGGAAAAAGTCTTTTCGCATTATAGTATGTATGAACTTGTAATAAAATCTCTTTGGCTATACTATTTGTATCTGGCTGGTTTTGGTATCATTGAAAGTTTAAATTTTAAAGAACATAATTCCAAATTCAAATTAGGAAAATGTGTGATTCTCATTTGTTTTTCGTACTGTCAAAATGAGTGAATCTAATGAAGAAATTCGATACATTTTAAAATTTTACTACAAAAAAGGTAAAAATGCAACGCAAGCCGCGAAAAAAATTTGCGATGTTTATGGACCTAGTGCAGTGTCTGTGAGAGTAGCACAAATTTGGTTTAAGCGTTTTCAATCCGGAAATTTTGATGTCAAAGATGCACGTCGCTCTGGTCGCCCTATTACGGATAAAATGGATGCCATTTTTGAAAAAGTGGAGCAAGATCGGCATATCAGTAGTTACGACGTAGCTGAAGAACTAGGAATTGACCACAAAACAGTTTTGGCGCATTTGAAAAAAACTGGGTACACAAAAAAGCTCGATATTTGGGTACCTCACGAGCTCACTGAAAGAAACCTAATGAACCGTGTACTCATTTGTGATTCTTTATTACGACGTAATGAAACCGAACCATTTTTGAAGAAGCTGATAACTGGTGATGAAAAGTGGATCACGTACGACAAGAACGTGCGAAAAAGGTCGTGGTCAAAGGCCGGTCAAGCTTTACAGACTGTGGCGAAACCCGGGTTAACTCGCAACAAGGTGATGCTGTGTGTGTGGTGGGATTGGAAGGGCATTATTCATTATGAGCTGTTACCACCAGGCAGGACCATCGATTCTGAACTCTACTGCGAACAACTGATGAGATTAAAGCAAGAAGTTGAGAGAAAGCGGCCGGAATTAATCAACAGAAGGGGTGTGGTTTTTCATCATGATAACGCTAGACCTCACACATCTTTAGCCACTCAGCAAAAATTAAGAGAGTTTGGCTGGGAGGTGTTAATGCATCCGCCGTATAGTCCTGACCTTGCACCTTCAGATTTCCACCTGTTTAGGTCTCTTCAGAATTCTTTAGGCAGTGTCAGGTTAACATCACGAGAGGACTGCCAAAACCACTTGTCGCGGTATATTGATCAGAAGTCCCAATATTTCTATAGCAATGGGATCATGTCCCTACCTACAAGATGGCAAAAAGTTATCGAACAAAATGGTACCTACATACTTTAGTTAAATGTAAATAAACCATATTAAAAAATGTTTTGAATTTTCTTAAAAAATGCGAAGAAACTTTTTCCCCAACCTAAAATAGAATTGGTTTTTTTTTTACCTCAATTCTGAGAGCTCAACAACAATACGATTAGTGTGTCTTGAAGATTTTTTTTGCCACCAATATGATTTGCGTTAGTGTTATGGTCACTGGAACGTTTTTGTCAATTTTTTAGACAACATCTTGAAAGCCCAATAATAACTAATGCAGGATAGCCGATGGCAAATGAAATACATATTTTAAAATAACATCAATTTCATTTGTATAAGTACAAAATGTTTTATGACCCGTTTACAAGATAAAAATAGCAAATCAAAACACACAAACATTACAAATAGTACAAATTAATGTGTATGATTGATAATTTTGACGACTATTTTTAAACATCATTGCATTCGTGTATTAGTCAGTCTATTTTTGTTACACTGAACAGGCCATTTCAGTCTCTCTATTATCCAGAGAGATGGCAAAACATAAATGCTATTTTGCAGTTTTTTCAGGTCAACAAGTCATGAAATAAATAGACTACAATCATTCTCACTATGATATTTTGTTTTATTTATTCTCAATTATTTGAGGTGGAAAAATAAAAACTTTTGAAGACAAATTGCCAAGTCTTTAGTAAGAATTGCAACATTACACAGTAGCCAGCCATTCTGTAAAAAATATAAATAACCTTCGGCCGCATTGTCTTCACGTCGTATTTAAGAACACAACTGGCCACGTTCATCCATATTGTAAAGTAGCAGACGCACTAGGCCAGTAATATTTGTGCAACCAAAATATTACCTTAAAGACCTACTTTTAACCTGATACATTAAAACTGAAGACCTTCATGTGTTCCAAACGCATTTTAGTCACATTCGACCAAACTAGGTGTCGCGAACCAAAATATAAAAACACTGTCATGCAAAAATATCCAACGCGGCATCACAATACTTAAATTAGCTAAACATTGATTAGCCACAATAATACACAATTACATTGTTTTGCAAAACAACTGGCTCCCTTGTAACCCCTTACAAAAGTGTATTAATACACTTTTGTACAAAGAAATTCACGTTATAAAAATCCAGCGAAAATATGACTCTTGCAATTTTTTATGGGTGTCATAATTTCATGTTGAGCTTAATTTTAACTAAATCATATTTCGTCCTAGTAATATTTCTTACCTACCTAAATTGGCAGTGAGATATAAGGCATCTCTAGAGTACAGAATGTCTCAATATAAACTAATAGTGTGCATAAAAAAAAAATCACCTTGCTGGGAGACTTCACGAATGGACAATCGTGGTCACCCCATTTGGCTCAAGGCCCCTAAAATGTTTTAAGCCACTGGTACTAGCCAAAATGCGAAATTTGCTGCGGCCACGAAAATAAACTAAGTGACAATTATTAAAACATAAGATTACTATGTTAACACTTGAACTTTTTTCGTTAGTTTCAGCTTTCATTTTTCAAAAGATAAAATATATTGAAATTTCTGAACTTTTTTGACTAAAGCTATTGTGGTCAGGATTATTTTTGATGTGAAACATCTATTGGGGCACCTTGACAGTAAAATCGACTTGCATGGCGTAACGGCAAACGGTGTGACGATCTTTTTCGCTGTGATTGTATGACAATTCGGTGAACATTTTGCAAGTTAGGTCCGATCGGACCTAACGTCGTAGGACGTTACGAAAGTCCGCCGAACTGTCTTTTTTGAGCCAAAATGGCACTGTACACTAAGCATATTAAAATAATCTTGCTGCAAGCATACAATTTGCACCACAAAGTGAAAATGTACTTTCAATTACCAGTCACCGCAGGTCACGAGAAACAGTTCTAATACTACTAGAAGATAATACCTAATTGAAATCTACTTAATAACTGTTGCATAGCATTAAAATTATACTTAAAAATAATAGCGTATCAATTGGATAAAAAAATCAATGATATGACTCTAGAATAAGTACGGGACCTTTCTTCTACGGGACTCTCAAGGTTAGGTTCAAGGTTAAGTTGTGGTTGTGTAGATTACAGCCCTATTACTTCTTTGAAAAGTTCAGCCTAGGACCTACCACAACACATCACCACCTTTCAATATAGATTCGACGTATATTCGATTTTTTGTACCACTTAGGAATAGTATTCTAAATGGTTATTCACAATCAATATAGTATAATTATATAAAATCTATAATAATTTCGATCTTTGATTTTTTGTTTGATTTCATACGAAAATTATATTTACGTATTTTCGAAATCTACTCCTTTCTTAAAAACTGCTGACACAGTTGGTGATGCAGCTGACAGAGTATTTTCAATCCGAATTTCATTAACAAATATTAGCATTTATGAAAACTAGTGTGAATACTTAATTTGAATATGCTCAAAATATCTATTGGTGTTCCTAATCCTAAATGCTAAAAGAAACCAGATATTTTACTTTCATTCATCAGGGCTGGATATGTCTGCGTGTTTGCACGGCAACCAATGGACCACTAAGGTGCCATGCCATGTGACAATTCATTGTCAGCCTCAATGGCCCAGTGGCGCGACACTTCGGCGATCGCTCTCCGAAGTTAAGCAACGCTGGGTCCAGTCTGGTCTTGGATGGGTGACCATTCGACCGTTGAGAGAGGCTGGCCGTGGTTCGGATTCCACGTTAAACTGTAGGTCCCCTTCCTTACTTACTAGGTGGTAGGGTTTATCCCGCCCGGGTTGGTACCATCGCATTGGATGAAGATGGTCGAAGCGGCATGAAAATTGTCCGTGTTTTCCATCCAGTTCAATGTAGCCGTGCAATATAAGGAAGGTCCTGGCATGGCACCTAGTTCCCATGTGGTGGGTTGGGCTAATACCATGGCAGAAGGTGTGGTATTAGCCATCCATGTCCAGTCACATAAAAAAAAAATTCAGTGCCACCCAGAAGATATAAAATGTAAAAATATACCGATGAAGTACTTTTGCAATATTTGTAAAACTTTACATACACAAATTGTGCGTCATTATCGAATGAGCTCATGTTCATGTGATCAACAGCTTTATAACTTATCTGTTCGCTTGGGGCTTGAACCGTTATAAAATGTTCCAGTCTTCAAGCTATCAGTCACACATCGAATTTTATAGGTGGAAGTTTAGAAATCACCTAAACCATCTGAGATCAACTAATCAATTTGAATAATCGTCCATAAATGCATTTCCAATTTCAACAAACATTAAAAATGTTCCGTGATCCCATCAGATTTTAGAGTACAACAATTACGATCATGCCGCATCACATGAACGCTTCACAATAACACCACCGCTAACACGCCAATCTTCGTCCGACAAGTATCAAACTCGCGCACGAAGAGCCAGTCCCGCACGGGACGTGTAAAGTTCGTTAGCACCCTCACACCGACGAACAGCCGACCCGTTCGCTAGATGGAGCTCTTTCTCTCCGTTATCGACGAGCGTTTCCGGCTCTGGACGCTCCCGGAGGAGAGTTTCCGTTTCGGCTCCGCGCCGCTCGCGCCCGCCTGCACGTTGAAGCTGCCCATTCGGTTCGCGTTCTGCAGGTTGGACTTGCGTCGGACGGACGGTGACGCTTCGACGTTCGGCTTGTTGCCGTTGGCCATCTCGATGACGGTGGGCTGCTGGAACTTGCCGACGGCGTTCCAGTGCTCGCGTTGCGCTTTCAGCGAGAGTCTCATCTGCTCCTTGGCCTCCGTGTTCTCCGCCAGCATCTGGTTGAGCATCTGGATGGTCTGGTAGACGGCGGCGGGCGTGATGAGACCGAAGTCGTGCAGCGAGCACATGTGCAGGACGAAGTTTCTGTAGAGGTTCTTTTCGAGCAGTTCCTTGCCTGAAACGAGCAGTGAGGTTGTCACGAATGTGCAGTGAATGACGTATATTCAATTAACACTGTACTGTCTAATGGTAGGGTAGCCCGTTCGGTTTGGACTACTGCATAGGATGAAATATGGTTGAAATGGAAAAAAATACTCATCTAGTTCAATGTGGCTGTGCTCAAGTAAAAGAACTGTATTATTGGAGATTATCAGACATTTTCCCTTTTCATACGGAGGAAGACAAACTATTCAGATGAAGTGTCAACAGACACGGAAAAAACAATGAATCATGCAACAATTTATTTCTCATTCGGAACTGAATAAGTGCATTTCCTTACTAATGAGAGCTGTTCCATGGTTTGGAATCCACTTAAAACTGGAGGTCCCTCCGTCCCTTACCACAGAATAACTAATAGTGCTACGCACAGAAGTTGCACTCCCTGACAATAATTTTTCAATTTTTAACCTAATTGTCGTCACGATAAAGTATTTATTACGTCGCTTATTGCCTGCGCGGCGGCGAGATGAAACGCGTCGTCGCTCACCCTCCCCACTACACTATAATGTTGCTGGAATGTGGTTTGCGCTAGGGTTATCACGCACGGCCGCCGCCTATCGTTTTAACTTCGAATAAAATACAAACAAAACTTTCAAATATTTTTTTTATAATGTGTCTACAATTATTATTATTTTCAAATTTTGCACCATAAATATGTTTATTGTTTTTCGGCGTTGTTTGATATTGTTTCGTGTTGATTGGCTTTAACGGTGTAGTTTGATGTTTTCTGTGTATTTCGGTGTTTTCGATGTACTTTGGTCTAGTATTGTTTGGCATTGTTGATTAAGGCCGTGTTGATATATCACATTTGATAAAAATATGGTCGAAACGGTAATGAATCATCGTTCTAGTTTTCCACTCAGTTCAATATCGCCGTGCTCATGAAAGTAAGGTCCTGGTACGGCAAAAAACAAACTACATGCAGCAAAGGAGAATAGGCAATAAGTACCTGGAGCTGCCACGAATGATTGCCCATTATTCTTTCACTAGACGAAACCAATTTACATTGTTTTTCCTTGTAATACATGGATAAATACTACGTAAAGTTCTGTGCTGATGCCAGTTAAATACGTGTTACTTCAATAGGCCCCTCATAACACTATACCACATACCTACCTACATAAAGGCGAAACGTCAATAACCCTAAACTAAAAAAACAAACTTACCTTTCAGAATATTTCGGGAGCGTAAAGAAAGGTAAGTTCAAATTCTTCTGTGAACTATGACATCCGTTCACGCAACAGTTATCATATTTAATTCTATGATGATTAGACATTATTACGAAGAAAAACGGCGAAAGTGCGCTTTCCGAAGTCGATCAGTCGACTGGACGTAGCGGACGTGCGAGCGTGTGCGCGTGGCGGCCCTGACTGAATTTGGAACCTCGGGTTCCCTAGCGCCGTAGGTGAAGATCTCAGTAGGTATTTAGGAGTGACGGATTCCTGCCCCTACCTGCTAGTAGGGTTAATAATAATAATTCTTTATTTCAGACTAGAAGTCCATAGACACCATTACATTTTAAAAATACAACAAATAACTAATGAATAATAGAATTTTAATATAATTTTCAAAACAGAAAACCAATAAAACATAAAAAAAAATATTAACTGCGGTCACGGAAACTCGCCTAAGACGTTACCATCGTATCGGATGAAAAGATGGTCGCAGCGGCACCTCTTTTCTTTGGGAATGCCGTATTTTGGGCTAATATCATGGAGGTGGGTGTGGTATTAGCCTTCTTTGTCTAGTTCAATAAAAAAAAACTCACCCCGGCTCTGCAGGAAGGTCTGGCAGGCGAGCGGTATCTGACAGTCACCGACGAAGTTGCACCGCATCACGTGCAGGTTCCACATCTTCATGAGCTCCTTCTCGCCCTCGTTGACGTCCGTGAACTCGTCGATCATCATCATCGTCTTCTGCTGCAGCCACAGCGGGTCCGTCTCGCCCTCTGAGTCCAGCTCCAGCTCGTTGGGGTACACGGGCAGGCAGGTTATCGTGTGGTGGTACAGTCTGCAAACAAATACAATCGAAATGAGATATTAGCCATTGGAAAAGAATTAAATTTTCGGGCAATCTTGAGATCAGCCCACCTACCTGTGAAGTTTAGGAGCGAACAGATTAACAGAAATTTCGTTTTGTTAATATAATATAGAGTTAATTTTAATCAAAGAAGGAATAAAATAATAATAATAAACATTTTAATAGACAACCCCAACCCCAAATCACATTCACATTCCACATGTAACACAACCTAACACACCCTCGCACACTCTTAATTACCCCGACACGAACCCACACCCCCTCACACTTTAAATACTTAATATTCGCTCAATTTTATATGCTCATTTCCATGTTTAATTGTTTAGATTTAAGTAAGGTTATTTACGCTTAAATAGCAGTCTACTCAAATTGTAAATTGTATCTGTAAAAACATGTTTTTGGCTTTTGACAATTACATTGTCAATTTTTGTTTATTAATCTATACCATTATATAAATAGGAGAGGTTTGATTGTTTGTGTATTTGAACTGAATAAGCTCCGAAACTACTGAACGGATTTGAAAAAATATTTCACCGTTGGAAAGCTACAGTCTATCCGAGTAACAAAGGCTATATTTTATTTTAAAAAAAATTATGGATCCTTACCAAAACTCCGATAACATAATATAAGGTGGAAAAAATTACCAAGAATGTTCCTTACATCGCGAACGCTGCGAAAACTATTCACGATAGAACAAAATGATGTACTACAATTTTATAGAACACATCATTATCTACAAAAAATGTCGCGACAGCATACATCTTACTATTATAGTTATGTCACAATAAGTGTGCATTAATTTTAAAATAAAAAATGTCTTTATTTTTACCTTTTTTATTTTACGCGACCTGACATGGATGGCTAATACCACACAACTACTGTTATGATATTAGCCCAATACACCACATTCCCGAAGGAATTAGGTGCCATGCCAGGACCTTCCCTTTATGAGCACGGCTACATTGAACTGGATGGAAAACACGGACAATTTTTCATTGCCGCTTCGACCATCTTTTCATCCAATGCGATGGTATCAACCCGGGCGGGCTACCCTACCACCTAGTAGGGGAAGGGGACCTACAGTTCTACATGGATTCCGAACCATGGAGCAGCTCGCATTCGTGACGAAATGCACTTATCGAACTCTGAAAGAGAAAGACAGTGGTGCAAGTTGGTATTGAACCCGGGCCTCTGGCACGCTAGGCCAGTCCCCGCGCCACTAGGCTACGAGCCGCTCATAAGGTAGGTATTAATCCTTATCAAAATAAATAAATTAGTATTTAAGACTGCATCATTACCTTTATATTATTTTTTGAATTATTCGATTCGGACATTCCATTCGAAAGATATCACGAGTTTAAAAATTAGAAAAAACTCCGTACGGTCAGGGCCACAAAATAAACTAGCCGCGCGGCTCATTCCCGCTGAAATTATTTCTAGGTTTTTTTTTATTTCAAATATTTCAATGTAGGTATATGCCCTTTTTTAGGAACTCTACGTAAAAAGGGTTTATTTGTGTATCATTGTGTCAATATAATATTTCTTTTTATTATATTATGCCCGTGCAAAGCCGGGACGGGCTGCTAGTTGTAAATAAGCTGAAAGTTTTCCAATCAATAAATAAATAAAAATAAATAAATGTATTTATGAGCAAATCACATTCAGACCGCTGGCCGAGCATGGAACGAATTTTTCTCAGTTCTGTCAAAGAATACTCAAATCTGAAATGTGACTCCATCACCTCATTGTCGTCGAGTTCGAGGAACTCGGAGAGGCTCTGTTTGTGTTCGCGGCGGCGGTGGCGGTGCTTGGTCCGGCAGATGAGGATGTGGGTGAGCTCAAAAACATGTTGGAAGCACTGGTGGCAATGTCTGGGCCGGCTAATGAGTGAGACATAACAAACAAACCTGTTGTGGCCGGTGATGAAGGGCCGATGCGACTCCGTCACCTCATTGTCGTCGAGCTCGAGGAACTCGGACAGGCTCTGCTTGTGTTCGCGGCGGCGGTGGCGGAGGTTGGGCCGGCAGACGAGGATGTGGGTGATCTCACAAACATGTTGGAAACACTGGTGGTAATGCTTGGGCCGGCCAATGCGTGAGACATAAAAAAACAAACCTGTTGTGGCCGGTGATGTAGGGCCGCTGCGATTCCATCACCTCATTGTCGTCGAGCTCGAGGAACTCGGAGAGGCACTGCTTGTGTTCGCGGCGGCGGTGGCGGTGCTTGGGCCAGCAGACGAGGAAGTGGGTGAGCTCACAAACATGTTGGAAGCACTGGTGGCAATGCTTGGGACGGCTAATGAGTGAGACATAAAAAAAACAAACCTGTTGTGGCCGGTGATGTAGGGCCGATGCGACTCCGTCACCTCATTGTCGTCGAGGTCGAGGAACTCGGAGAGGCTCTGCTTGTGTTCGCGGCGGCGGTGGCGGTGGTTGGGCCGGCAGACGAGGAAGTGGGTGAGCTCACAAACATGTTGGAAGCACTGGTGGCAATGCTTGGGCCGGCTAATGAGTGAGACATAAAAAAAACAAACCTGTTGTGGCCGGTGATGTAGGGCCGATGCGACTCCGTCACCTCATTTTCGTCGAGGTTGAGGAACTCGGAGAGGCTCTGCTTGTGTTGGCGGCGGCGGTGGCGGTGGTTGGGCCGGCAGACGAGGATGTGTTTGAGCTCACAAACATGTTGGACGCACTGGTGGCAATGCTTGGGCCGGCTAATGAGTGAGACATAACAAACAAACCTGTTGTGGCCGGTGATGTAGGGCCGCTGCGACTCCATCACTTCATTGTCGTCGAGCTCGAGGAACTCGGAGAGGCTCTGCTTGTGTTCACGGCGGCGGTGGCGGTGCTTGGGCCGGCAGACGAGGATGTGGGTGAGCGCGGTGCGTCGCGTGGGGCCGGCGCGCGGGCCGGGCGCGGCGCCCCGCCCCTGCGACGCGATCAGATCGTGCGGGGAGCCCGTGTAGGAGCCGTCGTAGAGCTCGTTGATGGAGACGTCGATGCGAGCGCCGCCGGGGATCGGCTGTACACATTTACGTGCGATTTTATAATGCAGCTTCCAAACAAATTTGATTGAATTCACTTCAACTATATCAAATTTAGGATCACTACTTAAAACTACCAACCTGTAGATAATTAAACAAATTGAATGTGTGATTATTTTGTATTTACTTTGATTTGCGTATGCTTTTTATGTAGACGAATTTATTATATTATGCAATTATGTACAACCTAAAATTATTATTTATAACATATTTATAGACAATAAAAAATGAATGGCTGAAATCTACAGCTCGATTCACCAACAAGTGCTTTCTGCGGCAGTTTATCTTGTTTCTAGTCCAGTTCAGCTTCGGTGACTGTTCTCGAAGGCAATGTAAAATTTGGTTAAAATTTTATCATTCAGTGCACGTGCTGTGTAATGCATGGCATAATCCGTATCTACAAGATGTGCTTTTAAATTTACGTTTTAACACTTTTTACAAGTTTTATTATTCAAAATTATTTTAATTCAACCCATTCTTACGATTTTAATGATATCAATTGGAAAAGCCATGCAAAAATAGTGTTATGGCAAAGTTTGAAACTTTTGGACATAAATATACCTACAGGCTGGAAAAATGCGACATATTTTAAAAGCATAATTAATTCCTAAATCCACTGTCTAGTGCAAAAAATATGCTTCTATTAATATTACTATTAATCGTGGTGTCGTAACGGCCAGTACATTAATTTCGCCAGCATAATCCTCGTGTTTTTCCTAGACAAAAAAGTTTAAATTTTTTTTCTCTAAAGTGTCTAGTTACCGATACATACATTTTTGAAATGTATGTTTTCGTCTAGTGTAATTTGACGCGACGTTGTAACCGTGCATAAGGAAGGTCTTGGCATGGAACCTAGATCCCACGTGGCGTGTCAGGCTAATGTCATGACAGTAGGTGTGATATTAGCCATCCATGTCCAAGTACACACAAAGTTCCTACATTCTTACGGAACATTAGATTCTTTCTACGGAACATTAGATTCTCTAACTTTTTATTTAGAGGATATTCAGCAAAAAGTTTTTTAAGTTTTTTGTTTATTTCAATCCCAATAATAATTTCCCAAATTGAATGTACTGGCGATTACGACACCTGTATATATCTAGCACCTGCTTAATAACAATACCACTTTGAGATTCTAGATCCTTGCAACCACAGGAACCTGCAGGAAGTGTGGAGTCCAAAAAAACTAAACTGACTGTGACAGCCGGTAGAACTACTTGTTACATATAATGGATGAACTGTTGTCCAAATGCAAAAACAAGCCCCAAGCACAACATTAACAAAATACACAACATAAACCACAACAATCCAGTTTGAGATCATGTTCTATCCACGTCGATGTGAATTCTGCATAATGAATGTTGAATTATGTGAAATATGTACATAAAACATTTCACACAAAATATGTGGAATTGGTGTGCAAAACTGTAAGAATAAAAACTGAACTGTCTGATTTCGTGATCCTTCTAGACCGAGTGGAATAAATCATTGGCGGCCCTATAGTCTGTAGCCCTTACCATTAAACCATTCATTTTTCAGTAAATTTAAACTTTGCTTAAAGCAACCTTACATTACAATGATTTTTCCGATATTTAGCTTGGTTTTCACCAACACTTAAAGGGCCTTTCTTACTAAAGTGGTCGTTATCTAATACTGGTATTGATTGCAAGCTGCTAAGAAAGGCTTTTAATGCAATTAAGCTAATCAGCAGTAGGTAAAAAAGCCCCTTCCTTAGTGATAGTTCCTGAATGTTTAAATATTTTTTATCATTTGTTTAAAACATTATGTTTTATTTGCAAGCAATGGAAGTACCTATCACAAAAAGCATGAAGCAAGCAACGACAGACCACTTGTTTGTGAATAATAATAAAGAAAGACATTATATAAGATAATTTGATCGACTGTATTATGACTATTGCAGCGTATAAAAGCTATACATTTTAAACAAGGTGGCGTTTCCAAGGCATATCTAAAAACTTTCATCATAATCAGCTTCAGTTTGTACATTTCTGCCCAAAGTCTACTCCGTAGTCAGCGCTCACCGTAGCAGTCAATAGGACATGTGATAGTTACCACAGACCTAGAATGAGTCAACTGTGCTTACAAGACCAACACAGCGTGGTAGTGAGAAGACAACTCAAGCACCACTACTGCGAGTTGGAGAGAGATGGAACATACCAACCCAATGCAAAAACTTTTCGAATCACTGTAAGTACAGTCTCAGCGCTCATTTCGTGTGAAGTGCGTTTTTGTAAAATAATTATGATTTCTCTAGTAGAAGCCATGGTGACCTGCGCATTTGTAGATTGTGCGAGGAATGGAAATACCCTTTGTTCTGGTAAATATGAGGTAAACCCACTGGTTCTTCTTTTTTTTTTTTTTATGTGACTGGACATGATGGCTAATACCACACCTTCTGTCATGGTATTAGCCCAACACACCACATGGGAACTAGGTGCCATGCCAGGACCTTCCTTATATTGCTCGGCTACATTGAACTAGATAGAAAACACGGACAATTTTCATTGCCGCTTCGACCATCGTTCATTCAATGCGATGGTACCAACCCGGGCGGGATTAACCCTACCACCTAGTAAGTAAGGAAGGGGACCTACAGTTTAACGTGGAATCCGAACCACGATCATAATTCATCGATCATAATTCTTATCTTTTCCTCAGTCTAACTTGATAATCATTTTGAAGTTCCATGGCGTTGTTTTTGAGTAAAATGAGAAATTTCAGAACATTTCGTATGAAAAAATTTTGGTCCCATATGTTAGTTCGACTCTGTCTTAACATTTTAGGTCTATGGACAATACTCACAAAGTAAACGAAGTTGAAGCGTTCGTGGCACAGCTTGAGGTGCTTTAGCAGCGAATAGAGCGCGCCGCAGTCGAGCGAGCACCACGGGCAGTGCAGGTCGTCGCAGGCCTCCGTCTGCTGGCGCGAGTTGTTGTTGTACAGGAACTGGTAGATGACTATCTGCTGCCGGCGCTCCGGCTCCGTCTCGCTGCTGCGGCCGGAGCCCGCGTCGCCCTTGCTTCGCTCGCTGCCTGCAATATTGAGTAGCGCTCGACTCACCGCTACCGGCAAAGAGATTACATCTGTTAGGTACAGTTATTGCTACGCCAACTTTACTGAGGTTACGACATTATTGGTTTCCATTATTTTGAGGTTTAATTAAAAATCAAAATATATTTAAGTTTCATGCCAGCAAAGATTCATTGCGATCGGGACGTAATGGTAAAACCTTCTGATCTGATTGTCCCACAAACTTTGAAAACCGCAGCATGACTTACTATGGTCTACTGAACTGAAAGCACACACGCAATCTGTAAAATCCTCGCCAAACATATTTTTTTATCCTCCAAAATTTTAGCCCCACTTTCGCCATGTCTTTAGGCTAGAAGAATGAGTGGTGATTATTGGTTAATGCATTTGTGGACCGGTGGTGGCGCAATTCGACCAGAAAAGTATTGCTTCGGTACTTGTTGATTGCACAAGCGCATCTTGTGGGAAAGGAAACATGGTGAGGACACTGCTACACGCGGGTCGCCTTTATAAAGTCCAAAAAGCACATGATCCAAAACCCAGAACGTCTAAAAGTATGTATGTTTCATGTGTATTATATAAAGCACCACATCTAACCTAAAATAATAAAAAAATCGTATTAATAATAGTTTTGGACACTGGGTTTTGGACCTACACGATACCACCAAGTGTGAAGTATTTGTGGGTAGGTTTCTTGTAAATCAAACCGGCTCACCATTGCCGCACCTCTCGATGGTGGTGGGGGGCGCGGGGGCCGGCGGTCGCCGCTCCGCGCTGCGCCCCTCCGTCTCGTACAGCTTGGGCCGGTCGACGAGCCCATTGGCCGGCGCCTGGCTCCAACTTAATTTCAGTTTGAGGATCGGACGTACTTTGAAGATGTCGAATGGATTCGCCTCCGACTTTATGTCCGTGTCCTGGAAGAAACGAAAAGATTTGAGCCCTGAAGGCAATTCAATTATTTTTGTACCCTGAAGAAAATTACTCTAGGTGCCCAATTTATGTGTAAGTTCATATCATGGGCCAAATTGTTAAAATTTTGTTCAGCCAGGGTGTTTAGCTTAATAAAAAAAATATTAGAGGATTAATAATTGTCAGAAATTGATGATTTGTTAAGTTCTTTAATCCATATTTTTTTCGATATGGTAGGATAAGGGAATTTTTCATGGATACCGAACAGCTCACATTTTAAATTAAATGCACTTATACAACTCAAAAACACAAAGAGAGTAGTTCATGAACAGGACGGGGATTGATGACCTCTTATGGATCTGTTTTAGATCCGATGAGTCCCCAAGCCCTTGAGTTTAGAGCCGCTAGGTACTATAAAATATATAGTTACAAAAAGTACTATAGACTTAACAAAAAATCACGAATATCATTTGCAAAAGGAACTGATATTTGTCATGAACTGTTGCATATGACATGAAATTGTTGACTTTTGTGAATTACTTTTAATTTATTATTTTACCTGTGTTTTTGTTAAAACATTTGACGAAAGTTTTTGTAAATTTAGCCTAAGAGGACGTTAAAAAAAACCAATCGGAATTTCTTGCCAGTTCTTCTACGCTGTTTTGTTTTGCTGAACTGGCTAATATTTAAATATGACAAATCCGAGTGCAGTGTACTGTCTATGGATGATGAATAAACAATACAATACTAAATAATATAAAAAAGACATATACAGCAAAAGAAATAGAAAAAAGTTAGCATTATTATCTAAAAACTGTTTATTGCATGTACGGAAATTCAGTTTTAATTTTACATTTAATTTCAAATAAATATTCTTCATGCAAATATTCTGCCAAAGTTTATCTTCAAAACTACGATTTCATAAGTTGAAACAACTGCATGACAAGAGGTTATATACCCTTGCATGAAATACAAGCTAATATACAATGCGTTACAATTGTATATTAGCCTGGATTTGGCTGTAATTTGCTGATCATAACAATCAAATGAGCCTTCTAATCAATCTTACGGGCTGAATGGTCTCCCACTGCGCAGCGAGCGCCTTGTGGGGCGACTTGGTGAGGGTGCCGGGCGGCGACGGCGCGTCACGCATCACCAGGTCGTATTCCCCGCTCGTGAGCAGGCAGCGGTTGTGTTTGTCGTACACTATCAGCTCCGAGCCGTACAGCTTGGTGCACTTGTCATCAGCGGCAGGCTTCGCTCGCTTGTTTGATGGCTCTGCATAGAGGGAATGTTGGTTTAACTCTTCACTGTTGTTCAACATAATGCTTAATTTTGTAGATACCCGGTGTAAAGATACTTCTTTCTGACATATCGCCCACATTGTCTCACATCAGCCTCGAGTACCTCACGCATTGACTTCTGACTGGACGACGTGTTATGGGGCTGTGAGGTTGCGCCGCGATCCTGACGATGTCCGCAACGTGGCAGAGGAAACGCCGGAAAGAAGTAAGTTTTATACTGGGTGTGTACGAATTATGCGTACATGTGCATGATTTATGTATTATTTATTGAGGTTGCAATGAAACAATTTCAGAGCGGATAGTATGAAATTGTTGAGCCTGGACGGCCTAGAAGAATGTATTGTGACTAGATTAACATACAGCTTATGCTGGTGTAAACATTTTTTTTTGTGCAGCAGAAAAAATGTTGGGGACAGCATGGAGCACTGCGGTATGCCGGCAATTATTTATTTATTCATTTACATATGTTTATTGCACTCAAAATTCGGGCAAAAGGTACAACTTGATGCCAGGGGCATTCTCTACCAGTCTACCTTTGGGTATCGTGAGCAGCAGTGCGAGTAGCAGTTATAGAGACAAATGAATTTACTACAACAAATATTATACACAATATACCAACTACTTATATACATATAAATATAAATATACATTAATATAAATATATAAACACTTTATATAATATAGAAACAGAAAATAAAGTATGATACTTAACACTATCACAAAAATTGAGAAAAAAAAAACAAATGTATTGCCAATAGGAATAAAAATTAACTGAAAACTGTGGGGGGGGGGGGGCTTTGGAGCAACAATCTTCAATCAATACTTTGATGTTGCGGCCATACAGAAAGTGGGCGATCCAGTCACACAGATCGGGTAGAAGGCCAAAGGACGTATCTTGGAAAGGACAGACCCGGTCAAATTCCGTTATTATCCTGTTTACTATGTGGTTGTAGTGTTAATTACATCCTATACAGAAGTTCCATTATAGCTCGGTAAATTTCAGGTATGTAGCACTGGTAATAATACCATCTCTGCCTCTTCCTTTAGGAACGGTGATGGTACATATTTTACAATAACAACACAAAATACAAATTGCCGATAGTATCTAACACACCGTCGGGTTCGCCGTTGGTGATCTCAAGTTGGCTAGGAGCGGCAGTGGAGACGGCCACACGCAGCATCAGCATGTAAGACTTCACGTTTGGGCCGGCCGACGGGCTGAACGTGGCACTGGAGATGCTCACAGCTGAGGCCATTGAAGGTGGCTCCGAGGAAGATGGGTTCAGCGGTACTGAGCATGTGCCAACCTTAATATTGCAAAAGAAGTTCAAAATGTATTGCAACTTTTTGCCTATCCAAAATAACATTTCGATTCAACTGACAGATAATTTGTTAAATTCCATTCTGGAATATACAGGGTGGAGACTTTTGACATTATTATTTTATCAAATAATGGAATAATTCCATAATTGAAATAATTGCATCTATATGTGTATTTAGAACACAGATGATGGCTACAGGCACAAAGAAAATGTTGTAAGAAAATCAATGGTTATGTTTTTGTGAAACATTGTACGTGTACTTGTAAATTTGAACTGTATTTTATTGATTAATTTGACCGTTTATTATTGGACGCATGTGTATTTTTTCTGAAAAAAATATTGTATTTTTATTGCTTGTGTAAAAGTGATATTCCCATCCAAATAATGTATGTTGCAATTTTTGTGTGAAATAAATACTTTGACATTGACTGTGTGCCTTAAAAAGAAAAGAGAAAGACGAAATAGCACTCACAATTTCTTATTCAGGCACTATGTAGCTTTCACCAGTTTAAGTTAAATTTTAAACAGTGCAAACGTTACTTAAATAGAGAGAGAATTGCATAGAGACAATCTCTCCTATAAGTTGAAATCACTCACGGACACTTCGAAGATGGCGGAGCTGCTCTCCTTGCGCTTCTTGTGGCATATATTGAGCAGCAGTGTCTCGACCTTGACGTGCACGTCGCGCGGGTTCTCCAGCGCGCGGTCGTAGAAGCCGAGGAAGGTGAGCGTCATGTAGCCGCCGAGGCTGCTGGGCTGCGGCTCGCCGCGGCGCGCCGCCCGCTCCAGCAGCAGCTCCGTCCGGAAGCCCGCGCGCGCCTTGTTGGTGCGCGACATGCGACGCTTCATATACGAGAGCGTCCGGTTTAGGAATATCGGCTGCAAAGGTGGAAAATTGTTTTCACGGATACAAATAAAATGTATGCTATACACAAGTAAAAAGAGCTGTGATAGTATTGCATGATGACCTTCACTGCCGCCGGCTAGTTTTTTTTTAAAGGAACTGACAAAAATATGAATACAGTGCACTCGATAATTAAAATACACGCATCACCTTGGAGCTGCTAGTGTACATAACATATAATAATAATAGTAACCTGAAATGGATGGATATTATCACACAACTCTCGTCATTTTAGCCCAATACACCGCATTCCCGAAAGGAATTAGGTGCCAAACCAGGATCTGCCGTTTATGAGCACTGTTAGCCTATTTCTTCCCCAAGTCGAATGATATAGGATAACCAAAAACACACCTATAGCCTAAACTAGTACGTGAGTCGACATAGACAGCAGCTAAATCCAATTAAGATGCTGCCAGTTTCACCTTGCAAAGTGAGGTGCCAAGCCGCCTTCGAGGTCTATATTTTTCAAGTCAAAATCAAGGCCAAATCAGAAACAATTAAATATAGCAAAAAACACTCAGAGGAGTGAATTTTTAAAACTACATTATTATTTATCTAATAATGTGGTTTTAGATTCTATCAAAATGTTGAGTGTTTTTTAATACTATAGTATGATGAATATAGATTGATACCTGTATGTGAAATTGCTCACCGTCATTGAATCAAAACAGTTTGTTGACAGATGTGTAGGAAAGGTGAATAAGATTGAAGGACATGTCAACACTCAAGATATTATTAAGCTTATACCAGATGCAAAATGGGAAACTTTTTCACAAATTTTGTGATGTACAATTCTCAAACAAATTGTTGACCTAATTACTCACCGATAGCAAGTTGCGGGTTCGAAGGAAGCGATAAATCTGTGTTGGTTCTGCAAAATTTCATAGAAAAAGTTAAAAAATGAGACTGCCGTTGGTTCAAATTTAACCACAAAATAAAATAATATGATTGTATTTCAAAGAGTCACAAACAATTTACTTATCTGTCCAATTTGGCTGACTAAGTATGATAAAAAACTTGCTACCCAAAACAAATTTCTTCAGTATTGTGAAAAACATATAAACTTATTGAATCATCTCTAAAGGACTGTGCTTTATAAGTAATTTAGGCATAGATTTTGCTATGCAGCAAGGGCCAACACCAAATGTGAATCTTGGACACAGCTTGAAGAGCATAGGATACGACAGTAGAGCACAGATATAGGTGCAGCTACAAGAAGCAATACATCGCAGCAACCACAAAGCGTCTTACTTTCGAAGGCCTGAAGGAAAAGCTCGTGGTCCGCTTGTTGCGGGTCAATACGCGGCCCGCGCATGGTTCCAGCACTTCCAACCTCACTATCTTTTTCGCGCTTCCTGGGTGGCATCACACCCTCAGCACTTATCCCAACTGGATCCGCTCTCCAGCCTGGAAGTAGTACTCTACCGCGCTCAATCAACCACGGATCAACCGCCCGCCAACAAGCTTTCTTTGCTTCCTTTTGTCACTTTGACAATTGCTGGTTTGATTGACGATGTGACAGTCAGTGCAGCAACAATTTTGTTAAGTAATACTAGTGCTATTCTATTCTAATGTAATAGAAACGAGACTGCTACAACTACTAAAATTTAATTATAAACGTTCAAAAGTTGCCCAATACAAGCGTTTTTTTTTGTTTGTTTATCCAATGGATAGGCAAAAGCTTTCGCTATACAGCCATCTCTTTATTGTATCTTATGGATTGTAGTCAATTCTGGAGTGTCGTGTAGTTAAATATTTTCTATTGTCTCATGTATATATAGAAATATGGGTTCAATGTTGGTCGGTTGACTTAATATCTTTTTCAGGTCGAGCGGGATTTTTTCTCTTTCTTTGTATGTAATTTCTAAGCATTTATATAGTTTTTCTCTTTGCTCATCGAAAGCACAGCAATGAAAGAAGAGGTGGTCCAGGGATTGATCAGCTAAGTTGCAGTATGGGCATACGGCGGTGTCGATAAGGTTTAATCTGTAAAGATGGGATTGAAAAAGACAATGTCCGAAACGTAGACGACAAATTGTTGCATAATATTTTCTTCTTTTTGGAAATGTTTTATTGAACCAAGGTGGTTTACCAACTAAATCGTTTATTTCGGCGTACCAACGACCCGTATTGGACATTTTCCATTGTTCGGTCCATTCGTGGATAATTTCCTGTTTTATTTTCGCTACAAATTCCGATTGCGGTAGGGCAACGTTCTTAATATGGCAAATATTCAGGTTGCTGTCAGCTATCGTTCTAGCTAGATAATCTGCAGAATCGTGCGGCTTCAAATTTATGTGGCCGCGAATCCAGAAAAAACATATTTCGTAGCCTTGCTGTATCAAGGAAAAGTGCTTATCCCGTATTTGGTGTATGACATAGTGAGTATTGGCATCTAGTTTCGTATTCTGTAGGGCTCTATGAACGCTCATGCAATCGCTTATTATTATCCACGTATAGTGTTGTTGAACTTCGATGAACTCGAGTGCGATTTGAATTGCCAAAGCTTCAGAAGTGTATATTGATGCAGAACTAGGAATCTTAATGCCATAACCTCTCTTGGTTGTCTCGTCATAAATCGCGCAGCCGACCCCACGAACTGTTTTCGAACCATCGGTACATATCCAATACAAGCGATTCATTTATGGTAATATTTGGTAGCCAGCTTTGGCAATACCACTTACTTCGCTGTGGGTCAATCTTGAATTTCACATTCACTGGTGATTCATAGTCACCTGTGACTCACTGGTGAATACTTACACTTTTAGCTCCTGTATTCACTAAGCGAAGACGATTTCAATTCCTAGCTGAAAGTGAAAAATGTACGCTTAGCTCTTGCACAATATCATCGCTGATAATTGTATGTTGTTTTCGATAACATTGATAAATCGGATGAAAAGTTTGAATGCGAATATCTGTCATTCCATGAGCAAGAAAGTTTGTGTTTTACCAGTGAGGTTGCTATTCCTTTGTAATGATTCTTATTAGATTGCGACGACACAACATTAAATTACAGGGGTGGCATCATCCTAAAGCATAATGAAAGTGATTTAAATTCATTCGTCCACGTGAATTACTCGAGTACAAGGACTGTTTTCGGCTATACCTCGCAGAGGTAGAAGAACAAGATTGGCTTATGCTCTTGTGCTTAGTTCCACGAGTGCAAGGGTTGCTCGAACAAAGCCAAAACTCTATTTCTTCAGAGTAGGGTTTTATAATGTTACCACATGGAAGGCTAATATGAAGCTGACCTTCTACGAATACGAATCTGAACCACGACCAGAATTAACTAGTCACCGGTCCTAAACCCAGCCGCGCTCAGAGATGCTACACCCAGTTTATCGAATCGCAAGGCGTCGCACCACTGGGCTACCGAGGCTAACTTTAATAGGAGGATTATCTCTCGACCAAATAACAATTTGTATGGTAAGTCCGGAGATAATCAGCGTTTTAAATGTCATCTTTAAAAACGGACAGTACGGAATAGCCAGCTCATATATTGCTTATTTTTCTATGGTACCAGTGACGTGTATTCTGTGATCAGATATTTTTTTAATTGTAATATCTGTGGTAATATCCCTTAATAGTCTGTGATTGGACTAAACATTTTTGTGTAAACAACACAGAATATATAATATCCTCCAACTGGACACTGGCGAAATTGTCTTTTAAAAAAGGACAGAGGCCATAATCCAAAACAATCAATCAATCATATAATATCCTTGGAAGACAAAAGACTGTCGATGATTCGAAAAAACAAAAGAAGTGAGAGGACGCGTTTTAATTCATGAAAATAATAAAATATCGATTTTAGGTGAAAAAATCGTGTTTTGAAGTCAAATACGGTACTGAGTGAGTTTGTGCAAACATTCAAGGCACGTGAGTAGTACTGCTAAAGACAGAGCGTAGTAAATTATGTCCAAAGATCCTCCTGAACCTGACGACCCCGGCGGCGGGCATCATCTACCGCTGGGTTTTGTTTTTGCCAAATCCAAGCTCCCGTCCCAGAGTAATTCTATCGATGACGAGTTTCTAACTCCTCCTGAAGCAAGTCAATTCGTGGAAATTTCTAATAAATATGATCTTCTTTCCGAAAATGACAATATGGATACTTCCTCGATTTCTGGCAAAAGAAAAAGAAAAACTAAAGATGGGAAACGTAAAATTAAACAACATCCAACTCCTTCCACATCCCAAGAACCAGAAGAAATCTCCACATCACAGTCTTCCCTTCAAGTTTCGGACGCCGAACACCCTCCTGCCAAGATCCCAGTTCCTGCATCCCTTCCGTTCTCCAATACCAAGAATGCAAGCCAATCTCAAAAAAATAACTTAACCCCGATGCGACTCTATAATCAACAAGATAAAGGTCCTTTTATCATTCACGTCCAAAAATGTGAACCGTCTCCAACTTCAGGTACCACCCTGAACCCGATTACTTTTGGCCTTTTTCTAAGACAATACAACATAAAAAATATCACTAAAGACGGTATCAAAAACATTGGAAGAAATAAAATATCCATGGAATTTGAAACAGCCAATGGAGCAAACAATTTTTTAAATGAAAAATTCCTTTCGGAAAACATTTATAAAGCGTTTATACCAACATTTAACGTAACAAAAATGGGTATTGTCAGGGGGATCCCCCGTGACTGGACCCCTGACCAAATTATTGAGGAAATTCAAGTACCAGAGGGCTTCGGGTCGGTTATTAATGCTAGGCGGCTCAATTATAAAGATAAAAAAAATAATCCTCCTACGTGGCAACCGTCTGAAGCGGTGGTAATCACATTTGACGGACAAAGACTCCCTCAAAGGGTTTTTATTATAAATACTAGTTTACCAGTTGAATTGTATATTTATCCCACAGTACAGTGTTTCAAGTGTTGTCGTTTTGGTCACACGCAATCACTATGCAGGTCAAAACCCAGATGCTACAATTGTGGGCAGGAACATACTGGTGCTTCTTGCAAAGAGGAAAATTCCCCTCTCAGTTGTATCACCTGTGGTGGTAATCATCTTGCCATAAGTAAGAACTGCCCTGAGTTTGAGAGACAAAATTTGATTAAAAATAATATGGCCCTAAAATCTTTATCATATGCTGAAGCATCTCGCGAAGTTCCAACTTCAACCAGATCCTATGCAAATGCAGTAACGTCCACTCCTGCCTATACCTCAAAACCATCACAATTTTTAAAAAATCCAAGTCCTCAAGTAGTCAAATCGTACAGGAAAACGGTTTTCTCCAGCCCACGTCCTCGACAGCCACTTTCTCCAAGTTATAATATGAGTGCACATAATGCTATAATTAATGATTTTGCTCAATCATCATCAATAAATGGTACAGCTCTTTGTAAAACACCTCAAAAATCTCTTGCTTTGGACCAAATAGGTCAATTACTTAATGTTATATTTAATATAATCTCAGCCAATTCATCTATACCGTCCAACGTTGCCACTCAAATTAATAATATATTGTCAATTATACAAAATGCCCATAACGTAGATCCTACGAATGATCTACTGGACATCGTTCCTTAATCAATGTAAATAAATAGTTCTATCTCTTTAATGTTTCATATTAGTTATTTAATGTAATTTTTTTTTTTTGTTTGTTTGTTTTTTATTTTATTTATTTTTTCTCAATTCTATATAAATGCTTTTAATAATGAATTCTACAATATTACAATGGAATAGTAGAAGTATTCATCAGAAAAAAACAGAAATCACTTATTTGCTTAAAAAACATAATCCTATAGTGTTTGCCATTTCAGAAACATGGCTAAAATTAGATCAAAGATTTAAAGTACCTGGATATACAATACTTAGACATGACAGGACAGACGGATGGGGCGGTGCCGCCCTACTTGTAAATAACCTGTTACCCTACTCTCCCATTCCTCTTCCTTCATTTGGTGACAAAATTAATGCTGTTGCTATCAGATTACAGGGCATTACATTTCTATCCATATACATACCCAAACCGACAACTTCCACGTCCCGTGAAATTAAATCAATTATTGATTGTTTGCCAAAACCTTTTTTAATAATGGGAGATTTTAACTGCAAACATGTTATGTGGGGATCCTCCTTTTCTGATTCATTTGGCAATAAACTTGTAGAAATAATGGATGATGTTAATATATGTTTATTAAATGATGGTTCGCCAACTCGAAGGGTGTCACCCTATCAAAATCCTAGTGCAATTGATCTAACATTATGTACCCCAGACCTTGCTTCAATCATTTCTTGGAAACCTCTCTCTTCCACGCACGGTAGCGACCACTTTCCTTTACTTATTTCTCTTCTCACACATTGTCCGACTCCTCTTCAACGGAAACCTTTACAAAAATACAGGGTATCTAAGGCTGATTGGTACTATTTTAAAAATGCTATTGATGATTGCATCAAAAAACTTTCTAGTCCCTCCATTGATTCAATTCAGAATATATATACTCAACTCTCTGAAGCTTTGATTGCAGCAGCCGATGCGTTCATCCCACTTAAAAATTCAGCTTTAAATAGACGATCATCCCCCCCATGGTGGGACTCGGAATGCACGAATGCTATAAAAAGTCGAAAATCGGCTGAGTTGGTATACTCTCAAAACATGTCTGAGAGGAATTACTTAACTCTCCGAAAGGTTCAGGCCAAAACTACCCTTACATTAAATGGAAAAAAAAGGGAAGGGTGGCAAAGATTTTGCAGCTCTCTCTCACCTCAGACCCCTCCCTCTCTAGTTTGGAAAAACATCAATCGATACAGATCAGTTTTTAAAGATGATTCACTTCCCAAACCCCTTTCAGACTCGTGGTCTGAAGAATTTCTTAATAAATTAGCTCCTCCTTCAGTTCCACAACTAAATTAAATTCCTTGTAGATATCAGTCAAAATTATTTAATGATGATATGGATGAACCATACTCTTTAAAAGAATTAAAAAATGTTTTAAATTATGTAACAGATTCAACTCCCGGCATTGACGGTATACCATATTCATTTATTAAACATTTGAATGACTTTTCATTATTATATTTCCTGAAGTTAATCAATCTAATAATAGATTCTGGTGAAATTCCTATAACTTGGAAAACTCAAATTATCATTCCCATTCTAAAACCAAAAAAAGATCCTAATTTAGGATCCTCTTATCGTCCAATTGCCCTTTCATTGGTTTTGGCCAAGATAACGGAACATATGATTAAAAATAGGCTTGAGTGGATAGTAGAGAGCAAAGGATTATTAGCGAATAGTCAGTTTGGATTTAGAAAAGGTAAAAGTACTATGGACAATCTCAGCATTTTTACAACTGATACCCGCTTAGCTTTTAGTCGCGATGAATCAATAGTAGCTGCCTTTTTAGATATTTCTGCTGCCTATGATAATGTTCAACTCACAATTCTCAGACAAAAAATGCTAAGTCTTAATATCCCAAAAAAAATGGTTCTTTTTATTCATAATCTGCTTGTCCAAAGAACTATCGAATTATCAGTAACTGATCGACAACCTCTCATCAGAACAATTTGGAAAGGACTCCCTCAGGGTTCTGTTTTAAGCCCGATATTGTACAACCTGTATACAAATGATCTTGAAACCAGCGTAAACCCTTTTTGTCGTGTCTTGCAATATGCTGATGACCTTCTTATTTATATTGCCAACAAGTCCATTCCTAAAGCAGCTGATTCTATAAACTCAGCCATTGCTTCTTTGAACAATTGGCTGTCAGAACATGGTTTAGATCTGTCTGCAAATAAAAGTAATATTGTTACCTTTACTAGAAAACGAGTAATTCCAATGTTCTCCATTTATAGCCACGATGTTCAAATCCAACAAAAAAATAAGATTAAATTTTTAGGTGTAGTTTTAGACTCAAAATTGACAGGAATAGACCATATGAAATTAATCTCAGAAAAGTGTGAAAAGAATATAAATATTATCCGATCTCTTGCCGGTGTGTGGTGGGGAGCTCATCCTTTCACACTAAAATTGGTTTATAATGCATTGATCCGCAGTCATCTTGACTATGGTACATTTCTCTTTGAGCCCTCTAACTGTAAGGCACTTAATAATCTAAACTTGATCCAGTCGAAATGTCTTAGAATTATCACTGGAGCGATGAAGTCGTCTCCAATTAATGCTTTACAAGTGGAAACTGTAGATCCTCCTCTTCACCTTCGCAGACAATGTCTTTCTGATAGATATCTCTTTAGAACCATTCAATTTTCTAATCATCCATTGATCCCCAAACTTCAACTTTTATCTGTTTATACACTTAACAAACCATACTGGGAAAATAAAGTATCTCCTAGACTAGTAAAAAGTTATCGTAAATTCCGTAACCTTAAAGCTCCAACGCATAGATCTGAAACTCTTCCATTATTTGAGTCCTCTTATAAAGCCTTAATTTTTTCCCCTAAAGTAATAACTAATATTGATATTGATAAAGACTCTCCAGCCGCTAATACTAAATTTAATGCCTGGTTACAGGAACACTACCAAAACTGGCAATATATTTATACTGATGCATCAAAATTAACACAGGAAGGTAGCGTAGGTTCAGCATTCTTTCACCACAATACTAACGCAATATGTAAAACAAAGAGCCCTCCAGAAGCTTCAGTCTTTACAGGGGAGGTCAGTGCAATTCTTGAAGCATTACATTATATTGAATCAAATCGTTCAATGAAACAGATTCTTATAATATCAGATTCTCGAAGCTCGCTTCAATCTATTTTACAAAATCCTTTCAAAAGCCGAATTCACAGTACTTTAGTTATACAAATTAGAGAGATATTGTATGAATTATCTTTGAATAATATAGATGTTGTAATAACCTGGGTTCCAAGTCATACTTCAATAGCTGGTAATAGTATTGCTGATGATTGTGCAAAAGACGCGGTTATCAGAGGGGATAAATCAAACTATAAAAACTACTGCTATGATCTAGTAAATCTTTCGAAAGTCCATCTCGCTAACATGTGGCTCAAACTATGGAAAAGAACTAGTGTCCATAAGGGTAGATACTATTTTAAAATCCAACCCGATATTCCTTCAAAACCATGGTTTCACAAACTTAAATTAAATAAATTAGAGACTTCAGTAATAAGCAGACTTAGAATCGGTCATGTCTGCACTCCGGTTCATCTAGCTAAACTACGTATAAAAGATTCATCACTGTGTGAATGTGGACTGGAGGATGGTACCTCTGAACATATTATTTTTGCATGCCCAATCAATAATAAAACAATTCCTTTATATGAGCAATTATCAAAATTTAATATTCCTCTACCCACTAATTTACAAAGCCTTCTGGTAAGCTCTAATACATCTGTTTTAAGAATAATTTCATCATTCATAAAATCCAATAAAATAAAAATATAAACAAAAATAAAAATAAAATACTTATCTAAAAGGAAAATAAACAATTCAACAAAAAACTGAAGAATGTGAAAAAAGAAGAAAGAACAAAAATAATAACTGACAATATAATATTCAAGTAAAGAAGAAAAAATATATAAAATATATAAATATATACATATTTCATAACGTGACGCTGGCAGAAATGAGTCTCTGAAGGGACCGATTGCCAACCGGGATATAATATCCCTGCTAAAAAGAAGAAGAAGAAGAAGACTGTCGATGAGGTCGCGTGCATATTTTTTTGCAAATCGCAAAGAATAATATCAGTGATTGTGTGGTTCCGTAAAGCCATTGTGTCGTGTTTCCCGGCTTGCTCTGCCTATTTGTGTTTATTGGATTTTCGTATCGCGTAAGTAGGGTGATGTTGTGATGAATGAACCACCCGACCCGGACGACCCCGGCGGCCGCCATCATATGCCGCCGGGGTTCATTCTCGCTCAAGATGCATCTAGCGATAAGAGCGACAACCTTAATGATGCATTCCTAACCCCACCAGAGGCCAGCCATACCATTGAAATTCACAATTCATTCGATAGATTGTCTGATAATGAAGGCATGGACTTTTCCGCCATAATTGGTAAAAGGAAACGAAAAATAAAAGAACATCAAAGAAAAAACAAAAGTAACAAACAAAACTCTCAACTCAAAGTTAAGATTGATTCATCACAATCATCTTTTATCTCGTCAGATTGTGAACATGATGAAATAAAGCAGGCTCCCAATTCTCAGGTTATTGGGCCTCAAGCAGTCCTATCCAAACTAAACATATCCCAACAAGACCTATCCCAACAAGACATATCCCAACAAGACCTATCCAAACAAGACCTATCCCAACAAGATCTATCCCAACAAGGCCCATCCCGGATTTCCACGAATGATATCTCAACTCCAAATCATACCGAACTTTACCGGGACTTTGACAAAGCTCCTTTCTTAGTCCACGTCCAGAGGGTGGAATCAAATCCATCGGCTGGAGTTGTTCTGCATCCAGTTCATTTTGGTCAATTTTTAAAACGGAACTCATTCCAAGGTATCATAGACGGTGGGGTAAAGAGTGTGGGACGAAATAGAGTAACCGTCACCTTCAAATCCGCCCAATATGCCAATCTATTCATACAAAATCATTATTTATCCGAAGCCAAATATAAGGCTTTTATTCCGTCATTTAATGTCACAAGAATTGGATTGGTGAAAGGAATTCCAATTGAATGGTCCGAAGAGGATCTTTTGAAAGACATTGAAATTCCTGGCGGAGGAAGAGTCCTCAAAGTCAGACGCTTAAATTTCAAAAAAATGGTCGATGGTTCCCCTATGTGGAAACCATCCCAAAGTGTGGTTGTAACTTTTGATGGTCAGAGTCTTCCTGATAAGATCCTATTAATGTATAATTCTATTCAAGTAGAACTTTACAAATATCCGACCATCCAATGCTTCAATTGCTCAAGATATGGACATACCAAGACAATATGCCGTTCGCAGCCACGTTGTTATAAATGCGGAGAATTCCATTCAGCCAATGACTGCAACATCACAGAAGAAAATGCAAGCTGCCTTTACTGTGAAGGCAGACACTATGCAACAAGTAAAATTTGTCCGGAACAAAATAGACAAAAAAATATTAAACATAAAATGGCAGAAGAAGCTATTTCATATACGGAGGCTGCCAGTCAATTTAGGCCCTCTAAGCGGTCCTTTGCAGAGGTCACCTCCAGCGCTCCAGTCAATAAACCATCCATTCCTACATACTCATACAAAAAAACATTCTTTTCGCAACCTCGAGCTCGCGCCCCTCTTCCTCAGGGGTACGATCGCAACGCTCATCAAGCCCTTCTTAATGATTTCACTCCTCCAACATCTCATAATGGTTCGGTTTTTCGAACTCCTTTGTTGACACCCTCTTCTCCAATTATTTCAATGGACCTTAGTAACCCTGAAAATGTTGACAAATTATTTTCTGCTTTTCTAAGTTTTATATCTTCCAATACTTTACCGTCCAACGCTGCTATTAATCATTCTCCAGACGCTTATAATGGGTTCAAACACTCCAGAATCCGCTCACCAGTGGGCTTACCTGACAAAATTAAAAAATAACTTCTTATCCAATATGAACTTTTCAATTTACACTTTAAATTTTAATTTCTTCAACAATATTATTTTACTTATCCAAAAGACAATATATAAAAAATATTTCGGCATCCAAATTTATTACCTGCGTTGTAGCAGAATATTTGGCTCCAAAAATATATATCTGCGACCAGCAGATTTTTGTACCAATGTTTGGATTATTTTAATAAAAAATCCTCTTTATGTCATTAAAAAAAGCTCTAGCAGATTTTTCGACCACAAAATTTATTACTGCATGGTAGCAGAACATTTGGCAAAAATTTTTTTTATCTGCAACTTAGCTTTCTTTAATTTTTATAGGGTCAAGTTTGAATGCATTCATCTCGCTTCATTTCATCAGAATGTCTTCTACAATAATTCAGTGGAATTGTCGTAGCTTAATCAAAAATAAATCTGATTTACTCCACCTTATCAATAAACATCACCCTATCGTTATAGCAATTTCTGAAACCTGGTTAAAGCCATCAACCCACTTTAAGATTTCAGGATATGTTAGCTTCAGAGATGACCGAGCTGATGGATATGGGGGTTGCGCCCTGTTCATCAACAAAAAAATTCCATTTTCTTCCCTCACTCTTCCTGCCCGAGTTGATGGTATAAATGTTGTTGCCGTTATGGCAGACAATATAACATTTGTTTCGGTATATGTATCGTCTCCTACGCTCTCAACCACTCGATTTATTAAATCTATTTTTCAATCCATCCGCAAGCCTTATGTGGTTTTAGGCGATTTTAATTCTCATCACTCCGTGTGGGGGTCTGCAAATTGTGACCACCAAGGCAATAAATTGATTGAACTACTAGATGAATACAACATATGCCTTCTGAATGATGGTTCACCCACAAGATGGACTCCCCCGAATCAGAATCCGAGTGCAGTGGATCTGACTCTTTGCACTCCAGATCTGGCTGCCCGTCTTTCATGGAAAATATCCAAATTTTCTCACGGCAGCGATCATTTTCCCATTATTATAAATATTCCTTGTCAGGCCCCTCCTTCCATAAATAAATCCCCTCTTCTTAAATATCGCTTGAATGAAGCTGATTGGGTGACGTTCAGTCTGAAAGTAGAAGAGGAGATGTCTAGTCTGCCGATCGTTACCTTAGACAATGTTTTACATTGTTACTCCAAATTTACATCATTATTGATAAGCACAGCAGATCAAATTATTCCGCTCAAAAATACATCAAAAAATCATCGCCTTTCTCCTCCATGGTGGGATTCCGAATGTACCAAATCTGTTCGTGACCGTTCCTATGCCGAAACTTTATATGAAGAGTTTATGACTGATGAAAACTTTTTAAATTTACGCAAAATTCAAGCAGTTACTAAATGTACTCTTAAAAATAAAAAACGTAATGGATGGCAAAATTTTTGCCTTTCTCTCTCACCTAACTCTTCATCTTCATTAGTTTGGCGCAATATTAAAAGGTACCGTTCTGTTTTCACGGAAGACAGTGCTTCAATACCTTCATCGGCTTCATGGAAAGACTCATTCCTAAATAAGCTAGCCCCCCCATCCGCCCCTACAGAAGATGAACTCCCGTCCCTTTATTCATTTGTTGGAGGTTGTACTCCCATGGAGGTTCCATTTTCATTAAAAGAACTCAAAATTGTTTTGAATCATGTTAAGGATTCTTCCCCAGGGCTGGATGGGATTCCTTATTCTTTTCTGGTTAAATCGAGAGATACAACCCTTGAATACTTTTTACAAATCATTAATTTCTTCTTTGACTATGGGGTAATTCCTGACTCCTGGAAAACTCAAATAATCATTCCAATCCTGAAATCTGGTAAAGACCCCAATGATGGTTCCTCTTACCGTCCGATTGCTCTGTCTTCTACCTTATGCAAAATTACAGAACATTTAATCAAAAACCGTTTAGAATGGTTCGTGGAACACAGAGAACTTCTTGCTAAAACACAATATGGATTTAGGAAAAGCAGAAGTACAATGGATAGTTTGGGGATTTTCACTACCGATATTCGACTTTCTTTTTCTCGGGACGAGTCTGTTGTGGCTGCATTCCTAGACATATCTGCAGCTTACGATAATGTCCTCCTACCAAAGCTCAAACAAAAAATGCTAAATCTACATATACCAGAAAAAATTGTTGCATATATTTTTAATATATTATCTCAAAGAACAATAATGTTAAGAGTAGAGGAACAATCAAACGACTCTAGAATAATCTGGAAAGGTTTACCACAAGGCTCTGTTCTCAGTCCTTTACTTTATAATATTTACACCCATGATCTTGACAGATCAATAAACTCCTTTTCACGTGTCCTGCAATATGCGGATGATTTACTAATATACTCACCCCATAAATCTATTCCTAAAGGAGCTGAACAAATTGAATACTCGCTAAGATCTTTGAACACATGGTTAACTGAACATGGGTTGGAACTGTCAGCCCAAAAGAGCTCTATAGTAGTATTCAGTAGAAAAAGAATTGTACCCCCTATCACTATCACATACAACAATACAATTATTCCATTACATATTCAAACTAAATTCCTTGGCATAATCCTGGATTCAAAAATGACAGGTGTCTCTCATCTAAATTATGTAATAAAAAAATGTGAAAAAAATATTAACATTATACGCACTCTAGCTGGGGTTTGGTGGGGAGCTCATCCATACTACCTCAAGTTATTGTACAATGCAATAATACGAAGTCATTTGGATTACGGTTCCTATATTTTAGAACCCTGCAATAGAACTGCTCTTAATAAGCTTAACATTATCCAAAACAAATGCCTGCGTATTATAACAGGTGCCATGAAATCAAGTCCTATAAATGCTCTGCAAGTAGAATGCGTTGAACCTCCTCTTTATTTTCGCCGTCAGTTCTTGGCTGATCGTTTCTTGTTCAGGGCAAGCTATTTCTTACATCATCCAATAATTCCGAAACTAAATTTACTATCCCGATTTTCTCATACTGCGAAATATTGGGAAAAAAAGGCTCCCACCAGACTTGTAAAAAGTTATCGTAAGTTCAATAATGTCAAGGCTCCAGTATTCCGTTCTAACTCCTTACCAATGTTTTCATACCCTTTTCAAGTAGTTACGAGCAATGTAGAAGTAATTCCTTTTTTTGGCATTGAAAAAGAGTCTCCAAATGCTAATGAAGTCTTTCATTCCATCCTATCTGAAAACTGGGAAGGGTGGGAGTATATTTTTACTGATGCCTCCAAACTCACGGAGGAAGGCAGTGTTGGAGCTGCAGTATTTCATAAGAACAGCAACATCTACCAACTAATTAAATGCCCTCCAGAGTCATCAGTTTTCACTGGTGAATCAACGGCATTACTGGAGGCAGTCAAGTTTTCATTATTATTAAAAAAATCTAATAAATTTATAATATTTTCTGATTCCCGTAGTGCTCTTCAATCTCTCACTCAGAACCCCTTTCATTCTAACACACAAAATCCTATTCCTTTTTCCATTAAAGACATTCTCTACAATAACCCGGACAAACAAATAGTCTTTGCATGGATTCCGTCTCACTCAGGCATCCTGCCCAATCACCGGGTAGATGATCTTGCTAAACAAGCTGTTCTGCGAGGGGATAAAATCCCATATAGAAACTACCCACATGATTTAATTGCTCTCCCAAAAAAATCTCTTACTGAAAATTGGACCAAATTGTGGGCTAACTCTAGTAGATTTAAGGGTTCAAATTACGCCAAGATCCAGCCTAACATCCCTGCTAAGCCTTGGTTTCATCGTATCAAAATTAATAAATCTTCAACTTCTATTATTTGCCGCCTTAGAATAGGCCACTGCTGTTCCCCTGTTCATTTGGCTAGACTTCATATTAAAGACTCATCAGTGTGCGAATGTGGCCTTGATGACGGGAATTTGGAACATATATTTTTCTGTTGTCCTCTTATTAATAAAACTGCTCCTTTATACGATTACCTTCCTCTACTCCAAATTCCTCTTCCTACCAATATTAATTGCTTGCTCTCTTCATCTAACTTTAAAATTCTAAAGTTACTTGCTTCATTTATCAGTGCAAATGATCTTAAATTATGATTTTCTTTTATGTTTCGTTGGCAACTAATTTCAGAACCTTTTACACTATTTGTATATAGCTATGAACTTTGACATTGGCGAAATGTGTTAGATGCACGAAAGCCATTAAAAGGGACCCAAAAGTAGGACCCTAAAAAGAAGAAGAAGAAGAATATCCTAACGTAAACAATACACAAAGTAAAAAATAAAAGGGTAAAGCCAGCTATGTGTTCCATTTCCACAAAATCTAATACATTACGATGAAAGAAAGTGAACGGGTGCAGCATGTGAGACGCGAATTGCTGGAGTTACAGCGGTCCGCCGTCAGCGCCGGCCTCTCTCTGTCCGACCTAAGGGCTTCCTTCACTCAAATCACACGGCCTGAACGTGGCAGAGGCTCCCCGCGGCGGCTGGCGCTAGCCGCCGTCCTCGTCTTCCTTTCTATTGCGCTCAGCACTCGACTAAGCTTTCTGGTGGACTTGTTGCTTGAAACGCGCTGCCTTCTCCCAAACAACTACTTGATCTGGGAGGCGACGCGGCCTATATCGGACTGTAGTTTCTGTAGAAACGTTACTGCGCCCCTTATTCTTAGAAATGTCACCAGGGAAAGTTTTCAGGTTAGTCAAGTCACGTTCATCCTATTCCAGTTGGAATCATATTAGACAAAATTTTTGGTATACAAACAACTAGTTAGAGTCCTGACGGGGCGCCTCCCCTCTGCGCTGCCCAATGCACACGTCTGTTGTGGCCCAAACATCTACATATATCTGCTCAGGTCCTTCGTTCGATGTGGTATTAGCCATTCCTGTTATTATTATTATTATGTTATTTATATCACTAGCAGCTTGAAGCTGATACGTGAACTTCATTTTCACCGAACCGCAATGCACCGCCTCACTGCTTCATCCAATTGGTCTTATGGCAGCACTTAAAATGGATAACTACTGAAATATCTGGATCAGTTTTCTAACTACTTTGCGTGTCATTCTTCAACAAAAACATTTGCTATCAACACGTTTAGACCGGTCATAATTTTTCACCAATATGCCCTAATGGCGGGCGAGGTTTTGGAGACAAAAAAAAACTTGTTTTTATTTTAAAAATGTACCAGCAATGAGATCACCAGTGGTGCATCCTGATCTTAATGTGTATTTTTTAAGTTTTAGGACCATTGTTCAAGCGGATAGCTTTTTAAACATCTTCACTACGTCCAACACTAAATTCTACATTTGTTCCACCATATTGCAAAAAGTATCCGCATATCTACCAACATCCTTTAGGATAAGGGGCAGAAATGGCATCCTTGATGTATTTTATTTACAAATTCTTTAGGAGTACGCTTACACATCTCGACCTGTGATCGTCAAGGGTGGCGCTGCGCACTGGAGCGCAGCGCGACACCTCACCTTTGGCACGCTACAGCGGCTGTACGAGCGCACAGCAGGTGGCTACGAGAGCGCCGAGCTGGGCTGTCAGTTCCTCAGTTTCAAGTCGGATGTATTCTCGCTGCGTGAAGTGTTCGCCATGTCGGAGCAGCGAGCGCTCAACCGGGAGGGCGAGGTGCCGTGGTATGTCGGTTGGTGAGTGTACAATAAATAGTTGGCAAGCATAGGTAATACAATTATTATGTGTGTGTTTCTTAATATTTTTTTCTGACATGTGTTTATTACAACCTCATTCACTAGGCACAATGTTGATTTTATTAAGGCACTGGAATAATAAAACATCCAAATAAATCATAACCTGATCATGTAGCCTGATTGAACTGCCAATTCATATCCTACCAAACAAAATATTGAACCTCTTTTGGATACATTAATCAGCTCTAATAGATGAGTGGATGAATGTACCCACTACAGTAGAACCCTGGTAAACCACTTCATTTTGCTTTCGATATTTGCGTATTTGCTTCATTTGGCCAAATACGACAAGGGGTGCAGGAGATAATTCTCTTTATTTGCTCTGTTTATGCAAATAAGTCAAAAAGTCAAATAGCAAACACGTATATCCACCTGCGCGTTAGTTTTTTGTCACAAATCAAAGTATGAAAATGAATCAAATACTTGCTTTCAGATCGCTTAGTTAAGTACGTTTAGCAGATCGCTTAGTTAAGTACGTTCCGTTGATCTGTTTAGACCTGATGCCGTCGCATTTATGTGCTCTCAAGTGTCGTGTCTTCAATGCAAAATGGAGTGGATAAATGAAACTGTTTTGTGACTTTTGGAACTGTGCTGGTGCGCCTAACTGCATATTTGGGATCCCAAGAACGAATCTCATTGAAACAAACTAAAAATAACTTTCCAAGTAAAAGAACTCAGGTAGAAGAAATAACCATTAGGGCCTTGCGTTAAAGTGATATAGATTCCCGAAGGGTGGATAATATTTACAACCCCATACATTTTCAAAGAAGTTATTGCAATTAATTTATGACAAATTAAAATGTTTGTTTTTTTTTTCCGAAAACTTTAGATCAAATGTTGTTAATTTTTATCCTTAGAATACATGGTTTCAATTAACAGCTGCATTTTCAGGACAGCCTGTATATTTAAATTTGAGTTATGGATACATAGATTAATTTATCTATACACCTAAAAAGTCTACATATCCAAATGACAATGTTTTCCACATTTTCATAGTTCAAAATTGAGCCATAAAAAAATACATTCTAGCCATAATATCTGAAATAAAAAAGTCCTTTACGCTACCCATTCACTAATAACATCATTTTCAGGGGTAACTGCCATCCGGACATCTTATCAAAAGTGCGACAATACTACGCCTACCCCGAATTCTTGCCAGAAGATGCAGAATTTCCTAGTACAGAGAATATATTCTTTGGTTATGAAATGGGAGCAGTTATGCATGTGAGTACATTGATTTGGTGTTAACCTTTCTGCAACAAGATGCTCGTTGTAAATTTGTCTAAATGAAATGATAGTTATTATTATTATTAAGCCATGTTTCGCACAATAATATACTTAACTATATACATATATCTATTAGGTTGGGGAAAAAGTTTCTTCGCATTTTTTAAGAAAATTCAAAACATTTTTTAATATGGTTTATTTACATTTAACTAAAGTATGTAGGTACCATTTTGTTCGATAACTTTTTGCCATCTTGTAGGTAGGGACATGATCCCATTGCTATAGAAATATTGGGACTTCTGATCAATATACCGCGACAAGTGGTTTTGGCAGTCCTCTCGTGATGTTAACCTGACACTGCCTAAAGAATTCTGAAGAGACCTAAACAGGTGGAAATCTGAAGGTGCAAGGTCAGGACTATACGGCGGATGCATTAACACCTCCCAGCCAAACTCTCTTAGTTTTTGCTGAGTGGCTAAGGATGTGTGAGGTCTAGCGTTATCATGATGAAAAACCACACCCCTTCTGTTGATTAGTTCCGGCCGCTTTCTCTCAACTTCTTGCTTTAATCTCATCAGTTGTTCGCAGTAGAGTTCAGAATCGATGGTCCTGCCTGGTGGTAACAGCTCATAATGAATAATGCCCTTCCAATCCCACCACACACACAGCATCACCTTGTTGCGAGTTAACCCGGGTTTCGCCACAGTCTGTGAAGCTTGACCGGCCTTTGACCACGACCTTTTTCGCACGTTCTTGTCGTACGTGATCCACTTTTCATCACCAGTTATCAGCTTCTTCAAAAATGGTTCGGTTTCATTACGTCGTAATAAAGAATCACAAATGAGTACACGGTTCATTAGGTTTCTTTCAGTGAGCTCGTGAGGTACCCAAATATCGAGCTTTTTTGTGTACCCAGTTTTTTTCAAATGCGCCAAAACTGTTTTGTGGTCAATTCCTAGTTCTTCAGCTACGTCGTAACTACTGATATGCCGATCTTGCTCCACTTTTTCAAAAATGGCATCCATTTTATCCGTAATAGGGCGACCAGAGCGACGTGCATCTTTGACATCAAAATTTCCGGATTGAAAACGCTTAAACCAAATTTGTGCTACTCTCACAGACACTGCACTAGGTCCATAAACATCGCAAATTTTTTTCGCGGCTTGCGTTGCATTTTTACCTTTTTTGTAGTAAAATTTTAAAATGTATCGAATTTCTTCATTAGATTCACTCATTTTGACAGTACGAAAAACAAATGAGAATCACACATTTTCCTAATTTGAATTTGGAATTATGTTCTTTAAAATTTAAACTTTCAATGATACCAAAACCAGCCAGATACAAATAGTATAGCCAAAGAGATTTTATTACAAGTTCATACATACTATAATGCGAAAAGACTTTTTCCCCGACCTATTATATACTTTTTTTGTTTGTGCCATCCTCAGTTGGGCTATATAGCCTCTCATGCTTGCGAGCATGAGGTGTAGTCTTTTAATTCCCTGGCTGACTAGACCTTCTGGGAAATTATAGTACAACAGATTTTTTATTAATAGCCAGCAAAAATCTGTTGTAAATAAGATATTTGGACATGGGGAACTTACTGTAGGAACTGGTACTTGCCAAAACGCACGAGTTTGCCGAGGCACCACAAGTAATCTAGCCTAGTCTGCAATGTCCTCTTTTACAGTTGAACTATATTTAGGGTTGCCATCCGTCCGGATTTCCCCGGGTTTTTCCTAGTTTAGAGGGCACCCGGGGAGCGTCCGGGCGGGGCTTCATTTGTAGTCCGTGTTTACAAATTGACTGACTGTTTAAAAATCCTGTTGACATGTCCAGGTTCTGGGCTCTAAAATCCGGGGTTTTCACGCGTATTTTCACGTCTTGTCCTGGTAAAGAGAAAGAAAGTGGTACATGAACGGGTCGGGAACATCTAAAGCCAATTCCATGCGCCCCTAGGCTACGCGCCGCTCAATTATGTTTGTATGTCAACCTGAAGAAACACTTTCTGTCAAACCGTGTTGTGGAAGACTGGAACGGGCTGCCAGAGGAAGTCAGAAGTAACTAGCTCAGTGAGCAGTTCAACATTTGGACAATAATGTAAAAAAATATTAAAAATTAAAGACAGTAAGAAAATCAATAATGTTTACATTCATATAATGAACACTTAATAAATAAATAAAAAAAAAGACAATGTGCACTCAATCAGTGAGGTAAACACATCCACTTGCAGCTGTTAGTGTATATAATAATAATAATATGGCATGTATTTATAAGTCGGTTGGTAGTTTTAAAAAAATATTTATGTTTACACGACAATAAAAACCATGTGAATGTTGACAGCTCGACTACATCCCACGGCTGATGTGGCAGGGTCAGGTGCGAGGCAACAAAACATGGAGCCTGGTGCCGGCGCCGGAGTGCGAGCGACTCTGCAGTCCCTTCCAATTCTACGTAGAGCCGGGCGACATCGGTATGTCATACCAATATTGTATAATGTACATTGTAATGTCTGCATTGGATGGAACCATATTCTTAGGTCTGAGAATAGGTAGGTCTCGAGGAACAAATTGGTGACAGTACCGGCTCAAGCAACTAACTTCAAACTGGCCAATACTGCTAATGCCATATATGTCATCAGGTGCCTGAATTTGTTATATCTGACTGACAATTCACGATCATGAAAATATTTCCGTTTGACGTCATAGCATTGAAAGTGGTGCCCAATTTATGACAATTTTTATTTTCCTTAAATTCGCCTAAATTTTAAGAGAAATCCGGGGGCGTGTCGTATGCCACACAGTGGAAACATCGCCCCTGTGCGCGAATGTGCTCCAAAAATGTGTTCGTCAAGTCTGTTCCCACACACACACAAACCCTCCAATACGTCTGCGACTATGTTTGCGATTTTGAATCTTTTTATCCATGATAATTTCAAATCAAATCAGATGTCAAATTAGTAATCTATCACTTTATTATTAGGACACTTCTAAAATATTTTTTCTAAATAAAAGTATGGTGTTACTCATTTACAAATGTGCTCACCATCTGTGTACCCAAAAACATAATACGTGAAACGAGGTTAGCCAACTGCTGGGAACCCTGAGACAGAAGATTGTTTCCCCGGATCCAGAAATGGCACTCATAATGAATTATTATTGTGTGCAAATTTTATGCATTCTTTTTCATTTTCATATCTCACTACGAAACGTAGAATACAAACGTATTGATCTAGTATTATGGAATGCAGTTTAGTCCTTTGCCTAAGCAAAGAACACTTACGTACGAAATATGTTTGCCTATTATGCCTACTTTTCTTAAAACATGTTTTCCTTTCCAGTGCTCCTCGACACAAGAGTGTGGTATCATGCAACGAAAATACCACCAGGGCAATTCTCCCTCACCATTCAGTCAGAATATGGTTAAAATAAATAAACATACTCTAGTTAATTTACAACTTGACATTTAAATTTTCCATTGCATTGCATTTTTTACATTGCCATATCAATTTATATGTTGTTACACATTTTTGGTACAATATTTTGTAACATAGGAAATTATACATGCATTCTCAAGTGATGTACTGAAGATAATCAGGTTCTTCTGAATATAGGTTAGTCTTTTACTATGAATATCTGTAAATGTTAACGCTGTAAACTTGGTCACAAGTTCTGTGCAAGTTTTTTTTACTTCAGAAGAGAGGGTGAATTTCATTGAATCTATTTAAACTGCTTGTAGTCAAAGTGCTCTCTCTAAGTTACGTCACAAATTTGAAACAGGCCAACATAGCCTACAAAATAGGTAAACTATATTGTATAACACTTAGCTTACTGCAGAATTTTTCCTGTCATATTGGCCAAAGTTTTGAACCATCCTGTGCGGTTATCAGGGCGAGTGGCTGCGTCCGGATGGACCCGCGGTCGGCAGAACGCTGCACACACACAACTGACCGAGACTTTGGCCAATATAACTGGTAAGCTATGGGTTATACAAAATAGTAAACACTCAAAATCGTAAAATCGTTCATCAACGTAGTCCGTAAAAAGAAGTTATTTCTCATGTTTACATTGTAAGGAGAGTTTGTTTTATAGCCCTATTTATTGATACAATTAGCTTGTAAGTGCCATCATGATGCTAGTTTTAAGTAGTGTGACTACAGAATTTCTGCCAAATTAGCAAATAGTGTTTTTCTACGTTTAATAATTTTGTTAATTGTGCCTAAATTATATTATTATTGTCCAACTAATATTTATATTTAACAATAACAACCACATAAACACGGTGACTGTTGAAAGCTTTTCCAGTAGAATTGTATCGTAGGGCACAAATGTGTGCAGATATTATACCAGCCACCAGATAAAGGCAATATTTTTTCACCGTGCTTCCAAAATGATGGGGCGTTTTGGAGTTCATCAATAAATGACTTTCAGAATGTTCATCTCCCATTTTGGTAAGGCAACAGTCGTGCCAGGCAGTCTTCCAAGCTTTAGTAATAAAAAAAATTAGCACTAAGGTGACATATGGTACGGCACTTTGGTAATTAATGTCGACAGAAATTAGTTTCGCGTCACTTTGTACAGTGCGTCTTGGCAAATAAAATTGAGTGTCCAATCTCAACACTGGTTAAAAACCCCATACTTTTTTTGTTATTTATTTGTTGGATCAGCTGTGCCGATATGATATTAACTGAGTTCATGTTTAGTGGTATCTTTTTGTTTAAAATATTTTACAGCTGTAGCGATAAAAGTATATGATTTCACTATGAACTGTACAAATAAAGTTGTGATGAAGTAACGGTCTTTAATTTTTTAAAATCTGCATCTGAATCATTGTATAATGCCATAATTCCAGAATCAATATTGTCAGTTTACAGTTTATTGGGGAAACGAATTCATGTTTCCAGCAGTGCAGGTTTAATTTCGAAATATTGGAAATGGAGTGGAAAAGTCAGGTAATAAAACGAAGAGAATCAAAAAGAAACACCATGTATTTTATGAGTAAAGCTACAATTTCAGTATTGGTTGAAGGATTGGATGGAACAACATCGATTTATTCTATTGATGTACCTACTTTGAGCCGCCCCCAAACTCAATTCGAAATTCAGGCAAGGCAAGAGGAAACCGGAAAAAGTTGTGTATCCCGCCCAATCCGTCAAGTTAATAATGACTCGGTCTAACAAACTGTACATTTAAAACATATAAAATCTTAAGAGATCAGGTCTTGTCAAGTTTTTTGAGATTAATATTTCAAAGCTCATGCTACATTCTTACCTAACTATTTGTATGTTGGCCACACTTACGAATCTGTTGCTAGTTTTCACCATACAACTATGGAGATTTTACGAGTTGTCTGGCACCTGAGAATATAGTCCTTCCAAACACCAGCGGGCTCAACATTCAGTCTGCTTTGACACATATTCTAACAAAAGTGACTTTAACAACACAAGTCTGCAAAAATGTTCAGAAATATAAAAGAAAATGCAAGTACGTTGAGACATCGGCTCGGCCCAAACGAAAATATGCAAAACACTTCCGTACAAAATCTAATTGACTTCAGAGTACGATAAACGTCACTTTTATAAATCGCTCACAGTTACGTCGACGAGCCTTCGAGGCGATCGACTGGTGACAAACACACAAGGATAACGAACGACACAAACAAATATTGCATCGGCCCAATGACTCGGCGGCAATATTCCGTGCGCGCTTGCGCCGGCGCTCTAGTCCAGGGTTTAGAAGAACTGCCAGATGCCGAGCACGGCGTCCTTGATGGCCTCCACATACTGCGCCGGCACCCAGTAGACCCAGTAGCGGGAGGCCTCCGTCGGGCCCAGCTGCAGCCCCTACACAACGGGGTGTTAAAAAGCGAATAAATCCAGTTTTTTTTTATTTAACATTTCAGCACAGTAACAGTACAGCTCTTGGTGTAGGGGCTAGAGAACTTGCCTTACATGCGAGAGGTTACGCGTTCAAATCCTTGGCCCGGTCATGCACCACTTTCTCTCTCTTTCTGCGTTGGATAAGTGCATTTCGTTACGAATGCGAGCTGTTCAATCGTTTGGAACCCATGTAAAACTGTAGGTCCCCTTCCCCTACTAGGTGGTAGGATTAAGCCCGCTTGGGTTGGTACCACCACATTGGATGAAACCGGTCGAAGAGGCAATGAAGAATTGTCTGTGTTTTCCATTTAGTTCAGGGTAGCCGTGCTAATCTTCTCATCGGAGAAGGTTTTAATCAAGGATTAGAATCATTCATGGTATTTCTTTATAAAGCTGGTTCAGATAGGAAATTATGATTATCTCTCGTCCACTGCTCTTTTAACATTCTTGCATGCAAGGATATCTAGAGTTCAACAAGTTAGTACTTACCATTATGTGGTACTCTTCGTGCTCTTTGATTGGCTCTGAAGTAATACCTGGGGATGAATACAACCATGTGGAATAACGGTAGTACATCGATGTGCATGAGGTGTATCGCTCAAGTATATTACTTTGGAGTAAGAGAAAATTTGGGTGTAATCCATCACATTGGAAGTGGAAATGTATTTTAGATTTTGAAAAGTACTATGATATTGTACTTTATATAATCCACATAATATTTGGCACTAGCAGATGACAAAACATGTAGAGATGTAGTAGTAAAGATGATATTTGTAGGTGCACGGTCGGTACAATTACTTATGGTGAAGTATTTTTTTTTCATTGATACTTACAATCTAGTGTACAGTGATTGTTTGATTACTGTTCACAAAGAACATTACTCGTATATATACATTGGTGAAGAGAAAACTCTTGACTACTATAATGATATCTTATTCTAAATTAAAAGGAATTTGATTTCGAATTCGACCTTGCACTACAATTAAAGAGTTGGTTCTTTTTACAGCATGACCAAAGCCTAGCATTCGAAAGGCATAATCGTAAGAATGACAGGGGTTTATTCCTGCAGCTTCCTATCACGTCTTGGATCGAGAGATTGCCCAGAGAAGTACTGAACTGGTAGTTACGTACTTTTGATGGAGGTGCAGGCGAGCTTCTCGGTCCGCTCCTTGGTGCCGAGCCACAGCTGATCCTGGTCCGGCTTGAACGTGAGCCGCACCTTGCCGCCGTGCTTGTTCAGCATCCCGCTCAGAGGCGTCGGCGGCAGCGGCTCCTGTCCCACACAGAAAACATTACCTTAATCAAGAAGGGCATTCATTGCAACATTAAAAAAAAATGTAAAACAATTCGAAGATAATTTCGCCGTGCTTGTCCAGCGTCCCGCTCAGAGGCGTCGGCGGCAGAGGGCTTCCTCCATGTCATGAACCGTAATAGGTAGGCAGCTGAAATTTGCACAGAGTGTGTTTTTATTTTGCCGCTATAATAACAAAAAGGTAATATTTAAAAAATATAAAAATTAAAGGGGGCGCCCATACAAAAAACTTAATTTTTTGGTGTATTTAACACCATAAAAACGACGATGGTACGGAACCCTTCATGGGCGAATCAGACCCGCACTTTTTTTTACTAGCCGCAACCCGCAGCTTCTCTGAAGTGGAATTTAGATGTTCATCATGTTCCATTCCAGGAAAATCCTCCACCAAGTTCAATAGAAATCGGTTAGGGCTTCAAGGCTTGATTGAGTAACAGCCATTGATTAATTTTGTGTGGTACATTTTCGTGGGATTGCCTCTTGTGCACTATGTCCTGTGACGGCACCCACTCTCTCACCCTTCTTTACTGTAATTGCAGTAGTTTTGTTGAGTTTTGGTGTGGAGCAAGAACGTTAAAAGGGGATGACTACGAGATGTTCATAGTTTGCTATCACTAAAAGCATTGCCATAACAGTTTTAAGGCTTTTACAAATGAATACTGAAAATAGTTGATTGAAACATTCACAAATGATGAATAGTTTTGTAATGCTTATTTTTTTTCAAAATGTTGTTTTTGCGAATACATACAATACATTTCTATTCACAGCGAGTCGCATGTGTAGTCGATTTATCTATGGGCTCGTTGTATGGCGTTTCCCTCTACAGGAATATTTTAGGGCTTATTCGTTTTTAACATTTTTAATATGTTGTGTGTCCACACAAATCGTGTTTTCCTCCTCCTCGATTATTCTCCGAGTTTAGCTTTCCTTATCCATTAGATGGTGGGTCAGAATGTCTTCTTTAAACATCAATAAATAATTGCCAAAGGTTCTACAAATTAATGATTATCAAGAATTTATTTTATAGACCTACCAACTTCCTACAGTGTCAGGAGATGCTTTTTCACAATGACCAACCGAATTTGAAATGTCAGAAGGCATTGGTCTACAATTGGGTATTTTATGTAATAGAATATAATAGAATAGAAATTAGTAGAATATGTAAGTCGAATGTCATGCTAATACTGGCAATACTGTTTTCCTATTACGCTTACCCCATGTGCCCCACATTTGGTATTTTTTTTACTCTAAGACAAATTTCATTTTACCAACAATAATCTGATAGTTGCTCAGCTTTCTATATCAGCAAAGATGGTGTATCCTACCGGACTCACCTTAGCTCCTTTGATACCGGGCATGACGTCTGGCGGAACACCCTTGTCCAGAACCTTGCGGTGAAGTTTCTGCTCGCACAAAGGTTCCTTGCTCGTCTGACTAGCTGCTTTCTCTTCCAGCAAAACTTGCTGTAACCACACACATCACTTGTATATACAACATGGCTGTAATTAATGTATCCGTATGTAGATCTAAACATAATTGCTAGGTCTATATTTAAGATTCCATTATCGTGTTCAGCATTTTGTACTTGGGAAATATGCAACTCAAGAGAATCAACGAATACCCAAATACATACACATACAAACAATCTATTGCAGCAATTCTCAAATTGCGCTCCGCAGAGCCACTGGGCTCCATGAAAATATTGGTCTTTGTTTTTTTAATAACCGGAATTAAATCTATCCATCTAAATATTCCAACATATGTGTACTATTAACTATTAATAATAACTAGGTATATACTATATATTATTAAGGTGTCAAGGTGACTTACAGTCAGGTACAGTTCTATACCTCCCATTAGACATTTGATTATTATGATTATTAATAAATAATACACATAAACAATTTTTTGACTATTTTAGGACTAATAAAAAAACAATAAATGGAATATTTCCCATTAGGCTTTTTTGAGTTACATTTCAAGAACAACTCAAAATAACTTTCCAGAAGTGTAGGTGAATCGTTTCATTTGCATTAAAGATGTTGGTAAGCAATTCGCACATTAACTGGGCAACTAGCCAGATACAAAACAAACGAAACTGTTGCATAGGTGACGTCGATGTTTACGAAATCATGTAAAATGCATATCATTGTGTAGTTTTGATTAAAATTAACAATCAACAGATGCAGCAGCTGACCTATAGGCTATATACCAGTCCTCCCTTAAATTTATTCAGAATTGGCATATTTTTATTTTTGTATTATAAAATATACCCAAGTTTACAGGGAAATAGAGACACGCTGGAGATGATGTATTCGGGGAAGCAAAGCTGACCTGTGGTGCACTGGTCACAGCGAGTATGTCGTCCATCTTGGAGCCGACCAGCATGACCTTGCCGCCGCGTGCCACTCCCGCCACCCGCAGCGACACCTCATCCTTTGCCATGCCCTTAACGATCAACTTTTGAGCCGTCTGAGGCACTCCACATATCCTTTCCAGGTGTGCCTTGAGATCTGATTAATAAAAAACATTATATAGATAGCATATTTTTTACACCAGTGGATGATCGTACCTTAAACAATAATTTTACTGATTAACCATATCACAATTAAAATCATAGTGAACACTTTTATGCAAACACCACGGCAGGAAGTTAAGTAGTTTGCAAACCACAGAAAATATAAGCAAACTTTGGTGGCTTCCGCACCGTTTCTCTTTCTTCTTTCCTTACACATTTAACCTGAACAGCATTATGATGTCTCCCTGAGTGCAGTTTCGCAACGTAAGGTGAAAATGGCTATTGAGCATGTTTAGTCCCTCAATACAGGTTATTCGTAAATAAGAAAAGATGCAAATTATTCAACAAAATGTTCTATCATCAAACCTACCTCATGCGTGACTTTGGAGTACAGACAACAATGGGAGGACAAAGAAAAACAATCCTGCAATTTTGTGGCCCCACAAATTGGCAACTATTACCACGTCCTGACAACATCCCTATGTTAACGTATTTATATGGGTATATTGATCCTAAAATAAATGGGGGGTTAGTTTATGTTGTTTGTTACCTTTGATCGGAGCGTCGTAAGGAAAAGATATCTCATGCTTGGTCTTGTTGAAGATGACTGTGAACTCGACTTGTTCGGGGATGTCTGCCGCCTCCTCCGCCGGTTCGGGCTCTCCGTCCGTCGTCAATGCCGCCGCCAAGCTGGTGTTGGCGTTGTCGTCTGTCGTCAGCTTCCCGCAGACGGCCGTCGCCGCGTCGCCCTTCTCTGCCGCTGTGCAGGCCACACTCCACAATACGGAACAAAGAAATTGAACAAAAATCGTAAGAGAACGGGAACGTGGGGAGACTCACCCACACACTCCATGCCGAAGCCGGTCCAGCTCTACCTACAAGACTAGCTTTACGGATGTTTCCATGAAGTGATTTTGGATGCCAGGTTTTGAGAGAAATGTATCCCTTTTTATTTTATCAATTTCATGAAACAGTGTGTTGGATGGTGATGGTCTATGGTGATGGTGCGCTATTACAGAATTTTCGTCGTGTGAGAGAACCACAGAATATGAAGAAAAAAGTTTTAGAGAACGTTGACATCGGCTAAAGTACAGAATACCATAGATAATATAATATTACTCAGAATACAATAAATAATTATCACTTTTCCGTACTCTGAGCGCAGCTACTTTTCCAAACTCTTTTTGACATAATAATATACGGAATATGGTAGAAAGAGAATCTCGCAGCTACTTTTCCGAACTCTTTGCCGAACATAAACTATGGATTTGTCGTGGAAGGACAAATGACCAGTACCCCTAGTCCTAGCTGTCAACTAAATTGGCATTTATGGCAAACCGATGGACTGGCGTTTTCAAATGTATAGAGAAATTGAAGAGCGCGCACAGTGGGCGTTAAGCGTATGTACTAACATTTGCAAGTACGAGTTTGATTGGAAAGCTTACTCACCGTTGCCGTAAATACGTCGATGCCGCGTTTTTATACAAATCGGAAGTCCGAGATTGACTTTGACAACTTGAAGAAGTAAAACCACAGAATATCCACTAAAACTTGTATGGAGCTTGACATTTTTACGTAACTTCGAAGTTCCGTGAATGCCAATTTATCGGCCTCCTCGGGTCTAGAAACCATTGATTTCGGAACATTTACAAAATGAATGATTGAAATTAAATAGTTTAGGTAGTTAAAACATTTATGAGCATAGGAGTATAGAGAATGCGGGGCTGCTAACATGCACTTGTAATGCTTGACGTATGCAGAAGACGTGGCAGAATTCATTATAAAATTCACATTCGCCGGTGATTCACATAAACCTATGATTTATAATTCGTATTCAGAGTGAATCTGTCAAAACTTAGCCCCAATTGCACGAAGAGACGGCTGAGTTAATCGATGTTCAAACACGTAACTTTTAGTGAACCTCATGGAGTTTCTTCCAAACTGTCCATACAAAGTGATTTTAATATTTTATCCGTTCATGCACTAGGCAGTACGGGATTTTGACTGAACTAACCATAAAAAAACCAGTGGAAGACCGGTACCGCATGGAGTTTCATTCATACTTTCCATACAAAGTGATGTGTTTAATCATACATAGACGTTGATTTTTATTTTTGTCCTTTCGTGCCCTCGGCGCTGGGAAGTTACATTTTCTTACTTGAAGCCACTTTAAAAAATGTTTATCACCGGAGGCGGAGATATTGGAGGCACATATACTGACGACAAAAATATAGGCAATGTAAAAAAAAAAAAAAGAATACTGGCAGCCCTGTTTCCTGTCAAATTGGTGACCATAGTTACGGCGGAAATTTGAAACAGCTTTTCGAGTTCACAACTTAGATCTAAGGTTCACACGTAGAAAGAGAATCAGCGACTTCTCCGAACTCTTTGGGTTCACAAATGGATTTTGATTTGGACGATCCGTTAGCAGATATTCTAAGCGGTGGTAGTGATGATAGTTTCTTTGATGATGACGTTCTTGGCAGAAAGAGGACTCCTAAGAAGACTGCACCACTTGCTAGTAAGAAAAGTGCCCTTTTTAATCTCGATGATGATATTCAGGCTAAAACCGTTGATAAGGAAGAAACAAAGAAAGAAGCGGGCAAAACCGTGGAGTCGCTAACAAAACCGGCACAATTGAGTGATGCTGAGCTGAACTATTCTAATACCTTCGGGGACCATGCTAGAACTTTAGCAAAAACAAAGGATACTGATCTCAACCAATTAGTGGCGAAGCAAAAGCAGTCCAGTTTAGAGACTCTTAACAGTTTAGAAAATATCAAAACTCATAAGGTTGACATTCCAAGCAAAACTATGGTAAAGCGAAAGTCGTCTAATTCACTTTTTGATGATATCTTAGGTAGTTCCAACACGATGACCTCAACGCATACAAAACCTCAAACATCTAAAAGTCAAGAGTTTGACATAGATGCCCTCTTAGCACATAATCCTATTACCCCTGCAAAACCCTCAACTGCCCCTGCCAAGCCTCCACTTGCTCCAACTAAGCCTTCCACTTCAATGAGCAAGACATCTATTCAGACTGAGACAACACAATCAGAAAGACTGGCAAAAAGTGTACCTGCAGCGTCTAAACAAGTCAGTAGCGGCGCCGATTGGTTGGGGATATTCGATAGGAATGACGATGAAGACGAAAAGGAAATCAATGACGAACCAGGAATGCCAGCGTGGTTAGTGGGCAAGGACAGTAAATCAAAACCCAAAACGAAAGACCCTGTTCCCAAAACTCCCGAAAAACAAAAAGAGACCTCCAAAGAAATTGCCCAAGAAGACAATTTACCCGCAGAACAGGTGACAAAGGATCTCAACGGCATCAATGATATTATGTTGAAAGTAAGTGCCTCCTCCAAGAGCGTTGTCGACGCAGGAAATGTATTTTTGGCTAGTTCTGAAGATATAACTCAAGAAGGCGCGGCGATGTACATGCAAGAACAGGAGTCCCAGCTAATGGTGGCTCTACAGTTAAAAGCGCAGGAAGAAAAACTTGCCAGCATGCAAAGTAAGTCAGATTTATATTGTTTGTTTAGATTTTCACTGTTGTTCGACATATTATTTTAGGTTTACGGATAAACAGTGTTCAGCTCACTTAGATTTCTATTGAGAGATTTATATTGTTTTACCATCTATAAATCATATCAGTGCATCAACTAATATCAAAACAATGCATCCATAGGTAGGTATGTTTTTCAGTGCTAGACAAATGAAAACTTTTATTTAGTATCTTATTATTTTATTATGTATCTAGGGATGGGCAAACTTTTCTAAACCGGGACCAAATAATCACTAGGAAATTTGCCATTTTTTATTTAAGTTTTTTAGAGTAAACATGATTTATATTTATTTTATTTATATATTTATATATTTATTGAGCATAAATAACCCTTGCGGGCCGTGTACATGTTATAATACATTAAAATAAAATCATTACATTAAATTTACAAATTATTGAAAATTACAATTATAATTATACAAAAAATTACATTTAAATTAAATTAAATATTCCTTGAAAATCATTATTATTAAAAAACTATAATATGGCAAAATCAAATGTTATATGTATTATTATAATTATTATATGTAAGTCTTAATTGCTATCAGAGTCATTGAAAAATTCTTCTAAATTATAAAATGGGTGGCACAATAAATATTCCTTCAACTTAATCTTAAAATCGGTCAACGTATTACTATTTCTAATCGATATATTTAAATGATTGTAAATTTTAACTCCTAAATAATCAAATGAATTCCTTAATAATAAACATTTAGGTCCTTTTTGTCTAAAACTTTCATTATTTCTTAAGTTATACCTTTGTACTTCTTTTACTTTTTCCAAATCTTCCTTTATCTTATGGATTTCTATGCATAATATGAATATATATAACGAAATTACTGTCATTATTTTTAATTTCACAAAAATCATTTGTCATAGAGGTTTTAGTCATTCCTACCCTACAGCAGGACATTGAGTAGGGTAAGCCGGGAGGAAGCTGGCGGGCCAGATCAAAACTGTTCACAAGCCGGAATTGCCACCTGGTCCGTGCTTTGCCCAAACCTGATCTGTATAATTTAAAATGATTTTAGAGTTGACAATTACAGTTTAGAAAATCATTATTGATTATATTTTTTTTTTATGAACACTAGCATCCTGGACGAAAATAAAAACCATTGCGATTAAATTTTGGTAATTTTGGACGATTGTGTACAGCGAGACAGGAAGAGAGCAGAAAGTTCCAGCAGCAAGCCGCAGAGGCGCAGCAGGCACGGCTGGCCGGCATGCTGGCTCGTCAGGCGGCGCATCGCCAACAGATGCAGAGCATCATCGCCGCCCATCAGGAGCGGATCAACCAAAGGATCAAGGTTTGTCCAGAAGCTGTGCGGCTCGTGGCTTAGTGGCGCGGGGACTTCTGCCCTCCTTTTTAAAAAAGGCGGTAACTACATATGAGCCTCATATGTAGTTACCGCCTTTTTAATAAGGAGGGGAGACTTGCCTTGCATACCAGAGGTCTGGGTTCAAATCCCCGCCCCGTTCTTGCACCATTTTCTTTTTCAGTTGGATAAGTGCATTTGGTCACAAATACGAGTTGGTTCATGGTTCGGAATCCATGAAAAACTAGGTCTCTCTCCCCTACTGCATACGGCATAGATGGTAAATTTTGTTAATTCATGTTAATTTAGTGTTTTACCGATGTTTTTGTTAAAGTAATTGACAAACACTTTTGTATTTTTGGACTAAGTGGACGTTGAAAAAAAAAAACAACAGCGGAGTTTCTTTACAGTTCTTCTTCGCTGTGTTTTGTTTTGCTGAACTGGCCAATGTTAAAATATGACAAATCCGAGTGCAGTGTACTGTCTATGGATGATGAATAAACAATACAATACAATACTAGATGTTAAGCTTAAGCTCAACTGGGTTGGTACCAGCGCATTGGATGAAAAGATTTTCGAAGCAGCAACGAAAAATGGTCTTTGTTTTCCATCCAGGTAATGAAGCCGTGTTCATAAAAGGAAAGTGTTGTTTTGGTGTTGCGGTGTTTTGGGCTAATAGAATGACTGTGGATGTGGTGTTAGCCATTCATGCCATCCATGTTTAACTAAAAAACATCTTTCCAGTAGTGCCCTGACACAAAGATACATGGCAATATACATGAGTACTGTCATGCATCATTGTGTTATTACAATGGAAATAATACTTCTTGCTCCATGGTTGACGTTAATATGACAGAATGGATCTCTAATTTGTTTAATTTTCGGTCTAATGACACGAAAATATGTGACTATACCTAGCGAATTGAAGAGACAGATGCATGTTCAAGACGCCATAAGGAATCCATCAATACCAGTCATAGGTATTGAAACATTAAATCCCTTGAAAATAATGAAATGAAATGAAAATATTCTTTATTGCTTACAACTATTACATAGTATGCAAAGGCGAGCTTATTGCCAAAGGCAATCTCTAACAGCTAACCTTAATATTAGAAAATATATTAAGAGGTAGCAAGAAACAATAAATCACTTAAAACTAAGCACCATAATCACACTTAGAAAAACATTAGATAACTTAAAACTATATAAACAGAAAATATTTGATTGATTTAATTGATGGTTATAAAGACTGCTGGTGCCAAGCTATGCGAGTGGGGCTTAATGGGTATCGCAGAAGAAGCATGAGTGTAGCATGAATGACACAGAGGAAACGATACGGAGTGGTGGCCAGATTAAATTAATTGGATGGTATCACCCACCAGCTAGTCAGCAAGGAAGGCGATCTTACAGTTTTAGGTGCAATCTGAACCATTGCCAACCATAATTGTCGAAAACGCCCACCCTTCTAAATCTACTTTCAGCGTTGCTTTACCTCGAGTATTGAAAGCTGAGGGTGGTCTTATTTAAAAATATATATATCTCCGAATGACAATCTAGGAGCACCCTTGATCGCTCTTGTGTAACATCCTCGGTGACCTTAGGCGCTGTTGACGGCGTCCGACTTGGAGACGGACGCGGCCGGAGGGGGCGACGGGGCCGAGCCGGCGGACAGCCTCCGTGCGGGTACGCCCCGAGCGAGGGAGAGGTCCCAGCTGCTGCAGCTCGTTAAGACCCTGCAAGAGAACCACGACAAGGAAATCGATTTGATGGAGACTTCCTACAGGTGGGTTTTCTGTTTGACCCTGATCGTTTATCTCACGAACTCAGACTGTCTGTTTGTTTATATAGTTCAGTATGTGCAATTACCCATTTTCAGGGATGGAAACCAGGGAGAGACAATTTGGGATCCTTCATGTTGGCTTCGACCTAGTGAGAGGGACTTAGGAATTATTTCTCTTGCCATTGTGTGTAACTACATGTAAATCCGTGACCTACCTACTCGCACTTTATTTATACAGAGTGTAACACTGCCCTCCTTGAGGCTAAATGTAGTTACCGCCTTTTTAATAAGGAGGGCAGAACAGATCTTTCTTTAATTAATGTGTCCTTGCTTCACGGTCGATAATACATACATACATTAACGTATTAATGCACTGAAGCCTGATTTCATAACTCAAACGCTCGAAAGTGGAGGTATCTATTAGCAGACTCAGGCTTCAGGATTATAGTTAGTTGGCGTTCGGGGCGCCCAACATTGAATGTTCGTTGCGCTAAATAGCGTCCTGTCCTGTGCGTTCTTACTTGTTGTTTGAACTCAAGAACATCAGAATTTGTAAATGAACTGACTGGCCGGCGATACCGTCAGTGTATGTAAAGGTGGCTATGCTGCCACTATACTGATCATTTTCTGTCACCATTCCCATCCTTCCTTACTCGTTGACAAACTGTTATACTATACTCGGTTACAAATTCCATCTAGAGTAGACAAAGTGGGGGAAGGAGGCGGGAAGAGGCGAGGGCGAAGAGAGGGAACCCATGAACATTCGGCAATGTATGAGTGGGGTTGCGAATGCCATGTTGGCTTGACAGATATTAAACGCCCTTCTCATTCTATGGCTCCTAACAGGCGGCAACTGGCGATCTCGGACGCCGCCATGCAGCAGTGGGAGGAGCGCGTGCACGCCGAGACGGAGCGGCTCGCGCGCCACCACGCCGACGCGCTCGAGCGGCTGGAGCGCGGCTGGCGCGAGCTGCGCGCGCGCGACGCGGAGGCGGCGCGCGCGGCGCGCGAGCTGCACGCGCGCGAGGCGGCGGACGCGCGCGAGCGGCACGCGGAAGGCGCGCGCGCGCTGCGCGAACACCACGCGGCGCTCGTCGAGAATGTCAAGTTAGTGCGCTAGGTCATAGACAAAGGGATAGACTATCGTCATGCAACGTACAAAACTCGCTAAATACTTTCACTGTTACTATGACAATTATAATCAGCGCCATCTCCCGTCACTGCAAGAATTATTTACACCTTTATTGGGCTAAGCTTAATTCCAAATTTTGCCTAGGCAGGCATAAGGAAAACGTTACATTTTAACTACAAATTAAATAATGTCATTGTAAATAAAACATAATTGGTATTCATTGGTTTGTATTTAATGTATTTACAAATGTGGATTGCAATGCCATCTGTTGACTTTTATTATCCCAATTAAACACTTGTATGACGTTAGCAATCTTTCCCTGCTACCATTTATCTATGACTAGGTGGAGAAACTACAAGGGAAGGCGATGTACGAAAGTCCCCTTGAACACCATATGCAAAAGTTATGGCCCTTGCACATGATGCGCAGTACCGTATGGTGCCACTGGTGCGGTAGTGGCACGAAGCGTTTCGATTTTGATGGGCTAGCACCAGTACCCACGTGAGTCAGTTTAGTGGTGGATGGGTACCTAAGGGCGCGCCACTTTTCACTGTCATGGAGACTGACACATACTTCGGGCCTTGAACTGGTGTATCGGTGAAACATTCACCGATTATTTTGTAGTGTTCGACATAATTTTTGCAAACTGGCATCATAACAACAAATCATAGCCTTAGACAACAAGACTGCTCTTTATGTTATGATATTTGCTTGTCAAAACAATTATTTGGTGATCGGTTGCATGGGCGAAAGTTCGTAGCGGAAAAGCACCTGTGTGATATTAAATTATTTTTGAATGACCAGACAAGCCGTGCAGCAAGAGCGAGCGCTCGTGAACGACGCGTCAAGCCTCGCAAGTGAGTTGGCGGCGGCGACGGCGGCGGTGCGCGAGAGCGCGGATCGCAGCGGCCATCTTGTTGACGCGGTACGCGCACTGAATGATGACACGGTGCGCGATCGGCAGCGGGCGTTGGATGCGCGCGAGACGCAAGTCACTGGTGAGCATCTGAGGCCGCATTCTATTGCTCAAACGTCCTATATAAGCATGCACATTATCATACAAAAACATTTATTAGGGTCTGAAGATATCAATAGTGCAAGGGTTACACACATTTTACATAGTGGCTTGGCGCCCAAATTTTCAGAAAGGTTAGGCGCATTGTAAAGTTAAACTAGTGTGAATGATTTTAAATTTATTTAGAGCTCTCAACTTTCAGCTTAACGAGAATTTTTTCAAATGATTTGGTGGTGTTGAAAGTTCAGTAATTTAGCACTATGGCAATGTCGGGAGATTTTACTGAATTTGTTCTTCGTAAACCGTATACAATTACCTACTAACCAACATTTTCAAGCACAAATTTGACAGTGTTTATTTTTCAGAAATGTTGCAGCAGCTGACGAGGGAGCGAGAAACTTTTGAAAAGGAAAAGTCTGAAGACCGTGAGACGGTGAAAATGCTGGAAAATAGACTAAGACAAATGGCGCAAGTATGTTCACCTTGCAGATCCCAACATAATAAATACACATTGATCCACATCACTTGCACTAAGTAGTAAAAGATTATGTCATTATCATTTTCAGTCAGCGGATGAAGAAACAGGCATGATGAAGCAAAAAAGAATGGAATTTGAATTCGAGAAGGCAACATTTGACAAACAGACGGAATTTGCTAAAAATATTTTGAAAAAGCAAGAGGAAGAAATACAGGTAATTGGTATATCTTCACTTCAGGACCATTTCAGTGCTAACATCTCAAAACCTCCAATCAATAATGTAAGAATCTTCCAAATTGTACTCTCATAATTATATTCCCAAAATAACATTCCAGATAATCAAACAAGACATTCAGAAAGAATATCAGGAGAAACTGGCAAAGATTGAAGAAGACAAAAGCAAGACTCAAAAAGATGTCGCCATTGCATCGAAAGAAAGAATATCTGTGCAGAACCTACGAATGGAATTGGAGGTATACTTTTTCACATAGGCATACTTACTTCTGTTTCCTGTTGGAACGTACACTTTGTGCATGCAAACCTTTGTCCAATTGATGATTTCGTTTTCGATGTTATAGAGATTGAAGGCAGATTTGCAGTCCCAGATGGAAGAGGTTTCCGAAGAGAGATCCAGAGTCGCTCAGGAAAAACAACAATTACAAATGGAAGAGCAACGAATGATCGCAAAGTGAGCTGTACACGATTAAAAAATTTGCTTCCCTTAAAAACATTTTTATGTCAACTTTATTCATGTTTGATATTGCAGGAGCCGCGATTTAGATTTGCTTTTAAAGTCAGCATTAGAGAAACAATCATTAGCCGACGGTAAATACTCGGAAGCTGAATTCATCCAGAGAAAGTACGAAGAAAGAGTTCGCCGCCTCCATGAACACGTGATCTCACTCAACTCCAGGGAGAAAATGATCGCGAAAGAGAAAGTGGCTCTCTCCAGAGAGAGATTGAATCTGCATAATGAGAAAAAAAATCTGGAAAGTAAGCCTCAGTGTTCACTGTGCCAATCTATGCAAAATCAACAGGCAGCATACGGATACACGTTCCCCGCTATAAATATGCCAAATGAATCTTTTTTGGCTTCCAAATATTTGTCTATGGGTGTGAGCAGAGACTACGCAGCGACATCCGGAAATGCAGATGCATTGGAGCAGGAAATGTCAAATTTACTGAGGCGCGAAATCTCTTTGCGAGATGTGGATGGGAACGAGGCTGCTAATGAAGCTGATTTTCGAGCTGAACACAACGATTTTACCCAACAAGCAAAGTACAAAGTAAGTTGAAAATTACAAAAATCTCTCTAATCTAACTTTTCTCTATTTAATAAAATTTGTTAATAATTTTAACTAAACATTAAACAAAGCATACTTGAAAAACTTATTAAGTTTAAAAAATTGTTTGCATGATTTGATCACCTAAACTGGACCATAGGCTGAATTTATGTGCAGACTAATTGACATATCTAACTACTGAAATTGCACAAATGTTAGTGGATACAAATATGTCATTGCAAGTATTGAAAATTCATCATAATCTGGTACAATCGTATTCAGAGAAAACCTGTCAAAATTTAGTACGAAATTAGCACCGATGAGCGGCTCGTAGCCTAGTGGCGCGGGGACTGGACTAGCGTACCAGAGGCCTGGGTTCAATTCCGACTTGCACCACTGTCTTTCTCTTTCCGAGTTTTATACGTGCATTTCGTCACGAATGCGAGCTGCTCCATGGTTCGGAACCCATCTAAAACTGTAGGTCCCCCTTCCCCTACTAGGTGGTAGGGTTTAAGCCCGCCCGGGTTGGTACCATCGCATTGGATGAAAAGATGGTCGAAGCAGCAATGAAAAATTGTCCGTGTTTTCCATCCAGTTCAATGTAGCCGTGCTCATAAAGGAAAGGTCCTGGCATGGCACCTAATTCCTTCGGGAATGTGCTGTATTGGGCTAATATCATAACGGTAGTTGTGTGGTATTAGCTATCCATGTCAGGTTGCATAAAAAAATCACGGAACTAACCATACAAAAACCGGTTTAGTCCGACCTTAAAACGCGTACTAAAGTTAGTCCAGTCCGCCCACTCCGAATACTGCTGGTGAAGTGGCAAAATCCAGCGTAGACAAATGGTGCCAGTGACTGGTGCTCAATGTGCAGGACGTGGTGGACCCGAGGCTGCTGCTGCTGAGGATGGAGGTGCAGCAGGTCATCAGCAACTTGAGCCGTGGCACCGAGCAGCCCCCCCGCCCCTCGCCTGCACCCACACCTACACCCGCACCCGCCGCCGTCGACCGCAGCCTTCACAATGAACCTCAGTGATTGCGATTTCTTTAATATTAAATAAATGAAATGATCCACTTTGTTATATTTTTTCATATTTGACAATCGGTCAAGAAGTATGAACTATCGTCAATTTCTTAGGAGTAAAATTGCCAACCTGTAATGAGTTAGGAGTATTACCTGCGCATTGGTTTCAATTTGAGTTTGTTTGGCCTGCAGAGTAAACGGAGAAACTATTTTTATTGGGTAACTACAATTCGTAAACTATGCGTTGGTCGAAGCAGCAATGAAAAATTGTCCATGTTTTCCATTTAGCTCAGTGTAGCCGTGCTTATAAAGGTAAGGTCCTGGCATAGCATCTAATTCCTTCGGGAATGCGGTGTATCATGACGGTGTGTGTGGTACGAGCCACACATGTTGCCTCAAAGTCAATTCCTTTTTGTGTAATGAATGCAAGAAACATTTTATGGGTCGGTCGGGCAGGTTCAGAACTTTTAGTAAAAAGAAAAGAAAATATTAAACATTTTATTCGTTCGATTTATGGATTTTACATTTTGTTTCAAAAATATATAAAACACAAACTAAAATTAAAAAATTTCGAGAAATGCATATCAAATCTAACAGTTTTAGTTATGATTTCTTCTAAATTATACTTAAAAAACTATTACCTAAACCTAGATTTAATTTCTTGTCTTGTAATAAAATATTTACATCAAAAACAACTATTAAATAAAGTATTCTATAAGTTTTAGTCATAAGAGTGCAAAATAATAAGTGCACTGCTTTGTAAATGAATTTTCTGTCCAGTAGAAATATTTTTATAACGATAGCTACATGAGTGTGTAAGTATATTTACAATTTTTTTTATGTGTATGTCACATGAATATAATTTTTCTTGGATATAAAATATACATTTTCATATTTTATAGTACACGACTGCAATTTCACAGTAATTACGTAGCCATTTCTTAAATTCTCGAGATTACAAATTTTATCACATTGTTAAAATCCATTACACATTTATTGATCATTAGAAAAAATATATGCTTGTTCTACCTTACTCAAACTACTGGATATATTAACATTTAAAGTTTCTATATATTCTTGGGTTTTTTTTATAGGAAATGGTAGAAGGACTATATTTTAAAGACACTTCCATATAGCTGAAAAATACCGTTCCAGCGGGAGCATGACACTTTAAAAGTACTCAACCAATTTAATTAGACATATTATGTATCTAAGTAAGTATGCATTAAGTAGTATGTTAAAAATGTTGATATTTTATATAAATTACATAAATCTATATTGGACGGCCTGGCCTTTGGAGATAGTTAGCAAACGTTGCCTAGCTTCTTTATTAAATGTTGCTTGTCATAATTTATAAACGGAAGGAAGAATGTTTATTTACAAAGAAAACAGGTCTCCCATACCGCAGGAGCAAAGGTATTGCAAAGTTATATACAGACAAATATTTTTTGCAAAACATCCAGCATCTATGGACCACCCTAATTCTCTATCTTTTTATGGATTCCCTAATTTTATTAAAGCCATCATAAATTTCGATCGGCAGTAACTGTTTTTCAATACTAGTTTTGCAATCTTTAGGAACTTGACGGGTTAATATGAGTACAGGGCTAGGAATTATTCATACTTCCTTTCATTGTCCAGCCCAAGTGCATACATTAAGTAAATTATTGCTTGTTGCTTGAGTTATTTCAATTGTTAATCTCTAGGTACTATTTTGCTGCCAATGATTCAGTATGCAATTTAATTCCAGAGTTTCTCATTAAAAAGAATGTCGAATGTCACAGTCCTGCCTAGGTCATTCTCTCTTACATTTAACTTTAAAGCAAGATAATATGACGACCCTGCGCATTCAGCATTAGAGTAATGGAAAACTAATGTTTTGTACATAAGATGTTCACCCAAAATGGGCATTAAAACGTAGAAGCAAAATACCAGCGGCCCAAGTACGAGAGTGCGAAGTGCGGGTTACGAAGATGGCGCCCGCTTTTGGTACTTGATGTCTAGCAGCTGCGGGTAGTGCTCCACGATGGAGAGCAGGATACCGTCGATGTAGGTCCGGAGCTGAATGTTCACGTCTTGCTGCTCCTTCAGGGTCTTCTGCATCTGGAGACGAAGGCGGGGTCAGGTGAAGTCGCGTTGACAACAGTTTTAGACAAGTTCCATCTCTGTTTATATGGATAATGAGGTTTATTGCATGGTAAAGTTGGTTTTATACTGTTCGACACAGATTTCCATTCACAATGTAGCATCAATCATATATATGATTTCCAACAGAATGTTTTAGGCAGTTCGAAAAATTAGTTTAAACTGGTTTTTTAGGTTTGCCATGTTTTTTGTTACCATTTAATATGGTAATGAAAACATGGCAACATATTTTTTTTTATCTCCCTTTAATCTGGCGATCTGCCCATGCGGACATATAGCTAGAGTTTATAAGTTGTCTTTCGGTCTTGCATGGTATTAGCCCAGTGGCTAATCCATATGTTTCTGTGGTCTTATATGAATGTTCAGATCTATATAAGGTCTTGGGAAGCTTTTTTAATTCTGCAGAAGGTGTGGGTGGAATTATCCATCAATTTGCAGGCCAGTTGGTTGGGATGCTTCTGTATGCGTAGCATCTTACCATAGCAATTTAACCAATGCTAGGCGCGAGCTGATTTGTTTATGTCTAATAATATTATTCTCATTCAGAACTTAAATAAAGACTATCCAGGCAAGTAAAAAATTTCCTGCAACGAAGTCGACGGCGGGATCGTTCCCATGACACTCGCAGCATTACCTCTTTGCACGGCGAGACTGATACGTTGTAAGAGGTAAGCAGAGGCACGCTTGTCACCGGATGACTCACGCAACCGCTTACCTAAGTCCTTTAAAAATATTTTGGCTTCAGAGCTTCAAACAAGATGTCTTATAATACATCTTGTTTGAAAGCAGAATACCTAGTCTTGGATGATACATTTTCCTTGAGATAAAATAAATGCGAAAGCATGGAATAAAGTAAACCATGTTATATGAAAATAGGTTGATTGAAAGTTAAAAAGCACATAGTTATAGGTTGGACAAAACTTGAATGTAAAGAAAAATATGGAGGATAAATAAAAAATAAGATAATTAAAGATAAGCATGATGGAGCATGTGTGTTATGTAGGATATTAAAGAAGGTATACAAGCAAAGGTCGAAAAAGGTACTCCATTTCATATGGATTTAGCATGGCACTCGACAGGAAAAACCTCAGTGAACCATGATTGAGGATAGTTGACTAGTAGGTACATATGTTAGCTTTGTGCATGCGAAGTGGTGAAGTCAAGGAAAGTCATGCGGCGTTGTTTGTGAAACGGCGTACCTTTTCCAACTGTATGGCTTGTTCTGTTTGTGTCTCACAGCCATCAAGCTGCAAAAATTTATGAATTGTTGCATATTATGTTCCCCATACAGAAAGTTAAATATTCTAGAAAAGCATATGGAACATTAGTTTTTATAAAATGCCAATTACCCGCTTGAACATTGCAATTATATTCGGTGTTTTCAACGATTGGAAGAATGTCAATATTCCAATAGGATGTGGAGTAAGAACTCGGAGATGTGTGAACATGTAAAACTATTAACCAATGAAATAAGAGTCCTGTCATCCTGCTCAGTGCAATTAAAATCGGATGAATACAAACGTAAACTATAACAGATAGAGATTTCCATACTAAAGCTAAAGTCGAAACTGTTTCTGTGCCATTTCATATGTTGAAATGTATTAAAATTATTTTCTCCTATGTATTACTTCTAACTTATGAATGTAGTAAACCTTATAGTCTGTGTGATTGGGGTCATAATGATACTGTATTAAAAACATCATATGGCATGATCAACCCCATACATCTAAATTCAAATATCACATGAATTATTCATTATACCTACACTTTTGCTTTGCATTATCACTCGCCGTGCCTGCACCACTCTTCCTCCAACTGTTTAAAACTCTCGATTTGAGATTTCCCGTTCTTACCCCCATTCTGGCGGCGTCATGCTGCGGAACCTGGGAGATTCCTCGCGACAAGTTCCTCCGACGCCCCTACACAGAAATCACCCAACAAGTGGACTGACCTGGTCGTGCGACATGTGGCCCAGCTCGTGCGCGAGGCTGTGCTCGGGCGCGCTGGGCACGAGCGGCCCGCTCACGCCGTCCAGCAGGCTGCGCCCCTCGGAGATGCCGCGCGACAGGATCTGCGCCTGCAGCTCCTCCTGCGCCGCACGCAGACCTACAGAGGCATGGGTGTGATTACTGTAAGATGCTCAAATGACATTATATCGATACACAGCCGTGCTACAATGAATGAAGAGGTGACACCATAAGTGTGAAATTACGATAAATAAAGGAGAAAAGTTCTTTCTAACCTTGCCAAGGCCAATTGATACAATAATTACGAACATGATTTCTGAACGAAAGGAATTCTGTTGGTACTAAATTCCAATAGACTACTACAGGGATTCTACTTGAGTCCAAAACTTTTCAATAAATTTTTTAAGACATATCGTTAGTGTTATATAAGTTCGCGGTTTGACACGTCATGGCACTAGAAACCGGATCTTTGCAGTCAGCCTCGGTAGCTCAGTGTGCGACGCCTTGCGATTCCATAAGCTGGGGAAGCACGTCTGAACGCGGTTAGGTTCTGTATGGGTAAGCATTTTCAACCATTGAGGCAGGCCGTGGTTCGGATTCCACGTAAAACTGTAGGTCCCCTTCCTTACTTAAGTGGTGGTAGGGTTAATCCCGCCCGGATTGGTACCATCGCATTGAATGAATGATGGTCAAAGCGGCAATGAATTTTCCATCCAGTTCAATGTAGCCGAGCAAAGAAGGTCCTGACATTGCACCTAGTTCCCATGTGATACATTAGACTAATATCTGATGGTCAGTTCGATATTAGCCATCCATTGCCAGTTACATAAAAAAAGCCGACGCCGGCAGTACTCACTGTTGTTCTCTCTCCGGAGGTCGGCCAGCTCCCGCTGCAGCTCCTCGAGCCGCAGCAGGTCGGGCTGCGTGGTCGGCAGCGCCGCGCACGTCTGCTGCCGCCGCAGTCGCTCTACCTCCGCCTGCAGCTCGGCCACTAGCTCGCCGCCAGATAGTGCCATCTCCCGTTGTCTGCAAGATAACATTCAATCCATCCAAATCGACGATCTCAGCGCACAAAGAACGATGGTTGAACACCAGGGAGTGCAAGCAGTCCAGAGCGACTGTTGAAGAGTTTGATTGGCGCGTCTCGACGAGACTTCTTCACCTAATCAGGTTTAAGTTACGTACTGTGATTGGCCTTCTAACGGGGCACTGTCCACTAAATAAGCATTTATTCACTCTACGTGTCACCGACACAGCTCCCTCTGTAGTGCTTGCATGGAGGATGAAGAGAAGGCCGCTCACGTTATCCTGGATTATCCAGAGGTGGCTAACATATGACTATAGTTCCTTGAAATCACAGGAACTGCCCAGGAAGTGTGGAGGAGTCCAAAAAGACTGCTGCACTTCGTGGAAGAGCTTGGCTGGCTGACGTGACAGCTCGTAGAGCTTCTTGACACGTACAATGGATGAAGTGCTGTCTAAGTGCGGAAACTATCCCGAAACACAACAACAATATGTGTGAATCCGAGTGTTTACTATGCATCTAATGGAGGAAATAAAGAAACTGAAACTGAAAAATCAACCTTACTTTCAGTAGTGGCGACGACGCACATTACACCCTTGACTACGTAATGCAAAACTACAAGTCAGGCTCATGTGACAACATGTAATGACAACTGTTTTGATGATAGCTTTAGCTAGCAGCTAATCAGCTTAGCCGTCGCAGCATGAGTCATAGTGCACCGTCCCCGTCCGTGGAACTTACTTCCTCTCCTGGTCGCGCGCCTGCTGCAGCTGCTGCGTCAGGTCGGCGAGCTGGTCCTGCGCGTCGCGCGAGCGCCGCGCCTCCGCCTCGGCGCCCATGCGCAGCCCCTCCGCCACGCCGCGCAGCCGCCCCACCTGCGCACGCCCGCATACTTCATGAGGTGATGTTTTCGGAGAGTTTTGTACGCTGTATGACATTAGCAGGCTATGCCTACTGCCCTTTGTCTATGGCAGGAGGGAGGGACTGCGACGGTCGTCTCTTCGAATGTAGCGTGAGCACGAGTATGGCCGGGGGGAATCGCTACGGGATATGGTGCGTCACGAGGCAATTCACCGACGTACCAAAGTAGTCGATATTGGACTTCGGGTGGCTAACCTCAAGTGGCAGTGGGCTGGTCACGTCAGCCGAAGAGACGAAGACCGTTGGAGTAGCCATGTCCTACACTGGTGGGCGTGGACGGGAAAACGGAGTATGGGAAGACCACCCGGCAGGTGGGACGACGACATCGACTGCGTCGGCGGAAAGCAGTGGTTCCGTACCGCTGAGGGCCGGGAGGACTGGAGAAAATTGGAGAGGCGTACGTCCAGCAGTGGACGCAAACACGCTGACTGACTGACGAGTATAGTGGTGGACGAGTGGAGTTGTGTTGTCACCTCTTGCTTGAGGTCGCCGGCGTCGCTCTCGGCAAGCGCGAGCCGGTCGCCGAGCGCCGACAGCTGCTGGTCGCGGTCGCGCTCCACGCGCGCCACCGCCTCGCGGCACCGCCGCTGCTCCTCCGCCAGCCGCTCCTCGCACCGACACTCGATCTGCGCGCACCACACACCACATTTAGCCCACTGACCGTCACAATTTATACACTAGGATGGTTAGATCAAGCAGTATATCTATCTACTTATCAGACTATATACGGTTTGGTTTCTGCGCAGCCACTGGCGGCCCTTGGATAGTAGTCCCGGGCATAGACATCGTGCTGTGCGGGCTTAACGTAAAAAAAAGTACAATTAGGCCCGCTTTCGGTTTCGTGCATGTCGTAATAGGCGACTAGGGATTCGTCGTTCGTGGGCCGGATGTCACGTGAAACTGTAGATTCCTTAATTACTAGGTGGTAGGGTTAATCTCGCCCGGTGGTATCATCGCATTAAATGAACAATAGTGAAAGAAAAACAATAGTCAATGAAAATTGTGCCTGTCTTCCATTCAGTTCAATGTAGCTGTGTAATATAATCAAAGTCCTGGTATAGCACCTAGTTCTTATAAGGTTTTTGAAGTGAAAACTTCTTTAGCGGCGCTGAGCACTTTTTGTTGGATGGGTAAAAACTTCCAAACTCGCGTCAGGGTCACGTGATGCTGATCGAAAAAGCGTAAGATTGAAGTGAAAACTTCTTTAGCGGCGCTGAGCACTTTTTGTTGGATGGGTAAAAACTTCCAAACTCGCGTCAGGGTCACGTGATGCTGATCGAAAAAGCGTAAGATTGAAGTGAAAACTTCTTTAGCGGCGCTGAGCACTTTTTGTTGGATGGGTAAAAACTTCCAAACTCGCGTCAGGGTCACGTGATGCTGATCGAAAAAGCGTAAGATCGAGGGGAAGGGAGAGGAACTAGTAGATTCGAATCAAAACTGTTTGTTTCTTACTTCAGCTATCATAAACCGATTGTATCAGTTTTAGAAATTTGCGATGATGATTCTGGTAATAACGATGGTGAAAAAGTCGTCGAAATTATGGATGAAAGTTGATTTTTCTAAGAGATAAAAATTAATGTAATATATAAATAAATAACGATATAATATTATGAATAATAACATGTAAATTGTCATATTTGTGTACGATAGCGCAATAAATAAACATTGTATTCTACCTCATAAATGATAGTATTTTTGTACTTATAATTAAACACAACGTTAATACTAAAGTTTTCACTTCTGCCGGCACTCCCGGAGTGCTACCGGTGTTTTTTTTTTGTTAAAACAATATTTCGAAATGCAGATATTCCTATGAATGCAATATTGATTGTCTCGACCAAAATAAAAATCTGCATGACAGGGAGATACAAGATTTGCAGCTCAGAGGCGCGGAGACTTGCTCTCCATCCCTAAGGTCTTGGGTTCAATCCCGCTTCGCTCATGCACCATTTTATTTTTCCAAATTAGATGGTACATTTCAGTAACATTGATAGAATGCAGTTGGCATTTTTATTTGAATGCTTTGAAAGAAACCCCTAAATTTGACCTGTGTGTGTCACGTAATTACGTGCCTATGCAAATATGTGGGTGACGCAAATAAGTGTGCACAGATGTTGCACAAATATGTATGACTAAAAATATTCTCCCCTCTCCCTGTGCGCGGTGGCGTGTCGGTCGGCTGACATGCTTGACATTTTTATTTGAGAACGGCTACGTGAAAAGGACTAAAAACGCAGACAGTTCTTCTTGCTCTGTACAGAGAATCTTGTACAGTACAGCTACCTATCGGATCTGCTCATCGAGCATGTGCACCCGCGTCTGCAGCACGGCGTTGTCGGACTTGGCGCGCGCGTAGCGCTCGTCCGCCGAGCTCTGCGTGTCCGCCAGCGTCGTCACCTGCTGCTGCACCGTTAGAGAAACTTGTACAGTATAGCCACCTCTCGGATCTGCTCATCGAGCATGTGCACCCGCGCCTGCAGCACGGCGTTGTCGGACTTGGCGCGCGCGTAGCGCTCGTCCGCCGAGCTCTGCGTGTCCGCCAGCGTCGTCACCTGCTGCTGCACCGTTAGAGAAACTTGTACAGTATAGCTACTTCTCGGATCTGCTCATCGAGCATGTGCACCCGCGCCTGCAGCACGGCGTTGTCGGACTTGGCGCGCGCGTAGCGCTCGTCCGCCGAGCTCTGCGTGTCCGCCAGCGTCGTCACCTGCTGCTGCACCGTTAAAGAAACTTGTACAGTATAGCTACCTCTCGGATCTGCTCATCGAGCATGTGCATCCGCGCCTGCAGCACGGCGTTGTCGGACTTGGCGCGCGCGTAGCGCTCGTCCGCCGAGCTCTGCGTGTCCGCCAGCGTCGTCACCTGCTGCTGCACCGTTAGAGAAACTTGTACAGTATAGCCACCTCTCGGATCTGCTCATCGGGCATGTGCACCCGCGCCTGCAGCACGGCGTTGTCGGACTTGGCGCGCGCGTAGCGCTCGTCCGCCGAGCTCTGCGTGTCCGCCAGTGTCGTCACCTGCTGCTGCACCGTTAGAGAAACTTGTACAGTATAGCCACCTCTCGGATCTGCTCATCGAGCATGTGCACCCGCGCCTGCAGCACGGCGTTGTCGGACTTGGCGCGCGCGTAGCGCTCGTCCGCCGAGCTCTGCGTGTCCGCCAGCGTCGTCACCTGCTGCTGCACCGTTAGAGAAACTTGTACAGTATAGCTACTTCTCGGATCTGCTCATCGAGCATGTGCACCCGCGCCTGCAGCACGGCGTTGTCGGACTTGGCGCGCGCGTAGCGCTCGTCCGCCGAGCTCTGCGTGTCCGCCAGCGTCGTCACCTGCTGCTGCACCGTTAGAGAAACTTGTACAGTATAGCCACCTCTCGGATCTGCTCATCGAGCATGTGCACCCGCGCCTGCAGCACGGCGTTGTCGGACTTGGCGCGCGCGTAGCGCTCGTCCCCGAGCTCTGCGTGTCCGCCAGCGTCGTCACCTGCTGCTGCAGTTAGAGAAACTTGTACAGTATAGCTACCTCTCGGATCTGCTCATCGAGCATGTGCACCCGCGCCTGCAGCACGGCGTTGTCGGACTTGGCGCGCGCGTAGCGCTCGTCCGCCGAGCTCTGCGTGTCCGCCAGCGTCGTCACCTGCTGCTGCACCGTTAGAGAAACTTGTACAGTATAGCCACCTCTCGGATCTGCTCATCGAGCATGTGCACCCGCGCCTGCAGCACGGCGTTGTCGGACTTGGCGCGCGCGTAGCGCTCGTCCGCCGAGCTCTGCGTGTCCGCCAGCGTCGTCACCTGCTGCTGCACCGTTAGAGAAACTTGTACAGTACAGCTACCTCTCGGATCTGCTCATCGAGCATGTGCATCCGCGCCTGCAGCACGGCGTTGTCGGACTTGGCGCGCGCGTAGCGCTCGTCCCCGAGCTCTGCGTGTCCGCCAGCGTCGTCACCTGCTGCTGCACCGTTAGAGAAACTTGTACAGTATAGCTACCTCTCGGATCTGCTCATCGAGCATGTGCACCCGCGCCTGCAGCACGGCGTTGTCGGACTTGGCGCGCGCGTAGCGCTCGTCCGCCGAGCTCTGCGTGTCCGCCAGAGTGGTCACCTGCTGCTGCAGCAGCTGCACCTGCAACAATAAACACACCACCTGTAGCACCTTAACCGTATCAAGACTAAGTCCCGATTGCACGCAGAGACTGCTGAGTTAATCAATGTTTAAACACATCACTTTTAGTGAACCGCATGGAGTTCCTTCCATACTGTCCATACAAAGTGATGTGTTTAATCATACGTTGACGTTGATTTTTATTGCTTGTCCTTTCGTGCACTCGGCCCTATGATGCGCTTCCTAAGGATCACTGAATATGAAATAGGATAAAAGTGTATGCCTCTCACTTCACTAATGCGTTAAGTGCAGTCTTATTCTCATACTTCTGGGATCTGAGTGGTCAGTCTGAGTTCTCACCTAAATTGGCGTTTACGGTAAACCGATCGACTGGCGTTTTCTCCAAACTCCATACAAGTTTTTACTAGATATTCTGTGGTTTTACTTCTTCAAGCTGTCAAAGTCAAACTCGGACTCCCGATTTGTATGAAAACGCGGAGTCGACGTAAACGGCAACGTCGACGTATTTACGGCAACGTTGAGTAAGCTGTCAAATCAAACTCGGACTCGCAAATGTTAGTTCGCTTAACGCCCACTGCGCGCGCTCTTCAATTTCTCCAAACATTTGAAAACGCCAGTCGATCGGTTTGCCGTAACGCCAATTTAGGTGAGAACTGAGACTACTGACTCTGTTACTCCATTTGTCTCGAGTTTATTGGTCACTTCTTTATTTCCAACAAGAATTATGACTATCAGAACATTTCGCCAGTTTGTCCAACTTGTCGCAAAGTGCGCCGAGAAGTGCAACACAACATTGTGCCTACGTACATTTTAAATTGAGTCATTGAAAACCTAAAATGTATGTTAAACGTTGAAGCGTATTAATATATTGGTCTTGTCGAATGCAAATCGTCGTGACAAGTTAATCCATCGATCTTAGAACAATATACTTAGCTGATAACGATTTGATGACGAAATTACGATGTTGTAATTGACAAAGAGCAAACGCAGAGGACGTAATTCATCTGGAGGACGAATGGTTACGAAAAGCTTCCGATCGCGAATGTTATTTAGTAATATGAAAGAGGATCGTTTTATGTTATTGTCATCTACAATCCTACAACAATGGTAAACAAAATATGACGACTTCACGTATTCTTGCTTCAGCGAGATAAATGTGACACGTGAAATGGTGACTCATGAACATTTCGGTTACAAATGAGACAAATTTAGGTACCTAACAGGCCGTGGCGCATTGAGAATTCTGTTTACAAAACTGACAGGTTGCTGGCACCGAGCCTGGCGCTTATCAATAAAGTAAAACATTTTTGATGGCAAGCCACGACACGAATGCTGTTCGTTTAGTAGGTACGTACGTACATTAGTTTAACCTCAATATAAAATTCGAAATTAAAAAAAAAAACTTTTTTCGAATCACCTCCCGGAAGTCAATGGTTCTCGGTGCTGCTCTCCTTATTTCAAAAAAATATATACCTTATAATTTAATTTTAATTAAATCACCGGATTCAGGGACGAAGTACGACTCAACTTCAGCTAATTCTAACGTTATAAATATATAAGGTGAAAGGGATATATGTATATAACGAGGTGGATAGGGTAAAAGCTCATATGTACATAAATATTAAAAATAAAAGGTTTATCTTAAGAAACCTCTAGCAAAGAATTAATTATCTAGTCTGGAGTCCAGCTAGATGCATCAGTTTCGCCTAATTATGAATTACATGTTGACGTAAAAGGTAATGGTAATAACCTTCAACGGTATACTGTAGTATTAGACGAAGTTCTCAGACCAAATATGAATATAGAAAACGAATCTATAAAGCATATTTAATTGCTACAAGTCCAAGCGAAAGTACCCCACATACACTATCCCAATATTAGAGAGCGCAATCAAGCAGTCACAAAATTGACTTTCGATCAAGAATATTTGAATCTAACAGGAGAAAATCTTTGCGAGAGTATGTAAAAAAACCGGCCAAGTGCGAGTCGGACTCGCGCACGAAGTCCACCATCGTACAAGATTTAAAACAAAAAATCACGTTCTTTGTATGGGGCCCCCCTTTAATTTTATTATTTTTTAATTTTACCTATTCGTTGTTAAGGCGGCAAAATAAATACACTCTGTGAAAATTTCAGCTGCCTACCTATTACGGTTCATGAGATACAGCCCTGTGACAGACGGACGGACGGACGGACGGACGGACAGCGGAGGCTTACTAATAGGGTTCCGTTTTCACCCTTTGGGTACGGAACCCTAATAATGAATGTCACCTCGTTTACCTAGTCTCAAGTATTCTGTTCACTAGGACAACCTGTATTTTGCCACCATTGTATTATTGCCTATATATTTAATCGCCATAACAATTTTTTTATTATTTCTGACGTATTCAGACGCAGTTCACGTGTGTGTGATCAAATATAATTGACCCGAGCATATCCGAGCAACATTGCTCGCAATAAACGTTGACCGAGTTCCGACTCGTCTCATCACAAGAAGTTGCTCACGACGTAAATAGAAGTCCTAACTAATAAATCTTCAAGGCAATAGGTTAATAAGAAGCACTGCCCCTGTTTCCAGGAGAGTTCGCGTTATCCACGTTACATTTTACCATTAAAGGATGCGTCTCTCAGGCAGGTTTCATGTTTCCGAGTACTGCAATATTGCATTCTCCAGTTGTCTAACGGTTGTAAATACGCGCCTTATCAATTCGATCGGGGACAGATTGAGGTTTCGCTAGAAGAGATGTTTACGGTAGAGGAGTGCGCTTTTATGTGCATTAAAAAAGTGAAGATTGTAGAGCGATCGGATCATTAAAAGAACTGAATCGATGATAGCAACGTAATCAGACTTTCAACTTAACTACAATCAATTTAAATCTGTCTTCCAGTGTTGCTGAATATAATTTGGGAGAATCCGTGTCTCTGCATCTCACAACGTAAGGAAACGAACTTCTAGGTTCTACAACAGAGCTGGAGAAATGTGATCATATTTTCCCACAATTTAGCCTACTTAAGTTTCTTCAAATCCATACATTGCTTAATGGAATCCAATACAAATTTACAAATATAATTGTAATTATAGCGCATTCTATTCTCAATTTGATGATATGACATACAATTTACTATAGTAGCTCATTTCAGTCTCAGTAGGTTTTATTTCGCTAAGTGATGACATCGCATATAATCGTAATGAGTATACTGTAAACCAGTCCTGCTGTAAACCAAGAATGATAAAACGTTTTGAACGTTCTCGAAGTTCATACAATGTTCCGGTACCCGCAGTTCCGCACCGTTGGACAGGAATGAGGATGAGCTCATCGCACCCGTTTCTACTCCATGAGTCACATTCACGGGAACAGGGAGCACGAATCACCGAGTACATCGGTACACGATAAGTACAGTGAAACACTCACGGGCGGTGTAGCGGCTGATTCTAGTGCGAATTCGTGTCTTCGGTGTGGCATGTGATTCAGAACGTCGAAATACATGCGTCGCCGGCAGGCAGAGTCATATCCTTTGCAATAAAGTGCAGTTTTCAGCTATGCGGAAGACATGGGGACTCGGCTCCGGCATTCATTGTTTCAATTCCAGAGCGTTCATTGTTTTCACTCTTTGATTCTGGGTCTCAGGATAACGTAAAAATGTCCGAAAATATCAACGCGTCGTCGAATAGTCGTGCATCGCCTCACCCGCTGTTACAGCTTTCGCGACGAACAAGCACACCATAGAGAATATACTTTGCGATGAGATTGATAACTTTTAGGTCCGTTTGTTTTACGTTCTGTGTTATTAATGGTAATGTTTATTTTATGGCGTTTAACTAACTTTTATTTATGAGCCAAACGGTAATTACCCAAACCAAAGGTGGTTGCTTCCTAAAATTGTCCCTTCCCTAGGTCCAATCTGTTAGGTTCGTTGGTAAATACAGTCGCGACCGACAATGACAATAAACATTTATGATTCCAGTATGAACGATAAGCTAATAGGTGTCATAACGCCGAGCATGATCATGATCGGCACGAGCCGAGCCATCTATATCTGATCGCGTAAAACACATTTAACCACGTCTCCTACATTTCAACGGCCCAGTTAGCTCAGTTTCTGGAGACATTGCTGTAACTGTACTACTAATGTTCGAGAAAGTTAAAGTGCAGCACGTAACACCTGTTAAGAATCAGTATTTGGAAAATACTGCAGTAGCACAGGAACGAATTGACCTACCGCCGGACTTGATGTAAAGGTTCTCGCGCTCAAACACAAAATCTTGTGCGAATGGAGAAAGCTCAAATTTAGCTCTACATTAAAATAAGATGAAACCATAGAGTCGTTAAATGTCGGTTGTATTAACAACTATTTAAATTACTATTACTATTATTAACAGGTACAAAAAAAACCCGCCAAGTGCGAGTCGGACTCGCACACGAAGGGTTCCGAACCATCGTACAAAAAAAATAAACAAAAAAATCTAGTTTTTTGTATGGGGGCCCCCTTGTAATATTTTTTTAATCTTACCTATTTGTTTTTATAGCGGCAAATTAAATACACACTCTGTGAAAATTTCAGCTGTCTATCTGTTACGGTTACTGAGATACAGCCCTGTGACAGACGGACGGACGGACGGACGGACAGCGGAGGCTTAGTAATAGGGTTCCGTTTTCACCCTTTGGGTACGGAACCCTAAAAAGTACAAACTAAGGTTCGTTAAACGAAATGTGAAGAAGCACCTGGCCGAGCGACGTGGTTATCGCACACAATCATGCATTCAGCCAAAGTTCGAAATATTTTTCCAAGAATGTTTTCGAATGGATTGAATTTGGATGAATTCAATTTCAGACGACAATGATTCAGACTTCTCAACATTTTATATTTGATCGATAAACTCAGTCTGTAATTGTAGTGATGTGCACCGAAATTAAAATGTAATATGTTCCTACATACGTTTAATGTTTGTTTGCTAACATTTCGTACTAGGCTGAAATTTGCTAAATCGCAGCTTTATCGGTCAATTATTTTACGTTATCCATTGTCCGTTGAGACGAAGGCGCGTTTATTGTTTAGTGCAGTTTCTCCAGTCAGACATATGTGCCTCTCGCTGGTTCAATTGGCCGCTTGATTGGAGAAGGTAGTCGGTCCAATTTAATTGGACGTGTGGGTATATCTGCTTCTGGTCTGGTGAGTGTACTTCTGTGGGTTAATAGCTGCTGTTAAACTCTTCGATTTCGCTAAGCGATTTTAATTTCATAAAAAGTATGCCTACAATTTAAAGTGCTCATATTAAAACTTTAATCGTGAAATAAAAATACAAATACAGTTACTTGACTGTTGAGAATAATTTTTATTTGTGGACTTTGCAATAAGGCCTACTTCGATGTGGGTACTCAAACCTGTAAATAGGCAATATGAGTTGAATGTATCGTTAATGGTAACGATACTTTAAAGTAATTCATTTAAGATTAAATTTGATTAATGTAGGTTACAGTTTTTTTAAGTTCATTGCAAGATTAAATAACGATTATCGTCGCTGTTTTTAAATTTAAAATAAAAATCTAGAAGAGATATAAATTCTTTGGCTGTAATGCCATGGTTGGAAATGCCATGCCGCACACTATGATGTCCATCCAATCATCTTTTTTTATTTCGGGTTTTTTTCGTTATGAGATGGTTATTATGAATTAATTGTTGTAATTGTTACTATATTTGGGTATTTTTCATTTATATTTCTATTATTTTCTGTAATTAATGTAACTCTGGGCAGAGGCTGAACATACAGTTTCATAAAAGGTTAATTTTACCATAGTCACACGTCAAATTGGGTCATGGCAAACATTCAATCAAGAAAAAAGGCTGTCACAAGTACTCGTTAAAAATAATTGCATGTTAGGTAAGTCTTGAAACATTGTACGTGCACTCAAGCAGAATCTTTATATGTTTTTATTTTATGAGCTATGAACTACCTTTAATGATAAATACAAAACGAAATCATTAAAATAAGGAGCATTGAAATAAAGAGTAATCACTTTAATACACCGAAGTTTAAGTTAAGGTAGCAATCATGTGATGAATTAATTCACTGCCCTGATATAAAATGTAGGAAGTTCCTGCGGAAAATACGTATTAATGATTTTCCGTAACTTCGTGCGTCAACCTAGCTTACTAGTATTGTTTGGTGAAATGTGGGTGAAATCATTCGGTTACATTCGGAAACACTTCCCCAATTCGCTCATAAGTAAAAAAAAATGAAGGGTATTTTTGTGTATTTTTCAGGGTTTAAAATGCTCACTTTTTGTTCAAAATGGTACAGTAATGCATTCCGATCGACTATGTGCATACATATGTCTACTTTTGAAGTTCTTCTCTCACACGCAGACCATTTTGTCTCATTTAACTTTGTCTTCAGGGTCATGGATAAGAATTTTACATTCTCAAATTTTAAAACATACATTAAATCGCGTGCATGAGGTATCTATTGCTCTTGTAAAAAAAACCTCACCGGACCGAATAGTCGACCCCATTGATGTGTCAGCTAGCTATCGCTAGAGTCTAATGCCCCCGAAGCATGTAGTGCCTTTCTTAACGATATTTGCCTTAGACTAAGTAGACTAAGTGGACGTTGAAAAAAAAACCAGCGGAGTTTCTTGCCAGTTCTTCTTCGCTGGAATTGCCGTACTGGCTAATGATAAAATATGAGAAAATCCGAGTGCAGTGTACTGTCCATGGATGATGAATAAACTATAAACAATAAACAACAATTCTTTTTCAGACTCGATGAAAAAGAAACATCTTTTCTCGCATTCCAAGTGTTATCTAAACAACGGGTATCAGAGTTCCTGCTGCATTGTCTGTAAACGCCTCATTATGTTTTTCTATTTCATTATTTTGGATGGATTTCACATGTTTTTCTATTTTACGAATAATTTATGGGAAAACTTTAACTACGAATATACTAACCTGCACAGACAAAAATTCCATTTACAGTGCAGAATTTAGAATTTTGCATAAATTCTTGTTAGTCGTGAATTTTTAGATAATTTGGGTAGGTAAAGATCAGCAGGTAATCAAACGTAATATGTACATATTTACTCTGCTTGGTCAACATAGTCGGGTAAACATCGGTCATGAACGACTAGTATAGTTCGACAACCACTCAAGTAACCATCGATCCATCAATATTTTACGTTTTTCCCTGAGTTAATATTAAAGTAGTCAGACAGCACATTATAGTGTATCCAAGCGAACTGGTTGCATTCGTACACATATCGCCATTCTCGCTTAGGATGAAACAGTTTTGACTAAATACGAACGAATCCATTATGAACGGTAGTGGTTCTTTAAAATTCACTAAGATTCTCCGGCCTGGCTATGCGAGGCACAAATTAATTGATAAGAAGATGGATGCCATTCCTAGCGTAATCCACGTGAGAATTTCAGCTAAGCCCGACGTGAAATGCATTAATTACGACGAACGAGGATCAGTTCATGCAGCACGCACACAGCGCGTGAGAAACCAGATGCAGAACGCACATATTTGTGATACTAGCGCAAGACGTTTGCAAAGTCAATGATACACACCGCGGGTAGAGTGTGTATGTAATCTACTGCGAGAGCTAATGGCGGTAGATGTTGAAGAAAGCTACGATCATCACTCATTTGCCTGTCGTCTTCATTCACGAGAAAAAACAGATTCTAATAAGCTCTGTGCTCTTTGCAGAGAGGTAGTGAGATGTATGCAGGACAAACGGACCACTTCAGTCACTAGGGTTCATGCACCGAATAATTACTATATTTCAGTCATTGCGCACTCCGTTGTCGCTGCGAAAACGGAAAATATTTCGACCTACTAGGAAAAAAAAGGTAACAATCGATCACCTTCACAGAAGAGAGAAGAAAGGAGAAATGTCATGCGGTCGTCACTCACGTCGTATGCCACACGGTCCAAGCATCGCCACTATTTTCGAATGGCTTCCGAATTGCGTTCGCCAAGTCAGTTACCACCCACACAAACACTCCAATACATCTGTGACTATGTTTGCATGTTGCATGTACGTTTAAGTTCGGTTGATAGTTTTGGAAAATTGGGTGACAGCGGGCCTCATATTAGGTGCGCTAGATGCCATATCTCTTCAGCAGTTTCCAAAACCTTTACCTAACCTAGTTGCGGATTTTTTTACTGCCGCAAGCTTGCATCGTCAAAAACGCTCCACAATGTGTTGGGCGCGGCATAAAATAGCGCAGGTCAGTAAAAGCCTCGCATTCCGTGCAGTGCAGTTGTGTCGGCGAGATGAAAGTGAAACTGGTCGCTGTCTCTCAGCGTGATCCGCCTCCGCCATGACTGCGGTGTCTGCCGGCCGGCGAAGCCTCCACAGACTCCGTTCTCACCGGTCCGTCAACATGTGGAAACGCCGATTTACGATCACCTGGCCAAGAAGCGACCTTGCCAAATAATAGTAAACCACGGAGAACATTGGACAGAGATCGAAGAGAAAAGAAAGAAAGACGAAGATCGATTTCTTTCATTCTACTTAGAATTCGAAATCCATTAAAATGCTTGCATCACAGGGAATTAACAATGTTGGGACATTGTGACTTGAGAGCAAGTTAATATAAAAAGATAACTTACACTTTTACATATTTACAATATTGCATTAAATTTTAACTACTTTTAGAAACTCATTACAGTATACCGCATCACATTTTTATGTAAGAATTATTTATTTTAAAGTGTATTATATGATGTTTTCATTATTCACATTAATTTTTTTTGGAAAATAACTACGAATACACCATTTAAATGACCACCATGACCAAAGTATTGAGTTAGATGTGTGAAACTTTATTTTACGATTAATAAATCCAACACATCCAAACCGCACAGATACGAAATTTTGTATACATACGCATTTAATTGTGAAAGCCCGTTCAAAGATTTACCATGACATGGTTGCCGCACTTAGGGTTCAGTCCTGATTAGGATATTCCTAACGATCAACAGCACAGGCCATATGCCTCTTCATTATATTATATGCATTCAATGATGCTAGCCGGTTCTAAGTCCAATGTCGTGACACCTAGCAATTCAATAAGCTGGGTGAAGCACCTCTGAGCGCGGTTGGGTCCTGGATGGGAAGCCAATTTTAATCATTGAGGATGGCCGTGGTGCGAATTCCACGTAAAAACTGTAAGTCCCCTTCTTTACTTACTAGGCAGGTGGTAGGGTTGATCCCGCCTTTTTTAATCCTAACACTAATCCATTTTGGCCCAATAAAACCCCGACTTTACGGATAAAGTCAAATAAATACTTTATTACTTCATTATTTATTTTGACGCTTAGATAGCATACTTTTAAAGGAATAAGTATGTGACATACATACATGTAGATAACTTCGAGTCAAAACATGGTTCTGGCGTTACATACGAAGATAATGGAATACCCGAATCATCAGACTCAACACAAACATCTACAACAGCTTTATTCGTACATAGCGATTCACTTATAACAACGACCATTGATTGAACACTTTAAAAGAACTATTAACAAGATTTGTTCTCAAGGCCGTATCAATTTAGATTTTATAGTCTCATGATGAAGTGAACAACGAAATAATTGACGAAACCGTAATTTGCGATATTACTGATGAACTAAATTGAACTATGTACTCACAAGATGACGGCAATTGATGAAATCTGTCAACGAGAACGGAACTTAAATCGTAGAATAGAGATGTATATCGAGAAGATGATGATGAAAATAAGTGAAGTTTGTAAAATGAAATGAATGAATCTAATGAATAAGATGAAAATAAATTATCAAAATGAGTCACCGAGGCGGGAACTAAGTTGACTCTTGGATGCGGAATCGTGTACAATTTAAAGAAGAAGAATTCGATATATCCAGTCAAGGAGGTTAAATCTTTCAGATGGACTTAACACGCAGGGGTCATGTGCTCGATGTGTGCTTGTTTTACGACCAATCAGGCCTGAGATAAGCGGCTGCGTTATCTATCGTCTTGAAGTATACGAAGCGTGGTTTGTTTCCACAGTAAATTATTTATAGCGCCATGAGATCATCCACAAGTAACCGAATTTAGATCGCGTCCTATGGAAACAGTCTTATGACATATAACGTCAGTTTACCCCATTTGAAACTGCCGAACAAAGCAGTTGTCTTAGGTCAAATCAAACATGACACAAAATTGAGCAGCCATGTCACATGTCTTTTGCCATAGCGAACGATAGTTCGGATATGGCTCATCTAGTTCAGTAGTTCACTGCATAACGATGTAATCGGCTGCTCTGCAGTTCCATAGAACTGTGTTTAGAACGACATAGTTCAAAGTAGTTTCTTTACACTTTACTCACACACACTGGTTTACAGATATTCCAGATTTAGAATTTATATTTGGAAAAAAACAAACTAATATTGCATACAATAGGTAGCCGAGTAATATAAATCGTTCTAAATGTAGCAATTCAGCCAACATCGTGTTCTAATTTATACATTGCATTATCTCTTCGCGGTTAAAGGCATAATAAACGAAAGAAACAATATTTTAGACTGATAAAGGACGTGTAATGTATGAATACTTGAAATCATGAATCAGTTCATGAAAAATCAATACTTGCCTTTAGTTTGCCGTTTTATATTACTTCACAGAATTTGTTCCTTATAACCGAAACCGTTGTCTGGATAATACAGCGTGCCTATTTATTGTTTTTAAAATCAACAAATTCGAATCCGGCTCGAAAAAACTATTTAAAAAAGATTTTTTTTAACAGTTTGAATTTTTATCAAAATCGGCCTCATGATTCCTTTGAGTGTTTTTCGCTATTGCCCATAGGTTCGGATTTGTCCATGAATTCACCTGTATAGTTCGTGAACGACCCAAGGCTACAAGGCAGTCGTGCCTGATCGACGGAGATGAAAGTTGTACAGTGTGGCGTCGTGAGTGACCTCTCTGCATTTTCCCGACGTTTTCTTTAAGTATTGTCTCTCCGGCTGCGCCCGCGGGCGTGTTGCGTGTTTAAATTAGCTAATTGAGCACCGAGCACTTGTGTGCTCACGTAACTCACACATTTCCACCGTCGCTCTTAAGCGATTAACCTATCAGGTGGAATTACCCATAGACAGACATCGGTTTGGATAAGCGACTTTTTAAATTAGTCTTACAATAATAGGTAAATTAAATTTGACGACAGTCCATTAAATATTACTAAGCAAACTGTTTTTTGTAGGGTTCCGTACCCAAAGGGTGCCAGCGGAACCCTATTAATAAGCCTCCGCTGTCCGTCCGTCCGTCCGTCTGTCACAGGGCTGTGTCTCACGAGCCGCAATAGGTAGGCCTCTGAAATTTTCACAGAGAGTGTATTTGTTTTGCCGCTATAACAAAAAAAGGGTAAAAAGAAAAAATAATAAAAATTAAAGGGGGGCCCATACAAAAAACGTGATTTTTGTGTTATATCTTGTACGATGGTACGGAACCCTACGTGTGCGAGACCGACTCGCACTTGGCCGGTTTATTTCAGCACGACTAGGTACGGTCGTTTTCTCTCAATTGTATACACTGGAAAAAGAAGAAATTCCTAAGTCCCTTTTACTCTATGCACTCTATGGTTGACTTCAGCATGACAGTAAGAGATCTCCAATTTATCTCTATTTCCGGTGTATAGATTTCAGACAAAACGACCATACATTGAAATTGATTGAAAATGCAAACAAAATCCGCTTATGGTAATCCGGTTGGGTTTAACCCTAGCACTTTGGCAGTACATATAAAGAAACAAACGGTAGTAACTTTGTCAGTCTAGATGACCCCGTGGTGCGAAACCTCGGTCCTCAATCATCAATGTTAAGCAACAGTGGGCGTGTTCTGGTTCTGTATGGGTAACTGTTCGACCGTTGAGGCTGGTGGTGGTACAGATTCCACGTAAAACTGATGGACTCCTCACTTACTAGGTGTTTCATGCCAGCCGGTTTGGTACCATTGCAAGGAATAAGGTAAAAGGAGCACTGAAAACTGGTCCACGTTTTCCATCCAATTAATTGTAGCTGTGAATTAAGGAAGATCCTAACATGGTAACTAGTGGCCATTTGATATATTGGGCTAATATAATATCACGCCAGGAGGTGTGGTATTAACCAGCCATGTCTAATTTAATTAAAAATACATGGGTTCCGAACCATGAAGTAACCAAGACCAAAACTTGTTAAAAATATGTCGATTGCCTTATTTACATGGCGTTTATTGATCGCATTGGTTCAATAAATGTTTAAATTGGTCCTCAAGACCATAATTGGGGTTAAAAGGGACAATAAAAGCCATAAAAATAAAATAAAAAAAGCGAAGACTACAATTTAGTATCGTACGATAAAAAATATGCAGATACGCAAGCGATATGGAACTGATCGGTATTGTTTTTCAATTATTACAATTACAATTTACAATATTACTAATTTTGGCTCGTTGAAACTTCACCTTATTTACCATAAATATATAATATAATATGATCTTCCAAATAATTAAATCTAAAATATCAAACAGAACTTAAATAAAGACTATCCAGGCAAGTAAAAAAATTCCTGCACGAAGTCGACGGCGGGAGTTACCATAAATAGATATTTTGATATAGCGTAGTATGAACCAAAATACAAACGATATATATTTCTTTAAAACCTATGTTCTGTAATAAGCTGCAGAAATATGTGGTTTGCGTGCTGTTCATTTAATTTTTAACTACCTGTATACAATTTTATTATGCAAATATGTGAGAGTGGAATACCAAAAATTTGCTTGAATTTGCTTTTGTTTTAGTGCTTTGTTTTGTGCAGGTAACTTCCACGGGCTGGGGCGGCTGCGTCCGTGGTCAGTCTGAGTTTTCACCTAAATTGGCGTTTACGTAACTTCGAAGTTCCGTAAAAACGTCAAACTCCATACAAGTTTTTACTAGATATTTTGTGGTTTTACTTCTTCAAGCTGTCAAAGTCAAACTCGGACTTCCGATTTGTATGAAAACGCGGAGTCGACGTAAACGGCAACGTCGACGTATTTACGGCAACGTTGAGTAATCTTAAGGCCCTGGTACTAGCCAAATCGCAAAGTTAAACAAGGCACCCCAAGTTAACTAACTAAGGGCCGAGTGCACGAAAGAACAAAAAATCAAAATCAACGTCAACGTATGATTAAACAGGTCACTTTCTATGGACTCTATGAAAGGAACTCCAAGCGGTTCACTAGAAGTGACGTGTTTGAACATTGATTAACTCAGCCATCTCGTCGTGCAATCGGGGCTAAGTCTGACGGTTATAAGTGTCATTCTTACAATATATGATTCCTTGTCTAGGAATCAACCTATTTTCGTTAATGTATGTTTCCTTTTTCTATACAAAATACATTGCAGAAACGGTGTCCATTTCCGAACTTTTTTGACTAAATGTAGAAATCTAAAAGCAAATGGATTTTTTTGTTTATGCATATATGCTGTTTTTGCTTATATCTAGAAATCGAATTACTTTCAGATTTCTAATGAGAAAAATCAACTTTTTTATTTTTATTATTATTTAAATAAATGATGGAATCAAAAAATATTAACAATCCATTATCAGTCTGGAGTTCTATTTGGATTTGCTGAAGCGTTTCACTACATATGCATGAAAAGTGCATTTGTATGGCGCGAGTAGTTGGCTAGTCCTAGCGCCTTAACGCCCGCTGCGCGCGCTCTTCAATTTCTTCATACATTTGAAAACGCCAGTCGATCGGTTGGCCGTAAACGCCAATTTAGGCGACAAATGGGACTTCGGGTACAGTTACCGGAGTCACGTATTCGTAAGCGAACTGAATGGCCGGCGCTACCATCAGTGTATTTTCACTGAAACGTGGCCGCGCTGCCTGTACACGTGAGTTTCGATCGCCGGAAGGGCGAGCTTCCTTACTCGGTGCTCAGAGGTGAAGGTCCGTGACAAAAGCACCCGCGCCAACCAATAACACTCCCGACAATCAACAAATCAAACATTCGATCGTGACATAACGTTACAAATCAGAACCTCCGCGTGAATGAGGGAAGCGGGTGTCACGCACCATTCGCTCGCCGGTTGGAATAACTTTTGTTTTCTATCGGTTCCGCAATTCGCCGTCTCCGCCCCTCGCTCCCGGCCCCCGCGGCCGCCGCGTCGGTCGCGGGCTGCACAATTTGCCGGTGATGCGCAATCGCCGCAACCTTGCACTCATTTCAAGGTTCATTGCATAGTCGATCGAATTTAACTCGACTCGATCTTGGCCCTTGCTTCTCTCCACAGCGCAGCGTACAGAGCGTGCGTGCTGTCCACGACGATATCGTACAAAAACATATCGTGCCGCATGGTATCGTGTGACCGAAAAAGTTTTTTGTCTTGACATTCGCCGGAAGCAGGATTAGAACCTGCGACCTTTGGATTACATGCCCAAACTAGCTCTTGTTGGTGAAGATAGGGGATGCATTGCGTCGAATCGAATGAAATCAAAAAAATATTTGGCCGACTTAATGTTCGGGATAGCTCAGTTGGTTAGAGCAGTGGGCCTGTAATCCAAAGGTCGCAGATTCGAATCCTACTTCCGACGAATGTCACGACCAAAAAATTGTATATGTAGCTGTAACTCAAATTAATAAGGATAACGTCGCGTCGTATCCATTAAATAGATAAAAAATCTAACAATGCGAAGATGATGCATAACAGACTAATCATGATAAGTCACTAAGGACTTTTGTAAAATGGAATAATTGGCTCCACCCTGACAAAAGTATTGTAAGGCACGTATTTAGCGAAGATTTTTAGAATGTGATTTTCAGAATTTTCTCTGAAAACTGGTAATTGTAAATGTAAACTTCCTAGGTTTTCGAGCAATCTATAGAGATGCCCTGTCAAAGCCATATCGACAAATTAATCATAAATACTGCTGTCCTATCTCCCCAACGCTTTGCCACAAATCATTTTCGTTTAGAATGCTCAGTGCCACCTGCCCCAAAGGAAGTCGGCGTTGATTCACAGCAGGACAATAAGCCCTTTGATTAATCATCATACCTACTGGCGCGTATTAATAATGCGGTAAGTCCATCTAATGCATTAACGTGTTTGGTACATGCTAGTAATATTAACTGCATCGTAGAAGACCGATGTTATGGAATCTTGAAAGACATGACACAAAGACACAAAGAGGAAGTAAAGAGCAGACCTATTAGCTAAAGAAGAGGCCTCATAATAGACTAGGAGGTCGCGACAAAAATGGTAACGATAACGTAAATGGCTGAAACTGGTTTCACGGGATAAAGACCAACCCTCTGAAGCAAAATGAGTCAGTCTGCCTGTTTCACTAGATAATGGGCCTGAAAAACTAGTTATGGTGACAAAAAATATATATGATAAGGTAAATGGATGCAAATAACGAAGCATGAAAGTATCAGTGTATACAAGAAAGAAATTAAAAACTAAAATAATACATTATCCTATAAATTAAACTATTCCTAAAATTACACAAATTTACAACAAATAATAAATTTCAGCCATATCGCTGCCAGGCGGCAGGGTGCCCAAAAGACTGGCCGCATTCCCTCTCTGAATAGCTAGGCTCAACCTCTGCCCGAGATACCAGCCAGCCCTCTGGTCACGCGATGATTCGATCGAGTGTATACTAGCTTAGCAATACAAAAACTCAACAAACATTTGGTTGCATTTCGTAGTTATAGGCGATTTAGGATACAGATATAACTTAAGGTATATTTAAGTATTTAATTAAAAAACCGACTGGTTTTTGTAGTATAATTTTAAAGTATAAATTAATTTCCAGACAATCAGTATATTCATCAGCAGGTACATACAAGCATCTATTTTATATAGTCAATCTAGATAACGCAACCACTTGGCGCAGGCAGACCGACATATTTAGCATTAGAGGGTTGGTCTCTAGCATGTGAACCCAGATTCAGCCATTTACCTTATCGTGACCAAAAACGTCGTTACCTCCCGGAATATAATATTTACATGTTTTCGAATAGTTACCTTTTTACCATTTACTGACATTTTACATGACATTTGGAGAGAACGCTTCGATAAAGATTAGCAAAAGTTGATAACCTTAGTTAAAACTTAGCCAACCATAAAAAAAAATATTCCTCAGATGCATGCGATCGCCTGGATTCATTTCATGTATTGACTGTAAAGAGAGCTAATTACATGAACTTTTTAGGCAGGAAGAGATTTAGTCTGTTTATTATAAGGGAATTTCCACGAGGAAATAAAATTCCATGAGAAATGTCGGACAGACTGTCAGACAGAAAATCTGTCGTGTAAACACGTCTTGCAGAGGCGTTTACACGGACGATTTACTGTCTGTCAGTCTGTCCGAAATTGCTCGCGGGAGTTTACTTCCTCGTGGAAATGGAGCCAAATAAAGAAGAAGCCCTGGGACAACTCAACTCAAATTTCAAATTTATTTTATGTCAATGTGTTATTATTTCATTAGGCTGTCAATAATACCCAAAATTAGAGTGAAAGGGCAGCGAAATACTAAAAATAAGGAAAAAATCATAATACGACGGTAAAATGTGCTGGGCCTGACACAAAGACACAATCACCTACCGGCTTGACAAGAGCACCCAGCGGCTTGACAAGAGTTGCTTTATGACCTGACACAACGCAATTGATACTTACAAAAAAAAACCGGCCAAGTGCGAGTCGGAATCGCACACGAAGGGTTCCGTACCATCGTAAAAAATAAAAAAAATAAATCACGTTTTTTGTATGGGAGCCCCCTTTAATTTTAATAATTTTTTAATCTTACCTATTTGTTGTTATAGCGGCAAAATAAATACACACTCTGTGAAAATTTCAGCTGTCTACCTGTTACGGTTACTGAGATACAGCCCTGTGACAGACGGACTGACGGACGGACGGACGGACGGACGGACGGACGGACGGACAGCGGAGGCTTAGTAATAGGGTTCCGTTTTCACCCTTTGGGTACGGAACCCTAAAAACTACATCGTACCTACCATATGTGCTCAATATATCCAACACAAAGCCTAATGGGTAGGTAGGCGACATATTTTACAGCGTCGTAACAACTGTGGCAGTTACGCACTTTTCATTTAAATAATGTTCAATACATGACTTTCACACATGTTGCGGTTATTTTATGCAACATTTTCCAACGGTTGCAATGCAATTGGTATGAAGTGCAAAGTAACAACGCGAAATGCTCACTTGATCGGACATATTCTCGCACCACTGGTGCGCCGGAGTCTTCTTGCCTCCGTTCAGCCCGCTGTCCATGTGGGGGCTCAAGGGGCCCCCGGTGAAAAGGTCCTCGGTGAGGCTGACCGAGGAGGAGAGGCGACCGCGAGCTACCGGTGGCGCCCCCTGCGGCCCCACGAAGTCGAACTGACCGTCCCACATGTCATATTCGAGCTCCAGGCAATCCTCAATGTCCACCGAGTCGGCCATCTTGTCGCTATTCGAATTTCAAATTTTGGACTAGAAATTGTGTTCGATGTATAATCACTTGCTTTGGAGTTATTCAGTCAATGAGGGTATAATTAACTATTAGTTTTAAAAATGAAGACAATCTGTTTCATATTCATAGATAAGTTACGTATGATTTGGTTAGAATCTAATTGGTGTGATTCATCGACTAAAACTAGAATTACTACTGATGCAAGTTGTTTTAAATTTATAATTTGTTTGAGAGTTAAATATAAATATTATTTTTTATAAATGGCACTAACTAATGCGTTGTGTAACGCAGTCAACTTTACGATTTATTTTATGAAATGTTTCAGTCACCTTATTACCCCAAGAAGTCACATAAAGGGCTTCTGCAGAATAACATCTCTAAAATTATCGCAATTTAAAATGTTCTTTGATACACATCGAGTTTAAAATAAAAAATTGGCACTCGAATATTTAGCACATTTTTTAACACACTTTTGAAGTATAACACTGTTGGCACTTTGTTTTCTATATATGTGGTTTTTAGGCGTAATTTTCGTCGTAAACAAGAATAAGCAGTAATTCACTCAACTTGATACACTGTCGGTAAACCACTGATAACTTGGTCGCTTGCTCTGACATTGTTTTATCGATAACCGTCGCGTTGCGAATATTATTTTAGTTGTTCACTATCATACGAGTTAAAAATTAATAAAAAATAGTAAAAAGCACGCGAAATATGACAACACTATCGACTCCGATGAAAACACGTTCGAAATTGGAATACAATATTTAAAACCCGCGCAAAGCAGCTCGCGGTAGACGGCCGCCGGAGTCGGTTGGGTACTGGATCGCGACCGCCAGACCGACACTCGCTTCCCCCTCCTGACTCAATTATCAGTCGTCCGCCTCGCCCATACAAATAAACTTTATTCCTACACACATCATACCCAGCTGTAGCAGATGTACCTATTATTCCAATGGCAATAACCCTCGGACTGTGGAGCTCCCCTAGGTAATCAAAAAAGGGGCGACGGCAATGTCACACTTGTGTGAGCTTTTATTCATTTAAAATGATGGGGAGAATTTTAGGAATATTCAAATAGTAATGGTTTATTTCCATTATAGTGCAGGAATTATATAAATACACGTTTTCGTACTAAGCACATACGTCGCTTATTCCAAGGAATGTGATATGTATGTATGTATAATTGACACATTAATTGAAGAAAGAGCCCAGTAAGAGCGCAGATGAAGCGTTAAATAAATGTATGTAGGTATAATCTTAAACACTGTATTAGTAGGAAGCATAAGTAATTAGATCACCCTCATCGCGCATCAGCTTTTCAAATCAGTTTAATGTTTTAATTTCAATGGCAAGGGTAAAATTTATTGAGTCCAAATCATATAAATTTCAATTTTTTTTTGATAACCACGTTTTCATACACTTGCTTATTTAAAAAAACTAAGCACGAAACACACCATAGCTTGTCGGATACGGCCGTTCTAGGGTTGTATATCCTCTGACCGATGAGTTACAAGGGAAATACGCACGCAAACCGTGAACATACCTACGTCAGGAAATAATACGAAACAGTGATGACTCTGCTAAGGTAAACATTGTAAATAAATTGAATAACATAGGTAGTTCCGAGGGGTCACTCACTCAAGGAATCTGGTGTACAATCGTTTGGGAATCTCAAGAATCTTAGGTGGGAGTCCGAGGAATCTGGTGGGAGTCCGGAGAATCTCGGAAATCTTATGTAATCCCGGGTAATCCTAAAGAATCTGGAAATCCCAAGGAAATCATTGGGAATCCTATCAAATTCATGGAAATCTCGGGTAATCTTAGGCGGAGTCCGAGGAATCCGATGGGAGTCCGAGGAATCTGGAAATCTTATGTAATCCCGAGTAATCCTAAGGAATCTGAGAATACCAAGGAAATCATTGGGAATCCTTTCAAATTAATGGAAATCTCGAGTAATCCTGGGCGGGAGTCCGAGGAATAGGAAAATCTTGGGTAGTCTCGAGTACTCCCAGGGAGTGTAGGAATCCTAAGCGAATCATTGGCAATCCGATCAAAGTCTTTGTAATCTCAGATAATCTTGTCGGGGTCGGACTAAACCGGTTGTATGCTTAGTCCGGTGCAATTCTAGTACAGTACGTAAGTTTTGACAGGTTAGTTCTGAATAAGACTGTAAAGGTTTTTAAAATAAGAGTACCTTATCTCGAGTACGTGAAATATTTACTAGTGTGAAGGATCGTAACTCAGGAGGACGGTGCTTCCAGGTTGCCTCGACGATCCGCCGGGTCTCGACGCTGACGGCGGTCACACGGGAAGAGATGCGGGGCGCGCGAAATAGAAACAACTCTTTTCTTGCTCTACGGTACCGCAGGCGGTGCGCACCGGAGCGAGTCGCAGAGACGCCCACTCGAGACGGGCGAACGTAGTACCAGGGTCCTGAGCGGAGCGTACACTCACGCTAGAGCAACGGACGAACAGCCAGTCGGTCCGGACGAAAGTCCGGCCACCGAGACCCTCTGGCTGCGTCAACGACACCGGCAGCGAGCAAGCTCAACAGTCCGGCACGTCCGTGCTCTATCGGAAGGCTGGCGGAGTGTACACTCGCGCTCTCCCAAAACCGAACCGAAGCTCAAGGTAGTGGTGCCAACTCTAGGTGAACCCTGGTAGGAGCTCTAACCCGAACTGACTATTTGGGCCGAAACGTGCGGTTTATCATCGCGCCAGAGCGACCGCCGGCGACGCGCCTTCCGCCCCTTGCGCTGGGCCGCCGGCCAATAGGATCGCTCCGTACAGCGCCCCCGCGCGTCTCGGCCCGAGTACCGTTATGCGTGACTCATGATAACGGTACTCTGCGATGACTCATACCAACGCTTTCCGTCTCGAGTGAACATCTCAGCTATCGCTCCAGTGAAACACGGTCTGTGGTATATTTTATTAAGTAAGACTAAAACTACGTAAATACAAGCTAGTTACAAAGTAATTACAAATATCAATACAACTATCTTACAAGGCTAATAACATTAATAACTATCTATATTTAATATCCTATACTTATATTTTATTCTTTATAAATCTTATTACAAACTTAATTAAATTATATTTACAAAACTATCCTATCCTATCGTCGTCCTGAACATTCTCCCGCCGTCGCTGCTCGCCACGACCTATTTCTGGCAGGACGATGATCCTCTTCGTCGGCTCCCTCATTGCTCTGCTCCCCGCCAGACGGATGTCCAGGATTCCGATGACGTCGTCTGGGCCCGGGTGCACGGCCTTGATCCGTCCTCGTTGCCAGGTGGTCTGTGGGAGATGCGGGTCTGTGATGATCACGACGTCGCCGACGTCTGGTAGCCCTCCGCTTCCTCGTGGCTCCCGCCGGTGTTGCTGCTGGGGGCGGCACTCCCGTACCCAGCGTCTCCAGAAGTCGTTCGCCAGCCCCTGCGTCCGCCGCCAGAGTGCCTTCGCCTCGATGTCGTCGGCGCTGAAGTTCCCTGGCGGCGACGTGCTGCTTGCTGCGCCCATCAGGATGCGGTCTGACGTCAGTGTGTCTTCTTCTTCTGGTACCACGGCGACGATGTGGGTGGGCAGGCAACGGCTCATCCTGCTTTCTTCTTCGGCCGGCAGTGTCGTCAATGTCACTTCGTGCTCCTTCAGCGTCCTTGTTCAGCTTCGGCTCCATGTCTTCAGCGATGTGACTGCAGAAGCCCACGGCTGCGGTGGCAGAGTGCCGACAGCCATGCAGTACCCACCCAAGCTGGGTTAGCGACGCAACAGGCTGGTCTCCACGTCCGCACCTCAATTTTCTGGACACGATGAGCTGCCAGTTATCTTGGCCGATTAGCAGTTTCGGCGTCGCGTCCGTGTAGGTCAGGACTGAGCTCAAGTTCGCGAGATGCTCGCAGTCTCTTATGCTCCCGCCGGTGATGCTCTGCGGCGGAAACTTGAGCTGCTTGATCGTCCTCGCACCTCTCAGCTCGTATTCTACTGACGCATGCTTGCCACGGATTTGTAGGTCTACTCTGCGTGATGCTTCCATATTCACAGTGATGCCGCCGATTCCCAGTACTTGAAGTGGATCCGGAACGCCTTTCGCTCCGATCTTGCTCGCGACGGATTGATCGATCATCGTGACTGTCGACCCTTCGTCTAGCAAGGCGAAAGTGTTGATCTTGCCCTTCGGTCCGGTCAGCGTCACTGGTATAATCTTGAGCAGGGCACGAGAGGTTCGCCCCGCCGCAGTCACAGTGGTCGAAACGGTCTCTGTCTCTGTCTCTTTCTTCTGCCGGTCAGTGTGGAGCAGTCGATGGTGACTCTCCTGGCATTCACCCACGCCGCAAACTCGTGCGGTGCAACTCCAATGTCGGTGTCGGCTCTTCAGGCACCGAAAGCACGTTCTTGTGGTCTTGGCTAAGTCCCATCTATCGTCCACGTCTGCAGCCAGAAACTTGGGGCAGACGAGCAGGTGGTGCTCGCCCTCACACGTAGGACATTGCGGCTTTTCGGTATAGTCCGTTCCGAAAAACTTATGTGGTCGTTGCTCCGGCCGGTCCTTCTGTCGAGCGCCGGTGCTGCTCATTTCCGAAAAGTCGGGCTCAATGTAGTTCCCGCACTTATCTGCTTCCACGTTCAGGAAACCAGCGATTTTCTGCAGCTCCGGTCGCTCGTCCTTGTACGCCGTTGCGTAATCATACCAACGGTACCGCAGCGTGGTTGTCAACTTTTCTAGCACGATGCGCACCAGATCCGGGTTGTGCAGGTGCTGCGGCTTGTTCAGCGCTCGGATTGTAGCCACGGCGCTGGATACTTGCCCGGCGAACACGCAGAGTTCCTTCGCCGTGTCTCGCAGTCGTGGCAGCCGCTTCAGTTTTTCGACCTCGTTCAACACTAAAAACTGCGGTCGGCCGAATCTCCTTTCCAGCTCGGCGATGACGTCACTCGGGTCCGGCGTCGACAGCATCAGGCTCTGCGCTGCTTCCTTTGCCTTTCCTTCCAGGGCGTGCCGGATTCGTGCCACATTTTCGAGTCGCGAGAAGTGACACTCCGTTTCCTGGAAAGCTCTCTTGAATTGCAGCCAGTCCCCGGGCGTACCGCTGTAGTTCGGTAGCTGCTGGATGTACTTCGGTGCACACTTTCTCTGATTTTGAGCCAGAGCCGCGGCCAAGGTATCGATACTGATGACACCTTGACCAATTTGAGTGTGGGCGGTTGGCTCTCGTGGTGTCGCACCCGCGACGTTCGGTCGTTCCGGTGATGGCGGTTCGCGCCTCACCGACAGGTTCGGTTCGGGATGTAGGGCCGGTAGGCGCGGCAGTGGTGGCTGCGGCGGCGGCACATCCGAACTTGGTGGATGACGCGGGACCTCGGCGACAGATGGCGCTGGCTGCGCCCGCAGAGTAGGCGCCGGCGATGTCACGCTCCGCTCCCGCCGGTGCTCGTTCGGAGGCGGTGGGTGCGCAGCTCTGGCAACAGGTGGCGCTGGCGTCTGCCACAGGGACGGCTGCGGTGACGGCACGCTCCGCTCCCGCCGGTGTTCGCTCTGCGTACGAAGCCAGCTCGTCACGCGTTCGGCCTTGCCAGGGACGTCGTCCTCCTCGTCGCTGTCGGACTCTTCTTCCATGCGGGCTAGCTGAGTCTTAAGGAGTGCGATCTCAGCTAGCCGCAACTTTTCTTCGAGCGCCAGCTTTTTCTGCCTTTTCTTGGACGCCGACGATCGCACTGATCTCTCGATCGGCGGCGCCCTGGCAGCTGGCGCCATCTCGTGGACGGTAGAGGCATCGGTCGGAGCCTCCGTGGTTCCGTGCGTCCACGTGTGGGTCGTCTGTGTAGTCCGCGTTCCGGTGTCCGGCGATGTGTCTTGTTCCGACGCTGACGCGAGCGCGGGCGCGGCCCCGGGCGCAAGTACGGGCGCGGCCGCGGCAGCGGCGGGCACAGGTACAAGCGCGGGCGCGGCGGCGGGCGCGGCGGCGGCGGTGGGCGCGGACGTGGACGCGAGCGCGGGCTCGGTCGCGCCGGAGACCGGGACGGCCTCTTGCAGTCGCGTCGACGTAGCTCGCTCGCCGTTCTTCTGTGACCGCGTCACGGGCATCTTGATCCGGCTCGAAGGACCAATGTGAAGGATCGTAACTCAGGAGGACGGTGCTTCCAGGTTGCCTCGACGATCCGCCGGGTCTCGACGCTGACGGCGGTCACACGGGAAGAGATGCGGGGCGCGCGAAATAGAAACAACTCTTTTCTTGCTCTACGGTACCGCAGGCGGTGCGCACCGGAGCGAGTCGCAGAGACGCCCACTCGAGACGGGCGAACGTAGTACCAGGGTCCTGAGCGGAGCGTACACTCACGCTAGAGCAACGGACGAACAGCCAGTCGGTCCGGACGAAAGTCCGGCCACCGAGACCCTCTGGCTGCGTCAACGACACCGGCAGCGAGCAAGCTCAACAGTCCGGCACGTCCGTGCTCTATCGGAAGGCTGGCGGAGTGTACACTCGCGCTCTCCCAAAACCGAACCGAAGCTCAAGGTAGTGGTGCCAACTCTAGGTGAACCCTGGTAGGAGCTCTAACCCGAACTGACTATTTGGGCCGAAACGTGCGGTTTATCATCGCGCCAGAGCGACCGCCGGCGACGCGCCTTCCGCCCCTTGCGCTGGGCCGCCGGCCAATAGGATCGCTCCGTACAGCGCCCCCGCGCGTCTCGGCCCGAGTACCGTTATGCGTGACTCATGATAACGGTACTCTGCGATGACTCATACCAACGCTTTCCGTCTCGAGTGAACATCTCAGCTATCGCTCCAGTGAAACACGGTCTGTGGTATATTTTATTAAGTAAGACTAAAACTACGTAAATACAAGCTAGTTACAAAGTAATTACAAATATCAATACAACTATCTTACAAGGCTAATAACATTAATAACTATCTATATTTAATATCCTATACTTATATTTTATTCTTTATAAATCTTATTACAAACTTAATTAAATTATATTTACAAAACTATCCTATCCTATCGTCGTCCTGAACAACTAGGTTTTTAAATATAGACTTTTATAACTGCCCAGGCAAAGAAATAATCAACTTTGACCTAATGATGGCTGAGATACTAAGGGATTTCGAAAGATCGGAGTACCTCATCGTGAAGTTGAGTATGTCAAATATGTATTATGGCTTCAAAAATGGTATTGCATAATGCATCAGGCAAAAAAAAAAACAGGGCTGACCTAATGATCGCTGAGATAATACGGGATCTAATCTAACAATGATAGCGCGGCCGTGGGCGCGGCCGCCAGTTTGCGAAGAAATCACGCACACGTGTGCGCACGAGTGTGCGCAGCGCGCACCCCGCGTGTGCCCGACGACACAATTCCAAAACATATTCAGCCGTATTCAGAGTAAACCTGTCAAAATTTAGTACGGGATAAGCACCGGATTAACCAAACAAAAACCGGTTTAGTCCGACCTTAATACGCGTACTAAGCGAATAGAAGGTTATCATGCGTATACTACTTTTTAGGGTTCCGTACCGAAAGGGTGAAAACGGAACCCTATTACTAAGCCTCAGCTGTCCGTCCGTCCGTCCGTCTGTCACAAAGCTGTTACTCATGAACCGTAATAAGTACGTAGCTGAAATTTTCACAGAGTGAGTATTTAATTTGCCGCTATAACAACAAATAAGTAAAATTTAAAGATAATAAAAAAATACAAATAATATAATTTTTTGGTGTTAAATCATTTACGATGGTACGGAACCCTTTGTGTGCGAGTCCGACTCGCACTTGGCCGGTTTGTTTACTGTGTTTATTGTATGTATTTTGATTAAATAATTAGATGATTGTAGGTATGTTGTGAACCGAGCTCGGGGCGGACTAACTTTACTACGCGTATTAAGGTCGAAGTAAACCGGTTTTTGTATGGTTAGTCCGGTGCTAATCTCGTACCAAGTTTTTACAGGTTCACAGTGATTACGACTGCAAAGGATTTCGAAAAAGAAGAGTACCTACCTAATCGCGAAGTTTTCTACGTGAAATATTTGCTAAGGTTTCAAATATAGCCTTTTATAATGACCCAGGCAAAAAAAAAATCAACCCTGACCTAATGATGGCTGAGATTCTAAGAGATTTCGAAAGAGCGGAGTACCTCATCTTGAAATTTAGTATGTGAAATATGTACTTTGGATTCAAAAATGGTATCGTATAATGCCTCAGCGAAAGAAAAAATCAGCGCTGATCTAAAGATCGCTGAGATAATATGGGATCTAATTTAACCGGATTCCGCCTGGGTAAATATGTCCAAAACGAATATCGCCCCGCCCGCCGCGCCGTTGCCGTCTCCTGCGGGCGCCGCTCGCCCCCGCCGCCCGTGCCCGCGCTGTTGCCGCCTCGCGCGGACGCCGCGCCCGTGCCGACCCCCGCCGCCGGCCGCGCCGCCCGCCTGTCTGCGATGACGTCACGGACACGTGCTGCGCGCAACGCGCAATTATAAGTCTCTATGAATCGTTGGTGGTCACTAAGAATCTTTAGAAATCCCGAAATCATTGGAATGTACCAAAAATGTGTTGGTAGTCCTTAAAAATCCAGGTAATCTTTGGTAGTCTCTAGGAATCTTTGGTAGTCCTCAGAAATCTTACGAAATCCCAGTATATTTGAAATCTCCAAGAATCTTTGGTAGTCTTTGGAAATCTTTAGGAATCTCCAGGAATCTTTGGAAATCTTTAGGAATCTCTAAGAATCTTTGGTAGTCTTTGGAAATCTTTAGGAATCTCCAGGAATCTTTGGAAATCTTTAGGAATCTCTAAGAATCTTTGGTAGTCTTTGGAAATCTTTAGGAATCTAGAAATCCCAAGGAAATCTTGACTACTGGGAATCTGGTGTACACTTTTTGCTCGAGTGACTAACCCCTCGGGTAGTTCTGATACCATCTATTGATTTACGTTTTTCTAGTATAGACACTTGAAACAGGAAGTAAAAGTAATAATAATATAAATGCTGTTTTATACACTCGTTTCATTTTATATCTTTCATGTCACCACAGGACAGAAAATAAACCGTAGCCTCATTGTGTGGCCACGTTAAAATATAGTATACCATATCTACCGTAGAAACAATACGAATAGAGTTTATTTGTTTATTAAATAAACTACCAATATGGTAGGATAACTAAGTTATAGGTTAAGGTAAAGGATTATTTTATCTAACTGGACGTGGATGGCTAATACCACACCTACCGTTATGATATGAGCCCAACACACCGCATTCCATTAGGTACCATGCTATGAACTTCCCCTTCCAAGCGCCAACGGCTGCGCAGTGACAACAATATTGGATTTGGTTACTGCGCACTGCTGCTGACGCTTGGAAGGGGATGGAATAATTTCCATTCATATCAATGTATAGGCCATTGAAATGAATGGAAAACACGGACATTTATTAATTTCCGTTTCAACCGGCTTTTCATCCAATGTGATGTTATCAACCCGGGCGCCCTACAGTTTTACATGGATTCTGAACCATGGAAGCTCGCATTCGTGACGAAATGCACTAATCCAACTCAAAAGAGGAATAAAATGGCGCATGAACGGGTGGGGATTTGAACCTATGATCTCTGGCATGCAAGGCAAGACTCAGCATAATGTATTTTTTATATTATTCTTATGATGATTAAACATTTATTTAGAACCATTATTGAACCACCTGGCGCCGACATATCCCACCATTACCCTAACTAAACTAACCAATTAAGTAAATAAAATAAAATTGGTTTTGACATTAAGACGTTTTTAATATGTGAATCAAATTGCTTTCTATTGTTGACACGTTTCTAAAGTAAAACTTATTCTTAACTGTGAGACCGTAATTGGTAACAATTAGAATATACATATAATACGTGTTATACGATGAGTAATCACCAAGCACGATTAAGCCGTATAAGCTGAGTATAAGAGCATTGTCGATTGCTTTAATTTTTGGATGTCCAAGGACTCGTAACTATAATAGACATAAATAATCCTGAGTCAAATGCTTGCGAGAAAATTTTGATGTATCACCTGCCTTGACCTTAAATTCGAATGTTTTCTATGTTTTTCTTACGCCCGGTTCCACCACCTCCAGTTACAAATATCCCAAAGTTATGTTTCGGCTACACCATACAAATATGCAATGTAAGCGAAAGTTAACTATCGGATTTAAGGTAGCCGCAGGTGGTGAAAACAGGGGTTAATCAACCAATACGATCTGTTTTTTGTTATTGCACACAACGAAATTACGATTTTCGCAATAACATGACTCTAAGGGCCTATTTCACCTAGTGTACATTAAAATAAATCAGCACTTGGTGAAAACCAGCCACACATCTGGTCCGCGAATACTTTTGAACATGCTGCTATCTGAACACAAGTAGCTTCTTCATGAAAGTCCGAGGAGAAGCCACGAGAAGGTTGAATGATGCCATGAGTCGGTATCGAACGGTTAATTGATCAATCTAAGATAGTTTAAGAGGCAATCGAGCAGCTCGAAAATAGAATTGAGGCACGTGAAACCACTCTCCTGATCAGCGTGGCCTAACTTCTTGTACTCGAGGCATTCGTACCAATTTTACATATAAGAAGAGACACAATGAACATGAAATTACATTCAGTTTTTTCGTCGGAAAAATGAGACGTATACATTATTGACAATGGTTGCAGAATGCCATTGTATGTCATAATCTCATTACGGAACACGTGAGAATTTCAGATATGATGCCGTATTATGCACTGATACGAGTACATTCTCAGGTTTTCTAGGGGAACTAGCCGGTTAGGTTTTTAGAATGGACGAATTGTCATCTATTAATCATTAATCCGCGGAAGTTTCACGTAATGACACGATTGCACAAGACCATTATGAAATGATACGATTCGGAAGTTATTGAAGTGGTTAGAAATTAGGCGCAGTTTTATATTGGAAATTGAAAAGACGAACAGAAAAGTAAATTTTGGAGAATTTAAGAAGATTTCAAGACTTCCTAAGCTAATGATATTTTTTTTTACTTGATAATGACTTTAGATAATGCTAAAATTGTAAAATAAGCTTACCCAACAAGTGATCTAATTAAAAACCATTGTGAATTAGTTTTGCTTTGAATAAAACATTTTTTTTGCATAAAATTACCTCCTATTCATTCAACCTACCAACCTATATCTTTTCAAGACGAGACCCACTGCTGTACAAGAAACAGATCACATCGTTTATTATTCATCGCATTCATAGCATCGATTAATGCTTTTGTAGATCACTGCATTTTTACTAAAACAATTGTTGTATTTTGAGCTTGTCAAAGAGCCAACACTATAACCGCTAAAACTAGGAACCAAATATCTGCAAAAAGTATAAATACGCTTCAGATAAACGAGAAGAAAAGACTGCAGAGACCACACGCGTTTTTATTGAACATAATTTAAACGGACCGACACATATAAACAGACAAAAGACAGTTTAAGTGTGCCTTTATAGCTTCATCAACGGGAGAACGCAGTCAAAACTAACCCAACGTTCCCATCGTGTGATCGAATTTACTGGTGGAAACCTACAGCGGCCGTTTTTCTTCTGTTTACGACATCATAGATAGCACGGTTTCGTAATAGACGGCATTAATTGTTGTTAATGTAATCTATGGGCGGGATCTCATGAGATTTAAATTCATTTGCTGCAGAAGAAATCACAAGGAAGGAGACGTTTGTATAATCTCAAACGTAACCTAGTGTTGTGTTGCCACATGAGAGTCGGGTTTTCCCATTATTCACGTTGCGTGTCCGGGCTCAGGGAAGTCGTTAGGGTGGACCTTAAAGGTAAATACGTTTCTGAAGCTATTCCGTACAACATACATTTATTTCCGTGCGTGAGCAATACATTAGGAAATAGGAATATAAACTTATTTTATAAACTTATAATATATAATATACGTATAACATAGGATAGGATAACGATAAGATATAGAACACCTTTATTGACTTAAAACATATTTTAACAGACACATCGATCATGCTTGTATTTACAAACGTGGAGATAGGTTTGAGGTAATTTACCTAGTCTTGATATTGCAATGCACGTTTTCGTTTCGCCTGAATATTTGAATTTATCAGATCGCCTTTAGAGTTTTGCATAAATAGGTACCACCAACTAACAAAATTTAAAAATGTTAAATAATGCTGGTTAGTTCATGGTTCAGAACCGTTGAAAGTCTGTGGGGCCTACTTCCTATGTGTTGTTATGCAACTGGACCTGATAAATAAATACCACACCTAATTAATGTCATGATATTAGACCAACACACCGCATCGATTGTAACACCGGATTAACCCTAACACGAACAGGTGCCTACCGTTTAACGTTGCATTCGAACCACTAACGACCAAAACCCTTAGTTGACTCTTACGTTATGCAGGGTAAGAAAATACAGTAGGACCAGATGTATTATTCCTAACTGCCAAAACCTATGAAGCGCATGTGGTCTACTGCACAAGCACCCTACTTGGGTTAAAATAAAAAACCCAGGTTGTTACCACCTCCTGTGTACGTCAAACATTGCCGGAGAAGAAATAAAAATTTGCTGTTTTTAGGGTATTATTCCTGACATGTAACCGTGCTTAAAATAATATCCCGACACATCTGTGATAAATGTCTGGCAAGTAATATACAAAATGGAGGTGGCAAGTGTACTCGTCACGGGTACGAAGCTGCGGTAACGAGCGAACAATGAATGCAAGTCGTGGGATGCGCATAGTTTTCCGCATCTTACCCACACGGAGACCTCGCGGCGGTTCAAGGCGACATTCTACATTACTTCCTAAACATGCGGACGACACCTGACTTCGGAAACGCCCACAGTCACAAGTGTTACACAGTAGAGAAATGCAATTAGTAAAATGTTAACCAAAACATCGAAAGAAAAATTATATACGAACGTGACCGATAACATTCAAAATGAGGACAGTGATAAATTAAAATTTACTGCGTGCCCAAACGTTTGTTTGGAAAGAAAGACTTGTAAGATCCTATATATAAAATTACAAGTAGTGAACACAGCACATAGGGTCCACTCATCGCTGGCACTGTTACGTGAGACGTCCATGCAAACGCAGTTTACTAAACTGTTGCAATTGACTTGATATTTCGTATCTAAAAGCGGACTACAAGTAAGTAGCTGTGTTTGAAGATTTTTTTCTGGTTCAAACCAGTGAGAAAATTAAATTTGTATGAAGATTTTATTTTGCTGTCATTTTCGGTTTTGATTGTAAAAAATTAAAACCTGCAGACATAGATATTTGTATTGGACTAAATCAAGATATCACGAGGAGCGCGAACCGAAACAAAAGACACTGACGCGCACTACCTGCCGGGCGCGCTACCTGTCCCCTCCCCCGCACGCCTTTCACAATTATCTGCCTCGCCTACGACCGATACCCACGAAAAGCCCTATGATATTATTATGACTGCTTGCACCGAGATATAGATTGCCTTACTCACACATTATGTCCCGAAATATGTTCATTTGTATTATGTTGTAAATATACGATACTTAGATAATGTGTGTTTAGGACTGTAAGATAAATAACGTGTACAGCTCAGTTAAGTAACCTCAGGCGAGGCCACGATATGTTTTTTGATAATTGTGTTAGCTATAAGTCCTTTTAGAATAATATTGTAAATAAAGTATATGAGTCTTGTTGTAAATAAATGTATATACGTGCCGCATGACTCCACGAACAATATTATAATATTTTAGAAGCTATATGGTCTTAGTGTTTTATAACCTATGTAAAGCCACACGGAAGAAATATATGTTTTTGTTATTTTTGAGAATATATCATATACGAGATATTATGTAAATTTACGAAAAGTCCATTTTAAAATAAAAGCAGCGGACGCGCTCTGCGCGCCGCGGACGAATTTAGCACAACGACGCGCGCGCCCTCTTGGCGGCCGAACGAGGCAACTCGAAAAATGTACCATGTAAAATATCTTTGAAAGCAAGAAATTGTATTAAATCTTAAAGTTACGAATTTATTTGTACATGTATGGAAAGAGCGAAAAAAGTACCTATCGAATGATGTACCCAACACGAAAGTCTAGCATGTGTACCACGAATGGGGTTGAGGCAAAGTTATATTTATGCAAGAAATTGTAATGGGAGACAACAATATTGAGCCTATTTTACGAGTCTCCACAAAAGGCCAATATACCTTATACTATTTGGATAGATCTCAGCGAGATCTATCCGCACATATGTTTAGATTTTAAGTCCAACATGTACAACCAAAGATATAAGGCTAGAGCAGTACATTTTGTAAAACGAAATAGGAATCAAAGTACGGAGAGGCTCTAGTGGCCGTCTATTTTATTACTTTTCAAGGTAGTTAAGGAAATTAAATTTCAATATACGTTACGTTCGCTACAACATTACGGTGTTTTATTCTGATCGAAATACTACGCTTCGGTTCCGGCACCACGACCCCTGACCTACGAGATCTCCGGATCGACATCGAGTCCTGCAGGGAGGCACCCCGTCGGCTGGAACTGGAGGTAGCGGACGTCGCTACGATCGAGCTATCGGAGACCCTGTACCCCGCCGCCTCCGCCCGCCGTCCACGTACTACAGTCCACTGAGCTTCGGGGGGTGGCGGATACATCTGGTCCTTCGAGCCGGATCCAGTCCCTGCGACCTGGATCACGACAACATCATGCCGATCACGAGAAGCCGGAAGAACGCGGAACGACCTGCGGCTGCAACAAGAACTCCGTCGGAACAAGCCACGACCGCGGCCATCTCCACGACGCCAGAGGCCGCGACCAACCCCACGACGTCCGGCCCCCCTGCGCCACCCGAGGGAGGGACCGACTCACCGAAGCAGCCGTCCGGGACGCCGCCGACAGAACGAGCCGAGAGGACCGCCACGCCTTCCACACGTCCACGTGCCACCGCGACGGAGACCAACACGTGGTCTCATGGCACCACGACGGCGGACACGCACGACACCGTGCGACCACGACCAGACAACGGACCTCCGGCACCGGCACGCAGCGGACGAGCGGCATCTACGACCAGCACGGCCAGATCCAGACAGCGACGTCAGGCCGAGATGGAGCTGGCCAAGCGGAAGCTGGAAGAAGCCCAAGCAGCGACGCAGCTAGCCCAGGCGCGGCTAATCTGCCTAGAAGAAGAATCATCGTGCGGCGGCGACGACCTCGACGAGCCGAACCGGGAGGAGCTGACCCGAAAATGGCTGCAGCAACAAGAGGACGCGAGACTGCTGCCAGCCGAACGAGCCCCGCACGTGAACGAGCCTGTGTGCAAAGTGACAGTACCTGTGCCCGAAGTGACGATACCTGTGCGCGAAGTGACGATACCTGTGCGCGAAGTGACTGCTCCTGCCCACCGAGTGACCGACCCAGTGCCTGCGAGGGAGCGAGCCTGGAACGCCGACGCCGCAGCCGCCGCATCGCCGGCCACCGCGGACCATGTGAGTAAGGCTATTTTATATCTTGGTGCAAAGCAGTCACTTAACGATCTCCCTAATTTTGATGGTTCCATTGGGCAATGGTATATTTATGCGGACACGTTAAATTCACTTTTAAATAATAAAAGTTTGTCCGATCGCGATGTTTTTGCAAAAGTTCAAAAGTCACTGCAAGGAGAGGCGCGCCGTACGGTTTCAGTACTTTTGAATCACCCGTCAAATCTGAAAAGAATTTTTAACCGGCTAGAAGATAAATACGGGTCCCCTTCTATTGTTGTGTCTCAAATGTTAACTTCGATAAAATCATTTCCGAGAATTCGCGACTCAACAAGCCGAGAAAGTTTGTGCGATCTGGCTACACTTATTGGAGGTCTCATGTCTGTTGTGTATTCGGACTCCGTGTCTTATTTTAATAATTCCGACCGCGCAGCAAACTACCGAGCTCGCGTTGAAGATACCGATTTGCTTAATAGTATCGAAGATAAGTTACCGGAGCATCTACGTCATATGTGGTGGCTTCACGCGCAGAACGATCAGTCGAAACAACCTCCAATTTGTATATTTGAGCGATGGTTAGACCAAATCGCACACAACATCCCGAGACGTTTTGATTTAGCAACACCCGCAGTAGCGTCAAGTGGCGCGCCTCAGCCAATCAGGGAGCCGCGCAACCTCCCACGCGCTACGTACGCCCGACCCCCACTCCCGCCGCATCCACGAGTGTTCGCTGCTACCGCGAGCGAGAATTTTAAAAGCAGCGACGCTAAATTTGTAAGAAAATGCGAGTTGTGCGAGCAAGACGGACATGAATATAATTATTGTTCAAAATTCATGGGTATGTCGGTTGACGATAGATTTTTAACGGTTCAGAGATTAAATGGATGTTACCGTTGCTTAAAGGTAGGGCATCGCGGCAACTATTGCCTTAAGAGTAAGTCACGAAAAACTCACCCACTGTTGAGGAGGTCCAACGAACAAAAACATAATCCGACCTCTGAAACAGAAGATAAACGCGAAGTTGACGTAGGCTGCGTAAGTTGCTCCAGCAAAGTTCTATTGAAAATATTGCCTGTGATTTTACGCGGACCTAACGGAAGTATTAAAACGTCAGCTTTCCTTGATGACGGGTCAGCTATCACGTTAATGAACGAGGACCTCGCTACGAAATTAGGGCTACCGGGGCCAACGAGTGAGCTGACCCTACGCGGCATAGCCGGAACTACGACCGACGCGTCTCGTCACGTAGGATTGCACATTAAGGGCGCGGACAGTAAAGCCAAAGAATTTTTTATTAATGCCAAAACGATGAAAACGCTTCATTTGCCGGCCGCGTCGTCGATACCGACGGCGACGTTACGGGCCTTCAGCCATTTGAAAGGAATTAAGCTAAATTTAGAAAATCCTTCGCCCGTAGGTATTTTGATAGGTCAGGACAACTGGCACCTTATTGTGGGCCGGCAGATAAGAAACGGTGCACCTAACGAGCCGGCAGCCTCATTTACTCACCTCGGATGGTGCATTCACGGGCACTTGAACGGCCACAGAAATGAGAATAACGTAAATTACGTGATGCACGTTAATACCGACGTATCTGAGTTAATTCGACGGCACGTAGGAGCCGAGGAAATGGGAGTCGAGCCCAAACAACGCATTACGCCGAGCCTTAGGCAAGCTCACAGTATTCTGGAAAGTACAACAAAAAAGATCGACGGACCACGTTGGGAAACCGGACTCCTATGGAAGGACAGCGATACCAGTTTCCCGCCCAGCAGACGTCACGCGGAAAAGCGGCTACGTTCCATCGAAATCAAAATGGAAAAAGATACGGATTTCGCCGAACGATACGCAGATAAAATTAATCGTTACATCGAACAGGGTTATGCACGGAAGTTAACGTCTGCCGAGGCAGGAAACATCAGCCCACGTACATTTTACCTGCCACATTTTGCTGTGTATAACCCGAATAAGCCTAACAAGATCCGCGTGGTTTTTGACGCCGCCGCACGGAGCGCTAGTGTAGCGCTCAATGACAAGCTGCTCAGCGGACCGGACCTGTTGAACTCGTTATTAGGCTGCATATTCAGATTTCGGCAAGGAGCAGTCGGATTCACCGCCGACATAGAAGAAATGTTTTTAAGAATAAAAATAATCGCCGCGGACCAAGACTCACAACGCTTTCTGTGGCGAAGCGACCGAAATCAGCCGAAGGCCGACGAATACGTGATGACGTCACTTCTGTTCGGAGCTACCAGCTCGCCGTGCTCAGCCCAATACGTAAAAAATGTCAATGCAACCAACGACACGGAAGCCAGCGATCGAGTCAAGCACGCGATAATCCGAAACCATTATGTTGATGACATGTTGGACAGCACTAACAGCCTGGAGGAAGCGCGAGAAATCATCAACGGCGTACGAAAAACGCACAGAAAAGGAGGTTTTTTCATAACCTCCTGGGCAGCATCGAACGAAAAGGCATTAAGCGATGTACCGCCCGAACACCGAGCCAGCGGAACGGTCACACTAGCTCAACAGGAAGCACCGAACCTACGAACGTTGGGCCTGCACTGGAACCCAAGAGAAGATGTCCTCGCATTCGACTTATCTATGAAAAAACTTAAGACTACGATCGTCACCGGCGAGCAACGACCTACGAAACGAGAGGTGCTGAAGTTAGTTATGACGGTATTTGACCCCGTTGGCATACTGAGCCCAATAACAGTAAAATCCAAAATACTTTTACAAAATATTTGGAAGTCCGAAGTAGGCTGGGACGAGAAGATCTGTGAAAATGATTACGAGAATTGGAAAGTATGGTTGGCCGAACTCGAAACTGCAAAGGAAGTACATGTACCTAGACACTATTTCAACGGAACCACGGAGTCACCAGTACGACGCGAGTTACATATTTTCGCAGATGCAAGTTCCCACGCGTACGCCGCCGTTGCCTACTTCCGGACCACGCAACGTAACTTAAACGTGACGTTAAGTTTCATTTCGTCTAAGACTCGCGTGGCCTCGCGAAAGGTCACATCGATACCACGTTTGGAGCTTTCTGGTGCCTTATTAGCAGCCCGATTGGCTGACACGATAAAACGAGAACACGACATCGACATACATGCCACGACAATGTGGTCGGACAGCCAAACTGTGCTCGGCTGGATAGCATCCGATAAATCATCATATAAAGCCTACGTATCGCACCGACTGGCCGAGCTCGACGAGCTGACTGATATTTCAGAATGGCGCTATTGTCCGACCGATTTGAATGTGGCCGACGAAGCCACCAGAAACTCACAGCGCGCCGATCTTACGCCTCAGAGCCGCTGGATAGCGGGACCAGCCTTTTTACTTGGCGCACCGGGGACATGGCCACCGCAAATCAAGCCAGACGTTCCGAACGAAGAAAAAATTCAGACCGCGCACCTCGTCGAACCCATTTCAGATGCCGGTCTGCCAGATATTAGCCGTTTCTCAAAATATTCTCGACTGATAAATACAACAGCATACGTCCGAATGTTTATAGAAAAATGTCGCAAAAATCCAGCTCAGCTAACGACAACGGAATATCAGCAAGCAGAGCTAAGCTGGATAAAGCACGCGCAAAACGAAAGTTTCAGTACCGAAATAAAGTTATTACGTGAAAACAAGCCGCTTCCGTATAAAAATCGACTAATTCCGCTAAGTCCCTACTTAGATTCGGAGGGAGTGCTCCGCGCCGAAGGTAGAGTGAAAACAAACTTTATAGAATACGACATTAAGAACCCTACAATTCTTGATGGCAGGCACCGATTCACTTTGCTCCTTATTTTTGATACGCACGACCGACTACGACACGAAGGAACGGACAAACAGATTAACGTTTTACGCACACAATATTTTATTTTCGGACTACGAGCGGCATTGAAGAAAATCCAATTTTCCTGCAATACATGTAAGAAAAATAAGGCGAAACCTCAGAACCCTAAAATGGGCAATCTACCAGACGAACGCGTCGCTCACCTCGCAAGGCCATTCACCATGACGGGAATGGATTATTTTGGACCGCTAGAGGTCTCCATCGGTCGACGTCGTGAAAAGCGTTGGGGCGTGATTTTCACGTGCCTGACAACGAGAGCCATCCACCTCGAGATTGCAGCGAGCTTGAGTGCAGACTCGTGCATTCAAGCTATCCGAAGGTTTATGTGCCGCCGCGGCACGCCTAAAGTTATCTGGTCCGATAATGGGACGAATATGGTTGGCGCAGATCGCGAGTTACAGAAATGTATTTCGGAGTTGGAAACCGACGCAATAAATAATTTTTCCAAACTTCGGAAAATCGAGTTCAAATTTAACCCACCGGTCGCACCGTGGGCCGGCGGGGCCTGGGAACGTTTGATAAAGTCAGTCAAAATAGCTCTGAGCGCAACCATGTGTAGCAGGGCGCCACACCCGGAGACGCTAGCGACGCTCTTCGCAGAAGCGGAATTTCTTGTCAACACACGGCCGCTTACGCATGTTTCGCTCGATCACGGAGACGACGAGAGCCTCACGCCAAACCATTTTTTGATAGGCTCAAGTACCGGGGAGTATCACGTACCAGGGAAATTTGACGCAAACGAATTACGTAAACAGTGGAGAATAGCGCAAGCACTCACCAACCATTTTTGGAAGCGCTGGCTTAAAGAATATTTACCTACGTTGGTACCGCGCCAAAAGTGGCACACGACCGGTAGAGCGATTACAATAGGTGATGTAGTCCTCGTAACCGACCCGAACCAACCTCGAGCCACCTGGCCAAAGGGCGTGGTCAGCGCAGTCTACCCTGGAAAAGACGGCATAATCAGAATGGTAGACATCCGGACCCAGACGGGGTCACTTCGACGTCCAGTAGGGCGACTCGCCGTCATATTCGAAAATAAGTTATAAACGTAAGTTCGCCGATAAGTTAGTTACTAAACCGTATACGTAAGTCATATTTTTATCACGGTCCTAAGGACACTACGAATTTAGTCCCGCGTAGGGTTAAATTAGGAATTTTACCGAGGGGGGTGTATTGGACTAAATCAAGATATCACGAGGAGCGCGAACCGAAACAAAAGACACTGACGCGCACTACCTGCCGGGCGCGCTACCTGTCCCCTCCCCCGCACGCCTTTCACAATTATCTGCCTCGCCTACGACCGATACCCACGAAAAGCCCTATGATATTATTATGACTGCTTGCACCGAGATATAGATTGCCTTACTCACACATTATGTCCCGAAATATGTTCATTTGTATTATGTTGTAAATATACGATACTTAGATAATGTGTGTTTAGGACTGTAAGATAAATAACGTGTACAGCTCAGTTAAGTAACCTCAGGCGAGGCCACGATATGTTTTTTGATAATTGTGTTAGCTATAAGTCCTTTTAGAATAATATTGTAAATAAAGTATATGAGTCTTGTTGTAAATAAATGTATATACGTGCCGCATGACTCCACGAACAATATTATAATATTTTAGAAGCTATATGGTCTTAGTGTTTTATAACCTATGTAAAGCCACACGGAAGAAATATATGTTTTTGTTATTTTTGAGAATATATCATATACGAGATATTATGTAAATTTACGAAAAGTCCATTTTAAAATAAAAGCAGCGGACGCGCTCTGCGCGCCGCGGACGAATTTAGCACAACGACGCGCGCGCCCTCTTGGCGGCCGAACGAGGCAACTCGAAAAATGTACCATGTAAAATATCTTTGAAAGCAAGAAATTGTATTAAATCTTAAAGTTACGAATTTATTTGTACATGTATGGAAAGAGCGAAAAAAGTACCTATCGAATGATGTACCCAACACGAAAGTCTAGCATGTGTACCACGAATGGGGTTGAGGCAAAGTTATATTTATGCAAGAAATTGTAATGGGAGACAACAATATTGAGCCTATTTTACGAGTCTCCACAAAAGGCCAATATACCTTATACTATTTGGATAGATCTCAGCGAGATCTATCCGCACATATGTTTAGATTTTAAGTCCAACATGTACAACCAAAGATATAAGGCTAGAGCAGTACATTTTGTAAAACGAAATAGGAATCAAAGTACGGAGAGGCTCTAGTGGCCGTCTATTTTATTACTTTTCAAGGTAGTTAAGGAAATTAAATTTCAATATACGTTACGTTCGCTACAACATTACGGTGTTTTATTCTGATCGAAATACTACGCTTCGGTTCCGGCACCACGACCCCTGACCTACGAGATCTCCGGATCGACATCGAGTCCTGCAGGGAGGCACCCCGTCGGCTGGAACTGGAGGTAGCGGACGTCGCTACGATCGAGCTATCGGAGACCCTGTACCCCGCCGCCTCCGCCCGCCGTCCACGTACTACAGTCCACTGAGCTTCGGGGGGTGGCGGATACAATATTGGTTGCCTAAAATTAGATACAAAATATCCATTTTACATTTAATTGATATTTTCAGTGGTTTTCAAGTGATAAGTAAACTACATTTGTATGTGGAACATAGCTTGCGAGCCATTCACCAATGTCGCGTCCTTTGGAATATCTAAAAAAACTTATTCTGGTGCAACGTGGAAGTCTGGGGCCAATCATTTAGTTGAAGGATTCAACTCAATGTCGGTGTTGTTCTTACTTCTGTTATGAGTATAGTTTTCTATAGTTTTTCTATAGTTTTCTTCAGCAGAATATTTTGTGCGGCTGTTACTCCACAGGCATTGCACTGGACAAGCAGATTTTCAAAAAATGCGTCATAGAACTGCAATGGATTCCTATGCCATCTCCTTTGCATGCAATTATATCATATTTCCTGGACCAGTTAGTACTGAAGGAAAATCATGTATTTATTTTTAAGGAAACATAATTTAAATCTCAAAAATAATATATCATAAAACTATAAATAAAAAGGTCCTCCATTTAGTATGCTAGACCTATGCAGTCTCAATGAGGCTCCTGGAGATAAGATTTTATTGGAAGAACATGGTAGAACAGTTTCGTTCCTTGAATGTTTTGTTGCAGACTATGCGTCCAGTTATTTAAACCATGAAGTTTTGGAAGAATTGTTAGAAAAACTATAAACTGAACAGTTCGTATGTTCTGATCGTTTGTCATTTCCTATGTACTTCTGTCTACTTATCTTATGGGTCACACATTAGAATTGTTACCTAAACTGAATGCGTGTTCATAAAACTCGAATTCAATGTGTTTTCAGTTAGCAAGGTAACTGATTACATTAAGGAAACAAATGTTAGGTCTCCCGTAGTTTTGTAAAAATAGAAACACGCGAGCCAAATCCGAAGCTGACAGATGTACTGACGAATCTCACGCGAAGAACGGCGTTTGGCACCGAATCATGTGATCTAGCACAAATATATGTAGCATTTATTTATTTATTTATTTATTTATTTATATATATATTATTATAGTTGTACATAATACTTTACAGCAAACACCAATTCGTATAACAATAATAATGAAGCAATAATAGCGCGGCGGAAATAGGTCAAACTATGAAAACGTCTACGCAAGGAATTTATTTTGGATGATTTTTAGGGTTCCGTACCCAAAGGGTGAAAACGGAACCCTATTTCTAAGCCTCCGCTGTCCGTCCGTCCGTCCGTCCGTCCGTCCGTCCGTCCGTCCGTCCGTCCGTCCGTCCATCCGTCCGTCCGTCCGTCCGTCCGTCTGTCACAGGGCTGTATCTCATGAACCGTAATAGCTAGGCAGATGAAATTTTTACAGAGTGTGTATTTATTTTGCCGCTATAACAACAAATAGGTAACATTTTAAAATAATAAGAATTAAAGGGGGTCCCAATACAAAAAACCTGTTTTTTTGTGTTAAATCTTGTTCGATGGTACGGAACCCTTCGTGTGCGAGCCTGACTCGCACTTGGCCGGTTTTTTATTGTAATGGCTAATATCACACATTTTGTCATGATGTTAGAACTTCACATTACATTCTAAAGGAACTGGGTGCCGTGACAAAGAGCTCGTGGCTCAGGGGATAGGTGGATTTGCCTTCCATGGTAGAGGTCATGGGTTCAAATCCCCGCCCGGTTCATGCACCACTTTCTTTCTACTTCTGAGTTGGCAAATGCATTTCGTTCCGATTGTGAGCTGTTTCTTGGTTCGGAATTCATTTAAACTAGGTTTAAGACATAGACATAAGACATTTTATTTGCCACAGCATATGAGTACAAAAGAGTAATGAACATAAAAAAACTTACCTTAATTAAAAACACTTAAACATTGCATTCTCTTGTAGGCTTCTTAAATTTGTGACAAATGGGATCAATCTCAGCTGTCTCGCAGAAAACTACGAAGCTGGTTTTCAGACGAATCCCTACTATAACTATCTTTAAACATTGCAGTTTAGGTGACGCTGCTTCGTGTTTGCCAGAAAAAAAAAATCCGCAATGAATATATAATTAGCTTAATTCTATAAAAAAGTTCTACAGTGTGTGTTTGTAAAAAACAATCAAATTTAGGTTGTGTGTAAGTGTATGGGTAAGGTTCCCTTATGCCCTTCTTCACAAGGAGCTGTATTCAGAGTGGGCGGACTAACTTTAATTCGCCAGACTAAACCGGTGTTGGTATGGTTAGTCCGGTGTTAATCTTGTACTAAGTTATGATAGGTGCTCTCTGAATACGACTGTAGGTAGATAGGGTTAAGCGAGGGGTTAAGCCCGCCCGAGTTGGTACCATCGCATTGGACGAATGCGGCAATGATGGCAAGTGCGGCTCGTAAAGGGAAGGTTCCGGCATGGCACCTTATTCCTTCGGGAATGTGGTGTATTGGGCTAATATCATAACGGTAGTTGTGTGGTTTTAGCCATCCATGTCAGGTTGCAAAAAAAAAATACATTCCAAAAATATCTCCGGGACGGTCGGCCTACCGGCCTCTGTGCCTTTGTCATGCCAATAAAAACGTTTTTCCAAATAAAACAAAGTGGAATGATAGGGTTATCCTACAACTAACGTGGTAACACTAGATTTAGCTAGCGTATATACGAGTATATTAGCATACTTTCGCGCAAGTCGGGGGCGAAACTTGTCAGATAATATGTTTGTATTACGGCGCAAGTAAAGTTGGATCCTTGACATGGTTCCGTTGCCGTCGCCGCCACACGACCCACGCTGTGCCATAACTAACAAAGCTTGTTACATATTGGCAATCTATCACACATTTTGCTGTATATCTTCGATACATTGGTGGTTTATGGTTTATACTAAATAATCTATAAAATGTTTGGAGATTTGATCTACAGGATCTCGCAGGCTACGCCTAGCACTCACCAGAATATGTTGAAACAGTAATTTAATGTATCAGTCGAATAAACAATGTCTTGAAAAACATTTCAAATGTCTTGTAACTTCCTACTTTAACCAATTTGTTTGTGTTTCGATTTTAATCCGTGAGAACAGCCAGCCCATATATTTTCAAAGATAGACATTAAAAGTTAACAAAAAACGGTGTGCATGCACCCAAAGACCTACCAGGAGATGCGCGTCGCTTCATGCCCCGATACAAATCGACATTTGCATTAGCTGCGGTTGTGCGTGTCGTGGGAAGGTATGAGTGCGGGTATCTCGGCGGGTATGTTGTTTATTTTGCGAGGAAAATACATGACAATTGGTTACACACGGTACCAAAAGAGCGACCCGACATCACCACACCCACAAGGGAGAAAATGATCTGAATACCACCACCATCGAACACCAGATTCTCCGAGACGCGCCAACAACGGCAGGACGAGAAGTCGACAGCCCGGCTATTGCCCCCGGACGGGCGCGCGTACCGCGACGACAATCTACGACAACTCGCGTATTCTGCTCAAACATATCTATCGGTAGGGGACCGATACCGTAGCGTTATATTGCGAGCACCTCGCTGAAAAAATGTGCAACTGTTTACTGTTTTAGCACAATTAAGACTTTAAAGTATTTCTCATGACTGTTAACGTATTACGGTAAGTAGCTAATAATGAGCCAAAACAGTTAATATGAAACAGTTATTTTAATCGATTGAACCGTACCGCTTGGTGAAAATACCACAGACGATTTTGAAACGGTTATCCTAACTGATTGAACATTACGGCTGACTAAAAATTAGGCGTGCAACTGTCCAGTTTCTAGGGAAACAGTAAGAGTAAATAGTTATTGCACCCAGAAAACATTTAAAAGATACAGTAACATTTCATGTTTACGGCTAACTGTTTTCACTCAGTTAGGGTAACCTATTTACTTAGTTGGCTCTATTTTAACGTTGCAAGAAGGTTGTTATAATTGGAATTATAGTTAAATTCGCTGATTATTTTTTTCGGGTACTTTACGGTGAAGCAACTGTCACTGCCATAACTTTATACTTTACAACGGATCTTATTTTGCTTCGAGGAAGGCTTAATAAAGTCCGGTCGGAGACTAGCTTAATCAGGTAGAATGCTAAGTTCGAATGTTATGCAAGTGGTTATCTGCCATTCAGTTACAGTAAAATAACGTACCTGTCAACTGTAGTAAGTTTATTTGAAAATGGTAATGTAATTTTCCTCTTGTATTATTTAGTCCGGACACCTTGTTAATATGGTCCAAATAGGAGGTGCCACGGTATCAATAGACAGGGCGAACACGATAAATTTGACGCTAAGAGTTGACAGAATCCCGCAAAGCCGCGCGCAGCAGAGGTCGAGAGCAGTCAGCTCAACTTTGTCTAGCGCAATTTGCTACGAGGTGTGCAATACCATTTTGGAAGCCTAGCTTCGTAAATGTCGCTGGAATTTAAAAAACCGGCCAAGTGCGAGTCGGACTCGCACACGAAGGGTTCCGTACCATGGTAAAAGATTTAATACAAAAAAACACGTTGTTGTATGGAGCCCCCCTTTAATTTTAATTATGTTTTAATCATATCTTGTTGTTATAGCGGCAAAATAAACACACACTCTGTGAAAATTTCAGCTGTCTATCTGTTACGGTTACTGAGATACAGCCCTGTGACAGACGGACGGCCGGACGGACAGCGGAGGCTTAGTAATAGGGTTCCGTTGGCACCCTTTGGGTACGGAACCCGAAAAACATCGAATGCCATTGATTAAAGACTGCGTCGAGATCCATGAAGTAAAAAAAAACCTTATGTTACGAATTACGCGTATTCAACTTAAGTACCTATCTCACCTAATATTTGCTCCTATCATGATAAGGTTTTAATTAACAATGGAGTCAATCAATAAGCGACCTTCGCGCTTTTATCACGATTGATATGCCTATCGTATAATCAGTGAACGGACGACGCATATGATCCCGAAACTGTAAAAGACGTTATTTATTGATGATTCCTGCTGGATATAGTATAAAAGTTTTTTATTGACATTGTAATTGAGAATGTAATATGTTTGTGACATTAATTAAAGAGACCCGTAAAATAAATACTTTAACTGCGATTTATATATGGTTAGTCCGGTGCTAATCCCGTACTAAGTTTTTACAGGTTCACCGATTTTCAAATCTTCCCAAACAAATATCATATTTTCATATAAAAAATGAACACCACCAAACAAAATATGGGTGCAATCGATAAACGTATTTCTGTCTAATATCATATTGCTCAGTCATTTGTAGGAGTTGCTTGCTTTGTAGTTTGCTTGCTAATTTAATTGTATATTGGCAGACATTGCGCTAATCATTTCAAACCTATAATTTTTACAAGTCAATGAAATGAAGTCAAAATACCAGTACGACTTTCTGATATGTTTTTGGAGCTGGCCGCATTGCGGCTACGTAATATCATAGACAATAGTTAGCGACAACGGGTTAGGTTAGTAAGTGAAGGAGCAGTGGTTTTGCAATTCCAACACCCACATGCACGCTCCATAAACGTCGCTGCGCTTCACGCGTCGCGCGCCGCTGCTGCCGTCAGCTGCACCCAGCTGCGGAACCCTAGTTGCATGAACAGAACAATACCGAATTGACACCTATGTTACCATAACTGTGTTGGTACTCATGGAACTAAAACGAGAAGCTCTCACACGAGTAGATATCATTACCTGTGTTGAAACAAAATGCCTACATTTGAGTAAAGCTCATGACAGCGGCTCGTAGCCTAGTAGCGCGGGGACTGGCCTAGCGTACCAGAGGCCTTGGTTCCATACCGACATGCACCACTGTCTTTCTCTTTCCGAGTTCGATAAGTGCATTTCGTCACGAATACGAGATGCTCCATGGTTCGGAATCCATGTAAAATTGTAGGTCCCCTTCCCCTACTAGGTGGTAGGGTTTAAGCCCGCCCGAGTTTGGTACATCGCATTGGATGAAAAGATGGTCGAAGCGGCAATGAAAAATTGTCCGTGTTTTCCATCCAGTTCAATGTAGCCCAATGCAGCTCATGAAGGAAAGGTCCTGGCATGGCACCAAATTCCTTCGGGAATGTGGTGTATTGGGCTAATATCATAACGGTAGTTGTGTGGTATTAGCCATCCATGTCAGGTCGCATAAAAAAAAAAGCTACTCGCCTTTGCAAGCGATTCACCGGCGAAAGTTAATTTCCAAATTGACACTACAGTTTACTGTTACATACCATATCGACTTTTCCGAGGATGGGTAGCCAGAAATAGGCGATCTCAGTACAATACTTAACGGACCATCGTCTTGCTATGATTTGATGTGATGTCTTCCTATTATCCTATGACCAGCCCCAAGTGCATAATAACAAGATCGTAATGTAACTTTGCTCCGGTTGGGGGAGGCCATAAGAAGCGCAAAGCTAAATGGATGACTGTGATGCTGGAATTTCATCTTATCCCAAATACAAGGTTCAAGTTGGTCTTTGAATGCTCCGCCCAAATCTCTGAACTCTCACAGGTGTATTCAGAGCAGGCGGAGTAACTTTAATCCGCCGGACTATACCGGTTTTTGTATGGTTAGTCCGGTGCTCTCTGAATACGACTGACAGGATGAAGGTACTACTAAGCATCGACGGCGATTCCAAGTTAAACAACAAAAACATCGTAAGAATGAGTACTTCCGAAACCCAAATGTACAATAATAAAAATCATTAAGAAGTTGAGTTACTAATATCAACGCTCTTAAAAGTGACCGGCCATTAGACGAAGCATGTCGGTTGAGTACGGCATCGTGCACCGGGTCACAATACTCTAATATCACTACATTAAAACTTACGACTGTCATTATACATACTAAAGTAACTGCGTAAGCAGTAAAACGAAATATTAAAATATCAGGAAAGGTTATTTTTTAAATATATAATATATGTAATATATATAATAATATATAATATGTTATGAGGTTAAATTGCAGTGACGAACAGACCGACGGACAGACAAACTTATCTAACCATAAATAGATACAAAACAGAAACAGTCCATTTGCGGAATACGATATCAGGCACGCGCGCCAACCGGATGCAGAGGGCTCCTTCCGGTCCGTGCGACGAACGGACGAACGGACATATCAGTGTAAGTGCAGACTAAATACGAAATAGAATTTAGGTTAATGTATTCCAGCGGCTCCGCCCGCAACCCCTCAGGTACTTTAGGGTTAATAGTAATATCTATGCGTACATATGTAGATACAGAACGCATACAAATCTGATAATTGGTTCTGACATGATAGCGGAAAGACAGACAGAAAGATCCCAGTAGTAATTAAACGATAATATTAATACGCATTTTCAGGTACCTACTTGGATTTCCAAAAGTTATTGAAATCGAAATTCCAAACTAAGTCATGAGTGGAGGATCAATTTAGAGATATGAGACAACCTGTCGTCTATAACCTTAAGACGTACTAGTATGGATTTTTTATGAATGAGTATATATTTTTACATGTAAATATTAATTTTAAAAAAATTATATATTGTTTTCCTTCATAAAGTTTGTCCCATCCGTTTTATATACACTCATAAAAGCACAAAACTAACTACTTAAAACGACAGAAACTAAAGTAAGATATTAGCAAACAAATTAAGTTTATAAATGCAACATTTTATCGAGCTCTGATGAGGCTGCCATGGTCCCCAAGATGCTTACAGCATTTCTGCTTTGTATTTCAATGATTTTACGACGGACAAAAACGTTTTTGAGCGTGAATCGCCCGAAACATCTCTATGCATTCCCAGTAAATCTGCGAAAGACAAAAACTCGAATGACCACACAGCACCAAGAGTCTCCACCGCGAAAGGTAAAAACCAAAGACTCATATTTTTGAGTGTATTATAATCTTACCTTTATCGAAGATAGCATCATTATTCGGGTGAGTTTGTATTGGAAATAAATGCCGAAACCGAAAAACTATACCAAATTGATTGACGTCACGATTCACAATAGCAGATGATTTAATTTAGTTCTTGGCAAAGAATCAAAAGTGGACCTTGGCCGCGGGAAAATGCAGCCAGAAATAGAAGATGAGTTTGATAAATGGACGCTGTAGACCACAGAAAATGTAGAACACTATCAACGTAAATACACTTTTTCGTATTAAGCAGGTACCTCGCTAATTCCAAGGAATGTGATATGTATGTATGTATAATCGACCGTGAAGTAAGGACATTTGAATTAAAGAAAGAGCCCAGTAAAAAGAAGAACTACTTTACGAATATACTGCAAGGCTGGACCCGAACCAGCAGAACATACCATTCGCGGGTAATGCGTCTTCCAATTTCGCCACCTGCTGTATACCAATAAATTGGAATTCTCCTACAGTCCCTCCTCCCGTAATCAATGCCTCCTACTAACACATTGTATGGTATTTATACAACAACAACGGAGGTGGATTACTCAATTATAAAGTAAGAACATCTGAAAAAGATTAGTCATCAGACATAGCCTGTTTCATCAAAATGTATAATCAATTTGGTTTTTGTTAGATTATTTACTACAGCAATCGTGGTTTACTTTTAGCTATAAGTCGTTCGGTAATTAAAATTTTTGTAAATCTTACCAAAACATAAACTATGCACATTGTCTGCTTTGTGGACATGTTGCATCTTCCTCATAACGGAGCCTGTCTTTTTCTTTGAAACAGTGAAGGTCCCAGAGCGCAATAGCACGGTTTTGTACCGTGCCCGCGAATGAGTTAGTCCCGCCGGGTTGGGCCACCTTAAGAATGAATATCTTGATATGTATCCAAATAAGACAATCCTACAGAATTTAACTGGCTAAAGAGAAAAAAGTCCTAACAAAAATCTACATTACCCGGTAGATACAATGATTTATGTATTTTATAGAAAAATACGGCTATTGAATCGAACAATGACTGTTAAAAGCACACTTAAATGCAAGATTACTCCTAAATTAAATTAAAATAAACGATTGACTAATAAAATAACAAGAGAACGTTTATCTTTTGCCCTATTTCCACTACTCGTTGACTACTGGTAACACAAAAGCTGCAGCTGCTATAACTTTGCCAGATATGGTTGCCTGCTTTGTACCGCTTCACAACAGCCTTTCCCTTGCCATAAATGGAAAAGTAAATTAACGAATAGGGGCACTAACATTAACCATAGGTAATATTTTCGTAATGAAGACCATGCAAAAGAGTTATTTGAAACCATTGTTAAAAATGACACCACCCCAGGCGATATAATGAACAGATTAACTGAGACAATCTCAAAACTATTTTAGATTAAGTTGTAAAAACATCTTACTGTACTATACAATTATATCTTAGTCCTGTCTCATGGATGACACTGGAATTTTCAGGGAATAGGTAGTATCTTTATTAATTTTTACCACGAACAGGATCTACCTTCATATGTAGCAGATGCGTTGATATATGTATTAGGTATAGGTATAGGAGAATTAAACTGCCTGTAGCTCAGGGGCACGGCGATGGTACGGTCATGGGTTCAAATTCCCGCCCTGTTCATGCACCACTTTTTTTCTCTTTCTTATTTGTAAAGGTATTTCGTAAGATGCGAAGCTTTTCCGTGGTGCGGAATCCATGTAGGTATGTGTAATTTTTCTTCCCCTAGGTTTAAGTTAGGCCGGGTTGGTACCATTGCATTGCATGGAAAGACGGTCGGAACGTCAATTCCTTTGCCGTGTTTTCCATCAAGTTGAATGTAACCATGTTCATAAACGGAAGGTCCTGACGTGACACCTCGGGAATGCCTCGTGTTGGGCTAATATCATGACGATGGGTGTAATATTAGCCATACATATCCAGTAACATAAACAAAATCTGATAGAGGAAGCCCACCTTGTAGTTGAGTCCTTGGACGTCTTCCTCCAGCGAGACATCCGAGTACATGTCGTCCGCGGGCTCTCCGGCCGAGCCGCAGCCGGACGAGTTGAACGACGAAGACCGGTACAGCTGACTGTAAACAATAACAAAACGTGCAAATAACATATAAGTACACTATATTCTTCGGTTTTGTAAAGCATTGCTTTCAAAATGATCCAATAACTGCGCCATCTTGTGAGATGTCAATCAACCAGAACGTTTTCTATTGGCTCCATCTAGCGGAGTAGCGTGTAACTAAAACATTGGCAAGTGTACTTCAGATTGAGAAGACTTGTGATTTCAAATGAATACAGCCAGATGGCGCCACTTTCAAATTGTCAAATCTATGGTATAATGAAAACATTCATTACAAGAGAAAGCTACGAGAGTAACAAAACTTTTTTTACCTGGCTAAAACATTTGAACCGAGTTGCCGCTTCCCAGAACTGAAATGAAATAAAAACATATTTTTAATCAGACAGGCAGGATTTTTTAAGAAGTTTGTGCAAGACAAAACAAAATCAGTTTCCAAAGAAAAATTGGCCCACTCCTACTAAAAATTATTAATTCAACGTTAACTCGTACATCGTCAAAACATAACAAAGAACACACAGTTTCTCTGTTGCTTCTTGTGTTCAATATTGCGGGTTCGCATCTTTCTTTTAAATGTGCCTTGTCATTATGTGGTGGGATTAGGCCCTCCCGCGTAGGTACCATCACATTTGATGAAAAGATGGTCAAAGCAGCAATTAAAATAATCCGGGTTTTCCATCTAGTTCAATGTGGCCGTCAAATTTCATAAAAAAAACAGATGGCGATATTTATGACAATTTTTTCGATTGGAAAGTACAAGAAAAGTTTTTTTTTTACTGGACATGCCCCTAATTTCATCACCTCCAGCTACCTGAAATCCGATAGTTAAATTTCGGTTACATTGAATATATGATAACATATTTACGTGGTGTAACCGAAAGATAACTGTGGGATTTTTGTAGCTGGAGGTGGTGAAAATGGGCGATGGATGGCTAATACCAATTCTACTGTTATGATAATAACAAAAAGTGTTACTATCTGTCAGAATTTGTTCTGACATGTCAGGTTGTTGGAGTACCTGTCAGAAATTTGGGAGAACTAAGTAGGCAAATTTCAGGACTTAAATAGTTGTATTCAGAGTGGGCGGACTGTACTAACTTTTGACAGATGCTCTCTGAATACAACTGTAGGATTTATTCAGGCATGCAAAAAGTACTATTTATATCAAGTTGTAGGTATTTATTAGTAAGCAATGTAATAAGTATGCAAGATTGGCACTTAGTTCTCATTATAAAGATCAAAATTCAATTCCAAAAACAAATACTTCTGTAATTAAATTGAATTCTTTATCAGTTATACCCACAATCTATAATAAGTGTAAATAGCTTTGTTATGAAATATTTAGAATGATTTGATACAGCTCGTGGTCTAGGGGCTAGAGGACTCGTGCGAGAGGTCTGGGTTCAAATCCTCGCCTGCACATGCACAACTTTCTTTCTCTTTCTGAGTTGGATAAGTGCATTTCGTTACGAATGCGAGCTGTTCTATGGTTCGGAACCCATGTAAAACTGTAGGTTCCCTTCCCCTGCTAGCTGGTAGGGTTAAGCCCGCCCGGGTTGGTACCACAGCATTGGATGAAACCATGGTTGAAGCGGCAATGAGAAATTGTCCTAGTTTTCCATCCAGTTCAATGTAGCCGTGCTTATAAAGGGAAAGTCCTGCCATGGCACCTAATTCCTTCGGGAATGTGGTGCATTGAGCTAATGTCATAACTGTAGTTGTGTGGTATTAGCCATCCATGTCAGGTTGCAGAAGAAAAAACCTAGCTCAAAAGCGGGAAAAACGGAAAATATCAGGACTTTTTTAGTTTACATTGGTCTTTTTGTAAGGACTTTTAAATTTTAGAGATATTAACCCCAACCGAAAGTATCACAAAGGAACTAAATGGTTCCTTTTTTTCCATTTCATTTCATTTATGTTTAGGGTTCCGAAACCCAAAGGGTCGACATCAAGTGCGTCGGCGGAAAGCAGTGGTTTCGTACCGCTGAGGGCCGGGAGGACTGGAGAAAAAATGGAGAGGCTATGTCCAGCAGTGGACGCAAACACGCTGATATTCTTTGACGCTGACTGACTGACTGCCCCAAAGGGTGCCAACCTCGGTGCCAACCAATGATTGTGCCAACGGAACCATATTACCAAGACTGCGCTATCCGTCCGAACATGTATGCACGCGCATTTTCAGTGAATATATGTTGTATAATATGAAAAAAATACCATGAAGCAAGGGCACATACATAATTTCAGTAACCTCTGTTCTCACCACCTCCGGCTATTCCAAATCCGATGGTTAACTTTCGGTGACATTGCATATTTAAATGGTGTAACCGAAAGATAACTTTGAGATTTTTGTAGCTTGAGGTGGTGGAACCGGGTGTAAGAAAAGCATAATTATAAACATCAATTAATTAGAGATTGCCCTATAAAAAATATAGGAATAGACTCGCCCATCGATGCACGTATGCTACGACAGACGACGTGGGCTAGCCGATATTGGAAGGATAAACAGAAATTCATTAACAAGCCTTAACAAGCATGAAACCTACTTATACACTAATTAACAAATTTATCGAATCATAAAATCATTAACTATTAATATTCCGGTGAAACTTTAACGAGTTCTGACGAATACAAATACGTAACTGCACCGCGAACATTATTAAACTCTGCAAGTCGCTTGCCCACGCACCTGCTAATATAAGCTGATGCGATTCTTAATTGAGAGAAAGACGGAACGAGTTAATTAGGTATGTTATGTTACGTGGTAATAGTGAAATGGGTCGCCGCACCGAAAGAAGCGTCTGGTCGGCGGAAGCGGAGCCAAAAGTATGGCTGAAGATGGTTATACTAGCAAATGCGAATGGTTTGATTGCGTTAAGTTCCTGATCTCTATGGAATGAGAACATGAAAAAATAAACATGTATAATTCCAGCTAACGTTCTACCAAAACAGAAAGAAAAATGTTACAGAAATGGATATTTTATGCATGGAAAAAAATGTTTAATTCAGGTCTCAAATATATTCTTTTTCAAGTTTGCGGCTTATATTCATATTAACTAATATTTATTTTAATACCATTTCAAAGATCTTAACATTATCTAACCATTCAGTGAAGAACATGTTTAACTTTTCCCAATTTCTTTAACGAAACAATAAAAAACCGGTTTCGCGCGTTATGCGGGTTGGTCACATTTAGAAAGAATTATTTCGAGCCGCTCTAACTCAGCGACGTCGGGCTCTGGCTATCTCGTTTTAATCGCAAAAATTGGTCCAAAATGTTTTAGGTATGAGGATTCTCTGAAGTAGCAGATTTCCTATTTTGATAAGCGTCTATTACATTATCAAATGCATAGCATTCAGCGAGCACCTGGGATTTGCAAACTGTTGGCTTAGTGGATTGGGGAGGTGGCCACGGCCAACGAAATTACCTATAGATGCCTATAGCTATAGACTCGTAATAAAAACATCTCCATACATTATTATTACATCTGAATTTGCCAACATTAATGGACTATTCTGTTTTAGTATAATAATAAAAATATTAAATAAAATGTAACAAAGAAAAATATGTTTTACGTGCAAACAAATCCTCGAAAACCAAATATTTGCTTCGTTTTTCATCATGACCATGCATGGTTATTAGGATTTTTATTGTTACTGACGCTAAATTCGTGTAGAGGGTTCGAACTGACATCGATCACTACAAAAAAAAGCACTTGAGATTGAAGTACCTACTCATGGGCACATCAGAGAGGACTGGGATGAGACTGTTTTCGTCTGCCTCTACGTCCCAGAACTCAATCTGATCTTGGTGGAGAAAATGTTGCGATAAATCTATTATTTACTATACAGTCCCATCTGGTACAATATATATTTTAATAATATATAAACATTAGGTGTACCAATATTAAACATATATGAACCATAGCAGAATCTCTCTTGGCATCAATACTAAGATTACTACAATATTTAGTTTAACGGCTTACCGCGCGTGTGAGGAGCAGGACGTGCTGCTCGACGTTTCGGAGCCTCACATGGGCTCCATCTTCAGGAGAAGATGTCTCTCATCTCCGTCGCGACAGGCACGTTCTCCTGAAGATGGAGCCCATGTGAGGCTCCGAAACGTCGAGCAGCACGTCCTGCTCCTCACACGCGCGGTAAGCCGTTAAACTAAATATTGTAGTTATGTCCCGCGTAAGTTTTAAAATATTACTAAGATTACTCTTTGCTAAACTTCATTTAAGCGTCGTAGATATTTTTTCAAAAAAATTGAGTGCAGGTTTTGAAAGGAATGTCATATGTATGCATAATCGACCGTGAAGCAAGGACACATTAATAAAAGAAAGATCCCCGGTAAAATAACTACGAGTACTTTACGAATATACTGCAAGGCTGGACCGGAACCAGCAAAACATACTATTCGCGGGTATTGCGTCTACCAATTTCGCCACCTGCTGTACACCCATAATTTGGAATTTTCCTACAGTCCCTCTCCCGTAATCAATGACTCCTACTAACAGTGTTTAAGAACGGCCCGTAAGCTATGCTCCCCATACAAACGTAGTTTACTAATCATTTGGAAACCGCTATTCCAATTAAATTGATATTTATTATCTAATATCAGGTAACAAATAACTGTGCCTGCATGCTTTTTTTTTTTTTGAAAAATCCAAACCGAATGAAATGAATGCAAAAAGAAAATCTTCATACAAATATTGTTTTCTCTGTGGTTTGACCCAGAATACATTTACCGAAAAAACAAAGGCATGCAGACACAGATATTTGTAGCCTAATATTAGATACCAAATATCAAGTAAGTTGGAACAGTGGTTTTCAATTCATTAGTAAACTACGTTTGTATGGGAGGCGAAATTGTCAGGAGCTTACGGGCCGACCTTAAGATTATACCTACATACATTTTATTTGACGCTTCATCTGCGTTGCGGACATTGACTGCAAAGATTGAACATTAAAACATATGGCCGTCATCACCAAAATCGTATTTAGCTAGCTGGCACCAAGATCGCTAGAACCAGTCCTAGGTTGAATATTGACTATACGATTCGATTTTCTGGACCAAAGAACATATTGAAATAGAACAAATTCTAGATACAATAACCTTATTGTCAAATTTTTAGTAACTTGGTATCAAACATTACGTTCCTGTTAGTTTGGATCTCGTGCAGAATTTAGAATTGACACAAGGTATACCACAATCTGCGGTAATCGCTTGCTAGATGGCGCCAAACGGGACTCGCGTGACTCCGCTCCGAAACAATGACATAATGATTCGTTCCGTCTCCCTCGGCCGCGTCGGTTCGTGCGAGAGAGCAGCAACAAAAACTGCGGCCGTGATCTCCTGCCTGCGCCCGCGCACGGAAGGTCGCGTCTTCGAGCTGACTCACTGCAACGCTTTCCTTTCATTCGACTCCGGCAGGTAAGAGAAGGACGGCAGAATAGAATGAACTTTACTGCATTGAATGAAGGTGTAATTTGCTATTATATTAAACATTGCAATCTTATTTACGATTACGATTATATTGCGGATCAGATTGTGCGAGCAGCTCCTCATACTTTCGGTTCACTCATGTTTCTACACTTGCAAAAGTTTTCGACGATTGCAAATATTTTATGAACCATTGACATTACAAAATATTTCCAAATCGAATATGAAATGTCAATGCACCAAACCCTTTGTAATCTGAACTTGATTTACAGGAAGAAACAGGGGGCCCATTCAGGTAAAAGTGAGTTTGAATTCGGCGCTAAATATTAATTTTTTTTTTAAATAGTTCATGTTTCCGCACTTTTCGAACTTTAGTTCTGGTTTATCCCATGAATACGATGGAAGGTAAAATAACTTATGTAAATATTAAATTTGTTTCCAGCAATTTTTAGGTTAACTCACTCCCGAACTCGAACTCACTCTTACCTGAATGGGCCCCCAGGTTGAGCTGTTGAGATAAGCTGTTCACGCGAAGGCCAATTTTTGCAATGGATACAAGTTCAGCATCTGTCCGGATTGGCCGAACATTTCCGTCTTTCTGGCTTTCCGTCCGGACTTCGCATTTGTCGGGATTTTCCACGTATTATAGGTTAGATCTTTTAATTTAAACTTTTAGGACAGCTGACTACAGATTAAATTTTGGACAGGTGGCTTTTCTTTTGGTCGTGCAGTCCTCCGAGCTCGTATTTTCAGGACTATTGTGGCTCCATGATTGGATTTTATGTCAGCTGGTTATTTGAATGACAACATTGAAGTGCAGCGCAATCACAATTTTCTCACGTCTTTTTTGGCGAAGTCAAGCTTATGGGATTTTTTTGAAATGTCTGGCTGTCAGTAAGACCGAAAGAACCTGTCCAATTTCGAAATGGGAACCCTAAACGGATAGGTAAACTTTTTGGCAACGGTGTCATTTGTAAACGTGTGAAATTAACTACTTTAATATTCTATTACAGAACTATGTTTTTTACTTCGTCCAAAGCACAGAAACTAGCAACAGAATTAAATCTTGAAATGAAACCTCATAATAGAACCGTTACGGAGTAAGCATTGCAAGGCAGGTACGGGAACATTACAATTTGTATACAATTAATTGTGCGAGTGCTTTCGATTCCACGCACAGGGTTATTAGTTAATTATTTAAATGAATGCATGAGTGATTGTAAAATCACGTGCATGAAACAAACCGGCTGACCCACATTCGCATTCAACAAAAACAATGTAAACATATTGTATTAATGCAATTTGGCTAACAGGCTAGTTGCATGAATCTGATGGACAGTAAATAAATAAGCACAGTGCAAGGCTGGGCTCAGACCAGCTAGCGAAATAATTCAAAACGTCATACACATACTTCGGTGTTCGGACACATACAAAACTAGTTAGTACACAGAACGCAAAAATACTTGCACTTTGAGGAAGGAAGAGACAACCACAGAAAAATGTAATGACTCGTGGCTGTCAGGTAACAATCAAACATGTGGTCTCTTTTATGACTTATACATATGTACAAACAACTAGTGTTTTAATAAATATATACTATGTTCGTGTACCTCTCTGCCTTTCATCGATAAAGAAGCCATGCGAAAATGTAACGAACAAACACAATCACTTTCATTTTAAATATTAGTATATTTACTTCAGCATTAAATAATTCCATTTTCAAATTCGGGCTCAAAGTACGGGCTTAAAAGCAAATATGTGGTGTGCATAGTCATTGCTTAAATCCTTCGAATTATGGTCGCCGTAGGAAGTCTTGCAAGTGTTCCGTGAACAAAGTTAACAAGAGGTGCACGGTCACGCTCTACGCATGACACTTTCACCCATCCAATTACACAGTCCACAGCGCCAGGGGACTCTATCCGGCATCGATTTTCCTTTACAGTCCCGAGTAATTTCCGCATGGTGCCTAGAAACTCACGTTCACTCCCTTTCTAGTCCAATTACATATATGACGTTCACAGTGATATGACAACGCTGCGCCGAAGGACGGTGACGACGGTGCATTGAACATTTGAAAAATGAGGGCAACTAAATTCCTGCTGGCTTGACAGCTTTACACGCCAAATTTTTGTCTATGGCCAAAAGGACATTTGCTATAAGTCATTATAGTGAGCTAAAGCAAGATTAATGCAGTAAATTATGAATTTAAATTTAAGAATGCGGCTTTTTTGTTTCTGCAGGTCAATTTCTATAACGTGTCATACGGAGAGTTGGTGTTGTTCGCGCCCACGGCTCATAAGGTGCATTTTGTAATGCTGCACGTCTCTCCTGGGTCAACTAAACGAACAACAAACACGTGGTAGACAGTAATTCCACCTAGTCGTCCGGATGGGGATCACAGAGTGTCGGCGTTAACATTCCTAATGCACCTTGCTGCATTTGCAGCTTGCTGTCACTTAGGCGGTAGTTGGACTTGCGTGGATTATCGACTAATTGGAGTCGTGTGTGCTGTGCACACCAGAGAGACCAAGAGCGAGCCTCCGCCGCAGCCTGCCCGCCGAGGCTAGTCGGTACCTCTGAACAAGAAACTTACAGAATCCATTAGGAAGGCTGTCCCGCGCCGACATGCGATGATCTGCAGACGGACTCAGAAGATGAAGCAGATGTTTTCCTGACGCGAGGCGCAATGCTCTGCTGCTATGCCAAAAACCCACCGATGGTCTGGACTGTCTGAGCCACAGACTATTAGTAAGATCGCTCAGTCTGTTCTCCAGGTAATTTCATGTACGTCGCGTCACTATTTCTGCCTATCCAACCTATTTCCACAGCACCCGCCGCAGAGAATCAGACCATCCTTTGTGGTTGACATTAAGCTTTTGAGAACGAATCGTTTCTCAAACTCATTTCTCTGCCGCACCGGGTATACAACTGTCTGCCGGCTGGTGCCTTACCTCATACATAAATGCAAAGGTGGTCTTTAGTACCTGTTGGCGTCCTTGGACTCAATGTAGCGCCGAGCCTTACTTATTCTGTGGCCGGGCCGTCCGTCTTGTTGGAGACCCGAAACTCACCGATGGCCAGGAGTCGCTGAGCCACGAAGGGTTCGTAGGGCCACTCATCATGAGTTACAGGTACTACCATGGATGCTGCTCTGTGAAACTTGCATCCCTTATCCTTCCCCATCCAACCTATATGATGAGGAAGACGTGGGAGTTTAAACTTAAGTTTAAGTTTAAACTTAGTTTGAGCAAGCTTGATAATATATTTAATAGTCCATAACTCAGTCTGAGGGTACTTTCGCGATAAAAGGTGTAAAAATACAGGTTTAAGTAAAAACTAAAATAAGACAATAAGCAAGTAAATTGGAACCAGCATTACTAGATTTCACAATTTAATTTTGGTGTAGTAACTCGTTTTAAAACGAAAAAAATACGATTGATTAATTAATTTATTTATTTTATTTATTTATTTATTTATTTATTTATTATTGGAGGAAAAACAAAGGCAGACAATAAAACACAGTTACAAAGAAGTAATTGGTAACAAGAATAAAGATCTGTCTTCAAAACTATCCCTCACTAAAACAAGAATAAGTATACATTTTGAAGGTGGCGTTATTTGTAATAAGAAAAAGTGTACCTGGAGATAGGTAATTACAAAAAAGCAAGTGATATGAGATTACTGGTTCATTAAAATTCTAATACAATCATGTGAATATGACACAGCTCGTGTAAAGGTGTAGAAGTTATTTGAGAATTAGTGAAATAAAAATTAAAATAAATGACTGTAAAGAAGACGACCTAAAACAACATACAAAAAAAAAAAAACACAGTGTACGCTCCATTACATTTTATACATAAAACAAAACTATTGGATGTTTCTGATTTTTTTCTTGAACGAAAACAGCGAGTCGAAAAATATATCACAGTCGACCACCGCTGCATTCTCATTATAAAGCTTTGACATTCTATGTATAGGGGCTCTTTTTCCCGCTTTGATACGTGTGTTGCTCAAATAAAAAAGTGTACCTATTGCATCGTGTGAAACGTGACGGAATCCGAAATTCTATCAGTTCCGTAAGAGCGCTGCAATTGTACACGTTATTGACAATTTTATAGAGATTCATTAAATCTAGGTGACCTCTCCGGTCGGATAGTTTGGGAAGTTTATAATGAGACAAGAGAGATGAATATGATTTACTTTGACCTATTAGACGATAGGTCAAAGTATATCATGCCAATATATGATTTCAAAATGACCAAGTATGTTGACTGGTTGAAATTTGCATCCGTTTGAAGTTATGCCTTGCATTTGTCTTTTATTTATCCTAGTTTCCAATCGCACCCAACATTAGGTCAAGACGATTCGCAAATCTTGCACTTACGATAAGAAACACCCAAGACCCGGGATACAAGACAGAGACCTAAGCGAGTTTCTACTAGTGAAAAGTAAAGTGATGAAAAAAATCACGGTACAGTTTAAGATTTATTCATTTGTGTGAAATCGCCATTAGAAGGTACCTGTGTCCCTCGGCCGACATCGGCTCCAATGACCACCGGATGACAATGGCAGGTGCCCGTCGGAGCCATTGTCCGTATTGTCCATGCCCATATGAAAAGCCGCACGGCCGTAATGGTGACATAACGGCCAACAGTTTATAGTTGCTGCGATCGCCGCATACATTCACGTCGGTCAACGTCATTTTGTATTTGGGTTTTGATGATGTCATCATCGGATTTTGATGTGGCCAATCTGACTGTGATGACTGGGAATACAATTATCCTGAATCCTGAATGAATTGTTTTCTTTCTTAAATAAAATAAAAATCCTGATGAATCCTCATTTCATAGCAAACATCGTTTTATTTTAGCTTTATGATGCTGACTACTGGAAATAAATATGAATAAATGTGAAAAAATATTGCATATACTAGAATTAGAATATAGTAACTACTTTTCGATAACAAAGGCCTCTACTTTGAGGAATAGCCTAAAATATTACTTCTACCCCTTTCAACTGTTTCCTCATAGTTCTGTTTTTATTGTGCATTGTATCCAAATCTCAATTGGCCAACGTTTGCACATCTCGTAATTTAGGGGCTTGCCTTTCATGCGAGATGCTATGGGTTTCAATACTGGCCCGGGTCATGCCCCATTTTCTTTCTCTTTCTGAGCTGGATAAGTGCATTTCGTTACGAATGCGAGCTGTTTCATGGTTTGGAGCCCATGTAAAACTGTAGGTCCCTTTCCCTACTAGTTGGTAGGGTTAAGCCCGGTGTTGCCGTTGTTGGATAAAACTATAGTCGAAACGAAAATGAAAAATTGATCGTGTTTTCCATCCAGGTCGGTGTACCCGTGTGTTCATAAAGGGAATGAGCACACGGTATCTAATTTCTTCGGTAATGTGTTGTGAATTGGGCTAATATCATGACGGTAGCCATCCATGTCAGGTCATTGTTTTAAATGCAGCAAAATATAGAAAAATCTTTTTCGTTTGAACAAAACGTATTTTGAACGTAAATATGGCCTAGAATATGTAAAACTTTTGTCCCAAAAAAGGAAAATATTTACAATAAAAAAAAAAGATTCCGACGAATTGAGAACCTCCTCCTTTTTTTGAAGTCGGTTAAAAATTGTTTCTTCCTCCGCTCAACGCGGAACAGGCAGGGTATGCACTCATACAAAGTCGACATTACAAAAATAAGAACCAACCCAGGACTTTATGTAAAGGGTCGGTAAACAGTGAAATTAACTCCCTTCTGAAGTATTTCCCACAAAGTACAACTTGAGATCCTTCAAACATGGTGTGAAGAAGCACCTGGCCGGTCGGCATGGTTTTTGCGGCACCCCTATAAGTTCGAAAGCCCACGAGCGTCATCGGGCACTGTGAAAAGTGTACCTAGGCTGTCTCTATAGAATGGGTATGTGAAAGAGTAGGGTTTGCAATTGTTTCGTCAGATACGATGATAAATTATAGGTACGTTAGTTCGACCCATCCTTAGCGGTATTTAAATATTCAACTGTTATCGCAATAATATAAGAATTGTAACTTTCATTTAGCAAAGGCTAACATATTCGTACTCAAGGCATCATACCTGTAAGGCCGTCCTTTGAAATGCATGTAAACTGCTCTATCTCGCTCCAGTTTTTCACCAACAAATCACACTGCGATCCAAATGTGCGCCACGCACAAGAACGCCTCTCTCTCGACACACTCAGCGTAATCCAGATTTCACTGTTCTAATGAAGCCTTTACACAATTTTATGAATGCAATAACACCAATTAAATTTAACCTGAGCCACCAACGCTATTGTAAAGCAACCGCTGCGCGATAAACGAAAACTAAATGTGTATCGTTTTACGAATGCATTCGAATCCAAAACACTTTAATTTAAAAACACAATATTCTTAATTTGAAGATGCGCGGGAACGAGTAGGCCGCGCGTCCCCACAGACTACACAGAACGGGCGGGTAAGGACCCGACACACCAACGAACGGTTACGCGGCGGTGTTGCCAGAGGCACGAGCGGGCACACACTGAATGAATTATTAGGTACGATGAAACAACGAAACGGCGACCATCATTAAATTGTTAAGCGTGGCCGATTTGCCGGTGCGCACGGAGCGGCCGACACTAGACGCACAGCGGAGCTCACGCGATACAAAAAGTTTTAAAACGAATCGAGGATGCTGGTCCTACTTATTATAATAATATCACAGAATAACTAAATATGCAGTGGGTGGGAAAAAAGCCGGCAGGGCGTTGAAGTATTGTGTGTGGTAGGTAGTTAATAAAACCCAGCTATTGTCTACATTCGGGAGAATTAAGCCCTTAACATTCTCGGAATCAACAGGTACGTTTTGGAAAGAAAAGGTTGCTGAAAAAACTGAGGGCTGGATGGCGTCATTAAAAGTACAGGACTAAATATTTTGCTTACTTCTAGAAATGTCAATTTATTTTGAGGTTTTCACCGTTTAAAAGAATTTGGCCGCATACATTTAGTCACAAGTTCGGCGCAGAATCCTGGGTTCTAACTTAATGAATATATTATGTACAGTCAACCAAAGGTTAAAAAAGTTTACACTTCCGGTTAAACGCAAAAATGAATGGTGTTTAAATACAACCTCTGATTCATTTTATTAGGGTTTTGTTTACTCAGTAGCTAGTAGACATACTCAACTATGTTTGAATCTTTACTCAACACTATAATAGTTTCCAAAAGTCAAAGTATTACGACTGTTCATCTTTTCATTCAACTGGATGTGTATCCTTAACTCTTTGTTCGACTGTACCTCAGGTGTCACTTCTGGGTCCCGAATATTCTGTCCTAGGGTTGCCAGCCATTAAAATCACTGAAGCTGAAAAAAAGGAAACGCACGAGTTGCTTTTTTTGAACTCAGCTACATTGAGCTGGACGGAAAAAAAGTTTTTATGATTTTTAAACGGTACCTAGCAAGAATGGTCACTTGTTTTTTGTATGTAAATGGACATGGATCGCTAATACCACACCTAATGTCTTATATTGGCCTAATGCACCACATATGAACTAGGTATCATGACAGGACCCTTGCGACATTCATTGCGATTGTATCTATAGTTCTGCGTGGAGTCCGAACCATCCTTTTACAACATGCATGGGAAGAAATGCAGTGGGCTTTACGGGACATTAGTATAACTTTTCTTGGGGTTTTTTTTATGTGACTGGACATGGATGGCTAATACCACAAGTTCTGTCATGGTATTAGCCCAACACACCACATGGGAACTAGTTGCCATGCCAGGACCTTCCTTATATTGCACGGCTACATTGAACTGGATGGAAAACACGGACAATTTTCATTGCCGCTTCGACCATCGTTCATCCAATGCGATGGTACCAACCCGAGCGGGATTAACCCTACCACCTAGTAAGTAAGGAAGGGGACCTACAGTTTAACGTGGAATCCGAACCACGGCCAGCCTCTCAACGGTCGAATGGTCACCCATCCAAGACCAGACCGGACCCAGCGTTGCTTAACTTCGGAGAGCGATCGCCGAAGTGTCGCGCCACTGGGCCACTGAGGCTGACAAGTAAGTTATATTTAGTTGTTATGTATGTTATTTATGTTGGTATGTAATCTGGAAAGCTGTTGAATCCAAAATGGAGATGTGAAGAAAACAACAATCGACGCGGCAAATAGAGCGAGTCCAGCGAGCGGACCGTCGGCGACCATGACGGCAGAATGGCGAAATAAATTTCACGAATTGTCCAATTCGGAGATCGTATCTCATGTGCGGCGCGCGATGGGTGCGTGACCAGCGGCCGTATCTCACGCCGCTTTATTTACCCGAGCCGCTAATTGGAAATGTGGGAAAAATCGTTATTAATTGCGGGCAAAGCAGGACTGAAACGCTTAGGCTGGAATCACTGCATTATATGCCCGGTTCACATTATTCCAGTAGTATAGTAGCGGCTCGTAGCCTAGTGGCGCGGGGACTGGCCTAGCGTACCAGAGGCCCGGGTTCAATACCAACTTGCACCACTGTCTTTCTCTTTCAGAGTTCGATAAGTGCATTTCGTCACGAATGCGAGCTGCTCCATGGTTCGGAATCCATGTAAAACTGTAGGTCCCCTTCCCCTACTAGGTGGTAGGGTTTAAACCCGCCCGGATTGGTACCATCGCATTGGATGAAAAGATGGTCGAAGCGGCAATGAAAAATTGTCCGTGTTTTCCATCCAGTTCAATGTAGCCGTGCTCATAAAGGGAAGGTGCTGGCATGGCACCTAATTCCTTCGGGAATGTGGTGTATTGGGCTAATATCATAACGGCAGTTGTGTGGTATTAGCCATCCATGTCAGGTCGGATAAAAAAAAAATTACAGTCCAGCAGTCGAAACCAGCGCTCTGGAATGCCACTGGATTAATGTTAACCGGCACTTGAATGCACTGGAATGTACTATTTCCAGTGAGTAATCATGTCCACTTACCCCCGTGTACAGCTACCAGAAATCATAAAGTTAACTTTCGGTTACATAGCCTATTTATGTGGTGTAATCGAAAGGTAACTTTGCGATGTTTGTAGCTGGAGGTGGTGAAACCGGGCGGTAAACATGTAGTTGTGCACAAACTAATTACTTTCATTCAAAACGTCATACTTTTTTAGAAAAAGCTAAATGTTTAGACAAGGATACGAACCACCCATCTAGAACACAACGGCGCGCTCAGAATGCCTTCACCAAGCATATTGAACCGCCAGGCGTCGCGTCGTGCCGCAACTTCAATGTAGATATCGCTTTTAACACCAAAATAATCATGTAATAGCAAGGTTACTGGCTTAATGGCAATTCCAAACATTGCCATCGAGCCTCCGCTCGGCCTCCTTCCATCGTTCGAATCGAATCAATCCCCCCCCCCCCCGCATTCCGCAGCGGAAGTAGATCGGCTCTGCCAACCCCATTCTGCCTCGCTTTGCATCCACAGCACATTGTACCGAAGGCACAACAAGCCCATGGAGCCGATCTTGGTATGCATTAGTAAGGTCCGCCATCGCGTGTCGGCGATGCGATGACGAACCAGTCATACCGGTTCGAGCTCAGCGAATCAGGCGAAGGGCTGCCTGTGCTCTTTATAACGCGGTTCGGTTAAGACGATCCAGCAAAAGAAATACTTTGATACATTTAGGTGCTAACTATTAAAGGTATCATATACTCTTGATATGTGGGATTTTGATGAACGCACCGAGGATGCACCCTAGACTGGTATTTAACTGTAATCCCCCGGTTCTTCCGTCTCTCCTTCACTCGGGGTATCCGTCCCTCTTGCTGGAAAATAGCCTCAGTCCAACCGGTACTGAAGAGCGACCTAGCGAATCCCTCCAACTATCGGCCCCTTGCGATAACTTATCTTGTATGTAAAGTTATTATGGAGCGCCTCACCAACTAGCTAACTAACGTACTTAGAAGTGAATATTCTGGATGACAAGCAGTACGGTTTCACCAAAAAATACGGTCAACAGGATATTTTCTAACGTATTTTACGCATATCTGGGCTGAAAGACTAGACAATTTTGGGGAGTCAGCGGTATTAGACATCGCCAAAGCCTTTGATCGGGTTTCGAACCGGGGTCTTCTAAGCAAGCTCCCGTCCTACGGCATTACACCCAAGCTTTGCTCATGGATCATCAACTTCCTGTTGGGCCGCTTCTTGTACGTTACCGTTGATGGTGCGAATACGAACGTCTTCCCGATTGGGGCTGGTGTCCCGCAGGGCTCCATTCTGTCACCTACGCAATTTTTAATCTTCATCGAGGATTTACTGTCACTAGGCATGAATCACAGTTACGCTGATGTCAGTACGGAGCATGAGGGTTATGTCAGGAATTGGAGGAGCATAGAAGCACAGCCCAGCGAGGCGCACAGTTCTGTGAAAAACGTAAAGCGGATACAACATTAATTTTATTAGCAATTTTTTATTGCCATTTTTTATAGAACTGGAAATGGATCACTAATACACATTATTATGTGTATTATTATGTAATAATATTAGCCCAACTCCCCAATCCCAAAGGACATAGGTGTAATTGCTGTACCTTAACTTTATGAGTACGGCAACATTGAACTAAATGGGAAAGAAGGATTATTTAATCGGCCCCCGTTAGTCCGGTCGGCCAACACCTCCGGCGGCGGAGGCGTCCGCGCAGGCATGCAGCCTCGCGTGCAACGGGACCGACCCGCTTCGCTATCCGCCGCGATCAACTATTGTGGTGTCACTCACTCATATCACGACCTTCTCCAGTTGCCACATGCACAATACGAAGCCCCGGTTGCACGAAGAGACGGCCGAGTTAATCAATGTTCAAACACGTCACTTTTAGTGTTCCTTCCACACTGTCCACACAAAGTGATGTGTTTGATCATACTTTGACATTGATTTTGATTTTTTGTACGTTCGTGCACTCGGCCCATAATGGTCAGATTTATATCCAGCTGAATAAAATCACGGCGAGAAGGCAACACTAAAAAAGGAAATTATTAAGTTTATGTACAAAATAGCAAAGCCTAATAAAAGTTTCAAAGATATGAACGAAGTGTCCATGGCAAAGAATATCTAATAAATACTAGCGTCTATGGATTGTTTCCGTAGCAAGAAACGTCTGTAGGTATCTCGTCGCCGGGAAACAAGCAACTATCTGGATATTTTTTTATGTCCGTGCCTCAATAGTTCTACAAATGAGGTTCGTGAGCGGCAACATATTTGTCCGTATAGATGAATTAACGGCATGCATCCTGTTTTAGATATTACAGGATAAAATGGCGCCAATTATACGTTGCCTTCGGATAACACAATGCTCTCGATTCTCAAGATACAAAACAATAGTGTATAATTTGCTCGTGGGAAAAAATCATGAATCATGCGACACGGCTCTGGCCGGTCATCAGTAGGTAATTACGGAATCGCCTTATTTCAAGCATAAGCATCAAGAGGATCTATTCATCATATTTGATTACCACATAACTGGAACTTAATTTGACCAAAAATAATGTTTGCTAGTGTCGAAAATCACTTGGGAATGATGATAGAATATAATACCTTACGAGTGTCTATCTCATCAAAATTATTACTGAAACATAATCCTTTTAAGTACTTTAAATTGAAGTGTTAGAAAAAATTCAAAACAGATATGAAGTGTTTTTAGATTTCGGAGCGAGTGGCAAAATAGGTATAATTGTTAAGACTAAGCAACGATACAAAAACGTGGCCGTAAATTGGTTAATGAAAAGAGACATTCTTCTAAACTAGAGCGATTTTTCTGGTAAAATTTAATTACCTTTGTCCAGTGGAACTGTGATGCATGCTCAAGCAAGCGAAGCTGCTAACGTTTTATAAGTCTGCCACTCTGGCGTTCCCAGAGTCTCTGGCTAGGGTACCTTATATCCTTTTTTGTACCCGATGTGATTGCCTATCAAGACAGCAGGCTGGTTTGGTTTGTATTAGTCATCAATGTCCACAAAAATGTTCGAATCATCGTGGCGCGATGTGCAAACGACAGTTGCAGCCGCCAAGGTCGAAAGTCGACGAACGATGTTGACACCTCACCACAATCGGTGCATCCTTGGGCTCACCCATTGTACGACCTCATCTGTGGGTTCACCGCCTACGACCTGTACAGCTCGAGGCATCTTCTATTGTTTCACTATATAAAGGAATTTATTGCAAGATTAAAATGCTGCAAAACAGTGTTGAAACGTATAATTGAGAAAAAAAACATATGTGGATAGATGTATAAGGATCAGATAATGACGTATAATTTTACCAGTAGAATCGCTCTAGAATAATGTCTCTTTTCACAGAGCGGTTGTTCTTCAGGTATAGTCAGAATATCAAACGTTTTAGGAATACTATGAATGAAATTATGAGCGATGACATCATTTGGCTAATATGAAAATATACATGAACGTACGAGGCAACTGACCCGTCCATAATGACGTGACATTGTCGAATGTCAATTGGATGGTAGCCAACACGGGACGAGAAAATAAATTCAGTTACCAGACTTTCAAGAGTTCCATGCGTTGTTTATTCACGTTTCATTCATAAACTGTGCATAAAAGAATGAATTAGTTTGTCTCTATTCCGGAACATGGACGACCATGAAGATTCAAAACACAATGTAGGTATTTATTTTACGAATAAGAAAACTAAATTCTTTATTGCTGTGCAATTACAATAAACCGGAATCAAACACAGAATAATTAAATCTAGCATAAGGGACAGCACAAAAGAGGTCTTATCAGTAAAAGTGATTCCTCCCAGTCAACCTTCATATTCAGTAGATAATTTTATTATTTTAAACGTCTGACAGCAAAACTACACTAAGTTACGTCAGAAGCGGATATGAATATCCGTGGATTCCATTAACTCAGTAAAGAAGAACCCGCAAAGAACCGCAAACTTCACTGGTTTAAATATGTTTTCCGTCCACACTTACGAAATAAAATAACATCAAAAAACACACCAGAAGCCCGATTCTGCTATTTGTCCAATTTCAAACCATTCCGTATTAGTTATGTTTCCGTCAAACATAACACCCTAAGTTTCGAGTGCGGTTTCCAAAAATCTGTATTCAGCTAATTCACACACGTGTTTTGTTATTGTCTATGGAGTGGTTTGTCTTGCGCGCCGCCTACAGGGTAAAATAACCTGTCACAATTTTGACAGTTATTTTCTCACTTAAATATGACATACGAAAATAAAGAGACAGCGATATGCCAACGTAATGTAGAAAAGTGATATTCGAAGTTCGGCGATGCGATGCTCCGAATTTGACAAACAGAATTCTCAAAACCGCAAGATTTCGGCAAAACACACGATTACGAGTTTGCGAACAAAACATAAACACAACGCATGCGTTTTGCAAACTGCGCTAGTAGAATACCATTTCGCGCGAAACATGTGGTTTTGGGAAAACACAAACATAACGCGCGCAGTTATCAATTAGCAGAATAAGGCTTCTGGACTCATGTTTTCTAAACACAACCACAACTGTTTACTATGGGAAATAACTTTTAATTACTGTTCCGCATCTTTGCAGTTCAGCGAAGTGCTGTAAATCAGAGTGTAAAAGAAAACAGCGAACATTTCTAGATTGTCCCTAGTAATGAACATGAATACACTTAAAGATACTAAATACAATGTTTTGAAACTTCATTAGAAATTATAGTCATCCTAACTAGCATTTAACATTTATTGAGTGACAGGCAAGCCACGTGTCGAGTGTGAAGACTAGAATAGAAGCACAGTTGCACACCTGCATACGGGAGCGTGTGTGCACAGTACGTGACCAACGTAACGTGATTTCCGTCTCCGCTCGCCAAAACGCGTGTTACGAACCAACGGACAAATCATTAAACATGAGCTGATGATTTATCGTATATACATATGTAAAATACTAGTAGATGCCGCATGTTTCACTCAAGTCAACCTAAGATTGGATCTAGCTTCTGATGTCAAATACGAGTTTGGTGACGACGGCAAATGTTTGAATTTTTAAGCTTTGCAGTCAATGTTCGCTGTGCACGTAAATCAATGGAATGTCTTGTTGTAATCTTTAACATTGTTTTATGTATAGTAATTAGGAATTGATTACGGGCGGAGCGACTGTAGGATAATTCTGAAATAATAAGGGTGGCGGAATTGGAAGATCCAATGCCCGCGAAAGGTAGGTATGCTTGCAAGGAAATTCCAGCCAGCATTGCAGTAAAGTAGTTCTTTTTACTCTTTCGTTAGTTAATGAGTCCTTGATTCGCGATGGATTCTACATACACATTACATTCGTTGATAGTAAGTAGCCTATGATTGATGGAAAGAATAAAGCTATACGTAGATAAATACCGCATCAAAATCGACGAAGCAAAGACAGACGGACAGATGTTAAGACATTGGATGATAGTAATCAGGAAAAAGAATAAGTAATAATAGTGATGACAGTCAGAAGGGAGTATCATTACAGGTGTTCTTATAAGTACGATTTAGGCTGGGGTTTATAAAAGAATAATGTTAGATACCATTACGATGGATTTACTTCAGAACAGGTAGATTTTTTGCAAAAATTAACCAAGTGATTTGGTGCACATGCCACAGTCGGCGATATGCACCAAATTAAACGTGAAGTTTAGAAATTTCCTTTGCGACCTTTACCTGCATATAAGATATAGCTTAGGCTAACCAAAGATGGTGTAAGGTGTAAAATATCGAGTGAAGGCGTTTTACACGGACTAACAACTTCAAAATGATTGTCTCGGTAATTAAATCCCATATGAAGTAAATTCACCTAGCGCCTTAATCAACATCAATTTAGCCGAAAGATTTCCAACTTCCTTGATTTACCTTTATAGTATGCACACATAAAAGCTGTTAATGGAATTATGTTCCAGGTGCTAATCATTGATTCCTTGGTTCATTGGAAGCAAACAAAGATATAGTTTGATTTTACTCAATGTACTGTTTTATGAAGTTTATTAATATAATAGGTCGGGGAAAAAGTCTTTTCGCATTATAGTATGTATGAACTTGTAATAAAATCTCTTTGGCTATACTATTTGTATCTGGCTGGTTTTGGTATCATTGAAAGTTTAAATTTTAAAGAACATAATTCCAAATTCAAATTAGGAAAATGTGTGATTCTCATTTGTTTTTCGTACTGTCAAAATGAGTGAATCTAATGAAGAAATTCGATACATTTTAAAATTTTACTACAAAAAAGGTAAAAATGCAACGCAAGCCGCGAAAAAAATTTGCGATGTTTATGGACCTAGTGCAGTGTCTGTGAGAGTAGCACAAATTTGGTTTAAGCGTTTTCAATCCGGAAATTTTGATGTCAAAGATGCACGTCGCTCTGGTCGCCCTATTACGGATAAAATGGATGCCATTTTTGAAAAAGTGGAGCAACATCGGCATATCAGTAGTTACGACGTAGTTGAAGAACTAGGAATTGACCACAAAACAGTTTTGGCGCATTTGAAAAAAACTGGGTACACAAAAAAGCTCGATATTTGGGTACCTCACGAGCTCACTGAAAGAAACCTAATGAACCGTGTACTCATTTGTGATTCTTTATTACGACGTAATGAAACCGAACCATTTTTGAAGAAGCTGATAACTGGTGATGAAAAGTGGATCACGTACGACAAGAACGTGCGAAAAAGGTCGTGGTCAAAGGCCGGTCAAGCTTCACAGACTGTGGCGAAACCCGAGTTAACTCGCAACAAGGTGATGCTGTGTGTGTGGTGGGATTGGAAGGGCATTATTCATTATGAGCTGTTACCACCAGGCAGGACCATCGATTCTGAACTCTACTGCGAACAACTGATGAGATTAAAGCAAGAAGTTGAGAGAAAGCGGCCGGAATTAATCAACAGAAGGGGTGTGGTTTTTCATCATGATAACGCTAAACCTCACACATCTTTAGCCACTCAGCAAAAACTAAGAGAGTTTGGCTGGGAGGTGTTAATGCATCCGCCGTATAGACCTGACCTTGCACCTTCAGATTTCCACCTGTTTAGGTCTCTTCAGAATTCTTTAGGCAGTGTCAGGTTAACATCACGAGAGGACTGCCAAAACCACTTGTCGCGGTATATTGATCAGAAGTCCCAATATTTCTATAGCAATGGGATCATGTCCCTACCTACAAGATGGCAAAAAGTTATCGAACAAAATGGTACCTACATACTTTAGTTAAATGTAAATAAACCATATTAAAAAATGTTTTGAATTTTCTTAAAAAATGCGAAGAAACTTTTTCCCCAACCTATATATTAGTTTTCGCTCGGGAAAAAACCCCTGAAGTATGAATCGACGTAGGATCTTCAGTCCTTTTCGCACAAAAACCAACCGCGTGTTAAAGCAGCTGATACAAGACGTTGCCAGTATGAAAATAGGGACGTTCGCACTACGAATCTCAGCATTAGAACTAATGCTGAGATTCATAGACATTTTTACTGTAAATTTGAAATTTTGATTGTTTTTGAAGATTGACTGTAATTTTATTTATTTTTATATTTTAACCTATATTGAATTCAATCGATTTGTACTGTTTTAATTTTATGTTAATTGTGATCTTGAATTGTTTAGAATGTGATATGGTGCAATCCAATATGGATATATGGCCCGAAATAAAACACTATTATTATTATTATTATTATTACTCGTTCCTGGCTTAGCAAAAGTTTAGCTTCCGACTGTCAGTTTTGACATACAATTTATGGAACGAATGTCGAATTTGACAGTTAGAAGCCATACTTTAGCTAGGACAAGCACGAGTAATATCTATGAATCTCAGCATAAGTGTATTAATTTAGTATGTTATGTAATTATGGTAGATTACAATGTAATCTACCTTTTTTCTCCAAATGTGCAAAGGAATACCTGGTTAACGTTTGGACCACACGTACACGTCTTTAGGAATATCTAAAAGCCATCGCATTTCCTACTTAAACTATGCCTAAACATAGATTTTTGAAACATTTCCAAAGGAAACAAGTTAATTCTTCAGGAAATCCGTAAGCCATTAGATAGAGGAGAGTACTTTGCATGTGTGTGCAACTCTAATATTATGTCTATGTCATTAAATTCCTCCTCCTATACGAGTGGAGCGATTTTGATCACAATCGGACCCGGTAGGTGGCGTTGTTGTCTAAGTCCAGATTTTTAATTCTAGCATAAAAATGACCAAAACTAAATGGACCCCAGCGGAGCTCAGGTAAAATATTTATATTTTTTAATTTTTGCAATGAAAGTGGCCTTTCTCTAAACAAGGAAAACTAACTAAGCGATGAATGAAAACTAATTTAAAGCATGTTTTTTAAGGATGCTTCAATTGTCTGCCTCTGACTTCGATGCAAAGTCAACATCTCCTCGAAAATGTTTACTTTCGATTTCGCAAAGGAGAATGGCCGAACATTTATGGGATATGTACGTGATCTGAATCTTTGAGATGAGTATCAAGAGCGGTCACGTAGGAAAAATGGCTCCATTTAGTGAGTCTTGGTGAGTACACCGAAAGTTCGACAAGCCATGGGTGTCGCCACAGCACACCAATCCTTTCAGAAAAAATCTACAGGAACGGTCGTTCCTATAGAAGGAATGTGAACAGTGAATAGGTGCCCGGCTGTAAAAATGTCCGGCTGTTCTCTTCTACAGGTTGCATTTCTCAACCGATTCTCGTGAAATTTTGTGAGCAGGTTAGATAATTATACATATTTTTAGGGTTCCGTACCCAAAGGGTGAAAACGGAACCCTATTACTAAGCCTCCGCTGTCCGTCCGTCCGTCCGTCCGTCCGTCACAGGGCTGTATCTCAGTAACCGTAACAGATAGACAGCTGAAATTTTCACAGAGTGTGTATTTATTTTGCCGCAATAACAACAAATAGGTAAGATAAAAAATAATTAAAATTAAAGGGGGTCCCCATACAAAAAACGCGATTGATTTGTATTATTTTTTTGTACGATGGTACATGACGATGGTTCCCCCTTCGTGTGCGAGTCCGACTCGCACTTGGCCGGGTTTTTTAGTCATGTTGGAATGTTCAAAAATGCCAAATGTTCAAAAAGACAGAGACGCGAGGTCTACAGCTCAGAGAGCCACTAGTTCGGCAAATGCTAAATTCAAATCAACTTAGTGAGATACTTAATGACCCGAACGACGAAGAGACTTTAGCGGTTGCGAAATGAATTTGCGACCTTTGCTTTGACGTAGCTCGCTCACAGAGCCGAGCGGTGGAGTTGCGCAACTTGAAGTCGCCGAAGAAGATGCAGTGACATCGCAACACCATTTGTAGATCAGTCAGCCCGCCGCCGGAAAGACGTACATGGTGTTAATTTCGACACACATTTGACATCACAAGAGCTTCAGAACCGCGAAACTGTGACGTAAAGTGAGTGTAGACAAGCAAATATGGTAATAAAATAAATAAAAAATGACCAAGCTCCAGTTGGACCGGTCCTAACTGAGGGTCCTAACAGGCTTGACCACAGAGAATTGACGAACGCATTTTGGAGCACATTCGTGCGCAGCGGTGATGTTTGGACTTCTATACAACTATATATACATTATGTCCATGGGTCCCCGAAGACTGCAGACTTTCTATCGACCAATAGGTTCACGGAGATCTCTGTGGATAGTTTAGTGGGGTTGTTTGTTAGCCTTGGCCAACAAAACAGTTAGGTTGAACGTGAGTGCGCAGACCAGCCAATCGACAGTCAGCCGATTGATTACGTTCGTTAGAGTTGGTGAAGAGATCAGTCGCGTGTAATTTTGCCAGGAAATATTATTATTGCAATGATTATTGCTTTACACTTGATACGAAGGAGAAGAAGGATGATGAAGATAAATCGAGAGTATTTGCTTTTCTCTTCTGTGTGGGGCAACATTCATTATCAAAAGCGGTAACTAAATTTCGTACCGATCTCACAGCGGGATTTTTCACGGCAAATAGAAAACAAATACAATACAATATACAACGTAACTTACCTTGCTTGAATCAATTATAACTATTTTAGATAATGGATGTAGTAATATTTATATGCAATTATAAAATTGTACCGAAACTGTGAAATATTATAAGGATGGAAATAAGAGGAGTTATATGCAGCTCAGAACAGCAAACTAATAATGCGAAATTAACCTTTATTTTTGCATATTTCAATGACTTGGCTGAACTAAATAAACTACTTAACATGGCTTATGTCATCTTTACCCTCCGAGTGCTTAATTGAATCTTGTAAAAAGTAGAACTGGCACAAATGATCGTTGAAATCAGAGGTTGCACGCAAGACAATCGGAGCAAAAACCTCTCCTAATGACCACAACGTGCGGCTTACATAAGATTTAATGATTTCTTAGAAGACTTGTCGCGTTGATTCTCTATCGCGAAATCAGAGACAATGACCGACCAAGACAATCATAATCATTAAGGTGATTCGAAACGCGCACTAGTTTTTTAACGAAATCGCCGGCGCCATTTTAACTGAAACGTTGAAACAACTATTATTTAGCTGTACTCATCTAATTACAGATTTTTACGAATTTACGTATCCGGAATCCACACACCTAGACTATTGAATGCATTGAATTGCATGAAATATAATTGAAATGCCAAAATGCTGCTAGTAAAAATTGCTTAGCAAAATAAATTGCGTTCACATTCTTAAGCAATGATGGAAACGGCCAATGTACTCATAAAGGGGTCCTGGCATGGCATGTAATTCCTTCGGGAATGCGGTGTGTTGGGCGGATGTGAAAGTAGCGATCTATTTGCAGTTACATAAAAACGTTAGTTTAAGATATCACCAAATAAGCTAATGGAATCCGTTATAAATGGCGTGCTTAGTTTGACTCCCGCCAGCTTAGATAATATGAAAGAAATTTAATTGACCTATTTAATTTGACGAGATGTATCAGAATCACCGCGATGAATGACATCGTCGATAAGTGTATGAAATGACTTGGCTGATATTTGCCTAACGACTCGCTTCAGTGGAGCCGATAAACGTCTTTATCACGATAGAAGGTGTGGCTTTGCAGATATCGTCTCTCAACGCGTGCAAACATCTAAATCGCTTGTAGGTCAATCATTGGGTATATTAATGTATATCAAAAATATGGATTATGTCCCGGAACGAAAAAAGTTTTCTAAGAAAAATGGTTGGATTTGCCACCGAAGGCATTCCCGATCTCAATGTTGCCATAGAACCGTGGGACTTATTTATTTAGTAAGCACGCGATTTTCAGTAATATAAATACTCACTTTACAATGTAATAATGGTCCTCAAGCATTTATCGGCTCGTTCTTTTAGCAAATCTTTTTTACTTTTTGTCAATGTGAGAATATTTTGTTTGTGAAGAAAACGATACAAAAACAAGTTTCGTGCCCTTTTACGATATTGAAATGAAGTTCTCGTTACATATCGTCCTCCGCTACATTGGATACTCATATAAGATAGAGAGAGAGAGAGAGAGAGAGAGAGAGATGGGAGGCAGAACCTAATTACATTTATCCTGTAAATCCGTTTAGTATTAAAGCTTTACAATACTATTTGCTCAGGGTTCCCGACTCCCACCGGGTCAATTTCGTTATCTACATTTCCCCAAGCGCAGCGAGGATTTAAAAAATAAAAATAAAAATTGCCTTTATTTCTACTACATTTCAATCTTGACATATAAGATTAGACTATTTTATGGTATTATAGGTGTTGATGGTTACATGTATGATTATGAATGAATGTATATGTAAGTGCCTCAGTGGCCCAGTGGCGCGACACTTCGGCGATCGCTCTCCGAAGTTAAGCAACGCTGGGTCCGGTCTGGTCTTGGATGGGTGACCATTAGACCGTTGAGAGAGGCTGGCCGTGGTTCGGATTCCACGTTAAACTGTAGGTCCCCTTCCTTACTTACTAGGTGGTAGGGTTAATCCCACCCGGGTTGGTACCATCGCATTGAATGAACGATGGTCGAAGCGGCAATGCAAATTGTCCGTGTTTTCCATCCAGTTCAATGTGGCCGAGCAATATAAGGAAGGTCCTGGCATGGCACCTAGTTCCCATGTGGTATGTTGGGCTAATACCATGACAGAAGGTGTGGTATTAGCCATCATGTCCAGTCACATAAAAAAAAAAAGTTAATTTATTTTAGTAGTAGTAGTCGCCTCTGCGGCGTAGGCCTTTCCTAAACATTTCCATACATCTCTTTCCCGCGCTTCTCGCATCCATAAGGGTCCACATCGCTGGTTAAAGATGTCTCTCCACCTTTTATTTGGTCTTCCTTTTTTCCATTTCCTGTCTCTTGGTACCCATTCTGTTAGACGTTTTGTCCATTTGTTATTATTTGTCCTACAAATGTGTCCTGCCCATTGCCACTTGAGTTTTCGTGTTCTTTTCCTTACATCTATCAATTTAGTTTTTCCTCTGATTTTGATGTTTTTAACCTTATCTGATAGTTTTAGTTTAGGTAGTAGAGGATTTAGGAAGGCATAAAGAAAACATTACTCCATACAAACTTTACCTACCTCGTTCAACCCCTAGGAATGGAATTTAAAAAAGTCCTTAGTGCACCTCTAGCTTTGGGTACTCAAGGAATATTGCCTCTAAATCTCTAGGTGCAGCGGTTTATGTGGTGCGTGTTTTTTAGAAGGTTCGTTTTAGGTACTCATTGAAGAGTTGCCGTCAAAAAGACTACTAGCTATGGGTATTTGTATCACCACGCATCACTACAATATACCACGATATAAACGTTGTCGTCTATCTTAGTATATTGTAGGCAAGAGACCTATCCGCATACGAACTGAGCACCATATCACAACAAACTGATCTATCGATAGCAGTGAACTCGTGAATTCGAGAGCATGGTGAAAATTAATCAGTTCTGTGATTTCACCCATCTCTAGATGGTTATCTTAAAAATGTAAAACCGGCCAAGCGCGAGTCGGACTCGCTCACGAAGGGTTCCGTACCATCGTAAAAAAAAAAACAAAAAAACATGTTTTTTGTATGGGAGCCCCCTTTAATTTTAATTATTTTTTAATCTTACCTATTTGTTGTTGTAGCGGCAAAATAAATACACACTCTGTGAAAATCTACCTGTTACGGTTACTGAGATACAGCCCTGTGACAGACGGACAGACGGTCGGACGGACGGATGGACGGACGGACGGACGGACGGACGGACGGACAGCGGAGGCTTAGTAATAGGGTTCCGTTTTCACCCTTTGGGTACGGAACCCTAAAAAAGGGTGGCTCCTCAAAACATGAAATTAAAAATGTACCGTTCCGAAAGATAGATTAATAAAATGTAAAGGTAACAACATTGAATATATTAAGACATTTCTAGACAGAGATAAACAGTCGTAACTAAAACTCACGAAAAGTAGTTCGAGACATTATGTATGGACGAAATGTCACTTTAGTCCATTAATTAGCATGCTAGGTCTCGTGATAGGTCTGTGATTTGGACACTAGTTAGTGCTACTTTTGGTTATTCTAAGTTTATGCTGCGACTATTTACTTCAACCCTAGAGTCGGTTGACATTATACAGCTTCGTCTATACATCTTTCGTCGAGGAAAGCAAAGAAAGTGAAGAGTGCTTACTGTCGCATGGAGCCCCAGCGTCGGTGCGGCAAGTTGTCTTGGTGGCTACCGGGAAAGAAAAAAAAAGAAACTAAGCAAGCGAACACACCTTAAACACAGTACACAAGACAAGAGATCAAGAGCTCAACAAGAGGGGAAAGGTCAAAGTGAGGTTGGGTCCGCCAATTACATACGCATAGCCAACAATTAGTGCCATCGAGAGAAAACGAGACATTTGATTTTTTTAAGTGATTCACATTGCTTTGGAGTGGAGTCAATAATCAAATGTCATCACAAAATATCAATTTGAGAAATGTTACATTAATTTTGCCCTAAATTTATTAGACGAAAGATGCGACATTTGTCTAACTGAAGGGAGATGTCACGACAGTCAATCAGACGGTGACATCTCGATGGCCCACCTCGTAGGCTATGCGTAGGCGATATGGCACCCCTAAAAGAAGTGAAGGATAAACATACTATATATATGCATATGTTTGTAAATAAAAACATTTTGTAAATAAAACCCTTTTTCCCAATAACACAATAAGCGCCCAAGCACATTATACAAGATAAAGTAGATTTCCACAATATTAATAAGCCTATATGTGGGATATTAACGACTCTATGAAAAATCCGAAAATCAAAGATTCCTGGACTTATTTGTTGCACAAAGATAAAGTAATTATTTTTTGACCCAGTAGTTCTCCAATTACTTGTTGATATGGGGCGTGAAATAGTCTCCTATCGAGTGTTCGCGACGCTCCGCAGCGCCCGGGCACACCTCTTGCTTTATTTTACCATTTTTAATTGTGAATATTTTAATTTAGTTTACTATGAATAAAAAAATAAACACGACGATAAAAAATTATATACACCAATTGCTTTAAATTAGCAAAAAGATTTATGATTTTCGGGTGGTTCATAGAGTTGTCAACACCTGTAAATAAGACAAACGATTTCGAAAATCCGGTTTTTATGAACATATTTTATTGGCTGTCCAGTTCTCACGCTCTGTTCGCTTCACCATTATTTGGTAAAATTGTGCAATGCGAGCGTGCTCAGCGAATCATGTTGATTTGGTTAAACCATTATTTGATGTGTCAAATACCTTGAAGCAATCTGTATTTGCTCTTCCACGGCCAAGAGTCCTCGAATCAACAGTTTACGTCAGTTCTTCAATAAGTACAAAAATAAACCTTTGATCATAGGTTTATTTCAGTTCTCCGTCACCAGATGAAGTAGGATGCATCTATTTTAGGATATCTAAATTCGTTGCGCAATGCCATTTTAAATGTGTGCATGGGAATTGTACATTATATGTACATACCTACAGGCATAGAGTAAAACTCTATGCTACAGGTTCGTGGTTTCAGCTTGGATATGGTCATAAGCTCAGATCAAACGGAAGGAGATGTGCCATCTAGCGAGCCCACAGCGATACCTGCTGTCGCTAATTTCCAAAACTTCCATCCCATCACGTACAAACGGTATCACCCCAGACGCCACACACTTTGACGACTTTGACCCACATACGTTTTCCTTGCAAATGCCGATGCCTACTGTAGTTCCGACGGTGGTGCGCTCTGTACAAGCCACACGGAAAGATACTCGCAGACGCTTTGGAGGGTTTTGTTGGTGAAAACTGACTTTGCAAACGCATTTCGAGAGCTTATTCGCCCTCGGCGGTGATGGATGGACTGTATGGCACACGACGCGCGGCAGGCTTCCCATAAGGTTACATGATAGATAGACCCAGGTAACGCCCACATAACACTTCTCCTTCCTTTTCGCTTCTGTGGCCATAACCCCGTCAGTCGGTAGCTTTTGCGATGCGTGTTGCAAAGAAAACCAAAACCAATATAGTGTAATGTGCTTACCTGGGAGGTGTCCGACGCAGGCTGGTGCGGGTCCACGAGTGTCGGTTGATGGCGCTGTTGGGACTCCGGTTGCCCACCTCGCTGCAGAAACACATTTGACGAATTTAGTTGGCACACACACATGGCGACACTTCTGGAGAGCGTCACTTCGAAATATTGATCCCTTGAAACACCTAATATTTCGCTCGAACTGAATCTGTGAGTTCGTATAACATTTGCGTAATTGCAAAGAAAACTTAACGGATTTGCGAGGAAATGTATTTTTAACGAATAAACCCAATGGCGGGGTGTCAACCTCTCGCCAAAGCGATGAGTGAAAACAAGTGAAAACACCTGCTTGCCTTTCCGACACACTTTTGCTTGAAACATTACGATTCATTTAATTTGCTCGAAATACAAAAAAAATATGAGAAATACATTTCAATTGCTTGCAAAAAATTGATATCTCGAGGAGGTATTGTTGGTTAAAAAACCGGCCAAGTGCGAGTCGGACTCTCTCACGAAGGGTTCCGTACCATCGTACAATATTTAACACAAAACAATCAGGTTTTTTGCATGGGACCCCCCTTTCATTATTATTATTATTTATTTATTTGTTATTATAGCGGCAAAATAAATACACACTCTGTGAAAATTTCAGCTGCCTACTTATTACGGTTACACGAGATACAGCTCTGTGACACATGGACTGACGGACGGAAGGACGGACAGACAGCGGAGGCTTAGTGATAGGGTTCCGTTGGCACCCTTTGGGTACGGAACCCTAAAAAGTAATTAGGATTTCGAGACATCTAGCCTGGAAGTATAAGTATATCAAGCATTCGTTGTGTACAGGCACTGTTCATAGTTATGAGGGTATGCGACTGTATGGAGAGAGAGGGTACACCATCCGGATTCCGCATTGCTATGCAACATAAATCTTCGTAAAATGCAGGAAGACACACAAAGCAAAGGGAAACAAAATAAGGATGTTATTTACAAAAGGGACGAAGGTAGGAAGGCTTTCTAAACTCGTCAAATTATTTAAAGCAATCTGCTGTCACAGACTGCCCTACCCATAAACATTTATGGCATGGCTGTTACTCCGGCATTTCTAGCTGTCAAAAAATCCTACTAATAAAGACGGTAATAAAATAAGGTTACCCGAGCACATGAGGAATTTAACAAAATGGCGACAAAACATTGACGACAAAATCAGTGAATCGCCAATTGACATATATATTTCTACGTTAATTTATTTATTGCATTTATATATTACTTTACATTTCACTGGAATCGAGTGGTCCAAGATGGAGTATCCTGTGAAGTATGTTTGCACTACCTAGCCGGGGGCATAAGGCGGCGCGTAAACGAGATGCAATCGACGAGCGCGCATACGCGACCGCGATGCAATTGTAGGCGCCCCGCGCACAATCGACGGCAGCGTACACGCACCGCACCGAATACAAATGTACGCGCGCGCCGTTTCATTCGCTCAGCTCAGTGCGATGTAGCGATGGTTGTTCGCGAACGAAAGGGTTATTTGGACGCGCGACCTTTTTGCTCATTCGATAAAAATTTTGCAGCGATTGCGAACTTGGGACTCCTGTGGACGCGTGACCTTTTTTTTTTCTCATTCCGCTACTCGAATCGAATCGAATCGAAAATCGAATCGCGCTACTCTGATTGTAGTGCGATTCGAATTTTTATTCGATTGTTTTTTCGTGGCGACGAATAAATCGACATTCGAATACATGACTGAACAATTGCAATTGTATTCGATTGTTTTTTTCTATTACAATCGCCCATCGCTAATGTATATCAGTGAGGCAGATAGTATGAGGCTCACCCGTTCCTCCTGTCCATCTCAGCTTCGCCCACACACTCGAAGTTCTCTCCATCGGAGATGGAGTTGCTGGGGCTGGTCTCCGCGCCCTCCGCCGCCTCCGCCCCCACCACCGCTGCCGCCGCCCCGCGTTCCCGCTCCGCAAACTCGCCGCCATTCTGTCGAATTTTCCAAACGTTGGACACTAGACCGAAACTAGAAGGATCTCTGACACGGCTCATGAAATGGTAGATATAGTACGTTTGTAGGATAGTTAAATCAATGAAACCTTGTATTTACCATCACTTTTTTCATATCATTACACTGGGTAGAGAAATAACATCGAAGACCTTTAGGCCAAGGCCGTCCGCAATATGACAAAGGGTGAGCACAGAACAGACCGCTAATAGTAATACAGTAGGTATCTTCACACCTTCTGTTATAATGTTAATCCAACACACCGAATTTCCGAAGGCATTCGATTCTATGTATACATTGAACTGAATGGCAAACACATCCAATGCGAAAGAAGATAAAGAAAGTGGTGTATGCACGAGGCTGGATTTAACCTACGACCACGTAACGAATGAGAACCGAGGCCCTGCGTCCTGAGCTACGATTCATTAATAATGTACACCGCATGCGCATGCGAAATAATTATGTTGAGAAATCTCAAAATCATTCCATTACAAATTTGATTTCCTAGCGCAAATATGCCTTTATATGCAAATGCGAACTACCCACACTTTCCGTCGCTTTTAAGTAACTTCACGAAATTTTTGACGCAATTCGACGACCACGTTTTTTCCTGCACTGAGCTCTCGACATATTCTTCAAGAAATCCAGCCATAATGAGTTTTTATTGCCTATCTTCGATGTCGAAGCTTGCCTAGTAGTGGTTGACCTATAAATTCAGTGTATCGCCACGGCGGCGCCTTCTCATCAGACCACTGACACCAGCAAGCCCCGGGCCCGGGTTCCAGCTCGAGATGTGAACACCCACTGGCGCGGAGAGCAGGTCAGTCGCAATGTATTTTATAGGGCGCCATACGAGTACAATCTCTTTATAACCAGTACAGTCCACAATTTATAATTTAAATATTTCCCAAAATACAGCAACCTACAGGGACTGCACTAATTTCGAGTGTAGCCCTCCCCTTCAAACTGTGTGTGTCACAAGGAGTCACCAGAAACTGATCATATTATCCGGCCTTCAATAACTGCAATCTTATAAAGCTGAAACGAAATGGTCAAGTTTATGTAAATCATAAGATACTCTTTATTTTATCTAAATAAATCTCACGTGTCAATAGTCACGCTAATCTCCGAAACAACCCAACCGATTTCAATGAAAATCTTGTTTCCGCTTGACAAAAAATAAGCTATTCTGAACGGCCTGACCGATATCGATAAAATAATCATTCATATAGAGTCACGTGGATGGTTTTCAGCTATAGTTGGACACGGTAGGTGTCGTTGTTTTCGAGATCTAGATTTTTCAAACTTACCCCACGAAGGTTTCTAATCACATTTTACCTGGCTTCGCTCGGGTGAATGCCCAAAACGGAATTGTCCCGAGTGGTGCCGGAAACCTTATCCAGTTATTAGATAAAACAGACACTAACGCACTAATGACGAGCGAAAATAGAAGAAACTGAACAGAAAATGCTACAAAGCGAACAATACAGTAGAAAGGTTGTTGTAGCGCACAACTAAGTAGTGAAATGAAATAGAAAACTGCCGCCAGAACTGGGTCACACGATAAGCGTCTGGCGGACTATCCCACGCGTTTTCTAGTTCCACTCCACTTATACATACGGGCGGACATATCGTCTCCGTGACCTTAAGCGACATAGCAAGGTTGACAGCATCATTATCAAACAACGGGAGGCTACTATGTGACGCCTCGAATAGAAGGATCCGTATATAAACGAGGGATATTTACTGTCAATAATTTATGAAGCCCAAACACGCAAGCACCGAATTAGAATGACTTTGGAAATACACAATACGACGTACCCAGGAAATAAGGAATGTAATACAGAAAATTAATTCACTGTAGACATCAGTGGTAGACATCTTATAGACTAGGAGGTCGCGACAAAAATGGTAACGATAACGTAAATGGCTGAAACTGGGTTCACGGGATAAAGACCAACCCTCTGAAGCGAAATGTGTCAGTCTGTCTGTTCCAAGTGGTTGCGTTACATAGATAAATCGCCTGAAAAAGTAGTTATGTTGACAAAAAATATATATGAAAAGGTAGATGGATGCAAATGACGAAGCATGAAAGTATCAGTACATACTTGCTTAGCAATACAAAAACTGAACAAATCTTTGGTTGCATTTCGTAGTTATAGACGATTTAGGTTACAGATATAAATTTAGGTATATTTAAGTATTTAATTTTAAAAAACGACTGGTTATTGTTGTATAATGAACAGGTATCAATGTTTTCGGACAATAAGTATTTTCATCGGCAGGTACATACCAGCATCTATTTTATATAGCCAATCTAGATAACGCAACCACTTGGCATGGGCAGACCGACATATTTAGCATCAGAGGGTTGGTCTCTAACATATGAACTCAGATTCAGCCATTTACCTTATCGTGACCAAAAATGTCGTGACCTCCCGGAATATTACTACTAATTGACAACACATAGAGCATGACATTGAAGAAAATAGATTGGAAATATGACTTTCAAATGCCGAGATATGTGATTTTTTTATTTGTCTTATCCATGGAGGTGAAGACCTCCGGTCTTATCACATTTTGGTACAAACTATTGGACTAACTAAAACCCTACACACAATTATATCCGATCCGATGGGAAAAATTACCCGGTAGTAGTAGCCGGTGAATTACAAACTTAACCGAGAATGTAGCAATCAAATGTTTGGATTTGATCAACAAAGTATTAGAAATGTGTATTCACGGTAATAATCTAAGGATCTTAGATACTCACACAGATTGCCCGCATGAAAAATCAATAAGGATTTTAGGATATCTAGAGAGAATCCAAAGTTAGATGGCGCACGAATCTTAATAAAAAAAAATGGCCTCATATTGTTCTTGTGCTGCTCGAAATAATATATAGGACCCCAAAGACTATGTGCATAATGTAGAGCGTTACCTGTAGTTTGTGTAGAGGCGTGGATGAGGCTTGTGGCGACTTGGTCCTCTGATACACGCTGGGCGCCATCATGGCAGGCGGGTTCGGCCACGTGATACCTGCAACAACAGACCGCGCGCGCATCAATGATGACGTCGACAGCACCATGACATGCCCACTCATTTAGAGCGAGAGAATAAATATCATAGACGCGCTTTGCTATGGAAAATATAGAAACATATTCTTGGCCTCCAGTCAATGCCAGCTTCAGGAGTCAGGAAAATATAGGAACATATTCTAGGCCTCCGGTCAAGGCCAGATTCGGCAGTGAGGAAAATAGAGAAACATTTTCTTGTCCTCCAGTCAATGCCAGCTTTGGCTGTCAGGAAAATATAAAAACATATTCTAAGCCTCCAGTAAATGCCAGCTTGGGCAGGGAGGAAATTAAAGAGACATTTTCTTGGCCCCCAGTGAATGCCAGCTTCGGCAGTCAGAAAAATATAGAAACATATTCTACGCCTCCAGTAAATGTCAGCTTCGGCAGTGAGGAAAATATAGAAATATATTCTAGGCATCCAGTCAATATTAGCTTCGGCAATCAGGAAAAATCGATGGCGCCTAGGGCGATCAAAATTAGTGCACGTTTTAGTCTTAGGTATTTTAGTGTCGTTACACCGAAAAATAGACACATATCCCATCATATTGACATCGAGGGGTCACTCACTCAAGGAATCTGGTGTACAATCGTTTGGGAATCTCAAGAATCTTAGGTGGGAGTCCGAGGAATCTGGTGGGAGTCCGGAGAATCTCGGAAATCTTATGTAATCCCGAGTAATCCTAAAGAATCTGGAAATCCCAAGGAAATCATTGGGAATCCTATCAAATTCATGGAAATCTCGGGTAATCTTAGGCGGAGTCCGAGGAATCCGATGGGAGTCCGAGGAATCCGATGGGAGTCCGAGGAATCTGGAAATCTTATGTAATCCCGAGTAATCCTAAGGAATCTGAGAATACCAAGGAAATCATTGGGAATCCTTTCAAATTAATGGAAATCTCGGGTAATCCTGGGCGGGAGTCCGAGGAATAGGAAAATCTTGGGTAGTCTCGAGTACTCCCAGGGAGTGTAGGAATCCTAAGGGAATCATTGGCAATCCGATCAAAGTCTTTGTAATCTCAGATAATCTTGTCGGGGTCGGACTAAGCCGGTTTTTGTATGCTTAGTCCGGTGCAATTCTAGTACAGTACGTAAGTTTTGACAGGTTAGTTCTGAATAAGACTGTAAAGGTTTTTAAAATAAGAGTACCTTATCTCGAGTACGTGAAATATTTACTAGGTTTTTAAATATAGACTTTTATAACGGCCCAGGCAAAGAAATAATCAACTTTGACCTAATGATGGCTGAGATACTAAGGGATTTCGAAAGATCGGAGTACCTCATCGTGAAGTTGAGTATGTCAAATATGTATTATGGCTTCAAAAATGGTATTGCATAATGCATCAGGCAAAAAAAAAAACAGGGCTGACCTAATGATCGCTGAGATAATACGGGATCTAATCTAACAATGATAGCGCAGCCGTGGGCGCGGCCGCCAGTTTGCGAAGAAATCACGCACACGTGTGCGCACGAGTGTGCGCAGCGCGCACCCCGCGTGTGCCCGACGACCCAATTCCAAAACATATTCAGTCGTATTCAGAGTAAACCTGTCAAAATTTAGTACGGGATAAGCACCGGATTAACCAAACAAAAACCGGTTTAGTCCGACCTTAATACGCGTACTATGCGAATAGAAGGTTATCATGCGTATACTACTTTTTAGGGTTCCGTACCCATAGGGTGAAAACGGAACCCTATTACAAAGCCTCAGCTGTCCGTCCGTCCTCACAAAGCTGTTACTCATGAACCGTAATAAGTACGTAGCTGAAATTTTCACAGAGTGAGTATTTAATTTGCCGCTATAACAACAAATAAGTAAAATTTAAAGATAATAAAAAAATACAAATAATATTATTTTTTGGTGTTAAATCATTTACGATGGTACGAAACCCTTTGTGTGCGAGTCCGACTCGCGTTTGTTTACTGTGTATTGGGTGGGCGACTTTTAGTCAGTGATTTTGATTAAATAATTAGATGATTGTAGGTATGTTGTGAACCGAGCTTGGGGCGGACTAACTTTACTACGCGTATTAAGGTCGAAGTAAACCGGTTTTTGAAAGGTTAGTCCGGTGCTAATCTCGTACCAAGTTTTTACAGGTTCACAGTGAGTACGACTGCAAGGGATTTCGAAAAAGAAGAGTACCTACCTAATCGCGAAGTTTTCTACGTGAAATATTTGCTAAGGTTTCAAATATTGCCTTTTATAATGACCCAGGCAAAAAAAAAATCAACCCTGACCTAATGATGGCTGAGATTCTAAGAGATTTCGAAAGAGCGAAGTACCTCATCTTGAAATTTAGTATGTGAAATATGTACTGTGGATTCAAAAATGGTATTGTATAATGCCTCAGGGAAAGAAAAAATCAGCGCTGATCTAAAGATCGCTGAGATAATATGGGATCTAATTTAACCGGATTCCGCCTGGGTGAATATGTCCAAAACGAATATCGCACCAACGCGCACCGGCCGGCCACGGCGCGGGGGCTCCCCGCTCGGCGCCGCCGCCCGCGCCCGCGCTGTTGCCGCCTCGCGCGGACGCCGCGCCCGTGCCGAACCCCCCCGGCCGCGCCGCCCGCCTGTCTGCGATGACGTCACGGACACGTGCTGCGCGCAACGCGCAATTATAAGTCTCTATGAATCGTTGGTGGTCACTAAGAATCTTTAGAAATCCCGAAATCATTGGAATGTACCAAAAATGTGTTGGTAGTCCTTAAAAAATCCAGGTAATCTTTGGTAGTCTCTAGGAATCTTTGGTAGTCCTCAGAAATCTTACGAAATCCCAGTATATTTGAAATCTCCAAGAATCTTTGGTAGTCTTTGGAAATCTTTAGGAATCTCCAAGAATCTTTAGTAGTCTTTGGAAATCTTTAGGAATCTCCAAGAATCTTTGGAGTCTTTGGAAATCTTTAAGAATCTCCAGGAATCTTTGGTAGTCTTTGGAAATCTTTAGGAATCTCTAAGAATCTTTAGTAGTCTTTGGAAATCTTTAGGAATCTCCAGGAATCTTTGGTAGTCTTTGGAAATCTTTAGGAATCTTTAGGAATCTCTAAGAATCTTTAGTAGTCTTTGGAAATCTTTAGGAATCTAGAAATCCCAAGGAAATCTTGACTACTGGGAATCTGGTGTACACTTTTTGCTCGAGTGACTAACCCCTCGATTGACATAGGGCCTTGGAATTAAATTAACTAGGGATAACATGAAATTCCTGTATAAACGGTATCACCCTAGAAGCCACACATTGGACTTGAAAATTCCAATGCCTACTGTGGCGCTGAAGGCGCTCCGTACCTGAAAACCTCCTTACATATTTTTTATCAGAAAAGCAACGAGGTTGTTGTTGAAGTAATAGCTTTGTTTGTCAAAATACGCAACCCGCCCAATGATACCCTCCTGAAAGTAGTCGAAGGACACATACAATTTTGTAAGTTCTTTTGGTATTTTTTTATGGAACATGACATGGATGGCCAATGTCACCTACTGTCATACTACCAACCCAAGACACTACATTGGAATCTGGTGTAATGCCAGAGCTTCCTTATATAGATAGCACTGGTTCATCGTCGTTTTTGGCTACAATTGCGGTAGCGCCGGCCAGTCAGTCCCTTACGAATTAGCTCACTCCTGATGTTATCGAGTTCCAACACGTTAGACCTTCACAGGACGATATTTATTGCAACAACGTTCTATGTTGCGCGTCCCGAAGCGAACTGACTACTATCAGCGCATTATCACCAATACGTGGCCACGCTGCCGCTGGACAGACGAGTTACGGTCACTACTCCTCGTGCCCAACGCCCGCGGCGATCCCGCCGCGCCGGCGCCGTCGCCCCGATGCGAGCATCGCTGCCTGGGCATGGTAGCCACGCACACCCACAGCGGCGGAAGGTACGTACTTGCTGACCCCAGTGCCGCCACCGCACCACACCAGCCACTACACCACCGCCCCGCCGCGACGGACACGCCACCTCGAGCGATATCAACTCATCGTACCGTTCGCACTATATTGCGATTCCAAATCAGCCCCGTAGCCGCTATAGATGTCTGAGGCCGTTTTGTCTTTGCATGCGATTTAGAATTAACTGAAGAGAGAATTAACCGTACAAGTTCCTAAATACTTTGGGAAGTGAGTATCGCCAAATGAAAGTTGACTATATACCGAGACGGGAATTGAGAAGGGTATTTTGAGATGATTTGAACATGTAAAGCGAAAAGGTGACGATACAGATTTACAGAACGGACGTGAGTGGAGTCGTCGTATCTGGGCGGCCTGGGAAACATACCACGAGCAGATTGACGAAGTACTAGTCAGACGCATAGCATCCATAAAGGTAAAGTATACGAAAATATTGCAACTACCGTTATGATATTAGCCAACACATCGTATATCACGCATATCCGTAGGAAATACGTGCTGTTCAAGCAGGCGATGCATTGCTTACACGATCGATTTAGGTACCCCAAGGCGACATCGAATCCTCGGAAAGAGCCCAACCCTAGCCTGGATCCAGATCTAAAGAGAGAGGGCGTCTTAAAACTCTCGAAGTTCGTAGTATTGGTGCCACTTGAGTTAAGTTTACACAAATCGACGATTTCCAAAAGGCGCAGCTAAGCACACACCAGCCTATCTTTGCTGGCAGAAGGCCACAATCCGGACGCTTAGCAGTATAAAGTATATACTGCTACTGCAGTGTTGCATTGAAATACCGTTAGTTTTATTGCATATCTGAATCTACCGTTGCACAGTGAAGCGATTTCCACACCACATTGTAACAATGCGGGGTGCTGATAACAATATAACTTTCTAGAACTGGAAAGTACATGTCATCGATGACATGTCGCTACAATGAATAGTTAAAGCCCAGGTTGCACGAAGAAACGGACGAGTTATCAATGTTCAAACACGTCACTTTTAGTGAACCGCATAGAGTTCCTTCCATACTGTCCACACAAAGTGACCTGTTTATCATACTTTGACGTTGATTTTGATTGTTTGTCCTTTCGTGCACTCGGCCCTAAGTATCAATCAAATTTTTATTTGTAAACGTTTATAGATTTACACAATTCTCAAACATTTTCTCATAATAATTCACGCCTAGATTATAATGATATAATTTGTGCAAATTACAAAATGACAGCAGTCCACTTGCATAATGCACACGAAATGGGAGGCGCAAGTGTCGTGCGAGATGCCATCGCACTTTCTGGACAATTATTCGCCTTGGATGCGCACGCGCACATGGAAAGTGAATCGAGTGTCTGCATCACGTAGCTTATTTTCTGACAGCGGTGACAATGTGTGTAGTATCATTTGTTCGGCCAGTAACAACGTAAATTTTTGAGGCTATCTAGTCCGTCGAGGCAATGAATAGTGAAGCTTTTCCCAAGGAATGTGACATGTATGTATGTATAATCGACCGCGAAGCAAGGACACATTAATTGAAGAAAGAGCCCAGTAAAAAGAACTACTTTACGAATATACTGCAAGGCTGGACCCGAACCAGCAAAACATACCATTCGCGGGTATTGCGTCTACCAATTTCGCCACCGGCTGTATACCCATAATTTGGAATTCTCCTACAGTCCCTCCTCCCGTAATGAATGCCTCCTACTAAAACAGTGTGTAAACCTCCAGACCCCCCCTTAAAATGATCTCCTAGCCTACATTAGCTTATACATATCTAACCTAAGTTATGTACCTTATATTTCCCTTGGATACATCCTACATTAATTACCTATTTACCATGTATCCACTCGTCCCATTTGTTCTCCCCATTGGCTCGTGATCGTCCTATATGCTTTCATTATTTACATTACATTACCATTCGTCTAATATATTCCCATTTACTGTTTCCTGATTTGCTCACGTTAAATCTAGTTATTTGACTACATTACTTGCTTAGGTAACATGTATTCTCCTGGATATTGTTGTCAAATCCTCATTTGGTGCTACGCCCTCCTCCTGTACCTAGCTGTCTGTCTCTTTCGGTTCTTCTAACCGGTTCCTTTCTCCCTATCCTAACCTGATACATAATCTCGCTCTCTCTCATACACGCGCTCTCACATACTAACACAAATCTGAATTGATTGGAATAGAGCATTTCAGCATGCCCAGAACTTCAAAAAAATTTTTACCCCATGGGGTAATGGTGACGCCCCTCACAGTCCAAGGTCCATCCATGGCACTGTTATCCCGCGTCCCCACATGATCGCCTTCCTGCCTTCAGGCTGTATATGCGACCTCTGCTTCAAAAAGCGGCGGCCAGCCATCCTGAAGATAGAGCCTCTGAACACCAAGGTTCAATTCCCGTGTAGGGAAATATGAGTTTATGTGGTTCATTATATACCAATTGGGGTATTGGATTTACAACATGACCACTATATATTTTGAGTGTCCACTGACAACGTCAAGTACGACACATTAGGTATCACAAGAATGTTCGTTTTGTCAGCCGATCAAACGGTGACGGAAAACTACGGCGGGTGACCATAGTTACGAATCTGTCTTGTACCAGCCCACATGAATGTAGGACATACATCAGACCCTCCCATCTGCCATTACTAATGCATGGACATAAGGGTAGTTTCGTGAACTGCTCCGGACGTACCAAAGCGTAGTCACTTTAAAGATTTTCGCGTCTAGTGACATTAGCCACACGCGTTGCCAAGCCTTTCCTGGACTCAGGGTAGGTCATGAGAGTGTCTCCACATTTTCACGGTTCCGGCACTTGGCAGATCGTGGTAAAGCCAATAAAGGCTTTCAGAAGAGCTGATAGAAACAGCAGTTCAAGATAAGCGGTTATCCGCAGTCATGACAAACCCTCAAGGTTGTCGACTAATTTAAGCAGGGAAACAGGAAGTTGCCTGCGAAATGTACACTGAGGTCAATCCAAGATGGATATGCCTTCAGATTTTGTATTTATTAAGATAGTCAACCTGGTCGCCGGTTGTCAAGCGAACCAGGGTATGGCCTCCGCCTTCCTCTCAAGCGAGGTAACATTTTAATATTGGAACATGACTCCAAGGTCTAAATGCCAACAATTTAAAATACGGTGTCATAGTGTCATTTATGTTCAGAGAGATTTTTGGTATGTATTGTATTATCGTAGTGTAGTTTTGTGCGATAATGCCAATACTATATTTTCCTTTCAAGGTTCTCTAGAGTTTGACTGAGTATGAAAGTCTTAATGGGTTCCGGCTCCTTTCAGTATAAAGGGGTACCGCCCAATCTAACTTGAGGCTCAAATTCAGGATCCGCAGCTTCTCGGAATGTTCGTTAGTGATGCTACATTTACGTTTAAGGTACAATCAATCTGGCATGGAACCTCATAGAGATCCCAGACCCGACCGAATGTCCCGTAATGCCTCGTTTTCTGGCTGCACTGCAAACAAAAATCCACATAGCGTGCACAAATATGTGGATTAGACATGCTTCCCACAACTCAACATCCATCGCCTTAACATTTCTGTGAAGAAATATCGTTTTATTCTTTTGTAGCTAGCTAGATAGATTTTATCTAGAAAAAGCGAACCGGTGTACGTGACTGTTCCGTCGCCCCCACTATAGACTCCAGGTCCTACTATTCAACACTGATCCTAGGAATTTAATATCTTTCTGGTTCAGCGTGCGCTGACGCACTCCCTCATTTCACTCACACCCAAACACTCCTAAGCCCTTCCTAAATATAGTCCATATAAATCAAAGACAGAAACCCATCCTCCTGTGAGGCGAAATTTTGTTCCACGTAAAACCACAGCCTGTAACCCTCATCCGAGCCATCGGACCTTTAATACCCACGTGAAGCCCCCTCCTCGAATACTGTACAAATTATTCGAACACAGAAAACCCTCCTCCTGTAGTACAAGATTTTATTCCATGTAAAACCACATCCTGTACCCTCGTCCGAGTCGACGAACCATCATTTCACACGCGAGGTCTTTCCTGAATATATTACAAAATATCTGAGCACAAAATAATCCTCCCCCCCCCACTATAACCAGAGATTTTATTCCACGTAAAATCTTACCTTGAACTTTATAAAGTCTCTCTTCATACAATTCGTAATTCAAAATGCAGTACACCCGCATATCTAATCCTTCATCCAATGCGCTTGCACATCTAACAGGCCGCGCGAACTTCGATATACAATCAATACATATGTCGTCGGCTCACCCACACGAGGCTCCTCATCGCAGTTTGCTACCGCTTGTGGTCCCCAACAATATGTACAGACTTACCAAGGTCCAGTGCCGTCCATTCTTTCACTCTATTTTAACAAAAGCTGTTTGCAAATCTACCTACTCTGCAAGAAAACATAGATTATTTAGCTAACTCATCTCGTTCCTAAATTTGCACTTTTGCTACTTTCTCAAACTCAATAACTCGTTTCAATGTCACCAAATAAAATCTAAACGAGGGAAAAGACTTTGCAGGTGCAAATTCCTTAGTAAAACACTTCCGCGTATTCAACCTACGTGCCGTAAGCCCTGAATAGAGGCATACTGCCCCAGAGACTCGCTCGCCACCGACTGACGAGGGACGCGCGCGCCTTTTCTGTTCTAGGCTCTGATCCCCCTCGCCCCTCCCTTGGAATCCCGCCATTTTTCGAGTGGTCATGCGCACTCTCCCCTCTCCCCCGCTCATCTTTCCTCCCGGCTCCCCTCTGTACCCGCTCTCCACCCCTCGCCCGGCGTTGGCCTTGGGCGCGTGAGTCGTGTTCTTATTATTTTATTATTATTTACCTGTCGCTAAGCAGAGCATTATTCGAGTACTTTCGAACGTTGTACCTGCGCAGTCGCTCAGGGTCATACCTCAGACCCCCCCGTCGCCCCTCAGCCTGCGATGACCTTGATTTTATGTTTAGTCAGATGTGCGTAAAACAAAAGTATTATTTTTACTTGTCGCTAAGCGGCATCGCGACGCAACTTTCATATGCCTATAGGATGCTACTTTGTTGTATTTATATATCATGTTTTGAGTGTGGAGGCTGGCCGTCCACAGCCGCCCCCAATTAACTGTGACTGCACATGGCACACGATGCCACACGCAGGGAAGCAGTTAATTCAATAAGGTAAGGACAATTGTTACAACATAAAATAAAATAATGTCTTTATTTCATATTAAGAAAACCTCAACCACGCCCCCATCTCAAAATTACCTTCAACATCCTTCCACCTACTGCGAACTTCCCATATGGAGAAATTTTTTTGTTTAGTTTTGTTTTTGTTTGTTTGTTTGTTTGTTTGTTAGTTTGTTTGTTGTTGCTGCACCTAACCTCCTTCAAAGTAATTTAACTTATGTTAACCTAACCTACATCCACAATTTATCCTAATCTTACCTAGCCTAACCTAATCTAATCCAACTGTAATCACCCACAGCCTAAACCTAACCTAGCCTACCTATACCTATCTACCAATAAAGACTAATAATAATAATAATAATGACTAATAAAGGCACGTGTTCGTCTAGTATTATTAATCTAATTTTAATCCAATCATTTATACTTAACCTCAAATAGAGTTTCCTAAGTATTCAACTAAAATATTACTCACCCATACTATATTGTATATATTCTTCTCTTATTCTTTAACTAAGAAAATATCAAATATTTCAGCAGAAGTTATTATATTGCTGCTCAATAAACTTCGATAAAAACAAATAAAATGAAAATTCGCGGAAATTTAAAAGAATTATAAAATTTAAGACGATTTCGAGCTAGGCCCCAATAGTAGAGCCCCATTGAAAATTTACAAATGTTCTCCTCCTCTCAACCAAGTGAAAACCTGCCTAAATATTCGAATCGCTTTCTCCTCTTTGTTGTTACAAATTTTGAAGAAATTTCCATGCTCAAAATTTAGCAAAGTATAAAGAGATCCAATTCACTGATCTCTACTTTACATCTGCCAACAGGGAGGTCAAGCTTATGATATGATCAAATAACTTGATTGAATCTATTTGCATACCAACCATGAAGGTTGGATGTTACTGCATGAATGACATGGTCATTTTCGGATTAGTGTTGTACATAGAGCATACCAACTATGAAGGGTTGGATTTTACTGCCATCTCAGCGTCACGCAGTAGCGTGCTAAACCCTGCAAATGCCTGTACTCGCCATTAATAAATAGGTGTGGTTCTGGCATTTTTCCTCTGACATTGGGCTGATTTAGTGAACACAGTCATTATATGGTCACAATGCCCTAATATGGAATGGTTCAGGAAGTTGTTTAATGTATTCAAGCAATTCAAACTTTATAGTCTGAAATACACAATGACCGAACCTCAAATTCGCATTGAAATTGTATGGTGTTTTCAGTTGTTCTCTGGGAACAATATGAACAATGTTTACCCTATGTATTCATGGTCAATTCACTAGTAGTACTCGTCAACGTTGCACTCCGGGTGAGTGTGTGGTTTTGAAGGTTAACCAATACTTCCCACGTTGCAGTATGCAAGTTCCCATCTTGACAACTGATCCATCGGTGGAAGTCACCCGCTATTCAGCTAAGGATCTTCTTCATAAACGACTTTCCAGAACTAGTTAAGCCATGAACACAAAAGGCACTCATATCTCCATAATTGGCCATCGGACAACACGGTCAACTAGCAATGTGGATGAACTCTATTTGTTTTGTTATTTTATTGAGATCTCCACAGAATCCATGTCATTTTACTTTAATCAAGACAGGTATTCTACAATTCAGTTAAATTGAATCGTAGCCGACCTCATAATCCATACCAAGAATCAATTTAAAGTTGGTAAAACCACCAACATAAAATGCAGGAAGTATAGATCGTTAATAACTCAAACGTTTGGAAAACGTCTGTGAAAATTGTCTCGCATATATCGTGATCGAAGACAACTCAAACGAGTACTGGATATGTTGAACAAAAGATGTTCTGAAAATATCGGTTGAAACACATCAAAGCCTTTCCTCTTCAAAATCTACATGATTTGAAATTTACTGATTTGAAGCTTAAAGTAATAAAATAAAAATATATTTAATTTCTTGAACCACAATTTATTAAGTGCATTTGTATGTAGTTCATTGTATATTTACCATCAGCAGATTATTTAGTTTCAACCTTGGCAACTCGCTGAAACCATCAAAATATCAAGGTAATTATTTGATGTTGTCCTCGAATATTTTGTAACAAACCATCACAGTGAAATCATCACTATAAATCAAATTTAATAATTTATAATCTAAAACAAAGTCTAATAAATGAATGATTTAATCAAATAATCCAGAGAACCTTATTCAAGCTTCATATCTATGGTAATAAAAAACTAAGTGATTTATATTTACGATATTTCAATTACTGCTCAGCAAAGAAAAACCTAATCAAACACACCCATGGCTCACACTCTCCTAAATATTCTTTCAATAATCAATTTAATAATCATAATAAATCACACAAAATATCAAAGAAAACTATACCATTGAATCCACTCAAACACACTCATACACTAAACCCCCTTTTTTTTTTTAACCCCCCCCCCTATTCTAAACACTTCTACCCTTAACTTACCGAAACCCCCATTATCCTTATACCCCCCCCCCATTCTAAACACTTCTACCCTTAACTTACCGAAACCCCCATTATCCTTCTACCCCCCCCCCCCCTTATCTGATAACCATTTTATCATACATATATGTAGCCGAATACGATCGCCCCCACTCCCTCCTAGTCTCTGATCCCCCCTCAGCCATAGCGGAAATATCATTTCCACCTTTTCCCCAATTCCGTGGTCCCGCGAAACACCGCCGCATACCCGTAGACTGACTCTTTGGTCATAGTACGTCACCAATATTGGAGCAACTGTCACTTCTAACCTATTTTCCAATTCCGTGGTCACACTGAACTAAGTATTCGAAATTTCCCGCGTAATCTTCCAACAACGTTTGCTCAAGTTCAAATTTAAGTTCACTTCCCTACTTGCTAAAACCAATCGCTATTTTTCTGTGTACTTCTGAAAAAAAATTTTTTTTTTTTTTTTTTAGATATCCCGTCGTCACCTCACAATAAGACCGTTTCAATGCTCCCATTCACTAAGTCTATCCACACTTTTAATACTATTTCACTTACACTAAAGTTGAACTCTAGGGAAAGAGACACGCTAAAATAAGCCTATGCCATCATCACTCGTAATCCCCCCCTCCCCCAGAATGTAACCCTATCTTCTTACGCAATTTTTTTTTTTTTTTTTTTTTTTTAACCTGACTCCTAAAATCAAACACATATTTAACGATAACCTTGATTCTATTGATCCCAATTGGAATGAAACAACGATTTCAAATGCCACTCCTTGATAAATAAACAATACCTTCATTCACTTAATACCATACGTATATGTATATATATATATATATATATATATTTATTTATACCGCAACGCGTTCCCCTTCTCCAGTTTGCCTTTATTTTTTTTTTCAAAACCCTACCACTAGCATGATACACCTGCTCGAACTACGTTACAATAATACTCAAAACGCAAGCCAAAATACTTGGCCGTCAATATTATGTCAATCTAAATAAATTCAGATTTGTGTCCGAATAATCTCAAAATACGAAAATAGTATTCACCGAATTGTATTAAATTTAAAATACCCGTCAACATTATTGTTAAGAGAAATCAATAAAAAATTGTTAAATAAATTATTATTATATCTTTCTCCAAAAGGTAATACACCATCGCCCACTATCAACACGGTCAGCAACGGGATCCCCTATATACAGTAACCGACCGATCCCTAAGTCATCAAAAATAAATATTTCCCATTCCACACCCCTCGCTCTCGTATACGATGATGACGTCAACCTTCTTGTGGCTAAACCACATGCAAACATCACCCCGACTAACATCCAAACATCATGATATCGCATCATAGCACAAAGTTCGCCCCCACCTTCATACAATAAAATATCCACAACTCGTTATCGCGAAGCCACCCACACATCACATTATCCTCCCTAAGTCCAACACTCGTACTATTACGCACCTGCGACCCGAACATTCAGATCTCAGATTTCATCGGAATAGACTGTCACAACAAATTCACCCCTTTTTTTTCAATCTCTACGGAACCCTAACTCTAGTTTATCTCGCCCTCACATAAACTCACAGTCATTACTAATTCTCGTTCCGTTCTCGAACTTCCTCACTCACCCAAGGCTACTTGCACTTCAATGTTGTAAATATGTCTAAGTAATTGCACTATAACCCGTAAAATTGTAATCACTTATTCCTAATATTTTTCCCCTATCAAATAACACCAACTTAAAACTCAAAGTAAAACAACAAAACCCCGATGGAATATCGTAACCTTCAAGGAGTCTGTCTTCTTCAATATCTAACATCCATAACCATTCCTTCATTCATAATTAATCAATCTATCTTTAAATAAACCCCAACGCAATCTCTAGAATAATGGTAATAAGCGCGCGTGGTTCCGTTATTCAATAATAATATCATTCTTGACGCTCCTACCGCGACCCTAGACACAAGACGCACGAACCACGTGACCCGCCGCTCGCGCCACCAATCCATGTGACTGTATAGGTATGTACACCCGCTGTTCAGCGCGCGAGTTCACCCCGCCCCGAGTCGGCACCACCGCACTGAACGAACGACGGTTGGAGCGGCAAGGAACGTCCCGCGCCCCATCCAAATCAATGTTACCTCGCAATACTATAATAACCCCACAAAATATGTAATAATGTAATAAAAATAACAAATTATAATAATTATTATTTCCTTCCTTGCTTTCACAAAAGTTTTAACCAATATTTAAGTTACGTGATGGTTTACAACCTAAGTTCCCATGTTTTTCTACTCACTCCATTCTAGTACCAATATTATACCTACTCTCACACTTCGTCTTCGTTACGGACCCCATGCGACAACCAAAATATTATATATCAACTAAATGTTATTCAACTAAGTTCAACTTGGTTCATACCTCATTTTAAAATATTCCTCTCCGCACAACGACTTATTTACACTACCACTCTTTACCTTTGTTTCTATTAATATATTACATATAACCAGTGCACTTTATCAATACTTTCCCGTGACCAATGGTCAACACAAATATTACGCACACGATACTTCTACAATCTCCGCCACGTGTTCGACTCATGATCTCTCTAATACTCAGCGGAGGATCAGACGCCCCGGCTCGTTAAGCCCGTCGCCCCCATAATTTCGACAGGGTACGAATATTTAATAAATGTTTTAACGGAATAATTCAAAGTAAAACGGTAAATCTACAGCAAGCGTAGTCAATAATAGTAATTAAAACATAATTTCATTAGGATTGGTCGCCCCCACAACATTGCCGCCATCCCTCTGACCCCAATCGGCCCCCCATATAATCGGTCCTGACTGTAGCCAATCCTTTCGTCTAGTAATCTGTAATTTTCCTATAGTAAAATAGAAATCTATGTTCATATAAATACTAAGACAACATTCGCCTTGAGGAGACATTATTCAGTTCTATCCGCTCAACGGAACCAACCGATCCTAAATGCAAATCTTCCTTTGACCGATTTTCGTTCGTGGGAAATTGGTTCTCTATTTAAAGAAACCTAAAAGATATCACTTCCTTGATTGTTTACCGTAGTGAGACGTAAATTAGTTAGGTCTTATTATTTTTATTTCTGCCGACTTTAACGTGCGTGTGTAATTATAATTATTAAAATTTTAATGGTACGAGAGTAACACATGCAGGTAAGATGGAGTTCACCATAATGGTGGGTTATTGATGAATGGCACAGAGCTAAATTCAAGCTGAAATTCATAACACTGTTTAGTACCCAATTCATTAGCACAACCAATTTTATACCGACTTACCTGCGGATAAAACATTTCAGAACACATAATTAACAATTTCCTAAGGTACTAACCTTTGTACTACTTTTTTAAAGTAATTCTGAACCCATGAGCAATAGTTTTCACACATTCTAAACTGTAGTCAAACAGTTTACCTGGTAGGTACCTCTGAGCATTCCCAGAGGTAGACGTTCGGCGTCGCGCTCGCGCGATCAACGCGTCTCTCATAACGCATCCAATGCGCTAGTGGCGCGATCACACAACGCATTCAATGCGCTGGTGGCGTAATCACACAACCGCTCTCGTGCTGTTGAAACATCCTATACTCCCTAATCTCTTTCCATAGTTTCATAATATACATTAATAAATTACAACAACAATGTAATATGTTAAGAATTGTTTACAAACATGATTTTATTTTTCCGTGAACTGACTAACCGCGTTTAACTATTCCCTGCTGACAATTTTACGTCTTATTACTTTTATATATTTTTATTCTTTTGCTTCAAGTATTTTCTTAGTTATTTTTCGTGAACAAATACGAATAATATGACTACGCTATTTGACCCATTTTCTTTGTTGTGTCCTTTAGTAACCTTGGTTCTTTTTAATTGTAGGATTTGCTTAAAGATATAAACAAGTCCTTGTCAACAATCATCCTGTGGTCACGGCAACATCTGTAAACCTCCAGACCCCCCCTTAAAATGATCTCCTAGCCTACATTAGCTTATACATATCTAACCTAAGTTATGTACCTTATATTTCCCTTGGATACATCCTACATTAATTACCTATTTACCATGTATCCACTCGTCCCATTTGTTCTCCCCATTGGCTCGTGATCGTCCTATATGCTTTCATTATTTACATTACATTACCATTCGTCTAATATATTCCCATTTACTGTTTCCTGATTTGCTCACGTTAAATCTAGTTATTTGACTACATTACTTGCTTAGGTAACATGTATTCTCCTGGATATTGTTGTCAAATCCTCATTTGGTGCTACGCCCTCCTCCTGTACCTAGCTGTCTGTCTCTTTCGGTTCTTCTAACCGGTTCCTTTCTCCCTATCCTAACCTGATACATAATCTCGCTCTCTCTCATACACGCGCTCTCACATACTAACACAAATCTGAATTGATTGGAATAGAGCATTTCAGCATGCCCAGAACTTCAAAAAAATTTTTACCCCATGGGGTAATGGTGACGCCCCTCACAGTCCAAGGTCCATCCATGGCACTGTTATCCCGCGTCCCCACATGATCGCCTTCCTGCCTTCAGGCTGTATATGCGACCTCTGCTTCAAAAAGCGGCGGCCAGCCATCCTGAAGATAGAGCCTCTGAACACCAAGGTTCAATTCCCGTGTAGGGAAATATGAGTTTATGTGGTTCATTATATACCAATTGGGGTATTGGATTTACAACATGACCACTATATATTTTGAGTGTCCACTGACAACGTCAAGTACGACACATTAGGTATCACAAGAATGTTCGTTTTGTCAGCCGATCAAACGGTGACGGAAAACTACGGCGGGTGACCATAGTTACGAATCTGTCTTGTACCAGCCCACATGAATGTAGGACATACCTCAGACCCTCCCATCTGCCATTACTAATGCATGGACATAAGGGTAGTTTCGTGAACTGCTCCGGACGTACCAAAGCGTAGTCACTTTAAAGATTTTCGCGTCTAGTGACATTAGCCACACGCGTTGCCAAGCCTTTCCTGGACTCAGGGTAGGTCATGAGAGTGTCTCCACATTTTCACGGTTCCGGCACTTGGCAGATCGTGGTAAAGCCAATAAAGGCTTTCAGAAGAGCTGATAGAAACAGCAGTTCAAGATAAGCGGTTATCCGCAGTCATGACAAACCCTCAAGGTTGTCGACTAATTTAAGCAGGGAAACAGGAAGTTGCCTGCGAAATGTACACTGAGGTCAATCCAAGATGGATATGCCTTCAGATTTTGTATTTATTAAGATAGTCAACCTGGTCGCCGGTTGTCAAGCGAACCAGGGTATGGCCTCCGCCTTCCTCTCAAGCGAGGTAACATTTTAATATTGGAACATGACTCCAAGGTCTAAATGCCAACAATTTAAAATACGGTGTCATAGTGTCATTTATGTTCAGAGAGATTTTTGGTATGTATTGTATTATCGTAGTGTAGTTTTGTGCGATAATGCCAATACTATATTTTCCTTTCAAGGTTCTCTAGAGTTTGACTGAGTATGAAAGTCTTAATGGGTTCCGGCTCCTTTCAGTATAAAGGGGTACCGCCCAATCTAACTTGAGGCTCAAATTCAGGATCCGCAGCTTCTCGGAATGTTCGTTAGTGATGCTACATTTACGTTTAAGGTACAATCAATCTGGCATGGAACCTCATAGAGATCCCAGACCCGACCGAATGTCCCGTAATGCCTCGTTTTCTGGCTGCACTGCAAACAAAAATTCACATAGCGTGCACAAATATGTGGATTAGACATGCTTCCCACAACTCAACATCCATCGCCTTAACATTTCTGTGAAGAAATATCGTTTTATTCTTTTGTAGCTAGCTAGATAGATTTTATCTAGAAAAAGCGAACCGGTGTACGTGACTGTTCCGTCGCCCCCACTATAGACTCCAGGTCCTACTATTCAACACTGATCCTAGGAATTTAATATCTTTCTGGTTCAGCGTGCGCTGACGCACTCCCTCATTTCACTCACACCCAAACACTCCTAAGCCCTTCCTAAATATAGTCCATATAAATCAAAGACAGAAACCCATCCTCCTGTGAGGCGAAATTTTGTTCCACGTAAAACCACAGCCTGTAACCCTCATCCGAGCCATCGGACCTTTAATACCCACGTGAAGCCCCCTCCTCGAATACTGTACAAATTATTCGAACACAGAAAACCCTCCTCCTGTAGTACAAGATTTTATTCCATGTAAAACCACATCCTGTACCCTCGTCCGAGTCGACGAACCATCATTTCACACGCGAGGTCTTTCCTGAATATATTACAAAATATCTGAGCACAAAATAATCCTCCCCCCCCCACTATAACCAGAGATTTTATTCCACGTAAAATCTTACCTTGAACTTTATAAAGTCTCTCTTCATACAATTCGTAATTCAAAATGCAGTACACCCGCATATCTAATCCTTCATCCAATGCGCTTGCACATCTAACAGGCCGCGCGAACTTCGATATACAATCAATACATATGTCGTCGGCTCACCCACACGAGGCTCCTCATCGCAGTTTGCTACCGCTTGTGGTCCCCAACAATATGTACAGACTTACCAAGGTCCAGTGCCGTCCATTCTTTCACTCTATTTTAACAAAAGCTGTTTGCAAATCTACCTACTCTGCAAGAAAACATAGATTATTTAGCTAACTCATCTCGTTCCTAAATTTGCACTTTTGCTACTTTCTCAAACTCAATAACTCGTTTCAATGTCACCAAATAAAATCTAAACGAGGGAAAAGACTTTGCAGGTGCAAATTCCTTAGTAAAACACTTCCGCGTATTCAACCTACGTGCCGTAAGCCCTGAATAGAGGCATACTGCCCCAGAGACTCGCTCGCCACCGACTGACGAGGGACGCGCGCGCCTTTTCTGTTCTAGGCTCTGATCCCCCTCGCCCCTCCCTTGGAATCCCGCCATTTTTCGAGTGGTCATGCGCACTCTCCCCTCTCCCCCGCTCATCTTTCCTCCCGGCTCCCCTCTGTACCCGCTCTCCACCCCTCGCCCGGCGTTGGCCTTGGGCGCGTGAGTCGTGTTCTTATTATTTTATTATTATTTACCTGTCGCTAAGCAGAGCATTATTCGAGTACTTTCGAACGTTGTACCTGCGCAGTCGCTCAGGGTCATACCTCAGACCCCCCCGTCGCCCCTCAGCCTGCGATGACCTTGATTTTATGTTTAGTCAGATGTGCGTAAAACAAAAGTATTATTTTTACTTGTCGCTAAGCGGCATCGCGACGCAACTTTCATATGCCTATAGGATGCTACTTTGTTGTATTTATATATCATGTTTTGAGTGTGGAGGCTGGCCGTCCACAAGTGTTTAAGATTATACCTACACACATTTATTTAACGCTTCATCTGCGTTGCGGACAGTACTGCGAAGATTGAACAATCAAACATATTTTATTATTTCATTTCATTTCATTTCATTTATTTATTCAACTTCTGGTAGTAAAACTACACTAAGTCATGTCACAATTTGATTGATCCGCGGATTCGATCAACCAGTGAAGAAGAACCCGCAAAGAAACTTCACTGGTCTATAAATTATGTTTTTTTTTGGTCTTTTTTTTGTCCACATAAATGATATAACACAATTATGATTTCATACCTAAATGCTACTGCCAAACTTACATTGGTAAAACGGTCTGGAGCAAAGAACTAAGCAACAACCCACAATGTGAAAAGTCTTAATTAATAAATAAATTACTTAACTTAATAACCTAATCATTATACATATTGAGTATTTATTTCGGGTGTAAACACCATTAAACATATTAGACGGCAATCCACCACCAAACCGACTCGCGCGAGCAGTGTTGCCAGTCCATTCTCGTTGTAGCGTGGCACGTGTAGATTCCCCATAAGAGCTGAGGCAGGTGAGAAGTGAGCGGTATGTTATCAGGCGGCGACCTCGAGCGACGGCACAATTGTGACAACAAGAACAGCACTCCTTGCGTTCATTGCATTAGCACACTTCAATGTCACATTATCGTAATGTGGCTCCCCTATTGTCTTCATGTTTGGACAGATTGTCTGCAAGATGAGGTAAGCTTTTACAGAATTACATTCATCATTAGCAGTTTCATTTTCACATATTTCATGATGGTATCATATCTGAGTTTATCATCTATAATTTGTGTCAAGACGGTTATCAACACTTATTTCTGTTGTAGAATTTTAAATACAAAGTTTTAAGATTGCCATTCTAAATAGATGTATTCCAAATCAGAATGTGTGTCAACATTCCAAACGGTAGGAGTTTACAATCGGTGTAAACGAACGCGCAGTCACAAGAACCATATGTAACTGAATTCCTGACGTCATTCTACCGAGCACACATACGTTTTTTTAATTTAATAGACATGAATGTTTAATATCCACCATCGTGATATTAGCCCAGCACACCGCATTCCCAAAGAAATTAGGTGCCATGCCAGGACCTCCCCTTTATGAGAACGGCTCAATTTCGACCATGTTTTCAGTCAATGCGATGATACCAACACGGGCGGGCTTAACCTTACCACCTAGTAGGGTTAGATGATCTACAGTTTTACAAGGATTCCGAATCATGGAACGGCTCGTATTAGGGACGAAATGCACTTATCTAACTCAGAAAGAGAAACAAAGTGATGCATGAACGGGGCGGAGGTTTGAATCAATGACCTTTGACATGCAACGCAAGTTACAGCTCCCTTGAGCTACGAGCAGCTCGAATTGTTATTTGGGCTCTTTTTAACTTTTCACCGATTCACTTCTGGCCGAACGAGCATTTTGTGTTATAAACGATACCGATACCGATTGTGTTATATCACAGTGTTTTGTTGCCACTGGAGCAGTGCATCGCTGTAAGGTCCTTGCCAACGGTGACGCTTAGTTCGGGTTATCTCTTTCCCTAAAATATGATCGAGAGAGGTAATGGCTGTCCCGGCGTGATGCTCGTGAACGGGTGCTGTTTATGGGGACTGGACTGCTCCAATTGGCAACATGTTAGTTTGTGGGATAATCTTTGCAAATAAAATTATATTTGTCATGAACTGTTGCATACGGCATGAATTGTAAATTTTTGTAAATTCATGTTAATTTTGTTAAAATAATTGACAAACACAAGTGGACGTTGAAAAAAAAAACAGCGGAGTTTCTTTCCAGTTTTTCTTCGCTGTGATTTGTTTTGCTAAACTGGCCAATGTTAAAATATGACAAATCCGAGTTCAGTGTACTTGTCTATGGATGATGAATAAACAATACAATACCATACAATACAATCAAATACACTCGTCCACGAAGCGGTGTTCAGTGGAGCGCAAGCCGCGATAGTAGCTGACGTACGGACGGACGGCGGAGGCGGCACCCGCTGTGTGTCGGTGCGCAACCGCTCTCATCACCGCGGTGCATCGCCCGGTTGTGCAACCGTCGAAACGAAACCGCTGGAGCGTGCAGCATCGATTGATCTTCCACCCCAGACGTCACTCTTTTTCTACCCAGCCCGACTCGAAAGCCTGTCGATAACGGTGTCCCTCTCTAAAGCCACACCCGCGAGAGAGACGACGGAAATTGCTTCACACTCCCGGCAGCCATCGACCTTTTCAATGTCGGCAGTAGACGGACGTAGCTCGGTGTAGGAGAAACGAAAAAGGTTGAAGTTACGGAGCAGTGGTACGGACATAAAATAATTTACTATGGGTGCCTTTATCCCATTGAAGAAATAGTAGAAAACAAAAGTGACTTCAAACAGAAACGGAAAAGGAAATGGAAAAACTGGAACAAGAGCCAAACAAGACCATAGGCGTTATCAGTTTTGTCTAAATATTGTCATGGATCCTCCAAGATATACACGATAAGGATTTAACTAGGAATAATCCGTTAATTATTCTCTATTTGATTGTCTGAAGGTTGGTCTGTCGGATGTTTCGGTTTTTGGTTGCCATGGTTCAGGGCAATCTCTAATTGCATGATCACTAAATATGTACTACCAGCATGAACCAGAAACGAGCTGCCCGAATAATACAATTTTCATACTTCATCTTTTTCTGTGGTTATGTGGAATATGATAAATTTTTCGAAAAAAAAAGGACTTGGATTTGTTGCTTGATATTACATATAACTACATTTGTGTGGGGGCGTGATTTTGTGATGCCCAAGTTTAATCGAATTCACATGAAGATAAATTAGCGATAATAAAAACTAGAATTACACTAAGATGTATTCAAAGATTCAAAGATTCAAAGAGTTTATTTGTGATCTTTAGTTTTGTACACTTCTATCACATCGTCAAGGTTTATACACAGATAAGTATATAATTATACAAGTTATTAGCATTAAAATTATTAAATAAATTTTCATTAAGGCACAGTAAGAAATTCGATATAAAAATTAACATTATGCATTTAACATTTAAATTAAAATCATTCCATCAAAAGTGCATAAATCACAATTAAAATTTAAAACATCAGAAAGTATTGTATTAAAGTCAGTCATTATAAAATTAACTATACTGAATATATATACACCGGAAATTATTAAAATATTACTTATTTTTCTTACAAAAAGTAGTATAGGTCATAAAAAGTTTTTGTGAGCAGCCATTTATGCAGGTTTTGTTTGAATAGCTTGTCACTTTCTTCTCTTTGTAACTCAATGGGTAACTTGTTATATATATTAGCTGCTTGGAACTTAAGGCTTCTTTGGAAACACATGGTGCTGTGGCTTGGCAGTTGGAGGAGGCATTTGTGTCTGGTGCGGTAAGTATGATCGCGTGTGTTGTACTCCGACATATTACTTCTCGCAAACAGCGCGACCCTCTTCACGTACGCATCGTACATCGTGAGCATGCTCAGATGTTTGAATATGGGTGCACAGTGTGCATCCCAAGCTAAACCACCTACAATTCTCACTGCTCGTTTTTGTAAGAGAAACACTCTTTGAGCGTCACCAACCCTACCCCAGAACTCCAGACCGAAAGTCATTGTGGAGTAGAAGTACCCATAATATGCATTTTTCATGGTCTTTGCGTCACATGACTGGGATAGAATCCTGAGGCAGTATATATTATGTGTCTATAGATAACTATCTCTTACTTGCTTAATCGCTTCGAAAATTACATTTATATCGTGACAAACTACAATAACCCATTAATCACTATGTTGCCGCAATTAAACTTGCATGATGGAAATAAAGTCACATGTGCACAGGTGAGTTTATCGTCCATGTAATCTAGTGTCGGTAGACAGTTTTTTTATCATTTATACTATAGCCACAGATTTGCTACAGCGTTGTTGGGTGTGCTGAAAGCAACTACGAAACGTCTTCGAAAAAAGTAAAAAAAACTGGTTTGTAAGACATTACGAATTGTACAAGGCATGCCTTTCTAGAATCTTGACCGACAATTTTAAATGTAGAATTGACGCTGCACGAACATTTTTTGAATTTAGGAACTCAAAACAATTGAAAGATTCAGTCAGTGAATTTTAATATCTGTGGAAAATGTTCGTGCAACAACTTTCTGCAACTGTCAACGAGGACCAACACGACTTCAATGTTTCGAAGATCCCCCATGTCTTAGAAGCGTACAAGGCCGGTATTTAGAATTTAAGTGTGGACATACCAGCCTTAGTGACAAATTTCGTGAGGAACGTCCAAAAACCGTTGCTGTGAGTCATTTAATCAAAGAAGACCACTTCGAAAACCGTTATGTGACATATCGTGAGATTGTAGATTTTTTCTTCAGGAAATTCTGGACCACCATCCGTACAGGCCTGACTTCATGATCAACGATTCCAGTCCAGTGAAGAAGCAATCGAAACTTTCAAATCGACGCTTTTTAGTACTTCTTCTTCGAATTGCAATATTTTTTTAAATACTGCTTTAAGCGTATGAAAAGTGCATATATGTGCGTAATGTGTGGAATATTTTTCTATAGTTTTGTACGGCACGTGGTGTAGGGGCTAGAGGACTTGCGTTTCATGGGTTCAATTTCTCACCCCGGTCATGCACTACTTCCTTTCTCTTATTGAGTTGGAATGCCAGCTTTTCCATGGTTCGGAACCAACGAAAAACGTAGGTGGTAGAGTTAAGCCCGTCCGGGTTGGTATCACCGCATTGGATAAAACTATGACTGAAGCGGCAATGAAATATTTTCCGTGTTTTCCACCCGGTTTAGTGCAGCCTTGCTCATAAAAGGAAGTGAACTGGGCTAATATCATAAGGGTAGTTGTGTAGTATGAGGAATCCATTATCCAGCAGTACAGCATCGCTTCAAGGATCTTGCTTGAGGTGACGCTTGGTTCGGGTCACCTTTTTCTCACGGGTGCTGTTTGTGGGGAATAGCCTGCTCCAATTGGCAACATTTTAGATGACGGACTTTGCAAAATAAACTGATATTTGTCATTAACAGCATGAACTGTAGACTTTTGTTAATTCATATTAATTTAATGTACTTACCTGTGTTTCTCTCTTACCATCAACGATAAATACTTTCAATCCACCTAATTGCATTTACATTTTTTCGATTTATAAATATATTTCATTTCTTTTTTTACAACTTTTTTGGTTTGAAGCTACCTTGATTTACGTCAAAAACTTAATGATAAATATATACAAATATCGATAAAATTAAGGTTTATATTTCAATTGTTATTTTCTGTCAGGTATTTCAGAACTACGGAACCGTTTAAAGTGTATCGACTTGAATTATTCATTGCTCTATACTGTATTTCTCATTATCAGAACTACGAAACCGTTCAAAGTGTATCGACTTGATTTCTTCATTGCTCTATGCTTTGTATCTCATTATCAGCCCTAACCAGGAGAAAATGGGAAGGATGTCTCGGAGTCGCAGCGGCGAGCACTCACCGGAATTTTAACGAATCACGAAGTCCCCGGGCAGGAAATTATTACACCTGGGAACAAGGATAAATAAAACATTACTAGGCGCAAACACAGAAACAAGAAACAGACAAAAGGAAGCCGGCTCGATCTCTGGTTGGTAGAAAAGAGAAGAGAGATCTATAATAATCATAACTATAATACTAACCAGAGATTGTTCATTCCACCCTAATATGACTAGTTTCTCCTTTGGTATTTTGTAATCTAAAATAGGCTTATTGTTTCTTTGTGTGTTAAGACTGCACAAATACTTCTTTAATACATATTGAGTAAATAATCGATGTTTTAGTATGACGAAATTACGGGCTTGTTTTTTATATAAAAAAAATTACAAACAAGTGCGAGTTGGACTCGCACACGAAGGGTTCCGAACCATCGCACAAGATTTACAAAACGTTTTTTGTATGGGGCCCCCCTTTAATTATTATTATTTTATAATGTTACCTATTTGTTGTTATAGCGGCAAAATACATACATAATCTGTGAAAATTTCAGCTTCCTATCTGTTACGGTTCATGAGATACAGCCCTGTGACAGACGGACAGACGGACGGACGGACGGACGGACGGACAGCGGAGGCTTAGTAATAGGGTTCCGTTTTCACCCTTTGGGTACGGAACCCTAAAAACCAATCGAAACGTATGACACGTTCAAGTTATACTAAAGCATATTAAGGTGAGGTCTAGTACCCCAAGCAAGGATAAGTCGTAATAGGATAATGCGAGTGATAGAATGATTGTCAATCGTATTGAGACACATTATTACAATTGGGTCACAGACATCCATGGTCACAGATCACTAAGACAAACGCACGCCTGGTCGTCCATCATCATGATTGCAATTTGTAAACTGAGTGGTAAGTCTGAGTTCTCACCTAAATTGGCGTTTACGGAACTCCGAAGTTACTTAAAGACGTCAAACCCCATACAAATGTTTACTCCTTATTCTGTGGTTTTACTTCTTCAAGCTGTCAAAGTCAAACTCAGACTATGAAAACGCGGAGTCGGCGTAAACGGCAACGTCGAAGTATTTACACCGACGGTGAGTAAGCTGTCAAATCAAACTCGGACTCCCAAATGTTAGTTCGCTTAACGCCCACTGCGCGCGCTCCTCAATTTCTCCATAAATTTGAAAACGCCAGTCGATCGGTTTGGCTTAAACGCCAAATTAGGTAACAACTGGGACTACAGGCTCTGATTGAGAGCGTCAATATTAACGTCAGCATTGTTGCCAGAAGAGTAACATAGGTTATGCAGAAAGATAACCGTCTAGATTGTATTGCTGGCAACACTGCCACGCCATTATAGTTAGAAAGTGACAGTGGATTTTGGAGGTCAATAATGGTGTGTTTCGCCGCTTTTTCTCGTTGAAAAAACAGAATAATATTAATTATAATTTCTCTTGTGCAACTGTGTAAGATTTTACCCCTTTGGACATGTATTTAACAAACATTTCAAGGAAACAACACGACACAGAAAGCGATTACAACACGAAATCATGTTTGTGGTTTGACAGATGGCTGGGTAGGGTTGCCATGTAATAATTACAACTTTAGTTCCCTTGTACGCCACGACAACGATGATGGCGGTTCTTCCCGCACAGAATAGCAATTAATACGACCACAAAGAATGCGAAAAGTCTATGTCATGTCTGCGCTAGCGTCGCGCTGTCGATTGCATTTCTTTGCATAAGTGCACTATCTCGTCGCAACCGGATCGCGACATGCTATTGCGCCTTTTAGCTGTTGTCGGGTTCATTTACTGGACGTATTTTGCTTTTTAGGGTTCTGTGCGTAGAGGTAAAAATAAATCTTTACGGTGAGACTTCATTGTTTAGCTGTCAGTTGCCCGTTGGCAAACAATGTTGAGACAGAGAGGAGAGATCGGTCATTGCGAATCCACCCCATTCCGTAAAACCCGCCTCCTCTGCTTTAATGACTCCTTTCTTTTTACCAAATAACAACCATTCCGGCTTGGAACCATTTTTTAATGTTTTCGAGGAGGCACTTCCGCTGGAAGCAAACTCATTCCGGAGAATGAATTCAGAGAGAGAATGAATCAATTAAAAATTAATTCATAACCATTCTGGATGTTTGAGCGTTATTTGAGTATCTTATCGGGTTCTCCATTCCCAGCGCACCCTTTATTCCGGAGGTCATTCCGAGGGTCATTCCAGACTTGTGGAGTCGTTGGCATTCCACTTTGGAGCCGGAATAAGGTACCCATCGCCGATATATAATTCCATGTAAAGCAAACTGAAAGACCGAAATAAATGATTTCTGTGCCGCGTAAAATCCCACTTTTTTTATTTTCTTGTTTGGATTTAGTCGAGCGGATTTAATCACCGGACGTGACCGAGTCGATCGGTCCGTTATGCAATCTGGGACACTGCACAACCGTAGTGCATCCATCGTCAACCACTTCGGACACAACAGTTGCTCAATACAATTCATTGGTATGTTTTTATTGTAACCAATTGTAAGTGTTGTGTGGGTTCCGTCAAACAATGCTCTTGTGTGATGGCGTGTAAAATGCGCATCATGTTAGTAATTGCAATGGAAACGAATGTTAAATTAGGTAAAAAAAAGTGTTTAACAGGCGGGCGGACTACGGTCATTTAATTTGAGCGGATCGTAGTTTAGTGACGCGGGGGTTTGCTTTGCCCCGTTCAACCGCCATTGTATATCTCTTTATTAGTTGTATGCGTGCTTTTCGTCACGATTGTGATCTGCTCCATGTTTCGGATTCCACGTAAAACTGTAGAGGGACGTCCTAGCATGGCACTTATTAATTAATTAAATAAAAAAACATGATATTTTTGGGTTCAATAGAACTTTATCTCTCTATGCATTATTTCTATTTTATCTGAATTTTCGTTACAGCCGGGAGGGAAAAATCCGTTTAAGGCCCTGGTACTAGCCAAAATGCGATGTTTGGCGAGACACCGCAAGTAAACTAGGTCGTTCTGATGGCTATAGATTGTTTTGATATGCGTAATGGTTCTTCTTCTGTGAATCGAATGATTTTCGTGTTCGTTGACATGACGTTTCCATATAAATAATTGTAGCCGACACGCCTGGAATAAACCCTCTCTGCACACGTGCTAGTTTGGTACCGTGGGAAATCAGTAATTATTCGTTTCGCCAACCTTCCAAGAGCCTTTGAAATACTCTTTTGAAGAAATATTGCGTAAAATTACAAAAATAAAACATCCCAGGCTATAAAACCATTAGTTTGTCCAGGGTGTAAAGTCCTGCAACGGTAAATGTGCAATTTTACCGTTGGATAATACGCAACCGTAATTTGGACTTCTTTGACGTCCCTAAACAATTGATTTCCTATCCGCCTTTGGCGGGCCGACAAGAACCATTGGCGGCTTTAGCTGTAATAAACCCATACTGTAAAATATTTCCAGCATAAATTGTCCAAATAAGACAAAAGCGCTCCCACGGTCACTAAGCCCCGGTTGCACGAAGAGACGGCCGAGTTAATCAATGTTCAAACACGTCGCTTTTAGTGATCCGCATAGAGTTCCTTCCGTACTGTCCACACGAAGAGACGTGTTTTATCATACTTTGACGTTGATTTTGATTTTTTGTACGTTCGTGCACTCGGCCCTAAAGCTGCATATCCGAGTAGGCACATAAGAGGTACCTACATGCTGTAATAAATGTGTTTTATATTAAAACGTTATAAGAAATATATTGTATATATATTATATATATGTATAAAATATTGTAAAATTGTTCTTATTTGCAATACCGCAAGTATGCTATGCAAATAATTAGTTGATCAGAATCATAAAGTATGTAGATTGACGCGTTTAATTATTATAAAATACCTTAGAAATCTAGATGTTTATAATAAAGACATGTACAGGTGTGTAAAATAAATCGTATGAATCAAAGTGATTAAATTGTGTGTCTCGGATCGGTTGTGTCTAAATCATGGCAAGTGACCAAAAAGGAGGTAAAATAAATATCTATTTGGTAATATCTATATCTATTTGGTAATATCTGTTTAAAATGGGTATGATGGGTGAATTCTAGATATTAAGCTATTATTGTTAATGTAAAGCCGAGTTGGTAACCTAGTTTATGTCAAACTCCGTTTAGGGGTTTACCTAAATAATCTGAAAGTGAATTAATTGATATCAATATTATATCAATGTTCCCGATTGCTCGAGAAAATATTGCCATGCCACTAAAGTTTGCATGACATTTGTACTACTGGACATTACAAAGCACTGTTTACATATCCCGTGAGCATTTGTGTAGTGGTCAGATGTTATACCTAAAGTATAATATGTAGCAAAGTTATCTGGAAAGAACTCTTATGTTAATTATAATTCATTAACATGGAGTCAGTTTGGTTAGTTTTGAACTGAAAAGGAATTTGAGCATATGTACCTAGCGCATAAATAAAGAAGGATCATATTGTTGTATCTATGATCGCTGAAATTATAAACTGAACTGTTTGATATAAAGAAATAATTCTGTGGCATGCCTTTCAGCTATCACCGATGATGTGATTTGCATATAGGAAGTGTTTTTAAGTATGTAGGTACCTAAATGATATTGATATGCAATTTTATAATGTATTGGTTTGTGCATTATTATGGATTTGTGTAATAAAATTATCTCTGGCTGGTAGGCGGTACTCGCTTCTGGAGGCGGAGATACGAACGAAATGCAACCAATAATAATTAGCAAGGCTTCGCAAGACAATACAAACAATAGGGCGAAGGATGCCCAGGTATGGACGCTCGTAGGAGCCGTCGTCTTAGCCGAACCAAATCGGCAGTCTGTCTCTAGCAACCACCGCGAGCGGTCGTCTACGTTTTCATTTACCTGCCTTCAGCTTACGCCGCGAGCGGTCCCCGTGATAATAGTTTTGTTTTGTTTGATTCGTTTTGATTGTTACCTTGCGAAGTCAAATTTATCGTGAAAGCTCAGTACGTTTCTCGCCCTACGCGTTTCGCTACGAGTATAAGTTGCGACGCGTTCGTATCTTCGTTCGACAGGGCGGTGCAGTCCGTCAGTCAGAGATCGAGTGGAACTTTGGTCTCTGATTGAATTGTACGAGCGGGGCTTCGAGTGATCGAGCCTCTCTGTTCGCTACCGAGCTGCGACGACGCGTTCGAGCGACGACGCACGGCTCGGGTGGCATTAACAATAATGATATCGAAAGAGTGTCGATGTCTAAACTTTTTTGACTAAATGTCGGATTTTTGTTGTTGTTCTATGTTGTTTGTTCTATGCATTGCATGCTTGATGCAAGAAAAACTCGCGAGAAATTTAAATATCAGGTGGATTCACCGTCTCAGAGCAAATGAGATTCTAACGATACAATAAATACGATACATCTAAATTGGTTCAAGCGTTGAGAAGCGTTCGATGTAATGGCTGGATAAGAGCGGTTACACCGCTGTACCAAGGTCATCCCCAAGGTGTCTTTGTCGCGAATTACCACTATCGACATAGGTATTCGTCATCGGTGATTAGATCTTCCGTATCTCGGTCATCCGTGAACGAAATTCGATTGGGTCATTTCAGTCTTAATTTCTCATTATGAGTGAAATATATGGGTTTTATAACATGAACTCGAAAGAACCGAAGGTGGAAATCATGTGTCTTTGGTGAGCGATATAAGGAAAGGCAGAAATAAAGATGGAGAAATAGGATGGCCTCAGTGGCCCAGTGGCGCGACACTTCGGCGATCGCTCTCCGAAGTTAAGCAACGCTGGGTCCGGTCTGGTCTTGGATGGGTGACCATTCGACCGTTGAGAGAGGCTGGCCGTGGTTCGGATTCCACGTTAAGCTGTAGGTCCCCTTCCTTACTTACTAGGTGGTAGGGTTTATCCCGCCCGGGTTGGTACCATCGCATTGGATGAACGATGGTCGAAGCGGCAATGAAAATTGTCCGTGTTTTCCATCCAGTTCAATGTAGCCGTGCAATATAAGGAAGGTCCTGGCATGGCACCTAGTTCCCATGTGGTGTGTTGGGCTAATACCATGACAGAACGTGTGGTATTAGCCATCCATGTCCAGTCACGTAAAAAAAAAAAATGTGACATTTATGTATGTATAATCGACCGTGAAGCAAGGACACATTAATTAAAGAAAGATACCTGTAAAAAGAACTACCAGCAAGACATACCATTCGCGGGTATTGCGTTTAACCAATTTCGCCACCTGCCCATAATTTGGAATTCTCCTACAGTCCCTCTTCCCGTAATCAATGCCTCTGTATTATACATGCATACATGTCACATTCCTTGGAAAGATCGAGCCTTACGACGGATTCATTGATGACGAAAATGCCACTTACCGTTTCGCGAAGGCTAACGTATAGCAGCGGGACAAGCGGCTTTACAATATAATAAGGCATACGTAAATATGTATGGCTTCATAGAATTTACCGTTCCGTCCGATTAGACTAACAGGTTTTCGAAGTTCATACTTAATCCTCCGCATTGACGTCAATCGCTCACGCGAGGAAAATTAGGCTTTAGTTATTATCGGCATTTTAGTCTGCCGAAACGAGATTAATTAACGTTTGAACTGAAATAGATACATGAAAAAAAACTTTACATTTATTTTTATAACTGTAAATGACAATACAATTTAAAAAAACATGAAACAAAGTAAACTAAATTACTTCCTCGGATTCGGAAGATGGTGGAAAGGTGCCCATAATACTAGCCCATATGCCCTTTTTTAATGGAAAATATTTACAAAAAAAAAAACGAACAAACAGACGTAGAAAGAAGCTTTCTCAAGTAAATACAAAAATTACTGACAACTTTTAGTTTAGAATGCATTTCTTAATTTATTCAAATCTCAGACCCGCTGCCTTCACCGGCCTTAAAGTGCACGCATGCACTAATTTCTAACACCTCGATGATTGGAGTGATTGATGTACGACAACAAAGAACGAAAAAATAACAGACAAAAGCACAGAAGGGATCCATCATACATTTTCAGGTGTGCTTTTGTACCGCCTTCTACTCCAGGGTGCTTGGAGTCTGTTCAAAACTGTTATTTTTTCACTCTTTTAAGTATTTCCCACCCTTAGCACTGATATTCATACAAAAAAATAAGAAAGGACTGCCCCTGCGATAAACACTACTAATGAGAAAAAATTGTATTCAAATCGGTTGACAGTTTGCGAAGATAACGATTAACATACCTGCAACAAAAAAAAAACATACAGACGAATTGAGAACCTCCTCCTTTTTTGAAGTCGGTTGAAAATAGAATAATAACAAACGATTCTGGGCTAATAAACAAAAAAAAAAAAATTAAACAAAAATTCAGAACAATTTGAAATCACTTCATTAGTGGTTCGTTCTATGGATTCAAAGTTGCTTAGAATAGGACTTTATTTTTGAGCAATCGTGTTATATTTTAAGATAATATTTACGAAACAAAAAAATATAGATTTTAACATAATTTTACTTATTCTAGGGCCTTATTATTCGTGACCATTTGAATAAACAAGATATATGCTAAAATTATCTAAAACGCGCTCACAATGGGTTGGTCCACTATTTTTAGAATTCCGTACCCAAAAGGTGAAAACGGAATATTACTAAGCCTCCGCTGTCCGTCCGTCCGTCCGTCCGTCCGTCCGTCCGTCCGTCCGTCCGTCCGTCCGTCTGTCACAGGGCTGTATCTCATGAATCGTAATCGGCAGCTGAAATTTTCAGCGAGCGTGTATTTATTTTGCCGCTATAACAACAAATAGGTAACATTAAAAAAAATAAAGATTAAAGGGGGGCCTCATACCAAAAACGTGATTTTTTTATGTTAAATCCTGTACGATGTTAGATTTTGAAGAGCTCGTAAAAACAATGGGTCGGTAGAACAAATAATATGAATCTAGAACAAATCAACATTTGAAAAAAAACCCGGTACTCCGTTAACGCTCGCTGTACTGAAATACCAACAAATCGACAAACAACACAGATAAAACAAAACTATCACATCCATCCACCAGCCTCGGAAGCTCAGTGGCGCGACGCCTTGCGGTTCGATATTCTGAACGCGGTTGGGTTCTAGATGGGTAACCGTTTTTAACAGTTGAGGTTGACCCTGGTTCGGATTCCACGTCAAATTGTAGGTTTTACTTATAACTTACTAGGTGGTAGGGTTAATTCCGCCCGGGTTCGCATCACCGCCTTCAATAAACTGAGAACCACGCGAAGCGGCAATGAAAATTGTCCGCATTTTCCATCCAGTTCAATGTAGCCGAGCAATAGAAGGAAGGTCCCGGCATGGCACCTAGTCCCCATGTGGTGTGTTAGGCTAATATCATGATAGTCGGATTGCTATTAGCTATTCTGAAGGAGAAATGGCATGCGGTCATATATTTATAAATCATGCGGTCAATATCGCGTCTCCGCCGTATGATCAGAGTGACCATATAATTGCATCGAAATCCGAAGGTGAGTCGTAAGTCGTCTAAAAATGCGTTCCCCTCGACACAAACCCTTCAATACGTCTGAGACTATGTTTGATGCATGTGCAGTTTTTTATAATTGTAGATAGCAGGTCTAATGTTCCTTTTTTATCTAAGGTCTAATGCTGAGATTCATAGACCTTACTCTTTAAGGTGGCCCATCCCGCTCAACTCCCCATACAAACGGGGAAAGAAAATCACGCACATATTACTTGTCAGATATCCCAAATTTTGCTCAAAATAGCTTTATTTGATCGAACTAGATGTATGATGACCGTTGGCATTGTAAAATTGTGTATGGTTTCTAAGTTATAAGGTCCGAGAGTTCGGATTTATCGCGCGTTTTATGCAATAACTTTGGAGGTAGATTACGCAATGATAAAGTAAGAATATCTTAAAAAGATTAGTCATCAGACATAGCTAATTTAATCAAGATTTATAATCTATTTGGTTTTTGCTAGATATTTGACTACAGCAGTCGTGGTTTACTTTTAGCTAAAAGTAGATATGAAATAAAATTTTACGTAAATCTTACCAAATCATACACTATGAACATTGTCTTTTTTGTGGACATGTTGCATCTTCCTCATCACGGAGCCTGTCTTTTTCTTTGAAACAGAGAAGGTCCCAGAGCGCAACAGCACGGTTTTGTACCGTGCCCGCGAATGAGTTAGGCCCGCCGGGTTGGGCCACCTTAAGCCAAAATATAGTTTCCGACTGTCAAATTTGACATTAGTTCCATACATTTTATGTCAAAACGGACAGTCGGATGGCATACTTTAGCCTACGCCCGTTTCCACCACCTCCAGCTACAAAAATTCCACGGTTACCTTTCGATTACACCAGAAAAATATGACACGTAACCGAAAGTTACTTCAGGTAACTGCAGGTGGTGAAAACAGGGGTTAGCCAATCACAAGTGAGTTTTATGAATCTCAGCATCAAAGTAGACGCGGCGCGCTAGATGGCATATCTTATTCCTATTTATTATTATCTATGGAGCTATCTATGTCCAGTTACATAAAACAACTTTCCCGATTTAGACTACGAGGTCGCGACAAAAATGGTAACGATAACGTAAATGGCTGAAACTGGGTTCACGGGATAAAGTACAAGCCTCTGAAGCTCAATGTGTCAGTCTGCCTGTTCCAAGTGGTTGCGTTACGTAGATAAGGCGCCTAAAAAAGTAGTTATGTTGACAAAAAATAAATATGATAAGGTGCATGGATGCAAATGACGAAGCATGAAAGTATCAGTACATACTTGCTTAGCAATACAAAAACTGAACAAATATTTGGTTGCATTTAGTAGTTATAGGCGATTTAGGTTACAGATATAACTTTAGATATATTTAAGTATTTAATTAAGAAACCGTCTGGTTATTGTTGTATGATTAATAGGTATCGATGTTTCCAGATAATCAGTATATTCATGAGCAGGTACATACCAGCATCTATTTTAAATAGCCAATCTAGATAACGCAACCACTTGGCACGGGCAGACCGACATATTTAGCATCAGAGGGTTGGTCTCTAACATGTGAACCCAGATTCAGCCATTTACCTTATCGTGACCAAAAATGTCGTGACCTCCCGGAATAATTGATCCAAATAGGCTGTCCCGACGAGAAGGGATTGCTAAAGCATTCGATAAGACTGAAAGACGAATGAATGTTGGCTCCGGTCCAAACTCTAGCCAACCGACGCCGCTTCACGCCCCAGCACAACACTCCAACTAAATAAACGAGTCGGGTGCGACATGGGAGACATTCTTTTGATTATTCTCATTTCTCCGTGACATTCGAGATGCAAGCGGTCCCATTCGTAGGGTTCATGTCGACCGGGTCGGTACCGTCGCATTGAATGAAGGATTACAACGGCACATTGATCAAAGGGGCAATAAAAAAGATGTTTCAACTGAATATCTTGACACTTTTACAGTAAACAGCAATAATCAGCAAATATTTGAAGTCATTGTTAATGTTTTAAAGCACTGCGAAATAAGCTCTGCGCAATTTACTTAAAATTTTCCATCAAATATGAACGGCGCATTTGAAGTTTTTCATAATCTAAACTGAATGTAGAGCTATGATGTAGAGTCAATCTATATTCAAATTAAGTCAAGGCCGGGAACCTTATGCCGGGAACGAGAGGTAAAATGCAGTATTTTGCGGGTGTAAATGTACCCGAAGTCCCAGTTGTCACCTAAATTGGCGTTTACGTCAAACCGATCGACTGACGTTTTCAAATGTATGGAGAAATTGAAGAGCGCGCGCAGTGGGCGTTAAGCGAACTAACGTTTGCGAGTCCGAGTTTGATTTGACAGCTTACTCACCGTTGCCGTAAATACGTCGACGTTGCCGTTTACGTCGACTCCGCGTTTTCAAACAAATCGGAAGTTCGAGTTTGACTTTGACAGCTTGACGAAATAAAACCAAAGAATATCTAGTAAAACCTTGTATGGAGTTTGACGTATTTACGGAAAACGCCAATCGATCGGTTTGCCGTAAACGCCAATTTAGGTGAGAACTCAGACTGACCACTCTGATCATTACCCAAGTTTGTAACATCTAAAATACATTGAAAGGCAAATTCATGGATGATTATTGGAATTCGTTTTCCTATTTCGGACCATACAACGATGAGACATAGTCACTCAATCAATATAAGGAATGTCCTGGCATTGCATCTAGTTCTCCTGAGGTCTCCAGACTCAGATCCAGGGGGGCGCAAGGGATGCAATTGCTCACGTATTGAGAAGGAATTCCCCCTGAGCCTCTTTTCTGGCATTTTTTAAAACGTTGCCATGAACTGGAAAAACTGATACGACCTTTTTTACTCACCAGAAAATGTTCGGCTATTTGTATAGAAAATGACGGCATGATATTTTTTTTATAAAGTCGAAATTTCCAGGGGCATTTCATCTAAATTCGATTCTTTTTAGGGTCCGTACCCAAAGGGTGCCAACGGAACCCTACTACTAAGCCTCCGCTTTCCGTCCGTCCATCGTCCGTCCGTCCGTCCGTCTGTCACAGGGCTGTATCTCATAAACTGTAAAAGCTAGGCAGCTGAAATTTTCACAGAATATGTATTTATTTTGTCTCTATAATAACAAGTAGGTAACATTAAAAAATAATTAAAATAAAGGGGGGGCATACAAAAAACGTGGTGTTTTGGTGTTAAATCTTGTACGATGGTACGGAACCCTTCGTGTGCGAGTCCGACTCGCACTTGGCCAGTTTTTTTTATTTATATTTCTTCACGTCATTAATCGAAAACAGCTGCACGACCTTTTTTTCTCATGCGAAAATTACCCGTCCTTTGACCCACTCGTAGCGAAACCGTGAATGCAAGCCTGAGATATGCAGACTAGTGAAGTAGCTAATATTTAGAACTATAGAATTGTTATCACAGAATAAAGCTACATAGAAGATGAAGTGATTTTGAAAAGGAGGTTCATTCGATCAAATTTATTTGGTGGTTGCTTATCTATTACGCGATTTCTTAACGATTGCGTACCATTTTCTTTTCTACCGATTTCTATTGTCTGATAAAGAATGAACATATTATCTGATTAAAAAGATAACTACCATATCATACGTCAATTATTCGAGAAATGCCGTCAAAACAATCATTACCAGTATTTACATGAGTTATCAGCTATTATTCGCTTCACTTCGAAAATATTTTCTCTAAGAGTGACGTCAACACAGGTTTATTTGCCTTCTGTGATAGGATGCGTTATATATGAAATATCTGAGAAGGTAGTATGCAGAAATAATGTAAACAAATTGAGGAGGAATACCGCTTATATATCACACCACGTGTGGCGTAAGGCGACACGACCTAACCCAACTTATGTGGAAAAGTGCAGTGCAGTTAAAACGACTGCATTTGACTACAAATGATTACTTTTATTATAGTGAAGAAACCGGCCAATTGCGAGTCGGACTCTCACACGAAGGGTTCCGTACCATCAACAACAAAAAATCACGTTTTTTTGTATGGGGCCCCCCTTTAATTTTTATTATTTTTTTATTTAACTTTTTCTTCTTATAGCGGCAAAATAAATACACATTCTGTGAAATTTTCAGCTGCCTAACTATTACGGTTCATGAGATATAGCCCTGTGACGGACGGACGGACTGACAGCGGAGGCTTAGTAATAGGGTTCCGTTTTCACCCCTTGGGTACGGAACCCTAAAAAAGTAATCCATGTATTCCCAGAAGATGCTCTCCGAGTGAACTTGTGGGAAACAAAATCTTGACAATTATTGAAACATTACAAAGTTTTGACATTTCTAAGGCAGAGTAATTTTACAAAACATTCGCTTCTTGCCTTTCTTTCATTTATGGCGGTTATAAAATGAAGGTGGCCGTTCTCACTCAACCCTAACAACCTGTGAGAATCTATAAGTGATGTTTTTTGTACGCCATAAGTAAAAGTTGAAGTGCTTCCCTCTGGCTAGACCATTAACGAGTGTGTGGGTAGACACACGTAAAGCCTCGATCGATGGTAGGGTAAGTCAAGGTGACATTGCGGTTCCATGAAACTTAAGCGGCTTATTCACGTGCGATCATGTTGGCGACCGCGACGGCCAACATGATCGCGTGGTTCTCAGTTCATTGTCTATCCGTTATTCGATCGAAGTGCTCTCGTTCCTCAGTGACTACGGACAAACGAACAAAACATCACGAACGTATGGTGCGCGCGATTATACTGGCGAACAGGCGGTAATGGGGTTTCATTGTCATCCTTTGGGTACGGAACCGTAATAAAAACCGGCCAAGTGCGAGTCGGACTCGCACACTAAGGGTTCCGTACCATCGTAGAAAAAAAAACAAAAAAATCACGATTTTTGTATGGGAGCCCCCTTTAATTTTAATTAATTTTAATCTTACCTATTTGTTGTTATAGTGGCAAAATAAATACACACTCTGTGAAAATTTCAGCTGTCTACCTGTTACGGTTACTGAGATACAGCCCTGTGACAGACGGACGGACGGACGGACGGACGGACGGACAGCGGAGGCTTAGTAATAGGGTTCCGTTTTTACCCTTTGGGTACGGAACCCTAAAAAGGAAGATGATGAAGCGACGATTCAGCGGTGCCTTCCAGCTACGATTTAAGAAGTGTGGAAATGTCCCCATAACGCTTGCTGCGTTCCCCCTCTCCACGGCCAGGCTGATGCGCTGGAGAAGTAACGACCCGGCTCGACTGTCTCCGGACGATTCGCGCTTTTCCGGCTGCGCAAACGGGCCCTCTATAGCGAAAGAGATAAAGTTATAGTTCTGCCTTGTTCACCCATTACCCTCTTAATATGAATTTAACAATGCTTTCGTTCATTACTTAATATATGTTATCAGCGTTCTATTGTTGAATAAATGATCTGAACCAATACACCAATGTTACTCGATGTACCAATGTTAATCGAAAGGTTTACGGGTTCCAGTGAATACTAAGCTTGGTTTTCACCAAGTGCTGATGTATTTTTATAGACACTCAAAGGGCCTTTATTACTAAAGTGATGATTATCTTGTAGTGCTATCGATTGCAAGTTGGTAAGAAAGACCCTTAATTTGTGGCGATTAAGCTAATCAGCAGTAGGTGAAAAAGACCCTAAATGATTTAGAATTGTATTATATTAATGTGTAAAAATGTCTATGCAAATTCAAAAAGGCGTATGTCATGGATACAAGTTCAGTTATCAAACAAAACTAAAACGTACAGACGTAGCTCTCAGTAGATTGACTCAGGGAACAATCACGAGCCATTGTATGGAACTTGATCACCTCATTATTCTCTTCAAAAGTCTAAAATCTAAAATTAAAATTAAAGTTAAATCTAAAACTAAAGAGAAAGTAACAATACAATGAAATATTTTTATGAAATAGTTTCACCCAAAGTCTAGTGAAGTATTTAACTCAGTTTCGACATTCGTGCACGTTTATAAGCTTTTAAAGTAATTTCAAAACAATTTAAGTAACTGGAACGTCGGTTAGTGCATTGAACTTTAAGAAGGGCGCCATCGATCGGTGCTTTGCTTTCGAGTTGGAAGAATTCCGGTCTGCGGCCTCCGCAGACCGAAAAGCCATTCGCGTCGACCAGAGACACGCATTCTAAATTCAAATGAAGCGATCACCTTATATTTCCAGTGTGCGTACCTAAATTCTTCTCCTAAACATTTTAACAAATTGCAAATAAGATTTTTTCTATGCTTGTCACCTGCATAGCTATGTTGTTGGACCCATTAGGGGGCGCTGTTGTAGAGATCCAAAATATTTGTTAAATCCGACCGTGCGAATGACACACCCGTGAACATTTCTGATCTAATTTTACCGGGCTCCACTCAGTTGAATTTTGAACGAAACTGACCCGAGCGGAGCCGAAAACTTCAGCTAGTTTTATATAAATACGTAAAAAACAACAGAGTTTGCGGTGAAACATAAGTTCTAAGATCTTTTATTTGCAAACATACGACCCATGTCGGCCCAGAACGAAATCGTAGACCGGTCAACAGTAAGTTGGAAAATAAGTAATATCAGTAAAACGATAGTAAAAAAACTTCCATGAATCGCTGAAAGGCAAGCCACTGCAAGCCTTTACTTCTGCCGAGGTAGACAGATTTGTTTCCAGACGGCTATAATGAATGGATTTAAGTAACGAAAAATACGCGTGTCGTAGAACGTGACGTTTTTTTTTATTATTTGAGGAAGTGGTTGTCGCTTACTGAAGCCATGTGTGAACATTTACCTGCTACCGTGTTTTCCATCATGTTCAGTGTAGCCGTGCTCATAAAGGGAAGGTCCCTAGCATGGCACCTAATTCCTTCGGGCAGTTCCTTGGGTGGTGTATTAGGCTAACATCACAACAATAGTTTGTGTGGCTAACACCATCCATGCCAGGTCGCATAAAAAACCTGCTCTTTTTGTATAAATATTATAACGCCTGTGAATGTAAAAAGTTTCCCTTTTTAGGGTTCCGAACCCAAAGGGTGCAAACGGAACCCTATTACTAAGCCTCCGCTGTCCATCTGTCCGTCTGTCACAGGGCTGTATCTCATGAACCGTAATGGAGAGGCGCTGAAATTTTAAAATTATAAAAATTTAAGGGGGTGGGGGCATACAAAAAACCAAATTTTTTTAACGTAATCTTGTACGATGGTACGGAACCCTTCCTGTGCGAGTCCGACTCGCACTTGGCCGGTTTTTTATTTAAATTTTAACTTTGATGCACCAACCCGAGAGGGCTTGGGGGAAGGGGCCCTACAGTTTTACATGGAACCTGAACCATGGAGCTCAGAAAAGGAAAGTAAGTGATACAAGAAGAGGGGGTCGAACCCATGGCCTCTGGCAAGGAAGGTAAGTTCCCGCGCCGCTGAGCTTTCTTCCGTTTACAGTCCTAAAGACAAGCCGAGTATGAATTCACTACAGGTGGATATGCCTGCAATATAAATGAGGGTAGCTTGCACAATGCCGCACCTACCCGACTGCCTGCCTGCCTACCGCCTGCCGGGCTAGGTCAGGGCGTCAGCGGTCGATACCCAAGCGGCATGGCAATACCACCTCCACTACGACTGGTCGGAGTTTGTCAACAAACAGTACTTACACATTTTTTTTTAAAACTTAATAAATTAGTTTGTTAAGGTTTTACGAAACGACATGAGCTCTTTTAATTTAACGATTTAATTTCATTTTTAGACATAAATAGGGCACACTATTTATGTCTAAAAATTACAATGAAAATCTTTGCAAACTAATTCAAATTTAAATGCCTACTCACATTGGGGAAAATAATCACAAAATAGAAACTATTAATAACCAAGTAGATGTGAAGAGATTGTGTCTGCATGGTATTTTAAGTTTGTTTGCATCTTTTAAGGTGGGCCCAACCCGCTCATCTCCCCATACAAAAGGGGAAAGAAGATCACGCCCATATTTCTTGTCAGAGATCCAAAATGTTGCTCAAAATAGCTTTTTTCGATCGAACTAGATGTCTGATGACCATTGGCATTGTAAAATTGTGTTTGGTTTCCAAGTTATAAGCTCCGAAAGTTCGAATTTTTCGCGCGTTTTATACAATAACTTTGGAGGTGGATTACGCAATGATTAAGTAAGAACATCGTAAAAAGATTAGTCATCAGACATAGCTTATTTAATCAAGATTTATGATCTATTTGGTTTTTGTTAGATTTTTGACTACAGCGGTCGTGGTTTACTTTTAGCTATAAGTCGTTTTGAAATTAAAATTTTCGTAAAGCTTACCAAATCATACACTATGCACATTGTCTTTTTTGTGGACATGTTGCATCTTCCTCATCACGGAGCCTGTCTTATTCTTTGAAACAGAGAAGGTCCCAGAGCGCAACAGCACGGTTTTGTACCGTGCCCGCGAATGAGTTAGGCCCGCCGGGTTGGGCCGCCTTAATGCAATAATAAATTAAGGATACATATTAATAAATGTATACCTAGAGAAAAACAAAGCTGCTTGGGAGCACGTCGTTTGCTTAAGCTCGGCCCAATTGCCGGATGCACGTGGGTCGCCAAACATCTGAGCCACCCTCACCTAGCGCAAGTTTCTCGGAAAGCTGTCAGTTTAAAAATTGGGGTGACCCAACGTAAATGGGACAAAACACGTAACAGCCGCGCACAGCACGCGAAGCGCCGGCCGGCGCGCCGTCGCTACTTTGTACCACCTGTTGATTTTTTTACACAATGTAGGTACTATGAATACGGATCATTTAGGAACCTCCATGTTCCCATTAAATGTTTGGAGGGTTAGTTACCGACATCATTGGGAAAACTGTAGAACAGCTTGCGTCGCAGTATGTTCTTCCTATTGCTATGTATGCTTTATTGTTCGCCCGTCAAGGACAGATAGAAAGGCGAAAGGAAGAATTCATTTAGCGATCTATAAAGAGAATAGGTTATCATGACGACGTTTTGGCAAACTGTACGGATACTGCTAACGCAATGTTTAATAAGTGTGGGCGATCTGTCGATGTAGGAATTGCGGCCAAGCTATGCCCTGGTACTCATTAGCGAGTTACTTGTCTCCTGGATAATTTCTTTCCCTATTTTCCAGATACTGGAGCTATAAGCACGTTCAAAGTACGCGATGACAATGCACCTCCGTGCCTGGTAGGGCCACTGACGGAGTGGCGGGAGGCGGTTGCTTTCCGCTTGGCTCGACTTCCGCTGCTCGCTGCCCGCTGCGAGTACCCACCGGAGTGCACGCCGCGGCCGCATCGACCCACACCTCACGCGACAAGGCGACGTTGTCTAACCTCGCGCATCGCCTGGATGACAGCTAGCTGAACCCAGGACACCTCGACTAAGGAGTCGACTACGCTGAAGCCATCGACGTAAGTTTTAGATTATATAGATGGCTGAAACCCACAACAATCCACACAGAAGACCAAACACGGCTTATATTAGGCCCGCACTGGACCTGTACGGGCAGCGATTGATGCCACAGTAGGGGGAATAGCCCCGACACTGTTTCCCCACTCCCGCCTCCAAAAAGGGGAGGTTGAGACAACCACTTACTCACCAGTACCTTTCTAGGATGTATCATTACTGCAACTAACAGATACGCCTGTGAGAAAAGAGTATACGTATAACCAAACCGCATCCGTTAACGACCGGTCCTGTTCTGTTCGCATCAGAGTGGGTGGACGCTCGGGTCCGATGCCAGATCGGATGACGTCTGTGCTGCGCAACGCCCCTCAACACCTGACACCGACGACGCATATATGAACAGACTGCGCCACACGGCCCGTTTGCTATGCAACACATGGTCATAGAAATGGTTAGGATGAGATTAATAGTCGTAACAGAATCTCAGACTAACGAAAAATTGTACTTTGTGACGTCACTATGCAATACTTTCGAGAATTCGTCCGTACAAAATGTGTCAAAGTGACGTCACAAAGTACTACTTTTCGTTAGTCTCAGTTTCTTTTACGACTATTTATCTCAGCCAAATAGTCGCAACCATGGAGGTGAATGGTCGCAACTGAAACTAAGACTAAACAAACGTAATACCTACTGGTGTCAAAAGTGACATTTCTCGATCAAATACAAAATGTGTCAAAGCAAAGACTATTTATCTCAGCGTGGCTGGGGCATAAGGACACCGCTTCATAATCTAATCGGATACTAATAATAAAGCTGAATAGTTGTTTTTTGTTTGTATGTTTGAATCTTTCTAAGGTTTGAATGCGATAATCTCATGAACTATTAGTCGGATTTACATAACTCGATTTAAACAGACGTTGAACAATTAGTTCCATAGCAGAAAAACTGGAGCCATCTGTTATCTGATATTTCAACAATTTACGATTCAAGAAATGGTCGTCATATCCTTACCTTTAACATATCAGTGGAGCCGGGTACCTCAGCTAGTAAATTATAAATGCGAAACTCTGTCTGTCTGTAACGTATTTACGCCTTAACCGCTGAACCAATTGTGGTGACATGTTTGAAAAATGTTACGGCTTTTCACGCGGCAGGAAGAGAAATTCTCCGACGTTTCGAGCTAATCATTCAGCCCGTTGTCAAGCAGTCGTCTGCTGCGTACGAACGTGGCGGATGCCTCCTTGACAGCGGGCTGATTAGCTCGAAACGTCGGAGAATGTCTCTTCCTGCCGCGTGAAAAGCCGTAACACTTGTCAAACATGTCTGAAGACCGCGGTAATCTCAAAAGTATCACAATTGTGATGAAATTTGGTATAGAGAGTATGGACCTTGGGAGAGGACATGAGCTATCTTTTGGGGTAAAAAATAAACTCAAAGGGGGCTGAGAGTTTGGAGCCCGTAAAACTTAAACTTTTTTTTTCTTTTGGAAGGATTAACCATAAGATAGAATACGCATACGCGAATAAGCACTTATTGAAAACGTTCGACCAATGCGTTCGACAGTCCGTCCGCATTTTAGTTTTGTATCAGAGTGGGCAGTCTAAGTTGTCACCTAAATTGGCGTTACGGCAAACCGACTGTTTGCCGTAACGAGCCGGCGTTTTCTCCAAACTCCATACAAGTTTTTACTAGATATTCTGTGGTTTTACTTCTTCAAGCTGTCAAAGTCAAACGCGGACTTCCGATTTGTATGAAAACGCGGAGTGGACGTAAACGGCAACGTCGACGTATTTACGGCAACGTTGAGTAAGCTGTCAAATCAAGCTCGGACTCGCAAATGTTAGTTCGCTTAACGCCCGCTGCGCGCGCTCTTCAATTTCTCCATACATTTGAAAACGCCAGTCGATCGGTTTGCCGTAACGCCAATTTAGGTGACAACTTAGACTACCGGCTCTGGTCAGTCTTTATTTTCTTTAAAAATAGACTGTTAACCTCATTTCAACATCCGGAACCCTACATGGGCTTCGCATTGAATAAGTTCCCACGCATCGTATCGACCAATAACATCGTCGAAACGGCAACACAGTCATGTCCTGTTCCAAGTATACGTTGCCCAAGTATCGTCCAGGGTCCAGGTATGGCGCCTATTTTCTACGGAAATACGGCGTGATTGGCTCATGATTACCTGTAGCGGTCAAATAAGAGGTAGAGTATTTTTCACTTTAGTTGCGACTATGAAAGCGGCGCACGTGATGTAATTAGTCACCTGTGATTCATTAGCGGCAGCGCACGTCCGAATGTACCCAACTAGATACCTACTTGGCACGTATGTACCATATGTTAGTCATATCATCGCACACTGATAAAACATTGTATACTCATATACATATCATCGCGCCGCTTCCCCATAGGAGCAGGCAACGATGAAAGAGCGCCATACGATACGATTACAATGCAATTTTTAAAACCAAATGGGCAACAAAAGTGGTGGACACCACTTTGTCGCCTCTAATGCGCAATCGTGTGGCAAAACCGTGCAATAATTAAATAAAAAACGCAAAGAAAGATGGAATATCTGAACAGGCAACAGAATTGTATGAAAGGCCGTATCCTTATTTTTAACATATCATTGGTGTATGAGTGGGTGTATGGTCAGTTCCAGCTTGAAACATAGGATAGTTTTGAACCCGAAAGGTGGCACTGTGGTCAAAGATTCAAAGAGTTTATTTGTGATTTTTAGTTTTGTACACTTCTATCACATCGTCAAAGTTTATCACTACCTACATATCTGTGTGATCTTTGTGACGTAACTTGGTGTAGTTTGACTACCAAAAAGTTTAAATAAATGAAATGAAATGAAAAACATAGTATAAAACAAAGTCGCTTTCTCTGTCCCTATATCCCTATGTATGCTTAAATCTTTGAAACTACGCAACGGATTTTGATGCGGTTTTTTTTTAATAGATAGAGTGATTGAAGAGGAAGGTTTACATGTATAATAACATCCATTAATTAGTGGAGAAATACTGTTTTTTTTGAGGTTTCTATTGTGATGTCGTAAATAATTACATTTCTCCGCTTCCATTGCAAATGCAGGCTGAACTTGACCAGCCCGAAATCAGTCAAAAACGACATTGACCCGAGCGGAGCCGGGTACTTCAGCTAGTAGTATATAATTCTACAAATTATTAGCATCCAAAATAATTAATAAAATCACATTAAGGCAAGCAACAAAATTCAATAAAAAAGTAGCATTATGCATTAAACATTCAAATTAATAGCATTAAATAAAACAATTTATCAGAAATTATAATATTAAAGTCAGGCACGAGAGATCTAGATTGTTTTTATTAAGCATGAGAGTAACACACCCGCGAAAGTTTCTAGCCTTATTTTTCCGGGCTCCGCTCGGGTGAATGTCCAAAACGAAATGACCCCGAGCGGAGCCGGGCCACCATTGTAACAATTTAAACTTCATACGGACGCCAACGGACGATGGCGCGATGGAGGGTGGGGAAATTCCGACATCGACGGCGCGGCGCCGAGCGTGGCGGAGTGCGTTCGAGCGGAAACGCGAGAACAGACGTTCGAGCTTCCCACAGGAAGGAACCGACCGTGTCAGCGGCACGGGGAGGGAAGGCGACGCGACGACGCGGCATGCTGCCTCGCGTCCCTCACGCGAGCTTGCCGTGAGCAGGCATCCGTCACTCCTTAATACCTACTCAGATCTTCCCCCGCCGCTCTTGGGAACCCGAGGTTCCAAGTTGAGTCAGGGCCGCGCGCACACGCTCGCACGTCCAGTCAAACAGTCGTTTCGGAAACCGCACTTTCGACGTATTTATTCGTAATAATGTCTTATCATCAGATAATGTACTTTTGCGTGAAGGTATGTTACAGTATACAGAAAAAATTGAAGTTATTTTTCTTTGCGCTACTGAAATATTCTGAAAGTTGAGTTTGTTTTTGGAGTTTAGGTTTATTGACATTTCGTATTGACGTTTTGCCTTATCTGTAGGTATATGTGTTATGAGGGACATGTTGACACTTAATTAACCGGTATCAGCACAGCAATTTTTTAATAAATTAGGTATTACTTATCCATATATTATAAGGAAAAAAGGACATTAATTGGTTTTTTCTAGTGAAAGACAGATGACCCGAAAAGACACATACTGACAAGTACCTATGTAAGTCACTTTATTTTATGCGACCTGACATGGATGGTTAATACCAGACAACTACCGTTATGATATTAGCCCAATACACCACATTCCCGAAGGAATTAGGTGCCATGCCAGTACCTTCCCTTTATGAGCACGGCTACATTAAAGTGGATGGAAAACACGGACAATTTTTCATTGCCGCTTCGACCATCTTTTGATCCAATGCGATGGTACGAACCCGGGCGGGCTTAAACCCTTCCACCTAGTAGGGGAAGGGGACTACAGTTTTACATGGATTCCGAAACATGGAGCAGCTCACATTCGTGACGAAATGCACTTATCAAACTCGGAAAGAGAAATAAAGTGGTGCATTGAACGCAGACCTCTGGTACGCTAGGCCAGTCCCCGCGCCACTAGGCTACGAGCCGCTCATACGAGTCATACATAATTTTGTGCGGTCGGTCGATTCTACATCATAGAATATTCGTTGAAACATGGTTTTCTTAGAGAGTCTTGATGAACACATCAAACGTTGTTATAAGTGCAAACACGGACATACATATTATACTGGCCGAATAATCACCGCTTTTCAGTAGGAGTTAGATAATTGTAGATATATTATAAATAAATAGTTTTGAAAGTTGTGTTTTATTCGACTTTTAAAACGATAGGCGGCAGCGCGTGACAACCCTAGCGCAAGCCACATTTGAGCGACAAAAGTGGTATGGTCAGGCGGGGGGCGAGGACGCGTTTCATCTCGCCGCCGTGCCGACAGTGAGCGAAGTAATAGATACTTTAGCTTAGCGTCAATTAAGATCAAAATTGATTACTTACTGTCAGGGAGTGCAACTTCTGTGCGTAGCACTATTACTTATTCCCGTGAGGTGCGTGGGAAAATAGCGCCGCCTCCGCGCCGTCCAGTCACGCACACGCATACAAAATTACCTTTTCTATTCCCGTCTATCATTTCTAAAGAGTGCGATAAATAATCGCAACTGGAACTAACACTGACCGAAAGTAACACTACCAAACTAGTGTTAAAGTGACATTTTGTCCATACAAAATGATCACTGAAGAGAAAGGAAGAAATAGCATGCGTCCGATATCGCCATCGCGCGCGAATGTGCTCTAAAAATGCGCTCGTCAAGTCGGTTCCGACCCACACAAACCCTCCAATACGTCTGGGACTATGTTTGCATGTTCCTCATCGCGCATTTGGGGAATGTGGGGCTAGACGGCAAAATAAGTGCTCGAAACTGTTTTCAACATTGAAGACAGGAAAGGAGGCGGTCTATATTTAGGCCCATGTCAGTAGTAATATAATAAGTCTATGGGCCTAACAAGTAATAATATATTACATATAATAATATAATATAACTTAAAAAACATAGATCTAGAAACAATTGCCACCTATCGGATCCTAAGAACCATAAACGTGACGGCATACGTTTTAAAAACCGGCCAAGCCGTTTAAGAGAACAATTACGAACACACGCACACATAAATGTTAATTATGCTAGTTAATATTTCCCAATTCCCGATCCTGTTCGGGGAATAGTACACAAAAGCCTCAAGTCCGCCTTCTAACCTACATTGTCGATTAGCTTTTTAGGGTACCGTACCCAAAGGGTGAAAACGAAACCCTATTACTAAGCCTCCGCTGTCCGTCCGTCCGCCCGCCCGTCTGTCACAGGGCTGTATCTAATGAACCGTAATAGGTGGCAGCTGAAATTTTCACAGAGTGTGTCTTTATTTTGCCGCTATAACAACAAATAGTTAAAATAAATAAAAATTAAAGGGACGGTTGATGGGACGGAACCCTTCGTGTGCGAGTCCGACTCGCACTTGGCCGGTTTTTCAAATGTATATAATAGAGTATTTATACCATGACGAAGAGTGCGCGCAGCGGGCGTTAAGGCGCTAGGACTAGCCAACTACTCGCGCCATACAAATGCACTTTATAACAAATGTAATAATATGTAGTGAAACGCTTCAGCAAATCCAAATAGAACTCCAGACTGATAATGGATTGTTAATATTTTTTTATTCCATCATTTATTTAAATAATAATAAAAATAAAAAAGTTGATTTTTCTCATTAGAAATCTGAAAGTAATTCGATTTCTAGATATAAGCAAAAACAGCATATATGCATAAACAAAAAATTCCATTTGCTTTTAGATTTCTACATTTAGTCAAAAAAGTTCGGAAATGGACACCGTTTCCGCAATGTATTTTGTATAGAAAAAGGAAACATACATTAACGAAAATAATTCAATTCCTAGACAAGGAATCATATATTGTAAGAATGACACTTATAATCGTCAGACTTAGTTAGTTAACTTGGGGTGCCTCGTCTAACTTTGCGATTTGGCTAGTACCAGGCCCTAACATTTGCGAGTCCCGAGTTTGATTTCGGCAGGTTGAAGAAGTAAAACCACAGAATAAGTAGTAAAAACTTCTATTGGTTTAACGTTTTTACGCCACTTCGAAGTTACGTAAACGCCAATTTAGGTGGCAACTCAGACAAGACAGACAACAGACAATAACGGCCCGCGAACATGGATGTGAAGAATGTTCACATCCATACCCGCGAAGCCAGTGGCGGTACAAGACGACGACGGTGATGCTCTTTTCTTTTCTTAACTCAAACATTTTTCCTCAGGGTTTTCTCCAACTGTCACCAGAAGGAATTCTCCGTAGGCCGCAAAAAACAACCCACACCTGACTTGTTATTCGTTTCAATGTACAAACGACGGTGCTGGATCTGTTTAAGGTGGCCCAACCCGCTCATCTCCCAATACAAAAGGGGAAAGAAGATCACGCTCATATTTCTTGTCAGAGATCCAAAATTTTGCTCAAAATAGCTTTATTTGATCGAACTAGATGTCTGATGACCATTGGCATTGTAAAATTGTGTTTGGTTTCTAAGTTATAAGGTCCGAAAGTTCGAATTTTTCGCGCGTTTTACACAATAAGTTTGGAGGTGGATTACGCAATGATAAAGTAAGAACATCGTAAAAATATTAGTCATCAGACATAGCTTATTTAATAAATATTTATGATCTATTTGGTTTTTGGTAGATTTTTGACTACAGCGGTCGTGGTTTACTTTTAGCTATAAGTCGTTTTGAAATTAAAATTTTCGTGAATCTTACCAAATCATACACTATGCACATTGTCGGCCTTAAGGCGGCCCAACCCGGCGGGCTTAACTCATTCGCGGGCACGGTACAAAACCGTGCTGTTGCGCTCTGAGACCGTCTCTGTATAAGACAGGCTCCGTGATGAGGAAGATGCAACATGTCCACAAAAAAGACAATGTGCATAGTGTATGATTTGGTAAGATTTACGAAAATTTTAATTTCAAAACGACTTATAGCTAAAAGTAAACCACGACCGCTGTAGTAAAAAATCGAACAAAAACCAAATAGATTATAAATCTTGATTAAATAAGTTATGTCTGATGACTAATCTTTTTAAGATGTTCTTACTTTATCATTGCGTCATCCACCTCCGAAGTTATTGTATAAAACGCGCGAAAAATGCGAACTTTCAGAACTTATAACTTAGAAACCAAATACAATTTTACAATGCCAATGGTCATCAGACATCTAGTTCGATCAAATAAAGCTATTTTGAGCAAAATTTTGGATCTCTGACAAGAAATATGGGCGTGATCTTCTTTCCCCTTTTGTATGGGGAGATGGGCGGGATGGGCCACCTTAAGAGTGGTTTTTTCTCTAGGCATGCCCCCCGGCCTTAGAATAAGATATACCCTGGATAGAGAAGAACAATGGTGCCGACACGGCAGCGCCATACTACAATGCCACATTGTTAATTTCTACGAACGGATAAGAAATTGTGAGTTTATCGATAGAAACCTTGCGATCTAGTATGTACCTGCCTTTCAGGTGAAATTAGTCGAATGGCTTATTTTCCAAATCGCTTTACTCCAAAAAGCCCTTTTTACAGTAGAGACAAAAAACTGTTTAAATAATTAAGTCTATGGCCAAAATATTGGTAGTGAAAAAAAAAGTTCTAATATTCCTATTCTTGCATAATTCGCAAAAAAATCCGGCTATTACGTTTTTAGGGTTCCGTACCCAAAGGGTGAAATCGGAACCCTATTACTAAGCCTCCGCTGTCCGTCCGTCCGTCCATCCGTCCGTCCGTCCGTCCGTCCGTCCGTCCGTCCGTCCGTCCGTCCGTCCGTCCGTCCGTCACATGAACCGTAATAGGTAGGCAGCTAAAATGTTCACAGAGTGTGTATTTATTTTGCCGCTATAACAACAAATAGGTCAACTAAAAAAATAATAAAAATTAAAGGTCTTTAATTTAATTTTTATTGGGTCCCCTTTTTAATTTATAAAAACGTAATTGTTTGTGTTAAATCTTGTACGATGGTACGGAACCCTTTGTGTGCGAGTCCGACTCGCACTTGGCGGGTTTTTTTTATATATTTATTTTTAAATTTGGGCATGTGTTGTTTGGAAACTAAACTTTTAGATGCGTCAAATGGAAACTAAGAATAAAATATTTCTTTGAAAAAAATAATTAAAAATTTCGTTTATTGTGCATTTATTTATTGATTTGAGCTTAGTAGTAGATATTATAAAATTAACCTAAAAATAACTGAGCGCCTACTCGTTGCATGTCTTATATTTTTATTCATCCTCTCCGTCAACGTTGCAATGTGTTGCAGGCAGTGATAAGTAAAAGGATGTAGGCCACTGAAGATTTTTTCCGACATTACTTTTTCAGCCCCCGTGGCGTATTGGCGTCGTCGGGCAACTCTTCTAGCCATATGCCGCGCTATTCATAAACAAACCTAAGCTACGGATGCAAAAACAATTTTAATCGCCCTGTAATCTCGCGATCTGCCTATGCATGCGGGCATTTGCTAGAGTTTGTGAGTTGTCTTTCGGTCTTGCGTGGTATTATTATTCCGGGAGGTCACGACATTTTTGGTCACGATAAGGTAAATGGCTGAACATGGGTTCACACATTGAACTAAAAAAAACAACTAGAAGCGCCATCAGAGTCAAACATCATACAAGAGTCCATTTCAACTCGTTTTCCCCTCTAGCCCATGGTGTCGCCTTCATGATTTTTTTATTTTCCCGCTCTCAGTTATAATTTTTAATCAACAAACGTTTTGCCATCTAAATTATTCATAACATACTCATATTACTATTTATAACCAAATATAAGATTTGAATATTCAACTAACACACAAAACATTACGCAAATCGGGTAATTTAAAATTGCAACTTTCGTATTAATCCCCACCTCAGAGATCTTTTTCTTAACCCGGTATCACTCAGTTATTCGTCGCATTCTGTTGCATGAGAGCGAGAGGGGCCTACATAGGAAAATCATGTTCGCTAGAAAGGGCGCGCACTTGTCTGAGAGAACACCATCCTCCGGCGAACGCGATACACACACACTCACACCACAAATGCATGACTGACAGAGACCTATAGTGAAGTACTTCATAGAATATACGTATGCTAGAAAGAGATACCGGCTTTTCCGATAGTTTTGTCGTTCAATGTCGGATATCACGATAACGACACCGCGCCGTACGCCATACTCCCACACATATCACCACGGAATATTGAGGCATATCACCATAATATAACGCCATTTGATAAAATGTCGATAGCAAACCTGTGATATGTGATTCTATCTTCCGTCTTGGCTTTCCCGTAATCGTTTTTACATGTTTACACTACAAACGACGGCATAATTCTTCCTTTCTTCTACCATAGATCAGACCTGTACAATCGTCAAACACGCGCGAACGCCGTTACGGGTGTATCGAAACTGACAGCTCAGGTACTCTAAATTGTTCGAATTAGAGTACCTGACTTGACACGCAGGGGAAAGCTCAGAACGGATCTAAATGATTTCTTTATATCGATGGGTTCACATGTTAGAGACCAACCCTTGGATGCTAAATAAGCCAGTCTGCCTGCGCCAAGTGGTTGCGTTATCTAGATTGGCTATATAAAATAGAAGTTGGTATGTAGGTACCTGCTGATGAATATGCTGATGGTCTTGGAATATTGATACCCAATAATTATACAACAATAACTAGTCGGTTTTTCAATTAAATACTTAAATATACGTTCGTTATATCTGTAACCTAAATCGCCTATAACTACGAAATGCAAACAAGGATTTGTTCAGTTTTGGTATTACTAAGTAAGTATGTACTGATACTTTCATGCTGCATTATTTGCAGCCATTTTTTTTTCATACATTTTTGTTATAACGATAATTACTTTTTCAGGCGCATTATCTAGGTAACGCAACCACTTAGCACAGACAACCTGACACATTTAGCTTCATAGGGTCGGTCTTTATCCTGTGAACCCAGTCTCAGCCATTTACGTTATCGTTACCATTTCTGTCGCGACCTCCTAGTTTATATGGATTAGCCCAGTGGCTAATCCAAGTGTTTAGGGTTCCGTTCCAATGGAACCCTATTACTAAGACTCCGCTGTCCGCCCGTCCGTCCGTCCGACCGTCTGTCACAGGGCTGTATCTCATGAACGATAATAGGCGGGCAGCTGAAATTCGCACTCGCACTTGGCCGGTTTTTTGTGGTCTTATATGTATGCAAAATAAGAAAGAAAATGTTTTCTGTTTGCATCGCATGATCGTGAATGCTTAGCATATATTGAATGTAGAACAAGTTACCTTAACTTAGCCTTAGTTACAGGTGAGAGTATGCAGAAATCTAGTTCGCTTCGCCTGGCGACCTCGAGCGGAGTCGTAAAGTTTACAAAACACGCGCCGAAATTTACAAAACATCGCCCGCCTTGTGAAGAAACAACTTTTACTTTTTACAGAGACCGAACGCCGCCGCACCACTATCGCGGGCATTTATCTGTCGACATTGTCGCAATTCTGCTCTAAGCACGGAGGGCCGAAAAGTAGCCGCTCGTAGCTAAAGGAACGCGGGGACTTGCCTGCCATGCCAGTGGTCACGGGTTCGATCCCCGCCCCGCTCATGCACCACTGCAGAAACACCCGCCGGCAGACATTTCCACATCCTGGCGGTGCGGCAGAAAAATGAGTTTGAGAAATGGTGAATTTACAACAAGGGGGTTGACATTCGAACCTAACCTAACCTAACCTAACCTCGAAATCGAAAAAGAGGCGTCGTATCACCAAACTACCGAGGTTGACAGATGTGTAATGTTATTTATGTACATGAAGACAGTTGTAAGTTATGTTCAATAACATGGAGGTGAAGAAATAATTCCTCACCTCCATGTTCAATAACGGATAATGCAGTCATGTATCGATGTGTATGAACACGTGATTAAAAAAATCACCAAATTCTTCAGAGCATTCCTGCCTAGGGCGCTGCGAGCGAGACGCGCCAAGAGGCACCGCGGAGGCGGCGTCGTCGGAGGCGTACTCGTGACGTGTTGCAAATTAGCGACGCGGTGAGAACTGGAGAACCGACGCTGGTTCAAGGTCCGAGCCCCTAGTCTCAGTTGTCACCTAAATTGGCGTTTACGCCAAACCGATCGACTGGCAGCATGTCCTGAGTGGTCAGTCTGAGTTCTCACCTAAATTGGCGTTTACGGCAAACCGATCGACTGGCGTTTTCTCCAAACTTCATACAAGTTTTTACTAGATATTCTGTGGTTTTACTTCTTCAAGCTGTCAAAGTCAAACGCGGACTTCCGATTTGTATGAAAACGTGGAGTGGACGTAAACCGCAACGTCGACGTATTTACGGTAACGTTGAGTAAGCTGTCAAATCAAGCTCGGACTCGCAAATGTTAGTTCACTTAACGCCCGCTGCGCGCGCTCTTCAATTTCTCCATACATTTGAAAACGCCAGTCGATTGGTTTGCCGTAACGCCAATTTAGGTGACAACTGAGACTACCGGCTCTGCTCCTCACACGCGCGGTAAGCCTTCAAACTAAATATTGATCGACTGGCGTTTTCAAATGTATGGATAAATCGAAGAGCGCGCGCAGTGGCCGACGAGTCCGAGCTTGTTTTGACAGCTTACTCACCGTCGTCGCCGCCCGTACTTCGACGTTGCCGTTTACGCCGACTACGCAATTTAATACAAATCGGAAGTCCGAGTTTGACTTTCACAGCTTGAAGAAGTAAAACCACAGAATATCTAGTAAAAAATTGTATGGAGTTTGACGCTTTTACGTTCCGGTGAGAACTCGGACTGACCACTCTGATCAGCCTCCACAACAGTCCACCGCCGCGCCCGCCGCCACGCGCCAGTCAGAAGTGTTAGAACACACCAAGGAGCGGACCCAACAATTGCGTCGCCTTGAAGGTTGCTCACTCGGCCGGAGGTTGGCCGACTCCAAATATCATTGCCATATTCGGCAATGACGGTGTTATGGTAATGAAGTCACATAGGCGAGCGAGAGACATGCTAAAGAAACAAAAACAGCTCAAAAGCGCAAGGAAGTATCGAAGGTTTGATTGATTGCAAATTATTTATTAAGCCACAAAAAACTATTTACAAACGAAAGTACAGTGCAATAACAACATATTAAGTGGGCCGCAAAGGCGGACTTATCCCTCGAAAAGATTTATTCCAGGGACCCCCCTTTATTTTTTATATTTTTTTATTTTACCTATTTTTTGTTATAGCGGCAAAATAAATACACACTCTGTAAAAAAATCAGCTGCCTACCTATTACGGGAGATACAGCCCTGTGACGGACGGACGGACGGACGGCGGAGGCTTAGTAATAGGGTTCCGTTTTCACCCTTTGGGTACGGAACCCTACAAATCATGGATACAAGTTAAGTTATCAAAAAAACAGAAAAATCATTCTTAATTTTACTGAGGAATCAGGCACGTGCCATTGTATGGAACTTAATCCCCTCATCATCCTTTTAATGAGCTAAAGCAGCAGGATACATTTCAGACCAAGTACAGAAACTGCTGGTAGATTATTTCGTAATTAGACGATTCTACTAATTCGGCGGAAAGCAGTGGTTCCGGTACCGCTGGGGGCCGGGAGGACGGGAGTAAAATTGGAGAGGCATATGTCCAGTAGTGGACGCAAACACGCTAACTAACTGACTAATTCCTTTGAAAAGTGATTACAGTAAAATTTAAGCTTTAAGAAAAAATCCAAAGTTGAAATTAAAGCTTTCATAATCGCAACAAGGAAATCACTACCTATTTGAATTTTAAAAAAACTGTTCCAAGGGAAAGTCGCATTGCCAAAAGTTTTCAAAGCTGTGCAGAATATACGATTTTTATTGCAACACGAAAACGCGTCTTCCCACACTTCCCTAACATCGAGTAGGTTAGGTACTAAGAAAGACCAAAGCTGTTTATTGAAGAATCAGGGGGTTTACCAGGTTAATAACTTTCCAGGTGAATAGTAGCTGAACAGGGAAAAGCGTGATTATAAAATATGGTCGAAACGGCAATCAAAAAATTTCCGTGTTGTCCAAACAGTTGTAAAATTACAATTTTGTATTCTTGATCGTAATGGGAAGGTCCTGGGCTTAATTCTTTCGGGAATGCGTTATGTGGAACTTTCAACCTTCCTCAAGTCCTGTCAATTCTTTATTTATAGGCGCGTTAAGGATGTTCCGACCCATAGAATGTTTTTTTTACACAGAACGCAAAAAGTATTGCACTTTAAATCACGAATTCGTCAAAAATATTAAATATAGCCATAGTAGTTGCAGCGAAAACATATTCACAATTTCAGGTTTAATGGTTTCGTTGTAATTGCCGATTAGAAGTTTTACACCGTTAGATGGCGCTGTTAAATAAAAATCGTATTTAAATAAATTGTAACAAAAGCAATAATCCTGAAATTGTGAAATTGTTTTCGCTGCAAGTAATATGACTATATTAAACTTTGATTATTAATTCGTGGCTTAAAGTGCAATAATTTTTGCGTTATGTGTGCGAACAACTTTATATGGGTCGGAACAGCCTTAAACTTTGTTCCTCAATATTCCGTGTTTCCCCCAAAGTAGGTACCTACCTACTGAGCGCAACAGTCTCGGCGCAACATTAGGCGTTGGCACAGAATAAGTAATAGTGCTAGCAATGGCAAGGAAAATGTACGTGGGTCAAAGTCCAATGTGTGGCGTCTAAGGTGATGCCGCTTGTACAACCTGGGGTCCTTTTTTAGGGTTCCATACCCAAAGGGTGAAAACGGAACCCTATTACTAAGCCTCCGCTGTCCGTCCGTCCGTCCGTCCGTCCGTCCGTCCGTCTGTCACAGGGCATAATTAAAAAATAATTATAATTAAAGGGGGCCCCCATACAAAAAACGTTTTTTTTGGATTATTTTTTTGTACGATGGTACGGAACCCTTCGTGTGCGAGTCCGACTCGCACTTGGCCGGTTTTTTTATTATGTAAATGGACATGGATGGCTGAATATCACACCCTGCGTTCATGATATCAGCCAGTGGAATTAGGTGCCATGCTCGGACACTTTATGAGCACGGCTATCTAGGTAACATGGAACTAGATGGAAAACGCGGTCAATACCAACCATCTTATAATTAAATGTGATGGTACAAACAGAAGGTACCAACCGCCTAAATGCAGGGGAAAGAGGCCTACAGTCGTATTCAGAGTGAACCTGTCGTGTTCAGAGTGGGAGTACTAACTTTAATCCGCTGGAGTAAACCTGTTTTGTATGGTTAGTCCGGTACTAATCTCGTACTAAGTTTTGACAGGTGCTCTCTGAATGCGACTGTACGGGATTAGCAACGGACTAACCATGCAAAAACCGGTTTAGTCCGGCAATAATCCTCGCACTCTGAATACGACTGCTAAAGTTGAACATGGATTCGGAATCAAGGAACAGCTCGCATTCGATTTAGGTACTTATAGAACTCAGAAACGGAAAGAAAGTGGTGAATAAACGGGGCGGAGATCGAACCCATGACCTCAAGCAGAAGAGAGTTCTTTCTTTTTGCAGCCTCTGTGAAAGTTCAAAAAGCCCATGGGCGTTGTCGGGAAGCTTTTTGAGGGCCTGGCGTACAGACCTAGGCATATGTAATGTGGCCATGGACATTTCGCCAGCTCTATTCAATGGTACACACCTGCGGAATCGGAGAGCTCAGCGAAATTTCGATATGTGATTTGTAATTCGTAATAGAGGCTCTGAGCACTGTCAACGCGCTACGGACCAGCTGTTTTCACGCTGTCAGCGTTTGAGCGCAATTCGGACCTGATTAACTATTTACATAAACGTATTGTAAATATATTTGAATACGTTTTTGGCATTTATGCACAAGGTGAAAATGGAATTAAATATGTACGAACATGTAGCAACCTACATACCTGTAAACTATAAACTTAATTATTGTCTAGTTGGCTACAACAACGCTTGTTCAAACGTGATTACTCATCAAATTCTCGGCTAATAGATGGGTAGGTACTGCATAGTTTATGTATGCATTTTTGTATTTTTTCAATAATCATGAATCCTACATTTCGTCCTCCGCGAAACTATTTAATCGCATATGCAGGCTTTTTGTAGTCATGGACCCATGGAGGTGAGGAAATTACTTCACCTCCATGCATGGACCCTTTGCAGAATTACAAATATATTACGAACCCCGTCCGAACTCACTTCCACCACAGAAAAAGTAAAATATGTATTATATATATATTTTAATTTATTCGTCATACCAAACATTTTCATAGTCACGAACGCCTGCAAATTAATTTTATCTAAGAAATCTCAAATTATTACACCTACCTTGATGGTAACGATGAAACAAGGTAAATCATCCAAGGACTCACACACACAAGTCAAACAAACGCGCACATAGAGCCACGGAACAACTTCACGAACTCAGGTGAAACGCAGGGCAGGTTTCGCCACTACTTCACTCAATTCAAACACAAGTTGCACTAAAACACGTGGGTGTCACAGTCGGAAACTATTGCACACATAGAAACACGAAACTTTCAATAAAATGAGGAATGTTTTGAATTTAGAACGCGGAACACGAAGAGAGGCGCGCAACAACCGTCCCGTCTCTCAAGTCAGCGGCGACTGAAAAAACTAGCCAACCGGCAGGCAGGCAGGCAAGCAGAGTTGCCATGCGACGGATGGCAATTCCCTCCGCTACTCGCGCGCCGCGCGTGATTCAGACAGGTAGAGTATCAGTTTTCTCAAATCTGCTCAACATCCAGGAACTTCACGAAACCGTCTCGTCGCGTGTCGTCTCGTCTCGTCTGAAGGAAACTACATACATTCTTGCATAATTCTGGTTATGGAGGTAAAAGTACGCACATGACTTGTCCAGTAATTCGCCAATAAACTGAATACATAGTAAATGTCGTTTACTGTCGGTATGCCATGAAATTATAGATTTACATACAATATTTTAAAATAAAAAAACCGCCTTCAAAAAAACTCACCGGAACTAAAAAGCAAAAAATAATTGTTTACCTACTTTTAATGATTGTACGATAAGCTATTTTGTTACCTAACTAATTATATGCAATTTCTTAATTTTAATCATCTTTTGAAGTCGGTGCCTTGGGTAGACGTTCTGTAAGGGCTGTACGTAGGCAGTTTCAGTTTATTTATTTCCTACTAATGGAGGAAATAAAAACAACTGAAACTGGCGGTCTACTCATGAAAGCGATCGTCTGTCAATGTAGAAAAAATATGCATATTTTTAATTTTTAGAGTTTGACAGCACCGAAGACGAGAACATCTCGCTTTCGCTTTCCTGATTAGATAGATATGCAGAGCCCGTAGTCCCAGTTGTCACCAAAATTGGCGTTTAGGCCAAACCGATCGACTGGCGTTTACAAATATATGGAGAAATTGAGGAGCACGCGGCGAACTAACATTTGCGAGTCCGAGTTTGATTTGACAGCTTACTCATCGTCGGCGTAAATACGTCCACGTTGCCGTTTACGCCGACTCCGCGTTTTCATACAAATCGGAAATTCGAGTTTGACTTTGACAGGTTAAAGAAGTAAAACCACAGAAAAAGTAGTAAACATTTGAATGGGGTTTGACGTTTTTACGTAACTTCGAAGTTGTGAAGTGGGAACTCAGACTGACCAGTCTGATCATTATTTATTCTGTGACTACATATTTTACCAATGACATTTGACTTGGCCAAGCGGCCAAGGTTCTTTTAGGGACTGCCACCTGACGAGACGACAATTTTTCTAATCCACTCTGTTTTATTTCGAAATGATCTTGTCATTAGTCCGCTCTGAAGCCAAGTCGGCTAATAGTGGTTCGGATTCCACGTAAAACTGTAGGTCCCCATTCCTTACATACTAGGTGGTAGGGTTAATCACGCCCGGGTTGGTACCATCGCACTGAATTAAGGATGGTCGAAGCAGCACTGAATTAACGATGGTCGAAGCAGCAATGAAAATTATCCGTGTTTTCCATTCAGTTTAATGTAGCCGAGCAATATAAGGAAGGTCCTATAAGGTTCCCACGTGGTCATTGCCACGTGGTATGTTAGGCTAATATCGGATGGTCATTTGGTATTAGCCATCCATGTCCAGTTACATAAAAAAATATAGATAACTTCACTTTCGAGCGTTAGAGTTATGGGAGCGTGATGCAGTTGTATTGGTTTCCTTTAATTTTGTGTTATTCCGGGGTTATCTCAAAATTGTAAATAAGTTTTAGTTGTGGTTTAGTTTGTGTTTACTAGCCTATTTTGTGAGTACTGCACAAAGTGCCCACTTTCTCAAGAAACAATTATGTATATATTATGAAGTCATTTTGAAGATCGCGCGCGTTTTTATTATAATTACGCGTGGCGTTTGTAGCGTGCGCGCAGCTGTAAAGATGCGAAAATAATGTTCGTAGAGTGTGGCAATCATCGAAGAATGTCAACTGATTTTATAAAGAAAGAAATAAAAGCGAGAATTTTACTGTAATTACTACAGACACGAAGAGTTTTAAATGTAGCAAGCATCAGTGGCGGAGGCTCCATACATAGGTAGGCGCTGTTTGAGGAGACTGGATTGCTGCTAATGCTGCAAAGTAAACTAATAATAATATTTGAGATGAGTCGCTGCATTTGTCATGAATTGTGAGTGGGCCTATGGATAAAACCACTGCGTAAAACCAAAGTTGAAAGTAAATGCCGGTAAATGGCAAGTTGCGGCCCACACAAACCATAAGTGCATTTCTTTACAAATACGCGTTGTTCCATGGTTCGGAACCCATGTAAAACTCTAGGTCCACTTACCATGTGGATGTTTAATGAATCATTGTATACAGCGGACAACGTTGTACTTATTATGTAGAGTTAACTCTACTTGCTGTAGTAGATTGGGCAATAACCAGATTTTGCAGTCTTGAGCACATCAAGTTTTGTGTTATCTGGCATGGATGACCAGCATAACCAATTTCCGTGGAAACTGGACGCAGCAGGTCTATTCCTGGCATTCAGTAATCAGGAATCAGGAATCCTGAGTCTAGAAAACAGCTTTTATAGCGATTTTCAAAGCGAGCTTTTCGACGGAAAACCTTGATTAATAAAAAAACTATGCTCTGGAATATTTTCGTCAAGAAAATCGCTGCAAAATAGGTTTTCTAGACTTAGAATAGGTTCTCTAGGATTCCTGATTCCTGATTACTGAATGCCAGGAATAGACCTGCAGTAATATGTGCACACAATGAATGCGAGTTGCATTAGGAGCTCAGGATAAGAACCAAGTGGATGCTTTACCGAATCCGATTAGAATATACAGCTGATAACGTTGTACTTAGATGTAGAGTTGACTCTACTTTCTGTATTTGATTGGGCTGCTTTCCACCGACAGAGTTAGGGTTTTCGAACAGAACGATTTTAGAGCCCAAATATTACACTAAGGAAAGATGCTAGATGGCGCCGCATTGTCACTACCATTCAAAGCAAGCAGTGCTGCGCCCCACGCCCCTCCACCGACCCCCCCCCCCCGCTCATGCCGCACACCTCAACCGTCGCCGTACCGCCTTTTACCTGGCACCGGTAACCACGGAGCGCGCATGCGTCACCGCGCGCGAGAGCATCGCACGTTGCATGCTGTTGATTCGTATGTACCAGGTGTACCCACTAATAGTGGGCCACTGCTATTCATGATAGAAGCACTCGGTACCTACATTACAATTTGTGATTCATATCTATAATCCAGATAAACTTTTGGCAGCATAAAGGGCCTTTGGGTCGTATGTTGACCCATTTATGGAACTTTTTATTTATAAGTAAGTAAATAAATTACTTGAAAACTTTACTTTATTCAGCTAAAAATACCGAGAAAGTTTGGAGATGCGTCTTTAAATTTAATGTCATAGGTCGTCTAGATTGGGCGACAGTAGGGGAAGGGGGCCTACAGCCTAGTATTATCTTTGCCTAAAGTTTTAGAAAGATTCGAAACATGGGACAGCGCGTATTCGTGAATCAAATCAAAATCAACGTCAAAGTATGATCAAACACGTCACTTTGTGTGGACAGTATGGAAGGAACTCTAAGCGGTTCATTAAAAGTGACGTGTTTGAACATTGATTAACTCAGCCGTTTCTTCGTGCAACCGGGGCTTTGAATTTTCCACTTGAATAATTTTGATAGATGATATTGTGGTAGTCAAGAGTTAGCTCTTCACCAATGTATAATAATGTTCTTTGTGAGTAGTAGTAATCGATCAACCACTGTTGAAATGAAAATGAAAATAATACTTTATTTGCAGCCATACGGTACAAAAAGGCGGAAATTAATGCCATTAGGCATTCTCTACCATTCAACCATTTAACTAGTTTGGAAGTATCAATGAAAATTAATAATCATACAAACCTGGAGTAGTTTCTTGTCGGCTCTTCTTCGCCGAAAGTAATCGAACCGACATGAAAAAAGACAAATTCGAGTATGTAATATACATCTATTGGAGGAAATAAAAAAAACAGATACTGAAGCCATATGAAACTAAACTCAGAAGGAGAAAGAAAATGGTGCATGAACGGGCAGCGTTTTGAACCCTCTGGCATACAGGCTAGGACCCGGCTCCGGCGCCACTGAACTACGAGCCGAGAATTACATGGAATAAATTTGTAGTATTCAATACAAAAATAACAAAAAAATTACCGACTTCAAAGAAAAAGCACTAAAAAGTAAAAAAACAATTGCCATATTTGTAGTTACGATTATTTTTATTTTTTGCCCGTCAGCCGGGCACGCGCTGCGCTAATCAAGAGAACCTTGACTACCTTGGCTGACACCGACACAACCGACACAAACATTATCGTAGCTACAAAAATGGCAATATTTTTCTACTTTTTATTGCTTTTTAGGGTTCCGTACCCAAAGGGTGAAAATAGAACTCTCTTATTCTACCATACAACCACCGTTATGATATTGGCCCAACACACCTCTTAACCTCTGCCAGAAATCCTACCCTCTATCGCTCTGATAGGATCGAGAACTGATGGCATAGGCTACTACGGAGGCGCTTGGCACGAGTTGTGAACGTGCTTGGTACGAGTTTGAAACGTGATCGATACGGCCACGGGGCGATCCACGGCCTGATGTTGGTAGCGGCGACGTGTTGGCGTCGCGAGGGCGAAGCACCCCGTCGCTAGCGACCGAGCACGTGCAGCGCGACGCCGGACGCGTTTAGAGGCCGGAGGCGGTGACGGCGATCGCGGACTGGCACCAGCAGCGCCGAGGCAGTTGGGCGTTGCTCATCGTGCCTGCTGCCAGGCTTGGACTGTGCCCTAGCGCCGGTGGTACCATTTGAGGTTCGTTCCTTTTCTCCATCACACCGAACCGGGACCTTTCACATCAACATCGCCCTTGATTCGACATCGCCCCATATTTAAAGATATTTGTAATACATGCCTTTCGAGCATTGGTTGTTGTCCTTGCTAGTCTGGGCGGACAAGATCCTAGGTCACAATCAGGTCCTCTGCTGCCCAGACGATTTCACACTTGACTTGTGACCTTACAGACACCTGACAGGAACCCAATGAAGCGATGTTACTCCTCCCCGACGACATGCCTCTCTCGCAACATCTCGCTGAGAGCAACCACAGAATATGTGCCGCATGTGCGGCAGCCGCCTGTACTGTTGGTTGCCGGCTCAAATGCATTAGGCACTTGCCCATATGTTTGACTCACGGTTTGACTCGTGAAGTTATACATGCTAGAACAGCCACGGGTAGGGTTGCCAGGCATCCGGCTTTAGCTGGAAATGTTTTGCTATTTATGGCCCTATTTTGACCGTATTCGCTACCGGCTTTTGTTAGGATTTTCGTCGTTCGCCGGCTCCGCCTGTTGAACGGGAGAAGCAATGCAGAATGGTGCTGACCCCAACCACCACAGCCGACCGCATAAGCGGTGCGCGGCGACCAGGGTTCTTGGTAAATTATATCACCGATTTATCCGGGCTTTTAGGGAAGAGCGTCCGATCTAATATAGCGTATAATATAAGTTCGGCCTTTGTATTTTAGAACCCACGTAAAGACTAAAACGCCTCTCATGGACATGGTAACTTAAGCCGCACTAACACCTCTCATGTATTATATTGAACCGCGGAGAGCATGGACAATTGGCCGACCTAAAGCCGCCGCTAGCCACGAAAATAATATCGTGAATAATAATAGTTCACCAATGTCAATGCTGAGTGTCCCGGTTTTTTCAATATAGCCCCAATGTGCGGCGATACGGGTAATGTCCACATGCCACTTCTCCTTCCTTTTCTCTTCTGTGATGTAAACCCAACAGGCGTGTGTACTCTACACAAATGGTTTCAAATAGATCCAATTGTATTCAATGAAGTGCCGTAGCGGGCGGAGCGCGCACAGTGGGACGAGGCTGGAATAAAGCATGTTTCTGTTATTTTCTAAAATATTGAATATACATATTTATAGCGCTTATCCTGGCTGCAAGGGACGTAACCTGCACATATACACTCTTAACAAGTCACGTGGACGGTTCTTCTCGCATCGCTGGTTCAAATGCTGGGAAGGAAGAACTCTCTAAAACTAAAATTATAAATACCTAAAGAATCGGTTTGAGTTCTTCGCTGTCGCTGTGAAGGGATACACGAGGTTTGGAGTAGCAAAGCGTGGGACTTTGCCGGGCGTTTGCGTAAATTAGACATAGATAGACCCATGATCAGCGAGCTAAGACAACCTGTTTCATTGGGCAATTAGCGGAGGAACGCTGCATCCAGTAGCTGTGAAATAAAAGGAAGGTCCTGGCATCTAGTCTATGGTCCATGTTCAGTCGCATAAAAAATTTAAGTAACCATCGTGTTGTCGGTTATATTTTTTTAAGAAGTTACTAACGGTAATATTCATAAAATATAGACAAAGAAATACCAACCACAATTACACTAACAAACCATCCGAAGGGACTGTTTCGGCCATTGCTGTACTATACTCCTGCCGAAGTATCTTTCTATCAGTAGTTTTTTCTATCTTTTTTGACATAGGGCTTGTATCATTTATAAATTGTGTTCTTTGTTACTTTCTGATCTTACCATCACCTAACATTTCAAAGAAAAAATAAACTATTTTTTCTATTACTTGTTATAAAGTAGAACAATGTTTAGGGCGTCGGAAGAGTTCAGTGCTCGATTCATATTGACGTCGAGCGAGCTCGCGGTTACTCAGTGCAGTGATTGAAACATTGAAATAAAATACAATTTTAAATTAAAACAAAATCATGTTGTGTGTATTGCCGCAGTGGACATGAGGATTGGTACGGACGAGTGTTTCATCGACGGCGTCATTCACACATTCCTTGGTATATTTTTGAGCAAACAAAGCGTCCTTGGTCTAAATACAGCGCCAATGCCCGTTGGAGGTCAATTATCAATTTAATTTTTCTGCCGCACCATCAGGCTATGGAATACTTATTTAATCTGTGGTGTGGAACCATCTCCGGCGAGTGACTTTCCACATACTGGGAGTTTTCAAATGTAATTTGAGCAAACACTGCTATGAAATTCGCTGGTATATTCCCTAGTTGAGCGTGATTTCGAGCGTGCAGACTCGCTGGGCTAAGGCAGATGTGAAGAGCCGATTGGGCCGATAATACCCTTTGTTTCCATACATGAATTAAATGAGGTGAAATGTGCCTCCGGAGGCGTAGCAACCCTAAGTTGGGTCCAACACTACAACCTGCCATGGTGCAGATGACCAACTTTTTTTAGTCCTTCTCTTTGCCTTTGTCTGAAATTTTGCCCTCACCACGAAATTTTAAATGTCGCGGCCTGCCAGGTTTTTTAAGCTATTCAAAGAATTCATTCAAATTATGATGTTGGGTTTATTGCATTTCTGTGATTGCAGCCACCTCCGCACATGTCAATAAACTGCTTTCCCAAAAATCCCAAAGGATTTTCATCGGAAATAAATTCGCCGGGTGAACAGAACAGTGAGTGATTAATTTACTGATTGATACTCTATTTGTAACTGTACTGTAAAGGGGCATATTGTGTTAGTATTTTCAAATTGCCTTCAATGTCAGATCAATAAACGTCATGGTGGTCTCTACCATACATGGTTCTCCTACTACCTACTTACGTAATGTTACTTGTTCTGCTGCATATATTTTAGCTCAATGGCTGTATACCTTAGCGTAATTTATTTTGATATCATCAAGCGTGGCAAGATAACCGATAAGCTATCAATCAGTTGGCTAGATTATACCATAAAAATAGTTTTAATATGTTTTTCAGCAGTGCATATCTGCGCTTCCACCAGTAACGTTACACCAGAAGATTTAAAGGATTGTTACAAAAATTAAAGGGTTTGTGATATCAGAAAGTAGTGTTTGTAATATCGGGAAGTTGTGTTTGTGATACCAGAAAGTGGTGTTTGTTATATCAGAGGGAGGTGTTAGCGAGGGTGTTAGTGGCTGCGAGATGGCACTATCTAGGATAGCGGGAGTGGCGGGAAGAGTGTTCAAGAAGTACCCTCTGCCGTGCAACTGCACCATCTATGGAACTTTTTATGTGGCGGCAGAGTACTCGCAACAGCGGTACAATCATAAGCATGCGGTGAGAACAGCAATACTACACTAATAACTAAATCCAGAAAGTGCACATCAACACTAATTCTAAATTTACAGGAGAGAAAAAATACTTTACTTAAAAATACACGGATTGGCTTCACATAATCAAATCGGTTGATATTGACATCTATGATAGAAATTGCTATATATTTAGTTAAAAATTGCAAGAATAACATTTACAATAGGTAAAATGTTGAGCTTTTAGCACAAAATCAAAGACTTTCAGTAAGAACAAATTAACATGTTCCATATTTTTTTTTATAATATTCAATAAAAATAGGATATTATATTATACTATTCGTTCCACTCTAGCAAACAATACACAAATACACAATACAAAAATAGGCGTGGCTTCAAAATGGAAGTAGGTACTTCAGTTATCTTATCGTTTTACATGCGTTGATTGTGCGTTTTTCATTCAGTTTCTTTATTGCCTCTATTAATCATTATGTGGGAGAAGCTGAGAGTTGTGCCACTGCTTTCTGGATACGCGAATCCTCCGACCGGGTTTGAAACAATAATATATAGGTGGTTTTACGTGGAATCCGAACCATGGCCAGCCTGAACGGTTGAAAACTGTCACCCATTTATAACCCAACCTCGCTCAGATTTGCTTCACACAGCTTATCGATATCGTAAGCCGTCTTCCCACTGGGCTACCGAGGCTATATTTGGCGGGATGGACCGAGCTCTACCCCTTCTAAGCGCAAGCGGCCGCGCAGAGCTAAAACCAAATCATTCTGTGCCAAAACTATATCGGACTTTTGTTACTGCGCAGCCACTGGCGCGTAGAGGGGTAGGACTCGATCCGTCCTGGGCACTTTACAAAGTTTAAAGCTTTCTTTTCTCAGCCAGATCACCCCGAGATGAAGTACGAGGCGCTGCCCAAGTTTGCATTTGTGGGAGGTTGCGTCTACTCTCCAATGCTATACTTCTGGTAAGACCTCAGATTGTACAGTCGTTTCCTCTGAAATCTATGCGCCGGAAAAAGAGACATATTTGAGATCTCGTTCTGTCATGCTGACGTCAACATTAGGGGACTTCCTTCTCTTTCCAGTTGCGACTATTTCTCTCGGCATAGTGTGCCGCACTTTGTAGTTCACTTGCATCTTCTTTACTTGCTAAATAGACCACTGCCTTTCTGGCTAGGCTTGTGAATCAGAGAGACCTCATCATGGAACACAGAGTCAAAGATTACAATTTAATAAGTTAATTTCGATTATACAAATCTAAAATAGATGCACGAGTGGCTTGTAGGCTCTAAACTTTGCTTACTCATTTGGGTTAGTTGGTCTGGCAAACCACCCAATCATCCACAACAAATTTACCAATCTTGTGCGATGGCGCAATGCCTTCTCTCAATTCTGCTTGTAAAAACTGAAATACCCACAAGGGGATGCCCTTCCTTGAAAACCATTTCATTTCATTTCTAAGGGAATGCGGTGTGTTGGAATAAGATCATAAAGGTGGGTTTGTTACTCTACCGTGTGGTAAAGCCATCCATGTCCAGTAGCTTTAGCGCCGAGTTCCTTCGGGAATGAGATGCATAGGCTAATATCCAGTAACTAATTTAGCCCCCTCCTCCGCCTCTGCCTACACCTCCAGGGAGAAGACGTTATGTAATGAAATGTATTTTTTATTGAATCATTTATTTCGGGTAAATGATTTTCAAGAAAATTGTACGAAAATAGGAAAAACATATTCGCACACTAAGGTAGCCGCATATAGTAAAGAAACGAGTAATAAAAATAAAATTAATAAAATTAAGACGCAATTCGTATTATTTAAATAAAGACAGCTAAATTAATAATTAGTAAATGAACTTTTCTTAGACCCGAGTGCACCACCCCTGGCTAGTATTATAGTTATGGTATTATAAATGTATCTTCTTTCTTCTTCAGGCGAAAAATAAGGACGAATATTTTGTAATAATTTTAAAATTATCACAAACCAGATGTTTCGTGATAATGTTTCTGTTGACAGGTATAGCCGTGTGATAGACAAGTACATGGTGGGCAAGTCTGCGTCATTGATATTCAAGAAAGTGGCACTGGACCAAGGGTTTATGACACCACTTCTGTTGGTAGCATTTTTTACTAGTAAGTATACGGATGCAAATTATAGAAATATGGGGCGTCGACATTTTGGAATGGCACAATCCCGAAACTACAGCAGACGATAAAATCGGCTTATAATGTGGGCAAGTAACTTGTCAACCTGGACAAGTAACTTGTGAGTAACTTGTCAACCTGACAAAGGTTATGCTCTATTCCCGATAATGTCTTGCAAAGCTTGTGATTGTAAATTTGGTACAATAAATGGAATCGATTTTAAATTAACGTGCCGATGAGCTACAGACAGAAAAATTGTCTAAAAAATCATCAACTACGTTTTATCAAGACAAGGAAGAACTAGGCTGAGATAAATGAGACAAATAGTCGTCAATTACAACGAAATTGTAATTCAACTATAATGCATAAGCTATAATGTTAATGTATAAATACATATACCGAATAATCACAAGGTGAGTTATAGCACATCTCGTAGGAACAACGGGTCTACTCAGGGAAGCGATCACGAGAAGTTCTCGTAATCGAATCTGTCAAACTCTATTTAGAAAAAGATGCTTTTTCATCTTTTTTTCTTATAGTTTGACAGCTTCTTACGCGAGAACGTCTCGTGTTCGTTTTCCTGAGTAGCGTTGACGTTTTCGGCCGGCTAGTAATAGGGGGCAACTCGTCGTCTCGTTCTCTAACCCAACCTGTAACCATTTCGGTTGTATTAATTGTTTAATTGAATATTACTGCGTCCTCGATAGCGTCATCTAAATCGATCAAACGGGCCTCTCCTTACAGCGATGAGCATACTCGAAGGCAAGGAGGACGTGTTCGCGGAGCTGCGCGAGAAGTTCGTGCGCACATTCTTGGCGAACCAAGTGTTCTGGGTGCCGGCGCAGACGCTCAACTTCCTGCTGGTGCCGCCGCAGCTGCGGGTGCTCTACGTCGCCGCCGTCTCCTTTGTATGGATCAACGCGCTGTGCTGGATCAAGCGGCAAGGCACGCGCGCCTCGTGACCGGCATCGCACCCTATATTTTGTAACTGTTTAAGGATTATTTATTGTTCCAACGTCTTAGATTAAAAGAAACATTTTATTGGCGATTTCATTCACAGTTTGTACAAACGCGTACAATTTAACAGTCGTATTCTAAGAGAACCTGTCGCAACGTAGGGTAGTTAGGATGATATATTGTGTGCAAATGTTGTAAAGAGAAATTTAAAATAAAATATCGGGTCAGTATATTCACATGAAGAGGTATTAAATTATAAGAGGTAATACATTAAAATTAATATTAAGTTTCAAGTATAATAGTTGAAAGAATATGAGGGTAGGTAAATAGAGGAGATAATATTGTATTAAGGACAGCGAGTGATTAGATGAAATTATAATACTCATGCTAATGCTCCTTCAAGGAGATTGCGAACACTTCGTTTATAGCTGAAGGCTGAGCAATTAAAGATATCTATACTTAGTCAAAAGTTTTATATTGTAGGTGTCGCATATATACGTCGTATAGGTGCACGAACACCTGCAATGGTCCGAGTTTTGCCCGTGTGAATCCTCTTTCCGTTGAACGTCAGAACCGTTGAGCGTGTTCTTCTACATAGTAACAGTCATATGCACGTACACAAATTTTACGAAGCACGGACGCATCCATCATTTCACGCCGGATAAGCAACATAGGTAATTTATAAGTTACAAGAAGGTCAACGTAAGATTCCTTAGTCGAAGTCAATCGATAGTGTAGGGCACGCAGATTTTTTTTTGTATAATTTCAATACGGTCAGAATATATTCCGAATTATGGGTTCCAAACCACGCATACATATTCCAACTGGGATCGTACTAAGGTTTGATACAGGGTTAAAAATGTTTTAGCGTTTTTGAATTTTTTTGTTGACCTAAGTATGAAACCATGCATTTGAATTGCCTTTGTAGTGATGTGATCTACGTTAAAGTCAAAGTGAAGTTTTTCGTCGAGGATGATGCTGAGATCGCGAATGCTGCTTGCTTACCCAACCGAGATTATGTCCGCCGATATTGTATGTTTTCAAGTGTTTATTTATGTTTTTTGTGAATGTGATCTGCTTGCACTTTTCGTAACTAAGATACATATTGTTCTCGGTACAGTAAGCAAAGAAGCGATCTAGGTCTTCCTGTAATAGTCTGCAATCGTCCTGGTTCCTTATTATTTTAAATATGTTTAAGTCATCTGCGAAGAGAAGCATAAAAGAGTGTTTAAAGCAATTTATAACATCATTAATAAAAAAGATAAAAAGCAAAGGCCCTAATATTGGACCTTGCGGAACCCCAGAGCTTATGTTTACACTATAGGAGGTATGACCGTTCATTACTACCATCTGACTTCTATTCAATAAGTATGAAGCAAACCACCTGAGTAGATTACCCTTGATTCCATTAAAGACTAGTTTTTTTAAGTAACCGTAATGGCATGGTCAACTTTGTCGAACGCTTTCCTGAAGTCTGTATAAATTGTGTCGATTTGTAATCGTTTATCCATGCTATCAAACAAACAGTTAGAAAAGAGTAAGAGATTTGTTACCGTAAACCTGTTTTTGACAAATCCGTGTTGCTGTTGAATTATATTGTTCTCAGCAACAGCATAGACATTATCCTTTACTAGCTATTCGAAAACTTTTGGAATACACGATAGAATGAAAATTGGCCGGTATTTTTTTTATTTTCTGTTTCGCACCGCTCTTATGAATAGGTGTGATGAATGCGAGTTTCCAAAATATGGGGAAGATCCATTGCGTAGACAGAGGTTAAATAATTTTGAAAGGGGTTCTGGGGGGAATCTGGGCCTGGACATTTGTTTACATCTAAGTCTCGAAGTAGTTTGGATACAGATTCGACGTCAAATTGCACGTTAGATAAGTGTGATGATATGTATGAATATTAAATATTATGTATCAATGTAATTATGAAAATAAATATAATGCTACGGGTAGGGGCAGAATATTCCTTATTCAAAAAGAATTATAGTAAGACAATATGAACATTTCTATATTCTTAAATTGTTGAAATATCTTTTAACAGATGGCTCTACTTTTTCTCCTACAGAACTAATTATTCAACGTCTGTTTAGATCGAATTATTTTAAGCTGGAGTTATCATGAAAGTTGAACTATTTGAAAATTAAAATCATTAAATAATTATCGATGGTTTCAAACACTATCGATAACATTTCTGTTGCACCAAAAAAGTCACTGGAGCTCCGGTTGGATATCTCCTTTCTAATCTGTATTCTCATCCTGCTTTGAATCAGTCTTTGAAACATTGTTGGGGTGCACTGAGAGCATCAGCGACTTCAAAAGATATGATAACCATTCCTTACCTACTATTGCTAACCTGAGTGCAGATTTTCTTTCGGCCTTCGATAAAGTGGACCGCATTTTACTCCTTACAAAACATTTAACGTTATAAAAGGAAACCTTTTGTGATGGTTTACTTCATACCTTAGAAACCGCACCCAATCTGTAGCGGTTTTTATTCCTGTTAAGTCAAAATCTCCCAGGGGTAAATTCTTGGGCCAATTTTGTAAAATTTGTTCGAGAAGATATCTACTTTGTTTGTTAGTAGAGTTTGACTACTTCTCACACGAGAACTTCTCTTGTTCGCCTCCCTGAGTAGACCCGCCGTCCGAGCACCGAATTAGTCGCAACGATTTTGAGTGGAGTAGTTTAAATCAAACGCGTAGCAAGCGTTGCAATTGGATTGAAGCCCCTAGCCTGAGTAGTTCGCTAAAGCAAAATACCGGCAGGCTGCCATTTTTAAATATGGGTGATAGAAAATCGAGAAGGGAGATCCAAGATGTTTTGGACATATGTAACAAATGGGTGACAGGCGGCCTAGGAGATCGTACCGCGACCAATTTGATGTAATTCTTCGTAAAGGTCAGGTACGTAGCACATGCAATAGTAGAGCATGCTTGAAAATGTGTATGTCTGTAGATGAAGCGAAAGAGGTGTGCTGTGATCGTACCGTATTGCGCTCTATCATATCTGCCTACCCCTTCGGGAAAGCGGCGTGAAGGTGTGTATGTATGTATGATCGCGTACAGTGAGACGGTTTTTTTTTTTAGTTTTTTGTACCCAAAGGAAGTCCCATTATGTAGCCTCCGCTGTCCGTTCGGCTGTCAGCGGGCTGTATCTCATGAACCGTAATAGGTAGACAGCTGACATTTTCCCAGATTGTATGCTGTGGGACGATCAAAAGTTTACTTATTTTATGTTCTGTGGTTCACCAAACGAGCCAAACAAATAGTTCGTAAAAGTAGCTGTCGGTGCCAAAAGCGTTTCATACTCTTTGACATCAACAATAATTGCGCGCTCCAATTTGAACTGTAAACGATTACACTGCTAAAAGCGTATACAAGCGGCCCGAATCAGATTGCACGCTCAAAGCAGTAAGCATTACAAACTATTCGGACCGTTTGTGTAGGTGCTTACGGAAACAAAACAACAAACATAAAAATATTCGGACCGTTTGTGTACGTGCTTACGGAAACAAAACAGCAAACATGAAACAATTGACATTAGTACTCGTAGTTCACCTCAAATTTGAATCGAATCAATTGCTCTAAGCTGAACATACATTTTGATCTGAGGGACATTCAATGGTTTGTGAAAAAACACGGTGGAAACCGTCTTCTGGGTGTTCTGCACGATTTGTATGCTGGTACGGGCCGGAGGGTATCCCTATTACTTGGACTGCTTCTCGGCATGCTCTGCAGTTCCGGTCCTTGGTCAGCCGCTATAAGCTAGCGGGGAGTTGGGCATCATTTCATCGAGACATTGGGCAGACGATGCATTCAACCAGGTCATTCCTGGCCGAAAGATGGGGAGCGCAGCAGCAACTCTCGGGGAAGCGGACGTCCTTCGGGCGGCCGAGCGTGCAGGGGAGCAAGATTGGTGAGGTGTGGATGTGGTGAAGCATCGGCGCGCTCAAGTGTGGAAAGTGAAAAAAATGATTATCTTTAGAAACGTCAAAAAGTGACATTGACGGTTGCTCACACGGTGCCCTACCTCCAAAGCGTGAGCACTGTGCACGGCATTGCGTGACACAGCGCTAACTTCATACCTTTCACGGGAAGCCTTTTTGAGGGCTGCAAGCGCGAATCGGACCAGTTTTGAGTGTGCTTTTGGTAACGATGGTTCAAATCGGACCGCGACCTCAATGTCAATAGTGCGCAAGAATATAACTTTTTGTTTTATATTCTGTGTTGTTTTCTTTTATTGGGCAACAGAGGCTGTATAGCGAAAGCTTTTGCCTGTCCATTGGATAAACAAACAAAAAAAATATATTGGGCAACAGGCTCCAGAACGAAAGAAATTAATTATTTGGTTGGGAAAGTATCTCTCTATAGTCTGTGGTTGGGAAGGAGCTGTGGAGTGGACCAGTAATATTATATTATCGATATTATCTATGCTGTGGACGTGTGGATCTCCCAGATAAAGTGTTTTACAAAAGTGGTTTACAAAGTGCTGTTTGCAATATGATTGAGACGTGCTCCCGGCGCTGCATGTTCTTCGGAACTTTGTGCCTTGGCGTGTGAGTCACCGCTTTTTTCTTTCTTTTTATTTGAGTGGCCCGGCGCGCGTCGACTTGCTTTGAATGCTAGAGAGCATGGGTTCACATCCCCGCCTCGTTTATGGACCACTCTCTATGTCTGAGTCGATAAGTGAATTTCGTTACAAATACGAGCTAGGGGTCCATTCAGGGCAAGAGTGAGTTCGAATTCGTCACTAAATATAAACTCACTTTTTTAAATAGTAAATGTTTCCACACTTCTTGAACATCATTACAGTTAGGTAAAAATCTGGTCTGTCCCGTAAATACGTTGGAAGTATAAATAACGGTTCCGTAATTTAAATAATATTAAATTTCCCAGCTATTTTTAGGTTAACTCACTCCCGAACTCGAACACACTCTTACCTGAATGAACCCCCTGTACCGAGAATTTATCTAGTTCAACGTAGCCGTGCTCTTAAAGGCAAGTCCAGACATGGCTAATTCCTTTGGGAATCTAGTGTTTTGACCTAATTTAATGACGGTGAGTGTTTCTACCGGAATGATATAAACTATCCATATTGTTGCGTAATTTTTTTTTAAAAGAGATGTGATGCTGATATTTTCGCCGCAGGATGACCATTTTGGTGCTGATCTTGGAGTCGCAGCTGGCCGATTCTCTTTCTGGACAGCGACTCCGCAACCGCACCTTTCCCACTGAAAATAACTCGACCTGTTATCTAAATCAACCATTTACCGTTGTCAGTGAATGTCATCCATGCTCAGGTAACACTGGCTACACACGAAACAATTTTAATCTCAGTTCTACCTTATAGAGGGGTAAATGTTAATGTTTCGATTAATATCCAAATCTAGCAACTAGCTGAGTATTTGTTGCTTCGCGCAGTGCGGCGTTCACAAAATTTTGATAAACTATTTTTCATCAGAGCTTATTATTATATATATTATAGCATAATTTAAAAATAAAAGAAAGATATAAATACTTTTCTCCCAAATGATATAAAAAAAAATTTGTTTATTGTATAAAATTGTTTACACATAGTCAAACCACTTACATTTTAAATAATAACATTAAATTTATGGTTTGCTTTGACTATGGCCGAGCGAGACCCTGGTCCACAGAATTCCGGAACCGCGACCACCCCTGGTCAACAGGCGAGATTCGCGTTTTCGGCATGTTGCAATAAATTGATAATTTTTTTAAATATTTCCACCATAGGTATGCTAAACTATATATTTTCCGAAATGCGAATGAATGCTGCTTCTAATTATAATAGTTTCAGATTCGTCGGAGGAACTTTAACGTCTCCGGCAAACTTGGTTCTAATTACGTTGTCTGTTCTTTGGTCCATTTGCTGTTGTTGTGTTAAAATTGATAGAATATATAGTTTTCGAACACTCAGGCTTTCTTCGTAGAGAACATGTGTTGGGAAACTCTGTGTTTACTCTTTCTAAAGTTAAAAAAAAAGTGCAGTTACCACGTCCAGTCTGATCACATGTATGAATATGAAGATGAAATATTTCAGGTGTGTTGCGAATGTTAAAGCAAATATATTTGGTTTTATCAGCATTTAGTGTGAGAAGATTCCCGTCAAGCCATATTTTGATGATTCGAAGTCCTCGCTCGGCCAGTTCGATAGCTTCCTCCCATGATCCAGCTGTCAACACGAGAGCCGTGTCGTCTACATATGTGATTATTTTGCAACCTGCTAATTCAATCATACAGAGGTCGTTCACATACATCAGAAACAGAAGAGGACCCTAAACACTGCCCTGGGGTACTCCATAAGAAGTAACAGCTTCTTCACTTAAGATAGTTCCAATTTGTAATCTTTGTGATTTATTTGAGAGGTAACTAGTGAAACAATCGAGTGCTAGACCCCTAATCCCATACTGAATTTCGATATTTTTAAGTAAAATAGGAATGGAAACTGTATCAAATGCTTTAGATAAATCCAAAAATATGCCAATACATCGTTGTGCATTATCAAGTTTGCTCGAAAGGAAATCGATCAATTCTGTTACAGCATCGGCGGTAGATTTTTTTGCTCTAAAACCAAATTGATATCGAGCAAGGAGACCATGCAACTCTAGGTAGTTATATAATCGCCTTTTTACAATTTTTTCGATGATTTTGGACCAGACTGGCAGTAATGAAATAGGCCTATAATTTGATATTGTTTGCTTGTCACCAGATGTATAAATTGGACAAATTATAGCTTTTTTGAATGCTGTAGGAAATACTCCATTTGACAAAATGAATGATAATGGCTCAAGAAGGAAATGTTTCATTAATTTTATTAGCTTAGTGGGTATGTTATCCCAACCAGCACTATCTAACTTTAGTTCCTTTATTAGGTCATCTATTTCTAAAATATTTGTTGGGTACATGTAAAATGAATGACAAAAATGTTTTGAAGAAGTAATTTCAGAAACAAGCTCCGTTTCCTGGTTTTCTTTTCCTCTCTTCTCCAACATGGCAATCTATGTTTCACACAATGAGCCACTTTTCTGTTATACTCTTGTACTGGTATTTCTTTATGTGTCTAAAAAGGAGGCTCCACTGAGTGCTGCTTTTAGTGAAATTTACCAGTCAACATGGTATACATTGCTACCAAAGGTCAAAGTCATCTGGTAGTACAACCTAATGTTGCTGGTCCCTGTCTACCTTATGGATAAATAGATCATTCCAAATAAAATGTAATTGGTAATTTCATGTAACATAAATTGATAGATTTATTTATTAATTCCTTTCACCGTTAGGCATTAGATTTTTTTTAACACATAACAATTTAATATTAACACATTATCCACACATCCATCAACACAAGTTTTGTTTAACAATAATCAGCTTATTATGCTGTTTTTTAAATTGTTAAATTTGTCTTTAAATCCGTACAGTGCATGAAAGTCATTTACTAATGTTCATTCATTATTTATTAGCAATTTAAAATATCCAGTGTTGCAATAATCAGAAATAAAAGTTATGATCTTTATCATTGTTTGTAGATTTTGAGCTGCGGAGCAAAATCATTGGGGTATGCATTCACACAAACTTCAAGGAAATTTTAAAGTGTGAAAGTGGAGAAATGGTAACAAGAAGGTACGTAAGTTTTCACAACTTTGTAATTACAAAAAGCAATCATTTTAAAAATATTGCTAAATAAATAATTATTGTGAGGATAAGTCAAATTATTTTGACACGCTGCAGGCACAGGTACAGAGTACATACTCTTGAATCTCAATTCCGTCGGTGAGAACCTTAGATGAAAAAGAATGGATACGGTACCTCCATACTGATGATAGTTCTAAAGCGTTCCTATTTTTAAAAAAATTCACACACCTATACTTTTGCATGCACACCAAACTCTACTACGTAAAGGGTAATAGAGCAGGACCAAGGTATAAGGAAATGCATCATGCGAAAAAGTGACAAATAGATTCATCTAATCGCGGAAGAATGAAATGAGACAAAAATTTCCTTAAATTGAATTAGTTATAGCATGAGAAAAAGGGATGGTGACATTTGTGACATCTGGTCGTAGATATAGTGCAAAATTCATCCTAATCCATCATGACACATCAACGATGCGCGCATCCTAAGCCCTTTGAGCAGAATGGCGCGTCAAAACTAAATGAAAAATGAAAGTGAAAACGGCAGGGTTGCCAAAAATGATCACGAAAATAAATAACAATATATTGTATTGTGCATTAAAATATTAAGGTTCCTATTTAGTGATAGTGGTCAGAACAAGTAGTACCATGATTGTATAGTTAACAAGGCATCAAATAATCTTTTCGCGAATTCGCAAGCGGGAAAATGAAAAAAATATTAATGGAATCATTCATTAAACCATCGTTATTCTGAGTAAAAATCATCGATATTAAGGATAAATTAATAAAGTCGAATATACACAATTTGTAAATATTGAAATCATAAAATAAAATAAAAACAAAGAGGGAATCATTAATGTATTGCAAGTATGGGTCAAACATTGCAAAACAAATAATATTGATTATTCTTGAATTGTCCATGTTTGCATTTTATGCATTTAAAAATGTCGTTCAATGCGTTTTAGATGCTAAAAAATAGTCCAAATAATAGTCAGTACAGTGTTATGTAAAACCTGTTGATGATTATTGCTGTTCGCCGTAAATGTGTGATGGTATTTTGATAAACCACTAAGTTCTTTCTTTTTAATTTTTTTTTTATTTCCTTCAAATAGGTTCAGTTTATTACGCTTTTGTCCTTTTGTGGCGGCTTTAATCCCCGGATTGGTTTTATGTATATGATAAAGTTTTACATTTACATATTTTTCGATAATAGCCCTAAGAAGATGGAGTCTATGATTAAATGTAGCAGGTTGAAGGAATGAATACTCATTCAATGACAAAAGGACATTTGAGCCAAGAAACGACTTGAGAATTTTAATCTTTATGGAAACGAGCTGTCTGTCACATGTAAAATTTTGACCATTTTCAAGGATGTACCTTTTTATCACAGCCTCAGAACTAAGACATATTATACAAACATCCTAAACGACATTATAAAAAATTATAAACAGTACGTAGGCTATTGTTTTTTGGCAGCCCTACTTGTTTTTAAAATAAAATTTAATTCAATATATAATACTGAAATGAAAACAAAAATAAAAATCGAACTGACAATTTAAGTTTGCTTGTGCCAGCCCTGTTTGCGCCTTTACAACACATAAAAGGTTTCAGGTCAACTAAACTAAAAATATACTGAATATGCTTGCACTTATACGTGGAATGTGATTCCATTGCTCTTGTTGTCCTTTATGGCGTTATTTCCATATTTTTCAACAACACAAGACGACATTTTCTTGATACTTTAAAATCTCGCCCAACTGAATTCATCACTGACGTCTGACACCGACTGAGAGCATATCGGCTGACTGAGCTTACTTTTGACGGACCGTAAAATTTGTTTAGTCCCCTATCCATTCCTTTTTCATCTAAGGTGAGAACCTTGCAACTGGCATATTTTTTTCTCCATAGACTGACAGTTTGTCATGCGAGAACTTCTCGTGTTCGCTTCCTAGGTAGACCCACAGGTGCCTTTAAAATAGAATTGCTACATATCTCAACTCAAATGAAATGAATCTATGTTGTGCAGCACCAATATTATGCGAAAATGTAAATAATTGTTTTGGGAATCTAGAAGTTACTTTACGTATGGGACTGGGTATGATGGCTACCAAACCTACTGGCATGATATTAACCCGACATCTGATTCCCGACGAAATTAGGTGCCTTAACTATTAATGACTACAGCTACATTTAATTGAATTCAAAACATTGACAATGTTTTATATAATGTGATGATACCAGCGGCACCTTGCAAGTAGTAGTTCTGAACCTATGTTTTACCAACTTAATTTTCTTTCTGAATTTTCCCCGCTTGTTAAAATTTAAATGGGGGACACACCTATTATGACAGACGACTTGAGCAATTAAATGTCTTTAAAACTTCTTTGTAACTTCCACACTTGTCCATACTGAAAAAATATGCAGTGCACATAAGCATTGTGGATATTTTTTCATCCCTCAGGTACATGTCTAGTATGTGCCTGCCACCACGTTTGATTTGTAATTTCACTGCACCCATTGTATAGCGGGTCATAGAAAACACTTTAGTGGGTAATGACAGTAGTCTCCAAGGGTGAAACATGTGCATGAGGTGGGACACCAACGTCTCACTTATCATCTATATAATGCCAATAATCTCCTACTACAATGGCTTGACTTACGTACCGATGGACATATGGACATATCGAAATCTTGAGTGTCCCATTTTTGCCACCTGGCTAGGGCACCTTAAAAATTAGGAAATCCCAACTAATTTTGATACAGCGCACAGTTATAATTCCATGAAACTTGTAATGTGAAAGCCTCAGCCTCAGTTCAGAGGAAAATAAGAAGTTCAATGGAACTTTGTATTTTCAGCTGTGACCGTGTCGCATACTTGGATGAGCGGGCATTCTGGAAGTTCACCATATGGTCGTTTGTGGTGGCGACGGTGTCCTCGCTGGCCGTGTTGCTGCGGCAACGTGCCCTCAACCACAAGGCCATGAGGCGAGCGCAGCAAATGCTTAGCAACAGTGTCATGTGAAATTAATGCAACACGCATAGACTTGGCCAATGTATATCTGTGATTTATTTATAACTTAGCATAGTGTTTTATTGGCTATTCATATGGGTAATCTTTTTTTTATTGATGCAATGTCTTCTGACAGTAATTTACATTGCTTCAAATTTCTGTGCTAAAATAAATTCCCTGAAACTGACCAACCTGGGATTTTTTTTCTTTTGGGTTTTTATAGGTTACATTACCTATCAGTATTCCATGCTAGTTGGGTATGAAATACAGATAGGAAGGTAGGTAGGCCTAGCACCCAACCGCGGAAAGCCTGTATTGAAGGATATTTAACCCTTTCCCCGCCAGGAACGTATATATCCGTCAGAGCAAGGCATTCTGCAGGCGCCATCGTCGGATATATCCGACAGAAAACGACTCCACTTCAAACATTAATAAAACTTTACTGATTACGAAATAATGTGTTTTATTTAATAGGTCGGGGAAAAAGTCTTTTCGCATTATAGTATGTATGAACTTGTAATAAAATCTCTTTGGCTATACTATTTGTATCTGGCTGGTTTTGGTATCATTGAAAGTTTAAATTTTAAAGAACATAATTCCAAATTCAAATTAGGAAAATGTGTGATTCTCATTTGTTTTTCGTACTGTCAAAATGAGTGAATCTAATGAAGAAATTCGATACATTTTAAAATTTTACTACAAAAAAGGTAAAAATGCAACGCAAGCGGCGAAAAAAATTTGCGATGTTTATGGACCTAGTGCAGTGTCTGTGAGAGTAGCACAAATTTGGTTTAAGCGTTTTCAATCCGGAAATTTTGATGTCAAAGATGCACGTCGCTCTGGTCGCCCTATTACGGATAAAATGGATGCCATTTTTGAAAAAGTGGAGGAAGATCGGCATATCAGTAGTTACGACGTAGCTGAAGAACTAGGAATTGACCACAAAACAGTTTTGGCGCATTTGAAAAAAACTGGGTACACAAAAAAGCTCGATATTTGGGTACCTCACGAGCTCACTGAAAGAAACCTAATGAACCGTGTACTCATTTGTGATTATTTATTACGACGTAATGAAACCGAACCATTTTTGAAGAAGCTGATAACTGGTGATGAAAAGTGGATCACGTACGACAAAAACGTGCGAAAAAGGTCGTGGTCAAAGGCCGGTCAAGCTTCACAGACTGTGGCGAAACCCGGGTTAACTCGCAACAAGGTGATGCTGTGTGTGTGGTGGGATTGGAAGGGCATTATTCATTATGAGCTGTTACCACCAGGCAGGACCATCGATTCTGAACTCTACTGCGAACAACTGATGAGATTAAAGCAAGAAGTTGAGAGAAAGCGGCCGGAATTAATCAACAGAAGGGGTGTGGTTTTTCATCATGATAACGCTAGACCTCACACATCTTTAGCCACTCAGCAAAAACTAAGAGAGTTTGGCTGGGAGGTGTTAATGCATCCGCCGTATAGTCCTGACCTTGCACCTTCAGATTTCCACCTGTTTAGGTCTCTTCAGAATTCTTTAGGCAGTGTCAGGTTAACATCACGAGAGGACTGCCAAAACCACTTGTCGCGGTATATTGATCAGAAGTCCCAATATTTCTATAGCAATGGGATCATGTCCCTACCTACAAGATGGCAAAAAGTTATCGAACAAAATGGTACCTACATACTTTAGTTAAATTTAAATAAACCATATTAAAAAATGTTTTGAATTTTCTTAAAAAATGCGAAGAAACTTTTTCCCCAACCTAATACATAATTGCACAGTACATGCTATCATTAGATTTCTACTATTTCAACAGTGGAAGCACACTATTTGCAACAAAACAAACAACAATTCAAGTCTGCATATTATCGAAATAGTTGTAGTGTGGCGTATTGAGAAGGATTATGCCAAAAAACCTTGGCGGTGAAAGGGCTAAACACATCCAAACAAGGATTTTATTGCTGCTTCAACCATCACCGATAAACTTTTTGTTATCATCATCATTTCATGACCTAAATTTTTAACCCTGCCGTCAGCTATCTTAGGTTATGAAAAGTAACCAACCGATAAAACATCGATTAAAATAAAAAATTGCTAGCTAAGGTAAACTGGGGTAATTCCGAACGCTTTTTACGATATTTTACTTCGGCGTCAAATTGTGCGTTATCCGTGATACTTTTCTTTGAAGGTTTTTTTTTTGTAAGGTAAGAATATTTTAATCTTTGTTAATACGTGCGAATAGAGTTATATTCTCAAAGAGCAAAAATAAAATAAATTAAAATGCGCCAGAAAGCAGAACCTTCTAATTCCGAACGTAAAAATCTAATTCCGAACGATGAGTGCCTAATTCCGAACGTACATATTATTTTCATAAAAAATCTAATAATTCTACTTTGGAAAAAAGGAATAGTTACCAAATAAATCTAGACATGTTATAATTCACATAACTGGTCATTTTTACCACGATTTCCATAAGAAAACGATATTTCCTCTCTGTGTTCAAACACCACATTTAAGGCGCCGCTCTCCTAAAATGTAATATATTATAGTAGCATTTTCGGTATTTTTAAATTCACTATGAATCCAATCTGGCTTATCAATCTATTTTATTGCTATATTTTTTTTTACGTAACGCATTTGCTACATCATCTTTAGTATACTGTTTTCTTCGAATCGGTGCCTTGATTAACTGAAAAAAAATATTAAATAAAGTTTGTACGATGCTTGCCTATTTGACTTTAACATGCCTTATGGTCCAAAACGTCCATAAACGTCGAGTTTTATGCTACCCTGTGCCAATATTTAAGAAAAAAAATCAGATTACCTGTTCGTCTCTTTAGATTTTCACTTTTGTTTGACATATTATTTTATTTTTACGGATAAACAGTCCTCAGCTTAATTATTTAGCTCAACGTTTCGAATGGCATCCAAGAGATGGAAAAAGAAACAAAGGACGACAAAGAAAGCGATTGGACGATGATATCGCAAAGACAGCTGGAAAAATATGGACAAGAGCAGCTAAAGACAGAAGAGCATGGATCTCGATGGGGGAGGCCTATGCCCTGCAATGGGGAACTCAGTAAACTACTTCTTACAACATAAATAACATAACATATATATAAGGAACGAAACTGTGAACTGAGTAAATAAAAGGCTTTATTATTATTATTATTATTCGTCTACCACGCTGCGGACATCTTCTGGATTCGCGGCTGTCGTCTGCTTTATCCATAGAGCGCTAGGAGTACTATGAGCGAATCCTGAAGATGTCCACGTAGTGGTGGAGCTAAGTAAGCTGAACACTGTTTATCCATAAATAAAAAATATTTTGTCAAAAAATAGTGAAAATCTAAAGAGACAAACAGGAGTTATGTAATTTTTTGTCGTTTAGAAGTTTATGTCTTATTCTTTTAATTTTTTTTATTTCAACCCCAATTTTCAAATAAAAAAGCACAATTTGAATTACGCAATATTGATAAAAAAAATCGTAACCAATAAAAAAAAAGATGGAATCTTTGATTTGTGGTAAAGCTTACTTCCTTAGGTGTGATACAATTATCATTTATCAATTCGGTTTCAATTTAAATCCGAAGCGCTATTGATTCACGTCAACTCGCTTTAAACTGAAACTAAATAGACAAATGAACATTTTTATTTTTACAATAAGCCGAACCACCATTTTATTTTTATTTTTTTATTTAACACTATAAATGCCAATTCTTTAAACAAAAATGTGCCTACATGCCTTAGCATGCACCCGAAAAAACCTTGATGTGAATAAATAAGTAAGTATCTCCCCTTAAGTGAATAGTATCGTTCGGAATTAGGGCATTATATGGCAAACTGTTTAACCCTAATTACGTACGAGAAAAATACTGTGAAATAGTTTTTTTTTTAAGTAATAAAATTTTTAATAACATTACTTTATTATTTTGAACCGCCAAACTAAGTATGTTTTTAGGATTTTGGCAGAAAAACGTGTTTCTCTGATTATTGAAAATACTTACTTTACCCAAATTCTTTAGTCTTTAAAATGTTAACAATTAACAGGTTGAACGACGGATTTTGGTAAATAGACTTGAAAAGTCTTTATCTTTTCTAATAACTAAGCAGAAATTTGCTAAGCAATGTGTTTTCTGTGCAAATGTTATAGTAAATAGGCAATGGAAATACCTAATTGCGAACGTCGTTCGGAATTAGATAGTCCATACAACAAATCATCGTAAATCCGAACTACGATATTTCTACAATTCCAAATAAAAACCTGAAATTTTACTCACTTAAAATCACAGAAAAACTTATCACCTTCCTCACTATATCAAAATAGTCTTACATGTCACGATGTTTGCCGCCGCTAAATCACTTCTGAGAAGACGTCACCCGCGGGATTCGCGCCAAAATTGTATGGGCGTACGTGGCAGACGCTCTCCGGCGCGGGACTGAGTGAATTTTAACAAATTTGACTAATATATATTCTAATTATTGTAAGCCATTTTCTTCCTTAATAAATTCTGGATGTTTTTGCTTTTAAATTTTGTGTCAAATAGCACAAAAATAATAGAATACAGACAAAATAAAAGCGTTCGATAATTAGGTGGGATTTTTTAACTCGTTCGGAATTACCCGATTTTACCTTAAACAGCTACAACAAAAACATAACTTTTAAAAGTAGACCCATGGGATTTATTGCTGTAATTGAGAAATTAAGAGAAATGCGAAAACAGTTTGGACATTTTCGCTGTAGACTTGTTAGGGCAATGAGCGAACCATGTTTGTTCCGTCTATGTGGACTGTATTAAATAGTTTTTTTTATTGCCGCCGCAACACACCGATCCCGAGAGCTTACCACCGTCCACGCAGCCAGCAGTCGCCACCACAAACCCTCAGATTTACGCACCGCCGCCGCTGCCAATCACTTTCTCCCCACAGCCAGGACTTCCACTCTAGGTTCAAGATGAGGACCAAATTTGCAGGCTCACTCACCAACGTTTTGACTAGAAGTGAAGAGCGGGTACTCTTCAAAAGGCGAGCAGCTACACGTACTCGCCAAGGCTTGCGGGTATGCAAACATACCGGCGCACGTACGGGAAGCAAGTCTCGATATTCAATATGCTACGACTGCTCAACCCGACAGTAGACCTTATACAGCGGGCATAAGGTCCAACACTGAATAATAATCACGATAATTCCGGCAATGTTCTGACAACACACAAACATGAAGTACTATACTGAACAATGTTCATGCAAGGGGTTATGCGGTAGTTCGCCCTTGGACACGTGAGCGGATAAAAACTTCCAATTGAACTTGTTTACGAAAGCGTGACAAGTTCCATCGTTTCACCCATTTCTGAAAATGCAGTTTATTTCAAGAGTGTGTCGAAATCAAATTAAAGGCAATCAGTGAGTTAAAAAGACTTATTTCATGACTGCCCCATCATTGCTTTAATTAATTCAGCCACCACTTTTACATTGATGCTGTTTCCAAGCAAGCGATATGACTGTTTGAGCGTGATATCTTCAGGAAACTCGTAAGACTCTGGAAACATCATAACTCGAGCCACCTCCCGTGGACTGAAAAACCTTAGCTTTAAAGCCTTCAATGTCTCAATGTACTCTGCACTACCAACAGTATGCTGATTTGCTCTTTTGAAGGTCTCTTCAACGACTGGTTGGTCTTTGTTTGTAAAAACTGAACCAGTTCCGTTTAAGTAGTGCGTATAGGCCTTGGTAAAGCAGCATGACCGCTTGGAGTTGCAGTAACAAATGTCCAGAGCATTGCCACCCTTTAGGTGTTTATCTTGAAGAAATAATTTTGGATCCACATGTTTTTCCATGATTTCATCTAAACTAAAGGGTTCCTTTTGTATGCCTGGAAGCTCATGTATCTGAAAAACAATGGCATCATATGCATTCATTATGTAGAAAGTGAAGACGGTTGAAGGTCCCTCTTGCATAAATACGCTAGCAGTGTTTTGTAAGCAACAATGTAAAAGATGTGTCGCTACTTATAAGCAGTTTTATTCTTTACCCTAAATATGTTAACCAAAGAGATGTATCAATATTATAGAGAGACCCTTACTATTGCATCTTTCCTTTTAAAAGGCCATTCACATGGACTCCTTTTGGCTATGCAGTAATACCGCAATCTCGAGTTGGGCACCCCAAGATCTATCGGATTCAAAAGAAACTCTTGTGTTTCAAAGTCGCACTGCTTTACAGTCTCCAGAAACATGTCTCTTGTAGCTGATGATTCGAATCCCTTAACATTTTCCATTAGGATACATTTCAAAGAATTTGCATCTCTAATAATATCGAGCAAATGTAAAAAAGAAGCGGTTCTCGCATCATTACTGTCACGACAGTTTCCATTTCTTGTGAAGGGTTGACATGGAGGAGACATGAGGAGGACATTGGCATCCCAGCGCGAGATTTCGCTTGCAGAGAGCGACTGAATGTTCCGGCAAATTAGGTGAGTGCTGGGGAAGTTGTGACGGTAGACTGTGTTGGCTACCGTGTTCACATCGATGGCTGCAACAACCTCACCCGATAGACCACTTTCTAAAAAAAAAAACAAAATCTGTTTACAGCAGGTAGTATTAGATGATAGAGCTTATATATTTTGAAAAATTAAAGTTTAAAATTGGCCTGTTCGTACTTAAACTTTTTAATACAGCTTTCACATAATATGATAGAATGAGTTGAGTTTCAACAAACCTAAAATAAAATATTACATGCTCGGCCAATTGCCTCTATGTTAGTGTGATAAAAGTCTATTGAATAAGATGCTTACACGCTGGACTAACATGAAGTCATAGATATGGAGCTAGATTGTTCTGTCTGATCTCTGCAGAAAACCTAGGAGACTAACAACGACCCATTCAGACGGTCAAGCACTTTTTTTTGGCCTGAGTTTAACATGGTTGAATAGGATGACAAAATTAGTGACATTTTAGTAACAATTAGGCTTTTGTAACAAATAAACAAACAAAATGGCCACATAATACAATTACTATCTTAGAAAATGGCTCCTGCTTGATCCAGCGGAATCATTTGTACATGCTTGTCAAATATTCCACCCAGTAAGAGTTCAGATGTTATGACACAAACGCTTCTGATTGGTGCAGAATTTATCGAATTTCCTCACTTATTTTTTCAATTCCATCAATGCGTCACTCTGGTCATCCTGTATATCTGTTACGAATAAGGGCCGAGTGCACGAAAGGACAAAAAATCTAAATCAACGTACGATTAAACACGTCACTTTGTATGAACAGTATGGAAGGAAGTCCATGCGGTTCACTTAAAGTGACGTGTTTGAACATTGATTAACTCGGCCGTCTCTTCGTGCAGTTGGGGCTTAGCCCCACGTTGACGTGATTTTGTTTTTTTTTGTGCTTTCGTGCACTCGGCCCTAAATCGCTATAAACGGAATTCGATGATTAGAACAGATTTAGATCTTTGCTAACTATAGTCTAAAAAGGTTGTAACTAGTTAGTTTTGTGTACCTTTCCAAGCGCAATGCATACCACCTATACCGCTATATAGTTCAAGTATTTTAGAAGACATCTTTTCCTTTTATTGCTGGATAAGCTGGACTATCGCAATGACGGTTGATTCCAACCTCACAGCAATCAAGAAACTCCACACCACACGACTCGGAATTTATAGAAAATCCGCCACTCCACACCACCAAACCCACGGACGTATCCAAAGAGTATGTAAACATTTCGCTTTAGACGTAACTCAGTAGCGGCAAAGAATAAAAATACATTCTATAGTCTGTACCACTGACATTAGGGTCGCGTTCCGATTTGAACCATCGTTACCAAAAGCAATATACTGAAAAGCAAAAATACTGCTCCGTCTCGCGCTTACAGCCCTCAAAATAGAACCAGTTTTAAGCGTGCTTTTGGTAACGATGGTTCAAATCGGACCGCGATCTAGCGGACTGTCAGATTAATTAATATATTCTGTGCCGTCTGCCAGCCCAGCTGGGCTGGTAAGGCTGTATAGCGAAAGCTTTTGCCTGTCCATTGGATAAAAAAAAAAAAAACCAGCTGGGCTGGCTGTCAGATATTTTTTCATTTTCTTTCAGTGTTTTGTTGACCGTTGCGGAAGGTGGTCGTAGCTGTTTTTAAAAGATTCGAAACGACCGAATGTGATTTGATAAAAATCAGATAAGATGGATTCAACGAAAATGTCTCCAGACATGTCGGGCGGCGGTGACGCGGATGAATCGACCGTGTATTTGGAGGAGACGTTCTACATCCTCAGCAAGAAGAACGCCGTATTCCGCGTGCGTCTGACCGAGCGAGGGCTGTGCCTCCGGAAGGAGAGCGACGGGCGCAGCAAGGAGCAGACGATTCCGCTCAGTGACATCGTCGGCAGCCGGTGCATGCGCAGCAAACGGCGTGCACCGGGCGCTGGCTCTTGCGTGTGCACCTCGCTGCCGAGCCCGGGCTCGCCGGCGCTGCGCGTCGTCGAAGAGTCCAGCGGCGAACGCGACGAGAGCGACGCGAGCGCCTACCTTTACGTGTACGCGTACGTCCTCAAGGCGGGGAGACGCGGCGGCCGCGCACGTCGCGAGCGCACCACCGTCACGCTTCGATTCCGCTCCTTCGACAAGTACGAGGACAACAACCGGGAGGCGCACAAGTGGCGAGCGACCATCAAGTGCCTCGTGGCTGGCGTCCCACCGGCGCCCAATCCTCCTCCCAATGACAAGAAGCTGCTCATACTGCTGAACCCTAAATCAGGTGCGGGGAAAGCGCGCGAAAACTTCCAGCAAAAAGTAGCGCCGATGCTGGCGGAGGCGGAACTCCCGTACGACCTGCACGTAACCAAGTGCGCCAATTTTGCACGGGAGTTTGTTCGGACTCGCGATGTTTACTCGTGGAGGGGGGTGGCAGTGGTGGGTGGCGACGGTATCCTGTTCGAGGTGCTGAACGGGCTGCTGGAGCGGCTAGACTGGCAGCAAGCACTGGCGGAAGTGCCGCTCGCTGTGCTGCCCAGTGGCTCCGGCAATGGACTTGCACGGACTATCGCACACTCGTACAAGTAAGTGTTATTTCATATTACATATTTTAGGTGCCTTTTCTAGGAAAAACCGCAAAACGTACTTTCTTTTTGTTCATACCGATTTCATTCATTACGCTTTTGGTCATCGAACTGTCAGCTCGTATTGCATTTTCGCAAAGCAGGTGTTCGAAATTTATATTTTAATTAAATTTATATTCAAAACGAAACAACACGAGCTTAGCAGTGGTTCGAAATGGCCTGTATGTATACTGTGGTGTATTACCGTAAAACCCTGTAAGAGTCTATAGCATGCGTTTGTAGATAGGTATGTGTGTCCACAATGACTTTCACACGATAGGCTTTTATTGCTTCTGTTCTCTCAATTACTTTTGGGGGGGACGTCATTGGCTGCGCTTCGCATTGGCGTAGTCTGGCCCAGCGTCTCTAAGGTGGGACTCAGCTTGTCCACGCTTAAGGTGGCCCACAATGCTGTCTAGGTATGTGTAGCGGGCTTAATATTTCTTTCTCTGTTATGTGAATGGACTTGTCTTGGAAAAAAGTTTGAATAATAGGCCGCTTTCATTTAATTAATATGACAACATATTAGGTATGTAAAGTAGACATTTATTTGTTTATTCAACAGTTCTTTAAGGGTGGAGTGCACTGTCTCTGGTGTGTGATAATTTTAAAATTAAAATATATCCGTCCTTGTTTTTTGCCTGAAGAAGAAAGATGGATCAATAATAACTATAAATATAATAATATCCATAGATGTGAACACCATTTAGTACAAGAACATTTCTATTACAATTAAATATCACCATTAGTAGCCACTAAGATCTCTTTGTTGCTAATATTTTTTGAACACGAAATCTTGTTTTTATCTCTGTATCCGCTTACCTGCCCGCAGTATCTATTACTTGATAATGTAATTTTAATGTGTTTGTAATCAGATTGCAGCAAATGTTGAGACAACTGTGAAATTTGTAAATTTATCTCTTTCCAATGATTTCTTTCATCCAGCAAATGTAAGTTTTGAGAGTTCAAGTAATGAATGACCTTTACCTATTGGTAACCGATAAGTTAATTTTAGGACCTCCCATGATTATTCAATACATCAACAGATTTGACCCCTGTGTTCTTCATTTCCAATTGTTTGTTAATTCTATACCTATTATATTAGTATTTTTTTGTTGTCAGCTGATTTCTCATGTCTCTGGATAAATTGAATTTATCAAGCTTTGACCCCCAATCACAGCTCTCTTTGATTGTTTGGTCCAAGAACGTTAAAGCGGTAGGGAGACTGACTGACCATACTTACTACAGGAACGAGCAAACATAGCTTGTGGGGGTGGGGTGGGGGGATAAAATAAGTATGTAAAATATTAAGGCCGATTAATTCCAAGTTTTTTAAAAGCATTTGCCGCCAGGACGATCCTGCACTGGCACTACTTCATTGCCACGAAGGAAAAACACGGACATTTTTTATTGCTTGTTCAATCATCTTTCACTTCATGAGATGGTACGTACCAATTCAGGCGGGATTAACCCTATCACCTAGTTAGCAAGAAAGAGAACCTAAAGCACAACCAGCCACAACATCGAAAACGGTCACCCATCCAAAATCCGACCTCGCCCATAGATCCTATACATAAATGCAATCCGCATATTAAACGTGTGAGAAATGAAAACTGAAACCATGTGAAAGGTCGAAAGCCCATGGCCGTCGCCCGGCACCTCTTTCAGAACCTGGCTTACGCCCTATGTCGCAGGAATTCTTTAAAATCAGGCACTGCGTTGAATGTGACAGTTTGTATATTTTGCCCTCGTATACTCCCACTTCAGTTGGATTTCTAATCTAGGCGCTATGCTTTTCATACATATAAGCCACTCTGAAAGGTTCACTTCTTGGTCTCATGGTTCTAGAAATTTCGTTTGGCATTTCATAATTAGTTCAATCCAAAAAAATCTTTTCTTAGCGAGCATTTTTATCTTAAAAAAAAACTTCTGTGAACATTTTGCATTTCCATGTTAGGTGGTTCTGGAGATTTCGTGTATAATGTGTCACAGTGTTATATGAAAATTCGTTCATTTTGACCTGTTTTACTCCCTTATCCATTAAGTTTTCTAATCTTAACAGAAAGCCACTGTTAATTTCACGGTTCTACTGATTTCGATTGTTATTTATTATTATATATATAATATTATTATTGTTATCCGTGTTTAATGCATAAGTGATGTATGAATATGTTTGCACTTTGGCCTCTTTTGTAATCTTAACAATTCAATTTTGGATCGCCATGAAAGGACCCCACTCTGAAAATTTCAAGGTTCAGTGGTTTTGGAGATATCGTAATGCGTGATTGATTATGCATGAGTGGATTTCGCTTATATATGTTTAGATATATAGGTTTTCATCCTTTAAGAACGGCCCGTAAGCTATGCTCCCCATACAAACGTAGTTTACTAATCATTTGGAAACCGCTATTCCAATTAAATTGATATTTAATATCTAATATCAGGTAACAAATATCTGTGTCTGCATGCTTTTGTTTTTTTGAAAAATCCAAACCGAATGAAATGAATGCAAAAAGAAAATCTTCATACGAATTTTGTTTTTCTGTGGTTTGACCCAGAATACATTTACCGAAAAAACAAAGGCATGCAGACACAGATATTTGTAGCCTAATATTAGATACCAAATATCAAGTAAGTTGGAACAGTGGTTTTCAAATCATTAGTAAACTACGTTTGTATGGGAGGCGAAATTTTCAGGTGCTTACGGGCCGACCTTAATTTCTTGATTGTACCTGTATGTATATGTTGTCTTAGTAAAAAACTGATTAAATACTGATGTCATACAAAAAAAAACATCACTTCAAATGGCTGGTTTAAACAGAAGGCATTTTCTTACAGCATCATTTTCATGGAAAACCAGTATCTACATATATATGGTGTTGTTAGAACATGGTCGCGAGGTCAACCAGCAGATAATTGAAGTACGTGTTGTTGAGTCTTGCCACAATTGTCTGATATGCCTGTACTATGTATACATGTACTTGCACAAGAATAATTTATTCGCCCACTCATCTCTTTCCGTGAAGGGAAACTTGAGAAAAAAAAAAAAAGAAAAGGACGAGTTGTGATTCTTTCCTCAAAACTGTAATTAATTTTAGTTACATTATGACCTAAGTTATGTCTTTGCTCGTCTTTAGTTTTGTTTTTATGGCTAAAATATAAATCAAAAGTTCCATTCCATTTCCATTGGGAAAGCCTTCTAGTTTAAAGATTTGTCGAGAATTGGCCTATTCTCGGAAATCCGTGTTTAGCAATCAGAACTGTTTAAAAAAAAGTTTTGTAGAGGTTGTCAAAGGGATTTGCGACGGAAAACCTCGAATAATTAAAATAACCTTGCCCTAGAATGTTTCCGTCGAGAAAATAGCTATGAAAGCGTTTTTTTTTTTCGGAAACAGTTCTGATTCCTACACAAGGAATTCCGAGAATAGGCTAGAAGTTCATAGAGCTCGAATGGAAATTTACGATGTTGAATCCATTATTGCTACCAATCTCAAATTATCATTGCATATTCTTGCAGTCAATGCCAAGTTTGTTCCTCTAGACTGGTACCAAATGCCAATTAAGGAATTAGCCTTCGTTTTGTGCACTGTAAATGCTTGATAGGTCATTGCGTTGATGCACTCTGCTGAACTGCAAGTAGGTAATTGCTATTTCAATACACAAAATCGTTTTGAAAAATAGAAGAGTGGGGACGAGCAACACCAATTAAAATTAAAGAATGGCATATCATTGCATTGCGAATACTTATTTTACGATACCCACTCGATCGGTTACACAAAAAAAAATGCGAAAGGCTCAACAAATCGAGTGGGGAAGCTTATTTCGGTAATTGAAAGCCAAATGTTGGTCCCCCACTGAGCTGAGATATCTCCCCTCTGTTCCGTCTGTGCATTATTTGACCTAGGAACCTATTGCTTTAAATAGGAAGTCCACTAGTATATTCCACTAGTATAACTACTATACTCGTATAGTAGTTATTCCTCTCCTGATCTCCATTAGTGCACATAATTTTCACCTTCAGATTACATATTACACTAAAACAATGAACACCTTTGGGGGGGTTACTATGGCAAATGAACTCGCCGGGTGAACGGGCAAGTGATTAAATCTTAATTTTAGTACATTTAGTACCATGGTAACCCGTGGTCTCAGACCGGCCATGAAAGTTTTTCACATAGGTACCAAATGTATCTTTCATTCATTTATTTATTTACTTTGATCGTTCCGTCGACAGTTATGCAAATACATTAGGCATAGTATTATTGCAAAATAATGTAAAAACTAAAATTAACAAGGCCACAAATACACAAAAGAAAATAATACAATTAAGTACATAAGATTAAATTCAATTTACACAAAATAACTTATTAAAATGTAAACAAAATATATCCTAAAAGTTCAGACAGAACAAACGTAACGTAACAGAACAAACAAACGATACAAAAATAATAAAAAATCTAAATTTCATCAATTATTAAAATCACTAACAAATATTTTAAACAATCAAATTTTATCAAATAAAAGTACTAAAAACCAACTGAAATTGTTGAATATCTTGAATATCAATATCATAATTTAATTAATGTTTATATACACATGCACAGGAGATACAACTGCAGGTTTCTTTGGAACCGGTAGTAGTTGTAGTCAAGGGTAAGGTTTTGTTTAACACAAAAGGTGTACAAAAAATCATGCACCGTGAAAACCAGCTTTTTTTTACATACCTGACCGTGGATGGCTAATACTATACCCACTGTCATGATATTAACCCAGCACACCTTATTCCCGAAATTAGGTGCCATGCCTGGACCTTCCTTTTATGATTATGGCTACATTGAACTGGATTTTTAATTGCCTTTCCAACAAAAATTGTCAGCATGTGGTCCACATGCTAGTACTACTACATGCATACCCACTGTTTTCTCACAGGCAGATGAAAACGACAAAAGGTTATTTCCTTCGCTTCTTCTACAGACATACATAACATGTGTTATCACCTCGCTTCGTGCTGCCTACATATGTTCTTATCTTCGTGGTGATACCAAACCAATCTGTTGATTTCACTCACACCTTGTGATTTGCTTAGTTTAACGTTATCTTAATTACTTAGTTAATATATGTGGCGCATAGCATGCGTCCCTTCATAAATGATAGTCGTACACGTGCGTTGTTTGCAGTTGTCAGTGATGCGAAGACAACTAATCTGTATCAGTCGTATTCAGAGAGAACCTGTCAAAAGAGGAATTAGGTGCCATGCCAGGACCTTCCCTTTTATGAGCATGGCTACAATGAACTGCATAGAAAACACGCACTTTTTCGATTTTTTACGATTCATAACCGAGACCTATATTTGACATTTATTTATGTTAACAAATCAGTCCAACCTGTCATATTGAATCATCCATGCAATGACCTTCACGAGCCAAACGATAATTGCATAATTGCATAAGTTGCGAAGTTGCATTGCAATGTGAAATTACATGAAGGTATACACGTGAGGTCAGTACAGAGATTATTCTGGCATTATAATCTAATTAGGTGTGGATTCTTCGTGATAACCACTCGTCAGTGGCGAACCAAAATATGGTTCGCCACTGACGTTTCATAAACAGTGCCGAACCAGAATTTGGTTCCTCCGAATATAGTAATATTGTTTATGGAAATATTAGAGACAGGGCTATGTTATGTACATGGGTAGAAAGAGGACAAACTACCATCCCATTTGTGTCATTAGTTTGAAGTGCCACAAATAATATTTTACGGATACAGTTTCTTGTAGTGTGGTGAAATTTTAGAGTTTTACAGAAAGCATATTCTGGGGTTTTTTTTCAACCCACGTGCAAAAAATTTTTTTTTTTAAAATCGTTAAAAGAAAATTATATAAAAAAAAAGCTCGTATCTTGCAGATTCCAAAACTATATCACACTTATACAGTTATCATACAAAAACGTGGAGAAAATACAAGTTGAACACAAAACGGAAAATTGCCAAAACAGTCCCACAGTTTAGGGTTTTCGGCAGGTTTTGGCCCCACTGACGAGTGGATAATTGATTGTTTGGCACAATAGGACATATGTGAAGTATGTGTGAAGTCATTTAATGTAGTGGTTTTCCATAGTCCATATTTCGGCCATCTACAGCTATCTTCTGTATCTGTATCTTTAATAATTTCCAATCTCAAATTCCCGTATTTAAACCTGCCATATAAGGGAGATTTCTGGCATGGCACCTAATTCCTTTCGGAATGCAGTGTGTTAGGTTAATATGACAGAAGTTCCATGTCAAGTTCAATCGATTTTGTTTTTTAATATTTCTGGTCAAGTCCTAACGACTTGCGAAGACTTTCTTTCCATGCCAGCGGTCATGGGTCCGAATTTATAAGTGTTGGATAAGTGTATTTCGTCACGAATGCGAGCTTTTGCATGGTTCAGAATACGTGTAAAACTGTAGATCCCTTCCCCTACAGGTGGTAGATTTCTACGGTGGTACAATCGCATTGGATGAAAATATGGTCGAATCAGCAATGAAAAATTGTTTTTTTTTTCATAAAGTTTATTGTAGCCGTGTTCATAGAGGGAAGGTCCTGGCATGGCACGGCATTCCTTCGGGCCAATGGCGAAATACGAAGGATTGGCGATCCATGTTCAGTTACAATAAAATAACATATTGATTTGAACCGAATTGAATCCATGAGTCGGGGGAATTTGGGGTAGAGAGCGCATCTTAGATTTAAGTTGTGCCGACAGTGAATGGGTGCATTCCCTGCCTGCCTGATGATGCCTCTGATGAAATGAGTGCATTCCCTGCCTGTCTGATTTTTGAGCGATAATGGAAATGGGAGGGAGAGGTTGCGCTATGCAGCTCTGAAGAGCATTCTCCGTCGAAAAGGCGATGAAACGAGAGACGGTAGAAAAAAACGCTACATCCATCATACATCAACGTAGTTCGAGGGTCTCCAAAATTCTGGGATGCTTCGGGGTCGTTTACGATAAGCACTCACTGTATCAAGTCTAAGAAGCCAAGCAGGTAATTAGGATCCGTCCCACTCCTACGCAGCAGTACTCTACGCAGGACCTCATCTGTGCCTCGTAGAGCAGTAGTTTTTTGACCTGCATAAAGCTTGCTTGAGGCGAGATTGGCTTTATCATCGATACGGCTTCTAAAGATCACGTCATGTGTCAGAGGACCCATTCAGGTAAGAGTGAGTTCGAATTCGTGGCTATATATCAACTCACTTTTTAAATAGTTCATATTTCCACGCTTCTTGAACATAATTTTAGTTTGATAAAAATCTAGTTTGTCCCATAAGTATAAAAAACAGTCTGTTATTTAAATAAGAACATATTTCCCAGCAATTTTTTTCTTATCCATAAGCAATTTTTAGGTAGATGAAGGGAGAAAGGGTGCGGGCAGACAGGGGCAGATTTGCCTATAGGTCGAGTAGGCCTGGGCCTAGGGCAGCAAACTTTCGGGTCGGCAAAACTTAGTGAGATTTTTTTTTGTAGTCGCGCCCACTGATTTAAACTAATTTGTTACTCACAAATAAAAATGATAACCATCAATATCTAAAGACACTTAGGATCTCTTCCACCAAGTACCGATTAAAGGGCCTTTCTTACCATCTTGCAATCGATGTCAGTACAAGATAATCAGCACTTTAGTAATAAAGGACCTTTAAGAGCTTAGCCTGGTTTGCACACTCGACGAGGTCGGCCCGTAATCACCTGAAAATTTCTCCTCCCATACAAACGTAGTTTACTAATAATTTGAAAACCACTGTTCCAACTTACTTGATATTTGGTATCTAATATTAGGCTACAAATATCTGTGTCTGCATATCTTTGTTTTTTCGGTAAATGTATTCTGGGTCAAACCACTGAGAAAACAAAATTCGTATGAAGATTTTCTTTTTGCTTTCATTTCATTCGGTTTGGATTAAAAAAAAAACAAAATCATGCAGTCAAAGATATTTGTTACCTGATATTAGATATTAAATATAAATTATTTTGGAATAGCGGTTTCCAAATGATTAGTAAACTACGTTTGTATGGGGAGCATAGTTTACAGGCCGTTCTTAAGGTGGTCCAACCCGGCGGGCCTAACTCATTCGCGGGCACGGTACAAAACCGTGCTGTTGCGCTCTGGGACCTTCTCTGTTTCAAAGAATAAGACAGGCTCCGTGATGAGGAAGATGCAACATGTCCACAAAAAAGACAATGTGCATAGTGTATGATTTGGCAAGATTTACGAAAATTTTAATTTAAAAACGACTTATAGCTAAAAGTAAACCACGACCGCTGTAGTCAAAAATCTAACAAAAACCAAATAGAATATAAATCTTGATTAAATAAGCTATTATTATTATTATTTGAAACCGGGTGTCGTGCCCTACAGCCCCTAATTGGTGTCCGTAGCCCGACGTCACTGCGACCTGAGAAGATCTATTGTGACTTTACCCCTTTTATAGTTCGCTCTCCAACCCTACACTTTTTATGAAATGTAGTAGTTTTTGGGGAGCGATCGATCTAATATCATCTGGGTGCATGATATGCCCGCCTAGGTGGATACTTCTTTTGCGTCCTAAGGGCCCACAGTCGCATAAAATGTGAAGTGGAGTTTCTTTCTCCTCGCGACAAAATCTGCAAACATCAGTTTCGGACAAACTCATTGCGTTCATGTGTTTGTTTAGTTTGCAGTGACCTGTTAGAGCTCTTACAGTGACCCTAAGTTGATTTCGAGTGAGTTTCATAAGTTCACGCGACCGTTTTTCCGAATAGCCTGTAACCAGGGCTTTCGCATGTGTGAGTCCCGGCAGGTTGTGCCAGATATCTTTACTTTGGTTCTTTGCCCACAGTTTTATTTCGCTTAGTGCGGTGATTTTTGTTATCCCACAAAATGGTTCGGGTCCCATTCTGGGCTTTGATGCACCCTCTTTTGCGAGTTCGTCGGCCACTTCATTGCCCTCGAATCCTTCATGTCCTGGTATCCACCTTAGAGTGACATTGTTTGTCTTTCCCAGGTCGTTTAACTTTTGTACGCAGTCCATGGTTAGTTTTGATTTGACCTCTGGAGCTTCAAGTGCCTTGAGGCATGCTTGACTATCCGAGAGGATAAATATATTTTGGCTTTTGTAGGTGCGTTCAAGGTTTTCGTGTACACAGTCAATTATTGCGTACATCTCTGCCTGAAAGATGGAGGCAAAGGACCCCAGGTTTATAGATTTCCGAACCTTAGGTCGCTCCCCATATACTCCTGCCCCTACTCTGTCCCTGCTTTTGGAGCCGTCTGTGTACCATACTAGGTCTCCATCCCTGAAGCTAGGTCCCTTATTAGACCATTCACTTCTTTCAGGTATTTCTATTGTGTACAGTTTAACAAAACTGTATTCTGTTTTCATGACATCTGAAGTCATTCCCAATATTGGAATTTTCAAAAGATGGGCCTGCAGTCCCTGCATTTCTTTTGATAGCCAACTCCTCTGCCCTCCAGCCTCAAGGAGTCTCTGCATGCTGGCTCTGGCTTCCTTTTGTACTTGAATATACAGAGGGACGAGGTTAAGCATTGCCTCCATAGCTGCAGTTGGAGTTGAGGAGACGGCCCCAGTTGTGATGGCACAAGCTAGTCTTTGTAGACTGCTAAGTTTATTTCTGCATGTGATCTGTGTGGTTTTATTTTGCCACACGATAGAGCCATAGGTAACCATTGGCCTGACTATCCCCGTATAGAGCCATATGGCTACTTTCGGTCTAAGACCCCATTTCTTTCCTGCAAGACGATAGCAGGATCCCAGCGCGATTTTCGTCTTTTGGGTAATATATTCAATGTGTGGGTTCCAGGATAGCTTTTGGTCAATTATAACGCCCAGGTATTTAACTTCCCTGGAAAAAGTTACAGTGCTTCCAAAGAAGGTTGGTGCTTTGAGTTTCTCCAAATTTCTCAGTTTTGTGAAAGGCACTATGGTTGTTTTGCTGGCGTTGACAGAAAGCTTGAATTCTTTACACCATCGCTCAACTATTTTAAGGCCTTTTTTCATTAGCCCAGAAATTGTGGTAAGGCATTTTCCTCTGATGATGATAACGACATCATCGGCGTAGCCTTGAGTGTCTATTAAAGCATTATTGAGCTCAATAAGTAAGAAATCTACTACAACAGACCATAGCAGTGGTGACAACACGCCTCCTTGTGGGCAGCCTCTTGTGGTTTTGATTTCTAAAGTATCATCTAGAAGAGTAGTTTTGACCCTCCTATTTGACAGCATCGAGGCAACCCATCTGATAGTAGTTGCGTCAATGCCTTTTCTTTCCATGCATCCTATTATGACCTCCGTCAAAGTGTTGTCGAAAGCCCCTTCAATGTCTAGGAATATGCACAGGGCTACTTCTTTTTCCCCAAGAGCACTTCCTATTTTGTCGACTAAGTCTACTAGGGCCGTCTCTGTGGACTTGCCTTTTTGGTATGCATGTTGTTTATTATGTAATGGGTTAGTGCTCAATGCCGACTCTCGTACATAAAGATTTACTACCTTTTCCATTGTTTTCAGGAGAAAGGAAGTGAGACTAATAGGTCTGAACGATTTGGGCTGGGAGGCATCTTTCTTTCCAGCCTTTGGAATGTACGTTACTCTGACCCTAGTCCACTCGTCTGGTATATAGCCCCAGGCATAACTTGCCCTATATATTTTCACCAGAATTGCAAGGATGTATTGTAGTCCCTGCTGAATCAGTGCAGGAAATATGCCATCCTCCCCGCCTGTTTTGTATGGCTGGAATGATTTCATTGCCCATTTAACTTGGCCGGGTCTGAATATTTTTGTCGCCCTCTTCCAGTCTTCGTTGGATGGTCTTTTTAAAACCTTATGTACCGACTGGAAAGGTATTTCGGGCGCGTTTTCCACTATAGAGCCAGGGAAATGTACTTGAGCCATAAGCTCCAGGGTTTCTTTCCCAGTAGTAGTGAAGTGTCCATCTGGTTTCCGTAGGAGACCCAGATACTTCGGAGAGCCTTTAGACATAATCCTGTGAAGTTTTGCTCCCTGTGAGACGCTATTTATCTCTTCACAGAACTTTCGCCAGGATCGCCTGCGTGCTCTCCTAATTTCCCGGTTGTATTCTGTCAATGACTTCTTATAATGCTCCCAGTTATTGGTTGCTTTTGCCCTGTTGAATAACTTCCGGGTTCTTTTTCTTAGCTTTTCTAGCTTTCTGCTCCACCATGGAACATCCCGATTTGTTCTGGTGGTTTTTAAGGGACAGCTCTCCTTGTATGCCTCGAGCATGACAGATCTGAGTGTCCCAACCGCTTCTTCTATGGCATTAACGGTTTTAATCACTTTGGGGACCGCAACAAGTCCTTCTTGTAGCCGGTGTCTATATGCGTCCCAGTCAGTGGCCTTAGGGTTGCGGTACGATTCGCATCTTTGAGATCTGGATGACCCAATGTCGAATCTTATATGTTTGTGATCAGACATGGATGTCTCATCTGAGACATGCCAATTGTGTATACGGCATGCTAGCAACTCTGTACTTACCGTCATATCTAATACCTCCTGTCTAGCTCTTGTTACAAAGGTGGGCTTATGGCCCTGGTTGATAATTTGTAGGCTGTGTGTCAGAAGGAACTCAAAAAGGTACTCACCCCTGGTGTTGATGTCCGTACTACCCCAGGTGGTGTGATGTGCGTTTGCGTCGCATCCTATCACCAGCTGTGCCTTGTGATTCTTGCAGTATTCCACAAGAGGTTCCAGCTGAGATGACGGGTCTTGCGCATCACCCGGGAGGTAAGCGGAGCACACCACTACCTTGGCCCCTTCCTCACCTGGGAGTTTGATAAGTGCTGCCACCGTGTCGTCAGTGCATAACCCTGGAACTGGCAGAAATTTAACATGGTTCTTAAAGATTAAACATGCTCTAGGCCTTTCTCCCTCTGTGTTATACAGCAACGTACCTGCCGCATTTAGGCCTCGAATCATGCTTTTGTCGACCCATGGTTCTTGTATTAGAGCAACATCCAGGTTCTGTTCCTTGAACACTTGGCACAGTACTGCACTGGCTGCCCTCGCGTGCTGGAGGTTTGCTTGTATTGCTCTGATCATGGTTTGGATATGGATTGGATACGTAAGTGGATAGGGATAGGTAAGGTATGGATAGGTTAGTTATCTGTTAGTTGTGACTGGGGCTGTGAGGTAGGTTAGTTGGGTCTGGGGGTTAAGTTCGCGTGAGGATTGTGAGAGGCTTTTCGGCTCCAGTGTGATGTTGAGGGGACCATGTTCACTCCCCTTCCCGACTTGCTTCCCCCTCTTCCTCCGCGATACATTTTGGTTGATGAAGGCATTCCGTGACTCCTGTTAGCTCCTCTGCCTTCATCTGTCCATTTCTTATAGGGTGGTCCTGCAGGCTTGGTCTTAGTAGCCCCTTTTGGTCCACTTGCCTCATGCCGATCTTGGCTTGTGCTTTGCGTTCCTGTTGCTGGAGGGACGCCCAAGGAGGCCTCTGCTCCAGCACCAGTCGCATTTGCCGAGGTGATTTTAAGACGGCTTGAGCTTTGCATCCCCGTCGCTGAGGAGGCGCCAACAGAGGCCCCTACTCCAGCTCCGGTTCCACTAGCTGAGGTGCCTTTGATCCTAATGACCACCCTTTCCAAATGGTAAAAGAGACGGTAATCCATGCCCTCTAGGCTTTTGTGGGAGTCCTCATCGATGGCCATGGTCAGTGTGAGCCCGTTGGTCTCTTTCTTCGTGTTGAGAACCTTCCAATGTTCAATCCCTGGGCATTTGGTTCTGTTTTGCCTGAGTAGAGTTTTTAGTATGTCCCTGGGATCCCTTTGATCTGGGACCCAGATAATACCGATTTTTTGCTTGGGAAGTTCGTCTTCACTCAGCATCGTAAGTTCTGCGCCTTCGAATGGCTTGAGGTCCTTGACAATCTTGCCAAGCCACTCATAGCTCTTTTTGTCTGCGCAAGTGATCAGCAACCAACCTGTCTTGAACGTGTGGCCCAAGAAGTTAGGCTCATTCTCGCTGTCCTCTGGTAGTTCGTCGATCACCTTTGCAATGGCCACCCCGATTTGGGCCATCTGCTCCCTACTCATTGGCACAGCATTTTTAATCCCCATTTTGACACAACCCATGGCTTCCTTAAAGGTGTACTGCGAGTTGTCCACCTTTGGTGCCTTTCTGGGCTGTGTTTGAGGAGATTCATCTTCTGACCTGTTCCTTTTCATAGGCCTCTCTTGGGTCAGATCCGATTCGGTTTTCTTGATTTGGCATAGGGAAAGGGCCTCTTGATAGCCCTTTCCTTGTGCCAGAAATGATCGAAGACGGCGTTTTGCTGCCCCTGATAACTTGGGCCTAGGAGCCCTAGTTTGCAGGGGGTGTTGCTCCTCTTCGGTAGCCATAGGTGTAACGGGAACCGGTGGCTCCGCATTTACACCTTCAGTTTTAGTTTCTGGTTGGCCATGAGCCGCACCAGACACTAATTCATCGATTTTTTGAATAATTTCTGTAGTATCCATATAATTCCCACGAGAAACAAGGGATTACGGTCCACCCCGGCAGAGCCCCGGTTACCGGGGTAAGGCTAGTATCACTCTGAGGTCGCCTGGTGTCAGAGAGCCTCCGTTAGAGACTGAGCATCCCCTCAGCCACGCATCCATCGGCACGGGTCGGGTAACACCTTGGATTGGGTTTTTGGGTAAGAGGATAGTTGGTCGGGGAGGAATAGAACTAGGAGTAAGGGTTGTGTGGTAAGGATGAGCTGGAGGGGAATACCGAAGCATTGCGCTCGTTCAATGCTAGCGGGAACCACTCTTGGTTGCCCGAAAGAATTAATGACTGCCACAAGTAGAAGTCATTAATTAGATCAGGTCTAAGCCTCCCCATCGCGTCAAGATGGTAGTTCGCTCGGGGAGGTATAAGCTATGTCTGATGACTAATCTATTTAAGATGTTCTTACTTTATCATTGCGTAATCCACCTCCAAAGTTATTGTATAAAACGCGCAAAAAATTGGAACTTTCGATCTTATAACTTAGAAACCAAACAATTTTACAATGCCAATGGTCATATATCTAATATTAGGATACAAATATCTGTGTCTGCATGCTTTGTTTTTTCGGTAAGTGTATTCTGGGTCAAACCATAGAGAAAACAAAATTCGTATGAAGATTTTCTTTTTGCTTTCATTTCATTCGGTTTAGATTTTTCAAAAAAACAAAAGCATGCAGACACAGATATTTGTTACCTGATATTAGATATTAAATATCAATTTAATTGAAATAGCAGTTTCCAAATGATTAGTAAACTACGTTTACATGGGGAGCATAGCTTATGGGCCGCTCTTAAGCCAATAACCAATAGGTGAAAAAGGCCCTTTTGGCATAATTTTATCATTTGCAGTATTTCTTTACTTTGTACTTTAATTTATTTCTTATAGATCAATACATTTTCTTGCTTTACAGGGCCCCTGCTTCCTGTAAAGCACGAAAAATGTGGCATGGTGGCAATCTTCCATAGGCCTAGGGCAGCCGAGGTTTCAATTCCGCCACTGGGTGCAAACGTTTTCTGGCTCGGGCGGATCTGAAGTGAAACATAACTCGTGGATGTTTAGAATCAACTTTAACGAGGATAAGTTTAAGTGCAAGCTTCACAACCAGAGGGGTTAATGAATGGTCGAAGCGGCAATCAAAATTGTCTGTATTTTCCTTTAAGTCCTGGCATGGTACCTAATTCCTATGTGAAACGTTGGGCTAATATCATGACAGTGGATATGGTATAAGTCATCCATACATAAAAAAATGGGTTCCGAATGACATCCCAACGAAAATGCATATTTCAATCTCAGATAAGAAAATAAACAGAGGCACATCCTGGGTTTCGAACCCGTGACCTTTAACACAAGATCACATGGGTTCGTCCAGATTGGTTAGACACTTGATGAACTGTCCAGCCAGTCTTGTTTGCCTCTAGGGTGTCGTAACGGCCAGTACATTTATTTCGCCAGCGTAATCCTCATGTTTTTCCGAGTCAAAAAAGTTTTTTTTTTTTCTCTACAGTGTCTAGTTACCGAGACATAAATTTTTTAAATGTATGTTTTTGTCTAGTGTATTGATAAGGAATGTTTAGTTTAGCTAGGCATGGAACCTAGATCCCACGTGGCGTATCAGGCTAATGTCATGACAGCAGTGTGATATTAGCCATCCATGTCCAAGTACACACAACACTCCCACGTTCTTACAGACAATTATGTAGATTATTTTTACACTAAATTATTGAATTACTTTGTATGGAAAGTCTAACTTTTTATTTAGAAGATATTCAGCAAAAAGTTGTTAAACTGTTCGTTTCAATCCCAAAAATCATTTCCCAAATTTAAAGTACTGGCAGTTACGACACCATAATGACCATAATCGCATATTCCTAATGTTTGCAACACTCTGGTTTTTGAGCTGCAAGGAAAACACATGGAGCAAGATAATATGTATTGATAAGATGATGATTCAGATACAAATAATACGCTTTGTACTCTGTGATGTAACTATATTTATTTTGCTGAATATTTTTTACATGACTGTGTGTAAAGTTAACTGTAGAAGCCCCGGTCCGGGTGAAGCGCTGAAAACAATAAGAAGCTCCATTAAAACAGCAGCTTGCAAGAAATTTAAATGGTCTTGGCTTTCCGACACACAAGTAAATATCCCACCAAAGCCAAACAGCGTCAACATTTTTACCTGTGTGAGTGTAATAAATAATATAATTGTTGTAAATATAATTAAGTTTATACTTATTAAAAAAATAATATCAAAGAATAGTTTATTAAAATAATAATTTTGGAGATTATTGATAAAAAAAATTTTTTTTCTTTGAAATTTAAAAATATATTTAATTTTGATTTACAAGACCAATGGTTTTTTTAAACTATTAAAACTAATGATAATTTTATTTACTTGGTTATTACCTATTTATAGGCTGACAGTTGTTGCAAAATAGAAAACTCTCTCCTGCGGGTGCTCCGGATATAGGTAGGATGGGGGAATAAGGGATGCAAGTACCACAGAGAAACGTTCATGGTAGTACCTGAAGAACAGACTGAGCGAATCCACAAATCGTCTGTGGCTCAGGGACTCCAAGCCATCAGTGAGTTCTGGGTCCCCAACAAGATGGACCACTCGGCGCTGAATTGCCAACAGGTACTGTGGTAGTTCCATATGTGGCTAAAGTATTCTATCACCGGCCTAATCAGTGGTTTGTACAGAAGTAACAGTTGTACCGGTGAAAAGAACCTTCTGCAACAGTATGGGATCCCCCAGTTTCTGCGATGCATCCAGTTTATACAGGATTTATTCATACACACAATTTGTATGTACCTGAACATGGATGGCTTAAACCCTACCAATTGAGTCTAATCGTTTTAATAAAAAAAGCATGCCTTAAGTCTGTTATTAGCGCCAATTTCGAATATAGAACCGTACAGCGTTCAAATATCTTTGAGTTTAGAAGATAATAATGAAGATAAAAAAGAAGATAAGATAATTAACGTTTTATCTATATTGTAATTTTGTGTGTAACTTGAATATAAATAACATATTATATTATTTAAATATGTTTAGAAAATCAAAATATATTATTTTTTTAGTTACAGCGTCATTTCAAAGTTGTTAAGTTGCATACGAAAATGAATTCAATTAAAATACAACAATATTTTTGTACAACGTTCGAAGAGAACTAACACAACTTCAGTGTTTCATGGAATTGACTGCCATATGTCCTTACTGTATTTTTTTTCTTTTATTTTATTATTTATATTAATGCTTATAGTTAATATTCAAGGAAAAAACTGTACTTGACAACTGTTATTGCATTATTTTTATTTTGTCCTAAAACCGTTTATTTAGAATTCCAGTTTGGATAAGCTAGTGCCTTAGTGACAAATCTAATGAAGGGCGTCCGAAAATCGCTTTTATGAAGATAAAATTGTTACTGTGAGAAAACTAATCATCGAAGACCATCAAGTGACGTATCATAAGATTGAAGCAACATTGATGATGATTAAACATTTTAAAAGTTCTGCATACAGCGCTTGATGTGGGAAAGTTGGTGACTCGTTGAATCCCGTATTTGCTTTCTGACGATCACAAGGCAGCTGTGTGAGATGCTGTCGGAAAACTATTTAACCAAGTACAGTCCAATCACATCTTCAAAATCATCAGTGGTGACGAATCCTGCATCATGACAACGGAAGTTCATATATATTTGGAGTAGTCAAACCTTAAGTATTCCAAACTTAGCCCATACGTTTGTTTTCGTTTTTCCCAAAATCAAGATTAATCTGCGTTGCCAACGGTTCTACTCTAGTGAAGAAGCAGTTAAATTTGATATTTTTAGTACCCCTACTCTGAAGTGGAATAAATGTATCAAAATGTGTTTTTAGCGCCTAGAAAAGTGCAAAAAATATTGTAGGGAATACTTTGAAAACTACAAAATAGATCTATCCTAGTTTTTTTTATATGTATATTTTAGTTTGAACATAATTTTATTAGGAATATGTCATGTATTTATGTATAATCGACCGTGAAGCAAGGACACATTAATTGAAGAAAGAGCCCAGTAAAAAGAACTACTTTACGAATATAAATATATACGAAATATAAAACGAAAATCATTAATTTGGTGCGGATTCACCTGTCATTATGTAATAATAAACTTGACCTTGATCCCAAAGTCGAGGGACCAAATCACATTAGGCTGGTTTTACTGTGCACATATACTGTTCTGTAGTATCCATACATAAATAACATAGCTTTATGAGATATATAAAACTGACGTCAAGTCTATATTACTTTGCTTCTATTTGCCTAGCTTTGGTTAATCTATAAACTCCTTATCATGTTTTGCCTTTACTCGTGGTGGTAAATCTCGTAGCTTCAGCTGCAAAAGTTGATATTGCTTATTATTAAAAGATTTTCGGATAGACAGTGTTCAAATTAGGGCTTACTTGTTTATCCGAAAACTTAGCTTGAAAACGAAATGGCTTGCTTGAACAATTAAGCCATAATTTGAACACTATACGAAAACATTTTAATAATATGTAACATCAGTGAAGGTACTTTTGAGGTTACCGCGGTCGTTAGATATGTTTGAAAAATGTTATGGCTTTTCACGCGGCAGGTACAGGTATTCTCCGACGTTTCGAGCTAATCATTCAGCCCGTTGTCAAGGAGGCATCCGCCGCGCTCGTGCGCAGCAGACGACTGAGGTGACCGCTAGGCTCGCCGTGGGCGTAAATCGTAGCTGTGAGTGGGGGCGGAAGCGGAAATGTGTCTGGCTGCGGTCCGAACTTCAGACGACAGGCGCGGTGGATGCCTCCTTGACAACGGGCTGAATGATTAGCTCGAAACGTCGGAGAATATCTCTACCTGCCGCGTGAAAAGCAGTAACATTTTTCAAACAACATTGAAGGTATTGATATTACCGGTATCGGAAGTTACAGTTTTGTGCATTACTAAACCATTACTCTATATGGCTTTTTCTTTTCTTTTCCAGCGAGCCCTACATTCCGGGACACCTGGCGGGGCCCACAATGGCGATCGTCCGAGGGAAGACTGCACCCATGGACCTTGTGAGAGTTGAAACTAAAACGCAGGTGAGAATCTAACGATTCTGTAAATTTAGATATAAATTATATGTTAAGTATTGTATGTCCCGCAAGATTCAATTAATGTACCAAGGTACTTCATTATCTTACGCTGATTTGATAAGGAAGGCAGAAAAAAAAACGTTGATAATCAATAATATACAAGGAAATATAGAAATGGAACTAAAACATTTACAAGTTCTGTAAATTGTAGGTTCGCGAATGTCACTAGCAAAAACGTTTTCTAATTATTGAAAAAAAAATTATAACAATGCTTTAATGTAGATGTCGTTGAATAACCTCAAATCAATTGCGGAATATGTGTTTTCATGCTGATAATGCAATGCAAGGTTCTTATTTGCAACATAAATATTATGTTTGCAGTATATTCTCTGTTATCTAATGTGACATTTCTTTTCAGATCATATACTCCTTCCTTTCGGTGGGCTGGGGCTTCCTCTCCGACGTGGACATAGAGAGCGAGCGACTGCGAGCCATCGGCGCCCAACGCTTCACCGTGTGGGCCCTCGCGCGCCTCATGGGTCTGCGCACGTACCGCGGCGTCGTCAGCTACGCGCCCATCCGCAACGTGGATACGACCGCGCCGGCGCCGCCGCCGCCGCGCGCCCTCACCCACAGCACAAGCCACGACGGCGCGCTCGACTCGCCTGACTCGGAGGCGTTCGCCGACTGCGACGACCACTCCGACATATTCACGAACGCGCTCAACGGCGTGCAGCGGCGGCAGCGCGTCGACTCGTGGTACTCGGTGAACTCGCGCCGCAGCGCCTTCTACAGCACGCGCGGCTCCGAGTATCACAGCGCGTCGGGCAGCGCGGCGGACGTGCGCTCGCCGGCGCCGGCGGGCGGCGCGCGCATGTACGGGCCGGCGTCGCACCTGCCCGCGCTGCCGGCGCCGCTGCCCTCGCACTGGCTGCACGAGCGCGGCGACTTCGTAATGGTGCACGTCGCCTCGCAGAGCTACCTCGGCGAGGAGATGCTGTTCGCGCCGCGCTCGGCGCTCAGCGACGGCGTGCTCTGGATGGTGATCATCAGGGCGGGGGTCTCACGCGCGCAGCTGCTCTCCTACCTGCTGTCGTTCGAGGTGCGCGAGCACACGGACTCGGAGCACATCAAGATGGTGCCCGTATCGGCGTTCCGGATCGTGCCCGAGGGCAGCGGCGGCTACCTCACCGTGGACGGCGAGGTTGTCGACTACGGGCCCATTCAGGCGGAGGCTTTCCCGAATCTTGTCAACGTAATGGTGCCGTGACCTTGAATCTAAACTCTCGAGTGTGGCGCGTAAGGTCACTCGGGTGAGCGGCTAGTTCAATCGGTTTAGTTCAAGAATTTCCAGTGCAATAAGGAATTTATGTGCAAATAATGGTTACCTTGTCCATAATGTGTAAGTATTTTAAATTGTGGTTGTGCCTAGCATTAAAAAAAAGTATTTTAGCTATCATATTTTGGGTCGTATCATATTTGTGAATGCATCATTCCATGACTGTTGGATATTGCTATGAGCAATGTGTTATAAATTATTTTAAGCATCGTTACCTGAAAACGTTTTTTGTTATCTAATTTATTTCGTTTTTAATCTAAGAAATTATGCTATGAAATCACAAGGGAGATATATATGTAATTATTTGCAATTGGATTTGATTACGCTTGTTATTTAATGTGCTTACGTGTATTTAAAGTTGCAGCACAATGCCAACGTCTAAATTAATAAATAATGATAATGATTTATCTACTTAGTGCTATGTAATCTAAATATTGGTTAAAGACAAGATTTTTTTCTTTTCTTTATAAATAACTGGAGGCTCGGCTAATGCTAATGTATAAGTTTACAGTATGTGGAAAAACTACAAAGATCATAGTAAAATCTTTATTATAATCATACTGTCAGAATGCTGACCCACCTTGTTATGTGTTCTTATATCTGAAGAAAACAAAAATATTTAACTTATCTATAATTACCTACTTCAATATTAAAACATAATGTTAGTTCAAAATTATTTTCTAAGTGCATGTGTCTGTTCAATTTTAAACTACCCACCTTTCAGAAGTGATTGCCTCGTGGCAATGCAACATCAAGAGATCAATTTATTCCTACAACATTCTAATAAAGTCATTAGAATACATTAACATTCCAGCACTTGATTGCTTTAAATGTATTTTATTTAATTACCTAGTTAGTCTTTGGTTGGGGTAGAAATATTGGTGATATTAATTTAGTTAGGTAGTCTTATTTTGAAGGTAGTAATATTATGTACCATTCTTCATACAATAAAATTAGTCATCAACTTATACTACAGAAACCAATCATCAGGTCACACACAAGTTTTATATATTTTGTATTTTGCACCAACAATTTTGTATTATAAAATCAATGCAATGCACTAAACAAATTTGCGCCTTATCCTGTGTACAGTAAAAAAAATGAGGGTTGCTAATTGTTTCGATATTAAGAGCACCGGAATGATGTTTGATGCAAAAAGAACCAAGCTCCTAATGTGCTGAAGGCTGTTTTGCATGTATGACTAATGTTTGCTTGTGCTTGAAACCGCTTAAATCACAACGCGTGGTGCACAAGGTCAGAAAACCTATGTCGTAATGGACAAATAAGAATATAAGTACCTATATCTGCATTTTCACAACAGTCACTTGACCAAGTTTCAAGTTTTCTTGCGGAATCAATTAATGTTAAGCTCATGCCTTCTACATAAATAAATATATATGAAATAGCCAAAGTCATAAACTCATAATCACTTTTAAAATGTCAACCTCAATCCACTTGCAAATCAAACGGTTTGAATTATTTGTATGTTCTTGTCTCAAAGACTGATTTTTAGTTTGTAAAAGGCCATTGAAAGTTTATTAATTTATAATTTAAATTGGTGTCCATTCCTATATTTATGATTAGTCAGCAATGTGATTGAATTTGTAATAAATAACATAAATTTTAGTCTTACACGGCTTCTTCACATTGGAGTATAGAAGCTATAAATATTCTGGCACGTCGCAACTACCGAATGTGCAATTCATTGAACCTAATAGCATTTTTTTTCCTTCTTAATTCCTTGCTGCTCTGTACTTTTTTACAATTGTGAAGATTTATGAAGTTAAGTTGATTATCTTCACCTTGTCTTGTCATTTTATCCTGCACTTCCTCGCAAGACGTTCTATTACAACGTTGTAACATATTCTAAAATTTATTTTGTCCACTTTGACCACAAATTTGTCAGTTATGACAAATCTCAGTCTACTCTTCAATAACATATTGTTAAGTCAAATTATTTTCAATAACATATTGTAGGGATTATGAAGTCCCTATATGTACTATATTTGCTACAGAATATTAAGGGTACCTATGAATACTAAAACCTAAAATATCTTTTTTTAATCGAATCGCTTACCGGCACCTGATGAAGGAGTGGGCGGAACACCTAGAAATGTGTAATCCATCAGCATGGCTCAATTTGAGTTAACGCAACCAATAGCACATTAACGACTGGTTCAATAGCGCTGACAACTGTTAAAATGGCTTACCGTGAATAATATGACGTAGTCAGTTGTCTGTCACACTTTGGAGGTAGGGCACCATGTGGACAAATGTCAGTATCACATAGTGTGCACAAGAGTGAACATGATCTTTCCGAATCGTTTGTGATGTTGAGCTTGCAATCTGAATCAGGACGCTTGGGTTCACCTTGTACAGTGTAAACTTTGACAGTTTCAAATGAACCGCACAGCATGTTACACATTGTTATGTCCTCTTCCCACATCCATTACAACAATAAATTATATCTTACGCTACAAGGGGGCTGAATAGCACTTCCATTTTAACAGAATGTGCCAAATTGTACGACAATATGTTAGTGTTTTTGAAAAATATATATAAGTATATCCGTTCACTCTTTCCCCGTACATATCAATGTCCACCTGCCTAAAAGGCCTAGTTTTATTGAATTTTACTGTTATAAGCATTCAAAGTTTTTATTCAATATGTTGTCAATAAAGTTAACGTGGATTATATTTGATAAATAAATGTAATTGTTATTTGAAAAAAATATATAAGAAACTATGATGTCTTTTTTGTTGTTTCTATTTATGAAGAACAATTGTTTTGATACACTTTTGGCGCCAAAACTCACCCTATAGTGGGACATACTATAGGGTGAGTTTTGGCGCCTTGGTGTAGGAAGTAGGATCTATGAATCTAAGGCCCTTTTAACCCTTTCCCCGCCAAGAACGTATATATCCGTCAGAGCAAGGCGTTCTGCAGGCGCCATCGTCGGATATATCCGACAGAAAACTACTCCACTTCAAACATTAATAAAACTTTACTGATTACGAAATAATGTGTTTTATTTACATAATTGCACGGTACATACTAGCGTTCATTAGATTTCTACTGTTTCAACAGTTGAAACACACTATTTGCAACAAAACAAACAGCAATTCAAGACTGCATCTTATCTAAATAATTGTAGTGTGGCGTATTGAGAAGGATTATGCCAAAAAACCTTGGCGGTGAAAGGGTTAAACACAAGGCTTTGCAATACCTGACGAATTTAGTATTTAGATTCTAGACAACTACCGCAATACAAATTCATAGATTTGTATATAAGCACTCGCCGCTGACATTTAGAACCTGTGGGCTGGTGGATTGGTTTAAAAAGTTTTCCCGAGCAATATCTATGATGGTTGTACTTGAGTGAGCTGCCGAACTTTTGCACATACCGACACATTAGATAAGACCATGGTCCGATTTGAACTTCTGATACCGTTAACTGACCGAGTCGAGCTGACAGCTCCCAAAATGGCGTCCCGTAAACGACATGAAGTCATCGTTACAGCGCTCTTTGGAGGTAGGGCTATGTGTGTGCAACTGTTAGTGTCACATTTAGAAGTTTCTATAGCATTGTCTGTCGCCTTTCGACCATTTTGTTTCACAAACCGTTGAATGTCGCCTAGGTAAAAATACAAGTTAAGCTTAGAGGAATCGATTAAATTCACTGCTAATGTAATTTGTTCCATGTTTGTTTTTTTTTCCCTGCACAAATGGTCCTAATCTTTGAGTGTGGTACTTTTATTTTAATCGGGACCTTGGGTTCGCCGTGAGCACTGTAAACGTTTGCAGTTCAAATCAGACCGTGGTGTAATACAATCATTATATGACATGTTGGTCCATGTTTCTGCACGTTTTCACTGCACAGCTTGTTATTTAGGTTATATTCTTATATGTCACTTAAAAGACCACTGGATTGACACTGTCTTGCCTCAAAGAGGAGTAACCGACGAAGAGCCTCGTCTATATATTTCAAAATTTCATTGGTCAACTCAATTCTTCATATTTGTTCTTTTTTTTTTACAGTACGTTTAAAAATAACTGTGCAATAACACATTTGTTTTCAATATTAACGAGGAATGTCATATTAGATGTATATTTTTAAACTAATTGCTGAAAATGACCAACGAAGAGACAAAGCTGGAATACCCTTTTCCACAAAAGAAGTAATATTTGCGATGGTACACTTTTAAATTATGCATGTTATAAAGCTTGGTTTGCAACTCCTAAAAGTTTCAAGTGTACAAGGCCTCAACTGTTTTAATTGTATTTTAGTCACCAAGACAGTTTTAGGAGTTTCCACGCTAACAGTCCCAGACTTGGGATGGACTCATTAAAATAAAATGTCATAAGTTGCACACTTATTTATTCATTTAATATTTTTCTTACTCATTTATCAATACATACTTGAAATAGAAAATACTTATGTATTAAAATGTCTATTTATACCACACACTTATCCCCTTTTTAAAATCCAAGTAGATCAGAAGGTAATGATCTAAATCGTTTTTTCCTCTGGTTTTTTAAAAATCAATAGATTTTTTTTGTTCTGCTGGCATTTACAACTACAGTCGCATCTTTTGACATTACATCAACCAATTGAACAAAACTCCTATACATCATATTCATAGAAAAAAAGGACATTACATATGTACTTGCTTAGTTTGAAAACCTATAATTGTTTCTACTTTGATGCAAATATCTGGATACAACTTGAAAAAAACATTGTCTCATGCATGGAGGTGAAGAAATTACAGGAGAAAGAACTGAACTAAAAAAGTGTCGACACTTCAATTGTGCCGCGGGAGGAATTTGTTTGTTTCGGCTCTAGCTGAATACATCATTACGAATGAAGAATGACGTAACGACCATCTGGTTTATTGAAAAATAATTCTTATCTTTATCAGTTTACCTACTAATTTGGGAGACTTCAAATTTGATTTTTCTCCATTTTCATCACTGCGCTACAAATATGTACGGCGAAATAATGTTGTAAGTCGCGTGGCATCATTTTTTGCGCGCTCGTTGTATGGAAGTTATTTCTCCATACATTCTTCACAACCATGGTATCATGTCATTCAGAAAAAATATTACAATGAAATATGCAGGCTATATTTCTCTCTACGTGTTATATTCTCGCTATAGCTGTGTTTTTGCTTAATAAATAACATGACATCAAAAGGTGTTTTCAAATATCAAACAGTTACTGTGGAACCGGGATAGTCAAAATTTAGAGGTGTAAAAGTGTACAACCAACACGTCACCGTTGTCAAGTGAAGACGTCACCGGTGTCAAGTGAAGATGTCACAGGTGTCAAGTGAAGAGGGAAGCGTTGTCCCATTGTTTTTAAAGGAAGCTGAAGAAGGGGGAGAGCATGGGTGCAGGTGAGTGTTCTCCAATGACAGCTATTCCTGTGAATATTGGTGGTAAAAACTTTTTTCTACTGCACATGCCAATCAAATCAATGTTTAACACAAGCGTAGATACTATGTAAACTATAACTAAATCCTCATAAATACAGGGCGTATTTTTCAAGTGTGCCTTAAGGGCCAAATCCGAAACTAAAAGAAATATCAAAATACACTCAAAGGAGTCATGAGACCGATTTAGACAAAAATTAATACTGCATTATTATATTTTTGGAAAAATCGTTTTCCTAGCCGGGAATCGAACTCGTGGATTTTGAGGAAAATAAAGCACCTGTATTATTGCACTAGGCACCACCAATCAAATTGTTTTTTTTTTCTTTCTGTTATGAGAGGCCTTCAACCAAAAAGAGATAATACGTATAGAACACACTTATGTGATCCTGAATGCAGGTTTGACTCAGGTTCCTTTAGTTTCTTGTATAACATTACTTCACAGGATTTGTTCTTTATAAGCAACACTATTTACTGGTGCAAAAATACAGGATGCGTTATATTTTTAGAAATCAACTAGTTCAAATCCCGGCTAGGATTTTTTTTCGTATTTGGCCCTGAAGGCCCACTTGAAAAATTGCCCTGTTTACAAATTACAGTTTGTAAATCCATCAAAGTTGGAAATATGTAGAAACATGTGCAGAGGACATCACCTTAAAAGCCACAGTAGGCATTAGTATTTGCACGGAAAACGTATGTGGATCATAATTCAATATATAGCGGTTAGGCTGATGCCTTTTGTACCTTTGGAATTTCATACATTATTGCTTGTCGTTCAGTGTACAATGTATTTTTAGGTACGACTTCAATTTTAATTGTAATTAATTACCATCAAGTATCGAATCCATAAAGAGTATTTACTATCACTCTATTCAAAACAATATTTAAAAAAAAAACTTAGTACAGAGAATAATATTTAATATCTAAAAAACCATGGTCAAATGGTATTAATTTTATACTGTCAAATATAAATTGCAGTAAAGGGTTTTACAAGCACTTTGTAATTCATTTGTAGAATTTCACTTAGACAAAACATATTTTAAACTTATTTACAAATAACATAAAAACCCATGAACAGTTTTGACAAGTATTGTGAACGATGGGGTATCAATTGCCAGATTATTTTCTTTTAAAAAAACTATGCAAAGAGGAAGATAAAGATGGCGCAGTCATCTTTATCTTCCTGTTGCAACAATTTTTTTTTTATAGATTGACATCAAGCAGAAATATATTCTTTATTAAATGATCCTCATTACTATCTTTGAATTAAATTCATGGATCACAACCATCAATTCTTAAACCCACACTTTTTTACTTTGTTCGACCACACCATATTATTTCAGAGTTTTTTTTTCTGTCAAAGTGCACAAAAATCAACAAAGTAATCATTGCACATATTTTTATCCAAATACATGTAATTCCAATGATATGATCCTGGCCAGATAATCAATCTCCGGAGATTACCTCAGCTTTAGGCTGTCTAGGCTGTCGAGCAGACACTGAACCTCCGAGTCAACCTGCTCGCGTGTCGTGACACGTTCCAGCCGAGCTATCACACTCTCCAGCTCTGCACCGTCCGCTGCCCGGACCTTAAGGTACTTGAGCATCATTTCCACAACGAGACACACCTCCGCCACGAGGGCCTTTGTCTCGTGGGCGTGCCCCGCACTAGGCCACTGCCTCATCAGCCGCAGCTTGCTCTGGGCAAGCTGCAGTGGTGTGCGACCGTGCTTGTCGTGTGACGCGACGTCAGTGCCTGCATCGAGCAGTTCCGTCACCACGGGCACGTGCGACGTACATGCTGCCAGGTGTAACGGTGTGTTGCCGCGAAGGTCACGCGCATTGGGGTCGGCGCCGCTCCGCAATAGCGCGCGCACCACTTCCACATAGCCGCGACACGCCGCCAGGTGCAACGGGCTGCGCTGATGCGCGTCCGACGCATTTGGGTCGGCGCCGCCAGCTAACAGTTTCTCCACGAGCTCGGCGTTGTTGGTTGAGGCGGCAGTGCGCAGACGCTGGTTTCGGGACGTGTGGTCCGGCTCGACTCGCCTGCGCCGCGAGTGGTGACTCTTCATCTTCCCGACGTAGTCGTGGGGCTCCGAAGGCGCGAGCTCGACGGGCACTAGGGGCAGTGATGGAACCGGAGGCAGCGGGATTGCAGGCGGTTCGAACTCAAGCATGGCGCGAGAAAATACTGGATTGTCGCTGCTTTCGTTGCTCGTATCCACACCCGAGTCGGCCATGGTTATAGCAGCAAGATATTACACTAAAAAATTACTACAAAAGTAACTGTATTTAGATTGATAAATATATCACCAGATGAGCCAAAACAAATCCTAAAAGAAAACAAATAAAAACAACCAAAAAAATTTTGACAAATGACAGTGTTGGTTTTTTTGTTGAGTTTTCTATAATGGAAATACAAGGGCATATATCATAAACCCTCATACATTCAGTTCTACCGATGCTCCATTTAGGGCCGAGTGAACGAACGTACAAAAAATCAAAATCAACGTCAAAGTATGATCAAACACGTCACTTTGTGTGGACAGTATGGAAGGAACTCTATCCGGATCACTAAAAGTGACGTGTTTGAACATTGATAAACTCGGCCCTCTCTTCGTTCAACCGGGGCTTAATATATAAATCGAGATAGAACATGTTCTAATAGCGAGAAAATGCAGCATCGTAGCGTTAAACGTCTGTCACGGGAAATAGCCGACTACTAGCGGTAGCGATGGGTCGGTCGCAAAGAACGGGTCCAAAGACCTGGGTCGCCTGCAGTGAATGACCGAACGGGTCTTTTGTTTGTAAATACCCGTGTCTGTGCGACCCGTTTCTCTGCTGCCCGTGTGAACGGGTAAAAAGACTCGAGTCGCGAACGATACAGAAGACCCGGTCGCGAACTGGTCACTAGGCTCGCGAACGGTACTGAAGAACCGGGTCGCGAACGAAACAGAAAACTCAGCTCGAGAATTGGTCAAAAGACTGGTGTTTTACGTACGGAATATGACCGAACGGGTCATTTGGTTGCGCGACCTTTATTTTTTGGTCATTCGATACAATTTTTGGACGATGGCAAACCTAGGACTCCTGTGGACACATGACTTTTTTTTGGCCATTTTAACTTTTTGCTGAAGATAACCCAACGGGTCAAAACAACCCATTCATTTTCTGGTAGTTCGGTCAGACCCGGGTCGCGAAAATCTGGCGAACGACCCATCGCTACCGACTACTGACATCAGTGATGGGAAGAGAAAAAAGCTCGATGAGTTCCGAGTTTTATATCCGGCGTTAAATGTGTGGATGACGAATTTAGACCAAACAAGAGGACACAAATATAATTTTCAATAATTATGAAAGTAAGCAATGTTTATTGTAATCTAAATTGCACCTTTGATAATGGAGTCCATACGTGCATACTAAAACTTAAAAATAAATAAATAATTTAATAACTTGACCTCCGACCGTGGACTATTTCCGATGTAACGAATTGAAAATAAGTGACTGTACCATAGACTGCACTTTAGGTACTGCTAGGCATTCACGGACGTACAGTCGTTTCGTCTGAAATCTATACACCGGAAATAGAGACAAATTTGAGATCTCTTTCTGACATGCTGACGTCAACCATAGAGTAAAAGGGACTTAGAAATTCCTTCTCTTTCCAGTGTATACATTTGATAAGTAACGACTGTACGGTACGTTTTGCAGCGGAATTGCCAATTCTGGGTTTTATGGGATTTTTTTAAAGTTACGTGGCAACATTAGTCTGTGGTCCCCGGCGACAGATATTATTTATGTTCTGTGCACGGCGATGTGAAATTGCGTTGCGTTTACGGATTTACGTTTTCGCAAATCTGAATCAAAATAAACAAATCGCAGCGCGGTGAAAGCAATAGCGCAGCATGCAGCAGTTCTCCTTGTACATGGTGAGTTAGTGGGCCGGATGGCGTATAATACGCGCCGTCGCATGAGCTATTCCCGCTCTCAAAACCTAACCTATTTCTGCGTTGGGCAGGACATCGAGAGCTCGCGCTCCTACGTGGACGAGCTGTACTCGACGGACCCGGAGCGTTGCGGCGCTGCCCTAATGGCGCTGAAGAACGCAGTAATCGGCAGCAACCGGCAGAAGAGCTGCGTGATTCGGCAGGGTGTAGTACCTCGGCTGCTGCAAATCATTACCGACGGCTCTGATCCCAAGCTACGTCTAGAAGCCACCATCTGTATCGGTATGTAAGATCATATGATGAGTTCAAAATGACTTATAATACGAACGTCATTGAACGGTTTACATGTGTTGATTTTTCTAGAGACTTGTCTATGAGGGCTTGATCCTCGCTCAAGAGCCTACAAAGTAAACAGTAGAAAGCGGTAGAAAGCGTACATTATCAATTACGGATGAACGGTACATATAGTTATGGGCTTTTTCTCTGGCGCTTAAGTCGAAGTTTGAGGGTTAAAGCTGATACTGTATTGTTGGAGATCGATATTTCAAATCTACAGTTTATATTTACTGGCCAGTTCCATTTGCCTGATATGGACTGAAGTTTTGGAGGGATATTGACAGAGATTTTGGCGCCACTTTATTTCAAAGAGCTTAAACAAAACCTTGAATGCAGAAAAAGTACCTAAGTCAATTGATTAAATTGGGTTCAATGCAGTCGAATTCTACACATTCAGGGTCACTCGCAAAGGGCACAGCAGACAGCGTTGCGGCGCTGGTGGAGTTGGGAGCGGTGGAGGCCCTGGCGGGACTGCTACAGGGCGCGGACGCGCGTCTCACTGAGGCCGCATTGTGCGCGCTGCGCTCCGTGTTCCTGCACCCGCCCGCGCCCGCGCCCACTCTCCCTGCCGATCTGCCCCTTCTCACACACCTCGTTGGTACGTCGTCTTGTCCATTTGTTTGCTTAATAAATTAATGCCAAAAAAATTACAATTTAATATTTTACAATGTGCGAGAGAATTGAGCAAATGTGTGGTTTAGATTATTATTATTTTACTTTTGATAGACTAGCACATTTCGCTGATACGTCTATATCGTAACACTTGAAGTTTATTTTTGTTTATATGCTTGTCAAGTCTGTGTTTAAGCTGATTCACTAAATTTTAACAAATAACATCAATAGTTAGCTTGTTCAAAGAGTCCACAACTCTGTTTGCGATAACGTGCTTGCGAGGGTTTAGCCGGCGGAGGTATAGGATACTTCATTGAATGGCCACGGTGTTGGTTTTTTTGTTGTTGTTTGCACATTTCTTGTAGCTTGGGTACATTGTAGTAGCTGTTCAAAATTTTGAAGGTCTCTATAAGATTTCCCTTTTTCTCTACGTCCTAGCAAAGTTCTCGACCCTAGTGCCCGAAGTTGAATTTCATAAGGCTTGTTTCTTGAATGTGAAGAAGAAGAAGGTGTCAGCTGAATGCTATCTGCATTTTGCCATCTCTTAACTCTTTCTCATACATCAATTTATTTTAGGAAATATGTTACCTATATCCTATATGTTATCTATAGGAAATATGTCACTTGATAACCATATTAGATATTCAGTGTTATTTCACATTATCCCCTTACATTTACGGCTAAACAATATTTTGTTTACTTCTTTTACTTGACATTTTGTCTATTTTACAAGCTTTTTACAATTAACGATATCTACAAGCCATCATAATTGTTTAGCATAGTAAAGAAAGTTTAGCGTACTGCTTAACACTATGTATCCATAAATGTGAGAATTATACAGAAACTCAAATTGGTCACATGGGTTTGGACAATGCAATCCCGAGAGTTCTTCTCTCGGGATTGCATTAGTGATAACTTTGTTTCTCCAAAGTGTCTAGCCTTTGTGATTTTTTTATATATTTATGTTTTCGACTAATCCATTTAGACTCGAAGCAGTGTGATCATGGTCGTGACCGTAAAAGACCGGGTGTGAAAATTATCATTTTAAATTCGTCTACGAAGATTTCCTTTTATTTTCACATTCTTGCAGAATGTTAGAATCCTTTAACTCTAAGGCTGAGATAAATAGTCGTAACGGAAACTAAGACTAACGAAAACGTACTTTGTGACGTCACTTGGAATTACATTGAGATTTCGTCCATACAAAATGTGTCAAAGTGACGAGACAAAGTACTACTTTTCGCAAGTAAGTACTCGCGTCTCATTGCAGGCGTCGCCCGTGAAGGCTCACCGACGGCCAAGTCGTGCGTGGCGCGCGTCCTCAGCATCTGGTGCGCGGGCCCCGCGGAGCAGGAGGCGCTGTGCGCGGCGGGCGCGTGCGGCGCGCTCGCGGCGCTGCTCTCCCCCCTGCCCCGCGCGGCCGACTCGCCTGCAGCCGCGCCGCCGCCCGCGCTCGTGCTGCCGGCGCTCGACTGGCTCGCGGCGATGTGCTTCGAGAACGCAGCCGTCTCACAGCTCGCCATCACCACTAAGTGAGTTTTGTATGATAAATAGATTTGAATGGTTCGGAAAAGCTGCCTGAAAATGTCATTCTTTTAAACAATTGTTTGACAAACACCTACAAACACTAAACTAAATGGTAATAACAAAGCACCAGTGAACCCAGACATGAAAACATCAGCTTAGGCTGCTCATTCATCAAATAAATAAAATAAAATAAAAATATAGGGGCTGAGGGCCCTTTTTTTTGCATGCAAATATCTTGTATAATGATTTTACCAAATCAAAAGTATTGTTAAATATCTGAATTTCTTTTGAAATGACTGTTAAATTGTATTCCAATCGAATGGAATACTAAAGAATATAATTTTTCATTTCATAAAAAAATATATTTCCTTACATTTCTTTTGCTTAACCCATGCAATACTAAAATTTTACCAAAATTGGGACGTATGGACCGACATTCGAATAAAAAGAAATATAGATGCTGTCCTTATCTACGCCAATAAACCGATCACGAGCAGTGATTTTCTTGAAGGGGTGATCAAACCTGTATTTGTCCTGTAAGTTGTTTTTGTTTAAACATAAAATTCTAATACCCCTTTTCTTCTAGGGAGGAGGATGGAGGATTGGTTCTTTAAATCTTATATATTCACACAAAAAAAATAATGTTATTATTGATTCAGAGCCAACCAATAATATACTTCTATACATTCATATACTTAATTTATGGAGGAATAATTATCACAATCTCTTCATGACGTCAAACCAGTATGGTAGAAATGTTAATGCTATCATAACTATTGAATATAATCTCTTAAATCATGGGTCAGCACATCACTCATAGACTCCGTATACATAATTTTTTCTTGTGACTCATCAATCTCTTTACACGTGTAACTTTTATGGTACCTGTGTTAGTGTCGTTTTAGTATGGATATTTTCTGATGCACAACCTTGATGATTATGTGCTAAATATTTAAATACAGGAAGTTAATACTTATTATTATTATATTATATTATTATTCAGCTGCAAGCTGATGCATGTACTTCACTGATTGAGGGCCATTGACTTTTGATTGTCTAAATTGTTTTTGAAACTTTTATGCAACAGTATTAGCATTAGGTGAAGGTATAATATTTGCTTAACTAACGACCGGTTCCACCACCTCCAATTACAAAAAATCCAAAATTATCTTTCAGTTACACCATATACATATGTAAATATGCAATGTGACCGGAAGTTAACTATCAGATTTCTGGTAGCTAGAGGTGGTGAAAACAGGAGTCAATCATTTTGATTATTTCAATAAAATACTTGGTACTTTTCAGAGCGTGGTATTAACATTATAGTGGCACAGATTATTTAAATAACACTCAACGGAGTCACGAGGCCGATTTTTATCAAAATCAGCCAGGTGACTCCTTTGAGTGTTTCTCGTTATTTCTTATAGTTTCGGATTTGGCCATGAAAGTTTTTTTTTATGTGAAGCGTGGCATATGGCGTACGCCAGGATCTAAAGGTGCCTGGCGACGCCCATGGGTGTACGAACATTCAGGGGGGCTGCGAAAACCATGCCAGTCGGCCAGGTGCTTCTTCACATCACGTTTGAAGGACCCCAGGTCATAATATGGGGGAAATACCTTGGAAGGGAGTTCATTCCATTTTTTACCGACACTATAGATAAAGGATCTAGAGGATCGGTGGGTTCTTATTTTTGGAATGTCGACTGTTAATTTGTGCATTTACTCCCTGTTCCGCTACACTCGAAAAGTTCACCCTGTATTAAATGAATGGTTAATTTTTCAGACACAACGAGCGAACAATCCCGGAGCTGCTGACGGGACTCGTGGCGCGAGACAAGCCGCTGCCGGTGGCGATGGGCGCCGCGCGCTGCCTCACCTTCCTGCACCGCGCCGGCGTGCTCGCCGCCGACGACCACCGGTCTGTCACCCAGCCAATCTCGTGCAGGCACATACCGTGTTCACTGCGAGCTGCTCGTAGCTTAGTGGCGTGACTTGCCAGAGGTCTGGGTTCAAATACCCGTCCCGTTTCATGGTTCTGGAATTTATTTATTTATTTATTTATTTTAGACAGGCAGCCTAAGCTGCATATATCTTATTTGTCATTAGATTAAGTTGATCGTCATGTGGAAAGTTATTTAATTAGTATTTGGTAACACATTTATTTATTTGTTTTTATATCCATACAAATTTAATCTCCTATCCCCGTTGAGTTATTTTTTTGCCACAAAAGGTAGTATATTTCCTTCTCCAAGGTCCAGACTATCTCTATACGAAAATTCATCAAAATTGGGTTTAGGCGTGAAAACGCAACAAGCCGAGTTAGTTTCGCATTTATAATATTAGTATAGTAATACTAGGATTTATTTACTGAAGAACCCAAGAAAGTAACTTTTAATACAACTATATGAAAAAAATATATAAAATTGTAAGCATCTTGTTTGGCAGGGTGGTTTTCGGAGCCCTCCCGTGTCTGGCCCGTCTCTGCACGCGAGAGATGCCTGAAGACATTCGAGCCACTGCTGCCGAGACCCTAGCTTATCTGGCCGAGGTATTCACTGTTTTTATTAACAATAAAAATTTAAAGTTATGTTATATGCCCAACTATACATCTTTTTGCATGCATTTTACAAGATTGTTTACCAGAGTGACAACTTGTATACCCCGGGACATCTAAAAAGAGCTCTTGCCCCTTCCCTTCGTAAGATTAGTAGGCGAAATACTGGTCGGATTGGGGTTGAGGATTGAGTCACGCGGGTAGAGGGGCGTTGTGTACGACTTGTTTCCTAGCAACGGGAGGTGCGGGGAGTGGAATCAGCCCGTTCGCGTGACTCTCAACTCACACACCCACCGCACTGCTATGTTTGTACTGTGAGCGACAGAATATTTCATTTTAGTGTTTGTTTGATCGATTACTTGACTTTGAATCCTTGTAAAGAGTATAATGTTATAATGTTATAAAATGTATTAACGTGTAAATGTAGGCTGCTTAGCCTATTTCAGAGCGCAATTTCAAAGACTTACAATAAAAATGCCTAGAAGACGAAACATTACTTTACGATGGCATTCAATTTTTTAGCGGCTCGTAGCCTAATGGCGCGGGGGCTTGCCTTGCATACCAGCGGTCTGGGTTCAAATCCTCGCCCCATTGATGCAGAAAGTGTTTTTTCTCTTTCTGAGTTAGATAAGTGCATTTCGTCTCAAATACGAGTTGCTCCAAAGTTTGGAATCCATGTAAAACTGTAGGACCTTTGCCTTCAGTCCCAATTGATTCGGATAATTGGCGTTCTACCGTACTTGCTACGTCTCGCCCTGAAAATGGCCTGCACCGGCAGTTCAACACGTCGACAGCTGCGTCCGTAAAAATTAACTGTGGTAAGCCAATATCAGAAAATAATAGAATAAAGAAATGTTGCTTCCCTGCAGGTGGATACGTCCCTGCAGCGGCTGGCGGCGATCTCGAACCACCTCATGTGCTCGCTGGCGGAGATCGTGAGCTGCCCCTCGGCGGCCGCCAAGCAGGGCGCGTTCAAGTGCTTCGCGTCCCTCGGCGCCAACGACGAGGACATACGCAAGCGGATCATCGAGATACACGGCCTCATGGTGCACGTCGTCGGCGGAATGGCCAACCCGGAGCCCGCCGTGAGTGCGCCTTTCACATTTTCTTGTTAGTGTTACTGTATGCACAGGGTGCTTACAAAACATAAAAACAATCTTTGATATTATGTAGATGGCACCATTCACTCGAAAGTGGGAAAAATTGGGATTTTACCTTTATGAGTTGTAATTATTTTTCCCGAATTATAATGTCTTATTAAATATAATATGAATGCCAAAACACTGTTAAAAGTGAGCATATCTTGGATAATGGAAGCAATCATTGGAGTTGTTTTCATTTCATGTATTTAAACTTTTTTGGTGGTCAATCTACACTAAGCTAAGCCAAAAACTGATAGATTCGATCAACCAGCAAAGGAGAAACTACAAAGAAACTTAACTGGTTTTCCGTCCACAGTAATAAAATACATACTTAGATCTGGATGGAACTTAGATGGAAATAATTTCTGTCGAGAAACATTATAGGTATGCCTTGCTCAGTACGAGAATCCATTGAAATTTCAAGACTCCCTAATCTCAACAGAGGTGACAGAATGAGGGTTTCTTCGCAACAGAAGGGTTCAGCTGCCAACACTGACGCATAGCGACATAGTAAGCATAGTTTGCACGGGTATTTTTTCTTCGTTTCAGCTTGGGAAAAAAGCTTTCGTATGTCTGTCTGGCTGTTCTCCTGTACAGGTCGCATTTCTCAACTGATTCTGTTAAAATTTTGTGAGCAGGTTCGATCATTATGAATTTTTTTTTGGTCAAGTTGAAAAATGTTACAAAAATATTGTTTTGCAACCAGAACTGAAGCGTTAGGTAAGTACCAATTTGTTGGTACAAGGTGCATGGTGAACATTTAATAATTTTTAAGCTATGTAAAGATAGACTCGCGAGGTCGACAGAACAGCTTCTGTAGTACTTACTGTGTTCATCAACTACGAAATTAAAACAACAAATGTTTTTTTTTCAAAATTATTTAACATGTACTCAAAATTTACGTTTTAACAAACAGAGGTATTTTCGAAAGTCACAAACATTTTGGTTTCAACAAAGTAAGGTGGTTCACTGTTCAGAAGACCGACGCCTCTGCACCCTATTTCTCTTTTTCTTCGGTGCAACCCTCTTCTCGACCCGCCTCCGCCCCCCCTGACGCGTCGGGTACTCGGGCCTTCGCCGCTGGACGGGGCGCAGGCCCTGCAGCAGGTAATACCTGCCATTGACGACTCCTCGCGAACGTGCGCTCGTCTCTCTGCTGGAAGCCGCACCCCTTCTCAGGAATGTGTCGAACCACTCAATCATGCGCTCGGAGGTCGGATTTGATGCCCGGCTGTGGCCGGAAGAGGTCGATCTCGATGCCCGGCTGTGGACGGACGGAACCTCCTGCAGGGGTTCCCCCGCTGGCGGGATGGCGTCTGCGTCCATGTCGTCGGGGCGTGAGGGCTGCGATTTCTTATCAGATTCTTTTGTTTCAATAGACATTCTCAACTATGGCTTTTCTTCTTATTTACACCACATCAGTTGCTCAATGGTAGTAACAGCTTTAGGATTTTCTAGTGGAGAGGTTTTAGCACAGGTATTAGTTTTCATAATTTTGTAAAACAATATCAAAGAAATTTCGATTTGGAAAAAAAATTGACAGTCTATCAAATTTTTGTATATATTATTTACTTTTTGACAAATGCAACTGTGAAAAAGTTTATGGCCAGGTAGCAAACATGAATCATGGATTTAATTTGATTCTGAATACAATAAACATATTTAATCATAAACATTATAAATTAATATTGTATTAAGGCGGCCCAACCCGGCGGGCCTAACTCATTCGCGGGCACAGTACAAAACCGTGCTGTTGCGCTCTGGGACCTTCTCTGTTTCAAAGAATAAGACAGGCTCCGTGATGAGGAAGATGCAACATGACCACAAAAAAGACAATGTGCATAGTGTATGATTTGGTAAGATTTACGAAAATTTTAATTTCAAAACAACTTATAGCTAAAAGTAAACCACGACCGCTGTAGTCAAAAATCTAACAAAAAACAAATAGATCATAAATCTTGATTAAATGAGCTATGTCTGATGACTAATCTTTTTACGATGTTCTTACTTTATCATTGCGTAATCCACCTCCAAAGTTATCGTATAAAACGCGCGAAAACTTCGAACTTTCGGACCTTATAACTTAGAAACCAAACACAATTTTACAATGCCAATGGTCATCAGACATCTAGTTCGATCAAATAAAGCTATTTTGAGCAAAATTTTGGATCTCTGACAAGAAATATGGGCGTGATCTTCTTTCCCCTTTTGTATGGGGAGATGAGCGGGTTGGGCCACCTTAAAGGAAGAAATTGTAATGCCATGGAATTTTTATTGGTATATTAACGATTAAGTCTTGTCAGGTAGGTCGATAACACTCTTTGTAGACTATGTACAAACGCTTTATTATAGTAACCTGGAAGTTATTTATTAATATGGAATCCGTTGTGATTTGTTTACCTCCCCCTCTACCTGAGTATTTGTTAGTATATAGTATTATTAGTATTTGTGTACTTTGGGGTAAATACCTTGCCAGAGAGTTTATTCCTCAATTTACTGACCGTATAAATAAACGATCTACAGTATAGGTTGGTTCCTATGCGAGAAATTAGGACAATTTGTAACCTGGTTGTTTCATCGTTGAGCAATGGTAGAATGGGGACGGAGGAATGGTATTACGCAGCTTTGAAAATCATTCTTTGTTGTATAGGCGATAGTGCACAGAAAGTACTTTCGAGATTGGAGGGTTTTTAAATTCTTGGATTCCTCTGTGACGTCTCATCTGCCAAAGCAAATTTTTAATTTAGGCATTACGTATGCAAACATATGCTGTGGCTGCACTATACACCTTTATTATATAATTAATTAATTAACGAATTAATTATTGATTTGAATCATTAATAATTCCCATGCCTAAAATGATTTACTAAATAGTTTTTTTTAATAATAAAAATCCTTTTCGATAAATTGTTGCCTGTTTTGTTTTACACTGTTACTGATATATAAATATTTTTTAGGTGCGGTTAGCAGCTGTTAGATGTTTACACTCCCTCTCCAGATCAGTGCAACAACTTCGAACAACATTTCAGGTAAACATCTTTTGTTCACAAACTTTTCCATTGATGTAAATAAAATATCATATTTAATGCATCACACCCTTAAATATAATATGCTGGCACTCTCTTGTGGATAATTATTACTTGTTATACCTCCAATAGCAATTTTTAGCACAATTATGCATTCTTCACAAAGGTACAATACATATTGTACCTTTGTGAAGAATGCATAATCTTTTCATTCAATTCAAAAATTAATATTAGGTTGTTACCAAATAAATTGCCGTTTCATATGAAACAAAAAAAAACCAAATATATCTTTAATTAATCGAAGTATGTGCCATTTTTATCTCTGCCATTTTATGAAATCAGAATTTGGACTGCCTCATCAGATTATTATTTTCTTTGCAAGAAATTGTCTAAATTTCGAAAAAATTGGAAATCAGTTGGTCAGGAGGGACAGAGTTTCCAGTGTGTGGTAGCTTTTCCAGCATCGTTAGATGCATTCTGCAGTAATTGTCCAGTCAGATCTCAAGAAGCTGTAGTGGATAAAACGAGCACTGCTCCACCAGACACCACTTTATTTCTTTGAGTCAACTTTTGCTAGTGGCAAGTTTTGGCTGGTTCTTCACGGTCCTCCATGGAGATTAATGTTTTCGATTATTGTATACGAACCATTTTTTATCAAAATTGACTATACGATTCAGAACCCCTTCATTTTTATACTCATTGGGTAACAAAACGCAGGACTCGACGCGTGTTGACTGATGTTCCGCTAACGCTGACGTGGTTTGAGATGACTCTGCTCTATCGTTTTCAATTCTTCTCTATAATAAAAGATAACACAACATATTAAAGAGCTTGCTACGGATATTACTCATAGTTCCGATATAAAAGAAGATAGAAGCGACACGTCATTGCTGAACTCTGACGACGTTTGAGATGAGTCTGGTCTATAGTTTTAAATTCTTGTCTATAATAAAAGATAACACAACATGTTAGAGAGCCTGCTATGCATTTTACTCATGGTTCCGATATATAAGAAGATAGAAGCGACACGTCATTGCTGAACTTACTATACGTACTTCCCTCATAGCTTTGTATTTTTTATTGCAACATCAAAATTTAACATCGGTTTTATGGTTAAATCGGTTACACAGATAAAATTAACGCTTTTCATGCAAAATACAGGTTTGTCTAATGTCCACGGGTGTGTGTTGCGCAGGACCACTCCGTGTGGCGACCGCTCATGCTCCTGCTGAGCGACACGCCGGGCACTGAGCTGCTCACCGTCGGCTCCTCCACGCTATGCAACCTGCTGCTCGAGTTCTCACCCGCCAAGGAGCCCATGCTAGAGCAAGGTACCGCCCACATAGGAATCATAGATGAATAAAGGTCTATTCAACCGAGTTGTGAGTAATCTTAATACATACAACCAAAATTATAGTATATCTATGCCTTCTGCGTCCCCAAGAACTTTAATGATTTTTACCTGACTAGCATTTTTTGATTAAACTGGAAGAGGCTGGCTAATAATACACCCACCGTTATGTGAATCCAAACCATAGCATTCCCGAAGGAATAAGGTACCGTTTATTTTTATTTTTTATGTGACTGGACATGGATGGCTAATACCACATCTTCTGTCATGGTATGAGCCCAACACACCACATGGGAACTAGGTTATATTGCACGGCTACATTGAACTGGATGGAAAACACGGCCATTTTCATTGCCGCTTCGTCCATCGTTCATCCAATGCGATGGTACCAACCCGGGCGGGATTTACCCTACCACCTAGTAAGTAAGGAAGGGGACCTAAAGTTTAACGTGGAATTCGAACCACGGCCAGCCTCTCTCAATGGTCGAATGGTCACCCATCCAAGACCAGACCGGACCCAGCGTTGCTTAACTTCGGAGAGCGATCGCCAAAGTATCGCGCCACTGGGCTATTGAGGCTGACAAACCGTTCCAGGACTATTCCCGTATGAGTATGGCTACATTAAACTGGGTGGAAAACACGGTCAATTTTCCATTGGCGCTCTGACCATCTTTTCATTCCACGCAATGGAGTCAATATGGATAGGCTTAAACCCTGCTGCATACTAGGGGAAGGGGACTTACAGTTTTACGTGGATTCCGAACTATGGAACACCTCGCATTCGTGACGAAATACATATATCCAACAGGAATAGAAATAATGTGGTACACGAAAGGGGAGAGACTGAATCTATGATCTCTGGTCTCCTTGACCGCTGGAAGCAAGTCCCTGCGCCCCTGAGCTACGAGTCGTTAAATTTCCGAATTTGTTTTCCTGAAATCGCTAGGTGAGGGTTGGAACATGTAAATATTTTGTCCTTTCCCCTTAAACTTAAACAATAACATTTAGAGAATATATCGGATTTGATTTCTGTGCAAGCCGCTGGCGCTTGGAAGGGGAAAGACACGGTTCGTCCCGGGGGCTATATATATATATATTTATTTTCATTTATTTTGAAAACAAACAGTCATACAAGAAATTACAAATTTAAATAAGAATATCACATAGACTTATAAGTTCCCAATTTTTACATGTATAATTACTTATTGAGAGCATATTTTGATAAAGTTGTGATGTGATAAGATAAGATAGTGAATATACAAGTGAGTAAAAGGAAAGAAAGACGAATTAAAGATATATAAGATATACTCGACATACTCGTGTAAGTAAGGCAGGGGAAAATCTGCAGATCAGGGCATGGAGTGGCGGTTTTTGTATATCTAATTATTTATCATCCCCACTAGTAAGAACCCACTAGGCCAGCTGCAGGTTGATGAAATAGCAAAGGTTAAATAATTACGATCGGAAGGATGTTACGACAGCCAATATGTAGGCTTTGTGTCACAGGTGCTGTTGAAATGCTGTGCGGACTGACCAGAAGGCCGGAGTCGGCTCTCCGGCTAAATGGAATCTGGGCACTCATGAACATGGCATTTCAGGTTAGTATAACTCATTAACCCTTTCCCCGCCAGGTACGTATATATCCGTCAGAGCAAGGCATTCTGCAGGCGCCATCGTCGGATATATCCGACGGAAAACTACTCCACTTCAAACATCAATAAAACTTTACTGATTACGAAATAATGTGTTTTATTTACATAATTGCACAGTACATGCTAGCGTTCATTAGATTTCTACTGTTTCAACAGTGGAAACACACTATTTGCAACAAAACAATCAACAATTCAAGACTGCATATTATCGAAATAATTATAGTGTGGCGTATTGAGAAGGATTATGCCAAAAAACCTTGACGGTGAAAGGGTTAAACTCACATTAGTAGGATGCATTACTCAATGGTAATGAGACTGTAGGAGATTTTTCGAGTCACAGGTCAGTTATTTTCACGGTTTTTCTTTAATTTGCATCTCTATTCTGTGTGTATGTTATACTAGGTGAGGTACCCGGCTTCACTCCAGTCAATCTCGTTTTGGGCATTCAGCCGAGTGGAGCCTAAATTCGGACTATTACGAATATCCGCCGTTTTAAATCTGTGCAAAATATCCTCTGAAAATGCAGTTTTATGCTAATGTGTTTATGGTTCACTATTTTCGGCTATAATGGCTCTTGGCCATGTGGACTTTTTTTTTAACTTTTTGAAGAAACAATCCCGCCATACATTAACTTAGTGTAACACTAACGGTTTATGCAGCGCCCGTCGAGGTAACTCTCAGATGGCAGGGGTTTGTTAGACATACTTGAAACTATAGCCATAGTTTATCTTACTTACGCAATATATTTGTAATTGGTAGCCCATGTATTATTCTGTTAAGTTTTATCAAAATCCATTCAGTAGTTTTTGCGTGAAAGAGCAACACACATACATCCATACATCCAAACAAACTTTCACAATTAATATAATATTAGCAGGACGGGTTGAGTGGCTGTCAGCGGTGTTGTAAAGCTAGTTATGTCGCGCTATAGATAATGATAGTAGGGAAAGATTGCTAACATCATAAAAGTGTTAGATAGGGATAATAAACATCCACAGATGGCGTTGCAATGCACACTTCACAATACATGAAATACAAACCAATAGATCAATGATATTTTTTGATTACTTAATTTATAGTTAAAATGTCACGCCTACCTAGGTAAAATTTTGAACTAAGCTTAGTTTTATGACGGCGTTTAGAACTAGTTTCTGGCAGTTATGGGAGATGGCGCTGGTTATAAATGTCATAGTACTGGCGAAAATAAGAAGTTTTCGGCGAGTTTTGTACATTGTATGACGTTAGCAGTCTATCTATCCCTACTACCCTTTGTCTGTGGTCTCGCGCAGGCGGAGCAGCGCGTGAAGCAGCGCATCCTGAGCTGCCTCGGCACGGAGCAGATGTTCCGCCTGCTGGCGGACAGCGACACGCGCGTCATCATGAAGACGCTGGGGCTGCTGCGCAACCTGCTCTCCACGCGGCAGCACATCGACGCCATCATGAGCGAGTACTCCTCGCAAGTCATGCAGGTAATTTTTCCTTGTGGAATTATATTTATAATTTACTGTTGCAGTCCTGCCGCTGAGAGAATGAACTTTTGAAGTCTGTCAGTTGGTCTTATATTAGATTGGAAATATGTAAGTAATGCTAATAATGAATATGCATATATTTATATTATACGCTACGCTAGAAGACGCCGGAGTGACTTGATCGAAACTTTCCAAATTTTAAATGGACTTTACGATGTACCCAACTTTGAACCATATATTTTTTTTTCAAATGTTTGATAGGACTTTAGCCACTTTGCGGTTATGCCTGTCCCATAGTAACTATTGTAAAGAAATTTAAGGTCTCTCTAACCTCTTAAAGCTAAAAAGGGCTTAAACATTTTTATTCATGTTTTAGGATTTTGAGATATCGGTTATAATGATATACTTTTCGCATCAGATATCCACTTTTATTTAGTGGAGTGTGTCCTGATCGGAGTATTAACCTCCGTATATTTACTAGGAATACTAATGAAAGACTCAGTGGACATTCTTTAAAACTAAACCAATAGCTTCAACTCCAACCCAAGAAAGCATTTCTTATCTAACGGAGTGGTGGACTCTCGGAACAAACTGCCACAAGAAGTGATCAGTGTTATAACAGTGAACGTTTTCAAATACCCATTAGACAATTATTTTAAATAATAATTAATTATTGACGTACACACATCAACTTTAAGCTGCTAGTGTATACAAATAAATTAATAAAAAAGTAAACTAATATTTTACCATAAATATTAAAGTACTAATCATATAGGCACTGACTTGGTATGTCCCGTCTGCCGACAACTATACATAAGATTCATACCAGATATTTGTCGACGGTTTCCCAGTCTGCGATGCCATACTGGGAGCTCAGACTTGTATGTCTTTCGGGAGAGTATAATCGACGCCGTATTTGCAGGCCGTCATCGTGGTGCTGGAGGGCTCGTACCCAGCGGAGGTGAAGGAGCAGGCGCTATGTATCCTCGGCAACATAGGTGATGGCGAACGGGCCAAGGACCTCATCATGGCCAATGAAGATGTGCTCAGGAAACTACAGGATTACCTGGTAAGCCGAGCCCTTCTTAACGCGACCTTTACTTTTCTGAAGGTGCAGTGCTAGTTTTTTCAGGTTATGATGATTTTAGTTGGTGGACTTTCGAAAGATACCAGAGCAAGACATTGTGAGCCAATCTAGACATACCCTACTATGTGAGCAACATATATATCAACACAGTCAAACAAGAAATCGCGACAAGCATGCATAGGAGTAATCCTAAATGCTTTAAGTAAATACTTGCATTTTTTTCCATGTGTTCTCGAGCAAGAATTTTGGTCAAAAGTATTGTGAAATATTTGTAGGTACACGGCGAGACAAAACTCCAAGAGGCAGCGTTGTTTGTTGTGGGCAACCTCGTGTGGCGCGGCGAGGAGGGCGCGGCGGAGCGGCAGGCGCGGCTCGCCGAGCTCGGCGTGCTGAGTCTGCTGCGCCAGCTCCACCGCCACCGGGACACCTCGCACAACGCGCTGCACGACAAGTCAGTTTTTACTAGTTGCTAGAGGTGGCGCTACTCGTGGTGGGCAACCTCCTGCCGAAAGCAATAATAGATACAATTTTGTTACATTTCCTATTAAGGTGGCCCAACCCGCTCATCTCCCCATACAAAAGGGGAAAGTAGATCACGCCCATATTTCTTGTCAGAGATCCAAAATTTTGCTCAAAATAGCATTATTTGATCAAACTAGATGTCTGATGACCATTGGCATTGTAAAATTGTGTTTGGTTTCTAAGTTATAAGGTCCGAAAGTTCGAATTTATCGCGCGTTTTATACAATAACTTTGGATGTGGATTACGCAATGATAAAGTAAGAACATTGTAAAAAGATTAGTCATCAGACATAGCTTATTTAATCAAGATTTATGATCTATTTGGTTTTTGTTAGATTTTTGACTAAAGCGGTCGTGGTTTACTTTTAGCTATAAGTCGTCTTGAAATTAAAATTTTCGTAAATCTTACCAAATCATACACTATGCGTATTTTTTGTGGACATGTTGCATCTTCCTCATCACGGAGCCTGTCTTATTCTTTGAAACAGAGAAGGTCCCAGAGCGCAACAGCACGGTTTTGTACCGTGCCCGCGAATGAGTTGGGCCCGCCGGGTTGGGCCACCTTAAGAGACAATTAGGAAGAACCAATGCGGCCGATATCTGGGCCACATTCCACTGTGCTGCACTGCCGACTAGTCGCGTGACTTTAGCACAAATTTTCGAAACTCAATTATAGTCCAGACTTCTTCATGGGCTTTTGAACTTTTAGAGGGGCTGCGAAAACCATCCCTGCAGGCCAGGTGCTTCGACCCTTAGAAACAGTCTCTTTATCACCTGGTATTGCTTTCGCCTTTTCCATGGTTGATTTCTGAATCAACAGACGGGTCAAAGGATGGCCTTGTTAAGGCCGACTCTCTCCCCAGCGCTCGAGCACCTTTTATATCGGTGGAGCTTCTTTCTAGAAAACTGCACCAAATTCTAGGTGCCCTCACATGGCGCATCAGTCGAGAAGAATCTCCTTCGAGGTGTAGCCCGAATGTTCCAGAGATTGTTCTATTTTAGCAGGTCGAGGAGTTATGTCATGTTATGAGGATTTTAATGTCAAGAATAGCATTGTATAATAAGTGGGCCGTGTAGATAGGCAAGTGACTACATCTCTTGACTTAGGTCGGCCGGTTCGCTAATAAATTTTGGGCTAAAATAGCAGTTGGGTGCCGTCATAGATGGCGCGATCGTAACATTACTTTAGAAGGGAGAAAAAAAGTGGTATCTACGTTTTTTGCTCGAAATACGCCAAGGAATACCTTTTTAACCTTTGGACCATACATCCGTTAACATCATGTATATGATCATACACCAATATCCACTCATAAATTGTTTGTCTGTTTGCAGAGTCAAAACGGCACTAGCACAGTTCAACGACTACACCTAATAACGACTTGCGACGGTCTCCTCGATCGACTCCAGTTCAGTTAAGTCGTTGTAGTTAGAATTGTTTAAGTTGTTGTGATATTTTTGGACATATTTTGTAATGAGTGTATATCTTCACTGTTATTTATTGTTATGATATATTTTACTTGATATTTAATTTTCACGAAATGTATTAAAAAAAGAATGGTCGATGCAGACAGACTTGTAACAAGGCGTCGTGTTTCGTAGTCAGAATATACGCGCTAGGTTTTTTGTGTGCTCAGACTATGATTTCGTGTTGATTAAATGTGAACAAGTGTATGCTTCTCACTATTGAAAATATGGTATGACGATGGTAAAAAAATCATAGTCCATGATAAGTGTCTTTTCTAAGAATAAAAGTAACTAAGGAAAACAATCATAATATCAGCAAGCACATTGCTTTTGTTTTATTTAATTAAAAGTATGCTGCTTGCGAATCAAATCAAATTCAAAAGGCATTTTTGGCACATACATTATAACCTTATGTTCTTTGCCAATGTTCCAATTCTGTTTTATTTTAATTAAACACTTATTTGAAAATATTTACAAAATCATGAACCTATTGTTCCAGTGTACTAAATTATATAATTTGTTAAATAGTAAGTATACTCTGAACATGATAATGTAACAGTAGATGTTTGCACTTTAGTAAAGCTTGTACTGTTACAGAATTTGTGTTGTTACACTTAGGACGAGCAACTTTACTGTCAAGGTCAATGTTTGCTTTATTTGTTATTCTATTTATTGAATTTTGTCATAATTTCCCTAACAGCTCGCTGAGGTATAATTTTCATTTAAAACTATCATAATTTTCACTATTCTCATTTAACTATTCAATTGATTTCATACTGTGTGCTTAAATAACCCACCACTAATAAATCACTAAGATATGTTTTGAAATGCAAAATATAATGTCGACTGAGATTTGGTAATAAATAATGTACATGAAAGCATAATATTCTATGTAATCCTTTTCATCGGATTGGTCAAAACATTTAACGGCCCAGTTGGGCAAATTCAGGCACATTTTTAAACTTTGCTATTTATAATAAAGTAAAAATTATAGTTACCAATTTTATACACAAAGCGGAAACATACAGGTGACCCGGGAGTGGGGCATTTGCTCAAACCAAGTGTTCTAGGTATAAAAAGGAACAACTTTTCACCTACAAATTTTGCAGAAAGAAACAAAATTACTTTTACATATGTTTTCGGAGGGTTACGAAAATTTTTTCCGTTTTCGTTTTAGTAAAACTTGTAGAAAAAGTTGTTCATTTTTAAAATTACCGGGACAGCCTGTAAAAGTACAGGGAAATATTCAGAACTGTTTTAGGATTTTGTATGCTTGATAAAATTATTCATGATTTGATTTATAAATGAATTTAGAAATCTGTGAAATTAAAAATAAAAACCAGATAATGTAAATATATATTTTTCTCCAGAAATCAAATTTGTAAGCGATATTTTTGTTGTTGCAGACCTTATGTTGAATGATGCTACAAGAGAAAGCCTTCATGTGTAAATTTATATTTAGTCAGAAATCATAAAAGGCGAGGAAGGTCCGTTAAGTGTGATCAATCAGTGTTTAACTCTAATTTTGTAAAGTGAAAAAAACTTGTGTAATGCCTCCATATGTTTTGACTTTAATGATAAAACGGCATAAAACTGCATGATTATTCAGTTTTCACGATATTTTTTTTATTTTCCCAAATCTCTCACTTTATTAAAAAGTTGTCTATCGGAAACATTTTCTTAACCACATGAAACTAATGATTTTGGCTACATTTAAAATGTTGTTTAGAACAATTTTATTTCGGGAATGCTTCAATTATTGTGAAGTATTACTGCTAGGGCAGAAGGTGACTGATTTCTTGCTGACTCATCATGAAATAAAATAAAGCCATGAAATGGTAATTATGTTTTATTCTCCATTCGTTTCTGAAATTCTGCATATTTTTCAACACACATTGTACCTGCCTTACCCCGGCTTCACTCTGCAAGAATCTTTCTGTTGCAAGGCCGTGGAGTATCTGAGGTCAGATATTTGTTGTCGCTGTTTGGAATATCTGGAGGACCTCTTTTGTGTTCATATGGACATGGGGACAGATACACGTTTTCATTTCCTGCACAACTTACTTTCAGATAAAAAAACCGGCCAAGTGCGAGTCGGACTCGCACACGAAGGGTTCCGTACCATCGTACAAGATTTAACACAACAAACCACGTTTTTACCTATTAATTTTTTTTATTTTATCTATTTGTTGTTATAGCGGCAAAATTAATACACACTCTGTGAAAATTTCAGCTGCCTACCTATTTCATGAGATATAGCCCTGTGACAGACGGACGGACAGAGGAGGCTTAGTAATAGGGTTCCGTTTTCACCCTTTGGGTACAGAGCCCTAAAAAGGAAATAATTACACAATATCTCTTAATTCACACATTTTTATTAAATGAAATTATGAATAATACAAATCTTTGGTATAGTGAGCAGGTACCTACCTTTATACATAAGTAAATAATGCTTACATATAGGGTAAATGGTGCCTGTCTAAAATAATACAAATTTATATTAAAAGCAACAAATCAATAGACATCAATAATGTTTGGTTAAGATCACAGTAATATTTCGTTTTAAAAATACATGTTACATTCAATCAAGGCATTAATTTACTATAATAAAAAAGGAATGTTTCAAGAACACAGTTTTCTTTAAGTGCTTGTACCCTCATAAAAGAAGACAACTGATTTTTAATAATATATTTTAATAATATGGTATAAATGCATAATAATTTTCTTTGCTTAAAAAAATCACTTAATAAACTCAAAAATAACCGTGAATATTTCTTGTTCCATGATTACAATCAATTTGGATTTTATTGATTTTGACTACAGTATTCGTGATTTACTTTGGGATATAAGTCGTGACTATTATACTATGCGCATTGTCTACTTTGTGGACATGTTGCATGCTCCTCACCATTTTTCTTTGAAATAGAGTACGTCCTAAAGCGCAATAGCTCCATTCAGTGCTGTGCCCGTTGGGAAGGGCCCTCTTAAGTTATCGTGCTCAAATATATTATTTTATAACTTCAGATATATCAGCACGAAATGGATAATTTTCGTTTTCATAGCATAAACGTTCCTAGATAGAAATTAATCGCTAAAATGGTAATTTTTTTTACATTCTTCGAAGTAGGATGAATGAAAAGTTCTGTTCGTAATTCAATATATTAAAGCTACTATACGCATACGTTGTATTTTCTTAGCTTTATAATGCTTATTACTGAAATATGCCTCGATTTTTTTCTATCGGGCAGAGTTTGTGTCATGGATTATAAAATTATTAATTTTGTGCGGATATACCTGAAGTTATATAATAATACATTTGAGCTTCATAAGTTAAGTGCTTTCTGAGAAATTAACGAATAACTGAGTGTCACCTAGCGTCTTACGTAGCCTAAGGGCCGAGTGCACAAAAGAACAAAAAATCTAAATCAGCGTCAAAGTATGATCAAACACGTCACTTTGTGTGGACAGTATGGAAGGAACTCTAATGCGGTTCACTGAAAGTGATGTGTTTGAACATTGATTAACTCAGCCGTTTCTTCGTGCAACCGGGGCTAAGTATTTTTTGTTTTGGTTTCACTATAAACTATAAATAAATATCCAAAATACGGCTTGACTTTAAAAAACAAAGAATCATACGGCTACATCAAATAACGAACAAACAATTTTGCAAAGATGCCGTTAAGATAATCCAGATCTGTACATAATAAAAAACAGCTAGCATAATTTATCTCCACATAATTTACTAACACAGTAAGAAAATCTAGAATTAAACAAGTTACTATCAATATTGGTATGCCTAGCTCCGATAAATCATATCAGTAAAACACCGATTATATACTACTAGCTGAGGTACCCGACTTCGCTCGGGTCAATGTCTTTTTGGACTGATGTTAGGCTAAATTATTTCTTGGATATTTTATGACTTTCCTATACAAACTTTCATCCACTATTTCACCCCCTTCGAGTTTGATTTTCGGTACAAAAGGTATTTATTTGTACCGAAATTGTAAAGGAAAACTCATCAAAATTGGTTCAGTGATTTAGGCTGTTCATGCACCACTTTCTTTCTCTCAAACTATTTTCTTCTCTTCACATTTGGTATAAGCCTTCCATGTCCAGTAACATAAAAAAAACAATTTCATTTATTTAAACAATCCTAATTGTAAAATAATATGAATAATGTAAATAAAATTTTTTTTTAATCGTAACTGATTACTTTATAAAATGGTTGATTCTTTGCATCTGTAAAAAAATTCTAGACCATGAAAAATCAAACGAATAATAAAAATAATATATGTCCCCCAATTCTGTTATGATAGTCAGTGCTCTACTAGTCATAGTTCTTATATGAATAGAAAATCATATTATGTCATAAATCTTCTTAGAAGACGTCTTAAAACACATCTATATGTATATTCATCGTACACGTAGCAATGTGCCTAGTTCGCTGCACACCATTCTGAGAGAGCCCTGGTCCCATTCTGTTCATCTCAGACTGTCTTAAACTCATCTAAGTAAAGCATAAAGCACAGATTAACTAAGCAGCGTGGCTCTGGTTGTTATTGGAGCCCGGTATAGCGTCAGGGTTGGCCAGAGGGTCCAATTCGGCGAATATCTTAAACCAAGCGGCCATATCGCTCTTCTTTGCCGACTTGGATCCGGAATTTTTGGGAGTTGACACATTCTCGGAAGTGGATTCCTCCCCGTTGGTATCTTGATTTGCGGTCATTGTCTGGTTTGGCGTCAAAGTGAGAGAATTTTGATCCTGTAGACAAACGTTTGTAAAGTTATGTATTTCTATGTTATCACTGGAATTTGTAAGACTTTCGGTCATATTCCTGTCGGGCTTTGAGTAAAAGGGACATGAAGATATGTGACAGCACATTTTAACGTGAATGTGAATCCTTTTTCTGCAGCACTCAGTCCATCGGCTGAAGTGACTTAGAAACCAAATACCTGTAGTTCAAACAATTATATATTTTTCGCCAGTTCAAACACGGTGATTGGCGAAAAATATATAAAAGAGTTTCACAGATGTGTGTGTTAACTTATGGACAGAGGCAGTATCACCTTGATAGTAGTGACCGGATCGGATGCCCTTATCACTAACCACTTAGCATTCGCAATATGTTATCATATGACAGCACCACATACTTCATACACACAAACAAGGCCAAAACTGGATGAACAAAATTTAATAAAGGGTATATACAATATCACTAGGTGCACTTATTTCATTCAAAATCTTGAAGATTTTTTAAGATAGCTCAATGCTAATCATAAAGGCTAGTTCTAGTGAAACATCCAACTTTTCAGTGAATACTGCATCCTTATATGTTAACCCGTTTCCAAGTTCCGCGAGATCATACAAAGTAATTTGCAAAAATGTGTTTGTGCCATCCTTGGTTAGTTCAGACACTATCCCGCTGAATCCACCATTACTATAAAACCTACCTGTAAAAGTTGCGACGGCAGGAAAGATCCCAAATTGCTGAGCAGGTCTCCGTAGTCCATCCTCAGGCCGGCGAGGTCTGAGTTGAGGTCACCGCTGGAGGCCCAGGGCTCCTGCTGGTGACAGCCCGTGTCCACGAGTTCCTCGAAAGCTGGTGCGAGCAGGTCTATTTCACTGAGCTGTGTCGGTGCGGAGTCTCCAGTGGTTTCCGCATCCTTTGGTTCTGGAGGATGTTTGGTCTGACTTGTGTCATCCTTGTACTCATCCTGTAAGCGCAGAGCAAGGGATTTTTGACAATAACCTATGAATGTTTAATCTACTTTACTACTACTACTACTAACCTAACTTACTGTCAAGATATTAGTCCAACATACTGCATTCTTGAAGGAATTAGGTACCATGCCTTATCTGTATGAGCTTATAACGTTAATTTGAAAGACAGACAATTGCTCATTGCCCTTTGACTATCTTAGTCCAATGCAATTGTTTATTGTTTATTCATCATCCACAGGCAGCACACTGCACTCGGATTTGTCATATTTTATCATTAGCCAGTTCAGCGTTCACGGCGAAGAAGAACTGGCAAGAAACTTCGCTGATTTTTTTCAACGTCCACTTAGTCTAAGTTTACAAATTTGTTTGCCACTCACTGCTTACAGAAATACGGGTTATTGGTACCCGTTTATGTCAATACATTAAATTAATATTAATTCACAAAAATCTACCATTCACGCCGTATGCAACAGTTCATGACAAATATCGGTTTATTCTGGAAAGTCATGTCCGTCATCTAACATGTTGCCAATTGGAGCAGGCCAGTCCCCACAAGCAGCACCCGTTCACGAGCATCACGCCGGGTCCAGCCATCGCCTCTCTCAACCATATTTTAGGGGAAGAGGTGACCCGAACCAAGCTCCACCACTAGCAAGGACCCTGAAGTAGAATAGTACCAACCAAGGCGGTCTAACACTACCACGTAGTAAGCGGGGAAAGTTTTACATGGTTTATGAGCTATGGAATGACCCGCATTCTCAACTTTTGATTAAAACCAAATTAAGTTGTGGTAAGTATAGAATATCTCAAAGCTTCTCAGAGAGGAATTTATTTTTGGGGTTACCATGTTCTATAAAGGTTGAGTGTGTGTTGACTAAATTAATGCAAGGGAGTGATTTTGTAGATAAAAATAAGCAATGAAGTACTTTTTTCTATCACCCTTCGGAAATAGATGTAGTGTATACACAATAAAAACTACCACAACCAAACCAGCGAGATAAAAACGGAAAGTGAACCTGAAAGAACAGCATCTGGTCCTTGTCTCGGGGCTCGGGCGCCGGCTCGCCAGGCTGCTGCGACAGCTCCTTCAGGATGCAGAAGTCGTACTTGGGCGCGTGGTGCATGGCCGCGCCCGTCGCCGCCATCGTCTGGTGCAGCTTGCCCGCGAAGCCGAGGAATGCCGACTGGTAGTTGGCGAGCACATGCGAGAACATGTTGCAGCGTGCGGCCGCGAGCAGGTCGATCTAAAACCAAAACATGCTGGCATTGACGGTGAACTATCGTATTTGACGGTTGTTTGATAGGGAATTATTAATGCTTTTTTAGGAATTTTATAAATACTACCATGTAATTGCTCGGCTGCATAGCATAGTTATGAACTAGACCCATTAATTTGATACCACTTTAAATACACTTCTATTTTTATAGTAGGCACAATTGACGTGTCGACACTTTTTAGGGTTCCGTACCCAAAGGGTGAAAACGGAACCCTATTACTAAGCCTCCGCTGTCCGTCCGTCCGTCCGTCCGTCTGTCACAGGGCTGTATCTCAGTAACCGTAACAGGTAGACAGCTGAAATTTTCACAGAGTGTGTATTTATTTTGCCGCTACAACAACAAATAGGTAAGATTAAAAAATAATTAAAATTAAAGGGGGCTCCCATACAAAATACGTGTTTTTTTTGTTTTTTTTTACGATGGTACAGAACCCTTCGTGTGCGAGTCCAACTCGCACTTGGCCGGTTTTTTAGTTCCATCCGTTCTCCTGTTATTTCTTCACCTCCATGTTTAGCCCACGATTTATTGGGTTTACTTCTATCAGATAGTTTGCCAAGTTGTTTGGATGATATTTTATCTTTTTTAATGTGTCGGATAATTCCTTGCCTGACTGTAGTAATCTGTAAGTCGTGGTGTAGTCGTTCGTTCATGATGAACCAAAGAACATTGGTTATTATATCCTTAACAAACATGGATTAAAAGCGAGATAAAAAAACTAAGCTCTATTAGAATCTACTCATCGTGGTATTAAGCCTCCTTCGATTGCAACGCACCTTCTGCAGCACGTCGAGTTTGAGTTTGTCAAAGATCTGTTTGGTGTGGCGCACGTGGCGCTGCGCCTTGCGAAACTTGTCCAGCCCGCGGCCCGTGTCGGGGTCGAGCTGCGCGCTCGCCGCCTTCATCCAGCTGAGGGCGGCGCGGTACTCGCCGCGAGCCCGCTCCATCGCCGCCACCGTCGCGCGCGTGTCGCTCACCGCGCGCCCGCTCCAAGTCTCCACCTGCAGCACACACATATTTATACTGGACTTTGCAAGTGACCTCACTTGTATTTGAACATAAGTGGTATGGCTACATGGTAGTTAGTTGAAGGCAGCACAAATCGAGGATTTGAAAGTTTTAAGAAATTGATTCTTTTTCCATTGGTCAAGGCACAAATTTGCACAGCGACTCTCATTAAACTAGCGAAATTGTCTTCCAGGCCCTAACGGTTTCCTAACCATAAAAGTTTTCAGATTTTAATTAATTGTTTTAACCACTTGATAAAGCTTCATTCTATGCCCGTGTATTAAATTTTTTTTGTAAACCCCTGCATTTTTCAGTAAAAAAATTAAGCTGAAGGTAAAAAAGACAGCTTTTTTCCAATGTTTTTAAGCTAACATTTTTTAATCTAAAAGATTTATTAAACAAAAAATACGGACAGATTTCGACAATATATTTTAGAAACCAAAATTTCCAAAACCTAGTAAAACAGCATGTAAACAGTTTTCGCACGTAGTATGGGGAATTGATGGTAACAACTCTCTTAAGAAAATATAAAGATAAGGATATAGAATGAAGCTTTCTCAAGTGATAAATAAATTAATAAAATCTGACAACTTTTAGGGGTAGGCAAAGGTGACGGCCAGAAAGAAGCTAGTTAAACGGCAATCGCCGTGCAAAATAGTGTCTGGGCCACTGTGCACAATCATATTATCATAACGGTAGTTGTGTGGTATTAGCCATCCATGTCAGGTCGCATAAAAAAAAACTTGAACCATGTCAGCCTCAGTGGCCCAGTGGCGCGACACTTCGGCGATCGCTCTCCGAAGTTAAGCAACGCTGGGTCCGGTCTGGTCTTGGATGGGTGACCATTCGACCGTTGAGAGAGGCTGGCCGTGGTTCGGATTCCACGTTAAGCTGTAGGTCCCCTTCCTCACTTACTAGGTGGTAGGGTTTATCCCGCCCGGGTTGGTACCATCGCATTGGATGAACAATGGTCGAAGCGGCAATGAAAATTGTCCGTGTTTTCCATCCAGTTCAATGTAGCCGTGCAATATAAGGAAGGTCCTGGCATGGCACCTAGTTCCCATGTGGTGTGTTGGGCTAATACCATGACAGAACTTGTGGTATTAGCCATCCATGTCCAGTCACATAAAAAAACAAAAAAAAATTATGATGGTTTCATGAGTACAATAATACGATCAGCACGTACAGAATTGGAGGTGCATGAGCAGCTAAGATTAACACGAACTCACCTCGTGGTACAGGCGGAGCAGCGGCCCGCGCAGAGTCAGCCGCTGCTGTCCCGAGTAGGAGACGGCCTTGCCCGCGGCGAGCATGTGCCGTGCGGCGGCGTCGCCCTCCGCCGCGCCGGGCCCCTCCCCCCGCCCGGCCTCGCGGAGGAACTTCCCCAGCGCGCTCTCCTCCTGCGCCAGCACGCAGAGCCGCTCTTGGTACTGTGGGCAAAAATAGCATATTTCAATTATTTCTTTTGAAAGCTGTTTAAACCCTTAACTATATAGATTTATATATTACAGCTTCAATATCCATCTGGATTGAACTACCCGGTACGTTGAAACCGTACATTTTAATACAATGTAAACAATACAATAAATCCAATACAATAAATTTACAATATAATACAGATTTACTTTTCGAAATTTACTATATTGCAAATGGCGTAAGTAGGGCAATCTAGCATGCGGGACAAATACTTACACAATTCAAAGGGTTAAAGTTATTGATTTACTAAAGATAACGTTAAGGGACAGGATAGCGGCATTTCTTGGGGGTAATGTGTGATTTTAGCAAAACTAAGCAAATTTTTTGATAACATTCTCGAAAATGTTTTGGTGTTTCCCTTTAGATTTCTAATCTTGGTCAAAAAGTTTAGAAATGGACACCTTTTATGCAATATTTTTATATTGTAGAAAATATATACAATTAAATGTATTTACGGGGTCTATATTCGCCCGTATAAATACATGAAAACAATTCAATCGCTAGAAGAGGAATCAAGTATTGCAAAAATCTGGTTAATAATAGACCAGCACTTTACTGGTATTTTCCGATCGGCTGCTCTTTAGATTAGTACATCCTTTCTACCAACTATCTGGGTATCAGGGATGGTAGAGTAGTTTTTTATAAACATTTTGATGTAAAAATTTGGGTCCGGAGATATCTATTTTCCTTGAAAACAATTTTTTAAAAGTATTTTCTTTGTGCTCATCGATACATTTAGTTCCGTATTGAGACGCGAACATACCTTGTCTTTCCATTTTTAAGTTATATCAGTTGGAATTAGAATTGCTCGTATGTTGCCAACACGTCGTTACCCATAATTAAGGGTAAAATGATGGTGTGCGTGTTTAGAATGTTTTTAAGAAGCACGGAGACGAAAGCTCGCACAGGACGTCCTGAGCGTTTGCAACCGACATGAGCCATCCCGACATGGACCAGTTAGGTTAAGGTTAATTCATAGAAGACACGGAGCGGAAGCGACGTGTCTTCTATAAATTAACCTTTGGTAATTTTTTTTGTAGACCACGGAAAAATAACGTAGTCCATGGCAATACCATTTTGGAAAAATGTTGGCGCAACTGCATGTTGTCGCTGGTCGTCGCTGTTCTATGTGTATGTATACACTTTGACTGTTGATGCTAATGGCCGACATTGCATTTGTTGTGATTTGGATGCTGTCGTCACATTTATACCATTTAGAGAGTGGTGAAAGTGGACACGTCTAGTTTTAAATGATTTCATTTGTGCGAAAAGGACGCAGTATTCGTATTTGTTCAGTGTTTGTAATGCAAAATTTCGTCAAAAATCCAAGTTTGTGAGATTTTTTTTTATGCTTTTTTTCGATTTCCGGACCCCAATTTTGATTAAGAATAACGTATTTTGAGGCCTTTAGTAGGTATTTTTTTTTTTTTTTTAATCGCGATGTGCTAATCTAAAGAATTTCCTTCCGATCCTTAAGAGGCTGTTGTAGAACCAGACAGGTAAATTCATCGATTACTTGGTCCAAGATGCGCTGAAGAGTGACGCAGCTGTCAGAGATGGAACGAAACAGCTCCAGCTTGGCGTCGAGCTCCGCGTCCGAAGACACGACACACTCATCCTCCTTGCCGCCGAGAGTTCGCAGCACCGATCGCCGCAGCGACCAGTATTGAGTCTGCATTATATTTGATGACACTCAGTATCTTGTCTTCAAAGACACCATGCTAACGAATGGAAACCGAAGTAGTTTAGGTTAAGCTTGTCAAAAGACCGAAATCAAAGAGAATACCGAAATTATCCAAAAATTTTATTTAATTTCTGCGTCAAATCAAGAACCATGATCACAGACTATATAAATCAAAGAATATAAGACATTAAATTATGACTAACTCGACGTTCCGAAATGCGTACATTGCAAATATCGCAGAGAAAGCGAATACAGTGAATACTTGTGTTCCGAATTGATTTCACTGCTCATAGCAACCATGGCACGATATCAAATCGGAACGAGTTTGAGCAGACATAGGCAGAGCCTAACCTAACTAACTCGAAAATGCCTTGTAAGCATCGAGAGTAGTTATTTCACGCCTAGAATTGTCTAACTAGACTAACAAACGGCGAAAAGCCTTCGTTATTTCAGAATATAAGTTAACACGATCAGAGAACTACAGATAAACACACTTAATGACAGCTCGATGACAGCCATTGGACAGCGTACACGGCGCACATGCTCTCAACCGTGAGCGCTTTGTACGATCTGTGTGCGGTCTAGATTCACGTCCCTTATGTCAACATGACGTTCACGGTCGTCTGAGTGAATATAAGCAATTCGGAACGGTCGTGTACGCGTAACATTGTGAATTCTCCGCAAAATACGCATTTTTTTTTAAATTTATTCTTGACCATGGATACAAGTCCTTCAGTCGCAAAATTAAATTATATACATTTCCAGAAGTATACGCATTTCGGAATGCAGTGCTGCACTAAACAAAAGCGCCTTTACCACTATATTGGTGCTTAAACCTCGAATCCAGGTGCTAGTATTGCATTGGCATGTGGACTCACATAGGAACTTTGGCGTGTATCGAGACAGAACAGAACGTGAGGTATTAGCCATCAAGTTCAGTTTTATAAAAACCTTTTAAAAATACTCAACTTCCGGGATGCATAGTAACGGCAACTGAAATATCGGCGCGACTTTTACAGTTTGACGGAATGTTGAATGGCGGCTGCATCGGCGCCGCAGTTCCATGTCGGGACGCTCTTCTCGATTTCGCGTGTTTGTGTGGTATGTGGGTATTGTAGTGTTTGGTGTGTGACGTCGAAAAGTCTCCAGTGACACCGGCCTTGGAAATGTATGCCGGGGATAAAGCGACTGTTGCGCCACCAGCGCGCCCCGTTGTCAGAGAAGGTAAGTAAACTGGACACTTGTTCGTTTTCTACACCTCTACAATATGAGATTATTGGATCAACACATAATCTTCGACGTACGGCCTGTATATGCTGTACGGTCACCCGTTGGGTTGTACATTTTATAGAGGGGCGATTGACCCCTGAGTAACTAAACTAACCTCCCAGGTTATTGTTATTGTTTGAACTTTGCGTGTAAACTTTGTATGTAATTTTGCCGCACCCGTACCAATGATGGTTGAACTGGAGCAGTGAGCCTCGGAGGTGAGTTACGTATCGGATTATGTCGTGTAGGCGGGCGCTAAGCAAACTCGGAAGAGGTTGCGCGCGTGAGTGCAGCAGTTGGCTCGCCCACGTTGCATCGCTTTTGAGGTCATTCATCTCGTGATACGACATGGAAGTTTAGTATATTCTGTTCCGTTCGGTCTTCATATTTTTGCTTGTTTTTTAAAATTAGATTTATTTGACAATGTTAGAAAGTCTCTAATGCTTTAGTCAAAGTATGCAATGTAACATGCCTATAAATATTAATATATATATATATATATATATATAAATTTGTGTCACTTCTGCGCTTGGATATCTTTTTGCCCGTATTGTGGCAGGACGGATTTTGGCCAGCCCTGTCCACGCACAAAAGTGCTGGGATAGTCATGCATTTTTACATTAGAACCAGCCAACCTAAAGTAGACGCCAGAATTCGGCGAACTAGTTTGACGGATAGAATGTTACCAGCTGCGGAAGAATTTAAATAGTGATGGGGTAACTGTCGATATTACAGTATCGATCGAATACCGATTGAATAGCAAGTGCAATTTTCCTTTTAATGTGATATGTGTATAAACACAGCGTATATATTAACATATTTGCATAATACAATTAATTGGATTGAAATATTATGCTTTGTGCTGGGCAACATTAAAATTTTATTTGAAGACACACAAAAGCTCTTCTTTTTGTGTAAACTTTATTCTTACTATCATGGATTTTATAAGGTGAGGTTACTCATAGGACATCTACAATAACACACAACTTTTCTACCTGGAAAAAAGCAAATAATTTTAAAATAAATTTGTAGTTTTGCCTGGATATATTTGGAAAAAGTAAAAGTGCTCTATTATTTTTATTTTAATTATAATATGGATCAGCCTTTGGATGGATTTGCCTTTTGTCTATATAAAATGCCGTAAAATAAAACAAGCTTGTACTTTTTATTTTATTTATTTGGAGAAATCACAGAAACGTACACATGACAATGAAAAAATAAGCATATAAAACAGTAAACATTAAATTGGCCTCTATTACGAATTCTCATTAAAACACGTTTGATAGTTAAAAAAATTAAGGCGTTTTACAATAGACATAAATAAATAAAAACATAAACAGTTATGCGACTGTATAGTCAAAATGTTACGACAATACTTACATTTTTAGTATAACAGGGACAATTTAATATAGTTGAAGAGCATTTGTCAATATTACAAACAAACTATATGCAAATTAGTAATGGCAGAAACATATAAACAATAATTTTATGTATTTAATGGATACGACATTACCGTTATCTCATTAATATGAGTTTCTGATATGAGAAATTATTCTGAATCGGTATCATTAAGTTAGGTCTGAAAACTAAAAATCAACAAGTTAGTATATAGCAATAGTCAATATATTAAACAAACTATATGTCAAGTAGTAATAATACAAACATAAATAATATCATATATTAACAATATTTTAAATTTATTCTGTATCGGGCTCATCAGTGATTTCCCCATCTTCATCTTCATCCTCGGTCACATTTATGATAAACCTATCAGACACCGTGTCTATCAAATGATCTAATTCCATCATTTTGTCTTCTGTCTTAACAACGTGCTGCACGCAATTTGCCCACCTCTCTTGAGTTACCAGTGTAAGCCCCTCAAGAAATTTTGTTTTTACCTCTTCCAACTTAAAATTCTTGTTTTGTCTTGCGACGTGCCCCTTCACTTGTGCCCACACCAGCTCAATTGGGTTGAGCTCACAGTGGTACGGAGGCAGTCTCAAGATTGTAACACCATGTTGATGTGCCATTTTCTCAACTACGTAGTGATCAAATTCATGTTTACGAGGTTTCGCGATGTCAATTAAATCACTTTTAGTGGCTGTTTCTGGAAAATCCATATTTTTGTTTCTCATCCATTCCACTATAGTTGCTTTGGTCCAACTCATGTTGGGAAAGGAATCAATTTTTCTTGAATGGTACGGGGCATTGTCCATCACTACCACAGCGTTGGGTTTTAATTTAGGGAGTATGTTCCCGAACCATTCCTCGAAGCAACTGCTGTTCATATCTTGATGATAGTCTTCCTTCCCGGACTTGGATGTAAACATCAATAATCCGTCTTCTACAAAACCTTCCTCGTTGCCAATATGCGATATAATCAAACGGCGACCTTTTCCCGATGGCGCTTTGAGACCAGTGGATAGACCTTCTAAAAATGCCTGCCGTAGTGTCTGTACAGTAAGGTCTATCCACGCCTTCTTCATTGTGTGTCCTGAAATATAATTTGATTTTAGAAAACATTATTAGCAAATATGGTGACTGGTACCACTCGAAAGGACTTATAAAACGTATTTTACTATTTCTGTTGTATTCCAGTATGACTTGGACTACCTACATACTTTTGTACATATTTCACACAAAATACCAAGGGAGAAAATCAGTATAGTGCTCGCTTTAAATGTCAAATGAATATTTACCTTCGTTAACCCACGATTCGTCCTGGTAATAAATGGGTACACCTTTTCTTCGAAGATCTTTTATTTTCAGCAAATAATTTCTTCGCCACGAAATAATATCTTGTCTATCTATGAGCATGCTGCGTCGCGTTCGTGTCATATATTTAAAATTTAAATATTTAAGGATTCTTCTCATTGTGGTCAATGAGAAGTTTGGCAAATCATTATCTTCATTCACGGCCTGAAGTACCTAGAACACGATTATAAATTTAGTTTATTATAATTATATGACTATGTGCATGTATAAGGAGAAGTTTTTTCTTATTTTCAATTCCTCTTCTCCTCCTCCTCTACACCGAAAGTGATTAACTCCACCTCCTAGGTGGAGTTGATTACTTTCGCGCTAGTGCCATGACACTGAAGAAAAAATGACCGTATTTTCATTCCAGTTCAATGTTGCAGTAAAACAAGCAAGACATAGCAAAAAGTTCCCATGTGGTATTTTTTCCATTAGCTTGTTAAAGTAAAAATCTAAAATAAAAATGTCTTACCTTTGCCACTGTCGGTGCTTCATTATTGTGAAAGAATGCGTGCACTTTGCAGCGGATCGCCGAGAACGTAAAGTCGTCGTTTTTTGTCTCAAAGTTCCTTTTTGGTCCGGGCTTATTAGGTGGACTAAAACAATCATTTTCTTTAATTTCTTTCAATACTTTGTATATTGACGTCCTCGATATGCCTAGGATTTCAGATGTTTTGAGCACACATTCGTTTTTATTTACATGCACGTTCGACACACCTGGCAGATCTGTGTCACGCTTTTCTTCCTCAAACTTTTCTTTGAACACATGTTTATACACATTATTTACCATTGTTTTTTCAGTATCACTTAATGCTCGTTGTTTCCTTTTTTTCGGAGGCGATACACAACTAGACGCCGATGGCGGGGGTGTTGTAGATTCACTTCTACAGTTTTCATGTGGCGTATCCATAACGTGTTAATTATTGAGAGTCACAACAACAACAAAGTCAATAACAACAATAACAAAACAAAAACGTAACTGAAAACAAATAACGAGGGCAAGCCGTGCGCAAAAAGAGGTAACACATCCGAACAGTCCGAAGAGTGGAAGACGAATGGACAGATTCCATCTATGTGACCTGCTATCTGCGCTCACGTCCGTTTTGAGGTGAGACGTGAGCGCAGATAGCAGATAGCGATCACGTCTGTTTTGCCCCAAAACTGACGTGAGCGCAGACACAGAAACATTTTGCTATAGTACGTACATATTTGATCATACGTCCGTTTTGAGGTGAGAGGTGAGCGCAGATAGCAGATAGCGATCACGTCTGTTTTGCCCCAAAACTGACGTGAGCGCAGACACAGAAACAGTTTTGCTATGGTACGTAGTACTGTTTTCGGTATAAAATTTACCCATTCAGCAGTATTTTCTTTAAGGAACTGGAGGACTTATATATATCTATTATGTCTATCTATATTTTTTTCATTCTGCATGAAATTATATATTATTGGCATCTTTTTCCATTTTAAATACAATGGTCAACAAACGAATTAATTGATGAAATATTTAATTAACTTATTAATACAAACTTACATCTCAAATTAAGTTTATTCAAATTTAATGCCCACCTAATAAATCAAACGCAAAGAATCGGTAATATCGCATCACAAGTAATATCAAATTTAAATATTTAATTTGATCCACAATACACAAATATATTTTTAAGATTAAATAAAAAATAAAGAGAAAATTCATGACCACTTTCTGTTATTTTGCCATTGTCCGTCCACAAGTTAGAGTGGAGACCGAACCGCGCAGCATTTCCACCGCGTGGCGTCCGAGCCGCGCGATGTGGCAACTATCGATGAAAGACTTCACTAGCGAAATTGTGGCAACATTCGTGCATTTTGAGCTGTCAAACTAGTTCGCCGAATTTTGGACTCGACTATAGTCATTGCAATTGTGGTGCATCAAATGTAATTTTTCACAACAATTTTTTTCTTAGTTCCACTTAGGCGACTCAATGTTGTGTGTTTCTGAAATTTAAAGTCAGTGTGAAAAAACCAAATTTGTTTGATAAATTGTTGCGAGTGTAACTCGAATTAATTTTGGAGATATTTGGAGATGGTTTGATGGTGGATCTCACTAGTTCCAGCAGCCAATTTAATGTTGCCGAGATTGCTTTGATCAACATGTACCTCACATGTGCCTGTAATTCAGGTGTCGTTGTCTTACTGGTATATTTTTTAGGGTTCCGTACCCAAATGGTGACAATGGAACACTATTACTAAGCCTCCGCTGTCCGTCCGTCTGTCACTGGGCTGTATCACGCTTTTCTTCCAATTTTTTTTTTCTGAGTTGGATAGTGCATTTTGTTAAAAATGCGAGCTGTTTCATCGTTTGAAATCCATGTAAAACTATAGGTTCCCTTCCGCTTCTAGGTATTAGGGTAAAGCCCACCTGGGCTGATACCATCGTATTAGATGAAATGATGGTCAAAGCGGCAATAAAAAAATGTCCTTGCTGGCTAATACAAACCTATCGTCATGATATTAGCCCAAAGCATGGCATTCCCGAAGGAGCTATGAGCAATGCTAAGACTGTCCCTTTATTAGCACGTCTTTTATTAGCACATTGACCTGGATGGAAAACACAGTCAACTTTTCGACCATCTGTACGTCCAAATGTATTGCGTGAACCCAGGTGGGCTTAAGTCGTATCAACAGGAAAGGGGCCTATAATTTTGCTGCTTGCTTTCATGACAAAATGCACTTATCCAACTCAGAAATAGAGGGAAAGTGGTGCATGAACAGGATGGGGTTTGACCTATTACCTTTTCCTTTTACTCCAGGAACTTTAGCCTTAAGGTGGCCCAACCCGGCGGGCCTAACTCATTCGCGGGCACGGTACAAAACCGTGCTGTTGCGCTCTGGGACCTTCTCTGTTTCAAAGAATAAGACAGGCTCCGTGATGAGGAAGATGCAACATGGCCACAAAAAAGACAATGTGCATAGCGTATGATTTGGTATGATTAACGAAAATTTTAATTTCAAAACGACTTATAGCTAAAAGTAAACCACGACCGCTGTAGTCAAAAATCTAACAAAAACCAAATAGATTATAAATCTTGATTAAATAAGCTATGTCTGATGACTAATCTTTTTACGATGTTCTTACTTTATCATTGCGTAATCCACCTCCAAAGTTATTGTATACAACGCGCGAAAAATTCGAACTTTCTGACCTTATAACTTAGACACCAAATACAATTTTACAATGCCAATAGTCATCAGACATCAAGTTCAATCAAACAAAGCTGTTTTGAGCAAAATTTTGGATCTCTAACAAGAAATATGGGCGTGATCTTCTTTCCCCTTTTGTATGGGGAGATGAGCGGGATGGGCCACCTTAAATCAGCACTTAGAAAAACATTAAATCCGAAATGCAATTTTTTTTCTCATAAACGTAGTATTTCATGTGAACGTGTGTACATTAAGTTTGCAACATTTTGGGGGGTCCGGAAGATAGAAATAAAATATGATATATGTTTAAAAAATGATATCTCCCAAACAAATATTTAGAAATGTTATTTAAAAATTGTATATGTTAGCTAATTTTAGGTGTAATATTACTGTGAATTTGCAACAATTTCTTATTTACGGAAGTGTGTAAATATGTTTTTTTGTACTTTTAATATCTGTAATATTTAATATCTGCAAAGCAAACAATGAAAATTCTATTTTATTTTCTGAAATTAGAAACTGACCGCAAACTCTATATTCTGTGAAATTTGTAAAATGTTGCAAATATTAGAAGCACATTTTTTTTTCATTTATAATGTTTACATTCACACAAAAGCTAAACGAAAAATTCGAAATAGGTATAAAATCGTTCGTTGTATAGTTTCTAAAGAATTTAATTTGCTTTTACATATTCTAGAAAGAAATATTGCAATAGCAAGTTAGGTTCGCGGCATAGATTTTTTTTAGTAAAAACATTTTTTTAAATACATTTCCGTGATTACAAAATTGTTGCAAATTCACAGTTACATTACGCCTTAAAAGACTTAACATATACATTTTTTTAATACCGTTTCTAAATATTTGTGTAGGAGATATATATTTTTAATGCATTTAAAAAAAAAACTATCTTCCGGGCCCCGCTAAATGTTGCAAACTTAATGTAAGCATATGAACATGAAATTATATATTTCTGAAAAAAAAAATCATTTCGGATTACATGTGCTTCTCAAACCGTATCTAGCCCGGTCTATTTTACTTTTCTCTGAATAACTTGAAAAAACAGATATAGGTAACTTATTCTGTTGGAAAAGCCTAAAATATTCAAATATAATGTCTGTTACTAAGTAAATTGTTATATCCTGGTTCAAAAAAGAAACTATACAGAAATGGCGGCTTGTACTTGCGAATCGCATGCTATCTCCCTTCCACTATATCGCTATCTATACTCACACAGTGCGGTACCGACTGCAAAACAAAATATCAAATCAGAGCGTGCAGTGATATCTGCTCAGTTGCGTTGTTAGGTCGGTATAGTGTTTCACTGGTTTAACTGAACAGAACTATGACTTCTAAAAACCGCGGGAAGATTCTTGGGAGTGTCGCCCGTGAAATTGTGTTTAAGAGAGTCGTTATCCTATCATATAACTACGGGCGGTAACTGTTTACATGCTCTTAATGTTTAACTATGTTTATGAAATTTTGGATTCTAAAATATTTTGTCAAAATCTAGGTCTGTATTTTTATTTTTTGGGTACGGGTAATGTATGAATACTGGAACATTTCAACCAGTTTATTAAAAATCAACTCTTTCCTTTAGTTTTTTGTGCAGCATTACTTCACAGGATTTGTTCCTTGTAAGCGACACTATTGACTGGTGCAATAATACAGGTTGCATTATTTTTTTCAAAATCAATGAGTTTTTCGAAAAAACAAACATGTGCAGACATAGATATTTGTTGCCTAATATTAAGTCCCAAATATCAAGCAAATTGAAACAGAGTTTTTAAAATGATTAGTAAACTACGTTTGTATGAGGAACATAGCTTACGGGCCGTTCTTTGGGAACTAGGACTAGTCAACTACTCACGCCATACAAATGCACCTTTGAACAAATGTAATAATATGTAGTGAAACACCTCAGTAAGTCTAAATGGAACTGCAGACTGATAATGGATTGTTAATATTTTTTAATCCATCATTTATTTGAATAATAATAATAAAAATAAAGTTAATTTTTCACATTAGAAATCTGAAAGTAATATGATTTCATAAGTATATGATAGATATAAGTAAAAACAGCATATATGCATAAACAAATAATTCCATTTGCTTTTAGATTTCTACATTTTGTCAAAAAAGTTCGGAAATTGACACCGTTTCCGCAATGTATGTTGTATAGAAAAAGGAAACATACATTAACGAAAATAGGTTGATCCCTAAACAAGGAATCATATATTGTAAGAATGACACTTCTAATCTTCAGACTTAGGACCGAGTGCACGAAAGGACAATAAAATCAAAATCAACTTCAAAGTATGATTAAACACATCACTTTGTGTGGACAGTATGAAAGTAACTCTATGCGGTTCACTAAAAGTGACGTGTTTGAACATTGATTAACTCAGCCGTCTCTTCGTGCAATCGGGGCTTAGTTAGTTGATTTGGGGCGCCTCGTCTAACTTTGCGATTTGGCTAGTACCAGCGCCTTAAGCTGGCCTGGAGCCCCTACATACGCCAGTGAATTGTAGAAATAATAGTCTAAAGGCTGTAAATAATTATATCTGAGAATTATTTCCTTCCAATATTTCAAACATTGAAATGGCCTACACTATGCGCCGCATCACTGAGGAGGCGAGCAATGTTTCACCATTACTGCCGCCTCGAGATGAAGTTTATGATCGCACGAGACGACCATAAAATAGCTCACGGACATTTGGAGCGAGGCTGGGGGCGTAACTTCAAATTCTCCACCAGAGTGCAAATGCCAAATATTCCAGCTATTGAAAAGAAGATAAAATCATATAAACTTTCGATTGGCGGAGAATTTGTCCATTTTGTGGACGTTGAGCCGGTACCCTCTAACCGAAGTTGATTAGAGGGGTAACCGGCGTAATATGTGAGAGAATTCGATCGATTCTGCACCAATAATAAGCGTCTATGTCATACCTTCTGCGCTCTTACTGGGTAGCTGGGCTCATATTTGGTATTCACTGCTGATTGGTGTAGAATTGATCGAATTCCCTCACATATTTTCTTACATTGTACGCCGTTTCAGCCCCTGGTGCGTTCAAACTCTCCGCTCCCTTAAAAAAAATGGATATTTTTATATTTCGCCCTAGTTTAAATATAATCTATGATTTCACAAAGGCGCCCCACGTATGTGACGCTAAAGCTGGGTTCTTACCGGACGATTAATTCGGTCGACTTAAGGCTTTTTACCATGCTACGTGCATAGGGTATTTTGTGAGTATGAGTTGAGTATTATCTGAGAAATTACCAGATAATTCTCAATAAATTAAACTCCAAAATGGGTATATTCTAGTCCTTCTGTATCTGTGTTACCTTCAACTTTCTGTCGCTCAATGAATGCTGATACACTTTTTATCAAAAGCAATTTCCTCGATGCTATTGTTTTTTCCATTTCCAAAAAAACAAAACGAGAAAACTGACTGATGATCTGACCGATATTCCCAAAATGGAAATAATTTTATGTTATCCTTCATTTAATGGACTTTTATTAGAAAAAACAAAATTCTTGTGAATTAAGAACGGCCCGTAAGCTATGCTCCCCATTCAAACGTAGTTTAGTAATCATTTGGAAACCGCTATTCCAATTAAATTGATATTTTATATCTAATTTCAGGTAACAAATATCTGTGTCTGCATGCTTTTGTTTTTTTGAAAAATCCAAACCGAATGAAATGAAAGCAAAAAGAAAATCTTCATACGAATTTTGTTTACTCTGTGGTTTGATCCAGAATACATTTACCGAAAAAACAAAGGCATGCAGACACAGATATTTGTAGCCTAATATTAGATACCAAATATCAAGTAAGTTGGAACAGTGGTTTTCAAATCATTAGTAAACTACGTTTGTATGGGAGGCAAAATTTTCAGGTGCTTACGGGCCGACCTTAAAACTTAAATCTGAGCTCCATCTGTCTTCACAGAAATGAAAGAGAGGTCTTAGCGCTAAACTCATTGAAGCATATTGGTGCAATTCTCTCTGCAATGCGCCTTAAAATTAGATGAAAGCAGCATTGAATTAAACTAATTAAAAAACAATTACCTCGTATAATGAAGCAATCGATCTGAAATAATGGTAAATATGCATAGTAATAAAATCTCGTTACCATAAAATTTAATTTCGTCACCGCTTAATGAATCGTCTAAGTTAAAAGAGATACCCTTTTCGGCCGCCAAATTCGTACTTCGTAACATCATTGATGAAAGGTTATTTCCTCGAAGGCCCGAAAACGTATCTTCCACAAAGGCGGCGAGTACGTGTCGCGATTACGGCACGGATTTATGAACGGCGCGGGTGTGCCTGGCGCCCCCGCGCGCCCTCCCGCGCCCGGCTGCTGACACAGTTCCGGCGGGGGAGGGCAGAGCGCAGCCGCACCAGCCCCGGCCGCCGCGCCAGCCGGCCAGACGACACGCGGTCGCCTCTCCGCCCTGACGCGACCCGCTGCCCACCCGCTTGGCGCTCGCGCATCGGACCTGAGCGCCTCGATGTAATTCGTTGATCGTTCAACCGTACTTAACCGATCTCGAAAAAGTTTCTTCCAAACGTTGGCCGTTGTTTAACATCTCTACATGATTGTCATGTAAGTGCCGTGAACACCTGGTGTGCCCTTTTCGATATCGAGCGAGCAAAATCGTTGTTACACTTTGTACTGGCTTCTGCTAAACTATATCAATCTAGGAGAAGTTCTACCAGGCTAAAAATCGTTTTAAAAGTGCAAGTAAACTGAATAACTTTAGTTCCGCGCTCGAGGAGCAGCGAGACTCTGTCGGTGTCGTTTTGGCGCGCGCTGCGGAGCCGGCCGGGGTGTGTGGTCGGGTGCTGCGCGGGCGACGGCCGACAAGCTGTATTCCTTCGAGACGTTCAAGGTGTACGAGTACGATGGCGCGGCCGACTGCAACGGTCACGACGAATTCTCAAGTAATTCATTCAACTACCTACACACAGTGGACGCCATTGAACATACTTTATTAGGAGTTCAGAAGAACTAGAAATGATCGCATGTGATTGTAAAAGCGAGGATACCGCGGGAAGCTCCTTAAACCTAGTTCATATTAGTAGAGTATGCGGTAGAGTTAGTAGGGCGAGTACTAAATATCCCTCTTATTTTTCCAATGTAGACACGATCGGTAGAGTAGATTACTAGAATTTAGTAGAGTGGATAGCACGATGGTAGAGTAGCTCTACCGACTTTTTACCCCCTCCACCCGCTGTATTCCTTCGAGACGTTCAAGGTGTACGAGTACGATGGCGCGGTCTTTTGCCTCAACGCTGACGAAGACTTCTCAAGTAATTCATTCAACTACCTACGCACTGTTGACGCCATTGAACATACTTTATTAGGAGATCATAAGCCCTGTAAATTGTCGCATGTGATTGTAAAAGTGAGGATGGCACGGAAAGCTCTTTAAAGCCTAGTTCACATTAGTAGAGTAGGCGGTAGAGTTAGTAGGGCGAGTACTAAATATCCCTCTTATTTTTCCAATGTAGACACGATCGGTAGAGTAGATTACTAGAATTTAGTAGAGTGGATAGCACGATGGTAGAGTAGCTCTACCGACTTTTTACCCCCTCCACCCGCTGTATTCCTTCGAGACGTTCAAGGTGTACGAGTAAGATGGCGCGGTCTTTTGCCTCAACGCTGACGAAGACTTCTCAAGTAATTCATTCAACTACCTACGCACTGTTGACGCCATTGAACATACTTTATTAGGAGTTCATAAGCCCTGTAAATTGTCGCATGTGATTGTAAAAGTGAGGATGGCACGGGAAGCTCTTTAAAGCCTAGTTCACATTAGTAGAGTAGGCGGTAGAGTTAGTAGGGCGAGTACTAAATATCCCTCTTATTCTTCCAATGTAGACACGATCGGTAGAGTAGAGTACTAAAATTTAGTAGAGTGGATAGCTCGATGGTAGAGTAGCTGTACCGACTTTTTACCCCCTCCACCCGCTGTATTCCTTAAAGACGTTCAAGGTGCACGAGTACGATGGCGCGGCCGACTGCAACATTCACGACGACTTCTCAAGTAATTCATTTAACTACCTAAGAACTGTTGACGCCATTGGACATACTATATTAGATGTTCAGAAGTCCTGGAAACTGTCGCATGTGATTGTAAAAGCGAGTGATGCCGCGGGAAGCTTCAGCCTCAGTGGCCCAGTGGCGCGACACTTCGGCGATTGCTCTCCGAAGTTAAGCAACAGTGGGTCCGGTCTGGTCTTGGATGGGTGACCATTCGACCGTTGAGAGAGGCTGGCTGGTTCGGATTCCACGTAAAGCTGTAGGTCCCCTTCCTTACTTACTAGGTGGTAGGGTTTATCCCGCCCGGGTTGGTACCATCGCATTGGATGAACGATGGTCGAAGCGGCAATGAAAATTGTCCGTGTTTTCCATCCAGTTCAATGTAGCCGTGCAATATAAGGAAGGTCCTGGCATGGCACCTAGTTCCCATGTGGTGTGTTGGGCTAATACCATGATAGAACTTGTGGTATTAGCCATCCATTTCCAGTCACATAAAAAAAAAGCTCCTTAAAGCCTAGTTCACATTAGTAGAGTAGGCAGTAGAGTTAGTAAGGCGAGTACTAAATATCCATCTCCCTCTACCAATGTACTACGCAATCGGTAGAGTAGAGTACTATAATTTAAAAGAGTAGAGTGGCTCTCCCCTCCACCCGACTACTTGAATCTACCAGCCACTTAACCGCGACTATACCCGTGTAGACACGTAAGGTCTGAATAGTAGCTCGCCGTACTCATCCAGCAACACAGCTCGTTCTCTTGCACGCGCGTCGGGAATTTGTTTCGGGAACCTTCCTACCTTTCTTTTTGTTGTTTGCAATCGTCACTGGAAGCGAAGATAAAGTAGATAAAACTGGAAACCATGTTCTCTCGACTCCATATTCGTTTCCTTTTGTTTTGTTCTTCTGCGAGAACTGAAGTAACGTCCCCCAGGAAAACACAAAAATATTTATTAAAAGTATTTCTAACTGCAGAACGACAGCGGGTGATGCTCATTGTAGTGCTTTTAATATAGCACTGCGTACTCTACTCTACTACCCTTCTTTTGCGTGTGGACGGTTACTTTACTGAAAAAGGTAGAGTACTGAAATAGTAGGCAGTGCACTCTACCGCTAAGTTTAAAGCCTTATTCACATTAGTAGAGTTAGCGGTAGAGTTAGTAGGGCAAGTACTGAATATCCCTCTAATTCTACTAGCGTAGACTCAATCGGTAGAGTAGAGTACTAGACTTTGGTAGAATAGTGTGAATAGAAAGGTGGTAGAATGAGGGCCCTCCTACCGCGCTCTAAAACAAGAAGGGTAAAAATAAGTTGACTTTCGGCTAAAATTATAGGTCGGGACTGCCTTAAAAAATAATTTCGAGCGTCTGTTCAAAAGAAACTTTGATCTACTGTATTTTACTATTTGTGCTTATACATATATAGTCTGTGACAGTTTGTATGTTGAAGCTTTCATCTGTGGTTGACCTGTCTGCGTGAGTCTCACAGTGATATTTAGAGACAACCTGTCGAAACTTAGTACGAGATTAGCACCGAAATAACCATACAAAAACCGTTTTAGTCCGGCGTATTAAAGTTAGTCCGACCACTCTGAATAGGGTTGTTAAAGTTTATTTATTTAGCATAAGTAAATGCAACATATTATGTTCTGAAATGAGAGAAAACTGCACCTAACGCACATCTTACTCGACTGTTGCCGGTCGACATTGACTTGCCGCGTAACAGATTATTTATATTACCGTTCACGGACAAAGCAAAAAAAAAGTCTTTGTCAAGTTTATTATTTGAAGCGCAGCTCGCTCTCCAATCAGCAATACTCGTCCAGAGAACACTTAATATGGTGCCAGCATAAACGTGAACGATCTAGTTGGAGTCGATAATTGAAATTCCGAAGTTTATTGACTTAACATATTTATAGCTTGAATAGGTTTAAGGGGTACTGCAAGCGCGCCGACTTGGACCGCTAAAGGCAAACCGGGGCCGTACCGGGCTGTTTTACTCGCAATTGCGAGTTCGAGAAAAACGTCGAAGCAACCGTTTTGGAATTGCCGTATCTGTGAAATGTGCAAAGTTAGTGAGTACAAACACGACCCGGGAGTTCGATTGAACTCGAATTTCGTGTTTGTGCTGACTTTGTAGATTTGACAGATACGGAAATACCAAAACGGCTGCTCGTCCCTTTTACTCGAACTCGAAATTGCGAGTAAAATAGCCCTGTATGCGCACGCACGCTGCACGAACTTGAGCTTATTGCGTGGGTTGTTCTGGAACAGAGCGAGGATAGATCAAAATGGGAAAGGAATGCAGATTGTTAAGTTCTGTGACAACTCGTAACAACTATAATACCCACGCTTAACTATAATCTTCACTCCTTATGCACTGGAATGTGCTTTCTATTAAACTCGAGGTAAATTTTAAATGTCACAAACAATTCCGAAGTCGTGCTGTGTGCATTCCGGCATGTAAAAATAATACAAGTAATATTGAACACACTGCATTTCTTGCCGTGCATGTCGTAAGAGCTTACCAACGGATTCGTCGTTTGTTGTTCGGATTCCAAGTAAAACTGTAGATTCCCCTTTACTAATTAGATAGTAGGGTGAATGCCGCCCGGGTTGGTAATATATCCTAGTGATATCTAATTCCCACGTGGTGTGTTGGGCTAATATCATGACTGGAAGTTTGGCCATCCTTGTCCAGTAACTTTAAAAAAAAATCCAGTCGTTTACCAATTTAACTGACATCTTACTTAAGGTAACTGATGGTTTACGAAAGCATCGACCACTGGCTTCCCGACCTGGAGGGCTACTATGGTAAATTATCTCACCGGGCGAACAGGAAAGTAAGTGATGAAATCTGACATTGGGCCGCATTTCGTACCATGTTAGCCGTGTTATTCGGCCAAGTGCAGTGAAATACCAAAGTGGCTGTTCCCTTACTCATTGAACGAACACGAGATGTTCTCACACGAGTAGCTGTCATCCTCCATATTGAAAACAAATGTGTATATTGTTTGCATTGAAAATGATTTTTAAGGAGATGGCGAGCGGGGGCTATCGTCTTCAATTATTAAGATAGAGAAATTAAAAGGGTGAAACAAATAATGCGTTCCTAAAAAGGCTTCAATACTGGAAGACTTTTGAAAGAATATTTCTCGAAAACGAAACGAGATATCAATAAAATAAAATAAAACTAGCCATGGAAAATTTACAGGGCTTAAAAATGATACCATTCTAGTTTCGATAAGATTATAATTGAAGGTTTCTAGTTTGCCCCTTTCGGAGACACCTTTTTTTGGTGATTTCACACATTTCGTTCAGAATCTGGTCGTTTGTTATATCGAGACGACGTCATTGTAATATCGTTTCATTAATTGAGATAGGTCTTGCAATTAATTAAATAAAAATAAATGTGTTTTCACTATTAGTTCCTTTATTGTTCATGTATTTATGCTCGAATGAAGCTCTTCCTTTCTTTTTACTCCTCTGATTTTGTTGTACCCTAATGAAATAAAGTCATTGACAATGACTTGCGCCGGAAGGTCATGATATCTGTGGACTTTTTTCTATAAAGGAATGGCAACTACTCGCGTGAGGACTCACCTTTCTCGTTCCATGAGTACAAGGCCTGCTCGTTTCATACCAGCCACAAGGAGCATTTTTTCCTCACGTAGCCGAGTCAGTGACAGTTGCCGCACATTTGCATGCCAAGCATCCTTATTGCATGCGGCCGACGCCGCGCGACTGCTCCGAGTTCGATATCTTGCGGGCGCCAAGATCGCATATCTGGCGCGGCGGGCGGGTTCGTTCACACGCGCGCAACCTTGGCCGCACGCGTCCAGGTGCGTCCAGGTATGTGGACGGGGAGCGACTGCGAAGGTTGGCACAACTGGCGCAAGACAACTGGATCGGGACTCGGGAGGCGCGCCTTTACCATTTGAAGATTGCTATTGTTGTTATTTTAAATCTTGAATGTATGTATGTATGCTTTAGGCTTCCAGCCAGGATTTAATCAAGTGAACATGCAATAAATAAAATTCAAACAGTTTCATAATCATGTATTATACTTTTACAGAACACAGATTCAACTAATGATGAAGCAACTTATAAGAAAACATATCTAAAATATAAAAAAAGATGCAAGAAAACGTATTTAAACGATATTGTTCAGAAATCATTGTAACATTTTTACGTTTATTAAGTGAATGGAGAGGTTATATTGATAATAGAAATGTGAAATGAAATAAAATTAAAAATACTTTAGTTGCAAGACAAAATATGGTTACAAAAAACCGGATATTAATCCTATAAATAAGGTATTATCTCACATTCCATTCTCGGAGGAGAGGTGCGGTGAGGGGGGCAAACAATGCTGAAAAAACGAACTAAAGAAAATATTAATTAACTTAAGATAAGCTGTATCTGCTGCTTTTATACCTCACACAGGAGGGAACGCGTACTTCTATTCATACTACTCGTATTCGCATTAGCAGGCTACACATGCCCATTTCAACACACGAGAAAGTATCTTAATCTAAAATATTAATCTTACACAAGGACCATCTTTTGTTTTACGATTTTGGTTTTAGAGACTAAAAAATGCATCCTTCCATTTCAGCTAGTGTGCTTGTCGCACGCCTGCACCAACGTTTAACAATAGAGGTGACAAGAGGTGACGTGCGAGCGCGAGACTTTTCCACTGACCCCGACAGAGGTAATGAGATGTATGCTTTGCGTCTTGCGCACTCGTTACACGTACGGCGACGCCGATAGATACCGACGCAGTGTGCAGACTATGCGGATACGGAACTGAAAACAAGAAGTCCCTATCGGTTTTCCTCGCCGATGTACGCACTAAAGCCTCGATCTCACTTCTTAGTTTCGTTGGTGGTTTTCGGCGATTCGTTAAAAATGTTTATTTTTACTTGATATCGCACACTTTCGTTGAAAACGCAAGGATGGCGCCTGATCGTTGTTTTAATTGACTTTGGTAAAAAATACTTTATGGCATTAATCTACATTTGAAGCAATGTAATCTGATTTTGAAAATAATTTGAAAAAATATTGGTCGTGACATTCGTCGGAAGCAGGATCATGAAATGTAGATGTCGCTGAAATTCAAATTAATGAGATAACGGTATTTTCGTATCCATTAAATACATAAAAAATACTGTATGGCAGCTGTAAAATAAACTGCATGCATGCATATAATATTGTTTTTTAATAATGCATTTCAGTTATTATTGTCATCACTCTCATGCTAGGTTTAGGAAGGTTTTGAATCTGTATCATGCCACAAATCTCCAAAACCAACAGAACTCGCAAATAGCTTCGCTTCATCGAGCGGACACAACTACGCGGCGAGAGGCGTGGTGTTTGACAGACAAAGTCAGACGTATATTTTCGTTTGTCTGGTCGTTTATTTGCCAACGACTGAAATTAGCACACCATTTCCATTATAACACTTTTTAAATTACCACGTACGTTAAACATGTTGGTAATGGGATGAATGATCAGCTCAAAACGTCGGAAAAAGTCGTGAGTTTTTTCAACCCATTTCCATAGTTAACGAAACGAAAGAGTCGCGGATCGTTGCTAACGAATGCCATATCACACGAGTATTTTTAACGCATCGTTCAAAACTGCGTTTTTGCGATTCAATGTCCGGATAGCGGTAATGTTTTTATATAATTTTACTGTGCACGCTGGCGAGCGAGGCAATCACGAATATGTAATCCATTTGATTTCATAGTCTAGTTTATGCTCGCGGCAGCGGTACCGACTAGACATCGAGTTGTCTCACAGTTTATTCATTGTTCGCCATCTCTACCAATCTCAATATTATTCTTTTACGAGATTGCACGTGAATATTTTTTTATGTAACTGAAAATGGATTGCTAATACCAAACTGAACGTCAGATATTAGCCTAACACACCACATGGGCCTACAGTTTTATGTGGAATACGAAACACGGCCAGCCTCAACGGTTGAAAATGGTCACCCATCCAGAACCCAACCGCGCTCTGAGGTGCTTACCCAGCTTATCGATTCGCAAGGCGTCGTACCACTGGGATACTGAGGCTGACATATATTTATACATATACTTATCTCATAGCCATTATACAGGCTGTGTAGTCTATGAAGATTCATCAATGAAACTAAAAATATAAACTCCCAAAATGAGCAAATCCGGTAAATTTCAAATATGTAATAAAATATGAACCATATACATAAAATTTAATACAAATTGAATTTAATATTCTCATTGAATCAGTCACTGAATATTCGATTCAGTTATTTCATTTACTAGTGTGTCTGTTACTGAAAGTGTACTCAGGCTAATTGCTAGTGTTTTTTTAAAGAACTGTCAATGCTGAACTTTTTCTCAAGTAAAGTCCAAATTATGCAGAATGAAAGAAATTAATAAGAAAACTTCTTTGACCTTGTACTGCTAAAGTAGTTACAAGTATATTACGTTCAGCAATAGAATAAATAACGTTTCAGACTATGGTGCATCACTAATGATACAATTGTTAGATTTCCTATCGGCAGGTTTTTCTTATATTAAATATTGTATTGTATTGCCGTTACGACTATGTTTCCTTCAATACGATAGTGGTATGGAATTATTGGCAGGCTTATCTGTACCACTTAGCGACCATTAAACAAAGAATATTTCAAACTACGTGAATTTTGAGAGGTATCTGTAAATTTTAATACCGAGTGCGGGCCTCCGCTAGGCTTCAGACTGCCGCCGTGCGTCTGTCGCCAGGTACACACGTAACCTTCGTAAGTCGGATCGATTCGCGGTGAATCACAACCGACCCGCGTACGATTTAAATCAACGTGTAAGTGTACCTGATTACATAGTAGCCACGGTTATCTGGTTGCGCGTAATATGACGTGATGGTGTCCTGACTACATTTGCCGAAGTTCATCGCAATGCCTGTTGATCTTTTCACCATCTCATTGGCGGAAAGGTACGCGTACCGGATTCCAATCTAGTTACCTAAATACAAAACCCTCCATGAGCTTTTCAGAGACATCCAGTTATGAAGATACCAGCCTCGTAACGACGGAACAACTTACCATATAATTATGTCAATGTTTGGCAGGTGGTCACAATAACCATTTGTCCACTTATCTCGCAAACACGCCCTGGCTCAGACATAGATTCGCGATCGCAACCATCCGCAGAGAGTGAAGCTATCGAAGACACCCCGCTGCTCCTATATCGGTGGTCGATCCTCGGTCAGGAGTTGCGTACGCGTATTGCATTCGAAGAGCGAGCGAGCGCCGCGCGCCGCCGTGCGAGTAGCGAGTGAGACATGCGGTCAGTAGAGTCGAGCACACGGCGACAGTCGGTCGGGCGCGGACGGTATCGCGCGCATTCCGAGGCCAGCCGCTGCCTTGATTTCCAGCGCAACCTCATCTGTCACACAACGTCGAGGCTTGTTTACTCCGCGAGATTCATTACTAGTGTGGCGTTGCTGCGTTCCAAAAACATCCATCACTGCTAGCAGGCAGTGTTTGGATCTCATTGTTCGACGGTTGTCGATGCGGGCGGGCGTAACTCGCTACCGGAACAGAAAGTGCACGAGGTGACGCCGCTATCGAAGATTTGTATAACGCATGCTCGCATTAGCGTGCTATCGAATTGGAGCAGATAAGATTGAAGTGTAGTGTGTATTTAGCCGGTATCGGTGGTGGGTGCTCGGTGGTGATAGCAGGTTGATACCCCTGCCGTGATTGTGTTCTCCAAGGAGCGACGGAAGCCAACGAACGCGTTGCCTCACGTTCGAATCGACTCGAAGGTCCATATCAACATTGCTGAAGTCGCTACAGGTATGACACAAAACGAACGTTTACATTTTGTGAGGTGCTGTTTGTTAATTCAAACAAGGTGAACAACGATGAGAAATGTCAAAACACCAGATTTGTCGGCTCAAGGCTCGTATCACAATTTAGTTCTATGTCGAAAGTGAAATGGGCATAACATGCTGAGCTGATTTTCACATTATCATTATTGATTTTAAAAAAATAAGTGGTAAGAGAAGTTTCCGAACTTACTAAACAAGTGGACTGTATTTCAGACTGAAATGATTAACTGAACTTTACGATGCTTATTGAAAATTTGTTGACACAGAATGTGGCGGCCTTAAGTTGTAACCACTATCACAAATTATGTTGGTCATATGGTAGCACATACACTGAATATGTCTGGCGAATTTTACCCCCGACCGATATAAAAGGAGGGGTCGCCAAACCGCTTTATATACTAGCCGACCTTTCATAATATGATGTAAAAAATAAACAAAACAGATATAAGAAAGTGGCTTGGACTAGGTTAGACGCAGTTGTGTTTAAAGTGGGTTGTGCAAGGCAGTCGAGTCGTGCACGTGCGTCATCTAACAACGCTGTGCATAATATGATCGATGAATTTGTGAGCTCTACTGGATCATTGGAATTGCCTCATGTAAATGGTTCCATCGGTTGTAAACTTCGAGTTCCAGATGCTGTTCAAACAATATAACATGACGCATTGCACTCTGATTATGAAGCTTGTAATTGCTGGAAGGCTTCATCCTCGAAGGAGTTAAATGTGTATTGGAATCTGTAGCATTTTCATGAAAAAGAAATATTACTTTGATCAAAATAATAAACACCACAAAGTTCGAGAGGTTCTGTGCTGTGTGAGTTCTGGCACTTGAAAATAGTACAATTTGTCCCACTGCATTTTTTTCCGTGCAAAGAGGCGACTAAGAGATTCGTCGTTCGTGGTTCGGATTCCACGTAAAACTGTAGGTCTCCTTCCTTACTGGGTGAAATGTTTAATCAAGTCCGGGTTAATTCCATCGCCTATTCGTATTCTTGTGCCCAAGCAGCTGAAATGTATAGTTTATAAAGAGATTTAAAAAAATATTACACCGGTATAATCCAGCTCACCTCGCGACCACCAGGTGGTGCACCGAGTGTTAGGTTAAGTTGTCGTCGTGGGTAACGTTGGATTATTTCTGTATAGTTTTGTGATTGCCTTATGCACATTAATGTATTTAATTAAAGTGGGTAATTTGTATGCGTCTGCCCTGACGGCCACGGACGGCTGGATGCCTTCCTGCAATCTACAATCGCGCCAGTGGGTTGTTAGAAAATCACTTTCAATACGATACCCATTAGATCAAACGTTAGAAACGCCTATGCATGTGTATTATAAATGGATGTGTGAAATTTCCAGCATTGTCTGAAATGTAATATAAACCCATATCAAACGTTCGAACGACTAGTTAGTATTATTCTAATACCCAAATTTATATTCTTAGAACGGGGAGTCGAGATTGCAATAGCTTTATTTTTATCCATCTTAAATTTCAAATGACCGCCAGTCTTTATTACCGCTGAAGTATGTAATAAATTAATCCAGTTGTTGTTGAATAGGAATGTAACAAAATGTTTGTTCCTCTTTTGTACACATTTGAGTATGTGGATAATATATAAATGTGTCGGTTGATGTCTCTACTACTCGCTATAGGTTTCCGGCGGAGCTTTTTCCGCACCATTTCTCTTACTTGCGCCAATTTCGCTCTCGCTTTTATCTTTTATGTGCAACCTTGCGGTTCATTGCTGTGCAGTAGATTTGTGATAACATGCATGTACGTTTTCTTGACGGTTTTGTCTATGCTTTGGTTCGGATAGTGGAACACCGCTGTTTCTTGTGCCGGCTAACATCTGGGACGCTACTCTATTTCGAGGATATTGTTTTACTCTCCTATCTTCGGAGAGACGTTCATGCGATATGCGATAGTGCTGCGTTGTCTATCCGCCATGTGTGTGCAGGACGTATGAGAGTGCGGACAGGTTTTTTAATGCAACGACATTGATGGATAATATCACATCCACACAGCCCAACAGACGGCATTCCAGAAGAATTTAGGTGCCATACCAGGGATTTCACTTTATGAGATCGGCTACATTAAACTGTATGGAAAACACGTTAGATTTTTCATATCAGTTTTGACCTTTTTCCAGGAGGTTAACCCTACAGTTTAACATTGATTTCGAGCCACGGAGCAGCTCGCATTGTTGATGAAATGCGCATATCCAACTAAGATAGTTCTGCAGGAAACAGAGCGAGGATTGAACCCATGACCTGGAGGGCCCCGCGCCCCTGGGCTGCGAGCCGCTCACAGGTGCGAGCGCCGCTCCGCGGGCGGCCGGCGAGGTTGAAGGCGCGGGTTCGATGACCGCCGCTGATTAATTCCCGAGACTCGTCGGCGGGTCGTAACTCCTAGCCCGGCACGCACTCGACCGTTTATCGTTTTAATTCCATCCATCTGTGTATGTAATTGTCTTCCATTATGAGATATCCGGCACACGCGACTTTGGATCGTTTTTTTTGTATGTTATAGTCACTGTCATGCTAATCCATCACACTGAAGGACGATGTTCCATGCTCTGCCTCACTATTAAGCACCGCACCTATGAGCTGAGCCGGTAGTCTAAGTTGTCACCTAAATTGGCGTTACGGCAAACCGATCGACTGGCGTTTTCAAATGTATGGAGAAATTGAAGAGCGCGCGCAGCGGGCGTTAAGCGAACTAACATTTGCGAGTCCGAGCTTGATTTGACAGCTTACTCAACGTTGCCGTAAATACGTCGACGTTGCCGTTTACGTCCACTCAGCGTTTTCATACAAATCGGAAGTCCGCGTTTGACTTTGACAGCTTTAAAAAGTGAAACCACAGAATATCTAGTAAAAACTTGTATGGAGTTTGGAGAAAACGCCAGTCGATCGGTTTGCCGTAAACGTCAATTAAGGTGAGAACTCAGACTGACCACTCTGTATGGAGTACATATACGAACAATTAAAATGTTTACCACCTTCAATGTGAAACGGAAGGGGATCTATTTACATGGGGTCTGAACCAAGAGGGGACCCATATTCACCGGATAGGGAATAAATAATGCATTTCCCAGGCTCTCCAGCCGTTGGCCATCCGTCTAGGCCACCTTTCGCTAGATTTTGGTCATTTGATTCGCTCGTCCGTATTCGTATAGTCGGATGATTTTCTTATATTTTTCGTAACGAATTGTTCGAGCAGAAGGTGTTGGCTACCGTATATTCTACTGCTTCATTTCTGACCTATCTCTGCGTCTCCTTGCCCCACGCATTGAAGCAAAAATTGATACACCGACGACACACATCACTTATTTCTTAACTCCAAATATTCACTAGGAGGAAATAATGTATGCATGACTGAATAATTATCTAAATGAATGCCATTAGAGCTTTACTTCATATGCAATGACGAAGGCGGTGTGCAAGGTCAGGTGGAGGGGGGGGGGGGGTCGGTGAGTGCACAGCGCATGCGCAGGTCGCCTTCCTGCATAGTGCCGTAGCGGCAGTACCCGGTTTCATTGGGCTCGCTGCATGCATATCTTTCTTTCATTACTACAGGCCATGTACCCTCATAATAACTAATATTGTAAATGCGAAAGTAACCATACATTATTACGTATTACGTAGTACGATTCAATCACGACATATTATTTTGCCGCTATAACAACAAATAGGTAAAATTAAAAAATATTAAAAATTAAAGATACAAAAAACGTGATTTTTTTGGATGCTGGTACGGAACCCTTCGTGTGCGAGTCCGAATCGCACTTGGCCGGTTTTTTATGATTCAACGTAAAGTGTATACTTTGGATTGACCCCTTATACTTGGTTAAAATCGCTATGGGTGGCTGTGCCGAGAGCGCGAAGGTACCCACTCAGAAAGGCCAAACACACCGCGCCTCGCAAAACCACGCTCAACGAGGCAACATGCCAGCAGATTTTCGGACTATCGCACATCTATCCAGCTTTTTTAAATTGCGTTTGAAAACTCCCAAGTTGTAGGTAGAAGTTGTATTTATTTCTTTAAGGGCAGATTTTTAAATGGTCTCATAAACAGTCAGATAGCTATTCGACGGGTCTATTTACGCCTATGCTCACGGCCTATGCTTATCCATCCGTTATAGTAAGTCCCTATTATTATTAGTACAATTACAGGTTATGGTGCTGTCTCTACAACAAACACAAAAACAACAATCGTTGTTATTTATTTATTTTCTTATTTATTTACTTATTTATTTATTTTCTTATTTATTTACTTATTTATTTATTTACTTATTTAGTTGTTTTTACCGTATTGGTTCTGTAGGCAGACATAATAGTACAATTACAGTCAGATAATTGTGATAGAAGATATAATTCTCCGGCTATGACTATCAGTCTTTTGACCATCGTTAATGTTTACTATCAGTCCGATAAGTACTACCTGAGGATTGAAAAATTGGCCCCGAAGTGTCCTTGATTCTACATGCATACCATATCCGTGCAGCGCGATGCGAGCAGCCGAAGTGGCAATGAAAAATCATCCGTGTTTTCCATCCAGTTCAATGAAGCCGTGCTCGAAAAGGGAAGGTCCTGGCATGGCATCTAATTCCTTCGGGAATGTGGTGCATTGAACTAACATCATAACGGTATTGGTGTGGTATAAGCGATCCGTGTCAGGTTGCATAAAATAAACGCACGGCACGTCCTCATCGGTGTACCAAAGAAATATTGATTTGCCGAGAGTGTTGTCGGTTCCTGCGGTGGCGTCTCTCGGCGTTGCTCGACCGACGTGTGTATTTCCTGGGTAGGTACACGGAGCGGCGAGGCGGCGGGCGACTGCACGGCGAGACCACTTACTGCCAGCGCCCGGCCGGCTGTAATTACCGCGGACCTTGGGTTTTTGCTGAGGCACGGGCGGCGCCTCCATCGCCCGTTGAACCGCGACAACCGGTTGCCAGCGTCTTTTTGTTTGTTTGTTTGTTGCTTTGCTCTTTAATGTTATTTATACGATAAAATTACTATTATTTGAGAAGATATTTACGTGATCAATCGACCTCACACCAGCTTCCTACAGCGGACTGTTTTGACCCTACGTGCGACAAGGGACTTCTTTTGTTTGGCGAGGAAAGCTTAAAATGTAAAACGTTCGTACTTGTTTCGGTTAGTGAAATTCCATTTTCAGGGCTCCCCGTGTTTATCTAATGACGTACGGGTGGCGGTTGTCACGAGCAGGGGGGTGCAACATGATTACTTTGAAATGTATGAATCATGGACTTTTGTAATGTATGGAATATGGATGTTTCAAATAATGGCACCCAAGTATGGCCATCTGATTCCGAAGTCACATTTTTATCTGATTGTGGCTACTGGACACCGTATTTATTTTGGGTTTGATATTCACCATCCGTGTCCGGATAAACATAAAATGACTGAATCCCCGAAAGTCTGCCGTGACAAATTTTAACGTTAGTGGCCGGCTTAACAAACGTCAAAATGTTTCCAAACATCGGGTAGCGGGAATACCATGAGTGTTAATAGTGCTAATTAATTTTAAAAAAATAGTTACTTATTTCTATTTATCGCTGATTAGTGCTTTCGTTGAAAACAAGATTACGCGTCTTGGAAATAAAAATATGTTATTAAAGTACAAGTTTGATTTAAGCTCACTGAAGTATCCTTCAAACATAGTTGAGGATGTCTACTAGCTACTGAGTAAACAAAACCCTAACAAAATTAAGTCAGAGGTTGTATTTAAACACCATTCATTTTTACGTTTAACCGGAAGTGTATCCTTTAACTTTTGGTTGACTGTACAGTTAAATCTGGACTAAGGTCACTGTGTCGCGGTGGTGGACTCGACGGCTCCCAGTCGATATCCGGTCGGTTTCTCTTTCACTCGCCGGAAGTGAAACTATTGTTGTCTGCTCGAGTCGCGATGCTATTTTAAACACCAATCTGTGTTAGAACTTCGAAAACATTTTACAAAAGTAATTTTGAACACTTTCGAACTGAGTGCTAGCCTCCCTAAGTTATAGGACTATGTGTGTGATTAATACACTGAAAAAATGCTTCTGTTGCGGAACTGAAAAGTGCTTCAGTTATTTGGTTAGAACGGGTGCAAAGATAATCATAAAAGGGTTGTTCCTAATCGGATCCCTTATTATTAAAAGGTTATGTTACAACTTTGTTAGTGGTAACATAGTTGGTGGTTGGTTATGTAAACTTATGTTACAAAATAAAAAAAAAGATTCTGACGAATTGACAGTCATAAAAAATATATATTATATTAAAATTAAATTAAATTAAAACCAATATATGTTGGTCCCTTTTAATAATCAACGAGTTTATTATATTAATATAAAACATACGTATCTATGCAGTCTCTTTTAATACTGATCGATTGATAGGCTGTCGCAAAGGTCACATCCGTCAAAAAGTACATTTGCCCAAAATTTAACATAAGTACCTTTTAATAATCAGCGATTCTATTATCAGCTGGACCGAACGTACAGATTTTATATAAAACATCACTTCCGTCTTACTTTAAATAATAGGGTATTCAATTGAATCGCACCAAGTAGACAGTGAATAGAGAAGCAGCGAACGTCGTGTGTATCGGCAATGTAGGTGTATAGTATCGCTGTGTTCTCTCTCGGATAGTAGTTTGCTCAACATATCAGAGTGCGGCGGGGTACGCTCCACCGCACACCAAACTCGTCCGATGCGGTCGACTTCTGGACATGCATCGCCGACTAGCCGCCCCCTCCACCCCCGCACCCCGACCCCGCTACACTCCGTGCCTGAAATCTGCCGCCATTACATTCAGTGTTATGCATCTGGTACTATTCAAGGTTTAGGAAGGCAATTTGAAATAGAAGAAGCTAAAAATTTAATGACCGCCAGTCCTATTTTTGAACTCCGTATTCTATACATGATGTAAAACTTATTTGAAGAAAGAAACAACTTTGATATTGAAGAATTCAACTAAAAGTTATTGTGACGTCAACACTGCATTAGTGTGCGAGCGAGACGAGTGAAGCTAGTTTGTCAATAAGGCATAGACTGTATTAGTAGGAGCATAGCCTGCTGTATTGTTTTGTGTTTGTGTGTGTGTAACACACACACAAACACAAAACAACACAGCAGGCTATGGTAGGAGGCATTGATTACGGGACGAGGGACTGTAGGAGAATTCGAATTTATGGGTATACAGCAGGTGGCGAAATTGGTTAGATGCAGTACCCGCGAATGGTATGTTTTGCTGGTTCGGGTCAAAGATGATCTCTGGTTCGGGTCCAGCCTTGCAGTACATTCATAAAGTAGTTATTTTTACAGGGATCTTTCCTTAATGTATGTGTCCTTGCTTCAAGGTAGATTATATGTCACAATCTGCGTATTATTTACTTTTTGGATTTTCTTAATTATTTGTGGTTAATTTTTTATAATGTAACTCAATATTCTTCAATGTTGTTTTACTTACATCTTTATCAAACTGAACGCAATCGGCTGTTATCACTCCCATAATTATTTTTTTTGTGTATGGTATGGTACGTAGCTAACGGAAGCATAGATTGCGGGAGAAAGACAGATACATTCGCCATATTCCAGCGTTCCACTTGAATAAAGTTTCGTGATGTTTCGCCAATTTCAAGTCGGCCGACATTTTGCTTGCCCCGAGCTTCCTTATGTCTAAAGTTTCAGTCAGGAAACGTAAACAGGCATACGCTGGGACTTACATACGTAATATATTATTATCCCTTATGTAGTCAGTCACGGGCTGAAAGATATCAAGGAATGGAGGTTGGTTGAGCGAGCGGAACGCTTAGTTTGCTCCCCTCTTCCCCCCTTTTCCGGAGTTGTAGTGTTATTTCAACTTAGCTTGGATTACGGACTAGAAAACTCGCTTAAGGGCATGATAACACCTGATTGCATTCAGTTCAGAAATAGGCACGAGCCATTGTATGAAACATGTTCATCTCATTATCCTTTTAAACTGGTTTGATAAACTTTAATACCTACAGCTTGAGCGGTGAGGGCAATTTATAATGTATTTTTTTATTGATGATCTAGTGTGCACTTTTTTATTTTGCCTTTATAATAATTACATTTAATTAAAACATGAATGATCCTGCAGGAATTTGTGCTTGATTTGCTCAAAATGGCTCTTATTTTAATTAATTGTAATTATTATATAGCTAAAAATAATAATACTTCCAAGCTCGACACTAGATAATCGATGAATGAATTAAATAAAAAAAAAATACCCTCACCGCTTATGGTGTAGATGTCAACATGGGTCAAAGTTTTTCAAATAAATTTAAAGCTTGAATTTTAGTAGCAAGGACTAACTTTTATTAGTCAAATCAGCGTTTCCGAAACTTTTTTCCCGTAACCCAGTTATATCAATCCGTCTCCGTCGTGACTCACTAACAATTTTAATATCTATTCTAATATGTAGGTAAAATAAACATAGGGATTTGAGTAGAGTATCCAAAAAATATTACTAATAAGAACCATAACCAGAAGCTGAAAGAAGCTGAACCGGCGTAAAATGTGAAAATATTTGTGAGGGAACTCGATCAATTCTGCACCATTTAGAAATGAATGCCAAATATTTAACAAAGTAAGAGCGCAGAAGGTATGACGCTTCTGATTGGTGTATAATTGATCAAATTCCCTCACATATTTAATCATAAAATCAATTCAAAAGTTCAATGTCGAGCGTTTCCGATAACTATGAAGTGCTTATTAAGAAAACTGGAAACACAAAACAATCTCTTAGCGGATACGGTTGTTCGCTATAGGGTCATATGTCACCTTAAGGCGGTCTTCATAATCCACGTGAATTCTCTATTGAAAAGTGGACGAAAATTACTAAGGCAACAGTAATTTTTTGGGCGTTTTTACCATACAACTGTACAGGCGAGCGAAAATTCGATATTTAAGTATTTTTATTGCATATGTTATTATCCCATTGGAGCACCATTGTATGGTGCACTCATCGAAAATCAAGGGTGCACTTGTTACCAGAGGGTCCTTAGCTTGGGGCCCAAAAATGCTATCTTAGTCGTATCTTGCCGTTATAATGATTAAGTCGCATTAACGTGGGAACTAATTTCGTGCCTGCAATTTTCCGTTAATCTTGAGAGTCTGCCATGCATCAAGTGATCGTGTTGCGCGGATTAATTTATTCACGTTCATTAGATTTGTCGTGTTCATTGAAACGTGTGAATGGCATGTTAAAGTCTGATTATTAATGCTTTGTCATTGTGGCTTTGTAACACGAGTGATGGTCGCTAATTGTCGCGTGGACAGTGTTTTTATTAGATTTTGTGATTTAGAAAAAAACTTCATAGCTTCAAATGCCATATTGATTTCTTGTTTTTTACAATCATCTAAGGAGTTACCATGGTAAATTAACTCGCCGGGTGTACAAGCAAGTGAATGATTAAATGTGATGTATAATTGCACTTCTTAAGGTGGCCCAACCCGGCGGGCCCGGGGATCTTCTTTCCCCTTTGGTATGGGGAGACGAGCGGGTTGGGCCACCTTAAGGCTTCAACTGACTCCAACATTCAGCATCTAAATGATAATGGCGATCTCCGGAAGCATTAAGTTTGCGTTAGGGTTCATTGTTGTATGCTCGTGAAAATCGAACGCGACGAAGCTAAATTTAGGTTTTTGATCTGTAAAGTCTACTTTCTAAAGTGAATTAATATATGTTTCACGGTTATTCACTAGATAAATATGTGATCTTGTACAACAAAAAAGAAAATTGTCTAAATAATTTATAGTTTTCAAGCGCCGGCTTGAAAACCTAGTAAAAACTTGTTCGTAGGTGGTAGGTACAAACATCTATTTTTTAAAGAATATAAGCAACTTATTGAAAGCGTTTTACGGTCATACACTAGATAATAGTTGAAACTTTGATATTTCTTTTTTTTTACCGGTGTTTATGCTTAACCGGCGCTGAGATAAAATAAAAATAAATGTTGGAGGTTAGCGTCGTATGGAGCCTTAACATGCTAACGGTCGAACGACCTGGTATTGGGCCAAGTGAACCAAAATGTACCAGTAAGCGTGGTACGAAATGCAACTAAACGTCAGATTTAATCACTCCTTGCCTGTACCCGGCGAGTAAATCTACCATGGTAAACCCTCGTTTTTAAAATTAAAAAAGTTGAATTATCTCAATAATATACTTAGCTCTTAAATAATAAAGGAAATGTGTTTTTTTGGCATTTCAGTGTCTTTTTTATTTTTACTAAAGTTCTTTTCAATAGAACGCGCCTGAAGAGAACTATTGGTCTGCATTTTTCTTTAATTTTGCAACAATTTGTTTAAGATTTCATACAAAATATTCAAGCAAGTTATACCCAAGTATTAATCGCCACGGTTTACTTCAAAGAAATAAATATTAAATTTTAAATATATGTTTGTATCTCTGTCACACTTACGAGTTGTGCATATTTTTGTCTTCACAATTCAGTGAATAATGACGGTTAGATAGATGGTTTGTCATGTGTGTGGCAATGCTGTATCATTTTATTTAAATCTTTGAACCCGACTAGACCCTTCTTACAAATAGAAGACAGTAAATTTATCTGTATACATACCTTAATAGTTACAAATTCTAAAGTTAAGTTTGTAGCGGCATTGAGAATTCGACCCCTGTTAGGTACATTCGAGCTAAAAATAGTAATGTTCGTGCAATCTCTGAGAATATATTTGAGTAGGTCATTGTCACGTGTCGCTGGAGGCTAGATTCGCGTTCCTGCAGCTCTGATGTGTTCGCTGCATTGAATGAATAATTAATGAACTGCAGTAAACTAGAGCGACTCATGCGGGTGGCGCCACCTTGGTTTGTGATGCGACATACTCAATTGAATTTGAATGTTTAACGAGAAGGATTTGAAGATGCTATAATACTGGACCCCAAATAATCATATCTTAGTTATGTCTGCAGTTTTCATGCAAGTGTAATCAACGTTTCTGTTTATTTGCGTATGTGTATGTAATAATAAGTTTGATATACCTAAAATTTGTTTTGGATTACAAAATATTTGTTAGTCATTGTATCTTTATTTATTTATTTCATTTGTACAATTACACATTATTAAATTTCATACAAATTATTATTTAACCTATACAGCATGTAGCAGCAGTTACTGCCTGCCGTAACTTCGCCAACGAACTATTTGAAGCGCCCTGATGAATAAAAGAAAATACTTTTTAGGGTTCCGTACGCAAAGCGTGCCAACGGAACCCTATTACTAAGCCTCCGCTGTCCGTGCATCCATCCGTCCGTCCGTCCGTCCGTCCGTCCGTCCGTCCGTCCGTCCGTCCGTCCGTCCGTCCGTCCGTCCGTCCGTCCGTCCGTCCGTCCGTCCGTCCGTCCGTCCGTCCGTCCGTCCGTCACACGAACCGTAATAGGTAGGCCGCTGAAATGTTCACAGAGAGTGTATTTATTTTGCCGCTATAACAACAAATAGGTAAAATTTTAAAATAATGAAAATGAAAGGGTGGGGGGGGGGGGGGCATACAAAAAACCTGTTTTGTTTCCTGTTGACCGGCCAAGTGTAAGTCCGACTCGCTCTTGGGCGGTTTTTTTTTATCATCTATTTTCTTCGACATAAGTTTCATCAACATGCGATGCAAGAAGCAATGCGTTCAAAGGCTACCTTTCCGCATTTGTTGGGTAGCACCCTATTCTCACCCTATTCTCACCCTATTCTCACCCTATTCTCACCCTATTCTCACCCTATTCTTTGCCGCCATCCTGCGGTCGGCCGCCGCTAGCCGACTCCGCATCAGCATCGTCCGCGTGCACTAGCGTTCTGTTATGTCGAATTCACTAATGCGTTGGTATCATAACCAACAAGTCCATTTGTATGGAAAATCCGGCAAAAAAGGCATGTAAGTTTATTGTTTTTATCAACGCACAAAAACATTTCCTTCAGTTACAGCAAAGGACGCATTTCAAGTAGGCAGGCACGAATGGATTGAACTGTTTTAAGACATAAAACTGTGCGTTTGGTCCCTGTTAACTGCAAACACAGAAACGTCCTCGTTCACCTTTGGTCGCCTGCGAGTTCGATTACGACCCAGGAATAGTACCTTCGATTAAATTAACATAACCACCGACTGCCCGGCACTTCATAAGCGATATAATGAGCAAGCTGCTGCGCCTTCCGAGGCGAACTGCGTGGAGGCGACTTATGAAATTTTGCCGGAGCAAGGGGCGAGCTTCATTAAAAAGTGTTGTTAACAAGTTCAGTCCGAGCTCTCCACACCCCTGCGCCCCGACCTGCCCCGACCCGCCCCGCCCCGTTCCGGCAAAGCTCCTTAAATGTGTTTTTAAAATTGAAACTAGGACGTTAATTCATTTGGGCGTCAACTGCAAAAATAAAAATCTTACATTTTCGAGCCCTCTTGACACGACTCATCTACGTTTCAGCTGTGTTCATCCTCAGCGTCATACCCGTGTTCGTAAAGGGAAGCTCTTTAAATGGCCCCTAATTCTTTTGGGAATTCACTCTGTTCATATCATGATTTTTATGTATTTTTTACCGTTTTACGACATTACCGTTATCTCATTAATTTGAGTTTCAGCGACATCTACATTTGGAGCATTGTAATCAAAAAATCTGAAAAATTATTGGTCGTGACATTCGTCGGAAGCAGGAAAAAAAACTTCACTTCATGTTGATAAGTGTGGTATTAGCCTAGTTTCATAAATACAAAAAAGAAGCATGCAGACCACACGATCGCACTGTGAGACGGTGCTTAAGAGAGTCGTTACCCTATCAATTCCCATACTACAGGTAATAACTGTTTACATGCTCTTAAGATTTTACAAAGATTTTAAAATTTTGAATTCTAAAATATATTGTCAAAATCTGCGTCTGTATGTTTTATTTTTCTTAATATGCGGTTTAGATTGGAAACTATTGGCTAAAAAACTTTAGAAAATTTACTGAAAAATACAGATGTTTACAAAAAAATAAAAACATACGGACATAAAAGGAAGCTTCTCGATTGATTTGATTAAAATCTGAAAACTCTTGGGGTAAGGAACCGTTATGACCTGGAAGACTATTCACTAGTTTAATGGCATTCGCCGTGCCTTGCAATTGTGGCTTGGCCGATGGAAAAAGACTGCATTTTAAAAAAAAATCGAATCTCCACTGCCTTCACGACAGCCTCAAGGATGAACAAAAAAAACGTTCTATACCCACACCGAAATTACTCAAAATCGTGAGATAGCGCTTAATCTTTACGACTCCACGGTCCGGTATAAGGATAACTGCTATCCGTTTATCGTTCCGGATGTTTATGCCGAAAATCATGCAATCGTGACGGAGCTGATCTCGGGCTGTAAACATGTATATTTCGATTCCCGCTTGTTGAAGGTATATGCTCGTGCGCTAGTCTTACCTCGCGAACTCCCGTGACACTTGATTGTATTTTTTTATGCGACCTGTCATGGTTGGCTAATACCACACCACACAACTACCGTTATGATATTAGCGCAATACACCACATTCCCGGACAATTTTTCATTGCCGCTTCGACCATCTTTTAATCCAATGCGATGGTACGAACCCGGGCGGGCTTAAACCCTACCACCTAGTAGGGGAAGGGGACTTACAGTTTTACATGGATTCCAAACCATAGAGCAGCTCGCATTCGTGACGAAATGCACTTATCGAACTCGGAAAGAGAAAGACAGTGGTGCATGTCGGTATTGAGCCCAGGCCTCTGGTACGCTAGGCCATTCCCCGCACCACTAGGCTACGAGCCGCTGAGCCGCGCGAGCCGTTGTTTCTCGTCTACGTTCGTTTTTATATGTTTATCGCGTCATATGGCGTAAGCCAGGACCCCACATAAGAGGTGCCCGACGACGCCAATGGGCTTTCGAACTTTCCCGGAGGCTACGAAAGCCGTGCCGGTCGGCCGGTGTTTCTTCAACACCATGTTTGTACCCCAGATCGTACTTTGAGGGAAATACCTCGACAGAGAGTCGACTCCATAGTTTACCGATCCTATTGATAAATCTAGAGGACCGGTTGGTTATTACACAATCTCTTGTGTTGTTTGCTACGCAGATGATGGCACGGTGCAGGCCAGGTACACCAATCACCGAATCGCAAGCCGGGCTGAAGTGGAGGAGGATAGGCGGCGCCTCATTTTTCGAAGAGACCCTGGAAAAAGTTTCCAGGTGGGATCTCCAGAACCTCGTTGAGCTTAACGCAAATATGACACCGGCGTGCGTACTCATTGCGAAGTGGACTCCGTTCAGTGCAGCCCCAACCTTCCATATGTGGATGCTTCGTGTCGACCTGACGTATGACCATAATTTCGGACGCCAGATCGAGGATAAGCCAAGCTCTTCTCAAACATCTGGGAGTCCTTGCAATCTGTCAGTATTTCACGCTACTGCTTGATCAAAAACTGCTCCTCTACAAAGCGCAGATAAGTTCTTGCGTGGAGTATTATTCGCATTTGTGGGAAGGCTCAGCTAAGTACCTGCTTGTTTCCCTGGACTCGATACAGCGTCGTTCTGTGTGTCTTGTCGACGCCTTCGAGCTATCCCTGAAGTTAGAGACCCACCAACTTCGTAGAGATGTACTGTGTTCTATCGTCTCTATCATGGAGAATGCTCATCGGAGCCTCATAAAGCTCACCCTCCGTCCTCTTACTACCATTGCCTAACGCGGAACAGGCAGGGAATGCAGACATTGACTGTGGACATTCCGAAAATAAGAACTCTACCTCATTCAACCGTACGTGCATGTACAAGTGTGTGTTGGTGTCATGCGTTTCACTTTCAGTTTCTTTATTTCCTCCATTAGATGTATATTACACACTCAGATTCGCCTTTTTTTTCCTGTCGGTTCGATTACTTCTGGCGAAGAAGAGTAGACAAGAAACTTCGTCAGGTTGGTCATTGTATTATTATTTTTTCCAGTGATACTTACAAACTAGTTTACAGTGATTGATTGATTACTACTGCTCACAAAGAACATTATTATAAGAACATTATATACATTGGTGAGGAGCAAACTCTTGACTACTAAAATGACATCTTATTCTAAATTAATAGGAATTATGATCTAAATTATTCAGGTGTAAAAAGCCGTTCTCATTCGGTAACTTAGTAAAGTAACGTTTTCATCGACAATGATGTCGTTAGGATTTGTCCTAGGCGCTGCCTGTGAAAAGAGATAGTGCTACTATGAGACTGAACTATGTAACTTCAATTTAATTCAACTCACAACGAATATTGCTCCATTCTGCTATAACTTTTCATTCAAAACATCGAATAAAATTTACTTCTTTTTATGTTTTGAATAAAAAATATTATGTTAGTAGAAACAAGTGGAACAAATTTCGTTATTCGTTTTTTTTTGTGTAAAGCAATGTTTGTGTTGTGGTTGTGATAACAATCATCCATTCGGTGCGAATATACCTGAAGTTTTAAAAGTTAAGTAATCTCTGAAAATTTTACGCGTAACTTACAGTAACCTCCTTAAACTGCTCGCAACCACTTGACATCGTCTGCATACTCCATTAAGCTGTGAATAAAATATATATTTTTGTCGCGCTCTCTGCTCTGCTGTGTTTTTAAAGGTTCGAATTCCAAAGTGTGACTTTTATTGTGCCCTCCGCTGTACATAACCATCAATTTATTTTTATTTATTAATGTTGTCACTAAAGATAACAAAAAAAATAACCGACTTCAAAGAAAAAGCACTAAAAAGTAAAAAATAATGTTCATTTTTGTAGTTACAATTTCTGTTATTTTTTGAGTCGGCGTCAGCCGGGCACGCGCTGCGCCAATCAAGAGAACCTAACCTAACCTAACCTAACCTAACCTTGGCTGACACCGACTCAAAAAATAACAGAAATTGTAACTACAAAAATGAACATTATTTTTTACTTTTTAGTGCTTTTTCTTTGAAGTCGGTTATTTTTTTTGTAATTTTTTTTTATTTGTTTATTTTTAGTGAATCTGAAGTACACTTACTAATTTGTACACGTCCTTTCCAATAAAAAAAGAATCACCGAAATCGGTTGGCGTTATATTGAGTTATTCGTCCATTTGTCGCGCACATCTTAATACAAATTTAAGACTTTTATGATTTTCTCATGGATATCATTGTCAGAACTTAACCAAATTAAAATGGGACCACTTGGGAAGCACTAGCTATCATTTAAAAAAATAATCATCAAAATCGGTTCACCCAGGAAAAAGTTATGAGGTAACAAACATAACAAAAAAACTAAAAAAAAACATACAGACGAATTGATAAACTCCTCCTTTTTTTGAAGTCGGTTAAAAAGACAGATGACATCGTCTACTGTCGACCGATATAGCATTGAATCATTTCTGCACGCTCCGCTTCGTGGATGATCTGAAACGCTTTCATCATTGAATAGTTTTTAATTGTAACAAAATTCTAATTAATTGGTGAAATTGGTTTGGCTGGATAAATGAAACTCGAATATTCTTACTTGTGCAATATTAAAAGTGTATCTAAAAGTATATAACTCGCATCAACCGTTAGCCTCCTAACATTAGCAGTTACTAAGTCATACCTAGTTACAGTCAAGATAGTTACAGAATGCCTCTCCAGGCAAGCGCGTACATATTATACGCTACGAAGCAAGGCTCACGGTACGTCGTCGTGAGGCCTAACTACTGTAAAAAGCGAAATCATCTCTCGCGGGCGAAATTATTTACTGTTGCAAAGCAAATAATTTTCTCATCAACGTTTCTCAAAGGTTATTTATTTGTAATTTGGCTCCGAACGAATCAAACTTCCGTTCCCCGGCATTGCAAGAATCATCAGCCGGCGATCGCAATGTGCGGTAGCGTCACAGAAAATAAAAGGGAGGAGTAGTGTTATGTGGGCGTTACCCGGCTCGCCGATCGTCTGCTGCGTACGAACGTGGCGGATGCCTGCTTGACAACGGGCTGAATGATTTGCTCGAAACGTCGGAGAATGTCTCTTCCTGTCGCGTGAAAAGCCGTACCATTTTTCAAACATCACTCATTGGCCTGTTCACCTGGCGGGTTAGTTTACCATGGAAACCCCCAACTTAAACCCTCCAATACGTTGACGATTATGTCTGCCTATGGAATGTGTGCTTAATTTGATTGAGTAGTTTTATAAAATTGGCGACAGTGGGTAGCTTAGATGCCAGATCTCCTTCCTTTTTTGATCTGAGGTTGGCGCCGGCTCCGGGCTCACTGAATCACGATTACAGCCGTGCCGATGATTTATCGATTTTAGCGCGGACGGTACCGCCGATGAGCTCACTGGTCAGCGTGGTGATTCAGGTCGAGGTATTCACCAAATTCACTTACATAATGATACTGTATGTATAGCTTAGCTAGTGCCCGGCTGCGGAGAAGCCGTTGGCGGTTCGCGGCGAGGTTTGCGGGATCGTCTATAATATTTGGATTTGTTTTTTTATTGAGGTAGAATTCCCCTATGCAAATGTTGCCGTTATGTTTAACGTTGCCTGTATTATTTATTGATAACATATACTTAGATCGACTAGTAGGGGCGTGGGGACTTGTTATCCATGCCAGAGGCATGGGTTCGATCCTCGCCTCGATCATGTACAGTCATTTCAGATGAAATGACTACCACTTTCTTTATATCTCTGAGTTGGATAAGCGCCTTTCGTCACGAAAGCGAGCTGTGTTCCATGGTTCGGAATACATGTTAATCTTTAGGTTCTCTTCCCCTACAGGGGAAGAGGTCCAGGCCGCCCGGGTTGGTGCCATCGTATTGGATAATCGTATGAAATATTTTCCATCCAGTTCATAAAGAGAAAGCCTGGCATGACACCTAATTCGTTCAAAATTGCAGTTTTTACGCTTCATACCGCTAGACCCTGTCAGTTAGTCTTCTCCAGTTATATCACCGCAGCACCGAGCACCGAGCCAGTAGCTAGTCCAGGCACCAAGATCCCAGCCTCGCTCGGCTGTCTCTCGCTCTGCCGTTGTATCTATGCACACATTGTCAGACATCACAAATAGCACAATCGAGTTGCGTTTGCGCGCGGCCATGGCACGGCGGCGAGGGGGAGGGGAGCGGCGGCGGCGACAGGGCAGATGCGCGCGCGGCGACACGTTTAGGAAGCGTTGCACCCGGATCGGAGCGGCGAGATGAGCGCGACTCACCGCGTGACGCGTCACGCTCTCGCCAACCCGTCGCCCGTCCACCTCCTTCGTCTCCCCGCAACCGCCGAGCCGCACAGTCCGACCGCGACCGTTTTTTATCCGACTGCGAGACGTATCCGTCCGAAGAACAGTTTTTTCCGGACCCCACGGGGGGCCTAGACAGGTGAAATGCTTTATGCATCCCTGGGTGAGCGGAACCAAGATATCTAGGCACTGGTACGCGCAGAAGGCGACGACCACGATGTACCCACTAAATCACATTCAATTGATTTTTAAACGCTCTTTGAGAAGACCAGTGTTAAAATCGCTCACTTGCTCAAGTCGACATAAGTTCCACTAGGGCTGAGATAAATAGTCGAAACAGAAACTAAGACTAACGGAAAGTAGTACTTTGTGACGTCACTTTGACACATTTTGTATCGACAAAATCTCAAAATAATGCAAATTGACGTCACAAAGTACTACTTTTCGTTCGTATAGGACGTGTCAATAGTTCTGAAGAAGTTCCGATATTAATACCGAAAGATAAAGTCTTTAACATCACTTGACGTCTTGACAAATTTAAATCTTCAGACCTGCCTATCTACGCAAAGTATTTTAATACATCTTGCGTCTCTAACGTACAAAGAATACGGACGCATTCCATCTACGCTTGCAGACTTTTATTTTTTTGTTGTCTGAACGCAGCGAATAGTCCATTGATTTTAGCCAGTTCGGATCGGCTACCCGCAAATGTCGGCCGCTTCTTTCTATAAGCGCGAACTCCATGCTCCAATAGCGTTGGCTCGCTTCTGCATGAAGCTAAATTCCCGCAGCAGTGGCGCGAAAGTCGTTGGACGACCTTGCCCGCGGCGCTGCTGGCGCGGCGGCCTCGCAAGCAGCTCTGTCCTGCTCACTCCAACACACGTCGTTGCGTGGGACGACAGAGGAGGGTGGGCAGACTGAAAGTGTGGACATTCTTGTGCGAGAACACCTGGACTCTGCAGTTGATCTACTTCAAAAAGTCGAATCCTTGGCCTGTATTACTTCGAGCTGAATTTACTACCCGCCTATAAATCGGCGTTATACTTACTACGTACCGTTGCAGACTGTGAAAGTCGCGGGTGAAAGTAAATAAATGTACGTCCCATCTTCGAGTCAGTGTCGCACCTATGCGGAGGTCATATTTTAAACTTTGGGTAGGTATCCACTCTCTTCTACTCTTTGTTCACAAAGATTCCTTCTTCGAGTCAGTGTCGCACCTATGCGGAAGTCATATTTTAAACTTTGGGTAGGTACCCACTCTCTTCTACTCTTTGTTCACAAAGATTCCTAGTTGCGCTCTCGTTGCCTTTAACGGTGCTATTAAAAAAGTGCTATTAAAAAAGCGACGTTTGCCATTGCTCTCTGAAAATAGACTTCAGAAACGCCTTGACTTTCGCGGGCAGCGCCTAGCGTTTGATCTCAAACCCGATTTTGGTGGGGACGTCAATAATTTTGAATATTCAATATTTGCAGTATTTTTCTGCAACGCAGGTAAATTGTAAAAAACCAGTTATGTGGAATTATAAACACCCCCTATTACTAATAATCCCAGATCATCATCTGAATAGTTATACAATGTTTTGTCTTTTGCATTGACATGCAGTTTCGAATTTGAGAGAAAGGGAAAAAACATTCTATAACTGTTCAGAAGATGATCTGGGTTTATTAGTAACAGGGACCGTGTTTAATAGGAGTTGTTAGCGGACAGAGGGACTGTAGGAGAATTCTAAATTATGGGTTGGGGTCGCTCAAGTAGCACTGCCCGCGAAGGGTGTTCTTGCTGGCTCAAGTCTAGCTCAGCACTACATATGTTCATACATTTTTACTGCTTTCTTTCTTTCATTTGTGGATCCTTACTTCACGATTCACAATTTAGTCTTCCTTACTTCACAATTTAGTTAGTAATTCTGCCATGTCTAGATATGTATGTAGTGTTATTTTCTTTAGCGTAGCATACTTATCAAATGCATACGAGGCATCAAGGATCATCACGAGAGAATTCTCAGCTGTCACGACGGTCTCTACAGTAGATAAGTTATCCTGTTTTAGTGTAAATAAGGTCGTGTTTTCTATAGCAGCTCCTTTTGTTTCATGTCTAGTGTGGTGGCGGTCTACGACGCATTGTTCTTTCATCTTCTTGTAGCGATTGCATCGCTCGCGGAGACTGAATCGATTGTTGATCCGAGCGCGTGTCTGTATCTGATATTATTCCCAAGTCTATTCTAACTAACGCTATTATATTTGTATTCTTAATTAGAATTGCACGGGTTGGTTTTTGAAATAAAATAAACATTCCGAAATTACTGTCCTAATAAACCGCTTCTTCTAGGTTAACGTTAGGGTTATAGATATCAAGACGAACTTAAATAAATATCACTCAATTAATCCACTAACTGATTGCAATGTTTGAGCTTTCCGGCCCCTTTGTACTATCGCTCAACTCGCAACGGGCAGGGAATGCAGGCATTCACGGTCGACATTCCAAAAATAAGGACCAACTGAACCTCTAGATCTATAGGGCCGGTAAACTGTCGAGGTAATTCCCAAATAGTACGACCTGGGGGTACAATGGTAAATTACCCCGCCGGGTGAACAGGTAAGTGAGTGATTAAATCTGTCGTACGCATTTCGTACCACGCACGAATTTACAATTTCGGTTCAATTGACCGAATAACACGTCGTTTCACAGGTAGCGCCGTACGAAATAGAATTAAAATATTTACTCACTCACTTGCCTGTTCACCTGGCGACTTAATTTACCAGGAGATATGCCATCAAGGGCATCTACTGTGATACCCGCTGTCTTCAATTAAAAAAACCCGAAAGACTTAAACGTGCTTGCCACATGAAAACATAGTCGCAGAAAGATTGTGGAGGGTGATTGTGGGTGGGAACTGACTTGACGAATGCATTTTTAAAGCACATTCGCGCGCGGTGGCGATTCAAAAATTCAACATTCAAAATTCAAAATTAATTTAATCCGTGATTTTCAGTTGATACGAGATACTAACCAATTTATCACATCGTCAAAATTATTAGGTCTAATTATTTTATTCTATTATATTAAATGCTATGTTTCGACTGTGTGGCATACATCGACGCGCCGTTGGATTCCCATAAAATAATATGGCCACCTTGTCAATACGGCGGCGGAGACGCGGTATCGACCGCATGCTACTTCCCTTCTCGTCAGTGATGGTAACGCTCCTGGGATCTGACCGGCCGGCATGGTTTTCGCAGCACGAACCAAATGCGATGGTGCCAACCCGGGCAGGGTAAGGTGACCTACAGTAGTACACTGATTCCCAACCATCGAACAGCTCGCGTTCGTGAAGAAATGCACTTAACGATCTCATAAAGGGAAAGAAAGTTGTGAATGAACGCGGCGGGGATTTGAACCCACACCTCTGGTGTGCAAGGCAAGTCCCCGCGCCACTAAGCTACGAGCCGCTATTGGCATTATTAGTTGTAGCCTTACGAGTGCCAATGTTACTTCGTCAACAATGGCCGTGCAGAGTTATTAATGAGCTGCGTCGGGTCGTACATTCCAGCGCGCGCAACAGGTGGCCGCGCCGCCGCTGAAACTCGGCGGAAATTGTCGGAAAACCCTAATTATTTGTTACGTTTCCCGGCACGAAAGGGGCGCCCGAACACTTTCATGTTGCTAATCAACGCTAATTACCCGGTCGCACGCTCGGAGTCCGCCGCTCCGAGCCCGTCGCGGGAAAAGAGGACGATGTGAACTCTCTATTATGGGCGCTCGACTCGCTCCTACCCACCCTAGGGCATTATGATTAATTGAGAGACCTGTGGGCACTTTTTCGGTCAAAATGTGTGTCGAACGAGGCGTGGATGTGACACCAAACATGGATGGCTAATACCCAGCGAGGAAGGAAGGACTGGAATGGCCACCGAAACCTCTGTGTATCGGGGCGGGGGCGTAGGCACTCATATACAATATCAGCAGCGCCGGCGAGTAAGTTCGCCGGCGCTACTGATATTGTATGTAGAGTGCCTACGCCGCCGATACATATATAAATTCGCTCATGTTTTCAAACTCCAACGACCCGTAAGAACTTCCCAGGACGCTATTTAGTGCAACGAACATTGGATCTTGCGCGCCCCGAATTCGTATTTCCTTCCTCCATGCCCGAAATCTCACATATTAACCCAAACACGACATAAAAAGTAGGTCCCATGCCAGGACCTTTCTTATATTGTACAGCTAAATTGAACTGGATCGATAACGTGGACAAGTTTCGTTGCCGAAGCGCAGTTATTTAGTGCCAATTCTGGGGTGATTATTCCTACCATCAAGTAATCAAGGAACATACATTTTTACGTGGGATCCGAACCATGACCGATGAATCCCCTAGTCGTATTATTTACGGCGGTATGGTAGCCCATATTATTTGTACGTGCCGGAACCCACAGAGCACGATAATATGACATAATATGTATTATACATATATCCTTGGCGTCATAACAAAAAATATGTAAAATAAAGTGTTAATTCCGTGGCTGTCAATAGACTCGTATGGTAAATCGCAAATCTGCTGGCATGGTGCCTCGCTGAGCGTGGTTTCGCGAGGCGAGGTATTTTTGGCTATTCTTAGCACCGTAGGTCCTCAGCACAGCCAAGTCTAGTCCCAGGCAAACAATGCTGCAATGTAATATTTTCTATTTTGAAATGTAAATGTAATATATGTATTTTAAAAATGTGATCATTTCAAACTAGAACAACATTGTTGTCCGGGCCTTAGTATGTATCAATTTCTACGAAAGATATCAGCGGACGGAATTAACGCATTCCCTCTATCGCCGAGGAGATTTACAGTAGTCGTAAAGCGAGATGAAGGCTTGGAAAGTAAGCGTTTTACGACGTCGTCGGCCGCGTGCAACTCCGAGACGCGAGCAAAGGAACCGCCGGAGAATGAGCCTCGTGTGAACTCCGCTTGCTTGGTTGATAGACCATAGGGCCTTTCTCTTAGTTCATATACTCTAGGGCCTTTCTCTTAGTTCATAGACTATAGGGCCTTTCTCTTAGTTCATAGACTATAGGGCCTTTCTCTTAGTTCATAGACTATAGGGCCTTTCTCTTAGTTCATAGACTATAGGGCCTTTCTCTTAGTTCATAGACTATAGGGCCTTTCTCTTAGTTCATAGACCATAGGGCCTTTCTCTTAGTTCATAGACTATAGGGCCTTTCTCTTAGTTCATAGACTATAGGGCTTTAGTTCATGGGCGTCGCCTCCCCCCTATAGACGATACGTTTTCAAAAAATCCGAGAATATTTTATGTAATTGTGATTTTTAGGGTTCCGTACCCAAAGGGTCCCAACTGAACCCTATTACTAAGCCTCCGTCCGTCCGTCCGTCGTGTCACAGGGCTGTATCTCATGAACCGTAATAGTTAGGCAGCTGAAATTTTCATAGAGTATGTATTTATTTTGCCGTTATACCAACCAATATGTAAAATTTAAAAATATAAACAAATAAGGGTAGCCCCCATACAAATAATCTGTTTTTTTTAATCTTGTGGGTTGGTACGGCATCCTTCGTGTGCTAGGCGTACTCGCACTTGGCCGGTTTTTATTTAATTTTCGTGTGTTCGAAGCGTTTTTATTGTACCCATTTTTCAACCTCAACCTATAGCCTCTCCGCCCTGATCAATTTTCTGCCGATTTATACATTTATTTATTATTTTTAGTAAATCATCACCGTTTTGTTGAATTCTAAGATGACGTTAAACTAATCATACATTTCCATTAAATATAATTTAATGAGAGATTGTTGTGTTTTTGATCGACTTCATTGTTTTATCTAACTGGACATGGATAGCTAATACCAATCCGACCGTCATGATATTCGCCTAACACACCATACGGTTACTAGGTGACATGCCAGGACCTTCCTTATATTGCTCGGCTACATTGAACTGGATGGAAAAAGCGGACAATTTTCATTGCCGCTTCGACAATCGTTCGTCCAATGCTATGGTACCAACCCGAGCGGGATTAACCGTTCAATCTTGTAAGCAATCCTACAGTTTTACGTGGAATCCGAACCACACGGATCAACGGTCGAAAACGGTCACCCATCTACAGCCCAACCGCGCTCAGAGTTGCTTCACCCAGCTTATCGAACAGCGAGGCCGTTAAGCTACCGAAGCTGGGGGTAGCTCGTAACGAAATTACATAAATATGTTTTTAAAAGAGTCTAATCCCGCATGGCACCGGTTACAGGTTTGAATATGCAGTAATCTCTATTCGTAATGAAAACTATTCGGAGTTAAATGGTTGTAATTGGCTATGCGTGTGGTTTGTAATCAACTCACCCAATGTTAATTAAATCATCCCAGGCCGCTGTTTCGGTGTAGGTATGCATCAGAGTTTCAATTAGCGGCTCTCTTCGATCAAATTTCTCCGCAACTAGTAGTAATCCACTGGTAAGTGCACACACAATGGCCGTCGCGGAGAGCGCGCGCCGAGCGCTGAAGATTAGATAGTACACGCACGGCGCAGATATCGAGTGTTTGCCAGAAACGCTCTGGTTGCGCGCCGCGGAATATGTTTACGGACGATTCGATAGGGTCACGCCGTCGACCAAGGAAGGGCGGTAGTGGCGGGAGTGGAAACGCATCTGTAAAGCGTTAGCGTAGCCACTTATTAGTGATGATACACTGATGGTACACTGATGGTTGCTGTCCCTTTTGTTTTAAGTCTTAAACTGTTCTACCCGAGAATTGTTTGGCAGTAGCAATCCGCTGAGGTTTATGAAGTAACTTAATGTATAATGTTTTGAAAACTTACGGTTTTCCGGTGTGCAATGCCTTGCTTGGCCGACATGTTTCGCCTCTCACGACGGAAGCATCGTCAGGGCCACTTCGTTGCCCCGGAGTTACGTCTGACAGCCCGGCTCGTCAAACGGTAACCGGCACACCGGAAAACCGTAAGTTTTCAAAACATTATGTACAGCGACGGTGTAAATCTAAGAACATATTTAACTTAATGTTGTTTGATTACCAAGCGTGAAGTGGACAATCTCTAGTTAGTGATAATTTTAAAATTAAAATATACCCTTCTTTATTTTTCACCTGAAGAAGAAAGGAGAGAAATCTATAATAGTCATAACTATAATACTAACCAGAGTTTGTGCACTCCAAAATGGTAAAAGGTGGCTACGGTGCCGCCATAAGGATGAATTTCGGTCGCCTCTCGCGTCCTTCCTTCCGCGCCAGCCGCGCTCCCACCTAGCCGTGGCGCCAACGCGAAACCTCTGGAGTGCAGTGGGATGCGATGCTAGAGCTGTTTTTGAGCTTAAAAAATTCTTAATTAAATGTTGTTGAAATTAGGTTAGGCTTTATTAGATAACCTAACCCAACAAACAAACTTTTGATAACTTGCGTTGATTCTCTGGAAGACCTTTGTGGAGGAAGTTTTGTTATACTATGTAACTGGACTCGGATGGTTAATACTTGTATTGTTGTGTTGTTTATACATCATCCATAGACAGTACACTGCACTCGGATTTGTAACATTTTCACAAAAATTAACAATTCATGCCGTATGCAACACTTCATGACAAATATAATTTTATTTGCAAAGACTATCCCCACCAACTACCGTGTTGCCAATTGGATCAGGCCATATCATGATATTAGCCCAAAAACACCACATATGAACACATGATGTCATGCCAGGACTTTCCTTGTGTTACACGGCGACATCCAACTTAATGGAAGACAGGGACAATCAATTTTCATTTCCGCTTCGGCCATCGTTCATTCAAGGTGGATCGAACCACGAACAACGAATTCCTTAGTCGCCTCTTACGATACGACTTGCACCGGAAGAAATACAGCGGGACCAATCGTAATCTTTTCACGTGTCGAAACCAACACAGCAAGTTCTCTTTTACTTTTTTAAAACGTAAGGCATGGCGTAATCCCATGGGGGTTTCCGCTGTTGCCGATGTTATCGATTGTTCGTTGGATGCTTTTCTCAACTTGCATTAACAAAGTTTACCTGAATTCATTTGTCGGAGCTCTCGAACAGAGAAAGTTTGTTTTACCGCCGTAATTCATCATAAACTCGCTGCCCTATGCAAATCCATTACGGCCACTGCCCGGAGAGTAGACACTCGAGCGGCAGTAAATCTCCCTCTCGCGCGTAAGTGCACCGCGAGTTCGTTTACTTGCGACTATTTTTACTGCAAGTTGGCACGCCGATCGGCGAGCAACGCCCCGGCGACGCGACACGTAAACAAGCGGTTCGACGTACCCCCGGCGCGAGCCATGGGCGCACTATCGACATGTGGCGCCCCGACGAGCAAGGAAGGGCGGGAGGGGCGACCGAAACTCATACGAGTAGGGATAGGTCGTTCGCGAACGAACGGGTCAGAAGACCTGGGTCGTCTGTACTGCACGACCGAACGGATCTTTCGTTCGCAAAGATTCGTGTCTTTGCGACCCGTGCTTTACATTGAGCCGGCCGGCTGGATGAGATGACTGAACTGATCGACCGATCGACCGGTGAGCTTGGCTAGCGGCTCGGTTCGCAAACGAGCGGGTTCGAAGAAACTGGTCCTACCACAGATTACAAAATTATTTGCATCTGTGACTCCAGATTGCAAATATGATTTGTCTTTGCTTATTTTTCTGTGCGCTCCTTCCTTACTGACCGAACAGGTCAAAACGACCCGTTCAATTTCCGGTTAAGTTTACGAATTTAAAGCAAATTCGTAAATTTGCTCACTGGTCGGCGCTATCGTTAGTTAGCTACGCTGCCGCTATGCAAACGATACTAGACAGATATATTACTCGATGGCGCCTTCCAAATGTTCTCGATTTTCAACCACGTAAGAACTGCATAGGACGCCATTAAGTGCTACGAACATTCGATGTTGCGCGTCCCGAATTTGCATTCAATTTGAATTAGCAATCGGTGCGTTATAACTAATGCGTGGATACGCTGGCGCTGTACCGATGAGTTTGTTTCTGTCGCGTGGATACGCTGCCGCTGTACGGATGAGTTTGTTTCGGTCGCCACTCCCATCCTTACTCGATAGATGGCGCAATGAAAATATTTGGCAGGCTTTCAGCTGCTCCCGCGCCGCTTCACTTCACACAGGTGCATGCACGCGCCCGGACAGGCCTGCAGTTTGTTTATCGATCCTGCCTCCGCGCCGCCGCCGCCACGTGCCATCAGGCAAAATTATACTCCCGTTATGTAACGCGATTCGCTTTCCTCTATTGCTTGTACGTACGCTCTTGGGATCGAATCGTTAATTTTAAAGCCGGTCCGATTGCCCTTAGAAAAGTGTTTAGTTTAGTGACCGAGTTGCGCGGATCTCTGAGCACGCATTGCCGAGTTCGCGCGACCGTAAGTAGAGTTACCTTTTTTTTCGGTGACTATGTAGCTGTTACAATTAGTTGCATGAACTGAATAGAGGTTGGATTTTGTTAGGAGGCCAACGACACGTGTATTTTTAACCGACTTCAAAAAAAGGAGGAGGTTATCAATTCGTCTGTATGTTTTTTTTTTAGTTTTTTTTTTTATGTTTGTTACCTCATAACTATTGCCTGGGTGAACCGATTTTCATGATTATTTTTTTAAATGATAGCTAGTGCTTCCCAAGTGGTCCCATTTTAATTTGGTTAAGTTCTGACAATGATATCCATGAGAAAATCATAAAAGTCTTAAATTTGTATTAAGATGTGCACGACAAATGGACGAATAACTCAATATAACGCCAACCGATTTCGGTGATTCTTTTTTTATTGGAAAGGACGTGTACAAATTAGTAAGTGTACTTCAGATTCACTAAAAATAAACAAATAAAAAAAAATTAACAAAAAAAATAACCGACTTCAAAGAAAAAGCACTAAAAAGTAAAAAATAATTTCCATTTTTGTAGTTACGATTTCTGTTATTTTTTGAGTCGGTGTCAGCCAAGGTTAGGTTAGGTTAGGTTAGGTTCTCTTGATTGGCGCAGCGCGTGCCCGGCTGACGACTCAAAAAATAACAAATCGTAACTACAAAAATGGAAATTATTTTTTACTTTTTGGTGCTTTTTCTTTGAAGTCGGTTATTTTTTTTGTAAAATTTCTTTTTGTTCGGGGTGTGGTTTCGAGTGAGTGCTTGGTGCTGGCTACGAGTCGTGGAGGGCTTTTGTGAGTGCTGGAGTGCCGTGAGGTTGCATTCTTCAGCCAGCCAATACCAACCCGCGATGCCGCTCGTGTCACGGGTTTTTCCTCTAAGCCCTAGTTTAGCTTCGATTGCAATCCGATAGATCTGAACTTAAGAGTAAAGGCGAGCTTAGCACAATGGGTATTTCTCTACCAGGGAGAGTGCTATTCGCGTCTGCTTAACGCACCCTTTCTACCATCGCTCAACGCTAAACAGGCACTCATTCACTGTCGACAGTCCCAAAATAAGAACAACCGATCCTCTAGATCCTTTATATCTAGGGTAGGTAAACTGGACTGGACTCCCTGTCTGAGTTTTACTTGGTACAACCTGGTGTGAATAAGCACCCGGCGTGGTTTTCGCAGCAGAAGTTCGAAATCCGGTGGGCGTCGTTGGACATCTCATATGTGAGGTTCCTGGCGTACGCCATATGCCGCGCTCGACAGGAAAAAATACAAAATTACTTATTCATTCATAGTTGCAAATAGTTTCAGCATAGTCCTTAAACATTCGCGGACCGGTCTATAAAATATAATTTTGCAGCGAACTCAGTAGCAAAATGAATTTGTGCACCGGGCTCGCCTCACCTGTCGACCTGTGCCCCGGGGCTGAGCTCTTGTTGCCCATATTCAATAATCCACAGCGCGGGGGCGGCTCCTTCCTCTGCGGAACCTGCCAACTACATAGTGTTTGATTGGTAACATTTGATTATAATCAACACTCACGTGCGTGAGCGTTGTAGAATTTACAATGCTAATTTGTTCACTTAGACTTTCACTGTTGTTACACATTAGTAAAATGTTTTATAAACTTAAGGTGGCCCAACCCGGCGGGCCTAACTCATTCGCGGGCACGGTACAAAACCGTGCTGTTGCGCCCTGGGACCTTCTCTGTTTCAAAGAATAAGACAGGCTCCGTGATGATGAAGATGCAACATGTCCACAAAAAAGACAATGTGCACTATGCTATGTATGATTTGGTAAGATTTACGAAAATTTTAATTTAAAAACGACTTGTAGCTAAAAGTAAACCACGACCGCTGTAGTAAAAAATCGAACAAAAACCAAATAGATTATAAATCTTGATTAAATAAGCTATGTCTGATGACTAATCTTTTTAAGATGTTCTTACTTTATCATTGCTTAATCCACCTCCAAAGTTATTGTATAAAACGCGCGAAAAATGCGAACTTTCGGACCTTATAACTTAGAAATCAAACACAATTTTACAATGCCAATGGTAATCAGACATCTAGTTCGATCATTTAAAGCTATTTTGAGCAAAATTTTGGATCTCTGACAAGAAATATGGGCGTCATCTTCTTTCCCCTTTTGTATGGGGAGATGAGCGGGATGGGCCACCTTAAACAAGAAGGCCATAATTAGAACATCGTTTATCTGAAAACATTATAATACAATGCTAATTGTTGGGATCGCCGATTTCAGTTTCTTTATTATCCTCCATTTTTTTCTTTTTCTGTCGGCGCAATTACCTTTGGCGAAGATGAAACGGGCAAGATTTTTATCCGGGTTTGCTTTTTTTTAAGTGGTGCTTTCGAAAAAAAGTTCTTAGTTCATGAACTCATTTGTATTGCACAATTTTCCCTAAAATCGCTTAGAACAATCCTCAGTGTCTAAAAAGTATTAAAAATTGCTTTGAATAGTCAGTACTTAACTTTATTTATTGAAACCATTCGTTTGTATTGTGTCACTGCTAACTGACATTATAGGAACGATCGTAACTGCACTTACCAGAAACATTCGGCATATCTCTATTCTTTCTCCTTTAATATCTCTCAGAAGACGAATCCTCGATGCCCCGAGGCGCTGCTGAATATCCTCTTTGTCACGAACAGCGTCCCGGCGGCGGAGCCAGCATCGAAAATGCATTCCCGTATAAATTCCGATGAAAATTGAAGGAATTCGCTCTGCCGGAGTTAGGCTGGAGCGGTGCCAAGAGAAATAGTGACGGCGAGGTGGGGTCGATCTTGACGCGTCGTCACATCGCAGGGTCGCGCTGAGCTGAGCTGGTGGCTGGTTCGGAGATACACCTCTGGGACTGAATCGGAGTAAGATGTTAGAAAATATGTAATTCAATTGAATGAATTCTGCACCAAATAGAAGTAGTTGCAAAATATTCTACTCTCTAACTGGGCGAATGTATGATATAAACCCTTCTAATTGTGCCGAATTGATCTAATTACTTCACATATTTTCTCACGTCTTGCGCCGATTACTTACGCCAAAAAATATTGCGCATGATAATGTGTGTAACAGGCATGTATTTGACTGCTGGACCACTATTTACTTATCCTGTGTGTGAACTAGTTAATATTCTAGAATTTCTAGGCTAGTGGCTAAGGGTTGTGTTTTTTGTGTCGGAGAATCCCAGGGTTGAAAATTTGAGTCACTGTATGGTTCAGAATCCATGTAAAACTCTATGTTCGCTATAGGTAGCATCGCATCGAATGAGAAATGTTCGAAGGTGCAATGAATATTTTTCCGCGTTTTCGATCCACTTATTTGCAGTCTTGCATGCATTAAATTGAAATTGGCATGGATCCTTATTTCTTCGGGGATGGGGCGTTTGGGCTTATATTATTACAATATACTTTGCCCAGGGATAATATATATAGCATGTAGGATATGTAGTTTCCGTTTTTTTGTAATTAACTGATTTAGGAGAAAGCAATATTATTAGTTTTTCTTTTCACATTTGATTTCAAAGGGTTTTTTACCTAAAATATACGAGGCTGGACCGAGAATTCACCGATGGCGAAACGTGAAGCCCTAGTGAGATACTAGCACAAATCAAATTGGATCTACTCATTCGATTCTGCTGTTGATATTAATTCTATCGAGCGTGATGTCACGGTTAGCATCAGTCACAGACGGTTTACGAGCTGGAGTGACGTACAATGTGTGACCTGACGAATTAACGGATTGGCTAACGAGACTAGGCGCAGCTCGGAACAGCCAGTCCGCTGAAACCGGCGACCATATCTAACTTATTGATCGGAGATAACGCGAGCGTATCTGTCGGTTCGCTCACCCCTTGCTGTCCCCATGGAGGTACATTCTTCACCTCGATGGCTGTCCCACAACTCGGACGAAAATGTCCACGCGTAATATGCAGGGTAGTTTGCAAGGTTTTGATCCATGATAGCTTTTGTCAAATGTCACTTTATATCGAGGTATGACTTTTTTCTTTCTTTTTAAGAAAAAGTAAGACTTCTGATAAAATAATAATGAAAATGTTACAAGGGTTTGAAGCTGGGATTTTGGTAAATTAAAAAATCCTTTCTCGATACCATGTGACATCTGACAAAAGGTCTCAAAGGTTAAAACCTTGAAACAACCCCACTAACCTGCAAAATGTTTTGTTGATCGATGTGCCGAACGTCCTGTATAATGTTTTAGGATCTGGGCATGTATGGCTAATGCCACACTTACTGTCGTGATATTAGCCCATCACACATGAGAACTAGGTGCCATGCCAGGACCTTTCCCGTATTGTTTGGCTGCATTAAACTGGATGGAACATACCATTTTCTTTGCAGCTTTGACGAAATTTAATTCAATGTGATCGTACCAACCTGGGCGGGATTAATCCTACCACCTAGTAAGTAAGGACCAGAGGGATCTACAGTTGTTTTTATGTAGCTGGACAGGGATAGCTAATACCAAACCTACTGTCATGATTGTTAAACACATCACACGAGAACAAGCTGCATGCCAGGACCTTACATTACAAGGCTACATAATAGGTGAAAACGTGGAATCCGAACCACGGCCTGCCTCAAACGGTTACCCATCCTGAACCTGACCGCTCCCAGAGTTGCTGCACCTCGATTATCGAACGGCAAACCGGCGCTGCGCCGCAGGGCTACCGGGAGCCCTACGTAGGTATTCGTATTAATTTACGTTATTACGGTTTCGAACGAATCCCTCAGAGCCACACAATAGATACAAAGGTTCCTTTGTGGCGGAAGCATTAAAAAGTAATAAATAAACATTTCTGCATGCGTCGCTTAGCAAAGGGATCGCTTCTGTGCGGCTCGTGAAAATTTTATTGCCGTTTTTATATGGACCTGTTTTCATCGCGGAAAATATGAGCGGGCACAAATTCGTGTATAGTGGCGCGCCGACATGGGGGAGGCTTGGTCCCGCGCCGCCTCCGCGCTGCCTCGAGAAGCTGCGCTGAGAAGAGGCAGACTTTTTACTGTCACAGAATAAATAGGTAAATGAGTAGAGTCAGAATATAAAATTAAACGTGGATGCAAAACGCATCGTTCTCAAGTTATTATCATTTGATCCCTTTTCGAATCAACTGGTTCGATTCCCGGCTAGAAAAAATATGATTTCAAAAATCGAATTATGCAGTTTTAGTTTTTATCAAAATCGGTCTAGTGACTGTTCTGAGTGTTTTTCGCTATTTCTTATTGTTTTGGATGAAATTCACCACACTTGAAAAATTCACCCCAAAACGGCAATAAAGATTTGATTTTGATTTATATTTAGCTTGAATTTACCTTATAGTTGAATTAATAAATATGTTTAAAATGTTTTTTTTATTAGTTTTTGTAAGTACATCTATTCTTACATTATTATTTATAAAGTATTTCATTAGCGAAAGTCAACCCAATGATTGAGAGCAATTGCAACATATATTTCTAGTTTCGAGTTCTTATCAATGTTAGCAAACTCGGTCGATTTCAAAAACAAAAATAGATTATCCGTGATCCGCCATCAGTCGTAATGTTCTGGAATTCGGGATTATTATACCGGCGGACTATTGCGCTGGACAATGCGGGATCGGAAGCTCAGCGGTTCCCACACATCGAGTAAGGAAATACGGGCGCAACTCGCGTATTTCCTTACTCGATGTGTGGGAACCGCTGAGCTTCCGATCCCGCATTGTCCAGCGCAATAGTCCGCCGGTATAATAATCCCGAATTCCAGAACATTACGACTGATGGCGGATCACGGATAATCTATTTTTGTTTTTGAAATCGACCGAGTTTGCTAACATTGATAAGAACTCGAAACTAGAAATATATGTTGCAATTGCTCTCAATCATTGGGTTGACTTTCGCTAATGAAATACTTTATAAATAATAATGTAAGAATAGATGTACTTACAAAAACTAATAAAAAAAACATTTTAAACATATTTATTAATTCAACTATAAGGTAAATTCAAGCTAAATATAAATCAAAATCAAATCTTTATTGCCGTTTTGGGGTGAATTTTTCAAGTGTGGTGAATTTCATCCAAAACAATAAGAAATAGCGAAAAACACTCAGAACAGTCACTAGACCGATTTTGATAAAAACTAAAACTGCATAATTCGATTTTTGAAATCATATTTTTTCTAGCCGGGAATCGAACCAGTTGATTCGAAAAGGGATCAAATGATAATAACTTGAGAACGATGCGTTTTGCATCCACGTTTAATTTTATATTCTGACTCTACTCATTTACCTATTTATTCTGTGACAGTAAAAAGTCTGCCTCTTCTCAGCGCAGCTTCTCGAGGCAGCGCGGAGGCGGCGCGGGACCAAGCCTCCCCCATGTCGGCGCGCCACTATACACGAATTTGTGCCCGCTCATATTTTCCGCGATGAAAACAGGTCCATATAAAAACGGCAATAAAATTTTCACGAGCCGCACAGAAGCGATCCCTTTGCTAAGCGACGCATGCAGAAATGTTTATTTATTACTTTTTAATGCTTCCGCCACAAAGGAACCTTTGTATCTATTGTGTGGCTCTGAGGGATTCGTTCGAAACCGTAATAACGTAAATTAATACGAATACCTACGTAGGGCTCCCGGTAGCCCTGCGGCGCAGCGCCGGTTTGCCGTTCGATAATCGAGGTGCAGCAACTCTGGGAGCGGTCAGGTTCAGGATGGGTAACCGTTTGAGGCAGGCCGTGGTTCGGATTCCACGTTTTCACCTATTATGTAGCCTTGTAATGTAAGGTCCTGGCATGCAGCTTGTTCTCGTGTGATGTGTTTAACAATCATGACAGTAGGTTTGGTATTAGCTATCCCTGTCCAGCTACATAAAAACAACTGTAGATCCCTCTGGTCCTTACTTACTAGGTGGTAGGATTAATCCCGCCCAGGTTGGTACGATCACATTGAATTAAATTTCGTCAAAGCTGCAAAGAAAATGGTATGTTCCATCCAGTTTAATGCAGCCAAACAATACGGGAAAGGTCCTGGCATGGCACCTAGTTCTCATGTGTGATGGGCTAATATCACGACAGTAAGTGTGGCATTAGCCATACATGCCCAGATCCTAAAACATTATACAGGACGTTCGGCACATCGATCAACAAAACATTTTGCAGGTTAGTGGGGTTGTTTCAAGGTTTTAACCTTTGAGACCTTTTGTCAGATGTCACATGGTATCGAGAAACGATTTTTTAATTTACCAAAATCCCAGCTTCAAACCCTTGTAACATTTTCATTATTATTTTATCAGAAGTCTTACTTTTTCTTAAAAAGAAAGAAAAAAGTCATACCTCGATATAAAGTGACATTTGACAAAAGCTATCATGGATCAAAACCTTGCAAACTACCCTGCATATTACGCGTGGACATTTTCGTCCGAGTTGTGGGACAGCCATCGAGGTGAAGAATGTACCTCCATGGGGACAGCAAGGGGTGAGCGAACCGACAGATACGCTCGCGTTATCTCCGATCAATAAGTTAGATATGGTCGCCGGTTTCAGCGGACTGGCTGTTCCGAGCTGCGCCTAGTCTCGTTAGCCAATCCGTTAATTCGTCAGGTCACACATTGTACGTCACTCCAGCTCGTAAACCGTCTGTGACTGATGCTAACCGTGACATCACGCTCGATAGAATTAATCGAAGACCGAAACTGATCCGCATTGAGGCAGCGTGGTCACGTTTAAGTTATAAAACCGACACTGACGGTAGCGGCGGTCAGTCAGTTCGCTTACGAATCCGCTCGCTCCTGATGTTCTCGAGATCTAACGACACCTGAGAACGGCACAGGGTGACATTTACTGCAACGAACATTCGATCTTGTGCGTCCCAAATTCGTAACCTTGCTAACATAGATTGTGCTAACTACCATTAGAACACTGAAACATGATTACGCTGTTGCTATATAGGTGAATTTCGGTCGCCACTCTCGTCCTTCCGTCGTGATGTGTGAAGGCCGCTGAGCGCCTGTCTGATCCCGCATTGTGCCTGCTGTCCTGCTCTTGTTCTCGAGTTTGGGGTGCGGTGCGCGCGGTGCTGGGCTTTGGGCGGCTTTCGTGGTGACTCATGGGATCGCTCCGTCTGTCTGTCTGTTTGTCACAAACATATCGCTGGTACCAATCATCCGATTTTCATTCAGTTAAGCTGGTCTCATAGACGGGGCGCTAGATGGCATGCCCTTTATTATCTGAGATCTTAGCTACAAATGAACAAGCCAATTGTGTGTAATGGCGTTTAGTCCTATGGCATGTGTAGAACAAACCGGCGGCGGTCGGTCGTCATTAGTTATGAGAAATTAATCCTTTCGGCGCCAACACGAGGTGGCGTGACTGCCGAGACTGAGATTTCTAATTGCACGCCGCCGCTCCGGCCGGAACTGTTATTTTTTTATGTGCCCTGAAACACGCTGCCAGCGTACGTGTCAAATTTGTTGGAATGTATATTAAAACCGAACTCGTTTTTGCCTGATCTGTGACGTGAAAAAGAAAGGCCATAGAAAAATATTATCCATTATTGAAGAAAAAGATTGGTTTTCTGAAGCTAACCCAATCGTTTCACGATGAGCACTCAAGATATTACCGTGAAGGGAATATTAAAATATTACCAAAGCGTAGTCGCCCTTGCTTCCTTTATCAATTCAATAGATGAGGTACCCGGCTCCGCACAGGTCAACGTCGTTTTGGACAAATGGCGGGCCGTCTTATTTCCTAGATATCATATCTTTCATTCCCTATTTCGCTACAAAAGGTAGCCTTTTCCAAGGTCCACATTATCTCTATACCGAAATTCATCAAAATTGGTTCATCGGTTTAAGCGTGAAAACGCGACAGAGTGTAAAAACATATCATTTATATCATTACTGAATTAATAATGTATGTACTTACTTATTTGCGCTTGCAATAATAATGTAATTATTCCCTCAGCGAATACGCGCAGAACGCTCTCCAGAGATCGCCACTCACCGCTTTCTACGTCAATTTCCGTATTCCCTCATGCATAATTTGGATTAAACTCACAGATATATACATACGTAAGTATATTTCTGCGGCAGAGCGGGCGACGGCGGAGGACTCCCAGCTGTATGCGCTCGATCTTAACATAGTGAGACCCGGAATAGTACGTTATTATTATAGAGCGGTACCGAACGGCAATATAGTCCCAACCGGCGCAGAGTGAGTCGACTGAGATATTGCTGGATATCACCGTTGGGTGCCATGCTAACAGGGCGCCAGCCGCGTTCGTTACCGCGCTGTGAAGATAAAAAATAACAGTTTCGACATAACCGTTTTCCCATATTTTTTATGAACGGCGACATCTACAATGAAGCATTGTAATCAGTTAGTAGAAATTAGCAGAATAGTTTTTCGTTGGCATCGGGATCGAAATATGCCACTTTCGAATTACCCAATGGTTTTGGTAACAGCAAAAGAGGTATTCGGAATATTACGCCTTCGAAGGAATTTTCCTATAGCTAATTAATAATAGATCCTGCTACTACTTAAAAGGCATTTTTATTGAATTATCTACATAAAACTATTGTTGCTGTTGTCACCAAATTAATTTTGGTATCAGACATAAACGTCAGTTCACTGATATTCACAGTTCACTTGATAGTATGTAAGGATACAATATCTTGGTTGTGGTGCGAAGGTCACAGATTGTAATTCTGCTAACTTGGGAAGAAAACTTTTTCTATAATATTTTTTGAATCCAATAAAAATGGTTGTTATTTTAGCAGTCACATCAAAGATAACGCACTATTCCGGTGTTACTATGCTCTTAACTAGATCACTGAGTCCCGCCGCGGAGGCGCACACTTAGCTAATTACCGCGACTAATTCAATTCAAGTTCGGCGCAAACGATGGCGGTCGTTTCGCCTGAATCTTTTTAAATTTATAAATATTGTACAGTTGGGTTACTAGGCGGTTATTAATAAATTCGTTTGGTGGTCCCTGCATGCTGCCCGTAACTATCTGTCTTGCTCTAGTGGAGTTTTGGGTTTCCGCAAGGGACACTTATATGCTATAGTTTGTGTAAAGGTAAACTAAGATTGTTTTCTACTCTTTTTAAGCGACATTTACTAAGTGAGTACCACGGACGAACCTTAAGGATTTTTAATATCGCTGAACTAGCCGATATTTTTATCATATGATAATAATTTATTTTAATTTAAAGTTTTTACATTATGTTTCAGTTCCTCTTTCCCTAGTTTATAGTTCATGTGTGTACCATGGAAAATAGGTTGCTCTTTACAAATCATCGGTCCCGCAAATTCATCTATTAATTAATTTGGGTGTATACAAGGGCGAGTGTGGTGAGAGAGTGTGTAGGGTGCTGCGTGTAAATCTCTCTGAATAAAGTGATGTGGCGATGTATGTAGCGGGGGAAAGTATGAGTGTATTATGGTGTGAAGTAAGATAAAAGGGAAAAGTATAAGGGTACATTTAGCTAGTCTTCTGCGTGCGTGCGTAATATATGACACCGCCAAAAGTAAACGATCGTGTTGTCAATCTCGGCTTCGCCCTGCGGTGCTCGCAGCACATTTCGGTAGTCCATATGTCCATCGCCAATAACTGCATTCGTCCCATCTGCCTCGCCAATATCTGCATCGCCAACACATGCATCGCCAGCGACGGAGCTGCGACCGGACCGCAGATCCGTCGCCAACGACCGGAGGCGCATACGCGTCGCCAAAAACTAGAGGCGCAGATGCGTCGCCAACGTGGGTATAGTGATATGTAAATTAGATTGAGGAAGGTTAGGCTATGTTATTTAGGTAAGGTTAGGTCAGGTTACGTTAGGTTAGTTTAGGTTAGTTTAGGTTAGGTTAGGTTAAGTTAAGTTAGGTTAGGTTAGGTTTAGTGTGGTTTGGTTAGGATCGGTTAGGTTAGGTTGGATTGGGTTATGTTAAATGTCCCGACCAGCCAAACGCCTTCGCAACACCACGTATAGTGGCGACGGATCTGCGAAGGGCCCGCAGCTGCATCGCCAGCGATGGAGCTGCGGCCGGACCGCATATGCGTCGCCGACGATGGGGATATTGGCGATGCAGATGCAGGGCACCGCACATTTCGACTGGTATCTGAGTGGTCAGTCTGAGTTCTAACCTAAATTGGCGTTTACGGCAAACCCATCGACTGGCGTTTTCTCCAAACTCCATACAAGTTTTTACTAAATATTCTGTGGTTTAACTTCTTCAAGCTGTCAAAGTCAAACGCGGACTTCCGATTTGTATGAAAACGCGGAGTGGACGTAAATGGCAACGTTGACGTATTTACGGCAACGTTGAGTAAGCTGTCAAATCAAGCTCGGACTCGCAAATGTTAGTTCGCTTAACGCCCGCTGCGCGCGCTCTTCAATTTCTCCATACATTTGAAAACGCCAGTCGATCGGTTTGCCGTAACGCCAATTTAGGTGACAACTAAGACTACCGGCTCAGATGGTGCCGGTGACAAATACAGCGATCTTAAGTGTGGGTGTGTACATTTGTGACGTTATTGTTGCAGGCGTGACGATGCGCGAGAAGAGAGGCGGCGCCATGAGCAAGATGCAGAAGCTCCGGAAGCGGCTCTCTCTCAGCTTCGGCAGATTATGTAAGTACATATCTCCATCGTGTACCTCCCTCATCTATCTTTTTTTTTAATGCAACCTGATATGGATGGCTAATACCACACAACAACCGTTATGATATTATTCTAATACACCACATTCCGGAAGGAATTAGGTGCCATACCTAGACCTGTCCTTTATGAGCATGGCAACATTGAACTGGATGGAAAACACGGACAATTTTTCATTGCCGCTTCAACCCTAGTTTCATCCAATGCGGTGGTACTACTAGCAGAGGTGGGGGACCTACAGTTTTACATGGGTTCTGAACCATGAAACAGCTCGCATTCGTAACGAAGTGCACTTATCCAACTCAGAAGAGAAAGAAAGTGGTGCACGACCGGGCGAGGATTTGAACCCAGACCTCTCGTATGAAAGGCAAGTCCTCTAGCATCTAGACCACGAGCTGTGCAAAAATCTGTCAAGCAAGCTAATATCTTATAGCGAACGATCTACCTTCCAGACACGGAAGGTTTCTGTTGTTTTACTGAAGTTACCAGTTTCTGACTCGCCCCGCGGGTCGGACGCCTCGCGGGATGGTCTCCACGCGTATCGGAAGCGCGCGGCTGGGCCGACACCGCGAATACGTGTTGCGTCGCCAACTCGAACCATCTCGAGCCATGCATCGTAGTAAATAAGGTCTAGGTATGTCATAACGCTATGTTAAAAAAATTAAAATCAGCCAATTTCGTGTCGGACTCGCACACGAAGGGTTCCGTACCATCGTACAAGATTTAACGCAAGAAATCAAGTTTTTTATCATCATATTTATTATTTTAAAATTTTAACTATTTGTTGTTATAGCGGCAAAATAAACACACACTCTGTGAAAACTTAACCTTCCTATCTATTAGGCTTAGTAATAGCGTTCCGTTGGCACCCTTTCGGTAAGGAACCCTAAAATGTGACCTTGCTTAAAATACAATTAATGTAAAAACTAAATTAGTATTAGTTCTTGTTTACTCGACTAGTTAAATTAATGCAGGCTCTGCAAGTTTTCCTTGCGTCGCACTCATTCAGAGAATGATGAGTGTTCGTGCGAGAGATGGGAGTGTCACGTACCGACCGGAACGCGCGACGTGGGCCGATAGAGTAGGCCCTATTTTTAGACTCGCTAGAGAATTGTTATCCATGCAAATGTGCACGAGTTTCAGAACAATGCATGGCATGTGCCGGTCACGTTTATCGGCGCGAATCGGTTCGCCTATCGGATATATCTACTTTAAGGATGTTCCGACCCATACAATGTTTTTTTTACACAGAACGCAAAAAGCACTTTAGGGCACGAATTCGTCAAAAATATTAAATATAGCCATAGTAGTTGCAGCGAAAACATATTCACAATTTCAGGTTTAATGGTTTCGTTGTAATTGCCGATTAGAAGTTTTACACCGTTACATGGCGCTGTTAAATAAAAATCGTATTTAAATAAATTGTAACGAAACCAATAATCCTGAAATTGTGAAATTATTTTCGCTGCATTAAAACTTTTATATTAAACTTTTATTATTAATTCGTGACTTCAAGTGCAATAGTTTTTGCGTTATGTGTGCAAACAACTTTATATGGGTCGGAACAGCCTTAACCAATGCGATTCAAAGTGGCTCTCTTCGAGCTTTTTTGTTTTTTTTGTACCCTTTATCTTCCATTCCAGGTGTTAGTGTTTATTACTAGCTGCGGTGAAATGACTGGACTGTCGGCTGTTGCGACGCAGGGCGAGTAGATTCGTCTTGTGAATCTCCATGGAGATTTGTACACGGTGAATTTCCACGGCGAACAGATCCAGTGAACATGATTATCGTCCTTATTCACTCACTTTATTCGGCGCCTTTTCGATGCACTGGCTGTCGACAGAAGCCAAGGGCTCGCCACGGCGCACGTGGTCACTGATTTTATTTGGTGCTTTCGCATGCACTTGCTGCTCCTAGGTAGCCCAATTGCTTTTGTCAGAACGTAGGGCTTTCCCGTAAGTTTTAAACCAGAATATATGTAAGTTATTAAATCTCCGTGGTTACTGTTCATTTTAAAAGATTTAACGGCTTTCTACTCACGGCATGATTTGTGCGGAGCACAACGTTTCGAGCCAAACATTTGGCTCTACTTCAGGTGAGCTCCCGTGTCCAGCGGCGGCCAACGGGGAACTGTCAATTTGACCAAATGAGCCAAATGTTTGGCTCGAAACGTGCTCCGCACAAGTCATGCCGTGGGTAGAAAGTCGTTTAATCTTTTAAAATCATAGAAAATAACCCAATCGGCTAGGTTAGGACATTTTTTCCGCGTTACCAATGCATGATTTTGCACCTTCAACCGCTCGAGAGGTTTTGCGCTGGTTCGACTCGGTGACAACGTGCGTCGCGCGAGAGGAATGCCGGCGATGTCGGTCGTTAAGGTGGCCCAACCCGGCGGCCTCAACTCCTTTGCGGGCACGGTACAAAACCGTGCTGTTGCGCTCTGGGACCTTCTCTGTTTCTAAGAATAAGACAGGCTCCGTGATAAGGAAGATGCAACCTGTCCACAAAAAGACAATGTGCATAGTGTATGATTTGGTAATATTTACGAAAATTTTAATTTCAAAACGACTTATAGCTAAAAGTAAACCACGACCGCTGTAGTCAAAATTCTAACAAAAACCTAATAGATTATAAATTTTGATTAAATAAGCTATGTCTGATGACTAATCTTTTTAAGATGTTCTTAATTTATCATTGCGTAATCCACCTCCAAAGTTATTGTATAAAACGCGCGAAAAATCCAAACTTTCGGACGTTATAACTTGGAAACCAAGCACAATTTTACAATGCGAACGGTCATCAGACATCTAGTTCAATCAAATAAAGCTATTTTGAGCAAAATTTTTGATCTCTGACAAGAAATATAGGCGTGATCTTCTTTCCCCTTTTGTATGGGGAGATGACCGGGATGGGCCGCCTTAAGTGCGGAGGTGGCGGGCCCGGTGCGGACGCGGCGCGCGGTGCATTGCCCTTGCCGCGCGGCCCGCGACCCACGCATCTACATTGACATAAATATCACTACGTAAGGACAGGCCCTTCCATACAACATAACCGGCCAAGTGCGAGTCGGGCTAGCACACAAAGGGTTCCGTACCATCCTACAAGACAAACCCCCCTTCAATTTTGATTATTTTTTTATTTGACCTATTTGTTGTTATAGCGGCAAAATAAATACATGCTCTGTGAAAAATTCAGTTGCCTACCTATTACGGTTCATGAGATACAGCCCTGTGACAGACAGACGGACGGACGGACGGACAGAGGAGGCTTAGTAATAGGGTTCCGTTGGCACCGTTTGGGTACGGAACCATAAAAATGGAACAACAAAAGTTCTATGCGTCGCGGGGACACCACTTTGTCGCCCGCTCGCTGGCGTCATACGCCGGTGCGTCGGCTCTAGCTAATAATGCGCCCCAAAAAAACCGGGTAAGAATTACGCAAATAAAGACGGAACATCGAAATACTGCAACGGGCGACAGAAATGTATGGAAGGGCATATCCTTACCTTTTACATATCACTGCGCATCTACCGTACCGACCGTGCGTCGAGCGGATCGTAGCTCAGCGACGTCGGGACTTGCTTCCGTGCCAGAGGTCATGGGTTGGAAGCCCCGCCCCGTTCATGCACCACTTTCGTTTGTTTCTAGTTGGATAAGTGCATTTCGTTACAGTTCGAACTGTTCCATGGTTCGGAGTATATAGTAAACTATAGTTTTACGCTTAAGATAGTATTAAGCCCGCCCGGGTTGGTACCATCGCATTGGAAGTAAAACGATCGAAACGGCAATTAAAAATTGTCCCGGTTTGCCATTCAGTTCATGTAGCCGTGCTCATGAAGGGAACGACCTGGCGTGGCACCTAATTCTAACGGAAAAGCGGTGTGTTGGGCTAATATCATGACTGTGTGTGTGTGGATCGTAAAATATTGCTTAGAAAATATGTTAGTCAAGGTTTGTGTTTCACAAATATGGTAAAAGTTGTAGGACGAAGGAGTATATGTATAGTGTATAACAAAAAACAAAATAATAAAAACTTAAGGTGGGCCATCCCGCTCTATTCCCCATACAAACGGGGAAAGAAGATCAGGCCCATATTTCTTATCAGAGATACCAAATTTTGCTCAAAATAGCTTTATTTGACCGAACTAGATGTCTGATGACCGTTGGCATCGTAAAATTGTGTTTGGTTTCTATGTTATTAGGTCCGAAAGTTCGAATTTTTCGTGCGTTTTATACAATTACTTTAGAGGTGGATTACGCAATGATAAAGTAAAAATATCTTAAAAAGATTAGTCATTAGACATAGCTTATTTAATCAAGATTTATAATCTATTTGGTTTTTGTTAGATTTTTGACTACAGCGGTCGTGGTTTACTTTTAACTACAAGTTGTTTTGTAATTAAAATTTTCGTAAATCTTACCAAATCATATATTATGCACATTGTCTTTTTTATGGACATGTTGCATCTTCCTCGTAACGGAGCTTGTCTTTTTCTTTGAAACAAAGAAGGTCCAAGAGCGCAACAGCACTGTTTTGTACGGTGCCCGCAAATGAGTTAGTCCCGCCGGGTTGGGCCACCTTAAGGATATTATTTACATTTTATATGCTAGCAAGCAAGCCACAGTCTATATTACAATGTCTAAGTGTATCACCCCGATCGTATAAAATGGAATCTGTAAAGCGTAATATGATGTAATACAATATAGTATAATACGGTATGGTGTGGGAACATAGGATTAAAAAGAATAAATAAATAACATTGTCAGAACTAGATTATGTTAAGGTATTTTTATTGTACATTCTAAGCCCTGGTTGCACGAAGAAATGGCTGAGTTAATCAATGTTCAAACACGTCACTTTTAGTGACCCGCATAGAGTTCCTTCCATACTGCCCACACAAAGTAACGTGTTTAATCATTATTTGACGTTGATTTTGATTTTTTGTTCTTTCGTGCACTCGGCCCTAAGTCTATGGAATATACATAACCGATGAGATTAAATCATAGTCAACTTTGCTATTCTAGTCTGCCCGCTCTCCGCGGGTGGCAGATCGCCTTGCCCAACGAGACGAAGACCGTTCAGAAAATTGCTTTATGGCCTGACGACCGCCCATTATTACATTGCAGTGGCAATAAAGCAGTAGCAGAACCAATCTGCCCAATGTTGCATTGTCATTATAATTATTGGTTGCTTCTTATGGATTCTGAGTGGTCAGTCTGAGTTCTCACCTAAATTGGCGTTTACCGCAAACCGATCGACTGGCGTTTTCATACGTATGGAGAAATTGAAGAGCGCGCGCAGTGGGCGTTAAGCGAACTACCATTTGCGAGTGCGAGTTTGATTTGACAGCTTACTCAACGTTGCCGTAAATATGTCAACGTTGCCGTTTACGTCGACTCCGCGTTTTCATACAAATCGGAAGTGCGAGTTTGACTTTGACAGCTTGAAGAAGTAAAACCACAGAATATCTAGTAAAAACTTGTATGGAGTTTGACGTTTTTACGGAACTTCGAAGTTACGTAAAGGCCAATTTAGGTGAGAACTGAGACTACCGGCTCTGTTCAAATTTTGCACTGAATTTATGATATGTTGTGATAATGAGATTCCTAATCTCTATTTTTTCATAATCTAATCTTGATATTAAGGCGGCATAGGACCCTAGAACGACCGTAACCGATACGCCAGTGTTTTATTTTATTTTATTTTTATTTCCACAATAAGCATTTTTATGCAAACCTTGGCATCAAACCATATTACGATTTAGATTCATAAAAGTTGGTCCTCGCAATTAAAATTCAAGCCTATTATTTTCCTACCCAAAATATTCATATAAATTCGAAATTTATTTTCTCATTAAAATTACGTCCGATTAAAATAATTGTAGTATGATGACGATTGGTTTTCTTTGTGGTGTGTTTTTACGTACGGATTAAATTTTTGCTGAACTTGGCTGACTATCTGTAATGACATTAGTGCCGATTAAGTCACTAATCGGCAATAAACCTTCTGATTTGTTTAAATGGTCACTTTGTCGATTCGCGGACCCGTTTTCTGAATTCGTCAATGGATAAGTGTCGATTAACGTTATCGTAACATAACCTGTAGATGGCGAAAAAGGTTAAATATTTTTTTTTTGCGTTCATCATGCGTTAATCAGTGTTCAGTTTACTTATTTAGCTCGACGAAACGTACAATGACATGTCGAAGAACAGTGAAAATCTTAACAAACATATTTAGATCCTTAGCTAGTTTACATGCAGTGCCTCAGAAACTTCACATTTTGGCTATTTGTTGATTTGTTATATCCGAATGAATTGACTTTGTTTACGAAGTGAGCACATCCGTAGTTAATCTATAATTTTGTTTTGTAGCACTGTTTGTGATATAGACGGTCATTCGAAATAAGGATCGCTTGGAATAAAACAATGGAATTGAAACCAATACTATGATTTCCGAGAATAAAATTGATAAAGTCGAAATTACTCACCTATTTTTACATGGAATTAATTCAAACACAAGTGCAGAGATAACATCAACTCAAATACACATGCATGAAAATAAAGAGATAACCAATATCTTCACTTTATTATATGTAACCAATATACATACTCATAGATACACGCACATATATGTAAGTTAGTGCCCTTTATTAGCGTTAAAATCATGTGATATCATCCATCCGTGTTACAAAATTAAGTTATCACGATGGAAAACGTTTGAGCGTTTCTGTCAAATTATCGCTTGGCAAGCACTGTAGATGATTATCTGACAGACTTGAATGCAAATTAGTATAGCGACGCGACATTTGCATATGTACCGCGTTGAACATATTTATTTACAATGTAAAATGTTCCACAGGGCCTGGGGCAGGCTTCATGTGGAGGTTTCGTAGGCGCGAAATCCTTGCAACTGGGCCTGCAATCTGAACAACAACAATGTTTAGAACTTGCCATGGATGGCCATAATCACAGCCAGCGGTGGCAGGCCAAGAACTTGATATTGTGGGTAGGAAAATTAACCTCTCCCTGTTACTCGGACTATTTGTTCTTGTAGCTCTAATGTCCTATTTGACTTCTAGAGCCCAAGAACCTTCACAAATAAAATAGGAGGTGCCGGGACACGATTTATTAACTTGACTCTAAGCACAATCCACAATAAACATTTTTTTACAAAACAGAACAGGTCGCTATGGCGACGGTTCCTACTTTACCTATTACATCGCATATCGAAGGCACTGGGTGGCAGGCCAAGAACTTGCCTTTATTTTAACGGGCCTACGACCATCTTTCCTTCAATGCTAATTGAAGTGGAGGAGGATAGGCGGTGCATCGTTGTTAGACTCGAAGATACCGTGGAAAAAGTTTCCGGGTGGGCTCTCCAGAATCTCGTGGAGTTGAAGACACAGGCGTGTGCATTCAGTGCGAAGTGGACACCGTTCAGCTCCGACCTTCCAGCGTACAACTCTGCGTATTGACGACCATGTAGGGATTCTTGGTGGCGACCTGACGCATGACCTTAACTTTGGACGCCATATCGAGGATAAATCCAAACTTGCCTCAAACAATATGGAAGTCCTCAACAGGATGCGTCATTATTTCACGCCTGACCAAAAACTGCTCCTCTACTCACGTTATTAGAGACAAATATTTAATTTAAGATGGGCCATCCCGCTCAACTCCCCATACAAACGGGGAAATAAGATCACGCCCATATTTATTGTCAGAGATCCTAAATTTTGCTCAAAATAGCTTTATTTGATCGAACTAGATGTCTGATGACCATTGGCATTGTGAAATTGTTTTTGGTTTCCAAGTTATAAGGTCCGAAAGTTAGAATTTTTCGCGCGTTTTATAAAATTACTTTGGAGGTGGATTACGCAATGATAAAGTAAGAAAACCATAAAAAGATTAGTCATCAGACATAGCTTATTTAATCATGATTTATAATCTATTTGGTTTTTGTTCGATTTTTGACTACAGCGGTCGTGGTTTACTTTTAGCTATAATTCGTTTTGTAATTAAAATTTTCGTAAATCTTACCAAATCATTCACTATGCACATTGTCTTTTTTGTGGACATGTTACATCTTCCTCATCACGGAGCCTGTCTTTTTCTTTGAAACAGAGAAGGTCCCAGAGCGCAACAGCACGGTTTTGTACCGTGCCCGCGAATGAGTTAGTCCGGCCGGGTTGGGCCACCTTAAGTCTCCTGGTCAACGTTTTATGTCTGTCGAAACTTGATTTTCCTCTCCGTGCTAATATGAGTGGGTAATTTAATTACTTTCTCGTTCATTAATATGAGCTCAGAGTTGTTCACTAACGGCGGTATCTCGTGATTAAGCTCACTTATGTTCCGATACTTGACTGCCTTGTCTAATAAATATTGCTGTCTTTATTTCGACAATGACACATGGGCAGGCAGCAATCAACACGGACACACGTACACCTAACAAATGTTGATTTGTTATATTCGAATGAAATTACTTTGTTCACGAAGAATTCTGCGAAAAATCTTGTAACACTAGGGGTTATTCTAGAGTTCTTCTTTATGTCCTTTTCGGTTTCAAAAAAAAAAAGAGAGACTCCGTGATGAGGAGGATGCAACATGTTCACAAAGCAGACAATGCGCATTGTGTTTGATCTGGTAAGATTTACGAACATTTTAATTACAAAACGAATGGTAGCTAAAAGTAAATCACGACCGCTATAGTCAAAAATCAAACAAAAACCAAATTGATTATAAATCTTTATGAAGCACGCTATGTCTGATGCCTAATCTTTTTAAGATGTTTTTCATTTTATCGTTTAGTAGTCCAACTGCAAAGTTATTGTATAAAACACTATTTTACAATGCTAATGGTCATCAGAGATCTAGTTCGATCCAATAAAGCTGTTTTTAAATTAATTTTGAATGTCTGACAAGAAATATGCGCATTATCTTCTTTCCACGTTTGTATGGGGAATTGAGCGGGAATGCCCAACTTAACGTTATTGCATTTTTGTAATTCTGAGAAACATCGTCAATTTCAGTCATAAAGGGAATGTCCTGGCATGGCATTTAATTGCTTTGGGAATGCGGTGTGTTGGACAAATATCTTGACAGTGGATGTGGTTTTAGCCATTCATGTCCAGTCCCATAAAAACAACCTGTGGTCTGACCCACACCCGTCAGATTTCTGCTTAGTGAATACCGTCCCGCCCCCTCGTATTGTCGCTAGACCTTCTTGCTTTGCGGTCACCGTCGAGTGTAATGCGGCTCGGGTAGCAGCACATGACGTAATAAATCATGGCGGCCGTGTGCAGGTTGTCGTCGGCGGCGACGCGGCGACGCGTCGCTGGAATAACTGGTTGCCGCAGGGATCACGTGTGATTTACGGAGATTCGGCTTGTCTGGTTTCCTGCGCGAGGTGTTGACACGGTGATAATCTTTCGAGCCGTACGCAGGAATAGCAACGTCATACTTTATGGTATGAAAAAAAGTTTTTCCATTTCGTTTCCTATTGTAATAATACAAACGATATCATAAAATCAGAGATCTAAATCAATTCAAATCAGAGATTAAAATGTTTACATAAAATAGTAGTCATCAATTGTATTAACTATTTTTACAACAGATGTAGTGACGAAAATTGAGAGGTATATGTTAAGATGATTTGGAAATTTAGAGCGAATGGATGACGAAACAAATTAACAAACCGTGAGTGTTACCAGGGTAAATACATGTTCCGGGTGAACTGCGGCGAAGTTGCATTTCGTACCGAAATTATTGAAGAGCAATATTATAAAACTGAACGAATAAATAATTGATTGTGCAATATGCAAAAAAATATATATACTAGAACCATTTAAAACAATAATAAAATTAAAAAAAGGCGGCCTTATTACTAATATCCAATAAACCTTTGGAGTTATGAGGAGAGGCAACATAAAATATCTGTAAGTAGGTAAAACATTGAAAAGAAAAAAAAAATTAATCCTTTACTAATAATAAATCTGTAAGGGGTGTTCATGGAGTAAGTTGATTTGTTTTCTAAGATACTTTGTTTGTGGCATAAAGCCCACATGATACTAAAACTAAATTGACGATATTTAGAAATCAGTACTGTATGTATGTATGTATGTTCCTCCATAACTCTTAAACCGATCATCCGAATTCAATGAAACTTACTACATGTATATGTAGTAAGTTTACACGTGACACAGTACACGGGACACAGGATAGGCTGTATAGAATTCAGTTCCGCTTACGCTAAGATGTAGCTGTCATACAAACCAAAATGCCCCGAGGCGGCGGCTTGGAGGGGTAATCGCTATCTGCCTTTGTTTCTTCGTTTACTTCTTATAAGCCTCGCAACGGATTTTTTGATACTGTTTTCATTAATATAAGGAGCGATCAACGAGCAAGGATTGCGTATGTAATTGTTTAATTTTTAATACTAACCTTAAGAGAAAAATAAAAACTATGTACTAAAAATTATAGGTGTTAAAAAGGCCTACAGAAAGTTCCACGATATCATGTTGAGCGATAACTTCGAACCACTCACCCGATTTATATGCGTATTTTATCAACGTATTGCAACTCTTGGCGCAGTCAGATTCCGGATGGGTTACCGTTTTCTATGTTGAAGGTGGCTGTGGTTCGTATTTCTCATAAAACTTAGTAAAAGTAAGGAAGGTGGTAGGGTTAGTTCCGCCTGTGTTGGTTTTGTATCAATTTCTGCATTTCTATAGCAGTGCCAGTGCAACTCCTAAATGAAATTCACTCCTAAATGTTTACGAAGCTCTAAATGGGAATATGTGGATGTTTCTCATTAAATCATGCCATATCGGTTCAAACGATTTTGATTAAATCTGTTCGATGGATACATAGTCCTCGACCAGCCTTTTGGTGGGTTACTTTTTATCCAGGAAATAATTCAGGCCGATATCAATCTAACACGACATTGACCCGAGTGGAGCCGGGAACCGCAGCAAGTATATAATAAAATTGTAAATAAACATATGAGCAAACATATACCATAATTGACGTAACAATACACATATGCTTTTAATTAAATGAACTAATATATTTAGTGCTAATCATGTAGTTGTTATTTGTAAATACTTTCTATATTGATGTTTCTTATGCGTGTCCGCAGAGCTAATCATGTGGCGAGAGATTTATAATAATCGTATTATCATAAATTCTGATCTATGCACAATATCCGTTGTTGAATTAAAATATGATATGATTCCTTACGTTGTTATGCGCTTAAAAAAAAATAGGATTAAGGAACGTCTACCGTGACGTGATGTATGAGCTTGGTCTTGTTAATTTAGCCCAGTTTCTTACATCTTCGTGGGCCCTGTTGTCCAAACACTGGGACGACCGGTAGTCACCTTGTTTGAACGAAGCAATAGAATCTAACAATTCTGCACCAATTATAACTGTTTATTTGATAATCCGTTCTCTCACCGATCGAATATTTGGCGTCCACTCCCGGATTGTTTGACAAATGATCGAATTGGCAAAATATCATATCCAGAAAAAAACTGAAATGTAGACACTAATGTCGATTGACTGATACTACATACCAATAATTAAGTAAATATGCAGAGTGGTTTTCAAATGATTTTTGAAATAGTTTGTATCGGGAATAATTATTGGGTATTTGCCCACCTTACACACCGTGCAGAAGCTGACAAGGTCTTTTTTTGGCTGATTTTGTAGATGAAACCTGACCTCTGTAGAGCTGTGCTTGGTGGTTGGTTCAGGTAAGGTTCCTGGTAAAGCTGATAGTGTTATAAACGATTTAGATGCCACGGCAGGATCGGGAGACCTCGGTCGCGCCTTAAGTTGGCGTCCTTGCTCAGATTCTACCACCTACATTAAATATCAGATTATGCTTGAATGCAACTTTAAGTTGTAATAGTCTCAACCGATATGGAGGGGATTCCAGGAGAACCGCATCGTAGTAATTATTAAGTTAGCATAACATGGAAAACTTTCAAATGATACTTGTAATATACTTGATGGAACACAATACTCATAAGGTAAACGTACGAACGGTACAGAGTCAAGATCGGAAGATTGTTTCGAAGTGAATCGAAGTTTTCGGTTTGGACGTAGCATCGGTTTAATTTTCGCAATGTCATCCCCGCACTTGGTTAAATAATATTTTTTTTAAAGGCTTTCATTTTTCATTTTTTTCAGAAGAACACCTTCATCACGGCAAATAGCGGCCCTGTTTTGGCACGTCGAGATTTGCTATTTTATGCGACTCGTCGCGGTTGTGGCACTTGTAGATAGTAGATAGATACTACGGTGACATTTTGAATAGTTGTAGATCTGCGAGCTGCGATTTTTGCAGAGGCTTTACCAAAATCGTGGACCTCTGGGTCAGGCCGTCGTCGACGTAGACCAAGGGTTTCGGTGGCGAGCGAGTTTAGTTTACCTCCCCGACAAAACAAGGAGTAGACAGATTATGTGTGACTGTTTCAATTTTATTACGACCTTGGAGCGCTCCTTTAAACCAGCGAATTCCGCCCGGTTCACTTCCTTGTAAAAGTCTAAAACGGCCATTGTTTTATTGTTAATCTTGATTCCGATTAATATTTCTGAAAGGAAATGATATGCACCCATCATAAATACTTCATATGATTATACGAGCATTTAATAATTCGCCCGGACTCGACGACTAAACGTTTTCTTCTCTCTGCATGTCGTACGCTGTGAAGACAACCGCAATCGCCATATCTTTCTCAACGAGTTTACTCTCCGCACTCTTGTGCGCGTGATCACTGCTGCAATACTACTAATTTTCCGCTGTGGCATTATGCTAGTTGCTCTATTTAGCGGTCAGACGAGCGGTGTCGGCCGTGGAATCAATTGCATGCATTTGGAACTGCGTGTCGGTGCGAGCATACTCAAAGTGGGCACGCCTGTCACTGTGTGATTGCGCCCACTACGCGCAATGTTAGCGATTCAATTTGATTCGTCTGTCAGAGCGCGTGGGAATCTTCCGGTTACGTTCGCTCGGTGTAGTCATCACAATGGCGTTCGGTTCGTTGTTACTGTTTTATATGCAATGTCGTTGTATGTTTGTATTTGCGATTTAAAAGTTGGTTTCACTTAATTTCTGCCCGGGCGAAGTTATTACTAAGGAAAAGGAAATCATCAATCCTCGTTCGAGGGCAGTAAATTACTCACTGCGCACTTTGGTTTAGCTCACATTTGTCTAGATTTGTAATGGCCTCTAGTTTACTGTGCCTAAAACATAATTTTCGATACGAGGTCGACCTTATTCAATCTGGGATCAAATGCTCTCTTCTTGGGAGCCATACGAGGCACCCGTGTTATGGTTATTTTTTACTGACTGGCTTAAAATATTATTCATTAATACGTAAACGAATATCATCGGGTGCAATTTATGGCTCCCGAAAACCAAATAATCTGTCTGAGCGTTTCCAACGATTGACTATGTCGAGGCCCATTGCTGTCTGTTGATAAGTTTAGAGAAGGTTAAGAATGTTGAGTTATAGAGTTATTAAAGTAAAATATCCGAGAGGGTTCCGTTGGTATGGAACTGGGTTCATATTCTGATTCACACACGCGGGCGTGCGTTCTTACCTTATTACCTTATTTGATAGAACCGATGTAGCAAGATAAAGATCCCTCATGTTGCCCTATCAGTACAATGCGAGTGGCAGGGTGACGGCAAGTACACCGGGGAGTAGATATGCAGACGAGGCAAAGTTTATTCTAGCGACGTCCCACGACAGCCGAGCGGGAGCGTCGTGTCATGTCCCCGGCTTGATTTAGATAACAGCCGCTGCACTCGATAAATACAAAGCTCTAAAAACAGACGCGCGCCGGCAACGCACCGCGGCGGCTTCTGCCAGCGAAATTGTAGGCGACTCGCGCGCTTCTCGGAAGTGCTCGTCGTAAAACGCTCGCATTTAAGGTTGTCGTGATTTCACGGGAAAGCGAAAATTTGAAAATTTTAAGAAATGTATTATTTAGCCATTGGCCAATGCACAATTTTGCACGGCGACTGCCATTGAAATAGCAAAATCGTCTTTAAGGCCCTAACGTTTCCCTACCTCTAAACGTTGTCAGATTTTAATTGTTATCACTTCATGAATGCTTCATGCTGCTATGTCTGTATATTTTTATTTCTTTGTAAATGTGTAATTTTCATTTAAAAAAAAAACGAAAATATTTATCAATGTTTATAAGCCAATATTTTCCAATTTAAAAGTTGTATTAAAACATACAGACATAGATTTCTACAATATATTTAAGAATCCAAAATTTCAAAAACCTATTAAAATATTAAGATCATGAAAACAGTTATCGCCCGTAGTATGGGGGATTGATAGGATAACGACGCTCTTAAGCGTGGCGGACATTCCTGTGATACCCGTTGGTGGAGCCGCACCACGGTGAGTGATACATTTACCCAGGACTCTAACGATGGATATATTTAGTGCTTCTGAAGCGGTTTTGTCACGGTGGGACGCGGAAATACAATATGGCCTGCTAGAATGTTCTCATAATTTCCCGATCAAGTTTATTTGTGGCTTCTTCTTCCAAACTATGTAATAGAAGCTTCAGGATTGAATTAATTACAATCAATTTGTGTCTTGTCCGAATTTAGTTCGAATACAATCCTGGCAAACAAGTAAACGATTGGTTGAGTCGAAACCATCAACATTTTCTCAAATTACCTAGCGGTGACAGAAAATGGTAACTGGTACTTTAAGCAAAGGCTGCAAATACAATTTGTTTTTTCTCTAATTACATTTATATGATCACTGTACATTGCATATGGGTAAATAAAATGTGGAAATATGTGAAATTTCGGAGTGATATGTTGGATGCTTGGAATTCCGTGCTCATGAATCAATAATCTTTCAGTCAAGAAAACCGCAATGGTAGCGGTTGTAAAAGCGATTTTCTAGACGAAAAACCTTGAATAATTTTAAATACCGTGGTCCGGACTCTTTGTCCAGTAAAATTGCTTTACCAACCGCTATAAAATTGTTTTGTCGACTGAAAGACTCTTGGGCATTTAATTTCGGAATTGTCGTCTGCTGCGTACGAACGTGGCGGTTGCCTCCTTGACAACGGGCTGAGCGATCAGCTCGAAACGTCGAAGAATGCCTCCTCCCGCCGCGTGAAAAGCCGTAAGTTTTCGAACATGTTCAACGACCGCGGTAATCTCAAAAGTATCAGGGCTTCTAAAGCCTTGCTTCAACCGCAAGATCGAAACCTGGAGGCGACTGGCCACTGGAGTGGACAGCTGACAGATAAGAGTAGCAAGCCATCGCTGCAGCGGGCAGTCGGAGCGTCGGTAGGCGAGCAGTGGATGCGTCGGTCGTGGGCGGTGGCGGGCTGGCGGGGCGCCTTGTACGGCGGCGCTGAGTCACGCGGCTGAAGGTCGCGGGCCGCTCCCGCCGGCCCGGTGGCCCGCTCTCTTCCGCGCCGGTACATCATCGCCGTCGACTCATTCATCACTGCGCTTATGGATCCGTCGCTGCTTGTACGGTAGCGCCCCCGACGTGCGCATGACTGATCATCGCTGATTGAACAATTAACAATCCAAGTGCGAGTCTGATTCTGTTTTTATGTGCCTGTTATAATGTAAGCCCAACAGTCAGTCAGTCAGCGTTTTTGCGTCCACTACTGGCCAATTTTTAGGGTTCCGTACCCTAAGGGTGCCAAAGGAACCCTATTACTAAGCCTCTGCTGTCCGTCCGTCCGTCCATCCGTGTCCGTCCGTCTGTCACAGGGCTGTATCTCATGAACCGTAATAGGTAGGCAGCTGAAATTTTTTCACAGGAACCCTTCGTGTGCGAGTCTGACTCGCACTTGGCCGGTTTTTTTCTCCAGTCCTCCCGAGCCCAACACACCTTATGGAAACTAGGTGCCATGCTAGGACCTTCCTTAAATTGCACGGATACGTTGAACTGGATGGAGAACACGGAAAATGTATATGTCCGCTTCGACCATAAAAAGCGCTGGTACCAACGCGGGTTCTTCAAATCTTAGGTTTACTTTACTAACCAACTAGTAAGTAATAGTCGTGGGACGAGAAATGAGAAATGGGTTTGTAAACTGTTACTAGTGTAAAAACGAAGTACTCATTTTACGCCGAGCAGTATGGCCGCTACAAGTTTCTTGTAGCACACTGGATCGCGCACGCGGCGCGCCAACGAAAGCCCGTAGGTTGCGAGACGTCTAGACGTAACGACCCGCCAGCCGCGACTGTCTCGCTCGCGCAATGTAGCTGTAACCGGCTTGAAGCCGGCGACTCTCGTAACTGGGGTTACGAGTAATAGTTAGTAATATTAATAATTACTTCGTTGCGGCTTGTAGCCGGCGACTCTCGCAACTGGGGTTACCGCCGAAACTGTAATGCGCGCGCGCAGTGCGCACTGTAGTCGAAGAGGGGCTACATTCTTAACGACCGCCGTTGTGGTTTGCTTACAGAAAAAGTCCAACGATTAGTATTTCTAAATGCTAATAGGCATATGAAATAAATTATAAATATGTTTATTTATCATTTGTGTTATATTATTTCTGGGGATTATTTTGTCGAGGATAAAAAGTTTTGTCTGACTTCTTAATTGTTTGCGATAACTACATAGTAACAAAACCTCATTCTTGATTTTGATTTTTGGATTTTTTCTCTTTTTCTTGTTAGGGTTCCGTACCCAAAGGGTAAAAACGGAACCCTATTACTAAGCCTCCGCTGTCCGTCCGTCCGTCACAGGGCTGTATCTCAGTAACCGTAACAGATAGACAGCTGAAATTTTCGCAGATTGTGTATTTATTTTGCCGCTATAACAACAAATAGGTAAGATTATAAAATAATTTAAAAAACGTGATTTTTTTGTTCGATGGTACGGAACCCTTCGTGTTCGAGTCCGACTCGCACTTGGCCGGTTTTTGAATACAGGTCACTGCACTCGAGATTCAGAATTCATGTGAGATGATCGAACCGTGCTAGATGTCATTTTACCCATTCATGTCCAGCCAAAAAAAAAAAAAAGGGAGAGGGAGTTTTCGTTCATTTCTTTTTGAAACCGTTTTCGCTAACGGCTATCGGCATCAGCATTAACAGTTACTAACGTTTTCGAAAACCAGTGGAAACGCCCACGACTAGTAAGTAAGGAAGGGTACCTACAGTTTAATGTGTAATCTGAGCCACGAACGTCGAATCCCTAAGTCGGCTCTATTACGACATGCACGGATAGAAATGCAGTGTGAGCCCAATCGTCTGCATAATCATATTTAAAAATGAATTTATTCAATAAATGAGCAACCGTTGACCTCTAAATTGTCTTCAGTACAATACTCCGTCATTTTGTTCTGGGCTTCTGGGAATCAATTCTTAGAATTCCGTTCAATTATCAGGATTAATATCCGTCGAGTTTTTCTCGACGGACTATAAACAATTCCGTGCCCAATTATCAGGAGTAATATCCGTCAAGTTTTTCTCGACGGACTATAACGGCGGCTGTCGAAGCGCGTGAACTGAATATTGCGCCGGGGGAATATTTATCGGCACACTCGCTAATGAGTGACGCGCGCGCATAATTTCAGCCACTTATCACTGCTCGGGTTCGGTGAAGAGCGCAACTATCGCGTGATAATCACCGGGGCACACTTTACGTGCACGCTTGCGTAAATTCACTTCGCGCACCCGCCGCGGCCGTTTAGGCAGACTCCAGTAATTAGATCGCGTATTTTGTCTGCGTTTTCACCGTTTGTGACCTTCAACATGGTCTAATGGAAGTATCTACAGAGATGTTAGCTTTGTATTTAAACGTAACTAGATACTAATACAAAGTTATCGGACCAATCGGTTATGTGCAACTAGAATGCTAGAATTTTAGCTCGGAACCTACAAGTTTTTGTCCAGAATCATCGGTCTGGAACGATGGCAGAAACTCTGTTGAAATTAATAGGTTTTGTCCTTTTCCATTATTCTGTTAAGGGCTGATTTTTCCATTGTCGGATAAACAGCCAGATAACCATCCGACGGATTTATTTACGCTTCTGCTTAGCTATCCGATATGGTAAGTCCATATGTTTATAAGTAAAATTATAGTCATGTAATTGTGATGGAAGATAAAATTCTCCGGCAATGACTATCCGTCTTTTGACAAACGTGAATGTCTACTATCTGAGGATTGGAAAATCGATCCTAAATGAAATGGTTGTCAGTGGGACAAAAATGTCTTTTGATGTCAGCGTCGCATACAACAAAATCCTAAAGCAAAACTTTTGTCTTAGCAACGGGCCAAGTGGAGTGTAGAGTTACTACGTCGGCGCCTCTTCAGATGACACACACAGCGTCGTCGTAGCTAATTGTTATTCAAACAAAAGCGAAAGCTCACTCGTAGCGGCGGGCGGCGGGCGGCGGAGGCGGGTGCGGGGAGGCGAGCGCCGAGTGTGGGAGCGCGGCGCGCGTCGCCCGCATCGCACGCCAATCCCGTCGCCCCGCGCGCTCGCGCGTTCGTATGATCGTCGCGGCGGTGACGTGTCGTCGCGACGCGCGGGATCAGGTGACGCCGCGCCCCGGGGACACCCGACACGGCGCACGATCGGCTCCGTCCGGGTGGCAGCCCCTCGAACGCCGCGCCGGGCTGGTGGCCCAGCGATCGACGACAGTACCCCTATGATGACACTGTTTTCACAGAGTGGTGATGTGGCTACCGTAGCGCTCTCTACGTAGAGCTGCTAGCGTTGAGCTGCTAGTTTCAACATACCAACCAATACTCAATTCTGAAACGTGTTGTAGGAAGACGATAACTTGATGATTCGGGATCGTATCCAAAGTTTGTTTATAGTTGTGCTTTTCAACCTAAGATATGAGTACACAATATGGCGGCGCGGCGGTGCAGACGCTCGAACCTTGATGTGGCATACTAGTGGTGAAAGAAATATCGAGTTAGCAAGTAGAACCCTTGATTCGTAAACTTAACTTTTAAATCGAATGGGACAAATGGTTATAGAAGACAATACACCATACTTCGAAGAAACTTGCCACCCTTCTTTGTTTGATGGAAGATTCTCTGCGGGAATTCGGTCTTCTGATGCTAATTGTAATCGTCGAGGACATTCTGCCGCCATCGGAGTTGACTTGAGTGGTTCAATTGTCACAATAAGAAGGGGCGGGGCGCATTGGCCTCGGGTTCCTTGTCCTGTGGCACACTTGGTGCATTGGCATGATTGATCTGTTCGCTGATTTTGTTTTGCGTCGACATGAGCTAATTTGGTTGACTCCTTATCCGTTAACCCACAGGACCCACAATCACTTTAGCTTGTTTCTTGCATAAGTTCCCTTAAGCTCCAGTAAGAACCTTTAGTTCCTATCTTCCGGCAGTTTCCAGTCAAATTCTAAAAGGCTTCTGATCCAAGAAATCAAAGTATTTGTAACGATAGAGAAGAAATGCATGGTCGTTATGGTGGGATATGTTCGGAAGAGCGTATCTGACCGAACTACACCTCCGCCTATAGTTAATATTGGAAAGGTGGAAGTGGCCGGAGTAAGTCAAAATTTTTCACCTAAATAGTTCTTTGGAAAAGTAATCAATCTCATATGAGTGAACCCTCTTCATTATAAAAAAACTCATACAATTTTTTTGACACAGATATCTGACGGCTGCAGAAACCTAGACATTAGGAACGGCCACTCTTACTATGTTAACAGCGAGTATTTAGTTGTGAATATGTGTGTGTTGTGCAGTCTGCTGTGATTGAACGAAGGATAGTGTACGAAAATATCAAGCCACCGTCGACACGTCACCCAAGCCTTTACCGGGCGTAATGAACGCCAACTTGTGTGGAGACGTGCAGAGGAATGTGCAATGGATGTAGGCGTAGCGTCGAACCAATTGAAATAGTTAATTAATTGCGAGCGGGACGGAGAGTGGCCGCCATTAATTGTTAGTTGGAGTCGTACGCTTACGCCGAGCCGCCCGCTCTCGCCGGATTAAGGCAATTGCCCGTTCTGATTCGAAACACATTAGTTTTGGGGGCACTTTGAATTGTTTCGCTCTGTGATGTCTCTCTAGTTGCCGCGACACAGCTAATGGTTTGCCTTTTCAGCGACAACGTTATGTACAGCGGAACCCGCACTATCCGGGAGCTGATATGACGGTTTGCGGATTCTCCAAAAAATCGACCAATTTCTATCTTTGGCAGGAATCTTTATGAAAAACACTCTGGTGGCGCGCATGCTAGGTATATGGGTGATTCAGATCGATCGCACAATTGGTGGTTCCAAACGCTAATATATATTCAAAGAAATCTATATGGCGCCATTATCTTAAAAGTCGGAGAATATTTATATCATCAACCCGATTTTGACTTACGATTCAGTGAAATTTAACATAATTGCAATAGGCAAAAACGTTATATTTAATGTAATAGCCTAATGGAATGTAAACGTTACATTCATTAAAGTCACACAGTCTACAGTCAGCATATGTAATGTTTCTTAATAACGTTCTCGCGTATAAGCTACAATTAGCGTGTGAGATGAAAGTATTCCGCACGCCATGTAGTCCGCGCCATAAGGGAAAATATTTTTTTAATCCGGGCATTAGACATTCAAAACCTATGATATGAATGTAATACCTAATATAAAAATGTTTCTAAAGATTGTTATGCGAAGAACATAATTATTAAATTCATCGCTCACGTCGTTCTCAGAATTGATTCATAACAGCGCTCGATTCTCGCGATTCGCCCGCTCCTTACGCCTTCTCTGAATTGATCTAAACCGCCCCGGGGCCGAAAGAACGCGAGTTTTTAGAAATGCCCACCACATCTCCGCTCTGTTTACCCCGAGGAGTGTGGAAGTAAACAGTTTGTTCGGCTGATATCCGCCAGACGCTCGGTGCTAGACTCGGCGCGGCGGCCGTTCTCGGTGGGAGTCCCGGCGGTCCGGGGGCGTTCGTTCGTCGGCACGGGACGGCTCACTCAGTCTGAGTTCCCACCTAAATTGGCGCTTACGGAACTTCGAAGTTACGTAAAAACGTCAAACCGCCATACAAGTGTTTACTAGATTGTATGTGGTTTTAATTCTTTAAGGTGGCCCAACCCGGCGGGACTAACTCATTCGCGGGCACTGTACAAAACCGTGCTGTTGCGCTCTGGGACCTTCTCTGTTTCAAAGAAAAAGACAGGCTCCGTGATGAGGAAGATGCAACATGTCCACAAAAAAGACAATGTGCATAGTGTATGATTTAGTAAGATTTACGAAAATTTTGATTTCAAAACGACTTATAGCTAAAAGTAAACCACGACCGCTGTAGTAAAAAAACTAACAAAAACCAAATAGATTATAAATCTTGATTAAATAAGCTATGTCTGATGACTAATTTTTTTAAGATTTTTTTACTTTATCATTGCGTAATAAACCACCAAATTTATTGTATAAAACGCGCGAAAATTTCGAACTTTCGGACCTTATAACTTAGAAACCAAACACAATTTTGCAATGCTAATGGACATCAGACATCTAGTTCGAACAAATAAAGCTCTTTTGAACAAAATTTGGGATCTCTGATAAGAAATATGGGCGTGATCTTCTTTCCCCGTTTGTATGGGGAGTTGAACGGGTTGGGCCGCCTTAAGCTGTCAAAGTCAAACTCGGACTTCCGATTTTTGTGAAAACGTGGAGTCGGAGCTGTTCTCGCAAATCGCAAATGTTAGTTCACTTAACGCCCACTGCGCGCGCTCTTAAATTTCTACATACATTTGAAAACGCCAGTCGATCGGTTTCGCGTAAACGCCATTTTAGGTGACAGCTGGGACTACGGACTCTGTTTACTGCCCGCGAGCGGCGGTGTAACGTCGCCGTTGGTGTTCGTATTGCTCTCTCGAACCGCACTACAATTCTCCGCCGCGTAATGACCGGCTCTAGTACGGTAACTTCCGCTCCCGAATACTCGCCGGGGGCAGTGTGCGGCGGGCGGATAGGAAGAGTACGGCCCAAATCGATACGGTGGCCACGTAATAGTGAGATAGGGCTGACACGATGAAATAACTATAATGTTTAGTTTGACGGCTTACCGTGAGTAGGTAGGGCGTGCTGATCAACGTTTCGTTATCTTCGATGAAATCATTTAAATCTAACCTTGAAATCTGGAAAATATCAAGAGTAATAGCATGTAATAAGGCGATCAATAGTTTTTTGTAGGTTTTGATTTAATTTCACCGAGGCATATATTTAGTTTTAATAGTACTGCTTCGGTTATAAACTACCTACTAATAGTATTTAAGAATTTAATTTGAACTTTCAAATCTGCAAAACCTCAAGCGTAATAGCAGGTGATTTATGGTTTTCGAAATGTTATGATGCACGTCCCCACAGGTAACATACTTTTACGGTATACTTATACTTCTACTGTCTCAAATTATTATTATTATCCCGGACATATTAGTCCTTAAATTAAGAGCACGACACTCATTTATTTATGCATCCACTTTTCAATAATCTTTAAGAACGATAAATTATTTTACCATTTGTCTACGTGCTAATCGATCATAATAAAATTTACAAAAATACGTAATCATGCCGAAGGCAAATGCACCTTCGCTGATAATGTAATTATCATAGATACATAATGATATCGTATGAAACAACATCGAGTGCGCGATAGTGATCTTACTAGAGCTCTCAGATTAGCGTGTGTGCGTAAGATAACGTGCAAGTGTACCGACGAACGTGGCGCCCGCACTTGCTGAACGCGCGTTCTATCTAACACTAGTTTAGCACTAGTTCGGGTCGCGTCGCGTCCTCTGAACTTCTAATCCCAGTTGTCCCCCAAATTGGTGTCTACGGAACTTCGAACTTACGCAAAGACGTCAAACTTCATACGAGTTTTTACTAGATATTCTGTTGTTTTACTTCTTCAAGCTGTCAAAGTCAACTTACGATTTGTATGAAAACGCGTAGTCGGCGTAAACGGCAACGTCGACGTATTTACGGCAACGGTGAGTAAGCTGTCAAATCAGGCTCGGACTCGCAAATGTTAGTTCGCTTAATGCGCACTGCGCGCTCTCTTCAATTCCTCCATACGAAAGTCGATCGGTTTGCCCTAAACGCCAATTTAGGTGACAGCTGGGACTATGGTCTCTGTGCTGCACGCTCTCCTACCTATGTAGTGTCTGTCGGGCCTTATTTTGACGTGTTCACCGAAATGGATATTACTACGGAGTCAATACGGATATCGATAAACCTGGGTGAGTTGTATGTGAAATGAAATGAAATGTGTATTTGTGACTTGTTGTCCCTTATTAACAGTCATCTTTTTTCAAAATCTCCACAAGTTGCCAGTTACGGCCTACAAAAGAAATCACACTATTAAAATTGGGACAAATAATACAAATAAAAAAAAAACTTGCTAGTCTCTATAATGTGTGACTCGATGATTGAAACAATAGAATGAAGTACTAAACGGAAAATGGGCACAACCGCACCAGTCAGTTTGATAGCTTCCGTGGGCCTATGGCGCAACGCCTTGCCAATAATCGGAGTGTACAAACTCTGGGCGCGATCGAAATCTGGATGGGTTATTATATCGACCATTGATGTGGTGTGGTGATTGATGATTCCGGCTATTCCACGTATAACTGTAATGGAGGCAATAAAGAAACTGAAATTGAATGAACTATTTTGACAGCGGTAATGAACATTTACGTGTTTTTGAACCAGTTACATGCAGCCGTGCAATATAAGATAGGTACATACATAAGAAAAAAACACAGGACAAAACATACATATTTCTTGTTATTTGACTGATCGAATTCAGGCGGCTGGTGGACAACGTTCGATTATTTACACAAATGCATGCAAATAAACGGCAGACTTGGATAGTGGCGGGGACGGTCCGGTCCGGTGCGATTCTATATTATGTAATGTTGACCGATATGGACCCGCGGGGAGTAATATCCCGGAGCTTTCCGACCCACATCAGTCTGCGGCGATGTCATTTGTCGTAACCCACCCCCCTCCGCCTCCGCCGCCGGGACTCATCCTTACACTCCCCCGCCCCCCACCGCCCACCCCCGTACCGATCGTGATGTCCGCCCCCACCGACCCTTGTACTCAATTTGCTTTCGGTCATTGTTTCAGGTGAGTATTACATCTTTTATTTGAGCGTCGCTCGCTGCGAGAGGAGCCGGAGTGAGTATTTCGAAATGATACATAATGCGATTTTGTTTTTGTCGATCTTGTTAAGAGAGTCGTTACCCTATCAATTTCCCATACTACGGGCGGTAACTTTTTGTTGTTCTAAAATATATAGTCTAAATCCGCGTCTGCATTTCTTTTATTTATATTGGAAAAATATTGGCTAGTACACATTGGATACAATTTGTCTTTTAATGTTATTTTTAGATTGTTTTGAATGAAAAATACAGATATTTACAAATACATAAAAATATACAACTGAATCTTTAATGAAGTGTTAATTTTTTTATTTAATTCTGACTTTTTGAGGTAGGGAAACGTTAGGAGGGCCTAGGTGACGAATGGCAGTCGCCGTGAAAAATTGTTGCTACGCCAAAAATGGCTTGACAATAACATACTAACTGTTAATATACTGAAAACAGCCTACATGACATTTAGCCATAATAAAGTTGGACAACCTGACACTGAAAAAATATAACCATGCACTATTGTCAACCTGATCAATGTAAATGTAAGCCATTGAACCGTGTCTCACAGATAACATACCTCGGTGTAATTTTTGATATAAATCTGAGGTGGGATCTACAGGTTGAACAATTATCAGGTAGAATGCGTAAATTAGGCTACGTTTTTAAGGAACTACGCCACATCTTGGATGAAAATTCACTAAAAGATGTTTATTATGCGATTTCTCAATCACTCTTGGTGTATGGAATAGTCGCCTGGGGTGGATGTGGCACTAATATAATGAATAAATTAAATATAGCACAACGATGCCAACTCAAAATTATATACAAGAAACCTCGCCTATTCTCGACAGATGAAATTTACAAACTAGCTGATGTCCTCGACCCAAGGCAACTATTCCTTAAACAAATCTTATTGCGTTTTAATAAAGAAAAGGAGGTTTATCTACGCTCACAACAAATTCAACTAACACGTACCAGCACAAATATAAATTACTCCCTACCTAATGCGCGCACACTACTCGGGCGACGCCACTTCCCCTATCTCTCAGTTAAATTGTACAACAAATTACCCCATACACTAAAAACCCTTGACAATGATCACTTATTCAAAAGAGAATTGCAAAATTATCTCAAGTTGCACAGCAACATAGGAGAACTTGACTTGAAATAGGTACTACACGCCTAAAGAAGAATAAAATTTCCCTTCACCCACTGTAACACACAACTACACAAAATATACTCACACATATAAACCTAAACATATATAGTATATATATTATACACTATATTTATTACTTATTTTTAATAGATATGCAATTATGTATTTATTATACAACAAAATATTAATATACGTAGATATAAATAAAACCTAGTACTACCCGTATTTACGGCTTATGTAAAAAATAAAAATTTAAATAACATTTAACGATTAGGATATATACATATAGGATATACAAGCACTGTACTCATATGTAGACTTAGTAGCATGTCTCTCATCACACCTGTGCTTACATCTGGTAACCTGTGCTTACAGCTATTAAATATATATTATCAAATAATTGCTAACCCTAGAACGGGCCACACCTTGTTGGGTAGCAATGCAATGTAATTTTGATCTGCTGTTGGACTTACTACAAGGCAAACATTTTATGTATACATCTTTGTGAACACTTCTACCATGCATATACCAAATAAATAAATAAAAAAAAAAAAAAAAAAAAAGGAACAAAGTATGCATTTCTTACAATTTTCAAATCTTACATTTCCTGTGACTTCAAGACAGCATCAACTCCACAAAGATCTGTCGGTTTGCTGTCAGTTTGGGATAGGTACAGCAGCACCTGCGCGTAATTTCGCGCTTCGTAATCGTACTGCGGTTTGTGCGACGGCGGTTTGTATGAGCGAGTTTGGCTGTTTGAGTGTCCGGATCGGGAGGCACCGTGGCCGGACGGGGAATGTCTCCCGCGAAAGATTTACCGCTTCGCGGCAGCCGCCACCCTCGTCACGTATCGACGCGAACGTTGGGCGCGTGACCGCCGAATATCGCGTCCGGGTCGCGGGGGCGACCGTCGCAGCGTCGGGGAGCGTTCGCGGCGAATTCCGAACGGTATTGCGGTTCTGCGCGGCGCGCGACCCGTCCGCCTCCGACGGAACCAGCGAGCATGGAAGGACGGAACTAGCGATCGAGACTCGTTCGTATAGGGCACGAGTTAGTGGAAAACGTATAACTATCGTTAGTTCTCTTAATAATTTGGAACGGGAAACATCGAATGTTCGTTACTCCAAATAGCGTCCTGTGAAGTTCTTACGCGCTCTTACGTACTAAGTTCGCAACGATAGGAATGAAGGTAGTTTAGCTGTACGATATTTTAAAACCTTGTGGAATTTCTGATCAAATTATTGCCAAGCACAAAATGTATGCCCGAAATAAATAAGATCTGGAAACAATTTTTCGTAGTACCTTTTTGAAGTATGTAGAGCTTTATTTATTTATTTATTTATTTATTTAAAAGGTTCACTTACAGAGTAATGTGTTAGAACATGTAAAAATAAAATAACAAACAGATACATAGTATGGACACACACTCTACAACTAGTGAACACAACATGCGATTTATAATGTTGCAGCAGTGAGTGAAACGTAGATTAATAAAAGATTACCAATATAACTAATATGAAAGTGAAAATGAAAACAGGCAATTATCATAAAAGTAAACTAAAAACTAAAAATAAAAATTTCAATGAGATATTACTTACAACATATTTTAAGAACTTAATAGGAAGTGAAAATAAAAAACAAAACGCAATATAACACGAAGCCTACACGGACTTAGGCATGAGTCTCTTCACTATCGTAGGTGACCCCGAGAAGATGTCAAATTCATCTCGCCAAGTATTGCATTGTTTACACATTCTTACTAGTGGCGAGTGAGTCCCTGCATTAGTTCGACATCTTTCAATACTGAAGGGAAAGAAATATTGTGCTCTCGTGCTCACTCGTGGAACCATAATATTAATTTTAGCTAGTAGTTCCTCACAATCAACATTGTTGCTGAGGATTGTATGTAAAAGAATGACATCAGCCTTTGAACGACGCAAAAATAACGTCTCCATCTTGAAAAATTCGAGGCGTTGACTGTAACTTTGAAGAGTCTTACATAGATTATTTTTAAAGGAAAGGTGGTAAAGAAAACGTTTCTGAATGCGCTCTAATCTTTCCACGTGTATTTTATAGGTTGGGCACCAAGCGGGGCTGCAGTACTCAAGGATGCTTCTAACTAGCGCGTTATAGAGCATTTTAAAAGTGTGTGATCGTTTGAATACGGAAATTTTTCTGGTTACAAACCCCAACATTTTTGATGCTTTTTTCGCTACGTGGTCTACGTGAAGATTAAAGCGCATTTTGCTGTCCACGATAACCCCTAGATCTTTTAAGTGTTCGACCTCTGCCAAAGCTATACCGTTGATGTAATAGGTAAAAATGGAACGGTTATGCTTACGGGTGAAGTTTATAAAATGACACTTCCCTACATTTAAGGACATATCATTGAGGCTACACCAATAATTAATTCCATCGATGTCCTCTTGGAGTAATTTACAGTCTCTGATGTCTTTTACTTCTAAGTAAAGTTTAAGATCATCTGCATACATAATGAATTTGGAATTTGTAATATAATCAATGATGTCATTTATATAAATTAAGAAGAATAAGGGACCCAGATGGGATCCCTGAGGTACACCAGAAGAAACAGCGAAAATGTCTGAACAAAAGCCACTTGCTATTACTACCTGTGTCGTAATAGCAAGTGGAGATACATGTAAAGGAGTATGCCCATTACAAAAGCGCTAGCAGTTAACATGTACACAAATTAATCCACTTTGCTTTCATTCCTCGCATCATTAAAGTAAAAATGTGTGACTTTCAGTTTTTTCTATAATGGGGATAAGTCAGTAAACACTGCTAAAGATGAACTTTGAGGATATTTTAACTCAGAACAGCGCGCGCGCTCATGGACTGTGTTTTGGTTGATAATTATTAAAAAAGTAAAATTTACAGATTGTTACTTTTATAATTCGAGGAATTAAATAAATTTGGTTTCATGTCTGTACATGAAAATTTCTAGCGCTTTTCTAGCCCATACTGGAATGGGCATTCTCCTTTGTCCTCCAGGGCGTTCAACTATGCATAGACATTCAACACTTTACCGATTAATTAAATAATTTCTCTCTAGTAGTGGTTCAGTAAACCCGCGTGAACCCCAGGACAGATCCATCACGGCCATTCACGACAAAGCCATTCATGTTCGCACTCCATTTCCGATTTGCACGCCCGAGCCAACGCCCCGCGCACTTCATTTTCATTTCATTCCCATGAATAAATTGATAGAATACGCTCGTGATTTCCTAAAAGGGAAGGGCAACGCGAGATTGGCGATTGCAAAAGTCGGAATGGTCTCGTTCACTTTTGGCCCGCTCTCGCTGAGGAAACTCTGATAGGTGAAGCCCGTGGTGAGTTAATATGTGACGTCGGCGGCGGGCGCCGCTGCGGAGCGACTGGCTTCGGCAAATAAAGTGGTGTCGCTTATTGAATCTGCCGTCAATATGTCAACCGGGCGAGCGGAGGTGGTGGCAGCGGGGGCGCCGGGCGGTGCCCAGGGGGCTGTGTATCCAGGAGGTACTTTCCATAGCTATAGCCACATTTACACATGCTCACATGCTCACACTCAACGACATTACCTAAAGCTACAGACTCGTAATCAACCTAATACATACGTTCACACCACCTATTTATCCCGAAGTGTTGCTGTCTGAAATATGTCTGTCTGAAGTCTTCTGTTTTACTATTGCTCTAACAATAAACATAATAGTTGTACACACCTTAGCTAAATACGCTTAAGTACATTCAATGTTGCACAGATAAGAAAATAAGTTCATACAATTATTTACGGAGAACAAACCCACGAAACAAATTTATTTTGTTTTTGTCCTGATTCTCGTTGGGAGATCCCGTGCGAATGTATAGCGTGTAATTGCGTGTTTACGCGCTCCCTCTCGTTCATGCTTCAATACGCGATCGACAAACATGGCAGATGTTTAGGCGACCAAATACTAACATGAATTAGGACACATGCTAGTCTGTAGGAATAATACTTCTTGTAGTTTTAGGTTTTATCTATATTCATGCTTGAGCATGCTCCAAAGACAATGTGTCATAATTCTAACCTACAAAATATATTTAAAAAAAAAACTTTTTCATGCTGTCGCTCTTATCTTATTTCAGAATGTATGATTGTATGATGTAATGATGTAACGGAATTGGTTTACGCACTACCTGCCAAAGGTTCGCTTTGGTTCAAGTGCAGATTAGCTTTGTATTCATAAAGTTGTTCTTTTTGCAGCTTTCTTCCTTTAGACTGGAGTGCACAATCTCCGGTTAATAATATTGTCATAGTAACCATAATCAAACCGCTGTCAAATCTCGGATCAGGCGAATATCGGCGTGCACGACCCGCAAATGACGTCATAACAAAATACCATCTATTACCACCCGTATATCCACGGTTAAACATAAATATGGCGTTACCTGAACAGCTGATGTGTGTCAATGCCAGCAGAGTCCAACATTTTTTTTGGTATTTCGGATTTAATAACTGGAAAAATACTCTATATTTGAGTGCAATTCCGCGTATTTGAGCCGTGTGTGGCATTGTAATTAAAATCGGTTTTGTCGACTGGCAACTTAGTTTTAACACTAATCGGAGATCGTGCACGCCGACTTGCCTTTTGACAGTTACCCGTGATTAAATTAAATTTAAATAGTGTTGTTAACCGTAAATGTTGGGCTCTCCACCCTGGTACCTGGTACGGCACGGTATAGCTGTTGCGTTAGTTAACACCCGATACCAGCGTTTCCAAGTCACTATCCTGTGTGTACGTCGCACACGGGCTGCTGACTGCCGCGGTGATTGGATGTCGTCAACATGGCGCCTCCCCCCTCCCTCCTCCCGTCGCGCCACCCCCGCTCCTCACGCGTCCGTCGCGTCTGTTTCATTTAACCATAGCCTGCTGTATTGTTTTGTGTTTGTGTGTGTGTTACAAGCCGTGAAGTAGGATTAGCAGCGTCCCATTTTCAGGTAGTGGTAGGCCTACCGATATCTTAGCTTTGTATGAAGGCTCTTTCTATCTTATCGAGCTGAGGTCAAAATATTATCGAAAGACGCTGATTCTAGCCTTGTTCTAGGTATTAATTAGCCTTTTCTTACTTAATTACTGTAACTGTATCTTTTAGCAATAGCTTTTATGAGTGAATGATCATAAATTGTTTGCTATTTCGTGATTGGAATTAATGTAACAAATTAATCATTTTATTGATACGTTATAATTAATTTGTTACTGTGAAAAATGTGCATTACTTTGAAAGTGGAGCTAAAATAAAATATATGTATTATTTATATTTAGTTTATTGATTCTTATTTTCTAAGCACAAATATCTCCAAACATAGATAGATATTCAAACATTCATTTTCAATTATTGACGCAACTACCTAAGACACAAAAAATATAATATTTACTACATATAATCTGCAAACATATACAACTGTACATGTCATCACTTAAATTAATGTTTTCATTAGTAAACATTATTTAGTAGAAAAATATAGAGGACATCATATTTGCTAGATATATCTACAAAAATGGCATAATTTCTTTATGTAATAGAACCTGCCTCAAACACAAGGAAATTCATATCTACTACATATTTATCAATGACAATTTTCCGCGATTAAGGCAGGCCCTGGGATAGCTCCTAAATACTATTTGCTGTGTTGAGCTTGACTAATGATAATGTAATATGTCTAGTTCAATATGTTTAATATGTACGTAGGTATATGAAGCTTCAGGAAGGAGTCATTTTAAAATACATATCTTTATCGTTTAATCTGTTGCCATGTCTAAATACGTTTTCACTTAAATATGCTGCTACATTGAAATTTCAGAATAGATATCGACATTATATATAGAATTCTACATTAAGAATTCTTCTTTATTATATAAATCTAATCTTATTTAATCAAATAATGCATATAGTGTGAAACAAAATAATTCTTAAACAAAATAAAACCACCTAAATGATATGTATATAACTAAACTAGCTCTTTTATTTAACAGAATGGGACTATAGGTACTCGGAAACATTCACTGTCACACATATTTTGGCGCACACACTTCACTAACTTTCTTGTGTATGATTTTTAGAGGTTCACTGCTTGTAGAAACACCACTTATTTACATAATAACAACCGAATCAACACATTTGAGTCAAATCACGAACGAACGAATCAAGCGCACTTCATAGCTGGCGGCACTAAGCATACTGAAAGGCGGGCCGGTACAATGTCGGAGCTACCTGCGTGTAGGCCTACGACTCGACGTACCGAATGTCTACTTCACGGCTTGTAACACACACACAAACGCAAAACAATACAGCAGGCTATGATTTAACCAAATTGTGTTTACCTGGGAAACGTCGGAATTGTTCGGGTCAGTGTTGCTATGAACCGCCACGCGAGTGAAAACGATTGCACGTGCAACTTGTCGATTCGTACGTTTGCTGTGATCATCCTAAGTGCTAAGGTCAAATGAAAGGTTCTCAAAACGACAGTGATAATATTGTTTACTTTCTTTATCGGGTTCATTCTAGAAGGACCTGGCATGGCACCTAGTTATTTTAGTATTTCAGCGGTATGGTGGACAATCACGATGATAGATTTGTGATCTTACCTTTCCACGTCATAATAAAAATATCAGACACCGAATCCGAGCTGTTAAAAATTTAGAAGTAAAATGTAAAAAAAAAAATCAGCAAATTTTCAGCAGCTCGGATTCGGTGTCTGATATTTTATTACTTATCCATTATTTAGGATGGAATAGAAAATGCATTTGTCACAACACACGCTAAAAATATGTCATGTACATCATCACATTCCTACTCTTTCGCTGAACCTAAGTTACTCTTTGCAAGTTGACGGAGTAAATGATCAAAACTTTGGCCTCAGATATCAAGCGAACAAACACTGAATTCCCACACAACAAATAATCAGAGATATGACAAGCCGTGCATCGCGTCTAGCCCGCAGACTGAGTATTTTTTATAGCAGACGGCCAGGGTGCCATTGTTCCCTTGGAGCCGTCCGACATATCGAACCCACCTATCGCCAATCATTTGTAGGACATGAATTATATTATTGTCGCACAGAATTTGGAATAGGGTGGAGATACCTATCCTCTCGCTTCTCTAGCGCATGCTTGCCGCCGTCTTATATTCGTACTTCTGTGCTATGATACTGTAATAATATATTGTAAAAACGCCACCAAGTGGCGAAAGTATTTACAGCTTACAGGTCAAAATAAGACCGGTCGCCTTTTTTATTACTTTGAGTTCAGCTCAGGGGAGCCGTTTACAATTTTTATTTTAAAACATGTCGCATATGACCTTCCACCAAGAGTTTTCTTCCCTGCCTTTGCACTCATGAAAAGAACACGAGAAGCTGTTGTTCACTATATAGAAAAAAAGTGTAAGTACCTAAATTTCATTTTAAAGCCGAGGGGCTGGCATCAATATGGAGGATGCCAGCTACTCGGGTAAGATCTTCTCACCCAGGTTCTAAAGTTAGTCCTACTTGCCTGATCTGCAAGAGCCTATTTCAAGATGCAGTCAACTTTTCATCACGGTCACTTAAATGTTTGTTATTACTACAAGTCGCCATTTTATTAAAATTGACCCGAAGTTCGTGCACCCGATACGCCTTTGTTTCCTAGCGTGCGTGCGAACGACGATGTGTGGAGTTTGATTGTAAGAAGGCGACAAGTGTGCATTATTGAATGAATAGATGGAATAGGAACATCTAACATATTCCTAATTCAGTGGGCATGACCCACCCATTCGACGTTGGCTCCGCCGTGCCGTCAGCGCAGCGGTTGCTCGTTGAAAGAGCTCGGAGAGCGCAATCGGCCGTCCGATCCGGAGCGCGCGGGCTCGGCCATTGTCCGCTGCCGCTAGGGTTCCCATCTCTAAAATTTGGCAACCAGGACAAGACGTGAAAATACGCGTGAAAACCCCGGATTTTAGAGCCCAGAACCCGGACATGTCAACAAGGTTTTTTAAACAGTCAGTGTAATAAAAAAACAGGTGAAAATATCATTGATCACCTATTTATATATTTTCAGACCTTATAATTTAATTTAGTGATCTTTTATCATCATTTTAAATGTAATTACCTAATAGAACAGAATATTATTACAGTTGGTTACAAATTGTTTTACAAATCAGTTAAGATACTGATAGTAAAGACTTTAAATTTGTAAACCCGGACTACAAATGAAGCCCCGCCCGGACGCTCCCCGGATGCCCTCTAGACTAGGACAAATCCGGGGTAACCCGGACGGATGGCAACCCTAGCTGCCGCAGACGTGTCGAGAACGCTGCCAGTGAACCACGGGCCTTAGACGGCGTAGCATATCCAGTGCGCCGAAGGCGCTAGTCTCGCTCGACGCCGGGGATGGCGGAAGTCGGCTGCGGGAATTGAATTGGGGAGTGCTTCAGCTAAGCTACAGCAGCCTGCATCGATGTGACGTCACGCCGCCGCCTCCTCCGCCGCCGCCGACGACGGCCGCATTGCAGGTGGTGGCGGAACCATCCCGCCCGCATCTGGGGACCACCGAATATTGACCTGCGCGCGGCTCTGCTGACCTGGCAACACAGGACAATGTACGGTTTCAGCCCGAAGTGTCCGTATCGCAATGTAATCATTGACGCGTTACTGTAATTCACTAGGGTAGATCACCGCTATAACATCGTCAGATCAAATCGCTGCGTTATGCTTGGCGGATGGGAGGTCAACGGGAAATATATTGAATACGATTCAATACGCTGTGAATTTTAGGCGTTATGCGGCGCTGTCACGAGCATCATAACCTAATTTGTTCTAACCTAGCCTAACTAGGCGGAAAATGCCTTAGGCATTAAGTGCTACCATTGTGTGCGATTTCAGTGCATCAAACGTTTTTTGATTTGATGAAAAATTATAACGACTGCTTTTGAAAATACGATATTTGTGAGGAGCGGCAGAATTCATAAAGTATAACATGCATTCGCTCGAAAATTATAGCGAAGCGAATGATCATTTGATCATTTTGTTTGACGGCGCTCCCGAATACATAACCTATATGTATACAATGTGCATCAATGAGTGTCCTATTCTTGTTGATTTCAGCGCGACTCGCTCGCTATCTGCGCATCGAGCAATAAGTCACGGCTCGACAGCGACGCGTTAGTCACGTATCGGGTGGGACGCGCGCCGCTATCGCGACAGGGCGGAGCGTATGACGGATGATAGCGATTTTTTCGGGCGCCACGCGTGCGGCGGGCGAAATTGGTGCCTTTGTCCATTTTTAGGGTTCCGTACTTAAAGGGTGCCAACGGAACCCTATTACTAAGCCTCCGCTGTCCGTCCGTCTTGCGTGTCCATCCGTCTGTCCCAGGTCTGTATCTCGTGAACCGTAATAGGTAGGTAGCTGAAATGTTCACAGAGTGTGTATTTATATATAACATTCAAAAATAGTAAAAATTAAAAGGGGGGCCCTTTAATCTTATACGATGGTACGGAACCCTTCGTGTGCGAGTCCGACCCGCACTTGGTCACATTTTGCCACTATGGCACCATTGCGCCACTAGTTTACGAGCCGCGAGTGGGCATGTAATACAAAGGTCGCAGGTTCTAAACCTGCTTCCGATTAAATATCAATCACCAAACGAAATCGCGTTATCTCAAGTCACTGACATACTGATGATTATTTACGCATTCTCTTCTACTACTTCGCACTAATAATTCCCTTTCGCACAGCGTGTTGAGAATAGAGATATTTGTGTTCGATGATAACATTTTCTCCTGGCGACTTCATCTGTGATATGATATGACGAACATGTTTATACCATTTGCCAGTTTCATTGCATATCTCTTGTTTATGACTATATGAAAACTTTGTTTTAGCATATTATTCACAAGAAACGTTGATTTGTCTAGAAGACAACCAAATTCCACAGCTGTCATCACATGTTTGCATATATGTTTACCTATTTTGCGGTGGCTTGTAAGCAGCCTAATTTCCAAATTGTAGTCGTTACTGGCAAACGAATGACCGAATCACGTCTGCATTCAGATCTTCTTCCACGTGTCACTGCGTTTACATGTTTGCATAAAGTTTTTGCTCATTTGACGGTGGCTTGTAGACAGCCTTACCATTTAAGTTCGTGTAATGAGGGATGTGACCTACTTTCCAAATTCTAGTCGTCACCTGCACAACGAATGCCCGCAATCACGCTTGCATTCAGTTTTGAAGAGCTTTCTCAGATGTCACGAGTTCCGCCCAACATTGCCTCGTGAGCGAGTGTTTCAAGCACCAACACAGTTTTATATTATATATATTACTAGCTGAGGTGCCCGCCCTCGGGTCAATATCTGGACAACAGCGCCACCTACCGTGTCCAATTGGTCCATCCAAATCGTTTCATTCGTTTAGGAGCAGTTTGGTGACAAACACGAATACAGAGGATTTATTGTCGGGTTCTGCTCGGATCGATTGTGATACAGCTGTTTCGGATTCAGGTTTGTAGTATTGAGAAGGGTAAACATATCTCGTAGCATGGAGCGTTGCAAAAAGCATTCACAATTTCAAATGTTTCAATGAGATCTCCCTGTCATTCTTCGTGCTCAGGCCAAGCTGATCCCAACTCTTTGGAACCCAAAGAGTTGTAGTGTGACTGTTGATATTTAATTGCACATGTATTGCATATTTAATGGCGACGTACGCACCTGACCAATGTTCTCCAGAACCGATTGCGGCGCGGGCGGGGGCAGTAATTAACAATCTGCGCTGATTGGAACCGCCAGCTTTCCTCTCATTGCGTCGCGAACTGCCAGCGCTCAAATTGTAGCACGCGGCGGAGGGGACTAGTGAATTGCGAAGTCTAGTCTGCAGTTGTAGACTTTGCGGACGTTTTGCGTTTCGATTTGAGCGGACGTTCTCTCGATTTGAGCGACGGACAAGAAATTGAGTTTCTGAATCGCGCTTTCCGTCTGACGAGGGTCTCGCGACCGGTCTATAGAGCACGCCGCAGCGGACTTGTGTACAAATTCGATGGCGGTTATTGGGTCCCTGCAAGTGTCTATAAGCAATATGTCTATATGTAATACAATATTTAAATCATACTAAAAATGTTATTGTCCGTTTTCACCACCTTACACTTATTACAAAGTCTACTTTGTAGACATGTTGCGTCCTCCTATTCACGGAGTTTTTTTTTTAAACAGAGGTCTCTGAGCGCAATAGCACGATGTGTCGTGCCCGCGAATAAGTTAGTCCCATCGCCCTAATGCCTATTCTTTGCTAATGTTCTCCTAGTCTATGGTGGCTCCGGCCGCTTTCGAATACAATTTGGTAACATTGGCCCATTCAACTGATCGAACGTCCAGATTAGCAGAATTAAGCGATCCTCTCCAATATCAAACAATAACTCCACAGGCACGGTCCGTTTGGGTTGTCGAAAGTTATAGCCAATTCGTAAGAAATAGAACCGTCATCGGCCAAACGGTTTCCATTGTTTTAGGAGATTTATCTATTGGAGAACCCTCGTCTGATCAATGAGGCGGGGGCTTACGGTCAAACCGTCCGCAATATCAGCTCTCTGATTGCGCATAACGCTCGCCCTTTTCGGCTTCCCGGTGTGGATATTGCGCTTGTTCGCGTAATCGCCGTTAGTGAAGTGGGGATGCTCTGCACCATCCTTCACTGGCACCATCGAATTGGCACCAAGAAAGGAGAGCCGTTGCTAGTAATAAGATTAAGGATATTTTTCACCTACTGCTAATTAGCGTAGTCGCAACATGTCAACAGCTTGCAATCGATAACAGTACAAGATAATCAGCACTTTAGTAATACAGGGCCTTTCGAGTGTCGATTAAAATAAATCGGCAGTTGGTGAAAACCGGGACTAAATATGTCAAATGAAATCAAATCATTGATTTAGGTAAATATACTTTTTAGCACTAAGCATGTACGTCGCTTATTTCAAGGAATGCGACATTTATGTATGTATAATCGACCGTGAAGCAAGGACACATTAGTTAAAGAAAGATCCCTGTAAAAATAACTAGTTTACGAATATACTGCAAGACTGAACCCGAACCAGCAAAACATGTCACAAATCATTTATTGTCACATAATCAGGCATTGGTACAGATTAATCTCACCGCTACCTACAAAATGCTCTTTGTCACGATGCACCCACATACATGTGATAACTAAGTTAATCTGATAAGCTAATTAAGTACGCTTTATCAGTCTATGTGAGCTGTGGTGTAAGTTTCTCGTTTCGCTCAAAAAAATTGGTTCGTGTCTTTTCATAACACGTATATAGGTACAATTATCTTCCATCCTAATTAGTTTCATGGACATATATGTATGACTAATACCACACCCATCGTCATGATATTAGACCAACACACCGCATTCCCGAAGGAATTGCGTGCCATGCCACACCAGGACCGTCCCTTCACGAGCACGGCAACATTAATCTGGATGAAAAAACCCGGCCAAGTGCGAGTCGGACTCGCACACGAAGGGTTCCGTACGATTATGCAAGATTTTACCTAAAGGAATCACGTTTCTTGTATTGGTGGCAACTGAAATGGACAACTCTGTGAACATTTCAGTTGTCTACCTATTACGATTTATGACGCCCTGTGACGGACGGACGGACGGGCGGACAGACGAACAGTCGGACAGCGGAGGTTCCGGCTTCCGTTTGGCACCCTTTGGGTACGGAACCCTAAAAACGAAACATTTTCTTTGACGCTTCGACCATTTTTTCATTCAGTGCCAACCCGGGCGGGCTTAACGCTACATAGGGGAAGAAGACCTACAGGTTTACATGGATTCCGAACCATGGAACAGCTCGCTTTCATGACTGCACTTATTCAACTCCGAAAGAGAAATAAAGTGAGGAGTGATGAAGAGAAAAGAGTGAACGGGGTGGGATCGAACCAATTACCTCTGGCATAGAAGGCAAGTCACCGCGCCACTGAGCTACGAGCCGCTCAAAACGCTTGCCCTTGATCTTGTCCCGAGCGTACCCGGGTACCGCAGCTAGTTTACTTTATTATAGACGGGCTAAAGTCGCGGGCCGCGAATCTTCCAAAGGCTCAGTGGCAAATGCGACAATCCCCGGTAATTGGACGCGGCTTTAGTCGCTACGCGAGTGAGATTCCAAAAGTGCTTTATCTCGAGACTCGGTTGGCACGCTCAATACTGTGGGATTCTTGCACGCGTTCTTACCGTGATATCCTTTGTTTTCAACTTGCAGAACTGTTTTCATTAGTATTTATCTATATCATCATCAGTGCGTATTTTTGAAGCGAAGCTTCTTTGCGGACATTTATTCTGATAGGACAATTCGAACGTGACTCAGAAAAAAACCGGCCAACTGCGAGTCGGGCTCGCACATGAAGGGTTCCGTACCATCGTACTAGATCGATCGTACGTAAAAAAAAATCACGTTTTTTGCATGGGACCCCCGTTTTTTTTATTTTTTATTTTACCTATTTGTTGTTATAGAGGCAAACTAAATACACACTCTGTGAAAATTTCAGCTGCCTACCTATTACGGTTCATGAGATACAGCCCTGTGACGGACGGACGGACGGACAGACAGCGGAGGCTTAGTAATAGGGTTCCGTTTTCACCCTTTGGATACGGAACCCTTAAAAGATTCCGACGAATTGAGAACCTCCTTTTTTTTTAAATCGGTTAAAAAGTGAAATGTCGCGAATGGGAATTGCGAACATCACATGCGACGGAAGTTGTAACGTTCCAAATAAAAAAAAAACAATGGCCGCCGCGCCGTTTCGAACGTTATTTGCTATTTTTAAGTTAAGTTCTCTAGATCGTCAAAGTTTGAGTCGTTCTGACGGGTGTTATGTACGAATGCACATATTGCCGTGGAAGTTGCAAAAGTCGGCTCTGTGTCATATCTCTGGAATTTTTAAACTTCGGGACCGATCATGTTTGTACTGAAATGAAAGGTCTCATTCCTGTCATATTCATTTTTTTTGTGTTACATTCCTGGAAAAGAATACATGTAGTTCATGGTTTCTTAACCTGGAGTCCCCTTTGGGGTCAATAATATCAGTGCTTGGGTCTATATTTGAAAAGATAATAAATACTACGCGTGATCGATTAAAAATAAATATGTTTCTTAACTTTTTCTGTGGTAATAAATAAAAAGTAGTTTTTTCCAAATGCCTTTTTAAAACCACAGCAAGGGTTTTATTTCCCTTAAAGTGAGTTCGGCAGGGGTCCGTAATAATTTTGAAATCCCGCAAAAGGTCCATGACTAAACTCTATTCTAAATAGACACATAGGCTGAGATAAATAGTCGTAACAGAAACTAAGACTAACGAAAAGCAGTACTTTGTGACTTCACTTTGACACATTTTGTATGGACGAAATCTTAAAGTAATTCAAAGTGACGTCACAGAGTACTACTTTTCGTTAGTCTTAGTTTTGGTTACGACTATTTATCTCAGCCATAGAGACGTCAGTGTAGAATATAAATTATTTCATATTTTGCTTTTGGACTGTCTCTTTTTATTAAGTACCTATAACATTATCATACCTTTTTTTTTATGTGACCTGACATGGATGGCTAATACCACACAACTACCGTTATGATATTAGCCCAATACACCACATTCCCGAAGGAATTAGGTGCCATGCCAGGACCTTCCCTTTATGAGCACGGCTGCATTGAACTGGATGGAAAACACGGACAATTTTTCATTGCCGCTTCGACCATCTTTTCATCCAATGCGATGGTACCAATCCGGGTGGGCTTAAACCCTACCACCTAGTAGGGGAAGGGGACCTACAGTTTTACATGGATTCCGAACCATGGAGCAGCTCGTATTCGTGACGAAATGCACTTATCGAACTCTGAAAGAGAAAGACAGTTGCAACAGGTGCAAGTTGGTATTGAACCCGGGCCTCTGGTACGCTAGGCCAGTCCCCGCGCCACTAGGCTACGAGCCGCTCAAAACCTACAAATTAAACTTGCGTTGATGGAAATATTGGTAGCGCGGTGCCGTGAATAGTGTACCTAGCTGTTTGGCTGTGCGCTCCTGAGAGAGAGATGAGGCTTTTAGCGGTTGTTGCATCACATTGCGGAAAGTGGATGCAGGTGCCAAACTACACTTAAGGTGTCCCTTTCCGGCGGGATTATCTCATTCGCGGGCACGGTACAAAACCGTGCTATTGCGCTCTGGGACATTATACGTTTCAAAGAAAAGACAGGCTCCGTGATGAGGAGGATTAAACATGTCCACAAAGCAGACAATGCGCATAGTGTTTGATTTGGTAAGATTTACGAAAAAAAATATTACATAACGACTTCTAGCTAAACCACGACCGCTGGAGTCAAAAATCCAACAAAAACTAAATTGATTATAAATTTTCATGAAACAAGCTATGACCAATCTTTTTAAGATGTATAGATTTTATCGTAATCGTAATCCACCTCCAAAGTTATTGTATAAAACACGCGAAAAATTCGAACCTTTAGATCTTATAAGAAACCTACCTAAGAAACCAAACACAATTGTGCAATGCCAACGGTCATCAGACATCTAGTCCGATCAAATAAAACTATTTTGAGCAAAATTTTGGATCTCTGACAAGAAATATGGGCGTGATCTTGTTTCCCCGTTTGTATGGGGAGTTGAGCGGGATGGCCCATCTTAAACCAGTAAATTTTCTTTGCAATTTATTCTTTACTGGTTGATGGACTCCGCGGATCTATAAGTTTTTGACGTAACTTAGTGTAGTTTGGAACACAATTACCTACTTTCGGAGTATTTTTTACACACATTTGATGAGTTCACTGGCCCCCGACGCCGCCCGCGCTCCATCAGTATTCCCGCGGCGACGCCTCTTCGTCGGAGTTCGGCGAAATGACGCTTTGCAGCGACGTTAATAAATACGGCACAGCTAGGGTTGCCATTTCTAAAATTTGGCAACCAAGACAAGACGTGACAATACGCGTAAACCCCCGGATTTTAGAGCCCAGAACCCGGACATGTCAACAGGTTTTTTAAACAGTCAGTGTCTTAAAAAAACTGTTGAAAATATCATTAATTACCTTTTTATTTATTTTCAGACCTTAAAATTAAATTTAGTGATCTTTTATCTTCATTTTAAATGTACTTACGTAATAAAGCAGAATATTTTTACAGTATGTTACAAAATATTGTACATATCATAATTAGTGTCAAATTACTGTAAACAGGGGTTCACTTTTAGAGGGGATTCATTCCTGCCTGGGACACCGGCACTGCCATTCGTGCGCTTGAAAAAAATACTCAGCAGACGGACTGTCTGTTTGAACTTTATCCTGCATCACATTACATCTTCGTGTATCTGTATCAGTATAATTAAAGCCACTTGTCTAAGGCGCTGAGTGATTCTTTATATTAAGGCGCTGGTACTAGCGAAATCGCAAAGTTAGACGAGGCACCCCAAGTTAACTAACTAAGTCTGACGATTAGAAGTGTCATTCTTACAATATATGATTCCTTGTCTAGGAATCAACCTATTTTCGTTAATATATGTTTCCTATTTCTATACAAAATACACTGCGGAGACAGTGTCCATTTCCGAACTTTTTCCACTAAATGTAGAAATCTAAAAGCAATTTGTTTATGCATATATGCTTCTGTTTTTGCTTATATTTAAAAATCACACTACGTTCAGATTTCTAACGTGAAAAATCGTCTTTTTTATTATTATTATTATTTAAATAAATGTTGGAATCAAAAAATATTAACAATCCATTATCAGTCTGGAGTTCTCTTTGGACTTGCTGAGGCGTTTTACTACATATTATTACATTTCTTTAAAGGTGCATTTGTATGGCGCGAGTAGTTGGCTAGTCCTAGCGCCTTAAACTGTAAACACCAAAGGTTAACGTCGGAATGTACCATCTCTGGTTATTATTATAGTTATTGTTTTTAATATATTCGTCCTTATTTTTCGCTTGAAGAAGAAAGAAAGACCCATTATCCAGAGATGGTGCACTCCAGCCTAAGACTTTTTATTTTCTTTATCGATTATCGGCCATGTTCGTTGTTGTTTAGCCAGCATAATTATGACGTTAGTAGTTCACAAAATGTTCTCCATCAAACCTTTATTGTTGGTTGTTTACAAGATATTTAAAAAACAAAAAAAAAACATACAGACGAATTGATAACCTCCTCCTTTTTTTAAGTCGGTTAAAAATATAGTCTTTATCGCGGACCCGGTAGGCACGGTATAGCACTACTAGGCAGGCGTTGTCCTTCACAGACCTTTGACTACAGAGGTCCTACCAGGGCCAACTAGTAGCTAAGAATCATCCAGGTGACCCCCACAAGAAAAAAAAAACATTCAAAATCGGTCTCGCCGTTTATAGAAGAATTACGAAGGCACGCACAACGAAATTTAATATTTAAAAAAGATATTAAATGACATTTTTGACCCGGCAACTTTAATTATCAAAAATTGTTTTGATGCGTTTGCTGTTGTTGAATATTATATTTGTGGGACTGTATCTAATATGGATTAAGAGTAAGAATGTCGAGGGAGACGGGTAGAATGATTTTGCAGCGACACAAGGGGTCTAGATCTTCTGTCATTAATTTGAATGTTTCGCCGCTTCCTTAGTTATGAAATTATTAAAGTTCAATTATCACAAGTGCGAAGACGCGCCACCGCGCCTCCCGAGTGGAGAGTCTCGAGACGGCACCTTAAGGTGGCCCAACCCGGCGGCCTCAACTCATTTGCGGGCACGGTACAAAACCGTGCTGTTGCGCTCTGGGACCTTCTCTGTTTCTAAGAATAAGACAGGCTCCGTTATGAGGAAGATGCAACCTGTCCACAAAAAAGAAAATGTGCATAGTGTATGATTTGGTAAGATTTATGAAAATTTTAATTTCAAAACGACTTATAGCTAAAAGTAAACCACGACCGCGGTAGTCAAAAATCTAACAAAAACCAAATAGATTATAAATCTTGATTAAGCAAGCTATGTCTGATGACTAATCTTTTTAAGATGTTCTTACTTTATCATTGCGTAATCCACCTCCAAAGTAATTGTATAAAACGCGCGAAAAATCCGAACTTTCGGACGTTATAACTTGGAAACCAAACACAATTTTACAATGCCAATGGTCATCAGACATGTAGTTCAATCAAATAAAGCTACATTGAGCAAAATTTTGGATCTCTGACAAGAAATATAGGCGTGATCTTCTTTCCCCTTTTGTATGGGGAAATGAGCGGGTTGGGCCACCTTAAGGTGCCCCCGTAAGCATCAGAAAATTTCGCCTCCCATACAAACGTAGTTTGCTAATCATTTGAAAACCACTGTAGCAATTTACTTGATATTTGGTATCACATATCTGGCAACAAATATCTGTGTCTGCATGTCTTTGTTTTTTCGGTAAATGTATCCTGAGTCAAACCACAGAGAAAACAAAATTAGTATGAAGATTTTGTTTTTGCTTTCATCTGATTCGGTTTTAATTTTTCAAAAAAACAAAAAAGATATTAAATTTAAATTTAATTGGAACAGCGGTTTCTAAATGATAAGTAAACTACGTTTGTATGGGGAGCATAGCTTACGGGCCGTTCTTAAGGTGGGCCTTCCCGCTCAACTCCCCATACAAACGTGGAAATAAGATCGGGACTATATTTGTTGTCAGAGATCCAAAATTTTGCTCAAAATAGCTTTATTTGATCGAACTAGATGTCTGATGACTGTTGGCATGGTAAAATTATGTTAGGTTTCTAAGTTATAATTTTTCAGTTTCATCAGTTTTTTTAAGTTCGAATTTTTCACGCGTTTTATACAATAATTGTGTAGGTGGATTACTCAACGATAAAATAAAAACATCTTAAAACGATTAGTCATCAGACCATTTCTCTCTAATCAATTTGTTTTTTATTATATTTTTGACTACAGCGGTCGTGGTTTACTTTTAGCTATAAGTCGTTTTGTTCTTAAAATTTTTGTAAATCTTACCAAATCAAACACTATGCGCATTGTCGGCTTTGTGGACATGTTGCATCCTCCTCATAGCGTAACCTGTCTTTTTCTTTGAAACAGAGAAGGTACCAAAGCGCAATACCACGGTTTTGTACCGTGCATTCAAAAACATTTTTGATGCGTTTGCTGGTGTTAAATATTATATTGGTGGGACTAATATGGTTTAAGAGCAAGAATGTTTTTAACCAGACGGGTAGACTGACATTGAAGCGACACTCTAAGGGATCTTGATCTTCTGTCATTAATTTGAATGTTTCGCCGCTTCCTTAGTTATGAAATTATTAAAGTTCAATTATCGCAAGTGCGAAGACGCGCCGCCGCGCCTCGCGAGTGGAGAGTCCCGAGACGGCGCCTTAACGAGTCGGTGATTGGTGCTCGCGAGGAGACGTCCAAATTGGAATTTATAAGGGAGGGGAGCGCGACGCGTCGCTGCGGGGAAGTGATTTCGAGTGCGAACGCTGAGCGGCGCTTATGGGCGCGAATGGAACGATTTTATGGCGGGAAAATTAATTCCTCCCATCTCGGATGTTCGCGATCGGGCGTTAATGATGATGACCTCCGCGCCGAGCGAGAATGTTCGAATAAAACAATACTAGAATTATTGTAATGTATTCGTAAATATTATACAAGTTTTTTGGGGACATTAATGATGTAATGTCTATTTCTCTGTGTGGCCAAATAGCTATTTCATACTTTACACACGGAGGCCCATATCCCGTAGCGTAAAGTCAATAATGCGCGCGGCGGAATCTAGCTAGTGCCATCATGTCAGTGGGAGGGTACGCACGTTTCGCGCGCTCCGTCCCCGCTCGGCAAGGTACGACTAGTCTGATTTTGTAAAATTACTGAATTTAGAAGATTTATTAACAGCAAGGTGGATGTGTACCTCGCTGTGGCTAAAAGGTAAGTGAACTTTTCATTGTCATCTGTAAGTAAACCTTTTAAATAAATAAATAAATAAATAAAAAAGGTATAAGGTTTTTTTATTTCATTATTCTAAGTAGAAAGATAACAGAGAAAATGGCTTTGAACGGTAAAAAAGGTCCTTTTAGAAATATTTTTTATTTCGATGATATTACAAGTGTTTTGGACAAAATGGGGATGTGTACCTTCCCAAACGTACGTTCTATAAGCTCAGTATTTTTTTCAATATTTAATAACTGAAGGCTTTACTGTAATCGACTTCAGAAAAACGTTAATTTTTAGGTATTTATTCCCCTTAAATACATTCAACAAAAAACTCAAGTCAGCCAATTTCGTGTACTTACTGAAATTGTTGACAGAAGTGACGGGTTCCTTGACAAATCGGCAAAGCTAGCATTGATCAAATCAGGATAATCCCTTTTTTCGCCCATTCGAAAAAAAATCCGAGCATTCTACCCAAATCGGTTGCATGGTCTTTTTTTGCTCAATCGTTTTTTTTTTTTATTGAAATACCGGGGTGGAGATTTCATTGGCCTAGGGCGGCCAAAGTCTCAAGTCCGGCGCTCATTCCAAACTTCTATTTCAAAATAATTCCTTTTGTTTGGTAACACATTCCAAATGTGTAGGTATGTGATACTGTGTAAACTCAAAAGGATTGACAATCCACTCTCTGTGTAAAGGTTTGCTTCAAACATTTGATTCTTCTTCTACATTTGCGCTGGCACATTTAAATTTTGTTGGAGATTTTTACGGCCTTCGTATATTCGGGGAATCATATTTTCGGCGGTGTCATTTCACTCACGTCTTCGCATTTCACTCGGGAAACGAACCGACCGTCTATTGCGGCCGCGCCCTCTTCGCCGAAGAGTTAATAAAAATCTCTTAGCGTGTTCCTATTTGCCATTCCGGAACACGGAACGCTCCCCCCCTCTCCGCCCGCGCGCGCAATACTATTATTGCGCATGAAATAAAAATAAATATGATGCAGGGCGCCGACGCGCCTGGAGGCCGTTCGAGGGTTCCGTGAGTCGAACCGAGACACCTGTTCGTCTCGCTTTTTAACCGACTAAAAAACACAAATTTTAACAAAAAAAACAGACTTCAAAGAATAAGTACTAAGCGTCAGCTTGGCAAGCGCAGCTTGGCTACCTTGAGACCGACTCAAATAATAGCAAAAATCGTAACTACAAAAATAGCAATATTTTTTTTACTTTTTATTTTGTATTTGTCAAAGAGTCATAGCGCAACACACCACATGGGAACTAGGTCTGCACCTACCTTATATTGCACGGCTTCATTGAACTAGACGGAAAACGCGGACTATTTTCTTTGCCGCTACGACCACCGTTCATGCAATGCCATGGTATCGACCCGGGCGGGATTAACCCTACCATCTAAGTAAGTTTTACGTGGGTCCAAACCACGAGTCCTTTAGTCGGCTCGTGCCTACGACATGCATGAGAAGAAATGCGGTGGTCCCGTTTCTACGTTCCGTAACCCACACAGAATATAGTATGCCATAGCAGTTATCTTTGCGTCCTTGGAGGAGGTCAATTACTCAATTTTTTACAGCTAACTTTTTTAACATTATAACAAAAATGTTAATTCGACGACCGCGTCGCTCTAGTATTAAATTGTTTGTTCCTAATGTAAATTTCTTCATGAAAATATTCCTGTTTAAAATACAAAATAACCTCCTTTAAGAATATGTAAGGATTCAGTTATCACTACATAGTATAAAACAAAGTCGCTTTCTCCGTCCCTATATCCCTATGTACGCTTAAATCTTTAAAACTACGCAACGGATTTTGATGCGGTTTTTTTTAATAGATAGAGTGATTCAAGGGGAAGGTTTATAAGTATAATAACATTCATTAAATATTGGAGAAATACTGTTATTTTTGAGGTTTCCAATGTGATGTCGTAAAAAAATATTTTTTTTCCACTTACATTGCAAACGCAGGCTGAACCCTACGAGATTTATCAAAATAATGTACTAAGTATTGTATACATTGAAAAGGTCTACAGAAAACTCCGGGATGGTATATATCTATCTCTTATAGATATCCCACAATAAAAAAAAATTCTCATTTACTTTTTGCGACAAATAATGGCTAATTTTCGAAGCGATTATAACCAATACAGCATTAATCCTTATCCAATTAAATACCTTAAATACATTGTTGATTTAATATAGATCTATACGGCCCTTTACAGCATATGATTTAAATTTATGTTTTCGAAGATATTATAGATTTAAAAATTGCGGGATGTAGTGTTTGCGGCGGTACCGGCCGGCCGGGGCGGCGGGAGCGTGCCTCGGAGGCCGCGGTTCTCCCTATAGCACTTTGAATTTATTATTTCTCTAATATCTAATAATCATGTAATAATAATATCTAAGTTTTTTTTTTTCAAATATCTCAATGTAGGAACTCTACGTAAAAATGGTTTATTTGTGTATCATTGTGTTAAAATAATATTTTTTTAAATGACATTATGCCCGTGCAAAGCCGGGACGGGCTGCTAGTATGTTATATAACGATTTTACCACTACGGAAAAGAGTTATTTCTACGTACATAATGTAAACGTGTTCAGAAATAATACCGTAAATAAAATATGAATGACAGGTATTTTATGCAGAAAATCTTTAAAATTGGGCAGTATACATATAGTACGAAGCCCTCGGTGCGCGTACTCGACTCACACTTGGCCCATTTTTATTGCGGGCGGAGGCTCTTTAGATGGTGGCGGTGGTGGTGTAGCGGGGACTCCGGGCTGCGGCGCCCTTTTGTGTCCGCCAAAACGGCTCGTTGTGTCCGCTCGTGCGCGCGTATTCAAATCAGTTACACGCAACGTACGTGACGCGCGACGTTGGCTCCTCCCGCCCGGCGCTATCGCGGCCATTGTTATCTGCGTCGGTGTTGTACTCGCTCGCTATGAAGCCGAATCAAACAAACGCATTCCACGCCGGTGCATGTTGATACAGGCATACATTAGTTCGAAGTCTTAAGGTGGCCCAACCCGGCGGGACTAACTCATTCGCGGGCACGGTACAAAACCGTGCTGTTGCGCTCGGGGACCTTCTCTGTTTCAAAGAAAAACACAGGCTCCGCTATGAGGAGGATGAGGAGATTGTGAATTTTCATGAAACAAGCTGTGTCGACTAATATTTTTAAGATGTATACATTTTATCCACCCCCAAAGTTATTGTATAAAACGCGCGAAAAATTCGAACATTCGGACCTTATAACTTAGAAACCAAACACAATTGTACAATGCCAACGGTCATCAGACATCTATTTCTAAATAAAGCTATTTTGAGCAACATTTTGGATCTTTGACAAGAAATATGGGCGCGATCTTCTTTCCCCGTTTGTATGGGGAGTTGAGCGGGTTGGCCCACCTTAAGCAGCGATCTAATTTGATCGTTTCGTCGATCGTTTTTGGCGATTCCTCAAAAAGGCATTTTTGTGCAAAAAGGCAAAAAGGCATTTATTGATATCACACACGTTCGTTGAAACCGAAAGGAAAATATATCCGTTAGGATATTATTCATTCTGTGGGAAAAGACTTGAGAAAAGATGGCGCCCGATCAACAGCTGTTTTAGTGAACTTATGGAAAATCACTCTATGGTAGCTGTGAAATAAAATTAAATTAACAAACTGCATACGTAGGTACATATAGTATTGATATTATGTGACTGTACGTGGTTGGCCAGCCAGAGATATTAGCCCAACACACCGCATTCCCGTAGCAGGTAGGTACTATGACAGGCAGGGCCTCCTCGCACCCCCTGGCTACGGGTCGCTAGCATGTTGTGTGACGTTTACCTCTTACTAGGTGTTTATTACTTAGCTTTAATTATTAAACCATAGCTTAAACAAAGGAGTTGAGGAAAGGACACCAATTAATTGCTGTAAAATATGTACATAATTATTATTATAACCGTGGCGAAATATTATCGGATACGAGACATCTATTTATTTAGATAAATATGACCTTCATCCATTTTAAAACAATTACAATTTACTTTATACCCAAATGTTTATACACAAAGCTATTACAGCATGGTCCAATTTGAACTGTCGACCTTTACAGTGTACACGGCGAATAGAAGCGTCCCGATTCAGATTGCTCGCTCAAAGATGTTAGCATCGACCATCGTCTAAATGCCCGCATTTACGGAAACACTAGACAAACAAATGACATTCGTTAAAGCTTTTCCTCATAGTTCAATATAATCAATCCCTCTAAGCTGAAGCTGAATTCTCACCTAGGAGATATTCAACAGTTTTTTAAACAATACGGTCGAAAGACGACAGACAACGCAATAGAAACGTCAAAATGTGACACTGACAGCTGCACACGCAGTGCCCTACCTCCAAAGAGTCAGCATGTACCTTAGATGAAAAAGAATGGATACGGTACCTCCATACTGATAATAGTTCAAAAGCGTTCCTATTTTTAAAAAAACTCACACACCTATACTTTTACATGCACACCAAACTCTATACGTAAAGGGTAAAAGAGCAGGACAAAGGTATAAGGAAATGCATCATGCGAAAAAGTGACAAATAGATTCATCTAATCGCGGAAGAATGAAATGAGACAACAATTTCCTTAAATTGAATTAGTTATAGCGTGAGAAAAAGGGATGGTGACATTTGTGACGTCTGGTCGTAGATATAGTGCAAAATTCATCCTAATCCATCATGACACATCAACGATGCGCGCATGCTAACCCCTTTGACCAGAATGGCGCGTCAAAACTAAATGAAAAATGAAAGTGAAAACGGCAGGGTTGCCAAAAATGATCACAAAAATAAATAACAATAGATTGTATTGTACATTAAAATATTAAGGTTCCTATTCATAGTTTATTCATATATTCATACAGTTCAGCAAAATCGAACTACGAGTTATCTTAGGCAGAAGATCAGCCTAGCCATTCAGCGGGGGAACGCGGCCTCCGTCATCGGCACGTTGCCAATTGCGCCGATGATTGAGGAATATTTTAATCTTTAGTTGTGTTTTATTCCTTTTTCTGTATTAATGAATTTATAATAATATATAAAAAAAAATACAAACAATAATTTATATGTACTATAAATAAAAAAAAAATACCGTTTCTTTTATGACTATTTTCAGAGAATCCAAAGTTTCTCATAGATGACAAGAGGTTCCTATTTAGTGCTAGTGGTCAGAACAAGTAGTACCATGATTGTATAGTTAACAAGGCATCAAATAATCTTTTCGCGAAAATGAAAAAAATATTAATGGATTCATTCTTTAAACCATCGTTTTTCTGAGTAAATATCATCGATATTAAGGATAAATTAATAAAGTCAAATATACACAATTTGTAAATATTTAAATTATAAAATAAAATAAACACAAAGAGGGAATCATTAATGTATTGCAAGTATGGGTCAAACATTGCAAAACTAATAACATTGATTATTCTTGAATTGTCTATGTTTGCATTTTATGCATTTAAAAATTTCGTTCAATGCGTTTTAGATGCTAAAAATAGTCCAAATAATAGTCAGTACAGTGTTATGTAAAACCTGTTGATGATTATTGCCGTTTGCTGTAAATGTGTGATGGTATTTTGATAAACCACTAAGTTCTTTCTTTTTACAATTTTTTTTATTTCCTTCAAATAGGTTCAGTTTATTACGCTTTTGTCCCTTTGTCGCGGCTTTAATCCCCGGATAGGTTTTATGTATATGATAAAGTTTAACATTTACAAATTTTTCGATAATAGCCCTAAGAAGATGATTAAGTAAGTCGTGATAAGTCTATGATTAAATGTAGCAGGTTGAAGAAATGAATACTCATTCAATGACAAAAGGACATTTGAGCCAAGAAACGACTTGAGAATTTTAATCTTTATGGAAACGAGCTGTCTGTCACATGTATAATTTTGACCATTTTCAAGGATTTACCTTTTTAGCACAGCCTCAGAACTAAGACATATTATACAAACATCCTAAACGACATTATAAAAAATAATAAGTACGTAGACTATTGTTTTGTGGCAGCCCTACTTGTTTTTAAAATAAAATTTAATTTAATATATAATACTGAAATGAAAACAAAAATAAAAATCGAACTGACAATTTAAGTTTGCTTGTGCCAACCCTGTTTGCGCCTTTACAACACATAAAAGGTTTCAGGTCAACTAAACTAAAAATATACTGAATATGCTTGTACTTACACATGGAATGTGATTTCATTGCTCTTGTTGTGCTTATTAGTGTTATTTCGACATTTGTCAACCACGCAAGACATTTTGAAGGCATTTTGTTGATATTTTGAAATCTTGCCCAACTGACGCGATTGACGTTTGACACCGACTGAGAGCATATGAGCTGACTGAGCTTATATTTGACGGACCGTAAAATTTTTTTAGTCCCCTATCCATTCCTTTTTCATCTAAGGCATGTACGGCATTTCTCGACGTAATGATGGCGTGATGTCGTTCACGGGTCGCCATTTTGAGGGCTGTCAGCGCGAATCGGACCAGTTTGGAACGCGCTATCGAGCAACCGCCGCCGCCGCCGCAGCGCGCACGCGACGCCCGCCGCAACGCGGCCGCGCCGTAATGTTTGTCGAATAAATCTCAGGCGGAGACACAATGGGAAAGTAAGAGGAAGGAAGGGCCGCGGTAGGGCTCCGGGCGCCGTTGAACTGTGCGAGTCGCGAATAAATCTCGCCGGCGAGTGACGTAGGGGCGAGGGGGAGGCGTGGGGGTGCCCACGTCTCGCTAGGTAGATGAGCGATGAGGGCACGTACGTGACAACTAATGCGGTAAATCAACCTGGAGCGTTTTATGTGCTTTTGTTTTAGGGATCCGTGGCGCAGAGGTCGGGTGGGGCGCTTTGCCTATCGAAAGCGTATAGGCCAAGGAAAAGGAGAGAAGAAGCATCGCATTTAAATTTGGTTGAATATTAATCGTAAATTGTTGAAAATGTATATTTTTGAACATTATGTCTGCCTACAGAACCAATACGGTAAAAACAACTAAATAAGTAAATGAATAAATAAATAATTAAATAAATAAGATAATTAAATTATTAAATAATTCATTTACTTATTTAGTTGTTTTTACCGTATTGGTTCTGTAGGCAGACATAATATTAATAACAACGATTGTTGTTTTTGTGTTTGTTGTAGAGACAGCACCATAACCTATATTTTTGAACGGAATACCAAACAATTAGACGTTTTCTTAATTCATGATTACATTAAAGTACTCTTTTTTAGTTTAATAAAAACATTAAATTGCGATCTATGACATCTCTAGGTTTGCATAATTTGGCACAGATAAAAAATGCTTTTAATATCGACTCTGGTAAACTGAATTTTGTGTTTTCTTTTTGGTTAATAGGCATTATGCAATTATTCATTTATCTATGTGGGTTTTACCACATTTTCGTAATTAACATTAGGTTAAATAAAAAAAATGTTTTTAGGCCAAGGTACATTGAGCTGTTGTATTTTGTGTTTATATTACAGAAACCGGACTCAAGCCGATTGTGTGTTTTTACTCGTCTATAAGTCAGGGTTATACTTTTGATCTGGATTTTAATTAATTATAAAATCATTTTGTTTCAGGTAAGTGTTCTTCCATGACGAGAATTCGCCAAGCATATTCAGTAAGATACACCAAACCTACAAGCTGCTCCGTCATTACTTTATCTTTATGTCTAAATGCAATAAGCCTCATGGGAAATGCTATGTTAATAAAAATGTAAGCTGGGAGAATCCTGCGAAGGGTTGGGCCACTCTAGGACGTTTGGTCCGCAAATAAATTCCGTTTGTTCAGAGCCAAATAGCGGGCACTAGAATCCGGGAGGATTGTCCAATTGAATCGCCGAAGCAGCGGGGGCGACCTCTGACCTCTTCCTTTTCGACTGATCCTAGTACTCCAACTTGCAGCGTTTTAACCTTTTTACTTAGGACAGTTACATCAAATAATATTAAATTCTCCTCCCTCTTACGCATACTGCTGAGGTTGAAAGAGGATAGTGCCTTGATTTATTTTTAATAGGTTGTGGGTTCAAATCCTCGCCCCGGTCGTGCACCATTTTCTTTCTTTCTGAGTCGGATAAGTGAATTTCGTTCAGAACCCACGTTAAACTGTAGGTCCCCTTCCCCTACTAGGTGGTAGGGTTAATTCCGCCCGGGTTAGTACCATGAAACTACGGTTGAAGCGGCAACGATTTTTTTTTTACGTCTAGTTCAGTATAGCCGTGCTCATAGGATTTCTGGCATGGCATCGAATCCCTTGGGGAATGTCGTGTATTAGATGAATACCATGACAGTAGTTCCGTGATATTAGCTATCTATGTCAGGTTCAATAAAAAATGCAATTAAATGTTTCGTTCCCGAATTGTGTCGAAACATAGTTTCAAATAATTGGCCAAGTTCGAGTCGGAATAGAATTTAATTGATCGAATATACTCCAGGTACTTTAGCCTTAAATCAGCACTTAGAAAAACATTAAATCCGAAATGCAATTTGTTTCTGATAAACGTAGTATTTCATGTGGACGTGTGTACATTCAGTTTGCAACATTTTGGGCGGTCCGGAAGATAGAAATAAAATATGAAATATGTTTGAAAAATGATATCACCTAAAAAAAATATTTGGAAATGTTATTTAAAAATGTTATATGTTAGCTAATTTTAGGTGTAATACTGTGTAAATAAATTTTTTTGGTACTATTTTCATAATATCTGCAAAACAAATAATGAAAATTCTATTTTATTTTCTGAAATTGGAAACTGACCGCAAACTCTATTCTGTGAAATTTGTAAAATGTTGCAAATATTAGAAGCACATTTTTTTTCATTTTTAATTTTTACATTCACACAAAAGCTAAATATAAAATTCGAAATACGTATAAAATCCTTCGTTGTATAGTTTTAAAAGAATTTAATTTTCTTTTACGTATTCTAGAAAGAAATATAGCAATAGCAAGTTAGGTTCGCGGCATAGATTTTTTTTAGTAAAAACATTTTTTTAAATACATTTCCGTAATTACAAAATTGTTGCAAATTCACAGTTACATTACGCCTTAAAAGACTTAACATAAAATGTTTTTTAATACCGTTTCTAAATATTTGTTTAGGAGATATATATTTTTTAATACATTTTAATTTCTTTTTCTATCTTCCGGGCCCCGCTAAATGTTGCAAACTTAATGTAAGCATATGAACATGAAATTATATATGTCTGAGAAAAAAAAATCATTTCGGATTTCATGTGCTTCTCAAACCGTATCTATCCCGGTATAATATAATTTGATTCCGAGAAGACGACGCTTATTTAATGCTGTGGGTGCGGTAGGAACTCAATTCAAGAATATAACGAATTATACGGGGCTTTTACTGATTCGTAACCACTTTTTTTTATGTGATCTTCTGTCATGGTTTTAGCCCAACACACCACATGGGAACTAGGTGCCATGCCAGGCCTTCCTTACATTGCACGGCTGCATTGAACTGGATGGAAAACACGGACAATTTTCACTGCCGCTTCGATCATCGTTCATCCAATGCGATGGTACCAGCCCGGGCGGGATTAACCCTACCATCTAGTAAGTAAGGAAGGGACCTACAGTTTAACGTGGAATCCGAACCTTATCCTTCTTCCTTATCCTACCTTATATAATACTTTATCATTGCGTAATCCACCTCCAAAGTTATTGTATAAAACGCGCAAAAAATTCGAACTTTCGGACCTTATAACTTAGAAACCAAACACAATTTTACAATGCCAACGGTCGTCAGACATCTAGTAAAGTTATTTTGAGCAAAATTTGGGATCTCTGACAAGAAATTTGGGCGTGATCTTCTTTCCCCGTTTGTATGGGGCGTTGAGCGGGATGGGCCACCTAAACGCATGTCTGGAATGTCTGCTATCTTAGAACTTTAAAATATTCGACAAATATATCGCATATTTCGAAGCTATTTTAGATGTAACTTCCCCGCAGCTCTAATGCGAAATACATATATCGCTCTATTAGGGTTCCGTACCCAAAGGGTGCCAACTGAACCCTATTACTAAGCCTCCGCTGTCCGTCCGTCCGTCTATCACAGGGCTGTATCTCATGAACCGTAATAGTAAGACAGCTGACATTTTCACAGAGTATATATTTATTTTGCCGCTATAACAACAAATAGGTAAAATTTAGATTAACAACAATTAAAGGGGGCCCCCCTCCAAAAAACGTGATTTTTTCCGGTAAATCTTGTACGATGGCACGGAACCCTTCGTGTGCGAGTCCGACTCGTACTTGGCAGGTTTTTGCATATCGTGGAATGCGTTCCGCGAGTGCACAAACAACCTCCGTGTGCGTGAGGTATTGAAGGCTGTTTGGTTTCAGATTACACGGACAATGTGTCCTATCACAGCACTTCATCGCTCCGAGGTCACTTCGCCTATTTAACCGCGTATTTAAGTGTATATTGGTATGCGAAAGGCCTTGGTTCGGTGGCTCTCTGAGCTGTATACCTCGCGATTATGTCTTTGCATAGCTTAAATATGAATAAATGCTGAACCAAATATATATTTTTAAGTATTTTTCTCACTTGGAATTTACCTAAGGCTTTAGATCTTGTGACAAAGCAATAATTTTGACATCCTTAGAAAAATTTCGAAGTCTGGCTCAAGAAAAATTTTTTTTTCACGAGAATCGGTTGAGAAATGCGGCCTTTAGAGAACAGCCGGACAGACATACAAAAGTATTTTTGTCCAAGCTGAAACGGAGATCTGCTCGCGCTTCGCGTTCGCTCGGTCAATAATAATAATATTCTTTATTGCGATCCACACAGCAGTACAATGCCTTCGCATTGAATAAGAGATTGAAGAAGCTTTAAATAACCCTATTCTCCGTAGATTTTACATCTACATAATCGTGTCCAAATGAATGACCCTGGATCGAGTGGTGCCCTGGATAATTTCTATATTATTCCGATAATAAATAATTCTTAATAATTATGCTAACCAAAAGAAGTCTTGGGAAAGAAAATATCAAAAAAACATAACCTATAATATTTCGTTTCATACTTTGTGCGGGAACGCATCATAAAGTCCAAAAACCGGCCAAGTGCGAGTCGGACTCGCACACGAAGGGTTCCGTACTATCGTAGAAAAAAAAAACAAAAAAAATCACGTTTTTTGTATGGGAGCCCCCTTTAATTTTAATTATTTTTTAATCTTACCTATTCGTTGTTGTAGCGGCAAAATAAATACACACTCTGTGAAAATTTCAGCTGTCTACCTGTTACGGTTACTGAGATACAGCCCTGTGACAGACGGACAGACGGACGGACGGACGGACGGACAGACGGACGGACGTACGGACAGCAGAGGCTTAGTAATAGGGTTCCTTTTTCACCCTTTGGGTACGGAACCCTAAAAAGCACAAGGTCCAAAACCCATACATTCCAAAATACTTACGAATACGGATATTTTTAATTGGGATAGGTTAGGGTAGGTTAGATTATATGCATTTTATAATACACACGAAAAATACACACGAAAAATACACACTTTTGGACGTTCTGGGTTTTGGACCTTATGCTTTTTGGACTTTATGAAGGCGACCCCTTTGTGCTGGTAAATGACATATTTTTTTTTTAAGACAAACTAAACCTCTTCTTTTCGTGTAAACCATATTCGAACTGCATCATGCAGTACATCTTTTATCTAAAAACTCGTAAAATAAAACGTGTCACGAATGACAGTTTAGACGTTTTTAAGGTGAGGTCGCTCATGCGACATCTGCAATAAGCTTTGAGTCTTCTTCCCCATTAGCAGATGTTTATAGAACGTTACGTATATAAACGTTTGGTTATAAAACGAGTAGCAGTGCCACGAAACTTCACATCGATGTTGTTTCAATAAATATCTACAGCCGTTATCGCATCGATTCGGCTAAATGAAAGTCCTCCCCCGGTGTGTAGACGGGCGCGGGTGGGTCGCATCGTGCGAACCCGAACAAGCGCGTATGTGGCGTTCTCACGCTCCTATTTTTGGTTCTATTATACAGGGTGTTAACGGAGTAATGGTCCAAACGTTAACCACGTGTTCCTTGGCATATTTGGAGCAGAAAAGGTAGATAACATTTTTTTGTACGACTGAAAAAAAAATCGTCCTCCCCATACATTTATGTTAAATTTATGGGGATGACAATTTTTATAAAGTTGGAAAACAAAATGTCTTCTACCTTTTTTGTTTTAAATAAGTCAAGGAATACGTGGTTAGCTTTTGGACCATACCTCCGTTAACATACTGTATATACTGCCCAATTTTAAATATTTCCTGCATAAAATACCTGTGATCTTTCATATTTTATTTACGGTATTATTTCTGAACACTTTTACAATATATACTAAGAAATAAGAAAAATGTATGGGGATGACAATTTTTTTTTTAGTCGTACAAAAAAATGTTCTACATTTTTTGCTCCAAATATGCCAAGGAACACGTGGTTAACGTTTGGACCATAACTCCGTTAAGGGCCTGGTACTAGCCAAATCGCAAAGTTAGACGAGGCACCCCAAGTAAACTAACTAAGTCTGACGATTATAAGTGTCATCCTTACAATATATGATTCCTTGTCTAGGAATCGAATGATTTTCGTTAATGTATGTTTCCTTTTTCTATACAAAATACATTGCGGAAACGGTGTCCATTTCCGAACTTTTTTGACTAAATGTAGAAATCTAAAAGCAAATGGAATTTTTTGTTTATGCATATATGCTGTTTTTGCTTATATCTAGAAATCGAATGACTTTCAGATTTCTAATGAGAAAAATCAACTTTTTTTATTTTTATTATTATTTAAATAAATGATGGAATAAAAAAATATTAACAATCCATTATCAGTCTGGAGTTCTATTTGGATTTGCTGAAGCGTTTCACTACATATTATTACATTTGTTAAAAAGTGCATTTGTATGGCGCGAGTAGTTGGCTAGTCCTAGCGCCTTAACATCCTGTATTTCGTTTATATTCTTGCGATTTTTATTTAGGAACGTAGTCGGTCATACTCTTTTAATTCAGCAATCATGCCCCTGAAATTCACTGAAAATTGTACGCGGGTGATCAAAAATATAATACACCCTGAAAAAGAGCGACTTCAAATTATTATAAAATGTGAACGCACCTCGCCAGAATTGTATTTTTTTACCCGCAACACCGCACTTCGCCTCTGTATCTAAGGTTGAATTGTAGATAATGCCTTATGGCATTAACTCCGCCTTTTGTAAACCATATTGGCTTGCAATCAAATATTATACAAACAGTAGTGTATGGATGCTTCCTGGACCTCAGTCGCGCTTTTGACACCATAAATTATGACATTTTGTGGAAAAAGCTACAAGCGGCCGGGGTCCCGGATGACATTACAGGTCTGTTGAGATATTGGTACGGGGGCCAGGTGAATGCTGTGCGCTGGGGAGATGCGATGTCGGATGAGTATCGGCTTACTTGCGGCGTGCGGCAGGGCGGATTGACGTCTCCGGACCTGTTCAACCTATACGTGAACCAACTGCTAGAGGAGCTCACCAGTGCCAAGGTCGGATGCCATCTAGGCGACACCTGCATCAATAATATCAGCTATGCCGATGACATGGTGCTGTTGAGCCCCTCAGTCAAGGGGCTTCGATAGGCTTCTGTGAGAGATATGCATCTAAGCACGGCTTGACATATAATACCAAGAAGACAGAGGTGATGGTCTTCAAACACGGAGGGGGTCCCGCTTACTGCCCGACGATAACCTTGAACGGATCTCCTTTGAGAACCGTACCAAGGTTTCGGTACCTCGGCCATATTCTCACGAAAAACCTGAAAGACGACGAGGACCTGGAGAGGCAGCGACGTGTACTGGCAATGAAGAGCAACATGTTGGCTAGACGATTCCGGTATTGTTCTGTCCAAGTTAAACTGACGATGTTCAGTGCCTACTGCCAGGCGCTTTACACCAACCAGTTGTGGTACCAGTACACGCAGCGAGCTTATAACTCGCTGCGTGTACAGTACAACAATGCACTTCGTTGCATATTGGGATTGCCTTGGAGATGTAGCGCGTCTGGTATGTTCGCCGAACACCGACTAGACGACTTCTTTGCTATTATGCGGAAGCGGAGAGCAGGGTTTATGGAGCGTATTAATAAATCAGATAATGAAATTATAATTGCAATTACTAGTCGGCTGTATTATATTAATGAAGTGATTGTAGAATTAAAATATTAGATATTAGATAATGAGTGTATTGATGCTGATTTTGAATCTAATTTAATTTAATTTAATTTACTGAATTTGATTTTAATTTACCTTATTTTGATTTTTTTTTCTCACTGCTTCTAAATATTGTTGTTATTGTTATTTAATGATAATTGAATTTCCTTTTTAATTTTGATTTTACTAGAATTTTACTTGAATTGTAATTTAAAATGTTTTATTGTTTTATAGCTCACATTATTTTTCTTTTGATAGATTTGTACATATGTAAACTTTAACTTTATCACTATATGGGTGCAAAATTGCCTGAAATAAACCATTTTATTATTATTATTATTATTATAATACACACGATAAATACACACTTTTGGACGTTCTGGGTTTTGGACCTTATGCTTTATGGACTTTATGAAGGCGACCCCTTTGTGCTGGTAAATGACATTTAATTTTTTTTAAGACAAACTAAAGCTCTTCTTCTCGTGTAGACCATATTCGAACTGCATCATGCAGTACATCTTTTATCTCAAAACTCGTAAAATAAAACTTGTCACGAATGACAGTTTTGACGTTTTTAAGGTGAGGTCGCTCATGCGACATCTACAATAAGCTTTGAGTCTTCTTCCCCATTAGCAGATGTTTATAGAACGTTACGTATATAAACGTTTGGTTATAAAACGAGTAGCAGTGCCACGAAACTTCACATCGATGTTGTTTCAATAAATATCTACAGCCGTTATCGCATCGATTCGGCTAAATGAAAGTCCTCCCCCGGTGTGTAGACGGGCGCGGTTGGGTCGCATCGTGCGAACCCGAACAAGCGCGTATGTAGCGTTCTCACGCTCCTATTTTTGGTTCTATTATACAGGGTGTTAACGGAGTAATGGTCCAAACGTTAACCACGTGTTCCTTGGCATATTTGGAGCAAAAAAGGTAGATAACATTTTTTTGGACGACTGAAAAAAAAATCGTCCTCCCATACATTTATGTTAAACTAGCTGCGGTACCCGGCTCCGCTCGGGTTAGTGTCGGCTAAATTATCTCATGGATAAAAAGTAGCCCACATGACTGGTCCAAAATAGGGTCAAACTGGTCCAGGACAATGTATCCATGTACCAAATTTAATCAAGATCGTTCGAGCCGAAATAGCATGATTTAATGAGAAACATCATAATTCCCATTTAGAGCTTCGTTGACGTTTGGTGGCTAGTTATTTAAAAAAAAAAACATTTGCCGCGAGAACCTTTCTGCACTTTCACTGCTACATTGCTTACCTAGCAAGTAACGTGTAACGTAGGTAAGTTTTGCGTGGACTCCAACCCACAGCCAGCCTCAACATCGAAAACAGTAACCCATCTCGAACCTGACTGCTCCCAGAGATGCTATACATTGATAAAATACGCATATAAATCAGGTAAGTGGTTCGCATGTTATAAGACTTTAAGACTCACTACTTACCCTTCTGGTAATGAAGCGTTATATTATGTAATCTATAAGTTTTTAGTAGAATCAGGCTAGACGTAGATACAATGCACATCTAAATCGAGTAATTGGTTCTCAAGGATTTTATTCTATTGGTCGCTCCTCCGGCGATTTAGCGTGATGCCAAGTAGTCCTAAAGTTGCAGGAAATACCAAGCCGTACTTCAGTAAAAGTAAGCGCTGCCGCCGCAAAGCCGAGCCGTGCATAGCATTGCAGTTTGTATGACAGCCCCATCTTAGCGTAAGTGGAACTGAATTCTATTTAGCCAATCCTAATTCCCGGGTAGTTAGATGTACATGTACTAAGTTACAAATCGCTAGTGCCTTGAAAATTCGCCAAACGGACACCAAACAGTCACGACGTCTGCCCTCCCCCCGCCGCCGCTCCCCGCCACCGCCCCCGGCTCCTCTCCCCCTAGTGTGAAGTAGAGCTACCGGCATCGTTTTCGCAGCCCCGTGAAAGTTCTAAAGCCCATGGGCACATAAATTGTAGCCTATGTGTTATTCTGATGTATAAGCTATATTATTGTAAAGTTTCATTAGAATCCATTCAGTAGTTTTTACGTGAAAGAGTAACAAACATCCATCCATCCATCCATCCATCCATCCATCCATCCATCCATTATTACAAACTTTCCCCTTTATAATATTTATTAGATTTATGGGGATGACAATTTTTATAAAGTTGGAAAACAAAATGTCTTCTACCTTTTTTGTTTTAAATAAGTCAAGGAATACGTGGTTAGCTTTTGGACCATACCTCCGTTAACATGCTGTATATACTGCCCAATTTTTAATATTTCCTGCATAAAATACCTGTGATCTTTCATATTTTATTTACGGTATTATTTCTGAACACTTTTACAATATATACTAAGAAATAAGAAAAATGTATGGGGATGACAATTTTTTTTTTAGTCGTACAAAAAAATGTTCTACATTTTTTGCTCCAAATATGCCAAGGAACACGTGGTTAACGTTTGGACCATAACTCCGTTAAGGGCCTGGTACTAGCCAAATCGCAAAGTTAGACGAGGCACCCCAAGTAAACTAACTAAGTCTGACGATTATAAGTGTCATCCTTACAATATATGATTCCTTGTCTAGGAATCGAATGATTTTCGTTAATGTATGTTTCCTTTTTCTATACAAAATACATTGCGGAAACGGTGTCCATTTCCGAACTTTTTTGACTAAATGTAGAAATCTAAAAGCAAATGGAATTTTTTGTTTATGCATATATGCTGTTTTTGCTTATATCTAGAAATCGAATGACTTTCAGATTTCTAATGAGAAAAATCAACTTTTTTTATTTTTATTATTATTTAAATAAATGATGGAATAAAAAAATATTAACAATCCATTATCAGTCTGGAGTTCTATTTGGATTTGCTGAAGCGTTTCACTACATATTATTACATTTGTTAAAAAGTGCATTTGTATGGCGCGAGTAGTTGGCTAGTCCTAGCGCCTTAACATCCTGTATTTCGTTTATAATCTTGAGATTTTTATTTAGGAACGTAGTCGGTCATACTCTTTTAATTCAGCAATCATGCCCCTGAAATTCACTGAAAATTGTACGCGGGTGATCAAAAATATAATACACCCTGAAAAAGAGCGACTTCAAATTATTATAAAATGTGAACGCACCTCGCCAGAATTGTATTTTTTTACCCGCAACACCGCACTTCGCCTCTGTATCTAAGGTTGAATTGTAGATAATGCCTTATGGCATTAACTCCGCCTTTTGTAAACCATATTGGCTTGCAATCAAATATTTTTTTAAGTTTTAATTTCAACTTCATTTTAATTTTCATTTCATTCCTTATCCATAGGTAGGATACCTACACTTTGACTTACCTTGTGTGGCCTTAAGTTCGTAGCTAAGGCGTAGGTCACACAAGGTTCTATGAGAGCGTGTGATCCTGTACGGTATATTTTTCTTAATATTATCGCACGTAACAATTACCCAATAATGAAATAATTAAATCTCCAAGTAATGGTAGCACATAAGAAGTTTTACTTCGTAGCCTCACGCATTGTGTTCCTATTGCTTCGTGGAGAAACGCTTGTGTGGCTTCTTCTATTTCTACAGACGGCTACGCTTACGCCACCCCGCCCCCCCCCTTACCCCCTTCTCCCCCGCTTAAGAATCGCGTTCCGATTTCCGATTCCCGCGATAACCCTCTCCGGAACTAGAGTCCCGCTCGCTCTGATTCGCCGAGACGAATTTAATTTGATTCCTGGCGCAATCTCGCCGCCAGCAGCTTTTGGAATTTTTCACAATTTTTATTCGCTAGGGGAAGATGCTCTCGCGTACTTATTTGAATATTACGACTGTGGCGAACGCGAAGACAACGGATAAAACTTTTCCGAATTCATATATTTCCCCGTGATATTGTGTGCGGATTTGCATCGGCTTACGCAGGTGGGTTTGTTTTCGAATCGTTCCGTAACGCGATGATCTGATTTGATTATTTCGAAAATTGACTGTTTCTGATCATTTGCAAATATTTGTTTTAAATCCGCTTTAGACAATGCATTACCAATGCTGCCATACACTTTAACTAGGATTGCTTGTTTGAAAATTGAATTAGGAATTAATTAGTAGTTATAATGCAATCATAACGTTTCCGATTTATAGTTTTAGTGCTTGTGCTCTTTTCAATTTATTTTATTTCAATGTATTTGAACCAAATAGAGTGTGACGTTGCTATTCTAACGATTTCTTTTTTTTAGTTTATTAAGGAATCACACAGTATTACAGAATACAATTTACAGCTACAAATAATAATATTTTAACACCAGCAAAGATTCCGTTAAAATAATACAATGAAACAATAAGAAGTAATCGTAGAAATAGAAAAAAATAATAATAACATTAAAACTTTATACAAAAAAAACCAAGGGATGCAAGACAAAAATGTAATACAGCGTAAACATAAGAACACAATGTACCTAAAAAATAAACTTTAAAAGACACGACAGGCGCGGTCCCGTCAGATTTTTTTTAACTGGACATCGATGGCCAAACTGACTGTCAGACATTAGCATAACACACCACATGGGAACTAGGTGCCATGCCGGAACTTCTTTATGTTGCTCGGCTGAATGGAACTGGATTAATTTCGTATTTGTTTCAAATAATGTGATATATCGACCGTTAAGCAAGTACATTAATTTAAGGCAGAGCCCTGTAAAAAAAACTACTTTTAGTTTCGGTTTCTTTATTTCCTCCATTAGATGTATATTACACACTCGGATTCGTCATTTTTTTTCCTGTCGGTTCGATTACTTCTGGCAAAGAAGAGCCGACAAGAAACTTCGTCAGGTTGGTCATTGTATTATTATTTTTTCCAGTGATACTCACAAACTAGTTTACAGTGATTGACTGACTGCTTATGAATATAATACACAATTTACAGGGCTCGTCATTTTGTTAATGTGTCCTTGATTCACGTTCGATTCTACGTACAAATCACATACTTCCTTAGTACGAAAAAGTATGTTCTGACCAGTTTCCTGGGTCTACAGGAACATTGTCTTATCATCTTCTGGCCAGCTCGTCTGCTCCGTCATTGCCAATTGATCCGCGGTGCCCATTGATCCATTGGAGAGTTACCCTTACTTGCTCAACACCGTTCAGTAGTACAACATGCAACGAAAAGAACAGAAGATAAAATAACTGCGCTGCCCGCACAAAAAATTAAAGTGCTCTAGTGTAATGTGTCCCTTAGATATATTCTGGGAGTTCACGACATTTTTGGTCACGATATGGTAATTGGCTGAATCTGGGTTCACAGGTTAGAGACCAACCCTTCGATTTTAAAAATGTCGGTCTGTCTGCGCCATGTGGTTGCGTTAGCTAGATAGGCTATACAAAATAAATGTTGGCATGTACCTGCTGATGAATATACTGATTGTCGGGACATATTGATACCTATCAATCATAGAACAATAACCAGGCGGATTTTTTATAAACACTTAAATATACCTATGTAACTATAACCTAAATCGCCGAGAACTACGAAATGCAACTAAATATTTGTTTTGATTTAGTATTACTAAGCAAGTATGTTATGTTATTTTCATGCTTCGTTATTTGCAGCCATTTACATTTTCATACTTTTTTTTGTGACGATAAATACTTTTTCATCTAAGTAATGTAAACACTTGGTGCAATCAGACGGTTACATTTAGCTTCAGAGGATCGGTCTTTGTCTGTCAGTTTCAGCCATTTACGTTATCGATGCCATTTTTGTCACGACCTCCCAGTCTATTACACCATGCACCGAAAAGAACAGGGGGCCCATTCCGGTAAGAGTGAGTTCGAGTTCGGGAGTGAGTTAACCTAAAAATAGCTGAGAAATATATTATTATTTAAATAACGGAACCGTTATTTATACTTCCGACGTATTTACGGGACGGACCAGATTTATATCTAACTGTAATGATGTTCAAGAAGTGTGGAAACATTACTATTTAAAAAAGTGAGTTGATATTTAGTGACGAATTCGAACTCACTCTTTCCCTGAATCCCCTGTACATAGTAGAACATAGTAGAACTGCACTGCCGACACAAAAAATATAGTGCAAGTGTAATGTGTGGCTTAGATAGAGCAGGCACCGCCGTTACCAGACCCCACGCCTCTTCTCCTACATAAATTGAAACAGAGAGGAACTCGCTGCCCCCCTCAACCGCTACTTAATGTTCGCGAACGCCGTGGAGCTGTAAGCTTTTCGCGGTCTCTTAAGTAGTTCCAGCGCGGAATATATTTGCTCTCGCTTGTTTATCGAATGCGGGATTTCTCTCCAGTCCGTACCGATAAAGCGGAGAATGCTGCTTATTTATTCGGTGCGCTACTCTTGTTTATGATGCAGGTACTCTGTAGACTGAATTGTTTTTCTTATCGCCCTGGGAATGAGGCGTGCGGGCCACTGGATGCCCTAAAGTGATGTATGTGAGGTTTACTGTTTTTTTAAACTGAATATTGCGGTACGGGCATGTCTTGTCATCTCGGGTCCTTGCGCTGTTGGCGGAAACTGCAATCGACGTGTGAACAGCCGTGACCACTTGCTGGTTGCTTTACTCGTGGTGGATTTAGTTCCAGGAACCCCGAATTCGATAACGCAGGAATTTCGCTTGCACTTTTCGGTGCTGCACACTAAGTGCAATTTTTCTTACCTCTTATTCTTATATCTTATATCTTATTATCGCCTCAAACTATGAAGAATGCTCGCCTCATCGTGATTTATTCGCGTCGCACAATATCGCCTCCGGATGCACCGAGGGGCACGGACGGTATACACTCATGAAGCGTTTAAGCTTAGCTTTCGCCTGACGTCATCGTTGAAAAATTTAAAAAACAAAGGTACAACGCTAGGGTTACTCGTGGCTGTCATTTCACGAGTAATAGAGTTTTGTGACTCGCCGGTGACTGTAAATCACAGGCGATTGTGAATTTTAAGCGTAGACCCACAGACCCGCGGCTGCCGCGGCCCACTAATGGAAGACGCCCCCGCCGCCGCCATTGAATTAGGCGTCGTCGCCAGAGGCGTAGCTATCCTACGGTGGAATGGTACAGTACACCTCGCCCCCCTTTCATTCGAAATGTCAGACATGGTAACAAGTCGCTGGCCTGATTATTTTTAAATTCGAATTCAATTGCAATATTGCATTCAAATCTGATTTATTTTGATATTCTTAAACCATAACATTCGTATTGAAAGTGAACCGTCAAAATTTAATACGCGGCTTATCTCCGGACTTACCACATAAAATGCGAACTAGTCCGGAGATAGACGGCGTATTAAAGTTAGTAAGCCCACTCTAGATACTACTATTTAACACATCTCCTTTAGCCGTTCTTCAAGCTTACGAATGCCACGAGTTCCATGGTTCGGAATCCATGTAAAACTGCCTTCCCCTACACCTCGGTAGGGTATAAGCCGGCCCGGATTGGTACCATCGCTTAGGATGAAAATATGGTCGAAACGGCAAGGAAAGATTGTCTATGGCTTCCATACAGTTTCATCCGTATTCTTAAAGGGATCCTTACCTAATTCCTTCAGGAATGCGTTGTGTTGGGTTAATATCACGACAGTGAGTATATTTTTAGCTATCCACGTCCATTACATAAAAAATGTGGGTGTTTTAGAATCTGACCTGACATGGATGGCTACTACTCCTACTGCCGTCATGGTATTAGTCGAATACACCACATTTCCGAAGGATTTAGGTGCCATGCCAGGACCTTGCCTTCATATGCACGGCTACACTGAACTGGATTGAAACACGGATATTTTTTAAAGCGGCACTTCAAACGATAGTTCATAGTTCATAGTTCAAAATATTTATTCAGTAGAGTATGTTATTTCAAGTGCAGCTAACTGCACTTAATACTATAGAACATTTCAACATTTTACTATAAGTAAAATAATAATAATTCATACCTGTCCAAATGCCCTGTCGGTTGTCAATTAATATTGTTATATATATAATAAGTTATATAATAGGTCGGGGAAAAAGTCTTTTCGCATTATAGTATGTATGAACTTGTAATAAAATCTCTTTGGCTATACTATTTGTATCTGGCTGGTTTTGGTATCAATGAAAGTTTAAATTTTAAAGAACATAATTCCAAATTCAAATTAGGAAAATGTGTGATTCTCATTTGTTTTTCGTACTGTCAAAATGAGTGAATCTAATGAAGAAATTCGATACATTTTAAAATTTTACTACAAAAAAGGTAAAAATGCAACGCAAGCCGCGAAAAAAATTTGCGATGTTTATGGACCTAGTGCAGTGTCTGTGAGAGTAGCACAAATTTGGTTTAAGCGTTTTCAATCCGGAAATTTTGATGTCAAAGATGCACGTCGCTCTGGTCGCCCTATTACGGATAAAATGGATGCCATTTTTGAAAAAGTGGAGCAAGATCGGCATATCAGTAGTTACGACGTAGCTGAAGAACTAGGAATTGACCACAAAACAGTTTTGGCGCATTTGAAAAAAACTGGGTACACAAAAAAGCTCGATATTTGGGTACCTCACGAGCTCACTGAAAGAAACCTAATGAACCGTGTACTCATTTGTGATTCTTTATTACGACGTAATGAAACCGAACCATTTTTGAAGAAGCTGATAACTGGTGATGAAAAGTGGATCACGTACGACAAGAACGTGCGAAAAAGGTCGTGGTCAAAGGCCGGTCAAGCTTCACAGACTGTGGCGAAACCCGGGTTAATTCGCAACAAGGTGATGCTGTGTGTTTGGTGGGATTGGAAGGGCATTATTCATTATGAGCTGTTACCACCAGGCAGGACCACCGATTCTGAACTCTACTGCGAACAACTGATGAGATTAAAGCAAGAAGTTGAGAGAAAGCGGCCGGAATTAATCAACAGAAGGGGTGTGGTTTTTCATCATGATAACGCTAGACCTCACACATCTTTAGCCACTCAGCAAAAACTAAGAGAGTTTGGTTGGGAGGTGTTAATGCATCCGCCGTATAGTCCTGACCTTGCACCTTCAGATTTCCACCTGTTTAGGTCTCTTCAGAATTCTTTAGGCAGTGTCAGGTTAACATCACGAGAGGACTGCCAAAACCACTTGTCGCGGTATATTGATCAGAAGTCCCAATATTTCTATAGCAATGGGATCATGTCCCTACCTACAAGATGGCAAAAAGTTATCGAACAAAATGGTACCTACATACTTTAGTTAAATGTAAATAAACCATATTAAAAAATGTTTTGAATTTTCTTAAAAAATGCGAAGAAACTTTTTCCCCAACCTAATATATACATATAACTTATTATATATTATAAAATAATGCAGAACTTCAAAAATAACATCATATTTGACGCTTATTCCTTTTTCTGGAAGGAACCTGTGCGGGAATAAGTCGGACTTCCGGCACGACGATGCCGGAGACTCCAACAGATTGGATGAAGAAATTTATATATAATATTGATAAGTACTAATCCATCTCAGAAACGGAAAGAATGTGGTGCATGACCGGGGCGAGCATTTTAACCCATAATGCTTTAGATATAAGAGGTCCCCGGCCACCCAGCTGCGCCACTGCGCCCTTTCGGGGTGGGTGAGGTCGTTTGTCTAAATCTGCGGGCTCCTTGCGGCGGCTGCGGGGAGGAGCGCGAGTTTCGGGAAAACACCTCAACATTCAATTACTGTCTACATACATCGCGCGGCTGAGTGCGTCGTTATCGCTCCGGTCTCGGCGGTGCTTGCAGCCGAACTAACGCTGCACTCTGCCAGCGCTCTGTGCATTGTTATTCCATGACATCCATGATATAATCCTCTAAATATTTGTATGAAATTGTTTAAGGGATTATATGTTAAGTTATAAAAAAAATCAAAACGTAGACGTATGTCTCAGTTGATTTATTTAATGTGCAAAATATCACGGATGTTCGCGGATACAGAAGAAGCGACAAGAAACTCACTGAGGTCCTAACACCAATGATATCTTTGTTCTTCGAGCTATAAAATTAACATTACATTATTCCTTTAAATATATGCCATTATCCCATCTTACCAGAAACAAGTAGATTTCAATGAATAAGATTTCTTTGTGAGATTCTGAGCACCTAGTAATATATATTATATCGAAAATAGTGCACAATGCCGTATATGTGACGTCAGCCGTCCATGACAAAATAAAAATAAAACTGGAAAAGCTTGCGGTAACTTTTTCCTCGGAGCTGAGAAGTTTTCAAATTGGGGATTAAGCGTAATGTAACCCGTCCGCACTCGAGGCTCTTTCTTGCAGCGCTTCAAATGAAAATGGGCGCGATGTCACTGATACACTTACCCGTTTTGCTAAACTCACTTTGCCAAGATGAAGTGCCTTCTAGAATGAAGTTTTGATTGAAGTTCAAGTTCAGAAGATCATGCATGCATGTTATCTCGCATGTTATGCAAAATTCAACCTCCATAAATAAGTTTTAAAAATTATTTCAAGGCATAGATAACTGTTCGGATTCCACTACTACATGCAAGCCGCCGCCGCTCCGCGCCGCACTGTGGGCTGGATTTTTAGTTTCATAGACATTCATTTATGTTTTAGACAATGTCATGTTTTTCGTATTGAAATATAGTTTAAAGGTATAGACAATGCAATATTATGTGTCGCGAAGACATTTAATAGCTGTAATGCATAAATAAATAAAATATCTGAAAATAATGTATGAAGATGACATAAAAAACCACAATATCTCCTTAATCGCCCATTTGCGCGTTATTCTCTTTCAGACAGTGGTTCCGCTATTTATTTAAAGATTTTTGGCATCATTCATATTTCGCGCAAAACTGCGATTTTTTTTTTAAAAATTGTAAACAAATAAATATTTCGCATACGTCCCTACTATGAGAATTATGGCTTTAGATGTTTTATTAATGATGTAAGCCGGAATTGTAGCGTTGAATTTGCCCACCAAAAACTGAAAGGTAAATGGTGATACCCAAACAATGAATGTTTTGAAAAATATTGAGCCCAAAAATAAAACAAGGACGTTACATGCTTAAATATAATAGGTGTAATTAATAAAAAAACTCCAATAAAACAATGTCACAATACAAATTATTGGTATCTAAAACATTATCAATGCACCAAAAAACTTAAATTGTGTAATTAAATAATAAAAATCTATTGATTCATTGATTTACATAGTAAATGTATTTTAAACTGTTTACGTAAAGTTAAGATTACTATAAAATATTTATATATTTAATATGCCTAGTCATTTTAGTGGGTGATTTTTCTACGAACTGGACATGGATGACAAATACCACACCTAACTTCATGATATTAGTCCAATTCACCACATGGGAAGTAGGTGCCAATAATCTTCCTTATATTGCACAGCTACATTGACCTGGGTATAACACACCGGCAATGTTTATGGCTATGTGTATTATTTATTGATTAAACAGATCGTTGCCCACATAAATAACCTATACCTGTAAAATAACATTTAAAGAACTTCGAAAAATATTTAGAATCTTTAAATACAATTTTCACATATATTATAATGACAATGAAAGGTAAAAAAATATCTTTATTGCTTAAATATAACCTAACCTAGTCTTCTAAATCACTATCCTCTGTATCAAAATCTAAGTCTATAATATTAATATCACAAAATTCGAAGTCACGGTTCTCAAGTTCCAAAAGGGTAAGAGTTTCAGGAAACAATGACTGTTTCTTTTTCGCATCCATTTTAGGTCTCGTAGCAGAAATCACGGGATCTGAAGAGAGAAGAAGCATGTTTAAGATATCCTCATTAGAACTTTGTCTACTCTTCTTTCGAGAATGGTGTTCCCGAAATCTTCGGAAATCCTTATTTCGGGCCTCAGAAGCTTCTTCTGAGAGTGCCCCAATGGGTACAACCGCGTTTTTTTCAATTATGTCCGCTCCGTGGATAAGCAACTTGTGCACGGTAGAAGACATGTAGTACCAATTGTAGAGCTCTACATACCGCTCAGCTGTCTTATGGGCATACGATTTGAATTCGGAAATGTTGATTTTTTCTCCCGATGTAATTGCTTGTAAAATGACAGCTAATCTGCGAATCAACTCTTCGTCAACCCCAGTGATTGCTGCAGTTTTTTCAGGACACTCAAAAAATCTTCTTGCCGTATTACCATCATTTGTGGTTCCTTAACCCTGCTTGACGATATCAACCAATAGGTTCAGCTCGTCTTTAAAACGGTCCTGGATGGTTTTTTTTCTTATCTGCAATAATGTCTTGTCCTCGTCCTCTCTCACAGCCCATTTTTTTACATCCAGCCGATAAGCGATATGGAGAAGGCATTCCATTGCGTTGATGCGCGCGTGAAGCGATGACAGTCCGAATTTGTAAAGTTCAGATTCTACTCTTTTTTGTTTCACAGTTTGTAAATTGTTCATCTCTGAATTGGAGCTGCAAATGAATTAGCTTGAATGCAACTTGGCCAATCAATATCAGCCTGCAACCAATCTTCGTACTCCATTCTAAAAATCTCCATTTTCCGGTGGACTTGCTGCCATCTTTTTACCGCAGCTTGGGTAAATCTTCGACAAAATTCTCTTAGCGTCAATCGATCTTCATCCGAAAGGCTGTAGTCTAATCGCGATACTACTGTCTCAAATAATAGGAGACTATCACTCATCTTGCCAGCATTCTTCAAAATCACAAACAAATCTAGATTAGTCATTAGGCTCTCCATGTTTTGAGGATAAATTGTCACTGTTAGCGATGTAAAAGCTCAGAGGGAACTAAATTATATTTGCAGAAGCAGATCTTTTTATTGCAAAGTAATTAGCTCCTTCAAACTTGATCAAATAAACTAATTAGTTCTAAATATTGTATTAAACATTCCGCAAAAGGGCTGTGGATGTTACAACAATAATGTAATTAGGTACGTAGAAGTTATCATTACCTAATGACTTATTGAAAAAGTCACATTTTGTCTTTTGTTGACTTTTAACTCATGATCTGAATATTGTTTCTTGGAAATATGTTCATGATTAATAACAAACAAAAAACAACTTCGTACCGGCTACTAAGTATCTGCATTTTTTATTTGTAGTGAGGGCTCGAGGTTTACAAGTGCAATAACCAGACATCAATAAAACCTCCATATTGATTATTTTATTTACCATTTTGTTCGACAGACTGATTTGAAATGAAAAAATGCGCATGGTTTGTTATTAAAAACTAACCTAACCAATTATATATGTCAACATAAATAGGCCGGATTCTATTGCTCTTACCGTTTTTGTGGACCAAATTCATCATCACTGGTCTCCTTGCAACTAACAACTCGCCCGTAATTTATATAATTATGTAAAAGTCTAAAACTATAAAACCTAGAGAGGTTTACTTAACACAATACAAATATTATGGATTTTAAAAAGAGTTAAGTTCAGAAATTTTCAGTTTTTTTGGTGGGCAAATTCAACGCTACAATTCCGGCTTACAAACCCCCTATTTAAACATCATTAATAAAACATCTAAAGCCATAATTCTCATAGTAGGGAAGTATGCGAAATATTTATTTGTTTACAATTTTTTAAAAAAAAAACGCAGTTTTGCGCGAAATATGAATGATGCCAAAAATCTTTAAATAAATAGCGGAACCACTGTCTGAAAGAGAATAACGCGCAAATGAGCGATTAAGGAGATATTGTGGTTTTTTATGTCATCTTCATACATTATTTTCAGATATTTTATTTATTTATGCATTACAGCTATTAAATGTCTTCGCGACACATAATATTGCATTGTCTATACCTTTAAACTATATTTCAATACGAAAAACATGACATTGTCTCAAACATAAATGAATGTCTATGAAACTAAAAATCCAGCCCACAGTGCGCCGTGACGCTCCGCGCCACTGCGCGAGCGCACGTCTTTTTTGTTCTATGTACAATATCATTATTAAATAAATACAATTTAAAACAATAACAAATAGCAATTTTTATTTGCCTACTTTATTATATTTATCTCTTTTTTTTTCATGTTCTGCAATATAAATGTGCAATGTAAAAGAACAAAAATTGCTTGAAATGTAAACATTAAATAGCCCACGTATAGTCACACGAAGACAAACCGAAAGTTTCGCGTGTACAGGGTAATGTATTCATGAGTGTTTCTAAAATATGAAAATACTCGCCATTTTGTAGCAATGAACTTAACTGAATTTAATTTCTAAATTTAAAAAAATCGGTGGTTTTGAAGTTAAATATGTGGTCTTAGAAAGTAATTGAATGTAATTTCCGGTTATTACTCGTATACATAAATGTCTGCACTGTTGTGTTTATTTCTTCGTTTTTTCGGCTAGGGTAGGTCTTCTTTCTCCATTTACTAGCGGAAAGACCACGATGAGAGTGATTGATCCTACTAGGCTTTTGACGTTGTTCATATAACTGAAAGAGCCTTAACATGACTTATTTTAAGCCTAAGCCCCTGGCTTATTACCCCTTATTACAAAGAACGAAAGTAGAAAAAATGCGGCATGCGGGGAAAATACCTAACTGATGCAAAAAAATTATTTTTTAATAAATACTATTTTATTTAGGGTTCCGCATCCAAAACGGAAACATATTATTTTGTCTTCGCTGACCGTCCATCTGTCAGCGGGCCGTAAAACGGTAGACAGTTGAAATTTTCACAGATTCTGTACTTTTATTATAACAACAAATAAAAAAAATAAAGAAATGGGTGCCCCCGTACAAGTGACGTGGTTTCCTCGTGTTAAATCTTGAACCTAAACCTTCGTGTGCGAGTCCAACTCGCACTGGGCGGTTTTTAGATGCTCCAGTACGCCACGGAGGCTTTATCCAGTTTAATCACCCCCCCTGAAGTGGCATCGGCTGTCGCGGGCGCGGGGACGCTGCAACTCGATCCAGCCTCGCCTCCCCCCTCCACCCTTCCGCCCCGCCGACGTGACTTGACGGTCTGTTTGAGCAACACTCCGCGCCTCAAGGATAATGTGTACATATCGTACACCCACGTTATGTTATGGCTGCGCTGCGGTGGCGCGATGGCACGTGCCTTGAGATCCGCAGGGGCATTGCACTCTTTTAGCGACTCTTTTGCGAGACGATTGTGATTTCAGTTTCAATTTATGTATCATAAAATATATCAGCGGACCCGTTAGGCAGACGTTGTCCTATCACATACCACGAAACAGCGCCACCTACCTAAGCCAACTATAGCCACCACCCAGGTGACCACATAAGAACATCAAAATCGTTCAAGCCGTTTAGGAGAATAATTATGAACACACGTCTACCGAAATGTTTTAGTATATATAGATAAAAGTTTCGATAGACCATGAAACAGCGCCAACTACTTAAGCCACTTATAGCCACCACCCAGATGACCACATAAGAACATCAAATTCGGTCAAACCGTTTAGGAGAATCATTATGAACACACGCCTACCGAAATGTTATAGTACATATAGATAATAGTTTAGATAGAGAGTTCAGATATTAGTTTATTTTAATTATAAACTACCTATTTCACTTTATTTAATTAGTAAATTTTCTTAAAGTAGTGATTTCCTTCATCAAATCGCAATGCTGTTAAATGCGTCGCTAGCACCGTCGATGCTTTTGTTCTGGAGAAACTTCGAAGAGAGAAAATGAAATATTTCAAAATTTTCTTGAGATGTCTTCGAAGGCGGTCTCTGCTTCCGTGGCTGTCACGGCAGCATTCCTTTTCATTGCACATCGTTTATCGGATGTTGTCTTGCGACAGTTTGGGAGCAATCGATAGACGTCATAAGTGGTTTGATATCCTTTAACTCTATTTATGTCGTTAGTTTATCTTCAACAGCCAGAATCCTGTTTAAAAAAATCGCATCCATTTAATACAACCTAATTCTATAAATTTAGTGTGAACTGTAGCCAACGTTCCTTGGGAATGTTCCTTACCACTGAAGTGGCGTAGAAAACTCAAGATAAAACAAAATGCTTTGCAATAAAAAAAAATTCAAGAACAAATTTGTCTTTTGTTTGTCTCTGAAAAACATGAGCTGGCTAAATTAATGTTCTGGCCGTTTTGGCACTCCGTAGTTTTGAAAGGTCGCCCACTTTAGTCTCCACGATACCTCCCTACATCGGCGAATTTCAAGGATCCAATTACCTCGTAGGCTTGCGCAGTTCGCACGCTCTGTCTGCGCGCGGCGGCGATGGCGGCTCCTGAAGCATCCATCGTCGCTTACTCGCTTTCAGTTGGATTAAATTGCCTGTCCGTCCTTCACGTGTAAACTATACTATAAATAATTTTGACAACAGAAACAGGTCTCATATCAATCTACTTATTTAAACTTGATACGCGTGGAATATGGGTGAGACAATTTTTCCAAAATATTAATGGATTAAGCTGAGGAGGCTTTTTTATTTCACTGTAAATAAATTGATTTATAGAATGTAATATTTCAAAAATATATAAATAAATAAGGCTGCCCTATTCTCGTAGCTACATGAATAAAATAAATTAAAAAATATTATGTCTCTCATGTTTTTCGAGGAAAACTGTAATTGTACTGTCATTTTGCGTGCGAAGCAAGAAAACTGACAACCAAATTCACCAAATCACTCCTCACAAAAGGGATGGGGAAGTACGTAATAAGATTTGGTATGGGAATATAAAAGGCTTCACCTGTATTACCGGCGTCGCGGAACTTCATACGAGCTGCCGCCCCCTCGCTCGCTCGGCGACCGCTCGTGGTCCGAGCGCTCCCCGGCACGGGATAAACCATAGACCTCGCGTAGCGCGCTGCGCTTACAAGACGAACAAACAGTGGGAGTGAGACGTCAACTCGACGTACCACTACCGCGAGTTAGAGGGAGATGGAACACATCTGCCCGATGAGACCGCTTCTGAAATCGTTATCAATACATTGGCGCTCATGGAATTTGAAATGTTTTTTTTTTTGTGAAATCTTTATGATTTCTCTAGTTTTCCATTGCATTTGAACGGGAATAAAAAACATGGAGAAAAACCCTTTTTTAATGGTAAATGAGGTGACCCACTAATTCTTTATCGACCAAATTTGAGAAAAGTTTGGAGTCTTGGAAGGTCACAAATAAGAAGCACTGTTCACAAGCGAGACGTTTATTCCAACTAACCAATATCTTGTACAAAATGCAAAACTAAAAATGTTTAAGACTACCGTCATTTCTTCAAACATTACACCCTCACACTTAATATATACTTAATAATAACAATTTACACCCTATAAACCAACACAAGAGAAACATTAAATAGCATGTATACCCTTTTTATTAATTATTAATCTACTTCCATCCCATATCGTTTGACGGGGTACCTAGGGCGTGTAATGCGCCCCCCCACTGGGGCGGTTGGTGTCGGTGCACGTGCACGAGCACTAACCCCTGGTTCCGGGTCTGGGACCCGTTTAGGTGAGGCCTTATGAGCGGAACCTGGTTTTGACGTAGAGGGTTCCTGGGTCTCCTGATATGGAACCCTAGGAGGCGTAGCACTGGGTTCCGGTGTAGTTGAGCTCTCTTTTTCTGGTTCTGGGCTGACATCCGGTATTGCTAAATTGTTTCCTGTTATACGACGTCTAACTTGGTCTATGTGTCTCTTAAGCACCCCACCGCTACTGTTCTTCGCCAAATAATTCCGAGTACCTACCCTCTCCACTATCTCACCTGCCTGCCACTTATCATTTTTACCAAAATCTCTAACCCACACTTTGTCTCCGACCTGAACTTGACGCTGAACCCCGCCTGCTGCCTCCACTTGCCTAGCCTGCACGTTCCGCACGCGTGCCCCGCGGTCGGCCTGAAGCAGGTCCAGCCGCGTGCGTAGACGACGACGCTGCAGCAACGCTGCCGGGGCCGCCCCAGTCGTACTGTGTTCGGTGTTTCTATATGCTAGTAAATAACTTTGCAACGCCGTGTCCAAATCTACCTGTTCCTTTCTAGCCTTTTTAATAGCACGTTTGCACAATTTGACAGCATTTTCTGCAGCTCCGTTAGAGGATTGATGATATGCACTTGAAAATGTATGTTTAATACCATTTATGCTTACAAACTGTTTAAACTCTACACTTGTGAAGGGTGGACCATTGTCTGAAACGATTTCGGTGCATGCACCAAAACGAGCAAATGTTTCCCTCAGCTTACTGATAACCGCCGCTGCTGACGTACGCTGCATTTGAAAGGCTTCTATCCATTTTGTCGTGGCATCTATTATTACAAAAAAACTTGACCCTTTATATGGACCAAAAAAATCTATATGTAAACGCGTCCATGGATTCGGCGGGTGAGACCATGGTTGGACTACTGCCTGGGCTGGAGCTTCCGCTTCCGAGTTACACACTTCACACAATTTACATGCACGTTCTACATCCGCGTCTATGCTTGGCCACCAGACATAACTCCGGGCTACGCTTTTGGTTTTTACAATACCCATATGGCCCATATGCAATTCTTTAAGTACCTGTTGTCGATGCCGTTCCGAAATAACCATTCGATAACCCCACATAATGCACCCTGAATCGAGGTATAATTCATTTCGTCTGTTAAAATATGGTTTTAATTCCTCTTCACAAGATAGGGGCCAACCCGACCTTAAAAACCCATAAATTTTACATAATTCTGGGTCAGATGCCGTAGCTTCCTTAATATTTATATGTTTCAATGGAAGAGCCTCCTCAACAAAATTTATATATGTAGGTTTATTTTTAGAGGAGTCTTTCTTGACGGCGGCTGGCAATCTCGATAGCGCATCAGCACAGTTCATTTTCGTGTTAACATACTCTACATCATAATCATATGCCGTTAGCATTACAGCCCAGCGCTGCAGTCTGCTCGCTGCCATCACTGGAATACCGGCCTTCGATCCAAAAATTGTAACTAAAGCTTTATGATCTGTTCTGAGGGTGAACTTCCTGCCATATAGGTATTGATGAAATTTTCGTATTCCGAATATTATAGCTAGGGCCTCTTTGTCAATCTGAGAATAACCTCGCTCCGCTGAGTCCAAAGTCCTCGATTTATAGCACACCGGGCGTTCTCCACTCGGAGTGATATGTGACAATACTGCTGCTACCCCAACCGCCGAGGCATCACAGGTCATTATCAGCTTTAAGTCCGGTGAGTAATGTGCTAGCACCTCACTGGAAGCCATCAATTTCTTTATATTTGTAAATGCCGAATGACACTTATCCGTCCATTCAAAAATTTTATCTTTCCGTAACAGTTCATACATAGGGGCTAACACTGTGCTAATATTTGGAATAAATTTCGAATAATACATGATTAATCCGAGGAAAGACCTTAGTTCCGAGACATTTTGAGGGGCTGGTGTATTTTTTATATCCTCCAACTTCTCGGGGCAGGTGTCTATCCCTTCTTCACTAATGACAAAGCCTAAATACGAAATACTTCTCCTGAAAAAGTCACACTTTTGTTTTTTTACCTTAAGTCCATATTTTAGCAAACGTTGAAATACTATATTCAATGTTTTTATATGTTCGACCTCATTCTGACCTGTGATTATAATGTCATCCAAGAAGACCCCTACATTCTCTAAATCGCCAAAAATCTGTTCTAACTTCCGTTGGAAAATACCCGGTGATGAGCTTAGGCCATACACTAACCGGTTATATTTAAAAAGCCCTTTGTGCGTATTTATAACGGTGTACTTCTTGGAACGCTCATCCAGTTCGAATTGGGCATAAGCCTGAGATAAATCGATTTTGCTAAACCTCGTTCCTCCTTCTAGCCTGGCTAGGACATCCTCGACTCGCGGTACTGGGAACCTATCTACATCTAGTACTTTGTTTAAAGTGATCTTGTAATCCGCGCATATCCGGATGTCACCCGATTTTTTCATTACCGGTACTATCGGTGTTGCCCAGTCCGACGTCTCCACGGGTGTCAATACTCCACTTTCCACCAGAGACTCCAGTTCCCGCTCCACCTTGGCCTTGAGTGCATGCGGCAGCGGTCGCGCCCGAAGGTAGCGCGGCGCCGCTCCTTCTCGCACGTGCAGCGACACCAGTCCCCCCGTAAAGCGGCCCAGTGTTTCGGAAAACACTTCAGCATACCTGGAACTGAATTCACTAACATTGAAATAGTTATTCCCTTCCTCTTTTACTTTGACACTATGGTTTGAAATCACGGGGATTTTAATTTTAAGTGACAATAACCATTGCCGGCCCAATAAGCACACTTTGCCCGCTTCTACGACATACAGGTCCAATTGTTTTTTAAACTCTCCGTATTGTACGGTGGGTCTTACAATTCCTAATGGTCGCACCGTTTCTCCGGTGTAATATCTTAATGATAGCGTACACGGTTCCAGTAAGAGGTGCGCAAACTGTCTATCATAGCATTGACGTCCGATGCAAGTAACAGCTGACCCCGTGTCGACCTCCATTTTCAATGGACGCCCGTCGACTAATAGCACTAATGTTATAGGCCTACAGTGACGTAGGTCTACGTGAAACATGGGGAAGTCCTTTACCTCTTCACTACTGGTGTCATCCGACTCTTCAGATTGTTTGTGCGCGTCCTCTATATGATGGGACGGCTGGTACACGCGCTCCTTGCCCCCGCGGCTGTTGCCGCGCTGGGGACACACACGCTGCAGGTGTCCGACCCGGAGGCACCCTCGGCACGTGAACGAACGGTACTTGCAGTGCACCTCCGCATGTTCGTTGCTTCCACACACAGAACATCGAACTCTCCCCGCGATCGCCGCCGACGCCGTGCGCGCACCTGCGCGTGACAGTGACAGCCCGCCATTTGCTTGTTTGTCCGCCGCGCGCGCCCCCTGTCGGTAAGCGCGTGATCCGGTGACCTTGTGGCACTCAGCCGATGACGTCACCTTCTCCTCACCGCTCCGCCGCTGTTGTCCGCCCGTTGCCGCCGCATTTTTCTCCGCTGCTTCAATATTTTGCGCCAATTTGAATGCTTGCACAAACGACACCTTTCCCTCTGTGAATAGTCTCTGCCTTATGAGGTCGTTCGAAACTCCGCAGACGAACTGGTCACGCAGGCTGTCGTCGAGCCATTCTGCAAATTCGCAATATCGCGTCATCTTTTTTAATGCTTCCACGTATTGAGCCAACGTCTCCCCGTCTTCTTGCCGCCTCGACCGAAACTTGTAACGCTCGGCCAACATGGATGGGCGTGGTAGTAAATGTCCCTCCACAATTCCTACCAACTGTTCGTAAGTCTTCTTTGCCGGTGTTACCGGCGTACATAAATTTACTAGGAGCTCGTATGCTTCGCTCCCAATAACTGTAATTAACGTCGGCACTTTCATGTCTTCTGCTACTTTGTTCACTTTCATAAATTGATCCAACCGCTCCACATACAGTGACCAGTTGTCACTGCGCAAGTTAAATTCTCCCATCTTACCGATCGACATGATAGGTAACACTCGGTGGTCCTCGCGGTCGTCCAATCGAAAGCACGCTCAAGGTCCAGTATCGTCGCCAGAAAAGTTTGGAGTCTTGGAAGGTCACAAATAAGAAGCACTGTTCACAAGCGAGACGTTTATTCCAACTAACCAATATCTTGTACAAAATGCAAAACTAAAAATGTTTAAGACTACCGTCATTTCTTCAAACATTACAGTTTTAACTTTTCCTCATTATTTCAAAGTAATACTTAAAACATAAGTACAGATCATTATTTTTAGATTTTTTTAAGTAAAAAAAGAAATTTCAATACATTTAGTATGAAACGATTTTGGTCTCATCCGTCAGTAGACTCTTGCCCTGTTACTAAAAAAACCCAGATCATCGTCTGAATAGTTATACAGTGCTTTTTCCCTTTCTCTTGAATTCGAAACTGCATATCAATGCAAAGGACAAAACATTGTATAACTATGCAGTCGATGATTTGGGTTTATTAGTAACAGGGTGTATGTCTATACATTCTAAGCCTGTGGGATAAACGCGCGCATAATCCATCCAGTTTGTCCGGAGCGACGCGGCCGCCGAAAAAGTTGCTAAACGAATTACCAACTCGCTCCCGGATCCGCCCCGCGCCGCGCGCCCCGTCCCGCGCGCCGTATCGATCTCGTGTGCCGAAACTATGGAGCGTCACGCAACCGTGCGCTTGTATCGAAGTTTATCAACTATACTGACATATGTGGTGGACTCGCTTTGACTACTTGTCTTTCGGGAGGTCACGACATTTTCGGTCACGATAAGTTAAGGTCGGCCCGTAAGCACCTGAAAATTTCGCCTCCCATACAAACGTAGTTTACTAATGATTTGAAAACCACTGTTCCAACTTACTTGATATTTGGTATCTAATATTAGGCTACAAATATCTGTGTCTGCATGCCTTTGTTTTTTCCGGTAAATGTATTCTGGGTCAAACCACAGAGAAACCAAAATTCGTATGAAGATTTTCTTTTTGCATTAATTTCATTCGGTTTGGATTTTCAAAAAAACTAAATTATGCAGACACAGACATTTGTTACCTGATATTAGATATTAAATATCAATTTAATCGGAATAGCGGTTTCCAAATGATTAGTAAACTACGTTTGTATGGGGAGCATAGCTTACGGGCCGTTCTTAAATGGCTGAATCAGGGCTCACATGTTAGAGACCATTCCTGTGATGCTAAATATGTCGGTCTGCCTGCGCCAAGTGGTTGCGTTGTCTAGATTGGCTATATAAATTAGATGTTTGTATGTACCTGCTGATGAATATACTGATTGTTAAGAAACATTTCATTATGCAACAATAACGAGTCGTTTTTCTTAATTAAATACTTAAATATACCTAAAGTTATATATGTTACCTAAATCGCCTATAACTACGAAATGCAACTAAAGATTTGTTCAGTTTTGGTATTGCTATGCAAGTATGTACTGATACTTTCATGCTTCGTTTTTGCAGCCATTTACCGTAACATATATATTGTTTGTCACCATAACTACTTTTTCAGGCGCCTTATCTACATAACGCAACCACTTGGCACAGACAGACTGACACATTTTACTTCAGAGGGTTGGTCTTCATCCCGTGAAACCAGTTTCAGCCATTTACGTTATCTTTACCATTTTGGTCGCGACTTCCTAGTCTATTGTGCCAACTGTCATCGGTTAGAATTCGACGACGACGTGCAGGTAGCGTGCATTGGCTTATTCGCTGCGAATATGTGTTAAGATCATTAAGGACAAAATACCAATTAATGCATAGAATCTTTACTCTTACCACTATTTCGAGGCTTATGTAAGTGAAGCAGGCGGCCTAATATCAAATGTAATGGTTTCTCCTGATGAAAAATGGATGTTAACCTGGGTTTTACATAGCAATGTTTCTAGGAACTATTTCCAGCCCCCTGTCGTTTTATTATGAGCCTATCAAAGAATCCTAACATTAAAATTCCTTGCGGCAAGCTAAAATTGACAATATCCTCCGAGCATATCGTTCGGGTCGTTCGCAAAGTTCAGTCATTGGAGAATATTTTTCTGACGGAATACATTAATTAGTAAACGGCTGTGAGTTCAAGCGCGAAGAAACGTTCAGCACATCTTTGTCGTTGCTTCGAGTTGCCTCAACTTGAGCGCGGTTGCGGATCGTATGATGCTAAATCATCTGTAAAATTAATGAGCAAAATTAAAATATTGCTTCGAGAATGATTTTTAAATTGATTTATTCATAAAGGCAAGTAAGTAAGTACTAAAGTACACATTGAGAGTACATTACGATATAACAAAACAATGTACTTAAATAAAAAGAACACCAACTGCAAGCTTATCAGCTGAAAGAGACACAATAAAACCGTTAAAATGACAGCGACGCGATAATGCTTGAGGCACTGGAAGTACATTAACCCCTGTTTTTGCCACCTCCAGTTAACTGAAATTTGATAAGGTTACATTGCACATGTACATGGTGTAACCGAAAGGTAACTTTGGGATGTTTCTAGCTGGAGGTGGTGGAAACAGGCGTAAAAGAAATCACTAAGACTAAAAAAAAAAAGTAGATATACTTTAAAAAACTTTGGTAAATAGTATTTTTGACGCCAACACCGACATTATTATACACTAACCCCTTCGCATTCAAGGCAGACGCTAAAGGCGTAAATTCTTTAATAAAATAATTTATAAGGGCTGGTTTTACGAGTCATAAAAAAGTATTTGTGCAGTTGGATAGAAATTCACATTAGGCAGATTGCATTTTTTACAGCCACCGAAAACAGTTGTCACTGTGTGGCAGCGCGTTAAATTTCATCATTCAAACACGGTTGCTGAATTTCATGAAAGCCTGAGCGAGTGCAGTCATGCGGCACCGTATATTGTGGGATATGCCAGCTCGTGCAAGTTTCCAGTTAATACGAATAGTGCATAGGATCTTTCTTTAAAATGCATTTTTATTGAGAATGCGGGTCGTTTCGTAGTTCGGAACCCATGTAAAACTGTATGTTTCCTTCCGTGGTTAGCACGTGTTAGAATTAAGCCCGAAAAAGTCGATCTGGGGTTTCAAAACTAGCTGTCTGTAACCACGGCAGAGGTTGCTCTGTCCGCTCGTTATGAATTAGCTCTTGTGTGTGCGATAGTTTACTTTTTTATTAGGGTTCCGTACCCAAAGGGTGAAAACGGAACCCTATTACTAAGCCTCCGCTGTCCGTCCGTCCGTCCGTCCGTCCGTCCGTCCGTCCGTCCGTCCGTCCGTCCGTCTGTCCGTCTGTCACAGGGCTGTATGTCAGTAACCGTAACAGGTAGACAGCTGAAATTTTCACAGAGTGTGTATTTATTTTGCCGCTATAACAACAAATAGGTAAGATTAAAAAATAATTAAAATTAAAGGGGCTCCCATACAAAAAACGTGATTTTTTTGTTTTATTTTTTACGATGGTACGGAACCCTTCGTGTGCGAGTCCAACTCGCACTTGGCCGGTTTTTTTGCAACATTTTGCATTGTTTTGTACCTTACGCTTCTAAATAGTCTGGCTAAAATCAAACGGTAGTTTAAATCGAAACTCTTTGTTTACCGTTTGCAATTTTTTTTCGCTCGAAGTTCTTTGTTATCAAATGAAGATTTCCACATCACGTTTTTATTTCATATACATTATGATACTTTTGAGATTACCGCGGTCGTTAGACATGTTTGAAAAATGTTACGGCTTTTCATGCGGCAGGAAGAGACATTCTCCGACGTTTCGAGCGAATCATTCAGCCCGTTGTCAAGGAGGCATCCGCCACGTTCGTGCGCAGTAGACGACGGGCTGAATGATTAGCTCGAAACGTCGGAGAATGTCTCTTCCTGCCACATTTACAGACATTACTTTAAATATTAATGGGCATGTTTTGCTCTGTCCCGCACTTACAAAAGTTTATTAACTCTCCAAATTCTATTCAATTTATCTTTTAAACACCATCGAATCGATCCTGCAACAGCGAGCAGCCCCTCACTCGTCAAAACATGACACGCCTGACGTTAATTCCCTTTAAACTCTATCGTGAATAATATTGACGGCGGTTATTGTTTAAGAGCCAACGAAATGAAACTCGAGTGTAATTGGAATTAGCGCGGTGGCTCGCGTTCGGAGAGCCTCCGCGAAGTCTCTCGAAACTTGGATCCGAGACGAATGAAACTGTTTCAATTCGCGAACTTTCAGCTCATTAATCACGCTGTACATTTTTCAATGGTGCGTTTCGAATTTAGAGCCGAGTCCTGGAGAATGTGTCGATTCTTCATAAATTTAAATGAATCTAAATAGACATTATGTAATCGATCATTTTAAATATATTTAATTAGATTTTCACTCTTGTTCGACGTTTTTATTTAATGTACTTATAAAGTCGCGTTGAGCTTGCTTTGTGCTCGACCTATGGTCCAGATAATTTCCGCATAGTGGTGGACGAAACGCCAGTAAATAAGTGAGGTAATAAGTAACGGTTTTATCCGTACGTATGAAACTAGTAATATTATTACATCATGTGTTTGGGATAAAAATTTAGATGAAAGTAAAGTGGTAATTTAGGAGATCTGAGATTTTTTCAGCAATCCTCTGCCTCCAGCAATCATAGTTAAACGGTTTTTTTTATAAAATAGCTCTTAAAAGGATCTATTTAATTAAAAAGCCCTCAGGTTTTATTTCCCTATTCCTGCCGTACTTTCACCCTTAGCAAAAAGGCGATTTTTACTCCAAAATCTTTATTAATATCGACCTTCCTTCGCCCTTTTCGCACTCAATTTTAGATTTCTTTCTTCCAGTCCTTTACTGGAGACTTACTTTATGGTGCTGTTTTTACAATAAACACAAAAACAACAATCGTTGTTATTAATATTATGTCTGCCTACAGAACCTATACGTTTCCAGTCCTTTAAGTTTACAACTATGTTATTGCATCACAAACAAAGTTTAGAAATGCATTTATAGAGCAGGTATTGCGTTGTAGTGATAACGAGAAACAAGAATGAATACAATGCACTTTTAGGACTTATCATCGTCGGATTTATCGTGTCGATCAGGCTGCACCCGCCGACCGCCGCGCCGCCCTCATCGGCCGCTCTTGAATACATTTAGCGATTTGAAAGTTTGAAGTGGATCTGCTGTGCGAGGGCGGCGGGCGGGGACGGGGGGGCAGGGCGGAGGGCGGGGGTGAGGCGGAGGGCAGGGCTGTATGGAAGCCACTGTGAGGCCTTCGCAACTTCCGTAACGACCGGTCGGTCCGAACCACTCGATCTTATTTACTTACTTCTGTAACTGAATTATATGCGGGAGCGCTCTTTGCATTCATTGTAGATTTGTACGTTGCGACGTTTTTGATGGTATCTAATGCGGTTGTCATTCAATGCTATCTATTCTTTTTCAGGTAAGTTGCGTGGGGAAGTGGCGACGTGTCCCGTTTAATGTGTACATTGTAAAGGTTTGTACGTCGAACATAATCAACAGACTAATTGAATTCATCTATAGCTTTTAAGGGGGTTCCGCGGATGGTTTTTCTTCGCCTTATTGACCAATCCTCTCGTCTAATGCGATTGTACCGACGTAGCTGTACCTGATGGAAAATATTATTTAAATTAGAATACCTATTCATTTAACGTAATGTCATTATGGAAGTCGGGAGTTTGCTCTCCGCGTATGTATAGGTAATGTTTTTTTGGGGAGTGGTTATCTATCAGTCATAAGCTAGTCTGTAAGTATCAACGAATAATAAATAACAAACCTGGCAAAGTTTCTTGTTATTAATTTGAGTTTCAGTGACATCTACATTTGAAGCACAATGCTTCAAATGTAGATGTCAATCAGATTTTGAAAATAATCTGAAAAATTTATTGGTCGTGACATTCGTCGGAAGCAGGACATGAACCTGCGACCTTTGGATTACATGTCCACTGCTCTAAACCAACTGAGCTATCCCGACAATTACGTCAGCCAACGAATTTCTCGATTATATTCGAATCGACACAATGCTTCCCCTATCTTCTGCTAGATGGCGCTGATGATGTTTTTGCGTATTGATCCTACGCTAAGGCATTTTGACTGCAATGATTGAGCTATCAATCTTATTGCTGTCGTCACCAAAGACATTTTTGGTATCGGACACTAAGAGTCAGCTCGGATTTAACTTGATAATTTTATGTATTTAATGGATACGACATTACCGTTATTTATACATACCTATTATTTTCAAAATCTGATTACAATGCTTCAAATGTAGATGTCGCTGAAACTCAAATTAATGAGATAACGGTAATGTCGTATCCATTAAATACATAAAATTATCAAGTTTCTTGTTGGTTCTTCTTCGCCAGAGTTAATCGAACCTGCAGATCGAGAGATCAATACGAGAGGTATCGTGGGCCACCCGGTAGGAACGATGTTCCTTTTGCGATAAATTATGTACTAGCTAGCACAGACGGAGCCCAGCCACAGATCATTTTTTACAAAAATGTAAAATATCTCTTACGATACATGTTAAAATGTGATGAATATCTACGAGAATAAAGTTAAGAGAAACCAATAACAACGGAAGAGCAACAGAAACTGGAAACTGGCGAATCGTCTCGATTTCCACAAGAAAACAAAACATCTAACAATTTCTGCCGCCCTGGTACTTTTGCCGACATTTCAATATTATTAAAATTCCATAGACATTCTGGGGGATCCTTAAAATAAAACAAGATCTACGTGGTCGCACAGACAGGGCCCAGCCACAGATTGTGTCGAGGACACAATCTTTCGTCTAGCCCTCATCCGCCAAACGCCCGAAAAGGAACATAATTTCTTGAACATAGAGCGGCTCGTAGCCTAGTGGCGCGGAGACTGGCCTAGCGTAACAGAGGTCTGGTTCAATTCGTCGCCCCGACATGCCCCACTTTCTTTCTCTTTCTGGGTGATATATGTGCATTGCGTCACGAATACGAGCTGCCCCATGGTTCGGAATCCATGTTTGTAGGTCCCCTTCCCCTACTAGGTGGTAAGGTTTAAGCCCGCTCGGGTTGGTACCATCGCATTGGATGAAAAGATAGTCGAAGCGGCAATAAAAAATTGTCCGTGTTTTCCATCCAGTTCAATGTAGCCGTGCTAATAAAGGGAAGGTCCTGGCATGGCACGTAATTCCTTCGGGAACGTGGTGTATTGGGCTAATATCATAACGGTTGTAAAGTATTAGCCATCCATGTCAGGTTACATAGAAAAATAAAAAAAAAAGCATTCACTAATCCGAGTGTGTCATACACACCTAATTCGGGAAATAAAGAAACTGAAACTGAAACAATGCATAGTGAAGCGGAGAGTCGCCGACTACAGCCACATGACCGCATTGATTAATCAAAATAATCCATTGTGTGTAATGAGCGCGGAGGCAGTGTTTAAGATTATTTGCCATCCATGTCAGGTTGCAAAAAAAGTCAATATAAAAAAAGCATTCACTAATCCGAGTGTGTAATACACACCTTATTGGGGACAATGAATAGTAAAGCGGAGAGTCGCCGACTACAGCCACATGACCGCATTGATTAATCAAACGAATCCATTGTGTGTAATGAGCGCGGAGGCAGTGTTTAAGATTATTTGCCATCCATGTCAGGTTGCAAAAAAAGTCAATATAAAAAAAGCATTCACTAATCCGAGTGTGTAATACACACCTTATTGGGGACAATGAATAGTAAAGCGGAGAGTCGCCGACTACAGCCACATGACCGCATTGATTAATCAAACGAATCCATTGTGTGTAATGAGCGCGGAGGCAGTGTTTAAGATTATTTGCCATCCATGTCAGGTTGCAAAAAAAGTCAATATAAAAAAAAGCATTCACTAATCCGAGTGTGTAATACACACCTTATTCGGGACAATGAATAGTAAAGCGGAGAGTCGCCGACTACAGCCACATGACCGCATTGATTAATCAAACGAATCCATTGTGTGTAATGAGCGCGGTGGCAGTGTTTAATGGCGGCTGCTCCACCGCGCTCCGCGGCGCTGTGGCCTTCGCGCTAGACAAATACGCTCGCTTTTATTCTGTCGCGAGGCAGGAAGGAAACTCTTTGCACCGGCATGCCTACTTAGTGGCGTGTGACGGAATAGATACATGCAGCGTGCCGACACGCAATCATCAAGGTCTGAGCTGCTAGTACCAGTTGTAACCTAAACTGGCGTTTACGGTGCCGTAAAAACGTCAAACTCCATGCAAGTTTTTACTAGATATTCTCTGGTTTTACTTCTTCAATCTGTCAAAGTCGAACTTGGACTTCCGATTTGTATGAAAACGCGGAGTCGGCGTAAGCGGCAACGTCGACGTATTTTACGGCAACGTTGAGTAAGCTGTCAAATCAACCTCGGACTCGCTTGTTAGTTCGCTTAACGCCCACTGCGCGCGCTCTTCAATTTCTCCATATATTTGAAAACGCCAGTCGATCGGTTTGCCGTAAACGCCAATTTAGGAGACAGCTGGGACTACGGGCTCAGAACTAGATCAATGAATGATATATGCCCAGGAGACATATTCAATTGCACTTTGCATAGTTTGTGCAAGAAACAATGTCACGATGAGAACCAGAAATGGAAACAATAATACTGCTTTAAACATTTTTAATGATACGAGGGTATGATAGAAACGGAAATAGAAGAAACTTCAGCAAACACTTGAGTTGTTGGGTTACAATCTGATGCAGGAGGGACTAAATGGGTACCAAAGTGGACTCCGGGGACGAGGGGGCGATCTCCTGCGATTGAGCACCAGCAATCAGCCGCGGATCAACACACCTCAAGGAGTTATCCACGTCGATTCGGTTCTGTTTTGCGCTAAAGAAATCTAAAAAACTTTAATTGTTACGGGGTCAAGTTCGAAGCGACCGCTGCGTGAATTATCGATCACTGTTGCGACGCGCATACGTTGCTTTAAAAAGCTTGCCGTTAACATTTGTTCGCCAAAATCGCCTCTCACATATAATAATACGGCTCGACGATTAATCATTACGAATTCATTTTACCAACTCGTTACATCCCTACCTTTTTGCAATGTGTTCGACACCGGCTGTACGTACCACGGACCTCTGAATTTCAGTGGCCGCTGTCAGACTATTCACATATGCATGTGAATAGGTTGACAACGGCGGGTGGCCTTCCCAGGAGACGCGACAGACGAGGCTTGCCGTGGTCGCTTGTTAATTTCCATTCGCGCTGTCTCTTGTATGAATTGCCGACATTTGTTGGGAGCTCCGTCGCGTCGCCTCCCCAGACATTTCGTGTGCTTAGCATTGTGTCGAGGCCTAATTAAAACATGTTTAACTTATTAACTAAGTGCATTTCGCCATGAATACGAGCTGCTCTTGTTCGGAATCCATGTAGATGGTAGGTGGTAGGGTTTTTTTTTAATGAAAAGCCGATATGGGTTGCTGTGCTGAGAGACCAAAGGTACTCAGAAAAGCTAATTTCACCTCACCTCCACGTTCAGCGCGGCACCATGCCAGCGGATTTGGGTTAAGCCCGCTCGAGTGGTTAGCATAGTATTAGATGAAAAGGTGCAATGAGAATTGCCAATTCTTAGAGCGGAAATGAAAGATTGTCTGCGTTTTCCGTCCAGTTCAATGTTCATGCTTATATAAAAGGGAGTGCCTGGCACGGCGCCCGGTTCCTTCGATATTCTGTGATATGGATATTGGCTGGATGTAAAAAAAAATGTTGGTAGGGTGATACGGAGATGCTCTTCCTTCAATGTTAGGCAATGAAAAATCGTGAATGCACTCACATATAGTCAATATCATGTAACATCTGCAGTTCCTGGTTATTGTTAACTTAGAGAGCGTATCCGCTTATCTTCCCTCAGCTCTAATTCTCGGTCCTACTTCGCTGCACGTACGTAATTAATCTGCATTGTTCTCGCTATCTGCGCTCATCTTGTTTGCATCTCGCGATGTTTATTGTTCTCGCGTGCAGGCGGCGGACCGACCGCGAGCGGTCTCACCTGTGCCGGCTCGGCGTGGACGATTTGCGTTCGACTTTCTCTCGGGCAGGTTTGGGATCCGTATCTGTACCCCAGAATTATAGTAAGCATTATTAAGCTATTGCATAGCTTCTATCGAGGGCCTTGAGCGCGGGGACCGAATCCAGAAATTCCGTAACGAAAGAAAACCTCACGCTCCCCACTCCGACGGGCACGGAGGTGTGGCTTGAAGGCCGTGCATTGTCCAACGTCGTTTCTTTTCGGCAGTCTTCGACACGGTGTTTGTGTGCAAAATGTAAAATAATATAAATACTAATATAAATGATAAATAAATATACATATATAGATAATAAATATAGATAAATGATATATGTAAGATAAATGATGGTGTTTGTGTGCAAAATGTAAAATAATATAAATATATATACGCTCAAAAAGTGTAACTTGAATTAATATCAAAGAAAAAGAAATACTGCATATATAAAATAAATAAATAATTATAATTGCATAAGTTGATACAAAATGCTATGCAATAGCTTTACCGCGACAGTCCCCGAGTGCCACACGTCTTTTTTGTTATTTTTTTATTATTATCAAATTTAAACGGATAATGTAATGCAAATATAATTATTATATAAAACTAAAAACATGGTATTTTGTGGCCCGGCGAAGTTTCTTGTCGTGAACGCACGGGTAATGTTTCATATAAATACCAAATAATAAAATCAAATACTTAAAAAATAACACTTTCCTTCGTTTAACATTACTTCACAGAATATGTTCCTAATAAGCGACACTGTTGGCTGGTGCAATAATATAGCTTGCGTTATTTTTATCAAAATCAACGAGTTCCATTCCCGGCGAGAGTAACTTTTTTTCTTCAAATCTGATGCAGTTTTAGTTTTTATCAAAATCGGCCCCATGACTCCTTCGAGTGTTTTGCGCTATTTATTATTGTTTCGGATTCAGCCATGAAAGCACACTTGCGAGTTATTTAGAATCCACCATTGCTACAATGACAAACAACTGTATTTTGAGTCATTTGTTTGAAAGGAATAAGTGTCTACACATTTAAAAACATTTCAACGGGCGATTTAGAGCACACCCCAAATGCTTTATTCATTGAATTAAGATAGAGAAATCGACGATACACTCGTAATAAGGCTACAGATATATCCGAGTGCCCGGTGGTCCGGGGTGTGGCTGTCTATGGCTGTATGCACTCTAGCGGCGGAGGGATCGTTCCCTTGCGGCTCTGTTCCACCCCCGAGCTGCGGCGCGGGCGGCCGTAACCGACTTATGCCGCTTTGTATCGATGACCCTTCAAGGACGGCCACTGCTTTATCGCCTGCTTTGGCCGTTTTGTACACTCATTGTAAGTCCAACTGAATGTCTGTTTAGTATAATATTTTTTTCTTTTTAAGAGGTACGGGCGAAATAAACCGGAAAAATATTCTTTATTTCTGGTAAATAAGAGGTGACTCACTGACTCTTTGTCGGCTATACATATTTTTTTATGTTAAGCGCGGGATAAAGCGTACGCCAGGACTTATTAAGCTGCCCTCCTGTGGCCTTCCACCCGAACTGTGTGGCTGAAACGCCAACTTCCTGCACGGCCACAATATAAAAGTCTTGTTTGACGGTTGCTGCTTCAAAGCCATGTCTGTCAATGCGTACCGCAGGGCTCTGTGCTGTCTTCATTATATTCCGGGAGGTCACGACATTTTTGGTCACGATAAGGTAAATTGCTGAATCTGGGTTCACATGTTAGAGACCAACCCTCTGATGCTAAATATGTCGGGGTGCCCGTCCCAAGTGGTTGCGTTTTCTAGATTGGCTAAATAAAATAGATGCTGGTCTGTACCTGCTGATGAATATACTGATTGTCTGGAAACATTGATACCTATTAATTATACAAAAATAACCAGAGGGTTACTTAATTAAATACTTAAATATACCTTAAGTTATATGTGTAACCTAAATCGCCTATAACTACTAAATGCAACCAAAGATTTGTTCAGTTTTTGTATTGCTAAACAATTATGTATTGATACTTTCATGCTTCGTCATTTGCACCCATTTACCTTATCATATGTATTTTTTGTCACCATAACTACTTTTTCAGGCGCCTTATCTACGTAACGCAACCACTTGGAACAGGCAGACTAACACATTTAGCTTCAGAGGGTTGTACTTTATCCCGTGAACCCAGTTTCAGCCATTTACGTTATCGTTACCATTTTTGTCGCGACCTCCTAGTCTATAATCGATTCTCACCTCTCCGCGGTTACAGACAAGCACGTCTCACCCAGTCCTTGCCCTGCCGTAGTATGTATTTTACCAAAAGTGCTCACGACTTTTTTTTACACAGCACCACGCCGCTCTCCTACAGGGGTAGGCAGAGATGACGGATCGCCGTCGGTATGATCACAGCATACTTGTTTCGGTTCCTCTGGATACATACAGTGGGCAACGAACCAAATTTACCGGAAATGCCTCAAGTATAAGATGAACAGACAAAATAGGTTGACTTCTGGCAACACTTACATACAATAATTGTTTAAAGCATAAAAAATAATTCATTAATTTTCACATTCAACCGGAAGTGACAAGTTTGGTATGTGTACCACTGTACATCTTTTCATGCATGCTCTACGATTACGGGTGCTACTTACCTGACCTTTACGAAGTATTACATGCATTTGTTGGTGGCACGTTCTCCTAGGCCGCCCGTGCACGACATTTCCGCTCACATCTGCACTGTAAATTTGTTTCGTCATTATTTCATCACCCATTCGTTCCATATGTTTAAACCATCTTAGTTTAGTCGTCACAACATCATTTTGCCATTGACACTTGCTCTCTAACCCAGTCATTTCGAAATTTGTCTGTTAGATTAACTCCGCATACTTTCCTCAAAGAACGCATTTCTAATGCATTTATTCTACATTCGTGCCTCTTCTGCCATACCGAAGACTCGCTTCCATAGATAAGTTTAGGCACCAGTACACAGCGAATTGCCATCCTAGCTGCAGCGTGATCGCCCGGCTTTTCATAATGGAAATTAATTTTCAATATCCTTTTCACACTTACCTATCACGCTACTGTATATGTTGAACTCCAAATAAACCCACAAACCATAAGTTAGCATTTAGACTATTACTCCATTAACATCCCCTGTATATAAGCGCAAACAGCTCCCTGTCTGTGCTCTCAGCATCGCTTTCGCTATTTTATTGTCTCTCGAGCGTGTTCCTGTTCCGGAGACTACGGAAAACAATTGAAGCGAGCCGGGGCCAAAGTTTCTGGAGCGTAAACGCTATTAGCCGACCGGGGTGCCGCCGCCCGCTCGAGCGACGCGCGCTCCGCGGCACCGCCGCGTTAGAACTCCGTTCGAACTCGCGGCGGACTAAGCGAACTGCAAGTTTCCGAGTTGCCGAACGTTTCACCTCAAGCGAATGCGTTGTCGAATGCCCCTTTCGGCTCGGTTCACCTCGACCGAACGCCTTGTCGGATGCTCCCGAAACTTCGTTTCGAACTCCGCTTGCACCTCTTGCGCGTCCTACGTCGGGACACGCTCTGTTGTCACTGCGATTTTGCCGTCGAATATGTTTGTATAAAATTCCCTTTTTAGGGTTCCGTACCCAAAGGGTGAAAACGGAAACTTAGCCTCCGCTGTCCGTCCGTCCGTCTGTCACAGGGCTGTATCTCTATCAGGGGATTTTTCACAGAGTGTGTATTTATTTTGCCGCTATAACAACAAATAGGTAAAATAAAAAAATAATAAAAGTTAAAGGGGGCTCCATACGAAAAACGTGGTTTTTTGGTGTTGATGGTACGGAACCCTTCGTGTGCGAGTCCAACTCGCACTTGGCCGGTTTTTTTATTAAGATACTGTCTTTTTAAATATACATGGGCCCTTAGATGAAAGCATGGGCTTACAGACGTAACCAATACGCTCATTGCTTGCGTAATTATGCATGATTTACCCCTGTTTTCACCACCTCCAGTTACCTGAAATCCGATAGTTAACTTTCGGCTACATTGCATATTTGTATGATGTAACCGAAAGATAACTTTGGGATTTTTGTAGCTGGAGGTGGTGGAACCGGGCGTTAGTCGGCGAAATTTTACAAAGTTTTTACAAGCGTTATATTATTATATCCATGCCTGTGAAATAGCCGTTTTATATAAAAACAAATAACCGGGGTACCGTAGAAACCCGGTAGGAAAGATGTACCTTTGGCTATATATTATGTACTAGCGACCCGCCCCGGCTGCGCACAAGTTTTTTCACGGAATTTCAAAACTGATATATGCCTCAGAGTAACGCCATCCGTGCTGTCATCCCACACACGGAAAAAAGAGCATTTGAAATGAGAAAACAGTATTTTTTTGGATTTCAATTCAATTGATTTCAGAAAACTTTCTTTAACGAGAACAACACTTTTCTTTATTCTAACTTCTTTCATTCTTCTATCTATCTTCTTCCCACTATTTAAAACAAACATTTTCTTAAACTTTTGGCACGAACATTTAGAGCCTCAAAGAAAATAATAACATTATTTTTTTAAGTTTCTATTATGTTGATAGCGGCAGTTATTAATAGCCATAACTCTCTGACTTTGGGTCATTCTGCGATACCGTTAGGCCGCAACTGTCTTAACTGCTCATTCCGCGTTACCGTTAACAAACTACCATCCCACTGTTCATTAGTTCTTCCAATGAAGCTTTTCAGCTTTGCAGTTACGTCATGAACTGCATGACGCAACGGGGCAGGCAAGGATAAAGTCCAAAGCCCGCAGGCGTCGCAATAACAAATGTTGCCCGTGTGTATTTTATTACGCGAACGGGGCGGCGGCGACGCGCAGATGATGTGGCGGAGCTCGCCTCGTAAACTGCGAAATGGGGCCCGTAAGGAAGCAGCTCTGAAAGAACGGGCGACTTGGGTTCGTGCGTCGCCGCCGCAGCGACTGCATCTGTTCATAGATTAAAGAGGAGCGTATAGATAGCTAACGTCATGCAGCGTACAAAACTCGCCGTACGCCTTCGCTGGTACGATGACACGTTTAACCAGGGCCATCTTCCGTCACTGCCAGATCTAGTTACACCGTCATTAAACTAAGCTTGATTTCAATTTTCGCCCAGGAAGTTAATATTAGTATATAGTATAAGCGGGCATTCCGCGAAAGATGCCTCGCGGACTAGTTAGTAGTTAGTGTTAGTACATTGTAGTCACTTAATATTTTCTTTAGCGGGCATTCCGCGAAAGATGCCTCGCAGACTAGTTAGTAGTTAATATTAGTATATTGAAGTCACTTAATATTTTCTTTAGCGGGCATTCCGCGAAAGATGCCTCGCAGAAGTTTGTTTGTCGCCGTTCGCCCTTGATGCTCATTCAGTCTCCTTAGCGAACAAATTGAATGACAAGTCGTCCGCCAGCGGCGCGGCGGCGCTCCGGGCGCGTCTCTCGGATTTGAATAATAATTATTTCACGCATTAGCACACAATAGAAACGTCGCTCCCGCTAAGCAGACGACGGGGGCCGTCGAGTATAGAAGGGCGGGAGTTGCGACCGAAACACATCATTTCATTTATTTATTCAACTTCTGGTAGTCAAACTTCACTAAGCCATGTCACAATTTAATTGATCCGCGGATTCGATCAACCAGTCAATGATCAACCAGCTTCTGATGCTCTCTATTACGTAACTATACGTAAGTAACTGCACATGACGCCATTTAGTTGTATCACGTGAGGGGATGCAAACAGAACAGCAATTTTTGCGGAATTTTAAGAACAAAACGTTCCTAAAATCTCTAACAGTGCATACACTTCGACATGTCACCCGATTTCAGGCTTTCACAAAAAATAAGACTGGACAATTTTGACTATGGATAATACATCATTTAAAATACAGAATTGCAAAAATTTTTGTTTTTAATATACAAGTTATTTATTAATTACTAAGTTTAACTTATAAACTTAGTAATAAATAACGAACAAAAACATCAAAACATAGTATAGATGGCTGCGCAAAACCAACACTATAACAGATTTGGTTTCTGCGCAGCTGCTGGCGCTTGTAGGAATCCATCCGTGCCGGGCATTATACCATCATTGTATTGTCACTGAAACGGCTGCTGCATGGCTGTATACACGTGAACATAGTAATTACAATATTTTAGTATACCTGCAAACCTCTAAATAGTAAGTGTGTAAAAAACCTGTACATATAATTACTTGCCCAAAATTGTAAGCGATGGTACTGAAAATGGGGTGACTAAAAGCTATTTGTAATTAATTTAATTATGATTTTAATATTGAAATGTGTATGTCTCCTCATCTCGAACCGAGAGATTGATGAAGTGTCCAAGTTAGGTATTCTATCTACGGACAAGAAATGAATGCTACACTGCCGTTATGCGGATGAGTTTGTCGCCACTCCCGTGCTTGCTTACTCGATGGTGGGCGCCCATCGACCTATTCCGTTTGTTTACGCACGATGATTGTATGGTAATCGTATCGCCTGAGACGTGCGCCCGCAGGAAATGATACGATCGACTGTTGATCAATGCTAGTGTCGTGTTGGTTTAGTTCGAAACGCACTGAGATGTTTCTTAAACGATCTCATATGCGTTTCTCGAGCTTTCGGGCAAACAGGTAAAATAACGCACAAAATCTGACGTGCGTGATACCAAACATAGGAAATTGAAGATAGTGCTTTTTTAAATTTATTATTATCATTGTTGCACATAGATTTTGCCTTTTTTCAAATGTTAAGGCCCGTATTCCAAGAGAGCACTAAGCTCCTAAACCCTGTTTTTACCACCTCCAGTTACCCTAAATCCGATAAGTAACTTTCGGTTACATGGCATATTTGTAAGGTGTACCCGAAAGGTAAATTTGGGATTTTTCTAGCTGGCGGTGGTCAAAACGGGCATAAGTGATGCCTCCGTATGGAAAATAACTCTGAGCGTGAGCGGAAACGTAGTATAATATGTAAACATTATCACAGCAATACAGCCTTCTGAAACTGTCGGCGAATGACTTTTGTTTTTTTATTATTATCGATGCCAGGCAAGAGCTTTTGCCATGCTGCCAACGTCACAGATTAATAATTGCTTATAACCACTTGAAAATTGAGCGAAATTTAACAATGATGTCACCATATCTTCCCACCTTCTTCTACATAATTATTTTAAAGTATCAATAAATAGTGCACAATATCAAATCTTAGGTTACTTTTCTTTTTGTTGCTACATTTATATTTTTGTCCCATTATCGGGTTGATTGGAAGATATTGACTTTAGGCAATAAGTCCGCCCTTGTATGTACCATTGTGTATGGAAGCAATAAAGAATATTATTATTATTATTATTATATTCGTCAGGCACGATTCCCAACTTCTTCCGGACTGCCTGTCATATCGCTCCCAACTCGGAACGTTTCGTAACAAGTTTTCCCAGAAATAAACCATAATGGAATTGGTACTCAGCAAAAGCAGAAATCTCGACGCTGTTTTGAATTGCATTGTTTGTTTGCGTGTGTGTTCCGTTGACTTTTTGTGGTGACGTGTAGTCGCTCCCCGTTCCACTCCAGCCGGCGGTGCCTCGCATAAGTTTTGGATTAATTATTTTCCACGTTAGAGTACGACGGTGGCGCGGCGGTAAATCACGCCTCGTGCTCTCTGCTACGGCGGCACATATTTACTCGGATTTACTCACTTATTAGATTTAGTTCGCCGATGTCGTGTGTTCAGTGCGACCTCAGCAAAATTTCAGCGCTGCTGGGGGGACATTCAGTAACTGGGTACCGTTTTGTGTCGCCAACGATGACGTTCGTTTTTGATCGAAACGCACTTTATGGTTGTCATATAGATTAGAAAGACAAACAGCTTAGCAAGCAGATAAATTGAAAAGTATGCCTGCACATACCATCAATAAAGTTGTTTACCGAGTGCATTGATGACGGATGATAACATCGACTTGTCGGTTGTTGTAGCACCGAACTATTTCTCGTCGCTCCGTTTCATCTATCTTTTTTGTTAATTTTTTTTTTTGTTTATAATTTGAATATTTTCTCTGAATCTTCAATGTAGGCTTCATCCTAATAATACCATGATAATGACAGATTATGTGCTAATTAATGTACATCATATTTTAAAGTTTTTATTGCATGTAACCCAACGGATACATTTTTATACAGACCAATGCAGTATAATCAGGAGACCTTTTGATTGGTGAAACATTTTTACTGGCTATAAACTTTAATGTTGCAACAATAAATCATTCAAGATCTGCATAATCTGCTTCAAGCTAGTAGTTGTCTACATGCGTACTTTATGCTAGCTGCTATTAGCACCTCCTCTTTCTTATCTAATTGAAAGGAAAGAGAGAGCGCTGGTACGAAAACCAACGTTACCGTCGGCTTTGCAAAACGTTGGTTGGTTACTGAATGCCTCTCCGGAAGTAAAAATGTGTGGGCAACGATAACGACGGTTTTTCGTAACAAAGCGAGAGCCGGTTGGCATGATTTATTTAAATCTATAAAAGCTACATTTTTAGATTTAAATAAATCATGCCAACCGTGTCTTGCTTTGTTACTGAGAGCCGTCGTTATATTGCATAAGTAATTGTAGGGGATTGTGAAATGAAAGGGGTCGTTCGTGGTCGAGCGTGGGCGGGGCGGGGCGGGGCGGGGCGCAGGGCGGCGGCTGCGGGAGCGGGGGGGTGAGGACGAACAAACTGCGTTTATCTCTGCGGTTTGAGCCCATTTGGCCGATCCGCCGTCGTCCTACTTTCGCATTCATTTCGCTCCGGCCACAATCCGGCGCGGTTCGGCCCGACCAATTAATTTCATTTTGCTCCGTTGTGCTTTTCCGTTATTATAATTTATTCAGTTATTCGTTTTGTTTGATCGGACGAGTCGTTGGAAGTGGTGATCGAATATTAATATGTAACGAGGCCCTCCGGGTCTATCGGCCGGCGCTCTGTCGTTAAGGGCCTGGTACTAGCCAAATCGCAAAGTTAGACGAGGCACCCCAAGTAAACTAACTAAGTCTGACGATTATAAGTGTCATCCTTACAATATATGATTCCTTGTCTAGGAATCGAATGATTTTCGTTAATGTATGTTTCCTTTTTCTATACAAAATACATTGCGGAAACGGTGTCCATTTCCGAACTTTTTTGACTAAATGTAGAAATCTAAAAGCAAATGGATTTTTTTGTTTATGCATATATGCTGTTTTTGCTTATATCTAGAAATCGAATGACTTTCAGATTTCTAATGAGAAAAATCAACTTTTTTTTTTTATTATTATTTAAATAAATGATGGAATAAAAAAATATTAACAATCCATTATCAGTCTGGAGTTCTATTTGGATTTGCTGAAGCGTTTCACTACATATTATTACATTTGTTAAAAAGTGCATTTGTATGGCGCGAGTAGTTGGCTAGTCCTAGCGCCTTAATTGTTCGGGCGGCGGGCGACATCGAGGAAGATAGGACAGGAGTGGCGACCGAGACCGTGATAATGCACTCACGGTAGTCAATTCGACGAATACGGGACTCGCAACCCCAAATGTTCGTTGCACTTCAGTTCTTTCGTGTCTCTGGAGCTCGAGAACATCAGTAGTGAGCGAATTCGTATGCAAACTGACTGGTTGACGCTACCGTCAATGTATGTATTGTCACTAAATTGTGGCTACACGGATGAGTTTCAGTCGCCACCCATGACCTTCTTTAGTCAGCCCGAGCAGTGGCGGTGGAAGCGCAGCTCGGAGCGAACTGTAAGGTATTCCTTGTTGTCCCACCCTCCTTCCTGAAGCTGTGTGTGCAGTTGCGGCGACGGCGGAGGCGCCGAGAAGCCGCTGCGGCGGCGCCGGCGACGCGGCGTCGCGACGTCGCCGGGACGTGCTCAACACTAATGATCTCACTAACGCGACGCCCTCCTCTCGCGCTCCCCCCCCCCCCCCCCCTCCCACCATCCATCGTCACACCACCGCCGCACTCGAACCGTCCCGCGCCAGCTGCGCCGATAGACCGGACCGAGACACTGCAGAGCATGATTACGCAAGTTGTGCAACGTCACGTGCGGTAGTGCAGCGGGTGCGAGACTGGAATGAAAACAACGAAATATAAATAAAGTACAATGAGTAAAGTAAAAGTACAAATAAGAATAGGATAGGATCACCGCCATTTTGAATGTCAAACTGGTAAAACCCTCACTTCACTTCATAAACTTCAGTACTTTGCCGCGGTGTTGCCACGTACTTTCCCTCGCGAATTCGAGTGAAGTTAGTCACGAGCCCCGTCCTATTCTTATTTGAATCGCATTGCATACGTTATGCACGTACAATACATTAGAACATAATATTCGTTAACAAAGGTACATATATACTTAATATGAAAAGAAATGTTTTTTCTTAAGGTGGCCCAACCCGCTCATCTCCCCATACAAAAGGGGAAAGAAGATCACGCCCATATTTCTTCTCACAGATCCAAAATTTTGCTCAAAATAGCTTTATTTAATCGAACTAGATGTCTGATGACCATTGGCATTGTAAAATTGTGTTTGGTTTCTAAGTTATAAGGTCCGAGTTTTTCGGAAACGTTAAAGTTCGAATTTTAAACGTTAAAGTTCGAATTTTTCGCGCGTTTTATACGATAACTTTGGAGGTGGATTACGCAATGATAAAGTAAGAACATCATAAAAAGATTAGTCATCAGACATAGCTTATTTAATCAAGATTTTTGATCTATTTGTTTTTTGTTAGATTTTTGACTACAGCGGTCGTGGTTTACTTTTAGCTATAAGTCGTTTTGGAATAAAAATTTTCGTAAATCTTACCAAATCATACACTATGCACATTGTCTTTTTTATGGACATGTTGCATCTTCCTCATCACGGAGCCTGTCTTATTCTTTGAAACAGAGAAGGTCCCAGAGCGCAACAGCACGGTTTTGTACTGTGCCCGCGAATGAGTTAGGCCCGCCGGGTTGGGCCGCCTTAAGTCCACCTAGAACTGGCTTTAGCGTCTGATGCCAAATACGATTTCGGTTATGACAGCAATATATTTGAATTATCTATATTTGCAGTCAATGTCCGCAACACAGACGCGTTGAATGAAAGTATGTAAGATATTAAACTCTGTGTTAGTAGGCGGCATTTATTACGGGAGGAGGGACTGTAGAAGAATTCCAAATTATGAATACCCGCAAAAGGTACATTTGCTGGTTCAGGTCCGACCTTATTAAATTACTATGCTTGCAAGTAGTCATTTATTATACTTTTTTCTTTCTTTAATAAAAGTGTGCTTGCTTTACGTTCGGTTCCACATGTACATGTATCATATTGTTTCGAGATCTCGAATAGTATGCCTAGAAAACCACAAGGTTCATTCACATGGTGTAAGTCACATTCATTTTTAACAATTTTATGTGAACAATAGTTTCAGTAAATAACCGCTCTGATTTATTAAAAGATTCTCTACTTTGATTCTTGATTGAGTGCTTCAAATGATTAGATTTTCATTCTAATGCGAGAAAAACATTGGAGGAACACAAAGTTCATGCGGGCACAGAGATAATCAGGAGCGCCCCATTTTGAATACGCCAACGGAGTAAACAAACTGAATCAGGGTAACATTTAGGGGTGGTGTCTGCTTTTGCGAATTCGCCAGTGCATGCGGCACTGTTTCCTAGCATACATTCCGATACGTGTGAGTGCTGTCATCTGTCATGCTATTTATTTAATCGATCTAAGTAATAAATGCCCTTTAAGTGTCGTTTAAAATAAATCAGCACTTGGTGAAAACTAGGCTTAACCTACCGAGCTAGATATCTACGTTTAATTTTTAATATCGGTAATGCATCGCGGCGCACCAGTTTTAAATAGTCCTAGTACGTATAGCAACCTCCTATGTTTACTTAATTGGATTAATTTTGTGTAGTTACACTTGATATGACATAATTAGACAGCCATTAAAATTCCCTCCTTCAACATAGCCCACACGGCGTGGTGTTGTATCCTTACGTTCACGACATGCATTAATCGACTCGATATTTTCCAACATGAGTCGGTTGCTAGCTGAATCGGTAGCAATGTTTAAATTTTCATTAATTAAATATGGCCGTACCGTAGTGTACCATACGATCCTTGTTTTGCACCCAGTTACACCGAAGTTATACATTTTTATTTCCTCATTCGAATATTTTCCGACCATTTTACCGAAACTGGTTGCATGACTTTTTTTTAAGGATCACGGTTTTTTCTGGTTATCGGAGTCTCCTTAAATCATTCCCGGATAGCTATTCCGCACTGAAATGTTAACCGTTCCGGTTGTTTGCGAGTTCTCGGAAAACTCTCAAAGTAAATACCATGGAACCTTCATTTCGGAGGTCATTCCGGAATATTGGAGTAGGAATCGGAATTCTCTTTGGTTCCGGATACGATCCATCGCTGGCTGTTCTTATTTGTGTAGTGTGGTCTGAACTATAAAAGTGAGTTAACACAGAGTATAAATATCCGTAAAGATGTGGAGCTTAATGAGTTTATTCCACTCTAAAAGTAATTAAGCGGCGCAATGAAAGTAGTAATTGTGCAGTCGATAGCGACGCGTAGCCATTCCCGCTTGATGACTCCCGAGATGACGGGTCGTTAATCCCTCCGGACTTGCGCTTGAACAATTACACATATCACGAGCTCGCTCCGTTGGCTGCTCTATGGAATGGATAGGTAATTACGAATTCTTCCACGCACTTAATGGGTTATATGAACACACTTGCTTTCGCCCGCAGCCTTGCTCACGTAAACTACACATCTTAAAATGTTCGCACGCGTAAAAGTTATTGAACGAAATGTCTTATTTCTATCAGGGTTCCCAGCGACTTATGTCGACCTTGCCTTTGTAAGGGAGTTAATCCATTTTGTTACCGATAGTTTTATTATCTCAACAGTGAAACCAGACTTGTTTTTAGAACTCAATGTGACTATATATTTTTAATATGGGGGCCAAGCTCGAAATGATGAAATAGAGAAGATAGCAACGAGTTTACGCATTTGTTCATATAAGATTAATTGGAAAAAAATTAGAAGACGAAAAAGTTGCAGAAATTTTCTCCAGAATCACCTCTCGTAATTAATATTGGCGATGCTAGCTCAGTGTATGTTTTTTGACCGACAATTATAATTTTAATTGAAATAAATTATTATATATTTAATAAAAACCGTGACCACTATAGTGATTATATATTATGTACCTATATATATGTCTTTCTCGTGTTTGTATCTCCACTCACCCATTCTTTGGGCCTTGGCCTGTATGGCTAAAAATATTCGTGATAACGGGTTTTATTAATACCCGTGGAAAAAATATGTATCCAAGGTCCAAAAAAACCTAAAACGAAAGGGAAAGCTATAGACGCCAAACGTATATCCAAACAAAACCTGGACTAAGTGCTAATAAACTGCTAGGCTAACAGTTATAATGAAAAAGAGTTTTGTAGATCGACTTAGTATTTTAAGAGCAATTAATCTTTCTGTTCCCATTCCACTTTAGTGATTTATATTACTTAGTGATTAATACTGGTGGCGCTGTCAGTAATGCTGACATCGGGTGAACTCGAAGTCAATCTATTACCGATATTTTTTGTGGTATTTCCGTTGCTTCGGCTGAAGGTAGCGGTGCATTTCAGGTGTTTTTAAATTACGCTACGTAAATCTGCAATCATTCTATTAGACAAACTATGCATTTTTTTATTAAATTAAATTTATTTAAACATCTGGTAGTCAAAGTATACTATGTTACGTCATATTTATTGTTTCTTGCTACCTCTTAATATCTTTTCTAATATTAAGGTTAGCTGTTAGAGATTGCCTTTGGCAATAAGCTCGCCTTTGCATACTATCTAATAGTTGTAAGCAATAAAGAATATTTTCATTTCATTTCATTTACGTCACAACCCATTCGCGGATTCGATTGATTCAGTGAAGAAGAACCCAGAAAGCAACTTTATCGCTGGTTTATGGAGGCGATAAAAGAGAGATTCAAAGTTGGAGAAGAGTTATTCACAGTTCAAATGAAATGTTTTAGCTAGCCAAAAAGGGAGAACATAAAACTTAGTTTAAGGGACAAAAATGCAAATAACCCTAAGAGAACTAAGCTTTTACGTTCTGCGATGCGATAACGTATGATTATATCACAATATGTCGCAGGGATACGATAAAATTACGGTATTAAACAAATTCCGACAGATGTTACCCGATTTTATCATTTACAACCAGTCAAGCCTACATAACTACGCTAATTCGTTTTTTAATACTTATTTATGTTTTGTGATCAATGTTAAAACAAATAAATATAAATTTCAAATATTATATTCCACCAATTTAAGGTTGTTTTAGTCATTCCACTATAGCAGTTTTGAATTAGAATCAAATCCCTAGATTCGTTAAAATCGAGTTGTCTTTTCAACATCTGCCGTAATAATATCAAATCCCTAACTTTATCGTATCCCTAAGAAGTGAAAAAGTCTTATGGTACGTGCACAGCCGAACGCAAACGTTTGGATTTTTTTACGATATTATTTTTTTATTTTTGTTTTAAAACTTGGCTCTATATTTCCCATTTACTGGGAGCATTGCATTTCAACGGTGAATAACTATTCACCGCTGACTTTGCAACTCTCTTTTTTTCGCCTCTCCGTAAATGAATAAAGTTTCAGCGAAAGAAGGAAACAAGGGCTCATTAGTCAACTAAAATAAAAGCTCCGACTTCCGACTCTTCCTGAACCCAAGTTGTTTCCGCTGAAAGTGTGCGGCTACTTTAATGACTGCAGAGATGATACAATTATTTTTAGGATATATTTTTTATGTTTGGATGGATGTTTGATACATGTTGAGCGGCTCGTAGCCTAGTGGCGCGGGGACTGGCCAAGCATACCAGAGGCCTGGCTTCAATTCCGACATGCATCACTGTCTTTCTCTTTCCGAGGTTCATAAGTGCATTTAGTCACGAATGCGAGCTGCTCCATGGTTCGGAATCCATGTAAAACTGTAGGTCCCCTTCCCCTACTAGGTGGTAGGGTTTAAGCCCGCCCGGGTTGGTACCATCGCATTTGATGAAAAGATGGTCGAAGCGGCAACTAAAAATTGTCCGTGTTATGCATCCAGTTCAATGTAGCCGTGCTTATAAAGAGAAGGTCCTGGCATGGCACCTAATTCCTTCGGGAATGTGGTGTATTGGGCTGATATCATAACGGTAGTTGTGTGGTATGAGCCATACATGTCAGATCGGATAAAAAAAAACCAGAATTGCCGATATTGTATTCACTAGGGACCTTGGTGCTTTGCCAGGCTATTTCATATACTGCTCGGCTACAGTTGGGTGGGATACACACACACACACACAGACAAATTTACTCTGCCGCTTTAACCATCTTCCATTCGATGCCATAGTGTCAACTCGGACGGGACTAGTCCTACCGCCCTGATAACTAAGTTATAGTCCCTGCAGGTTCACGTGGAATCTGAACCACGGCCTCAACGGTTGAATTCCCAGTGTAATTTAACGTTGACTGTCGAATACGGAGGCGTCACGACACTGTGGTTGCCGAGGTTGAAATAATCCGTTATTACTATAATATAATAATAATAATAGTATATAATAATATAATATAATAATATAATACTTTACTTGATTATGGTGACGTGTGCTATCTTGACCTCAATCAAGAGCTCCTTAACAAACTCGACCGCCTCCTCAACGTGTGTATCCGCTACGTATTTGGGCTTCGTAAATTTTATCACATCTCTGAATTCCGAACTCGTCTTCAATGGCTCGATATTCGTCACCGAAGGAATACTCATGTCCTTTCACTTCTCTACAGCATCCTTAATGATCCCAATGCCTTCGTAATCGGTTTTCATATCTTTGCTCACATGGTCTCCCACTTAGATCGACCGGCTCTTCGGTACTGGCCATTCCCTCGCACACATCCTGCACGTATTCAGACTCCTTTACAGTGCACGCTGCGAGGCAGTGGAATCAGCTACCCATTTACGAAATTCCCCCTCTATATATGTTTTTAAAAAAAATCTCAAAGCTTATTTTCTGTCTTTATGATTTCTTTAATTTTCTCCCTCATACTTCTTTAAGTTGGTCAGTATGTATTTTTATTTTTTTATTTCTTTTGCCAATATATATATTTTTTTCCTTAAAATTATATTGTATTAAGTATCATCTTTTATTTGTTTTTATAATATATATATGTAGTATTTAGTATTTATTTATTGATATTTATGTACAGTTATATAAGTTATATATTTAAGTTTAAGTATAATGTGTATTTGTTGTATATTGTGTAGGAATTATGTTTCCTCTAAAGCTATTTCTCCATAGTTACTACTCGCACTACTGCTCACGATACCCAAAGGTAGACTGGTAGAAAATGCCTCCGGCATTAAGTTGTACCTTTTGCCCGAATGTTTTTTGAGTGCAATAAACTTATATAAATAAATAAATAAAATAATTTTTTTTCCATTTCTTAACATTTTCAAATCTTAGATTCATCCGCTGTCTTCACGACAGCCTTAAGGCGCTAGGACTAGCCAACTACTCGCGCCATACAAATGCACCTTTTAAACAATGTAATAACATGTAGTGAAACGCCTCAGCAAGTCCAAATAGAACTCCAGTCCATTTATTTAAATATAATAAAAAAGTCGATTTTTCACATTATAAATCTGAAAGTAATATGATTTCTAGATGTAAGCAAAAACAGCAAATATGCATAAACAAATAATTCCATTTGCTTTTAGATTTCTACATTTAGTCAAAAAAGTTCGGAAATGGACACCGTTTCCGCAATGTATTTTGTATAGAAAAAGGAAACATACATGAACTAAAATAGGTTGATTCCTAGACAAGGAATCATATATTGTAAGAATGACACTTCTAATCGTCAGACTTAGTTAGTTAACTTGGGGTGCCTCGTCTAACTTTGCGATTTGGCTAGTACCAGGGCCTTAAGAGAGTCGTTACCCTATTAATTCCCCATACTACGGGCGATAACTGTTTCCATGCTCTTAACGTTTTAATAGGTATTTTAAAATTTTGGACTCTAAAATATATTGTAGAAATCTATGTCTGTTTCAATTATTTAATATACCTTTTAAATTGGAAAACATTGTCTAATAAACATTGGAAAAAAGTTGTATATGCGTATATATAAAAGTTGTTATTTTCATTTTTTTTTGTGAAAAATGCAGTTATTTACAAAAAAAAAACAAAACATGCGGACATAGAATGAAGCTTTCTCAAGTGACATTAAAATTTTGATTAAAATCTGACAACGTTTAGGGGGAGGGAAACGTTAGGGCCTGGAAGACGATTTCGCTATTTTAATTACAGTCGCCGTGCAAAATTGGGCCTTGGCCAATGGACAAAGAATGCATTTCTTAAAATTTTAATGTACACTTTAAGGGCCTTCAATACTAAAGTGCTGATTATCTTGTACTGGTATCGATTGCGAAAAGGGGAGAAAGGCCCACTAATGTGAGGATTAAGCTAATCAGTACTTGGTGGAAAAGACCCTTAGACGTGTTGTGACTTCACGACAGCTTTAACTAGCCACCAAGCCGCCCGCAGCGCCCCGCCGGACGTGCAATAGTTTCCTTCTGCCGCATTACCCCGGACGTCCGCTCCGCGGGAGCGCACAATAATAATTGCGCTGACAAATTTTTCGCGCTGCAGCGGACCGTCGCCGCTGCATTGTCCCGCTCCGGACCAACTTCGCTCGTGAATATTCCACTTCGCCTCATTGTTTTACATCAACTCGCCTCTGCTCTGTCGGATGCTCCGTTCGCTCTGGTGGGTTTTTTTTTCTGAGCATTTTTATGTTTCCGACGTCGTCGTCGAAACTTCGCGATGGAATGGTATGGTAATTTTTGTATCACAAACAATCAATATAAAACATCACATGTTATATTGGCAAAGATCATTCTTACGAGTAGATAAAGAACATATCTCGATATCTTGGAAACATATTGCACCTGATATCTTGGTTGAAATCCCACCACAGTACATTCCCGAAGTAATCAGGTGTCATCACAAGACTTTACCCCTGTTTCCAACACCTCCAGCTACCTGAAATCCGATCGTTAACTTTCGGTTAAATTACATATTTATATGGTGTAACCGAAAGATAACTTTGGGATTTTTGTAGTTGGAGGTGGTGGTACCGGGCGATAGTTCAGTATATTGAATACGACTAAATACACGGACAATAGTTTTAAATATATTACAGAGCCCCTGCACGTAGCTGTTCCAGTCGCATGCCACCTTCAATTTTAAATAAGGTCGGAGCGTCCTTTGTGAGACCTAATTCCGAGCACACACACACTTCGCTGAATGAATTTGGTGCTAAATGCTTTAGACGTGTCTACCTTTTTGCTCGCTGAAGACCAGAGATGATACGTGTACCGAAATACCATTTATCGTCAAGTCACATTTATTGCGCTCGAGACTCGAGGCTTACAGCCCAGCGGCCTTATTGCCGAACAGCGATAGTCGCTGCCAGCGTCAGTGTCGCTGCTAACGAGCCATCGCATACAAGATTTTTCGGCTACCATCGACTTACCGATACCGACGATATAGCCTATGTCGATGGCGGCTACAGATAAAAATAAATTGCGGTTGCCTATCTTTTATCCGCAGTAACGGTAGCCGCAAAATTTGGTATGCGATGTCTCGTTAGCAGCGACACTGACGCTGGCAGCGACAGTCGCTGTTCGGCAATAAGGCCGCAGATATCTGTGTTCGAATCCCGCCCATTCGTGCACCACTTTTTTGGTCACTATGATGTGTTGGATAAGAGCATTTCGTAACGAATGCGAGCTGTTCCATTGTCCGGAATCCATGTAAAACGGGAGGTCCCCTTCCCCTACTAGGTGGTAGGCTTAAGTCCGTCTGGGTTGGTAACATCGAATGGGATGATAATATGGTCGAAGCGTAAATGAAAAAATGTCCGTCCGAAAAAATGTCCGCATGTAGCCGTGCTCATAAAGCGAAGGTCGAAGAATGACACCGAATTCCTTCGGGGATGTGGTATATTGGGCTAGTATCATGACGGTTGGTGTGGTATTACCCATCCATGTCCAGTCACATAAAACAAAAAGTGGTGTTGGTGCAAATCGGCCTAACTGTCGTCTCGCATAACGCGCGTCCCCGCCTTTTTTTTTTTTTTTTTTTTATGTGACTGGACATGATGGCTAATTCCACACCTTCTGTTATGGCCTTAAACCTGCTCCTAACTTGTCTCCAAAGCGCCTCTACAAAACAACCTCCTTGCCTTTAGAAACTTATGCCGCATTTTCTAGAACTTTCGAGCGACATTTTCTCTTTTATATATGATATATGCGAGATGGTTTACAATTTAAATATTCAGTGAGCCTGGCTCCGATATCACTTTACGTTTCGTTCTATTCCGTTGTTTACTAAAAGCGTATAAGTATTTGAAACTTGTTCAGTAAGTTAGATATTGCCGTTATAAATGTATTACTATCGATACATATTCTAGGATTACCTTTTAGTTTTTTTCCTGAGTTACCAGTACAAGAAGGAGGTCAAACTCCACTACTCTTTGTAGGTAAAATATAAATAATACCGTTGTAATAGTACTAAATGTAAATTACCGAAACGCATCGCTGTAAATGCCACAGAAAACAAAAAACTTGCAAACACAGATATTTCGGCATTCTGTACAGATAACACGGCTGGACTCTGGCACCTTTTCTTTAGAAATGAGCTCGAACTCGAAATATCAAACAAATTGGAACAATGTATTTCAAATGATTGGTAAACTAAGTTTGTATGGGGAACATAGTTTACGGGCCGTTCTTAAGAAAATTAATTCGGTGATGGTCAAGTCATTCGGTCCGGACGGTCACAACGTTGTGTCCGCGTGCGTCGCGGCGAGCGTGCGGCGAGCGTGCGGCGAGCGTGCGGCGAGCGTGCGGCGAGCGTGCGGCGAGCGTGCGGCGAGCGTGCGGCGAGCGTGCGGCGAGCGTGCGGCGAGCGTGCGGCGAGCGTGCGGCGAGCGTGCGGCGAGCGTGCGGCGAGCGTGCGGCGAGCGTGCGGCGAGCGTGCGGTCCGAAGCGCGGGGCCACCGTAAATATCCATTAGATGTCCGGTCGGCCGTAAACATCTCGCTTGCTGGCCGAAATGTGTCGCGCTCGAGACGGTCCTTCGGTCCTTGGGGCTGGGGAGGCGGGGGGAGGTGGTGTGTGGGGGGGGGGGGGAGGGAGGTCTACGTGACTTGCGACTCGAGCTCCATCAATAATGTGTCAACCTCTGGCCGGGATTCCCGTAAATATTATCACTTCCCGGGTTTTGTTTACCCTTAAGAATAATGTGATTTAATATTTCATGCCTTCGTACTAGTGCAATTTGATACTGTTGTTTCCCCTTTCAAATTGCTGTACCGCCATTTCCGTATTGAACGGTGTGTATTTATAACATCAGTTGTAGACACTGCCTAATATGTTAAAAAACGACCCTCTAATGCGTCCTCTTACCCTATTTTCATTTGCAATGAAAAAGTCAGTATTATATTCTAGGGTTAATTTGTGTTAAACTATCTTGACACGTAAACAAAATGCATACGAAATACACAAAAGCGATAAATTTAAAACCTGAATTATATTTTGATGTTAACGTCTGTGATGACGATATCGTCTTTAAAGTCAAAATACGGTATCATGTCAACCAACGTTTCATTCGTACTTTCTAAGCAGAAATTTGAACTTTTTCAAGACTATTTTCTGCGTCATCATCGCATGCGTTCAACAAAACAACTGTACGTGTCAGCGTAGCACCTCTACAAACAGCCGGAGCCCTGACGTCGTGGTGCAGCTGCCAATGAATATAAACCAACCATAAGGGCAGCGTAGCATCTCTACGAACGACGGGATCACTGGCGGCGTGTCTTTGGCAATTAATATAAACCACCATTAAGGCAGCGTGGCACCTCTACTAGCAATGGAATCACAAAGGCGTGCCTCTGCCAATACATACAAACCAACCTTAAGGGCAGCGTCGCACCTCTACGAACCACAGGTACAATGACGGCGTGCTTCTGCCAATTAATATAAAAAAGGTCAGTGTAGCTCCACTACGAACTACAGGTGCTCTGGCGGCGTTCCTTTGCCAATTAATATAAAAAAGGGCAGCGTAGCACCTCTACGAACAACAGGTTCACTTACGGCGTTCCTTTGCCAATTAATATTAAAAGGGAAGCGTAGCACCTCTACGAACAACGAAACACTGACGTTACTTTTTAAAATACCGTTTTAGTTAAACGTAACACCTCTACGAACGAACACTACATACTGTTATAAACAACTTGCCAATACTTATAAAATATTCAACATCATTTGAGGTCAGCTTAGCTCCTTACGAAAACCGAAAATACTAACAGGGCGTACCACTTATAACATAACGTTTAGGGTCATCGTAGCAGCAGTATGGACATCAGTACCACTAACTGCGACGTTTATCTAACAATAAAAATGTAGACCGTCCCTTATCGTTAACTTAGCACCTTTACAAATAACACTAGTAATAACGACGTACTTATTTATTTATTTATTTTATAAAGGTTTGCCAACAGGTTGACACGTTTACATTCACGTTTATACAGAAATATAACAGTGTTCAGACCCAATAACAGACAATTGGATGGAATTTAATATAACTACCTCCTTTTGCTCCTCTAGCTAGCTATCACAAAAGGATAGAACCAGAGCCCCAAGCCCCACTTGTCATCTAAATTGGCCTTTTCGCCAAACCAATCGACTAGTGATTTCAAATGTATGGAGAATTCAAGAGCGCGCGCAGTGGGCGTTAAGGCCCTGGTACTAGCCAAATCGCAAAGTTAGACGAGGCACCCCAAGTTAACTAACTAAGTCTGACGATTATAAGTGTCATTCTTACAATATATGATTCCTTGTCTAGGAATTGACCTATTTTCGTTAATGTATGTTTCCTTTTTCTATACAAAATACATTGCGGAAACGGTGTCCATTTCCGAACTTTTTTGACTAAATGTAGAAATCTAAAAGCAAATGGAATTTTTTGTTTATGCATATATGCTGTTTTTGCTTATATCTAGAAATCGAATTACTTTCAGATTTCTAATGAGAAAAATCAACTTTTTTATTTTTATTATTATTTAAATAAATGATGGAATAAAAAAATATTAACAATCCATTATCAGTCTGGAGTTCTATTTGGATTTCCTGAAGCGTTTCACTACATATTATTACATTTGTTAAAAAGTGCATTTGTATGGCGCGAGTAGTTGGCTAGTCCTAGCGCCTTAAGCGAACTAACATTTTGGAGTCCGATTTGATTTGACGCAGCTTACTCAACGTTACCATTTACGCCGACTCCGCGTTTTCATACAAATTAGTAGCACAAATATGTGGATTTTCTCGACGGAAAACCTTGAATCAATCAAATACCGTGCACCGGAATCTTTCCGTCGAGAAAATCGCTTTGACTTTTATCGACTGAATTATTCCTGATTCCTGAGCACGGAATTCTCTACGGGTCCTATTCACTTTGTAATAAATAGTATCGTCCACACTAATTGCATGCAGCTACCGTACCAACATGGGTTCCACGTGCTTCATTAGGTGCCCTTATCAGTTGTATGTGTGTATTGACGCGTGTGCGTCTGTGTGCTTGCAGCGACGAAAGACGAGGGCGAGGGCGGCGACGTGGGCGGCGGGGGTGGCGGGGGTGGCGCGCGGCAACAGAACGGCGGCGGGCGCGGCGGCGGCGGCGGCAAGCTGCAGTACAACGGCTACTCGGAGGAGTGCCTCGACCGGCTCGAGCCCAACGGGAACATCGTACACGACAAGGAGCACCAGTACGGTGAGTCGACCTCCTTTACACGCAACGAGTGAGGAACGACGGGAGTGGCGAGCGAGACTCATTCGTACGACGGAACCGTAGCCACGCATTGGTGATATTAAATACATATTGTGGGTTTCAAGAATGTAGTTGGGCCTACTGCATTTCTTCCCGTGCAGGGCGTAAGTGCCTACTAATGGATTCGTAGTTCGTCGTTCGGATTCCACGTTAAACCTAAGGTTAATTTCAAACTAGCGATGGGTCTTTCGCGACCTGGGTCTGACCGTAAATTGAACGGGTCATTCGTTCGGTCATTCGTTCGCGTGGTCTATGCGACCCGGGGCAATACTTTCATACGCCGAATGCACTAAGACCACAGAATACATCTAATATGTTTTAGAACCACAGAAAATATGGTACGACACGTTTGTGTCGGTTAAGGTAAGGTAAGGTGTGTTGGGCTCAGTCTCATAAAAAAAAAACATTAACGGTTCGCTTACGAATACGCTCACTACTGATGTTCTCGAGTTCCGAAGTTAGAACCGTAAAGACTTCTGTCTTCTTTTCCACGAAGAAAAAGACAAGTGAAGCAAGATACAGATCGTTTCGGCCGTAAATAAGGGTTGACGGGAAGACTGAAACTCGGTCCCTGTGACAGCAAAAGTGTCGATGGAAAAATGTCGGTCGGACACTTTTTCCCGTGCAGCTCCCATCCGCCAAACGCCCGATAAGGAACACAGATACTAATAATGAAAAATCAAATGAAAATTCACGCAAAGCAGCCGCCGCAATAAAATGCTAGAGCCCCGAATTCGTTCCTAATTTCCTCACCCGCAGACGTGGATCTCGGTGGCGGCGGCCATTAGCGACGCGGGAGCCAGCTCGTGTATCCCCCCCCCCCCCCCCCCCCCCCGCGCCGTCCCGCCGCCGCCCCGACGGTTGGGGCGCAGGAATGACATCTCCGGAACCTTAACGGCCACCGCTTTAGGGTTATGGCCATTGTTCTCGTGCTTCGCGGACGTTATCGGCGGCGACGGAGGGGGGTGGGGGCGGCAGTTCGGGGGCGGCGGAGGGAAAGTCACCCCCCGACCCCGCCTTCGCCCCGCCGACCCCGCGCCGCTCAAATTGAAAGTAATCGGAAGGGGCAGGCCCGTTTAACACTTATCATTACCTGGGATGAGCGTAATCATATTAATTGGGGGCGTTATTGATATCTTTCTTTTACTTTACCTGAAGGGAAAAGCATCCTGAAATCTTGAAACATATCACTTAAAACATTGCAAGTTCATTATGACATCGTCGATTGAAATCGTAAATTCTTACCGAAGTTATAGTTTAATTGCGTAATTATATATAATTAAATTTAAGCAACTTTATTAATTAATCATTCAGAATTATTCCACTTATAACATAATCGGGGGTTGTTATGGATTATTGTTATCAACTTACGCTATTACTACACCGTCAAGAATATGTTGTACATTTGTAATAAAAAAAAAATGTCAAAGCAAAAATGTTACCGACTATACTTGCACGTTAGTTAAAAATGAATAGAGGACTCTTTCTGAGTTGGAAAAGTGCGTATAAAGACGAGCTCGACCATGGCTCGGAACCCATGCACAATCATTCGCCGGTTAGTAAGATGGTTGAAGCGACAATTAAACATTGTTTGTTTTCCGTCCAGTAGGACCTGGTAAGGCACCTACTTTCCATGTGTTTCGTTGATCGAATATAATGATAGTATGTTTGGTACAGCCCTAAACTTCTATTAACATAAAAAAAAACTCCAAACAATGTAGTCGCAGCATCAAAATCGACTATATCAGTGATTATCCTGCTCAACATTTATTTTTGTTCGTGAAAAACTTCTGTCTAATGATCTGTTCGGAAGTTAGGACTTTTCCTAAAATTTCCAACTTTCAAATCTTTTGATAAGAAGTCATTAGAGAAAAAGTTTTCTCGTTAAAGCATACATAATAGATAAATGTTTAAGCTGCGACTATTGAAGTTATGATGGACGTGCTGTAGTCCAACTTGTCGTTTGACTGTGGTGACTAGGGCACCCTTTGGAGAATAATGAGGTGATCAAGTTCCATAAAATGGCTCGTACCTTTTTAACCGACTTCGACAAAAGGACGACTGTTTTTTTTAATGTTTGTTACCTCAGAACTTTCCATTGGGTGAACCGATTTTGAAGGTTTTTTTTTCTATTGAAAGCTGGTACTTCCCGTGTGGTCCCATTATTATTAATCAATTTTTTTTTTTACTTTTTAGTCCATCTTAATTTGTTTACGAATATTTTCTGAAGTCGGTATTTTTTTGGTAAAATGTTTGTTTTTCCTCAGTCTAATTAAGAAATATTTGTATGGTAGATTCAATAAATAAGCTGAGAGCTTGGTCTGTAAGTTTGAGTTTTTTTTAATTTACTTATATCACGCCTCTAAAAATGTGTATACAAATAGAAAATGGCGTGGATCATGGGTACAAGTTAAGTTATCCAAAAAACAATATCACGTCGACGTGGCAATCAGATGATTTATTTAACGTGCATAATTTCAGAAAAATATTTCTTAATTTGACAGAGGAAACAGGCACGCAACATTGTATGATACGTTATCACCTCATTATCCTTTTAAGGCGAACCAGTCTCACGCCTTCTTATTTTCTTATTGAAAAGAATTACTAAGAAGACCATTCTTTTCAAATAGGAAATAGTAAAAGTCTGAAAGAGCTTATGGAATACCTCTCGGTTGGAAATAAAGTATGCTACGAACGCTTTCGTCATTGCGTCATAGCGATAATAGTCTTCATATAAATAATAAACAATCTTTTGTTGATTAGCTGATAACAATTCATGAATATTTCATCAAGCAAGTAGCCCAGTGCCATATGTTGTTGAGTAAGCATGCGGGAAATAATATTGGTACCTCTATTAAACATACTTCCATGAACTACTGGTATTACAAGAAAACGAAATTATATTAACTATGGATTTTTAGTACCATTTTCTGTTTATCAAACCAGTCGGGAACACCAAAAAAGCAAAATAAACCTAAATAACGCCAGAGAACATAAATAAAAAACACGAAATTAAACCAAATAAGTAAAAATCACCAAAGAAAACAACCATAACGGCACAGAGAATTCAACCTTCTACGCATTTTCTAAAATTGTTGAACCACATTGTATTCGTTTTAATTGCCGGGCCGGTCTTCAAATAACTTCCTTGAATCGGTTTGTCAATTTCATGAGACAATTTTCTTTAAACTTCGATGGACAAATTTCCGGACTGTAAAAATGAACCGGACAATAATATCAGTCATTAAGGCCGTAAGGAGGCTCGGTGCCCTCGGCGAGTGGGCGGGGGATAAAATAAATGGGTTTGTCGCGTTCCTTTGATCGTCGACCCGGCTGGAGGGTCATTTCCGCTCCTCGATTTGTCAAACTCACGAACCAATTATGTTAAATGTATTGACGTTTAGGAGAAAGCTCCGCGAGTGCCTCGACCACTCTTAAGGGATGTTACGAAATTGTTTGGCTTTGTTGTTTGTTTGTACTCGCTACTCTCCTTTCAGAATATTATACGGTGTTTTTTTTTTTCAGATTTTAGCCTTGTTATAAATCGAACACTTGATGGTTTAATTGAAAATACAAGAGTACGTACTGTCCCGAATTTTCATGCGTAAAGTAGAGGCATATATTCGTTATATACTCTTTACACTGAAAAAACCTTTACTAAGCATGAAATATCTGACCATGGTACTTTCGTCAGGTCGAGAAGTTTTTGTAGCGGATATATGTTACGGTTAAAGTCCGATGTTGGAAAAATTTGCTTGAAGGTTATTACATTTTGTAAGATATACCCGTGTCGAGTGCATTAAGCGAGTTTATGGTAAAAAAAAATAACCTTAACCATTTTAAAGTTCTAATTTTTCCTTGGCACGCGCAGAAATTTAATTAACTTCAAGGAAAAAATAATTTGGGACTTTAACCAACATCGGGCTTTAACCTTAATATAAATAAAAACAACTTTAAATGTATGCAAGTATTCAGAACTCGTCATTCTCGGTTGGTATTCCATGTAAAATTGGTTCCTTCCTTACTTAATCGTTGAATGAACGATGACTGAAGTGGTAATGAAAATTCTCCATGTTTTCCATATAGTCAGTTCAATGCATCGGTACAATGTAAAGAAGGTTCTGGCATGACACCTAATTCTGAAATGCGTTGTCTTGGCCTTATATCATGTTACGTAGTAGTTCAGGTATTAGCCATCAATATCCCGTCACATTAAAATCCCTTTTCGGGTCAGGAATGATACTGTTTGAAAAAATGGACAGAAGATCTCAATACGGAAGATGAACAGCTTCGGGGATGGGAATAGTAGAGACGGGGATGCACCAAGTCTGAAGTATCGAGAATGGAGACGTGGAGTACCGCTCGGTATCGGTGACGTGGCGGCGGCGGCGGTTGCGGTGGGGGCGCGGTTGCGGCGCTCTTATTAAAATACTTGTTTGTTGTTCGGAAGTAGCGCCGACTAATTTCGAGCCCACCTTCCGATTGAGCGGAGGTAATATCCGGGACGTTGGAAGCCAGCGAGTATCGAATGACGGGAGTGGCGAACGAAACGAATTAATAAGCTAACTGACTACCATCAGTGCATTATCACCATATCCTCACAGAGCTACAACGCCGCTCAGCACGCTGATTGCCGTTATATGTTTTTTATTGTGGCCGCGCGGAATAGTCTCTTTATTCCATGCTATCGGCAATGGATTCTATCAGACTGCTATCGGAAGTTATAGTTTTCATGTAGAGCTTGAAGCTAGCTACCTGTTTGATTGTTATGCAATCAATATGAGTTAGTCAAGTTCGGAGTTTGAGATTCGGTACCCAAGTCAAACAATAACTTGAAAATTAAATCGATGAGGGTAAAACAAAACTTGAATCAGACTTGAAAGCCATAGAAAAGATGACTAATTTAAATATTTTGTCTCACAACTACCGTTGGGCTAAATTCGACCCAGTATGCGTAAGAAACTCACTAGTTTGAGACAAATCAAGCCCACGGGCTACGCTGCCGCAGCAAGAATGAGTATCAGTGGCCACTTCCGTCCTTTCTTACTCGCTGTTTGAAGCCCGTAGGCTCGCCTCGTTTCCGCAAACTCGCGAGCCCTTCGGCGGCTAGCACCCCTTGCGGTGAGGGTTCGAACTGATTGAGACGAACGCTTTAAGGCCTCACCTGCCCGTTTGAAAGAGTTTTAACAAATATTTTCGTTACGCTCACCCGCTTTCCGTAACGAACTTGACGTGTTTATATTGATGTTACTTTTGTGTTACACTGTCACGACAGGAGAAAAATTGAATAGGCAGCAGTTGACGCGAACATGCTGACTGACTTGTGTTATGGAATAATGGCGTTTCAGATATATCTCTTTGTGCGATCTAGACAGAGGTATGGCGTGGGCTTGAAATGTCATATTATTACTGTTGGGAGTAGGAAAACTGTTACCAAACATTAACTGTCACTTGCTATTTTAGGTCGCCATTCCTGTTTGTCATCCAAGTCAACGTCTTCGTTGACTTCGCTTCGATATCTCATCTATGTAATTCATATGCCAATAAGTATCAAAGAATGCTACGTCCAGTGAACGGTCTCTCAATCATTTTAAGAACGTATCAAATACCAATTTAATTCTTTGTTACAATCAAAGAACAACCACTAATTGTTTCTTTCGTTTTTAAGTGCGACAGAAGTGCAACTAAGGCTTTTTCTTGAAATCACCATTGGAAATCGTAAACAGCTCTTTCCGTGCGCTAGTACTATTTTTTTTATGGAACCTTACATGAATGGGTTGCAACGCACAACTGCCGACATGATATTAGCCCAATTACACACCATATTCCCGAAGGAATTGGGTGACATGCCCTTCCTTCCCTTTATGAGCCAGGCCACATTGAACTGGATGAAAAACACGGACAGTTTTCATTGCCGCTTCAACCATAGTTTCATTCAATGCAGTGTTACCAACCCGGGCGGACTTAAACCTACCGCCTAGTAGGGGAAAGGAATTATGGAACCGAACCATGGAACAGCTCGCATACGTAACGAAATGCACTTATCCAACTCGGAAAGCGAAAGACAGTCGTACATGACCGGGGCGAGGATTTGAATGAAAGGCAAGCCCTCTAGCCCCTACACCATGAGCTGTATAGACATTAAATCCATACTGATATTGTACATTTGAGAGTAACTCTATCCGTCTGTTCTTTTGTGGAGAAAATTTAACACACAAGGGGGTAAAATGGGGATGACATTTTGTATGGGGAATGTTATATAACATACAATTTTAGGGTCAGCCCGACATCAGTACGAAAAGGCATTGACCCGAACGAAGCCGGGTACCTCAGCTAGTAACAAATAAATTGGGAGGACGGCTGCCAAACTTTGCCACCAGATGGCACCACATAAAACTATGCCGCGGTTTCTTTTCAAGGTTATAGGTTGTTGACCAATTAAACTGAGTTAATATGAATAGCTACCTTGAAATGGATGTAAAAGGCGGACAATGTGATTGCCTGTGATTCGCGAGTAAACATAACCTCTACATGATAGCTTGGCATAGTTTTATGTGGCGCCATCTGAAGCCCGATTCTGCTATTTGTCCAATTTCAAACCATTCCGTATAAGTTATGTTTCCGTCAAACATAACACGCTAAGTTTCGAGTGCGGTTTCCAAAAATCGGTATTCAGCTAATTCACACACGCGTTTTGTTATTGTCTATGGAGTGGTTTGTCTTGCGCGCCGCCTACAGGGTAAAATAACCTGTCACGATTTTGACACTTATTATCTCACTCAAATATGACACACGAAAAGAAAGAGACAGCGATATGCCAATGTAATGTAGAAAAGTGATATTCGAACTTCGGCGATGCGATGCTCCGAATTTGACAAATAGAAATTCTCAAAACCGCAAGTATTCGGCAAAACACACGGCCCACGAGAACATGAGCGCGCGTTACGAGTTTGCGCATGCGTTTTGCAAACTGCGCTAGTAGAATACCATTTCGCGCGAAACATGCGGTTTTGAGAAAACACAAACATAACGCGCGCAGTTATCAATTAGCAGAATAAGGCTTCTGGTGGTAATGTTTTGCGCCGTGCACCCCATTGGAACAGTGCTTTTCATATGATTAGTAAACTACGTTTGTACGAAGCATATCTTGCGGAAAATACTTAAAGCTATGGATTTGAACTCTCCAGAGCCGGTAGTCTAAGTTGTCACCTAAATTGGCGTTACGGCAAACCGATCGACTGGCGTTTTCAAATGTATGGAGAAATTGAAGAGCGCGCGCAGCGGGCGTTAAGCGAACTAACATTTGCGAGTCCGAGCTTGATTTGACAGCTTATTCAACGTTGCCGTAAATACGTCGACGTTGCCGTTTACGTCCACTCAGCGTTTTCATACAAATCGGAAGTCCGCGTTTGACTTTGACAGCTTGAAGAAGTAAAAGCACAGAATATCTAGTAAAAACTTGTACGGAGTTTGGAGAAAACGCCAGTCGATCGGTTTGCCGTAAACGCCAATTTAGGTGAGAACTCAGACTGACCACTCAGTATACGGAGATGTTGATGTGGCGGGAATTAAATGTACCGCCCCCGCTGTAGGTAAGCCGGTGTCGTCGGCGCGGCGCGGAGTCGGCTATGATTGTCTCTAGTGGCGCGGGGCTCCGGGCGGATCGTGTCGGCATTAGTTCCCGCCGCGCCGCCGCCAGCGCCGCTCCGGAACCCTCGTTTGTCGCGACGCCTCCACGACTACACCTTTTTGCAGCCTCTTTGTCGAGATAAAGAGGCTCCTGCGACTCGGCTTAAGGCGAAAACAAGACTCAATACGTGAAAAACCGTCATAACGAGTAACATTGTTGAGTTATTTGTAAGAACAATCTGTAATCGTAAAAAAATATAAGTCGTGCACTGATCTTAACACTACTACAATTCTTTGTTTATGATTGCGCGGAAGTATCGTAAAAGTTAGTAAAAAAACCTAACATAAAGTGTCATTTACATGAAAACTAAATTCCCTTGAGGATCGCTCATCGTTTTGATATGAAACTAATGTAAAAGCAAAAGTAAAAAGCGTTTGGTAGCTTAGTGGCGCAGGGACTTGCCTTCCATGCCAGTGGTCTGGGTTCATATCCCCGCCCCGTTCGTGTTCCACTTTCCTTCTCTTTCCGAGTTGGATATGTGCATTTTGTCTCCAATTCGAGCTGTCCCATGGTTCGGAATCCATGTTAAACTGTAAGCCCCCTCCCAGGTTGATGCTATCGCATTGAATGAAACTGTGATCAAAGCGGCAACAAAACAAATCCGTGTTTGTTTTTTAATTCGCATTTCTACAGCTTGGAAAGTATGTTTTTTTAAACAGGCTATTTTCATGCATTTAACGGCGTCTGCCTCTTCGGGTCAGGAATGATACTGTTTAAAAAAATGGACAGAAGATCTCAATACGGAAGATGGAACAGCTCCGGGGATGGGAATAGTGGATACGGGGATGCACCAACACTCTGGGCTCTTGCGGAGTCTTGTTTCCGCCTTAAGGATGTTCCGACCCATACAATGTTTTTTTACACAGAACGCAAAAAATATTGCACTTTAAGGCACGAATTCGTCAAAAATATTAAATATAGCCATAGTAGTTGCAGCGGAAACATATTCACAATTTCAGGTTTAATGGTTTCGTTGTAACCGTTAGATGGCGCTGTTAAATAAAAATCGTATTTAAATAAATTGTAACAAAACCAATAATCCTGAAATTGTGAAATTGTTTTCGCTGCAAGTAATATGACTATATTAAACTTTTATTATTAATTCGTGGCTTAAAGTGCAATACTTTTTGCCTTATTTGTGCAAACAACTTTATATGGGTCGGAACAGCCTTAACGTCGCGTCGCTCGCTTCAAATGTCTCTATATTTGCGATCGTTTACGAATAATTCGAGTCTAATTTTCCATATTTTAGCTGACGAGTCGAGGGTGACCGACCGGTAGGAAATTGAAAAGGGTCGCCGCCGTCGCGAAAGGATCCTCTCCTTTTTGACCTCCGTTAGAAATATTTGGAGACAATTTTCTGATTTAACATCCGGTATGGGTCGTACGGGTCGTCCTCTTGAGATCGGCGTAACATTTTTACACTTCGCTTTACTAAACTGTAAAAAAAAAAAAAACCATTTTTAGAAAAAGTGATATTCCCGGCCACCAGTTTTTGATAATGATTTATGCGCGCCTATAAATCATGAATATTACCACAGTGCATTCATTTCTTTATTTGTGTTAATATGGAGGTCTTGGAGGTACCAACCCCACCACCTTGCAAGTAGGCAGGGAGGTTCTAAAGCTTTATATAACTTCTGAATCGTGATTGAATGTATCAAAATGTTTAAGGATGCATATCATGCATAACTTCATCAAGTATAAGTTTAAGTATAAAAAAAATCAAAACGTACAGACGTAGCTCCCAATTGGCTTATTTAATGTGCAAAATTTTGGAAATATATGTCTTAATTTGACTAAGAAAACCGTTACGAGCCATTTTATGGAATTAGATCATCTCGTTATCCTCTTAAACTGTTAATAGGAGGCAGTGATTACGGGCTGAAAGGGGATTGTGTTGTGGGTTATAGAGCGAGTGATTGAATTACAGTGTCCGTTGCTTCTCAGTTCATTCTACAATAAATATACTTTTTCGTACTAAGCAAGTACGATTCCAAGGAATGTGGCATGTATGTATGTATAATCGACCGTGAAGCAAGGACACATTCATTAAAGAAATATTCTGAACTGCAAGGCTGGGCCCGAACCAGCAAAACATACCATTCGCGGGCATTGCATCTAACTATTTTGCCACCTGCTGTATACCCATAATTTGGAATTCTCCTACAGTCCCTCATCCCTAAATCAATGCTTCCTATTAACACAGTGTTTAAGATTATACCTACATACATACGACGCAGGTATAGCGTTAAATAAACCGCTTCTAGTTTAATGGCAGTCGCCGTGCAAAATTGTGCATTATGAGTTCAATGCAATGAGTTCACGACAGCCTTAAATTCTATCGACAAAATGTGTTGCGTGTCAATCAACATCGCGTCGACTCTGTGGTGTTTTAAGGTGGCCCAACCCGGCGGGCCTAAGTCATTCGCGGGCACGGTACAAAACCGTGCTGTTGCGCTCTGGGATCTTCTCTGTTTCAAAGAATAAGACAGGCTCCGTGATGAGGAAGATGCAACATGTCCACAAAAAAGATAATGTGCATAGTGTATGATTTGGTAAGATTTACGAAAATTTTAATTTTAAAAGGACTTATAGTTAAAAGTAAACCACGACCGCTGTAGTAAGAAATCAAACAAAAATCAAATAGATTATAAATCTTGATTAAATAAGCTATGTCTGATAACTAATCTTTTTAAGATATTCTTACTTTATCATTGCGTAATCCACCTCCAAAGTTATTGTATAAAACGCGCGAAAAATGCGAACTTTTGGACCTTATAACTTAGAAACCAAACACAATTTTACAATGCCAATGGTCATCAGACATCTAGTTCGATCAAATAAACCTATTTTGAGCAACATTTTGGATCTCTGACAAGAAATATGGGCGTGATCTTCTTTCCCCTTTTGTATGGGAAGATGAGCGGGATGGGCCACCTTAAGTTCCGCGCTTATGTTGTCTTCTTCGCTTCCGCAAAGTTACGGCTGACGGCTGGATTGAGTCGTCGACGTGAAGTATAAGCGCTTTGAGAGCTTTGGGGGGGTCGACCGAGAAATAATTTAGTGTTCTGAGTGGTCAGTCTGAGTTCTCACCTAAATTGGCGTTTACGGCAAACCGATCGACTGGCGTTTTCTCGAAACTCCATACAAGTTTTTACTAGATGTTCTGTGGTTTTACTTCTTCAAGCTGTCAAAGTCAAACGCGGACTTCCGATTTGTATGAAAACGCTGAGTGGACGTAAACGGCAACGTCGACGTATTTACGGCAACGTTGAGTAAGCTGTCAGATCAAGCTCGGACTCGCAAATGTTAGTTCGCTTAACGCCCGGTGCGCGCGCTCTTCAATTTCTCCATACATTTGAAAACGCCAGTCGATCGGTTTGCCGTAACGCCAATTTAGGTGACAACTTAGGCTGAGATAAATAGTCGTCACCGAAACTAATGCTAACGCAAAGTAATACTTTGTGACGTCACTTCGTTACGTTTTGTATGGACGAAATCTCAAAGTAATGCCAATTGACGTCACAAAGTACTACTTTTCGTTAGTCTTAGTTTCTGTTACGACTATTTATCTCAGCCTCAAAGTAGTTCAATTTGACGTCACAAAGTACTACTTTTCGTTAGTCTTAGTTTCTGTTACGACTATTTATCTCAGCCTCAAAGTAGTTCAATTTGACGTCACAAAGTACTACTTTTCGTTAGTCTTAGTTTCTGTTACGACTATTTATCTCAGCCTTAGACTACCGGCTCTGTTACCGATACCGTGTTTCTTTCGCTCGCGTGAAAAGATTTTTTTTGTTTCAGGAAATTACGTTGCGTCCTACTCCATGATTCAAATAACGTCAAATGTATATCGGAATGTGCGCGACGGAATCTTTTTTATGCGACCTGACATGGATGGCTAATACCACACAAGTACCGTTATGATATTAGCCCATTACACCACATTCCCGAAGGAATTAGGTGCCATGCCAGGACCTTCCCTTTATGAGCACGGCTACATTGAACTGGATGGAAAACACGGACAAATTTTCATTGCCGCTTTGACCATCTTTTCATCTAATGCGATGGTACCAACCCGGGCGGGTTTAAACCCTATCACCTAGTAGGGGAAGTGGACTTACAGCTTTACATGGATTCTAAACAATGGAGTAGCCCGCATTTGTGACGAAATGCACTTATCGCAACTGTTTTGGTATTTTTCCGATCCGAAATTCTCTCCGCGCAAAAGTATATGCGACGAATCCATACAGAACTATCGAAAAATAGTGAAAACTTGTTAAAAGTTCCGTACCGTATTTGACACGCGGGTCGGGTTAGTTGGGTGCGGATTGGGCTGTACCTGTCCCGTATTTGAGAGAAATAGGCCTTTTCTAGATTATTTATTGGGAAATGTTTCTACCTTTGCTAACCTTCGTGGCACAGATGGAATCTTTAATAGGGTTTATGCAATGACGTCGAAATAGGAAAATGAAAGCGAGATGGTCATAGTTCGCGTCGGTCCCAGTGTCACCATCGTCATTTTATTTTATTTTATAATAGCAGAGGTAACCGGCTCCGTTCGGATTAATGTAATTTTGGACTGATATGGGGCTCAATTATTATCTTTTTTTGATGAGCTCCCCGTAAAAACTTTCATCCCCTAAGTCTCTCTCTTCGACAAAGACGGTCTCATCCGTCAGTTGACTCTGTATGTCTATACATTCTAAGCCTATGGGTTCAACCGGGTCGAGAGAGGGCGGGGCAGCAAGTAAGGAAGGACAGCGACAGCTAATGCACTGGTGGTAGTTTAGTTAGCTTACGAAATTCAGAATGCCCAACATCGAATGTTAGTTGCACTAAATAGCGTCCTGTGGAAGTTTTTACGTTTCGTAGGGACTTGAAAACATCATTAGTGAGCGAATTAGTAAGCGAACTGACTGGCCGGCCCTGCCGTAGTTGAATGTAATATGGCTGGCTACGCCGCCCCCATACAAATGAGAGGGGGCCGGGGTATGCGAGAGGGCGGCGGCGGCGGCTGCTGCGGGGGGAGCACTCGAAAAAGCTAGCCTTTCGTGGGGCGATAGGCGCGATCATTTATCCACGTCGCAAGATGCCTGTCGGTGGGCGGGGGAGGGGGCGGTGCCCGCAGCCTGCTGAGGGAAAACTAGGCCACTGCAGGATCTTGCCGCGTCTTAAGGTGGGCCATCCCGCTCAACTCCCCATACAAACGGGGAAAGAAGATCACGCCCATATTTCTTGTCAGAGATCCCAAATTTTGCACAAAATAGCTTTATTTGATCGAACTAGAGGTTTGATGACCGTTGGCATTGTAAAATTGTGTTTGCTGACTAAGTTATAAGGTCCGAAAGTTCGAATTTTTCACGCGTTTTGTACAACAACTTTGGATGTGGATTACGCAATGTTAAAGTAAGAACATCTTAAAAAGATTAGTCATTAGACATAGCTTATTTAATCAAGGTTTATAATATATTTGGTTTTTGTCAGATTTTTGACTACAGCGGTCGTGGTTTACTTTTAGCTATAAGTCGTTTTGTAACTAAAATTTTCGTAAATCTTACTATGCACATTGTATTTTTTGTGGACATGTTGCATCTTCCTCATCACGGAGCCTGTCTTATTCTTTGAAACAAAAAAGGTCCCAGAGCGCAACAGCACGGTTTTGTACCGTGCCCGCGAATAAGTTAGTCCCGCCGGGTTGGGAATTCCTTCGGGAATGGGGTGTGTTGGGCCCATTTCATAACGGTAGTTGTGTGATATTAGCCATCCATGTCAGGTTGCATAAAACATACCTAAATGTAAAATGAAATATAACGTTGAAGAAAACTCGATGGAAAGTGAGTAAGCATTGTAAATTTTGTGAAAAAATACAAATTCACATATACTTGAGGTTGACAAGCCACATAAAGTAAACTGACGGATGAGACCAGAATTGTTTTGATCATAATGTATTGACATTTCCTATTTCACTCAAAAACATCTGTAGAACGCCATGTAGCTGCAAAATAATGATCTGAGGTTACGTTTCCAGTTAGAAATAATGAGGGAAAGATAGGAAACATGAACGACAAATAATGTTATTTACCCAAAAAAACGTTTATTTGTCCGGGTTATTATTCCCGCTCAACTTACTATCTATATACAAATCCACATATCACCATACCTTCAAAAATGCTTTCTTTGAGAAAAAATTTAGAAACGATGGACAGTTTGCAAAAAAATAATTACACATTTGATGTGCAGTTGCACTGTGTGATTGTAGTGAAAACTTGACGTATCGGGCATTCCATCTCTCTCTACCTCGTGGTATACTTAAGGTGGGACCGAAATAAAATGAAAGTAATTTACTTACTTACTTTACATACTTTCATACATAAATATTTGTTGCCTGATATCAATTGAATTTGAGCAGTTGTTTTCAAATGTTAGTAAACTACTTTATGTTTTTTGTTAACCGCGGCATATAGTGCATGCCAGGACCTCACGAAACAGGCTCCCAATGACGCCCATGGGCTTTGCGAAAGCCGTGCCGGCTGGCCAGGTGCTTCTTCACACCATGTTTGAAGGACCCCAGGTTGTCCGTTTGTATCGGGAGCATAGCTTATGGGCAATCCTTGAGCTTAACTTGACTTCTCACTCCAACACTGTGCTCATGCAAATTCAAAGAAAATTCAAAACATTTTTTAATATGGTTTATTTACATTTAACTAAAGTATGTAGGTACCATTTTGTTCGATAACTTTTTGCCATCTTGTAGGTAGGGACATGATCCCATTGCTATAGAAATATTGGGACTTCTGATCAATATACCGCGACAAGTGGTTTTGGCAGTCCTCTCGTGATGTTAACCTGACACTGCCTAAAGAATTCTGAAGAGACCTAAACAGGTGGAAATCTGAAGGTGCAAGGTCAGGACTATACGGCGGATGCATTAACACCTCCCAGCCAAACTCTCTTAGTTTTTGCTGAGTGGCTAAAGATGTGTGAGGTCTAGCGTTATCATGATGAAAAACCACACCCCTTCTGTTGATTAATTCCGGCCGCTTTCTCTCAACTTCTTAGTTTAATCTCATCAGTTGTTCGCAGTAGAGTTCAGAATCGATGGTCCTGCCTGGTGGTAACAGCTCATAATGAATAATGCCCTTCCAATCCCACCACACACACAGCATCACCTTGTTACGAGTTAACCCGGGTTTCGCCACAGTCTGTGAAGCTTGACCGGCCTTTGACCACGACCTTTTTCGCACGTTCTTTTCGTACGTGATCCACTTTTCATCACCAGTTATCAGCTTCTTCAAAAATGGTTCGGTTTCATTACGTCGTAATAAAGAATCACAAATGAGTACACGGTTCATTAGGTTTCTTTCAGTGAGCTCGTGAGGTATCCAAATATCGAGCTTTTTTGTGTACCCAGTTTTTTTCAAATGCGCCAAAACTGTTTTGTGGTCAATTCCTAGTTCTTCAGCTACGTCGTAACTACTGATATGCCGATCTTGCTCCACTTTTTCAAAAATGGCATCCATTTTATCCGTAATAGGGCGACCAGAGCGACGTGCATCTTTGACATCAAAATTTCCGGATTGAAAACGCTTAAACCAAATTTGTGCTACTCTCACAGACACTGCACTAGGTCCATAAACATCGCAAATTTTTTTCGCGGCTTGCGTTGCATTTTTACCTTTTTTGTAGTAAAATTTTAAAATGTATCGAATTTCTTCATTAGATTCACTCATTTTGACAGTACGAAAAACAAATGAGAATCACACATTTTCCTAATTTGAATTTGGAATTATGTTCTTTAAAATTTAAACTTTCAATGATACCAAAACCAGCCAGATACAAATAGTATAGCCAAAGAGATTTTATTACAAGTTCATACATACTATAATGCGAAAAGACTTTTTCCCCGACCTATTAGAATAGAAAATTAACACTCTTACACACTTGGATCGAGTCGAGTCTCCATGGACGGAGTTTTGTTTTTATGCAACCTGACTTGGATGGCTAATACCAAAGAACTACCGTTATGATATTAGCCCAATACACCACATGCCCGAAGGAATTAGGTGCCATGCCAGGACCTTCCTTTTATGAGCACGGCTACATTAAACTAGATGGAAAATATGGTCAATTTTTTATTGCCGCTACAACCATAGTTTGATCCAATGCGGTGGTACCAACCCGGGCGGGCTTAATCCTACCCCTAGTAGGGGAAGGGGACCTACATGGACATTACATGGGTTCCGAACCATTAAACAGCTCGCTTTCGTAACGAAATGCACGAATCTAAAACAGAATAAGAAATAAAGTGTTGCATGTCCGGGCGAGGATCTGAACCCAGACCACTCGCACGAAAGGCAAGTCCTCTAGCCCCTAGACCACGAGCTGTACAATGCTGGATCCGGGGCCTATAGGCGGGCAGATCTGGCATTAAAGCCGCGAGTTCCCATAAACCGTGCCCCCGGAATCGTAAACTGTCATCGCGGAAACATTTGTTGCCGTTAACGACACGATCGGCGCCTCTAACGGCTTTGTTTGGAGATCGAGTAGAGGCGGATGAAGCAGAGAGCATGCAAGGATGGAAGTAGCAACTGAAATTATTTTTCATGGGGGACGGCGAAGCCACCTGACATACAATGGCGGCAGCGCCGGCGAGTGAGTTCGCTTCCGAATTCTTTCACTGCGGATTTTCGCGAGTTTCAACGACACCTAAGGACTATACAGGATAGCGTCCTGCAACGAACATTCGATTATACACGTCCCGAATTCGGGAATAAACAAACTACAGTTAAGACGTTTTCCACTAACTCGCGGCTACGCTGCCGCCATACGGACGAGTTTCGATCGCTACTCCCGTCCTTCTATGATCGCTGTCGAGAACGGTGGCGCGAATCTCGCGTTTAGAAGTGCGGAATTTCATTGAATCTTTAATGGAATGCTGAATTGCATTGGAGCGTTATTGAAATGCTTACCGTAGCATTCGACGCAGCACCGATCTCTTCGTGGATGTATTCTTTCCGTTTGTCTTAAAGGTCAGGTACGTGGCACCCGTAATCGTAGAGACAGTGATGATAGAAGCGCTCTATCATCGCTGTCTTCCTCTCCGGGGATTTTTCTATAACCTTTTTTATTAACATCTTTTTGTTCAAATTTATTATTTGGTGACACGAGAGTATCCTAACAGTTAGTGACGGGTTCCGACATAAGTTTACTAGGCAACCCTCCTCGAAATCCAGGCTCGCCGCCAACGGGGCGGCCTTTAACCGCGTAGTACCTTTACATTGATTACACGAATTAAATCGCCTGAAAACTAATTCAATGCTCAGAATACAGCCAAACGGCACCACGACTTGCGGCCTGAATTACCAGTCATAAATGCATTATGTCATCTGTTTATGCCCAGGTGACTTTGTACGAAAACGTAATCCTATTGAAATGAATTGTAACAGTTAATCCAACCTCTCGTCCTTTAATATCAAGAGGACGCATTTCGTTCGAGCTCATAACGACTGGAGAGTGAGATAACTTCTCCCCCTCCTCCTGGGGCTCCCCGCCCCCCCCCCCTCCCCCGGCTGGACTCGCAGGAATCGGAGGAGTGGTAATCCCCTCTTTAGCTGATTTTCTTCTCGGCATTTCCTTATGAATATTCGGGTTTAGTGTCGTGCATTTGTCTCAGTTGTTTATGAGTTCAAAGAGTCTTAAATGGTTAGCCCCGATGAATAAGTGTAACTGGCCCGTATAATAAGTGTATTAATTGAAATAAGGTTATGTAGGGACCATAAAGAAAACAAACAAAATTCAGATCGTGACTAAATGGGATTTTGCTTGTCCGACACCAAAATCTACTTTGAAGACGAATAAGGATGATATCGTCAAAATGCCTTAGGACTGGTCAGACTGATACGCAGTTTTTTTTATTACAGAACTCAAAAAGTATTCCACTTTGAGTCAGGAATTAAGGTGGCCCAACCCGCTCATTTCCCCATACAAAAGGGGAAAGAAGATCACGCCTATATTTCTTGTCAGAGATCCAAAATTTTGCTCAATATAGCTTTATTTGATTGAACTAGATGTCTGATGACCATTGGCATTGTAAAATTGTGTTTGGTTTCCAAGTTATAACGTCCGAATGTTCGGATTTTTCGCGCGTTTTATACAATTACTTTGGAGGTGGATTACGCAATGATAAAGTAAGAACATCTTAAAAAGATTAGTTATCAGACATAGCTTGTTTAATCAAGATTTATAATCTTTTTGGTTTTTGTTAGATTTTTGACTACAGCGGTCGTGGTTTACTTTTAGCTAAAAGTCGTTTTGAAATTAAAATTTTCGTAAATCTTACCAAATCATACACTATGCACATTGTCTTTTTTGTGGACAGGTTGCATCTTCCTCATAACGGAGCCTGTCTTATTCTTAGAAACAGAGAAGGTCCCAGAGCGCAACATCACGGTTTTGTACCGTGCCGGCAAATGAGTTGAGGCCGCCGGGTTGGGCCACCTTAAGAGGATAATATGAGGTGATCAAGTTCCATACAGTGGTGCGTGTTTGGTTTTTTTTAATTTTAAGAGTTTTAATATACCTGTACTGAACCGCTTCGGTTAGGCTTATATAATAGGCTTTTCTAATCCATTACCAATTCAGTAAAAAAATCTAAAAACGCGCAAGTATATAAAGTGTAAGAAAGTCGCAAAATATTTTCGAAACAAATTACATTTCGTAAATACACAGCCGTCGGTGGATGCAAATTGGCACGTTCTCTCGTGCACCCTCGATCACTCCGCCGTCGGCAGCCGTCACTTGTCTTGGGCGTCAATTTGAATATTTCCCTCGTGAAAATTGTGATTGCCTCGTCATCGTGTTGACTGGCCGCGCGCCGCCGCCGCCGCCGCCGCCGCCGCTCGGCGGGTGAAATTATTTTTGCGACGACCGTAAAAGTGCCGATTTCATTCCGGCCCACTCTCCCGCTCGCCCCTTTGATGAAGGCCGAACAAAAGAAGATGAATTTTCTTATTTTTAATACACTCGGTATTATACATTTTGTATGGCTTAAAATGGCGATTGCTGTTCAGACACGTTTCCTGTCCGAATAATCAGAACGCTGTGCAGAATTAAAACATTCAAATAATCATTCAAAATTATCTGAAAATGTCTCTAAATCGGAACATCCAAATTGTGGATGTCAATTACAAATAATTTTACCCCGTCACACCTTATCCTTCACACCTTACCCCGTTACACCTTACCCTTCACACCTTACTCCTTCACACCTTACTCCTTCACACCTTACCCCGTTACACCTTACCCTTCACACCTTACTCCTTCACACCTTACTCCTTCACATCTTACTCCTTCACACCTTACTCCTTCACACCTTACTCCTTCACACCTTACTTCTCACACCTTACTCCTTCACACCTTACTCCTTCACACCTTACTCTTTTACACCTTACTCCTTCAAACCTTACTCCTTCACACCTTACCCCTTCACACCTTAATTCTTCGCACCTTTACCCTTCACACCTTACTCCTTCATACCTTACTTCTTCACACCTAACTCCTTCACACCTTACACCTTATCCCTTCACACCTTACAACTTCACACCTTACTCTTTCACACTTTACTCCTTCACACCTTACCCATTTATCACCATAAACCTTCTTTCTCTGCCTACTAACAACGTTTTTCTTTTGATTTTTCCCAACGATGAACAATTTCGGCCGTCGCTTAGAATTAACATCATCTGTCAGCGGCCTAAAGACAGTATAATATTATTTCTTTGAGTTGGAGTCGATATTAATAAATCTCTAACTTCTTCTGTTACCAACAAAATTACAGTTACAGGATAATGAGGTAATCACGTTCCATATAATGGCGCATGCCTCTTAACTATGAAATAATGTTCTGAAATTTTACAACTTTAATAAATCGCCTGAGCGACATACGTCTGTATGTTTTTGTTTTTTTTTTATATCATTGATAAACCCCTGTAAAATGTTTAATACAAATGTTTCACCGGTTTGTAACAAATCGATCTCAGGATAACGTCCCGAGTCCCTCGATTCTCAAAAGTATTAATTTATCAAATTCAAAGCGTACTCACAATTTGCATGACGAAATTGGAACCTCAAAGCGATTTCGATCATACGTGCAGTAATTGTGAACGAATTCCAATTTGTGTACGAATCATTCGTTTTGCGGGTGGGGCGGTATCTGGGGAGGGGATCGGGCGGGGGTAGCCAGGAGGCGGAAGGTAGTATCAATAACAACGTTCAAGTCCTAATTGTGGTGTAATATATAAACAGACGCTGAAATGTATAGTCGTATTAATATATTTGGGTGGCGTTAATATATTGGGGTTGAGTGGCGCGTAGCCTAGTGGCGCGGGGTCTGGCCTAGCGTACCAGAGGCCTGGTTTCAATTCCGACATGCACCACTGTCTTTCTCTTTCCGAGTTCGATAATTGCATTTCGTCACGAATGCGAGCTGCTCCATGGTTCGGAATTCATGTAAAACTGTAGGTCCCCTTCCCCTACTAGGTGGTAGGGTTTAAGCCCGCCCGGGTTGGTACTGGATGAAAATATTGTCGAAGCGGCAATGAACAATTGTCCGTGTTTTCTATCCAGTTCAATGTAGCCGTGCTCATAAAGGGAAGGTCCTGGCATGGCACCTAATTCCTTCGGGAATGTGGTGTATTGGGCTTATATCATAACGGTAGTTGTGTGGTATTAGCCATCCATGTCAGGCCACATAATAAAAAATCCGCTCGTACTGACTACATCAATCCTAGGTCACTCCAGTTACTGAACCAATATACCTTGCAGAAACCGATGTTTTCTCCCATCAAATTATCGAAATCGAAAGAAACTTCAGAATAGTAAACAGTTGAATTGCTAGCCCAAGCCACCCAAGTGGTAGATTCCAATAATTCTGGTAAAGATGTACAGCTCTATTCACAGTGAGCGGACTAACTTTAGTACGCGTTTTAAGGTCGGACTAAACCGGTTTTTGTACGGTTAGTCCGAAGCTAATCTCGTACTAAGTTTTGACGGGTCCTCTCTGAATACGACTGGTAATGTTCAACGGAGGCGCGGGCAATGGGGCCCCCGGCAGCGAGAATGGAAGGACGGGAGGGGCGCTCGAAACGCATTCGTGTGGCGGCAGCGTAGCCACGAGTCAGTGGAAAATGTCTAACAATTGTTAGTTCGCTTACAAATTCGGGACGCGCAACATCCAATGTCTGTTGCACTTGTTAGATTCCTGTGAAGTCCTTACGTTTTATGGGAACTCGAGACAATCAGTAGTTTCATTTCATTTTTTTTTTATGTTTTGGTAGTCAAACTACACAAAGGCTGAGATAAATAGTCGTAACAGAAACTAAACTAACGAAAAGTAGTACTTTTTGACGTCAATTTGCATTACTTTTAGATTTCGTCCATATAAAACTACTATTCGTTAGCCTTAGTTTTTGTTACGACTATTTATCTCAGCCTATGTTACGTGAAAAACTGACAGATCCGCGCATTCCATCGACCAGTAAAAACATATCCGCAAAGAAACTTTACTGTTTTTCTGTTCACAGTAATAAAAGTAGTAAGTGAATTCGGAAGTAAACTCACTCGCCAGTGCTACCGATATTGCATGTAAAAGTGGTGAGAAACTATTTTCTATTGTTACTCCCGTTCTACCACGCTCGCTGGCCCCCGGGCTCGTCGCGCAGAGCCGCTCGCCGCCGGCGGTGTGACGTCATGAATATCTAACGAGCCACCTCTCGAGCTCGCGCGAGCACCGAGGACGTAAGCTCATCGAGGCTACTCAGCGCGAATAGTTTCTCCTTCAGCACATTAGTTAGAGCCTACCGAGCGGTTGCGACCGCGGGAGCTTAGCGAGCTTAGGCGATCGAAACTCATTTGTACGGCTGAAAGCATAGCCACTTTTTAGGGTTCCGTACCCAAAGGGTGAAAACGAAACCCTATTACTAAGCCTCCGCTGTCCGTCCGTCCGTCCGTCCGTCCGTCTGTCCGTCTGTCACAGGGCTGTATCTCATGAACCGTAATAGGTAGGCAGCTGAAATTTTCACAGAGTGTGTATTAATTTTGCCGCTATAACAACAAATAGGTAACATTTTAAAATAATAAGAATTAAACGGGGTCCCCATACAAAAAACGTGATTTTTTGTGTTAACCCTTGTTCAATGGTACGGAACCCTTCGTGTGCGAGCCCGACTCGCACTTGGCCGGTTTTTAATCCAACGCATTCTGACATGGGTGGCTAATACCAGACAACAACCGTCATGATAGCAGCCCAGCACACCGCATTCCCAAATAATATCGTCCAATGCATTGGTGTCAACCCGTGCGGGCTTAACCCTACCACCGAGTAGAGGAAAGGGACATGGATTCCGAGCCATGATACAACTCGCATTCGGAACGAAATTGCACTTGTCCAACTCAGAAAGAGGAAGAAAGTGGTACATGACCGGGGCGAGGATTTGAACCCGTGACCTCTCGTGTGTCCGCTCGTAACCAGCATATCATCAGCCACACAGTTCGGTTACGAATTCGCTCACTACTGATTTTATCGATTCCCAAGAACTTCACAGAACGCTATTTAATTCAATGAACATTCGATTTTGCGCTTTCCGAATTCTTAAGAACGGCCCGTAAGCTATGCTCCCCATACAAACGTAGTTTACTAATCATTTGGAAACCGCTTGATGGCGCGGATTAGGTCGCTGGTTTTTTAAAGGTTCTTTACTTCTTCCTAAATCTATTTATTTCATGCTTATAGGTTTACAGGCTTATTGCGGTGACAGCTACGCCAAGGTTTGAGAGGAAGGACAATGGTAGGACTCACCCTGTAGCCGCGAACTCCAGGAGGTTCTGCTGGATCCGGAACTGTCCCAGTAGGAAGGTGGCCACCATACACGTATTGTCCTTGGATGAGCTGAAGACGAGGTGAAGCGAACAGGCACCAGAACTCACGTTTTTTGGTATTTTCTTAGATAGGTATAGCGACGCGGAACGCGAGCGAGACCGTTGGCGGCGATAGCTTTTCGGTTACTCAGCGTTGAAATTCGAATTCAACTCATTCGCCGCGCTGTAGATGCTAGGTGAGACAGGTCTATGGGTAAAGCTGTATAGGAGTATGAAAGTGATAAGGATGGGGTACTTGTGTAGCGTCACAGCGATAAACCCATAAGCTAGTACCAAATTAAATTTATTTGAATCGGCTAAACCATGCCCCCCAGCTTGAGAGGACCTAGTCCTTTCAAAGTAGAAAGGAAAAATAATTAATATCAAAAAGAAATCATATATCAAGTAGGTGTGATACACTATTACAGAAATTAAACCAAGAGTATGCGAACGAAGCAAAACGTACCATACCAAACTCAATGAATGACGTAAGTATAATTGTTAAATATGTACAATATAAAGCGAATAGTATAATACAAAACATAATAATTAAGGCTATTGATTAGGTAAAGGGCAGACCTTTACAACTGGGCGCCTATATATTCCGGATTTAGTACGGACGTTAACAACCCTCACCACGCCGTCACTTCCGGGAATGACGTCTTCAATTATACCGAGCGGCCAGTTCAGAGGAGCACTGTCTCCTGACTTAAGTAAGACCACAGTACCCTTCTGTATGGGCTGAGTAGCAGTATTCCATTTCTGGCGCGCCTGTAAGGTATTAAGGTATTCCACCTTCCACGTTAAAGTTAAAAAATGTGCGGGAGTGAGAGCGAGAGCTTCCGCAGGATCGGAACTTAATGGTGATAGCGGTCGCGAATTAAGAATTGCCTCGATTTGGGCCAGCACAGTTAACATTTCTTCAAAGGTAAGTAGCTGATTTCCAACCACTTTGACAAGATGCATTTTTACACAGCGAACGTTACTTTCCCACATTCCGCCAAAGTGGGGTGCGGATGGTGGGTTGAACTTCCACTCAATATTATTGTCACGGAGTTCATTTGAAAATTTATCGTTATACTCCTCAGATGCGATTAAATTGTGCATGGCGTCAAGATATGACTTAGCTCCAACGAAATTCGTCCCGAGGTCTGAATATATGAAGTTAACTGGTCCACGTCGCGCTATGAATCGTTTTAACGCATTAAGAAACGATTCCGTGCTTAAATCGGACGCCAATTCGACGTGTACAGCCTTTGTGACTAAGCACACGAACAAGCAAATGTAGGCTTTTACGCTGCGGACACCTCTGCGCCTCGTAGGTATTATGTATAGAGGGCCCGCGTAGTCTACACCAGTATGACAAAAGGCCTTCGCTTCGGTCACCCTGCAAGCGGGCAAGTCAGCCATGGGAGGAAACTGTGACTTCGGATTGGTTTTAAAACATATATTGCACTGTTGCACGCGTTTACGTACTATGTTGCGAGCTGACAAAATCCAATATTTTTGTCTTAAGAGCGACATTAATAGTTGCGGTCCCGTATGTAAGTACTTTCGGTGATAATAGTCAATAATGAGATTGATTATGTGGTCGCGGCGCGGTAACAGGATTGGGTGTTGACTATCGTAAGGCAAGTTAGCATTACTCAGTCGACCACCAACTCTTAAGATTCCACTGGTATCTATGAAGGCATTTAATTTGCGAAAACCTGGTGACAGTGGTTTACCAGTCTTGAGGTTTTTGAATTCGCCAGAGAAATGATATTTTTGAAGAGCTGCAATAATAGCTAACTCAGCGTAATTTAAGTGCGATATTTCAAATTTATTTGGTAATATTTTAATGAAGCGAAAAATGTAAATAACAATTCTTATAAGTTTCGGCCATGAAGAAACACGAGAAGCAAGTGTATAAAGTAGTGGCGGTTCAGGTAAGTCAGTAGTAGTAGAAATGACGTTAATTTTTATTTCAGGCGGCTCTTCGACTGCATTCGGATCAAACTTATTGACTGGCCATTGGTCGGTAGGTAAATGAACGAAACTCGGACCGCTAAACCACAGTGGGTGGTCAATCAGCTGAGCCGGCGTTAAGCCACGCGATAGACAATCAGCGGGATTTTCTTTACCAGATATATGATAAAAATTGGTAGGCGCTATATTGTCCTGAATTTGTGTGACCCGGTTTGCAATAAATGTCTGCCAGCGCGAAGGGGACGAATGTATCCAAGCAAGGGCTACGGTACTATCGGTGAATGCATAAATATTATTTATTGTGCAGCGAGAGGCGTAAGTATCGATAACTATACGCATTAATTTAGCGAGGATTAAATTTCCACAGAGCTCGAGTCGGGCGAGGGAAATATTACGCAATGGTGCCACCTTGGACTTCGCGCACACTAAACTTAATTGGTAGTGATTTTTGTTCGCAAAACCAACGTGAATATAGACCACTCCACCATACGCCCTTTCACTCGCGTCAGCGAAGCCCAAAATGGATATTACACACTCCGTGGTCACACCCACGTGACGCGGTAAACGAATACCTTGTAGGGACGGAAGTTCCGACTCGAACTGTTGCCAAAGCGAGATGATTCCTTGGGGAGGTGGATCGTCCCAACCAATTTTATTTTCCCACAGAGATTTAATAATTAGTTTTGCCATTAAGATTACAGATGCAGCGAACCCCATTACATCCCATAGACGGGCGATAGTGGACAATATGTTCCGTTTTGTGCACCTACGGGGCTCGGTAGTTACCGTAAATGTGAACACATCTGCACCAGGTAACCAATGCAGCCCCAGAACCTTACAGTGAACGTCCGAGCTGAACTCGACGGCTGCAGAGACGCGGCGGTCGGTAGGTATACCGGCCATGACTTGCAGTGAGTTACTGGAGAATTTTACTAATTCGAAACCTCCAGCATTAAATAACTCAATCATCTGATTTGATAGTTCCGATGCTTCACTAACCGAGGCGCAGCTCGTAACTAGATCATCCATGTATATGTCTCTTTCTGCCACAATGGCAGCCATAGGAGCACGTTCGCCTTCATCGGAAGCTAATTGTCGCACGGTGCGAATAGCCAGGTAAGGACTGCACCGCAAGCCGAACGGAACGCGCGTTAGTTCGTACAGTTGAAGCGGCTCATTAATGTCGAAGCGGTATAAGACTCGCTGATAACGTCTATATTTATCATGGACAAGTATTTGCATGTACATTTGTCTTATATCAGCGCTAAGGGCTATAGAAAACAAACGGAAATTTAAAATGATTTTAAATAAATCATTTTGAAGATTTTTACCGGTGTATAAAAGATCATTAAGAGAACGACCCGAAGTCGTTTTCATACTAGCGTCCATAACCACGCGAACCTTTGTTGTTTCCTTATCGTGGCGAATAACGCTGTGATGCGGTATGACATATTGACAACGCTCCAAACTCTGTTCCGAACCAGGCAAAACCGGTTCCAAGTAACCCTTTTGAAGGTATTCCTTGAAAACGGCATCGTACTCTAATTTAATAGCGGAATTAGATATAAGCTTGCGTTCCAGTGAGTAATACCTACGTTCGGCAATTTTTATTGAATCGCCCAACGAGGATGGCGGATCGTCTTTAAACGGGAGCGCAACAACGTACCGGCCAGTCGCGTCACGCTTCGTAGTACTGCAATAAATCGACTCACATTCCTGTTCATCCGGAGTGAGCGGCGTTGCATTCGGGACTTCTTCTAATTCGAAAAATCTGTTCATACTACTTTCAAAATTACAATATGTGTGGATGGTATCAGACACTGGATAAAGTAAGGGCGCTTCGCCCACAATCAAGTAACCTAATGAAGTCTCGACTGCGACGGGCTCACCCCGGGCTCGGGTAATAGTATTGGGCCGTAAAATGCGAGCGAATAAATCGGCACCAATTATAAGATCGATTTCGGCAGGCTGGAAGTAGTTAGTATCTGCAAGCGGTATATTATTCAAATATTCAAGTTGCGAAATATCTACCTGTGTAGACGGTAAGTCATTGGTGATGCGGTTTACGACTAACGGTTGTAATGTGAACCGAATCGAATCGTCAAATCGAGAGCGAATAGTCAAGCAGGTGACTCCTTCAATAGGATTTGTGACGTCACCTACTCCAGACACAAATTTTGTTTGCGGCGGATGCAATTTTAAATTTAATATACTGCAACAAGCGGTGGTAATCAGATCTCTTTGTGATGCGCTGTCAACCAACACGCGGACTGTGTGAACGTTCCCAGCAGCATCTACTACATTACATAGCGCGGTCCCGAGTAGAACCGTTCCGGTATTTCCGGTGCGCGTGTGTTCAGTAGCGGGGCGGGGGGGACCCACCGCGCAAAGAACTGAAGCGGCGGCGGAGCCGGCGGCAGCGGAGCCGGCGGGGGCGACCGCGGGCGCAGGCGACGGCGAAGGCGCAGGCGCCTCGCCGGCCGCGGCCGCGGTGGTACGAGTATTGGATGCGAGCGGGTGAACATTATTTGACTCGAAATGTAGGAGCGAGTGGTGTGAGCGAGAGCACACTCGACACCTGCTTTCAGATTTACAATTACGAATAGCGTGCTTAGTACTTGAGGAATTTACGCATAATTTATTATTTTTGACAAAATTATATCGATCGCGGGATGACATCGTATGAAACTTGGGACACTGGTACAACAATGAATGATCGATCCCTCCACAGGACACGCATTTGATGTCTTGCACGTTTACAAACGTTTTGACCGTATTTTTATTCGTACGAGATTGTGGCGGCGGCGGATACGATTTGAACATTGGCGATTTGTTATTGCCATTGGCGTTCGCCGGTCGCGGCGGAGGTTGGTTATTGCAAGTACCCGCATATGCGCGTTGTAAAATGCGTGATTGATCGCGAACAAATTCAATGAATTTGGAAGAAGTAGGCATTTCTTTGTCGTTTCTTATGGACATCTCGAAGTGTTTGACAGTTTCCATGCCTAACTTTTTCGAGCCAATATGCACAAAAATAAATTCCTCCAAACTATCGACCTTCAGTTGCTTTAATGCGGAAATAGTGGATGAGAATTTATCAACAAAATGTTCTAAGCTAGCGGGTGTGATCTCAGTGACAGTAGGTATATTCAATAATTGATCCATGTAGGCAGCTGCCAAAACGCGTTTATCATTGTATTTATTTACCAATGCATTCCACAATACTGAATAATTTTCGGCAGTCGGCATAAAACCTTGGCAGATACTTTGTGCCTTGCCCGTTAATCTGCCCACTAAATACTGAATTTTTTCGCTATCCGTCAGATCAATATTTTCATGAATTACGCTCTTAAATGTTTCGTAAAACATAGGCCAACTCTCTAACTCACCATTGAACGAACATAATTCCAGCCGTGGCAATTTGGAAACATGTTTATTCGGCATTTTAGACGCACTGCCTTTCTCAGAAAGCGGATTTGAACGCGATGACTGTATTTGATCATGTTTATATTTGATTTGTGCATATAGATCCTCGAAGGCAATAATGACATTGTAGTTAGGGCCGGCCGAGGGGTTAGTCACTCGAGCAAAAAGTGTACACCAGATTCCCAGTAGTCAAGATTTCCTTGGGATTTCTAGATTCCTAAAGATTTCCAAAGACTACCAAAGATTCTTAGAGATTCCTAAAGATTTCCAAAGATTCCTGGAGATTCCTAAAGATTTCCAAAGACTACCAAAGATTCTTAGAGATTCCTAAAGATTTCCAAAGATTCCTGGAGATTCCTAAAGATTTCCAAAGACTACCAAAGATTCTTGGAGATTTCAAATATACTGGGATTTCGTAAGATTTCTGAGGACTACCAAAGATTCCTAGAGACTACCAAAGATTACCTGGATTTTTAAGGACTACCAACACATTTTTGGTACATTCCAATGATTTCGGGATTTCTAAAGATTCTTAGTGACCACCAACGATTCATAGAGACTTATAATTGCGCGTTGCGCGCAGCACGTGTCCGTGACGTCATCGCAGACAGGCGGGCGGCGCGGCCGGCGGCGGGGGTCGGCACGGGCGCGGCGTCCGCGCGAGGCGGCAACAGCGCGGGCACGGGCGGCGGGGGCGAGCGGCGCCCGCAGGAGACGGCAACGGCGCGGCGGGCGGGGAGCCCCCGCGCCGTGGCCGTGCGATATTCGTTTTGGACATATTTACCCAGGCGGAATCCGGTTAAATTAGATCCCATATTATCTCAGCGATCTTTAGATCAGCGCTGATTTTTTCTTTCCCTGAGGCATTATACAATACCATTTTTGAATCCACAGTACATATTTCACATACTAAATTTCAAGATGAGGTACTCCGCTCTTTCGAAATCTCTTAGAATCTCAGCCATCATTAGGTCAGGGTTGATTTTTTTTTTGCCTGGGTCATTATAAAAGGCTATATTTGAAACCTTAGCAAATATTTCACGTAGAAAACTTCGCGATTAGGTAGGTACTCTTCTTTTTCGAAATCCCTTGCAGTCGTATTCACTGTGAACCTGTAAAAACTTGGTACGAGATTAGCACCGGACTAACCATACAAAAACCGGTTTACTTCGACCTTAATACGCGTAGTAAAGTTAGTCCGCCCCGAGCTCGGTTCACAACATACCTACAATCATCTAATTATTTAATCAAAATACATACAATAAACACAGTAAACAAACCGGCCAAGTGCGAGTCGGACTCGCACACAAAGGGTTCCGTACCATCGTAAATGATTTAACACCAAGAAATCATATTATTTGTATTTTTTTATTATCTTTAAATTTTACTTATTTGTTGTTATAGCGGCAAATTAAATACTCACTCTGTGAAAATTTCAGCTACGTACTTATTACGGTTCATGAGTAACAGCTTTGTGACAGACGGACGGACGGACGGACAGCTGAGGCTTAGTAATAGGGTTCCGTTTTCACCCTTTCGGTACGGAACCCTAAACAGTAGTATACGCATGATAACCTTCTATTCGCTTAGTACGCGTATTAAGGTCGGACTAAACCGGTTTTTGTTTGGTTAATCCGGTGCTTATCCCGTACTAAATTTTGACAGGTTTTCTCTGAATACGGCTGAATATGTTTTGGAATTGTGTCGTCGGGCACACGCGCGGTGCGCGCTGCGCACACTCGTGTGCGTGATTTCTTCGCAAACTGGCGGCCGCGCCCACGGCCGCGCTATCATTGTTAGATTAGATCCCGTATTATCTCAGCGATCATTAGGTCAGCCCTGTTTTTTTTTTGCCTGATGCATTATGCAATACCATTTTTGAAGCCATAATACATATTTGACATACTCAACTTCACGATGAGGTACTCCGATCTTTCGAAATCCCTTAGTATCTCAGCCATCATTAGGTCAAAGTTGATTATTTATTTGCCTGGGCCGTTATAAAAGTCTATATTTAAAAACCTAGTAAATATTTCACGTACTCGAGATAAGGTACTCTTATTTTAAAAACCTTTACAGTCTTATTCAGAACTAACCTGTCAAAACTTACGTACTGTACTAGAATTGCACCGGACTAAGCATACAACCGGTTTAGTCCGACCCCGACAAGATTATCTGAGATTACAAAGACTTTGATCGGATTGCCAATGATTCGCTTAGGATTCCTACACTCCCTGGGAGTACTCGAGACTACCCAAGATTTTCCTATTCCTCGGACTCCCGCCCAGGATTACTCGAGATTTCCATTAATTTGAAAGGATTCCCAATGATTTCCTTGGTATTCTCAGATTCCTTAGGATTACTCGGGATTACATAAGATTTCCAGATTCCTCGGACTCCCATCGGATTCCTCGGACTCCGCCTAAGATTACCCGAGATTTCCATGAATTTGATAGGATTCCCAATGATTTCCTTGGGATTTCCAGATTCTTTAGGATTACTCGGGACTACATAAGATTTCCGAGATTCTCCGGACTCCCACCAGATTCCTCGGACTCCCACCTAAGATTCTTGAGATTCCCAAACGATTGTACACCAGATTCCTTGAGTGAGTGACCCCTCGGGGCCGGCCGCCTCGGGATTCGATGCAAGTAGTTCATTATATTCGTCCACTGCGGACACGAATTCTTTGCGAATGTAGTCGATAGTTGCCGCCTTTGCAAGGAATGACTCCACACTTTTTGTATTTAACTGAGCTATACTATCGTAAATATTCTGAGCTCGTTCAAAATAACAATTGAATTTAATTTCGAGTCGCTTCAAACTTCGCTCGAATACTCTTTGTTCGTGAGCCATAGTGGTTAACTAATTTAATTATAGTAATAAGTAAATAAATTAAATATTATTATGTACCTATACGTAACATGAAACAATAGTAGGTATCCGGAACGAAGTGACCATCAGATGATGGCGCGGATTAGGTCGCTGGTTTTTTAAAGGTTCTTTACTTCTTCCTAAATCTATTTATTTCATGCTTATAGGTTTACAGGCTTATTGCGGTGACAGCTACGCCAAGGTTTGAGAGGAAGGACAATGGTAGGACTCACCCTGTAGCCGCGAACTCCAGGAGGTTCTGCTGGATCCGGAACTGTCCCAGTAGGAAGGTGGCCACCATACACGAATTGTCCTTGGATGAGCTGAAGACGCGGTGAAGCGAACAGGCACCAGAACTCACGTTTTTTGGTATTTTCTTAGATAGGTATAGCGACGCGGAACGCGAGCGAGACCGTTGGCGGCGATAGCTTTTCGGTTACTCAGCGTTGAAATTCGAATTCAACTCATTCGCCGCGCTGTAGATGCTAGGTGAGACAGGTCTATGGGTAAAGCTGTATAGGAGTATGAAAGTGATAAGGATGGGGTACTTGTGTAGCGTCACAGCGATAAACCCATAAGCTAGTACCAAATTAAATTTATTTGAATCGGCTAAACCACCGCTATTCCAATTAAATTGATATTTAATATCTAATATAAAGTTGAAAATATCTGTGTCTGCATGCTTTTGTTTTTTTTTTTGAAAAATCCAAATAGAATGAAATGAAAGCAAAAAGAAAATCTTCATACGAATTTTGTTTTCTCTGTGATTTGACCCAGAATACATTTACCGAAAAAACAAAGGCATGCAGACACAGATATTTGTAGCCTAATATTAGATACCAAATATCACGTATGTTGGAATAGTGGTTTTTAAATTATTAGTAAACTACGTTTGTATGGGAGGCGAAATTTTATGATGCTTACGGGCCGACCTCAAGGGAACCAATTACCGTCAGTGCATTTGCACTAACTCGTGGCTACGCTGCCGCCATACGAATGCGTTTCGATCGCCATTACCGACCTTTCTTTTTCGCTGGTTCGGACAATCGCTACACCGCACCGTCTGGCGTCTGCTCGATGAAGTGCGTGGGCTTTTAAGGCTACATTCAGGATATTTTGGGCATGGATATTAGCATAAATACATGAACGAGCTCTATCTATCTATCTATCTATCGAGCGTATCTCTGAATTAGTGACTGGTATAATGAGAGATGTATTTTTTTATGTTTTAAAGGTTAATGTAGTTCTGTATTCTACAAACGTTTTCTTATGTAAATTGCTTATGAAGTTCGCTATCGCGCCGTTTCGTATTTGCGGGAAATTGCCTTTGTTATGTGTGTAAAGTTAGGTGTTAAAAGTTAAGATTGCTGCTGGTTTGCACATTTTGTGGACCGAATCTACCTGAACTTTAGTTGTCTGTATTTTTTCACAAAATAACTAAGCTAACTCTGCAGGTATCTAAATAATTCGAATATTTAACATTACAATATTTTTAGTAAATTTTGTTAAAGGATGGAACTGAAGGACTTAACTCTAGCTAAACAATTTGACCAAAATATCTAAAAGGAAAAAGAAAACTTAAAGAAGACACTGTTGATATTCTTAATCCTAATCGTACGTTATTACTCGTAAATTGATAAAAGTCGGTTACGTTGTCTGATGCGTTGAACCAAAACCAGGTCGGATTTGATTTCTGCGCAACCGCTTGCTCTTATAGGGGACCGACCAAGATCTACCTCGTCATTAATATCCACGTATCTTGCCAAATAATAAATTTGAACAAAAAGATGTTAATAAAAAAGGTTATAGAAAAATTCGCCAACATGCATGCTTGCATGTATATTTCCTACATACATTTATACGTTCCCGCCGCTTTCCCGAAGGAGTTGGCAGAGATGATAGAGCGCCATACGGTATGATCACAGCACACCTCTTTCGCAGCATCTATAAACGTACGCCTTTTCATGAATGCTCTACGATTACGGGTATTATGTACCTGACCTTCACGAAGTATTACATCGATTTGGTTGCGGTACGTACTCCTAGGCCACCCGGGCACGAAACTTTCTACATACGAGGGTTTGTTTCTAGGCTTTATAGGGTTTGTTTACGATCTCGCATGTGACCGAATAATTCAAAAACGGAATTATTAATTTCCATCGCGTAGTTCGAAGGGAACTTTGTTTTCTCGGCGAATCCAATATTCCAATAAACAAAAGTTGGCACAAAGTTTCCGACGTGATGTAGGTTTGCGAGCGGAGGTCGGCCGCCGGGGCGCATCTGAGATAAGGTCCCGGCGGCGCCGAGAGACGCGAAGTCGAATAATTTGGCGATCTCCCGGGAGTCCCCGCGCCGCTACACCCCGACAGCTCCGGCCCGCTCCGGTCCCGAGCGTTCGCGAGCGCCCCGAACGGAGCCACGGAGCGCGGTGAGATGGGATCGCGCACGGCTTTGATTTGTTTTTATAAAACTGGACATAAATGGCTCCGGCAGGATTTCGCTTCCGACGAATGTCTAGAGCTGCTAGTCCCAGTTGTCACCTAAACTGTCAAACTCCATACAAGTTTTTATTTAATATTCTGTGGTTTTACCTCTTCAAGCTGTCAAAGTCAAACTCGGACTTCCGATTTGTATCAAAACACGGAGTCGGCGTAAACGTCAAGGTGCACGTATTTACGGCAACGTTGAGTAAGCTGTGAAATCAAACTCGGACTCGCAAATGTTAGTTCGATTAACGCCTACTGCGCGCACTCCATATATTTGAAAACGCCAGTCGATCGGTTTGCCGTAAACGCCAATTTAGGTGACAGCTGGGACTACGGACTCTCAGATAACGGTAATGTCGTATTAATTAAATACATCGAATAATCCTACCGTTTCCTTTCTTATCTGAGTTTTAAATTTATTTTTTCACTACGAACGCTAATTGCTTTATTGTTCATTCTCCTTCTCTATGTTCATTATATGGTAGGTAAGCCTAGTTTAGTTTAAATTTTTCTCCTTTGTTGTATTTAGTATTACTATACTAATGGAAACTTTGCTTGCTTAAGCTATATTCATTTTTTTGTTATTAGTTACTTTTAAGACTGTTTGTTTTCTTGAATAAAATAAAACAAAAAACTAAACAAACTTATTTATGTTGGAAATTGGATGTGTTTTCGTTCAGTTCAATGTGCCGTGCCCGAATTAACGTAATATTAGCTGTCTACATATTTTAATCTAGAAATATGTGTGAAAGGCGAATATCCAATTAGATAACGATCAATTTAAGGAAAGTTACAACGTAGTCATGTAGCGGGAAAACAGATCAAACTGATATTTTTATATGTACAACATTTCAGCAGTACAGTGATATTTGGTCAGTATTTTATTTTTGAATGTATTTTTTTTTCACATTTATTATACACTACTTTAGTTTTGTAAACTGGCTGCTAACTTCGCTCACTTACGTATTTGGTGCTTACCATTAGCGACGTGCTAAGTCTAGTTGGAGCTTCTTCTCTGCTTACCTGCTCCGTGTTCCGCTTCTTCGCGCCCTATCCGCGATCGGCCGTGCGGTATTCAACCTTAGCGTCCGATTCACAAGGCGGTTATACGTCTGCGCGCGCGCAGCGAATACGTCGGTCGGCGATGGGGCGCGGGATGTGGGCCAAGTCGGGCGAGCGCAGGTAAATGGCCTCTTGCGGGATTAGGTCGTATTTTTGGAGCTCGGTCGGGGATGTACAGTGCCCTAAGTAATCGCTTGCATACGGCGTAAGGAAAAAAGGTGAATAATGTTTCTTTTCTGGAGATTGCGAGTCTTCTGTCTTAAGTCGGAAACAGGGCTCAATACATGAAAAACCGACGATTTAAAGACATTTTGTTGAGTTATTAAAAACGAAAAAAATCTGTAAACAATATATGTCATATTCTGATCCTAAAATTACAAATCTAGCTATATAAAATATTTTTAACTACATTAAAACAGTGTACAAACAATTCCAATCACTAAGCATTATTTACTTAAATTGTTTAGAGAATCTCATCATTTTGATGTTTATTTATTTATTTATTGAAATGAAAACTCCGAACATCAAGTACACAAATTACACTAAAATAAGAAAGTAGCAAAGTTTCACAAATTATTTAAAAAAAAATTGAAACGCGCTTAATTAAAATGAACATAAAGGAATTGGAAGGGTGAATATGAAACGAGTGTAAAAGTATAGACTTTGATATTTTTTACAATCGTAGCTTTTTTTTATCCATATTTCTACAGCACAAAACGACGTTTGCCACGCGACTCTGGCTCTTACTAACTATAACAACTTCCTGAGTGTTATTTTATCTCGCTCGTATGGAACCTATCTTTATAAAACTTGTCCTCTGAATTGCTTAAGGTATGTACGGATGGTTGAATGTACAACATTATTTTATTTTCATTTCAGGTGAGTTCATTCAGACGGTGGTGAGCACAGTGACAATATCAAAGTAAGGTAAATACGTATACTTTTAAAGTTGAGACTCCAAGCAGACTGGATAATTAATGAAGTAAGCAGTCTAGTACAATAATCCTTCAGTTAATAAGATCCTTCAGTTATGCGATGTTATGGGCTAATATCATAAATAACCAGTATTGTATATAAATATCACATAATACCTAAATATTGCTGTTTCGGTTGCGCTTTCGAAATAGTTTACAGTTGATACGCTCACAGTCGATGGTATGTTTACGTTAACTCGTTGCGGTGAACTGACTGGCCCGACAGCTGTTGCGGTGGATGGTCCTAAATTGATCTATCAATTTTCTGCTTTACTAACTAGTCAGAATAAATTCGCAAACTAAAAAAAAATAACTCATGTTCTTTCCATAGCCCTCCTAACAGTGGGTGTAACAGAGTTCAATCATTTTTGACCGCGACAGAATACTGAATGTGACAGAGACGCTTTCCAGACGTAGAAATTTTTATGATATTATACCTTTATGATATTAGCTCAATACACCATATTCCCGTACGAATTAGGTGCCATGCCAGGACCTTCCCTTTATGAGCACGGCCACATTGAACTGGATGGAAAACATGGACAAATTTTCATTGCCGCTTCGACCATCTTTTCATCCAATGCGATGGTACCAACCCGGCGGGCTTAAACCCTACAGCCTAGTAGGTGGGGGGGACCTACAATTTTACATGGATTCCAAACCATGGAGCAGCTCGCATTCGTGATTTAGCACTTATCAACCTCGGAAAGAGAAACACAGCGATGCATGCCGGAATTGAACCCAGGCCTCTGGTACGCTAGGCCAGTCCCCGCGCCACTAGGCTACGAGCCGCTCAAGATCCAATGCACAATGCGAGGATGTTGACGACACATTTGTATCTCTGGAGGCACATCGTCGGCGGGCGGAGCGGCTCGCTGATCGCTATTGACTGCGACAGCGCCGGCGGCTCCGCCCGCGTGACGTCACCTGGGAAATTATCCACCGCCTCTACTTTTATTGCTTTATTTTTGTTTGGACTCTCTGTCCGCTCCCTTAATACATAACTTAATATTATCTCGGGAATGAATACTTTCGGTGAGTCCGGTATTTCTGTGTGCTATTTGTGTTCCTTATTTATCATCTGAGAAAATTTTGATCGATTAAATGTGTTTATTCAACAGCGTAAGAACAAATATGTCTATGGCACCAGGTCATACGTGGTAATCGACCCGTCTTTAAAAAAATATTATTTAGAAAATCATCAAACTTAAAACAAATTTTGCTCTTATTTGTGTAACTATGTTTTCAAGTCACAGGTCAACGAATAGTACTAAAACTTAACATGCATTTTTTTTTTCTTTTCGCCACTGGAGTCGTGTGTCGCTTTAAGGTCTTTGGTTACGGTGACGGTTGGTTCGGGTCACCCATTTACCTAAAATATGGTTTAGGGAGGCGATGGCTGGACCATGCGTGATGCTCGTTACCGGGTGCTGTTTGTGGGGTCCGGCCTGCTCCAATTGTCAACATGTTAGTTGGTGGGGATAGTTTTTGCAAATAAACTGATAAATATGTGTCATGAACTGTTTCATACGGCATGAAATTTTGACGTTCTTAAATGAAATGTGTCATTGATTCATAACATAATATTCGTTAAATGTAAAGGGATTCATAAAGCCAGCGTAAAGAAACACGAATATTTTTGCTCGGAGACACCTCGTAGAGTCTACGGGTGAATGAGACAAAAGAATTAGGACCAATTACTCAACATCGGGCGGGCACCCGAGGCGAGCCATCAAACCGACGTAAAGTCGTCAAATTGAATACTTAATCATCGTTAAATATTACCAGGGTAGGTCATTTTAAAGATGATCCCTTATGGATGGAGCCGCAAAGTTCGCGCATAAACTGTCAGAGCTGAAGCTCCACGGCGCCATCATTGCGGGTAGAACCTTGGACCGTAGTTTTTACTGGAATGAATGTGACATGTATGTATGTGTAATCGACCGTGAAGCAAGGATACGTTAATTGAAGAAAGAGCCCAGTAAAAAGAACTACTTTACGAATATACTGCAAGGCTGGACCCGAACCAGCAAAACATACCATTCGCGGGTATTGCGTCTACCAATTTCGCCACCGGCTGTATACCCATAATTAGGAATTCTCCTACAGTCCCTCCAATGTCTCCTACTAACACAGTACGGTTACGGGTTACAGTTACGGGAGGAGGGACTGTAGGAGAATTCCAAATTATGGGTATACAGCCGGTGGCGAAATTGGTAGACACAATACCCGCGAATAGTATGTTTTGCCGGTTCGGGTCTAGCCTTGCAGTATATTCGTAAAGTAATTGTTTTTACTGGGCTCTTCCTTCAATTAATGTATCCTTGGAATAAGCGACGTACCTGCTTAGTACGAAAAAATATTTTTACTGGAATATTCCTGAATTCAATGCCAGGGTCCTTAAGGGCGTGCTAAGAGCAGATTGCGTTCAGTTTGATAAGGACGTCAGTACAACTTATTATATAAAAAATATCACCACGAATTTCGATCACGAAAATATTTAGATTGATGGTCCAGCTATAATTTAGAGATAAAACTGTAAGTATTTAATGATCAAATTAGACAAATGTTCATAAAAAAAGTTTGAACACAGAATATGAGCGTTAGATATTTACCGTCGGATAACAATATCTATTTGCTATTTTATGTTTCTGGAATAGTTAACTAAAACTATTGAATTAAAATTAAACTTAATTATATCTCCTCTGATTTTCATCCGCACAAACCGTCCAGTACATCTGCTACTATTTATGCGTTTGGCATGCACGTTTGAGTTGGGTTTTTAATTTCAGTAAATTGGAGACAGCAGGTCTCGCAGTAGGCGCGGGCACAACTTTTTTATCAGAGGATCAAAATAAACTGTATCTCAATAGATTTGGCGCTCACTTAATTTAAACTCTTCCACTAATTTATTTTCTTTGTGATGTTATGCTCGATACGCTAAATTTGCATTTACGTAACGAGGATGAGTTTACCGCAACGCAGAAGAATCACAGAATTTGAAGGTGTCGGGTCTATTTCTATGTGCTATTTATTGCTAATATTCTATGTTCGGAGCTGCATAATGCTATTCCTAATTCTACGATTGTTCAACGCGCAGACCTATACATTGTCCACATTCCATATTCGTCCTATAGGAACCAACCGATTTTATAGATATTCTATCTATAGGGTCAGTTCTCAGTAATCTGTGGAATGTCGAGCTATTTCCCCAAAGTATGCGTGGACGCCATCGCCATATGTCGCACTATGCTGAAAAAGTGTATTTGAGTAATTTCGGGTTAAATCTGGTTTGTGTTGGGTTTGCTGGAGAAACATTAAGAGGGTCCTTACCCTATCAATTCTCCATACTACGGGTGATAACTGTTTACATACTCTAAACATTTTGCTATGTTTTTTTTTAATTTTCGTTTCTAAAATATATTGTCGGATACTACGTCTACTAGATGTGTTTTTATTTTTGTAAAATGTATATTTCGGATTGGAAAATATTGGCTTATAAACAAACATTGAAAAAAGTTGTTTAATCGCGCGTTTCGCGAATGAGACCTAGTTGAGAAAATGTGTCCCGACACTTGTCCTGTCAAATGAGGAGCGACACTGACACGACAGTTTTGCTGCCAAAGAGAGAGTTTCAGTCGTCCCGTCTGTGTTTCGTGTTTAAATTGTAACTTTTAGGCAATGTTGCTATGGCAAGTAAGTAATTTCTACTTCTGGCGTGTAAATATTTGCCGCCTCTCACCAAGAAACTGAGGTGCGGAATACCCAAGAATAGGTGATCTGCAATTGATTCCGAGAATTATATTATTTATATGCCCAACCTTTTAACTACGTGAAGTTAGGTATCTGTGCTTTTATGAATGAATTAAATTACAGATTTTTTGTTTAATCTCTACATTCGAAAACGAATCGACAAATTGCGAAAAAATTCACCGCTGAAAGTATGTACATTCTTTTTTTAAGCATTAAAAATGCGCCGGCAGAAGTGTTTTGTCGGTGGCGAACGAGGGAAGAGAGGCGAGGGAATGAAAGTACATATTGTAAGTCGCGTAAACCGCCCACGGAGCTACTATGATTTACGTCGCCGGGGCGGCGGGGGTGAGGGGGGGGGGCGAGCGCAGGGGACGCGGAACTGCAATCGTAAGGATTTCTGTAATAGCGCTTATTGAGTTTGCAGAAATTTACGTCGCGAATATGCAAATTCACCCCGCTATTTCATATTGAAATTCAAAATGAACATCCGTAATTTATACGCGACCCCTTATATATGTGTAATGTAGCGACACGGTGTAAGCGCGTTGAACATTCAAACTTCGAACGTTTCAAATGTCTTATCGGATGCCAAATCACCGGTGGCGCAGTGTATATATTATTTGCTGGTGGCCAAGTAAAAAGTTGCCGGCACAAAAACCTTGTACGCCAAACGTCTTGTGTCTGAATCTAGGGGTACCAGCGACATCTACATCAGAACTTCTAACATATATTCTGATTTGGTAATGTTGAAAATAGGGATTCGCGCCTGGTTTCAGGAAAAGTTGGGTTTTTTATTTCACACATACATGTCATTTTCATTTATTTAAACTTTAGTCAAACTACACTAAGTTACGTCAAAAACTTAATGATCCGCGGATTCGATCAACTCTGTAAAGAAGAATCCGCAAAGAAACTTCCGTCCACTGTAATGAAAATACAAAGAAACTAACGTTTTTAGATTTTTTTTATTTAAATGCGAAATGGGAAGTCCTATAGGCTTTGATATGTCAGTAAATTCGTAATTCTGTTAGCATAAAAATACACTTTCGGCTTTTATAAATCAGTATTTATTGTAATGTATCACGCGGTTTAATAGTAAATATTTGTAATATGGTAATGTAAAAATTACACCACACGAAATGTTACTTAGGGCATTAACAAGCAGTTTGCCACAGTCATATCACGCATAGTTACGTCACTTACGACGGGAATACATACATTACCAGCATTATGCGAATCTAACGTGCGCGCCGACTCGACGGAATATGTTAGCCGCCATTACCCACTCCGTTGTGACCTTTCGCCGTGGGGCGGTGTGGCCGGCGGCTCCTTGCCACCGCCACCGCCGAGCCCCGGTGACGTCAGGTGACCTTTGGGGAAGTAGTTTGCGCCCCGTCTCCAGTCTCGTGCCCGCTCAGCTGAATATCGAGGCCACGATAACTACATACCTAGAGAGAGAGAGCTTATGATGCGGTTATAGGGTTGGACATCTAGAGTTGGGGCCATAGTGGGTACGCTATAATTGCATTCGTGTTTTACTATTAATCTGTGCTTTTGTCGAATTTCGAATCTTTAAATTATTGAAGGAAATCGTTTTTGTATCATTGCAACTTAATTGGATTTTTAAAATGAACATTTTGGATTGTATAATGTTTCTCCCGAATGTTTTTAAATGAGTTTATTAATATGGACTGGCAGATTACAAATGTCCACTATCCTGTTTGATAGAAAGTGCTTTTTGAGGTTCGTGATTGTTTGCTTTGTTATTTTCTATTCTGTGCCCAAACTACGGTTTGAAGTCCACAACTATTATACTTTTTTTTAGGGTTCCGTACCCAAAGGGTAAAAACGGAACCCTATTACTAAGCCTCCGCTGTCCGTCCGTCCGTCCGTCCGTCCGTCCGTCCGTCCGTCCGTCTGTCCGTCTGTCACAGGGCTGTATCTCAAGAACTGTAATGGGTAGGCAGCTGAAATTTTCACAGAGTGTGTCTTTATTTTGCCGCTATAACAACAAATAGGTAAAATAAAATAATAATAATAATTAAAGGGGGGGTCCCATACAAAAAACGTGATTTTTTTTGTGTTAAATCTTGTACGATGGTACGGAACCCTTCGTGTGCGAGTCCGACTCGTACTTGGCCGGTTTTGTTTAGTAATTTTAACTTATGTTAGCCCTTTTGATTGGTTTTTGTAACTTGGACATGGATAGATAATACCAACTGTCATGACATTAGCCTAACACATCAAATGGGAACTAGGTGCTATGCTAGAACCTTCCTTTTATTGCTCGGCTACGGATAAAGGTGGTAACAATTCGACTTAATGGCAACACTAAAAGTTTAAACCAGATATAATTCATGTACTTTTTCGAGATAACTTCGAAAATTATATCCGATTAATATCATGTTTTCAAGCTAGTCTCGAAACTCTTTTCGAATCTCCGAGCTAAGCTTAGAGGTGCAATCAAAGTAAGCCATCGCTTAAACCATCTCAATTGAACCTTAGCTATCCGAAAATCCCCAAGTGCCATGCCAACACTCTCCGTGTGAGTGGATTACACAAAACTAATAAATCGTGTTCGATCGCGGTGGGGCGGGGCGGGTTGCCGAACTTGTCTCGCGTCCTCCTCTGTTAATACCATAATCCTACCCCCGCGCCTCTGCACCTATACTCCCTTCACCACAACTCCTCAAACTCTGTCGTATCGAAGTGAGCTCTATTTGACAAACGGGATCTGTTATTCGTGCTTGAGTTCCTTCGTTAAGTTATTTAATATCGTCCCCGATTTGATATCCAAGTTGAAAATATCCGCGAAGAATGAACGAAAATGAGGGAATATTTTTTCGAAACCTTTTTAATATCAATACCACAATGTTCTAAATGGTTATCCCCGCCCAGGTTGATGGCATCGCATTAGATGGAAAAAATGTCGAAACGAAAATTAAAAAAAACCGAGTCGGTCTTGCACACGAAGGGTTCCGTATCATCGTACAAGATTTAACACAAAAAAATCACGTTTTTTTCTATGTGGGTCCCATTTTTTTTTTATTTTTTTTTTATTTTGAAAACAAACAGTCATACAAAAAATTACATTTATAATAAGAATATCACATAGACCTATAGTTCCCTATTTTTACATGTATAATTACTTATTGAGAGCATATTTTGATGTAGTTGTGATGTGATAAGATAAGATAGTGAATATACAAGTGAGGAAAATAAAAGAAAGACATATTAAAGATAGAACATAAATCAACAAGTATCTAATATAATTTTCATGGTTTTCTTCCTAAATGGTAATAATGAGTTACAAAATAAATCTACTTCAAATAAATGTTTGTTATAGTTGCTCAAACTACGTCGAACAAAAGTGTTTTGAGCATAATTTGTGTAGCATGAGGGTATATAAAACAGGTCCTTATTGCGTGTAGTACGATGAGGTACTTTAAAAGTAATTTTCTCTAATAAAGATGGAGAGTCCACGTGGCAATTAATTATCTTCCACAGAAAAGCTGCATCATTGAGATGACGTCGGCTTTGCAAAGACGGTATAGAGTAACGTAATGCAGAGGTATTGTAGTTAAAAAAATCGTGTCCAGTCCTATAGTCGAGAGATTTGAGGAATTTGTGCTGAATTTTTTCAATTCGATCAATGTAGATATCGTATTGTGGGTTCCATACTGTACTTGCAAACTCTAATTGGCTCCTAACAAAGCTATAATAAAGTGTCTTATAAGTTGACGCGTGTGTGAAATGCCTACCTACCCTTAAAATAAAACCTAATTGTTTATATGCTTTATTTAACATGTGATCAACATGTAGATGAAACCGCATTTTATTGTCAAGTATGACACCGAGATCTCTTATTTGCGTAACTCGTGTTAAGATTGTGTTGTTTAGTCTGTAGTCATATAGTATTGGGTTACGTTTTCTGGAGTATGTTATGATATAGCATTTATCTGTGTTTAAAAAAAGTTGGTTGTCAGTGCAAAACAATTGTAGGTTTTTGAGGTCATGTTGCAACTGGTTGCAGTCGTCACTGGAAGATATAATTTTGAAAAATTTTGCATCATCAGCGTACAAAAGAAAAAAACATTTTTTAATGAAACTATCTAAATCGTTTATGTATAACGTAAAAAGTAAGGGTCCCAAATGGGATCCTTGAGGAACTCCTGAGCTGATGGGTGTGAAACTAGAAATAAAACCTTTTATTGAGACCGCCTGAGTTCTGTTTGTGAGATATGATTTAATCCATCTGTACAAGTCTCCGTGTATACCAGTTCTGAAAAGTTTTTTTAACAAAATATTATGGTTTATCTTGTCAAACGCTTTCGAAAAATCGGTGTAAATTACATCGATTTGATGTTTTTTATCCATAGAGTTTAATATATAATCTGTAAATGTAACTAGATTTGTTTCCACGCTACGACCACGAAAGAACCCATGTTGGTTTGGAAGAATATGCCTGTATACTGCGAAGGAAATTTGTTCGGTGACGAGCTTTTCCAAAAATTTTCCGAAAATGCATAGTTTAGAAATAGGCCGGTAATTAATAACGTCATCTTTTTTACCTGATTTAGGTATGGGAGTTATTAAGGCTTCTTTCCATTTAGTCGGGAAGCAGCCAGAAGTAATTGATTTTTTAAATAAGATTGTTAATGGATAAGTAAGATCAATAGCACACTTAGATATAAGCAAAGGATGAATACCATCTGGCCCAGGTCCCTTATTAACATCAATATTTTTTAAATGTTTCAGAACGTTATCTTGTGAAATGTAAACTGTTTCAAGTGCAATAGGGGCTTCCGTTGATATTTCGGGATAAATTGTGCCATGGACATTGGAGCTAGGTACAAAAACAGAATTAAAATGAGCGTTGAACATATTACATATCTCCCAGCCATCAGAAGATGTCTTACCATTAAAACTCATTTTTTCTGGCAAGTCATTGTGCGAGTGAATGGAGTTTATGAAGGTCCAGAGGTATTTAGGGTTCTTTTTTATATTGTTTTCAATTTTTTCGATATAATTACTATAACACTCCCTTTCCATAAGGTTTTCTCTTTTCCTCAAACAACAAAATGCCTGGTAGTCTGACTGACTATCATAAAGTTTCCACTTTTTATGATACTTTCTTTTTTCCTTCGTAAGCTTGATAAGTGACTTTGTGTACCAGGGGGCGTACCTTGACGTGTTTGAAACAGTACGTCGGGGAACGTAGGCATCAATAAGGTTATTAAGAATAGAATAAAATATGTTAGTAGCTTCTTCCATGCAGACATTTTTTAAATTATGGTCCCAATTAATTTTTGACAATTCAAGTGAGATTTTATCGAAATTACTTAAATTAAATGATTTTATTTCTCTAGGAGCTGGTTTTAGAAAAGCAAAAAAGTCGAATTTTATCTCAATTTCTAACGATTTATGATGGGGATCGATCTGGACGAGAGGCCTTAAGCATTCAATTACACGGCAGTCTTTGCTACTAAAAACTAAATCTAATATCCTATTGTTAACATTAAAAGCAGAGTTGTACTGTAGCAAGCCCGACAATGAAAGAAATTCCCTAACTAAGTTTACAGTGTTATCAGCGCTGGAGTGTAAACAGAGAAAATTCGAGTCGCCTGAGGTCATCCACTCGCCATTCGTTACGTTAAAATCGCCTAGAAGTAAGAAGGTATCTAGCGGATGCCTGGTGATGAGCTCGAATGCTCTGTCGAAGAAGTTTGTCAAAATTTCTGTATGTCGCACACCGTGAGGATAGTAGACACAGGCTACATTTAAGTATGGGCCAGTGTCGCGCGCCGACAGTGGCACACTCAGCCATAGTTCGTCGACGCCGGCGCCGGGTGGGGGGGCCCACTCGCGGCGGCTGCGTGCGCGCAGCTCGCGTCGCACCGCCACCGCCACCCCGCCGCCGCGCGACTGCCCAGTCGCTAGCGGGTCGCGGTCGGCACGATGAACATTGTACCGACTATCGAAATATTCACCATCGTGGAAAGCGTCAGTCAACCAGGTCTCTGTTAGGCATATAAGATCGTAATCTGATTTTAAAACGTTGGAATAGAAATGTTGGGATTTCGTGCGTAGGCCTCTCACATTCTGGTAATATATAGAAACATTTAAGGTTTTCTCCATTTTAGAACGAAATAATAATAAACACAAACTTGAATTAGACTACGCAATACGAACCATTTAGAATGATACATTATTGTTCTACCCGCTATAGCAAATGTTAACTTAATGTTATCAGCGATGTAACCATCAAGACCACGATAAAAATGCGAAATTGACCTCATACACACATTTATGAACAGAATAATTATATAAAGTCATTTGATTTTATTTAAGTCCTTTTCACTCGTAATAACGATAGGCTTCGACTTTTCATTCTTTCGAATAAATATCTTACAATTACGAACCCACAAATAGGTATAGTTCCGTTCTGCTTTAAGACCACGAGCGCGCTTAAGCAGCAGTTTGTTTGTTGGCGTAAGGTGATCGTTAAGGAACACATTTTTTGCGGGTCCTGAGAAACCGATGTCTGCGGTGGTGAGGCCCCGGCGGGCGCGCACTGCGGCCAGAAGGTCATCTTTGCAGGCCCTCCGGATGAATCGCACCACGATGTTGGCCTCCACGGCGGCGGGGGTGGCAGCGGCGGCGGCGTACCCGCTCCCGGCGGCGGCGGCGGCGGCCTGCGGCGGAGGTGGGGGAGGCGGCGGGGCAGCTCCGAACCTGCGCACGCGGTGCACGTAGTCGACGTCGGTGTCTAACACAGTGTATCCCACTTTAATCGAAATATCGCGTAGAATTTGAAAGAGGTTTTCTCTGTTTTTCTGTGGCACGCCAGTTATTTCGACATTGTTCATCCGGGTGTACTGCTCCTGTTTGGCGTTATCCGCAGTTAGTTCTGCGATCACAGCCCGAGCATCGGTTAGTTGCGACTGCAACTCATCAATGACGTTTGTCTTAGCTTCGGCGATCACTAACCGGTCGTTAAAGGTATCCAGCCTTCCGTTGAACCGCACGAGATTTTCCTTAATTTCGCTCGTGGTTTCATTCAGTTCCGAAATATGCTTCTTCAAGTCTAACAGGACATTAAAGTCAGACCTGAGGGCTTTGATTTCCTGCATTAGGGAGGCGAGTGTGACCGAATCACTGGCGGCGGCGCACTGTGGGCCGGGAAACAGGCTTCATAGTATTACCACTTTTTTTTCGCGAACATCAAGTTATCAAAAAAGTTTTGAAGCCAATTTACAGGGCATCAAAAAAGAATCTTAAAAATGTTATTGAAGTGTATATTGTACAAGTAATTATTTTTTTTAAAAATACCTAAAGTTTTTTTTGTATGGAGCAAAACACAAAATGACGATTTTTACAAAATGCTTACGACATCTAGAGGTCTCGTTCAAAATGTCATGAAGTAGACCATAATCCCAATTCGAGTGTATAAAAACCGTGTGCAGATACGTACAGATGTAGAAGTTATAAGGGTCAGAAGTTGCCCCTTTTCGTCTAATTTCAGTATACAAATCTTTAGAGTTTTTGAAAACTTCACAATGTTTTTATACTGTATTAGGTATGGATAAGCAGAAATGTCTAAGATTTACTCCATTATGATGCATCTGAATGAGTCAGGTCAATGGAAAAGTGACTTAACAAAAAAACTTTTTTTTTATTTTAAGAACGTTATCTAAGTAGTTTACTCCATAAATACACTACTTTTGTTGCTTTATGTGTCTGCTTAGCGAATAAAAAAACAGTACCTATGTATTTTTATAACAACTGACTTCGTGAACATAAAAAGCTTAATTCAAAGAAATAAATCCTAATCGATCAACAAATAATGGTACTTACCTTTTGTCTCTTTGTGAAGTGGTTAAAATAAACCATAAAATATATAAGTAATATGGTCTTTATACATAAGGTACACTTTCACATGGCTAATCCTTGCTTTCATAAGTAGTTCTCATTAAGACGTATAATTGAAATAATGAAAGGATTAGTGCCATCTCGCCCGTGTCGGCCGGCGCATTTCTCCGTATTTTCGTAAGCGGGCTCACTGACCACATGTAACTTATAATTCGGGAATGAGTAATAGTTCAGTATTCGTTCAGTGCTTGCGGAGTGACAGATTTACTTTTGCGATACAACTTCGCTGGGACGAGTCGTTTTAATTAATTTTCAATCTATTGTGTGAGAAAATTCGAAGTTTTCATTGCACGATTAATTTGTTATGGTGGCGTTCAAAACGAATCTTGATTGTTTTTGTCTACTTACGTAGCTAAAATGCTGTTTCTAACTCGGACGTGATGTTCGATCATTTTGTTGTTGCTTTAAATGTGACAGTAACAATCGTGTATATTTTAAAGATTTTTGTAGAAAGTTTACCTTATTTTTTTACACGAAGTGGGTAAGTGTACATCGTTCGTTCGGGCACTTCAAAAACAAGTTCTAAGCGTGGTTGGAGTCGGAAATTCCATGGCCTGATTACTTACAAGGCATTAATGTCGCGCAAGAACCAAACTTTCATAAACATGACTTCGTCGTTCCTGAATCGCCAGAAGAATAGTACGCGGAGCCTTCTACCTAGATTAAACGTAAGGTTAGTCCCCGTAAGCCTTTTCATGATCTGCACTACCAACAAAAAAAACGTAGAACTAAAGACCTTTGCGCAGAATTTGAATTATATGAGCTGGCATTCGCTGCTGTGAGAAGAGGCTTAACTACTGATAAGAAGTGCGTCGCTGATGTGCTCAAGTACTTTTTGAAACATCCGAGTGATGTTAGGCGTGTAAAAGAGTTTATAATAGGAAAGAAGTCGACTCAGTTCATTCCTGAAAAAGCTGTTAGCATAGCTTTCTAAATCTCAATACTGAAATTCTGAATATTGAGCTACACGATTCGACTTGTACGATTCGTGCTACAAACTGCAAACAGCCAAAGTGGAGTGCTATCCACCAAAAGAATGTGTTAAAATCACTGAACTGGAAGCACGTGTCCAGCTGCAAGGTCTTCTAGAAGCGTGAACCCGTGAAGCGATCACACGGAAATTCGCTATAGAGCAGTTGACCCTAATTAGTAAGTAGTGCCTCGTCTCAGTACCTACAGCCAAAAACTAGCTAGCCAAGATGCTGACGACTCAAGCATCTTCATGTGCTCATTGGTGCCACTGAGGCTAGTATGCGTAAACGAATCAGTAAGGGATAATCCTAAACCTAACTCTACTCACTATTGCAGGCTAATCTACTTCTAATTTGCTAATGAAAACCGTTTCCATATCAATAGTGATAAGGAGGCTGTGCAATCTAAAGTAGATCGTCTTCAGCCATCGCGAATTGGAAATGATTCGGTAGTAACTCACCATTTACATGACAATGATCGATGGCAGATCACTTCAAAACTGTCAGATACCTCTACAGTAACATGTGATATCGGTAAGGCGAAACCCGGTAAAGTGAAGACCTTGGAGAGAGTGTTGCAAAAAGGACCTGACAGATATGTACAAGGGTTGTCGACATTGAATGCTTGGATTCGGTGCATGGAATGTGTGCTACACATCGCTTATCGGTTGGACTTCAAGAAACGTCGAACGGAAGGACCAGTCAACCAGGCCCTTGCTAAAGCAAGAAAAAACGAAATTCAGCGATATTTTAATACTGTATTTGGACTCTTGGTTAAGCAGGTATCTGGCACCACTAACACCGGGAATACGGCAAGACGATTTTTCGAAGATCCGGTAAAGACTGCCAATATCACGAGGTCGACCACAGACTTATCCAAAGATTGGCTACCGTTTTGGGGGGGGGGGGGGTCATATCATGTGGTCAAGACATCAATGTAGAAAGATTTGCAAATTACGCTGTACAAACGGTTAAACTGTACGTAGAGCTTTACGAGTGGTACGCTATGCCACCTAGCGTATACAAAATCCTGATTCATGGTAGTGATATCATCAAGCATTACAAGATATGAAACCTACCGATCGGAAGGCTATCAGAAGAAGTTTCTGAAGCTAGAAACAAAGACTTTAGAAAATGCCGACAGTACCACACACGCAATTTTAGTCAGATTGCCACCAATCAGGATATTCTCAATAACTTCTTTATATCTTTAAATCCCTATTTGACAAATATCAGGCCTAAACGCGCATAAAAACTCTGAATATGATTCAGAATAAGCCTGCGAGCCCACTCTTGATAATTTTCCTTCTCATGCAGATATCCCATGTTTCAGGAGCCTCCGAACTGTCCTGTCACGATAGCTCTCTTGACGAATTAATTATCCTCTCTTTATCCTTTACCTATGGGGAAGAAGTAGTCAGTCAGTACCCAGGTTCGTGCCCTCCCCGTAAGTAGCAATAACAAATATGCAGATTTAAAATGGACGTATGTGCACCATTCGAACAAAAGAAGATGATGTAATTATTGATCACCATGATTGGCGCCTATATAATATAAATGAATTGACTTGTTGTTGTGAAACCAATTAATACATAAAACTTCAGCGTTACGTAAAATATTTCTGAAATTACCGAGTTTATGAAAATATTCTTTTGCATATAAAGAACAATTAATAAGTGTATTTCTATTCGCTAATCAGACCAACCCAACCAACAAAAGTAGTGTATTTATGGAGTAAACTACATAGATAAGTTATTTTAAACTACGTTACCTACTCAGTTATTTAACACTTTTGAACAAGACATATGTAAATTTAACAAAAAATCACGACGAAATTCAATTCTGTTACGTAAAATACAAAAGTATTTTTTTTGTGTTAAGTCACTTTTTCGTTGACCTACCCTCATTCAGATGCATCGTAATGGAGTAAATCGTAGACATTTATTTTTATCCGTACCCAATACAGTATAAAAACATTGGGAAATTATCAAAAACTCTAAAGATTTGTATACTGAAATTAGACGAAAAGGGGCAACTTCTAACCCTTATAACTTCTACATCTGTACGTATCTGCACACGGTTTTTACACACTTGGATTGGGATTATGGTCTACTTCATGACATTTTGAACGAGACCTCTAGATGTCTTAAGCATTTTGTAAAAATCGCCATTATGTGTTTCGCTCCATACAAAAAAAACTTTAGGTATTTTTTAAAAATAAGTTACATGTACAATATAAACTTTAATATCATTTTTGAGTTTCTTCTTTGATGCCCTATATATTGGCATCAAAAGTTTTTTGATAACTTGAAGTTCGTGAAAAAAAAGTGGTAATACTATGAAACCTGTTTCCCGGCCCACAGTGCGGCGGCGGCGGCGGCGGCGGAGGCGGCCGCTGTCGTCCCGGACCGGCACGACGCGCAGCGCCATGACGCCTTCTTCTCGGCTCCGAGTTTTCTGTAACTTGCCTCGGTTATACCAGCGCAGTGGAAGTGAAGACTACCTTTGCATGAATAACACTGCACCGAGTCCATCACATTCTCGTTACACTTTATGCAAATCATTATTAAACTTAAAACCACACAGAAATAAAAATCACTAAATTATATGTTCTATGTCTTGCCAGTAAGGCTTATATTTCCCTAAACCATCTAATAGATCATTAACGACGCACGTTCACAACTAGTACAGTCCGCTCTCGAGCGACTAATGAAAGTTTTATTATTTTGTAATTTTACCTATTTGTTGTTATAGCGGAAAAATAAATGCACACTCTTTAAAAATTTCAGCTGCCTACCTTTTACGGTTCATGAGATACAGCCCTGTGACAGACGGACGAGGGACGGACGGATGGACAGCGGAAGCTTAGTAATAGGGTTCCGTTGGCACCCTTACGGTACGGAACCCTAAAAATGTCCGTATTCTAAGCATGCCACCTAATCCTTCAGTGAAGTGGTGTGTTGGGATAATGTCTTGACGGTGGTGGGTGTGCAGCCAGCATCGGGAGAATAGATCGAAACTCATTCTTATGGGGGCAGTGTAGCCACGAGTTAGTCAATGACGTCTAACTTTTGTTTTATTCAACCTGACATGGATGGCTAATACCACACAACTATCGTTATGATATTACCCTATAATACACCACATTCCCGAAGGAATTAGGTGCCATTCCAGGACCTTCCCTTTATGAGCACGGCTACATTGAACTTGATGGAAAACACGGAAAATTTTCATTGCCGCTTGCAGTTTCATCCAATACGGTGGTACCATACCGGGCGGGCTTAGCCCTACCACCTAGTAGGGGAAGAAACCTACAGTTTTACATGGGTTTAACGAAAGTGGTGCATGACTGGGCGAGTATTTGAACCCAGAACTCTCGGATGAAAGGCAAGTCCTCTAGCCCCTAGACCACGAGCTGTTCAACTGTAGTTAGTTCGCTTGCGAATTCGGCACGTGCAACATCGAATGTTCGTTGCACTAAATAGCGTTCCGTGAAGTTCTTACGTATCGTCGGAATTCTAGAAAATCAGTAGTAACCAAATGGGGAAGAAAACTTAATTACCTAGGTTGAGTAAATAAAATTCTAAAATCTATTCTGTTTTAAAATGTATGGTATCTGACAGCTTTGACAGATATTTGTCGTGATAATTAAGCAGTTTTCTTCCCCATTGGTAAGCGAACGCTCTCGCCGGCGCTACCGTTTTTAGGGTTCCGTACCCAAAGGGTGAAAATGGAACCCTATTACTAAGCCTCCGCTGTCCGTCCGTCCGTCCGTCCGTCCGTCCGTCCGTCCGTCTGTCACAGGGCTGTATCTCATGAACCGTAATAGGTAGGCAGCTGAAATTTTTACAGAGTGTATATTAATTTTGCCGTAATAACAACAAATAGGTAAAACAAAAGAAAATAAAATTAAAGGGGGGTCCCATACAAAAATCGTGATTTGTTTGTGTTAAATCTTGTACGATGATACGGAACCCTTCATGTGCGAGTCCGGCTCGTACTTGGCCAGTTTTTACCGTACGTCGCATCTTCCAAGAATTGTAATATTGGCGAAATCTAACGTCATTAAACAGTTTATGTCAAAGTTATATACGATTTCAGAAGTGGTCTCATCGGGCAGATGTGCTCCATCTCCCTCTAACTCGCGGTAGTGGTACTTGAGTTGACGTCTCACTCCCACGCTTCGTTCGTCTTGTAAGCACTGCGCGCTATGCTAGGTCTATGACATGGACGCACACACACCCTTAACACTTATCCGGACAAATCGTGACGTTCGATAGCCGTACCGCCCCCCCTCCCACCTCGCCCCCGCGACCTCCGACCCCCGCCACCGCAACCCTTGACCTTCAGCGGAGCCTCCACCTCGACGAGCGGCAACTAATACGAAGCGCCCTCATCACTCCGGGTCACTAACTCGCCCGTTGGTACCTCAAAATTTTGATTATTTTACGAGATTACGACTAGATTAGCGTGTTGGGCATAGACATTTGTTCTTTATTAACTACCTTCTGAAGCTTCTTATCTTCACGTTTTGTGATTTGGCCAGCTTCGTAGTGATTTGCCATAGGATTTGCATATATGACTTACGTCATTTGGGTATAATGGGGATTAGTTATTGGTTGGTCGTTTTTAACTGTTTTGTAACTGTATGTCCGCAAATTAATAAAAAATATCTAGTTAAACTAAGAATCCAGTCGGCACACCTGTCTCATGTCGAGATACTCTGTCTAGGCGGTAAGGTATTTGTGCGTTCTGGTTATACCAATATTTATTGTCTAGTAGGTGATACAAGATATGTTATTGTTTTAACTTTAGGGCCATTATGATATACTTAGAGCTGCTGAGGCGTGCAGTCACAGGTAATAATTGATTGGTCGCATCGGAGGTGTAGATAGAATTGCGCAGAGGCGAAAAAGGACTGATTACATCTTGTTGCAGTTCCTAATTCTCACTAAGGACTGATTTTTCAATAGCCTGACAAACAGCTAGATAACTATTCGACGGACTTATTTACGCTTATCCATCCGATATAGGAAGACCATGTTTATTAGTAAAATTATAGTCAGATAATTGTGATAGAAGATATAATTCTCCGACAATGTCTATCCGTCTTTTCAGTCCGATAAGTACTATCTGAAGATTGCAAAATCAGCCCTAAATGCTATTACGGTGTGATGATGCTGGAGGAAATCTGAACCTCTCACGCCAGAGCCGCTATAGCTGGTACGGGGGCCTACATTTTTACCAGTTTTAAATTAGACTTTTTTGCGGAATATTAAAAAGCATCTTTGTACTTAATGGTTTCATTTCAATTTATATTATTTTCAGAAATATACAATTATTACAATTACCATAATACAAAAAAAAACTAACGAAATCATAAAAACCATTAAATAGTGTTTACATTTGAAAAATAACAGCTAAAGTCAAGCCATTTAACATCTAAAATAGAAAATGAAAGCGAACTGAATAATACTTACTTTAAACCAATTTGTTAAATGTCAGTCATTCAGTCAGCGTGTTTGCGTCCACTGCTGGACATACGCCTCTCCAATCCTTCTCCAGTCCTCCCGGCCCTCAGCGGTACGGAACCACTGCTTTCCGCCGACCCACTTGATGTCGTCTTCCCACCTGGCGGGTGGTCTTCCCACACTCCGTTTGCCTGTCCACGGCCGCCAGTGTAGGACACGGTTACTCCAACGGTCGTCGTCTCTTCGGCTGACGTGACCAGCCCACTGCCATTTGAGCTTAGCCACCCGGTGTCCAATATCGACTACTTTGGTACGTCGGCGGATTGCCTCGTTACGCACCATATCCCGTAGCGATATTCCCAGCATGGCTCGCTCCATTGCTCGCTGGACAACTTTCAACCTTCGGACAACGGCGACCGTCAGAGTCCACGTTTCACACCCGTACGTCATAACCGGGAGGACGCACTGGTCATATATTCGGGTCTTTAAATTTTGCGGAAGGTCAGACCTAATAATTTGTTAAATACATTTTGCAAAACATTAAAGCAAATATTTGACATCCAAAGCCATACAAACTGTCTGTTCCAAATACAACTTGTTTCAAATTTACTTAAGATTCAATGCACAATATCCGTATCTATTTAGGCGGAAGATAAAATATCGTTACAAAAATGACGTGCAATACGAACATATTTACAAAACACTCCGCATGGACGGGAAAAATAAACATGGTGTCGCGCGAACGAACGTCAGGGCGCCGCCACCCGCGCCCGCCGCCCCGCCGCCCGGCGCGCGGGAGCGGGGCGCGGCAGCACCTAACCCGATCTGTCTGCTCGTTAGTGTACATTAATGCGATTTCCAAGTCAATCTGTCGGCGGGCAGCTGGCGCGGCGGAAATTGAGAGCCGCTCGCGTTCTCCCCGCGCACGTGACGCGGCACACCCCGGCACCGGCAACGAGCAAGGAAGCACAAAAGTGGCGAACGAAATTCATCCGTGCAGCGGCATCCACTTTTTAGTGATATAAACACACTATAGATAGCGCCGGCAAGTCCTCACAAGTCCTGGCATGGCACCTAGTTCCCATGTGGTGTGTTAGGCTAATAGTTTGGTGTGCGCCATCCCTGTCTACTTACATAAAAAAAAGTCAGTTCATTTACAAATTAGTTCTCTCCAGTAGGCCTATTACAGATTACGCATCACTTATCACTTAATCGCTTCGATAACCTATTTCGTTAGCTTTGAATAGAGCTTTTGGGGGATAATTTTACTAGCTGAGGTACCCGGCTCCGCTCGGGTCAATGTCTTCGGACTGATGTCGGGCTGAACCTAACATTTTATGTTAAATTAGTTCCCCATACAAATTTTAATTACTTGTCAAGTCAACTTTGAGTTGAATTTTCGCCATAAAAGGTAGCATACATCCTTTTCCAAGGTCCAAACTCTCTTTATACCAAATTTCATTTAGCGGCTTAAGCGTGAAAACGATACGGACAGAGTTACCTTCTCATTTATATATAAACTCACGAAAAATAATTAAAAGTTTTCTTACTTAAACGAATCATAAAATAGAAAAAATCTTAATATTATACCATAGCCTAACCTAACTCACTTTAATCTAACGATACAATCGAACGCATATGTGTCCTACGCAGAAGTAGGTGATCGTGTCGCTTTCGCGCTGCGTGGAGTGGAGTCTTGTAATCTGCCGCCGCCTGTACCTGATTCCTGCAGAGCATTGTTTGTAAAGCGTTGTCTTTCGGCAGTTGTGTCCACACACCGCCGCCATCGCGCACCGCCGCGCGCCGCAGTTTCCGACCCCTTAGAAATATAAATATTTATGGTCGGTTTCACGTAAACGCCGAAGGACAGTCTGGCATTGGCCGGTGGTTCATATTTCGGAGTTTCTATTATGACAGGACTATTATGCTTGAATTGTGTACACAGACTGGGGGTTTCCTTATCGCCGCCATTTTGTTGGCTCTTTGCCTAGTGTCGGTTCTCTCTGCAGATAAAATTAAATACTTATAATAAATTATATGAGCGGCTCGTAGCCTAGTGGCGCGGGGACTGGCCTAGCGTACCAGAGGCCTGGGTTCAATTCCAACATGCACCACTGTCTTTTTCTTTCCGAGTGCGATAAGTGGTTATCGTCACGAATGCGAGCTGCTCCATGGTTCGGAATCCATGTAAAACTGTAGGTACCCTTCCCAGGGCGGGTTCCCTTCCAAGCGGCAATGAAAAATTGTCCGTGTTTTCCATCCGGTTCAAAGTAGCCGTTCTCATAAAGGGAAGGTCCTTGCATGGCACCTCATTCCTTTGGGAATGAGATGTATTGTGCTAATATCATAACGGTAGTTGTGTGGTATTAGCCATCCATGTCAGGTCGCATAAAAAAAATATAATAATAAAAAAATATACATTTCTGATTACTTCAGCTTATGTTTTTAGGGTGTATGAGTTCTGTAAATTAACATGGGCACCTTACGATTTATTTACAATTATTTTGGTCAATTGGGTCAAAATCGGACTGATTCTGGATCGGTCACTGTTTTCGACCGTTGAAGCTGGCCGTGGTTCGGATTCCATGTAAAGCTTAACGTCTTGGTGGTGGGGTAAATCCCGCCCGGTTCGGTGCCATTGCATTGAATGGAAGATGATGCAAGCGGTAATTAAAAATCTAATTCAATGTAGCCGTGCATCATAAGGAAGGTCCTGGCATGGCACCTAGTTCCCATGTTTCGCTCTAATGTAATACAATCCATTAAAAAATACCTGTGTCTTACTATTCGGTTCCATAGATAGATATTTATTTATATGATCTGAGTAATCTGCTGATAGTCTCAACTTGAAGCGCCTAGGAAAATTAAATATTCCGTCTAAAATAAATTGTTGTCATATGTCGCGGTAAGTCCAAATGGAGTCCTAAGGGTTTAACACACTTCCACGTAAATTAAGAACTAACTTACCAGTTTCACAAATAAAAAAAAATTTTTAAAGAATTTTTGATTGACAGTTTATGATTTTCTATTTTATTTTATGTTTTGTTAACCGACTTCAAAAAAAGGAGGAGGTTATCAAGTCGTCTGTATGTTTTTTTTTTGTTTTTTTTGTTTTTTTTTTTTTATGTTTGTTACCTCATAACTTTTGCCTGGGTGAACCGATTTTGATGATTATTTTTTTAAATGATAGCTAGTGCTTCCCAAGTGGTCCCATTTTATTTGGTTAAGTTCTGACAATGATACCCATGAGAAAATCATAAAAGTCTTAAATTTGTATTAAGATGTGCGCGACAAATGGACGAATAACTCAATATAACGCCAACCGATTTCGGTGATTCTTTTTTTATTGGAAAGGACGTCTACAAATTAGTAAGTGTACTTCAGATTCACTAAAAATAAACAAATAAAAAAACAAATTTAACAAAAAAAATAACCGACTTCAAAGGAAAAGCACTAAAAAGTAAAAAATAATTTCCATTTTTGTAGTTACGATTTCTGTTATTTTTTGAGTCGGTGTCAGCCAAGGTTAGGTTAGGTTAGGTTAGGTTAGGTTAGGTTAGTTTCTCTTGATTGGCGCAGCGCGTGTCCGGCTGACGCCGACTCAAAAAATAACGGAAATCGTAACTACAAAAATGGAAATTATTTTTTACTTTTTAGTGCTTTTCCTTTGAAGTCGGTTTTTTTTTTTTGTTAAATTTGTTTTTTGATTTCTCTTATCTGCCTATAACAAGGAGAGTTTTTTTTATTATTATTTTACATTTTCTTAATAATTTCTTATTGTTTACTGTTTTTGTGTATTTTTTAAACTAACTTTATGTTGTTGTTTGTTTATTTTTTTCTTTATTTGTTTATTTTTTCTTTTCCTTCTAAATTGGTAAAATTTACTGTATACAACTGCTCATGTTTGTTTAGAATTTATCATTTGTGTCACACGCAGACAAACTGTACGGTTTCGCGTGTACAGTTTCATGTATGTACATAATAAAAAAAAAAGTTAAAGTACTGAACCTGAAACCTGAACCTGAAACCTGAATTTCAGACTGATAATAACTATTATGTAAATTATATTTGGTCGTAGTCGTTTTTTTAGCGGTTGACTTTTCAATTTTAAAGTGACATGATCGCTAGATAAATGTAGTGTACAGACATTAATGCATGAATAAATAAGTCTCTTTTGATGAAAAATGCAAACACAAGTAAAAGTAAAGTCGTTGATCGTTAGAAGAGGAATAATATATTGTAATTCTGCGATTTCCAATCGCCAGTTGTCTCGCGTTTTAGCTAGTACCAGCGCCTTACGCGGAGCAGGCGGGGCGCCCCCGGCCAACGAGCATGGACGCACGGGAGTAGCAACCGAAGCTCGTTTATGTGGGGGCAGCGCGTACCCACTTTACAAAAACGGTAGCGGCGGTTCACTTCTACAGATTTTCTTGAGTTCCAACGACACGTAATAATACGTAATAACTTCACGTGAAGCTATTTAGTTCATTTGAGATGCGATGCGGACATGTCGATTACTACTGCTCGCAATGTTTTTTTGTGAACGGTAGTAATCGATCAATCACTATAAACTGGTTTGTAAATATCAGTGAAACTAAATAATAACACAATAATAAAACCTGGCGTGAATCGAAGCGACAGTAAAATAACGACGAATCCGAGTGTTTATTTTTTATTTTTATGTAACTGGACATGATGGCTAATACCTAACTGACCGTCAGATATTAGCCTAACACACCACATGGGAACTAGGTGCCATGCCAGGACCTTCTTTATATTGCTCGGCTACATTAAGTTTGATGGAAAACATGGACAATTTTCATTGCCGCTTCGACCATCGGTCATTCAATGCGATGGTACCAACCCGGGCGGGATTAACCGTACCACATAGTAAGGAATGGGACCTACAGTTTTAAGTGGAATCCGAACCACGGCCAGCCTCGACGGTTGAGAATGGTCACCCATACAGAACCTAACCGCGATCAGAGGAGCTTATCGATTCGCATGGCGTCGCACAGCTACCGAGGCTGAGTGTGTAATATATATCTCGTGGAGGAAATAAAACAACTGAAAGTGATGTTGTGCGCCCCAAATTCGTAAGCGAAATAACTGCAGTTAGACGTTTTCCACGAAATCGTGGCTAAGCTGCCGCCATGCGAATGAGTTTCGATCGCGCCTCCCGTCCTTCCATGGTCGGTGCCCCCGGCACTATCACTTTGATGAAGCGACGGCCCCGTTCCGCCGCTCCAGTTACCCGGCGCTGTGCATCACCCTACGACACGCCAAGAAAATACTCCGCGCTGCCGCCGCACCCTGCCAGACTGCTTCAGACCATTATCCTTTATGACGTGCTCTCCGTCGGTGCAAGCCCTTACCAGAGATCTTTGGGTGATCTCTGTGTGACTATTATTTATCTAGGACTCGTGAATACAATTTCATGTAATTCTCGTCTTGCGCACATCATCTCGTGGTCGAGGACCTGCCCTTTCATGCGAGAGGTTATGGGTTCATATCCTCGCCCTCTCTCTTAGTTGGATAAGTTTATTTTGTTACGAATACGAGCTGTTCCATAGTTCGGAACCCATGTAAAACTGTAGTTCCTGTAGGAACAGGAACTGTACGTTCCGTTGACACCCTTTGGGTACGGAACCCTAAAAAGTATTTTATTTTCAATGTTGCTTTACCTTTTTAAAACGTATTTAGCGTTAATTTAAGGATGTATCTTAAGCAGCTATCTTAAAATAATAATGTCCTCTGCTCTACTGACTGATTTATTCAGACCACTCGTCTATATGCATATATTCATGCTTCACTCTACTATGTTCATGCTTCTCTTTGCAGTTACGCCCTTGTTCGCTGCCGAGTTCTTGTATGCTCGCAGCGCGGCGGTGGAGGCGCTCACATCTTACCGTCTTTATCTGCACTCTATTGGATGTGGAGCATATCTGAATTACCAATAACATTTGGCTAAAGGTTTTATGGTTCTTACACATTTTTATTCACACTAGCGTTTAGTGTTTTGAGACCTCTTTCCGAAGCATAACTACATACGTACATACCAAGCTAATTTTCTCGTGAATGTCGTCATCGGAAAGTGACAAACTTTAAAATGTCGTATTTATAATTTTGCTCGCTGTTGGCAGTTACAACATACGATTTGTGTAGCTGTATACTGGGTGCAATCAAATCGAATATAGTGAACGTGTTTATAATTATAACCGCTGCATAAGCATTGAAATATGTAACAGTTTGCAGACGCGCACGTGAACCCTATTGGTTCGAGTAGTACCCTCGGGTCTAGTGACCTTGGTTTTACATCGGAGTTTTTTGAACGGATCCTGTTAAAATAAACATCCCGAAGATGGCAAACCGTTCAGTTTGCGTGTCACCGCCCATATAGCCTTAGTTTCACATCTAGTTCTGAGTAGATGTAGTCATACGATGAACATAACAATGTCGGTAATTCAGCGATACCAATATTTAATATTAATATTAGCACTCAATTTTCATGTTCCCCGCGCTTGTGCCGCACCCGCTCCATAACCCGTACCCGTCGGACTCGCCTCACCTGCATGAATAAAACAATAGGACTGATGCCGCTCCGTTCCGGCGGCGCCACGGCGGCGCGGCGGCGGGAGGGCGCGGCGCCCTCCACTCAATATTTCAGGCGCTCGTGCCCCGGGGCGGAGGCTGACCCCGATCCTACTCGATGTCCTGGACAAGCACGGATCGCAACAAATGTCCGCGGATTATGTCATGCACTGGTGAATTGTCCAGGCCCGGAAGGCCGGTGGCGTTGCTTATGCTGGATTCACATGCGCGGCTCGCGGCTCGCCTCGCGCTTCGCGACGAAAGTTCGTTTGCGAGCGCACTGCGTGCATTGAATAAAAATTACCGTTCACATGCGCGCCTCTGTTCTGGTGGTCTCAAACGGAAAATACGAAATATGTTTTTTTATGTTTTTATCCTTAACTCTTGGATTGATACTGTAAAAGTTAGACTGATACGCGCCCACCACCATACAATTTTTATTTCACGATGGTGTCAATTTAAACTAAATGGATACGTTTTTCATTGTCCCTTCGACCATTTTCATTTTAATCGATGGTAACAACCCGGGCGGGCTTAAATCCTAACACTTAATAGGATATGGGGACCTACAGGTTTACATAGATTCCGAGCGATGAAACAGCTTGCATTTCTGTCGAAATGCACCTAACCAACTCGGAAAGAGAAATAATATGGTGCATTAACGGGTCGGGGATCGAATCCGTAACCTTTGGCTTAGAAGGTAAGTCCCGCGCCCCTGAGCCACTAGCCACTCGGTTGGGCCAATTCTTATTCTTCTGTTTGTTAAAAATACTTTCGACAAAATTAAGGCACGCCTAGCATTCACCAATGCATACCTAGCGAAGCGCAACCTTTGAACCCGGGAGCGCGCCGACAAATGAACTTTAACGCATGTGTAAAAGATGAGCGTGTTCCTTTCACTCGTGTTCAAGAACTCTGCCGAGATGAGCGCCGCTCGCTCACGACATTGCGCGTTTAAACATTCGCGATCCGTTCTAGCTCGCGTAGCATCGCGTTCGCATGTAAACACGGCATACAATCTTGCCCCTCCTGTCTCTCGCGTCATTCAGTTGTACTCTTTTATGACTGCAGTGTAAATCTTCCCAGGTTTTGGGGTGCTCCGTTTACTCGCCGTGGAACGAAGCGCACGAAACTGTTACATATTTAATTTCAATTTACGCTGCGGTGCCGCGTACGCAGCCCGGTTACCCTCGACAGACGCCCCGTATTGTTTGTTTTGACGAAGATGTAGCACCGACGTCTGTAGTCGCTCGTATTGTTCGAATTTGCGGAGGAAAACATTCTGTCAGAAGGGCAACTCCCCGATTGCTACCCCGGTTTACCACCTAGGACGCTAGTGAGGTAAACCGGTCACAGGACTAGATATAGGTGCGGATATTTAGCCTAAGACCGCGAATAGTATTGGCAACTGATCGTCTTTATTTATTTACACTTATTTACTGTCGTATAGAATATGTAATGTGATGTTATGGCTACTCTAGCAAACTTTTTACAGCTACTTCATTATATTAACTGTATTACTGAACAATTCATTTCCACGAATTTTTCGAAGCCTTTGTTGTTAGGTCTCGTAATTGGTAGCTTAATGGGTTAAGTTCAAATTGCCCTAATGAATACCCGAGCCGGACAAACACGCACAGCTTGTCTTTGAATTGAAACACAAATACAGCGCGGCCAGATAATGTGATACGAGAAGGCTGCGAAGCGAAGTATCGAAACAAAGTGGGGGCGGCGACTGCGGTTTCCCGTCAGTAATTAATATAGGAATGATGATGATCGATCTGCCGGAAGTACCGGAAGGGGCCCCGCCGTGCCGCCGCTACCGAAGCGGAGCAACTATAGAATAACTAACGACCGGGAATCATTTGTGACGGGACGAGCAAATAATGTTGCTACAAACCATCTCTATGCATTGATTCCCGTCTGGCTCCAGGAAAGGAGACTGCAAAGTTAGTTCGGGCTTGGAAATCGTTACTAATTTTAGTGTTTATGGATACAACTACCATGGTTTAATGAACGGCTAAGATGAATCCGAATTGGGGGATTTTAGACGGTGTAAACTCTCAGAGACGCCATCGGATGCCTCTAAATCCAATGTATTTACAAAACTGTCGACGGAACGGTCAAAGTAAATAAATAAATAAAACATTGCACATCAATCCCATAATCGTGCTTCGCGGCAGTGATCAAACTTTATCATTTTATTTTAAAGTCACGTCTCCACCACGATATCACTTTGCTAACATTTTTGAGAAATTACGTTTTACCGTAACGAAATGTTAACAGGTGCGTAGACAGTGCCCACATGGTAAGGTAGTTGAGCACTCAGGTCGGAGGTGCGTCCGACCACTGTCCGCGATTGTCCACTTAGAGATGCATCCGATGCCGGGCCGAAGCAATGCAGTGAAGTGCATCCAGGACTGTCCGCTTTCACGAGGTGCATATCCGTCCACTGTCCGCGATTGTCCACTTAGAGATGCATCCGATGCCGGGCCGAAGCAATGCAGTGAAGTGCATCCAGGGCTGTCCGCTTTCACGAGGTGCATATCCGTCCACTGTCCGCGATTGTCCACTTAGAGATGCATCCGATGCCGGGCCGAAGCAATGCATTGAAGTGCATCCAGGGCTGTCCGCTTTCACGAGGTGCATATCCGTCCACTGTCCGCGATTGTCCACTTAGAGATGCATCCGATGCCGGGCCGAAGCAATGCAGTGAAGTGCATCCAGGGCTGTCCGCTTTCACGAGGTGCATATCCGTCCACCGTCCGCGATTGTCCACTTAGAGATGCATCCGATGCCGGGCCGAAGCAATGCGGTGAAGTGCATCCAGGGCTGTCCGCTTTCACGAGGTGCATATCCGTCCACTGTCCGCGATTGTCCACTTAGAGATGCATCCGATGCCGGGCCGAAGCAATGCAGTGAAGTGCATCCAGGGCTGGCCGCTTTCACATTTCTCGTCGACGGACCGTATCTTTGTGGCACAATCCGCGACAATATCAAGTTCGATTTGGAATAAATCCTCAGAAATATGAGCGAATTATTTAAATATCCCTAAGGGTGTATTCTTAGAACCTATGATTGAAGGAAAAACCGGCCAAGTGCGAGTCGATCTCGCACACGAAGGGTTCCGTACCATAAAAAACAGGTTTTTTTTTAAGGGGGGCCCATTTATAATTTTATAATTTTACTCTTATTATAGTTTATAATTTGTTGTTATAGCGGCAAAATAAATACACTCTGAAAATTTCAGCTGCCTACCTATTACTGTTCATGATCCTTGTGACAGACGGACGGACGGACGGCTTAGTTCCGATGTATTTCTTAAGTTTTTCAGGTCTTATTTCACCTCCCGAAAAGAGATCGCAATCCTGATAAATTGCATCCGCTATTTTTAATTATCTTTCAGGGTGCACTTAATTTGGTTGATTGGAATAGATTGACAGGCAATAAGTCCGCCCTTGTATGCACCATGTGTATGGAAGCAAGAAAGATTATTATTATTATTATTAATTTAAAATGATGAGGCGTTTTGAAAGAGCCTGAATAATATACGTAAAATAATGATTGACGGGACCGGCCCTGGTAGCCCTTAATGCGACACGAGGCGCTTGCAGTTTGAAGCTCCTAATGCAATAATTTTATGTATTTAATGGATACGACATTACCGTTATCTCATTAATTTGAGTTTAAGCGACATCTACATTTTAAGCATTGTAATCAGATTTTGAAAATAATCTGAAAAAGTATTGGTCGTGACATTCGTCGGAAGCAGGACTTGAACCTGCGACCTTTGGATTACATGTCCACTGCTCTAAACCAACTGAGCTATACCGACAATTTGTCGTCCTGCTTTGTCCCCGATAATTGTCGGGATAGCTCAGTTGGTTTAGAGCAGTGGACATGTAATCCAAAGGTCGCAGGTTCAAGTCCTGCTTCCGACGAATGTCACGACCAATACTTTTTCAGATTATTTTCAAAATCTGATTACAATGCTTAAAATGTAGATGTCGCTTAAACTCAAACTCCTAATGCAATGTCCGCGATGAGTGGACGAGCGCTCTCATGGCAGTGCACTCGCGGCTTTGCGCGTATGCGGGCGGGCAATGCACATGAATGACGTGATGAAAGGTAAACCTAGTGTGGAGTAGTAATGTGTAGTGGCAGCGATGATCCATTGCTGGAAAAGTATTAATTTGTGAGATGAATAATACATTACTAGGCTGATAGTAAGCTAGATGATAAGGCTCACAGAATTATTTTTTTGCATGTAAAGAACTTAATTTGTCAATACGCGGAGTTGCCTGGAAGTTCGGAGCTGCAGTGAGCCTTTCCGGGTTAGCACTAAATACACGCGCCTGTGGATTGATGATATGCATTTATAGAAACTCGAACATGAACAAGGACATATATTTAAATAAATAAAGCTGTATATTCTAGAAATGGGGCTTGATACGATTTCGTTCTCTGTGTGAAATTGAAATGTATTTTTTTCCTTTTTACGAGATCAATATAAATTTCTAAATTGAATACATCCCTTGATTGACACGACATATTGAGGTCAATCGGCGGCTCACTCTTACTTCACAAAAGCAGGAGGTTCATGTTGGTAAACTGTAGGAATCAATAATAGATTATCGTGTATTGATTGACAACAAATTTAATAATGCACATATTATAACGGCTGTTTTATCGCAGGGTTTCTTTCTTGCTTAACCACACACCATACAAAGTGTTTTCGTATTCTTGTTTTATTTTCCACTGCGCATTGGTGAGTGTAGACTTTGAGGTAAAAATATTTAATATGTCATCGTAATAAAATCTTGTTTCCCTTTCATTTGAAAAACGCTTCACGTTATTTTTGTTGATATAATTAATTTTTTTTCAAGGCGAAAGTCGAGTAAAAAAACGAATGTATGAAAAGTAAAATCAACAAAACAACAGACTACCGTATCATTTGAATTAATTTGCTATAATTTTTAATTGGATCGAGTGAGTGCTTTAAAGTCCAAGCGCAAAGTATTAAAGACGTAGGCGTTCACGTGTACATAGCATATCCCTAGGCTGAACGATGCATCGTGTAGTGGTGTGGATTATTGAAGTTTGCCGATATGAATATTGGATGAGCGCTGTGGTCGGCGGTGGAGCCCCGGCGGGGCGAGGGAGGGAGGGTGCGCGGGGAGGGGGGGCGAGTGCGAGCGCCACAAAGGATAGCGTAATCGTAATCCGAGTTAAATCTCGCTAATCTGTTGTGCCGCCTCTCATCCAACGAGATTACATCTGGCGGAAGCTGAAAGCCAAGAGAAATTATTTAAAAATCGTGCACCGTATTGAAGAAGTACCGCCGCTGACCGGCCCGTTCAGGAATTTAATATTTAACTTGTGAGGCAAATGTCTTTGACTCGCTGCGCTATTTACCTCTCGTTATTACGTAGCTTTTTATTTAAAAAAAATATACCTCTAGGGCTATACTAATTACCTAATTGAACCTCGGAATACTTATACGATATTTTGTCTTTTGCATTGACATGCAGTTTTAAATTCGATCAAAGGGGCAACTCATGGAATAGCAATTCTGAGGTTGTTCTTGGATAATTATATTATAATTTACCCTGTTAGGGTTTATGTCTACCTACTGAACAAGAGGAGGAGACAATAAATAACAGGACAACTTAACTGATCTTGAGAAGGTGTCCTCCCCCTCTTGTGTCGCGCCCCGCCGTCTCGCGGGTCAGGCGGCGTCGTCAGCACTGGTGCTGACGTGGAAATTTGGGAGCCCAGGATCCTTGTAATACAATTGAATAGCTAAAGCAGTGTCGAAGTTCACACGGACTGTGTTTTCCATAACAATACAGCGCTGAACTCTTTTTGTGCAAAGGGTAAAATAATTGTTTGCCACCGCAATCGACGACAGCTCGCGCGCGCCCTTCGCTTCTCCAGCGGCGTCGTTCCCACTTCAGCCCTTCAGATCCGAACAATTCACTCGAAACGCACTTGCCGCAGTCACGCAGTGCCGCCCTACGTCGGCGCTGCAAGCGACCGCGCTTTTGCGTTTTTGTTCGCTGTGCTTTTCGCCTTTGTCGATCACGGATATTTGGTCAAGCGTTCGGTCGCATCTAGCGGACCGATGTAAAGCGAAGGGTTTGGAAACTGGGTGTTTCAGAGCTCCAACGAGAGCACCCGTCATTTTATACATGTATATTACTAGGATTGTTTTTAAAACACCTTTTCAACAAACATATACATTTTTTAAAAATGTTACGGCTTTTCACGCGGCAGGAAGAGACATTCTCCGACGTTTCGAGCTAATCATTCAGCCATTTGTCAAGGAGGCATCCGCCACGTTTGTACGCAGCAGACGACTCAAGTAGCATACATATGCATTGCATATCACACTAACTGTTAATGATGTTAGTCCATTATGTTTAATTCCTGATGGTACTAGGTGCAATTTCGAACTAAAAATCTAAAACGCGAACAATGTATAACTTCCACGTCGTCTATCTTTGTTTAAATGCGCCGGAAACAACCGGTACACATATAAATAGACAAGGGATCATTTATTCAAACATAATATATCGTCGGTATATTGGCCGCTAATTGACATTTTTTTGTAAAATGAGTTAATAATCTTTCTTATGTTAAAACCCATATACGTTTAGTTTTAAAGTAAGGTTGTTTAAACACATGGACAAATGTACCAACCATTATGAGCTATTAAACTTCTTGCTGTGTCTTATTCCCGGCGGTTCGCTCTCTTCGGCCAATGTTGCCTAGAAGACAACACAAACGCGCCGTAGTCGCTCCAAGGATCAAGCCGTGCCGGGTGCGGCGCCGCGATGCGACGCATAACTTAATTCGACGTCGCACGCGCATAAACACTCACTCGAGAGTCTCGTTTGTGCGGCCGTGACGCAACACCTCCCTCGCTGTAATGCCTCTCCCCTCTCGTCCAGGCCACACGCTGAGAGTGGCGGCGGAGAGCGGTGTCGCGATGCTAGGGAACGCCGTCGGCTGCAACGGGAGACAGTAAAGTGCAATGCACCGGGCGTGTTAGAATTGCGCCGTGATAGCGTACGGCGGGCGGTGGCCCGTGATGGCGAAATGAACATTTCGTCGGGATGTACTCCGTTCCGACGTTGCAGACAACGTCCTGTTCGACTGAATGGAGCCACGACAAAGCGGTCGCGATACTCGGTACTTTTATGGTAGCCTCGGCAGCTAGACGTTTTTCATTCTCATCTCAACTTGAAATGATGTCTAGCTTTAAATGTTAGGTACACTGTGACTCAAATAGCCTAGGTAACAACAATTCATGCTCTATAAAACTGGAACACTCGGACTGTCTTCGTCCAACCGGCTAATTCCCGTAAATCGTTAAAAATTTAACTTTCACCGGCACTTAAAAGTTTCGAAATCGAGATCACATCAAATCCGATTCAAGCGTCCCGGATTTGTATCTTTTTATCACCTACTTCAAAGTTTGCAAGAGGCGATGATCACGCTGTTCTATTGAGACATGCGGACAGTGCCTCGTGCACATGGCAGCGGACGAGGGAATTGGCTCTAGGAGCCAGCGAGCATAGAAGAACCGGAGTAGCAACCTAAACTGTAGGGGGGCGTACAATGGCAGTAGCGCGGGCGACTGAGCCTATTTAGTGCAAGGAACAGTCGATGTTGCGCGTCGCGAATTCATAAACGAACAAACTACAGTTAGACAGTTTAGAAGTTTGGCAGTCGCATTTAGGTATGAAATCATAATTGTGTTATATCATTTATGTAGACGAAAAAAAGACAAAAAAAAACATAATTTATAGACCAGTGAAGTTTCTTTGCGGGTTCTTCTTCACTGGTTGATCGAATCCGCCGATCAATCAAATTGTGCCATGACTTAGGCGTAGTTTGACTGTCAGAAGTTGAATAAATAAATGAAATGAGACGTATTCCACTAACTCCTGGCTCCGCTGTCGACATACGAATGAATTTCGATCGCTACTCCCGTTTTCCATGCTCGCTGCTAGGAGTTGCACAGTTGCGCAACAAGGACATTCACAGGTTGTCTGCGGAGCGAACAGTGGATGCAACCTTGAATTATTTTTATAACGTACTTTTATAACGTTTCAAAGGCTTAACAACCATTCCCAGGCGAGCAGCGCTCCCCCTACCGCAGAGCATATCAGAACCGGCCTAGATTGCGTTTTATTTATTCACAGATGAATGGGTAATGTTTGTTTTAAGGGGTGACTAATATCTAATGCGTCGGCGGTGTGGGCTCATATATACCAAGTACTTTGGACAAATTGTATTCCACGCATTATCTATTATGAAATAATTTTACTTCATTAACTTATGGAAACTAGGAAATATAGCTTAAGTTGGCCCATCCCCCTCATCTCCCCATACAAACGGGGAAAGAAGATCACGTCCATATTTCTTGTCAGAGATCCAAAGTTTTGCTCAAAATAGGTTTATTTGATCAAACTAGATGTCTGATGACCGTTGGCATTGTAAAATTGTGTTTGGTTTCGAAGTTATAAGGTCCGAAAGTTCGAATTTTTCGCGCGTTTTATACAATACCTTTACGCAATGATAAAGTAAGAACATCTTAAAAAGATTAGTCATCAGACATAGCTTATTTAATCAAGATTTATAATCTATTTGGTTTTTGTTAGATTTTTGACTACAGCGGTCGTGGTTTACTTTTAGCTATAAGTCGTTTTGTAATTAAAATTTTCGTAAATCTCATCAAATCATACACTATGCACATTGTCTTTTTTGTGGAGATGTTGCATCTTGCTAATCACGGAGCCTGTCTTTTTTTTTTAAACAGCGAAGGTCCCAGAGCGCAACAGCACGGTTTTGTACCGTGCCCGCGAATGAGTTCGTCCCGCCGGGTTGGGCCACCTTAAGGGAGCGATGTTATATTGTAAGGAATATATTTCAACAGCTCGCAAATAATATTAAATCCACAGTTTATTATTTAGATCGTCCAGATATTAGCTAAGATAAATATACTCACTTTATTACTGAGGAAAATATAACTCTTTTCATATTCCGGGAGGTCACGACATTTTTGGTCACGATAAGGTAAATGGCTGAATCTGGGTTCACGGGTTAGAGACCAACCCTCTGATACTAATATGTCGGTTTGCCTGCGCCAAGTGGTTGCGTTATCTAGATTGGCTATATAAAATAGACGTTGGTATGTACCTGCTAATGAATATACTGATTGTCTGTTTTTAACTATTTATTATACAACAATAATCAGTCGGTTTTTTTATTCAATACATAAATATGCCTAAAACTATATCTGTAACCTAAATCGTTTGTAACTACGAAATGCAACGAACGATTTGTTCACTTTTGTTATTACAAAGCAAGTATGTACTGATACTTTCAAACTGCGTTATTTGCAGCCTTGGATTTTTTTGTAACGTCAACTACTTTTCAGTAGTCTTTTCTAGGTAACGCAACCACTTGGAGTATGCAGACCGACACACTCAGCTTTAGAGGGTTGGTTTTTATCCTGTGTGACAGTTTACGATAACGTACGTTACCATTTTTGTCGCGACCCCCTAGGCTATAATAATGAAACTCGAGCCATCAGAATGTATTTATTATTCGAGTTGCGGAAAGTGCATCGTCTATGTTTGGTTGCATGTGCGTTTTGGCTCATTTCTAAGCAAGTTTGTCGTGCAGCCACCTCGGTCCGGGCCCGCACCGCCAGCAGCGCTTGCACAAAGTTGTCACTCGACATGTTTGTGAAAAGCCATTTCAGTTTCGCAACCCCTACACTTTTCGGCGCTTGCTACATAGTTGGAGGAAATTTTGCACTTTTGATATAGACTATCTTGGTGCAGCCTAATTTTCATCGAACAGGAGCAGTATTGAAATATTGCTTTGCTTTGGAAAATATTTCCCGTCGGTCTGGTAATGTGTACTTGTGATTACATCTCTACAGGTATTTTAAAATAGGTTAGAGGAATTTCAGCTTTAGGAAGTACTCATAATAGAATAAATAATCCAAATCATGTCAATCATGATAAACTGTTTTGACCATGGAGGCTAGTCATGGATCAGATTACACGTACAATTGCTTCCTTGCTTCGTAGCTGCAATGAAAATTGTCTGTGGTTTTCATTCATTTCAGTGTAGACGAACAATACAAAGAAGATCACGGAAGGCACCAAGGTCCTTTGTGGTGTGTTAGCTTATTATTAGGACAATGGATCGGCACTACAACCTGAATATGAACAAAAAAACTTCCACATCCTCAAATAAACTTGTCACTTTAATTTTTTAACTTTACCCAAGAGAGAACACGCTTTCAATGAACCCTATGCGTTTCAGATCTTTTCGCGGGCGACCTTTTCGTTTAGGTAATCTTAGCCTCCCTATTATATGCATGACGGTGTAGACAAGGAGTATACGTGGGAGAAGAAATCACACCCCGGATTTTCCTAAAAAAACTTTTTTTAAACGTAAACTTATTTGAATTTGTATTACTTATGCCACTACTAGTTTATTCATTTTTATCTATCAACAATTTTATTCAACCATCATTTAACGTCATGTCCAACCATATATCTTATAAAGACCTTTTATCTTTTGAAAACTACGCGCGGGGCGCGCGCGGTTATTATCTGTTCTGTATGTGTAACACTAAAATATATTTTCGATTACTCCACTTATTTTGTACGAAAAGACACTCTATCATCATGCTTAAACTATTTTTAGTACTATCTCAACTGCTGGTAAGACGGTTACTGTCATCTTATTGCATAGCATTATTATTATTAATTTTGACTCTTATATCTAGATACTGTTCAAAATTAACACACATATACTACTCCAACTCCGTGTACAACATTTTAACACATATGTGCACTAGCCTCTCTTTAAGATGGAATTTGTTGAACATACAGTTACCAGGCACATTAAATAAAAGAGAGCTTTCTTAACAAAGAAGTAGAAGAAGAAATTGAAGCAATCAACCATGTTAAATCAATTGTAGTTCTCGAGCCTGAAGAGTACAAGCATAGGTTAAATATGCAAGCTCAATACAAAACACTTACAATAAACATCAGGAGTATTAACCACAATTTCGAGCACTTTTTAGTATTACTGAAAAGGTTTGGCATAGAATTTGACGCCATTATCTTGACGGAATGCTGGATTAATGCGGCGACATATCTGCCTAAACACATAGATGGCTACACAACATTCCATACACAGAAACACTACAATAAGAGTGATGGTGTAGTTATTTACACACACACAAAGCACCCGGTCATTGTCACTGAACCTTTATTTCAAGAGGCAAACTGTCTATCAGTAGAATTTCCTGACAATACAATACTATTAGCTATATATAGATCCCCAAGTTTTAATAATTTAGATAAATTTCTAGACTCTCTTGATTCAATCTTAATAGAAAATAATAGTTCACAAGTTATCCTTACCGGTGATATAAATATTGATATTGTTGGCAAAACCAATGAGCTTAGAACACATAACTACCTTAGCCTAATTGCTGAGCATGGACTGCTCTCAGTATTAAATGAACCAACAAGAGAGCGTGCTTGTCTGGATCACATAATGATTCGCACTAGAGGTGAAGCCAGTGCCCTGGTCTGTCAAACAGCAATCACCGACCATTACCCAGTCATACTATGTCTAAGAGGAACCAAAGCGTCGCGTGCAGCACTAGTACGACGGTCGGCTAACACTGTAGACTTTAAAACTCTTTTGGAAACACTGAATAACTATGACTGGAGACTGGTAACTAGATGCACTGATGTAAATGAGGCATCAACTGTCTTTACTAATACCTTACAAGTTCTACTGGACCAAAACTCGAAAACTCGTACAATACCAAGATCAAAAAACAATATTCAGCCCTGGATTACACCAGGTCTGATTAAATGTCTTAAAAAACGTGATAGACTACACAGGCAGGCAAAAGAATATCCACACGACTTGGGTAAGCAAACATTCTATAAAACCTATAGGAATATGTGTGACCGGGCCACTCTAACTGCCAAGAATATATACATGGAACACAGATTACTTGCAAACTTTAATAACCCTAAGAAAACCTGGGAAATCATAAAGGAGGCTACTCATTTACGCTCGAAGCGAAACTCTCCACCTCTTGATTTACTCAATGGAAATGATCCACTAGGATCTGTAAACAAAATCAATAATTTTTTTGCGGCAGTGGGCAAATCGAGAGCCTGTGATACTCTCCAAAGATTGAAAACCACTGAACCTACATTGGCAGAGGATGTAAAATATAGGCATATGATGACTGCAAACTCGTTTTTCATGGCTCCGACTGACTTCACTGAAATTCAAAAGATAATTAGGGAACTTAAAGATGGATGTACCGGTGGATGTGACAACATAAGTACACTCATAATAAAAAGTATTGGGACCTTGATACTTGAGCCCCTCACATATATAATGAACTTGAGTCTATCTACAGGTATATTTCCATCCTCTTTCAAAAAAGCTGTCCTGAGCCCAATACATAAGAGCGGAGACAAAAGGGTTATTTCCAACTATAGACCAATATCATTGCTCACAGTACTGTCAAAGATTCTGGAAAAACTCGTCAAAGTGCGACTCGATAACTATTTAGAGAAAAACATTCTTCTTTCACCAAATCAATTTGGTTTTCGTCAAAAGAAAAGCACTGAAGATGCTGTTGGAGAATTGACTGACCATATTTCCAGAAGTTTTGACAGGCGTGAGCGTTGTATTGGCCTGTTCCTGGATCTAGAAAAGGCGTTTGACACCGTTTCCATTCAAATCTTACTAAAAAAAATGGAACGCCAATATGGAATCAGAGGCCTACCGCTCGAATGGTTCACAAGCTATCTACAGGACAGAAGACAATACGTGAGAATAGGTAATGTATCTAGTGAAGAGGTATCGGTGGGATTTGGCGTGCCACAGGGAAGCGTGTTAGGCCCAATTTTGTTTAATATGTATATCAACGAGCTGTGTGACATGCAAATCGTTGGGGGTAAAATATTTACTTTTGCGGATGATACTGCTCTTATCTTTACAGCACGTAAATGGTGTGACGTATTTCAAATAGCGGAAGATGGACTCGGAACACTCAAATCATGGTTGGATAGAAACCTGTTAACTTTAAATGTGAAAAAAACTAAACTCTTGGCATTCTGCATCAATAATTCAACATCACCAGATACACATCACAAACTACTACTACACACATGTACAAATACAAAAAGAGAGAGACAAAACTGCAACTGCCTTGAAATTGAGCGCGTTAAGAACATACGATATCTAGGTATCACACTAGATGATAATATTAGCTGGGAGCTACATATTCAGGAATTAATTAAAAAAACTAGAAGCCTTATATATGTATTTAGGCGGTTAAGCAACATAGCAAATAAAAAACTACTACGTACTATTTATCTCTCACTTTGCCAATCCAGACTGTCCTACTGTATTACATCGTGGGGTGGTGCTTTGAAAACACATATGTTGCCACTCGAAAGAGCACAACGTGTTGTATTAAGAGTAATGTTAAGAAAGACTTCACGCTATCCAACACAAACTTTGCTAAACGAATGTCAGGTACTAAGTATTAGGAAACTGTTTATAACGAATGTTCTACTAAAAACTCATAAATTGTGCAATGCAACCACTCCTGTACAGACTACACACCACACGCGCTACGCTGATCAACTTATAGTGCCTTCTACCAGGACCAGTACAGCACAGCGGTTTAGATGGTTTCTGGGGCCTTTTATTTATAACAAGGTTGATAGGATCCATAATATCCGAGTGCTCACTCCAACAAAATGCCGCAGGTTTTTGAAGTCACTATTACTGGCGGTTGACTATGAAACGGCAGAAAAAATGCTGATGGTGGTACGCTGAAACTGAAATTGAATAGAATAAAGGGAATGTTTTGAGAAACCATCGTTTAAGAAATGATGGAGTCATGGCTTAACAATGTACGTCTTATGTTAGTATATATGTAGGCATTATTAATTCTATATGTTTAAGTATATTATATTATGGTATATTATATTAGGGTACGATTTTTCACTTTTCTTTTGTTTTCAACTTAACTTTTTTTTGTTTTATTTTTACACTTAGCAGTAAATTAACTGCACTGCCGTGTCTGACTTTTATTCTCTGATAGGACTGTCCGGTCACCCGGTCAAACGAATCTGTTGCTGTAATCACATTGTCTGAACACACAATACTTGTCATACATTTTTGCACAGAGTCAGACCAATGGTAAATGGTAACCTAAGAGTCATTACCACCTATGATACAGCCGCAAGGCCAGTTTAGGAGGTATCGTTCGTCGTATAAGAACTTATCAAATGTGGATCTTATTTGCGTGCATGTATTATTACTGTTAGTACTTTAAGTTCTTGTAAACTGTTATATCTGCAATATTTGTGTAAATAAATAAATAAATAAATAAAATAAAATAAAATAAATATGAACGACGAAAGTGTTTGTCCTGTATACTATATAAGGATGGGTTTACACCAAATAAACAAGAGCGATCTTCTGACTGTGCATTCTTCTAGTGCTCGATACTACTTATACAAAATTGTACGAGCATGCAGATAATCATTTAAAATACTTACTTGGAGATTTTAGCAGCGCTGAAATGGTGGTTAGGGGCCGAACTTATATCCATGATTCACACCTTTTTGTAATTGTTTTTAGGGTGTACATCACAAATATAAATGAAAGTAAAAAAACACAAAAACGTACAGATTAGTACGTTAGTAGATTAATTGAAAAATCGGCCCTACAAATATTAAAGTTTTTTCTTCCTACTTTCCCTTTCTGTTTTTATAGTTGCAAATTAATTATATGTCGCTTATTTTTAAATGATTTATTACATAACTACTAGATTAAAAACAATTTAGAACTGAAGAATTCCTGTAAGTTTAATCTCACTGTTTGATGGCCGAATGGATGTTTTCGTCAATCCTCATGGTACCGTGAATGTTATCGAATTTGTTTTAGATACTCGTATTAAACCATGAAAACCTGTTCGGTAAGTGGCGACTGTGGCGCGAGGGTTAACGCTTCCGCCCTTTGGGGGTCGCGCGATAAAGTGAGCCGTCTCGAGACAGGCCGCCCCCTTGCCTCACCCCGCGACACTCTACACCCTTCATTTCGCACTAACCGATCGGCCTGTCTGTCGCTTTCAATCGAAATATTTATTATTGCTGGGAGGATAAAATTTATCTTTCCATTCCAAATTCTCGCCTCAATGTTTCTTTGCAAGCCTGCGTTTATTTCACAGCACTGAGAATTCCCCGCACTGAAGATAATTATTCGATATTATCTTGTCCATAAATTTTGGTACTACTGAGTGAAATTTAACAACCCCGATATTATTGATGGTGATGTTCTATATCACTTCATGTTTGCACATTAAACGGTTCATTAACTTGTCATTTGCAAATGTGATGCTTTTTTATGCTGATTGCTCTTATGTTCATTGTTAACAAATCTTTATGATAACATTATTTTGGTTTGGTGTCGTAGCAAGAGCTTCAAACGCATTTTCCTCGTAGCGGTGCTACGTTACCGAGCTTGACTGCAGCTGGCTACGCTACTATTGTAGCGCCGCTACGGCGCCGGTGCTACGCGCCGCGTAGTGCATTTGAAGATTGTGCTACATTTACTTTGAATAATTACATTTAAAATTACAAAAAAAATGAACAATAAAAACTAATTTAGGTGGAAATAAACTTATCTATTTCGTTTTTATTTTCATGTGTCAATCGAATGAAATGCTTAAAAAATGCATAACATTTGTTTTATGATTTCTTTGGTCAATGCGCGGAATGATAAAACACAATTAAAAATTATATAAACGTATTACGGTCAACAGATTGACCGTAATAAGTTTTTGTTAAATTAAGTATACATCTACTAATATCCAATACTGTTGGTATAAATTTGTGAATCACAAGCATTGTCGATCTTAAAAATTTTTACATAATTAATTTCCCCGGTCTATGAGCATGATAAGCTTATTCAACGTTTTAATTCCGGAAAGCCGACTGTTGGACTGGACTGGTGGAGCGAGTTAGCGGGGGAACGAGATAATTTGCAATCAAACTTTGTGTTGTCTCCGGAGGACAAAGTTGATACCCCGACCGAGGCATCCTTAGGACCAATAGACGTATACATTTATTTATACGTCTATTGATCTTCAAATTTGTATGAAAAAAAACTGTTTTTATTCATGCCTGCTTTTTTATCAGAGTTTAGATTTTTCTTATTAATCATAATTTTTTTACTAAAACGCGATTTCCTTAGTAAGGCGATTATGTGCACAAACTGTACATCGATAATGTTTCACGGGTCTGTGACATCTCGTTTGATAAGATATTTTGTTTCAAGAAAAATGTTAAAATGAAAATGTGTTGAAGTGTTTTTTTTTTCTTTTCTTAATTTTATTTATGTAATACAATGCCTACAAAGGCACATAACTAAGTATATATAAATATATGTTTTTTTATAGATTTGCTTACTTATACGATTTTGGTCTTTACATATATTTTGTTATTGAGATATATATATATTTAAGATGTAATGTATTTGTGCTGCAATTTACTGTACGTAATGTTTATGTTTATGTGAGAATTGTTTTTGGAAATAGTCTTACCTCTTTTTCCGTATAATTTTACTCCTCTGTGTAAAATTGTCTATTTCTGTTTATTCTCCTAATAAATAAAAAAAAAACTGTCCATACGGTGCGGCGTCGCGAGCAATGAACATAACACACTTCTATTTATTTCTGTTTTCTGTGCCTTAAAAATAGTGTGCGCGGAGATACTGCTCATTTCCTTATATTCAAATTTCGTTTTTAAATATTCAAGCTTCATACAAGTACAGTCCCTAGTAGTGTTACACCGGTAATAGAGACATTTCCGAGATGCCTTTGTATAGCATTTACATCGTCCTTGGAGTGGGTACTCATTTTTTTTCAGTGTATTGTTATGAAATACGTGTCCGTAGTATCAAACTGATATCTCGCCTCGGCTATAGAAATTCAACATCAGTCGCTAGATGTCGACTTGTCGAAATGTTGATCTGCTCTTTTTATTTCGACACGATCGCAATATGAAAATCAATTTTAATTATCAGCACGACATTTTGACGATACGGTGTCTCGCATAAATATTGATTTAAACCACATTTATCAAGTGTATCAATAGCACCAGATCTTGGTGATACATTTTTTTGTATTATTTATAAAGTTGTAACTTAGCCCTCAAAACATATAGGAGTTTGCAGCATATGTGTGTTAGGGACTAATTAAATTTATTTAATAAACAATCGTTTTATTTCTATGACTCTTGGGTATTTATTAATTTTACTGGTTATAATATTTAAAAAAAAAACTTTAATTGAGTTTTATTTTTAGTAACTTAGATATGTGTAGTGTGGTGCATAATCTCTTTTCGAACCTAATAAAATAGTGCTTGATTTTCAAATACATTTTAAACTAGGTTGGACTCATTGCACGGAATCTATTATTTTGGATAGGCATACATATGGTACGAGTAATGTATGAATACTTGAAAATATGAAACAGTTTATTAAAAATCTACCGTTTTCTTGAGTTTTCCATATAACATTAATTCATAGGATTCGTATCTTATAAGCGACACTATTGACTGGTGCAATAATACAGGTGCTTTATTTTTCTCAAAATCAACGAGCTCGGTTCCCGGCTAGGAAAACGATTTTTCCAAAAATCTAATAATGCCGTTTTAGTTTTTATCAAAACCGGCCTCATTACTCTTCCGAGTGTTTTTCGCTATTTCTTATAGTTTCGGATTTGGCCCTGAGTGCCCACTTGAAAAATTTAGCCTGTTCATTCTGACTTTACAGCATCAAGCGTTTACTTGAACAATGCCTTTAAATATTGTAGATAATGAGATGTAACTCATTCCAACATGATCGTATCGGAAGAGACCCGGCGGCGCGCGGCGGGGAGACGGGCCCGCCTGCGAGGCCACTCCACCCTTTATTGACTCGAAAGATCGCGGCGGCTCGACAAAGAGGGACGCTTCTTAATAAACAGGATCCAAATCTGCGCGCTCTAATTGACCCCGTTTCATTGTCGTGCGCCGGCGGGGGGGTTGGGGTGGGGGTGGGAGTGACGCGCCGGAGCCGCGCGCCGGTGATACAGCCCACGCGGTGGGCGGCCGGTCAACTCTGCGCGAGCGTCATTCTTGTCGAGTTCGATCCGAGAGAAACGGCTGCTAAATTCTTGGGACGTATTCGTACCTTTGTATTTCGTACGAAGCTGGGGGCATACGCGTAATGCTTGGCAAAACCAACTTATTTTTAATAATACATCTAAGAAAAACCCGACATAATTTTACAAAACTACCAACAAAGAAATACGTGCGATATAATTCTTATCGACTGAATGACATGCAAAGGCACCAAGAAAAAAATCTACAACCACATGAAAAATATGTAACAAACATCTGAACAGAAAACGTTGAAATCCTTGGACGAGGCATTTACAAGTGGTAAGGGGTCCACGTAACAATAAAATACGTAGCAATAGTATTATTCCTCTTTATTCTTGTTTTATATGTATATCAACTTTTCCAGTTAATATTAAAAGAAATTTTCAATTTTTTTTTTCAAAGTAACTGTTATCATGGTGCAACTGTTATTGCATGGAATCAAATAAAGTTTATCATAATATTATTACCACTGCATGGCAAAAGCCACCTCACTTCTAATAATATATGGACTCATTATTATTAAACTAAGGTATTCCTTGTGCACATTGTTGTTGAAGAAACATGTATTTAACGAGCAGAGAAATGACTGCATGCTGTTTACGCTCGGCAGCTGAGATATCGCGCCGTCGCACCGCGCGCCGCTCCCCCGCCCGCTACCGCCCACGCGCTACACCACTCAATTCAGCGATATCGTGATGAGGCTTCGTGGAGATTGCCCATGACTTACGGCCTTCGTGCGACTTCTTTCGTCTATTTATATAATTAGGAAATAATGTCACAATAGACATTGGCGATTTGCATGGAAATCATAACAAAGGTTAGTTTTTTTAGGGTTATGGACCCAAAGAGTTCCAATGGAACCCTATGTCTAAGCCTCCGCTGTCCGTCCGTCCGTCCGTCCGTCCGTCTGTCTGTCACAGGGCTGTATCTCATGAAACGTAATAGGTAGGCAGCTGAAATTTTCACAGAGTATGTATTTATTTTGCTGCTATAACAACAAATAGGTAAAATAAAAAAATAATTAACATTAAAAGGGGCCCCCATACAAAAAAACTTGTTTTTTTTTTAATTAAATCTTGTACGATGGTACGGAACCCTACGTGTGCGAGTTCGGCTCGCACTTGGCCGGTTTTTCAAACTACACGTTCATATAAGATAAATTGTTGAGACAATATTACCGACTTGCGGTATTACAATTGGTACAGGCTCCGGCAGCTAACTAGGACCCCTTGATCATATGATACTGATACACCTGCGCAGATCATTTTTTAACCGACTTCAAAAAAAAGGAAGAGGTTCTCAATTAGTCGGAATCTTTTTTTTAGTTTGATAATTTTCTAGGGTTGTTTTCCGGTACCTCACGTTTTCCTTTCTTTTCGCAACGGCGGCACTCGAACTTGCGAATTCATGACAAGTTCGCACAAGAGTGTTGCTGCAATCAACTCGATCGTATTATTTTATGTTAAGCGCGGCATATGGCGTACGCCAGGACCTGACAAAAAAGGCGCCCGACGGCGCAGGGGCTTTCTGACTTTCACAGGTGCTGCGAAAGCCATGCATGCGAAAGCCAGGTGTTTTTTCAGTTGTGTGGTTTTACTTTGAGGAAAACAAAATCGTCTTGTCCAATCATTCAGCGTAAAATTATCAGCGTCTGATCCCCAATTCGCCTGTCCCTATATATTGACGCGGTGTCGCTGGGAATGCCGAATGTCTACGGCGGCGGCGGCGGCGGCGGCGGCGTGAGGGGTGAAGCGGCGGCGAAGGGGAGGTGCGGCGGCACGGCCTGCGCCGAGTGCCGATTATTACATTCACTGCGGAGGAGCGCTCTCCATTCACCCGGAATTTGTTCTCCGTTTTATTTATTTCGACGTTCGCGCGGGCGAAGGGATTTCTTTTGTCGGGGAATCGTCGCGTCTGCGACACATTTATTTTTTTGCGCTCGCATTTTCGGCGAGAAATTGCGAGGCGCGCGAGAAATTCACCTGGATCCGGGAAGTGTGTATTCTGTTGTCGTTTTCAATAACGCTCCGTTTGTTTTGTTACGCGGTGGGTGGGAGCGTGCGGGGGAGCGGCGCGCGGTGCGACGGCGCGATATCTCAGCTGCCGAGCGTAAACAGCATGCAGTCATTTCTCTGCTCGTTAAATACCTACCCGAAGAGACAACTTTTCGAATGGTTATCAGTGCGGTATTTTTTATTAAACTTTAGCAGCCCTATTCAGAGTGGGCGGACTTACTTTAATCCATCGGACTAAACCAGTTTTTGTATGGTTAGTCCGGTGCTAATTGCCATTCAATCTGTTTGTGTTATTATTTTGTTTCTGTTATTTTGTTATTTATCTTTACTGAAACTTGTTATTCATATTATGTAAGATATTTCTATGCGTGGAAACTTTGCTGGTTTGTGTGTATTTTTCTGGAAGTTATTTATATGTTTGTTTTGTAACTGTATGTTTCCCAAAGAAAAAAAAATCAAAAATAAATAATCTCGTACTAAGTTTTGACAGGTGCTCTCTGAATAAGACTATGGTTTCTTTGGTTTTCCTTAAAGAAAGATGGTGACTTTGTGCATCTGTAGATTTTTACGTAAATGGGCGTAAAAATCCAGCAAAAAAATTTTTTTTTCGAGTAAATAAAAGGTGACGCACTGATTCTTTGTCAATTGTATTTCGTAACTTTTCCTAATTATTTCAAAGTAAAAATGAAACATAACTTCCGATCATTATTTTGAAGCTACACGGCGATTTATAAATAATTTTGAGCAAAAAATAAATGCCAGTGCTGTTTGTATGAAATAATGTTGGTCTCATCGGTCCGTTGACTCTGCGTCCGCATTCTAACTCCACGGGTGCGACGGAAAGCTCACTGAATAGATGAGGCTATCAGATTTCCTAACGACTGGCGACTAATTACGCGGCGCCGCCACGTCGTTCCGCCCGCCCACAACGTCCCGCGCTTTCTCTCTTACGCTCTTACAATGAACTATCGCTGTTTTGTTCTTTTACGCTCTGTTTGTCTTTTGGTATATGATGTACACGGTGCACAGCTGCCAGGGCCGAAACGGGGTGATTATGTACACGAAATTAAACGTCTTTACATTCTAATTTTTAAAATAATCTCCGTTCGGGTTCTTGAAGTGGCGCGTGTGCAATACTACTACTTGAAATACTACTATAATTTTGCTAAATACAAACAGTTATCATTGCTGCATTTGGCGTACCAAAAAAATATTCTTTTCTTACAAACGAATTCGAAAAATTACAACACGGTTATGTTGATGGTGGGCGAATGTCCAGCATAGCAAGAAGGAAGAGGGTAGGCAAGCTGCTACAAAAAGAACGACAGAGTCTCCGTTAGTATACTCTCACACAAGCCTTTAAAAAATTGTATCAAAATATTTTAGAGCGATATAAGATAGGTTATCAAAAAATCCAAACGTACAGACCTAGCTCTCAGTTGATTTATTTCATGTGCAAAATATCCGAAACATATTTATTTATTTGAGTGAGGAATCAGGCACGAGCCGTTGAATGCAACTCGATCCCCTCATTATCCTCTTAAGCACTAGACGCTAGTGTGTTTCCATTTTGTCTCGAAGCGCGCACAGTGCCGGCGAGCGGTTTATAGCGATGCTCCTTCCGCTCCGAGTGACAGCGGCGCCGCGGGATGTAGGTCAGATGGGGGAAGGATCTAGGTTTATGGGGAAGCGGTGTGCCCGCGGGGGGAGCGGGCGCGTCGCGAGTTTTAATTATGGGAAGTGGCTACCGAGCTGTCACTATTTGGGAGTCGCCGTGCTCGGGAATGGCTTAATTGGGGCCGGTTCCGAAGTGGATTATTAGCGAAATTACGATTCCGGAAGGAGAGGCATGTAGTACAATAATAAAAATATTCAATATAATTAAAGGTAGGGGAAAGTCTTGTATTGGAACCAGGTTCCTTTGGGAATGAGGTGTTATGGTCATATGACATTATACATACATTGTGTATACTACATTATATATGTATGTATGTAGTATGTATACATTATACATACATAATGACATTATATGTAACATTAACCAAAATTAGCTTTTTACGACGGGATCCTAAGAAACTCAGGAAAGAGTTTTTTTGCAGGGTATGAAGGCAGCCGAATTTCAATGTGTGTTTAATTGTTTACTTTTATACGTACACCCGTCTCATCCATCACTGTTCCAGGAAATCTAAGGGTCGAAAACGATTCTATAGCAAGGAATGTGACATGTATGTATGTAAAATCCACTGTGAAGCAAGGACATATTAATTAAAGAAAGAGCCCAATAAAAAGAACTACTTTACGAATATACTGCAAGGCTGGAACCGAACCGAACCAAACCGGACGAATATGTTTGAATGTGCAATATTTGCAGTTAATGTCCGCAATGCAGATGAAGCGTTAAATAAATGTATGTAGGTACAATCTTAAACACGGTGTTAGTAGAAGGCAATGTTTACGGGAGGAGGGAGTGTAGAAGAATTCCAATTAAGGGCATACAGCCGGTGGCGAAATTGGTAGACGCAAACCCACGAATGGTATTGTTTGCTGGTTCGGGTCCAGCCTTGCAGTATATTCGTAAAGTAGTTATTTTTACCGGGCTCTTTCTTTAATGAATGTGTTCTTTCTTCCCGGTCGATTATACATACATACATGTCACATACCTTGGATTAAGCTACGTACCTGCTTAGTACGAAAAAGAATATTTACTTGATTCCATAGTAATTGTTTTTTTGCTAGAAATCGTTTAAGATCTCATATCTCAGCCTACCCTTCCGGGAAACGGCGTGATATGTATGAAACTGTGATGTGTCGCATTTGTTTGGGCGGACAGGCGGCGCGGAGGAGTCTCGGCCGGCCGCTGTCGCGTTACCGCAACGTGCTCCCGTGGTTACGTCACCATTTGCCCCCCCCCCCCTTGCCGTCACCTCTCCCCACACCAGTGCCACGTCACCCGATCGTAACAGACAAGTGCGCCTTCATAGCGAACACGATAGGCGGCGTTCGAGACGCCGAGCGCCACTCCAGACAAAGACCCAATCTCGCCGCCGTGAGATAAAAACCCGAATGCCAAGCGAGCTTTGCCAAATTTTATAAATGGCCGCATATTTATACTTATTTATATTTTCACTGGATGTCTGACCATAATTATGAATGAACACACGAATATTTATGCTCCCATTAGCGTCTTGAATAAAAACAATCGCTATAATAATTTTAATTGTTATTATGAACCATTATAGTCTTGTGATGGATTCTACGAGACTTCCACGAGGATTCTACGAGATTCTTTATTTAAACCGTTAATATACTTAGATTGCCATCGTTCTCATTTCGTGATGATATTACATACTCCTTGACCATTTATTAACACCCCTCTAGTCACCATGCCCTTGATAACACCATCGGTTTTCCAGTCTTAGACGCAAAAAATAACTTTTATTCGACTTATCAATTCGAAATCTATGGTTTGAACATAAAATCGTATGTTATATGGCGAGCATGAAATATTGCGCGGACGTGTTCAAAGCCTTAATTTTTTTTTAATAGAAGACATTAGGCGAACGACGGCATGTACAAAGTTGTATGGAGTTGATAATGCTTAAGAATGTATGCAAACAAGTTAACTTTTGCGGCTTCGAATAAAAAAATATGACTTTTTTTTTCTTTATTAAGGTTCACCAACAGGGTAATACACGTACAATTTACAAAAGGAGATGTGTTACAAAAATATAGCGTTCGTGTACACCCCACAAGTGGCCAACACAGCATTCGTAATAATAACAGAATGATAACTTAACTTAACCTAACATATTTAACAAAACAAAACAGCATTTTATTAAAAATAAAAATGTTAAACAAAAGAAAAGTTCTGAACCAACAAGAATATTATTTAAAAAAATATATATATATGGGTATACTTACTAACTACACACTTTTGTATATATTAACTTATAAATAGGTACTGCTAGCTTTTTTAATGATTTGTGGGGAGTCTGCAAAAATATCAAAAAAATTACGATAAAAAGATACGATGAAAGTTAGGAATTGTAACGCGCGGTCGTGTCTTTTTGCCGAAGGGGGGATTTTTTTTCCCAAAATTACGGATAACAGTCTCGGGATTAAGCCAGGGATGAGCTTAAAGTCGCGAAAGCGTTTTTGATAGCATTATTCAGTTGTTCTTGTTGATCATAAGTATTAACGTAACGTAAATTCATGAATCCTATCCAAGATTTGGTCGGCACTGATAACAGTCCTGTGTTTTCTATAAATTCCAATGTATCAGTTCAACACATTACGGTGTTCAAAACTTCGGGGTTTTGCTCCCAAATTTGTGACTTAGCGACATCTTGAACAATTCCTTATTATTAAATAAAAGCCAAATATCACCATTGTTTACCATAAATATTGCAATACGTAAATGAGCTTTTTTTAGGGCAGTTGTCACGTAATTGTAAGAATTTTAGAGGTTTTTTGACTACAGCTTAAGGGGTTCTGGCACCTGATTCCCGTGTAGCTCTGTTAGGTTATGGCAGTATGACAGTATTTGTCACCCGTGTCCAGTTCCAAGAATAACACAACAAATGTTGGTCTTCATATCCCGGACGCGTTCCCGGGTGGCTGGCGGTCTGTTTCGAAGCGCTTTGTACATATTAAAATGGCTTGTCGCTCTTCGCAGCGGGACAGCTTTAACGAACAAAGTTGCCGTGACAAATTTTGCACACGAATACGTGACAAACGAAAAAGTTCGGCCCGTCGTGCGAACATGCTCATTGGATTTAGGCGTGAGAAGGCAACTTTGCTTGCTACGTTTTCGCAATGTTATATTTTAGGTATGAAACCGGTAAATAACTAGACTCGTATTGTAGCTCCACTTTGCGCAGTTCGATCCGCACTCCCAATGAGAAACCACCATCGACTTCTGCGTCACGCAGTCGTTGGGTTCTAGTTAGCTGCCGCGACCTGTACAACACTTTCATCAACACAACTTTGTTGTCCTTCATCAATTACCAATAATATCGTCAATGAGGTAATGAAATTAATATTTAGGATGTATTTTAAGTATACGACATTGAGTAGAAGTCGGTATCTAAATGTATTATTAAAAAACATTTAAAATTAATATAATGAAGTTTGCGCTAAATTATAGAATGTCTATCCTAGCTCGTTTCGTTTTCTTTCACACTTCTTTGCAAATCGTTTTCCGGAACATTAAGAAAAGCCATCCCCATTTCTTCGCATAATGGCATGATGATACTACAAATTAAAAGGATGTCTTACTCCGAATAAAGCCTACTCGAAACGAACTCGGCACGCAGCCTATTCGCGTCATGGCAAGTGAGATGGCGAGCATTTAGGTAAGTCATTTGCACATGTTAAATACCGATGAAAGTTTGGATTAAATATCGATTAAAGCTGTTACGAGCGCGTCATCCATGACGAGTTAGCGCAACTACACACATCGAACCGCGAAAAGTATTTTCCCGCGGACAGACCTTGACCAACAGATGGCGCCATTTACCTGCTTGCAAGGCGCTTTGATTCTAAAATGCTGTTTTTTTACACAAACTTCTCCTCTTCCTGTTTTTAAAAGAACAACTCTGAATCATTAAAGCAGCTCTAAGGAGATTATTCTATTATATAGTCCCATGCAGGGGTACACATCTAAAATTCAGTGGAGTTATTTTTAAAAAAAAGCTGAAGGTCCTGGCACCCTGGCCAGAATCTTCCCTTTATGAGAAACTGAATAGAGAACACTAACGGTTTTTGATTGCCGCTTCCAGCATCTTTACATCCAATGCGATGGTTGGTGGGCGGGATTAAACCTACCACTTAGAGAAGCGGGAAACTATAGTTCTACATGTGTTCTGAATCATCTTGCCAGTTCTTCTTCGCTGGGGTTAATGAATTGGCTATTGAAAAAAAATGACAAATCAGAGTGCAGTGTACTCCTATGGATGATGATAGAACAATAAACAATTATTAACGTGACAGGTACTATCACTGTAACTTAAAAAACTCACCGACACCAGACTTTTATGGACTAATTCTAATCGATTCGTATTTATCCGAGCTTCATTAACTATCGTAAATATATTTTTTCGTACTAAGCAGGTACGTCGCTTATTCCAAGAAATGTGACATGTATGTATGTATAACGCAGATGAAGCGTTAAATCAATGTATGTAGGTATAATCTTAAACACTGTGTTAGTAGGAGGTGTTAGGAGGAGGTGGAAATGTGTTTGTTTGTTTTTTTTTTATTTCTTAGAGAGTTTTTATAAAATGTTTGTTTTAGTTTAATAGTTTATTAAAATATGGACTTTGTCTGCAATACATATTTATTATTATTATTATTACGGGATTCCAAATTATGGGTATACAGCCGGTGGCGAAATTGGTAGACGCAATACCCGCGAATGGTATGTTTTGCTGGTTCGGGTCCAGCCTTGCAGTATATTCGTAAAGTAGTTCTTTTTACTGAGCTCTTTCTTCAATTTATGTGTCCTTGCTTCACGGTCGATTATACATACATACATGTCACATTCCTTCATTAACTATCGTTATTGAACATGTTCAAATGACTTAGTAAAAAGCTCGCCAGCTCCTCGAACCATGAAGTGTCCCCAGCAATATTGCTTCATTGCGTAAACATGGGACTAACTCTCGGAACTGTCAGGTCGTAATTGGACTTAACATCTCCCTCCGCGCCGCCAGCACAATGGGCCGCGCGCGGGCGACAGCCGGCGCGGGGCGGCGTCGCCTCGTCTTTATTCTCTGTGAAATTAATCTCACTTGTTTCGCGCTGGCTCTGTTCAGCTGAAGCGAGGCAGACTCTTCGGCTGGTGTTGGCTGGCACATTCAGCCGCGAATCCAGGGGGGAAACGGGCGCGATTGCCCTCCTTTCTCCTAAGTCACGACGTATTCACTTAATTTCTAGACTTTTCTAAACAAGTTGTGAAACTATCCTTGTTCTAACTAAGCAAATTAATATCTCCCTTCGAAAGTAAAAATCACACCTGAACACGACCTTTCAAATTGCCTTTGTTTTTGCTGTCAGGGAAATCCAGGTTTCTCAACTAGGCACATTCACCATCTAGAGGCTGCCTTCCTTTAGCCAACATCGGTCGTTGCTTTGGATGTGATTTCGGCTTCTTTTCACACTACTATTCGTATTATCAATAGCCCGACCGGCCGTCGCATCGTCTTCAACCTGTCACATATTTTTACTATTATCAGCACCCTCCTACGTAGAAACCAAACTTCTTCGGTTCCATAGGACATATTTCATCTAATTATACAGTGCAGAAATATAAGATGAGGCCCCACTTGCAGGGAAAGCATGAAATAAATATTGAAGTTAAGAAAATTTACACATAGGAAACATTCGTTTATATATTTTTTTCATATTTATGGTTTCATTTTTCTTCATTCGAGAAATATACAGTTATTACAATACTCCAATTGATAAAAAAATGCACATATTAATAAAACAAACGAAAGTCAAGCAACTTAACATCTAAAATGGAAAAAAATATAAACTTTACAATGATGTGATGATATAAAATAAGCAATATTAAAATAGCTGGACAGTGATAGTTATAATTTATAAATCCATTTTTCGTGTACTCCCTATTACAGCAGAGTTTTTTTTTATGAAGTAGTTAAAATTCATTTATATTATTGGTTCATTGAACATAACTTTTGAGACACGAGACGTTTTCTGAATGAGGGCGCACATTCCTGAGATGATTTTGCCTTCGCCGTTTCATTGTGCGCGATTGGTTCGTAATGTTATTGTCTTTGAGTGTCGAGGGTTGTCTACTGTCTGCGTCGACGGCTCACCGTGTCGAGGAGTGTCTACTCTGTCAAAACTTTTCTGCAAAAGAAGAAACAGTAAATAGCCCAGTGCAAAGGCGAATTTGGAAGAAATGTCTTTATATTTTTTAATAAAATAAAATAGCCTCCAGTTTGGCGTCAACATATAATTCTAGCAAGAATCCCTCTGTCAAATCAATTCAAAGGAAAGAGGACATTTGATGGATATATTATCTGATTAAAGCATTCGTAATTTGGTTTACAATGTTAAAAATTGCAATTTTTAAATAAGTTCAAAATTATTCTAATTCAATCGGTATCTCATTAACTCAACTTCATTTGGTACGCAAAATAGATTTTTTTTCTTAAAAGTACCTTTAATTTGGTGCGTACACACGTCCACCCTACTGTCAAAAAGAACGTAATGAAAACTCAGAAATCCCAAAAGTATGTATTCCTCGTGTTTATTACAAAAACCGGCCAAGTGGGAGTCGGACTCGCACACGAAGGGTTCCGTACCATCGTACAAGATTCAAGAAGAAAAATCACGTTTTTTGTATGGGACCCCCCTTTAATTTTTTTAATTTTTTATTTTACCTATTTGCTGTTCTAGCGGCAAAATAAATACACAGTCTGTGAAAATTTCAGCTGCCTACCTATTACGGTTCATGACATACAGCCCTATGACAGACGGACGGACGGACGCACAGCGGAGGCTTAGTAATAGGGTTCCGTTTTCACCCTTTGGGTACGGAACCCTAAAAAGGACAAAACCAAACCTAATCGAATTGAACATTTCCGTATAAATATGTGTTTAGCAATTAGTGCTTTTTTGGACTTTAAGATGAGATCGATTATCTTTAAAAATATTAAATCAACTTTGTTATGAAACATAATTCTAAAAATCTTTTATGCCGTCGGATGAAGAAAACTCGATAAAAGTTAGATGGCAGACGTATAAGTTATTGAACGTCGAGGGGGATCCTTTTACTATAAGACGTTAACGTTCTCGGCACAATAACTCCCCGAAAGCCTCGAGGGCGCGCTCCTTTGTGGCGGTAATGCTTTTTAGAAACTGCTTCAACGTCGGTTTGGCGGGATTTGAAGTCTAGTAACTATTTACGGCCTGTCCTACATGCTCTAACAAAATAAGTCGTTGTTGAGAATTGGGATAATGTTGTAGACTAGTAGGTCGCGACAAAAATGGTAACGATAATGATAATGGCTGAAACTGGGTTCACATGATAAAGACCAACCCTCTGATGCTAAATCTGTCAGTTTGCCTGCGCCAAGTACTTGTGTTGCCTAGATAAGGCCCCTGAAAATGTAGTTATTGTGACAAGAAAAATATATGATAAGGTAAATCGTTACAAATAACAAAGCATGAAAGTACAGGCACAGGCACAGCGAAAAAGACGTACTTGCTTATTCATACCAAAACTGAACAAATATTTGGTTGCATTTCGTAGTTATAGGCGATTTAGGTTACAGATATAACTTTAGGTACATTTAATTATTTAATGACAAAACAAAACGATTGGTTATTGTGTAATTCATAGGTATCAATATGTCCAGACAATTAGTATATTCATCAGCAGGTTCATACCGAAAACATCTATTTTGTATAGACAAAACCACTTGGTGCAGGCAGATCTACTTATTTAGCATCAGATAGTTGGTGTCTAACCTGTGAACCCAGATTCAGCCATTTACATTATCGTGTCCAAAAATGTCGTGGCCTCCCGGAATATTATGCCAAGTTACATACATACAGCTATACAAAAAAACAAATTTCTTAATTTGATAGTCATCGTGACAATATAGTATTCGCAGAGATGTTTCCATCGAACTAATGGAAGACTATTACCATCCCAACTGTCATGATTTTAGCCAAATACAGCACATGGGAACTAGGTCTCATGAAAGAACCTTCCTTATTAAGAACGCCAAAATTAAATTTGCTGGAATATACGGACATTTTTAGCGGTCTTCGAAAATATTTGATTCAATGCGACAGTGACAACCCAGGTGGGATTAGAACGACCGCCGAGTAAGTTTAGAATGGGAATTAACGTTTTACGTTGAATTGTAACCCCGGCCAGCCTCAACGGTCGAACGTTCATGCAAGAACTTTACCGTGGTAAATTATCTCGCCGGTTGAACAGTCATGTGATTGATTAAAATTGTCATTTAGGTGTGTTTCGTACCATGTTATAACTGGTAAATATTAGTCTACTTGACCGAATAACACGTCGTTAATAGTTTGCTTAGCACGAAATGCAACTAAACATCCGATTTAGTCACTCACTAATCTGTTCACCCGGCGAGCTCATTTTCAAAACTGAAACTTTAACCTCGGCGATGGCTAGATGAGGCGCCGCGCCACTGCTCTACCGAGGCCGCAAGTGTATCAGTCGTGTTTGACGGAAGGTTTTCATTTCAGAATGGAGCGGGGGCGAGTACCGGGTGCGGCGGCAGCTGTCCGTGTCGTCCGACTCGAAACTCCTGGACGAGGGCGTGCGGGAGGACGCGCGCGTCGTGCTGCGGCCCAAGCGGCCGCCGCGGCCCAAGTCCGAGGCGTTCCTCGGCGCCGCCGCCGCCACGCCCACCTCCGCCGACCCGCACCACAACCGTCGCACCAAGCGGTTTAGCGCCTTCGGGGTGAGTACTTTTTTTTTATTTGTTTTATTCGGGAAATATACAGTTTTTACAAATAAACATAGAAAAGAGCGTAAAGAAAATGGCATATAACCAATTAAATTTCCACATTAAAATAATAACTTATAACGATGGCGTTCAACGTAAGACAGAAAAAAAATCGAAATTAACAAAAATTCAAAATAAATAAAACAATTTTCAAAACAGATTACACAGTTAGGAAACAGAAAACATTATAATCATCACAGAAGTGTATACATATTCAAAGTTAAACCTAGTTCAATGGAAACAAAAACCTAAGTTATGCATCAATAATGAAAAAATTATAATATAAAAACAAAAAATAAAACAAAAAAAAATCCTTAGTGTTAATATCTTTCACAACACCTTTAAACATAGTTTTTTAAATTTATATAAAAAACATTGTATAATGTCTATGCCTGCATATTTATCATTATAAATGTATAAACTACATTTAAAAAATGCGTTCCTAAAACAATTGCATCGAGATTTTGGAATTAAAAATAAGTCTCGTGAGCGAGTGTTTTGCATAGGACACCTGAAATTTTTGGAGATTCGACAAAACCATTACGTACTAATACGTACGAATACGTAAATATGGCATGGAGCGCGTCTACTATGGGACCCGCTGTCTCCAATTTTCAAAAACTACCAATCTATCTTAAACGTATATGCCACATGCAAACATAGTCACAGACGTATTGGAGGGTTTGTGTGGGTGGGAACTGACTCGATGAACTACTTTAGAACACTTTCGCATGCGGTGGCGATGTTTTGACTATGTGACATACGACGCACCGCCGGATACCCGTACAATTATATGGTCATTTTGACAATATAGCGGAGACGCGAAATCGACCGCATGCCACTTCTCCTCATTACTCTTCACTGTTTTCAATCCACACTCGAGACGACAGATAGGCTGACTCCTACATATATCTCCACCCATGAACTCAACCACCAACTACGCAATAAACCATCCCTAAACCATACATTCCTGAGCTTATTTGTAGTCAAAATATAACGAATACTTCCTATACCCAGTAGTAATTTAGTTATTGTTTAAATATGCTTTCTCGCTAGCATTTTCGACGTAGTGTGAAAACATCTCACTTACTTTTTTATAGTTCTCTACCCTCTACGAAACCCTATTAATAATATACAATTTCATTTCGATGTAATTTATCTTTATAAAAACAACGCCTTTCCATTTTTTTGTATCTTATATTTGTTAATAATTGGTTTGCTTCCTCTCTGTATAGCAAATCGAACTTTTTTAAACTTTGTGTCACTAATCAGATGAAACATATGGATAAAATAAATGGACAATATTTCACTGGTTAATTTCTAAATGTATAAACTGCCTTTTGCAATAGTAAAACTATATGTTGACCGTATATCATATGAACTATGCTGATATCTTCTTCTCCAGCTGTTGCGAAGGATTAGGGTTGACCATTGCTAATGCTATCACCCATAACTTTAACATAGCACTTACAAGGGACCGGAAACTCGGTAAATGTGTTAACACATTACGTCACTCGTAACCCCTACATATGCAAATGGCGACCGCAATACCTCATTTATTTAGCATAACATTTACGTTTGAACGCAATACTGAAGAAACATTTCACGAATTCGCTTCAATGCCTCCGTTACCTATATAAAAGTTTGTGTTATATATATATATAAATTTCTTAGGGAATGCTCTGTATCCACGCTAATTAATTATGTTAAAGCGCTTGTACTGGCCAATAGGGAAAGTTTGACTCTCCAAGTTAACTAGATAAGTCTAAAGATTAGAAATAACACTATTAAAATACATCATTTATCTTCTAGCGATCGACTTATTTTCGTATACTTATGTTTCCATTATCCAATAAGAATTATTGTAGAAAACCGGCCAAGGCGAGTCGGACTCGCACACGAAGGGTTCCGTACCATCGTAAAAAAAACAAAAAAATCACGTTTTTTGTATGGGGGCCCCCTTTAATTTTAATAATTTTTTAATCTTACCTATTTTTTGTTATAACAAAACATTATTAACAAAATACACACTCTGTGAAAATTTCAGCTGTCTATCTGTTACGGTTACTGAGATACAGCCCTGTGACAATTTAATGTAAGAAGTGAAACGTCTTTAAAGTCCAAATGGAACTCCTTACGAATAATCGCAATACGTCCTTTCGCATCAGAAATTTTAAAATAATATGATCTCTATATAAAGGTAAAGATGAAATTTTATAATTTATTTTCCATTTTGTCTATAAAACCTTTAATTAAAAAAAGTCCAAAAATTAAATCAAATAGGAGTAACCTTGCATCTGAATTAATGATATTGTAATCATTAGATTTAGCTTGTTTACTAAGCTGGTGGCATTAATTTCCGCCTTTTTGTACCGTATGGCGGCAAATAAATAAATTTCATTTCATTTCATATTAGGTTTTGAAATTTTGGATTCTAAAATATATTGTGGAAATCTATGTTTGTAAGTTTCCATTTTTTTTTAATAACCCTTTTAAATTAGAAAAAAGTTGTCTTTTGTAACGTTCATTTTCGCATTTCTGTTGCTGAAAAATACAGATATTTGCAAAAAACCAAAACATACGGACATAGAATAAAGCTTTCTCAAGTGATAAAAAAATGAATTCAAATCTGACAACGTTTAGGGGTTGGGAAACGTTAGGGCCTGGAAGTGTTTTTTTTTCTTTTTTAATGGCAGTCCCCGTGAAAAATTGTGCCTTGGCCAATGACGAAGAAAACATTTCTTAAAACTTTCAAATCTCAAATTTCCTCTGACTTCACGACAGCCTTAAGGCCCGTTTCGAATCACTCGCCGCGCTGCGCCGGAATTCACCTAGAGGCTGCGCCTATACGTTCGCTCTGAATTTCCGTCATCGCTGCACCGCGGCGGTCTCCGGATCCTGGCGCTGCGCCAACCGCTCGCCCGAACGTAGCGCCCACTCGATGTATGACGAGCGAGCCTCCGTAGTGCGCCATTACTGCGGCTCCGCTGTGCGCCGCTTCGCAAATCTTATTTCGACCTCGCGAGCCCGGGCCTTCCGAGCTGCGCCCCGTCCGTAGAGTGAGGAAGGACGGAAGTGGCGACCGAAACACGTTTTAGTGATAACGCAGACAGTAGCGCCCCCAGTCAGGTCGCTGACGAATCTCTTCACTCCTGATGTTGTCGAGTTCAAACGACACGTAAGAACACCGTTTAGTGCAACGGACATTCAATGCGTGTCCACAAATTCGCAACTGATACTCTGTTACGAGTTTCGCATCACTTATCATAAAATCGCTTCGATAATCTCTATCGAGTGGCTCGTAGCCTAGTGGCGCGGGGACTGGCCTAGCGTACCAGAGGCCTGGATTCAATTCCGATATGCACCACTGTGTTTCTCTTTCCGAGTTTGATAAGTGCATTAAGTCACGAATGCGAGCTGCTCCATGGATCGGAATCCATGTAAAACTGTAAGTCCCCTTCCCCTACTAGTTGGTAGGGTTTAAGCCCTCCCGGGTTGGTACCATCTCATTGGATGAAAATATGGTCGAAGCGGCATTGAAAAATTGTCCGTGTTTTCCATCCAGTTCAATGTAGCCGTGCTCCTAAAGGTCCTGGCATGGCACCAAATTCCTTCGGGAATGTGGTGTATTGGGCTAATATCATAACGGTAGTTGTGTGGTATTAGCCATCCATGTCAGGTCGCCAAAAAAAATCTATTTCGCTAGTTTACGCCATTGAATAGATCATTTTAGGAATTCCCTAAATCGCACGTCTGTGGATTTTTATATTTGTGTCGATACATATTTTCAGCTAATTTTTTTCGTATTTCTGCACATACATAAAAATTCATGGACAGTCGATTTATTGTATCCTTAAAATGCTCTGGAGCTGAACCGGCGTAACATGGGAGATAATATGTGAGGCAATTCGATCGATTCTGCACCAATCAAAAACCGGCCAAGTGCGAGTCGGACTCGCACACGAAGGGTTCCGTACCATCGTAGAAAAAAAAACAAAAAAATCACGTTTTTTGTATGGGAGCCCCCTTTAATTTTAATTATTTTTTAATCTTACCTATTTGTTGTTATAGCGGCAAAATAAATACACACTCTGTGAAAATTTCAGCTGTCTACCTGTTACGGTTACTGAGATACAGCCCTGTGACAGACGGACAGACGGACGGACGGACGGACGTACGGACGGACGGACAGCGGAGGCTTAGTAATAGGGTTCCGTTTTCACCCTTTGGGTACGGAACCCTAAAAATGGATGTTAAATATTCCACCCAATAAGGAAGGTATGCCACAAAAGAATTCCGTCACATATTTTTTCAACGTCAGTTACCCCCTTTTTCAATGGTGTAAGCTAGCGAAATGGGTTAAATTATGGCTATCTAGTGATAAGTAATTCGTAACTTGTAAAACATCTACTGACTGATCACTAGAACGTGGCTTCGGTGCCCCCGTACGGATGTGTTTCGGTCGCCACTCCCTTCCTTCCTCGCTCGATGGCCCCGTCCCTGCTCGCGTGCACTCGGCCGCTATGAATATGCATGAATTTACGCATTTTTAAGCACGTCAAGTACTCGCTGTCTACATTGGTCTACCGTAAAAAGGGAAAATCGTGAAATGAATGGCTCGTAAATATTTCAGAACATATGTAATGTTTAAGTAGAAATAAATCTGATTTGACAAATGGTGATAATGCCTTTTTTAATGAGAACGCTGAAATAAAATGTTAGTGTAATTTAAGTTCTATGTCAACTTTTCGTCACATAATTTTTTCTTTAATTATTTTTAAAAATTCTATGAAAAATGCCGCTGGCGTAGCCGTAAACCACATCCCCGTATTTCAACCCGCTGTACACCAAGAGGTAAGCACAAAACCGCGAGCGTTTTTTTAGGTGTAAGATATATTAAAAAAAATTGCATCAGTTTCAGTTTCTTTATTTCCTCCATTAGATGTATATTACACACTCGGATTCGTAATTTTTTTCCTGTCGGTTCTATTACTTCTGGCTAAGAAGAGCCGACCAGAAACTTTGTCAGGTTGGTCATTGTTTTATTTTATTTCCATTGATACTTAAAAACTGGTTTACAGTGATCGATTGTGATTTACATCTATTCAAAGGTTATTTTCAATCAGCGGTAATCAACGAATGCTGACACTGAACTTCAAAGATCCGTGGCCGACACGACCGTCTCCGTGCGCTGAGACCACGGCGCGGGGGGGGGGAGGAGGGGGCAGTGCATCGCGGGGGCGGATATGGCTCGCCGGTATAATGGCCGCCGTGAGGGGATAACGAGTGGGACACGCCGCGCGCCGTTCGCCGCTCGCTCCGAATGTAAAGACAGAATCGACCGACGAATGAGACCAAAATTGTTTAATACAAAATGTACTGAAATTATTTTTTTACTCAAAAACATCTCTATATCGCCGTCATCATCATGCTCTAAAGTTATGCTTGAAATTTTACTTTGAAACAAAAAGGGAAAATATGAGAAAAAATATCGACAAAGAATCAATTGGTCACCTCTTCGTTACCAGAAAAAAAAAATGTCCGGGTCTTTACGCCCGTTCACACCACATTCTACAAATGCACATGTCACCATGGTTGCAGCACGTGATTTCTTCGAGAATTATGAAGATTCTACCAAAATCTCATTTCAAATTTAATGAGCACGTACACTGTGTACTTAGCGATTCGAATATTCGCATCGGGTAAGTATTTGCCATCTCTCTCCAATTCGCGGTGGTGGTACTCGAATTGAGTTCTCACTCCCACACTGTGTTTGCTTGCAAGCACAGCGCACTCATGCTTCATAGGTCTGTGACTGCAGCTGCCCATGTAGTAAGGAGCAAATGAGAAATTATATGTAACTAGCTGAGGTTCCCGGCCCCGCTCAGTACAGTTTCGCTATGGACATTCGCTCAGAAACCTTTTAGTCATGTTTTTCAGTTCAAATCATCTGTATATCAACGCCACCTATCGGATCCAGCTATAACTAAGGCCTATTCGCTTAACCCCATATGTACAAAAAAATCATAAAAATCGGTCAAGCCATTTGGACACACGCACACCGACATTCAAAGATTTGAAATGTCACATACTTTCCGAAGAAACTATAGGTGCAAAACCATGACCTTATACAGGATGATTGGAAATTCGATACATTCCTTCTAAGGGGTAATTTTTGAGCTAATTTGCAACATAAGAGCAACATCACTTTTAAGTAATAATACAGAATATAAAAAAAAAACTTAATACTTAAATGACTCGAAAACTATTGATTTTCAACCCCCGGCCCCGGTTCACTGGGCTAATATGTTGCAAGTTAGCTCTAGAATTTCCCCTTATATATTTTATATGTAAAAGTAGGGTAGAACAAGTTTATCAGAATTATTAATCATGATATGTCTATAAAACTGCATTGGAAACCTGTGGCTTACCTTTTATAAATCAATAAGAAGATAATAGTAATCAGTGATTATCGGTCTACTCCATTTCGCTTCTAACGGTACTTAAATTTCGTAGCAGTTGGAAACCATATTTCGGCGCGGTCAGCTCAGCGGACTATAGTATTACCTGATCAGACAAGAACAAAGTGGGCCCCTCGTCTAACTTGAGCTAACAACTGCTGATTGCCTCGCCAGAAACTTGCCTTTGTCCGGGCACATATTTACTTTGTAGAGATATGGACGGTTAGACTATAGCGAGGAGCTGCATGTGTGTATACAGTTTTGTGAAGGCTTTGGATGTTTCAGACCCATTCGATAGGCGCAGTCGTCCGTCAAATTAGATAGCCTATTTACCAGAATATCGAATGATGTAGGTGACAGCTCCTATTCGTTGCAAACCAATAGAGCTGCGCGTTATTTTTTGTCGATGATTTTACTATCGACAACCGGTGCGGTTACGACTGTAGGCTGTTATATTTAGTATTGTCTTTATTTCCGCGGCAAGTAAAATATAGGTTGCCCATAGACAACTGTCTATGGCTGAAGAAAAAAAAAATATGAAAAAGCCAATCAAGAGAGGACACACTAGGAGTCTCAAATTTCGAAACGTTGCCATGGGAATGTGACAAGTTTGGAACATTCCGGAAAATAAAAATAAAAACAGGAGAATATCACTGAACTGAAAATGAAAATATTGGGTTCAGTTCGACTCCCGCGCCCGTACAGACCAGAGCTCCGTTGAGAGCTTTCATCGCGTTTTTGCAGCGCCATCTTGAAGGAATCCCCACCAATCGGAATGGTGTGAGGATCTCGCCTCTGGCCTTTGACGCAGCTGCACCCTGAGGGAAGTCCTCCTGCGAGTGTCCGCCGTGTCCTCGACACCAGGTGGTGTGCGAGTCAGACCACGCGGCCCGTGAAAGACATTATGACTCTTTGACCAGGTTCTCATAAGAGACCAAGTGCAGAGGCTGTGCAGTTTATTCCGGTGATGTTTGGAGTCAGCCAGTTGATGAGAGCGGAGTTGGAGCAGGGAGCCTGTAGCCGTCCGACCAGTTCCAGTTTCATCTGAGGAGCGGGACGAAGACCCTACAAACGAGACCGGCGGTAGGACTAGAGGTTCATCGGTATGTCGCATCAGCCTAACAGTTTTACACTTCTGTTTGTGCAATGATAAACTTCAATAAACATCACTTCACCTTCATGCTCTGTGTTTGAATATTTCCTCAAAAGTCCTCTCCAAGCAGATGCATAGATTAGGTAGGGTTTGTACGTGTTTTCTTCCGTAGCTTCGACCCTGCACCCTGAGCTTCCGACTGAGCGACCCGAGGCATCGAGATTGAGGAATGCTCTACACGTCACCTGCATTTCCTAGATATCTAGCAAGTCGCCGTGGAGGAGACAAAACCTTTACATCCTCACTCATCACTCACTCACCACCTTCTACACACTACACACCACACCGCATCACATCACGAACCCTACACTACGAAGGGGCCTACTGACAATGGATTGTACAAAGTTTGAGCAAATATGTAATAGTTACAAATGGAATCACGAAAATGGTTACGACTGAAGATTTTTCAAACTCGTATCTCTTTTGTAAAATCACATTGTTTCGTGAAGCAACTCTGAGCGCGGTTGGATTCTAGATGGGTGACCGTTTTCAACCGTTGAGGCTGGCCATGTTTCGGTTTGCACTAAAAACAGTAGGTTAATTTCTTTACTTACTATGTGGCCCTACCACATGGTATTAACCCGGCCCGGGTTGATACCATCACATTGAATTAACTATGGTCGAAGCGGCAATGGAATTGTCCATGTTGTCTATCCAGGTCAGTGTAGCCGTGATCATAAAGGGAAGGTTCTTGCATGGTAACTAATTATTTCGGGAATGCGGCGTGTTAGGCTCATATTGTATTACTCCTGTTATGTTATCATAACGGAGCTTATATTAGCCATCCCTGTTCATTAACATAAACAAAATAATACAACAATGGAAGAATCAAAGCTACGATAGAAATGCTACGTACTTCCAGTTCAGTTAAATGTAGACATGCTCAAATAAATAGCCGGCCTGGCAGAATGCCGTACGATATGCTTATGTAATGACACTACATAGATGTGAAACGATTAGTCCACAACGACCGGTTACATTAAAAAACCGGCTAAGTGCGAGTCGGACTCCCACACGAATGGTTCCGTACCATTATACAACATTTGACCCAAATAAATCATGTTTCTAGTATGGTGGGCCCACTTAATTTTTATTTGTATTTTAATATTTTTCGTTATAGCGGCAACAGAAATACAAACATAATTTCAGCTGTCAACCTATTACGGTTCATGACATACGGCCCTGTGACGGACGGACGGACAGCGGAGGCCTATTAATAGGGTTCCGTTGACACCTTTTGGGTACGGAACCCTAAAGGTGAGCTACTGCAATTTGAGCACGAGAGAAGTGTACTAAAAAGTTATATTTATATCTGGTTACAATAAATTAGCATGATTTTGCAGGCTGTGGGGTATTTTCATTTCCACGAGTGGTAGCGAAACGTCGTCTCATACAGGGCTTTAAGCTGTGGGAAGGGGAAGTTGGTTACGAGGCGAAGTGATAGAGATATTTCGACGCACCACAACACATCCCAACAAATATCTTTATTTAATCGATGTCCTTCTCTTTATTTATTATTGTTTTGAAATAAACGTTGTCAGAAAAATTATGTTTGGATAAGTGTATTATAAAAACAGTTTTATGAAATTGGATGTATAAAGAAAACTGATTATTTACCACTACTATTTATATTTGGTCTAGATGCGTAATCGAAGAGCAATGTATGGAGAGATCCATGCCTGTCGAAGAAGCAATAGAAGTATGTTTTTTGTTTGTTTTGTACCTGTACGACATATCTGACTTACTCTCGGGGGAAGCGAGTTAGTCAGAGAATGATTCCAAATCAGAATAATGAAGTAATATTTTTCTTATACGGTTAAAATAGCGCAAAACGTGCAAACAATTTAAATCAATCGTAATCAAAATTCAAAATGTATTTACTAAAAAAAATATAAATATACACGCTTTACATTCATAGACCCCTGCACTAGATAAATTCTGGCTTGCAGAGGTCATTTTCAGTTTAAACATTTTTTTTAATTCCTTTGCGATTTCGAAAAAAAAACAAAAAGAGAAATCTTAAATCAACAAAAAGAAATTCAATAATATTAAAATGAAAAATTTTATGTAAACATTTCAACCTAATTAGGTGTAAAACTTCAAACATCCTCGCTTCAGATGCTAGTATGATTACACATACGAAAAGGGAATTGCATTCGTAGAACACCTCGTGCCTGTAATGGCGGAGGGGCGTAGGTGAAGCTAAAGGGAGGGGATGGAGCAAAGCGGAGCTCAAAGCGTGAGCCGGCCCGCTTTGAAGTCGCTCCTGGTTGAGCCAGGACTTGTCCTGCGGTAGAGTGTAGGTAAATACCACCTGCCATCACATGGGACGAGTCACTTTTAACTGCTGCGTTAATAAATAACAGGCGAGAGAGACCTTACCGAGAGACAGTAGTCCATTGGATTTACTTTCCTACCATTGGATTTCGTATGGCGAGCGTAAACTATTACATTTGCTGAACTCCAAGCATGTGTGGTGACAGCGCTAATCTGTGGGTAATCTTACGTCATAAGTCATGCAATTCATACCTCTAATAATCGCCTGTATCTCGCCACAAAAGTCCGCTTCATCAGTCCAAGTTGTGATCAAGAGTAAGTGTGAGTTGAGGCTAAGTAATACGCTAGGTTGCAGTCCGTTATATCTGACAGGATATACCTGAAGTTACATAACTTTTATAAATTCGAGAAATTCTCTCTGAGAAATTAACGATTGAATGCGTATCCACTAGCGTAGTACGCAGCCTAAGCGCTCCCCTTTTGATGGCTGGCAGGGAAAGCAATGTATCGTCAAACAGTCATTAGGGCACACTTAGTTAATGACGTCGGCAGCACATAATCAATAATATAGTTATGTGACATTTATGAGCTCACTGTTTTCATGTTTCTTGGTCAGTTAGTCAATATATGATTGGTGGAGCGCTACTATTTATTCAAGGAATTAAATGTAATAGCATAGAAATTTAACTAATTCCGAAGTTCGGAGAGTTGAACTTTAAGGCGAGTTAGCTGTTCTATTATGTAAGCAGTACAACCTTAAATTATTAATCACTTCAAAGACAACTAACTGAAGAATAATTAAGTTTTATTTTGGTTATTACTAAGGCTAAAAGCTAGGCTAGGCTTAAAATCAGCGACTAACATATGTTAGTCACATGCTGCGTCTAGACGTTTTGTTGCACCTTGTTAATTTACTTTAGGCTATGTAAATTTAACGTGTAATAAAATGTATATTAATTAAGGTATTTTTCTTTTTATTGTATAAATTAAACAGTTAAATCTGCTTCCTCGTATGTGCATTGCATCAAATTTTTATCATATTATTTTACGTGCAACAATAAATATATATTTAAATTATATTATTATATTTATTATATAAATTATATTTATTGTTTATTAATAATAAATATAGTAGTAATTAAATATATTTAGTATTATACTATATTTACTGCTATAGTAGTAAGTAAATAATAGTAGTAATTATTGTTTATAACAATAAATATATTTATATATTTATTGTTGCACTATAATAACAATAAATAAATAATTTCTTATTTCTTAACTACTGTAAATCCAATAACACAAATGAAATACAGGGATTGTATCAAAGGTTTTCGCTCCTATTCCTAGGCCTAGATTTGTTAGTGAAAAGGTTCTTCTGACCAATGTTATTAGCTAGATGAAAGGGGGAAAGTAGCTCGCACACAATACGTCGTTCCCTACATTATTGTTACTGGCTAATTGGAACGTTCGGATGAATGTGCTGTCTCCGAAACTGCTTCAAAATCGACTGTCCTATTGTAGGTACCGTTATTATTTTACGTCGTCAGTAAACTGTGAAACTCTCATCGTAAAATAACGCTAACGGCCGCCGTAATATACAAATGGAGGCTCTAGCTTGTTTTATCGCTTTGTAACGTGCGTTCAATATTTTTACCAACTCCTGCGTGTGACGTTAATGGAAATTTATGAAAGTGACCTCCCTATGTTTGTATGTATGAAAAAGTACGTTAACATCACGTTTAGATTGAACGATAGCCCGTTCATCACATCACTAAAAACCACACCCTTTGAGCATGAATGAAAATAACTATTGATATGCACTCGAAACATCAACACATTAAAATAACAGAACAAATAATTTCCATGACCGAAGACTAGTCAAAAGGTCATCCACATTTTGATTACGTGACCTTAGATGAAAAAGGTAGGGGACTAAACAAATTTTACGGTCCGTCAAAAGTAAGCTCAGTCAGCCGATATGCTCTCAGTCGGTGTCAGACGTCAGTGATGAATTCAGTTGGGCGAGATTTCAAAGTATCAACAAAATTTCGTCTTGTGTGGTTGAAAAATATGGAAATAACGCCATAAAGGACAACAAGAGCAATGGAATCACATTCCACGTATATTGTACTTATGTATATTCAGTATATTTTTAGTTTAGTTGACCTGAAACCTTTTATGTGTTGTAAAGGCGCAAACAGGGTTGGCACAAGCAAACTTAAATTGTCAGTTCGATTTTTATTTTTGTTTTCATTTCAGTATTATATATTGAACTAAATTTTATTTTAAAAACAAGTAGGGCTGCCAAAAAACAATAGTCTACCTACTGTTTATTATTTTTTATAATGTCGTTTAGGATGTTTGTATAATATGTCTTAGTTCTGAGGCTGTGATAAAAAGGTACATCCTTGAAAATGGTCAAAATTTTACATGTGACAGACAGCTCGTTTCCATAAAGATTAAAATTCTCAAGTCGTTTCTTGGCTGAAATGTCCTTTTGTCATTGAATGAGTATTCATTCCTTTAACCTGCTACATTTAATCATAGACTCCATCTTCTTAGGGCTATTATCGAAAAATATGTAAATGTAAAACTTTATCATATACATAAAACCAATCCGGGGATTAAAGCCGCCACAAAAGGACAAAAGCGTAATAAACTAAACCTATTTGAAGGAAATAAAAAAAAAATTAAAAAGAAAGAACTTAGTGGTTTATCAAAATACCATCACACATTTACGGCGAACGGCAATAATCATCAACAGGTTTTACATAACACTGTACTGACTATTATTTGGACTATTTTTTAGCATCTAAAACGCATTGAACGAAATTTTTAAATGCATAAAATGCAAACATGGACAATTCAAGAATAATCAATATTATTTGTTTTGCAATGTTTGACCCATACTTGCATTACATTAATGATTCCCTCTTTGTGTTTATTTTATTTTATGATTTCAATATTTACAAATTGTGTATATTCGACTTTATTAATTTATCCTTAATATCGATGATTTTTACTCAGAATAACGATGGTTTAATGAATGATTCCATTAATATTTTTTTCATTTTACCGCTTGCAAATTCGCGAAAAGATTATTTGATGCCTTGTTAACTATACAATCATGGTACTACTTGTTCTGACCACTATCACTAAATAGGAACCTTAATATTTTAATGCACAATACAATATATTGTTATTTATTTTCGTGATCATTTTTGGCAACCCTGCCGTTTTCACTTTCATTTTTCATTTAGTTTTGACGCGCCATTCTGCTCAAAGGGCTTAGGATGCGCGCATCGTTGATGTGTCATGATGGATTAGGATGAATTTTGCACTATATCTACGACCAGATGTCACAAATGTCACCATCCCTTTTTCTCATGCTATAACTAATTCAATTTAAGGAAATTTTTGTCTCATTTCATTCTTCCGCGATTAGATGAATCTATTTGTCACTTTTTCGCATGATGCATTTCCTTATACCTTGGTCCTGCTCTATTACCCTTTACGTAGTAGAGTTTGGTGTGCATGTAAAAGTATAGGTGTGTGAGTTTTTTTAAAAATAGGAACGCTTTTGAACTATCTTCAGTATGGAGGTACCGTATCCATTCTTTTTCATCTAAGTACGTGACCTCAAAACTGTAATTGGGATATTGAGATGGGAGAGTCTTGGAACAGAATTGTCATATTTACTTAATCCTTTGGATTCCGTAGGCATTCGGACACTCGGATTTGTTTTTTTTTGCTTTCCGGTTCTGCCGGTTCGATTACGACTGGCCAAGAATAATAATAGGTCGGGGAAAAAGTCTTTTCGCATTATAGTATGTATGAACTTGTAATAAAATCTCTTTGGCTATACTATTTGTATCTGGCTGGTTTTGGTATCATTGAAAGTTTAAATTTTAAAGAACATAATTCCAAATTCAAATTAGGAAAATGTGTGATTCTCATTTGTTTTTCGTACTGTCAAAATGAGTGAATCTAATGAAGAAATTCGATACATTTTAAAATTTTACTACAAAAAAGGTAAAAATGCAACGCAAGCCGCGAAAAAAAATTGCGATGTTTACGGACCTAGTGCAGTGTCTGTGAGAGTAGCACAAATTTGGTTTAAGCGTTTTCAATCCGGAAATTTTGATGTCAAAGATGCACGTCGCTCTGGTCGCCCTATTACGGATAAAATGGATGCCATTTTTGAAAAAGTGGAGCAAGATCGGCATATCAGTAGTTACGACGTAGCTGAAGAACTAGGAATTGACCACAAAACAGTTTTGGCGCATTTGAAAAAAACTGGGTACACAAAAAAGCTCGATATTTGGATACCTCACGAGCTCACTGAAAGAAACCTAATGAACCGTGTACTCATTTGTGATTCTTTATTACGACGTAATGAAACCGAACCATTTTTGAAGAAGCTGATAACTGGTGATGAAAAGTGGATCACGTACGACAAGAACGTGCGAAAAAGGTCGTGGTCAAAGGCCGGTCAAGCTTCACAGACTGTGGCGAAACCCGGGTTAACTCGCAACAAGGTGATGCTGTGTGTGTGGTGGGATTGGAAGGGCATTATTCATTATGAGCTGTTACCACCAGGCAGGACCATCGATTCTGAACTCTACTGCGAACAACTGATGAGATTAAAGCAAGAAGTTGAGAGAATGCGGCCGGAATTAATCAACAGAAGGGGTGTGGTTTTTCATCATGATAACGCTAGACCTCACACATCTTTAGCCACTCAGCAAAAAATAAGAGAGTTTGGCTGGGAGGTGTTAATGCATCCGCCGTATAGTCCTGACCTTGCACCTTCAGATTTCCACCTGTTTAGGTCTCTTCAGAATTCTTTAGGCAGTGTCAGGTTAACATCACGAGAGGACTGCCAAAACCACTTGTCGCGGTATATTGATCAGAAGTCCCAATATTTCTATAGCAATGGGATCATGTCCCTACCTACAAGATGGCAAAAAGTTATCGAACAAAATGGTACCTACATACTTTAGTTAAATGTAAATAAACCATATTAAAAAATGTTTTGAATTTTCTTAAAAAATGCGAAGAAACTTTTTCCCCAACCAATAGACAAGAAACTCACTGCTAATAAAAAAACATCTGTACATAGGTGGAGAGCCAACTCTTGGCTACCATAATGATCGATACTTCCAGGCCGGATGGAAGAAATGTCTTTGCGACCCACTTATTACGTTATTGCACTGTACTTTCTTTTGTAAATTGTTTTTGTGGCGTATTGAAGAATTTCATAATCAATCAATCAAAGCTATTTTGTTCTTTATGTATTCTAATTTAAGGCGATTTTACTCGAATATCCAATCGTCGATTATCGACATTCCTTCATTCTTTGCAATATGGCTTATTTTGGCGTCAAATAATCGGTCGATACCGACCACACGGAAGTAAAGGAGCTTAAAAACCATCATCCAACGTGAATGTACTTCCTGAATTCACTTCCGTTCGATAGTTTGTTAGGCGGGCTATCTGGCCGACCGCTGGCCCGCTAGCCGGCAGCCGCCGAACCGCCGCGCCGGGTGCTCCCGGTAAGCTCCAGGGTTGAGTCGTCGGGTGCCGCGGGGTCGATAATCGTCGATAGCGCAGTCGAGATGTCGTTACCGTGGGGCGGGGGTGGAGGGTGGGGGTAGCCTGCACCGGCCGGCTGCATTCACTTTCAGGAGTTTGGCGGGACGGTTCGCGGCTTAGTGCAGCGGATGATTGTCTTTGGAAGGATCTTGAGGGGACGAAGCAGAGGCAAAGTTTATTGTTAAGGTGGCCCTTCCCGACGGGACTAACTCATTCGCGGGTTCACCACAAAATCTTTCTGTTGCGCTCTGGCACGGTCTCTGTTTTAAAGAAAAAGACAGCCTTCGCGATGAGGAGGATGCAACGCGTCCACAAAGCAAACACTGCGCATAGTGTTTGATTTGGTAAGATTTACGAAACATTTTATTACAAAACGACTTATAACTAAAAGTAAACCTGCTGTAGTAAAAAATCTAACAAAAACAAAATGTATTATACATCTTCATGAAACAAGCTATGTCTGATGACTAATATTTGTAAGATGTTTTTATTTTATCGTTAAGTAAGCCACCTCCAAAATTATTCCATAAAACGCGCGAAAAAATCGATCTTTCAGACCTCATAACTTAGAAACAAAACACAATTTTACAAAGCCAACGGTCATCAGATATCCAGTTCGATTAAATAAAGCTATTTTGAGAAAAATTTTGGATCTCTCACAAGAAATATGAGCATGATCTTCTTTCCACGTTGGTATGGGGAGTTGAGCGGGAAGGCCCACCTTAAAGAAACTGATGGCCTGTTGTGTTCAAAGCAAGTTTAAAACAGAACATTTGGCCTTTTTGGTTTTATGGTTATTTTCTATTTTATGTTTTTCGCTGTTGGTTTCCCATAGATATTAAATAAATAAATAACAATGGGAGGCCAGTAAGAGAAACCTTACAGGCAAGGCATTCTTGCCATATGAGTCATCTCCCTGTAAACTCATACGTGAAAATTTGTTCATCCATCCCACTGATATCAAAACCAACGCCACCCAGTTGAGGAGCGCGGCCCCAAACAGCCCGGAACAAACGGTCCTAAAAAGTAACATTTTCAAATATAAATTGTAATAGCCAGGCGGCAAATTTTCATGAGCATAAGGTCATTGGAATTTACCTTAAGCAAGTAATTGGCGTGTGTTATTACTATTACGGTGGTCAGTCTCTGTAATTGACCGCTATTTATTCCTAAACGATCCGCAAAGTTTTCGGCAACATCTGGGCGGGCGGGCGGAGACGGGGGGAGGCGCCCGCCCACGTGCGACACTCGCGCCTAATGTGATTCGCGCGCCCTCGCGCCCAAATATTCAATAAACTGCCCGCTCCAGGATTAGTCGCCGCGTGATGGATCGCTCCAACTTATTTGTGCGCACCGCCCTACGGCGTGATGGAGTGGCAGCACTAATTCACTTCCCGGGTCAAATTGAGACCTCACGTTTGACAGCAGTCAGGAAACGGCAGCGGCAGGTACATCCGTGTTTACCTCGATTTTGCTTTGATTGCGAATATAGCTCTTGCTCGCATACTCTGCTTTGGATAAAAATCATTCATTTACAAATCTTTTACCGTTTGCGAAGAGTAAATCAACAAGAATTTTAGCCTCACTAAAGGTTTTCCGATTTTACCTCAGGAAAAACTAACACCGACAGCGACAACGATGAAGGAGACTGGTCGATGGACGCAGAGCGCTACGAATGTTGGCGTAGCACGCTATGAATTACGATATACAATCCGTAGACGCTGCTACGGCGGTTGATTTTGTTACTGAACCTGAGTTTGGACAGAAAAACGGAGTGTGGGAAGACCACCCGCCAGGGACGACGACATCAAGTGCGTCGGCGGAAAGCAGTGGTTCCGTACCGCTGAGGGCCGGGAGGACTGGAGAAAAATTGGAGAGGCGTATATCCAGCAGTGGACGCAAACACGCTGACTGACTGACTGACGGACTAAGTTTGGTCGTTGGACGCAGAGAGCTACGGTGGTTAGCGTAGCTTGCTACGAATAAAAATAATCATGTAATTGACAATGCTGCGGAATTAACTTTATAGCAGGGCCTGCACATCGATTGATCGATGGACGCAGAGTGCTACGGTCGTTGGCGTAGCACACTACGAAGCACGACACACACTTCGTAGACGCTGCTACGGGGGTTGACTTAGCTAAACCTGCGCATGGATTGGTCGGTGGAAGCAGAGAGCTACGGCGGCCGTGGTCGTAGCATGCTACGAATAAAAATAATCATGTCATTGACAATGCTGCGGCGATTAACTTTATAGCGTAGCCTGCACATCGATTGGTTGATGGATGCAGAGTGCTACGGCTGTTGACGTAGCACGAAATGAATTACGGTATACACTTCGTAGACGCTGCTACGGCTGTTGACTTAGCTGAAGCTGCGCATGGATCGGTCGGTGGAAGCAGAGAGCTACGGCGGCCGTGGTCGTAGCATGCTACGAATAAAAAGAATCATGTCATTGACAATGCTGCGGCGATTAACGTTATAGCCGAGCCTGCACATCGATTGGTTGATGGATGCAGAGTGCTACGGCTGTTGACGTAGCACGATATGAATTACGGTATACACTTCGTAGACGCTACTACGGCTGTTGACTTAGCTGAACCTGCGCATGGATCGGTCGGTGGACGCAGAGCGCTACGGCGGCGGTTGGCAAAGCAAACTACTAATTACGACATTCGCTACGAAGATTGACTTGTAGGCGAAATTTAACATGCGAGTGGTCCAGTGCATGTCGAGCGCTAGGGTTGTTCCCGTGGCACACTTCGAATTACGACATTCACTCTGTAGTCGATGCTACGGCGATTGAATTTGCAGCCGGACCTGCATATGCGGGTATAACCCTTCATTTTTGTTCGATACGTGTTTGATTTAAATGACGATTTACTCTTTAAATGTAATCGCACATAAAGTAAACGTACAATTATGTAATGCTATTTATAATTGGCCTTCATAGGCTTGAGCTTGTTTAGTAATTGGGTAGACGTTTCTTTTTCTTCTTACATCACATCAAATTTAAATTCCGTATAATTGATGTTCAAAGAACTGAAGCAAGCGAAAGCAGCGAGCGGCTCGTTAGTGTACAAAGGCATTGTGGGCCGATGAAGGATTGAGCTCCGACACAATATGGCGGCCGACTCTGCCTTCGCCTGCGCCGCCGCCGCTGCCGCCGGAGACGCGGCGAGCCGTAAACGAGTTGGCGGCGATCGTTGTCCTGCCCTAATTGCTCCCATCACGCTCCATTTTCATTATGATATTGCGAGAATGGCGGCGGGGCGGGGCGGGGCAGGCGGCGGTGTAGAACCGCTCCCGAGGCGAGGCGACAGGAACTCTTTGCAGTCGAGCTTGCGTTTTTTTTCTCCGTTGCGACTCTTGTTTAAGTGGCAAAGATTTTATAATAGAACCTATCCTTTCTTGTCATTATTTTTTATTATGCTTGCTGTAGGAAATTGTATCTCGCTCTATCTTTTTATATTTCGGGAGAGGAGGTCATTATTGGACGTTGCTCGAGTGCTATCTGAGCTTACGCATTGAAATCACGTTGAGCTGTAATCAACTAGAAATGGAAAAAGTTGTTTATTTATGCAAGCCATAGCAGTTGAACCGATTTCGATGAAACTCGCTGGATGGATAAATATATTCGTGGATTTATACATGGGATACTTCTGTTTTATTGCCAATATTTTCATCTTATGAGATGGTACCAACCCGGGCGGCTTTAAACCCTACCACCTAGTAAGGGACGAGCTATATGCTTGAGGCGTAAGCTCTACGGCGGCGGCGCGCAGAGGAATATTTGAGTTTTGATTCTAGTAAGTTCGATCATAAATCTGTTACAAATTTTCGCTTAAACATAACTAACTATTTTACAGGGTCCGTGTCGGGGAGACTCAACTGCTGTCTCGATAGTTTTGCACGTGAGTGAAACAAAATATAAAAAGAACGCGGTATTGGCAAAGGATAGAAACACTTGTGTATTGGGCAGTCTCGCAAGCGAATAAGTTTTGAAGTTACGCAATTGAAAAAAAGCAAAGAATTAAAAAAAGATAAAAAATAAATTAAGCTTTTAAGTACACAATAGTCTTCAATAATAATAATATTTTTTAAATATACGACGGCGAGGTTTCCCGCGAGCCAACCGGTATACGGAGCCCGAGTGTTGCCGACGAGCGAGGCAGTAATGAGTGTCGGAGCTGGCCGCGTAGTATTTGCACGTCCGGCGCTGGGGGGTGCGCACGGCGGCACACGGAGGAGGGGGGAGTGCCGGCTTCAGCGGAAGCGACCGACTCCACTCGACGTACCACCATGAAAGCCTTATTGCCAGTGTCGACTGGTGAGAGATCGCTTCGCTGTGTAAACAAGCTACCGATAATGTCTGGATTAGTTTATTTTATAACATTCTACCTTCATCTACATTTTATATCATTTCATTTCGGCTCGTGGGTCATTAGGGTCTAGAAGACTTGCCTTTCGTGCTAGAGAGGTCTGGGTTCAAATCTTCGCCCCGGTCATGCACCACTTTCTTTCTCTTTCTCAGTTGATAAGTGCATTTCGTTACGAATGCGAGCTTTTCTGAATTGAGCCTTTTCCGATATCTGATAGGCTACATAAATTCCACTGCTTAATGAAGATACCAGGTGAGTTCCAGTAGGTTACGTTTTTGATCGCATTGGCTGTCTCATTTACTATGCTGCATCGGCCTGCGGTTATCTTTTTGAATATCTAGATATAATAGATTATATTTCTATAAAGCTCTTTGAGGATATAAGCGATATAATTTCGACATCATATGGTTTCCGGCCAACTTTAGAATCGGTGTTCACTCACCCTTCATCTTTCTTCGCGTAGTTAATATTAACAAAAATGTCTAGTATAAAAATGCTGTTGCCGTTATAAACCTCATCATAATTTTCCGCTATTGTTGGCAGAGAGAGCTACCTATGTAGGAGGCACGCACGGTCTCCCCTCGCCCCTCAACCCTTTCGAGTGCGGCCCTCGAATCGTTTGCCATCCCGCTGGTTTTTCTTTCGGCGACATTTAACTTCCGGCGTGTGGCAGGTAATGAGGCTTTGATGTGCCGAGAGCCACCTCCGCCGCGTTCGAGTGCGAGCGCCAGCGAGCACGGCGGGACGGGAGTGGCGATCCACCACTAACCACGAGTTAGTGGAAAACGTCTAACATGCAGCATCCCTACACGTGCCCTCTTTTCCTAAAAAATGGTTGAAAGATGGCGATGTCTGGACCGGGCGTAATCCGCTGTTTGTGGGGAATGGTCTGCTCCAATTGGCAACATGTCAAATGGCGGGTATAGTCTTTGCAAAATTACTGATATTCGTCATGAACTGTCGGACATTTTTTTTTTATGTGACTGGACATGGATGGCTAATACCACTTTCTGTCATGGTATTAGCCCAACACACCACATGGGAACTAGGTGCCATGCCAGGACCTTCCTTGTATTGCACGGCTACATTGAACTGGATGGAACACACGGACAATTTTTATTGCCGCTTCGACCATCGTTCATCCAATGCGATGGTACCAACCCGGGCGGGATAAACCCTACCACCTAGTAAGTAAGGAAGGGGACCTACAGTTTAACGTGGAATCCGAACCACGGCCAGCCTCTCTCAACGGTCGAATGGTCACCCATCCAAGACCAGACCGGACCCAGCGTTGCTTAACTTCGGAGAGCGATCGCCGAAGTGTTGCGCCACTGGGCCATTGAGGCATAAATTATTGATTTATGTGAATTCCTATTCATTTATTGCTTTACCCGGTGTTTTCCTTTTATCATAATTGGTTAATGTTACAAAAAAAAGTTATTAAGGCGCTAGGACTAGCCAACTACTCGCGCCATACAAATGCACTTTTTAACAAGTGTAATAAAATGTAGTGAAACGCTTCAGCAAATCCAAATAGAACTCCAGACTGATAATGGATTGTTAATATTTTTTTATTCCATCATTTATTTAAATAATAATAAAAATAAAAAAGTTGATTTTTCTCATTAGAAATCTGAAAGTAATTCGATTTCTAGATATAAGCAAAAACAGCATATATGCATAAACAAAAAATTCCATTTGCTTTTAGATTTCTACATTTAGTCAAAAAAGTTCGAAAATGGACACCGTTTCCGCAATGTATTTTGTATAGAAAAAGGAAACATACATTAACGAAAATAATTCGATTCCTAAACAAGGAATCATATATTGTAAGGATGACACTTATAATCGTCAGACTTAGTTAGTTAACTTGGGGTGCCTCGTCTAACTTTGCGATTTGGCTAGTACCAGGCCCTTAACGCACACAAATACCTTGTATATCTAAGCAGTGGCAAACACTTTTGTAAACTTAGACTAAGAGGACGTTGAAAAAAGTACCCGCGGAGTTTCTTGCCAGTTCTTCTTCGCTGGGATTGCTGAACTGGCTAATGTTAAATATGACAAATCCGAGTGCAGTTTGCTGCCTTTGGGTGATGAATAAACAATTGAATGTTCGTTGCACTACATAGCGTCCTGTTGAGTATTTACATGTCGTTGGAACCCGAGAAAATCGGTAGTAAGCGAAACTCACTGGCCAGCGCTGCCGCCGATGTATTAAAAGGTGGCTCCGCCGCCGCGCCGAGTGAGTTTTGGTTGCTACTCCCGTCCTTCCATGATTATTGGCGCGCGTCCTCCCCCACCCCCCAGATCCCGCCCTAATGCGCTTTGATCGTCTCGTAGCATATTAGATTAAAGTCGAGTGACCTTTCCAAGGCAATTTCGACATTTTTTTTTTTAATATTCCTCATGTATAAGCAACGCGCCTATGTGCTACGCAATAGCTGCCGAGCGCTTTCATATTTCGATGCATGGTGGTATTTATGTCCACACACACAAGCTTAGACCTGGAAAATTTTACGATTCGTATGGGCAGTCCTTTGCAGTGAAATAGGATTAGGATTCTAAACATCGTGTGAAAAAGGCAGTAAGTCTAATTAAGTCATAGTACTTGTCATCATACAGGTTGTTCCAATTTTGGATCAAACGAAAATTAATGATAGAGGTAATTTGCAATCAAAATCATTGCATAAATGGTTACCCAATTTTTGATCGTTTAGGAGTTATAGCAAATTTCATTAATATTTTTTTTCTTTTAAATTTCATCTCGCTAAAACCAATTTACAAATTAATTTCCATTGATATATGCTAAATTTCGATAATGGATAATGGATAGAAAACGCGGACATTTTTCCATTACCGCTTTGACCATTTTCTTCATCTAATGCGATAGTACCAACCCGGGCGGGAAGTAGTAATAGTTGGAGAACATGGAGTTCGAACTAATGAACACCTCGCATTCGTGACGAAATGCACCTTATGCAACTCAAAGAGAAATAATAAAGTGGTGAATGGGGCTAGAATTGAACCCATGACCTCTGGCATGGAAATAAAATCGCCGCGCCCCTGAACTACGAGTCGCGCATGCGGCTACCACGTAAGCCTTCGCATTCGAGAAGCTTTAAGTAGTCATACATAATGTGACATACGGGAGTGTGCGCAGCGATGGTAGGTAATGTGTGGGGGTGGCTGTATGGGTGTATTTGTTCGTTGTTTGCTCTAATTTTGTGAAACTTTCCAAAAGCTTATGTGTACAAAAGCGACTCGATCCCACCGCCGAGGGGAACTTCATTCTGAAATAGGTTTCATAATTCGTCGTTGCACAAACAACGATAAATTTGTGTAAAGTGTGATTTTGAAGAGTGATTTTTATACTAATGTTAGGATATACTTCTGTAGTGCACTCCCTGCCGAGTTATTTACCCCAAAGTACAACCTGGCGTCCTTTAAACACGGTGTGAAGAAGCACCTGTCCGGCCGGCATGGTTTTCGCAGCCCCCTTCAAAGTTCGAAAGCTCATGTGCATCGTCGGGCATTGTAAGAGGTCCTGGCGTACGCCATATGCCGCGCTTTACATAAAAAAATTTAGGTGTTATATGTCGATAACTATTCTAGCTTTATCGCATTGCATCGGAAGAATATAGATAAGTGTATTTATTTGATGGAAGACTTACAGCAAATTTACAACTAATGTACAAAATAGACAATGTAATTGGAAAAACCCAAAAATATGTTTACACAGATACAATGTAGTACTGGACTAAGAGTAGACTGCTATCTAAGCGTAAAAACCTTAATTAATTATAAAATTTAAATTCATTAATTATCCAAATAGAGTTTTCCTAACATGACATAACGAATTCTACGAAAATGAGAAGAGTAATTTGTTACAACGGACAGCTAATCAGATCACCGGGTTATTTATAAGTAGTTTTGATTGCTGGATCCAAAGGCCGCCATCAGTCGACCGCACGGAGCGGCGCGTCGCTGGGGCAAGCTACTCCCGACACGGCAGCTATTACCCTAAACATGCGATCCGCCACCCAGTCACCTCCGACTTGGGGCGCGGTTTACATTGGGTACACAAGAATAATAAAAAAAACCTAAAAAACCGACCAAGTGCGAGTCGGACTCGCACACGAAGGGTTCCGTACCATCGTACAGGATTTACCACAAAAAAAAACATGTTTTTTGTATAGTGCCCTTTAATTTTTATTATTTTATAATTTTACATGTTTGGTGTTATAGCGGCAAAATAAATACATAATCTGTGAAAATTTCAGCTTCCTACCTGTTACGGTTCATGAGATACAGCCCTGTGACGGACGGACGGACGGACGGACGGACAGCGAAGTCTTAGTAATAGGGTTCCGTTTTCACCCTTTGGGTACGGAACCCTAAAAATGAACCTAACACGAGCAAAATTTTTTTTATTTATTTATTGGTTCACATACAGGGTTATACATCATAGACATTGAAATAAAAAAAAAGAACTTATAGTAATACAGCAACGTACACCCTACTACGTTGTGAACACTGCATGCTTTATTTAAAAGCAACATTCAGCGATAGTGGTACGTGAACAGAAACATAACCTAATGAACCGATGGTTTATCATGAATTGAAATATCGGACTGAGTTGTTCTTTTGCTACCAATGTAGTACCAAGGACGATTGATGCCAATTTCCAGTTGTATTCTATCCTGTATATTCCTCGTGACATATTTGACTGCATTAAAATAACATGAATATTGTTTGACAAAACAGCACAACTGTAAAATGGATAGTGAAGTTATGTGAACAATCGTTTTTCATTAAAAAAATATTTAAAAAACCGGCCAAGTGCGAGTTGGACTCGCACAAGAAGGGTTCCTTACCATCTACACCAAAAAATCATATTTTTAGTATGGGGCCCCCCTTAAATTTTTATTATTTTTTTATCTTACCTATTTGTTGTTATAGCGGCAAAATAAATACACAATCTGTGAAAATTTCAGCTGCCTTCCTATTACGGTTCATGAGATACAGCCCTGTGACGGACGGACGGACGGACGGACGGACAGCGGAGGCTTAGTAATAGGGTTCCATTTTCACACTTTGGGTACGGAACCCTAAAAAAGCTATATGAATACTGAAAATTGTTCCTTAACACCGCTTTTGGAATAACCAACATTTTCTGGACATCAACAGATTTTCCCCAGAAAATGATTCCTATGTCAAATGTGAGTATACATAAGACCGTAGTCAGTACTTTAAGGGCATAAAAAAAAACACTTAATTTATTTTCCAACAACTTTGTGTGTGTCAAACGTTTCTGAATTGCTCGTGCTTTCCATCATCTTTTATCGATATACCGTAAGTCACATGGGAGCGGCCGGGAAGATGTATGTCTGCCTGCATCCTGTGCTCGTCCGACAAGCTTCATCTACGATTGCGGCCCGATCGTATTTCTCTCCTCGACGGCGAAAATCTAGACCAGGTCGCATTCCGGTATTCGATTAAGGAAACGGAACGAAGGAAACCTCGAAGGCTGTGTGACGCTCGAATATACAATTATGGAGAAGCGCTCCGCTGCGAACCGACCGGGCTGCGAAAAAATGAGTTCGGACTCTTGAGATAATCGCATCAAGTTGGCTCGTTATTGGTCGTTTCGAAGAGCTCCTAAAGTTTTCTTGTTACGTTGGTGTCGGGGTGAGCGGGTCATAAATTGAGTTAATGAGCGAAATCGACTGCTAAAACGACAGTTTTATGTTAGTTAATCTCCCTTCGGTGGAATAGTTTTGTACCTACTGGAGATATACTTTAAGGTGGCCCATCCCGCTCAACTCCCCATACAAACGGGGAAAGAAGATCACGCCCATATTTCTTGTCAGAGATCCCAAATTTTGCTCAAAACAGCTCTATTTGATCGAACTAGATGTCTGATGACCGTTGGCATTGTAAGATTGTCTTTAGTTTCTAAGTTATAAGGTCCGAAAGTTCGATTTTTTCGCGTGTTATATACAATAACTTTGGAGGTGGATTACGCAATGATAAAATAAGAACATCTTAAGAACATTAGTCATCAGACACAGCTTATTTAATCAAGATTTATAATCTATTTGGTTTTTGTTAGATTTTTCACTACAGCGGTTGTGGTTTACTTTTAGCTATAAGTCGTTTTGTAATTAACATTTTCGTAAATCTTACCAAATCATACACTATGCACATTGTCTTTTTTGTGGACATGTTGCATCTTCCTCATCACGGAGCCTGTCTTTTTCTTTGAAACAGAGAAGGTCCCAGAGCGCAACAGCACGGTTTTGTACCGTGCCCGCGAATGAGTTAGTCCCGCCGGGTTGGGCCACCTTAATAAATGCAATCCGCCGGAGTCTCTTATTTTGGACTTCTTGAGTGCGATGCGTTATTCATATATTTGAATATTTTTAACCGACTTCAAAAAAAGGAGGAGGTTATCAATTCGTCTGTATGTTTTTTTTTTTGTTTTTTTTGTTTTTTTTTTTATGTTTGTTACCTCATAACTTTTTCCTGGGTGAACCGATTTTGATGATTATTTTTTTAAATGATAGCTAGTGCTTCCCAAGTGGTCCCATTTTAATTTGGTTAAGTTCTGACAATGATATCCATGAGAAAATAATAAAAGTCTTAAATTTGTATTAAGATGTGCGCGACAAATGGACGAATAACTCAATATAACGCCAACCGATTTCGGTGATTCTTTTTTTGTTGGAAAGGACGTGTACAAATTAGTAAGTTTACTTCAGATTCACTAAAAAATAACAAATAAAAAAAAATTAACAAAAAAAATAACCGACTTCAAAGAAAAAGCACTAAAAAGTAAAAAATAATGTTCATTTTTTGTAGTTACGATTTCTGTTATTTTTTGAGTCGGTGTCAGCCAAGGTTAGGTTAGGTTAGGTTAGGTTAGGTTAGGTTAGGTTAGATTAGGTTAGGTTCTCTTGATTGGCGCAGCGCGTGCTCGGCTGACGCCGACTCAAAAAATAACAGAAATCGTAACTACAAAAATGAAAATTATTTTTTACTTTTTAGTGCTTTTTCTTTGAAGTCGGTTATTTTTTTTGTAATTTTTTTTTTTCTGAGTTTGAAAAATGCTTTTTCACTACGAATGCAAGTTGCTTAATTTTTTAGTATCCACGTAGAACTCAAGGTGTTTTTGCGGGCTTACTAGGTAGTAAAACAAATTATAAGATAAACCTTGTTCTTCGATTTTTCGAATGCAAGTATAACGTGAAGGAAATAGGTGCGCTGTTCATTCAAACGGAGGTAATTACGCACCTTGTGTCGCCGAGGTCGATGAGGTACATATTCACATTAAATAAATATTTTTGAACAAGATAAATCCAAAAAAAGGAATTGTAATAAACTAAAAAAGTTTTTTTCAAGGTTTATAATTAAAAAGGTTTAATAAATAAGGCTTACTATCAAATATTCTTAATTATGTCTTTCCTAATATGTATGTCAAAACATTTTCATGAAATGCCTCGCTTGCTTAAGTTATAACAATATATTAACAATTTGGCATGAATGTGGCGCGATGACATCCCATAAGCTCCAGCTCTTTCCATCCATCGCTAGGTAATCTGATGCGAAGACGCCTGCCCCGAGCCAAATTTCTTTTCCGTTCGCTTGCCAATTACCGACTCCTTCCTTCCGCATTGAAATTCTACACCGAATGTCCTTTTATTGCGTTACGTACGTTGCAACGTCACCCCCGCTCCCCGCTGCCGCCCCACTGCCCTTCCCTCCGCCCGGCGACGATCGAGAAGGAGCTAGGCTATCCGAATTGCCAGTGCTGAAAAAAAATTCAAGAAACGAGGGTTGAGTTTTAATTGTGCGGCTCCGTTGAACGCATCGTAATTGTGTCGTTCGGGCGGTCGACTCAAGGAGAATGTTAATTGTGTTTCGTTTTATTTCTATTTGGGATGGGAAGTGGATTAAAAGAAAAAAAGTAAGTCAAATTAGCTTCCTAACTTTTCTCTCACTCATTTGGAAATGTATTTTTGCTAATTTTGTTAAGCTAATTCTCTATGATGAATAAAATGGAAGTTTCCAAATGTTTCCCACTTTGTTCCTTTCTTTTTAACTTGCCTGCTGACAAATAATTCAATTGAATCAATCGATATATTCTGCCATTTAACTAATAGTGGAATTAAAAAGTAAACCTTTTCTCTGTGCTGTTTTTATTATGCCTCATTAGGTGCTTATCAAATTTAAACAGGACATATTGGAAGCTTTCGTTCAAGGTTTAGAATACTTCTGATCAACGATGACCATATCCAGTTAGGCTACCGTTTTTTCGGGATGTTCACAAACCTCGTGCAGTTTAGAGACGGGTCACAGGAACAAGTCAAGTTGTTTTAATAATCGCGATACATAATCCCTAGATCTCTCTGTCGGTGCTGCCACGCACTTGGTTGATTTGCAGAATGTGTTCAGGAAAACCCCTGAGTTTGAAGAAACTACTAAGAAATGTAGGGTATATGTCTGCATAGTATCGCTATTTCTCTGCTCCAATTCTACCATCGCTCAACGGGGAGGGAATGCACCAGTACACTTTCCACAGTCCTCCAGTACGATCCTGTAGATCTCCCCCTGCTGGAAATGCAACCCTTCAAACGAAATGCGAAAGAGCGCCCTTTTAGAGAACATTTTACGTGCACGGCGAAGTTTCGAGCCTCCTATCCCAGACTGGAGGCCCTGGGATCATGCCCCACGTGTCCTTATGAGAAAGACGGAACTGTTTACATCCCCCGAAGAAGTTCGAAATCCCAGAGATAGGCCTCACTCTTTATTAAGAGTCCGGCGTACGCTACGTGTCGTCTTTTGTTTTACATGAAATAGGAGCCGTTATAGGTATTGGCAAAAAGTTAAAACTGTGGCAGTTCACCTCCTCCTGCGCAGCCCAATACGCACCCGCGGTGCGACATAAAGATCGATTCCCGTGCTGCGCTGGCGTTACCAGGCGTGGAATTCTATAGTTAGCTGCCGGGAGCTGCACAGCAGATTTATTTAGTCAGAGCTAGCGAGTGGTTGCCATGCGTGCGTGCGGCTCAGTAGACTTGTTCGGAGTGTAACGCGAGGGAACCAATCGCATTTGCAACCTGGCGGGGGCAGAGGGGGGTGGTGGAGTTGGCAGGGACGTGTCGGAGATCGGCACAAAAGGAAACGCGGATAAGTTGAAAAGGTCGAAGACAGACGGGGGCCAATATTGCAGCAGACAGGTACGTTGGTTAAGGATGGCGCGTAATCTTTGTCCCCCGTACAACGTAGTTGGAAAATTATTTGAAAAGCACTATCCAAATTTCTTTTTATTATTTGTATCTAACAACGAGAAAAAACCTCTTCTAACATCATCCAATAAAGTTATGGCGGTCTGACACACGGTCATCCGACACCATTATTGCGGGCGGTGGGAATTACCTCGCCCCGCGCGCGCGCCCCCTTGCCGGGCCGCACTGCCACGGTACTCCAGTCTTCCTGAAACAGCGACCTAGACGGTGCGCATGCACCTCGTCGCGAACGGTCTTTTGAGACCTCGTGTTTGTGACTCCCTTGGATTAATATAACTGTAAATGTAACGTAACTAAATTTAATTAAACTGAACTGAAATCTAATTTAATTAAATACCAATATCCGTATAGACTATTTTCTTTTTCACTTATAACACGCCAGACAGTTTGACGAGAACTCTAAACGTTAAAGTGGTGACCCCGAACTGAAAAAGTGAAAATTTAAAACAGTTGGATAAAAACAGACACTAAAAATGTTTCCGCAACCTGGGCAGGCGCCGAGCGGCGCGCCGCCGACACAGGGCGCGCCCGCGTCCGTGACTCAGGCGCAGAGCAGCTTAGCGTCGATATCAGTGACCAGCCGCATTCCTGAGTTCTGGGCGGACGAGCCGAAGCTGTGGTTTGTCCAGTTTGAGAGCGTCACGGCTCCCCAGCACCAGAGCGACGAATCGAGATTTCAGCTGGTTATTTCTAAGCTGGCACGGGCGCATTTACAACAAGTCAGCGATCTTTTAATCGAACCACCCATCAATGGGAAATACGAAGCATTGAAAACCAGACTAGTGAACACATATGTAGATAGCCAACAGAAGCAGTTCCAAAAACTGCTCAGTGAGCTGCAGCTGGGGGACCAAAAGCCGTCCCAGCTGCTACGTCGGATGAGGACATTGGGAAATGGCAAGATCAGCGACGAGGCGCTCAAGTTTCTTTGGGCCGGACACCTCCCCACCACAGTACGTACCGTACTGGCAGTGTCCGACGCGAAGGACCTGGAGACCCTCGCCGCATTGGCCGACCAGGTCATGGAGACCTCGCGCCAGGGAAACCCAGGCGCCTTGGGCGAGAGCGTCGCAGCCGTGGCAGCAGCGACGACGACGACCACCACGCTCGAACGCGCTGTGGCGGAGCTGACGCGCCAGCTCGCGAAGATGTCCTCAGACATCAACGAGCTGCGCGTAGGCCGCAGCCGATCCCGCGACCACAGCCAGGGGCGGTCGCGGGCAACCTCGCGATCCCCAGCCCGACGTCAGCGATGGTGTGAGAAGAGAGCGGAGACCAACCCCAACTGGCTCTGCCCGGCACACTTTAAGTACCGAGAGAAGGCCAGGAGGTGCCAGCAGCCATGCAACTGGAAGTCGGAAAACCAGTAGAAGAGCAGCGACACACGTCGGCGGACGTCTGCTCCTTCGAAAACCCTCAAAGCCGACTTCGAATAAGGGATAGAGAGACAGGGCTGAGCTTCCTCATCGACACTGGCGCCGGCGTATCGGTGTTACCCGCGTCGAGGACGACGAGGCAAGCTGCAGCGGACGACCGAATCCTGTATGCTGCAAATAGTACGGCTATAAAGACTTATGGTGAAAGGACACTGAAACTCAACTTAGGACTTCGTCGACCGTATGTGTGGACTTTCATAGTCGCGGACGTCACCGTCCCCATTATCGGTGCAGACTTTTTGGAGCACCATAATTTGTTAGTGGACTTAAGAGGTAAAAGACTCGTGGACAATGTGACCTCGCTAACAGTGATCGGTGTTATTGACAGTAGCGTAACTGTAAGTAGTGTGCAGACATTGGACGCTAGTGACCCGTTCCACGCTTTGTTAGGTAAGTACCCTAGGTTAAGCTCTACTGTGACTAGCGCATCCGAATTACCATATCATGATACAGTACATCACATCGAGACGACTGGACCTCCAGTGTACTCTAGGCCTCGACCACTTGCTCCGGATAAATATTTTCGTGTGAAAAAGGAGTTCGAGCAGATGATGGAGCAGGGCATTTGCCGCCCATCTAAGAGTGCATGGGCCAGTCCTCTCCATGTGGTAGTGAAGCCGAATAACGAATTACGTTTGTGCGGAGACTACAGAAAACTTAACTTGGTGACAAAACCCGATAGGTTTTCTGTCCCGCGACTCCAGGATTTCATGTATTTAGCTTGTAAGAAGACTCGGTTTACCAAATTAGACCTAAAACGTGCATATCATCAGATTCCAATCTACGAGAAGGACATCGATAAGACTGCGATAACCACACCGTTCGGGTTATACGAATTTCCGAAAATGGGATTCGGGTTACGCAATGCATCGTCCACGTTCCAAAGATTCATGCACATGGTTTTGCACGGTTTAGATTTTATTTTCATTTACCTCGACGATGTGCTTATAGCCTCTGAGTCAGAAAAGCAACATTTATGTCATGTCAACTTAGTTCTCGAACGGTTAAACCAGTTTGGTATCCGATTAAATGTGCAGAAATGCGTTTTTAATCAGGCTACCATCGATTACTTGGGTTACTACGTATCGGCAAGCGGGATCCAACCCCTAGTGGAGAAAACGGAAGCAATCTCGACGTATCCTCGACCCTCAACAGTTAAAGAGCTTAGGAGGTTCCTCGGAATGATTAACTTTTATCGAGATTGCATACCCAGCGCTGCCGAACACCAACGTTTGCTCAACGCCTATTTAGTAGGTTCGAAGAAAAAAAACGATCCCACAGTAATCGACTGGAACCCTGAGACTGACAATGCATTCGAGCAATGTAAACATAGCATTAAGAAGGCGACAGTTATCGCGTTTCCTTCTACAGATGCTGAGCTTCATATGTCAACCGATGCGTCCTCAACGTGTGTTGGTGCGGCGTTGTATGAGATAGTAAAGGGCATTAAGCAACCCTTAGGTTTTTTTTCAAAGGCTATGAGCGTAGCACAGGAAAAATACTCGACGTTCGACCGCGAACTACTAAGTATATACCTAGGCATAAAGCATTTCCGCCGCCTCGTCGAAGGGCGAATGCTTACGGTGCACACAGACCATAAACCTTTGATCTACACTTTTAAAAATGGTTGCAGCGATAATGACACTCCCCGTCGCATCCGGCAGTTAGGTTTTATTTCCGAGTATTGTACACAGTTGATACATGTGGCCGGAGAAGATAACGCCGCTGCCGACGCGATGAGCCGAATCAGTGTTATTGATTGTCCAGCTCCGATTAATTGGATCGAGCTCGCGGACAAACAAGCGGGCGATAGGGAGTTGCAGGAACTCATCTGCAAGAACCCGTCACCCGTCGTGAAACTGGATATGCCGAGCGATAACGTTCAATTGTATTGTAACATACAGGACGGCAGAGTACGACCTTATATTCCAGAGCAATTCCGCTCACAGGTTTTTAATACCGTGCACGGAATCGCTCACCCCGGAATAAGAGGAACCAGACGGTTAATATCCGAACGCTTTTATTGGCCGAGGATGAACACCGATATTAATAAATGGACGAAAACTTGTTTAGATTGTCAGAAATCTAAAGTAACCAGACATACTCGTTCCCCGCTAGGATCTTTCGAGGACTCCGGACGTTTTGAACATATTCACGTTGACCTAGTCGGACCGTTAGCTCCAGCGAAAGATTGCAGGTACGTGATTACTATTGTAGATAGAAAAACGTCCTGGCCGGAAGCTATCCCGGTATCAGATCAGACAGCCGAGACTACCGCTCGTGTCGTGTACGAAAACTGGATCACTCGTTTTGGATGTCCACTTCGTATCACGACAGACCAAGGGCGAAATTTTGAATCTGACTTATTTGCGTCACTAAGCAGATTTCTGGGCTGTAAAAAAGTTCGTACAACCGCTTACCACCCGCAGGCCAACGGGAAAGTGGAACGTTTCCACAGAACCCTAAAGGCAGCGCTGATGGCACGTGGTAATACCGAGAATTGGGTGGACGAGATACCTACCGTCCTACTCGGGTTACGCGTCGCCTTGCGTGATGATACGGAGGTAAGTGCGGCACAATTAGTGTACGGAACACAATTACATCTGCCAGGCGAATTTTTTGTACCTTCCCAGCCGAAAGGGTCGGACGAAAACTTCGTCGATCGTCTACGGAAACATATCGAGAAGATAGCTGCAGTACCCAAAAAGGAAGCGCAGCGAAACTCGATTTTTGTACATCCGGAATTACGCAAGGCATCTCAGGTTTTCGTCAGGACAGACCGAGTAACAAAGCCATTGGTTGCACCGTATTCCGGACCTTATCCTGTTAAAAATAGAACAGATAAGTTTTTCATTGTACAACTTCCCCGTGGCGACGTAGCGATAAGCATAGACCGGCTTAAAGCAGCTTTCAGTGTGTATAATGACGATGCAAATGATGTAGCTGGCTCCCGGTCTAACTGTCGAACGCGCGACGGCGGCGTCAGATTGCAAGATGCAGACGCAGCAAAAGCCAGCCCGGCGCCGTCACTCGACGCCGCCGCCAGGCCGGCGCGGATAATTCCGAGTACTACGACGACGCGGACTGGACGAGTAATCAAGCCGCCAATTCGTTTCCAATAATCATATTTCGAAGTTGATAGTGTAACCATGTACATGGATGGAACGGATTTCGTAGAATGGAATGTGATGATGCAAACTTGTGTAAGAATAATTAAGTACTTGATTCATTTATGTCTGAAATGTTACCGCTACTCGATTTCATCTATGTTAGAATAAGAATTGTAAGTAGAAATAACAGTTTAATTAAGACTCAACATGTTTATTTTATAACGATTTATTGATCAAACATATTTTTACATTTACAAATGAACATCATGTACTTAGATAATATTTTACACCTTTTTACAAGTATTGTTTACTTTTACATTTTTATTTCTTGTGTACCTTTAAATGTTTTACATGTCTTTAGGATATAACTTCTATAGTTTTTACAAAAATTGTTGTTGTCATACCTTTTTACATTTTTTTTATATGTATTAACTGTGTATACGTAACGTGTAAACTAGCTTAGAATATACTGTATACCTGTTGGACATGGATATGCCCAATGTCAATAAGGCGTATATACATATATAGCTATAGGTTTAAACATTTTAATGCTGAAGTGCCAAAGTTGCGAACATAATTATGCTGGATGTTTAGCTGTAAAAATTTTCGATTACACACCTTGTTGTATTAGAAATATGACATTAGGAAGTTCACACAGTTTCAGCTGTAACAATTGTAATATGTCACTTATTGAACACTTTGTGCAGTAGGTACTCGAACCCTGTGGGGCAATCGCGCGACACTCAGGCCGACAGTGCTTGACTATACCGGCGACGTGTATTGTGGAGAGGCAGCGCACGGTTATTGTTGACGTCGCTAGGCCGAACCTCCTTTTTTTTCCGAACCCGTTTTGACAGCATTTAGCAAAGGAAGTTGTAACGTGTATTGATGTTATGAGCCGCACTAAAGGCCTTAGCATAGATATTTTTAACTATTTTTGTGTTTTTTGACTTTTTTGTACTTTTTTACTTAAAAAAAAAAAGGAATCTTTTTTTAGTATTTTTTGAGGGTGGAGTATTATGGCGGTCTGACACACGGTCATCCGACACCATTATTGCGGGCGGTGGGAATTACCTCGCCCCGCGCGCGCGCCCCCTTGCCGGGCCGCACTGCCACGGTACTCCAGTCTTCCTGAAACAGCGACCTAGACGGTGCGCATGCACCTCGTCGCGAACGGTCTTTTGAGACCTCGTGTTTGTGACTCCCTTGGATTAATATAACTGTAAATGTAACGTAACTAAATTTAATTAAACTGAACTGAAATCTAATTTAATTAAATACCAATATCCGTATAGACTATTTTCTTTTTCACTTATAACACGCCAGACAGTTTGACGAGAACTCTAAACGTTAAAAAGTTTTTTTTTTTTCAAAAAAACCAAACAGTGCAATGAGAGCAAAATTAAAAGCTTAAAATAAATATCTTTTTTATGGTATAACAATAATTGATTGATTGATTGACGGTCAATATTTCCTTTTTACCTTGAGATTTGCTTTTAGCTTAATTATATGTTTATTTTTATTGGTCGTATTTAATACAATGAAAACATTCGTATTCTATGCGATTTTGTATGTTTAATAAAGTAGGATACCGTCCTACTTTATTAATGGTATTTTGTCAAATTGTTTACAATCGCTTATAAATAGTGATGTAAAGCGTTTGTTAGTGTTTACCGGTTGTTTTTCGCCCGCCTTAAATTTCAATATTTCATTCGGTCGAAATGTATTTTTGCTTTTACTTCATTAGAGGCATTCGGGAACGTCTTTATTATTTTATGGCAACGATTATGAAAAATCATTCCGTCTGACTTCTTTAGTTGATTGGCCGCTCGCTTCTAGTTGAATGCGTAAAGCAATTAGAGATAGTTTTGGAGGTACCCGATTGGATTGGACATCGTTCGGCCCGGCTCGACCGGACATGACTTAAGAGGTATCCCAGACAGACTTGTTTGTACAGTCGCTGCGAAGGCGCCGCCACCGCCGCCGTCCGCAGCGGAAATTGATGTCTGGAGTTGGGATCAGATAAGTTTTCAGCAGAGTCGGTTCAACCGCCGCCGTATCTCTTTGCCGTTAGTCGAGAGAAGCGTTTGCCAAATATTTATTTAGTTGCTTTTGTCGTTATTGTAAATACGTCGATTTTGGAAGATCCATCTCCATCTCGGCGGGCGCTCGAAGTAAACAAACCCAATCTCCTTTCTTAATGAGCCGAAATTCCCGCGGCGATCTATTACGGCCGCGCCATCTTTTTGCCTCGTTCTTTGTCCCGAAAAAGCTGAAAGAAAAAATAAATAAGGCGAAGGGAGATTGCGCGAAGGATGTCGGCGCATCAATAACACTCCGCATGATGGATGCTCGCGTCTCCGGAGCAGCGCTGGTGGTGCGGTGCGGCTCGGGCGGCAGTCCTCCGGTCCTTCGAGCCGGATCGGCTTTGTAACTAAACTGTGAGAGGAATATGTCCTTTTAGGCGATTTATTGCTTTGGAGTTCTGGCACGTTTTAGGGTTCCGTACCCACAGGGTGCCAACGGAACCTTATTACTAATCCTCCGCTGTCCGTCCGTCCTTCCATCCGTGCGTCCGTCCGTCTGTCACAGGGCTGTATCTCATGAACCGTAATGGCAGGCAGCTGAAATTTCCACGGAGTATGTGTTTATTTTGTAGCTATAACAACAATTAGGTCAAAAAAGGAGGCCCTATAGAAAAAACGTGATTTTTCTGTGTTGAATCTTGTACTATGGTACGGAACCCTTGGTGTGCGAGTCCGTCTCGTACTTGGCCGGTTTTTGTCGTTTTCAATCACACTTTCGCTTTCCTAAATCAGTCACGGAACCAAAATATAAACCCAACGGGGTTTTTATTTTGTTAAAATTGTATGTTTTCTAATCTCCATCATCCCCCTGAACAGCTGATTCAGCAAGCATACTGTTCACAAACGGCGGACGGTAATTCAATATGTCTGTATTCTAGTATCCGCTAGCGCAACCGCGGTCCGCCACCAAAGACCCTTGCAGCGCGGAGGCGGCAGCGGCGAGGTACACTTAGGGCGTTATTGGAAACCAGTTCGACGTCATCGGAGGCTCTCTGCTGCAGCAGTGCCTGAATACACTGACGCATCCTATGTCACTATTTGCAGCACTTAACCAAATTTCCGCACCTCTGTATCACGCAGTATGTCGATGCATACGTTCCTACTGACACGATCTAGGTTTAAAGACTAGATATTTAAATTAACAGAGCATTCTGTCAAATCAATAGGTATAGTGTTTAATCGTCGTTGTTCATCACATAACTGTTGCCCGCAGATTCGGTGGTTATGAATTCCGGATGATTGAGAAGATCCAATCGGTTCAGTCAAGGTGTGATTTAGTAACAAACCTCAATTTCCCCATTCGTAATATTAGGTGATTATTGTGTTAGTTCATGCATCACAGGGTTAAGTATTACCACCACTAGACTTTTTATTATTTTTATACAAAAAATCACTAAAAATACCAATAATCGCCATGGACCGTCGCGTCTAAAGCCGAGCCAACTGAGCGATTATTCAGCTTAAGAAGCTCCCGGTGCATCAGTATTGCGCGTCAAGCCTGGGTATCTCCATTTCAAAGCACTCGAGAATTGAGTCAATCCGGTGGCGCGCTCCGGCAAAAAGGTAGGACGCTAGATCTGCTCACTCGCCGCGTATCATATTCCCGGCGGGGGAGGCGGACCCGCCATATTCAGTTCCGATTGCAGCCTGGCGAGGGGGGGGGGTGGGAGCGGGACAGCCGAGCGGCCGCATCTGCAAGGCTAATTTGTCGGGCCTCGGCGGAGTGTGCTCTCGGAAATAACCCTCTTTGAACTCGCGGCCTCTCGGAAAACTCTCGAACGTTGAGAGGCGAAGTTTCTTTAAAATCATAACATCGAACGCCGTATTTCCGATTTTTTTTGTACCTATTTCCATACAGCTGTCGCGGAAAAAAGGAAGAGATACCAAGTCTTGTCGCATTGTTTTCTTGGTTTGTGAAAGTTGACGCCTATATTTTTTGCGGGCATCCGAGCCCGATTTATGCATGTTATTTTACTGTATGGAGGGAGAGTTAATAAGGGCCTAACGCGGCAGGCGGATCTACAATTAAGTCTTATCATAAGGGTTCCGCTTTACCCGACTACAGCAATGAAAAGAAACCTTTTTTAGATTATTTTTATGCAACCTGACATGGATGGCTAATACCACACAACTACAGTTATGATATTCGTCTAATACACCACATTCCCGAAGGAATTAGGTGCCATGCCGGGAACTTCCCTTTATGAGCACGGCTACATTGAACTAGAACCCTAAACCAAACCCTAAGGAGATATTGGAATCACCCTCTCAATGGTTTTATGTTTTGTAGTGACAGGGATTATTCACTTGATCCCTAAAAATCGTTATTCAAGTTAAACTAGTTTTTCTTAACTTTTATATATGCAAAAAAATATATAATTTGCCGTGAAACATCTTGATCGGGCGTTGTCGCCCCACTCTAACTCTCGAATGGTAAATAATCACATCGTTATTGCGATGCGGAGAGTAAAGAATGCGGTACCTGTACGGGCGTCTTGTTTGCCCTCGCGAACGCTAGACGCTGAAGTGGCCGTAGTAATGCGAAATGTCAAGGTTAGCGGGCAGCGGCGCGGTGGCGTGTCTGCGGACGAGTTCGCCGTCGGCGTTGTAGGCCAGCGTGCCGCCCCGCCCCCCCCCCCCCTCCCCCCATGGCGCGTGAGACTTAACGCTTACATCCCCTCACTTCACTTTGCCTATGCGCCGTCTAACCCTATTAAATATTTCGCCTATTTTGTGGTAATATCGGACTATTTTTCGCTTCGCTCGGCATAATTTTGGAAATTCACCCGTAAAGGAGCCCGGTAAACTGTGGTTTCACCCTGGCGGACGTGACAAAATATGTGGTTCTCGACAATAGTCACACCTACCGTGTAACTATACTTAGCCATGTATTGCTACCCGATAGATATTGCTAAGTTAACACCTACTTCGGATTTCAAGGAATGATTGAAAAAATAAATAAGCCGAATTGAAGCGGCGTATGTCCAGCAGTGGACGCAAACACGCTGACTGACTGACACATTTAGTGGATCATTTTCATTATATAGTTTAACCGGGTAAGTTGTATCCGGTAAGCATCTGCAACGGGATACTTTTAACATCTTCAAGGAAATGTTGCATATGCAAGTAACATGGCGCTAATTTTGGACTGCTAGTGGTTCCATCAGTGTAGGAACAAACGCTATGGATTTTCAAGTATGTCTTACCGAAACTTCAGTTACATGCCGGCTTAGCAAGCTAACTAAATTTTCACGTCAAAAATTGAATTAATTTGACAACTTATCGAAACATGACTTTTACGCTTATCCCAATGAAAACTGAGGATACTTCTGCAGTCCCTGCGTCCTCTTCTCCTGTCTACACGATGTTTGGACCGCTACAGGTGTGTTGATTGTGTGCTTTCCGTTTGTTGCAGGGCGACTCTCCGTTCGGCAAGTCGGAGGCCTACATCAAGCTGGAGCAGCTCGGCGAGGGCTCCTACGCCACCGTCTACAAGGGCTACAGCAAGTCAGTATCCGCACCCTTCTCGCTGTCCTCTCGCGCATAGAGACTAAAACACGGTTTTTAAAAGCGAAGACCCAGACCGGAATTTTAGGAATGTGTAGCTGTCAAACGTTATAAAAGCGGCCATATACAATTTGGTTTAATATGTTTAAATACATATTAATATATATATATCCCTTATTTCTAAATAAGAAATTAAAGTACAAGTTATAAATCAACGTCACTAATGTCGATTTTCTAAAGTTGTTTGGACAACAATTTTTTTTGCTTTCTGAACCTGTCACTGCTCGTCAAATTTACAACTTTGACACAGTGTAGGCATTTTATTTATGTTTATTTTATACGATTGGCAAACGGAATAATACACTAAAATTGCTTAAATAACAAACACAGATATAAAAATATAAATGTATATTCAACAAGCTGTCAATAAAAGGCATGCAACAGTTACACCACTTAAGGTAACATGACAAACATTTTTAATATAAGCAATGGTTTTTCTTTTTTTTATATGTTCATTTATGAAACACCTCAACAACTACAGGTTTGTGCGTTAAACCTTTGAACAACCCTTCAATATGTGATAGAGCGCGCAGTGCGTTTACTGATGATCACCGCGGCTTAGTGCTACATACCTTGAATTCCCTCTGGGTTCGCTCATAACTACTGAGATATACGACCAACCAGTGTTCTCCGCGCTATTTCTGTTTATTCATAATAACTCCACTACCCTGCGCTGGCTTGAAATGTTCACACATCGCTCATGACGTAAGAGACTGTGTTGCCGTCGGAAACAGAAAAGCAACCCCATTCACGTGTACACTGGCCGAATTGGCATCGGTTGGGATGCTTTCAAATTATTTCCGGCCACATGCGCTCACTGATTCCAGAGTTCCAAACATAGGCAGAAATTCCGTCCGTCCGGTTTTATTCCGATCGTGTGGTCCAGGCGTAAGCGGGCAGTCGTCGCGGGGTCATATATTGTGGGATATTTATTTATTTCCTTTAAATTGTACAATTTACACATATTCAATATACATATATAGTATAGCCGAACTGGGCGGTGTCGCCCGTGTCTCGGCTAGTCCTTCTTTTTTTAATAGTAAGCGGCACTTGACTTAAACTAAACTTATACTACATGCTTATTGCAATATAAGTTACAAAAATGTTACTAACCCCCCACCACTTGAAAAAATAAAATTATAGAGAAAAGTCAGCTATCCAAAACAAAAATAATTAAATAAAGTAACTATTATATTATTATATAAGTACAATATTTTCTTGAATGACTGCACCTCTTTATTATAACTATTATATTATAGTGATTTAACTATTAAAACTTGGTTTCTAAGAAATTTTGTTTTATTATTTATTTTATTTAAATATCTTATTTATGCAATGCTGTGTGCATTGCAGAATTAATTGGGAAGATATCATCGAATTTTGTATGAAAGTATTTCCTCCTATATCCAATTTATATAGGCATACTTATAGTGGGAAAATAATTCACACTTTAAATATAGATAATTTAAATGTACATACGTGCAGCAGAGGGTGCGGGCTGCAGGCCGCCCCCACTGCGCCGCCTGCTCAGCCCCTCGCACCGGAAATGACGCGACTGCGAGAGCTTAAAGCTCGCTTCCGGCGCATTCCGCAGCACCGCGCCGCCCCACCCGCGCCCTCGCCCTCGCCTCGCCTCCGGGCCCGATACGGTTCCGCGTCCTTGCGTTTCCTTTCCTAATGCTTAATAACGTGCGGACAAAACGCGGGACATTGACGAACTATTCCAACATGCCTACAGCCGTTGCAAGAACTCGCAGATATTTACAATTGTGTTTATCAGTTGCTTTAACAGTTAGAGAATCAGAGCATCCCCTTGTGGTTGACATTAGGCTTGTGAGAACGAACCGTTTCTCAAACTCATTTCTCTGCCGCACCGCCAGGATATGGAACTGTCTATCGGCGGATGCCTTTCCTCATACTTACAACCTGGGAGTTTTCATGCGTAATTTGAATAAGCTCGATAGCTCAGTCATAGTCCGCTAATCCGCTGGGATGGTGCCTCGCTGAGCGTGGTTTCGCAAAGCGAGGTGTTTTTGGCTTTTCTGAGCAGCATAACCACCCATTATTCTTAAAAAAAATCTATTCTGTAAGCGAATTTATGGATACTTTGCATGCTGTCTGCTGATAGCTGCTTTCTGAAAGTGAAAGCTTTTGGCACACATTTGTTTTGACTGTACACATACACTTGCACGTGCGCGTATGTGACACTAGCTCCGCTTCACTTGTACCTAACGATTGCAGTCACAGAGAAGCGGACTGCATTTATAAAGCTCTTAAAGCGCATCACATCACCGCAGCCTCACAATCTTTTGAGGGTTCCAGGTTATTAAGGAACCTTAATACTGTCCTCATGCCGCTCATTACGAATACATTTAATTTTCCACCAGTCTTAAGTATGTCTGCAAATATTATTAACGTAACAACAGAAATGTCAGCATGGAAAGATTATCTTAGAAGAAAATCGCAAAAAGGTTATGGTCGTGGGATTTTCGGTAAAGATTAGGAAGTATACTTTTGTCGCTTCGAAATTCGACGCGCTTGCGTCGGGAGTGAGACGCTCGCCTCCGGCGCCCCGGGGCATAGTGCAGCACCGTGTCGACACGGAGGCGCCCGGGGCGTGGCCACGCCGAGTACGCTTCCGTGTCGCGCGACCGCGCCGCCGCCGCCGGGTCGCAGCCGCGGCGGGGCGGGTCGCGAGCCCCGGGAAGACTCGTCCTAATTGAACGCGAATACGCGATCGTCACGCGAATTAATGATGCCATCATCGCTCGATTTCGCGATAGCAGAGAAAGGTTCAACAAAGCTTCGAGAGAATGAGATGCATGCAGAGTACGTCTCTAAAGCGCGCGCCACACAGAAGCCGGGACGAGAACGGTCCGGGGCGGTACCGGCCCGAGATTTTTGTGTAGTATGATTTTGCATGAACCATGTCACACAGAAACCGGGGCAGATTCACTAGTGGTGACATACTGAAGTCGTTAATTGCAAAATAAAATTGGCATGATAAATTGGTGTGGTGCCCCACTTATGCATAATTATCACTATTATACTTAGGGCTGATTTCTGATTTCTGATAAACAGCCAGATAACTATTCGATGGATTTATTTACGCTTCTGCTTATCCATCCGATATAGTAATTCGATATGTTTATTAGTAAAATTATAGTCAGATAATTGTGATAGAAGATATAATTCTCCGGCAAAGACTATCCATCTTTTGACAAATGTGAATCAGTCCGATAAGTACTATCTGAGGATTGAAAAATCGGCACTTATTCTAAAATGTACCTCATAATTAGATGGATGAATAAATACCTATTTGTAATCATAAAAAAATGCTTCCTCGTTTCTGAATCCTGAATTTTAAATTTTAAAATCAGTTCACAAAGTTAACCAACACAAAATGTCTTATTCATGAATGTCCACTTCACCCAAGCAAAGCCGCACTCCTGGGTACTGCCAGACAGCCCGAACTAGTTTGCGAAACAGGAACTAAACCAAAATGTTTAATCGACATTAGTACGACAGTTCGCGAGAGAAAAAGTTGTGGCGGCCATATACCATACTGCATATCGTCAAGGCGCCATTGTATGTCGGAATGGATTGGCATGACAGGCATAACTTGCATGCCACTGAACGTCAATGTCCGTCATGTAAATTATTTTCGGAATAATATGGAGGAAATTGCGCAGATTGAGTTAATAAAATTTTCATATATTTTTATTTTAAAAGATTAAACGGCATTCTACTCACGGCATGATTTGTGCGATGATCAGTTTGATTTTGTATCGTATCTGACAGCTTTGACTGATATTTTGGGTGAGCTCGCTTGGACGCCACCTGTCGTGATAAATAAGCAGTTTTCTTCCCTATTGGACGATAGGCAGCACGGTGTATGGCCGCCCACGCGAACTTGCGATGGTCGCGTCGCGTGTTCGCGTTCAATGAGGACGGCGCCGGAGGGCGGGCTCTCGACCGATGCGACCGCCACATCGCCGAGGGCTGCACTCTCCTAATTAATTTACAATGAATGGGCGTTGGGTCTGCTCTGCTCGTTCAGAGATTTAAATTAAACCATTTATAAATTACAACGCCGGCCGTCTACATCACTCTTGTGGTATTTTCAGTGTGGCACATCTGTCGCATTTCATTTTAGCAAGTTTATGGAACTTAAGGTCGGCCCGTAAGCACCTGAAAATTTCGCCTCCCATACAAACGTAGTTTACTAATAATTTGAAAACCACTGTTCCAACTCACTTGATATTTGGTATCTAATATTAAAATATCTTGAAATATCTGTGTCTGCATGTCTTTGTTTTTTCGGTAAATGTATTTTGGGTCAAACCATAGAGAAAACAAAATTCGTATGAAGATTTTCTTTTTGCTTTTATTTCATTCGGTTTGGATTTTTCAAAAAAACAAAAGCATGCAGACACAGATATTTGTTACCTGATATTAGATATTAAATATCAATTTAATTGGAATAGCGGTTTCCAAAGGATTAGTAAACTACGTTTGTATGGGGAGCATAGCTTACGGGCCGTTCTTAATTAGTTCTTGTGTTAGTTTTAAAGTTCAATAAATGTATACAAGATTATTGCTAGTATCTCAATAACTTTAATTTTAAATATGCAGTTATTAAACATGAAATGAGTGGCTGTACTGCCTTTTTCTGTGCTTCTACCATAAAAATAATATTTAATATGGTTTATTTTATTTTGAAAATGTTTTTGGATTATTTTAGTGGATTGGCAATACCATATTCACCTTAATAACATGACTCCAACACTCCGCCTTTCCAAATAATAAAAAGTGCCATGCCAGCACCTTCCCTCCATCACCACGGCTACATTAAACTGGATTGAAAACACGGACATTTGTTAATTTGTATTTGTTACTCTTTGACACCTTGACAGTCGAATATGTTATAAAACTTCTACTTTTATTTGATGCTTTCGACCATCCTTATCTAATACACAGAAACCTCAACAAGACCATTATATTGACCATAATATCACAAGCCGTGATATTCGACGAGAGAACATAAAGTTGGTTGAGCGCATTATAGAGAAAAATCGAGGTATCAAAGTGTTTGCCCGTGCCTTCTCTACCGGCGCTAACCAAATTACAAAACCCGAGCGAGCGGATGGGGTTGTCACTGCAAGAAAGCCGGATATACTTGAGGCGGTGGAGGAATTCTGTGGCGAACTGTACTCCGCAGCAATTCCTGCCCCGAGCCCAAGCAAGCCAGTCGATTCTGATAGGTGTGCGCCGCTCACTAGACACTACACCGAGGATCTGCCGGAGATTAGTGTCTATGAGATAAAGGCTACTTTGAAGGGACTTAAAAAACACAAGGCTCCGGGTGAGGACGGGATAACGACGGAACTGCTCAATGCTGGCGGAAGACCCATCTTGAAGGAACTGCAGGGACTGTTCAATGCAGTCCTCGAAAATAGTGTCGTGAACTTAAACAAGTGACATCTGGCATGGAAGGCAAGCCCCCGAGCTACGAGCCGCTCATTCTTTTGTAAGTATATTGTATTCGTCACCTGAGCGTACAATGAAATCTTTAGAAGCAAAAAAAGGTAAGGGAAACAGTTGTACCGTCGTAGGTCGTCCATAAAACCACCACTAGATTTGGTATAGTATAGCACAAACGATTAAGTTTCATCTCCGATGACTCTTTTGCTCGCGCAGAGTATATTCAGAGGAAATCCCTGCGTCGCCGGTCTTGCTTGGCAAAACCGAAACTCGCAAGGCCGGGGGTCCCCAGGCGGCGCACAAAGCGTCCTTGTGCGGCCGCGGGCCCGCCATTGTGCGGGGGACGGGCGTCGCGCCGCCGCCGCCAACTTTGTGGCTCCTCTGTATCGGAACTTCCACTTGGCATTGTGGCGGCGAAGGTCGCCTGCGCTCGTGTCGGTCGCTACAGCGGCGTAGCATAGGTCACTAGCATCCGATGCGGATTCCAAATTGGCCGCCCTCTTATTTATTATTACACTGTACAGTATTAGCACCTAGTAATAGACCGTTTACTATTATTTGGCGAAATTTGATGTATTGTTTTGAAATTTTATTTAAATATGTAGAAAATAAGTAACTATGCTTAGTTTTAGTTAAGTTTTCATTTATATTGTTCTCTATTTCATTAATAAGCAATAAGCGTTGTTTTTCTTTGCATACCCTAACCTATACAATTTCCCTATGATAGGGTTGATTGTTAGAAGTTGCCTGAGGCAATAAATCCGCCTTTGCATTGTACTTTTGTATGGATTGCAATAATGAATACAATTTTTTTTTTGTGATTGTTCATAAAATATACCTTTTTACTCGCATTTTTTTCCGCCACCTGTGAAATGCCGCCTCCGCCAAAGTGCCCCCCGGTGCGGACCGCACCCTCCCCCCCCCCCCATGCTACGTCACTGCCGCTACAATGTACGGAGACGGAGGCAGTAGATGTGTGCGGGCGTTTGAGACTCTTGTAATTAGTTTCGAGATCGCATATTAATAACGTGCTAAGGTTATGAACGGGACGTTCAAAGGGGGTGCGGCGACTTGCCTTGCATGCCAGAGGTCATCGGTTCAAATCACCGCCCCGTTCATGCGCCTCTTTCTTTTCGTTCTGATCCTGTAGGCCCAGTTGTAACCTAAATTGGCGTTTACGGCAACCGATCGACTGGCGTTTTCAACTGTATGGAGAAATTGAAGAGCGCGCGCAGTGGGCGTTAATCGAAATAACATTTGCGAGTCCGAGTTTAACTTTGACAGCTTGAAGAAGTAAAACCACAGAATATCTAGTAACAACTTGCATGGAGTTTGACGTTTTTACGGAAAACGCCAGTAGATCGGTTTGCCGTAAACGCCAATTTAGGTGACAGCTGGGACTACGGGCTCTGAGTTGGATAAGGGCTTTTCGTCGCGATGCGAGCTTGTTCCATGGTTCGGAATCCAGGTAAAATTGTAGGCCTACCTTCCCCTACTTGGCAGTAGGGTAAACCCGCTCGGGTTGGTACCATCGTATTGACTGAAGAGTAAGTCAAAATAGCCGTGTTTCCATTCAGTTCAATGATAGCCGTGTTCATAGAGGTGACGCACCTAATTCTCTCGGGAAAGCGGTGTCTTGACGAGTTGTTTAGCCTTACGTGTCCATTTACATTTAAAAAAAAATTTGCACTTGCATTAGAAGGCGACGGAAATAAAGGATAATTTGTGATTAGAATAAACTCGCATCTAAGCGGCATGAGGTGACCATTCTCGCCTTATATTATATATTATATTATTATATATATTATACGCTGGCTGCGTACTCTCCCCGCTACGAGATTTGGAACGAATGCACGACTAATTCTAAGCTCTGCCTACCCTGAGCTATAGACGATGGCGTGATGTTGGTGCCACCGTTAGGACGCATTTAATCGTTAGTTCGGTGACATCGGATATTGTGTTGCTTTTCGACAATGGCTTGAATGAAAACTCTTCGCTCGCTGTCTCGGCCCTATAATGTATCTATTTATTCAGTTCCACTACCTCAGACAGCCGCTTTGTGTCGGCGTAGTGCCGTCTGCAAAGACTGCAGCGATAATAGCGACGTCAAGTAAATGTAATTGTATATGTTCCGTCAAAAGACTCCGGAACCCAAAACAACCGCACGGAATGTGGCTGGCGTTCGGGCCGTGTCAAAGGAAATAATAAAGCGCTTATTGGTTTATTTTCCTCTGTTAGGTGGTGTAAACTTGTTTCGCAAATTCACAATATTCCAGACCATGTTTCATTATTACAATGTCAAGTATTCAGTAAGTGAACCAGTTTTTTAACGTATTCTAACTATACATTTTCTTACTAAGCAGGTACGTCGCTTATTCGACTGTAAGAGAATTCCAAATTATGGGTATACAGCGGGTGGCGAAATTGTTAGATGCAATACCCGCGAATGGTATGTTTTGCTGGCTCGGGTCCAGCCTTGCAGTATATTCGTAAAGTATTTATTTTTACTGGGCTCTTTCTTCAATTTCGTCCTTGCTTTACGGTCGATTATGCCTACATACATTTCTTATTGTAATTTGTTGCGTTAATAACGAATAATGGCAAAACTTTATTAATAATGGCATTTGAGGAATTTGTGATCTGCCTTTTAGTTTCTTCAATGTTACTGCTGCATCTGCTTCTTTCGTTCGTTTTATTCGTGTTCGCTTTATTTATTCTATGTACTTTCCGTGGCAGACCGACAGACGAATTATCTGTATGTACCATCGACGACATAAGTCAAGTAGCACCCTACGGTCGGGTTTGTTTTGCACGTGTGGCGTGCCCCGTCCTCCGCCGAACGGTTTTAAGCTTTTAGTTTCTGTAATTTATCCCGAACACCTTGTATTTTCTCCTGCAAACTTTGAAATTCTGTGAAAGTTAAAGGAGATTCGAGTCCGGTGATAAATATTTGCATTCCTAATCGACATGGCTCATTATTTTTCTTCATATTATGTCTGCCTACAGAACCAATACGGTGAAAACAAATAAATAAGTTAATGAATAAATAAAAATAATTAAATAAATAAGAAAAACAGCTAATCTGGTTGTTTGTAGCTGAACGCCCCCTCTTGTGTCCCGCGCCGCCGTCTCTATACGGATCGGATGGCGCGAGCCGCGCCCCTGGAGCTGGGTGTTGTCGCCAGGCAGCGCGTCTGATGAGTTTCCAGTTTCGCGTGATTAATTAAAATTTACACGCAGATTGCGCACGATCATGAGGCGCTCGCCGACATTCAAGACTTGTGTTTAATATGACACGTCTCGGTCTCTTCGGTGTTCTATAGGTGTGGCTTCCTGTAGAGGCGGTCTCGAGGAAATGCTAATTAGACATTTGCCTAATTTCGCTCTCTTGGGGCAACAATCCTTGTAATCCTCGCTTTAATCATCTTCGCATTAAATGTTTCTACACGGTGTAAACGGGCCCTCTCATCCGTTTTAGGGTTCCGTACCCAGGGCTCCGCTGTCCGTCCGTCTGTCACAGGGCTGTATCTCATGAACCGTAATAGGTAGGCAGCTGAAATGTTCACAGAGTGTGTATTTATTTCGCCGCTATAACAACAAATAGCTAAAATAAAAAAATAAAACATTCAAAAACGTGATTTTTTTTAGTTAAATCTTGTACGGTGGTACGGAACCCTTCGTGTGCGAGTCCGACTCTATTATTTCGTTTCAATCGCGTTATTTTCTACGTCGCATTTGTCAGCCGATTGTCATGAAATATTGTGACCAGGTTCGATAGTTAGATAAAATGTTTTAGTCGAGTCGGTTTTGAATTGTTTTTAAGAATGTTCAATAAAGTCAAATGTTCAATAAGACACTCGCGAGGTCTGTATGATATATAGACTACGTGGTTAAAAAAAAAAATTGGCAGTCGTTCACACCTGTATATTTTAGACTTTTTGTCCTAGCATCGAGGCCTATCAGTTTTCTGGCATGTTCTCTCTTTACCGAACTTTCTGAAAGGAAAAATATTTTTCAACTCAACCTCGTAACGGAAGGTCATTCATTTGATCGATTACAGTCGTGCGAGCGCGAACGCGAGCGGTCTACGTTTCAGCTTGAATAAAAATCAGCTTGTACATCTATCCGGCTGTTCTCCTCTGCAGGTCGCATTTCTCAACTGATTCTTCGATTATTATGTAGAACTTTTTCCGATGCAGGCTTTAAAAAAATGTAATTTTTTGAACAAGTATTTTTGTTTGTTTTGTGACAAGACCTAAAGCGCCTAACTATAAAGTGAGAAAAATACAAGCAAAATAACATGATTTTGTTTTAAGGTGGCCCATCCCGCTCAACTCCCCATACAAACGGAGAAAGAAGATCAGGCCTATATTTCTTGTCAGCGATCCAAAATAACTTTATTTGATCGAACTAGATGTCTGATGACCGTTGGCATTGTAAAATTGTGTTTGGTTTCTAAGTTATAAGGTCTGAAAGTTCGAATTTCTCACGCGTTTTATACAATAACTTTGCAGGTGGATTACTCAACGATAAAATCTATACATCTTAAAAAGATTAGTCATCAGACATAGCTTGTTTCGTGAAATTTTGTAATCAATTTAGTTTTTGTTAGATTTTTGACTACAGCGGTCGTGGTTTACTTTTAGCAATAAGTCGTTTTGTAATAAAATTTTTCGTAAATCTTACCAAATCAAACACTATGCGCATTGTCTGCTTTGTGGACATGTTGCATCCTCCTCATCATGGAGCCTGTCTTTTTCTTTGAAACATAGAAGGTCCCAGAGCGCAATAGCACAATTTTGTAAAGTAGCCGCGAATATAATAATAATAATAATAATAATAATTTATTTTAGGTGCATTGTCCCATAAGTTAGTCCTGACGGGTAGGGACACCTTAAGTTGCGCGGTGAAAATTTTCACCTCCTCGTTCCTCCGTTCAATCCTTATCGTTGTATAAGCTATGCGAAGACTGAATCTCGAGGTCTACAGCTCAGAGGGCCACTAGTTAGTACAATTTTACTTTAGTCTTTTTTTCCATTAGCCTAATGCAAATGATGTGCCCAGCGGCGGCGGCCGTACCTCGCGTCCCCCTCCTCCATTCCCTGCCCCCCCCCTCCCCCCACCGCGCCCCGCCCTCGCGAGGCGGAAATATAATTACGGGCCGTGTGAACGTTGGCAATAGGGCACGTGCCTCGCGTTCGAGCGCCCGAACACTCGACGTTCTCAAACTTTGCGACAAGTCAAGAAACATCTAATGAACTGTTATAGCATGTTTGCGTCATGCAAACACCGATATCCTAGAAATCACTTATTATGAAGGTTTTTTTCATGGCGTACGCGAGGCCCTCACATAAGAGGTTCCCGAAGGCGCCCATGAACTTTCGAACTGCGAAAACCTAGGCAGCCTGTTTGAAGCACCCCCAGTTTGTGCTTTATAATAAAAGCATTTTTAGTTACTAGAATGAAATGCACACCATTTTGAGAATACCATATTTTAAGGTGGCCCATCCCGCTCATCTCCCCATACAAAAGGGGAAAGAAGATCACGCCCATATTTCTTGTCAGATATCCAAAATTTTGCTCAAAATAGCTTTATTTGATCGAACCAGATGTCTGATGACCATTGGCATTGTAAAATTGTGTTTGGTGTCTAAGTTATAAGGTCCGAAAGTTGGAATTTTTCGCGCGTTTTATACAATAACTTTGGAGGTGGATTACGCAATGATAAAGTAAGAACATCTTAAAAAGATTAGTCATCAGACATAGCTTATTTAATCAAGATTTATAATCTATTTGGTTTTTGTTAGATTTTTGACTACAGCGGTCGTGGTTAACTTTTAGCTATAAGTCGTTTTGAAATTAAAATTTTCGTAAATCTTACCAAATCATACGCTATGCACATTGTCTTTTTTGTGGACATGTTGCATCTTTCTCATCACGGAGCCTGTCTTATTCTTTGAAACAGAGAAGGTCCCAGAGCGAACAGCACGGTTTTGTACCGTGCCCGTGAATGAGTTAGGCCCGCCGGGTTGGCCACCATAAGCGAGGTTGACTCGGTCTTAGAATTGACGTCATAAATGGGTGTTTTGTGCAAAAAATCCACGCCAAGGCCCCAGAAGTAATTTTTCTCACACAATATAAACATTTCGCAACATTACATTTTGAGGAGTTCTGGCTGAAAACCAGCGAGAGAGTGGTTTCGAGTTCTGTAGTAGTATTCTTCCACTGTTTCCATTTTAGTATTAGTAGAACTCTGGGCGGCTCGTAACTTAGGCGTGGGGACTTATTTGAACTGGGTGTCGTGCCCTATTGCCCCTAATCGGTGTCCGTAGCTAGACGTCACTACGACCTGAAAAGATGTATTGTGACTCATGCATACCAGAGGCCTTGGTTCAAATCCCCGCCCGTTCATACAACACTTTCTCTCTCTTCCTGAGTTGTATACATTTTCAGTTTTAGTCTCTTTATTTCTACCATTGATGTAATTGCACACTGGGATTCATCTTTTTTCCCTGTCGCTAATTCTGGCGACGAAGAGCCGATAAGAACCTACGCCAGGTTTGTTATTTGTCATCAATTTGTACCATGTGGGTTGCAGCCTGACGCTGCCGGTGGTGGCGCTGAAGGAGATCCGGCTGTAGGAGGAGGAGGGTTTGAGGCGCCCCTCCTCAAGGAGCTCAAGTACGTCAACATCGTCACGCTGCACGACATCGTGCACACGCGAGAATCTCTCCCTTCGTCTTTGAGTTTTTTGTGATTGGTGTCGTGTGTGGGTTGCAGCTTGACGCAGCAGGTGGTGGCGCTTAAGGAGATCCGGCTGCAGGAGGAGGAAGGCGTCCCCTTCACCGCCATCCGCGAGGCGTGACTCCTCAAGGAGCTCAAGCACGCGAACATCGTCAAGCTGCACGACATCGTGCACAGGCGAGAATCTCTCACCTTCGCCTTTGAGTTTGATGTGAGTGGCGTCGTGTGTGGGTTGCAGCCTGACGCAGCCGGTGGTGGCGCTGAAGGAGATCGGCTGTAGAAAGAGGAGGGCTTGAGGCGTCGCTCCCAAGGAGCTTAAGCACGCGAACATCGTCACGCTGCACGACATCGTACACACGCGAGAATCTCTCACCTTCGTCGTTGAGTTTTTTGTGATTGGTGTCGTGTGTGGGTTGCAGCCTGACGCAGCAGGTGGTGGCGCTGAAGGAGATCCGGCTGCAGGAGGAGGAGGGCGCCCCCTTCACCGCCATCCGCGAGGCGTCGCTCCTGAAAGAGCTCAAGCACGCGAACATCGTCACGCTGCACGACATCGTGCACACGCGAGAAACTCTCACCTTCGTCTTCGAGTTTGTCGTGAGTGCCATGGCGTCATATTCTTGCGTGTAATAAAATAACTAACTTCGAAATATTAGGGGTATAAATGGGTTCTCATCCTTTTTTGAAATCATGGACAGCAGGACTGAAAGTTTCTACAAAATCCGTTCGGTTACCCTTTACAATTGATTGATTCCAATCGTAGGATCATTTTGATAGCAGCTCCTTAAAACACATTGATCAACTTGTGTCGATCTAATAGGCGAAATGTTTTATTTTAATCAAAGTTAGTTTTCATGCGTCAAGTGTGTTTCCCACTGATGCCGTGCACTGATTGTGTTGTCATGTCGGCTGCAGGACACAGACCTCTCGCAGTACATGGAGCGGCACTCGGGCGGTCTCGAGCACCACAACGTTCGCCTGTTCATGTTCCAGCTACTCCGCGGCCTCTCGTACTGCCATCGGAGAAGAGTTCTCCACAGGTTAGCACCGTTTCCCTAGGCCTACGGGAAATTCATAGCTGTGGTGTCTCCTCCTTATGAGCCAATGTCTTGCTGTTCAATCCATCAAATCAAAAATAAATGAAGAAATCATTCAATAATAAGTATTTCTTCCACCATTCAAACATCTGCAGCATAGGTGTACAGATTTACATATTCAGAGTGTTATAGCAGTTAATGCAGTAACTGCGGCAATATTCTATAATAATTCCTGAAAAAAAAAAAACAAATACTTGGCTATCACCTCTTATTCTTGAGATTTGAATGAAAGATTATTTCGTCCATAATGAGATAATCCAATGGAGATGACGACGCATTGCGAAGTGGTCTTGCCACTCTTTTTGGAGTTAAATAATATTTTTAATTTTTTCCTCCCCCATGGAATATCACTTGTTGCAATCAGAGCAACAAGTTTCCGAAGAAAAAAAAATTTGCCATCGTTTTTCGCAAAAGCCCTCAAACTGCATAATTACCCTATGTGCTATTTTCATTGCATCCTGGTTGATCCACCTTGCCCTTCAGAAAGTAATCGTACCAGCACCTCTAAATTGTTTCTCCTTCGCTCCAAATGTCTCGCGGCAATGTAACACATGTTGTCGTCCGCAGAGACGTGAAACCGCAGAATCTGCTGATCAGCTCCCACGGCGAACTCAAGCTGGCCGACTTCGGGCTCGCGCGCGCCAAGTCGGTGCCGAGCCACACCTACTCCTTCGAGGTCGTCACGCTCTGGTACCGACCGCCAGGTTCGTTCATCCATTTTCTTTGTCGTCTTGTTATTCCCGTGTTCTGACGAGGACAGCTTCTTATTTTATTGGACAATTCGTAACCTTGGAACCTTGGTCCTTAACAGAAATGAAGAACTTATGGATAAAATTGATTGCTTGCTTAAATTCACTTTATGGAAGTACGATCTTAATCGAGCTTAATATTCACCTGAAGCGTTATATGAATGTTTTCTCCCCCCCTTCGTTCCTCGCTCCTCAATGATCCCAAATCTCCAACTTATCATAAAGATCGCTTCAGTTATTCTCCTGTCATGATGTCCGTCTTATTCCGTCACATTCATCCACTTCTTATTCAGGGTCTTTTACAGTTCATTCTGCACGATTGTGGAATCAATTTTCGCTTAACATTAGGAAAAGTTCTTCTCTGTCATTAAACGTAATGTCTTGGTATTTGGCATGTAATAACAATTTAATTAATGATGTTTCTTGATGCTACCTGTAATATTTTTTCCAATATTTCGGTCAGCTGTTAGAGATTGCCTTTGACAATAAGATCGCCTCTTGCATCCTATGCTTTCATAGTGGTAAGCAATAAAGGATATTTTCATTGAATTTCGACGTGTTCGCGTTGCAGACGTGCTGCTCGGCAACACAGAGTACTCGACGTCGCTGGATATGTGGGGCGTGGGCTGCATCTTCGTGGAGATGCTGTGCGGCGTGCCGACCTTCCCCGGCGTGCGCGACACGCACGACCAGCTAGATAAGATATTTAAGGTATTTATACGTTATTATCTTATTATAAGAAGAGGGGTCGAGACTTCTGACTGACATTGCGGGTACAAAATTCATAAAAATCCAGTTACCGATTAGGAACTCTATTCAGGTTGACTGTTTGATGTTGTATCGTTGTCCGTAATATTATTATTTTGAAACTTAATATACTGTGTTTCCATTTCATGTCCAAATGAATGCATAATAATGGCTAGAATGCACCAAATTTCAGTATTTTAAGGAATTTTATACTTGACCACGTGAGTTTCGGTTTCGGTTCCAGCCGGAAAACCAGTTTCGGTCGGACACTAGTTAGTTAGTTAGTTGGGCAAAATGTTTTCCGCGCTAAGCCTACTTCACAGAGAGGCCATTGTGCGTAACAAAGGTGACTATGTAAGCCATCCCAGCTCGTCCCAGAAGTCCAGCATACCCTTTACACTCCCACAGACCTCTGCAAGGGATCCCGGTGCTCCCAGGGTCTGCGCCCGATGGTCGGCCACACTCTTGCACTCCAACAGTACATGGGCGGTTGTTTCCGTTGTCTCCATGCAGCCACGACATAGAGGGCTGTCCGTCACCCCCAGGTTATGGAGGTGCTTGTTGTCCTGTCATTGTTCCCACCATTGTGCGTAGATCATTTCTTTTCAGATGCAGAAGCTTGTGCGTGAGGCGCTTATTGAGGGATGGGATGACCTCTCTGGCCTGCCTGCAATCTACCAGGTCTTTCCATCCGGTATTGTGAAGCATCTTGGTTCTATCTTGTAGCCAGTTTTTGAGTTGACTAAGTGGTATAGGCACTATCGGTTCTGGACCCATTAGTACTGTAATGGATCCTCGTTTGGCCAGTTCATCTGCAGCGTCATTACCCACAGAGCCACTGTGTCCACTTATCCACTGCAAAGTTACGTGTTTGTTTCTCGCTACTTCTTCTAGGGCGCAATGACATTCTAGAATTGAGCCCGAGTTAACTTGATAATTCTTATCTTATAGTCGTGCATCTTCCTGGTTTTGATTGCCTCTGCGGCTCGAATTATTCCCACACATTCTGCCTGAAATATGGTGTTTAAGGCGCCTAGGGTTGTTGAGGTAATGTTCGCATCTCGGGAGAAGACACTCGCTCCAGTTCCCGAATTTGTTTTTGATCCATCTGTGTAGATTCGGATTTCTCTCACCCCTGATTGGTCTGCGAGTTCTTCCTTCAGTTGGATGTGATAGTTTCTTTTAAATATATGGTTGGTAGAAATCTAGTCACAGATTGCCGAGAGCATGGGTACATGGTTCATGAATTCTGTCATAATCCATGCGTGAGGAACTCCACGATTTTGTTTCCAGGTTCCTGCGGCTCTTAGCCGGAGAGCTCCTGTAGCGGCTTCCTGCTGAACATGCAGGTGTAGAGGTCTTAGATCAAGTATTACCTCTAGTGCCTGTGTAGGAGTTGTTCTCATGCAGCCTGTCGTTACAACGCATGCAAGGCGTTGGAAACTTTGAAGTTTTGCTTTTACGGTGCTCAGTTCCGTCCTAGGCCACCATACTACTGCGCCGTAGGTTATGGTTGGTCGAATTACAGCAGTGTATAGCCAGAGTGTTATGGAGGGTTTTAAGCCCCATTTTTTCCCGAGCATTCTCTTGCACTGCCAGAAGGAGATGCACGCCTTCTTTGTTTTGTCTTCGAGATGTTTATTCCAGTTCATCTTGCTATCAAGGATTACGCCCAGATATTTGACTTCTGTTGATAGGGATAATTCTATGCCAAAAAGTTTTGGCAGTTTCATGTCTTCTAACTTCCTCTTGTTCGTGAAGAGAATAAGTCCTGTTTTGTTTGGATTTACTGAGAGTGCATTCCCTTCACACCAGTTCTCTACGATTCTTAGAGCCGATCGGTCGGACACTAATGAATAGTCTAATGGTGCGCGAGCAGATCGTGGGCACGCCGACGGAGGAGAGCTGGCCGGGCGTGTCGCGGCTGGCGGCGCTGCGCGAGCACACGGCGCGGCGCGGCGCGTGCGGCGCGCGGCCGCTCGGCGCGGCGTTCCCGCGGCTGCGCGACGCCGGCCGCGACGCCGAGCGGCTCGCCGGCGCGCTGCTGCAGCCGGACCCGGCGCGCCGCCTGCCCGCGCACCGCGCGCTGCGCCACGCCTACTTCCAGCGGCTGCCGGCGCGGCTTGCGCTGCTGCCGGACGGTACGACCACACAACTCCACTTCACTTACTGCGCGTTCCGTTTTGGAACTGTAAACGGTTACACTGCTTAAAGCGTATACAAGGGTCCCGAATCAGATTGCATGCTTAAAGCTGTATGTAAGCATTACAAACTATTCGGACCGTACACAACCAACTTGTTCGGTACTTGTTTTGTACGGAAACAAAACAAGAAACATGGAACGAAAAACATTATTATTCGTGGGAATTTCAGTTTTAGTTTTTTGTTAACTCTTGCTAATTTTTGTTAATTGTGTGTTCATTTTTGTTAATTTAACTTTAAACTTAACTTTTTGATAAATTTCTTTAATTTATAATTTATAAAATATTTTCATTTTGTCACTATCTGGACTATTTTTTGTTTTATATAGAGAAATCTATTATTGGCTTTATTTTTAGTTTAATTTGTATGTACAACTTTTACTTTTATGCTGTTGATTTCTTCAATAAAATAAAAAATAAATAAAAAAAACATTCACCTAAAATTTGATTCTAATTAATTTATCTAAGCTGAACTTGAATTTTCAACTGAGGGACACTCAACGGTTTGTTAAAAAACCGACGATAGATTACGCTTTAGAAATGTCGAAAAGTGACATTGACAGTTTTACTTGGATAACAGTTTTGAAGTACATGCACTGGAATTAGAGACGAATTCGAGATCGCTTTCTGTCGTACTGACATCAAGCTTAAAGTAAACGGGACTTGGAAAATATTGCTCTTTTCAGTGTGACGGTCCCAGTTACTGTTACGCTGTTAATGTAGCTTTCGCTTATTCATGTAATAAAATTATTGAATGGTATATGAATTGTTTTGTTGCAGAAGTGTCGATATTCACGGTGGAGGGGGTGCACCTGAATCCGGAGCACCGGCACCCAGGAGTCAAGTGAGCCGCCCCGCACAACGCGTCGCTCGTCGCGCCGCTCGTCGCGTCACCCGTCGCGTCGCCCGTCGCTTCGCCCGTCGCTTCGCTCGTCGCGTCACTCGTTGCGTCACTCGCCTACGCAGCCCCCGGAACGCTCCCAGCGTCTCCGCGCGCCCTAGCTATCTTTTATTCCTATAGTTTTAAAGCCATGAAAATTCTGGTAAATACCCTGTTTTTGGTGGACCAAAATTTCGTGATATTCTAATTTGTCTACTTAGTTTAAAATATTGAAGGCGATGGCGGAGGAAAGGCATCAAATGCCGCGCAGTGGAAGCATCGATTGGTGTTCCGTGGGTTCGGACTCTTTCAGTTCTTCAGAACGCTTCATTACAAATCGTAATGTAATATCCATCCATATTATTCAATTATTCTGGTGACAAGGTAACGGATAGGAAAATACTTGTAACATAATATATTATGTAAGAGAAAAGTCGAGCCGAGCGGTGTGCCATGTAAGTAAAATATATATTTACGCAATGATTACTTCGTGAAATACTTTATTTTAAAGAGTTTATTGCTATCGGAATACACAGAAGCTCATAATTTTGGTGAAATATTGCAAAGATATTTATTTATATTTACCGACAAAACTAACCGTTGAATTGATACGATGGCCGGCGGATAAAGCGCAGTCCGCCGCTGGCCACTACGTGCACTCAAATTCCTTCCACGGTGCTCAAACATAACTTTAGTAAGTTAAAGCGAGGCAGTAAGATGAAGGTAGGACGATTAGTATGGCGGTCGGGCCCGCTGTGCCTACACGGAGCGCATGGTATACGAAGACATTATAAAATTAGTTCAGCTATCTTAAACAGTTGCCAGCGACATCAGCGAAAGCTGTGCTAAGGTCTCGTTGCTCTCAGAGTGTATACTTCTAGGCACTGACAATTCATTTACCCATGCAAAGATTCCTAAGTGATATGCGCAATCCCTACAAGTTCCCATAAGTGGAGTATAATATAATATAGTTCGAACGCTATAATTCTTTCGACGTCTTTTTGATTTCAATAGGGATGAAGAAATAAAATCAAATGAGGATAATGAGGTGATTAAGTTCCATACAATGGCTTGTGCCTGTTTCCTCAGTAAAATTAAGAAATATTTTTCTGAAATTATGCACATTCAATCAATCAATTGAAAGCTACGTCTATGCGTTTGGATTTTTTTTGATAAATAAACTTATATCCGTAATATATGCCTCTAAAAATGTTTAAAGGCGTGGTTCGAGGATGCAAGATAAGTTATAAAAAAACAAAAACGTATAGACATAGCTGATTTATTTTATGCGCAAACTTTCAGAAAAAATATTCTTACTTTGTCAGAGGAAAAAGGTAGGAGCCATTGTATTGTACTTGATCACGTCATCCTCTTAAGCTTCTACAAACATTGTGAAAGGGATCAAAGAACTGGGAAGTGAGTTGTCAGTGCAGGCAATCATTCCCTTAATGGACGAAACGGCATTTTTGGAGTTCTAGGACAGTAGAGGTAGACCGCTTCCATTTTTATTTATTTTTGTAGAAGGATTTCGAGCAAGTTAGTAGCTCCGGAGCGAAGCATCTTTGCGTAGCCTAAAGTAGTTAACATAAAATATTCTAGGCAAATAGTTTCCCGTTTTGTAAGAAGAGTAGAGAGAGAACAATAGATCTGTATTCTAACTGCTTGCTGTACATACTTAACCGGGCCGCACCGGCCACTCGATCCCCGCCCACCTACCAAATTATCTAGACAATGTCACCTCTTTGGAATAAATTTGATACCATTAACACATGAAAAATATTTCTACAGTTCGACAGGTTAATCCAGAGAGGTAACTTGTCTCTTAAAGAACTGTCGCTCGTATTTAGGGGAGATAGTTTAGCAATAATGTAAGTAAATTAATAAATTCATAGGTGTTAAGATAGTGGGAGCCGACTGCCACTAGAGTAGGTTGTACGCCCCGAGTGGTGTGTTGAGATGCAATGCGGCGCCTTATTGTTTAGGCAACAAAGGTCTCTTTTGCACGCGCAGAGAAGAATGTAAGTCACCATTACGGCTCGATATGACTGATACCGTTACACCATACGACTAGTGAGATTGTGGTTAGCGTTTTGATCATAACACTAAGTAGGGTTAAGTTAGAAAGTGAAAGGAAGCCTTTGCTACTTGTCATGGGACAGATGAAAAACAATCGAAGCGTTGCATCTGTTTTGCACTTCAACAGCTACACGCCACGCATGTCGTCACAGGCGGTCCCGAGACTTTGTAGCTACGTCTCCATAGTGCCACGTCAGTTTAACGACTCTTAAGAATGAAATTTATTTAAATCTAATCAGTTGATCTATTGCAAATCTCTCGATAATAATGTGTATCATGTGCTGGTAACTAGTATCCACGTGGCTATTTTTTTTTGCTCACTGATTCAGGGAAAATGAAATAATTGATTTTACCGGGCTAGTAAAATTGTATAATAGTAAGTTGTGTAGATATGAGCATGTCTAAAGGGTTATGTTGGAAGGGTTATAGAGTTGTGTTTGTATGTTCACCCATTTGTCTCGCACCAAGGAGTGTCGCGTCCCGCGCCATGTTCGTATATGTGTATATTTGAGAGCATTTATATACACTAGCAAAATTATAAATATGTGCATTTGTATGTAAATGAACTGAGCGTTATTTGTTTGACGATGAATTGTCTATGCTATTTTTTAATTTTACATGAATGCCGTGTGTAAATAGAATGTTGTAAGTCGAGTACATTTTAAAGAAAACGTCCTTATCACTGAGTTGCCATTATGAAAAATATGTATTTACTAAGTAACAGGAAATTTCTGAGATTTGACTTCATAACATTTTTGTAGTTTAACTTTTATTAACTATAATATTATTGAATATCAGGTTCATACTGCTAATTTTTTATAGGTTTGTATACCTAAAAATGTGCTTTTACTCATTTCATTCAACAAATTGTAAATATGATTTTTGAACTGATAAAATAAAAGTTTTTATTTCGTAACGTCAGTTTTTAATTTTTGTAAGTATTTGATCTTTCATGTGGTGTGAAAATGAAAAAAGCATCTTGAAATATCCAATATTTATTTCATTATACTGCTAACCATAAAACACTTCAGCAATGGCAACAAAAACTCAATAGAAGGTGGTAACTTTAAAATTTTACCCTACTCCAGTCCAATTCATTATTCTATCTGCTTACAGTTTTGACTAAATTTCGAATAACTCATCGGAAAAGATTGAGTTTCGATATATGAGCATAAACAAAAATTAAATATACCTAAAAAACGATAAGATAAAACACTGCAGCACCGTACTCAATACTTCTCGATTCATAAAAACCCATCTAATTGTAACTAAACTATAAATTATAAAATATTTGTACACAATAATTTACATCAGCAAATAAGATATTTTGGACAGAACAGGACGTTCGAGACTTGCAATATTTGCCTGTCCCGACACTGAATGCAGCCTCAATATAGAAGCTACCTTCTTTGCACAAGCATACATCACGCTACAGGGTTTATGAAGGTAAGCAGAGCCACATAATTGACAAGATGGTTTGTCAGCAAACAAACTGAAGGAAGGGCCCGGAATGACTCTTGGGTTAAGCACAGGAACGCTTTAAAAATTCTAGCTACCACGATTACAACACAATAATCAAAATAATATTAGCAGAAGAAAATGTCGAAATTAGCAATATAATAGTCAACAAAATAGGAAAACTTGAGTAATAAAATAACTCCTACTCACTAGCAGTGTTTTTCAATAATAACACATTCAAATTCACTGTAAATGTACATGATTAAAATCTCCAAATATCGCAAGCATTTGAATTGATATGGAAACAATTCGTTACTGTTATCGAGGTTAGGTAAAAAATACTATCCGATTTTAACTCAGAAAATCAGGTACATCAGTGTATGCTATGACACACCCTGTAATTTTTATTTATGCATAAAGTTAGTAACATATGTAATAGAAATGTTTAGCATGATTTATTCTCAACTGGTTTAATTAAACTGGGTTAAACTATTCTCTTGCTCAAACGAAGACCAATTTTGTAAAATCATTGGGTAGATTTTGAGGGTTGCCGACAACTTCAACAGCACAGAAAATACATAATATTTACACGAAATGGGTTCATTCCACCATTGCTGAGCATTTTCATGCAGCAGGAAAAAAAACACAAATATATCCACCAAGTTAAAAAACAATGCCAAAATGCTTGCCAGGCCAGAAATGCAAACAGCAAATTTAACTAATAGGCCATTCGAAAATGTTTATGGTCCCCTCAATTTCTAGATGCCGACGAACTTTACAAAACAGCACAACGACAAACGTCAGTCCGAGCGCGCACGAACGCACGCTCACAGAAAAGCTGTCATCGAACGCGCCTTCTACAATTGCTAAACTAAACGGCAATTTGAGATATTGTACGGTTGTGGATGCACCGCGGTCGCGACGCGCGGGTAAGTCTTGTGGTGTCGGCGGCTCACTGGTACGCAGCCAGGTACTTGGCGGTGGAGTCGAGGTCCCGCTCCAGCCACGCCGCGTTCAATCGGATGGTCTCCAGCACCTGATAACAGAGCACCCGCGCGTCACTTAACCACTCTACGCACTTCTACACAAGGGAACTGGTTCCTTGAAGCAGGGCCAGATCAACAATGCGATTCTCGGGGTCTGAAATTTTACGATATTTCATGCATTAAGTAATTTTTAACCGACTTCAAAAAAAGGAGGAGGTTATCAATTCGTCTGTATGTTTTTTTTTTTTTTTTTTTTTATGTTTGTTACCTCATAACTTTTTCCTGGGTGAACCGATTTTGATGATTATTTTTTTAAATGATAGCTAGTGCTTCCCAAGTGGTCCCATTTTAATTTGGTTAAGTTCTGACAATGATATCCATGAGAAAATCATAAAAGTCTTAAATTTGTATTAAGATGTGCGCGACAAATGGACGAATAACTGAATATAACGCCAACCGATTTCGGTGATTCTTTTTTTATTGGAAAGGACGTGTACAAATTAGTAAGTTTACTTCAGATTCACTAAAAATTAACAAATAAAACAACAAATTTAACAAAAAAAATAACCGACTTCAAAGGAAAAGCACTAAAAAGTAAAAAATAATGTTCATTTTTGTAGTTACGATTTCTGTTATTTTTTGAGTCGGTGTCAGCCAAGGTTAGGTTAGGTTAGGTTAGGTTAGGTTAGGTTAGGTTAGGTTCTCTTGATTGGCGCAGCGCGTGCCCGGCTGACGCCGACTCAAAAAATAACAGAAATCGTAACTACAAAAATGAACATTATTTTTTACTTTTTAGTGCTTTTCCTTTGAAGTCGGTTATTTTTTTTGTTAACCCGTAAAGCGCGAACGACGCCGCATAGGCGTCCTCTGCCGCGCTCCCGCTATCTGCGCTGATTGGCGATTTTTTGTGTGGGCATAGATTTACTGGTCTATGATTGGCTTTTTCAAATGGATTGAGGAGTGTAGGACGCTTTTGATTGGCTAAACCGCGACCCAATAGCTGCAACTTCGTTAAACAAAATATTTTTTTGAAATCCGCGCGGCTCGTCTCGCTGGCCAGTCGACCGAGATACGTTTGCGCGCGTGGTTCTGTGCCGGCTGAAAAGGATGATTGACGAAAATATTACGTAAGTATTGTAATTTTTTTTATATCAATGAAATTGTAATATATTCAGCTATCTATCAATGCAGTGGTTATAGGTTTTTGCAATTTCTGTAGGCAGCAAAAAAATCAAATGTTTTTTGGCATGTTCAGATTTCAAAGATTTATCACATTTGTTTACAAAATTTGTTTACAAAAAATTACGTTTGCTTGAATGTAATTAGTCCGGATTGTGGCAAATTTTGTGTAGAATCCGGTGATGTATCACACTTGATATGTTTTCTTACATAAAAATGGAAAAAAGACCGAAAATCTAGAAAATCATATTTTGTAGTATAAACATTGTGAGTGTATTGGTGTCGGCCGCTCGGCCGCTCGGCCGCCCGCTGGCCGTTGGTCAAGTGTGATTCAAGTCATTTGTCGAGATCTCAGGAACTTCGTGAGCGTGGAGTTATAATACCAAATTTTGTTGCTTTGAAATCGTTTGGTATATCTAATAAGTAATCCCATTGCATCATCTGCATACATTTCCATAGGGCAAGACGCATCTGGTAATAGAATAGAATTAAAAATATGTACTATTTGTTTCTGTTACATAGTATTCTTGTTAGGGTTCCGTACCCAAAGGGTGAAAACGGAACCCTATTACTAATCCTCCGCTGTCCGTCCGTCCGTCCGTCTGTCACATGGCTGTATCTCAGTAACCGTAACAGATAGACAGCTGAAATTTTCACAGAGTGTGTATTTATTTTGCCGCTATAAAAACAAATAGGTAAAATTGAAAAATAATTTAAATTAAAGGGGGCTCCCATACAAAAAACGTGATTTTGTTATGTTAAATCTTTTACGATGGTACGGAACCCTTCGTGTGCGAGTCCGGCTCGCACTTGGCCGGTTTTTGGTTACTAGTCACACTGGGTCAATTGCCGTGCATGCTGTATTACATTTCGGCGAATTCTGCCGTGCATGTCGCACCTGTTCTCATGCTAACGGGTGGTGTGTGGACACGAAAGATGCCTAAAATATACTTGCGACATGCACGGGAGCACTTGCCATGCATGTCAAACAACTTCAAAAAATTTTTTTCGTCATATCTTGGGAAACTCTGGTCTTAGACTCATCATGCGACCCCTCAAACTAGATGGCCCGACCTGATCTACCTACCTGTCATGTCAAAACTTGTTTTCGTCATACATTGTAAATTTTGTAACTTCAATAATAGGAGGAGGTGTCTGACAGACGGACGGACAGACAACGCACAAACTCTACTTCAGATATAATCATTAGGTGTTTTTTTTGACCATCCGTCGCTAATTCGAATTTCTATTCATTTTAGGTTTCACTTTTACAAAATGTTAAAAAATATACTTGTGCTGCTATATTTCTATGAACTTATATTTACGTGTTTTATTTCAAAGACCATGTCACCAATGCTTCGTGTCACGGAAGCCTGCTTCTACTCCAGCAACAAGTTTCGACCTCGTCACGCTGAGTAAGTGCCTACCTATATAGATAGAACGCGCGCGCCCACCTATCTATAGATAGAGCGCGCGCTCACCGACGTGTGTTCAAGTGGAGCGTTTGCATGTATGAGTGCGCTGAGTGCAATTTTATAGCCGAATTTGAATGTTCAAAATAAAATGTTTTTGATTACATATTATAACATTATCTTACACAAAAAAATTGTGTATATATAACAGTTTATGATGATATAAAATCTAACTCGATTCTAATTAGATTAGATTCTAATTAGACTGTTAGTAATGTAGAGAGATTTTTCGGGTTTTTCCTTTACTGAAAATGTTATGTAAACTTTTTCTTTACAAAAATTTTATGTGAATATTCTTCCATCATTATTCAATAAATTTAAAATAAATTCAACTGAGATAATATCGTAAATAATTTATAATAAATTCTAAAATATTATTTTGAAAAACAATAAGTGTCGCTTTTGTTCGCGATGTTTGGAACCAAATTATTATTATTTTTTGTATGGCGGGGTCATTAGTTTTTGACACAATGTTATAGCAGCTATCATAAACTACGAAATAAAAAACAAATTTGTTTCATAACTTTATCTTTTTTACCCTAAACCTCGAGTAACATCACAAAATATTTAAAAAAAAATCTAAAGTCAATGTTATATGATTTTTATTATTTTATATTTGAACCAAACTACTACAAAAGTAACGTAAATAAATGGAGGCACTATCTAGCTACATGGAACAGTTATTATTTTGAAGATACCTTGACAAGTGTCTTAGATATAGATTTTTATTCGATTCGGGAGCGCGGTACAGGACGCCGATGCTGCGTCGTTCGCGCTCCAAAGGTTAAATGTGTTGTTTTATAATTCTATATTCTTTCATACAAAATTGAGTCTATCTTGGGAACTCTATCAAAAAAATTGTTTTTTTCCGTGACCAGGCCCTAGCCCATGCGGGGCCCCTAGGCAGTTGCCTACACTGTCTTATGGATAACCAGGCCCTGCCTAGATGGAAAGAGTTTCCAGAAGAGTATTGGATCATACATTAATAAATATGGGGTGTAAGTTGGAGAACGTTCGGGAATTCCTAGGGTCACGCGAGGTTAAATCCGTCCACCATGAAAATAGTGGCGATACCTGCTGAATGGAACACTCGGTGCTAAGCAAGGGGCACGTTGGAGATTGTCTCCACCTCGCGAGCCGCCGGCTCCATCGCATAGTTCATCATTGACTTGACGAGGCACACTAAAAACCTGCCCTGCGATGTGCGACCGCTCCTAGAGTCCCGTGAGGGGGTAGCGTGAGAGTAGTGAGGTTACCTGCTGCACGGAGCGCTCGGTGCCGGGCGAGGGGTGCGCCGCAAAGAACGCCTCCACCTCGCGCGCCGCCTGCTCCGACGCGTAGTTCTCCGTCACAGATTTGACAAGGCGTGCCAACAGGAACCCGCCCTGCGATGTACGACCACTCCCATCAGTCATTTTGCGACATTGTTTTGAAAAACCAATCATTTTATTTCATCTATTTAAAATTGTTGGTAGTCAAACTACATTTAGTTACGTCACAAAGATCCGAAGATTCAATCAACCCAGTAAAGATGAACCCGCAAAGAAACTTCACGGGTTTACAAAATCATCACTGGGACCCTTTTAGTGGTGCTTGTTGAGGGAAAACTATGTAACTGAGGAAACTGCAGAGCTGACTGACATGCCAGGAAGAGGTATGTGCATGTGGCAATGAGAAATGCATCAAGAAAATTGCAATTATTATTAGCAAATAAACATTCCAAACCTTTTGACACATCGTCCAAAAAACCAGTGGGCATCAGGTAAAACCAATATCACACACGCTTCCATCTTGAAAATACATTTTAAATAAAATGAATATTGTTAAGGAATAGTTAAACAACAAAACTAAAAGGAGTGATGGTATAACTGACGAATACAGACAGACAGACATGATAAAGTCACAAGTGTTTAAGAATAAGTACAGAACCCTACCTGGTAGCGGTCCATGAACTCCTGCCAGTGGTCTTGGAAGAACCGCCAGGCGAGGTCGCGGCCGTGCTTGCTCATCGCCACCGACACGATCACGAACACCGTGTCCTGCGACCGCACTTCCTCCTGAAACAACCATTTTTCATTCGTACGTCATTGTGGATGAGTCGCACGAAGTTGTGTCAACAAAATGCGAAGTTTGCCAAGCCATTGCAAATAAACTAGTGTAGTAAACGTGTAGGCGTGAATGGAGTGTTACGGTGGAGAGTCGGCGATCAGCAGAACCAGTCAGCACCAACAGGCGCCCTGGGTCATGTGAAACTACCTATTCTCTGGTACCACATTAGGTAGGGCATCAACCGGCGCTCCATACATAAGTTTTTTGTTTCATGGGTGGGCTTTCGGATTTTCACAAGGGCTGCAAAAACAATGCCGGCTAACCAGGTGCTTCTTCCATTCCATGTTTGAAGGTTGAAGGATACCCCAGGTTGCACTTTGAGGGAAAAACTTCGGCAGGGAGTCGATTCCATAGTTTACCAACCTTATTCATAAAAGACCTAGAAGATCGGTGATTTCTCATTTTGGGAATGTCGAAAGTGAATGGGTGCATTCCCTGCCTGTTCCGTGTTGAGCGCTGGTAGAAAGGGGACGGAGGGACAGCGTTATGCAGCTCCAAAGAGTACACTTGGTAAAGACGATAGAATACAGTTAGTTCACGAATCACACGAAAAGCACTGTCCCACTCACGGAGATTGCGAACTGCAGCACCCTCGCGAGCAGCGCCTGGTCGCGCACGGCGCCGAGCGCGCGGCTCACGCGGTCCTTCTCCTCGTGCAGGTCGGCGGCGCGGTACAGCGCGAGGAAGCGGCGGAACTGCGCGTCGCCGCCATCCGCGAGCGCCGCGCGGTAGCACGCCGAGCGAAGGTCCGCCGGCAGCGGCCGCGCGCCGCTCGTGTGCTCCTCGAACCTGCGCACACACCACCGGACATTACGTCGGTTCTAACCGTGACTAATAGATAAGTGATAGGTGGGGAGAGATTGCTAAGTGTTGAATAGAGATAATAAAAGTCCACAGATGGCTTATTTTACGTTTACGGATAAACAGTGTTCAGCTGTAGTAAATATACTTTTTCGCTTAGTCTAAGGAATGTGATATGTATATCGACCGTGAAGCAAGGACACATTAATTGAAGAAAGAGCCCAGTAAAAAGAACTACTTTGCAAATATACTGCAAGGCTGGACCCGAACCAGCAAAACATACGGGAGGAGGGACTGTAGGAGTTCCAAATTATGGTATACAGCCGGTGTCGAAATTGGTGTTCAGCTTACTTATTTAGCTCGATGTTTATCCGTAAACGTAAATTCTACCGTCTAAACGTGTCTACCTAGGCGATATTTTGAATTAAGCTGTTTTTTTCTCGGTGTAACTAGTTCTGGCAGTGTCTAAATAGTTCGACCAGCGAAAATAAGCAGTTTTCAGCGAATTTTGTACGTTGTATGAGTTAACAGTCTAACCCTACTATCCTTTGTCTATGCCGTGACTGACCATAAGCCTGTTTTCTACTGCAATATTGCCTAGCGGTTTTGGCTGTGATTCTCGACCGTGAAGATTTGGTGTGACACCAGCAACACATTCTTTCAAATAAAGGTTTATTTACACAAAATTTGTAGAAAATTTTATGCTCTACAATTTTTACAGTATGCAAATAGCATTTAAATCAAAGGAAGCGAGATATTTTTGTGACCTTTGACCTAAAAAGAAGACGCAGACACGAAATTTTTTTAGGCTTTTGAGACAACTTTTAGAATGCCAAAATCAAGGTTTATACAAGTTTACAGTTTGTTATCTCTCATTCCGAGGTTGACACTCCAATTCTTTTGGCTTTATGACTGTACTATAAGTACTTCCTATAGCAGGAATATTGTGGTTCCAGCCCGGTTCAAAGGCACCGAGAAGGTGAAACAGCGCACCTCTTCTTGGCCTCCTGCACGGTGTCCGGGTCCTCGAAGCTGATCATGCGGTTGAGCAGCAGACTGCGCAGCAGCGTGTCCAGGTGGCTCTCGTCGGGGCGCGGCTCCCAGCCGAGCCGCGCGGCCGCCGCGCCCAGCAGCCGCCGCCCGTAGCACTTAAGCGGCGCGTCGAGCTCCGTGTGCGAGAGCAGCGCCGACAGCTTGCCCAGGCAGTTCGAGATGGACGACCACACCGTGAAGTTCGTCTCCGTGCTGAACGCCTCCATTAGTTTCAGTGACTGTCAAGGAAAATTTTACATTAAGACAATGTTTTTTCCCTCGGTGAAACCATCTGCGATCAGTTTTCAGACTGTAATCAGTCTCTTGAGTGTGCACAGTTTTGTGGGTCAGCATGTCCAATAACATTAGACCTTCTTCCATAATTTGAACAATCAGAACCGGTTGTCGTATTTTTTATATCGTCGTTGCTTGTACTCTGAGGTTAGTATTTTTATGCAAGTGCATTGACATGGTTTATAAGTCTGGTTTTGTATTATTATAATTATATTATTTATGTCACTAGCAGTTAGAAGCTGAATTCGGGGTGGGGTAGATTGGGTAGAGACCATTCTTATTTCTTCCTTCACCATAGGAATCTCTAAATTGTCGAACTTCACTAGTTCGAGTAAACCGAGGAGCTTTCGCTACCTGTTTTGAAATATTTGTACACCAGTAAGTTGAAACAGCAAGATGATGTAGCAACGACAATTTTGAGAAGGGCGTGGTGAGATTGTTCCGACATGAAGAGCGAACGTGACGAAAGCACAGCGAGCATGGAATAAATAAATAAATGTCAAAGTGAGTTCAACTATTTCCTGTATTTACGGCTTAACTACCGAAAGATTTATTTGCAACGAGGACAGCAACGTTAGATATAGAAAATGATACGGGTAACTTTTGCACCTGAATTCAACCCTACATCCGCCCAAAATGTCACTGTCCCGATTGGATCAGGGTTATGTATTACTAGCCAACCGTCCCAGCTTCGCACAACAATAATGGAATCCATTCTGTCATTCCATATTAGTGCATGGTGCCAGATTTGAGTATTCTTTATTATTACTTTATACACCAGCAGCTCGAAGCGATCGTGTTGAGTACACTTTTTAAATATATTTTATGATTGATTGCTTCTGTTAGGTAAACTTATTAGTTTTATTTTTTCAAATGTTTGTCAGGTTGATTATTAAAACTGTTACTGATTTAGCACTTATTACTTCTTGTGGTAGCTTGTTCCAAGATTGCACTACTCGGTTAGTTAGAAAGTACTTTCTTGGGTTGGAATTGGAACTGGTTCGGTTTTTGACAGCACTTCTTCTGTGCTCGCCGAGCGATTTGAATCTGATTTGCTAAGGAATAACAAAAAAACTAAAAAACAAATATGTTTGTCCAATCATTGCCTGCAAATGTCATCAAAATCGGTTTTTTATTCCATAAGGGACTTGTAGATTTTTACATATTCAGATTAATAACCTCGTGCGTGGGCGTGTGACCGGCCTGCACCATCGCGAAGCAATCGTCGAGCAGGCCGAGTCGATCGAGCGGCGGCAGCGTGGAGCCGCGCACCGCGCTAACCAGCTGCGAGAGCATCTCCGACGAGTAGCGCGTGCGGTAGTAACCAACCTGCACACATACATCAATGCTTCATTAGACTTTTTTTATGAAAAACCGGTATGGGTGGCTGTGCCAAAGGTGTTCAGAAAAGCCAGAAACACCTCGCCTCGCGAAACCACGCTCAGCGAGGCGCCATGCCAGCGGATTTGCGGACTATGGCTGAGCTATCGAGCTTGTTCAAATTACGCTTGAAGACTCCCAGGTTATAGGTATAAGGAAAGGCATCCGCCGGTAGACAGTTCCATATCCTGGCGGTACGGCAGAGAAATGACATGCATTAGTCATTCTAATTCGAATAGTCATTGTAGTTTAAAATTGTGTCATTATACTTTGAATTGGTTTTACACGTCTTGCAATATTTTCATTGAAGTGTAATTTGCCTTTACGGGATTACGTAAGCGCCAAGGCAGCTGAACATGGATTGTTAATACGGGCGCCGGTCATGGCTTCAATCTCGCACCGCTTTCTTTCTCATGAGTGCGTTTTTTCATGGTTCGGAATACAGGTAAAATAGTAGATCACTCTCCTTTACTGGGTAGTAGGGTTGAGTTGGAGTGCAACAGAACCAACCCAGGCAGACTTAACACACTGAATGCCAGGGTTTCGCTATAGAGCAAACGCTGTGGCCACCATACAAATTGAAAAAGATGAAAATACTACCGCTCTCATTCAAGAGTGTCCAACCCAAATATGTAAAAAAATACCTATTAATAAAGTAACTTTTTTATCAACGCATTGTTTATTTGATGTGCCAGCCCACATTTCTTAGTCCGTTCCCAGGTGCCTGAGCCGTAAACTTGAAAAACCGGCCAAGTGCGAGTCGGACTCGCACACGAAGGGTTCCGTACCATCGCACAATATTTTAAAAAAACACGTTTTTTGTATGGGGCCCCCCTTTAATTATTATTATTTAAGAATGTTACCTATTTGTTGTTATAGCGGCAAAATAAATACATAATCTGTGAAAAATTCAGCTTCTTACCTGTTACGGTTCATGAGATACAGCCCTGTGACAGACGGACAGACGGACGGACGGACGGACGGACGGACAGCGGAGGCTTAGTAATAGGGTTCCGTTTTCACCCTTTGGGTACGGAACCCTAAAAACGATAAACTATTTCGTTGCGACACCTAGATAGATTCAGACCAGACAAACTAGTTCGTTTCTGGCATTCAATGTGTTAACTGGCCCTACGAAGTAGTGAACAGGTTCACTTGACAATATAATTTTATTTTTAATGCGCGATATACTTTTATAGATAATATTCCCATATCTATGTTATTGCTGCAGGTAGGCTATTGTGCAATGTAATTGTTGGTAAATGGACCCCATAAAAGAGTTCCAAGCTTTGAACCGAAGTTTGATTTAAAGTTCGACCAAAAAGTAATTTGACGCACTAATTACTTATGAATAATAAATATAACCTCATATGTTGCGGCCAAATTATTTCAGAATTTTAGGTTAATAGGTTTTTTTGTAATAGCATTTAGAAGTTTTAGTTAGATGGGTCTATAAAATATATTAGCGCTTAATCATACAAAATATCAGAAAACAAATCCAATGTACCCAAAAATTCTGAAAATTATGAGGCCATCTTATTGTCCCATCATTCCTCAGTACTTACCGTGCCAGGGTTGAGTTTGACCCACGAGCTCTCCGCGACCCCCTCCAGCACCACCTCCTGCGTCCGCTTCTCCAGTACTGTCGACAGCGCCACCTGCTCGACCCAATCATATTCACACTCAGTTTGGTTCAGCTAAATAATGCCATTTCTAAGAACAGGGTTACATTCCAATGGATAAAATAGGTTTTGATAAATATACTCATTAAGGGTGTGATAACACCAGATTGAATTCAGTTCCATAAGGGCGTAAGTGAAACAATATTTTATTATTATTAAAAATAACTATTACTTCGTCTGAAAGATAAAAGATAAAAGATGAAAGGTGCATTGATGGTTTGGATATATTTGCAACCTATAACGGTAAATATCCAACGCTCTCATTCCGTGTTCAAACTTTTTTTATGAAAGTTTATGAATAATTGTCTAATTTGAGAACACAAAGCACCAGAGATTTACAGTTTTATCTTTAAAGTATAGCTAGACCATCAATCTACATATTTATTTTTTTCATTAACGAAATTCGTTGTGGTTATTTTTAAATATAATAAAATGTTTTACTTAAACTTAAACTTAACACAATCGGCTATTAGAGATAACCACAGGGAGTGGTTCAGGGCTCAGTCTTAAGCCCGATATTATTTGCACTATATACCTCAGATATGTTACTCTCGTTAAGACATACTGCCTCACATCTATATGCCGATGACACTCAGCTTTATATAGGAACATTTCCAAGTTATGAGCATGTCATGAACACAGTCTCAAAACTAAACGACGATCTCGATGCTATAGCTGATTGGGCAGAATCCCACAACCTAACTATAAATCCCAGCAAAAGCAAACTTTTACTTCTTGGTACTAAACACCAATCCAACCCTATTTCCCAATATAACCCAGATGTACGCATGAAAGGGGAACCCATCCCAATTGTAGACCAAGCAAGAAATCTGGGCGTGATCTTTGACCCTCAGTTAAGATTTGACGCTCACGTGGAAAGCAAAGTTCCCAAATGCTTTGCAGCTCTAAAGACTCTTTATAAACTTCGCCCCTACTTAAAGACGGAAGTTAGGCGAAAGCTTACTGATGCACTTGTCCTGTCTAACCTAGACTACGGAGATACGGTCTACGGACCATGTTTACTTAATAAAACATCTAAACGGGCACAACGGGTTCAAAATGCCTGCGTTCGCTACTGCTACAATGTTCCTAAACATACCCACATCAGTCCATATCTAAAAGACTCATCAACCCTAAACATGACAAATCGCTATAAGCGTACCCTAATTCAAAAGGTGATACATTAAAAAAAACCAACATACCTTCATGAGAAATTGACATGGTCTAGCGAAAACCACAGATATCACACTAGGGCTAGCAGCTACTTATTAATTATACCACGGCATACTCTAAGAGCATATAGAGGTAGCTTTAGTTACGCCGCAGCTAAGATATGGAATGACTTACCTCCTCCTATACGCATTAAAAAGTTACATTCATTTAAAAATGCTTATCGTAAATGGCTGCTTGATCAACAATGAGAAAACGAATAATGATATAAGCATACCCACCTTCACACCGTACATAATCAGACTCTTTACTGCGTTTTCAATATCCTCTTACACACCCTGAAATACATGTACACACACATTTATACACCCACTCACACCCTAACAGATACTCCGTCACCCTCTTACATGCAAACACGTAGGTACACCCCAAAAACTTGCTATTCTATTTAAAAAAAATGTATTACTAAACTATGTACATCTATATAACAAATAACATCGAAATATATAACCATTATTTCCTAAGTAACCTTTTATATTACCATTACTGAGCAAGGTGGTGGCTGCAAACCAGCGGCTCTCGTCTGCCCGCGAGGTGAGTCGAGAGCACTATCGCTGAGCCTCTTTCCTTTTCTCTCAACATAAAATAAACGAAAGATAATGTATTCGATTCAAGTCTCTGCTACTTAAATTGTTAATTTTACACCTGTTTGCGCAATGTTTTTGATGCTCTGTATCTGTTTGTTTTATTTTGTGTTTCTTGGGAGAATAAAATGAATTTGAATTTGAATTTGAATAATAACCACTGACTCTCCGATTAAGGGAGAGACCTTAATCGGGGAGTCAGTGGTGACTCCAAAAAATATTGTTAAAAATCTACAAAATGCTAAATTTTCCAAGCGTAAAAAGCACCTATACGTTTTTCAGAAAGCTGGTTGTCTTTTGAAGAAAATCAACATAAAATCATTGTGTCTGTGAAAACAAATATAACAATACGAGTGTAGGCTGAACTATAGCCGCGCGATAGAGCCACAGAGGCGGTGATATTAGAGTGTAGATGTACAATGTGACGTGATGTGACCAACCTTGTCGGGTTGCTCCTCCGTGGAGATAGTGATGGGTATCATCCAGAGGGTGCCCTCATCTCCCTTGCTGCCGTCCGCGCAGAACTTCTCCTGGGTGAGCGTCAACACGCGCTCCGCGCCGCGCTGCTCGCTGCACACCTGCATTTATTTATAAGTTTTAGACAGGCAGCATATGCTGATGCGTCTACATCCAGTGATTAACTTGATAAATATAGTTGCTAAGTGGTTTTATTTTGGGGTTTTTCTTAACTTTAGATTTTGTTTGACATGGTTATCCAGTCTATTTTTAAATTGGTTGGTGGTCGTAGAGTTAATCATATCCTCTGGGAGTTTATTCCATGCCATTACTACTCGGTTGGATGTGTAGTTTTCACGAGTATTTGTTCTAGAGTCCGTGACTTGCAGTTTCATGTTGTGCCCTCGAAGATGAACATTCTGGTTGCGTGAAAATATTTCAATGAGTTCTGGGCAGTCGTACTTAAAGGTGTGCATCAACCAATTCATATGTAACTGTCATACCTACACAGTCTTTATACTAATGGAGTTTACGTACGGAACCGTTATATCGTCAGTAATGCAAGCTGTTCCATTGTTCCATATACGACTGCAGCCCCTACCTGTGTCAGGTGGTAGGGTTAAGGCCGCGTACTACACTAGGGCTGAGATAAATAGACGTAACAGAAACTAAGACTAATGAATAGTAGTACTTTTTGACGTCACAAAGTCCTACTTTTCGTTAGTCTTAGATTCTGTAACAACTATTTATCTCAGCCCAAGTGAAACACAGTAATTCGTTAATTTCTCGGAGAGTACTTAACTTATCAAGCACAAATTTATTATTATTTAACTTCAGGTATATCCGCGCTAAATAAATGATTTTCGTTTCCATTTCTCGTTATTTCTTTCAAGTAGTAAGCGGATGGGTTAGTACCATCGCGTGAATGGAAAGATGGTTTTCGACCATCTTTCCAATTAAAAATTGTACTCCTTTTCCATCCAATTCATGTAGCCGTATTGCTCATAAATGGAAGGTTCTGGCATGGCACCTAATTCGGGAATGAGATATGCTGGGCTAATATCATGACGGTGGGTGTAGTATTAGCCATCCATGTCCAGTTACATAAAAAACATAACGTAACTACTGTAAAAAATTAAATAGGCAAACTCTTAAAAAAATCAAAATGAGAGAGACCACAGACAAGTAAAGAACCTACACAATGGCGTCAATCATGCATCCCTAAATGCCGGCTGTCATGATAAGTAAACAGTGTTCTTCTCCGTCATAAATGTAGGTGTATGGAGCTATGTACGCACCTGCACGACGGGGAAGCCCATCTGCTTGGTCCAGGTGGACATGACGGCGCCCACCGGCTTGTGCGAGGCCTCCTCCAGGGCGGCCCACAGGTCCTCCGTGAATGTGTTCTTGTACTGCAACAATCATTATACAACATTAGGCAACAATCAGTACACACTTTGACATTTGTATCGGCAGCAATGCACTCGGTAGTATTTTTGAGTTAGTAGCAGTCAGGCAGTTGCAGATGGTCATGGAGTCGTTATTGTGATGAAGACATGTTGACAATTGAATAATAAAACACCAAACAATGTATAAATTTACACAAGTCTATTTTTGAACAGTAGACATTTTAAAACGACTGGCTCGGCTAAAAATGTTACATATTATTTAATATTTTTTTCATTTCATTTATTTAAACTTTTTGGTAGTCAAAACACACAAGTTACGTCACAAAGATCCGCGGATTCAATCAACCCAGTAAAGAAGAGCCCGCAAAGAAACTTCACAGGTTTACATAACATATTTTTTCGTCCACAATTATGAATGAATATAATTATCGAACATACTCACAAAATTTCAAGAGAATCGGTTGAGAAATGCGACCCGAAAAGGAGAACAGCCGGACATACGAAACCTTTTCGCCCAATCTAAATCGGAGACGCCACGCTCGAGCTTTGCTCTTCGCTCGGTCAATTATTAAATTAGTTATACTCATATTTGCAAGCACACACGGGAAGCACGAGTATATTCTTGAAAAATATTTTTATTATACCACAAAAAAACTGGGACCTAGGCCGGTAGTCTCAGTTGTCACCTAAATTGGCGTTACGGCGAACCGATCGACGCCAATTTAGGTGAGAACTCAGACTGACCACTCAGCTCAGAAAAACTGATCTATGCAGACTGTTGCGAGATAAGTTATAGAAACTTCAGGGATAAAAAGTCAGCAGAAAAAGCCTTGACACAAAACTAATTTGATCTATTTTTTTGCAGTTTGCGAACAGTGAAAAAACATCAGAATTGCCCTAATAATTCTAGTACTTTCTATTCTAAAAGTTTCCGTAAAAGTCCTACACAGAGGTGTGTCTAATCAATTATTGACAATATAAAAGTAAAAACGCATGTGCGGCATATATATGGAAGGTTGGTTAATGTGAATTATTCGTTTTTTTTGTGATTTATCTGTATTTTTTGCGGCAATCATCAGCTGACTTCAATGAAATATTTTACATTTAATGCAACATATATCATTGGATTGCTCTCCGATCCACATATTTCTTTAGTTTTAGTTTTAATTTAAATTTTACTTTTAGATGTTAGACTAAATATTAATTTAAGATAGCTTTACTTCATTGTAATTTTATTTCGATTCAATAAATATACTCTTTGTCTGTAATCTAATAAATCTAATAATCTAATAAATAATATAAAGGGGAAAGTTTGTAATAATGGATGGATGGATGGATGGATGGATGGATGGATGGATGGATGGATGGATGGATGTTTGTTACTCTTTCACGTAAAAACTACTGAATGGATTCTAATGAAACTTTACAATAATATAGCTTATACATCAGAATAACACATGGGCTACAATTTATGTGCCCATGGGCTTTACAACTTTCACGGGGCTGCGAAAACGATGCCGGTAGCGATACTTCACACTAGGGGGAGAGGAGCCGGGGGCGGTGGCGGGGAGCGGCGGCGGGGGGAGGGCAGACGTCGTGACTGTTTGGTGTCCGTTTGGCGAATTTTCAAGGCACTAGCGATTTGTAAAACTTACTACATGTACATTTAACTACCCGGGAATTAGGATTGGCTAAATAGAATTCAGTTCCGCTTACGCTAAGATGGGGCTGTCATACAAACTGCAATGCTATGCACGGCTCGGCTTTGCGGCGGCAGCGCTTACTTTTACTGAAGTACGGCTTGGTATTTCCTGCAACTTTAGGACTACTTGGCATCACGCTAAATCGCCGGAGGAGCGACCAACAGAATAAAATCCTTGAGAACCAATTACTCGATTTAGATGTGCATTGTATCTACGTCTAGCCTGATTCTACTAAAAACTTATAGATTACATAATATAACGCTTCATTACCAGAAGGGTAAGTAGTGAGTCTTAAAGTCTTATAACATGCGAACCACTTACCTGATTTATATGCGTATTTTATCAATGTATAGCATCTCTGGGAGCAGTCAGGTTCGAGATGGGTTACTGTTTTCGATGTTGAGGCTGGCTGTGGGTTGGAGTCCACGCAAAACTTACCTACGTTACACGTTACTTACTAGGTAAGCAATGTAGCAGTGAAAGTGCAGAAAGGTTCTCGCGGCAAATGTTTTTTTTTTTAAATAGCCACCAAAGGTCAACGAAGCTCTAAATGGGAATTATTGGATGTTTCTCATTAAATCATGCTATTTCGGCTCGAACGATCTTGATTAAATTTGGTACATGGATACATTGTCCTGGACCAGTTTGACCCTATTTTGGACCAGTCATGTGGGCTACTTTTTATCCATGAGATAATTTAGCCGACACTAACCCGAGCGGAGCCGGGTACCGCAGCTAGTAATATAAAGGGGAAAGTTTGTAATAATGAATGGATGGATGGATGGATGGATGGATGTTTGTTACTCTTTCACGTAAAAACTACTGAATGGATTCTAATGAAACTTTACAATAATATAGCTTATACATCAGAATAACACATAGGCTACAATTTATGTGCCCATGGGCTTTAGAACTTTCACGGGGCTGCGAAAACGATGCCGGTAGCGCTACTTCACACTAGGGGGAGAGGAGCCGGGGGCGGTGGCGGGGAGCGGCGGCGGGGGGAGGGCAGACGTCGTGACTGTTTGGTGTCCGTTTGGCGAATTTTCAAGGCACTAGCGATTTGTAAAACTTAGTACATGTACATTTAACTACCCGGGAATTAGGATTGGCTAAATAGAATTCAGTTCCGCTTACGTTAAGATGGGGCTGTCATACAAACTGCAATGCTATGCACGGCTCGGCTTTGCGGCGGCAGCGCTTACTTTTACTGAAGTACGGCTTGGTATTTCCTGCAACTTTAGGACTACTTGGCATCACGCTAAATCGCCGGAGGAGCGACCAACAGAATAAAATCCTTGAGAACCAATTACTCGATTTAGATGTGCATTGTATCTACGTCTAGCCTGATTCTACTAAAAACTTATTGATTACATAATATAACGCTTCATTACCAGAAGGGTAAGTAGTGAGTCTTAAAGTCTTATAACATGCGAACCACTTACCTGATTTATATGCGTATTTTATCAATGTATAGCATCTCTGGGAGCAGTCAGGTTCGAGATGGGTTACTGTTTTCGATGTTGAGGCTGGCTGTGGGTTGGAGTTCACGCAAAACTTACCTACGTTACACGTTACTTACTAGGTAAGCAATGTAGCAGTGAAAGTGCAGAAAGGTTCTCGCGGCAAATGTTTTTTTTTTAAATAGCCACCAAACTTCAACGAAGCTCTAAATGGGAATTATTGGATGTTTCTCATTAAATCATGCTATTTCGGCTCGAACGATCTTGATTAAATTTGGTACATGGATACATTGTCCTGGACCAGTTTGACCCTATTTTGGACCAGTCATGTGGGCTACTTTTTATCCATGAGATAATTTAGCCGACACTAACCCGATCGGAGCCGGGTACCGCAGCTAGTATATAATAAAAACATTTGGGTACACCTATAAACCATGAGTGTGCATGGTAAATATTGACTTACCTCACCACAATTTCCGCCTTAAAGTGGTTTTGTGGTTTTGCGAGGTTATTGAATAATAAAGGAAAGTATTTACCACACCAGCCGTGGTGTGGTAAACACTTTCCACCGCATGTGATATCGAAATAAATTCATAATCTCGACTGAAACAACTACTGAAAGTTAATAAACATGCAAATAATCATAATTCAATGTAGCCGTGCAATATAAGGAAGGTCCTGGCATGGCACCTAGTTCCTACGTGGTGAGTTGGGCTAATACCATGACAGAAGGTGTGGTATTAGCCAACCATGTCCAGTCACATTAACAAAAAAAAAAGCACTGAAATATCATATCCCTCGGTGCCTGATAAAAGAAAATTGTATCACTGTTACTAATAAACCCAGATCATCCTCTGAATAGTTATACAATGTTTTGTCCTTTGCTTAGACATGCAGTTTCTAATTCGAGAGAACAAAATAACAGGGATATACAAATAACACATAATATTAAGTAAATATACTTTTTCGTACTAAGCAGGTACGTCGCTTATTCCAAGCTTCACGGTCGATTATACATACATACATGTCACATTCCTTGGAACACATAATATTATTTGGGTCACCTTCATTAAGTCCAAAAAGCATAAGGTCCAAAACACAGAATGTCCAAAAGTATGTATTTTTCGTGTGTATTATGAAATGCATATAATCTAACCTAACCTAACCTAACAGAACTAAAAATATCCGTATTCATAAGTATTTTGGACGGTATGGGTTTTGGACCTTAAGTTTTTGGTCTTAATGATGCGTACCCGATTATTTGTATATCTTGTTCCATGTCCAATTACACTATTTCAATCCTTTCATTAAAACTAAATTCAGAAACAATGGGGTGATAACGAATGTAACATCAGTTCATTGTTGTTATCAGTTTTATCATTGAGTGTGAGTAAACATTGTGATAAACACAAAGAAATTAATGTAAATGGTTTAAAGCATTACATTATTTAGAGATAGTGCACATGTTGCAGACGTATTGCTCCGATATTCAGTTTATCTCATTTTATATAACACTAGCTGAGGTGCCTGGCTCGGTCTGTACGATTTGCTCGTATTGTAGAGGTTGTCAAATCTATTTTTAAATTCAATGCAACCATGCTAATAAAGGGAAGGTTCAGGCATGGCACATAATTACTTCGGGATAATATCGCGACCGTGGGTGTGGTATTAGACATCCATGTCCATTTACATAAAAAAAGTTTATAAACCTATAGCTAGAAACCTTACACCGACAAGTCAAAATGAAACCTATAGATTCTACTACACCAATCGACAACGAAGCTGCAACAAAACTTATGATTGCATTTTCTTTTAAACTTATTCCTACAATCGTTTAAAGTTAAAATTTCACAATTCAACTAGTACAGCTCGTGGTGTAGGAGCTAAAGGACTTGCCTTTCATGCGAGAGGTTATGGGTGCAAATCCTCGACGCACTCATGCATCACTTTCTTAGTTGGATAAATGCATTTCGTTAAGAGTGAGAGCTGTTCCATGGTTCGGAACCCATGTAAAACTGTAGGTCCCCTTCCCCTACTAACCCCTGTTTTCACTAGCTCCAGTTACCCGAAATCTGAAAAGTAACTTTCGGTTACATTGCATATTTACATGGTGTAACCGAAAGATAACTTTGGGATTTTTGTAACTGGAGGTGGTGGAAACGGGCATAAGTGGTAGGGTTAAGCCGCCCGGGTTGGTACCACCGCATTGAATCGAACTATGGTTGAAGAGGCAATGAAAAATTGTCTGTGTTTTCCATTCAGTTCCATTCCTTCATTCCATTCATTCCATCCGTGCACATAAAGGGAAAGTCCTGGCATGGCACCTAATTCCTTCAGAATGTGGTGTATTGGGCTAACATCATGAGGGTAGTTGTGTGGGATAAGCGATCCATATTGAGTTCCATAAAAAAAACGTCGCAGGATTGTCTTCTCTTTTAAACTTATGCTTAAGGTGGGCCATCCCGCTCAACTCCCCATACAAACGGGGAAAGAAGATCACGCCCATATTTCTTGTCTAAGATCCCAAATTTTACTCAAAATAGCTTTATTTGATCGAACTAGATTTCTGATGACCGTTGGCATTGCACAATTGTGTTTAGTTTCTAATTTATAAGGTCCGAAAGTTCGAATTTTTCGCGCGTTTTATACAATAACTTTGGAGGTGGATTACGCAATGATAAAGTAAGAATATCTTAAAAAGATTTGTCATCAGACATAGCTTATTTAACCAAGATATATAATCTATTTGGTTTTTGTTAGATTTTTTACTACGGCGGTCGTTTACTTTTAGCTATAAGTCGTTTTGAAATTAAAATTTTCGTAAATCTTACCAAATCATACACTATGCACATTGTCTTTTTTGTGGACATATTGCATCTTCCTCATCACGGAGCCTGTCTTTTTCTTTGAAACAGAGAAGGCCCCAGAGCGCAACAGCACGGTTTTGTACCGTGCCCGCGAATGAGTTAGTCCCGCCGGGTTGGACCACCAAAACAGTTTTAAAGTAAAAATTTGACAATTCAGCTAGATCATCTACTAAAACATCAATGCATTACTGCAACATACTACACGGTTTCAGAGCAAAGGAGAGGCGTTGTAAATTATGATTGACTTTCCGATTGATAACCACGAGTCTTCACGTGTAACGCTAGAAGCAGAAATAGAGCAGCAAACTCGAATGCACTCCTCGATAAGGCGGCGGCCGGCGGCGCGCGGGGGGCGTCGGCACCACAGACCTAGGATAGCGCGCTGTGCCTGCAAGACGAACATAGCGTGGGAGTAAGACGTCAACTCAAGCACCACTACCGCGACACATCTGCCTGATGATACCACTTCTGAAATCGTTATTGAGTCGCGCTCATGGAATGTGAAATGTTTTATTGTGAAATCTTTATGATTTCTCTAGTTAGGGTTCCGTACCCAAAGGGTGCCAACGGAACCCTGTTACTAAGCCTCCGCTGTCTGTCCGTCCGTCCGTCCGTCCGTCCGTCCGTCCGTCCGTCCGTCCATTCGTCCGTCTGTCACAGGGCTGTATCTCATGAACCGTAATAGGTAGGCAGCTGAAAATTTCACAGAGTGTGTATTTATTTTGCCGCTATAACAACAAATAGGTGAAATTAAAAAATGTAAAAATTAATGGGGGGCCCCATACAAAAAACCTGATTTGTTTGGTGTTTAATCATGTAAGATGGTACGGAACCCTTCGTGTGCAAGTCCGACTCGCACTTGGCAGGTTTTTTTTCTTTAAGAAAGCATAGTTAACTTTGCATTTATAGATTATTTAGAGAACGGGAGCAAAAAACCCGGACAAAAACCCTTTTTTTATGGCAAATAGGGGTGACCCACTGATTCTTTGTCCATCAAATTTCATAAATTTTCCTCAAGATTTCAAAGTGAAACTTCAGATCATTATTTTACAGCTACACAGCCATTTAGAAATTGTTTTTAGTAAAAAAGTAAATTTCAATACATTTTGTATGAAACGATTTTGGTCTCATCCGTCAGTTGACTCTGTATGTCTTTTATAAGCCTATGGTCGGCACAGAGCCAGTTGCGTAACCGCGCACTCGCCGAGTGCTCTATTGCTGCATGCGGCGTGAGGCGTGCGTCGGCGTGCACCGCACCGCACCGCAGCGCGACCCATTAGCGTCCCATTAGGTTGAGAATGTGGCCACTTCCTTGTGGCCACATTCTCAACCTTTGCTTTCCAGGTGTCTTCAAAGCCCTCGTACATTTCAGTGAAACGCGCGTGGAGAAAATATGTAAACAAATTGAGAATTATATAAAGTAACAGAAGGAAGTTTTATCTAGTCCTTCGGAATACTCTTAGAATCTATAGGGTCAGTATATAACGGGATATGGGTATGGTGCGTAACGAGGCAATCCACGACGTACCAGAGTAGTCGATATTGGACACCGGGTGGCTAAGCTCAAGGGCAGTGGGCTGGCCGCGTCAGCCCAAGAGACGATGACCGTTACAGTAACCGTGTCCTGCAATGGCGGCCGTGGACAGGAAAACGGAGTGTGGGAAGAACACCCGCCAGGTGGGACGACGACATCAAGTGCGTCGGCGGAAAGCAGTGGTTCCGTACCGCTGAGGGCCGGGAGGACTATAAAAATTGAAGAGGCGTATGTCCAGCAGTGGACGCAAACACGCTGACTGACTGACTGATAGTATACAACGGAATGGACTCCCTGCCGAGGTGCTTCCCCCAAAGTACAAACAAAGGGTCCTTCAAATATGAAGAAGCACCTGGCCCACACAGGCTGGTTTTCACAGCCCCCCTGAAAGCCCATGGGTGTCGTCGGCCCGCCCGGGTAGGAACCATTGTATTGGATGAAATGTGGTCGCAGTGGCAATGAAACATTGTCCGTGTTTATCATCCAGTTCGTGCATTAAAGTTCTGGCATGGCGCATAATGGTGTTTTGGACTTATATTATGACAGTAGATGAGCCATCCATGTTCAGTTCCATAAAAAAATACTTCACTTTTTTTTTATTTAAAATTAATTTATAGGTGAAACGCTTGGCTTCTACGCTAACAATGTATGTTATTTGTTACATCTAGTAAACAGTTTTATAATTGAAAGAAGAAAAAAAATTACATCGTAAAAAAAAGGAGCCATGACAAGATCCTTAAGAACGGCCCGTAAGCTATGCTCCCCATACAAACGTAGTTTACTAATAATTTGGAAACCGCTATTCCAATTAAATTGATATTTAATATATAATATCAGGTAACAAATATCTATGTCTGCATGCTTTTGTTTTTTTGAAAAATCCAAACCGAATGAAATGAAAGCAAAAAGAAAATCTTTATACGAATTTTGTTTTCTCTATGGTTTGACCCAGAATACATTTACCGAAAAAACAAAGGCATGCAGACACAGATATTTGTAGCCTTATATTAGATACCAAATATCAAGTAAGTTGGAACATTGGTTTTCAAATGATTAGTAAACTACGTTTGTATGGGAGGCGAATTTTTCAGGTGCTTACGGGCCGACCTTAAGAGGGTAACGAGGTGATCGAGTTCCATACAATGGCTCATCAAGAGAATTGAGTCAATTTAAGGAATAATTTTCCAAAATTTTGTACATTAAATAAATCCACTGAGAGGTAAGTCTGTACGTTTGTTTTTTTTTTAAACTTATCTTACATCAATGATATAAGCCTCGATCTGTATTATAAATGTTTAAGGGCGTATTTCATGCATATAAGTTTAGTTACCAAGAAAATAAAAACGTACAGTCGTAGATCTCAGTTGGTTTATTTAATGTGCAAAATTTCAGAAAAATATTTCTTAATTTGACTAAGGAAACAGGCACGAGTGATTGCACCCTATCACCTCATTATCCCCTTAATCCTAACGCTTGTTAAGTGTATACGCGAGCGCATATAGAAAAGCCGCTACCCACTATCACTGCCCAGCGTCTACCTACACGGGCGAGTACAGCAAGCGTTCACTCTCATTTCACTTTCTAAGCCGCGGCGGCGCGGCGGGCGGGGCGGGCGGGACGGCTGCGGCCCGGTCGCGGCGGCGCGGCGGGCGGGGCGGGCGGGACGGCTGCGGCCCGCGCCCGCGTGAGGTAACAGTTACTTCTCACGCACCATTTACTCGGAGCTCAATTATCTAACTGCGGTGGAAACACAATTTGTGGCCTTAGGGCTGTTCCGAACCAAACCTTTTTATTCCAGGACGCAAAAAAAAATGTACTTTAAGGATGTTCCGACCCATACAATGTTTTTTTCACACAGAACGCAAAAAGTATTGCACTTTAAGCCACGAATTAATAATAAAAGTTGAATATAGTCTTATTACTTGCAGCGAAAACAATTTCACAATTTCAGGATTATTGGTTTTGTTACAATTTATTTAAATACGATTTTTATTTAACAGCGCCATCTAATGGTGTAAAACTTCTAATCGGCAATTACAACGAAACCATTAAACCTGAAATTGTGAATATGTTTTCGCTGCACCTACTATGGCTATATTTAATATTTTTGACGAATTCGTGCCTTAAAGTGCAATACTTTTTTCGTTCTGTGTAAAAAAAACATTGTATGGGTCGGAACATCCTTAAGTCACAAATCCTTTTATTCATGTGAAATATAGCCATAATAGTTGCGGCGTAAAAAGTTTCAGAATTTCAGGTTTATTGGTTTTGTTACAATTCAAAAATTTTATTTTAAATTATTATATGTTTTTTTTATGGAAACTGACATGGATGGCTAATACCACACAACTACCGTCATGATATTAGCCTTATACACCACATTCCAAAAGGAATTAGGTGCCACGCCAGGACATTCCCTTTACGAGCACGGCTACACTGAACTGGTTGGAAAATACGGACCATTTTTTATAGCCGTTTCGACCACCTTTTCATCCATAACGATGGTACCAACCCGGGCGGGCTTAACCCTACCACCCCGTAGAGGAAGGGCATCTACGGATTTACATGACTTCCAATACATGGTACAGCTCGCATTCGTGACGAAATGCACTTATCCAACTCAGAAAAAGAAAGAAAGTTGTGCATGAATGCGGCGGGGATTTGAGCCCATTACCTCTGGCAAGCGAGGGAAGTCACTAAGCTATGAGCCACTCAGTCAGAAGGCGAGAAATAAGTCATTCATGTCCCATCCATATCACATGTTGGTCGGCATGGTTTTCGTAGCGACCCTGTCAGTTCGAAATTCCATGGGCGTCGTCGGGCACCTTAAGAGGTCCTGGCGTACGCCAGATACCGCACTAAACATTAACATAGAACATACCTGGAACCGCTTGAGGTAGATGTTCATGCCCTTGCGGAAGTCATCGTCGCCGATGTAGCGGTGCAGCATTCGGATGACGGAGGCGCCCTTGTTGTACGAGATGTCGTCGAAGATCTCGTCGATCTCCGACGGGTGTCCCACCGGCACCTCGATCGGGTGGGAGCTCTTCAGGCAGTCCAACTCAAGAGCCCTGTGAACAGTACTTCATGTTTATCAAATCCTTTAAAGGTGCCGTTAGCCTAGAAGTAACCGTGGGTCTCTCTTGTTGTTGACAATGAGAAGGACGGATTGAAGAGTTCTTCATGGTTCGGAACCCATGCTATACTGTAGGTCAAGAGAGTCAAGCTTTGCAAAATAGTTACAAAGTTGTTATTTGAAAGGGTTCTTAAGAGCGCCCCTCCCGACGAGACTAACTTATTGGCTGGCGGGCACAGAATCGTAATATTGCGCTCTGGCACCATCTCTAGTTCAAAGAATAAATCAGTCTCCGTGATGAGGAGGATGCAGCATGTCCACAAAGCCGATAATGCGCATATTGTTTGATTTAGTTAGATTAACCAAAATTTCAATTACAAAACGACTTATAACTAAAGTAAATCGCGAACGCCGTAGAAAAAAATCAAACAAAATCCAAATCGCTTATGAATATTGATGGAACAAGCTAGGCTAGATGACTAACATTTTTGAGATGTTTTTATTTTATCGTTGAGTAATCCAAGACCAAACTTATTGCATGAAGCGCACAAAAAATTCGAACTTTTGGACCTCATAACGATGGCAATGAACATCAAATATAGTTTGAAAAAATAAAGCTGTTTTGAGTATAATTTTTTATCTCTGACAAGAAATAAGCGCATGATCTTCTTTCCACGTTTGTATGGGGAGTTGAGTGGTTTTGGACCTCATAACTTAGAAAACAAAACGCATTTTTACAATGCCAATGATCATCAAATATAGTTTGAAAAAATAAAGCTGTTTTGAGTATAATATTTTATCTCTGACAAGAAATAAGCGCATGATCTTCTTTCCACGTTTGTATGGAGAGTTGAGTGGTTTTAGACCTCATAACTTAGAAAACAAAACGCATTTTTACGATGCCAATGATCATCAAATATAGTTTGAAAAAATAAAGCTGTTTTGAGTATATTTTTTTATCTCTGACAAGAAATAAGCGCATGATCTTCTTTCCACGTTTGTATGGGGAGTTGAGTGGTTTTGGACCTCATAACTTAGAAAACAAAACGCATTTTTACAATGCCAATGATCATCAAATATAGTTTGAAAAAATAAAGCTGTTTTGAGTATAATTTTTTATCTCTGACAAGAAATAAGCGCATGATCTTCTTTCCACGTTTGAACGGGGAGTTGAGTGGTTGAGTCCCGCTTCAAAAAGGTATTTTTTTATGATAACTGACATGGATGGCTAATACCACAATGATAATAACCCAACAAACCGCATTCCCGAAAGAATTAGGTGCCATTCCAGAACCATCACACGGACAATTTTTCATGGTCGCTTCAACCATAGTTTCATCCAATGCGGTGGTACCAACCGTGGCTTAACCCTACCACCTAGTAGCGGAATGAGACCTGCAGTTTACATGTACATACATACAGGTGGTATGGCCTAATATACGGCCTATGCAGACTAAACATAATTTTGTCATGCGTGTGTGGCAGTAACGTAATGCCATGTGTCATAGAACAAATATAACCAATTTAATAAACTTGGGCAGAACTTATTTGCTGATAAGTTTTGGTTAGGTTAGGTTAATTTAGGTTGGATAAGGTTGCAATTCGCGGTAACCAAATTAAATAATCATATTGGTTCATTGTCGCATATGAGTTTTCTTATCATAATAAAACCGGCATGATAATCAATTGTATTATCTTTCCCCAGCAACAATGGATGTGCGCAGACAGTGAATAAACATTGGCACAGGCACTGCATGAGTCTCGAGAAGTAGAATGTTTTGGCAATTTCCAACATAACATGCATGTTGTTGAAATAAACCTGACTGAAATAAAAGGAACCTGACATTGAATTTATTTCTGACGGTTCAACAACCTTCAAGAAACTACTTGGTTATGGTTCACCTCTGGCAGAAATCCAAGTGCATTTCGTGCTCAATGTACTATTAGGTAAAGTACATCCAGGTCGAGATTTGTAAAAACAATAGAACAAAGACCCAGGAACAGCAGGGTTGCTAGTATTGGTTTAAAACTAAGCACTTATCACTTATCACTTAAGGATGTTCCGACCCATACAATGTTTTTTTTACACAGAACGCAAAAAGTATTGCACTTTAAGGCACGAATTCGTCAAAAATATTAAATATAGCCATAGTAGTTGCAGCGAAAACAATTTCACAATTTCAGGATTATTGGTTTTGTTACAATTTATTTAAATACAATTTTTATTTAACAGCGCCATGTAACGGTGTAAAACTTCTAATCGGCAATTACAACAAAACCATTAAACCTGAAATTGTGAATATGTTTTCGCTGCAACTACTATGGCTATATTTAATATTTTTGACGAATTCGTGCTTTTTCGAGACTTTTTGCGATCTGTGTAAAAAAAACATTGTATGGGTCGTAACATCCTTAAATAGGGCTCCTCTGAGTTGCATGAATCACCTATATTAAAAATCCACACAAGCTAAAATAAAAGTGACTAAAATCTTAATAAAAAAATATCTGTATAAGGGATAAAAACTTAAATTCGATTTCTACAATCCTCGACTCTAACGGTATACGATGACTGTTTGTTACAATGAATCTGGCATTTTTACGAGCAGGTAAATATTTGCATACTATTAGCAATTCGGATGTGATACTCCGAAAGTGAAACTTTTCAACAGTTGTGTGAGTAAGCTGACGGAATTTATATTTTAGTCGTCTTCAAGGTCAGTTTTAATTAAACACATACAGATTGACAAAACTTGAACATCCACTAAAAAAAATTCTTATCCTTACTTAATAAATCTAGTAAGTATTCTAAAAAGTAATTCTAAACATAGATGTAGTGATTTAAGATCAAATTAACAGGAATACGGTAAGAGATATCCAGAATTTGTTACAAAATTCATCTTGAATATAAATGTACTATACATATTTGATAAATATGATTCAATTGGTGCAAGAATGTGCTCAGAAGTGAAGGTTCTGGGAAAGGACCACGTTAGTCATAATTCCAGAATATTGGGTGCTTATTAGAGCCATTTCTGTGCGAGGTCTTGAAGTTCAGCAGGCTTCTCAAGGTCTTTAAGAACAATGAAAGTATTGTTTACACAAATTTGGGAAAGAAACAGAAGAAATAACAACATTAAAAAAAATATATCCAATGGATGAAGTGCAATTTGCAACTTAATACTGTACATATTCAAATCTAAGCGACAAATTGCTCTATCAAATGCAATTGCTTGCATCCTACTTTCAGCATTCACAAACCGGTGGCAAATTCCCAAGGTTTTTAATAAATCCAAACACAATGAACTAGGTATTAGAACTAGGTATACAATAGAATACAACCTAAGCCCATCTATAGCACCAAAGTAGATGGAGACTGTAAAAATATTTTTAATTCAACTAGAGGATCAAAGCGTTGGATTTAGCCGACATTATATCAACAATTTTTGCATCTTACTAGTTCAAAGCCGAGTGCTGTGTGCAAGTACATAACGTAGCCTCAAACGTAACGGTAAGTGATACAGAAACAGGTTCCAACGATAACAAGAGAAATAAAAGTGCACTTAAACGGATGGCAGCCCTGCCGCTCCGCGAACAATGCACTCGGAGGTGCAGTCTGCATACTAATCGCACCTCTTTGTGCATTACCTCCTAGCTGGATGTTGGTCAGAATTTACAATTACTTGTCTTCCTTTCGCTTTTATCTCGAATCTATTTATTTTGTAAACGAATGTTCTATTACAGTATGCGAAGACTCGTGTGTACAGTTTTATATTTAAATGCATTTTGCAAATTTGTTTTGTGTGCTTTTTGGGACTAAAAGATAATCTAGCTCGTCATACTGAATTTTTTGCAATGCATGTCATAAGAGGTGACCACAGGAATTGCCGTTGATGGTTCGGATTCCACGTAAAAATCCGAGAGAGAGAGAGAGAGAGATTAATCCCCACCTGGTCGGTACAATCGCACTAAATTTGTGAGGGTCGAAGCGGCAATAAAAATGTTCCATGTGTTCAGTTCAGTTCAATGCAGCCGTGTAATTTAAGGAAGGTTCTGGCATGGCACTTAGTTGCAATGTGGTATGTTAGGCTATGATCATGATAGGAAGTGTGGTATTAGCCATCCATGCCAATATCCATTTATTTAAACTTCAAATGTTATGTCACAATTCCATTGATTTCATTAAGTAAAAAATCAAATGGACAGAATACTCACAATCGGACACAGGAATAGTTGTACTTTCATTTCTGTATTAATTGGGGCACCGTTTAAAGATAATAGTGGTTTTGATTTAAGAGGCAACAGAAATGGTACTTAGTTAAATACATTTTGATTATTTGAACACGCTTATTCCACCAAGAGAGTAAATTTGTATGGAAAAGCTTAGCTAATCCAAATTAACGAACGGCCTCGAAGTATTTATTTATTTAAATTAACAAACGAAAGGAAATTTATGGCACAAAAGTGCAAACTAAGTGGACAATAAAACGGTGTATGCGGGTCTTAATAAAAAAAAATATCAAACCTAGGAAGAATGCTATTTTGTTCCCCCCCTGAAGAGGTTTTTTTTCCAATCCTAAAATTGTCTAGAGATGTGGATTGATAATGAAACCACTAGTAAACAAAGTTTGATCCCAGTATAAAAACAATGTTAACATTTCTCTTACAAGTACGATTCCCTTGGAAGGAAAGCTAAGTGTGGCTGGGACAGGGTACAAGGTAGTGCCTGCTATTAAATTAAATGAAGTGAAACCATTTGATAAATGGAGTCAGCAAAACGCTAAAGCCCACTGGTGGTGTTGCACAATCTTACATAACACTCGGCACTTTCTATACGCCACTTTCTTCTGGCGAAACCAGATGATAAGCCTCTTTCATTGTGTAGATCGCAAATTGTTGGAAAATAGATTCTAAAAAATATGTAAAATATATATTTTCTGGATATTTTAACAACTGGGCCTATAGACTCAACCGCGTAATCGTAAAAATGCCGCCACAAAACATGTTTTAAGTTTTTAAGGTATTTTTATGTCTTCCATTTGAAGCTCTTAAGGTCGGCCCGTAAGTATCAGAAAATTTCGCCTCCCATACAAACGTAGTTTACTAATAATTTGAAAACCACTGTTCCAACTTACTTCAGGTTAAAGAATATTTTATTTCCCAAAAGAACATTACATTCACTTATATGAGAAACATTAAATTTAGTATTAGTATGTTGCGTTGTTGCGTTGCGGTTACAATACAATTAATTAATAGTTAGAACCTTAATATAAATATAAAGTATGAGAAAGTTAGTCTAAGTTATTAGCAAAATATTTTTTAACAGCTGTCTTGAAAATGTCATCGGGCTCTAGGTTTTTTATTTCATTTGGAAGCTTATTAAATATTTGTACACCATCATATAGCAAAGTTCTTTTACCGTAAAGTGTGCGAGGAGTGGGGACGCGTAGGTTCCGGGCGTTTCTTGTGAAGTGTGTGTGTATGTCACTATTTGTTAAGAAACTCGTCTCTTATGTGTATATCTCCCCGTAGAATTTTTCTTATCAATATGCATGTGTCGGATTTATACATTTGTGTTATGTTTATTAATTTTGTTTCTTTGTATAGGGTGTTAGTGTGTGTGAGGCGATCGTATTGAAAGAGGACTTTGATAATTTTATTTTGAGCTATTTGTAAATCATGAATTATTGAATGAGTGGCGGTTCCCCACACAGGGACAAGGTACTGTAAGTGGGGGTATACAAGTGAATAATATATATTTCGTCTTGTCTGCTCGGGGATAATGCCGGAAATGCGTCGTAGTGCTCCAGTTAGTGGTGTTATTTTTGAGATAACGTGTTTGATATGTTCCCGCCAAGATAAGTCCTTATCCAGTATGAGTCCAAGATATTTTTCTTTATCTGTTTTATTTAGGATCTGGTCATTTATTTTCAAGGGACTGTGAGTATGTATTACCTTGTTTTTTGCAGCGAGAATCATATAGGATGTTTTATTTGTATTAATAGTTAATAAATTTTGTAGAAAATATGTGTTTAATATGTTTAGGTCTAGCTGAGCCTGCGTTACTGCATCTTCCACAGACCGTTTAGAATAAAACAGACTCGTGTCGTCAGCGTATAAGGTTAGGTTACCAGAGAGGCCTATTTTATGGATGTCATTAACATAAATCAAAAAAAGTAATGGAACCCTGTGGGACGCCAAAAATGATGGGTTTTGGACTGCTCTTTATGTTATCAATCTGCACGATTTGATACCTGTTTGAGAGGTAACTCTCTAGTATTTTTATTTCTGAACCAGATATACCTATTTCGCTAAGCTTTGTAAGTAAGATATCATGGCTCACTGTGTCGAATGCCTTTTTTAAATCCACAAAGACACCTAGACATGTATTTCCATTGTCGACCTGCTGATTCAGTTCCGTAATTAAGTCAGTGCATGCGGTAAGAGTACTCGATTTCGGTCTAAAGCCGTATTGTTTTTCATATAGGTAATTAATTGTTTCTAGGAATTTACTGAGTCTACTATGTAACACTTTCTCAAAAATTTTGGACATAACAGGTAACACAGATATCGGTCGATAATTGCCGGGATCGGTCTTACAACCGGACTTGTAGATTGGTGTCACACGCGCCACTTTTAATTCGTCGGGAAATATACCACAGTGCAGACATGAATTAATACAATTTGTCAGAGTCATGATTATGTGATCTTTTACGGATTTTATACTTTTTGTATTTATTCCATCTAAACCTGTACTAACGTTGACGTCTAGTAGTTCTATAATTTTTTTAATTTCATGTTGCGTGCACGGTTCAAAGGCACTTAGATTGGTAACAATAGCATGTTCTGTGGTGGAAACAGGTGGTGTGTGTGCGTGTGCTATATGTTGTGGTTGTGGTTGTACGAAGGCAGATTGGGATGTATGAGCATTCGTATTATCTTTGATATGAGGTCTATTGCTTATATAAGGGTTCGGATGGTATAGCCGAGGTATTTTATTTGCTAATTGCGTCCCAATTGTTGCAAAGAAATCTTTAAAATACTCACATATTTCTGATTGATTGTTTATTATTGTTTTATTTATACATAATCTAGATGGCATACTAATCATTTTAATTTTGTTACTTGTAATCATATTTATAAAATTCCAAATTTTTTTCGGGTTATTTTCACATTTTATAAATTCATTTTGATAATATTTTTTCTTTAATTCTTTCTTCAAAGCCGTTGTTTTGTTTCTTTGTGTGATAAATAATTGTTTCAATTGTATATTTTCCGAGTCTTTCTTTAGTTTTTTCCATAACTGATTTCGGTATTTTATTTCATTTAAAATGTTTTTATTTATCCAATCTTCGCGAGGTAAGTTTTGTATTTTGATTTTTTCTATTCTGCATATTTCGAGACATCCTTGTAAATATAATTGAAAATCCTTATAATTAGAAATCTTTGTATGTGGGGTTGCTGAAACTATCTTACTCAATTTGATATAATCGATCGCCTGATATCTAATTTTTTCTTTAAAAATTCGCGCGGATTTCTTCATTTCTAAACACATGATTTTATGGTCTGTTATGGATGTTTCGGTAATGCCTAAGTGGAAATGTGTATCGTGTAAGTTTGTAATAATATGATCTATTAGAGTTTTTGTAGTACTTGTTTCACGCGTGCAATATTTTTCATCTATATTGTTTAGTATGAAATATCCATTATCATGGATGGTCGATATGTAGTGCTCCGTTGATCTGTCAGGCTTGATCAAATCTAAATTAAAATCACCAAAACAAATAGCTCGTTTTTTTATTTGCAACTGTGATTCAATTTCTTCGGAGAACTGTTTGTAGTTTGTATGCCCCGGTTTGTATACTACGCCCACATTTAAGGAAAAATTCTCGATGTAAATCCATAGATAATTGTTTTCATTACAATACTTACTTTCGAGACAGCTGTGTTTTACGCAATTATGAACAAAAATTGAGACGCCTCCACCTATTCTATTAGTCCTGTAATTATAATAGTGAGTATAATTATGTAACTGAATTGTTTTTGCTTCGAAATCACTTTTAATCCATGATTCTGTTAACAAAATGACATGAATTGTTTTATTTGTTGATTTGACTATACACTCAAGTTCATCTAGCTTTCCTGGTTTTACAATACTTCTTATGTTAGTATATATAAAGTTAAGTGAAGTTTGGCTGGTAAAGAATTCAATGAAATCTGTAAATATTTGATATGAGACATTTGTATTTTGTTGATCGGAGGTAAGTGATCTTTTGGGCTCAGCTAGTTTTTTTTCGAATTTATTATTATTATTTTAGGCACTCCCTTAACATATTTAATGGTGAGGTTGTCTTCGCCTGCAGCTTGTCGGCGAGCTAACTCGGCACGTAGGTCTTGCATCGTTTTTCTCTGCAGCGGAGTCTGATCGGAATACATTCGAACGTTCGCCCTTGTCGCTGACTTTCCACGTAGGATGCTGATCGCAGCATCATGCGAGTCCAGGCATATTTTTATAGGCCGGTTTTGGCCGGGATAATGTTTGCCTAGTCGAAAAATAGATCTAGGGGTTGGATATTGGGCGTTTTTTGATTGCAGAGTCTTCTGTATTTCCAGCTTATCATGAGCAAGTTGTACGTCCATGGATCCGCTGTTCGATTCCGGGATATCTAGTATGATAATATTTTTTTCTCGTTCGCGGCGTTCGTTTAGCTCACTTAGCATATCTTCCCAAGGCGGCTGTTGTGCGCTCGTTTCAACCGTTCGAGCCGGTTGAGTTGGGGATGAAGCTATTAATTCGCTTAGTTGTGTTTGTAACATAGATATTTGCTTAGCCGAGTCTTTTTGTTCGGTTTCTAATTCTCTTATCTTTGTTTTCATCTCAGAATGCTCCTGTAAGATGTGTTTATTGGACTCGATTATTTGGCTGTTCTGGAGCTTAAGTTCCTCGATTGAGGTCATTAATGACGTAAGTTTTTCATTTTGGGAGTCTGAAATTGCCGCAAGAATACTAGTCTGTGCTCTTTCGCTTTGTTCCGTAGTTAAAGTAGTTAAAAACGACATAATCTCCTTCTTAAATTCATCCATATCTTCTTCGCGTTTCCGTTTCCGAAGTGTAACGTATGTATCTTGTAGTCGTTCAGTGGTACAATCACGTCGAGTCAAGTCCGGCGCAGAACCTGATTTTTCTGTGGGTGATCGTAGCATGTTCATTTTACAGTCATCAAGAATAGTCGGTTTCTTCGTGTTAACTATTGGTAGCTAATTAGTTTACGTAGGTAGTTCCATTTCAGTTCGAAATTACTAAGCTGGTACAGCGTGGAGCTCGTGTCATAATCATAATTTCAGGTATTCGGTAAAGGTTAACCGTGGGAGTGAGAGGAGAATTATAATTTCCCTCTCGTTTACCCGAAGTGGAGATCGTCAGGGGGGGGTGCGGTCGGCTTGGCTGTGTAATGGCGGCGCATGCGCCGACCTGCCAGCCGGCAGCGTAGTGGGGGAGCAGGCAGAAGTGAGAGGCAAATTATCTCCGTGTTCTCTTTTACTCGAGGTGGGGCAGGTGAGGTGGGGCTCACCTGCGCGAGGCGATGAGTTTGCCGGCCGAATAAGAGAAGGTCGTATCTTCTAGCCGGAGTCGTTTCTTCAATATCGGCTTCTTCGTCCAGTAGGAGAGTACAATTTGCGTTGAGACGCGATTTACTTTTTAAATTGTTATTTTGTGTGCGACACAACTGTGGAGACGTCCGGTGGCCGCGACGAACAACGCTTACTTCACTTACTTCATATTACGCTTACTTCATCAACGCTTACTTCATATTTGGAATCTAATATTAGGCTATAAATATCTGTGTCTGCATGTCTTTGTTTTTTTGGTAAATGCATCTGGGTCAAACACAGAGAAAACTAAATTCGTATGAAGATTTTCTTTTTGCTTTCATTTCATTCAGATTGGATTTTTCAAAAAAACAAAAGCATGCAGACACAGATATTTCTTACCTGATATTAGATATTAAATATCAATTAAATTGGAATAGCGGTTTCCAAATGATAAGTAAACTACGTTTGTATGGGGAGCATAGCTTACGGGCCATTCTTAAGTGTAACTCTTTAATAAATGAGGCGTTTATCTTGGCAAGCATTGTTTGCTTGTATTGGTAATTTATCCAGTTCATTATCCCCTGTTTTCACCACCTCCAGTTACCAGAAATCCGATACGTAACTTATTGCATATTTATCGCCCGTTGCCACCACCTCCAGCTACAAAAATCCTAAAGTTACTTTTCGGTTATACCATACAAATATGCCATGTAACCGAAAGTTACTTATCGGATTTATGGTAACTGGCGGTGGTGAAAACAGGGGTATATGGTGTAACCGAAAGGTAACATTGGGAGTTTTGTAGCTGGAGGTGGTGAAACCGGGCGTATATCAGATATCAACCGGCAAAAGAGTGCAATATTCAAAGGTGTGTGGTGAAAACAGGGGTATATGGTGTAACCGAAAGGTTACATTGGGAGTTTTGTAGCTGGAGGTGGTGAAACCGGGCGTATATCAGATATCAACCAGCAAAACAGTGCAATATCCAAAGGTGTGTGGTGAAAACAGGGGTATATGGTGTAACCGAAAGGTAACATTGGGAGTTTTGTAGCTGGAGGTGGTGAAACCGGGCGTATATCAGATATCAACCGGCAAAAGAGTGCAATATTCAAAGGTGTGTGGTGAAAACAGGGGTATATGGTGTAACCGAAAGGTTACATTAGGAGTTTTGTAGCTGGAGGTGGTGAAACCGGGCGTATATCAGATATCAACCGGCAAAAGAGTGCAATATTCAAAGGTGTGTGGTGAAAACAGGGGTATATGGTGTAACCGAAAGGTTACATTGGGAGTTTTGTAGCTGGAGGTGGTGAAACCGGGCGTATATCAGATATCAACCAGCAAAACAGTGCAATATCCAAAGGTGTGTGGTGAAAACAGGGGTATATGGTGTAACCGAAAGGTAACATTGGGAGTTTTGTAGCTGGAGGTGGTGAAACCGGGTGTATATCAGATATCAACCGGCAAAAGAGTGCAATATCCAAAGGTATAACCAGCCTGCCCAATAGTACCGTTTTAGAGATGTACAGTTTAACGGCATTCGCTTCTGGTCCCTACCCCCATAGGTTCACTTTTTTCTTTGATTAATTTGATTTCAAATGTTTAGTAAACTGCCTGGTTTTCACCAAGTACTGATTTATTTTAATCAACACTTAAAGGGTCTTTTAACTAACTTCCTTAATTATTATTTTAGTTTTTAATCAGTTAATTGTCAAGAAATGGTTCTTAAATGTGCATTAAAATTGAAATAAAAAAATTTGGAAAAAAAAATCATCTATCTTTTACTCTTGACCCATTCATATAAAATCCGAAATCTTCTTCCTCTTTATAATCAAGTCAATATGATTCTTGACTTGACTCGCCTCACTCACTTACTTAAGGCGCCTAAAGCGTAAAGTCAAGAATACGCGCGGCGGAATCTAGCCCGTGCCGTCATGTCAGCGGTAGGGTACGGACTTTTCGTGCGCTCCGTCCCCACTCCAAAAACCAGCAAGAACACTCGTTTCCCGAACGACTAGTCTGATTTTGTGAAATTCCTGTATTTACAAGATTTTTTAACAGCAAGGGGGATGTGTGCCTCGTTATGGCTAAAAGATAAAGGATTTTTTTTATTTTATTCTCTAAATAGAGTTGTACCCTTTTGTGTAAATTCTAAATTGGTGATTTTTTTAATTGAATGTTCTCTGAATTTGTCTTTATGCAATAAAATAAAATCATCCTGCCAGAGACCTTGCTAGATCACAAGTATAGAGAAATATATCAGTACTGAGAAAATTCGTAATAACTATAAATACTAAAGCAATGCCAAACTACGATGCAATGAACTCGCGCATGTATTGATGGATAAATTAAATGCCATAGATTATTCAAGCGATCAGTTATAAGTTAATAAAAAAATAGAAAATGAATAAAAATAAAAATTGGTCAGAAAAGTAAATACCTATATCTGGGTCTGACAATTTCTCCACCTACCGGGTCCAACTATAGCCATCCCGGTAACTCCATAAGCAAAAAATAATCATTAATCAAAAAATTAAAAAAAATTGCTGTTAAGTAAACGTAGTGTAAACACCCAACACAGCTGTTAAGTTGACGAAGGCGTTTACACCCGAAATAAATACTCAATATGTATAATGATTAGGTTATTAAGTTAAGTAATTTCTTTATTAATGAAGACTTTTCACATTGTGGGTTGTTGTTTCCTCATAGTCCTTAGTTCTTTGCTCCAGACCGTTCTACCAATGTAAGTTTGGCAGTAGCATTTAGGTATGAAATCATAATTGTGTTATATCATTTATGTGGACGAAAAAAAAAAGACCAAAAAAAAAACATAATTTATAGACCAGTGAAGTTTCTTTGTGGGTTCTTCTTCACTGGTTGATCGAATCCGCGGATCAATCAAATTGTGAAATGACTTAGTGTAGTTTTATTACCAGAAGTTGAATAAATAAATGAAATGAAAATTAAAATGAAATGAAAGCCATTTAGGAGGAGAAACGAACACATGAACATAGGAATTTTATATACAAAGACACTGGTACTGCTACAAACTGTGAACCTCTCTGGTCAATTCCTTTTCAACATTCTAGTAAATAAGAGCATAGATAGATTGAAACCCAGCTCCAATGTTTTAGGTAATTAGAAGTATCCAATATCCAGCTTTAGCTAAATCTAAAAAGAATTTGATTTAAACAAGCTGACTGACCTTATGTAAGTTTCCGTTACGAATTGCGTCCAGATGTCATACTCGGGAAACAAATGGTTAACGCACAGGAACTCCACAAAGGATGCATAGCCCTCGTTGAGCCAGAGGTGTGTCCACCACTCCATGGTGACGAGGTTGCCGAACCACTGGTGCGCTAGTTCATGACCCACCACCAGCGCGATCCACTGCTTGCGAACGGCGGAAGTGTTTTCGGGGTCTACCAGCAAGCACGTCTCCCGATACGTCACCAGCCCCCAGTTCTCCATAGCACCAGCCGAAAAGTCGGCGATTGCGATCAAGTCAATCTTAGGCAGTGGATAAGCGATGTTGAAGTATTCCTTATAGTACGGGAGCACTTTTGTTGCCACCTCCAATGCAAACAGACCCTGCTTCATTTTGCCCACCGGCGTGTATACGCGCACCAAAACTCCATCCTTGGACGTGTCTTCCACGAAGTCGTATTCGCCTACCACGACCGCAACAAGATAGGTTGACATGATAGGGGTTGTCTCAAAGTGTACGGTGCGAAGTTCGCTTTCTGTCGACTCAGATTTAACGGGCATGTTGGACAATGCCACTCGGTCAGCGGGCACAACAACAGTGATGTCGAAGGTGGCTTTTATAGCTGGCTCGTCCCAGCATGGAAAACAGCGGCGCGCGTCCGTCGCCTCGAACTGTGTGACGGCGGCGTAGCGCTCCTCGCCACCGGGTGTGACGTATTTACTCCGGTAAAGCCCCTTCATTTTGTCATTAATCTCTCCGGTAAAGCGCACGTGCAGCACACCCTCGCCGACAGGCAAAGGCTCCGCGAACACGACCGTCGCCGTTTCCGTTTCCGCCGACACGGCCACGTCCACTGGTTCAATCTTCGCGCCGCCTGCCTCCAAGGACACATCCTTCAGCTCCAAATCTAGCGAGTTGAGGACGATCTGTCGCGTGCTGCTCTCGATCTGAAAGTGAACGTGCTCATCACTCGCCGCCACACATACGTACAAATGCACCGTACCCACAGCAGGCACACACTTACCGAGATCCGCACGGATGTCCTTCCCGAGAATGTGAAGGCCTCGAGGTCTGGCCACAGCTCTAGGTCGTAATGCCTCGGCTTCACGTCGCGCGGAAGTCGCTCGAACGGCTTGGTTTCGGACATCGTGAGCGGTCTTTTGGCGACTGACACGAATGTGCGCGCCACACTGCGCCGCACTGACCGAGTGACTGAGTGAACCGCCGCTCCGCCGACACGAGTCGCCGCCGCCGCCTCCTCCGCCGCCCCCGCACAAGCGCGCGCCGCGCGATAACGGTACCCTCTCACGAACGTAGCTCCGCGCACCTCACACCTCAACCCCGCATACACTAGCGGCCGCAGCGAGTTTAGCGCGCGAAGTGCGATCGTCATATGCCGGGCCCCCAAAGAAAGTTTATAGGCCTTCTGATTGCACTTTCCTCCAATCTTCGATCTTCAATCAAGCCAGCTGAATCGCAAGAAAAAGAAGAGGACAAAATCCGCTATGTTAGAGGTTATAAAAACAAAATGCAAGAAAGGAATGCGCATGCGCCGTGAATGAGAAACGGGATTTTGGAATCCCGCACTCTACCCACCGGACCGATCTAACGGTACATTGACTTCCCCGTGCTACGTCACGCACAAAAAACGGTTGAGTGTTGGGAAGACTTTTTTTGCGGAGGTTCGTTTGAATGTGATTCGATGGGAGGCGTGTGGAGTGGAATCGGCGCTGGAGTGGACCGTTCGTAAGGAAGGGGACCTACAGTACCTATAACATGGAATCCGAACCACGCACGAAGAATCCCTTAGTCAGCTCTTACAATAGGCACGGGAAGAAGTCCATCCCCTTTATTCCCCACTGCATGGTGAGCTGTGTAGTTTTATGCGTTCCCTGTACTGATAAACCCGCTCTACACAACTGAGGGCGGACTATCTTTAACCCACCGGACTAAACCGGTTTTTGTATGGTTAGTCCGCTGCTAATCTCGTAGGTACTAAGTTTTTCAGGTGCTTTCTGAATACGTCTGTAGAAGCCTTATTCAGAGTAGGGGAACTAACTTTGATACGCTGGACTAAACCGGTTTATGTATGATTAGTCCGCTGCTAATCTCGGATGACGCTAACCTCCAATATTTTGGGGTTATTTTTTTTATCTCAGCGTTGGTTAAGAATAAACACCCCTAGAAAAATCAAAATATCAAAGTTTAGACTCTTATGACCGTAAAACGCTTTTAATGGGTTGCTTATATTCTTTAAAAAAATATATGTTTCTGAATACCTATTTTCTAGGTTTTTACGAGGTTTATAAGCCGGCGCTTGGAAACCATAAATGATTTAGACAATTTTATTGTTTGTAATACTAGATTATATAATTATCTAGTGAATGAGCGTGAAGCATTTATTAATTCACTTTAAAAAGTAGACTTTACAGACCAAAACCCTAATTTTCGCTGGCCTGAAAACGATTTTGACGTGCATACAACAATGAACCCTAACGCAAACTCGCTGCTTCCGGAGGTCGCCATTATCGTTTGTTTGCCGAATGGTGGACTCAGTTGGAGCCTTAAAGATAACACAACCAGATTGCGAACTTAGCAAAGTAGATAGCTATCACCCTAATATTCAAATAACAATAAACCTTTCTCTGACTATAGATGTCGTACAAGCGCCAACCACCGATTCATTTAAAAACAGACTTTACCAATATCTAAAAACACTAAACTAAAGTAACCGTAATAACAAAACAAACTCAGACATGAACATATCAGCTTAGGCTGTTCGTTTATTAAATGAATAAATCAATAAAAATAAATAGGTACTTGAAAACTGACCTCATACAAAAAAATTTGATTTAGCCAATTTTAAATCAATCAGTTAATATAGTTTTTAGATTTAACTGGTATAATCTTCTTTGTAATACTTCGTTGATGAGATGGTAAATATTTTTATTCAAACCTGGATTTTAGGCCCTAGAGTAGAGCGAGTGAAGTGATCGCTCTAGCTAGGCGGCAGGTGGCAAGGGGGCGTGCCAAAATGACAAATTGGAAAAAATAAGCAATAATTTAAATGTTAAAGGCTCAGGGCCGAGTGCACGAAAGAACAAAAAATCAAAATCAACGTCAAAGTATGATCAAACACGTCACTTTGTGAGGACAGTATGGAAGGAACTCTATGCGGTTCACTAAAAGTGACGTGTTTGAACATTGATTAACTAAGCCGTTTCTTCGTGCAACCGGGGCTCAGACTGCCTACGTGGCGAGGTAAGGGCGGCGGCGCCGCGGCGTCGTCGCAGGCCGCAAGTTAGGTCAAGTCGAAAAGGAATTCATGGAATGACGCACATATAATCAGAACCGGCACCTTCCAATTCGCTGACAGGAAATATTTATTCCCCAGCCAGCTTTACCATTAAATATTTTTATATTATACCTAAATGGCCAAATCCTTAACGAAAAGTGTAAGTGATAAAAGTGCCAAACTAGAAATGAAGAAGACAAAAAAAATCACGTTTCTTGTATGGGGCCCCGTTTGGTTTTTATTTGTTTTTAATTATTACTTGTATTATTGCTATAGCAGAATTAAAAATACACACTCTGTGAACATTTTAGCTTTCTACCTATTACGGTAGGATCAGTCATAGGGTTCCGTCGGCACCCCTTGGGTACGCACTCCCTAAAAAAACTCGGTCTTACACATTTTTGTACGCCATCACACACATTTAAAAATGTCTGTCGACCGGTATTTCGTATTAGCGAAGTCAGCAGCAAGTTTGAGTGAAGAAGTGGTTCTTGCGTGGAGTACTGTTCGCATTTGTGGGACGGCTCAGCTAAGCACCTGCTTGGCTCTCTGGACTCGACACAGCGTCGGGCCGTGCGTCTCGTTGACAACCCCGAGGTATCCCTAAATTTGGAGACCCTTCATCTCAGAAGGGATGTAGGGTCTCTCTCTGTCTTCTATCGTCTTTACCATGGAGAATGCTCGTCGGAGCTGCATAACGCTGTTCCTCCGTCCCCTTTCTACCTTCGGTCAACGCGGAACAGGGAGAAAATGCACAAATTCACAGTCGACGTTCCAAAAATAAGAACTCACCGATCCTCTAGATCCTTTATCTATAGGGTCGGTAAACAATGGAATGAACTCCCTTCCGAGGTATTTCCCCCAAATTACGACCTGGGGTCCTTCAAACGTGGTGTGAAGAAGCACCTGGCCGGCCGGCATGGTTTTCGCAGCCCCCCTGAATGTTCGAAAACCCATGGGCGTCGTCGGGCACCTTAAGGTCCTGGCGTACGCCATGTGCCGCGCTTAACATAAAAAAAAAACCTACTCCACTCAAAATCGTTGCAACTTATTGGGTGCTCGGACTGCGTGCTAGCCCGACTGACTTACTATGGGCAAAGAATTTAGCTAGCACAGAATAAAAATAATTAGTACCGATATGTCACATCTTTGAAAATATGTCAGTTGCCATGCCACAGAATAAAAAAAAGAAATAAGCGTTTGTGGGCTTTTGCAGCCATAATTTAATAAATATCTTCCTTGATTACTATAGAAAGATAGAACCAGTGCCACTTTAAGAAGCCCTTATCAATCATGCGTTCTAGTTTGCCATACTTTGTACTTTTCGTCTGTGCAGGTAAATCTTGAGTCGTTTGCTTGAGCTTTATTATTTTCTTGAAACCGCCGTTTTTGCTGATACCACAAAAAAATTTTCAGACTCCGTCTATTTTTTCTCTCAATCTGATGTGGACATTAAATTAAACGAATATTCATTCCTTTTATTTTTATACCTTCCTTTTCATTACAATTTTTAGGTTCACATCGTTGCTGTACATATTTATTCATATAGGGATGATTTAATTTTCATATTTCGAACACATTGCAACTTACTAAGTACTGTTAATAACTTATTGAGTCAAGTCTTAGTTTCATGTTATCACCAATAAGTTCATCTCCTAGTGCAGAATAAGGTAGGGCTCGAATGGCACTAGCTCAGGTTTAGTAGGGTGCTGCAATCTTGCGATCTCACTCGTAGCCTGAACATGTAGTTTGGGTTCTTACGAACATATTTTAGCCCCTATTATGACTTATTATATGACTGGTTCTTTGCAGCTGATGATTACAGTTTTTTTTACAGAAAGAATCTTTTACTTTAAATATATATTATGTAATTTTTTTTATTGTCCTTTCATTTAGTAACTTTGATAGGTTTATGGAACAAAATGATCCTATTATAATTCTGACGTCTAGCTCCATAAAATAAATTATACTGTAATCACCTTTCTATTATTTTCTGGGGAAGTGAGTCCCCAGATTTTTATTAATTGCAGGAATGAGTAATTAATAAAAATCTATACTTCTCCAGCAGTGGTACGAGCGAATAGTGGATCGCGAGTCCTAGAGGTCACGGACAAGTTCGTCGAGCACTCGGCCACCGGCGAATGGCTGGTAAAGTTCTACGCTCCGTGGTGCGCTCACTGCCGCCGACTGGAGCCCGTGTGGGCGCACGTGGCGCAGGCACTGCACAGCTCCCGAGTGCGTGTCGCGCGAGCTGACTGCACGCGATTCACTACGCTTGGGAAACATTTTAAAGTTGCCGCATATCCCACCATCTTGTTGTGAGTATGGTGATAAATACAGCGTGTGGGTCACTTTAGATCAATAAATGAAACCATAAATAGAGGCTTGTAATAGTAGCATGAAAATCCATCCACTTAAGACAGTCGTTACCCTATCAATTCCCCATACTATGGGAGATAACGGTTTCATGCTCTTAATGTTTTACTAGGTTTTTTTATTTTGGATTCTAAAATATATTGTCAAAATGTACGTCTGTATGTTTGATATTTTTTATTCAGTGCAAAATGTGTGCCTTGACAAATGGACAGTAAGAGCATTTCTTAAAATTTTCAAATCTCCAGAGTCAAGTTGACTTCACGCCAGTCTTAAGGCAAACAATAATTTTAAAATCAGAAAAAATCTAATGAAAAGCTATCTCAAAAGAATTATCTAAGTTATATGGGTAATCTTAGTTGTTAGTACTTGGTCACAAAAGCCCAGTTAGGGTAAGCCAATACAAAATGTGGCGATTCTAAGACACTTCGTTGCGCCACTTCTCTCCTCCCGCCGTGAATCACAATGTGACGTCATCACATTGTAAATTACACCATTGTTTTACACCAGATGCAGCTGACATTCCTTTAACATTGTACTCGCAGTAAATTACATAGTACAATGTAAAGTATTTATTATGACAATATGGGTAGAAATAATTTTATTTCAAAATTACTGTGGCAATGTATCAATGCCCAGACGACTTCCTCCCTGCCCCATTGCCTCTCGCAAGTCCTGCCCTGCTCCATCCTCGCTCTTAAATTGATCAGCCGATATTGTCAACAATATTGACATTCCAGCATAAAGGACGGCGTGGCGCACGAATACAAGGGCGAGCGAGTGAAGGATGAGTTGGTGTGGTACGCGGCTCGCATGTCGCAGCCGCCCGTGCAGCTCCTTACGAGCGTCAATGCGTTGCAGAACCTCATGTACACCAACCCAGTCATGTTCGGCTATGCGGGGCGACGACTCTCGCCTCTTTGGGTTAGTGTAATTTAGCATCTTATAGACATGGGGTTTTTATGTAGAAACTAGCTGAGTTAATGGATTCGCTCGTAATTTACTTTTGGACATTTACCAGAGCGGTGCCCGGTAAAATACATTATGACAAAACCTAAAATGCCGCCTACCTGGTCCAACTATAGCTAAGAACTATCCACCCCATTAGTACAAAAAAGCCTTCAAAATCAGTCATTAAGCACCCTGGAATTATTCTATTTATAACTACTATATATTATTAACTATCCTACCCACACGGCTAATTAGACTGTATTCTAGATGAAACCATGTAAAATGCTAGTACCTGCCTTTTATTAGAATACATGTTCATCATATCTGATTCAATACTGCTTCCACCATTTTAATAAATTATATTATCTTATCTACCTAATAAGTAGGCAACTAAGGTCCCCAGTTTACATGGGTTCCCAACATTGGCATTATAATCTTAGATAAGAAAGCACACGCTGAGTCTTGAACCAATGGCCCCCGATGCGAGAGAACCTCACCGCTGCTAGACTATGGGCCTCCACAAATGTTTAATTGTTTAAGACTTTGGCCGGTGTAAAGTAGTTTTACTACAAAGTGTTACAACCCTTCTCAGACCAAAGAATACCGCCTTCCTTCAACAAGAAAATGTTTGTCTACATTTTCTTATAAAGAAATATTTCAAAACCTGAAATTGCTATCGACATTTCGTTTATTTTTGAGTAATTTGAAAGCAATAGTTGACTAGCACCAACATACTGGGTTGTATTTTGATACATTCACAATTATATTTATAGACTAGGAGGTCGCTACAAAAATGGTAACGATAACGTAAATGGCTGAAACTGGGTTCACGGGATAAAGTACAACCCTCTGAAGCTAAATGTGTCAGTCTGCCTGTTCCAAGTGGTTGCGTTACGTAGATAAGGCGCCTGAAAAAGTAGTTATGGTGACAAAAAATACATATGGTAAGGTAAATGGATGGAAATGACGAAGCATGAAAGTATCAATACATACTTGCTTAGCAATACAAAAACTGAACAAATCTTTGGTTGCATTTAGTAGTTATAGGCGATTTAGGTTACAGATATAACTTTAGGTATATATAAGTATTTCATTAAGTAACCGTCTGGTTATTGTTGTATAATTAATAGGTATCAATGTTTCCAGATAATCAGTATATTCATCAGCAGGTACATACCAGCATCTATTTTATATAGCCAATCTAGAAAACGCAACCACTTTGGATGGGCAGACCGACATATTTAGCATCAGAGGGTTGGTCTCTAACCCCAGATAGAACCCAGATTCAGCCATTTACCTTATCGTGACCAAAAATGTCGTGACCACCCGGAATATTTGGTGCAATTCTATAAAATAAAATATTTTTGGAAATTGTAGTTGATGACTTAATCACATGAAAATATTGCAGAATATGTACGAGTATCAAGCGCAGCAATACCAGGCGGAATGCTGGTTCTATGCGATGTCGACCGACGTGGCGGAGCGCGATGTCCCACTCAGCGGCCGCGAGGAAGCCGTTTTTGTGTACAAGGACAATGAACCTACTTTCTTTGAAGGTAGTACTATATTAAGTAAACTATTTGAAGTACTGTTAACTATACCACTTGTTTAGTAAAACTTTAGAGACCGTTCTCGTAGAGATCGTTTCTGTTACGGAGAATGCTCTTTGGTGCTATATCGCTCTGTCCCCTCTCTGCCATTGGTCAACGCTCAACAGGTAGGGAATGCTCGCAATACCTTCATGTGTTCAAGGGCAAAAGGGTCTTGACAAACATACTGACAGACAAACAACGAAGTGATTCTGTAAGGGTACCTTTTTGCCTTTTAGGAATGAAAAAAATCTTGGAGGAAAGCCGTGGGCAAGAGAAATTCATAACTTAAATAAGAATCATTAATATTTTGAAATAATTTCAGCCAGCACCTCTCCGCTAACCAACGCAATCTATTATGTTCTAGTTGACGCGGACTTATTGCACGATGAGGATCGCCTGAACCGGACGCTAGGCAAGTGGATCAATGCGGAGCGCTTCGGGACATTCCCGAAGGTGACCCGCAGCAATATCCACCGGCTCATGGACACGGAGAAGTATCTGGTGCTGGCAGTGGTCGCCGAGAACAAACTGCAGGAGATCCCGCCCGACGAGAAGGACTTTCGGGACATGATCGAGGGAATCATAAGGTACTTAAAATTGTATTGTCAATGTAGTGTAGTGGCGTTCCGACATGAGATAGGGCCTTGTCAATGTTAACAGCTTTCACGAATGAATGAATACATTTCTTATGACGGAACAAAATGACACAAAGGTAAAGTCATCACTAAAGGTGATTTTTACTTATCAGGATAAAAATAGTCTGGGTCAACGAAAAAGTTAAAGTACCAAATGGTAAAAAACAATAAAATATTATTCATGTAATGAAAGCAGTATATACAACTATCTTTACACATGGCATAAGCTGCCTGTCATAAAATAATGAATAGGTCAAATAGTTTCGCAAAACCACGCTCAGCGAGCCGCCATGCCAGTGAATTTGCGGACTATGGCTGAGCTATCGAGTTTATTCAAATTACGCTTGAAGACTCCCAGGTATAGGTATGAGGAAAGACATCCGCCGGTAGACAGTTCCATATCCTGGCGGTGCGGCAGAGAAATGAGTTTGAGAAACGGTTCGTTCTCAAAAGCCTAATGTCAATCACAAGGGGGTGCTCTGATTCTCTGTGGCGGGTGTTCCCGGGATATAGGTAGGATGGGGACGAATGAGGGATGCAAGTTCCACAGAGCAACGTCCATGGTAGTACCTGTAGAACAGACTAAGCGACCCCACAAACCGTCTGTGGCTCAGTGGTGATTTGTGGGCCTCCAACAAGACGGACCGCTCGGCTCTGAATTGAGTCCAAGGACGCCAGCAGGTACTGCGGACTACCTTCCCATATGTGGCTACAGTATTCTATCACCGGCCTTATATATGATTTATAAAGAAGAAGTAGTTGTACCGGTGAAAAGAACCTTCTGCAACGGTATAGGATCTCCAGTTTCTGCGATGCAATTTTGGCCTTGGCTTCAATTGAACGCCGAAAACTCACGTCTTTGGAGATGTTGCAGCCCAGTAGGTCCAGGTGATCCTAATGTAACGAAAATGTAAGAATGCAAATACAGTATCCGGCAGTAAATAATGCACATCGGACGTTGAAAAGAGACAATTGGCTAGTTTTGGCTTTGTAGAGCGTCATCACTGTCACTCAGCACCTGTGTACTACGTGCCAGAGTTCTTTTAATTATGTTAAGCACGGCATATGGTCATAGGAGGACAGGACGTCACATAGGAGATGCCCGTTGACACCCATGAGCTTTCAAATCTTCAAGGCTACAAAAACCATGCCGGCCGGCCTGGTGCTTTTTTACACCATCTTTCCTTCCCCAGAGTTTATTTTGGGAGAAAAACCTCGGCAGGGAGTGCATTCCATAGTTTACAGACCCTATGGATAAATGACTTAGAGGATCGGTTGGTTCTGATTTTTTTAAATGGCGGAACAGGCAGGAAATGCACCCTGCCGAGGTATTTCCCCCGAAGTACAGCGTGGGGTCCTTCAAACATGGTGTGAAGAAGCACCTGGCCAGCCGGCATGGTTTTCGCAGCCTTCTTAAAAGTTCAAAAGCTCATGGGCATCGTTGGGCACCTTAAGAGGTCCTGGAGTACGCCATATGCTGCACTTTACATTAAAAAAAAATTCAAAGCCGAAACTAGCGGAATGTCTCTTTGCTATGTGCATTTTTTTCTGCCTGAAGTTATCAATCACAAACCAATGTATTGTCCTGCTCGTGGCACGTGTCAGGAAGCGCAAGCGGGAGCTGCATGCGCACTTCCAGTTCGGCTGGGTGGGGTCGCCGGAGCTCTCGCACAGCATCACCATGTCGGTGCTGGAGACGCCGCACCTGGTGGTGCTAAACTCCACCACGAGCCACCACCACCTGCCAGAGGACGACGCGCGGGAGATGACCCCGGAGGCTGTCGCGCTGTTCCTGGACCAGATACACACTCAGGTGGCTCCGGTGAGTAGCGTAGTGTGTCTTTCTGGTCCGGCTTCTGAGCATTGCGGTGTTATACAAGGTCTTTGCTTGCGGTGACGCTTGATTCAGGTCACCTCTTGCCCTAAAAAATGCTTTCATTTCATTTATTTTAACTTTTTTGGTAGTCAAACTACAGTAAGTTGGACATAACTGTAACTGTAAACTGAAAGATTCGCGGATTCAATCATCCAATAAAGAAGAATCCGGAAAGAAACTTTATTGGTTTTCCGTCCACAGTAATGAAATACATACTTAGATCTAAACGCTACTACCGAACAATTCTGTTTGGTTGAGAGGCGATGAATGTACCTGGTGTGACGTCTGCAAAAAACTGATATTTGTCATGAACTGGTAAATTTTAAGTATTTGATGTATACAAAATTACCGTTAGCTTATTAATTTGAGTTTCAGCGACACCTACAATGAAGCATTGTAGATTTTGAAAATAATAAAAGCGCAAGGGCGTAGTACTGTAGTAGAGGTGTCCAAAACTGGGCTGGCAAGGCCAGTATAATTGATGTTTATATTTACTTAACAACAGCACTCACCTTGGGGGCATAGCCTAAACATTAACAAAACACAAACCACAGCCTCAGCCTTCTTTGCGGATGATGTAAAAATGTTTTCGGATCCACTCATTGCCCACCAAGCTATTCAGGATGACCTAAATAGGGTTGTCCAGTGGACCAAAGATTGGCTTATTTCATTAGACCCCAAAAAATGCACTGTGTTACATATTGGTCCTAAAACCCCCATTGCAGCTACACAATTGATGATCACCAATTAAAATCAGTCACATCACAAAGTGACCTCGGAGTAACTATATCTTACGACCTTAAGTGGGATCTACACATAACTGAAACAGTGAAACGTACAAACTCCCTGCTTTACATGATCTGAAAAGCATTCTCTATTATTACTCCGGAGTTATTCATCAAGCTATGTAAGACATATGTGCGGCCACTTCATGAATACGCCTACCAAATTTGGAGCCCCTACTTCAAGAAGGATATCGATGTACTTGAAAAAATTCCAAAGACGAGCAACAAAGATGGTAGTCACACATTATGAGGACCGACTAAGGCTATTAGGCCTCACAACACTGAAAAACGCAGGCAGCGTGGAGATCTTATCGAAACATATAAAATACTGCATGATTCCTATGATGTCAATAATTTCAAAACAATGTACACATTTAACACTTATGAAAGGCTACGCGGTCACTCGCTAAAGATAAATCGCACCCAAGCATCATCAAATTCCCGAAAACATTTCCTTACAAACCGAGTTGTGGATAAATGGAACGGCCTACCTGAGGAAATAATAAGTGCATCGTCAGTAAATGTTTTCAAAAACAAACTGGATCTTTACTTAAAAAAGAAAAAAAAATCATAGACAAGACAGTAAATAAATAATTCGGTATCGATATTGGTCTCCGATTCCAGATGCAGAGAGTGGTTCTACTCTCGAACACGAGAATCGTTCGGCGGTTTCTGTCTCTGTAGCTCGGAGCGGCCTTACAGGATATGTCCCAGGTGGGACCTCCGTAAGGTTTTCCAGTTTTAGGTTTATATTTTTTAAGGCTTATTTTTGTATTAAATAATGTATACCTAAAATTTGATAAGAAATATATACTGTAAATAATAATAATAATAAACCCCAGTGAGCACTTCCTATCAAACAGAGTGGTGGACCTTTGGAACAAACTGCTTAAAGATGTTGTACAATCCCCATCAATAAACTCATTCAAAAACAAACTAGATTGATATAAAAAAAAGAGTGGAAAAATAAAACTAACCAAATTTCATCAAAACAAACAAACTGGAGAATATTGAAGGTTAGGATATGATATGACAAGATATGTACAGTCGTTTCGTCTGAAATCTATACACCGGAAATAGAGCCAAATTTGAGATCTCTTTCTGTCATGCTGAAGTCAACCATAGAGAAAAACCGGCCAAGTGCGAGTCGGACTAGCACACGATGGATTCCGTACCATCGTACAAGATTTAACACAAATACCATCGTAAAAAAATTTATACAAAAAAATCACGTTTTTTATATGGGTTATGGGGGTCCCCTTTAATTTTAATTATTTTTTCATCTTACCTATTTGTTGTTATAGCAAAAATAGGCAAAATAAATACACACTCTGTGTAAATTTCAGCTGTCTATCTGTTACGGTTACTGAGATACAGCCCTGTGACAGACGGACGGACGGACAGCGGAGGCTTAGTAATAGGGTTCCGTTTTCACCCTTTGGGTACGGAACCCTAAAAAGGGACTTAGGAATTCCTTCTCTTTCCAGTGTATACAAGTGTGAGGAAACAACTGTACATACCAGCTTGGGATGCTGTTTTCTAAACAAATAATAATATAACTTTAATATTTTACACTTTAATTTACTTGTATAAAGTAAATTGTAACGAACCATTTTGGAGTTTTCCTCAACATCAACATCTGAATAATCGCCATTGCCTGCAGAGGTACGGCGGGAACTCGCTGCCGGTGCGCGCTTACCGCGTGCTGTTCGAGGCGCGCGCGACGCTCGCGGACATGTGGACCGGCAACCCTGTGCTGACGGCACTCGTGTTTGGGCTGCCGCTCGGCTTCCTCTCCCTCATCTGTTACTCCATCTTCTGCGCGGACATCTTGGACGCGGAGGAGGAGGAGCAGGACTCGGGTATGGCTTTTCAGATTCATTCACTCCTCCTTTGCAATAAATTTATTTCATATACTATCCCTTTATCCTCTTTCTATTACCACTCAACGCTGAACAGACAGGGAATGTACCCATTCACTGTCGACATTCCGAATATAAGAACCAACCGATCCTCAGGGTCCTTTATCCATAGGGTCGGTGAATTAAGGCATCGACTCGCTGCCAATGTATTTCCCTCAAAGAACCACTTGGGGTCCTTTAAGCATGGCATGAAGTAGCACCTGGCCGGACGGCTTGTTTTTCGTAGCCCCATAGAAGTTGGAAAGGCCATGGGCGACGTCGGACACCTCTTATGTGAGGTCCAGGCGTAAGTCATATGCCTCCCGGCGGGACTACCTCGTTCGCGGGCACGGAACAAAAGCTTGCTATTGCGCTCTGGGACCTTCTTTGTTTCAAAGAAAAAGACAGGCTCAGTGATGAGGAGGATGCCACATGTCCACAAAGCAGACAATTCACATAGTGCTTGATTTGGTAAGATTTACGAAAATTTTAATTACAAAACGACTTATAACTAAAAATAAATCACGACAGCGGTCGTCAGAAATCTAACTTTTTATAAATAAATTGATTATAAGTCTTCATGAAACAAGCTAGGTCTGATGGGGACGCATCATAAAGTCCAAAAAGCACAAGGTCCAAAACCCATACCGGCCAAAACACTAATGAATACGGAACTTTTTCAATTAGGTTAGGTTAGATTATAATATTTGCATTTATAAATATATGCAAAAATACACACTTTTGGATGTTCTGGGTTTTGGACCTTATACTTTTTGGACTTTATGAAGGCGACCCGGTCTGATGACTTATCTTTTTAAGATGTTTTATTTTACCGTTGAGTAATCCACCTTCAAACACTATTTTACAATACCAATGGTCATCAGACATTTAGTTCGATCAAATAAAGCTGTTTTGAGCATAATTTTGGATCTGTGACTAGAAATATGCGCATGATCTTCTTTCCACGTTTGTATGGGGAGTTGAGCGGGATGGGCCACCTTAAGGTGGGCCTTCCATACAAAAGGGGAAAGAAGATCACGGCCATATTTCTTGTCAGAGATGCAAAATTTTGCTCAAAATAGCTTTATTTGATCGAACTAGATGTCTGATGACCATTGGCATTGTAAAATTATGTTTGGTTTCCAAGTTATAACGTCCGAAAGTTCGAATTTTTCGCGCGTTTTATACAATAACTTTGGAGGTGGATTACGCAATGATAAAGTAATAACGTCTTAAAAATATTACTCATCAGACATAGCTTATTTAATCAAGATTTATAATCTATTTGGTTTTTGTTTGATTTTTGACTACAGCGGTCGTGGTTTACTTTTAGCTATAAGTCGTTTTGAAATTAAAATTTTCGTAAATCTTACCAAATCGCACACTATGCACATTGTCTTTTTTGTGGACAGGTTGCATCTTCCTCATCACGGAGCCTGTCTTATTTTTAGAAACAGAGAAGGTCCCAGAGCGCAACAGCACGGTTTTGTACCGAGCCCGCAAATGAGTTGAGCCCGCCGGGTTGGGCCACCTTAACACAAAAACTAAAATTCATTATCGATTCTAGATTTTTTTGTGCCACTTCATATTGTACTAATTCATCACAGTTGGACGTTTTTGTTCTGCACTCCTAGTTGATAGCTGATGTGCGACCGAAGTGTTGCATACTTTTGGAAACGATCTTAGTAAACTAGTTGGAAAGCAAAGCTAGTTTTGGAGTAAGCGAAGAGGAGAAAGGAGAAGAAAAGGAGTTTGCTCTTCACCAATGTATATAAAGTTCTTTGTGAGCAATAGTAATCAATCAATCACTGTAAACTAGTTTCTAAGTATCGATGGAAAAAAAATAATAATACAATGACCAACCTGGCGAAGTTTCTTGTCGGCTATTCTTCGCCAGAAGTAATCGAACCGACAGGAAAAAGAAAAAAAATGACGAAACCGAGTGTGTAATATACATCTAATGGAGGAAATAAAGAAACTGAAACTGAAATAGATTCATAAATACCTCCAAAAGTGTCTGGTTGACACTTTTTCAGAACCAACTAAAACCGCCATATCTGTTTTTTTCTTTTTTCAGATGATCATGAAAAGAAAGAATAAACTACCAGTATACCAACGTTGGAAAACTACAAATGTTGACCTCAGTCCGGCAGAGTGTAAGCGCAGAATCATTGTTCTGGAAGGGCTGATCGGTTCCTAAGGATCCGTGCCAAACATTACCTAGGTCTTGTCTATCGGACAGCAACAACAAATTTACATACTTATTTATAGGTAGGAAATTGAATAGGAAGTGTTTAGTTACAAGAGTGCAATAGAGCATAAGGTAATACAGTTGGAAAACAAATATGTACTGCCGTCATTGCATGGTTTTTGACAGTTTATAACCATGTTGCAAGCCATGTATGAACATACAGCTACTGTTAGAGGATTTAACAGTGTTGACCACATTATGATTCACTCCAGATTCAACTTATCTGGGCTCGCCTCTTAAATTATTTCTACTCTTAAGTCAGTTCTATTTCACTACTTTTAAAGGAGTCAAGGGATCACTTAAGATTTACTTACCACACCGGATTACCGATCATAACGTTGACGGCAGTATTAGTTATATGAACCCATTAATTACTTCACTATAATCAGATCAGGATAATCAGGTACTACAATCAGAGCCGAAATGAAAGTACTATCTGTGAGATTTATGTACTTAGTGTTTTATTTAAATGTAGACAGCTGAATGAAGCCTTGTGTATACATGTACTTAGTTTAAGCTTAAGTGTTGCAGGGATGTCAAAGCAGTGGTAATATAATTTACTAACTGATATTACAAAATCCTAGATAATGTAAAAGTTGTCTCGATTTCTTACAATCAACCTAACGTAGGTCAGGTGGAATCACGATATCACTAGTAATATTGTAGGAAATGGCGAGAATTGATAAAACTCCTGGATTTTGTAATTTTTTATAGAAATGAACATGTAATAATACACCTCCTGTCACAATATTAGCCCAACACAGCACATGGGAACTGGGTACAAGGCTAAGACCTTCCTTTTTTCACGACTGCATTGAACTGGAGAGAATTTTGGACAATTTTCAATGCCGCTCATTGCCATCAATGATTTAATGCTATTTTAGCAACCCGGATGTGATTAAACATTCCACCTAGTAAGTAAGGAAGGAAGAAATGCAGTGGGCCTACATTGAAATCCACACAACAGGACTGCATAATCCTATATTAGGAAACCAAACCACGCCCAGAGTTCTTTAACCTCGATGATCGACCATCAAGGCGTCGCGACACTGGACTTCAAAGCAGTTGACTTGCCTCAAAACATAATAGGGCAAAACGAGGTTAGCATTAGTCAACTGTTTGAATCCTAGATACCAAATTAGAAATGGCACTCGTGTGTGCGAATGGTTTTATGCAACAATCCTTCAGATATAGGTCGATGGGAAGTTAGCCCTATTGCACACTTGTGTCATGTTGCCAGTCCGTGCTTGCCACTCACTGTCCTCGTGTACAGTAAAGGGTGAGTTAAGTTGGAACCTTTATTACTTAATCGAAAATTCGACAACTTAAGTAACTCACTATTCGATTAAACAAAACGTGCCCTTGTTCTTAGTATCTAGTCACATTTAGTTCTGTATTTGATAGGTATACTCATGATAAACCGGCATCAGCTGTGTCGTGACCAGTTATTTACAGTTATTACCGTTGACGTGTGAAATTCGCATCCCTTATGCCCTGTCTACTCTATATCCAGAGCACTCGCCGCAAAGAATCACAGCACCCATTTGTGGTTGACATGAGACTTTTGAGAACCCACCATTTCTCCCGATGAGCGTGGATTCGTGAGGTGAGGTGTATCTGGATGTTCGGAGAACCTTTGGTCCCTTAGTACAGCCACCCATACAACCATAAACCAACAATATGTTTTTGGTTATACAGTAAATGCCATGGTTTTCAGATTAAGTTTGGTAATTTTTGAAGTTCTCTGAATAATTTCAATGTAATCTATAACACCTAAAGTTGATTTGCTAAACACATGGATACCATGAATTTTTCAATGATTTTCTATGTTACAAGTATACGGGAAAGGCCTCCTCTGACCCGAGTTGACCAGCTATTTGGCATAGCTTAGAGAACAAGTATGTGCCAATAGATTCAGACTTACATTCCAATAAGGATTGTTTTATAGTGAAGCTAGAAATCTGCAAGTCATTTCAGCAAAGCAAGTTTCTAAAAATATATCTAAATATGTGTATGTTTTAATGTTGTTTGTTTGTTAGTCATTAAAAATGATGTGAAGGTTTTACGTGTACATATTGGCATAAATTGTCTGCAGTCGCCACACTATCCTACATTAAAATTAAGAGTGAATGATTTTGCATTTTAATTGTGGAAGTTCTGTTGTTCTATGAAATAATAGGTAATTCTTGCCATTATGCAGGCTTTGGGCGCTAATTTTGACCAGTATGAAATGCTTAACCTCAACAAGACCTAGGGCGACCATATTTACTTTTAACGCATCGTCAACCAGTGAGAGTTCGAATTAAGGCAGGCGACAGCTAAGGAACGGCAAAATCTTAGACTGTATTGGGGACACATATGCAGCAGAATTAGGAAACGTCTCCATAGAGGCGGACAAACATTTTCAACATCCTTCTCTATGGAGATTGTATTTATAGACATGTATTTAAAATATACTTGCTATTGCATAAAAAAACTATGGCAATCATCGGAATAATGAACACACAATCGTTTAGTTGAAAAACATGTCAAAATCATATTTTTCTGGAAATATCGGTGAAGCTTTTTTTTTGTTGGTAACACATTAATATTTAAGTTTGATGGCTTACCGCGCGTATGTAAAATAGTGACAATTTATTTCCTAAACTTAGTATGAGCATCTGCCCAAGACATCGAATAAGGAATTACTGGAGTGGCGACAGAAACTCATCCATATAGCGGCAGCGTAGCGTACAAGGTAGCCCCGTACAGACATGGCAGCATGAAGCATCTGGAGGTGTACCGGAGTGTTTCAGGTACCGATCAAGGTTTTCTCTTCGCTCTTTGTCTGCACTTGAGCTGTAAGTCATAATACATATGACATAATAAAAATTTAATATGAAACCATTTGTTTGTTTATTTTCATTTTGTTTCACAGTTTGCATATCATGGTTTTGCATCAAAGTTAACTAAACCAACTGCTGAGCAAGTGACGTCTTCAAAAGAAACTGTGAGCCCAAAGAACAATTTTTTCAAGAATGTTGAAAATGGCACTGTCTGGTCCAACTTTTAGACAGAGAGCAAATTAATGACAGCCATTTTTATTTTTATTAAGATTCTTGATGCTCAGTTATATTTGTGAAAATATTAGTACTTCTACATAGCTTTGGACAATGTAAAGGTTAAAGGGCAATTTGTTTACTTGAATATTTCTCAGAATCTACATTTCTCAGTTTAATTAAACATCGATTTATTCTATATGTAGCTTCTTTGCGACTGTAATGAGTTCAATAAAAGCTATGACATACATTTTTTTTAAAGTGAATTTGAGATGGGTACAATGTATTCTATGTTCCATTGATACAGCCTCAGACGATTTAATTTATTTTCTCATCTCTTGAATGTAAACTGCCATCTGTATTTGTGCTTTCCTCATCGCCACCTGCTTCTTCCAAGTTTCATAGTTGCTGGCTGCTGTTATCTTGTACGCTGTTCTCACAACGTTTTTATGATTTCTCAGTGTCTTATATAACATTATACCTTCTTTTGATGACATGCTCCATTGTACATTTTCATAATCAGAATCACTGCCTGAATTCGAATCACTGCCTGAATTAGAATCAGACTCACTCTCAGAGTTCGTATCAGTTACACTGCTTTCTAATCTATATGTTTCTGTTTCAAATGTTTTTGAGTGAATATTATTGTGATCATTTTGTTTCCTAGCCTTAAGATACCTAGGTGTAGTGAAATTAGAATAGTGTTCACTAAATTCTGGTTGAGATGTATAGTTTTTAGGCAAATAGGGATCATGAAAGTAAGTATCTTTTACCTTGCCTGATTGATCTATTGGTTTCCAGCTAATATCAAAACTGTGGTTATCTTGATTGTCTTGTTCACCGTGAATATTTCCAGAAGCATAGTCACGTTTGTTGGATAACTTTTCTCCATTTCTATCATTTTTTATTTTGTTATTTTTAGCATGGTAAACTTTTTGGTTTTTGCCATATAATGTGTTGTTATCATCATTAAAAGTGTTAAGGAATTCACCATTTTGAATTTGGCTTGGGGCGCTATGATTGTTGTCATGCTTGCTATTCTCAGAATTGCCGTTTTTTTTCACATATTCAGGTGTTCTATGACAAGTATTTGTCTTATGTTTTCCAACATTTGGATTTGGGTTTTTGTCCGATGTGGTTGCAACATCATAACTTGATTGTATTGTGATTTTTGTGAAGTCATCACATTTTTGAGCTAGTTTATCAGAATATTTCCCAATAATATCTGTTTTTTTATTCATATCCATTTTTACATCTTCATAGTTTATCCTTAGGGTTTTGAATGGAATTTCAGCACTTTCAATATTACTGTTTTCATAGGAATTCATGAGATCGGTGAAGTCTTTAATTTCATTTGAATTTTCATAGGATTCAATTAACTTTTCAAAATCTTCTATGCCTTGTGGTTGTTCTTTGTGTAAAGGCTCGATTTCGTCATCTCCATTAATAATTTTCCATAATGTTTTTGTTGATTTTGAATTTATTGTCTGTGTCACAGGGTTCACTTTCTTTGTTTCATCAGACTTAATTTTAGAATTGGTTTCAACTTGCAGAACTTCATTATTGGCATCAAAATTTACAAGTTCATCCGTCCAAAGATCTCTCATGTTTACAGGCGCACCGAGTAACTTCAATAGTTCCATGAATTTAGTTTCTTCTTTTCCTTTAGAAAGAATGGTAATAGCCAATCCATAGGAACCATATCTTCCGGCTCGTCCAATTCTATGCAAATATGTAGCCCATTCATAGGGAACTTCAAAATTCACTACCAAATCTACATTAGATGCATCAATTCCACGAGCTGCTAAGTCAGTGGAAACCAGAATTCGGCACTTATACTGTTGCAGCGTTTTCAGCGCATCCAGTCTGTCAGTTTGCTCCTGCTGGCCATGCAAGAGTTGGGCTGGCCACTTGTCTGCTATTAACTTCTTGCACACCTCTACAACTCTTGCTTGGTAATTGCAGAACACTAGGCACTGTTTAAACTGTCTGCTCTTAAATATTTTTAGCAATTCAATGTACCTGTGTTGTGTCTGTGTGACAATGTTACTATGCCTATTGACAACGGTTAATTTTTGTTCGATGCCTAGGAGTATGCTGGTGCTATCAGGGCAGATGTGAAGGTATTTACTCATATATTTTGTGACAAGAGCTCTTAATTCATCTGGATATGTTGCGCTGCTCATAATTACTTGCTTGCTGCTAGGTAACGTGGAGAAGATGAAGTTGATGTCCGGTTTGAAAGCCCCTTGCATCAATTTGTCAGCTTCATCGAGAATAAACAATCTAATGGATGCTGTGTCTATGTGATTCTTGTCAATTAAGTGCCGAAGCCGACCTGGACTCCCGACTATGACTTGTACTTTTCTCTTATTTGAGAACTTTTGGATGTCATCCTGCACTGGAAGACCACCCATCACGACCTCCACTGTTAAATCTGGAAACAGATTTAAGATATGTCAACACACAATCTGGGTTCTACATATGCTTAATATATTTCATGAAGCAAAGTTCTCTTAAAAAACTCAAAACAATAATTAATTAAATGCAGCATATTTTTTTGCCATCAACCTTTATAAGCACTTCCGATCTGTCTGATGACGTCTGTGATTTGAGCTGCAATCTCTCTGGTGGGAGCGAGGATGAGGACCTGTGCATCCGCCTGCGCTTCCAACAGCTCCAGTGCGATTATAGCAAAAACTGCCGTCTTGCCCGTCCCTGACTTGGCTTCCAGCAGAAGATCTGATGGGGATTTTCATTCCGTTACTCAGATATGTCAGACATGTACTTAGAACTAATCAATGGTATTGAGAGCAAAAACTTACTTTAATCATTTTAATTTTAAATGCACCAGAGTATTATGTACAGTAATTCCGGAAACATTAGAATTTAATATAAAATTGGACATAACCAGATTATTTTCTCATTGGGTGATAATCCATTGGGCGAGCACTGAAATATTGCTATTTGCGACGGTCTGGATTTTACTTTTGCCAAACTTTTTCAGAAATAAGCAGTTACACTAGATTAGATTACATAAGATTTTTTTTTATGTTTGAGTGTGTTTATCTTGAGAAGATGAGTAAACACGGACTAGCACTGCTTTAGTTGCATAGCACTCATATTTCAAAACTGTAATTTATTTGACATCTATGTTGCAGCAGCAATCGAGGGTAGAACTTAAATGTTAAACTGTGTGTTTGTGTTAGTAGCTACAGATATACTATTGCATTAAAAGTGGGTAGACTAACTTTAATCCGCCGGACTAAACTGGCTTTTGTGTGGTTATTCCGGTGCTAATCTCGTACTAAGTTTTGACAGGTGCTCTCTGAATACGACTTATAAAGTGTGCAAGTATAAATAAATATACATGATAGTCTGTGGGCCAGTTTAGGTGGTAGGGACCGTGCTTTTCTTACCTTTCTAATTAAAAATATAAGATATAAAAAACAATGAACTACAGTGGCAAGGACATAAAATTCAGACTTATAATAGAACGTGAATATGCGACAATTTCAAATTCCCATAAATTTTGCTCTCGCAAACTGGTGACCAAATGTACTGATGACTATTAGTTGTCCTAATTGACGTATCACAAAAGTAAAATGTTTCATATAATTTCCTGGGGTGAAATTTACAAGAGTGCGCCATTCTTAGCTTCTAGCTGGATATCAGGGATGGTAGAGTGGATTTTTAGAAGCATTTTTGGTCAAGGAACATGGGCGCAAAAACGAAATTTTCTATCTAAAATATTTTTTTGAAAATATGAAATCCCGTCAGCAATATTAACGTTCGTTCTGTATTCCGACGCGATACAATATGCGTCGATGCGACGACGATGGCGGCGCGCGATGCAATATTAACGTTCGTTCTGTATTCCGACGCGAACAGGTCAAGTGCGTAGTATCTCTCTATAGTCTGTGGTGAAGTGACAAATTCATATGGCAGGTAAAATGTTGCCAATATGTAATTTCCCATAATTTAGGGTAAAATTAACAATTGCTGTACTCGTATTGCTCCAAAACCGACTTAGTCGCCCCGACATTACATGTTGGTGAGCGTCATCCCTAGAGTGTTTTTTAGAAGTGCGGAGACGAAAGCTCGCGCAGGAGGTCCTGAGCGGAGCGAGAGGTACTCATGCGCTCGCGTAGCGAAAGGGCCGACCAAGCGAGTCTTTCGGCGTAGCCATCAACTTACCTGCCTGGGCTTCAAGGTGCATTTAAAAAAGGCTTTTTTTAAGCTTATTTAGCTTATATTAGAATTAGAACCTCATGGAATATATCATTTCGCGTCTGGCAACACTTTTCGGTTGCAATGTTGGCAGGTGATTAGTGAGTGGCGCAATTGGACGCGGTGGAAATTATTAAGCGGATTTCATATTTTCAAAAAAATATTTTGGATAGAAAACTTCGTTTTCGCGCCCATGTTCCTTGCCCAAAAATGCTTCTAAAAATCCACTCTACCATGCCTGATATCCAGCTAGAAGCTAAGAATGGCGCACTCTTGTAATTTTTTTCCATTTCCTGTATTTGCAAATTTCAGACACCTGTCAGGATAAATTTGAAAATCAGTTCATAAAAACATTCCGTTTTTATCGAGTATTCTAACCTAAGGAGCATTTCGAAAATAACAAACTAAATAGTATCATATAAATATTTTCACTTGGCAATTTCGTATATTTTCAGGATCCAAGATGTAAGAACTTACTAAAGCCGCATTTTCCGGTTGGGATGCCTTGCAGTTGGACGGGGGAAGGACGCGAAAAGCCGGCGGCTGTAAGTCCCGCCAGCGTGCGCGGCGCAAGCAACATCGTGTCGAACTCTACATTTGATTCGGTGGCGATATCCGCCGTTCGTTTCACGCCACTTTCCTTCTCGCGAGTGTTGTGAGCCAGCATTATCCCAGCGTCTTTACACCAGTGGAAAGAAGTTATAGGACTGAGTGAAGACTCCACTATGACTGCACATCCACGTAACAGCCCAGTCGTAAGGGCAGGGACTCTGAGCTTCTGAAGGTTTCCACAGACTATTACGGAAGGCTTCAGGCTTCACCGAACGTTTACCCTGGCCATAGCATTAAAGATATTGCAAGCAACTCGAAGAATTCGAACAATATCTTATGTTCTGTGGGAAACGAAACACAGACTAATTAGGTTTACCGGTGGGAAAGGAATATATGAATAAATAATCTGTGATCATCAAGGTCACAGAACATAGAAAATGATCACGACATGGGCTCTGTTCGGGCTGCTTGCTCTGAGCCACTCTGAGCAGGAAAGTGCAAGAAAAAGCGTTTTGGCTAACGGAATGATAGTTCTGTGTACCTACCTCGGCCGTTTTCGCTGAACAATAGAAATGTTCGGAATCGCTTGGAATCACTCCTTTCTGTTCTATCATGCAAAATGGAATCGCGGAACGGAATCAAAACTGTCATCTGTCAGCGAGTTTGATCGCTCGATATTTGGTCCATCTTCTTCACAGATAATCTTCTTCTTTCTTTAATAGTTGGTTGGGTTGGGATTCCAAAGTGAATCCGTCACACATACGTCAAAATGTGCGTCAAACAAATGGAATGGATGTCAAATGGTTGAGGCGTTCGGGCTGTCGGAGCATGAAATCTTGCACCATGCTGTTCCGCCTGGTTCTGTTCTGTACCGAACAGAATGGAACCGTTCCTCGGAGCAATAGCCCGAACAGAGCTATGGTATTCATCAAATTATACTATGGCATTCAAAAAAATCACACCCAGGGTCGCGATCCGATTTGAACCATCTATAACAAAAGCACGCTCAAAACTGGTCCGATTCGCGCTTGCAGCAAAAAAATTCAAGTTTTAGAACAATTGATGAGATTAAAATTGGAGATCAACTACTACAATTAACGTAACGGTTCCATTTTTGTTCTTTTGTTTCCGTAAGCGCATACACAAACGGTCCGAATAGTTTGTAATGCTTACTGTTTTAAGCTTGCAATGTGATTCGGTATACGCTTTTAGCAGTGTAATCGATTACAGTTCAAATCGGAACCCGCAGCAGCACTCAGGCTGTGTTCGGGCAAAGTGCTCCACCGTGCGAGCACCGAAAAAGTAGCAAGCAATGATTTTGAGTGGAATATCTTCACTGTAACTGCGTTTTGATAGCATATCTACTCAGGAAAGCGAAAGCGAAAAGTTCTCGTGTTTGGTTCTGTCAAACTCTATATAGAAAAAAAATATGGCTATATTTTTCACTTTCATAAGTTTCAAACCGACTCTCTGTCAGTTTATTTAACAAAACTAGTGGAATGAAATTGGTATCACGACATTTATTTCATCAACAGTTATAAAAACGTGTCAGCTTTTAATTGTACGAGTATGTTACGTGTAATAACTTCACAAACTAAAACACTTTCATGCTGCGTGCGATTTTTCGTTGAAATTAATGTCTACCGTTACTGTCATCGAGTAAACGCGACGTAAAAATAGTTTCTATCGCAGAGGCACTTAAAATAAAATAAAGTGTGTATTATTGTCACCGTGAAGGTTTTTACGCGTCAAAGTTTACCAACGGCCGAGTGCACTCGAGAAAAACAAAATCGAGACCAACGTCAACATATGATTGAACACGTCTTTTTGTTTGGACAGTATGGAACTCCATGCGGTTCACTAAAAGTGAGGTTTTTTTTATGTAACTGGACATGAATGGCTAATACCGAACTGAGCCTAACACACTACATGGGAACTAGGTGCCATGCCAGGACCTTCGTTATATTTCTCGGCTACATTGCCGAAACACTGACAGTTTTCATTGCCGCTTCGACCATCGTTCATTCTGTGCGACGGTACCAACCCGGGCGGGATTAACCCTACCACCTAGTAAGTAACAAAGGGGACCTACAATTTTACGTGGCCAACGTCAACGGTTGAAAATGGTCAACCATTCAGAACCTAACCGCGCTCAGAGGTGCTTCCCCCGCTTATCGATTCGCAAGGCGTCGCACACTGAGCTACTTAAGGCTGACGTGTTTGAACATTGATGAACTCAGCCGTATCTTCTTGCAATCGGAGCTTACTATGGAATGCTGATAAAAAAATATAGAATAAATGAATGATTACCAGCGATACGAGTATCCTGGCACCCGAAATATTTTTCACTTTCATAAGTTTCAAACCGACTCTCTGTCAGTTTATTTAACAAAACTAGTGGAATGAAATTGGTATCACGACATTTATTTCATCAACAGTTATAAAAACGTGTCAGCTTTTAATTGTACGAGTATGTTACGTGTAATAACTTCACAAACTAAAACACTTTCATGCTGCGTGCGATTTTTCGTTGAAATTAATGTCTACCGTTACTGTCATCGAGTAAACGCGACGTAAAAATAGTTTCTATCGCAGAGGCACTTAAAATAAAATAAAGTGTGTATTATTGTCACCGTGAAGGTTTTTACGCGTCAAAGTTTACCAACGGCCGAGTGCACTCGAGAAAAACAAAATCGAGACCAACGTCAACATATGATTGAACACGTCTTTTTGTTTGGACAGTATGGAACTCCATGCGGTTCACTAAAAGTGAGGTTTTTTTTATGTAACTGGACATGAATGGCTAATACCGAACTGAGCCTAACACACTACATGGGAACTAGGTGCCATGCCAGGACCTTCGTTATATTGCTCGGCTACATTGCCGAAACACTGACAGTTTTCATTGCCGCTTCGACCATCGTTCATTCTGTGCGACGGTACCAACCCGGGCGGGATTAACCCTACCACCTAGTAAGTAACAAAGGGGACCTACAATTTTACGTGGCCAACGTCAACGGTTGAAAATGGTCAACCATTCAGAACCTAACCGCGCTCAGAGGTGCTTCCCCCGCTTATCGATTCGCAAGGCGTCGCACACTGAGCTACTTAAGGCTGACGTGTTTGAACATTGATGAACTCAGCCGTATCTTCTTGCAATCGGAGCTTACTATGGAATGCTGATAAAAAAATATAGAATAAATGAATGATTACCAGCGATACGAGTATCCTGGCACCCGAAATACATAACATTGCTTTTCAAAATTATGCTTTGATATTGATGGAGCCATGATCTCTACGACGCTGTCAATATTATACAATTTACTTTGTTTAATATTAGGAGACATATTTTCATCATGCATAATAAATTATAATGAATGATTACAACGCATGCGTATTTCATATTATTTTAAAGAAAAATAATTGGATCTTGCAACTTGGCTTGACGGTAATTATATGGCAACTTTAGGATTAGGCCTCTCCCTCCCCCTTCAGCTCTCCCTCTCGTTGTCGCCCATTCATGTCGCTCGCTCATAATCCGTTCCGTCCGTGGGCGATGTTGCGATGTTGTAAATGTGTTTCTTGGCTCTTTTCGGGCGTGAACGCGGGTTTTATCTTATACAGTAGTATAGCAGTAAATTGCACGTGAAATGTTCGACAATACGTTTGTGCTTCTGTCTGGTACACAGTGAACAAGGCTTCGAAGTGAGTACGGAACCTAGCAGTTCCTTCCACATACTTCCAATTCCAATAAGATGGCTTCTTCGTCAAGTAGGGTAGTTAGACTGGTAGTATTTATAGATTAGGGGACCAGTGATCAGGTGGTGACAAAGGTTATTTGCTGAATGGCTGTCCTGAAGTGAGCATCTTGTCTTACCTCTATCAATTCCCATAGGCAGAATTCACTTCTTATTCGGCGAAACAACAATTTGTGAGGATGAGGAAGTTTAATTAAGAAAACCTGTAATATAATCAAATTTCTGGGCATAAATTGTGCCCCTGATATATGTTATGCTTCTACGAAGAAACCGTTTTGGCATGGATCATGGTGACAGTTTGCCATACCCAGTTTTGTAGAACTGAAATATAGCTTTCAAGGGGTACAGGTGTTATTTTAAATACCGAAGTAAGAGCTAGATCACTAGATACATTCAGTAATTAAATTACAGCATCAATTTCTACAATGTTCTCTCAACAATGTTATTTTGATATAACATTTTAACTGCCAAGATACCTTTAACCTTTCCTGGGCCAACTCAGGTAGGATGGGCCAATGAACCTATAAAACGAATATGTAGGTGACCTAGATTCTAAGAAGTTGTGTCTAGTTATATCACCTGAAACACAATAGGGTAGGAATGCTCTTAGACCAAGTTAATTTTATCTTAAGTTACGATTGAAATATCTAGGAGGCAGATAGTGAAGATAACTTTGTTTTGAAACCTTGCAATGGAAAATATGAAAAAAGGAGTATGTGACCTGTAATTAATGCCCGAATGAAATTAAAGTACTTTCTCCAAGAAGATTTATTTATTTTCAAATCTGCATATGGTTTCCAAGTCAATCACCTTTCTAGCAACTAGCTCCGCACAGAAAAAAATATTGTTATAAGATCAGGAAAAACCGGCCAAGTGCGAGTCGGACTCGCACACGAAGGGTTCCGTACTATCGTACAAGATTTAATACAAACAAATCACGTTTTTTGTATGGGGCCCCCCTTTATTTTTTATTATTTACAAAAAACGTGATTTTTTTGTGTTAAATCTTGTCCGACTCGTTTTTGGCCGGTTTTTCTATAGGAGCTGTGAGACGTGCAATCACAAAATAAATTATAAAAAAATGATAGTACCTATATTTAAATGTTGTTGATTGTTGATAGTCTTCTTTCATAAAAGGTTATTAATTGTTTGCAAGGCATTGGTTCTTTTAAAACATTGTAAAATCGACAAAAAGTAAGGGTGAAGGCGTCGGACATGGTTTTTGTCTAAGAGGTACATAATTTGGTGGCCTTACCCATACAATACTATAGCATGTTCCAGTAAATTGTGATTACATATACCTACGTCCAAAATAAAATTTTCTTTTAAAAGGAGAAATAAGTTTGGAAAAAAAATGTTCCACCTCAGTTTGGTTTAGGATCTATTAAAAAAGTTAGGTAGTTTTTGGCATTGTTTGGAAAAAGAATTAATGCATTGGCAGCTATACCGAATCAGATAGGACAAATCTTCCAAAGGAGGAAAAATGTTCAAAGTTGTATTTTTTTTAAATAGATTGAAAAACGCAGTTACAAACATAACTCTGGCAAAGAACCTGAACACATACCCAGTACTAAACAAAGAAAGATATTTTTATCTCACAAATAAACATCCTTATCTCAACCAATATGTATAAAAATATTTACTTCCTGCTAATATTGGAAGTGATAGTAAGAAGGTAGGGTAACGGTTAAAAACCAGGCCATTTAGTTTTTCATGTCATTCAACTATCTAAATTTTAATGATAAGAAGCACTTAAGGGGGTGCGTGCGTCAAAGTAGATGGCGCCACAGTCGTTCGTAGTTATTTCTGTTATAACTCCTCAACCATAGGAAGTTACAAACTAAAACTGTAGTGGCGAGGACATTATTCGTTTATTTATTTAATCTCATTAAACAATTACCAAAATGACCTGGAATCGCATAGATTATTCTGAGGATGTGTGCAAAAAGTTGCCATTTACAATTAGCAACTTTTAATACTTTGTCTAATAATGATCACACCAATCATAACCTTTTATACAAAGTGTTGCATGAGATTAAATATATAATAATATATATATATCAAATATAAATATAGTTATGGCTATTACCTTTCTATTTTTGGGGAGTTACAGAAGAAATAGTGCCGAACTACTGTGGCGCCATCTACATGGACGCATGCACCCCCTTAACTATTTAAACTGTTACTATTATTTTTACACATTAACAAAATAAAATATAGATGCTTGCACTGAAAGCCGTTCATTATTATCAGGGTCTTTGCTATCTTTATTGGATTGTTGTCAAGCAATTTACCCAATCAGCTGACCATCTGTTGATAAAGCATTTAAGTGGTAATAATGGTTTATCCTATCTATTTCGGGAACCTACATTATTAGCTTGGTCATTTATACTATACTTTATATATACAGATTCAGATTATTATGGATTATTTTTACATTTAGTTGTTTTTTTTTAACTGGGACTGTATGAGTCAAATAATTTAGAAACTAAATTTTATTTGCACTCAAGAGATTCACCTAACAGGGATCTCAAATTAAGAACGAACATTGTTCTTACTGTGACTTTAATTTGTTTTTATCAATTTAGGTTTGTGATTCATTGTTGCCTTATTCAATAATAAATAAATAAATATATATATAATAAATAATAATAAATCTTGTAGCATACTGAAAAGAAGAAATATATTTGATGTTATGAAATTGAAATTTTCTTTTAACTTATTAAATGTTGTGTTTTAATTGCTAAAAGAAAAGGGTTGTGTTCATAACGGAAGAATCAGAAAAAATAATGTCAGAGTTGTGCAGTAAGATCTTGTTTAACTGAAAAGCTTTTTCCAACCAATGTCTTTCAAGACAGATTATATCAGTTTATACTATATGATTAATCAAAAACATAAATATGATTATTGCATGCAGCCAGACACCAATAAATCTGACTAGATGGGTAAGCTTTTCCGTTTCTTCTGTCTTGGCACTGATATAAAATGTAGATTTGAGTAAATAAATATTAAGAATGCCACAGCGTCCAGCCTCGGGACAGTTGGAGTGTTGCCAGGGTGTATTATCCGATCGCCAGGTTCCCTTCCGACGGTTCAATATGATAATGGGTCTAAAATATTGCAGTGGTGACTAGTCTTGCATTTCAAGGATTGTTGAATTAAATCTTTTTGTGCTCTTTCAAATAATGAATCATCATCAAAGAATGAATTTCAAATAGTCCAGTAAGTTTATGAGAAATAGAACAAAAGATATGTTGTACACTACAGTGACTACCATTATTCAGAGTTATAAATGGGTGATTATGTTGAATTAAACCCCTTTTCTTAAACTACATACTTCTGTTTTAAAAATAAAAAATCACCTTGCCATACAATGTATGTGTTGCTATATAAAACAAAAATGTAGGTGAAAGGGCAAAATAGTTTGGACTAAAAAAATCATGGATCATAAGAACATAGGCTGTTCCAACCCTTATAAAGTTTTTTGAGTAACAGAATGCAAAAAGTATTGCACTTGAGTAGTTATGGCGAAAACATTTTCAGAATTTTAGGTTTATAGGTTTTAATACAATTTTCAAAACAACATTTACACCGCCATCTAACGGTGTAATATTTTTTAATCACTAATTGCAACAAAAAATTCTGTCTCTACCTCATACGCAAATTAAATTTTTAACTTTACCTTTCGCTCCCATGCTCCGTTAAGATTTATGATGCTCAGATTTTTTTTTCTTTTCGAATTCGCCCGTTTACATCAAATCTCTGTCCACCTCCCAGCAGAATCGAGCCTCAAGCCATTAGGTCTAAAATGTTTGACAAATAACGGTGTTGCTAAAACTCGTTAAGATACACACGCTGTCACATCAGGTAGGTATTTACTGTATCCATCACTAGCTCAGGTAAATATAATTAGCATAATAGATTGCCTTCACACACCACAGGTTAAACATACTCATAAACGAGCTAGAATACAGATGATGGCAGGTTCTTATCATGATTAGTTTTAAACATCTTGAAAAAAGGTTTTTCCTAACAATTAAACATCTGATCGTCATCAGGATGTTTATTAATGTTTTCTCGTAAAAATGTTTTGGCTATTTACTATGAGGGTATATTTTAATGAATAATTGTATGTATTTAGGCAAGCATTTATGTCATACTTTAATGAATTGCCAAATCTAAATTGTTGGCACTAGGTACCTATGAATGTCACCATTAAAAACCTCCAACGCCAGAAGTTTGGCTCAGTCAATACAATTTTGATAACTCTTGAGAAAAAGATGGCTAAAATATTAAGGGGATACTTAGAAACATTTTGCTTTCATATTTACTTTTTTAATAGTTTCTATTTATAATTCAAGAGTATTTGTTAACCTTTGTTGAACAAAAACTTTAAAACAAGTTAAAAAAAACGATGTTACAAAACCCTTTTTGGAACAACTATTTTGTACAAGGTGGGCCAAAAGAAATCACCCTATTGGAAGATGTTCTCATTTTTGCAAATGGCCACCAATGTCAAATCTGTTTTGACATTTGTGGACTAGACAGATGCAGAATACAAGTGAACAAGCCATGGAGCTATACACTCCCCTAGTACGCGGAAGAATCGCGTCTATTTTTTTGCGTAAAAATTCGTCGCAGCGTTGGCGCAGCGCGAACTCTATCGCCGATTCCCCGGCCGTCCAACACCGACTGCGCAAACACTGCGCCGTTTGGCCACCAACATTGAAGAGTATGGGATCACACGAGACGTTGCCAAGAGTAGCCGGCCCCGGAGCGCTCGTTCTGCCGAGAATATCGCCGCTGTTGCTGAGGATGTCGAGGTGTCGCCGGAAACATCGACCAGACGCCGTGCCACGCAATTAGCCATCAGACGGACGTCCCTAAGGCGAATTTTGGTCAAAGACCTGCGCATGTTCCCGTACAAAGTCCAGTCCGTGCATCAACTGCTGCCTGCCGACCGCCAAATGCGCGTAACCTACAGCCAAGCCATCCTCAATCTCGAGGAAGAAGTGGACCAAAATCATAATGAGCGATGAGGCTCATTTCCACCTCAGCGGGTACGTGAACAAGCAAAACTATCGCTTCTGGGGCACCAAAAATCCACGAGTGATGCACGAGGAGCCATTACACTCGCTCAAAGTGACTGCATGGTGCGCTGTTCACGCTGGAGGAGTCATCAGGCCATTTTTTTTCGAGAATGCCGCAGGCAGTGCACGGTGCGCGCTATAGGGCCATGTTGACCGAGTTTTTTCCGCCCCAATTGGACGAATTAGGACTGAGGGACACGTGGTTCCAACAGGACGGAGCAATGGCACACACTGCGCGAGCCACAACCGATATTCTGAAGGCAGCGTTCCCGGGTCGCCTCATCTTTCGTTTTGGCGATTTGCACTGGCCCGCAAGATCGCCCGATTTAAGCGTTCCAGACTTTTTTTGTGGGGTTTTTTGAAGTCCCGTGTTTACGTGAACAAGCTCGAGACTCTGGAAGCCCTCAAGGAAAACATTCGACACGAGTGCGAGAATCTATCGCCCGAAATTCTCGCCGAAGTGAAGAAAAATGCCATAAAACTAGCCCGTATGGCAATCAATTGTGACGGCGCCCATTTAGCTGATATAATCTTCTCGACTTGACCAATAAAATTCTTAAGGTATAAATAAACATATTCTAAAAACAGAATCGAAGCTTTTCATTTAGGAAAAAAAAGAGAGCCAAACAACATCGGATGACTTCTTTTGGCCCACCTTGTATAAACTTAACAAATAAGAGACTATAAAAGTTGGTTATAAACTAGTACAGAGTAGGTTTGTATGCATGCAGGAAGTCCAGTTAACTATTATTATTTATTAACAGTTCTAATTATAATAGCCTTTTACTAAAAATGGTATAGCAAATTTTAAATCTTAATATTTTGAATGATTATGCTCCAAAACATCTATCTTTACATGCGCCAAAACATCTATCTCAACATTTCTACAAGCATGACATTAAAACAGTCAACTCCTGTTAGGACTTATGCTTTATTTACCCAATTTCGAGTAAGCCACATGTGGTTATTTCAATAACGCTGTTATAAAAATGTTGGTGATTTTTCCTAAGAAATCCGTTTCTTCCAATAGTCTGCGGTGTTTTCCAAACAAACTTTTGTGGATTTGTGTCATTCCATTGTTCCATATCCCCTTACATCCCTTTGTGATTAATAAATCATAGGCCACGAGACAGTCCCAGTTTGCTAACGGCGGTCTATTCGTGTTCAGTCAATATTGCCTTGCACCGACTAAGTAAGTGAACTGACCCACTTACCGTCATCTAACTAGTTCACATAGCCAATGAATAAAGGTATTATCAAATCTTGGGCAAGGTAAAACGGGTTTCGGAATACATAACCACAGTTTGGTGTTAAGATCTTACGTCCTGACTCTAAACTATACAACAATTAGGACCAGAGACCAGAGGAACAATGGTCAAAAAGGCGCACGCACACATATGTACACGTACGTATGATGATCTCGAAAGAAGTCGGTCGAACTACGGTAGCAAGTCCTGAACGTGCTCCTGGGACAAGCATAGCTTAGTCGGGGGTACGAAAATGAAATCTCGAAAGATTACAATGCAACTTTTAGAGGAAAAAGTGAAATAAAAAATTAAATTGACTTGCTCAATTAAAATTATTTGTAACAAGGTTTTTATGTCAATACGAATTTCAATACCCCGCCCATTTCCAAAAGCATTTTGTTAAAGAAATGTATTTGTACTAATATAAAAAATGACATAAAAATTTACATAAATGAGTTGTGTGATTTATCAAAAATAGATTCGAAAATAATCACATATGCAGATGATACTGTATTGCTTTTCTCAGGCTACAACTGGGCGCAAACATTTATTCAGGCGGAGAAAGGGTTGATTAGTGTAAAGAAATGGCTAGATCATAACTTATTAACTGTAAATGCTAGCAAAACTAAGTATATGTGCGGATACGTGAGGATCACCGGATTACATTACATACGTGTTCCCTCTTCGGCCCTTGTTTATGTGAGCACTCAGAAAGAGTGAGTCACATCAGGTATTTGGGTGTGATCTTGGATGAGCACTTGACGTGGCGTCACCATATTGAATCAATTGCCTCAAGAATGAGAAAATTAATTTATTTTTATAAATGTATTAGGACCATAGCTAACATTAAACTTTTAAAAACCGTGTACTACGCAATGACTGAGTCTATACTAACCTATTGCTTAACAGTGTGGGGAGGTGCGGCAAAAACAGATCTAATAATATTAGAAAGAGCACAACGTGCCACACTTCGTGTGATTTTCAAAAAGCCCTTTCGCTACAGCACTTACAGTTTGCTGTACAAAACCGGTATGTTGTCAGTGCGACAGCTATTCATAAGTCGTCTTCTGCAAAATTTTGAAAGCAAGCCCGCCCGCCCCGATCTAGGCGAGATTCAGACCAGAGGTCGTAACCAACCAAAGCCGTCACAATGGAGAACGCTTTTTGCCCAACGTTTTAGCTCCTTTCTCGCACCACATTTGTATAATAAAATAAACAAAGCGCACACTCTGGATTTAAACACCATTAATAGTCGTAAAAATGTTCTTAAAACGTGGCTGAATTCGCTTGATTATGATAAAACCGAAAAACTTCTCCAAATCTCCTCCTAGATATCATCATATTGAAACCAAAATACGCCCGCAAACACCTTTATATACAGAATCCCGACACTCCTCACCCTCCCCCCCCCTTTTTGAACCTACTCAAACACACTTGATTTACACCTGATTATACAAATTTTATTATATTATTGAATTTCGTTTTGTTGATTTAATATTTGTAGTAGCTTTCGCTCATATTGTTTTTTTTTTTTCGAAAGCGCAAAGGAATTAAAAAAAAATGTTTAAAGTGAAAATGACCTCTGCAAGACAGAATTTATCTAGTGCAGGGGTCTATGAATGTAAAGCATGTATATTTATATTTTTTAATAAATACATTTTTTTTTTTTAGTTTCAGGTACAGAATCACCCATGCACGAGCTCATTGGACAACCTATTATGCAGCGAAATGTCATGTATGTATTACATTGATCTTGAATATTCTGCACACTCTGTGTGTTTATAATTAACCTGAGAGCTCAGATTGCTCAACAGCTTTTTGGAGGCACTGTCCTAAACATTAAACCAGTAAGTAATTTTTAACCTATGTTTAAAACTGTTTAGTTCCAACCGAACGACATAGATAGACCAATCGAAAAATCCCTTTCGTTGTTATGAGAATTTCTGAAATGGGCCCTTTTTAGGGTGCCAACGGGACCCTATTACTAAGCCTTCACTGTCCGTCCTTCAGCGGGCTGTATCCCATGAACCGTAACATGTAGACAGTTGGAATTTTCACAGAGTGTTTATTTCTATTGCCGCTAACATTTTTGGCTGAAGAATAATGGAATGTCATGAAATAACAATTTTCATCATGATAAAAGAAAAGTGAAATACTTAACCTAAAAAAATATTCACTACAAAAATCATAAATATCAAGAAAGTAGGGGCATTTTGTTGCATTATTGTGCATGCGATTACACAAATCCCACTTACATTATAAATGGGCAAGTTTGGATGTCATAACGGCTGAACCGATTTTGGTGAAACTTCGTACAAACATAGGCTATGCAGAGTAGCAAATGGGCTACTTGTTATCCAGTGAAAGTCTGGTACCACCTATCTGTCGGTCCTGGTACAGTCGAACAAAGAGTTTAGGATACACATCCGGTTGAATGAAAAGATGAATAGTCGAAATACTTTGACTTTTGGAAACAATTATAGCATTGAGTATAGATTCAAACATAGTTTAGGATGTCTACTAACTATTGAGTAAAAAAACCCTAACAAAATTGAATCAGAGGTTGTATTTAAACACCATTCATTTTTACGTTTAACTGGAAGTGTATCCTTTAACCTTTGGTTGACGTACATGATATCAAATCTGGAGTGGACCATAATTTAATATGTTAAAATACGTTTTCAGGTCGTGTGTGTGCCTCTATCAAAACAACCTTAATATATTTTTTACAGGATGAGCCGCGGCGTCGGCGGCGGAGGGAGCGCGGCGGGCGGCTGCTACGAGGGCAAGATTGCGGGCATGTATGATCTGGAGCGAACGCTCGGCTCAGGCCACTTCGCCGTAGTGAAGGCGGCGCGGCACGTGTTCACCGGCGAGAAGGTCGCCGTCAAGGTCATCGACAAGAGCAAACTCGACGACGTCTCCAAATCGCATCTCTTCCAGGAGGTATGTAGCTCACACTTGCGACCTGAATCGGATTATAGGCTTGGCCACTTTGTCATGGTTAAGGCGGCGCGGCACGTGTTCACCGTCAAGGTCATCGACAAGAGCAAGCTCGACGACGTCTCCAAATCGCATCTCTTCCAGGAGTTATGTAGCTCACACTTGCGACCTGAATCGGATTATAGGCTCGGCCACTTTGTCATGGTTAAGGCGGCACGGCACGTGTTCACCGTCAAGGTCATCGACAAGAGCAAGCTCGACGACGTCTCCAAATCGCATCTCTTCCAGGAGTTATGTAGCTCACACTTGCGACCTGAATCGGATTATAGGCTCGGCCACTTTGTCATGGTTAAGGCGGCGCGACACGTGTTCATCGGCGAGAAAGTTGCCGTCAAGGTTATCGACAAGAGCAAGCTCGACGACGTCTCCAAGTCGCATCTCTTCCAGTTGGTATGTAGCTCGCACTTGCGACCTGAATCGGATTATAGGCTCGGCCACTTTGTCATGGTTAAGGCGGCGCGGCACCTGTTCACCGGCGAGAAGGTCGCCGTCAAGGTCATCGACAAGAGCAAGCTCGACGACGTCTCCAAGTCGCATCTCTTCCAGTTGGTATGTAGCTCGCACTTGCGACCTGAATCGGATTATAGGCTCGGCCACTTTGTCATGGTTAAGACGGCGCGACACGCGTTCATCGGCGAGTAGGTCGCCGTCAAGGTTATCGACAAGAGCAAGCTCGACGACGTCTCCAAGTTGCATCAGTTCCAGGAGATACATAGCTGAAACGCGTGATGGAGTGCATGCTTAGGGCATCACCGATATGGTAAGGACGGCGCGACAAGTGTTCACCGGCGAGAAGGTCGCTTTCAAGGTCATAAAGATGTTGAGTATGCTCATCTCTTCTCTCATCTCTTCCGGGAGGTAGGTAGTTGGCACATGTGACCAGGAGCAGACGTTCCGGACGGATGGAAAACTCGGACAATTTTTCCTTCAGCCATAGTTTCATAGGGTGGTACCAACCGGTGCGGACTTAACCCTGCCACCTAGTAGGGAAAGGGGGGTCTACAGTTTTACATGGGTTCCGAACCATGGAACAGCTCGCATTCGTAACGAAATGCACCTTTCTAACTCAGAAAGAGAAAAAAAGTGGTGCATGACTGGGGCGAGGATTTGAACAGAAAACATGTGTGTTAAAACGTATACAGGGTGTTCCAAAAGTCATGGATCAAACGAAAAGTGGTGATAGAGGAGGTCATTTGCAATCAATTTCACCCCATATGTAGTTACCCCATTTTCTTCAGTAAACCTCTTTCAAAGTCTAGGCATTGTTCGGAAGAAATAAATAAAAATAATAAAACATATGATTTACTATTGTAATATGAAAGTGATGATCATGAAGTCATGTTTACTAGAAAGAAGCATAACTAGTAAGCATAAAACTTTGAAAATTATTTTTAGAAAACGTAACATTTTCTTAAAAAATAAATGTTTTGTTTGAGCGGGAAGAAATTAAAAAAAAATTTTTAAATTTGCTCTAACTCCTAAACCATTGAAAATGGGGTAACTACATATGGGGTGAAATTGATTGCAAATGACCTCCTCTATCACCACTTTTCGTTTGATCCATGACTTTTGGAACACCCTGTAGAAGCCAAGTCTACTAATAGACAACTCCACTTTTGAGCATTAGAGTTATGAGATAACCCTTGAATCACACAAAATTGTACCAAATCACTACAACTGCATCACGTCTCTCTCATAACAATAACGCTCGAAAGTGGAGTTATCTATTAGCGGACTTAGGTCCGAGTGCACAAAAGGACAAAAAATCTAAATCAACGTCAAGGTATGATCAAACACGTCACTTTGTGTGGACAGTATGGAAGGACCTCTATGCGGTCACTAAAAGTGACGTGTTTGAACATTTATTAACTCAGCCGTCTCTTCGTGCAATCGGGGCTTAGGCTTCTGGCTATAGTGCGCACGGCGTGCGGCGGTATCGGGTGGGGGGGGGGGGGGGGGGGGTAAGTTTCTAATTGTCCGGGGATCTACTGTGCATGTGAACTCCTTAGGCTGTAATGGTTCAAAGTAAAAAAAATTGTCATTGCATACCTGTGTCTAAATCTGTACCTAGTTTTCAAGGAATGTGGCACATAGATAATTCTGCTACATGAGCGCTGATACGTGCTTTTAGTCCAGTAGGGAAACATTGTTTGTTTATATTAGCCATTGTGGTCAGTATTTTTAGAAACAGTGCAATATGGTATCTAAATTTAAATTTCTTCAATACTTGCCGCATTGAAGGAATCCAAATTCATAAGTTTACGTGCTCTTACAAAATGAATGGTTGTTCTTTTAGTAAAAGCATAAATAAAAAAAAGAACAATTCGATTTGTCAGCTTGGATGCCAGTTTCAAGGAACTCTATCTGCCGTAGCCGTGGGCTGCAATGACCACTAGTAATTAGCCTAAAACTAGTAAAAAGTCAATTTGCTGCGGAAACAAAGGATTATGATTATCTTAATCACTGTCATTTGTCTATGTTCTTCCAACATTGATTGCATCTAAAGTACACAATCAATTCAACATCCGTTTATGAATCAACTGAGTACTTTAATCTAACATAAATCGTTTTTTTACGTAAAAGCCTGATTTTATTCTACTGATTATTTTAGTATGTTTCTTAATGTATTTTTACTACAAATACATCTGGGCAACATTCGTCTGCCGTAAACTTAAATTTTTGACAGTAGAAAATGTGTAAAATGATGTTAACATTAAGAGAGAGCGGAAAACGTCATATCATCTTGGGAAGATTAATAAAAAATAGTTTCAATATTATCAGATAGTATAAAACTCATGTTCTTACTGGTACATTGGCAGGTGCAATGCATGAAGCTGGTGCAACACCCAAACGTGGTGCGGTTGTACCAAGTGATCGACACACAGACCAAACTATACCTGATTCTGGAGCTGGGCGACGGCGGGGACCTGTACGACTACATCATGCGCCACGAGACGGGTCTGCCGGAGTCGCTCGCCAGGGATTACTTTAAGCAGATTGTCCGCGCCATCTCCTACTGTCATAGGTGAGTAGTCAGTGATTTAGATGCACACCAAGCTGTACCTGATTTTGGAGCAGTGCGATGGCGGGGACCTGTACGACTACATCATGCGCTACGAGACGAGTCTGCCGAAGTCGCTCGCCAGGGATTACTTCAACAGATTGTCCGCGCCATCTCCTACTGTCATAGGTGAGTAGTCAGTGATTTAGATGCACACCAAGCTGTACCTGATTTTGGAGCAGTGCGATGGCGGGGACCTGTACGACTACATCATGCGCTACGAGACGAGTCTGCCGAAGTCGCTCGCCCGGGATTACTTCAACAGATTGTCCGCGCCATCTCCTACTGTCATAGGTGAGTAGTCAGTGATTTAGATGCACACCAAGCTGTACCTGATTTTGGAGCAGGGCAATGGTGGGGACATGTACGACTACATCATCGGCTCGTAGCCTAGTGGCGCGGGGACTGGCCTAGTGTACCAGAGGCCTGGGTTCAATACCGACATGCATCACTGTCTTTCTCTTTCCGAGTTCGATAAGTGCATTTCGTCACGAATGCGAGCTGCTCCATGGTTCGGAATCCATGTAAAACTGTAGGTCCCCTTCCCCTACTAGGTGGTAGGGTTTAAGCCCGCCCGGGTTGGTACCATCGCAATGGATGAAAAGATGGTCGAAGCGGCAATGAAAAATTGTCCGTATTTTCCACCCAGTTCAATGTAGCTGTGCTCATAAAGTGAAGGCCCTGGCATGGCACCAAATTCCTTCGGGAATGTGGTGTATTGGGCTAATATCATAACGGTAGTTGTGTGGTATTAGCCATCCATGTTAGGTCGCATAAAAGAAAAAAAAAATCATGCGATACGACACGGGTCTGCTGGAGTCGCTCGCCAGGGATTACTTCAAGGAGATTGTCCGCGCCATCTACTGTCTCCAGTGATCGATATGCAGACCAAACTAATGCGACAAAATGACACTGACAGCTGTATACACAGTTCCCTACATCTAACTAAAGGATTGACATACCAATGACGTCGTGCAGATCACTGTGCACTATTTTGAGAGGTTTAGTACAAATTGGAACAGCTGTGAATATGCTATTGGTAGTGTTAGCTCAAATTTGACAGTCTGCTGCAAGTAGTTACAATATTCAATAAATATAATATTTCACCTATAAATTGATTGCACGAAAGTGTTAAACTTTCTCCATAGTTCCCAGTTTACTTAGTCTTTGGGTAAAGAGGTGAAGTAGTGTTTCGGAAATGTTTAATTGTCTATAAGTTTTCAATTTGTGAATTATGAAACAAACAAATCAATTTATAAGTCAACATTAAAACCACAGCACAAATAAAGCTTAACGCTAATTGTAAAATGCACATTAGTGCTGCTGGACCACTAAATCATTGCATCATAATATTTTAGGGTTCCGTAATCTTCCTAGATTACTTTTTTTTTTTAATGAACTGTACATGAATACCTAATACTGTCTGTGTATTAGCCCAACACACCACAAAGCACAAGGTGCTAATCTTCTTCTTTCTGTTGCACGGCTACATTGAACTGAATTAAAAACATGGGTAATTTTCATTGCTATTATGACCATTTTTACATTCAATGTATTGTATGGTTCTTTTGTTTATTCATCATCAATAGACAATACACTGCACTCGGATTTGTCATATTTTAACATTGGCCAGTTCAGCAAAACAAAACACAATAAAGAAGAACTGGAAAGAAACTCCGGTGTTTTTTTTTCAACGTCCACTAAGTGTAAATTTACAAAAGTGTTTGTCAATTTTTTTAACAAATAATAGGTAAAACACTAAATTAACATTAATTAACGAAAATTTACAATTCATGCGGTATGCAACAGTTAATGACAAATATAATTTTATTTGCAAAGATATGCAATGGTATTAACCCGGGGAGGATTATCCCTATCTAGTTAGAGCCTCAGAAATCACGATGCCTGTTCGTCGGAACCCTCTGAAGGGCTTCCGAGACAGTCAAACCACTTGAGGGTTGATTGTTTACAATGTATGCTTTAGTCAAGCCCACTGTATTATTGACACACCCTTTATTTGAATTTAATTGTTTGCTTCACGCGTCTTTTTTGACAGTGTTCGCGACCTGCTTGTCAAGCAACCATAGAATAAGTAAATAGTAAGCAACTAACTACAATTATTATTTTTTGTGGTCAAGCAATGAGCTTGTATAATCTTTGGTCGATCATCTGATAGCAACCATGGCAGACGAAACTTCTTCCGATGAAACCAATGACATTTTTTATAATAATGTAGCACCAACCAAAGGGGCTCTTGTATGCTCCCCTCAATTGGCGTTTACAGAACTTTGAAGTTACGTAAAATTTTCAAACATCATACAAGTTTGACTACTTATTCTGTGGTTTTACTTCTTCAACCTGTCAAAATTAAACTCGTTCTATCAAATTTGTATGTAAACGCGGAGTCGGCATAAATGGCAATGTCAATGTACGAGTAAGCTGTCAAATCGAAATCGGACTCGCAAATTTTAGTTCGCTTATCGCCCACTGCGCGCACTCTTCAATATCTCCATACATTTCAAAACGTCAATCGATTGGTTTGGCGTAAACGCCAATTTAGGTTACAAGTTGGACTAGGGGTTCTCCTTTGATCAAGTAGCTGACGTCTGCTTCAAGCCGAACTTTTGGAGCAGACCAGTTCCCACAGACAGCACCCGCTCACAAGCATCACGGTCGAGAGAGGTGATGCCCGTACCTGGTACAGCCATCACCTCTCTCGACCATCTTTTAAGGAAGGAGGTGACCCGAACAAGGCTTCACCGTAAGCAAGGACCTCAAAGCGATGCACGACTCCAGTGGCATCAAGAAACAATTGTAAAACATTTGCACGTTTGGTTTTGACACTGCCAGTTTTCGTCGCAGGCTGCACGTGGTGCACCGGGACCTGAAGCCGGAGAACGTCGTCTACTTCGAGCGGCTCGGCGCGATGAAGCTGACCGACTTCGGCTTCAGCAACAAGTTCCGGCCGGGCCAGAAGCTGGAGACGTCGTGCGGCTCGCTCGCGTACTCGGCGCCGGAGATCCTGCTCGGCGACTCGTACGACGCGCCCGCCGTCGACGTGTGGTCGCTCGGCGTCATCCTGTACATGCTCGTGTGCGGCCGCGCGCCCTTCCAGGAGGCGAACGACAGCGAGACGCTCACCATGATCATGGACTGCAAGTACACGACGCCGCCGCAGGTCTCCGCTGCGTGTAAAAGGTGATCTTATCATATATTTTCTATTTAGAGGACAATGAGATGATCGATTTCCTAAGCCTAACTAAGAAATATTTGTTGGAAATTATGCACACTGAATAAACCAACTGAGAGCTACGTTTGTATGTTTCGATTTTTTTTCATAACTTATCCATAATATAAGGCTCTAGATATTTGTATCAAAATATTTCAGGGCGTATATCGTGGATATGAGTAAAGTTATCACCAAAATCAAAACATACAGACGTAGCTCTTAGTTGGTTTATTTAATGTTGAAAAGTTTAGATTTTTTTCCTAATTTCTCCCCTATCTCTAATCCTGTTAAGGCTATCCTGAAATCACGGGACATCTAACATTTGAATATTTTAAGAAATGCATTCTTTGTCCATTGGCGAAGGCACAATTTTGCACGGCGACTGCCATTGAACTTTTTTTTTTTTATGTGACTGGACATGATGGCTAATTCCACACCTTCTGTCATGGTATTAGCCCAACACACCACATGGGAAGTAGGTGCCATGCCAGGACCTTCCTTATATTGCTCGGCTACATTGAACTGGATGGAAAACACGGACAATTTTCATTGCCGCTTCGACCATCGTTCATTCAATGCGATTGTACCAACCCGGGCGGGATTAACCCTACCACCTAGTAAGTAAGGAAGGGGACCTACAGTTTAACGTGGAATCCGAACCACGGCCAGCCTCTCTCAACGGTCTAATGGTCACCCATCCAAGACCAGACCGGACCCAGCGTTGTTTAACTTCGGAGAGCGATCGCCGAAGTGTCGCGCCACTGGGCCACTGAGGCTAGCGAACTAAACTTAACTAGCGAAATCGTCTTCCAGGCCCTAACAGTGCCCTACCCCTAAAAGTTGTAGATTTTAATCAAATCACTTGAGAAAGTTTAATTCTGTGTCCGTATCTTTTTTATCTTTTAGTAAATCTTTGTCTTAAAAATTCCAAAGTAAACTTAAAAAACAACAAATTTAACAAAAAAAATAACCGACTTCAAAGGAAAAGCACTAAAAAGTAAAAAATAATGTTCATTTTTGTAGTTACGATTTCTGTTATTTTTTGAGTCGGCGTCAGCCGGGCACGCGCTGCGCCAATCAAGAGAACCTAACCTAACCTAACCTAACCTAACCTAACCTAACCTAACCTAACCTTGGCTGACACCGACTCAAAAAATAACAGAAATCGTAACTACAAAAATGAACATTATTTTTTACTTTTTAGTGCTTTTCCTTTGAAGTCGGTTATTTTTTTTGTTAAATTTGTTGTTTTATTTGTTAATTTTTAGTGAATCTGAAGTAAACTTACTAATTTGTACACGTCCTTTCCAATAAAAAAAGAATCACCGAAATCGGTTGGCGTTATATTGAGTTATTCGTCCATTTGTCGCGCACATCTTAATACAAATTTAAGACTTTTATGATTTTCTCATGGATATCATTGTCAGAACTTAACCAAATTAAAATGGGACCACTTGGGAAGCACTAGCTATCATTTAAAAAAATAATCATCAAAATCGGTTCACCCAGGAAAAAGTTATGAGGTAACAAACATAAAAAAAAAAAAAAAACAAAAAAAAAAAAAAAACATACAGACGAATTGATAACCTCCTCCTTTTTTTGAAGTCGGTTAAAAAAAGTATAAAATAATTCAGGCATAGTAGGTATACTTTGATGAATGGCACATGGAATAGACGCAAGAAAGTGGAAAGAAAACGCATGGAAAGTTCGCTCGTGGAATAGAACATCAAATGGAATGCTCATTGCAAGCGTGGGAACCCACCTTTAAGGCATTTTCTCAATTTCAAGTAATCTCTTAAATTTAATCTAAAATTGTTAGTAGTTTAGCCATATAGACGCTTAAAAAAGGCCCTAGAGTGGTAAATAATAACATAATCTAGGAAAAACGAAGTATTTAAGGAAATTGTAAAGATACAAGATTTCATGTGACCGTAATTTTGTGTCAACGAGTGCAAGCGGAACTGGATAATCAGTGCTTGGGGTTATCTGAGTTCATATTAAAGTGCAGTAATAATGCTACTAGGTTACTATGTAAGTAATAAATAAGTAATCAGTATTACGTTTTAGCAAGATGTCGCTGACATGTATTATGGGGCGCATGCATTTTCCGATTAAAAACATCAATCGTCATTTAGTTGGAAAGCATTTGGGTGTAAGCGAGTTTGATATAATTATTAATCTTAGACCCACTTTTTCTCCTTTGAAATTTTTATTCATCCAATCAATTGGTAATGTATGATGCAGCACAAACAAATCATTATGACAACCTTTTGATATCGTTAAGTTCGAGCTTGCTGTTGGTTGCATTACCCGAGTTTATTACAGTAACAACTTTTTGATGTATGTCCAGAACTTGAATGACTACTTCAGATTACCAGAGAACATGATATGTACATTATATAAACTGAGGCAAAGACACATTATTTAAAGAAATAAAGATGTATTATGAACAACTTTAAAAAACAGGAAACCTTTTGCGTATCTTTTAAGTAAATGTGTCCTTGCTTCACAGTCGATTCTACGAACATATCATATCACAATCGACTCGTTGTGTTCGTGTAGTTGCCAATTAATAAATAAATAAACAAATATTTATTGAAAACAGTGACCTATTCTCTTATTACGAATAGGTTCGATAACAATTGGTCAGGTTTGATAACATTAGTCATTTTTATTGCGATCAGTAAATAAGCGTAAATAATCAAATATGTCATGAAATTCCTTATTGTGCACTAATAATGCACAAACTAGATAAACGATTTGAAGGTGGAATTTATTTATTTATACACTAGCAGCTTTAAGCTGGTAAGTGCATTCTGTTGGATATTTTATGAGTTTGTATTGTTGATGTAGTTTTGTATTTTATTTTGTCTAATCGGGTTTGGAATTAATTGACTGAGGGTGCGCTTATGGCGTTCTCAGATAATTGATTCCAGGCGCTTACGACCCGGTTTGTCAGAAAGTGCTTTGTGGGGTTTAATTTAGACTTGGGCCATTTTAGTTTTAATGATCGACTGCGAAGTCATACTCTTTTCGTACATTGACTGTAAGCTTGGTACATCATAGTGTTCCTTTAACATTTTATAGGTTCCCATCATATCCCGTCGTAGCCTTCAAACAACGACCGGTTTCTTCCAGTCCAAATGAATTGTATGTCATCTGGGCAGGCTGATCGGTCGGATGCTGGTGCGGAAGCCGGAGGCGCGCGCGACGCTGCCGGAGATCGCGGCGGACGCGTGGCTGGCGGAGGGCGCGGCCACGCCGGAGCCGCCGCCGCCGGCGCGCGCGCAGCTCGCCCCGGCGGAGCGCGCCGCCGTGCTGCGCCGCATGGTCGCCGGCGGCATCGCCAGCGAGGAGCGTATCCTCGACGCGCTCGAGCGCAACGAGTACAGCCACGTCACCGCCACCTACTACCTGCTGGTCGAGCGGATGCTCCGCGCTGACAGGTCAGTGGGTCGGAGCCGCCATCACCGCAGACAGTCAGCTTGTTTGCGTCCACTGCTGGACAACGTCTCTCTAATTTTCCACAAGTCCCCCCCCGTCCCCCCCCCCCCGCCCTCAGCCGTACGAAACAACTGCTTTCCGCTGCGCACTTGATGTCGTCGTCCCACCTGGCTGGTGGTCTTCCCACACTCCGTTTTCCTGTCCACGGCCGCCAGTATAGCACACTGTCACACTCGATAGATATTAGCCCCGTTAGTCTACTCTTACATAAACGAATGTTTTTTTAGCTTTTCTGCAACATGGCAATCTGTTTTTCACACAATGAGCCACTTTTCTGTTGTACTCTTGGACTGGAATGTCTTTGTCTTTGTCTAAAAAAGAGGCTCCAGTGAGACAAATCTACTCGCTAGGGATCAGATACTTTTTTTTTTGTTTTGTTATTTTTTGCCATCTGCAATCAGTGCACACTATAAGCAGGTTTTTTGAAACCTGCTTATCAGGATCAGATACTGTGCTTTCAAAGTCTGGTGTGTCTCACACTTCCTTTACCTTCCAATCTTGAAGCTAGTTCATTATTATGTGTCTGTAGCCATGTGTTACTAATTCTTGCGAAATTTCTCGTTTATGGTATCCAGTACATACTTGCTCTGGTTAGCTTTAATTCGCCACCGGTCCAGCCACTTTTCAACCCCCGAGAGTTGGTCCTGGAGATTAGATAACTAAACAACCCTTTGCAGAATCAATTAAGTGTCTAGAACAGTCTTTCTCCAAGTAGCCGATAACGTACTAAAGGTCTACAGGGGGGCGGTGAAAGGCCCAGAGGAAATTGGGGGTGTTGGTTTAGGGGGGCGATGGCTATTTGTGTTTTTCTACTATTTTAAAAACCTTTCTTCTATACTACATCGATTATTTCATTCTTATTCGAGCCCAGTTTGTGTTAGCGCAGTCGGGTGGTAGCTTCTACACACCCAGGAAGACTTGTCCCAGTTCACTGTATTGGCCTAGATAGCTTACGAAAACTGAAACGCATTTTCTAGTAATTTCGAAAGGAACTCTTTTTTTATTGTTGTTGACAGACAGACATCATGCCTTCTTTTATATTAAGTATAAACAAATCATTGAATGTGGCCTGCCAGTCTTAACAGTTTGATTGTAAACATTTTAAGTACTTTAAAATATTAGAAAAATACAGATCAGTCATTCTCCCCAAACAGCTTCAACGCCCCCAATTTCCTCTATGGGCCCTTTACCGCCCAGACTATGAATAGAGTATTCTTTTGTTTTCACACTTCTCTAACGACCGTTGCTAAGTGACGCTCAAAGATCACTTTTTAAAATGTGTAAAGGCATACAGCCTGTTACACATGGAGGTGAAGAAATAACTGGAGAAATAACGCCCATACAAGGAGCGCGCAAAAAATGACGTAACGCAACTTACAACATTTTATTGCCGTACAAATTTGTAGCGCAATGATGAAAACGGAGAAAAATCCAATTTGAAGTCTCCCAAATTGGTAGGTAAACCGATAAAGATAAAAATTATTTTGTAATAAACCAGATGGTCGTTACGTCATTCCTCATTCGTAATGATGACAGCGAGTGCCGAGTCAAAAATATCTAATAAATACTGGCTGAATCCGGCCGTCAAACCCATTGAACACTACATGAGTTATAAAGATGTTATGCAAACCATAGCCAACAAATAATTTGGTTGCAAAAATTAGCAAAAATTTTGCAACGTGGTGGCAAGTGAAGTTGGGGGTAATGCCGCGGCGCTGAGCGGGATGAAAACATCACCGTCCATGGATCCATTTGGAAATTGTTGTTCGTAATTACTTTTCTGAAATAGTGAATTACAAACAAATATTTTGAAAAGGCGTTTTATTTGCATGTTCTTATATGTATATGTAACACATCGTAATTAGAAAATAATGAAAGAGAATCTCCAAATATAAAAATAAATTTAGGCGATTACATAGCCTATGTATATTGGGTTTGTGACTTCGGTTTTTTTATTAAACAATTATGTAAAGTTTGTAAACTGCCTGAATTCGATAATTTTCTGTATCTAATGGATACGACTTTACCGTTATTTCATTAATTTGAGTTTCAGCGACAATTGAATTTGAAGCTAGTTAGGTAATCAGATTTTGAAAACAATCAGAAAAAGGTTTTTTCAAAATCGGATTACCATCCCTGCATTAATTCAAAGATTTATTCGGAAGAAATGCTGTTTCATCAGAATTTATAGCGAGAAAAGACAATGACTAACAAATATACATAAGTGTGTGAAATGCATTCTCTGTTAAATGCGCCAATGTATCACTAATCCAGTATTTAAGCCTAACTGGACACTGGCAAAATTGTCTAAAAATAGGACAGAGAGGCCTTAAGGTGGCCCAACCCGGCGGGCCCAACTCACTCGCGGGCACGGTATAAAACCGTGCTGTTGCGCTCTGGGACCTTCTCTGTTTCAAAGAATAAGACAGGCTCCGTGATGAGGAAGATGCAACATGTCCACAAAAAAGACAATGTGCATAGTGTATGATTTGGTAAGATTTACGAAAATTTTAATTTCAAGACGACTTATAGCTAAAAGTAAACCACGACCGCTGTAGTCAAAAATTTAACAAAAACCAAATAGATCATAAATCTTGATTAAATAAGCTATGTCTGATGACTAATCTTTTTACGGTATTCTTACTTTATCATTGCGTAATCCACCTCCAAAGTTATTGTATAAAACGCGCGAAAAAATCGAACTTTCGGACCTTATAACTTAGAAACCAAACACAATTTTACAATGCCAATGGTCATCAGACATCTAGTTTGATCAAATAAAGCTATTTTGAGCAAAAATTTGGATCTCTGACAAGAAATATGGGCGTGATCTTCTTTCCCCTTTTGTATGGGGAGATGAGCGGGATGGGCCACCTTAATTCAAATCAATCAATCAATCAACATAAGTATAGTTTTAGTTTTTAACCGACATCAAACACTAAAAAGTGGAAAATACCCGATTTTTGGGGTCGGTGCCAACCAACCAAAGAATAACACCAATATGTCACCGACCCAAAAATGGGTGTTATTTTCCACTTCTTAGTGTTTGAATTCGGTTTTATTACGGTTCCGTACCCAAAGGGTGCCAACGAAACCCCAATACTAAGCCTTTGCTGTCCGTCCATCCATCCGCCCGTCTGTCCCTCCGTCCGTCCGTCTGTTACAGGGCTGTATTTCATTAACAATAACAGGTAAATAATTGAAATGTTCACAAATTGTGTATATTTATGGCCGCTATAACAACAAATAGCAAACATTTTGAAATATTAAAAATTAAAGGGGGAGCCCCCTTACGTGATTTTTTGGGTGAAATCATGTAAGATGGTACGGAACCCTTCGTGTACGAGTCCGACTCGCGCTTGGCCGGTTTTTTGGTTAGTGATTCCGGTACAGGCGCACTCCTTTCAGGTACTAACTTTACGCAATTATCTTGACCTTGAACTTTACGTAAATATCGTATAGACTTGCGTTATTTGAGTGCTCCAAGCAGAGTGCCCACTCAAGTCCTCAATGGCTTTTCATAAGCGTATTTTTATTATATTTTGTCTTAATGATGGAAGCCAAATTTTTCAAAATTTTTACCAAAATAAGTTGGCACTGTTTGCTTCAAATACGCAATTATCTTTTAAATATTCGTCAAATATCATTTCATAATGCTAGATTCAGTATATTATCAATATAAGGTACAACTTTTTTGTAAAAAAATATATTAGGTCAACATTTTATCGCGCATATTCAGACTTATGTATATTCAAGTAAGAGTTTTATTTTAGGCTGGTTCGTGCAAATAACATAAAATATAATTTAAGAAGTATTTCTATGGGTAAGCATAAATCCAGCAGTAGACATTTCAATACACAGACAGACATACTAATTGCATGCATAAAATGGCCGCAGGTTCTGTCAAGATGACACGCCCCCCGCGGCACAATTGTGATAAGGCCATTTTTTTAGTTCCATTCGTTCTCCTTTTATTTCTTCACCTCCATGCTGTTACACTATAATAAGTATTGTGCACTCATATGGCACTCTATACATTAATAATTAAATTTAAATTATTAAAGTACAAATTGAAATTGTGATTTTTAAGATGTGGTAAATCAAAAACATTTGGGGGGCGCTAGAAAATTATTAACTCTCAAAGTGGACGGTAAACAAAATAAGTTTGAGAACCTCTGCTTTAGAATAACCCCTGAAGAACAAGAACTTTGCAGCATCAACCTGTCCATCTAAAATAACACTCGCAAGTAATAAAGACGATTTGCATATGCAATCTTGAGATCCAAAGCAACCTCTCGGGAGTAAGGGAGACCTTTCGCTGAGGGTGTGTGTCGTGTGCAGGCAGGGCGGCAGCGGTGGGGAGCAGACGGCGGGCGGCGGGGGCGCGGGGGGAGCGCGGGGAGGTCCGCAGCTGCTGGCGTTGCCGCCCGGAGCCGCCACGCTGCGCGCACCCCACGAGCTGCCACCGGTGAGTGCCGCATGTTGTTTCCGAACTGAGACGAATGATCATCCGTACACACATACACTTTGGAGCCACACTAAAGTTTACCTTTAAGAACGGCTCGTAACCTATGCTCCCCATATAAACGTACTTTACTAATCATTTGGAAACCGCTTTTCCAATTAAATTGATATTTAATATCTAATATCAGGTAACTAATTTCTGTGTCTGCACGCTTTTGTTTTTTTTGAAAAATCCAAACAGAATGAAATTAAAGCAAAAAGAAAATCTTCATACGAATTTAGTTTTCTCTGTGGTTTGACCCAGAATACATTTACCGAAAAAACAAAGACATGCAGACACAGATATTTGAATATTAGATACCAAATATCAAGTAAGTTGAAACAGAGGTTTTCAAATTATTAGTAAACTGCGTGTGTATGGGAGGCGAAATTGTATGATGCTTATGGGCGGACCTTAAGGGCGTGATGCGAGTTGATCGGGTTCAGTTTGAAAAGGGCGTAAGTAAAACATTTAAAAATAACCACAGCGGTAGGAAAATTCCAAATTATGGGTTTGCAGCCGTTGGAGAAATTGGTAGACGCAATACCTGCGATTTGTATGTTTTGCTGGTTCGGGTCCAGCCTTGCAGTACATTTGTAAAGTAGTTCTTTTTACTGGGCTCTTATATTAATGTGTCCTTGCTTCACATAGATTATACATACATACATATCACATTCAATTAGGTCACTGGCAGCTATCCTAGTTTTGTATAAAGGTAAAGTTAAAACATTGTTATTGCGTAGCGTTCGCGCAAGTGCAGCATCGTCCGCGAGGAGGAGGACGACGAGGAGGGCGGCGGCGCGGGCGGTGCGGGGGGTGGGGGGGCGGCGGCCGACGCGCGGCGCGCCTCGCGCTCCGAGGGCCGCCTGCACGTCGCGCGCGACCAGCGCCCCACGCAGCTCGCCGACAACCTCACCAAGGTGCCGCTCCCTCTCCTCTCTACGTGCACTGTAACGCCGATCATTCGGACCTCTGTTACACATGTTCTTCTCATATCTGACACCTCCACTACTCGGTGCCGTAACAGCGTAACATTTTTATGTACTCATCAAGACAGGAGTCTTAGAAGAATCTCATATCTAACACCTCCACTACTCGGTGCCGTAACAGCGTAACATTTTAGCAAGTAACAGCAAGACAGGAGTCTTAGAAGAAATCGAAATAATTCTCCCCCCGTTTTCACACACAACCATGCGCCCCACACACACACACATCGCAACCCACCTATCACAGCTTTTTAATTTATATACATTCATTTTATTCATTCATTACATTTTTATTCAGGTTTACCAACAGTGATACATTTCAAAACATATTATTAAAAAGGAAGCAAGAAAATGAGATGGAAATATTCAAAAATTAAAGATAAACACAACATGATTATGTTATAACTTTCACATACTTATTAAAGATAAAGCTAATGTTTGAGGTAAAATAAATTAAACTTAAAATAATATAAAACAAAATTGAAACGATACCTGCCCGAAAAGCAAATTTTTTTTAAATATGCAAAAGTACCTAATGTGATGGTGTAGTGCTCCTTAAGTATTAAAAGTATCATATTCACAAAATGTATATGAAAATATACATTTTTATAATTTGTAAGTTCCAATTTACTTAAAATGGCGGTAATATATTTCTTGAGTGTGCTAGTTATTAAATTCATTAAAATTTCGGCATATTCTATTGAGAGGAGAGTGTTTACCGAGATTGGTCCTGTGTTTTTTAAATGAAGTGGAATATAATTTGACTGTCTAGCAATTTAGACCTATTCCTGATAATAGTGATGGACAGTTAATAAGATTGTTCATAATTTTGAAAATAATTATAGTGTCCGATATTAGTCTTCTATTCGTCTTCTAGTCTTCTTTCGAGTGAGTGGATTTCATAAAATTTTAGTCCGTCGTAATAATGAGGCAGGGATCAATCCTTTTTGTCTGAAAAAGATAGATAGTACATAAAGATTTTTTGCACTTTTTCGATACGTTTAATGTGTACTTTGTAGAAAGAATTCCAAACAGAACTCGCATATTCTATCACGCTTCGAACAAACACGTTAAATAGTATTTTTTTGTTTTATAATTTTGAAAAGCCTTGCTGTTACGTTTGATAAAACCTAACATTTTCAAAGAGCGCTTAATAATGGCATCTATGTTATCTGATGATAAGCTGAGTTATCTATCAAAACTTACACCAAGGTAACAAATAGTGTCAACTTTCTGAAGTGTATTGCCATCAATAGTGTACTGAATATGAAGATGTTGGCGTTTTTTTTTTATATTTAAAAACATTTTATTTTTAATGCACCACTCAGAAACATGACTAATGGCGTTCTAGAGCAACACAGAATCATAATCTACCTTTATGGTTTTAAAAATCTTAGTCATCTGCAAATAATATAATGTCAGAGTTACTTATGACTGTACATAAGTTGTTAACGTAAACGAGAAATAGTATTGGTCCTAGATGTGAACCTTATGGTACTCCAGAAGGTGCATCGAACCAACGTGATGCCTAGCCATCGAACACCACTCTCTAAATGCGATCAGATAGGTATGAGTGAACCCAAATTCTCTTAATTTGTTGAGCAGCAAACGATGATTGACCTTGTCAAAGGCCTTACTAAAATCCTTAAAATACATAACCATGGCAACAAAATGCTTAACATCCGAGCCGGATGGCGGTCCAGGTGGAATTGTGTCCAGGCTGATCAATAGAATTCTATTATTGGCCACAATCAAGAACCATTGTAAAACTGGATTTATATAATGTTGTGGAATTCCTTAATCTAAATAAATAAAATAAAAAAAAACTTATTAATAATATGCATTGGTATCGTTCAGGTAAACCTGGATGACGGCGTTGCTGCGGGGGCGGCGGCGGCGAGCGCGGCGGCAGCGGCGGCGGCGGCGGTAGCGAGCGCGGCGGTGGCAACGCGGCCCTCGCTCGGAGCGCGACTCGGCCGCCTCGGGGAGCGCGTGCGGCCCAAGTCCACGGCGGGCGAGCGCGCCCCCGCGCCGGAGCCGCCGCGCCCGCCGCCGCCCCCCCCGCCGCCGCCGCCCCGCCGCCACCGCCTCGACTGCCGCCGCCGCCGCCCGCGCGCCTCCAGCTGCTCCTCCTCCGACCTCTCCGACGACGACTCCGACTCGAGGAAGAAGCGCTCGACCGAGCGGGTCGACGCGCCGCCCGAGCCGGCCCCGCGCCGCCGCGACTCGCACGACGACTCGAGCGACTCGCAGGAGCGCGGAGCGGGCGCGGCGGGCGGCGGCGGCGGCGGCGGCGGAGCGCGGCTCGCGCCCTCGCCCGCGCCCGCGCCGCCGCCGCCCGCGACCGCGCCCGCCGCCGGCGCGGGCGGCGGCGGCGGGCGGCGGCGGCGGGGCGCGCGCCGCGAGACGCGCCTGCGCGAGTCCCGCTCGCTGAACCGCATCGCGGAGGTGGAGGAGGCGGCGGCGCGGTGGGCGGGCGGCGGCGGGTTCATCGCGCTCTGCGGGCGGCCCCTGCTGCGCCTGCTGACGGCGCACCGGCCCGCGCCGCCGCCCGCCCCGCCCGCCGCCCCGCCGCCCCCTCCCACGACGCTCTGCTAGTCGCCGGACCCTACCGCGTCGTCTCCGTGCTGTAGCCGGAGAGACCGCGCTAGCAATTTTATCATAATTAAATTATTCTGTCCGACGACACCCGGAGTAAGCCAACTATGTAGACTAGACTCTAAAGTAACTTACAAAAACTGATTCCTATCTTTACCACATTTTTACATGCTTTATAAAAATTACACTTTCGGGATTACCGTTGGGTGGGAGACAGGGTTGGTTGTTTTTGTTACTTTTAACTACGTATTTAACTCGAATTGGACGTGGAAACGTTCGATGTTCGAATATCGCATATACATATTTTGGAGCATCAACTCTAAAGAGTACTGCATCCAAATAGAACTAGAACATTGGGTATGTGAGTGTTGTGTGGCACGAGTTATTTATTATGCGTGTTGTGTTGTGTGGAAGTCTCGCGGTGCTAAGCTGAAGGGCACCTCCCGCCAACTCTCTGGAATGTTGTCGACGTATGGATGTGTTGCGGCGAGCGTGAATTTTTGATAGAAATAAATTCATATTATTTATAAGAAATGTATACAAGCGTGTTTTACTTGGATTTATATATATTGGTGTATGGTAGAACTTGTTTACTCGTGACCCTAGTCGAAACTATTCACTTGGTGCAATTTCGACTATGTCTACGGTCACTAATGAATAACGTACAAAGTTTTATACGATAATTACGGACACGGTCCTGGTGACCAGTGGCTAATCCGTCTAGCTAAATGTGCCCATAGATTATGCATTGCATTTCTCAAGGGGACCGGAATACAAGCATTTGCTGCCATATTTTCAATGGCATTTGCATGAGTTGAATGGGTGCAGAACTGATTTGATAAAGCAATAAAATTACGAGATCGATCCATACGAAAAATTCAAGTTTAACGGACTGATAATGGAAATATTAATGACGGGAGATGGATTTAAATGAAGGATTATTTGAAGTGTTTCTCTATACAAACATAGATTGGAAATCATTTGTAACTGCTGTAGAAATTAAAATATGTCGACGTTTTCGGAGATTGGAAAAAAAAATCACAGTACAAAGGGGAGTTACCGGAGCAAGGTGTAGGAAAATAAGTGTGAGGGAATTCGATCAATTCTGCACCAATCAGAAGCGTTTATGTCATACCTTCTGCTCTCTTACTGGATAAAATATTTGGCATCCACCTGATTGGTGCAGAATTGATCGAATTCCCTCACATATTTTCTCACATCATACGCCGGTTCAGCTTCTTCTGTAGACGTTCCTAAACATCATTTTCATGAGTTTGGAATGTGAGGTTTTTGTTAAGGCCCTGGTACTAGCCAAATCGCAAAGTTAGACGAGGCACCCCAAGTTAACTAACAAAGTCTGACGATTAGAAGTGTCATTCATACAATATATGATTCCTGTCTAGGAATCAACCTATTTTCGTTAATGTATGTTTCCTTTTTCTATACAAAATACATTGCGGAAATGGTGTCAATTTCCGAAATTTTTTGACTAAATGTAGAAATCGTAACGAAAATGGAATTATTTGTTTATGCATATATGATGTTTTTGCTTATATCTAGAAATCATATTACTTTCAGATTTATAATGTGAAAAATCGACTTTTTTATTATTATTATTATTTAAATATTTGATGGAATCTAAAAATATTAACAATTCATTATCCGTCTGGAGTTCTATTTAGACTTGCTGAGGCGTTTCACTACACATTATTACGTTTGTTTAAAGGTGCAGTTGTATGGCGCGAGTAGTTGGCTAGTCCTAGCGCCTTAAAGGCTTGAGGCTTAGACTAGGTCATAGCTACCATACGTACCTTTGTGCATAGTTTTAATTGTTATTGAATAAGTAAGCAAATTAAAAAAAAAAATTGAAACTGAAATTAGATTCCAGGATGTGCATCGGATACTGTTACTGAACATCTCCACCTTGCATAGTATTCTAATTATTTCCAACTATGTTTGTATGAGTTTAATTTTCAGATTCTTACTAACCCACGTTGATTGCATAACATGAACAAACATAGCTTCTTAATATAAAACTCGATCACCCATGATATCCACAACAAAGAACCCCGCACAAATCGTATGGGAATTGGCTCCCGGTCAAATTGGCTGAAATTTGGATATGTTGTTCGTTTCGGCATCCTGAACAAAAGTCTCAATGGGCACAAAGCCCAATTTTGCTTATTTTGGCCGCTACGGGGCTCCAAAGCTCCACGGGTTGACCATTATTTACTACTCAAAACGGCGATCTCCTGGCAGTTTAGTATTTTCTACGCTGAGGAAAAGTACCCTCTCATGTTTTCGGGGGGGCTAAATTCAAATCCAATGTCAATATGACAATATTGACAGTTGACAGCTGTCAATTAGTTGTCAACTAGCTGTCAAACAGCGAGAAATAAACAAAATCGATAAAATCCACATGTGAATGTAGGTTTTTGAGGTTGCTGAGTTCAAAACTGATGGCCAAAAGACAATAATGACAGTTGACAGCTGTCAACTGTCAATATCGTCTTTTGGCCACCAGTTTTCGACTCAGCAAGCTCAAAAACATATATTTACATATGGGTTTCATCCACTTTAGCTGTCAAATGCTGTTTGACAGCTAGTTGACAACTGTCAACTGTCTATATCATCTTTTGGACATCAGTTTTGAACTCAGAAAGCTCAAAAACGTATATTGACATGTGGGTTGCATCCATTTTGGTTGTAAAATGCTGTTTGACAGTTAGTTGACAGCTGTCAACTGTCATTATTGTCTTTTGGCCATCAGTTTTGAACTCAGCAACCTCAAAAACCTACATTCACATGTGGATTTTATCGATTTTGTTTATTTCTCGCTGTTTGACAGCTAGTTGACAACTAATTGACAGCTGTCAACTGTCAATATTGTCATATTGACATTGGATTTGAATTTAGCCCCCCCAAAAACATGAGAGGGTACTTTTTCCTCAGCGTAGCAAATACTAAACTGCCAGGAGATCGCCGTTTTGAGTAGTAAATAATGGTCAACCCGTGGAGCTTTGGAGCCCCGTAGCGGCCAAAATAAGCAAAATTGGGCTTTGTGCCCATTGAGACTTTTGTTCAGGATGCCGAAACGAACAACATATCCAAATTTCAGCCAATTTGACCGGGAGCCAATTCCAATACGATTTGTGCGGGGTTCTTTACGAAAATAGTAGCGTATTGGATATACTAAGCATGGGAATAAATAATTATTTCATGCTCACCGCATGGAGGTGAAGAAATTACAGGAGAACGGATGGAACTAAAAAATTGTCGAAACCACAATTGTGCCGCGGGAGGCGTGACAGCCGGATTCAGCTCTCGGTGAATAAATATATCATTACGAATGAAGAATGACGTAACGTCCATCGGGTTTATTGAAAAATTGTTCTTATCAAATACTTCAAATTTAATTTTTCTCCGTCATCGTCACTACGTTACAAATGTGTACGGCGATATAATATGGTAAGTCATGTGGGTCATTTTTTGCGCGCTCGTATGGAAGTTATTTCTCCATACATTTTTCACCTCCATGGGTCACCGTGGTTTTATGACCTGTCATATTATTTTAAAATTAAGCATTTGCTGACAGTGATAGCCCAAATTCAACTTGACCAGCTTATAAATGTGATTTGAGCCATTTTTTTCTAGAACATAAATCGATCTTTGTATGTTTTATGTGTTTTCCCTGTTCATTCCATTCGCCTCCTGTAGATTATCTTACAATCACCAGAGCTTGAGAATTTTGTACATTTTGTATTAAATACCGTGTATTCCTAATGATAGTCTACAATGTAATAGCAAATCTCATGGGTGTTAGATAAATTGTAATGTTAAAAGTATTATTGTGATAGGATAAGTACCACGTACCTGGTCACGGCTGTCTGCCGTGTTAGTTTGGTGCAGATATCAGGCGCAAATCCAGATTGCTGTCATGTGGTGGGATCGAGCTAGGTGCTTTGTTCGCTCCACAAGTCTTGGACTACACTAAAATTAACTACAAATTAATAAATTATCGACCTTACAACATGACTTCTATGCAATAGGGAACAAAACTGCATTTATCACAACAGATGGCGTTTAAGCGACTCCTAGACTTCGCACCCATTTTATCAACCACTCCCTATGATATCCCCTCCTCAGTATCACAGTAGATAGAGCCCACAGCAGTAGCTCAAATCAGGCGATTTTTGAGATAAATAGCTTCCCTCCATTGAGTGTTGGGCTTGTCACTAAAATATTTCGGAGAGCGCTGTTGGTTCTGTTATTTATAAAAAGATGTCCTGAAAGGACCATTAGCGATATTTCAGCGCCGCAAAACTAGCCTAGAGCCCATACAAGCGAAATTTGCGTGTACTGAGTGGTCAGTCTGAGTTCTCACCTAAATTGGCGTTTACGGCAAGCCGATCGACTGGCGTTTTCTCCAAACTCCATACAAGTTTTTACTAGATATTCTGTGGTTTTACTTCTTCAAGCTGTCAAAGTCAAACGCGGACTTCCGATTTGTATGAAGACGCGGAGTGGACGTAAACGGCAACGTCGACGTATTTACGGCAACGTTGAGTAAGCTGTCAAATCAAGCTCGGAATCGCAAATGATAGTTCGCTTAACGCCCGCTGCGCGCGCTCTTCAATTTCTCCATACATTTGAAAACGCCAGTCGATCGGTTTGCCGTAACGCCAATTTAGGTGACAACTGAGACTACCGGCTCAGATCGGGACTTTGTATGGAGTTGGAATTCTCCATATATTCGTTGTTAGTATCCTCGGTTTTCTATTGGAATTATAAAAATGACTTAATTGTAATGGAAGACCAACTTATGCTGTTAAAATTGAATCAAAACAGGTGTTTTATGCCAAACAGTGGCTTGTCGTTATCTCGACATTTATAAACAAAAACCTCATGTGAAGGAATCGTCTCACAACGCAAAGATTGATTATTCTTCAACAACGCAAAGATTTATGATGAATAAGGAAGTCGCTTACGCATCACTTTGTATGTTTATACAGTGGATACCATCAGTGCGTTTTGTTCCCATTAAAAAAGTTTTACAATAATTCTGATTTTTTTGTGCCAAGCTTTTGACGACTTTTCCGAGATTTTGCCCCAAATTATTGAGCAATGACCACTTTATGCAAAGAGCGATGTTTTCATGTTCGCAGTTGGACCATTTTACAAGACATTAACTACTTACACACATTATTGGTCTTTTGGTTCGTGTCTAAAGCGCAGGACAGTAATTGCGTCCTTGCTTTGTCTGTTCGGATATACATACTATAAATTCCTCGATGTGTTGTTATAGTGTTCTGTTATCTAATAATTAGGTTTCGAAAACCTGTGTTAAAACTACGTACTTGTCAAATTAAACTACTTTCTCAAATGCACATTTGGTGTTGATGCAGTGGTTGTAGACCCATAAGTCGCTATGAATTTAGCTGTATGTTCTATGCAGATTCATATTCTTGGGTGGTATACTGGACCTGCCTAATCTGCCCGAGCAAACACATACATTACCAGCCAAAATGGCTGATGCGAGGCATCGGGAAAACTCTAAATTAGACATGTTTACTGTAATCGATGAACATCAAACATGTTTGATGCATCAGTTATTTCCCCACCATGATTGTCATCATGTGGCATTAGAAGATTCATTTTGATTGAGATTTTATGTTTATTTTAAAAAATAAGGTAATTTTATACTGTACTGGAATGAGCCAAATCCAGTGTGTACAGATTGTATTTGGTATTTAAAAGAAATATATACATGTAACCAAAGTTGTTTTTAAAGTTTTATATTTTGCCAACATTTATCCTACCGAGATTTATTTTGTTGATAAGTAATTGTATCCAGACATCTTGCACAAAACCTGGGTGTTTTGCATTAGGCGACCATTTTTGGACAGTCCTTTGCGAATGTTTTATGTTACTATGCTGTTCTGTTCAATACATTAAATTACAATGTTTATAATAAAGAATCTTCTAACAATTATTGTATTTGTTTTATCTATGTGGTAAAAAGCTACTTGGGGGTTATTTTTGGGGCTCTGGAAGCATTAATAACCTTATAACTTTTACAGGTGGGTCCCCTAACCGATGCTCTCCACCATTCATCACACAATCAATATGCTTTTTTTTCTTTGTTTTTTGGGGTCTGAGTGGTCAGTCTGAGTTCTCACCTAAACTGGCGTTTACGGCAAACCGATCGACTGGCGTTTTCAAATGTTTGGAGAAATTAAAGAGCGCGCGCAGTGGGAGTTAAGCGAACTACCATTTGCGAGTCCGAGTTTGATTTGACAGCTTACTTAACGTTGCCGTTTACGTCGACTCCGCGTTTTCATACAAATCGGAATCCGAGTTTGACTTTGACAGCTTGAAGAAGTAAAACCAAAGAATATCTAGTAAAAACTTGTATGGAGTTTGACGTTTTTACGGAACTTCGAAGTTACGTAAACGCCAATTTAGGCGAGAACTGAGACTACCGGCTCTGTAGACAATTTGCCAGTTTCAAGTCTCACTTCTTGATTCTTGAATGTTAGTATTTTATTCTGTTAATTTCTTAATTATCACAACACAGGCTTTTGGCATTCAAACTTTATCTATTGACGGTTTGATATCAATACGCTTGTTTTTGTTTTGAAGTGATAAAAAGAAATATCTTTTTTTTTCTTTTTATGTAACTGGCCATGGATGGCTAATACCAAACTGACAGTGAAATATTAAACTAACACACCACATGGGAACTAGGTGCCATGCCAGGACCTTCCTCATATTGCTCGGCTACATTTTCATTGCCTATTCGACCATTACTCGATGTGATGGTACCAACCCGGGCGGGATTAACCCTACCACCGAGTAAGTAAGGAATGGTACCTACAGTTTTACGTGGAATCCGAACCACGACCAGACCAGAAATGGTAACTCATCCAGAACCCAACCGCGCTCAGAGGTGCTTCACCCAGTTTATAGAATCGCAAGGTGTCGCGCACCTGGGCCACACCTAGAAAAAATGTTTTCCTGTGGTTTGAACCATAATCATATTTTTGAAAAAAAAAAAACAAACTTGCAAGGCAAATCTTGATCAGCCATTTTCAGGTTCTAAAAATATTGTAAATTCAAAACAGTGGTTTTAATTTTTCGCAACTAAATGTTTATATTCCCTATTCATAATTTTTGTGGGCCCACCAAAACTGGTTAGGGTGGCTGCACACCAGATACGATAACATTTTACTGTAATGGCTTTACAAAAAATAATGATACAACATATTATTCTTTGTTGCAAAAAATAAATATTTCTCCATGGAAGTGAAATTTTATTTCACAAATGAATTCCTCTTCCTCCATTTACATTTAAACGATACCAAACTCAACCTATGTGCAGATATTAAGCTAAGAGGGAGGTGCAACGGATGTTCGCGTCCCTCTACCCACACCCACGGTGGCTTCCCGTGGCTACCCGGCTAAATCAGCTCAGAACATCCGTCCATCCATGATTCTGTGGTAATCTTTGACAAGGTGACCTTGACGTTTGCAACAAGTGGCAGCAAGGAAAGTAGAGTGCACACAGAAATAAAAGATTAATATATTATATGTTTACATTTTATTATCTGATTACCTTCGCTACATACATTGGTAAAAATATGAATGCTATGAAACAATTCACTGACTTAGCATTTGGTATAACATAATAATGTAAAGTAGTTTTAAAACATTTCAAATAGTGAACCAGATAAAATCCATGAACTGAAGTGACTTACAAGAGGCTGTGAGAAGATATGACACAAATAAAAAACTCTGTTACGGCTACATATATTTATTGGCAAATGCATCGCAAAAACTTAAAACAAAAACATTAAGGTTAGAATCAGTTTTATGGAAAGTTCACAAAATATTTTGCCGCCAGTACTTTAACTTATGTATCTAAAACATATAACACATTTCCTAAAATATTTTTATACACTTCCATAACTGAATTTACGCGATAAAAATTACCGTATATTTTAACCTCAGAGTAATGCCGTCACATTCGATTTTAGCTTAGAAACTCGCGACTCAAGTGCTGGGCTATAAAGTAGTTGACCTTAAGGTCGATAGTGCGATGGACTCTCAATATCTCAAATGCACACCGTCTTATGCAAATAAGCAAAACCTCCTGCACTCGCTGACCTAAATTAGCTAAATAAACAGAAAGCAAATGAACCCTTAACAAATAAGGGTCCCCTGCCCAGGACCCGGACAATTACTAGCCTTACAATATCAAAAGCAAGATTATTTTGTAAGAAGGCCTCGAGGATCGGGATGGATAAATCAATGAATAACATGTTTACTTCAAAGAGACGGGCAGATGTGAAGTGGTCACTGTGGCTTAGTAGGGTAGTAAGAGTACGTAAGGAACATGAAGAAATGCACAAAAATGCAGGGCTACCTTTTTTATGTGCCACCTATTAGCAGTTACCTCCAAAATAGGCGATCAACACCTATATTTTGAATCGGTCGATATCGGCCGAGAAATCTATGCCATTCCATGCTCTATGCTCAACCATAGTGCAAAGAGCGTGCTTATTTTGACAGCACAGAATCCTCTGACAGTAAACACACCTACATATTCATAGGGGTAAAAGGGGACATTAATTTAGTAAACTTACAGTAATTCTCCGGTCCAAAATTATTTTACAGTATAGTGTGTAGAATCCAACAACTTTTTATAGGATTTTTTTACACAAAAAATGTAGGAAAACTCGCCCCACCTGATTTCTGTTTTGGATTGTTAATTTATTATGTAAAACATACTTTGGAACAATAATCAAACAGAAAATGCCTTTGCAACTATCGGCCAGGATAAATCATGGAAGGAAGAATGGGACTCATTGAAAGAAAAATGGTCTAATCAACAATAAAAAATGTTCTGTGTTCGCCATCCGGTTCAATGTATCCCTGCTATAAAAGGAAGAACCTAGTGTATTGGGCTAATACTACTGGAAGTTTTTTTATTTATTTATTTGCGGTATTAGCCATTATATCCAGTTACATTAAAAAAGAAGTGATAGTTAAACGGAAAGGAATTCTTTCCTTGGAATAAGCGAAGTACCTGTTTAGTACGAAAAAGTATATTTACTGATATTTAAAATAGGTATTTTTTTAATGTTAGTTTTTAGTATTAAAATAGGTATTTTTAATAAAGATTTTAAATTTTTAGACAAAAAAAATGTAGCTTTCTGACAAAAGCTGATATTTAAAAAAATCCATATGAAAGAGTTGTTGGATTTTTTTACATTTGACTCTATTGCAAAACAATTTTTGTCGGGAGAAAGACTGTAAGTTTAATCTTCTCGTTTGATGGCCAGAATGCAACCGAGCAAAATGGGGCCTTGTGGTGTACGTACCAGCACGTACTCGCATTGAGCGAAACACGTTGCACTGTAGACCTGCCTGCCTTTACATGGAGCGGTTGTTACGTCAAGGGTTGCATTCAACAGAGCACAGCTAAAATGGTAACCGTGTGGGTGAGTTGTGAGAGTGGTTGCGTGTGGCGTTAGCGCGTGCGGAGCTAGAAGGTGCTGCCCTCTGGCGGCTGCGACAGTTTCATGTTCTCCTTAAGCGTCATGAGGCGTCTGAGCTCCTGCAGCATCGTCTTGATGGTGTAGTCGCGTTGCCATCGCGCCAGAATCGGCACTTGTCTGTTGTCAACCTGCGGTGCAGTAGTATTCATCAATTTGAGGTTATCCAACGACATCTACATTGAATCATTGTTATCAGAGATCCAAGTTGCAGTTGTCACCTAAATTGGCGTTTACGGAACTCCGAAGATACGTAAAAACGTCAAACTCCATACAACTCGAATTCCCTCACATATCTTCTTCTTATGCCGGTTCAGCCATGGATTTTGAAAATAATCAGAAAACGTTTGTGGTCTGGACATTTGTCATTTGGATTGGATGTCCACTGCTCTACCGCTGAGCTATTCATGTTTTAATTTGTCTGGATGTGGACAACTAATATTTCATCAATCGGAGAGCTCTCTTGATTGAATAAAATTTTTATGGCACAATTTGAAGTTTTTTTAATTTTCAATTCCACGATGATCGCTTACGGTGGCGCCTTAAGTGAAAAAATACAATCACCATACAAATATAGTTTGTAAATACCATTGCTTAATGTCATTACATTTTTTTATATCTAGCATCAGTCAACTAATATCTGTAAATATATTTTTTCGAACTAAGCAAGTACATCGCTCTCTTCAAAGAATGTGATATAGTGAGCGTAGGTATCATTAATCCTTCTCTATTCCTAGATTATTAGTAATGAATCCTATAATATCGAGCAAGCAGGAGATGAATAAGAAATGTTTATTATTAACACAGTATGACTATAATGCAAGGCAAGGTAAATAAAGCCTTTAAAAAAATCTGATTATTCCTTTCTTTCAATATTGAGATACTGGAGCAATACCCTAATGGTGCGTAAATGTGGCCGCAACCTTTCCCATAAAAACTAATCAATGAGGTCATTGTGAGTGTCGCATTCAAATTATTTTCAATCGTAATAAATATTTGCAATAATTCAGACTTAAAAAAAAAATTTAAGGTAAATACAAAGTTTATTCATGTTGTGGCGGCATGCTTTGTAAGCATACCGCACACACACGTGTATAGGTATTTCCCCCCGCCTCTGTCCACGCGCGCTGCGACGCGCGCCTGCATTTATTCAGTGAATATACGCCCTTCTACCAGATTGCACGCGTTTCACTCCGGACTGGCGAGTCGACATTTACTTACGCCAAAGTTTGCGTGAAGTCAGAAGGTTGCGTGTTCAAATCACGTCGGGGTCACCACTTTAGCGGGATGATATGACGACTCGCTAGGCCGGAGTGAAACGCGTGCGTACTGGTAGAAGGGCGTCTATTCACTGAATAAATGCAGGCGCGCGTCGCAGCGCGCGTGGACAGAGGCGGGGGGAAATACCTATACACGTGTGTGTGCGGTATGCTTACAAAGCATGCCGCCACAATGTCCTGAAATTGCCCACCAATATAATTTGGCAATTACTCAACCTCAAGTAGCCTAACTAATTTTGAAGAATAAAATATATTTTTTTGTAATAAATACTAATAAACACTAAACTAAAGTAACCGTAATAACAAAGCACCAGTGAACCCAGACATGAACACATCAGCTTAGGCTGCTCGTTCATCAAATAAATAAATAAATAAATTTATATAAATCAGGTATTAACAGTTTTTTGTTCAAATATGGCCAGATAAGGTGTGACATATTTTTCAGGTATATTTGAAATGAAAAGTTACTAGAGGCAGGGGGTTAAAAATGGAGTATAAACACATGGTGTAAATTGTGTCATTACACGTTTTATCGTAAATATGAATTAAATTACCGTATTTCCGTTATAATTATATTAACATTATTGTGAGGCTAGACGACTGAAATAATAGAGAACCCGATCCCAAACATGCAATCTTACCAATTTTTACCAGTTGAGACCAAATTGAGACCATTTTACTATGTACAGCTTGAACCAAACTTTAGGGCCGATGTGAAGCTGGCACGTTTTGCTGCACAGAATGCAACCATAATCTCTCTCTCGGGCTTGGTGTGTTCAGATCGGCCATTATATTTAGTGCTAGCTGTACATCATATGTATATATACTAATTAATAACTTTAGATGCAAAACCAGTCAAGAGTCCAATATAGTTCTGTTTGGTCAATATCAACCAAGTTTTTGGTACGAAAATCCATCTTATTGCAGAGGGTACAAGAAGGACAATATTGATAGAGATTTTGGTGTGAAATCACCTTATGCAAAGGGCAAAAGTAGACAAGCTTGTAATTATGCATAACTGGCTAACTATACTCACAAGTCCAGTCTGGCTGTTGATGTAGTTCATATTAATCCTAGATAGAAAGCGTGCGGTCGGTGCCTCGTCCGGATATCTCCCGCCGCATTCAATTTTTAAAGAGTACATCCTATTTTCGTAAGGCGTCTGAAAACAAATATTTTAAAATGGTTTAAAACTTCTTGATAAATGATTATAATGGCTGAAATTGTGTTTATGTTATAGCCCCTCTAGACACACTGCCTTAGTCTAAAACGCACAAGCGTGCTTTCATCTTTTTCAGTCACAGCTCAGAAATGTTGCATGACATTAAAGAAATGGTTTAATGTTCAAAGCTTGGATTTTGAGTAGCATAATCAATAGTTACGTTATGCATAGGGTTGCTAAACTCAAGTGGCAGTGGGCAGGTCACGTAAGTCGCAGAGATGAAAATAGATGGAGCACTGAAATTTTGATGTGGAGACCCTACACAGGGAAAATAAGCATCTGCAAACCGCCAGCACGTTGGTGAGACGATATACGTCAGACAGCATTTTTCAAGTGTGCCTTCATGGCCAAATTCGAAACTATAAGATAACGCGAAAAACATTCAAAGGAATCATGAGGCCATATTGGATCATTTTGAACTTGCAAACCCTCCCTCAATGTTCTTTGACACCACTGGTCATGATCATTTCCTTCCTTCAGAACTCTCTGAAGATATATGATAAAAACTTTAAGTGTCTCTGTCAACAACTGGCATCTGGGTAATACAGAAATTATTCTACAGTCATATTCAGAGTGAACCTGTCAAAACTTAGTACGGGATTAGCACTGGACTAACCATACAAAAATCGGTTTAGTTCGACATTAATACACATACTAAAGTTAGTCCGCCCACTCTAAAAACGGCAGCTGGAGTCTGGACTAGATCATCATAGAGTAGATTCAGGGACATACAACTTACAGTGGGTAACACAACCAAGGGAGGGGTAGCGAGAAACTGTCCCCGGGTAGGGTTGCCAGACATGCTTGTCCGGCCAAATTAGCCTGTGTCCGGTCCGTCCGGTTTTCGTTAGGTTTTTCCATCTTGGTCCACGGTTTTTTTTCTCGCGGGGTTTATTTTTAAATAAATGTAGAGGCTTTGGGAAAACTATCCCATACGAGCCGCGAGATGTTGGCTGTATGGGCCATACAGCCAACATCTCGCGGCTCGTGCAGTCGTGCACGAGTTAATTGGGATAATTAAGGGATAAAATCGTTGGATTTAGGATGTCCAGCCTTGATACCGAAAAGTCCGGGTAAACTGCCTGGCCAGTCCGGCTTCGCCGTTTTTAAGCCTGGCAACGCTATCCCCGGGGGTGTCCTGTCTCCATTACTATGGAATTTCGTTGTAGATGGCCTTATCTGTCGACTCAATGAGTAGAACTTCTTTACTGATAGTTATACGGATGAACTAGCCAATCTAATAAACTTCAAGACGTTGCAGAGCAATTTAATGCAAGATGCGTTGAGAATCATGGCCAGATGTTGTGTGTAACATAACCTCTCGGTAAACCCAGCTAAAACTGCACTAATGTGTTCACCAACAAAAGAAAGAAAAGTAACATAAACTTACAAACGCTATTTGGCACAAAAGTTACCCTTGCAACTACAGGCAAATACCTAAATCATAGTTTCGTCTTAAATTATGTTTTTCAGAAATTTGACAAAAAAAACATGAAAGGTTAGAGAATTAATATATCTATAATGCAATGCAAAAATCAAAAAGAAATATGGTTCGGGACATAAACAACTAGATGAAATACCAAACCCCATCAAGATTTTCTTCTTGCATTCATTTCTTTTTTTCCTTCTTTCTGAAGGTTTTGTCGATCAAACATTACACATGTAGGAATACCCTTTTATTCCCCTACAACAGGATTTCTCAACCGGGGCACCTAGTTTCGTTTGCCCGCGAGGTCTTATAGTGTTTAAATGTGTTCATATGTACCTATGTTACCGCTGTTAATTCTCTTAAATAAAATAATATAAAATAAAAATAAAAATAAGGCAGTAAAGGAGACAGAAGGCATACGCTGTAGAAAAGAGACCCACTTTTCAGCGCACCGTGATAGCAGATGAGTCAATTACTCACAAACCTATGCACCGGAAATAGATTCGAGATCTCATATGGCCGTCATCCATTGATTAAAGGGTACTTAGGAATTATTTCTCTTCCCAATGTATACATTCGGAAGTAAACAATGGTATACACATTTAATACATACACATTAAACTATAATACAAAAATGGTTCAGAATGAATTAACGTCGCAGAATCACCTTCCTGCTGACCTGGAGTAAAGGATAAGTATTTTACTTGAATCAAATATAGGAGGGTCAAGTGGAAAATAAAAAGAAAATGATGATTTATCAAAATGGGCGTCCCTTTGCCCCCATTTAATCAAAGTGTTGTGTTTCCTTGCAAACTAGGATAGGGCAAGTTAAAGGCGAGGTGTAGAAAAGGCAAAGGCAGAGGCAAAGGTGGGGAGCTTACCCTAGGGGGCCCAATGATCATGCCGGTCCAGTGTGTGAGGGTCATGTCGTCATCCGACTCCAGCCCCCAGGATATCGTGCCATCGCCAACGCCCTTCTGTCCCTGCTCCAGTTCCTCTAAGAGCCTGAAGTTGCGGGGAACCACTGGAAACACCGAAAGTAAACATTTTAGCTCATAGAGTTAGTAATGGATTTGTACAGAATTTCTGTGGGTTCTTAAAACATTGGGTTAGAAACGGAGATCAGACAGACCCGCTGAAAAGTAAATGTGCCAAGGCAGCAGCCAGCATTGTACAAAGTAAACCTATTTTCGCTAGCGTGCAACTGTAAGAATAGCATTTATATGAAAATGCACATACTCACAGATTTGTTAGTATGTGGTAACAAAGATTGGTGCATACAGATTTTGTAATGTACTGCAAAGCTGGACTTGAATTACCAAACATACCTTTCGTGGGCATTGGGTTTACCAATTTCGCTACCCGCTCTTTTGCTAATTTGGAATTCACCTCAAGTTACTCCTCCCTTAGTCTATGCCTCCTAACACAGTAATAAAGCAGGGTCCAGCCTTGTAGTATATTATAAAGTCGTTCTTTTAACAGCGTTCTTTCTTTAATGATTGGGTCCTTGAGGGTGTGATGTTGAATGAGGGAGATTTAGTAGAAGACTGCTGTTAGCTGAGACTGGTAGGTGAGGGTCTAAGGTACTATTATGAAAAAAAATTTTTTGCCAGAGACTTAGACTTTCGGAGATGTTTTTACTAAGCCTCCGCTGTCTCTCCATCCGTCCGTCCGTCCGTCCGTCTGTCACAGGGCTGTATCTCATGAACCGTAACAGGTAGGAAGTTGAAATTTTCACAGATTATGTATTTATTTTGCCGCTATAACAACAAATAGGTAACATCACAAAATAATCATAATTAAAGGGGGGCCCCATACAAAAAACGTGTTTTTTTGTAAATCTTGTGCGATGGTACAAGAACCCTTCATGTGCGAGTCCGACTCGCACTTGGCCGGTTTTTTTTATTTCCTTATATGCATGCCGAAGGCCGATTCTAACCTAACCTTAACTCACATAATCTAATCTAACTTAACCTGACCTGGCCTGACCTGACCTCTCTTAACCTAACCATATTTAAGCAAATCACGATGCTCCCAGCCGCATTGTGATGAAAAGGAAATTTCGTAAAGTTCTAATTTGTAGACGACACGTCGCTACCGCACACCGTGTCTTCTATATATTGACCTTAACCTAACCAGTCCATGTCGAGCTGGAACATGTTGATCTTTAATAACAGACATCATCACAGAATAGTCAAAATCACCATCGCGCATCGTGATAAGCCTAATTCTACGACCAGCCTTTGGCATATGTAGCATAAAAATAATATAAGCAAAAAAATATCTCTGAAAGTATAAATCTCCTGCAAAAAAATATTTTTGATAATAGTTCCTTAGACCCTTGTCACCAGTCCCAGCTACCAGCAATCTTCTTCTAAATCTCACACATGATGGGTACCATGAGACCGTATATCGGTGCTCAAGTGCCAGAAATGGTAACGGCGAAGATAGTTTTCTTTGGATTAACTTTTCAACCAAGAAAAGTTCCCCTCAGTATTTTCTTGAATTATCCAGGCGAGTAAAGGGAATAGCGACAAGAATATTTCTATTTGATACGTCCTCGTCTGACTGAAGGTGGTTGAAAGACTGAGGTCACGCAATGCGGGTGGCGACGGACTCGTCACCCCCCTACTCGCTCTTTACTGGTCCAGGGCGCTCGTTGCCGGTCTTCTAACCTTACAATCACTCTTTACACGGCCGTAGACCAGAACACTGCGACTACAATAAAATGAAAATAATCACTCACCGACGCCTGATGACGGGTTAGCCATGTCTACGTTCGCACTGCGCTTTGGTCTAAACTATGCCGGCCGCGATGATCCTCCTAAAACAGAAAGTAACGAGGCTCGCGGCGCCTTTTCTGAAGCCGCTGCTCCACGATCCGACGTTTACTCGCTGCGGTTGCGGCGAGAAAATTTTGCTCTTTCACGATCGCCCTTTGACAAACGAGGACGACAAACGTCATTGCCCAACGCCGAAATCGCCGATCGCTCGGAATAGTTTGTTTTAGGACACTTTTGGCTTTTCAACTTATTTGGCTAGGAACGTAATTTATAGTGCTATCTTCTTTTTAGTATTAAATTTAAAAGTTGCCAGATACATTTTATAAATTGTAGCTAAATGACGCTAAGTCGTATTCAAAATGAACCGTCCGAAGCGGATTATCTCCGGACTTACAACACAAAATGCGATTTAGTCCGAAGATACAGTTAGCACAGCCACTCTGAATGAGGGATTTAACAGCTGTAATCTACAGAAGTGGATGTATCATTTCACATAAAAAAGATACCGTGTACACAAGATATATAATACAGTTTTTTTTAATAATATATTTTTCTATTTAATTCTCGTAGTCCAACAAAGCAGCCCTGTTGCGGTTACGATAGACATTAGTTTTTTTTTTGGAGGCAAAATATGTACATTAATAAAACTTTGGTTATAACTTCATCTAGTAGAAATAAGGAGCTACCAAATCCACCCAAAATTTAGGCGTCCTGCCTTATTCCAGAGGCATGGGCAGGAGGGGGAAAACTATGGGAGTGAAGTATCGTTTTCCTGTAGAATTCTCATACTGGATCAAACTTTTGCGAGATATGTACAGCTATTGTTGGAAAACGCCGGTCTTCATCACCATCGTAAAAGATTGAACACAAAAAACACGCTTTTTTTATGGGCGCCCCTTTAATTTTAATTAGTTTTTTATTTTATCTTTTTTGTTGTTATAGCGGCCAAGTAAATAAAAAAATGATGAAGCCTTAAATAAATGTATGTTGGTAGTAGGAGGCATTTATTACGGGAGGAGGTACTGTAGGAGAATTCAAAATTATGGGAATAAAGCCGGTGGCGAAATTGGTAGACGCAATACCCTCGAATGGTATGTTCTGCTGGTTCGGGTTCAGCCTTGCAGTATATTCGTAAAGTAGTTATTTTTACTGGGCTCTTTATTCAATTATTGTGTCCTTGCTTCAAGGTCGATTGTACATACACACATATCACATTCATTTGTGGATCTCTACCACCTATGTACAAAATTGTACATTTATCAGCGTTCAGTGAGAGTAACGAGTCTTTTGTCCACCGTACAGTGTGATCGGGGTTATCTTGTATTTTTAACCGACTTCAAAAAAAGGAGGAGGTTATCAATTCGTCTGTATGTTTTTTTTTTGTTTTTTTTTATGTTTGTTACCTCATAACTTTTGCCTGGGTGAACCGATTTTGATGATTTTTTTTTAAAATGATAGCTAGTTCTTCCCAAATGGTCCCATTTTAATTTGGTTAAGTTCTGACAATGATATCCATGAGAAAATCATAAAAGTCTTAAATTTGTATTAAGATGTGCGCGACAAATGGACGAATAACTCAATATAACGCCAACCGATTTCGGTGATTCTTTTTTTATTGGAAAGGACGTGTACAAATTAGTAAGTGTACTTCAGATTCACTAAAAATAAACAAATAAAAAAAAATAACACAAAAAATAACCGACTTCAAAGAAAAAGCACTAAAAAGTAAAAAATAATTTACATTTTTGTAGTTACGATTTATGTAATTTTTTGAGTCGGTGTCAGCCAAGGTTAGGTTAGGTTAGGTTAGGTGAGGTTCTCTTGATTGGTGCAGCGCGTGCCCGGCTGACGCCGACTCAAAAAATAACAGAAATCGTAACTACAAAAATGGAAATTATTTTTTACTTTTTAGTGCTTTTTCTTTGAAGTCGGTTATTTTTTTTGTTAATTTTTTTTCTGGTGACATATTACAGGATTCCCGAATATTTTGTTCTCGCCAGCAAATAGTGTGAACTTTACTTCCATTAAAGCTTTCAGATAAGTGAGGAAGATTCCGAAAAGAATCGGTCCGATATACTGGGGCACTTCGCTAAGGACATCATGTGGATCTGACCAGCGGCGGACTTACACATTTGTCGCTAGTAGGCTATCCAAATTTTGCCGCCTCTACAGACCTCTCAATTCGATACCCTAGTTCAGAATCATATTAATTCTTTAATTAAATTAAATCTTTTAATTTTTTTATTTTTGCACTATCGTTCTAATTACACAACCTCTTTCCTCTAATAAATATGATTGTAAACTAGGAGATCGATGAGTCAGTTCCTAGAATACTTATTTATACAACCCAATGACTTGTGGTGTGCGTTAAGATTCCACAAGAAATAGTTTTTGGGTAAATTTCTAAGCTAATAATGCTCAAATACTAATACATATAAATAAAAATGCGCAAATACTACTTATACAATTATATTTCATTCGGTGAACGTAATAAAACATTTTCTTTATTGCCCTTCTTCCAACTTAACAATGTGCATTTAATTAACAAATGCATTTTGCGCGATTTTCTATTCGCAAAATCATCATTTATATTGTCATTAGTTCTGACTCTATCCATAAAAGAGCTAAAGATTTTAGCTTTTCTTGGCTTAAGGTAGATCTTTGATAATTGTTCACGCGTTTTAAGCTTCTCTTACCCGAAAATATTGTAGCTGGTGTACATATAGTAATGTAAACCGCTTTATTCAAGTTCGAATATTTTTTTTCCAAATTCTGTTTTCGCAGGAACAAAGATAGACTTTTCAGTGATCCAGAATCTAGTTTTACCAAATTCTTTCAGAAGAAAGGTAGCATTGAAAACTACGTCAGTCTCTAAATTAGTAGGAAGATTTTTTTCTAATAAAAAATCAGTTTTTCCGGAAGGTTTGATGATAAAAAGGCACTCATTTGGTCGGTAATTAAAACTTTTATTGAAACTGTTGAAGGCCTCCTGCCATTTTTATAATTCGCATGAGAGTCTATCTATGAGGACGAGAAATGTGTTAACCTTGAAATTATCACTTTCATTCATTCTCATTTCTTCATCGGGTGTTTCATCTTATAATTTTTCCTTCCTCGGAAATATAATGCCATATAAATATAATCCTTCGACATTCTTAATCCAATAGCCTTTTCTTTTAAATACTCATTTTTTCACGTCCAGCTGCACAATTCTTACAAACAGATAGATTCGTAAATATCGGCAACAGTGATCAAATATACGATAAAGCATGAATTTAAATTTTCATTTTGTTTATTTCTTTTAAAAAAATATCACAAAATAGCAATTACCGCTGTTCTCAGTTTTTCTAAATTTAAAAGTATATCTGGGCCTCGTTTCGGGTTAGAGGTTTTTCGGTACAATCATCCTTGATTTATTCCAAAGTTTTAACGACTTGGTGCCGATAATCTCTCATACTTCTGTATGCGTCCTCTCTAGTTGACCAACGTTACAAATGTACTCTCTTTAGCGTGCCAGATTTGAGTCAAAAAATGTTTCCCCGTTGTTTCGAACTTACAAAAAAAACCTAGTTTATTTTTACGCAACATGAAGCGTGCACTGTGCATGATTCAGCAGCCGCAGATACTACTAGAGCAAAGATCGAAAAAAGCAAAAGAGGCTTGGCTTTGTAATTATAGCCTGTAAGCCATTATACACACCAGACATTTTCGCGGCATTATCATATGATGGTCCACGACAGTCATTAATATTTATGCTCAGTGTTTTGAGCTCCGAAATAATGGCAGAAAACATTTCTTCAGTTTTAGCACCCACTGAGAGGAATCAAAACCTTGAGACAAACCACAAACTTGAGAATTCTTTCACACGGTTCACCTGTTTCTTATCTGGTTCACGGTTTACCCGTATTTTATTTTGTCCACATGTGCTATATTTGGTGTTGAATCGATTATCAAAGATTTGGCCCTTCTATTCTCCAATCCCATCAAAAGAATAAACTCAACGCAAACGGTATTCGATAAGTAGTAACTGGTACTTCCACATCCTTGATTCCTCATATAACTCAGCTAAAAGTTCCTAAATCATACAATAATTTCTTCAACTGACTCCCGCAGCGGCCGCTCATACAGTAAGTTCAGCCAGACGCACTTAGCGATCTTATCATTCCTCCTCGCGCCGGAAACAAACGCGATTACAAAAAATGTACATTAAAATATTCAAGTGGTGAAATTACATACTGATTTTTTTAAATAATAATATGCATTACGCACATATTAAGACGTCAAAACAGTAATATCGGGCCACAAAAATCTGAAAGTCGATCAAAAGGCGCTGTGACTATAGCAGGCCACAAAAGTTCCGGCGGCCGGGATGGTACTTACTTAAATATAAAAAATTCGGCCTCAAATTTGCCGCCCCTAAAATCTGCCGCCCTAGGCTCCAGCCTACTCAGCCTGCTGGTAAGTCCGCCACTGGATCTGACAGATTCTCACCGACAAGCACACGTTTTCTGTTTGTCAGGAAGTCTTCCATGCATGATAGCAAATTACCTCTGAAGTCAAAATGTTCAAGTTTGTGAACAAGCCGTTTTATCAGAAAACGGTCAAAAGCCTTTTCACAGTCTAGGTATATGACATAAATTGCGTTCCGCATGTTCCACTTACTTGTCCATTTATCCACACAGGAGGGAGATTGGTGACTCGAAACGTTCGACTGAAAACGTTCGAGTTTTGGTACGAATCCGTGTTGCTCTTCCATTATGATTTATTTCTCGGCTTAAAATTATCTTGCATGCTGATAATTGATAAATAATGATAATTTTTTCCATAATTTTGCACGCAATACTTGTCAAACTGATGGGACGATAGTTTAGTGCGGTGAGCTTGTCGCCTTTCGATATATCGGGGTAACGAAGCTTTCTTTCTTCTTCCTGCGATCCTTCCAGCCTTGCGGCAACTTCCCGCATTCAAAAGACAATGGAAGGAATACTAAGATTAATTGCTGCTCTTATTGGAATACCGGCTATCCATTTGGATAGGGAAAACATTGGTAATAAATCGAGTCGTTCTACATCACATTTTTTAACATGGTCATAATTAGCAGCTAACGGCGGTGGACTTGCAGTGCAGAAAATGCTATCTCTTTTAGGTCGCGGTCCGATTTGAACCATTGTTACCGAAAGCGTGTTTACAACTGGTTCGATTCGCGATTCGGCTGTACCCTCAAAATAGCGTCCCGTGAACGGTATGACGTCATTGTTACGTCACTCAATGCTTTACACAGTGCTCACTCTTTTGTAGGTAGGGCACTGTGTGTGCAACTGTTTGTGTCAAATTTTGATGTTTCTATAGCTCGCCGTGCGTCCTTCACATTGAACTCCTCCACCGGTGGCATTTGCACGTCGTTGGCGACTACGTCATTTCTGGCGTCATTCCCACTATCATGCAGAAGGTGACCTTTATGCTGGACCTGGGTTCTCTTCCCCTGAGTGGTTGAGCTTAGCACATACCGTGCTGGGGCTGTGGAGGTGAATCGCGAGCGGACTGTAGATGATCAGCTTCGCTCGCAACAGCAGTCTTGATGAGATTTATTTATTTATTTTATTTATTTATTTATTTATTTGGAAAACTAACAGCTTAAAACTAATACAAAACAGGTTTTAAAAACTAAACATAATGCCAATTAATAGTTTTCAACATAAAAATCCGTAATAGTGCAGAGTATGTTTAAGGGTGTGTAAGGGTGTGTGTGTAGTGTAAGGATGTGTAAGGTTTTGTGTGTTTGAAAGTACGTGACAATATTCTCAAATTAAATCATTAAAAATAAATAATAAGTAATCGTTTTTTTTTTTAAATAAAAAATAAAAAATAAGTGAGTACTTATTTTTAAATTATTTCACTTTTATATTTTCATGACCTTTATAATGACTTTAATATATTTTGTTTAAATTTCATTTTCGAGTCATTGTATAAATTCACATGACGAAATTTTAAATTGAAAGTGTTTGTGATACGATACATTACTGAGTTACTGACGTATTTTGTGCGGGTGAGAGGGACATTAAGGGGTAAGTGAGAACGCGTGCGGCGCACGGAGGACACACGAAACTGCACGGCTTCTAGGAGTGAGGGGCAATCCACACGCGCATTCACAATGTCGTATAGTAACAGCATATCGTACAAAATACGTCTGTTTTCAAGGGACATCAAGTTATGGTGGATAGCAGCTTCTTTATAGTCATCAAAACGAACATTTGATCTGAAATTCAAATGTTTTAAAAACAATTGCTGGATTCGTTCTATACGGTTGATGTAAGTTAAATATTGAGGAGACCAAATGCAGCTAGCGAATTCCAAGACACTTCGAACATACGAATAGTAAATGATTTTAATGCATGACAAATCTGAAAAGGGTTTACATACTCGCATGACAAAACCCAAGCTTTATGTAAGTAAGCTTTATGTAAGCTTTATTAACGACCATGTCAATATGTTGATTAAAGAATAGTTTGCTATCCAATAAGACACCCAAATCACGTGCAACTTGAGTTTTCGGAATTGTATTACCATTCATGACATAGTCGAACTGGATAGGATTAGGATTTCTTGTTATTCTTATTCTTAAGCCAGTATAATTCAAGACGATTTAGGTCTTGTTGTAATTTTAAACAATCAGTGTTGTCATTTATGGCGAAAAAAATTTTTTTGTCATCTGCATACAAACTAAAATCACTGTTTTCAAAGCAAATGGTTATGTCATATATATACGCATTGTATAGAAGAGGCCCCAAATGAGAGCCTTGAGATGCTCCAATGAGATGACCGGTCTCAGGAGTGTCGAATGGCATGATCCACCATAGGCGTTATGCGTAGTGACCGGTCGATCTATTGCGTAGTCTATCGTCTATCCACCGTGTTTTTTCACAAACTATAGAATGTGCCTCAGTTAAAAAATCAAGTTAAGCTTAGAGCAAAATTAGATTCTTTGAGGTGAACTACTACAACTAATGATATTTTACTATTTTTTTTGTCTTGTTTCAAGCGTTCCTAATCGTTTGCGATGCTTACAACTTTGAGCGTACAAGCTGATTCGTGACTCTCTTATGCGCTTTAACCACTGTATTCGTTTACAGTTCAAAACGGAACGAGCACTTTGTAAAACTCTGCCAGTAGTATTCAGAGTAGTCGGACTAACTTTAGTACGCGTATTAAGGTAGACTAAACTGGTTTTTGTATAGTTGGTCAGGTGCCAGTCCGTATTTTGACAGATTTACTCTGAATACGACTGTGTAAAACTGCGAGTTTTAAAGGTAATGTGGTAACGTGGTGGCAACACTGGTCGGATGACTCGGAAGCCTAACCAAAGAATTTGGATGCGTTTTGCACGATCAAATGAAGAGCCATTGCTTTCTTCTTGCAGTTATTAGTAAGAGATAGCGTTATTATATAAACTTTCAAAAAGCCGTGCGGCGAACGTGCGAGCAAAGGGACGGGACGTCCCGTCCGGTGCCGTGTGGTCCTTTGCTTTTTCCTATCGGATCGAATGTTTTCGTGTGTAGTGCATGGTGGTACTGTTTTATTGTGACGCGACTGTGCGTGTCGCATTGCCGACGACGCTGATGTTTACGACACCGGCGGCAAAGTGTCGCCAAGGAGTTAACTGTTGTGCAGTGCTGTGTACCGCGTAGGAAAATGCCCGCGTCGGTTTGCGAGCCTGTGTCGAGCGCGCTTCGCGTTTCGCTAGCGGGTTCTGGACCTGGAGAAGAAGGCGAGGGAGGATTAGACGGTCGCTTACTAGGAGCGGCGCGCGGAGCGCTTCTCGCAGAAATTGAATTCGAAGCGACGGGTGATTACCAAGCAAGCGTGTTAGACTCACTAAAGTCAAAGTACGTGGTAATAAGGCCACGCGCGCCTCCTGGCAAACTCAATGCGGTCTCCTCCTGTTCTGCGTCTTCATCATCAGGTAAATACCTATTACCCTATATCTACAAATAGCTACAACTAGCAAAATGTATATTCCCGCCGCGCGATGCTGCGACGGCGGGCTTAATCGTTTTTTTAGGTTATGTTTCGATCGGAAGTGTCAAAACGCCGTCAGTCATTTGTTCATGTAAATATTTCAAATATTTTTGGATTGAAAAGTTCTAGAATCGTAAGGACATTATAAATATCACCTCCAATATCCAAGTGCAAAATGCAATCCAAACTTTAAGCTAATGTTACCATTTTTTTAAAAAACTAATCTGTTTTGAAACTTCTATGAATCAAAACAGATAGAAACTTCAATAAATCAAAACAGAGTATTTGCCATGCATATTGGACTTTTTGGATGGATATGGCATTTATTAAAAAAAATTACAGGTGATAACAGTAACTTGGCGTATTGTGTAACAGTGAAACAGAGGCAGACTAAAAATTCATAGGTTGTTCTTTTGTCAGAATCATGTCAGTAATACTTTATTTTCAACCAAATTTTGGCTTGTTTCAGAGCACATGAAAAACAGTGATGCCGGTCTGCCCCGTCCGAAGCGCGTGCTGTTCCCGGCGGAGAGTGTAGCGCTAGGGTGGCCGCGTGGAGGGCGCGGGTGGGGCGCTGGGGGGGGCATGCACAACTTGGGCAACACCTGCTACCTCAACAGCACGCTGCAGGCGTTGTTTCACGTGCCGGCACTCGCCAACTGGCTCGTCTCCAATGCGGCGCACCCCGCCGAGTGTAGGCAGTCTGGTTGGTTACGTTCTTTAAGGAGATTCTTCCGGGCCAGAGATTCTTTATCTTGATCACCCTTTTATAACATCTCCTCAGCTACCTTTGAAAAACATTGAGAAACGCAGTGATCTTATCAAAATTGTCAAGATCATAATGTGAACATTATTAAAATGGAAATCTGATAAAATGCTTCAATGTAGATGTAGTTGGATAACCTGAAATCGATGCGATAATGGGAATGTTGCATCCATTAAATGCATACAATTATTAGCTGACCTGTTCACAAGAAATGGCTCGGTTCATCAATCAAATATTAATAATCTTAGTAATAACTAAATAAGTAAATAAATAAATAAATAATAAGTAAATAAATAAGAAAAACAGCTAATCTGGTTGTATGTAGCTGAACGCCCCCTCTTGTGTCCCGCGCCGCCGTCTCTATGCGGATCGGGTGGCGCGAGCCGCGCCCCTGGAGCTGCAATGGGATGCAGGGAGTGCAGGATCGGGAATCGGGAGCCGATTCTGAAACATAACATATATATCGTAAAAAGCAGTATTATTTCGCCATTTGCCGTTATCAAACTGAATTTTATTTGCTATGGCAACGGTGTTTTTAATTTTGGCATCGTGTGAAAAAAGTAGGGTCGATTGCCAGCACCACGCATTCATGGCATTGTCAATCTATACTACTGTTAGAATGTTCTTCTGTGCGGATATCAGTGCATTTTGTTGAGGCCTGAAAAAATATTCATGCCTTGTGCTTAATGTTGCCAGTCCTACCTTCCTGCATTTGCATCGACGTACAAACTAGGGCCCTTTAAGAGGTGTGTTAAAATCCTCCTGTCAAATCGGCATAACTTTATAAAGTGTATGGGTTCCGTTGCATCCATTTCTATGCGGCAAAGTGGGATTTTTCCTTGCTCAAAATCCCACATCCTACACACAATGTACTCTCTGAAAAATATATAATCCCATAAATTGTATTCAATGCAGCCTTTCACCAATTTATTTGTAAGAGTTCTAAAGGATGTACGTGGAACGTGCCTTGCAGAGGGCTGTGTGATATGCGGAATGCGTGCGACTCTGCTCGCGACGCAGAAGGGAGGCGGTACGCCCATCAAGCCGTGGCAGGTGTACTCGAAGCTGCGGCTGATCTGCCGCCACCTGACGCCCGGCCGCCAGGAAGATGCGCACGAGTTCCTCAGGTGCCGAACCTCTTTGTGATTCAATACATGTGATTTAACTCATCGATTTATGGACCCAGCTATGCTCAACCGATCAATATGGGGAAACATTTCGTGGGCCCAGAGAGCAGCCACTATCTATTAGTGTGAATGTGAACTTGACTATGACTTTTTTAAGTTACTGGAAAAAAAATTGTGGAATCAGTTTTACGTGGAACTCAAACCACGGCCTACCTAAACGGTCGAATGATTACCCGTCTAGAATCCGTTAGCTCCTAATGTTGCCTAACTTCGGTGAATGAATACCGAGGACAGGGGCACGTGCCCAATTGAATGCTTTTTAAAACACCTGAGCGAGATGTTGACGTGGCGCTTTCCACCCAGGTACCTGGTCGAGGCGATGGAGAAGTGTTGGCTCTCGCGCGTCCCCGGCTCCGACAAGCTCGATCAGTATAGCAAGGAGACCACGCCCCTCAACCAGGTCCTCGGCGGGTACCTGCGCTCCACCGTGCGGTGCCTCGCCTGCCAGCACCTGAGCACCACTTACCAGCACTTTCAGGTGAGATACGGTATTAATTTTATTTTTCATTGACAAGCAACATTCACTATTGCTTTTGTGTAAAAAATCTTGTTTTAGTTTTCAATCAAGTTTATTTTTAAACTTTTTGTTACATTTTATTTATTAAAAGGATAAAACATAAATAAGGAGAGAAAAAAAAACTGAGAATGTAAAACTAAATGATTAAATTAAATTAAATAGCTCCTCCGTTGGGACTGTTGGCATTGTCCCAATGACCGAAGCAGCGTTCCCCTGCTGAATGGTCAAGCTTATGTTTTGGGCAAGGAACGCTCTGGCACAACGGTCTCCTGACTCCTCAATGAGCCGTTTGCTCAACTGCTGTACTGACTTTTTAAACTGATTCACTGAAATCGCAATAATACTTTCACTAGGTAGCTTGTTCCAAGAGTCTAAAACTCTGTTTCTGATTAAGTGCCTGGAATGGTTCAACTTGGTGCTAATAACCTTGTTTGTAAAGAGAGTGATCGCCAGAATAGTTCGCAGTAGCGTCCTGGTCAAAACAGGCTAGCTGAGAAGTTTTGTTGCTGAACAAAGTGCACAACAGTTGTATTGAGCTCGGTAGGGTGGCAACCTGCCAGTTTCTCGTTTAAGAATCCTGGCTGCAAGGGCCTGAACATATTAGGTCACTTTCTTTTTCTATTTTATTTCTTTTTCGTGTACTTTTATGCAACCCAAAGCTCAACTATTACCTACCGCGCAGTCTGTGAGCCAGAATAGGGAGCAGGTACTTTAATTTGTTATGGATAATGAACTAAGTAAAAAAAAAGTTAATAAAATATGTATTATTGAATGTAAAAAAAAAGGATAACTACAGTGGTCAAATTTCCACTTAGTTTTGAGATTGAGTATCACAGAGTGACCGAATTCTTAAGTTTATTTTACTGCAACAACATTGATGTGACAAAAAGGGATCTCATGTATCATGTAAATCATCAAAATGTGTGTGAGTCGTGTGTGTCGAAAACCAAAATAGTTAGTTTGCGAAGGTTGTAAAAGAGCTTGTATTGCGAGTGCCGTCCCCGGCTGAAGGTGGCATTTTTTGCACAGGACCTGCTGCTGGACATTCGGAAGCCCGGCACTCTAGAGGAGGCTCTTGACTCGTTCTTTTCGCGCGAGCGGCTCGAGGACCTCGGCTACAAGTGTGAAGCGTGCAACAAGAAGGTGCGTACTAATATTATAAAGGCGATAGTGAACTTGTCTGGCTGTTGTCATCACGGCTTAAGGTGGCCCATCCCGCTCATCTCCCCATACAAAAGGGGAAAGAAGATCACGCCCATATTTCTTGTCATAGATCCAAAATTTTGCTCAAAATAGCTTTATTTGATCGAACTAGATGTCTGATGACCATTGGCATTGTAAAATTTTATTTGGTTTCTAAGGTATAAGGTCCGAAAGTTCGAATTTTTCGCGCGTTTTATGCAATAACTTTGGAGGTGGATTACGCAATGATAAAGTGAGAACAACTTAAAAAGATTAGTCATCAGACATAGCTTATATAATCAAGATTTATAATCTAATAGGTCGGGGAAAAAGTCTTTTCGCATTATAGTATGTATGAACTTGTAATAAAATCTCTTTGGCTATACTATTTGTATCTGGCTGGTTTTGGTATCATTGAAAGTTTAAATTTTAAAGAACATAATTCCAAATTCAAATTAGGAAAATGTGTGATTCTCATTTGTTTTTCGTACTGTCAAAATGAGTGAATCTAATGAAGAAATTCGATACATTTTAAAATTTTACTACAAAAAAGGTAAAAATGCAACGCAAGCCGCGAAAAAAATTTGCGATGTTTATGGACCTAGTGCAGTGTCTGTGAGAGTAGCACAAATTTGGTTTAAGCGTTTTCAATCCGGAAATTTTGATGTCAAAGATGCACGTCGCTCTGGTCGCCCTATTACGGATAAAATGGATGCCATTTTTGAAAAAGTGGAGCAAGATCGGCATATCAGTAGTTACGACGTAGCTGAAGAACTAGGAATTGACCACAAAACAGTTTTGGCGCATTTGAAAAAAACTGGGTACACAAAAAAGCTCGATATTTGGGTACCTCACGAGCTCACTGAAAGAAACCTAATGAACCGTGTACTCATTTGTGATTCTTTATTACGACGTAATGAAACCGAACCATTGAAAAGAAGCTGATAACTGGTGATGAAAAGTGGATCACGTACGACAAGAACGTGCGAAAAAGGTCGTGGTCAAAGGCCGGTCAAGCTTCACACACTGTGGCAAAACCCGGGTTAACTCGCAACAAGGTGATGCTATGTGTGTGGTGGGATTGGAAGGGCATTATTCATTATGAGCTGTTACCACCAGGCAGGACCATCGATTCTGAACTCTACTGCGAACAACTGATGAGATTAAAGCAAGAAGTTGAGAGAAAGCGGCCGGAATTAATCAACAGAAGGGGTGTGGTTTTTCATCATGATAACGCTAGACCTCACACATCTTTAGCCACTCAGCAAAAACTAAGAGAGTTTGGCTGGGAGGTGTTAATGCATCCGCCGTATAGTCCTGACCTTGCACCTTCAGATTTCCACCTGTTTAGGTCTCTTCAGAATTCTTTAGGCAGTGTCAGGTTAACATCACGAGAGGACTGCCAAAACCACTTGTCGCGGTATATTGATCAGAAGTCCCAATATTTCTATAGCAATGGGATCATGTCCCTACCTACAAGATGGCAAAAAGTTATCGAACAAAATGGTACCTACATACTTTAGTTAAATGTAAATAAACCATATTAAAAAATGTTTTGAATTTTCTTAAAAAATGCGAAGAAACTTTTTCCCCAACCTAATATTTTGTTTTTGTTAGATTTTTTACTACAGCGGTCGTGGTTTACTTTTAGCTAGAAGTTGTTTTGAAATTAAAATTTTTGTAAATCTTACCAAATCACACGCTATGCACATTGTCTTTTTTGTGGACATGTTGCATCTTCCTCATCACGGAGCCTGTCTTATTCTTTGAAACAGAGAAGGTCCCAGAGCGCAACAGCACGGTTTTGTACCGTGCCCGCGAATGAGTTAGGCCCGTCGGGTTGGGCCACCTTAACTACCCAAAGTATTTTACATGAAATGGAATAACCTTTCCTACATTTGCAATCCGTGTTACATTAAAACTTACACACTTACACCCCATAAACTACAAATTGACTATTTTCTGTTTTTACTACGCATTAGAAAGGGTGGAGTCAGCAGAAAGTTTGGATTGAAAAATGGCGGTAAGATGATATACATCAATGGAAAGCACTTTTAGTACTATCTGATCATAATAAAAAAAAACTTGTTTACATCCAAAATCTCAGAGTTGACACAGACGATTATAAAAAAAATACAAGACTAACTTTAACTAACTAGGGATAGCTACAACCAATATGAGTAAAAGATTGTTGAAAAGATCCATCTTTGTACAATTTGAATGATATTTGATATGTTCCATTTCGAAAACAATTTAATAGAAATCATACATGAAATTAAATTATTTCCACTGACTGTACATGGACAACATTTTAGTGATTGATGATACCGTGACATATCGAAATCAATTAGATAATCGATTTTTCCTTCCATTACGCTAACGATCAATAGATAGAAATAATTATAACGCAACAATTACTTGTCGGCTTATTAGTAGTCACAATAGTTTCTTAAAAACCTTGAATCTGTATTAGTTACTACACAAATGTTTCTTCATATTTGTAACCAACCTTATCAAGTGTTAAGCCTCAAACCAATATTAGGAAACCTTTACGAATTGACTTCAATGTCTTGCAGCTTTTCAGTATTTAAAAATGAAGGTCATTTAATTTTTGGATGACCATTTTGTGTTTAATAATGTAAAATATCTTATGCAGTTATGTCATTGTTTTTTTTTTTCCTTAAGCCTTTGGAGATTGACAGACAGATATACAACGAAACAATTCCTGGAACAATAAAACTAACACATTATAAACAACTAAATACGAAGTTGCAAAGGATATAAATGTATAAATATTCACATCTACCCGTGGCAGTTTTACCGGAGCGTAACGTAGGGCTCTTCTAGGAAGGTTGCAAAAAGTTCATGTGAAGCCTGCAAGCAATTTGCGAAAACGGGAAAATGGCGAGAACACAATACTCTAACCAGCACTCGTGTCATAATACCCTTTGCAATGCGACATTTACGTAAATGGTGATACCCTTTCAGGTGTCAGCCACGAAGCAGTTCTTCATGGAGCGGGCGCCGGCGGTGCTGTGCATCGCGCTCAAGCGCTTCTCGCTGGCGGGCGGCAAGCTCTCCAAGCACATCCAGTTCCGCAAGAAGATTCTGCTCGACAAGTACACGCACGGGCGCACCGACCGGCCACTCGTCAGTCAATCACCTTATTATTTCTTATTGAATGTGACAATGAGAGACACCCCGTTACACTTGAGAGAATAGTGCTAGGGAAAATACAGTCATGCGAAATGTTCTGAGTTATCAATTGTTTCACCGAATACTTTCAGGCCCCTTGTCATCGTACCTCTGTCATGCTTGCTGCAGCTTCGAGTGTTTCGTTTAGCACATAGGTAAAATGGAAGGACATATATTTGCCATCTAGCGCCTACTAAGAGACCAGCTGTCTCCAATTCAACCAACCCAACTTAAATGTACATGCCAGATGCAAACATAGTCGCAGACGTATTGGAGGGTTAGTGTGGATGGGAACTGACTTGATGAACGCATTTTTACAGAACATTCGCTCGCGGTGGCTGTGTTTAGACTGTGACATAAGCCGCGCCTCCGGATTCAATTATATGTACATACAATTATAATAATATGGTCTCTTTGACCATATGGTGGAGACGGGATATCGACCGGATGCCACTTCTCGTTCCTTTCTCTTGAGTGTCTTAGCAATATAATTTCAGCTAGATTTTACAGTAAAAACATATGAAGGATTAAGTTTAATTTGGAAATGTGGAATTTTGAATTTAGGGATCCGACCCACCCACCCCTTGCTTTCTTTAAATAGTAGGCATTTTATAATATGTACTATCTGTTTGTAGACCCTACCAATAGTGACATCATAGTTAGAAATTACTTTTCCCGTATGTACGTGATTCCTGTGGAGGGCAAAACTGCAGTTGGTGTGGGTTCGTTGCACATAAAACAAATGTATTTTCATGTCTCCTGTGCTGTTGCAGTGGTACCGGCTCGTTGGGATGGTGACACACCTCGGCCCCTCGCAGAACTGCGGCCACTACACGGCCATCGGGCAGGCGCCCAACGGCAGCTTCTACCAGTTTGACGACAGCTGCGTGCGTCCGCTCCCACTCTCCGCCGTGCTGGCCACCAACGCGTACATCATGTTCTACGAGCGGGAACCCGCCACCACGGACGAGACCACCGCCCCTCCCGGTGCAGTCTACGGGCCCCAACTCCCTGACAACCTTAACAGGGAGCGGAGCCCCCTCAAGCTGCACTACAAACCGTTCAGTCTAGCCAACGAGACCAAGACGAGGGACGACAGGCCACCCGTAATTCTCAATAGCTCACTCGGCAAGCCCAACGAGTGCGGCGTCGACGCGGAGCCGTGGGTCGTCAAGCAGAACGGCGAGATCGAGAAGGTCACCAGAACGACCAACGGGTTGCCCAAGTCCGAGGAGAAGGGCTCGCACGAGAACGGCCGGCCGGCGGCCAAGTCCGAGGAGAAGAGCTCCAAGCTGGTCGCGCACGAGAACGGCCGACCGGCGAGTAACGGTCACCGCGGGGCGGAGAGGGCGGGCTCACCCGCGAAGGTCAAGCCGAGGGAGGCGAGGAACGGGGGCTCGAAGCTGGTGCCGTACGAGTCGGGGTCGAGCGGCGAGGAGGGCGGCGAGCGGCCGACGCGCGCGGCCGGAGCGAGCGCGACGCGCCACGCGTGGACTGTCTCCAGCGAGAGCAGCCGCCCGCTGCTCAGTCCCAGTCTCAATGGCGTCGTCAATAACAAGTAAGTTTTTTTTTTTTGCAACCTGAGGTGGATGGCTATTACCACACAACTACCTTTATTATTATTTGAACTGGGTGTCGTGCCCTGCAGCCCCTAATCAGCCCCTTTATAGATATATATATATATATATCGCTCTCTAGCCCTACACTTTTTCTGAAGTGTAGTAGTTTTTGGGGAGCGATCGAACTAATCCTAGGTGGATTTTGCGTCCTAAGGGCCCACAGTTGCATAAAATGTGAAGTGGAGTTTCTTTCTCCTCGCGACAAAATCTCTCGATACTCTTGAAATGTGTGACATTACTCTGTACTCCAGTTTCTTAAATTTATTAAGTTCACTAACTGCATATAAAAAGTGCTTCTTTGTATTTTTCATAACTGAATTATTTTAATGTTAGACTGTATCATTTTAATCAAATAAGTGAGTACAAAAAAGATTAACAGACCTTAAAAGGAGGTTGTCAATTCACCCTCATATGTATATGTTTATTTGTTCTAGTCCTGTTAATGCATAATTTTCTATTGCTTTGATTGAATTTGATTTTTTTTTCATTTAAAAATACTATCCTGGCGATCTCATAAAATCATGGATTTTGAGGGTATATAAAAACCTTTCAAGGCCCCAAAATTATGGCGATAATGGTATCTGAATGCAGCGAAAATTAGTGTATTGAGTTATTATTGAGTTGAATTGTTACATTTGAGACGTATTCAGGTTCATATTCTTTGAGACTTGTATGCCATTACATTATCAGTTCAACTTTTTTAAAGTATTTATTAAATAAAGTGATTGGAAAATCTGCAGTAAAAACTGAGTTAAAATGCAAAAAAATTTCAGAGTACAAGAGAAGGAGTCCACTCCGCGCGAAGAGAACGGCAAGAGTCCCAACACGAGCACCAGCAGCATGTCGTCGCCGGGTGGGGCGGCGGCGGCGGAGGCTTCCGCCCCCTCCCCCTCCCCCGCCGCCCCCATCCCCACCCCCGCCGCTCCGCCCCCCACCGACCTGCTGGGCCGGCACGACACGCTCTCCAAGCTGCAGCACATGAGCCACCGCGGTTACGGCGCGCCCGTCGCCACCTGGCATGGCACGCAGGCCACCATGGGCCGCCAGGTACGCGTATTGCCTCATACTGGGGGCGTGTTATTAACGTGAAACAGAGTTTGTCTGTCTGTCTTTCCATCCATCCGTCCATCTGCTGTTTGTCAGTTAACCAAAGCTACCTTTACCTTAGCTACCAATAAATATGTTGATCTGTGACATTCGGATTACAATCCTGCTCCTCTACCAACTGAACTATCCGTACAGTTTCTTATCAAATTAGCATCCTTATTATCTATGCAATGCGTCCCCTGTAAAACTAGGTGGCACTGATTTAGCATGCTTCAACGGTTCAGTTGGGACATAGTAAACAGCGGAATAAATTAATATTACTTAAATGTACACTCTGTGCCTATTCCTACAACTTGTAGTTCACAGTACGACATCCTTTTACACATGGCTGCTCACATACATGGTACGGTGCACGGATGTACTCGTTGTTTCGGCAGTCGTCTTTACAGCAACAAAGTGTTGCTCTTACTAAGAGAATCTCTTTGGGAAAGAAAGAACAGATGGTGTCTAGTCAACTCGTCCCGAAGGATCTTTCAAAGTTTAAATGCCGTGTTCACTTTACGATAACAGCCTGCGACATCCACCTTCTCTCACTACTGCTTTTATTCTGGGAATGTTCCTTTTCTGTTGAAAATGAATTTCTGTACAAATAATAAGATTGCCACGAAATCTGACACGTCAGGGGGAAAGAAATCTGCTGATTTATCATGATAGGTGGCGTCTAAGCGAGCTCACCTAAAAGATCTGTCAAAGCTGTCAGATACCATACAAATTAAAACAGAATAGATTTTAAAATTGTATTTACACAATCTACCCAATTAAAATGACTCCTTTTACGCATTATTTGTTATTGTTCCAAATTATGCTAGTAAAATGAAGTCGGACGAAATAAAATATCACAATAACATCAACTATAATATTTCATATCAAACTGTGTGCTGGTCTATAATATTTCATTTCAAACTGTGTGCTGGTCTATAATATTTCATTTCAAACTGTGTGCTGGTCTATTACATTAAAATTAGTTTGAAGACAAAGAAAAACTCTTATTTTCTTCCGAACCTTATTCTAACTGCATCATGGATTGCATCTTGCGTGTAAAAACTCATAAATAGAACTTGACAGGAATGCCAGTTTTGATGTTTCATGCGACACCTACAATAAGGATTGAGTTTTCATCCCCATTCGGTTATGTTGACGGCCGTGGTATGGTAAAAAACCGCATACTACACCTTACCGCTACTAAGGGTGGAACTGTAGACGTAACACACGAACTTGTCTCCCGTAGGTGTACGAGGAGCGCCGCGACGAGCGGAAGCGGGCGCACGAGGGGGCCGACGAGATGGATGCCGGCCGCAACAAGAAGGTGAAGCGATTCAACAACAACAACAACAACAACCGCTACTACAATCAGCAGTATCATCGCAATCACTACAACAACCCCTTCCAGGTAATAAACAACTGCTACATCATTCGTCTGTGGTTTGTTAAATTTGATCTGTAATATCACAAAATGTTGCTATGTTGATATGGGCAAGCACATATAGCCCGGCCAAGTGCGAGTCGGACTCGCACACGAAAGGTTCCGTACCATCCTACAAGATTTAACACAAAAAAACTATTGTTTTGTAAGGGTGCTTTATTTTTTATGATTTATTTTTTATACTTATTTTTTGTTATAGCGGCAAAATAAATACACACTCTGTGAAAAGTTCAGCCGCCTACCTATTACGGTTCATGAGATACAGCCCTGTGACAAACGGACGGATGAATGGATGTACGGAGGGACGGACGGACAGCGGAAGCTTAGTAATAGGGTACGGAAACTTAAAAATTTGCATAGGATGCCAGGAAATCAAAAGTATAAAAAAAAAATGCTAAGAAACATAAGAATGGATGATTGGTTACCAAGTCACGAAATGCATAAATTATCCATTCACCGCTGCATCCCTATGAGCGTGTCTACTCTTCAGCAAAACTTGTTATCTTAAAAAAATCTCATTCCCTGACAATATTTTGTGACGTCACCATTAGAAAAAGGAAATTTCCTAGCATCCATATTGTTGTCTTTGTTCCTAAATTTAACTAGAACTTCTTGCAGCATGGAGGTGAAGAATGTACGGAGTAATAATTTCCATAAAATGAGCGCGCACACGACTTACAACATTATATCGCCTTAAACATTTGTAACATAGTGATGATAACGGAGAAAAATCCAATTTTAAGTCTACCAAATTGGTAGGTAAACTTATTAAGATAAGAACTATTTTTCAATAAATCAGATGGTCGTTACGTCATTCTTCATTTGTAATGATGTATTCACCGAGAGCCGAATCCGGCTGTCACGCCTCCCGCGGCACAATTGTCGTGTCTACACTTTTTTAGTTCCATCTGTTCTCCTGTAATTTATTCACCTCAATGTCTTGCAGCATGCATTTAATTTTTCCATTGAATAGGAACCTCTCAATCATTGTCAACCCGAGACATCAGTCAAGCTGTCAGTTCCAGAAAACTGCATTTTATGCTCCGCAATACATCACACACATTCATAATTTGATTATACAAATATAGGCTGTATGCTAATGTCATGTGATTGGACAATGTTTAGGATAAGCAGAACAAACAACAGCAGTGGGGCGGCGGCGGCGGGGGTGGGTTCAAGTACCACGGCGGGGGCGGGAGGCCCTACCATCATCACAACAAGCATTATAACAATTACAAGAGGCCCAACAGGTGAGGATGTACTGTATCACTAGGAGGCAATCTCTTTTGACGGTTCATTCAAACTCTTCTTTTGATCCCTCAGACTTGATACTCCAAGTGTGTGGCATTAGCACCTCATGGGATTTTTTGTTGCTGACAGAAGCTGAGATCTGAACTGAGAGTATTTTTTTGTTTACACTACCAGCTTAAAGCCTGCGTACTTTATAAATTAATATGTAACCTTCTTACAAATAAATTTATACCCCTTCAAATCGTTTTTAAACATTTTTATGTTACCTAGATAATTGAGAAAAATGGTTTTTTAAAAACATAATAAAGAAATTAATAAACATAGCATAAAATAAATTTCCTTCCTTTAACATATTTATGGTCAGTATTATTCTATTTTTACCTGTTGATTAACCCATGGTGGTACCGGGAGCTGCAATGGAATATAGTCACGTGTTTAGAAACTACTCCTCATTTGTATGTGGCCAGTAAGGTTGGAAGCACTCCTTTCTATGCCCACAATGTTTTTACTACTTTACCATGTGAGTCCTTCGCGCCGTATTCCGTGAATCTTTTTTTGGGTTGAATTTTTGAGTTGAAGTGATACATTGTTAAAAGTGCAATCCAAATAATAATTTGGTGATGCATTCAACTGATGAGAATATTGAATGATATTTACTGGAATATTGAAATTGTAATAAATCATAGCCATAATTTTAATAATTTTCTAACTCAATACTGTGATTTCGGATGTAAAGAAGTACCGGGTGAAAGGTAAGCAGAGGAAGGGTTAAAATGTGGAATATGTTATTGCAGATATGGCCACGGACACCCGTACCGCCCGCACTGACGGCACGCGAGCCCCGCGCGCACCCTCTTCTGTAAGTGTTGATACATGTGTAAGGGCGCCCCGAGTGCAGGGTCTGAACGCACTGCGAGGAGTGAGTCATGCCCGGGTGTGGTTTACTGCGTAGACTGTGCTAGGGGTTATTGTAGTCATCTGGACTCGCCACCCAGCCTCCGTCGGACAGACCCTTCGCTTTAGTGAAATGACAGTCGCATTCTATTTTGGTTTGCTGGGATGAATAACGGTGAATACCTCAAAATGGATAGGTATTACGTAATTGACATAAGACATTTTATGGAGTTAACATCTTTTTCACTAAGCACATTATTGATAGTAAATTGAGAAATAAGTTGAATTGCTTTCTGGTTGATTGCACTGTGTCGTGTGATTGACGTTGCTGTTTTCACCTGGTTGGTGTGACAGTGTAATATGAAATGATGTACACGACAATGAATTATATAGACTAATGTTTCCAATAGACAGTCCAGAAATTGTGGGCTTTCTGTTATTGTCAACATTTGGACTTGGATTTAAAGTTAAGTATGGAGAGTATTTGCAAGAATAGTTGAATTTACAAATTAGGGCTAAGCAAAATGGTCAGACATACAGAATTATTGCATGGCATATGTGAAACTTAAGATAATTTTGATGAGATTTCCCCTAAGATTCATAATTTATCTTTTATAACCCTTTTCAGTCCACTGTGAAATGTTTGAAATGTAAATGTGTGTGCTGTAGACACGAAAAGGGTTTATTTGGAAGGATACAACTAAAACTGTTTTAACAAGATGTCAAACAAAGAAAATTATATATAGTTTAAACGCAGAATGTATAGAATCCATTTAATTGTTCTCTCAGTTAAGATTTGAAATGATCTTCACGTTTTTTTTCATGCAGAATCTATACTCTGTATTGGGTCATTTTGAATAAGAATAAGATTTAATTACTGATTATTTTTCTTGTAACGCAAATGAATATGATATAAAATATTATAAATGTCAAAAAAACCTATCACTGTTACTGCCAATTTCTGCCTGCAATTTACAATATGTACAATTACGAGCAATATTTAGCGTGTATAAGACTAACATGGAAACATACATAAATATTTAACTAAAAAATAAATTATTACATGAATCATAGGAAATAAATGAAATGGCTGTCAAATATAGACTACATCACTGAAAATTGCTTTAAACTGAAATATTTTCAAGATTCACATTAAAACACATAGATCTTATTAAGCAAACATTAAAACTCGCTGCTTTTACACAATTCGAGTCAGAAGAAGTCAAAGAATGTTTCGAATTGTTTTTGTAATTGTACTTGTTTTCTATTGCACAATAAAGAATTTATTCATTCATTCAAAGAGATACAAGAAATATATTATGAAAGCTCGAGTGAATACTAGAATTAATATTTTAAAAATTAACACTGAGCAAATATTGTTGTTTTTTTATGAATAGTTAAGAATAATATTCTTTTTTATTATGAAGGCGTAAAATCGCTACGCAGTCATTCTGGTATTCCACTTTAGGATTTTTGTAATTTCTTTAACATTAATTAATAAAAATATATGTGCAGCATAACAGCTAAAGAGCTGAGCATTTTTCGAGAAGTATTAAAGGCATTTTAAACAAATCTTATCTCAATGCATGGGAATACGTCGCATTTCATTATTTATTGTTAGTCAACGGTAAACTACTATAACACTTAACTTTCGCATTCCACATAAATTTTCTCCTTCATAACAATAACACACAATGTATGACACAAATCAAGCATTCATGCATGTTATGGACTCAATAAAATTTGTTGAATTGTTCAGGAGCCATGCGTAAAGTCCTTGAATGTCATGAAGGTAATTTTCTAATATGAAAGAAAATATAAATTCTGATACTATTTCAACTACAAAAAACAATTTTACACTCTTACCCACTCTCGCAGCGCTACGTTGCGATCATCCGGAGCGAATCCCGAGCCACGCACGCCCGTGGGCGTGATGGTACGTATGTGCTGCGCAGTGCAGGCTATGGGAGACGCATTTTCATTTAAATATTACAAGCTTGTAAGACACGAAAAACTTTTGCGTTAATTGTAATCTTATCTAAAAACCCACAGAATCGGCGAGAGAATGTCAATCGTTAGGTGTGGCAGCAAAAATTCTGTAGCATGTTAATTCTACTCTACTTATGTTTGTGATAGCAACTAGTAGACTTTGTTTTCTTTTATATGTACATTTGATGGTATGCTGTGGATATTCCAAACATTACATTGGTGATTTACTTCTAGGCAATGGCCAACCACTATCCCATACAAATTTGAAATGAATCATTGGCACATTTCTTGTACGAGATGACCGGAAAGTGTACCCTTAAGATATTGTTTGAATATTGAAGTCAAAACGGGTGCTCTGTTTCCGAAGTGGAAGGCTTCTTTAAAGGTTCACTACTAAAGGTACATTCATAAATTTAGTAAATTATAATTTTCTTGGGAAAATAATCTGGCAAAAGTTCAGATATTTTCTCCTTATGTTTGATGATAACAGGTACCAAGGTATTAAGTTAAACTACCTGCTCGCATGAGTTATACATTCTAGATAAGCATAGCCTTATGCATTCAAGTCCAACCTCATAAGATAGTTTTAGTTTTGTATGATAAGTTTGAAGTTAGGGCAAGTTGTACGTATTCACAATTATGTATGTAATGTTAGTTAGGATAACTCTGACATAGTTAAAATAATGCAGTGGTGAACTCTTTTTATTTTATCGCCACATTGTGGTAAAAATGAGAGTTGAATACACAAATAAGACCCATTGTCAAACATTGTTTAATTTATTCATATTCCGCTTGCATAATTTGCAATTTTGCAAAAAATGCAGTAATTTTCATGCTCTTAATAAGCAAACGCCGGGTGGTGGATTTAATTATGTTATAAAACATAATTTGATTCACCGACTGCTAGGGAAATGGCAATCTGAGTACAATGCGATTCAAATATGAATAGGACGGGGCTCGTGACCAACTTCAGTTGTATTTGCGGGGAAAAACCTTTCGCTTCAATATTACAGAAAGCCTGACGCTTTTTTCCATCAATCAGAATCGAGGTTCGATCTGAGTATATGGGTCTACATGATTTTGCGTTTCCTTGTTTTGTAGCGGGTCTGCCTTGCCGTGACAGCGACACCTAGACAACAACACACGAATCCACAGAACATATAATATCCTCACGAAGCTACACAGTAGGATTACATCGAGTGCCTGTCACAGAATATACAGTCACACGAGTAGGGGGGCCTTTGCTGTGGTTATGGTGTATAAGTTATTGTGATAGTTTGTGTCGGGTGTCCTCAAAAGTGCCACATACTCCAGGAACTTTAGCCTTAAATCAGCACTTAGAAAAACATTAAATCCGAAATGCAATTTGTTTTCTCATAAACGTAGTATTTCATGTGGACGTGTGTTCATTAAATTTGCAACATTTTGGGGGGTCCGGAAGATAGAAATAAAATATGAAATATGTTTAAAAATTTATATCTCCTAAACAAATATTTAGAAATGTTATTTAAAAATGTTATATGTTAGCTAATTTTAGGTGTAATATTACTGTGAATTTGCAACAATTTTTTATTTACGGAACTGTGTAAATATATTTTTCTTGTACTATTTTCATAATATCTGTGAAGCAAATAATGATAATTCTATTTTATTTTCTGAAATTGCAAACTGACCGCAAACTCTATATTCTGTGAAATTTGTAAAATGTTGCAAATATTAGAAGCACATTTTTTTTCATTTATAATTTTTACATTCACACAAAAGTTAAACAAAAAATTCGAAATACGTATAAAATCGTTCGTTGTATAGCTTTTCAAGAATTTAATTTAATTTTACATATTCTAGAAAGAAATATAGCAATAGCAAGTGAGTTTCGCGGCATAGATTTTTTTTAGTAAAAACATTTTTTTAAATACATTTCCGTAATAACAAAATTGTTGCAAATTCACAGTTACATTACGCCTTAAAAGACTTAACATATACATTTTTTTAATACCATTTCTAAATATTTGTTTAGGAGATATATATTTATTTTAAATTTTTTTTCTATCTTCCGGGCCCCGCTAAATGTTGCAAACTTAATGTAAGCATATGAACATGAAATTATATATTTCTGAGAAAAAAAAAATCATTTCGGATTTCATGTGCTTCTCAAACCGTATCTATCCCGGTCTAACAGTTGCATTGTTTTATTCGTTTATTTTGTTTGTCATTGCGTTTTTGAGTGTTCTTTTAAAATCTGTTCCCCAAATAAATATTAACTTAAAACAAAATATTTTGTCTAAATTTTTTTTTTTTGAACTCCATACTGAAGTTTGTGAAGTGAAGTGAGGAAGAAGTGAGTTTGACATTCAAAATGGTGGTGGCCCCCTTCTATTCTTATTTGAATCGCATTGTACTGAGTGCTCATATATGTGTTTGTTCCTTGCTCCGACCTGCATCTCTGCATCTGTCACAACTCCGCACTGCCATATGCTACGAGCAAAATGTTTGATAATACAACAAAAAATTATGTATATTAGATGGCTAATACCACACAACAACTTTTAAGATATGAGCCCAATACACCACGGTCCCGAAGGAATTAGGTGCCATGCCAGGTCCCTTTATGAGCATGGCTACACTAAACTTGAATGGAAACACGGACAATTTTTCAATGGTGGTACAAAACTGGGCGTTCTTGACCTAGTAGGTGAAAGGGACGAGTTTTACATGGATTCCGAACCATGGGAAAGCTCGCATTAAAATGCACTTATCCAACTCAGAAAGATAAAGAAAGCGGGGCATGATCGGGGCGGGGATTTGAACCCATGATCTCTTGTTCGTTGTTCACCACCCTCCTTTGCCCTTCATTCAAGGGCGCGACTCTTCTGCCGGATTTAAGGGGGTGAGGTTCAGTGGCCGGTAAATAGTCCATATTGAACCCATGGCTTACCAATTTCATGGTCATTTTGGTCATTGTTTCGTACCGAGATGATGGATGGATGGTTCGAAACATCGGCAGCATGAATGCGAAATATAACTGTGGTAAGCCAAGTGTTAAGTGAATAACACCTACAGTAGTCTAAAGTAGTTTATGAATGAAGACACTTTCAAGTTCTGGGCAAAAATATTACCATACGAGGAAAGGAACATCCCACCGATTCCTTCACCGAACTGATAACTCCCTGTTGGGTACACAAAAAGCTTAGACTTATAATAAATACTTGATATCTACGATTTAATGGCCATTCCATGTGTTTGACTCCACCAAGCAAATCAATCTGGACTCTATGGTGACCAGATTACTAAAATCATGGGTTTGACTGGCTTATCCTGCTGACCCGTCATGCCTAACTAGCCTCGAGCCCGGGATACCTACCACCCTGCCCCCAAGTGGACAAACCGGAGACGGCATGCACCTCGGAAGGTAGGGATTAAACCATTGATATGCCTTACCATCAGCCATGGAGCATTATTGCAGTGGTTGTGATAGAGATCGTCTAACGAGTTATGTTCGTCTCCTCCAACTATAAATACAACTGACATGACTCAGTGGGGGTATGTATTCACCTTTTTTAAACTGAGTCATTATTCGGTTATTATTATTTATTTATTTATTTATTTAGGAGAAAGAGAGAAATACATAAAACAAAAATAACAACATTATTAAGTACATAACAAAGAATCTCCCTCCACTATGTTTCCCTCGGGAACATAAAATTATATTGACGCTACACAAGGGTAATCGTAAACACAAAATTGACTGAAACAGAAACATGTTTGTAACAGAAAGCAGAAAGAGTAAGAGAAAAAAGTTTGAGGTTACATAAAAAAGAAAACATTCCGAGCTTCAGAAGTTCGAATAAAGATCTATTTCTAAAGGTGAGAAGCAATATATAAGCTATGTTATTGTAGTGTACATTCGAGTACTGATATTTGATGTCAGTAAAAGTTAAAGCTAAAGTTTCCTGCAGGTGAGTTAGGATGATATATTGTGTACAAATGTTGTAAAGAGAAATTAAAAGTAAAATATCGGGTCAGTATATTCATATGAAGAGGTATTAAAGTATTTGTTGTTATTGTTAGCCACAGAGAAAACTAAACAAAAAAATGGTTATGGTGCTGTCTCTACAACAAACACAAAAAAACAACAATCGTTGTTATTAATATTATGTCTGCCTACAGAACCAATACGGTAAAAACAACTAAATAAGTAAATGAATAAATAAATAATAAAATTAGTGAGAATTCGTTGTTTTTACCGTATTGGTTCTGTAGGCAGACATAAAATAAACAAAAAAATATTATATGTATATACTTATAGTAAGCTCAAAGTACTGCCCTCCTTATTAAAAAGGTGGTAACTGCATATGGGCCTCATATGTAGTTACCGCCTTTCAAATAATGAGGGCAGAATACTACTGAATATTTTTTTGTAATACTGTACTTAACTACATATTAGTCATTATTTTTTAATACTTAAAAAAGTATAAGTAACATTTTGTGTTCATCAAGAAATAACTAGACGCCAGTGCAAAAGTAAAAATGTTTTATTAATATACATTTCTGTAAAAAGCACCTTCATACACAAGTTAGTAACATATTATATGAGCCAAGCCCCCTACATAAACAAGCCAAACAATACATTGTATAAGACAACATAAGATCTTTCAGTCCTATGGCAGTCCAGGCGGAAAAATCAAAGGGCTATTTCGTTTAAAGTTTAGAAGTATACCATCAATTAAAATTAATGAGAATGAGGCTTAAGGGTCTATTTTACCACGCGTCCATAAATTTGTTCTTTGCTAAGCATCGCACACTACTAAACCTCCCAGGAAAGGAGTTCCATAAAACAAATAGTTTTTACCACCCATTTCTACCTGTCATATTGACAGAAAGGTCACAGGCACTTTTTAAAGTTTTGCCAAATCAAAAAACTTAACACAATGGTTACTTCATTCTGAAAAATCTGAAAAACAAGGATATTTTTTTCCCAATGAACAACCATTTTATAGTTCACCTTTCCCTTCTGCTCTGAGTCACTTACTACTAAACAGTGCAACCTATTAATTGTGTTGCTGGCTAGAGCATTGACTTTGAACATCAGCTAATCTATTTCGTATATCTATTTGTGCAATTTATGAACATGAATAAGGTGCACCTGACGCCAGAATACCTATAATACTGTATTTGAGGTAATTGTACAGGTAGCAGGTTTGCATATACCTGAACAGAGGATTTTGGTTCCTAAATGTTCGTTTCTTTTGGATTGTTGGGAAATCAACCTAAGTCTGGAAAATTTATCCGAATTGTGTAAAATATTGTGTATAACACCGTTTTTGGCAATAATAAAAACATTTTTTGGATGACAGAGGCTGACTGACCCATTTTAAATTTACTGGAAGCTGTCTTCTCTCCTGACAATGATAGGAATATACGTCACTATAAATTAATGTCAAACTTCTAGACACGTCTGGAACCGAATACTTCCTAGGTAATCGTTTCTACAATTGATGCCTTAATATACAGTTTTGGTGGAATAACCGGGAATAACGAATGCAAACAAAATATTTTATGCATAACTAACCCCTGATTTCACCACCATCAGCTACGTGAAATCCGATAGTTAACTCTCGGTTACATTGCAAATTTACATGGTGTAACCGAAAGATAACTTTGGTGAAAACGGACTTTACTTTGGACAAACCATAATATTTACATAGTCAAATTGTTTCCACTGCCATGGTTGTTACCTGCCCTATGAAATAAAATATCCATATATATATATATATATAAATAAAAAGTACCAAAGCGGGCGCAGATTGGAAAATTTTCTTGAAGATTACAAGAAAATGTAAGAGGAAATTGCTAATATTGCGCTAGTGATGCACTTTCTGAACTAACACATACCATTGTTCATTTATGCACACTTAGTACTTACAAACCAATAATTGTTTAATAAGATTTTGTAATGTACTCTATAATACAAAACTGGGTGATTGTGTCAGACCAACAATATTTAAACATATTTAAGCTTATTTTAATTTTAAACTACATAAATACAAAAACGATGAAACTTTAGAACACAAGTTCAACTCATCTAAAAGATTTAATTATTATGCTCTTAAACTACGTTGTAGCAAGTAATGCGAAAACTTGTCTGAAGGAAAATAACAGCGAACACTTTGGGCACACAGAATTTCTAAGGTTTGCATAAACAGATTGACACTAGCACAAGATATATTTATCATAGAACATGTCACAGAAATACCCGAATTAAACAAATTGTTTAACATATATATCTTCCTTAACGATAGGTTGTGAAAAAAAACAATGTGCAAAGCTTTGCAACGCAGTATAATTTCCAAATTGGGAATTGCTGGCATGACTTTTGGGTATTTTTGACTGTTCGCAACGGCTGGTTACAACAGTTAAAGTGAGAAAATATTCGTTGGAAGCTTGACACATAGATGGCAGCACTAGTTAGGCCCATATAATTTAGCAACAAATAATACAAATTCGTTCTGATCGCCACTCCTGTTCTTCAATGCTCGCTGTTTCCAAGTAAAATATTAGCAATATCCTCAGCAGGCACAACTATTCTGAATATTTATGGCAATTTAGGGTTAATAATGCAACACTGTTTTCACATCACTGACATTAAAACTAATTATTAAATATTAGGTACGTCAAAAAAGGATATTTTCCGAAACATAGCCTTACACAACAAATAAGTCAGAGCATAACAATTAATATAAAAATAGGCGTATATATGCCTATTTTATTTAAATTGTTATGATGTGCTATTTTTATAACACCTGATCACTTGGGTGCAAGTATTCCTAACTACATAAAATAATATCTAACGCATAATAACAAAATATGTATGGTAACATATTCTTATTTCGATCCACCAAAAAAATAAACATTAAAGTTCCCATTTGGTTATACGACTCGAACTTTGAGTAAAAGGGACTTAACAACTAGAGAAACGACTTGAAACAACTCTTAAGGCTGTCGTGAAGTCACAAGAAATATGAGATTTAAAATTTTTAAGAAATGCATTCTTTATCCATTGGCCAAGGCACAAATTTGCATGGCGAGTGCCATTAAAATAGCGAAATCGTGTTCCAGGTCTTAACGTTTCCCTACCCTTAAACGTTTTCAGAATTTGATCAAAATTTTTATATCACTTGAGAAAGCTGCATTCTATGTCTGTATGTTTTGATTTTTTTGTAAATATCTGTATTGTTTTTTTGGTAAATAACCATTTTTTTTTATAAATTCTCTTGATAGTCCGCTATGCGATGAGCAGATGTACCTTATACGGATTTTTATACGTGTTCGTTACGGGCGCAGATGCTGATTTTGGTCTGATAGTTCATCGTCGACAAGAGTTTGAGTCCAATGACAAAACTTGCCGATATTTCCCCGCTGTGCACATACTGGATGATCAGGGTTTTTTTCCGTGCCGCAACGCACCGCAGCGCTGATCGTGTCCTTGGGGCATGTAAGTACGCAGCTATTCCTATCTTGGTAAAAAATTTAAAGTAGAGTAACAAATTCAGGTTGTAACATTTTCAGCTTTTTTTTGGAATGTGAGATGCCTATCTTAAGCCTGTGATTTGACATACTTTTATCACTTCACTCTTCATAACTATTCATATTCAGAACAAATTAAATTGCCTTGACAACAACTGCGTGTGTTAAGTTCCTTAGATGGTTAGCAGCAAGTTAGTGGTTTCCTAAGAAACTCAGTTAGGGGTGATATCCCTCCAAGAGTGCTTGAGATGTATGTTAAAGGAGTAGTAGAAAGTGCCATACTCGTTGTAGAACAGAAGACCTCGCACTGAGTGTACCAGAGATGACTCCAAAAGTGTCCTGGACATGTGTCATCACAGGACCATATAAATGAGAATACTTCTTTCTGAGAATACTTCTTTCACAACTGCGTGTGTTAAGTTCCTTAGATGGTTAGCAGCAAGTTAGTGGTTTCCTAAGAAACTCAGTTAGGGGTGATATCCCTCCAAGAGTGCTTGAGATGTATGTTAAAGGAGTAGTAGAAAGTGCCATACTCGTTGTAGAACGGAAGACCTCGCACCGAGTGTACCAGAGATGACTCCAAAAGTGTCCTGGACATGTGTCATCACAGGACCATATAAATGAGAATACATCTTTCTGACAGTAACAGAGATCACTTGTCACTGAGTGGCAAATACCTCTCGAAGAGGCCTAGAAATAACTCACCATAGACCAATACAAATGAGAGTACATCTTTCTGATAGTTCCAGAGAAGAGTCGTCACTGAGCGGCAGATATTTCTCGAAGATATCTCTGTCCCAGAGATGACTCTCGCCACTAGTCCTCTATCCTCTATCTCGAAGGGTCCATAGACCCAGAAGGGTCACAGTCCAATATAAATCAGAAGACATCCTTCTGAGAGTGAGAGAGATGACTCGTCACTGAGCAGCTGACATGTGTCCAAGAGTGCTGGAACACATCACAGTCGTCACTTGCGAAGGTAGCGCAGAATAGGCTCCGCCCGCGCCGCTTCGGCCGTGGCCGGCCGGCACACCTGGCTCGGCAGGTTGACAAATGTGGAGCGCTTGCGGGCGTCCTCGATGAGCGATCGCCAATGGTCATTCCTCTGGAAATAGTGCAAAACACGTGCCATTTATGTTTTATTGGTTCCGATATGCAGAGTGAAAGTACTATATAAGAAATATATTAAAGCAACGAAACCCTTTAAAACATTTCAACTAGCATAAATGTGCGCGGAGAAAATGCAACTTGCAAATATTTTTAAGTTAAAATTGTAAATGGTTTTCAGTGCACAAGTTTAGTTAGTTAATACTGTTTCATTTCTTCTATGTTCTTCATATTAAACTGTTCTAACAAAAACTCTTTTAAATTTAATAATTCTGGACGGAAAACATCTATTAACTGGTGTAGTCTCTATGCGAGTTGTTCTTTACCGAGTTAATTAAATCTGCAGATCTATGAGTTCGTGACGTAACTTAGTGTTGATTTGTCAATAGTCAGATAAACAGCCAGATAACTATTCGACGGATTTATTTACGCTTCTGCTTATCTATCCGATATAGTAAGTCCATATGTTTATTAGTAAAATTATAGTCAGATAATTGTGATCGAAGACATAATTCTCCGGCAATGACTATCCGTCTTTTGACAAACATGAATTTGCACTATCAATCCGATAAGTACTATCTGAGGATTGAAAAATCGGACCTTAGTGTACATAGTTTGACTACAAAAAGTTTCTTGCGGACTAGTAAACTCTTTTGGAAAACAAAATTTAGTAAAAAGCAACTCACAATTAACGCGTGCGGGTTGAGACAGATGAGGAGCGAGTGTTTGGCGCGCGTGAGCATGACGTTGATGCGTCCCGCGTCGGTGAGGAAGCCCACACCCTGGCTGCGAGCCAGCGACACCACCACCACGTCGCGCTCCTGCCCTTGGAAGCTGTCCACCGTGTTCACCTCTACACAGCCGCTCTCTCTGCAACGCAATGTACTCGGAATGATACAAAAGCAGCGCCGTAGCTGAGCATGATGTTAATATGGCCCGCGTAGGTAAATGGTATTATTAATCTCATTTTAACTCACTGAGACTTTTACCAAATAAAGTCTATACATAACTGTGAACATGATGTCATCAGTGCCCACTGTTCATAGGGCCATGCATAGTGAGTGTCGGTGAGCATCACAGAAAAAAAAATTAAACATGTGTGCTTTCTTTTCTGGAGAGGTATTTCAAAAATTAATAAAATCTTGGTATTTTTGTCCTCTTTGCAAGCTCTTTGGCACTTTGTACTTCATTGTGTAATTCTTTACAAGCTTTTTTTTCCATTATTGTTCAATGTGTGACTTACGCATTCATGAGAGTGGCGAGGCAACTCTTGATAAGGTCCTTCTGCGCGTTGTATGGCGTGATGACGGCGAGGCTGAGCTCACGGCCCCGAATCATCGACCAGACCTCCGCTACCAGCCGTGACACGCCCCAAGCCTCCGTTTCATTCGAGCAAGAATCACCTAAAATCATACACACCATAGAGGATAGAATGAATACTTTGGAAGATATATTGTAAGTCTACCAGTTTTAGTTGGAAACACATCGGACCCAACATGTTAATTCTTCCTGCTCCTTTAAAACTACTTACCCAACATGCTGGTCTTCCTGGAAACCCATGGGGCTACAATGTCTAACGACTTACACTTCTATAACCGCAGTATACTTCGCTGGTTCATATCCGGCTCGAAGGACCAATTTATGTTTGTGTAAATGCCACGACTCACAATTGTATAGCCGCAGCATACATCGCTGGTTCATATCCGGCTCGAAGGACCAATTTATATTAGTGTAAGTGACATTATAGTAGCGTTCATTCTTTTAAATAGCATATAATTGCCCCGGTAGCGGGACTGTCCATCGGTTGTTTTTACAGATCCCATCACCACTTGGTTCATAAAAAAAAAAATGTTTTGAATATTTGACATCTGGAGTCAAGTGAATGCATTGTATTGTACATATGTCACTGCAATTAACAGTTCTATCATTCTGTACAGAATGTTCCAAACAGTACTAATACTAATCTTTCAACCAATAATAAGAAAATCTGATAAAATGCAAACTAATTAACATAATTAACATAAAAACCAGACACACACCACATTATGATACGTCACATCGCACGACACCACCACAAACGACTTCACTCCACACTACATCACATCACAACACATCACACCACAAAACCCATAGAAAACACAACACACCATTGTCCTAAAAACAGAAATGTTATAGATTAATTTGAAATACTCACATACCTAAACTAATTAATTAAATTTACTTTGTAACTCTCCTTTATGTTACAGCTGTAAAGCTAGTTTAGGGGAGAGAGATCGCATAATTTGTGTATATATGTTGCATCTAATAAACATTTCATTTCAATTAAACCAAGATATGAACATACCAGCTTGGGCTACTCCTTGATCAATCCAAAAACCATAAAATACAAAAACCCTGTCACAGCTATGTAGATGGCATGTGACTATACTGCATAGTCCGAATAGGGGGAATTTTCAGCATTATAATTGATTGGGCCTTACATCCTTGGAGTTTTAGATTGGGAGTTGACCTGGTGCTGAACCGACGTAAGATGTTAGAATTCTGAATTCAATTCTGCATCAATCAGAAGTGGATGCCAAATATTCTATCCAATAAGAGCGCAGAAGGTATGACGTAAATGCTTCTGATTGGTTCAAAATTGACAGAATTCATATTTTCTCACATCTTACGCCGATTACCCCCCTAGTCGTGACCAAGGCGAACATGCAGTTTACCTTGCCCCTGGTTGCTCGCTATGAAGAGCATGGAGTACGGCGGCAGATGCAGGTCGGAGCGGGCCTGCGCGCTGTCCCGCACGCGGCCCTCGTAGAACGCACGGTTGGGGTAGTCGGCGATGGCGGGGTGCATCCGGTACTGCACGTCGAGCAGGACCACCGGATTGCTCGGCCAGTCCTCCGTGGTGGACGCGAGCCGCGAGAACAGGCTCTCGCCTAGACCGAGCCGCTTGGCACGCTGTCGGGCAATGTCAAATGTTGACTTTTTACGGGCTTTGCCGTTGTAACACTCTTAAAAAACAGCAAAGCGCTAGATTACGCTCTCTACACTTGCATCTATGTGTTTTAGTTCTGTATCACTTGCTTTATGAACCTGTCTTTCCTGAGTTAACCATGGCCTGTTCCTGACATCCGAGCCCGTTTCCAAAGCCCTCGTGGATTCCATTGTGAAACAACAAACTTTCCACAACCAGTGTTTTGTTTTGTAGTGTGTGGGCTAGTAAAAGTATTCATAATGCATTTATTAACTTGGTAGAAAAACAGTACAAGCTGTACATTTTTTAATGTAACCTTACATGAAAGCAAATTTGGATTCAAAGAAAGGTATATGTCAAAATCAACCAATGCATGAACTGCATCCCGGAATCTACATGCCACTGAGCTAAAACACACCTAATCTATGCAATTTTAAAAACCAGTTAGACAAACACCTTATTAGTATTAAACTTAAATAAAAACACAATAATAATAATAGAAGTGCACGTATATTATTATTATTGTGTATAGCGTATATTATCAATAATAATAATCCTCTGCTCCGAAATGTCGAGACAGCATTGGCTTACCTGTGAGTTGAGGAAGCCCGGCAGCTGGCGCGGGTCCCCGATGAGGGTCAGCTTGGTGACCTGCAGCTTCAGAGGCACGAGCGTCTCCGGCTCGATGGCCTGGCCCGCCTCATCCACCACGCACAGCGCGATCCGCCCTCTCAAGCTGAAACAAACGGCTCATTGATACCGGAAGGGAGGAGAAAATCTCTAAATATGTTATAGCATTTGTAAGGATCTTTCTCGTGCATTATTATTTTTTATTTACACTAGCAGCTTGAAGTTGATGCATGTAATTCACGTGTTGAGTACTATTTTGATTGTATATACTTCTTGTGGTAGCTTGTTCCAAGAGTCCGGTTAGTTAGTTTCGGTAAGTACTTTCTTGTGTTGGAATTTGAACTGGTTATGTTTAGTTTTAAGGAATTAATTACAAAGCTCGCAAATACAGTAGGCACTTGCGTTCGTGGAGGGTGGCAGGAATCAGTTCGGACCAATTTTTTCAGGTCTTGCCATAAACAAATTGGTGCTCTTGTGCAAATTTTCTGCTCGTCCCAAAATTATTTGACTTTGCCCACTCCCCCTGAGCTAAATTCTGGATGCGTGCATCACTCGGTTGATTCGTTTTGTATACATGAAAAATATTTTAAATTATTATTTATCAAGTGCAGACCACATTATTGACAGTGGTATTTCTTTATTTAACTGGACATGAATAACATTGAATTAGACGTTAACCACGGACAATCCAACGGGATGGTACCAATCCAGACAAGGTAGAAAAGGGTTGGTATTGTTTTGTATTTAATTTCGCTGTGATATTGGTAGCCAAGCTACACTCCGACAATTCAATCTTTCTTATTTTAAGGCATTGATAAATGGAATAAAGGTTAGGAAATGAAGGGAGGAAATGTACCGTTTTAGGTGGAATCTGAACCAAGAACGAAAAATTCCTTAGTTACCAGTTACGACTTGCAAGGGAAAAAATGTAGTGGGTCAATTAGTATTATTTTTAGTGCCAGAACCCATAAAGTTAATAGGGCAGCAGCTGTTTCTTGATTTCGCAAAGTATTGCAACATAAAAAAAATCACAATATTTTCCCATGCAATATCTATCCGACAAAATGTAATAATAATTTTACATTCTAACCAAAGGTGGCATCTGGGCATGTTAACTTGAACGCTGAACGCACTCACCACTTGAGCTTGTTGTTTGCAACGCTGGCGAGCGTGGTGACCACGATGTGTGAGTGCTCGATCACGCGCCGCTCCGCCTCGGCCTTCTCCTCGCGTGTCGGCTCCTGCTCGCCGCCCACATTGCATGCCTGCCGGAACTGTTCGCAACAACATAGACAAGGGATAGTAGGGATAGTCTGCTAACTACTTATTTTCGCTGGGACTATGATATTTATAACCAGCGTCATCTCCCTTCACTGCCAGAACTAGATACACCCTCATTATATGCTCCATTAGTTACATTTTACTACGTTATTATTAGACTATTTATTAAGCTCTAAACCTCTATTTACTGCTCTGTTCTTTGTGTTGTTAGATGCAATGTATTTTAACAATGAATATTTTAAATGACAATTTCAAGTGTAAATAAATAAATTTAAACTATAAATTAAGTAATATCATCATCATTGATATTCATTGGTTTGAATTTAATGTATTTTGAAATGTGAATTGCAACGCCATCTATGGACTTTTATTATCCCTATTCAACATTTGTATGAAGTTAGCAATCTTTTCCTACTATCATTTATCTATGGCAAAGAGGGTTTATTTATGTTTTCGATTCATTTGGTTATCAACAGCTTCGACAAGGTGTTTTATAATTGTAGAGTCTATGATTGTAGGTAGTACCTGAAAGGGGCATATAGTGTTCAATGAACAGAAATGAATGGGGGTATTTTATTTAAATTTTCACTTTTTTTTTTACAATAAAAAAACAAGGTTTCAATGTTTTTATTGCTGATGTAACAAGTAATCGTGTGTGGCGTTATCTGTGCGTGATGGCGACTTCACCAGGCGCGAAAAGGTAAGAATATTATTTGTTGGTGGGTGAGGGTGTTTGGGAGAGGTGTCTAGGTTGGAAGAGTGAAAAGGTTGGAAAAGATCCTGTTGGATTTTATAGTTATATGAAATTTTAATTTTATACTAATATATTATCATATTTGCTGTGGCGTGTCTATAAATAATAAATAAATATAATAATACGTTTCATAGTTTGTGCTGGTCAATGACATTTAAATTTGTTTGAAGACAAACATAAGCTCTTCTTTTCCTTTAAACCATAGATTAATCATTACTTACACATGTTTAAACCTTTTTCTAACTGCATCATGGAGTACATCTTTTATCTAAAAACTAATAAATCAAACATGAAAGGACGCAGGAGGAGGAGTTTTTATACGCTTTCAATTTTCTTTCCCATTGGCAACATTGTTCGTCATTTATACACAAGCTCTTCTAAACTACCGCAATCTCTCTCACCTGCTCGATGCGCTTCAGGTAGTCGGCGCGTCGCTGCAGCAGCGCCGGCACGGCGGCCGAGTTCTTGCCGCGCTCGATGTTCAGCTGGTTGCTCACTGCATTCAGTTTGCCCTCGAGCCAGTTGATCTGCGACGACCATTGTATGAGTCTCGGCGGAAATGTGGAGCGAAAGTGAAAATACTCTGCTCGGAGCTCAAAATGATGAGCCAACAAGCTCGCTTTTGCTGACTATTTCTATTCGATGCGAAGATTCTTTATGGACGCTCGAATAGAGGGCGTTTTGAATGGGGACTCAGGAAAATGAATGATTACAGAAATTGCAACATTCAAAATTAAAACGTGGAATTTCCATCGCGACCGGCGCAGCCAATTGAGTCCCAAAAGTATGTCCACTCACGCATAGTTGACTGATGCAAAAAGTTGTGCAACAGGCCCCCCCATTCATAATTAGATCCACGGTGATCAGAAAACCTGTCGAACACCCGAAGGCAGGAAGTACAGTTTCAGATACTGAATCGGATAGACTATTATTTTTTCAAAATTTGGACAAAATTTTAGAAAAAAAAATTTTTTTTTTAACTAATAGCTGCATAATCTAATACAGAAAACGGACACTAAGGGTGCACCCGTTGTGTCGCGTTTCACCGCCGAAAAACCACAAAAAGAGCACAATTACAGTAGGTAAGTACATACTAGCGGCTTCAGATACATATAGATAGGTACAATCAATCAATTACAATGTAAAAAAAATTTTTTCCGAATTTTTGAATAGAATTTTAAGCCTATCCAATTCAGTTTCTGAAACTGTACTTCCTGCCTTCGGGTGTTCGACAGATTTTCTGATCACCGTGCACATTTAGAATAGTGTGCGACCGACCTCTTCGGCGAATGCGTCCGCGCGGCGTGGCCGGGGCGCGCCGCGCTGCGCGCGCGCGTGCGCCTCCGCGAGCCGCCCCGACGACACGTCGAGCGCGCGCGGGTGCATGGACTCCTCGCGGCCGACGCGCACCATGCGGAACCGCTCCTCTGCACACACTCACATTAACCCGGGGCCTCTGATAAACTATTGCAGCCTATGTATAAACCCATAGATGAAAAGCAACACAGTTTTAAGTAGTCAAATTGACAAAATCAGCTGTACTACACAGAATGTATTCTTCTGTAGGCAGCAGTCTTACTTCCTGTAATACAAACAAGTTAACTTGTTCAATATATGTGACTTTTAGATATACTATGTTAAATATACTTTTCTTTGCTTTATACGTACTTTAGAGAATATGTTTTAAGAAGAAATAAATAAATAAATTTCGCTCGCCCGCGTTTGAGCGGTTGTAGCTTAGTGGCGCAGATACCAAAAGTTTTTTTATGCAACCTGATATGGGTGGCTAATACCACACAAGTACTGTTATATTAGCCCAATACACCACATTCCTGAAGGTATTAGGTGCCATGCCAGGACCTTCCCTTTATGAGCACAGCTACATTGAACTGGATGGAAAACACGGACATTTTTTATTGCGGCTTCGACCATCTTTTCATCCAATGCGGTGCTACCAACCTGGGCGGGCTTATATCCTACTACCTAGTAGGGGAAGGGGACTAACAGTTTTACATGGATTCCAGAACATGAAGCGGCTCGCATTGGTGATCAAATGCACTTATCCAACTCAGAAAGACAAATAAAATGATGATCATAATTTAAGAATAATAATTTAATAACAAGAAAAGAAAACCATGTAAAACTGTAGGTCCCTTTTCCCTACTTGGTGGTAGGGTTAAGCTCGCCCGGGTGGATACCATTACAAATGGATGAAAAAATGGTCCAAAACGGCAATGTGCTCAAAAAACTGTGTGAACCTATGCTGCGGTGCATAACTTATAAGATAAAACAGGAGCCGGCAGCCCTCGTAGAAGTAGCATAGATTAATGAGGAAATTATAGCTAGCTAACGTCATATCACCTCCAAAATTCGCCGAAAACAGCTTATTTTCGGTGGTACTATGATATTTATAACCAGCGCCATCTCCCTTCACTGCTAGAACTAGATACACCGTCATTAAGGATGTTCCGACCCATACAATGTTTTTTTAACACAGAACGCACAAAGTATTGCACTGTAAGGCACGAATTCGTCAAAAACATTAAATATAGCCATAGTAGTTGCAGCGAAAACATATTTACAATTTCAGGTTTAATGGTTTCGTTGTAATTGCCGATTAGAAGTTTTACACCGTTAGATGGCGCTGTTAAATAAAAATCGTATTTAAATAAATTGTAACAAAACCAATAATCCTTAAATTGTGAAATTGTTTTCGCTGCAAGTAACATGACTATATTAAACTTTTATTATTAATTCGTGGCTTAGTGTGCAATATTTTTTGCGTTATGTGTGCAAACAACTTTATATGGGTCGGAACAGCCTTAAACTAAGCTTTTTAGCTGTTTTCGCCTAGGTAGGCATGTTACATTTTAACTATAAATTAAGTAATGTCATTGTAAATAAAAAATTGCATTGATATTCATTGGTCTGTATTTAATGTATTTTGAAATGTGAATTGCAACGCCACCTGTGGACTGTGATTATCCCTATTCAACAGTGGTATGACGTTAGCAGTCTATGCCTTCCTCTTTGGTCTATGCTGTTGTGAAGACAAGCCCCACTTGGCTGTTCCTAAGAGTGATCCTCACCGCTGGGCAGGGTCTGGCGGATCTTGAGCAGGCGAACGACGAGTTCGTCGACTGCAGCGTTGCTGGTGGCGCACAGCAGCACCTTGCCGCGGCCCGCCTGCAGCCGCCCGCCCTCGTAGAAGTAACGCATTACCGTCGAGCAGATGACGCTCGACTTGCCTTCAAAGTGGAGAGCGTCTCATTATGTTGATGACGGAAAAATTGCTAAGGATAGAACGCAGTTCGAACACTCTTGCTTTCAAGTTTTATTGGTATTTCCGAAAACCAGTTAAAATATTGCTAGAGGCGAAAACTCCCAAAGTTAACAATTGATCTTACACGAAAGGTCATGCCAAAAGAAATTAGATTTTCTTCTTCTTCTTCAGCCTTTTGTTATCCACTGCTGGACGTAGGCCTCCCCCAGACTTCGCCAAGTTGTGCGGTTAGACACTCAAAACATATAATATATTTTCTTTATTTCGGGTAGCGATCTTTTCAAATTATTCACACTGAGCACGTTTCCCATACCGCTAAACCACTTAGAAAATCCCTCTGACCACTCTTCTTTAGACACTTAAGAAAAGTAAAATTATATGTTTAAAAAAAAATGTAAGTCGAATCCACAAGTGTTCCATTTTGAAATTTATCAGTAAAGAAACAATCTTAACGAAAATGTATAACTTGCCAGTGTCAAGCAAATGTGTAAAGAGTATTTAATTACTTTTGGCATGACCCACATATTCACCGCAACACTGTAAAAACACAGGTAGCGTGGGGATCTTATCGAAACATATAAAATACTGCATGATTCCCGTGATATTACTAATTTAAAAACAATATACACATTTAACATCAAGAAAAGGCCACGCGGTCACTCGCTAAGCTTAAATCACACCCAAGCATAACAAACCCTCGAAAAGACTTTGAAAACTGAAAACCGAGTTGTGGATAATTGGAACAGACTACCTGCGAAAATAAAAAGTGCATCTTCATTTTTCATTGCCGTTAGTGCGGTATCGCTTGTTTCACAACCTAAAAACAACTGACTGGTCCCGCCGCTCGCGCAAATATTTATATCAGTGGAGTATTTTCCACTACTTGGTTATAAAATGTTTGCTAATGTTGGTGTTGGATGTAGTGATATTTAATGTCATGTCACGGGGCCACCGTAGGTGTTAATCCTGGTTCGGGTATTTATTTATCTATAATGAATTTATGCACACACACAAGCCCAAGTGCAGGTACAAACCAGTCCCCGGTGGTCCCTGTATCATCTGCACGGAGGGCTGGCTGCCGAGCGCCGCCGCCACCGATGACTCGACGGCCTGGAGTTGGCTAGCGTTCAGGCCCTGAGTCCACTGCAATACACAATCCTCGAGACATTAGTTGAGGAGACTTGAAGATTGAAGGCTCTTGGCTTATTTTTAGTAAGAAAAGACTAGATAATCTGTAGTGATGACTGTATAAAGGTATTTACATTTTTTTTTATCGTCAACTCTATAATTATGGACCTTGTCTGGTCCGGTCCGGGTCCGGTCTGGTCTTGGATGGGTGACCATTCGACCATTGAGAGAGGCTGGCCGTGGTTCGGATTCCACGTTAAGCTGTAGGTCCCCTTCCTTACTTACTAGGTGGTAGGGTTTATCCCGCCCGGGTTGGTACCATCGCATTGGATGAACAATGGTCGAAGCGGCAATAAAAATTGTCCATGTTTTCCATCCAGTTCAATGTAGCCGTGCAATATAAGGAAGGTCCTGGCATGGCACCTAGTTCCCATGTGGTGTGTTGGGCTAATACCATGACAGAACTTGTGGTATTAGCTATCCATGTCCAGTCACATAAAAAAAAAAAATGGTAGGTGCAATACCCGCAAATTGTACATTTTGCTGGTTCGGATCCAGCCTTGCAGGCTATCCGTAAATTAGTTATATTTACTGGGCTCTCTCTTTAATTAAAGTGTTCTTACTTCACGGTCAATTATGCATAGATACACATCACATTCCTAATGGAGAGGCTGTTGTACAAATACCATAAAACGTGGGACCAAGTGCAGGCAGCGACCACACCCCAAACAACAACAACAACAGTCCCTGATTACCTCCATCACCACAAGCTCATTCTTAATGAAGGCTCGCGCGGTTTGCTGTGCGGCACCGGGGTCCGGCAGATAGCAACACTTACCGTACACTGCTGCAGGCCGCTGCCTTCCCCCGAAAGTGTTCTGGCGTCAACTCCAGCACATGGGACGTGAGCGACGATCAGAGTAGCTTCTCGATCGACACCATCAGCACCAGCTCATCCTGACCAAGGCTCTTGGCGGAACAGGTGGCAATACCTAACCGACATTTCTGTAGTCCTTCCTCTGGAATTGTTGCCGCACCAGTTATTTCTCGGCAAATGTGCGCGACTCGCCATTCTGGTCAGTGTTCAGCAGCTTGCAAAACTCACCTGGCACGGCTGCAGGCCAGTGCAGTCCTTTCTCTGAAAGTATTGCGGCGATGGCTCAAGCACAAGAGGCGTCAGCGGCGACCAGCGCAGCTCCTCGATCGCCTCCATCAGCACCAGCTCGTTCTTGACGAAGGCGAGCGGCTTGCCCAGCATGAGCGCGCCTCGTTGAAGGTGTTGCAGCATATCGGTGTTCAATGTCTGCAGTGACACGCTCAGGAACTGGTTCACGTTGTCTGCGAAGACCAAATACCCCAATTAGGTGAAAGAAAAAAAATATATTGGCAAGGGAAGAATTACGTAGAAATAATATATCAAGTGCCCGAGTAATCGAGTAACGTCCAATACTCCTATGGAGTCATTAGAGACATTGATGTTCAACGACAAGGAGATGTTGGACAAGCTGCAATGCGACAGAGAAAGAAGACACCAGCGCAATCTATGTCTACACTGTAATGAGTGATATTTTGCCCAATATAAAAAAAAAATTATCAAATGCCAATTAAACATATTAAGCTCAGTAAGAGCTAGAATTGACTAAGCTAGACATAATCATCTCTCTCTCAAATAAGCAAAGTACTGACTACGAGGCGCCGGCAGAACCCGCACGTTGTGAACGTAGAACGGGTGCCGGAACAGGCAGGTGCTGCCGGGCTGCTCAGCTGACTCGCACATCACTAGCATTAGCTCGCCAGCACGCGGCGCCGCCTCCGTCTTAGGCAGTGACACTGCAACAAAGCAACAGCGAATATTACAGACTAGCTGAGGTACCTGGCTCCGCTCGGGTCAATGTCGTTTGGACTGATATCTAGTTGAACCTAACATTTTCCAGGGATAAAACGTACGCTATGTGTTAATCCAGGCAATAATCTATGAATGTGCCTAATTTCGTCTAAATCCATTCAACCCTTTCTGCGTGATTGAGTAACAAACATTCAAACATATAAACTATTAGCAGGATTATATACATTCACAAATAACAAAAATGACGATAAAAAAAATTGCATGACAATTATGGAAGAAAAAAGTAGGAATTAATATCATCAATATTTTAATTCATTTTCATCAATAGTTTGGATGAACATTTCATATTGGAGTTGGTATAGTTGATTGCGGCGCTTCATGTAGCTTTGTGATATTGATATACTCTCCCACACCTCCCATCAGTATCTAGCAAGAACTCACAGTTGACGCTGAGTGTGGTGGGGGTTGAGCTGGATGCGACCTTGGTCGCGTGCACGATCGGAGGAGACTCAAGCCGCATCTCGAGTTTGTATGGCTGATTACGGCGCTTCATGTAGCTCTGTGATATACTCTCCCACACCTCCATCAACAGTAGATCGCTGATTATTCTGCAAATATGGTAAAACAAATAATGTATTTGTGATTGCTGTATTTTGGCTTGAACAGAACTTGTTACCTTTTTTTTCAATAGTGTTTTTATAAAAATTACAATTATATATAAAAAATGGTAAGTAATTTAAGAAGCAGGATTAAAAATCATCATTTGTGATTCATCATTGCAACTCAAAAATATTGTCCATGGGATGGCAATACATGGAACAAGAAGAATAAGTAAATAAGAATAAGAAAAAAATCTCTTTTTCCAAAGGCACACACAAAAATAGTTTTATGCATCATTCATAAAAAAAAATATCTCATAGACTATTAAAAAACTATTAAAAATCTGACATACTTACGCTGCATATTGCCCTACACTTTTGAATTGATGACAAATAGACAAAGGTTCATTGTTATGAGGCAGAATCGGGGGCGGTTTGGGTATTTTAATTTGTTCCTCTAGCCACTTGGTTGACCATCTCAACATATGCGCCAAAAACCTTTGTTCCAACGACCGCGGTGGCAAGGCATGCATCTGTGTAGCTTTTAATTCGCTAGTCTTTCTCATTTTGTTGCCGGCTTCAATTTCAAATTCATGAACACTGCATAGATTTGTCGAAAATTGCACCTTTTTCTTAAGTTTTTGGTAATTTACAGGATGCACTGTCGATACTGGCTTGTTGACAGGAATATTAGTTGAATGTGCATCTTTTAATGGTATTCTTTTTATCTCATTAATAGGTCTGCTTTTATTTGGATCACTTTTGGATAGAGCAAGTTCTTGGTCATTGATTTCTTTGAATTCAGCTACTGTTGCCCCCATTACACTTTTGTGCTCTTTTCTTCTAGAATTTTCACTCTTACTTGACGATTCGTGACCATTAACACTCTGTTTTGAGGTGGAATACTGTTCTTTTTTTGAGGATTTGTCCGTTTTAGACATATCAGAAATGGACTTGTCTTCCTTTTTAGATTTGTGAGAATGTGGCTTCTCTGTTTTGTTAGATGTTTCTTTATGTTTATTGTTACTAGATTTTTTAGATTTTATGCTACTATCTGATTCTGATGATGTTTTATGACTTCCTCTCTCAGAAGAGGTGGTGGGTTTCGCGGATTCTGAATTTTCCATTAAGAAAAGTCCTCTATTACAACCGGTAACTTTAACCTTGACAGTGGATTGCTTAGAAATCTTTGGTGAGGTATCCAATAAGGCCTTCTCAGCCTTTTCTTTAATTGCAATTTCTTTTAATCGTTTATTTCTATCCTCTCGTTGATTTCCTTTCAGTGGAGATCGATCAGCGTTAGTACGCTTATTATTTCTCCCTTTACGACTAGGCTTCGGTGACGTTGTTAAGGATTTTCTTTCCACGCATGAAACTCGCCGTTTTACGTTGTTTTGGTCTTTTGCTCTTTCTGAAAATAATATTGATTCTATTTGATTAATTCTTATACCACTGGCTTAGAATAAATGCTTAGTAAAGCCCAATTCATGACAAGAAGTATTTTTTTTAAATTAACAAATTTCACTTTCACAATACAATAAAAAACAGTTAAGAGAATCAAATAATTGGCCACAAAACTTTAACAAAGATAACCCATGATTCTAAAAATAATATATTTTTCAAGTTTTATGTTTTTAGATTTCCAGCAGAAAAAAAAACTTTAAACCTAGGTGAAAGCTGGGTAACCTATGTTGTGAAGGGAAAAAAAATATCTCGAAAAGTAAAGCGGATCAAGTTTTATTAAATTGTCTCATAATAAAATTGTCCATCGTAGCCGCGTCTAGTACTGCCAGATCCAGCATTTTATTATTCAACCACTATTCATCGTCATTGGAAACATGGCTGCAAGCTCGAGAAATATGCTAGAAATTAGCATTTCAATGTTTTCGTCGGCAGTTCCGCGAGGCCCTATGCTGTGGGGCTAATAAAAAAGCTTGATTTTTGTTCTCTGGCCTACTAAATATTTTATGCGCAAGTTGCGCATTAAATATTTGTAGTTGGCTCAAGCAGACGAGATGAATAAACAAGCTCATAAACTTGAAAAGAAGCTTTACATAATAATTGTTTATACACTTACCACCTGTCTTTTGGGCGATTGGTTCAATCATCACAATTCTTCGACTTTCAATACTTTGTTGTACAATCCTTGTCATTGATGTTTTAGCTGGCTGGCTTTGTTCAGTTTTGTTTTCATACATTTCCACTTCTACAAGCAAGTTTTCATGAGCAAATTGTTCATTATTTTTATCTGTATGGAGTTCTTCAATGTCTGGTATTCGAATGAGATCATCAGAATAGATTTCTTCGTCCCCCTCCATATGAATGGTGGAGCAAATATCTTGCTTTTGATGGGTGGCGTACGGTGCATCTACATAGTCTGAACTCTTTAAGTTACTATTGGACAAGTCTTCTATGACTGGCAACTCAATTAGGTCAGATACTTTCTCATCAAAGGCTTGGCTGCATCTCAAAGGCCTGCCAGGCGAGCTCTGGGACAACCTGGCAGCCCAAATATCATCCTCACTGTCGCTGAGGCATTCTATTTCATCTTCAACGTTGTATTCTTCTTTAAGAGAAAAGGGCAGATGGTCCTCAAATTGATCTGAATTATCGACTTTGATGTTGGCTTGATCAGATTCTATTTTTACATCAGCCTCGGTTTTTATTTGCGGTCCAGGATATTCAGGCAGACTCTCCAAGTCACTATCAGATACCAGATCCACTATATCGCTATATTCGTTGCTAGCATTCTGGACCGGTTCATTTTCTTCGGGATCAGAGTCTAAGTCAACTACATCTTCAACGAACTGAAGCCTCTGCTGAATAGGTAAACGTTCATCTCCCCCCCTACATTCCACTAATTTGAATATTATGTCACTTAAACGGACATCTCTAGCACTGATTCCATCTGTACATCCAAATCCTATGAGGTCACCGTTGGTAAGAGGATATGGTCGCATAGTCGGTATTTTTTTTGTACCCACATATGTGCCGTTGGCGGTCTGGAAATTAAGAAAAAAATTATACAAGATGTCTGGTAAAACATATGCACACAATAAGGTTTTGTAAAACCTTAACAGTGCAGGATTCGCACCCTTGAGGACCGCATAAAGAATAAGTTATTACAAAACAATTTTATTATCAGTGGATTAAGAATAACTTTACAAATAAAAACATAATCGGATAGAACATACTGAGTGATTATGACTAAATTGATTTCTGAAGGTTTGTCATGTCGAAAATATTTTATACATTATTTTGCAACATAAATAACAATGTTATATGAGGGGCGTGTTTCAGATACCTTTTTGTCCTCGATTGTGATGAGGCTTTCGGGATTGACGGTGATGACACAGTGGCGACGCGATACGCACAGGTTGGAGATGACGATCCGCTGGTCCACATTGCGACCGATCGTGTGTTCGCCAATGTCCAGCGAGTATGACAACCCGTCGCTTACTCGACAGAGTTTCCACGGAGCCATTATATCCATTACCTACGATATCAATTGTTTTGTTAAGCAACTGCTCATGGTAACAACAAAAAGTAGATACACAGTTTTTACCTTTATCATAGGGGAATAAGCAAGACCTAGTTATTGGTGGTTGAGCAGATTCAAGCTTCACCCTAGCATGTTGGTAGTGATTGGCCATTACACATTAAAATAAGCAATGTTAAAAAGTAATTAAATTTAATAATAATGCATTTTATCAATGTAAATTTAAAAAAAATTGCTGACACTGAGCAGAAGGTGGGCGAGCCAGGTGGTCGTAGAAGGAGTGGCAAAGCATGGGAAGAGGTGACACAGGTTGCCGGATCACTGGATGTGCCGATGTACTGAAGTGCCAGATTTGTGAGAATTTACCGTATTTATAACATTAAATGATATTTTGATACTAAATGTTTCATTAGTGTGATAAAGTTTGAGACGACATGGCTGATGGAACATTAGAAAACATAGCAGACCATTGGCTGTTAGATGATACTTTGACAGAATTCAGCAAACAAATAAATATATTTTGTATGTATGTGGACATGGAGGGCTAATAATAGGTCGGGGAAAAAGTCTTTTCGCATTATAGTATGTATGAACTTGTAATAAAATCTCTTTGGCTATACTATTTGTATCTGGCTGGTTTTGGTATCATTGAAAGTTTAAATTTTAAAGAACATAATTCCAAATTCAAATTAGGAAAATGTGTGATTCTCATTTGTTTTTCGTACTGTCAAAATGAGTGAATCCAATGAAGAAATTCGATACATTTTAAAATTTTACTACAAAAAAGGTAAAAATGCAACGCAAGCCGCGAAAAAAATTTGCGATGTTTATGGACCTAGTGTCTGTGAGAGTAGCACAAATTTGGTTTAAGCGTTTTCAATCCGGAAATTTTGATGTCAAAGATGCACGTCGCTCTGGTCGCCCTATTACGGATAAAATGGATGCCATTTTTGAAAAAGTGGAGTAAGATCGGCATATCAGTAGTTACGACGTAGCTGAAGAACTAGGAATTGACCACAAAACAGTTTTGGCGCATTTGAAAAAAACTGGGTACACAAAAAAACTCGATATTTGGGTACCTCACGAGCTCACTGAAAGAAACCTAATGAACCGTGTACTCATTTGTGATTCTTTATTACGACGTAATGAAACCGAACCATTTTTTAAGAAGCTGATAACTGGTGATGAAAAGTGGATCACGTACGACAAGAACGTGCGAAAAAGGTCGTGGTCAAAGGCCGGTCAAGGTTCACAGACTGTGGCGAAACCCGGGTTAACTCGCAACAAGGTGATGCTGTGTGTGTGGTGGGATTGGAAGGGCATTATTCATTATGAGCTGTTACCACCAGGCAGGACCATCGATTCTGAACTCTACTGTGAACAACTGATGAGATTAAAGCAAGAAGTTGAGAGAAAGCGGCCGGAATTAATCAACAGAAGGGGTGTGGTTTTTCATCATGATAACGCTAGACCTCACACATCTTTAGCCACTCAGCAAAAACTAAGAGAGTTTGGCTGGGAGGTGTTAATGCATCCGCCGTATAGTCCTGACCTTGCACCTTCAGATTTCTACCTGTTTAGGTCTCTTCAGAATTCTTTAGGCAGTGTCAGGTTAACATCACGAGAGGACTGCCAAAACCACTTGTCGCGGTATATTGATCAGAAGTCCCAATATTTCTATAGCAATGGGATCATGTCCCTACCTACAAGATGGCAAAAAGTTATCGAACAAAATGGTACCTACATACTTTAGTTAAATGTAAATAAACCATATTAAAAAATGTTTTGAATTTTCTTAAAAAATGCGAAGAAACTTTTTCCCCAACCTAATATGTACCACCCACAATCATGATAATAGTACACCACATTCCCGAAGGAATTAGGTGCCATGCCAGGTCCTTCCCTTTATGAGCACGGCTACATTGAACTGGATGGAAAACATGGACAATTTTTCGTTGCCGCTTTACCCATTTTTTTATTCTATGCGATGGTACCAACCCGGGCGGGCTTAACCCTACCATCTAGTAGGGACCTACATCCAACACAGGAAAAAAAAGTGGTGAATGAACAAGGCGGAGAATTAAATCCAGACCTCTGGTATGCTAGGCAAGTCCCCGTGCCACTTAGCTTTGAGCCGTATAGAGGATCCGTAAATCACATACATAAAGTTTGATCAGAAAAACAATACAGGGGTCAGCTAATTAATATGTAGCTGACGAATGAGAGACTACTTTACAAATAAAATTACATTCACAATATCCATAAATTCAGAAATAATAGGTTACAAATGACAGCTTATGTAAAACACATTTCTTTTAATAGACAGAAAAAAATATGACAAATTATGGGAAGAACTTTCATAAGCTTTCAGAAAAGGTTCACTTTCACACAATTTCCATTTTTTTATTTATGTCTCTTTGGAATAGTATAACATAATATGTGGAACAGTAATGGGCCTGCTGTGAGCTGGTCAGTCGACCTAGTCCAGTCGTTGCCTACTGATGTCTCTTGAAGGCGACCACTGAGAAACAATTTTAAAATGTTGAAAAAAGGTACTCTGATTCAGTAATGACTAATCTTTGGTAAGAGCAAAATATGGTCTACTAAGTCAGAAGGCGCGAGATAGGTCACAGATTAAAACTGCAACAGAGTAAAGTTGCTCAAGTACAGACTTTAGTTAATCACAAGTAGTGTCCACAGTGAAATGACCTTGTCAGTATGCATACCTACTGAGAGTTGTTTAGCGGGTTATTGCCCATGAAAAAACTTGATTACAATTGCATAGACCCCATTCAAAGACTACTGCAATGCAAGCAGGCAGTTTCTTGAACAGGAAAATAATACTTCAGGCCCCAGAAATTGTATGCTTGTTTTCACATCAGATGATCAGGTGATGGTGGCGTAATTAGTATTTTTTTTCTCAATTAGGTGTTTAGATTCTCTGAATTAGTAATTTTTTTAAAGATAGTTCGATTAAAATGGACGAAGAAGAACCGTCAAAAAACTTCGCCGGGAGCCAAAATATAATTATATTTTTATTCTTATAACTATTAAAATTAATATTTGTGAGTTTTGAAAAGAAGAGACTGAATTGTGATATGTATGCATGTATAATCGACCGTGAAGCAGGGACACATTAATTAAAGAAAGAGCCATGTAAATAGAACTACTTTACGAATATGCTGCAAGGCTGGACCAGAACCAGCAAAACATATAATTCACGGGTATTGCGACTTCCAATTTCGAAACCTGCTGTATACCCATAATTTTGATTGCTCCTACTAACAGTGTTTAAGATTATACCTACATACATTGATTAAACACTTTACCTGCGTAGCGGACATTGACTGCAAAGATTGAACATTCAAAGATATTGCTGTCACCATTATATTTACTATATAATGTTTACTTACTATCATTTCATTTATTTATTCAACTTCGGGTAGTCAAACTACACTGAGTCATATCACAATTTTATTGATCAACGGATTCAATCAACTCAGTGAAGAAGAACCCGCAAAGAAACTTCATTGGTCTTTATTGGAAACTTCAGTTATGATTTTTAGTTCATCCACATAACTTTATCTTACTTAGATACTGAATAGTTGTGTAATTTGGATTATTATGTATTTAATATGTAATAAGACCACACAGGTGGTCACAAAGTGTACCTAAGCCCTAAAAAAAATAGAAAAAAAATATATTAAGTAACATTATCACTACAGAAAAATGAAGGGTATAATGGTTTGAAATCAACCCCAAAAACATGTGAAAAGGATTCCTGTATGGATGCGTGCGGACGGTTGCTCGGTGTCGTGCACCACCCGTGTGTTTACGCGCGCGCCCTGTTTGAACGGTACTCGGATCGCGGATGCCAAGACATCGGGACCGATGGTACACGATGATCCACCCGGTCAGTGTGAGACACATGTTTTTGTAGTCAAGAAAGTTTCATGCAATCCGGAGTTTCAGATAGATTCTGAAAACTGTTGTAAAGAAAACTCACTGAGATTTCCCTGGCGTAAATGAGCTGATTATGCCATGGGTTATTATTCTGCGATGATAACCATTGCAAAAGGCGCCAATTCAACAGAAAACATTATCAAAACTGTTGCAAACAAATGTCAACTTGAAAATATCTGTCAAAATTTTTGTCGGTATGTCCATCGCCAACATCTGCATCGCCAACATTTGCATCGCCATTATCTCCATCTCCGATACCTGCATTGCCAACATATGCATCGCCAATATTTTCATCACCGGCGACCCTTCTGCGATCCAGCCAGCAATTATTTTTATCGGCAGAAGCAAGCATGCGCGTGTTATATGGATGAACACATTTCGCCATAATTTTACCGATAATGAAGTTGCCGGCATTTTACTCTAACAAAATTAATTTTGAAAACCGTATTCTCATCATCGTGATATATATATTGTGGAATGTGTACTATCATTATTACATATGCATACATTATTTTAATTATGAAGAGGGGCGAAAGAAACATTCCGGAGAACAAAGCAGAGGGTTTAATCTCAAAATATCCATTCTCTGGCTATTAACACTCATCTGTGACTCACCGCTGGAGACTTAAGGTGGCCCAACCCGGCGGGCCTAACTCATTCGCGGGCACGGTACAAAACCGTTCTGTTGCGCTCTGGGACCTTTTCTGTTTCAAAGAATAAGACAGGCTCCGTGATGAGGAAGATGCAACATGTCCACAAAAAAAGACAATGTGCATAGTGTATTATTTGGTAAGATTTACGAAAATTTTAATTTCAAAACAACTTATAGCTAAAAGTAAACCACGACCGCTGTAGTCAAAAATCTAACAAAAACCAAATAGATCATAAATCTTGATTAAATAAGCTATGTCTGATGACTAATTTTTTTAAGATGTTTTTAATTAATCATTGCGTAATCCACCTCCAAAGTTATTGTATAAAACGCGCAAAAAATTCAAACTTTCCAAACTTATAACTTAGAAACCAAACACAATTTTACAATGCCAATGGTCATCAGACATCTAGTTCGATCAAATAAAGCTATTTTGAGCAAAATTTTGGATCTCTGACAATAATTATGGGCGTGATCTTCTTTTCCCTTTTGTATGGGGAGATAAGCGGGTTGGGCCACCTTAAACCTTCCTAATCATGCATATCTACTCATGAAAGCGAAAGCGAGAAGTTCTCGTGATAGCTTCTATCAAACTCTATGTAGAAAAAAAGTAAGCATATTTTTTATATAGAGTTTGACTGAAACGAACACGAGAACGTCTCGTTTTCGCTTTCATAAGCTGACTCCCTGGAATGACGCTATTGCTCAGAGTAATACTCGCTTAAAACCTTCTCATGCTAGGTTACCTTGGTTTTGACACTTTATAATTATTACAATTACGAGTACAGTATGGGCAATGTGTGATGACCACAGATTAAGTAAATAAGAGCTAGATAGGTTAAAGCGCACGGAATCGTAACGACGTCATAAGCGCAAAATTGCGCTTATAGCGAGCAAGCCGCAAACCCGGCATATGGTGCTACTGTACGCGCGGCGCGAGCGCATCGTTCTTGCTTTTTGTCGAAATGCCGATCTGGGCGGTGATAATATGGAAAAATTGTAGTGAACATGTGAATCCAAACACATAGAACATCGTAAGTGTACTGTAATTGTTAATATTCTAATTTTAATCATTTTTTAAAGGTCGTCACTAGTAGTCAGCGTTAGAAGTTAGTTAGTGATGTGACTATGTCGCAGCATGTATCCACATTGGAATCGGATAGCTTATAGAGCCCACAATCTCCACGATTGGACAGTGATGATTTATGTCAATATTACACCTACTGTCATGATTTAAGCCCTCAATACACCACAATCCCAAATAAATTAAGCATCATGAAAGGACCTGTTTTCATTTATAAATAAGCACAGGGGGTCCATTCAGGGCAAGAGTGAGTTCGAATTCGTCACTAAATATCAACTCACTTTTTTAAATAGATAATGTTTCCACACTTCTTGAATATCATTACAGTTAGGCAAAAATCTGGTCCGTCCCGTAAATACGTTGGAAGTATAAATAACGGTTCCGTAATTTAAATAATAATATATTTTCCACCTATTTTTAGGTTAACTCACTCCCGAACTCGAACTCACTCTAGCCCTGAATGGACCCCCTGGTCGTTGAATTGAATGGAAAACACGAACATTTTTCGTTGCGGCTGCAACCACTTTTTATCAGTTGCGATGGTACCAACCCGAGTGGCCACCACCAACTAGCATCAGGCAAAGTATGTTTTATGGAACTGGATATGAATGGCTAATACCACACGTACTGTAATGAATTAAACCTAACCCACCACGATTAAAATAGGTGCCATTCCACGACCTTCCGCATATTGCACGGCTTCATTAAAGTTGGCGGAACCTTCAATCACAGCTTCGACCAACTCTCATTCAATACGTTGGTTCCAAACCGGGAATATTACTAAAATACCTGTGAAGTAACTAAATATAAATTTTAATTTAATATTCGTATAAATCAATTCCGTTATAATAAAAGTAAAAAAAGTATGTTCGTACTAAATGTAACTTTATCGATAGTTATGTAAAATATCGTATTTGTGACGAAATGCACTTATCTAACTTAGAAAGAGAAATTAAGTGGTGCATGAATGGGGCGGGGATTGTAATCCAGACTTCTGGTATGTAAGGCAAGTCCCTCCAACACAATCTTATTGGCACTGCACAACTACATTGTATTTTCCAACGCGGACAATTTTAATTGCAGCCTCGATCATCTTTTATTCAATGCGATGTTATGTGAGAAACATTAAAAGAGTTTTTATTTCTGGCTGTATGGCTTTTAAGTTAACTTAAAAGTTAAATTAACTATTTGAAATTTGACTTTATTTTTCTTAAAATGATTTTGGGTTTAGATACTTTTCAATGTCGCCAAATATGATTAAAATGTTAAGGAACTACAAGGTTGTGACACACGGACGGACGTGCGAACGGAAATGGCCAAATGATAAAGTTTTCTTACAAACTCGGAACCAAAAAGAAATACTTGCAATACTAACGTCTAATTACAAACATAATTTATTTATATAATAGCACAAGAGTTCTGAAAAGTAGCTCATGGCATAATAATTGAATATAAGTAGCTAAAAATCAAATATTCTGACATTCACCTTTATATTTAGATACACCTATCGATGTCGATTAAAGTTTGTCAATCTCTAGCGTAAGTGTAAAATTAAGCTTGTGTTCGTGCTCCCGCTACGGTCGCGACGCCACCCCTTTCCGTTCCGCAGCCAATGAGTAACGTAAGGATAACGTTAGGCGAGCCAGTTCCCACCAATGGAAGCCGTCCAATACGTTTACGACGGCATGTGCGTGCGTCATGTACGTATAAGCTGGGTTTGTGGTCGTAGCAAAAATGGAGACAGCAGTTATCGTTGCTGGCGCGCTACGTAACAAACCTCCTCCTTTCTTTGATCAGTGGTGACGACACAGTTTCAGTCGTTTAAGTTAAGTTTGTACAAGTGTGTGATGATACAGTTTAAGTCGTGACGTCATTCGAAAGATAAATGAAAGCCTTTCCCAGACAGAGCACGAAACTATCACGAAAAATGTTATACTTACTCATAACTTTTTAGCTTGCCCAAAATAAGATCGAGAATCGAGCGTAGGTTCTGTGCTCAGCGCGAAACTTTTTCTGTCTGGGAAAGGCTACATTTCACGTGTCCATTTGAGTTCTATGAGTGAGTAGAGATGGGTCAGTGACAGTTTTAGTTCCTTGTTCTCCGACTAGCGCTGCAGTCGCTATTAAGGCTGTCGTGAAGGCAGTCGAAATCGAAGATTTGTCCATTGGCCAAGGCATAATTTTGCACCGCCATTAAACTAGCGAAATCGTCTTCCAGGCCCCAACGGTTGCCTACCCCTAAAAGTTGTCAGATTTGAAATTGATTCGCTTGTGAAAGCTTCATTGTATGTCCGTATGTTTTTATGTTTACAATAACTATATTTTTCAGTAAAAAAATCTAAAATGGAGGCTAAAAAAGATAACAATTTTCCAATGTTTTTAGCCAATATTTTCCAATTTAAAAGGTACCTACCATGGAGGTGCGGAAGTAATTTCCTCACCTCCATGGTACCTACATGAAAAACTAAAACATACAGACGTAAATTTTGACAAGAAATTTATGTCAGAATCCAAAAAGTCAAAAACATAGTAAAACCATAGGCGCATGCTAAGTCTATTAGTAAAACATATGCAGTCTTATTCAGAGTGAACGTTTCAAAACTTAGTACGGGATTAGCACTGGTCTAACCATACAAAAATCGGTTGAGCCCGACCCTAATACGCGTACTAAAGTTAGTCCGCCCCCTCTCAATACTGCTGCAAGAGCATCATCATCACTTGTAGTATGGGGAATTGATAGCGTAACTCGTGGTGATGAAGAAATAACATGACCTACATTAATTAAGATTATTTATTACGATTTTAAACCTCGGTTTACTACTTTGTTCTTTGTATTGTTAGACGCAATGTATTTTAACGATGAATATTGTATGACAATTTCAAGTGTAGTTTACTACCAGATGACTGCTTAATAAATAAATAAAAAAAAAAATGAAAACCGTATCAAAAACCGGCTTGTAAGAAGTCAACGAAGAAATAAAGATAAAGATACATAAATTGTATAATGTGAAAAGTTGATGGGTATGATTTAATTTAAAGTTTATTATCTTATTTTTAGGGCATTAAAACAAAAGCTTGTTTTTAGCGATTATGCCCATTATAAGTCGAAAGCGAAGAAATTGCATTCTTGAGACGGGTAAAAGGAGATAAACTTAGTAGGTAGTTTTGCGTCGAGATACGGCCAACAAATTATCCACAAGAAATAAAAGAAGTGGTGCTGAGCTGACTCTGCAGCCAGCGACTAGATTCGGATATGTATATAATGAAGTTCCAAATAGACTGGGTTTTAAATGGAAAATGAAGGGCAAGGGGGAAGAGAGATCATTGATATTAAAAAGGTCAAACTGCAAGGGCTGGAATGAACGCGCTGTTTTGCCGCGAACGTAGCACCCAACACTGACCGTTTGTACGCAGTCTCACCTGCTTTACAACTGCGTAACGGACAACCACATAGGTACGGAAAAAATACTTGAGAGAATTGAACAGCAATGACAATCGTAGAAGTTGGCGAGGACTGACCTGCATACTCAGAAAAAAAAAAAATTAAAAAACATTGTCCGTGTAATCTGTGCATATTATAAGTATATAGCGTGTTATATTAGGCAATGATTAAAACCAAAAGTACATAAACAAATTTAATTTGAATAGAGTTTGTAACATAGAAAAAAAAAGTTATTTAATTTTTATTATTATTTTCCTCAAACTTATTAAAATTCAATTCAATGCCACACAATGTGGCGTTTATTTCACAGATAAGTGGTTATGTTAGCAAAATACAAGTTGATAGGTACGCGCGAAACCCTGAGGTTTGTCTGCGCGTGACACTTCGCTTTATTCTAGCATAAGAGAACACGACATGAAATTCATATTGAAATAAAAATTAAATAGATAAATTAAACCGAACAGTCGGTAAACACAAGTTGTAGGCTAAATAAAAAGTATATAGGTAAAAAAAATAAAAATAAAACTATTTAAAAAAAAATCAAACATCACAAAAAAAGATAAAATTATTTGCATGCAAAAATTTTACTTATATAAAGGGATTTTCTAGATTTTCAAGTAAAAGATTTTTTATATCTTGTTTTCGTTTAGAAATAGGCAAGTCTCGTCTTAAATCTATTCTTATATTATTAAATAATTTAGGTACTATATATTTTAGAGTTCTTTTTCCAAAGTAATTTGTTGTTTTGGGTATTTGGTATTGCTGGTCAATATTAAGCCTTGTTGGGTAAGAATGTGCTATGGGTACCTTATGTGAATCATTACTGTAGTTTGATAAGATTATTTTTTGTGAACATATCCCTCTAGCCGGAAGCACTTTAAAGTACCTGAACAGGTGCCCAGGATCTGCACTAGCGATAACCCTTTCGGCTGGTGGAGCCATTATCTTAAGTATTCTGTACTGCAGACCATGAACCCTGTCCAGGTACGAGTCAAACGTGAGAGCCCACACACCTACCCCGTACATAACAATTGGCTCAACCAGCGCTCTATAAACTACTAAAAGCAAGTCGGACGGGAGCTTATGTTTGAGGGCGTGCATGTTCTTAAGGCACAGTCTCAGCTTGGCACACACATGATCAATGTGAGTTTTCCACGAGAAGCTGGTGTCTACAGTGAGCCCCAGATATTTGTGCTGTTTTACCACCTCAAGCAAGGTGCAGCCGGCAGCGGCGCCGGAGCACGGATTTCCACTGCCGCCGGCTCCGTGCAGACACGCGTGAGAGTGTGCTGTTACCTCCACTGCTTCCTCGCTACCGCCAGTCAGGTAGGGAGATCGGATGTGCATAACCTTCGTCTTCTGGTTATTTAAGCTGAGACCATTATCGTGAGACCACCTGACAACATTGCCAAAGTCTTCCGAAAGTTTGTCAACAGCTTTCTTCAGATCTTCATCTATTGCTACTATGACAGTGTCGTCAGCGAATTGAAGGATAAGGCAGTTTTGCACCACCCTAACGACGTCGTTGCTATAGACAAGGTATTCAATCGGTCCTAAACAGCTGCCCTGGGCAACCCCAGACGCCATCTTGATCTCATCACTGAGTGCTCCTGCTACCTTGACCCGGGAGGGTCTGTCCTGTAGGTAGGAAACTAGGAGCGCGAGGGCTTGCCCACGCACGCCACTGCGCTCGAGAGCCTGCTCTAGCTTGCCATGACTTAGGGTATCGAACGCACGGCTGTAGTCTATGAGAACCATGACTACATGCTTGCGTTCATTAAGAGCATGGTTTACCGCATCTGAAAACGTCGACAGAAGGTCGCTTGTGCTTTTTTTGGCTTGGAATCCATATTGATAGGGGGATATAATGGTATGATTGTTTAGGAACGTGGTTAAATGGGAAACTAAATATTTTTCAAAAACTTTATTTATTGTTGATAATATAGATACCGGACGATAATTTGTGCAATCAGAATGGCTTCCTTTTTTATAAATCGGCCGAATAATAGCCATTTTGAGTACATTCGGGTATTTTCCACATTCCAATGATTTATTTATGATTTTGCTTATGATGGGGCTAATTTCCGTTACGATTTGTTTTAAGTCAACTGGTCTAATATTGTCCTCACCTGCAGCTTTGTTATTTTTTAGCGACATAATTATTTTCATTATTTGTGCAGGACTACTGAAAGGAAAAACTAACGTATCGTTTGTAATCGCATGAACAGGTGTAATCGTTTGGACGTTACACGAATGAGTAATTTCCTGTACCTCATACTTAAATGTGTCCGCAAAAAGGTTTGCAATTTGTGTGGGTGTACCATCTATATACCGCATTATGTTCTCATCAAGTGATTTTTTATGGTTACCTAAGATTTCATTTATTAAACGCCAAATTTCCTTTAAGTTTCCCTGAGCATTTCCAAATTTATCAAGATAATATATATTCCGGGCAATAAACGTCTCGCGTGCAAGTTTATTCTTTGCTTTGTTATAGGCCTGTTTATGCCGGTTGCAGCGCGGACAACTCTTCCACCGTCTAAACAACCTATCCTTCTCCTTCATCGCCTCTAGCAATGCAGGAGTGACCCAAGGCTTGGTTTCCCGACTGCAACCGCTCTTAAGAGACACTGGTTTCTCGCAGGAGCGTCGAATATTTTTAAACACAGCAACAAGCATTTCACAGAGCTGCCCGGGCTCGTCATACTGCAATGCAAGGGCCTTCCAGTCATACATTGGCAGTTTTCGTTGCAGAAGTTTATAGTTTGTCACTTGTGTCCGTTCATCTGTCTGCGCTATTAATGTCTGAAAGGATCTGTCAACAATGTTGGTACCAACAATGTAGTGGTCAGAAATTTTCACCTTGACGATAGCTGAAGACATTTCGCGATTTCTGTATCGAACAAATATGTGATCTAAGCATGACTGAACGAGCTTGTCCTTAACTATTTCTTCTCTGGTATAGTCTTGGATGCAACTGTCAAACCCATATGAGGACAAGAGGTCCTCGTAGTCGGCTACGTTCGCTTCGTTCTTGCTATTAGATTTTAAATCGATATTAATATCGCCAACTATCACTATACGCTTATTTTGTTCTGAGCGAGCAAGGTATGCATCGAGTTCTGCGAGAAATGCGGGGCGCGAGTTGGCGGGGGGGCGGTACAGCGCCAGTACCGTAGTCGTATTGGCCTGGGCAACCGCCGCCGCCGCCGCCGCCGACCGCTCGCCTCCGCGAGAACCGCTTGCAGCGCGTGCGCATCGTGCCCCCGCTCTCCCCCCGTTCTGCAAGAATTTCAGCTCAAGTGCCTCGCACGACGAACCGAACTCGCACGGCACGCACTCAGAGCAAGCTAGCTCTTCTCGAGTAAAAATTAATAGCCCTCCCCCACGCCGATTTGCTCGGAGATGATAATATTTGTTAGGAAACCCAGCAATATTAAATAAATGTATTTCATCTTGCCCTATATTTACTTCTGAAAGAATAACCATAGATATTTTGGATAATGAATTTTGAATGTTCGTAAGAAAGATGTCAAAGTTACGTCTAATGGATCGAATATTTAGATGGATGATTGTAATGTTGCCTTTGTCTGCAACACGTAATGTGTCAGTCCATAAGTCGATCTTGTCTACTATTTCATTTTTACATTCTGTTTCAATTTCCTCCATAGATGTGATTACAGATATAATATTTTTTTATTAGTGCTCGGATCAAAACATCGAATTTCAAATGAGACAAAGTTTGTGTCTTACGTAAGACATGACCTTTCTTTAAGAAATAGATAAGATTAGTATTTTTTAACACATAGTTTTGAGTACATATAGTAATAAACTTTAGCCCATACAAATAGTATACGTAATTTAATAGCAATAACAATTGAGTAAATAAAACATTAATTTCACTTGGGTACAAAAAGGTCATTGAGTGCCACAATCTGTTTATGACTGCTTTGAATTTACTGTTTTTCGGAGGCGGCGGTGGAGTGTGCAGGGGCGCTGGTCTCAGCGACGGCAGTGGGTCCGACGGTCGGCGGCGGCAGCGATGCTCGGCCGAGCCGCTCGAGGTCTGCCGGTGCGCGGATACGCAATACCTGGGCTCCTTCAGTGCGCCGCATGAGGATGCGGCCGTCTCTCGTCCAGACATACTTAAATCTGTGCTCCTTGGCGGTTGCGCGGGCGGCACGAAATAACTGCCGATTTGCGTAGGTTAGGTTTTCGTTTACGAACACTTTCCTGGCTGGGCCGGTGACGACGTCAGTGGAGCTGAGTCCGCGGCGCACTCGCGCCGCCTGCAGCCACTCTCCTTTGATCGCGCGGCGCGTGAACCGCGCGACGATGGGGCGCGGGCGCTCGCCGTCGGGACGACGCGGACCGACGCGCGTCACGTAGTCCAGGTCGCGTGAATCGAGCGGCACTCCTAGCTTCTGCGATATTACCTCGAGGACGTGGCCGAGGTTTTCCCCACGCTGTTCGTCAATGCCGTTGATCTCAACATTATTTGCGAGCTGCTCCTGGTCGCGGTTGTTGGCGGCCACTTTCAGGGCGGATACCTCCGCTTTGAGTTCTGCCACCTCGCCCTCGAGGTGCTCCACGCCTTCGATGCGTCGACTCATGTCTGCGAGCTGGATTCCGAACTTGACGAGATCGTCGCGGGCGAGGTTCAGTGATGCGCCGAACTCGCTCAGCATCGGTTCGAACCTCTCGAACTCCTCTCGGCAGATGCGAAGAGAGGCTGCGAATGAGTTTATGTCAGCCGCTGTAACGATGGACGCGGAGGCGGCGGAAGTGGCGGCCGCAGTTCCGCTCGCTTTCTGTGTTAGCGGCGGCGGCGGGGTGTCGCGGTGCTGAGCGGGGCTCTGGCGGGCGGCGGCAGTCTTGGCCGAGGGCGCGGTCTTAGTTGCGGCAGGCTTGGTCGCGGGTGCGGCGGCGGCCGCGGGTGCGGCGGCCGCCGATTTCACTGGCGTGTCATCCCGGTTGCAACGCTTTTCACCTGCTAGGCACAGCGGGCACACCCAGGCACTGAGTGTGTCGCGCAACCATCTCGTCGATTGCTGCGGATTGACGCACAGACGGTGATAATCCTGCTCACACTTGCAGCAGGAAACTCCTTCTTCTTTCGTTTTAAACGAATTGTTACACGCAGGACAGATTGACATCTTGTTTGTCAACAAACACTGTGATTGAACAAAACAATTTTGTTGAGGGTATTCCAAAAATAATTCTCAACCGTGCCCGTATTTCCTAGTTGAAAAACAGGACAAACCGGGAGTTTTGATTTGTGCCCACACGTACACTGGTTTACAGCTATAATGTCTATTTATTTTACGCGAAAACAGTATATTACTTGTTTTATAACATTTATCATGCGGTGAGCGGCTCGAAATGCTAGCAGCTAGTTGCACACACACACACAAAACAATTGACAATGATCTTTCTTCCGATTTCCTCTTCAAATGTCTGTATGAAGTGCTAAGGTGTTTATTAGAAAAATAACCGTCCAATTGACTGAAAAAATGGTTGAGAAAAAAAAATAAATAAAAATTTTATGAATGTATACAGAAACGACCGTACCTAACTAAATATGTATTGCATATTCTTCTACTTCAGCCTTTTGTTGTCCACTGCTGGACGTAGGCCTCCCCCAGACTTCGCCAAGTTGTGCGGTCTCCTGTTTTTCTTCGCCAGTTGTCACCTGCTGTCTGACGTATATATTTATGCATATATTCCTTGAACTGATATCATTTCCCTTCTTGGCCATTATCGTTATCTTTTTCGATTTATCAAGTCCAGATTAGCTATTCGCATTATTCCACATTTTGCTGCAGTCATAACACACGACCCCTTGATAGCTGTTCCCTCTACTCTATCGACGATGGAGTGTTGCAAGTGTACAAAAGAAATTGCAATTAGTGGTTTCAGAGCGGATGGCTATTATTGTAACAATTGCAGCAAGTATTTTCACTACGCATGCCATTCGGAAAAAACTGCAAGGGCTGGAATGAACGCGCTGTTTTGCCCCGAATGTAGCACCCAACCACTGACCGTGTATACGCAATCTCACCTGCTGTACAACTGCGTTACGGACAACCACATAGGTACGGAAAACAGACTCGAGAGAATTGAACAGCAAAATGAACGATTAATTGAAGTCGTAACGGAACTGAAAGATGCGATGGTAAAGATGATGAATATGATACAGAAGAATGCAAACAATGTTGGATCCGAAGTCGGCCGTGCCGTGGACGGCAAAGTAAGTGGCAACCATTTATGATTTGTTAACAAGTAGTGACGTAATAGCCTTTTATGTGCCCGATGGGAGCAGTTTGCATACTATAAAAAACCGGCCAAGTGCGAGCCGGACTCGCACACGAAGGGTTTCGTACCATTATAAAAGATGTGACCCAAATAAATCAGGTTTCTTTTGACCTGCGAAACCACGTTTATTAAATCTGATGTTGAGTTGCAATTCGTACTATGGTAACTGGTACATTTCTTTACTTCCCCGAATAGCACGTCGCGTCGTTTGAAAGTTAGCATGGTACGGAATTCAACTAAACGTCAAATGTAATCACTCACTTGCCTGTACATGCACCGGAGAAGTTAATTTACCATGGTTACCATGCTTATCTTGTACCTACATAAATATTATTTCTGTTCTTGCGAAGCCGAGTGACGGCATGAAGCAGTGAAGTTGCCGAACGCCTGCCGCACTTCTACATCGTTCATAGTTCATCATTGAATTAAATTCATTCATTGAATATACGTACATCAAATAATAAATTTATATATATTATAAAAATACAACAAATCGATTACTTAGTATAGAATCCAGATCGACTTAAATATGTAATAGGTATCTTAAGGAATTAAATGTTTGCCAGTGAATTTATGTTTTCATTTGAATCATGTTAATTTGTAATTAGGTAGCACTATTACTTATTCTGTGATGTAGGTAGGTACATACTCGTACAACTATGCTTTTATATTACTAATTTCTCTTATCTGTGTACGAGATGACAGAGTATCATGCAAATAATATCAAATAAATATTATCAATGCTGATACCGACATACATACGCCTGAACAAAACATACTAAAAGCCAGGAAAACTTAATATTCTTGCAAAAAAACCATACAAATGTATGTAGCTAGAACTTTTTAGAAGATACGATATTGATAGATGGTATCCTAGAAGTAGGTAGATAGCATCCTAAGGCGGCATATGGCGTCTAGTAGGCCCTCAAACGTCCATGGGCTTTCGAACTTTCACAGGAGCTACAAAAACTATGCCGGCCGGCCAGGACTTTCTTCATACAGTGTTTTCGACGTTTCGAACTTAAACAAGTAAGCGATAATCATAACACTGTATATCCTAAAATATTTTAATAATAATGTGTAACAACAGTGGAAGTTTAAATAAAAATAATTTACCATTGTTACGCTCCAGTTCCTAATAGTCCAGTAAACGAAATCCAATGTTTTTTTTTCTGTTCATTGTTTATTGTTTATTCATCATCCATAGGCAAGTGCACTGCGATCGAATTTTTCATATTTTTTCATAAGCCAGTTCAGTAATCCCAGCGAAGAAGAACTGGCAAGAAACTCCACTTGTAATTTTTTCAACGTCCTCATAGCCCTGATTGCACAGAGAGACGGCCGAGTTAATCAATTTTTAGTGAACCGCATGGAGTTCCTTCCATACTGTCCATACAAAAGGGACGTAATTAATCATATCTTGACGTTGATTTAGATTTTTTTGTCATTTCGTGCACTCGGCCCTAAGTCTAAGCCTCGATTGCACCATGAGACAGCTGAGTAAATCAATGTTCAAACACGTCACTTTAAGTGAACAGCATGGAGTTCCTTCCATACTGTCCATACAAAGTGACGTGTTTAATCATACGTATATTGATGTTGAATTGGATGCTTTGTCCTTTCGTGCACTCGGCCCTAAGTTTACAAAGGTGTTAGCCACTGCTTACATATGTACAAGGTATTGTTACTTGTTATTAAATTATTAAATTTTTTGTAACATTAGTAAGTATTTACCAATTATGATTAAGGAAAACACAGGTTAAAGCAATATATTAAAATAAATTAAAATCAATAATTCATGCCATGTGCGACAGTTCATGACAAATATCAGTAATTTTGCAAAGACTATACCCGCTATCTGACATGTTGCCAATTGGAGCAGCACCACAAACAACACCCGTGCACGAGCATCACGCCGGGCACAGCCATTGCCTCCTTCAATCATGTTTTAGAGAAAGAGGTGCCCCTAACCAAGCGTCACCGTCACTGTCACTCCAATGGCAACAAGAATAAAAAGGGAAACATTTTCACGTTTAGTTTTAATAATATTATTCTGCCCTCCTCATTAAAAAGGCGGTAACTACATATGTGCCTCATATGTAGATACCGCCCTTTGATTAAGGATGGCAGTATTTCCGTCATGAACTAACACAGTGTCCTGAAACATAGATACTCAACGAAGAGCAACATTTCTTATAAACTTTAATTATTTCAGGGAAAACATATTTAATCAAGCACAAAATTAGGTTTTTGGGGTTATTCTTAAACCGGCCTTTAATTTTTCAAATATCTCTATAAAGCCGGTTACATTTAACCTAAATATATAGTATTTTTTCATATATTTTCAGAAACATATTATACATAACATAACTGATTATTAGAGTATTTTTAATGGCATAGGCATCCTCATATTTCCTTATAAAAAACTAGATTTATTTTACTATTTAACCGATGCTTCCGCAGGTGCCGGGTCAATCGTAAAATGCACTAGTAAAATGCAGTTTATAGCATCTAAAAATGACCTATGGCTACATCTGCGCAAGTGGATCCGAAGATTGGAACTGTGCAATAACCAATGAGTAAGTTTATCTAATTATGAAATAAAGCGTGCATTTATTTACTATCAGTACTAATTGCACGAGATAGTGGGCGGCGCGCGCTACGCGTGGTTGCTCGGGTAGGGTTGCCAGGCTCTGAAAAAACAATAGCCGGACATTTAAGCTGGAATTGCTTTTATAGTAAAGGCTATAAAATCAATGGCCCTAACATGTATCTCTACGTTTTTAAAGGTAGCTTCTGAGCGGCTCGTGGCTTACTGGCGCAGGGACTTCCCTGTCTGGGCCCCGTTTATGCACACGATTATTAAATTCCTGAGTTGGATGAGTGTATTTTGTTACGAATACGAGCTGCTCCATGGTTCGAAATCCATGTAATACTGTAGGTTCCCTTCCCACTAGGTGTAAGAGTTAAGCCCGACAGGATTGGTATCATCGCCCTGGATCAAAAGATGGTCAAAACGCGAATGAATGATTGGCCGCGGTTTCCATCCAGTTCAATGTAGCGGAGCTCTAAGGGATGGCGGTGCCATTCGGGAATGCCGTGTGTTGATCTAGGGGTGGTATTAGCTATCAAAAAAATACAGTTGCAAAAAAATACAGCTTTTTAAATGAGTCGCGGCGGTGGGTAAGGGAGGTGGCCGCTTCCGTGTTCGGTGACGGTGCCATTCCGCATTGCTTTGCACAGGCGGAGCAGGCATGTGACAAGTAGCACAAAATCCGGACAGACCGGGCACGCAAATGTTTGCCCCGATGCGGCCGTAAAAAGCCCAGCATGTACGGCAAAAGCCGGACGCCTGGCAACACTACGCGGGGGGCGTCCGAGCGGCTGGGCGGCTGCGCCTGACATTTGCGCCCCCCGCCCGCCTACCCGGCGAGAATAGCCGCAGCGCATGCCCGCGCCGCCCAGTCCGCGCCGAGCTTTCGCGCCGCTCGCACGCTCGCGCTGCCGCGTGCCCCCGCGAGTGCACACCGCCGCACGCCACGACCTACCCCGATCTTATCCCGCGGCGCCCGCGGTAAGTAGCCCATGGAATTCCACCGACGGGAGGAAGCGAGACGTCTATCTAATTGCGGCGAAGCGAAGTGATTGTGAGTGATCGCGCGATGATTGGAGTGCTCATCAGATACCGTTACATGAATTTGTGAGGACGCACGTGGGCGATCGATAGGGCAGATAACTATGTGTTTATGGGCCCGCACTCACGGTCGAGATGAGTGCAAACAGATGATGGGCATTGTCGGAGAATAACGGCGTAAGAGGGCGGATTTCCGGCTTTTGGGGCGTGTTCAGTCAGCTGTCATTTTTTATGGCGCCGCCTTTGTTCTTGGAGTGACTTTGAGACTAAATATTGCTGTAAGATGCTACTCCTGAAAATGTAGATTTTTGCGTGTCCAATCCAAAACAAGCCCGCATTTTTATGGAACAATACGGAACTAAAAAACAGCTTATACTCATATATAATGTCTTTTTATAAGCACATACCTAGGAACAGTTGCGTTATTCATAAAAGGTAATCATATGAAACTTCTCTTCGTCATGAGATTTTTCCTTTTAGAAGAAGAGAGAGACCAGGGGGTCCATTCAGAGTAAGAGTGAGTTCGAATTCGCCACTAAATATGAACTCACTTTTTTAAATAGTTAATGTTTCCACACTTCTTGAACATCATTACAGTTAGGTAAAAATCTGGTTTGTCCCGTAAATCCGTTGGAAGTATAAATAACGGTTCCGTTATTTAAATAATAATATATTTCCCAGCTATTTTTAGGTTAACTCACTCCCGAACTCGAACTCACTCTTGCTCTGAATGGACCCCCTGGGTGGCTACCATGGTAAACTCACACGGGTGATTAAGTCTGAAACTTAGCTGCATTTCGTAAAATGATTTAACTGAAATTGACTAGTACGTCTAACTCTAACTGCGAGATTTTGAAGATTAAAACGTGAGATTTATTCACTCACTTGCCTCTTGACCCGGCGAGTTTGTTTTCACCCTGCATGACTTTTAAGGCCACCGCACCTGGTTCTACCTGGATTTATCTACTTACACTCTCTAAACGCTGCAGTGAGAAGAGATTGCACCATGCCAGTATGGTGAAACCTTGGATAAAATGAAAATACACTGAGGGTGAACGACTTTCACGGAGCCGGAAATGATGTGCCATATTTTATGTAAGTAACTTTAGTGGCATGTGATAGGTACTTTTCTTAAGAGGGCCGTTACCCTGCCCATGCTACGAGCGATAACTCTTTACATGCTCTAACTAAATGTTTAACGAGGTAAAATGTTTTTTTGAATGTTGCATTCTTAAATAGGTATATAGTCCAAACCTACGTATGTATGTTTTTTAATTCACCTTTTAGATTGCAAATTTTGTCTAATATACATTCAAAAAGTGTTATTTTACTGGAAAATATAGATGTTTACATAATAATAAAAACATACATAAATTTTGTTAATTGAAGGGGGTTTCAGGGGTAGGGAACCTAGCTAGTTTAATGTAGGTATTTCGCAGTCGGTTTGCAAAATTGTGCCTTAGCTAGGATGAAGAAAGCATTTCATTGCCCCATACATTTTGAGCCCCTCAAAATTTTACTGTCTATCTTTCAAGCCAGTGTTATAATTTCGAAAATATTATAACTATTCGTGTTATGAATGTTTAAGAACAAATACATTACCATTTTAAAGTTATTGACAAAATGCGGTTTTGAGGTTATCAATGTTTTAGAGACACCAGAGTGCTCAGCGTGGAGCAAAATTCTCCAGTCCAAACGCAATTAAAATGGACAGAATTTAATGTCTCTTTGATATTTCATTAGCGACAATCCTTCACATTGGTCGTAGGGATAATTTTACATACATATTTACGCCTTTTTTCCCTTATCGGACGGAATGGCATGGAAGCACCCGAACACCTGTGACAACGGAGGTACTATGAGACTTTCCATCTGAAAACATAGTCGCAGACGTATTGGAGGGTTTTTGTGGGTGGGAACTGACTTGATGAACGCATTTTCAGAGCACATTCGCGCGCGGTGGCGATGGTGGCATACGACGCGCCTCCGGATTCCCATACAATTATATGGTCTCTTTGACCATGCGGCGGAGACGCGATATCGAGCGAACGCCACTTCTACCTTTCTCTTCAGTGGTTGCCACCAACAAACCCTTCTAAACGTCTGCAACTATGGTACGGAATGCAACTAAACGTCAATTTCAATCACTCACTCGACTGTTCACCCGTCGAGTTTATTAACTAAGGTGACACCCCTGGACGCCATTTTGTGCAACGAACATTAGATTTTGAGCGTCCCGAATTCGTAAGCGAATTATTAGTAAATATATTAATAATAATAATAAAATTCTTTATTGTACACCTGTTAACAATGTTTACAATAGGCGGGCTTAATGCCCATGGGCATTCTCTACCTACCAACCTTTGGGATGTAGAGAGAGGTACATGGCGGCAGACTTCTCAGCGTCCATGGCAACACCGCTTGAGGATTAGCTGCGATCCGAATTTCGTCTGAAGTGCAAAACACACTGACTGTTTTTCTCGACGTCTTTTGTCGGTGCAGCTCTCCGAAATTCAGTTTTCAGTTTATTCAGCACAGGTTTCCATATGGGCGAAAGACGGTAGGAATCTTCACGATTGAAGTTCTTGTGCTTGCTGATTTCGATGGACTCCCGAATTATTCTTGGGAGGTTTCGTTGTTCAGGTACTAGGACTACACCTGATCATACCTCAACCAGTGCCCAGGTCCCGATTCTGCATGCTCACACAGCGCTGACTTCGTGATATCTCTGTTCTTAACCGCCCGTACGTGCTCCGTAATGCGTGTGCTGACGCTCTTTTTAGTTTGGCCTATGTACTTTCCGCATGAACACGGAACTCTGTAGACGCCAGTGGCGAGTAACGGTGCCTTCTCCTTCACCGATCGGAGCATTACTATCACAAAAACGTGGCTACGCTGTTGCCGCCGTACGGATGAATTTCGGTCGCCACTTTCGTCCTTCTTTACTCGTTGTAAAAACTATATAACCTTAAATCGTCTGCTTACACACCATTGAACTCCTTTGTACTTTTCATATTCAGGAGCTTTTCAAAATTAACCCAATTCATCGTATCTATGGAGGGCCTCTCGGCTTTGTTAGTTCGAGTGCGGAAAAGAATCCATTCGTGAGTCAGCAGGAGTGTACGGCGCCCGCAGCCCAGAATGGGACCAATTTACGGCTACGGCGGCAGCGGAGGGGGTGGAGCGGGCGTTGGGCGCGCCTTCAGCTTATCGGGTTCGATTTCATTTCATTTATTTAAACTCCCGTAGACCTATTGTTGGAATTCCGTGCTTAGGAATATTTCAATCGAAAAAACGGGAAAAGGATATTATACTATGTGACGCTCTTATTCTTTGTTTAAAACTAATTTTATGATTTTGTATGCATATTCGCATAAATTGAGAAACAAAGCACCAGAGACGTAAGGTTTTATTTTAAGAAATAATTGTAGTTATTTATTCCATTTATCTTAAAATTCACTATCTTGATGATCGAAAGTCGTTGTGGTTATTAGAATTAAATCTAGTTTAATTATGTACTTGTCAAACTAAGCTCAATCGGAACTTCAGCCAAAATAAATTATAGAGAAGGGTTCGCTCAGATGGTTTGGTTATCCAGAACGAATGAACGATGATAGAATGACAAAACATATAAAAACAGATGCGGGTGGAACTGGCAAGCCCACACGACCGATAAGAACTTACCATAACCTGAGTGGTCAGTCTGAGTTCTCACCTAAACTGGCGTTTTCTCCAAACTCCACACAAGTTTTTACTAGATTTTTTTTTTATGTGACTGGACATGGATGGCTAATACCACAAGTTCTGTCATGGTATTAGCCCAACACACCACATGGGAACTAGGTGCCATGCCAGGACCTTCCTTATATTGCACGGCTACATTGAACTGGATAGAAAACACGGACAATTTTCATTGCCGCTTCGACCATCGTTCATACAATGCGATGGTACCAACCCGGGCGGGATAAACCCTACCACCTAGTAAGTAAGGAAGGGGACCTACAGCTTAACGTGGAATCCGAACCACGGCCAGCCTCTCTCAACGGTCGAATGGTCACCCATCCAAGACCAGACCGGACCCAGCGTTGCTTAACTTCGGAGAGCGATCGCCGAAGTGTCGCGCCACTGGGCCACTGAGGCTGATTCTGTGGTTTTACTTCTTCAAGCTGTCAAAGTCAAACGCGGACTTCCGATTTGTATGAAGACGCGGAGTGGGCGTAAGCGGCAACGTCGACGTATTTACGGCAACGTTGAGTAAGCTGTCAAATCAAGCTCGGACTCGCAAATGTTAGTTCGCTTAACGCCCGCTGCGCGCGCTCTTCAATTTCTCCATACATTTGAAAACGCCAGTCGATCGGTTTGCCGTAACGCCAATTTAGGTGACAACTTAGACTACCGGCAGTGCGATTACGCAAAAATTGAGGATGGTGCCGCGGTACGTGTAGGTGCGCCCCCGTCTTTTCTAAAGCGCGATTACGAAGCCGTTTTTCATCCACCTACATCCAGCACGGACCAATCTGTGTCGACAATAGGTCAACTTTTGAGGTATTTGACTAGACGAGCAGACGAAATAGGCGTTTACCTCCCCGCATTTGACAGTTCTTTGCCGTTTCGTAATACCGATTCGACGCGAAATGTATGGAGTTGACCTAATTGCTGCGGGTAGCGCTGAGTGCCGCACCATTTGTGAATGCATCGATTTCGTAATCGCAAAAGCTGTCATATTGCTGTAATTACAGCAACCTACACCCAATTTTGTGCTTCGTTATTGCACTGCGGCTCTGAGCGGGCATGTGCTTAGTAAACAGCGAGCCTGGGAAGACGGATCAGCGTTTCCCTTTAGCTAAATTTGCGGTTTTGGCTGTCTCTCCCAATCTTTTTTTTATGTGGCTGAACCATAGATCTCTTCTTACACATTTTCATAAACAAATATTTGTTTAAAAATTAATTTACTTCAAATTAGGAAATATATACATTTTTAAAATTTGTTTTTGCAGATATCAATTCGGTAGGCGATTTGGGTGATGAAGATCCTAGCTAGGGCATTCCGTGCCACGCCTGAAAACTGCCGGAGATATAGCACAAGCTACGGGCTTTTTTTAAGGCCGAACACATTCTGAGTCTTATGGGAAGGTTTAAAGGAATTTATTAGGCGTTTAGGTGGGGATAGTAAAGATAAGAATAGGGCCAAGGAATCATTTTGGGGTCAGTTTAAAATATAGTACGGTATCATGAACCATCAGTGCAAAGCTTGGAGCGAATAACAAATTAAGTAAACATTTTTTTTTCTGAAAATTTGCACATTAAATATGCTAACGGAAAGCTACGTCTGCAAGTTTTGATTTTTTTGATGACTTAACTTATATACGACAGATCTTTAGAGGTTTATATCATGGATATAAGATAAGCTATAAAAAAACGGACAGACGTAACTTTCCGATGGTTTATGTAATGTGCAAAATTTCAGAAAAATATTTCCTCATTTGATTGAGGAAACAGGCTCGAGCCATTGTATGGAACTGGATCACCTGATTATTCTCTTAATTGTGTACTTTTATAAAAATATAAAGGCGATTTTATTTAATCCAGTAAGTAATAAAATTAGCCATAATTGGGGAGGCTTGTAGGTCAGGGGCGCGGGACGAATGCAGCCACGTTGCTCAGTAAGAAAAGTAATATCATCCTTAATATTACAACGATAATACAAAACCGGCCAAGTGCCAGTCGGACTCGCACACGAAGGGTTTCGTAATATCGTACAAGATTTAACTTTTTATATGAGGTAAGTATATATAAACCTATTTGTTGTTATAGTGGCAAAGTAAATACACACTCTGTGGAATTTTCTGCTGCCTATAGATACAGCCCTGTGACAGACGGACGGACAGATGGACGGACGGACGGACAGCGGAGGTTTAGTAATAGGGTTCCGTTTGCACCCTTTGGGTATGGAGCCCTAAAAAGGTTTTTTAGTCTTGAATTACTTTCTTCGCTCTGGTAAATTGCGTGTACTCTCCAGAGAATAATTTTCTCCAGAGATTGAGGTTGTGTGTTGTATATTAGCCAGTTACTGTACTCTTTATATGTATAGATTAAAACATTTACATCTTTTTTAAGTTAAACAGAGTTATACGAAATCGTTCTAAATAATGCTAGTAATTATTATTACCTGAAGGTTGATAATAATTAACCCCCAGCTTTCGGTTCGTCGGACCTCGAGTCGTGCGTTCTATACGTCTGCATGTAAAACTAGTGCACCAGAGTAAAGCACAAAATCGATGAGCTACCTGACCCAATTGTAAAGAAACTGGTTAGTTCTAGTTCTAACCACATTCGTGCGGGCGCACCTCGCGGTCGACCGAAGGAATACGCCAATTTACATGCGTATCCTCGCTTTTGCTCATAAACATTATTCAAATTGGATGAAATGCCAGCACAAATATTTTAAAAATTGAAATACTTACCATTAGGAATTCATTATTGTCAACTTCTTTAAAAAATACGCTTCAGGCATGATGCGATTTCTGACAACCAACCGAAAATATACTTTTGGCAACATTATGATCGAACATTTCAGAATAAATTGGTTCCAAATTTGAAGAAAGCACTCTACTGACTACTCTACTGTATTTGAAGCGAATTTATAGCAATAAGTTTATAAGATTTCAGCATTTGTAAGAGAACGTAGGGAAGTAAACAAAGTAGATCTAAATCTAAATAAATTATAAAAAAAACATCAAAGTAAATCTAAAAGTTAGCACATTACAAAGTAAAAGAGTATTTTACCATTACATTGCTCGGTATTAACCACTCGGGTCAACTGAGCCATTACATTTCTATAGCGTTATCGATCAACAAGACCTGACTTACTTCGTTACAAAATTATAATTGTGGCTATTAAATAATTAGCCGGACAAGGTACAACCCACAATTTGTCGTGCATAAATAAATTCCATGCAAGTTTTTATTTAAAAATTATGAAACATTCGAACCAACTATCTTGCGGTATATTGTGAAGTGAATAAATGTTGGTTACTGGTGCCGGAAAATAACTAGAACCGTGGCGGGGACGCCTCCTGGCACAAGCCGGCGGGCTAAGGTTTTGTATATGATTTAAAGATAAATTATCTACGTTAGGAGATTGTTACGAATGGAACCTCAGGAGGATGGCAGGAAATTCAACTCGACGACAAAGCTGCGCGGTCACACGACAGGGGCGTAATGGGCCAATAACTCATTTACGATCTACGACAGTGCCGCAGACGGGACGAAACGAGTTTACGGTACGTTTTTGAAAAATTAAAATATCGCGCGTGGTCGACAGCTTGCGGCTGCATAACTTAACTCTATGCATAAATAAATGTATGTAGTTAGTATGTAAAAAAATACGATTTACGGAAAGCAGATGACTTCTGGAGTATGGATGGGGGCAGTCATGCGATGAATTTTAATACTGTTATACGCCACAGAATAAAGAAAACCGTTCTGTCATCCTACTACTGTGCAAACTTCACAGGATAACTCGCAGGGCTAATGTGAAGATTCCCTGAAAATTTCATCAAAATCAGTAACGCCGGTTTGGAGTCCATAGCCACACATCGATTTTTATTGATATATAATGATAGATGGAAATACATGTATTATATACTGAAAATATTGTCTTTCATCTATGTTTTTCATCTTTGTAATCTAAAATGTTATGATATAACTAACTGACGTTGACACCCCCGTTCGCTTATTTGGGCATAGAATCAATAGGCTAGGGTAACTTAGCAATATTTTCATAAAATTTCCAATCTCTAGGTCCACCAGTTAAACTGTGCGTTTATTAATTATATTAGTATATTTTTTTTACCTCAAGACCTACGACACGGTCAAGAGAGGCCAAAGCTCTGCAGCAAAAAAAACTCACAATTTAAAATAATATTATACTTTATTTAGTGTATAAATAATAATGATAATCAATATTTATTAAAGAGTACCGTACTGTGAATTCTGACGGACTTCAGAATCACAAGACCGAAATCATTCGCGATTCAAATCATGTGCTTTCACCGTCTTTTAAAACCAAGGTCTTTGCCCGACTGACAAGAGCTTGACAGCTGTCACCGAAAACAAAACTAATGTCGGTCAACAATAGTAACATCAAACAAAATATTTCAAGCAAATTAGTCAAATGTATGTCATAAATAATCTGTATGTGGAGCATAGAAACACCCAACCGGGCAGTCCGGGTCCGGACGCAATTTGCCGGAATACCGCCCCGCGCCCCGTGCCCCGCGCACCGGATGTGCAGCGCGCCCACAAAGCGCTCCGCCGACCGCTACATCCCTCACTGTCCGCTGGTGTGTGAGCGTAATTAGGTTAGGGCCATTCAGCCATGTTTCTGCTTGAATAAGCCAGCGCGTTGCAAGGTGTCGTGGCAGCCTATAATTGTGTTTGTCGTGCAGCCAACACAGGCGGGTTTGTGGCGAATTAACCTACCCTATACATTTGATGGAGTTCCATGGCGCGGGGAAGCGGGGAGAAAGACATTTCATGGTGGGGGTTCAAGCTCCGCCTTTTATGCTAAATCCATCTACCGGAAGAACAGTTCAGCAGCAGCTATTCCGAGAGCTATTCTTAGTGGTTACAAGACTACAACTAGATAAGACTAAATTATTGCGCGCCATCTATCGGCAAATTGCAAGACCGATACATCGATACAATGTTTGAATATTGACTCAAATTATAAAATATGAGGTGTTTTACCGACCAATAAAGCGTAATTCCACCTACAGGCTTTAAATATTTGTTTCCATATTTTACAAAAAATCTCATCGTGTAATCGACTGTTCGCCGAAAATTGCGCCGCAGATCACAATATTGTCCCACAACCTAACACCGCCAGCGCCATGTCGCGAATGACTAAGCCACGCCTTCTTATCACGTGGGCTGTGACGTAGAGACCCACTTGGTGGACACAGACCCAGTTTGCTTAGACCATCTCCTCTTTACCTCTATCCTCCGTGGTTCGTGCTGTAGGTGGTCCCTTGAATTTTAGCTGTAAAACCCACACCTATTGTATGTAGTCGCAATGTGTAGTCATCCTGTTCTTGTGTTCTGCGTACAAATACAATAAATGTATTAAATAAATTGTAAAAATAATAATATTTTTTAAATCTGTAGATTTTTAAGTGAAACCTATTTGCTGGGAGTCTAAATATGAAATAAAGAAAATAAATAAATATATAATAAATAAATAAGTGTTGTGATATAGGCGCATCAGCTTAAAGCTGCTAACCTATCGATAAAAATATAATAATAATAATAATAAAGAGAGATATGAGATGAGAGATAATAGAGGAGGTGAGAGAAGAGCTGTAACACACTAAATGCTAGTTATAACGCTCGGATGGGGTGACGGCAGGGGAGAGGAAGAAGCAGTGTTGCTACGGTTGACTTATTGATTCTGTACGACCACTAATTATTGAGACTGCCAAGAGAAATACTTGTCAGGAAATTCGAACTCGGGCATTGGAATGAGTCAGGTTCAAAGAATTTTACATGTGCATCTGAAGGTACGGAAGCATTGCATTCTATGGATACCGCATGATTTGACGGCCAGAAACGACTGCGTGTTGAGTGGTGCCGTAAATTGATAACAAAGAGGGCAATCGTTGGCTGTATATAATATCGTGACAGGTGACAAAACTGGGGTGTACTGCTTTGAACCGCAAAAGAAAAAACCAATCGGCAGAATGGGTCTTTCCTTTTGGATATTTGCCTGTGAAAGTTAAGAAAAGTCGAGGTACTGGTAAGAAAATGCTTGCTTCTTTCTTCGGTAAATCAGAACATAAAACAAAAGTGTTGGTTGAGGACTAAAGGACAGTGACTGCAGATTGTTATGTAAACACTGTTAGATGGCGGGAGTAGTCTTTACAAATAAACTGATATTTGTCATGAGCTGTTGCATATGACATGAATTGTTTTACTTTATACTTTTGTAAACTTAGACTAAGAGGACGTTGAAAAAAAACCAGCGGAGTTTCTTGCCAGTTCTTCTTCGCTGGGATTTCCGAACTGGCTAATGATAAAATATGACAAATCCGAGTGCAGTGTACTGTCTATGGATGATGAATAAACAATAAAAACTAAAAAAAAACTTGCTTGCCCAGAGAGTGCTAGAAATAGTTCGCGAAAAGCGTCCTCGAAGCAATGCCGTCATTCACCACGATAACTCGTACCCAGCATATTCCGCTAACTAAGGTAACGCATGCGTATTTGAAGGCTTCAAATCCGAACTACCCACAAAAGTCATCGACTGCTGCTCCCGCTGTGGCGCCGCCGCCGTCGCGCTGAGCCGCCGTGCGTGCCAAAATACCAAAGTGGACCAGTGAACATAAATATTATGCAGAACATTATAATCATAAGTTGTTCATCAATCATAATCATTGTCTTCATACTACCTAAGTTTTATAACGTTGGCATGCATTTTTTTATACTACATGAATAAATAAATAATAAAAAAATAAAGAAACTGATGACGCATTCGCCATGCAGCCCAGACCTTGTACCTTGCAACTAATTTGGTTTGTCAGAGTTAGAGTTAAGCTTAGTGATTTACGATTTACGAGCCCTGAAGCGGCGGTAAATGCTGAAGAAAGACTGGTCCAACTGCTTTTTACAATGGTTCCAAGGAATGCAAAACTGAATTTATTGTGCGGGCATATACTTTGAAATACAATAAATGTATCACAAGTATAACATCTAGTTAGGGTTCCGTACCCAAAGGGTGCCAACGGAACCCTATTACTAAGCCTCCGTTGTCCGTCCGTCCGTCTGTCACAGGGCTGTATCTCATGAACCGTAATAGGTAGGCAGCTGAAATTTTCTCAGAATGTCTATTTATTTTGCCTCTATAACAAGAAATAGACAAAAAGTAAAAATTATAAAAATTAAAGGGGGTCCTCCATACAAAAAACGGATTTTTGTGTTAATTCTTGTACGATTGTACGGAACCCTTCGTGTGCGAGTCGGACTCGCACTTGGCCGGTTTATTGTTTACCAGAGTGAAGACACTTTCACTTTTGTCTAAGCTATGCCCTAAGTAAAAGGTCCATCAAGAGCATTATAATGAGAATCTCAACACAACATTTTTATTTCTGTCTTACACAAAAATGGAACACTACAAAACGTTTAATTCGCGCGTGTTTACTATTGTCTTTTGTTGACAATAGGACGAAGTTCAATTTATTGTTTATTTGTGAAACATGAGACGATAAAACACCTCACCTATTGCCCCCATTTTAATGGAAACATTTGGGTCATGCCAGTAGCGGGACGATCGGCACGTGATATTTTAACTATTCGAAATGCATCGCTCCAATTTACTGAAAGAGGAAAATCCAATTTTCAGGCGCAGTATTTGCTCAAATGCTAGTTTGAGGAATTGTAGTGTGCGTCTATTTTTAATAACCCGGGTTAGTTCCTCAGTATTTATACATTTATCAGTTTTTGAGGTAACTTAGTGTAGTTTGACTACCATAAAAGTTTAAATAAATAAAATGAAACAATGAGGCTCTGTTACATATAAAAACCGGCCAAGTGCGAGTCGGACTCCCACACGAAGGGTTCCGTATCAAGTTTTTTGTATGGGACCCCCCTTTTTATTTTATTTTATTTTTATTTTACCTATTTGTTGTTTTAGCGGCAAAATTAATACAAACTTTGTGAAAATTTAAGCTGCGTTCCTATTACGGTTCATGAGATACAGCCCTGTGACAGACGGACGGACGGTAGGACGGACGGACGGACGGACGGACGGACAGACGGACGGACAGCGGAGGCTTAGTAATAGGGTTCCGTTTTCACCCTTTGGGTACGGAACCCAAAAATCCGATGTCCGAGCGGTCGTTCGATTGTGCAGAAGTAGCGCTTGTAGTCGTGTAAGGTGGTTACACGCGCGCGCTGATCCGCGCGGCCAGTGAGCTGGGCACGCGCGTGTCACTGTGGTGTCGGGCGGCGTTCGACAGCCCATCGCGTCGGATAGTGCCGGTAATGCGACGATTGTTTGTGCAGTCCCCCGCCCTGCCCCAGTGGTCCAGACCCCAGGACAAACAGATAGCGCCCTCCTCGATGCAGAAGACACGAACGATTACATTATGTACAGTCGTTTCGTCTGAAATCTATACACTGGAAAAGTGTGGTGCAAGCTGAACCTAAGGATTAGATTAATTATAATAAACCTTTTTTTATGCGACCCGACATGGATGGCTAATGCCACACAACTACCGTTATGATATTAGCCTAATACACCACATTCCCGAAGGAATTCGGTGTCATGCCAGGACCTGATGAGCACGGCTACATTGAACTGGATGGAAAACACGGACAATTTTTCATTGCCGCTTCAACCATAGTTTCATCCAATGCGGTGGTACCAACCCGGGCGTGCTTACCCTGTCAGGGGACCTACAGTTTTACATGGGTTCAGAACCATGGAACAGCTCGCATTCGTAACGAAATCACTGCACTGCACTTATCCAATTCAGAAAGAGAAAGAAAGTGCTGCATGACCGCGCGAGGATTTGAACCCAGACCTCTCGGATGAGATGCAAGTCCTCTAGCCTCTAGACCACGAGCTGTTCAACCTACTTAAATGAGGATACATAATAAATATAACAAAATTTAAAATATGTTTTAACTATCTAAAACCCTATAATATATACATATAATAACGTAAATATGTTGTCGCAAGATACCGCCACCACCATTAATAGTGCGATTAGCGACAGTACGTCATTAAAACTGACTCAACACACGAGCTCGAACCCGATGGCACGAGTTGCCAAGAGTCGTCGATACGGAGAATGTTAATGGCAGCTAGAGAAATAAACACGTGAAAAACAAGCGAGTGGTAACGTACTATTTAGTGACTTTTAACGACTGCCCACTGATTCGATCTGACGAAAAAACAGCGATGAAGATTTGATTGGGTCTTAAGCTTTAGAGATCATTGAAATTTGAGGAAACTTTTGAAATTGATGAGAGATCAAGTTGGTCATTGCTGGTTCTTCAAAGGAATGCAGATGGCGCCATTATCGTATGTTTTTATAAATTACAGTTATAATTTAATTTCATCTGCGGATTTCTCACATAAAACGCCCTCCCAATGCAAAAAATAATCTCAAAAATACTAAAGATGATGCAAAAAGTACCTAGGATCATATCATAACCCAAAACTACCCTGGGATTACGTACTCTGAGAGATTAAACTTAAATGAATACGAAAGATTAAGTTACAGTTAATTTATGATATTACACTACTCCGGGTAATCCATGGATTTAGTTAACATTGTGTATTGCTTACGATCTATGACTTACACATATTTTAATGTAACGATTTATATTAGATAGAGTGGTTCCTGGCTATACGGCTTTAGGACTGCGGGATGAATAAGGGCATTATTTATCTTACACGTTTGTAATTATTAAGTTAGTGTTACTTTAGGTACCAATTAAAATACGGCTTGATCCACGGCCATTTGCGCGTGTAGGGGAACGGCCATAATAACCTGTCGAATCCTGTTATTCCTTTGTACAGCTATTTTCTTCGATTCTTTCAATTTCAATATGTCACTGTTCAACCCTCAAGGTTCAACCTGAGATTCTGCTTGACTTAAATCAATTAATATGTCACTGTTCAACCCTCAAGGTTGAACCTGAGATTCTGCTTGACTTAAATCAATCAATATGTCACTGTTCAACCCTTAAGGTGCAACCTGAGATTCTGCTTGACTTAAATCAATCAATATGTCACTGTTCAACCTGGGATTCTGCTTGACTTATATCAATCGACAGTCAATCAAACTTTTATTAACCTTCATTAGTTGTGGGAACTCGTTCGATTTCGGAAAAGTAACCGTAAAGCCACTAGCACGGACACGTCACGTCTCATTCACCGGTGGGGAGCACTTACCCGCAACAAATATTCATTTCCATAGTAACTCAATTCACTTAATGTGGTTCTGTAGGAGCGCTCGCCGCCCACGTATCGATCGGTGCGTCTTGACAGCCCTCCGGGCGAGCCGAAACCGAAAGCACTCACGTATCGATTTGTACCACATTAACCACTTACACGCTTGCATGATGTGGCATTTCAGTGTTATCGTGACACGCGCCTGACTCCAATAACGTCCGATTTGTTTGCACAGGGTGTTAACGGAGGTTTGGTCCAAACGTTGACCAGGTATTCCTAGGAATATTTGGAGCAAAAATGGTAGATAACATATTGTTGTGCAGCTTAAAAAACTTCGTCGCATTTTTTTGAAGTCGTTAAAATCGTTTTTTAAGTTGGTTCTATACCTTTGCTCCAAATATACCTAGGCATACCTGGTTATCTTTTGGACCATACCTCCTTCCCTTACGTCCCGTATGTTCATCGGAATTTATGGATATCAGACTAGGTGGTCCAGTGGCGCGACGCCTCAATAATCAAGGTTAAGCAACACTGGGCGCGGTCGGGTTCTGGGTGGGTTACCATTCGACCGTTGGACTGGCCGTGGTAATTGAATGAAAACCGCGAACGCCGGAATACCTACTTCCATCTATTGCATATTTGTGTATTGGGATCGGCTCAGTCCGATCCAGTCTCCGCAGCCCGCCTCATAGATTCCTTCCCGGGGAAAGTGTTTTTGCTTTTATTTGAACTGCTCGTTTCTTAACTGAATTTCACAGCGGGTTGTTGACGATAACTAGATTGGAGAATGAAACTCGTGGAAGATCGTAGTAGCTCATGTTTTATTTGGAAAAGCGGCTACCCTTCGTTGCACTCAAAGTAATAAACTAGGCGGCTGGTCTCACTTTGACCGGTTTATATCCGGTATATCTAATCACTTATAATATTCTACATGAAACTGTTCACATAATATTATACATTTCGCCGAGGTCTGTCGAGTGGTATAGGAGGATGTAGCCATTGACGGTTACATGTACAGCTTGATAACTGCTCTACAAGGTAATCGAATTCGATTTATCTTTCTTTATTACGTGGCTGGCTACAACCCCTAGCGTGTACATTCATTTTGTAGAACTCGGCGTGCTCTAAAGAAATACAAATACATGTTAACCTAAACAACACAGAAGTAATTTGCTATAACGTGGCCATTTTCACAATATATTATCGTCCTGGCGTGGCTGCGCTTTCTGGTGGAACTCGATGTCGACCACGGAATATTGAGGTGGTGTCGACGGTGGCGCCCGCATACGTAGAAGCACCGCAAGCATGATCCGGCCGTTCTGCCGTCAACAGCGGGTCATGATACATTGGTCACACTGCGTTCTCGCGTTACGTGTTACAGCTCTTTGAACTACAATAAACAGCGAATAAACATATTCACGCGACCATTAGCTAAGGTTCGGTCCGACCTTGGGATTACGCGTATTGTACCAACGCAACGAACCCAACACAAAAGCTTTCTGTGAATTTAGCTGATCACCTGATTAGCTGGTATAAACGTGATATGCATGGACTCAACGCAAATACTAAACTGATAGAATGAATCGTGACTGAATCCTAACCGATTGAGTTCAGTTCAAGTCCGAAATGACCTCCGGAATGTTGAAGTGTACTTCGAGAACCCGCAGAAATCAGAATAGATCAGTTTTTTTTTTTATTATTTTTTTTATGCGACCTGACATGGATGGCTAATACCACACAACTACCGTTATGATATTAGCCCAATACACCACATTCCCGAAGGAATTTGGTGCCATGCCAGGACCTTCCCTTTATGAGCACGGATACATTGAACTGGATGGAAAACACGGACAATTTTTGATCATGATTATGATTATTGAATCAATGATTATGCAAAAACCAAATAAGAAAATAGCACATGGGGCCAGCTTCGGACACGTGACCTCCGCCTCCAAAATAAATCCGCCATTTTGAAAAACATCCCATAATTATCGTTATCATAAACCATATAATTATCGAACCTGCTCATAAAATTTCACGAGAATCGGTTGAGAAATGCGACCAGCACAGGAGAACAGCCGGACAGCCGGACGTGCCAAAGAATTTTTGAATTCAGAACTCGTTCACGCCCAGGGTTGCTTTACACGGAGGCTGACAGGACACTGCGGTCGTACCGCGCAAGCAATGACGATGAGTTTAAATTGTTTCTTTTTCATCGCAGAGCGCCAGTGAGATATTTATACCAGTAAACATTAGGGGCCGAATGCATGTTACAGCGAGGAAGGAAGGACGTTATTGGCAACTAAAACTTGTTTGTATGGGGCGACGCAGCCATTCAGATCTTAGCTTTCCTGTGACTTCACGACAGCCTTAAGCGAACTAATTACAGTCAGTGCATTCCGCTATGCTGCCGCCATAAGAATGAGTCTAGATCGCCACCCCAGTCCTTCCTCGCTCGCTGACATTGAACCACGCATTGAACTAAGAGGTCGAGCACCGAAGTCGTCACAGTGAAGTTTGGATGTAGCAGTAGCGGGTCGCATGTTTGAGTGTGCCGCTGCGACAGCCGTCGTGCAAATACGAACTTGAAAAATAGCTCCAGATTGGTCAGTCTGAGTTCTCACCTAAATGGACGTCTACGTAACTTCGAAGTTACGTAAAAGCGTCAAACTTCATTTTTTTTTTATGCGACCTGACATGGATGGCTAATACCACACAACTACCGTTATGATATTAGCCCAATACACCACATTCCCGAAGGAATTTGGTGCCATGCCAGGACCTTCCCTTTATGAGCACGGCTACATTGAACTGGATGGAAAACACGGACAATTTTTTATTGCCGCTTCGACCATCTTTTCATCCAATGCGATGGTACCAACCCGGGCGGGCTTAAACCCTACCACCTAGTAGGGGAAGGGGACCCACAGTTTTACATGGATTCCGAACCATGGAGCAGCTCGCATTCGTGACGAAATGCACTTATCGAACTCGGAAAGAGACAGACAGTGGTGCATGTCGGTATTGAACCCAGGCCTCTAGTACGCTAGGCCAGTCCCTGCGCCACTAGGCTACGAGCCGCTCGTTTATATTCGATATTCTGTTGTTTTACTTCTTCAAGCTGTCAAAAGCTGTTAAAGCTTCTAAGTCAAACTCGGACTTCCGATTTGAATGAAAACACGGAGTCGGCGTAAACGGAAACGTCGACGTATTTACGCCGACGATGAGTACGCTGTCGAATTAAACTCGGACTCGCAAATGTTAGTTCGCTTAACGCCCTTGGCGCGCGCTCGTTAATTTCTCCATACATTTAAAAACGCCAGTCGATCGGTTTGGCGTAAACGCCAATTTAGGTGACAACTGGGACTTCGGGCTCAGGATACAGTGGTAAAACGTCCGTCACCCACCATTCCGTGGACGTGGGCTCAAAGTCTCCGCAGGCTCGTTTGGCATTTTCAGCTTCCTACGCTGCTGGGCGCCTTAACACAGGCTGAAAGTTATTTTTAACGGACAGCACGACAGGAAAATCTCTGTAAATTCTATATTTGGGTAAGTTATTGTTCTTATTTTTTAAATCTTTCGAAATAATGCTTCGGAATGCACCGACAAGGTTTTATTGCAGCTTCGACTTTAGGATGGTAACCATGCTAGTTTGTGATTTAAGCTAGTAGGGAAGGGTGCCTAAATGATCACATGGATTTCGTACCATAGAACAACTCGAATTCGAGACGAAATGCCAACGAGGCGGATTTTGAACACTCATTTCTCATTCTGAGTTGGATGAGAGGATTTCGTCACGAATACGAACTGATCCATGGTTCGGGTTCCATGTAAATCTATTCGTTATCTTCTCCTACTAGGTGGTAGGGTCTTATGATTATTTAAATTATGACATTTTTTTTCCATTTATTTTGGATTCAAACAGTCACTCATACAAATTATCAATAAAGTCGATCAAGCTTAGACCTATAGATCCGACAAAATTAACTAAATAACAAAATGATAATAATAATCACTGTTTTATTATTATTATTATCATTAGTATAATTTTTACGCAGACAGTTCAGCACATACATAGCTAGCATACTAATACATATAAATCAAACAAAACATGAATGAACCAAATAACGAAAGTAAGGAAAACAAAAATTTAATAAAAAAGTGAAATGTTTATAATATGTGAAATAAAAATAATGCATTTATTAAAAAATGTTTCCGTTTTTTATCTGGATTTTAAATGACACCATTGAGGCATTTAGAAACAGGTCTATTTTATGAAAATGAGTGTTGTAGTTACTGGCTTAGGCCGTGCCATGGGCTTAGGTACCATTCGTTCCATGGTATATCCATGGAGGTGAGGAAATTACCTCCATGGGTATATCTCAAAAGAAACAAGGATGTTACATTCGATAGTGTAATGGGCGCGTACAAAGGCGCGCGCTATCTCGGGCCAAATCACGCAGCTACCTCGTTTGATGTCGCTCCCCCGAGCCACCCCCGACCCCTCGTGTCACCAGCAACCAATCCCATTACGATCGATGGGCTTGTGCCCGTGCCCAAGCATACGCAGTAGCTTTCAGATCGAGTGGAGCTATAGTCGCCTATACAGGGGGTTGACACAGGTCGAGCGATTGTCGAGGTAAAAATGATTGCATGACTGTTGGGGGGTGGAATTTATTATATTTGTTTCAAACGGTCTATAGCGGCTCGCAGCGCAGGGGAGCGAGGACTTGAGACAGGTTCGATCCCCGTCCCGTTCATTATCCATTTTCTTGTTATTTCTGGTGGATAAGTGCATTTCGTTGCGAATGCGAGCTGTTCCATGGTTCGGAATCCATGTACAACTGTCGGTTTCCTTGATAATTTTATGTATTTCATGGATACGACATTACCGTTATCTCATTAATTTGAGGTTCAGCGACATCTACATTTGAAGCATTGTAATCAGATTCAGAAAATAATCTGAAAAGTTTTGGTCGTGACATTTTTTGGTTTCCTGCCCTTCCAAGCCCGCCCGGTTTGTGACAAATTGTCCGGGTTTTCCATTCAGTTCATGTATCTCATCAGTGCTTTCGTAAAAATAACCTTTAACTTCGTAGAGACGAAACGTTCGAGTAATAAATAAACGTAATTGACGAACAATCTGTAATCTATTCTTGATTGCGATGAATTGATTGCAAAAAAATAATCGAAAGCATACTCGTCGAAAGATTGCACGCCCCCGCTGCGCTGCCTGTCCCCCTAGTCGGGTATGAGTGTTTACACAAACGCTAATATATTTTATTATGAAGAGAATATTTCCATCACCGTTAGTACAGGGTGTCTCGCAGATAAGAGTCCTATTATAATTAATACCAAACAAATCGTATGGTTCGCTCCAAGCGTTATCAGTCAATGCCTAAAACAAGCCTAATTTCCTGTCGGCTGATATATCTATATGTGTATCATATGTCGAAGTATACCTATTTATGGTTCATGGTATCTATAAAAATGTAAATGACTGTGAGACATGGAAGAATCACCTGTCAATGTCGAATAAACAGTCTCATTCGAAATATTTGTTTCAGTATCGAACCTGAGAGTGTAGTAATAACAAAATCAGAATGATCGATAAAACATACTGTAGGCCTATTAAGAGTTACGCATGTACTTATCATTAAATCGCTTCGATAACCTATTTCGCTAACTTGCATTTTAAGGGATTTAAGCATTTATATTTGTGTAGAAATATGAAATAATATACACGCGTTGGAAATATATACCTACAGAAATATTTTTAATTAGTATAGTTTGTGTATACAGTTATAATATTTACAAGTTTGTCAATTAGTTAAGTTTTATTACACTTTTTTTTGCTACCTTTCATGCTTTCGTGATATCCCTAGGGTATACTGGCAGAGAATGCTATTTGGTATTAAGCGAGGTATTAAGTGTTCCTTTTTGCCATTGTTTTCTGTAAAACGAGCAAATAAATTATATTTAAATTTCATTTTCAAATATAAAATCCATGGACGGGCGATTTGTGTACACCTCATATGCTCTATTCATTTGTGTAAGCTAGAGTATTTCGTCAGCTAACACAAAATGAATAGAACAGCAGAGTTATCGAAGAGATTTAGTGATAAGTTATGCGTAACTCGTAATCTGTCTACTGAAGATCGAGACTGAAGCAAGAAAACTCCAGATTCAGTTCTGAGCTACCGTGTTCTCATAATTCCGGTTAGGAGTGCTGGATGTATTCCTCCCAAGGTCAAGAGTGTGGCGTCGGCGTTCGGCGTTGTGGTGTCAATGGACGCGACGGGACGCTGGAGAGATGCCAGCTCGGAGGAATCTGTCCGCCGAGTCGGCGCCACGGCGACACGTTCACGTTCGCTTGTCCCCGCCGCGCGAGCACTGTGGTCGGCGAAGGGGGACGCGCGATCGTGAATAGTAAAGGAGGATATTTGCATAAATTATTGGCATGTGTTTCTTTTAGTCTTACCACTGTTAGGAACGTCGTCGCAGTTGGTTAAATTGAGCTTTTTGAATAGTGCGAGTAAAATCTCTTAAGGTGGCTCTTCCCGAAGGGACTTACTCATTCGCGGGCACGGTACAAAACCGTTCTATTACTCTCTGGACTTTGTTTCAAAGAATATATATCCTGTAATAATATATACTATCCTGGTCACAGAATAAGTAATCGTTCCTGGTTGGTCTATGCATAGTTCGCGGTTATTTACATTATATGTAAATAACCGGTTATACATAGGCTCAGTTTATTTACATTATATATAGTTGATCGTGGGAGTTTGTACACATTTTGAATCTATATACAAATCAAGCACGACTGCTCTAAAAAGTCTGACTGATCATTGAAGATACAGTTATTAAATAGTTTGGGAAAGATTACCCAAACGAATAAATTATAATTTACTGCGTATTTTTATTCCACAAGTCCTTATTATTAAAATAAGGTTTACATTTATTAAAAAAAAGAAGCCAAAAATCGATAGACTTAACAACTACACCTTAACACGAGCTGTGTCATATTCACATGATTGTATTAGAACTTTAATGAACCAGTAATCTCATATCACTTGCTTTTTTGTAATTACCTATCTCCAGGTACACTTTTTCTTATTACAAATAACGCCACCTTCAAAATGTATACTTATTCTTGTTTTAGTGAGGGATAGTTTTGAAGACAGATCTTTATTCTTGTTACCAATTACTTCTTTGTAACTGTGTTTTATTGTCTGCCTTTGTTTTTCCTCCAATAATAAATAAATAAATAAATAAATAAAAGACTTAAAACTGGACAGAACCTAAGGGAAGTCCGACCTGGGACATCTAATAAATATTATAAAGGGGAATGTTTGTAATAATGGATGGATGGATGGATGGATGGATGGATGGATGGATGTTTGTTACTCTTTCACGTAAAAACTACTGAATGGATTTTAATGAAACTTTACAATAATATAGCTTATACATCAGAATAACACATAGGCTACAATTTATAAACATATTGTGCCCATGGGCTTTAGAACTTTCACGGGGCTGCGAAAACGATGCCGGTAGCGCTACTTCACACAGGCGGGCGCGGGGCCGGGGGCGGGGCGGGCGGTCCGACGGGGGCGGGTGCGGGGAGGGGGGGGGGGCGGGTACGGCTCGGTATTTCCCGCAACGAGATCCTTGAGAACCAATTACTCGATTTAGATGCGGATTATATCTACGTCTAGCCTGATTCTACTCAAAACTTATAGGCTACATAATATAACGCTTCATTACCAGAAGGGTGAGTGTTAAATTCTTATAATTTGCGAACCACTAACCCGATTTATGTGCGTAGTATAGGATCTCTGGGAGCAGTCAGGTTCGAGATGGGTTACTGTTTTCGATGTTGAGGCTAGCTGTGGGTTGGAGTCCACGCAAAACTTACCTACATTACACGTTACTTACTTACTAGGTAAACAATGTTGCAGTGCAAGTGCAGAAAGGTTCTGGCGACAAATGCTTTTTTTAAATAGCCACCAAATGTCAACGAAGTTCTAAATGGGAATTATTGGATGTTTCTCATTAAATCATGCTATTTCATCTCGAACGATCTTGATTAAATTTGGTAGATGGATACATTGTCCTGGACCAGTTTGACCCTATTTTGGATCAGCCATGTGGGATACTTTTTATCCATGAAATAATTTAGCCGACACTAACCCGAGCAGAGCCGGGTACCGCAGCTAGTATCCAATAAGGCCGCTCCCAGCTACAGAGACAAACTCCGAACTTCCTCCTCCGTGCCCCGAACGATTCATGTGTTCGAGAGTAGAACCGCTTTCTGCACCTGGAATCTGAGCCCGTAGTCCCAGCTGTCACTTAAATTGGCGTTTACTGCAAACCGATCAACTGGCGTTTTCAAATGTATGGAGAAATGGAAGAGCGCGCGCAGTGGGCGTTAAGCGAACTAACATTTGCGAGTCCGAGTTTGATTAGACAGGTTACTCAACGTTGCCGTAAATACGTCGACGTTTCCGTTTACGCCGATTCCGCGTTTTCATACAAATCGGAATTCCGAGTTTGAAGTTGACAGGTTGAACAAGTAAAACCACAGAATAAGTAGTAAACATTTGTATGGGGTTTGACGTGTTTACGTAACTTCGTAGTTCTGTAAACGCCAATTCAGGTGAGGACTCAGACTGACCACTCAGAGCCCAAGATGATTAAGATTATTATTAGTAGGATCACGGCTGCATATTTTCAAAGTAAAATATAGGAAGGTATATATAATTTGGGAATATAACTCATAAATCAACACTGACAAAGATTTTATGCGCCCTTGTATCAGTCTACGAGCCACATAAAAAGCAAACGTTAATTTTTTATGTTTACATTACTATAAACTCACCTATCTCGATTGCTCTGTAAAGGTATGCAAAGTAAATATAAGGGGACATATTTGTAGTATGTATCATGAAAACACTACCAAGGAATATTTAGATGTGTATTATTTGTATGTAAGAAACATTTTTACTCAACAAACAGATCGGATTCCCCAACCGAGACTCCAGTAAGACTCTTTCAGACTTAACCAGCAACGTTAGAATACATTTTACATTATTATCGCTGTGGGCATCGGATGCTGCGAGAGAGAACGTTCGAATATCAACCCTGCCCCCGCGGAATAAAGACCATTTCCGTGGAGCTTATCTTTTGTCGCAGAATAAGCCCATTCTACAGCAGGCGCACGTCTCGGGATAACCCTTCGGTTCACATAAATACTCATTTAGATAAATACAATTTAGCTGCCTCAGAGCGGGAGTTCAGGATGATACCTATAGCCCATAATATTGCCCTTAAATATAAACCTTTCAATGCTGCCGGGATCGATACAAATGTATAAGTAATATATAGGTATTTACTTATTACCTTTTCCTGCAGTAATATTATGTCTCGTTCAGCGTTACGGGCAAGGATTTGACCCGGCGTTGCCTCGGATTTACGCCTGTGAATTTTATGTCGAAAATCGCAGGGTTTAAAAAAATGCATATTTCGTTGCTAACTATAATACTATCCAGATATGGTACACTCCAGCCTAAAGGCCCCTTCATTACTTACTAGCCCGCCCGGGTTGGTTCCATCGCATTGAATGGAAGATAGTTTCAGCGGCACCGAAAAACTTTGCGTGTTGTCCGCCCAGTTTAATGTAACAGTGCTCAGATAAAAGTAGGTTCCGGTATGACACCTAGCTTTTTCGGGAATGCTGTGTGTCGGGATAGTAAGCTAATAGTATTGTCGTCCATGGCTAGTTTCATGTGTCTATACCATAGCAGAACGTAACACCACATCAAGCCAATTGTGAATGATATAAGATTACCTGATTGTTACGCTCCGTGGTAACACTCTAGTAAATCCATCCAAAAACATCCAAAGACCTCATATGTGAATGATATGAAAGATGAATCCAGCAAAGCTGAACAATTTTTCATTGCCGCTTCGACCATCTTTTCATCCGATGCAATGGTACCAACCCGGGCGGGCTTAAACCGTACCACCTAGTAGGGGAAGGGGACCTACAGTTTTTCACGCATTCCGAATCATGAAGCAGCTCGCATTCGTGACCAAATGCACTTATCCAACTCAGAACGAGAAAGAAAGTGGTGCATGAACAGGGCGAGGATTTGAACCCAGACCCCTGGTATGCTAGGCAAGTCCCCGCGCCACTAGGCTACGAGCCGCTCAAACTTAATGTCGCTGAAACTCAAATTAATGAGAGAACGGTAATGTCGTATTCATTAAATAAATACATAAAATTTATTTTTTTACTTAAATTGTCCTTGACTGCATACATATCAAATTCGTTGAAAAAAGCAACCTACTTGCTTAGTACGAAAAAGTATATTTTTAACCGACTTCGAAAAAGCAGGAGGTTTTTTTTTCGACTGTATTTTTTAAAAATCTTTGTTGCCTCAGAAATTTTACCCGGGTGAACCGATTTTGATGATTTTTTTTTATTTGAAAGCTGGTGCTTTTCGTGTGGTCCCATTTGTTTATTTTTAACCGACTTCAAAAAAAGGAGGAGGTTATCAATTCGTCTGTATGTTTTTTTTTGACAATGATATCCATGAGATAATCATAAGTCTTAAATTTGCTTTAATATGTGCGCGACAAATGAATGAATAACTCAATATAACGTTAATCGATTTCTATTATTCTTTTTTTATCGTAAAGGACGTGTGCAAATTAGTTAGTGTACTTCAGATTCACTAAAAATAAACAAATAAATAAACTTCAAACAAAAAGCACTAAAAAGTAAAAAAAAGAATTTGCATTTTTGTAGTTACGATTTTTGTAATTTTTGAGTCGGTGTCAGCTAAGGTAGCCAAGGTTCTCTTGACTGGCGCAGTGCGTGCCCGGCTGACCCCAACTCAGAAAATAACAAAAATCGTAACTACAAAAATGGTAATATTTTTTTTACTTTTTAGTGCTTTTTCTTTGCAGTCGGTTTTTTTTGTTTTTGGTAAATTTTTTTACTTAGATGCTAGGAGCTCCTGTACTACAGCAGGTTGAAACTAGATGTATTATCCACCTCTGTTCGTGCCTCGTTCCCCTTGATCGTCCCCCTCACCCGCACCCACCGCCTCCTGACCCACATCCTGCGATTGCTGAATCCTTGGAACACGTACCCCCGTCTTCCTCCACACTGTTTAATACATAAGCGAAGAGTCGTGTTCGGTTTCCGTGCGGCGAGTGTTTTTTTGTTTGTTCATTTCGAATGCGTGTTGTACGCGGGTTTGTTTAGCAGACGAAAATCTCTAGGAACATCGTGCATATTACACAAGTGAGTTTGCATATATTTGCTTTAAAAGCTTGTTTTTAAAAATGTTTTTACGTAAAGTTCTGTACCCAAAGGGTGCCAACGGAACCCTATTACCATTTTATCTATTTTTGTGTTAATAATTGTACTTAATTATGACAAGGGCTTTTTACACCTACAGTTACACCTAAATTTTAATAACCTTTAACTTTGGCAATTTATATTTATGTTGTTTAAATTAATTAATTAAGATTATTTACTACGCTCTAAACCTCGGTTTACTGATCTGGTCTTTGTGTTGTTAGAAGAAATGTATTTTAACCATGAATATTGTCAATGACAATTTCAAGTGTAGTTTACTACCATATGACTGCTAAATAAATAAATTACTAAGCCTCCGCTGTCCGTCTGTCCGTCCGTCCGTCCGTTTGCTACAGGGCTGTATCTCATGAACCGTAATAGGTAGGCAGCTAAAATTTTCACAGAGTGTGTATTTATTTTGCCGTTATGACAACAAGGGGGCCCCATACACAATTGTTTTGTGTTAAATCTTGTTCGATGGTACGGAACCCTTCGTGTGCGGATCCGACTCGCACTTGTTGCAAATTTCCTAGGCAAAATTCAGTCGGAAATTAAGTGAAATATCGTTTTAAATCTCAAAGATTTTGCATTTCACAGGAAGCCAAGTTAACGTTATTGGGCTGCTGTAGCCCAGGGCACGGGGTTGTGCTTCCCATTCTCTTGCGAGAGATCATGTGTTTAATTCCCGCCCCGTTCATATACAACTTTCTTTATCTTTCCCAAATCTTAATGAAGATTATCTCTCATAGGAATATTCTACCCATTTCTTAGTTAGAGCGAGTTTCGTTCACTTCTCTACGGAGATTTAGTTTTTAGGACAACTTTAGATTTCATCAGATAATCCATTTCCTTCTATTTGCGAATTTTCACATAAATATGTTTTCTTATAAAATCGAAAACCCGTCGTATGCTCAGACGACATCAAGCGAATGGTTTTCCGAAAATGGACTGAGATTGGATAAAATCGGTTTTGCCTATGCCTTCATAGGTATACCGTTATGCCCAACATATTTCTTAACTTTTGATATGATACATGTAATAATATTTTTTTGAATAGCTACAAGAACGAAATGTCTTTGTATTTTGACTTTCTTGACGGTTATCCTTAGTCTGTAGTAATCTAACGGAAAACGAATGTCGGACCTGTTTTATTTTTAAACTGGTATGTTAGTGCTAATTTAGAGTAATTTCCTCATAGCACGCAATTGAAAGCATTTATATGTATTGCTAATGCTAAATCAAGCTAAGCTCAGGCTTCGATAAAAAACCAGCCAAGTGCGGGTCGTACTCACAGACGAGGGCAACCATCTTACAAGATTTAATTTGCCCCCATTTAATAGGTAAAAAAAATATATTTTACCTATTTGTTGTTACGGCAGCAAAAAAAATCACACTGTGGAAATTTAAGCTGTCTACCTATTACGGTTCATGAGATAAACCCCTGTGACAGACGGACGGACAGCGGAGGCTTAGTCATAGGATTTCTTTGGCACCCTTTGGGTACGGAACCCTAAAAAGCGATACCGCTCGAAACGGAACATTTTCCAACTGCACTCTGACGGCACCGATCAACCCTTAGCGCCCGATTTAAGCATTACTCACGGTTAATTGTGGTCGCTCTGCTAACCGCGCGTTGGCTGGGGAGGCGAGCTCGTGTCACCCAGTTGGCACGCGGGGCTGGCACTCCACCAAGCACCCAGTCGCCCGGCCGGCGGAATTCGCGGAAGATGGGCCTCAGGCGACCTTTGCCTTTGACGGTTAGCAAAGTGATGCCGTTAAACGCTGGCGCAAGTTTGGCATTGACCCCTGATACGCCCCTGTTACGCCCAGTCAATGTTTTCTTCAGAGGTAGAGAAACAGCTTTGGGCGTGGTAGGGTAAAGTTTGTACCCGAACCCATCCGCAGCTGCATACAGACAACGTATAATATGTACGCAGCACCATTATAAATTGGTGAATACAATTAATATTTCATTTAAGGCTGTTCCGACCCATATAAAGTTGTTTGCACACATAACGCAAAAAGTATTGCACTTTAAGCCACGAATTAATAATAAAAGTTTGATATAGTCATATTACTTGCAGCGAAAACAATTTCACAATTTCAGGATTATTGGTTTTGTTACAATTTATTTAAATACGATTTTTATTTAACAGCGCCATCTAACGGTGTAAAACTTCTAATCGGCAATTACAACGAAACCATTAAACCTGAAATTGTGAATATGTTTTCGCTGCAACTACTATGGCTATATTGAATATTTTTGACGAATTCGTGCCTTAAAGAGCAATACTTTTTGCGTTCTGTGTAAAAAAAACATTGTATGGGTCGGAACATCCTTAAGACGGATTTTCTTCAATAGAGTTTCCATTATATGACCATTTTAATCATGCACCTAAGCCCATGTACCTTTATTTGTGTTTTGCACTGAACAAAATTATGTGCAACTGTTTACTTTTTTAACAAAGTTAAAATTCAGTCATTTATAGTAAAGTATTTCTCATTACTATTATTGTTTTACCGTAAGTATCTATTAAGGTGGCCCAACTCGGCGGGCCTAACTCATTCGCGGGCACGGTACAAAACCGTGCTGTTGCGCTCTGGGACCTTCTCTGTTTCAAAGAATAAGACAGGCTCCGTGATGAGGAAGATGCAACATGTGCACAAAAAAGATAATGTTCATAGTGTATGATTTGGTAAGATTTACGAAAATTTTAATTTCAAATCGACTTATAGCTAAAAGTAAACCACGACCGCTGTAGTCAAAACTCTAACAAAAACCAAATAGATCATAGATCTTGATTAAATAAGCTATGTCTAATGACTAATCTTTTTACGATGTTCTTACTTTATCATTGCGTAATCCACCTCCGAAGTTATTGTATAAAACGCGCGAAAAATTCGAACTTTCGGACCTTATAACTTAGAAACCAAACACAATTTTACAATGCCAATGGTCATCAGACATCTAGTTCGATCAAATAAAGCTATTTTAAGCATAATTTGGGATATCTGACAAGAAATATGGGCGTGATCTTCTTTCCCCTTTTGTATGGGGAGATGAGCGGGATGGGCCACCTTAATGAGCCAAAACAGTTAATATTTAACAGTTATTTTTACCGATTGAACAGTACTGCTTAGTCAAAATATCAGATGATTTTGAAATAGTTATATTAACTGATTGAACATTACTGCTGACTACAAATTAGGCATGCAACACTGTCCAGTTTCGTGAGGTACGGTAATTTTAAGAGATTGAACAGGACCCTTTCGCTGAATATAAGACATAAATATGAATGAAAAAAAAAAACTAAAGCTAGAGACAGTATTCATAAAGTTAGGGAAATAGTAGGAGAAAACAGTTATTGCAGACATTTAAAAAACAATAATTGATACAGTAATATTTGCAGTCGTATTCAGAGTAAACCTGTCAAAACTTGGTACGAAATTAGCACCGGACTAACCGTACAAAAAACCGGTTTAGTCCTTAATCCCCCGGACCTTAGTACGCTTACTAAAGTTAGTCCGTCCACTCTGAATACTGCTGCTAATGTTTAAGGCTAACTGTTTTCACTCAGTTAGAGTAACCGATTTATTTAGTTGCCTCTATTTTATCGTTGCAAAACGGTTATTATTATCGAAATTACGGTTAGATTCACTGATATTTTTTTTCAGTGTGGGTCTGAGGACTAAATTAGATAGATATCTTGTATAGATGAATTAAACTCGTTGAGAAAATCTCTAGACACAAGTTGCGTGCAGTGTTTCCATTTTATTACCAGACCTCCGGTCTTTAAAACAGTTTTGTCAATTTTTAGGGTTCCGTACCCAAAGGGTGAAAACGGAACCCTATTACTAAGCCTCCGCTGTCCGTCCGTCCGTCCGTCTGTCACAGGGCTGTATCTCAGTAACCGTAACAGGTAGACAGCTGAAATATTCACATAGTGTGTATTTATTTTGCCGCTATAACAACAAATAGGTAAGATTAAAAAATAATTAAAATTAAAGGGGGCTCCCATACAAAAAAACGTGTTTTTTTTACGATGGTACGGAACCCTTCGTGTGCGAGTCCGACTCGCACTTGGCCGGTTTTTCCTCACTTATTAGCTCTGCATGTCGAAACAACGTCCATAAATGTATGTAAATAAAGTGTATTTGGGAGTTTTCCCGTACAACCGACTGAATATGTTTTTCGGTGGACAAGTGGAGCTATTTTTGTCAATAGACGGCACATTTTCCTTGTCGGCGGGCTGCGAGGGTGGTGGCGGAGGGGCGTGACACTGTCTCCCTCCCCACCGGAGGCGCCATCCGGTTCTTACTTCATAACATTATGAACTTATACGACTAGAGTCCGTGCGGAAAGAGAACCTTCTCGTAAGATATGAGGCCGCACATGTGCACATTTACCGTATTTGTCCTGTTGACAACACTGGCACGTCATTATAGTATGACTGCAATAACTTGATATTTTGAGGCTGTGTCATAATAATTGTATTAGTTTATGTTATGTAAAAATCTTAATGTTAGTTCCATTGTAGGCTACGCCGGTTCTCTTTCCGCACGGACTCTACTAGCTGAGGTACTGTTTTGGACTGATGTCGGGCTGAATTATTTCCTGGATATTATATATATATATATATATTTATGTGACTGGACATGGATGGCTAATACCACACCTTCTGTCATGGTATTAGCCCAACACACCACATGGGAACTAGGTGCCATGCCAGGACCTTCTTAATATTGCACGGCTACATTGAACTGGATATAAAACACGGACAATTTTCATTGCCGCTTCGACCATCGTTCATCCAATGCGATGGTACCAACCCGGGCGGGATAAACCCTACCACCTAGTAAGCAAGGAAGGGGACCTACAGTTTAACGTGGAATCCGAACCACGGCCAGCCTCTCTCAACGGTCGAATGGTCACCCATCCAAGACCAGACCGGACCCAGCGTTGCTTAACTTCGGAGAGCGATCGCCGAAGTGTCGCGCCACTGGGCCATTGAGGCTGACTGATGATATGAGTTATTATATTATTTCAGCCTCTATTTCGCCACAAAAGGTAGCCTAAGTTTCCAAGGTTCAATTTATCTTTATAAAGAAATCTTTGCACTGAGTTTACTCCGCAGCACTATGCTTAAACTCCGAGCTAACCTGATCGAATTCGACATCTTAGGCTGTTCCAATATATTCCTCCCTATCCTAAGGCTGAGATAAATAGTCGTAACAGAAACTAAGACTAACGAAAAGTAGTACATTGTGACGTCACTTTGACACATTTTGTATGGACGAAATCTCAAAGTAAGGCAATTTGACGTCACAAAGTACTTCTTTTCGTTAGTCTTAGTTTCTGTTACGACTATTTATCTCAGCCTATGTCTATCAGGGACAAGTTTCGTAATAACATATTCTGAATGAAAGAAGTTTAGTTCGAAAATGCCATAAAACATTTTCTCAGAGCAGTAATCGATGTTATCGAGTATGTGTAAGCATATTTGTCGGAGCGTGTCTACACTGGATATCATACTTTACCACTGGGATGTTTCCACGCCTCGATAATGTGCTGCCTTCCACACGCGTGGAGGCAATAACGTGAAACTAAATGGAGCTGCAGCGCTTTGGCCTGTGAACAACCTCAGATACGATCTTTATTGCTAATGTTCCTTTTCATAGTGCAGCGAAAGGAATTGCTGTTCGTTAAAAACATTTCGAAATTTTCTCATCGGCTTCGCAGGCTCATAGAGAAGCATATTTTTTTAACATAGAGTTTGATAACTTCTCACGCGAGAACTTCTCTTGTCGTTACCCGAGTAGACCCCAAAAGGGGCGTTACCATGATAAATTAACTCGTCGGACGAACGGGTAAGTGAGTGATTAATTCTGACGTTTAGTTGCATTTCGTACCATGCTATCTATCAAATGAAGTGCTATTCGGGCAAGTGAACTGAAAACCGCTTTGGTAAGACATAATCGCTGATTTTTTTTGTTTCGCTGATACTAGGGTGTCTCGTGTGGAAAACTTTTCAGGCGAGTAGCTGTCATTCCATTAGTATGAATCATTATGTTCATTATTTACGTTATTTATCAATGAGTCTGACTGAATCGCCAGCGAATGTGAATTACAAGACTAGCCCCACTGATTTCTGTAGTTTATTTATTGACTGCGTATGCCATGTAACATAGTGAAAATATTAAATCACGACACTGCTTGTAATTGTTTGTGTGTATCTAGTGGTGGTTATCATTATATATATTTAGAACCATTGTAAATATAAATTCAAAATGGGCAAATAAAATGTTTGGTATGGTACTTACCTGAAGCCGGAATCGAACCTGCGGACTTTGGATTACATGCTCAGATTTATCCAAAATGAGTTATCTTTTCATATAAAGTAGAAGAATAAAATCTGGATGTCCCCAATCTCGTTAGCTTGGATCGCCTCGAGAGAATTCGATATAATATTCTGGAAAACACTCGTATTCATTCACCTCCTGATGATGTCACATGGTGGGTTTACGAAACGCCAAGTTGTAGGCGTTCGTTGCCTATCCGTAAATCGTTATCAGTAATTCGTTTTATTTTCTTGCTAATGAAGTACCATTTCCATTTCGTAGTCTGCGGTCAGAAGATTGCCTTCGCCGCTGCCTCCTCCCTCACCCCCCTCCGCCGCCCCGTCGGGACTTGCGGCACGCGTTGGCGTGTCGCCAACTCATCTTCGCGTTTCGTAGATCGATGGAGGGATGCAGTTTGGGCTTTTATTGGCCGCTCCGCAGGGCTCCTGTTGATGCTGTGTGTCGTCTTGCTGGGCCTTACATGTCATTTATTGCTCCATGCATGGGTTAATACCTCTATACAGCGAGCATGGAAGGCCGGGAGTAGCGATCGAGACACGAGTTAGTGGAAAACGTCTAATTGTAGTTAGTTCGCTTACGAATTCGGGACGCTCAAGATCGATGCAATAAATAGCTTCCTGTGAAGTTCTAATGTGCCGTTGGAATTCGAGAACATCAGTAGTAAGCGAGTTCGTACGCAAAGGCACTCGCCGGCGCTGCCTCCATTGTAGGTAAAGTGGCTACCCTTACAAAGGAGTTTCGGTTGCTACTCCTCATTTGCGCTGCCTCTGTAAGCACTTATTGGTGGAATGCAAGCTGCCCGGGACACTTGCGAATTGAGTATCGTACTTATCCGCTGGGCAGAAGCTATGAATGTCTGTAAGCACTCCATGGTTGTAGAGTCATTTAAATTGTTTTTTTTTTTATGAAAAGCCGGTATGGGTGGCCTTTCTCAGGATCAAAGTTGCTCAGAAAAGCCAAATACACCTCGCCTCGCCAAACTGCGCGCTCAGCCATTTGCGGATTATACTGAGCTATCGAGCTTGATTCAATTACGCTTGAAGACTCGGTTATAGGATTGAGGAATGGCACTCACCGACAGACGCTTTCATATCCTGGCGGTGCGGCAGAGAAATAAATATTTTTTGAGAAATGGTTCGTTCTCAAAATAATAATGTCTACCACAAGGGGCTGCTCTCTGCGGCGGGGTAGGATGGGGAGGAATGAGGGACGCAAGTTCCACAGAGCAACGTCCATGGTAGTACCTGTAGAACAGACTGAGCGAACCCACAAACCGAAATTTTATTCGGGACGCACCAATTTTATACTTGGTCATGCTGAGAGTTTCTAGATTCTTACTCATATGTTTTGTTTATGATAGTATGGAACTACAGTAAACAAACCATATGCATTGGCTAATATAATAATCTTAATACCAATGCAGTTATGGTCGTTTTCCGTGGCGACGACGCATTGGATAACTGGATGGGAAACACGGACAGTTGTCACTGCCACTTCGACCATTATTATTCGGGGTTAATCGTCAGGTCGTTTCAATCCTACCCCCTAGTAATTAAGGAAGGGGTGCATGTTTCCTTGGAATCAACGAAACATCCCTTAGTCGCCTCTTACGACATTTTTTTTTATGCGACCCGACATGGATGGCTAATACCACACAACTACCGTTATGGTATTAGCCCAATACACCACATTCCCGAAGGAATTAGGTGCCATGCCAAGACCTTCCCTTTATGAGCACGGCTACATTGAACAGGATGGAAAACGCGGACAATTTTTCATTGCCGCTTCGACCATCTTTTCATCCAATGCGATGGTACCAACCCGGGCGGGCTTAAACCCTACCACCTAGTAGGGGAAGGGGACCTACAGTTTTACATGGGTGCCGAACCATGAAACCGCTCGCATTCGTGACGAAATGCACGTATCAAACTCGGAAAGAGAAAGACAGTGGTGCAAGTCGGAATTGAACCCAGGCCTCTGGTACGCTAGTCCAGTCCCCGCGCCACTAGGCTACGAGCCGCTCAAAATGCCGTCCGACATGCAAGGGAAGAAATAAAGTGTACCATTTATATTATTTCTAAGGGCCGGAACCTTTCCAGCGCTACTGGTGTTATCTCCACTCCATGCTGGCATATCAAAACCGCATAAGTAAATCAATATTCATGTTCTCAAATAAAGGGTAAGTCTTGGCATCATACTTGGTTCCTAAAAGTTGCGGTTAAGGCCCTGGTACTAGCCAAATCGCAAAGTTAGACGAGGCACCCCAAGTTAACTAACTAAGTCTGACGATTAGAAGTCTCGTTCTTACAATATATGATTCTTTGTCTAGGAATCCACTTATTTTAGTTAATGTATTTCCGGTGTCCATTTCCGAACTTTTTTGACTAAATGTAGAAATCTAAAAGCAAATGGAATTATTTGTTTATGCATATTTGCTGTTTTTGCTTATATCTAGAAATCAAATTACTTTCAGATTTCCTCTTCGATTTAAATACATTTTGTGTTTTTTTTAATAACATGTGATTTATGACCTTTTATTTCTGAGATTACGGACATTTTGAGGGAACATATTTTATTAAAGTAGTCTCTCATTCGTCACCTATTAGATAATAGCTGATTAAGTACCCAGAGTGGAGTAGTTATTTTATAATTATATTTTTTTGGCAACAAGACAGAAAATTTCCAAAAAAAATTTAAACCTAAATAACTCAAAAACTATAAATTTTCGACCCCCCCCTTTTTTTGGGACAAATTTGTTGCAAATTAACTCTAGAATGACCCCTTAGAAGGAATGTATCCAATTACCAAACAACCTGTATAACGCACACATGAGCAGTCGTATTCAGAGCGAACTGTCAAAATTTTTTACGCGGCCTAGCACCGGACAAACCATACAAAATGCTATTTACCCCGCCGATAATCCCCGTATTAAAGTAAGTCCACGCACTCTGATGAATACTACTGAAGATGAAACAAGTGAGTAGTTGGAGCGGCCAACATCGGTCAATGCTCGGCCGTCCGACGTCACCACCCAACCTGCGTACAGTCCCACTGGGTTATCCGCGCAGCGCCAACTTCGCGTTTTCGCGTCGTGTCGCGCTCGTCTTTGGTACGTGTCGCGTGCACCATGGTGCAGTTATTAGGTCGTTCCGTTGCAGGCATGGAGGTGAAAAAATAACAGGAGAACGGATGGAACTAAAAAAGAGTCGACACGTCAATTGTGCCGCCGAAGGAATTTAGCCTTTCTTTCGGCATATATTCTTTGGTTTCGGCTCTCGCTGAATTTCATGAATTTCACGCTCATTTCCATTTTCATTACGAATGAAGAATGACGTAACGATCATCTGGTTTGTTGAAAAATAATTCTTATCTTTATCAGTTTACCTACTTGGATTTTTCTCCATTTTTAACCGACTTCAAAAAAAGGAGGAGGTTATCAAGTCGTCTGTATTTTTTTTGTTAAATTTGTTTTTTTTCATCACTGCGCTACAAATGTGTACGGCGATACAATGTTGTAAGTCGCGTGGCGTCATTTTTTGCGCGCTCGTTGTATGAAAGTTATTTTTCCATACATTTTTCACCTCCGGTAATATGAAATAGCCTAGGATCTACCTACATGAATATGCATTTTCACACACAAAATGGCAGGTTATTAATACGTTGTAATAACGTGCTGACGTTGGATTCGAGGCGCTGAACACCCTGAGGATGCACCACCAATATGGATTGTTCTATTAATATCAGTTAAGTGTCATTCTCCTCAACTCCCAACCTACTCCTTATATTTCAGAGGTCCAAATATTTAACCTTGATACTTTTAAACCTTCCAACCTTCCTATTGCTGTCCATTGAGCAAATTTTCGTGGGAACCTACTGTTGGGAGTGGCAACACTCTTGATATACGTTAACTGTCACTGAGAGTTCCGGTCGCCAATCCTGTCTGTCATCTAAGGAAATGACACTGCTCGGGATCTCTCCTATATTGGTTAATACCATCCAGTCTATATCTAATACATATAACGTCCACTTAACGGTGTATCAATCTACGAATAACGTAACACTTACGTAATTTTTGTAGAGTGCACTGAGTCCGCACTTAGTTGCTTAGCAATTTTTGGAGCGGGTCAGGCGAAAAGACTAGTTAAAAAGGTTAATAAAACTGCTATCGCCAAACTTATGGCTGAAAACTCGCCCTGAAAACGAATCCACACTTGCGGAATTGTATAAAAGCATCGAAGTGGGCATGTATTTACCGCCAAAACGGCGCCAATCAGACAACGATGAGACCACTCCCGGCAAACGTTTTGTGGCGTTTCTCTGATCTAAAAATACCCGACGGTTCCCGGGCGGAACTAGGCACAATAACTCGCGAGAAATATTCGCCGCAGCAGCTCTGGATGGCGCTGATGCGTCATTATCACAGAATCCTGCGCGGTCGCCGCTTTAGTGCTTTAGTGCGCGATGAAAAAAACGCGAACAAAGAAATTAAAAGATGTTCTTTGTACGTATGATGCCGTAAGTTTGTCTGGATTTCAAATGTATCTGGAAAGGTAACGGAATAGTTAGCTGAGGGTAGTATCAGGAAAGGTTAAGGATTGGAAGTTGTAGAGACATTCATAGGTAACGTGGTGAGGTGGAATGGCCATATCAAGAATAGGATTTATGTTGGAATAGGAGCGAAGCTAATTCACAAGACGAAATAGTAGTAATGCAAAACTTTAACAGTCGGACTCCCACACGAAGGGTTCCGTACCATTAAAGATTGTACCGTACCGTACAAGGTTAGTTTTTATTTGTTTTTTTATTTGACTATTATCGTTATAGCGGCAACATAAATACACACTCAAATACACACAAAATACACAATCGAAAATTTCAGCTATCTACCTATTACGGTTCATGAGATACAGCCCTATGACAGACAGACGGACGGACGGAAGGACGGACGGACAACGGAGGCTTAACAATAGGGTTCCGTTTGGCACCCGTGGGGTACGGAACCCTAAAAAAAGAGTTTGATACGTCTAGATAGGAATCAATGTTTATGCCTACACGTCAATTTCAAACGTCATCGTGGATCTCCGTGCTAAGAGTGCTTGAATAATTATAGATAAGAGTTTGTGAATATAATGCTATTTTGTTAGCATAAAATCCAACATTAACTGAAATCAAGAAGTGGACTTGTGAAACAATCAATATGTTTGGCAGCACGTTGTATAAAATTGAAGGCTAGCAATACTGGTTTATGGTTTCACCTAGATGACTTCCGCCGCACCGCACTAAATGACGCGTTTAATGCGAATTGGATGTTTATTAGAATCTGCCAGTCGGTTTACGAGTTTGAGCTCCATCAAAATAAAATCGATTCCAAAAGAGCGAGAGAGGATGTGCCGCCTAATGTAATGTAAACTTTGGTAAAAAATAAAAAGATAATATTAGAGGACGAACAGATTTCAGAGAATTAGATAAAATGATAATGGATTTCAAAGTTATTTATGTTGACACGGAATTCTGGGATACGTGGTTGTAGAATATGTCGCATTAGCTTATTCTGCAAAATATTTAGTTTGATGGAGAGCTGAAATTTGCCTAACCGCACACAGTATGTTTTCTAGGTGTCCGAGAGTCCACGTACAATAAGTTAGGAGTATTGTGACTTCACTTCCTAACGGGAAGAAAACTAATAATCTGATAAATAATCTGATATAATAAGCACTGAACTAGCCCCAAGTCATTCTGGCATATATAATCCGCAGCGAGTGAAAAGTTAAACCGACAGATACGCATATTGCGCCGCCATTTTGTTCTTATTTTTGTCGCGCTGCAAAAATGCACTCAATCCTAAAAATACGCATGCAGTTTGCTGTCCGAAGCAATGATCTTGTAAACATTTGCTTTCCGACACACTTTGATGTAGGTTTTGGAATTCCCGTTGGATCTAAATTGATCTTCTGTGGAATTACTTAAACACAAGTCACTGATGTTTCGTTTTAAATAATATTCACCGGATTTCCGATTTTAAACCCTCGACCGATGCCAAAACCACAGTTGTACCGAGAAATGAGTTTCTGCCTTATTTCCAAATTATTTATTAGCTTGAGCAACGTAAAGTTGAGTTATATGTAACTCCTGATTGGTCGTATAATAAATAATTATTATGTCACAATCTCACTTTTCTGTCATCTCCCAACCACTTATTACCGCCAAACATTGCCGCCTTCTGGTGCTGCCACCAAAAAAATGTTGCCGAGTAATTTAGCTTCTTCTTTAATATTACAAGATCATACAAGAAAGTAGGCACAGTTTTGCCTATTCTAACTCTTCTAACTCACCTTTCATAAATTATATCCAACATTAATGTTCACTCATATTACACGTTAAGACACCTATTTCAAAGCATTCATCTTACTCTTGGCTGCTCATAATTTCACAGCCAATAATTTTATGGCGGCGGTAGTTTGCTTACACGATTCGATTAGTGTCGAGAGCAGAGTTCATTAATAGCTGATTAACTGCTGGGTGCGTATTTATAGAGCAGACATGCCGAGACACAGTGTCAAGGTTTATTTCAAAGCAGCGACTTAGGGCTGAGTGCACGAAAGCACAAAAAATCAAAATCAACGTCAAAGTATGATCAAACACGTTGCTTTGTGTGGACAGTATGGAAGGAACTCCATGCGAATCACTAAAAGTGACGTGTTTGAACATTGATTAACTCGGCCGTCTCTTCGTGCAACCGGGGCTTAAACTCTCTGATTTCTAATGATACACAACTTTTCAATCGAGTCTGTTCATGTATGTTGGTCCACGGTTGTTCTTACGGAAGTGTGATCTTTTGGATAGGTACCTACGCCGACGAAATCACTCACCCTGACAGCCACAATTTACGACTTTCTTACCATCGACAGCGAGAAAAATAAGCTATCAATCACGCGCCTATCCCACACGACGCACTGCGTAGGCCGATGTCACTTAATTATTTCAGTGATACCATCGACATTTTAATTCGGATGGAGTGAATTTTTTACAAAGAGGTACACAAACCCTTAGATGAAAAAGAAATTATTTTTACATCTAAGTGTAACCCCACATAATAATGTTTTTCATTTAATTTTACGTCGTTTGACAGCAAAATGTAACGTAAACGTGGTTACCTCCAAGGCCTCAAAGCAGTTATCCATACAAAGCGACAAACCACTTTTGGTCTCCGAGGTTTATAATAATAATCTTTATTGCAATCCTTACAAAGTACAAAGCAAAGGCGGATTTATTGCCTAAGGCAATTTCTAACAATCAACCCTATCATAGGGAAATTTTACAGCTTAGGGTAAGCTAAGAAAAACAACGCTTATAACTAATTAATACAGAACAATGTAGATTAAAACTTAACTAAAACTAAGCATAGCTACTTATTTTCTATATATTTAACGAAATGTAGGTATTCAATTAAAGGTGAATAGTTTATACAGGTGGTCCAACGATTTATTTTACTTTATTATACCTGCGATCCAGGCAGGGCAGGGGTGGCGGCGCACGTACGACGTGAGTGGTGGGTGGTGCGTGGGTGGGGGTACTGGACGCGTAGGCCAGTATCAGCCCATCTCGAAAAGCCCCATTAGGTGCCATTCCAGGACCTTCCCTTAAGGCGCTAGGACTAGCCAACTACTTGCGCCATACAAATGCACTTTTTAACAAATGTAATAATATGTAGTGAAACGCTTCAGCAAATCCAAATAGAACTCCAGACTGATAATGGATTGTTAATATTTTTTTATTCCATCATTTATTTAAATAATAATAAAAATAAAAAAAGTTGATTTTTCTCATTAGAAATCTGAAAGTCATTCGATTTCTATATATAAGCAAAAACAGCATATATGCATAAACAAAAAATTCCATTTGCTTTTAGATTTCTACATTTAGTCAAAAAAGTTCGGAAATGGACACCGTTTCCGCAATGTATTTTGTATAGAAAAAGGAAACATACATTAACGAAAATCATTCGATTCCTAGACAAGGAATCATATATTGTAAGGATGACACTTATAATCGTCAGACTTAGTTAGTTTACTTGGGGTGCCTCGTCTAACTTTGCGATTTGGCTAGTACCAGGCCCTTAATGAGCACAGCTACTATGAATTGTATGAAAAACACGTAATCCACTTATATGTACAATTTTTTAATTGTAGCTTGGTACAACCCGGTTCAACTTAACCTATTCCGAACCATGGTACAGCTCGCATTCGTGACGAAATTCACTTATCTAACTCAGGAAGGGAAAGGAAGTTGTGTATGAACGGGTGGGGATCGATCCTATGACCTCTGGCGTAGGAAGAAAGTCCCTGCGTCCCTGAACTACGAGCCTCTCTCTATCCATGCGAAACTGTTAATTGTTTCGTCGGACACGTATATAATCATGGACGTCTATCGATGTATATAATGCATTCGTTTTTAGGGTTCCGTACCCAAAGGGTGCCAACGGAACCCTATTACTAAGCCTCCGCTGTCCGTCCGTCCGTCCGTCCGTCTGTCACAGGGCTGTATCTCATGCACCGTAATAGATAGGCAGCTGAAATTTTTATAGAGTGTGTATTTATTTTGCCGCTATAACAACAAATAGGTAAAATTTAAAAATAATAAGAATTAAAGTGGGTCCCCATACAAAAAACTTGATTTTTTCGTGTTAAATCTTGTTCGATGGTACGGAATCCTTCGTGTGCGAGTCCGCTCTACTTGCACTTTTTTCTCTCACGCTACGGCTTAGACAAATCTGAAGCGTTATGGGTTAAGCTGAAAATATTTATGGACTAGAAGGTTTCGGTTACACCCGTCAATCCATTACGATGCAATGACCCAGCTAACTTTAACGATGTCGTAAAAACTTTACATTGCCTTATCTACGTAGGTATTTTGCGGGTAGATTTTACGTAATTTGTCTAAAATATTGGTTATGTAAAATCGTTTTGGTATTCCACTTTGACTTTTGCAATTGGAAAAGAAACCTCAAAGCTTTTTGTAGGTGTCGCATGAGCGACCTCACCTTAGAAACATCAAAACTGTCATTCCTATAATTTTTATTTATGAGTTTTCAGATGTCACGATGCAGTTACAATAAGATTGGGAGAAAAGAAGAGCTTTTGTTTGTATTCAAACTAATTTTAATGTAATATACCCATGGAATATACCAGCACAATGTCTGATAATCAATATTATAGGTTATGTTAATATTATTTAAATATTGTGACATTTTTTTTTCTACAACTTCGTTTGAATACATTTTTGGAACAATTAATTTTGTGAACAATAACGAGAAAAAAAAGTCACACCAAGGAAGAAAAACTACTAACGTAGTGATTGAAACAAAGAATGACTGTGACGATATTTCTCTAGAAATGGGGATTGTTTTGGTAAGTGCAAAATGATCTATTTAGGCCTAAACGACCATCAATATTATTAGAATGTGTTCATATTTAATACAAACAAACTTTTCAGTGGTGAACCTTTGTAATAATATCTGAAAAAAATAGGGGTTTTTTTTTTATTCCAGCGTTAAGATAAATCTTACAACACATTTCTTATTTTTATTTTGATCTTATTTTTCCATTTAGCAAAAGTCTTAGACAGACTAGACTGGGAGCAATCTAAGCAGAGCATATTGTAATATTAAATTTAAGTCATGTTGTTATAATACCTAATGCCAGTTGATCATAAGCATTTTGTCTGATATGTCCTACAACCCTCTTACGAACATTCCATAGACGTGATCATAAGCGGTCCGGAGGCACAAATCATGAACGGTAATGCTCTAGGGACTTTCTTAAATGTAAATTGTATGTAAATGTAATTAACATACATTTTTCCATTCTTTATTAAATTTAAATGTAATGTATATTTATATGATATCGAACACCGAGCGGATACAACCACGCGGCGAAAGATATGGTAGTTGATTGGAAGTGTATAAATATGTATGTACCTTTTCGTCGGTCGTAGAATACCGTGATATTTTCAACGAAGCTTCGCGGACCTTAACTAACGTATTACTTCTTCTTGCGAATGTTTTACGAAAAGATCAAAGAAACGAACAAGTGTGATTGAGAAACATAGAAGAGATGTAAATATACTTTTTCGTACTAAGCATGTACGTCGCTTATTCCGAGGAATGTGACATATATGGAAGCAAGGACACATTAATTAAGGAAACATCCCTGTAAAAAGAACTACTTTACAAATATACTGCAAGGCTAAACCCGAACCAGCAAAACATACCATTTGGGGGTATTGCGTCTAACCAATTTACGGTTGATTTATACATACATGTCACATTCCATAGAAGAGACGTCTTTTGTTTTTTGGTTTTAAAGATAAAAAACAAACAAAATAGCTAACTTCAGCCAGGTACCTGTTATAAAATCATCATCATTAAAAAAATATAGGCATGCAGTGATTTACGAAAGATACATTAAAATCTTTGATTTGTGCTCAGAACGATTGTAAGACAAAATATTGATCTTGGCCCATGCAGAACGAAAACGCATTTAACATTTATCGTCAAATTGGGGTTCCAATGTTCGCCCTGCTATATCGAGAATAAATCAACGATGTTAAGGCAATAAATTATTTATGAAGGCTATTTGTATCCCAAAATGAACCATATAATTCATTCTGTCGCTCATAAATATGGAAACATTCGGTAAATCTCTCTCGAATTTGCCTAATTGTTTCCCCGCCTTGTCGTCGTGAAGGCGATGGTGTGTCAACAATTAAACTCACCTAATTGACCTTAAGCTGTGCTTTGTCGCCTAAACGGGCCCCTCGGTGTAGCGAGGCGAGGTTCGCTAGTTTGGAATCCGAGTCATGCGTGCGTTGCTTGCTATAATTGCGTTCACTTCCATATACGTATGTTCGGCACGTGCGTTCACTTCAATAATAATACACGTATGTTCGGCACGTGCGTTCACTTCAATAATAATATACGTATGTTCAGCACATGCGTTCACTTCAATAATAATATACGTATGTTCGGCACATGCGTTCACTTCAATAATAATAATATACGTATGTTCGGCACATGCGTTCACTTCAATAATAATATACGTATGTTCGGCACATGCGTTCACTTCAATAATAATATACGTATGTTCGGCACATGCGTTCACTTCAATACAAATATACGGATGTTTGGCACATCGATCGACAAACATTGTTTATAGGTTAGGCTAGGTTATGTAGTAAGGGCGTCAACCAGCAAATGTTTTGGAATAAGACGAAGCTCTCGATTGCTGTCAGTTTTTTTTTGTAAATCAAGAAAATTAAGATTCTGTCATATTTTACTCGTTCTCGGGACTTTGGGAGGCCGTAAGTCCTTTTCATGTTATATTTTTTTGACAAGGAAATATTCTTCATTCTTAAAAATCAATAGATCTTATTATGTGCTGACAAAATCGTAAAAAGTAACAAGGGTTTGAACGTTACAAAAAATTGGGACCAAAAATATCGTGACCTCCGGGAATAATACATTTGTAAAGTGAACCACCCTACACGCAATATGTTAAAATTCAGAGCAAATTCAGGTAAATATTGGTTGCAGGCATGTCGGCTTAGATTGATGATCTATCACATCGGGATGACAGCAGGTTCGGGATGTCAGCCTCGGTAGCCCAGTGGCGCGACGCCTTGCGATTCGATAATATATATAATCTGGGTAAGCATTTCTGAGCGTGGTTGGGTTCTGGATGGTTGACCATTTTCAACCGTTGGGGCTGGCTGTGGTTCGAATTCCACGTTAAACTGTAGGTCCCCTTCCTTACTTACTAGGTCGTAGGGTTGGTACCACGCATTGAATGAACCATGTTCGAAGCGGCAATGAAAATTGTCCATGTTTTCTACCCAGTTCAATGAATGCGAGCAATATAAGGAAGGTCCTGGAATGGCACCTAGTTCCCATGTGGTGTGTTAGGCTAATATCAGACGTTCAGTTTGGTATTAGCCATCTATGTCTAGTTACATAAAAAAAGTTCCACCGAGAATGCAGTGTAAAGGGTTAGAATCATGAACAAGTCATCCACAATCCATATACGATTACATAAAAAGTCAAGTATACATTTTCCAGTTTGCTTCAGGTGGTTAAGAGTCAGTGGCCATTAGTAGGATTTTCCATTTGAAACAATCTGAATTTTCTTCGCAAAGGGCACATAAGCCGTGTCGGCTCGGATTAACTGAATGCCGGCGACACTGTCTACACTGTAGACAATGGAGGTCGCTTAGCAGGAAATCTAAATGTGAAAAGGTGAACACAATGGGCTAAGAAGAATAATGTGGAATTAGAATAGGAGCTTGTTCATTTGTTATTCTATGTAGATATTGTTCCAAAAGCCAGGAAAATGTTTAATGGAATTTTCTTTTCTAAGGAAAATATCAGCACGATATTGAAATTCTCTTCCAAATTCTTTTCGACGACAAATTTTATTTGAAACGAGCAAGTTCTATTATTTTGGTCAACTTAACAAAGACATATAATTTTTTTGCAACATTGAATTAAGTTACACTAAAAAACAATAAGAATATATATTTTTTATGCAACATCACATATGTGAAATAAGTTTCTTAAATAATTAAGAAACCGATATATAAACTTCTTGAAAAACCGGTTTCTTAGTTACCCATTTGGTACATCAGATTGAGACAATATTTGAAAAAAAAAACCAATGTTTTTTTGCAGGCGGGGGATTTTCAGTTTTCTGTCACAGATAAAACGAGTACAACACTTTCTAATTATTGTGCTAATTAATGCAATATTAGATAATATAAAATAAGGTTAAAATATTTTGTGTTGTAAATTAAAAAGAGTAAAAATAATATATAAATCAATTATATCACCTTTAGGTGATCCGAACTCCATTTTCAAGCTTAGGGTTATGGGAGCGTGATGGAGTTGTAGTAGTTACGTAATTTTTTTGTGATTCCGGTGTTATCGCATAACGTTAAAGCTCGAAATTGGAGATCCTTTAGCCAACCGAGCTCGTCCATGTAGTGCAGGACCCTTTATGGTTGCCCCCAGACCTCATGAAGGCTGCTTGGAGCAGGAATATGAGCCGCTTTTCTGCTACCTTGGGCACCTAAGCAGCAAGTGGGCTGCTGTTTCCGCGACATCTGAGCACCCTTAGCAGGGCATCTAGAAAACGTAGATGTCTGTTAAGGTCGGCCCGTAAGCATCAGAAAATTTCGCCTCCCATACAAACGTAGTTTACTAATAATTTTAAAACAACCGTTCCAACTTACTTAATATTTGGTATCTAATATTAGGCTACAAATATCTGTCTTCATGTCTTTGTTTTTTCGGTAAATGTATTCTGGGTCAAACCACAGAGAAAACAAAATTCGTATGAAGATTTTCTTTTAGCTTTCATTTCTTTCGGTTTGAATTTTTCAAAAAAACAAAAGCGTGCAGACACAGATATTTGTTACCTGATATTAGATATTAAATATCAATTTAATTGGAATAGCGGTTTCCAAATGATTAGTAAGTTTGTATGGGGAGCATTGGTTACGGGCGGTTCGTAAGTGTACAGTGACCATTGTCTGTTTTTGTTGAATGTTTGGTGACTGTTTTTCCTTCTAGGCATCATCGGTAGTTCATACAAAATCCGTTTTGACAAACAAAAATATTATACGTTGAACTACTGGCTTGTCTTTTATGTCATTTAATTTATTTCAGCCACTTAAGAGAGTCGTTACCCTATCAATTCCCCATACTACGGGCGATAACTCTTTCCATGATCTTAATGTTTCACTAGGTTTTTGAATTTTTTATTCTAAAATATATTATAGAAATCTATGTCTGTATGTTTTAATTTTTTTGATATATATTTTAGTTTCTAAAATATGAGCTTATTAACATTTGAAAAATTTTGTCTTTTTTACGTTCATTTTCGAATTTTTTGTACAGAAAAATACAAATATTTACAAAAACAACAAAACATACGGACAGAGAATGAAGCTTTCCCAATAGATAAAAAAGTTTGATTAAATTCTGGCATAGTTTAGGGGTAGAGAAACGTTAGGGCCTGGAAGACGATTTCGCTATTTTAATAGCAGTCGCCGTGCAACATTGTGCCTTGGTCAATGGACAAAGAATGCATTTCTTAAAAATTTTAAATCTTAGATTTCTTGTGACTGCACGACAGCCTTAAATCTGAACTCACTTCGCTCTGTACCGTATGCCCCCCACCTCCTCTTTCGTTGTCATATCCTAACCGCTACGAAAGTGTTTACACAGGCCTGGCTTCCGAGACTTGGCTCCGCATGACGCCAGCTTAGCCTAATGGGGTGTGCGGGGCTAAATGCCTAGAGGCCCAGCACACTTTGAACTTTAAACAGCTGCTCTTTAGAAAGGCAACGCTCTGTTGGCTTTAATGTCGAGATAAGAAGGTGTTAGCATAGTCCGTGACTTGGTGGAAGCGTGATTTGCTTAAATTAACGCTTAACTACAATTCATATATTGCCTAAAAAAATTATACTAAAATCGATTTTTCGGAGTTTATGGGTTTTATTTCGTGGATAGTTCTCCTATTAAATGTCGGTTTGACTATTTTAAAGATGAGTTTTAAGAGAAAATAATCTCTTTGTAACCGACTTAACAAAAGGAGGTTCTATGTTCGACTTTTGTGGAATTCACAGCGTATGTTTTTTTTGTTCAAATTTGTTCAATAATATTAGCTCATACGAAAGCATTCACCAAGTAACTGTGCCATCGTCACATGTTAATCTGGACTGGTTTTAAATGTCCACTACAGATTGGCAGTTTGTTTTTATAATGACTTATTTCTTCAAGCGACTCTGGCCTATGCATATAATTTACTTACCTATTACTGCAACAAATATAATAACCACTAATCCAGTGAAGTATAGGAGACTGTTTTTCGGGCATTTTTAATTTTAAGTTTTTTAATGGCAACACTATCGTAGATCGTAGTAAGTAGAAAACGTTTTGATCTGGCCACGCAGAATTCAAACCTCCATCCTTCCGATTACAAAATATAAGTCAAAAGTTGGCCAGCTTGAATTTTGTATGCTTACAAAAAGCTTTTGATTCAAAATGTAGGATTGTTTTTCGATTCTCTCAAACAGTTTTTTTTTATCTAATTTTTTTTTTGGGTTTATTTTCTGCCAATTTTAGCTTTAAAATAAATGTTGCTACAAATAATGATTTTCCAACTTTCCAGATAATTGCGCCATCTAGATTCAGTTATTACGACACTGAGAAAAAGTTAACAACGATATTTTTGGTTAAATGTTATCTATGTACAAACGGCATCACCCTAAACGCACATAGCATTTGGCACAATGTACAGAGCGCATCACCTTCGGCGCTACAGTAAGTATTGACATTTGCAAGAATATAACAATTTTGCGTTGATAAATTAGAATTATAATTCTAATAAATATTATAAATAAATTATAGTTCTAATTAATATTATAAATAAATTATAATTGTAATAAAAAAAATATCTGCATATTGTTCTTAAGGTGGCCCAACCCGGCGGGACTAACTCATTCGCGGGCACGATACAAAACCGTGCTGTTGCGCCCAAGGTCCCACCTTCTCTGTTTCAAAGAAAAAGACAGGCTCCGTGATGAGGAAGATGCAACATGAACACAAAAAAGACTATGTGCATAGTGTATGATATGGTAGGATTTACGAAAATTTTAATTACGAAACGACTTATAGCTAAAAGTAAACCACGACCGCTGTAGTCATAAATCTGAAAAAAACCAAATAGATTATAAATCTTGATTAAATAAGTTATGTCTGATGACTAATCTTTTTAAGATGTTCTTTCTATATCATTGCGTAATCCACCTGCAAAGTTATTGTATAAAACGCGCAAAAAATTCGAGCTTTCGGACCTTATAGCTTAGAAACCAAACACAATTTTACAATGCCAACGGTCATCAGACATCTAGTTCGATCAAATACAGCTATTTTGAGGAAAAATTTGGGATCTCTGATAAGAAATATGGACGATGGATCTTCTTTCCCCGTTTGTATGGGGTGTTGAGCGGGATGGGCCACCTTAAAGTTAAAATACGCTAAGACAACGTGTTAAAAAAAGTAACCAATGATAGAATTTGTTAAAATTTTTAGCTCGTCCGAAGCTGGTTCTTGGAAAATGGAGCACCACGTATTTAACGTGCACTTGTGTAGAGCCCTGTACGTTGTATGTCTTTTTGGCTTCCATTAAGTGCGCCAGTTCCCGTACTTGCGCCGTAAAGTCTACGAAATGGCGCCGTAAAATAACTCTTTATTGATAGTTGTTGAATTGAACACTTTAATGCGCTTTCCGTATTGAGGCGCGGGAGTAGCTGGGGCGCACGGATGAACAGATATTTATTGAAACATTATTTGATTGATTTTATAAAAATATGCACACCTACAAGGGCGTCGCCAGCCGATGGCGCAGGGGGGGGGGGGGCAAGTTGACTTTACCTACTACAATTCATACTTTTCTCATTCTCATTGGTGAATTAATTCGAGTTTCGACGTACGGGAATGATTGTTCAAGGCTTGAACTTCAAGCAAATCAACTTAAAGACTTGGTTGCATTATATTTGGCAACTTTTTTAGAATCTCTAGGGGGGGGGCAGCTGCCCCTCCCTGCCCCCCCTTGGCGACGCCCTTGCACACCTACATACCACTTATTCTTACTTTATTGATAAGGCTGCTCTCAAAGCATTATACTCTTAATGTTCTGTAGGTGGTAGCATTTAAAGGGATATGTAACTATGTGATCAGCTCACTGCAGTAGTTTATGTCAAAACGTATAGTATTAAAACCAAACGTTTCACAGTGTTTTATTGCCACTGGAGCAGTTCATCGCTTTAAGTTCCTTGCGTACGGTGACGCTTGGTTCGGGTTATCTCTTTCCCTAAAATATGGTCGAGAGAGGTAATAATCAGAATTAATAATACTAAGAATTCTTTCTTTATTTTACCAAAAATGCATTTCACGTAATGGCTGTGCCCGGCGTGATGCTCGTGAACGAGTGCTGATTGTGGGGACTGGCTTGCTCCAATTGGCAACATGTTAGTTGGTGTGAATAATAGTCTTTGCAAATAAAATTATATTTGTCATGAACTGCTGCATACGGCATGAATTGTTGATTTTCGTGAATTCATGTTAATTTAGTGTTTTATTTTTTACCTATGTTTTTGTTTAACACTTTTGTTAATTTAGACTAAGTGGACGTTGGAAAAAAAAACAGCGGAGTTTTTTTCCAGTTCTTATTCGCTGCTTTTTGTTTTGCTGAACTGGCCTATACTGTATACTGTCTATGGATGATTAATAAACAATACAATACTACGCCGTGCTCCAGGAGGGGTAGGCAGATATGATTTAACTACATCCTTCCTTTCTTAAGGTATACATTATCTTCTGAAGAAACACTTTCCTGATAACATTTTCATCCGTATGCTCGCCAAAGTTCTCGTTTCGCCGGTGATTACATTTCTGCAGAATCGTTCTAAAGAAGTTAACGCCTCGCCTTGCGAGGAAGCCGTCATCATTGTCTTCAAAGAATTTATAAAATTATATTTTCAGCTAATAGAGCCTAATAATTCGGCGAACGACCCTGGATGAAAGTAACGTACGTGCATCCTGCCTTGATGTCACCGCAGAAGGAATCCGTTTTACTCCATTACATTTTACTTCAACATTAATATGTCAGGAGGAAAATGTAATCCTAAAATAATTGACAAATTTCGGACTTTTGTTATTTTACTGTAACATCTACAAATGCATTTCTGCCATGAGGAACTAATAAATTGAATAAAAATAGCCCTTACTATTTACATAGTAGCAGTAGTAGTATAAAACATCTATAACACACACATTGATTTATTTATTTATTCGGAAAACTAACAGCTTAACTACTAATGTGTTAGGTAGTAAAGCTTTTAAAAAATAAACATATCGCCTATGAATAGTTTTGAACATAAAGATGTGGTGGGTGTGTAAGGGTGTGTGTGGGAGAGGGCGGGGGGGTGTGAGAGGGTGAGGATGTTTATTTGTGTGTAAGGGTGTGTAAGGTTATGTGTGTTTGAAAGTACGTGACAATATTCTCAAAATACGTCATGAAAGATAAATAATAAGTAATCGTTTATTTAACCGTAATCGTATCGTAACCACATATCAAGGTAATCATGAAGTTTCCGTTGGGCACGCCGAGCAAAGCTTTCCGAATATTATAATTTGACATTGCGTTATAGTAAAGTGCGGCCACGCATCCCAGCTGCGCAGCGCAACGATCCGACACCGAAATAGCTTTATAAGATAGTAAACGTGGTATTAATAGGTCAATGTCGTCCGCCTAGGTTGATGGCTTGCTTTGATTGGGGCTTTCATTATAGTCAAGGAGATCATAGCAATTGCACATAAGTTGAGATAAAAAGTCGCAACCGGAATTAAGGCAACCAAAAGTTATAGTCCAAAAGTGTCAAAAGTGACCTATCGTCCATACAATATGTGTCAAAGTCAGGTAAGAAAGTACTTTTCGTTAGATTTAGTTTCAGTTACGACTATTTATATATTTAAGGTAATTAAAAGAAGTACTTTCTTACGTCACTTTTGACACATTTGGCCCTACATGAAATGTCACTTGTGACTTTAGTTAGTATTATTTTTGGTATTTGGTTGAGTTGAATACTCGTAACTGAAACTTAAATTAAGGAAAAGTAGTACGTCACTTTGACATATTTTATATGGACGGAATGTCACTTTTGACACTTGTTAGGGTGAGGTAAATATCCGCGACTGAACTGATACTAACCGAACCTGGCATGGCACCTAGTTTCCATGTAGTGTTGGGCTAATACCATGACAGAAAGTGTGGTATTAGCCATCCATGTCCAGTCACATAAAAAAAAATGCGCGTCAAAATCATTTTCAGGCGAGCGAAATTTATGTTTTTCATCTGTAAAGCCTTCTTTTTAAAGTAAATTAATATATGTTCCACGCTTGTTCACTGGATAAATATGTATGTGATCATGTATTACATTTTTTTTTTCTAAATCTCTTATGGTTTCTAAGCGCCGCGAGCCGCGCCGGTTTATAAACCTAGTAAAAACCTAGTAAATATGTGTTAACAAACATATTTTTTAAAGAATATAAGCAACGCATTAAAACCGTTTTAAGGTCATACACTAGATGCAGTGTAAACTTTGATATTTTTGTTTTTCTAGGATTGTTTACTTTTATCCGACGCTGAGAAAAAATAAAAATAACCCCAAAATATTGGAGGTTATCGTCATATGGAGCCTTAAGGTCGGCCCGTAAGCACCTGAAAATTTCGCCTCCCATACAAACGTAGTTTACTAATGATTTGAAAACCACTGTTCCAACTTACTTGATATTTGGTATCTAATATTAGGCTACAAATATCTTTGTCTGCATGCCTTTGTTTTTTCGGTGAATGTATTCTGGGTCAAACCACAGAGAAAACAAAATTCTTATGGAGATTTTCTTTTTGCATTCATTTCATTCGGTTTGGATTTTTTTTAAAAAAAAGCATGCAGACACAGATATTTTTTACCTGATATTAGATATTAAATATCAATTTAATTGGAATAACGGTTTCCAAATGATTAGTAAACTACGCTTGTATGGGGAGTATAGCTTACGGGCCGTTCTTAAGTGTCATCCATGAACGGCATCAACGGAATACTTGTACGCAAATTATGAATTCATTACAAATTTCGCATGTGCGCAAGAGTAGGTGACGTGTTAGTCTACAGATCTTTGGAGATGCACCAAATTGATGGCTTTGGCAAACTCTTTGATGTCTCTTCCATTTGAAGACCTGGCATTCGTGGTCTGTTAAATGCCACCATATTTGTTTACTTCGCAGGGATAGTGCAGATTGCAACATTTCGCCTTCTGCTTGATTTAGTATCTTAATAAATAAAGATCACGTAATGTAACTAGATGAGCATTTTCTCGTTTCCTACAAGTTTGTTTGGGTTGGCTAGAAAAGCGGCACATAGTGATAGATTGGAGTGTTTATGTTTACCGATACGTTTCCGGGTCATTTCCACAATGTAGGTAGATTAATTGCTATGGAGATTCTGATGGTAGACTGATAGATTGAGGTAGCGAATAAGATATGAATTCAATTAATGTTCAAGGTAAAAATATTTGAATAGTATAAGGTAATTAAATCTGTGAGAGTCTATAATCAAAATCAAAGTTACGGAAGGTCTTTGTAGATTGGAATCAGTTATATGTACATATATTGAGGTCACCTTGGTGGAAGAAACCGAAAATGGTTGTCATTGGTGTATTTGTTGAAGATGTTCCGGCGGCCCCCGATTTATCTTCCCCATTTTTTTTATTCAACTATTAAATTTCACGATTTCTCATTGTGTCGTATTTGATATATTTAAAAAAAAATGTCCTGTATATGGCTATGTTGGTTAATTATTTTAATTTAAATGCATGTTTTTGTGTAACTGTTGACATAGCCACAAAATTAAGTCTTGTAATTAAATCTTTCTGTCATTGCTGTCTTGACATTGATTAATGCAACGCCCGCAATGACTTTTTGTTCTCAAAACATCATTAATTAATCCAGTCGACAGTCAACAGAAGCAATAGTAGCTCTCCAGGGTATACAATGACGCCCTCAGATATAGCCAAGTTTGTTCAAACTTCCGACTCTCCTACCTATTTCAGGTACGGTCTTATTTGCGATGGAGGCGGACCTGTTGTTTGCTTGAAGCCAAACCCCCCGTATTGACGTCTGAGCGCCTTGTCTGACTTCTGACCTAAATTGGCCTTTACGGAGATTCAAAGTTACGTAAAACCTCAAACACCATACAAGTTTTACTACTTATTCTGTAAATTTACTTCTTCAACCTGTCAATATCAAACTCGGACTATCAAATTTGCATTATGTACTTTCGGCAAAGACGGCAACGTCAACGTATTTACGGCGAATCTGTCAAATCAAACTCAGACTGGCAAATGTTAGTTTGCTTAATGCCCTCTGCTCTTCAATTCTCCATACATTTGAAAACGCCATTCGATCGGTTTGGCGCAAACGCCAATTTAGGTGGCAAGTCGGACTAGAGGCTCTGTAGGTTTGGTGGCGGCAGCCCAATACTTACGGCTAAAGTAGAACGCCGACCGTCCGGACAATTTGGACCAGCAGTAGTCCATATAATCGAAAATCCGGTTAATCCATCTTACAGTAAAATCATAGTATGTATTTACGTACGTAGTGTTAATTTGAAACAGCAGGTTTATTGAAGAGTGAGAGCGTTGTTATATTTATTTATATTTATTGCAAAAACAGACATATCACATGATTAATCAAATATTTGCAGAATGTACAATTATATTATGTACGTACAATATTTATTACTTTGACTGAAAATAACTTTTTTTTTATGCGACCTGACATGGATGGCTAATACCACAAAACTACCGGTGTGATATTATCCCAACATTAAGATGAACGTGCATGAACGGGGTGAGGATTTTAACCCAGATTTTAAGTGAAATCGATGAGTATTTGTGTGAAAGCGTAAATAAGTAATCATGTTATCGAAGGCGAATCCAGAATGTTTTCTTCTATTCCAAGCTACACAGTCAATTGCATATTATCAAGATCGAATATACATATAAATAACAATAAAAATTGCGTTATAAGAGAGTCTTACTTGAGCCAATAACATAATTCAACGGTTGAAATCAAATATATACAAAAATACAATCGTTTAAGAAAAATCGATGCGCGTTTCAATACTTCAGACAGCTTAAATAATAAACAAGTGCGATGCCGAGATTAGTTTTGAGATGTTTGCACGCACCGAGACTTTATTTAGGCTCATGTTTTGAAAAGAAATCAAGGCCGTACACTATTACTTATTCTGTGACCGCACGACCACTAAAATAGTCGCAACGGGTTTGATTGATTGAGCTCAAAATTTTGACGCGTCAGTGCTTGACAGATGTCATGTTCTAGATTTTGCGTTATCGAAAGCTCCTAAGTTATAAGTATTATTGAAAACTATAATTGTCTTTTCCGAACCTGGTACAGAGTACTAGAAGAATACTACATAGATGCATTAATCTGGTCCAATACACTGCCTGTTTTGGGCGTAGTCATTCCTAAAAAAAAAATTATGTCTCCAATTTGTTTTACTGTAGTTTTAGCATGGAGGTGAAGAAATAACCTCCATGAGTTTTAGTCTATTAATTATATAAAATTAATGAAATCATCTTACTTTTAGTAGGATCTACAGCTAAACCCGCATCTTAACGTGTTGCCATATTACTTCTGTGGTAGATATTAACCGTTTTATATTGCTGCCTTTTATCATGCAAACAAAATACAGGGAGACTGGAAATAAAAAGCTCTGGTGCGCCATACAATGCGAGGTTGTTGTTTTTCTGATTAGTTTATTTGTATGTTACATTATTAATTAATATATTAAATTTAGTTATATAAGTAATTTACATTCGAACCCGATCGCGTTGAGGGTTGCTGTTCTTTTTTTGTTTTTTTCCTCTTTTTCCCTGTTCTACAGAAAAAAAAAATTGCGGACGTACTTATGCAATCAATCAACTTGCAATTTTTTTTCTTCAATCGCTATGATTATCTTAAGGCACTGAAATTGGAAAGATAATGAAATAAACCATTATTTTATTATTAATTATCAGTGTAACGAAACACGTGTAAATATAAAATACGGCTTTTTATAAATTCGTCCAGACAACGAACACATTTTTGTCAACGGTTACAAAGCCGTAATATGGGAAAGTAACTAGCTTTTTTATTTTATTACTTTAATTACTACCGTATTATGTTATACTTATAATTAATTCAATGCCTATCGCTCTGTCGGCTGGCAGCTAGTCCGGTTGCGACGCATAGTCGTTCAAAATGTCTGGCGTACGTTTTAAAATAAATCATTCATTATTTCAGAACATAGGTACTTCATAGATTTTTGAGACTAACAACGTTTTTTAAATAAAACGAGAGTACGTTTTAACCTACTATTTCATATTTAATTGTTAAAATAGGTAGAAGTCCAAATTTTAAAATTATTACCGTAATTAAGCTGAGACTCCCAATTTGTAGACTGACCGGTGGGCGAAATAAAATAGAATCTGTGAACCAGGGAAGTAGATTGACATAATCTAATCTTCAGATCAATCAAGATAAATAGCCGCCAGTGGGATTAACCTCAAAGTCACATTAACTAGTGTTAAAATGTAAACAGTGTCAAAGTGAAGTAGGAAATTACAACTTTTCGTTAGTTTTAGATTCAGTTATCACGGTTTTACTCTAGTTCGACTACTAAAAGGTTAACTAAATGAAACTGCATCACTTTTTAATGCTAGGGTAAATGTTGCGTTGAGAATGTTCTAGAGGACGGTACAAACATGTGACCGGTGTTATGACAAGACGTACACCGCGATATCCGCGCCGCCGCGCCGGGCCCTGTATCAAGGCGAGCGTTGGACGAAAATACCACGTCTTGACCTACGTCGGCGCCATATTGCTTCAGACGCACTGAGATGGGTCGATCTACGGGTCAATCTCGTTGAGCATGTTAAAATTATTGCGTCTTAAGAGCCTACTATGCATGAAGTCAGAATCTTATACAAAAATCTTCATACTTTGGTTTAGGTTGCCCTCAAACCATTAAACCATAGATTTTTTTATAACTCTTAATTTTCTGTAGGTTGAATTTGAAAGGATAATGTTACATATTTTTTTTTAGCTATAAGAATAAACAATATTTGTATTTTTACTTCCGGCATAGTTTCTTGTCGGTTCTTCTTCGTCCGTGCTAATCGATTCGTATCGAAACAAAATCGAATCCAACACCCAATGGAAAAATACAATACTACATAAAATATAATACAACATAATAGAACTGGGCATCAATATTCTACTAATATAATAACTAGCTGCGGTACCCGACTCCGCTCGGGACAATAAAGAAAACTTTTGTTATGGGATAAAAAGTCGCCTGTGGCATAATTCGATGGTTTTTTTTTGTCGAATTAGTACCTGAAAACTTTTCTAAAATGTTGTGAGAAATTACAAGAAAAATAGTAGGCCCAGTGAACATTTATTCACATTTAAGCTATGCAAAGACAGACCCGTGAGGTCTGCAGCTTAGAGAACCACTAGCATTGCAGGGATAGAGATGGGATAAAATCAACCTGACATTGATCCAGGGGAGCGTTATAAGTTGTCATTATTATTAGTTCGAAGAAACACGAAGCTAAAAACACGAAACTGTTGCTGCCGTGTGCAAAAAACAGCTTGCGTTAACAGCTACCAAGTTTTCATTCTTCCAGTTCCGTTTTATTATAAATACTTTTCAAGAATAAGACTAACCGGCAAGACACTCTGCAGCTACTTCAAACAAATGCATCCTGCTTGATTGCAGCAGCCTTTGCGAGTTCGTTAGCTTAGCAACTGTAACCGTTACATTATTTTGCATTTACGCAGTTTCGTTTTCGAACCGCTACTATTTATCTATTAAAATTACCAAAGAAGTAACTTCATATAGAGAGGTAGACTTTTGTCTAAAAACAAAAACATATATCGTCGTCGCTGCCATTTCTAGTTCCCGAGTACATTATAGACTCAAAGTTTTCAGAAGCGCTTGACTTATGTCGACAACATTCCGTCATTTTATGCACAAGGAACTGAGTGGCGATTGCTCAAATAACATTGAGTGGCCACTCCTGAAACTGTTAGGGAAATATTTCAGTAAAATTACGGACGAAATGATATCACGCGAGCGGTCGGCATCACACATTTTCCCTGCTGACTCCATCGCACGTTCGCACTACGAATTTAGATTAAGTTCATTTGTATAAACAATGTCTCAAATGCCCCGAATTTCTTCCACGGCAAATACGTTTTAATTTCATATGACAAAAGTCTATGATGTGATGACGCACACAAAAGAAGAGCGTAACGTAATCGTAGATTGGCATATCTTTAGAGTAATCTGCCCGCCCGAATAACACGTGTTTGTCACCGCGGGTGCCGCCATGAGCCACTCCGCACAAACGCGAACGAGTCTGCTGGAGCGATCCGACTAAAGAGATTGATGAAACAGAGTCCATGTCCAGTAACTTCATGGACACATCATCACATCATGGACGTATGCATTCATTTTAATTCAAATGGGTTTCGTCGTGGAGGCGTGATTAAGTAACAGTTAGCCTAAAACTATTGTTTTGTTTTATTTTGTAGGATTCTTACCTTTACTCTTGAGCTTGTAACACGTCATTGTTCCATTAATAAGAACCTCAAAGAAATGTGCCATTTAATGTTTTTTTTAAAGATAATATATTATTATTTATAAATATCAAAATAAAGAAAAAAATTATAGATGTATTATTCAAATAATTATTAAATATTATTTAAATAAATAAATCTGAATTTGTGAAAGGCATGTTTCGACTGATGAAAGTAATAAATTCATCTTTAACCATTTTTCAACGCACAAGTAAATGATCTGCTTTTTATAAGTTTAAATTTAGCTGGTTAAACGCTTCTCCTTAAAATTTAACTCCAAAGGAAAGATATACCAATGTCTACATAGTATATCTCCCCCGTGGCCTGTGGAATGGCTCGCAGAAAGCGGTCGGGTTGTCCCTGCGTCGTCTCGGCCGGCAGGCACGCAACAGGCGACTCTCGGTTTCTCCCACAGAATAGAAAATAAAGAAGAAGTGTCATGAGGGCGTTAGCTGGGTCGCCGCCTCGTACGGACATATTGGCCATATAACCCTATTGGTAGCCGGCTTAGCGTCGTTCAACCACCACTGCCGCGCCCGAATGTGCTCCCGAAATGTGTACGTTAAGTCAGGTTCCACCAATCCTTCAAAACGTCTGCGACTATGTTTACGTGTGGTCACGTACGTTTTAGAACATTGGAGATAGCGAGTCTTATATTAAACGCGCACATCTCCTTCGTTTATTGATCTGAGGTGTCTGTCCTCGTGAACGGTATTTCCTGGCTGCATCGCATTATCATAGCAAAGCGACCGAAACTGAGCTCGTGGTGTGTTTACGGAAGGTTTAACACGCGAACGCAACAAGCAAACGGCAACAAAGACAATGACGTTTTATTTAATATTTTCAAGACATTTTAAGTTATGGCAGACTACGACGGTTTATTTACAATTTTCTGGACAATTAAGTAAAGGATTAAATACATATGACACAAGAAACAAAGATCGACCTTCCCTCAGAGATAACGACTCTTATAATACTAAAAACAGCTAGAAAATCTTCATTACTCGGTTGACATAACACAATATAAGCTGTATTCAAAGTGGGCAGACTAACCTTAATCTGCAGGATTAAACCGGTTTTTGTATGGTTAGTCCGGTGCTAATCTCGTACATAGTTTTAACAGGATCTGTTTTGTTTTGTTTTTAATTTTTTATAGGTTTAGCATGTCAATTTTGGTTGTAATGCATTTTGACATAATAATCTATGGGTGTGTATCCATGAGTGCTAAGCAAGAATACATGAAAAATTACGGTATCCGTAAGCATATCGATTTAAAGTTAAAAGTATCGATAGATCGATTTTAAGTAAAACGCCTGTTGGGCAAATCATTAATTGTTAATTAAAGCATTGCTAGAGATGATCTATTTACTCAAATAGTTACATTATTTCACTTCATTCATTCATTCTTTACAATGAAATGGAGACAAAATTTTTGTCCTATGGTCAACTCGTGGAAGTCCGAACAAGTACCATATCAAGACCATTTTTATATTTCACGGCTAGATTGACACGTGCAATTTGAATTTCCGTCGTCCATCTTTCGTTCGACCTTTCGTCCATCTTACATACAATGAGGAAGTACCAACCCGGGCGGCATAAACCTAGTAAGTAAGGCCACCCATACAGAGCTTGACCGCGCCCAGTCTTGCTTAATGATGATGATGATCGGACACCGAGGCGTCGCGCCACTGGGCTCCCGAGGCTGACAATTCTTTCTCTATCTAGTGTAACTAGAAAATAAATTGTGACGATCACCGGAAGAAACAGAAGACTGTTGTGTTATAAATTGTGTGCACGACTCGAAAAAGTTAGGGGGCTAAAAAGAGGCTCGCGCATGAAGGGTTCCGTACAATCCTACAAGATTTTACACCAAAAATATCGTTTTTTGTATGGGACCCCCCTTAAATTTTTCTAATTTTCTAATTTTACCTATTTGTTGTTATAGCGGCAAAATAAATACACACACTGTGAAAAATGCAGCTGCCTACCTATTACGGTTCATGAGATACAGCCCTGTGACAGGCGGATGGACGGACGGACGGACAGACAGCGGAGGCATAATAGGATTCTGTTGGCACCCTATGGTTACGGAACTCTAAAAAGGTTTATTTAATGCGCTTCTTTGAAGAAGGCAATCATTTTTGAGTCACAACACTATGTATGATTTGCATGGAGGTATTTCTTCATATATGATGATTTGGAATAAGTTTCTTGGTTTCTTTATTCACTGCCAAATAATCGAGTACCTTCTGAATTTGAGTTGACTCACGTCGGAATCGCTTTGATCTCATCACACGTGACCATGCTAAACATAATAAAATAAAACATTCCAACGACAACTTCGCATTAAAATTGTTAGCAGTTGGTTAAATTTAAACGAACGACGCGCTAATAAAATTATTCTCGTGTTCGACTGTCACTTGTTATATTTCCAACTACCTATTTCGGGATATGACTCACGGATCACGTGAGCAGCCATAATACTGTAGAAATTTGCTTGATTGCGAATATGAGGAAACCATCCCTATTTCTTCGGAGGGTTAGACAGGGATAGCGACACGCTGTGCAACACAGAACAAATAAGGCGGGCCTTCCCTCTCAACTCCCCATACAAACTTGGAAAGAAGATCATGCGCATATTTCTGAGCCGGTAGTCTAAGTTGTCACCTAATTTGGCGTTACGGCAAACCGATCGACTGGCATTTTCAAATGTATGGAGAAATTGAAGAGCGCGCGCAGCGGGCGTTAAGCGAACTAACATTTGCGAGTCCGAGCTTGATTTGACAGCTTACTCAACGTTGCCGTAAATACGTCGACGTTGCCGTTTACGTCCACTCCGCGTTTTCATACAAATCGGAAGTCCGCGTTTGACTTTGACAGCTTGAAGAAGTAAAACCACAGAATATCTAGTAAAACTTGTATGGAGTTTGGAGAAAACGCCAGTCGATCGGTTTACCTAAACGCCAATTTAGGTGAAAACTCAGACTGACCACTCTGGTCGTATATTCAAAAATATACTCAAAAAAGCTTTATTTAATCGAACTAGATGTTTGATTACCATTGGCATCGTAAAATTGTGTTTGTTTTCTAAGTTATTAGGTTTGAAAGTAAGACTTTTTTTAAGATCACCTAACAGTAAAACAAAAACATCTAAAAATGTTAGTCATTACGCCTAGTTTATTTGAAATGGTGCATTGGATTAACGAAATCTGCAGAAATTAAAATGGTCCTGGCATGGCACTTAGTTCTCATGTGCTGTGATGGGCTAATACATTATAAATGCTTTATAATTGGAGTTTATTTATTTATAATTATCTCTAATTAATGATATAACGGTAATGTAATATGCATGCAATACATACAATTATGAAATATGCGTTATAATTGCATTGATTTACTTCGATGTGATTTTGAAAATTAAAAACTCTGAAGTTTATAAAGAAAAACGCAAGGCGGCCGTGACGGAAAATTGACGTGAAAAGCTGATGGTGGAACAAAATGCACTTCAACTTTAGGGATAGGTATTGAAATGATCATAAATAAAATACTTTCCTCTTTTCAGGTAAACATTCTTCGGGTGGCATCTTTCGGAGGTGAAACTTGGATTAGATGTAACAGATTTGGGAGGAAAGTGCCTTATGTCAGCTAGCGCACATTCGTTATAGAATTTTGTAAAATCCAATACTGTGTTGCCAGATAATTTATTACAAACACAAAGAAGTTAATAATTAGAGTAATAATAAAAAGTTAATAATAATAAAATAAATATTCAACTAATGTGATATCTGTGATTGATTGCAAAGATTGAACATTCAAACATATTGTCATCCTGACTTAAATCGTACTTGGCTTCAGATGCTAGAGCCAGTCCTAGGTTGACTATATGGCATATGCCAGGATCTCACAAGAGGAGCCCGACGACTCCCATGACCTTTCGGATTTTCACAGGGGCCGAGAAAACTATGCCGGCCGGCCAGGTGGTTTTCCCACCATTTTTAAAGGTCCCTACATAGGTTGTACTTTGAGGGCAAAACTTTAGCAAGGATTCGATTTCGTAGTTTACCGACCCTAGAGATAAAATATTTAAAGTTTTCTAAATATTTTATCGCCGCGTTCTTCTTTTGGGAATGCCGACAATGACGTAAACATAAATATGTTTTCGTAATATGCATGACATATTTAAATACAGTAAAGATAGCTACGTTTTCATAAGCTAAGAATCATGGGTACATACCTACATAAGTGTATTCACTGTTTACATGTTCATATAACAACGGCTATAGACAATGAGCTTAAATACTAATAAAACTTCACAAAAACCTCGTGTATTTGCTCATTTAGTTGTACGGAAATAAAGACGTTAAAATATAAACACGCTCTCCGGCGTTTTTCAATCTACTGTTAGTTTTCCCACTCATTACGTTGCTTAGACAGACTTGCCTGGTTCCATATAACGACAGGTCGGTAGGGAAATAGAGTCGTTGTTGGAAATATATCGACTAGTGGAAGTAAATAGCGAAATGTTTCTCGCTAAAACAAAGCAGCAAAACGTATCAGAGCGCGTTATGTTCCGTCGCATATTACAGCAATGGTTTCGCGTGGCACCTGCTGTAACACGCCCAGAAACTCATGTGCCGTAAAATTTACTGGCAATTTCGCTCTTATTGGCAAAATTGGTTGAGTGAGGGTATGTGTGCGTGTGTTTGACAAGGATTATGTGTGGGTGTGTGAAATAAATGTGTAGTAAGGTGTGGTGTACAGGATAAATGTGAACTGATTTTCAATTTGTTATTGAATAAAATACAAAAACTTAACTGAAAGCATTACTGACAAAAAACCTACCACGAAAGTTTAAAAGCAAATGTCATAGAGGTAAAACGATATGTTACTAAACAGATATATCTTTATGGTGCATAGGGTTTTGATTATTTTTATCAAAATCTGTGATAATACCCATTCATTTACATGTCAGAGCGTAATTAATGAAATCAGTTTTGAAAGAACGAACCAATTGATGAGTTACTTTGATCAATAAATTAGGACCAAATACAATGTCGCGATGCCTCGCTTATTCTCTTGAAGAGCAAAGATGGCTGCAATGGAAAAATGGCGGTGACCAGTAGGTCAGGTAAAACGGTAAAAAGGTTAAAAGACGTGATATCCGACTCGTTCAATGGTACACACTCCACGATGTGGTTAGCAGCCGGGATACCAAAGATTGTTATGCCTGCAATGAGAATATAGGAGATACCCGACTGAACATGAGTGTTAGTCAATATTGTACTATCAAAATATGTATGATATACTACTCCGTTTTTTATTGATTGCAAGTGAATAAATAGTGTAACATTCGGGGAGCAAGAACCGATGTGAGCATTATTGCGTGTGTACTACACACACGTAACAAGTCGTATGGATTGCTTCCTCAATGCTATCGATACCGTCAATTGAGGTTACAAATAGTAATATAGAGGCAAATTTGATGATTTGCCCGATTTTACTTCTAAATTACAAATACTTTTATTGACGCTGGCTTAAATACATTTGACATTATTCCAATGAACCCAGAAATTCTTTTTTCTATTTCCGACATCAGAAGTGGCATAAGCACCACATCCTTGGTTTCCTACGTATGTAATACCTTTTTATGTGACGTGTCGTCAATATTTTATTTCATTGGTTTATTTCGGAGGAAAAACAAAGGCAGAAGATAAAACATAGATATAAAGAATTAATCGGTAACAAGTATGTATAAAGATCAGTCTCCAAAACTATCCGTCACTAAAATAAGAAAATGCATACATTTTGAAGGTGGTGTTTTTTATGATAAGAAAAAGTTTACCTGCAGTTAGGTAATTACAAACAAGCAAGTGATATGAGATAACTAATACATCAAATACATTGAATTAGGATTTAGGTTAATCCTCCTAAACAGGCAAAGATTAAAAATCCGAAATATTAATTATATCTTAACAGTCGCTATCAAAAAACGCACGAAAATTGAAGACGTAACAATAAAAATAAGAAAACTAAAGTGGAAATGAACAGGCCATATAATAAGAGGTACTGAAAAATGGAAAAAAAAAATATTTTGGTCCCCAAGAAATGGGAAAATAAATCGAGGCAGATAATTCCTAAGGTGGGAGGACGAAATAGAGATCAGGGCAGGGAAAAAATGGACTAGGAAGGCGTTAAACAGAATAGAATGGAAAAAAATGGAGGAGACCTTTGCCAAAGTTGGGCAAACAGACCGGGTTGTTGGTGTCACAGACTCAACAGAGTCGTAACGATAAGATATACATGTATTGTAAAAATTCTGTGTCTGAATAAAGGCTTATATTATTATTATTATTATAACAGTCGTATTCAGAGAGCTTGAGAACGCGTCAAAACTTAGTACGAGATTAACACCGAACTAACCATACAAACACTGGTTAGTCCACCCACTTTGAATACGGCTGTAACATTTTGAGTAAAGATGTGCCAAATTAGCTTTTTTTTTTTATGTGACTAGACATGGATGGCTAATACCACAAGTTCTGTCATGGTATTAACCCAACACACCACATGGGAACTAGGTGCCATGCCAGGACCTTCCTTATATTGCACGGCTACATTGAACTGGATGGAAAACACGAACAATTTTCATTGCCGCTTCGACCATCGTTCTTCCAATGCGATGGTACCAACCCGGGCGGGATAAACCCTACCACCTAGTAAGTAAGGAAGGGGCTACAGCTACAGCTTAACGTGGAATCCGAACCACGGCCAGCCTCTCTCAACGGTCGAATTGTCACCCATCCAAGACCAGACCGGACCCAGCGTTGCTTAACTTCGGAGAGCGATCGCCGAAGTCTCGCGCCACTGGGCCACTGAGGCTGACAAGCTAATCATAGCTAATCTTTTTTACATTGCTTTGAACTGTTCTTATGTGCACAGCTATATTGAACTGGGTGGAAAACACGGTAAATTTTCATTGCCGCATCGACCATCATTCATTCAATTGTACCACCCGGGTGAGAATAATCCTGTCACGTAGTAACGAAGTGGACCTGCGGATATCCATACATTTCTAGTTACATGAAAACTGTCACAAAAACTGTATCGAAAACAGTTTGTTTTCGAGCCAGCTACAGATGACGAGAGATTTAACAGATCACGATGTATCGCACCTTTCAAGAGCAGTAGGGATCGAGATATTGGTAGACGAAATTTCCGCGAAAGCTATGCTTGTCATCTTGTACATACATGTATATTGTATATTTCAAGTCATGTCTTGCAGTATGTTAAGGTGGCCCAACCCGGCGGGACTAACTCATTCGCGGGCACGGTACAAAACCGTGCTGTTGCGCTCTGGGACCTTCTCTGTTTCAAAGAAAAAGACAGGCTCCGTGATGAGGAAGATGCAACATGTCCACCAAAAGGCAATGTGCATAGTGTATTATTTGGTAAGATTTACGAAAATATTAATTACAAAACGATTTATAGCTAAAAGTAAACCACGACCGCTTTAGTAAAAAATAAAATAAAAAAAACAAATAGACTATAAATCTTGATTAAATAAGATGACTAATCTTTTTAAGATATTATTAATTTATCATTGCGTAATCCACCTCCAAAGTTATTGTAAAAAACGCGCGAAAAATTCGAACTTTTGGACCTTATTACTTAGAAACCAAACACAATTTTACAATGCCAACGGTCATCAGACATCTAGTTCGATCAAATGAAGCTATTTTGAGCAAAATTTGGGATCTCTGACAAGAAATATGGGCGTGGTCTTCTTTCCCCGTTTGTATTGGGAGTTGAGCGGGATGGCCCACCTTAATATAGTAATTCTTTTTACACCTTTATTCGTTGAAAAAATTACATTCGTTGAATTAAATCGACGTGCTTTGTTATAATAAATCAATCGATTGCCATCGTGCCATGAATGATATAAAATCAGCTATCATCCGAATCGTCAAATGTGGAGCAACCCGAAATATAATGTTATTAATAGAGTTCCACAAATAGAAGTGCATGGAGCATCAAGAATATTTACTTGTGCACGTGGCCGTTCAGAAATATACACCTGTCCGCAGCGCTGTCCTATAAACAAACGCTTAACGATCGCGAGTCAGAAATGTCTATATTCCTTTGCAAACGTCTGGAACTTATGCCGTTTTAATGCGGAACGGAGACATCGAATGAATTTATGGCCGCCGTCTCGATGCACAGGCGATTATCTCCTCTACGCTCTCAACGCAAGAGTGAACTTATGTGGCATCAAGAGTTTCTGCATTCCACAAGCGAATGCAGATTTTATTCGGTTAATATTGGGTGCATAATTGTTCAAAAGTTTAAGTTGGTGACACTCGTGATACAATAACCAGAAGAGAATATGGGAGTGGTGAGAAAGCCAGTGGAGCGCTAAATGTGTTGTGCTGACGCATGTGTATTGTTCCGTCTTTCTCTCGTGGCGGTAACAGTCATGACCTATTTACTCGGTTAAACTAATTCCAACGACTTTTAAATATTTTGTAGAGTGTAATGGTTTCTTAATGAGATTTGAATGTTTTTGACTCGGTGAGCAAGTACGATTCGGTCTGGGTTAGTTAATGTTTTGATTTTAAACTCCATAATGACATTGCTTCTTTCTCTGTAGGCCAGACTCGGCTCGTTACCGCCGCGTCCACAGAAAAAAAACGCGACGCACAATATGGCACCTCTCGACGCAAAATGCGCGCCTAGTATGGGAACCGCTGTCTTCAATTTTCAAAAACTACCGATCCAACTTAAACGTCCATGCCACATGCGCAACATAGTCACAGACGTATTAGAGGGTTTGTTTGGGTGGAAACTGACTTTACGAACGCTAAAAGTTGTTTGGCAGCAGCATTTAGATCTAAGTTTGCATTTAATTACTGTGGACGAAAAACTCGTAAAGTTTCTTTACTTTACAGAGTTGATAGAATTCACGGACCATTCAGTTTTTGACGTATCTTTGAATAAATAAAATGAAGAATTAAATATTTTCGAGCACATTCGCGCGCAGTGACGATGTTTCGACTGTGTGGCATACGACGCGCTTCCGGATGCCCATAAAATTTTATGGTCATTTTGGCCATATAGCGGATACGCGATATCGACCGCATGCCCCATCTATTTCCTTTCTCTTGAGTTATTTTCTATGTAGAACCGCCGGTAGAAAACATTGTCTTAAGAAAGAAATAACTACTTAAATTTTATTATCCATACGTTCTGGGCATATTTGGAGCAAAAAAGGTTAATAACATTTTGTAGAACGCCTAAAAAAAAATCGGCCTCCCCGTATATTTTGTGTTGGGGGAAGTTATTAACAAAAATGTAAAGGGAGAACGTTTTTTTTAGTCGTACAAAAAATAAAATTACCTTTTAGGGTTCGTACCCAAAGGTTGTCAGACGGAACCCTCTTACTAAGCCTCGGCTGTCCTTCCGTCCCTCCGTCTGTCACAGGGCTGTATCTCATGAACCGTTATAGGTAGACAGCTGACATTGACTTCGCAGGTTCTACGATTTAGCAATAGGCTCTACGAAATCGTGTGATATTTTAGGACGACAAACACGCCTTCGTTGCATGCTCTACGACGCGACGCAGGGTTTTAAATTGTGCTTTGCTGGCTCTACGATTTAGCAATAGGCTCTACGAAATTGCGTAATATTTTAGGACGACATACACGCCTTCGTAGCATGCTCTACGACGCGACGCAGGGTTTTAAATTGTGCTTTGCTGGCTCTACGATTTTGCAATAGGCTCTACGAAATTGTGTAATATTTTAGGACGACAAACACGCCTTCGTAGCATGCTCTACGACGCGACGCAGGGTTTTAAATTTTGCTTCGCATGCTCTACGATTTAAAAATAGGCTCTACGAAATCGTGTGATATTTAGGGCGACAAATACATCTGCGTAGCATGCTCTACGACGCGACGCGGGGTTTTAAATTGTGCTATCAGGCTCTACGATTTCGCAGTAGGCTTTACAAAATCGTATGATATGTTATGACGATAACGTGTTTTTGCGCAAAAGACTTAAAACAATTTCCTCGCTTGGTCTATCGAGTTACTGACGCTTACATAGAAAATTGTTTAACAATTCATTAGCACTAAGTTTTCATATTAGGCTATATTTAATTGTATCATTTCAGAACATATTTTATTCAATGGCTACGAAGATATCCTGACGTAACATTTAACTAGACACTTGGAAATTCTTCGTTCAAAATATGTAAGTAAAATCAGATTCATTTGCGGTAGCGTAGAAGATTGGAACATAATAGAAGAAGATCGACATTAAAAAAGCTACCAATATGTATAAAGTGAAATGCCATGAAGTAAACATCATTTATGCATGTAAACACCTCCACTGTCTGCCCTTTAGAACTGAAGTTCGAACGAGTTACCGAGGTCGCTTTGGTGTGAATAGCTCTCAACTCTGACCTTTCACTAATATAATGACGTTGTTTTCAACAGGCGAAACTGGATTTAATTTTTATTTTGCTTTCCTATGTAGGAGGAGCTTACCTAAGTATGATGTGATCGTTTTTACTCACTGAATGCATACAGACTATTAATTAGGTATTCCTTGCCATATCTGGAACAAACAATGTAGATATACACTACATTTCTGGAAAGGATTTTTTATGTCGTTTTCATCAAAGTTGAGGCTAATTCCTCTCTATTTCCAGTTTTACAAAGCGTAAGTCTAAGTAAAAAAAAAATATTCCGAGAACCTCCTCCTTTTTTTTTTGAAGTCGGTTAAAATACAGCTATATTACTCCAGCGTGGATTTGATCTAGCAATCATTTATTTATCTGCAGTGGTTAATAAGTAATATTATCAAATAGCGTCACACTTACCTCAGGATGGATCTGTAATATCCAGTGAAGGAGAACATAGTATGGATATTTTCCTCACTTAAGCATATAAAATGTTAAAGAAAATACCGCACCAGCCAGTGAAAGTGCTAAAAGTAGATCAATCGTTAATGGAATTTATTTTGCTGGATAAATATTGGTGCATGGAGATATTGTACAGAGTTAGACAATGGACAACACAATCAAGATCTCTCCATTCGTATTCTGTAAAAGTAATTTGATAGCAATCTACCTTTCTTTGCTTGTTAAATTTTAATTGTTCTCTTAACATAAGCGGCTCGTTGCCTAGTGGCGCGGGGACTGGCCTAGCGTACCAGAGGCCCGGGTTCAATACCAACTTGCACCTGTTGCAACTGTCTTTCTCTTTCAGAGTTCGATAAGTGCATTTCGTCACGAATACGAGCTGCTCCATGGTTCGGAATCCATGTAAAACTGTAGGTCCCCTTCCCCTACTAGGTGCTAGGGTTTAAGCCCGCCCGGGTTGGTACCATCGCATTGGATGAAAAGATGGTCGAAGCGGCAATGAAATATTGTCCGTGTTTTCCATCCAGTTCAATGTAGCCGTGCTCATAAAGGGAAGGTCCTGGCATGGCACCTAATTCTTTCGGGAATGTGGTGTATTGGGCTAATATCATAACGGTAGTTGTGTGGTATTAGTCATCCATGTCAGGTCGCATAAAAAAAAAAAACATAATCCCCCAAGAGCAGGCGAATCATTTCGGAGAATTTTAACCTCCCTTGGTGTGTAAAAATAAATTTTGAAATGAACAAGAAACAAAAATACAACCAAATTTTCATTTTCATTTCGTGCGTGTGTACGTTCATTTGGTTTGTGTAACTGGACATTTGTAATTGGCTAATACCATACCTACTGTCATGATATTAGCCCAATACGCCTTATAGGACGCATGCCAGGACCTTCCGTATATTGCACGGCTACATTGAACTTAAAGTAAAAAACGGCACATTTTTATTGCTCATTCATTTAGTGCGATGGTACCAACTAGGGCGGGATTAACTCTACGACCCAGTAAGTAAGGAACCCTTTACTTACGTGTAACTGAAGGACCCCACCTAAATGTTTACGTGAAATCCGAACCACGAAGGACGAATGCCCTAGTCGCCTCCTACGACATGCACGGTAAGCAATGCAATGGGCCTGATTGTATTATTTTTACGTGCCGGAACCCGCACGGCGAGCCGCACGGCGAATAAGTTCGGTGTCATGACTAGTTCTTGTATAATCACAGAATATTTTCAGCACGAGTATCAACATTGCCCTTAAACCTTATATATTTTCAAAGTTCGCTTAAAAAAGTACTATCTCGAGAGTTATATCTGACCTACCTCAATATCGATCTAGTTGTTGCCTTCGTTTGGTGTCTATTTTTGATCTGCTTGCTCCTTGTATGCCTGATTTATGATGTTTGTTAAAATTATGTTTCTTTTAGTTTTAAACTGTCGCATGTTTTAATCTTAAGTTAATGCTTACTTCACTTATTCACCTACCTAAATGATGTTGTTACATCTAATGGGTGGCCAGGAAGAGATTGCCTCAAGGCAATATGGTGGCCCATTAGATGAAACTAACACCTGTTCAATTATGTTAAGTCTACTCTAAGAATGTTTGTATAAGTTTCATCTAATAAACAGTTTATTATTATTATTATTAACATTAAAACGTATATAATTAATTTTTTGTACAATTTGTGAGACTTGGCTTTTAAATATATATATTTATTCGTACTAAGCAGATACATTCTAAGGAATGTGACATGTATGCACGTATAATCGATCTTGAAGCAAGGGCTCATTAATTTTAGAAAGAGCCCAGTAAAAATAACTACTTTACGAATATACTGCAGTAGGAGGCATTGATTACGGGAGGAGGGACTGCAGGAGAATTCCAAATTATGGGTATACAGCCGGTGGCGAAATTGGTTGCATCTTAGTTACTGCCGTATTTTGTGAAAAATCGTGATTTTTTTACGTCCATCTTATATCGTTTACGATGTGAAGGAAGATTATTGAATCAAGAGTTTCCTATTAAAAATACTATTTGAAAGGAATGTTTAAATTAACCGTACTAAGCGACTGAGTCGTTTCAATCAACAAACGTGCCATGACGAATTAATGGTGAAGCAAGAACGCATAAACAGGAAAATAAGATCTGTAAGCACGAATTGGAATTAATGAAGAAATAAAAGAAGTTGAACAGCCACTGTGCTGAATCTATACTACTGCAGTAGGACTTAAACCTCCCATCCGTTCGAGATATGGTGGATTTTACTTTTTCTCATAATGAAAATCAAATTATAATACTTCCAACTAGATGTCAAAATTCAACCTTAAAAAAAAACCCAAATTTCAATTAGGTACAATTATAATTCTAATTTTAAATATACTTAATTTAAAATAATTGATAATCATGTTTATCTTCGAAGCATAATTTCCCATGATTGAGAGTGTGCTAATAGTGCTAAAAATGTGGGAACCGAATGAACGCAGGGATGAAAAAACAGGCGATAACGTCTACAGCTAGGATGACGGTTTGTAACGGTGTGCTGGTGTCCACACTAAACTACGTCTAAAAGCAAAACTTTGGTATGGAACAAAAGGCACGAATGCAGAATTCTCATAATGAAAATCAAATTATAATACTTCCAACTAGATGTCAAAATTCAACCTTAAAAAAACCCAAATTTCAATTAGGTACAATTATAATTCTAATTTTAAATATACTTAATTTGAAATAATTGATAATCATGTTTATCTACGAAGCATAATTTCCCATGATTGAGAGTGTGCTAATAGTGCTAAAAATGGGGGAACCGAATGAATGCAGGGATGAAAAAACAGGCGATAACGTCTACAGCTAGGATGACGGTTCGTAACGGTGTGCTGGTGTCCACACTAAACTACGCCTAAAAGCAAAACTTGGGTATGGAACAAAAGGCACGAATGCAGAATAAATGCTGTGGTAATGCGTTCCCTGAGGAAAGTTTACAGAGGGAGTTCCGGAATAGGTAAAACATTGTTCTCTGAAAGAACACATCTAATTGAGAAGGTTATGTTATGATGGCTCGGATGTGTGGAGCGAACTAATGACGAGAGAATGACGAAACATATTTTCAGAGCGGAAGTGTCGTGCCTGGGCGACAATGTACTACGGCCAGATTGACTAAGTACTTTGTAAAGGTTTGGTATGTAGCACCTGTGATCTTAGAGCATGTGTGAAAATGTGTATAGGAGTCGAAACAAGTAGGTCTGCCTACGCCTCCGGTGAAGCGGCGTGATGGTTCGTATATATATTTCAATTACATTATTACATAAGCAGAGCATTGAATTTTAGCGTTATTCACTAAATCACACGATAGTGCATATTATGTTCATACGTTGTTATGTAGCTTCAAATATTGTCAAGTACGAATTTCTCGGCTGTTTTCTGTTGTTTAGCCGCACAGCTGTCATTTATAGTTGCTGGTCATTTTCTCGAGTCAGAATAGCCGTGGGAACTGAAATATACTGGAAATGACGTAAATTCAACTCCGCCGCATAAATTCGGTTGAAGAATGGCTCTCCACGAATAATTAGCTATTCGATGGGCTTCATTACAGGAGGCGGGCTGGGCGCCACTTAATAGGCTCTTAATGCTTGGGCCATAGACGTAAAGCCGTATTTTGGCGTATATGTCTACTTAGGCGAGCATTGAAACCAGTATTACATAATTTTACTTTTAATTGACATAACTAAATTTCTATAAATCTTAGCCTCATGTTATTTGATTGCTATGAATGGTAAGTGAGGTTTAAATAGTATTTCGTGCGCACATGCATTAAAACAAACTAGAATCCATAGTACTGGATATATGTAAAAATCGATGATGACAGCTTGTCTGTGGTTGGCAAAGTGTGTGACGTGGGCTATCGTCGAGCAATGACGTGAGTTGAAGTGTTCCCGAATTCTTTTTATTTAAATCCTTGTAGTACCTCGAAATCATCGATCTACTTTATAATACAGTCCACTACTTTCAAAAGCTAACGAAGAAACCCTACAGCAATCCAATTCGTTCAAAAGGCGTGTTAAATCAAAGTAAAATTTGTGTGAAAAAACTTTGTTGTGCAACGCAGTAAATTCTTGAATATTATTAAGTTGTAAAAAAATGTTATCCAAAATCATATTTACACTAAAACTTAAAACGAGGAAACATACGTTTTTTAAAAATTGTTTACAAATTCAAAACAGTTTCGTATCATAATTTAAAGTCATATGTACACTTATATTTATTAATTCATATTCATTTATACTCATAAACTATCGAATCCAACGTATCGCCACTACGTACGAGGTGAGCAGCGCGACGGCTCACAATTTCATATATAGTAAATTTATTGGCAGGTACTTGCTGAAAATCAGCACCTTGCAGTCAGCTCAACTCAGGTAGTACTGGCCGCTTAGGAATTCTGCTGAGCTAGCACCTTTTGGTATACAATTACCTCAGTAGGATGCATTAAATGTATTTTATTTTTGTTATTAATGTTATTTTTAAACATTTCTAAATTGTACCTAATTGTTGTTTTTGTTGCCAATAAAGAATTTGAATTTGAATTTGAACGTACGCCATGCGTATTGAACATCTGAAACATCCAAAGGTCGGAGGGAAAAAAAATATTTGAGGGATAAGTCCGATTTTACACCCCACGTATTATAATTGCATGTATTTAATGACACATAGGCAAGAGCACGTACCTTTCTTTTTAATCAAAATAGACTTTCAAAAATTTACTTTATAGACATCACATTAATTAAGCATCCTCTTAACGTCGGTGTACATGCAGATTGTGAACGGCTGGGCTCTCTGCGAATGGTTATTATGGATGTTATACTCGAAGAAATGGCATTGCGTATTAATTTATTCGGTGGGGGCGGAATTAGGGATGGGTGGCAAATTACGTTAGTGCTTCATAATGACTGGTTCTTTGGTACTTAGATGGCTTAGTTGAAAAGAGGGTTTGAGTCTAATATCTATTGTTTGGTGCTCCCTAGGTCTGTTAGTTTTCTGGATAGTCCATCAATATTTTCCCAGTAGATCAAAAAATGACACATAATGTGCAGCACATAGCAGAAAATAGTTAGCCTGATTAAATTGAGGCCGTTTTTTGTTAGTTAATGTGGTTACCATACATTAACGTGACAAAATCATAAGTAAGTAATGCAGGCAGGTATTTATATTAAGTCAATATATATTTTCGTACTAAGCAGGTATGTCGCTTATTCCAAGGAATGTGACCAGCAAACCAGGGTCCAGCCTTGCAGTATATTCGTAAAGTAGTTCTTTTTACTGGGTTCTTTCTTCAATTAATGTGTCCTTGCTTCACGGTCGATTATACATACATACATGTCACATTCCTAGGTATTTATATTATTTAAAAGTAGTTAAGGTATTCTGCTTCGCTCGGGTCAATTTCATTTTGAACATCTCCCGAGCCATGAAAATCTTCTTTGCCCGAGCGCTGCCCAGTAAAATGGGATTGGAAACATTCGCGAGCGTGTTATTTCAAGGGTCAGTTATATTATGCATGAATTAAAGCAGGGGTCAAAATACTGTACATAAGATAAACCCATTTGTTGTAAACAATATTCGTTGTTATGATTCCATGTTTAGTGTCAATTGTTTGTATCTAAAATGTGTGTTTGCAGTCTAAATGAAAAGCGAACACAATCTACAAATGTGAAGGTCATCATGCTTTCTCTAACGAAAACTAGAGACATAATAAAGATTTTACGAAAACATATTTCACATTACACGAGCGGGGACCCATTTCCAAAAGTGCTTTAATATACCAAAAGTGATCTCATCGGGTAGGTATGCTCTGTGTCTCTCCAACTCGTGGTAGTTGCTCCTTGAGTTGACGTCTCACTCCCACACTTGGGACTTCGTCTTGTACATAAGCACAGCGCGTCTGTAGTAAAAATCGGCCAAGTGCGCGTCGGACGCGTACATGAAGGGTTCCGTACCATCGTACAAGATTTAACACGAAAAAAATTAGGTTTTTTCTATGGGGGGCCCCTTTTATTTTAACCTATTTGTTGTTATAGCGGCAAAATTACACTCTGTGCAAATCTCAACTGCCTACCTATTACGGTTCATGAGATAAAACCCTGTGACGGACGGACGGACGGACAGCGGAGGCTTAGTAATGGGGTTCCGTTTGTACCCTTTGGGTACGGTACTCTTTGGGTAAGGTGCCCTTTGGGTACGGTACCCTAAATAAGTATTTTCATTGGGGCCAGAAATCATTGGAATCTCAGCCGAGCCCTTGAAAACTGAAAAGTCGTTACGGAGAATGAAAACAGTTCGAAGGCGACCCCGCTGATCGCGTGTAGCCAAGGAAGTTTTGCCTCCGAAGGCAGCCAGCCTATTCAAACTTCGAACTATTAGGAGCACTAATATACTTTTGAGGATATAACTTGTTTCACGCGATCTCGGAACTTAAACTAGTTTTCAAGCAGTTAGATTGGACAATTGGAATACATTTTCGGAAAAAGCGACGAGTGATTTTTCAATTAAAAGTTCGAAAAACATCTTGAACGGCAGTTAAGAACATAATCATGTAATTATTTCACTCAAATATTAAGACTTGCTTTAAAAATGCATGTATGTATGTTTAGTGTAAAAACGAATGCCACATTTCTATGACATTTGCACACCACTGATCTTCTTTAATATTATACATGCTTTGCAAAAGTAATTCTGGGTAATTTTTTTTTTTATGTGACTGGACATGGATGGCTAATACCACACTTTCTGTCATGGTATTAGCCCAACACACCACATGGGAACTAGGTGCCATGCCAGGACCTTCCTTATATTGCACGGCTACATTGAACTGGACGGAAAACACGGACAATTTTCATTGCCGCTTCGACCATCGTTCATCCAATGCGATGGTACCAACCCGGGCGGGATTTACCCTACCACCTAGTAAGTAAGGAAGGGGACCTACAGTTTAACGTGGAATTCGAACCACGGCCAGCCTCTCTCAACGGTCGAATGGTCACCCATCCAAGACCAGACCGGACCCAGCGTTGCTTAACTTCGGAGAGCGATCGCCGAAGTGTCGCGCCACTGGGCCATTGAGGCTGACAACGGCCCACGCTTATATGCGGTTATTTTTCGTGGAAGTTTTCAATAAATATGCTGAAGTAAAAACATCGTGAGGAAACCCACCACTTCGGTGGTTTCAATATTGCAAATAGCTAGATGGAGGACACAAATGGTCTCGCCACTCTTTACGTGTTCCCAAAACATCATCGGGTGAAACAACAACAGTGATATCGCTGCTCGGAAGCAGGGGTGGCACCCGTCTTAATTTTTTTTGAAATAATTGTAAGGACCAAAACCTGCATGAAATAATTTTGAACGCTGTCAAATGAGCTAATAAGCGGTGAGATTTACTTATTAACATTTTGCACTATGGTTTTAGATGAAGATTCTAACAACTTTTTTATCTTGAAATATATTTTAAACAAAATTGTGAACAAAACAATTTTACTTGTGCCAGAACAACATACTAACACACGCTCACGCACATGCATTGCACTGTATATAATGTAACAGGAATTTATAGAATATTTTTTCTGAAGGGTTTATATAACTTCTTATGCAACACTCTGAATCTATAATATTGGGTCATTTTATATTCTAACGCATCCATGTATAAACATGATAAAATAATAAACATTAATAAATATACTGCAACAAATAGTGAAATACACAGATAAATGTAGGTTAGTTTAGGTGACCTCAGTTTGAAATAGACGTGGTGTCTGGTTATGTTAGGTCAACTTAGATAAGGTTATTTTAGCTCCCTACTATTTACAAGTAGCCTAGCATACTTATAAGTAAACGTATGTGTAAACTTTTCTGCGGGGCTGACATAAGCCACAATGTGGCTGAAGTCCTAAAAAAATTAAGAGAAAAAAAAAACTTTTCTGCGACTTATACACGGGGCTCTCAGCGGGGTGTTGTCGTTAGACAGCGCACTAGGGGTCGCGGGGGGTGGGAGGGGGGGAGGCGCTAGTGGGCAATTTGCCGCTAGTTGGTTGTCTACTAAACCACGCAGAAGCCTTCCCGCTTCCGGTCTGGTGATTCTGAAAGGCAACGGAACAACAGGGGTTTTCGGATCGCACAGTAAATATTCTTCAAGGATTTTTTTCTAAAACGTCTGTAAGTTCGGTTTGGTAGGCAGGTAGAAATGTTCATGAGGAGATAAGGCCCGATTTCGGGAAGAGATGTCGATGATAATTACGTTACACTTAGGGCCGAGCGCACGAAAGGACAAAAAATCAAAATCAACGTCAACGCATGATTAAACACGTCACTTTGTATGGAAAGTATGGAAGGAACTCAATGCGGTTAACTAAAAGTAACGTGTTTGACCATTGATTAACTCAGCCGTCTCTTCGTGCAATCGGGGCTTAGTGAACTACGTGAAGTTGACTCAGCGGAACCAAGTGACGTGGTTAACGCGCTAGGACTAGTCAACTACTCGCGCCATACAAATTCACCTTTAAACAAATGTAATCATATGTAGTGAAACGCCTCAGCAAGTCCAAATAGAACTCCAGACTGATAATGGATTGATAATATTTTTTGATTTCTTCATTTATTTAAATTATATAATAATAAAGTAGATTTTTGACAATAAAAAACTTGAAAGTAATATGATTTCTAGATTTAAGCGAAAACAGCATATATTGAAAAACAAATAATTCCATTTGCTTTTACATTTCTAAATTTAGTCAAAAAAGTTCGTAAATGGACACCGTTTCTGCTATGTATTTTGTGTTGAAAAAGGAAACATACATTAACGAAAATACGAGTAGGTTGATTCCTAGACAAGGAATCATATATTGTAAGAATGACACTTTTAATCGTCAGAATTAGTTAGTTTACTTGGAGTGCCTCGTCTAACTTTGCGATTTATTACCAGACCCTTAATCAAAGGCTTACGTCGATTGTACATTGATGTCCTTTCGTGCACTCGACACTAAGGGCCAAGTGCACTAAAGGATACAAAATGTCCCAAAATTCCCAAGCTTATCGAATCGCAAGGCGTGGTTCGGATTACACGTAAATCTGTAGGTTCCCTCCTTACTAGGTGGTAGAGTTAATCCCGCCCGGGTTGGTACCATCGCATTGAATGAACGATGGTCGAAGCGGCAATGAAAATTGGCCGTCTTATCCATCCAATTCAATGTTGCCGAGCAATATAAGGAAGGTCCTGGCATGGCACCTAGTTCCCATGTGGTATGTAAGGCTAATATCTGACGGTCAGTTCGGTATTAGCCATCCATGTCCAGTTACATAAAAAAACTAACTAAACGCTTACAAAATTTAAGATTGCAGACGTCATTTAAGTTACGTATGTTTTTCCACAACCTCAAAACCTGTTAGGTTGAGAGAGGCCTAAGCCCTGCAGTGGGTGGCACTAAAACGATTAAAGATAAGCTTAGGTTCAAATAGTGTAATGTATGTGCTAGAAAGGCTTAAATAATAATAATGTTTTCATTTTAACGGACCGTCTCTGTACACTGCGATTTCTATCGCAATTAAACACCTTCCACAAATAACATTATAATAATCCTTGGTGTCTAAAAACCCGTGTATTTGCGAAATCCGATGCGCCATTGCGCCGAACTTGCGACCCCGCATCCGTGCGAGTTACACGGCCACAGAGTAAGGAGCGACGAAAGTGGCGATCGGAACTCATTCGGGTTTTGCGGAAGCGTAGCCACGAGCTAGTGACGCGCCAGTCAGACAGTCCGCTTGTAGACTAGGAGGTCGCGACAAAAATGGTAACGATAACATAAATGGCTGAAACTGGTTTCACAGGATAAAGACCGACTCTCTGAAGCTAAATGTGTCAGTCTACCTGTGCCAAGCGGTTGCGTTACCTAGATTAGTCGCCTGAAAAAAGTAGTTATGGTGGTCAAACGTCGATCTCCGTGATTTGAACCCATAAAGGCGTGAAAGGCGAGTCCTCTAACCCCTACACCACGAGCTCTACAAAGAATATTCGATGCTGGTCCAGTTCCATAATTCCTAAGCGGACTGACTACAGTTCGCGCCAAACTTAAATGTGCCTCTAAAGTTCGCGCGTGTGCTCCGCTGTCCCCTCCCCAAAGATGCCAAACGGAACCCTATTACCAAGCCTCCATTGTCCGTCCATCCGACTGTCACAGGCCTGCAGCGCATGCACCGTAATAGGTTGACAGATGAAATTTTCACAGAGAGTGTATTTCTTTTCCGCTATAACGACAAATAAATAAAATTACAAATTAAGGGCCTGGTACTTGCCAAATCGCAAAGTTAGACGAGGCACCCCAAGTAAACTAACTAAGTCTGACGATTATAAGTGTCATCCTTACAATATATGATTCCTTGTCTAGGAATCGAATGATTTTCGTTAATGTATGTTTCCTTTTTCTATACAAAATACATTGCGGAAACGGTGTCCATTTCCGAACTTTTTTGACTAAATGTAGAAATCTAAAAGCAAATGGAATTTTTTGTTTATGCATATATGCTGTTTTTGCTTATATCTAGAAATCGAATGACTTTCAGATTTCTAATGAGAAAAATCAACTTTTTTTATTTTTATTATTATTTAAATAAATGATGGAATAAAAAAATATTAACAATCCATTATCAGTCTGGAGTTCTATTTGGATTTGCTGAAGCGTTTCACTACATATTATTACATTTGTTAAAAAGTGCATTTGTATGGCGCGAGTAGTTGGCTAGTCCTAGCGCCTTAAAGAGGGCCACTATACAAGCATCGTGATTTCTTTGTGTCAAATCTTGGCACCTGGCCGATTTTCGTACGCGCGAGGCACATACACTAAATCGTGGGCACGCCGCCCCCATACGAATGGTTTTCGATCGCCACTCCGGTCGTTCCTTCGTCACTGTCGACCCCACGTCCGTGCGAGTTACGGCGGACGCCGGGCAGTCTCCGGGAAGGACGAATTAGGGCGCGAGCGGAGGTCGGGGGTCCTTCAAACTCGACGGGCGTGCGGCCCACATTCGCGAGAGCGGCTGCGCTATTCCGTTCCATCTCGACACATGAAATGAATATGAAAATAAAAATATTCTTTATTGCTTGCAACTATTATTACATAGTATGCAAAGGCGTGCTTATTGCCAAAGGCAATCTCTTACAGCTAACCTCATCTCACATCATAACAGCCAACATAACAATATGTATAGTTTATTTGATTTTAGGGTTCCTTACCCAAAGGGTGCCCAACGGAACCCTATTTCTAAGCCTCCGCTGTCCGTCCGTCCGTCCATCCGTCTGTCACAGGGCTGTACCCAATGAACCCTAATAGGTAGGCAGCTGAAATTTTCACAGAGTATGTATTTTGTTTGTCAATTTGTACAACAATGTGTTTCGCTATCTGCTTAGACTGCCCAGGTACTGCAGCGCCTCGGGTATGTTCGCAGAGGCGAGGGTGGACAGTTTTGCTGCTGTTATCCGGAAGCGAGTGGCTGGCTTCCGGCACCGTTTATTCTCAACTGAGAACCAGACTGCAGTTATTGCTATGGAGGGTGGGGCTGGAAAAATATTCCGATTTTGGTCTCAGCTACATCTTCCATGAAGCGGTGACTGCGGTCGGGTTATTGAAATGTTATTGTTATTGAAGTGTTTTTTTGTTCTATTGCAAATTTAATATTCTATGTCTATGGACTCCTTGTCTGAAATAAAGAATTATTATTATTATTATATTATTATTATTATTATTATTACAGTTCGTCAGCCTCAGTGGCCCAGTGGCGCGACACTTCGGCGATCGCTCTCCGAAGTTAAGCAACGCTGGGTCCGGTCTGGTCTTGGATGGGTGACCATTAGACCGTTGAGAGAGGCTGGCCGTGGTTCGGATTCCACGTTAAACTGTAGGTCCCCTTCCTTACTTACTAGGTGGTAGGGTTAATCCCGCCCGGGTTGGTACCATCGCTTTGAATGAACGATGGTCGAAGCGGCAATGAAAATTGTCCGTGTTTTCCATCCAGTTCAATGTAGCCGAGCAATATAAGGAAGGTCCTGGCATGGCACCTAGTTCCCATGTGGTGTGTTGGGCTAATACCATGACAGAAGGTGTGGTATAAGCCATCATGTCCAGTCACATAAAAAAAAAAAAGTTTCCGCTACAACGTAAATTAGTAAAAATAAAAACAAATATAAATTAAAGGGGCCACCATAAGAGAAACGTGATTTATTTCGGTCAAATATTGTATAATCGCACGGAACCCTTCGTGTGCGTGACCTACTCGTTCTTGGCCTGTTTTGTTTATTCATGCATCGTCACGTAGTACCGATGTCGAAAATGCATAAACATGTAAAATCCCCCTCTAGCCACATCGTTGGCAGTAGGCAGTGTCACAAAAAAAAATCGATATTTTTGGGTAAGTACTAACATTATTTGTTCATATACAAGTATTTATGGTTGATAAACATCTAGAAAACCCTGACAGATTACTAAAACATGCTGAAATCATAATTATAGTATTCCGGGAGGTCACGACATTTTTGGTCACGATAAGGTAAATGGCTGAATCTGGGTTCACATGTTAGAGACTAACCCTCTGTTGCTAAATATGTCGGTCTGCATGTGCCAAGTGGTTGCGTTATCTAGATTGGCTATATAAAATATATGTTGGTATGTACCTGTTGATGAATATACTGATTGTCTAGAAACATTGATACCTATTAATTATACAACAATAACCAGTCGGTTTTTAAGTAAACACTTAAATATACCTAAAGTTATATCTGTAACCTAAATTGCCTATAACTACGAAATACAACCAAAGCTTTGCTCAGTTTTGGTATCGCTAAGCAAGTATGTACTGATACTTTCATGCTTCGTTATTTGCAGCCATTTACCTTATCATACATATGTTTTGCCACCATCACCTTTTTCAGGCGCCTTATCTAGGTAACGCAACCACTTGGCACAGGCAGACTGACACATTTAGCTTCAGATGGTTGGTCTTTATCCTGTGAACCCAGTTTCAGCCATATACGTTATCGTTACCATTTTTGTCGCCACCTCCTAGTCTATAGGGGCAGCTTCTCTGGTGCTTTGGTGCATCATTTGTGTCCCACTAAGGCGTCTCAGGAAAAAGGCTCAGAAGGTTGGTTCCGGGGATAAAAGGAGGCGTAGGAAGTACAGGTACAAGCAGTATGTCGTAATATTTCTGCACTGTAAACCGTCTCATATGTAGAGTTATATTTATTCGTGAGGCACGTCCGTCCATCCGTCCGTCTGTCACGGAGCTATATCTCATTAACCGTAATAAGTAGATAGCTGAAATGTGCCCAGGGTGTCTATTTAATATTCAATAAAAAAAAAATCTATGTCTATGGACTTCTTGTCTGAAATAAAGAATTATTATTATTATGTAGCCGCTATGACGACAAATAGTAAAAATAAAAATAAAAAAAAATTAAAGGGCCACCATACAAGAAACGTGATTTCTTTCGGTTAAATCCTGTATAATCGTACGGAACCCTTCGTGTGCGAGTCCGACTAGCACTTGGCCGGTTTTTTTATTATGTATCCGGTACCTTGTTACATGCATAAAATGTTCAAATGTAAAAATAATTATTGTTACGACAGGTGTGTCAATCATTATTGGCATTTGTTCGAAATGAAGAATGTTTACTAGTAAGTATCACGGAATAGTCACAGTAGCATTCAAATGTTGTATTGTGCGGAAGCGACTGTATTTTGTTAAGGCCATCCTTTGTGTTAAATATAGGCTAATTCGTGTTTTTTTTTATTTTTGCACAATTTCATTTCATTGCCATTTCTCTTAGGTCAGATTATGTGTCGGGGAAGTTGGCAAGAAAATAAAATAATGAATCGCATTTTTAACTTATATTATGTCTGCCTACAGAACCAATACGGTAAAAATAACTAAATAAGTAAATAAATAATTAAATAAATAAGTAAATAAATAAGAAAAAATATTTACTCATTTATTTATTTCTTTACTTATTAAGTTATTTTTACCGTATTGGTTCTGTAGGCAGACATAATATTTATAACAACGATTGTTGTTTTTGTGTTGGTTGTAGAGACAGCACCATAACCATTTTTAACTTATGCACCCCATGGAACGAGTTTTTTCCTGAGTCTTATAAATACGTGAGTCTCATGAATTCCTGAGACGCCATTCTCGGATACAACAAGGGGCTGACGCCCGCGCCAGATAAGCCTTCTCTCATGTTTTTGTTAATACGTAGTTAATTTACGAGGAGGGTGCACCTAAAGGTGAGAACAAAACAAACAAATTACTGGAAGAAATAACTCACCCATCTGTCATATTAAAAAAATAAGAATGAAAGGAAACAGATTGCGTTTTGTTTTTTTTTTTCTTAAACAAAATCATTTGTTGACGGTTTTGTACGCATATGGGAAAATCTAATAACGTTTAACTGACGAAGATACAAGTACATGCTGTAAAATAATACAAAAAAATGTGTAAACTCCACGGATATTTGTGGATAGTCCGCCTGTAAAACCATTTGGGTAGTGTTTATTTCAATAATTTCGTAAGAGGTCGATCTTGGCTTCGAAAAATAGTGACAACTGAGACTTCGGGTACAGAGTGGTCAGTCTGAGTTCTCACCTAAATTGGCGTTTACGGCGAACCGATCAACTGGCGTTTTCCGTAAAAACGTCAAACTCCATTCAAGTTTTTACTGGATATTCTGTGGTTTTACTTCTTCAAGCTGTCAAAGTCAAACTCGGACTTCCGATTTGTATGAAAACGCGGAATCGACGTAAACGGCAACGTCGACGTATTTACGGCAACGTTGAGTAAGCTGTCAAATCAAACTCGGACTCGCAAATGTTAGTTCGCTTAACGCCCGCTGCGCGTGCTCTTCAATTTCTCCATAGATCAGGTACAGTACCCGAAGTCTCAGTTGTCACCTAAATTGGCGTTACGGCAAATCGATCGACTGGCGTTTTCAAATGTATGGAGAAATTGAAGAGCGCGCGCAGTGGGCGTTAAGCGAACTAACATTTGCGAGTCCGAGCTTGATTTGACAGCTTACTCAACGTTGCCGTAAATCCGTCGATGTTGCCGTTTGCGCCCACTCCGCGTTTTCATACAAATCGGAAGTCCGCGTTTGACTTTGACAGCTTGAAGAAGTAAAACCACAGAATATCTAGTAAAAACTTGTATGGAGTTTGACGTTTTTACGGAACTTCGAAGTTACGTAAACGCCAATTTAGGTGAGAACTGTGATTACCGGCTCGGATCTCGACGGAGTCCCGGAGGCGACGTACGGCGGGGTGGCGCGGGGGCGCGGGGCAGGGACCGGGGACGCCCAGTACCTACTATTGATCCCTGGCAAACAAACTTGTTTGTTCTGTGTGCTCGCCCGCCGGAAACTACCGGCCCGGCCGCTCTCTCATTATTTTTATTATTTTAATAAAGGACCCGATTCGATCTACAATTTCACGACGCCTGGCTCGCAATATGCGCTCGCCGTTATTGTTCGGAGCTCGCAGTAAACTTTACGGAACTCATATTCAGCAATAAAACGTATAATTGGTTGCTTTAGATTTGGCTCAAAATTACTTACATGCTGAGCTGTAGAGTAGGAGGATCGAAATTCGTGTATAGTTTATTAGTTTTTGTATGAATTATGTAAAGTAAATGTGAGGTTATGCAACGTCATCTACATAGAAGCTTTGCTATAAAAATAATTAATCAAAATAATATTGAAATAAATTAGATAATGCTAATATTGTATCCATTAAATTCAATCATATCGAAAATATAAAAGTTGGTATTAACATAATATAAGTGCATACTTTGATTTTGTCAATTTTTTAATAACTTTCTTTTACATGCGATATTTAATCATTCTTCTTTAATTTGCTAATTTTATGTACTTTTATGTCTATCAATAGTTACTGAGACTTTAAATAATCAAAATAATCACTTAAATTCTTGCATAAATTTAATGAAAAATTCGTGTTTTTAGGGTTCCGGACCCAAAGGGTGAAAACGGAGCCCTATTACTAAGCCTCCGCTGTCCGTCCGTCCGTCCGTCCGTCCGTCCGTCCGTCCGTCCGTCCGTCCGTCCGTCCGTCACAGGGCTGTATCTCGTTATCCGTAATAGGTAGACAGCTGAAATTTTCACAAAGTTGGGTATTTATTTTGCCGCTATAACAACAAAGAGGTAAAAAAAAAATACAAAAATTAAAGGGGGGTCCCATACAAAAAACGTGTTCCGTACCATCGTTCCGTACCATCGTACAAGATAACGATGATACGGAACCCTTCGTATGCGAGTCCTACTCGCACTTGACCGGTTTTTTCATTAGACATTTATGAATTATAAAAAATAGCGACTATGTAGGTATACTTTAATAATGAAATTAGGAAGGGAATTCGATTTGTTTCCTTTGGCGTAAATTGACAAGACTACGAGTGAACGTCGACACAAATTTCGTGCACATCAAATGACACGGCCATCGCAGCCAGTCGCCTCCGAACCCACGTTCACCGAAAGCTATACACCTCTCCATGCTGCTCTTTCGTTGCGAGGCCGTGACTGGAATCCGAATCGGCTAAAGATCGGGCCTCGATCGATACACCCGTTGGGTACATCGAGTAAGGAAAGACGAAAGTGGCGATCGAAACACATCCGTGTAGCGGCAGCGTAGCCACATAGTCGGTACCATCGCATTTGATGAAAGGTGATTGCGTGTTCGTGTTTTCCATTCAATTCAATGTACCTGTGCTCATATAAATGAAAACAGGTCCTTGCATGACGCCTTATTTCTTTGGGATTGTGGTGTGTTGAAGGCTAAAATGACAGTAGGTGTAATATTGATATTAATCATCAAAATTAATCAATCGTGGAGATTGTGGGCTTCATAAGCTATCCAATTTCAATGTGTCGATACATACTGCGACATGGTCACGTCACTTCTTCTAACGAAGACTACTTGTGCTGACCTTTAAAAAGTGTTTAAAATTAGAATATTAACAATTACAGTGCACTTACATGTGATGTGATGTTCTATGTGGTTGGATATTCCCATGTTCACTAAAATTTTCACATATTTTCACCGCCTAGATCGGCATTTCGACAAAAAGCAAGAACGATGCGCTCGCGCCGCGCGTACAGTAGCACTATATGCCCGGCTTGCGGCTTGCTCGCTATAAGCGCAATTTTGCGCTTATGATGCCGACACGATCCCGTGCGCATTAACTCACCTAGCTCTTATTTACTTAATCTGTGGTTAACTCACTCCCGAACTCGAACTCACTCTTACCTGAATGGCGGCAGAACATAGCCACAAGTTAGTGTAAATGCACTGACTGTAGTTAATTCGGGACAATACCGAACAATTCGTAAGCGAACTGACTGGCCGGCACTAACATTATTATCTCTAAAAATTGGCCCAGCTGCGGCTATACGGATGAGGTTCTGTCGCCTCTTTTGTCCTTTCCTTCCTGGTTGGTTGGAGCAGTGGCTGCTATCTTCAGTCGCTCGCCTATTTTAAACATCCGGCGTGGAGGCGGAGATATTGCTGGGGCATGTTGTGAGGTTCTGAGGCAAGGTGTGGGGCGCTGGGGGAGGATGGGGCGCGGGGTGGATACCAGTCTGGTACCAACCCACAGTCCTAAGCCTTTGTAGAAAGGTACGCGGGTCAGCTCAGGTCTTTTTTTTAATGAAAAACCGGTATGGGTGTCTGTGCTGAGGACCAAAGGTGCTCAGAAAAGCCAAAAATACCTCGCCTCGCGAAACCACGCTCAGCGAGGCGCCATGCCAGCGGATTTGCGGACTGTCGCTGAGCTATCGAGCTTATTCAAATTACGCTTGAAGACTCCCAGTTTATAGGTATGAGGAAAGGCACTCGCCGGCAGACAGTTCCATATCCTGGCGGTGCGGCAGAGAAATTAGTTTGAGAAACGGCTCGTTCCCAAATGACTAATGTCCACCACAAGGTGGTGCTCTGATTCTCTGCGGCGAGTGCTCCGGATAAAGGTAGGATGGGGAGAAATGAGGGATGCAAGTTCCACAGAGCAACATCCATGGTAGTACCTGTAGAACAGACTGAGCGACCCAACAAACCGTCTCACCCAAATCACCTGAACGCCGCCCGGCAAAATGCGCCATCGGCCCCCGATCTACCGCGTCGCATCACCGGATGCGGTATGTGTTTTTTTGTGCTCCGAAGGGACGTAGCGTAACAGTAAAAAGCGATAACCTTCCTCGAGAATTGGGCTATGAAATGCAATATTTTTTTTAATTTCAACTAGTACTTGCAAAACGCGTTGAATTTAAACAAAAACAATAAAAAAACTCTTAAGCTTTATTATATTATAGTATAAATTATATGTATACTAGATTATAGATCAAATCCGTTTCCTAAATCCGTGGAATATCAACAACGCGCCTTGAATGCCTAATATCGGTGAGCAGAGTTTCTATTGGACCATTACAGTTTTAAATATTATCTGCGGTCCCTCGACGTTGTATTGTTGATGTATTGAATGGGACGCCAAACTCACTTTCAAATTTATAATATTGGCATGAATTAAGGAGAACATTCACTCTAATAGAAAGACAGTCACAGGTCCGGGATAGCGTGATCCGATATGAAAAGTCATTAAAACTGAGGGTGACTATCATTGAATATCCTAATCCCACTGACATTTTTACAAACGTTGAACAATCAACCGAACGGAGCCTGGTAAAATGTCCTTCGCTGCCGTGTTATTCAAACGGTCAGTTTAAAATAATCTGGATCTAGACAACAGCGCCATCTATAATAATAATAATAATATTGTTTATTGCAATCGATACAAAAGTACAATGTAAAGGCGGATTTATTGCCTTAGGCAATTTCTAACAATCAACCATATTATAGGGAAATTTTACAGCTTAGGGTATCCAAAGAAAAACAACGCTTATTACTTATTCATTAAATACAGAACAATATAAATGAAAACCTAACTAAAACTAAGCATAGTTACTTATTTTCCATATTGTTAACTAAATCTATCGGGTCCAACTATAGTGAAGAACCCATAAGTATATGAATTAATAAAAATCGGACAATCCGTTTAGGAGGAGCATTACGAAAACATGCACACCGGAATTTTATTTAGGATAGTCGTTGTAACTAAATCCACATCCTTCAACTTGTCAGCATAGATCAATCCACGTAGCCTGAAAAAATATAGAGACCTCACTGAGAAACACAGGCGCTGGGAGATAACACAGCTCTCGAGTGAAAATCACTTTTAAATCCACTCGCACAAGTTTGAACGTCGCCTGAAGGGTACGATTTCATTTATGTAGGGCACAAGGGATAAACCTCGAATGAACGAAGCCTTAAAGGTCAAGGGCGGAAAGATTTGGGTGCAAAAGGGGACGGGGATCTGATAGGGTATCGAAGCCGGTTCGATAGGGAGGGAATACAGATTGCATATTAGGCTGACCTTTTTGCTAATGGAAATTTGCATTTCTAACGCTAATGTACCATCGAGTTTTCTGAGTTTTTAGTGAATCGCGATATGTGTATAGGGATTTATGTAGATTGGAAAAGTGACTTTGCTGTAGTGTTTCGAACGACTAAGCCCCGATTGCAGGAAAAGACATCCGGCGTATACGAACACGTTCGGACACGTCACTTTTAGTGAACGGCGTGAAGTTGACTCGGCTTCATACTGTTCATAAACAGTGACATGTTTAATCATACGTTGATTTTGATCGGCCCTAAATACAACTAACACAAGCGCCGGACTTATATAAAGTTGTTACGAATAGGCCACTTCACTTTGTGAAATCAAAGTCAAAATATAGACTAGGAGGTGGCGACAAAAATGGTAACGATAACGTAAATGGCTGAAACTGGATTCACAGGATAAAGACCAACCCTCTGAAGCTAAATGTGTCAGTCTGCCTGTGCCAAGTGGTTGCGTTACCTAGATTAGCGCGCCTGAAAAAGTAGTTATGGTGACAAAAAATATACATGATAAGCAAATAACGAAGCATAAAAGTATGAGTTCATACTTGCTTAGCAATACAAAAACTGATCAAAGCTTTGGTTGCATTTCGTAGTTATAGGCGATTTAGGTTACAGATATAACTTTAGGTATATTTAAGTATTTCATTAAAAAACCGAGTGGTTATTGTTGCATAATTAATATTTATCAATGTTTCTAGACAATCAGTATATTCATCAGCATGTGCATACCGACATATATTTTATATAGACAATCTAGATAACGCAACCATTTGGCACAGGCAGACCGACATATTTAGCATCAGAGGGTTGGTCTCTAACATATGAACCCAGATTCAGCCATTTACCTTATCATAACCAAAAATGTCGTGACCTCCTGGAATAATAGGGGCGGTAGACGCATAGGCCGCGGATTTCTTAAAAATTTCAAATCTTAGATTTCTTGTGACTTCACGACAGCATTAACTACCAACTCATATTTGGTTTTACTTGGTGATGGCTTAACTTTCCTCACACTGGGGGTGAACTTCGCGCAAGATTGCTGCTTGCCAAACGTTTATAGTTCACTCTCGTCAAAACAGTGATTTTATAATTTAACTAGTGAGTGAAAATGTTACTATGTAGTGACTGAGCCGTGATGGCTTTGAAACATCACGCATATAATAAGTACATATTATAAAGCGGTTTTAAGCTCTTTTCGCTACCTTCGTGACTTGTTATCTTCAACTGTAATCGTTGCGTGTTCTCAGCTCTCCAGTAACCTTGAGACTGAAAATATTCAAGAGTTAGTAATTTAAATAAAAACTAACCTCGTGTAAGTACGCCCTTTTATGAAAATTTGTATCATTTACAAAGAGTTTACCATGGAGGTGAAGAATGTTCCATGGATTTTACCCTATTTCTGGCAGCCATATGAACACACTAACAAGTTCCGCATTTTTTCCCGCGTATATCCACGAACAGCAGAACTTCTGTCACGGGAGCTTTCGCTTCCCTTAGATATGCTTGTATGGATCGGTTTAAGTTATTTATAACGATTTGCTTAGTTCCATTTCCTCGTGAATAGACCAACTCTAACGAATACACATAAGTACGAATCATAGACTTCTGCTGCATTTATTAAGCTGGTAGAATGTGCACTAATGAGCTTTCTGAGGTGTTTTAAAACCATTTGTGAGGAGATTTTCACGGAATTCATATTATAATGATTGCTATGCAGGCCTATTCCTGGAATTCCGTAATCAGGAATCAGGAATCCTAGGAATATGGTCCGGAATCTTTTCGTCAAGAAAATAGCTTTGAAAACGGCTATAAAAGCGGTTTTCTAAACTCAGGATTCCTGATTACGGAATTTCAGGAATAGACCCGCTGAAAGCTGGAAGAAATCACGGCGAAAATTTTTTTTTATTCATTAGGTACACGTACTTTTTCTAGCGTACAAGCTTGTTCATAGTACGTGTGATCATTGTCAAACCTGCCCATACAATTTCATGAGAATCGGTTGAGAAATGCGAATTGTAGACCAGAACAGACGGACAGACGAGACATGCGAAAGCAGTTTTACCCAATCTTAAAACGGAGACGTTATTATAAAATTAGATAATTAGGTAGTGGTTAACATTATCCTGGTTATGACGTACGGATATGAAACGTGGACTCTGACGGTCGCCGTTGTCGATGGTTGAAAGTTGCCCATCCAGCAATGGAGCGAGCCATGCTGGGAATATCGCTACGGGATATGGTGCGTAACGAGGCAATCCGCCGACGTACAAAAGTAGTCGATATTGGACACCGGGTGGCTAAGCTCAAATGGCAGTGAGCCGAAGAGACGACGACCGTTGGAGTAACCGTGTCCTACACTGGCGGCCGTGGACAGTCAAACGGAGTGTGGGAAGACCACCGGCCAGGTGGGACGACGACATCAAGTGCGTCGGCGGAAAGCAGTGGTTCCGTACCGCTGAGGGCAGGAAGGATTGGAAGAAAATTGGAGAGCCGTATGTCCAGCAGTGGACGCAAACGCGCTGACTGACTGACTAATATGATGGTATTGCATGTAATTGTAGGTAATCGGTCCGCTGTCATTGTTGCAGAGGGCCGCAGCGCCCGAGGTGGCGTTCTCAGCGCGCGAATGAGCGCGCCGCGCGACAGCGGAGGCGGCGGCACGCGCACGGCGCGGTGCGACCGCGACGGAGCGCGCGGCAGCGGCGGCCGCCGAGCGCCATGAGCTAGCGCCGCGCGAACCGCGCGCCCCCTTCATGCTGGCGGGTAGGCGCCGAAACATATTAACGTAGCCTAGTGGCGCGGGGACTAGACTAGCATACGTACCAGAGGTCTGGGTGCAAATCCTCGCCCCGTTTATGCACCACTTTCCTTCTCATTCTGAGTTAGTCTCATCAATCTCATTCGTCACGAATGCGGGCTGCTCCATTTTTCGAAATCCATGTAAAACTGTAAGTCCCCTTCCCCTACTAGGTGGTATGGTTTAACACAGTCGTTACCACGGAGGATAAAGGGGAGAGGAGATGTTTTTAACTCATATTACTAAGGATCGCAGCGTGACACTGTGCGGGGAAGCGGGTGGTGTGTGGTATTCTTAGTGGTTACAAGACTACAACTAGATGGCGCTTTTAAATTTTACAAAGTGTTTTTTTTATAAAAAAAACCTTAGAAATTTAAATCTATGCCTTCGCGCGGATTCAAATAATTTTAATTTAAAGATGTCATTAAAATTTGCATCACGAGATCAACATTTCTTACCGTAAAACGAAAATGATTGCGCGCCATCTATCGGCACATAGCAAGAGCGATACATCGATACAATGCTTGAATATTGACTCAAATTATAAAAATGAGGTGTTTTACTGACAAATAAAACGTAATTCCACCTACAAACTTTAGATTATTTTGTCCTGTGTAATGTTTGTAACATTTTACACAAAATCTCATCGTGTAATCGACTGTTGGCCGAAAATTGCGCCGCAGACCATAATATTGTCCCACAACCTAACACCGCCAGCGCCATGTCGCGAATGTCAGTAAGCCACGCCTTCTTTATCACGTGGTGGTGTGACGTGGCGACCCACTTGATAGACACAGACCCAGTTTGCTCAGACCATCTCCTCTCTACCTCTATCCTCCGTGGTCGTTACCCTATCAATTCTCTATACCTCGGGCGATAACTGTTTTTATGCTCTCAATGTTATACTAGGTTTTTGAAATTTTGGATTCTAACATGTATTATAGAAATCTATGTCTGTATGTTTTAATTTTTTTAATATATCTTTTAATTTGGAAAATATTGGCTAATTAACATTGGGAAAAAGTTGTCTTTTTTACGTTCATTTTGGATTTTTTTTAATGAAAAATACACATATTTACAAAACAATCAAAACATGCGGACATAGAATGAAGTTTTCTCAAGTGATAAAAAAAAATCATTCAATTTTTACATCGTTTACGGGTAGGGAAACGTTAGGGCCGGGAAGTCGATTTCGCTATTTTAATGGCAATCGCCCTGCAACATTGTGCCTTGGTCAATGGACAAAGAATGCAATTCTTAAAAAAAAACAAATCTTACAATTCCTGTGACTTCACGACAGCCTTACCGCCCGGGTTGGTACCATCGCATTGGATGAAAAGATGGTCGAAGCGGCAATGAAAAATTGTCCGTGTTTTCAATCCATCCATAGCCGTAAAGGGAAGGTCCTGGCATCGCACCTTATTCCTTCGGGAATGTGGTGTATTGGGCTAATATCATAACGGTAGTTGTGTGGTATTAGCCATCCATGTCAGGTTGCATAAAAAAATTTATCTTGGGAGGTCACGAAGTTTATGGTCACGATAATACAAATGGCTTAATCGGGGTTCACAGGTTAGAAACCAACCCTCTGATGCTAGATATGTCGATCTGCCTGCAAAACTACGTTAGCTACATTGGTTATACGAAATAGATGTCTTAGTTCCAGTTGCGACTAGGTATTTATGTTAGCCTAAGTATTCTTAAGTATTCCTATCTCCCTCGATATCGTTAAGGATAAGGGGCATCACACAAGGCTGTAAACTTGGTCTTACAATTGACACTAAAATTTCCAGGAGAGGCGGGCCGTGGCGGCGCACGCTGGGACCTGGGCGGCGACTCCCCCCCGCCGTCCGCCGCCATGGGCTACGCGGCGCCGCCCACCGCGCAGGACGCGCCCTTCGGCACCGATGGCCTGCCGAAGGGCCTGGCGCCCACCCTGCCGGCGCAGCTGCAGCGAACGCACTCCAGGTACAATCATAGTTCAAATTGTGGGTGTGTGCGAAGAGGTTAAGTTCGCATGTAACGATCCAAACTGCTATATCTGCTGCAACACCCGTTCCTAAAGTGATCGAATGTGTTCCAAATATGACAGACAGTCCTAACCTATTGGCAAGTCAAGACAATTTATCTAGTAGCACCATAAGGTACTTTCAAAAACAATTGCGTTTGAGGGCAACTTAAAATGAAGCATGACGAATATTCCAGTATTCAATCTTGACCAGCATCTAGAGAAAAATATACTTATCTGAAATTCCGGTGAAATTCCGGTTGTAAGGTTTTGCATTCATTTCATTTCATTTCTACCTTGTAAACGGCAACGAATGCCGGCTTAGCAAAAGGCGAAACCGGTCTTTGTATCGCGTAACCTTAAATTTGCAGATCAATGTCATCTCTGCCCCCGGAGCCGTTCATGATGCTGCGCGCGAAGGCGCTCAGCAAGCGCGTAATCATCAACGTGGGCGGCGTGCGGCACGAGGTGCTGTGGCGGACGCTCGAGCGGCTGCCGCACACGCGGCTCGGCCGCCTGCGAGACTGCAACACGCACGAGGCCATCACGGAGCTCTGCGACGACTACTCGCTGCAGGACAACGAGTACTTCTTCGATAGGTATGTGGCGTGAGATTGTTCATGATGGTGCATGTTAAGGTAGGTACTCAGCAAACGCTTTATCATCAACGGTGGAGGCGCGCGGCACGAGATGCTGTGGCGCACGCTCGAGCGGCTGCCGCACACGCGGCTCGGCCGCCTGCGCGACTGCAACACGCACGAGGCCATCACGGAGCTCTGCGACGACTACTCGCTGCAGGACAACGAGTACTTCTTCGATAGGTACGTGGCGTGTGATTGTTCATGATGGTGCATGTTAAGGTAGGTACTCAGCAAACGGTTTATCATTAACGGTGGAGGCGCACGGCACGAGATGCTGTGCCGCACGCTCGAGCGGCTGCCGCACACGCGGTTCGGCCGCCTGCGCGACTGCAACACGCACGAGGCCATCACGGAGCTCTGCGACGACTACTCGCTGCAGGACAACGAGTACTTCTTCGATAGGTACGTGGCGTGAGATTGTTCATGATGGTGCATGTTAAGGTAGGTACTCAGCAAACGCTTTATCATCAACGGTGGAGGCGCGCGGCACGAGATGCTGTGGCGGACGCTCGAGCGGCTGCCGCACACGCGGCTCGGCCGCCTGCCCGACTGCAACACGCACGAGGCCATCACGGAGCTCTGCGACGACTACTCGCTGCAGGACAACGAGTACTTCTTCGATAGGTACGTGGCGTGTGATTGTTCATGATGGTGCATGTTAAGGTAGGTACTCAGCAAACGGTTTATCATCAACGGTGGAGGCGCACGGCACGAGATGCTGTGGCGCACGCTCGAGCGGCTGCCGCACACGCGGTTCGGCCGCCTGCGCGACTGCAACACGCACGAGGCCATCACGGAGCTCTGCGACGACTACTCGCTGCAGGACAACGAGTACTTCTCCGATAGGTAGGTATGTGGCGTGAGATTGTTCATGATGGTGCGTGTTAAGGTAGGTACTCAGCAAACGCTGTATCATCAACGTGGGCGCCGCGTGCGGCACGAGATGCTGTGGCGCACGCTCGAGCGGCTGCCGCACACGCGGCTCGATCGCTCGGCTGTCTGCACGACTGCTACACGCACGAGGCCGTCTCGGAGCTCTGCGTCGCCTACACGCTGCAGGATAACGAATACGTTTTCGATAAGTCTGTGGCGTTTGTTCATGATGGTGCGTATGAATGAAGGTAGGTACCTACTCAGCATTCATCATCAACGTGGGCGGCGTGCGGCAAGAAGTGCTGGCTGTTGTACACGCTCGAGCGGCTGCCGCACACGCGGCCCGGCCGCCTACGCGACTGCAGCACCCACGAGGCCATCAGTGAGCTCCGACATCTACTCGCTCCAGAAGCCTAAGAACACTAATAGATAACTCCAGTTTCGAGGGTAATCGTTACAAGAAAACCCCAGAATCACACAAAATTGTACTCGGAAGTAGAGTTATCTATTAGCGGACTCAGGGCCGAGTTCACGAAAGGACAAAAAATCAAAATCAACGTCAAAGTATGATCAAACACGTCACTTTGTGTGGACAGTATGGAAGGAACTCTATGCGGATCACTAAAAGTGACGTGTTTAAACATTAATTAACTCAGCCGTCTCTTCGTGCAACCGGGGCTCAGTCTTCAGGGCAACGAATACTTCATAGATCTGTGGCCTGACATTTGCGGAAACGTCTCGCCCATATATTCCGAGAGGTCAGGACATTTTATTGGTAAATGGCAGAATCTAGGTTCACAGGTTAGAGACCAACACTCTGATGCTAAATATGTCGATCTGCCTGCGCCGATTGGTTGCGTTTTACAAAATAGATGTTGGTATGTATGCCTCCTGATGAATGTACTGATTGTCTGGACATTTAATACCTTTTAACATAACATATTTACATACTTCAATAAACCTAAAGTTATATTTGTAACTAAAGCCTACAAGATTTATTTTTACAATAGTGCTTAAATGAACACAAAAATCTATTTCTGAAACTGACAGTTTAAATTACTCAATGGATTCTTTCTGATCTCTTTACGATCTTCAGACAATGCTTCTCTTGACCTCTTGAATAACGGAACGACTGACCAAATTGCAGGCACCCCAAGAGCTTCAGCTCCATCCTCAACTTCTACCGCACCGGCAAGCTGCACCTGGTCGACGAGATGTGCGTGCTGGCCTTCAGCGACGACCTCGAGTACTGGGGCGTGGACGAGCTGTACCTGGAGTCGTGCTGCCAGCACAAGTACCACCAGAGGAAGGAGCACGTGCACGAGGAGATGCGCAAGGAGGCGGAGAGCCTCCGCCAGAGGGAGGAGGAGGAGTTCGGGCAGGGAACCTGCGCGCAGTACCAGAAGTGGCTGTGGGACTTGCTGGAGAAACCGACGACCAGCATCGCGGCCAGGGTAAGGTGTTCAGTGCTGCAGATTTGGGTGGGGGAGCGGGTTTGGTAGCCTTGGGAGGCTTTTTGTTTCAAGCTATGGTGGTGACTTCCTAAGTTAATTATTAGCCTTAACAAAAAAACATGTCCCCTGTTAAGGGGTGCTGTTATATCGTGTATCGCTTAAATGTTTAACGAATATTTATAAAAAGAAATAAAAAAATCTTACCAGAAAAAAGTATTATTTACAGCATTGTTTTTCTAATGCTGACCATTTAAAAGATTTTTGCTAATAATCTACACTACTATACATTTACTATGGTTTAGTTATGGTAGATAACACTCAGTACAATGTAAATTGTGAAACATTGAAAGATATGTGAAAAACCTTGTGTGTATGTTACCGGTGCCTTAGAAAAATTAATAGGTAATCTTGATATGATGTAACAAAACAAAAAAAAAAACATACAGACGAATTAATAACCTCCTCCTTTTTTGAAGTCGGTTAAAAATAAGAGACTTATTTTTTGCGATAAATGTGACCGATATGCGATATAAAACCACCCCTAAAGGGGCAGGTTTCTTGAAATGAACATATTTAATTTTAGTGAGGGCGATTATGATTTAACAATATTTAAGTATACTTAAAATAATGTTTACCAAAATTTAAAACAAATATTGTTTCAACGGGCACTTACCAGATGAAGAAATCCGTGATGGGTATCTGTGTCTAAGAACTTACCTACCTACTAAATGATTATTATGACAATGTTAAGTTAGTATTATTGGGTTAAAATATCTGTAATTTCGAACAGTGAATAAAAAATAGGTAATATTGTTTTGGTCTTTGCAATGAAGTTGTGTTTTTTTGTTCACTGCATGCTTAATTTTATAACATGCTATTGTTTTTCTTATTGTTGGACTAGCATGGATTATGGAGATGTATTTTTTTATAAAAAAAATGCAATTTTATATAAATATAGATGAAGGTGGGTGACGTCTTAATTTTAATTTCATCTATTTTGAATTTAGAATAGACAGATGTATGTACACTTGAAACAATTAATTATTTTTCTGTTCAGCTATGAAACATTTCTATTTATTAGTTATCTGTGTCTTTAATTTATTTTCCAAATATTTAATTTGTTTCACATTATTGTTGTCTTGGTACACAATTCGGTGCATGAATAACATCTATTTTATTGCAATTGTCTGTGTGATTGTGTCGTGAATGTGGTGTTCGTTCTCGATGTTGTGCAATTGACTTTCTCGCCAATGTTTGTGATTATTTGTCTGCACATTTAATGCATGCTTACGTTTTTTAACCATTATCGCGCCAAGTTTTCTTCAGAGCTGAATTGAGCGAAATTTTTAAGATTTTGCAGTACCTATCTGAGGAAAATAATGCACACAGGACGTTGGAAAGAGACAATTGGCTAGTTTCGGCTTTGTAAAGCGTCCTTCACCTCACTCGCAGGTAATACACAGGTATGTGACAGGGAGCACTCTACAAAGCCGAAACTAGCCGAGTGTCTCTTTTCAACGTCCGATGTGCATTATTTACCTCCGGCTAATGCACAAGTTTTTCATTTACTCCATCGAAGTGGGCACTTAATACTTTATTCAAATGACTTATTAAAACCCGTAAAATATTCGCAAGAGCGATTAATACTTTCTTCAAATTACATATTAAAACTCGATACGTTCCACCCGGCAACCTAACGTGTTAACTGCCATCATTTAAATGTCTTCCAACGAATAATCAAAACAATGGCGACGAGGTTATAAATGTGCCTTGGTTATAGCCCAATTTGTTGTTTCTAAAACCATTCGTAGTTTCAAACGATTGAACTGTGGTGACTATTTCGCCGAGTGTAGGTAGGTAGGCCCAGGTAGGAACAGTAAGCAAATATATACATGTGTTTGAATTTACATACAATGCGATTCAAATAAGAATATTTTATTTCATTTCATTTATTTCAACTTTTTGGTAGTCAAACTACACCAAGTTACGTCACAAAGATCTGCGGATTCGATCAACCCAGTAAAGAAGAACCCGCAAAGAAACTTCACGGGTTTACATAACATATTTTTCCATCTACAATTATGAAATACATACTTAGATCTAAATGCTACTGCCAAACAATTCCTTGGCAGAACAGTTTAAGGCAAAGAACAAAGAACAATAGAAACAGCAACCCTCAGTTTAAGTTACTTACAACTAATAAAGTTTCTAATTCAATTATATAAATTAATATAATTTATAGCATTACAAGTATACTCTGGTGTAAAAGCCGTCGTCAACTTAACCTATGTCAGGTGTATAAAGCCCTAAAAAATAGGATGGGGCTCGTGACTAACTTCACTCGAATTCGCGAGTACGCGGCAACACCGCGTCAAAATACTGAAGTTTGTGAAGTGAAGTGAGAGTTTTAGCAGTTTGACATTTAAAATGGCGGTGATCCTATCCTATTCTTATTTGAATCGCATTGTACGTATACACAAAATACATATTGCAGCATATTCTTTTCGGGAGTTATAAAGTGTTCTTATGTGTCGTCAGACCTCGAGTCGAGTCGAACGGAAGTAAGGAATTCGTAAGCGAACTCACTCATCGCGCCGCCCCCATACAAACGACGTTCGGTTGCTACTTCCGTTCTTTCATGCTCGCTGTAATGAGTACACAAAAAGCAGTCACTGCTGTACCTTTGGCCTCGTAATATTAAAAGTGCCCTGACAAAAAAAATCCTTTTTATTTTCTATCACCATATTCTTGAGATATTGCTTTCATAAAATTATTTTTTTCTACAAGTAGTTATAAACGTACCCTAATGGATACTAAAGGCAGCGGCGATGTCTCGACCTTACACTCTTGTTGGGGCTAACTAGCCCACGCTCTTCTCGCCATCCTGGACGTTCGCTCATCGCTAGCCCTACTAGTTCCCTCGCCGCCCGCTAGCCCGCCCTCAGTCTAAACCTTCCATTCCATTCTTTAACATTCGTTTTATTAAATTGTTTGAATGAAACTTTAGAAAACAATTTACTTATGCAAAAAATAGTAAAATGGCATCTTCATGGCAGTGATTGCTGTTTCATCATCACAACTCAACTATTTCCATGAACAAATTGTATTAAATTCTGAAAAAAAAAAAATAATTACTATAGCTCGATAAATTTCTATGAGTGTTTGCAATATTTTCAATATTTTTTTATGGAATCCGAACTATTTTTCTTTCCAAACAGTTTAATATTTGACCCAGATTAACAATGTTAAAGTCACATCCGGCTTAGAGCAGTGACTCAATTTATGAAATATGGGTAGGTACTTTCGGGACAGTTTTTAAGGCATAGTGTCATAAATAATACCTTAAAAGTTACAAAAAAATTTTAATTAATACGCGTTGGGTATTCATTATAATCCTAAGGCATATACTCGGCAAATGCTGCATTATCACATTGGTGTTCTCCCTAAGGCACACAGTTATTAGCTAGGTATTTCAAATATAATCATAACATTGATTTTATTATCTATTCTAAAGAAATAAATCAATACCTATTAATTTTTTTTAATTTCATACATACCTACTCACTCTACTGGAATGCCTAGATCGTACCTGTATAAGTTGTTATATTATAATTATTATAACATGTAACTACTTACCTACCCACATAAAAACCCCTTCCTAGTAATGTTGCATTGATGTTGTGCCAACAATGTGAAGGATTTAAGATTCAAAACATTTAAAAAAATTATATGATTTGCAATTTTGTAAGGACATGTAAACCCTAGTCAGCTCCTTTTATCATGGTTTAATTTAACATTCTTTCCTCATTTCTTCCATTTTTTTAACATAATTTTTTGTCTAATGCGAGTTCACTTACCTCTGGTTAAGAAGAACCTCAAATAATATCGCCGGGTTGCCTTTTTTTATTTGATTGAAAATAGCTTACAATGGTGAATAGATCACCACCGTTTACAAAGAACCATATTCTGGTTTGGATAAAAAATATACAAACTCATAATTTAGTAGATTACAAAATTAATACTAGTTACGGAGTAGTAGCCATATCATTTATATAAATATATGCAAAATTGTATTGTTTGCTTGCTCGGGTTGCTCATGAAAATAAATAAACTCGTGAAGATCAGAACATCTTTTCGATTTGAAAATTTTGAGAATATAAAGATGCAAGAAACAATGTTTTGAATGTTGTCCTTATTCATCACTGCCGCAGCTTGGTCACTGTTTTCAAAAGTACATATGTTTTACTATTTCAACAATACATTGAAAACATTGAACCAGTTATCATTGTATTTGTTATTATTTATTATATATGTATTAATTTAGTAGGGATGTTGATATCATATAAAAGTCCCTAGTCTAATCCTCTATACATAAGTGTTCCATGTTCACAGCCGACTATAGCCTTATCGACGGAAGATCAATGTTATACCAAACAAAGCTTAATTGTTGTCGCCATTTTGCGTTATTGGGATGGGCTTACGCGATGTGATCAGCGCTGCCGTGTGTCGGCGCCTCCAGCGGGCTTAGTGGTGGGGGCGCAGCGGACCACGTGACGCGTGCGCAGTGTCCACCGGCCAGCAACACTGCGCGCAGTGTCACTCTGGCAACACTGCGCTCAGTTCGCTGGCTGGCAACACTGCTCGCCGTCAGCCTCCTCCGCCGCGGCCCTCCACGATGCCGGAGGCTCCAGTGTACCGCCCACCGTTCCCCGGCTGCGTGCCTCCAGACACAACCCTCTCGAATCAACCAGCCAAAGTCCGACCGGCGGCGCCGGCTCCCTATCACTAACCGCATACCTCCCTTACATATAACGATATAATAGCTTCAGCTTTATTATATTGTACTTAACAGACTAACAAAGGCACACTAACAGCAACATTGAGTAGAAGGCTACCTCGGCGGACGGAGTGCGTCGTTGTCGCCGCAATTGTCGTTCAGCTTCTGCCGAGCGCCTCCGACCGCCGAGGCCCGTATCTAACATCCACCTACACCACGACTACATAACACTCGGTACTAACATACACAAATAGATGTTATTTTTACACCAATTCAATGTTATCATAACACTTACTTTGACAATGCTCGAAGCACCTGTAACCTGTTTCGATGTATTACATTGTACAGTTTGTATTATTGTTATAACCTGTATAGACACTATCTAATAAACACTCTAATAAGGAGCTAGGTGACACTCGGCTGGACGCCGCACTGGATCAGTTTCGCGGCGGCCACTCAGTGTACGCGTGCTTGCAGGTGATTGCCGTGATCTCGATTCTCTTCATTGTGCTGTCCACGATCGCCCTCACTCTCAACACGATCCCCCAAATGCAAGTATACGACGAGAAAGGCACTCAAACCGACAACCCGCAATTGGCCATGGTAGAAGCCGTGTGCATCACCTGGTTCACGCTCGAGTACGTGCTCAGGTTCAGCGCATCCCCTGACAAATGGAAGTTCTTCAAAGGCGGCCTAAACATTATAGACCTCCTGGCCATCTTGCCTTACTTCGTCTCCCTCTTCCTCCTTGAGACCAACAAGAACGCGACCGACCAATTTCAAGATGTGCGTCGCGTCGTTCAAATCTTCAGGATCATGCGAATCCTGCGTATCCTCAAACTCGCTCGCCACTCCACCGGGCTCCAGTCGCTCGGCTTCACGCTGCGCAATTCGTACAAGGAGCTCGGCTTGCTCATGCTCTTCCTCGCCATGGGCGTCCTCATCTTCTCCTCTCTCGCCTACTTCGCCGAGAAGGAGGAGCCGGGCACCAAGTTCATCTCCATCCCGGAGACTTTCTGGTGGGCCGGTATCACGATGACGACAGTCGGATACGGTGACATTTACCCGACCACCCCGTTGGGCAAAGTTATCGGCTCAGTGTGCTGTATATGCGGCGTGCTGGTAATCGCGTTGCCCATCCCCATTATCGTCAACAATTTCGCCGAGTTTTACAAGAACCAGATGCGGCGCGAGAAGGCTCTCAAGCGGCGGGAGGCTCTCGAACGCGCCAAGCGGGAGGGCTCCATCGTGTCCTTCCACCACATCAACCTGCGGGACGCCTTCGCCAAGAGCATGGACCTCATCGACGTCATCGTCGACACAGGTCAGTAGTCGCTCCCTCAGCTTCTGCATCCTCTGCTTACTACCTTCATTCACCGCACCGTCTGTGTCACTGCTCACTCGCACTAGCCCATCTGTCCTTCTGTTCGATGTCCGTTAGAGCATGCCCTTCCGTGTCCTGCAGTCTGCTGCATCCGTTGTCTGTAAAACCGTCGATCGAGCGACCGTCGCACACTTCCCCGACCCGTCCGGCCCGCAAGCACCCGGGACACACCAGACATTAGACACATCGACATCATAGCACCGAACAGCTCGCCTCCGCCACTGTCGTGTCGACCAGTGCACTCAGAATGTGATTTCCTTCTCTTCAGGTGACAAGTGCGTTCTCATAGAGGCGAGAGACGACGTCGTCGGATGAACGACTATTGTGTCGTCACAAAGTTCCCTAATGACATATCCCCTACCGCCAGACACGGACACACTGCACCCGTTCGTTGGCTCTGTGTTGTGCTTCCTTCTCGACTCGATGGACTGTGTTGTGTAGTGTGCGACCGCGCCGCGCCCGCGCCTCCAGGACTCTAGGATAAGGTCGAAAACCTTCCATCCGTACGCCTAAAGCTTCTTATGATTAATGCTAAGTGTGAACTGTGCGATCGAGCGACGTACGAGCTAGTTCCAGTAGAAATCTCGATGTTTAAATGTCGTAGTCGTTATAATCGGCTTGTGATTTGTATAAACTGCGATAGTTATATTTTTTGTAAATAAAGTTCGATGTTGAAGCGAAGTAGTGGTTGTATTGTTGGGTATGGGAAGGGGAACTGGGGGGTATAGGTGTGGACGCGACACGGCTGTGGTCCCAAAGAGCCGGCGGCGGTCTCATGGTGGCTGTGGTGTCCCCAGGACACAACATGTCGCAAGCGGACGCCACCAGTCTGGAGGGTGAGCAGGCGCCGGCAGTCGCAGGCTGCTACAGAAATTACGACCATGCTATCGCCAATAAGCATGATCAGGTTATCGATCCGGGCCAGGTGAGAGGTTCACTCTACAAACATGGGTGTGCCCACACAGGTCAAATTATCGACTTTCTCAAAATTAACTCTGAATGAAGCATAGAAATAGGATATGGAGTGAAGTGATGAAAATTATTTACGCATATCAAGCATATATTTTATTCTCGAGTTTAGCGATTGCTTCGCCATCATCTTGTGGCTGTCGTGAATAAAGCTTGCACTTTAATCTACGCAAAGATAGAAAACCTATCTTTCTGTAAAATTGAACAGTTTGGGCACACCAAATCAAGTATAATGCTAGAGAGATCCTTACTAATCTGAGAGTTGACAGTTTCAGACAAGTCCAATCAAAGAACGTCGGGATTCAATGGAAGAGCAGACTACACCGGAAAAGTGTCTGCTTTTAAACCCCGAATCGACGCCAGTAAGCTTTGCTCTGATACTCATTCTATAACATCATATCTCTATTTGCATATCACACATAACTCGTTAACAAGTTTGTTTATTAGTGTAGCAAAGTTAGTGTACAAAATATTTAATATAGTAACATTAATAATGTTCACCTTATTTTCTATGCATATTAATACAATAGCTCCGCATCTTTTAGATTTAATATATTAGGTACATTTCTTAGATTTTGCCTGCGTGATTTTGTTATGTGTTGTCATATTAGTCTCTGTTTCGTTGCCCGGGTCTTGAAATTCACAAACACCTAATAATAACTTTACTGTTTCTAGGAAAAGAAGAATGCTGACAAACAGCTTGACTTGGATCAGCTGCCTTCTGAGTTTGAGTGTTGTTTTTGCACGTTCAAGGTACTAAATCACTAACGATTTCTCAAAGTGTGAGCTTATAACTTGACATTAATCTCAGCTAATCTGCGATGGTTCTTAGTCTGGGTACTGTTTTCCCGTATCCCAATGTTAGTTTAAGTATTAAAGTACTACACATTGTGCTAACAACTTTCAAATTGTTTGTATTTACGAGCGATATTTATTATTGTGGAACATTTTAGGAGATTCGTCAGGTTGTGTTGTCATTCTCTTATGTTCTCTTGGGATGAGACCTATTTCATTGGTGGGTCCAGTTCCCAGTGTAAATTACCTTAATTGTATTTTACTGGATAGAATGTGGCACCTTCTAGGGTTACAAAGAGTTCATAGATGCGGAGCACCTAATGCCGATGCCAACGTCGGACTTCCGGCAGCCTGTGTGCGTAGAGATGGCTTGCCTGCGGCGGCACCCCGCGCCTCGCGCCGTCCAGGAGACAACCCCCGCCAGCCTTGATAGCCCCGGTGAGAACGACACCTTCAACACTCGCAATGGTCAATGGAATCAATCACTTGAATCTTTGTCTAACAAATGACGGAACCACGGAACTACTCAGTACCATTATGTAAATATATCTTAACTGAAACATGCAAACTCGATATTGTTCCAAGTGACTCACTGATGTCGATACGACGCAATGGAGTTCCTACTGTGCCCGAAAGATCTACAGTCAGATAACTAAAAACCCTACTAAGCACGCTGCTAGATCTTATAGTCTAGCACTCGAGGTCTTTGTAATTGTGATCTGTGATAGTTCTCAGCTTCCATCATAGATGCACGAAAGCACGCGTAGCTCACGATCATTTCTTGCACGAATTTAGTTCCTTATTCTACGTTGTTCATTCCCCAAATGCCATCTCGAATGTCTTTACGTTGCAGATACATTTGCATCATGCCTTACGCACCCTTTTCCTTCAGAGGGCGACATCCGCGAGGACTCTTCGAATCTGTATGTGAACCCTCTGGACAGTCGGAGTGCCTCGAACGTTTGCGAGTTTAAGGGGGTGAGGAAAAGTGCCTCGGGAGACGGCAGCATCTTGTGCTCGAAGAGTTCGCAAGGGGGGAAGAGTGTGGTCCAGGACGGCTCGCCGATCGGTTCGAGAAGCAGCTTATCGCAGACGGAGATGCCTTCTTCTGCTGGGGAGCTGTACTATCAGCAGCAGGCCTGTAAGGGGTCGGAGTCGCAGTCACAGCACCTTGAAGGCTCGCGGACAAGCCTACCTCAGAACTCTGAAGAAAGTGCAAACGTTGGGGCCATTGAACCGCTGCCGAAACACAGAAAGACGAGATTCCAACAGGTAAAGATGTGTGTGAATCAATATCTTACTAGCTAGAGGCTTCGAATAGTGGTGTTACATAGAGGAGTAAAATATAAATAATAATTTTAATTATATCTTATCAATGTCTTTACCTAAAACTAATGTGTAGTAGAAACGAAGGTAAATAAAAATAATAAATTCACATCCTTCCATAATTTACAGGAATGGACTGATGAAGAGAAGCGACCGCCTCGTGGCATAGCAACCAGAATAATCAATCATCACATACTTTTTGGTGAGTATTCGGATTAAATAGTCTTTATTCCACATCGACGAACCCAGGTTGCCAACTATTTTCCTAAATTTTTGCTGGTTTTAGGGTAGCGATAATATATTTACTTATTCACATTAAACTTGTGCAAGCATTGGAAGGTTAGTCCATTATACTAAACATGGATGGGAACATATTGTCATGTATATCATGACAGATGTGATGTATATCACACCAGAAGGAATTGCCATGTCATAACCTTCCATTATTCAGGGTGTTGCAACGGCCAGTACATACAATTAAGCAAATTATTATTGGGATTGAACTAAACAAAAAGTTTACAAACATAAAAACAAACGAACTGTTATGCTTTATTTTATCATATCTACAATGCGATTCAAATAAGAATAGGACGGGGACCACCGCCATTTTGAATTTCAAACTGCGAAAGCCAATTAACTTCAGTGTGGTGTGCAAAAAAAGTTTCTACAAAAATTATCTAATTAACATTTCGAGAAAATAATTAGTTTTAACTTAATATTTATTTGAAGCATAGAGATTCAAACATTTTTCAACAACGCGATAATAAACAAAATTAACCAATAAAACAATTAAACTGTGGCACTTTTGAGGACATCCGACACAAACTAACCACATGTAACTATGTAATATACATAAAACAGATAACCAAAAATGAAAAGTACAGCCCCCCTACTCATGTAATTGCATAATTCTGTGACTGGCACTCAATGTCATCCGTGTAGTCACTCAGTATCATCTGTGTAGATTTGTGTGTTGTCCTAGTGTCGCTGTCACGGCAAGGCAGAAACGCTACAAAATAAAAAAAAACGAAAACGCATGTACACGAACATACTCGGATCAAACCTCGATTCTGAAGCGTCAGGCTTCCTTTGATATTGAAGCGAATGTTTCCAAAGTTTTCTCGTGCGAACGTGCCGACCGTACTTTTCCGAGCTAATTCGAGTGAAGTTAGTCACAAGCTCCATCCAATTCTTATTTGAATCACATAGTATTTGATAAAATTTAAATATAATTTCCCTTTGATCATCACGACACGATGTTGACACAAAATAAATAGTATTGATTGTGTGTCAACTTTGTTGACATCCAACATTGTTGTGATCCAAGGTTCATTTTCTATTCTCGTCTTTCAGGCAAGAATGGCAAGGGTCGGAGCGGCGGAGGCGGCGGCGGCGGCGGGTGGGGCGACACCGAGTCCAGCCGCGCCCGCTCCATCCTCAAGAACAAGGAGGCGAGGGGCACGGACAGCGAGCTGCTCATACAGGAAACCACCTCCCTTGGTGCTAATGTGAGTTCTGTACGGGATGCCGCAGGGCCATCCTTCAACTTTATTATTATTATTTTATTTTTGAGGGACTAGCAGCTTTCGCTGATGCGTCTGTATCACAACACTTACAGTCGTATTCAGAGAGAACGCGGACTCTCCGTTACACAGTGGAATCCTGCGAGGTCAAAGTTGTGATCCTCTGCTGGTTGGTTTACAAGGGTGAGCATAGGGTGGAGAAACGACCGAAGAGGCTAACAGTCCACGGAATAGAAAGCATTTGACACTCACCTCTAAGCTAAATTACTGCTTTGCAGCCTCGGCTGGAGCGATTATCATATGTTCACTTCCAACACAAGACAAAAACTATGGCCTTCAGGGCGATGGTCTGAATGTGTGCATGTTCATGCCGTTTGCAGTTGTTGGCCGCCCCTTCAAGGGCCTGGCATACGCCATATACCTGCACAAAAAAAATTACCACAGGAGCCGTGGCCGACTGGCAAATTTCCAATTGCATGTCAATTTCTCGAACCCGGAACAAATACCTACTTATTTGTTTCATGCGAGCATGCGAAACAACCAGTATGGAGGTGGACCCGCAGTGTCAGTCTATTCGGAGGATCTTTTGACACGCCAGGCCACCTGTAATTGTTACACCTTTGTGTAATGATGTAATTGTCTTTTTGTTGCAGGGAGATTCGGGCAGCGAATCATCTCCAATAAGAGTAAAAGACTATAAACAGAACCATAGATGTGAAAACCAAGAGAAAGACAATTTAATTAAGCAACATTAAGAGCCGAGTGCACAAAAGGACAAAAAATCAAAATCAACGTCAACATATGATTATAAACATGCCACTTTGTATGAACAGTATGGAAGGAACTCCATGAAGTTCTCTAGAACCATAGATGTGGTGTTTGAACGTTGATGAACTCAGCCGTCTCCATTGACAATTCGGACAGTTATAATTCAGTTGTAGTTTCGAAACGTTTAGGAAACGAGTTTGTTCTTGAACAAACAGGCTATGATGGTTATGTCACATGCTAAAGAAATATATTAGAGCGCAATAAAACAATTTTATAAAATAATTTTAACATATCATTGAGCGATTGTGACTGCTTGTTGATAGACGATTTTCCTTTGTAGATTTTATGCAAATTGTAAAGAATTAATTAATGGTAATAATGCATTCATTCCACTCGAGATGTTTAAAAATATTTGTTAAGTTTTTTACGTGCAATTATTAATTGCTAATCCTAAGTTAAGCGGTAGTTTGTACAGTGTAGATTTGGTGAGCAAAAGAAAGCAATTATTAAAATTAAAGAATTTCTGAGAAACTGTTAATTTGTGATTCATTTGTGATGTTACGTTATAGTCAACACATTTCTACATCATGCCTACACTTTTGACAAGCGATAATTATTAGCGATGTGATGAAATACAAATCGATGAAAACAGAGTTAGGGGAGGTAAAGCAATTTCTTGTTTCTTTTTTGCAATCTTTAGGAAATAAATTGCAAAATGAGCATGGGCAATGGACCTAAAATATTTCACAGAACCACAGAAATAATGATATGACAGGGTCAAGCTATGACGATGTCGAAAAAAAGCTAAGGCTGGCATTCTCCACCGCCGAAAAATTATTAACGCGCTCGTGGCTTGTCTGTTGGTTCGGTGCAGAGCTGCAAGGCCTAACTGACCTAATTAGACGCTTCAGATCTTTCCAGACCGTGCAGTGTGATTGCAAGACACGGACCCTGCGTTCAAAAATGCGTATATTACAAGATTGCAGCAATGTACGCGTACACGACCGTTCCGAATTGCTTATATTCACTCCCGTGAACGCCATTTTGACATAAGGGACGTGACTCTAGACAGCACACAGATGGTACAAAGCGCGCACGGTTGAGAGCATGTGCGCCGTGTACGCTGTTAAATGGCTGTCATAATATAATAACATAAGCGTGTTTATCTGTAGTTCTCTGACCGCATGCACTTTTATTCTGAAATAACGAAGGACTTTTGCCGTTTCTTAGTCCAGTTGACAATTCTAGGCCAGAAATAACCACTCTCGAGACTTACAAGGCACTTTCGAGGTAATTAGGTTAGGCTCTGACATATGTCTGCGTAAACTCGTTCCGATTTGATATAGTGTGATTGTGGCTATGAGCAGTGATATCAATTCGGAACACAAGTATTCACTGTATTCGCTTTCTCTGCGATCTTTGCAATATACGCATTTCGGAACGTAGGGGAGTGGGTTGGCGTGATAAGTCTAGGTCAGTTGTGTAAGGGATAGGTGAACAAAAAGCAAAACGACAAAACATAGTCAACAAGAATATTCTATTATTTTACAATCATTTAAAATTTCTCAGTATTAAATGTGTATAAATTTAACATAATATATTCAATTTTAGATGAGTATACATTATCAAAATAATTTCAACTCAAAAGTGAACGGTTTTTTTAAATAATTAATATCACTATCAAATACTATCAAAATAATAGGTCATTCATTCAAATTACATTCACAACACATCTTCAATGAAAAACTTAAATGAGTGTCACAACATATTAACAAATACTTTGGTTTGTTGGTGTGTATATTTATAGTATGTTAGTATTGTGTTACATAAGACAAGGTACCGCTTACGCTTACCAGACTACAAACACTTTTACTATTCAATATACATAGGGCAAACTGGCAACTACATTTTGACACACTAACAATCTAACTTTTCAAAAATCAAGCAATTTAGAAGAAAACACGAATTTCAAATACTGATTAAAAATAAAAATAGCCTTAGGGATTTTGGCATGCATAAATATATGGTAAGATATATTGGCCATATATTTTTACCACCACCACGAAAAAAAGTTCGAAATCTGTTAAAGTCTGATGTGTATTGAAGCGAGACTTCTTTGGCCTCGTTATGGGCTTGGACACTGTGCTTCAAGCGCCATCAGCGGGTAGACGAGTCCATTATGAAATGGACTCGAGCGGCCGCCCCACATATAAAACCATGGTGCAAAATCCATTCCCTTTGGGGGGGATTGAATTGATATCCTTATGGTTGGATTTTTTTTTTTTTTTTATTGGAACCTGATACCATACAACACCCCTTAAGGCTGTTCCGACCCATATAAAGTTGTTTGCACACATAACGCAAAAAGTATTGCACTTTAAGCCAGGAATTAATAATAAAAGTTTAATATAGTCATATTACTTGCAGTGAAAACAATTTCACAATTTCAGGATTATTGGTTTTGTTACAATTTATTTAAATACGATTTTTATTTAACAGCGCCATCTAACGGTGTAAAACTTCTAATCGGCAATTACAACGAAACCATTAAACCTGAAATTGTGAATATGTTTTCGCTGCAACTACAATGGCTATATTTAATATTTTTGACGACTTCGTGCCTTAAAGTGCAATACTTTTTGCGTTCTGTGTAAAAAAAACATTGTATGGGTCGGAACATCCTTAATGATATTAGTTCCGTTCCTACATACATAGAAGCTTCGCCTCTCTAGGACTTCACTCGATGCCACCCAAATTACGCTCCCTGTACACACTAATTTTGTAAATCATTCGAAAAGCATTTTTGCAATGAACTTTTTCTTTTTGTTTGTAAAAAATCACAGCAAAAATAATTGTTGCATTTAGATTTTATTTCTGCTTTAATTTAATTCAGTTTGGATTAAAAAAAAAAACAAAAAACGCGCAGACTCTACGATTGATATTATTTGTATCGAGTTAATCAACACAGTTGTTGACAACTGATTTCTAAACTACGTTTATAGAGCATCGCTTGTGACCCCACAATACTAGGAAATAGTTATTTGTATTCTTTGGTAATGGTGACTGCCCATGCATGGTTACTCAAAGTTACGTGAAACCTAAATAATACTATATTTAACCAAACTCATTTTGCGAACTATAATACCATGTAACTATAGTATTATAAATGCGAAATTGAATGTGTTTTTTACGCTTTCACACCTTAACTATTCGACCGATATTCATGAAATATTGCATACACGCTGTTAGTGGTAAAGAAAAGGAAATAGGAAACCTTTCGTCCAGAAAAAAACTACTGGTCCCGAGGAAAACAAACTTTTAGAAGGTCTGGTAAATTTTTTGCAAAAAACATTGCAAAAAATTGCAAACATGATGCCTGGTGTAAAGAATAAGGAAATATACATCACCGGGAGCGAAATATACTTTGATGTTACATTTAAAATAATTTCAGACTTTAACAGATTTCATCATAACATAAATAAAATAGAGTCCACTGAACGTATCAGGCCTTGTCATTTTATAATTTATAACTTATAAGGAGGACTAGAACTTTTGAAATGAAACTTTTAATTATTAAATTAATAGTACGATACATTTTCTATAAAACCAAATACACTGTAAAGGCGGGGTTCACATCATGCTCTTTGATCCTGCGATCAAATAGCATAATACCAAATAGCATGAAGTAATCTTTATGTAGGTAACCATACGATGAGTTAAGTGGAGTTTGAACTCAAGGAACTAGACATGGATGGCTAATACTACACCCAGTTTCATGTTATTATAACACATCACATCTTCCGTAGCAGTGTTGTACGGAATATAATTATATTTATTATCATGTTATTTACTAGCATCATATGAATGAAGAATAGCATACTTGTTATGAAATCATGCTATTTCAATATGCTATTACGGCATTATGTGAACCCGCCCAAAAGGTAAAAGTATTCACAAATAAATGTCACGATTCGGTAATTTTAAATGCATGTTAAATTCACATTTGAGTGTTTGAGTTACGCACCTACCACACGCGCATGCTTGACCATAGTTTTGCTTGCGCTAGCTTCTCATACGAAAAGACTGAACACTGACGTGTTTACCCACACGGCACAGTTAAGTACTCGCAAGCCTCAGCGCAAACCACATTTAGTACGAAATCACCGGTGTCGAAAAAATGTTCCTAGTATTTTTCAATTATTAGGTTAAAGAAAACATACAAAAGACAATGCGTAAATGTTTGCATTAGGCAAAAAAGTGGTAATATAAAAAAAACTTTAACATATAAATCTACCAAGGCATTTAGATCAGATTGACTGGAATTATTTGGATTTTTCCATTACATTGATGTTGTTTTGGAATTAATTACTGGAATGATGAATGAAAAATTAATAATTCGCCATATGTTACAACCGGAAACAGTTACTATAAGAGCTCGACTGGTAAAAAGCGTGGCTTGAACACTGAACGCCCAACCACAAGTTTAGGCAAGTTTGCACAAGCCCGCCTTGCGCATGCCAGTATTTCAAGCAAGTCAAAAAACCCGAAAGCAACCTTTGTGGTTTGCGCATGCTACGCTTTACCAATTATACACGCAGTGTTGAACGCACAAGCTGGCTTGCGCAAGCAAATGTGTGGTTAAGTATGCGCGTGTGGTAGACGCATTACACATTACAATTCTTTTTTGTTTCTTTAGTAGAGAATATTAATTTTATGTAGTCGCAAGGTGAAGGAGGTAGGCAATGGCTCCGAATGCACTGCGACGGCGGTACGGGGGGCGTTCAGGCGAGGGCCGGTCGTATGTTTTTACGGTGTGCGCTCGACTACCACCTCCCGTACCCCCGCTTACCTCTTACCTCTTGGGACTTCGTAAAATGAAAGATCTCTTTAAGGCATTATTTATTAATGTTCCAAAAAAAGGATTTTTTGACCGATGCCCTGAGAAAGAAATATAACAGTTTAACTAACCTAACATTTCGTAACATAAAAGTACATAACTTCCATTTTTAAAACACACTTCCATTGTTTCTACATTGGCTTTCTAAAAAAAATATATATATATAGATGCCAACATTCAAAGCAACATAAAACATATCAACTATATACCTATATTTTATTTAATATTTACAAAGTCAGTTTAGTTGCATATCTTAGTTCATAGTGTCAAAACATGGATACATTTTTTGAAATTAATTAGAGTGTTAAATGAAAGTAAATAACACAAAAATGCGGCTTCAATAGGGAAGGCCAGTCGAACCATTTTACAGATGATGCTATCATAGGTTGCCTCTTTCGAATCGATATTGGTTTTCTTCTGTGACACGTTTTGATTGAATTTCTTGTTAAATATGTGAAAAAATACGTGTATTGCTCACTAGGTGGCACTGTTAACGTTGTTGATTTTGATAGCTTTTAACACTTTTGTTCTAGCGATTTTATGAGCTCCATTTTTTCACAGAATTTTATAAAAGGTTTCATAAAAGAGTTTCCGGAACATTCTATTAAAAATGGTTAAAATTGCAATAAGAAATACCTTTCAAATTAACCAAAAGATATGGCTGCAAAATATGCTACACACTTCTATTACTTCTCAGGGCAAGCGACGATAGCGCCACTTTGACGGTTGCCTTCCCATTACAAAAGCCTAGTAAAAAACTAACTAAACTAAGTCTTCGAATTTTATCACATCGAACTATACTGTATTCACAGACATTGCCAACAAATGCATAGCAACATTACTTATGAAACTACACACGTTTTCAACCAAACGACGCTTGAAATGCGGCCATAAAAATTACTAAAAATGTTTTCGAATAGTTTACAAGGTTTTAATTACTAGTTAAAGTTGTTTTATTGAAACAACCATTTGTATTTTATTTTACAATCAGCTTTTCATTTAACCATGCAAAATTTTGGGTAATAATAGACTTAGTAGATGTTGTGTTTGAACACTATTGGTACTACGGGCATTCCTCGATTTGGGATTCTTATATAATCTTATCACAACACAAGAGGGCTGTAAAGGTATACACAGCCAGCGAATACCAGCTTTAACCCTATACAGCATTATAGAAAAACAGTTAACTTCTATGTAACTAGGCGAACAAACATTCTTTCCTTAATGTTCAGTTAATTGGATAAAAAATATGTGGTGCATGGACGTACATTTATAGCAAATTAAGTACTACATGTAGCAAATATAAATGGGAGTATTTTAAAATTGTGTATACATATTAAATAAAATTCTGAGAGGTACATCCGTCCACCGAGGAATACCTGTATACTTGACAACGATACAAAAAGATACCTAGTTATCGAACACTATACAAGTAGTAAATAACAAACAAACCAAACAAGTACACATCGAAATTGGATTTGCAAGACCACTACGTGTATCGTGCAACATGAATCGTTTAGTGAAATTATTCAGTTCATCCATTGTACGAATTCATACCAACGGCCAGTTTAAAATGTTTGCTATGCAGATTAATATTTTAAACGGAACTCGTCTTTGACTGTCACGTGAACGGCTTGCCTTGGACGGCTGCTCGCCCGATATTTCTGGAATACATAGAGCATAAAAAAATCAGTTATGTTTAAAAAGACTGATTTGAAGTGGTATAATGTATAACAACAATTATATCTAATGTAAATAGTGAATGCTATTAGTGTACCAAAGGAAGAAATATTACCGTACAACAAATTTGCAATATAGGAACATTTTACCTTGAGCGGCTCGTAGCCTAGTGGCGCGGGGACTGGCCTAGAGAACCAGAGGCCCGGGTTCAATACCAACTTGCACCACTGTCTTTCTCTTTCAGAGTTCGATAAGTGCATTTCGTCACGAATGCGAGCTGCTCCATGGTTCGGAATCCATGTAAAACTGTAGGTTCCCTTCCCCTACTAGGTGGTAGGGTTTAAGCCCGCCCGGGTTGGTACCATCGCATTGGATGAAAAGATGGTCGAAGCGGCAATGAAAAATTGTCCGTGTTTTCCATCTAGTTCAATGTAGCCGTGCTCATAAAGAGAAGGTCCTGGCATGGCACCTAATTCCTTCGGGAATGTGGTGTATTGGGCTAATATCATAACGGTAGTTGTGTGGTATTAGCCATCCATGTCAGGTCGCATAAAAAAAAATATATATATTAGAGTTATTTTTAGATTGTATTATTTTGTTTGAAAAAACACAAGCAATTGAAAATAATCATCCAAAATTATAGTCAAAATAGCTTTATTTGATCGAACTAGATTCTCGATGACCAATGGCATTGTAAATTTGTATTTGGTTTCTAAGTAATAAGGTCTGAAAGTTCGAATTTTTGCGTGTTTTATATAAGTTTGGACGTGAATTACTCAACGATTAAACAAAAAAAAATTTAAGAAATCAAGAATACGATTCCATGACGATTAAAAATCGATTTAGTTTTTATTTGATTTTTGACTGCAGCGTTCGTGGTTTACTTTTAACTACAAGTTGTTTTGTAATTTTCCAACCAAATCAAATACTATTGTTTGCTTTGTGGACGTGTTACATCCTCCTCATCACGAACACAGAGCGCAATAGAACAATTTTGTGCCGTGCCTGCGAATAAGTTAGTCCCATCGGATAGGGCCACCTGAAGCGTCGTCAACACTGTATTTCGTAAAATGTTCACTGTTAAAATGTATTACATTTTTTGTTAATACGCCACGGCTCCACTCCATGCTAGCCCGAATTCACATAATTCGCGGTCAAGGAACATTTTCTATGGGGTGAGGTGCCGCTACCTGTGCCAGGAGACGGTGAGTGCGGCGCGCAGTTTGCCCCACAGCCAAGGGTACAGGCCGCCGCCGCTCCACGCTGTGCTCGCCCAGTACTTTACATAATCGGTGAACTTAGCAGTCAAGGAACAATCGCTTTATACACACAGGTAAACATCAAAACATATTATATATACATAGCACAAGACTAATGTACGCAAGCACTTCATTAGCAACAGAGTTGTAGAGGACTGGAACAAACTCCCTGAGGTCATAATCAATGCAAATAATGTAAATCAATTTAAAAACCGTTTGAACCTCACTCACCTCACCTTAAACAACTTGTGTAAGAATAATTAAAGACCGTGTTAATAACCAAAACTGACATTCATAGATTACAAGGAAGTGAATAATTGAACTACCATTAGAACAAAAAAACTTATAAACATGGAAAGTGATAACCATACTTGAACATGATTTTGACACATCAGCCTAGGCTGCCTGCCTAATATAAAATAAATAAATAAATAAAAACCTATAAATAAAGCCAAATATACCTCACCTCACGAAACCACACCAGCGAGGCACCATACCAGCGGATTTTCTATGAAACACGTTCAAACTAAGTTTGAAGACTTTCAGGTTATAGGTACCTGCCGGCAGATAGTTCCATCGATGCGATGCGGCAGAGAAATGAGTTTGAGAAACGATTCGTTCTCAAAAGCCTAACGTCAACCACTAGGTGTTGCGCAGATTCTCTGTAGCGGGATGTCCGAATATAGGTTGGATGGGGTTCCACACGGCAACTTTTATGTTAGTACTTGTATAACAGAGTGAGTGATCCTACAGACCGTCTGTGGCTCAGGGACTCCAGGCCAACTGTGAGTTGTGGGTCACCAAGAAGACGGATCGCTCGGCGGTGTATTGAATCCAAGGATACCACCAGGTACTGGGACTACCTTCCCATATGCTGCTAAGGGAAGCTGGGTAGCTGCAAATATCCACTAACAGAGATGCACAGTAGGATTCTTATGCCTCTAAAATTCCGCTCCATTTCACTTACCTGAATCTAACTTATCACCAGGACAGAATAAGGCCACCTCTTTGTGGAAGACAAAAATGCATTGAGAACTCCAATATTCTCAACATAAGTAACAAGATGCAGAGGTGGTAGAAAATGATTGCCATAAAACAAAATAAAAGTGGCATTCAATTTAATTTTGGACAGTAACTGCTGCCACTAAGTGCATATATGGAACGAGATTATCTTTAAATGTGTGATCATATAAATATGCTTGCATATTGAAAAGGATATTATATTCCCCAAGGCGGATGACCTCCGTTGACATAGTAAACGTAGGTGAAGCCGTCTTTACAGCGGCCCTTTATGGAGTAGTAGTAAGGTAGGAACGAATGCAAACGAAACCTGAAAAAAAGAAAACATTTTATACAGTTGCCGTCTCACTTAAGCGCACATACTTGAATAGATCAGAAGAATTTCTCTGAAGTATAGGAGACTATAACTGCACAAAATAAAACAATATTTTTGGAAGACAGCGATCGGTAGAGATGGGGTGCTCGCCTGATGATGGACCAAATGTTTGGTTTGAAACGTCGTAAAATATAATCGACACACCGTGCGTAAGCCGTTTTCCAAAAACCCTAAAATGAGTGTTAACCACGGTATTCTTAAATCATATGTGAGAGAACAAGATTCAAATTGTACCTTTTAAATATGCCAAAAGGATATAGAAGACTAGCGGTTGCCTGCGTCTTTGTGTGGATTTTTAAAGCCAGCAAATGTTTTTTTTTTCATTTAAATATAACAAATTGTGTTGTGCTGTTCGGATGTATAAGATACATATGCTTTGAAATAAATGCTTCTATAAATGAATAAGCATACTTTCTCTGCTCATAGAAGAGTATGGCCTCGGTGTTTGTGGTGAGGACGTGCAGAAATAGAGCCTTCACACGGTGCTCGTACGGCGGTCGAGACACCGGCCCCGCCAGGTGGCTGATCAGGGTCTCCAAGAGAAGTGTCGCCACACCCGATCTGAAATAAATCAATCCAACCGAAACTGCAAACATCTTCTTATATGTGAACTAGACGGTGCATTTTTCAAGTGTGCCAAATGCAAAGCTCAAAGGAATCGTGTGGCCGATTTTGATAAAAAAATTAATACTTGCAAATATGCATCATTTAATAAAAAATCAACATGTTCCTTTAGGTAACCGTTTAAAATTACTGCACAGAATTAGTTGCTTATAAGCGACACTATTGACAGGTGCAATAAATACAGGCTGGGTAATTTTTTTCATTGTTTTATTCCTTGCTAAAAGATAAATAAAAAAAAATTAAATAGTTTTCGTTTTTATCGCAATCGGCCAGCGGAATATTTTTTGCTATAATAGGTCCGAGTGCACGAAACCTAATTTAACGTCAACGCATGATTAAACACGTCACTTTGTAAGGACAGTATGGAAGAAACTCCATGCGGTTCGCTAAAAGTGACGTGTTTGAACATTCAACATTTAACATTTAGCTCAGCCGTCTCTTCGTGCAATCGGGGCTTGTAGTCTCAGATTCAGGTCTAATTAAGGAAATTAAAATCCATGAAAAAACAATTTGATACACTTCGCCTGTTTGGATGTCACCAGCGCCTTGTTGGCCCAATTACTTCAAATGAAAATGGCCTACCAATGGTATGACGAATAATCTCGGATTTCATTTAAATGATTTGCTCCGTGCACATTCCTGTTGCACGATAGTACAGAGCGCATCACCCTCAACGCCACAGTAAGGCATTGGCATTTGCAAGGAAAACATATGTGGGTCAAAGTCCAACGTGTGGCGTCAAGAGTGATTGATTAATGAAGAGTGAGCCTTTGTACATAATATTTCAAGGAAGATAAATTGATATAGTGCAGTTGACAAAAATGCTGGGAAGATTCTGCTGAGAGAAGAGTCTCATGTTGTAAAGGCCAAAAAGTTCTTCATTTTGGGAGCGCTCCCTCAAATAATGCAAAGCACTACATTTATTTTATTAGTATCGAACATTGTTAAGAAGTGGAATACCTCCTGTAGGTTCGAACCACGCCCAAGGAGAGAATGTACGCGACCAACACGTCGTTGGCGGCGAACCACCTCGGCAATATGCCCCGGTCCTCTGCGTTGAGACGAATGTAGGGCTTTATCTCCGCCACAATCAGGCCAATGATGATGCCCCGGTAGGCCGCCGCCAAGGCGAAGAACCTCTCCGAGGAGGTGATGTCCTCGTACCACGACTGCGGGTACTCTATCGGGAACCAGTCTCGACATAGCGATCTCACCTGAAAACGAAAGCAAAATTCTAAGGAAAAATTTCCGATTGAAGGGTGTAAAATTAAAAGCAGATTTTCGGTACACAAAAAATAATTTGGCAATATTGGTGTTTTTTATTGTTACCGCGGTAACCTCAAAAGTATTACAACTGTTTTTATTCTACTCCTAAATTTTTAGGTCTCCGTACCCAAAGGGTGCCAATGGAACCCTATAACTAAGCCTCCGCTGTCCGTCCGTCTGTCGCAGGGCTGTATCTCATGAATTGTAATAGGTCTGAAATTTTCACAAAGTGTGTATTTATTTTGCTGCTATAACAACAAACAGGTAAAATTAGAAAAAAAAATACCCCACATAAATACCCCATACGGAAAAACGGATTTTTTTATGTTAAATCTTATACGATGGTACGGAACCCTTTCGTGTGCGAGACCAACTCGCACTTGGCCATTTTTTTATTTTAAATATTTGAAATGAGGGTATATATTTGGCGAGATGAATCAAGGCCGGTCCCCTCCACACGCAAACAGCTACAGCTATTAAAATAAAGCCTTCTCTCGCAGAGTCCGCTGGCGCTTGGAGGGGGTACGACATGATCCATCCCGGGCACTGCCCTGTATACTGCACTGCTACGTTGAACTTTTTTTTTTCTTCTTTGTTAGTTCTGTACAGATGCCATCTGCAGTGTTGACTGCAATAATCATCTCATTTGTATGCCTTATGCTGTTTTTTTTTTTTCCTCATCATAGGCCGAGAGAGACTCAGCAGTCTCTTTCCTCTTCGTGTGGCTCCATTTGCAGGTTAATTAAATCTTGTCAGTAGACTGGGTATACTATGTCTTTTCAGTCTCGAGAATTGTATGCTGGCCGATCCCATTAGATCCTTTGCAGTTTTATTTGGATGGTTTTCAATACGTTCCTTGTATCTGGTTGTATGTTTCTGTATTTCATCTCTAACTGTTGGGATATCTAGATCTTCATAAATTTGTTTGAACTAGACGAAAACAAAAACCATTTTTTATTGCTGCTTCGAACATCTTTTATTTAATGTTATGGTTCCATGAATGACGGGTTTACTTACTACCGCCTATTAAGTAGGCAAATATCCAGCTGACACGACACCGGGTGATGGGTCACCGGGATTTTTTTTCTGAGTAACAGTATGAAGGATCATAGCACTTCTGTTCTGATGACATACATCGTCGAAAAGCCAAGATATTAAATTCATCCTTATGCGGGTTCAGACAGATCAGATTTTCTACATCAGTTGGCGACAGCTTAATTTTTATTGAGCTTACGACACCTGGGGTCCAAAACGGTTACCGCGCGCGACATAACAAGGCAGTGGATTACCTCCAATGAAAGTCTGTAGAAAAAGACTTTGCAAGCGGCAAGCCTATCGCGCCACACCAGTGAATTATGCGTCAATAAGCCAAATTATTTAACACGGTGACAATAAAACTCAGTCATCAAAATTTTCAAAAAGTTATATATGCAATAGTATTAGGTTATACAACAAAATTCCAGAGGAGATTAGGAAATTAGGAGATAAATGTTTTAAGAGCAAATTGAAATCAGTATTAATAAAAAAAGCTACTACACTGTCCAGGAAGCCTTTTTAGATAGAAAACTTGTTTAAATTAAAGCTCATGACTACATACTTGACCGGGTACCTAACACGGTACTACCAATTTATTAATTTTTTTTAAGCTAACAACTTGACTATCGATACAATTCTGTATCGTGTTTTTTTTATTTATTATTATTATTATTATTGTCTATTATTATTATTTTCTCTGACGTGGGTACAACATCGTAGTATAAATTTGTTTATTTACTAACTTATATTTGATACCTTGTATCAAAAATGACGAGGGCTTTTAACACCTGAATAATTTAGATCATAATTCCTATTAATTTAGAATAAGATGTCATTATAGTAGTCAAGAGTTTGCTCCTCACCAATGTATATAATGTTCTTATAATAATGTTCTTTGTGAGCAGTAGTAATCAATCAATCACTGTAACTAGTTTGTAAGTATCACTGGATAAAATAATAATACACTGACCAACCTGACGAAGTTTCTTGTCGGCTCTTCTTCGCCAGAAGTAATCGAACCGACAGGAAAAAAAAAAGACGAATCGGAGTGTGTAATATACATCTAATGGAGGAAATAAATAAACTGAAACTGCATTGCTGCTAAGCTGGTTCGGTTTTTCCTTGTGCAGCTTAAGAAAATTTAATGCCGCTATTTCAGCCCTGTCGGCTGGAGTTGCAATACGACCCTACTCCAATATTTTACTTACATATCTCAACAGGATATTAAGTGTGAGCAGAGAGGAAACATTTTCGCAGTTCAAACCAAGCAGCAGAGGAAACAAACTTTTTGTTAGTTACCTCCTCGAGGTCATCGGGGCACAGAAAGCGCAGCTGGACATCCTTTAAGGAACATTTCAACTGGCGTGGTTTCTCCTCTACAATCTGACAGCCTTCGGGCGGGTACCTGCAAAGAAAGGGACGGTAATACATTGCTAAAGTTTGTTTGGGCGACATCTATTTAGTTCTTCCGACAATTCAGGAACATTTTGCACGTTACATATGTCATTTACTCGTGAAGGTAAGAAATATCTCGGTTGATTCAACAATTTACCAAACGTTTGAATAAAGGATTTACAGGATCGGTTCACTCACTCAACACTCAAGGGTTATGGAATATTTCTTTATGCCATAATATGTGTATTCGTTCATAGATCACAAAAAAGCTGACATTTCAATTTCGATGCTGGTGATTCGGCAACGACTAATAATATATCCAGGGTATTCTACACCGATTATATCAAAATAAATTACTAAGGGTACCCAATCTAGTAAGCAGTTACATTAAACTGAAAGAGATAATAAAAAATAAAAGATAATGAAAAAACTAACATTTTTCGCTTTCTTGCGACTATCATAAAATCAATGCGGTTGTACCTACCCCATAAATACATTTTTGGCAGTTCTTCAGTTAAAAAAATATTTCTAATATTGTGAAAAATTATCTTTTAAAAGTTATATTTGATATCCTCATTTATTATATATCACCAGTCAATAAGGGACTTATTTTTACTCGAAGATTGCAACTGATAACAAGCAATAAAATGTTAAATACTATTTGCTTGGAATCACTGATAAGATTTTTGTTGACAGTACTGCAATCTTTTCACAGTAACTTACCTATAGCGATCGTATATTTCAAAGTAGAAATAACTGTAAACTGTCATGTTTTTTTTATATCAAGGACACACAAAACATTGCACTTTTTTCCTGTTAACAGAGCCGTACAATAAGTTCATGACAATTTATTTTATTCTACAGTCATAATATCATCCTACATACATTCTCTTCATTTAGAGATTTTGTTTGAATGTGTAAAACAGAACTGGTTCTTTTGTATTCTATTATAAATTGCATTAAAGTTGGCAACGGTTATCTAGCCTATAGAAGAGTGGTCATTGCCGTTTACTTCGACATTCTTTTTTTTCTTATTCCCTTTACATATCGAAACGGTCTCGAAATTATATCTTAACATCTCTCTATCTTTCATCTTAGAGGAAATGATGAATATAACTGCTTCAGGCCTTTGCAATAGTTCGAAGTAAGGTAAGGTTAGCAGGTAATTAACATCAAAGAATACTCATACCAAACAAATAAAAAACCAATAAAAGAGTTTTGATGTTATTTCCCCTCAACTGAAACTTTTAAATTCTATAAATTGATCTAATTTATTCGAAGTCCTTCTTTAAATCTCAGGAGTATACTGCCAACATTATATTTTAATTCATATTATGGCATTTGTCGCTTTTTAGGGTTCCATACCCAAATGGCCAACGAAACCTTCATCATATTTAAATGACAATAGAAACTGTACCTTTTCAAAATTAAATCCTTAAGAGGATAATGAGGTGATTGAGTTCGACACAATTACTTGTGCCTGTTTCCTCAGTCATATTAAGAAATATTTTTCCCTAATTTGTAACATTAAAGAAACCAACTGAGAGCTACGTCTGCACGTTTAGATTTTTTTGATAACTATACTTATATTCATGATATGCCCTTAAGCATTTTGATGCAAATCTTTGGAGGCTTGTATCATGGATTTATACCCATAAGTTATAAGAAAATAATAATGTACGGACATAGCTCTCAGTTGATTTATTTAGAAAAAATCAGAAAAATATTTCTTAATTTGACTGAGGAAATAGCTTCGAACCATTGTATAGAACACACTCACCTCATTATCCTCTGAAATAAATATGAAGATTAAATGTTATTAACAATTTGCATTCTAAATGTTTAATGATCAGTAGTCATTTACACCTTGTATACCTACCAATCCATACTCGCCAGTAGCCGTGGGACGATTCCTTCCTATTCATTACATTCATACAAGTACTGAGGAAGACTTGAAGTAACAAGTAGTTACTTTTGTAAGAAGGCGATTCTCGATGCAGCAATCGCTTTGCTCAGAAGGTTATGCATGCCATTTGGTTTGAAATCATTGCTCCATCGCATTTTGCATTTTGCTCACTGTATGTGAGCGCAACGAAATGATATACTTGGTTGCTTGATGTCATCCATGTTAATTTTTATTTGTTTATTTATTTAGTAACAATCAAGCAAATCCATGCTTTGGTTCGAAGCAACGCTTTGGTTCGAAGCAACGCTTTGGTTCGAAGCAACGCTTTGGTTCTGATCTATGATCGGACTCATGTCAATGCTCGTTACAGTCATCTTTCTTGGCCACTGAGTTCGAAGCGATACCCGTTGTTCTCGGCCACAGATTGTACCTATATTGGTTTCTTGATGCAGATCAATATTATGGAGAAAACAAAAAGAAGTAAGCTATAACTGAATTTTAGTGTTATTTCTCAAAATACTTCCACAATCAAAGCAATTATATCTCTCCGGCACTACTAGCAAGGAATGCCGATTTAGTATTATGGTGCACTTGCCAATCCGCAGCAGAAGGAGCAACTTCCGTTCGTCGAAAAAGAGCCACACAGAGGTTTCGGATATATTTGTTTACAGAAACCAGGTTATGTCCAAAAATATATAAAACGTTCAGACTGTTGTACTTTCTTTCTTCATGCCAATGCTGCTTGAAAATATTGTTAGCAACTAACCAATAATCACCACATCAGGTCTCGGAGCAAACATGCTATGCATATATAAAATACGGTCATATTTTAGAGTGTAGATACGGACGGAGGTCAAATCAATAGATCCAGCTGATTGAAGACTAAACACCAATTACATCGCATCACCGAAGGCTTGATTAAAGTAAACAAGATCGACTTACCAGCTAAACCCAGCCATTCGTTAATTCATCCATCAAAACACTGTTTTATAGTAAAGTAGTGAACACAGGACTAATATTTGGATTTTGCAATAGGGCCGCAAAATCATCGCACCAAGCAAAAACACAGAACGAAAATCTCCCTGAGAATAAACATCTTGACTGATATATATATTCTGTGACTGATGGCCAGAGAAAGACGTATTTGACAGCTGACAGTTGTATTTCGCTTATATGCTATCTGTGCCCGGGCTACTCCTGAAACGAACATCTCACAGCGGTAATTTTATTTCTCTTTAAAGAATGTTAATATAAAATATAAAACCAATCTAACAAAAACCAAATAGATTATAAATCTTGATTAAACAAGCTATGTCTGATGACTAATCTTTTAAAGATGTTCTTACTTTATCATTACGTAATCCACCTCCAAAATTATTCTATAAAACGCGCGAAAAATTCGAACTTTCGGACCTTATAACTTAAACCAATCACAATTTTACAATGCCAACGGTCATCAGACATCTAGTTCGATCAAATAAAGCTATTTTGAGCAACATTTGGGATCTCTGACAAGAAATATAGGCGTGATCTTCTTTCCCCGTTTGTATGGGGAGTTGAGCGGGATGGCCCATCTTAATACCGTTCACGGGACGCCATTTGAGGGCTGTAAGCGCGAATCGAACCCATAGAAAATATAATATTACATCAGACCAGTTTTGAGCGTGCATTTGGTAACGATGGTTCAAATCGGACCGCGAAAATTACTTTTAAATGGGCGAAAAGAGCGGGAACAAATTTGAATTTGATATTAAATTTTCGCAATGGATATATTTAACGAACAATCTGATCGTTTTGCATTTGGCCGGAAAATCACAAACAGTCATCGTTCGGGAGCTCCAAGATTTATGTGTGAACAAAATGTTAGTGCAACGAACCATTAAGGTGGCCCAACCCGGCGGGACTAACTCATTCGCGGGCACGGTACAAAACCGTGCTGTTGCGCTCTGGGACCTTCTATGTTTTAAAGAAAAAGACAGGCTCCGTGATGAGGAAGATGCAACATGTCCACAAAAAGACAATGTGCACTATGCTTGGTTGGCTATGATTTGGTAAGATTTACGAAAATTTTTATTACAAAACGACTTCTAGCTAAAAGTAAACCACGACCGCTGTAGTCAAATATCTAACAAAAACCAAATAAATTATAATTCTTGATTAAGGTGGCCCAACCCGCTCATTTCCCCATACAAAAGGGGAAAGAAGATCACGCCTATATTTCTTGTCAGAGATCCAAAATTTTGCTCAATATAGCTTTATTTGATTGAACTAGATGTCTGATGACCATTGGCATTGTAAAATTGTGTTTGGTTTCCAAGTTATAACGTCCGAAAGTTCGGATTTTTCGCGTGTTTTATACAATTAGTTTGGAGGTGGATTACGCAATGATAAAGTAAGAACATCTTAAAAAGATTAGTCATCAGACATAGCTTGTTTAATTAAGATTTATAATCTATTTGGTTTTTGTTCGATTTTTTACTACAGCGGTCGTGGTTTACTTTTAGCTATAGGTCGTTTTGAAATTAAAATTTTCGTACATCTTACCAAATCATACACTATGCACATTGTCTTTTTTGTGGACAGGTTGCATCTTCCTCATAACGGAGCCTGTCTTATTCTTAGAAACAGAGAAGGTCCCAGAGCGCAACAGCACGGTTTTATACCGTGCCCGCAAATGAGTTGAGGCCGCCGGGTTGGGCCACCTTAAACAAGCTATGTCTGATGACTAATCTTTTTAAGATGTTCTTACTTTATCATTGCGTAATCAACCTCCAAAGTAATTGTATAAAACGCGCGAAATATTCGAACTTTCGGACCTTATAACTTAGAAACCAAACACAACTTTACAATTCCAACGGTCATCAAACATCTAGTTCGATCAAACAAAGCTATTTTGGCAAAATCTGGGATCTCTGACAAGAAATATGGGCGTGATCTTCTTTCCGCGTTTGTATGGGGAGTTGAGCGGAATGGGCCACCTTAACCTCCCTCATTCTGCAGCCAACCATCTATTTATCTCGTGGAAGTTTACTTGCTTGTGAAAATGCATGTTAGACTTAACATTAAAGAGCCATCGACGGACATTTTTGACACTGACAATCCACAAAATTACTTAAATTTAAATTAAACAAAAAACTATTTTACCTACCTAGTGTTCCATTTTAAGTTATGTTAGGCATACTAGCGCCACTGACAGTTACCTTCCCTTTTACGGGGGTGTTAATGGGTTTTATGTAACACTGTAAAAAATTTGCACAATAAACTTTACTTTTCTTTCTTCTCTCTATGGTCCAAAGGTTAACCAGGTATTCCTTGGCAAATTTGGAGCAAGAAAGGTGGACAGCGATTTTTCCATGGTTTCCAAAGTATGTTTGCATGAGGAGCAATATTTCTGGGCGCTTTTGGACTAAGCCGCTAGTGTACATATAGAAGTATTTAATTTTTTTTTTAAATAAAACAAACTTAAAATCATTATTGACTATTTATTTAAATTTATTCCACAACATTCACAATTTCAAATCGAATCTTTCGTAGAGCAACACCACTGAATTTTAATATAGTAACCAGATGGACACAGTAGAAAAAATATTCACATTTTTTTACAGATGAACACACACACACCGATTAATGGCATGACTCTTGCAATAGTATTATAAAGTAAAATTAATGATATTCTTACCAGATACCACAAAAATAGGTCCTTATCTTATGCAGGGAGTTCAATATTTTTCTTTACACATTTTTTGTATCGGTAAAGGCATGAAAAAATTATAATGACAATGCAATAAATGGATAACATCTAAAACACAAAGCACAAAATTGGCATATAATAAGCGTAGGTACGAGTAAACTAATTTATAACTACATGAATCATAAAGCACACAAAAAAAATCAAGACATAAGCTGCTCAATGGACAGATTTCTTATATATAATGTATTGGAACACAAGTTTATGCAAAATGATCTTGCAGCCAGACATGTAAATCGATGCTTGCAATTGATAAAAAGGTATGTTACGATACAGTGAGTTGGGCTTAACGACAATGAAAAATAGGTAATGCAGCCCCAGACTGCATGACTGCTGCAAGAAATTCTATTTCAGGCTGGACAACACTGCAGATCTTAAAACGCTTCTCTCAATCATAAACCTAAATTAAGGGATATACATATAAAATAGAAACAGAAAAATTGTATTACCGAACTACACATTACTCCAATGAAGAAAACATTTTTATTTCACAGTATACTGTACAGCTAGGGACAGATGAACTTGGTTGTGCTTTGAATTATGAACCCTAAAGGGAAAAAATGCTGTGTGTGAAAGAGATGCCTGAATGTTTTGCAACACCGCCTCCGCGGGGAAAAGAGGAGGAAGTTTAGCGGCGGGTGAGGTGAACCTGCTGACAGCCATTTTCCAAGTATTTTCGGTTGCAAGAACTACCTGTCCTATATTAATAAATGAAAATATTTTAAATAAATCATCATTCGGGAATTGTTTAAGGTTGAATTGCTGTTTCTAAGTTGGCAGTTGATGATCAACTTACAACATTTTCACTGATTTATCTTAATTGTGCAAGCAATATTGCATCATAGTTCGCATTGTACATAATTTTAAAAAGAGTAGGAATAATAAATCCAGTACCGTTGCAAGCTTTATGCATTAACTTAGGACGTGGATTACTTAACGACAAAACAAAACAATCTATAAAGATATATAAATATCGATCCTAGGTTGTTCCATGAAGACTGAAAATCCATTTGGTTTTTGTTTGATTTTCGACTACAGCGTTATACTTTTAGCTGTAAGCAGTTTTGTAATTTCGGTTAACGGTTTTCGACCCATATCATTGCATAGCACAAGTCAGTTGGCGTAAACATTTGGCATTCTACTCATCATGGAACCTGTCGATTTCTTTGAACCAGAAAAGGTGCTAGAGTGCAATAGCGCAATTTTGTGCTGCACCCACGTATAAGTTAGTCCCATCAGGAAGGGTGGTCGGCAGCCGACTTTAATAAAAGTCATGCAGGTAATTTTGTGCCTGCCTTTTTGCTAAATTGCTATCCAAGTCATTAGTGAAATCAGCATCAGATTTGTTTGCACAATGACTGTGAAATTAATTTAGTATGAACAAGTTATTGTTACTGATTTAATTTGGAAATAAACAGCATTACATAATCCCAAGGCAGAGATGTGTTAGGATTGGAAAAATAATATAACTAAATCCTAAACCCCTGTTTTCACCACCTCCAGTCACCTGAAATCCGATAGTTAACTTTCGGCTACATTGCATATTTGTATGATGTAACCGAAAGATAACTTTGGGATTTTTGTAGCTGGAGGTGGTGGAAGAGTCAGTTTTTGAGTTCACAGGATACATATACACAGTTATATTGATGGGCCACAACCTTTGTGTTATTGAGTATCGAAAATACTACGGACTTTTATGGAGTGACAAAACCATACAGTTAACAATCAGTGCCTTCGCATCAGGCCCATGAAAAAAAAGGTTTTTAAGATATGTAATAAAAGGATTTTCATCTATCGCTGATATCTACTGTTCAGATAAACCACATTTACCGCTAAACGTGTTTCAAGTCCCAACAGACCAAGTAATAAGGTACAAAGTATTAAACCTGCCCACATTATATGTACATCATTTCGGCCATGGTCGACATCTTTTTAGGAATATGAACGAGCGTTTCAAAATAGCTCGCCAATTCATCGATGGTGACATCGCACGTAGGATTCAGGGCCTGCTGTGAACACGTAGGCCCTGCAATATGGTTTCTTTCCACACCGGAATTGGAGCCCGTAACGTTGGTCTCCCTGACTTGTGGCCTCTGCAGTTCGACGTAGCTGGGCTCCAAACAGGGGTGAGAGAAAGACGAGGGGTTACAGTTCTCGACGAGTGCGCACACGTTAAGCGACTCCAAATTTAAGGTCTGCAGGGGTGACCTCTTTTGTTCATTGCTTTCGTTTGCGGTACGTGTCTTCGGCGCCACCGTCGACAGCGACACCAGAGCCTTTCCTTCTCCCCCATAATGGCAACACGAGTGTATGAACTTCAAGACCGGCTCCTTTAGTAACTTGCCGCTGTTTCTTTTAAAGCTCGTTGTATTTTTTATAGACTTTTTGCAGGGGCATTTGGAGGGTGGCGAGCGTTTTGGTAGGGAATTGCTTCGGAACCGAAAGGGGTTGTCATCGCTGGCGGCAGCAGGCGCTTTTAATGGCTCGATCTCCAGTCGCTCCATCTGTACAGGTAGGAAAACTTCCTCTTTTGCCATTTTTAGGTTGATTTTCTCTCAGATCTGGAACAACAGCAAATAATTTAACACTTATATTTTTTACTAGTGGTCTCAGAGCCGGTAGTCTCAGTTGTCACCTAAATCGAACCCAAACCGATCGACTGGCGTTTTCAAATGTATGGAGAAAATGAAGAGCGGGCGCAGTGGGCGTTAAACGAACTAACATTTGCGAGTCCGAGCTTGATTTGACAGCTTACTCAACGTTGCCGTAAATACGTCGACGTTGCCGTTTACGTCGACTCCGCGTTTTCATACAAATCGGAAGTCCGAGTTTGACTTTGACAGGTTGAAGAAGTAAAACCACAGAATATCTAGTATAAACTTGCATGGAGCTTGACGTTTTTACGGAACTTCAAAGTTACGTAAACACCAATTTAGGTGAGAACTCAGACTGACCACTCTGATCACGACATCAATACTGATTGGGGACTTTTCATATTGGCATTCACTTTTAAATAATAATTACTAGCGATAGTATGCAAAAATAGGCTTAAAAAGAAAGAAAGAATAGGTTTCAACCACAGGGAAATTATACCTAATATATATAATATTTATACCAGGGATGGCATTCCATAATTTTCATAAAAAACCAAAAAATTATTATTCCTAATGGCGGTGAAATGGCTGTGATATGCGGGCCCCGATATAATAGATTAAACAGGAAGGTATAAATAACTTTTAAGTGCTTCTTTTGTTTCTTGTTTTGCGTTCATATAAAAGATTGTTATTTTGTCTTCATTTCTCTGAATAAAGTATATGTTTTTACATTATTTTTATATTGATTCTTATGAAATTGTAGTTAGCCAGTTATTGTCACTTACTTAAATAGGCTAGGCTCAAAATCAGAGACTAACATATAGCGTCACCTAACGTCTAGACATTTTGTTGCAACTTGTTTAATTCATTTAGGCTATGTATATGTAACGAGTAATTCTATTCATATTAATTAAGGTATTTTTGATTGCATAAATTAAATAGTATAATCAGCTTATTTGTGCATAACATATACAATTTTTATCATAATATTTTTTACATGCAACATAAAACTCATCTAAAACTGCTTATTTCACCGGTACTATGACATTTCGAATCAGCGCCATCTGTCGTCACTGCCAGAATTAGTTACAACACCATTAAACTAAGCTTGATTCAAAATGTTGCTTAGGTAGGCGTGATGAAAACGTTACATTTAAGACCATCATTGATATTCATTGGTTTCTATTTAATGTATTCTGAAATGTGTATTGAAATGCCCCCTTATTATTCTATCCTATATAGCTCCTATCCTACGTAGCATTTTAAAAGGAAATGTAAATATGTGATCAGCTTACTGTAGTAGTTTATGACAGAACTTATAGTATTCAAACCTAATGTGCAAATGTTTCACAGTGTTGTGCTGCCACTGGAGCAGTGCATCGCTTTAAGGTCCTGGCTTACGGTGACGCTTGGCTCGGGTCACCTCTTTCCCTAAAATATGGTGGAGAGAGGTAATGGTGGCCCTCTGTGGCCCAGTGGCGGGACACTTCGGCGATCGCTCTCCGAAGTTAAGCAACGCTGGGTCCGGTCTGGTCTTGAATGGGTGACCATTCGACCGTTGAGAGAGGCTGGCCGTAGTTCGGATTCCACGTTAAGCTGTAGGTCCCCTTCCTTACTTACTAGGTGGTAGGGTTTATCCCGCCCGGGTTGGTACCATCGCATTGGATGAACGATGGTCGAAGCGGCCATGAAAATTGTCCGTGTTTTCCATCCAGTTCAATGTAGCCGTGCAATATAAGGAAGGTCCTGGCATGGCACCTAGTTCCCATGTGGTGTGTTGGGCTAATACCATGACAGAACTTGTGGTATTAGCCATCCATGTCCAGTCACATAAAAAAAAAAATGGCTGTGCCCGGCGTGATGCTCGTGAACGGGTGCTGTTTGTGGGGACTGACCTGCTCCGATTGGCAACAAATTAGTTGGTGGGGATAGTCTTTGCAAATAAAATGATATTTATCATGAACTGTTGCATACGGCATAGATTGTAAATTTTGTGAATTCATGTTAATTTAGTGTTTTACCTATGTTTTTGTTACAATAATTGACAAACACTTTTGTAAATTTAAAATAAGTAGACGTAAGTACCAATAAGTGGAGTACCATACAGTACGATCACAGCATCCTTTCACTTCTATAGATATTTCCGCAACCTTTATTCTACATTTGTGCCTTTTCTTCCATACCCAACCCTTGCACCATGGATTAGAGTAGGCACCAGCACACCGTTTTGAACCACAATCCGAGCCGTAAAGGTAATCCTGGCTTTTCATAATGTTCCCAGTAATTTTTGCAAACATTTCTTTTTGATGTTCAGATCACACTATCCATCCCGGGAAATCATGTAAACTATAGTCGAGCCGTTCTAAGAAGCGTTTTTTGACAGATGAGGAATAGGGAAGGGTAAAAACCAGAGTTTTACTTTTATATCGATAAAATTTCAAAACGGAAAAGCAAAAACCTAATAATAGGCAATCATCTTAAAAAAAAACACATTGATACCGATGGACAGTTGACTATCTGATTCCGGAAGGTGATTCATAACCTAAATACAAGATTTTTTGCACATATACAGCTTTCAACGGAATAATGTTCCAAACATTAACCATTGCATATTTGGAGCAAAACATTTGATTAAGATTTTGCTGTACACCTTAAAAGGATCGTCCTCCACATACATTTTCGTCAGTCACGTCAATTTTTGACGTGAGCACCACTTTTTTTGTCGAAAAACAGTACTGAGAAACGAAAAAGGGAAAACATAACCACCCAAAATGGAAAAAAGGGCGACGTGCAAATTAATCTAAGCCGATTGTTATTATTCTATTTCACCTAAGATTACTGTCAGTTCTATTCGACTGATTCGACTTTCTTCTTCAGCGATGTAAAGTTAACTGACTAGAAAAAGCTAGATGATACTGCAATGAACTTTCCATTTATTATATGTGCCTAAACATATCATTTAAGAAATGAAGGAGGCATTTGTTAATTGCTGGAAATCCCGAGACCGAATATTCTTTCTCGCAAGCCAACATTGGCAATCGTGATATCTATTTAATTTTCCTTTATAAGATTATTTAAGTAATAGTTATGAAAATAAAAGATATAAAAACTTAAATGGTCGATATTAATTTGCAGGTTCACATCCCTATTTCAATTTGCTCCCAGTGCTGGTACTGTACCATTATTTTGTTCATAATTATATTATTTCATACATTGTTTAGTAATTAATTGACACAATATAGAATAAAATATAATCTACAAGTCATGATAAAAAAAAACACATCAGCAAGCTGTTATTATTTGGTCCCAAAAATATAAAACGTGGGGTAAAGTGGTCTGTTCCATAATTTAGTCATTAGCTTTCCTTCCACACTGCTGTGTCAAAAAACGCTTCTTAGAACGGCTCGACTATAACATGAAACCTAGTCACCGCTTCGTCTCGCTCGAATACTTTTACTTTCGTGTAATTTGCATTTATTTTCATACATTGTTTATTGCAATCGTCATACATATGAGCGGCTTGTAGCCTGGAGGCGCAGGGACTTGCCTAGCATACCAGAGGTCTGGGTTCAAATCCTCGCATGCACCACTTTATCTCATTCTGAGTTGAATAAGTGCATTTCGTCACGAATGTGAGCTGCTCCATGGTGCCGAACCCATGTAAAACTGTAGGTCCCCTTCTCCTACTAGCCCGGGTTGGTACCGGCGGATTTTTAATTGCCGCTTCGACCACCTTTTCATCGAATGCGATGGTACCAACCCGGGCGGGCTTAAACCCTACCACCTAGTAGGGGAAGGGGACCTACAGTTTTACATGGATTCCGAACCATGGAGCACCTCGCATTCGTGACGAAATGCACTTATCAAACTCAGAAAGACTTGGCGAGGATCTCAACCCAGTCCCCGCGCCACTAGGCTACGAGCCGAATGCTGTGTAGCAATCTGCCAAGGTAGCTGGCAAGCTGCTTGCCGTTTCTAGCAAGTTTCTAAGACAATGTCGTAGCTGTCTCGGAGCACCTTAATGGCATCCAATACTGACCTAGATATTGCTTGATGATGCGCTGTTTTGTCAGGCCTTTACATCTCTATGGCCAAGCAGTCTTCCTTAATGATCCTAAGTTAGAGAAGGATTGTGGAACACTTCTTTGAACAGGCAGAAAAGGTAAATAAATAAACAAGAACGTAAAAATATAGGGTAGCCAAAGCTTACCTTCGTCAGTAGGTGCGCTCAGTGGCATCGTAAGACACTGCGATTCGGTCGATGCAGTGTCCCGCTTACTTCTTCACATACGGGATTAGTAAAATTCAGGTTTCAAAAGAAAGCGTACGAGCGAAGCAAAGCGAAAATATTTTCGTTTGCAGCACGCGTCAGTGAATCATCACAAGCGAGCGACACACGAACGGACGACGTGCTCCATTTTTTTACAAATACACTCTTTCACTTCTTTAGTGTTGTCTCTTTTTAACTTAAATTACTTCATTTTTAAACTGGAGGAGCAACTTGTAAAGAACACAACGGAAACTGAACGCAGTCCAAGAAACAAAATAAAATTACACATGTCATGATCGGTGATACACATCTCCATCGCCGATGTAATATACGCCTCGCAGCAAAGAGTATGTAAACGATACCTCGCAGTTCGAATGCTATGCGACTCGATCACTAAACAAACTTGGTCGCCAGTCCAAAGTCTGTAGACTATTCCACGTCTACTCACACCTGACGGTTAGGCAAACTATATAAAAAGGTAAAATATATTTTTATGACTGTGTGTATGACTTTTCATTAATGTGTAAATTCAATTCGGCTGAACAATTATTTTATTTAATAAACACAAAACACATACACACAAGTCACAAAAACATTTAAGGGCATGATAACACCTGATTACATTCAGTTCCATAAATGCATAAGTGAAACCTTATGATATTATTTTAAAAAAGAACTACTTCCTATTTTGCGATTTCAAAAAGATGAAAGATGCATTGTTGGTTTAGCTATATTTGAAAGCTATAATGATCTGATGCTTATAATATATGTTTAAACTTGTTTTATGATATTTGCCTAGTATAAGAACACAAAGCACCAGAGACTTAAAATTTGATCTTTTTATTATAGCTATACCATTAATCTACATTTTGGCCTTTAGAAAAGAACATGGTAACGATGCACTTAAAAAACAGCATTCACGTATAAAAAAATCTTCAAAGTCAGCCGTTAATCACCCGATGACTCCGTCAACAGTTTGTTATGATAATCGGAAAATATCATAGGTCATGGTGACCATGCCCAAAGATTTCTATTACAAAGGGTTAGAATTAAACTCGGTTAACATGGACCCATATTTTCTTCACTTATTTGATGGTGGCGGCTGCAGTGCTGGCGAAGAGACAACTACAAGACTAGGCGGTAGTGTGTCAATGCATGTAGCATCCATGGAGGTTCACCTCCATGGTAGCAACCCACACTGATGCCTTTCCTCGTTTCCATGTTTCTTTCCATCCGAGCATGGCAACCCTGGAGGCTGGGTATATTTAGAGATCTCTTAATGCGGAATGTCTCGATATTCGACCTGTAGGAACTCTGCTGCCATGACATGCCGTGGTGTCCATTACTGTCGACGCTGGCCAAACAAATTCAAGTATGGACCTGACATATTCTAGAAGCTATGCGGAGAGCGACACATAACCATAAGGTGTTTGTATCAGGGGGTCAACTCATGAAAGCGAAATCGAGAAGTTCTCGTGTTTGGTTCTGTCAAACTCTATGTAGAAAAATAGTTTAAGAAATAAAGTTTTACAAAGAAAAAAAGAAGATTTTTTTCTGTATAGAGTTTGACAGAGACGAACTCAAGAACTTTTCGCTTTAATGAGTAGACCCTCTGAGTGAGATATGTAGATAAGCAGGGGTGTCATGAGGGGAATAGGGGAAGGTCTTAGCCGTGCCCCTGAATCCTTACGGGATTACTTCTAATTATCCTGCCTTGTTGTTATCAGTAGTTTAAGGTTTATTAGTTATAATAATATCTAAAAGCATTGCTTTCATTAAGGGTGGGTCAAATTTTTTCAGGATCTTCAGACAGGGTGATATCTAGCGAGCCTCAGTAAATGTTAACCTGCAAGCTTCTATTGCCTCCTACGAGAAGGAGGAAGTAGACTTCAAAATCCCTGCCAAGGGATGGAGCAAGATTTCTACGAATGAGATCGTTGCTAACCACTTGATTAGTTCTAAATGCTTACCGAACTCCTAGGAGGTTTTAATAAAGCTCTGTCTCGGGCAAAGGAATGTGCAGAGCTTATTTGGATTTGTAATCCACGAGTTCCATCTCGAGGGAACTTACGTGAAAGGAACTATCCTGCGCAAACTCGGACTCGCGTGTCAGGACGCCCAAAATTTGGACTTTGACTATGGAGTAGTCGGCTCGAACACAATCTGTCAGTCTGACAGCGACCTTGATTGCTGTTCTGTGGTGGCTCAACTATTGACCGAAAACCGAATATTATTTTTGAGCTGTGCTTTTTCATACAAAACTAAAAATCCATAGTTTCGCGTTATGTGAACTAATAGAGTAAACGCATATTGGCGATTTATTACTCCGACACACAGCATGGGGCTGACTAAGGATCCCATATTTATACTGTTCGCACTTCTTGTCTTTGGTGTAGCATTACCAGCATATGCAAGACAAAATCATCTCAAATCCTCACTTCCCGAAACCAAATCACGCCGCCTGGAGTTTTTTAAGGTCGAGCCCACTGTTCAGTCACAAATTGACAGCAGCATCGACCACGGCAGCTATGCTAGTCACCGTGGAACTTTGTCAAGGTCGAGGCGAGCGGCCGAACAAAACATCACGAGTTCAAGCGAACTACCGCCTAAATTGGAAATGATTTCCGCCAACGAGGCCAACAGTTCGAACCACACCGCGAGCTCCAGCGAACAAACCATCACGGTGTACGATGTGGGGCCATCGGCATCTTCTGCCATTTCCATCTCGGCGGTCAGCGTTTCATCATCATCGACGACGACTACTCCAAATGGATCGTTAATTGGGCCTTCCGATGCTGCCCCCTTGCCGGAAAAGAGCTCCGCTGAAGACGAACACAACAGTTCGATGGCCATATTTTTTGTACTATGTGTCATCGCTTTGGGGATATTATTGATTCATCTCATGCTCCTGACCGGCTTTTCATACTTGCCTGAGAGTGTCGTCATAGTTTTCCTTGGCGCTCTCATCGGAATGATAATTAATTTGATGTCTATAAAGAACATTGCCAATTGGAGAAAAGAAGAAGCATTTTCACCCACTGCTTTTTTCCTGGTACTTCTTCCCCCCATCATTTTCGAGTCGGGTTACAATTTGCATAAAGGTAATTTCTTCCAGAACATCGGTTCCATTCTACTTTTCGCAATCGTCGGCACGGCGATATCGGCCTTCGTAATCGGTGCTGGAATCTATTTGCTCGGTCTCGCGCAAGTCGTGTACAAGCTGAGTTTCGTAGAGTCTTTTGCTTTCGGGTCACTCATATCGGCGGTCGATCCCGTCGCTACAGTGGCGATATTCCACGCCTTGGACGTAGACCCCGTCCTCAACATGTTGGTCTTTGGGGAGAGCATCCTAAACGATGCTGTAGCGATCGTTCTCACTACGGCGGTTCTGGACTCCAACGATCCCCTCATGTCAGCGAGTGAAGCGATTCTCTCTGCTATTAACCGTTTCTGGCTAATGTTCTTTGCGTCTGCCGGCATCGGAGTACTTTTTGCATTGGTTAGCGCTCTGCTCCTGAAGCACGTGGATCTGCGGAAGAACCCCTCATTGGAGTTTGGAATGATGTTGGTCTTCACATATGCTCCTTATGTCCTGGCTGAGGGCATACATCTTTCAGGTTTGTGTATGAAAATACTATTATTGTGTGCATAAACATAGCACTTAATATTTTGTCAGCCTCAGTGGCCCAGTGGCGCGACACTTCGGCGATCGCTCTCCGAAGTTAAGCAACGCTGGGTCCGGTCTGGTCTTGGATGGGTGACCATTAGACCGTTGAGAGAGGCTGGCCGTGGTTCGGATTCCACGTTAAACTGTAGGTCCCCTTCCTTACTTACTAGGTGGTAGGGTTAATCCCGCCCGGGTTGGTACCATCGCATTGAATGAACGATGGTCGAAGCGGCAATGAAAATTGTCCGTGTTTTCCATCCAGTTCAATGTAGCCGTGCAATATAAGGAAGGTCCTGGCATGGCACCTAGTTCCCATGTGGTGTGTTGGGCTAATACCATGACAGAAGGTGTGGTATTAGCCATCACGTCCAGTCACATAAAAAAAAATATATTTACTTTATGAGCAATCAGCATTATATCTAGTTTTTTATTGAGTTCATGTAGCATGCGATTTTTTTATTTGTCATGTAGGTATATTTATTTATTTTTTGACACCACATTTAAGCGAAAGTTATATCTATGCAGAATCAACAGTGAAGCAAAGACACATTTATTAAAGAAAGATAGCTCTAAAAATAATTGCAAGGCTGGACCCGAACCAGCAAAACATACTTTTCGTGGGTATTGCTTCTACCAATTTTTGTACCTTTTTAATAAACATTTTTTGGAAATTCTCCTACAGTCCCTTCACCCCTAGGTAAATTGTATTTGACATCAGTCGCTAGAGCCAATCTTAGGTTGACTTAAAATATACTTTTTACTAACAATAAATTTTGTATGTGACAATCATTCAATGTTCACAGGTATAATGGCGATTCTGTTTTGTGGCATTGTGATGTCACACTACACACATTTCAACCTCTCCACCATAACTCAAGTGACGATGCAGCAAACCATGCGTACGCTGGCATTCATCGCCGAGACGTGTGTTTTTGCGCAACTTGGACTCGCCATATTTAGGTTGGTTTTTCTTATGAATTTATAAATAAGATTCCATTTAAGAATATAAAAAAGAATCAATTATGTTGTATGTTAAAATAGTATGTTGAACTGTTTCTAATAGAAAAACCTTTTTCAACCAACTTCTCATTTAAAAAAGACTTGTAAATTGCTTATATTTCTGCAGTTGCATTACTATCATCAATAAGGGTTCCTTCTTAACACCTGACGCATAGTACTAAAAATAAACATTGTTTCTAAACTTTTTTGCAATACTTCTTGTTGTTTTAATGTTTATTGGCGTTGTGCTGTTCGCATGATTTTTGTGAATCTGTTCTGACAGGACGAACTGCAAATTGAATTAGTATTTGACCAATTTGTGCATTTTTCGACATGGCTAGCAGTAGCTGGAGTAGTCAGATAGTTTGTGAGTCGAGCACAATGTAAGCGTATCATTCAGTCGGCAGAGTCAGTCCGTCATTCTGAAGTACCGTTCGCAAAGACTTACATTTTTGTGAACGAGAGAACTCATTCTTATTCAAAATGAATATTGTACTCAAAAAACGGCCAAGTGCGAGTCGGACTCTCACACGAAGGGTTCCGTACCATCGGAAAAAAAACAAAAAAAACACGTTTTTTGTATGGGAGCCCCCTTTAATTTTAATTATTTTGTAATCTTACCTATTTGTTGTTGTAGCGGCAAAGTAAATACACACTCTGTGAAAATTTCAGCTGTCTGCCTGTTACGATTACTGAGATACAGCCCTGTGACAGACGGACAGAAGGACGGACGGACGGACGGACGGACGGACAGACGGACGGACGGACGGACGGACGGACGGACGGACGGACGGACGGACGGACGGACGGACGGACGGACGGACGGACAGCGGAGGCTTAGTAATAGGGTTCCGTTTTCACCCTTTGGGTACGGAACCCTAAAATGCTGTATCACAATCGGTCGAAGCGGAACCCTCGACGACACTTTCTTGCCAACAGAGTAGTAGAATCTTAGAACAGTCTTTCCAGTGAAGTTGTAAATGCTGCCTCCGTAAATTCCTTCAAAAATAAACTGGACAATCATATAAAACATAAAAAAAATATATAACAAATAAGTGTTGTCATATAGGCGCATCAGCTTAAAGCTGCTAGCCTATCAGTAATAATAACAAAAAATGTAGGATGCAAATCAGTCAATAGCTATAAGTGGGCTAATAAGGGATAGTGATGACAACATTGCGTGGTTACAGCTTCCGTCACCGAGTAGAGCCGGCGCTGGTGGTGTGGAGCATGGTGCTGTGCCTTCTGGGGCGAGCCGCCAACATCTTCCCGCTGGCGCTCCTCTGCAACAAGTTCCGGGAGCACAAGATCACCAAGAAGATGATGTTCATAATGTGGTTTAGTGGTGAGTTAGTGTTTGCAATGCGCATCCTCCATCCCATGCTAGGAAAACGGGAACTTGCGCAAATGCAGTCTGAGAGGTCACAATTCATAGTTAGTTTGGTCTTTTTATTTTTTTTTGTCCGACTATTTATTTATTTATTTGTATACACTGGCAGCTGATGCATGTATGTCATTGGTTGAGTGCACTATGTGGTTATTAAACATCTGTTTTTTTATTTAAAATAACTGTCTAATTGGTTTTTGAACCTGTTCACTGTTGTAGCACTGATCACTTCTTGTGGCAGTTTGTTCCACGAGCACTCTACTCGGTTAGATATGAAATGTTTTCTTGGGTTAGAGTTGTAGTTATTTTGGTTTACTTTTAAAGAATGTCCACGAAGTCTTTCATTAGTATTCATAGTAAATATGGTTCGAAGGTTTGGTACATCGTAAAGTCCATTTAGAATTTTAAGTTTTTATGCCAGCCCCCATAGTGACTTTATGAGTATAGTTGCATCAAGCCATCAGCTACTCCTTATAAAAAAATGTTCTAAACTCATTTGACGTGGGCCATTGAAGAACTTTCGCTTATTCTGTAACCAAATAGAAGAGAGAAATGAAAAATCTCAATTAGTTTTTTGTGCTTTTTTCAATTTCACCAATGTTAGGCTGCATTCAACCCTATCAAGGTAAATATGAATGCTGCAGGATAGTTGCTGAGATAACAACAATTACAGAGTGCGACCCTAAAAGTTATGTTTATTTTTTCTGCAATTTGACATGGATGGCTAATACCACACAACTACCGTTAAGATATAATCACAATGCACGACATTCCCGAAGGAATTAGGTGCAATGCCAGGACTTTCCCTTTATGAGCACGGCTACATTGAACTGGATGGAAAATATGGACAATTTTTAATTGCCGCTTCGACCACCTTTTCGTCCAATGCGATGGTACCAACTCGGGCTGGCTTAAACCCAAGCACCTAGTAGGGGACCCACCATTTTAGCAGCTCGCATTCGTGACGAAATGCACTTATCCAACTAAGAATGAGAAAGGAAGTGGTGCATGAACGGGGCAAGGACTTGAACCTAGACCTCTGGTATGCTAGTGTAGTCCCCGCGGCACTAGGCTACGAGCCGCTCAAAATTCTCATTAATTTCTTTTATGATTCATTCTTTAAATCACAATTGTATACCTTCAGGTCTCCGTGGTGCTATTTCATATGCACTTTCTCTCCACCTGGGCTTCTCGGATGAGACCCGTCACGTCATCATCACAACCACGCTGATCATCGTGCTGATCACAACGCTTCTATTTGGCGGCTCCACAATGCCCCTACTCAAGTTTTTGAGGGTACGTGTAGTGGCTTCGGCCCATACCTATCTATATGTGTAACAATGACTGAATATCTATGAGTTATATACAAAAAAGGGAAGTTTAAGTTCTCTTCTCGCGCAGTGCTGTCAGCGCTTGAGGGAAGCTGTTTTCTTCTTAGACCATAGAAGTGAAGGCAAACATATGTGTAATTAATGTGTGTTCCATGCTGCGATAAATCAATGCAGGTAATATCGAACAACGAAAAATGTAGTATTGAGGAAACATTATAGACGTGTTGTTTGTAAAATTGCTTCTTTGTACAATACTTATTAGTTGATTAGGTTACTTGGTTGCGTAAACGGAATGCGAGAATCGATCCCCTGTGACGCATGGTTTTTTTCAGCAAATCTAGTTAAGGAAACACCATGATTAAGCCATATTCGAAAATCCTAAAATAAGTGTTTATCAAGGCAATCTCATATCATATAAACCGAGAGGATTGATAGATTGAAGAATTGAACTTTTCTTGGTTGGGATTCTCCAACTGTCAGTCATGGTACCGTTTTCGTGTTAATGATGTTTGAAAAATGCCGAATTTAGTTATATTAACTAGTTGGTTGCAAATGGGCGTAATATATTCTTCTATAAATAAAAAAATCTATGGGTATACAAATCGTCATGCCGCCGGACCAAAAACTGCTGCTCTAAAAGGCACAGATAAGGTCTTGCGTGGAATATTGCTCGCATCTATGGGACGGATCAGATAAGCACCTGCTTTGCTACTTGGCGGTAATACAGCGCCATGCCGTGCGTCTCTTCGATGACCCTTCACAAAACATTGTTTATCTATGATACAGGTTTGATATACTTTTATCTCTGTGTTATGGCGTTGTGTAAATAATGTGGATGTTTTATCAAATTTATAAATTAACGTAAATGTGTTATCATTCGATGAGTCACAGAGAATGATATCGACAGGATTATATAGACCGAGGTGGAAGTAGAGTTTTAATATATTCTCGAAAATTCTCATGTTAGCGTCTTTTTTAATTGATAATAGTAAGCCTGGTAGATGATAATAGATTAGCATTGTGATAAGCAGCCTGCCTTACTGATTAAGTTCAAGTTAGATCATTGCCCTTAAAGAATAATTAGAATACACTGCTAGCTTGGTGATTCGTTGAACATGGTCAGGAGTAAAAAGCGACGCATATGCCACTCCTGTTACTAATACATGAATATTTTGTTAATGTTTTATTTGATTGATATTGAATTGATGTTATTTATATATAAATATTAATTAGGTATTGATTAAATATTTTTGGTGCCAAATGCCTAACTGCAAAGGGAGAACTCCGGGCGATATTGATTGATTTTGGCATGCAGGAGAAATACATAGGAAATCCAAGAATAATAAATGTTTTGAATTTGGTTGAAACGCCGATTCCTATTAAGTATTTAAATGTCACGTGATTTGGTAATCATGGCAATCACATCATGCCAATCCTCGGAGGGGTAGGCAAGACGATAGAGAGCTCTACGGCTTAATCACAGCATATATGACTTATATGACACAGATGTCATTTAATACATGCGATTACGGGTGCTACGTACCTAGATTAATATATTCCTGTTTTCATCTCAGGCCAACAAGAAGAAGCGGTCTCGTTCGCAGCGTAAGCAAAAGGAAGTGAGCCTGTCCAAGACTAAAGAGTGGGGGCAAGCCATCGACTCCGAACATCTGTCTGAGATAACGGAGGAAGAACTGGAGGTAATTATACGTCAACATACCTATGAGATGGTTACAGTCTTGGACTTCCGAGGGAATTTCGAACATCTTTTCATCCAATGCGATGCGGTGCAGCCTGGGCGACCTTAAAATCCGCTAGGGGAAGGGGACCCTTAGTTTTAGATGGATTGAATTGAAATTGTATTTGTTACTCTTTACAGTGCACTTGAATATGTCAAAAGGTTTGGGCGATCAATCATGGAAAAGCTTACATTTGTGAAGAAATCTTTTCCAACATGGAATGAGAAAGAAAGTGATGCATAAATGTAGCTAGGAAATTTATCTGGAACCTAAAGATTCTCCAAGTCTTTCTTCTGTCAGGCTGTCACATTGTGTCTTGAAACGCAGGATTGACAAACTCAGTCCCGATGCAATTGCTCGCCTAGAAGCCGGCATGGCACCTCGCTCGCATGGTGAAATTGGCAGCATTTAATTATTAGTTGCTACCATTCTTGGGATCGAATAATAAAACATTGATAAATTATCTTTATTGAATATAAATAGGTTTCTTTCGCCTTGGAGAAGCGTACTTTGATTTTAGATATCACATACTATTTTAGTGGTATTTTTTTTTTATGCTACCTGACATGTATGGCTAATACCACACAACTACCGTGATGATATTAGCCCAATACACCACATTCCCGAAGGAATTTGGTGCCATGCCAGGACCTTCCGTTTATGAGCACGGCTACATTGAACTGGATGGAAAACACGAACAATTTTTCATTGCCGCTTCGACCATCTTTTCATCCAATGCGATGGTACCAACCCGGGCGGGCTTAAACCCTACCACCTAGTAGGGGAAGGGGACCTACAGTTTTACATGGATTCCGAACCATGGAGCAGCTCGCATTCGTGACGAAATGCACTTATCTCACTCGGAAAGGGAAAGACAGTGGTGCATGTCGGTATTGAACACAGGCCTCTGGTACGGTAGGCCAGTCCCCGCGCCACTAGGCTACGAGCCGCTCGTTATGTTATGTATACGCTTGGTATGTTGTAAACATAGATATTGATGCATTTGCAGGTCAGCTACTCACTCACCACTAGAATCGGCGGTTTCGTGCGTCTCGACATGAAGTACCTGATACCTTTCTTCACTCGACGGTTCACACATCAGGTACATTTTTCACCGTTTACTTGAATATCCGTTTATGAAGAAATTATGCCATGGTTGCATTTCCTCTTCGGGTTGGCCAGAGATAATAGTTCTTTCTTTAAGAATCTAGGCCTGCCACGATCAACACTAAGCTCATGTGTAGAGCGAGCTGCGAAGACGTCATTGGAGGTATCCTACAGAATATAGATAGGTAGAGAGAGGCAGGGCGATAGTTATTATTATTATTTTCTTGATACACTAGCAGCTTAAAGCTGATCCGTGTACATCGAAGTTGGTAACTGGGGGTGCATTTGTTTTTTTTATTCATGTAAAAAGTATAAAATTTTTTGTAAAATTGTCAAGTCAGTTTTTGAAGAACAGCTTCTGAAGCTGAAGCGGCACTAATAACTTCCTCCAGCAGTTTGTTCCACAACTCAACTACAAAGTGTTTCTTTGGGTTTGATGTGCTTGAGGTTTGATTCAGTTTTAGTGAGTGATCATTGGTATTTATTGGGTACATCAGTTTAAGATCTGCCACATCATAGAGTTCTGATAAAATTTTAAATGTTTCAATGAGATCGCCTCTAAGTCTTCGTTCCTCCAGCGTGGTGAGACCCAAAGCCTCTAGATGGTTCTCATACGATTTATTTCTAATGGAGGCCACCATCTTTGTTGCCCGCCTCAGCACTCTTTCCAGTAGACAAATATCTTTTTGGAAGTAGGGGCTGTAGATTTAGTAGACATATTTCAGGAGTGGGCGAACATGGGTTTTGTACAACTTGAGGAATAAATTGGCTGTGATATAGGAAAAGGCCTTCCTTAAGGCCTTAAGTTAGAGTTAGGGTAGCCTCCACCTCCTAGCCGCAGGCCAGCGGACGAAGCTTGAAGTGAGCCAAAACGCTTACGCTAGCGACAAGGAGAGGTGTGGCCACCCCTAGTCGCGACCGCTATTGAAACTCTGCTCCGAGATATGTTTGGTGAACACCTTCGCTACACTATACTACTTTTTCGCACTTGACTACAGGATCTACTTCAGGTCACTGTAAGTCTCCCAGCTTCACTTCAGATATGTACATTTGCCTCATCATACTTTCATCACTCGCACACTTGCAGGAGCTGAAGGACTGCAAGAGTCAAATGACAGATCTCACGAACCAGTGGTACCAGGCCATCAGGATCACGAACGAGCGTGACACGGACGACGAGGAGTCCCTGCCGCAGAGCTCCGTGTCCAACTCGCGCACGAGCCTGCAGCGGGGCGTTTGAGCCTACGAGGGCCGCCCGGCAGCCGCGTCGAATAATTACGACGGGTCACCGCCCGACCGCGATGTAAGTGGGCGCCCCAACGATAGCTGTGAAAATAAAGGTCAGCAGGTGAACCTATTTTTAACGTGAAAAATGGCTGTAGTGGAATTTACTGTTAGCTGGAGTAACCTAACGTGGTTGTCAGTTTATGATGAGCATAAAATAATGCTTGTGACAAAAGGATTGACTTTAATTTATGACACAACAGGACCCAATCAAACTTGAATTAAAACCATGCACATTTTCATTTAAATTTAAAAAATTAACTATAAGACAGTTATAATTGTAATATCCATCATATTTTACAATTGAATAATCATCAGCAGATTAGTCATCAACACATTTTAAAAGTTTTCTTTTTAATTATAAATGAGGGAGCGAATTCACAATGACCAAATTAACGGTACTAAATGCATTAGTATTACGATAGACATGGCAACATTACTTACTCCTCAGTTTACTCCAGCTAATGAAAACATTTTCAGTTTTGTAGACATGCCGTTTTTTTTTCAATCAGATAAAGTTGAACCTTTAGTTGCAGTATCATCAATTGAGAACATGTCAAATGTGCTGGGCACTGATATGGCTATAGAAGAATGTGATTTATATTTTTTTCGCATAGCCCCTTTGTAAATCGGCTAAAGATTGAGCAGCCGTACTACAAAGCAGCGCTATTGGATACAGATTTAAATGCAAGACCACAAAATGTGCACCTATTGTATTTAATTCTTGCAGTATTTTTTTGAGATTCGTTTATACGCTTGTGGCTTATAAGAATTATTGTACAGTAGAGCAAATTTTTGGTGGCCGCTCAATATCCCGAGAGGCTCTATATGTATGCACATTAATTCTAAGTAATTGTAAGTTGACATTTAGCAATATGTTTTGTACGTCCATCCAATACATTTTAGGCCACGCATTAAATTAATAGATTAGGGAAACATGGGTATGATTTTGTGAACATTATCATGTCAATGTTCTAAAATTTTTTTTCTAGTTTTATTTTATTTAACAAAATTCTGCAATATATTAGTTTGAATATTAATGGCATGAAACTGAATGAAGAGATATATTTGTTTTATTATTGGTATCAATTACAACATTGTTTTAGTAATCTTATTGTTTACTAATCTATATGATTTTGTAAGATATTTTTGAAGTCATAGTATTTTTTTGTACTTATTAATTTATTGAATTTATTATATTCCAATGTGTGATATGCTGGGTCAAACCTATAACTATTAATCTAGAGAAAGTTGTAATATTAGGTAAATATACATGTTTAAAATAGAATAAATGTTGTCCTCTCAATGTGATATATTGCAATTGTTACCAAAATATAGGCGTTTGATACTTTGAGCTGAAAATATGTTATAAGATTGTGATTTCATGATGTAATTAATTGTCGTGCTGTAAAATATAGCCATTTCATGTTCATGTTCTTAGTCTTATTCACTTAAATATTTATTTGGGTGTGCAACTATTCTAAAAATATAGTTTTGGTTTTTGGAAGCACGATCGGTATATAACTTTTTCTGTAAATATAGTTTTATTTAATGAACATTACAGAAATGTTGAGGTAGATTGTCGTAGTAGAACTAGACTAAGAAAATTAGTAGGTAGCGTCATTTTGGCACATTATTGCTGATATATTTTACGGTTTGGAGGCGTCATAAAACTCGTAGCCTAGTGGCGCGGGGACTGGCCTAGCGTACCAGAGACCTGGGTTCAATACCGACATGCACCACTGTCTTTCTCTTTCCGAGTTCGATAAGTGCATTTTCATCACGAATGCGAGCTGCTCCATGGTTCGGAATCCATGTAAAACTGTAGGTCCCCTTCCCCTACTAGGTGGTAGGGTTTAAGCCCGCCCGGGTTCGTACCATCGCTTTGGATGAAAAGATGGTCGAAGCGGCAATGAAAAATTGTCCGTGTTTTCCATCCAGTTCAATGTAGCCGTGCTTATAAAGGGAAGGTCCTGGCATGGCACCAAATTCCTTCGGGAATGTGGTGTATTGGGCTAATATCATAACGGTAGTTGTGTGGTATTAGCCATCCATGTCGGGTCGCATAAAAAAAAAAACGGTTTTATTCTTCGGACACAAAAATATTGATTACCTTCCGAGGTAAACTCAGTTTATCTTTGGAGGTTCAACAAGCTTAGAAGCAGACAACTGCAAAGAGAGAACGAGACAAAACGCTACATTTGCTACAACTTTACAATAACCAACGTTTATCGTTCGAAAGCATCATTGGGCACCTTAAAAGGTTCGTCATCACTTACACATAAAAAATATATATACTTGAGCAATAATGCCCATCAAAATAGTTAGATAAATGAGAAATTATCTCTGAGAAATTTATATATTTTTAACCGGCTTCAACAAAAAAGAAGGAGGTTCTCAATTCGTCAGAATATTTTTTTTAAGATTCGCATGTTTAGTATCGATTCAAATACAGTAATTGGTTCAAATGTGTCACTTAAGGTCGGCCCGTAAGCGCCTGAAAATTTCGCTTCCCATACAAACGTAGTTTACTAATAATTTGAAAACCACTATTCCAACATTCTTGATATTTGGTATCTAATATTAGGCTACAAATATCTGTGTCTGCATGCCTTTGTTCGTTTCGTTTTCGGTAAATGTATTCTGGGTCAAACCACAAGGAAAACAAAATTTGTATGAAGATTTTCTTTTTGCTTTCATTTCATTCGGTTTGGATTTTTCAAAAAAACAAAAGCATGCAGACACAGATATTTGTTACCTGATATTATATATTAAATATCAATTCAATTGGAATAGCGGTTTCCAAATGATTAGTAAACTACGTTTGTATGGGGAGCATAGCTTGCGGGCCATTCTTAATACGCCGGACTAAACTGGTTTTTGTATGGTTAGTCCGGTACTAATCTTGTAGTAAGTTTTGACACATTCTCTGAATATGGCTGTCAAAGTTTTAAAAATGTACTGCACTGAACTTCATAGATCTATTTGGCAGGCTCTTATTTCATTGTTCAATTTCGTACTTTTGGTATTAAAAATATTGCCATAATTAAGTCAGTATCGCATGCATCGGGTTGCCGGTATGAGTCATCAAATATGGAAGTAGACCATGTTTTCTTGGGCCATGGTGAAAACTGTAATAAAATAGTTTTATTGTACTATGATTAGTGAAATAGGCTCTTGCTTATCATGAACCAGTATTATGTAGTCTGTCATAGGTTACAAAACAATAATATTGATTCTGCTAAAGTACTTGAAATATCCTTTTCAAGTAGTATTTCTTTATGTTTTTATATTTACCAGCATCTTGTCTAAAAAGTTACTTATTTCTTCACAATTTTACAGTAAAGTTGAGGGCATACAGTCACCACATAATTCAAACATCCGATCATACTTTTTTGTCGCAGCATCAATTTAACTTTTCATCACCTAGCCTGCTCAGAATCTATGCTTTGACAAAAATAGTAACCCCAAATGCATGTACAATATTATTAAATTATATAAAATGTTATATTATAAAATAGCTTTACTTTTGATGAGCAGTCATCAGATCAGTTATCTTTTGCATGTCAAAACATATATTTACAGTAGGATATTCGATGAAAAGTTACATGTATATAATTAGGACTAAAAGTCATTCAAATATGGTGAAAGTGTGATTGTATGCCAGCAGCGGTGACTAGGATACTCTTAAGGGCACATATAACAATTTTGTTCATGTAATCATACCAGTAAACTAGGATAATTGATTGTAAATAAAATTATATATTGATTCTTCAAACTCTCAGAATGTGTAACTTTCATGCTTTCATATACTCTGCCGAGTGAAATAGATTTTAACTTGACAAATCATGTTCACAAGAAAAGTAGAATAACATGACCTGTTCGCACAGTTTTAAATTAATGGCATAAATATACATTTGTCACGCATCGTCGTTTTTATTTTTTCACTTCAAACAAACTATGGTATGGTTGGAAACGATTTAGCAGCTTGGTTTCGATACAGCATCTTGTCGTTTCTCGTCGACAACCCTGAGAAATCCCCTGAATTTGGAGACCGCCAACTCCAGAGCGATGCACCTTGTCCACATTCTTCCTATAATAACCAAAGGATCCTGTGGGTCCTTCATCTATAGTGTTGGTAAACTGTGGAATAATATAACCTTGGGGCCCTTCCAACGTTTGTTGTGTCGTTTCAAGCGGTGTGTGGTTTCCGGCACGTAAAAATAATACGAATTGGCCTGCTGCATTTCTTCCTGTGTATTACTTACTAGGTGGTAGGGTTAATCCCGCTCTGATTGGTAACATGGAATTAACAAAGAGATGGTCGATGCAGCAATGATAATCGTCCGCGTTTTCAATCCACTTCAATGTAGCCAAGGAAGCCATGTAAACATGCCAGCAAAGTCCTGGCATGGCACCTAATTCCTTCGGGAATCACCCTACATTTTATATAAATTTTTTGGGAGTATTTGCTTTAATTCATTTTGATACTACAGGAACGGGAGGAACATTGTAGTAACAATATGTTTTATTCTTTCGTGTAAGTAGTAATTTTAATAAAAGCACAATAAACACCAAATTTTTGTTATTCCGCTGAACTGAGTCTAGTTCACAAACACAAAGACCAACCATGGCTTTCCTTCATGCTCTTCACCTAATCACAAATACCAAAAACAGTCTCAAAAAACTGTATTAACCACACTTAAATTTCCAAGAGTCCAACACTTCAGAAATTAACTGGAGACAGCATATGTATTCGTGAGTGATTTGATTGACAATAGGTAATTTATTTAGTATTTCACCCATATACACTTACGAAACAGTCATTCTGTGAGCAAAATACTCAATTTCTGTTTCCTTACAGTTTGGTAAAGTACACAGTCGCCAGCCCGAACAAGCACTGTTCAAGATTCACAGCAAACTTCAAGAGTAATGATTAAAACTCATAATTTTCTTTCTCGCGGGGAAACATGTTAGTAAATAAATGCATTGGCTTCTATCCAATTTATATATTATTGGAAGAAACCTAGCACAAGATAAAGCAGAAAGAAAGCGCAGCTCTTTCGTTTTTGGGATGTTCATCATAGCATGAACATGTTTTAATTGAACAGAATCCTGTGCTCTCAATATGAGGGTTTGACATCAGAAACATGACACTGAACGTACAAATGTGAGACTAATCTTTGGCTACATATGTCGCTAAAAAAGTGAGAAACAGTTATTTAATGAGATGTAATACTAATGCTTCCAAATGCATTTTGAATATTGAAAACTGCTTCCATTTACACAAATAGGTGGTCATTACTTTTATTTTAAAAACATTTAGCTCTTGGCTTCACATTATAAAAAAAAATTAAAATGTTTTTACTTCTATGCATTAGTGTCGCGTGTAGTACATAAATATTGTTATCAAATACTTTGTTAACATTTAACTACCTAAGTTAATCGTCTTCATTCTCCAGGTTTATGTGGCTGCCGAATTTTCCATAAAGATGTGCCTTAAGGTCGCTCATCTGCGTCTTGATGTCTTCACATTGCTTCTCCAGATCTGAAATCTCTGCTTCTTTCTTCGTCTTCGCAATTTCAAGACTTTTCTGAAACAAGAGTGAATTCGCTTTGCACTTTTATGTCGGTATCAGCGTTAGTTTTGCCTGAAATTTCAGGAGAGCCAATATGGATTGGTAGGGAGGCGATGATTAGAATGGTTCTAACTAACTAGCTTGCCTTGTGCTGGATATATGAGGCCACTTGTTAGTTCTCAGCATGTAAAACTCTGCCTTCCTGAAAAAACAAATGTTCTGACATTGTTAGCTAAACACATAGCAGTCTTTCTAATGTACCTACATATGTTCGTTCTCAGGTTCACAAGCTTAGGTTGCCAGTGCAGACACCGTGCTTGGGTGACAGCTTTTACCTCCAATATGGGAAATCATCAGAAACCTAAGTCCACTAATAGATAGCTCCACTTTCGAGCGTTAGCGTTATGAGATTGTACCAAATTTTGTGCTATCTCATAACGGTAACGCTCGAAAGTCGAGTTATCTAATTAGAGAACTAAGGCTTCATGACTGGATTGATGCCTTAGAGTTAAATTCGTCAGTTTCGCTTTTCTAGCGAGTGGGAATGGTAGGTAGCACTTTGTGAAAATTTCAGCTGTCTACCTATTACGGTTCGTGAGATACAGCCCTGTGACAGAAGGACGGACGGACGGACGGACGGATGGACGGACAGTGGAGGCTTAGTAAAAGGGTTCCGTTTTCACCCTTTGGGTACGGAACCCTAAAACTGGGTGTATTGTTTATGATTTTAGGATCTAAAAATGGGTAGTCTAATTTGGGTTTTCAAGTCGAGAAGTAAGTGCTATGTTTGTAGCATAAATAAATCATGCTTGTGATAAAAGCTGTTTTTAAATGCCTATTATATTATCCTTGAATATACTTGAATAATGGTAATGTGCAAAAGACTCACCAGTGTATTTTCTATGCTCTGGCAGACAAATACTTCACCGATGAGGTAGGGAACCTTCTCTGCCTCGTCCAGCAGACTGACTTCGTCCACCGCCTCCTCCAAGTTTTTCATGTCGTTCTGTTTCACTTTCAGTTCGTCTTTTAGATCGTCCAGCTTAGCATTGTGCCGTGCGAACTTGTTTATTTTCTGCTGATCTTCGTACGAAATATGGACGTCAGAGTCCTGCGATTTGAGAGAAATTATATTAAGTCGTAGCCACAGAACTGGGAAGTACAAGCAACGGGGCACGCTAGGACTGTGATCGTGGGCGTCCGAAGGTTCGGCGACTGATCATAACCTACAAATAGCGGTAGTAGAGATTAGTTCTTACCGGCTGGAAGGTTCCTTTTCCTTGTGACATGTTGCTCTGTCTTCTTTCAGTAAATATAATTTATGAAACGTGCAAAAATCTTGTGCTTTTCGTTCATATGCAAATTTTTGAAACGATGGATAGAGAGCAACCTGTGACAAACTGTCCACAGAAATATAAAACTGTCAAAACGAATGAATGTCAAACTTTTTTTTTCATGACGGAAAGGCAGGACCTTTTGCTGTACAACCATATCTTATGCAGCTGTTCATCGAAATAATGTCACTTTCTATCGAAGTAATATATAAGTCAATGCTTTCTATCAACTAATCAGGGGAAGGAATAAAAAAAATTTTCAACGATTTTCGAAAAATGCTCATATCGTAAAAAACAAATGAGTCCTTTTTTTCCCTGAATATTTCCTTCATAGTTGCAATAACTGTGTGAATTCAAAACGAGTTATTTTCGCGATTGAGTACAGGTTGCACCGAGGTTCTATATGAGCTTACAGCCCTAAAAATGGCGTACAGTGGGAGACATGACGTCACACAATGGCGTAAACAGCGCTCACGCTTTGAAGTTAGGGCACATTTTGACGTTTCTATAGCGTTATGCGTCGCTTTGCGTTTAACAAAAAGTGGGATGTCTCAGGAATACATTGAAGTTTAGCTTAGAAAAATAGTTTCGTTTGAACTTTGAGGTGAACTGCTTTATCTAATGTTATTTGTTCCATGTTTTTTGTCTCCGTAACCGCGCACACGAACGGTTCTAGTCTGAGATGCTGACAGCTTTGGGCGTGCAATCTGAAGCGGAATTATTTTGTTCGCCGTGTGGACTGTAAACGTTGACAGTTAAAATCGGACCGTGGTGTAAGTATAAACAATATTTACTACATTGATGATACCATTATAGATTTTGAAGTTGTGTTACGTGAATTTTACGAAGCAATATTTATAGGAGGCACTTAACTATAATTTATTCCTAAAAAAGGGTTTACTTTTGATCACGTTGAGAAATCCAAGTTTCACAAACAATATCAAACCGAACGACACCGTTCTGAAGAGCTTACTTACCTGCCTATGATATTGACTGCGATGATTTTTTCGCTGAACACGTTTTCGTGTCGCTCGATGCGATATGGATACCTAGAGGGTCATTTCGTCACGAATGCAAGCTGTTCCATGGTTCGGAACCCATGTAAAACTGTAGCCCGCGCGGGTTGGCCACAGAACAATTAGGAGGTGGGTTGGCATAAAAGCGTTGGTCGAAGTGGCAATTAAAAATTGTCCGAGTTTTCCATCCAGTTCAATGTAGCCGCGCTCATAAAGGAATATTTTTCATTACCGTTACACTATATTTTCACCCAATGCAATGGCACTAACCCGGGCTGCTTAACCCTACCACGAAGTATAGGAAAGCGGGAGATATAGTTTTATATAGATATCGAGGAACAGCTCGCATTCGTAACAAAATACACTTATCCAACTTACAACTTACCAATAAAAGAAATAAAGTGGTGCATGAACGGTTCAAATCGAACTCACAATCACTGGTATAGAAGGCAAGTCCACGCGACCACTTCAGCCACAGTGAATGAGATACAAGGGCAGTCAAGTTCAGATATTTTATTGTGATGCAGCCTCATTCGTATCAATAATGACGAGGGCTCTGTACACCCGAACTGTATTGAAGCATTATTTAACTATAGGTGTTGGTCAGAATCTCTTTCAGGAATCTTATTCGCATATGGTTGCTCTCAAACCATTGTACTCTTAATTTTCTGTAGGTGGTAGCATTTAAAGTGTAATATTATATGGTTTTTTTTTTTTTGCTGTAAGAATAATAATGTATTTTGTATTTTGACTCTTTGTTTACAGGTCACTGTAGTAGTTCATGACAGAAATAATCGTATTAAAACTAAATCGTACAGAGCTTTCACAACTTTTTCATGTTGCCACTGGAGTAGTGCATCGCTTTAAGGTCCCTACTTGCGGCGACGCTGGGTTCGGGTCTCCTCTTTCCCTAAAATATGGTTAATAGAGGCGATGGCTGTGCCTGGCGTGATGCTCGTGAACGGGTGCTGTTTGTGGGGACTGGCTTGCTCCAATTGGCAACATTCTAGATGGCGGGCATGGTCTTTACTAATAAACTGATATTTGTCATGAACTGTTGCATATGACATGAATTGCTGATTCTCGTCAATTCATATTAATTTAGCGTGTTTATCTGTGAGTCTAAATACTTTTGTAAATTTAGACTAAGTGGACGTTGAAAAAAAAAAACCAGCGGAGTTTCTTTCTATTTCTTCTTCGCTGGGATTTCCCCGAACTGGCTAATGATAAAATATGACAAATCCGAGTGCAGTGTACTGTCTATGGATGATGAATAAACAATAAACAATAAACAAATAAACAATTCCCTATTAGCATAAAAACATCGGGTTGGTATGGTTATACAGTTATACTAATATCCATAGATAAAAAGGGAGGAGATATGGCATCGAGCGCGCCTATTATGGGACCCGCTGCCTCCAATTTTCTAAAAACTAGAAATCCAACATAAACGTATATGCCACATGCAAACATAATCGCAGACGTATTGGAGGGTTTGTGTGGGTGGGAACTGACTTAACGAATACTATTATTATACTATATTTAATAATATTTGCGTGCGATGGCGAAGTTTCGACTGTGTGGCATATGAAGCGCCGCCGGATTCCCATACAACTATACCGTCATTTTGACCATATAGCGGAGACGCGATATTGAGCGCATTGCACTTCTCCTGTCTTTGTCTTTGTCTTCTTTAACCACTGAAGAGAAAGAGCTCTTTAGCGAATGTGCTCTAAAATAGAGTTCGTCAAGTCAGTTCCCACCCATACAAACCCTGCAACTCGTCTGCGACTATGTTTGCATTTGGCATGTACTTTTAAGTTAAATAAAGAAAATAAAAAAAAATAACAAAAAAAATAACCGACTTCAAAGAAAAAGCACTAAAAAGTAAAAAATAATTGCCATTTTTGTAGTTACGATTTTTGTTATTTTAAGTAAGTACACTTACTAATTTGTACACGTCCTTTCCAATAAAAAAAGAATCACCGAAATAGGTTGGCGTTATATTGAGTTATTCGTTCATTTGTCGTGCACATCTTAATACAAATTTAAGACTTATATGATTTTCTCATGGATATCATTGTCAGAACTTAACCAAATTAAAATGGGACCACTTGGGAAGCACTAGCTTTCATTTAAAAAAAAACATCCAAGTCGGTACACCGAGGCAAAAGTTTGAAGGTAACAAACATAAAAAACAAAAAAACAAAAAAAACATACAGACGAATTGATAACCTCCTCCTTTTTTTGAAGTCGGTTAAAAATGGGGACAGCGGGTCCCATACTAGGCGCGCTTGATGCCATATTTCCTTCCTTTTTATTATCCATGGGTTATATGGAAATCAAAACAGAAAGACAAACAGACGTACCAAGCGAGACGTAGGATTTTGTTACAGTTATTTATTTGGGAAACGAGGTTGCCACTACTCAACCGCAGGGTTCCCTGAGACCGAATACTCGATTCTCGGGTGCCAGAAATGGCACCTGTGTTATTTATCATCGGTAGAGCACAACGGGTAAAGAAACTGCTGTCACCGCCATTATGCGGTCGGTGTGATAAAAGTTTCGGTGACAGAGAGCTACCTACATTGCCTACTCATATAATAAAAACGCAGCTACTTTCTACTGCGAAACGTTTAGCGAGCACAATGCTAAGATTACTGTGCGTGCCCATTTGTACTCTTACGCAATGATTGTGGTAGAAATTTCTTCCGACAACTTGTTCAGCGCGGTCGCATTACGACGCTGAATAGTGCCTTATTATTCGGAAAAGTTGGGAACCACATACTTTCCTATAGAACACGTAATGAACTGTGCTGGAACTGAATCGGAATAAAGGTGCTTTAATATAACTTAAACGGAGCTAAAACAACTGTACTACCTACTATTCCGGGAGGTCACGACATTTTTGGTCACGATAAGGTAAATGGCTGAATCTGGGTTCATATGTTAGAGACCAACCCTTTAGTGCTAAATATGTCGGTCTGCCTGCGCCAAGTGGTTGTATGTTGGTGTGTACCTGCTGATGAACATACTGATTGTCTAGAAATATTGATACCTATTAATTGTACAACAATTAACCAGTCGGTTTTTTTTATTAAATACTTAAATATACCTAAATTACGTAATTACGCCTATAACTACGTTATGCAACCAAAGATTTGTTCTGTTTTAGTATTGCTAAGCAAGTATGTACTGATACTTTCATGCTTCGATATTTGCAGTAATTTACCTTATCATATATATTTGTTGTCAATATAACTACTTTTTCAGGCGACTTATCTACGAAACGCAACCACTTGGCGCAGGCAGACTGACACATTTAGATTCAGAGGGTAGGTCTTTATACAGTGAACCCAATTTCAGCCATTTAGGTTATCGGTACTATTTTCGTCGCGACCTCTTACATCGAAAGGGTGCTAAATAATAATCTGTTCTCGATCTATGTAGATGGCGTGGCAGCCAGTTCCTATGGTAATGCAGTTTGAGAGTTCTTTTTAGGGTTCCGTACCCAAAGGGTGCCAACGGAACCCTATTACTAAGCCTCCGCTGTCCGTCTGTCCGTCCGTCCGTCGGTCACAGGGCTGTATCTCATGAACCGTAATAGGTAGGCAGCTGAAACTTTCACAGAGTGTGTATTTATTTTGCCGGTATAACAACAAATAGGTCAAATAAAAAAAAATCATACAAAGAGGGGGGGAGGGGCATACAAAACATGTGATTTTTTGTGTTAAAACTTGTATGCTGGTACGGAACCCTTCGTGTGCGAGTCCGACTCGCACTTTGTAACTAGACATCGTTGGCTAGTACCATACCTATCTACTATCATAATATTTGCCCAACGCACCGCTTGGAGACTTAGTGCCATGCCAGGACCTTCCTAATATTGCAAGGCTACATTGAATTTGAAAGAAAACATGGATAATTTTCATTGCCGCTTCGGCCACAGCAGGGCTCTTCCTGGAATTCCGTTATCAGGAATCAGGAATAGCCTGGAGCCTATCATTTTCTTTGAAATAGAGAAGGTCCCAGAGCGCAACAGCACGGTTTTGTACCGTGCCCGCGAATGAGTTAGTCCCGCCGGGTTGGGCCGCCTTAATATCAGGCAACAAATATCTATGTTTGCACGTGTTTGTTTTTTCGAAAAATGTATCCTGTGTCACACAACAGAGAAAAGAAAATTTGTATGAAGATTTTCTTTTGCCTGTTATTTGAATTGCTTTAAATTTTCCAGCATAACAAACACGTGCAGACATAGATATTTGTTGCCTGATATTATAACCAAATATCAAGCAAATCGGAACAGTGTTTTTCAAATGATTCATAAACTACGTTTGTATGGGGATCATAGCTTATGGGCCGTTCTTAATGAAAAAATATGAATTGGTTTACGGTCGCTGCTTTATTGATTGAACTCTCAAATAGTTTTCCATTATTCTGCTTTCACTATAGTAGAGTATGAACACGTAATAATATTACCGTAATCGTGAAATCGATCTGACAAGCAGGAAATTGAATTTCACACAACGTTAAAGATGAAAACATTGTTTTGGGAAAATTAAACAAGATAGCTACGGCGAAGTGCGTCTACGGCCGGTCTCTGGGGAGCTTGTAGTAACTAGGCTTTTACTGGCCAGGTCACCTTTCACCGCGACCTCTTCTAACGAGCCGTCTTCCTGTTTCGCCGGACGTACCTCCGCACTCTGGTTGGAAAGATTATGTTAAGCCTAATGGACACCGACCACGTGGGTTTAGACACTTACGCCGACTAGCCCCGCCATTTTCTATTCAAATGTCACATAACGCGCTGCGTTCGTTGGGAAGAAATCTGTCAGTGCCGCCAGCATATCTTGCTTCGAGAATAGAGTATGGAAGATGTAGTGAAAAATTGTTTTGGTCTCTTGAAGAAATTTCTTAGTTCAGTGCGGGTGGAGTTGCCTTCCATCCCAGGGCTCAAATCCCCGCCCCGTCCATGCACCACTTTATTTATCTTTCTGAGTTGGATAAGTGCATTTCGTTGCGAGTGTGAGGTGTTCCATGGTTCGGAATCCACGTAAAACAATACAATCACCTTCCCCGATTATGTTGTAGGCAGAGTTATTACCATCTTATTGAATGAAAATATGGTCGAAGAGTCAATGAAAAATTGTCCTTGTTTTCCAAAGAACTAAGAAGCAGGCCTCTTCTAAGAATTACATGCTTAGGAATCAGAAATGTTTCCGGTCGACAAAACATATTTTATAGCCGATGTCAAAGGATTGCCTCGACGGAAAGATTCCGGAGCTCATTTCCAATGATTCTAGGTTTACCGGCGGAAAAATCGCTTTGACAACCAGTAAAAAATGAAATTTTCTCGACCAAAAACAATTCTGATTCCTAAAAATGAATGCTGATCCTGGCGTGGCACCAATTTCCTTCGGGAATGCGGTGTGCTGGGCTTATATCATGACGGTGGGCGTTGTATTAGCCACCCATGCCGTTACATGATAAAACAAATTCAACAATAATAAAAATCGCAATTATCTGAAATTGAAACCTCTCCCAGTTTCAATACCTATAGATGGAATTGTATTGTTAAGCGATCATTGAATTATTATAAAAACAATGCCTAGAAGTGATTGTTTGCAATGAAAATGTGGTTGACAAATTAGCTAGTATGCTTATTGAATTGCAAAGAGCATTCGATCCGTATTATTACTTATCTTCAGCCTTTTGCTGTCCACTCCTGGACGTAGGCCTCCCCCAGACTTCGCCAAGTTGTGCGGTCTCCGGTTTTTCTTCGCCAGTTGTCACCTGCTGTCTGACGTATATCGTCTGACCAACGTGCTGGCGGTTTGCCGACGCTTCTTTTCCCTGTGTACGGTCTCCACATCAAAACTTCAGTGCTCCATCTGTGGTCATCTCTGCGACATACGTGACCTGCCCACTGCCACTTGAGTTTAGCAACCATATATGCATACTTATGCTTTGTTTCAAATCAAACCCCATTTTTTCCGCTATATATATATATTCCGCCTGCACGAACTGAAGACCACTTATCAACTGAGGATGGATAGATTTTTAAAATTAAAATAATCCGTCCTCATTTTTAGCCCGAAGAGTTTATCTATAATAAACCATAACTATAATACTAACCAGAGATTGTGTACTTCAGCCTAAGTTTAAAATATGTAGAGCGAACGTTTCGATGCCGGAAGGCGGTTTAAGAATGGCGAGTTGTAATGCACTGCATGTTTTCTCGCGTTAAAGTATGACGTCCACAGAATTCCCCGGTACATCAGTATGCGGCCCGCATTCGGGACGCGCCGTGCGACCGCTGCCGAGTCTGAGCGTAAGTGCGGTAGAGCAAAGACCGCCCTCCTCAGCTGCCGAAACTACATGCTTATTTCCCCGTTAAAACACTATTCCTGTACCCGAAGTCTCAGTTGTCACCTAAATTGGCGTTACGGCAAACCGATCGACTGGCGTTTTCAAATGTATGGAGAAATTGAAGAGCGCGCGCAGCGGGCGTTAAGCGAACTAACATTTGCGAGTCCGAGCTTGATTTGACAGCTTACTCAACGTTGCCGTAAATACGTCGACGTTGCCGTTTACGTCTACTCCGCGTTTTCATACAAATCGGAAGTCCGCGTTTGACTTTGACAGCTTGAAGAAGTAAAACCACAGAATATCTAGTAAAAACTTGTATGGAGTTTGACGTTTTTACGGAACTTCGAAGTTAAGTAAACGCTAATTTAGGTGAGAACTGAGACTGCCGGCTCTGATGCTGAAGATATGAGAACCAGTGCCCTATACATTACTAATCTATGTGTGTTTGAAGTCCCGAGAGCACCCTGGATAAGGGAACGAAAATGTTCCACCACTAAGCATTACCTAATTGAATGTAGAGCGATTTCCCAACTAATTTGCATGTGTCCGACTCGAGCGTCTGTGCTGAGCGGCGCGCGGCGCGGGGCATTGGTCAGCGCATGCGCCCTTGGCACATAAACTTGAACAATTATTATCATCTGTCGAAACTTGCACTTTTGTTGCAATTGTATGGGTGGCCTCGTCAGCTACGCACACGAACTGGCCATACCGTGGGTAAGTGCGTTTGTTTTCTGTAAACTCGGATATTACGAGCTCTATTATAATTTTGACCGGCCATGTAAATAACAATGAGCATGTTAATATTTTTGTCATGTGCCGGCGGACATGGGTGGCTAATATCACAGCAACAGTCATGATATTAGGCCACGGAGGAGGGAGGTAGTGTTAGCCCAACACATCACATTTCCGAAGGAATTAGATCCCATACCAGGACCTTCCATTACAGTGTAAAGCACTGACAATTTTTCATTGGGGTTTAACCATATTTCCATCCGATGTGATGGTACAAACCTATCCGGGATTATCCTCGTAGGGGATGGAATACTATAACTTTAAACTGTATTCCGACTCATATTAGAACCTTATTAATTCACATATATTTTTTAGAATTCCCTACGATATGTTTTCCACGTTTTCATACTTTGAATCAGGGGAGTTCTCGTGGCAAATTAACTTGCCAGGTGAACAGGCAAGTGAGTGGTTTGATCCAATGATTAGTTGCATTTCGTAATATGATAACTGTCAAACGACGTGTTATTCGCCCAAGTGAACTGAAATGTTTTAGTTAGCGTAGCACGAAATGCAACTTATTTGACAGATTTAATCACTCACTTGCCTATTCAGCGGTCGAGTTTATTGAAAATGACCGATTTGAATGCCTCGAATGCTCTTTCTTAGACTGGATCAGTTGACCATGAAAAATGGAAAAGCAAAAAAAGCAGGGTGTCCCAGCATTTTTACGTTTTGGTGCTCTCAATGCTCGCGTGTGCGAGCTTGTTGTCTGATGCGTCGCTTTGGGTCGGTTTTTCGAGGCCCGGTGCTAAACATACTTTGGTATACCACTCGGCATTGGCCGCTCTATGAGGTTCTCAAACTTATTTTGTCTACCACCCACTTTGAGAATCGTTTTTTTTCAGTGCCCACCAAAATGTTTAGCTTTAGCACAATCGCAATTATCACTTTAATAAACTATTATAATTTACTATTATATCTTGTTTCTGAGTTGTAATGAGGACAATTTTACGAAACTTTATAAATTATATATATATTTATTTTTATACATAATATTACCACCGCATTGGTTGAAGGGGCAATAAACAATTGTCCGTGTTTTTCATTGAGTTCAATGTGTAGCTCATAAAGGGAAGATCTAGAAGCACCTAAGTCCTTCGGGAGTGTGGTGTATTGGGCTAATATTTAACGGTAGTTGTGTCGTCCATGTCAGGTTCCATAGTGGACCCGGTAGGCAGACGTTGTCCTGACCTCGACAACAGCCCCACCTTACGGGGCCAAACTAAAGCTAAGAACCATCCAGGTGACCCTAAGCCATCTTCCATCTCGCTCGTTGGCATGCGCTCGAGAAGTATTAGTCGGCCATGGGTGACCCTATAGATTTTTTTAATCGTTGAAGCCGAGAGGAGATGATTACGGACACACGCACGCACGCCGGAATTATATAAATGTATAAACTTTGAACGAGAAATAGAGTGCAACATAATTTTTCATCTTTTCTATATAAATGAATAGGAAAATAAGTTGGTTACGCGATTGTATTTTGTGTCGGCTCTTAGTCATTTCACGGAATCGGCTAAAGCTTTCCATTCGCTGTTTACACGTTCGAAATCTCTGTCAACAGAAGGCGCAATTGTGTAACAGACATCCATGCATCGTTGTATGGCTAAATATAGTATCTATCAATGAGAATAATCCTTCTCCAGAACTAAGTACCTTTCCGCAACGTTTGATGAAGTCGGCCACCGTAAGTCCATCTTAGACAGCCATTGATAAATTAAGGTTTACCCAGTGGCGGCCGGCGGCATCTACCTATTTTGCCCGGCCATATTCCGCTCGAGTTGTTCTGGGCTTGGTTTTTCTGGGACGTGCATAGTTACTAATTGCCATCTGCGCTTGTTTTTTAGGAATTTTGAGAGACACGCCTCCCACAGTGAAAAGACCATCAAATTCAGTAAAAATGCCTATTCCGATGATTCAACCCTTAGTTTTAAGGTCATAATCCTCCACATAAATCGCAAAACCACGATCTTGTTAGGTACTATTTGTACTAGGAAACTAATGTGTCAATTGCAGTGTCTAGAGATGTGCTTGTGTATTGAGTACCTCTAGTAGTGCATTAGGCACCAGTGCGTAACGTCATCGTCGACCAGCAGACAATCGACAATCCACTCTCACACAATAAGCATCTCCATAAAAACGGCTGATCACGATAGTTCGAAATAAGAATACTTCGCCCCATGTTTAACTCCGTTGTAGATCACTCGATCCATAGACATGACACAGAATATACGTTCACTGTAATTTTGAGAGAACTTGTTTTGACATAGAAAGAATGACGTGTAGGTAACTATTACCACTTGATGTAGATACCGAGGTTAATAAACAGGAAAACCGAACAGAAGGATATGACAAATATTAATTTTTAAATAATATATCGACTAGCATCGACCGTTCCAACCAGCCGAAGCAACATTTCGTGGTGAATCGTTGCCCCACCGCGGCCCTTGCCGTCACTCCAGCGCAGCGCCGCTCACCGCCGACAGATCCAACTCAACCGTCACCTCGGCCGCGCGCGAACCGCGTTCCATATTCGAATTTAAAAAAGACAAGCCATAGACTTTACTCTGTGAGAGTTATTGTGATGGAAAAGGAGCAGCCAGACTCAATGGCGACGGTTGCGATTAAGCCTGAGTACCCGCCGTCGGAGTACAGCGCGTCGGAGCCGCCACCGGTATGCATGCACCGTTATTATTGTAACAAAAGCTCTGTACCTGCGGGTAACCACGAAAAGTGTAGATTAAAATGATGTGAACCAAAAAAGTTATTTTAGATTTTTTTTAAAACAGTCGACTGCATGGTTCATCGTTTACTAAAAGGGGAATGAATGACAATGCACAATAGTAATAATAAACAATCCCATTGCTGGTGGTTCGTTACAGCCTTGCATTTGACACCGGATGCTCACGAATACAAGTTTAAAGTAGGCAATAGTTGAAATTAGTTAGTAAAGAGATACATTTAAGATTAAATTTACAGTTGAAAAAAAAAACCACCGCCAGGATATGAAACTGTCTGCCGGTGGGTGTCTTTCCTCAAACCTATAACCTGGGGGTCTTCAAACGTAATTCGAACAAGTTAGTTTGATAGTTCAGCGATAGTCCGTAAATCCGCTGGTATGGTGCCTCGCTGAGAATGGTTTTAGCGGTGTTTGGCTTTTCTGAGTACTGTTTTTTGTGTTTTTCAAAATATTGATAATTTTATTAAAAATCAACACTTTCCTTTAGTTAGCCTTACAACATTACTTGAAAGAATTTGTTAAGTATAGGCGACACTATTGGCTGGTGAAAGAATACAGCTTGCGTTATTTTTCTCAAAATCAACGAACCCTTTTTACAGATGGAACAAAATTAAAAAAAAATCGAATCATGCAGCAGTTTTAGTTTTTGTCAAAAAACAAAGTTTTTTTTAAACAAAGTAAGTATATACTTTGCCGCATTGCCAGGGTTATAAAGATTTGCACGGGCTAGTTAGTGACTTTACACCTTCATTTTACTGGGAATACCTAATTAAACTTACTTAGTCGGCTGGTAGGTAGGTATTGAGCCTCGTTGAGCGTGGTTTCGCCAAGGATTCATTTCGCAAGGTGAGATGAGATGTATTCGGATGTTCAGCAATGTCAGTCCGAGTTTTCACCTGAATTGGCAATCACGTCAAACCCATACAAACTTTATTATTAACTTATTCTGTGGTTTAACTTTTTCAACCTATCAAAATAAAACCCAGACTATCGATTTATATGAAAACGTAGAGTCGGCGTAAATGGCAACGTCAACACGTATATGCGGCGACGATGCGTAAGCTGTCAAATCAAACTTGAACTCGGAAATGTTAGTTCGTCCACCGCGCACGCTCTTCGATTTCCATGCAGTTGAAAACGCGTGTCAACCGGTTTGGCGTAAACGTCAATTTAGGTAAGTATTCGGACTAAGGGCTCGTAGCCTAGTGGCGCGGGGACTGGCCTAGCGTACCAGAGGCCTGGGTTCAATTCCGACATGCACCACTGTCTTTCTCTTTTCGAGTTCGATAAGTGCATTTCGTCACGAATGCGGGCTGCTCGATGGTTCGGAATCCATGTAAAACTGTAGGTCCCCTTCCCCTACTAGGTGGTAGGGTTTAAGCCCGCCTGGGTTGGTACCATCGCATTGAAGGAAAAGATGGTCGAAGCGGCAATGAAAAATTGTCCATATTTTCCATCGAGTTCAATGTACCCGTGCTCATAAAGTGAAGGTCCTGCCATGGCACCTAATTAATTCGTGAATGTGGTGTATTGGGTTAATACCATAACGGTAGCTATGTGGTATTAGCCATCCATGTCAGGTAGCATAAAAAAAGAGCAAAAAAAAAACGAAACATTCGTAAACGAATGCAACACAGAATAGTCACACCAGCAGTTTCCTTCAAACTTTCCTAATCGCTCGACGTTTCTCTGAAGCGTTATCTCTCAATTAACGTCGTTCAACGCAGTCGATAAGAAACTCGATGGAAGCCAGCAGCGAGCGAGTAACTCGCAGCGCGAGGGAAAGTAGAGCCTTTCTCCCAGTTAACTGTACGCGAATGCAGCTAAAGGCTACACACATCGGCGACAAAATTTGCGATAAAAGCTAGCGGAATAAACTGTCTTTGGAACTTTATGATTTCAATAAGGATAAAACCGGCCAAGTGCGAGTCGGACTCGCACACAAAGGGTTCCGTACCATAAACACAAAAAAAATCACGTTTTTTGTATGGGACCCCCCTTTAATTATTATTATTTTTTTATTTCACTTATTTGTTGTTATAGCTCGGCAAAATAAATACACAATCTGTAAAAAAAATCAGCTGCCTAACTATTACGGTTCATGAGATACAGCCCTGTGACAGACGGACGGACGGACGGACGGACGGACAGCGGAGGCTTAGGGTTAATAGGGGTTCCGTTTTCATCCTTTTGGTACGGAACCCTAAAAAAGAGCTTTAGGAAATCTGAATATTGAAATCGTACTAGGTGTTATCACTACATAGTATAAAACAAAGTCGCTTTCTCTGTCCCTATATCACTATAATCCCTATGTACGCTTAAATCTTTAAAACTACGCAACGGATTTTGATGCGGTTTTTTTAATAGATAGAGTGATTCAAGAGAAAGGTTTATATGTATAATAACATCCATTAAATATTGGAGAAATACTGTTATTTTTGAGGTTTCCAATGTGATGTCGTAAAAAAATAATTTTTTTCGCTTACATTGCAAACGCAGGCTGAACCCTACGAGATTTATCAAAATATTGTATTAAGTATTGTATACATTGAAAAGGTCTACAGAAAACTCCGCGATGGTATATATCTATCTCTTATGGATATCCCACAATAACATTTTTTTCTCATTTACTTTTTACGACAAATAATGGCTAATTTTCGAAGCGATTTTAACCAATACAGCATTAATCCTTATCCAATTAAATACGTTAAATACATTGTTGATATAATATAGATCTATACGGCCCTTTACAGCATATGATTTAAATTAATATTTTCGAAGATATTATAGATTTAAAAATTGCGGGATGTAGTGTTTGCGGCGGTACCGGCCGGCCGGGGCGGCGGGAGCGTGCCTCGGAGGCCGCGGTTCTCCCTATAGCACTTTATTATTTCTCTAATATCTAATAATCATGTAATAATAATATCTAAGTTTTTTTTTTTTCAAATATCTCAATGTAGGAACTCTACGTAAAAATGGTTTATTTGTGTATCATTGTGTCAAAATAATATTATTTTAAATGCCATTATGCCCGTGCAAAGCCGGGACGGGCTGCTAGTAATATTATAAACCTATGTTTTTTTGTTTGTCCTTGTTTCACGTAGCAACAGATCGACTCGATTGCATATGCCTGGAATCACGTCGAAAGTTCACGGGTCGGATAGTATAAAATCAGCTACTTTTAATGCAAGCAAAAACTTTTGGATATTCTCCCGAGCGGAGCCGGCGCCCCAGTGACTTAGTATATTTATCTGTAAATATATGTGTAGTAAATAAAAAAAAGAGTGAAAATGTAAAAAAACATTCCGAAGTGAGCGCATATGTGAATGATAATATAAAGCAAAATAAATATCTTTATTGTCTAGGTTTTTAACAAAAATGTTTCAAAAGGAAGACTTTATGCTGATTATTGTTTTGTGCCTTTGTCATGGGATATAAAAAGATAGCCATAGCTGTAGACCTTAATCTGTGCTGGAAACAGAAATTTATAAATACTAAAACTATTAATTTTTTAGTATAACTTTGTTATACTAAAACTATTCAGAAACTGTTTCAGTTCATATGCGGAGACGACACAGATTTTATGAGAGGACGAAACTGCCTGAACAAAAATGCTCGTGCTTGTAACGTGAAGGAAAGTAAATTCGGACTCGCACAATTTAGTTAGCTTAATATTCGTAAATTTACATTAAATTCAGACTCGTGCTTGCGTGTGACGGATACTATAACTCACCAGTGGCGTTATGAGATAAACTCAGATTCCGGCATACTCATAACGCTAACGCTCGAAAGTGGAGTTATCTATTAGCGGACTCAGGTGTTTCATTACTTTATCGTATTTTGTGTTTCTTACTTGTATTTTTTATTTTTTTTACATTGTGAAATCTAACTTCAATCATACGCTCCAGGTGGCTTTGGTTAAACCGTGTAGGTTTTTCTTTGATTTCTCTTTTTTAGGGTTCCGTACCCAAAGGGTGAAAACGGAACCCTATTACTAAGCCTCCGCCTTCCGTCCGTCCATCCGTCCGTCCGTCCATCCGTCCGTCCGTCTGTCCGTCTGTCACAGGGCTGTATCTCATCAACCGCAATAGGTAGTCAGCTGAAATTTTCACAGAGTGTGTATTTACTTTGCCGCTATAACAACAATATATATAGGTGAAATAAAAAAAAATATAAAAAATAAAGGGGGCCCCCCCTTTTTTTTGTTAAATCTTGTACGATGGTACGGAATCCTTCGTGTGCGAAGCTTCATCTCCGGTGTAGCCTCGTTCTGAAGGCGCGTGTGTGGGTAGCAGTGCCTGGCTGCGCTGAGTGCTTTCGAGGCGCATTTGTTTGTGCAGCTAACTCAAGCGCGTATTTGTAAACAGAAGGCGAACAATATTACTCGGTCTACATTGAGAGAGGATATGAAAAAACAGTGTGAGTCTGACTCGCGCACACAGGGTTCCGTACACATTCTTATTTAGATAAAATATGACAAATCCGAGTGCAGTGTACTGTCTATGGATGATGAATAAACAATAAACAATAAGATAGTTCGTCCATATCAACATTTAATGTTATCAGAGCCTGTAGTCCCAGTTGTCACCTAAATTGGCGTTTACGGCAAACCGTATGGCGTTTTCCGTACAAACGTCAAACTCCATTCAAGTTTTTACTAGATATTCTGTGGTTTTACTTCTTCAAGCTGTCAAAGTCATACTCGGACTTCCGATTTGTATGAAAACGCGGAGTCGGCGTAAACGGCAACGTCGACGTATTTACGGTTACGTTGATTAAGCTGTCAAATCAAACTCGGACTTGCAAATGTTAGTTCGATCAACGCCCACTACGCGCGCTCCTCAATTTCTCCATACATTTGAAAACGCCAGTCGATCGGTTTGACGTAAACGCCAATTTTGTTGAGAACTCAGACTGACCACTCTGATTTAACGAATATCTAATTCAGCGGCTTGTAGCTTAGTGGCGCGGGGACTCGCCTCGCATGCCAGAGGTCTGGGTTCTAATCCACGCCCCGTTCATGCGCCACTTTCTGAGTTGGATAAATACAATTTGTCACGAATAAGGGCCGTTCCATGATTAGGAATTCATGTAAAAATGTAGGTCCCCGTGCTCATAAAGGGAAGTTCCTGACATGGCCCCTAATTCCTCCGGGAATGCAGTGTGTTGGGCTAATATCGTAGCTCTCGGTGTCGTATTAGCCATCCATGTCCGGTTTCATAAAAAACAAAACAGTAAAGATTACCTAAGACCTTGCTTCTTGCGAGCGTCTTGCCGAATTTAATACCTTATTCTCGGCCAAACGAAGGTACCACGGGTTATTTGCTAATGTCAAAATATCCGACATAAATGTTGGCATTTTTAAATGGCATTCACTTCGAAACTTAATTTCAAACTAATACCTCAACGCGTTCTTGAGAAAAAGGCTCTTGACAGACAGACAGACAGACAACGAAGTTATCTAATAAGGTTTCCTTTTTTAATTTTGAGAAACGGAACTCTAAAAATGTAAGCACACAACCCTTTAAAACAGGTATTTATGGGTGAGCCTGTTTGAAGAAATCTTAAAACAATTTAGATAAGACACGTCGTAGTATTTTTTAATTGATGTCAAAATTTTTAGGAAAACCAATCGTTGTTTTGTTTGTCCGGCACGTAAACGAAATGCAATTGGTCCCACTGCATTTCTACCCGTGCATGTGGTAAGGGGTGACTAAGGTATTCGTCGTTCGTGTTTCGGATTCCACATAAATCTGTAGGTCACCTTCCTTTCTTCCTAGTATGTAGGATTAATTCCACCCGAGTTGGTACCATAGCATTGAATGAACGATGGTCGAAGCCGGAATTACAATTGTCTGTGTTATGAACATACAATAAAGTTTAAGTACAAGTAAATAAAACTAACCAAGTGCAAGTGGAACTCGCACACGAAGAGTGCCGTACCATTATACAAGATTTGACTCAAATAAATCACGTTTCTTGTAAGGACCTTTAATATTTATTTGTTTTTGATTGACAGCCGTCTATCTATTACAGTTCATAAAATACAGCCCTGTGACAGACGGACGGACGGAGGGACAGCGGAGTCTTAGTAATAGGGTTTCATTTGGCACCCTTTCGGTACGGAACCCTAATACTTTGTCGCAGTCGATTTATTTTTTTCGATTGAAGTATTTTTTGAATGAACTTAGCGCAAAGAGTGAAAGGTAAATTACACCTATATAATATACTTTAAACTATCTGCTCACGAACCTAAAGCATTAGACCAGTGGACAATTATAGCTATGATAGTCAGGTGAGGTCTTATCCCACCGGTGACGCAACCAACTGCACTTTTACCGAGCCAACTGTTTTTATCCACTAAAAGAAGAAAAACCGGCGAACCAAAAAACCATCCATACCATCGTACAAGATTTAACAAAAACATGTTTCTTGCATGGGGCCCACTCAAATCTTTATTTGTTTTTAATAGGCATTAGAGCGGCAATACAAATACACACTTTGTGAATAATTCAGCAGCAAAGCAGTTCTTTTTAAAGAGTTCTTAATTTAATTAATGTGTCCTTGCTGCATGGTCGATTATGCATGCGTACATATCACATTCCTTGGAAAAAGCGACGCACAGAGCGCATCGCCCTGGCCGCCACGGTAGGCAATGGATTTTGCAAGGAAAACTTATGTGGGTACGTAATGTGTAGGTTGATGCCGTTTACATGCTTGCTACAAAAAACCGGCCAAGTGCGAGTCGGACTCGCACACTAAGGGTTCCGTACCATCGTACAAGGTTGAACACAAGAAATCACATTTTTTGAATTTTGATTTTTTTTCATTTTACCTATTTGTTGTTATAACGCCAAAATAAATACATTACCCGACTGCGCAAGAAGGAGGGTTATGTTTTGCCTATTATGGTTCATGAGATACAGCCCTGTGACAGACGGACGGACGGACGGACGGACAGACAGCGGAGGCTTAGCAATAGGGTTTCGTTTTCACCCTTTGGGTACGGAACCCTAAAAAGTATATTTAAGCCTGGATGGTCCGGAAAAAAAATCCTACCAATTTTTCGTCCATATTTCTAGAGTGCATTGAAAAAATATTGCTGGAAACGTACCAGACGCAACCCGTTAAAACGAAAGCCGACAAAAGAAACTCGGTAACAATTCTCGGTAATAATTTTGCCAAAGAGTGCTTCAAATATCCGTGTAATGTGGTTGCGCAACGGAAGTAAACCTCGATTGATATTCCGGGAGGTCACGACATTTTTGGTCACGATAAGGTAAATGGCTGAATCTGGGTTTACATATTAGAGACCGACCCTCTGATCCTAAATATGTCGGTCTGCGTGCGCCAAGTGGTTGCGTTACCTAGATTTACGATACAAAATAGATGTTGGTATGTGCCTGCTAATGAATATACAGATTTTCTGGAATATACTACGTATTAATTATATAAGAATAAGCAGTCTGTTTTTATATTATATTCTTAAATATATCTAAAGTTATATCTGTAACCGAAATCTACTGTAAGTACGAAATGCAACCAAAGATATGTTCAGTTTTGGTATTATTAAGCAAGTAGTTATTTGCAGTCATTTACTTTATCATTTAAGCTACAGAAACAACGAAAAAATACCTCCAATACTTCCTCAAGAAATCAGGAAAGCTATAAGAAACTTGAAAAAAGACAAAAGCCCAGGAGACGATAAAATCACGAACGAAATGCTACAAATATCAATCGAGCAAATACTCAAGCCACTCAACGAGATATTTAATGAGATTCTGGAAACGAAAAAAATACCTATTCAATGGACAACATCAGAAATAATAACAATACACAAAAAGGGTGATAAAAAAGACATTGGGAACTATCGACCCATTAGCCATATGTCAAACATATATAAGACCTTTGCAAAAATAATACTAGATCGTATCAAGAAAACACTTGATGAAAGCCAACCGATAGAACAAGCAGGATTTAGAAGTGGATTCTCAACTGCAGACCACTTACACACAGTCAACCAGTTAATTGAGAAATTCACTGAATACAATAAAACCCTCTATGTCTGCTTTATTGACTACCGAAAAGCTTTTGATTCTATCGAACATCCAATCATTTGGAGAGCACTCGAAAACCAAGGTGTTGAAAAAGACTACATAGATATCATCAGAAATATCTACGAAAAAAGTACTGCCTCGATAAAATTAGAACACACTGGACCAAAATTTGATATACAGAGAGGAGTCAGACAAGGAGACCCGTTATCAGCTAACCTTTTCACAGCAGTTCTTGAACATATCTTCCAAAAACTTGACTGGGAGGAATATGAGATCCAAATCGACGGCACGAAACTCACCCACTTAATGTTCGCAGACGACGTAGTTATCTTCTCAGATACAAGTCAAGAAATAGAATGCATGCTTCACCAGCTTAACGACGAGAGCTTAGATACTGGTTTGGACATCCACAGAGGAAAAACAAAAGTACTAACGAATGGTCCCAAAGAACCAATAGTGCTCAATGATGTGCAAATAAAATATGAAGACGAATATGTTTACCTGGGGCAAACCATCTCGTTTCACAACAGACTTTCTAAAGAAATAGACAGAAGAATCACGAACACGTGGAATCGATACTGGGGTCTTAAGGACTTGATGAAAGGTAACTTCCCTATAAGCGCAAAGAAAAAAGTTGTGGATGCGTGTCTACTGCCTATACTCACGTACGGCAGCCAAACATGGTCATTAAATCAAAGTCATACACGAAAACTAAGGGTCTGCCAAAGAGCAATCGAGCGCAGCTTACTAGGCATAAGAATGAGGGACAAGATTAAAAACACCCTGATAAGAAAAAGGACCAAAATAAAAGACAGCGTGGTACACGCAGCCACACTAAAATGGAGATGGGCCGGACATTAATTGAGGACTGAAGACAACAGATGGACCAAAATAACTACGGAAGGGCATCCAAGAGATGGAAAAAGAAACAAAGGACGACAAAGAAAGCGATGGGACGATGATATCGCAAAGACAGCTGGAAAAATATGGACAAGAGCAGCTAAAGACAGAAGAGCATGGACCTCGATGGGGGAGGCCTATGCCCTGCAATGGGGAACTCAGTAAACTACTTCTTACAACAGAAATAACATAACATACATATAAGGAACAAAACTGTAAACTGAGCAAATAAAAGGCTTTATTATTATTATTATTATTATACTTTATCATAATTTTTTTTCTAACAATACATACTTTTTTCGGTGCCATATCTAGGTATCGCAACCACTTGACGCAGATTTAGCTTCAGGTGGCTGGTCTTTATCATGTGAATCCAGTTTCAGCCATTTACGTTATCGTTACCATTTTTGTCGCGACCTCCTAGTCTATTATATCAGCGACTTTTCACGTTCGTCGTCGCTCCATTTTCGAGGGTGTTAACCAATTTATACGGTTAATTTGATTCTTATGACTTCTTTGGATTGATTAGATCACGATATTAATTTTGATTATTCGATTATTTCTCTGGAAATCCGATGTAATTTCACACAATAGGCAGAGAGAAAGCGTACAATTTTCTACCCATTAAAAGATCCAATGATTCTGATTGGTCCATTACAATTTCTTATAAAATATGCATATATTTTTTTATGTAAAATATGTGATTTTAGTTTTCCAAAAACGATTGCAAATAACGACGTTCCGTTTACTGTTGTAAATACATATTACAAACATATATGGCAAAACAAATTGTACTGCAACTGTTTTAATGTGTTTAATGTATGTTTGCATTATAAAAAATTGTTTTTCGATCAGCACGCTGCTCGGCCCAGATGACTCATTGACTGGTTTGTCAACCTAGATTCATCTTATAAACTGGGTATAAAGTACAGTTGCTTATTTCATGTGGCTACACTTAAGTCGGAAAACATTTAGTTTCGGAGGTATTTGAGAAAGGAAGCGAATATATGTATTAAGTTCAATAATGATTTTTAATCTATGGTTCAATGTAGTTTTATTGTCTCGATATACCTACTAAAAATCGCACTTTCGCTCACGATACTCAAAGATTACCTCCGGCATTACGTGGCTTCCTTTGATCATTTTTTAGTACAGTTAGCGTAAATTAATCAATAATATTTTGAACCATTCATTATTTCACATAGTACGGCAACAGTCGAAAATTTCCGGCTCCTACTGTCTTCTTCTTGTTGTAAACGTTCGTGGCTCCTACTGTCGGCCGAATATTCCTGGCACCTAGGGAAAACCATGCCGGCCGGCCAAATGCTTTTTCACGTATGACATACTTCACATATTACCTCCAACCACGTCCAATGTGTTATGGAGTGGTTATGACACTAAAGCGAATGTTTTTTTCACCTCTTATTCTAAAATCTTAATCAAACCCTGGATACAATTCGAGATTTTTTTCGGAATGAGTGAAATTTTCGGATTTTTGCGGGTTTTCTAATGATACCAATGAACCTTCATTCTCGGCGTGGCGTGCTTGGGTTCACGATGGGTGACCGCTTTCGACCGTTAAGGTGGGCCTACCCGCTCAACTCCCCATACAAACGTGGAAAGAAGATCGTGCGCATATTTCCGTCTTGTCAGAGTTCCAAAATTATGCTCAAAACAACTTTATTTATCGAACTAGATGTTTGATGACCATTGGCATTGTAAAATAGTGTTTGGTTTCTAAGTTATAAGGTCCGAAAGTTCGAATTTTTCGTGGGTGTTTTACAATAACTTTGGAGGCGGATTACTCAACGTTAAAATAAAAACATCTTATAAAGAAAGATTAGTCAGCAGACCTAGTTTATAATCAGTTTGGTTTTTGTTTGATTTTTGACTACAGTGGTCGTGATTTACTTAGCTATGAATCGAAAATGTTCGTAAATCTTACCAAATCAAACACTTTGCGCATTGTCTGCTTTGTGGACATGTTGCATCCTGCTCATCACGTATTGTCCGTATTTTCTATCCTAGGAAGGTCCTGGCATACATCTAGTTCCTATGTGGCTCCTAATCTAACATGTCCGTATTTTCTATCCTAGGAAGGTCCTGGCATACATCTAGTTCCTATGTGGCTCCTAATCTAACATCATAAGAGTAGCTGTGGTGTCATCCATGCCCAGCAGTTCCATAAAAAAATGTTTATCCAATCTGTTTTATAGCCTGATGAGTGGTAAACGTAAAGTCTCAACAAAATAAATACATGTACCCACGTGAAACAATGACTGTGTGAATCTAGTAAAGTTGCCGTGGTCCTGCATCGTATCTTCTCTGTCTGGGTCACAGTATACCTAAGTGTATCTTCTGTTATTGCCGGGAGAAAGCTCAGCTTTATGAGCTTCGTAAACCTCATTCATTTTGCTCATATATTCAGACACGTTTATTAAAAATACTGAAGTACTTGCAGCCAAAGGTAAATCTAAATGTACGAAATTATGTCAGTTTTTAAGGAATATAAAACTTTTTAGCTGTTGATATTTTAAAGGATATTAATAAATTAGATCTCCTGTCAATTCTTTTTCATTTCTTAATCTGTCTCTATCTGTGAAGATAACGTTTTCTACAACTGTTTACAGCATATTGTTTTATAAGTGACTCTTTTTAGGTACCTACTGAATCACATACTTTACCGATACATACCATTCAAAAAAACAATATTTGTAAAAGTTTCATTCAAATCTTAAACTGTCTAAATAAAATACTGGAACACATAACTTACGTTTGTGCGGGCACTTGAGTAAATAGCAAATATTTACTCTTGCAATTTACAATGTATCAATACATTAAATAATTATGCATCTGCGTGCAGTCTATGTAGACTTAACAATTGATTCGAATTGTGACTTCAGGGTAATATGACGGTGAGAATACTTCTGTGTTCGATGCTATTTCATCATTGAAAATGCTTTTTCGATCGCTTCAGTAACAGACCCATTTTCATGAAAAGTGCGACCGGGGGCTAGATGGTAACAAAATACGCGTTACTTAAGGTGGCCCATCCCGCTCAACTCCCCATACAAACGGGGAAAGAAGATCACGCCCATATTTCTTGTCAGAGATCCAAAATTATACTCAAAACAGCTTTATTTCGCGACAGCGACATCTACAAATATTGAAGAATTGTAATCAGATTTAAAAAAAATACTATCTGTTAATTTATCTCCAATCATGTAATCTTTTCTAAAGAAATCTCAAAACTAGTTTGTTACTGATAAGCTTTTTTTTATTCGTGCAATGAGCATCCGGCAACAAGTTAAAATTCATATACATACAATGTTAAGAGTTTCGTTATCGTATAAATTCCCCATACTATCATATTACATTTTTTTTATTGCAAGTTACAGATATTTACATTAAAATAAAAACATACAGTTATAGAATCATGCTTTCTCAAGTGATTGTCGTGATTAAAATCTGTCCACTTTTAACCCGTAGGGCCTGGAAGACGATATCGCTAGTTGCATAAGCATTTGGCGTGCACAAATGTGCCTTGGCCAATGGACAAAGAAATCATTTCTCCAAATTTAAAAATCTCCGACCCTAGAGAATCTGCCTTCACAACAGTTTTAAAAATAGCTAAAACATCCTACAATCCAAGGCACGGCAAGTATGCGCAAATGTATGCTGGCTATTATTACGAGCGGAAAAGACAATAGAACAATGGCTCATCTGCCCACTTCTAGGAAAAAACAATTGATGCAGGTCCTGGCTGCAATCAGCATGCACTGACGTCTTTGCGTTTACAGAAAATGGCGAGAAGGGTCTTGAAGATTACGCTTGGTTTTAAAAACGGCGTTATCGATATTTTAATACTCTGTGTGGGGAGGAAACAATATGATATGCGATGATTCAAGGCTCTCGTACTAGCCAAAGTGAATCATAAACTTTACTTTACTTTTTTTTTGTTATAGTTTTAGCCTTGCTTTGCCATGCCACCTCCTCAGCGAAAGTTCTAGTAAATATATTTTTAAATAGGTTTGATTTAAAATATCAAATCCAGCTCTCCACTTACATCGTCAAAAATGTCTAAATAATCACAATATTATATTTACAGTACATTTCATAGCGCTATGATAAATTATTACAATATTTTACTCGCATTGATGCATACAATTTATATTATTCTCATATTTTGGTTCGTATAAAAAAAAACAGAGTATAAAAAATATACGCAAGGAGCGATTCGTGCCACTAAATTTTAAAATCTATGCCATTTTTCACATTTGTGATGTAACTAGGTATGAAACGAAGGCTTTTAAAATGTTTTAGGATTATTTGTGTTTTACAGTCAACAGTCAATCAGCATAGAGATCCATTTTTTGGAAGGCCCATTCCGAACATGAACTGCCCAACCCTGATCATAACATGATGGTGTTCTATTCTTTATTTATGAGCCGCGCACCGCTGTGTGTTTTGTCCATGGTTAGAAGTGAAATCGTGTGTTCAATGAACTCTGCTTTAACCGCCGTTTCGAAACGGCACAATAGCCTTGCGTCATCGTTTTGACAAATCCACCGGCTGAATAGACGGAAGTTTCTAGTGTTTTTCGTTCATTTATTGCATCCAAATGATCTATGCTCGCTAGCTTAAAACTCGGAGCAGCGTTTTGAAATTCTGACGTTCGATGCACGCGTACCAAACCACACGTGACACTTGTGTGGAGATGTCTATGACATCTACACTACAGAACTAGGACGCGCGTACGTGACAAAAAAATATTCGTACAAGTCCCACCATCTTACCTAGAACGTTCTCAGTGACACGCATGTGTATAATATAATATGGCATATATAAAAGCCATCTTGTCCTCATGAAACGAACCCGTGACATGGTTACACGAGTAGCTGTCATTCTAGATTTTAAAAATGTGTAACTTAATTTTTTTTAATTTGGAAACTGACAGACACAGGGGTTAAACCTGAACTTAGTTCTATTGTGAGCCCTAATTGTGACGAGAAATGCTGTACTGTAGAAACTGCTGTGGCTGGGTTGTCATACTAATCGTGCGCTCAAACACGGAATATTTTTTCATTCTATAATTTGCCTTATTGTGCAACATTACAAGCGTAATGTTGGGTGATATAGGTTGAATATGAAGGATGGGCTTTTGACTGTCGTGAAGGCCTATGAGATTTCAAAATTTTAAGAAATGCAAATTTGAAACATACAAAAGTGGATGTCGACAATATATTTTAGAGTTCGAAATTTCAAAAACCTAGTACTAAAAACATTAAGAGCGTGTAAACAGTTATCGCCAGTAGTATGAGGAATTGATAAGGTAAACTCTCTTATATCGCGTTTGCTTTTCCAAGCAGACATTCGTCATTGTCTTTAAAACAGCTTTCAAATATCCAAATATTAAACTTCAAACGTTGCCTCGACAAAGCGCGATGATGAGAATCCATGGAGACTAAAATCGGATTAAATCAGTGGCTAAAAGTGGAAAAACCTGTATTTGCAGTCTGCGTCATCGCCATACTTGACGTAGATAAACATAAGTATTCACAAGATTTAGTAATTTTACGTTCGTACTCGATGAAAGGTTTTCTCTCTGAAATCAGTTTCCTGAATGTGCTGAGAAGTATATTCAGCAAACAGAAAATTTGCAGAAACTCATATTTAGAAGGTGAATAAGTCTTTTAATAAGAAAAGTACAGATTCGTTCTACCCAACGAGCAAAAACGTATTTCCAACCCGCACTTTAAAAGCCGTCGATTTAAAATTCCACAAAGTCACCAACTAAGGCAGACCATTTTATGCAAACAGTTGAAAGAACACGCAGTATTTGTAATGATAAACAAAATGGCTGCGCCGCGATTTCGACTCCACAATCATCTGCCGTTCTGTCTGAGAGAAGTCTACATAGATTGACTCGTATTGTAGTTTCATTAGCGATCGTTAGTGGGCATTTCCCTTTGTATTGTGTCCGAAGAAAGTACAGCGCGAATAAATGATGTGCATTAATACATTACAGAGTGCGCGCAGCGTGCAATCTCATGAGAATTGTGCGATTTTGAATGGCCTTTTCTAAAAATAAATCTTTCTTTGTGGTACGAGCTGTCAGAGCGATAAATTTGCTAGGTGAACAATAGACGTCTACATTTATTTAAAAACAATGAAAATATTGTTCAATGTAGAACTTCTAATATTTAGGGAAGGTTTTATGTAGGATGGGTGATTTTTTTACGATAATTTATAATGTGCAAATGTGTCATCACGTGTGGGTTCCGGCACGTAAAAATATTAATTCGCGCGATTAGGATTCGTTGTTGGCGGTTCAGACTCCACGTAAAATTGTAGGTCCCCCTTACTTGGTAGGGTTAATCCCACCCGGGTTAGTACTATCGCAAAGATGTGTGTTTCATCCAGCAGGCCTAGTTTTTCGCTTTTATAGCGGTTTTCAAAGCAATTTTTCTGACGGAAAACCTTGATTAACTAAAATACTATGCTCCGGAATCGATTCCTGATGACGGAATTCCAGGAATAGGCCTGCAGTTCAATGTAGCCGTGCTGCGATGTGGGCCATCCCATGGCACCTAGGTGATATCTAATAATAATATCATGACAGTAGGGGCGGTTTTAGCCATCCATGTTCAGTTACATAAAAAAACGCCATCGACTATGGGTGACCTTAGCGTATTCATTTGATGAATTAGAAATGCAATAAGAATGAGATCTACACGTCGAAGTATCTGTTCAAAGGTGCAATGTTAACCTTTTAGAAGCTTAGTGTAAACGAACTTTCGAAAGCTTCACCCACACTCTCCACACACTCGTGAGTCAGCTGTGAGCTGGCTTCGTGTTGCCGAGTGAGGTAACGCTGCGTTTCGCTCCTTGTGTGGAGGCGCTTTAACCATGTGAGGACAGCCGGTTTTAAAAATTATATTTACAGATGTTTTCAATGAAAATATATTTTGAACCTATAAAAGGTTCCATTTTATTTCCTGTAGAGCTTAACAAAATTACAACGAACATGATAGAGGGGTTATATACTATTGATCGATGTGATTCCAAATCCCAATGATTATTAAAGTTAGAAAGATTTTATGACTTAACTGTAGTTATCAAGCTAAATATTGAAAGGATTTGTAGGATAGGTAGATTATATTCGAAGTAACAAAAATCCTTAAACTTTTAGTATCATCTACAAACCAATATCACATGCCAATATGTTCATCCATATGGAACTTCATTCCATATTGAGCGTAGAATTCCAAAAAATATTTGTACAGGATTTAACGAGTGAATGTTAACATTGTGAGATGACTGGGATCGACGCAATGACAGTTTATGCACGTCTGTCAAGTGTGCAATCCGTATGGGCCTTTGAAGTTTTCGGAAGGCATACGCAATTTCCTGATCTTGGTTGATTTTCTGTGTTATTGGTACGTTTTTTTAATACGATCATTTATTTTAGATTCATTGTTACGATGCATTAAATTATTAGGTTGTGCCAGGCGTAAATATTGCAAATCGGATGTTAGAAAGAGACAATCGGCTAGTTTCAGCTTTGTAGAGCGCGCGTCGTCGCTGTCTCGTGCTGTCACTCAGCACGTGTGAACTACGTGCGAGAGAGATGAAGTTGCCGAATGAGAAACTAGCCGATTGTCTCTTTCCAACGTCTGATGTGCATTATTTTCTGCCGGGTACTGTACCTATACACATTCACAAATGTGAAAAATCATATAACTACTTTTCTACGTCCTTCTTATTCTACAAAACCTAAAATATTAATATGCATTCATGAAAGTCACGTCAAGTGAGTCGTATGTCCAGCAGTGGACGCAAACACGCTGACTGACTGACTGACTGACTGAAAGTCACACAACTTTGCACACAAGTAAATTGCAGGGACAGCAAAACTTTATTAACGTAATAATTAGAATAAAATTAAATATAAATAATGACGAAGAGAATTACCAAAGACTGAAGGTTTTTGAAGGCTTCCGAAATCCTAAAATTGTCGTTAGAGCGTGTCCACGACTGAATTTACTAGGTGTACGTAAATGGTCGGCCTTGGTGTACGTTCTTTGGTTACTGGCAGCCATTTTGCTTAATTGACAACGATTGTTGTTTTTGTCGGACTCGGACGAAATAGTCACTGGCAATGCCAGCAGGTTGCTTCAGAGTTAGAGGTTTAGATTAGATAGTCTACCATACGCCTACGAATTATGTAGAAGATTCTTTTTTATTCCTATTAATATCTTGTGTAATGTATGTTCGTTTGTCTATCAAAATCATGGCAATATCGACGGTGTGCAGTGTGAAATTTTGTTAATATCCGATTGTAAATGTAAATTTTAATCAAGAACGCCGGTCCCCTACTTATTGTTTCCTGTCCAAAATAATTTTGTTTTGCAGTTTTACTTACCAAAGCTTCTTTTTATATTTCAGTTCCTTCAATCGGTTTAGTATAGTTTTAGGGTTCATATTGCCTCTGGCTAGTGTTAACATAGAGGCGGTGGTACTAAACAAATATGCGAGGACTCTAGAGCTATATACCTACGTTTGCCTTAAGCATAGAATAAGTAATCCTTAAGCACAAGTGTTGGCACGCTGATTCCATATTTGCTGCGCGCTCAAGTCTGTTGAAAGTAGGTCACATGAAGCACCGCGCCGGGCCTTACGTAATGGCAACACTCACAAGCGTCTGCCAATGTTTTTATTTTGAACGGCTCATCTGTGCATGTTGGACAGGATCGTCCATAAATCATATTGCGTATTTTTTCTTTACGTTAGTTGTGGGGGTTAGACGATGTTGAAGTAAAAAATCAAACCATCGCATCGGTTCGTATAGCAATATAATACACTATCAAACTCTGCTATATGTGGATTAGTTTTCAAAAGCTAGAGTAAAATGAACGAATGGCATAATATCGTGATTTTCACATGTCAAAATAAAAGTATTTTCGCTAACTGCAAAACATGAGCTGTACAAAAAACACAAATTAACAAGTTATTAAATATTTATCAGTCCAGAAGCTAAAGGGTGTTTTGTAATTAGAAAATGTTTTATATCATAGAACACAAAGATATATGTCATTTACAATCGATACAATTTAAGATCATGCATAAATATGTAAACGTAGGAAATGAGGTATGGTTCTATTATCTCGACTCGTGATTATTTATGCCTTTCCCTTTGTGGAAGCCACGTGAGTTCTTATATGAAGATTACAGCGAAATTTACCTATATAGAAGTTAATTACTCATAGAAAACAGATATAAAATTAAAATTGGTATTTATTATAAAAAAGATACTTAGAAAGTTGCCATAACGCAAAAACATGGGCTACGTGGCTCATGAGAGATCCCACTTGGGCCAGGTTAACCTCAGGCAATGTTGCGATGCGCGGGGCGGTCGTTCACCTCATACTGGAGAGTTTAATGATAGAACTGGTTTTCAGCGAATGTTTATAGTGAGATATTGATTTCGTTTTGAGATGATAGCTCATCGCGAAGTCAAGCTGGCGCATGGCGGTAGACATTCGTATGATGTGGCTAAATTGTATATATTTTATACTCAGTTGGACAACGACCGATGACGGAGGATTCGGGATGTTTGTTTAAAAAATCTACATAGTGGTCATCGTATCTCATATTCGAGGGCAGGCTTAGATACCGTCTTCTTCATATACGTGCACGAACCATAAGAACGAAAATAAAAAAAATACATCTAATCTTATTGACCCATTAGAGTAGTGGCGGATGAACCCCTGTTTTCACCACTTGCAGTTACTTTTCGTTTCGTTAGATTAAAATTTTATTTAAATTTAAATATATTTTTTTATGATTTATGTAGCTGGAGATAGTGGAAACGGGCGGGCAACAGGCGTTAACCTCCTGGGAGATTGGAAGGAGGAGTCCGATTTTGCATTAATTAATTTGCGTCCAACCATTACGCACATCTCGAAAGATTGTTAAAATTATCTCCTCTTATATGTTCCCCTTATATCTGGGAAAAATAATTGTGCAAGCATACAATAATTGTAACCCCCCTGGACTTTCCCTTAAAATCAGTGCAGCCAAATGACTACATGGCAGATACATTAAACTAATAAAAAATTACGAGTTGAGTTTAATAACAGAAAAATTTAAGTAACACAATATACGAAAACTTAAATCTAAAACATATTAAACCAATGTAAATGTAAAACCTAGCCAGTTAGGTAAAATATTTCCTCGAACGAAGCCGACTAATGAAATACATGTGAAAAATATCCCGTTTTGACTATCTTTCACTTAGATAATACGGTGGAACCAACTCAGGAGAGTAAGAAAGAGGTAGTCGCTAATTGGAGCCTATTCTGACACAAAATTCACAGTTGATAATTTATGCAGCGAAATAACAACGAAATGTCAAATGGCTCCCGCAAATGAATCGTCCATATTTTTTTCCATCACCACCATATCTTCGGAACAATCTGCATTGTGCCCGACTGACAGCACATCCAAGGCCGCCGAGCCGTGTGCGATGTTTTTAAAACATTTTCAATGAGCACGACGTCGTTGCAGCGTGCTCATTACTGGAAAGGAGAAGTGTTTTGTAACGATTTGATTTAGTCTGTGGCACAGATTAGTATATGGTCTGTGGTCTCATCGATAATCGACTTGGGCGTACCGTAGATGTTGTTTTTTCATATTTTTTTTTTTTTTTATGTGACTGGACATGGATGGCTAATACCACAAGTTCTGTCATGGTATTAGCCCAACACACCACATGGGAACTAGGTGCCATGCCAGGACCTTCCTTATATTGCACGGCTACATTGAACTGGATGGAAAACACGGACAATTTTCATTGCCGCTTCGACCATCGTTCATCCAATGCGATGGTACCAACCCGGGCGGGATAAACCCTACCACCTAGTAAGTAAGGAAGGGGACCTACAGCTTAACGTGGAATCCGAACCACGGCCAGCCTCTCTCAACGGTCGAATGGTCACCCATCCAAGACCAGACCGGACCCAGCGTTGCTTAACTTCGGAGAGCGATCGCCGAAGTGTCGCGCCACTGGGCCACCGAGGCTGACCAATTATTAGAGGCATAGTAGCTCTGCACATTTACTATGTAAATTGGGATCGATTTATGCAAGACTAGATTTTTGACAAGCTTACGATAAGCTATTAAGCCCCTTGTAAACGATGCTTAGTATTAATATATATATATATATCTGTCCCTCTGCCTCCAAAGAACAACCTACGGTCCTTCAAACATGGTGTGATGAAGCATTTGATTTCGGTTACCTCTAAGGTCAGAGCCTGGCGTACGGCATATGTAGTCTTTACATAAAATACAAAAAGTCATCCCCACTTATAAACGAATATAACTTATAAACGAATGTAGCAATGGAACTGACTGACTGTAGGACTGACTGACATTACATGGAGAATTAAATTTGAATATAAACATAACAGAGGTCAAAAGTGTTAGAATGGCTTTACCACAACGACTGTCATAATTATTTTCATTCGGGGAACATTTTAAATGATGTCTGATGAAATTGAGTCGCTCGCATCGACAATGGGTTATCGATTTCTCGAGAGACGTCTCGATTCTTGTCGTCGGTACAGCCGCATTCACTGCACTTTCACTGCACCGCATGGACATAATTAGAAATGAATTTTACGATTCTAGGTATACGCACAAACAAAGTGAATTGTGTGCGAAGATTGCGTCTATTTATAGATTGTAGATAGCATTTTACTTTATTAATTTACTTTTCAAACTTAAAGGGGGCCATCCTCAACTTCCCATACAAACGGGGAAAGAAGATCACGCCCATATTTCTTGTCAGAAATCCCAAATTTTGCTCAAAATAGCTTTATTTGATCGAACTAGATGACCGTTGGCATTGTAAAATTTTGTTTGGTTTCTAAGTTATAAGGTCCGAAATTTCGATTTTTTCGCGCGTTTTATACAATAACTTTGGAGGAAATACTCTATAACGCAATTATAAAGTAAGAACATCTTAAAAAGATTAGTCATCTTAATCTATTTGGTTGTTGTTAGATTTTTGACTACAGCGGTCGTGGTTTACTTTTAGCTATAAGTCGTTTTGTAATTAAAATTTTCGTAAATCTTACCAAATCATACACTATGCACATTGTCTTTTTTGTAGACAATTTGCATCTTCTTCATCACGGAGCCTGGTTTTTTTCTTTGAAACAGAGAAGGTCCCAGAGCGCAACAGCACGGTTTTGTACCGTGCCCGCCGGGTTGGGCCACCTTAAGTAGGTAGAAAAGACAGACGAAAGTATCCGCTTCCGGACGAAATATTGCGGATTCTTCTTTACTGAGTTCATCGAATCCGCGGATCATACAGTTTTTGACGTAAATTAGTGTAGTTTTACTACGAGAACGAGAGGATTTGTATAGGAACGTTGTTTGCATTTTTTCTCATTTAATTAGTACTTATTTTATCTGTATGATCTCAGGAAAAACCCCGATGACTACTAAACAGTTATAGGCAGTCAGGGTCGCAATCAGAGAGTGAACACAATCGATGTATCCACCTACGATAGCTGAATCTGGAAACTAGTATCAAATCAAAAGATCCGAGACCGGTTGTTACACGGAGATCGATCCCCGTGGGTTGTTATATATTACAATAGATGAATCTGGAAACTGGTATCAAGTTTTTAGATTACCGTGGTCACTGTTCATTTTCAAGGATTAAACGGCTTTCTACTCACGGCATGATTTGTGCGGCGGCCAACGGGGAACTGTTCCCCGTTGGCCGCCGCTGGACACGGGAGCTCACCTGAAGATGAGCCAAATGTTTGGCTCGAAACGTCGTGCTCCGCACAAATCATGCCGTGGGTAGAAAGCCGTTTAATCTTTTAAAATGAACTGGTATCAAGTTAAAAGCTGCGTGACCGGTTTTTTGAGTTAGTATCAAGGTAAAGGACACTGCAGTTAGGTGGGCTCCTGCAACTGCGAATCAGCGATGATTCCCGTTCATCCTTCACAAGTCCTTCCGGCTTCGACGGAACTGAAACGGAGTGTGGACGGAACATGGATGGATATCCTTCACATTTTCATTCTCAAAAGCTTACTTTTATGCATGAACGAGGCAACACAATAGAGCGGTGTACAGTGAACTGAAATATTTTTATTTTGTTAGGTAATTGGACATGGATGGCTTTTGGATACTAGCACAATCTAAATCATGCAAGGAACTTTTTTACATTGCATAGCTACATTTATGTGTGTATGGTTCTTAGTTATTTATCTTAGACTGTAAAAAATAAAAATGTATCAAAAATGTAAATTTGGCTTTAGAATTTATGTATAAATAATGAAAAAAAATATATTATATTTCTTGGGGGTATTTTTTAAGTTAATCGAATCCGCGATTTCACCACCAGAAGTTAAAAAAAACGGGAATGTAACTACAACGAACTTAGTTTCCGAGTGTACATAGCTCGCTGGATCAACGATGCTTACGTTTTTAGGGCAAGAATATCGATGTAGAAAAATCACGTCGAAGCAGTACTAATCGGATCGGTTGTACCACAGAAGTAATGGTAGCACTATATGCTATATTATACACGGTGTTAAACAAGTTCGCGACATTCCCGAAAGGGGGTTATTTTGGGTCGCATACTGATTCCGAAAACGAAGGATTTTTCTTGTTTTGAGCTTTTGTTTTTAAATTTTCGATTTCTGATAATAGTATGAAAACATAGTATTTCGTAATAGGAATCGCATTGCATTCATAAAAAGTTCTAAAGAAGGACATTTTTTTAAATTAATGTGAAAATTTACATTTTGATCGACGCGATACAATTGGCGGCGGCACGCAGTCTGCTGCGAGACAGCAAACGCGTAACAATATTTGTTTTTAAATACTTTAAATAGTAATGTCGCGAAAAAAATTAACACCGTGTATATTATTTATTATTTATGTATTAATGGTAGCACTATAAATGGCACGTATTGGAATAACTATTTAAATGGATATAATTTATGGAATAATATGGCGGCCGTGTGCAGGAAAACGTAGTGTAGGAATACCACCCGCCAGGTGGGACGTGGACATGCGGGAGGATCGTCGGCGGAACGCAGTGTTTCGTACCCCTGAGGGCCGGGAGAACTGGAGGAAATTGGAGAGGCGTATGTCCAGCACGGGACGCAAACACGCTGACTGACAGACTGACTGGCAAGGGTGAAAACCTAAGAACTCATAGGAAGACATCATCTGATAATGCATTAGCAAAAAATAGTTCCGCGTTCGCCGACGCACAGATTACCCGGAAGTGAGTGAACTTGGATGCGATCACCAACCCAGTCCACGATACGCTAACAGATAGATGTGTACATTTCAAATACAAGTTTTTCTCGGTTTCCGTTAATTGTAAAAAAAATCTTTTGCGAGAAAATTGGTGTTTGTTATGAGACATAGGTTTGTTTAACTATCACATCTATTTTTTGTTAGCATGCATTGAATTTTTCTAAAAAAAACCTATGTCGGTATCATTGTCCAGTCCGATTTTTACAAAATTATTTGGAAATGAATTTTTTGTTGGATTAAGTACGTCCACTATTAGATCAAATGTAGATAATACCGTGTATTTGATACTCGTACAAGACAAATGCTAGGCGAGACAATTTTTTTGTATTGTTAAATGTTTGTGAAAAAATACGGTTTAAATTTATTTCTGGACCGAATAATAAATTATATAAAACTCACTCGTCTTAATTGTTTACTTTTGCGACCACTAGCTTCAGGTCGTGGTGTATGGTAAGAGGATATGCCTTTCATGTAAGAGATCTTGGGATTAAAACCTCGCCCCGGTCATGCATCCGTTTATTTATCTTTCTGAATTTGATAAGTGCATTTGGTCACGAATGCAAGCATTTGTTCGAAATCCATGTAATACCGTAGGTCCCCTTCCTCTACTAGGACGGGTTTAATCCTACCAGGGTTAAGCTATTAACAAAAGTTTCATCGTCGGATAAATATTTTAGGAATGCATACAGGACAAAGCATTTTCCGTATTTTGCCATCCCTTAAGGTGGCCCATCCCGCTCATCTCCCCATACAAAAGGGGAAAGAAGATCACGCCCATATTTCTTGTCAGTGATCCAAAATGTTGCTCAAAATAGCTTTATTTGATCGAACTAGATGTCTGATGACCATTGGCATTGTAAAATTGTGTTTGGTTTTTAAGTTATAAGGTCCGAAAGTTCGCATTTTTCGCGCGTTTTATACAATAACTTTGGAGGTGGATTACGCAATGATAAAGTAAGAACACCTTAAAAAGATTAGTCATCAGACATAGCTTATTTAATCAAGATTTATAATCTATTTGGTTTTCGTTCGATTTTTTACTACAGCGGTCGTGGTTTTCTTTTAGCTATAAGTCGTTTTGAAATTAAAATTTTCGTAAATCTTACCAAATCATACACTATGCACATTGTCTTTTTTGTGGACATGTTGCATCTTCCTCATCACGGAGCCTGTCTTATTCTTTGAAACAGAGAAGGTCCCAGAGCGCAACAGCACGGTTTTGTACCGTGCTCGCGAATGAGTTAGGCCCGCCGGGTTGGGCCACCTTAAGGTGTGATTTAGGGAAGACATTTAAAAAAAATCCCTAGCTAGTCCACCTCTATAAGTATTATTTTATCCAAATTTCAATTTTCTAGGTCAATCAGAATAGGTTGAGCGTGCAGTCAGGAACAAAACATCCACTCCTTCGCTGGTGTTGCTGAAGTCTTGATCACAACGGTCGGATGGCGTCCGACGAGTACGTGTACAACTAAAACCTGCAGTTTTACCTCGTCTTCAATTAAAAACACAAGATAAGATGATGCATTTAACTGTAAATATGTCGCGTGTCGAGCGACTCCTCACACGCTCACAGCCAGCCAGTGAGCACGCATTGAATGTTGATGGGACGCGCGTGTGATATGAATGAAAAAGTATGAAGAAGACACCGACGCCTGGATGCACTAGAACTTTGCACCGACCTCGATGTGTTTACTAGTATTCTAGTACTTTACATCTATTGGGATACTGTATCCATTTCGAGATCTAACGCAACGAAATGCTGGTGTGAGACGACCCACAAATTATATACCTGCAAGGATTTAGAGAGAATCTTAGGCATTCGTTCGGTTAGTGTTCATATCATCTCACTTGAACATCTTGGCGTGAGAAAACTTTCTTGTCGTTGGATGCATAGAGTGCTCTTCGAGCCTGTGTAATCTACGTGCAGTAAAATGCGATTAAGATTCGAAAATGGCTTAAGGGGGAAGAGGCGTGTGGAATATTTATTAATGATGAAACGTGGACATATCAATCAATCTGATCCGGAAAGCAAGATGCTTGTCGGTGTAATTGTTTCCAGATGGCCAGTTGCCAATAAAATTGCAAAGACCTCTGGACATTGACAACACAAAGGTGGGCAGTTTTTTTTACGGAATGGACAACTTGGAATTGCACAACAAATTGAATTTAAATTGTGGATCAGTTGTCTTGGAATGGTGCCCAATCCTTTTGTCAAATGTTTTTAAAGCAGACGAGGAAAGACGACCAAAGACCGGGATTAGGTGAATAATGTGACTACGATAATGCGACTTCGCTTCCTTGAATACCAAGGAGTATATTCAAGAAGCTGGTATTGAAACTCTGACATCCATTTTGCAGCCCCAACTTAACTCCCCGTGAATTCTTTTAATTCCGAAGTGTTTTGAAAGTGCATAAGAAGCGGTGGCTGATTACGAAACAGCCATTTCTGAGCTATTGGAGGAAAACTGGATTTTTTTTCTAGAGCTGACTCTGGCTGACGGCAATTTGCATCATTATTATAGAGAATATTTTGGAAAAAAAAACAATATGAATTATAAGCATAGGTTTCAAAATGTGACCGACGCATGAAAGCATGTTTTTATAATTACCAATAGAATAGTGTATCATAACACTAAATATAATGTATAATAAATTGCTATTACAGTCGGCAATTTCATGAATAAATTGGCAGGAAAAGTTACCTATTATCACCCCTCAATGAAAATGAGAGCCACTTAAATGGTGGTTTTCGATTGCGGTTGAAATAACGTCTATTTTCTTTTTTATCATTTGAATTATATTGTGGTTCAGAAGTTGTGTAGCCAAAAAAGTAGTAAATATCGTGACTTGTAAATTATGTAAATTAGTGCTTTACAGAACGTAAGAGGAAAATCTTATGTTAATGTGATGTTCGTCACGACTGATTATAAAGTCAAAGAATTTCAAGAAAAAATTGACTTCATTCGGGAGAAAAACTTCAATTGCCTAAACCGTTAAAACTTTGTTTACTTCGAACGCATTATTTATAGATTTCTAAAGTAACAACATGACGAATTCGGTCGTGTATAATTAATCACTGTTTTTTAGATAGTTATAAGGAATAATGGTAATCCTACTTACAGTAAATCTCGCGGACATACATAATTTATTATACATCAATGATTACATTAAGTAAAGCTATAAATTATATATGAAGAAAGTAACTTTTTGTATAATAATCAGTAATTGCTCCTTTAATTATAATGACATAGGCATTAATTATTTTCAATTTACTAGTTTATTGATTTATTTTCAAAGACTTAAAGAATGAGAAGTGTTTTTGTTGTGAAATTGTCTTGCTCTTAATACCATAATGCTTTTGGAAACATGTAAATAATTTTGGGTACATTTATAATTTGAACTCAATTCATTCACTGTTTTTACCATTTACAATGTATGGATGGAATAATAATAAATATTTCTTCTTTCTCACAGGCGTACCGCCGCCCGATGACGTCCGCGGTTCAGATCGCGCGCATCGCCGGCTTCACAATCGTCGTGTCCTCGTTCATCCTGGGCGCGTTCATCCTGGCCTCGTGCTACGTGTCGGCGCGCGCCGGCTGCCAGCAGCTCGACCAGCTCGACGCGATGCTGGACAAGGAGCTCGCGCTTGAGGCGCGCGCCTACGGCAACGACGCGCTCGTGGCCGTGAGTACTGCACGTTCTATATAGCACGGGAGCCGTGTCCTCCAGCACCCTGGGCGCGTTCATCCTGCCCTCGGCGCTACGTGTCGGCGCGCGCCGGCTGCCAGCAGCTCGACCAGCTCGACGCGATGCTGGACAAGGAGCTCGCGCTCGAGGCGCGCGCCTACGGCAACGACGCGCTCGTGGCCGTGAGTACTGCACGTTTTATATAGCACGGGAGCCGTGTCCTCTATCACCCTGGGCGCGTTCATCCTGCCCTCGTGCTACGTGTCGGCGCGCGCCGGCTGCCAGCAGCTCGACCAGCTCGACGCGATGCTGGACAAGGAGCTCGCGCTCGAGGCGCGCGCCTACGGTAACGACGTGCTCGTGGCCGTGAGTACTGCACGTTCTATATAGCACGGAACCGTGTCCTCCATCACCCTGGGCGCGTTCATCCTGCCCTTGTGCTACGTGTCGGCGCGCGCCGGCTGCCAGCAGCTCGACCAGCTCGACGCGATGCTGGACAAGGAGCTCGCGCTCGAGGCGCGCGCCTACGGCAACGACGCGCTCGTGGCCGTGAGTACTGCACGTTCTATATAGCACGGGAGCCGTGTCCTCCATCACCCTGGGCGCGTTCATCCTGCCCTCGGCGCTACGTGTCGGCGCGCGCCGGCTGCCAGCAGCTCGACCAGCTCGACGCGATGCTGGACAAGGAGCTCGCGCTCGAGGCGCGCGCCTACGGCAACGACGCGCTCGTGGCCGTGAGTACTGCACGTTTTATATAGCACGGGAGCCGTGTCCTCTATCACCCTGGGCGCGTTCATCCTGCCCTCGTGCTACGTGTCGGCGCGCGCCGGCTGCCAGCAGCTCGACCAGCTCGACGCGATGCTGGACAAGGAGCTCGCGCTCGAGGCGCGCGCCTACGGCAACGACGCGCTCGTGGCCGTGAGTACTGCACGTTCTATATAGCACGGGAGCCGTGTTCTCCATCACCCTTCGCTTGAGTATATCCCCTTGCAATTGTTTTGTGTTAATTGCTTGATCTTGTATTGCAAAAATCTGAGATTCCAATTTAGGGGTTTTCGGTTTTTTTTAACCATGTAAACGATTTCTGATAATCTGTATTTGTGTGTACTAGAATTTTGTTGACTACCTGACCGTGAATGGGTTTATTCTTCCACTTTTCTTTATTTGTCAGTATTTGCTTTTTACGTATTTTATTGTTATCTTAAGTAGGTTCTAAAATGTTGAGACCAATTCTAAATTCTTCAGTTTCTTTTTAAATGCTATGGATGGTCTTTCCACTGTCATGTGCATTTATCGTCTCTACAATGCTACTACAATGCATGTACCAACTCTCTTCATCGATAATTTGCGAAGAGATTTTTTTAGATTATAGTAGGCTATCTTTTCACACAAAGGCGTTTCATCTGAAAATAACATGGTGAAAACACCAATTAAATATTAACAAAGTTCCAAAAATCCGTACACATATGCAGTTAGTAAATGATTTTATTATGTTGTGCGTTACCTTGAAACTACTCTGTACTAACAGATATAAAAATAAGTTTAGGATTTTACATGCAACCTTTGATCACTCACACTCAATCATGAGTATTATGATTGATCACTTAACTTGAACCCAAGTCAGAAACAAGGACTTTGTAAAACAAACAGAGGGCATTGAGCTTGCCAAGCCAAAATTACGGCAACTGTCATTTACACATATTTATTAGCGTCCAGTGAAAAGGAATATAGAGAATATGCAATACTTTAAAGATCTAATTAAAGATTAGAACATATTTAGTTATAATGTCTGGTAATTCACTGGTTAGTTATTTTATTTCTCAGCGTGTATCATCAACAAATGTAAATTGAAGTGTTCCATCCGATTTTTTTGTTACGAAACCTTTAAAAATAAAACGTTTCTAAAAGTGCAGCCAACAGAGTTCTCATGACCTTTAGGTTCATCTGTTTGCGAAATGTGTAGCTTCAGGCGATCGTGAGCGTGGTTTTATAAACAGCTTTTATGAAATGCAAGTGCATTTTACTTAATTGTGATTTGTTACAATATTTAGATGCAACAGGGCTTTATTTTGACATCATATCGCTGCGTGCCACAATGTACGCTTTTAGTTTTTAGGTATTTCCTAAAACACAATTTTGCTTGCCTAAGTAGAAACGATTATAAGATTACATTTCTGGCTACTGTGATTTTTTATATGAATGAAATTTTCAAAATAGAAGCGAAAAAATAAGTTTACTGGAGCGTGCAGCAATCTGGTATCAAACCAATGCTTGCTGGATGGTGAAGCAAGGCCCGAACCGCTGACTACTGGCGCCAGAGATCACGTCAATCAAGAACAATGTAAAAGAGAAAATAGGTTGAAGAACCACTAAAATAAACGTTTTTTGATAAAATAACATGAACCAAGAGAAGTTCTGATATCAATGACAGAAGTGGCACGCCTTCCTATAATTACAAAGGGCAGGATTTAAGTTGAAGGCATGGAACTAAAGGAGTTGAACAATGTTTTTAACTTTCATTGTAATTTAATTTCATTTGTTTAAACTTTTTGGTCGTCAAACTATACTAAGTTACGTCCAAAACTAAATAATCCGCGGATTCGATCAACTCTATAAAGAAGAAACCTGAAGTTTTCCGTTCATAGTAATGAAATACATACTTAGATCTAAGGGCAAACATTTTTTGGCAGAACAGTTTAAGGCAAAGAACAAGAACAAAAGAAACTAGAACAACTGGTTGATTCTAAGAAATATACTGAATATTGTTGAGATATTCAAAAGGAGCCGTACTTGGAGGTCACAGAGACTTCTATCTGGCCATGGAGGAGGCGTACCAGGTACGGTTTCTTGCCGTGCGTTCGCCCAACCATGCGACATCATTGGCGGCATTCACTTGCGAGCGAGCGTTCGAAAATTGCACTCTTACGTTGATGTACCTATATTGGCATCCATATTGAAAGACATAGTTCTTATTGTGTTGTCTCTATAAAAAACACAAAAATCAACAACTGTTTTTGTTGTTGTTAATGCCTGAGAATCTGCAAGGGGTATGCCGCGTCTACAAAAGTAACTTAAAGAAGCGACCCAAACTTCCATACTCATCTTGTAGTCGTAGAACGACTGGTATATTTGTTGTTCTACAAATTAATCGACGGGGCATGCTGTGGAAAGGGGCTCGGATAGGTTGACTGTCTTGGGATTTTTTCCGGCAGGCGAAAGAAAGCGTTTCGCCTGTGGTTTTGCCCACACCTTTCTCGGTAGAAATCGGTCGAATTGTTAAGGACGAGTTAACAGAATAACCAGTGTGACATGTGATTTTTCACATGTCAAGAGTGATCACAGGACAACATAAGAACCACCTAGAACATAACATTTCAGATAAATTAGGACTAGATATCGTTCTGTATCCAAATTTCATTAAATTGGTCCTTTAGACTCAAACATCGACTTTAACTGATTGCACAAGAACACACAACTCTCAGATTCATGTAACTTTATTAAATTGTCTTTGGATGGACAGATACCTAATCTTCTTTCGTCCATCTTAACATTGTGTCTAAAAACAAACGAGCACATTTCAATGAATCTTTTTGCAAATCATCACGATAATGAGAACCGGAGATGTGTTCATTAAAATTTGAATATTCAAATGAATAGTAGGTGCCGACCTACATTCCTTGCGGTCATGTCTAGGATTGTTTATTTTTTTCAGTGATTCTAAAATTTGTTCTTACATGTTTAAACAAACAAATTTACATAATAGTGGATACCGTTTTAGGCTACCGAACACAGATATACGGCCTCATGACTGTTGCCAAACTCGGTTAGCCCAATCATACATAAAGCCCTTTTTTACATAATTTTAACTTTATTTACATTTTTTTTTTATATTTTTCTGTACAACGTCTGGTGAACGAAAAAACAAACTAATTCTAAGAATGAAAGATGCGTATTTCGAAGTTGTGTTGCCTGTCTCGTCACGACCAGTCAAAATCTTTGCTTTCTGACAAAAATACACTGCCGATCGCACATGTGATAGATAAGGAACCGCAACAATTGTGGAGTTCCAGAGAAGAAATAATATGTAAAAAACGTCACCAAGCCTCTATATTTGTATGTCATTGGACATGGTTTCCACCATACATCGTATCATGATATTAGACCAATACACATGCAAGAACCTTCCTTGTATTGCATGGCTACATTGAACCGGGTGGAAAGCGTGGATAATTTTGATTGCTGCTTCGACCATCGTTCACTCAATGCGATGGAACCAACCCGGCTAGACTAATCCTACCAACTAGTAAAGAAGGAAGGGGACCTGCACCACGAACGACGAATAACATGCACGGGAATATATTAAGTGGGTATTATTTTTTACGTGCTGGAGTCCACGCAGCATAAAATCAATTCGAAATTTGATGGTTGGCTGGCTATAACAATGGGAGGCCTCGTTATTTGTAACTTTTAAATAGTAATAGCCTAGAAATGGCCAAATCTTACAACAGAAAAGAGGTATGGCAAATCGAGTTTCGCCGACATGTCGTCTTCAGTACGGTGGCTGGCCTGGAGAAACGTCAACTGACAGCCGCCGGCGTAACCCTATTTGCCACACTGGACAACCGTAAGTGTTAACCGGCATTATGTGCAGCGACAGTGTAAACTTAAAAAAATATTTAGAAATGGGCTAGCCAATCGTTCAATGTGTCTAAAAATAATATCATTGACGAAACGTTCAGTCATTCGTTGGGAACCCTCAGGTCGAATATCCGGTTCTTGGCAGCAAGAAAGGATATCCATTAGGCCATTTATTAATGTTGATTTTGCGTTCTGACTTGATTTACTGAACAGACCACACAACAATAACAAAAACAATGACTTGGCTTTCGTACATGCATAAGGGAATCTAACGAAGAGCCCGCATCTACTTATAAATACACTAAATTATCACTGTGATCACAACTGATTATAGCGCTAGTGATCTTAACGACCTCTGCTTGAGGAAAACACAGTTTCGGAAAAAAACTGACATCGCAGAGTACGGACACGGCTGCATTCAAGGTCTTCTGGAAAATCTCAACAAAAACATCTCCAAACCGCTAATAGCAGACGAGTTTGAGTTTTATGCTAATGAATTGTGCTTTTGACAGATTATAAATATGAGTGAATGGAGAAAAGGAAAAAGATGATTTCATTGTAAACAAACGAACAGATACTAATTTAAACTTATTTATTCAAAAAAAAAAGGGCAAAGAAAGTCAATATGAAACGAATGTAAGTTTGGAATAGTCTAGTGAGAATAGGTTTCGAATGCTCTTAGCCTATGTTCTTTAATCAGTGACGGTGTCAAATTGCAACACATTACAATGCATTTTTGTAGTCTTTTACATACATATTTAGGGACAGACTGTGTTCAGTTTACTTATTTAGATCGACGATTCGATCATTAGGATTCGTGACGCGACCTGAAGGATCTATGATTTAGCTCGACGTTTCGATGTTCAGGATTCGCGACGTGACTTGGAGGACCTCAGATTTAGCTCGACGTTTCGATCTTCAGAATTCGGGACGCGACCTGGAGGAGATCTGATTTAGCTTGACATTTTGATCTTCAGGATTCGCGTCCCGACTTAGAGGACCTTTGATTATTCATTACGCTTTGATCTTCTGGATTCGCAACGCGTCCTGGAGGAACTCTGACACTTTGTCCAGTCAGAGGTGAACTTCAATTAATATCGCGAATAATATTGAAAGCCTAAACACAAACAATAGCAGTGTCAGCGTTAGAATACATCATTAACATTACCCTAAAGCCACGATGATAATGTTAGCATATTGTAAATAATTTAGATTTTTTTTCACTACCGTCTGTACTAAGCGGGAGACGAATTCCTTAAATTTACATGAATGCATATAAAGCCACAATGCCTCTTAGTGCTGCATTTAACCTCCATTAAAGCAAAAAAAAGGTCTGGGAAATATTTGCTTGTTATAGCAAATGTTTGGCTCGCGGTTGTAGGGATCATCTCTAGTCCATTCTACTTTTAAGGCTCTTACTCCATCCTTAGATCCATTGAGTTCTTTAAGCCGTTTGAGCCCATACCTTCAAGTGATCAGATGAATCTTTTGGTGCCGGGCAACTTGCTAATTTTTAAGACCATTACTGTGTTACATCCGTCTCATCTTATCTTGCATTTTCACAGCATTTTATTTATTTTATTATTACGGATTTATTCAGACACACAGAAATGTTAAGAAAATGAGATTTTCCGTATAATGGAACAAAAAACCCGTGAAAGTGAGCTGGCCATGGTTATGTGAAACTGTAGACCCCTTCGCTACATATTAGGCAGGGTTAAGCCACCCTGGTTCCGCATTGATAAAACATCGAAAAAGCAATTTACATTTATTACCCAACTACTAAGGCTCAACGTTGAGGAGTAGGCCCTGAAACATAACATACCATCTCTCGATGATGTGTTATGATGGATTTGAGAGCTGAAGATATATTAACCAATGAGGTCCGGTAACATTAAATACAGATACAGAGAAGATCCATTTGTTTTTCCACTCCTGCAGACTGTTGGAAGAGTGAGCACTAACTATATTATTTATTTAGTTATGTCACTGCCGCTGTGGACGGAGCGTGTGGACGGAGTTAACACGCGCGGTGCGGTGACAGTGGTTCGCCTTGAAAGTTGCAGTCTGCGACGAATATAGGAGTCCGTGACGCAAGGATACCTGATGTGCTTTATGGGCATGATTTATTGTTGATCACGTCATTGCAATGTTTGATGACTTTAATCGGACATCACAGCCCGTGATGTTGACCTGTTCAGTTGATAGCAGTGCTTACCTGGTTAGTAGTAATGACAAACTGATTGAGTTTGGGGGCGATAACAATAAAATAAAACAATTCTTTAGTTTGTTTTTTTCCTTCTGCAAACGGTTTGTCAACGACAAGTGAATGTTATGAAGGTTAACAAGGCGTAATAAGGAATAGCTCAGCAGCAGCTCTTCTCGTATTTCCAACTTTGCTTCACATTCGTCCCCTGGGTTGATAATCCTGTGACAGCGCTTAAGCAGTTTGCTGTTAAGTTTCAGGTGCGTGCATAAGGGTTCCTTAGATGCTTCATTGTGCCCCCTGATCTCCTCCAATTATTGATAAATTTCTCAGATATTCATGACTTTCTCAGATATTCATGAATTTCTCAGATTTTCGCCAACAGTTGTGCATGTATGCGCTATATTTGTCAGATTTCGCGAGAACGTAAACATTTTTTAGTTCTAGTTACATGGTTTAGCTAATATTATAAGAACCTTGTTTATCTGCCATCAAGTGGGATAAGGCTAAAAGAACACCAGTCACATGATGGCAATGTTTTTTCGACTAAGCCACATGCTCGATTGTGGGAATATTTAAGAATCATGTAACACCTAAAGCAATAAGTTGGTTTCTTTGTGCTAGCTTTGCAGGTGATAAACGCTAACGAGGCTGTTATTCTGAGAAGTCTGTGTGACATGAAGTACACTTCATCCAATTTTTAATGGGCAGTCGTTTGCTTCAAGAGGAGAATTTTCAACGGCGGAGCGTTGGCAATTCACACCAATATGTGATGATCACTTCGCGGAACTGGCGGTTATGGGGAGGTGCGAAATGTTAGCAATATTACTTATACTAAGGACATCGGACACTACATGATGGTCAAACGACACAGTGCAAATCTTCTCATCAGTCTTTACTAAAAGTTATTGGATATGTAATGAGCAGTAAAACAATACAGGTGCATGTTATAGGTGAAGGACTCAAGAAACGGAATGGATAGAAACGTTTTTACTTCACATTTATTGAGATAGTAAAGTATTATAAGCCTCAAATTACAAATCTGTAGCTTCTCATGCAGGGTGAAAAGCAGTCACTGCCGTAAATGGGCATCGCAATATTTGAAGAGTCAAGTATTCGTAAGAGAATTTCCTAACGGAGCGGGCGATGCGTTGCGCTGTTACTCGTTACGGTGTTAGTCGTGTTAGTCGTTACCAGCCTGCCTGCCCACTTCTTTCCCATCATCCTGGATAGTCACTCGTCGCCAGCCCACCCAGCATCAGCTCAGCCCGCTTGACACCGTCCGCCTCAATAGTAGTATAATAATTATATTCATTTATTCATCTATACCCCGCTTGTAAGTGTTTGTGTAAAAGAATATTCACAAACAGACAAGTCAGTCAGTCAGAGTGTTTGCGTCGACTGCTGAACATACTCCTCTCCAAGTTTTTCCAGTCCTCCCGGCCCTCAGCGGTACGGAATCACTACTTTCCGGTGACGCATTTGATCTCGTCGTCCCACCTGGCGTTAGGCATGGTTAGGTTCCAATTCGTAGGTATGAAACCCCGAAATTGTTTTACTCAAAATAAAGCAAAACGGCATGTTGTATCTAAGTGCATTGCTTGTATTGACAAAGCTATAGCTGGGACCATCCGGGACCATCCAATAGAAGTTCAAAACTTACAAAAATATTATGTCTACACATAAGTCAGAGATCTAAATCTTGACATAGGTACACACTTACTTGTGCCCGTTATCGTACTTTTTCTTTCTCAATAACCCCTGTCAAATAGAACAGAGCCGCCTACGATGGCCTAAGCCGGGATCTTGTTGTACCTGGTCAACAAAGCAGATGAGAGCGGTCGTTTAGCATAAGAATACATAGTTTAGTTACTCTGCGACGCAGTTCAAGGCAGATTACGAAATCCGGCCGAGTCCGCGTCGAATGCCTTCTCCACGCGCCGCTGCCGACAACTGTCAACATCTATGCCAGCGCTCCTTTTTCTTGTAGCGACGTGGCGCTAGCGAGCGATAAGAACTAGTGTTTTGCGCGATTTGACTGCAGCCGAAAAAGTTTCAAACAAGGAACGGTTTATGAAGTGGATGAAAGTATTGGAGCAGACAAGTCGAAAGCAGCGCCAATTGCATCTAATATCTGGCAGCAAATGTTTGTGTTTTAGTTAATGCATGTTTGAGTTTTTTCGAAAAAAATATCCTCTGCCAAACTACAAAGAAAAGAAAAATTCGATTTAGTTAAAAAAAAAACAAAAACTGATATTAAATATGCATGCCAGACAAAATATTCTATTGGTTCAAAAATGCTCGGCTATTTAATATGGGCCTATACAAATTTAATGAATTTCTTATGTTTTTGGTTTTAAGTAATGATTTTTTTCAATAATAAAGAAAATGAAAGACTGGAGACTGGTTGTTAACGCTAAATGTAATCATATGCTTAAATGTAATAAATGCCCCTCAAGTTACACTCATATGCGTTCGCCTAATGTACGACTTATCTGATTGAGGTTCATGACTTTCTCATTAGTTTAAATATGAGAGAGAGAGACAAGCGTTTCTCTAATGGTCTCCTTATCCAGACACAGGTGAAGACTCGACATTTCATCTGTGTCACTGATCTGTGTCTAGACAGCTCCAAAACGTGACATTCGAATCGCTCTGTCCCACATCCTTTCACAACAATTCGCCCGAATGGTTACAAAAGGCGACTGGGCCAAACTAGCTCTATTCTATTCAGATTCTGAGACGTCCGTCCAAACAAAGATCGGATATGGTGACCGTTACTGGAATGCTACGGTCGATTGTGAGGAGACGCACCTAATTCGTGGCTAAACAATGTCGATAGGCGAATTGTCCACTGGGTTTCAGTGCCGGATACGTTGCGTGGGTGACACGCGAGATTGGTGCCAAAGTTGATAATTCTGAACAATGCATTTCCTATATAGCGCTTGTTGATTGCTTGTATAAAAATGTTTAAATGCGTATGAAAGGAAAACATAAATTGTACTTGATTTTTTTTAAGGTACATGGACAATGTAGTTTTGGACGAATGCATGTCGGGCTTTTTAATTAGTAGGCTTAATAGGCTTAGCCGTTATGCCCGGATTAAAAAAAATGACCTACTTGAACCAGACCTTTAAAGACCAGAGATGCAAAAAAGCTACGCTAATTAATAAACAGTAAACAAGGAGCAAATAAAAAAAACGTTATAGTTACAAATGACAACCTTCAAACGTAAAGTGAAGAGTGATCTGGCCGGCCGGTGGCATGGTTTTTGCAACCCCCGAAAAGTTCGCTGTTCATGCGCGTCTTCGGTCGCCATTTAGTAGAGCGTCTGACCTAGGCCATATGTCGTGCTTTGAATAAAAACTAAGGTCAGAACGTGTCCAACGATGGGTATTACTGAATGACAATTTCATTCAAACCAAATGTTCGTTTATTCGTTTGCGTTTCGTGAGGTTATCGCTTTTCCGTTGCTAAGGGCATGTGGACAGGCGGCCTTAGGTCATGTCAACTAATTCCATATGGTGAATATAGTCGAAGGCGGGAACATGTCGCTTCGTCTCTCGCGCATGGAACAATAAAAACGAAACTGTCGATGCGCTGAAGAGTTCGAGAAGAAAGTTTGGTTGAGGAATTAACGAGCGCTAAGCCGTTCTTATGGATTAGGAGACATTTATTCCCGTAGAGAAAAGGCGTACGAGTGTGCAATTACACTACCCATATAATCGTATTGTTTAAATATATTTGTGAACCGCTGTTACAAATAAGTTAATTTTAGATTTGTTGGAACAGCCAAGGAACATCGGTGTGCACATTTTTTATTGTTTCGAAAAATTAATCCCAAGTCAAGGACAGAGAAAAAAGATGTGTCTGAAGATTTTCTATTTGGCGTCCTTTAACCTTTCGATACAAAAAATAAAGCCTGACAAAATTTGCTGGTTTGTCCTTATTTCACGAACGAACGGAAAAAAAGGTTGGATTTTTTTACTATATGATGGGCCCGATATTGACAGGTGCATAGGCTACTTTCCATCCAGGAAACAAATATATTAGATACTGTCCTAAATGGAGCCAGTACCGCAGCTAATTCCGTTGGCGATTCGACCAACTTACATTTAATGCAATGCAGGTTCGACCAGAACATGTCTTATTTAACACCCACAGTATAATCTTTTTTGCACCTAGTAATCTAAAAAGACTTCCATCAAAAATCGAAATCTAAAATGAATCACCATTTCTCGGTAAAATATGGCTCGACCAATAAAAATCTGCATTTTCAACAAACAATATCGGTACCACTATGACTTAAAATGTCTATGATCGGTATAGATCTGTGGCTGAGATAAATAGTAGTAACAGAAACTAAGACTAATGAAAATTAGTACCTACTTTGCGACATAACTTTGCATTACTTTGCCATTTCGTCCATACAAAATATGTCAAAGTGACGTCACAAAGTACTACTATTCGTTACGTCACTTTATGTTACGACTATTCATCTCAGCCTAAGGCACAGAATAAGTAATATTCCTTAGTCTATGGCATAGAATATAAAGGATATACGGGTCGAGCAGGCTATATTCTGATGGTCGGAGGTAGTTCCTCCTGGCGATATGGCAGCAGTTTGCTCGTCAGCGAGACACGGAAGAGTTCATCGTCCGACTACTTTCACCGTCAGCCGACACGTTGCGACCGCCGGCGCCGCGGCCGCGCTTGCGACACAGCAAATGGCGCGTGTCTCAACCGGCGGCGCGGCGGCCAGCTTGCGAGACGACACTTTGCCATTTCACATTTCGATTAACCGCGCCGGGTGAAAAAATGCGGAAGTTTTTTCGCTCATTGCGATGAAGTTATCCGCTTGCATTTATATGAAATACCTTACCCAGCATCTGTGAAATTACGCAAGTAACCGACAGGTTGCTACTCATCATTGAGAGCAATCTTGTGACTTCGTTTGACGATTCTATGTGAGAAGAGTATCTTATGTAGGTAGTAAATTTGTTTTTGTAATACATACTATGATGGATGATCACTCGCACTTCGCTCATTTATTAACATACTCGCACTAGCGCACTCATTTATTAAAGTCGTTTCTGAAATTGTAGCGATGAATTACATTTTGCATATCCTGTGCTCAATATGTTTTTGTGGAAGTCATGTGACTGGTAATTTTAAGCTGCTTATTGTAATGAAAACGTGACAAATGCACAAATAAATTCCCTCTAAGAACTTACTTTTTATTTCTTCTAAATTATATGGTCTTAATATCGTTTCCCGTCTGATATTTCATATTATCTTCATAGTTATATACAATCTAGAAATGATATCACAAATCAAGCCATGTTCCAGTTTTGAAAGATCTAGACTTCTCGAAATAGTAATGGTCTCGCAAACCACTACATGTAATCCAACCGGTACACGGCGGAAGTTGGCTCGAAGAAAGTCCCAGACTTTCTGTAATAATTAGGTCGTATAGTACTAAACTCGTAGCCTAGTGGCGCGGGGACTGGCCTAGCGTACCAGAGACCTGGGTTCAATACCGACATGCACCACTGTCTTTCTCTTTCCGAGTTCGACAAGTGCATTTCGTTACGAATGCGAGCTGCTCCATGGTTCGGAATCCATGTAAAACTGTAGGTCCCCTTCCCCTACTAGGTGGTAGGGTTTATGCCCGCCCGGGTTGGTACCATCGCATTGGATGAAAAGATGGTCGAAGCGGCAATGAAAAATTGTCCGTGTTTTCCATCCAGTTCAATGTAGCCGTGCTCATAAAGGGAAGGTCCTGGCATGGCACCAAATTCCTTCAGGAATGAGGTGTATTGGGCTAATATCATAACGGTAGTTGTGTGGTATTAGCCATCCATGTCAGGTCGCATAAAAAAAAAAAAGTACTTTAGTCTCAGAAAATCAAACAGTTTTAGTAAAGTATATTCAGGATTAACGTGTTTAAAACTTCGGTTCAAATAGTATTTGATAACTTTCCAGAAAAGACGTTGTGAATAACCTCGTCCAAAAAAAAGTTTTAAAGCCGTCTTTAGATAGTTGGTCTTCAACCTTACTATGAAACGAAGATTTAACATTGAAAAAAAAAAATGGTTAAATGTGGTGTCCAATGTGTTTGAAGTTTCTAGTAATTAACAGGCAACATTTAAAATCAAATCATTCTTTCGCTTAAACAACTTGTGTTGCATCCTATTCTTGCCATTGGTTAAGGTAATTCAGTTTCATAATTGCGAAGTGAAACCATATTTTATTATTTGAAAAAATTAGTACTGCTTATTTTGGAATTTCAAAAAGCACAAAGACGCATTGATGGTCTAGCTATATTTGAAACCTATAACGGTAAATATCGAACGCTCTTATTCTGCGTTCAAACTTTTTTATGATAATTTATGAATATTTGTCTAATTTGAGAACACAAGGCACCAGCGACTCACAGTTTTATCTTGAAATTATAGCTAGACCATCTACATATTTACTTTTTGGATTATCGAAATTAGTGCTGGTTATTTTTATATATAATTAAATGTTGTTTTACTTACGTCCTGATCAAACTGAACGCAATTTTTATTTCATAAGCAGTGCATTTAAATCGGATTTCTCATATTCTATCGTTAGCATGTTCAATAATCACAGCGAAGATTTGGGCCCTGAAATGTATTTGCCATGTGATGTACAAAAATATCTGGATGAAAATAGCGTTTGCGATGAAATGAAAACATCAATAAAATTTAATGGAAAAATTTTATGTTTATAGCAAAGCAAACAGTATTTTGAGGACAGTAAACCGTGAAACAGAGTAAGTTGACCTTTAAATACCGAATCAAATTGTTAAGGAGGCGCTTAGGCGGAAGGCACTGCTTATCCTATCCGTCCCACTCATGTATTCATTTAGTGCAGACGAGGTCATCCCAGCCTACGTCCTATGCACTGTCTGGCTCTCCTTGTTGGTTGTTTAACTGACTCATTTTAAGCATTGCATACCTAGTTATGATGACATGTGCAGAATTTTATTTTGCTTCTGATGAATACATTTAACTCTATTGTTTTCAAGCGAAGGATATACATTACGCTTGCAATAATTAAGAATTGATGCCAAGAAAAAAATAAAACTTGAAAATGTGTTGAAAATAAAAGGTTAAGTTAATTTTTTTCTTACCATAAACACGAAATTAGTGCACTCGACACGGCTTTATCTAAAAAATTCTAAAATCAAGTGAAACATGATTTCAGACTTTAACTATAACATATCCACATATTAAGTGACAAATTTGAACTAATTACTGTATTTTAATCGATACTAAACATGCGAATCTTAAAAAAAAAATTCTGACGAATTGAGAACCTCCTTCTTTTTTTTTGAAGCCGGTTAAAAATATATAAATTTCTCAGAGATAATTTCTCATTTATCTAACTATTTTGATGGGCATTATTGATCAAGTATATATTTTTTTATGTTTCTTACGCATGCAGGCTTCACCTCCATGTTATTACGTTGTATTTTTTCGTTTAAGTGGATTCTGATGCTAATTCCATACCTACTGTTATGATATTATCTCACGCACCTTATGGGAACTAGGTGTCAGTCACACTAGAACTTTCCTTATATTCAACGAGAAAAATTACATATATTGCACGGCTACATTTAACTTGACAGAAAATACGGAAAATTGTCATTGCCGCCTTGGTCGTTACCTGCAGTTTTACTTGGAACCAGAACCACAAACGACGAATCCCCTAGTCATCTCATACGACATGCACGGGGAGAAATGCAGTAGGACCTATCGTATTATTTAAGTGCCGTAATCCACACAACAGATATCTGTTTTACCAAGTAAACATTGATTGCCAAGATATTTCTAAATCTGTATTCGTGTATTTATTAATTTGGACACTGGAAACAATTTTATTATTTAATTTTTCGTTCGTTTCGTGAATATTATATCCAGGAAAAATCCATTATTTACAAGAGTTTAGTGTACTAAAGACCAGTGCGCTAGGATCGCCAGAATAGTCTAGTTAACATATCGTGTTCAGGAATCATCGGCGTGATATAACGCCCCGCCACACCACGCATTACAGCTATGAATACGTCCGCCTCTGGTATGGTAATGTGCAGCTCGGACCGGAAGTGGTCGTGTCGCCATGTTGGCGATCAGTGTGTGCACCTGTGGAAAATCGTCTCCTTCCGGTCGCCTGCGTGCACGCTGGGCGAAAAACTGCCGCCCACTGGAGATCGTTCCACGAGAAGAGTAGAATTGTGGAGAGATCTAATTATATATTAAGAGTGCATTTGCAAGGCGTTCTAAGAGCAATACATTTCCATGATAATTTATTAATGTCACTAATCATAACTAATCCGCCAGATGGGACGACGACGTCAAGTGCGTCGGCGGAAAGCAGTGGTTTTAGTACCGCTGAGGGTCGAGAGGACTGGAGAAAAATTGGAGAGGCGTATGTCCAGCAGTGGAGGCAAACACGCTAACTGACTGATTGACTTAGTTCTAAAAGAACATATCATATTCATTCTGTAGGCGGAAATAATATTAATAACAACGATTGTTGTTTTTGTGTTTGTTGTAGAGACAGCACCATAACCAGTTCTAAAAGAAAAAGTTTTTTGTCTCAACATTCGTCGTAAGCAGGATTCGAACGTTCTATATGTGAACCTGCGATCTTTGGATTACATGTCTACTGCTCTACCGCTGAGCTATCCCGACATTGCGATTTAGAATCATGTGACGTATCGTAGCATGATCGAGCATGATCCTAGCTCGTGTTCCGATTGGCATCGGATGTCCTTGAATCTGCGAAGAGTAGTAATGGTACATTGTCGTGACTCGAGTGCCTACTTGGGTACCTATTAGTAGACGGCACAAGCGGTAGTTAGTTAGATTTAATATCGCGTTGTCAAAAACGTCCTCGATGCATGTGAAGAATGCAAGCCTAGCCCAACGTTTTGTTGCCACTGGAGCAGTGCACGGTGACGATTGGTTCGGGTTTTCCCTAAAATATGGTCGATAGAGGTGACGGCTGTGCACGTGAACGGGTGCTGTTTGTGGGGGCTGGCCTGCTCCAATTGGCTACATGCATTGATAAAAGCTAAAACATAAAGATGCACCATCAGCTTTTCCCGGCGTGCCACGGAACATGTACCCTAACCGCCCGTTGATGCCCTACTGCGTGTCAGTCTGTGAGCGTCACCTGACATCCTAGCATACGCGCCAAACGTAACCTTTTAAATGCGACAAAATGCCGAAATGCACCGTGAAAAGGTGCAAAAATAGAAGTGAAAATTGTAAAAAGATCGATGGAATTTCTTATCACAGGTAATTGTGAATATTATTACGCACAATTCAAGAAAACATTCTGTCCGAAATAAGAAATACAACGTTGTCGTCTGGCTGCAACGGCCATGATTTTAACCAGGGTCGCACTAGGTTCATATATGGACTTTGTTGATAAAATGTTTTTAACATACATGGGTATTTAGAAGGTGCATGCGATCAGAGAACTACAGATAAACACGCTTAATGACAGCTCGATGACAGCCATTTGACAGCGGCGAACATGCTCTCAACCGTGAGCGTTTTGTACGATCTGCGTGCGGTCAAGAGTCACGTCTCTTATGTAAAAATGACGTTCACAGGAGTGAATATAAGCAATTAGGAACGGTCGTGTACGCGTACATTGTGAATTCTCCGCAATATACGCATTTTGGAATGCAGTGACAGTTTGAAATTCAAAATGGCGGTTTTCGCCGTCCTATTCTTAATTCAATCGCATTGTACGTTTTGATTTTTAGGGTTCCGTACCCAAAGGGTACCAACGGAACCCTATTACTAAGCCCGCTGTCCGTCCGTCCGTCCGTCCGTCTGTCACAGGCCTGTATCTCATGAACCGTAATAGGTAGGGAGCTTAAATGTTCGTAGAGTATGTATTTATTTTGCCGCTATAACAAAAAATAAGTGAAATACAAAATATATAAAAATTCGAGAAACAACGGGATATTTTGTGTTAAATCTCGTACGATGGTACGGAACCCTTCGTGTGCGAGTTCGACTCGCACTTGGCCGGTTTTCTTTTGGTAACTCAACTTATATACGACTCTAATAATTTGTATCAAACATTTTAAGGGCGCATAACATGGATATAAATGAAGTTATAAGAAAAAACCGGCCAAGAGCGAGTCAGATTCGTACAGGAAGGATTGCGTACCATGGTACGGAAATAACGATTTTTGTATGGGGCCCCTCTTTAATTCTTAATCATTTTTTTTTATTTTACCTATTTGTGCCCATAACCATATAGCGGCAAAATAAATACGCTCTCTGTGAATAACTCAGCTGCCTACCTATTACGATTCATGAGATACAGCCCTGTGACAGACGGACGGACGGACAGCGGAGGTTTAGTAATAGGGTTCCGTTTTAACCCTTTGGGTACGGAACCCTAAAAACAAAACTTATAGATGTAGCTCTCAGTTGATATATAAAATGTGCAAAATTTGAGAAAAAGATTTCATAATTTGACTGAGGAAACAGGTCCGAAACATTGTATGGAACTCAATCACCTCATTATCCACTTGTAAAACCCCCCTCGGGTTCGTATCATCGCATCGGATGAAAAGTGTTTTCTGTGTTTTTTACCTAGTTTAATGCAGCCCTGCTCATAAAAGGAAGTACCTGGCCGGGCACCTTATCTCTTTGAGCGGTGGGTTAGGTTAATAACACGACGGTCAGTGTACATGGATGGTTATTGATGTACATTAAAAAACCTTGTTAATACCAGAGAACGTATGAATAACGATATGCATATGTGGCCTTTTAACATTATTGTACTTTCCTATGTTTGTATAATAAACAGTGAATTGTGAACCCAAATATATCTCTTAATTTCCCTGATTTCATATTATATTTTTCTAGGCAATCATAAATAATAAAGTAAAACCCACTTGATCAGCCAAATACGGCCCTTGCAGGTCTAAATAGAATAAGCAAATGTATATGTGTGGGTGCCGCTCTAATGCGTGAGTGAGAGTCCATAACGTCCTTATTTGGAAGGAACGAGACGGCGAACAGAATCCGTTTGTTGTGTGCGTAGGAGCGCAGCGACTTCTTCGAAATCTTTGGTTGTGTGTGCGTGCGATCTTGCGAATCTGAGCGAGCCACCTAAACCCGAAAGCGAGTGTTCAGCGAGAAAGAATAAGACTGCTATTGTTAGCGACTTTCTCTTATATATTCCGTTGTTAGGGATACCAGGATAGAAAATAAAGTAATTTGTTCTTTTCCGGGATTGTTTATTCGTAATTAGCTAGGTATTTGTCATCTTTTCTTTTTTGCTTTTATCTAAAATTATTTTTATAAAGTGATCATAACGAATATAATGTGTTTAAAGCACTTGTGTTGATTATACAGAAAACGAAAATGTATTTAAGAAGCGGGTAAAGAACCCCGCACAAATCGTATGGGAATTGGCTCCCGGTCAAATTGGCTGAAATTTGGATATGTTGTTCGTTTCGGCATCCTGAACAAAAGTCTCAATGGGCACAAAGCCCAATTTTGCTTATTTTGGCCGCTACGGGGCTCCAAAGCTCCACGGGTTGACCATTATTTACTACTCAAAACGGCGATCTCCTGGCAGTTTAGTATTTTCTACGCTGAGGAAAAAGTACCCTCTCATGTTTTCGGGGGGGCTAAATTCAAATCCAATGTCAATATGACAATATTGACAGTTGACAGCTGTCAATTAGTTGTCAACTAGCTGTCAAACAGCGAGAAATAAACAAAATCGATAAAATCCACATGTGAATGTAGGTTTTTGAGGTTGCTGAGTTCAAAACTGATGGCCAAAAGACAATAATGACAGTTGAAAATTGGGCTTTGTGCCCATTGAGACTTTTGTTCAGGATGCCGAAACGAACAACATATCCAAATTTCAGCCAATTTGACCGGGAGCCAATTCCCATACGATTTGTGCGGGGTTCTTTGAATGACATAACAGCAACATTGATACACTAAGCAAGGTGGTACGGAAATTTGTATGGAGATGTATTCTGATTGTCGGTCTATTGCTTTGGGGTATGTCGATGGCTACATGTTAGTTGGAGGGGATATTCTTTGCAAATAAAATTACATTTGTCGTGAACTGTTACATACGGCATGTATTGTTAACTTTCGTGAATTCATGTTAATTTACACTCATATTCAGAGAGCACCTGTCAAAACTTACTAAGAGATTAGCACCGGACTAACCATTCAAAAACTGGTTTAGTCCGGCGGATTAAAGTCAGTCCACCCACTCTGAATAGGGCTGTTAGTGTTGTGCCTATGATTTTGTTAAAAAAATTGACAAACAATTTTGTAAATTTAGACCGAGTGGACGTTGAAAAAAAAAACCGCGGAGTTTCTTGCCAGTTCTTCTTCGCTGTGTTTTGTTTTGCTGAACTGGCCAATGTTAAAATATGACAAATCCGCGTGCAGTCTATGGAGAGAGTCTATGGATGATGAATAAACCTTACAATATAATTCATTTTAACCTTCGGGAACACTTTCGAAAATAAATTTTACTGCGGGAGAAAACCCATATTTCACTCCATAAACTAGGTACAACCTACATATATGCATACAATGCGTTTGCTCTGTTACTGCGTGAAAGAAGGACGAACAACATAACACACTTTCGAGTTGATAATTAATTAGTATATTAAACGTAACTTTTTAACCGACTTCAAAAAAGGAGTAGGTTATCAATTAGTCTGTTTGTTTTTTTTTATGTTTGTTACCTCATAACTTTCGCCTGGGTGAACCGATTTTGATGATAATTGTTTTATATAAAAGTTGGTGCTTCCAGTGTGGTCCCATTTTAATTTGGTTTAGTTCTGACAATGATATCCATGAGAAAATTATATAAGTCCTAAATTTGTATTAAGTATGTGTGGGACAAATGGACGAATAACTCAATATAACGCCAACCGATTTTGATGATTCTTTTTTTATTGGAAAGGACGTGTTTAAATTAGTTAGTGTACTTCAGATCCACAAAACATTTTTCTTTACTTTTTTGGGGCTTTTGCTTTGAAGTCGGTTATTTTTTTGTTAATTTTTTTTAGGTTAAAGTAGAACTTTTTCAAATTCTAACAGTCGTATTCAGAGCGGGCGGAATATCTTTAATACGCCGGACTAAACCGGTTTTTGTATGGTTAGTCCGTTGCTAATCCCGTAGTAACTTTTGACGGGTTCACTCTGAATACGAATATAAATGTTTTCAACCACTTGGCGCCGGCACATGCACGGATACACCCGGTCTTTGGAGTATTAGTTTCTTCTTTCTGTAGTAGGGCAAGCATACAAAGAAGTAGGGAATAAGTACAATAGCGAGAATTCAAATGATTAGGATTATCTCTGAGCCAGTAACGTGCAGTTATTAAACATATTTATAAAATTTTAGTGATTGCGTAGGCTTCCGACGTTCATTGTAACGCCGTGTGCGTGAGAACCTAAAGAATTGGAAACAATTAGCCACTTCAATGCCCATTCTATTACTTACGGACACGGACATTAGGAGTGATACACTGTAGGTCAACACAGCAGGTCGACAAAATTGCGAACAGTGTTACGATAGGCCGATCGAAATATTAAGTTGCTCTACCACTTCTGTGGCTCTACCATGATCTCACCATCGCCAGGCCATATACACATTTTAAGTTGGACTTTAAATACTCTTGATAAACTTCTTGGGAGGTGCAACGGTTTTGGTCAAGTAATTGTAATTTGTGTGTTGTATTTATTCCTTATTTGATCAAGCCTTGAGTTTAGTAGTAGTGAAACTAAGGCCTTGTTCGTTCATTCCTAATATCCAATCCATCTAAGATTGATTCAAGCTACATAATCAGTGTCCACTGAGGAGTTTCGATTTTATGTAGCGATCCCAATGTGCCGTTTGGATTGTAACCTCGTATTTTGTGGCTTTGTTTTGTGTAAAATTCACAAACCAAAAGCTTTCTGAAAAAAATTCAAAAGACTCATTTGAAATCGCAGTCAAAAATGAATGATTCAAATATGTAAATGTTGTCCACAATATTTAGTTAGACTATGCCTATAACGACGGATACAGGAGCTATGTATATCGTTGCAAATTAAAAATCAATGATTTAGAGTGAATGAAAAGTTCATACTTTGTACGTCAAGAAGAGAACCACCGAAGAGAAAGGAAAAAGACGTGGCATACGGTCGATATCGCGTCTCCGCTATATGGTCAAAATTACCATATAATCGTATGAGAATCCGGCGGCGCGTCGTATGCCAAACAGTCGGAAAATCCCCACCGCACGTCAAAATAGCGTTCGGCAAGTCAGTTCCCACCCACCCTCCAATACGTCTGCAACCATGTATGCATGTGGCATGTACGTCTAAGTTGGGTTGGTAGTTTTTGAGAATTGGAGACAGCGGGTCCCATAGTAGGCGCGCTGGACGCCATATCTCCTTCCTTTTTAGGATTCCGTACCCAAAAGGTGAAAACGGAATCCTATTACTAAGCCTCCGCTGTCCGTCCGTCCGTCCGTCTGTCACTCTCATGAACCGTAATAGGTAGGCATCTGAACAAACAAAGAACGTGTTTTTTTGTGTTAAATCTTGTACGTTGGTACGGAACCCTTCGTGTGCGAGTCAGACTCGCACTTGGCCGGTTTTGTATAAAGAGAACCAAGATATGTCTCGCCTGCTCCAAGAAGTTGACCGTGTCTCTCTCGCTGCAGGACGAGCCGCTGCCGGTGGGCGGTGCGCACGCGCTGCACGGCGCGCCCCCGCCTGCGCACGCGCAGGACGCCAAGCCGGCGCCGCCCGCCGCCGCCGCGCACACCGTCGACGCGCTCAGCCAAGCCGAGTCCAAGCTCAACGAGGACAAACTGCAGGTGAGGACCGAATTTATTCAAACTCTTGGTTGTCAACCTACAGTAAGTATATGTATATATATAATATTAATATTGATATATAAGATTGAATGAATATAGTATTGCGTACAGCTATAGGGCTCAGCTAGCAATAGCAACATCGAAATACTCGAAAGCTTTCAGAGCAAGACATTAAGGTGGCCCTTCCCGGCGGGAGTAACTCATTCGCGGGCACGGTACAAAACCGCGCTATTGAGCTCTGGGACCTTCTCTGTTTCAAAGAAAAGGACAGGCTCCGTGATGAGGAGGATGCAATATCTCAACAAAGCAGACAATGCGCATAGTGTTTGATTTGGTAAGATTTACGAAAAATTTTATTACAAAACCACTTATAGCTAAAAGTAAACCACGACCGCTGTACATAGTAAAAAATCTAACAAAATCTAAAAAAACTAAATTGATTACAAATCTTCATAAAACCAGCTATGTCTGATGATTAATCTTTTGTAGAGGTTTTTATATTATCGTTGAGTATTGCACCTCCAAAGTTATTGTATAAAAAACGCGAAAAAATCGAACTTTTGGATCTTATAACTTAGAAACCAAACACAAGTTTACAATGCCAAAAGTCATCAAACATCCAGCTCGATCAAATAAAGTTATTTTAAAGAAAATTTTGGGTCTCTGACAAGAAATATGGGCATGATCTTCTTTCCACGTTTGTGGGTACCTAACCCAATGCATAAGCAACAAATATATATATATATATATATCTTGATTTTAACATAAATACAGTCAAACAAGAAATAGCTCAATACAGTGTTAAATACCAAAGGAAGCATCACACCATGTTGACGAACCTGCACTGTTCAATTATCTTTACCAAATGACATTCTGCCTGCAAAAGCACAAAAGCATCAATTTGTTTTCTAACATATACCTCGATCTTTCTGTTTTTTGCTAACTTTCCTGTACCTTGGGTAGGTACAAGCCACAAATTCCAACCAAACTTTTTAGTAAACTCGACTGTAAATGGTCCCTATCATTGAAAATAAACCCGCCCGAAATTGTGTCATCACTGAATGAATGACAAAGCTGAAATAAAACATTGTAGCTTTGCTCAAAATGAACGTCCTGGATTTTCAACTGCTCTTCCGGAAAACCAGCGATAGATTTATATTATGGTAGCCGGTTTCATATTAGCTGTCCATGTCCAGTAATTTATAAAACACTCCTGTGAACTCGCTGCACTGAACTCGATTGGTTCTTTTGATAACGATATTCATTGGAATTTGCTAACGACCGTCATTGTCGCATTGTGAACGCTGACGGATTTTCTCTACTTAAACGTAGTTTTGAATACTATACACATTACAGCGGTTCACGTAGCGGTTAACGAATTGTATAATACAAGTAGAATAGACCGTGAAACAAGGACACATTAAAAAAGAAAGCTTTAAAAGAAGAAGTTTTGAAAGAAAAACAACAGTTGCTCAACAAAAAAAAAAATAACACAGACAAGTAGTGTAGATAATGTTGAAAATGTTTGAATAGTAGTAATTATTTTTAAATTGTCGCACTATCTTCTGGTAAGTTGCTCTTGGATAGTATAGGTAAACTATTGTTACGAGCGCGCCCCGCTGCGAAGACATAGCGCTGATACACTACCAAAGTGCGCCAAATGGTTCCTTCGAATTTCAGTAGATGGCGCTACTTGTCTTATTGCATTGCGCAGGCTATCGCATCACTGTCGTCCCATATAAAGTGACGCCTCGTCCAGCTGACTTCAGAAACAAATCTCGGACATTCTAGTAATGTCTCGAGGGAGATTGTTCTCGACTGCTGCCCTACATGGGCGCCTAGAAATCGGTGGAGTGTTCTGGAAAGAAGCTCCACCGATATAAAAGGCGCCCAAGGCGCTGAGGGCGGCAGTCTATTTTTGGAAGCGAAGTGAGCGACAACAAGCGATATAGAAGTGCAGTGAACTAGCTCTGAAGTGAATCAGTGAAGTGAGTGATACAGTTTGTAAATTAGTGTTTGGAGTAACCTAGTGTGAAATTGTATTTGTGAGTTGCTTGTGAATTATTTGAAATAAAGGAAGAGTGTTAAGTATTGGTGTTTTCTTCTCTAATCTGCACCCTACCCGCGTAACAATTGGTGTCAGAAGCGGGGATTAGAGATGCCGATTACACCGAGAGAAGACCAGGAAGGCGTGAGGACCAGGAGCCAGACGGCAGCTGACACAACACCGGCCGAGGATGCAGCTGCCTCAGGAACTCAAGAATTCGAGAGCCATCAATTAATGACGCAAACTCCTGCCTTGGACTTGAACGCATTGATGACCTTCATGCAAGAACAGTCCCGCCGTCAAGAAGAACAGGCCCGCCGTCAAGAGGAGCAGATGCAAGAACAGGCCCGCCGTCAAGAGGAGCAGATGCAAGAACAGGCCCGCCGTCAAGAAGAACAGGCCCGCCGTCAAGAGGAGCAGATGCATGAACAGGCCCGCCGTCAAGAGGAGCAGATGCAAGAACAGGCCCGCCGTCAAGAAGAGCAGTTGCAAGAACAGGCCCGCCGTCAGGAAGAACAGGCCCGCCGTCAAGAGGAGCAGGCGCAGGAACATGCTCGCCGTCAGGAAGAGCAGCAGCAAGAACTGATGTGGGCCGTTAGGGAATCCAATGCCAAAATAAAGGAGAAGCTTGATGAGGTCAACTCTAAGATCGAAGAGCAAGACCAAACTCTCGGGCGCCATGAAGAGCGACTGAACGGGCTTGAGTCAAAGATATCCGAAGAAATGGAGAAAATCAAGACCTGTGGAGTAACTGTATCTTCATCTGCAACAGCAGGAGCAAGATTTAAGGTTCCTCCTTTCGATGGTTTGACATCCTGGGCCGCTTACAAACTTCAGTTTGAATCAGTGGTTTTTGCAAATGGATGGAATGAGAACCAAGCACGAACTGCTTTGACCTTAGGACTTCGGGACAAGGCACTCCATGTTCTCGAGGCTTTAGGTCCCCAAATCACCTATGACGGACTTTTAGAAGCACTGGAGTCAAGGTTTGGCGACAAGCATTTGGAACACGTCTACCGAGCTCAACTTCGTGATCGAGTACAACGAGCAAGTGAAGGACTTCAACAGTGGGCACTGGAAATCGAAAAACTTGTCCGAAAGGCCCATCAATCATCATCGAATTCTTCGTTGGAAGATTACTTGGTGCAGGCTTTCGTGGATGGCATCAGGGACATCGAAGTACGAGCTGCTGTACGATTAAGTCACCACGCAACGTTGAAGGACGCTCTTGCTCACGCGTTGGAGGTCGAAGCGGTTCGATCAGATCCCCGAGCGCATCGAATAAGAGAAGTGGTGACGTCGGAAACCAGATCACCTGCAAGACGTAAATTTACTCCCCGGTGCTACAAGTGCAATGAACTGGGGCACCTTCGAACCAACTGCCCCAAAAACCAAACCGAAAGGCCTGATGCTGCAAATGAAGATGCACAGCAGGGAAACGAGTAAAGGCCAGAACCGGGGGGCGGGTGCTGGCTGGTAGAATAGAAGCCCCGAAAGTCACAATTTCGCAGGCATGTACTGGAAACAGCCTGCTCGTTGAAGGGCAAGTGAACGGGATACAATGCAACTTGACCTTGGATACCGGAACATCCCGTACAATCGTTAAGTCAAAAACCTTCGGCCGCGTAATATGGAATCGTCGCCAGTATTTCAATGGTTGCAGGCTTCAGACAGCTACCGGCCAGCACATACCCGTTTATGGAGAGATAGAAGTAACAATTAAAATTGGATGTAAGACTTATCGTCATACCGCCGTTTTAGCAGATATAATCGATGATTGCATTCTAGGTTTAGACTTTATGAGAACTAACAACTGTAAAGTAGATGTGGCAAATGGCGTGCTCATATGTGGCAAAGAAGAAGTTTCCTGGCTACGCAAATGTGATGAAATTTCCTCAGATAAATTGGACACAGGGAGATCTAAAGTGTCCACTCTTTTGGAAGAAAGCAGACGGGACCTGACTGTTGATGATTTCAAGAAAGCAACAAATCTACTTATGCGATATTCAGACATCTTCTCTTCGCACGACGGAGACATTGGGAGAACAAGCATGGTTAAGCACCGCATCGACACAGGAGATGCTCTTCCAATACGTCAGAGGCCACGCCGCGTTCCCGTAGCTAAAGAAGAAGAAGTTCAGAGAATGATAGCGGACATGCAGAAAAATAATGTTATAGAGACTTCATCAAGTCCATGGTGTTCACCCGTAGTTCTGGTAAAGAAGAAAGATGGCAGCACCAGATTTTGTGTGGACTATCGACGTTTAAATGATGTAACGAAAAAGGACAGCTATCCAATTCCTAGAATTGATGACACGCTGGATACTTTGAGTGGCATGAAGTGGTTCACAACCCTGGACCTGAAGAGCGGCTACTGGCAGGTGGAAATCGACAACAAAGACAAAGAGAAGACAGCGTTTACGACAGGGCATGGGCTGTGGCAATTCAAAGTGATGCCGTTTGGACTTTGTAATGCTCCCGCAACCTTCGAGAGGCTTATGGAACGAGTACTTTTTGGGCTGATCGGGGAAGCTTGTCTGGTGTACTTGGACGATATAATCATATTAGGGCGGACATTTGACGAGCACATCAAGAATTTGGAGAATGTTTTGAGCAAGATTCGCCAAGCTAACCTTAAACTAAGTGGCAAGAAGTGTTCTTTCTTCAAGCGTCAGGTTAGCTATTTGGGTCACGTTATCTCCGGAAATGGCATCCAAACTGACCCAAAGAAGATCGAAGCCGTACAGGAGTGGCCAATTCCAAAGGATAAGACTGAAGTTCGTGCCTTTTTAGGACTGTGCTCATATTACCGCCGTTTCGTCCGAAACTTCTCCGAGATTGCTAAGCCTCTTCATCGACTTACAGAAGATAAGCGTCAATTCAATTGGGACGAGGACTGCGCAAATTCGTTTCAAGAACTTAAGCAACATCTCTGTAACACTCCAATCTTGGGCTACCCCGAAGTCGATAAAGAGTTCATAGTCGACACAGACGCAAGTAATACCGGAATCGGCGGTGTACTCTCACAACGTCATGGGGACAAGGAGATCGTTATTGGTTATTTCAGCAAATCCCTTTCAAAACCAGAACGGAACTATTGTGTGACAAGACGAGAGCTTCTAGCAGTAGTGAAGACTTTGCAGCATTTCAACAAGTATCTTCTCGGCCGAAGATTCCGCTTGAGGACTGACCACGCTGCTTTGAAATGGCTGCTTCAGTTTAAGAATCCAGAAGGGCAGGTTGCACGTTGGCTGGAACAGCTCCAAGAGTATCAGTTTGATACAGAGCATCGGAGTGGTAAAACCCATGGAAATGCTGACGCTTTGTCTCGTCGACCCTGCCCAGAAGAGTGTAAGCACTGCATCAGGGAGGAGATAAAGGAGACCGTTCATTTAAAGGCCATCCGAACGGATAACATCAGCGAAGAATGGAGCAATGAAAACATGAAGCTAGCCCAGGAGGGGGACGATGATCTGATGCCCATTATTCACTGGAAGAGAGCAGGAGAGACAAAGCCAGAATGGAGAGATATTTCTGCAATGAGCACAGCGACTAAAAGTTACTGGGCGCAGTGGTCGAGCCTGGTACTTCATGACGGAATATTGTACAGAAAATGGGAAACACCTAACGGAAAGGATACTTCTCTGCAATTAGTCATCCCCAGATCTAAGATTAAAGAAGTTCTTCAATGCCTGCACGATGGAACTTCAGGTGGACATTTGGGAATAAAGAGAACTCTCCTGAAGATACGACAACGGTTCTACTGGATAAATTGTCGCGATGATGTAGAAGATTGGTGCCGTAAATGCACGATCTGTAGCGCTGTTAAAGGGCCTCATACACGGAGCAAGGGAACTTTAAAATTGTACAATGTTGGAGCTCCGTGGGAGAGAATTGCTCTTGATGTGGCTGGCCCTTTTCCTCCGACAAATGACGGCAACCGTTACTTTATGGTTGTAATGGATTATTTCACTAAGTGGCCTGAGGTATTTGCCATACCAAACCAAGAGGCGATCACGGTTGCACAGAAATTGGTCCACGAAGTTTTCTGTCGCTATGGAGTACCTCTCGAGATACACACTGATCAAGGCAGAAACTTCGAATCCCGAGTGTTTCAGGAGACATGTCGAATAATGGGAATCCATAAGACCAGGACAACCCCATACCACCCACAGTCAGATGGCATGGTGGAACGATTTAATCAGACATTGGAAAGACACTTGGCCAAATTGGTAGAAGACCATCAAAAGGATTGGGACCAGTATATTCCGCTGTTTCTGCTGTCATACCGAACCGCTGTGCATGAAAGCGTAGATGAAACTCCAGCCTACATAAATTTTGGACATGAACTCAGACTACCAGCTGACCTTCTGACAGGAATTCCACCAGAGGCATCCCATTGTGTAACAGAGTATGTGTCAGATCTGCGAGGAAAAATGGACACTGTTTATAAACGTGTCAGAGAGGCTGGTCTACGAGCAAGCGAGCGGATGAAAACACGTTACGACCGCAAAGCTAATGGAAATGTATTTGAAGAAGGATCTTTAGTTTGGCTACATAATCCATTACGAAAAAAAGGAAAAAGTCCCAAACTGCAACCAAAATGGGAAGGCCCATATAGAGTGGTGACTAAAATCAATGACGTGACATATCGTATCCGCCGGAATGATAGATGTCGGGAAAAGATTGTGCACGTAGATCGTCTGGCCCGATACCACGGAGACAATTATGCTCGAGACGAGCATAACTAAGGAGGAGGCAGTGTTACGAGCGCGCCCCGCTGCGAAGACATAGCGCTGATACACTACCAAAGTGCGCCAAATGGTTCCTTCGAATTTCAGTAGATGGCGCTACTTGTCTTATTGCATTGCGCAGGCTATCGCATCACTGTCGTCCCATATAAAGTGACGCCTCGTCCAGCTGACTTCAGAAACAAATCTCGGACATTCTAGTAATGTCTCGAGGGAGATTGTTCTCGACTGCTGCCCTACATGGGCGCCTAGAAATCGGTGGAGTGTTCTGGAAAGAAGCTCCACCGATATAAAAGGCGCCCAAGGCGCTGAGGGCGGCAGTCTATTTTTGGAAGCGAAGTGAGCGACAACAAGCGATATAGAAGTGCAGTGAACTAGCTCTGAAGTGAATCAGTGAAGTGAGTGATACAGTTTGTAAATTAGTGTTTGGAGTAACCTAGTGTGAAATTGTATTTGTGAGTTGCTTGTGAATTATTTGAAATAAAGGAAGAGTGTTAAGTATTGGTGTTTTCTTCTCTAATCTGCACCCTACCCGCGTAACACTATAATTGACAGCAATATTTAGGACATGAGTCTTTTATGAACAAATGTATGTTTTTTTATATATAATGTAAAGGATATTTTCCTAGTTAGCAATCAAAGTAAAAAGTACTTGCAAATCGAGTTAAATTGCCTTGTGCGATTGAGCCAGGATTTTATTGAAAAACTTAAAATCTTGACAATATTCTCTTTGCATCATTGGTTTGGATTAGAAATCCAAACCAATTGGTAAACATAGATTGAAATGATGCATAACAGTTGTTTAAGCGATCCGCAGTCTGAAGACCAGAAGCCAGGCTTGTATCAGACTGGTCATCGTTCATTATACATTTACAAAAGCGTTGCTCCTGCACGTGGATACAATCTAAATGGTCATATTTGCATGAGGAATAAGTATCGAAATGCGCGCCACCATTTGCGCATCTGGTATTCTGCGCACGATACGCGTTCGGTACGCAATGTTTGCCTTCTAGCGGCCGGCCTGTGGTTTCATGTTTGTTGTGAACCATACTTACGTCTGACTTCTTCAAAGACCTGCGTTTGGTCTGTTCTCAGTTTCCAGCGATTTGTTCCTTCGAATTGGTTTTGTGCTGATTTGTTTTGTTTTCATGCTTACTTTCCTACATACCATCCTGGATAAAGGCACAGACTGTCTGACGAAGGATAGTCCCATATGTTTTGATAGCATAAAAAAAAAACAGGTCGAATTTTGAGGATTATAACACTATTCAGTATTCGATACCCTTGGTTTCCATTTCTAGATACATAAACTAAAACAGTCTTAGTTTCAAAAGCTGAGAAAGAGTATTTTGAACAGTGTCTATTTTTATTAAATTTAGTAGTGCCTATTGTTTTATCAACAACAATTCGCTCATTTTCTTTCACTCGCAATGTAGTTCAAATACATGCATTTTAATCTGCTTCGATGATTTCAAGTTCCCTAATGGCATCAATATTAACTTTATAGCCGTGAGCGTCCGAGAAAGTCTGAAGGCAGTAAATTGCCAAGTGAGTTTATTTGATGGTGCAATGTTAAGAACTTTCTCGCGGAACGTTCGACTCCGGTGCATGCATACATAGGTGTGCGCATGTATTTATCTGGACCGCAGAATATTGTACCTGAACACATTTTAGTTCAAATCCGATAAATTTTTCGATTTCAACTGTCTTTTTTACCTTTTTTGCCTAATTATAAAGTAAAAATCTTCACTGCATAAATGTTTCTTTTATTTTGCGATAGCTGTGCATTCTAATCGCTTTTGCTCACTGCTCGGCCCCTCTTTTTAGCTTGACTTCACGTTATGAATACCATCCCAATTTCCCTTTTCCTTGATATTATCCCTATTCCTTTTCCCTCATGATACAAAATTTGTTTCAATACTAACATTTTGCAAGATATAAAACTAATTAACACGTAAATTACAATCTTCTGTGTAAACTTTAAATAAATAGACGTCCTTTGGAAATCAACCAATACTTTTGCTGATGCTAGTTCTTGATATGGAGTTTGATGCCTAACAGTTTCTCATTGCTATCTCTTTATACATATTATTCATTCGTTTAGGAAACATCCTCCATGAAGAATGGCGCATATTTATGCAAAACACCTCGGCTGGCTAACGTTATGTCCGGCTATCTATTATCCTCAACAATCAGGCCAGAACGCGATCGAATACTTAGTCCGTTGAATTTCTCGTTTGTATGTCATCCATGGTTGGACACATATTTTATGGACCTACGGAGATTAATATGGAATTAGGGCAAGATCTTGCAAGCTGTTGGCGATTTTACTTTCTATTCTCTTCAGCATCTAGTTGATCCTTTGTTTGCACAAACATTCACAGTTGGTCTTTTTGGTGTAAATTGAAAGTGGGTTCTTTCTTTAACTTTGATTGTGATATGATTATCATATTATTTACATACCTATTAAGAATTTAAAAAACCACAATGTGACTGAGCAAGTCCCATGATACAATTTTCATTGAGAATTCTTATCAATCTATATTAAGAACGAAAGAAGTGTGAAGTTGTAAGTTCTAAGTTCTAAGTAATGATGATCTAAGGGACAATGCAAAATCCTTGATTGCTCAAATAAAAAGGAAGATCGTAGCGTGACACCTAGTTCCTATTGGAATGTAGTGTCATGAGCCAAAATCTTAGTAGAAGGTGTGATATTAGCAGTTCAGATCTATAGGAAATGTTGTTTTTATCCAAATTATAAATACCTAATGACCTCCCGGTCAATCCCGGTAATGGTTTACCGGGATAAAAGATAGCTAATGAATGTTGAACGATGATTTTTCTACTTACAGAAACTGGACGATGACAAGGACAGCAAAGAGGAAACTTCGGACGGTTCTGATGAGTCAGAAGGGGACAGCGAAGAAGACGACCTGACCGGAGTGCGCGGGCCAGCTCTCCGCCTGCCCATACAGTTCGACCTGGACGATCTCGCCGGCGCGTTCCTGGCCAACAACAACCAGAAGTGAGTACAAAATGTACTGTAGCACAAAATGTACTGCAGGTGAGTTGCTGGAGGCAGTCAGTCAATGCGGGTGGATTTTCGGACAGACCGTTTCCTGTATCAATGCTCGCAAATTTAAAGAACACTTAAATATTAAATAAATATTTTTTTCTAACATTGGCTACTTTCTGTATGTTAATTTAGTAATACTCGTGGTTCTTCATTTGCTCACCTGTATTTACATGATTAATCGGTTTCCATATTTTTAACAGTTAACTGACTGATTATCAGACCATTGAAAATTCGGCATTAGGGTATTGATTTTTAGCTGACATGGTCGAAAATGATTAATTTGGAAACGGTTAAGGGGTACAATTCCTGCCTTTTTATGTTAAGCGTGGCATATGGCGCAGGCCAGGACCTCGTCTAGATCTAGAGGAGCGGTGGGTTTCTATTTTGGGAATTTCGACAGTGTGCATTCCCTGCCTGCACTGCGTTTAGAGTAGAAAGGGGACGGAGAGACAGCGTTATGCAGGTCCTTCGAGAATTCTCTATAGTGGAGAAGAACATAGAGAGAGACCACAGATCCGTTTAGAGTTTTAGGGTCTTTAAATTCAGAGATACCTCGGGGTCGTCACGAAACGCACGGTAGGACATGTATCGAGTCCAGGGAGCCAAGCAGGAATTTAGCTGAGCCGACCCACAAATGCGACCAATACGCCACACAAGACCTTATCTGCGCCTTTTAGAGTATACAATGTTAAATTGTTGTCTCACAGGGGCCGCATGAACTGCGTGGTGGAGCGTCGCCGAGAAGACATAGTGGAGAAGCGTTTCCCTTTCAACATCCTGGGAGCGTTCGGCGCGCGCCCTGAGCCCTCCGAGCGCATCGCCATCATCTGCCACGGCGATGACAAGTCAGTATCTACAGCTCAATGAATTACTATAATATAACTAAAAAGCAAAGCACCCTTTTGTGGTTGAAATTAGGCTTTGAGAACGAATCGTTTCTCAAACTCATTCCTCTGCCGCATTGCCAGGGTTCGATCTGTCTGCCGGCGGGTGACTTTCCTCGTACATCTTGGCATTTTTCAAACGTAATTTAAACAAGCTCGATATCTCTGTAACAGTCCGCAAAACCGTTGGTGTGGTGACTCGCAGAGCGTGGTTTCGCGAGGTCAGGTGGAATTGGCTTTTTTGAGCACCTTTGGTCTCTTGACACAACCACCCATACCGGTTTTTCTTTAATCACCTTCTCCTTCGAAGGAACCATTTACATCTCTTGTGGCATTCGTGGATAAAGAAAATTTAGTAAAACAGACAAATCAAACTATTTGGCTGAATTATTTTCATATTTGTACACATTACTTTTCAAAAATCCTCTGAGAAAATTGTCCAAACAAGTTAAATCGCAACTTCTTGGCAGCCAGTTTTGATCTCTAAAATGAGCGATAACACGACTTGAAAACTTGGTTTGTAACAAAGTAATTGTTTCACGTGCGGTATGGCGGATGGTGCCATCCTAATCTACGGTGCCTTCGCGTTTAAATCACATCTAATTTAAGCCAATTCAGTCTAATTCTTGCCAAAAAAAGTCTGTCAACATGGCCCAGTTGCGGTTGATAGCCAAGCTGTAAGGACAGAGGACCTGTAAAATAAAAAAAGGGTTCGATTCATAGAAATAGGATGGTTCGATTATCCCTCTTGCCAACAAGGCACACCAAACTGTCACTTTTTGAGGATGTAACGGATATACTTGAACGGCATGTGGATTTTCATATCCGAAATGTTGTTTGTTAACGAAGCCGTTGAGGTGGAAATAATCCTCCATGTATGTGTTATGGAATTCATAGTCAGTTTGTAGTTGTTCCAAAATCCAGTTGGTAAAGTCCCTGGCCTGTATATAATCGTGCTGCAGTTGTGGAGTCAGCTAGATGGTGTAAATATTTTCTCAAAATTAGTTGAAGAATGCTGCGATGAAGGTTTTAGTTCCTGGCAAAGATGTCGAATGGAGGTGTTTTGTTGGGCTCCCACATTGTACCCCACGGCTGCGATGCTGAGTAAGGTCATAAGCAGGCCGCGACGGCCGATTATGCCCGCCGAAAACACGATACTGGCGAATCGGCAAAAGGAAACTCTCACCATTTTTGTAATTGATTTTAACTGTTCGGTATTAAAACGTTTACTACTGTCGGATTTATAACGTTTTTCCAAGCTGTAACACACCTCATTCGTAAATGACTATGTAGCTGACTCAACAAAATGACAGTCGAAAATGGCGCGCGATTCGAAATTCAAGTTCTTTCTAAGACAACCTTGATACCTTACCTGGGTACCCACACGAACATAATATACGCACCAATGAGTATGCCCGAAACAACCTAGAATACTGTTCAGTGAGCGATAATTTGCACACTGATTTTTCTGGCATTTCTGTAGCCATCTAGTGTTAATATCTTGAACTGAGGCAAAGAGCAGAGAGGCTTTTATAGCTATGTTGAGTGTAGCCTTCCACAGTTCCTCCGAGTCCGCCAGGTGGCGTTGTTTAACAACTTGTTACCGAACCGCCGTGTTTTCCACTAGATGACACTACCGACTAACATCGCTTGCATGAATGGAAACCAATTCCTTCTCACTGTCTAGTAGAAACACTCTTTTCCGTCGTATCATCTTTTGGTTAATCATGATTAAATGGAATGGCCTAAACTTTACGAATAATCAAACATCGAGGTGAGCTTTTTGTTTTACTAAGTACGTGAGAATCCACTGTTAGGTACTTCTTGGCTGCTGATCCAATCAGGCGATAATTACTTCATTATATTTTACACTGGGCTGGCGCTTACCACTTATCGTGGAACGTGAAAATCAATCAGAGCTGCTAGTCCCAGTGGTCACGCTAGTTCCGCTAAGTTCCGTAAAAACGTCAAACTCCATACAAGTTTTTACTAGATATTTTGTTGTTTTACTTCTTCAAGCTGTCAAAGTCAAACTCGGACTTCCGATTTGTCGCGGAGATACGCGGAGTCGGCGTAAACGGCAACGTTCGACGTATTTACGGCAACGTTGAGTAAGCTGTCAAATAAAACTCGGACTCGCAAATGTTCGTTCGCTTAACGCCCACTGCGCACGCTCTTCAATTTCTCCATACATTAAAAAACGCCAGTCGACCGGTTTGCCGTAAACGCCAATTTAGGTGACAGCTGGGACTACGGGCTCTGACCTAATAGCACCGGGCAGTCAATAATGCCAGTGCACACTTTGTAAAGTGGTACTGTATAGAGCAAAGTACTGATTATATGAATTTTATAATACACACGAAAAATACATTCTTTTGGATGTTCGGGGCTTTGGACCTTATGCTTTTTGGACTTAATGAAGGCGACCGTTTAGAATTGTATTTTATTTGTTGTGTCATCTATAGGCCGTCTAGATTAATTTGAGTTTAAATATACTTGTTAGGTATGTTGTTTGCGTACTCTTTTGTGTGAGCTATAAATGAATTGTTTACTGTTTATTCATCATCCATCATCATTCACTGCACTCGGATTTGTCATATTTTATCATTAGCCAGTTCGGCAATCCCAGCGAAGAAGAAGAAGAAGACTGGTTTTTTTTTCAACGTCCACTTAGTCTAAGTTTACAAAAGTATTAAGAATCACAGATACAAACGCTAAATTAATATGAATTGACGAGAATCAGCAATTAATGTCATATGCAACTGTTCAATCATATGCAATCCCAGCGAAGAAGAACTGGAAAGAAACTCCGCTGGTTTTTTTTTCAACGTCCACTTAGTCTAAGTTTACAAAAGTATTAAGAATCACAGATACAAACGCTAAATTAATATGAATTGACGAGAATCAACAATTAATGTCATATGCAACAGTTCATGACAAATATCAGTTTATTTGTTAAGACCATGCCCGCCATCTAACATGTTGCAATGAATGTTGCCTGCAGGCCCGCGTTCCCGGAGCCGGCGGCGCAGGTGTTCGCGTTCCCGCTGTCGGGCCCCCCGCGCCTCCCGCTGCGCCCGCTACCCGCCGCGCTGCAGCCGCCGGCGCCCGCGCCCGCGCAGCCGCAGCCGCCCCACCGCGCCGCGCCCTTCCCCATGCCCGTGAGTACACACACACACGTCAGTCATTCAGTCAGTCAGCGTGTTCGCGTCGACCTCACCAATTTTCCTCCAGTCCTCCCGGCCCACCCATTGAACCCAAAAAATGGATATCCTCGTTTTCTGTCACAAACCGGCGGCAATTATGATAACAAATGCTGGAGTAGAACTCCCGAGTGCCAATTTTGTTTTATTTAGGAAACACAAATATTTTAAATTGACACTTTTGTTTAGGCCGAAAAGCAGAAAAAATATTATAGTCCAAGAAGTATAATAGATACTGAATGTTTTCTAAGATCACTTGATAGAGCTACAAAAAGCCCAATTTATCAAAAAGAATTCTAACTGTCTAAAATTATTTTTATGTAAATACTACTTTATTTTTTTTCTTTGAAATTCTGTCGCATAAGTGTCTGATTTTTATACTAATTTTAAGTCCTTACTATACACTACTCGCATAAAAATAATCACTCACTTATCATAATTACCGTCGTTTTGTGACAGAACACGAGGATGTCATTTTTTGGGTTCCATAACACAATGTGCGGCGACCGGCGTGCGTACGGAACCACTGCTTTACGCCGACGCACTCGATGTCGTCGTCCCACCTGGCGGGTGGTCTTCCCACACTCCGTTTTCCTGTCCACGGCCGCTAATGTAGGACACGGTTGCTCCAACGGTCATCGTCTCTTCGGCTGACGTGATCAGCCCACTGCCTCTTGAGCTTAGCCACCCGGTGTCCAATATCGACACGACAATACAATATCGCACTAGGTAGGGAAAGGTCGCACTAGATAGACGATGCTCGATTTTCAGATTTTCGAAAAATTTTGGGAATACGCGCCGCTGCCAACGATTTTCTGACTACCGCACCCACGACTAACCGACATTACCATCAATTTGATAGAATTGCCAATGCTTTGCTTGAGATTCCCAGATTCCCTGAGATTATTCCAGATTATCTAAAATTTCTCAGACTGCCACCAGATTCCCCGGACTCCTGCAGCAGTTCCTGAAGCCATCCCCCACGAGTAGTCTCGTCGGGACTCGTTTTTTATGTAACCTGGCATGGTTGGCCATCACATTCCCGAAGGAATTAGGTGCCGTGCCATGACCTTTCCTTTATATTCTTTCCACGCATAGTCTCTTCCAATCGGGTGGTAACAACCCAGGTGGGTTTAACCCTACCACCTAGTAGGGGAACGGAACCTACAGTTTTACATGTTCCGAACCATCGAAGAGCTCGCTTTAGTAAGGGAATGCATTTATCTAACTCAGAAAGATAAAGAAAGTGGTCAGAGGATTTGCACCCCTGACCTCTCGCATGAAAAGCAAGTCGTCTAGCCCTCACACCACGAGCAGTACAAGCGCCTGCTTGCAAGTAATGACCGCCATCGGCCCAGCCAAAAAATGAGCACAGTTACGTCCTCTGTGCTATTAGCAGGCTCTAAGCATACAATACGAGGCGGCCGCTAGACAGACGAGGCGAGAATTCAATTATAAATAACGTAACCGCGATGACAAAAAAATAACCAAAGCTCAGGAGCGCGTCCGAACGACGATTCGACTCCGCCCACTCATTACCGTCCGGGCAACGAACTTGAGACTCTGCACAAGTGAGTCAAGCCTGCTGTTGATACGCAACTTTATGCTACCTTCCTGTGGTATCTCATCAAAATACGGACGATAGTTCAGCCGTGAAGGCGAAACAGAGAATGTTACTTTTGATTGTATACCACCTAAATACTTACACCTAATTCATAAGGTTTTCCGTACTTCTCTCATATAGTTTTCATTTTCCACACTGCTCATATAATTTAGATCTCATATAATGCTATAATATCCATATCCGTACTAACATTATGCAAGCGAAAGTAACTTTGTCTATCTGTTGCGTTTTCACGCCTGAACTGCTGAACTAATTTTGTTGAATCACGGTATAGAAATAGTCTGGACTTTGGAGAAGGACATAGGCTAGGCTTTTGTGGCGAAAACTCTAAGAGGGTGAAATAGGGGATGAAAGTTTTTATGGGGAACTCATATAATATCCAGTAAATAATTCAAGTTTGTACGGGGAACTCCAATAAATAATTCAGCCCCACATCAGTCCGCAACGACATTGACCCGAGCGGAGCCGGGTACCTCAGTTCGTTATTTAAATTTTCCACTAAGATTAATTTGACGTGAAAGTAAGCGGTTGTTAAATTTGACGGAAACGATCAAGCTATACGTAGATATCAGGTATGTGGTTGTCATGTTACAAGCGAACTCCTTGTTCCCCGACTTCTTTCATTTCATTATTAACCTTAATGTTACCCCTAAGGTGATTTTCCAGTAGCCTAAAATTAAAAAAGAATAAAAATTTACGTGGACACTAATTGCATCAATATCGGACGAGTGGTTCTCGAGTTGTATAAGGACAGACAGGGAGAAAGAACCACCTGACGTTAGACTTTATATATGTTATTAAACATACTTAACTAATTCGTCCACTTTGTACAAACCATTCTCATATGGATCGTATATCCATATATGTACACTTATATGGATGTACGAATTACATATTCTCATATGGATCGTTGTCTTCCGATTCTATCGACAGAAATACGAAAGTAATCATCTACTTGGATCATTACTTGTGACAGACGTTCATTGAACGAAGATGGATCTCAGCACATGTCAAGGGTGTTTCGCTTATTTTCTCACATTCAATAAAATCTTTGATTTTGCTGGCACCGACGACGGCCTTTTGTAAACCATTTTCGTACTAAGTTAGATGTCAGGTCATTTTAGGACTAGTTACTATAGGAGCTATTGTCGGTATTTTCAATTTAAAAAGTTCTGGTACCGTAAGTGCCATTTACTTTTATTTTTATAGTTCTTCAGAGAGCGCCAAGTTCCGAGCATTACGTGCTGTAATGCTTTGCCTTTACAGGCACTACTACTGATTTACAGCAGTTGGTGTTGATGCACATATAAATACAGTTTGTTAGCCTTGTCGTAGCCTTGTTGACATAATTCATAGTTATTGTAGGAAAGACGAATGCCTGCTCTGTCTACAATTATAACTTTTATTTGAATTTTAATTGTATTTACTTGGAAACAAATCCTGTGTTTGCTGATTTAATGAGCAGAAATAGGCACAGTGCCCTAGTAATTATGGAAAGCAAAAGATCAAAAAACCCAGAACGACCGAAAGATATTTTTTGTATGTTTGGACGCTATGGGTTTTGGAACTTGTGATTTTTGGACGTTGCGTACCGTCAAAGTAATGACGTAAATACAATTCATTGACCGAATTCAATTGTTGTTCAAAATAGGAATGTCAATTTGAAGGACGCATCATTTAATTTATTCGCATCTAATGCGGTCAGTGACTCAGTTGCTTTTGCGCAGTTTGCAATACCTCAAACGATATACAATACAATACAATGATTATTATGCCGCACGGTATTATGATCTCCTCACGAAACATGTTGACAAAATACTCTAAATGTACAGCTGACGAAACGATAAACGCCACACTCTACCTATTGAAGATTGTCATTTCTTGTAGGACGCGTCCTTTTTTAGGGTTCCGTACACAAAGGGTGAAAGCGGAACCCTATTACTAAGCCTCCGCTGTCCGTCCGTCCGTCCATCCGTCCGTCCGTCCGTCCGTCTGTCACAGGGCTGTATCTCAAGAACCGTAATAGGTAGGCATCTGAAATTTTCACACAGTGTGTATTTATTTTGCCGCTATAACAACAAATAGGTAAAATAAAAAAACAAAAATAAACGTGATTTTTTGGTGTTGATGGTATAGAACTCTTCGTGTACGAGTCCGACTCGCACTTGGCCGGTTTTTTCGCCTCACGACGCTCAGCTGCCTAAACTAGATGTGAAGTTTGCTATGTTATAGACTGTAAATAAAATTACAAAGATATATGAATATACTAAAAACTATGCTTAAAATCAATGACTCGACGAATATACGTATGCATGCTAAAAATACCCACTTGAAATTAATCAATGGTTTTTCCCATTTTTTCACTCCGAGTTGCGTTATTTGCGAATCGAATTCATGTTTTTTTGTGTAATTGCACATGGACCATACCTACTGTCATGATATTAGCTCAAACACCCACGTAGGAACTAAGTGCCATGCCAGGACCCTATTGTGGACTAAGGTATTAGTTTGCTAAGAAAGTATTATGCAAAAATACTCTTAGCAATTTATGCACAAGTTGACTGAGTACATAATCAAATCAAGTCTAAGCGACAACAAAGAAGACTCAAGTTTAATAATTCTGAGACCATCAATTCCATCGGAGCGATCTCTAAAACTTCGCCCATAAACAATGAACCGAACAAAACTTTGAGTCTCTATCGATACAAACACCTCCGCAAAATTCGTTCCGGCGAAAAATCGAAAGCCCAGCATAATTCGCTCTTCAGGGCCTCAAAATTCCGGTGCCATCACACCGCATTGGTATTCACCGCGTGAGGGCGAAAATAAATAAATAGAAAGGGCACTCGAAGTGGTGCGGGGTGCGGGGGTGAGGGGAGGCGCGGGGCGCGGGCTGGTCTGCGCAAACAGCCGGGACTCCAGGAGGCTCTGATTCGTGTCGGCCCGCGCTGCGCGTGGAGACAGCGACGTACGCCGCGGGCGCGCCGACGTGGCTCTCTGGGATCGAGTCGATTTTCGAGGGGCGCTTGAAACCACGGCGCGTGTGAAAGAGATATGAACTCGTGACTTGAGTCGTTTTGATGGAGAACAGAATAGAAAATCTGATTCAGAGTAAATGCTACCAAAATTTGGTAGCACAGTTGTTAGCGGTAGTACAGGTGTTATCAACTTTTTAAATTTAATGTTGTTAACACCTGTTCTTTAGGCAGTATGAAGACTTTTCTTAAAATCCAATTTCTTCGAATATTACTACTTATTTACTGTCAAGAACTTAGAAAGTTTATTTCAACAACCAACATACTTACAACCAAGACACCTTCATTTCACACTCTTGCTTATACATATTTTATATACCAATTCTATATTTTTTATTTTAATAGCATTACACTGTAAAAGTTTTAACTAATCGTATTATACCCATGTAAAAAAACTTGTTAACAGTAGTTCTTATAAGACAAACCTGGTTTAGTTTAAGAATTACAGTATAATGTATTAGATATTTATATTATAAATAAATAAATAAATAAAAAAATACGCAAGTTCATTCATCTTTGCGATGAAAACAAGTAAGTTTTTTATTCCATTGAAAAATTACTACTCAATATTCAGGATTTTTTTGCAACAGCCAAACATTTGACTTTTGGTTTTGAATTAATGTCAGCGTGAAGTTCATATTCAGTTTTGAGTAAAATAAAAACGAAAACATTCGCTTTTCAACCGACTTAAAAAAAAAAACATACAGACGAATTGATAACCTCCTCCTTTTTTTGAAGTCGGTTAAAAAGGAGGAGGTTCTCAATTGGTCTGTATGTTTTTTTTATGTTTGTTACCTCATAACTTTTGCCTGGGTGAACCGATTTTGATGATTATTTTTTTAAATGAAAGCTAATGCTTCCCAAGTGGTCCCATTTTAATTTGGTTAAGTTCTTACAATGATATCCATGAGAAAATCATATAAGTCTTAAATTTGTATTAAAATGTGCACGACAAATGGACGAATAACTCAATATAACGCCAACCGATTTCGGTGATTCTTTTTTTATTGGAAAGGACGTGTACAAATTAGTAACTGTGCTTCAGATTCACTAAAAATAAACAAATAAAAAAAATTTACAAAAAAAATAACCGACTTCAAAGAAAAAGCACTAAAAAGTAAAAAAATCGTAACGCCGAATTAAAAAAATAACAAAAATCATAACTACAAAAATGGCAATTATTTTTAACTTTTTAGTGCTTTTTCTTTGAAGTTGGTTATTTTTTTTGTTAAATTTTTTTTTGATTATCTAAAGTCTCGATGACCGCAAGAGTCACTGATTTTTTTAAAATTGATTTAATAAAAAAAAATCCTTAACGTAAAACAATATTATGACCCGACGGTTTACACCTGCTTAAAATAATGAATGTTCGCGAATGTTTTTACGATCATCTCGTTTTTCCTATTGAAATGTAATTAATTAAAGCCCCGGATGAATTTTCTTTTTCTTTTAAACCTTTGCCTTGTGTACAGTGGAACTTGGAACAAAATTAACGTTGTTTTTGTTTAATCAGCCTAGTTTTTTTCTCAGGGTTAGTTGCATATACAATGATTTTATGTATATTTCTCCTTAAATGTATTGCCCGAAGTCATCGTATTTGGTCCGTTCATATTTTGCTTGAGCCATTTCCTCTAACTTTGGTCTGTTGCCCACTGCACATATATTTACATTTACATATCATTTGATGGAAATGTAAATTCCCTTCACACCGCGAATGCTTTTTTGTTTTCTATAACATTAATCAAATTTACATTGCCTCGGGTTTATTTTTCTACATAACTGTACATACGTGCGTATTAGCGAAATCCCTACCTAATATTATAATTCAATGAAAGTGTGTGTTGGTTTGTTGTTTTTTCACGCAGCAACGAAAGTACGTCCGTTTTTTAAATAGGACGCGATTTGTTAATGGGCCGGAATGACATTTTATCTCAATCCGGCCCATTAAAAAATGTATTTTTAAACACATCAAAAATAAAATCGTATTTTTTTCCCAAGCGTACCGAATTCGCTGAGATATAAAACGTCAACGCAAAAGTAATATCGCCCGGTCAGGCTAAGACACTCGTCGTACGTGATCTTATAAGAGACGACAGCCTTAAATGTGGACCCAGTTATTTATTTTCGCGCCACAGACGTGCCTCCCCGTGCCTCCCACTTCAGCTGAAGTGTGAATAATATCCCCCTGACGCCTACCCCTTCTACAAATGGGGAAAGTAACTTAATTCAATTGATTGATTAATGATTTTGATTACAACTGATAACATTTTCCTTAGCTTGTGGATTTATATTTTGAATATGGTGTAATTCGACGAGACCCCCTAAGTAAACTAGCTGAAAATGCCCTAAGTAGAAGGTCTGACCATTAGCAATACTTTATTTACATTATTATAAAACAATAATCCTCTTGTAGTTAACTTGTTTTTTTTCACTTGCAAATATATTTAAAACAAATGTAAAAAAGGTGCCAGAACTTTTATGACTTACAGGAAAAGAAGAAACCACAATGGATATAAACTTATTTGTTTGTGCATAAATTATATTGGCACTTATATCTAGCGATCACGTTAATTTCAAATTTCTTTTCAATACCAAAGATCGATTTTTAAATACAACATTATTTGTTTTTCAATAAATTACATTTTCACTTGTATCTACCGATCTTTAAATTTGTAATGCAACGGATCGATTTTTTTCAGCTTAGTAAAAAAAAATAACACAACCCGAGAAATACTAATGAGTAATTATCACTCTGAAGTTCCATTTGGAATTGTTGATGCTTTTCCCTAAATCTTATTACATTGTTTATTGTTATTACTGAATAACTTTGAAGTACCTATCCTAAAAGCCTCAAAACTACTCAAGCCAGATGTTTTGCTTACTACATTTCTAGTTTTCGAAGCCGATCACATATGGTAATAACATAGAGAAAAGATGAAAAGAACAACCTCAACAATCCTTCCTTTTAGATTTAGTTATTTCGCTGGCTCCCCGCAGGGAGATATAAATGCTTCGAAGAAAAATATGTTCAATCTCTCCCACGCAGAGGAAGTTATAAGACTTATTGGTTTTTTTTCTCACCGAATTCAACGTACTATTGGATTATTGTGCGAGAGACTGGAAGTTGGTATGCGAACTCCTGCCTGAGATTTCGTATAAGGACCTACAATTTTACATGGATTCCTAACCATGGAACAGCTCGCATTCGTGACTAAAAGCACTTATCCACGTTAGAAAGACAATAAACGTGGTGCATGATCGAATTTGATTACAATGACAATAAACTATTGATAATAATCTGAGAAGTTCTCATATATCGAGTGAATCTACACAATGTAAAGCTATATTGTCTTCACGAAAGCTTTCGGTTCAAAATAACCAGTAATAAAACGGCAAAGAAACCGCACTTCCGTTATAACAACAGATAGGCACTCATTACAAGCAGCCTCGCCTGAAGCGACAGACGGAAGTGTCAAAACTCACACCACTCCACCGATGTAGAATAAGATAATGTATGCGATGACTTTGAACATTTCGTACTCGCGGTCGTCGTTACCTATACGCCGCTTCCACACACTGACGGGCTATAACGAACCCGTTTTAAAACAAACTTTAAAAAATACGAAATTATTTAATGATTTCATTAAACTATCGGTGAACCGATAAATTTCTCGGAAACATGTTAGGGATAAAAAGTAAATCAAATGTCTCTAGTAAGCTGAGCTGCCCTAATCTAACTCAACTCAACCTAATCTGACAATATATATTTAGACATTATGATTATTATTTTCCAAACCTTTGCCCCATGATTGTTTGTTTGTAATGAACGCACTGACAGGTAAAATTGCACGGTACCTGGTGGTCTACACAAAGACCTACCCTATTATAGACTAAGAAAATCGTTTTACCATTTCAAGACACTTCTACTGACTAAAAGTGTTTAACAAAATGGTAAAATATTTATTTCTTACCGATGTATGTCAAACATCTAAGGTAACCGTAATAAACTTGAATGTAACTTATTATTCTCTGTAAGTGAATGTCCTGTTCTTAGGAGAAATAAATCATCTTGAAATAAAAGAAATCGGCCGTCTATGTAACTAGGCATAACCAGTAATATTTCTTGTTTTAGTATATTTCCCTGGAATTGAGCCCTGCCTGAATTTAGTTCCAGAATTGAAAAATAGTATTTTCCCAGCATCAAAAGAATCTTTTAATTCTTATTGGGTGCATGCCGGCCGACCAGCAAATTAATATCTAAGAGAATATACGAACATAATTCAATGGCTGATTTCCTGTGCACGTGTGAATGCGCCACGAAGAGTAATCATCATTGACACGGCGCTCACACTTGGCGAATTTAGAACGCATCACAGTTATGCCAATTGAGGTCTGTAAGTACATAGGCAAATACCTAAAATATGTGATTAGCGGGTAGCAGCACTATTCTTTAAGATAATCGCCAGTTACGGTACTATTGGCGAACTTGTCTTTTTTTTATTTAACTGGACATGTATAGCTAATACCAAAGAACCAACGTCGTGATTAGCCTAACTCACCGAATCCCTTAAGGAATTATCATGCCAGGACCTTTACTAAATGAGGATGGCCATATGAATGTAATGGAAGATGCGTACAATGTTTTGTGGGTGTTTCGAACATTTTATCATCAAATACGATAGTACCAACCCGGGTGGGCTTAACCCTATCTGCTAGTAGGGGAAGGGGATTTTCTGTTTTACATGGACTCCGAACCATGGAATAGTTTGCATTTGCAACGAAATGCACTTTCGAACTCAGAAAGAGAAAGAAAGTGGTGCAAAAACCTCTAGTATGGAAGGCAAGTCCACGCGCCCCTGAGCTATATTTCTGAGGACTTTTATGTAGTATTAATGTTTGTTTTATGTTTATTATATCGTAGGTTTTCTCTTTTAAAAGTATTCTAGCAGATACATAAATTATCATAAGTTGCCTTGACATGTATGCAAATGTAGAACACATTTTGAAAACGAAAGTCCACTATTAATACCACGGTACAACCTATTGACCGCGATATATCGAGACACAACGAGTATTCTTCTCACATTATACTTTTTTAACCGACTTGAAAAAATTAGGAGGTTCTCAATTTCACTGTATATTTTTTGTATGTTTGTTACGAGTTTACTCCGGAAGTTATGAATTGATTTTTATAGTTTGGTAAGTCATACTTCAAAAATGGTGCCTTGTAAATTGTATCGTAATTTATTCAGCGTTTTTTTAATCGACTTAAAATAACCGGCCAAGTGCGAGTCGGATTCGCACACGAATGGTTCCGTACCATCGCACAAGATTTAACACAAAAAAACACGTTTTTTGTATGGGACCCCCTTTTAATTTTTATTATTTTTTATTTTACCTATTTGTTATTATAGCGGCAAAATAAATACACACTCTGTGAAAATGTCAGCTGCCTCCCTATTACGGTTCATGAGATACAGCCCTTTGACATACGGACGGACGGAGAGCGGAGGCTTAGGTGGCTCGTAGCCTAGTGGTGCGGGGACTGGCCTAGCGTACCAGAGGCCTGGGTTCAATACCGACATGCACCACTGTCTTTCTCTTTCCGAGTTCGAAAAGTGCATTTAGTCACGAATGCGAGCTGCTCCATGGTTCGGAATCCATGTAAAACCCCTACTAGGTGGTAGGGTTTAAGCCCGCCCGGGTTGGTACCATCGCATTGGATGAAAAGATGGTCGAAGCGGCAATGAAAAATTGTCCGTGTTTTCCATCCAGTTCAATGTAGCCGTGCTCATAAAGGGAAGGTCCTGGCATGGCAACAAATTCCTTCGGGAATGTGGTGTATTGGGCTAATATCATAACGGTAGATGTGTGGTATTAGCCATCCATGTCAGGTCGCATAAAAAAAAAAATAGGGTTCCGTTTTCACCCTTTGGGTACGGAACCGTACAAAGGAGCAGGTTCTCAATTCGACTGTATGTTTTTGTAAACATTGTGAAGGCATTTCAACCTCTCAGTTACTTAGGAAACCAAAATGGTTTCGGGAAAATCTCCACTCATATCCAACCTTATTAAAACCAATTATTTTCTGGTAAGTTAAAAAAAACGAGTTGGTGGAAAAATACACCTATCATCAAACGTCCAACGTTTTTTTTTCTCTTCATTAAAAATAACATAACTTTACCGAAGAAGAAAATGATAACTGCTGGAAAATACGCTTACAAATTGCAGGAGTACTTCGCAGTAGAAGTCGACCTTCGACTCTTTTAGTGTACACTTTTTTATATAATCACCATCGTGTACAATTTGTAGTTAACAATTAATTTGTGTTCGATTACATCAACGTTGTCATTAATTATCTTTTATAATCGTGATTAATAAATAGGTGTTGTGACTCTCAAATTTTTCAGAAGACCTAAAATAAAGTAAATATCCAACATATAGTTGGTATAGTATACCAACGGGCTGTACGTCATTCTATTTCATTTAATTTTTCGGCATATAGCTGGTGCCACGATTTTTTACTACAGTTAAACAGTAAGTTATTGAAATACAGTTTTTATACATCTACATTTTTAGGGTTCCGTACCCAAAGGGTAAAAAAGGAACCCTATTACTAAGCCTCCGCTGTCCGTCCGTCCGTCCGTCCGTCCGTCCGTCCGTCTGCCCGTCTGTCTCGTGAACCGTAATAGGTTGGAAGCTGAAATTTTTACGGATTGTGTATTTATTTTGCCGCTATAACAACAAATAGGTAAAATATAAAAATTATAATAATTAAAGGGGGGCCCCATACAAAAAATGTGTTAAAATTTTTTTTTGTTAAATCTTGTACGGAACCCTTCGTGTGCGAATCCGACTCGCACTTGGCCGGTTTTTAATTATACCAAACTATGAAATAAGTAGCAATAATATTATTTTATGTCAAATGCTCGATACTATAACATGCTTGACACGTGCGTCTTGCACGCGTCTGGTGTGGCACTACGAGTCAGCAGATTGGGACGGAATGAGAGAACACTTCTCCTCCTTCCCTTGGAGGCAGCTCTGTTTCAGCGCTATGGATCCGTCGAGCTGTGCTAATGCCGTTTCCGAGGTGATTCAGGGAGCTATGGAATTATTTATTCCTAGCTCTACCAAATCCCTCGGTGGTAAATGCCAGCCATGGTTCAACGCGGAGTGCGCGGTCGCCTGTTCAACTAAGAACGCGGCCCACCGTGCATGGTTTCGTGCGCGAACACGACGTGACCCAAACCTGAAGACGCTGAAACAGGCCCTTAACGTAGCCTCCAGATCTAGTAAGAGAATAATTGCCAGAGCGAAGTTCGAGCATATCAGCAGAATTGGCGAGAAGTTGATCAGCCACCCGACTGGGAGCCGTCAATTCTGGTCCCTCGCCAAATCTGTCGAAGCAAATTTCTGCCGCTCCTCACTTCCACCATTGCAGCAGCCTGACGGATCACTCGCTTTTTCCGCCAGAGAGAAGGCCGACCTTCTCGTGGGCCTCTTTGCGGCGAACTCACGCCTGGATGATGGCGGCTCCACTCCGCCTTCTATCCCCGGGTGCGAAGTGTCTATGCCGAGCATACAGTTCCGTCAGGGAGCTGTGCGGCGTGAGCTCTTCGCCCTAGACTCCAGGAAGGCGAGTGGCCCTGATGGTATTCCTGCGCTCGTGTTAAGGAATTGTGCTCCCGAACTAGCTCCTGTCTTAACCCGCCTTTACCGCCTATCGTACTCCACTGGTTGTGTGCCTGCAGCTTGGAAATCGGCCAACGTTCAGCCCGTGCCTAAAAAGGGTGATCGATCGGACCCGGCCAACTACCGACCCATAGCCATCACCTCTCTTCTCTGCAAAGTGATGGAGCGCATCATTAACTCTCAGTTGATGAAGTATCTAGAGAGCAATGAACTTCTCAGCGATCATCAATACGGCTTCCGTCCGAATCGATCTGCTGGGGATCTCCTAGTATACGTCTCACATGAGATGGGCGATGCGCTCGAAAATCATGGCGAAGGTATGGCTATCGGTCTGGATATCGCTAAAGCATTTGACCGGGTCTGGCATAAGGCACTGCTTTCCAAGCTGCCCTCTTACGGCCTTCCACCCGAGCTGTGTGACTGGATCGCCGACTTCCTGCATGACCGCAGCATAAAAGTCTTGGTTGACGGTTGCTGCTCCAAAGCCATGTCTGTGAATGCCGGCGTACCGCAGGGCTCTGTGTTGTCCCCAACCCTTTTTCTGCTGCACATCAATGACCTGCTCAATTTGGGCGACATTGATTGCTACGCAGATGACAGCACGGTGCTAGCCAGGTACACCAGTCACCAGACCGCAAGCCGGGCTGAAGTGGATGACGATAGACGGCGCCTCGTTGCTAGACTCGAAGAGACCCTGGAAAAAGTTTCCGGGTGGGGTCTCCAGAACCTCGTCGAGTTTAACGCGAGCAAGACGCAGGCGTGCGTGTTCAGTGCGAAGCGAGCTCCGTTCAGTGCGGCTCCGACCTTCCAGGGAGCAACTCTACATATTGACGACCACATAGGGATCCTTGGTGTTGACCTGACGCATGACCTTAATTTCGGACGCCATATCGAGGATAAAGCCAAGCTCGCCTCAAAAAAGCTGGGAGTCCTCAACAGGGTGCGTCAGTACTTCACGCCTGACCAAAAACTGCTTCTTTACAAGGCGCAGATAAGGTCCTGCGTGGAGTACTGTTCGCACTTGTGGGACGGCTCAGCTAAGCACCTGCTTGGCTCCCTGGACTCGATACAGCGTCGGGCCGTGCGTCTTGTTGACGACCCCGAGGTATACCTAAATTTGGAGACCCTTCAACTCAGAAGGGATGTAGGGTCTCTCTCTGTCTTCTATCGTCTTTACCATGGAGAATGCTCGTCGGAGCTGCATAACGCTGTTCCTCCGTCCCCTTTCTACCTTCGGTCAACGCGGAACAGGGAGAAAATGCACAAATTCACAGTCGACATTCCAAAAATAAGAACTCACCGATCCTCTAGATCCTTTATCTATAGGGTCGGTAAACAATGGAATGAACTCCCTTCCGAGGTATTTCCCCCAAATTACGACCTGGGGTCCTTCAAACGTGGTGTGAAGAAGCACCTGGCCGGCCGGCATGGTTTTCGCAGCCCCCCTGAATGTTCGAAAACCCATGGGCGTCGTCGGGCACCTTTAGGTCCTGGCGTACGCCATATGCCGCGCTTAACATAAAAAAAAAAAAAAATGCTTCTTAGAATGTATTTGCCTTCCAGTCCGTTGAAAACATTTGAACTCTTTCTTTAACGATGCACGGTGGGAGTTTATTGAAGAACCTGACGCTGTTGCAAATAAAATTTTAAAGTTTTACTGCGTTCCACTAGAGGTGGTCTTATTAAATCTTTGGCTCTAGTGATGTTGCCATGGAAATCTTTAATACGAGGGATATTTTAAAAATTGTTACGGGAATACATGAGACACTCGTCTCACAGATAAATCTGCAGTGGCTAATAACATTCTTATACTAGATTAAATAAAAATGCTTTCCAGTATTTTAGCTTATTGTTATTTACTCGGCCACGTATTTTCATGTCGCTTTACCGGAAATTGAGACTTTTCGAGGTTAATTTCTGTTATAACAACGTCGATTTTTATAGGGATTATTAAGAATTAAATCTCTCCAGTGCATCGATATGAAAGTACTTCACTGTACCTATATACATATCTATGTTAACAAGAACCTGATTTGCACCGCTATTTACTCTTTTTTAGGCTTCGAATTTAATTCACGTATCTATTGGAATAGATTGTCTGGATAAAAGATTACTGAATAGATACATTCATCGAAACATTTAAATTAATATGTTTACACATACATAAGTTCTTGCATTGTAATGTTCTGGTGTGTTCTATATACAAACGCCAAGACACAGCATTCTTAAGGTGGGCATACAAACGGGGAAAGAAGATCCCACCCATATTTCTTGTCAAAGATACCATATTTTGCTTAAAATAGCTTTATTTGATCGAACTAGATGTCTGATGACCGTTGGCATTGTAAAATTGTGTTTGGTTTCTAATTTATAAGGTCCAAAAGTTCGAATTTTTCGCGCGTTTTTTACAATAATTTAGAGGTGAATATCTTAAAAAGATTAGTCATCAGAAATAGATTATTTAATCAAGATTTATAATCTATTTGGTTTTTGTTAGATTTTTGACTACAGCGGTCGTGGTTTACTTTTAGCTATAAGTCGTTTTGTAATTAAAATTTTCGTAAATCTTACTTAATCATACACTATGCAAATTGTCTTTTTTGTGGACATGTTGCATCTTCCTCATCACGGAGCCTGTCTTATTCTTTGAAACAGAGAAGGTCCCAGAGCGCATCAGCACGGTTTTGTACCGTGCCCGCGAATGAGGTCGTCCCGCCGGGTTGGGCCACCTTAAGGTGGCCCATCCCGCTCATCTCCCCATACAAAAGGGGAAAGAAGATCACGCCCATATTTCTTGTCAGAGATCCAAAATTTTGCTCAAAATAGCTTTATTTGATGGAACTAGATGTCTGATGACCATTGGCATTGTAAAATTGTGTTTGGTTTCTAAGTTATAAGGTCCGAAAGTTCGCATTTTTCGCGCGTTTTATACAATAACTTTGGAGGTGGATTACGCAATGATAAAGTAAAAACATCTTAAAAAGATTAGTCATCAGACATAGCTTATTTAATCAAGATTTACAATCTATTTAATTTTTGTTCGATTTTTTACTACAGCAGTCGTGGTTTACTTTTAGCTATAAGTCGTTTTGAAATTAAAATTTTCGTAAATCTTACCAAATCATACATTATGCACATTGCCTTTTTTGTGGACATGTTGCATCTTCCTCATCACGGAGCCTGTCTTATTTTGTGAAACAGAGAAGGTCCCAGAGCGCAACAGCACGGTTTTGTACCGTGCCCGCGAATGAGTTAGGGCCGCCGGGTTGGGCCACCTTAAAGGAACTTATTGACTTTTATTGGGACGGCCGGAAAACGTGGACAAACTTTCATTGCCGCTTCTACCATCCTTCACTCGATGCGATGTCAACCCGGGCTGGCTTATGGGAACCTTCGGTATAACATGGAAAACGGAACAAAATACCATGGAGAATGCTCGTCGGAGCTGCATAACGCTGTTCCTCCGTCCCCTTTCTACCTTCGGTCAACGCGGAACAGGGAGAAAATGCACAAATTCACAGTCGACATTCCAAAAATAAGAACTCACCGATCCTCTAGATCCTTTATCTATAGGGTCGGTAAACAATGGAATGAACTCCCTTCCGAGGTATTTCCCCCAAATTACGACCTGGGGTCCTTCAAACGTGGTGTGAAGAAGCACCTGGCCGGCCGGCATGGTTTTCGCAGCCCCCCTGAATGTTCGAAAACCCATGGGCGTCGTCGGGCACCTTTAGGTCCTGGCGTACGCCATATGCCGCGCTTAACATAAAAAAAAAAAAAAATGCTTCTTAGAATGTATTTGCCTTCCAGTCCGTTGAAAACATTTGAACTCTTTCTTTAACGATGCACGGTGGGAGTTTATTGAAGAACCTGACGCTGTTGCAAATAAAATTTTAAAGTTTTACTGCGTTCCACTAGAGGTGGTCTTATTAAATCTTTGGCTCTAGTGATGTTGCCATGGAAATCTTTAATACGAGGGATATTTTAAAAATTGTTACGGGAATACATGAGACACTCGTCTCACAGATAAATCTGCAGTGGCTAATAACATTCTTATACTAGATTAAATAAAAATGCTTTCCAGTATTTTAGCTTATTGTTATTTACTCGGCCACGTATTTTCATGTCGCTTTACCGGAAATTGAGACTTTTCGAGGTTAATTTCTGTTATAACAACGTCGATTTTTATAGGGATTATTAAGAATTAAATCTCTCCAGTGCATCGATATGAAAGTACTTCACTGTACCTATATACATATCTATGTTAACAAGAACCTGATTTGCACCGCTATTTACTCTTTTTTAGGCTTCGAATTTAATTCACGTATCTATTGGAATAGATTGTCTGGATAAAAGATTACTGAATAGATACATTCATCGAAACATTTAAATTAATATGTTTACACATACATAAGTTCTTGCATTGTAATGTTCTGGTGTGTTCTATATACAAACGCCAAGACACAGCATTCTTAAGGTGGGCATACAAACGGGGAAAGAAGATCCCACCCATATTTCTTGTCAAAGATACCATATTTTGCTTAAAATAGCTTTATTTGATCGAACTAGATGTCTGATGACCGTTGGCATTGTAAAATTGTGTTTGGTTTCTAATTTATAAGGTCCAAAAGTTCGAATTTTTCGCGCGTTTTTTACAATAATTTAGAGGTGAATATCTTAAAAAGATTAGTCATCAGAAATAGATTATTTAATCAAGATTTATAATCTATTTGGTTTTTGTTAGATTTTTGACTACAGCGGTCGTGGTTTACTTTTAGCTATAAGTCGTTTTGTAATTAAAATTTTCGTAAATCTTACTTAATCATACACTATGCAAATTGTCTTTTTTGTGGACATGTTGCATCTTCCTCATCACGGAGCCTGTCTTATTCTTTGAAACAGAGAAGGTCCCAGAGCGCATCAGCACGGTTTTGTACCGTGCCCGCGAATGAGGTCGTCCCGCCGGGTTGGGCCACCTTAAGGTGGCCCATCCCGCTCATCTCCCCATACAAAAGGGGAAAGAAGATCACGCCCATATTTCTTGTCAGAGATCCAAAATTTTGCTCAAAATAGCTTTATTTGATGGAACTAGATGTCTGATGACCATTGGCATTGTAAAATTGTGTTTGGTTTCTAAGTTATAAGGTCCGAAAGTTCGCATTTTTCGCGCGTTTTATACAATAACTTTGGAGGTGGATTACGCAATGATAAAGTAAAAACATCTTAAAAAGATTAGTCATCAGACATAGCTTATTTAATCAAGATTTACAATCTATTTAATTTTTGTTCGATTTTTTACTACAGCAGTCGTGGTTTACTTTTAGCTATAAGTCGTTTTGAAATTAAAATTTTCGTAAATCTTACCAAATCATACATTATGCACATTGCCTTTTTTGTGGACATGTTGCATCTTCCTCATCACGGAGCCTGTCTTATTTTGTGAAACAGAGAAGGTCCCAGAGCGCAACAGCACGGTTTTGTACCGTGCCCGCGAATGAGTTAGGGCCGCCGGGTTGGGCCACCTTAAAGGAACTTATTGACTTTTATTGGGACGGCCGGAAAACGTGGACAAACTTTCATTGCCGCTTCTACCATCCTTCACTCGATGCGATGTCAACCCGGGCTGGCTTATGGGAACCTTCGGTATAACATGGAAAACGGAACAAAATAATCGGAAACTTGATTCGACATGGCCACAGCGGGTCGCATAAAAAATGTTAGCGAGAGCCGCCATAAAATTAACTGCTAATTTAGCACAATCGAGTTCAAGAAGCCTTCGCAAGGTGAGGCGCGATTTCACTCCGGGCTGCGTCCGACCATGCCTGTCGAGCGCGCAACACCCGTCGATACTGACAATTATTGGATTCCAGGCGAAGTACATACTTCACCGTTCATGTGACAAACGACAGAGAAGTTGGGCATGTGGTATCTTGTGTCGAAGAACGCGGGTTCGAATGCCAGGGTGTGCACCTCTCTCTTAAGGCGCTAGGACTAGCCAACTACTCGCGCCATACAAATGCACTTTTTAACAAATGTAATAATATGTAGTGAAACGCTTCAGCAAATCCAAATAGAACTCCTGACTGATAATGGATTGTTAATATTTTTTTATTCCATCATTTATTTAAATAATAATAAAAATAAAAAAGTTGATTTTTCTCATTAGAAATCTGAAAGTAATTCGATTTCTAGATATAAGCAAAAACAGCATATATGCATAAACAAAAAATTCCATTTGCTTTTAGATTTCTACATTTAGTCAAAAAAGTTCGGAAATGGACACCGTTTCCGCAATGTATTTTGTATAGAAAAAGGAAACATACATTAACGAAAATAATTCGATTCCTAGACAAGGAATCATATATTGTAAGGATGACACTTATAATCGTCAGACTTAGTTAGTTAACTTGGGGTGCCTCGTCTAACTTTGCGATTTGGCTAGTACCAGGCCCTTAACGAGGTAGGTTGCACAGCTCGTGGTGCAGGGGTTAGAGGACTTGCCTTTCGTGCGAAAGGTTATGGTTCAAATCCTCGCCCGGTCATACACCGCTTTATTTCTCTTTCTGGGTTGGTTATGTGTTTTTCGTAACGAATGTGAGCTGTTCCTTGGTTCGAAAGCCATGTCAGTTAGTAGGGTTAAGCCCGCCCGGGTTGGTGGTTGAAGCGACAATGAAAAATTGTTCGCGTTTTCAATCTAGTTCAGTGTAGCCGTGCTCATAAAGGGAAGGTCCTGGGCGTGTATTCTTGGCATTCAGTCATTGCGGATTCAGTAGAGTTAACAGTAATGTCAAAGTAAATTCTTCTTCTGTTAACTCTACTGAATCCGCAATGACTGAATGCCAAGAATACACGCCCAGGACCTTCCCTTGGCATTCAGTCATTGCGGATTCAGTAGAGTTAACAGTAATGTCAAAGTAAATTCTTCTTCTGTTAACTCTACTGAATCCGCAATGACTGAATGCCAAGAATACACGCCCAGGACCTTCCCTTGGCATTCAGTCATTGCGGATTCAGTAGAGTTAACAGTAATGTCAAAGTAAATTCTTCTTTTGTTAACTCTACTGAATCCGCAATGACTGAATGCCAAGAATACACGCCCAGGACCTTCCCTTGGCATTCAGTCATTGCGGATTCAGTAGAGTTAACAGTAATGTCAAAGTAAATTCTTCTTCTGTTAACTCTACTGAATCCGCAATGACTGAATGCCAAGAATACACGCCCAGGACCTTCCCTTGGCATTCAGTCATTGCGGATTCAGTAGAGTTAACAGTAATGTCAAAGTAAATTCTTCTTCTGTTAACTCTACTGAATCCGCAATGACTGAATGCCAAGAATACACGTCCTGGTATGGCGCCGGAAATGCGGTGTGTTGGGCAATATCATGGCAGTAGATGTGGTATTATCCATGTCCATTAAAAGAGGTTACTTGATTGTTTACTTTCTTAATTGAGGTTTCATCTTCTCATTTAACTACACATTCAGTTGCAGGTAACGAGCCATTCGGTTTAACTAACGCATTGGATGAATGTAGATATAGGAAAACTTTCGGGCTCTATTTAGGATTTCGTTCGTTAAAAGGAAAAAAGGAATCTTTATAAAATTTTTCGTTGGTCATCTGTCAAGACCATTTTCCTCAACAACGCGTGGAAGTACCAAATTAAAATTCAAATACAATTATTAGGTATTTGGTCCCTTGGAGCTGTTTAATTCAATGCTATTTAAGAATACGGCCATTTATGCCCCATATTTTGACATTCGCAAATAAATCAAAACCTATAGAGTACTTCCCGTTGACCCAGAACCATGAAATTTAACAAAACGCAAAGTCTCACATCATAAGCAAAGGTAAAATTAATAAAATAGTTAATTTGTAGTTATATCACATTAAAAAATACAAATTTGTACGGAACCCTCGCTGCGCCGGCCAGACTAACGCTTCTCCGGTTGTTTCGAAAGAATTTCAATCCAGAACATACCCTAGAAGTGTGTGGCACTAGATAAGGCGCGACAGATAGAACATGAATAAACACATATGCTGCCACCCCCCGCCCTCCCACCGGGATGGCAGGGAGGAGGCGCCAACAACTGTGGTTACCCTCCCAGCAAATATACTGTGATCCAGGCAGCTGAGAAACAATAACAAAGAAAACCCTTTCAGAAGGTCAGATAAGTCCGAGATTAGGACTTACTCAAGACAAAGAACGGTCTTGCAACAAAAGAGTTCCCCCCAGACTGCTTAAATTATTTCGGTTTTTTCGCGAACTTATGAATGCTTAAGAGGACGTCCGCTGTTCTAAAGAAGTCGTCGGAAGAAATAGTGATTTATTTTCAGGAATATTCCAGCTATGAACATAAAAGGATGCTCAGATGGTCGAGATTCACGAATCTCTGGAGGATTAATCATTACCTGGAGCATCTCTGGAATGATGCTGCAAAAAGCAAAGAACTCGTCTCCTTTTATGTGGAACGCTTCTAAGTTAAATGAACGCAATTACTCGAATACTTCCAGGAAGGGTAACAGCGGTAGAAAAACATCAAACGCCTGGTTATTAAGTTAATAGGTTGCGATAATATGTGGAACGTGAGACAAATATAAGCGCAAAAAGGAACAACTTGGGTCTAATTTATAAACGATTTTCGACTGGCGCGTGCGTGCCAAATGAATAGTCAGACGTTATTTTTAGGTTTTCGATAACGTGGTAAAAAAACAACATGTGAATTAACAGGTTTGTCAGTTTTTTATTACCTGAGAATCGTACTCCGCTCTCGGGATGCATCCAAGAGCGAACCTCACAGCCCTCGGTCGATGCATAAACATAAATAATACCTTAACTTAACAATACCATTACATATTCTTTACATAATAATCTCACGCACACTGGTTCGGCGCGAGAACAGCGAACAATGCAGATGCGGTGTGAACGCAGTGCGTGAACCTCGAGTTTTAACTGAAACCACAACGCTTTGAACAGTGTATTCCTGGTATTCAGTAATCAGGAATCAGGAATCCTGAGTCTAGAAAACAGCTTTTCGTAGCTGTTTTCAAAGCGATTTTCTTGACGAAAATATTCCGGAGCATAGTTTTTTTAATCAATCAAGGTTTTCCGTAGAAAAACTCGCTTTGAAAATCGCTATAAAAGCGGTTTTATAGACTCAGGATTCCTGATTCCTGATTATTGAATGCCAGGAATAGACCTGCTGTACGCTACGAGGAATATGTAAAGATCTGGGATGCCACTCGGCTGTGGCCTTGCACGTGCGATGCAAAAATATATTTGTAAACATGTTTAACATTTGCATTGACGCGGGACGACGTTTTCAAGTTGTGGTCTCATTTTAATAGCATCGTTTTTGTTGCACTTTTTTTCCTTAACTTTAACGAGCTTACGTAACACACGTCACTGGTATCGATCGAATGTTTTTCCATTGGGACTTCACTCTTGAAACGCAAATGCGACTCAACGCGTCTCGCTATCCGGCGCGGTGTGGCGCGCCGCGGGACCGCACAGCCTTGACATTTCCCGGTCGTGCACGGGCGGCGCTCTCCCGCCGCGCCTTCCCGCCGTCGTCCGAAACTCTATTCACTCCGCCGTCAGTACCACCCGTAGGAGTAGCGCGGGTAGTCATTTCGGCGGCGGAATCGGTTCGCGCGCGGCACCGGCAGGTAGGGGTAGACCGCCGGCACGTTCACGTGCTCGAGGTTGTACCCGCGGCGCACCCTCCTGCTCGGCTTGAGGTGCAGGACGTTCGACTCGACGATGACGTTGTCGGCGGCGAGCGCGTCGTTTGGGAGCGGCCGGGTGATGAGCTTCGCGCGCTGCTTGAGGGAGAGGTCGTCCTCGCCGAGGATGTAGTGGAACAGCTTGTTGGGGACCTTGGACCCGTCGATCTCGCGCTCGTAGCCGAAGCGGGCGGGCTGCGCGCACGCAAGCTGCGCGGCTAGCGCGAACGCGAGTGCGGCTGACGCGTACATTTCGACGGCTCTCGGACCGGCGACTGTGAGCGCGCGCCGCCGCCGCCACTTTATATCTCCTCGAATCCCGGCGGCGCGCGTCCGTTCGGAAGACGCTTTTTTTTCTCGTGCGCTTCAACTTGAACTTGGTTACGAAAGAACGCCTCGGCGGTGACTTTATCTGAAATGTGGATTGACTATTCATGAGACTTCCGGAGTTACTGGGGCATTAATTTTGTGACCTTCCCATTCGCCTATTCTTATAAAGGCTGTTGTGAAGTCAAAGGAAATATTAGATTTGAAAAAAAAAACTAACGAAATCTATTGCCAGGCTCTAATATTTTCCTACCCCTAAACGTTGTCAGATATTATAATTATTTGATCACTAGAGAAAGCTTCATTCTTTGTCCGTATGTTTGGATTTTTTTGTAAATATCTGTATTTTTCATAAAAATATATCGAAAATTAACGTATAAAGTCTACCTTTTTCCAATGCTTATGAGCCCATATTAAAACAATTAAGCCATACAGATGTAGATTTAGACGATATATTTTAGAATTCAAAATTTCAAAACCTAGTAAACATTAAGAGGAATGTATAGGGTAACGACTCTCTTAATACGCGTTCTATCAATAAAATTTATGTTGCTGGGATCTCACAAAAAGCAGGAAACCATGCATATAGGTGAGTACGTTTATTTATTTGTGCTCATTTAATTAATATCATATCTAACATTGATTGCCTATTAATCAAATGCATATCAATACGCCTACCTTTGAATATTTAATATAATAATTAACAAATATTCTCGTTTGTGCCAACGCTGGGAATATCGCTACGGGATATGGTGCGCAACGAGGCAATTCGCCGACGTACCAAAGTAGTCGATATTGGACACCGGGTGGCTAAGCTCAAGTGGCAGTGGGCTGGTCATGTCAGCCGAAGAGACGACGACCGTTGGAGTAACCGTGTCCTACACTGGCGGCCGTGGACAGGAAAACGGAGTGTGGGAAGACCACCCGCCAGGTGGGACGACGACATCAAGTGCATTGGCGGAAAGCAGTGGTTCCGTACCGCTGAAGGCCGGGAGGACTGGAGGAAAATTGGAGAGGCGTATGTCCAGCAGTGGACGCAAACACGCTGACTGACTGACTGACTCGTTTGTGCATAAAAAGGGGAAACTAAGAACATAAAACGTCCAACAACATTGTAACATAAAAATAACACAACAAGCATAGACACCACGCATCGGACCACAATTCCCAAGGACGCTAAGTATACTATAGCATGCAAGCGCACACACTAATAGGGTGCACGCATGCCTAGGTATTGCACAAAGTATAACATAATGGCGCATGCACCGGCGATTGTGTCTATAATTTGATGTTGAGTCGATGGTCTGTGGTCGTGAACCTTGTTCTAATTCCATTACTCAAGTCGAAGTTACTTTCAACTGCAGGATAATCATATGTCGCCGTTCAGACATGAGTGTCCTGATGCGAGAGCGAATGATTGAGCAAGCGAAGCGAGGTCATAATTGCACTTGTGAGGTCTCCATGGTTACAAGAAAGCTTCAGAGTAAAGAACATTGTGTTTGGGACAAAGCAAAACTCGATGGTAGAAGAGTTAGTCCGAATCTTGCAAGTTACCTTTGTATTGTGTGAAGTAATATAGAAGGAATGCAGTTTATTCAACATACATTAAAGGTGACCGAAGTCATAAATATCTAAAAACCTAAACCATTTTTGGGTGAACCCTTTAGTAACAACCGTCTCAAAGTATTGGTCATGCTTCCATCGTCGAAGCATCAAAATTCAACTTTTTCATCACTGCTACTTAAGGCGCTAAGACTAGCCAACTACTCGCGCCATACAAATGCACTTTTTAACAAATGTAATAATATGTAGTGAAACGCTTCAGCAAATCCAAATAGAACTCCAGACTTATAATGGATTGTTAATATTCTTTTATTCCATCATTTATTTAAATAATAATAAAAATAAAAAAGTTGATTTTTCTCATTAAAAATCTGAAAGTAATTCGATTTCTAGATATAAGCAAAAACAGCATATATGCATAAACAAAAAATTCCATTTACTTTTAGATTTCTACATTTAGTCAAAAAAGTTCGGAAATGGACACCGTTTCCGCAATGTATTTTGTATAGAAAAAGGAAACATACATTAACGAAAATAGGTCGATTTATAGACAAGGAATTATATATTGTAAGAATGACACTTATAATCGTCAGACTTAGTTAGTTAACTTGGGGTGCCTCGTCTAACTTTGCGATTTGGCTAGTACCAGGGCCTTAAAAATCCGGGGCATTGACATATTGCTACAAATAAAAAAAAACGGTAGAAGTGAGTCCACAAGAAGTGTGTGCAAACACAGGTAACCCAAGATGGCAGAAATCACATTAACCTTATTAGCTAAACAAATTTTGAGTCAACCATCTGAAGAAATCGAATAACTTCTTGATTCCCTACCTTCACAAAATTCCGGGCAAATTGAAATACTTAGGTACTCTTTAACTTGAGTGCATGTGTAAGCATTCCTATTGACATAAGATTATCGTATTTCATACTTACTTGCCTTGTATGTAACGAAATGGCATGCAATCGAAGGCGAACGACCTGATTGAGAACCTTTCTTGCGAATCCTGGAGCGAATACTTCTCGTTAATCTCGACAAGGAACCCGTTTTGGGAGCTTTCTTTCTCGTGGTCGTGTTGTATGTGTCTCGGGTTTCCAAAACGAAGGGTTATCGACCGCAGACTACCGAGACGATGGGCCAGGGAACCCGAATTTCTGATATTTGCTTATTTCCGTACCTTCCGAACAGGCAGGCACTAGTTGTTTAAAATAGTTTGTTCGAAAATACCAAGCTTGGCTACTATATGCTGGCAGGCACCATAGATAAAAATGGAGGAGATATGGCGATGGAGAGGTAGGTAAAACTCATGATATAAGATAATGTGCGATCACAGGAAACTTCTCTTCATATATGCTCTCCGATTACAGGGAATATTTACTTATAACCAATGAGGTCCAACCTAGATCAAGTAAAAATATTTGCACATCGCTATTACTACTAAAGGATGATGGTCAAAATTTATGAGAATTGGTAATAGAAAACCAATAGCATGAAGGTATGCATTAATGGGAAGGTCTTTTAATTAGAATATTTTATTCAGTAAGGAATCTTAAATTTTTCGAACTGTACACTCTAGAACACGGCTGATTTGGTATTGCTATTGGTGCCAAAACGCCAACTGTCCTTTACAATATACGGTGGTACTATAATATACCTGCTCTCCTTATTAAAAACGCAATAACTACATATGGGTTAGGTCATATGTAGTTACCGCCCTTTTAATAAGGAGGTAAGAGTGACTTTAGTAATTAATTTATATATTGTTTATGGTAAATAAATTAACCCATGTTTCTTATTGTAAGACTTTCCTGGAGTTTCTTAACCATAATAAAAAAACTAAAAAAACACGCTTTTATAGCTAACCGAACTAAAAAATAGAAAATAATTTTTAATTTTAAAGAGTTTATATTACAGTAGTAGAAGATCGAACAATCAATCAGAATTTATCACCTCAAGATAAAATTATAATAAAGTTTCAGTTATTAACAAAATAATTCAATTCAGAGTAAAAAGCGTGGGGTGCATTTTACTACTTTTCATAACTCTCCTCTGATAGACAGTTGCAAATAGAATGATTGTTACATTTACTTTATCAAGCACCCCACGCTTTTTACTCTGAATTGAATTATTTTGTTAATAACTGAAACTTTATTATAATTTTATCTTGAGGTGATAAATTCTGATTGATTGTTCGATCTTCTACTACTGTAATATAAACTCTTTAAAATTAAAAATTATTTTCTATTTTTTAGTTCGGTTAGCTATAAAAGCGTGTTTTTTTAGTTTTTTTAAACTATTATTTATTTTTCATTTTTTAGTTCGATTTTTCGAATTCATATGCATTATTTGTACTCCAATCAATAAGACTTTATAATTACAATTTTTTTGATCGTATTAAATTCCTTCCTTATCGACTGTAATTTCAAAGCATTGGTGTTTACCAAATTTTGTCCCGTAAAATAAATAGATTAACAATTTATGTTCGGTTGTACAATCTCTTTATTAGATAGGTAGGAACTAATGTTAATAAAATACATATTTAATTTAGACTTAAAGATAAAAAACTTCTTCTAAAAGAGCCGGAGCTTCAGCTGTACCTAGAATACTGGCGGTGTTGCCTCTTTGGATTTCGAGGCTTATTCGCCGGACAAAATGTGCCCCGGACCTGGGATCACCAGAACTTTCATTTAAAAGTTTGCCTAACGTTGAAGCAAAAGTTATCGCTTCTGGTGACCATGAACCGAGTGTCTCGGCGGCGAAAGCTAAAAACTCAAAAGAACTCGCCACGCAGCTGTATTTTTGATGTTTATTTGCTGCTGCCCTCTCAGCTGCCGCTCCGCCCGCGCGAGAAGTGGCCTGAATGTAGGACGGCGCCAGAGTATCCACACAGGTGGCGTCCCATATTAATGCCTTTCCACTTGCCCACGGCACTAAGGTCACCCCGTCCGGGCGTTTACCATCCGAGCGACTGATTCCTGGGGGCTCGGTGATGCTGGGGTAGTTTGCTGTCACCAGTGCTCTTTTTATAATGTTATTTATATTGTAATGGCGGGATAAACGACCAGCGCTCCTTTGGCATGATAAACCGTGGTGGCCCCATTCGGTAACGTTGGTACCACAGACGCACGTATGAGGATGGCACAATCTAGCACCGACTCGAAGGCCTATTGAAATTCTGAGAGTGTTACTGTCAAGCAGAGTGCCTAGGCTTGGTGATGGATAGGCCCCCCGCCCGACTGATGATGCTAGAATGCGAGCTTTGTCAATGTCAGCACTATTCATCAAGAGGGAAGAGTGTATAGATTTTATAATCGGCAAATCCCAGGCTTTTTGGAGTTTAAGACGGATTGGAATAGGTTCTTCTGGGCACCTGGATTTCCAACCTTCGATAGCCCTGTTCAAGCAGTCCACCTCGAAATCACAGCCAAGTGATGGTGAAAGAATACTACCCACGAGTGGTAAACTGCTGTGGACGGAACTCAAAAATGCTGGAAGTGCAACATCTTTTGTGCATCGTATGCCAACTCCGCCGAAGCCTATGGGAAGAGAGGCTTGTATCCAAGCATTTCCTTCTAATTGAATGTTCGTTATTTGGGATAGGCCTTTTTTGACAATAGCGTCTATTTTAGTTAGTGCTTCTGTATTGCGCCATAAAGGGCAACAGCGCATAAAGTATGTGAATCGTGGGATACCAAAACAAAATTTAAGGAGATGTAAGCCGACATGAGGTTGGATAGCACGAAGGCGATTTGTGAATATCTCCAACATATTGGTTTTATTTTCTAAAAGCGTTGTTGTGGATTGTTCCGTCAACGGGGCGCCCAGGAAGAATCTGTTCTCTTCAGTTAGAGTTTTGATTCCCGGTGTAATTTTTTCCAAAAGGCTTTTGATTTCTGTTGTCCTATCGGCGGTTAATTTCGAGAATATTGCTTCGCATTTTGTAGGGTTCAGCTCTGCATAAAGAATGAACAAGGTGAGAACGCAATTATCCTGAAAACATTTTTGCCTCCGTTGTACTGTACCAAGTATGGAGTGTACAGAGTCTCTACACTCCATAGTACCAAGTGCCCGAGCGAAAGAGTAAGTCCGAAAGTGCGGGCATGCGCAGATCTCGCGCTAGCTCTGTCTCTTTTACTCCACTACAGAGGATCTATAAAAGAATTTATTAATCCTGGCGGTCCTAATAAGGATAATGGGAAACTGTTATTAAATTATTGCATTGTCATCGGTCCTTGATACGTTTTTTTTATGTGACTTGACATGGATGGCTAATACCACACCCTCTGTCATGGTATTAGCCCAACACACCACATGGGAACTAGGTGCCATGCCAGGACCTTCCTTATATTGCTCGGCTACATTGAACTGGATGGAAAACACGGACAATTTTAATTGCCGCTTCGACCATCGTTCATTCAATGCGATGGTACCAACCCGGGCGGGATTAACCCTACCACTTAGTAAGTAAGGAAGGGGACCTACAGTTTAACGTGGAATCCGAACCACGGCCAGCCTCTCTCAACGGTCTAATGGTCACCCATCCAAGACCAGACCGGACCCAGCGTTGCTTAACTTCGGAGAGCGATCGCCGAAGTGTCGCGCCACTGGGCCACTGAGGCTGAGAATGCAAAGTTTCAAATTAATCAGACTTCTGGAAACTGGTGAAAATTAATCTCAAAGATTCCATTACATACATAGATACATGCAACCCAAGCTAATAAAAGCGTGTTAATGATTAATCCTGGCGGTCCTAATAAGGATAATGGGAAACTGTTATGAAATTATTGCATTGTCATCGGTCCTTGATACGTATGCAAAGTTTCAAATTAATCAGACTTCTGGAAACTGGTGAAAATTAAGTTCAAAGATTCCGTTACATAGATACATACATAGATACAACCCAAGCTAATAAAAGCGTGTTAAAAATGGCGTTTTATCTCGTCGATGGATCGTTTCGTCTCATTTCCGATTCTCTACAAAATAATTTGTAAAAAATGGAGCGGCGTTGGCGGTAGCGAGTTGCATTGTCAGCAATCAAATGAGTATCTCTAATAACGCTACCCACGATTGGTAGAACACAATGCAATTACTTTAAAGTTAAAACATATTGCTTTTATATCTTGCTTGCTGTGCAATAAAAATCTTATACACAAAAAGATGATGAAAAGTAAGAGATTTGTTTAAGAAGACCATATTCCCAACAGAACTGATGCTAGCGAGCTTCCACATATGTAGAGAAGATCTTTCAAGTCATTGTCCTCTGTAATAAGCGGAAAGCAGTGGTAAATATCGATCGATGACACCTGAGCCTCCATTACGAGTTACAGATTACTTATCGAAAAATCGCTAAGATCATCGATGTTCTGAGAGCGATAAAATCATATTTGGACTTTGGGTTGCATAGGAACAACAGGTTGCTAAAGAGATGACAGGTTTCTATACGCTTCCAAATATTGTATTTTAGTGTTAATAAATTTTCGTACTTAAATATTAATTATTATCTACATAAATGTATGCTTTAATACTGATGTTATTGAATATTTTTGTGGTAGAGCACCGAAAGTAGCAAATTTTTTCGGCTCAGAATAAATCTACAAACAAAGCGGGCGTAAAGTCAGCGCCCTGTTGGAAGACTCGACATACACTCATGTCATTATGAGCGTCTTAACCTTTTATTTCGATTGCCTCTTACGACAAGCATGAGATGAAATGCAGTGGAACCTATATGTTCTATTAAGTGCCAGAACGGCCAAAAACCACACATCAATACCCGCTTTGTTTGCACGTAATAACCCTGGCATCGAGTTCGATGACTGCAGACCTCTTTGTCGAACCAACAGTGACGTGTCAACTCGTCTGACATGACCCGAGCCCGCCTGTCTTATGTTCGATACCGGCGCTTCGCGCCATGTTGTTGACACCTCGGCTGTGCCTGGCTATTTATAGAGGTGCTTCGCTGCACACGAACTGCTCACGGTTGAGGGTCATTGACGAATGTGTCTTAGGGTTTTGGGAAAAGGGCTTATGCACTTTGAAACTTATACTATATAAGTGGAACGTGCTAGCAGCCATAGTGACAGAAGAAGATTTGAAATTGACAAGCATTGGAGTTAATTAAGTACACAATTCTGTTCACGATTTATTAGTTCAGAAAAACGATTTATCAGAAATGTATTTACATATTTTAAATGGCGCTAAAGTTGCTAATTAGACATAGGAAGTTCTTTATATGCTGTATTTGTTTGTTTGAACATAAATTATGTATAATTTTATTGGTAGCATTAGAAGCAGCGACATCTGCTTCCGACGGACACTGCGGAGGTCAACGTGCCATATCATATGCATATATCATTTCATGCTGCAATCATTTTGTAACATTTTTTGAATACATGTATCTACACAAAAATTATTGTGGATTCAGTAACTTTTAGTCAATAAGCTAAAGTGTTATAAACTAATTTCTTGGGTTCAATTCCTGGCTCTCGAAAAGGTATGATCCCAGGGTATCCATTGGTCGACTGATGTCAACGTTATTTCACCAATGTATTTTATGCACACCTAACCAGTGGCGAACGCATTGCTGTATCATCTAGATTCTGTCTAAAGCCAGGGGTTTCCTCCCAATATTTTCATTAACCGTACGTATTTGTATAATAGAGTGCACATGATCGAACTCAAAGCGAAAGAAACCAATGCGTCGTGGGGCCAAAATATACGTTATGAAGAGCCTACATTTTAAAATTTAAACACCCATTCCAACAAAGATGTCGCGCAGCTACCCTCGGGAGAAACCTGTTTTCTACATCTAAACATGTCCGAATTAAGTACATCATTCTTGAACATATATTTAAATCGTATAGTAGCTAGTCTAGGTTTTCATAAATTATATTTTCTCGTAAGTGACTGAGTTAAAATAAATTATATTTTGCATCATTTTTAACTTAAAATGGTGCATGTTAAGGATTTAATATTCCCATGAATAAAAAACTTTGATACAACTTAAAAACATAGACGACTTAAACCAAATATCTTTGGAAATGGAGTACGAAATAGCTTTCCCTTTTTGTATGGTCCGACACGAAAAGAGTACCCTCTTAATGTTTGTACGGATAGTGACTGAACCAGTGCCGTATGAGTTTCGTACGGCACTGAAATCGCCTTTAATTTGTTTCAACCAAATTGGTGTGGTTCAGGATATGCAGTGGCAAATAATCGTCTAAGCCAGAAGTGAGCAGATCACTTCCTCGAGCCACCGAATTAGCATGAGGCGAAGCTCGCACGAGGAGACGACGTGTCTCGACCAGCACTGACGATGGTGACAAGCGACACGACAAGTGGCAGCATCTGATGTATGGGATACGCCAGGCACCCAAATACAGATGCCAACGATGGCCTTAATTTTTTGAGCCTACAGGGGTCTTGTTAATTGGACGGGACAATTTTGCCGCGTTTATAAGAGCGAAAATTATGTATTGATAAAAAATACCAACAACAACAAAACAAACAACAAAGCAAACATTTTCATTAAAACTTTAGCAAATATTGATTACAGTAAAGTATATATTTTAATGTGAACGGAAAAGCCCAGGGAAACCTGCGAATCATTCTACGATTGTATTTCAAACAATAGGAGCAATGTAAGTCAATCGCTCAAAAAAAAGCAGGCAGTAAGTAATATAGTAACGTTATTTTTTCCAATGGATATGCCCAGAAAAAAAAAATGCTTGAATAAATGCTGAAGGCCGTACGGGTCATTTAATTAGTGTATTTTGATTACCAGAAGTGGAAATGAATGCAGCTCGATCGAGTTGACCGCAAACCGGAATCAAACGGACCCCTACTTCCGAATCGCGACCGGTAGTCGACTCTACAAGTGGTCCGGAGCTACATTAAAATTTGTCCATTCACACAGAGGCTAACTGGTTTACTTCCAGATATATAAAGTGAAGACACCGGAAAATGTAAACATTCAGGCGCCTAAGGCGACGATTGTTTTATTAATAAACTGAAGGCAGCCTGTAACCTGCATAGTGCATGTAGGCACTAAGCTAATACACAATTACCGTTACGATGTTAGCCCAATACACCACATTCCCGAAAGAATTAGATGCCATGCCTTCTCCTTTATGAGCACGGCTACATTCAGAATGGAAAACACGGGCAATTTGTCATTGCCGCTTCGACCATATTTTCATCGAATGCGATGGTACTAACCCGGGCGGGCTTAAACCCCGTAAGGGAAGGGAACCTACAGTTTTACACGGATTCCGAACCATGGATCAGCTCGCATTCGTGACGGAATGCCTAGAAGCCTTTCCATTCGATAGTGTAGCCACAGTAAAACGAGTAATATGAAACATTTTCAAAACCCCGTTAGACTCGTTGTTGGTTATATTGTTTTGCTTAATTACAAATATATTTCGGTTAAAGCCCGATATTCCGTACATTTGATGTGAAAAGTCTTGTTAAGCCAATTTTTAAATACCTTTATTTTAAGCTATGAACTAATCACGCGGTTGATGGTACAAATCATAGGTACAATCAAACAATATAACCGAGAGATACATAATTAAACTATCATAAACTAAAAATGTATTCAACGAACCGGTTGTGACTGCGCCGAGAAAATGACGAGATAATGATCAATGATAGATGACCTAAATAACGAATTAATATTTATTCGTTTCGTCGCTGACTTGCTGGTTGAAGTCAGCACGGCTCTATTCATATTGCGTTCTGCGTTCAAACTGAGAATAGAAGAAAAACCGCCGAATACTAGTTCGTCTCGGGCAGAGAGGTTTTCGCGCCAAAGTTCAAATTGGAAGTTGATTTGAACACGTGGGGGAATAAACGTGGGTAACGTAAAATATATACTATAGAGTCCACTGTATTTCTTCCCGTTTTATTTGTAGGTGTCTTTCTCTACTTCCTAGGTGGTAGGGTTGATCCCGTCCGGGTTTGTACCATCGCATTGAATAAACGATGGTTGAACGTTTTCCATGTTTTCCACATAGTTAAATGTAGACGCGCAATATGAGGAAGGTCCTGGCATGGCACCTAGTTTCTAGATGGTGTGTTGGGCTAATATCATTTCAGTACATACATAGCTTACATGTCCAGTTACATAAACAATAATTCATCGTCATTTTAAAATCAATTTTTTAATATATAATAATTATTTAAATTTTGCTTCAATTAATATTTATATAAAAATATCTCATAAAAACCCCTTTACACAGTCATATATTTTTGACATACAGAATAAAAAAATTTTTGGGCCATTAGTTTTTGCCGAAATTATCTTTTTTTGAAGGCTCTAAAATACCGACTGAATAATGGACGAGTTATATCTATTAAGTTAAGCATTGTCTTTCCAGGTACGAAACCGTAAAACATATTTTTGTTACAAAGTTGTTCGCATCCGTGCACTTTGTTACATCTTACAAATCTTCAATCCAAATACATGCATACTTCCTCCGACAGGGAGGAAACAGACATTAAAAATGGTGCTATGCACACGAGACGGACATCCGAAATTTTAAAGATATTTGTCTAAAACAAGGTTCGAGGAGCACCGAGTACAAGAGAACGGACCAAGGTTGATTTTTTACCGTTTCATTGTCAGCGCTTAGCGCATTCACAAAACGGAGCAATTTCAATAAGTTAACGCGTAGATACGTATCCCCTTTTAACAAAAAACAAATAATAACAAAACATGCGAAATTGTGTTTGCTGGTTTGGAATTGTGATTTTGCATAGGAATGGATTATGGGCTGGAGAATAACTAAGAATAAACTTTGTCGCAAGCGGAGTCCAGCCGGTCTATTCCTGGTATTCAGTGATCAGGAATATTGAGTCTAGAAAACCGCTTTTATAGCGATGTTTTCGACGGAAAACCTTGATTAATTAAAAATACTACGCTCCGGAATATTTTCGTCAAGAAAATCGCTTTGAAATCCGCTACAAAAGCGGTTTTCTAGACTCAGGATTCCTGATTCCTGATTACGGAGTGCCAGGAATAGACTTGCAGATAATTGTTTATTAATCGATAAATAGGAAGTGAGTCAAAAATCAATACACGATTAAGACTGTCGTGAAGATAGCTGGGCTCTGAGATTAAACTGCGAATTAAACTAACGAAATCGTCTACAAGGCGCTAAAGATTCCCTATCTTTAAAACTGTTCAGATTGTAATGAATAACTTTTAATCACTTGAGAAAGCTTAATTTCATACCGTATGTTATTTTTTTTTGGAAATATCTGTATTTTTCAGCGAACAAAAATCTAAAATGAAGGTAAAAAAGACAAGTTTTTCCAATGCTTTTCTTAGTGCGTATTTTCCAGTCTAAAAGATAAATTAAAAACAATTGTTTTGACAATACATCCTTGAATCCACAGTTTAAAAAACCTATTAAAATATGCAAACAGTTTATCGCTCGTAGTATTGGAAATTGATAGGGTAACCTATAAATGTTTGGCCCAAGACATCCCTCCCCGGAAGCGTTATCAATAATCAAGTAACATAAACATCACCACGGGTGCCATTTTTGGCTCTCAATGGCCGAATATTCGGACTCAGTGCTCCCGGTGGTTGACTTGTGTTTTTAGCCATATAGAAACATAGTGGCGAGCCCATTGTTTCATCAAGCCACTTCCTAAATCCAAGCACAGCCGAAGTACTTTTCCTTCACCGCGGCTATAAACTAAATGATAATCGAACCCGGCAACTTGTGTTATCACGTTAGCACAGTGATTGAAGACTCCTTGCTCCGAGTGCTAGGTAAATGACGATGGCACGAATGTTCGTGTTCGAAAAACTGTAATGATAATATAAATCGGCGACCTTCGCGGCTAACGCTCAGGATAACACGCTCTTGTCAAGAATTATTACGAGTCCGCTCAGGTGGTAATTGAAACACATTGATAGCGTTATGCTTCTTGTGTCGGTAAAAATTATGTCATCTCTTTTGTGCAGCATCAATCGTTTATCTTGGTTGTGGTGTGGTTTCAACAGTGGTTTATACAGTAACCACTGTTTTGTGTTTACGGGAAAACTAAGGGTAGTCTCGTTTGCGACTAAAGTAAAAAAAAATAACGAGAAGTTTTGTGTGACACCCGGTAGGAACTAAATACGTGTCCTTGTGTCCCATGAAGGAATCCATGGGGAAACTATTGGAAGTAGGCTTAGCTGGTAATAGGTCTGCTGCAAAGAGGCGCGGGAAGACAGGGTCTATGTCTTACAGAGCGCGCGTGGTATATATAACCTGGGGTATAACCAAAAATGTACTGTGGGCTCACGTAGAGAAAAGGGAATAGTAGAATGTAAATCTCTGTTTCAAGGAATCCATATGAGTAGAGCTAATTAAAGGGCTGGTCTGGCCGTGGACATCAGTCAAGCGATGGGAACCCTAAAATAAATATTCTGTTTTGGTCTGGCTGGCTGTTGGCCAGAAATGTCCTCGGTGTTATTTTATTATACATTGAATTATAACTGTCCTTTATTTAGTACTCCATGCACCTATTATATTTAAAAGCGTTGAGATTATATACTATATAATAGTGGTATTGTGAGATTATATACTACTACCTATATGTGTATTTTTTAATTAAATTTATTACGATTAGTACTACTATTTCTATAATAAAAATCATTCAAGATATATACTATTTACGCCTTAATTTGGTAATAATACATATAAACATAATATACATTCACACTTACACTCTACACTGTACACTACATCATACTACAATATACTTCACACTTGAAGACAAGAAATGTTGTCTATATATTTGTAATTGGCTGTTCGTTTTTTCTTACTTAAATAAAAAAAATATACGCAAATACGCAAGACTTACGTCAAATCCGAATCTCTAATCCGGGCACGGTTAAGTTAATAAGAACTTTATTGTCCCCTAACCGTAAGGTATACATGTCGTATCTCTCGCGTATGTTTCGCCCAGACTTCAAGGGCGCAGGCGCGATGGACAATGTGGCGATGCGCCCCGGTGTGGGCCTTCCGCATCTTTGTGTGGCGCTCTTCCGCATGAGACCGACCGCGCCGCACGAATATTAATGGGGAATTACTAATTCTAATGGGACGACGGTCAACACTGAACATTCAAACTATTGGGCAGCATTATGCTTAAGGTGATGTAATACCACGGCGTTGAATTTGCCAATAGGCCGTATAGGCTGAGCCTTACCAAAAGTACGTCGCTGTACTACTCTATAGCAACCGTATCCGATGAGCTATGGTTTAAAATGTTTGGTTGTCTTTATGAACACTTTTATACAAACACGGTTATCGGAAAACCTTGCATGGAACCGTTTTATTATTTATGATTATTTAAATTGAAATTTATTATTTAAAATTCAAGTCACAAACTGAAAAACTGACTCACATCAACTTTTACAACTTAAACGGTGAGGGGTTTTATTTTAACGTAATAATATTGATGAATAAATAAATAATTTCTGTAAAAATAACTGTAATTCATGAATAGCCTAAACAAAACCAAAAAATCCCAGCGTGACGCTATCTAGATAATAAATCAGTCACTATAATAAAGTTAAAATAAAAAAGCCTCATCGCTTATATTGCTGGAGTTAAGACTTGTCAAAGTCAGTTTATTGTTTGAATTTTAATGGGAGGGACCAACTTTTATGATTCTAAATCATAAAATGGTACCATGCCCAACTTTATCCTATAACCATGTTAGAATAAAAGTGCAAGTGCAAGTTGAATAAAAAATTATCAAACTAAAAATACATATCTTTGTCAGATACAGCCGTTCTAGGGTAGTATGTCCCCTTAATATCTGTGTGAACTAAATTGTTTGGGTCCGACGAAGCGTAACCCCTTTAACCGTATCAACGCCGACTGCTGATCGTCAAAATGTGATATCATTTTACGAGTCTGTTGAACTTGATAGTCATCTGGGTAGGGATACATTCCAACCGTTCAGGCGTTTAAGTGGCAGTTAAAATAATATTGGGGTTGTTTCAACGCGAGGTATAATTTCGGAAAATGCCCAGCGTTGGATGTTATAACATAATTTGGACACATTTCCATATTATACAAGCGGAAATCTTGTGTGTCTGTATTTGTAACAACTTTCATTAACTACTTTCCTATTAACTGAGATTGAAACATTAATTTTCCTTGACCCTCGGAAACTTTCTAATATTGTACACTGCCTTGTTACGATCGCATTGGATGTGAGTATGGTCGAAGCGAATGAAAAATCGTCCGTGTTTCCCATCCAGTTCATTGTAGCCGTGCTCATATAAAGGGGAGGTCCTGGCATGACAACTAATTCCTTCGGAAATACGGTGTGCTGGGCTAATAATGACAGTAGGTGTGGAATTACCCATCCATGTCTAATCCCATGACACATCTGAGTTGTTCTGACCACGGTTAAAACAAGGCATTGAGCATAATAATTTATTACAATTGTTATGTGGCTATGAATTCCGAGATTACTACTATTATGCTACCGTTTAGCTTCCGAAGTATCAAGTGGTACAATTTACATCCCATTACGTTTTTAATATTCATTGAATAATATGTTTCCTTACTGTTGTAATTATTTAATTTGTTAACTCGCCTTCTGCAAAGGAATTCCTTATCGTAGAAAATAAGGTACACTTAAAAACTCTTGGAGGCTGTCACTATCAGTGGGGTACGCGGTGGGTTTACTGTGCCAACACCACCGGCAAGTGGTGGGTTTACTATTGTTTGTTTAATATTAATTAACAGTTTCCAAATTAAATTCATAAAGAAAGCAGAAAAGTCTCTATTGCTTACTTAAAAGCTTAATAATAAAAATGCGAGTCTGACTCGCACACGAAGGGTTCGTACACCATATAACACAAATTAATCACGTTTTTTGTATGGCGCCCCCCTTTAATATTTATTATTTTTTAATTATACCTATTTTTTGTTATAGCGGCAAAATAAATACACACTCTGTGAAAAATTCAGCTGCCTACCTTTAGCTGAAAACTCTTCTCATTAATTGAGTGTCAACTAGTTAGATGTATGTGCATGCCAAGATACAATAGCTCCGAGCACGTATGAGAATATTGTATCTTACCAAGCACGAGTGTACACTCAGGGACAGTTCGCGCGGCGTCTTTGTTCAGATGTTGACGTTATTCCAACTCGTCTCTATACAACATTGAAAGCATTGTTTATGAATAATAAATGAACTTGCCTTGTGTTGGAACAGGTGTGTTGTCTGTTATGGTTTGCGATTTTCACTGAGGTCGAAATGATTTAAGGCGGAGACGGCACTCGAAATGTAAATAACCGAGAGATATTGAGAAAATTTAAAATAAATTGTTAAGCTATTCGTAAATACAAATATTCTGTACAAAAAATGTCATGCTGATCTTAAAACTACAAATGTTGCTTAAATTTTTTGTATTTCACTATTCCAAAACGTGTAAAAATCCGAAAAAAAAGTGAAATTTGTTTTAAAATAAAATTGTCTTCATCGTTTTGACATTTTTTTTGTAATCATAGATTTTTTTTATTTCATGTTTCTACACCGCGGAAAGTAATAGAAACAGGTGTATACTATGCATTCATCCGTTTCAGCTTTAAAACTTTGAATTCTTGCTGCCTTCCTAACAAACATTTATACCATCGCTTTACTCGTGTATTTCTACATAGCTACAAGTACCGGACAGCGAGAAATACCGGAGTAATAGCGATGGTATAAATGTTTATTAGTAAGGTGGTCTTTGACTCCATGGCCACTTCCTGAGTCTTGTTTCCGCCTTCAGGGCGCACCGCAAATCATGTCTCGCCAGTTTGACTAAATACACAAATAATACAAATACATTGCTAAATACTAATATTTTAAAACATACGCGGGACATAACTATAATATTTAGTTTGACAGCTCACCGCGCGTGTGAGGAGCTGGACGTGCTGCTCCTATACTACCTAGTACATAAAAAAAACATTTTGTGAAGATATATTAAAGTATTAACCTTATTTTGACATCATTATTAAACATTTCGAATCACCTAATATCAGTTTATTTTACAAACCAATATTTTTGACTGTACCTATAAAAAGTAAAAAGACGAAACATCAAAACTAATAAAATGTTTTCTTCCTTTTCCAGATGCCATGGGATTCTTCTGAGGAGGTGAACAGCCAGCCCCGCGAGGTTCGCATCCACGTCCAGCGAGTGATCGCCATCCCCGCCCCCCACAACATGCCGCCGCCCCCCGAGAACAGCATGCTCTTCCCGCGCTCCCAGGACATGTTCCCCCGCGACATGCCCCGCGACTTCCCCCGGCCCCGCGAGAACATGCTGCCCCGCGACTTCCCCCGCCCCCAGGAGAACATGTTCGCCCGCGACATGCCCCGCGACTTCCCCCGCCCCCAGGAGAGCATGATGCCCCGCGACTTCGCCCGTCCTCAAGAGGGCATGTTCGCCCGCGACATGCCGCGTGATATGCCGTTCCCCCGTCCCCAAGAGAGCCTTTTCCCCCGCGAGGACATGCCGTTCCAGCGCCCGCAGGAGCAAACGATGCCGTTCCAGCGCTCACAGGAGATGATGCCGTTCCAGCGACCCCAGGAGCAGATGATGCCGTTCCAGCGGCCACACGAGACCGTGATTGCCTTCCCCCGCCACCAGCAGCAGGAGAACCCGATGTTCCAGCAACAGCAGCCTCAGGGAGATCAGAACGAGGTAAGACATACACACTGATGTGTTATTGGGCAAATCTGATAAGCCGCTACGGTTTTTACGATGATTACAATATTTAATTAAAAATTATCGTCTAGAATAGCGATTACGCGACTGATGCCATGCCGGCTTAACATTAAGATTGCCGAGCAATATAAGGAAGGTCCTGGCATGGCACCTAGTTCCCATGTGGTGTGTTAGGCTGATATCTGACGGTAAGTTCGGTATTAGCCATCCATGTCCAGTTACATAAAAAAACCATATGTGGTAATAGTTAATGTTTTTGTTAAATATCGTCTGCCTTCTTCCTTTTTACGTCTTAAGACATAAGAAGTAACCATAACCAGAGATTGTACACTCCAGCCTAAGTCTTTGCCCCATTTCAAGCCCTAAAACCAATTGTTTTTTTTCTAGCAACCGACCGTGATGCAACACTTTGTGCCCCAGCCGCAGGAACCTGTCCAGGAGATGGAACAGCCAGACGTAAGTAAAGTTTCATAATACTAATCGATCAATAATTAACTGTGTGTTGTAACCCGTGTTGTTTTGAGACTAGAGGAATAGTAAAAAGAGGAAGCGGTCCAATGAAAGCGCTCTGCCCAACAAATGGATATACCATATATATTTTCAACTATATTTAGAGATGTGTGACCTAGCCATATTTATAGAACTACTAATCTACTATGAAACCCATATTTAACCAATGGCGTCTTATAATCCGCGTTGAGCAAGTTGCTTGTTGATCCAGGATTATTTCGTCAAAATTAATACGTCTCTTACTCACAAAGCTTAACCTGGAATAAACGTACAGAAAATCGAGATGGAGTCGAACGGTATGGCTGAGCTTCCGTGGGGCCTTACACCTGAGACCCTGCGCGCCATCCACCGTCACGCCGTCGAGTCGGAGCAGCAGAACGACGAGGGAGACGTCGACCAGCGACAGATCGACAACGACATGCAGGAGGTAACGCGCCAGGTTGAAGTTGCACAACATCACCCAGATCTGCCTTCCATGGGGTCTCACGCCCTAGATTTTACCCGCCATCAATGGTCACGCCGTCAAGTCGGAGCAGCAGAGCGATGATGGAGACGTCGATCAGTGAAAGATCGACAACGGCATTCAAGAGGTAACGCGCCAGTTTGCAGCTGCACAACATCGCCCAGATATACATTCCGTGGGGTCACACAGAGCTTCGTGAAATAAAACTTCCGTACCTTAATTCTATGACTATCCCGATGTTATGTTAAATACTCGCAGCATCAAGATCCTTGCTTTTTCAGGTGAAGACAATCGTGAACACGCTGGCCGCGGCTGCCGCAGCCGAGGAGCAGCAGGCGGCTGCGCCGGCGCAGGAGTCGGGGTCGGAGGCGGCGGGCGGAGAGGGGGAGGGGGCACCGGAAGCGCCCGTTCGCCTCGACGCGCCCGCGCTCATCCAGCAGGAGGGGCCGTCAGAGGAGAGGCCACACTGTAAGTCTTGGAACAGAATACTGTTCACACCCAGCGCCGTAACTAGGATGGTACCAGCGGTGCCCAGTCACAGGGCGCAGACCCTAGAGGGGCGCATAAATTATCAGACCAGGATCTAATTTTGGGTCATGCATGGTACATAGTAGCATATAAACGGGGCGCAGTTAAAAATAGAAGCTAGCTCCGGGAGTATACCGTTCACACCGCAATTGAGGGCACCTAGTATTGTTACTATTCTGTGGCCCAGGAACCAGCGAGGCGCGGGGGCGGACGTTTACTTTCCTTCGGAGCGATGAAAGATTTTCTAGCACGCCAGGGTGCTGGATATATGCCGGAACCTGGTCTTGGTTTTCGTTTTCATACAATTATAAAAGAGCGGAGTCTTGTAATGATATAGAATTTGGTGTCAGATAATGTTGTCTCCATTTCTATTTGACGGGACATATTTCGTTGTTTCAGTGTCATTTAAAAATACCAATTATTTCCTCAAAATCCGGTTGCTATTGTTGAGTAGCAAACTTTTGTTTATTTTGGGTCGGATTTGCATAGTACATTGTAATGAAATAATACCGATTCATTTGTAATTTAAAAATATTCTCATTTTTGTTATATTTGCATAGTTTTTAACTCGTTGAAAATTGTAGAAACATATTATATTTGAAATATTACAGTTTTCAACAAGTGTTTGTTAAAATAAAAATAGCAGCGATTAAAAAAAAACATTTTGTAGTTCACAAACCCCATACAGCGCGTGATTAAATCAGGAAACCAATTTCAGATATGAAGTTACAATTTATTTTACAGACGTGCAGCCTCGCTCCGTGCGCAGCGTTGACGCTCTGCTGCATCGCGAGAAACGAGTGAAGCGCTGCGCGTGCAACTGCGCTTAGGGCGCCGCACGTCCGTCCCGCGCGGCGACCGGCGCTCGACTGACCTCGTCCCGCGCCCGCGCTCTTCCGCACCCCCGTCAACGCCGCGCGGGCGCAGCGGAAATATTCCGTCCACTCTTATTTGTAAAAAAAGCTACAAGTGATTTTTATTGTAATTTAAAATTTGAACAAAGTAACACGTAATGGAGTAATTTGTTTTCCAAGCCGATTTTGTAAATAGAATAAAATGTTATTTAAATTACATGCCGTTGTTTTGACTTCCTATGAACTCTGAGAGATCTGTGTTTCATTATTCCAAATATCGAAAAAACAATAGAAAACTATTGTCTGATATTGGCTTACCTCAGTTATTTTTTTCGGTCCTTGTGGCCGAAGTTTCGAACCGGCCCGTGCATTTTATTTTCAAGGCGAGTGCGTGCGTGCGGCTGGGCACACGTTCGACAGGCTACTGGTTCGCCAGTTCGAAACGTCGCGGCGTCGGCCACAAGGACCGAGAAAAATAACTGTGGTAAGCCAATATCAAACAATAGTTTAAACACCCACAGAACACTCAAACCAACAGAAAACTTTGGGATGCTACTTTTTTGGAGACCTTGGCTCTGTTGTGCATCAAAAAACGTTCTGCACGGCGAGTGCAACGGCAACCATAGCTGAAACTGTTAAAAACTGCAAATCATTCGCGCGGACTACTAACCGCAAAGCATTTGCGCGAACTTCTAACCGCAAAGCATTTGCGCGAACTACTAGTTTTTGGCGTCGGCTATGGAGACATTGGGCCCGTGGGTACCAGAGGCCAAAAATGATTTAAAAGTTAAAATATTTAAAACCTTTAAAAGTCCCCATGCAGCTCGGCGAGACAGGCGACCAGCGAGCTGGTGCATTCTTTACCTAAGGATCAGTAACGCTCTTCAGAGGGGAATATTGCTAGCATATTTGGAATCATGACGCAGGACAAACTAGAGAAATATTTTTTGAGGTAGTTATTTTTATGTGTACTAGATTAATTTTTTGTCTGTTTATTATTGGTTTTATTTGTTAAATGTTTGATTGTCAATTGTTAAATTGAATTGAAATGTACAAATCAAAAACAAAATAGAAAACTTTCTCATCTGCGTGTGACGTTTTCATACCTGATTAAACAATGCCCACTCTGAAGGGTAATTATCTGGGAAATGTTAGAAATTGTGGTTAATTTATGAAGTGGTATTTCCCGCAACGGCCTCGTTCTAAGAGCTGGCACGAAAAGAAAAGCCTAGTTCTGTTAATGAAAATTAAGTACTGTCGGCTATGGCGGACGGGCAATTTGTCACGCCGTGACTGATGGGGGTTGCGGGAACGGAAAACGGTGGCAAGACTTGGCCACTCTCGTGACTTGATACAGCCATCGCCGTAGAGACGTTGCACCTCCGAATGAAATGTGACCGAAAGGAAATTATTATCGATGAACTTACATCCATCTATATTCGAATTTCTAAAGCTGAGTTTTTTTTTTATGTAACCTCAAATTATTTTCTTTTACTCGTTCTGTTGTTCTGTTACAAACATGTTTGTAACAGAAAAAAACAGTGCCCAGGCGGGCTTAACCCTGTCATATTGTTTATTTATTTATTTAATAGTAGTAGCTAACGAGGAACTACAGTTTTTAAATGATTCCGATTCATGGAACAATCTCTTATTCAAATATGTACTTATCAAACTTAGATGATTAGCCGATACTTTTAGGGTTCCGTATCCAAAAGTTGCCAACGGAATCTTATTACTCAGCCTCCGCTGTACGCCCGTCCGTCCGTCAGTCCTTCCGTCCGTCTATCCGTCCGTCCGTTTATCCGTCCGTCCGTCCATCCGTCCGTCCGTCTGTCACAGGGCTGTATCTCATGAACCGTATTAGATAGGCAGCTGAAATTTTCAAAGAGTGTGTTTTTATTTGGCCGCTATAACAGAAAATAGGTAAAATTTAAAAATAATAATAAAATAAACGCCCCTAACTAAAAACGTGATTTTTTGTGTTAAATCATTTACGATGGTACGGAACCCTTCGTGTGCGAATCCGACTCGCACTTAGCTGGTTTTTTACTTCAGGGACGCACCGAGAAGTCTATTTTCCGCCAGGATATTCCCCGGGCAGTGAGCGCAGCTGTTGTTTGATATCCAGATCACAATGTACACTTACTGGAAACGTTGGGAGGACAGTCTTCGGCCCCAACCGTGACTACTATCTTCTCTGTTTTGGCAGCGTTGTACTCATGGTACCCAAGGTTCTTGCGAATTAGCATACGTTCTCGGAATTGCCCAAAAGACTTTGTTAACCAATAATAGTGCGTCACATAAGCATACTACCCTCAGGATAACTTATGTAAGGTGCTTAAAAGCCACCTGCATGTGACTTACGCTATTGAGCTATGCACATAAGTAACCATGCCCCAATGTTTACTTCCACAGTTAAGCTAAAGAAGATCGATATTAAATATACATCATGAACCTTAGTTCACTGACGCGTCTGCAAAATTATTACGCGATGCAGCTATCTCGTAGCCAATTAGATGCTCTTACTTTCACTCTAGTAAACTTCGTAGGGATGTCAATATAGTTAATAAGGAACCATTTCTGATCTTGTGGACGTTGTGATATATATGTATGTACAATCGGTTGCCATAATGGAGCCAGCAAAACATACCATTTGCGAGAAAAAGCGACGTACTTGCTTAGTAGGAAAACATATATTTACTCTTGGAAGTTGTTTATTTGCATGATTGAAACACGATGTATTCGAGTGGAGTTTGAAAAGTCCAATGTTTTATTTGTTTAGGCACTTCGTGGATAACTTTTGCAGTTGACTTTCCGTCCGCTCTAGCAAAAAATATGTAAGAAAAATCGGTCCACATTTGACCGAGAAATCGATGAACGGACATAAAAATTACATAAAGTCGAATATATAATAACCTTCTCATATTGTGAAGTCTGTTAAAATTTAAAAGCCTCTGAGTTTGACTTTTGTTATGTGGGCGCTATTTAATAAGACGCCGATCAAACCTGTTAAACTATGTCAATTTTTTATGCATGTTTTAAATTTACATTTTCGTTTTGAGAAAACTCTCGTTTTTTTTTTAAAAAAAATTATGTAACTAGACATGGATGACTAATACCACACCTTCTGTCATGGTATTAGCCCAACACACCACATGGGAACTAGGTGCCATGCCAGGACCTTCCTTATATTGCACGGCTACATTGAACTGGATGGAAAACACGGACGATTTTCATTGCCGCTTCGACCATCGTTCATCCAATGCGATGGTACCAACCCGGGCGGGATAAACCCTACCACCTAGTAAGTAAGGAAGGGGACCTACAGTTTACCGTGGAATCCGAACCACGGCCAGCCTCTCTCAACGGTCGAATGGTCACCCATCCAAGACCAGACCGGACCCAGCATTGCTTAACTTCGGAGAGCGATCGCCGAAGTGTCGCGCCACTGGGCCATTGAGGCTGATCTCGTAAAGAGTTTGTTCATTTAACGCTTTAAATAGTTTGTGTTAAAGGAAGAGAAATATGCCAAGCGGAAGATCATGCAACAGGCGACGACGACAGCAAGTCTGAAGGCATCGTGTCGAGTATGAGACGCCGTGAATTTTCTGATCACACTACCCGGCTCCGGTCGGGTGAATGTCCAATACGAATTGACGCGAGCATAGCCGAAAACTTACAATATAAATAATAATTTGCCTTTTAACAACATTGTCCAAAACCAATGTCGATGTGGTGTAGCACTTGTATATTTCTTAAAACAACCGACTAACAGATCGACGCGGCAGGCACGGGGAACGGCATCATGGTACCAGCGAGTATGGAAGGACGAGGGTAGAAACCGATACACTTTTAGTATGGGGGCGGCGCAACCACTTTTTCATACAAAGGCGGCAGCGTTATTACTGATTTTATCGAGTTCCAACGACACCTAAGAACACGTAATAGCGAAGCATTAGTCTAACGAACATAGCCACCCGGTGTCCAATATCGACTATGTACTCTGGTACATACGTCGGCGGATTGCATCGTTACGCACCATATCCCGTAGCGATATTCCCATCATGGATCGCGCCATTGCTCGCTGGGCAACTTTCAACTTCTGAACAACGGCGACCGTCAGAGTCCACGTTTCACACCCGGACGTCATAACCGGGAGGACCCACTGGTCATATATTTTGGTCTTTAAATTTTGCGAAATCAATTCAGTTTAATGTAGCCGAGCAATATAAGAAAGATCCTGGCATGGCACATAGTTCCCATGTGGTGTGTTTTGTGGTGTGAGTTTTTTGTAACTGGACATTAATGGATAATGAATGTCCAGTTACAAAAAAAAATGTTAAACGTTTTCAACTAACTCGTGGCTACGCAGCCGCCAAACGAATAGGTTCCAACCGCTACTCCTGTCATTCCATGATCGCTGGGGGCACGGGGGGCAGGGGGGGGCAGGCCGGGGGGCGGCAATCGCTCCCCCTTCAAGGTAAATATTTTCCAATCAACAAATACACTCCGAGCCGATAGAGCTGGAAGCCTTCACTGGATTTTGGGCGGATTAATTTTGTGTAAACGCGACTTGATGTAATTTTAAACTGTTTGCACGCCTCATACTGTTTGCATTCACTATCGGAACCCATCAGATGGGGAGTTTCTCACTTTACGGGGAAAACGTTGGCTTTCGATGAAGCCGAGTTAACAAATTACAGCAATATAATAAACGTGTTTATTTGTGTTTCTGGCTGATCCGCACACATAGAAACATCAACAAACACCGAACAACTCTAGCATGTATCCTACAGCTGTTTGGTGCGGAGTGTAAGCCAAGTAGTGAACAAATAATAAAAAACATGACTTTGTGTGTGTTACCGTTTGCCGGGCTGTCAGACGGAACTCCAGGGCAACGAAGATGCTTCCGTCGTTGGAGGCGAAACATGTCGGCCGAGCACGGCATTGCACACCGAAAAACCGTAAGTTTTCAAAATATTTGTGTGTTGTTGTAGTTAATGAATAAAGTCTAAAATAAAAAAAAATCAATTACATGGTTGGTAAACTATGAGGTTTCATGTAAAAAAGTAATTCATTACTCAAATAATATAAATAAAACATTTTCTTTTAACCCTGGACGGGTTTTAATACAAGATCGACATTGTCTTCGGATTTTTGTGGTGATTTAAGGATAATATCTGTATTAATGTTTTATTTTTATGAATGGTTGATGGAAGCCTCCGTACAATAATAATCAAATTCACTATCATCACTACATAGTATAAAACAAAGTCGCTTTCTCTGTCCCTATATCCCTATGTATGCTTAAATCTTTAAAACTACGCAACGCATTTTGATGCGTTTTTTTAATAGATAGAGTGATTGAAGGTTTATATGTATAATAACATCCATTAAATAGTGGAAAAATACTGTTATTTTTGAGGTTTCCAATGTAATGTTGTAAAAAATTAAAATGTTTCCGCTTACATTGCAAACGCAGGCTGAACCCTACGAGATTTATCAAAATAATGTACTATGTATTGTAACAGGGCTTCCGCCTTTACACATTTTAAAAAGTGATATTTGAAAAGAGCGTCACTTAGCAACGGTTGTTAGAAGTGTGAAAATATAATTAAAAAAATACTGTTTTTGCTCAAGTCGAGTTTTCTACCCTTACAAGTGGTGGAGGCGCCGGGTATTGTACACATTGAAAAGGTCTACAGAAAACTACGCGATGGTATATGTCTATCTCTTATGGATATCCCACAATAAAATTTTTATGTCATTTACTTTTTACGATAAATAAAAACTAATTTTCGAAGCGATTGTAACCAATACAGCATTCATCCTTATCCAATGTAAACCTTAAATACATTGTTGATTTAATATAGATCTATATGGCCCTGTACAGCATATGATTTAAATGAATATTTTCGAAGATATTACAGATTTTAAAATTGCGGGACGTAGGTTTGCGGCAGTACCGGCCGGCCGGGGCAGTGGGAGCGTGCCTATAAATAGTGCGTCGGAGGCTGCGGTTCTAGCACTTTGAATTTAGCAGCGATCGGACGCGTTTATTATCGCAGCTCTCTAATAATCATCTGATAATAATATCTAAGTTTTTTTATTTCAAATATTTCACTCTACGTAAAAAGGGTTTATTTGTGTATCATTGTGTCAAAATAATATTTTTTTAAATGATATATGCCCGTGCAAAGCCTGGACGGACTGCTAGTAGTAGATAAAGCCCAACACACCGAAAACACGGAAAAAAATTATATGGTCGAAGCGTCAAGGTAAAAACTAGGTTGGAATCCGAACCATGGGAAAGCTCACATTCGTGACGAAATAGACTGATCCAACTCAGAAAGGAAAAAAAAGGGTTTTTTTTATGAAACCTGACACAGATGGCTAATACCACACAACAACCGTAACTAGCCCAATACAACACATTCCCCATGAAAGGATGCCAGGACCTGCCCGTTTATGAGCACGGTTACATTGAACTGGATGGAAAACACGGACAATTTTCATTGCCGGTTCAGCCATAGTTTCATTCGATGCGGTGCTACCAACCCGGGCGGGATTGAGCATGGAAAGGAAGTACCCACGTCCTGAGATACGTGCTGCTACAATCACTGCTACCGCCACTTCCTGCTTCCGACGAATGTCACGCCCAAAAACAATTTTCCGATATTTTCTAAATTGATCAAATTGATTACAATGCTTCAAAGTAGATATCGTTGGATAAACTCAAATAATAGTGTGTGATCCAATAAATACATGTACCAAGTATGTGCCAAGTAATGTGGCATCCATTAAATACATATTTTTAAAATTTAAAAACATGTTACATAGTTTGATAAAGAAATCCATTAAGCAAATTTCTTGCCCATTAACCAAATAAGTATTAAACACACTTAAATATTTTAAAACTTACGCGGGACATAACTATACAGCACGTTATACTAAATATTACACTTAAATATATTTAAATTACTTAGGAAAAACTCAAGCAAGATTGTAGCTAAATTGAAATAACCAACGATTTTTCCAACTTCATAACTAAGATCATACTGAGACCGCTGGGATCGTAAAGAAAAGAATCCTCAAAGCGAGGATGAAAAAAGAAGCCCTGAAACTCGGTTGCCGCGCGTTTTTTCTCCTTCTGAAAATCCGTTTCCTTCAGGAGCGGCGACGACTTTGGCACGTCCCGGATGCTGTCGAGTGAATAACAATCACCTATACCCCTTTCGCTCTCGGAATGCAACATTTTTATCCGATAGCGTTTAACGTAAGAGAAAGAAACTTGGGAATTGTATCTTTGTATTGTAATTATGTATGCACTGTTTTAGTAGTAATTGCAGTAAGTTATGATACAATTATAACAAACCGAAAGAGGAATAAGCCTTCCTTCGTCCTTTGCAATAAGGTGGATTTTGGCGTCAAAAACTCAGTCGATAATCTATTTTAGCCGAACACCATACATGCGGACTTTAAGCAAAATATTGTTAATATTACTCGTACTCACCGATAGTTTAACAGATTGTACAGTACCTTTTTACTGAATATCAAACGTAAGGAAACATGGAAAAAAACCGGCCAAGTGAGAGTCGGGCTCGTACACGAAGGGTTCCGTACCATCGTAAAAGATTTAACTTTTATTTTTCCTTTATTTACCTATTTGTTGTTAAAGCGGCAAGATAAATAAACACTCTGTGAAAATTTCAGCTCCCTACCTATTACGATTAACGAGATACAGCCCAGTGACTCCGGACAGCGGAGGCTTAGTAATAGGGTTCCGTTGGCACTCTATGGGTACGGAACCCTAAAAATACTAAAGTTAGAAACAGTTTTCACACATTTAAGCTAATAGTTTTTCTCTCTCTTTCCCCTCCGGTATTTCTTTTCCGGAGATTTTATCTCCTTGCTTCTCTCATAATATACAAAGAATGTGTTTTGTTTTTATTTTTGATATTTCCATTGTATTTTTTATTTTTACATATTTATTATTGTTTATTTATTTATTGTTATTTCTTGAAGTTACTGCACTTAAGCCATGTTGCACAATGCTTCCATTTTTCATCATAATACTCAATAGCAACTCTTCAGCGAATTTAATGATTAATTCTCGCAGCACTTTATCTGAAACAGTAAGACAAAACGGTTATAGCACAAAGTTAAAAATCAATTAAAAAATACAGTAACATTTATTATTTTAAGTCAAAATAATTTCAATCAGTTAGAGTAACCAAATCACTTAGTTGGCTCTATTTTAACGTTGCAATACGGTTGTTTCTTTAATTGTAAATTAATAGAACATCTTAGCGTTCACCAACAAAAAGTAATAGGTTCATGCAAGCAATGATTCCACGTGTTGTTCGCACTTAGGTTCTCCCGTGCGTCATTAAGGTGTAAAGAAAATAAAACGCTCCCGACCACGTGACCGCATAATGCGAGGCTCGAACAATGAAATGAGTTTCCAGAAAGCGGCCTGTTTTTAGGGATTCCTGTTCAAAGAAATAAGAAACGCAAACAGAAAGATGTATAAGCACACTTTTTTGCTTCGTCGCAAATGAAAAGCGACCAAATTCGTCGTAAAGCTGAACCAGTTAAGACTGTTGTGAAAGCTCAGAGTACTGAAAAATTTTAAAAATGCTCTCTTTGCACATTGTCCAAGGCTCAGTGTCCAAGGCCGCATGCCCACTGTGAATTAAACTAGCGAAATCGTCTTCCTGACCCTAAAGGTTACCTGCCCCTAAAAGTTGTCCGTTCTGAATAAGTGTTTTTTAATCACTTGAGAAAGCTTGATTCCGAAATGAAGTTTAAAAAAAAAATGATGACAGAAATAATTACAAATTTTTCTAATGTTAATTAGCCAATATTTTCTAATCTAAAAGGTAAATAAATAAAACAAAAATATAGAAAGAAAATTCGTTTATTTTTCTCTTTTTTTTCGCATTAAATTAAGTAAAATGGACCCACCGCAGCATATGCTATAGATAATGTGTCGATAGCGCTAGTACTATGGTATTATAGACGTTGGTTTTAATAATATACTTTTAAATCCAAAATTTAACACTTAGGGCCGAGTGCACGAACGAACAAAAAAACAAAAGTTTGATCAAACACGTCACTTTGTGTGGACAGTATGGAAGGAGGTCTATGCGGTTCACTAAAAGTGACGTGTTTGAACATTGATTAACTGAGCCATCTCTTCGTGCAACCGGGGCTTAGTAAAACATGTAAACATTTATCGCCCATAGTATTGAGTATTGATAGGGTAACGACACTCTTAAAGACACTGTTGTGAATATTAGTTTGCGTTGAGTACATTTTTTTATTACGCTTGGCAATGCGATATGATCGCTTTAAAAAATTACGGCTCATAGCTCAGGGGCGGGTGGACTTGTCTTCCATGCCAGAGGCCATGGGTACAAATCCCCGCCCCGTTCATGCAACACTTTGTTTATCTTTTTTAGTTAGATAAGTGCATGTTCTTACGAGTTCGAGCCATATAAATAGTCCGCGTAAAACTGTAGGTCCCCTTCCCATACTAGGTGGTCCCATATAGGGTTGGTCCTATCGCTTTGGATGAAAAGCTATTATGATTAAAATTATAATTTAATGGTTTATCAATTAGGTTGGGTAATGATGCCTCCTACTAACACAGTGTTAACAGTACTCTACTTACACAAGTTGACGCAATACTTGAGAATCTGAAAATATTATTTGGCTTCAAAAGTTAGAGTCAATCTTTATATCCGAAACGCAAAAGGCAAATAGTGTCGCCAGAACTGGTGATAAGTAATATTTAAAAAAAGATTCCTTTTCTTTAGGGTTCCGTATCCGAAGGGTGAAAACGGAACCCTGTTACTAAGCTTTCGCTGTCCGTCCGTCCGTCTGTCACAGGGCTATATCTCATCAACCGTAATAGGTAGGCAGCTGAAATTTTGACAGAGTGTGTATTTATTTTTCCGCCATAACAAATAAAAAAAGTAAAATAATCATTGACTTATATATTACTTCGAAAATAATAAAAATTAATGGGGGGCCCCATACAAAAAACCTTACTTTTTTGTGTTAAATCTTGTACGATGGTACGGAACCTTTCGTGTGCGAGTCCTACTCGCATTTGACCGCTTTTTATCCTTGAAATAAGATTTTGCAGTTCATATATGTTAATTTAACTTTTAAGTATGATTATTAACTTAACAGAGTGCTCAAAGGACTCGCGTGCATTGATTAATTCAGCCGAAAAATTAAACCAACACTAGACGTCCTGTTAAAAAAACCGGCCAAGTGCGAGTCGGACTCGCACACGAAGGGTTCCGTACCATCGTAGAAAAAAAAACCAAAAAATCACGTTTTTTGTATGGGAGCCCCCTTTAATTTTAATTATTTTTAATCTTACCTATTAGTTGTTATAGCGGCAAAATAAATACACACTCTGTGAAAATTTCAGCTGTCTACCTGTTACGGTTACTGAGATACAGCCCTGTGACAGACGGACAGACGGACAGCGGAGGCTTAGTAATAGGGTTCCGTTTTCACCCTTTGGGTACGGAACCCTAAAAACTCACGTCAACACACGTCTGAAGAAGCTACGCCTCAAAGAGCCAGACAAACGTCATCCATAGGTTAGGTTAGGTTTTGGGATTCGTCGTGCAGCCCCCACATGTCGAGCCAGCTGAATCTTAGAAACACGGGAGTGGCCACCTAAACTTACCTGTAACGTGATAGCGTAGCCAGGTTTTAGTGATAACATATACTGACGGTAGCGCCGGACAGTCAGTTCGGTTACGAATTCGCTCACTTCGACGGAAATCCTTGATAAATAACAAAAACCATGCTCCGGAATATTTTCGTCAAGAATATCGCTTTGAAAACCGCTATAAAAGCGGTTTTCGACACTCCTGATCGCCGATGACGGAATTCCAGGAATAGGCCCGCTGATCTACGCATAAATTACGACGCATACGTCAAATGACACCTTCGTGAGCCTCGCGCTCGATTCACCGATACTCCACGAGCCGTGAGTGATCCTCGGGAAACATAAAGAGCCATAAAACTGGAACAAGGGTCTCAGCGTGAGAAGTTACTCGAAAAAGTTTTTACGAGTTGACTCGGGCGGAGTTCTTTTTATCGAACTTAGGCAATAGATTTACTCCCTTTTAATAGTGCTTCGGAGAGCTCTCTGTAACTTCGGAATACATACTTGCTCGCCTACTTCATACTGGTGAGGACTTGAGGCATTAATCTGTATAATTAAAGTCGTAGCACCCTTGAATGCTATGTACATGCCTGTTGAAGAAACGTGAGAAGTATGCTGCGATTGTACCGCATACAAACAGATAAACAATACGAGTGGTGTCGTGGGACACCCGTTAGGATCGAAGTTCAATCAGCTATATGAAGTATTACCTAAAAACACTTCAAAGACGGACGGAATAACACTTCACAAGCGCCAGTCGTCAAGTTAGACACGCCTATTGCAGAGCGCTCAGTTTCAGTCCAAATTGTGTTGCATCAGGACCGGAAGGTTGACACTAATGCCTGTCTTCTTTTTCACAAAGAAAAAGATAAGCGAAGAAAGAGACAGGTAACGGTGTTATCGTCTCGGCCGTAAAGTAATCTGGGTTATTGAATATGTTTTTTTTCCTGTGTAGCTCCTATCCGCCGGACGCGCAATAAGGAATACAGTTCCAATAAATCTCATACAGCAGTATTCAGAGCAGGCGGACTAACTTTAGTACGCGTATTAATGTCGGACTAAGCCGGTTGTTAGTCCAGTGCTAATCTAAGTTTTGACAGGTTCACTCTGAATGCGACTGATAGTGCTTTATTATTTCTGCCTATTCATTCCTAGGGGAAACGGCGCAGTTTGCACATTGTTTAAATTATCATAATAATGTATTTGTTTGCTTATAGCTGAAGAACATGTACAAGGTGGGCCAAAAGAAGTCATCCGATGTTGTTTGGCTCTCTTTTTTTTCCTAAATGAAAAGCTTCGATTCTGTTTTTAGAATATGTTTATTTAGACCTTAAGAATTTTATTGGTCAAGTCGAGAAGATTATATCAGCTAAATGGGCGCCGTCACAATTGATTGCCATACGGGCTAGTTTTATGGCATTTTTCTTCACTTCGGCGAGAATTTCGGGCGATAGATTCTCGCACTCGTGTCGAATGTTTTCCTTGAGGGCTTCCAGAGTCTCGAGCTTGTTCACGTAAACACGGGACTTCAAAAAACCCCACAAAAAAAGTCTGGAACGCTTAAATCGGGCGATCTTGCGGGCCAGTGCAAATCGCCAAAACGAAAGATGAGGCGACCCGGGAACGCTACCTTCAGAATATCGGTTGTGGCTCGCGCAGTGTGTGCCATTGCTCCGTCCTGTTGGAACCACGTGTCCCTCAGTCCTAATTCGTCCAATTGGGGCGGAAAAAACTCGGTCAACATGGCCCTATAGCGCGCACCGTGCACTGCCTGCGGCATTCTCGAAAAAAAATGGCCTGATGACTCCTCCAGCGTGAACAGCGCACCATGCAGTCACTTTGAGCGAGTGTAATGGCTCCTCGTGCATCACTCGTGGATTTTTGGTGCCCCAGAAGCGATAGTTTTGCTTGTTCACGTACCCGCTGAGGTGGAAATGAGCCTCATCGCTCATTATGATTTTGGTCCACTTCTTCCTCGAGATTGAGGATGGCTTGGCTGTAGGTTACGCGCATTTGGCGGTCGGCAGGCAGCAGTTGATGCACGGACTGGACTTTGTACGGGAACATGCGCAGGTCTTTGACCAAAATTCGCCTTAGGGACGTCCGTCTGATGGCTAATTGCGTGGCACGGCGTCTGGTCGATGTTTCCGGCGACACCTCGACATCCTCAGCAACAGCGGCGATATTCTCGGCAGAACGAGCGCTCCGGGGCCGGCTACTCTTGACAACGTCTCGTGTGATCCCATACTCTTCAATGTTGGTGGCCAAACGGCGCAGTGTTTGCGCAGTCGGTGTTGGACGGCCGGGGAATCGGCGATAGAGTTCGCGCTGCGCCAACGCTGCGACGAATTTTTACGCAAAAAAATAGACGCGATTCTTCCGCGTACTGGGGGAGTGTATAGCTCCATGGCTTGTTCACTTGTATTCTGCATCTGTCTAGTCCACAAATGTCAAAACAGATTTGACATTGGTGGCCATTTGCAAAAGTGAGAACATCTTCCAATAGGGTGATTTCTTTTGGCCCACCTTGTACAAGAGTTTGATGCCGGTGGATAAAAAAAACATAATTTATGGTTATTTATGGTTTTCGGGCCTTCACCAACCCCACTAAGATAGACCCGCTTCCACTTGACTAGTAGGCGACGGCAGGCTGGTTTTCTCTCTCATGTCTTCATACGGCGCCTCCTGGGCTTTGTATTCTCGGCGGTGAAGGTCGTGCGCGTGCAGCAGCCCCGTATGGGCGGCTTGTAGCCTAGTGGCGCGGAGACTGGCCTAGCGTACCAGAGGCCTGGGTTCAATTCCGACATGCACCACTGTCTTTCTCTTTCCGAGTTCGATAAGTGCATTTCGTCACGAATGCGAGCTGCTCCACGGTTCGGAATCCATGTAAAACTGTAGGTCCCCTTCCCCTACTAGGTAGTAGGGTTTAAGCCCCCGTCGAAGCGGCAATGAAAAATTGTCCGTGTTTTCCATCCAGCACATGTAGCCGTGTTCATAAAGGGAAGGTCCTGGCATGGCACCTAATTCATTCGGGAATGTGGTGTATTGGGCTAATATCATAACGGTAGTTGTGTGGTATTAGTCACCCATGTCGGGTCGCATAAAAAAAAAACGTCGGAGGAGTGGTGGGCACAGCATGAGGTGGTAACGCGGTCTTCAGTTAGTTATTTTTCTTCAGGTCGATGGATGACACGGTTGGCGTTATTAGCCATTGACAGTGACCTTTCCATACAACAAAAATGGAGCGACCAAAGTGGTGTTCTTTTCGTCGTGGGGACACCACCTTGTCGCTAAACAGCCGCTCGCTGTCGCCATACGCCTGTGCGTCGCCTCTGGCTAATAATGCGTCCCAAAAATGCCCAATTGTGTGGTAAAACCTTAATAAATTTATGGTAAAACCGTGCCAGAATTACGTAACGAAGCGCAAAGATAGACGGAATACCGCAACAAAAGACAGAATTGTATGAAAGGGCATATCCTTACCTTTTACATATCTCTTTTATTAGCCCGAGGTTCCAGTAAACCTTTTCAAATGTTGTTTATCGGAATACCTGTGATAATGATGAAATAGATTTAATTTCAAGAACCCAATTTGTTGATTCTGGAAATTCACACAATTGCCTAACAAAAATATGAGTGAGAAAAAGAAATGACCGATTAAATTTATTTTTGAAAAAGAGGAGCAAAACTCTTCGGAATAAACAGTTACGAGAATCCATTCGAATAACATTTAAGGCTATTTTGGGCCCTTAAATGGAGCTCAGAAATTTGAAAAACTCTAAACAGGGTTTCCAGAAATAGATTCCATTAACCTTTTAGAGAATCAAAAAAGGGGTCTCTCTATATCTCAACCTCTTTTGTGTTCCTGATAGATTAATTAAGAATTATATTGTCCGATAGAAAGGATAGGGAGAGGAAAAAAAATCGGAAGGTTTGAGACCGGATATTATAAAATAAAGAAAAATGCTTTCATATTTCTTTATTGTCCGATAGAAAGGATAGGAAGAGGTAAAAAAATCGGAAGGTTTGAGACCGGATATTATAAAATAAAGAAAAATGCTTTCATATTTCTTTATTGTCCGATAGAAAGGATAGGAAGAGGAAAAAAAATCGGAAGGTTTGAGACCGGATATTATAAAATAAAGAAAAATGCTTTCATATTTCTTTATTGTCCGATAGAAAGGATAGGAAGAGGAAAAAAAATCGGAAGGTTTGAGACCGGATATTATAAAATAAAGAAAAATGCTTTCATATTTCTTTATTGTCCGATAGAAAGGATAGGAAGAGGAAAAAAAATCGGAAGGTTTGAGACCGGATATTATAAAATAAAGAAAAATGCTTTCATATTTCTTTATTGTCCGATAGAAAGGATAGGAAGAGGAAAAAAAATCGGAAGGTTTGAGACCGGATATTATAAAATAAAGAAAAATGCTTTCATATTTCTTGTCTGATATCAATTACGATTATCAAGAAAATTGATATAGTGGTGTTAATTTGATTAGTAACTATATTTTATGGGAAATAAGAGAATAAATATTAAATAATATATATCCTAAGATAAATTACGAATAACAACGTTTTTTCTATTTGCCTTACTGAATGTATTATTTTATTAACAATTCGAAGATTCTTGATCATAATAGAAACATATAATTATTTGAGATATCTATCATGAGTTTCAAACATTAATGAATAACTAAAAAAATATAATTAAAGTATAGTAATGTAAACAATACACGTATAAAAATATCAACCACAGGTATGAATAGGCTAATATATTTATAAGGATGCCCTAAAAGGCCTTTCTAGGCTTTATTATTTTTTCTGTGAAAATGGTGTAAATGGTTTATAGTGATGATTTTCACTATTAGTACTAAGCACTAAGGAGTGAAATCTTTGGAAAATAGTTACTTTAAAATAAAGTGAATCTCAAAAATAGTGAACGAAACTGTGCCAATTAGAAATATGTACCAACAAAGTGAGTATATTTTTGAAGCATTGTAATCAGATTTTGCAAATAATATCAAAAAGTATTGATCGTGTCATTCGTTGGAAGCAGGAATCGAACCTACGACCTTTGGATTACATGCCCACTGCTCTAACCAACTGAGCTATCACGACAATTTTCATTTTCAAAATCTGATAAAAATGCTTCAAATGTAGATCTCGCTGAAACTCAAATGAATGAGATAACGGTAATCGGTGTAACAGTAAAAATCAACAAAGTGAGTCATAGGCCAGCACAAGCCCTAGTCTATATCAGGACCTCCACTGACATCACACGATGCGGAGATCATCAATCTCCGTGTCACACGTAGTCACGATCATGTTTTATTAACATCTAACACGAAATCTCAATTATCTTGTCGCCAAATTCAAACTTGCGTTCAATATGCTCGAATAATTAGATAGCTCTAAGGTTCGATGTTCGCGGTTGTAGAACAAGAGTCGACTGAATTTATTACGACCTTATTTCAAATTATTTTGCAAATATTCATAAAGGCTAGGGACATGTCAATCATTTCTAACATTACATATGAACGGTTTAGAAAAAAACTATTTCATTACAGGTTAATTATTCATTTTATTTTGGAAAGGACAGCCCATGCCGATGAATTTTTAAGGAACGGAATATGGATGGATACCACACCTACTGTCAAGCTATTAGCTCAAACATCATATTAACGAAATTAGGTGCCATTTCAGGACCCTGTCTTTACAATACATACCATTGTATCGCATAGGCAATGGTTACATTGGTATAGAAAACACGGACAACTTTGAATATCATCCAATGCCATGTTACCGACCCAGGCGGGTTTAACTCCACCACTTACTAAGCCCCGGTTGCACGAAGAGATGGCCAAGTTAATCAATGTTCAAACACGTCACTTTTAGTGATCCGCATATAGTTCACTCCATACTGACCACATAAAATGACGTGTTTGATCAGACGTTGACGTTGATTTTGATTGTTTGTCCTTTCGTGCACTCGGCCCTTAGTCCCTACTTAACTTAAGGTTAGTCTAACGTTGGTTATCACTGGACGATAAGTTTATAAGAGCTCCAAATACGAATATCATAGAATGAGAGCGCCAGCGATTAGCCGGAAAATATTTAAAATGCTTATCTTTTGAGAATCTTGAAATCACGTAAAACATTATGCCGTTACCCCGGAGTGGTAGGCAGGAGCACGGTACGACAACAAGCATACTTCTCTCGCTTCTTCAACGGACATGTTGCTCTTCGATTATGGGTGTTCAGAATTAGACTCAATCGTGCCTGCGAATGTCAGTTCCACAAACTTGTGCTCTAGTTTATTTTCAATTATTTATAAAAAATACGCGCTCAAAAATAATTTTCATTGGTCGCTTCAGCATGTTTTTGAATTCATTGGGGTGGCGTGGGTAGATCGCTGGGTTTATGTAAGTTTTGGAAAGGGGAGGCCTATATAGGTTCGCGAAAAAATAAAAGGTATATGGTCTCATGCAATGTACAATCTTCTAGGGGTTGGATAAATGAAGGTGGGACGACTCACCACGATGGAGACTTCCAGAAGTGTGCGGGTGGCCACCACGCTTCTCCTTCTCCCACAGGATGCGGCTCAGGAACGCTGCGTCGATGTGACGATGAAGAGCACAGAAAGTCCCTTGGATTCTTCGAACTTCGAGCACACGCGGTACTGGCGAGGTACTCCTGGGTACCTAAGGACCCGGCGGCGGCGAGATAGTTTTGGCGGGAACCGGTGCTACGATGACATGCCGTGTCCGTGCATCGCGGTATCAAAAATTGCACTGACAGCTGGGCCTTTCAGCCTTTTCAGCAGACGCTGTCAATCTTCACTCCATCGGGTGAAAAAGCGAGAGAGAGACATGTGTATGCGGGAAACAAGGATAGGACTAGGGTCATGCACATTACATAGAACCACACAGCCATAGATTACGCGAATACGTTATGGCCTAACCACATTGCAAATGCGGGTAACGTTACGCTTCGTAATCAAAATTAAAATGACGTTTTACAACTCACTAAGAGCCTTTTTCACCTACTGTTGATTAGCTTAATCGTCACACATGGAGGGCCTTTCTTAGCATCTTGCTATCAATACCAGTAATAAATTATCAGCACTTTAGCAATAAAGGCCTTTTAAGTGTAATAATCAAATAAAAATTAAGTGTAAAAATAAATCAACAATTGGTGAAAACCAGGCTAAGTATCACCACATCACATATCATCACCACAACGAAATATCCTACAGTCGCCCCTCTCGTAATCAATGCCTCCTACTAACACAGTGCATTGATTTAACGCGTTACATGCGTAAAACGAAATATAGTCGAAGTGCCAAAGAAACGAAATTGTTCAAACTGTCCGTCCAGTTAAATGTAGCCGTTTTTTGAAATTTGAGGATTTGTGTTGGTGGGAACTGACTTGGCGAACGAATTTTGGGAAGATTTTGTGCGCGTGGTGGCGCTGTTTTGATTGTGTGGCATTCGAAGCGCAGCCGGCTTCCTATAAGATTGCACAATTTGTCCATACGCCGCCTCGCGAGTGTGGCCGTTAGACCACTTTTTTTTTTATTCAACCTGACATGGATGGCTAATACCACACAAGTACCGTTGTGATATTAGCCCAATATACCACATTCCCGAAGGAATTAGGTGCCATGCCAGGACCTTCCCTTTATGAGCACGGCTACATTGAACTGGACGGAAAACACGGACAATTTTTCATTGCCGCTTCGACCATCTTTTCATCCAATGCGATGGTACCAACCCGGGCGGGTTTAAACCCTACCACCTAGTAGGGGAAGGGGACCTACAGTTTTACATGGATTCCGAACCATGGAGCCGCTCGCATTCGTGACGAAATGCACTTATCGAACTCTGAAAGAGTCTGAAAGAGTAAGATATTGCTTTTTAGCGATAAGCTCGCCCTTTACATGTATGTATCAAAGAGTAAATAAATAAATAAATAAATAAAGAGAAAGACAGTGGTGCAAGTTGGTATTGAACCCGGGCCTCTGGTACGCGCCACTAGGCTAGAACTTCTTCTTCGTTTTCTCTTCTGTGGGAAAAGGGAAGGAGCTGAAAGGATATAAATGAGGATATAAAGGCTTATTAGGGGTTTGCGATGAGAGCGATCTCGTGTCACACGGTGTCCCCACTTCAGTGTGGGGGTGTGGGAGGTGAAGTGGGAACCAGCTCAGGTGTTCAGGAAGTTTATCTGCAAACGTATGACATAAGAACGTACAAATAAATGAAACAGTCGTTCTGCAAGATAAAACGTAAAACATTAATTCTTGTTTTGTTAATTTTGTTGGCAAAGAAAATTATTATTTTTGGACATGGATACAAATCATATTAAATATACTTTTTCTTATTAAGCAGGTAAGTCGCTTATTCCAAGGAATGTGATATGTTTGAATGTTCAATCTGTTGGATTATTTAATATGTTTGAATGTTCAATCTTTGCAGTCGTATGTCCGCAACGCATATGAACCGTTAATTAAATGGGTAGGTATAATCTTAAACACTGTGTTCGTAGGAGGCATTGATTAGAGGAGGAGTGTGGTGCGGTGTAGTGTATAGTGTCGATGTGAATGTATAGCTGTGAAAATATATTATGTACTTATATGTATTATTAAAAATAAAAATTAAGGCGTAAATAGTAAATATCTTGAACATTGATAATAATTATTGTAGGTTTAGTACTGGGTAATAATAAATTGAATAAAAAAAATACACATTCTTTCATACATGATCTACGATTACGGGTGCTTGGCCCCGTATGACGTGCCTAGGAGTCAAGAATATTTTAGTCGAGAAAACAGCTTTTTAAATCGGCTTTCTTGACGGGAAGATTCCGGAGCACGTAGCAGTATTTGAAAATTTCGCCCCCCATACAAACGTAGTTTACTAATGATTGGAAAACCACTGTTCCAACTTACTTAATATTTGGTATATAATATTAGGCTACAAATATCTGTGTCTGCATGCCTTTGTTTTTTCAGTAAATGTATTCTGGGTCAAACCACAGAGAAAAAAAATCGTATGAAGATTTTCTTTTTGCATTCATTTCATTCGGTTTGGATTTTTCAAAAAAACAAAAGCATGCAGACACAGATATTTGTTACCTGATATTAAATATTAAATATCAATTTAATTGGAATAGCGGTTTCCAAATGATTAGTAAACTACGTTTGTATGGGGAGCATAGCTTACGGGCCGTTCTTAAGGTTTTCCATCTAGAAAATCGCTTAGACAACCGCTATGAAACCGGTTTTCTTGACTGAAGGATTCCTGATTTCTAAGCACGGAATTCAAAGAATAAGCCTACTGGTACCTGGGACCTTTTGTATATATTCTTCCCAATAAACTCCTTGCTTGATAATATACCTTATGGCTGGTAATAATACACACACAGTCTTATGAAATTGCACTCCCAAGCAGGGTTTGTCACCCAAGGATCATGGCCACAACTTCAAAACCTACAAAGGCAGTAGCCCAGAGGCAGTGAAATAAATATATGTAAACTAAGAAGTAAGAGGTTAAATACGTGCTGGATAGGCTTATGTAACGAAAATATAATATGTTTGTTTTTTAAAGGCCGTAATTATTTTATTGATATTATATATCAATAACGTATTTTACCTTATGTACCTAATAAGTAATGTACCTTATTTAATGCCTAATTTAATGCCATCTCATGCTTAGATATATGCTTCCCCCAATTTCGTCCCCGACTATGAATACGATGGCCCTGGTGCACTTTTACCAGGCAAGTACCGCGACGTACCTGGTAACTTGTTCCCGACGCGCCCCGCTGATCTCGCAACGTCCTGCTACTTAGAACTTTCGCTTGGCGAGCCGAGTGCACCGGGCGCTCACCCAAAAGTTAGGTCCTGCTCACTGGGGTCATAGACCAGGCACTAGCGGATAGTTTTCAGCACATTCGAGTCTGGTATACACCACGCTGACGATGTTATATTCGTGGGGATTTCACCTGAAGGGATCGACTTTTTTTTCTTTTATTATTTCAGGTTAAAAAACACATATAGATAAAGAAACAAAATACATCAACATAATAAAAGTACAACTAGCTATATTCAACAGAAGTCGCCACAGAGTAAGAAAGAAGGCTTATGCCAAAAATCTGTGAATATCTTAAAACTAAAATTATGAACGCACACCGGAATTGTATCCAGACAAATATAACCTCTTGTGGCTAAATTTAAACTCAAAGGGGGTGAAAAGGGGATTAAAGTTTGTAATGTGAACTCATATTACATAAAATGTTAGGTTCAGCTCGACACCAGTCGATACGACATTGACCCAAGCGGAGCCGGGTACTTCAGATAGTATAAAGATATAAATAAAGCAGTTTGATGACTGACAGACAACGCACGGACCAAACCGCCGGAACTAGAAATGAGAACTTGGAAGTAAATATTCATGGAATATGGGATACATTTAAAATTCAGGCTTACGCATTGTGAACGGAGGTGGTACATTTTCCATAAATAAATGTTTTGTTCTGTATGCGTTTCAAAACCATTCTTCCGAAAGCGGTTGGTGTGTTGCTATGTGCAAAGGCTCCGTTAGGGTGAATATCCAAAACGACGGGGATTCAAGCTAAGCTGGAAACGATAAACGTGCTGCAAGCATAATGCTGGGTAGCGTCATTCAACATTCAAGTATCACATTCGACACATATATCACGCACACACACACCTTCACCCTTATCCACACCCTCACCCTTACACACACCCTTACACACATGTTATTAATATAGAGATTTGGATTACTCAATCGCATATTAACGAGTGAACTAATTTAGATAAGACTTGGTGACCATAACGAAAGTATATACCTACCTAGTAAGTCCACGTGAGCGTAGTCAATAGGAAAATGGTATGTGATGAAAATCACCTCTTCAGCCGACGTTGCTCGTTTTATTAGTGTAAGCTTTCAAGCCATGACGTAAAAAAACGGCTGAGAACAGAAATAGCAGTGAAACGGGAAACAATTACACGTTGGGCGGCGCCCAGCCAACTCGAACTCGATGGGCGGGCGCGGCTCCAAGCGACAAGGATTCTATATACGTGCAGGTATGTACGTTGCGTGTGCAGGATATCCTGGTTTCTTCCACGTAGCAAAATACAAATATTTATTTCTTTGTTTGGTGCTGTGCGGGTACAGAATTTTAAAAAGCGTGCAAATGGTCCCACTGTATTCCATCCCGTTAGTTTACTGTGCGGGGCTCGTAAAAATAGTGTACGTATGTCCATGGAATTTCTTCCCGTGCATGTAGTAAGAGCCGACTAAAGGATTCATCGTTTGTGGTTCAGATTTAACGTTGAACAGTAGGTCCCCTTCCTTAATTATTAGGTGGTAGAGTTAATCTTGCCCGGGTTGGTAAATTGTATGACATGAAAAATTGTTCGTGATTTCCATCCAGTTTTATAGCCGTGTAATATAATGAATGTCCTGGCATGGCACGTAGTTTTATATCATAACATTAGGTGTGGTATTAGCCATTCATGTCAAGTCAAAAATGCAAGTCAAAAATGCACGAAAGTAGGGAGTGAAGACGTGGTTGATGGTATACTGGGTATAATTCTAGACGCAAAGTAGTTTGCTGTATTTCGGTATGAATCCCGAAAAGTTCTCAAAGGTGTAAAATAAAATATCTCGAAAGGAACCAATGATAAAATGCAAACCAATACATGCGAGGTTCCTCCTTTCAAATCCCTTACCTTAGCATAGAAAGCAACACAGAGTGAGCGAATCGATTGATTACGGCCAAATAAATACGCACCGTATCTCGGTGGGCGGCGGCGTGTGACGGGAGCAACAGGAAGCTGGCGGGGCGGGCGGCGGCGGCAGAGGGAGGGCGCGGTGGGAGGGGGGGGCGGCGGCGCAGGACTCAGGACACGCAGTCCTCACGCAGTCGCCGCGCGGGCTGGCCGCGCGTTTCCCACTCCGCCGACTGGCCAGAAGTTACTTCAAAAGTGTGTGAAAATAAATCTGACATCCCCGGTTGGAAGTTTAATGAGATCGAAAGCGGCATCTGAGGAGCCCTTTGGTGAGTTCGTTGAATAAATAGCGGACCTTTGGAAACGACTTTTTAAGAGGACAATGTTTTGGTTTGTTTTTTATGAGAGCTGGCCGCGGTTAAAATTATTTACTAAATACCATTGTTAATATTAATTAATCTGATAAAGCCTCTACAACATAAAATATTTTATTTCATTCAATTAGACATGCTAACTGCATTATTATTACAGTAGAGCTCCGATTATATGAAACAATTGGAGGAAATGTGTGTTCGGATAATCGATTATAACTGATATTTTGTTTAAGTATTTCAATTTTAATTTTATTACGATAAGAAACATACCAATGTATGGCATACGTATTATTTTAAATACCTAAAGGAAAGCATGTAGTACACACGAATTCGAATTCGAAACTGCAAGTCAATGCGAAGGACAAAATATTGTATAACTATTCAGACGATGATCTGGGTTTATTAGTAACAGGGAATATATGAAACTACGGACGTCAAATCCCACACACGTTTTTACTTCTTATTCTGTGGTTTTACTTCTTCAAGCTTTGACAAAACTCGGACTCGCAAATTTAGTTCGCTTAAGAACGGCCCGTAAGCTGTGCTCCCCATACAAACGTAGTGTACTAATCATTTGAAAACCACTGTTTCCAATTGAATTGATTTTCGATATCTAATACAAGGCAACAAATATTGTAAATATGTAATATGTGTCTGCACGCTTTTGTTTTTTTTGAAAAATCCAAACCGAATCAAATGAAAGCAAAAAGAAAATCTTCATACGAATTTTAGTTTTCTCACGGGTTTGACCCAGGATACATTTACCGAAAAAACAAAGATATGCAGACACAGATATTTGGAAAAGTGGTTTTCAAATGATTAGCAAACTACGTTTGTATGGGAGGCGAAATTTTCTGATGCTACGGCACGGATGATTAATGCCCACTGCGCGCGCTCTTAAATTTCTCCATAAATTTGAAAACGCTATTCGATGGCAAGATGTGGTTTCGCGTAAACGCCAATTTCGGTTACAAGTGGGACTAGGAGCTCTTTTCGCGTTTATTTTTTAGAACAGATATCTTTTTAAGTTTTTAGGCTGTCCGGATAGGCGGTCATTCGTATGAATGACGATCCAATAATCGGGTCTCTACTGTATATGGAAGGGAAAGAATGATCTACTTATCTATTTAGTTGATTAAAATCTAAGAATCCTTGATTCCCCTTATTCCGCAAGCGATTAACGACTTCGACGAAAGAGGACCATATAACTTTATGTGCAGAAAACATGTTCGTTTGCAGATTTGCTAAGGTAAGGAAAAATAGTGTAAAAAGTGTAAAATATCGGAGCTTCAAGATCAAAGAAAGCTTAAAACTTCTTAATTAATTGTCTAGAAACTTAAAGCTTCTGAACACGTCGCTCAAGCAAGAACTTGAGGCTCGGGCTGAAAGTTCGGTATTGAACCATCATCAAGGGGAGCTAAAACGGTTTATGGTAAGGGACTTTACTACTTAGGATAATTTATAGTGCATTAATAAAGGTAAATTTATTTGACTACGCACAAATATAAATTAGGTTTTCGGTGTAATAGACCATAAAGGATAAATTTGTAATGAGCTTTTTGGAGATTGATATCTTGGCAATGGAGACTAAAAAAATATTAATATTAAAAACGTATCATTTAATAATGCAAATTTAGGCTTAACCATATCAGAAGTAAAAAAAAATAATTGTTTGAATTGAAGAATTGTTTTTAAAAAATATTAATATTAAAAACGTATCATTTAATAATGCAAATTTAGGCTTAACCATATCAGAAGTAAAAAAAAATAATTGTTTGAATTGAAGAATTGTTTTTAAAACTTGCGAGCAAGAAACTACTATATTTTGACAATGTTCGCGGCAGACGAAAATGCCCTAAGGCCCGGTGAACATTTAATCAGATAATATTGAACTTTTTAAATTTAATATTTTGTTTATAAAATGCTTAATCAACTGAACAATTAAGGGGTACGTTCACTAACATGAGCCGCAGTAGCCCAGCGTCACGACGCCTTGCGGTTCGATACGCACGGTGAAGCAATTCTGAGCGCGGTTGGGTTCTAGATGGTTGACCGTAATCTACAGTTGAGGCTGGCCGTGGTTCGTATTCCACTTAATACTGTAGGTCCCCTTCTTTACTTACTAGGTGGTAGGTACTTCCTGGTACCATCGCATTGAATGAACGATGGTCGAAGCGGTAATGATAATAGTTATAGTGTTTTCTACCCAGTATAATGTAGCCGAGCAATATAAGGAAGGCCCTTGCATGGTACCTAGTTTTCATGTGGTGTGTTAGGCTAATGTCATGACTAATTTACAATCCAATAGTACCTACTTTTTTCGTAGTAAACTTTTTTAAAATATGTTGAGGAATCCCAGAGGTAGGTACACATGGAATCCTTTAAACATGGTGTGAAGAAGCACCTGACCGGCCGGCATGGTTTTCGCAGCCCCCTTAAAAGTTCAAAAGCTCATGGGCGTCGCCGGGCACCTTAAAAGGTCCTGGCGTACGCCATATACCACGCTTTACATAAAAAAATGTCTGTATAATCGACCGTGAAGCAACGACACATTAAGTAAAGAAAGAGCCTTGTAAAAAAATACTTCATAAATATACTACAAAGCTCTTTCTTGAATTAATGTGTCTTTTCTTCATGGTCGACCGGCCGAGCGGCTCGTAGCCTAGTGGCGCGGGGACTGGCCTAGCGTACTAGAGGTCTGGGTTCAATTCCTCGCCCCGACATGCACCACTTTATTTCTCATTCTGAGTTCGATAAGTGCATTTAGTCACTAATGTGAGCTACTTCATGGTACTCCATGGTACTCCAAGCCCGCCCAGGTTGCTACCATCGCTTTGGATGAAAAGATGGTCAAAGCGGCAATGAAAAATTGTCCGTGTTTTCCATCCAGTTCAATGTAGCCGTGCTCATAAAGGGAAGGTTCTGGCATGGCACCTAATTCCTTCGGTAATGTGGTGTATTGGGCTAATATCATAACGGTAATAGTGTGGTATTAGCCATCCATGTCAGGTTGCATAAATATAAAAAGGCATATTTATTTGATTGATTGATTGAAAATTCTTTATTACGCCACAAAAAAAAACAATTTACAAAAGAAAGTATAGTGCAAAAACAACATAAGTGGGGCGCAAAGGCGGGCTTATCCCTCGAAGAGATTTATTTATTTATTTATTTGGAGAATAAACAGAGACACGTACATACAACAAAAATTACATAACTAAAATTATAACACTTTACCTGCCTCCTTAACAATTCTCACCAAAACACTAATAATATATAAACCAAGTTTACAATCAATAAACTTAACTACCTAGTAGACACATGTAGGTATAATATAGAACATAATACAAAGTAAAGGTAAGTAACTAACAATATTGTGACAATCCCATTGGACCCAGAAAAAATAAAAATACAAAAAAAAGTAATGTGAGCGTTATGTATCACATATTGTTCTGTGTCACATTCCTTCCAATGCAATATACAGCAGAGCCCGGTAATCAATCCGGTAGTCAATTGTGTGTTACAAGAAGGTAGACTATGAGTGGAAAAATGCGAACTCAACGAATTGAAAGTATAAGCATTGCCTCATATGATCATAAGGGTATTTTGAAGACGTATGGTTATTGCTATAGGTTGGATAGTTCCTTGGGAAACAGGTAGGGACATCAAAACGGGTCCAAGTTCTCTTTTCCTGAACGCCGTAAAAAGGGAGTTAGGAAAAATAATGATCTATACCCGAGGAATAAAGGACCTTTCAGGGACCTTTTCAGTAAAATACCTTCGCATCGAATAAATGCGTCTTCTCATGGGATTCCAATTATTGGAACGAAAATAAATATACTCGGTAGTGAGTAAAATAGATGTTGAAAATCATGTTTTTCCAGGGGCTGTTTTTGCAAATTTTGTTTTTTCAAATTAAAATTTTGCAAATTACATTAATTTATATTATTTCATTAGTAACTTTGTTAGTTTTTAAAACTTAATTTAAACCGAGGGTTGTTGTTTCTATTGTTCTTTGTTCTTTGCTTTAATCTATTCTGACAAGGAATTATTTGTCAGTAGCATTTAGATCTAAGTGTGTACATGGACGGAAAAATATGTTATGTGAACCCGTTGTGGGTTCTTCTTTACTGGTTTGATCGAATCCGCGGATCTTTGTGACGTAAGTTAGTATAGTTTGACTACCAAAAAGTAAAAAAAAAATGAAATGAAATGTCCGCTGCGTTGTTTTTGGTAAGACTAATATGAGTTTCGTCCTACACAGGATATTGCAACGGCCACTGCATACATTTCGGCAGCTTAATCCTTATTTTTTTCCAAGGCAAAATTGTAATATTTAAAGGGTCTAGTTACCGAGATCTTAATTTTTGAATAGTGTAATTTGACGTGGCTTGTCAGGCTAATTTTATGACAGTAGGTGCGATATTAGTCATCCATGTACAATTACATACAACGTTCCCACGTTCTTACGGAACATTCGATTCGTTTGATACTAAATTAATGAATTACTTTGCATGTAAAGTAACAAAATTTATTTGGAGCATATCCAGAAAAAAAACCTTTTTCGTCTATTTCAACGCCAATCATAATTTCTCAATTTTGTGAAGTGGCAGTTGCTACACCTTGCATGTATATAACATAGAAATCAGTGAATTACTTTCGATACTTCCTAACTGAATCAACCGAGACCGCTGCTTGCGACCGAAAAACGGATTCGTGTGGGTACCAGAAGTTTAAATATGTTATTTGATTGTGTATGGCGCCGCATGTGGCGTACGCCACGCCCTCTCGCCTAAGGTGTCCGACTACTCCTATGAGCTTCTGAACTTTCTAGGGAACTGAGAAAACCATGGCGGCGTTTGAAGAACGCTAGGCTGTACCTTGGGGAAAATTCCTCGGAATTTCAAAGTTTTTTTATGTGCCTAGACATTGATGGTAATACCATACCGACTGTCATGATATTATCTCAACAGACTTCATGGGAACTAAGTGCCATGCCAGGATCTTCCTTATATTGCACAGCTTAATTGAACTGGATGGTAAACACGGACAATTTTCATTGCCGCTTCGACCATCGTTCATTCAATGCGATGGTACTATGGGCGGAATGAAGCCTACCACCTAGAAAGTAATGAAGGGGACCTACAGTTTGAGGTGGATTCCGAACGACGAACGACGAATCCCTTAGTGTGCTCTTAGATTTTTTTGCATAGCATTTTTTACGTGTCAGAACCCACCCAGCACAACCCGACTTTGTGAATCAAGAATTCAGAGAATTTTTTAGGGTTCCGGAACCAAAAAGGCCAACGGAACCCAAATACTAAGCCTCTGCTGTTCGTCCGTCCGTCCGTCCGTCACAGGACTGTATCTCATGAACCGTAATAAGTAGGCAGCTGAAATTTTCACAGAGTGTGTATTTAGTGTGCCGGACATATAAAAAAAAAACAATTAAAATTAAAGGGGCTCCCATACAAAAAACGTGATATTTGTGTTAAATCTTTAACGATGGTACGGAACCCTTTGTGTGCGAGTCCGAATCGCAATTGGCCGGTTTTTTTTAATATTTAGAGGAAGGTCGATATTAAACTTTTTTTTTCAAATTATGTTTTGACTGGTTAACAAGAAAGCCTCCATCCTATGACGATGTTTGTTTTGAAAATGCAGAAACATTTCCATTTTGGTCCATGGTTGCTGTCGTCTTTCATATATTCGTACAAAGCATTTCGTCAGTCATATCAATTCTCATTTCCCACTTCTTCATTGGGTTCGTATTGCTATTTACCCGGCTATTTCATAAGCTTTCCGACTAAGCTTCTCCGAAGGCTTTCACGGAAAGTAACTCCACCTCGTTCATCATATTTCCGCGTGGAAGAGATTTATTATATAGTATACTGGCTAATATAAAATATATTCTATTTACTAGTGCTCTCGCATCTCTAGAGCCTGGGAGTCTGTCTTTGTATTAAATGTTCACCGCACACGATAGCCTAACTCCCCATACAAATGTGGAAAGAAGATCTTGCGCACATTTCTCGTCCAGGATTATACTCAAAATAGATTTATTTTATCAAACTATATGCTTTACGATCACTGGCATTGTAAAAATGTGTTTGGATCCTTTTTTTATACAACCTGACATGGATAGCTAATACCGCACAACTACCGTTATGCTATTAGCCCGTACACCACATTCCTGAAAGAATTAGGTGCCATGCCAGGACCTTACTTTTGCATGGTTACAACGTCGCGTCAAATTACACTAGACAAAAACATTTATTTCAAAAATGTATATCTCGGTAACTAGACACTTTAGAGAAAAAAAAGATCAGCTTTTTTGTCTCGGAAAAACATGAGAATTACGCTGGCAAATATATGTACTGGCCGTTACGACACTCTTATTTTATATAAAGAATTTATTATAAAGAATTACTTAGATTCAGTACATTTATATGATAAGAAAAAACGTGCTTTTAGCACAACGGTATTTACAGTAATGAGCAAGTAACCACATGAAAAATAGTCACCATACCCAACGATATATTGTACGGCTATATTGAACTGTATGGAAACCCGGACAATGTTACATTTTAAGCGATGAATCCCGGGCGGGATTAACGCTATATCATACTAGGTAGACACCTACAGTTTTACGAGTAATCCGAGCCACCTACTTTTTTATTTATGGTTTTTATTCTCTTGGTTCAAAAAGTCTTGAATTGTTTTTAATAATAAATGTTCTTAGTAAAGCCGGGAATATATTCCTTGTAACATTTTTTATGCAACTAGACCTGTAAGGATAATAACATACCTACTTTATTTTTTATAATAAACATAATCTAGTATAGGTGGCTGTGGCAAGGAAAGAGTCACCTCGACACCTCAACCCGGGAAACGACGCTTAGTGAGGCACCATGCCAGCGGTTGTGGATTCATTTTTACCCGACCGCGCCAGAAGAAGGGTAAGAATAGGTTAAAGGCATGAGTGAAAACACTCCTCGGCAGACAGTTCTATGCTCTGGCAGTAGGGTAAAAAAAAGGTTTGAGAAAAAGGTGCGTACTCAAAAGCTTGATGATAACCTAACAAAGGTGCTCTGATTGAGTCTTACTCACTACGTATAAAAGTAGTCATCATATAAAATCCACAATGTTTAATTTAATACGTTTTGCATAAAGAAATTAAAAAAATAAAATCAACTCTTTTCGTCATGCTGAACGTGCCATTTTTTACGTACTGCAGGGTTTATTTTTTGTCAATTTTATATGTTGTGACATTTACCTTTTCAACTTCTTCATGCACTATATACGTATACAATTATACGATCTGCTTATTATACGTTGACTATGTTCTTTAAATTTTCGGTGAAACATTATTTTATACGATTTGCATTTTATACGTTCTGTCGTTCTCCCCTCTGATTCTCTGCGGCGAGTGCTCATGGAAGGAGATAGATTGATGATTTTAGCTCAATGCACCTGATAGGAATTAAATTGAAGACTTCTTATATTGCATGGCTACACATTGAACTGGGTGGAAAACACGGACAATTTGTATTGTCGCTACCGCCGTTCGTTCAATGCAATGTACCTTACCCTTCCATCTAGTAAATAAGGGAGGAGAAAGATTAATTGGTGAGAATTGTTTGCATGCAACTATATCGACATCTAAGGACAGAAGGGACACATCTTCAAAACCTTTCATACCTTGTCTTACTCTGTGTTAACTTACAACTATTGTTTCCTTTCACCTATAAAAATACCTCTCCCAGTTAATGCATTACTCACGGTGAAAGTATATGTTTATTATTTTTAATTATGTTACAATGTCTTTTTTTGCTTCAGTGGCATCGAATGTCAAAGACAGACAAAAGCGTTCGAGATAATTTCAGTCGGCTCAAAGCCCACCCGTTTCTTCGCAGCCGCAGCACTCCCTCAACTTTCTCCGAACACTGTGGACTTATTTTCCCTCATTTCTCGCCGACTTCACCATTTTTAATTCTAAATTTCTTAATAACATTTCCTTTTGATGAAAAATGTCGGAACAACGGGCGCCGACTCAGGGGGAACGAAAGGGCGTGCAAGGGGTGGGTAAGGGGCCTCGAGTGAATTTAAATTGGCGATTAGAGGATTCAGGTGAGCGGCGGATAGACTGTGCTAGGGCAGTAACATGACAATATTTTCGGAGTGACAGGTATGGAATTTAATAAAAGTTAGCGCGCACTGAGCGGAATTCCCGCCGTCGAGTCACGAAACACGCCGAGTGAGTAAGAATTCGAAGAGCTTTCGTTAATTGACGATAAGATTTATTCGCAGAAATTCACAAGTACCAATTTTTTTTATGGAACCTGACATGGATCGCTAATACCACACAACTATCGTTATGATATTAGCCCAATACGCCACATTCCCGAAGAAATTAGGTGCCATGTCAACCGTTATGAGCACGGCTAAATTGAACTGGATCGAAAACTCGGACAATTTTTCAATGCCGCTTCAATCATAGTTTCATCTAATGCAGTGATACGAACGCTGGCCGGCTTAAACCCTACCATCTAGTAGGGAAGGGAACCTAAGGTTTTACATGGGTTCCGAACCATGAAACAGTTCATGCACCACTTTCTTTCTCTTTCTGAGTTGGATAAGTGCAATTCGTCACGAATACGAGCTGCTCCATTGTTCGGAATTTATGTAAAAGTGTAGGTCCCCTTGCCTTATGCCCTGGTAGGGTTTGAGCTCGCCCGAGTTGGTACCATCGCATTGAATGAAAAGATGGTCGAAGCGGCAATGCAAAATCGTCCGTGTTTTCCATCAAGTTCAAATGCCTGTGCTCGTAAAGGGAAGTTCCTCGCATGGCAACTAATTCCTTCGGAAATGTATTGGGCTGATATCAGGTTGCATGAAAAAACCGTATAGTACATTGCGATACATTGGTTTGGTTTTTTCCGGCCCAGGTGCGCAGGACTGAGTTTTAGGGCGGTTTAGTGATTGGGGCGGGCAGAGTGGAGGCAATATCTTACGCGTGCCCGAAGCCGTGTTATTAAATTTAATGAGCCATCGAATGCCGTATTTCGTTATGATGTACCGATTATAGGGAACATTTATAATGGTCAGGTATTTTTTTCAATGTGACCTACTAATGAACTAAATTACATATTAGTGGCTCTCTGAGCTGTAGACCTCACGAGTCTGTCTTTGCGTACCCGAAAATTTGCAAAAAACTGATATTTTTCATGAAATGTTGCATACGGCATGAATTGTTGAATTTCGTGCATTATTTATATTTTAGTATTAAGCTTGTGTTTTTCTTAAAATATTTTTGTTAATTTAAACTAAGTGGACGTTAAAAAAAATTACAGCGAAGTTTTCTTGCCAGTTCTTCTTCGCCGTGTTTTTCTGAACTGGCGAATGTTAAAATATGACAAATCCGAGTGTAGTGTACTGTCTATGGATGATGAATAAACAATCCCTCTCTCGAAATCTGGCTTCCAAACAAAATATTCAGACTCAGGATTCCCTGAAGGAATTGTTGATCCAATGTGCTTTTGGTTCACATTGCTAATATTACTATTAATACGTCTATTAATTTAAACATATATCATTAATACCAGAAACAGTGACAAAATACACATGTTTTTCATATTATAATTTTGTAATTCACTTGACGTTTTCACAAAAATAAATCGCAATCTCCATTAATGTTTCGGTACGCTTTTACTCATAAAATTCCAATTTATTTCACTCAGTGGGTTATTTACACACAGACTGATTCGGAAAAAAGCCTTTAGGATTTAAGTGTTTTCACACGCAGAACATTTTGTGGAGCGATTGAATCCTAGGAAGGGAATCGAAATGTGGTTATAAAAAAAAGAAATCGATATACCTTCTTTAAGGTAAACGGAGCCTTACTTAAGGCAAAATATTATTTGTTCTATGTTTGCTGCATATACATATTTAAAACGATTCACTTTCGTATTCAGGGGGCCCATTCAGGTAAGAGTGAGTTCGAGTTCGGGATTGAGTTAACCTAAAAATAGCTGGGAAATATATTATTTAAATAACGGAACCGTTATTTATGCTTCCAACGTATTTACGGGACAGACCAGATTTTTACCTAACTGTAATGATGTTCAAGAAGTGTGGAAACATTAACTATTTAAAAAAGGTGAGTTGACATTTAGTGACGAATTCATACTCACTTTTGCCCCCGAGCACCTTGTGAGAGAGGACCAGTTATTTTTTTTTTATGTGACTGGACATGGATGGCTAATACCACACCTTCTGTCATGGTATTAGCCCAACACACCACATGGGAACTAGGTGCCATGCCAGGACCTTCCTTATATTGCACGGCTACATTGAAATGGATGGAAATCACGGACAATTTTCATTGCCGCTTCGACCATCGTTCATCCAATGCGGTGGTACCAACCCGGGCGGAATTAACCCTACCACCTAGTAAGTAAGGAAGGGGACATACAGTTTAACGTGGAATCCGAACCAGGGCCAGCCTCTCTCAACGGTCGAATGGTCACCCATCTAAGACCGGACTCAGCGTTGCATAACTTCGGAGAGTGATCGCCGAAGTGTCGTGCCACTGGGCCACTGAGGCTGACAAAACGAGATTAGCGCCGGACTAACGGTATTTTTTATTGGTCAAATATTTTGAATAATCTTGGGATTGATCTTCACCAAATGTTTATTCATATAATGCTAAAATTTTGTTTTAACCCTTTACGCATTTTTCCAAATACCAGATTTGCCTTACTTTTGCCCTTCTTAATAAGTTGGTTTTCGTTTTAAAATGTCGATCAATATCGATCGCCCTTTCTCTCGAAAAGTATTTTAGAAAATGATTTGCACATGTGTGTTGTTGGTGTTGTTGTTTATTGTTTAATCATCATAATTTATGATTATTGTGAACCAGTTCAACAATCACAACATGTGAACCATATAAAAAAAATCTACATCGAACTAAAACTGCAATGAAATCTTTAAAATCAAAGTTTTGTACCAAACCCTAATGTTTTTCGTCTATTATACCATAGATATTATATCTAACAAATTTAAAAGTAATGAACATGCTATATAACGCAGGAACAAATCATAAATGCGGCCTAATGGGTTCATAGTAAGTAGAAACCAGTGAGTTCCGTCGGTGTTAAGCGTATCCAGCGAGCCGCGAGAGTGCGTCGGAAAGGAATTGACATTTTCATTCATAGAGTAGGAAAGGACGGGAGTAGAGACAGAAAATCATTCGTATAGCGGCAGTGTAGTTTTATTGAATACACCATTCATATCGCTTACGAATTCGGAACGCGCAACCTCGTATGTGTATTGCACTAAGCGGCGTTCTGTGCAGTTCTTTCGTGGCTTACTAAAGTCAATTAACTCGCCGGGTGAACAAGCAAGTGAGTGTATACATCTGCATTTAGTACCATGCTAACTGTTCAATGTCAGTTCACTTAGCTAATGACGCGTCGTTTGACAGTTACGTACGATATGAATTTAAACGTCAGATTTAATCACCCACTTGCCTGATGACACGGCTAGTTGATTCACCACGATATCCCCCAGGAGTTCACCCATTCGTCAGAAAATGGACTGTCCGAAGTTACCGTCAGTTACCCGGCCGCTAAACGGATGAGCTTCAGTCAGCAATCCTGGACCTTTCTTGCTCTATGTTTTCACCCAGAACATCCGGTACAATGTAAGCCAGAGCCCTTAGTCCGAGTTCTTACCTAAACCAATCGACTAGAACTAGGTATGGAGATTTTTTTTATTTACTCATCCTACGTAATTAAAATGTTTTTTTTTCTCGTTAATGTTCTGAACATTTATTGTTTCAATGTATTGTAATCGAAAGAAGTCGTGGGAAAGAAAATATAACAAAAACATAACCTATAATATTTTGTTTCATACTTTGTGCTGGTCACTGACATTAAAATTTGTTTGAAGACAAATAAAAGCTCTTCTTGTCTTTTAAACCTTATCCTAACTGCATCATGGAGTACATATTTCATCTAAAAACTATTAAATAAAAACTGACAGAAATGACAGTTTTGACGTTATGAAGGTGAGGTCGCTCATGCGACATCTACAATAAGCTTTGAGTTTCCTTCCACGTCGTTCTCCGCCGACTGTCGGAAGCTACCGTCGGTGTATTATCACTAAACCGTGGCTACCCTGCCGCTAACCGGATGACCATCAGTCGCCACTCCCGGACCTTCCTTGCCCTATGTTTTCACCCGTCGCGTCGGAGGGTGCGTCCTCGACAGCCAAGCGCCAACTTCCTCGAGGGCCCTCGACGATTTTCACTCGCCTAACGAACAATATTGTTTTGAGGATTTAGATTTGTTTTGCTGAGCAAATCTTGGAGCCTCTCTGTGAAATTGACAAAGTTTTCGGGCACTAGGCACACTTTCCAATATTTAATTCGGCGATTTCCAAGGACGAAATATGTTAACATTAATCCGATTAAAGAACACGAATTGATGTATCTAGCAGGACTTATAAATCGTTATGCATTTATGTTATGCACCGAGGTGGGGAGAGTCCTGCATATAAGGAATAAAATCTATACATTCCCAACAAATCTGAGAGTGGTTGTCAAATATTCCACTAAGAAGATGGCATACTGTGCCACGAACTAACATGTGCAGGTGGACAGTTCGGAAACTAAAGCTCTCTTAACTTAACAAAGTCCCCGGACTGGAGGGTTACCATGGTAATTTAGCTCGCGAGTGCTCAGGCAACTCAGTGATTAAATCTGTTGTTTAATTGCATTTCGTACTATGCTGTCAAACGACAAGTGAACTAAAATGTATTAGCCAGCATGGTTCGAAATTCAACTAAACGTCAGATTTAATCACTCACTTGCCTGTTCACCGGGCGAGTTAATTTACAATGGTAACACACCTATAAAGATAAGTTGATGCTACTCTAAATTGTTCTGACTGCAGGAAATTCTGACTGAGAAACTGTTTTCCTGATCAAGTCGAATAAAATACGATGCTGATCCCCATGATAACAACATACATAGTTGCTGGTCTCTGGAAATCAGCTCACTTGTTCCTTTCGGAATTCGACAGACAGTAATCCAGCGTTATTCCTGTCGTAACAATTTTGTGGAAGGGATTTTCAGGGTGTGTGTTTCGATCTCATTACTCGGGGTCTACCCATAGACCTATCCTAAGACACAGACACTTAGCTGCTAATCGCTGCTTGCCTTTCTAAATCAATACCAATATACTATTTGTATCAGTTGCGTTGGGCCGCGCGGGGGAGGTGTGCGAGTGCGGGTGACGGGACGAGGGATCGTGGCGTCTAGTGTATAAAGCCGTAATGGACAATGCATGGAGGTGACTCACCTCCATGGGGCAATGCCAATTGAAAAACGGAGCTGGAGAATACTGGAAGGTCTACTGTTCCCGAAAAATGCCAAAATTGTTGGGTTTCCAAATTTTCCCCAAAAGGGGAGATTTATGGTGTGATGTTTTAATTGCAGGAAGATTACAAAAACAGTTTTGCTTATTAAATTGTATTTTGACTTCCATTTGCGAAAAAAGGGACCGCGATTATGCAAGTATCCATACAACAGATGTCGCTCGCATCAAGCTGTCTTTATCATAGACTTAGTATGCGCGCGCAGCGCATTTCTATGGTTTTTATTTGCCTTGTTGACATTGTTAGCCACCGTACGAATGTGTTCTAGAATGCGTCCGTCAAATCAGTTCCAGACTCCAATACGTCTACGACTATGTTTGCATGTGGTACGTAATTTTATGTTGGATTGGTAGTTTGAAAATTGGAGACAGCGGGTCTCATAGTAGGTGCGCTAGGTGGCATATCACCTTCCTTTTTAGGGTTGGCCAAAGGATGCCAATGTAACCCTATTACTAAGCCTCCGCTGTCCGTCCGTCCGTTCGTCCGTCCTTCTGTCACAGGGCTGTATCTTAGGAACCGTAATAGGTAGGCAGCTGAAAATTTCACAGAGTGTGTGTTTATTTTTCCGCTATAACAACAAATAGGTAAAACAAAAAATAATAAAAATTAAAGGATACAAAAAACGTGATTTTTTTGTTAAATCTTGTATGATGGTACGGAACCCTACGTGTGCGACTCCGACTCGCACTTGGCCGTGTTTTTATCTATGCTTATTTACATTAGATTATAAATATCTTGGAGGTTCACTCCATGAAAAATATGCGATGCTACTCATGAAGAACACATTTATAATCACACTGTGAGTATATTCATTTTGTTAGAGCAATAATGCAGAGGGGAAGAGAAAGTGAAATGTAAGCTTAAGGTGGCCCAACCCGGCGGGACTAACACGTTCGCGGGCATGGTACAAAACCGTGCTGTTGCGCTCTGGGACCTTCTCTGTTTCAAAGAAAAAGACAGGCTCCGTGATGAGGAATATGCAACATGTTCACAAAAAAGAAAATGTGTTTAGTGTATGATTTGGTAAGATTTACAAAAATTTTAATTTCAACACGACTTATAGCTAAAAGTAAACCACGACCGCTGTAGTCAAAAATCTAACAACAACCAAATAGATTATAAATCTTGATTAAATAATCTATGTCTGATGACTTTTTTTTAAGATGTTCTTGCGTAATCCACCTTCAAAGTTATTGTATAAAACGCGCATTTCGAACTTTCGGACATTATAACTTAGAAACCAAAAACAATTTTACAATGCCAACGGTCATCAGACATCTAGTTCGATCGAATAAAGCTATTTTAAGCATAATTTGGGATCTCCGACAAGAAATATGGGCGTGATCTTCTTTCCCCGTTTGTATGGGGAGTGGAGCGGGATGGGCCACCTTAAAAGGTGTCCAAACGCGCTGCGCGCGCATGCTGGGTCTATGGTACAAACAAATAATGGTTCGATGGTGACTTCGCGTGTGTAGCGTCGAAAGCGTGCATTCCCAATCTCTGCAAGGGGGACTAACAATTGAGTCGAATAAAATGTTTGTATCGATAAAAAATGCAAAATGGTCCCGACACTGTGTTTAAATGGTTATCCGTCATGTTGTTGAAATAAACATCAATGATGAGGTTAAAATTGGTTTCTCTTGGTAGGAATGAATGATAAATTGTCTACTCAAATTAAAGCCGCTCGTGGCACAGAGGCACGGGGCTAGCTTCTTATGAGAGTATTGAGTATTATAGAATTCCATGTTGGGTTGTAGTTCCCTTTCCCTACTAGGTGGTAGGGTTAAGTACACCCTAGTTGGTACCATCGCATTGCATGAAAAACTTTTCGAATCGGTAGTAAAAATATCCGTGTTTTCCATCCAGTTTAATGTAAACCAGAGCCCTAAGTCCGACTTCTCACCTAATCCGATCGACAAGCGTTTTTAAATGTATGTAAAATCATCAAGTGAACTAACATTTTCGAGTCTGAGTTTGGTTTGACCGCTCACCTATCGCCATCTTAAACACGTTGACGTCGCCGTTTACGCCCGCTCCACGTTTCCATACAAATCGGTATTCCGAGCTTAATTATGACAGCTTGAAGAAGTAAAACGGCGGAATAAGTAGTAAAACTTGTATGAGTTTGACTTTTTTACGTAACTTTAAAGTTCCGTAAACTCCAATTTAGGTGGGGCATATAATATGGGCATATTGCTCATAAAGGTAAGGTTTTGGCATGACACCGAAATTGGGCTAATATCACGATGGTTTTTTGGGTATAGAATTACTACGGCTAATATCATACAACTACCGTCATGATATTAGCCCGATACACCACATTTTGAAAGGAATTAGGTGCCATGCCAGGACCTTAACTTTATGAGCTCGGCTACCTTGAACTGGATAGAAAACACGGACAATTTTTCATTGGCGCTTCAGCCATAGTTTTGTTCAATGCTGTGGTAAGGGGACCTACAGTTTTACATGGTTCCCGAACCATGGAACAGCTCGCATTCGTAACGAAATGCACTTATCCAACTCAGAAAGAGAAAGAAGTGGTGCATGATCGTGGCGAGGATTTGAACCAATAACCTCTCGCATGAAAGGCAAGTCCTTCAGCCCTTACGCCAAGTGCTGTGCATCGAGCTTACGTGTAATGTAGTTTTGATTCATTTAATATGATTCAGAAGCTGAATATTTAAATCCTTGAACTGAGTTCGCATTGGAATATATGGTGTATTCATGGTGAAAATGTTAATAACCAAACATCACGTGTAATTAAGCTGTAATGCACGGATTTTGCTCGCACAAATTCCTAATTGTGTGATTGAATACGTGTCGCATATATTCCGACCTGCCATCGGTGTAGTTAATCATGTGTGTTGCGTTATCGGCTCGCTCGACGCAATCACTAGGACCACACCTAGCCCGTGGCGCTGGCGCTTCAGGGACGGATTAAGGGATAGCGATCGCCAGTCGTCCGCCAGCGATGACGTAAGCTTCAGTCATTGTTCTGTACGAAAAGGGTGCTAACGGAAACCTATTACGAAGCCTCTGCTGTCCGTCCGTCCGTCTGTCAGCGGGCTGTATCTCATGCACCGTAATGTGTATACAGCTGAAATTTTGTAAAGTTGAAAGTTTTGTGTTCAATCTTGTACGATGCTACGGAATCCGACTCGCATTTGGCCGTTTATGCTCCAATTCTTAAGGAAGGTTAAAATTTAATTAACATCACGCTATGAACCTAGGGAGCTGAGCAAAAAATTGTCAGAAAGAACGCTAAGCGCGAATGAAGTAATCGCTCGGGTGGGCAATCCGACGCGGTGTTCGGGGGCGGTTTAATTTATTTATTTATTTAACTTCTGGTAGTCAAACTACACTAAGTCATATCACAATTGATTGATCCGCGTATTCGATCAACTGAGTGAAGAAGAACTCGCAAAGAAACTTCACTGGTCTATAATTCATGTTTTTTTTCGGCAATTTTTTCATCGACCTTAATGAATGAATGAATACCTGAATGCTACTGCCAAAACTAACATTTTTGGTAGAACGGTCTAAGGCAAAGAACTAAAAACTATGATGAAATATCCCTCAATGTGAACATTCTAAAAATATAAATTACTGAACCAAATAACCTAAAAAATATACATATTGAGTATTTATTGCAAGGTTATTCGTGTGTAAGCGCCTTCGTCAACTTAACAGCTATGTGGAGTGTACAGAGCCCTCGTCAATTTTGATACAGATAAAGTGTATCAAGTCAATACAATATCATTGTACTCGTCGCCCTCATTATGTCTTGAAATTTCAATAAATCTTAGACTTATAAGGAAAATTGTTGCAAATACAAAAAAACCGGCCAAGTGCGAGTCGGACTCGCACACAAAGGGTTCCGTACCATCGTAAAAACAAAAAAAAATCACGTTTTTTGTATGGGAGCCCCCTTTAATTTTAATTATTTTTTAATCTTACCTATTTGTTGTTATAGTGGTGGTATAGTGTATATATATATACACACTCTGTGAAAATTTCAGCTGTCTACCTGTTACGGTTACTGAGATACAGCCGTGTGACAGACGGACAGACGGACGGACGGACGGACGGACGGACGGACGGACAGCGGAGGCTTAGTAATAGGGTTCCGTTTTCACCCTTTGGGTACGGAACCCCAAAAACTTAAGAAATCTTAGAAATGGTGGTCCATGTTCAGGTTTGTTTGGATTCAAGTTGTCATAGAAATATATAAATAGATCTTTATATCTCTACATTCTGGAAACTATTTGGTTTATATGTTCTTGCTATCTACACTTTTAGGATAAAACATTAATTTAATCATTTGCTTGAATTTATGTATGATTAATTGTCATACACAATTCTACTTGAATAAACAATGTTTTCTATACCATCCCATGTCGTTCGCACTATCTAAGAGAAGAGCTTAAGTATTTTAATATCACACAGGCAGTAACCACTAAGTTCCAAACCACTTCTGTGCGTAATCTCTCTAGCGTATAATTAACCTGCCTTCAGATCAGGCATAACTGAAATGGGTATAAACCAACACAGGTGAGCAAGCAGCTCAAATTAGATTAAGATAGCCTGAATGTCATTCAACTGGGATCTAAATATTCAAATCCCCGAGGTGGGTAGTGAAGCTAGCTTGGGAGTCCAGTCGGCTGGGATAAGCCGACCCTGCACGATAAGACAAGGGTTTTATTGTACCCGGCCGACCGTCGAGTGGCCACTCAAAATGGCGCTGATACATGCAACCTTCACCACTATCAATCCATCGTCGCCTTTTCATTAGTCGGTAGCTTCGAACGTTGCGAAAATTGCGTCGTTCTCAGATAAGTTTGATGCGAACGAACCGAACTATTCTGGAATTGTCTGCGTTAGTAACAAATCACGGATCCCTGTGAAGAAAGGCCGAGAAGAAATGTGATGGTACCCGCTAGAATTACTACTTACTTTTTCCAATCAATAATATAGCAGTGACATAATGAATCTTATTGTAAAGATATCATACATTTCATAGAATTCTCTTTTATGTATTAGCCGTTTCGAGCTTTGAGATATTAGAATGACACATTTGCAACAATAATAAGCTGAACGGTGTTTTTAGGGTTCTGTACCCAAAGGGTGCCAACAGAACCATATTAATAAGCCTCCGCTGTCGCTCCGCTGTCTGTCCGTCCATCCATCGGTCTGTCACAGGGCTGTATCTCTGTGTGTATTAATTTGCGCTAAAACCACGGAATATTGAGGAGGCAGGAAGTGAAACGTTTGTAAATTTGTTCCAGGACCGCTGTTACCGCTTTACTTAAGACCTTTTTGCTCCGCGAATGTATAACAGTCGCAATTGGCTATCCCCTCTTAATCGATAACCAAACAACAAATCCACATATGTTTAGTAAATATGAACCTTAACGTAATGACTCTATGTTGGAATTCCAATACTGTTTGCAATAAAATGTTACGTCACTTTCGAACACGGCCGAGCGCCTCACACGCACGTGGTCACAAACAACGTAGCGAGACATGACCCAGCGAGCAAGACGACGCACGCCGCGACGCCATATTATTTCGTAATGCATTTGTCGTAAGTTTTATCGCTATTCATGTAAATGAAACTTACCGGTGATACGAAACTCCTCCATTATGAAGTTTGTGCACCGGCGGTCGTACTTGCACGTTATTATGGCACAGTACGGCATTACTCCTTTTCAATTTTAGATTGTATCACGGATAAGTTAATGCACAGGACAGCCGCAGAGGAGTGAATCATGCGCGTATGAAGTGAGCGGGTCCCCGCTAAAGACCGGCGCGCGAGTTCCGCCCACTTCACAATTCTTACCTCCTAATTGTTCTGTGGCTAAAACAACAAGTAGGTAAAATTAAAACATATATAAAACAAGAGGGGCACACAAAAAACAACCATAAAACGTGATTTTTTGTGAAAAAACTTGTACGATGGTACGGAACCCTTCGCACTTGGCCGGTTTTTTAATGAAACGTCCAAATCTCTAATATCATAATGTAAAGACGTCCTTTCAACGAATTTGTACATATTCATGACGATAAGTCTCTTTCAAAAATGATGAATGAGTGCCCGCTTCATTTTTATTCAAGTCTTCATTTGAAACGACTATCTCTTCACCACCGCGACCCATTTGAAATAATAATGAGCTTTGAACGTCCGTACACGGTTCCTGAGCGTGTCTCTACGCTCGGTCCTCGGGGTCCTTTCTGGCGTTATCTGGTGAAACGTAAAGTGTCGACACGTCCTGTCACTCCGTTTGTTTTCTTCTGCGACATCTGCTGACGTGTGTAATGGAGAATGAATAAAAATATATTCCACGTTTTAGTTCGTCCCCTTAATATTCCGGGAGGTCACGACGTTTTTGGTCACGATAAGGTAAATGGCTGAATCTGGGTTCACATGTTAGAGACCAACCCTCTGATGCTAAATATGTCGGTCTGCCCATGCCAAGTGGTTGCGTTATCTAGATTGGCTATATAAAATTGATGCTGGTATATACCTGCTGATGAATATACTGATTGTCTGAAAACATTGATACTTATTAATTATATAACAATAACCAGTCGGTTTTTTAATTAAATACTTAAATATACCCAAAGTTATATCTGTAACCTAAATCGCTTATAACTACGAAATGAAACCAATGATTTGTTCAGTTTTTGCATTGCTAAGCAAGTATGTACTGATACTTTCATGCTTCGTTATTTGCAGCCATTTACCTTATCATATATTTTGTTTGTCACAATAACTACTATTTCAGGCGCCTTATCTACGTAACGCAACCACTTGGAACAGGCAGACTGACACATTTAGCTTCAGAGAGTTGGTCTTTATCCCGTGAACCCAGTTTCGGCCATTTACGTTATCGTTACCATTTTTGTCGCGACCTCCTAGTCTATAACGGGTTTTGTGACTGACGCCCGGAATCACTTTTAAAAACAATTTATTTATATGGTATTTATATGGTATTGACCTTACGGTAATCCATAATTTGATGCGTTAAAATTTTATGTACAATATTAAAGAGAGGTAAATAAATAAAATAAAAAATGCGGGGTTTCTAAGAAGTAGCTGTAAAAGTTAAAAACGATGGAGAATATTCTAACGGATTTTGTATTCTTAGAGACCAATATCGACTTTATATGCACCTCAATTTTGTAATATATATATATATATGTAAAGAAAACCACTTAGCTTTTCTTAGGTTTATACTGGCTGCATTATTCAAAAAACCTCTGAGATGTCAACTCTGACAGTCATGACACTCAGCTAAATATGAAAGTGGGTTTGTTATTGTCGTGAAGAATTAACTTACCTAAAGATACAAAAAGACCTGAAATAAAGGCTTTAAATGTTGTTTCTTTCGTTTTACAGAGAAACGCAATTACGTCTTTGTTTCATTATTTCTATGCGGAGAGTATAACACTATTATAAAACAACATTTTCTGCAAATATTTCAAGAAACATGGAAAAGTTAAGGTTTGATTTTGCTGTGAAATCCACAGCAGACGGAAAATCGAACATCATATGTGTAACCTCAATAGCTACACCTCATGGACAGATTTTTGGAATACCAAATGACTTTCAACCTGCAAATCTACACCAAGAAATTACAAATACACCCAATTATGCCAAAATAAAAAAAACATTAAATAAAAGACATCAAACGAGGAATATATGGATTAACTTGACAGATGAATTATCAAAAATATATTTGGATGAAGAACAAAACTTACAGTTTAATGATTTTTACCTAGAAGAAATTCTGGAAAAAACAACTAATGATGAATCTATACCTGGTGGCTCAAATCAGAGTTTGGAAAAACTATTAGAAAAGTTACTTGAAGATAAACAAAAAAAATCTGAAACTCAAAACTTGGGAAGAATTGCAAATGATTTCATGATTAAGAAATTCTCTGGCAGAAACTCGAATGCTCACCAGTGGATCAAAGATTTCAATAAAGAATGTGAACGTTTCCAAATCGATGAAGACAAGAAGAAAATTGAAATTTTAAAATTTTTTATGGAATATTCCAGTCAAGATTGGTACAACTGCATGCTAATGAAATTTACAATGGAATCAGATTGGGACAAATGGGAGAAACTTTTTTGTGAGACGTTTGCAAATAAAGGATGGTCACCCATTAGATATGCCCTTGCCTTTAAATATCAAGCAGGTTCGTTACTTGAGTATGCTTTAAAAAAAGAGAAATTATTACTGGAAGTAAGAAAATCGATTGATACTGGGACACTTATAGACCTTATAGCATTTGGCTTACCGAATTTTGTGGCTGATAAAATTGACAGAGAAAAATTACAAGGAACGGAAGATCTATACAATGAAATAGGAAGATTGGAACATCTTGTTGGAAAGAATAAATATGATAAAAAAAATATTACACATTCGGACAATAAATACCAAAAAAATCCAGAAAAACAACCATGTCAAATCTGTTTCAACGAGAAAAAAAAGAAATGTTACCATGCTGAGGAAAATTGCTGGTTTAAAGTGAAAAACCAAGAAGCTGTTGTGAAAACGGTTAACAACTCAGAACTTGAAATTGAATTAAATGAGAAAAATCCAAAAAACTAGAAGTGCCACCATTAATAAAAGTAAAGTTACTATTAAACGATACCTTAAAGGTTTATGGAATTTATGATTCAGGTTCCAATGTGTCATTAATTAATGCAAAGTTATTGAGGATACAACAAAAACAAAATACGAATGATATACAAATAGTAAACTTGAAAACTATTAATGGTGAGAAGAAAACAAAAGGTCTGGTAACACTAAAAATAAAGATATACGATATTGAAAGAAATATGGATATTTTCGTAATAGAAAATGATAATTTTCATTACGATTTTCTAATTGGTTTGGATTGCATAAAAAAATTTAATTTAATACAAAATGAAGAATTAAAGATCATGCAATGTAACAAACTAAAAGAAAAGAAGGTAACATCAAATGAAGTGGATCTGAAAAATAAAAACCACTCAAAAAATGATACTTCAAATTTAATAAATGTCGAGATTCCTGATGTACTAGGTGACAAAAATATAAAACAATTACACTATGAAGTGTTAAAACAAGAAAATGCACATATTAACAAATGTGAAATAAATTTCAATGAACATGTACACATGGATGAATTTGAAATGGTAGTGAACCATCTAGATTTAAATCAACAATCGGAAATTGATAAGTTGATAGAAAAATATCAATCAGTCTTCGCAAAGGATAAATATGACATCGGGACTGTACGCGATTATGAAGCTCATATTGACTTGATGGTGGATAAATACTGTTATAAGCGTCCATACAGATGCTCAGCTGAAGATAGAAGAGAAATAGAAAATCAAATATCAAAACTATTAAAAAAGAATTTGATTGAGGAATCTTATAGTCCATTTGCTGCTCCAGTTACTCTGGCATATAAAAAGGAAGATGACAGAAAAACAAGACTATGTATAGATTTTAGAGAGTTGAACAAAATTGTTGTTCCTCAATCACAACCGTTTCCATTGATTGAAGATTTAATGGTAAAAACAGTTAATTGCACATATTTTTCCACTTTTGACATAAATTCAGCATTTTGGTCAATTCCTTTAAAGATTCAAGATAGAGACAAAACTGCATTTGTAACACAAGAAGGCCATTTTCAATGGACGTGTCTCCCATTTGGATTAAAGACTGCTCCAGCTATTTTCCAAAGAATATTGAGCAACATCATAAGAAAATATGAACTATCTAGTTTTGCAGTAAATTTTATAGATGACATCTTAATTTTTTCAAAAACTTTTAAAGAACATCTACTACATATATCAAGACTACTGGAGGCAATACAAACAGAAGGCTTTCGATTGAAATTTTCAAAATGTGCCTTTGCAAATAATTACGCTAAATATTTGGGCCATATAATAGAAAATAATTCAGTCAGACCTCTGAAAGATTATTTGATTGCTGTCAAAAACTTTCCGATTCCAAAAACAAGAAAAAATATAAGACAATTCCTAGGAAAAGTGAATTTCCATCATAAATTTATACCACACAGTGCAATTATCCTGGAACCATTACACAATTTACTACGGAAGGATGTGAAATTTAAATGGAATGCAGAATGTCAGGAATCGTTTCATAAAATAAAAGCATTGCTATGTACGGAACCAATTCTGAATATCTTTGACCCTGAACTACCAATAAACATTTACACGGATGCTAGTATCAAAGGAGTGGGAGCGGTGTTAAAACAAGTAAATAAAAACGAGGACTCTAAGCCAGTTGCTTATTTCTCAAAAAAATTAAATGAAGCTCAAAAAAGAAGAAGGCAATATATCTAGAATGTCTGGCAGTAAAAGAAGCTGTGAAATATTGGCAGCACTGGCTAATGGGAAAAGAATTTATGGTATACTCAGATCATAAACCATTGGAAAATATGAACATCAAGGCTAGAACTGATGAGGAACTAGGGGATTTGTCATACTATTTATCCCAATATAATTTTAAAATTAAATATTTGCCAGGAAAACTTAACCAAGAAGCGGACTGTTTAAGTAGAAATCCAGTTCTACAAACTTATGATAATACTGATGATTTCTTAAAAGTAGTAAATTTAATAAAGCTGGAAGATATAAAAAAAGACCAACAAACAAATCTCAACCTACAAAAGGGCAAACTTGTATTGGAGAACGAAATTTATTACAAAAAGAATAAAAGAAGAAAAAAAATCCTAATATCGGAAGAACTTAGCAAAACTCTAATAAAAGATGTCCACAATACTTACTGCCACATTGGGAGAACCCAAATGACAAATAAAATAACACCATTCTACACTGCAAAGAATATCATCTCAAACATTAAACAAATTTGTGATGAATGTGAAATTTGTATAAAAAACAAATCAAGAAGGAAGTCAAAATTTGGCTTAATGTCACATTTAGGTCCGGCAACACGACCTTTTGAAATTACTTCTATTGATACCATTGGAGGTTTTGGAGGATCACGATCAACAAAAAAATACTTACATCTTCTGGTTGATCATTTCACAAGATATGCTTATATTTCCACATCAAGAAATCAAAACGCCAGTGATTTTATGAAACTAATGAAAAATGTGACACAAAACTACAATATTGATATGGTATTAACAGACCAATATCCTGGTATAAATTCAAAGGAATTTAAAGAATTTCTAAAGAAGGAAAATATAAGGATGATGTTCACTGCTGTAGATGCACCATTTTCAAACGGGCTTAATGAAAGGCTAAATCAAACTTTAGTCAATAAGATAAGATGTAAAATAAATGAAAATAATACGAAAACGGCGTGGTCTACTATTGCACAGAAATGTGTAGAAAAATATAACGAAACAGAACACACAGTCACGAAGTTTGCTCCAAAATACCTTTTGGAAGGAGAAACTGTGAATATTCTACCGGATGAATTGAAATCAAGATTCACAACAGAAGATCTGAAAAGAGATAGAAAACTTGCAGTTGAAAACACAATAAAATCTCATAATTATAATAAAAAATATTTCGACCGGCATAGGGAAGAATATGAATTTGAAGCTGGAGACGAAGTCTACGTTGAAAACGGAAATCGACTAAATAGGAAGAAAATGGATGAATTGAGGATTGGACCATACAAAATTCTAAAGAAGATTTCGAATTCAATTTATGAAGTTGATGCTGGACACAAGAAGGCGGAATCAAACCTTTACCACATTACAAAGCTATCTCCAGTGTTTGTTAGTGAATGAACAATTACCTACATTGTCATTTGGAATTGTTTCTCTTTAGGGGGGGAGATGTAAAGAAAACCACTTAGCTTTTCTTAGGTTTATACTGGCTGCATTATTCAAAAAACCTCTGAGATGTCAACTCTGACAGTCATGACACTCAGCTAAATATGAAAGTGGGTTTGTTATTGTCGTGAAGAATTAACTTACCTAAAGATACAAAAAGACCTGAAATAAAGGCTTTAAATGTTGTTTCTTTCGTTTTACAGAGAAACGCAATTACGTCTTTGTTTCATTATTTCTATGCGGAGAGTATAACACTATTATATATATATATATATTAATTATATATATATATATTACAGAATACTGGCCAGCAGGGAGCTTCGTTACATTGGCGCCCGAACAAAATAATATAATGCCAAAAATGGCAGAAATCCATAACATGAGGAAAGAAGAGCTCATGGAGAAAGCCCAACAATTAGGCCTAAGCTCCGAGGGGACTGTAGAGGACCTTCGGAAGCGTTTAAAGGCACAGCTCATGAGAGAAAGCGAGCTTAATACCGGTAACAATACCAAAGAAGTAGATACCCCGGAAACGGGAGGCGAAAGTGTGCAGATTATGAATAATATCCTCGATTCCGTACGGAAATGGAATATAAATTTCGATGGAACCAGAAGTGCGGTCGAATTCCTGGAAAGAATAACCGAGCTGCGGGAGGCGTACAGCTTTTCGAAAAAGCAGCTACTTCAAGCATTACCATACCTGCTTAAAGATAATGCACTCTTGTGGTATAGAAACAACAAGGATGATTGGAAGCAGTGGAAGGATTTTGAAGATTGTTTCCAACTTTATTACTTTCCACTAAATTACAAGGAAGAAATACTCGAGGAAATACGTACCCGAAAACAACGATCGAATGAAAAATTTACGGACTACCTCACGGATATACAAACTGCACTAAGACGTGCAGGGTTAGTGAAAGAAACCGAGCAACTGAACAAAATTTACAAGAATACATCACCGGAGTATAAGCTTTATATAAAGGAAACAGATTTCAAGAATATTGGGGAACTGATTAAAATGGCCCAAGATTATGAGTATATACAAAAGGACAAGTCCCGCTACACAAGCAATATAAAAACCACAGGGGTTATTAATCCAAGTTATGATTCAGCGACATGCTGCTGGAACTGCGGTCAAAGGGGCCACAGCAAACGGGAATGTCGCCAGCGACCGATGTTGTTTTGTAGTGGTTGCGGTAGGCAAGGAATACGTTCTAGGGATTGCTGCCGAACGGAGTTAAAAAACCGAAACAAGACTTACCGACCCGAACAACTCTTCGCAACACAGGGCATAATCCAAGAAGACAAAAGACCACATTTAGACTTAAGAATTGGTGAAAAAGTATTTAAGGGCCTGATTGACACAGGGTCAGAAGTTTCATATATAAATGGCAAAGTAGCGAGTTATTTCAAAACGTTAAACTCGCAGAGAGAAAAAGGAAACACAAATGCTATTCTTGCGGATATGTCGAAGGTTAAGATTGAAGAAAGTATAACAACTGCATTAGAAATTAATAAATATCACCTATTTCACAAATTTTTGGTGATCCCTCAATTGGGCACAAACGTCTTAATAGGATGGGATTTGCTAGAGCGACTTGGTTTCAAGTGGACGCTTAATACGATAACGGAGCCAACCTTATGTACAGTGGAAAATAGCCGCTTGATGTGGCAAGAAAAACCACGTCCGAGAAATGTCCTAGCAGAAAAATTACCAGTGTCAACGAAAAATAAAAAGCCTGCAATAGAAAATCGAATAAAATTAAAAACAGATGAAGCCGTAAAACAAAATTACTACCAAGAGAACCCGAAAATGCAAGAGCACATAAACAAAGAAGCATTTAACGGTAACATTTATATATATATATGTTACCGTTAAATCTATAAGAAAATAAAGGACTTCGAAACATGGCCACATAAATTTTTAACACACTTAAAAAATTAACTTATAATTTAAAAAATATATATCAATTTAACTAGGTTTATTTTAGCAGGTCCAACCTTGCACTACTCAAAAACGATTTATCAAACAGATTTTATTTCTTTGATCGCTTCACGATTGGTAATACCTATATATTATATATTCGTAGAAAAAAATACAGATGTACTTGTTTACATGTGCTGAACGATTTACTGATTCGTATTCAGTTTTGTCAGACTTATTGGCGAAGAAGTATTTAAACAGTTACCTCAGCGTGGAGTGCACAATCTCTGTTTAGCGATAATTATAAAATGAAAATATATCCGTACTTACTTTACGCCTAAAGAAGAAAGAAGAGAGATCTATAATAACATATCTATAATACTAACCAGTCCACTTTAACTTGCGCTTATTTTATAGTCAAGAGATACGTACAAGATGAGATAGCAAATAAAAGTGAACTTTTCCACACATTTTTGTTCAGTCCTTTCTTAAGGATGTTCCGACCCATACAATGTTTTTTTTACACAGAACGCAAAAAGTATTGCACTTTAAGGCGCGAATTCGTCAAAAATATTAAATATGGCCATAGTAGTTGCAGCGAAAACATATTCACAATTTCAGGTTTAATGGTTTTGTTGTAATTGCCGATTAGAAGTTTTACACCGTTAGATGGCGCTGTTAAATAAAAATCGTATTTAAATAAATTGTAACAAAACCAGTAATCCTGAAATTGTGAAATTATTTTCGCTGCAAGTAATATAACTATATTAAACTATATTTTTATTATTAATTCGTGGCTTAAAGTGCAATACTTTTTGCGTTATGTGTGCCAACAACTTTATATGGGTCGGAACAGCCTTAAGACCACTTTCAGAATGACTTTCGGAACGAGCTTAAGGCCGCGACATAGACGGATATGAGCGCGTGCACTTTCCCGCCCTTCCACTTAACGCCCCCGCGCCGCCCACCGAGGTAGCCTTCGAACGATACGGCTACGTGCAGTGCACTCAGCAAGGGGCGGAGCTAAGTTTGGAACACTATTATAGGACAGAGAGTATGTTTTTGGAGGTTAATCGACTTTCCCTTTGCCGTTTGTTATATAGCGCTAACACTGACTAAAACGGATGTACTGTAATTCCTATTTTAACATGCGGAGCTGCTTAACGCTGTTCCTCCGTCCCCTTTCTACCTTCGGTCAACGCGGAACAGGGAAAAAAATGCACAAATTCACAGTCGACATTCCAAAAATAACAACTCACCGATCCTCTAGATCCTTTATCTATAGGGTCGGTAAACAATGGAATGAACTCCCTTCCGAGGTATTTCCCCCAAATTACGACATGGGGTCCTTCAAACGTGGTGCGAAGATGCACCTGGCCGGCCGGCATGGTTTTCGCAGCCCCCCCGAATGTTCGAAAACCCATGGGCGTCGTCGGGCACCGTTAGGTCCTGGCGTACGCCATTTGCCACGCTTAACATAAAAAAAACAACTGTCTTGCAACGTCAAAATAGAGCCAACTAGTTAAATCGGTTACTATAATTAAGTGAAAACAGTTAGCTTTAAACATTAAATGTTACTGTATCTTTTAATTGTTTTTGAACTGTGTGAAATAACTGTTTTCTCTAACTCTTTCCCTAACTGAATGAAAACTGTTTCTAACTCTTCTTAACAATTTCTAGATTACTTTCTATTATTTTTATTTTTTTCCATTCTAACTTACGTCTTATATTCAGTGACAAGGTAATGTCCAATGTAATTCCTAAACACAGACTCTGTGAAAATTTCAGCCGCTTACCTATTACGGTTGATGAGATACAGCCCTGTGACAGACGGACGGACGAACAGCAGCAGAGGCTTAGTAATAGGGTTCCGTTTTCACCCTTTGTGTACGGAACCCTACAAATAAGCGTTAGGTCTCGCATTAGGTTATAGCATAGGGAGACGCTATTCCCGATGGACGACCTAGGACGACGAGGCGGGGACCATAGATCCTTAGGTCTTCGGCAGGTCTTGCCGCCTCCGTACATTTCTGTGGTACTCTTAACACAGAGTGTCACGTGGAGAAAGTCCAGGAGAACTCTCAAGTTAGTTAATTAGGTATTTAAAATTCAGTTTCAGTTAGCAATGGCATATTTTTTATGATTGTAACTCTGCGCCTTAAGGCTGTCGTGAAGTGACAGAAAATCCATGATTTAAAATTTTTAAGAAATGCATTCTTTGTCCATGCACAATTTTTGTTTTTCATCCACAATACATTTTTTATTACTTGTGAAAGCTTCATTTTATGTCAATATGTTTTCCTTTTTATGTAAATATCTGTATTTATCCGATGTTTACCACAACCTCTTAGTACTATTACTTATTCTCTGACCACGTTGCGGTCAGTGCGTCGTCTCTGGTTGGTATGATAGCTAAGGTTATTTTAGATCTACCTTTTTTCTTTATCAGGCAAAAAATAAGGACGGATATATATGAATTTTAAAATTATTACTAACCAGAGATGCACTCCACCTTTAAAATGTTTAATTCAATGGTCTTCTATTTAAAAATATTTTTTTTACTAACAAAAGTTCTTTTTCTGATATATCTACTAGAAAAATTTACTGCGGTTGTATGAAATTTATAAAATCCAAGAAAAACACAATGTTCCTACACTATGCTACCATTATTCACCCTGGGAGTCTAAGCCGCTGAACGAGGCCAGAATATATGGCCAGTAATAATTTACATGTCTTTGAAACTGAGATAAAATGGAGCTCTGCGTGTAAGTATATTTCCAGGTGTGTTTCAGTCGACACCATAACGTGAGAGCTAAGAAAAAGTTGAGTGTGCAGGCGAATGACGTAACTGGGCACGAACTTTTCCCATCTCGTCCTTTTATTTCGGTAGAAAGGGATAATCCTTTCATAATTTTACCCTAACTCTCGGAAGGATGTCTTTTGTAAATACATATGGACCCGAATCTCGATTTCACAATTGTGGATTGTGGACGATTTCACAATTGTGGACGAACGAACCGAGTTTATTTTTAACTATGGTGTGGAAATGATTGGCAAGGATTTAAATTATAGTTGGCTCAGATAAGAGTTTATACGAATAAATAAATAAGGAAAGAAAATCGAACCTACCTTCTATCAATGTAATATTTTTAATAGATAGAAAGAAAGATAGATAGAAAGATTATTATATACAAGTTTAGTAGTGTTTTTCCAAATTATTTGCTTTGACTGTTTTTTTTTTGTTTTTTATTCATAATGTTTTTGTTTCTTATTCATAGTTTTTTTTTTACAAATTTTTCTGTTTTATTATATATAAGCTTTACTTTCAGTTTCTTTTTTGTTTGTTAAATAGATAGTCATAAATTAAGCATGCAGTGTTCACAACGTAGTAGGGTGTACATTGCTGTATTGCTATAAGTTTATTTTTTTATTTCAAGGTCTATAATGTATAACCCTGTATGTGAACCAATAAATAAATAAAAAAAAATATATATTTCTATATCTTCTGTGTAGACACATTTTCAGGAATGAGAAAATTCATTGTAAAATATGTTTACACAGTGTGGTCTTTTATACGTCTTCAAATACGTTATTAGTTAAATTAGTATTTAATTTTAACTCAATCGTAAAGCTAGGTGAAAGGAAACTGAATTAAAATCGAGACAAAAGTTTATTATTATTATTTGGTTACAACCATAGGTGAATAGCAAGTCGTTATAAAAAGTAGTCGGTTCGAAGCTTGTGTGCTGGTTCGATATTTAATTTTTAGAAATGGCTATGTAACATTTTCATTTTCCTTGATGAAAAAGCACAGAAATCTTGAAGGACCAAAGGGAAAGATAAGCCATTTGGACCGTCCGTAGAATGGTAGAAAATGGACTCAACTCGACACCTGTCACATTTTCGGTAACGTGGGTGTTTTTTATATTTACTTAAAATATTTTGGCAATGCCAGGCTGAGAGTATTTCTAATGAGCTAAAACGATATTATTTCAAGAATATTTTTGTTGTACCTGAATGATTGCTTATTCTTATTACATACAGTGAATATGTTAGACTGTACTTAGGTAAAAAAAAGAACTGAATCCTCTATCTGTCCATCGTTATATCTGATGAAAATAAATAAGGTTGAAGTGATAAATATGATTTTTTTGTAATATAATACCTGTTAAAGTTAACATAAAATAGGGTTAATCGACATTGACAAATTATCCGTGTTTTTCGGTTAGCTCAATAAGGCCATGTCATAGTATTCAAAAGGTAGTATCTAGTTTCATTTGGAATCTGATTCGATGAGATCATATCCTGTACTTATTATTATACATACAAAAGGCCATCCTGGCCACCTTCGTCCAGTTACATGAAAACAACGGGGAAGAAAACTGCTTATTTATCACGACAGGTGGCGTCTAGGCAAGCTAACCTAAAATATCTGTCAAAGCTGTCACATACCATACAAAATAAAACAATATAGATTTGAAAATTGTATTTACTCAACCTTTGTAATTGAAATGACTCAATTTCCTCGTTATTGTTCCGAAAATGTATTGTCCAAATTATTCTAATCAAATGAAGCCGTGGGAAAGAAAATATAATAATTTCATAGCCTATATAATATTTCATTTCAAGCTTTGCGCTGGTCTATTACATTAAACGTATTTTTAAGATAATGCAAAGCTCTTCTATTCCTCCAAACCTTATTCTTTTTTTTTTTTATGCGACCTGACATGGATGGCTAATACCACACAACTACCGTTATGATATTAGCCCAATACACCACATTCCCGAAGGAATTAGGTGCCATGCTAGGACCTTCCCTTTATGAGGCACGGCTACATTGAACTGGATGGAAAACACGGACAATTTTTCATTGCCGCTTCGACCATCTTTTCATCCAATGCGATGGTACCAACCCGGGCGGGCTTAAACCCTACCACCTATTAGGGGAAGGGGACCTACAGTTTTACATGGATTCCGAACCATGGAGTAGCTCGCATTCGTGACGAAATGCACTTATTGAACTCTGAAAGAGAAAGACAGTGGTGCAAGTTGGTATCGAACACGGGCCTCTGGTACGCTAGGCCAGTCCCCGCGCCACTAGGCTAACTGTATCATGGAGTATATTTTTCATCTAAAAACTCGTAAATAAAACTGACGTTTCGGAGATGAAGTCACGACACCTACAATATTTGAGATTTCTTCCCCATTGATTTTACATTGTTATTTAAAATTTACTTTAGTGGGTAACACGTAGACTTTAAAGCTTCCTATGATGCCAACCAAGTATCGAATAACCTCTCGCTCCTTTGACCGCCCTCCAGACGGTGAAACGTATTCCCAAAACACAAAACCTTTTAACCCGCAGCGTCCCAAGAGAGCTTTTGGCGGACTTAAAAAGAGAGAAAATCTCAGATTTATTGCCGCCCTCACATTTGTTTGATGTCATAGTTTCACAGCTAACACTTCGATTCGACGAAACTCGGCGCGATAAAAATGTCCCGTAACCGAGTGAATAAAGCCAGGAGTTCCGCGATGGAACCCGTGCTCCGGGTTTATTTGTAGTAGGAGCTTTCCAGGCTATTACATGTTTCGAAACCCGTCTTACTTCCCGTGGTACTTATAGACTAGGAGGTCGCGACAAAAATGGTAACGATAACGTAAATGGCTGAAACTGGGTTCACAGGATAAAGACCAACCCTCTGAAGCTAAATGTGTCAGTCTGCCTGTTCCAAGTGGTTGCGTTACCAAGATAATGCGCCTGAAAAAGTAGTTATCGTTACAACAAAAATATATGAACAGGTAAATGGCTGCAAATAATGCAGCATGAAAGTATCAGTACATACTTAGTTTGTAATACCAAAACTGAACAAATCCTTGTTTGCATTTCGTAGTTATAGGCGATTTAGGTTAAGATATAACTTAACGAATATTTAAGTATTTTATTGACAAACTGACTGGTTATTGTTATATAACTATTGGGTATCAATATTCCAAGACCATCAGCGTATTCATCAGCAGGTACATACCAACTTCTGTTTTATATAGCTAATCTAGATATCGCAACCACTTGGCGCAGGCAGACTGACTTATTTAGCATCGGAGGGTTGGTCTCTAACATGTGAACCCAGATTCAGCCATTTACCTTATCGTGACCAAAAATGTCGTGACCTCCCGGAATATTAATATTTAACTTACTCGATTGAAGGGTATAGTTCGCCCGTCGTGATTGAAAAGAAAAAAAATCTGTATTTGAGCTCGATGGTTGCCCAGAATTCTTTGGGTGGTCGATTGGGTCTTTGAATGGTTTCTGACATGTGTATTTTTTATGAGATTCCACACTTATTCACACTTAACATCAAAATCTCTTTATTTATGAATTGTAACTAGGTTTGAGGTCGTTAAGAGGCGCTAATGCCAATTTTATTTCAGAAAAAGCCATATGCAGACATGTGTGCGAAACTGATGGAGTCACCGCTTTCAGTTGTGACCGAATGTAATAAAGATGGTTTATTAGATTGATAATTCTGGTCAAAGAGGTCAATTTCAATAAGAAAAAATAAATAATTACTTGGTTTGGCTTGGGCCCTTCGAAAGTACGTTAATCTATCCAAGTGGTTTGTTTTGAAAGAATTGTGCACTAATGTAATGGGCAAAAATCTGCAAGACTACGATGAAATAAAACACAGGATTTGAAGGGAAAAATGGAGAAAACTTTTTTTTTGCAACTGTACATCCATTTCCGACTAATTAACTTTCTTGGGAAATACTTTATGAGATACACGTTTATAGCGTTATACGAGTGTAAAGATATATGAAAGGTAACATCTAGTGTCAGAAAGTCAAATATTAAACAGAATATATGTATAAGAACAAAAACAGCTGGCATCCTTGGATCTTGGAAATGCCTTTATTCAAAGCGCAAAAACTCGGCCAGCGCTGAATGAGTTATTGTAATATGCAATAAAAAGGTTTGTCTGGTCCGTCGCAAATAAAACAGAATGTTTTGTTTAGACATGAAAGATGACGGAGGACTAATATATTTTATTTACAAATTGGTCATGAAGTAGGCCTTTTTTCGGGATTCCTGCCTTTCAATTGTAATAAAATGAAAATAATAATCTAATGAAAAGGCAATGCTGAATTATATTTAGATTGGGGAGTTGTAACTAAAATTCTGTTAAATGAACCAGCAATGAAAAATTGTCCATGTTATCCATTCAGTTTAACGTAGCCGTGCTCAGAAAGGGTAGATCCTGGCATGGAACCTAATTCCTTCGGGGATGTGGTGTATTGGCTTTATATCATAACGGTACTTATGTGGTATTAGCCATACATGGCAGGTTACTTAATAAAATATCAAATAAGTAAAAAAAATGTAACGCGCAAGATTTTTTTTCAATTTAGGCTGGAGTGTACAATGTCTGGTTAGTAATATAGTTATGTTTATTATAGATCTATCTTCTTTTTTCTTCAGACGGATTATAAGGATGGATATAATTACATTTTAAAATTATCACCGACTGTCCCCGCAGGAACAAAGAAATGATGGTCTCGTAATGCGTCCCATCCATAGATTGTGCACTCTACCCTTAAATTCCTGTTTATCTCTTTTTTATTTGCATTATAAACTAAGCAAACAATTTTGATTTTTATTTTGAGATTGAATGCTTAAGGTGGCCCAACCCGCTCAACTCCCCATACAAACGGGGAAAGAAGATCACGCCCATATTTCTTATCAGAGATCCTTAATTTTGCTCAAAAGAGCTTTATTTGATCGAACTAAATGTCTGATGACCGTTGGTATTGTAAATTTGTTTTTGGTTTCTAAGTTATAAGGTCCGAAAGTTCGAATTTTTCGCGCGTTTTATACAATAACTTTGGTGGTTTATTACGCAATGATAAAGTAAGAAAATCATAAAAAGATTAGTCATCAGACATAGTTTATTTAATCAAGATTTATAATCTCTTTGGTTTTTGTTTTCGACTTCAGCGGTCGTGGTTTACTTTTAGCTATAAGTCGTTTTGAAATCAAAATTTTCGTAAATCTTACCAAATCATACACTTTGCACATTGTCTTTTTTGTGGACATGTTGCATCTTCCTCATCACGGAGCCTGTCTTTTTCTTTGAAACAGCGAAGGTCCCAGAGCGCAACAGCACGGTTTTGTACAGTGCCCGCGAATGAGTTAGTCCGGCCGGGTTGGGCCACCTTAAGATTAAGTAGTACGTAAAACGGAAATACTCAGTGCACGTACAAAATCGCTTGTGCAACTTGACATATCTGAAAGGCACTATATTCCAAAAACATGAGTTAAGGTCAACTTACCATACAAACGTGGAAAGAAGATAATGCGCATATTTCTTGTCAGAGATCCAAAATTATCCACAAACAGATTTATTTGATCAAACTAGATGTCTGATAACCATTGGCATTGTAAAATAGTGTTTGGTTTCTTAGCTATAAGGACCTACATTTAGAATTTTCCGCGCGTTTTATACAATAACTTTGGAGGTGTACATAGAAATATTCGTTATCAGACCTAGCTTGTTTCATGAAGACTTATGATCGATTTGTTTTTTTTTTTACTACAGCGGTCGTGATTCACTTTTAGTTACAAGTAGTTTTGTGATAAAAAATCTTACCAAATCAAACACTATGCGTATTGTCAACTTTGTGAACATGTTGCATCCTCCTTATCACGGAATCTGTATTTTTATTTGAAACAGAGAAAGTATATAATGCAATAGCACGGTTTTGTACCGTGCCCGCGGATTAGTTAGTCACACCGGGAAGGGCCACCTTAAGAGCAGCAAGACCATATTAACCAATTCGCCGATTTATGTCAAAGTTGTTATATTATGTTTGCATATTATCTTGCAATTTGCCGGCCTTACATATACGTTATATTTATCTTTGCACGCGTTAGAGATTTAAATCTCAGCAAACAGCTCCGATTGTTTGCACGAACATTTTGGGCGATAAATTAGGTTTTATCGTTCCCCTGGGCCTAATGTATTTGGGCTCTAGTTAATTTGGCCCAAACTTTTGGAAACTTCACCGTATACTTAAAATATATGAATTTGTAGTTTCTAAAAAAATTGTTAATCAAATGAAGACACACAAAAGGAAAACGAATATTTTTCAAATTTACTGGTGGCAGACACAGGGAGCAAAAAAATACTGTTATGTCAAAACAAAATGTGGTTGAGAAAGGCCCAATAATATTAGTTTTAAAAATCATATATATCGATATTGGGCTTTAATTATAGATGCTGAAAGCGGTTCTATTATACGGTTTTTAAAAAAGAAGACCCAGCCGGAATTTAGGAAATGTCAGTTAAGATTTTAAAAGCGATCCTAAAAATTATTTGCTTTGGTTCGATGTTTAAATTCACAGCCAGAATAATCGAATATCTCTTATTTCAACATAATACATTTGAATTTAAGATAATTAGAATTTTTATAAACAAGCCTATCACTGCTCGTCAAATTTATTACTCTGACACAGTGTAGACAATGAAAAATTGTCCGTGTTTTCCATCCAGTTCAATGTAGCCGTGCTAATAAAGGGAAAGCCCTGGCATGGCACCTAATTCTTTCGGGAATGTTGTGTATTGGGCTAATATCATAACGGTAGTCGTGCGTGCTATTAGCCATCCAAGTCAAAAATGTGGCTTTTTATTGAGGAACAAAAGACTTTACTGGGTTGGGATGAGAAAGCCGCTTGTGTTCTACACGATTTTATAAAGATTTAAAACAACATTTATCTAAATCCATCCAATGAAAACATCTTGATGAACACCAACGGTATCAATCAAGAGAAGGTGCCATCGAATCTCGAGATGATTTATGTGAATGTTTCACTAAACGTTATTGTTCTGTGACGTGGCAAAATAACTATAAATACATAGTATGTACACAGTACAAATATGTTGGTACTTATTTCACCAAGTGTGTCTCAGATTTTGGCCCAGATAACTTCTGTAACCCTTCTGTTACTGTAGTCAGTTAGTCTTTCATAATCAGAATTCTCAATTTCGGTAATACACTCTATGTGAACTGTAAATTATCTCTCGCCCGCTGCACACCCTAAATAAATTTTGCCACAAATACCTTGCACACACAGGTGTGCAGGGGGCCTTATAGAGGACATATCCAGTTTTATACTTATATTTTTAATGTTGCAGGCCAACCTATAATTGTGAAAATATAAACATACTGTCAAACGTTACCGAGTATAAACGGAGCATTTGGTGATGGGTTTTTTAAAATATAAACGTTATTATGTTCTTAACAAGATTATCTTTGCGCAAAGCCCATAGTTCTCAATCACAAGAAAGTATACGATCAAGAGTGTGTTTTGCAAAGTGCTGACGATACTAGAAGTAAAGATCCACTCAAGTTCGAAGTCTTCGAAACTCGTATACACCGTACGTACATTTGACCTGAACCGACCCCTCGGCGGATCTTCGGTCGTTTGAGAGAAATCCAATAAGCTTAAGTTAGACTAAGTGGCGCGCCCAAGTCCGATGCCGCAGCTTCGGAAAATGTTAATGATCTGATTTCATTTACATCGAAGCTGTTTACTCGATCTCCGATGGAGCTAAAATCCGGTCGCTCCTGAAGGTCGAGTGCCCTATTCGACCGTGTAACGGTATTACAGTAGGGTTAACCTGGATCAAGACTCCTTTGTTTGTTAAAATTAGCATTTATATTGTTGGTTTATTATGTGGTTATATTTCAAATTGGTGCGGCGTCTAAAGGCAAAATGTCACGATTTTGTTGGTCGCATTTTACGTGCAGAGTAAGATTGGCGCGGAGTTTATCTCTTATCGGTAACTTTTTTTTTATGTAAAGCACGGCATATGGCGTACGCCAGGACCTCTTAAGGTCCCTGACGACGCCCATGAGCCATTGAACTTTCGGGGCTGCGAAAACCATGCCGGCCGGCCAGGTGCTTCTTCACACCATGTTTGAAGGAACCCAGGTGGTACTTAAGGGGAAATAACTCGGCAGGGAGTGCGTTCCATAGTTTACCCACCCTATAGATAAAGGACCTAGAGGATCGGTTGGTTCTAATTTTTGGAATGTCGACAGTGTACGGGTGCATTTCCTGCCTGTTCCGTGTTGTGCGATGGTAGAAAGGGGACGGAGGGACAGCGTTATGCAGCACCGATGAACATTCTCCATGGTAAAGACGGTAGAACACAGAGAGAGACCCAACATCCCTTCGGAGTTGGAGGGTCTCTAGATTCAAAGACACCTCGGGATCGTCGTCGAGACGCACGGCCCGACGCTGTATCGAGTCCAGGGAGCCAAGCAGGTGCTGAGCTGAGCCGTCCCACAAATGCGAGCAGTACTCCACGCAAGACCTTATCTGCGCCTTATAAAGGAGCAGTTTTTGGTTAGGCGTGAAATACTGTCGTACCCTGTTAAGAACTCCCAGCTTTTTAGAGGCGAGCTTGGCTTTATCCTCGATATGGCGTCCGAAATTAAGGTTATGCGTCAGGTCGACCCCAAGTATCCCTATATAACTTAAAGATATGGTACAATTTGACAGAGATGTCAAATAACTAACCTTGTGTCATGATATTAGCCCAACACCTCATGAAACCGGCTACATTTAATTTGAAAATGTTAACAAATGCGTTCATTGTCCATTGGCCAAGGCACAATTTTGCACGGCAACTGCCATTACCTAGCGAAATCGTCTTCCCAGACCTAACGTTTCTCCACCCCTGAAAGTTGTCAGATTTTAAGTCATTTTTTTTATCACTTGAAAAAGCTTCATTCTATGTCCGTATGTTTTTTTTAGGGTTCCGTACCCAAAGCGTGAAAACGGAACCCTATTACTAAGCCTCCGCTGTCCGTCCGTCCGTCCGTCCGTTCGTCTGTCACAGGGCTGTATCTCAGTAACCGTAACAGATAGACAGCTGAAATTTACATAGATTGTGTATTTACTTTGCCGCTATAACAACAAATAGGTAAGATTATAAAATAATTTAAATTAAAGGGGGCCCCCATACAAAAAACCTGATTTTTTTGTATTATTTTTTGTTCGATGGTACGGAACCCTTCGTGTGCGAGTCCGACTCGCACTTGGGCGGTTTTTTTTGGAAATATCTGTATTTTTCGTTAAAAAATCTAAAATGAAGGTAAAAAACTCATTTATTTTCCAATGTTTTTTAGACATTTTTTTCCAATCTAAAAGGTATATTAAAACATATAGATGTAGATTTAAAAAATATATTTTAGAATCAACAATTTAAAAACCCATTTTTAAGAGCATTGAAACATTTATTAACCGTAGTATCGGGAATTGATAGGGTAACGACTCTCTTAACTAGGTTTAGAAGCACAGACAATTTTTCAGTGGATTTTATGCATAGACCTAGCATGCGCATTTTATGAGTAGTAGGGTCGACGGTGAAAGAAAACGCCGTAAAGAGACATACTACTCTGGTGGTGTGAAACTCTACCAATAGTTAGATGACGCAGTAAAAGGTTTGTCACCCATTGAGTGTGCCTAAAACATCATTGGCAAAGCGATGTCGACCGCGAGGAATACTGAGTCAGAATATTCGGATTTCAGAAGTTCGATGTTACCTGTAGTTTTATATTGTAACAGGCTGTCTGCCTGTATACATTCAAAATAATATTATTTTCTCGTTACCTTTGATTAAAATTATCTTTAATTAAAAATTAGCTTTGATTAAAATTATATGTATTTTAAATAGATAAGTATAATATGGCTCTAAACGTGTCTTTTATTAGTGTAGCGAAGTAGCAAAGTCCTTCCAGCTACATTCACCTATAAGTCTAAGGGCAGGGTCGGATTTAGAGGTGTGGAGGCCCTAGGGCAACAAAACAGTGGAGGCCCTAACTATTTTGTAGATAATAATTTTCTTGTAAGTATTTAAATGTATTGCAAGATAAATGATTTGTTTTCACCAAACATTAGTTAAGTAGTCAAGTTTGAATTATAGCCTATCATCCTTGCGAGATTATTTCAATGAAACATCATTGATGATTTCGCTCAAATCCAGCTCCCGAATTAAATCACTCTCAATTCAGAGTAAAGATAATTGCGGTTTTGTCTCATCGTAGTGCGTAGCCTATTAAAGTTATAAAAATACACTGTTGTAAAGACAAATGATGGCTGAATGAATGAAAAATACTCTTTTATAAATTAATTTAAATTGAATATAAAATACCAATTATTATATGATTAAATGAGTGCTCGAGGTATGCATATTTGGACTTAACATTTTTTTTTAATAAATACATTTTATGTATGCCATCTTTGGTGGAGGCCCCGGGCAGTTGCCCTGGTTGCCCTCCCATAAATCAGGCGCTGTCTAAGGGATCCACATAAAATCGTTTGCACTATTGCAATATAATACATGTATTCAATGTGACATGTATGTATATATAATCGACCGTAAAGCAAGGACACATTAATTAAAAAAGATCCCTGTAAAAATAACTACTTTACGAATATACTGCAAGGCTGGACCCGAACCAGCAAAACATACCATTCGCGGGTATTGCGTCTAACCAATTTGGCCACCTGCTGTATACCCATAATTTGGAATTCTCCTACAGTCCCTATTCCCGTAATCAATGCCTCCTACTAACACAGTATTTAAGATTATACCTACATACATTTATTTAACGCTGTACCTGCGTTACGGACCTTGACTGCAAAGATTGAACATTAAAACATATTGCCCTCGTCACCGAAACCGTCCTTGCTTCACAGTCTATTATACATACATACATGTCACATTCCTTGGAATAAGCAACGTACATGCATAGTACGAAAAAATATATTTACTTAATATTTGAATTGTTTTGAATTCAGTTTCAAATTGAATTGGCTTAGTCCAATGTATATTGTTCCTTGGAATTCAGTTTTTCTGAGTTATCCAATGGTCCAAGTAAACATCGGATAGAAATGTGCGTTGCTTACAGGCTTTTATTTCTTTTTTCTGCTGGCAAACCAAACGATGTTAAATTTCTCCATCCAAACTCCATATTTCGTAATGTAACAAGTCACTCCATAAAGATGTTAGCCGCTGTAATAGCGTAGCGGCCACATCAAAGGGAGCAATCGCAAATAGGACGTGACGTGCATCGCGCAGGCGCTACTCAAAGGCTCCAACCGGAAGCGACGTCACCGCTCCCGGTTCCCTTTCGACGCCGCCCGCCGTGATCAATTTCCGCTGCGGTAAGGACTACCGCTAACAGCCTGTGCCTTCTCCTTGCATCGACACTTATTTCCTTTTAGTCTAGGCATAGTACGCCGAAATTTAGACGATTACCGCAGATTACATGTACGAGTATGCAGGGTATTGCAACGGCCACTACATACATTTCGGGTGCTCATGCTTTTCCAAGACAAAAACCGGCCAAGTGCGAGACGGACTCGCACACGAAGGGTTCCGTACCATTGTACAAGATTTAACACAAAAAAGTAACGTTTTTTGTATGGGGCCCACACTTAAATTTTTATTATTTTATTTTAAGTATTTGTTTTTATAACGGCAAAATAAATACACACTCTGTCAAAATTTTAGCTGCCTACCCATTAAGGTTGATGCGATACAGCCCTGTGACAGACGGACGGATGGACGGACGGACGGATACACGGACGGACGGACAGCAGAGGCTTGGTAATAGGGTTCCGTTTTCACCCTTTGGGTACGCAACCCTAAAAAGTGAATATTTGTAATATTTAATAAGTGTCTAGTTACCGAGATATAATTTTTAGGCTTTCGTACCCAAAGGGTGCCAAGGGTCCGTCTGTTCGTCCGTCTGTCACTGGCCTGTATCTTAATATTATATTCTATCTATCTATCTATTTTAATGGCAGTCGCCGTGCAAATCTGTGCTATGGCCAATGGACAAAGAATGCATTTCTTAAAATTTTTAAAATCTTAGATTTCCTGTGACCTCACGACAGAATTTAAGTTAAATCTTTTTTAGTTGTTGTTCAAAATTTCATACAGGAATCTTTAATTCATGTAACATTACACGGCGGTATTTTTACAGCAGTAGTATTTGACCGCAACCTCTAAGTAAACCTATATTTAAAATTTGTAATTTATTAGTGCCTAAAAGTTCAAAACTGTTTTGCAGTGTTTACATAAATCACAGATAAGTTTATTCTACATTATGTGTTTTTCATGGAAGCGTAGTAGAGGCAGGCGTAGTTTATTTTAATTTATAATATTTTATTTATGTGTCAGCGTAGCCTGTTCTCTGAACTTTTCCAATAAATGAATAAATAATAAAGAAGGTTTGCATAGAGCGGACACATTCGGAACCATGTTATTTAACATTATTCAAAATGCTTGCGTAAATCTTCGAACCCATCAAACCCATACTTGTGAAAATGGGAGCCCATAGTTTAATGTTAATAATATGCATGGTTTTTGAATTTGCTGACAAAATAATCGAGATATAACTGGGTGCTATTTTCTGTAGATAATCCTGAAATGAATTTATAATAAATTATAAAAATACATCATTTCAAAACCTATTGAAATCACAATGTTGCAACCATCTTTGCTATTTGAAATTCTTAAATTTGAAGAGTCTGATTATTAACGCAAAGTTCAAGATTTCACTTGGCTTTTCAAACATGCGGCCGCGTGTCTAGATAAAATATAGATGACACAAACATCTGTAATGGTGGCAAATAATTAATTGTTGCTCTTTGTATCGGCCTAATTTAACAAATTCACACTCTGCGGGATCCTTACTTCTACGTTCGTGATACAATTCACAAATACACGTGCTTCCAGGAATGGAAAATAGCTATGATATTCAAACTGAAATAACGCGGGAATCAAATGTTTAACGACGTTTAATGCCTGTCACATCCAGTTCTCGTTCCGACAATGAGTTGATGTCCGTGTTATCCGTTGCGATTAATTAATGTAGTCGGCGGCAGAGCGAAGGCTCTGTTCGCTCTGTTAAGGGATTGTTTCATAAGGGCGTAAGTGAAACTTTTTTTAATATAACTACAAATGATTTTAAAATTTCGAAAAAAAATTCAAGATGAATTTATTGTTTTGTTTTTATGCCACCTGATATGGATGGCTAATACCACACAACTATCGTTATGATATTAGCCCAATACACCACATTCCCGAAGGAATTAGGTGCCATGCCAGGACCTTCCCTTTATGAGCACGGCTACATTGAACTGGATGGAAAACACGGACAATTGTTCATTGCCGCTTCGACCATCTTTTCATCCAATGCGATGGTACCAACCCGGGCTGGCTTAAGCCCTACCACCTAGTAGGGGAAGGGGACCTACAGTTTTACATGGATTCCGAACCATGGAGCAGCTCGCATTCGTGACGAAATGCACTTATCGAACTCTGAAAGAGAAAGACAGTGGTGCAAGTTGGTATTGAACCCGGGCCTCTGGTACGCTAGGCCAGTCCCCACGCCACTTTATAAATGTATCCGAGGCTCCCATTTTAAGATGTGGCTAGAAATCCCAAGCCCGCGAACTTGCAATTCAAATTGTTGGTTGAATAAAAATCGGAATCTAAACAACCGCGCCAACTATACGGTCCAACCGAACCTAAGATCTATCCAGGCATTGAGCTAGGAAGGATGTAAGTGGCGAACCCATTCGTAATGCCGACAGTTATTGCCGTTCTAACCACATAGAGTAAATTAAAATGTACAATTTAGGAATAACTTAAAAACGCCTTGAAATGTCCTTTTTTTTATTTCAACTTTTTTGGTAGTCAGTACTACAATAGGTTACGTCAAAAACGGATAGATCCGCGGATTCGATCAACTCAGTAAAGAAGAATCCGCAAAGAAACTTTACGAGTTTTCCGTCCACAGTAATGAAACACATACTAAGATATCAATGGTACTGCCGAACAATTTTTGGTAGAACAGTTCAAAGCAAATAACAAGAAAAAATAAAAACAGCAATCCTCAGTGCAAATGGATTAGAAATAGATCTTACTTAACTAACATAGTCTATAGTATTCATGAACTTTGATCTGAATCATCTCTCCTCTGTTGGCCTATTCCTGGAATTCCGTAATCAGGAATCAGGAATCCTGAGTCTAGAAAACAACTTATAAAGCTGTTCACAGCGACTCCTGATTACGGAATTCCAGTAATAGGCCTCCTTGACTGGTCTCCTGAAAGACAGCACGGATGTTTAACGAAAGGTCGTTATCCTTGTTTCAAAGCATGCGGGTACATCCCCTAGGCTGGAGTGCATCATCCCTGGTTGATGCTATAGTATGTTTATTGTAGATCTACCTTCTTTGTTTTTCAGGCGAAAAATAAGGACGCATAAATGGACCATAACTATTAAAAAAAAATTTAACAAACAAAATAACCGACTTCAAAAAAAAAGGACTAAAAAGTAAAAAATAATTTCCATTTTTGTAGTTACGATTTCTTTTATTTTTTGAGTTGGCGTCAGCCGGGCACGCGCTGCGCCAATCAAGAGAACCTAACCTAACCTAACCTAACCTTGGCTGACACCGACTCAAAAAATAACAGAAATCGTAACTACAAAAATGGAAATATTTTTTTACTTTTTAGTGCTTTTTCTTTGAAGTCGGTTATTTTATTGTTATTTTTTTTTATTTATTTATTTTTAGTGAATCTGAAGTACACTTACTAATTTGTACACGTCCTTTCCAATAAAAAAAGAATCACCGAAATCGGTTGGCGTTATATTGAGTTATTCGTCCATTTGTCGCGCACATCTTAATACAACTTTAAGACTTTTATGATTTTCTCATGGATATCACTGTCAGAACTTAAGGCACTAGGACTAGCCAACTACTCGCGCCATACAAATGCACTTTTTAACAAATGTAATAATATGTAGTGAAACGCTTCAGCAAATCCAAATAGAACTCCAGACTGATAATGGATTGTTAATATTTTTTTATTCCATCATTTATTTAAATAATAATAAAAATAAAAAAAGTTGATTTTTCTCATTAGAAATCTGAAAGTCATTCGATTTCTAGATATAAGCAAAAACAGCATATATGCATAAACAAAAAATTCCATTTGCTTTTAGATTTCTACTTTTAGTCAAAAAAGTTCGGAAATGGACACCGTTTCCGCAATGTATTTTGTATAGAAAAAGGAAACATACATTAACGAAAATCATTCGATTCCTAGACAAGGAATCATATATTGTAAGGATGACACTTATAATCGTCAGACTTAGTTAGTTTACTTGGGGTGCCTCGTCTAACTTTGCGATTTGGCTAGTACCAGGCCCTTAACCAAATTAAAATGGGACCACTTGGAAAGCACTAACTATCATTTGAAAAAATAATCATCAAAATCGGTTCACCCAGGCAAAAGTTATGAGGTAACAAACATAAAAAAAAGCAAAAAAAAAAACATACAGACGAATTGATAACCTCCTCCTTTTTTTGAAGTCGGTTAAAAATAACAAAAGGTGGTTCACTCCACTCTTAGAGCGGCTGGTTGCTCAGGGGCGCGGGTACTGGCCTTCTATGCCAGAGATCAGATGGGTTCACCCCGTTCAAGCGCAGCTTTATTTCTCTTTCTGAATTGGATTCGGTCTATTCGTCACGAACTCGAGCTGTTCAATGGAAATCCATGCAAAACTGTAGGTCCCTTCCCTAATAGGCTGCAGGGTTAAACTCGCCCAAGTAACATTGTATTGGATGTAAAGATGATCGGAGAGGCAACGAAAAATTGTTGGTGCTATCGTTCAGTTCATTTTAGCGGTGCTCATAAAGGGAAGGCATGGCAATTCATTCCAGGGAAGCCAGTGTAATGGGTTAAAATAATCACAGTGGGTTTGATATTAGCCATCCACATAATTAAACTTTTAATATTTTATTTCAAAAACTCTAAGATGTATATTAAATACTTAACTTAATTATATGTTAAGTAAACATTTATGTATCGAGTTTGTAAAACTTGAAAATCATTTCTGCATGTAGGTACAAATGTGTTTTCTGTTTGGCTTTTTGATCACTTGTGGATTGTCCATTCAATTGTGTTTAACAACATGTATTTAACAATAAACTCTACTATTTGGAGAATCAGAGTAATGAATAATTTATTTAAAACAATGAAAATGACTAAATTAAAATCTTGTTACTAATTTTACACAAGGCATTGAAGTCAATATAATACGTCGATATATTGTAGCTGTTTTGATGACGCACGGTTCTCTAACTCTTCCTGGCTTCTTTCTCGCACACGAAATTCCCCTGGGTGCTATCGCAAGTCACGGTGCAAAGGAGACCCGTGTGAATGAGCACAAATCCACAATGACCACCGTATATAGAAGTGTTTACGAGGTCCTCCAATGGAAATCTCTTTCCATCCACCGCATGCAGCGTTCCTTTGACGAACAAACTGTGGAAACCTACGGCAAACAAAGTCTTGTTGGTTTGGGATCTTCCGAATTCCACTATGTATTGTTTCTCCTCGAGGCTGTTTATAATCGCTAGATGAGCGCCCTCCGATTCACAAGTTTGGAAGGCTACCATCCAAGTCTTCCCCGGTGTCGCGCCGACGTGAAACTTGTAACAGGATCTTCCATCTGGACCGGGAGTATATCCGACCGCGGTAGTGTCGCAGTCGACGGGTTCTTTGACACACACGAACGAAAGTTCGGTGCCGACTGGCGCCGACCCGACTAATCCTTTCACTGACAAGTACCGGTTCTCTTGGGCGAAATCTTTGTCTTCTGCGGGGCTTTCGGCGCTCAACCACAGCTTGAGTTCGGACGTCGTGTTCACGCTCTGCAATTGGACGTGAAGTAAAACCATTCGGTGGCGTATAGAAAAATAGAACGGTAAGGTGGCCCCCTCCTGGAGGCAGACGTCTCGGGATGCGCGCCACTTGCTCGGAGCATGCACCTTGTAGTATGTATTAGATTCGTGATAGTGCAAGTAGTCGGAATGATAGTACCCAGCACTAGCGTTGTGGTCCCCTGAGTCGGTGCCCTCGACGAACGCCACGGCCAGAGCAAGGATAACTGAGAGTTGAATTATTTCGAGATTCATGATGGCTTCTGTGGCAGCCGAGACTGTGCGGCCCATTTTATAGTCTCTCGCAGATAATTTCATCTTCGCTCTTAAACATATGCGTGATTAGGTTGTTGCTCACATTGATTTGTCTTCATTTGGTATAAACATATATTTCTTAATCGGCAACGATAAGGGGAAAAGGTTAAGAATGCGAATAACTCCATGGTTCGGAATCCACATATAACTGAACTACTAGGTTGTACCGTCACGTTGGACGAAAGATTGTCGACATGGCAATAAAATTGTTCCAACCATTTCTATACAGCAAAGCTCATAAAGATTTGTCTTTCGTTGTTCGGATCCCCATACATTTATGTAATCACTGCTGTGAAATGTATGGGGAGGACGATTCTTTTTAGTCGTACAACAAAATGATATCTACATTTTTTGTTCCAAATATGGCTAAAAATACGTGGTTAACGTTTGTAACATACCTTCGTTAACACCCTCTATAACGTAAGGTAATTGGGTTAGTTCTACCCGAGTAGCAACCGTCGTATCGAATGAAGGATAGTCAAAACGGCAAAGGGAAATTGTTCGGCCACACTGCTGTCTTCCGACAGTACATGGGCTTTTGTATTGTCGGCTCCATGCACAGACCAGACATCCTGTATCTCCATGCAACCACGGCATGAAAGTCCTGCACCCCTACTCCCACTTGTCACCTGAATTGGCTTATACGCCAAACCGTAACGTTTTCAAAGGTATGGAGAAATTAAAGAGCGTGCCCAGTGAGCGTTAAGCGCACTAAAAGTCTCAGTTTAATTTGACGTCTTACGTATCGTCGCCGCGCCGTCAATACGTCGACGTTGCCGTTTACGCCGACTCCGCGTTTTCATACAAAACGTAAGTCCGAGTTTGATTTTGTCAGCTTGAAGATGTAAAACCACAGAATAACTAGTAAAATCTTGTATGGATTTGACGTTCTTACGTAACTTCGAAGTTCCGTAAACGCCCATTTAGGTGAGAACTCAGACTGACCATTCTGATACTCACTCCCAAATAAAAGAGGTATTTGAGTAGACACACATGCTACCATGCACCATAGATAAAAAGGAAGGAGATATGGCATCTAGCGCATGACACCCGCTGTCTTTAATTTTTAAAAACTACCAAACCAACTTTAACCTACATTTTTCGTACCCAAAGGGTGAAAACGGAACCCTATTACTAAGCCTCCGATGTCCGTCCGTCCGTCCGTCCGTCCGTCCGCCCGTCCGTCCGTCCGTCCGTCCGTCCGTCCGTCCGTCCGTCCGTCCGTCCATCCGTCCGTCCGTCCGTCTGTCACAGGGCTGTATCTCATGAACCGTAATAGGTAGGCAGCTGAAATTTTCACAGAGTGTGTATTTATTTTGCCGCTATAACAACAAATAGGTAAAATAAAAAAAATATTATAATTAAAGGGGGTCCCATACAAAAAAACGTGATTTTTTGCGATAAATATTGTACGATGATACGGAACCGGCCGATTTTTTTATTTATTAAGCAGAAGAAACAGAGAACAGGTACACATTACAAAGGTATGATTGAGAAACATTAAAAGACATTACTATACCTGCCTCCACTCCCTCGAGAACATGCAATAAAGAAATGTTAATCTAGATGGGATGACAGATGAATAAACATAACATTAAGCACACAAGTATTTAAAGTTTAAACAAGGGTAAGAATTTAAACACAACCATTTAAAAATATGAGAATATAAACGGACAAGTAAATCAAGAAACGGGCAAGAAGGCTGCGAATACGTTTTTGAATTTACAGAATACATCAACAGCTGTGAAAGCTTTATTATAGTTTAAACAAAATGACACATGCAATAGTTGCAGACGTATTAGAGGGTTTGTGTGGGTGTGAACTGACTTGACGAAGTGTTTTTTTGAGCACATTCGCGCGCGGTGGCAATTTATCGACTGTGTGCCATACGACGCGCCGCCGGATTCCCATACGGTATGGCGGAGAGGCGATATCGGCCGCCTGCTCCTTCTCCTTTCTTTCTCTTCATTGGTGTGAGGCACCCTAGCAATCGCCTGAAGCCTACCATTCGTTTCCATTCGGTATCATCTTGGTACTTTCCAGTAACCGGTTTCCGAGTTGGCTGTGGAAAACGTGAAACTTTCCAGGAAAGTGACCATCGGTTTTGGATACCTATCGGTGCAGTGCTCAATACTGTCTTGGCCATTACATCAACAGTGCCCTCATACTATGATATATAGCAAAAATCACGATAGATACATTCCGGAAACGTCTGTATTCAATGAGAGTTTGAAATCCCGCGAGGATGCAGGACGAGGCGATGTTCCCAGAGAGGAAAGTTATAATAACGCCCAGAAGCTGCGACTCTTCGCCTTTCTTTGTGTCGAGTCACGAGAATCATCTCGGAAAATATTGCAATGTGACTTTCCTCGAATGTATCCTTGAGGATCCTCTTTGTTCCGAGTCCATAATAATATTGAGTAGTGCAGCTAAGTTGAACAGCCCTTCACATACGAAAATAGATAAAGATAATTTTATTACGAAGTTTTTAGCTCTGTATATATAAAATTGTATTTAAGTATATTCGCCATTCATTTAAGGATAAATAGCGACACCTTTATTAGAAACATTGCAAAAATCTTAGATGAAAAAGGAATTCATTCCTATCTAAGGCAAAAATCACATATTGAAAGTCCGTTTTTTTTTCATTTCCGAGGGGTTTAATCGGTCACACATACAAAATATCTAACTAAATAAATCTAATTGAGATCGATAGATTAAAAAAATAATAACTATGTACTTATTAAAATTTTTTTACACAAACAGTTCAATTAAGTTAAACAATTGAAATTACCAATGAAACTAAATTAAAATAATTTGTGTCAGATAAACAAACAATAAATGGAAAAATATACAAATTAAATAAATATATAAAAATAAATAGTTTTTAAATGACATTGATGAAGAATTTTTAAACCTGTCTTTTATTCAATATTTGCTACTTGTTTTTGCACAAGTGGCCTTCGATGACTGCGATAATAAATGGCATGCGTTAATTTTGAAGGATTTTTTTCGTGATAAGAAATTAAACGTGACTTGTGAAATTACAAAAAAAAATGTTACATTATTATTATTATTCACAGTATATATTAATATAACAAATCTTAGGTTTATATTATTTAGTACAAAAATACAAAAAAAGAAGTCTTAAAAAATATAAACCTAAAACTGAATTTAGCCTTAGGGAGGTCTGGGACAAATCCTATAAGGCTTCTCCGAGCTACAGAGACAGAAACCGCCGAACGATTCTCGTGTTCGAGAGTAGAACCGTTTTCTGCATCTGGAATCGGAGCCCAATATCGATGGCTAATTTTTCTAAATTTTTGGCCAAATTTTTTGGGACAACGCCGTTCGTAGACATAACAATTGGCACGATGGTGGTTTTCCGTGCACGCCACATGGCGGTAACCTCGTGGGCCAGGTCTAAATATTTCATAAGTTTCTCATTTTCGGCCCTGTCGAGGTTTTCGTCATGTGGTATTGTTATGTCTACGAGGAAGATCTGGTTGGACTTGGGATCGACCAATACAATATCGGGCTTATTGCTCTTAATTGTCTTATCGGTCTGTATTGGTCGATCCCAATAGAGCTTAGTGCCATCCTTTTCCAATACGTCTTCCGGTTTGTACTTATAGTATGGCACTACTGAGTCTATGAGGCCGTGTTTAAAGGCAAGTTGATGATGGACTATTTTGGCTACTTGATTGTGCCGCTCCAGGTACTCAACGCTCGCCAGGCGCGAGCAACCGGAAGTAATATGGCGGATGGTCTCACCTGGTTGGCCACAGGCTCGGCAGGTATCGACCGATCCATCCTTCATTATATACTTCCGGAAGTTACGCGTGACGATCATTTGGTCCTGAATGGCACAAACGAAGCCTTCGGTTTCTCCGAATAGGTCACCAAACCGCATCCATTGAACTGAATCCAAGAGATGCATGTTTGGCGATTCTAGTACTCGGAGAAACCGTCCATGCAGTTCCTTGCCTCTCCATACTTCCACACGCTCAGTAGTGCTTAAAACCGGAAGCGTAAAGCTCGCGTCGGACAGATTCAGCGGGGTGAGCTTAGAATCGCACGCCACTACGTCGATATGCCTGTTGTTTTCCGCAGCCGTTAAAAAGTAGTCACGAAGCTTACACACCTCGGAATTATGGAGGTTTGTGAGGTTAAGGATTCCTCTTCCTCCTAATTTTTATTTAATTATTATTATTGTTGTCTCGATACACTAGCAGCTTAAAGCTGATGCGTGTACATCTGAGTTGGTAACTGGGGGTGCACTTGTTTTTTTTTTTTATTCCTGTAAAAGTCTAAAGTTTATGATTTTTGTATAACTGTCAAGTCTGTTTTTGAAGCTGTTCACTGAAGCAGCACTAATTACTTCCTCCGGGAGCCTTTCTATTTGAAATCTATTTCTAGCAATTTTATTATAGCAGATATATATATTCGTATATACATATATACATACATACATATTCGTATATTATTCATGATTAATTATTCTATATAATATTCAGTTGCTTTCAATTGAAGATGCGAAATGCAGTGTAATTATTCATTTTAAATTTGCCTTTTTAGATAACTAGGTTTAAGTACAAATATATTTGCTTGGCATATATATGCCCTTCTTCGTCCTGGTAATCAACCCGTAATCAATCCGTCTTTGAAAATTGACGAACGTCAATTCATTCATTCATGTGTACACTTTATGAACGAAAATAAATTTATAAACTTTTGGTCCAGCGACTAGTAATTTCAAAATCTCTGACAACTGTGCACATGATCTTCATTCCACCGGGAGTTCAGTGGGAAAGCCCACCTTACGAATACGAAGCAATTAACATTTTGACATACAATTTATCATTGTTATTCGCCGTTTCGTTATCATTTTGTGATAAAAACATATTGTAATGTACCCATTACTTTAAGACATAACTATAGTGTGTGCTCTCCGAAGTTAAGCAACGCTGGGTCCGGTCTGGTCTTGGATGGGTGACCATTAGACCGTTGAGAGAGGCTGGCCGTGGTTCGGATTCCACGTTAAACTGTAGGTCCCCTTCCTTACTTACTAGGTGGTAGGGTTAATCCCGCCCGGGTTGGTACCATCGCATTGAATGAACGATGGTCGAAGCGGCAATGAAAATTGTCCGTGTTTTCCATCCAGTTCAATGTAGCCGAGCAATATAAGGAAGGTCCTGGCATGGCACCTAGTTTCCATGTGGTGTGTTGGGCTAATACCATGACAGAAGGTGTGGTATTAGCCATCATGTCCAGTCACATAAAAAAAAAATCATATTTTGGTTATAGCTAGTAAATATTTTTCATTTGTGATGTGAGAATAATATTGTAATCAGAGTAACTAAACACATTGGACAGTCATTAAGACGTGGTCAGGACAAAGAGATCTAAATTAGCCTATGAGGAAAATAAACATAGATAAATGAACTGTTGTAGGAGCAGGGTCACTCTGTGAACCCCAACACAGATAATGAATTATTTGGAAGCCGAGTCACATCGTGAACCCCACGTAGATGATAAGTCTAATATATAAGGACCTCTTTATCTATGAGGACCCAGTCTTTGCTCGTCACTGGAACTGGTAACTTGTACCTCGTCATTCTTGTTGTTTGTGTTCGTATAAAATTATAAAATAAAAACTTTTAATTGATGTCTGCATAACAAAGACTTTTTAATCAACACCAAAACGATCCGGAACATTACAATATGTGTACATTGCCACTCGGTATCTACAAGAGGGTCAAGTTCCGAATGACCGTAAGTGACCATATCGTCATTTTTATCGTCATTTTACAGTTAAATTAAAATAATAACTTTGTAGAAATGCGGTACTGAGAGTTAGCGGACAAACTGCGCGAGAGTTTGCAAAAAAATATTTGTATGTTCAAAAATTGCACACCTCTATGAATAAAACTGCTTTATCGAGAGCGGTTGAGCGGATCGTTGTTTAGTGGCGCGGGGCCTATCCTAGCGTACCAGAGGTCTGGGTTCAAATCCTCGCCCCGACATGCACCACTTTTTTTTTATTTCTGAGTTCGATAAGTGCATTTTCGTCACGAATACGAGCCGCTCCATGGTTCGGAATCCATGTAAAACTGTAGAATACAGTTCATTTTTGTATACCCATGACATGAATGGCTAATACCACACAACTACCGTTATGATATTAGTCCAATACACCACATTCCCGAAGGAATTAGGTGCCATGCCAGGACCTTCCCTTTATGGGAACCATGACTTCGAGGATTTCCGACACGACGTCCAGTCGGAAATAGACCGGTCGGCGGCTGTGAATACAGTAGCTCTGATTAATTCATCAATAATGTATAGTAATAATAATAATAATTAATCTTTAAATAAAATAATAATAATAATTAATAATAGTAATTAGTCCTTTAAACCTACAAGACGACTTCGCACTTTTTTAAAAGACATTCAGTTGACTTAAACGGAAATATAGTCTATCTGCTACCACGCCGCTGGCGTGTTTTCTCATTATTTTTAGAGAATTCTTACCAACTCAAAACTTTGCTGGGTTTTGGGAGGGAGGGAACTCATATCTTCGAATGAAGCAACTCATATAATAACGATCGAACTTCACTTAAGAAGTTCGTTTGATCATTTATTATATTTCGTCGCTTCATTCTTCAGATATTATATTACCAGGTAGAATTTCAGAGTGATTTCAAAGTTTTGCTCTTCCTGCATTGATTAACACATCATGGTAATGAAATTTAGATGATATAGGTTTTATCATTAAAAAAAATAACTTTAAGTTCAGTTAACCCAGTCGTTTTCTAACTTTTTTATAAATGTTACACACGTTTTTCTACGTGGTGGGAAGTAAGCAAACAGATTTTGCAAAGCTTCCTTTGTCTAATGGTTCTATTGTAAAAGCGAGCAAAGGCGCTGGATGAGTCTGTCCAGCCCGCTGTACTCGTATTTCGTATGGTCGCCCAGTCGACCCCGGGGCGCGGCGCGTCGCGCTGCCGAGGTGGATGCGTGGCGTGTACTATGCCCCCTGAAGGACTGCCAATACGACTTTGATCCATCTACTGATGGACTGTGTGGTAGCGGGTCTGTGTGGTGCTTTGTATGTCACTAGGAGTTTACCTGTACCTCCAGTTCTCTTAGTTTTTGTTACCAAAATAATATATTCTTTGAGACCAGTAGCAGGGCATATTCTTATATTATCCTTACCCTCCTAGGGTAAGGTGAGCACGGGTTGGTCCAGGCCTGGGCGGACGTTTTAATAGTGTCTGAAATAATTATTTTTATGTCAATATCTGTAATTGATATATTTTCCAATTGTATGAGGGAAAGGGTTTGAACCCTATGATCGGTATATAATGCTAGTAAAATGGTTAATTTTTTTTTTTTTTTTTTATATATACTTTTTCTAGACTTCGATTTGTATTTGGAAACCACTCTGCGATGTGCTTTGATACTTGCTGAGGGTTCACATATAAGTATATTTGGATCCTTAAGGTTTTAATTTGAATGCTCCTTAAGCAGGCTTTTTACCCATTTGTCAAATACAATATTACTGCCTAAAACAGTGAAAGGTCAGATAGATCGGTGGCTGTTTAAATATCCATAGGAACACCCCTTAATAAATGTTTTACTTAAAAAACTTAAAACAAGTTGCTTTGACAATGAAAAATACGTTAGGATCTTCATAGTCACTAACTTGCCACCAGAGCTTAAGTGAAACGTTATAATGCTTTACCGTACTGACAGATAGTGAAGCTAACATCAAGGTCAGCGCGTCTGGTGGGGACCCACGTCGGATGAAAGCCTGCTGCAAAGCCTCGGAACACCCAGGGTAAGTTTCGCGTGCAAGAGATGGTGTTCTCTGAAACGCGATTGCAAGAGATACTTCTCAAGCTTGAAATATGAAATGTTTGATATCAGCAAACTCTGCAGCAATGGAAACCAAGGCTGTGATGGCCAATAAGAAAAAACTGATATACTGTTTGCACCTTCGTCATAAATTTTTCCTAAGATTTTAAGATCAAGGAAAAAAGGGGGAATGCATGAAATATTTTTCCATGCCAATCGACGGTAAATGCATCGACAGCTATGGCGTCTGGATCTTGTTTCCAGGATATAAAATTCTTGCACTTTGCGTTGGTGCGAGAGGAGAACAAATTAATCTGTGGTACGCTAAACTGTCGTACGATAGCATGAAATAATTACCATTGTGTATCTGGGTTTATTATTCAAGATTCGGTATTTGCACGGTTCTCCTTTGTGTTGACATAAAAAGCGAATATCCAAATGTTTCGCTCCTCGCACCATCGCCAAATTATTCTAGATAACTCTTTTAGGTGAGGAAACCGTATACTTCCCATGCGGTTGATGTAGCTAACTCCGGTGGTGTTGTCGACAAGCAACATTTTTACACATTTATTCTAGTTTTGAGCAAAGCTCTTCAAACCTAGAAATACAGCTAACAATGGTAAACAAGGTAATTTATATGGAAATTTTGTTCAGGAGACTTCCACTTACCGTTGGCTCGATTGGCACCGCAGACTGCACCCCAGGCTACCCTGGAGGCGTCAGAATAGATCTCTAGTTAAAAACTGGAGTATCTCCTAGAATTGGTAGTTGTAAGTACCACCAGTGACCAAGTGACCAAGTGACCACCAGATGAGGTCATCTAGTAAACTGCCGGGCAGTTTAATTTTAGCTTCATAATCGTTGTTGTTTCTTGATGAAGCAAGGTTCTTATGACTCTCTAAAAGTGTTGTATACAGCCAAACATATCTTACGCCAGGGCAGGCAGTACACCGATAAGTTGAGGAAACTCACGGATAGTACAGATAGGTAAATGTGAGTATTTTTGATTAGTTTACAATATTATGTCAATTTTCTAGTGGCAAACGAATTAATGAGTTCTTTGTGTCCAATTCAAAGCCCATAAACTTACGTATTTGATTCGGATGTATCGAACTTTTGTCATGGTTTTTGCAGAAGCCAAGTATTGCAGCTGTCTCATTAACGTTGAGAGTACACTCCTCAAGGTATCGATGGCAATATATATATATATTGACCTATGAGTGGGATATCATCAAAATAAAAAACTGATTTAAATCCCGAATAAAATATCACTTTTTCATCAATAATTTCACAATTTCGTGACTAATTTAAGGGCAATGCATAACCCATGCGGCATAGTCATGAATTCGTATGTGGATATGTATTTAGCGGACTCAAATTGAAACCTAAATATTTTCTATATTTGAGAGATAGGAATATGAAAGTACTCCTCTTTGAGATCTATAGTGGCAGATACCCGTTTTTGTGTATTAGTTTCGACGAAGTGCGGTAATCTTCTATTTTAAAATGAGAGGTTGAAATAAACTTATTTGGGACTATGAAGCATTTCCTCACCGTACATTAATTCACCATTCGGTTTTGGTGCGAGGAAAACTTTCCATATAAATTGATCTTTAGCAGGTGTAAATTTTGATATGGCGCCAAAGTCTAATACTTCATTAATGGCTATATTCATATCCTCTAATCCGCTTTCAGAAAAACGCTGTGGAGATACTAAGGAATGGTTTTTTTTTTTTCTACAGAAATCGGTAGCGTAGCCATAGTAGCCAATCTAGTACTACGTTTTTAGATTTTATATTTAGTCAAAAGTTTTAAATATGGCTAATTCTGCCTGGCTCTGAAGGCGGTCCTACTCGACACTGCACGCATCGTCCGAAGGTTTCTTTCTTTGAGACCCAACCACCGATAGCTTGGTTTTTTTCCCGCTGCTGGTGGACCCTCCGTTTTATTTAGTTATTTTTATATATTTTCTACAAAAATGTATGTAAAAATAATTTTTAAAATGTGTCAATAAAGAAATAATAATTAATAATGAATAGTAATAATAATAACTGTGTCACTATTCGATGGTTTAGGCAACTTGAATTCTTGTGGTGCTGTGTTGCACAAATAAAGGACACCGAGATGGTGAAAGTTTCATGCTGTCATCTCTGTTGAAGTTGTGATGCCTTGAAATCTCGGACCAAGCGTGGAATGTAGAACATTTCGAATGCAATTGTTTCTGCTCGGTCAAAACGAATCCAATGATTTCCTACTCTGTTCAAGGCATGTTCAGAGATTGCCGACTTATAACATTAATTGTGCACGTTCAGTTTGATTTGACATATGTAACTCTTCCTACAGTCACGTGGTATTTTGTAGACTAGGGGCCTATAGTGGGATCTTGTCTCTAACTGACCTCAGCTTGGCAGATACTCCTCTTAGAGCTTTACGAAGAAAACTTTGACTTCTATTCTATTAAATGATTTCCCTCTACGATCAGTTACTTCTCGTACATATGGGAGGTATGCACACTGATAATATTTGTCATGAACTGTTGCATACGGCATGAATTCATGTTAATTAAGGTTTTGTTAAAAAAAATGACAAACACTTTTATAAATTTAGACTAAGTGGACGTTGAAAAAAAAAATAGGGGAGTTTCTTGCCAGTTCTTCTACGCTATAAACATAGCGTAGAAGTTGTTTTGCTGAACTGGGCAATGTTAAAATATGACAATTTCGAGTGCAGTGAGACAGTAGTCTACGATGAATAGACAATACAATATAATACTTCTTCGGACTTAAGCCCTCTGTATCCTTCTCCGGTTTGCCTCTGGTGGACTGAGATCCTTGACTCGAGTCTTGAATGCCATTGTTATTTAACACCTCCTTCACACATTTGAGTTCCTCGTTAATGCTTTCGGAATCGCAGATTCTGTGTGCTCGGTCGACGAAAGGCGCTGTGAGATGCTGATGAGAGCTTGCATTCAGGTGCCTGTTATTGCGTACCTCAACTTGAATCAATCGAGCTAAAACTACCATCTACCGTTAAAATGGCCATGTCGTCGCTGTTTTCTTTAAAGCCGTTGTCCATCAAATGAATGAGCCATCTTTATGAACACGAATGTTAGCATATTCGTTTGTATTTTGACGGCTGCTTGATATAATATTTATTTATTTAACGAAAAACGTGTGCCTATTTCCTTTTTTGCGTTTTTTTTTGTTTGTTCTTTGCTTTGAACTGTAGGTACTATACAATTGTAAGTTTGGCTTATGTATTAAATTTCATAGAGTCTGTACCTATTGAGGCAAAAATTATAATAATAATAAGTAGACTAGCGAAGTGCTGAAATAATTACTAAAATTTTCCAATCCACTATAACGTGTACATATTGTACATAGTTTCAATACCAGAATCGACAATAAATGCTAATGAAATTTGCCAAAACATAATGCCAGTTGCATGATTTAAAAGAAAAAACATTTATTGTCTTTAGAAGAAAACCACCTTATGCTTAATATCTTCTCTTGCGAAATATCGAAGCAAAGCGAAGCTATCTTAGGTCATAAGTAACAAAAGAAATTAGACGTTCATAATCACATTTAATAATAACGTTCGTAAATATGAGTAGCAGTATCACGTTCCAGTGCCCTTGGAATGTACTGGAAGCTAATTTCATAACTTCTTTTTGTAGATAGTTTTATGTATATTATTTAATGGATACAACATTACCGTTACCTCATTAATTTTGAGTTTCAGCGACATCTACATTTGAAGCATTGTAATCAGATTTTGAAAATAATCTGAAAAAGTATTGGTCGTGACATTCGTCGGAAGCAGGATACTTTTTCAGATTATTTTCAAAATCTGATTACAATGCTTCAAATGTAGATGTCGCTGAAACTCAAAATTCTTTTTGTAGTATCGAATTTTTTATCGTTTTTTTTTATTTTTCTGTTTTTAAAACAGCTGCAAAACAGAAGGATCATAAGTATTAAACGCCGTACAGTCCTGCAGCTTAGGGAGCGGAGCCTCGCTACTCATTCAAGAGTTCGTGGGTTCAATCGCGCATGCACCACTTTCTTTCTCTTACGAGTCCAATGAGTGCATTTCTTCGCGAAAGCTAATTTCTCCAAGGCGCAGAATACGTACTTAGAGTAAGTAACTTCGTCCAAGGTTCAGTTTCCAAACTGGCAGGTTCAATATTATAAAATTGAAAGTCCTTTCAAAAGACCTTCATTTTAAATGACTTAAGAAATAATTCAGTCCGACACCAGTCCAAAACGTAATTGACCCGAGCGGAGCCGGGTACCTCAGCTCTCACAATAAGTGGCTACGCTGCCGCTACACGGATGAGTTTCTGTCGCCACTTCCGTCATTCCTTGCTCAGTGAGATGGGGGCTCGAGGGATTTTAAGAGCTGTGGCGTGCCCGCCGCCTCCGATCCCACAAGTTTTGGGACGAACTCACGCGGTTAACTAGTTTAGTCCCGTGATAGGGAAGCGGCTATTTTCTGGCACAGGAAGCTCGGAAAGAGGATACTGCTGATGCGTAGGGGAACAGACTTTGCGATGCGATATTCCTCGATACATAGTCATAATATAATCCGGAAAAGGGCATTATATACTTGCTTATCTTTCACTGAAGCAAAATAAACGAAGTGCACTTCGGACGTGAGTCGAATAATTGCTTCGTATGTACTTAAATGAGTAATATTTTCAAACATTGTGTTAGCAGGAGGCATCGATTACGGGCGGCGGATTTGTAGCGACATTTTTAGGTATATATAATTGGCTGAATTGGTAAACGCACTGCCGACGAGAGGTAAGCTTGTTGCTTAGAATCCTACTATGCACTATTATTATAAAGTAATATTTAAACAGTTTTCTTTCTTTAAATAATGTGTCCTTTCATCACATTAGATTCCTAATAATTGTGATCATATTCACTGAAAAAAGAAACGAAGTGCTTAGTTCTGTAGCACGAAAAAGTAAATTTACCTAAGAGAAATACATAATCGATTTTTATTTCTCATTGAATAACCCAAACTAGCTAAGCAATTTTTCAGAAAATTAACGATGGTTAGTATAAGATTATCTGAAGGTATAATCAAGGCCTTACTAAAAAGGGAGGCAAAATAAAAAAATGCGGAAGGGCATGGCCCAATGCTCAATGATTATTCAAATTGAAATATGTTTTTACTTTTGGCAACAAGAATATATACATAAATAATATGTTGTACATATTCATTAAATATTTAAAATATTCACCATAAACATCGTATTGAAAAAACACTGTAAGTACAGTCTTAATCACAAAAAATTACACATTACGAAGTAAACATAAATAAATCAGTCGGTGTTTAAATCACCCAACAAATAATATAAGAAATAAAAAAAATCGACAATACCATATTTAAAAGCTTCGTATCCTTATTTCTTACATTAATAAAATTTCAATTTATTTTCAAACATCGGTTTGCCATTTTTATCAATTAATTAAAGCAGCGGTAATATTGAAATGGAAATAAAAACAGTTATAAAAATCGTTAGTAAAAAACGTTAAAATTTTAAAATTATCTCACGGTAAAAATCAATATACCTTAGTGTCAAAATTAAAATCCTCCTGTTCGAAAGAAATCGTCCGATTCCGTCCAAAGCTACAATTAGCTACTAAAGCTATATAAAAGGGAATTATTATTATTTATTATATTTTAATGAGCTATATTTTATGTTTTTGCTATCACAAAAAATATAGTTTAATATTTGTGTTTTCTACACCGTTTCTAATTCTTATGTAGTTCTTAAAAATAGTTCATTAATTTATTAAGTTATTGGAAATAAATTATAATAACAACAAAGCGGATAACATATTATGTTTCATAAAAAAAAAAGATTCCGACGAATTGAGAACCTCCTCTTTTTTTTAAGTCGGTTACAAAGAGGTCGACATTTAACCCGAAATTTGAATGATTAGATCCTCTTTTTATCTACGCTGTTTCCCCACGCTTCGAAGGCATATCCGCTAAGCTTAGACTTTGCTTTGGCTTTTGTTTTATTCTTATTGATGTTAAAATAATAAAAAAAAATGTATGAATATTTTTTTTTATTTAAAAAAGAGTTGAATACCATTTTAAAGAAATTCATGTTTATTTAGATTCTAGCAACATTTGGGAACAAACAAAGAATACAATACCTAGGTCTTTTCGAATTCTCAAGTCTACGAAATACCATAGTGAAAAGAGAGTAATCCGATTTCAACATGGGACACAAGCTCAATGCTATCTGAGTAAGAATATTTCAAAGAATTTACATAAATCCGGTTATAGACATCGTAAAGAGCCTTAAGGTGGCCCATCCCGCTCAACTCCCCATACAAACGGGGAAAGATGATCACGCACATATTACTTGTCAGAGATGCCAGATTTTGCTCAAAATAGCTTTATTTAATCGTACTAGATGTATGATCGTAGAGACTGATGACCATTGGCATTGTAAAATTGTGTTTGGTTTCTATGTTATAAGGTCCGAAAGTTTGGATTTTTTGCGCGTTTCATACAATAACTTTGGAGGTAGATTACGTAATGATAAAGTAAGAACATCTTAAAAAAATTAGTCATCAGACATAGCGTATTTAATCAAGATTTATAATCTACTAGCTGCGGTATCCGGCTCCGCTCGGGTTAGCGTCGGCAAAATTATTTCATGGATAAAAAGTATGCGTTATGACTGATCCAAAATAGGGTCAAACTGGTCCAGGACAATGTATCCATCTACCAAATTTAATCAAGATCGTTCGAGATGAAATAGCATGATTTAATGAGAAACATCCAATAATTCCCATTTAGAGCTTCGTTGACATTTGGTGGCTATTGAAAAAAAAAGCATTTGCCGCCAGAACCTTTCTGCACTTGCACTGCAACATTGTTTACCTAGTAAGTAAGTAACGTGTAATGTAGGTAAGTTTTGCGTGGACTCCAACCCACAGCCAGCCTCAACATCGAAAACAGTAACCCATCTCGAACCTGACAGCTCCCAGAGATCCTATACATTGATAAAATACGCACATAAATCGGGTTAGTGGTTCGCAAGTTATAAGAATTTAACACTCACTACTCACCCTTCAGGTAATGAAGCGTTATATTATGTAGCCTATAAGTTTTGAGTAGAATCAGGCTAGACGTAGATACAATCCGCATCTAAATCGAGTAATTGGTTCTCAAGGATTTTGCCAAGTAGTCCTAAAGTTGCGGGAAATACCAAGCCGTACCCGCCCCCAAGCTCCCCGCACCCGCCCCCGTCGCACCGCCCGGCCCGCCCCCGGCCCCGCTCCCCCTAGTGTGAAGTAGCGCTACCGGCATCGTTTTCGCAGCCCCGTGAAAGTTCTAAAGCCCATGGGCACAATCTAATAAATATTATAAAGAGGAAAGTTTGTTTCATTTCATTTCATTTCATTTCATTTCTTATCCATAGGTAGGATACCTACACTTGGACACGTTAACAATCTATCGATTCGAGAAGAGCTGACATACAAGTTTCATTAATTAATGAATTAAGAAGTAGTTTATATTACACATATAAAGTTTTACAATATTGAGTTCTATGGTCATACAAAAATATCCTAATTACTCTGTTCGGGAGTATACAGCCATCGTCATTTTGGATATCATATATCACGTCAGGATAAAAATTAAAAAAAAATATAAAATAAATAATTACTATGTTCAGGTGTATACAGCCATCGTCATTTTTGATATCAAATACCACGTCAACATTACGATGAATATAAAATAATAATAATAATACAAAGTTGTACTCGTAAAGAAACGTCTACATTAAAAATCTATCGTCCAAACCTTCCTTAATAGTATAATAGCTTTTATTTACCAACAATGCTTTAACTCTTTTCTTAAATAAATTGTCTCCTAGATTTTTTATATCGTCTGACAATTTATTGTAAAACCTCGCACTATTACATACAAAGCTCTTGGAGGTTTTGGCCAGTCTGTGCCTTATGTTCTGTATTTTTTGTTTACCACGTGTGTTATGATTGTGTACATCTTCATTCAGAGTGTATTCATGATTATGTTTCTTTGCGTACATAATATTCTGATATATGTATGCACTTGGTAATGTCATGATCCCTAACTCGCTAAAAACATTTCTGCATGAGTCTCTTGGCTCGATGCCTAGGATGCTACGCAAAGCTCTTTTCTGTAAAACAAAAATTCTGTTGGCCTCTGCTGCGTTGCCCCAGAACATAAGACCATAAGACATTATGCTTTCAAAGTAAGCGTGGTAAACAATCTTTGCTGCATGAGCTCCACAAAGCTCTCTAATTTTTTTTATTGCATAACAAGCTGAGCTTAATTTAGGTGCGAGTTTATCAATATGAGGTTTCCATGTAAGTGATGCATCGAATGTAACCCCTAGAAATGTCATAGTAGTTTCTAAGTTTAAATGTAAGCTATTTATAGTTGTAACAATATCTTCATTGCATTGGTTCTTATATGTCCCAAGCGCAAAATGTATAACATTCGTTTTACTAACATTAAGTAATAGATTGTTGCATTCAAACCACAACAGTGAAAAAATATTCTCTTAGTTCACTCATGTCCTTATTTTGTAAAACTACTGAAATATCATCTGCGAACATAAACATTTCAATATCAGAATGTTTACAGCTGGATATATCATTGACATAAACTAGAAATAACAATGGTCCTAATATTGAGCCTTGAGGTACCCCCATTTTAATATCACTTACATGTGACTTCGAGCCATTGACTTCGCATATCTGTTTTCTATTTTCCAAATATGATTTACATAATTGTAGCTCTTTGTTCCTAACACCATAATGGTCTAATTTCATTAAGAGAATTTCATGATCTACACAATCAAAAGCCTTTGATAAATCACAGAAGATTCCATATGTATGCTTACTACTGTCCAATGACATAAGAATTGATTTCAGTACAGCTGCTATGGCATCACCTGTTGACTTTTTCTTGCGAAATCCGTACTGCCTATAATTTAGAAGGTTATTTTTTTCAAAAAAATCGACTAGGCGTGTTTCTATAACCTTTTCAAAAATCTTGCTTATTACTGGTAGAATAGAAACTGGTCGATAGTTTTCCACTTTATTGTGGCAACCTTTTTTGAACAATGGTAAAACTTTAGCAGTTTTGAGGCTATCAGGGAAAATTCCAGTTTTAATACAATCATTAATAATATTTGTCAATGGATGTACTACACTCTGTAATGATTTCAGTAAATATGGCGAGATGTTCCATAGATCTTGAGATTTTTTGGGCTTCAGTTTTTGGATTATTTGTTTCACCTCTGTGTAAGTCGTATTATAAAAAAATATTGGGTTAGTAACACGAGGCATATATTTTGCAATGTATCCGTGAGACATTTCAATATTAGTTTTTAAGTTCTCTGTAGATTTGGCAGCTATCGAAGCAAAATATTTATTCATATGTTCGGAAATATTTTTACCATCGTTAATTAATATGTCATCTATTTTTAATTCAATTTGAGCATTATAAGAAATAGATTTGCCAGTTTCTTCTTTAATAATATTCCAGGCCATATTAATCTTATTATCAGCCATCAATATTTTATTTCTTAAGAATAATTTTTTGGCCTCTATTGATACTTTCTTAAAAATTTTACTATAATTTGAAACATACTTACGTAAAATAGAACTATTATTGGATTTCGTTAATTGATACAGGTCAAACAATCTGTCCTTTGATATACATATACCAGGAGTTGCCCATTCTGCGAATGTATTTTGTTTTGTATTACTACTTAATTTAATCGGCATATACATATTAACATAACGGATGAAACTATTAAAAAATGAATTAAAATGTAAATTTTTACTATTGTTAAATTCTTTTTTAAAGTGAAGATTAAATAAATGTATTCTCTGATTATCCATTGCTCGTTTGGGTCTACGTACAACGGGTTGTTCATGAGGAAAAAAATATTCAATCATTATACGTTGAGCAAAGTGATCAGATTGAATTCCAGCAAATATTTTAGAATCTATGACAGCACCATCTGTAAAAATATTATCTATGCAAGAAGCACTGTGCTCAGTCACTCTAGTAGGCTGGAATATGGTTTGCCTAAGGATGAAACTATCCATGAGGTCTGATAATTCATGAGTCCCTCCAATTGACATTGGAAAATTTATGTTGAAGTCGCCACAAACCACAACTGATTTATTATTATTCGTACTAAACTTACACAGACATTCATCCAATTTATTCAAAAATATATTAAGGTTACCACAAGGAGATCTATATACTGTTAATATGAAAAAATAATCCATTTCTATGCAGTTAATTTCAAAATCTTTTTCTATGGACAACTTAACTATATCTAAACGATTTTTTACTTTGAGGCCATTTCTAGCAAGGATCAAAGTTCCACCTCGAATAAAATTGTTTCGATGGTTGCTACTCACAATAGTATAATTGGCCAGATTGTGTGTGCTCAATTCATTTATATTTAGCCATGACTCCGTAATGCAATAAATGTCAACATTGTGTTCTTGTAATACCAATTCCAACAAAAGGTTTTTGCCTCTGAGACCTTGCACATTTTGGTGGCAGATTATAACGCTCTTACATAATTTGTTGGCATTATAATTATTCATTTTTAATTTATTACAATTGGAGTCATGGGGTTTTAACATAAAAAATTTGAAGGACTATTTTTAACAGAAGACACGTTGCTTACAAGCTTTAGAAGCTTTAAATTAGTAGTTTTAGTGCTAAAATTGCAATATTGAATGGTGTGCACTATACACTTAAGTCCAGTTTGATTAATATTTCCATTTTCGTAATAACATGAACAGTCAAGATTATTTATATCTATGAATACAACATTCGGCATAACATTGGCCAGTGAATATAATAAATTATTGCATTTATGAGCGGCAGTATTGATAGCGTGCGAGTTACGCGTCTTAGAATGTACATATAGTAATGAACAAATAAATAACCTAAACTTATTTTTAATACAAATCTCAGTTAGGTATCTCACACATCTCTGATAAACATCTATATTCACGTTAGTATTCGGATTGCTGGCCGCCAAAATGACGTAGTCATCTTCTCTGAGATTACTTGCTTGCTTTGGGAAGTCTTTGATTATGTAATAATTGATGGATGGATGGATGGATGGATGGATGGATGTTTGTTACTCTTTCACGTAAAAACTACTGAATGGATGTTAATGAAACTTTAGAATAATATAGCTTATACGTCATGCCGGTTGTGTCCGTTGGAGAATTTTCAAGGCACTAACGATTTGTTAAAAACTCATTGTACTTAAAGTAATATAGGCCCAAGGATAGTTATTGGCAGGTTTTTTTTGTTAGGAGTTACACGTACAAAAATATACTTCATTTTTATTTTAATTATATAGATAGGTTACTTACCTGTTAATTATAAAGAATTATTTCGTTTTTATTTAAATTATTAAAGGTTGTAGGTAGGTAAGTAATTGGTCCTTTTTTGGTTATTTTGGTTCATTTATAATACTATGAATAACATAACAGCAATGATAATGTAAATCTATACTAATAATAAATCTGTAAGGATTATTCACGGAGTAAGTTGCTTTGTTTTATAAGATATTAGGTTTTTAGACTTTATTTATGATACTGAAACTAAATTGACGATTTTTAGAAATCATTTCTGTATGTATGTATGTATGTTCCTATATAACTCTTAAACCGATTGTTTGCATGAGATGAAACTTAGTACACGTACATTTGACTACCCGGGAATTAGGATAGGCTAAATAGAATTCAGTTCCGCTTGCGCTAAGATGTGGCTGTCATACAAACTGCAATGCTATGCACGGCTGGGCGGGAGGACGGCAGCTTGAGGGGAGGCTCGCTTACTTTTACTAATTGAACTAAAGTACGGCTTGGTATTTTCCGCAACTTTAGGACTACTTGGCAAAATCCTTCAGAACAAATTACTCTATTTAGATGCAGATTGTATCTACGTCTAGCCTGATTCTACTCAAAACTTATAGGCTACATAATATAACGCTTCATTACCAGAAGGGTGAGAAGTGAGTGTTAAATTCTTATAACTTGCGAACCACTTACCTGATTTATGTGCGTATTTTATTAATGTCTCTCTGGGAGCAGTCAGGTTCGAGATGGGTTACTGTCCACGCAAAACTTACCTACGTTACACGTTACTTACTTACTAGGTAAGCAATGCTACATTGAAAGCCACCAAATGTCAACGAAGCTTTAAAAGGGAATTATTGGATGTTTCTCATTAAATCATGCTATTTCATCTCGAACGATCGATAAATTTGGTAGATGGATACATTGTCCTGGACCAGTTTGACCCTATTTTGGAACAGTCATGTGGGCTACTTTTTATCCATGAAATAATTTAGCCCACACTAACCCGAGCGAAGCCGGGTACCGCAGCTAGTATCTTTATAAATTGTAGCCCATGTCCTATTCTGATGTATAAGCTATATTATTGTAAATTTTCATTAAAATCCATTTAGTAGTTTTTACGTGAAAGAGTAACAAACATTCATCCATCTTTACAAACTTTCCCCTTTATAATATTTATTAGATTAGATTTGGTTTTTATTAGATTTTTGAATACAGCGGTCGTGGTTTACTTTTAGCTACAAGTCGTTTAGTAATTAAATTTTTTGTAAATCTTACCAAATCATACACTATGCACATTGTCTTTTTTGTGGACATGTTGCATCTTCCTCATCACGGAGCCTGTCTTTTTCTTTGAAGGTCCCAGAGCGCAACATCACGGTTTTGTACCGTGCCCGCGATTGAGTTAGTCCCGCCGGGTTGGGCCGCCTTAAATCGAATTCGTACAGCGATTATGTGCCGGTGCGGCCGAGTTGTTTCGACCCTGAACCTTATGAGGTCGAGAATGGATAGGATTTACGTACGTCTCCTTTGATTGAAATAAAGTAGATTAAAATGTTACAAAGGAATACAACAAAGGTAGAACCTGGGGAAGCACCTTTGGGCGCGGTTAGGTTCTGGATGGGTGACTATTTTCTACCGTTGAGGCTGGCCGTGTTTCGGATTCCACGTAAAGTCTGTAGGTCCTTTTCTTTACATACTGGGTGGTAGGGTTAATCCCGCCCGGGTTGGTACCATCGCATTGAATGAACGATGGTCGAAGCGGCAAAGAAACTTGGCCCGTGTTTTCCCGTCAATTTTAATGTTGCCGAGCAATATAAGGAAGTTCCTGGCATGGCACCTAGTTCCCATGTGATCTATTAGGCTAACATCGAACGGTCAGTGCGGTATTAGCCATCCATGTTTAGTTACATACAAAAAATTGTTCACAGATGAACGAATAGTCCAAGGACAAATGGCACACTTTAACAACATCAGATTGATGAATTATTATTTATTTTAAGATGACGCAATTTCATTTATTTTTTCATACGACAAATCTAATCAATACGCATAAAAGTACCCATAACATTCGAATGTTCAATCTCAATACATTTCAACCTAGAAATTAGTTTTGTTGCGTTATTTATTCATCAGGTTTTTGTTTATGTTAAAAGCTGAAAATATTGCGTTTATTCTTTAACAAAACTTACTTGTAGCGGTGGATATGAGCTAAAAAATGGATTCGTGTATATGTTAAGCGCGGCATATGGCGTACGCCAGTACCCACAAGGAACCACGCCCATGGGTTTTCGAACATTCAGGGGGGCTGCGAAAACCATGCCGGCCGGCCAGGTGCTTCTTCACACCAAGTTTGTAGGGCCCCAGGTCGTAATTTAGGGGAAATACCTCGGAAGGGAGTCCATTCCATTGTTTATATATACGATATATGTATATTAAATGTATATATACGAGTACTTATAGGTATGCCTACGCCTCGCCGTCTTCTGATATTTGTCCCTTTTCAGCAGAGTAAAAATACCCTCGTATCTTCCTGAGCAAATTTTCAAGAAAGAAACGAAACTAAATCGGAGTGTTACCAAGATTTTCCAACTTATTCATTTAACGAACACAGAGAACCACTTAGATTTAACCCTCCGTATCTACCCTTTTTCTGGTTTTATCCAATTCGGAGACCCCATTACGATACAATGCCAAAACCGTGTATTATGGGCTCTGGAAAGGATATTTCAAAGTTAGTTTGGGCTAGAAAATCGTTAATAATTTTAATATTTATGGATAAAGCTACCATGGTAAGATTGTTTTGTCTAAGATTAATCCGAAATTACTTCAGATATTGCAAACTCTCAGCGGCGCTGAGTGAGAGGAATGATTGCTATTTTCAATATATATTTTTTTCTAATAAATGTGTATGCCTATAAAAAACATATATTCCAGTAATCTTTCTCGTTCTGCGTTGGATAAGTGCATTTCATCACGAATGCGAGCTACTCCATGGTTCGGAATCCGTGTACAACTGTATGCAAACCCTGGTAGTAGGGGAAAGGGTCCCATCGCATTGGATGAAAATATGATCGAAGCGGCAATGAACAATTGTCCGTGTTTTCCATCCAGTTCAATGCAGCCGTGCTCATAATGGGAAGGTCCTGGTATGGCACATATTTCCTTCGGGAATGTGGTGCATTGAGCTAATATCATAATGGCGGTTGTATTATTTGCATAAAAAATATCTTTTTTATGTCCAAAGAAACTCTAAAGTCTATTACTTGTAATGGTGCGTGTTGAAATGTACTGTAGACAACGAGCAATCAGATTATAGCAAGTTTGCTCCTTTAATAATTAAAATATTTTCTTGGTGTTCGTGAGAAATCCAAACTCCTATACCTCCTATACTATAAGGTAGAGCGTCCTACCACGATAATACTGTTTGCGACGAAGAAATGAGTCCTCCACTTTAATTAGCTACTAAACTAAATAAGAATTAGGTCATTTTGTTAGTGAACGCGAGGCGCGTCGATAGGCCTAAGGAGGTTACCACCGTAAACCGGCTGACGTTTAGTTTCATTTCGTACATGCTGTCTGGTAAATTACAGTTGACTTAACCGAATAACACGTCGTTTGACACTGAGCTTAAATTTCACGCATCGCGCAATTCGCTGCCCGCGACACGTCATACCCGAAAAGCGCAACGCTCTTCCGAGGCGCGGCCCCACATCGTTTCGCAGTCCGTAAGCCCGTGCGACGTCGTAAATGCTTGTATTTCACAAATTGCCTCGCGGGCCAGCCCGGGCGCGGCTGACAGGTTCGCTCGCAATTACCTCCCGCGAGCGAGGGAACAATATTAACTGAGTTTAAGAGGCCGTGAAGACAATGTTGGGCCGGCGCGGTGTATGCTTTCATGTTAATTGAGTTTGCTCTTAACGAGCACAAAATTTAAGATGCGTATGATATCAACGAAAGGAAACTGCTTTGTATAAAATACTTAACTCATCGAATATGTTGAAGTTACTCTTCTTATATTAGGCTCTTACAAATAAAATTGTCGTTTTGTTGAACCCGGCCACTTTAAACTCAAGTATCTGGCGTGGGGGTAGGAATTCCAAATTCAAATTTATTTCATATTTAGGCTTGTGTATTTGCGATTCGAATTTAGTGATTAATTACTTTTCAAGTCATTTGTTTCTTCTTTGAATATCGCGATATTTACGAATACGAGTTTAACCGTGTCACCAGTGCTGCAGAAAGAGCTTGAATGATGAATGATGTGTATGTAAAAGCTACTCTATAAGAAAACACCGTACGTTTTTGGTTCCAACGTTTTCGTTCTGGAAATTTTAACCTAAAGAGCAAACCCCGTGGACGGCCAGAGACCCTAGTTGACAATGAATAATTAAAAGTGATCGTGGAAGCAGATCCATCGCAAACCACGTCAGAGTTAGCGGGCTTAAGTTGTAGTGTAGATAAAACTGTTTTAATTGATTTGAAAGAAATTGGAAAAGTGAAAAAGCTCGCTAAATGGGTACGGCATGAATTGAGTGAAGTACACAAACAAACACGTGCTGAACGCTGCGATGCATTAATAAACCATTACAATAACGAGGAGATTATGTATGGAATCGTTACTTGTGATGAAAAATGGATTCTGTACAATAATAATAATGGAATGAAACGCTCATCACAATGGTTGAACTCAAGAGAACCGGTCAAATCTTGCCCTAAGCGAAAGTTAACTCAGAAAAAGGTGGTGAGAGTCTACAGCTTCCCAAGATCTAACCAAACGATTCCGGCAGATCTGTATTGTCAACATTTGTAATCCATGATGGAATAGATAGCCATGACAACCGAGACTGGTCAATTGCTCTAGCTCACTGCTGCTTCAGAACAATGCTATAGCGGATATTGGTATCGGTATACCAAAACCTGTACAACAAATGGCCACTAAATTATAGAAGCTGCAATTGGAATCTCTCAGACAACCACCATACTCCTCGGACCTTACTCCAACAGATTTCCACTTTTTCCGGAATTCGGACAACTTAAGGAGACCAAGTCCATTCCGATGAGGAATTCAAAACCAAGGCAGTGTTTATTGACTCGCCCTCCCACATTTTTTTCGCAAGGGAATCAATAAACCACGTATCAAATGGCGAAATTGCATCGATAGATAGAAGCATAGTTCATACTTTGATTGATATACTTTCATAATTCTTTTTCCGTTTTACTTTTTTCATTTCAAACGCCAATTTAATTTGTAAGGACATTGTTTAAATTGGGTAAGAATAAAGGGAGAATTTTAATTTGTAAAAATAAAAAATGCCTAAAAATATAAGGTTTTTGGGCTGCAAAATAAGGCTAAACATGCTTAAAATATACGATTTCCACATTCAGAAGACTGCGTTGCATATGAAAGAAAGAAAGAAAAGAAACTAAATACGTTTAATTTTTCTCAACACAACTTAGTACACTTACAAAATTCAAAATACACATTTTTGGAGATAAAAAAGGAGCCAGCTCAGCATTTTGTGCTGCAGGTCCCTCTCGATGAGTGAACTACAGCGCTGATTTTACGCTGGTCCGGACACACTTACGACTAACATAAGGTGAGAGCAACAGCTGTGTATGAAGGCATTGTGAAGTGTAAAAGCGCCTCGATTGAGCCAAAGGTGGCGCGGCCGCGTTGCTGAATGCAAGCGGGCTAATGATAATGCGGGTAGTTTTAAATCTTATAAATATTATAAAGGGGAAAGTTTGTAATAATGGATGGATGGATGGATGGATGGATGGATGTTTGTTACCCTTTCACGTAAAAACTACTGAATGGATTCTAATGAAACTTTACAATAATATAGCTTATACATCAGAATAACACATAGGCTACAATTTATAAAGATATTGTGCCCATGGGCTTAAGAACTTTCACGGGGCTGCGAAAACGATGCCGGTAGCGCTACTTCACACCAAGGGGAGCGGGGCCGGGGGCGGGGCGGGTGGTCCGACGGTGGCGGGTGCGTTTACAGCTTGGTATTTCCCGCAACTTTAGGACTACTTGGTAAAATCCTTGAGAACCAATTACTCGATTTAGATGCGGATTGTATCTACGTCTAGCCTGATTCTACTCAAAACTTATAGGCTACATAATATAACGTTTCATTACCTGAAGGGTGAGTAAAGAGTGTTAAATTCTTATAACTTGCGAACCACTAACCCGATTTATGTGCGTATTTTATCAATGTATAGGATCTCTGGGAGCAGTCAGGTTCGAGATGGGTTACTGTTTTCGATGTTGAGGCTAGCTGTGGGTTGGAGTCCACGCAAAACTTACCTACATTACACGTTACTTACTTACTAGGTAAACAATGTTGCAGTGCAAGTGCAGTAAGGTTCTGGCGGCAAATGCTTTTTTTTTAAATAGCCACCAAATGTCAACGAAGCTCTAAATGGGAATTATTGGATTTTTCTCATTAAATCATGCTATTTCATCTCGAACGATCTTGATTAAATTTGGTAGATGAATACATTGTCATGGACCAGTTTGACCCTATTTTGGATCAGCCATGTGGGCTACTTTTTATCCATGAAATAATTTAGCCGACACTAACCCGAGCGGAGCCGGGTACCGCAGCTAGTTCTCAATAAACTGAACTGTAGCAAAATGTATTTATTGAGATGTGTTAGAAATATAAATCCAGACTTAACAGAATTCCGATTAGGCGATTCTAATGAAGTGTGGAAAGCGGATGAATGTAGTTTATGGATATGTTTGCTTGTATGTAATGTATGTTAATGCGGTATGACAAAATGATATAAGGGTGCGAATAAATTCGTGGATATGATATAAACGGATATATGTTAGTGAAAAAAAATATATAGATTTAAGCAATATAAATCTAGACAAAATTACACAGAATAGCCCTTGTTTGCCTCAACTGTTACACAGGCTTGAATAGGAAAAACTGAATGTTTGAACTGTATAGGTAGGTACTATCCTGACTCGATCCGGCTCCAAAATTATGTACGCGCCCAGGCAGGTCGCACTTCACGAGCGAACGAGATGCAATGCTCAGTAGCCTCGAGACGTCACAGCGGGCCACCAGAGGAGTAGGAACAGCCACCTACCTCCAGCAGCACCAGCTCCTAGGCGTCGGGTCCCGGGACAGTGTTCGGCGGCACAGCACTTCGCCCAGACGAGGAGAGACGACACCGCGTGATCAGGTGGAGCTCCACGATGAAAGGTTGCGGGGCGCGGTGCATGCGTGCACCATGCTTGACAGCTAGTAACAGAGCGAGAGTGGCATACGAAAAACTTCGGATGGTATTCAATGCTTGTGAAGTGCAAACTACCCACCTCGGTCACCCATGCCATATTGGCGTGAAAAGGCATCCATCAGAATTGAATGAGCTAAAACTTTTTTTTTATACAACCTGACATGGATAGCTAATACCACACTGCCGTTATGATATTACCCCAATACGCCACATTCCCGAAGGAATTAACAATGCCAGGAAGTTCCCTTTATGAGCACGGCTCCACTGGACTGGACGGAAGATGCGGACAATTTTTCATTGCCGCTTCAACCATAGTTTCATCTAATGCGGTGGTGTCACTCTGGGCGGGCTTAACACTGCCACCCAGTAAGAGAAGGGGATCTACAGTTTTACATGGGTTCCGAACCATGGATCAGGTCGTATTCGTTACGAATGCACTTATCCAATTGAGAAAGAGATAGAAAGTGCTGCATGACCGGGCGAGGATTTGAACCCATAACCACTTCCATGAAAGGCATGTCCTCTAGCCCAGAACGAGCTGTACATGTTTGCCTCAACTGTTACACAGGCTTGAATAGGAAAAACTGAATGTTTGAACTGTATAGGTAGGTACTATCCTGACTCGATCCGGCTCCAAAATTATGTACGCGCCCAGGCAGGTCGCACTTCACGAGCGAACGAGATGCAATGCTCAGTAGCCTCGAGACGTCACAGCGGGCCACCAGAGGAGTAGGAACAGCCACCTACCTCCAGCAGCACCAGCTCCTAGGCGTCGGGTCCCGGGACAGTGTTCGGCGGCACAGCACTTCGCCCAGACGAGGAGAGACGACACCGCGTGATCAGGTGGAGCTCCACGATGAAAGGTTGCGGGGCGCGGTGCATGCGTGCACCATGCTTGACAGCTAGTAACAGAGCGAGAGTGGCATACGAAAAACTTCGGATGGTATTCAATGCTTGTGAAGTGCAAACTACCCACCTCGGTCACCCATGCCATATTGGCGTGAAAAGGCATCCATCAGAATTGAATGAGCTAAAACTTTTTTTTTATACAACCTGACATGGATAGCTAATACCACACTGCCGTTATGATATTACCCCAATACGCCACATTCCCGAAGGAATTAACAATGCCAGGAAGTTCCCTTTATGAGCACGGCTCCACTGGACTGGACGGAAGATGCGGACAATTTTTCATTGCCGCTTCAACCATAGTTTCATCTAATGCGGTGGTGTCACTCTGGGCGGGCTTAACACTGCCACCCAGTAAGAGAAGGGGATCTACAGTTTTACATGGGTTCCGAACCATGGATCAGGTCGTATACGTTACGAATGCACTTATCCAATTGAGAAAGAGATAGAAAGTGCTGCATGACCGGGCGAGGATTTGAACCCATAACCACTTCCATGAAAGGCATGTCCTCTAGCCCAGAACGAGCTGTACATGTATAAAATCACTTGAGGCAGAGGTCTTTAGCTATACATTTTGATTTTTAAAGATTTTGTTATTTGCAGGCATATGATTTTGCATATGCCTGCCTCTAGAACTAAAAACGTGCCAACTGACTGAATATTGGAATTTTGTTCCATACTCGTTTTGATACAATTACGCACAGATTTTTGCACAGCTGAAATCTGTTTATGACTTAATAAATCCACCATACTTAGAATAACTATTTATTGTAATAATAATTTGCCATATTGGCAAATTATGTACCTATCTCATTTCAATTCCAATTCCATGAATGAAAAATAAATTGTCCAGTTTAATATCGGTAAGCGATATTTTATTTTTTCATACACATTTACATAATAGTTATTATTGTATAGTTTTTCGATATTTTCAATTATAAATGTTGTGCAAACGGAAACATCTTCGCAACAACAAGCTCTATGCGCGTATGTTTTGGTTGTTCCTATTACATTTGTTTATCGGGCAAAGTGGAAACGAAAATTTTACGAATTTTGGAAACCATTTGTCAGAAATTATGTAATATTAAATTGAGCTTGGTGAATAATAAATGAGTAAATATGTTACGGTTAAAGCCCGATGTTCGTTAACTAAGATTTTCAAGATATACCTGTATCGAGGGCATTAATTTAGAGTTTATGGCAAGAAAAATATAACCCTAACCTATTTTTTTCTGTGTTAGTAGGAGGCATTGATAACGAGGGACCATATGTTCTGTTTTGAGTTACGGAATGGGTGTATAGCCTAAAAAATATTTAGTCAACATTACATTACAGCCTCTTATTTGAGATAAGTGAATAATATATTATATTTAAAATCAATTATTAATTGTGTGACGTGTGACGATATTAAAAATATATGTGTACTGTTGATTTCAAATGTATACACGCCTCTGATTCCAACAGTACAAAATATGTGAGCAGCTGTAATCTCAATAATCGATGAATCTCAATTTTTCATGACAATTAGTAAGTCGCCGTAAATCGCCGACTCGATTGCAGGCTTATAGAAGCCGATTTTCCATCTATTTTTCTTGTATCAGCGAGCGTTCAATATGGTAGGAACATTTTTACTCTATTTTGTCCCGCTAATGGCTCGTGAAACCGATCCGAGGGGTGCTAATGTCGAAGAGAAGATTGCGGGCCCGATAAAACGTGAACTGTTTTTAAATTCCTCGACTGACATTTTAATATTTTATTTGCTGTCTTTTAACATAAAAGCAAAGTGTCTCAGTATCTAATTATACTCCAGAATGCATTAACATGTGTTTAACTTTAATGTGAGAAATATTACAAACGTAGAAAAGTATATATTCTGATTAAAAATGTGATGTCTAAAATTGAAATTGCGTGCTCAAAAGCGTTCAACGTAGGACAAACCCTGATCTCAAGTTTAAATTCGAATAATATTTTAAATAATTCAAATTAAGTTTAAGTAAGGATTCGAGCCTTGGTAACCAACTTGGTAATTAATAATAATTACGTAACGATAGGAAACACACTAAAATTCTGATTATATCCAATTGATAACTAAATATTTGAATAACTAAATTCAATGGTTATCGGTATTTACCCTAATTGAAATATAAATTCGAAACATTCGGAGTTGATTGGAAGATAACGGAGGTTTAGTTCTGTTACTGACAACAAACAAGTTTAATTAGCAATTTGATAGTTTGCACAACAACGGAAACCTTCTCGTAATTTCAATTGGTTCCAATGAAATTCATCGTTGACCTTATGAAGAACTACTTGTGAATGTATTAAAGAATTAACAATATTAAGTCTACCTATCCACATTAAAGACCAGCGAAAAACAAGCGGCTATTTCCGACTTCGGTATTATTTAATTTGCACATGTCTCAAACCATTTCGGCAGCGTACGCCGATAAAGCAGCCCAGCAACGGTTTTTTCCGACTTCGTTAATAAATTAAAAAATATATAAGTGAAAACGTTTAAATATTAAAATTTAATAGAGCTTAAGTTAGACACGACTAATGTACATTTTAAAAGATTAAACGGCATTTTACTGACGGCATGATTTGAAGAATACCGTTTAATCTTAAATTGAACGGTAATCACGGTAATCGAAAAACTTACGGATAATTTAGTTTTCCATTGGTGAAACATTTTTTAGAATCGGGTCGGTTGTTCCAAAGATTATATCTACAAATACACAAACATTACCTCTTTATATAATAGTGTAGACAATTGTTTACAAATAGTTGATGGTTCAATGTGATGAAATTCTATAATTTATGTTAGCTTGGGGAAATCAGCATGTATTTTCAATCTTTAGCCACTATTTTTTTCGTAAAACGAATTTTCACGGACATTTTACTAAGAACGGCCCGTAAGCTATGCTCCCCATACAAACGTAGTTTACTTATCATTTAAAAACCGCTGTTCCAATTAAATTGATATTTAATATCTAAATTCAGGGAACCAATATCTGTGTCTGCATGCTTTTGTTTTTTTGAAAAATCCAAACCGAATCAGATGAAAGCAAAAAGAAAATCTTCATACTAATTTAGTTTTCTCTGTGGTTTGACTCAGTATACATTTATCGAAAAAACAAAGGCATGCAGACACAGATATTTGTTGCCAGATTTGTGATACCAAATATCATGTAAATTGTTACAGTGGTTTTCAAATGATTAGTAAACTATGTTTGTATGGGAGGCGAAATTTTCTGATGCTTACGGGGGCACCTTAAGATCTTGGTTTTTGGCCAATGATCGAAGTAAAAGCAACTGCGCGCTAGTAGTTGGTTATTATAGACTGTTATCATAAAATTACTGCATTTAATAATTTGAATAACATTGGGTAATGTAATAATATAATCGCAGCAATGAACTTTTCATAAAACTAATAAGACATTGACATATGAATAAAATTATTTGTATATTTTGGTTCCAGGTGCGGTCTCTTCTAGGGAAGTTTCTACAAAAAATGTGGTGGTAGCAATAAAACTCAATGTGTGTCGTTTTTCTTAAATGTATCATAATTCAGTGTTAATTTATAGCGAGTTAAAATTAATTCAAATGGAGTAGGTACACGCAAAGCCATCGCGAGGGATGGGGTGAGAACATTCTAACGCAGTGTAAAAGTAGTGTAGATTGTGTGAGTGCTAGTGAACGCAACAGTGTAGTCACCTTCGCAAACAATGAGTTTCTTTTCGTCGATCGGCCAGTACGTGGCCGACATGGCGGACAGCGTGGCCGGCCTGGCGCTCAGTCCGCGCCGAGCGCCGCCCGCGCGCCACCGCTCCGCCGACGACACGCCGCTGCAGCACGCCACTCCGGCCACTATGCGGGGTGAGCTAACTCCGCATCTGTATACAGCAAATTAAATTATAGTCAGTTTCGTATTCAGCCACCATCAGTTTATTATCGTCGATCGACCAGTACGTGGCCGACATGGCGAACAGCGTGCGGGTGAGCTAACTCCGCATCTGTATACAGCAAATTAAATTATAGTCAGCTTCGTAGTCAGCCACCAATAGTTTATTTTCGTCGATCGGCCAGTACGTGGCCGACATGGCAGACAGCGGGCGAGGTGAGCTAACTCCGCATCTGTATACAGCAAATTAAATTATAGTCAGCTTCGTAGTCAGCCACCATCAGTTTCTTTTCGTCGATCGGCCAGTACGTGGCCGACATGGCGGACAGCATGGCCGGCCTGGCGCTGAGGCCGCACCGGGCGCCTCCCGCGCGCCACCGCTCCGCCGACGATACGAGTTGACTCGGCATCTGTACACAGTAAACTAAATGGTAAACACGACGCGCGGCCAGCTTCCCATAGAATTACGTGCACACGTTTTCCCTATAACGACCATATGCCACTTCTCACTCCCTTTCTCTTGAGTAATCGAAACCATGGCCTCGCAATAAAGCGAGACGTCTGTCGAGTAGTCTCCGAAGAGCCACTGTCCGCTGCAGCGTTTGTGCGGGCCGGCAGGTTTCCCGCGCGTGGTGCCGACGGAGGGGTGCGCGAGCGCCACGTCCTCGCCCATCCACCTGGGGCTGCAGGCGCGGCGGCGCACGCTGGACTGCCTGGCGCCGGCGCCGGCGCCGCGGCGTGGCGGCTCGCTGCGCGCGCCGCGCCCGCCGCCGCCCGACCGCCCCGCGATGGCGTTCTGCCGCCGCCGCCTCTCCTGGCCGGAGGTCGACAACAGCGTCAACTCGGGGTGAGTGCTAGCGACACTCTCGGTGACCATGGAAGGACGGTTGGTGAGATCGAAACAGAGTAGAAGAATGTACTAAAGCTGATACAGGAGTAGGAGCTGCTATTGCAGCAGGTAATCGAGAAGAAAAAGGAATTTGAGTTCTTTTTATTGTAGCAGCTAAAACTAGTAAACATCCAACTATTATTATTATATACTCATTTTTTATAAAATGTATATAAAATAAATAATTTCGCGGCAGCGTAACTAAGAGTCAGTGGAAAACTTCTTATTGTAATTGCTACGGAGATAAAGCCTTATATCACATCACCCTTCGGCCACAGTAGGTAAAATGTATGTGGGTCAAAGTCGTACGTTTTCCCTCGTGGCTACGCTACCGCCATACGAATGAGTTTCGATCGCTACTTCGGTTCTTCCATGCTCGCTGCCATTAGGTAACTAGTTTTTTAGGGTTCCGTACCCAAAGGGTGAAAACGGAACCCTATTACTAAGCCTCCGCTGTCCGTCCGTCCGTCTGTCACAGGGCTGTATCTCATGAACCGTAACAGGTAGGAAGCTGATATTTTCACAGATTATGTATTTATTTTGCCGCTATAACAGCAAATAGGTAACATTATAAAATAATAATAATTAAAGGAGGGCCCCACACAAAAAAGGTGTTTTTTTTTGTAAATCTTGTGCGATGGTACGGAACCCTTCGTGTGCGAGTGCGACTCGCACTTGGCCGGTTTTTTTATCTATGATTGATCATGTAGTCGAGCCTGTTCGACTATAATTGTGCAGGAGTGAAGATTGATCGGTTTATCGCTCGTGTAATCAAAGGTTATAATATACAACTGCCGGATGTGAGTACCTGCCTACCGACAAAGCATTATTTAATAATTAATTTGAATAATTTTGCACCAATCAGAAGCGTTAATGTCATACCTTCTACGCTCTTACTGGGTAGAATATTATATAATATCTGGGTATCGAAAGTCAGGGAAAACTCCACTTTTGCACCGGGCTTGCTGTCAATACGTCATACGAAATCTCAGCTGCTTAGTACGAAAAAGTATTTTTATTAATTTTTTTTTCAAACTAGGTCAACCTAGGATTGGCTCTAGCATCTGATGCCAAATACGATTTTGGTGATGACGGCGAATGTTCAATCTTTGTATTCAATGTTCGCAACGCAGATGAAGCATTAAATACATGTATGTAGGTATAATCTTAAACACTATGTTAGTAGGAGACTTACGGGAGCCTCCTCCCGTAAGTTTCCTACTAACACACTGTAGGAGAATTCCAAATTATTGGTATACAGCCGGTGGCGAAATCTGTAGACGCAATACCCGCGAATGGTATGTTTTGCTGGTCCAGGTACAGCCTTGCAGTATATTCGTAAAGTAGTTCTTTTTACTGGGCTCTTTCTTCGATTAATGTGTCCTTGCTTCAAGGTCGATTATACATATATACATATCACATTCGTTGGGATAAGCGACGTACCTGCTTATTACGAGAAAGTATACTACTCGTTTCTTGTTATACATTGAGAAAAAAGTAGGCTGACAAAGTGACAAAAATCACGTTGTCAGAAAAAAATTGTTGAAGCATCAAAATAAGTTGTTACTATAACGAATCGAGCTTATTTCTCAGGACAGCTTTTATTTTGTCAATTGCTTTTTGTTGAAACAAAGTCGTATTTGTTACTGTAACAACTTTGGTCACTGTTTGTTAGTGTAACAAAGTGGAAGTTGCGAGCGCAAAAATGTCTAGTATGTTTTGCTAGAATTACTTTGTAAGATTGTATATAAGGTCGACAAAATAAAGGTTGTCGTTGCAACCAATTCACTATGACGGCTCTCCAGGGTTAAAGTTTCTTTGTTGGGCCAACAATATTTTTCTCTCAGTGTAGATAATCCGACCCCAAAGTGGTAAATAAATCGAATTCTTTTGCTACTAAGGGATTCGTGGTTCATGGTTCGGATCCCGACTCCGTTCTACATCGATTCCGAACCATGGAACAGCTGGCATTTGTAACAACATGCATTTATTCAACTCAGAAAGAGAACGAAAGCGGTGGATGTCCGGGGCGAGGATTTTACCAAGACCTCTGGAAGGCAAGGCGACTCCCTGAGCCACGAAGCTACGAGCCGATCAATTATTTTTGTTATCATTGCTATATTTAACTTTTATAATTAACTAGTGTTCAAAGTTAATTATTCAATTATTATTCAAAAATTATACAATAATTATTCAAAATCAAGAAACTTTTATAGAGGCCACAAGTTCGGTACTCCCTTTGGAGGATACCGCCGAGGATCTGTTAAGGGGGGGGGGGGGAGGGCACCATTCATTTTCATTCACGTTCTAGATACCTCTAAACGTGTGCCACTTTCAAGAGTTATTTCGAAACGGTAATTCCTTCCAAGAAAATACACCGGAAGCGGCGATTTTATTCGTTTTCCTTTAAGTTTTCGCATTAATTTCGTTATTTTGTCCGCTTAGCTTTGGAGATTTTTTCCAGCTAGGGTATATAAGTTGCAGGGTAGCAACATGTCCAACTCGTCTATAAGTACATACACCCACTTTGACGTTCGGCCTTTAGTGTCATTTCACGCCAGACAAACAACACGCCATGTGGCAATCTAATCAGTGTGTATTTAATCAGACAGAACCTCCCGCTGTCCGGTGCACGGCTAAGGCTATTTTCTGACGTCATCGGCGCCATTTTGCTTGTTGGATGACAAGCATGAACTCGCAAGCTTTGTATTGCAAAGGCACCTTTTGATCACGTGGGGTGTGGGGTACAATGAAAGATCTTTGAAAAGAAAAAAACTGAACGGAGTATGAAACTAATACTTTAACGGTTTTTCCGAAGTGTTCTTCACCTATTTCTAGGCAACGTCGAATTCGATGGTACCACTTATTGACACATATTTCGTAAACGCAGCTTACCTTTGGTATCAGTTCCCTCTCGAAATTTGGTCCTCTTCGACTGAATAAATATTTTTTTAAATAACGTCCGTAAAATTATTTAAATTACATTTTCGGGAATCAGGTTTTCTTCATGTCAAACTTTATTATAAGTCGGGTATAACATCTGCTGTGCAATCAAGGGATGCACCCACGGCTTCAGAAAAGAAAACTATTTCTGAGACACAGCCCTACTACATATAAGTGTTTACACAAGAGTAATACCACCGGATGGTGGTCATCACCATCTTACAACGTAGTCGGTTTTTCCTAACGGTGTAAAAAATAAATATATGGCTAATTTAAAGGAATTTGCCAAGCTTTATATTCTTATAAATAACAAAAAGTAAGTTTATTTGAACTAATCTGGGATTTTGTTCACTTATGCTTATTTAAGGTGGCCCGTCCCGCTCAACTCCCCATACAAAAGGGGAAAGAAGATCACGCCCATATTTCTTGTCAGAGACCCCAAATTTTGGACAAAATAGTTTTATTTGATCGAACTAGATGTCTTATGACCGTTGGAATTGTAAAATTGTGTTTGGTTTCTAAGTTATAAGATCCAAAAGTTCGATTTTTTTGCGCGTTGTATACAATAACTTTGGAGGTGGAGTACGCAATGATAAAGTAAGAACATCTTAAAAAGATTAGTCATCAGACATAGCTTATTTAATCAAGATTTATAATATATTTGGTTTTTGTTAGATTTTTGACTACAGGGGTTGTGGTTTACTTTTACTTACCAAATCATACGCTATGCAAATTGTCTTTTTTGTGGACATGTTGCATCTTCCTCATCACGGAGCCTGTCATTTTCTTTGAAACAGAGAAGGTCTCAGAGCGCAACAGCACGGTTTTGTACCGTGCCCGCGAATGAGTTAGTCCCACCGGGTTGGGCCGCCTTAAGAGATGTTCCTGCAATCCCAATAATGAATTGAAACCCTTTGCAATAAAACAAATAATTACCCTCAAATATTACTGCACAGTTTAATTAATTTGCGGCACAAACTCCTTCGTTATTCTACGAAGTTGGTCGGGTCGGGAGCTGCCGTCGCCCGTAGCACTTTCTACTCGGGCCTCACGTATGTACTTGGGAGAGGAAATATCGTGTCTACGTGCCGCTGTTGTGTCGACGGTGTGTGAATTGAAACTGATGCTTTAATATCATCAGTAATATTATGAATATTCTCTGCAAGACGGCCATTTAAAACTCAACGACTGCGCTACGAATATTATTATCTCGTAGCACTGCTACGAGAATATGCAAGTGCTACGAGAAATGCGGGGAAGCTTTTATTAATTTAATTACTTCAGTAAAATATGAATTTAAACTCGTAAGAGGTGTATTATAAATAATTTGAATTTCGAATTGCGCGCCATTTTCCATTGTCAATTGTTGAGTCAGCATATTTGGTGTTTGTTTGATGAAAAGATAAAAATTTAATAAAATGGTGCGTTACAGCCTAAAAGATTGTTTTTAGTGGTAAAAATACATTACATAAATTTGGAAAGTTTTACTTTGAAAAAAATTGGGCTGACGTTTTCATTGAAAGCTGAAAGAGACCTTACCCGTCATTGGCCCAAAAGATCGGCGGAATGCATCGCAGCTGTGAGGTACAGTGTGCCAGCACGACCAATCACCTCCATTCGACATCATTGCCTCCATAGCAGCACTCTTCAACACATTTGGAGAAAAGATTTACAGCTTCATGCTTACAAGATCCAGCTGACTCACCAGCTGCAGCCTAACGATCAAAGACAGCGCAGAAACTTTACCAACGGGATCTTGGAACAACTGTAAACTAAGATGAATTTAACCATCATTTTTAGCCAGCCTCGGTAGCTCAGTGTGCGACGCCTTGTTAATCGATAAGCCGGGGAAGCAACTCTGAGCGCGGTTAGGTTTTTTTTTATGCGACCTGACATGGATGGCTAATAACCACACAACTACCGTTATGATATTAGCCCAATACACCACATTCCCGAAGGAATTTGGTGCCATGCCAGGACCTTCCCTTTATGAGCACGGCTACATTGAACTGGATGGAAAACACGGACAATTTTTCATTGCCGCTTCGACCATCTTTTCATCCAATGCGATGGTACCTACCCGGGCGGGCTTAAACCCTACCACCTAGTAGGGGAAGGGGACCTACAGTTTTACATGGATTTCGAAGCATGGAGCAGCTCGCATTCGCGACGAAATGCACTTATCGAACTCGGAAAGAGAAAGACAGTGGTGCATGTCGGTATTGAACCCAGGCCTCTGGTACGCTAGGCCAGTCCCCGCGCCACTAGGCTACGAGCCGCCAAGTATGGTGTGCACTGTATGGGTGACCATTTTCAACCGTTGAGGCTGGTCGTAGTTCGGATTCCACAAAAAACTGTAGGTCCCCTTCCTACTTACTTGGTGGTAGGGTTAATCCCGCCAGGTTGGTACCATAGCATTGAATGAACGATGGTCGAAGCGGCAATGAAAATTGTCCGTGTTTTTCATCCAGCTTAAAGGAGCCGAGCAATATAAGGAAGGTTCTGGCATGGCACCTAGTTCCCATGTGGTGAACTGTCAACAAAATCATATTTAGTGACTCTGCTCATTTCTACCTTAGTTGTTTCGGTAACAACCATTACATCCTCAAAAAAATTGATATATATATTACTACGTAAGGACAGGCCCTATCAAACAAAACAAATTGAGCAAAAAAAGTGGCGTTCTTTGCGTCGCGAGGACAGCACTTTGTCGCCAGACAGCCGCTTGCTCCCTCCATGTGCGTCCCCTCTGGATAATAATGCCCAATTGTGTGGTAAAACCGTGAAACAATTACATAAAAAACGCAAGGAAATACAGAATATCGAAAAACCGCAACAGGCGACCGAATTGTATGAAAGGCAATATCCTTAAATTTAACATGTCACTGCTCAATAGTGACAGTTTGGTGTGCCATGTGGGCAGGAGGGATTGGTGCCGCCATGAATGTCGAAGGCAATGGACTGGGCCATGTTGAATGACTTTTTTTGGCAATTGCTTGAATGAGATGTTATTTCAACACGATGGCACCATCCGTCACACTGCGCGTGTAACAATGATTCTCTTACAAACTAAGTTTTCAGGACGTGTCATGCCTCGTTTTATTAACATTAACGTTAAAACAAGCCGCTAAGAAGTTGCGTAATTGTAATTAATTTTTTCGTAAATCTTACCAAATCAAACACTATGCGTATTGTCTGGATTGTGGATATGTTGCATCTTCCTCATCGCGGAGCCTGTCTTTTTCTTTGAAACAGAGAAGGTCCCAGAGCGCAATAGCACGGTTGTGTACCGTGCCCGCGAATGAGTTGGTCCCACTGGGAAGGGCCACCTTAACTTATATACAAAAAAATACATAAAACTTTTTTTAAGTTCAAGTTCTTACTGAGACCTCCTTCACAAGATAACTTATGAAGTGATTGCTCCATCAAGATCATTTAGAAGTGAAGGTTCTAGCCATGCGCTCGGCCGATGGGGCGTAAAACTGGAAAATTTTCACCTTCAGTCACACTGTCACCGTCATCGGCGCGTGGACGAGTCCATTGTGGAATGAACTCATCCAACAATGTCTGTAAGGTTCGCTTCTCTCGTGCTTCCCTCGACGCCACCCGGTTTTAGGGTTCCGTACCCAAAGGGTGAAAACGGAACCCTATTACTAAGCCTCCGATGTCCGTCCGTCCGTCCGTCCGTTCCGTCTGTCACAGGGCTGTATCTCATGAACCGTAATAGGTAGGCAGCTGAAATTTTCACATCGTGTGTATTTATTTTGCCGCTATAACAACAAATAGGTAAAATATAAAAATTATAAAATTAAAAATTAAATTATTAAATTAAAAAATATGTTTTTTTGTAAAAAATCTTGTACGATGGTACGGAACCCTTCGTGTACAAGTCCGACTCGCACTTGGCCGGTTTTTTAAAATAACTGATTTCTCTTTACATCCCATTTTAAATATATTATAACTAACCAAATATAATGACAATCTGTAGACGGCACACCAAAAACGAATTCATGATATACTTAGTTTTACAATTTTATTAACATACCTTTAATTTCGTAACCAACTTAGAAAAACGATATTTTTGAGCGGTCGAATCCATTAATAAAACTTAAAAGAGATTAAAAATATGTCCGCTAAAACTAGCCTAAAATATGATTGCGAGCGTGCAACTTTTATCCCCTTTTTCTTTCGGGTTTTGGCGCCTAAGTTATTAGTGCCTTAGGATCATCGGTTTGAAAAATATGAGAAAACTTAAGTTAGCTATGGGAGTTACTGTACAATAACATAAAGTATGGGTACAACTAGAGTTTAATAGTCAATGTTATTAGTGTCTCCTTATTGGAGTCGTGATTTTCCTGGGACATGCGGGAACATTAACAATGCATGGTAGTTTGATTGAATTTATAATGCAATCGGGGAACTGTGTCCATTCCATGGGGAGAATATCGTAATGTCATCCAATATGAGAGATATGGAGACAATTTTCACAGGAATGCTGATTTGTTATTGCTTTATTGGCTAAGCCAGAAGTGAAGTTAGGTATGATTTGCTTGATATAAAATGAAATGAATAAATATTTAACTAAATAAATAAATAACAACATTCAAAAATAGGTTTTAGAAGTATTCCTGCGTAATTTTAGAATGCTTTTATAAGACAATACTTTCTTATAATGTTTTTTTTCCTTTACGTACATAATAAACATCAAATATTGTTATCATTATTTGATGATTAAGAACGATTTCTATTAAGGATTCATTCGATGGAATATGGATTTATATTTTGTAAGTACAAAAATATAAAAAAACATAGTATGACTTATAATGAATGATCGTAACCCTTTTTTGAGTAAATTCCAAATAAGTTTAGTGCAATATGTAGCTTTTCATGAAAAGTTATTTATAATTCATTTATACAAAAATAATGTATAATTATATAAATTATTTATTTTCATCATCAGTCAATGCATTTTCATACGGAATGTGTAACGGAATGCAGCCTAGATAGACTACATGTACGACTGGGACGAATGAAAAATCGCTATCTGAACGTCCTTCGACCGTGCGCCCTTCCGATAATAGATAGGGTGCAGTGCGCACTAGCTCGCGAAGCAGGGCCCCGTAGCTCCCCGCTTCCGCCCTCGCCCCGCCCGCGCCCTTCCCGTCTAGCTTGCGACAGGATACGCGTAGTCAAGCGGAAGGCGAGCTCGTCACGCTGGGTGAAGCTGTAAGCAACAGGTGGTCCCCCTCCACTCGCTTCTTGCCTCCTCATTGCGAGTAGGGCTGCTACACGGAATTGTTGCTTTCGAAATGGATCAATAATACGTCTCCCGCGTATGACATTTGCCCTACTTTCGCTTTTTGCAATAAGGTGCAATGAGGCGATTTTCGTGCCAAAATCTCTGTCAATATCTATTGTCATTGTACTTTTCTGCTGCCTCAATAAGGCGTATTTTGGCGCAACAAACTCGGTCGATATGGATTAAGCGGAAGCAAAGATGCTAGATGATAGATTGAAAAAAAAAATACAATAGTGTATGAATACGAATGTGAATCTATAAACACGAATACTAGTACCATGTATGAGAAAGAAATATAATACATTTATTCAACTACTCAATTTTGTATACTCAAATTACACAAAAAACTAACGTTATGAATCTAAATTTTTGAAAATGATTTTACACAGCACGTTGCGATAGAGTATAGTAGTGCTATAGCGTCTGCTTTTAAGTGAAGTTCTATAATCTAAAAGGGTAATTAAAACAAAAATTGAGGTAGCGGATATACAAAACTAAAAATAAACTAAGCAGATTCAGAAGAGCCCATGATATTAGAAGTAAATTAGATTCACTTAAATAAAAAAAGAACAAAATAAACAAAAAAATAATAATTATGCACACAAAAACAAAATTATTAATGAAATATATAAACCTATTTATTCAGATTGTTGATGTGTCATTAAACAAAAATATGCTTGGATTTAAAAACCTTATTGCTAATAATACATGTACAAGTAAATTAAAAAAATGCTATTCAAGTAAATTGAAACTTTTGTTGACTGTTCCTATTTCGAATGATTTTTTGTAGGATTTTGACTTGATGAGTAATAACTTTGGTAATAAACATTTTTAAATATATCTGAAAATTTATAAAAAACTTAGGTATTGTAGAAAAAGCTGTTTACGTATATAATAATTTAACTACATTTTTGTCGGCAATATGCTATCCGATTTTTTAACAAATTGGATTTGAAAAATTGTCGGTCATTCCTATCTTTAGAAAATACCTAATATTCACTTCTATCAATTGAGTTCATATTTAAATATTTTATACAACATTAAAATGTATACCCACAATTCGCTGGCTCTCTTATTTCCATCGTACAGTTTTTGTACAAAAAACAGTGTTGGCAACCCTAACCTCGTGCTGCACCCCTCCCCCCTCCCCCACCTGCCCGGCAACGCCCCAGTGGCCTACATTGGCAATAATGCAGGGCGCCCACCCACAGCATGGTGGCTCGCGGGCGGCGCGGCGGGGGCGAGCCGGGACGTTGTAGCGAGGTAAAGTGCGGCAAGCGATGGAAGCGTCGACCAATACGGAATACGGGTAAATGTGTCGGATGTACATATATCATGTGGGAAATAAAATTTAAACTTTCTAGTCTTCTTGGATAAATTCATACTATACTTAATTTACTATTATAAACGGGTAAGTGTGTAAGTATGGATGGATGTTTGTTACTCTTTCACGAAAAAACTACTGAACAGAGTTGGATGAAATTTACAATATTATAGATTAAACACCAGAATAACATATAGGCTATAATTTATGAAGATGCTAGCTGAAATACCCGGCTCCGCTAGGCTCAATGTCGGACTGATGTCGGGCTGTACCTAACATTTTATAATTCAGCCTAACATTAACCCGAGCGGAGCCGGATACCGCAACTAGTTTATTATATACAGTCACTAGTTAGTCAGTAGTTAGAATAAGTTACTTAAGTTGGTATGAAGAAACACCTGACCAGCCGGCATGGGTCTCGCAGTCCGCCTAAAAGTTCGAAAAACCATTGGCAGCGTCGGGCAACTTAAATGGGCGTATGCCAAGCCAGAGGGCATATGTTTGATCCCCGCTCCGTTAATGCACCACTTTCTTTCTCTTTCTGGGTTCGACACGTCCATTTCGTCACGAATTTGAGTTGTTCCTTGGTTCGGAATCCATATAAAACTGCAGGTGCCCTTCCCCTACTAGTTGGTAGGGTACCTAGTAGGGGAAGGGGACCTACAGTTATAAATGGATTATATTAATGAAAAAGCAGTTCAGTACTTGCGGGCGAAACACAACCAAATGTTTACTAATTAGTGTGGAATTACCTGTCACTGTTATTAATTTCTGCTATGACTTTCCAAGTGAAACTCTCTTAAACTTTGCTTTCTGCTGAAATAATGTTGAATCGTTATTAAAATACGGACTCAGTAACGTATTTAATGAAATCATACAGTTAAACGAGAATATACTAATATGCAACAGGTCTAAAATCATGCATTCGTGAGGAAATATGATCGATCGAATACTATAGTTGACCGAGCTAATCTCGAAGTGTCTCCGTTTCGACTTGGGCAAAAATGCTTCTGTGACACATTTTATGAAGCGAGTAAAATTGTTAAAAATCGTCCTTGCTTACTGGGTAGCAGAGCAAACATTGTTTATTTTTTTGCTTATAACTTTTTTTTAGTAAAGCTTCTATAGCGAGTTTTCGAGCTAAATTTTACAACGTGGTATGCGGGATGAATGCCTACGGAATCTAACGGTTTAATACTACTATTCTCTGCGCACCGCCAGGATATGGAACTATCTACCGGCGCATGCCTTTCCTCATATATTTAACCTGGGAGTCTTCAAGCGTAATTAAAATAAGCTCGATAGCTCAGCCATCGTCCGCAAATCCACTGGCATGGTGCTCCGCTGAGCGTGGTTTCGCAAGGCGAGGTGTTTTTTGGCTTTTCTTAGCACCTTTGGTCCTCAGCACAGCCACCCACACCAGTTTTTCATAAAAAATACAAAAATTAACTTAAAAAGAATACAAAGATGATGAAACAGCAAGATATTGGTGCACGTTATACACTAGGTAATTACATTTACAATACCTACTAGGTATTGTAAATGTAATTGGCATAACATACATTGGAACATTTTACTTTAGGTTTACATTTTTGAGCGGCTCGTAGGCTAGTGGCGCGGGGACTGGTCAGCGTACCAGAGGCCTGGGTTCAATTCCGACATGCACCTCTTTCCGAGTTCGACAAGTGCATTTCGTCACGAATGTGGAATCCATGTAATTCTTCCCCTACTAGGTGGTAGGGTTTAAGCCCGCCCGGGTTGGTACCATCGCATTGGATGAAAAGATGGTCGAAGCGGCAATGAAAAATTGTCCGTGTTTTCCATCCAGTTCAATGTAGCCGTGCTCATAAAGGGAAGGTCCTGGCATGGCACCTAATTCCTTCGGGAATGTGGTGTATTGGGCTAATATCATAACGGTAGTTGTGTGGTATTAGCCATCCATGTCAGGTCGCAAAAACCAAAATATTTTTTTAAAGGAATTGCTATTCCCCTCTGAATATGTACAAAGCCGTCGTCACAGAGAAAGGAAAGCTATTTTTTATTTCATTTGCAGTGCCACACAGTGGGCTCAACGTTTTCTTTAGACATCAGATTCTTAGTTTTGTTTAAAATGTATCTTGCTCACCGTTATTATACTCAAACTATCATGTGAGATAATTTGGTATTAAAAGTGACTTGTATCGACGTGTAAAGTGATTTGTATTAATTAGGGGAAAAAAATGATGGCGGTATTAGAACAGAATTAACGATGGAGATGAAGCTGAAGAAACTTGTTTCGTGATTATTTATTTTGAGTTTGACGGCATATATTTCCTTGAGGATATTCATGATGAATGTTTTAACGAACGTAGTAAATATATTTAAACTGTTGAATTACTTTCGAGATAGTGCACTAAGCGCTTGCAGCCAGTGTACGTACGCTAAATTAGTAAATTGAATAGAGCGGCAGGCCTATTCCTGGAATTACGACCCCAGGAATCAGGAATCCTGAGTCTAGAAAACCGCATTTATAGCGGTCTTCAAAGCGATTTTTTCGACTGAAAACCATGATTAAATTGAAATTATATTATCCGAAGTCTTTTCGTCGAGAATATTTCTTAGAAAAACGCTTTTAAATGATGCCTGTTTACTGATTACGGAATTACAGGAATAGACCTGCAGTATTCCCAAAAATGTAAAATATATGATAAATCAGTAAATACTATTTTCAACCGATTTCAAAAATCGAGAAGGTTTGAATTCGACGGAACCTTTTTTTTTTACGAAAATATTTCTACGAAATTATGGGGTTCATATTTTCAGTGACACCAAATTGATTGGTTCATTCAGCGGGCAATCGAAAGTAATTCGTTTGACGGTAGCACTGACTGTGGTTAGTTCGTGTACGCGCGAAATGTTTGTTGTACTAAATAGAGTCCTATGAATTTCTTGCGTGTTTTTTTAACTGAATAAAAATCTTTGAATATAACCGTCTAAAGTCTCAGAGAATCAGTGTCGTGCCATATTTAAAGTTAGGCAATTATTATTATCAATCACTTAAGCGTTAAAACGTTACCTTTGGCAATGAAATGAAACTGAGTTTGGCTGAATTAAATTCCATTTCGGCAAACGAAGCCAATCAGCTGCCGCCACGAACCGAAGGAGAAGCAATTCATTTCGCCAGTTTAGGACTGACGTCACAAGTGCTGAACGAATTAATTATCCTTCGGAATGATTTAATTTCAAATAAGTACAGTCTAAGTGAAATTACAAGATACTTTTTTTCCTGCTAAAATCAATTAAACTCACATTTTATAACCGTGTTGATTAAGAAATACAGGTGACAGGAATCACTATACTGCAAGGCTATATTCATAAAGCAGTTCATTTTTTTAATATTGTGTGCATACATTGTTAAAATGAAATACTTATGTCCGTAGTTATTAATTTGGTTAATTACTTTTTTATGTTAATAAATAGTGCACAACATCTATGCTTAGGTTACTTTTCTCATTGCTATCTGTATATTTTTGCCCCATCATAGGGTTTAGTGGAAGAGTTTGACATTAAGCAATAAGTCCGCCCTTGTATGTACCGTGTGTTTACATTAACCAAGAATATTTGTATTATTTATTTTTTAATGTGTCCATGATTCACGGTCGATTCAGTATATATATTTATTCGTTTATAGTAATTTTTCGATTCGTACTTGCTTATTACGTCGATTATTAAGCTAGTTGAGATCTACCCTTACAGTATATTCATAAAGTAGTTCTTGTTACATGGCTCTTTCTTAATATAAGTCTTTAGATTACTGTGTTTGTTAAACATGTTCGAAATAACTCACGGCTTTTCAGGCGGCGAGATTAGACTTTTTCCGACTAATTAATGTGTCCATGCTTGAAAAAGCGTCGTACTTGCTTAGTATGAAGAAATCATTTTTACTTAAGTTAACCTAGGACTGGCTAGCGTCTGATGCCAAATACGATTTTGGTGATGACGGCAATCAACGGAATGTTCAATATTTGAAGTCAATTTCCGCAACGTAAAGTATGTATAATCTTAAACCCTGTCTTAGCAGCACCATAGATTACGGGAGGAGGACTGTAGGAGAATTCCAAAATATAGGTATATTCGTATTTGTTTTAATCAAAATCATCCTCATGACTCCTTTGAATGTTTTTAGGGTTCCGTACCCAAAGGGTAAAAACGGAACCCTATTACTAAGCCTCCGCTGCCCGTCCGTCTGTCACAGGGCTGTATCTCATGAACCGTAATAGGTAGGCAGCTGAAATTTTCACAGAGTGTGTTATTTTGCCGCTATAACAACAAATAGGCATAATAAAAAAGTAATCAAAATTAAATACAAAAAACGTATTTTTTTTTGTTAAATCTTGTACGATGGTACGGAACCCTGCGTGTGCGAGTCCGACTCGCACTTGGCCAGTTTTTGCTAATTTAATAGTTGCGGACTTGGCCATGAAGGCATACTTGAATAATTCAACCTGCATATTGAATTGTTGTATTGTCGGCCTCGGTAGCCCAGTGTGCGACGCCTTGCGAATTGATGAAGAAGTGCTGGGAAAGCACCTTCCTTACTTACTAGGTGGTAATCCCGCCATTACCATCGCATTGAATGAACGATGGTCGAAGCGGCAATGAAAATTGTCCGGGTTTTCCATTCAGTTCAATGTAGCCGAGCGATATAAGGAAGGTTCTTGCATGGCACCTAGTTACCATGTGGTGTGTTAGGCTAAATTGGAACGGTCAGCTCGGTATTAGCCATCCATGTCCAGTTACAAAAAAAAACTTTTAAAAATAATGATTTCCTATTACGATTGCTCATATACATATTAATGAATTGTGATGTTACCAAAATGTACCATTGCCTAATTATTTATACAATTCATAATAAGCAGTGCTATCTCAGAAAGGGAAGAAGATGCTGGCAAATCATTGCTCGTCGAAATGCTTCCAGCCCAGGGATCAAAGCGAAAATAAAAGACAAGAATAAACAGAGATAAAGACGGATTTATCAAAGGGACGAGGCAGTTAATCTGGACGCTAATCAGAAAATCCTTAAGGGCGTGATAGCACCTTACTGCAATCCATTTCATAAGGGCGTAAGTGAAACCATGTTATTAATCATAAAAATAACATCTACTTATTTTTTAATTTAAAAACGATGAAAGATGCGTTGATCGTCTAGCTATATTCGAAACCTTTAACAGTGAATAACTGACGCTCATATTCTATGTTTAAACTTTTTTATGATAGTTTATGAATTTGATAGCAAGCACCAGATATTTACAGTTTTATCTTTAAATTATAGCTAGATCATCAATCTACATATTTAATCGTATGATTATCGAAATTAGTTTCTATTATCTTTAAATTAAACTAAATGTTGTTTTACCTACGCCTGGCCTGATGGAACTGATTGCAATCAGGCGTTATTAGACCTTTAAGAATGTTCCGACCCATACAATGTTTTTTTTTACACAGAACGCAAAAAGTATTGCACTTTAAGGCACGAATTCGTCAAAAATATTAAATATAGCCAAAGTAGTTGCAGCGAAAACATATTCACAATTTCAGGTTTAATGGTTTCGTTGTAATTGCCGATTAGAAGTTTTACACCGTTAGATGGCGCTGTTAAATAAAAATCGTATTTAAATAAATTGTAACAAAACTAATAATGCTGGAATTGTGAAATTGTTTTCGCTGCAAGTAATATGACTATATTAAACTTGTATTATTAATTCGTGGCTTAAAGTGCAATACTTTTTGCGTTATGTGTGCAAACAACTTTATATGGGTCGGAACAGCCATAAGGCTCCATAAAACGCTAACCTGCAATATTTTGGTTTTATTTTTATTTTATCTCAGCGTCGGTTAGGAATAAACACCGGTAGAAAAATATAAATATCAAAGTTAAGACTATTTATTATCTAGTGTATGACCGTAAAACGGTTTTGATGTGTTTCTATATTCTTTTGTGTTGTTATATTCTTTATAAAAAATATGTTTGTAAACACACATTTACTAGGTTTTTACGGGTTTACAAACCGGCGCTTGGAAACTATACATTATTTGGACCATTTTCTTTTTTTTTGTGCAAGATCATATATTTATCTAGTGAATAAACGTGAAACATAAATTCATTGTCTTTAGAAAGTGGACTTTACAGGTCAAACACCTAAATTTCGCTTCGTCGCGCTCGATTTTCACGCGCATACAACAATGAACCCTAACGCAAACTCAGTGCTTCCGAAGATCGCCAATATTGTTTGTTTGTTGAACGCTGGAGTCAGTTGGAGCCTTAAGTCCGAACGTTGGGTGTGGGCTGCCCATCGTCTATGCCGAAATTAACAGTTGGTTGACTGTAAGAATTACCTTCAGTCGGAATATTATGAAGAACATGAGGTATTTCAGAGGGAATAGTAATTTGTGGCTATCTCAAGAGAATAGATTATATTTAATCACCCGAGACTAGTCTCGAAGCAAATGTCGCTTGACAACTATGCGCCAAAGATCAAATCGATATTATCTTTTTGTCGATGGGCCACCAAATAACCCACTGGTGCGACGCCTTGCCGTTCAAAAATCGAGGCGAAGCTACTCTGGGCGCGGTAGGGTTTTAGATGGTGGTGTAGCGTCCGCCGCGCCGCCTTATGACGTAACGATACCAGGGGCGAGATTATCTTTTTGCATTGAGTGCGAGACAAGGACGCAACGGCATCGCTCCCAGCAAGGTGCAAGCGAGATGCTGCACCGGATCTCGCCACTGGGGCCTTAGCGACGCCGATTGGGAATGTCGAAACACGCGGCAATCCTCCGCCGCGCCGCCCGCGGGACACGGGCAGAAGCGGGCAGCACCTTGAGACGCACGGTCGCGCCACGTGCTCCGACGAGTGCGGGTCCCGAGGCCGCGGAGTCAGGCGACATGAACAAAATGTGAAAACTTTCGCTCCCAAAAGTTGGTTGAGCTGTCCGCGTACCACCCTTCGCGAATATCGGTGCGCCCGCCGTGCCGCCGTGTTCCGTATCCGTGTGAGCAGCCGGGCGTGATCTACTTCGAGGCCACACCCACGCCTTCCGATGTCTTCAGCCCGTGGACCAGCAGCCACAGCTTCCGCCGTGCCCTGTCACAGTCGCCGGTCCGACATCTTCAACACGTAGACCCACCACCACAGCGTCGCCGTACGCCTGCTGGATCCCCGCACGGTACCTATACTCTAACGCCAGCCCCCCCGTAGAAATCTACGATGAAACCGCAAAGAGCGTCTATCAGGACCACCCATTGAAGCAGGACACCGCCCATTCGACTACGCACGACCTCGGACCCACCCCGAGCTCCCGGCATGGAACCCCGGCCATTTGGATATTAGGTTAGGCTAAGGCCGTGTTAGAACACCGCCTTGATTGTTAATTATTTATAGTCTTCTTTGTGCTTCTAAATATAGGCTATTTTAGGTAGATGGTTAGATCGCCACAGCCCAATTTTCTTAATTTGTAGGTGTCTTAAATAGGACAATGCCAGGGTGTATTTTTGATTGTCTGTTTGTGTTTTGTGCCTCAAATGGTCTATAATTTATTACATCTTTTTTTGTACCTACTGTAGTCTGTTAATTCGCTATTCATCGATTCCCTACAAATTCACCCATTCCCAACCTGTGAACAGCCTCCCCCACACGCTGCAGAGCTGCCACCAAGTACATTCATGAGATCCCTCCTCTACACATCACACTTTATACACCGGCGTAACCACCTGGATATCTTGTAGCCTAATTAAATTACAACGAACCACCGGAAGATCCCTGGGCCCTTGAAACCCTATATATGTCTGTCGGTCTGTCCGTGGCAACCACTCCTACTTACTCATTTCTTCTAATGCATCACACCCTTTAAATTAACAAGGCTACAATTGGCACCCGAACTGGTTTATTTTAATTCCCTATTTGTATATATTAATTATATTTATTTTATTATGGTACGCCTCACTTGTTTTATACACTACAAATTAACTCTCCATTTCAGCCCTGACGGTAAGCAAATAGCGAATTAACAAAACTGAATATTAAATGTGTCAATAACGAGTTGTGTCCACCAACGTAATAGGTATATAGGTACTTACGCACGTTATTTCATTTTAGAATATCGAGTCTTGCAATAGCGCACGAAGGCGGTAACTCTCGCTCTTATAGGTGTGCACTGTTTCCTTAGGTTTTTAGGTCATCATATATTGGAAGCCGAGAGCAGAGCATATTCTTTGTCTTTCTCTCATTTCTTATAAATATAGCTTATAGCACGTTGCGCGTGGACAAATCGCGAGCACGTGAGCACGCGACCGGCCAGTCCCGCGATCCGGAACTTCTTGGGTTAGTATGAAACAACGAAATATAAAAAACTGAAATGTGCTGTTTCATTTAAGTGTATAATTTTATGTGTTCTTGATGCTTATGTATTGTGTGTGTAAATAACGTGTGTGAAATTTTTTTTTCTTCTCGCTTTATTCTCTTGCGTTGAACACGTAGGTTATATTTGGAAGTCAGGTTAACTACGTGCTTATTGTTAATCACTCGTTAAAACAAACCTTAATCTGTAGTTATCAGGCTTTCGTCTCGTTCGATCTAGTCGCGTGTCGCGTTAACGGAAATTTACGTAATTTTTTTAACTCATTTTAAGTAAGTTATTATAGGTACTACAAAATGGAAAGCCAGGACCATTCCGTGTGCATTGACATGCCAGAGGACCAATTAATGATGTATGACAATCAATCCATAAACTCACAGTCGGAGGTTAATGTTGTAACACGTAGTGGTGGTGATTATGGACCCAGTTTTTTTTCCTTGGATAACGATTCCAACCAGTCATCTTCAAGTACCGTGGTAAAACCAGAAGGTCTCCACGAAAATTGTGTGTTCAACAAACATTACTACAACTTATCGTCCTGGAATCTAAAATATAGTGGTGAAACAGATGTACGTGAATTCATTGCCCGTGTCGAAGAGCTTACTTATGCGCGGAAATCTAACTATGACATCGTACTGAGATGTTTCATTGATTTGTTGTCGGGCACTGCTTTGAAATGGTTCCGTACCGTGAGGGATGGAGTTACGAATTGGGACCAGCTTAAGAAAGCCTTGTTAGAGGAGTACGATAATATCGACTACGTTTTCGACACGGAATCCCGTATTCGCTCGTTAAAACAAAAACCTAACCAGAAGTTGTCAGATTTTGTAACAGATGTGAATGACTTGGCAAATAAAATCAAGGGTCAAATTTCCGATATCATGCTTTTCGAAATAATAAAACGAAATATGTTACCTAAGTACAATCAATGTCTGATTTACGGTACGATTAAAAATACTTGCGACCTTCTGGCGTATGGTAAGAAAATTGAACGTTTTAATAATGAGGCCCCCTTCAGTAATATCAAATCAGAGGTGTCCAAAGTTAACAGTTATATTCCTAAAGCCGAGACAGTGTCGACTTCAAACACAAACGCTTGTCTCAAATGTAAAAATACGGGCCATTCTTTTAAAAACTGCCCGAATATTTTAATACCTATCTGCTTTGACTGCGGCAAGCTAAATGTCACGTCCAAAAATTGTCCCACATGTGCCGCGAAAGATAATCAAAATTCGAGGTCTACGCCTCAGCCCCACTCTCGGTTCACATCTCGTGCTGAAGTGTCACACCCACGCAGCGGACAACAATACCCGCCGTGGTTTAACAATAATGCAGGCCAATTTAGTGTTAGGCAACAGAATCCTCCAACTTATATTAACAACGCCAACAATAATAATTTTAATGGCGGTCAACATCCTCGTTTTAGGCCAGTCTATTCAGGCCAATACAATAACTCTTACCGTCCTAGGGGTCAACAATACCGACCTTATTATCCGAACGCGAGTCACCCCCCGGCGACTCACTTTCACTCATCGAACTACGCCGATAGCGCACGCGAGCTGCCGCATAACAATATTCGAGCGATCGAGGCCCCCCCATCTCCCCCTCAATCTTCCGCTTCTCATACAAAAAACGGGTAAACGCACCGGCGACTTATACCTCCTCGGAAGAATGGCATGACTGGTTAAAATTTGTTCATGACTTTCCGAAAGTTAGCCCGGTGCTATCAAACCAACATGGCGATAGGAGGCCTTACGTTCATTTCAAGTTAAATAATAAGGATTTTACAGCTCTATTAGATAGTGGAGCCGAGATAAATGTGTTTGGTAATAATTCACATCTTGAAATACTGAATATGGGATATACTTTAGACAAGTCCAAAATTTGTTCCGCCTCTACGGCAGACGGGACTAAACAATTTAGTCCAGGCTCAATCCATTGCAATATCGTGGTCGACGGCATTGAAATTCCACTTACTTTTGAAGTTATTCCAGAAATTAAATCTGATTGCATTTTAGGCACAGAATTTTGGGAAAAGTCCGGTCTATCAAAAAAAATTTCCGGCTGTATAAATAAAAAAATCACTTTCTCCATTCCGTCAGAATTTCAGATTTCTTCATTAAACATTGATGGGGCCATTAAAAAAATTAAAGATATTATTTCCAGCTTAGATATCATTAAAAGTAAAATTTCTAGCTTTAACAGCCCCCGTTCGAGCAAACATTATAAGTTGTTGGATGAATCACTTACTAAGTTATTGTTAGCTTTGGACGACATTCCGTCTAATAATAACCCGGACATTAAGTCGGCCCGCAAAATAGCCGTCGCTTCTGTGCAAGAGTCAATAGATGTCTTAGAACGCAAAGCGTATCGGCCGAATTCTCCCCCGCCCACCCTCCCTACGTACGTGCCGCTCGCGTCGGTCGGTGAAACCAAGCCTTCTTCCGGAGCGCTCAATGCCACACATCGCGCTCAGAGCGCACAGCCCCCGCATTCTGTTTCTAACGCGCAACAGCTGCATTCTATTTCTAACTCGAGTAATTGTAAACTTTCTCCAGATGAACAATTAATATTAAATAAAACGATAGAAAAGTTTGAGTCCATATCTTTTGAAAAATGTGGCCTAGGTCGAACGCATCTTCTTGAATATGAAATTGATACGGAAGGTCCTCCAATCAAACAAAGGTTCTATCGCATGTCACCCTACAAACAAAAGTTAGTGGACCAATTAATAGATGAAATGATAGACTTGGATGTTCTGGAACCATCATCGTCACCCTGGGCCAGTCCTGTGTTAGTAGTACCCAAGAAGGACAACTCCTTCCGCCTTTGCATGGACTCTCGTAAACTAAACGCTGTTACAAAAAAATGTAGTTATCCTCTCCCTCGCATAGATAACATTCTTGATAATTTAAAGGACGCAAAATATATTTCTTCCATTGACTTATCTAAGGCATTTCTTCAGCTCCCTCTGGCAGAATCGGCTAAGGAAAAGACAGCGATTATCTCACAGGGCCGAGGCTTATTACAATTTAAGGTGGTCCCTTTTGGGCTATCTAACGCACCCCAGAATTTACAGCGCCTGGTCGATGCGTTACTACCAGGTGCAGAATTCGATGACCATGTGTTTGGTTATCTAGACGACCTAATTATAATTTCCAACAATTTTGCAGACCATATTTCTTACCTTGACAAAGTTTACGAACGTTTACATTTCGCTAACCTAACAGTTAACCTAAAGAAGTGTGAATTTCTAAAATCTGAGCTGAAATATCTTGGTTACGTTATAAACGAGTTCGGCTTAAAGACTGACCCAGCCAAAGTGGAGGCAGTGAAAAACTTTCCAACACCCAAATGTGTCAAAGATGTACGCAGTTTCTTAGGACTAGCTTCCTACTACCGCCGTTTCATCAAAAATTTCTCTACTATTGCGGCGCCCCTGTCCAATCTCACAAGTTCCATCTCTGAAAAATATTCAAAATTTAATTGGACACCTGAGGCAGAGGCAGCCTTCGTAAAATTAAAATCCGCCCTCACTTCAGCCCCAGTTTTATGTGTTCCCAATTTTGAAGCCCCCTTTTTCCTCCACTGTGATGCAAGTTTAGTGGGAATTGGTTCAGCAGTTGTACAAAAGGACGCAAATTTTCAGGAACACCCCGTAGCTTACTATTCGAGAACGCTAACAAAACAAGAGCAAGGTTTTTCTACCACCGAAAGGGAATTACTTAGTATTGTGGAAGCTACCACACATTTTAGACATTACCTAGAAGGAACTCATTTCACGATTGTGACTGACCATGAAAGCTTGAAATGGTTATATAAACTCGAGAACCCCACGGGCAGGCTCGCCCGTTGGTCTACTAGGCTCTCGCAATTCTCCTTTGATATCGTCCACAAGAAAGGCAAACTCCATGTTGTCCCGGACGCGTTGTCACGTATTAAGATCGAAAGTGTAAACTCATCCAACCCAAACGTTCCTATAACTGATGAGTGGTTTTTGAAAATAAAAAATAGTATACAAAAATCACCCGCTAGTTACCCGAACTTTAGGTTGGAAGACGATAAGCTCTTTCGTTTTTGCAAACCTAAATTCAATCTTTTAAATTCATTTTCATGGAAAGAAGTTATTCCCGCTGACCATATTAAACAGCTAGTAACTGCTACTCACGAGAGCCCTCTATCGGCACACCTTGGCCCATTTAAATGTTTTAAAAAGTTACAACTGAATTATTACTGGCCCAACATGTTTCCTTCAATCAAATCAATCTTAAGTTCGTGTGAAGTTTGTTTAGCATTTAAAGCTAATAATCAGCTACCCCATGGTAAAATGTTATTTCAGAAGAAGGTCTACGCTCCAATGCAAACATTAAGTTGCGATCTCATTGGTCCTCTGCCGAGGTCTTATTCAGGACACGCATACTTGCTTACTGTAGTTGACATTTTCTCCAAATTTGTATGGTTATGCCCACTTAGAAAAGCCAATAGTAAGTCAATAATTAAATTCATTGAAAATGAGATTTTCCTAGTCTATGGCGTGCCATATTGTATGATAAGTGATAATGGCGTGCAGTTCGTCTCTAACGAGTTTCAGGCACTTTTAAAAAGGTATAATATCCCTAAATTTTTCAAAAATTGTGTCTATTTCCCACAAAACAATCCAGTGGAAAGACACAATCGTACCATTGAATTAGCCATTGCTTCTTATGTTGAGACAGACCATAGAAACTGGACTAAAAATTTACCTAAGATTCAGGCAGCTTTAAATAGCCATGTCAGCTTAGCCCATGGGTTTTCACCCAATTTTGTAATGACAGGTAGAGAACTCATCTTCGATGGTCGATTCCATAAATTTGCAGATTTCACTAAATTAGAGGAGTTAATTATCGATGGTCGCGACGAATGGACCACTAGCTTAAAATCATTGGCAAGCGTTTTTCATCAAATCCAAGCGAACCTGACTCAAGCATATCAAGCTAATGCCAAACGCTACAACCTTCGTCGTTCAGTGATACATTTCAATGTAGGTGACATAGTCTGGCGTCGATCCCATGTTCAATCGGACGCCGCTAAATTCTTTTCAAATAAATTAGCCCCTCGTTTTATTAAATCTGTGGTCCTTGAGAAAAAATCTGAAAATACATACATTTTGGGCAACATGGATGGTTCCAAGGCAGGCCTAATACATGTGAGTGATATTATTAAATACTAAAAAAAAAAATTAATTAAAACTTTTGTTGAACTGGTTTGCATTTCTTTGATATATTTGGTCATAAATTTAAACAATAACTTTAAGTAACAATAAGTTACAAAATTTTTAAATGGTTAAATTCTCTATTAAATTGTATCTTGTGTCACACGCCCTAAAAAGGAGCCAGGTGTCAAGGGATACATGGATGACGGTAATTCTTGGAGAAGTTTTTTTAGTAAAACAAGCTATACTCCAATAGTTAGGTTAGGGTCGGTCGTGCGCGGTTGTTTTTTTGGAATATTTTTCGAACGCACGTTAATATCTAAAGCCTTATTGAAAAAATATCCCGTGAACGGTATTGGCAAGGGAATTCACGTTAATAAATAAAAAGCCCTATCCTTGCTCACGGACGGTTACGTGGGAATCCGTGTTATAAATCTAAGCCTTATCCCGCATCTAGGTGTTCGGTCACAAATCATGCCGACACACTACCTAGGTTAGATTCGTTTTGGTATGTTTATTTAAGTTTTAGTATATGTCTTGTTCTTGGAAAATTTTGTCTTTGGAAAAAAAATATATTTTGTCTTTTAAAAAAAATGTGCTTGTGTCACAATGTACTATTGGGTACACGTGTGTCCTGGGCGATATGGAACGCGGTCGAGTTAACGTTCTTTGTTATAAATTAAAGCCTTATCGACTCACCGGTGCGCGGTTTTTTATGGTATTTTTGAAACGCACGTTAAACGCCCAAGCCTTATTCAAAATATCCCGCAGGACGGTTTGTTGAGAATCCTGCGTAGCAAAAAATAAAGCCTTATCTCTCAAACTTATGTGTACGGTCACTCTTGTGTCGTCACAGCTGGAGGCGGTTGTAGAACCTCCATATAAATATAAGCCTTATCTACACTCCACATTGTTCGAATCTGTTAAAATCAGTTCGACAAATTCTTAGTTAGGTTAGGGTCTTTCACAGACGTCCGCGAAGCAAACCAGCCTCGCGTTCGTCGGGTTTTTTTTTCTTCTCTCTCTTTCTTTTACCTCCACCTCACTTAACCTCACCCCTCACTCTATTCCCTAGCAAGCTTGCGCCCTCCCACCCTAACACCAACCACCTTACCCAACCCAGTATGATAGATAATTTAAAAGAAAGGATACGACAGGATAAGTGAATGATGATGTAAGCAAGTGGTTCCTACCCTTTTCCCCATATCTGTCCTCTGTCACTAGTAAGTGGTCTCAACCGAGTCACTTACGTAGACAAGGCATACAGCGCATTCACCGCGCTTTATTTTATGTTAGTTCTTTTGGTTATTCTCTATTTTTTTTTTCTTTTCTTTTTTTCTTTTAACAGCTATAGTGTACTGTAACGGGCAACACGTCGCGTCAGACACGTTCAGCTGAAAACACATAATGGTGTATTTCGTGATAGATGCCGCCTCCCATGAGGGGGGCAAAATTCTATAGAATCTCTAGGTGCAGGCCATACCCCATTTAACGCTTCTCGACAGGCGGTGCACTAGGCACCTACCTAGGGCCAAGATGAGACACGAGACAGTTCGCGTGTCTTGATCTGAAGGGGTTTTACGAGTTCTCACTCTGAGGCTCACCAATTACAACCAGTTTTTTATGTTAAGTCGGCATAATAAGACTGGTTGGGTTGCATTATTTAGTTTTAAGTTCCAAACAACCATACCCTCCCAACACATGTTCTCTGTACATACCTGTATATAAAAATACTTATAAGTCGTATTTAGATAAAATTTACTCTAGGTAAGAACAAGGATATGACATTTATAAAGCGTCCCTTATAAAAAGGCACTTATTATTTTGGATTTTGAGCGTCTACGGGTTAAATGTTAATGACGTTTCCCATAGGATTCTATTCGGTTAATGTAAACCATTTTGAAGACTGCTGAGTCTTATTTGCCAAATCATTTCATGTGTCTCAAAACGCGTTCGTGAGTGTTGGTAAAACTTTCGTATTAATTGTACAATTGTAAATATTGCTAATTTTAGTTTAAACTTAAAATTAATTTATAGGCGCACAATAGCGACCAATAAGAGTAGGAACTCTAAATAAATATGGCATAGTGAGCCACTGAACATATAAACTCTCGGAAAGACAAAATTAAACACGGATTTTGAGAAAATTCAAATTGTATTAAGATATAAACATGCTAATTATATAAATACAATTAAAATACTTAAGCGTAGGTACTTAGTTAGTTAGTTAGTTAGTTAGTTAGTTCGCGTTCAGAGTGACACATCTTAAGTAGGATGTCGCTAGACACATTATAGTATTTAGAAAGTATACGGAATGTTAGAAATATAATGTCCGGAACACACAGTGGTTCCTACTATCGCTTTAATAATGCTGGTGGACACAACTTCGCTTAATAATGTTTTCTCATACTTGTCTTAATTTTTATTATTGAAAATACACTCAAGGACAAAACTTCCTTTATTGATGTTTTTTTTTTCTTAAATTATTTGTCTTAATTCTTATTATCGAAAGTACACTCATAGATACAACTTCTTTAGTGATGTTTATTTTTATACGTATCTCAATTTTCCTTATTATTGAAAGTACACTCAAGGACACAACTTGTTCTCTTTATGCCTTGCTTTTCTTGTTTTTATTTAAAAAAAAAAGACATTCATGAATATAATTTCGGCTAGTAATGTTTCTTCTCATACTCGTCTTATACTTTTTATTAATAATGAAAGTCAACTTAAAGGATATAAGTCATTGGGCTGTGGCTTCCATAGGATTGTAAATATGTGTTAGCTTGTACATGTGTGTAAATATTTTACTGATTGATAAAAATGTTACTTATATGTTAATGTCATAACACTGTGTTCGATATTAATTCTATTTCTGTTGTCATTTAGATGTTTTAGCATTCCATTGGGCTTGGCTTATAGTATTGTAAACCTGTTGAATGTCTAGAAATTTAAAACAGTTTTGCCAATCGATATCACATTGATGTAAAGATTATCATTAGTAACATTTTGGTTAGCTTCAGTATTAATTATTACTTTTGCACTGTCAATTATAGTTCAGCAATTAATGTTATAGTCACTGTGACATTCTGGTCACTTTGTTAAATGTCTAGGGTACTTAAATTCTTTTTTTTTTTGCTTGTTTTTTTTTGTTTTTTAAGTAACCGGGTATTGTAGCGTCCGCCGCGCCGCCTTATGACGTAACGATACCAGGGGCGAGATTATCTTTTTGCATTGAGTGCGAGACAAGGACGCAACGGCATCGCTCCCAGCAAGGTGCAAGCGAGATGCTGCACCGGATCTCGCCACTGGGGCCTTAGCGACGCCGATTGGGAATGTCGAAACACGCGGCAATCCTCCGCCGCGCCGCCCGCGGGACACGGGCAGAAGCGGGCAGCACCTTGAGACGCACGGTCGCGCCACGTGCTCCGACGAGTGCGGGTCCCGAGGCCGCGGAGTCAGGCGACATGAACAAAATGTGAAAACTTTCGCTCCCAAAAGTTGGTTGAGCTGTCCGCGTACCACCCTTCGCGAATATCGGTGCGCCCGCCGTGCCGCCGTGTTCCGTATCCGTGTGAGCAGCCGGGCGTGATCTACTTCGAGGCCACACCCACGCCTTCCGATGTCTTCAGCCCGTGGACCAGCAGCCACAGCTTCCGCCGTGCCCTGTCACAGTCGCCGGTCCGACATCTTCAACACGTAGACCCACCACCACAGCGTCGCCGTACGCCTGCTGGATCCCCGCACGGTACCTATACTCTAACGCCAGCCCCCCCGTAGAAATCTACGATGAAACCGCAAAGAGCGTCTATCAGGACCACCCATTGAAGCAGGACACCGCCCATTCGACTACGCACGACCTCGGACCCACCCCGAGCTCCCGGCATGGAACCCCGGCCATTTGGATATTAGGTTAGGCTAAGGCCGTGTTAGAACACCGCCTTGATTGTTAATTATTTATAGTCTTCTTTGTGCTTCTAAATATAGGCTATTTTAGGTAGATGGTTAGATCGCCACAGCCCAATTTTCTTAATTTGTAGGTGTCTTAAATAGGACAATGCCAGGGTGTATTTTTGATTGTCTGTTTGTGTTTTGTGCCTCAAATGGTCTATAATTTATTACATCTTTTTTTGTACCTACTGTAGTCTGTTAATTCGCTATTCATCGATTCCCTACAAATTCACCCATTCCCAACCTGTGAACAGCCTCCCCCACACGCTGCAGAGCTGCCACCAAGTACATTCATGAGATCCCTCCTCTACACATCACACTTTATACACCGGCGTAACCACCTGGATATCTTGTAGCCTAATTAAATTACAACGAACCACCGGAAGATCCCTGGGCCCTTGAAACCCTATATATGTCTGTCGGTCTGTCCGTGGCAACCACTCCTACTTACTCATTTCTTCTAATGCATCACACCCTTTAAATTAACAAGGCTACAGTGGATAGGTCGACTAAGAGGCTAGTCGTAGTTTGGATTTAAAGTAAATGTAGGTCTCCAGGCTGTCTTTTTGAAAATTTGAAATTTTTGAAAAAAAAAAAAATTGTCGATGGAAGCATTTAAAGGGATAATTTCAAATTTTATTTTTAGTTTATTAAGGTACTAACTTTAAAATTACATCAAATACTAAGGGCTACGGTGTTTCAGACGTGTAAAATAAAATATGTAAAGGATCATTCGTCCATACGTAAAAAAACCCCTTATCATAGATGAATGAAGACCAATAGGTCAATATCAAAAAGACGAACTATATATGGCGCAACTGCATACTGCATAGACGGCTATGGAAATAGGATGGCGCCACTATCGTACCTAAAACTTATGAAATAGCCAAAAGATGGAGCTGTACAAACATAGGATTTATTCATCGATGAAAAGTACCTATTATTATGCCAACACAATTTCAAAGCTTATCTGATAAATCATTTCTGTTTAATAAATCGTTGGTTTGCTTTTTATTGTTTAAACTAAGGAAACATTCAAAGGATGACATTTTCCCCGTGTTCCTCCCATTCGCCAAACGCGAAATTAGGAACATAGTACCAATAAATATAGATATCGCATCGTCTCATTTAATGTAATAAAAGGGCCATTTATCAATTTAAACTACACCAAATATAAGACGAACAATCAATAATTGAACCGCAGACGGCGCGACCGCAGCGTCGAACCGCCAGACCGCTGCGTGCCGCCGACCCTCGTTAGCGGCCGACACTCGTGCGACCGCGGCGATGCTCCGGGACCATCGAACGCCGAGTTAAACTAGGACGAGTGCGTCGGTAGGGGTCGAACTTCGAGGCTTCCGAACTTGATGAAGGCTCTCCGAACTCACTGCCCGAGAACGAGAGAAGCGTGTTGATGGTCTGAATATGAAAATTTGCTGATATTGAACTCATGTATGCCTCTTGGAATCTTATCAATATCATATCAATTTATTTAAGTACTTATCTTAAGAAAGACAAAGGTCTTATATTTTAGCTGAAAAGTAATATAGACTGGCCGGTCTATGACAGCAAAAGGGTCTCTCGGACACTTTTCTCCGTATAGCTCCCATCCGCCAAAATTTGACAAAAAATATCGCTTTGAAGACTTCTATAAAAGCGGTTTTCGAAACTTAAGATTCCTGATTACGGAATTCCAGGAGTAGGCCTGCTGTTCGTATCCACGTATTTATCAGTTCGTGAAGTAATTTAGTGTAGTTTGATCACCAGAAGTTTAAATAGCAACCTAATAGAAATAAAACTCCCATTCGTCAAACAAAATATTTATCTGCCTGTTTGGGTACCTCTAGCGAAGAAAAAGAAACGGTCTAAGTTCCAGGAATATGTAATATGTAGGACCATTCTTGTGAGTATCAATATGATCGCTCTAGGACTAGATGTTCCAGCAGAATGACAATGCTGACTGTTACAACATGCACGGCAAAAGATAAATTATGAATAGTTTTGTGTAAGTTAAACGATAAGGTATAAAATAACTCAAAACAATTCAAAGGCACAGTATTACATTGACGATGGCACTATACACCAGATTTAGGTTAAGCTCAATATTCATAATTCAGAATCATAATCAGTGTTTTTTTTTATCTTTTGTTTTTTTATATTTATTTTTTACGTTTCTCCTTATGTTTGCGAGCGGTGGCATTAATTAATCAACTACTTAAGTTTAAAACTTATTTTGTGACTGGCAAAATATGTTTGCCAGTTCTTATGTGCATGGAAGTATGCGACATTTATATCTTTGACATAGACCTAGCATAACGATTCTTGACATGTTTAAGTGTAGGTTACCTACCTATGAATGCAATAAAACAATACAATACAATACAGAACGGCGGTCGTTTAACAGATATTTACGTCAGTCAACTATCCGTGATTCAAACATCCTGGCTGCCCCGGTCGCCATGGCACCGCAACGTTTTTTTTAATTAAGGACGATAAAACTTCTGTTCGCGTTAGCGCTTGCGTGTTTCACATCGAATCACGTTCTCTGAGTTCGGTCTTCATCCGAAGGAACGTCCATAAAGGAGCTTCGCTTATCCGTAATTTTTTTTACGTGAATTCGATGAACGTCTTACTCGAGGTTCGGCTGAGGTTCGGCCTCAGTTTTCATGTAACAAAATCGTGGACCGTTCGAAGTTTACTGTAGCTAACCTATGCATACTTACGATACTATGTTATAAAGCATATGATAGCGTGGCCTTGCCCAACGGATCGGTATATGACATTTATTTCTCACAGTCTAGTCGGCGTGAGGGGGCCGCCGGTTGTTCAGCCTCAACAGTTATAAACAGTCTCCCATCTAGGACCCAACTGCGCTCAGAGTTGCTTCACCCAGCTTATCGAACCACAAGCCATCGCGCCACTGGGCTACCGAGGCATGCAAAATTTGTAGATATTAAGCAATATATGCGGTCAACAATATATAATTTACCTTTTAATTTGAGTTTCAGCGACATCAACATTTGAAGCATTCAAAATGCTTCAAATGTTTATGTCGCCGAAACTGAAATTAATGAGATAACGGTAATGTCGTATCCATTAAATACATAAAATTATCACTTATGTACTTAATAATTGTGGCGCAGGGTTCAAGATACGGACGGCTCCTACTTCGAGAACTTCACCGCCATCTCGTGGAAGCAGGAGAACCGGCGGCTGCAGGCGCTGCGGCAAGCGGAGGCGCGCGCCGAGCGGCCGCCGCCGGACGGCGCGCAGCTCGGCCTGCCGCGCGGGCCCCCCGCCATCTCGCACAAGGACCACGAGAACCTGTACACAGAGGTGAGAAGAGAGAGAGAGATATTGGAGCTGGTGGCCGGCTCCAGGCGGTCGCACGTTCTAGACTAACGTCGTTCTAGACTTACCTTTGTAGCTCCAGCGTGGTATGCCACCCAAAACAACGGATCCAAGCCCAAAAGAATATCTATCTGCGAGTGATCGTCGGAGACGGGTGGTACGTTAGGAATTACGTGATCACACGACTTACAAATCCCGGTGGAGGAGTTCGTCGCGAAGCTCGCGCGCCGCACGTCAAAGCTGACGCTTCACCACACCATCACCTGGTTAATATTGATGTCTTGCACGACCGACCGCCCGATGGGCGACCGCATCCGAGAGAGCTGCTGGAGGTAAATTCTTCACATCAAAGGCTGGAGGGCTCCTAATCACCCCGTTCCGTTGATGTTTCTGTGCACACCCTTCGAATTGACCTGCAGGAATAAGTTGCTCAGCCTGCCGCAAGGCCTCCCATGACCGGCAGTGCTTCATGCCTGCCGAGGAGAAGACCTGGCAAAAGGGGCAACTCTACAGGCCCGCACCTGCACCAACTCAGAGTTGCAGAAGACCCAAAAGAAACTGCAAATTAGTAACAAAGTTATAAAGACACAGAAACCGAATCAATTTGAATAACGTGTAGTATTTTCGTCAATCAATGTGATAAGAGAGCTCAGGTTTAAAAACAGACGTAGGAAATAAGTTTTACACTTATCAGCAAGAAAGTTGTCCGGTCTACTCAGGATAATAGAGAGCCCTCAGTGAAATCTCCGCGTATTGGTGTCGAGGAGAGGAGTGAGCGATTCCCTTTTAGTTGTACTTCTTACTCTAGGCCAGATGAGTCGATATTTATTTATTTATTTATTTAATAGTTCATTAACACCGTTTAGTATGAGAACATTTCAATCACAATTCAATTTCAAACAATACATTAAACAATCAAATAATTCAACATCGCACATTAATCATAAATACAATTCAACATTTCTTAAAAATTATAGGGAAGTTAAAATCATCATAAGTGCAGCTCAAATATTAGAAATAAAAATATAATTTGTAAAAAAAAAAAACCATAAAATTATTAACATATCCGTTTCATAGAATTGATTGGGACCGATTTCAAAATTTAGAATCAAATCACTGAGTAGGTATAGTTCAAATAATAAAATAGGCAAAATAAAAGTATTCAAGAAAACTCATTTTAATGAGTTTAACTTACTTAGGTTTGAAAAACTGTTCATTTACTAGCCATGTTAAAGAAATCATCAAGCGTATAAAATGAGTTTCTTATCAAAAAATCCTTCAGCTCTCGCTCCAACAACTTGGTATTTTTAATGGTCTTCATTTCGTTTGGCAATTTATTGAACATCTTAATCGATAGTTAGTTAAAACTGTTTGCCTTGAGTTTTGTTCTAGCTGGTGGAACTGATAGCTTTAATCTATCTCTTAATACATATTTATTTTGTTGATCTCCTTGTTTAACTATATCATTTATGTTTTTATGGGTATTTGTACATAATTGAAAAATATACATACAAGTTACGGTAAGAATTTTGTGTTCTCTAAAAATTGGTTTGCATATTTCGTCCCATTTCGAAAAAGTGATTATTCTGAGTGCCTTTTTTTGAAATTTAAGTATTTTAGTTATTTCTCTACTTCCTCCCCACACTTCCAAGCTATATCGCAGAATTGACTCAAAGTATGCAAAATATACAGTTTTTAATGTTTCTATGTTTGTGTATTTTCTTATAGTTTTTAGTGCATAGCAGGCGTTAGCAAGTTTTTTTGATACTTTTTCTATTTGTGATTTCCAGTTTAGATTGCTTTCGACTATTACTCCTAGAAATGTTATTTTGTCCACTTTTTTGAAAGGAAAGTTCTCTATTTCTTCATCTTCTACTGTTTTATTTTTCATTTTATAAATCATATGTTGGCTCTTATCTTTATTTAATTTCAAGTTATTGTGGTAAAACCAATTCGACAATTCGTTTAATGTTATGTTCATATTCTTAAATAAATCGTGAGTTGTGTTTCCGTGCACAGTGCAACTAGTATCATCCGCAAATAAATATGCATCACTCTTAGTGAGTTGATTGGGAAGATCATTTATATACACTAAGAACAATAAGGGACCCAACACTGACCCTTGTGGGACACCATATTGTATTGTTTCTTTGTCGGACTGTACCTGTATTCTCTGTACCTGTATCGCAGGGGATAGAAAAACCACTTCTTACACCAATACATACCTACTTAAAATAACATAAGACCAATTTAGCTAATATTCACGACTTCAGAGAATTTCTTTAAATTCTAAGGCATTATTTCATGATCACAATATAGAAACGCCTTATCATTGGAATCATTTAAAAACAAAATTAAGAAAATGTTGTTTCAAATATTTTCTCTTTCTTGTACATTTTATTGGCCATAATGTTCACTTACTTAAATTTAAGTGGTTTTTTTATGTTTTGTAGTGTTTTTATAGTGTATAGTTTCTTGTTAGTTGTATAAGTGACCTATCGTTATACCCAAGGACTTATAACATATGTATTGTGCTGTGTTTGTCCATTATTAGTGATAGTTACAGTTTATTTTTATTTCTAAGATTTTTTCATACCGTGTTTGAAAGTAGTCACGTTCGAAAAACCTAAATAAATAAAGAAGGAGCCACGGACCAGCGAACCCGACTGTCATAAAGCGGTCGCAAAAACTAAGGCTGGAGTGCACCTCTGGTTATGGTTATTGCTATTATTAAATATTGTATTTCTTCCTTCTTACGTCTTCAGGGCGTGATATGAGGCGATTGCGTTCAGTTTGATAAGGACGTAAGTGAAACATCATTTAATTTGAACAACGACGCCGAATTTCATAATCCAAAAAGTGTACGTCTAAATTGATGGTCTAGCTATAATTTAAAGATAAATCTCTAAGTAGATGATGCCTTGTTTTCTAAAATTAAACAGATATTCATAAATTTTCATAAAACAATTTTCAACACAGAATTTGAGCATCCGATATACCGTTATAGGTTCTAAATATAGCTGGACCATCGATGCATCTGTTAGCCACGCTTTTTACTCTAAATTGAATTATTTTGTTATTACTTAAACTTTATTATAATTTTATCTTGAGGTGATAAATTCTGATTGATTGTTCGATCTTCTACTACTGTGATATAAACTCTTTAAAATTAAAAAAATATTTTCTATTTTTTAGTTCGGTTAGCTATAAAAGCGTGTTTTTTTTTAGTTTTTTTAAATTCGAAAAAAAGTTGTAGTTATTCTTAAAAAATATAAAATATGGTTTCACTTACGCCCATGCGGAACTGATTGCAATCAGCAGGCCTATTCCTGGAATTCCGGAACCAGGAATCCTAAGTCTAGAAAACCGCGTTTTTAGCGGGTTTTAAAGGGTTTTTTTTTGTTTCGACGGAAAGCCTTCATTAAATTGATATACTATGCTACGGAATCTTTTCGGCAAGAAAATCGCTTTGAAAACCGCTATAAAAGCGGTTATCTGGACTCAGGCTTCCTGTTTGATGATTACGGAATTTCAGAAATAGGCCTGCAGGTGTTATTACGACATTAAGACGTAAGAAGAAATAAGACAGAAAATATTTAACAATAACACTTTGGCGGTCGTCGCAGGTGCTGCTCTGCGTGGAGAACACGGTGGGCGCGCCGGCGCCGGGCGGCCAGTTCGGCGCGTACAAGGACGAGGTGCTCGAGCACGCGCGGCGCGCGTTCCGCGTGCCCGCCGACGTGCACTACCGCGCGCTGCACGCCGCCGGCGCCGAGCGTCCGCCGGTCGTCGTGCTCGCGTGCACCGTCATCGAGGCCGACGGGCTCGAGGCGAAGGACGCCAACGGTGAGCGCGCAGGTGTATTTTCTAGCGACTTCAAAAAAGGAGGAGGCTATCAATTCGTCTGTATGTTTTTTTTTGTTTTTATGTTTGTTACCTCATAACTTTCGCCTAGGTGAACCGATTTTGATATTTATGTATCTATATGAAAGCTGGTGCTTCCCATGTGGTCCCATTTTAATTTGGTTTAGTTCTGACAATGATATCCATGAGAAAATCATATAAATCTTAAATTTGTATTAAGTATGTGCGCGACAAATGGACGAATAACTTAATATAACGCCAACCGATTTCGATGATTCTTTTTTTATTGGAAAGGACGTGTACAAATTAGTTAGTGTACTTCAGATTCATTTAAATCGTACGGATAAGTGTTGCTCAATCTTGAGTGACTCGAGGTCCCCTTCTGGACCCGCTTTCCAACTCAGATAGTGTCCATCCTATCGCTGTAGATATCCGCAAACTGAGTGGTCAGTCTGAGTTCTCACCTAAATTGGCGTTTACAGCAGCCCGATCGACTGGCGTTTTCTCCAAACTCCATACAAGTTTTTACTAGATATTCTGTAGTTTTACTTCTTCAAGCTGTCAAAGTCAAACGCGGACTTCCGATTTGTATGAAAACGCGGAGTGGACGTAAACGGCAACGTCGACCTATTTACGGCAACGTTGAGTAAGCTGTCAAATCAAGCTCGGACTCGCAAATGTTAGTTCGCTTAACGCCCGCTGCGCGCGCTCTTAAATTCCTCCATACATTTGAAAACGCCAGTCGATCGGTTTGCCGTAACGCCAATTTAGGTGACAACTTAGACTACCGGCTCTGATTAAGCACCTCAGGGATGGAGTGGTCGACAGATCTCTCTCTTCTGGGTGAGAGCCCACGTTCATTGCCAGGTTGGCCAAGCACGCAGCCACACGCCTCAGGTCTGCCATGGCGTATGACAGATTCCCTCTGTGCTCATTTCCAAAATGATTAATATTTTTTTAAGCTCTTAAAATTCATACAATATAGGTCGAGGTGAGCACATTTTTGAGCACATTCGCGCGCGGTGACAATGTTTCGACTGTTGAATGTTTCGAGAGGGTGTGTGCACTACAGATTATTTGTAAGCCTTTTAGTTGGGAAGGGAATATAATATGATATGACTCTGTCAGGCTATCTCATCACCTCAAGTAGTTGCATTGTCTGTTATAGTTAGTTCGCTTCCAAATTCGGACAGAGACACATCGAATGTTTGCCCTGACCTATTCTTACGTGTCGCTCAAGAAAATCAGCAGTAAGCTAATTCGTAAGCGAACTCACTCGCCGGCGCTGCCGCCGTTGTATTTGGCTACGCCGCCCCCATACGAACGAGCATCGGTTGCTACTTACGGCCTTCCTTGCTCGCCGCTAAGACCCTCCGAAAGGTAAATACTATCTCAACTCCGTATTAAATTTTATAATCACCTATCCGTAGCAGAATATGTTTACCTATTAAAATAATTAATTCAGCCTGAAATAACAGTGGATTTGTCAAGATCGTATATGTTATATGTTAATTCCGCCTAATTGGCTAATTACGCAGTGAAGTCTTAATCTACATATATTGTGCTAGACAAATTCAAGCCCTGCGATTTCTGCGTGTGTCGGAGAACAAAGCCGCATAATTAACCTATCCCAGGCTCCTATATACGAAGATTGGTTAACTAGATATTTCGTGACCTTAGGAGATTAATCTTAACTTTGTTTTACAACATTAATCTGCGTTATCTTTGATCAGTATTGAAATTGTGAAAAATACTGCTGAGAGTTGTTAGGTTTTGCCATTGAACTAAAAAAACAACAAGAAGCGCTATCAGAGTCAAACATCATACAAGTGATCGTTTCAACTCGTTTTTCCCTCTGGCCGATGTGTTGCCTTTTATGAAATTTATATTTTCCCGCTCTCAGTTATTACTTTTAATCAGCAAACGTTTTGACATCTAAATTATTCATAACATACTCATATTACTATTTATAGCCAAATATAAAATTTAAATAATCAATGAACGCACAAAACATTACGCAAATCAGGTATTTTAAAATTGCAACTTTCGTATTAATCCTCATCTCAGAGTCCTTTTTCTTAACCTGGTATCGCTCAGTTATCCGTCCCATTCTGTTACATCAGAGCGAGAGGGACCTAAATAGGAAAATCATGTATGCTAGAAAGGGCGCGCACTTGTCTGAGAGAAAACCATCCTCCGGTGAACGCGATACACACACACTCGCACCACAAATGCATGACTGACAGAGACCTATAGTGAAGTACTTCATAGGATATACGTATGCTGGAAAGATATACCGGCTTTTCCGATAGTTTTGTCGTTCAATGTCGGATATCACGATAACGACACCACGCCGTACGCCATACTTGCTACACATATCACTATAATATAACGCCATTTGATAAAATTGTGATAGCAAACCTGTGATATGTGATTCTATCTTCCTTCTTGGCTTTCCCGTAATCGTTTTAACATTTTTACACTACAAACGACGGCACAATTCTTCCTTTCTTCTACGATAGAGCAGCACCTATACAGTCGGCAAACACGCGCAAACGCCGTGACGGGTGTATCGAAACTGACAGCTCAGGTACTCTAAATTGTTCGAATTAGAGTACCTGACTTGACACGCAGGGGAAAGCTTAGAACGGATCTAAATGTTTTTTTTATATCGATGGGTTTTGCGAATAAAATAAAAATCGGCTCTGCATTTGAAAGCAATTAACATAACACTTTAGATTAATTAAATAACCAATTGTAAGCATTAAACGAAATACAGTGTAATACGGTTATACGATCGGTTCAACTGAAAATCTTTCCGTGCACTTATAAGAGGTCAACATAGTTTTCGTAGAGGTCATTTATTACAGGTGGAAATTGTGTTAGAAATATTTTGGACAATGACCACAAAGTGGTGACGGAACTGGCACATGCTCTGCCAATTTGTTGTTTTCTGGGTGGTTAGTGTTCAGTCGTATTCTACATTTATGAAGTACGGTATGAAGTATGGGTACCTAAATACTTATAGAGTTTTCTTTGTTTGATGAATGTTATTTGAATGAGAGTAATTTTAAGTAAATATACTTTTTCGTACTAAGCGGGTTCAGGCACGTATCCAGGGGGGGGGGGGGGGGATAGTTGGAATTTATCCGCCCCCCCCGAAATCTGACTGAAAAAAAAACGTAAACGTTACAAAAAAAATAAAAAAATACTTATATAATGTTTATGTAAAGTACGGACGGTACTTCTTTAAGTTATTAAAAAATATAGTACAGTAATTACAGCGATTTTTACACGGGTCACATGGTTGTTTCAATGTTTGTTCCCCCCGAACCAAAAGTCTGGATACGTGGCTGGCAGGTACGTCGCTTATTCCAAGGAATGTGATATGCATGTATGTATAATCTACCGTGAAGTGTTATGTGCCAATTTATGTGTCCTAGATTCACGTTCGATTATACATACATACATATAACATTCCTTAAAGTTATTTTAATTGCCGTTACGACGAATGTTCTGTGGGGAGATGAAAAGATGGGTCAGGTCTTGAGACCCACGGCTGCGCAGCTGCTCTCCCCTAGTCGTGATTTAAATTTTGTATATGTATATCGTTGGAAGACTTCGTTAGTGCGATATAGACTTCTTATATTTTTGACAAGTTGGAAGTTTTAGCTGGTAGCACCATCTAGCGTCGTGCTAACTAGCTTCTATGCATCTGTTTGTTGCATTTATTGGCATATGTATCTAGCAGCCCTTTGTAGAGGGCGCTAGGTCGCCACAATTCTTTGAATGCAATGGTACCAACCTGGCCGAGCCTAACTCTATCACCTTTTAGAGAAAGATACCTTCCGCTTCCAAGCGCCAACGGCTGCGCAGAGACAAAACTGTATCGGATTTTGTTACTGCATACCGCTGGCGCTTGGAACGCGAAGGCATCTCCATGACAGTCTCGACAGGCTGCCGGCGACCGCCGTGCGCCCACTCACGCTCAGTCCGCGCTGGAACGATACGTTCAATGTTACTGCGCACCGCCGTGCTTGGAAGAGGAAGGCATCACTGCGACAGTCTCGGCCGGCTGCCGGCGCGGTACATCCGCGCGACCGGCGTGCGCCCACTCACGCTCAGTCCGCGCTGGAACGATACGTTCAAATTTGATTACTGCGCACCGCCGTGCTTGGAAGAGGAAGGCATCACTGCGACAGTCTCGGCCGGCTGCCGGCGCGGTACATCCGCGCGACCGGCGTGCGCCCACTCACGCTCAGTCCGCGCTGGAACGATACGTTCAAATTTGATTACTGCGCACCGCCGTGCTTGGAAGAGGAAGGCATCACTGCGACAGTCTCGGCCGGCTGCCGGCGCGGTACATCCGCGCGACCGGGGCGTGCGCCCACTCACGCTCAGTCCGCGCTGGAACGATACGTTCAAATTTGATTACTGCGCACCGCCGTGCTTGGAAGAGGAAGGCATCACTGCGACAGTCTCGGCCGGCTGCCGGCGCGGTACATCCGCGCGACCGGCGTGCGCCCACTCACGCTCAGTCCGCGCTCGGTCGTTCAAATTTGGTTACTGCGCGCCGCCGGGCTCGGAAGGGCCTATAAATGTTGTTTTTTCGCAGGCTTCAGCGACCCCTACTGCATGCTGGGCATCCAACCGGCGTCGCTGCCCGCGTCCCCGCGCGCCACCGACGACGACGGACGGAAGCACTCGGGCTTTCGTCTCTCGTTCAAGCGGCGCGACGGCCGGCAGCACCGCGACAGTCTCGGCCGGCTGCCGGCGCGCTACATCCGAGCGACCGGCGTGCGCCCGCACACGCTCAGTCCGCGCTGGAACGAGACGTTCAAATTGTGAGTCGCACGAGCTCCGTGGTTTAACACGGTTCTTAAAAGTCCTGGTGTGGCACCCTATTCCTTCGCAAATTGTAATTTCATGACTGTGAATGTAGTATTAGCCATCCATGTGCAGTTACATAAAAAAGCCTTGTCATATCATGCAGTAAAAAAAAATATAAACACATATACAGGTGCCTCGAAACTCAACGTCAAGCGGCCTCTACTACAAGTCAGCTTATTCTAGTTCCTGTAAAAAAAAAAATATATTAATCTTACTTGATTTAGTGACATGCTATGCATCGCAGTCATTAATTAAACCACGGACGTCATTGATTTAGTAAAAAAAAAATAAGTTCGTTTTGATCATGCATATTTTTTATTTTTACAAGAACTGGGGCTGGCCTCTCTCCCAAGTGGCCGCATGACGTTGAGATTAGGGATATACACACATAATATCATGCTGCTTCCCCGAATGTGTAGACAGATATTATAGAACGCCATGCGGTACGAACACAGCATACTTCCTTCGCTTCTTCTACAGGCATCTAATTACAATTCCAAATAAAAACACACTATACAGCATAAATAATGTACCTAACTATGTAGCTAAGAAAACATATTGCATTCTCTCCTGTAGTAGAATTCTTGGAGAACTGTGTTTAGTATATTTATATACTTCATTCGGAAAACATATATATTAGCTTGAAACAAAATCTAGCTTAACACTTTTTTTTGTAATTTCTCAAAATTAACATTAAAGCAATAAATAACAATAAAATCATCTTGAGAATCGTTCATCGTTATGATATGTGAATAATGTAAAATCATAGATTTTCCTTTTTTTTTACAATCTCATCTTTTTTGCTTTTTCTTGTTTAAACAGTGTGGTAAGTCATTAATAGGTACAGATATTTTAAGCTCATCCAACAGCATCTGCAACGTGACGCTGTTTGGTTTAGTATGGCATATGGGAATATGTTAGGCTACCTTATTTTGAGGAAGAAATTATTTTCTTTATTGTCCTTATTTTTTAATTTGCCTTAACCAACGTGCATGCACATACGTGACTACTTTATTATTCCCTGACATAGAGGTTGTAACCGCAGTGCCTGTATCTTAATATTCGAATAGTCGTGATAAAAAAAAATAACAATCCTTTTTTATATCAGTGCATCAATTAAGAGGAACAGTGGCCAAACGTTGCTAATTGTAAATGGCTACTGTTTATATGTATCCTTATAACGATCTACAATATAATTATCTGATAACTTCCAGCTTATTCTTGTAATTATTTCTTGTTCGTAACTTCCTATTTTTGTGGAGATATAGCAGAAATAGCGACAAACGACTGAAGTACCATATACTTACCACTTAAGAGGTGAATTTTCAAAGATTATAATTCCGTGAAGTGTGAGAGTTATCCTAATAGAGATAGTTATCTTCTCGCCATCCTGGCGATTGGCTTCTCGCCAGTCTACCCCGCATCAGCGTCGTTAGATTGTTCGCTGTCAATCTAATCCCGGAAGATTTTTTTTTAACAAATAGAAGGGTTAGACGTTTATACGTAACTTCGAAGTTCCGTAAACGCAAAATATAGGTGGGAAGTCTGACAAGGGCTCTGGTCGTAAAATCATCAACATCAATCTGACAAAAATGACAATGATAGGTCTATGAATGCTTTATCGTGAGTGCTACGCTGAAACAAAAAAAATGCCTTTTGTTTTCAGAAGAATCAAAGTTGATTGCATATTCGCGTACATTCATTACGTCCAGCGAGCGTGAAGGGACGGAAGAGGCGGTCGAAACGAATTCCTATGGCGGCAGCGTGGCACGAGTCAGTGGAAAGTTCTAACTGCAGTTAGTTCGCTTACGAATTTCTGTAAGCGCAACATCGAATGTTCGTTTTTCTAAATAGCGTCCTGACGAGTACGTGTCGTTGGAACTCGAAAAAAAAAACGATTGTAATCGAATTCGAAAGGCGGAATCGCTCGCCGGGACTGCCGCCATTGAATGTAAAAGTGGCTACGCCGCCCCCAAAGTGAAAATATTTTTTTTATTTTGTAAAATGATGTTAACTGCTTTAGGATTGTCATATTTTAACATATCTCATGTTTAATAAATCATAACGAAGAAGAACAAGCAAGAAACTTCTCAGAACTAAAAGCCTGTTCATAAACTCAAATGTTTACTAATCATACGTGTTCTTATTTATATTTTTTTCGTAGATCCAACATCATATCTTATTCTTTGTACCTAGATGTTTGTTGTTAACTGTTATTTTCTAAAATATATTTGAAATTCGCAAAAGATAACACTTCCAATATAGATACAACAACATGTGTAATAATTGATTGAGCAAATTTTGGGAGCGCGAGTGGTAAAAAATCGGCCAAGTGCGAGTCGGAATCGCACACAAAGGGTTCCGTACCATCGGACAAGATTTAACACAAAAAAAACACGTTCTTTGTATCCCCATACAATCCTCCCCTTTAAAGTTAATTATTTTTTAATTTTACCTATTTGTTGTAATAGCGGCAAAATAAATACACACCCTGTGACAATTTCAGCTGCCTACCTATTACACAATTCATGAGATACAGATGCCCTGTGACAGAAGGACGGACGGACGGACGGACGGCGGTGGCTTAGTAATGGGGTTCCGTTTTACTCTTTGTGTATGGAACCCTAATTTAAAAGTGTGTTTGTGTGATATACGCGACCGAATAACAGCGCGAAAGCTTTCATACGCCTCGCGCATGGCATGTAATTCGATTACATGGTTTATTCGATTACAGCACAGGCTGCGATGTTAAAATGTGTGCCGGAATTTTCACAGTGAAGGGTTTGTTGAAGGCGACCATATTGTTATGAGTCACTGTCGAATAACACACATTTATAAGGAAACATATCAACCAATGTTTGAAGGAAGTAAATATACTTTTTCGCACTAAGCAGGTACGTCGCTTATTCCAAGGAACGTGAAATGCATGTATGTAGAATCGACCGTGAAGGAAGGACACATTGATTGAAGAAAGAGACCAGTAAAAAGAACAACTTTACAAATATACTGCAAGGCTGGACCCGAACCAGCAAGACATACCATTCGCGGGTAACATACCATACATACCATACAGCCGATGGCGAAATTGGTGGACGCAATACCCGCGAACGGTTATTTGGCGTACTTTAGAAAGACTATCCTAAGTTTTCGATCTAGAGGACCCTGTGATAACTTGGGGGGGAGAAGGCAAAAAAATCTGACTAAGCTAAAAGCTTCATTTCGCTTATATCTTTTAAACTTACCACATTGCTTTTATAGTTAGAGAGTTTCTTAAAATTTTGTTGTTAACCCAGATTTCCAGGCCCAATATTAACATAATATGTAGATACAGCCGATAAAAAATATTCAATATTCTTCAAATATTATAGGTTTTGCAAGACGTTGATATTGATGAGTGATCAATACAATTAACGTGAAAATGATTGTCACAAATAGTTATAGGGTCGAAACATTAGTTTTTCCTCCTATTTTTAACATTATAAAAAAACTTTTCCTTTTTATGATTTGCGATGAATATTTTATCAGAAAATATGATTATTATCTATAGCTATAACTATAATAAAACTGATTACTAGTCATTGTATTCAATATCGTAAGATGGATTTATGTTTTTTTATCAGTCACTTCTATCAAAATTTACATTATATACTTAAATAAAAAATTTTTTGCGGCAACCTCGTGGATAATTGTTTAATATTTTTTTTTATTGTTTAATAGACATGACTGATAAAACAACATAAATCCATCTTACGATATTTAATACAACTAGTAATCAGCTTTATTACAGTTAAAGATATAGATAATAATCATATTTTCTGATAAACATATTTCTCTCAAATCATACAGTGCATTAGATATGATTGAGTCCGACCTCAACTTCCGCGAAGAGAGCTCGGGGATCTAATTCAGTCTCTTACAAATACAATTATGTGGATTCCTGTCTGTGTGGGTACTTGCTTTTGTTGTACAACTTTTTGTAGGAATATTTTCGTAGCTGAGAGAAGATAAATTTCTTCATCGCTTAGCTCCGTCATTTGGTAAAATTTATAACGATCAGTTAGGGCGCGCTTCTCCGTGATTTTGGTTGGGTCGACTGAATTCTAAGAAAAGTGTTCTGTGCACATCTATTACAAATTTTTGTATCCAGGTATTTGTCAAACTTTAGACTCTAACTGAAGAATGAGCTCAGTTAAAAACAGTACTTTTTTAAGTTGTATATTAGCAAGTGCAAGTGAGAAATTTAAAATCAATTTTACTCTAGTAGCATTCAGAGTGGGCGTGATCTTTTAATACGTAGATCTACCGATTAAATATCATTTTTATGGTAAGTCCGGCGATAACCCAAGTTTAAAATTTTGACAGTCCACTGTAAGAATTTTCACAAATCATTGGGATGATTATTTGGAATATCGGACGTGCTAAACCTGAACACCTGGGAAGACGACGATGAGCGTTCCGTGCAGAATGATGTGTCGTGGCTCAACTAGGTCGCGGAGTGCGCTACTTCTCCAACTACTGATGCTAACATTACTAATATACAGTTCCGGTGCCAACTAAACTCGGCTCCCTCCGCAGCGACATAGACGACGTGTCGTCGGACGTGCTGCACCTGAACACCTGGGAAGACGACGATGAGAGTTCCGTGCAGAATGATGTGTCGTGGCTCAACTAGGTCGCGGAGTGCGCTACTTCTCCAACTACTGATGCTAACATTACTAATGTACAGTTCCGGTGCCAACTAAACTCGGCTCCCTCCGCAGCGACATAGACGACGTGTCGTCGGACGTGCTGCACCTGAACACCTGGGAAGACGACGATGAGCGTTCCGTGCAGAATGATGTGTCGTGGCTCAACTAGGTCGCGGAGTGCGCTACTTCTCCAACTACTGATGCTAACATTACTAATATACAGTTCCGGTGCCAACTAAACTCAGCTCCCTCCGCAGCGACATAGACGACGTGTCGTCGGACGTGCTGCACCTGAATACCTGGGAAGACGACGATGAGAGTTCCGTGTAGAATGATGTGTCGTGGCTCAACTAGGTCGCGGAGTGCGCTACTTCTCCAACTACTGATGCTAACATTACTAATGTACAGTTCCGGTGCCAACTAAACTCGGCTCCCTCCGCAGCGACATAGACGACGTGTCGTCGGACGTGCTGCACCTGAACACCTGGGAAGACGACGATGAGAGTTCCGTGCAGAATGATGTGTCGTGGCTCAACTAGGTCGCGGAGTGCGCTACTTCTCCAACTACTGATGCTAACATTACTAATGTACAGTTCCGGTGCCAACTAAACTCGGCTCCCTCCGCAGCGACATAGACGACGTGTCGTCGGACGTGCTGCACCTGAACACCTGGGAAGACGACGATGAGCGTTCCGTGCAGAATGATGTGTCGTGGCTCAACTAGGTCGCGGAGTGCGCTACTTCTCCAACTACTGATGCTAACATTACTAATATACAGTTCCGGTGCCAACTAAACTCGGCTCCCTCCGCAGCGACATAGACGACGTGTCGTCGGACGTGCTGCACCTGAACACCTGGGAAGACGACGATGAGAGTTCCGTGCAGAATGATGTGTCGTGGCTCAACTAGGTCGCGGAGTGCGCTACTTCTCCAACTACTGATGCTAACATTACTAATGTACAGTTCCGGTGCCAACTAAACTCGGCTCCCTCCGCAGCGACATAGACGACGTGTCGTCGGACGTGCTGCACCTGAACACCTGGGAAGACGACGATGAGAGTTCCGTGCAGAATGATGTGTCGTGGCTCAACTAGGTCGCGGAGTGCGCTACTTCTCCAACTACTGATGCTAACATTACTAATGTACAGTTCCGGTGCCACCTAAACTTGGCTCCCTCCGCAGCGACATAGACGACGTGTCGTCGACGTGCTGCACCTGAACACCTGGGAAGACGACGATGAGAGTTCCGTGCTGAATGATGTGTCGTGGCTCAACTAGGTCGCGGAGTGCGCTACTTCTACTACTTACGATGCTAATATCACTAATGTACAGTTTCGATGCCACCTAAACTCGGCTCCCTCCGCAGCTACATAGGCGACGTTTCATCTGACGTGCTGCACCTGAACATCTGGGAACGCGACGACGAGAGCTCCGTCCACTGTAAGAATTTTCACAAATCATTGGGATGATTATTTGGAATATCGGACGTGCTAAACCTGAACACCTGGGAAGACGACGATGAGAGTTCCGTGCAGAATGATGTGTCATGGCTCAACTAGGTCGCGGAGTGCGCTACTTCTCCTACGACTAATGCTAACATTACTAATGTACAGTTTTGGGGCCACCCTAACTCGGCTCTTCTCCACAGCGACATAGACGACGTGTCGTCGGACGTGCTGCACCTAGACATCTGGGACCACGACGACGAGAGCTCCGTGCTGAACGATGTGTCGCGGCTCAACTAGGTCGCGGAGTGTGCCACTTCTACCAGATGCTAACATTACTAATGTACAGTTTCGGTGCCACCCTAACTCGGTTCTTCTCCGTAGCGACATAGACGACGTGTCGTCGGACGTGCTGCACCTAGACATCTGGGACCACGACGACGAGAGCTGCGTGCTGAACGATGTGTCGCGGCTCAACTAGGTCGCGGAGTGTGCCACTTCTACTAGATGCTAACATTACTAATGTACAGTTTCGGTGCCACCCTAACTCTGTTCTTCTCCGTAGCGACATAGACGACGTGTCGTCGGACGTGCTGCACCTAAACATCTGGGACCACGACGACGAGAGCTCCGTGCTGAACGATGTGTCGCGGCTCAACTAGGTCGCGGAGTGTGCCACTTCTACTAGATGCTAACATTACTAATGTACAGTTTCGGTGCCACCCTAACTCTGTTCTTCTCCGTAGCGACATAGACGACGTGTCGTCGGACGTGCTGCACCTAGACATCTGGGACCACGACGACGAGAGCTCCGTGCTGAACGATGTGTCGCGGCTCAACTAGGTCGCGGAGTGTGCCACTTCTACTAGATGCTAACATTACTAATGTACAGTTTCGGTGCCACCCTAACTCGGTTCTTTTCCGTAGCGACATAGACGACGTGTCGTCGGACGTGTTGCACCTAGACATCTGGGACCACGACGACGAGAGCTCCGTGCTGAACGATGTGTCGCGGCTCAACTAGGTCGCGGAGTGTGCCACTTCTACTAGATGCTAACATTACTAATGTACAGTTTCGGTGCCACCCTAACTCGGTTCTTTTCCGTAGCGACATAGACGACGTGTCGTCGGACGTGTTGCACCTAGACATCTGGGACCACGACGACGAGAGCTCCGTGCTGAACGATGTGTCGCGGCTCAACTAGGTCGCGGAGTGTGCCACTTCTACTAGATGCTAACATTACTAATGTACAGTTTCGGTGCCACCCTAACTCGGTTCTTTTCCGTAGCGACATAGACGACGTGTCGTCGGACGTGTTGCACCTAGACATCTGGGACCACGACGACGAGAGCTCCGTGCTGAACGATGTGTCGCGGCTCAACTAGGTCGCGGAGTGTGCCACTTCTACTAGATGCTAACATTACTAATGTACAGTTTCGGTGCCACGTTAACTCGGTTCTTCTCCGTAGCGACATAGACGACGTGTCGTCGGACGTGCTGCACCTAGACATCTGGAACCACGACGACGAGAGCTCCGTGCTGAACGATGTGTCGCGGCTCAACTAGGTCGCGGAGTGTGCCACTTCTACTACGACTGATGCTAACATTACCAATGTACAGTTTCGGTGCCACCCTAACTCGGTTCTTCTCCGTAGCGACATAGACGACGTGTCGTCGGACGTGCTGCACCTAGACATCTGGAACCACGACGACGAGAGCTCCGTGCTGAACGATGTGTCGCGGCTCAACTAGGTCGCGGAGTGTGCCACTTCTACTAGATGCTAACATTACTAATGTACAGTTTCGGTGCCACCCTAACTCGGTTCTTTTCCGTAGCGACATAGACGACGTGTCGTCGGACGTGTTGCACCTAGACATCTGGGACCACGACGACGAGAGCTCCGTGCTGAACGATGTGTCGCGGCTCAACTAGGTCGCGGAGTGTGCCACTTCTACTAGATGCTAACATTACTAATGTACAGTTTCGGTGCCACGTTAACTCGGTTCTTCTCCGTAGCGACATAGACGACGTGTCGTCGGACGTGCTGCACCTAGACATCTGGAACCACGACGACGAGAGCTCCGTGCTGAACGATGTGTCGCGGCTCAACTAGGTCGCGGAGTGTGCCACTTCTACTACGACTGATGCTAACATTACCAATGTACAGTTTCGGTGCCACCCTAACTCGGTTCTTCTCCGTAGCGACATAGACGACGTGTCGTCGGACGTGCTGCACCTAGACATCTGGAACCACGACGACGAGAGCTCCGTGCTGAACGATGTGTCGCGGCTCAACTAGGTCGCGGAGTGTGCCACTTCTACTAGATGCTAACATTACTAATGTACAGTTTCGGTGCCACCCTAACTCGGTTCTTCTCCGTAGCGACATAGACGACGTGTCGTCGGACGTGCTGCACCTGGACATCTGGGACCACGACGATGAGAGCTCTGTTCTGGATGCGGTTTCGCGGCTTAACGAAGTGCGCGGGGTGCGCGGGCTGGGCCGCTTCTTCAAGCAGGTCTGCCAGAGCGCGAGGCAGGGATCGCAGGATGATTTTTTGGGTAAGTGACATATGAAATCAATATAACTCTAAGATTCCTATCAACCGGAACTATGCAAAAAATATCAATTAGTTATTTTCAGTCTATTACAGCAGACTGTATTTATCATCAGGATCAAATGTTCTAATAGGCATTCCAAATTAGCTGCTCAATAATTATAATATTTTGTATTCTTAATTATAGATGTATTACCTTTTAAAATATTGACCTTGAGCTCGTATACATTTTTCCATACATCTTAACCATTATAAAAATACATCTAACTAGACTCCTCAGAAATCTAGAAATTATAAGGAGCCAGCGCATCTTATTTGCCTTCAAACTCCGCGCCGTTTGATTTCTTTTGACTCAGTGTTCAATTTTTGTATTATATACTACCCCATTCATAACCACGTATGGGTTTTCTCGCGGTGTTCAACTCTACTGGACATACATATGTAATCGAAAAACTAACGCTAGTGAGCCCGCACCATCTGGTCCTTAAACCACCTCGCGCGCCGCGCAAGAGGCCAGCGGGTCTATTCCTGGCATTCAGTAATCATGAATCAGGAATCCTGAGTCTAGAAAACCGCTTTCATAGCGATTTTCAAAGCGAGTTTTTTTACGGAAAACCTTGATTGATTAAAAAAAACTATGCTCCGAAATATTTTCGTCAAGAAAATCGCTTTGAAAACCGCTACAAAAACGGTTTTCCTGATTTCTGATTACTGAATGCCAGGAATAGACCTGCAGATGGCATGACCATAATACCATGGGATAAAGGTAGGGCTCTGGTGTGGGACGCCACCTGCGTGGATACATTGGCGACCTCATATGTTAGTTCGACCGCTCGTCTCGCCGCTCGGACGTCAGGAGCAGCAGCATAAACTGCTGCAAGATTAAAACTCACTAAGTATTCGGCAATTAAAGTAAATTACGAATTCGTTGCATTTGCGGTCGAGACTTTAGATGTTTGGAGTAAGGATTTTTTATCTGTTAAAAATTTGGGTTCAAAACTAAAAGATTGTTCTGGGGATTATCGTTCTAAAAGTATTTTAAACAGAGGATTGGACTGGATATACAGCAAGGAAATGCAGTAGTAATGGCCTCTACAAAATTGCATTGTAACGCAACATTTGATGACATATTATATATTTTTAACTCTACAGTTCTCCTTATTTTCATATTTTCATGTCTAATATATGTATATATCATATAATTTATGAAAATTCCATTGACTGTAATCGGCTTAACTATAACAGTAGCCTCTTACAGACGCTTCGGCCGACGAGTCCTGACAAGCGAAACATTTCACCCGCCGAGTACCAGTCAGCAGGAGTACTCGTTTGAAAAGGATGTTTTAGTCGCGCCTATCGCTAATGCGCTGGAACTATGTCAACCTGTCGAGAGTGCTTCCATTTGGTACAGCTACCGGCGCTTTCAGTAAATCACACTGCGCAAAATATTAAATCCTACGTACTCGTAGCTTTTTCCTTGTCATTTGTTCGTTATTGTTCAAATCAAATCGACTTATTTGTAAAACGTGTCACATAATTTACATATCTAATCCTAAGCCCGTAGTCCCAGTTGTCACCTAAATTGACCTAAAATGAAAAGTAAATGACAGTGATTACCTTCCAAGGATCAGTACGTGATCCTACATATGAAGTATACTCAACACAAGAATATTGAATTTGCATGAATAAGTAAAAATTTAAAAATTATGAATTTAATTGAGATATATAAATAATAGACATGTTCGTATAATTATCTTTCTCTTACCTTACATAATCAACGTTATTTTTTATTTTGACAGAGATGTAGGGCATTCTCGATTGGCACGACTCGTACAGTTACGGTATTGTAATAGAAGCTTTAATTAACTCAATTCTTAGAAAAAAACATCTCAAATTGTATTCGGAAAACTAAAATGAACCGAAAAAGTAATTACAAATTCCTAAAATTATTTTGTGTCATAACAATTAATGTGAATTTTATCTCTTAGCTAATTAAATTCGCTTCTAGAACAAAGAAAGATTTGATTATTAATAACTTGATGATTGAGCCCTGTGGGTAATTTTCTTTTCCATAAAACAGCCAATATACTTTGAGGGGTGATTTAAGAGGAACATTAAAAACTTTTACTCTTTATTTCTAAAATCTCTAAATGTTTATCCAAAACAGAATTCATTCAAATATTCATACAAGATAATCTTATATGTATACATTTTTGTTTGTAGCAGAGCACCTTTCAGAGGAGAATTTGAGAAAAATATATTACGATACTTTTGAGATTACCGCGGCCCTTAGACATGTGTGAAAAATGTTACGGCTTCTCACGCGTCGGATAATGTCTCTTCCCGCCGTGTGAAAAGCTGTAAAATTTTTCAAAAATATATTATGTATAAATATTACATGATAAATCTATAATATAGGTAACGCGGAATCCATCATTGGGACATTGACAACGGGTGATTATTTATACGTAATCATATGGTTTTCATTTTTAGATTTTATTCAGATTTATTTAATTATGCTAATTGTATCATGAAATTACTTTCTCTAACAATTTTTTGAAATATAAGTCTAAATTTGTTAAGTTCTGTAAAAAAATCATTGTATTACATTCGATGTTAAGTAACAAGAAGTACCTGAATAATATTTTTTTAAACGTAAACTTAAATTAGTCTAGGTATTTTAATTAAGCTTGGTATTTAAATACCTTGCCTAATTTAAAATCACTTATCATTCTTGATTTTAGAAAAAAAATTAGACATATCAATCCTCCATAACAAGTCATAATCGATACCAGAGTGATAATATAAACATGTTCCAACTTTTTAACATAAACATGCTACATGTCTTCCCGTGACCATGCGCAGCGCAACCTGTGCGAAACGTCCGGTAGAAAATAAGTAAACATGGTGAGACACAATTTACAACATGCGACATACATTTTGCAGCAAGGCATACGTGTAACATGTGATATGCACCTAACAAACTCTAAACGAAAAAGAAAGAAAGATCCAACGCTTACCGGTTGAGAAGCTGGGCCCAAGCCGCTTCGTCAAAAACGCTTTTTTTTAATATGTAATATTTATTCAGCACATATTACATATATGTGTATGTTTACTATATAAATTCAAATCAAAATAGACGTGCAATATAAGGTTCTAGCACCTAGTTCGCGATTGTTACGTTGAGCTAAAATTGAATAGGAGAGTATATTGATGATAAAGCCGCCATTACAAGGATTTCCACAAGTTGCCAATTTATCTAAACAGATTTAAGGTACTGTGTACACTGTGTGTGTGTGTATCAAGTACACAAGGTGTACATTTTATTTAAAACCTGTTATTGTGGATATTGTTTATAAGTATGGTATTGTATCTTATGTCACCTATTCATGCCGCCATTTAATTGTTTTTTTTTTTGTATTGTATATTTATCATCCCTAGACAGTACCCTGCACTCGGAGTTACCATATTTTAACATCAGCCAATTAAGCAAAACAAAACACAGCGCAGAAGAATTTTTTCAACGTCCACTTAGTCTAAATTAACAAAAGCGTTCAAAATATTTCTTTTAACTAAAACACAGGAATTTACGAAAGTTAACAATTCATGCTTATATATATATAAATAATTATATAATATTTGCCAACCAATTACATCCACATTGAGAAGTTCTTTGTTTACAGCAACGACCGGCACATTGGAATTGGCAGGCATAAGCGTTCGCTCGAATTTCTTCCTCCTCTGACAAAACGTTTCATCATCGCCAGACTTCGCTGACAGCATGATTTCCTATCCGTAATTACGTTACTCTGCCCGGCAACTACAATTCGTTTCCCCATAGACACGTCTAACTACTGTATTATATCTGTAGCTTACGGTGGAACATAACAACACCGCACCTTACACATTTTGATATATTTTGCAATGTCTTCTCATAATTATCAGCTTTAGTGCCTCAGGTCCGACAACCTAGAACAGATAATTTTAGACGGAGATAGATAATTTTGGTTTCAGTTTCTTAATTTTCTCCATTAGATGCGTATTACACACTCGGATTCATTAATATTTTTACTTTACGATAGGACTTTAATATTACGAATGCACTATATAAAAATTTAGTTGTTTATGCGTACAATTAAAGTAGTATTATGTCGAAAAATAGTGAAAAACGAAATAAAAATGTTTTTCTTGTCCGATTTGTTGGCAATTTTGATCATATTTTAGTGCTCCCATGAGTTGTTTAACGTGACCGAGATCTATTCATGCCAGATAGTGACATTTTTATGGCACTGGACATAGTAGGCTAGTATACCACAGCTACTGTCATGATATTCGACGAAAGCACCTTATTCCCGGAGGTCTACATCCCTTTACTTTTTATTGTTTTCAAATACGAAATTATTAGTTTTTGTGAACGTTTTTTTTTAATAATAAAATCCAAAATTTCTTCATAATTCCAAAAATGTAAATTATGTCCTTTAAAAGAATCACAAAAAGGCAATAATTTAGCCATTTGTCACGGATTGAAGAAAAATATTACATTTGACGCTTAGTAAAATCACAGACTACAATCTGGCTGTCTAAATTTCAAGCTGGAATATTTCCATCATTCGAAAGAGCGCAATTAACTCTACTATTTCCAGACGCTCGCAATTTTCTCTCGGCCAATTTAAAATGCCGCCATATTTCACAGTCGATGTCAAATTGTAGCAATCAATCACACCGTATCGCCTTTTGTCGCCCGGCTCGGGCGCTGATCAACGCTCCAACCAAGAACGTTGAAAAGGAATGGGCTAGTGGCATACCCGGCAACCTCGTCGCCGAGCGTTTGCCAAAGCTAGCTTCCCGATGTTGGCGTACAGGGCGTCCGGTGACTAGCCGGTAGCCAGGCGACGCGACCCTGGTCGCCTGTCGCCTGGCTACCAGTTGCATTCCGATGTCAGCGACCGCGACCGTATTGTCCCCATATAGTATTGCACAACATTATCCCGATATGACTGGAGTATCGAAACGTATACAGGAGGATTTTTAGACACTAAATATCCTAATAATTCGCCATAAAATGCAGAAAATTACGCCTTTTGACGTGCATCGTGGGTGGGTCGCGCGGGGCGCGACGCGGTCGCTTGCGTTATTCCTAAATAAAAAATCCTACATATAATTCATACTAAACAGTGGGTCGCGCGACCCGGTCACGGTCGCCAACGCTACCAAATTGCCGCAGCAATTTTCGATTCTAATCGCTAAAACGCGAACACACCACATGGGAACTAGGTGCCATACCAGGACCTTCCTTATATTGCTCGGCTACATTGAACTGGATGGAAAACATTGCGATAGTACCCGGGCGGGATTAACCCTACCACCTAGTAAGTAAGGAAGGGAACCTACAGTTTGACGTAAAATCCGAACCACGGCCAGCCTCTACGGTTGAAAATGGTCACCCATCCAGAACCTAACTGCGTTCAGAGGTGCTTTCCCAGCTTATCGATTCGCAAGGCGTCGCACACTGAGTTACCGACGCTGACAAAATATATGTCATATATTAATATATTTATTTTATAATATTTACAAAACTTTTTATCTAAGAACGTTTCAATCAATTATGATCAGTGTTCTTCACGCCATATTTCAAGGACCTTAGGTTGAACTTTGGTGAAAAAAATGGTGCCATTCGGTGCATTCTATTTTGTTTCTGACCCTATGGATAAATAAATGGTCATGAATATCGGTTGGTTATAATTGCGAAAGCCCTAAAATCTACTATGACTTTGAGTGATACCGAACAATGAACCTATCGCGCCCATTCTTTTTTAAAGTTCTTCGTTCCAACGTGCACATTGGGTTTGAACTACTGAATTATTTATAGACTTGCAGGATTCGAAATCAGAGCATTCAGATTCTAACTGACACCCGCCGGGCTTAATTAAGATCTGATATAATAACGAGATATTTTTTTAATTAAATCAGAACGCAAGGTCTTCTTTTTGCAATACTAATTAACAACAACATATCTTCACCATCACGCCCACTCCACAGAAGTGTAGGTATGGTCACAGCATATTTCCTTCGCATAATCCATACTATATAATTTCTAGTTCTTCTTCGCTGTGTTTTGTTTTGCAGTGCAGTTTACTGTCTATGGATGATGAATAAACAATAAAATACAGTATATGCGAAAGTAACTCTGTCTGTCTGTTGCATTTTCACGCTTAACCGCCACCAACCGCATAGCCGGTTTTCTTTGTTTAGTTTTTCATAAAAAAACCTGTCGAACGTGAACGTGTTCACATCCCATTACTGCTGGACATTAAAGAAATTTACCCTCGCCTGATGATTAATTTGCAATTTTATAAAAAAATATCACTTCATAAATCCAGCTCTATCTAGAGCTAGATAAAAATATCCACGTTTCACAGTGATGGATAATGTAATAATCGTCAAAAATGTACGCTCTATTAATTTTTGACGGCGGATGGAGAGCGTCGCGTCTCGGGGGGTCGTCAGCTCGGTGCCAATGTGTTCCGGGTCGCCGCGGGAGAGTAATGGCCGCAAGATTTTTACGAGCACTTCGATCTCGTTGGACGGATGTTGATGGAGAGGACTCCCTTGTAATGTCATAAATGTGACGCTAACACATCGGCGTGGAGCTACTGACGTGGGGAGAGCTGGCCCCAGAATACTTCTTATTCGTTTGATTTCCTTCGTTAGTTGACAACTCAGATAAGAAAATCGGTCAAGCGTAAACGTGTTCAATTGCCGTGGGTCCCGACAACTGGACATGGAGAAATTCGCCCTCGCTTGATCATTATTTTGCAATTTCATACAAAATTTTCGCACATAAATATACCTTTATCTAAAAAAGTATAACGTTTTGTGCAAAAATAATTAGTTGGTGCACGACCACTGAAGAGAAAGAAAGGAGAAGTGGCATGCCGTCGATATCGCGTCTCCGCTATATGGTCAAAATGACCATATAATTGTGTAGGAATCCGGCGTCGTATGTCACGCAGTCGAAACATCGCCATCGCGCGCGAACGTGCTCTATAATAGCATTCGTCAAGTCAGTTCCCATCCACACAAATTCTCCAATACGTCTGCGACTATGTGAGCATATGGAATGTACGTTTTTGTTTTTGAAAATTGGAGACAGCTGGTCCTTGATGCCATATCTCCTTTCGCTTGATGCTAGATAACAAATCTATGTGCACAACTAAATGAGTGTACCTATATTGGAATCATTTTTTTTAAATATTTTCAAACCAACGTTCATAGGAGAACAATTCGGCGCAAAAACCGGCCAAGTGTGAGTCGGACTCTCACACGAAGGGTTTCGTACCAATAGTACAAGATTTAACACAAAAAAATCAAGCTTTTTGTATGGAGCCCATTCACATTTTTATGTTTTTCTTAATTTTAGCAATTTGTTGTTGAAGCGGCAAAATAAATACACACTCTGTGAAAATTTCAGCTGGCTGCCTATTACGGTTCATGAGACACAGCGCTGTGACAGACGGACGGACGGACGGACGGATGGACGGACTGACGGACGGACGGACGGACAGACGGACGGACAGCGGAGGCTTCGTAATAGGGTTCCGTTAGCACCCTTTGGTACGGAACCCTAAAAAACGTGTGACCGACAGATACTAGAGCCAGAGGGTCCCTTTCGCTTTTTGCTAACCTAAAAGAGAAGGAGATGTACCAATTAGAAGCCCTAGTATAAGACCCGTTGTCACCATTTTGATAAAGCATGCCACACGCAAACATAATCGCGAACTTATTTCGGGGACAAACTCGTGCGCGGTGGCGATTTTTGATTGTTTGGCACACAATGTTTACTCATATTGCTAAAAGTAATACATTTTCCCTTTAAATGCTACCTGCAGAAAATTAAGAGTAGGTATAATAGTTTGATAGTAACCTCAACAATAAAGTATAAATAGAAGTCCTGTATACGATTCTGACCAAGAATGTTACAATTCACGTGTACAGTCAATATAAATACGAAACTATATCATCTCAAAATTGTTTTGTTAGGAATTTACATAGTGCCAAAAGCTTCAGATTAAAATGGTTGTGACATACAGACGGACATTGCGAAATTATATCGTTCCGTTTTTGCCATTTGGCTACGGAATTCTAAAAATGGGAATAATAATAGTGTTCATTCTTACAAAATATAAAAAAACTGCTCTTTTATTAGATTCGACCGCAAGTAAGGAAAATAAATACGGTTTCCCGGAAGCTGGTAGAAAAAAGGTTGCGCGATCCGTTTACTTGAGTGGATTAACTGCTTACAGGATCGGTACGCTTCGATTCTAAGAAGGTTCTCCAGGCTTCACGTCTCGCGTCCATCGAATGACCGCCCCCGCCCGAGCCTGCACGGGGCTAACGCCCCCTCCCTGTTCCCGCCCCCTCAGCTTAACGGCAAGTCGGTACCCGTCGTAAAGTCGTCACATGAACAGACGTTATTGTCGCGTCGTTACGGACGAATAGAGTCTTGTAAAGTGTGTTTATGGACTCGAAAGAGGCGGGTCGTTGGCTGGGGCGGCGTGATAGAAATTCAATGAGCGATAGAATTCAATGTACGACAAGTTTTATTGAGGGGCCTTTTTAACCTACTTCTGATTAGCTTAATCGCCACATATTAAGGGCCTTTCTTAGCAGCTTGCAATCAATACCAGTCCAAGATCATCAGCACTTTAGTAATAAAGGCCCTTTAAGTGTAAATCAGGCAGAGAGTGGCATAACAAAATTGTGAACGAATATACAGTTATGTCATTTACTTTGTAGAACGGCAGCTTAAAGAACACATTATTTTGTTTTTATGTTGCTAAGAAACCGATGGTCCGACGTTTTTACGTCAAAAGAAAATTTGTATGGAAATTACATTCATGTCAAAATTACTCATAAAACATGACCACATTTCACAAAAACATGTATATCAAATAAGAAAAAGGTGCCGACGAATGGAGAACCTCCTTTTTTTTAAGTCTGTTAAAAGTAAAAAATATTATTAAACTCACTGAATTCGCAATAAATGTATATCCGTATACAATTAATTCGTGGTATTATTAAAATAACAATATTACGCAAGTCTTCAGGGATAATTCCAATCAAAAAACTAAAGAAAGGTGACAAGCCTTCCTGGCTCGATGACAAAACCCAACTGGAAACAAAACTCTATTACACGGGATATTGTTTCCCATAATATGTTCTGTCACATGTTGATATTAATAAATGCGTGCACATTTTTTATCTTATTTTCGCAAAGTGGTTTCGTCTCCCCCGGCGGCGGCGCGAGGGGCCGCGCTGACATGCCGGTGATGAGGTTGAGGGGGGGAGTGTGGCAAATGTCAGTTTTCTTCTAGAGATGGAATTATAATTGAAAAAATATATTTAGCTTAATCGGTAGATGTCAGTTAAATTGGTGTTTGAGTTTGACGGAAAAATCAATCACATCACATATTGATTTTGTGAAAAATGGCGGGAAAAACCGGCCAAGTGCGAGTCGGACTCGCACACGAAGGGTTCCGTACGATCGTAAAGGATTTAATAAAAAAAATCATGTTTTTGTATGGAGCCCCCCTTGTATTTTAATTATTTTTAAATGTTACCTATTTGTTGTTATAGCGGCAAAATAAATACACACTCTGTGAAAATTTCAGCTTTATATGTGTTACGGTTACTGAGATACAGCCCTGTGACAGACGGACGGACGGACGGACGGGCGGACGGACGGACGGATGGACGGACGGACAGCGGAGGCTTAGTAATAAATTTTGTTGGCACCCTTTGGTTACGGAACCCTAAAAATGTACGGTTTCTCGATGTGCCGTATCGAATTTCGCCGACATGTTTCGTTCTCTGCGTCGCAGACTTCTATGGAATCTAACCCTCATGAAGAAACTTTCAATAGCTCGGCCTGTCAAAACTCAACCGATCATTGTTCTTCTTCTTTGAAGTCTTGGCCTGTCAACAGTTTTTTTTTGATAACTTATCATTTATCCATCAAATGAGACTCCCGAAATTTATATCAAAATGTTCAAGGGTTTATATCGTGGTTACAAGTAAAGTTATAAAAAAAAATCGCACTTAAAACGTACAAACATAGCGCTCACTTGGTTTATTTAACGTGTAAAATTAAAGAAAAATATTTCATAATTTCTCTGAGCAAACAGGCACGAGCCATTGTATGGCACTCGATCACCTCATTGTCCTCTTAACTGAGCGTGCGGTCTGCCGCAGGCTGTGTGAACATCCCGCTGCGCGAGATCCCATCGACGGGGCTGGACGCGTGGTACCGGCTGGAGGCGCGCTCGCAACGCTCCTCCGTGCAGGGCCGCATCCGTCTGCGGCTGTGGCTCTCGGCGCGCGAGCCGGGCCGCCACACCGAGGACAACTGGCAGCAGGTACACCCTCGTCTCTACCACTATCTGTATTTATAACTCGAACTTATCTCTCAACTCGCCTCTAATTGTATTTATAACTCTATCTCTTATTATTACTCTGCGTCTAACTATAACTAAAACTCTAATTCTAACTCATGCGCTAATTCTAACTCTTACTCTAACTACAACGTTAATTATCTCTAGCCTGCTTATGAAGGGAAGGTCCTGGCATTAACATCTAATTCCTACGAGAATGCGGTGTGTTTGGGCTAATTTCATGAAAGTGGATGCGATATTAGTTATCCATGTCCAGTTACATAAAAAAACTGTATATTTTACTTTATCTCTTGCTATTTATTTGACTCTACTTCTACTTATATTTAAAACTCTATCTCTGGCACTATCTATAACTTTGTCTCTAAACACATTTATAACTTAATTTTCACCTCTTAATGTTACTCTGTTTCAATTTGTAACTATGTCTTAGTATTACTGTGACTATATCCCTAACTTTCTAATCAACTAACTATTACCCGTTACATTACCGTTAGCTATGAGCATTACTGTAATGGAAAATAAGAAACATTATGTGCATTTTTTTATCCTGGAACTTAATTAACCATTCCTTTAATACAGCTGCAGTAATGCCTACTACTAGTAGACATTATATCATATCGTAACAGGATTCCACATATTTGTGGGCATTTTGTTCCAATATATCAAAGAGCTGTCATATTTTGCCACAGACTATTTTAAATATTATACATGGTCTTAAGGTTTTTCAAAGGGCGTATTTTAATTTTAATTTTAGAAACAACGTGTATTAAGTTAACGATCAAACGTTTATTTTTTTAATTAAATGTTTGAGGTTTTTCTCAATAGGTTTTTAATCAATCAAATGCTTAAAATCCTAATTTTCCTCAAATTAGACCAATCGTTTCGCGGTCATTTATTACAAGATCAAGGATGATAAATAGTTGATATCTAAATGTTGTATACTTTTTTTCATATTTTTTTCATTCCTTTTGCGTCCCAAATTCGCTGGCATGATCCAATTGCACCCAACAATATAACTATAGACCCACGGCAAAACAAGAATCAATATCCATGTCTATAGTGTATTCAATATTGCCGATGCCGGATGTCCACTTTAGTTAGTACCATCAAGCTGGTACTGGGCATTAGAGTGTACCCAATGACAACTAAAAACATCGAAGGTTTTTGAAATATGCCTTACCATTTAAAAGGTTTGGCCTAAATAAAAAATATGTTATGGCAAATAAAAATACCTAAAGCCTAAATAAAAATTCAATTTACTTTCCTACTAACTAACTTCTCACATTGTTTGACGAAAAAGATAATCGACGATTTCCGTGAACTGGCTAATGATAAAATAACAAATCCGAGTGCAGCGTACGATCTATAGATGATGATGAATAACCGTTGGCCGATGTGTAAATGTCATATTTTTAGAATCTATTCAAGAATTTGTTTCAGTCTGAAAATACGGAAAATGTATGCGTAAATAATATGAATTCGTCAAATACAATTTGACTTCATGTAGTAGAAATATTAAACAGCGAGCGATAACTGTCTCTAACCGCTCTAACTGCATTGTTCGAGCAGGATAGTTAGGGCGAGTTGGAGTGAGTTAAGTCACCTTGCCATGAGCCATAACCACCGGTATACTGACTACATACAGAATAACTGTAGGTTATTAGTGCAGCAACGGTATTCACACCACTTCTTTATTTATTCAATTTAATATTTCTCTGTTTGTATGCTATTAATTAATTTAATAAACGTCGGTAATATGAAATCGTCAAATTTTATTCATTGCTATGTTGATTTCCATCATCTTTTTTTTTATGCGACCTGACATGGATGTCTAATCCCACATAACTGCCGTTATGATACTAGCCCAATACACCACATTCCTGAAGGAATTAGGTGCCGTGCCAGGACCTTCCGAGCACGGCTACATTGAACTTGGATCGAAAAAACGGACAATGTTTCATTGCCGCTTCGACCATCTTTTCATCCAATGCGATGGTACCAACCCGAACGGGCTTAAACCCTACCACCTAGTAGGGGAAGGGGACCTACAGTTTTACATAGATTCCGAACCATGGAGCAGCTCGCATTCGTGACGAAATGCACTTATTGAACTCGCAGAGAGAAAGAAAGCGGTGCATGTCGGAATTGAACCCAGAACTCTGTACGCTAGGCCAGTCCCGCGCCACTAGAATACGAGCCGCTCAATTGACGTACTGATAATACTGATTTTTTTTTGAAAAATCAATATCTCTTTGCAGCAGCAACAGCTTTGATCTCTTTCGCAGTAAGGTTGTGTATCACGGATCTTGTATGCGTTGCTCTGTAGACCAGTGCCTTCGTCTACCAACGATTAGTTCCTTGAATGGTGGAATTAGCTCCCCTCGCGGACGAATGGCACAGAAATGAATGGGTAGATAATAATAATCTTGTCCACTAATAACCTAAAAATAACGTTTACTTACCTGGGACTCAATTATTCCAAGGGAATCAAGGATACCTTCGAAATCGGTTTTCATATCTTTGCTCACATGGTCTCCCACTTAGATCGACCGGCTCTTCGGTACTGGCCATTCCCTCGCACACATCCTCCACGTATTCAGACTCCTTTACAGTGCACGCTGCGAGGCAGTGGAATCAGCTACCTCCCCATTTACGAAATTCCCCCTCTATTAATGTTTTTAAAAAAAGATCTTAAAGCTTATTTTCTGTCTTTATGATTTCTTTAATTTTCTCCCTCATACTTCTTTAAGTTTGTCAGTATTTATTTTTATTTTTTATTTCTTTTGCCAATATTATTTTTTTCCTTTTAATTATATTGTATTGAGTATCATCTTTTATTTGTTATTATAATATATTTATATGTAGTATTTAGTATTTATTTATTAATATTTATGTAGTTATATTTATGTACAGTTATATATAGGTCGGGGAAAAAGTCTTTTCGCATTATAGTATGTATGAACTTGTAATAAAATCTCTTTGGCTATACTATTTGTATCTGGCTGGTTTTGGTATCATCAAAAGTTTAAATTTTAAAGAACATATTTCCAAATTCAAATTAGGAAAATGTGTGATTCTCATTTGTTTTTCGTACTGTCAAAATGAGTGAATCTAATGAAGAAATTCGATACATTTTAAAATTTTACTACAAAAAAGGTAAAAATGCAACGCAAGCCGCGAAAAAAATTTGCGATGTTTATGGACCTAGTGCAGTGTCTGTGAAAGTAGCACAAATTTGGTTTAAGCGTTTTCAATCCGGAAATTTTGATGTCAAAGATGCACGTCGCTCTGGTCGCCCTATTACGGATAAAATGGATGCCATTTTTGAAAAAGTGGAGCAAGATCGGCATATCAATAGTTACGACGTAGCTGAAGAACTAGGAATTGACCACAAAACAGTTTTGGCGCATTTGAAAAAAACTGGGTACACAAAAAAGCTCGATATTTGGGTACCTCACGAGCTCACTGAAAGAAACCTAATGAACCGTGTACTCATTTGTGATTCTTTATTACGACGTAATGAAACCGAACCATTTTTGAAGAAGCTGATAACTGGTGATGAAAAGCGGATCACGTACGACAAGAACGTGCGAAAAAGGTCGTGGTCAAAGGCCGGTCAAGCTTCACAGACTGTGGCGAAACCCGGGTTAACTCGCAACAAGGTGATGCTGTGTGTGTTGTGGGATTGGAAGGGCATTATTCATTATGAGCTGTTACCACCAAGCAGGACCATCGATTCTGAACTCTACTGCGAACAACTGATGAGATTAAAGCAAGAAGTTGAGAGAAAGCGGCCGGAATTAATCAACAGAAGGGGTGTGGTTTTTCATCATGATAACGCTAGACCTCACACATCTTTAGCCACTCAGCAAAAACTAAGAGAGTTTGGCTGGGAGGTGTTAATGCATCCGCCGTATAGTCCTGACCTTGCACCTTCAGATTTCCACCTGTTTAGGTCTCTTCAGATTTCTTTAGGCAGTGTCAGGTTAACATCACGAGAGGACTGCCAAAACCACTTGTCGCGGTATATTGATCAGAAGTCCCAATATTTCTATAGCAATGGGATCATGTCCCTACCTACAAGATGGCAAAAAGTTATCGAACAAAATGGTACCTACATACTTTAGTTAAATGTAAATAAACCATATTAAAAAATGTCTTGAATTTTCTTAAAAAATGCGAAGAAACTTTTTCCCCAACCAATATTTAAGTTTAAGTATAATTTGTATTTGTTGAATATTGTGTAGGAATTATGTTTCCTCTAAAGCATTTTTTCTCCATAGTTACTACTCGCACTACTGCTCACGATACCCAAAGGTAGACTGGTAGAAAATGCCTCCGGCATTAAGTTGTGCCGTTTGCCCGAGTTTTTTTGAGTGCAATAAACTTATATAAATAAAATAAATAAATAAATTATTATTTAACAGCCATATAAAGTTGGCAATGGAGTTGCGGTACATAGTAATGAATATAAAGTTAGAAATATATTTATTAATAAGAAAAAAAAATCAAAATTTCCTCGCTTATGCGAACAATCGCATTATTACACATACATACATTTAACAGTTTTACTTCAATGTTAAAAGTAAAATCAATATGTATTCATAAATTACTTTTAACACTGTTCGAATGTAACATATTATTGTGTCCATATACAGTCTAATCTATTAGGTTATTTGTGATATTAATTCAAAATGAAGCAAGCTTGACATTTATCTCAATCCTAAAAAACCGGCCAAGTGCGAGTCGGACTCGCACACGAAGGGTTCCGTACCATCGTAAAAAAATGTATACAAAAAATCACGTTTTTTGTATGGGGACACCCTTTAATTTTAATTATTTCTTAATCTTACCTATTTGTAGTCATAGCGGCAAAATAAATACACACTCTGTGAAAATTTCAGCTGTCTATGTGTTACGGTTACTGAGATACAGCCCTGTGACAGACGGACAGACGGACGGACGGACGGACGGACAGCGGAGGCTTAGTAATAGGGTTCCGTTTTCACCCTTTGGGTACGGAACCCTAAAAACGAACAATGGTTTGAGATAGCATAGCTCGAAAACCTACGAACGGAGGCCATATTGTCGAATAATTATGAAAGCGATGAGGCCAACCATTCAAAATCACCGAGCCGTGAGTCGCCAACGCATTCTACAGTGGCCCGGGCGCGCCAGGTAGCTCGGGGTGGGTTTGTGCGGGGGTTTTCGTGTGGAAACTTTGTTAATTAATACCCACTTCAAATTCACGCAGGCCTAGCCGAGCGTCAAAATTGATTGAAAACAGAGAGCGATCCGTTATCAAGGTCAGAGGAAAAATGCTGCCCCGAATTCCGTAATATGATATTAGAAATTTCCTCGGACGGAGGACGTTATTGAAATTGGTTATTTTAATTATCTGTATCTGATTAAGTTATGATGTGCCGTTTTGTACAAATACTTATTTTAGTCGAGAGACTGGTTAGAAGCCATAATAGGAAGTATGGTTATAATAATATAATGGATAAAATAATATATTGTTTGTTTAATAAATTGTTTTGTTTACAAAAAAAAGACAAAAAAAAACAAATTTGTTCAAAATAAATCTAAGATACGTTCATGTAAAGCAGAGTTTCTTAACCTGGGGCAATGGAACTGTCACTGGATAGTGAGGACTACGATATGATGACAACAAATACTGCGCGTGATCAATCTAACAAATCTAAGGTATCTTCAATTGGGTTTTTTTTTCAAAATGTTCTTTTCCTTTAATTGAGTTTAAAAGGGGATCGTCATAGTTTTTAAATTTTGAAATGTTGCCATTAGGTTGCTCGGTAGCTCAGTGTGCGACGCCTTGCGAAAGCTGGGGAAGCAGCTCTGAGCGCAGTTAGGTTCTGGATGGGTGATCCAAGTTCAAAGTAGCCGAGCAATATAAGGAAGGTCCTGGCATGGAACCTAGTTCCTATGTGGTGTGTTAGGCTAATAGCTGACGGTCAGTTCGGTATTAGCCATCCATGTTCAGTTACATAAAACAATAATATTCTAAACTATTAAATCTGTTGTACAAATTAACTTTAGATTGGAATATTTTATTGTTTTATACTTTTAGAGTGTTATTTTTCATTAGTCGGGTTTTAGTTTGTAAACGTTTTTTCATAGTGTTAGCTATGCCAAAGAATATATAACACATAAGTACTATGCGCACACACCCGCCTCGGTCGGTTGCCACGGCAGAATCTTTGACGATTTTTCTGCTTGGTTCGGTCCTCAGATAAAAAAAAGATAGGAGATTTACCATATACAATATATGAGACCTGTCTCCAATTTTCTAAAACTACCAACCCAACCGAAACGTACATGCCGCACTCAAACAAAGTCGCAGAATCATGGGAGGGTTTGTGTCGTCGGTAACTGGACGGGACTGCGTGGGACACGACACGCGGCCGTCTTCCTATACGATTACATGCACAATTTAGTCCATCATCCCATATTCATGCACACACTTTAGTCCATACGGCGCACGTTGATTAACGGCCACATGACACTTCTCCTTCCTTCTCTCTTCTGTGGTTCGGTCGACTCGGTGCTACTCTCGCACGTTGCTGTACACGTACGCGGGCCCGCCACTACAATGAACTCACTTAACAGCGCACTCTGTGCTAACTGGAAGGAAAGCCACGGGGTTGCTACACGTTCGGCGCCCCCCCCACCCCTCATCTTGTACATGCATGTCTATATGTACAAGACGAGAGACCAGGGCCGAATTTGGAAGGGTCGAGGCCCTAGGGCAACAAAGCAGTCAAGGACCCTAGTTATTTTTCAAATAGGTTAAATCATATTTTTTTCAAGTGTTTCGATCATTTATAGCAAGACAAATCTGGCTTTTGAAAATTTTGTTGAATCTTTTTTTTTCAAATGTGAAAAATTATTGATGATTTCGCTCAAATCCAGCTCCCGGAGTAAATCATTTTCAGTGCTGCTGGCTTTGATAGGCGGTTTTTGTCTCATCACATTTATTCCACTGAATTTATTTTTGTTGTACAATGAGTACTTTAGGCTTGCATGTTTGGATTCACATAACTTTTTCTATAAGTTCAATTTATGTCGGGGCCTCTATTTTGTGGAGGCCCCGGGCAGTTGCCCCGGTTGTCTTTCCTTAAATCCGGCGCTGCGAGAGACCCGTTAGAGAAACTGGCCCTCTACAAAACCAACCACCGTGAATACTCCAACACGGTGATTTAGGTTAGACAAAGTACTTTCATGTAATCAGCGACATGTAATTTTTTTCAACCACGGTTGTGCTCGAGACTCGCGAATACATTGTGTTGTCAGATGCTAAACTTGACAGTAGATCCGTCATATGCAGCCGTAAAACCATAGAATACGTAAAACTATACGCACAGAGAATGTTTGAAAATTTACGGCTTTTCACGCGGCGGGAGGAGACATTCTCCAACGTTTCGAGCTGATCCTTCAGCCGGTTGCCAAGGAGGCAGCCGCTACGTCCGTGCGGTAATCTCAAAAGTATCTTGCACAGGGTATTCAGACGATAAATGATCAAAACCTAACAATATGTACTACATTTCTATTTTCAATCAAAAAATAACGTGAAAAGGTTGCGTCGAAACCATAATAAGTTATTGCAATTAAAGCTGTCGATAGATTTCTGTGCGAAAGATTGCTGTCACGTGGTCACGGCCAAACATATTTTACAGATTATTTTCAAAATCTAATTACGATACGATGTAGACATCGTTTGATAACCTCTAGTCAATGAGGCCCTTAATGGTAATGTCGTATCCATTAAATGTATAAAATTATCAAGAAACCACATTCTCACGCACAAAAATTGCACCCCCGTCAATTATATATGGGTAATTTTATACCCAAGAGCCGTTTGCGATAAAACCACTGAAGAGAATGGAAGGAAAACTGGCACGCGGTCGATATCTCCGCCGTATGGTCAAATGACCATATAATAATTTGAGCTGCGTCGTGTGCCACACAGTCGAAACATCGCCACAGCGCGCGAATGTGCTCATAAAAATGCATTCGTTAAGTATGACTTGACGTAGCGGCTCGTAGCCTAGTGGCGCGGGGACTGGCCTAGCGTACCAGAGGCCCGGGTTCAATACCAACTTGCACCACTGTCTTTCAGAGTTCGATAAGTGCATTTCGTCACGAATGCGAGCTGCTCCATGGTTCGGAATCCATGTAAAACTGTAGGTCCCCTTCCCCTACTAGGTGGTAGGGTTTAAGCCCGCCCGGGTTGGTACCATCGCATTGGATGAAAAGATGGTCGAAGCGGCAATGAAAAATTGTCCGTGTTTTCCATCCAGTTCAATATAGCCGTGCTCATAAAGGGAAGGTCCTGGCATGGCACCTAATTCCTTCGGGAATGTGGTGTATTGGGCTAATATCGTAACGGTAGTTGTGTGGTATTAGCCATCCATGTCAGGTCGCATAAAAAAAAAGTCAGTTCCACCCACACGAACCTTGTGATGTTTTCCTTATACGTTAAAGTTGGTTTGGTAGTTTTTGAAAATTGGAAACAATAGTATGCGCGTTAGATAGCACATATCCCTTTTTATTTTACTTCTGTTATTTCTTGCTAAAAGTCAACTATGGTACGAATAATTAAAATGTTTACTTGTGAAATTATTTGGTTTGTCTCCTAATCCAGCAATATTGCGAGACCTACAACACTACAAGCTGCTCTCATCTCGCAACACCGCCATTGGCAGTGCGCGCACGAATAAACACGTGTGAGGCTGCTATTCCTGGAATTTCTGAGCTCCACGTATTTCCGGGGCCTGGGAATATTGCGCCCTCGGGTAGAGATCGTGCAATAACTGCTGCCAATCGCCACCAAAGCCGCGGAAATCGCTTTCAGTCGCGCGAACGGTTCCGAGGGAAGTGTCGATGTTTCGGGGAGGAGCTCTATTGTGTCAGCACCTAAGCCTTCCTGGGCGTGGACAGAATGTGATGTGACATCCATTCAGCTCGCCCGATAGATCGACAATTCATCTCTACTGACGTTTGATCTTACGGGATTTCGGAAGCTTTCGGCTCGGGTGAATTAATGTTAGCAGCCGACTTTTACTTATCTTGAATTAAAGCATGTTAAAAATGTAAATAAAACTACCATACATCTCTTTGATAGCAAATGAAAATTAAAAAAATGTGTGTCATACAATTACATCGTTTTATCTAAGTGGACATGGCACTCTAATACCACACCCTTCGTCATGATATTAGCACATCCCATGGCATTTCCGAAGGAACTTGGTCCCATGACAGGACCATACCTTCATTTAACTGGATAGAAAAAACTTAAATTGCCGCTTCGACCATTTTTCATTCAATCCGATAGCACCAACCCGGGCGGGCTTAACACCTAGTAGGGACCTGCAGTGTTACATGGATTCCGAACCATGGAACAACTCGCATTAGTGACGAGATTCACTTATCCAACTTAGAAATAGAAAGATAGTGGCGAATGAACGGGGAGACGATTTACAACCATGAACTTTGGCATCCAAGGCAAGTTCCCGCTCCACTAAGTATTTGTACTCACATTCCTTTGGCCTTATCAGAATGTACCTAAATGTTTACTCCTCAAACGTTTCTCAACGGTATATTCGACCCACTGCCTACGGTAAATGTGTAAGCCCTGCTAGCATTATACTGTACAAATACCACTTAATGCTTCGGGTTTTATTAAACTGCCTTGCAGTCGCTGACTTACGGGCTTTTAATTAGCAGAAGCCAACGACTTTGTGGCCATTTCTTGAACCCCTTGCAAGCTGTATTTCAAAAGTGCTGTATTTGCAGTGAGGATTAAATTATTTACTTGAAACGATTCAGTTGAGAGGAAAGTAAATTGCTTACTTCGCTAGAATGGTTTTGGTAACTTTAATGTTTACATTTTCATGTTGAGAAGATACGCCGCGATTTTATTTAAATATTACATATGTGAAATCGATTGCGAATTGGAAGTCGCTTGCAACTAGAAACTTAGTGTTACACTAAAAATCTATCTAAAACATTGGTTTTAGATGGTTTTTAAGAAGTTGTTTTTTTCTGAACTTTTCATTCCAATCAGTGTAGAAATGAATGAAAAAAACTGTAATATTGGTCGTGATTGTACTAAATATTGAAAATATACGAATACTAAATCGTTTATAAAGCAATATAATGTAGACTGATAACAGAACAGAGGTCGTCGATATCCGCGAGTAATAGGCCTCTCTTAAAACTTTTTTTATTAATAATATAAAACAACAATATCGTGGCGATATCAACATTGGGCGGCATTAAGGCTTCATATGACGCTAACCTTGGGTTAATTTTTATTTTATCTCAGAGTAAATACCGGTAGAAAAACTAAATATTATAGTTTAGACTATTATCAAGTGTATGACCGTAAAACGGTTCTAATGAGTTGCTCATATTCTTTAAAACAATATCTTTGCAAACACCTATTTACTACGTTTTTACAGGTTTACAAACTGGCGCTTGGAAACTATAAATGATTTGGACAATTTTTTGTTTGTGTTACAAGATCATATATTTATCTAGTGAATAAGAGTGAAACATATATTAATTCACTATAGAAAGTAGACTTTAAAGGTAGAAAACCTAAATTTCGCTTCGTCACGTTCGATTTTCACGCGCATACAACAAAGAACCCTAACGAAAACTCAGTGCTTCCGGAGATCGCCATTATTGTTTGTTTGCTGAACGCTGGAGTCAGTTGGAGCCTTAAGGTGGCCCAACCCGGCGGTATAACTCATTCGCGGGCACGGCACAAAACCGTGCTGTTGCGCTCTGGGACCTTCTCTGTTTCAAAGAAAAAGACAGGCTCCGTGATGAGCAAGATGCAACATGTCCACAAAATAGACAATGTGCATAGTGAATTATTTGGTAAGATTACGAAAATTTTAATTACAAAACGACTTATAGCTAAAAGTAAACTACGACCGCTGTATTCGAAAATCTTAAAACAAAATATAAATCTTGATTAAATAAGCTAAGTCTGATGACTAATCTTTTTAAGATGTTCCTACTTTATCATTGCGTAATCCACCTCCAAAGTTATTGTATAAACGCGCGAAAAATTCGAACTTTCGGACCTTATAAATTAGAAACTAAACAAAATTTCACAATGACAACGGTCATCAGTCATCATCAAATAAAGCTATTTTGAGCAAAATTTGGGATATCTGACAAGTAATACGGGCGTGATCTTCTTTCCCCGTTTGTATGGGGCGTTGAGCGGGTTGGGCCACCTTAAGAAAGTAAAACAAATATTCGAAAATACTACTGAAATAATTTCAATTGTGTTTGAATATACATTGAACAACATTTTTGTATTCTCTATTTGAGGTTCAAGGTAGATTTGTGTTCGTGTTTTCATAAACCTGGTCTTCTTTCAGCATTTCACGCATGCTATTAATCTGTTTACGCGTTATTGCGGAGAGTTCGTTTGCATATATGTATTTGCTTACGTTCATTGCCTTGCCACACTCCTCCGCCAAAACACCCAGTCGAATTAATAATTCGCAAATACGCAAAAAGTTATACCCTGCTGCAAACACTCGGGAGTGCCTGTGAGAACTTGAATCAAAGAGAAGTTAATTATTAAGCTCGGGGAGTTCCGGTACGCTTCCGGTCTCGTCCTATCGAACCCTACAGTTTTGGCCATTATTTTGTTTAATGCCTTTTATACTTGGCTTTGCTAAACGCTGGTGCCTTTTGAAAACATTTCACATACGCACATTCGTTTTGTCGGTAGACATAACTTAACGTATTGTTATGTTATGCGTAACAAAACACCTACGAATCATATGTTATATGAAATAATTCAGCAATGTTGATTGTTTATTGTTTATTAATGCACTGCACACGGTTTTCACATATTTTACCATTAGCCAGTTGAATAACAGCAGCGAAGAAACTGATTGACTGGTTGAATTTTTTCAACGTCCACTTAGTCTAAGTTTACAAAAGCTTTGACATACGAGACATACGAGTAAGTGGTACGTGTATTTGAAAACATATTATTTAAATTTCTTGTATCAATAACAGCAAGTATTTTCCATTGATAGAAAAAAACCTCATGTAAAAACACAACATTTAGATGAATTCACGAAAACCAACAATTCATGCCGTATGCAAAAGTTCATAACAAATATCAGTTTATTTACTAAGACTATGCCTGCCATTACATGTTGCCAATTGTAGCAGGCCAATCTCCACAAATATCACCCCTTTACGAGTATCACGCCGGGTACAGCCATTGCCTGCAGTTAATGTGTTTAGATTTATCATATTTTTTATTATTATCTTGCATTATTGTATTAAAACGACCTGAATAGCTATACTAGTATTAGGCATCTGATTACAGTACGAAATGTACATACCTAGTTCTTTCGCGAACACGGTATAGACAGTTCATATGCTTTTCAAATGATTATATACACAATTTGCCCATACAGCTGCGTCGCACCCTATGAATACGCAACATATGACGCCTCTCCTTCATTTTCTCTTCTTTGCGTCTATCTCTATTCCCTATTCACTTTGTCAATTAAGAGAAGCTACATCTCCACAGCGGCCTTTCTTCAGCACTGAGCATCGTAACCGTATTCATGGAGCAATCTACTTATATCGTAATTTATCTGCAGGTCCGACAACACGAGCGGCTATTCGGCGTGCTGCTCGGCTACGAAGCGGAGCTGGCGGCCGCAGCGGCGGCGGGTGAGGCCGGCAGCGAGCGCGGCGGCGGCGGCTGGGACGGCGAGCTGTGCGCCGCCGCGCAGACGCTGCTGCACCAGCACGCGGTGCAGGGCGACCTGAGCGCGCTGCAGGTGCAGCTGGCGCGCTGGGCCGCCGCCGTCAGGGTCAACTGCGAGGCCTCTATAGAGCCCAAGTGAGTTGAACCGCTGTTCCAAGCTGGCCAGAAACTGAAGGCGGCCGGGACGGCGTGCTGTGCGCCGCCGCGCAGACGCTGCTGCACCAGCACGCGGTGCAGGGCGACCTGAGCGCGATGCAGGTGCAGCTGGCGCGCTGGGCCGCCGCCGTCAGGGTCAACTGCGAGGCCTCTATAGAGCCCAAGTGAGTTGAACCGCTGTTCCAAGCTGGCCAGAAACTGAGGGCGGCCGGGACGGCGTGCTGTGCGCCGCCGCGCAGGCGCTGCTGCACCAGCACGCGGTGCAGGGCGACCTGAGCGCGTTGCAGGTGCAGCTGGCGCGCTGGGCCGCCGCCGTCAGGGTCAACTGCGAGGCCTCTATAGAGCCCAAGTGAGTTGAACCGCTGTTCCAAGCTGGCCAGAAACTGAGGGCGGCAGGGACGGTGAGCTGGTCAGGGCGACGTCATCGCGCTTCCGTTAGAGTCAATGGCGAGGCCTCTATAGAGCCCAAGTGATTGTCACTTTATAGTGACCCTCTACCCGTCCCCACTCTGTATCTGTATCCCGTGCAGGTACATGCACCGGCTGCTGCTCGAGATGGAGCGCGTGTGGGCGGGAGCGGAGAGCGGCGCGGCGGGCGCGGGCGGCGGCGCGGGCGGAGCGACGCGCGACGAGGAGCGCTGGCTCGCGGACTCGTTCGGCGAGTTCGTGGAGCGCAGCCTGCACCAGCTGCGCGTGCACCGCACTCTCTACCCAGCGCTGCACCCACCCAGTTTGAGCAAGTCAGTGCATAGGGTTTCATAGTCATCGAGTGAAGAAGCGGCTCGTAGCTGAGTGGTGCAGGGATTTACCTTGCATGCCAGAGGCTTGAGTTCAAATCCCCGCCCCAGTGATACATCAATTTATTTCTGTTTCTGAGTTTATTATTTATTTTATTTTATTATTGATTATGCATTTATGGCCTAGCTATATTTGAAACTTGTAACTTGTGAAATATCTGACGCTCATCTCATACTGTGTGTTCAGACTTTTTTTATGAAAATATTTGTCTAATTTGAGAATGCAAAGCACCAGAGTTTTATCTTCAAATTACAGCTGGACCATCAATCTACATAAAATGTACTTTTTGTAATCCAAATTCTTTGTAATTAGTTTTAAATATAATTCAATGTGCATTACTTACGTCCTTATGGAACTGAATTAAATCAGATCTTATCACGCCCTTAAGGTGGCCCAACCCGCTCAACTCCCCATACAAACGGGGAAAGAAGATCACGCCCATATTTCTTATCAGAGATCCCAAATTTTGCTCAAAAGAGTTTTATTTGATCGAACTAGATGTCTGATGACCGTTGGCATTGTAAAATTGTGTTTGGTTTCTAAGTTATAAGGTCCGAAAGTTCGAATTTTTCGCGCGTTTTATACAATAACTTTAAGAAAATCTTAAAAAGATTGGTCATCAGACATAGCTGTATAATATTATCGTATATATATATGTATAATATTTATAATCGATTTGGTTTTTGTTAGATTTTTGACTACACCTGGTTGTGGTTTACTTTTCGCTATAAGTCGTTTTGAAATCGAAATTTTCGTAAATCTTACCAAATCATACACTATGCACATTATCTTTATTGTGGACATGTTGCATCTTCCTCATCACGGAGCCTGTCTTTTTCTTTGCAACAGAGAAGGTCCCAGAGCGCAACAGCACGGTTTTGTACAGTGCCCGCGAATGAGTTAGTCCCGCCGGGTTGGGCCACCTTAAGGAAGTCAAGAGTTTTCAATGTTCATATCTTTTTTGTTAGCAATAATAAGCTATTAACCAATGTAAACTTAGTTGGTAAGTAATAAAGTAAAAGGCAAACTCCTTATCAAACTGAACAAAATCGACTCTTATCATAATCTTAACTATTCTGGTTTAAAAATCAATGGATCAAGTATTTATCCTGATGGTACGCCTTTTGTCTTATATCGCGATGACCGCGGGTTCAATACCGAGGGTTTGCAACTCTTTCCTCCTCATCGGTGCTGCATCGAACATGGTTGTAGGCTTCAACTGAGATTCTCTTCTGGGCAAATGCGTAGACAAGATTAAAATAAATCCTGCGTAAGTTAACACACGTGAGTAACCGCAGCATCGATAGACAGAATAATAAATAAAAACATTTGAAAATATTATAGTCCCGTCTTTTCTAGACCATCAAAACAGCTTGTTTTGTGGTCTTTAGTATGAGATATACGAAAGTAATTAAACGCAAACACAACTCCTTTATCAAACAAAACTCCAGTCCGGGCGTATGGAATTGCAAGTTGCAGATCAAACGAACAGGATGTTAAACTTTAAACGAGAATTCTAATGAAAATATACCGGAAATGGAAAATGCATTTAATTATATCTTTGTCTTTATGAAAACCAAGTAATATTTACATTTTCGTACTAATTGAGTTGGTCGTTTTTTTATGAGGAATATGTTATATTTTTTAAAATCAACCGTGATTTATGAATACACCAATAATGAATAAATGAATAAATACAATTATAAGAACAATTCGAAACAACAACATAATTGAACATAGGCGGACCTATCACTAAGAGTGATTTCTTCCAGTCAACCTATTGAGTGATAGAGGAGAGACAATCTTTATATCTGTGGGTAGGTACACAACGGCAATTTGAAAGGAAAAAAGAATAAAGCAAATACAATTAAATAAACACATAAAAACATACCGTATTAACATACATAAACCATAACTTACATAACAATATAAACATACTTTGAATTAAATAAACTGATACATATAATGCAATATATTTACATATATATTGTGTATCCACAATTTATGACCAAAGCAAAGATAATACCATTTTCTTTGATCATAATAAAAAACCGGCCAAATTCGAGTCGGACTCGCACACTAAGGGTTCCGTGCCATTGTACACGATTTAACACAAAAACACGTTTTTAGTATGGGGCCCCCCTTTATTTTTTAATGTTACCTATTTGTTGTTATAGTGGCAAAATAAATATGCACCCTATGAAAAATTCAGCTGCCTACCATTACGGTTCATGAGATACAGCCCTGTGACAGACGGATGGACGGACGGACGGACAGACGGACGGACAGCGGAGGTTTAGTAATAGGGTTCCGTTGGCACCCTTTGGGTACGGAACCCTAAAAAAAGGTATACAGGGATAAAAGTAGTATGTTCAGTAGGTTTTGTTTCGCTATGGTAATACGGTTTTACGTGGAATCCAAACCACGGCCAGCCTCAACGGTTGAAAATGGTCTCCTATCCAGAACCCGACTGCGCTCAGCAATGCTTCACCCAGCTTATCGAATCTCAAAGCGTCGGGCCACTGTGCTTCCCAGGCTGACGACATGTTCAGTTAATTTAAAATATTACGAGCCTAAAATAATATATTTTCATAAATTATATTAATAATAAATACCGATAGAGTGATAAGTATTGCAGGTATGTTTTCCCAAAACATAAGATGCATTTTATCCACAAAGCATTGGATTGTTTTACAATTAGCATTGATATAAAGGGTATAATCTAATCTATACTCTAAGTGTGTTCCGCGGAACCCTAGGGTTCCGCGATACCCCTGTAGGGGTTCCGCAACAATTTAGAACAAAAAACATACAAACATACAGGTGAAGCTAATAAAAGCGTGTTAAAAAATCAAAACACCTCTCTCTGGTCGAACGTTTTGACTCCGCCCGCCGCGCGTATACTTGTCCCTTTGATAAAAGCCGCCTCTGAATTACACGCTATAGTTGTGAACAAGCGACTTTCGGCTCTAACTTCAAAACATATATTCGAGATTGTTTGTTTGTTGAGAAGTATAGAAGCGGCGATCGCGCGTCAAGCCGCGTCAGTCAGTCGACGATTAGCTTTCGGAGCGATAAGTTCCCACCTACCTACTTACAAGCTGGCTAGCGAATTGGGGAATTTAAACGTGATATGAAACTAGTGTTTATTGTTCTACTGCCTGCTGTATTCTGAGTTTATCAGTTTTGTGTGAAGATTAGGGCAGCGAACATAAAACACTGCTGCTCCATACAGAAGTGCGATGGCTGTCGCGGGGTAAAACTTTAACAAGGCTATTTGAATTTGGAGCGGAGTTACAAATGTTTCTTTCAGCAGATACTTCTTTTAATTTGAAAGACCGTTTGTATGATAAAACTTGGTGTTTCCGATTGTTATTTTTTTATAGCGGATATCTTTAAAAAACTGATCGAATTGAATGTATCATTGCAAGGTAAACAGACATCAGTGTTCCAGGTCTATAAAAAAATAACTGCCTTCAAAAGAAAATTCGATTTTTGGATTGTTTTAATAATAAATAGGAAGCTTTACGTGAGTCAGTGAGTTTGTTATCGATAACGACTCAGAAATGTTTCAATATGATGTGTTTGAAGAATTGGTCCGATATCTCACTTCGATGCGCGCATCTTTTCAAAAGTATTTTCCCGAAGAACGGAATACAAAAATGAAACTGAATTCATGGATTCATAATCCTTTTTTACCCAACTTGCAAAAGCTCGAAAATATACCAAACGAGATATATGAATCTATTTTAGAAATGTCATCAGACACAAGTATGGAGTGACTGTTCAAAACGACGCCTCTCAACGATTTTTGGTGCAGAATCCGTGATGAACATCCAATACTTGGCAAAATAGCTCTGAATATTCTTCTCCCGTTCCCAACAACATATCTGTGCGAAACAGGATTCTCAACCTATGCAGCCACGAAAGCAAAATATCGCAATAGACTGGACGCCGAACGAGACGTTAACTGTCTTCTATCAAACCTGATATCAACCAATTAATGAAAAATAAAAAACAGTTTCATACCTACCATTAGTATTTTTTTCTGTTTTAATATCTTCTAATTATGTACTTGCCAAGTGGTAAAGTAAGTAATAATTAGTAAGTAAGTTACATTGTACTTTTATTAAGCTTGTCAATAAAGAATCCACTTTTAAAAACCGGCCAAGTGCGAGTCGGACTCGCACACGAAGGGTTCCGTACCATCGTACAAGATTTAACACAAAACAAATCACATACAGTTTATTGTATGGGACCCCCCTTTAATTTTCATTATTTTTTTATTTTACCTATTTGTTGTTATAGCGGAAAAATAAATACACACTCTGTAAAAATTTCAGCTGTTTACCTATTACGGTTCATGAGATACAGCCCTGTGACAGACGGACGGACTGACGGACAAACGAACTAACGGACGGACGGACTGATGGACGGACGGACTGATGGACGGACGGACAGACAGCGGAGGCTTATTAATAGGGTTCCGTTGGCACCCTTTGGGTAGGAACCCTAAAATTGATCTTTACAGGGGAGTAATTTAGTAATCCTCCTAAGCTTAAGCAAATCCTCTAAAAATATACATCAATGCTAATCGTAAACAACGTGATTGTTTCGTGTTTAATCTTGTACGATGGTACAGAACCCGTCATGTGCGAGTCCGACCCGCACTTGGCCGGTTTTTTGTATAAGATGTCTCGATCGTTCTATTTAAAGCAGAATAAGAAATAAATATCAAATACCAACATTATTAAAATTTCAATGACCATTTACTGTCATATTCAAACATCACTTCAAGATGTCAGACACCTATCAGACGACATTAAAAAGTTATTATCACGCATAAAAACACGGCATGAGCTCATTAAAAAGTTATTTTCTCACATCAAATATTCCACTCCAGTCAGTATAATTTAGGGGAAAAAATCCAAGAAAAACAGTTCCGTGGGTCTTTTGAATTTCTCTCTCCAATGTAAACAAGTGTGAAGTCTAAAAATGTGATATTTTATTCCGTTTGTTCCAGGCTGGAGTACCTGCTGAGATGCTTGAACCAATTATCGCAAATGAAGGCTTTCTGGAAGTGCTGTCCTTTTAACAAGGAAATAAGGTAACCGTTCTTCCTTGATTTTTCGGCTACAATATTTCGTTAAAATTAGTCCCAATTAAATAAACGAAGCGACACTGGTAATTGAGGTAAGCATTCTTTTCATGTTTGTTCTGTTTCTGCAGATTATAATTAAATTAAAATTGCTTTCATTCAGAAGAGATCCGAGGAAAAAAAAGATTAACGTATTGGAATTCGCAGGGGGAGAGGGGAGAGGAACTCCTGAATCTCATGACACTAGTGCACACCGAGCTGCAGCAATGCCTTACCTACTACGACCCGATTTTCGTTGTGTTGTCGACAGAGGCGAGATAGTGAGTGCGCTGCGCAAGGGCACGGCTGAGTGGTACGAGTCGATGTGCGTGCAGGACTCGCAGGGGGAGAGGGGAGAGGAACTCCTGAATCTCATGACACTAGTGCACACCGAGCTGCAGCAATGCCTTACCTACTACCACCCGATTTTCGTTGTGTTGTCGACAGAGGCGAGATAGTGAGTGCGCTGCGCAAGGGCACGGCTGAGTGGTACGAGTCGCTGTGCGTGCAGGACTCGCAGGGGGAGAGGGGAGAGGAACTCCTGAATCTCATGACACTAGTGCACACCGAGCTGCAGCAATGCCTTACCTACTACCACCCGATTTTCGTTGTGTTGTCGACAGAGGCGAGATAGTGAGTGCGCTGCGCAAGGGCACGGCTGAGTGGTACGAGTCGCTGTGCGTGCAGGACTCGCAGGGGGAGAGGGGAGAGGAACTCCTGAATCTCATGACACTAGTGCACACCGAGCTGCAGCAATGCCTTACCTACTACCACCCGATTTTCGTTGTGTTGTCGACAGAGGCGAGATAGTGAGTGCGCTGCGCAAGGGCACGGCTGAGTGGTACGAGTCGATGTGCGTGCAGGACTCGCAGGGGGAGAGGGGAGAGGAACTCCTGAATCTCATGACACTAGTGCACACCGAGCTGCAGCAATGCCTTACCTACTACCACCCGATTTTCGTTGTGTTGTCGACAGAGGCGAGATAGTGAGTGCGCTGCGCAAGGGCACGGCTGAGTGGTACGAGTCGATGTGCGTGCAGGACTCGCAGGGGGAGAGGGGAGAGGAACTCCTGAATCTCATAACACTAGTGCAGATTGAGCTGCAGCAAGGCCTTACCTACTACCATCCGCTTTTCGAAACGTGAGCTATATTTTTATTTTATATTGAACTTGATGTTTGTATATTTTTCGTAACTGGACATGGGTAACTAATAATATGCCTACAGTCATAATGTTAGCCCGAGATACCACGTCAGAAACAGGTACCATGTAAGGACCATTCTTACATTTAAATTCAAATTCAAATTCATGTACTTTATTGGCAACAAAAACAACAATTTGGTACGATTTAGAAATGTTTAACAAGAAACTAGTATGCATTTGATGTATCCTAATGAGATAATTGTATACCAAAAGGTGATAGCTCAGCATAATTCCTAAGCGGCCAGTACTACCTGAGTTGAGCTGACTGCAAGGTGCTTGTTTTCAGCAGGTACCTGTCAATAAATTTATTAAATATTAAATTATGAGGCGTCGCACTGCTCTTCTCGTACGTGAGTGAGGAGTGCTGCGATAACACTAAAATAAAAGTAAACTTTAAGGTTGCGTTGTTGCCGCACTAGAATATTTGTAACATGTGATATGTAACTATTAAGAGTGTGAATGTGTATGTACATATAGTTTGTGTGTAAGTGTTGGGTATGCTAAGGTAGTAATTAATGCAGGATTGTGAGTTTTTACATAGATATTTGAACATAATCAGAAAAAGAGGTTACTCGGATATTGTTTCTGTGACTGCCATAGCAATATCAAGGCATCCAGAGTATCGCTTAGAGAACTAATTTATTGCTATTATATCTAGCACAAATAAAGCCGTTACTTTTTCCACCATTTCTAACAGGCCCCTATTGTTTCAGGACGAACAGCATACCGTATTTCTCCGTCGTTTTTATGCAGATAGACAAAATGGTGAGTCCGTTATCAGATGCTCTTTAATCGCCTTGATTTACAAAGCTTGCTTCTTGTAATAACGAGTAACGAAGAGGAAATGGGCCCCTGTTTATTGCAACGAAGTAATTAAGTCTCTGTTACTTCGGAGATGCCTTAAATGCTCTCCTATCACAGGGCTTAGCATTTATGTGCGTTAAATTGGAGACAGCCTGTTGATAAGGGAATGAAAGCGAAGAGTCTAAGGCAAGTAATTAAATGTCCATATAAAAGCGTTTCATCATCTTGTACTACTTGTAATGTTTAATGTACGATGTTTAATTAATACTAAACCAGTCAAAGTATATTTATTGCTAAATTACCGGCCGCACGATGAACGATGTTTCATTGATTATATACTGGATGTAAGCGACCGCCGATCCCTTTCTTAACTCATAGCTCGAAATGGTGAAAACCTCATTAAGATGGTTATACTAGCCACTACGAATGGTTTGATTGCGTTAAGTTCCTGATCTCTATGGATTGAGGACATAAAAAAAACATATATAATTCCAGCTAACGTTCTACCAAAACAGAAAGAAAAATGTTACAGAAATTGATATTTTATGCATGGAAAAAAAATTGTAGTCAGGTCTTAAATATATTCTTTTTCAAGTTTGCGGCATATATTGATATTAACTAATATTTATTTTAATACCATTTCAAAGATCTTAACATTATCTACCCATTCAGCGAAGAACATGTTTAACTTTTCCCAATTTCTTTAACAAAACAATAAAAAAACCGGTTTCGCGCGTTATGCGGGCTGGTCACATTTAGAAAAAATTATTTCGAGCTGCTCTAAGCGACGTCGGGCTCTGGCTATCTCGTTTTAATCGCAAAAATTGGTCCAAAATGTTTAGGTATGAGGATGCTCTTAAAGCCAATTAAAATCATAGATGAGTGTAGCTGGGCTTATTGTTTACAGCGTCAGTGCTTATAGTAACGAAATCATCTACCTTTTGATATATTGCGTTCATATTATTGCGAATATGCCGACAACTTACTTAAAAGCTCGCCAACTATTATGTAACGCAAGCTCCGTAACTATTAAAAGCGTAGTTTCCATGAACTAATTTATGCAAAATAATTAACAATTTGAGTCACCTTTCAACGTGGTGGGTTAACTTCACACTGTAGTTAAAAATTAATCGAAGGGGTATCACTAAATTTGAACGATTTGAACGCAATTATTTGATTAATTAGAGTTTCGATCCATTAGAGATAAGGTGACTGTTGAATATTAATCTGTTTATGGGCAGTTGTCAGAAGACGTGAAGCAGTGCGTGGAGTGGTGGCTGGCGGAGGGGTGGTGCGGTGTGTGGGAGGAAGAATCTTACGACGAGCATGGCAACTCAGGTATTCACGGCGCAAATTTACAAAGCTTTATTTTATTATGTAACTGAAAATGTTTAGTTAATATTAGACAGACCGTAATAATATTAGCCTAACGTACCACATAGGAACATGGTGCCATGCCTGGACATTCCTTAATTTGCTCGGCTACATTGAACTGGATGGAAAACACAAATAATTTTCATTGCTGCTACGACCACCGTTCATTCAACACGATGGTACCAATTTGGGCGGGATTAACCCTACCACTTATATAACAAGTAAGAAAGGGACCTACAGTTTTACGTGGAATCCGTACCACGATCGGCTACAACAGTCGAAAACGGTCACCCATCTAGAACCCAACGGCGCTCAGAGTTGCTTTATCCGAGTATACCGAGGCTGACAAATCTCATGGGAGGGTTTGGCTAAAGGAACACAATAGGTACATTTTGAGATAATTTAATACAGAGTTTTTCTAGGTCATACATAATTCCATACGAAATGAAATTTTGAATATAAGTAATTACAAATTGAAAAAAAAATCAACGTTCAACCGTTTCATGATTAAATTGCAATCATCGTTCTGTATGGGATGATACACGGGAATTTACAGGTTCATTTTTCAAGTGTGCCTTCACTGCCAAATCCATCCATGGCCTTGACATCAGCTCACATCAGTCAGAACATCTTTGTTGTGTGCACACAGTGGTGCGGGTGTCGGCGCGGACGCTCCCGTTCGAGGTGCTCACGGCGCTGCGCGAGCTGGGAGCGGGCGCGGCGCATGCGCAGCCGCAGCACGCGCACGACCCTCCGCCGCAGCTCTCGCTCGCGCACACGTGAGTCCGCCTCACTCCCTCCTCGCCCCGAACTATATCGGTGTATGGAAATACAAAAAAAAACATGCGTCATGGTAATGCTGCGAAAGTGCTACAACCCGCAATTTACCAATAAGCAAACAATATTTGCTACTAGAGTGCTATTAGCCTACTTAGCAACGCTACGACGCACGGTGCTACGGCTTAATTTTGACTTTATATCTAGCAATTATTTGCGGTGTATGCAAATACAAAAAAAAAACATGCATCATAGCAATTCTACGAAAGTGCTACAACTAGTATACGTGTAAATGTTATTGGCAACTATATTTGCTACGAGATTGCCATTAGCCCGCGTAGCAACGCTACGGTGCGCGGTGCTACGCCGTAATTTTATCTTTTTATCTAGCAATTCTTTGCGGTGTGTGCAAATCCAAAAATAAAACATGCATCATGGCAATGCTACGAAAGTGCTACAACTCGTAGACGTGTAAATGTTATTCGCTACTATATTTGCTACGAGAGTACCATTAGCCCGCGTAGCAACGCTATGGCGCGCGGTGCTACGCCGTAATTTTATCTTTTTATCTAGCAATTCTTTGCGGTGCATGCAAATCCAAAAATAAAACATGCATCATGGCAATGCTACGAAAGTGCTACAACTCGTAGACGTGTAAATGTTATTCGCAACTATATTTGCTACGAGAGTACCATTAGCCCGCGTAGCAACGCTACGGCGCGCGGTGCTAAACCGTAATTTTATCTTTTTATCTATATTTCTTTGCGGTGTATGCAAATACAAAAAAAAACATGCATCATGGCAATGCTACGAAAGTGCTACAACTCGTAGACGTGTAAATGTTATTCGCAACTATATTTGGTACGAGATTGCTATCAGCCCGCCGGTTTCCATAGCTTTAGGTGAACTCGATAGTTGTTTTGTTTTTCCGTTCGAATAGGCGCAAATTGCTTACGAAATCTTTTGAAGTTACGTAATGTTTGGAATAGAGAGAAATAGGTTCTAGCTTGGAGAGACTAACCCATCAATAGCATGAAATGTAGAAGCATGCAATGTTCGCAACTCTCGCATCTTCTGTAAAACCAATCGAGTTATTCTAGTTAGTATAAATGGAAGTGCTTTAAAAAAAAAAAATCATAAATTGTTTCCTAATTAGTTACGTACCACCGTATTCTTTCCCACCGGTAAAGTGACCGCATCAGTGTTAAATTTCTTTATTTCTAAAATAAATATAGGTCATGACTTGGCCACTCGGCGTTAGAATTTTGATGATGTGTGAGATAGTGTGTCAGTGACCAAATTACAGAACGTCATCTGGAGATTGTTCGTAAACTTTAGGTATTAATAATGGTAATTTAGGTATTTAGTATGTCATCTTGGTCACTGAACATTTCGGCCTCATGCTTTATCCACAACGAAGTTACAAAGGTGACAAAAGTGCCCTAAACGGCTTCTAGAAAAGGAAAGTACAGCTGTGCTTTTACTCGACTTGAATTGTTAATAAATGTTCCTTATTATTATATTAATTACCACTAGCTGCGGTACCCGGCTCCGCTCGGGTCAATGTAGTGTTGGATTGATTTCGGTCTGAATTATTTCTTGTATAAAAAGTAACCCACCAAAAGGCTGGTCCAGGACTATGTATCCATCTACCAAATTTAATCAAAATCGTTTGCCCCTTACAGATTTATTATTAGTATGGATTATAAAAAAATATGTTCAAAACTTCGTTCAAATATGTTTTCTCCATCTCAGGTGGTTTGAGCCACTGGTTGATCGGTGGCTTGCCGTTACAAAAACTATGGCCATACAGAGGGTTCGCGCCGCCGTGGAATTAGGTGAGTTACCAATCGTTTTTTTCGATCACACCTGAATGAGTTGTATTTTTGTGATAGAACTAAGGAATATTTTAAGACACCTAAACATGTTTTTAAAAATAAAGTTCAGTTTAAATTTCAAATAAATTTCAGCACAAAATAAGCAAAATAAAAGATTAAACATACGGACCGATTTATGTGTAATGTTAAAATTATTTGAATACATAATACAGTAGATGATTTTATGTATTTGTTGGATACGACATTGTCGTTATCATTTTGATTTGAGGTCTTCAGATTACCTTAAATCAGTTAACATACTGTGTATTAAATAATCCTACTTCACTCCTGTGCAAGACCTTGTTGTATCGATCTCCAGTTAGAGCTCGTAGCCTAGTGGCGCGGGGACTGGCCTAGCGTACCAGAAGCCCGGGTTCAATACCGACTTGCACCACTGTCTTTCTCTTTCAGAGTTCGATAAGTGCATTTCGTCACGAATGCGAGCTGCTCCATGGTTCGGAATCCATGTAAAACTGTAGGTCCCCTTCCCCTACTAGGTGGTAGGGTTTAAGCCCGCCCGGGTTGGTACCATCGCATTGGATGAAAAGATGGTCGAAGCGGCAATGAAAAATTGTCCGTGTTTTCCATCCAGATCAATGTAGCCGTGCTCATAAAGGAAAGGTCCTGGCATGGCACCAAATTCCTTCGGGAATGTGGTGAATTGGGCTAATATTATAACGGTAGTTATGTGGTATTAGCCATCCATGTCAGGTCGCATAAAAAAAAACCATGATCATTTGTTAATCTCTAATTCTGTATTCGTGTGACGAATTTAACTTCCTGGTCGACCTAATACGCATTTATTTTTAAATTAAATGTTGCAATTTCCATAGCTACAATTTATTTCAAAGTATTGATGGGCCAATAAAATAATTTGTCCTTTTGTGTAACCTTATTTCTGTATTCTATAAGCTGTAATATCGTAGCAAGCTCGGCTGTTCAAATTATATTTAAATAAAAAACACAACCCAATGTGTTATCAAACTTGTATGGAAACGTTTATATAAAACTGTTACAACAGGTTCCAAGAAATATTAAGGTTGTGTTTCAGTAAACTTTCAGATAAGCAACGTAGAATAATAAAACGTGCCGCCACACCATAAAACTGATTTTAGATAAGAACTGATAAGCAAGAGCCATTAGGTTGTAAATAAGATTCACGCTGAAACCCCTTACTTACCTACCTATAATTACCATAAAATATATTATTGCTGTGAACGGCGAAGCTTCCATCCTACCCGAAGGCAGGACAACCAAGGCTCAAGTTAAATTCATGTTGTGAAGGGAAAGAATTGCTTTTACGAAACGTTTAAAAACACCGCCCGAGAAATTGATAAATACAGCTTTGGCGAGCTCACGCAAAGTCTATACTTTACAATGGGCGAAAACAGCAAAGTTTTGTCAGCAAATTTTCTGAAAATACAAGCTTCAAACTTTTGCTTTTTCATTGTTACTGAAATTGTATATCTTATCTTGATTTAATTAAATTAAAGTGAAAAGAGAATTTCTGTTATCGAAATTGAATGGAGAAAAAATTCAGGACAAAAAAAAACAACTTCTATTAAATAATAGTTGCATCTGATTCCAATCTATATTTTGTAAGTACCTGCTGTCTAACGTGCAAAACATATTCCATGAGCACATTCTGACACGAATTACTTTGCGCCAGACGACGGCGATATGTTTTCATGAATATTAGGAAACATCTAACGGTCATGCCCTCCATGACCATTGAATAGGAAGAATAAAACACCCGAAAAACCTTGCAATAAATACTCATTGTATGTTACGGCTAAAGCCCGATGTTGGTTAATTTTCGAAATATTTTTTACTTGAAGGTAACTAACGTTTTCAAGATATACCTGTGTCGAGGGCACTAATTTAGAGATTATGGTAACAAAAATAATAAGCTCAATAAATTTTTTTTTATACAAAAAAATTAAAGTTCCAATTTTTTTCATAAAATTGACTATTTATTGGTGCACTCAACATGGATATGAGTGCAAAAATCCAAAAAGCTACAAGAAAAAATATAATTTTTAACTTTAAGCAACATCGGGCTTTAACCGTAATATATATATTTATTAGGTTTAAGTAATTTAAAATTAAGGATTGTTCACATTGTGGGTTGTCGTTTCCTCGTAGTTCTTAGTTCTTTTCCTTATACCGTTTTCAAACATTTAGGTTTGGCATTACAATTTACGTTAATGCGGACCAAAAAAAAAGACGAAAAAACATCATAACTTATCATAGAGTACATCCTATTTGTATGTAACCTTTAGACAAGTGAAGTATATTTCAGGGTTTTCCATCACTGAGTTGATCTAATCCGCGGAGCGATCAAATTAAGTTAGTTTTTTAGGTACAATGACGAATCATAAACCCTGTTTTTTATTTTTTAATGATTTAATACATCTAGACCAAAAAATTCAAACATCCCAGCCCTGGACGCCATTCATCCAGGCAATATCAGCTAATGTAACAATTTCTCATTCCAATCGAGCCATACAACCTTCTTAGGTGAGAAGGCTCTAGTACGTTGGTTTCCCTCGAGCATACGCGGTCACGGCTCCCCTCGGCGAGCGGCCTTTAACACGAAAAACCTTAAGTCCGAAACATTAGGGCGGCTATGGACTCTGGAGCAATAATTCAACTTGCTCGCATTTCGTTGCAGATAACGATCGGTAAACAGCACGCGCGTGGTCACGCGATGCGAGCGCGGCTTTGGTAAAGTTGCCATTGTTCGTAAAATGTCGGTTGGCACATCAATTTAGTTAAGTTAAACGATAACGATTAAATCAACAGCAGCGTAGCGATTTATTAATTAAAAACAGAAAATAACTCCTAATTTAGGTACTTACATTTAAAAAAAATGTTTTTAATTAAATAATGCTTTCGAAATAACCCTTTCATTAGTTCGAGGTATAACAGCGCTGTCAGCCTCAATGGCCCAGTGGCGCGACACTTCGGCGATCGCTCTCCGAAGTTAAGCAACGCTGGGTCCGGTCTGGTCTTGGATGGGTGACCATTCGACCGTTGAGAGAGGCTGGCCGTGGTTCGGATTCCACGTTAAACAGTACCTCCCCCCCCTCTTCCTTACATACTAGGTGGTAGGGTTAATCCCGCCCGGGTTGGTACCATCGCATTGGATGAACGATGATCGAAGCGGCAATGAAAATTGTCCGTGTTTTCCGTCCAGTTCAATGTAGCCGTGCAATATAAGGAAGTTCCTGGCATGGCACCTAGTTCCAATGTGGTGTGTTGGGCTAATACCATGACAGAAAGTGTGGTATTAGCCATCTATACCCAGTCACATAACAAAAAAAATTAGTACATTTTTAAACCTGATTAAAGTTCTTGCAGGATAATGAGATTGATGGGATTTTTTTAATACTCTTTGCGAGATTTGATGAATTCGTTTATTTTCGTTGAAACCATCCTCATTATGCTATACATTTATTCACTTTCCCATACATTTCTTAGTGATCATGCTTATCTGCAACGACTGAGCGATACTTTAAAATTATCTGTCTGACGAATATGACAAGTAGTGAATTAGAATTATCTTTCTAAAGTGAACTACTCATCTGTTATATTTTATTGCAGATCGCATGGTGGAAGGGGAACATATTGTCAAGCATAGCACGTCTTCTATGGATACGGCTGCCTGGTTAGTATACCTACGTAATTTACGGATGGCGCTTTCCCCGATAATCCACATCCAATTTACAAAACGACTGGTTTACGGTTGGTTATTTTCTGCCTCCCGCCCTCCGTGGAAATATTAATATGCAACTAGTCCTTCGAGCTATCTTAGGGCCGAGTGCACGACGCCTCGTAATATGTTATCCGTTACGGATCACATTTTACGATGATGTGACAGCTAATCGCCCATCATATGAATTTGAGTTGCACGTAACATATTTTCGTCAAAGTTAGCTTGCCAGCCGTCACACCACAAATAGTCCCTCGAAACAATCGGAAAATGTTTGCTGTATGGCGACTCTCAGCACCGCCTGAGCTGACATAGTACTGCCCTTCTTCCACAGTATATTATCAGAAAGAGACAGGCACAATTAAAGCACCATCTAGCGTCAATCATTAGTACTAACAAACAAAACAGTTGCTCTTGGAGCCGCGGGGTGGCGCTACTAGCGCCCAAGATGTCGGCTTGATATCAGCTGTTGGTAGCACCACAGATTACATAGATGTGGCGCCGAAATTTTTAATCTGTGGAACCGGGTGGCAGGCTAATAATTATGAGAATAAGAATGCAAAAATGTAAAAATAGTGACTTATGATTCTTTGAATTATTATTTGATCGTGATGTTGACGGTGATCAATGGGTCGGGAGTGATTACGACTAGCGGTTAACATCAGCGATCAACGAAATGTTTAAGTTTCGTGCAACGCAAAATTTGCCTGATCAGGCCTTAATCATACGTTGACGGTGATGTTGACGAGCATGACGGTACGTGCAACCGGCCCTTAGTGAGATAGGCAAACTTACAAATTAATTATGTCCGTCATGTAAGAAGTTCTTAGGCGTCCAAAATGTTGCTAAATAAATGCATAATTTTCCTGTAAGAGGTCAATATTCCTACAGTCCTGATAGAGTCGTTCAAATAATCTGAGAGGCCATCGTCCAATCCACTGAACGGACCGAAGAGACGAGTAGTGGCTTTCGGAAGGTATAACATGGAGCCACTAAGCTACCCAAATACATAACCAAGCCTTTATCCATATTAGGGGCAGCTAAGGATTGGCAGCTGACATATATGAGATGCGCTCCCAGATGTCTTTAGAAATCTGTGAAGAAATATTTAGAGGCATATATCCAGCAGTGGATACAAACACGCTGAATGACTGACTGTCATAGGGAAAGTATTCGAGACCGGGTTTCTCCGCGTTCAAACCTTCGCAGACTTGTTGTTTAGGCTTGATGCCACCGAAACATCAGCGTTAATGATCTAGATTTACCACTCCTAGTCCTTACTTATATCACGACCTATTTTCATTTATGGAATGGACATAGATGGCCAATATTACACCTACTAGCATATTAGTGGCCCAAAACACCGCATTTCCGGAGGAATTAGGTGCCGTGCCAGTTCCTTCCTTTTAAGCTTAACTATATGAAAATTGTAGACAGTTTTAAATTGCTGTTTGGACCATCTTCCGCCTCTTTGAACCGTATGGCTGCAAATAAAGTATTTTTTCATTTAATTAAATATTTCATCTATGTCACCTAATTCCTTCGTGAGTGTGGTGCGTTGGTCTAATATCATGATGGTGGGCTCGATAAAGATAGAGTCACAAACGTGCTTTGAACCAAGGAGCGACGCGCATTCTCAACGAGAATGCAAAGGAGACGACCGGCGTTAACCGCCGGGCTGCGGGCCGCGCAGTAATTGGAGCTGTCATCGCAGCATGTACCAGATGCGGATGACGTGGCGGTCGGTGGGCGGCGGCGGCGGCGGGGGCGGAGCGCGGCTGGTGGAGGCGGCGTGCGCGGCGGCGCTCCACTACGCGGACCTCCTGCACGCCGCGCTCGCCAACCACGACTATTACGAAAACAACGGTCCGTCCTCGGCGCCACTTTTATTAATTTTAGGTGGACCTTCTCGCTCAACTCCCCATACAAACATGGAAAGAAGATCATGCTCACATTTCTTGTCAGAGATTCAATTTTTTTCTCAGAATAGCTTTATTTGATCGAACTAGATGTCTGATGACTGTTGGCATTGTAAAATTGTGTTTGGTTTCTAAGTTAGAAGTTCCGAAAGTTCGATTTTTCGGGCGTTTTATACAATAACTTTGGAGGTGGATTACTCAACGATGAAATAAAAACATCTTAAAAAGATTAGTCATCAGACCTAGCTTGTTTCATTACAATTTATAATCAATATGGTTTTTATTAGAATTTAGACTACAGCGGTACTTTTAGCTATACTTAAGTCGTTTTGAAAAATAAAATTTTCTTAAATCTTAACAAATCATACAATATCCGCATTGTCTGCTTTGTGGACATGTTGCATCCTCCTCATTACGGAGCCTGTCTTTTTCTTTGAAAGCGAGAAGGTTCCAGAGTGCAATATCACGGTTTTGTTCCGTGCCCGCGAATGAGTTAATCCCGCCGAGAAGAGCCACCTTAATTAGTGTTTTTGGCGTATGTCTTTTAATCAATTGTAGTCGGTCCAAACATTTATTTTACTTTCGACATAAAAACGTATTTTTCATGGAACCAGATATGGATGGTTAACACCATACAATGGTGAAGAAATCTTAAAGTGACCTCGCCTAAGAAACGTCCAAACTGTCAACAAAGTTGTATTTAAGAGTTTTTAGATGCAAGATGTACTCTACGATGTGGTTAGAATAAGGTTTGGAGGAAAATAAAAGCAGAATATTGGCTTCAAACAAATTTTAATGTAATAGACCAGCACGTAGGTTTTGTTATTGTGATATTTTCTTTCCTACGACTTCATTTGATTAGCATAATTTCGGACAAATATAATTTTCAGTATAATAACCAGAAAGTAAATTAAAACTGTTTAATTTTATATGGTATCTGACAGCTTGGACAGATATTTTAGGTGAGGTCGCTTAGAAGCTACCTGTGGTGATTAATAAGCAGTTTTCTTCCCTATTACAATGAATTTCCCTAAGGAATTAGACTAGCTATAAAGATTTAAAAATATATTCAAGAAGAATTGTTTAAAATCGAACATGTTTTGACGTAGGAAACAGGTTTCTCTGAGGGTATCAGAGCGAAATCTTTGTAGGTAAATAATGGGTTTCAATTTTAAAATGTGGGCTCTTAGCATTTAACCTTTTTTCAGGTCAGAACAAGAGCATCGAAGAGATCTGCACAATTGTTAATAACCTGGAGTACGTGAGACGCTCTCTCGCTGAATATGAGGATGAAGTAATGTAAGTGTACCCTCTTTTGTAGTCTTTCTACGTACATAACAATAAATACATACAAACATATAAAATAATTGATATGTCATCGACTTACCAATCATCGGATAAAACCTTTATTTTATTTTCAGAATTATCAAAATAAGAAAACCACGTGAGTTCTAAACAGACAAATCACAGAATATATAAGGAAAGAGAAGTGTCATGCAAGTTACTTGCGACTCTGCAGTAAGCGTAATTGTGCATATAATCGTATAGGAAGCTGGCGCGTCGGGTGACACATATTCCAAACATCGTCACCGTGCGCGTATGCTCCAGAAATTCGTTCGCCAAGTCAGTTCCCACCCACGCGCTAGATGACACATCTCTTTCCTTTTTTAATCTGAAAGCCTAACTGTGTAAATATTCCATACTCAATTATGCAAGTTTTGCATCGATTACATTTTGGATTGGATTTTGGCTTTCCTCTTTAAGCAATTAAAATTACTTTTTAACTCTTTTCTCACCGCCTTGATAACTTTGGACAAGTCACTAACACCCCAACGTATGCGACTAGTCGCATGTAAGCTTGCTTCTAACCGACGTCATATGAACTAATTACATGAATTTAAAATTGTTAAAGTTAGATATAACGGTTTAATACTGTACTAAGCCAAAGTCATTAAAAACGTAATTCAAGGTGTCAAAGCATAACGCTGGTTACATGAACGGTCTTACGTTATTAACATGTTGGCTTGAATTTTTCCCCGAAAAAATCCCACGCGAAAATCAATACAATTTTACGCTTTCATTGCATTAGTGTTATGGCTCAGCGTGATGTCAATGTTCAATAAAACGTGTTGATGGCCGAATTCGTAAAACTATACTGTCGATAAAAGGTGTCATATTGCGTTCCATTCTTTTATGAGTTTGCCACGACCTGAAAATGACTCTCAGAGTTTTGCTAGTGAATTGGGTTGCTATCGGATCTGTATTATTTATTCTCTTAGAAATATCTCGCTCCTTTTTTAGGGTTCCGTACCCATAGGATGCTTAGGATTCTGTACCTAAAGGGTGCCAACGGGACCCTATTACTAAGCCGCCGCTGTCCGTCCGTCTGTCACAGGGCTGTATCGCATGAACCGTAATATTTAGGCAGCTGAAATTTTCACAGAGTGTGTATATATTTTGCCGCTTTAACAACAAATAAAAGGGTAAAATAGAAAAAATAAAGAAATTCAAGGGGGCCCATTCAAAGAACCTTTTTCATTGTGTTAAATCTTCTAAGATGGTACGGAACCCTTCGTGTGCGAGTCCAACTCACATTTGGCCGGTTTTTAACATACGTATAATATATATGGATATGTTTGACTGCAGAGAAAAAATAAGTACGTTAGGAACTTACTTTTAAAAAAGGAGCTCTAAAATAAATCCTTATTTCTGACGAGACTACGCCCCGGTTGCACGAAGAAACAGCTGAGTTAATCAATGTTCAAACACGTCACTTGATGTCGCGTGATTCGCATAGAGTTCCTTCCATACTGTGTTGATTTTGATTTTTTGTCCTTTTGTGCACTCGGCCCTTAGACTGGTCTGATATCATATAAAAAATACCGTAATGCGGCATACATTTCATGCTTTTGGATACAAATTAGCGATCCTATTTTCATTCCTTTTTTTATTTTAAAATGAAAACTATTTTTTTACCAAGGTTAATGTTTTTTTAAATACTGTATTCAATACATGTATTTGCGCAGTATTTTTACGGGACTCATAATATAAAGGTAATTCTTTCAATCATGATACACTTGCATTGCACTGTATTCAAAAGGATTGCAATAGCTCAACATATTTACAATAATTTATTATATCATTCCCTCTACATTTATACGTTTGACTTTATATTATGATGCACAACCCGAATATATAATGATATTAAAGTAACTCATAACATTTTATTAATGGTTAACGAAAAGCCAGACGGGTCTATGGATGTTCCAATATTTTACAGCATAAGTCTCTGTTACCATTTCGAAAATTGAAAACTCCTGGCAAAATACTAAATATTTCTAAACAAAAGTGTGGACATTTTAGCCCAAAAAGCCTGAAGCCTGAATTGCTGAAATATTCGAGCAATGCTGCTTTCGCTTTATTAATAAACAAATTGTCAGCTTGTAGAAAATTCAAGCATTAATTAAAAACTCCTAAAATACGAGCTCCGAGTTGATTACATGTCAAAAAATAGTTATCTTTGAAAACATCCTATGTTGATCAGCTGGCCTGAGAAAATAGTTATTATATTATATTTTTTTCGATTGTGGGTTAAACATTCCGAACAAAGGAAAACAGTATTCTGAAGAAAATGTAACCACTAATGTAACATCTTTGATCAATCTACTAATTGAACGAATTTTTTTTTTATGCCACCTGACATGGATGGCTAATACCACACAACTACCGTTATGATATTAGCCCAATACACCACATTCCCGAAGGAATTAGGTGCCATGCCAGGACCTTCCCTTTATGAGCACGGCTATATTGAACTGGATGGAAAACACGGACAATTTTTCATTGCCGCTTCGACCATCTTTTCATCCAATGCGATGGTACCAACCCGGGCGGGCTTAAACCCTACCACCTAGTAGGGGAAGGGGACCTACAGTTTTACATGGATTCCGAACCATGGAGCAGCTCGCATTCGTGACGAAAATGCACTTATCGTACTCTGAAAGAGAAAGACAGTGGTGCAAGTTGGTATTGAACCCGGGCCTATGGCACGCTAGGCCAGTCCCCGCGCCACTAGGCTACAAGCTGCTTAGTTATTCTATGCTTAATTGTTAATTTTTGTACCTGTCAAAAACGAATTACTCTAATTAAACTCTAACTGTAACCTTGCTGTCTCCTTATTACCTTTGATAAAGTCGGTCTTTGCTTGCTGCGGTTTAAGAAAATACTTTCACGGATTCCGCTATTCTACTTAAGGCTGTTTCGACCCATATAAAGTTGTTTGCACACATAACGCAAAAAACCGGCCAAGTGCGAGTCGGACTCGCACACGAAGGGTTCCGTACCATCGAACAAAAAAATAATACAAAAAATCACGTCCCCCCTGATTTCAAAATCAAGCCCCCTTTAATTTAAATTATTTTATAATCTTACCTTTTTGTTGTTATAGCGGCAAAATAAATACACAATCTGTAAAAATTTTAGCTGTCTATCTGTTACGGTTACTGAGATACAGCCCTGTGACAGACGGACAGACGGACGGACGGACGGACGGACGGACAGCGGAGGCTTAGTAATAGGGTTCCGTTTTCACCCTTTGGGTACGGAACCCTAAAAAGTATTGCACTTTAAGCCACGAATTAATAATAAAAGTTTAATATAGTCATATTACTCGCAGCGAAAATAATTTCACAATTTCAGGATTATTGGTTTTGTTACAATTTATTTAAATACGATTTTTCTTTAACAGCGCCATCTAACGATGTAAAACTTCTAATCGGTGAATTGTGAATATGTTTTCGCTGCAACTACTGTGGCTATATTTAATATTTTTGACGAATTCGTGCCTTAAAGTGCAATACTTTTTGCGTTCTGTGTAAAAAAAAAACATTATATGGGTCGGAACATCCTTAAAAGGCTCCTGGGTGTTATTTCGGAACGCCATAACTACGAAGTCTCAAAGATATTTTCCATTAGGCGTTGTTATTTGTTAGGAGTTAATTCGATTGCCAATTAGAATTTGTACTGTTTTGACGAACTACCTATATATTTCCTAGATATTTTCATCGCTGGCTGAACATAACTGGTTTAATATTATTTGGAACTTTATGGTGCTCGTTTAGTTAACAATTCCCAAATTTTGTATTTGTTTCTTTATACTGCAACCAATCGACGTGCACTCAATGTGGAGTGACTGTAATCAATCAATAACTATAAACTAGTTTCTAAGTGTCAATAAAAAAAAAAGAATACAATGACCAAACTTGCGAAGTTTCGTGTCGTCTCTTCTTCGCCAGAAGTAATCGAATCGACAGAAAAAAAATATAACGAATCCGATTGTGTATATACATACTATGATCAAAAAGATCCGGGAATTAATAAATAAAAAAAAAGTGTTAATTTTCGGATACATTTATTTTATCACCTTCAAAATAACAACCGTCTGAAGCGATGCACATACGCCAACGCTTAACCCATTCTTACATACACTTTTGATAGTCCGGTGAAGGAATGGCTTTCAATGCCTTCGTCGCATTTTCTTTTATTTTAACGATGCTCGAAAATCTCTTTCCACGAAGGGGTAATTTAAGTTTTGAGAACAGGAAAAAGTCACATGGTGCCATATCCGGAGAATACGGTGCCGGTTGGATGGTATTTACAGTATGTTTGGTCAAATAATCGGTCACGATGCGCGCTTTGTGAGACGGAGCATTGTCATGGTGCAAGATCCATGAGTTGTTTTGCCACAATTCCGGTCGTTTTCTACGCACAGCATCTCTCAAACGCTTAATGACGGCCAGGTAGTACTCCTTATTGACTGACGATTTTCGAGTACGATTTCTTGAACTATTTCGACGTTATCATCGGTAGTTGATGTTGAAGGGCGTCCACGACGAGGTGCATCGTCAACTTCTTTGAGACCATTTTTGAACGACGAATACCACTGGTATACTCTTGTTTTTGAGAGAGCAGAGTCCCCGTAGGCTTTTTGGAGCATTTTGAATGCATCAGCACAAGAGATTTCGTTGGAAACACAAAATTTCAAACAAATTCTTTGTTCAATATTTTTGTCCATTTTGAAATGCGACGAAATTGAAAAACTTGATTGATATAAACAGACGCCAAACAATTACTAATGACATTTAATATTTGACATTTGGCAGGAGTGTCAGGGAAAGGTGCACCAACCTGAGAAAAAAAATATTTTCGAATCGGTAAAGCGTTTTAAATTAAAACTACAAATTCCCGGAACTTATTGATCATAGTACATCGAATGGAGGAAATAAAGAAACTGAAACCCATGCAGAAGCCTAAGTCTGCTAATAGATAACTCCACTTTTCTCTTAAATGTCATTTCCTTACTTCCTGATTGTTTCTTGTCACATTGTTCTCAAAAATCAAGAGTATATTTTTTTTCACACTATTTATCAAATATATATATATATATATATATTTTATGTGTAAATCTGTTCATATGTTCTAAAATAATATTTGTGTATTTGTATCTTATACCTATTAATATACATACACTTAAATGTAATTTATTTTAATATATAAATCCATATTTTTAGGTTAGTTAATATTTTCGCTAATTCATTTTGTTTTACGTTTATTTTTTTGCCCGCCTCACTGCACTTCTCCTACATCTCTAAGGTTGAATGGTAGAGAATGCCTTATGGCATTAATTTCCGCCTTTTTGTACCGTATGGCTGCAAATAAAGTATTTTTTTATTTCATTTCATTTCACTTTTCAGTGTTAGCGTTATAAGATAACCCCAGAATCACACAAAATTTCACCAAATTTCATGTTATATATTATGTATATATGTCATATATATGTAAATAATAAATTTTGAAAAAAAAAAAGAAAAGTTTTAGAAGCCAAAAAATTTGCTTGGCACCGCACTTGATATGGCACCGTCATGATATAAGCCCAACACAGCGCACTCCCGAAGCTGCCATGCCAACATCTTATTTATCTTTATGAGCACGGCTACATTGAAATGGATGGAAAACACGGACAATTTTCCATTATCGGTTTGAAATGAAATATAATTATTGGCTATCTAGTCAATTATTTCTAGTCGAATAGAAAAAACACGAACTTATTGATTTTACCAAAATCTATGTAATCGATTGTCAACTTCTTGTCTGATCATAAACTATCACTCAACTCCTTACCCTACCAATTCCCCATACTACGGATGATAACTGTTTACATGCTCTTAATAGTTTACTAGGTTTTTTTTTTATTTTTGGTTCTAAAATATAATGTCAAAATCTACGTCTATATGTTTGAATTGGTTTAACATATCTCTTAGATTGGAAAATATTGGCTTGAACTTTGGAAAAAAGTTGTCGTTTTACCTTCATTTCAGATTTTTTTACTAAAAAAATATAAATATTTTAATGGCAGTTGCCGTGCGAAATTGTGCCCTGGGCCAATGGACAAAGAACGCACTTCTTTAAATTTTCAAATCTTTGATTTCCGCTGTCTTCACGACAGCTTTGAACAATCATTTGCATCCTTCGAGCCGGATAACAAAGCATACGGTCCTTCGAGCCGGATTGCTTCATCGAATTCTGCTTGAACAATGGCTTGATTGAATCTTGAGCCTCCCGCTTCATGGATAAATTTCTCAAATTGTCCCCTTGGCTTGCATCCTCGCATTACGTCTACTCGTCGGGGCCGCAATAAAGCTGCTGCGTGTGAAATTGAAGCTCTCAGTAAGGGATGCTTTCGACTGATGCCTCCATTTTACGGCGGGTGTGTATACGTTGAGAAGGAAAATGTTTGCTGCTTAGTGCTAGTGTAGTTCCCTACATGCCTCGTGGGTGTTGTTTCCCATGAAAATAATCCTTCATCTCAGGAAGAAGTTTCCAACCGGTTTTAAAACCGGCAAATCCAACGAATACTCATAATATCTTAAGGAATTAAACTGGTAATGATGTTGCCTCTAAAATAAATATTTTTTTTTAATAATTCTGGCTACAGGATGAAAAAAGCATGCAAGGCAGCTTAATTAACTGATGTGGTTAAGCTGTCTTGTGTCCTGCACCGCCGCCGTCTCTCAAGTATATGAGGATCGGGTGGTGCGATCAGCGATCAGCTGATGGATCAGATAGGGCAATAGGGTGCGGGAAGTTCCGAATCGGAACCAAAAACCGATCCTTTATTAATAAAAATGATAATAATGTAATATCGATAATTTAAAAAACATTGCCCATTGTTGTATTAAATTAAGGATGTAGTCCTACAGTATTGTTAAGCTTAAATATATGGGAAACAATCAAAGTAACAGGACGTGTTTTGTTAACATTTGAATCAACAATTTCTACCGCTTAGCTCCGGTAGGGGTTAAACTTTTACGCTTGTCCAAAGTTCATCCGTGGCCAATCTATCCTCCTCAAACAAGGGCGCAACTTGATAGTGAGCAAGTCAAAGATAAAGCGGCAAACTTAGAACCGGCATATAAATTTGACACCATTTATACATTAACGATGTTAACGCGTCGGTTCGCTGTGGCGTAGGAATGGATCTTTATCGGCCTTCGAATTTGTCTAGGGCGATTCCTCTATGTACCCCAATTCAGTAAGTGCTATGTACTTTCCACATCACTTCAGTATTTAAAAGATATCTTATTTAAAATGACATTGCCTAAATGTACATATCGTTGTAGACCCTTAAATTTACTTGGGTATGATTTTGATGTAATCAGCCTTTTATCAGATCGGAATGATTTTATTTATTTTATTTTATTTATTTATTTTATTTATTTATTTCACACACAAGGTAAGTAGATAATTGTACAGATATAGCATGAACAGGTAGCATACATTTCTTTGTTCTACCCAGTCTTTAAAGTTTTACATATTTGCACTGTGCAACCTACAAAAGAATTTAATTCTGTGTAGTAGGGTGCAACTGACGGAAAGCAACAGTTTTAATGTGAACTGCGAATAATCGCTATCGACTCTGAAAAGTTTAGTGTCAAAAGTGCTGGTTTGTGTGATTGAGTATTTTACACTATAATTCTATTATTTGTGGTTGGGTATGGGTATGCATAAAAAAGTACATAAGCAGGGTTGTGTAAAGGTGTGTAGTGATGTGTATATGTGTATGTGTATGTATAAGTATGTGCAAGAGCCAGTTATTGGTGATTGGTGTACATAAAAATGTTAGTATGAGTTTCATTTTTAAGTTTCTATACTGAATAGTTTTTCGATTTCGTCTGAGGACATGTGGAGTAATATTGTTGTAACTTGTTTTTTAAAAGTTTTTAAGTTTCTGGATTCCTTAATTGCAGTGTCGAAGCTACTATAAATTCGTGACCCGAGCCATTGCAATGATCGTTGAGCAAATCTAGAGGTTGTTGAAGGTTGGATGAATTTATTTTGCTTTGTTCTTGTATTGTGTTTGTGTTCCGGCCGCTTTAGCATGCCTTCACCTTTATGGGAATGAAAGTAAAAGCAAAGCTTTAAAATGTATAGTTTTTTAACGGAGAGAACCTGTACATCATCAAAAATTTTATTAGTGGGATATCTTATTGGTTTATTTGTCATTACCTTCAGTACTGCCTTGTGAGATATTTCCAGGCGTTTCATGGATGTTTTATTTGCACTGCCCCATGCAAGAATGCAGTAGTTGAGTATGGATTGGCAAAGCCCATAATATAATGTTTTTAGCGTAGTTTTGTCCAGAATGTTTCGAGTCACTTTAAAGATGTATATTAGCTTTCTGACCCTTTTTATTAGGTTGTTAATTTGTTCATTCCAGTTGAGATGTTCATCAATATATATACCAAGATATTTAATTACATCTACTCTTTCTATTATTTGAATTTGATTTGATTTGAATTGATTTGATTTGATTTGAAGGGGCATGACTGTCAGGAATTTGACACTCGCGTCAGGCATGGAGGTGAAGAATGTATGGAGAAATAACGTCAGCCTCAGTGGCCCAGTGGCGCGACACTTCGGCGATCGCTCTCCGAAGTTAAGCAACGCTGGGTCCGGTCTGGTCTTGGATGGGTGACCATTAGACCGTTGAGAGAGGCTGGCCGTGGTTCGGATTCCACGTTAAACTGTAGGTCCCCTTCCTTACTTACTAGGTGGTAGGGTTAACCCCGCCCGGGTTGGTACCATCGCATTGAATGAACGATGGTCGAAGCGGCAATGAAAATTGTCCGTGTTTTCCATCCAGTTCAATGTAGCCGAGCAATATAAGGAAGGTCCTGGCATGGCACCTAGCTCCTATGTGGTGTGTTGGGCTAATACCATGACAGAAGGTATTAGCCATCATGTCCAGTCACATAAAAAAAAAATACAACGAGCGCGCAAAAAATGACGCCACGCGACTTACAACATTATATCGCAGTACAGCGTAGCGCAGTGATGAAAACGGAGGAAAATCCAATTTGAAGTCTCCCAAATTGGTAGGTAGGTAATCTGATAAATATAAGTTTAATTAAATTAAAGTAATTATTTTTCAATGAACCAGATGGTCGTTACGTCATTCTTTGTTCGTAATAATGTATTCAGCGAGTGCCGAAACCAAAGTGTATGCCAAAACAAAAGCCAAATTCCTCCGGCGGCACAATTGACGTGTCGACACTTTTTAGGGTTCCGTACCCAAAGGGTGAAAACGGAACCCTATTACTAAGCCTCCGCTGTCCGTCCGTCCGTCCGTTCGTCTGTAACAGGGCTGTATCTCATGAACCGTAACAGGTAGGAAGCTGAAAATTTCACAGATTAATTATTTTATTTGCCGCTATAAGAACAAATAGGTAAAATTATAAAATAATAAAAATTAAAGGGGGGGCCCCATACGAAAAACGTATTTTTTTGTGGTAAATCTTGTACGATGGTACAGAAACCTTCAGAGTCTGACTCGCACTTGGCCGGTATTTTAGTTCCATCCGTTCTCCCGTTATTTCTTCACCTCCAATGGCGTCATGTTGACAAAGCGTCAACGCACTATCGATTGGGGCGGATAGTACCGGTATGCTCCCGCGGTGCGCAGGGCCGGCGACGAGAACGTACGCACGCTGGTGCGCGGCGCGCTGCGCATGCTGGAGGAGCGCGCGACGCGCGTGCTCGTGCCGCTGGCCGTGCGCGCGCGGCCGCCGCTGCGCAAGGCCGTCTTCCATCTCGCTTGGTCGCCCGACACGCTGCCCACGCCGCAGGTATAGCGCTTTCAGTCAAACCCCTTGTTCCATGGTTAGAAAGCAATATAAAACGGTATGTCCCCTTCCCCTAAGCCGCACCGCATTGGATGAAACTATGTTTGAAGCGGCAGAGAAATTGAATTGAAATGTTTGATTGAGAAAATGTCCCGGTTGTCCATTCGGTTCAGTATAGCATGGCTTTTACAAATAGCATGGCACCTAATTTCTTTGAGAATGTGGTGTTTTGGGCTAATACCATTACGGTAGTCGTGTGGTATTGCCACGGGTATAAGCCATCCATTCCATAAACATTAAAAATCGCCAAATCGCAACGTACCGGGGTCTTCTAGGGTCCTTTCGAAGAATTTGTCTCTCATTTGAACTTAAGCTGTCACTCCTACACCTCATCTCAGCGAAGCGATCATCATCGAGCGAAGCGGCAACGAGATATGTTTAGGAGGATTGATCGAGTCGCACCACGGATGAGGTTTGACCAATATGAGGTAAACCAACGTTAAGTTTCCTCTCACGTGATACTATCGCAAAATGCTAATTTCTTGGCGTTACTTAGGCATATATATTTTTTAATTGTGTGCCTAGTGTAAGACAAAAAATGGAAACCTTCAATTCCAGGGTCGTGGTCTTAAAACAATTGTACCAAATGGTTCGTAAGAGTCCAAATTACCATCATAGCCCACCGGCTAGTTGCTAAGAATGTGCACCTGACGTTAGCCCCGCCCCTCTCAGGCGATCACCCCGCTGCTGGAGTTCCTCGACTCGCACCTGTCGTCACTGAACACGTGGCTACTGGCGCGCGCGTTCGGCCGCGCGCTCAGCGCGTGCTGGCAGGCCGTGCTGCGCGAGCTGGCCACGCAGGCGGACGCCGGCGGCCCGGACCGGCCGTTCGTCTACCACGACCGGCTGAGGGAGGCGCTAGACTTGCTGGCCGAGTTCTTCCACGCCGAGGGCAAGGGTAAGGTCGTCCACTACACTCGCAGGCGACCACTTCGCTGCTGGAGTTCCTCAACTCGCACCTGTGGTCGCTGAACACGTGGCTGCTGGCGCGCGCGTTCGGCCGCGCGCTCAGCGCGTGCTGGCAGGCCGTGCTGCGCGAGCTGGCCACGCAGGCGGACGCCGGCGGCCCGGACCGGCCGTTCGTCTACCACGACCGGCTGAGGGAGGCGCTAGAACTGCTGGCCGAGTTCTTCCACGCCGAGGGCAAGGGTAAGGTCGTCCACTACACTCGCAGGCGACCACTTCGCTGCTGGAGTTCCTCAACTCGCACCTGTGGTCGCTGAACACGTGGCTGCTGGCGCGCGCGTTCGGCCGCGCGCTCAGCGCGTGCTGGCAGGCCGTGCTGCGCGAGCTGGCCACGCAGGCGGACGCTGGCGGTCCGGACCGGCCGCGCGTCTACCACGACCGGCTGAGGGAGGCGCCCGACCTGCTGGCCGAGTTCTTCCACGCCGAGGGCAAGGGTAAGGTCGTCCACTACACTCGCAGGCGACCACTTCGCTGCTGGAGTTCCTCAACTCGCACCTGTGGTCGCTGAACACGTGGCTGCTGGCGCGCGCGTTCGGCCGCGCGCTCAGCGCGTGCTGGCAGGCCGTGCTGCGCGAGCTGGCCACGCAGGCGGACGCTGGCGGCCCGGACTGGACGCGCGTCTACCATGACCGGCTGAGGGAGGCGCCCGACCTGCTGGCCGAGTTCTTCCACGCCGAGGGCAAGGGTAAGGTCGTCCACTACACTCGCAGGCGACCATTTCGCTGCTGGAGTTCCTCGACTCGCACCTGTCGTTGCTGAACACGTGGCTGCTGGCGCGCGCGTTCGGCCGCGCGCTCAGCGCGTGCTGGCAGGCCGTGCTGCGCGAGCTGGCCACGCAGACGGACGCCGGCGGCCCGGACCGACCGCGCGTCTACCACGACCGGCTGAGGGAGGCGCTCGACCTGCTGGCCGAGTTCTTCCACGCCGAGGGCAAGGGTAAGGTCGTCCACTACACTCGCAGGCGACCATTTCGCTGCTGGAGTTCCTCGACTCGCACCTGTCGTTGCTGAACACGTGGCTGCTGGCGCGCGCGTTCGGCCGCGCGCTCAGCGCGTGCTGGCAGGCCGTGCTGCGCGAGCTGGCCACGCAGACGGACGCCGGCGGCCCGGACCGGCCGCGCGTCTACCACGACCGGCTGAGGGAGGCGCTCGACCTGCTGGCCGAGTTTTTCCACGCCGAGGGCAAGGGTAAGGTCGTCCACTACACTCGCAGGCGACCACTTCGCTGCTGGAGTTCCTCGACTCGCACCTGTCGTCGCTGAACACGTGGCTGCTGGCGCGCGCGTTCGGCCGCGCGCTCAGAGCGTGCTGGCAGGCCGTGCTGCGCGAGCTGGCCACGCAGGCGGAAGCCGGCGGCTCGGACCGGCCGCGCGTCTACCACGACCGGCTGCGGGAGGCGCTCGACCTGCTGGCCGAGTTCTTCTCCGCCGAAGGGAAGGGTAAGGTCGTCCACTACGCTAGCGCCCGCGCATCTACTAGACTACCGAGTGCACCAAGAGACAAAAATCAAAATCAACGTCTACGTGTGATTAAACACGTCACTTTTTATGGACAGTATGAAAAGAACTCCATTCGGTTCACTAAAAGTGGTGTGTTTGAACATTCATTAACTCAGCCATCTCTTCGTGCAATCGGGGCTAATCCCGGCTGCGGGAGACGCTCGACCTTCAGAGTTCTTCCATGCCGAGGGGAAGGGTTAGGTCGTCCACCACGATCGTTCATGTTTATCTGACAATGCTAACGGTATGTATCGGTATCTATGCAAGATGTTTAGGTATACCTAGACTTTGAAAAAACCTTAGAAAAATGTTTCCACAAAAAAACAAATATTAAGGTTGTATCACGTGACTTCCATGAAATATCCATCAAAGCATCCCTAATTTTGAGTATGTGGTAGGTAGATAGTTGAAGTACTCCCACAATTTGGTGAAGATCCCAAATTGTGGATCAAAGTCCAATGTGTGGCGTCTAATGGGCATTTTATCTGCCATCGCTACGCCGCGGCCGAGGGAAAAGATCATCCGGTAATCAAGGGAAACAATCAGCTTCTGCAACCCAGCTTGACGTAGCTGGATGCCCGGGCTGGAAGTCCGGTCAAGATTTAACCTCTGACAGCGGCTAAAATACAATGACATCCATATCCAGGGCTCCCGATGTCGGAAGTGCAGAACGCGGAGTGGTCGCGCGTGGAGCGCCGGCTGCAGTATCACCGCGCGCCGACCGACGACCTGCTGGAACTTTGGCTGGGCGCGCGACTCCAAGACCAGGCGCGCACGCCGCTGCCTTCGCCTTACGGCTCCATATTCGTCAGGTTAGGAGCAAATTATTGTTCCAGGAACCTCCATTTTGCATTCTCGGGAACAAATCTCAGTCTCTAGATTGCTTTACGTACATGACGGTACATGGATGGCTAATAGCACACCTACTCAGTGTCAGTAATAATTCAGTAGTCATGCCAGCACATCTTATTTAAGCATACCATCCAGTTCAGTGTATCCCGAACTCTTTTCATCCGACGCAATGGTCGCAATCAGGGTGGGTTTATTCCCACCACGTAGTACCTACTTTTACAAGAATTACCTTTCAGTCATGATTTGTCCCAAAAAAGTCCGACACCAGAAGGCACGGCGTTTGTAGAAACGGAGAAGGTATGCTTGCAATGAATAATTTTAGGAAGTGAAATTGTATTTCTTCATTTATTGGCTCACAGACAGGATTGAATCACAATAACAAAACGAAAAAGATGTATAATAAATAACACCTGTGACACTTCCCACTAGTAGTAAGCACAGCATGGGCTAGCAAAATTTAAAGCGAATAGAGTATACGTACATCAAAAATTTGGATATAATATTTAATATTCCAAGAAGGTTGATCTATATCCGAATATTTGCTTTAAGCATGTCTCCAGCAATTACGTTCAACAAATATATTTTTCGATTCCGGTTTTCTTATTGGTTGCAGGGTCTACTTCAACCACGACTCTCTGTGTGTGGAGGTGCTATCAGCTCGCGACGTCATTCCGCTCGATCCCAATGGCTTCAGCGATCCTTTTGTCATCGTAGAACTTTTGCCCAAGCGGCTCTTTCCCAAGGCCCAGGAGCAAATAACAAACGTACAAAAGGTGAGAGCTTTTTCGTGCTTGACTCGACTCCAGTGACCCAAGTTGTTCAGGACCCAGAACGGAGTCCATCGTCAATCGGCAGAGTACGGAACTTCAAGCGAGACTACATTCTCGTAAAGTCAGTTTCTTTACGTCCAAATTATTCGTTTGAAGTTCTTACTGAATCCAAGGCTGACCCAAAAAGTGGCTTAAATGAGTAAAAAAAGTTGCTTTTCTACATTTCGTATAATGAAGTATTTTTTTTCTATTTATTGGAGATTAAACATTCTATATTAAGGTGGCCCAACCCAGCGGCCTCAACTCATTTGCGGGCACGGTACAAAACCGTGCTGTTGCGCTCTGGGACCTTCTCTGTTTCTAAGAATAAGACACGCTCCGTGATGAGGAAGATGCAACCTGTCCACAAAAAAGACAATGTGCATAGTGTATGATTTGGTAAGATTTACGAATTTTTTTATTTCAAAACGACTTATAGCTAAAAGTAAACCATGACCGCTGTAGTCAAAAATCTAACAAAAACCAAATAGATCATAAATCTTGATTAAATAAGCTATGTCTGATGACTAATCTTTTTACGATGTTCTTACTTTATCATTGCGTAATCCACCTCCAAAGTTATTGTATAAAACGCGCGAAAAATCCGAACTTTCGGACGTTATAACTTGGAAACCAAACACAATTTCACAATGCCAATGGTCATCAGACATCTAGTTCAATCAAATAAAGCTATTTTGAGCAAAATTTTGGATCTCTGACAAGAAATATGGGCGTGATCTTCTTTCCCCTTTTGTATGGGGAGATGAGCGGGTTGGGCCACCTTAAAGAATCGTATGATTTTTTTACAAATTTGAAAAAGAGCAGAAAAAAATGGCCTAGACATTCGTTTGAAGCAGGATTCCAACCTGGGAAATTCGGATTACGTGTCCACTACTCTAACGAACTTAGCTTTCCAAACACGTAACCAAACAAATTGATCACACGTACAGATTCATATTTTCCTACATGTTTCTTGCCAGTGCCCGCCTCTAACCTACTCGTGAAACCCACAGAAAACGCTCAACCCCGTGTGGGACGAGTGCTTCGAGTGGAACGTGTCTCTAGAGTCGTGCCGCGATCCCGCCGCCGCGCTGGCCCTCTCCGTGTTCGACCGCGACGTTCTGACGGCGGACGACTTCGCGGGCGAGGCGTTCGTGCCGCTGTGCCGCGTGCCCGGCGTCAGCAGCGCGCCACCCGCGCAGCCCGACCCGCTGCGCCCGCTCGAGTTGCCTCTCATGCAGCTGCACGACAGATGTGAGTCCCTCTAGAGACGTGTGCCGCTGGGCAGTGTCCGGAGTGACCAGCAGGCCGCCCGACCGGCTGTGCCCGCTCGAGTTGCCTCTCATGCAGCTGCACGGCAGATTGTGAGTCCCTCTAGCAGTGCTGCCCTTTAGAGACATGTGCCGCTGGGCAGAGCCGCTGCGCCCGCTCGATCTGCCTTCCATAGAGCTGCGCGACAGCTATGAGTCCCTCTAGAGACTTGTGTGTGCAAGGGCGTGTCCAGATTCGGGCCGATGCTGTGCCGCGCAGATGTGTGATTCCCTATAGTACCGTACTTACCTAGCTCGTTTTATTTAATTATATTTTAACCCGCTTTAACCTCTCTATTGTCATATCTGCCTCGCATACAGCGATTAACTAGTGTGAGTTCCCTTAGTTTATCTACACCATAGACTAAATAACTAGAAATAGTTACGGGGGGGTTATCATATCATTTTATTTGTTAAATGATGTGTTAAGTATATAGAGTAGGTGGTGTGATCAAAACATAATGTACCAACACCTAAAATGTCTGGCTCTAAAGGGGAGCTAAAACAAACATCTGATGCACACGCAAGGCGTTTCAACCGAATAACCTTGCGATAAATACTCAATATGTATATTTATTGGGTTATTAGGTTAGGTAGTTTATATTTTAAGACTGTTCACTCACCTGTGGGTTGTTATTTCATCGTAGTTCTTATTTATTTGCCTTAGAACGCTCTACCAAAAATGGGAGTTTGGCAGTAGCACTTAGGTATTAATTCATTTGTATTATGTCATTAATTTTGACAAAAAAAAGATAAAAAAATCATAACTTTTTTTAATGTAACTGAATGATTGAATGAATGATTGAATGAATGATTTGAATGATTTATTTTTGCATGAAGAAATTACAGATATTTTCAGGACACTAATTAATAAAATAAATACAGTGTAGAAAAAAAAAATTACACTTGTTTTCATGAGTGACTTACAGATGGCATGCATGAAATACCATAAATAAATATGTAACAAATATGTAACTGGACATGGATGGCTAATACCAAAATAATGACCGTCAAATATTTGCCTAGGTGGAATGCCAGGACCTTCCTTATGGTTTTTTTGTGGGTTTTTCTTCGCTGAGTTGATCGAATCCGCGGATCAATCAAATTGTCACGTGACTTAGCCTGGTTTTCATCAAATGCTTATTTATTTTAATGGATACTTATTGGTATTGGGCTTTTATTACTAAAGTGCTGATTATCTCCGATTGGGATTAATTGCAAACTGCTAAGAAAAGCCCTCAATAAGTGGTGATTAAGCTAATCAGCAGTAGGTGAAAAATGCCCTTTAGTGTAGTTGGACTATCAGAAGTTAAATAAATAAATGAAATGAAACACATAACTACTTTCAGCTCACCCAATCCTGCAAGTGTTGGAGTCCAGAACGACAGACAAGACGGCGATGGAATTCTACAAGAAGCAAAAGATGAGATTTGCGGAGCAGTGATCAGGAACGTAATAATCTCGTCATACCGATCTATGAATAATTAACCCAATCATTCAATTATTATTATGTGTGTCCGTCTAAAGAGGTGGGTTAGGACGTTTGCAAACTACAAATATAGGCAGAAATTTACACATATATAAATCATGTTTGAGCATGTTTCCTTTATAATTTCAAAATATGATTCAGCAATATAGGTACTCATACATAGCGTTCCTTGAGTGATTTAATATATTGATATCATAAATCAAAAATAAATATCAATTAACTTTGTTAGATCACAAATTATAACGAAAAACGCATCTTCTATTCACCCTGTTTTATTTTTTTTAAGATTCTATGGTAGCTACAGTCTATAAATATTGTTATGAACGGAAAAAAATTTAGTAATGCAAAATAATACTTTAGACATTTACATATAATTTTGCCTTGGCAGTATTCAATTAAAAACACACATCTACTTATCAGTATTGTGATCATGAAATAGGGTAAGTAGGTAAGTATACCTTTATATAAACTATTAACATGAGAGATCTAATGTAAGTACCTAAAAAATATTCCAGAGCTAAATCTTTGTTATACCTTGGCCAAACCTAGGTAGGTATACATAACCAGTTATTAAAGCACTTTTATAATGAATTTGATTTTTTTAATGGAAACATTATATTATATTTTTTTATCTAAGATAGTTTAGTTTAGTTTTTTTTGTATTTAATTATTAATATGAGTATATTTAGAAAAAGGTTCGAAATTAAATTCAGGTGCCAGAAACATTTCTACCTGGCATCCTGACTTGGTTAGCTTATACAGATTATATTATATCCTGGAAATTATTTTCTTTTTGTGCTAAAATTTCGACAAAGTAAAATAAACTTGTAATGAAAAAAGAATATATCATCAATGTGTAATAATTATCTCAGTTCGGAATAAATTTAGAAATAGCTTATTTAGTAGATATCTCTTCTAGGCTTTCTTGACCAACTAGCTAACGTAAGATCGCTCCTGAGCATCGCTCAACTTTGATACTTCTGGGGTTATTCTTAGGAAGTGCCAATATCGTCACACGCTATTGGTGCCGAAAATAATTTATACAAACGTTTGTATCTGTGTCAGTATTGTCTCAAGTTACATGAAGACAGTCGTATAACACGGTTTTAAGGCTGTTCCGACCCATATAAAGTTGTTTGCACACATAACGCAAAAAGTATTGCACTTTAAGCCACGAATTAATAATAAAAGTTTAATATAGTCATATTACTTGCAGCGAAAACAATTTCACAATTTCAGGATTATTGGTTTTGTTACAGTTTATTTAAATACGATTTTTATTTAACAGCGCCATCTAACGGTGTAAAACTTCTAATCGGCAATTAAAACGAAACCATTAAACCTGAAATTGTGAATATGTTTTCGCTGCAACTACTATGGCTATATTTAATATTTTTGACGAATTCGTGCCTTAAAGTGCAATACTTTTTGTGTTCTGTGTAAAAAAAACATTGTATGGGTCGGAACACCCTTAAAAAGAGAAAACCCAGACGGAATTTCACGAATGTGGACCTGTGTAATGTTGTATAATTGACCCTAAAAATATTAAGCTTTGATTCAATAAGTGTAAATACACAGACAGAATAATATTAATATGTCTACTTTCTCTATCGCCATAAAAAAATCATCAGCTTTAAATCAATAACTAATGTCGTACTCAGAAACCATTTAGGACATAAAAATAAATCACGACTGACTGATATATGATAAACTGATACAGTGTAGGCATGCAAGAGTGACATAAACAATATTTATAAACTATGTATTATTTTTTATTAAACACATTTTCAGTTAATTCATCAAACATCCTCAACATCTGTATTTTTGTGTTCAAAAGCTTATAACAAGAATAAGAATAAGAATAAGAAACGTTTATTATTGCATCTAGAAAAATCATGTGACAAAATTTACAAACTATGCACAAATAAGCTGATTAAAACTATAACATTTAAACAAAGGAAAAAATACCTTAATCAGTATAAATAAAATGACATGTATATACTCGTACATAGCCTAAATTAAATGAACAAGGTGCAACAAAAGGTCTAGACACAGCATGTGACTAACAGATGTTAGTCGCTGATTTTAAGCCTAGCCTATTTAAGTAAGTGACAGTAACTGGCAAACTATTTACTATTTCATTTAAATTTTCATTACACAAGACTTCAATATGTGATGGAGCGTGCAGTGCTGTTTTTTCCTGATTACTACTGTGGCTCAGTGCTACATGCCTTGAATTCCGTCTGGGTATTCGCTGCTAAAAATCGGGGTATACAACCTCTAATAAATAAATATATCTTCATGGAAATCAACTATAACATTTTACTTTTACGTGATATATATATAGTATGTATTTATACCTTTTTTCACCTACCATTTAGGGTTTGCGTGTGAAATATTTCTCAGGCATGTATGAAGACTTATCGCTCAATTTCGGCACAATTCACAATTTAATTAAAATAAAATGTTGATGTTCAAAGTCTAAAATTTTGATATACCTTTAATATGGCTAAGGAAAAACTTGAAATATCTATCGACTGATTTTCTTACTTATTGAACCTAAAATATATGCATATTCTTAATATTTTATAGGTGTGTTTATACAAAATTCTAGAAAAAATGTAAGAGCACTAAAGTTATAACAACATTTTTGTTAAGTAATTAAGTACCTATGTATGGAAGTCCTTATATGCATAAAAATATTTGTAAATAAAATAGGGAGAGCAAGCTTTACATAAATTTTGTTGTATAATATTTATGAATATGAATATGGTGTACAGTATAACACTATTTATCGTACAGATCATTTATTTAACATGTTGATGATGAATGAAGTTGTATTTAAAATTTAATTTCAAAATGAGTTCGGTATGTCTAGCGGGCAAGAGAGCAAACTCTCTCCATTATCCGGTTTCTTATAGGTACCTACCTGCTTATAGTCCGAGATCCCCCTGCAAATTCGACATTTACTACTACAAACATAGATGGGTCATTCCAGCTTTAAATAGGAATGACTTTCCATTCCTACTCCACAAGTCTGGAATAAAAGTTGAATGGTATTTCGAGAAACCCACATAAAACTGGAATGGTTATGCCGGAATGGAAGGTATTTCAATAAACCGCGATAGTCTGGTAGCCAGTAGCCAGTTTCGATAAAGTTCTTCGCAATGTTTATATGGATAATACAATAAAACAAAATAGGGGAATGGCGGTCTGGAATGATTATCTTACAGTCTGAAATGACTATCTTACGGTCTGGAATGACTATCTTACGGTCTGGAATGACTGTTACAATTGGAATGAATATGTTTATAGAAGTAATAAAAAAAAGGAGTCGTGTTCTCGGAATAACCTGTCGCAGCACATAAAATATCCATGTCTAAATATGGATCTTTCATATAAACAATTAAAGTATTATATTAATTACGACATCAGTCAATTATTTTTAAGAAATAACACGGAAGAATTAAGTCTATTGTTACAGTTAATCACAAACTTCTCATACAAGGTAATGTATATATTTGTTTTCGTTGGGAAGATAGCATTTAATTAACTATGAGCATCGAATATCTGAATCAAATATAGGAGTTATTTGGCTAATAAGAAGTCAGATAAAAGTACTACCTATACTGTTAATAAGCCATTTATTTCCGAGGTCCATTAAAAATATAAATCGATGTATGTACGAAATAAAACTTACTTGAATAAATGTACAGCAAAAATACAGACTTTGCTATCTTGCCCACAAGCCATTTAGATAATGAGTTTTTCGGATTATTAAGAACGGCCCGTAAGCTATGCTCCCCATACAAACATAGTTTACTAATCATTTGGAAACCGCTATTCCAATTAAATTGATATTTAATATCTAATATCAGGTAACAAATATCTGTATCTGCATGCTTTTGGTTTTTTGAAAAATCCAAACCGAATGAAATGAATGCAAAAAGAAAATCTTCATACGAATTTTGTTTTCTCTGTGGTTTGACCCAGAATACATTTACCGAAAAAACAAAGGCATGCAGACACAGATATTTGTAGCCTAATATTAGATACCAAATATCAAGTAAGTTGGAACAGTGGTTTTCAAATCATTAGTAAACTACGTTTGTATGGGAGGCGAAATGTTCAGGTGCTTACGGGCCGACCTTAATGTTTGGATAATCAACGTTCTACTATGCATCTTTGATACAGTTGAAAAGTATGCACCTACCTTGTGCATTCACAGTACAAAATATTTAGACCCGGGTGTCCTTACTTCAATACGCGAATTATCTCCAGACTAAATCGCATTTTGTATGGTGAGCCCGGTGATAATACGCGTATTTAATTTTGACAGTTCACTTTGAATACTCGTCAGAATGATGTAGCAGTTACTAGAGCCATTGTGGTTTGCCCTCATGTTTTGTGGTTAATTTTGATGAGCTGAAAAAAAAGCGCCCTTCAACCCCAACTTATACCGCCCTGTTAGGAAAATAATACATTTTCTACCTCCTACAATAACACATTTATTTTAGCATATTTTGATCTTTCTACAAGGATAAAACAGGGATACAAGTCCATTAAAGCTTGAATGTAAGCAAAATTTTAATGCTATATAAATATTTACCTGAATTGTATTAATTTTTATTTAGACTTTTCTTTATTATAAGCATTAAAATATTTTTTATAGCCCTTAGCTTTGTTATTTTCTGTAAGAGGTAATATTACTTGATGTATGAATATAATGAATAAATTTATAACTGTTTTTCATTTGCAATCTTATGTGTTTTTCATGTTTTGTAATTCATACTATTGTGAATGTATGTATTGTCTGGCCATAAGAAATTCATGGTCAGATACTCACTCAGAGTATGATACTCATGCTGAGATTCATAGACATTACTTGTACATGGCCAAGCCAAAGTATTTCTTCCAACTGTCAGTTTTGAAATAAAATGTATAGAACGAATGTCAAATTTGACAGTTGGTGGTCATACTTTGGCTAAGCTAAGCACGAGTAATGTCTATGAATCTCAGCCAGACGCTATGGATTTTTCAGTAACGTCAAGGTTTTTTTTGTGGAACTGAATCACTCCTTGTCATGATATCAACCCAACACCAGATTCCCAAAGGATTAGGTGCTATATATAATCTCGACTATATTGGATTGGAAGCATGGCCAATCTTCGACCATCTTTTATCCAATGCGATGGAGCCACCCTAGCCAGCAAGCATGGAAGAATGGGAATAGCAGCCGAAATTAGTTTGTATAGGGCGACATAGCCACTTTTGCATACAATGGCGACACCCGCCGGCGAGCCAGTCTGCTCACGAATTCGCTTACTACTTATATTCTTGAGTTCCAACAACAGGTATGAGTACGTAAAAGTTCACTATTCACAGGTCACTATTTAGTGCGTGCACAATATCAATGGCACATCCCAAATTCGTAATCATACTAACTACGGTCACACTTTTCCAATAACTCATTGCTATGCTGCCACTATACGAATGAATTTCAATCGCTACTCCGTCCTTCCATGCTCGCTGATCCAAGCAAGTTTAACCCTACCACTTAGTTTCATAATTACGGAGGGAAACCTATATTTTCACATTGGTTTCAAACCATCAAATCAAATCAAATTTGAGATTTCAACCACACACAAGAATAAAAAAGGTTCACACCCTAGGATTTAAACCCATGGTCTCCGACAGAAGAAACCAGTCATTAACCACTAGGCCACTGACGCGTTTTGCAGTGGACTGTAAGGTTTTATGTTTGGAAAGTATTGGGGACGATGGACTCAACGGATGCAGCTAAAGGTGATGCTACAGCCCCCTTGGAATAAGGAAGGGTTCACTCACCAACCGGTCGACTTGCTACTACCAAACCTTTATTCTGGGGACAATGGGCGATGCTCCTGCTGCGGCAATGTAGTCTTTCCTTTGTAGTAAGAGTTCATAACTTGAAGTTAATTATTTTTTACTTTAAATGCGCGACAAATGGTCTTGTGTGTGATTCGAAAGGAGGACAGAATTTGAATGAATATATTCGTTGAAATTTGACAGTTCTCTTGTCATTGCTGTCATCTTCATGTCTCAACACATTTGGGTGTCTGCATATTATCTGCAATATTTTGCTGACCCTAATTTAAGAGCATTATTTAACATCCACTATGAAATTACTCGTATTAAGGTATCTTTTTCCAGATTACATTTACACATCAAGAGTGTGTGCGTCGATCTTGAGATCTTATTCTGTGCTTATTGAGACCAAGCCATATGTAAGATTTTTTGCATGGATGCATGGAAAAACTTTTTATGTTTAAATCATTTAATATAAAGTTGTAGCCTAACGTAACAGTAGTTTAGAGTTAATTATATGAAAGATTAATTAAAAGCAGTTAAATAACATTAATGCTCAAAAGTGTCTTAAAATCATGGCTAATACATGGGAAAAGTAAGAACAAGTTCAGCTTATCGAAAACTGGATGTTAAAAAAATCATACAGTCGTATAACAAAATCAAGAGAAGTGTGAAATCCGCCCTTGTGCCAACACTTTGCTCTGTTATTGTTGTTCTTTGTAATTATACATATTGTCTAGTAAATATTTAGATCTATTGTTTCATCATTACAAAAGATGGTGGATTTGGCTTTTATGAGTCAGCACAGCAACCCATGCCGGTTTTTCATAAAAAAAAGATGAATGAAGTAAAAGAACTGCCAAAATTCCGGTTCCAAAATTCTTTACATTGTTGTAAGAATGCCAGAAATAATGGAAGTGTATTATTTAGTTTTCACATCATCTTGCATATCCTTTGCAGAGTCTTGATCAAAAAGCAGCGCAATGAAAAAGAATTAATTTGCAACCATAACCGTAAACTTTCCAAGCTAACAAATCCACTGGATGCAAAAATACAAAGCAAACTCCTTGACACAATTACTTTTAGCATCGCATTTCTAGCATGTCTAAGGGCCTTTTTCGCCTACTGCTGATCAGCTTAATTGCCACATTTAAACGGCCTTTCTTAGCATCTTGCAATAAAATCTGGTACAAGTTAATCAGCACTTTAGTAATAAAGGCCCTTTAAGTGTTGATTAAAATAAATCAGCATTTGGTGAAAATCAGGCTAATCAGATGATATAAACGTAATCAGAAATGCAGTAGTCGTCTAATTGACAATGTCAAACGCAACACGTCGGAAACGGTGAGTAGGTACACATGCGTACATATCCCAACTATCAGATGCATAGTACAGTAGAACGCATATCAACAAGTTGTAAGACCAGAACCCTTTTCTGCTAATTGATAACTGCGAGCGTTATGTTTGTGTTTTGTCAAAACCGCATGTTTGGGCAAAATCTTATTCGACTAGCGCAGTTTGAAAAACGCATGCATTGTGTTTGTTTTGTTCGCAAACTCATATCGCGCTCTCCGAGCTCTCATAGGCCGTGAGTTTTGCTGACAACTTGCAGTTTTGAGAATTGTATTTGTCCAATTAAATGGTATCGGTACCTATAAATCGCTGTTTTCTTGAAAAAAAATTAATGCATTTGTGTTATTATATTAAAATAATAGTATAGTATGTTTGTAGTATAGCAAGACAAACCATTCCATAGACAATAACAAATCGCGTGCGTGAATAAGCTGAACACCGATTTTTGGAAACCGCACTCAAAACTTAGGGTGTTGTGTTTGACCGAAACATTACTCATACGGAATGGTTTGGAATTGGACAAATAGCAGAATCGGGCTTCAGGCACTTTTTTGTTGGTTGAGAAATTACAATCACGTAAAATTGTGAAAGCAGTCCGAGGCGCATTGACAGTGATCTGTCAAGCCTTATAGGAGTTTCAGCTTCTTTCTTGGATGACAGGGGTTCTACTATATACAATATTTGGACTGATATTGCAGAGCTAATCCTCCTAAGTAGTGCAAGAAAATGGATTCTGATATGGTCTTATTTCAGTCTCGCAAAAGCAAGATAAATTAATAATGAGTAAGATAGTGCCAAGTGACTTGGCTTCACTGATTCTTTTCCCACGCCACCGAGTATTGGAGTCCGATGGACCTGAGTGTTCCGCTATATGTCGTCTTCGTCCGAGTCGAGCGCCGCGCGCCTCCGGTCGAACTTGACCGTGGAGGTTGAACGCGGCATCTGCTGGTTCACACTCTCCAGCAGACCTATCAGCTCTTGCTCTGAGATACGCTGGTTCACCTGAAAGCATTGCACAGCACTGTCAACATTGTTCAGAAGAAGATTTTTTCCTATCTTGGGACTAATTAAAATATTTATTTGATATTTCTTCAAATAGGAATGAACCTAGCGATCTAGCTTACGAAGACATGTCGTAGCCTAGTTTGGTTATACCGTTAAGTCTATAACTATCGCAGTTTCACTCAGTTTGTAATAATAATTATACATTTATGGCAAATCAGTATAAGTTTTTTAACTTTTTTGTATTGATTTTGTTTTTGAACTGTCCTATTTTCTATGTACACACATTATTAGAAGTGGCGTCTCAGGCAAAAGTAAGCAAGAACCAAAGATGGTAAAAATATGAGAACACTCAACTAATGTGACAATATCCAAAGGCTGTGTGAGTCGAGCCACATTGCAAAGCTGCAATGAAAATTGTTCATGTTTTATCCAGTTCTAAGTGGCTGTTCACTTTAAGAAAGGTTCTGGCAAAGCACTACTATTCCATGGGGTGTGTTAGGGAAATATGACAGTATTTGTGGTATTAGCCATATGTTACGTAAAAAAGAGGCTGTTTTGCTTGAAATTTTAATATTATACAAATCGCGGCTCGTAGCCTAGTGGCGCGGGGACTGGCCTAGCGTACCAGAGGCCCGGGTTCAATACCAACTTGCACCACTGTCTTTCTCTTTCAGAGTTCGATAAGTGCATTTTCGTCACGAATGCGAGCTGCTCCATGGTTCGGAATTCATGTAAAACTGTAGGTCCCCTTCCCCTACTAGGTGGTAGGGTTTAAGCCCGCCCGGGTTGGTACCATCGCATTGGATGAAAAGATGGTCGAAGCGGCAATGAAAAATTGTCCGTGTTTTCCATCCAGTTCAATGTAGCCGTGCTCATAAAGGGAAGGTCCTGGCATGGCACCTAATTCCTTAGGGAATGTGGTGTATTGGGCTAATATCATAACGGTAGTTGTGTGGTATTAGCCATCCATGTCAGGTCGCATAAAAAAAAAAAACTAATTTAAAAGTGAGCTTGTCTGTTGTCAAATACTGCATGGATAGACTGCTGAACAGATTTTGAGGAATTTTAACAGAGACTCAACCGGAACTTTGGAGAAGATAAGGTTAGTGTTAGAATAAATTGAATGTAAACAATACCTGTCCTGACTGTGCCATCCGAACAATCATGTTTTCCACCATACTGCCTTTCTCCGGTTTACTGAGTTTCAACACATTCACTGAAACAAATTTAAAGCAGATGTTAATAAAAACACCTTTTATTCATTACAGTTGTCAAATATTGTTGGTATTCAAGTTTGAGACATTACCAAGGGTTTAAAATGTTGTGCATTGGTACAGGTTGTTAGAAGGCCTGCCTTTTAAATGTTTTAATTTATAAAAAATCATTTGTTTTACATTCACATTTTTTAATGCTGATAAAAATCAAAATAAAATCACAAAAGAAAGTCCAAACTGAAACAAAATGTGTGCAAGGCAGGCCCGTGTGTTGCAATGAGTGAACAAGATATGTATGAGGGGCTGAAAATGTAAGTCCATAAAGCTGTTGGTATCCATGGAGGTGAAGAAATAACAGGAGAACGGATGGAACTAAAATAGTGTCGACAAGTCAATTGAGCCGCCGGAGGAATTTGGCGTTTGTTTCGGCATACATTCTTTGGTTTCGGCACTCGCTGAATACATAATGACGAATGAAGAATGATGTAACGACCATCTGTTTTATTGAAAAATAATTCTTATCTTTATCATTTTACCTACCAATTTGGGAGACTTCAAATTGGATTTTTCTCCGTTTTCATCACTGCGCTACAATTGGGTACGGCGATATAATTCTATGAACATTTGATTCGGCTCGTTGTATTCAAGTTATTTCTCCATACATTCTTTACCTCCATGTTGGTATCATTCTAAGTAATTATGTGCCATTATTTGAGCGCTCTAAAATAAATAATGCGCAATAACATGAATGCATTATTATCTGATAAAGTACTTACGTCGGGCCCTAGCATCCTGGCTAAGGACCTGAGCCAAGATGGAGTTCTTAGCTTCCTCCATCTGTTGCATGCGCTCCTGCTGCGCCTTTGCGTTGCCCTCTCCTCCCATCCCTCCCATGCCGCCACCGCCGCCTCCGCCCTGCAACGTGCCAAGAAACATTGAAGAGAAACAACCAGAAATGTATCCCGTTGCCTCAGACAACTAAGCTTGGAAGAAAGCTATACTTGGTTATGACAGAAAAGGATGTTTGCCTGTTTTTCCAGACCCAGTCAGTCTTCAGATACGTAAATTACGTAATACCTAATGTAAATTCAGGTAGTAAGAAAAAAAGGCATTGTACTGCAAAATACCCTAATACTATGCATTTGCGCTATATGGAAGTATATAAGTATATAAGTGTCGGATAAAAATATCAATTGAATTGCTTCATAGGGGGAACAAACTGTGACTGCACAGATTAATATATTGTCTGGCATACATAATGTAGGTTTTGATGCTGAAACACCAGTAAATTGAGACAAATCCGAGATCTCTTGCGGTCATAATTACGTCAACCTTAGAACATAAAAGGGACTTTGTAATTCTCTCTTTTTCTGTTCTGATTTTCACTCACAGGCACCCATATTTACGATTATTCCGAATAGCTTTATTCTTCTCTGTGAACTATGTCTAATATTTGTCGTGTCACACGAAGCTCTACACTGATTGCACAAAGCGCGCATGGTTGGTAACCTGTTATCGAACTGTCATGAAACGTAGATGTTCTGCGGTTCTCGTTCTTGCATATTTATTGTGAAAAATTATGGTGTTTCAGCGTTTTTGGGGCCAGTTAGACCAACTCTCAAGGATTAATGTCATTGGATACCTTTCAACACATTGGCCTGCTCACATTCTTCATTTTGGGTATCTTATTGGTAGCGGCGTTATAAGTCGATGAACATTGATATCAAATCGGGACACTTGTTTACATTCTACGCGATGTGTAAATTGCACACGCAATTCGGAACGTAGGGTAAAAATAGTTTTATACGAAACAAGCAGATATGAATCCTCTGACCCCACGAGCCGCCTGCATCTGTGCGATGCGCGCCGCACGGATCTGTTCCAACTCCGGATCGTCCATTCTTGTAGGTGAATAACGTAGACTTTTCTTTTCTTCGGGGATTGACCAGATGCCCAGTCCAACTAAGTAAAAATAACCTCAAAAATACTTTTGTTATCTGTCACTTTTGATTTTTTTTCGCTACTTCAAATGACCATCGCTAATATCTGCATCGCCATCATCTGCCTCGCCAATATTTCTATCGCCAACATATGCATCGCCCAGCCGCAGGTCCGTTGACAGCGACGAAGCTGCGGCAGGGCCGCAGATTAAAAACGAAAAACCTAATGAATTATACCAATCAGCATGTATTAAATATTTATAAGTAAATTGACGAGGTTCAGTCAAGTTTCCTGAGATCGTTTTGCCCTTAAAAATATAAACATATCTTTTCTAACATGTTTAAAGAGGCTTCGTCAACTTTTAAGTTTATTGATTTCTATCAGGATAGATGTATGACAACATTTTTGTCAATTTTTGGTTCAGGAAACTTGCAAGTTAACGGTTTTACGTGTTTCCGATATAAACATTGAATTAAATATATCAAAACCGATTGATAGTCACAGTCTCATTAATTCATTAGGGCCTGACAGGCTGCCCGAAAATGTGCATTAAGTTGGCCCAACCCGCTCAAATCCCCATACAAACGGGGAAAGAAGACCACGCCCATATTTCTTGTCAAAGATCCTAAATTTTGCTCAAAATAGCTTTATTTTGTATATTTATATACTTATATATATATTTGTATATATTTATATACAACCAGATTAGCTGTTTCTCTTATTTATTTACTTATTTTTACCGTATTGGTTCTGTAGGCAGACATAATATGTATTTATTTGATCGAACTAGATGTCTGATGATTAAAAGGTCCGAAAGTTCGAATTTTTCGCGCGTTTTATGCAGTAACTTTGGAGGTGAATTACGCAATGATAAAGTAAGAACATCTTCAAAAGATTAGTCATCAGACATAGCTTGTTTCATGAAAATTTATAATAAATTTAGTTTTTGTTAGATTTTTGACTACAGAGAGGTCGTAGTTTACTTTTAGTCATAAGTTGTTTTGTAATTAAAATTTTCGTAAATCTTACCAAATCATACACTATGCACATTGTCTTTTTTGTGGACATGTTGCATCTTTCTCATCACGGAGCCTGTCTTATTCTTTGAAACAGAGAAGGTCCCAGAGCGCAACAGCACGGTTTTGTACCTTGCCCGCGAATGAGTTAGTCCCGCCGGGTTGGGCCACCTCAAAGGATGATTCAGCTAAAAAAGTCCAGCCGCCAAAAAGAACGACTGTTGTTGCATAAATGAACATATTGGATTTGGTGTACTATTAGTGGCCTGTGTATGCGGCGACAGTAAAATATTCAAGGGAATTCTGTTTTCTAGATCTCAGGGAATCTGCGACGGATAGTATAATGCACATTACTATTTCTGTTATTTTTAAAAGTAGTCAATTTTTGTCAACGACCTTGGTGGCCAATGTCGCCGACCAACTGTTTCTCTTTGCGCGTGATACCAACGAGTTCAAGTAATCTTCCATTCTCTTACGTCGTTTTAAAAATATTGTCAATGAAGTGATAAGCGGTTTCCATCAGAATAAAGTTACGTTGAATGACGACAAAAATAATCACAGCCTTATTAAAAATATATTTGGAATTAAACAGCACAGAAGGTGTAAAATTTGTCTGTGCCAAAATGAGCGGCATCACCATAACCACAGACGCCACAAATTTTACTTACATACATAGGGTTGCCATCCGTCCGGGTTTCCCCGGATTTTCCCGGATTTCGGCATCGGGGAGCGTCCGGGCGGGGCTTAATTTGTAGTCCGGGTTTACAAATTTAAAGTCTTGGGCCGCCCGCGACACACGCACTTTCTGACTGTTTAAAAAACCTGTTGACATGTCTGGGTTCTGGGCTCCAAAATCCGGGCTTTTTCAGGCGTATTTTCACGTCTTGTTCTGGTTGCCAAGAGATGGCAACCCTATACATACATGTTCCTTGAAACCGTGGCGCTGATGGTGATGCACTCCGTATATATCGATAATTCTTTCGAATTGGTTGCTCACTTTGGTTTTGTAACTGGCCTGGACATGGATACCACAGGAATTACGTGCCGTGACAGGACCATGAGTTAGGCTACATTGAACACGGGCAATTATAACAAGGACAATAGTCCCTACCACTTCACACCCTATCACTTCTTTACAGCACACTGAATAACCCTGCTGCTCCGAGTTACCTGCAGGATCGCTTCAAATTCCTATCTTCACATGGTGTTCCACTTAGGTCTGCTGATACCTTACTGTTAGCAATTCCTACACATCGCAGCACTTATTATAGTGACTCTTTTTCTGTAAACGCATCTCGTCTTTGGAATCAGCTTCCCCTAGAAATTCGGTCTTCTTCCAATGTATATATTTTCAAAAAACGTCTGAAGTCCTATTATTTAAATTATATTTAAACTTTATCATTTATATAAGTTCTTGCTCGCTCTCTGTTACAAAAAAAACGTTCATATAAGAATAAATGTATATACACAAATATTGGTATATATTTAAATTAAATATATATTATAAGCTATGTACTATATGTATCTGTATGTATTAGTATTAGAATGTAAGTATATTTATTCTTGTTAAGTATATATATATATATCTTTATTGATAAAAAATCTTACTTCTTTTATCCTTTTTTGTCTGCCGCCTTGCACCATTCCTACATCCCAAGGGTAGGTAGGAAGAGAATGCCTTTTGGCATTAGGCCCGCCTTTTGTAAACTGTTTATAATGGTGTACAATAAAGAATTTTATTATTATTATTATTAGTCCTTCAATCTGAAGGAACCAAACCAAGGCGGCATTGAACCTACCACCTGTAAGTAAAGGCGAGGATCTACACTTTTACGTGGAATCCGAACCACGGCCAGCCTCAACGGTTTAAAATGGTCCCTAATAAAGAACTCAACCGTGCTCACCAAGCTTATCGAACCGCAAAAACGTCACCCAAAAAAAACCATGATTTTTTAAGAGCTAATTTTTTTATGAAATTGCATAATCATTATCGTACGTCTTGGGGCTCTACGTCCATGTCCAGCGGTGACTGGACCCTCGGCACGTGAACACGTTCACGCTTGACCGGTTTTTGTATGTTAGTTGGCCGTAGTGTCAATGTTACGTAGTCGGTGGCGATCACAGAACAGATCAGATATGGGCGGTGACGCCGGTAGCCGAGCGCACGCAATCTGTCTCCTTCGGGCAGTCATCCGTGGCGAGCTGCGGAGAGGTCGCGCGACAACACGCCATGACCCGCCACGCCATGCGCCACCGCGGCACGGCATGAACTCATATTATCATTTCTCTCGAAAACTTATATTTATAAATGTTTCATAATGTTATCACCTCAAAGGTTGACTAGAAGAAATTACTGTTAAAAAAAGTCTGCATTTGTGCAGTTCCGCTTTGTTAGATTTAAATGTTCTGTGTATATTTTTTAATGTAATTGCTAAAGAAAGATTGTTTTTATTTCTTGCCTTTCCTTTCTTTCTTTCATTCTAATTCGTGAGAAGTATAACTACCTATATTTAATGTTAAGGTGGGCCTTCCCGCTCAACTTCTCATACAAACGTTGAAAGAAGATCATGCGCATATTTCTTGTCGGAGATCCAAAATTATACTCCAAACAGCTTTATTTCAAGTTTCAAACTAGATGTTTGATAACCATTGGCATTGTAAAATTGTATATGGTTTATAATTTCCACATTTTCGGAAAGTTGGACATTTTCGCGCGTTTTATGAAATATGATTGCTCAATGATAAAACTAAAACATCTAAAAAACTCGAACTTTTACTGACTTACCACTGATTCTATTTTCAAACGTACAGCGTGCCAAATTTTGGTAATGATTTTGGGATTTTTTTCATTGTTTTTAAGTGGGCGAAAAGAACGGGAACAAATTTGAATTTGACAATACATTTTAGCAATGGACATTTGCATTTGGCCGGAAAATCACAACCAGTCATCGTTCGGGAGCTCCGACATTTACGTGTGAACAAAATGTTAGTGCATCGAACCATTAAGCTTTCCTCCATGCCGCTTAGCAATGCCAGAAGCATTACTAAACGGCATGGAGGCGGTCATCCGAAAATAGCAACATCACGTGATATGGTTCGAAAGGTGAAGTATCGATTTCAAAGATATCCTCGCCACAGTGCTGCAAAATTGACAAAGAGTCTGAAAGTATCCGACTCAAGTACTCGGCGCATACTGAAAAATAACTGAAACTGAAGCCCTACAAGATACAAAAAGTGCAGCATCTTACTTCAGCGCAGAAGGCAGTCCGACTACAAAGAGCTCGAGCACTGAAAGCCTTGCACGAACGTGGCGATCCGGAAAAATTGTTTTTTCTGATGAATATTTTTTCACTGTCCAACAGTATGTAAACAAACAAAATGATCGTGTTTGACTGCAGGGCAAGTCCAACGAGAATGTAGACGATAGAGTTGCCGTTCGTAAGCAAGCGTCTACTTATATTATGGTCTGGGCTGCATTGACCGCAAATGGTCGCTCTCCACTCGTGTTTATCGAGAAGTGCGTCAAAGTCAACCGGCAGGTGTACCAGCGAAAGGTGTTAAATGATGCGCACATGGGCACGTAAGCAATTCGGTACGAACAGCTTGACGTTCCAACAACACTCAGCTCTGTCCCACAAAGCTCGCCTGACGCAATTTTTTTTACAGAACCACGTTCCTCGGTTAATTTCTTCAGAACAGTGGCCTCCCTACTCTCCAGACTTGAGTCTAATGAACTTCTCGTTATGGTCCATTTTAGAGGCTGCAGTGTCAACGAAAAGATATGAAAGTTTGGATACGCTGAAGGCAGCGCTCCGTCGGGAATTTAACAAAATACCGCAAACCCATCTTCTTGCAGCCGGCAATGCCTTGGAAGCCCGGAAGACTTGGTGCCATCATCCGTGCCAAAGGAGGCTATATAGAACAATAACAATGATTTTCATAAAATTAAATGTTATTTTAGCATTTTGATAAACATTTTAATAAACTATATTTCGATTAACCAAATGACATCATTTCAATTGGTAACACTTCGAGTGACGGACCGTGTATATTTGAATATACTTATTTTAATATACACGACTTCATCACATGTAAGACATTACTTCAAGAACTTCATTCACCAGGCAGGTGGATAGCAGGGGAACAGACAAAAGAGTGATTATATCTAATGTTTAGTTGCATTTCGTATCATTCCTACTGTTCATTTGGCCGAATAACACGTCTCGTTTGACAGTTGGCATAGTACGAAATGCAACTAAACATCAGATTGAATCACTCTCTAGCCTGTTCACGTGCTATTCACCCGGCCAGTTAGCTTACCGTGGTAATATATAGCAAACAAGTTGAGGGTCCGAACTGATTCATTCAAATATTATTTGTACCGTTTTGTTTTTGTTTCTTTTTATTCTTTTGGATGCGCGGACGACGAAAGTCTGGGTTTCTTCCTCCCACGCCCTTTTTTATGGCACTGGTCATGGGTCGTTGACACCCCCACCGTCATGAGATTAGCCCAACACTCTCATTCCCGAAATAATTTGGTGCCATGTCATTATGAGCACGGCTACATTTAACTGTATGGAAAATACGAAAAAAAAAAAAACATTTTTCTTTTCATCGAATACGATGGTACTAACTCGGGCGGGTCAACTCAACCCTACTACATATTAGGAGAACTACTACAAGTTTACATGGATTTCGAACCGTGGAACAACTCGTATCCGTAAGCAATGCACTTATCCATTTAGGAAAGAGAACACAGAAAGCTGAAATGTCATCAAAATACATCGTAGTAAGTACAACATTCCCATTGGGAATTCCCAAAATGCACTGGGTTAAATCAAAGAAGTCATGGGTCGTTAACACCCCCACCGTCATGAGATTAGCCCAACACTCTCATTCCCGAAATAATTTGGTGCCATGTCATTATGAGCACGGCTACATTTAACTGTATGGAAAATACGAAAAAAAAAAACCATTTTTCTTTTCATCGAATACGATGGTACTAACCCGGGCGGGTCAACTCAACCCTACTACATATTAGGAGAACTACTACAAGTTTACATGGATTTCGAACCGTGGAACAACTCGTATCCGTAAGCAATGCACTTATCCATTTAGGAAAGAGAACACAGAAAGCTGAAATGTCATCAAAATACATCGTAGTAAGTACAACATTCCCATTGGGAATTCCCAAAATGCACTGGGTTAAATCAAAGAAAAAGAAAAAAAAAACCCCGAATAAATCAGACTACGGAGATCTAAGTAGAAAGGTGCTGCAACCGAATTATCTAATTGTTCAATTACTTCATTCAAATTATCTATGCAATCGTGTTCGTTCCTCTAAGATGTCAGAATGAAGAAGGCAGATAATATTTAACAATAATATTAACCATAACCAGAGATGGTGCACTGCAGCCTTATTCAGTCAATTGTGTTTATTTTCTGGACACCCTGAGCTCTTTGTTCAAATTGATCGGACGTCGAAGAGGGGGTAGGGAGTGCTCCATATAAGTCGCCCGTTTTATCTTAAAGTCGGTTTTCTTCCGCGACATCTCACCAGAGACGCAATATTCATTCGCTCGCCAGCGCTACGCCGTGTTAGTAATATATTAAAACAATTATTAATTTAAACAATATGCCTCCGACCAATGAAGTCAGGGTCAATGGAAGTGATCAGTTCAGTCCGGCCAAGAAGACGCTGCCAGAAGTCGAGGAAAATGGAAATGGGTAAGTTTTTTGAAATAAAAATTTAGTTTAGTTAGTTATACCTATTTCATACCCAGATCTTAGTAAGATGTTGTGTGATGACATTATGCAGCACATTTGAGTAATTTAACGTTTGTTTGTCAATTATATCGACAGAATTTTCAGCTAATCTAGGCTATGTAAGAAACGAATGGCGTTAAATATTTCTCAAGCTGTCGCTCTAACTTTTCATCAAAATAACTTGTATTTGAAATAAAAACATTTTATGGGTGGCTGTGTAATATAATAACTAGCGGTATGATATCATGCCAATACACCACATTCCCAAAGGAATTAGGTCTTAACGTACGTAAACTTATAATATAATAACTTAAAAACGTATACTCAACTCAAAATAATATACAGACTACCCAAAACTACTAGACTCCGTCAGAACATCGTCAAGCAATCAGATATATTAATACTCAAAATACAAAAAGGCAGCATAATTCCAAAACCTATTGGACCTTTATCTCATAGACTAAGATGGAATTTGAGATTGCCTTATTCTCTCCTTTCGGAATTGAATGAGTATTGAAAATAGCACTGCCTCCTTTTTCGTAAATAGCACTGAACAACGTCTACAAGAGAATGCAATGTTTAATTGTTTTTCATTGGTTATTACTGTTATGTGTTGTGGCTAATAAAATTTTCTTATTCTTATTCGTTATATTATAAAACCCTCACCTTGCCACCTAGTGAAACCTATTGACCTATATAAGTAGTTTGCTATTGATAAGCATAAATATGTCACTAGGAGTCAGGATTCACTAGGTTAGAGCAGTGGGCAGGTTCGAATTCTGCTTCCAATGTCACGACCAAAAACTTTCTCAGATTATTTTCAAAATCTGATTACAATATGTCCAATGTAGATGTCGCTGAAACTCAAATTTATTTAAATATTTGCTTTCAAATCTAAGGCATTTCTAATAATTTCAACAACTGTTTTTACTGTTCATAGGTATTAATCAGAATATGTGCTTGCAAATCTAAGATACTTCTAAGACATTTTCCTATTTTTTTTTCTATTGAAATTATTTTTGCTATTATTTTCAAAAGTAAGGTGTTCCTACGATAATAGTTTACAAATCTCGACTCTCGACGGGAAAACGCAGAAAAAATCCTTGTGGTCTCGCTGCTATCAAATATGCAACGTGGAAAAGAAAAAAACTGGAATCAGTGTATTTCTCCGTCTTTAAATAGACAGCCGAGGAGCATAAAATGATACATGTTCTTTCAAGGCTCGCTCTAATTTGCCATCAGAATGGCGGACAAGTGGCATTCCAGGAGGCACTTAACGACACAGAGCCGCCGAGTGCCTTGGTCGAATAAATTATAGGATTCCTCACAGTGCATGCTTGGGTTCTGAGAGAACAGGCGGAAACATATCCTGCTGCTGATATGTTGTGCACTAATGTTTGCTGCGATGGGGTCAATGTTATGGAAACACGATTAGCTGTCAGTTATTTTAAAAATAGGTGAGAACTGAAGTGACGGCTTTTACAAGGCATACAACCTTGGGTCAGCTATGTTGACCAGTGAAAAATGTTCCTGCTGAACTTTATTTTTTTCAAAGCTGCATGTTTGTAATAACTAATAGCATATAAATTAGGTATGCCTTCTATTATACTTTCGTGAAGGACTAGTTGGCTATTGGGAATGTTTGTCCCAAGGTGGTGCATGTTATCGTCAGAGGGGGGTTAAGGTACAATATTACATGAAATTTCTAGTAAATGATGTAACTGTGATCAAAATTGAGCATTAACTGTAAAACAAAAATTAGGCGGTGACTAATTTACATTCGACTATCCTCGGTAGATTCGGGATTTGCTCGCTTGAAGGTCACTTAACATTGTTTCCAAGAACGTTGGTGGTTTCTTTCTGCCGAGAAGGCCTACGGCACAGAATATATATGGGATTACATCCAGTAGCGCCACTCCATACAAAGTCCCAATTTCGTGCACCTGAACAGGCACATTTCGGTTGCATGGGCTCTAAGCTAGTTTCGCGGTAGTGAACTGTCGCGAATGGTCCTACCAAATCGTCTTTTTAAAAATAACAGAACCAGCAGTGCTCCGCCATAATTTTACTGACAACCCCGACACTCGATGGGGGGAGGTTTTTATCTCAAAAATCGACTGAGTTGAGCTACTGCTGTGACCCCGGTCGATGTATATATCTGCTGTGCCTACGTGCTCGGTACTTATGCATTTTGAAGTGTGTCTTCATGGCCAAGAAAAGAAGTCACGGAGCCAATTTTGAAACCAACTGCATTATTGGATTTAGAAATAAAATATTTTAAAGCCAGGAATCTTTTGAGGATTTTTTTAGAAAAATAAATATCCTAAATTATTACACCAGCTAGTGTCGCTCATAAGGAACAAATTCTGTAAAGTATTGTCAAACGGCCAACTAAAGGAAACGGCTCATTTAACAATAAAATACGCTCTTTGTTAAAAAATGTGCAAAATGATTATTCTACGTTACCGTTATAAAATTAGCAAGTTCAATTCCCAGCTAGAAAAAAATATATTTCAAAATCTTATAATGCAGTCATCCTTTTTTTCAAAATCGACCCATGACTCCTTGAGTGTTTACGCTATTTCTAATATTATAGTTTCGGATTTGGCCATGAAGGCACATTGAAAAATTCAACGTGTAAATCGATTATGTAAATAAAAATGCACCCAGCATTTGGACGCGTCCGGTTCAATGATGCACCTGTCAGAGGACAGTGGCCTGTCATTAGGCCAGAGCAAGTCCGTTAATGGTTTTATTATCAGCCTATTCTTCCATGAACTCAACTGCACAATCGTATGCAGGTGCACGGACGCCACGCAAGTAATTTTGTGAACGCTCCCAGATCCTTATTAAATATATTCTACTCCATTTCCGCATTATAAAAAGATGTAATATATATTTAAGTGAATATCAAGGAAGGAAAAAAGTGGATCTACCCTCAAAGTGGATTGAAACGTGAAAGTATAGGCGAAAAATCTAAAACGAATGAGATTGTTAAAAGGAAATTTACAGTAATTTAAAATAGTACAAAACCTAACGGGAAATGAACTGTTTCTACTGGCTTGAAACGTTGAATTAAAAGTTTAAATAAAATAATGGAAAATTTTAAATGTAGAAGAACTTCAATGTAGTAGGTACCCAAACATCTAACAAATAAATGCTAGAGAGGAAATAAAGTGTCTTCCACAAAAGAGATAATTTAACCCTAATTAATCAAGGAAGAAAGAAAGTAGACCTACCCTCAAAGTGTCTGCTGTTCCGTTGCTGTTTCTTCTTAAAATGGAGCAGTGGGTTCATGGCAAGGATGACTGGTAATACAGACAAAATATTGAGAGAACATAGTAGAACTAGTAAAAACTATTTCACATCTAGATTAATAACAATCTATCTGATTTTACTGCGGTTTGTTTCTGCGTATATCATCATTTCCTCCATCTTTTTATTCTCTCTTTAATTGCAATATTTCAGATAATATACCATCTAAACTTTGTTGAAGATGTAATTTGGGCGTAATTACAAGATTTTATAAGAAATTTTAAGATTACATTCTCGATCACCTTTACATTTGAGCGGCTCTTAGCCTAGTGGCGCGGGGACTGGCCTAACGTACCAGAGGTCTGGGTTCATGGGGCGCTGCGACATGCACCTCTTTCTTACTCTTTCTGAGTTCGATAAGTGCATTTCATCACGAATGCGAGCCGCTCCATGGTTCGGAATCTATATAAAACTGTAGGTCCCCTTCCCCTACTAGGTTGTAGGGTTTAAGCTCACCAGGGTTGGTACCATTGCATGAAAAGATGGTCGAAGAGGCAATGAAAAATTGTCCGTGTTTTCCATCCAGTTCAATGTAGCCGTGCTCAAAAAGGGAAGGTGATAATATCATAACGGTAGTTGTGTGGTATTAATCATCCATGTCAGGTTGCTTAAACAAATAGGTCATATTTAAGAATATTAAATGCAACCAGTGAATTATCATGAGTGTAACGGCAACGTGCTTGATTGTTACAGGTACTCTTTCGAGACGTTACAGGCAACAGCGGAGTATCTGCTCGCCCGAATCTCGACTCGGCCCACTGTGGGCGTGATATGCGGCTCGGGGATGGGTGCGTATTGGAATCACGGTACTTATCATCACTTTTCCACTTTCCACGCACTAGCTCTTTTTTAATATCGTTTCCGAGGTCCATACAAGGTCCATTTTGGTCAATCCCGCCTAGAGAAGTCTTATTAAAAAGTGATGCTACCAGCAAAAACCATTATACAAAACAGTTTTGACAACCGCCGAACATACGCGATGGGTACGATAACGGTCTTTAGACAATTGTAAAAAAAATACTTTATTATACACAGCTATTTTTATCGCATGTTAAGTATATGATACCAGACCGTAGGTTATGGAATTTTTAAAAATACATGTTGTGCCCTGTTAGCACATAAATAAAATTAATCTCATCTCCTTAGCCGATAATTCTGCCCAAACCCAAACGACGAGCAACCTCGAAGTTTCTAACCGTGTCGACGTCATTGCAGGCTCCCTCGCCGACAGCCTCACTGACCAGGAGTGCTTCCCTTACGAGACCATCCCCAACTTCCCTGTGAGCACCGTCGAGGGCCACCACGGGCAGCTCGTGTTCGGGCGGCTGGGGCAGGTGCCAGTCGTGTGCATGCAGGGACGCTTTCACTACTACGAGGGATACCCGCTATGGAAGGTCAGTTAGCATCCCTACTTTGGAGAATGTGCTCAAGAGCATAGAGCAAAGAAGGTCGGCAGTGACGCCTAAACGTCATCCGAATAGCGGCAGCGTAGCTCCACGTTTTGGTCACGACGATCACGAAGCACATAATGTTGAGAACATGTCTTGGCAGTAGATGTTTGAAATACAGCTACAATACAATACAATACAATACAGCAATAATACAGCGAGATAAATGCAACCCTGGATGGAACAATTGTTAATAGATAACACTATTAAAAAAATTAACTACTCTGGCAATTAGACAAATCATCTTAAATCTTAATTTCCAAATGATGTACTACAGTTCTCCGTTCTGTTCAGTTCTGTTCGAAGTCATTGCGTCGAACGGATAGATATTAATCTTAAGATGCGTGTTATGATTGGATCTTAATTTTCAAAGTAACTACCTGTGCATTCACCATCTTTAGAATTTGGTGGCTATAGGTCGACCAACTTTGCTCAACGTACAATTTTACTGTGTTTTCGATTATATTTGAGAGTTTGCATTTTAGTTATATGTCTGATATGCATCGCAATTAAGGATAAGTCAATGAGTCGTATTCACTACGTATAATATTCACAACGTATAAAAGTTTTTTTTTTCAAAAAAATCAAAACCATGCATATCGTATAATACTCACAACGTATAATTTTATACGTTTTGCATAAAGAAAGTTTAAAAATAGAATCAACCCTTTGCAGAACGTATAATAGTCACAACGTAAAATATTCCTAACGTCAAGAAATGAACACACACATAAAAAGAAAACCACACACAAAAAGAAAACCATGCAGAACGTATAATATGCCAAGAAGCACTGCATAAAGCGCCCTAATAACGATACATTTAAGGCTACGAATCGAAATTTGTTAAAGAGTAACAATTTGCTACAATTTCGAAAGGCCACCTTACGCTAATTGAGACGGTCGAAAAGTCGCGTGCGAAAATACGCTTTAAACGTATATACATAAGGGCGCTTATCGTATGAAGAGTTTTTGGATTATATTATGATATGCATGGTTTTCTTTTTTTTAGGGTTCCGTACCCAAAGGGTGAAAACGGAACCTTATTACTAAGCCTCCGCTGTCCGTCCGTCCGTCCGTCCGTCCGTCCGTCCGTCCGTCTGTCCGTCTGTCACAGGGCTGTATCTCATGAACCGTAATAGGTAGGCAGCTGAAATTTTCACAGAGCGTGTATTTATTTTGCTGCTATAACAACAAATAGGTAAAATAAAAAAATAATAAGAATTAAAGGGGGGTCCCATACAAAAAACGTATTATTTTGTGTTAAATCTTGTACGATGGTACGGAACCCTTCGTGTGCGAGTCCGACTCGCACTTGGCCGGTTTTTTTTGTTAAATAAAGATCATAATTTTATACCTTGTGATTATTATACGTTATACATGGAGAAATAAGTAATTTTATTTTTTAAACTTCTTCATGCACTACTTACGTATAAAATTATACGATCTGCCGATTATACGTTGTGCATGGTTTTAAAATTTTGTTCAAATATGATATTATACGATCTGCATTTTAGACGTTTTGCCGTTCCCCCAAGTCAATCAGGTAGACAAAAAAGAAATGTGTTGAACATAAGCTGTATTTACCTGACCTAACGTACTGAGCATAAATTAAGAGAAGGTTATGCTTGGTATTCACTGATCTGTTATGTATGTAATGTAATAAGTATATGTTGGTATCACTTGACCTAGCCTTCGGTGTAGATTGTACACAGTGTGTCTTGTACTGGCAGCGATCAATAAGATGGTTTTTTTGGGGACGCATCATGAAGTCCAAAAAGCACAAGGTCCAAAACCCATACCGTTCAAAATACTTACGAATACGAATATTTTTAATTGGGTTAGGTTAGGTTAGGTTAGGTTAGATTATATGCATTTTATAATACATACTTTTGGACGTTCTGGGTTTTGGACCGTATGCTTTTTGGACTTTATGAACCCGACCCGTTATTTTCCTTAATTTTTTTAAACCATTTCATCAAAACTTTGCTCTTAGTTTTGTTCTCCATGAGTTTTTCCATTCACATTAAAATTAAATGAAGAATTTAAATGATGCGTTTTGGTTCGCACGAAAAATATCATACAATAATAGAAAATAACATAGGGTTTTGCTGCCGGGGTGCCAAGATAGTCTAGCTCTAATTTAAATATAAAACTGTAAGTCACTGCTGCTTTGTGTTCTCAAATAAAAAAAATATTCATATATTTTCATAAAAATGGTTTGAACACAGAATCCGCGTCCGCATATTTCCTCTTTTAAAAAATCCAAAATAAACAGTTTTTTTTTTAAATAAAATATGGTTTCACTTAAGCCCTTATTTATGGAGCTGAATGCAAACAGGTGTAATCACGCCCATACAAATAATAAAAACATCCCACTCCATTTCTCCCCGCTGTAAGACGCTGTTCAGGGATTTGTCGTTCGTAGTTCTGAAGTCACTTAAAACCTAGGTCCTAACTCTTCCTTACATACTAGGTGGCAGGGGTGATCCCGCTCAGGTTGGTACCATCGCATTGCATGAACGATAGTAGAAGCGGCAATGGGAATTGTCCGTGTATTCCATCCAGCTCAATATAGCTGTGCTATAAAGTCCTTGCATGGCACCTAGTTGCCATTTGGTGTGTTGAAGGTGTGGTATCAACCTTCCAGTTATTTAAAAAAATACAACCAGAAAAAATTACATATGTCTGATTTTCGGGGAATTGCTAGTGTTTGTAAAAGGTGATCGTTACCAGAGACCGTAGTCCCAGCTGTCACCTACATTGGCGTTTACGGCAAACCGAACGACTGGCGTTTTCAAATGTATGGATAAATTGATACTTATATATATGTACACTTATGATACTTTTGGGATTACCGCGGTCGTTAGACATGTTTGAAAAATGTTACGGCTTCGGTCGTCTGCTGCGTACGAACGTGGCTGATGCCTCCTTGACAACGGACTGATTGATTAGCTCGAAACGTCGGAGAATGTCTCTTCCCGCCGCGTGGAAAGCCGTAACATTTTTTTCAAATATTGTAAAAACTTGTATGGAGTTTGATATTTTTACGTAACTTCGAAGTTCCCTAAACGCCAAATTTAGTTGACAACTGGGACTAGTTTTTTAATGTTGTACAGAAAAAACGAATAAACCGGAATGAGAACAAGTGGCTGATGCAAGTGAAGTCTCTCGGGAGCGCGGCCGACCCCCACCGGGGGGTTATCTTCGGCTCTTGCGCTAGTAAACGATACTGCGCACAGATTAAACAGCGAAAACAGACCTCGCTGTGACGTCTTTAGAAGTGAAGCTTCTAATTTTTTGCGTTATACATCGGAGACTTTTTTTTAAAGTTGTACAATGTATATGTTTATTTAGATTTTCACTGTTGTTCGACATAATGCTTAATGTTTACGGATATACAGTGTTAAAAAGGCTCACTTCTTTTCGACGTTTCGTCCACCACGTTGCGGACATCATCAGGATCGCGGCGCGACCTCGAGGACCTCTGACGCGTCGTCCAGTCAGAAGTCAACTAAAGGTCGTCGGCTGCGGAGATTGTAGCTGTGGGTAGGTTCAGCTACAGATGCGGGTAGTAACACAGCACTTCGTTGGGCGATGAAATTGTCTGTACAAACTATGCTCACGGTGTCACTGTGCGACAGTGTGGGCAGCTGAACCCTTGTGTTGCCATATTGTGCCAGTACTGGAGACCAAGACGATGATAGCCTCATACTGTCATCTCTGTTGAAATTCGGATGTCTTGAAATCTCAATGGATTCTCGTACCAAGCGGGGTATATATTGTTTTTCAACAGCGATTGTTTTAACTTGGTCGAAACGGATCCAATGATTGCTTCCATTGTTCAAGACATGCTCACAGATCGCCGACTTGTGAAACTCATTGTTTTTGACTGCCTTGATGTGCTCTCCTATTCTTGTTTGTACACTTCGTTTTGTCTGGCCAATATAGTTTTTCCCACAGCTACATGGTACTTTATATACTCCTGGGGCCTGTAGTGGGATTTTGTCTTTAGCTGATCTTAGCTTGGAGGATATTTTTGCGAGAGGTTTGAAAAAGGTTTTTATGCCCATTTTTCTGAAAATCTTTCCTATGCGATCCGTGACACCTCGCACGTATGGGAGGTATGCGCACTGTCTTTGGACTTCATTGGACTTGGCATGTCTGTGAGCATGTCTTGAACAATGGAAGCAATCATTGGATCCGTTTCGACCAAGTTAAAACAATCGCTGTTGAAAAACAATATATACCCCGCTTGGTACGAGAATCCATTGAGATTTCAAGACATCCGAATTTCAACAGAGATGACAGTATGAGGCTATCATCGTCTTGGTCTCCAGTACTGGCACAATATGGCAACACAAGGGTTCAGCTGCCCACACTGTCGCACAGTGACACCGTGAGCATAGTTTGCACAGACAATTTCATCGCCCAACGAAGTGCTGTGTTACTACCCGCATCTGTAGCTGAACCTACCCACAGCTACAATCTCCGCAGCCGACGACCTTTAGTTGACTTCTGACTGGACGACGCGTCAGAGGTCCTCGAGGTCGCGCCGCGATCCTGATGATGTCCGCAACGTGGTGGACGAAACGTCGAAAAGAAGTGAGCCTTTGTACAATGTAACTTAGGGCCAGTATTTCAATCGTTCCTCTTCCTACCCTCAACTTTAAGCGAAGCTTAAGCAGCATTTGAACCAAAACTATACGGTAGCTGAGGCTTTAAGGTGTTATAGGCCTTTGAAAATAGATTGCTGGGGACATTATTAAAATTTCGCTTACCATTTAGTTTGCGTTAAAATGCTGCATTTTGTTTCGCTTAAAGTTGAGGCTAGGAAGAGAGACGATTGAAATACCGGCCCTTAGTGGCTTACATAATATTGCGGGTAGAGAGAAACTATTGAGGAATAATAATAATAGGTAACAATAAAATTCTTTATTTTACATCATTATAAAAATCATTTACCAAATGCTAATGTCAAATGGCATTCTCTTCCTACCTACCCTTGGGATGGAAAGATGCAAGGCGGCAGACAAAAATGGACAAAAGGAAGTAAGAATGTATATTGATTCATTCGGGGTTTCGAATGTGTCCTTTCACAGTGGACTTTGAGCATAGATATAAAGGGAGGCGATATGGCATCGAGCGCGCCTAGTATTGGACCCGCTTTCTTCAATTTTCAAAAACTACCAATCCAATTCAAACGTACATACATGCCACATGCAAACATATAGTCGCAGGCGTATTGGAGGATTTGTGTGGGTGGGAGTGGGAACTGACTTGACGAACGCTATTTTAGAGCACAATGGCGCGCGGTGGCTGTGTGGCATATGACGCTCCGCGCGGATTTCCATACAACTATATGGTAATTTTGACCATATCGCGGTGAAGCGATATCGAGCGCATGCCACTTCTCCTTACTTCCTCTTCAGTGACTTAGAGGCACTAATGATTAAATAATATAGATGCTACAAAGCTATATATGTTGCTGACAATTTTGCATTGCCTTTTCGCATATCTTTTAATCCAATGCGATTGTACCACCTTGGGCGGGTTTAACCCAGAGGTGAAAGGACCTACAGTTTACACGGATTAGATTGGACATCTCGCATTCGTAAGGAACAACAGAAAGAGAAAGAAAGTGGTGCATTAACGGGGCGGGGATTGAACCTATGACATGACATGTGCAGCTCGTGGTGTAGGGGCTAGAGGACTTGCCTTTCATGCGAGAGGTCTGGGTTCAAATCCTCGCCATGGGCATGCACCACTTTCTCTTTCTGTGTTGGATAAATGCATTTCGTTACGAATGCAAAGTGTTCTATGGTTCGGAACCCATATGTACTAGGTGGTATGGTTACGCATTAGATAAAACCGTTGTTGAAGCGGCAACTAAAAATTGTAAGTGTTTTTCATCCAGTTCGATGTATCCTTGCTCATAAAGGGAAGGTCCTGGTATGGCACCTAATTCTTTTGGGTATGTGGTGTATTGGTATAATTAATTAACGGGAGTTGTGTGGCATTAGCCATCCATATCCACTTCAAAAAAGGAGGAGGTTCTCGATTCGTCTGTATGTTTTTTTATGTTTGTTACCTCATAACTTTTGCCTGGGTGAACCGATTTTGATGATTATTTTTTTAAATGAAAGCTAGTGCTTCCCAAGTGGTCTCAATTTAATTAAAGTTTTAAAGTTAAGTTCTGACAATTATATCCATGAGAAAATCATATAAGTCTTAAATTTGCATTAAGATGTGCACGACAAATGGACGAATAACTCAATATAACGCCAACCGATTTCGGTGCTTTTTTAACTGGAAAGGACGTGTACAAATTAGTAAGTGTACTTCAGATTCACTAAAAATAAAGAAATAAAAAAAAAATTACAAAAAATAACCGACTTCAAAGAAAAAGCACTAAAAAGTAAAAAATAATTGCCATTTTTGTAGTTACGATTTTCTTATTTTTTGAGTCGGTGGCCGCCAAGGTTTTAGGTTCTCTTGATTGGCGCAGCGCGTGCCCGGCCGGCCCGGTGGAATTACGCTTTATTCGTCAGTAAAACACCTCATTTTTTATAATTTGAGTCAATGTTCGAGCATTGTATCGATTTATCAAAAATTTAAAAATTTTAATTAAAAAAACTAACGGTAAAATGCAAAAGGCGCCATCTAGTTGTAGTCTAGTCTAGTCGTAGTTAAAAATAGCATCTGCTAGCAGAATACGGGTTGTACCGGTAAATGGATTTAGCAAAAATAGGCGCTGCATGACCCCGCCATGAAGTGTTTTCCCCCCGCTTCACCTCGCACATGTGACACTAAGTTTTCTAGCAATATGAGTTAACATCATCTCCTCTCTACCTCTTTCCGCCGTGGTCTACCCCTGCCTCTGAGCTGCAAACCGATCTGTTGTTTTCAACGTGATGGCGTATTGCAGTGCGCGCTGCCGGTGCGCGTGATGAAGCTGCTCGGCGTGCGGCAGCTGATCGCGACGAACGCCGCCGGCGGGCTCAACCCGGCGTTCAACGTGGGCGACATAATGGTGGTGCGCGACCACATCAACATGATGGGTTTCGCCGGCAACAACCCGCTGCACGGGCCCAACGACAAGCGCTTCGGGCCGCGCTTCCCGCCCATGAACAAGGCCTACGACTACCGGCTGAGGAAGATCGCGAAGGAGGTTCGTACCGCCGTAGTGGTCAGTCTGAGTTCTCACCTAAATTGGCGTTTACGGAACTTCGAAGTTACGTAATAACGTCAAACCCCATACAAATGTTTACTAGGTACTTATTCTGTGGTTATACTTCTTCAAGCTGAGTCAAACTCGGACTTCCGATTTGTATGAAAACGCGGAGACGGCGGAAACGGCAACGTCGACGTATTTACGCCGACGGTGAGTAAGCTGTCAAATCAAACTCGGACTGGAAAATGTTAGTTTGCTTAACGTCCACCGCGCGCGCTCCTCGATTTCTCCATACATTTAAAAACGCCACTCGATCGGTTTGGCGTAAACGCCAAACTACCTAGGTGAGAACTGGGAACATGGGCTCTAGCCACTCGTCACCTAAATTGGCGTTTTCAAATGTATGCAGAAATTGAAGAGCGCACGCAGTGACATTTGCGAGTCAGAGTTTGATTTGACAGTTTAACTACTAACCGTCGCCGTAAATACGTTTACTTGGCCGTTTACGCCGACTCCACGTTTACATACAAATAAGGTAGTCCGAGTTTGATTCTGACAGGTTGAAGAAGTTAAACCACAGAATATGTAATAAAAAACTTGTATGCGTTTGACGTTTTTACATAACTTTGAAATTCCGTTAACGCCAATGTATGTCACAAATGCGACTCGGTCGGTTCTCAATATTTGAATGTCGTCAGTTAATGAGTGCATTCCCTGCCTGTTCCGCATTGAGCGGCGCTAGAATGGGGACGAAGGGACAGCGTTATACAAGTCATACAAGTTCTACGATTACGGGTATTACTCACCTGACCTTTACGATAATTTTGCCCAGTTTTGGTAGGTTCTCATAGGCCGCCGGGGCACGACACTATGTACACTCATTTACACTCGTACAGCCCTATTCAGAGTGGGCGGACTAACTTTAATCCGTCGAATTAAACCGGTTTTTGTATGGTTAGTCCGGTGCTAATCTCGTACTAAGTTTTGACAGGTGCTCTCTTAATAAGACTGTTTAGGATTAGGTTTCGTTTCTCATTTACTCTATACATATACAAACCACCTAAATATACCCTTCTCTAAATATGGATAGATTTGTTTCTACGGTTCTGGTACCTATGATTCGGTCGGAATATTGTAATATGCCGATTGAAGTCACAACATGCACGCTTTATATTGATTAGAGGTCAATTCAATATTGTACCTAACCTAACTACTTACACTCAATCAGCTCTTCCGTGTTTATAAGTCTCTGACAAATGATAACATTGGAATATGTTCGTGTTCATTTTGAAAATCAGTTTTAGTGGAGTCACTTTTAACGAAACATTTTATAATACTGGTAGATGTCCGCGGCTCTGCACGTGTTAAAGTTCAATGACAATTTTTTTTCTCTCCCTGAAATCGATAAGTGCGTTCTATGGTTTAGAATTCATGTAAATTCCCCTTCTAGGTAGTTTAAAAAAATAGTCGAAGCGGCAATTAAAATGTGTCCGTGTTTCTATCCAGTTTAATGTAGCCGTGCTCATAAAGGGATCTTCCCTGGCATGGCACCTACTTCCTTTGGTAATTTGGTGGTTTGGTTTAATAGCCTGCCGGTGGGTGTGGTAATAGCCATTCATGCCCAGTAACATAAAAATAGGTAGTTTATGCTATGCTTTGCAAGGAAGGTAATATGTATGTATGGATAATCGACCGTGAAGCAAGGATATATCAATCAAAGAAAGAATCCAGTAAAAATAACCACTTTACGAACATACCTTTCGCGGGTATTGCGTCTTCCAATCTCGCCACCTGCTTTATACCCATAATTTGGAATTCTCCTACAGTCCCTCCTCCCCAAATGAATGCCTCCTACCTTAACAGTGTTTAAGATTATACCTACATGCATTTATTAAGGCGCTAGGACTAGCCAACTACTCGCGCCATACAAATGCACTTTTTAACAAATGTAATAATATGTAGTGAAACGCTGCAGCAAATCCAAATAGAACTCCAGACTGATAATGGATTGTTAATATTTTTTTATTCCATCATTTATTTAAATAATAATAAAAATAAAAAAAGTTGATTTTTCTCATTAGAAATCTGAAAGTCATTCGATTTCTAGATATAAGCAAAAACAGCATATATGCATAAACAAAAAATTCCATTTGCTTTTAGATTTCTACATTTAGTCAAAAAAGTTCGGAAATGGACACCGTTTCCGCAATGTATTTTGTATAGAAAAAGGAAACATACATTAACGAAAATCATTCGATTCCTAGACAAGGAATCATATATTGTAAGGATGACACTTATAATCGTCAGACTTAGTTAGTTTACTTGGGGTGCCTCGTCTAACTTTGCGATTTGGCTAGTACCAGGCCCTTAAACGCTTCATCTGCGTTGCTAACATTGACTGCAAAGATTGAATATTCAAACATATTGCCGTCGTCACAAAAATCGTGCTTATTTACGTATGATTTGCACTCAGGTGGCGAAAGAACTCCGCATTGAAGACATTATCCATGAGGGCGTTTACACGTGCTTGGGTGGACCCAACTTCGAAACTGTTGCCGAGCTGAAGATGCTCCAAATGGTGGGAGTGGACGCCGTCGGCATGTCTACCGTGCACGAGGTGAGCATAATATCGAGTCCCCACCACTACGCGTGTCTGGGTGGACCCAATTTTGAGATGGTGGCCAAGCCGAATTTGCTTCTGATGATGGGAGTAGTCAGCAGCATGTCAACCGTGTAAGCAACGATTGCGAGTCTATAAACCACGAGGGGGTAAACATGTGTCTGGGTCCAGCAGGGTCTATTCTTGGCATTCAGTAATCAGGAATCAGGAATCCTGAGTCCAGAAAACTGCTTTTATAGCTATTTTCAAAGCGCATTTTTCGACGGAAAACCCTGATTGATTAAAAAAACTATGATTCACATGGCGGGAGTGTACGCCTTCGGAACATCAACTGTTCACGTGGTAAATAAGGAGATCTAGTGCCTCTAGTGGGGTTACCATGGTAAGGTAACTCGCCAGGTGAATAGGCAAACAATGAATAAATCTGACGTTTCGTTGCATTTAGTACCATGCTAACTGTCAAACGAGCAGTTAGCATGGTACGAAATGCAACTAACCGAAGGATTTCATCGCTTTCTTGCCTGTTCAGCTGATATTCACCCGGCGAGTTAACTTACCATGGTAATCCCCCGATCTCGACTATTTTACGCGTGTTTGGGTAAACCCAACTTTGAGAAGGTTGCCGGTCTGATGAAGTTCCTTCAGACGTTAGGCCGGCATAGATTAGTATTGTGGTAGTGAGATTAGAAGCCCTAGGCAGGTTAAACCATCCACTAGGCAAGCAAAAGTTTAATTCTACCATCACCTACTCTTAATTACTGGAATTAACTAAACTGAGTACTAACTGAATGTCTGGCTTCCAAAATAACAGTTTTAAAAAACATTGAACCGACAGGTTGGAGAAGAAGGCGGTACAAATGCACAGAAAGGGTCCATCATACATTTTCAGGTGCGCTTTTGTACCGCCTTCTACGCCGGGGTGCTTGGAGTTCAATGTTTTTTAAAACTGTTGTTTTGTTCACTCTATTTAGTATTTCCCACCCTTAGGAAGTGAACTATTTAAAAAAAATTATGAAAGGATATATACACGCCTGAGATATACACTAGGTACTTCTGAGAAAAATAATTATTCAAATCGGTTGACAGTTTGCGGAGATATCATACACACAACAACAAAAAAAGCATACAGACGAATTGAGAAACTCCTCCTTTTTTGAGGTTGGTTAAAAATAACTTCGATTTGTATTTAATAAGGTAAATTCTCCATTGGTAAGGCCAAATGTAGTCTCTATTAAAAGTAAAACCCATCGAGTAAAATATTTAAACAAACTTTCACAATTCGCCAGGTGATCACCGCGCGCCACTGCGACATGACAGTGTTCGCTCTCTCCCTCATCACCAACAAGTGCGAGACGGACTACTCGAGCGCGGCGGAGGCCAACCACGACGAGGTGCTGGACGTGGGGCGCATGCGCCAGGCCACGCTCGCCCAGTTCGTCTCGCGGCTCGTCACGCGCTTCCAGACACCTGACACGTAGTGCGGCCGGCCCGCGTTGCAAGTGTGAGCTAATCACTAATGCCGGGTTCTCACGTGTCCATTTATACTTCTATATGGAGTTCTATTTCACAAAAATAACAACGAGATTACACTGCCTACCAGGAGTTTGACGTTTGCTTTCCATTTTATAGCTTGTGTTCAATGATATTTTCTTTTTGTGCGTATTTATTGGATATGATGTTGATGATTGCAGTCCCAATGCTTTTACGTAGGATTCATAAAAAAATAATCAGAGTCATCTAGCACTAGATTAATAGCATTGTGTCGATTACTAGAAACAATCAAGATATCCTTGGCTTAGCGGTCAGACCAGTGCGCATTGAAATCCAAAAGTCACAGGTTTGAATCCTGCTTCGGATCAATGTCCAGAAAACATTTCTTTTTATTATTTGTCAAAATCTTATTAAAATGCTTTAATGTAGATATTGTTTTATGGATGAGGTTTTTAAAGAAACTGGCGAAATTTGACAAAAAACAAATTTTTTAATCCTAAGTCAGTGCAAGAGGGAAACAAATGATATTATTAATATATCGAAATGTGTAGGCCTATGCTTCCTACACACTCGCGACAGGAACCATTTAAGCCTACGCTTCTTTTGCTGAAAGTACATATGGAAGCGTAATATACTAGAAACAAAAATAGACACGTGAGAACGCCACATAATTTACGCAGGCATAGTTTACTTATTAGCATATTGGGAGACATCTTGTCCTACATCTACTACACTGTGTAACCTGATTCTCCTTTGTCACAAGTGCGTAAAATGCTGTTAGATGACGTACCATTATCCGACGCAGGCATAGATTATGTATGGACGTAAGATGACTTGACCCTGGCTACTCTTGGGACCGTGATATCGTACGTCAAACTGTCAAGACTATCTCCCCTTCGTCACAGCGCTACGAGTATATTTGTCAGGCTACGTTTTTATGTAATAACTCTAGATTATGGATTTATTTATTTCTATCATTATTTGTCCGCCAGTGACAGATAACCCTTATTTTGATTGTAACAAGGGTCAAGCTGTTGCTGTGATAAGCGAAAATGTCATAACAATATTATTATAATTATATTTATATAAAAATAATATTTTAACTGGAAGGGAATATTTTAAGCCCATTATTTTTTAATGAATATATGGAACATTGAAGTAGATTGATAATATTTTTGTGATTAAATCAGCAATATTCGAATATTAAGATATACAATTTCCATATACTCAGAATGCAGTAATAATTTTGGTTTAGCAAGAAATAAAATATGTTTCTAAATAAATTAGATTTTATTGTAATGTGAATTAGACTAAGAAATAAATAAGACATTAGCTAGGTACTCAATTAAATCGATTCAAAAGCTGACTGGTATTTTTCTTTGAGAACACTTCGACAATATTGGCACTTATCACTTATGACTCGGCAGATATTGGGTCCATTTATCTTTATAAACAACAACATTTTCAACAACATGACCATAAACCTTCATTTAATATTGCTTAAGAGAAAATGAGGACGTTTTCTTTGACCTGCAAAACTTGGAAACCTTTTCAAAGGCCAACAATAACCTTGAAACAGTTTACGGTAAAATAATGACTATGAAAATGTACAGAGCGCATCATCCTCAACGCCACAGTAGGCATTGGAATTTGCAAGGAAATGTGATGCCGTCTGCACATCATATTTATTTCCTCAGTAGCAGCGGTTTCAATGAAGTCATCCCATGGCATCAAGTAAGGAAGGATGGTGTGGAACTATGCATTCAATGGTTTCACCGAACACATCCGGGCCCATTGGCAGTGGAGTTACCAAAACTCTTCCGTATAGCAGCAGCGCAGCCCAGTGAGTTCTCTTGCGGAATTGGGACGCGCAACATCGATTTTTCATTGCACTAAATGTCATCCTGTGCAATTCAAGTGCAATTCAAACGTGTAGTTGGAACTCGATAACATCAGGAGAAAGCGAATCTTTAAGGGAACTGCCATTACTAAAAGGTGGACACTGTCGCTATATGGATGACTTTCTTTCGCCACTCCAGTTCTTCCTTGCTCTATGTCCCGTAGGGATCTATGTGCTTGTTTATATTGGCACTCAATATGCAGATATCATTTTTTTCTTAACCACTGATGAGCACAATTGCCGCGACAAATATGAGCTGCCATTCAATCAAGATAACAATTTGTAGCAACAGGCCTACTTATTTGAAGATCTTCAACAAAAACAATCTACACTATTCATTTAAGAGGGTACTTATTCTTCTTAGGAATTAAATGCGCTAGGTCTCTGCATGCGGAGTCTATGTCCTTGAACTGGTACTCGAAGCCAGTCTCGAGGGTCCTACGCGGGTGCACCTTCTGGCCCTTGGTCATGATCATGGCTCGCTCCGGGTTCAGGGCCAAGTTGAGGACCATCTCAGGCACCGGAATGAATGCCGGCCGGTTAAGAGCGCGGGCGAATGCCTGAAAATATAAAAAAATATTTGTTGGAGAAACCAGTCAATTTGCTATAGTGCAACCATTGATGAGATGATGTGGACTGAAACGGATATGGCAAGATCATTAAAATTTGGACATTTAGACCGAATCATTTGTTTTACTTAATTGGTCCTTAGGTTGGCAACCTACAAATCAAATAATATTACAATGTAATTTTGCATATCATGCCATGCAAAGAAGACACCACAAAAATTCTACTGCATTTTTTTGTTTGTTACATAAACCCAAAAAGCTAAAGACATAACCATACGGCATAATAATTTCATTGCCGCTTCGACCATCTTTTATTTAATGCGATGGTACCAACCCAGGCAAGATTAACCCTACCACCTAGTAAGTAAGGAATGGGACCTACAGTTTTACTGGGATTTTGAGCCACGGCCAGTTCGAACCATTGAAAATGGTCAACCATCCAGAACTCAACTGCGCACCAAGGTGCTTACCAATCTTATGAAATCGTAAGGCGTCGCACCACTGAGCTACAGAGGCTGACAAGATATTTGTTAGTTTTAATACTCACGGTGATGAACTGTCCTACCGAGGCTGACAAGGTACTTGTTAGTTAATACTCACGGCGGTGAACTGTCCATTGGTGATGAGGTGCGGCGCGACCCCGTTGAGCACCCCCACCACCTTGTCGTTGTTGAGCGCGAATACGATGAGACGTGCCAGGTCGTCAACGTGAATCCACGGCAGGTACTGGCGGCCGGATGCGATCGGCCCGCCCAGCCCCAGGTAGAACGGCAGGAACATGTTCTTGATCATGCCACCGGAGCGGCCTAGGACGACGCCGCTGCGGATTATAACCTGCCCACAAAAAAGGGGACTGGAGCCAGTGTCTTCTCCAAAGATGTTAACAGTAATATCCCTACAACATACTATATAAATTATTCGGACGGTACTAATTTGACCTTTACAAAGTACATGAGATTTTTCATTCTTTCATAAGTTCTTAGTTCCACGTGACCGATTTGGGGGGAGGGAGGGTTTATCAAAATACCACGCTGGGTCAGCTGTCACGTGGTAATTCAAAATATAGTTATTAATTAAAAAACCCAGCCAAGTGAGAGTCGGGCTCGCACATGAAGGGTTCCGTACCATCATACAAGATCAAACAGAATTAATATTTTTTTGTATGGGGCCCCCCTTTAATTTTTAATATTTTATTATTTTACCTATTTGTTGTTCTAGCGACAAAATAAATACACACTCTGTGAAAAATTCAGCTGCCTACCTATTACGGTTCCTGAGATACAGCCCTGTGACAGACGGACGGACGGACGGACGGACAGACGGACTGCGGAGGCTTAGTAATAGGGTTCCGTTTTCACCCTTTGGGTACGGAACCCTAAAAAGACTTAAAAACACAGTGGCGGTCTGAGACACAAAAACAACAGCGGACGGGCGTGCTGGCAGCAGTCGGTCAGGCAGGTCAACAGACAGCCACGACAGACTGAATTTCAAAGAGATGCGCCGACAGCACAGGTCAAGGAAAAGACGGCGTGTTTTGCACTTCCCATGAGACTCGGAACGCAGCCAATCCTCAAGCGGGTGGACGAGTGAGGCTTCAAGACGTCTAACAGCACGCTCCGCTCCATACGTGTGGTAAACTGTCAAACTATATATTAAAACATTGAAAAACAGCAAGTTTTGCAATGATAAAATATGACAAATCCGAGTGCAGTGTGCTGCCTGTGGATGATGAATAAACAATAAACAATAGACAATGCAATACCACGTGAAAACGGAGGGGGTAGGGGTTGAGTCAAGATACCATACACCACACAGGGGGAAGGGAGATGTCCAAAAGTGGCCTAAAATCGTTCATGTGGTATGGAAACGTTCCCTAATTATCCAACTGAAAAAGTACAAAATACCAATACATACGAGTCGGACAGGTGGATTCACCCTAGCGGCGTCCTCCCATCGATCGCAGAGCCCGGAGAAGAAGTCACAATTGCTGATGGGGCTGCTCTCGTCGTACTCAGCGCTGTCGGAGGGCGCGTACGCCCCGACGCCCGTCACAACCACGAGTGCACGTGGCTTTTCCTTTGCGCTGTTGACCGCGGCGGCGAGCATGCGAGTCGTATCCACCCTGGATACTTCGATGGACCGCTTGAAGCTGCAAGATGAGCAAACATCACAAATACAGTAGAGTCTCACTAATCCGGAACTATCAGATACCAAGGGGTGCTGGATTATTGGAATGTTCGGATTACTGGATTGTTTAGGGAACTTCAAGCCTAATTATCTTGTTTAACATTTTGACCTATGCTGTTATGATCACAAGTTACTTGCACGACGGAAGGTAGGTTGTCGTTGTTTACATGTTAACATGTTTAATACAGGTTAGAGAATTGGGCGCACCCAGCGGTAAGTATGTGTAATTACCATAATCCCGTAATCCCATATGAGGAAGGGGCAAAGGTGGAGTGCCGACTACTGGACGTGCCGATGCACTGAAGCGTCTGATTAGTGGGACTCTACTGTATTATTTATACCAAATTATTATTTCTACCAAGGAATTGTTTGGCAGTAGCATTTAGACAAACTGTGTATTACATAATTGCGGACGGAGAATATGTTTTGTAAACCCGTGAAGTTTCTTTGCGGGTTCTTCTTACTTGGTTGATCGAATCCACGGATCTTTGTGACGTAACTTAGGGTAGGAAGACTACCAAAAAGTGTGAAATAAATTAAATGAAAAATTAAATACAATTATATATATAATAGAAATTTGGTTAGATCTAAAAAAGCACAGTCCTTAAACAGTATAGATAAAATTAGATAAGTATAAAGCTCACCTCTTCGACCAGCGTTTCGTGAAGTCCATAAGGTTCTGGCCAGCGAGGTTGACAGCACCGCATGTTCCCTTAGGCAGACCCTCATCCTTCAGCTGCTGCCACGAGATGTTCTTGGGCGCAGGCCGGCGCGACACATTGGTCACAGCGTAGCCACCACCTTCTAAGAGTGCCCCTAGGTGTTTGCCCACAAAGCCAGTCCCACCACCTAAGGGAAAACAGTGTACTCAGTGAGAACTGTTAAGTTCTAGTTAGGCTCACAAGCCGAATCCCTGAAATCTCAATAGGGCAGGAAGCAGTTCATAAGTGTATTTATTTAAGGTGTAAAGAGCATATTTTTAATTAAGACTGAATCTTTACCTGGCAGTCATTGTTGTAAATTAAAGTATAAGCCAGTTCATTAAAGAAAATATAGAAATGGCGGCTTGTACTTGTCCAACGGACGGTACGGTCAGCATTATATGGTTACAAAGTATACATTTATGTTTTAAGGTTTTTGTAATATTTCACGATAGATTAAACATAAATACATATCACGCGGACGGGCGGACGAATGGACCAAAGAATCTTCCTGCGGTTTTTAGAAGTCATAGATCTGTTTAGTTCAACCAGTGAAACATTATACCGACCTAACAATGCAACTGAGTACATATCACTGCGCGCTCTGATTTGATATTTTGTTTTGCAGTCAGTACTACACTGTGTGAGTATAGATAACGATATAGTGGAAGCGAGATAGCATGCGATTCGCAAGTACAAGCCGCCATTTCTATATAGTTTCTTTATTGAACCAGGATATACCCACTGTCATCGTAAGGCCCCTCAGAATAACCGGTAACCAGGGGGAAAATAAAAAAAAAAGTGTGATCGGTGCCCAAAGTAAATACAAAATTTTGAATAAAAATGCGTAATATTTTGTCAAGCCACCCCCAACTAAAATCCTGACTAAAATTCTGTTTAGCCATACTTTAATATTTTTTTGCCAGTCCAAATACGTCATGTTCAAACTTACCGATTATCACTTTACTGGCCATTTCGAAGCCTGCAGCCGTGTTAGGTTATATAATCAAGTCAAAATGAACCCTAGCGTCTTAAGGACATGAAGATTGATCGATAACGTTTATTTCACTTATTAGGTGTAATAAAAATAAAATCACTTTTTTTATGAATAAAGCAATAAGAAAATAATAAATATTTATATTTTTTTAAAATAAGTTATTGGCACAGAATACATTACTGGCTATTGGAACGTCAAATATGACACTGACAGCGGTAGCAAAAGTCCGAATTGAGCTAACATCACCAGGTCGCGCTCCGATTCGTTCGCGTTCACAACTGATCCGATTCGCGCTTGCAGCCCTCAAAATGGCGTCCCGCGAACGGTATGACGCCATCTCTGCGTCACCCATGGCCGTCCACAGGGCTCACGCGTTGGAGGTGGAAACTGACAATGTCGCTTTTTGACGTTTCTGAAACGTAGTCTATCGTCTTTGAAAAAAAAACCCTTATCACCTATTATTCAGCCTATATTATTATTCAGCTACTAAGCCGCGATTGCACCAAGGGACGGCCGAGTTAATCAATGTTCAAAAACGTGACGTTTAGTGAACCACATGGAGTTCCTTCCATACTGTCCATACAAAGTGACGTGTTTAATCGTACGTTGACGTTGATTTTATGTTTTGTCCTTTCGTGAACTAGGTCCTAAGGGCCGACTTTCAGCGTTTGAGCGCAATTCGGACCGTATCCACAGTGCCTAACCTCCAAAGCGTGAGCACTGTGTAAGGCATTGAGTGACGTAACGATGACGTCATACCGTTCACGGGACGCCATTTTGAGGGCTGTAAACTCGAATCGGACCAGTTGTGAACGCGCCGGTGACGATGGTTAAAATCGGACCGCGACCTATATCAAACCATTTACGTCTTATATTCTGTGTTGTATCTTATGTTCTGTGCCGGCTGTTTTGTTTATTTATAATCTTCGGTCGGACCAAATTTATTTGGGTTTATAATGATTCCTTTATACTGCGAGGGAGGAACAGCCTACGTTTGGAACGATAAAGGTACGAACTTCCCGAAACGAGAATGCTGTGCATGCGGATATCTATTTCGTATTATGTTTTGTGCAAGCCATAACCTTGAATATTGTTGCAGATTGGTTTGAACTACGCACCAAGCATCGCATATGTGGAGCCCTTATAGGCTCTATCCCCTCGTTTCCAAGACAAAATGATTTTTTAGGTAATTCGATTTTTGTCACTGTATTTGTCAGGTTGGTCAGTGAATATGTAAAAAATGAAAGTCAGGTTTTCCGCTAAATGCGAATTAGAGGTAAGTGGGCAGTTATTTGGCATACTTTGCTCAACAGTGTGAAAGGGCACTAAAATAAAAATAACTACCACTAGTCCTTTTCCGAGTAGTTACTACGGTTGCGTGCTGAGATTTCCATATTTTCCAACTGTAGACATATGTACGTATCATGTTCAAAAATGACCGTTCCATAATTTGATTTAGTGAAACTGCACCTATGATACTTTTGAGATTACCGCGGTCGTTAGACATGTTTAAAAAATGTTCGGGTATTCACGCGGCAGGAAGAGACATTCTCCTGTCTCTTCCTGCCGCGTGAAAAGCCGTAAAATTATTGAAACTCCACCTTTTCCAATGATTAATGCATATTTTTTTGTGTTTCATTGTTTGTATACATTCCTATATAAACACCAGGAAGTTGTTTTAAACATTTTATTAATCTCAAGAGTTGCCTTTGGTTGATATTGATAACGTCTTCGTGCCATAATCGACCTTATTGCAAAAAGCGATACACTGATTGACACTAGATTTTGGTGCGAAAGTTGCCTTGCGAAAGTTTCTTGAGTATGGAAAAAATAACTAAGGGAGTAACGAGTCTTATTCACTGTGGCGAATGTGCTTGTTCGGATTGCAGGCCTGCCGATGGAGCTCCTTGCCGAGGAAGCGGCGCTGCTGATAGAGAGTGAGGTTTGCGAGTTGCTGCAGGTCACCAACCTTACCGCTGAGCCCACGGAGGAGATGAAGCGAACCGCCGAACAACTTCAAGAGAGGTCAGCGGGAACGATGTTATCCAGTTTTCTTATAAATGTTCTCAAGTATATTTTTGTAATTATGTCATATGCTATTTAGTTATAGTTAAATTTTTATTGTTTCTAATACCTATATATATATATGCAATATTATATATGTAGGTTTATTGTTATAATATTTTTAAGTAAGTTTATTACATAACGAATGTATGTATGTATGTACCAAATGATTACTTAGTTTTAGGTTAATACTCAAAGTAACAAACCAAACCTACCGCCACTACCTACGAATATATACCTATTAAACTTCTCAAACACCCAAAGGTCGGCTGGAAGAAATCTCTTCGAGAGATAAGCCCGCCTTTGCGCCCCACTTATGTTGTTTTTGCACTATACTTTCTTTTGTAAATTGTTTTTTTTTTGTGGCGTAATAAAGAATTTTCAATCAATCAATCAAAACCTAATTATTCTTTTTGATTTGCAAATGTTCAATAAGTAGATAACCCAGTTGAGAGATTTGAGTTAGAGAGTATTACTTATAGCAATAAGAATGAGATAAATAGTCGTAACAGAAACTAACACTAACGAAAAGTAGTACTTTGTGATGTCACTTTGCATAACTTTGAGATTTAGTTTAAGCAAAATGTGTCAAAATGACATCACAAAGTACAACTTTTCTTTAGTCTTTGTTTCAGTTACGACTATTTATCTCTGCATTAGTGAATAAATATCCACACAAATGGCAAAATCAATTAATTTATTTTTTGCCATGTATCTTATAAGTTGCCTTACCTTGTAGGTACTCTGGAATTTGAAACAATTTTGATGTGAATACGTTGAAATGGCTATTGAGCCTAACCTTATATTTGCAGAAAGAAATTTGAGTGAATCAAGCATTGACTTATATATTACTTCGTAAGGACCCGGTCAACGCGCACGACTAATGGCACCATTCCGTTGGCCCTAAAATATTCGTTTTAGGGCCAACGCGACTCAGTCGTCTGCGGACCCCGGCAGAGTGATGTTGAGTCGTGAAAATGCCTAGTTGCATAGTAAAAGGGTGCATAAAATACTATACGAAAGTTACAAAGACACATGGAATAACGTATCATCGATACGTAAACTCAGATAATATTTTTTCCTGTTTAACAATTGAATAATTGCATTTTCAATCGATAATTTAATTAACTACCAAAGTTCATAAGCGGGCAAGTGACGCCATGCCGCGCGTGGCACGTGTAGGTGAACTAACCTTGTACGGGCGTCCTTTTTATTTCTGGTTTATTTTGGAGTGGATATGAGTATGAGTGGGTCATCAAAGATTTTTTTTTAATGTGATCTATCATGCGACCACTCGAAATAAACGTCCCGACCTGATCTACCTGTCTGTTATGTCAAAATTGGTTTTCGTTATACCTTGGGGAACACTGGTCGTAGACCCATCATGCGAGTACTCAAAGGAAACGTCCCGACCTGTTCTACCTGCCTGTCATGTCAAAATTTGTTTTCGTTATATCTTGGGAAACACTGGTCGTAGACCCATCATGCGACCACTCAAAGTAAACGTCCCGACCTGATCTACCTGCCTGTCATGTCAAAATTTGTTTTCGTTATATCTTGGGATACGCTGATCGTAGACCCATCATGCGACCACTCAAAGTAAACGTCCCGACCTGATCTACCTGTTTGTCATGTCAAAATTGGTTTTTGTTATTATCTTGGGGAACACTGGTCGTAGACCCATCATGCGACCACTCAAAGTAGACTTCCCGACCTGATCTACCTGCCCGTCATGTCAAAATTTGTTTTCGTTATGTCTTGGGATACGCTGATCGTAGACCCAATATGCGACCACTCAAAGTAAACGTCCCGACCTGATCTACCTGCCTGTCATGTAAAAAATTGTTTTCGTTATATCTTGGGAAACACTGGTCGTAGACCCATCATGCGACCATTCAAAGTAAACGTCCCGACCTGACGGGTAGGTAGATCAGATCGGGGCGTTTACTTTGAGTGGTCGCATGATGGGTCTACGACCAGTGATTCCCAAGATATAACGAAAACAAATTTTGACATTCCAGATAGTTAGATAAGGTCAGGACATTTACTTTGAGTGGTCGCATGATGGGTCTACGACCAGTGTTTCCCAAGATATAACGAAAACAAATTTTTACATTCCAGATAGTTAGATCAGGTCAGAACGTTTACTTTGAGTGGTCGCATGATGGGTCTACAACCAGTGTTTCCCAAGATATAACGAAAATAAATTTTGACATGACAGGCAGGTAGATCGGGTCGGGACGTTTACTTTGAGTGGTCGCATGATGGGTCTACGACCAGTGCTTCCCAAGATATAACGAAAACAAATTTTGACATGACAGGCAGGTAGATCACAGACCAAGCAGGTACAAGATAAAATTCAAATTGTATTTAACTTGAATACCTTGAACAAAAAATCATTTTTCATTCATAATTTGTTTTTTGTTAGAAGAATTTTCTTTTCGACTGTACTAAATGAACTTAAAAGTTTAAACTAAAAAAAAAAAGATTCCGACGAATTGATAACCTCCTCCTTTTTTGAAGTCGGTTAAAAAGAAATCATTTAAGTACGCAGGTACAAGGTTACATCGTTAGACCTAATGCAACATGGCGGCGAGTTGTCAACACGACTTTGACACGGCGCTCACATAGTTCTTCCGAGTTTGGATAGATGGCGCTACTTTTTGCTTGTATGGAGAAGATTTGTTTCAATTCTATGTAAGGGCGTATCCTTACCTTTGAAATCATTGGAATCAAGGTATTTGTGTGCTTCACTTCCGAACGAACAAGGAAGCTACTATTTGCTTGAACACATTGTGTTGCAATCTTTGTCAGGGTTTCAAGTTTATAGATTAATGTATTCTTTATCAGGTTGTATGAGGAGCAGTCTCAACTGATGAAAGAAAAGAGAATCGAACAGATCTCCCAAAAGATAGATCTTATTGTCGCCGGCAAGAAAAAGAAGATGCTTGCCAAAGGTGAACCCATTACAGGTGAGGCAATTCAAACCCACATTCATTGGGAGTATTCTTAATTTCTGCATAGGGTATCCCTCTCAACCACGGAACTGACAGCTAATGCACACATTTACTGTGGACAGTCCCAAAAAAAAACAACCATCTTCTAGAATCTAGTCTAGATCCTTCATCTATAGGGTCGTTAAACTGTGGAATGCACTCCCTGATGAGATGTTTCCCCCAACGTATAACCTGGGATCCTTCAAACATAGTGTGAAGAAGCACCTAGCAGCACCCATGAAAGTTGAAAGTCCATGGGAGTCGTTGGGCACTTGTTATGTGAGTGCCTGGCGTTAGCTTACCGTGCAAACAAATATATTATTCAAAATGATGCATTTATGTAATACTTTTTCACTTGTCATATTTTTTCTATAATATAATCTAAATCATTTTTAGCATAATTTTAAATAATTTTTTATATCATATTATTACATGAATACAATTTTAATTATGCTTTACAATAACATCTTTTTTGTCCAAATTTTTGTTCTTTAATATAATCTAAATCATTTTTAGCATTAGTTTTTAATATATTTTTTATATGATATTATTACATGAATACAATTAATACTTAATGTTTACGGATATACAGTGTTAAACAGGGCTTACTTCTTTCTTTTTCTTCTTTAATGTCCGCAACGTGGTGGACGAAATGTCGGAAAGAAGTAAGCCCTGTTTAACACTGTATATCCGTAAACATTAAGTATTATGCCGAACAACAGTGAAAATCTAAATAAAAATGAATAAAATTTTAATTATGCTTTACAATAACATCTTTTTTTGTCCAAATTTTCATTCAACCAAAAGTGTATATATTTTTCAACACTTGTTCCTGGATGTGACGTTTTGTTTGATGTCATTTCAGAAGAGACGCTGGGCAGGAGCTCCCTGCTGCAGAAGGAAGTCGATAAGTTGACCGCCCTTGACCGATTGTACATGCTGTATCAGATACCAACACAGCACCCCTGGCCCATGGGTGCGTATACCCAGCACAGTGGCCGCATTTGTGGAAACTATGATTTGAAATGACTATCGGTGATATGTGCCTAGAATCTACCATGAAGCAAGCATAGTTGTTGATAAAAAAAAAACAATACGTTAACTTTACAGCTAATTCTCAGTCATTGCTTCACAATCATATTTTTTTGTAACAGACTCAAGGTACCATCGGAAAAAGCGAAAAAAGGACCCCTTATCGTCTGACTCTGGTGTCTGTCGGTCACACGCATTTCGTCCTGTTTTTTTCTCCTATCAACGGTTGTTGAAAAATTTAATAAAAATATCCAATATAGGTACACTCATGTAGTTGTGCACCAACTAATTACTATTTCTCAAAATGTCATACTTTTTAAGAAAAAGCTATTAAATGCAAATTAATTTATGAAATTGCAAAATAATCATCGTACATCTTAAGGCCCCGAGTCCACGTCTAGCAGTGACGTGATCCTCGAAACATGAACACGTTCACGGGAGACTGGTTTTTTTGGTGGTTGTCAGCGTAATTTCTTCTCACAAATATGTATCAGCTTCTTATACAACACATTTTATGATATTTACCAGCATGTTTCCGAAAATGTATTAAAATTGACGAGACATAACCAAAAGTATATTTGGCTCTTTCTAGCCCTAAAAACGAACCCCGCACCAGACGATAGATTCGTTTAATTGGCTCCACACCATACGAAAGTTCAGCTTTCACTGAACATGTTGAATAGACCGCACAGTGCTAATCTGACAGCAAGTCGAGGGTGTGTGTTGATTTTGAGGGCACATAATGCAACGCAATGATGTGTATTTTTCAGAATGCAAAAAGCTGCAGGTCGCCGATCTCAAAGGCTTAGACGCAGTGAGATATGCAATATTCAAGGATTTGTGGAATCAAGGACATTACATAACAAGTGGCAGCAAGTTCGGAGGAGACTTTTTAGTCTACCCAGGTACGAATTAGGCACTAAGACACTCACTCGAGGTCATGCGTTATGTACCTACTGCAGTATGCACGGTCGCTTGTGCAGCTATCGAGCTTAATACCTACCTTGGAAGACTCCCAGTATTTTAGGGATTAGGATGGGCACTCGACCGCAGTTCCAAAGCGTGGCAGTGTGGCAAAAAACGAATTTGAGAAATCGTATGTTCCCAAAAGGTAACCTGACATTAGGCAACCTCAAAAGGATTCTATGATTCTCTTCGGCAAGTGCTCCGAATATAGTACGGATGGGGGAGAAATAAGGGACGCAATTTCGACTGAGCAGCTTCCATTGTTGTACCGGTAAAAGAGACTAATTGACCCTAAAGACCACCGTCCGTGGCTTAGAGTCTCCAGGCGATTCGTAACTTTCGAGTATCCAACAAGACGGATGGCTTGGTGCTGTATTGAGACTGTATTGATATTGTATTGGCGAAGGACGCCAACAAGTACTGGGTGCTGCCTTCAAGAATGTGACTAGATTACTATAAACCAAGCACCACCGGTCTTATATGTTAATTGCGCTGGTGAGAAGAAACTTCTGCAGCTAACCAGAATAACCAGTTTTTGTGAGGCGATTTTCTCATTGGACTCAATAAAAGTCCGAAAACCCAAATTTTTTTTTGTTTCGCCTTTTCACCCCACTTATTATATTGTTTATTTATTTATTTATAGGCTTACATACAGGATTGAAACACATTAAAAACAACAACAACAACATGTATAGCAACAAAGGCTTATGAAACATCCCACGAGTAGTAAGCACAGCATGTGCTAGCAGTATTTAGAATGAACAAAATACACAAAACAATTTACAATAAAGTTTACAATAAAGAAGTAACAATAAACGACAAAACTGATGCATTTGAGTGAGTGGACAGCAAGAATAAAGAAAATAAACTAAGTTAAATTAACTGAAAGAAAAACAAAAAAAAAATTGTTATCGCATTGTAATTTCTTTTGTGAATAGTTTTTTGTGGCGTATTAAAGAATTTTCAATCAATCAATCTTTGAACATATTGAAGCACAGTAGGTTGAGATACGACATTGCCCCAGGAACTTTCTGGGAATGGGAAGTGATTTGGCAGCACGTTGCAGGTGAGCCGGTGAAATTCCACGCGGCACTGATCGTGCGGTGCGCGGCGAGCGAGGCGGAGCCGCTGCGGCCCGCGGCGCTGGTCGCGCTCGGGCGGCTCGCGGTCGCCGTCAACAAGCGCGCCGCGATCGCCACGCTGGAGCGCGGCGCGCCGCTCTACCACACGCTGCAGTGGCACGACGCACTCGCTGACTGACCCGCGCCACCGACGCCGTGCGTCTGCATCGACGATTGAAGGACTTCAAGTGTGTAGGGAGTGATGGTGATGCACATCTCGTTGGCCAATTTCTTAGGCGCCACGTGGGTCGGACACCACACGACTCGATCACCAAGGGAACCAGCCCCGCCGGCACCGACACCGTGCATCTGAATGACGATGGAAGGACCTCAAGTGTATATGGAGTGATGGTGATCCACATCTCATTGGCCAATTTCTTTGCCGCCACGCGGGTCGGACACTACGCTAATCAAACACAAGGGAATCAGACACTCGAAATTCCACGTCTACTAAAACCTGGAGGTGGTACTTAATTGTTTTGGTCCAATTTAGCGCCTGGATTACCCTGTCCTTGTTCAAGGTGGTTTTTTAGGGTTCCGTACCCAAAGGGTGCCAACGGAACCCTATTACTAAGCCTCCGCCGTTCGTCCGTCCGTCCGTCCGTCCGTCCGTCTGTCACAGGGCTGTATCTTAGTAACCGTAATAGATAGACAGCTGAAATTTTCACAGAGTGTGTATTTATTTTGCCGCTATAAGAACAAATAAGGTCAGATTAAAAAATAATTAAAATGAATGGAGAAAAAACATGGTTTTTTGTATTAAATCTTTTACGATGGTTAGGAACCCTTTGTGTGCGAGTCTGACCCGCACTTGGCCGGTTTTTCTGTGACTATAATCTCAATTTTTGCTTATAGTGAGTGGCATCAGAGTTGCGCAGCCCCCGAGTTGCATGGTAGCCGAGCTGTGCTAATAAATTGACGACGGAGAAGTAGGTCATCACAGGTGACATCAAATTGAACTTTCTCTGACGTTAATGTGAAGATATGTGAGCATATGCTTGCACTATTGGGTGATTCCCTATGCATGTAAGTATATCGGTATGTTCAGTAGGTATTTTTAAGGTGTTCATTTAGGGATGTAATGGCATCAGAATTACTTTTGTGTTATTAATAAATGAAAACGCTAAGCTCTTCCACATCAATGGTTGTCATCCTTAGAAGGGTCTGAGTGGGCTCTATGGGATCATCGGGCGCCGTTCGACGATTGCAGTGTCCTATCTATCCATATCTATTACCGGAACTTGCAGCCCCTCGTCTCTAATAATCTGTATTATACTCGTATATGATAGAGGAGATCCAAAAGACAAAATACTTTAACGGCGTATTTGGAGCATATAAGTTAAAAAACATGTTGTAAGACTCCAATTGTTCTCCCCCCCCTACATTTTTGTTGATACCTACCCAAAAAATGTATAGAGAACGATTTTTTGATTGAGATATGAACTGATTTTTTAATTTTTTTTTATGTGTTAATGTTTCGACTTTTATAAATTATTAGTATTGTTTTGGGTCAAAACGATTGAAAACAATGACATTTTCGAACATAATAAAAACACCTTCCATTTTAGAAGCCTTATATTCAGCAGATAGTATTTGCGACTGTCCTATGTTAAGTATGCAGGCAACATACGCTACCACTTAAGTTTATTTACGCCAAGCACCAGCACAGTATTTACAATCAAATTAACATGCATTACAGGCAAGAATCTCTGTTCCATTTTAGATCTCAATGAGTATCATATTTTCTCCATAAAAATGTGAGAATTACATTAAATAAAAAAAAAAAAACAATGTAATATCACACTATGTCTATTTAAAGATGCGTCCAGTGTTTAACAGTTACTCCACCAATGATTCAAATTGTAAAAAAAATAACAAATATAAACAAAAATTTATTTTGAACGGAAGAGAAAGGAAATCATATTATTCATTTTCCTAATTTTCCAACTTAAATCAATCTTGCATAATTATTTAAAGTATTTGTACTTATAATTAGTAATTAATTTTAATCTAAGTATGTATAACATTACGCTCTTAATGAACCAGGAATAGCACACTTTACTTACCATAGATTAAACATGAAGGGATATATTGCAAATGTCATACCAGTGTTGAATAAGGATAATAAAAGTCCACAGGTGGTGGCGTTGCAATTCACATTTCAGAATACATTAAATATAAATCATTGAATATCAATGTAAAGTTTTCATCAATCAGGCAATCTTTTGAATCAAGCTTAGTTTGATGATGGTGTAACTGTTTCTAGCAGCGACGGGAGATGGCTCTGGTCAGAAATGTCATAGTACCAGCAAAAATAAGAAGCTGTCGGCGAATTTTGTATGTTTTATGACATTAGCTATCTATACCTCTATATCTTTAATCTATGTTCTTACAATAAATTAAACTATTGAATTGTGACATTCAAACATCCAATTTGTTAGTACATAGCTACATTGATAACAATGGAAATTACTTCAGGGAAGAGGTAAGCAGAGGGGGAAAGACTTACGCCAAGTTTAGTGTGAAAGGGTCTGCTAAGTGTGCACAAACGTCACCGAAGCGGCAGGACCAGATATATGAACCTCCCTTATCGCCGGGATGGTACCTGAGAAACGATTCCTAACTCCATCTGTTTAGGAAGCCACCCAGCATGAACTGTTAAAATCTTAGGATTAAACTTTATTGTTCCTACCGTAGGAAGATTGCAAGATATATACTCAGTCGCCAAACATATTGTCTTTATCTACCTTGTTTTAAGTCTACACCACAGGGCAATTAACTTTTTTCATACATTTTGTTACGCGAAATGTCAAATAAAGAATAATGTGACTAGGATTCTGTGTTGTGATTATGACTAGTTAAAAATAGGACTTCAACCACTTAACCGTTGTTATAAAACAAATAACTTAAGGCTGTTCCGACCCATATAAAGTTGTTTGCACACAACGCAAAAAGTATTGCACTTTAAGCCACGAATTAATAATAAAAGTTTAATATAGTCATATTACTTGCAGCGAAAACAATTTCACAATTTTAGGATTATTGGTTTTGTTACAATTTATTTAAATACGATTTTTATTTAACAGCGCCATCTAACGGTGTAAAACTTCTAATCGGCAATTACAACGAAACCATTAAACCTGAAACTGTGAATATGTTTTCGCTGCAACTACTATGGCTATATTTAATATTTTTGACGAATTCGTGCCTTAAGGTGGCCCAACCCGCTCATCTCCCCATACAAAAGGGGAAAGAAGATCACGCCTATATTTCTTGTCAGAGATCCAAAATTTTGCTCAAAATTGCTTTATTTGATTGAACTAGATGTCTGATGACCATTGGCATTGTAAAATTGTGTTTGGTTTCCAAGTTATAAAGTCCGAAAGTTCGGATTTTTCGCGCGTTTTATACAATAACTTTGGAGGTGGATTACGCTATGATAAAGTAAGAACATCTTAAAAAGATTAGTCATCAGACATAGCTTATTTAAGCAAGATTTAGAATCTATTTGGTTTTTGTTAGATTTTTGACTACAGCGGTCGTGGTTTACTTTTAGCTATAAGTCGTTTTGAAATTAAAATTTTCGTAAATCTTAGCAAATCATACACCATGCACATTGTCTTTTTTGTGGACAGGTTGCATCTTCCTCATCACGGAGCCTGTCTTATTCTTAGAAACAGAGAAGGTCCCAGAGCGCAACAGCACGGTTTTGTACCGTGCCCGCAAATGAGTTGAGGCCGCCGGGTTGGGCCACCTTAAAGTGCAATACTTTTTGCGTTCTGTGTAAAAAAAAACAATGTATGGGTCGGAACATCCTTAACACTCCCATAACATTTTATGCGTAATCAAGTATTTTACCTTATTTTCTACCAGACCATAAACTCCAACAAAGTTTATACGGTTGAACTCTTGTTTACACAGAAAGTTCTGTAGTTTTCTGGGAAAACCTAGTTTTTAGGGTTCCGTACCCAAAGGGTGCCAACGGAACCCCATTACTACGCCTCCGCTGTCTGTCCGTCCGTCACAGGGCTATATCTCAGTAATCGTAACAGATAGACAGCTGACATTTTCACAGAGTGTGTATTTATTTTGCCGCTAGAACAACAAATAGGTAAAATTGAGAAATAATTAAAATGAAAGGGGGCCTCCCTACAAAAAACGAGATTTTTTTTTGTATTAAATCTTTTACGATTGTACGGAACCCTTTGTGTGCGAGTCCGACTCGCACTTGGCCGGTTTTTTTTCCGTTTTAAACGAGTAATGTTAAATTCCTTTGCATCCATGTACACATTTCACTCACTCATATCGCAAAAAAATGGGGATTATACATTATGGGCTTTAGCAATTCCGAGGTTGATCACGGTTTATTGGTAACATGGAATGTTTGTAGCTGTGTACTTGACTGGTGCAAGCATTTTTGATCCACTCAATCCTTAACGTCCTCAAGAGTTTTGATTTTGTTATTCTGATAATTTTCAAACAATACATAATTACCAGAAATATTCAGAGTGTGGGGGGGGGGGCAGGACCCTTTATTGCATGCTTATATTGAACTGGATGGAAAACAGACATTGTTTGAATTACTTACTACCTCTTACTTATTTACTTGAAACTCACTGTTTTACATGGATTATGCCCGGAGTTGTTTCACCCGAATTATTATCGAATGGCAAGGAGTCGTGCCGCTGATAACAAATTTATATAATACAAATATTTTGGAAGTGACACGTATACAAAAGTTTGTGTGCTAAGGATAGATGTTCTTAGTTTTAAAGTATAATAATATCATTAAATTGTATGTATTTACATATATCTACCTACTACAAGGACATGACTAGAAGTTTTTGTTATGATATATGCAGGTACTTATCTAATGATTTTTCTCTAGTTTAAAATCAGTTGGTTTTGAAAATCAATCACATAGGTTGAATTTCAAACATGCTCCATTCATATCCATCATTATATACATAATAATCTCCAGGAACATATATAACGTGCCTATCTAGAATGTAAAGTACTCGCTACTCCAGTTGGTGTGATTATTTTCAGATCGTTTTTTTAATTTATAGCCTCGGTCGAGCATTTACGAACAGTAATATCTGATCTGCGCTTTCGTGAACACAAATAAAATATGTACTCATATAAGTTTTCCAATTGGGTGTGTTTGTGTCATCGTAATATGGTGAAACCTATGATTTTGTAATTTCAATAGTGCCATTACAAAATCCCTGATTATTGAAAATAGTCTCCCTTTCTTACATTATCACAGACTAGTTTCATTGATATTATAATATCACGACACGGAATATTAAAAGACCCTAGGAATGGTCACTGTTATCAATGTGAAAAATTAGTATTGCACTTTAAGGTGGCCCATCTCGCTCATCTCCCCATACAAAAGGGAAAAGAAGATCACGCCCATATTTCTTGTCAGAGATCCAAAATTTTGCTCAAAATAGCTTTATTTGATCGAACTAGATGTCGGATGACCATTGGCATTGTAAAATTGTGTTTGGTTTCTAAGTTATAAGGTCCGAAAGTTCGCATTTTTCGCGCGTTTTATACAATAACTTTGGAGGTGGATTACGCAATGATAAAGTAAGAACATCTTAAAAAGATTAGTCATCAGACATAGCTTATTTAATCAAGATTTATAATCTATTTGGTTTTTGTTCGATTTTTTACTACAGCGGTCATGGTTTACTTTTTGCTATAAGTCGTTTTTAAATTAAAATTTTCGTAAATCTTACCAAATCATACACTATGCACATTGTCTTTTTTGTGGACATGTTGCATCTTCCTCATCACGGAACTTGTCTTATTCTTTGAAACAGAGAAGGTCCCAGAGCTCAACAGCACGGTTTTGTACCGTGACCGCGAATGAGTTAGGCCCGCCGGGTTGGGCCACCTTAAGCCACAAATTCATTATAAATGCTAAATATAGCTGTAGTAGCAGCGGCGAAAACATTTTCAAAATTGCAGGTTATTGGTTTTGTTATTTTTAAAAAAATAAGATTATTATTTAACAGCGCCATCTAACGGTGTAAAACTTCTAATCTCTAATTACAACAAAACCTTTAAACCCGAAATTGTGAAAATGTTTTCGCCGTAACTATTATGGTTACATTTAACATATGTAATTAATTTGTGGCTTACGTGCAATATTTTTTGCGTTCTGTGTACAAACCATTTAGCATGGTTCTTAGCTTTTTAAATAACATAGGTTCAGATTTTTTTTACAATAATCATATTCGAACATAGCAACTCTTTTTTGTCTGTGAAATTATAATATTACAAATGATGACGATTGACAATGTTTTAGTGAAACGACAATTTCACTAGAGATATTGTACATCTGCAGCAATATCATGGTGACAATTTTAGGTTTACTCCTGACACCTGTCATAGGAACTATTTATTTTTCCAGTGTATCCATGCATCTCAGATGAAACAAAGGTACTTGTAGGTATGTAAGGGTGCTATCTCTTGCGCATTTAGCGCTCATTTGGTGAGATTGGAGGTTTGCGAGCGGCGCTCAGCAGCCGAACAGCAGGTAAAAGAGTGAGCTAACGTTGTACTCGTACGTAGGTATGTAAAAGTGCCATCTCGTAAGCATTTAGCGCTAACGTGGTGAGATTGGAGGTTGGTGAGCAGCGCGCACGCATCGACCGCGGCGCCCAGCAGCCGAACAGCAGGTAGAAGAGTGAGCTAACGTTGTACTTGTAGGTATGTAGAGGTGCCATCTCGTGCGCATTTAGCGCTCAGTTGGTGAGATTGGAGGTTGGCAAGCAGCGCGCATGCGTCGATCGCGGCGCCCAGCAGCCGAACAACAGATAGAAAAGTGAGCTGACGTTGTACTTGTAGGTATGTAAAAGTGCCAACTCGTGCGCATTTAGCGCTCACGTGGTGAGATTGGAGGTTGGTGAGCAGCGCGCACGCGTCGACCGCGGCGCCCAGCAGCTGAACAGCAGGTAGAAGAATGAGCTAACGTTATACTTGTAGGTATGTAAAGGGGCCATCTCGCGCGCATTTAGCGCTCACGTGGTGAGATTGGAGGTTGGCGAGCAGCGCGCACGCGTCGACCTTGGCGCCCGGCAGCCGAACAGCAGGTAGAAGAGTGAGCTAACGTTGTACTTGTAGGTATGTAAAGGTGCGATCTCAATGCGCATGCAAAGCTCCCTTCGTTAGGTTGTACGCGAGGGTGGTAATGGCGGAGGGAGCCGCGGTAGTGGGCAGAGCGGTGGGCAGCTGTAGCGGACCGATTGGGTAGCGCAGCGCGCACGCGTCTACCGCGGCGCCCAACATACCGAGCAGCAGGTAGGAGACGAGCGAGCCAGACATGAGGCCGACGTTGTAGGAGAGTGTCATTATGTTCCCTGTGAACAGAATTATATCTTAGAAAATCTGCCATAGGTTGCATCCTTGTATTGACCTTGAGAAAAAGACCTTTTCTTTTCTAGATGTCGCGAGTGACAGACTAAAATTAGCTCTATTTATGAAATAGACCTTTTTAACAATAATTATTCATCGCCAGGAATATCTGGCGACATTACTGAGGATATTTGGATGATAGTCCGGATGCAGCCCCAAATACATAAAAAAAATACCTCCATAGTTAATTCTCTAACCAGTGAAAATTTGACCATTGATATTTCAGTAATAGATATAAAAATGCTGCATGTATGGGAATCAGTAAGAGAAACAATGATGGACTGACCAGCAATCTCCCGGTGCTCTTGGCTGACGCGCGCAGGAGCCAGGATCATCGGCACAGAGCCGAACAGGCCATTTGTAAACCCGAGCACCACCGAGAACATTATAGGGTACACCTGTGGATGCAATTGAACTTATAATTCATGGCTACCCTTATCAGTGTCAACGAATACCAAAAGCATGGAAACCTAGCGATGTTATTGCACATGTACATCGTCCTTTTTGCACAGCGTTATCGGCCAATGCTAGGCCTTAAAGCCATACCATCTAACTAAGGTAAAATCGGGTAATTCCGAACGAGTTAACAAATCCCACCTAATTATCGAACGTTATTATTTTGTCTGTATTCTATTATTTTTGTGCTATTTTACACAAAATTTAAAAGCAAAAACATCCAGAATTTATTAAGGAAGAAAATGGCTTACAATAATTAGAATATATATTAGTCAAATTTGTTAAAATTCACTCAGTCCCGCGCCGGAGAGCGTCTGCCACGTACGCCCATACAATTTTGGCGCGAATCCCGCGGGTGACGTCTTCTCAGAAGTGATTTAGCGGCGGCAAACATCGTGACATGCAAGACTATTTTGATATAGTGAGGAAGGTGATAAGTTTTTCTGTGATTTTAAGTGAGTAAAATTTCAGGTTTTTATTTGGAATTGTAGAAATATCGTAGTTCGGATTTACGATGATTTGTTGTATGGACTATCTAATTCCGAACGACGTTCGCAATTAGGTATTTCCATTGCCTATTTACTATAACATTTGCACAGAAAACACATTGCTTAGCAAATTTCTGCTTAGTTATTAGAAAAGATAAAGACTTTTCAAGTCTATTTACCAAAATCCGTCGTTCAACCTGTTAATTGTTAACATTTTAAAGACTAAATAATTTGGGTAAAGTGAGTATTTTCAATAATCAGAGAAACACGTTTTTCTGCCAAAACCCTAAAAACATACTTAGTTTGGCGGTTCAAAATAATAAAGTAATGTTATTAAAAATTTTATTACTTAAAAAAAAACTATTTCACAGTATTTTTCTCGTACGTAATTAGGGTTAAACAGTTTGCCATATAATGCTCTAATTCCGAACGATACTATTCACTTAAGGGGAGATACTTACTTATTTATTCACATCAAGGTTTTTTCGGGTGCATGCTAAGGCATGTAGGCACATTTTTGTTTAAAGAATTGGCATTTATAGTGTTATATAAAAAAATAAAAATAAAATGGTGGTTCTGCTTATTGTAAAAATAAAAATGTTCATTTGTCTATTTAGTTTCAGTTTAAATACAAAACCGCGGTGAATCAATAGCGCTTCGGATTTAAATTGAAACCGAATTGATAAATGATAATTGTATCACACCTAAGGAAGTAAGCTTTACCACAAATCAAAGATTCCATCTTTTTTTTTTATAGGTTACGATTTTTTTTATCAATATTGCGTAAATCAAATTGTGCTTTTTTATTTGAAAATTGGGGATGAAATAAAAAAAATTAAAAGAATAAGACATAAACTTCTAAACGACAAAAATTACATAACTCCTGTTTGTCTCTTTAGATTTTCACTATTTTTTGACAAAATTTTTTTTATTTACGGATAAACAGTGTTCAGCTTACTTAGCTCCACCACGACGTGGACATCTTCAGGATTCGCTCATAGTACTCCTAGCGCTCTATGGATAAAGCAGACGACAGTCGCGAATCCAGAAGATGTCCGCAGCGTGGTAGACGAATAATAATAATAATAATAAAGCCTTTTATTTACTCAGTTTACAGTTTCGTTCCTTATATGTATGTTATGTTATTTATGTTGTAAGAAGTAGTTTACTGAGTTCCCCATTGCAGGGCATAGGCCTCCCCCATCGAGATCCATGCTCTTCTGTCTTTAGCTGCTCTTGTCCATATTTTTCCAGCTGTCTTTGCGATATCATCGTCCCATCGCTTTCTTTGTCGTTCTTTGTTTCTTTTTCCATCTCTTGGATGCCATTCGAAACGTTGAGCTAAATAATTAAGCTAAGGACTGTTTATCCGTAAAAATAAAATAATATGTGAAACAAAAGTGAAAATCTAAAGAGACGAACAGGTAATCGGATTTTTTTCTTAAATATTGGCACAGGGTAGCATAAAACTCGACGTTTATGGACGTTTTGGACCATAAGGCATGTTAAAGTCAAATAGGCAAGCATCGTACAAACTTTTTTTTTTTTTTTTTCAGTTAATCAAGGCACCGATTCGAAGAAAACAGTATACTAAAGATGATGTAGCAAATGCGTTACGTAAAAAAAAATATAGCAATAAAATAGATTGATAAGCCAGATTGGATTCATTGTGAATTTAAAAATACCGAAAATGCTACTATAATATATTACATTTTAGGAGAGCGGCGCCTTAAATGTGGTGTTTGAACACAGAGAGGAAATATCGTTTTCTTATGGAAATCGTGGTAAAAATGACCAGTTATGTGAATTATAACATGTCTAGATTTATTTGGTAACTATTCCTTTTTTCCAAAGTAGAATTATTCGATTTTTTATGAAAATAATATGTACGTTCGGAATTAGGCACTCATCATTCGGAATTAGATTTTTACGTTCGGAATTAGAAGGTTCTGCTTTCTGGCGCATTTTAATTTATTTTATTTTTGCTCTTTGAGAATATAACTCTATTCGCACGTATTAACAAAGATTAAAATATTCTTACCTTACAAAAAAAAAACCTTCAAAGAAAAGTATCACGGATAACGCACAATTTGACGCCGAAGTAAAATATCGTAAAAAGCGTTCGGAATTACCTCAGTTTACCTTAGAGGGGAACCTTTAGCTCAGGGTCTTCATTAAAAGCTCTTGTTTTTACCTATCTGTTATCCAACAGACATTTACTATTAGATATGGGGTCGATAGATGACGCGAGTTAACTCCTGTTTGAATGTTAAACGATATCAATGATAGGTATGTGTTAACTCACGTCATCTATCGACGCTGGCGGTCGTCATATAGAAATACCTATTATGCAGAGTACATACAGTATTTTTGTGTCGTAGTTAGGTAGCAGCGCCACCTGTCGGCGCCAATCTTGAAATTTTCGACCACCATCTGTGAAGCTGTTGCTTGAAACCCTCCAAGCTGTTTCTCGACGACGAAGAAAGAAATGTGTGGGACTTGCTCACTTACTGATATCGGTAGTCGGGCCAACGTCTTTAGTTTCATCGATTTCGACGTCTTTCTCTATGGTCTCAAGATATGGCCCAGAGTTAAAAGAATACTCACGTCGCCCTTGATGTGCGGCGAGTGCCGCGGCGCCGCGCACAGAAGCAACAATGGGACTAACAGAAGGCGCAGCCCACTCCCCATCAGCAGCTGACTGCGGGACCACTCGTACGGCCATGCGCCAGCAACCTTTAAACACACCTCCAATGTGAGCGGGTCCCCGCAAGCATAGATTAAAGATACTAGGGATAGATTGCTAACATCATAGGTACCAGTGTGAATAGAGATGATAAAAGTCCACAGGTGGCGTTGTAATTCACATTTAAGAATAAATTAAACACAAACCAATGAATATAAATTATATTTCTTATTTACAATGATAATACTTTATGTACAGTTTTTATCACGCCAGCTAGTTGCCTAGTTTTGAATGAAGTTAGTTTTGAATCAAGCTTAGTTTATTGACGGGTTCTGGCAGTGACGGGAGATGGCGCTGGTTAGAAATATCATAGCACCAGCGAAAATATGTAAACCGTTTTCGGCGAGCTTTGCGCAATGTTTAACTTTAGCTATCTATACCTTACACTTTAATGTTTGCCACAAGAGATATATGCAGCGGGAGCATAAACGATACAGCTAACCAAACAATGAACGTCGTATCTTTCTCGTTACCGCTAGCACGAAAAGCTAAACGAAAACACAGTTATAGATCGATACAGCCGTATTGTTGCGTTTGTGCTCTCAGCGCAGCTCAGTTTTATTGTAAATATTAAATACTATGCTCAGAGGTTTAGATATCTGATGGCACTACCATATAATTCCAACACAACATTTAAGAAAAATCTAATTAGCTTTTGGAGAACGAAACGCAAAACTTATTGACTGTGATTATGTAATTAAAAGTATTTTAATGCTTAACGATAAGCATTCTTCCGGATGCACACACGGATTCCATTATTTACGCAATGCAAGCATTTCTAGATTCAGCTTCGACTCGCGTGAGGAAAATATCTAGTGCTGTAGCGGCGAATATGGTGTCACTGGTGTCAGACCGCTCCTACCTTCCCCAGAAAGTCGAAGACGTTGAAACAGGACATGACGATGATGGGCATCCAGCTTCCGAAGCGGCAGGAGACCACCTCGGAGGCGATGCCCGGGTACAGGCTGAGCGTCACGAAGTACGCCAGCCCGATGGACACCATGTAGGGGTAGATTGCGCGCGCGACCAGCCAGCGCGCCGCTATCGCATCTGCCAAAGCCAAGAACTGTAAGAAATAATTCAGGTCTCCTAGTTTGTATTTTCTTTGGCAAATCGTAATTAATAATCGCTTCGAGGTATGTAAGAACTAAAAAAACCTATGCCTCAACATGGAATCGATGATCTGCAACAATTAGGGCCCAGTGCACGAAAGGACAAAACATTAAAATCAACGTCAACCTATGATTAATGGATAGTAAGAAAGGAACTCCATGCGGTTCACTAAAAGTGACGTGTTTGAACATCTATTAACTCAGCAAGTCAGTCTTTTAGTGCAATCGGGGCTTAGTCACTCAGGGTTATTGTTGTAGTTTTGTACCAGTGACATCTGGTGTTCCGCTGGGGTCGCTTCTGGATCCTTCGCTATTCAATGTGTAACTCCATGTGTGTACCAATATCCAAACTATCAATTCGTTATACGAGTTCCAGTGGGATAGTGATAAACTGCAATAGATAAACTGACGTTTAATGCCGTGCCACGTGGTGGGTCGATCCGGGCGTTTGAACACGACGTCCTCCACCTTGTAGGAGGTGCGCTGCGCTGGTAGCGCCGCTGCGCCCGCCAGCGGCAACACGGGCGCCGTGGTCGCCGTTGGTGAGTACACCGGGTTGGCGAAACTGAAGCCGGTGATGTCGCCGTCATCTGGAGGTGGACCAAGTTTATTTTAAAGTATATTTTTTATGGAACCGCATGTGCACGGTTTCATTAAACTGAATGAAAAACACGGAAAGAATGTCATTACAGATTGGACATCTTTTGTCAAATCGTAAAATTCTGGGCGGGCTTAATCCTTAGTAAGTACCGAAGGGGTCCTACAGTTTCACATGGGTTCCGAACCACGGAGTGACGCGAGTGACACTAAAGGCGTAAACATAGATAAAAAGGAAGGAGATATAGGTGGGTCATTCTCACAAAAGTGGACAAAATCACAGTCCAAAAAATCATGATAAGATTTAACGAATCTCGCAGAAAAGCAAGTCTAGATACATTCAGTGTGTTCGAATTAAGCAATTAGTGCAGCTGACCAGACACTTTTCTAATCTTAACAGATTTTATAAGCTTTTTTTCAAACTCTCCCACAGGAAAATGACTTCACATCCAGGAAAATGACAAAAATCGGGCAGTAAATTTACCACTAGCAGGATAATGATTAAAACTCTGTAAATAATTAATGGTTTATTAAAAATTACCACAGATTTTTTCTTATTAACTCTATCATTATTAATATGCTTACAAAATATGGCAGGAAAATTATTACAGACAGGAAAGTGACGTTTGCGTTCCTATTGACAGTCACTGTTTCTTTTTGCCTGAAGTAAGCCTGCTTTTTTTCCTTCGTACTTCAGTTTTTATCTGATTTTTTTTTCCTTTAATGTCAATAATGGTCGCAGTCGTTGTTCTGTTTATTTTTTATGTCAGGATTTTTTCCTTTGTTAATGCTCCGTACTTACTTGTTAGTATACCACTTACAACATTTGCAAAAACTGCTTTTTCATTTTGACTTTTCAAATGTGTTTTCATAACTTCACAAAAAAGATGTTATTTTTTTTATTTCTGGTATTCGAGTTTAGTTTTAAAAATCCTATTTGACTTCGGAATTAGGGCTCTTTGCTTTAGATTTCATTACTCGATTCAGTTTGATTCTGTGAGCACTGATTTATTTCTTCAATTCTGCTCACAGTGCTTATTATTTTCATGTTTTGTTGCCTATTAAGCAGTGCCTTACGTCGCGCAATAATGGCCCTTCTGCCCGGAAGCCGTGGACACTGATGATCGATTATTTTATGATGCTAATTACCCCTAATGCTACATGTATTCCTCCCTAATTTTCTGGATCGAAATCAGGGGGTGTATTACTTGCTATCACCCATTGCTTTATTTCTTCTAATTCTACTTAAATATATTAATTTTTCTTTCTACGATATTTGTCTATTTTTTTTTTCTTCTTTTATGTCTTTTCTCTCTTTTAGTCAACCCTGAAATACCTTTTATTTCACCTTTTCACTGTTATGCAGTTCAATGTAGCTGTGCAGTAAAAGGATGGTCCTGGCATGGCACCTAGTTGCTAAGTGATGTGTTGGGCTAATATAATGACACTAAGTGTGGTATTAATCATCCATGTCCAGTCACAGCGTAAATCCTTATACCCATACCAGCGATATATTTCGATGAATTCTGGAAGTGTTGTAGTTGTTTTGTCTCTTAAATAATAATAAAATGTGTTCTCATAGTACGTACTATGTACTATGAGTACTCATTAGTATTTTTTTTTCTAATTCGTAACTTTCCTGTTGTTTCCATCATTTTCCTGTTCCCTTATTGACAGACGAATGACGCCAGGAAAATGATGAATTTGTGTTTAAATTAATTAGAAAAAATAGTGAAATGTTTTAGACATGCAAAAGACAAATAAAATAACATACCTTGAGATGTGTATTCGCCACAGAAAATCATACTATTCTAAAACGTTTAAAAATAAAATTATCAAGGCACAGACTAATGATAGTTTGTCTGACCCTCACCCACATGTGCAACTCCTAGTGACACTAGCGGTCAACTGACAAAATTGCGTCCCGCAGCAACTATGAATGCGCAAAGATCTCTGGTTCTTTCTCCCTCTGACGCCGAGTATTGGTTCCCGAGATGACAAAAAAACGGTTTTTCTTACACTTAGAAGTCTGGCAGGAAAATGACTGTGATTCTCATCACGCAGATATTAACAGTTTGAACAGGATGTTATTGCCTTTTAGTTAGTTTTTAAAAGTTACAAGTCACTTTTTGATCAGTCTCTCTCCGCAAATGTTAAATTATATTATTTCAAAAATGTACATAAACCTAACTTATAAAATTCGAAAGTCTATAAGGTGGGTTTGTGATAGTACTGGTTTGTGACGCGACAGGAAATATGATTTGTTACATCTCCATAGTAAAAATAATAGGTTATTTTTTGAGTTTTTAATATCTCAATTTAAATGATAAGATAATAAGACAGAAATATACTAATATAAAAAATTTACTCATTTAAATTGTATATTTTTAATGCTAAATCATTCACGTACGTGACATTGTCCACTTTTGTGAGAATGACCCAGGTATCGTCTAGTGCGCACATTATGAGACCCGCAATTTTCAAGAAATTCGTATCCAACTTAAGTATACATGCCACATGCAAACATAGTCGCAGACGTACTGGAGGGTTTGAACTGACTTGACGAACGCATTTTTAGAGCACATTCGCGCGCGGTGGCGATGTTGCGACTGTGTAACATACGACGCGCCGCCGGATTCCCATACAATTATATGGTCACTTTGACCATACGGCGGGGACGAGATATCAACCGCATGTTAATGAAATCAAATGCATCATTCTAAATGAGGATAATATAATAGCTACTGCCCGCGTCTCCGCGAGAAAATTTTCACACCCGTAAAATTACCGTACGCTATAACCGGGAGGACGCACTGGTCATATATTCAAGTCTTAAAATTTTGCGGAAGTTCAGACCTCAGAGCGAAATTAAGCTTACCGAAGGCAGCCCAACCCAGTTGAATCCGTCTCACAACCTCTTTAGTCAGTCCTTGTCTACCAAGCCGCAGAATTTGACCGAGATATACGTACTCACTCTTCAACCTGTTCGATCACTTCTCCGTCGATAAAGATTTGTCTTCCCGTCATACCATCGCTCGCCATGACCTTGGTTTTGTCCGGGTTCATCTTCAGACCTACCTTTAGCGATGCATTATAATTCTCTTCCAGCATCGTCTGAAGCTGAACTCGGGAATTTGACAGAAGAATTATGTCATCGGCGAAGCGAAGATGACTGAGCAAATTTCCATTAAGGTGGCCCAACCCGGCGGGACTAACTCATTCGCGGGCACGGTACAAAACCGTGCTGTTGCGCTCTGGGACCTTCTCTGTTTCAATGAATAAGACAGGCTCCATGATGAGGAAGATGCAACATGTCCACAAAAAAGACAATGTGCATAGTGTATGATTTGGTTAGATTTACGAAAATTTTAATTACAAAACGACTTATAGCTAAAAGTAAACCACGACCGCTGTAGTAAAAAATTTAACAAAAACCAAATAGATTATAAATATTGATTAAATAAACTATGTCTGATGACTAATCTTTTTAAGATGTTCTTACTTTATCATTGCGTAATCCACCTTCAAAGTTATTGCATAAAACGCGCGAAAAACTCGAACTTTCGGACCTTATAACTTAGAAACCAAACACAATTTTACAATGCCAATGGTCATCAAACATCTAGTTCGATCAAATAAAGCTATTTTGATAAAAATTTGGGATCTTTGACAATAAATATGGGCGTGATCTTCTTTCTCCGTTTGTATGGGTTGTTGAGCGGGATGGGCCGCCTTAACGTTCATACCCATGTTGTTCCATTCAAGCGTCTTGAACACATCCCCCTGCCTTTCTTAGGCATATTAATATATTATAATGATATTAACACCTTTATTATTAAAACTTAAAGCTAATGCGTGCATCGGTGCCGAGTGGTTATGAGCCTCTCAATTGCAAGTCTAGGCCATTAAATATATCCAAGTTCAATGTAAAAAAATTGCAAACCAAAGGTATTTTTTTATTTCATTAAAATCGACCTGTTAAGGTGGCCCAACCCGGCGGGACTAACTCATTCGCGGGCAAGGTACAAAACCGTGCTGTTGCGCTATGGGACCTTCTCTGTTTCAAAGAATAAGACAGGCTCCGTGATGAGGAAGATGCAACATGTCCGCAAAAAAGACAATGTAAATAGTGTATGATTTGGTAAGATTTACGAACATTTTAATTACAAAACAACTTATAGCTAAAAGTAAACCACGACCGCTGTAGTAAAAAATCGAACAAAAACCAAATACCTAGATTATAAATCATGATTAAATAAGCTAGTTATGTCTGATGACTAATCTTTTTAAGATGTTCTTCCTTTATGATTGCGTAATCCACCTCTAAAGTTACTGCATAAAACGCGCGAAAAATTCGAACTTTCGGACCTTATAACTTAGAAACCAAACACAATTTTACAATTCCAACGGTCATCAGACATCTAGTTTGATCAAATAAAGCTATTTTGAGCAAAATTTGGGATCTTTGACAAGATATGGGCGTGATCTTCTTTCCCCGTTTGTATGGGGATTTCAGTGGGTTGGGCCACCTTAAATCACTAAGCGCCGATTCATTCGGGTCAAACTTACTCGGGAGGGGTGGAACAGCGCCGGCTGGTGGCAGTGAGGTTTGCAGCTTCAGTACGCCGTAGCTCTCTGTTCCGTCCGTCTCCATCTGTATGTTTTCCATTTCATTATTGATTTTTGGGTATAATTATGAGTAAGTTACCTTCAGGGGCTAGCTCACGTACGACACAGTCGCTCATGTTTACATCGAACTGCTTGAATCTAGGATTGGCGGGATGGGTAGTTTCTATATTTCCCAAAGAGTACATGGAATCCTTACGGTGGAGTGTATAAGGGAATCTGTCAAGCCGGCAAATAATTCTTTACGCAACTCGCGTATTTATTTAGATTATAACTCGCTACTCCCCGACGGCCGAGCGCGCAACGACGTTAAAAAAGCTCAGCTTCAAAAAGCTTCTTCGGACTGGACTCAGCCAATGTCGGTCTCACCAGGCCGGCGTCCTCGCTGGGCTCGAGCACGATGCGCCGGCGCGACTCCTGCATGCGCCGCAGGTAGTGCAGCGTGAGCGGGTGCCGCATCATGGCGCGGTGCATCGCGCAGTGCAGCATCAGCACCGTGATGGCGAGCAGGAAGAACGCGAACGTGCTGCGCTGCGGCGCCGGGAACAGCAGCTTCGTGAAGATGCGGTCCAGCGACACGAAGAAGCCGGCAGCGCCTGGGGCGGTGAAGCGGAGTGGAATTTGATTGTTTTAAAGACCCAGTCTGGGCGAGCGAAACCATTTGCATTCGTGACGGACGGACAAAAACGTACTGTCTCTTTAAGTACTTAAACATCACCACTGATAGCTCCTCATTGAAACGTGTAGCCTTAAACAATTTAAAAAGAGGGTCCTCAGAATGCATCGTAATATAAATATATGTAACTACATACAGTTATTTCTAACATACGAAGAGCCCAACCACACAGACACACATGCCACGTAATAAACTACACAACCGCTCACATTAAAATCAGGTACAATGCGATTCAAATAAGAATAGGATAGGATCATCGCCATTTTGAATGTCAAACTGCTAAAACGCTCACTTCACTTCACAAACTTCAGTACTTTGCCGCGGTGTTGCCGCGTACTTTCCCTGGCGAATTCGAGTGAAGTTAGTCACGAGCCCCGTCCTATTCTTAATTGAATCGCGTTGTAAATGCTTACTCTCTCCCGCCATGACGGCCTGCGTGTACCGCGCCGGCAGGCAGCTGGTGAAGCCGTAGTAGGAGGCCTGCTGCACCGTGCAGCCGAAGGCCGCCACCGCCAGCGCGACGAGCGTCGCCGCGTAGGACGCGCCCTCCGAGAAGCCGTCCCAGCCCACGCTGCACACCGCCACGAAGATCATTGTCGACAGCGACACCAGGACGCCTGCCGAGCGTTTGACTCTGTTGTAGCTCTTCGACCCACGCGCCCGATGCGAGCCGTAAACCGACCTCGGTGAAGCTTCCAGTTTTCGTTAGATACCTACCCGCAGTGATATAAATGGGAAGATTGGGCAGAGCACCTAAGAACGTGACAAAAAGGCAAAATACTCTATAAAATTTTGCGGTAAATAGAATTGTATCTAAACGTTCTTTTTAACCGACTTCGAAAAAAGGAGGAGGTTCTCAATTCGTCGGAACCTTTTTTTTTTGTATCTACCTTTGAACGGAAGTAAAAAACCCAGACAAAAACACTTTTTTGATGGCAAATAAGGGTGACCCACTGATTCTTTGTCGATCAAATTTCTTATATTTTCCTCAATATTTCAAAGTAAAACTTAAAATATAGCTTGAGATCATTATTTATAAGCTACACAACGATTTAGAAATGTGTTTAAGTAAAAAAATAAATTTCAATACATTTTGTATGAAACGATTTTGGTCTCATCCGTCAGTTGACTCTGTATGTCTTTACATTCTAAGCCTATGGTTTTAACACAAACAAACCGGGCAAGTGCAAGTTTTTTGTTTATGTGCCATAACATTAGTTTCTTTAACTGAACAAACGAAATATAAGCATATATCATTGGCTTATATGTAAATACAAACGGATTTAATCAACGACTGACTTAGATATTTATCAATGTTTTTATTATTGTTTTATATTATATTGTACTATCATGAGCCCTACATTTTGTAATATTTAATTCGTTTTACCGCATTGTAAATTTATTAGATTTTGCACATTGAAAATAATAAATAGTAGGTATACCTAGTCTTGATAACATGTAATCAAATGCGATATGCACGTTCGCTGATTGTGAACTCATATTCATTCATTTTTTTTTTAATTTGGAGGTAAATTACTTATAACATACATACTTATATACTTACTAGCTGCGGTACCCGGCTCCGCTCGGGTTAGTTTCGGCTAAATTTTTTCATGGATAAATTGTTGCCCACATGACTGGTCCAAAATAGGGTCAAACTGGTCCATCATAATACGAGTAAGCGAACATTTGATACTCACCAAAGACGATCCTCGTGTTGTGTGTGAACATCTCCAGCATCAGGTTGTTGGCGATGACGGCCACGAACGCCGAGGCGATGTACACGGCGCTCATGTCGAACATTATACTGGAATTGGGGTAACTGTGCTGGAAGAAATCCACCGCCATTATAAAGCTGAAACAAAAACAAAAGACACACTTTTTAGATTGTTTTGAGAAAACAAGCAAAAGGGTATTTCGATCATTACTAAGATCAAAAGGCGCCTGCGCAGTAAGAAGATATGCGTAAATTACACCTACTGCCATGATACAAGATTAACACACCAGATCAGACCTAGGTGCCATGCCTGACTTACACGGCTACATTTAACTGGATGGAAAACACGGAATCTTTTAATTTCCACTTCGACCATAATTCGTTCAGGGAAATGGTTTAACCTCCTCGCTGTTTAACATGGTATCCGAAATATGGCCAGGCTCAACGGTCGAAAACGGTCACCCATCCAAAACCTACCGTGTCCATAAATCACCTTGATGATCGAGCAGTAAGCCGTCGCGTCGCGCTTTTACGCGATATTTTATTCCCTCCCTTAGTAGTGTACTGTTCGGCCATGAAGGTTTTTTTTTTAGGGTTCCGTACCCAAAGGGTGCCAACGGAACCCTATTACTAAGCCTCCGCTGTCCGTCTGTCCGTCCGTCCGTCTTTCACAGGGCTGTATCTCATGAACCGTAATAGCTAGGCAGCTGAATTTTTCACAGAGTGTGTATTTTTTTGCCGCTATAGCAACAAAAAAATAAAAAAATAATAAAAATTGGGCCCCGTCCATACAAAAAACTTGATTTTTTTTGGGAAATCCAGTGTACTATGGTACGGAACCATTCGTGTACGAAAATCCAAGATACTTTCCATGCGGATGCATGTCTATAATGCAATGCAAGGATGTTTATTTGTTGTTGTCATTATGACAAACCAATTTCATCATTTTATTGGTCTTGATAACGTTATCACTCACAAAGAAACAATTAATGGTTGAATTCGTATTACGTTCCATGCGTACAACTGACAATTAATAAAAAGAATGGTTGTGAGCTTCATTCACTGACTGATATATTTGACTGAATATTTTATCATTTTCTATCACGACGCGCATAATAATGCTGTTAGGAAACTAAATCCATCAGAGTGGTCAGTCCGAGTTCTCACCTAAATTGAACTTCGAAGTTACGTAAAAACGTCAAACTCCATACAAGTTTTTACTAGATATTCTGTGGTTTTATACAAACTCGGACTTCCGATTTTATGAAAACCGAAGTCGGCGTAATCGGAACGGTCAGTAAGCTGTCAAATCAAACTCGGACTTGCAAATATTCGTTCGCTTAACGCCCACTGCGCGCGCTCTTCAATTTCTCCATATATTTGAAAACGCCAGTCGATCGGTTTGGCGTATAACCCGATTTAGGTGACAACTGGGACTAGCGTTCCCTAAAACGCCACTCTTGAATGAAATTGCTCTCAAGCCAAAGTTCGCTAAAAGATAACTCAACTTTCGAGCGTTAGCGCTATGAGATAACCCCGGAAACACACACACATTCATTGTTAGACGCAATGTATTTTAACGATGAATATTGTATGACAATTTCAAGTGTAGTTTACTACCAGATGACTGCTTAATAAATAACAATAACAATAACAATTGTACCAAATTTTGTATTATCTCAAAACGCTAACGCTCGAGAGTGGAGTCATCTATTTCGAGCGTTATGAGATAACACAACTTTTCATTTAATTAAATAATAACAAAATGGTTTATTTCAGGGACGGCGGTGGCGGCGCTAAAATAGAAAAAAGGGCTGTCACAAAAATAAAACAAGCTGTGGGGAAGAAAGTTTCCAGAAAAATACCAAGAAGACGGAGGGCCCTCCAGCGCCTCATCAAACCGGACGGCTGCTGTGCTGGTTGGTATTCGGTTTATTTGTATCATTCGGGTAGGTTCAGTGCGGTCCAATACAGTCCACTGCTTGGCGGCAACATAATTATGATTATTATTATTATTATTTAATTCAAATATGTAGTCCGCCGGAGGGGGACCCGCGACCCAGGGTTTACGTAATTGGAATCTGTGCTCTCACCTATTGTAAGGCAGCAGGAAGGCGATTCCCGCCACGAAGAGCGTGCTGTACACCAGGTCGTTGTTGTCGGGCGGCGGGGGCGCGGGGTCGGGCGCACCCGCCGGAGGGGGCTCCCCCCGTGCCGCGCGTATCGCCTCAATCCGCGCGTACCCGCGCCCCAGGGTCTCGTTCATCTCTACGATCGCACTCGCTTAGCGGACGACGTGTTTTTCAAATTAATAATCCTTGGCATTTTGACACTCTATCTATTAATACGTCTGTAGGAGCAACGGAAAAATTACCATGATGAAGAAAGTGGAGCTACTTGTGTGTAGTTATGTCTATTAAACTTTGCGTAAAAAAAATTTCACTTCAAAGTCGCAATCCTTCCACAACTCAGAGCCGGTAGTCTCAGTTCTCACCTAAATTGGCGTTTAAGTAACTTCGAAGTTCCGTAAAAACGTAAAACTCCATACAAGTTTTTACTAGATATTCTGTACTTCTTCAAGCTGTCAAAGTCAAACGCGGACTTCCGATTTGTATGAAAACGCGGAGTGGACGTAAACGGCAACGTCGACGTATTTACGGCAACGTTGAGTAAGCTGTCAAATCAAGCTCGGACTCGCAAATGTTAGTTCGCCTGCGCGCGCTCTTCAATTTCTACATACATTTGAAAACGCCAGTCGATCGGTTTGCCGTAACGCCAATTTAGGTGACAACTGAGACTACCGGCTCTGAACCCTATTACGAGTACCGACTATCAAAGATATTTAATTTTTTTATATTGTGTCGTTAATAATCATTTTGTCACATTTTAAACAATAATTACCCGAACATATTTTTATGTAATCGTACGTATACTTGTTTATGTTATAAGTTATCTCGTTTTCATTAATTCCTGTTTACTGTTTTTTTTTATATGTGATGCTCTGAATTAACGATTTGATTTGATTTGGTATCAGACATCCATATCGGGTTGCATACAAAAATCTTTAACAAAACTTTAACAAAATAATCTACTAAAATTTCGATCAGGTGCCTAACTAAGGTTACCTAACCTAAGATGACTTGGCTAAGCCATTGTGTATTGGAACGTCATCTGAAATTTAATTTTGTTTACATTCCAGGGTTACGTCTTCAAGTTGCTAAATATATTTTTTAAAATCTTTAGTTACCCTTTAAATTTCCAAAATTTTCTCTTATTGTTTCCTAAATGTCAAAATATATCGCAGCCCTATCAAGATCACCTGTTACCTCGAGACGCTCAGATAATGTATTTGGGAAATATATAAAAATATATTTAGTTTTACGATAATTTAATAAATAAAATAAACAATTCGTTTATTTTTAAAGCATTAGGTAGGATCGGGTTTATTGGGCACATACTAAAGCAAAATTTAAAACAGGTCACGAGAAAAAGAAAAAAATATGCGCACTTCTTCAATTTCATTTTCAACTTTTTAGGTATACGTTTATTTTTTATTTTTATTTTATTGTTAACGTAGCCTCAGATTGTGTTCGAAATGCGCGTAATATTCTAAATAGGTAACCTTGACATATTTGTAGCAATAAAAGTAGATTTTTCTACTTTTCTTTTTAATGTAAGAAAATCATCCTCACCATACATCGGACTGTAAGACCATTAACACCCTGTATTAGTAACTACCTATACTTTAAAACGCAAAGTATATCGGTCCATAAAATCGCAAACGCACTCCCATATGACATACACAGCACTCACACACTGATGTGTTTACATAAAAATAGAATAGTATCTTCCAGTAATTAATCACTGTTCTTGCGAACAAAATTATCGCTTGAAATTACAACTCTTTATTAAAGTACTTCGAAACATCCGCATTGGTTTACAATTTCGGTTTGTGGAAAGCCGGTTCAGCAAGATGTTCGGTTGACAGGAGCTATGGGGTTGATGCTACATCAGGTAGAGTCTTACACGCATGCGCACTTTCATCGATTTCTCAAGAGTTGCCAGACTCCCGTTGTTGGGAACTTTATTCGCTCTATACGCAAAAGCATTACTTTATCATTCGTTTAAAAATCTGTGTAGTCGTTTTTGGATGATGATATTATGAATCTACTTATTTTGGCAGTTTTTCATGTTATTAAACCACCACCAAGTTTAACCAGAATTAATTGTATCTGAGGGACCATTTTAGAGGAACTTTCGAACGATTAGAAGGGCGCTAAACATTTTTGGTAAAGCTTTTGAAATTGGTTCTGTGGCATGTATCTGTCAACTTGATTTTGGCCAAACCGTAATGTTATTATTTATTGCCAACCATCTGCCTTTCTTACAATAATAAATCATATTTTCACGGGACAATCGAACTCAAAGAAATAATAATATTACAGAACGAACCCTTGATATTGTAAGAAATGGAGACGATTACATCATACGATACAATCCAAAATAATTCGATAGATCTCTCTTTGTCCTTATGTCCGTCTGTGCAAAGCGATCGTTCTATCGTGGAGCAACTCCCGCGCATCGATGACCCAAATGAAGTCGATGTGGCTGAACTTGTCGTCCGGAACCCTGCAATTGCCGACCGAGTTGCCCAGCTCCCTGTAGTGCTGGTCGACGATGCTGTGCGCCAAGGGGTCCACTCCGGAGTAGTTGAGGCAGACGGGGGCGGTGATCTTGCTAAAGTCGTAGTTCGGGGGCGTGAGCCTGCCGTACGTGCGCAAGTAGCCGATGGCGCCACCGTGGTCGTAATTGTGGAAAATATGTTTTACACAAACATTAAAATCCATGGACGGGCGATTTAATGCATCCCTCAAATCCTCAAATGCTCTATTCACGGCTATCTCTGTGGCTCTATTGAATGGTGCAAGCTAGCGAAATCGGTGATCGAAGCGATTTAGTGATGCGTAACTCGCCTACTGCCTACTGAATAAAAAAAAAATATTTTAGGAATGTTACTACCACTGGAAGGTTCAAGTATTCGTTGGCTTATTCAATTAAAAGAAATAATACAATTCATCAAAACGGTATTTCTGATATCCTTTATATAATATTATCAGCTTATGTCCGTCTGTCCAAAGCGCGAATAAGTTCGATCGTTCTGTCGTAGAGCAGCTCGCGCGCATCGATGGCCCAAATGAAGTCGATGTGGCTGAACTTGTCGTCAGGAACCCTAAACCTGCCGACCGGGTTGCCCAGCTCCCTGTACAGCTGGTCGACGTCCAGCACGTGCGCCAAGGGGTCCACGCCGGAGTAGTGGAGGCAGACGGGGGCGGTGATCTTGCTGAGGTCGTAGTTCGGGGGCGTGAGCCTGCCGTACAGGCGCAAGTTTCTGATGGCGCCGTAGTCGTATTGACGGAACATGGCGGACATGATACCCTGGCCGTAGTGGGCGAACTGCCTGGTGGAGGCGCCGGCGGGCGCGTGACCAAGCTTCACTGGTATCATTGTCTGAAAAAGGAAATGCGCGTTGTATAAAAAATATTACAATTATGGGAATCCGGCCAACTTTTGGCTTTTGACTTTTCTTACAAGTTGTTGGTTTATCAACTAACCTAAGAGTAGCGCGCAGCCTAGGGCCTCGTGGAATTGCCTTCTATGACAGAGATCATGGGCTCAAATCCCGACCACGTTCATGTACCACTTTCTTAAGTTCTTCTTTTCCTTAGTTACAAATGCGAGCTGTGTCATGGTATGAAATCCACGTAAAACTGTAGGTCCCCTTACCCTATTAGGTTTTAGGGTTGGTACCACCGCATTAAATGAAACCATGGTGGAAGCGTAAATGAAAAATTGTCCGCGTCTTCTATCCAGTTCAGTGAAGGTCCTGGCATGACACCTAATTCCATCGGGAATTGGGCCAACATCATGACGGTAGTCTAAGCTATCCATATCAGGTTCAATAAAAAATAAGTGATGAAGGACATGTATGTGTGTAAGTATGTACATGGACCGTAAACATACATAAATATACACCGGTCAAAATAATAAACCTCCTTTTGCCTCGCCGTAGTTGGGTAAAACAATTGTCCTAAGGGCGATAAAAAATTACCCATGTTTTCCATCCAGTTTAATTTACTCGCGTAACAAATTAATTTTAGAATACATTTACAAAAATATAAAAATAAACATACATGTTGTGTTTATGTAAATTAATGTTCATTCACGATACGATCCAAGGATATTCCACAGAATACTGACCGCATTGAACTGGTCTACGTTGCTGCCGCCCATGAGGAAAAATATGTTCATACACATCTCCTGGAATGGGAAGTTGTCCTGACAAAATTGGGAGCCAGCCCACGTCGTCAGCTCCGTGTTCGACAGCAGCTCACCGATTCCAAACAAAGAGGTCAGCGCCTGTTACAAGAAAAGAAAAAAGTATAAAAAAGAACTAATAAGATATTCACTAGTCGGATGAATGGATCAAATATTTACAATTGCAGGTTTGGAGTAATTTTTTAAATAATTCAATTTGGTTCACTAAGGCCCTTATAGAAGTGAATGCGCATACCTAGGGGAAAGGGGTGAGTGGTGGGGGTTTGTGGTCACACATCTCTATACCAAATTTCATCAAAATCGGTTCAGCGGTTTAGGCGTAAACACGTAACAGACAGACAGAGTTACTTTCTCACTGATTAGCATGGACAGTATCGATATTACGATAAATTGTACTAACCACAATCTGATCGGTATAGCGCGCCATTGCGTTGAACAATGGATTCTTCGAGTTTGACATATAGGCGACAGGTGCGAACGCGTGCATCGATAATATCTTGTCGTTGTATTCGGGACGCGTGGAAGCCATAACAAAGAAAGAAGTCGTGCCCTGCGAGTGTCCAATGTAGTGCAGCGCCGATCGGCCGGTGTTCTCGAGAATGTAGTCAATGAAAGCGGGCAGATCAATATTGCCTATTTGGTGCCAGCTGAAGTTCCAGAATTCTATGTCGCCGCGTCGATCCGGGTTGAGAGTTAGATGTTGTCTCGAGTAGTAATTACCACGCGCGTTGCCCATCCACACGTCGAATCCTTCGTCGGCGAGAATATAACCTGCGAATTTGGATGTGGCAATGAGCACAATATTATAAACGTGAACACAAATATTAGTGTAATGTTTCCACTTCGCAACTGCGTGGATTTTTTCAACGCATCCGATGCAAATTGAATGGCTCAAGCTTGATAAAAAACACAAAACAGTTACAAACAAAAGTTACGTTACAAACTATACATCCGCGGACTTGGTCGACTCAGTAAAGAAGAACCCGCAAATAATCACTGGTTTAGATATGTTTCCATCAACATGAATGAAATAAATACTTAGTTTTGTTAGAATAGTTCAAGACAAAGAAAAAGGAAACAGCAACCCTCATTCCATAGGGATTAAAAATATAAATTGATAACAAACAAAGCTGCTAATACAATATTGTATGTAAGTATTTTCTGGTGTATAATCAGTTATTAAAATGTTAATTCCTTAAACATTTTGGAAAGCTTTAATTCAATAAGGAAAACAGTAAAAAGATAGAGGTATAGTGCAAAGCTGGACTTGAACATTTTTGCAGGCAGTGCGTCTACCAATTGCGCAATCAATTTTTCAACAACCCGTCCGCCCGTAATAACTGATTGAATAACTGTTAAATAATATTTTACACGCATGGTTCAAAGCATAAGATGCTGCAGTTCTAAGTTGACTGAGCAAATATGGTTTTTCTCAAAGAATGTAAAAAAATATGTATGTGTCCATGTAGAACTGAACTCGAACGAGCAGCAAACGGTAGTTTGATTAAATTCATGTTCACTTTATCGTGCCGAACCAGTACTTCCAAACCACCAGTGGTTTTACAGCAGAATTGTATTGTAATTCATACTTTGTATTCTCATGATTACAATTTATTTTTTTATAGCTAAGACGAACATCCTTAGTTGTATTGTACCTTTGTTAAATAATTGAATTCCTTCATTCAGTGGGTGCAAAATAATACATTTAAACAGGTTCGATATGGTTAAATCATTTGATATTTTTCTGAATTTTGAGAGAATCAATTGTAACAACATTTATCAAATAAGAATCAGAAACTAACTACCAAAGAAAAAGAAAGATAAAGAGTAACATTTACCCAATCCTTTACTAGGTCCCATATTGACCCAGTCAGCGGAGGAAGAGAGAAGACCGTGCATGAGGAATACGATGGGGCGGTCTGGGTTACGGTTCTCGCGGCCATAGGGGATGCGCTGTGCCTCCAGGATGTACCCATCGGGTGTGATCACCTGGTGGACTTCCACCGGATATCCATATTTCGTGATCAGGTCCGGCTGCCAACATCATCATTTAGCTAAAGTAAACGACTTGGGATTTAAGAAATTATTTGGGTTTTCGCAATAAGGTCATCTTTATAAAAGTGAGTAAGTCTTTCTCTGAAACGAAAAAAGCCACACTCAACTTATCTCACAGGGTGGTGAGAAGGACCTTATACGGTGTGGGTGATGGTATCTGGGGCATACTTTTACATCAGTAACCCCTGATTTTACGTTCAGCTACCTGAAATTCGATAGTTAACTTTCGGTTACATTACATATTTACATGGTGTAACAGAAAGATAACTTTGAGATTTTTGTAGCTGCATGTGGTGAAAACGGGCATAACAAAACTACCTAAGTCAAAGATCACCATAGGCGACGGGCACTTTAAAACTTAGTACACCGCGTTCCGGTCTCTCTTCGTGTAAAATCTATTTTTCTAGTCTCATATCTTGTTCTGGTGCAAGATCGTCCTCGACAAATAATATCAGGTCACTTACAACATCCAGCCGAGCATCCTCGAGCACATCATTGGAGTATCTCGCTCCAAACCGCCTCAAGATATCATCTGCGTTCGGGGATGTTCGCGCTGCCGCTCCAGCCACCAGCGCGCAAATCACGACCAGCACCCGAATCCGAGCCATCGCAACCGCTGTGACGGCACTATATGACCGACAGCTCGATTCCTGGGGGTCCAAGCGATTTATAGCCGCTCGACCTAATCTATCAGGGTCTAATCAAAGATCTAGTGCTTATGCGAGGTCGTTATCGATTCTCGCTCGGTAATGCTTGATTGATGTAGTTCATTGCTGATGTTATTGAGAAATATCACACAATTTGGAGGTCGATCAATTGATTAAGCGAAGCGAGGCCCTTTTTTACCGATCATTTTTTTTTACGTACGTAGAACAATACGCTTCGTTTAATCCAAGTCATAGCATTTAAAATGACATCGTAAAATAACACTTTATACGATGTTAAAAAGAACTCTGTCCCCGCCGAATGTACGAGACGAATAACTGCATAGTTGTTTTTTTTTTACACAAATTTTTTTTCAAGCTTTGCAAAATTTTGCAAAGCTTGAAAAAAAGCAAAGCTTGCAGAGTTCCTACACTGAAATATTTGAAATAAAAAAAAAACTTAGATATTATTATTAGATATTAGAAAGCTCCGATAATAAACGCGTCTCCGACGCACTATTTATAGGCAGGCCCCCGCCGCCCCGGCCGGCCGGTACCGCCGCACCCGCAATTTTTAAATCTGTAATATCCTCGAAAATATTCATTTAAATCACATGCTTTAAAGGGCCATATAGATCTATATTAAATCAATAATGTATTTAAGGTATTTAATTGGATAAAGATTAATGCGGTATTGGTTAAAAGCGCTTCGAAAATTTGACATTATTTGTCGTAAAAAGTAAACGACATAACAATGTTATTGTGGGATATCCATAAGAGATAGAAATATACCATCGCGGAGTTTTCTGTAGACCTTTTAAATTTGTACAATACTTAGTACATTATTTTGATAAATCTCGTAGGGTTCAGCCTGCGTTTGCAATGTAAGCGGAAACAAATGTATTTTTTTATTTCTCCACTATTTAATGGATGTTATTATGCATATAAACCTTCCTCTACATCACTCTATTTATTAAAAAAAATCGCATCAAAATCCGTTGCGTAGTTTTAAAGATTTAAGCGTACATGGGGATATAGTGATATAGGGACAGAGAAAGCGACTTTGTTTTATACTATGTAGTGATAGTGATGCGTGATATAAGCCTCTAAATATTTGTATCAGAATGTTTAAGGGCATACATCATTAACACAAGTTAAGTTATCAAAAAACGTACGTTTTACGTTGTACGTACCTCTCAGTTGGTTTATTATGTTAGGTTGGTCTATTAATATTATAAAAATGTTTCTTAATTTGACTGAGGAAACAGGCACGAGCCATTGTATGGAACTTTGTCACCTCATTATCCTCATATGATCGTACCGTATGTCGAACCTTCTCTGTCGATGACACTGCAGAAGCGACGTGTTGATCCATTTCCTTTTCCATTATCCATTTTTCGGTCAAGTCTTTGCTTGAGAAATGCTTGCACATATCTCCATATTGCTATGCGTATCGTGTTATACATGTCTTATATTTTAGAAGAAAACAATTCAGGGTTCATTAAACCGTTTTTCAAAGTCGTAATAAATGACGAAGGTCGTCATGAGTCCGCGCTGTAAACTTGTTTTTGTCTAGATTGGTTGATACAATGATAATAAAAACATCTTGATTAAAACAATCAACTCAAGCGATGACGTCCTTGCATATCTTTCTTAAATTTTCATTTGTTTTTGACCTTGCCGACTCCAGGATTTCTGTTATTAAACATACATTTTAGCATAGATTAAAATGGCTTTTTTAATCTATGGTTTTAGTAAATAAATAATCCAGGTATTTTAAGTTTAAGTATCAAGGACATTTTTTTCGTACTTTCGATACAATTAAAATGTCTGTGTGAAAGTTATTTTCTCCCAACGAAATCAACGTTGTTCTATCAATCTAGAATGAAACACTATTTTATTGTAATAATTAATACTACTAAACCGACTTTAAAAAATCTTTCACCAATTCAAAGCAAAGACTTGGATTATTCCTAGCAATATTATTTTAATACTAGCTGTGGTACCCGGCTCCGCTCGGGCTGAATTATTTCACGGGCATGTAGCCTATAAGTTTTGAGTAGAATCAGGCTAGATGTAGATACCAACCACATCTAAATCGAGTAATTGGTTTTCAAGTAATAAGTATTTTTCCCACTGATCGCACCTCTCGCGATTTAGCGTGATACCAAGTAGTCCTAGATAAATAGTCGTAACAGAAACTAGGACTAACGAAAAGTAGTACTTTGTGACGTCACTTTGACACATTTTGTATAGACGAAATCTCAAAGTAATGCAAATTGACGTCACAAAGTACTACTTTCCGTTAGTATTAGTTTCTGTAGTACGACTATTTATCTCAGCCCTAAACTTACGGGAAATACCAAGCCATACTTGGGTATAATTAGCATCGAAATCGGATAAGTGGTAGCAAATGCCTAAATATGAGGGATTGATGATCCCTAACTTGATATCTTTTAAACTTCAATTTTGAATGATATAGTAGTGTAAAAGAATGTAGAAAATTTGTAGAAAAAAGCTTCGCAAATAACCTATATTTTTTTAATAATATGTAATAGATTTAAGGATGTTCCGACCCATACAATGTTTTTTTTACACAGAACGCAAAAAGTATTGCACTTTAAGGCACGAATTCGTTAAAAATATTAAATATAGCCATAGTACCTAGTTGCAGCGAAAACATATTCACAATTTCAGGTTTAATGGTTTCGTTGTAATTACCGATTAGAAGTTTTACACCGTTAGATGGCGCTGTTAAATAAAAATCGTATTTAAATAAATTGTAACAAAACCAATAATCCTGAAAATGTGAACATGTTTTCGCTGCAACTACTATGGCTATATTTAATATTTTTGACGAATATACTTTTTGCGTTCTGTGTAAAAAAAACATTCTATGGGTCGAAACATCCTTAAGATGTTATTGTAAGTGTACCTTATGAGGTAAGGTTAGGTTTGCTATGACAGACTTTTCTGTATGACTTTTCAACACCTACAATTTTCGACAATATTAACAAATTATAACACAAACCTTCCTAGTTGATGGCTCTTCCTATTAGTTTAACTGTATCGAACATTCGTTGCGTGGTTAAGAAGAAGCACCGAATAAATAACTGAAGAAGTAAGCGCCGCCGCCGTCTCCCTTCCTCCCTTCAGCCGCCGCTCTCCCGCCGGGGCGCGCGGAGCATTCCGGTTTGTATGACAGCCACATCACAGCGTAAGCGGAACTGATTTATATCTAGCCTATCCTACGTCGTGGGTAGTGAAATGTACGCGTACTAATTTTCATCTAATTCGGATGATTGGTTTAAGAGTTATGAAGAAACGTACATACAGAAAATATTTCTAAATATTTAGTTTAGATGAAAACAAAGCAACTTACTCTATAAATTTCGTAAATTTCAATATTTATAAACAAAGTGGAAAAAAGAACCATTGCTCGGCCTGGTTGAAGGACCCCTTGAGGTGCCCGACGACGCGCTTTCGAACATTCAGGGGCGCCGCAAAAACTAAGCCGGCCGGCTAGGTGTTTCCTCACACCATGTTTGAAGGTTTTTTTTTTATGCGACCTGACATGGATGGCTAATACCACACAACTACCGTTATGATATTAGCCCAATACACCACATTCCCGAAGGAATTAGGTGCCATGCCAGGACCTTCCCTTTATGAGCACGGCTACATTGAACTGGATGGAAAACACGGACAATTTTTCATTGCCGTTTCGACCATCTTTTCATCCGATGCGATGGTACCAACCCGGGCGGGCTTAAACCCTACCACCTAGTAGGGGAAGGGGACCTACAGTTTTACATGGATTCCGAACCATGGAGCAGCTCGCATTCGTGACGAAATGCACTTGTCGAACTCTGAAAGAGAAAGACAGTGGTGCAAGTTGGTATTGAACCCGGGCCTCTGGTACGCTAGGCCAGTCCCCGCGCCACTAGGCTACGAGCCGCTCAGGTACCATTGAGGTGCCCGACGACGCCCATGGGCTTTTGAATTTTCACAGTGGCTGCGAAAACCATGCCAGCTGGCCAGGTGCTATTTTAAACCATGTTTGAAAGACCCAAATCTCTTGCAACGTTTGTATGGGACGTACATTATTTGTGGTAAAAGGAATAAAAATCATTTTTAAAATGTGATTACTACTTCCCGACTTCTATCTTAACTCCACTGCTCACCCGGTACGCAATTTGGTGTAATCGTAAGTAGGACTAATAGAACTCAGGAATAGCGTTATAGTTAGTAGCCTATAGTACTCAGGAATTATGTAGCTTTCCTTCAGTGAATGATTTTTTGAAATCGGATGAGTACCAACCACATATTCAGTGACATACAATATTATGGCCATCGATTCTCAAAGCTACAGCGCCACCCGGCGCCTCCCTGCAAAGGGGACCAGCCGACACGGCCCCACCTGATGCGGGGCCCACCACTTCACCTTCGTTCTTGAGGGCTTCTGGCTGCACACGACCGCCGCCACTGGATGAATTTCTTGCGCGCGTCGCCTTACCAGGCAATTCTGCGTGCCGGCGCCCAGCAGTTCGGCGGATGCGGGCTCTCCGAGATGGGGGTGGTGGTGGCCCACGTGTATTATTTTGATTCGAATATGCAACATTTAAATATAAAAATAATGTATATTAAGGCGCTAGGACTAGTCAACTACTATCGCCATACAAATGCACCTTTAAACAAATGTAATGATATGTTATGAAACGCCTCAGCAAGTCCAAATATAACTCCAGACTGATAATGGTATGTTAATATTTTTTTATTCCATATTTAAAAGTCTATTTTTACGTTAGAAATCTGAAAGTAATATGATTTCTAGATATAAGCAAAAACAGCATATATGCAGAAACCAGAAATCCATTTGATTTTAGATTTCTACATTTACTCAAAGAAGTTCGGCAATGGACACCATTTCTACAATGTATTTTGTATAGAAAAAGGAAACATACATTAACGAAAATTGTTGATTCCTAGACAAGGAATCATATATTGTAAGAATGACATTTCTAATCGTCAGACTTAGTTAGTTAACTTGGGGTGCCTCGTCTAACTTTGGGATTTGGCTAGTACCAGGGCCTTAACGTAGTAATCATCAAAACAATTACCCCCCCCCCCCCCCCCCTTCTTTACCCCCAATTTCACATCACATGCACACTTAAATATCCTCCCCCTTTTTATAAATATCCTCCCCCTTTTTTTACACACACCCTCCCCCCCGCACACACCTTACACAACACAATTCACACTACAAGCTTTTGAAATTGATTAACATAATGTACGTAACCTTAAAAACAAAATGCTGAACGTCCGAACTCATCATTCCAAATTGATCAATGGAATTATTTTATTGGCCCTAATGTTTAGATTAAGAACTATTGTATAACTAACCTTAGATAACGCTGTTGAATTCCTTAATACGAAATAAATAGAATAAAATAAAATAAAAAATAATAAAGGAAATACTGTTTATGCATTCCAACAGAGTTCAAAACGGGGTAAGCTTAAAGGGGTTTACTTTATGAGGGGGCAGAGCTCGAACGAACATATTTATTTTATTCGGTATAGCGGAATTCTAATATATACAACGGTATATAAATTATGTTTAACATCATTTACTTCATTCTGCTGCCAATCTGTGCAATTGTGTAATTAGATTGGATCGGTTATCACTTTCGATACAGCAATCAATTTGATTGCAGGGATTTAATCGTACATTTATTTTGTTAGGTAAACTTTTGGAATGGAAAAATTCAAAGTTCAGTTGAAGGGATCTGTTCTCCTAAGAAAATGGGTAATATTAGAACACGGTTGAAAGTTTTTATAGAACTGCAAGCCTATTCCTGGAATTCCGTAATCAGCAATCAGGAATCCTGAGTGTCTAAAACCGCTTTTACGGCAGGTTTCAAAGCGATTTTCTTGACGAATATATTTTGGAGCATAGTTTTTTTCATTAATCAAGGTTTTCCGTCGAAAAACTCGCTTTGAATACGGCTATAAAAGCTGTTTTCTAGACTCAGGTTCCTGATTCCTGATTACTGAATGCCAGGAATAGGCCTGCTGGACACAGATGGCTACTACCACATTACCTACTATTATGATAAATATTTTTGTAACACAACGCATTTCTCAAGGAATTTGGTTCCATGGCCCGACCTTACATTAATTTGACCACCCTTGTAAAGATTATACAGTAACGCTTTACATATTTTAAAGTGAGTAAAAATGTGAGCTCCATGGAACTATGAAGATATCAAAGTTTTTCTGGACAACTTGGTAACTTTTTGATAAAACAGTTGGCAAATTATGAAAATGACGAAATTTAAAAAAACGCTAAACCTCTCACGGCCTGATCTCGACTGAAAATTCAATTTACCCATCAGGTCGTATTGCTCACGGAACATAATGGCATGTATATTAACTATATGAAATTTTTCATACTACTAGAGCAAAATCGTAGTCTAGCCTCTCCCTACATGAATCACTTCTTTGGCTATAATATTGTATTTGGTAATTCTATGTCACTAGACCGTATTATATATTGTTTATAAATAAATATGTTCATGACTGGGTAAACGTGGAAATGAGAAACCATCATTTATTGATTAAGTTTGAATTATGTATACTTAAAACAAGCCTTTTTTGAGGAATAAAAATTGATGGGTAAAAATGAGATGAATGTCCAGAAAAATTCTTTTCCTATTTACAATGCAATATAACTACATATATCTCAATGGTTTCAATGGAGATGTCGTTGTGTTACCTCAAACTAATGATATCTATGTAGCATCAACTCATACTAAGATCTGATTTATATTTCAAATCTTAAACTGATAGTGTACATTCTATGGGTCACCATAAAATTACTAAGAAAAGGTAATGTGGAATCCATTGAAAACGAACCAAATGTAAAATCTTTATTTATTTTGTACATCTAACTAAAGTATTAATTTTCTATTTTGGAAATGAAATATAAAATCAACGCTCGTAGGCTATAGACTTATTTTCAATATTTCCATATTAATACAGTTTTTATTGCAGGAAGTTAGAGCTTAAGGCACAATCCATGAACTATACATCATTTCTTTTCTTATGGTTCCATAGCCTTAAGAAGATTAAGTATCCTATCGTACAGCAGAGTTTTTGCGTCAATGCCCCACATGAAGTCCAGATGGCTGAATGTGCTCTGCTGGATGCGGAACTTTCCGACGGGTCTGCCGAGCTCCCTGAACAGCTGGTCCACGTCCCTGACGTCAGCGAGAGGATCCGAGTCGGAGTAGTGCAGGAATACAGGCGCGGTGATCCTGCCGAGGTTGTAGTCCGGCGGGCTTACGCTGCCGTATCGGCGAAGGTTCGAGAAAAAGCCGAGGTCATACTGACGGAATCTGGCGGAATCGATGCCCTGGCCGTAATGGGCAAACTGCTTGACAGCAGCTCCGGCGGGGGTGTGACCCAAGATTACTGGAAGCATCGTCTGAACAAGAAAAAATAAATGAGTTTTTCACTTTCAACCGTCTTATGCGTGTAAAATTGATTGAGAATTATTAAATTAACACCGTCAACATATATTTTCCTAAATTATCTTCAGTTCATTATCATGTTTCTAGTTTAGAGGTTTTTCAAAGTCATCATCATCAAGCTTAACCGGACATATGAAATCATCATTCGGAAATAATAATGCGCTTTTATTTTGATGCACGAAGAGGAGGACGTGATTTGAACTATTAAGGTGGCCCAACCCGCTCAACTCTCCATACAAACGGGGAAAGAAGATCACGCCCATATGAATTGTCAGAGATCCCAAATTTTGCTCAAAATAGCTTTATTTGATCGAACTAGATGTCTGATGACCATTGGCATTGTAAAATTGTGTTTGGTTTCTAAGTTATAAGGTCCGAAAATTCGAATTTTTCGCGCGTTTTATGCAATAGCTTTGGTGGTTTATTACGCAATGATAAAGTAAGATAATCGGAAAAAGATTAGTCATCAGACATAGCTTATTTAATCAAGATTTATAATCTATTTGGTTTTTGTTAGATTTTTGACTACAGCGGTCGTGGTTTACTTTTAGCTATAAGTCGTTTTGAAATCAAAATTTTCGTAAATCTTACCAAATCATATATTATGCACATTGTCTTTTTTGTGGACATGTTGCATCTTCCTCATCACGGAGCCTGTCTTTTTCTTTGAAACAGAGAAGGTCCCAGAGCGCAACAGCACGGTTTTGTACAGTGCCCGCGACTGAGTTAGTCCCGCCGGGTTGGGCCACCTTAACTTCTGTTTCTATTTAATCGGTAATTCAAATAGTCAACAAATTGTCGGAAAAAAGCTACAAAAATTTTATTTGTAAGACAATATAAATAATAACCTGCCTTTGATAAATGTCTCTACTTACAGCATTGAGCTGGTCTTCATTATGTCCACCAACGAGGAAGAGGATATTGCTACAGATCGACTGCAGTGAAGCTTCGTCCTCGCACAGTCTCTGGCCAGCCCACGTCATGATATCGTGGTTGGGGAGGAATTCACCAACGCCAATAACCGAAGTTATCGACTGAAACCAAAGAAATCTTCTAATAGCCAACAAATAATACTCTTACGGATCTTGATTTGGTTAAAACAATTTTATGAAATTCAATAAATATGGTTATTTACACGGATATTGTATAACAGATGAAACATCAATTACGAAATCTCATTAAGTAATTATGCAAAGGTGGTTTGTCAAACTCGGGGCTAAGTTTATTAATGAATTCCAAAATACTGAGAAGAAGAAGTCTCAAATGTAAGAGTTAAATCAAATGCTAAAATTATTTTTTTAGTACTGTTTATTTACATAAATAGGAAAGGACTTCACATAATTATGTAGGAAAACATGAATAGATGGTTATATTAATGATGATGATTACTCTCATTGAATTAAATTGCAGAATGTTTATGATCACACATGAGATAGGTACCCTAATTTTCAAATAAACAATGAATTGTAGTTGTAATGGGAAATGTGCTTACCTCAATGGAATTTGAGTACTGGGCGATAAACTTCAAAAACGTACTCGCAACATTCGACATGTAGCAGACTGGAGCCAGAGCATGCATCGAGATAATCTTTGCGTTATATTCAGGACGAGTCGACGCCAGAACCCAGAAGGCAGTGGTGCCCTGGGAATGACCAGCATAGTGCAAGGCGGTGCGACCCGTGTGCGCTAAAGCAAAATCGATCATTGAGGCAAGATCTACGTTGCCAATTTCATGCCAGCTGAAGTCCCAGAAGTCAGTGTTAAAGATGGCGTCGGGTCGGAGTCGTAAATGGCGCCTTGAGTAATAGTTTCCGCGGGCGTTCCCCATCCAGACATCGTAACCTTCTTCTGCTAGGATGTAGCCTGTAATTATAATAACATTTCTTAATGTTCACTTTATCTCAATTACGAGCCGATACGACAGTAGTAGTAGTAGTAGGAGCGAAGTAATCGGGAACTAGATGAAAATTGGAAATGGCTGTTTGGATTTTTAAATTTAATACGGAGGTAATTATTCTGAAAGAACCTATTCAGCAATAACTAGTAAGTTGTAAAAGAGTCTGCCTTGCTTTAGATTAAACGTTACTAAGCCATTAACACGGTTCCAGTTAGGGATTGAATGTTGAAATAGATTCATATTGTCTTCTCGCAAGTGCCTTGTAAGTCCAGCCAGGAAAGTAAGAATCGATCAGTACAGACAATAACTGTATATTATGGACAGTGCTCATACCAAATCCCTTCCCAGGTCCCATGGTGATCCAATCAGCAGACGACGAGAGCAGACCATGTTGCAGGAAGATGACGGGTCGTGGACCGGGCGTATTGTGGTTGTCTCGGCCATGAGGGATGCGATGCATGGTTAGGATGTATCCATCGGATGTAGTTACTTCATGTATCTCCAGGTTGTAACCATATTTTCGCGCTAGCTCGGGCTACGAAAGGGTTTCGAATAATATATTTTCTAAGTTATTCTACATAATTTGCAACGTTTTGGTATTTTTAGACGAGGAAGACAAAATATTGTTGGTCATGTCAAGCAGGTTGTAATGTAAAAAATGCATATGAATTTCCAAAATCTAAATAAATAAACTATTATTCTTCGGAATGAACGTGACAATTTTAAATCTGAAATAATATATTAATAAACATTATCATGAGTTCCATTTCTGACTCAGGTCTCAGGGTACCCAGTGGTTGACTATTATCTCTACTATTGTCAAACTCGTTTATATCAATGAGGTTTTTTGTGCACATATAATGAGTGGTGAACATATGTTTGTGACATCTAGCTATTTGCTGGAAAGCCTAACTGCGGAAGAGGTGGATTTCCTCACGATGTTTGTCTACAACGTAAAGATTTCGCGTTAATTATGTCAATACGGGAATCTATATAAAGTTAGCAACGTGTCGATATCCAAACGTGATTAGGGTAAATTGTGGTTCAACATTGTTTTGCCGTAAGCATTAGAAAATTTCGCCTCCCATACAAACGTAGTTTACTAATAATTTGAAAACCACTGTTCCAACTTACTTGATATTTGGTATCTAATATAAGCTACAAAAATATGTGTCTGCATGTCTTTGTTATTTCGGTAAATGTATTGTGGGTCAAACCACAGAGAAAACAAAATTCGTATGAAGATTTTCTTTTTGATTTCATTTTATTCGGTTTGGATTTAAAAAAAAAAAAACAAAAGCATGCAGACACAGATATTTGTTACCTGATATTAGATATTAAATTTCAATTTAATTTGAATAGCAGTTTTTAAATGATTAGTAAACTACGTTTGTATGAGGCGCATAGCTTACGGGCCGTTCTTAAGATCGAGACCTCATGCGTCGCGGCACTGAGCTCCCGAGGCCGAAGATGGTAATGGTTTTCATCTCAAAGGGAAACAACCTAATGATGTAGTTCTTCTAGGTTCCTTTTATATTCCGGGAGATCACGATATATTTGGTCATGATAAGGTAAATGGGTGAATCTGTGTGCACATGTTAGAGACTAACACTGCGATGCTAAATATATCGGTCTACCTGCGCCAAGCTGTTGCGTTAGCTAGATTTGCTTTAAAAAATTGATGTTGGCATGTACCTGCTGATTAATATACTGATTGTCTATATTTATATCTATTCATTATACAACAATAAACTTTCGTTTTCTTTATTACATACTTAAATATACCATAAGTTATATGGTTAACCTTAATCGCCTACAATTAGGAAATGCAGCCAACGATTTGTTCAGTTTATGTATTACTATCAAGTATGTACTGATACTTTCATGCTGCGTTATTTGTAGCCATTTACCTTGTCATATACTTGTTTGTAACGATAACGACTTTTCCAGGCGCTCTATCTAAGTTACGCAACCACTTGGCGCAGGCAGACCGACCCATTTATCTACAGAGGGTTAGTCTTTATCCTGTGAACCCAGTTTCAGCCATTTACATTGTCGCGACCTCCCTAGTCTATACTTAAGAATCAGTCAAGATATGCTATTCCATAGTATAGAAAATAACTTACGACATCAAGCCGAGCGTCTTCGTAGACATCTGTAGAGTATCGGGCGCCATTTTGAGACGTTTGATCAGCGAGGGGGTTGGCCCAGGCCGTTCCACTCAATACCAGGGCACACGCAAATAAGAAGAGCCGCGCCATCTTAGCCGATGGTTATGCGAACTGCGACGCGGAAGATAGTGTGTGCTGCTTATAAAGTGGCTCTATCTTCACTATCCCAAATCGATTCGAGATCTTTATTCAGATATTTGCCACCTTAATTGTTGTTTCGCCTCTTATCACCATTTTCGCAATTATTATGCGGTGATTTGCGATTGCTTGAGTTACATGTGACGTTAACATTATTTGTTTTGGTTATGAACATAATTATTACAGCCCTTGTTGCCGCAACTATGATTTTATGTTGAGGTGGTTTGAAGATATAGAGCGAATCATTGACGGAACAGATTTACACCCAACTAGTCGAGAAGATTATAACCATACCATAATGGCAAAGTACTTCGTAATGATCAAGCACCTACTACCCTTAATCGTAGATCAGGTATGGAGCGATGCATCCCTGTACATAGATAAAAAAATATGTATCCTGTGATCACACGGTAAGATGGCACTGTATAATCTCTGCCTACCCCTCCGGGATAGTATTTATGAATGTATGGCCCGTAGTATAGGGTCTATGCCTGTGTTGTTTTGTTTTGAATTTCGCGGTACAAAGTATTTTCTATTTCTGCTCGCTCAGTAATGATGTACGGTACACTGCAGCTTTTATTAAGTGCATATTTAAATTAATGGATCTCGGATTGCTACACATGACACATTATCTAACTTTCATTATTCAATGTATTGCAGTCCGTTCCGATGCAGACAAAAATCTCTCATAATTGTAACAGAGAAAGATAAAATTCTTTTTTCTGTAAACCAAGGGCAGATATACTTTTTCGTACTAAGCAGGTACGTCGCTTATTCCAAGGAATGTGATATATATGTATGTATAATCGAACGTGAAGCAAGGACACATTAATTGAAGAAAGAGCCCAGTAAAGAGAACTACTTACTACTAAAGAGTAAGCAAAACATACCATTCGCGGGTATTGCGTCTGATGTTTGATGTGCATCGTAAGATGTTTGAATGTCCAATCTTTGCAGCCAATGTCCGTAATGAAGCATTAAATAAATGTATGGAGGTATAATCTTAAAGACTGTGTTAGTAGGAGGCATTCATTACGGGAAGAGGGACTGTAGGAGAATTCCAAATTATGGCTGCCGGTGGCGAAATTGGTAGACGCAGTACCCGCGAAGGGTATGTTTTGCTGGTTCGGGTGCAGCCTTGCAGTGTATTCGTAAAGTAGTTCTCTTTACTGGGCTCTTTCTTCAATTAAGCCAGGAGGCTTCACGGTCGATTATACATACATACATATTACATTCCAAGGGCAGATGTTTGTTATTTAGTTTAGTAATGTAAATTACAACAAATCTAACTCATTGCAAGAAAGACAAATAGACATATTATTGTTAATTTTGTTCATCAAAGTTACAAATTCGAAGAAATAAAAGGTCTTAAATATTTTAGTATGCTCACGCTTCTTATCTAGAACACCTTCATAAAAGTAAAAACCAGTACGCTTAGCTTACAGCGCAATTCATGTATTGACTTCGCAGAATTCCATGTATTATGCCTCCATAGCTTTAAGAAGATTAAGAATCCTATCGTACAGGAGAGTCTTGGCGTCGATGCCCCACATAAAGTCCAAATGGCTGAATGTGCCCTGCTGGACGCGGAACTTGCCGACGGGTCTGCCGAGCTCCCTGAACAGCTGGTCCACGTCTCTGACGTCGGCGAGAGGATCCGAGTCGGAGTAGTGCAGGAATACGGGCGCGGTAATCCTGCCGAGGTTGTACGCCGGCGGGGAAAAGCTGCCGTAGCGAATGAGGTTCGTGACACGTCCGAAGTCGTATTGGCGGAATCTGCCGGTGCTAATGCCCTGGCCGTAGTGAGCCAGCTGCTTCACTGAAGCGCCTGCTGGCGTGTGACCCAGAAATACTGGGATCATCGTCTGAAAGTAATACGGTCATAATCACCGATAAAATTTCTGGCTTCAAAGAACTCGTGATTTTACTGTGATTCAAAAGGTGGGAAGGCCAGGCCTCACACATTTTAAATTTAACACATACAGACAAAAGGATTTTTAGTCATGCCACATAATTATGAGCGAATTTATGAGAAACTTTATGCTCGTGGTCTAGGGGCTAGAGGACTTGTCATTTATGCGAGAGATTTGTGTTCTAAATCCTCCGTGGTTCTAATCCTCGCCCTGGTCATGCACTACATTATTTATTATTCTGAGTTGGATAAATTAGTTTTATTACAAATGCGAACTATCTTGTTCTAAGTAAAGCAAGTCCCATCAACGATGTCAGAGCTATGGCCATTTGCATCTTCTAGTCCACTTACAGCGTTAAGCTCGTTATGTCCACCGATAAGGAAGAGAATGTTGGTGCACACCGACTGCATTGTAGCTTGGTCCTGACGCAGCTGCAGGCCGGCCCACGTCATCAACATGATGTTGGGCAGAAACTGTTACATCGACTAGTCCACTTACAGCGTTAAGCTGGTCCTCGTTATGTCCACCGATAAGGAAGAGAATGTTGGTGCACACTGCCTGCATTTTAGCTTGGTCCTGACGTACATCCTATTTCTATGGTCCTAACACAGCTGCAGGCCGGCCCACGTCATCAACATGCTGTTTGGCAGAAACTGTTACATCGACTAGTCCACTTACAGCGTTAAGCTGGTCCTCGTTATGTCCACCGATAGGGAAGATAATGTTGGTGCACACTGACTGCATTGTACCTTGGTCCTGACACAGCTGCAGGCCGGCCCACGTCATCAACATGCTGTTGGGCAGAAACTGTTACATCGACTAGTCCACTTACAGCGTTAAGCTGGTCCTCGTTATGTCCACCGATAAGGAAGAGAATGTTGGTGCACACCGACTGCATTGTAGCTTGATCCTGACACAGCTGCTGGCCGGCCCACGTCATCAACATGTTGTTAGGCAGAAACTCGGCAAAGCCCATAATGGAAGTCATCCCCTGAAATCATCAAAGTTCGGAGCTGATGTCAACCATTTTTTGCAAGTAATTGCAATATTATTTTGTACTTATTTCTCATCCACATATCAACCTTAGCATAGATCTTAGCATACTTACTTAACTTATTTACTACTTAACCAGTTTCCAGATACTCGGCAGCGTGGCAAGACAAATTCAAGCCAAGAAAAACTAACTGGCAAGCAGCAGCCGTGTTACACGAACCATTTGGAGCCACTTTTGGCCCCTTAATTTATGAACTCAAATCTATTTAACACAAACACTAGTTTATTTAAGCGATAACTAATAGATTAACTGGAACCTTAAATTTAATAAATGCGGATCAGACGGTAATTGAGATATTAACGTCTAGAAATCGGTATTTTTACTGCCTGGCTCACTGACTGACATATAGATCAAAAAGGTTCCCACCCAATTCCAGATAACCTAGAAACAATTAATTTGGCACGATGGGCTGCAGAGAGCTATGCTTCGTCTTTCGACTAAACAGATTTGAGTTTCAATTGAAATATACCATAAATAAACAATTATCGTATAAAATTAGAGATCACTTTCGAATAATAAGTATTAAAATCTTTTCTTTCCACATAAATATGGAAATGGGAACCAAATTCTCAAAGAATCGGTCTAATGGGTGCCAGATTCTGTAGATAAACCGGAAATTTATTTCTAAGAACGTACGACATTCTACAACAAAAAAACACATTTTATTGTTGTTTGACTTGGCTAGATCTCACATACATGTTATCTTATATTTGGCCAATCAACTTATCTTCTTTATTGTATACGCAAGTTACAGTTCTTGTATAGTAAGATCAGCATTTCTTACTGTTCTTAGAATATTTGGTTTGTCGGTAAAAAACTACTCAAGCCAAATCTTGAGCTTCAATGTATCCTATGTTATCTGCTTTGTTAACACAAATTTCGACTGTTCAAAAGAAGTTATGTTTTCAAATATTGTTGTATCAAAAAAAAAACCAGAAATTGTGTTTTGAATTTGTTTTAAAATGTTGTATATTATTATAAAGATGCATGCCTTTTATAATCAAACGCTAAGTTTTCGTCTAAAATTCTAGACCGGACTAAATATTTGTTAACTCAAGAAATTTTGGACGAACTTAAAATCATTCTCTCACCGTATTATCCACCTACAAATTTCATTTATTCAAAAAACGTCGGTGTAATAAGGTAATAGTTTGGATTACCATATTATCGTCCTTATTCACTCGTATATACAGAACTTCTGATTCAATATAAAAAAACGAATGTGATTACCAATACTAACCTCAATAGTATTTGCGAATGGGGCGATCAACCTCAAAAATGGACTGGCAACATTCGACATGTAGCAAACTGGGGCCAGAGCATGCATCGAGATTATCTTTGCGTTATATTCAGGACGAGTTGACGCCAGAACCCAGAAGGCAGTGGTGCCCTGGGAGTGACCGGCATAGTGCAAGGCGGTGCGACCCGTGTTTGCTAAAGTATAATCGATCATTGCCGGAATATCTACGTTGCCGATTTCATGCCAACTGAAGTTCCAGAAGTCAGTGTTAAGAGTGGCGTCGGGTCGGTGGCTTAAGTGCTGTCTTGAATAGTAGTTTCCGCGAGCGTTCCCCATCCATACATCGTAACCTTCCTCTGCCAGGATATAGGCTGTAATGAGAAGATAGCTCATTACTCATTAGTTTTTATCAACAGTCCGGCTCCTTAAGGTCGGCCCGTAAGCATCAGAAAATTTCGTCTCCTATACAAACGTAGTTTACTAATAATTTGAAAACCACTGTTCCAACTTACTTGATATTTGGTATCTAATATGAGGCTATATACCTATGATGTATGTTTGTATTCTGGGTCAAACCACACAGAAAACAAAATTCGTATGAAGATTTTCTTGTTGCTTTCATTTCGGTTCGGTTTGGATTTTTAGAAAAAAACAAAAGCGTGCAGACACATTTATTTGTTACCTGATATTAGATACTAAATATCAATTTAATTGGAAGAGCGGTTTCAAAATGATTAGTAAACTACGATTGTATGGGGGACATAGCTTACGGGCCGTTCTTAACAACCGATACAGTCGCATGCATGCAATTTTATGTAATGAGCTTCTGAGTGGTGAAATGAACAAGTTGATGTATGTGTGTTTTTGTTTCTAATTTTTAATAAAACCTCTTTTGAAATAATATTCTAGAATTATATATTATAACATTATATTATCTACAAAACTCAGGCAATTTTGGCTAGTTTAATGTAAATTCGGATATCTCACGTAAGCAGAGATAAAAATATAAGTTTTATCACGAGCCATCAATTACAATCACTAAGCAATCGCATTGCATCAATCGATATTAAATTAAGCGCAGTAAGTAAATATGATAATTGGGTAAATTTCCTGAGCTCGTTGTGGATCCGTAATCATGAGAAAATTATGCTTCCCATACAAACGAAATTTAATAATAATTCGAAAACCACTGTTCCAATTCACTTGATATTTGGTTACCTATCTAATATCAGAAAAACAATACTGTGTCTGCACGATTATTTTTTTCGAAAAAAATATTTTGTGTCCACCACACTGAAAATGAAATTTTTATGAAAATGCTTTTTTGGCTGTCATTGGATTTGGTTTGTATTTGCCCAAAATCGACAAAAACGAGCAGACACAGATATTCGTTCGCATATCAAATATCAATTAAACTGAAACATAGGTTTTCAAATGATTAAGTAAACTACGTATGTATTTGGAGCATAGGTAGGCCATTCTTTAGACATACAAACGTGGTTCGGAAAAATATTATAACTGTTGTTCTCATTTCCTTAATTATCGAAGTTTAAACCAGTCATTTACTTTTATCAAAAGAACGGATGGACGGACAGCGGAGGCTTATTAATTGGGTTCCTTTGGCACCCTTTGGGTACGGAACCCTAAAATCACAAATTGCATTTTTTTTTATGTGACTGGACATGATGGCTAATACCACACCTTCTGTCATGGTATTAGCCCAACACACCACATGGGAACTAGGTGCCATGCCAGGACCTTCCTTATATTGCTCGGCTACATTGAACTGGATGGAAAACACGGACAATTTTCATTGCCGCTTCGACCATCGTTCATTCAATGCGATGGTACCAACCCGGGCGGGATTAACCCTACCACCTAGTAAGTAAGGCAGGGGACCTACAGTTTAACGTGGAATCCAAACCACGGCCAGCCTCTCTCAACGGTCACCCATCCAAGACCAGGTGGTGCATTCTAGCCAAACTTAACCGGACCCAGCGTTGCTTAACTTCGGAGAGCGATCGCCGAAGTGTCGCGCCACTGGGCCACTGAGGCTGACATACCGAATCCCTTGCCGGGTCCCTTGAGGATCCAGTCCGCCGACGACATGAGCAGGCCATGTTGGAGGAAGATGACAGGGCGCGGGCCGGGCGTGTTGTTGTTGTCGCGTCCGTGCGGGATGCGGTGCATGGTCAGGATGTATCCGTCGGATGTCGTCAGCTGGTGGATCTCCAGGGGGTAGCCATATTTGCGCACCAACTCTGGCTAAAAGCGTTTAGGTACCTATAATGTTTGGTAGAAACTGAGTATCTTAAATTCATGAATTCTTATAGTTTGCAGGGCTCACGCCAAACAAGATTTGTATGTACTGAAAATAAACATTATTGAACTACAACTGATTTGAGTGTTCTGTGGGTGTTTAAACTATTGTCTAAGATTGGCTTACCACAGTTATTTTCCTCGTTCCTTTTGGCCGACGTTTCGAACTGTCCCGTGCAGCTCATTTTCAAGGCGAGTGCGTGCGTGCGGCTGGGCGCACGTTTGACAGACCACTGTCGGCCAAAAGAACCGAGGAAAATAACTGTGGTAAGCCAATCTTAGTGACAATAATTAGTGAACTATACTTCCGATAATAACAACGGTCTTCAATATATTGGATATTGTAACTGAGTAAAAACAGTTAAGGCAAACATTAAATGTTACTGTATCTTTTAATTGTTTTTTTAAACGGTGTGCATTAACTGTTTACTCTTACTGTTTATGTAAATGTGTGAAAACTGTTATTATTGTTTTCATTCTTACTTACGTCTTACATATTCCGTGAAAAGGTACTGTCAAAGCTGATAAAATTACTCTACCTCTTGAAACTAGAAAGTTGCAGGACTGGTTTCTGGTCAGTCGTAATGTTCGATCAGTTAAGATAATCGTTTCAAAAACATTTGATCTGTCACACGTGAAATTATTTACACGTGAAATCCGCTAAAATAACTGTTTAATATTAAATGTTTTGACTCATTTATAGATACTTACCGTAATAAATCAATAGTAATTAGAAATACTTTACACCATAAATTATTGAATTTTAACTGTGCTAAAAAACAGAACAGTTGCTCATATTTTTTTTCAGCGTAGTGTTTCCACACTTATTTTTTTTTATTCAGCTCGTTACAAAAACAATTCAAAATCGAGATTTCCGGATATAGATAAGAGATTTCTGTCTATTGCTCCTGACAACCATTCCACCACGGGCCTAATCTGGCCTACCGGCATGGTTAAATACAAAGTGTCAAATATCTGTATCGTTTTTATTTCATGTAATGTTATATTATGGATAAATAAATAAATGGTTCCATAAATATGTAACTTGTGTCATAATGTTATCTATATTCAAAAGATTACTTACCACATCTAGACGTGCGTCTTCGTGGACATCTGTGGAGTATCGAGCACCGTTAAGAGACGCCTCATCGGCCATGGGGGTTGCCCAAGCCACCCCACATAGCATCAGGACCAATGCTAATAAGAAACCACGCGCCATCTTTGCTAACGGCTTTGCGTACTACGGCGCCGTATGGAGGGCGCGCTTCGTTAAATATCTCTTATATCGTCATTATCCGTGATGTTCGATCAGATATGCTACCTGTTGTTTGGCTTGTTATCTAAATTAACGTCGAATTACTGACGCATAAATCAATTTTAGCAGGTGGCACCTATCAATAAGAATTAATATTTTTTATATTATCGTAGGATTTCAGCGAATTATATTTAGTGTTTAACAACTAGTCTAAAGTAGCCGTGCTCAGATAAAGGCAACGAGAAAAAAAACTTTATTTCATTTTTATTATGAAGTTATTTTTTCGTTGGATAAAGGTTACGATCTGGCTAGGTACATATGTAGGCCTTCGGGATATTCATTGTATATCAAGGTCTCAAACCTTTCTGTAGGCGGTGTCTGGAGACCAACCCTATGATACTAAATATGTCGGCTTGCCTGCGCCAAGTGATTGCGTTATTATTGGCTATAAAAAATGATGTTGGTATGTTGACCTGGTGGTGAATATACTGATTGTCTAGAAATATTTATGCCTATTTATTATACAACAATAACCAGTTGGTTTTTTAATAAGTTGCCTAGCGAGCAATGGAGCGAGCCATGCTGGGAATATCGCTACGGGATATGGTGCGCAACGAGGCAATCCGCCGACGTACCCAAAGTAGTCGATATTGGACACCGGGTGGCTAAGCTCAAGTGGCAGTGGGCTGGTCATGTCAGCCGAAGAGACGACGACCGTTGGAGTAACCGTGTCCTACACTGGCGGCCGTGTCAAGGAAAACGGACTGTGGGAAGACCAGAGCCAGTGGTTCCGTACCGCTGAAGGCCGGGAGGACTGGAGGAAAATTGGAGAGGCGTATGTCCAGCAGTGGACGCAAACACGCTGACTGACTGACTGACTGACTTTTAAATTAAATACTTAAATACACATCAATTTACATTTGTTTGCAACCAAATATTTGTTTAGTTTTGGATTGCCAAGCAAGTATGTACTGATACTGACACATTTAGCTTAGCATGGTTGGTATTCATCCTATGAACCTATGAACTCCAGTGAACGAGTCTATATGCCAAACGACAGCGTAGGCCTTCGGTGGCGATTTGTACACTATGAGGCGGGAATTTGATGGAGATCCCATCACCAATGTTACCAGGCACCAATTTTCATTTCCCCATTAAACGGGGAAAAAGTAGTTCCCTAGTTATTACAACTCGATCAGAGTTGTAAGAACTAGGGAACTACCAAATTCAATAGCAGGGCAATTATGATCCAGATGTACAACTTCCGCTCGTGATTTTTTCGAAGCCCCCGCTGTCGCCCGGGAAGAGCCTGTAATTTTTTTCTATGTAATTGTACATATGTATGCTGAATCACTCTCCTGCAATAAACTAAACTCGAGTCAGCCTGCGTGACGTTCTCTGAATCCGCTCGAACCATTTTATACATTACTCCGAAATCGAACGCCAGTTTTTGCGATGAGGCTCCGTGATGAGAAAAATGCAACATGTCCACAAAAAAGCCAATGTGCATAGTGTATGATTTGGTAACGAAAATTTTGATTTTAAAACGACTTATAGCTACGACCGCTGTAGTCAAAACTCTAACAAAAACCAAATAGTTTATAAATCTTGATTACATAAGCTATGTGTGATGATTAATCTTTTTAAGATTTTCTTTCTTTATCATTGCGTAATAAACCACCAAAGTTATTGTATAAAACGCGCGAAAAAATCGAACTTTCGGACCTTATAACTTAGAAAGCAAACACAATTTTACAATGCCAACGGTCATCAGACATCTAGTTCGATCAAATAAAGCTCTTTTGAGCAAAATTTGGGATCCCTGATAAGAAATATGGGCGTGATCTTCTTTCCCCGTTTGTATAGGGAGTTGAGCGGGTTGGGGGCGGATTCTCGGAATGGGGTGGACTCGGAATGACCCCACGATAGGCCACGATCTGTGCTTGGTCGTACATCTCGTGGTGATCACGGTGCTTGCACACGATTCGCAGTGGCGTACTGGGCGCCACCAGCGCTAGTGGTACGAAGCGTTTCAACGAGAATAAACCGGCGCAACGCTAGTGCCACGACGAGCGTGTCGTCGCTGCAGTGGTAGTGGGCGGAGCCGGTGATGCCAGCGCCAGCCTGGCGTGGGCAAGTGGGCGGTAGCCCGACCATAAGACGGGCGGAAGCGCGGGGAAAGCGGGGCGCACTTGCGCGATGACCGCACGCAATGATCAGTGACTACAATCGCCCAACGTTAATGAATTTTGTACTCACAAAACAAATAAAGCTATCAGAATGCCTAGGAATGCGTGTACAAAGATATAGATAATTTAAGGAAAACACTAAGCTGATTCACTATACCGCGAGGCCACTAGAGGCCCTGCTCTTGGACGCCCGTGACCAACCCCTCCAGCTGTGTGCTCAAATCAAATCTCAATCAACCGTATTTTTTCCGTAACCGTAATCATGATTGGCTGTCTATCTGATTGGATGTATATCACTTCTTGCTTTTTTATGCACGGAGCACAATAAAATAATATTTTCCAGAACGTAAACAAACTTACTAACAAACAAAATTACTAACATAAAAATAAACCGGATGAAATGTGAATAGCTGAAAAAAAATTATTGTTTATTGTTTATTCACCATCCATAGACAGTACACTGCACTCGGATTCGTCATATTTAGCATTGGCCAGTTCAGCAAAACAAAACACAGCGAAGAAGAACTGGAAATAAACTCCGCTGTTTTTTTTTTCAACGTCCACTTAGTCTAAGTTTACAAAAGTGTTGGTCCATTATTTTAACAAAAACATAGGTAAAACACTAAATTCACATGAATACAAAAAAATTACAATCCAAGCCGTATGCAACAGTTCATGACAAATATCATTTTATTTGCAAAGAAAATCCCCTCCAACTAATATATTGCCAATTGGAGCAGGCCAGTCCCCACAAACAGCACCCGTTCACGAGCATCACGCCGTGCAAAGCCATTACCTCTTTCAACCATATTTTAGGGAAAAAGATAACCCGAGCCAAGCGTCACCGTAAGCAAGGACCTTTAAGCGATGCACTGCTCCAGTGGCAACACAACACTGTGAAACACTTGCACATTAGGTTTTAATACTATAAGTTTTGTCATAAACTACTACTGTCAGCTGATCACATAATTACATATCCCTTTAAATGCTACCACCTACAGAAAATTAAGAGTATAATGGTTTGAGAGCAGCCCTATCAATAAAGTAATAATAGATTCCTATATGAAATTTTGACCAATACCGAGAAACTAATAATGCTTAACTAAAATAAAATAAAATTCGGGTGTATAGAGCCCTCGTCATTATTGATACGAAATTGTATCAAATCAAAATTGATTGGTTAGTAATTTCATACTACAAGTAGTACTTATCATAAAAGTAGAAAAGATACAAAATGTATCTGTTACTCAAACTGTTCCGCACCGATCATCCACCAACAAACACATGATTGCCCCCTTTGGTCATTTGTTTGTGTTTTCGGAGTATATATATATTTGTAATTGGCAACATGTGATGGAGGGGATATTCTTTGAAAAAAAATTATATTTGTCATGGTTGCACAGGGCATGAATTGTTAATTTTCGTAAATTAATATTAATTTATTGTTTTAACCTGTGCTTTCCTTTTATAAATATTACAAAAAGAAAATAAGTTGTTAACATAAACAAGTGCCAATTCCTTAAACATATGTAAGTATTGGACGATGCTTTTGTAAACTTGTAATGTACTCCTGATTAGTTTCACTTAGTTAGCAGCTTGAAATCAATACTAGCACAAGATAATCAGGACTTTAGTAATAAAGACCATTTAAGTCTAGATTAAAATAAATCAGCACTTGGTGAAAACCAGGCACTAATAGGACGTTGAAAAATTCGCAGAGGAGTTTCTTGCCAGTTCTTCTTCGCTGTTATTGTTTAACTGGCGAATTAATAAATATAACAAGTCCGAGTGCAGTGTACTCCTATGGGTGGTGAATTATCAATACAACGCAATCCTATAGATTGGAAGCGTTGATCATGAACTTTTGTACCAGATTCCAGGGTGAAATAAAAGATCGAATAATATAAAGAACACATGATGATACATGATTTTAACATGGAATCCTATTGAAATTAATTGATTTCTCGCATTCGGAGCTTGGTAATGAAATTACCCATGACCATTGACGGCGATCACATTTTTGGTTAAAAACACCAATTACACACATAATTTTTGCAGAGATTATATATGGGGATGAGAGTCAAATAACTAAAAAAGTCAAATATGTTTTCGATATGGTTCCGATTGGAGTCATATCGGAGCCGATAGGTTTCGCAGCTAGTAATGTAAACGTAGAAGTATTTGATGCACATTGATAAAAACCAAAGAAATGTATTACGAGAGCGGCTCGTAGCCTAGTGGCGCGGGGACTGGCCTAGCGTACCAGAGGCCTGGGTTCAATTCCAACATGCACCACTGTCTTTCGCTTTCCGAGTTCGATAAGTGCATTTCGTCACGAATGCGAGCTACTCCATGGTTCGGAATCCATGGGTCCCCTTCCCCTGCCCGGGTTGGTACCATCGCATTGAAAGAAAAGATGTTCGAAGCGGCAATGAAAAATTGTCTGTGTTTTCCATCCAGTTCAATGTAGCCGTGCTCATAAAGGGAAGGTCCTGGCATGGCACCTAACCCTAACGCCCTAAGTTGGTTTTAAGATAGAGGCCTCTAGGGTTTGGAATGTACTCCCACCACCACCGTCAGCCTCAATGGCCCAGTGGCGCGACACTTCGGCGATCGCTCTCCGAAGTTAAGCAATGCTGGGTCCGGTCTGGTCTTGGATGGGTGACCATTAGACCGTTGAGAGAGGCTGGCCGTGGTTCGGATTCCACGTTAAACTGTAGGTCCCCTTCCTTAACTTACTAGGTGGTAGGGTTTATCCCGCCCGGGTTAGTACCATCGCATTGGATGAACGATGGTCGAAGCGGCAATGAAAAATTGTCCGTGTTTTCCATCCAGTTCAATGTAGCCGTGCGATATAAGGAAGTTCCTGGCATGGCACCAAGTTCCCATTTGGTGTGTTGGGCTAATACCATGACAGAAGGTGTGGTATTAGCCGTTCATGTCCAGTCAAATAAAAAAAAAACTAAAAGATTTGAAAAGTCAGGAAAGTTTTCGTCAAAAAATCAAACAAAGATTGTTAGAGGCCTAACAATATATTTAAAAAAAAAATGCCCCCTCCTCCGGTCCTTGCATATAGAATTGTATGCGTGCATAAATTGAGACGGTCTATTTTATGTAAATGTTTGGTTATCTACTTGGTTACATTTATTATTCATTTTTTTCTTTTACTAAGTCTTATTTGAGACGTGTTTTTTTATATATATGTAGCGTTACTTTTACTTTTATTTTTACGTTTCTGGTGTTTTTAGTGTTTTCTTGTGTAACTATAAGTTCTGTTTCTCAATTAGTACTATTTTTCTTGTAGTTATATTATGAAGTGTTAAATGTAGAACACCTGTCAATTTTTTTTTTCGTATTATTTTATTTGTTCATTACTATGTGTCCTTTCCCTGGTTACTCATATCACCACCCGGGCCCACCATAATATCGGCGCTATAGAGCGATGGGTCCATTTTGTCTACTGTTATTTACTTTTCATCGTTACTATGGTACTTAAGTTTAATGCAAAAAAAGAGACAAATAAACGAATTTTCTTTCTTTCTTTCGTTCTTTCTTAACCCTGTGGGCTAATATCATAACAGTAGTTGTGTGGTATTAGCCATCCATGTCAGGTCGCATAAAAAAAATCTTTATTACATTAACCGTAAACAATGATTGAATCATAACAAACATAAAAAAAGCAAAAAAATTAAAAAACATACAGACGAATTGATAACCTCCTCCTTTTTTTGAAGTCGGTTAAAAATCGGGAAGTGCCTATTCTCCAAACTGGACTGTAGCTGCCAAGCAGAGAATTATTTATTTACAAAAGTCCTTCCATCCGTAATCGAAGCGTCCTACTAACTTTTAAGATTTAACTACATAAACTACATTACAATAAGTTTTAACACATAGTTACTTGCATTATGGGCATTGAAAGCTAAACTTCGTTGTTTAAAAATCACATACTTCTAGCACAACCTTTTATGTTTCGTACTTTTGTTGCAAATGACGGTTAGTAAAAGGCTCGGATAAATCAAATTGTATGTGTTGCAGTCACTCCATAGCCTGTAGTCCCAGTTGTCACCTAAATTGGCGTATACGCCAAACCGATCGACTGGCGTTTTCAAATGTATGGAGAAATAGAGAAGCGCACAGTGAGCGTTAAGGGAATTAACATTTGCGAGTCCGAGTTTGATTTGACAGCTACGTCTACGCCGATTGCGCGTTTTCATACAAAACGGAAGTCCGAGTTTGACTTTGACTGCATGAAGAAGTAAAACCACATGGTAGTAGTAATTGTATGGGTGTTTGACTTTTTACGTAAATCGGAAGTTCCGTAAACGCCAATTTAGGTGAGAACTCAGACTGACGACTTTGGTATCGTTTCAGTACTTGAACTTCAATGATAACAAAAAATAAATAATCCAAAACACAGACGATCGGAGATAACACGTGATAGTAGGTACTGCAGTGACGTATGCTTTTCTGCTGTGATATATTAATCTTGATGAATCGTAAGCGTAATTAAAGGCAAAAACTAAAAACATACTTATTTAAGGTGCTTCATATCGCATATCTGCAAATGCACATAGGATTAGCGCCTACTTATATCCTTTAGAGAACGACTTTACTCTGTTAAAACAATAATTTTAACGAAGGAAAAATCGACTTCAAATAAAAAGTATAACAAAATAAATTAATATGCACCAAAAAGTAAAAAAGTAATTGCAATTATTGTAGTTACAATTATTGTTATTTTTGGAGACGGTGTCAGCCAAGGCATTTGTGTAACTACACACATAGTTATAGGTGAAATGTGCTTGTGTCGCACGCGCGACTTGACGAGGCGAGAGGCGATATAGACCGGGGTAGATACGGTTTGAGAAGCACATGAAATCCGAAATGAATTTTTGTTTTTCAGAAATATATAATTTGATGTTCATATGCTTACATTAAGTTTGCAAAATTTAATCATTAAGTTAGAATTTTTTTTAAAATGTATTAAAAAATATATATCTCCTACACAAATATTTAGAAACGGTATTAAAAATTTATATGTTAAGCCTTTTAAGGCGTAATGTAACTGTGAATTTGCAACAATTTTGTAATTACGGAAATGTATTTAAAAAAATGTTTTTACTAAAAAAAATCTATGCCGCTAACCTAACTTGCCATTGCTATATTTGTTTCTAGAATATGTAAAAGCAAATTAAATTCTTTAGAAACTATACAAAGAACGATTTTATACGTATTTCGAATTTTTTGTTTAGCTTTTGTGTGAAAGTAAACATTATAAATGAAAAAAAAATGTGCTTCTAACATTTGCAACATTTTACAAAATTCACAGAATATAGAGTTTGCGGTCAGTTTCCAATTTCAGAAAATAAAATAGAATTTTCATTATTTGCTTAGCAGATATTAAATATTACAGATATTAAAAGTACAAAAAAAAATTATTTACACAGTTCCGTAAATAAGAAATTGTTGCAAATTCACAGAAATATTACACCTAAAATTAGATAACATATAACATTTTTAAATAACATTTCTAAATATTTGTTTAGGAGATATCATTTTTTAAACATATTTCATATTTTATTTCTATCTTCCGGACCCCCCAAAATGTTGCAAACTTAATGTACACACGTCCACATTAAATACTACGTTTATGAGAAAAAAAATTGCATTTCGGATTTAATGTTTTTCTAAGTGCTGATTTAAGGCTAAAGTTCCTGGAGTAATAGAGGGACGGGGCGGCGGCGGGAGGGGAGTTGTCAAGTGAACACGCCGGGCTCGCTCCGCGCCAGTCAAGAGAACCTTGGCTACCTTGGCTGACACCGACTCCAAAAATAACAATAATTGTAACTACAATAAATGCATTTTTTTTTACTTTTTAGTGCATATTAATTTGTTTTGGAATCCTTTTCTTTGAAGTCGGTTTTTTTTGTCAACATTATTGTTTACTTTTATTTTTAGTGAATCTGAGCAAACTAACTAATTTGTGCGTCCTTTTCAATAAAAAAAGAATCATCGAAATCGATTATATTGAGTTATTCTTCCATTTATCGCGGACATACTTAATGCAAATTTAAGACTTATATGATTTTCTCATGGATGCCATTGTCAGAACTAGATCAAATTGAAATGGGACCACACGGGACGTACTAGCTTTTAAATCGGTTTACCCAGTCGAAAGTTCCGAGGAAACAAACATACACTCGAATTGGGAACTTCCTCCTTTTTTTTGAAATCGGTTCAAAATAATCTCAAGCTTGAATGAGTTATTTCAAAATATAAAACGAAAACTGAAAAAAAAAACTCGATGCAACTTCCTGAATTCGAATCTAGTCACTTAAATCACTATGTCAACTTAACCTAAATCGCTTGAAATAAATAAAGTCCAGTATATATAGTAACAGAGGGGATTACATGTCACATACTTATGACATGAATCCATTTAAGAACTTTAAAATGTTTTATTATTTTAGATCACAAAACAAATGTAATCACATACAGATAGTATCTAGCAATACGTAACGGTAATTAATGTTATTATATCAATGCAATCATATTAATGCCATAATTAGTACATATTATCTGTATTTTTTGGGAAAATCTGTTAAGAGAGTCGTCACCAAGTCGCCGTACTACGGGCGATAACCGTTTAATAGTTCTTAATGTTTTACTACGTTTTATTATGTTGTATTCTAAAATATATTGTTAAAATCTACGTCTTTAAGTTTTTATTTTTTTAATATACTTTTTAGATCGAAAAATATTGGCTAAAAAACAAAAACGTTTTTTTTCCTTCATTTTAAAATTGTATTAACTAAAAACTACTACCATTTACAAAACAATATAGAATGAGGCTTTCTCCAGTGATTAAAAATTCTGACAACTTTTAGGGGTAGGCCACCGTTATGATACCGCTGCCTTCACAACAGCCTTAAAATAAAACCATTTGTCCTTCGAGTGTTACAGAAATATTGCAGAAACTGCTAATAAATTCTGATGAAAGTACGATTTAAGTAGGTGGTTGCGACTACATGGCTAGATGGCATGGCTTCATACCTTGGGTAGAAGACAATATAAAATACTGCTTTGAAACATGTTTTTTTTTTCAAAGAGCGTGGGAGAATTACTGCGCTACTGATCAGTAATAAAAGTTTCGGGTGATCGTGATTTCTAAATACCACCGGAAATAGATTTACACATTTGGAGAAACATTTAATAATCCATTAAACCACATTTTCGAATGGTATATTGTTACCATGGTAAATTTACTCGCCGTGTGAACAAGCTGACGTTTCATTTCATTTTCTATCATTTTCTGCTAACTGGCAAACGATGTGTTATTCCGCCAAGTAAAATGATTTTTTCCAATAAGCATGATACGAAACGCAGCTCACCTGAAACACAATCAATTACTTGCCTGTTTATTAGGCGACTGGTAATTCCCAAGGAACTTAACTTTTTCGCCAAAGGGCCTACCAAATAGTGCATAGGATAAACTTGGTTTACAAGGATTCCGACACATGAAGTTACATGCGTTGGATTGGAAATGCAGTCAGAATCGTACCGGAGGAGAACTCCGTCCTTAAGGTGGGCCATCCCGCTTGACTCCCCATACAAAAGGGGAAAGAAGATCACGCCCATATTTCTTGTCAGAGATCCTAAATTTTGCTCAAAATAGCTTTATTTGATCGAACTAGATGTCTGATGACCGTTGGTATTGTAAAATTGTGTTTGGTTTCTAAGGTCACTTCAGTGAAAGATTTAGGTGTATTACTGGATTCAAAACTTCTATTTACAGATCACATCGACACCATAACTGAAACTGATAGCTGAAATCAAGTATAATGCTCCAGTCCGCCGCACGCGTCATACTCACCTTTTCTATACGCCACTAAAACGCACCAAATATGCTCAAAATTCAACAATAACACGATTAACTAACACTTACAATAATCATTTTAGTTCACAAGATATATTTACTTCAAGTAAAAATGTATTTCAAATTGCAATAAAAAAACAAATAATACTTAATAGACTAAAAGATACATTGGCAAAATTTCAATAACCTAATTTTTATCTTATACTATGTGTCTCTAAACTTGTAACCTTTTACACAAACACACCCTCACACACCCTCGCACACCCTCCCTCACACACATACACATACACTTACATTAGACAAAAAACACACAAAATCGCAATATAATTATACTGAAACTCAACGAAACAACACACAGCACACGTCAACATGGCACACATCTTTATCTTTTTATAAGTAGTGGTACCCTGTAATTGGCTTTAATTTCTGTATTTAGTATTTAACGATCAATTGTTTAGTTTTTAAGCTGTTGGTGTACCTAAATAAATAAAATAAAAAAAAATAAAATAAAAAAAAAGTTATAAGGTCCAAAATTTCGAATTTTTACAATCGTTTTATACAATAACTTTGAAGGTGGATTACGCAATGATAAAGTAAGAACATCTTAAACTGATTAGTTATCAGACATAGCTTATTTAATCAAGATTTATAATATATTTGGTTTTTGTTCGATTTTTGACTATAGCGGTCGTGGTTTACTTTTAGCTATAAGTCCTTTTGTTATTCAAACTTTCGTAAATCTCACCAAATTATACACTATGCACATTGTCTTTTTTGTGGGCATGTAGCTTCTTCCTCATCACGGACCCTGTCTTTTTCTTTGAAACAGAGAAGGTCCCAGAGCGCAACAGCACGGTTTTATATAGTGCCCGCGAATGAGTTAGTCCCGCCGGGTTGGGCCACCCTAATTTACAGGCGTCCTAATAATTCCTAGGAAATCTTAAGGTGGCCCAACCCGGCGGGCCTAACTCATTCGCGGGCACGGTACAAAACCGTGCTGTTGCGCTCTGGGACCTTCTCTGTTTCAAAGAATAAGACAGGCTCCGTGATGAGGAAGATGCAACATGCCCACAAAAATGACAATGTGCATAGTGTATGATTTGGTAAGATTTACGAAAATTTTAATTTCAAAACGACTTATAGCTAAAAGTAAACCACGACCGCTGTAGTAAAAAATCGAACAAAAATATAAATCTTGTCTAATTATAAATCTTGAATAAATAAGCTATGTCTGATGACTAATCTTTTTAAGATGTTCTTACTTTATCATTGCGTAATCCACCTCCAAAGTTATTGTATAAAACGCGCGAAAAATGCGAACTTTCGGACCTTATAACTTAGAAACCAAACACAATTTTACAATGCCAATGGTCATCAGACATCTAGTTCAATCAAATAAAGCTATTTTGAGCAAAATTTTGGATCTCTGACAAGAAATATGGGCGTGATATTCTTTCCCCTTAAGTATGGGGAGATGAGCGGGATGGGCCACCTTAAGGAATCGTATAGTAGACTGTGGCAATTCAGACACTTACATTATGGTTGGGCCATTTTGACGCGTATTCATTCAAATTAGCCACCGTTATATTTGGCGGGACAGCGCGCAGTCCCAAGCACACTACACTTAACAGTACACGCTCCTTCCCGCTCACACGCTTCGAGAGAGAAGAGAGCAGAGCATTGACCGCGAAGACGTGGGCCGACGCACGGAGGAACAGGACGTGTATTCTTGGCATACAGTCATTGCGGATTCAGTAGAGTTAACAGAAGAAGAATTTACTTTGACATTACTGTTAACTCTACTGAATCAACAATGACTGAATGCCAAGAATACACGCCCAAAGATCTTGCAACGGCCTCCGGTCACGCGCGCGAAGAACCTCTCCGCAAAAAACTTATACTAATATGAACCAATTTTTTGTAACAGAGAGCGAGCAAGAACTTATAAATATGATAAAGTTTAAATATAATTTAAATAATAGGACTTCAAACGTTTTTTGAAAATATATACATTGGAAGAGGACCGAATTTCTAGGGGAAGCTGATTCCAAAGACGAGATGCGTTTACAGAAAATGAGTCACTATAACACGTTCTGCGATGTGCGGGAATGGCTAACAGTAAGGTATTAGCAGACCTAAGTGGAACACCATGTGATGTTAAATACTTAAGAGAATGGATTTAACGCTTTTAAGGTGACGGTACCTGGGAGCAAGTTGAGCGTCTTCATGAGCCCCAATTTTTGGCCGAATGATGTGGCTTTCAGGCGGTTCGTGGAACAGAAAAGACCTCGTAGTCAGGAAACAGTATCCTCGCCAAACGAGCACCAAACGAGAATAGCAATTTGAAGCGATCCTGCAGGGTTATTCAGTGTGTAGTAAAGAAGTGATAGGGTGTAAAAAAATCTGCGTTTTCTAATGTCAAGGCACTGGAGTCGATTACGGAAGAGTACATGCAGCTCAGGGAACAAGACAGTGTAAGCTCTCTTGTTCCCTGAGCTGCAGAGTTTGCGGAAATAATAGCAAATAAAGTTAGGTACGTTCTAATGATTAGGAACGATTAGGCCTGCTACTTGTCAGTATTACAAAGGCACGATACACATCTGGACAGTGTGCATCGATCATAAATAGCGTGCGATAATAAAACATAGCTAATGTTCATTAGCCGATTAGTTATCGGACATAATTTTCCGCTATAAAAGCTTGCGTATTGGAGCCGTGATGAAACCTGTCTTGAGAAGCGATGCTGAAGTGTACAGCGATTTTGTTGGCGTCGTTCGCGCTGCTCGGCGCGGCGCACGCGCGCGCCAGGGACACGCCGGATCGCGTCGTCGACCCCGAAGATGCCCACCTGGACGTCGTGAGTGTCCTCTTCCTCCTTTCTATACGCAGCCGTGATCAAACGTGATGTGACGTGACGTCATCAAACGCTCGCACATATATCAAGCGCTCGCGCTTGGTTAAGATTGCGTGTTTCCATAGCAACTTCGAGAGAGCTCATCTTAGGACTGAGAGTTTGAAGAAACCCACCATATGGACCCATCTATATGAACCCGACCGTGCCCAGATTGCTTCACCTCGAAGAGCGAACGCCGACGTGCCATGCCACTGAGCTACTGATGATGACAGACTACTACTACTATCGTGTTATCGTAACGCAAAGTTTTCCTGGTTAAAAATAAAATAAGATCATTCATCAAAATCATTTGTTGCAGAAAAAAAATGGCAGTATGATTGTCATCCATCATTTAGTCGAGTAAATGACATAAATAACGAACAATAAAATCTGAAAAAAAAAATAGTATTTTAGGAAAAGATGTCCGGATTTTCGTTACGTTACTACCTAGGCCGGGTCAGAATTTTAGTCATTCCTAGATTACAGCCGAAAGACAATGTTCAAATGCTACATATTTATGTCGGAACTTAGCCAACTTCGTAGTATTTTAGGGGAGATACGGCTGCATTATATTATTATATTATTACTAGCTGCGGTACCCGGCTCCGATCGGGTCAATGTCGTGATGGATTGATTTCGGTCTGAATTATTTCCTGATTAAAAAGAAACTACGATTTAACTGACGAAAAGTCGCTGAGTTTCGGTTTATATACCATCGGATATCGAAATTTCTAGTACCAGAACACTCTAGAACATTCAAATAGTTTGTTCTTTTGCACTTGTCAAAATCACTTCAATTCATTTGACCACTGTTCACTCTTAAGGTGGCCCAACCCGGCGGCCTCAACTCATTTGCGGGCACGGTACAAAACCGTGCTGTTGCGCTCTGGGACCTTCTCTGTTTCTAAGAATAAGACAGGCTCCGTGATAAAGAAGATGCAACCTGTCCACAAAAAAGACAATGAGCATAGTGTATGATTTGGTAAGATTTACGAAAATTTTAATTTCAAAACGACTTATAGCTAAAAGTAAACCACGACCGCTGTAGTCAAAAATCTAACAAAAACCAAATAGATTCTAAATCTTGCTTAAATAAGCTATGTCTGATGACTAATCTTTTTAAGATGTTCTTACTTTATCATTGCGTAATCCACCTCCAAAGTTATTGTATAAAACGCGCGAAAAATCCGAACTTTCGGACGTTATAACTTGGAAACCAAACACAATCATACAATGCCAATGGTCATCAGACATCTAGTTCAATCAAATAAAGCTATTTTGAGCAAAATTTTGGATCTCTGCCAAGAAATATAGGCGTGATCTTCTTTCCCCTTTTGTATGGGGAGATGAGCGGGTTGGGCCACCTTAACTCAGATTAACCTTCTCTCGACTGTAAATACGATTTAACTGACGAAAAGTCGCTGAGTTTCGGTTTATATACCATCGGATATCGAAATTTCTAGTACCAGAACACTCTAGAAGATTCAGATGTAGATCACTTCGATCTGGATCTTCTAGACCGATTACAGGAGTTTTACACATTTTAGAAATTTCTAGATCATTCCGAAAATTTTTAGAACTTTCTAGAACATTCCAGTTCGACTACAACAGTTGTACACAATTGAGAGCTATCTAGATTATTCCAGAAAGTTTTAGAACTTTCTAGATCATTCCAGAAATTTTTAGAACTTTCTAGAACATTCCAGATCGACTATAACAGTTGCACACAATTAAGTGTTTTTTATATCATTTCCGGAAGTTCTCATAAGTTAGAAAAGGGCAGATATATATGTTTCTACATTTTCACCACCCACAATCACCCACTTCCACCCACCGCGACCAAACTCCCTTACTCCCACCGGGAGACCAAGAGGTATTTACCACCCCAACGGGAAGTTGATTGAGAGAAAATCCTGTCTTTACGTACGCACATTAGCATTTTATATATATATATATATTTATATATATAGATTGATAGGCTAGCAACTTTAAGCTGATGCGCCTATATCACAACACTTATTTATTTATTGATTATAATTTTTTTTTAGATTTTATATGATTGTCCAGTTTATTTTTCAAGGAATTTACGGAGACAGCGTTTACAACTTCACTGGGAAGACTGTTCCAAAATTCTATTACTCTGTTGGCAAGAAAGTGTCGTCGAGGGTTCTGCTTCGACCGATTGTGATACAGCTTTTTTACACAAAATACACAGCATACACAAAAAATACTAGAGTTTTTTAAAATTATGTTCTTTAATGAAAATAATCTAATAAACGTTTCAGTAACAGCTCCCATGTTGAGGCAAGGTTTAAATTTATGGAATAAAATGACAATTCACACCCTAAGTAAATGAGAAAATATTTTGATATATGTGTGAAAGTCGACTTCAGCGGCCATTACTTTTCTAGAAAACAAAGGGACATTAACAGTGAGTTAGTTATTATGTAGACGTGAAAAACTAAGCCTTGCTCTTTCTTTCTGCCCGTCCACAGCCAGAAATAATCGCGAAGTATGGTTACCCCGTGGAGGTGCATGACGTCACCACGTCCGATGGCTACATCCTGCAGCTGCACCGAATCCCCCGAGGCCGTGATAGCCACAGCGCGCCTGGACCCCGCCCAGCCGTCTTCCTCATGCATGGGCTTCTCTCCTCCTCGGCTGACTACATTATCATGGGCCCTGGCCATGGACTCGGTTCGTGCGGCCTCCTAGATCATGATTTCTTTAAATTTTCCATCGTTTTGACGAGAACCATCAAATCGAATGATTTTATTACTAAAATCATGCCCCGATTCTCTCGCTTGTTATTAGATAATAGCTTTTTTTTACTTAACTAAACTAGTCCAACCATCCAATTTAGAGCTGTGATTATAACCCACTAAAGCTTATTCTCGATGGAACCATGCCATGGGTTCATGAATGATGATTCATCCTCAGACCCATGATTATAGGTAGGACAAATAGGCAGATGTAGCCAGCTATTGGTAGTACCAGCTGTAGTACTAGTACTAGTACCAGCTATAGTACTCAAATAACTTAAGTTACTAGCCATATCGAAGGGGAGGATACAGAACTTCGTACATTCCAAATACAATTTCAGATTACTGTACGTAGTGCCTGGGAAAGCAATTACTAATATCTGCCGGAACGTTATATGTGTAACAAAATGTGTGTCTCTCTCTAGGTTACATTCTGGCAGAAGAAGGATTCGACGTGTGGCTAGCCAATGCACGTGGAAACTACTACTCGCGCAGGCACGTCAGTGTGAACCCCGACCGCGCCAGCTTCTGGGACTTCAGCTGGGATGATATCGGCCAGTCTGATCTTGCGGCTAGTGTCGACTTTGTGCTGGCGAACGCCGGCGTCAGCACCGTACACTACATCGGACACTCGCAGGGAACCACTGCCTGCCTGGTGCTACTGTCTCTGAAACCTGAATACAATGCTAAATTCAGTTCAGTGCATCTACTGGCACCTGTTGCATTTTTGAAGCATTTGGAAGCCCCTGGCCTGCTAGACCTGGCCGCCTACTCTACTACTCTGGCGGTAAGCATTTGTAGATACATTTCTTTAATAAGTCACTTTACTTTGAATTTCTGAAAGGTTTTATAATTCAATATTTTTTTATAGTTTTATCATTAAGACTATTAAATTACATATATTCTGTCAGTGTATTGGCGACTGTGATTCAGACAGTTCATTTGAGTGGCAAAACTATTGATGTAATTTATTTCTTAATATTTTAAATGTGCGTCTGTATGTAAAGTTGTATCTTTGTTAAGTTCTAGCTAAGCAACCCTACCGATATGGATGACATTTGTCATATCAATATGTTTTCTTTCTCCATAACCAATAATTGTGTATATTTCGTTATAGAGCTTGGGATCACTGTTGGGATTAAACGAGCTGTTCCCTCGCGGCTCCACATTCGAGTACATTGACGGCGAGGTTCGCTGCATCGACAACGGCATAATGACCCAATTCTGTGAACAATTCAAAGGCGCCTTCGCCTCTGAGACAAATGACCAGTTCGATATCGTGAGTTTCACCGGTTTTTCAGATCATTTGTATCCCTTTGCAAATATTGATATTTCAACAAAGTTTGAAAGGCTTGATTTCGACACTTCATCTAACTGGATTCTTTAAGACATCATAATCATTCAGATAATTGTGAGTGAATAATGATTAACCATTCACAATCACCATCACTCATACATCATTATTTACCGTGAATGACTGTAGTGTTAGTAACTAGATAATATTGAAGGACTCTTCATATCTTTTCCACAGGAAATGTTGCCGATCGTAATCGGTCACACCCCCTCCGGCTCGTCCCTCAGGCAGTTCGCGCACTACGGCCAGGTCGTCAGCGACCAGGTTTTCCGTCGCTGGAACTTCCCGCTGGCGCTCCAGAACCGTCTAGCCTACGGCACCAGTCCCGCGCCCACTTACGACGTCTCGGCGGTAACCGCTCGCGTCAACCTCTACTACTCCGTAGCCGATGCTCTCACGCCGGAAGCTGACGTCATCGAGCTCGCTAGCATCCTGCCGGACGCAACTATGCACCGCGTCAGCGAGGAGACTTTTACGCACTTCGACTTCGCCTGGGGCACCAGGGCGCGCGAGAACGTTTACGATCACGTCATTGACGCCATTCGCGAATTTATCGACACCCAACGTTCATAAGATAATAATCTAAAATTATGTCGGTGTCCTAAGTGATCGATTCGAGCAGCAGCTTCAAGCAGGTTTTTTTAAGATCATCGTGAAGTTAGGATCCTCACATTATCCCAGATGGTAGTTTTCAAATATATTCATGATTTATTGATTTTGATGATTGCCAAACTGGAGTAGTTCAAGATGTTATAATATACTTTGTATAAACTGTCTTGTTCTGTAACACCGCTGTTTCATTTCAACAATGTATCTACACTTTCTTACCGTTATTCATCAGGATTCGCGCTAAGCTGTATAAGATAAGTAAGCAGATAAGTAAGCTGAAAACTGTTTATCCGTAAACTCAAAATAATATGTCGAACAACAGTGAAAATCTAAGCAAACATAACTGTCACTGCTGTATTTTTGATAATTATAATTGAGATCGATTCAAATAATAGACTTTGATGCATTGTTTTCTGTAATGTATGTAGAAAATAGTTATAGTTCATTGTTAACATCAATTTAAAATGACACTAACGGTTTAGACTGGCGACGGGAAGCCATGGTGCTGGCAAAGAGTATGTAATAAATACTGGTGCTGGGTGAACTGGCGGTTATAGTAAGTTAACTCACCGGGTGAATAGCAGGTGAACAGGCAAGAGAGTGATTAAGGTGGCCCAACCCGCTCAACTCCCATACAAACGGGGAAAGTTATATATTATATATAATTATATACTAGAAGGAAGGTGATTGATGTCATGAATTTGTTTAAAATTTGCAACAACAAGTTTGACAGTATTTCTCTATTAGATTTAGTGCCGCTCCGAATTCCGTCTCGTGCAACTCGCAGTACGGCATTGTTCCATGTTAACTTAACCCGAACTAAAGCTGGAATCAGGGATCCTAACCGTCGTATGTGTCAATTATACAACGAATCTGTGTTTGACTGTGATATATTTTATGAAAACGTGCAAAATTTCAAAAGGAAAGTTATTAGTGCTCTTGAACCTCAAGAAACTGTAACAATATGAACTCCTTTGTAACATTTTTTGTATTTTAATATGTTAACTATTTACTGTTTGTGTTCCTGCGAGGAATAGGTAGGAAATAGGCGTTGTATTTTTTTTTATTTATGTTTCATTTGTGTTAATGCTGTCTATTTCTGTGTTTCCTCCTGCAATAAAAAAAAAAAAAAAAAAAAGAAGATCATGCCCATATTTCTTATCAGAGATCCCAAATTTTGCTCAAAAGAGCTTTATTTGATCGAACTAGATATTTGATGACCATTGGCATTGTAAAATTGTGTTTGGTTTCAAAGTTATAAGGTCCGAAAGTTCGAATTTTGTGCGCGTTTTATACAATAACTTTGGTGGTTTATTACGCAACGATAAAGTAAGAAAATCTTAAAAAGATTAGCCATCAGACATAGCTTATTTAATCAAGATTTATAATGGTTTTTGTTAGATTTTTGACTACAGCGGTCGTGGTTTACTTTTAGCTATAAGTCGTTTTGAAATCAAAATTTTCGTAAATCTTATCAAATCACACACTATGCACTTTGTCTTTTTTGTGGACATGTTGTATGTTCCTCATCACGGAGCGTGTCTTTTTCTTTGAAACAGAGAATGTCCCAAAGCGCAACAGCACGGTTTTGTACAGTGCCCGCGAATGAGTTAGTCCCGCCGGGTTGGGCCACCTTAAATATGACTTTTAGTTGTATTTCGTACCATGCCAATTGATAAAATTCAGTTCACTTAGTCGAATAACACGTGGAAAAATACTCCGACAAAATTAACTATGTTACTGCGCTGCCGGCGTGAGCGCATCTTTGCAACTTCCCGGTGCAATGCACCTGTCGATTCCACGTCGACGAGGCTGGATCGGTCGGCCTGCTGAGAATCTCTGCATGGCTTCGGTGATAGCGTACAGTCCGAAAACAAAGAACAACTCACTTCGCTGGCCAGTTGCTCGCGGAGTGACCACCAGTGTGTTCATTGAGGCGGGGGCTGGCGGGGCTGGGGGATGGAATGTGGTCACCGCATACACACAAACAGCCGTATTCAGAGAGAACCTGTCAACATTTATTACGATATTAGCACCGGACTGACCATACAGAACCTGGTCAAGTCCGGCGTGTTAGAGTTAATCCTCCCACTCTGAATACGGCTGTAACAATAGGTCCCAATAAAACACAGACTAAGCATTAGCACGCTGTGCTTACAAGACGAACACAGTGTGCGAGTAAGACGTCAACTCATAGAACGTCACGATAGATACCGCAAGTTGGAGAGAGACGCAACCTATCTATCTGATGAGACAACTTTTCCAATCGTCATCATTAATTACATTATGACCGCGCTCGTGTAATGTGAATGTTTTATTGTGAAATATTAATGAATTTTCTAGTTTTCTCGAATGTATTATGGTGACCTGTGCATGTGTGAGGAGAAGGGACGTAAAACCCGTACAAATACCCCTTTTTTCTGGTACACAATAGGTTAGATTTTTATAGATCATATTTCTTATCTGTTCCTCATTATTTCAAAGTAAAACAGACAAGTGGTATACATTTTGTTAGTAAAAAAATTGATCCAATCTGTCCGTTGACTCTAGGTGACTTTACATTCCAAGTTTATGCAAATTATCATTAATATTATTTATATTCAACGTGTCAAAATCAAACTCGAGACTACCATTTTTTTATGAAAACGCGGAGTCGGCGTAAACGGCAACGTCAATGTATTTATAAACGCGATGAGTAAGCTGTCAAATCAAACTCAGCATCGGAAATGTTAGTTAGCTAACTAATTATTCTCCATACATTTTAAAACGCTAGTCGATCGGTTGGCGTAAACGCCAATTTAGGCGAAGTCGGGCGGGTAACGAAGAGCCAAATTTATTACAAATTTAACTGATTTCTGTAAGAATGTATTTCGTCAAAATTAACTCCAACTATTTAGGACTTGCCTAATGCCTAGTGTGTATGAAAAAAATACAGTTATCGTTAAATATCGTTTCAACCAGATTATTATTTACGCATCTTTATTCCAGTTTACGCCAACGTACTGCAATCAATTCGTGGGGTGGAGCAGAACGTGATAGAAAGAAAGAAGGCACAGGAAGTCCTTTAGATACCCAACGCACAACCTTTACAAAGACAATAATATGTATCCGTAAGCGTAACCTAACACTATACATTGCAGCTGTTCATCAAGACTTTCAACAAAGAGCTGCCCAAGTAAGTACACAATAATAAAATATCATGGCTACACGATCCGAGCAAGCAGTACCAGCAACTAAAACGCAATCCGAACAACGTTTCTAACTATTCAAATCACAAATCACCGCTGGCTTGGAGTCACTGAGCCACAGACGACGGTTTGTGGGGTCGCTCAGTCTGTTCTAGAGGTACTACCATACACGCTGCTCTGTGGAACTTGCATCCCTCATTCCTCCCCATCCTACCTATATCCGGAGTACCCGCCGCAGATTATCAGAGCACCCCCTTGTGGTTAAATTAGGCTTTTGAGAACGAACCGTTTCTCAAACTCATTTCTCTGCCGGACCGCCAGGATATGGAACTGTTTACCAGTGGATGCCTTTCCTCATGCCTATAACCTGGGAGTTTTCAAGCGTAATTTGAATAAGCTCGATAGCTCAGCCATAGTCCGCAAATCCGCTGGCATGGCGATTCGCTGAGCGTGGTTTCGCGAGGCGAGGTGTTTTTGGCTTTTCTGAGCACTTTTGGTCCATACTCATACCGGTTTTTCATAAATAAATAAAAAACTACAAAAAATGTTTACGTGATTTGCTGATAGCTCTAAACAAGGCTCTAAATGATTACCAAAATGGAAGCCTATATTCATTATCTTTACTTAGAAGCGTGCAGAAGAGTATCTACATGTACTCTTATATATACTTTTCCCTTTTCTCTTACTTTACACTACACCACACTCATACTTTCCCCGGCTACATACCCACAACGCACAAGTCATTATTAGTATCAACGAGAAAAAAGATACAATCATGAACTAGTTTGGCAAAGAGAAACTAAACCAAAATGTATTTACCAATTTAATAAATAAATATGATTACAGGGTACAAGTATTACATTAGTAGGGTACAGGGTATTTACATGATTTATCAAAATAATTTTATATTTACATTCAAATACATACATACAAATAGTATTAGAACCAACTGTATTAAACATATTATTTTTAAGGCCACGGTGGCGGCGTTCTCCCAGATGACGTGAGCCAGCTTTCGAACGATGGGTGGTGGTACTAGACACGTGGGCCACCACGCCCATCTCAGAGAGCCCTGCCTCCGCAGGACTGCTGGGCGCCGGCACGCAGATCTCGTTGTGCGCGGCACCTGGTGAAGCGCCTCGGTCATCCGGCGGCGAATGTCATGTGCAGACAACAGACCTCAAGTCATGGAGGTTAAGAATGTATGGAGAAATAACTTCCATACAACGAGCGCGCAAACAATGACGCCACGCGACTTACACATTATGTCGCCGTACACATTTGTAACGTAGTGATGATAACGGAGAAAAATCAAATTTTGCGTTTACCAAATTAGTAGGTAACATTATTAAAATAAGAAGATTTTTTCAATAAACAAGATGGTCGGTACGTAATTCTTCCTTCGCAATGATGTGTCGAATCCACCGAGAGTCGAATCCGGCTGTCACGCCTCCCGCGGCAGAATTGTGGTGTCGACACTTTTTTAGTTACATCCGTTCTCCTGTAATTTCTTTACCTCCATGCCTCAAGTACGCCGGAGAAGAGGTGGGCCCCGCATCGCGTGGTAGCGGGGCTGTGTCGGCTGGTCCCATTTGCAGGGAGCCAAGGTGGTGGAGGGTAGTGTGGAGGATCTATGGCCGTAAGATCCATTAAGGCGCTAGGACTAGCCAACTACTCGCGCCATACAAATGCACTTTTTAACAAATGTAATAATATGTAGTGAAACGCTTCAGCAAATCCAAATAGAACTCCAGACTGATAATGGATTGTTAATATTTTTTTATTCCATCATTTATTTTAATAATAATAAAAATAAAAAAAGTTTATTTTTCTCATTAGAAATCTGAAAGTCATTCGATTTCTAGATATAAGCAAAACAGCATATATGCATAAACAAAAAATTCCATTTGCTTTTAGATTTCTACATTTAGTCAAAAAAGTTCGGAAATGGACACCGTTTCCGCAATGTATTTTGTATAGAAAAAGGAAACATACATTAACGAAAATCATTCGATTCCTAGACAAGGAATCATATATTGTAAGGATGACACTTATAATCGTCAGACTTAGTTAGTTTACTTGGGGTGCCTCGTCTAACTTTGCGATTTGGCTAGTACCAGGCCCTTAAGACTTGTCACATGTGATTTTTGTCGAAAACCTTCAGCAAATGAAAATGATCAAACAATTAAAAATCATTCTGCGAACATTTTCAAACATCCGTCACACGTAAAGCAGACCATAGAATTCAGGAAACATTATTATTATTTGGAAAGGATGATAATAAACCGACTAGGTAGATAGTTGATTTTTTAACGGGTCCCATACTTACGTTATCTGACTTTTAATACTCATAAAGGAGTCGTATTCACTACGTATAATGTTATACGTTGTGCATGAGTTTAAAAATAAAATAAACTCTTTGCATCATGCAGAACGTATAATAGTCACAACGTATAATATTCCTAACATGAATTCACAAAAAAAGAAAACCATGCAGAACGTATAATATCCCAAGAAGCACTGCATAAAGCGCCCTAACAACGATACATTTAAGGCTGAAATTGCTACGAATCGATATCTGTTGAAGAGTAACAATTTGCTACAACGCTAATTGAGACGGTCGAAAAGTCGCGTGCGAGTATAATCTTTGATATTATATCGATAAGGGCGCTTATCGTATAAAATATTTTAAGATTATATGATATGCATGGTTTTCTTTTTTTGTTAAATAAAGATCATAACATTATACGTTGTGACTATTATACGTTATGCATGGAGAAATAAGTAATTTAATTTTTTGGACTTCTTCATGCACTACGTATAAGATTATACGATCTGCCGATTATACGTTGTGCATGGTTTTAAAATTTTGTTAAAATATGACATTATACGATCTGCATATTATACGTTATGCCGTTCCCCCCTCATAAAGCAATGTTTATGTGTTAGTAAGAAATCAGTTGTATTTTATTATTTGTCAGCTTGCACTCTCTTGTTCCCTGAGCAACAGAGTTTTGTAAAATAACAACTGATTAAGTTACACACGTTATGATGATTGAGGAGGATAAGGTCTACTACAAATCTGAGCAGTGTGCATCGATCATAAGTGATATAAATTCGCAAATAGACGTAAGCCGATTAGCTATCGGGCGTCATTTTTCGTATAAAAGCTTGCACATTGGAGCCGTGACGAAACCTGTCTTGAGAAGCGATGCTGAAGTGTACAACGATTTTGTTGGCGTCGTTCGCGCTGCTCGGCGCGGCGCATGCGCGCGCCAGGGACGCGCCGGATCGCGTCGTCGACCCTGAAGATGCCCACCTGGACGTTGTGAGTGTCAATTTACTCCTTTCTTTAGACAGCCTAATGCCTCCCAGTGGCGGCCTTTGGGGGTGGCGAGCAGAGCAGCCGCCCGGGGCCTCGCTCTTGGAGGGGCCTCGCGCACTCGCGCAACAACCCTAGTTGAAATATATTAGGCACTAATATGTTTATTTGAATTTCGCGCTGTACGGCTCGAAATATAAAACTAACGTCAACGTCACACCACTCGCGCTCTCTTGTTGTTAGTTATCGCGGAAACTATGACATAATTTCGGGGTTGAAATATAAAAGAAAATAATATTAAGGCCCTGGTACTAGCCAAATCGCAAAGTTAGACGAGGCACCCCAAGTTAACTTACTAAGTATGACGGTTATAAGTGTCATTCTTACAATATATGATTCCTTGTCTAAGAATCAACCTATTTTCGTTAATGTATGTTTCCTTTTTCTATACAAAATACATTGCGGAAACGGTGTCCATTTCCGAACTTTTTTGACTAAATAGAGAAATCTAAAAGCAAATGGAATTTTTTGTTTATGCATATATGCTGTTTTTGCTTATATCTAGAAATCGAATTACTTTCAGATTTCTAATGAGAAAAATCAACTTTTTTATTTTTATTATTATTTAAATAAATGATGGAATCAAAAAATATTAACAATCCATTATCAGTCTGGAATTCTATTTGGATTTTCTGAAGCGTTTCACTACATATTATTACATTTGTTGAAAAGTGCATTTGTATGGCGCGAGTAGTTGGCTAGTCCTAGCGCCTTAACCGAAGTGTAACCCTACTATCGAAGTGGTCCTGAAAATGATAGCCAAAAGACCTGTAAAAGTTACGTCGAGGTTATAATTATTAAAACATTTCTGCCAAACCTGATATAATAACGGCTTTCAGGTGTTGCTAAAATTTCAAAGTAAATGACGTAGCTCTTTCCTTAAATTATTATGATTTAATTAATTATTTTAGTCTTAGAGAAAGCCCCCAAATGTAACCTTTAACCTTAGTTTATCATGCTTAATAATAAATTGTAATCCATGCGTTTATTATTATTTGTTTATTTCCAAAAAACAATTTATTTATTCATAACTTTGCATTAAAACTCGCAACGACAAGGGCCTCGCAAACATCTACTCGCCAGGGGCCTCGCAATGGCTAAAGCCGCCCCTGTCATCTGACGCTCTTGGATCTAGCTCGCACGAAGTGGTTATAGTTTTTCTCCTAGAGTACAATTATGCGTTTTGACGCTCACATTGGGATTCTCCATATCGAAATGACGCTTAACTTGGTCCTTAAAAACCGAACCAAACATTGCTGGTCTCCAAGGCGCAGATAAGGTCTTGCGTGGAGTATTGTTCATTTGTGGGACAGTTAAGTTAAGTACTTGCTTGTCTCCTTGGATTCAATACCGTCTATCTCGTCTATGACCTCAAGAAATCCAAGAATTTAGAGACCATCCAACTCCGAAGAGATGTAGTGTCTCTTGTGTATCTTTGATTAAGCGTCTGTACTTACTACGGAGAAAGCGTTTCGTAGTTACATACCGAAATTCCTTCGTCGTCTTTCTACTATCGCTTAACACACATACACACACAATACACACTGTCAACATCCCTTGAATTAGAATTAACCGATCCTGTAAATTATTTATTCTTAGGGTCTGTAAACTGCGTTTCTTCAAACATGGTGCAAAGAAACAAACGGCCGGCCGTCATGGTTTTTGCAGCCGGTATCGCGGCACCTCTTTGAGGGCCTGGCGTACGCCATATGTCGCGTTACATCCAAAAAGGAACTTACAAGAGAGTAACAATACAATAAGCTTAGTTGCGAAGAAAAGTATTCGTTTTCAAACAATCAAATTTATGAAATCAATATGAAAGAACACTCACGGGGTTAGACTGACGACGGGCAAGCCGAGACGACTGCGCGGAACGGGTCGTAACCATGGAGATGAAGAAATTAACCTCTTCACCTCCTGAAATGAAGAATGTAATTAATCACTATCACTACTCACTACATAGTTTAATACAAAGTCGCTTTCTCTGTCCCTATATCCCTATATCCCTATGTATGCTTAAATCTTTAAAACTACGCAACGGATTTTGATCCGTTTTTTTTTAATAGATAGAGTGATTGAAGAGGAAGGTAAAAATGTATAATAACATCCATTGAATAGTGGAGAAATACTGTTATTTTTGAGGTTTCCAATGTGATGTCGTAAAAAATTACATTCTTCCCGCTTACATTGCAAACGCAGGCTGAACCCTACGAGATTTATCAAAATAATTAACTAAGTATTGTACACATTGAATAGGTCTACAGAAAACTCCGCGATGGTATATATCTATCTCTTATAGATATCCCACAATAACATTTTTTTTGTCATTTACTTTTTACGACAAATAATGGCTAATTTTCGAAGCGATTTTAACCAATACAGCATTAATCATTACCCAATGAAATACCTTAAATACATTTTTGATTTAATATAGATCTATATGGCCCGTTACAGCATATGATTTAAATGAATATTTTCGAAGATATTACAGATTTAAAAATTGCGGGACGTAGCGTTCGCGGCGGTACCGGCCGGCCGGGGCGGCGGGAGCGTGCCTATAAATAGTTCAAAATAATATTTTTTTAAATGATATTATGCCCGTGCAAAGCCGGGACGGGCTGCTAGTATATATATATTTAATAAATAATTCTCAATAATCCGGCAAATTTTATCAGGATATTTTTTAGAAAAAAATTATTTCTACATTGCCATATGTTCCAAAGGTGAAACGCTTTTGTTGTGAATTGATAAATTAATCTTGTAAAGCGTATAATCTGTAATATTATCTATGTTAGGGCTAATCCTTTAGTATCCTTATGCGATTAACATTTGAACACGGATGTACACGAATCACTTACCTCTTCAAATGTTCAATCAATTAAGAGAGTCGTTACCATATCAATTCCCCATACTACGGGCGATAACTGTTTCCATGCTCTTAATGCTTTACTAGGTTTTTGAAATGTTATATTGTAAAATATATTGTAGAAATCTATGTCTGTGTGTTTTCATTTTTTAATATATATTTTAAATTGGAAAATGTTGGCTAATAAATATTGGAATACAGTTGTCTTTTTTTAAGTTAATTTTCGATAAAAAAAATTACTGAAAAATACAGATTAAATGTTTTTTAATAAAAGACATAGAATGAAGCTTCCTCAAGTGATATTTTTTTAAAATTAAATTCTGATAATGTTTAGGGGTAGGAAATGTTAAGGCCTGGAAGACGATTTCGCTATTTCAATGGCAGTGAATGGACAAAGAATGCATTTCTTAAAATTTTCAAATCTTAGATTTCCTGTGACTTCAGGACAGCCTTAGACAAGTCACTTCTTATGGACGGTATGTAAGGGAGCTGAGTCAACTCCATGCGGTTCGCTAAAAGTGACTTGTCCAACATTGATTAACTCTGACGTCTCTTCCTGCAATCGGGGCTTAGTATTTAGATATTTGTACAAATGTGTTTTTGGCAAAGCAACTAAGTGTTGCTTGCATTCGCATATGAGATCAGGGTATTCTGGAAGGATTTTAATTAAATATTTAATGACAGATAACGTGTTGGGGACCTTGCATGGATTTGAACAATGAACACATAGGCTTTAATTTTAGTTTCAGCAACATCTACAATTTGAAACATTATCAGATTTTATAAATAATCTGAATGCATGGCAAGTTAAATAAAAGCTTGTAAAAATACTTTGGTCGTGACATTCGTCGGAAGCAGGATTCGAACCTGCAAGTTTACAACATTGGATTACATGCCCACTGCTGTAACCAACTGAACTATCCCGACAATTACGGCAGCCGACGCATTTCTCGATTACTTTCGAATCGACACAATGCTTACTAGACGGCGCTGATGATTTCGCGTATAGATCCTACGCTAAGGCATTTTGACTGCTATCAATAGGTGCTGACGTCACCAAAGTCGATTTTGGTATCGGACACTAGGAGTCAGCCCGGATTTAACTTGATACATTACCATTATCTCATTAATTTGAGTTTCAACTTTATTTCAAAATTAGACTTTAGCGGCCAGTATTGTTTGCGTTATTTTTAGAAGCAAAAACGAACCCTTACTTTTTATCCGTTCACAGCCCGAAATAATCGCGAAGTATGGCTACCCCGTGGAGGTGCATGACGTCACCACCTCCGATGGCTACATTCTGCAACTGCACCGCATCCCCCGAGGGCGCGACAACAACAGCGCACCCGGACCCCGCCCCGCCGTCTTCCTCATGCACGGCCTCCTCTCCTCCTCGGCTGACTACATCATCATGGGCCCTGGCTACGGACTCGGTTCGTTCGCTCTGTCAGAGATTTAATTCACGGGAACCATCAAATCGACTCAGTTCGGACCGATTTCGTTTTGGACATATGATAAAATCATGGTTTCACCTTCGCGGGCGTGTCATTTAAACGGTTAATTGAAAATAATCTGGATTTCGACAACAGCTCCACCTATTGGGTCTAGCTAAAGCTGAGAACCTTCCCCGGACTTCAACGAATATTTAAAAAAATACCCGAATTGATCCATCCATTCTCGAGTTTTGCGCTTAGCAACATATTTAGTCATTTTTTTTAAATTTATCTTCATTATTACTATACTTACCCTATTACCTGAGCAATACGGTAATATGCAAATTAACCAGATAATCTGCAGATTAACGGGGACGTTCCGTTGAACGAAAATGATTGTATAATTTAAAATTATTTTCTATTAAAGTTATGAAAGCATTACTTTTTCTCTGGTTGGGTAAGGTCAGGTTCGATCCGGTTAGGTTAAATTAGGTTTTCGGAATTCGGCAAACCTCGCTGGCGGTTCGCTAACTTACGACTAAGTCACTTAATATAATTTTAACATATTTTTTCGGAACAAACCATGTTTCTGTACCCGTTCCGTATCTTGGATAAATAATATAAAATTTGGAAAAAATAGTGATGTGAATAATAACTGCCCAGCGATCAACTTCGAACCCAGATGCATAGTTATTATTTGTTACAACATGTGTTTCTCTTTATAGGCTACATTCTCGCTGAAGAAGGATTCGACGTGTGGCTAGCCAATACACGTGGCAACCACTACTCGCGCAGGCACGTCAGTATGAGTCCTGACCGCGCCAACTTCTGGGACTATAGTTGGGATGAGATCGGTCAGTTTGACCTCCCAGCCATAATCGACTACATCCTGCAGATATCCGGTGTCCCCGCCTTGCACTACATTGGACACTCGCAGGGAACCACTGTCTTCCTGGTGCTCCTGTCTATGAGACCTGAATACAACGTTAAGATCAGTTCGGCGCATTTGCTGGCGCCTGTTGCATTTTTCAAGCATTTGGAAGCCCCTGGTCTGCTAGAGCTGGCTGCACACTCCACTGCTCTGGCGGTAAGGGTGTATTTTTTTTAATATTTATAATAGTCTGAAAGCAAACTTAGCAAAATGCGTCGTAATTGTTGTAAATAAAATTAAAACTCGAGGTCTCAGAACGATTTAACAGTTTTAAAGTAATTTGAATCTCCATGTTGTCAGCCTCAGTGGCCCAGTGGCGCGACACTTCGGCGATCGCTCTCCGAAGTTAAGCAACGCTGAGTCCGGTCTGGTCTTGGATGGGTGACCATTCGACCGTTGAGAGAGGCTGGCCGTGGTTCGGATTCCATGTTAAACTGTAGGTCCCCTTCCTTACTTACTAGGTGGTAGGGTTAATCCCGCCCGGGTTGGTACCATCGCATTGGATGAACGATGGTCGAAGTGGCAATGAAAATTGTCCGTGTTTTCCATCCAGTTCAATGTAGCCGTGCAATATAAGGAAGGTCCTGGCATGGCACCTAGTTCCCATGTGGTGTGTTGGGCTAATACCATGACAAAACTTGTGGTATTAGCCATCCATGTCCAGTCACATGAAAAAAAAAATATGAAGACCTCCATGGTCACAAACAAATAAGAAGCTACGTCGGCGCACTATTTTCTTGACATGTAGTCGCAATTTCCCCGCTGTCGTGGTGGAAAGTGTCCGGTGCTAGATTACGTGGCACCAAACGCTGTAGAGATCCGCCCAGAGGTGAAGAAATTACATTCTTGACCTCCATGGTGACCGGACGCCTTGATCCGCTGCTCACCTGCTACAGAATAGATTCGAGGCTGAAGGGTAGGATCCGTTACTTAATCTTGAAATGCGTACGCTTCCGCTTGCCTGACTGCATTGTCCATTTGTGTATGTGTATTTTAGATAGCAATATGAGTGAACATTTGGACTTTGCCTAATTGAATTTATTACCTCAGTCATGGAGGTGAAAAATGTATTTAATGTCTTCACCTCCATGACCTCAGTTAAACAATGTTATTCCAAATAATGCAACTATCATTTTTCTTTTTGGAATAACCAACTTTGCTTACAATTCAATAGGTAACATATTTTACTTAAATTATATAGCTTTGTTTTACTATACAAAAATTATTGTTTTATGGATCTTAATAGAATGATGATTTATCTGTTACATTATATGTAATCATCACAATGACGAAATGTTGATTTGATAAAGTTAATATATCTTTACTGATATTTTTTTTTAATGAAAGAATCAGATTCCTTTACAACCGCTATTCAGCATTTTCTTAATCTTGCCAGTCGCTGTCAAATAAAAAAATGTTTTCTTAAATATTACATCAAAAAGTGGTATGTTTGCTGAATATTTAAGAAAAAATCGTCTGTACATTTTTATGGTGAATCAAGAGTACCATGAAATTTGCCCTCTATATATTTTTGTTTATGCATACCAATAACCATTCCAAATATTTCGTTCCAGAGCCTGGGCTCGCTGTTGGGGTTGAACGAGCTGTTCTCTCGCAACTCCGCCTTTAGGTATGATGAAAATGGCGAGATTCAGTGCATAGAGAACGGCATAGTGACCATATTCTGTGAGCAATTCAAAGGTGCCTTTGCCACCGAAAACGCCGACCAGTTCCACATCGTGAGTACACCATGCATTATATATTTTTCTGTCATTTATACTGCCTACTATTTAAACGAGGTTTGAAAGGCATTTTCCAAAACTCTTAACCTAATTCTCTTTTGTTTTGTCATTTCTATCACAATGCAAAACAGAACCAGGTCATATTTAATTCAATGTATGTAACTTTCCGAAATTATACACTTACGCCAACGAATAATCCAATTATCAAGACATTTTTTAAATGCATTTTCCGGAATTGACTTCAGTTCTCGCCGCGAATTCTCTTTTATGTCTTCTATCGACTGAAAACGGGTGCCTCGAAGTGGTAATTTGAGTTTTGGAAAGATAAACAAGTCGGCCGGAGCCATATCCGGTGAGTACGGTGGCTGTTCGATGGTATTTGTTGAGTTCTTGGCCAAAATTTCGTTCACAATGATGGCCTTGTGCGATGGTGTGTTGTCGTGGTGCAAAATCCAAGAATTTTCTTTCCACAAATCTGGCCTTTTTCGACGAATTTGCTCTCTCAACCGCCGCTTAACGCTCACATAATATTATTTATTTACCGTCTGACCTTTTGGCAAGAATTCCGAGTCCACAACACCGCGGTAGTCAAAGAAAACAGTCAACATTACTTTGACTTTCGATCGACTTTGGCGTGGTTTTTTCGGTTTCGGTTCAGTTGGAAGGCGCCATTCCGAAGATTGTTGACTGGTTTGCATGCCAAACTCATAAACCTATATCTCATCACCAGTAACAATGCGTTTTACGAATGTAGAGTTGGAATTAACTCGTTCTAGCATGTCTTCAGCGACTTTTACGCGATTGAGTTTTTGAAGAAATTTCAGAACATTCGCGACTAGTCGAGCGGCAACGTGTTTCATGCCCAAGCGATCGTTTAAAATAGTACGAATGGATTCGTGAGATACAACAAATTCAGCGGCTATCTCTATTAAACTTGAATAAGGATTTTCAGTCACCATTTCCTTCACTTTAGCGATGTTAATTTCAGTTGAAGACGTTAATGGCCGCCCGAAGCGATGCAAATCTTCCACCACATCTCGACCGCTTTTGAGTGCACTGTACCACTCATATGCACGTGTTTTTGATTAGGTCGATTCACCGTAAGCTTTCTGTAACATTTTCAGCGACTCGGAACACAAAATTCCATTTGCGATACAAAATTTGAGACAAACTCTTTGTTCGATGTTTTTATCCATAATAAAAATGAACTAACATAATCAAGCACTCTAAACAAACTAAATGACAGTTGGTACTCAAACTCCGCACCAGAATAGAAAACAGTTGTTGCCAACTTAACAACAAAAATAATTATTTGATTTGAATTTGGAATTTGAATTAAATAATGAATTCCCGATACTTTTTTGATTGAATATATATTATTTTAAGTGCCTGAACCCTCACAACAATGACAACATTTGGTAATTTAATGTAATCAGATTTTTTTAAATTAAACGAAAAATTTTTGTCTACACATCTGTCGTAAAAGGGACTCCCAACTTTACCTTAGATAAATGTAAAAGGGTAATGTAATAACCGTTAAAAACGTATTCTTCCCTCCTTATTAAAATAATATTATTCTGTCACTATCAACCTCACAAATTGCAAACTCTACTATCACTGTTTTTATCATCGCAATAAAGTTTATTTTTATTTTAATACACTGTAAACATTACAAAATAATCCCTAAACAAAATGAAGCAGCAATTTACTACTTAAAAAACTATACTAGACTAAACAGAACATTTCCTCCATGCCCGCCGAGCTGCCCATGGTTCCTAAAATACTCTGTGCGTTTCCTCTCTTAATTTGTGTTATATACTAGACATACTAAACAACTGTTTATACCGCTCCCACAGGATATGATGCCGATCGTAATCGGTCACACTCCGTCGGGGTCGTCGCTCAGGCAGTTCGCCCACTACGGCCAGGTCGCCGACAGTCAGTTGTTCCGTCGCTGGAACTTCCCGCTGGGGCTCCAGAACCTTCTAGCTTACGGCACGACTACCCCGCCCAGTTACGATATCGCGAGGGTCACCGCTCCCGTCCGCCTGTACTACTCCCTCAACGACGCTCTCACCCCGGAAGCTGACGTCATCGATCTCGCTAGCTTATTGCCGAACTCATACGTGCACCGCGTCAGAGAGGAGACCTTTACGCACTTCGACTTCGCCTGGGGCACCAGGGCGCGCGAGTACGTTTACAATTACGTCATCGACTCCATGCGCGAGATCATCGCCAGCGAACAGTCTTAAGACACTACGCGAATAAAGAAATCCACGTCCTAAGTGATCGATTCGAGCAGCAGCTCCAAGCAGGTTTTTTAAGATCATCGTGAAGTTAGGATCCTCACATATGCCCAGCCGGTAATATGCAAGTATAGTATTCCAATTTTTTGGATTTTGCTGATTGCCAATCTGGGTTAGTTCAAGGTGTAATAAAATACTTTGTATAAATGCCTTGTTCTATAATTCTGCTGTTTCATTTAAATAATTTAAGTAGGTTCCTTTTTTTACTTTAATTACCCTTCATACTTAAGGAAGCTAAATTCCATTAGTGAATACCTATCATATGTATTGTACATATGTATTTAGCTTGACGGCTTACCGTGCGTGTGAGGAGCAGGATGTGCTGCTGCCGTTAAGTAAATATACTTTTTCGTACCAAGCAGGTACGCCGCTTATTCCAAGGAATGTAATATATATAATCGACCGTGAAGCAAGGACAAATTAATTGAAGAAAGAACCCAGTAAAAAGAACTACTTTACGAATATACTGCAAGGCTTCATAAATAACTTCATAAATGCAATGTAAAAGAACACTAAAACAGACCGACGGCTAGCAAGCAGCAGGCCCACGTCAGATGTCGGACCAGTCAGAAAGATCCACAGAAAACCTATCTTTAAAATAATATTAGTGCTGCAAATAAGAAAAAGTGTATATAGTGAGTCCATTGAAATAATAGGAACGCCTGCAAGCTAAAAGTAGATTATGCGCTTTACGGATTTGATGGGAAAATTACAAAAACCATTTTATGATCACACATGGGAAAATGTATTTTTTGATAAATGGATTTGGTGTTTCGTAAAACATCCATCAAAATTGTTCGTCCATGTTTTCCATTCAATTTAACACGTCAATTGTCCCTATAGTAGCAAATTTCATTTTTCCATAAGTCCAAATATTTTTTATCCTAATATATTATATTTAAATAGAACACAAATTTCACATATAAGAAGAAAAAAAACACCTACATTTTCTTTGTTTTGCCCGTGACACACCGTATTGAGCACGGACTTATGAGTAAGAAGATACCCGTGCAATGCACGGTGGCGCATGAACGCTGTCAACATGAATATCGTTATTTTTTAATGCTGGTTCATCCAAAGTTTACCCAAGAAAACAAACAAAAAAAATACCAGAAAAAAACCGGCCAAGTGCGAGTCGGGCTCGCACACGAAGGGTTCCGTACCATCGAACAAGATTTAACACAAAAAAACAGGTTTTTTGTATGGGGACCCCCTTTAATTCTTATTATTTTTAAATGTTTCCTATTTGTTGTTATAGCGGCAAAATAAATACACACTCTGTGAAAATTTCAGCCACCTACCTATTACGGTTCATGAGATACAGCCCTGTGACAGATGGACGGACGGACAGACGGACGGATGGACGGACGGACGGACAGCGGAGGCTTAGTAATAGGGTTCCGTTTTCACCCTTTGGGTACGGAACCCTAAAAAAGGTGTACAGGGTGCTACAGAAAAAATATAAGCAAAGGTTGACAACTGTTGCAAGGATGAAGACCAAGAGAGTAAATATTCAGTGTGGCATTTGTGAGAAAGGATTTTTTCTAATAAATCAAAACTCTTATTTTTTATTATTTTATTATTTATAAGAATATTTTTTTTATTTATAAGAATTTTATATTCCTAATCAAACAACACAACATAAAAGAAAATAAACGTATAACAAGGTAAAGTAAAATGAGTACATCAACAATTGTATGTGAACTAACTCAAATACTAAGATATTTTACATAGGCTCACTGCATTTTCATAAAAACCTATTCCTTACTCACACGTCCCAAGCGTAATAGGAATGTTATTTCACAAGTCCAACAAATTGGTTGAACATTAACTTTCATACCACCAGTGTTCCAACATATGGCACACGGACTTATAACTAGGGTGGTATCGTGCGCCACACGGTGGAGCACTGGACAAGCCACGCAATAGAAGGACCTAGGTAATTCGTGGATTCTGGGCTAATATAATATATCATAAAACAATCCAGCCCACATTACGGGTGATTACGACGCGATTTTTTGGCATGACACCTAGTCCCCTTGTGGTGTGTTAGGCTAATATCTGACGGTCGGTTTTTTTACTAGTTATCGACTTGAAGGAACGTTTATTCTGGGAGGTCACGACATTTTTGGTCACGATAAGGTAAATGGCTGAATCTGGTTTCACGTGTTAAAGACCAACCCTCTGATGCTAAATATGTCGGTCTGCCTGTGCCAAGTGGTTGCGTTATCTAGATTGGCTATATAAAATAGTTGTTGGTATATACCTGCTGATGAATATATAGATTTTTTAGAAACATTTATACCTATTAATTATGCAACAATAACCAGTCGGTTTTTTATTTAATACTTAAATATACCTAAAGTTATATCTGTAACCTAAATCGCCTATAACTACGAAATACAACCAAAAATTTGTTCAGTTTTTGTATTGCTAAGCAAGTATATACTGATACTTTCATGCTTCGTCAATTGCATCCATTTATTCATATATTTTTTTGTCACCATAATTACTTTTTCAGGCGCCTTATCTACGTAACGCAACCACTTGGAACAGGCAGAATAACACACTAAGCTTCAGAGGGTTGGTCTTTATCCTGTGAACCCAGTTTCAGCCATTTCCGTTATCGTTAAATTTTTGTCGCGACCTCCTAGTCTAGTTGTTCCAATACAATATCCAGCTGACAATATCATAGATGGCGATACTGTTAAACTGGGCCCTTTCTTTCGATAGATAGGGATACATGTATTTGTTTTATTTGAATAGAATTTATGAGATGGGGATCAATATATTTTGATATATGCATATTATGAATTAGCACCAAATTCTCACATATTTTTTCCTCGCTTCTAATCGAATGGTTGCGACATTCCGTGGTTGCGATTATGACAAGTGCGTATGGATATAGATTGTTTCGTTTGGTTGCCGCCGAGACAAAAAAAAATTGTCTGCGATATATTTAATAAACGTTATTTTATCATACTTTGCTGAATTATATTAATACACCTATGAGCCCTGCAACAAGTTCGCAGTAATCCAAATATTATCATCGACATAAATATGAGTAGGTATGTAGGTATCTTCCTTATGCTAATTGCAATTACCTTGTATCAAAAATGACGATGGCTTTTTACACCTGAATAATTTAGATCATAATTCCTATTAATTTAGAATAAGATGTCATTATAGTAGTCAAGAGTTTGCTCCTCACCAATGTATATAATGTTCTTATAATAATGTTCTTTGTGAGCAGTAGTAATCAATCAATCACTGTAAACTAGTTTGTAAGTATCACTGGAAAAAATAATAATACAATGACGAACCTGACGAAGTTTCTTGTCGGCTCTTCTTCGCCAGAAGTAATCGAACCGACAGGAAAAAAAAAATATGACGAATCCGAGTGTGTAATATACATCTAATGGAGGAAATAAAGAAACTGAAACTGAACTGAAATGACGGAAAATTCGCATAAACTAGTTTACGAGTTCAATATTTTTTTCACAAATGTTGGTTATAATCTTGCTGTCGAACATTTACACCAAATGCTTAAAACTGAACAGAGTTTTGCTGAAAAAATAACATATTGTGATAATAATCCTAAATCATATTTCTTTATGAGAAAAACGAATGAGTTAGAGGTCCTAAAAACTATAGACCCTTTAAAAAGTCAATTTTCCACAGGACCAGATGAAGTAACTTCCTTTGTTATCAAGGTAACAAAAATGCATATATCAAATCCTCTTTGCCATATTATTCAATCTGGAAGAATAACTCAAAGAGGCAAAAATAATTCCCATATTTATAAAAGGGCACAAGACAAATGGGAAATTACAGACCTATTTCATTGTTGACCAACTTCTCAAAGGTGTTTGAAAAGATTGGCAAAAGTCGACTTATTGGGTTTCTAGATGAAAATCAAATCTCGTCAAAGGGTCGGTTTGGATTTAGGCAAGGAATGGGAACGGATGATGCTGTTTCTGAGGTTAACGAATACATTACACAGAACATTTATTTAAAACTGAAATGCCTAGCAGTGTTTATTGACCTAGCAAAGGTATTTGACACAGTTTCTCACAAAATCCTGACAAAAAAAGCAAACTATTGGAATTAATGACAAGGCCCTATGCTGGTTTTCCAGTTATTTGTCTAAAAGAAAACAACACACTAAAATAGGAAATTATCGAAACGATGTCTTTTATCACTCAAGGCAGTGTCCTGGGTTCAGTTGTAATTTCTATTTACATAAATAGTCTACTCGAATTGGTTGTCGATGGGCGCACAATTTGTTTTACTGACAAAAATTGGGACATTGATTTTCAGAAAGCTGCGTCCGCGCTGCGTAAAATGCAAAATTGGTTCTCAAAAAACTGACTAACTCTAAATTAAGACAAGACCCAGTATATTAGTTGCAGTCCAAGTAAAGTGGGTAAGCTCAATGATGGTCTAGGCCTTAAACTGGATTCATTTCATTCCGATACATGCTGTGTAAGTGTAACAACATACAACAAGTTGATTCAGTTACATACCTAGGCAGCAGCGGATTTACACATTTGCCGCCTGTAGGCTATCCAAATTTTGCCGCCCCTACCGAACTCTACAATAATTCGATACACTAGTTCACCATCATATAAGGTAATTACCATTTATTTGTAAATGAACTTGTAACTTTATGATTTTTCCACTATCATCCTAATTACACAAACTCTTTCCCGTAATAAGTATGATTGTAAAGTAGGAGATCTTTGTTCAGTTCCTAGATTAATTTTACAAACCAACGATTTAGGTCAGGTTGCACAAGACATCGTTTTAAGAAGGCGTAGGAAGGTATACTGCACTACATGCATTTTATTATGTATTTATTAGATTAATTATACTGAAAGTTTCGGATTGGGATGTAAGAAAATAATGTTGTCCCTGAATTTGCCGCCCCTAAAATTTGCCGCCCTAGGCTCCAGCCTTCTCAGCCTGCTAGTAAATCCGCCACTGTAACACAGGTAACCTAGGCATTGTTTATTGTGCAAATTGAGAATAGCACATTAAGATTTCCAACAGCTAATCTCTTCAAAACTTCAATGTCTTGGAACCACGAGGGCTATACATATGCAAAATACTAACCAAATTTAACAAATAATTAGGCACAAAACTTAAAACCTTACAAAATAAATCCACTATCGACTATCTATTACTATCCCTAGGACTAATACAAAATTTGCCCAACGCCATCTTATAGGAATAGGACAAAGGTAGCAGCTACTTAATTAATTACCGACTAAACTGTAACTATTTAAGTTATATATTATATATTTAATTTGATACGTAATGTATGATATCTATACTAATAATAAATCTGTAAGGGGTGTTCATGGAGTAAGTTGCTTTGTTTTCTAAGATACTTCGTTTATAGACTTTATGTATGATACTAAGACTAAATTGATGATTTTTGGAAATCAGGTCTGTATGTATGTATGTATGTTCCTCCATAACTCTCAAACCGATCATCCGAATTCGATGAAACTTACTCCACGTATATGTTAATACACGGGACACAGGATAGGCTATATATAATTCAGTTCCGCTTACGTTAAGATATAGCTGTCATACAAACCGGAATTCTCCGCGCGGCTCGGCGGGAGGCCCGCGGCTCTAGAGGGGGGGGGGGGGGGCGGCAGGGCGCTTACTTTTTAATCACTATCTGCCTTTATTTCTTCGTTTACTTCTTACAAGCCACGAAACGGACTTTTTTTGATAAGGTTTTCATTAATATAAGGAGCGATCAACGAGCAAGGATTGCGTATGCAATTTTTAAATCCTAATCCTAATCCTAATCTAATAAATATTATAAAGGGGAAAGTTTGTAATGATGGATGGATGGATGGATGGATGGATGGGATGGATGGATGGATGGATGCATCGATGTTTGTTACTCTTTCACTTAAAACTACTGAATGGATTTTGATGAAACTTTACAATAATATAGCTTATACATCAGAATAACACATAGGCTACAATTTACAAAGATATTGTGCCCATGGGCTTTCGAACTTTCACGGGGCTGCGAAAACGATGCCGGTAGCGAGGTTCTACAACACAGCTGGCGGCGACGATGGCGGGGGGCGGGGCCGCGGGCGGGGCGGGTTGGTCCGCCGGGGGCGGGTGAGGTGGGGGAGGAAGTCGTGCACGGGCAGACGCGTGAGGGCAGACGTCATTGACCGTTGTGTCCGTTTGAATTAGATGAAACTTAGTACACGTACATTTAACTACCCGGGAATTAGGATAGGCTAAATAGAATTCAGTTAGAATTCAGTTCCGCTTAAGCTAAGATGTGGCTGTCATACAAACTGCAATGCTCTGCACGACTCGGCGGGAGGGCAGCGGCTGGAGGGAGGGGGGGGGGGCGGCAGAAGCACTTACTTTTACTAATTGTATCGAAATACGTCTTGGTATTTCCCGCAACTTTAGGACTACTTGGCATCACGCTAAGTCTCCAGAGGTGCGACCAATAGAATAAAATCCTTGAGAACCAATTACTTGATTTAGATGAGGATTGTATCTACGTCTAGCCTGATTCTACTCAAAACTTATAGGCTACATAATATAACGCTTCATTACCAGAGGGGTGAGTAGAGAGTGTTAAATTTTATAACATGCGAACCACTTACCCGATTTATGTGCGTATTTTATCAATGTATAGCATCTCTGGGAGCAGTCAGGTTCAAGATGGGTTACTGTTTTCAGATTGAGGCTCGCTGCGGGTTGGAGTCCTTGAAAACTTACCTACGTTACACGTTACTTACTTACTAGGTAAGCAATGTAGCAGTGCAAGTGCAGAAAGGTTCTGGCGGCAAATGCTTTTTTTTTTAATATACTAAATTTAAACGAAGCTCTACATGGGAATTATTGGATGTTACAAACTAAATCATGCTATTTCGGCTCGAACGATCTAGATTAAATTTGGTAGATAGATACATTGTACTGGACCAGTTTTACCCTATTTTGGACCAGTCATGTGGGCTACTTTTTATCCATGAAATAATTTAGCCGACACTAACCCGAGCGGAGCCGGGTACCGCAGCTAATATACAATATGTATGCGCTAAAGATATTTAAAAAAAATATTTTATTTTCCTATTATTACTAAACTTAGTTTATTCCCGTTTGCATATTTTTTGTCATTTATATTGTTAAATTATCGTAGCCTGATTACTGTTTGAAGTAAATGTACAAATGTGTACCAAATAATTTATGTCATGGTTGGTCCTCTAGCACAACAAGCCTAGCTTAGTTGAGGATCAGCTTCATATCTGCACTAGTTTTTCTTTATTCATGCAAAACATTTATTTGATTTTGATTTGATTTGATTTTACTATGAATTTGGCTACCTTTTGTAAAATATGTATACTTAAAAAGAAAACAAAGTCCGTATATTGATAACACCATACGTATTAGTTTTCTTAAAAAAAATTAATGAAGGAACAGTATAGTATGTGCTAGACAAGAACGTAAAAAACAAATTGTTATCGAACATTAACTCTAAACCATTAAAGTTAAACTCAAGTGAAAGTGGGCAGGTCACGTATTTTGCAGAGATGACCATAGATGGAGCACTGAAGTTTTGGTGTGGACACCTTACACACGGAAAAGAAGCGTCGGCAAACCGCCAGCACGTTGGTCAGACGATATACGTCAGAGAGCAGAAGCGAGGAAAAACAGGAGACAGCACAACTTGGCGAAGTCTGGGGGAGGCCTACGTCCAGAAGTGGACAGCAAAAGGCTAAAGAAGAAGAAGAAGAAGGATCGCAGTATCACTCAACAAAGGTTTGCCAAACCCATTCGTGCGTATGCGGCACCAGCGTAGACCCAGCGTTGATCACGTCACAGCTCCATCAAACACCTCCTTAAGGTGGCCCAACCCGCTCATCTCCCCATACAAAAGGGGAAAGAAGATCACGCAATCAAAAATTTTGCTCAAAATAGCTTTATTTGATCGAACTAGATGTCTGATGACCATTGGCATTGTAAAATTGTGTTTGGTTTCTAAGTTATAAGCTGGATTACGCAATGATAAAGTAAGAACATCGTAAAAAGATTAGTCGTCAGACATAGCTTATTTAATCAAGATTTATGATCTATTTGGTTTTTGTTAGACTTTTGACTACAGCGGTCGTGGTTTACTTTTAGCTATAAGTCGTTTTGAAATTAAAATTTTCGTAAATCTTACCAAATCATACACTATGCACATTGTCTTTTTTGTGGACATGTTGCATCTTCCTCATCACGGAGCCTGTCTTATTCTTTGAAACAGAGAAGGTCCCAGAGCGCAACAGCACGGTTTTGTACCGTGCCCGCGAATGAGTTAGGCCCGCCGGGTTGGGCCACCTGTGGATATTCGATGCATCCTAGGATCGCCTAGACTGTGCCTTGACGACCGTCGTCCTGACGGGATGACGCTTACTTCCTTTACCCTAGGCGTATGGTCACCGGATAAGAAATCGCTAAACTTTTTATTGAAAATACCGCCGAGCTCCGCGCTATTGCTTTTCCGAGAGGCAATGTAATCAACGTTTTGGGCACTGCGAGGAAGTCCGCCGAACTGGAAGAAATCTACTATTTATTTTAGTTTATTAGATCATTTACGTGTTACCAATTTTAATTTTGAATGTTGCTTATGAAATAAAAATTATTGAAGTAGCCAGATTCTCTAACGGCCGCTAATTGCATAATTAGTGTATCGTAATCGTCCTAGCGGTAGGTACTTTGGTAGCTACAACAAATATTAATCCACAGGATTAGACCCCGGTGGGCAAAGGTATTAAATGATAAATATGTTAATCAATCGATCTCTTATCATATTGATAGAGATGTTTGCCCTTTTATAAAAGGCAGAATGTAAGTAAAGATCAGCCTTTAAGTAGAAGCGATGCTGAAGACAACAGCGGTTTGGGTGGTGGCGTGTGCCCTGGCCACAGCGGGGCATGCGTCAGAACGGGAATTCAAGGTGGACATCGAAGATGCCAAACTTGACGTTGTAAGTTTATTTTCTGAACAATCAGTTTCCATGTCCATCACTTGAGTACCCACTAGTGGTGTGATGTTTATGAACAACATGTTCATAACCCACCAGAGTGGTGGTGAATATAAAAGTAGGTCTACTTACCTTCTTCATGTATTTCATTTTGGTCTTTGATCATTCAAGCATTTTAGAGCATACATACGTTTGCGGTTCCACAAACAGTTTGTGGAAAAAAAATATACAGTTTTGCTGGCCTAATATAATCTTGCTTTCTAAGCCGGACCTGATCGCGAAATATGGATTCCCCGTGGAGGTGCATGACGTCACAACCTCAGATGGCTACATCCTGCAGCTGCATCGTATTCCTCGAGGTCGCGACAATTACAATGCCCCTGGACCCCGTCCCGCCGTGTTCCTCATGCACGGACTTCTATCTTCATCTGCTGACTACGTCATCATGGGCCCTGGAAGAGCCCTTGGTATGTGTTCGTGGAATTGTATTTTCTTCAGAATATTTAGCTGGTACGTCGGTCATCGATAGTCATGGCGATAGTAATATGAACAGATAAATCAAACGTGGTAAAGAGTAATCTTGAATAATGTTTCATCTATCTTGTGAGTGAATTTTGGGGTCATTCTCGATAGTTACATTTGAGTGGTGATCAATGGTTTAAATTTTTGCTTATTCGAAAAAATATTTCAGTATTTCACTTAATTCTGGAGGTAGAATTTTTCAAAGAACATCGTCTGCATGAGAAAGAAAGAAAGAAAGAAAGAAATAGTTTATTTACCTGCGTTGAAAGATAAATTAACCACTAGTTGAATAAATTAACAATTTAATTAATTTATTAAATAATAATATAATATATAATAATTAAATAATTTAATTAAAAAATTAATCAACAATTGAATAAATTAGCTCTTTTCTGTTCTGTGCTCATATTTTGATTCATTTTCTAATATTCTAGAAATCTTGTAGTGCTTAGTAATCTTACGAAATCCCAGACTCTACGGTAATCCTAGAAATATTTGGTAATCCCTTAGGTAGTACTTTAACTTTGGTAGCACTTTAAGTATCATGGAAATCTTCAGGAATCTTTGGTAGTTCTTGGGAATCCTTAGGAATCTGGAAATCAAAGGATAATCCTGGTAATATTGACTACTGGTAATCTTGGTGTATACTTTTTTCTCTAGTGACTGACTCCTGAAATACTAACTATACAAACCAGAATACAGATTTTCGGGACTTGGTCAGTCCCGAACAAAATATGATATGTGTAACTAAAAATTGCCTTAGTCGTAAATAAATAGTTATCTAGCGCCTATTCCTTGGGCGAGCAACTTCGAACCGTGACGCGCAGTTAATATGTGTAACAAATTGTGTTTCTCTCTATAGGCTATATTCTGGCTGAAGAAGGGTTTGACGTATGGCTTGGCAACGCCCGTGGCAACTACTACTCGAGGAGACACCGTTCCCTCAACCCCGACTTCGGAACCGGTTTCTGGGACTTCAGCTGGGATCAAATTGGCCACACCGATATCGCCACCAGCGTAGATTATGCCCTGGCGAACAGCGGCCAAGACTCCCTCCACTACGTTGGGCATTCGCAGGGCACGACTAGCTTCTTAGTGCTCTGCGCTCTCAGGCCATCGTACAATATTAAGTTCAAGACGGTGCACCTGATGGCTCCTGTCGCCTTCTTCAGTGGTCTTGACAACTCCCTTTTGTCCACTCTCTCAAGTTTCGCAACCGCTTTGGATGTAAGTACATTTCGGCATTTCTCTGCAATTTTTGTTTTTTTGAAGTGAAGCTAATACCACACCAGCTGTCAAATTAGTCCAACAAACCACTTGGTAACTAGGTGTCAAGCTAGGACCTTCCTTATATTGCGAGGCTACATTGAACTGGATGAAAAACTCGGAAAAATGACTTTGCTGTCTATCGTATTTCATTGAGTGATTTCATCACGGAGGATAGAGGTAGAGAGGAGATGGTCTAAGCAAACTAGGTCTGGGTCCACAAAGTGGGTCGCTACGTCACAGCCCACGTGATAAAGAAGGCGTGGCTTAGCGACATTCGCGACATGGCGCTGGCGGTGTTAGCTTGTGGGACAATATTATGGTCTGCGGCGCAATTTTCGGCGAACAGTCGATTACACGATGAGATTTTGTGTAAAATGTTGCAAACATTATACAGGACAAAATACTCTAAAGTTTGTAGTTGGAATTACGTTTTATTTGTCAATAAAACACCTCATATTTTATAATTTGAAACAATATTCGAGCATTGTATCGATGTATCGCTCTTGCTATGTGCCGATAGATGGCGCGCAATCGTTTTCATTTTACAGTATGAATGTCGATTTCATGATGCAAATTTTAATGACATTTTCAAATTAAAATTATTTGAATCCGCGAGAAGGCATCGATTTAAATTTCTCAGGTTTTTTTATAGAATAAACACTTAGTGAAATTTAAAAGGCGCCATCTAGTTGTAGTCTTGTAACCACTAAGAATAGCTTTTGGAATAGCTGCTACCAGAATATCGATTCTTCCGGTAGATGGATTTCGCAAAAAATGGGCGGTGCATGACCCCACCATGAAGCGATTTTCCCCCCGCTTCCCCGCACAGTGTCACGCTGCGATCCTTAGTAATATGAGTTAAAAACATCTCCTCTCTCTCTCTATCCTCCGTGATCCCAACCAACCGGGCCAGGATTGTCTTACCCCCTAGTAAGTAAGAAACTTACAGTTACACACCTACAGTTTTACGTGGAGTCCGAACGAATACTGAGATAAATATTCGCCAAATTTTCGTTAGTTTCAGTTTGAGTTACGACTATTTATCTCGGCTCCGAGCAACGGACGACTAATCTCTTTAGTCCCATCTTACGATATTCACAGGAATAACTGGAGTGGAAACTCCAGTTTAGTGCCGGAAATCACACAACACCAACACCCAAGTCTGTTCACAGAGGATTGGATTGCTGTTGGGCATTAATGAAATGTTCCCTCGCGGCTCTACCTTCGAGTACGTCGACGGGGAGTCGCGCTGCGTTCAGGGCAACCTCTTCACCGGCATATGTGAACAGTTCATTGGAGGATTTGCATCTCAGAACCAGGATCAATTTGCCGCTGTAAGTAGTTGATGTACCGATCATTTACTATTTGGAAAATCCAATCTTATATATATGCTTCTTGTTCTTACTAAGTCTCTGCCCTAAATAGCAAAATATATTACGAGAAAAACTCATAAGAAGCTTTAAACGACCACCCAGAGAAGTGTGCATAACTAATGCACACATGAACTGCCTGGAAATAAACTCGCATGTTTTCTTTCACAGGAGATGTTGCCTGTAATATTCGGACACACGCCAGCTGGCTCTTCGATCAAGCAGTTCGCACACTTCGGCCAGAGCATCAGCAGCAAGAAGTTCCGGCGATGGCAGTACCCGAGCGCGACGAGGAACTTCCTCGCGTACGGACGACTGAACCCGCCCGCGTACGACCTGAGTGCCGTCACGGCCGACGTCAGGCTGCACTACTCCCTGGGTGACGGTCTCACGCCGGAAGCCGACGTCATCAGTCTCAGCGACGCTCTGCCACGCTCGACCGTGCGCCAGGTGCCGGTGCTTACCTTCTCGCATTTCGATTTCGCGTGGGGCACGAACGCGCGTGAGCACGTCTACGACGACGTCATCGCCTCCGTGCGCGAGCATGAACAAAACGCATTGTGATAGAGATTATGTCTTACCAACGCCAAAGTACAATAAAAAGCTTTTCAAATGATTAAACTTGCTGTTTAACTGAGTTGTTGTTCTGTTACTATAGAAATGCATGGCTAATACCATACTTCCAACCGTCCAATACCAACCGTCATGATATTAGCCCCATACACCGCAGTCCCGAATGAATGAGGTGCCATGCCAGGACCTTCCCTTTATGAGCCCGGGTGGGCTTAAACCCTACCACCTAGTAGGGTTCGGAATTCACGGAAACTGTAGTTTCCCGTCGGTAATTTCTTCCCTTTTTATTCTTCAATTTAACATAGTTAATCTGGCCGTACCATCCCATTGAATTAAAGATGTCTTCTAACAGTTCGATGCGGTGCAATAAAACGATGGTCCTGGCATGACATGGCATGATTCCTATGTGGTGTATTAGGCTAGCATGTGTACTAAGTAGGCGTGGTGTTGCAATATTTTTCCGGGTTCACAAGAAATGCAAGTAAAGAAAATAAATGTCTCCCCAAAAAATCCTAAACAGAGTCAACGAGCTGCGTAGCTCAAAGTTAGGGTAGGTGGTTTAGCCGATGTCTGGTAAAAGAAAAAATCGTGAGGAACATGAGGACCTATTGATTATCAGGCAATAATCCTCATGGCTCGTCAGGTAACTGCCAAACATGCAACAATACTGCCAGATTCATAATTATAATAGCACAGGTCCTGGTATAGCACTAAATAACTACGGAAATGCGGTGTGTTGGCTAATATTATGACGGTGAGTGTTGTATTATCCATTCCTAGACCAGGCACTAATAAAAACGCTGCAGAAATGCATTCCTCGAGGAAAGTTTGCGAAATAGTTGAGTTAAAAACGCAAGAGGGGAAGGATGGGAGTGAAAACCGATACTGCTTGTGTGGGGGCGTCGTAGCCACTGTTATATACAATGGCGGTAGCGCCGGCGAGTCAGTATGCTTACAAATTCACTCACTACTGTTGTTTTCGGTTTCCAATGACACCTAAAAACTTCAAAAGACACTTTTTAGTGCAATTAACATTTGTAGCTCAACCACTCCGTTTTTAAGGGCTCCGTACCCAAAGGGTGCCAACGGTACCTTATTACTACGCCTCCGCTGTCCATCCGTCCATCCTTCCGTCCGTCCGTCCGTGCGTCCGTCACAGTATCTCATGAACTGTAATAGGTAGGCAGCTGAATTTTTCACAGAGTGTGTATTTATTTTGCCGCTATAACAACAAATAAGAAAGAAAGAAAATGAATTTATTCACACAACAAAAACACATAAAACAACGTAATTACATAAGAAAATGAGTTAATCTTAAATTTAATATGAAATTTGAAAGAATAAAAAAAAAGAAAATACAAAAGCATTTGAAGTACATATTAAGGTAATAAACAGTGTTGTTGTATGAATGGGTTCGGAGGCTCAGCGATAAAATCGCCCGTGAAGTAAGGAACTTCACGAGCGGCGCTGTTTTTCAGCCACCACCCTCTACGCTGTGTATATTAAAAAAATATGTAGTTTTCGTGTCGCCGTGAGCAACAGTGAGCCGACAAACCAAGCTGCAGGCCAGATCAGTGAGAAAGTTTCCAGATAGGTATGACAAGTCTGTGTGTGTAGGTGGTATGAGGGTGTGTACGGATGTGTGAAGACAAATTATTTTATGCATACATTGTTGTAAATATAAATAGGTAAAATTAAAAAATATACGTGATTGTTTTGCGTTTAATCTTGTACGATGTTACGGAACCGGTCGTGTGCGAGTCCGACTCGCACTTGGCCGGTTTTTATCTATGAGCTCAACTCAGGCGATTTTTGAGATAAATACCTTCCCTTAATGGAGTGTCGGGGTTGTCACTTAAATATTGGTGGAGCACTGCTGGTTCTATTATTTTTAAAGAGATGGTTTCGAAGGACCATTTGCGACAGTTCAGCACAGCGAAACTGGCTTAGAGCCGATGCAAGCGAAATGTGCCTGTACACGAAATCGGGACTTTGTATGGAGTTGAGCTACTGGATGTAATCATAAATATATTCTGTGCCCACGGTGCCCGACCATCAAAGTCCCCACTAAGAGCCGTGAAACGAATAACTTGAACCATGACAGCTCCAAGGACTCTGGACAAGTGGATGGGTGGGTCACAGCCCGTACCACGAAAGCGCCCTGGTGAAAGTTCAGAGGTATTCAACCTTTAGCCAGCTGCTTATGTCTAACAAACCCCTTCCGAAGCGAAAAGTCGTGGATCAGCCAGCAGACGAGGGCAACACAAAAAAAATGCACAATGACATTAATGATGCAGCTGAAATGTGGACCAGGCATCTAGGCAGGACCATGTATTTAGGAATTCGATTCTCAAACTTATGACATGTTTTCTTTATTTCAAATGATTTAGTATTTTTCAAAGTATTCAGCCTGAGCACGTATACACTTTTCCATATGGCACTTCTCTTCAGAAATCTCAAAATTCTCAAATCTCAAACTATCACATGTTCTTTGCTTTCAAACCTCTTGCCTTTCAATGTTTCTTTATTTTTTTAAAATAGGTAAAAATTACAAGATGCTAGGTGAGGGGAATATGCCCGTTGTGGTAGGATAGACACATTATGTGGTAGGATAAGGCGCTAGGACGAGCCAACTACTCGCGCCATACAAATGCACCTTTAAATAATTGTAATAATATGTAGTGAAACGCCTCAGCAAGTCCAAATAGAATTCCAAACTGATAATGGATTGTTTATAGTTTTTGATTCCATCCTTTATTTAAATAATAATAAAATAGTTGATTTTTCACATTAGAAATCTGAAAGTAATATGATTTCTAGATATAATCAAAAACAGCATAAATGCCAAATAGTTCCATTTCATTCTAGATTTCTACATTTACTCAAAAAAGTTCGGAAATGGAAACCATTTCCGCAATGTATTTTGTATAGAAAAAGGTAACATACATAAACGAAAATAGGTTGATTCCTAGACAAGGAATCATATATTGTAAGAAAGACACTTCTAATCGTCAGACTTAGTTAGATAACTTGGGGTGCCTCGTCTAACTTTGCGATTTGACTAGTGCCAGGGCCTTAATGGAAAAGTCGAGTGTTCTGACAGTCGCGTGCGGCGAGGCATTTTCATGGTGCCAGAGTAGGTACACAGTAGGTTACAGACTTAGGCCGCTTGTCACACCAAGCTGATAATACTATCGGTGTTCTTTGATCCCCTAGCACCACAGTAGCAATGTGACACGTTTTGCAAAAAAAGTGAGGCGACCAGTTGTTTCTGTGTGCTACGTACACAGCAACCTTTGGTTGAATTTGGCTCATCTTCAAAGCCCCATATCGTCGACTGTCGCTTACTTTCGGGATCATAGCCATGATTCGTCACCAGTCAGTATATATCACACACGTTTTCTTCTTACCAGCGTCGAGTTTTTCTATGATAAGTCGGCACCAATCCACGTGACAACCTTTATGTTCAGTGGTGAGATTGTGCGGCACCCATCTCGCACAATGCTTGCGGGGAGAGAGGTGGTCTTGAATAATGTTTGGCATTGCTGTTGATCCGATACCCAGTTCTTGCTCCTGTGTGTGTTTGTGATGTAATTGTTTGGTTTTTACGAACACGATTTTCGACTTCTCGCACATTTTCTTGAGTGATCGCGGTTGGCGGCCGACCTGTCTTCACCTCATCTTCAAAGTTTCCTCGTCCTCTTTTGGATTCAGCAAGCCAATTAAAAACTGTTTCTCGTGAAGAAGCAGACTCACCAAAAGTACTAGTTAATGATTCAAAACATTATTGGTTTTTTTCTTCTTTTTTATAATCATAATAAATAATAGCGCGAAAATCTCGCTACATGACTGCAAGCATATTTCCGCCAGATTGTCTCAGAATTTTTGACAAAAAAAGAGAAATTCGAATTTTCAAATTTATCAGAGAGATAAATTTGAACCAATTTTTACTTTCCAGTATCAAGCAAATGTGTTAATAGTATCTAATTTATTTTGGCAAGACTTACGTATATGCATCGTTAGGAAGGACACATTAATTGAAGAAAGAGACCTGTGAAAATAACTTATTTATAAATATACTGCACGGCTGGACCCGAACCAACAAAACATACCATTCGCGGGTATTGCATCTTCCAATTTCGCCACCTGCTGCATACCCATCATTTGAAATTATCCTACAATCCCTCCTCCCGGAATCTAAAAATCTCCTAATAACACCGTGCTTAAAATTTTATCTACATACATCGATTTATCGCTTTCCTGCGTTGGGGATTTACTACTAAGATTGATCATTTAAGGTGGCCCATCCCGCTCATCTCCCCATACAAAAGGGGAAAGAAGATCACGCCCATATTTCTTGTCAGAGATCCAAAATTTATAATAGAATTAAGAATATCTTAAAAAGATTAGTCATCAGACATAGCTTAATTAATCAAGATTCATGATCTATTTGGTTTTTGTTGGATTTTTGACTACAGCGGTCGTAGTTAACTTTTAGCTATAAGTCGTTTTGTAATTAAAATTTTCGTAAATCTTACCAAATCATTCAATATGCACATTGTCTTTTATGTGGACATGTTGCATCTTCTTCATCACGGAGCCTGTCTTATTCTTTGAAACAGAGAAGGTCCCAGAGCGCAACAGCACGGTTTTGTACCGTGCCCGCGAATGAGTTAGGCCCGCCGGGTTGGGCCACCTTAAGGTGGCCCAACCCGCTCATCTCCCCATACAAAAGGGGAAAGAAGATCACGCCCATATTTCTTGTCAGAGATCCAAAATTTTGCTCAAAATAGCTTTACTTGATCGAACTAGATGTCTGATAACCGTTGGCATTGTAAAATTGTGTTTGGTTTCTAAGTTATAAGGTCCGAAAGTTCGAATTTTTCGCGCGTTTTATACGATAACTTTGTAGGTGGATTACGCAATGATAAAGTAAGAACATCGTAAAAAGATTAGTCATCAGACATAGCTTATTTAATCAAGATTAATGATCTATTTGGTTTTTGTTAGATTTTTGACTACAGCGGTCGTGGTTTACTTTTAGCTGTAAGTCGTTTTGAAATTAAAATTTTCGTAAATCTTACCAAATCATACACTATGCACATTGTCTTTTCTGTGGACATGTTGCATCTTCCTTATCACGGAGCCTGTCTTATTCTTTGAAACAGAGAAGGTCCCAGAGCGCAACAGCACGGTTTTGTACCGTGCCCGCGAATGAGTTAGGCCCGCCGGGTTGGGCCGCCTTAAACATACATATTGCCGTCATCACTAAAATCGTATAATCAACTGTGAAGCGATGACAGCCCTGAATTAAGGACTACTTTATGAACGTGAATACGTTAGTTGTTCGTGTTGTCCATTCATTTTAATGTATACATGCTATAGCCTGGCATGGAACCTAATTCCCATGAGGTGTGTTGGCCTAAAATCACGACACTAGCCATCCACATTAACATAGACATTCTCCTACCTTGCTCTCGAATTCTATTACAACGGGATATTACCTAACTATTTTATCTTGTTTAGTAACTTGTTTGTTATATTTATGTTTCGTTACGCTATACATTATCTTGGGATTAGCAGCTTTACATATTTTTTTCTAAGCACGGATTAGACAAAAGTATTAATTGATAAGAATATCAACGAAATTGAGATCCTTAATCAAAAAGATAGAAGATTACCTTTTACCTTATAAATAGTTGTATCGAGAAAAGACCGGTGTGTGGGTTGAAGTCAGGCTGTAACGATGCAGAAGACTTCTGCGGTAATATTGGCGGTATTCGCACTGCTTGGAGTGGTGCGCTCCGCAGTGGACATAGAGGATGCCAACCTCGATGTTGTGAGTATAACCGATTGATTAGAATAACCATTATGACCTCCTTACACTTGATGCTCTTTCCGCTCATGCATCCCTTTATTTTTCTTTCTGAGTTGAATAAGTTAATTTCGTCACGAATACGAACAGCAGGTCTATCCCTAGCATTCAGTTATCAGGAATCAGGAATCCTGAGTCTAGAAAACCGCCTTTATTGCGATTTTCAAAGCAAGTGTTTCTACGGAAAACTTTGATTGAATAAAAAAAACTATGCTGCGGAATATTTTCGTCAAGATAATCGCTTTGAAAACCGCTACAAAAGCAGTTTTCTAAACTCAGGATTCCGGAATCAGAACTGAAGGTCCTAGGATTGATACGCATCGCGTATTCATAATTAACTCAAATTTAAATTCATGTACTGCTTGACTTTATTTATAGACTAGGAGGTCGCGACAAAAATGGTAACGATAACGTAAATGGCTGAAACTGGGTTCACGGGGTAAAGACCAACCCTCTTAAGCTAAATGTGTCAGTCTGTCTGTTCCAAGTGGTTGCGTTACGTAGATAAATCGCCTGAAAAAGTAGTTATGTTGACAAAAAATATAAATGAAAAGGTATATGGATGCAAATGACGAAGCATTAAAGTATCAGTACATAAATGCTTAGCAATACAAAAACTGAACAAATCTTTGGTTGCATTTCGTAGTTATAGACGATTTAGGTTACAGATATAACTTTAGGTATATTTAAGTATTTAATTAAAAAACCGACTGGTTATTGTTGTATAATGAATAGGTATCAATGTTTCCGGACAATAAGTATTTTCATCAGCAGGTACATACCAGCATCTAGTTTATATAGCCAATCTAAATAACGCAACCACTTGGCATGGGCAGACCGACATATTTAGCATCAGAGGGTTGGTCTCTTAAATGTGAACCCAGATTCACCCATTTACCTTATCGTGACCAAAAATGTCGTGACCTCCCGGAATATTAGAACAATATACTACATACATCGTGTAAGAAACAAAACAGTTATTCATTTCAATATATAAGCTAGTAAGCATTTTGACAATGTGTCGGTTTAGCGGGGGAACGGCAGAACAAGTCCAAAAAACTGCCATCTGTATACTTAACATATTGACCACTTCCAGCCGGAGTTGATCGCGAAGTATGGCTACTCTGTAGAGGTGCATGACGTCACCACCTCCGATGGCTACATTCTGCAACTGCACCGCATCCCCCGAGGGCGAGACAACAACAGCGCACCCGGACCCCGTCCCGTCGTATTCCTCATGCATGGCCTCCTCTCATCTTCTGCTGACTACGTCATCACGGGCCCTGGTCAAGCGCTAGGTTCGTTTGTTTTCTGATTTTGCTAAATACTGATATATCTTTACAACTTAGGTTTCTTTAACAGTCTTACCCATTTCTTGATCACCTCGTATCCAACAAATAAATAGTAGTCTGTTTGCCTGTTCCTGCAATTCCGTGCTAAGGAATAAGAAATATTCTAGTCTAGAAAACAGTTTGTATAGCGATTATCAAAGCGGCTTTATTTATTACTAACTGAGGTACCCGGCTCTGCTCGGGTCGATGTCGTTTTGGAATGATGTCGGGCTGAATTATTCCCCATAAAAACTTTGATCCCCTATTTCACCCCCTTCAAGTTTAATTTTCACCACAAAATGTATCCTATGTCCTTCTCCAAGGTGCAAACTATCTCTATACCAAAACTCATCAAAATTAATAAGCGGCTTAGGCTTAAAAACGCAACAGACGGACAGAGTTACTTTCACATTTGTGTATAATAATGCATGGATAGTATAGATACGGTGTTCCATCGATCTAAAATTTCGTTCGATAAAATCGCTTCGAAAACCAACATGAAAGCAGTTTTCCCGATTTAAATAATCCTGATTCCCTAGCACGGCATTCCTACAATAGTCGAGCCAAAAAATTACTGTTATAAAAAAGTTCTCATTTCGACCAAATAATACCGGTAGTACCAAATTTTCATTAAAACTGTCCGCTCTCTTATTATTTATTTATTTGTTTATTTATTCATGCAACAATATACCTAACATTACAGCGTAATAGCCAAGGCGTTAGGCAATTTATAGATACAGTACGCACCTTATTTAAAAACTTGTCTTGTCAGGTTACATCCTAGCCGAAGAAGGATTCGACGTGTGGCTTGGAAACGCTCGTGGAAACTACTACTCGAGGAGACACCGCAACTACAACCCAGCTTTCGCAACATTCTGGAACTTCAGCTGGGACGAGATAGGGAACGTCGACCTCGCGGCCAGCGTGGATTATGCCCTAGGGCAAACCGGACATGACTCCCTGCACTACGTCGGACACTCGCAGGGAACGACCAGTTTCTTGGTGTTGAACTCCCTCAAGCCGGCGTACAATGCTAAGTTCAAAACTGTTCACCTGATGGCCCCCGTGGCCTTCTTCACTGGCTTTGACAGCTCACTTCTGTCCGCCCTCTCAAATTTCTCCAAGTCTCTTGAGGTGAGTACTAATTGGAATGGAATCTTGTAAATTGTAGCCATCGGTTGATAACCGATATTTTGGTATTTCGGCCGGGAAAGATCTATGCATAGAGAAACAGATTTTCAACATTAAAGTCATTTATATATGTATGAGCGGCTCGTAGCCTAGTTGCGCGGGGACTGGCCTAGCGTACAGAGGCTCGGGTTTAATACCCACTTGCACCACTGTCTTTCTCTTTCAGAGTTCGATAAGTGCATTTCGTCATGAATACGAACTGCTCCATGGTTCGGAATCCATGTAAAACTGTAGGTCCCCTTCCCCTACTAGGTGGTAGGGTTTAAGCCCGCCCGGGTTGGTACCATCGCATTGGATGAAAAGATGGTCGAAGCGGCAATGAAAAATTGTCCGTGTTTTCCATCCAGTTCAATGTAGCCGTGCTCATAAAGGGAAGGTCCTGGCATGGCACCAATTCCTTCGGGAATGTGGTGAATTGGGTTAATATCATAACGGTAGTTGTGTGGTATTAGCCATCCATGTCAGGTCGCATAAAAAAAAATGCATGAATTCTACAGAAACAGGGGAGGGAACTTTTCATATGCATTCATCTTTATTCACCTGTAGCATCTCTGGATATATATGTTTGTTAATAACTATTGTTATTTAGTGTTTGTTACGCAGGTAACACCATACCAATAGTCTTTTTATCGGGTATATCAGTCTATCTCGGTCAATCGAAGTTGACTGAAATTTTTTTTGGTCGTTTAGATCATAGCCGATGTATTTTAATAAACATCACCACATACAATTCTAATCAAATTAAATTCGAAGTTTATTACTTAAAATAAATTAACAATACTATAAAGACAGAGAGCGACAATACAAAATATATAAAAAACCGGCCAAGTGCGAGTCGGACTCGCACACGAAAATTCCGTACCATCGTAGAAGATTTAACACAAAAAAATCACGTTTTTTGTATGGTATACCTTTACTTTTTTATATTTTTTTTATTTTACCTATTTGTTGTTATAGCAGCAAAATAAATACACACTCCGTGAAAATTTCAGCTGCCTATTACGGTTAACGAGATACAGCCCTGTGACAGACGGACAGACGGACGGACGGACAGCGGAGGCTTAGTAATAGGGTTCAGTTTTCACCCTTAAGGTATGGAACCCTAAAAAAACATAATAATAAGAGACCCACGGAGTCCTTATGTAAATGGAATCTTTTTGATGAATGAAATTTTTTTTTTTTATGTGACAGTGTGTGGTAATTTTAGTCTTTATGTTTTAAATAGGTGCTTTTGGATTTAAATTAATTATTATTAATCATTGTCAATTGTGCACACAGTGACAAGTCTGATTTTCACCTAGTTGAGAGTCATTAAATGTCTATATTATTGTTCTGCAAACAAATGTTTGGAGATATTTTATTTAATTGTTAGAGTACCAAAAAATATTGTATCCTTAATCCCATACCTTCCTATCCCAAGTTACTAAGTGAGTTTATGTTATAACAGACTCTGGGAACCATATTCGGCCTCAGTGAGATGTTCCCTCGTGACTCCACCTTCGAGTACGTCGATGGCGAGACTCGTTGCAAGAAGGGCGGCATCTTCTCTGGAATGTGCGAACAGTTCCTCGACGGGTTCTCAGCTCAAGACCAAGACCAGTTTGCTTCTGTAAGTGTTCACAATTCTCTTTATGGAGAATATAGAGAAATATGCATAAGATCCGAGTTTCTTGATCTATTTATTTGTTACATTCAACCTTTAAGAAAACAGTATATGTATATACTTTTTCGTACTAAGCATTTCGACGTACTGTCGCTCATTTCAAGAAATGTGATATGTATGTATGAAGATTCGACAGTGAAGCAAGTACTTGCTCTAGCAACGACAATATGTTTGAATGTTCAATCTTTGCAGTCAATGTCTGTAACGCAGGTATAGCGTTAAATAAATGTATGTAGGTATAGTCTTAAAGACTGTGTTAGTAGGAGGAATTGATTACGGGAGGAGGGACCGTAGGAGAATTAAAAATTATGGGTATACAGCAGGTGGCGAAATTGATTAGACGCAATACCCGCGAATGGTATGTTTTGCTGGTTCGGGTCCAGCCTTGCAGTATATTCATAAAGTTCTTTTTACAGGGATCTTTCTTTAATTAATGTGTCCTTGCTTCACGGTCGATTATACATACATACATATCACATTCCTTTAAGAAAACAGATTTATTATTCGTAGTTGAGTTCAATCAAATAGCTTTCCAGCTAGTATTTCCCGATTTTTATTAATCTTCTTTTATTTATCTTTTTCCTGCAATCGAGAGGGTGCCATTTTGACAATGCGATCTGATGGGCACGTATGTAGACGCAATACGCGAGCACAGATAATATATTATTTTACGGTAACAATATCGTTTATGTGATCAAACACGTTTTCGTCCTTCCGCAGGAGATTTCGCCGATCATCTTTGGCCACACCCCGTCGGGCTCCTCGCTGAGGCAGTTCGCACACTTCGGCCAAGCCATCAGCAGCCTGCGGTTCCGGCGCTGGCAGTACCCGAGCGCGACGCAGAACTTCCTCGCGTACGGACGACTGAACCCGCCCGCGTACGACCTCAGCGTCATCACGGCCGACGTCAAGCTGCACTACTCCCTGGGGGACGGTCTCACTCCGGAAGCCGACGTCATTAATTTGAGCAACATGCTTCCCCGCTCGACTCTGCGCAAAGTGGCGGCCGACACATTCTCGCACTTTGACTTCGCGTGGGGCAGATATGCACGCGAGCAAGTCTACGACGATATCATCGCGTCCGTACGCGATCATGAACTCCAGTGAAGATCACATACTTTGTGTGTGTAGACAATCCATTCAGGTCAAAGGTGCTTTCAATCAACGTGATGTAGTATTTTTGTGATAATTTAAATCCAAATAAAGCGTCATCAATACCACTTTTTCACTTGTTTTCCTCATTGCAAGGAAGTGTTGAACATTCCGATCAATAATCGTATGTTTGAACAATATCAGGACTTTATCTCAGATTAAAATTGATGAATGGATTTGAAAAATTAGGTATAGAACAAACAATGTCTTGGAATATTACAAGGAAATAATAATCGTGGAATCCTACTGAAGCTTGGAAATAAATATTATAGTAAACAACTTTAGAGCTTGTAAAACATACAATAAACTTATCTGATTGGTTGCATGATGTTACCTATGAAAAAAATATATATTATGAGAGGGGCGTTGACTTAGTAGGTGAGAACGTAACTGGAACTGCGTAGCTGGGTTTCAGATCAGCTCCTGCTATTCGATTCTGGATCTGGCTCAAAAAGGAATATTTGTTGCTCCTGTGACCTTTATTGTCTAAATATTATTTTGTGTATTTATCGCAGAGACAATTAAGACATTAACAAAGAAATAGATGGCTAACATAACGCCTATATTATCGTACCCGTACCCGCCTATAGTATCGTATCCGTACCCAAAGTGTGAAACGGAACCCTATTACTAAGCCTCCGCTGTCCGTCCGTCCGTCCGTCCGTCTGTCACAGGACTATATCTCATGAACGGTAACAGGTAGGAAGCTGAAATTTTCACAGTTTATGTATTTATTTGCCGCTACAACAACAAATAGGTAAAATAATAAAATTTAAGGTGCGCCCCATACAAAAAACGTGATTTTTTGTGGTAAATCTTGTACGATGGTACGGAAACCTTCGTGTGCGAGTTTTTCAATTTTACCTATTTGTTGTTATAGCGGCAAAATAAATACACACTCTGTGAAAATTTCAGCTGTCTATCTGTTACGGTTACTGAGTTACAGCCCTGTGACGGACGGACGGACGGACGGACGGACGGACGGACGGACAGCGGAGGCTTAGTAATAGGGTTCCGTTTTCACCCTTTGGGTACGGAACCCTAAAAATTACAAATCCGTTTCCATTAGCAATCTGTGTACAAACGAGAATAGATAGGAAGTCAACCTCCTAAGTTAATGCACGTTTGTGCTCGTTTTACTGAATTTTGTATTGTGCTGCTCGCAAAACCTCTGGCTCCAAATAGCTCATATTCAGTGTTTGCTTTCAAGTCTCGCAAAGTTGATGATTTGTTGTGGTAAATGCGAGATTTCAAAGAGCTCCATAGAAAGAAGTGTGTAAACGTAAAGCCTTAATCGTAATACGAGTTCGGTTATTAATCCAGCAACGCAAATCCATCATTGTAAATATAATAATGTTATCATCATTTTCTTTCTGTTATTCCATTTAAACTATAAATGTAATCAAATTAGTTTCACAAGCAAACACATTTTCAGTTCCTCTTAAAACTTTCTTGACAGCGTGACATATTCTAGCAAAAAATATTGTAATATCATTGATTTGCGTCATATTTGTGTAATACCTTTTTGTCAAAGTTTTTCATATGTTTTTGTTATCGAAAGATAATCATATCAAAATATAAGAGATACGCACCTGCGAATTATTCGACGTGATCTAATTAACAATTACGTAATTAAAATATTCATCCGTATCATTCAATGGTGGTCATTGTCAGTGAGTGATTCAAATTCCTTATATTGCAATCTCTATGGCCAAACTTCGGCCCAACGGCAGTCGGTAGGAAATAAAGTAATTGTGTATTGTGCCTTTGTGTATTGTGTAACGAGCAAAGGGCCGTAAAAAGAGGGATTCAGATAGTTTAAAATATTATATGTTTAAATAATAAATAAAAATTATCGCATATGTGGATGAGGAGACCTCATCGAAACTTTTAAAATATTAAATGGTCATTATGTATACAATGAACACCATCGAGAAACTCCGTGGACATTCCTTAAGGTGGCCCAACCCGGCGGGCCTAACTCATTCGCGGGCACGGTACAAAACCGTGCTGTTGCGCTCTGGGACCTTCTCTGTTTCAAAGAATAAGACAGGCGCCGTGATGAGGAAGATGCAACATGTCCACAAAAAAGACAATGTGCATAGTGTATAATTTGGTATGATTTACGAAAATTTCAATTTCAAAACGACTTATAGCTAAAAGTAAACCACGACCGCTGTAGTCAAAAATCTAACAAAAACCAAATAGATCATAAATCTTGATTAAATAAGCTATGTCTGATGACTAATGTTTTTACGATGTTCTTACTTTATCATTGCGCAATCCACCTCCAAAGTTATTGTCTAAAACGCGCGAAACATTCGAACTTTCGGACCTTATAACTTAGAAACCAAACACAATTTTACAATGCCAATGGTCATCAGACATCTAGTTCGATCAAATAAAGCTATTTTGAGCAAAATTTTGTATCTCTGACAAGAAATATGGGCGTGATCTTCTTTCCCCTTTTGTATGGGGAGATGAGCGGGTTGGGCCACCTGAAAACTAAACCGAACTAGTTCCGATTCCAACCCAAGAAAGTACTTTCTAACCAACCGAGTAGTGGACTCTTGGAACAAGCTACCACAAGAAGTAATAAGTGCTGTATCAGTTAACAGTTTTAAAAATCAACTTGACAAACATTTGAACAAAAATAAAAATAATGAGCATACCTAACAGAAACAAAAAAATTATAAAAGATATTTAAAAAGGGCACTCAACACGTGAAGTCGTGTACTTATTGAAGCTTGAAGGTGCTAGTGTACATAAATAAATAATAATAATAAATGTGTCAATAAAAGACACGACTGATTTGTAAGGAGCCTGTATTTGGACCTTCTCCATTGCTTTGAAAATCGTTTCGATTGAGAATTCGCGTTGTTCAACCGTCCACTACGATATTTTGACCACGTGACGGAGTTCAGTAAACCAAGACTTGTGGACCTCCCCCCCCCCCCCTGCCTAAGTTCACAAAATTATATTTTACACAACTATTAAAAAAGCCCGCTTTTTCTGATATTTAGGGGAAGATTATGAATCGGCCAAATATTGAGGTCATTACATACGATTTACGTCACCAAAACTATCATATCAAGAGAAGCTAAATTTGCGAAAAAGGAAGATTTTGAGATTGTTTTTGGAAAATGATCATCATGTACATTCTTATTCTGTGATACATTTAAAATAATTCTTTTCCAGGACCGGCGAGAGGCTAAAAGACTGAACCAACGACTGTTTTATAGATAGCATGTGTACAAGCTTGCCACCATGTTAATTGGGCCACATTTGGGTAACTCTCGAAAATCCTAGATAGTTAAATAACAAAATATAAATTATTAAAGCGTAGTAAAGTTATGAAATTTAAGGGAAAGACAGAAAATTATTAAAAAAGCTTATTAAAATAGATTTTTTCGTATTGCCGTCCGGTTGAGAACTGTCAAAATGTTCTATAAAAAAAATATCTTTGTTTTAAAGTTTTTAACTCTGAAATGAAATTTAATTTAATGAATATCTCTACTTCTCTCTTACTTTTAGCACCATTTTGCGCAGAGATAATTGATCGTGTAGCACGTATTGAGGACGTAGATATATTTTACGATCTAATCATATCTATGTGAGCGTTATCGTTCAAATTTTTAGACAACAAAGTTCCAAAACAAAGAATACCTCCTCAATATCTATGAGGTATAATTAAAGTCTCGAGCGACAAAGAAGCATGTCGATTAGTATTTTTCGGGTATCTGATATGCCAATTTGTTTGATCAGTTTAAAATAAAAAAATACAAACTGCCATTTAATTAAATTCGTTCGGCAATTAATAACCTACTTACCTGAGAAAACTATACTTGCCCGGGGTATTTTCTGCCTGAGAACATATGAGCATAGGCTGATAGATGATAGAGTTCGAAAGACATTGTATTGTATTGGATATAGTATCAGCCTCGGTAGCTTAGTTTACGACGCCTTGCGATTCGATAAGCTGGGGAAGCACCTCTGAGCGCGGTTAGGTTCTGCATGGGTGACCATTTTTAACCGTTGAAGCTGGCCCTGGTTCGGATTCCACGTAAAACTGTAGGTCCCGTTCTTTACTTACTAACTCCTCACCTCCTCACTTTTAGTCAGTTGTCAAAAATATTTCTATTTACATCTTTCCTGGGAGATTTTAGGAAATATGTTTTGCTTCTAGACAAGTATGAGGTCGGTTTTTAAGGTAACGTGTAAGCAGACGGACCCTTGTCAGAATACTCGCAAGACGAGACCTTTTTACATCTTAACAATTTTATAGATTTTTTTTACTTTTAACTTTCCGTTGTGTCGCCAGGACAGTTTGTCAGCGAATTGTAATGGTAGTCTACAGCTCCTCATCAGGAACGTGTTCATGATGACCAAACAACTAAAAATGAAATCCACCTATCAAACTGAAATCAATACAACATTAACCTACCGCCACTACCTACGAATATATCCCTATTGAACTTCTCAAACACTCAAAGGTCGGCTGGAAGAAATCTCTTTAGGTATAAGCCCGCCTTGGCGCCCCACTTATTATTATTTCACTATGATTTCTTTTGCAAATTGATTTTTTTGGCGTATTAAAGAATATTCAATCAATCAATCAAAAACATTTACAAATGTCCTGATTACTGTATGGAAACTTTTCGGTATCCTAAAAATTCGTATCTTCACGCTCGTAATATCTCGTCTTAATATAATCGATGTAATTCTTAAAAATAAGAAGTAGAAAATAAATTAAAATAACAAATATAACTAATAATGCCATGACTAAAAGTCGGACTCGCACACGAAGGGTTCCATACCATCGTAAAAAAGAAAACAAAAAAATCACGTTTTTTGTATGGGAGCCCCCTTTAATTTTAATTATTTTTTAATCTTTTAATTAATTTGTTATAGCGGCAAAATAAATACACACTCTGTGAAAATTTCAGCTGTCTACCTGTTACGGTTACTGAGATACAGCCCTGTGACAGACGGACGGACGGACGGACGGACGGACGGACGGACGGACGGACAGCGGAGGCTTAGTAATAGGGTTCCGTTTTCACCCTTTGGGTACGGAACCCTAAAAATCAATCTCGTCTTATAAGTTTACTGAAGATGGTCAGTCAACCTGCAAGTCTCCTAAAATCTTCCAGAAAATATGTAAATTGAAAGGCCGTCTTTTCCAGAAACTTACAAATTTACTAGGAAATTTGATAGGCAATGAATTTCACCACTTAACAAATTGTTAAGCTTTAATAGGCTCAATTACTGGCTATCAAAAAGATAATTCCTATCTTCTCTAAAATCGCAAATATGTTTGCAGAGATAAAGGCCGTTTTGATATTATAAAAGGTGGATTATCAGCGACAGTCAAAGACCTGTCTGCGAGCGTGATGCTGAATAGTGCTGGCATACTGGTGGTGGCGTGCGCCCTAGTGGGCGCAGCGCATGCGCAGGGCAAGGACTCCAAAATAGACCTCGAAGATGCACATCTTGATGTCGTAAGTGTATAACTGACGTATTTTTATTTTCTTCTTAAACGGTACAAGAACATTTTAGATTAATGTTGTAAATCACACACCTTGTTCAATACCTTAATGTCCATTTTCAAAGTAAATATACACGTAGCGTTCATGTTCACATTTGCGTGCTGGAAAGGTGGCCCCTAATTTATTCGGGAATGGGGTGTGACGGGCTAATGTCATGACAATAGTTGTGTAAATAAACAACATTTAAACTTACAAAACAGGCAAAAACTATAACATGTGATATTTTACATAAATTTAGAGTGCGGGTCGGTGAGGAACTATCTGAAGCCCATGACGTTTACAGCGGTTTGCCTCAAGGTTCGGCGATCGGGCCTAAAAGAAAAGAAAACTAATAAATACTCGTATACCTAACAGAAACAAAAAAAAGGATATTTAAAAAGTGCACTCAACACGTGAAGTACGCGCATCAGCTTCAAGCTGCTAGTGTGTATAAATAATATTAATAAATACAAACAAATAGTACACGAGTGGCAAATAAACGTAAACAATAAAATTTACAATAGATCCACACAAAGGTTATTTGAAGAAATATTGGCAACTTTGCAAGATCCGTAGGGGAAATGAGATAATAAGGTTTTAATTTTAAGCGAGTTTATGGCGGTATACGCGCGGTCATGTAGCGGTGACATCGCTATAGCGGCAGGGCTCTCTGCAGCGTTGGCAGCGTTCTCCAGATGTCTTTGGCTCACCATACTCAACAGGTAAAGAAATGATACAACCGATGCAGTAAACGTAAATGGCGATGAATCTACTGAAGGCGGTGCAACAGAGCGGGGACAGGGCGGTGGTAGAATTATTGCGGGCAGCGCAGGAGGCAGCACATTACATCAGGAAGATAGGTTCACTTGTTCTTCAAGGTCTTGTTCTTACCGAAGCTAGCTTTATTAGTATTGGAAAACTGTATTTCTAACGGCGCGCCTACGTAACTTATTGGAAAGAACGGTACTACGGGGCTGGTTAAGTCACATCGTGATTTCAAACGTTTGAATGGTGTAAATATTACAAACTCATGATGTCTACTCGTGACAGTCTTCCTCAGTTTCCCCGTCACTTTTTTCAGCCAGAGCTGATCGCGAAGTATGGCTATCCCGTGGAAGTGCACGACCTGGTCACCCCCGACGGATACATCCTGCAGATGCACCGCATCCCTCGCGGGCGCGATAACTTCAACACACCTGGCCTGCGACCCGCTGTCTTCCTCATGCATGGCCTTATCTCTTCATCTGCTGACTACGTCATAATGGGCCCTGGTAGAGCCCTAGGTAAGTTGGACTCTTTCATTTCGGTTTTCGCTTTCGGACTGTCTCCGTACTCTACACAAGCTTTTTCCATAATTAGATGACCAGCAATGGATAGAAGAACCATAATAAAATAGTGTTTGTTTTAACAATGTCTTGCTGAGATATGACCGCTTCGACTATAGTATTTTTCCATTGATTGAGTATTATAATTCAGGGTTCTTGGGTCCGTGTTGCAACACTTTGTTGATCTTTTCTATTCGATTCAGTGTATGGTTCTCCGTATTTCTAATTACTGGGTTCCTACCTAAAAAAGTACTACCTATCACCGCGTAATACATTTTATGGATCAGATTCTTCTTTTCTCTCACATTATATATTCTACAAAAACTTATTATATCAGTGAGAAAGTCTTAAATCACACGAAGAATCTCCAGTAGATCCCAAACTATTTTCAGCTTGAGTTAAGGGCGTTTTTATGGTAACGTATCAAAAGCTTTTCCATTACTTTGTCCATGTGTTTACATATTCAAGCGAATTGGTGAATGTTGATGATGATTTTCTTGGGATTGTCAAGTCACTTGACTGTTATTAAACTGTTAATGTTATAAAGGACAGCTTTTTTAACTGATAAGCTTTATTGAAATATTCTTATTATACACGGTTGCGTCGCTAATTAAATAAATGTGCTAGGTATCTATATTATACATACTAAAGCATCCATTAATTAAATAAAGAACGTTGTTAAAAAGAAATACGTAACACGTACAGTAAAAAGATGGATTTAATCCAACAAGCAAATCTATCGCGGGCAGCGCTTCTACCAATTTGGCTACCTGCTCTACAGCCATAACTCAGCCCGTCAGCTATACTTCCTACTAGCAGTAATAATCTAATCAGCAGTTGGTGAAAAAGGCCCTTAGAGTCTTAGAGATGTATTCTGATCTATTTATGATCTGGTTCAGCATGTCTATTTTTTATATAGTTAACTAGGCACTCATATTATCTAAGTATTGTCTTTTTAGGGCTCCGTACCCAAACGGTGAAAACGGAACCCTATTACTAAGCCTCCGCTGTCCGTCCGTCCGGCCGTCCGTCCGTCCGTCTGTCACAGGGCTGTATCTCATCAACCGTAATAGGTAGGCAGCTCAAATTTTTACAGAGTGTGTATTTATTTTACCGCTATAACAACAAATAGGTAAAATAAAAAATTAAAAAAATTAAAGGGGCGCCCCATACAAAAAACTTGATTTTTTGTCTTAAATCTTGTACGATGGTACGGAACCCTTCGTGTGCGAGTCCGACTCGCACTTGGCCGGTTTTTTGTATTATATTTATATTTTACTATTTCATGAGGTCTTGTCAGAATTTACTTTTTTTTTCAACCTACCTACCTTTCTTATAATTTCAATAACTGCATTGTTGTTATCTTTTCCTAAACCTGTATGTTGTCATATTTATCTTTTTGTCAATATAATATACTGAATATATATATACTGAATACTGAATACGTGTTTTGACGCTTTACCTGCGTTGCCAACATTGACTGCAAAGTTTAAATTTTCAAACAAAATGTATGTAATCTTCTCCATAAACTTGCAAACAATACCTGTAAGGTTGATTGGACGATAATTTGAGTCAAGTTTATCAACTTGTTGTATGTATATCGGATTTAAGACCTCCTTCCAATCAGTAGGTAGCTTTCCGCTTTTAAAAGATAGAGGTGTGCGTCTATTAGGGTAGATGGATACCTTCATTTCGTTCATCGATGATTTTTCCATTGCATTTTCATAATGCACACATTATTCATAGCCCTATCAATATTCCTCTATCAAATCCTAATTGAATACAGAGAAGATCGATGGCAAGATCCTCATTTCTTCAGTTCTCTCAGATTTTTGTAAATTTAAAATAGTTTTTAAACTGTTTTAAATGGGGCACAAGATAAATGTACAAAATGTACAATGCATAAAATTAATTACCCAAATTTGAACTCGTACAAGAACGTACAATCTCCCTTCAATTTATTTTCTTGACTTATTTTTTCAAAATATTTATTAAAATTAAGTAAATTGATTTACGCATGCCCGATTATCAAATTGGTTATCTTATATAATGTTAGTTTTATCTGCATTCGCAGACATTGATAATGCTTGAACAATCACTGTTTCCTGTATTGCGATTGTTTTTTGCGATTTACGTTGCTCGTACTCAAGGGCATTAGGTTACAAACCTTTTATATCGCGTTACCTTTTTATTGAATAGGTATATATTGCAGTAAGATCATTATCTTGATAATTTTATGTATTTAATGGATACTACATTACCGTTATCTCATTGATTTGTGGTTATCCAAAGAGAATTATATTATAGAGGTGTGTGCGTCAAAGAAGATGGCGCCACAGTCGTTCGTAGTTATTTCTGCTATAACTTCTCAAACATAGGAAGTTACAAACTATAACTGTAGTGGCGAGCACATTAATCGGTTATGGATTTAATCTCATCTAAACAATTACAAAAACAAGCTGGAATTGCTTAGATAATTCTGAGAATGTGTGCAAAAAGTTGATATTTACTATTTGCAACTTTTTGCACTATGCCTTATAATTAACTCACAACTGATAGCCTCTTTTACCAAGTGTTGTACGAGATGAAATACATAAATGCGAAGTGTGCTCGCCTACATATTATAGTTAGTAACTTCGATTTTTTGGGGAGTTATAGCAGAAATAGCTACGAACGACTGTGGCGCCATCTGCATATCCGCACGTACCCTCAAATTTTGAAAATGATCGGAAAATGTTTGCTCGTGACATTAATTCTGCTTTCGACGAATGTAACAACCAAAAACGTTTTCTGATTATTTTAAAAACCTGATGTCAATTCTTCAATTTTGAAGTCGTTGCATAACCTCAAATCAAGATCATTATAATGTCCCAAGAATACATACTTATTGTTTTGAGCTCTGCGAGAGTTTATTAGTAGATTGAGGTTTGACTTACTAACCTTTTCGAATAAACCTTCCACGACCTTTCATCCCGCGCACTGGCTCAGGTTGGCGGCACCGGCGGCGGCGGCGCGGTGCGGTGCAGTCTCTTCGAAGTAACACGGCTGATAGTCTCTGAGGTCACTGTTCGTTCTAGATAAACGTAGTCTACGCAAAAATGTTCTCGGGTTTGGTGGATCTGCGAAGGCCAGAAGATGGTTCGCTCGCGCGCGAAAGTCAATTGTCACTGCTCTTTGATGCGCGCCGTCGGCTCTATGTTCAAGATGAATAGACCAATCAGGACGCCGAATTTCGGCGGCAACCAACACGCTGAGACTTCGGGTCGTTTCGAGCGTACTTTAAAGGGAAAAGGAAGTTCAAACCTCAACCGATTACTTGCAATTTGAATTTTGAACGCCATTCAACTCTTACTCCTAGATTTTTGGAATAAAATGGGGGCGCGCGGAAGGGTCTCTCAATTCCGTGATTATCGATATAAGTCCGTGATTTATAGAATTGCTATCGGCATTTAAAGTTTTAATGTAGAGCATGAAGTTCTTTAGTATAAACCTTGTAAGATCTACACTATTATAATTCCTTTATTCCAACACGACCCTTTTTGGTGTTTGTCTTGTGGTTTTTACTATACTTATATCAGAATCTCAGCGGTAGATATAACGTATGTATGCAAGTCGAAATTTTCATTGTAATTGATTAAAATAATTAATCCGGTATCGGGCCTACGATGTTTTTAATTATTTAATTTTAAATGCCTTCGTATTGGCCAACACAATTGATTATACTTGTATGACGTATTTATGCCCAATGCATTGTATTTATCTTAATCATTTGTGTACAGGCTACATCTTGGCAGAGGAAGGGTTCGACGTGTGGATGGGTAACGCACGAGGCAACTACTACTCTCGCAGACATCGTACCCTCAACCCCGACTCCGGCTCCAACTTCTGGATATTTAGCTGGGAAGAGATCGGCCACCTGGACCTCGCTGCTAGCATCGATTATGTTCTGACGTTCACGGGCCTTGAGAAAGTTCATTACGTTGGCCACTCACAGGGCACGACTTCTTTCCTAGTACTATGCGCACTTGAACCGCAATATAACGCCAAGTTCAATACTGTGCATCTATTGGCGCCAGTGGCCTTTTTGAATCACATGGACAGTCCCTTCTTATTAACAATCTCGGATTACACCAACTTCTTGGGGGTAAGTGAAGACATCTAATCTTTTTTTCACATGAAATTTGCAGAATTTACTCATTTGTCTACATTTATTTAGTTGATTGATCCTCTTTTAATACAATTTACAAACTGTACACATTTTAAACAAAGATTAAACATTTCAATCAAACATCCTGACGTATAGACCGACCGACTTCGAAAGTACAAATCAAATTTAATTTAAAATTTGAAAAAAGAACACGCTGCGCTCTTTTGTTTTTGTTTGTCAGCCATCAATAATAAACGCTCTCACTGAAGCTTTAAACATAGATAAAAATGGTTATCTATACACATATAATTCAATAATTTATTCTGAAAGGTCTGACTCGAACGAATATTAAAGCTGAGCTGAATTAACTCTAGACCACCCTCGTAATTAGCTGCAAAGAGATTGACATTAGTCCTGTGTGGGTGCCATAGGCACCCGTTTTAATGTTTTTTTTCCGTAACACTATAATCATACTACGACTGTATGATAGTGGGCGGAGTAACTGTAATACGCGGGTTATCGCCGGACCAAATAGCTTTTTGTATGTTTAGTCCGGTGCTAGTCCGCGTACTAAATTTTAACAGTTCACTCTGAATACAAGTCTTATGTAAACTCGTGATTATTACAGACATTCGCTACTGCCACTGGTCTCAACGAGTTGTTCCCACGGGGCTCCACCTTCGAGTACGTGGACGGCGAAGTCCGTTGCATTCAGAGCAACTCGCTGTCCGCACTGTGCGAGCAGTTCAGTGAAGCATTTACAGCACAGAGCCTCGATCAGTTCGACCGAGTAAGTTTTTCAATGGCTATTTAATTTATTATTAACACATTATTTCTTAACACTAATCCCGAATTCGGGGTAGAGTTCAAACGGCTGCGGTAAACCTTTATACCAAAGTATTTCAGACAAACTTAATTATTAATTGGTCCGCCTTACTCGAACTACCAAACTCGAATATTTTGAATCCATTTTGATTAAAAAAAAATGTAACCAAGATTAATTGAACATTTCTTGCACCTAACGGTTAAAGACTTATTGAAATCCTAAGGTAGCTTGTGAAACCACTGACTACGTACTGAATTGTGTTATTTAAAAGATCAGTTGATTTGTATTGATGTTTTAAATTAACGTCCGGAACGGTTGAAGTCGCTAATTAACCCTACGATTGTAGGAAAGTGCAATATTTGGAGAGAAAAAGAAGTTCTGTTTTTTTATTAATATATAACAGGGTGCCCTACATAGACACCAGATATACGAGGTCCTACTATTTATTTGAGCACCATTTGTCCGTTCAGTCCAGTGCCAACTACATTGGACTAAACGAAAACACGGACATTTTTTCATTGCTACTGCCACCATCTTTCTTTCACCCATTCACATGGACGGATTAATCCTTACCACATAGTAAAGTTGAAAGGCTTACCAAAGTTAGAAGTTCCGAATCATAAAATCGGCTCGCATCCTCCATTTATAATACATTTCCTCTTACGAGTACAGGACAGAATAATTCCGAATTAAAGAGAAAATCAACTAACGGCATTGGTCGTTGTGCTCAGGACATGCTGCCAGTAATCATCGGCCACACGCCTGCCGGCTCCGCACTCAAGCAGTTCGCTCACTACGGCCAAGTGATCAGCAGCCACCAGTTCCGGCGCTGGAGGTTCACCACGCCGCTCCAGAACCTAGTAGCCTACGGCCGGGTCACGCCACCCACGTACAACCTGAGCGCCGTCACAGCCGACGTCAGGCTGCACTACTCGCTGGGAGACCCGCTGACGCCCGAGGCCGACGTCATCAGCTTGCACGAAGCGCTGTCCCACTCGACCTTGTACAAGGTCCCCGCTGACACGTTCTCGCACTTCGACTTCGCCTGGGGGAGGTACGCGCGGGAACACGTCTACGATGAAATCGTTTACACCATGCACGAAGCTGCTCCGTGAGGTTTCACGATCCTAGTATTTATTGTCATTTTCATCACACTCCACCTAAGTTTAGCCGGTGTCATGTAAATATTTCCTGAAGGATTCTACAGACATATGGTTAAGTATAGCATAAGTATTACTTTTGTACGATTAATTATAAACAAATGAAATGGCGTTTGTATTTTTAAACCTCTATCTCTTTAGCCCTACAGTTCCGTTTTGGAAAGGTAATTTTTTTTTTAAAACCCATTGTCAAAAATGCATCGTTCGTTTATTGTAACCACTTTGAGAAAAAAAAGATAGGATACATAAGATACAATAATATCTGTGTATTAACGATAACGTAAGAAGCATTATCTACCTCCCAATTTCCGAGGTATGCACTACCTATGGTCACAATGACTATTAGAACGCTCAGGAGTTCGGCCCCATATTCTTAATTTTCCTTTGTCAGTTTCAAGTGAAGCCACGTTAAGAAAGTGTGATTTTTTCTGTCCAAAAAAAAATTCATATACATCCAAAACATTCCTGAGCCTGCAATGTGTTACAGGGTCATATGCTTTCTATGATCAATCGATCAATCGAATGGTAACGTTTTTTTTATTCAAGATAGTCGTCAGATTAAACTTACAGAAGCAACTCCTTAGTGCCACATGAACCCAGTCGACAACAAATTTGAGCATCGTCCATTATTTATTAATGTATGAAATGTTTTTCAATCGTCATGCTCAACATGGATGCCAATAATTTGTAAACTGTAGGTAGACAATTTATTGGCCAAACGTGTGTGGATTTTGGGAGCATGTACTACATTACCCCAGTGGTGAAGAAGTTTGGGAAAGTAGAGTCAATGGCATCCTGGAATTGATAAACACAATGTTCCATGGACTGCAGCCTAATTTTTAAACAAATGCTGTGCGGGCTTTCAAGACCTAGTCATTTTCCAATTCAGAAATTTCTTAATAGCGTCCTACACATTATTTTGGTTGATATACATAGCTAAATAAATAAAGCCAGGATGCTCCCCCTATGTATGCAAAACAAAAATACAGATATTTTCTTCCGGTCCGGAATGTCCCAAATATAGTTTTTTGTATAATTAATTTCGGAATAAAACTTAATTTGGTTAAGTTCACACTTACTTTGTACTGTTACAGTTTTTTTTCTGTTTTAGCCTGTCTATGTCAATTGTGAAATTCGTTCATTCATTCATTTTGTCGAATTATTTATTAGTCCTGCAACAAAGTTAAATCTACCTTATTTGCTCCAAATATATCACGGAATACCTGGTTAACAGTTGCACTATACCTCCGTTAACATATACATGTACATTTATATAATTGGGTAAGGGTTCAGCCCACCCGGGTTGGTGCCAACGCATTGGATGAAACTATGGTTGAAGTGGCAATTAAAAATTGGCCGTGTTTTCCATCCAGTTCAATGTAGCCGTGTTCATAAAGGGAAGGTTCTGGCATGGCACCTAATTCCTTCGGGAATGTGGTGTATTAGGCTTATATGATAACAGTAGGCATCCATGTCAGGTTGCATAAAAAAAAATCAGTGCCAGGTAATTTCAATTATCTTGCAAATCAATATCAACAACATATAGCACTCCATCTAAAGAAGCTAGTTGACTCAGTGGAAAGTAGGTAGGTAGATAGTTAATTATCATGGTGCCTAAAATTATAGGAACATTTGTACGCAGTTCGGAAAATAATCTAGAGAAATCTAATTTTTCTTATCACTCGCAGGCTTGCATATAGAGTTGACTGTCAGCAATTAGAACGTAAACTACCTCCGGGATTACCGTTTAAGAAATTTAATCCGGTGATAATCCACATTTTAAAAATAGGCACACCTTTTGATGTATACAACAAGAGTATCGTGTTATTCTATTTTAGCCTACTTAGGTAGATATAAGTAAGTATAGATAAGGTTAAAATGTAAATAACCCAAGAAAATCAAACAACTATATAATTATTTAAATATTTTTACTAAAATATATACCAACATAAATAGCTTTTGTTCGTTTAATCAAATAGATAAATTCATATCTTCCGAAAAGTCACTAATATGTATGTGCAAAGATAAAGGTTGTTTTCAAGTTATAAAAGGTGGATTTTCGACGACAGTCAATAACCTGTCCGCGAGCGTGATGCTAAATAGCGCTGGTATACTGGTGGTGGCGTGCGCCCTGGTGGGCGCCGCGCATGCGCAGGTCAAGGACTCCATAGTCGACCTCCGAGATGCCAATCTTGATGTGGTGAGTGTTAAAACTACGTTATTGGGGTTTCGTGCATTGAAATGAGATTATAAAATGAAACCCGCGTTGTTTGTCTTGTGTCCACTTGTTAGATATTTTTCGCCCGTTGTGTTATAAGTAGAATCACGTTGAAATTTACTTACAATCTGTTGGATAATATACCATTTCATTTGTTTAATTCGTAAAGAATCCATTGCTCATCTGAAGCGAACAAAATGTTAAACACCTCACACCAAAAAAACCTTATAGGGGAGAAGGGTTTAATCAACCTCAAGAAGGAAGACGTTTTTCATCGTTTTGAGCGGCTCGTAGCTGAGGGCCGCGCGTACCAGAAGGTCATGGATTTAAATCCCCGACCCGTCCATGCACCACTATCTTTCTCTTTTTGAGTTGGATAAGTGCGTTTCGTCACAATCGGGGCTTAGAGTCCTTCAATCCATCGCATGGACTTACGTGGTTTTCAAAGGTAAGCTTTACTTATTAAAAAAATCACTAAGATTCCTAAGCTGTTTTTAGTGGGATTTGGGATGAACTAGACAGAATTAACGTAATATTTAATGAATACATAATTCCGAGTCAAGTTTCCGTCGGCGGTGTATCAAAAAGTTGTCCAGGAATATGTCTACCTGGGACAAACTGTCGAACTAGGCAAAACATCTTTGACAAAGAAACCGGAAGTAAGGAAACCAATTTACCTACGGACCACAACTTGTTAGTATACAGGTACTTTAATTTAGTGGCCCGGAAAGTGAGAAATGGGCTCAATGCTGAATAATCTGCTCTTGAGGTCGGAGCAAGAGAAAATAAGTTGCACAGTGTCTCTAAATATCAGGCCTGCTAAGATCGATGGATTAAACTACGAAGTAAAAGGTAAAAGATTAAACGACTGCGGGACTAGTTATTCTCCGCATCCTAGTATTCGCAGACTAGCTTCTAAGTCCTGGAAATGTTTGGTGAAGCCATGGAAAGCGCACTCGAGGCATTCGTGTTTGTAATGTTGACAAGGATGTCTTACTTTTTTTCCCAATTAATATGACTCTTGACTCCGGTCTCTGCCACCGTCATGAAATAAGACATACACCTCCGTCTACGCCGATGCCATAATAATTTGCATTCATCTAGGTACGCATTATTCGTTTTCCAATTGTGATAGTCTCCCTGTCTCGCGCTTTCAGCCAGAGCTGATCTCAAAATATGGCTACCCCGTGGAAGTGCACGACCTGGTCACCCCCGACGGATACATTCTGCAGCTCCACCGCATACCTCACGGCCGTGATAACTACAACACACCTGGCCCGCGACCCGCGGTCTTCCTCATGCACGGCCTTATCTCTTCGTCCGCTGACTTCGTCGTCTTGGGTCCTGGTAGAGGCCTAGGTTAGTTGGATTTTAGCTCTTTCGGAATTTATTTTAAGATGTACATTTCTTAGTTTTTTCAACGCCATTTTCGGAGCGATATCTACAGAAAGTCGCGCAATCTGTATATTTTAGAAACTCTTTTCCCCCCGCTATGGCATTTTCAAACATTTAAAATAAATAATTTCATTTCACACAATTACAAGTCACATTCCTTGGAATAAGCGACGTACCTGCTTAGTACAAAAAAGTATATTTATCTAAACTAAACGTTTTACAAATTAAAAATGTTCTAATAAAAAGCGTTGATAACGTTGCAAAAAAGGTAGGCATGCTTATGGTTTATCGCCTTATTATCTTGTTTCTTTTATATATTATCAACGTCTGCGGAAAATGATAATGCTCGAACAATGCATGCTTCCTATGTTGCTTGATTACATCATTTCCAATTATTTCACTAGTGCACGAGGGCAGGGTTAAAATCCTTTAAATACTTGTATATACCTATTATTTTTTACATTTCTTTAGGCATACCATATATTTTGTTGCCTTTATTTTTTATTTTCAATTACAAAGGAATATTTAATAATAGGTTCTAAAGTGTTTTTCATCCAGTCATATGTGGCCTTGTAATACAAGGAATGTTCTGGCACGGCACTTAGTTCTAACTTCTACTACTTCTTCTTCTATAAATTATTAAGGAGAATGGTGGTGTTATTCTGGTTGAATCAAAACAAGGAATCAAGTTATTCCGAATCGTTGTGCAATCTCGGGTATAACCCGGAAAACATGGCGACGGCCATGGACGAGAAGTAGGTAAAATGCAGACTTTTGTGGACGTCTATTGCACCACCAATTGATTTCAGTTTGTAAATGTACGTACGAACGTAACATGTAAATAAGATAAATCATCCGTAATTATTGGAATTCGTTTTGCTATTTTGGCCCACACAACGATTAGCCTCCTCCTTTAATATTATGTAGAATTAACCATGTAATGTGTGCACAGGATACATCTTGGCAGAGGAAGGGTTCGACGTGTGGATGGGTAACGCACGAGGCAACTACTACTCTCGCAGACATCGTACCCTCAACCCCGACTCCGGCTCCAACTTCTGGATGTTCAGTTGGGAAGAGATTGGCCATGTGGATCTCGCGTCTAGCGTCACTTATGTCCTGACCTTCACGGGCCATGAGAACCTTCACTACATTGGCCACTCCCAAGGAACGACTTCTTTCTTTGTGCTATGCGCTATGGAACCACAATATAACGCCAAGTTCAACAGTGTCCATCTATTGGCTCCAGTCGCCTTCTTGAATCATGTTGACAGCCCCTTCTTGGCAACAATCTCAGATTACACCAGCGTCTTGGGGGTAAGTAAATACATCAATTTTAGAATTTTAACGTTCGTATTTCACACGGTCTCCGCGAAGTTTTCCAGATATTCAGTGTGCGAGCGAGCATGGAAGGACAAGAGTAGAAACCGATACTCACTTGTATGGGGGCGGCGGCGTCGCCACTTTTACATTCGAAATTGGAAGCGCCGTCAATAGACTTCGGTTACGAATTCGCTTACTACAGATCTATGCTGCCGCCACATGAGTTTAGATTGTTTCTCCCATCCTTCCACGCTCACTGGCACACAAACAGTAAACTTTCAGTAGTCCATGTCTATTTGTTAAAACTAACTCGATCAAGGAAAACATTTTTTACAAAAATAATTTATATTAAAGGGATATGTGACGTGAAGAAAGGACACTTAAATTAAAGGAAGAAAGAAATCTCTAATAAAAAGAACCACTTCATGAATACACTGCAACACTGGACTTGAACCAGCAAACAAACCTCCCGCGGGCGGTGCATCTACAAATTCCGTCACCAGGACGTGTATTCTTGGCATTCAGTCATTGCGGATTCAGTAGAGTTAACAGAAGAAGAATTTACTTTGACATTACTGTTAACTCTACTGAATCCGCAATGACTGAATGCCAAGAATACACGCCCAGCTCTACAGCCATAAATTGGAATTCTTCTACAGTCCGGAACTCAGATAATCTATGCTTGGATCAAAAACACAAAACGCACATTCCTGATTGTTCCAGACGCTAGCGACTGCGCTTGGTCTCAACGAGTTATACCCACGAGGCTCGGCCTTGGAGTTTGTGGACGGCGAAGTGCGGTGCATCCAGGGAGGCTTGCTTGCCTCTGTTTGCGACCAGTTCATTGAGGCATTTTCGGGACAGAGCCTTGATCAACTCGACCAGGTATGTTTTGTGAACGGCTCTACTATTCGTTTTGACTCGGTTGGTAATCTTTACTCCGGAGTGGACTAGCAAACTCGAACGGCTTCCAATTACAACCAATGTATATATGTTGAATCTATTAATTGTTACATTAGTTTTGGAAACAAAATGTTTATAGCCGACACGTTGGACGGCAGACCTTATTTCAGCCAATATGTATGCTTGTTCAGAACTAGTTAATAGTATAGTAAACAAACTACAATCAAAGATAAGAAATACCAGAAAAACTTTAACAATTTAAAATAAAAGAATTAATGAATTATAAGGTTAATAAAGCAAACTTGTAATTTTTTTTTGAAAAACTGTCGCCCATTGGTTCGTAAAGTTGGACGAAAACGAATGGTCTTTCCCCACTTCTTTAATATTTAACCCCACTGTTTCTCGTAAGGTATCACTTAACTTAGCGCTTAACACGTGATGCTTAAAAGTGGCCGAAAAAAATACCTACAAACGGCATCGAAATTGGATGAGTGGATTTTTAGTTAAAAGCAAACACAGACGGAAAATATTTCAAATCAATCTCAACCTAACTAACGCTACGTGTATTTGTGCACAGGAAATGCTTCCAGTAATCATCGGCCACACGCCCGCCGGCTCTTCGCTCAAGCAGTTCGCTCACTACGGCCAGGTCATCAGCAGCGGCCTGTTCCGCCGGTGGCGGTTCACCACGCCGCTCCAGAACCTGGCAGCTTACGGCCGCCTGGCGCCGCCCTCGTACGACCTGAGCGCGGTCACGGCCCACGTCAACCTGCACTACTCCATGGGGGATCCGCTGACGCCCGAGGCCGACGTCATCAGCTTGCACGAAGCGCTGCCGCGCTCGACCGTACGCAAGGTGCCCGCGGACACGTTCTCGCACTTCGACTTCGCCTGGGGGAGGTACGCGCGGGAACACGTCTACGATGGAATCATACTGACCATGCAACACTTCGACCAGGAGGCCGCTCCGTGAGCTCTCACGATCCTCGTATTTATTGTCATTTTCATCCTAAGTTTAGCCGAAGCTATGTAAATAATTTCTAAAGAATGTATAGTTCTATGGTTTAAATTTAATAGTATAAGTATTACTTTTGTACTGTTTGATAATAAAATATGAAATGGCTTTTGTCCATTGTTTAACCTTCAATCCCTAAGTCCCTAAATTGTAGGATGTATTTTTAATCCAATCGGGTATCTTAAGTTCTTGAGAACGTATACTTAAAGAGCTTTAATATTTATTCATAATATTTAATTTAATTAATTAATAATTTAATTAATAATTTAAATAATTAATAATTTAATTGATTAATATAATTTAATTTAAAAAATAATTTCATAAAAAGGTATAATATTTATTATATGCGTGTTAAGAATAAAAAGATATCAATTTCAGTTTGAGAGTAGGTACTATGTTTTATAGACAGGTCATTGGTTTGAGGAAAGGCAGACAGCCCATACCTAATGGTGCGGCAGAGAAATGAGTTTGAGAAACGTTTCGTTCTCAAAAGCCGAATTTCGTAGTACCTAACAATTTATGAATATAGACTAAAATAATATTAGTGCTCGATTCCTAAATTCCAGAGGAATTACCATGGTAAATTAAGACGCCAGGAATAGACCTGCCAGATGAACAGGCAAATAAAATCTGGCTTTTAGTTTCGTTCCATGCCAAATAATGGTCAGACGACGACGGCGTGTTATTGGGCCATGTGAACTGAAATTTTCCAGTTAGTATGGTACAAAATACAACTAAACTTTCGATCTAATTAACTCACTCACAAAAACTCACTAGCTGGTTTAATTGCAAGTTAATTAACCTTTCAGGGTTGAAACGTTAGGGTTGTACTAAAAAACAATATATAGATAGATAACACATATTCAACTGTGTTTATTCTATATGCAACTATGTGAACCAATTGACTCTGGAGTTACGACAGTATCCTACAATCCAGATTTTTCGTTCGCACCTGAAAGAGTATCTGCTAAAATCGTAAAATCTCACCTTTTACCTACTGTTTGGTGAGTTTCATTATTACTAACTGTAAAAGTATTTATCTATGCTATATTTATTTTTTTATGTGACTGGACATGGATGGCTAATACCACACCTTCTGTCATGGTATTAGCCCAACACACCACATGGGAACTAGGTGCCATGCCAGGACCTTCCTTATATTGCACGGCTACATTGAACTGGATGGAAAACACGGACAATTTCCATTGCCGCTTCGACCAGTGTATGTAGACCAGTAGTGTATGTATGTATTAATATGTAGAATATGATTATATGATGCGTATATAAGGTGAGTTTAAAATAATCTACAAGCCTTATAGGGTTGATTCAGTATCTGATATAGAACAACTTTTGCTAAGAATGTAGGTATGTAATTTTTTTTGTTCCATTTTAATTTTTGAGAAATTTATACATGACGTTCTGCCCAGTATTGTGAGCAACTTTTGCGAAGAAACTATGTATCTATCGGTAACGGTTTCCAAGAAAATAATTTATTAAAGTGCACTAACTCTTCAACTACCTAATTAAAAATATAGGTCAACCACAGGGCATTGACTCGACCGTGACCCACTGGCACAAGACAAATCGCCGCCGCCGCCGCCGCGTGCGCAGATAGCAGCCCCGCCCCCCCCATCTCCCCCGCCGCCGCCGCCGCCCCTCTCACTGAAGGGTGTTTGTTTTCGTTTTGAAAGCAATTAGTATGTCAAGGTCGATGGCGCGCATCGGACATAAGTATCGCACGTGAGTGAATTTAAGTGAAGCGAGTGCCGATCGGGCGAAAAAGGACGCAAAAATGGTTCTGTACACCAACCAAGAATATTTTGATATGGTTTTGTTGTATTATAATAATGATTTCAATTTGCATAGAGCAGCTCAAGACTTTCACGTGATGCACGGACGACTACCTTGTCCACAAACAATCCTCAGAGCTGTGCAACGTTTCCGCGAATATGGTGAGTGGGGGCCGGCGGTGGTTGCAGACAGAGGGAGGCCTCGCTACCCGCCGGAAGTGGAGGAAGCAGTACTCATTTTTATCAGACAAAATCCGATGGCGAGCACAAGGGATGCAGCCAGGGCCCTCGGTGTCAGCCAACATTATGTTTCGAATCTGCTAAAGACCGAAGGGATGCATCCATACCACTTTACAAGAACTCAAGAACTCCTGGAAAGGGATTACGCGCCACGACAAGAGTTTTGCGAGTGGTTTTTAAGAAATCCACTCCGCAACATTTTATGGACAGACGAATGTACATTTACGAGGAGGGGGGTGTTCAATATTCACAATGAACACTTTTGGCACCACGAAAACCCGCATGCTGCCCGACCAGATCACTTTCAATACCGATGTAGCGTGAACGTGTGGGCCGGGTTGGTGGGTGACCACCTAATTGGCCCGGTTTTCCTGAAACGTTTAAATGGACGTAAGTACTTACGTTTTTTACGTAGACGTCTTGATCTGTTGCTGGAAGATGTGCCTATTGCTTTAACGAACAACATGTTTTACATGCACGATGGAGCACCTGCACATAATTCAAGACTGGTAAAAAGGCATTTAAACCGAACGTTTGGCTTACGGTGGATAGGACGAGGTGGGCCAATCGACTGGCCAGCACGTTCCCCGGACTTGACACCACTAGATTTCAACATATGGGGTCGACTTAAGACCTTGGTGTATGGAAATGACGGACATTTAATAAGAAATGTGCAAGAACTGCGACTACGAATCAATAACGCGTTTGCAATCATAAATGGTGACCGAGACGCCTTAAAAAGAGTGCAACGGCATATTGCAAGGCGCGCTAACATATGTATCAACATGCAAGGAAGATACGTGCAAAATTTTATGTAATGGGGTCCGTCGATTTTGGTCAGAAGCCTGAACAACGTTTGCATTTCACCTGTAAGTATTAATCGCTCTTTAATTATTCATATTGTAAAGTTAAGGTGGTTAAGTCTTGAAACAAAAACATTTTTGCGGATATTTTGCGCTGCGGCAGAGACGCTCGTCTACATACCTACATTACAGCCGCGCCGACCAAATCCATAGGCCGCCGGCGCGGGTGCGTCAGCGTGGGAAGGAGGCAAAACTGTTCGGGTAGGTAAATAGACTCTGCCGCCGCTTGTCCGCGCCGCGCGCGCCGCCTCCGCGCCCCGCCGCCGCCGGCGCGGAAGCGGTGCAACGAAGTTCGCGCGCATTTAATAATTTGATTATTTAATTATTTCTTCGAAACCATTATCGATAGGTACATAGTTTCTTCGCAAAAGTTGTTGAAAATACTGGGAAGAACATACTGTTTAAATTTCTCAAAAATTAAAATGGAACAAAAAAATTACATACCTCCATTCTTAGCAAAAGTTGTTCTATATCAGATACTGAATCAACCCTATAAGGCTTGTAGATGATTTTAAACTCACCTTATATATTTGTAATAATTTTATATGTTTAATATATTGTATTATATAAGTAGTTATCATAGATATAAGTAGTTTATATATATATTATTATTTATATGTGTTATAATTAAGTACTTAAAATTTCATGTGTTGTATAGATGTTCTGTTTTTTTTTTCTTGTTATTTGCGCCTACCCTTTTCTGTTCTCAATATTGTAAGGTAGGCTGGTAGAAAATGACTTTAGACATTAAGCTCTACCTTTTGTTCACTTTATCGTGCAATAAACGTTATTATTATTATTTCTGAATCTCAAAACAGATAAATATTACTGTTTCTATTAGCTTAAGGTGGGCATTCCCGCTCAACTCCCCATACAAACGTGGCAAGAAGATCATGTCCCTATTTCTTGTCAGAGATCCAAAATTTTGCTCAAAATAGCTTTATTCGATCCAACTAGATGTCTGATTACAGTTAAACTAAGATATATTGGAGCATGGTAAAAACGGCACAAATAGGCAAGGTAACCAAGTGACAAAAAACTGTTATGAGGACCTTCCTTTCTCTGAGGACCTTCTCGTATTGTCGTAATTTCGACAGTACTTTGGTTTATTTTTGTTAAACTGGAAAAGCTAACGGGAATTACTGGAGGAAATGCTGATTAGGGTTGATATGCTACTTTTCGGCCAGTTAGCGGAGTTGCAAGATTTGAAATTTAAAAAACATTGCGTGTTGTTTTTTCCTTACCCGATGGATCTGTTTCACTCACTGCGGCCGCCGCGCCGGGTCGCAGAAAAAAAAATCTTAGGGATAAACCGTTCCACCTGCTTGTACGATTTTGACACAACCGATTAGTTGAATAGTTAGGTACCAACGTCCGTACGTCAGTGTTAGTTAGCTTTTGTATGTCCTTATTCCATCGCATTTTTGATGGCGTGGCCAATAAGTGGCAGTGGCCGAAAAGTAGCATATCAACCCTAATAAAGTGCGTAAAAAATATTAGCACGTGCTGAGCTACTGTATTTATGAAGAGGTTTGATTTGCCTTCGTCGCGATTGCGTCGATATCAAATTAATCTCTGCCAAAAAAAAATGTCCGTTCGAAAACATGTTTACTCAATTAATACAGTTTTTACTAGTTTATGGTGCTACAGCAAATACAAAAAACCACAATCATTGATATTAATATAATTTCTGCCTGCCTACTATCATACAGGGTGTTTGGGACACAATCACAATAAATTTAACCAAGAACTCAATTTCGGATTCTAAAAACACCTAGGTACATCATTTTGAAAAACTTTGCAATGAGAAAACATACAAAAATCAAGTGTAAAACAGGTCTAACGCGATGGGTGACGCACCACCACGCACCTCGCCTCCCTCGCCTCCCTCGCGCCCCCGCGCCGCCGGCCGCGCCGCTCTTAGTGAATAAGTACATTAGGTAGGTACAAGCGTTATTTAGTACTCACACACAGACGACCGCCTTCATAGCCTGTTTTCGATGTGCTCGCCCTGCATTGCATTTCACATTTCGCAGCGCCGTATCAGGGAGCTGCGAACTCTTCTGGAGAGAAGACCGTCAGCGGAGTCTGCTCGAAATTTGTTGAACGCGTCAACGAGCCTCACTCGCATAAGGTTGGCATTAGCACACCCCGTTTTAAAAACAATGTCTTGTGCTCAATCCAAACCGACCGGCCACGCAAGTACCTGAGCCGGTAGTCTAAGTTGTCACCTAAATTGGCGTTACGGCAAACCGATCGACTGGCGTTTTCAATTGTATGGAGAAATTGAAGAGCGCGCGCAGCGGACGTTAAGCGAACTAACATTTGCGAGTCCGAGCTTGATTTGACAGCTTACTCATCGTTGCCGTAAATACGTCGACGTTGCCGTTTACGTCCACTCCGCGTTTTCATACAAATCGGAAGTCCGCGTTTGACTTTGACAGCTTGAAGAAGTAAAACCACAGAATATCTAGTAAAAACTTGTATGGAGTTTGGAGAAAACGCCAGTCGATCGGTTTGCCGTAAACGCCAATTTCGGTGAGAACTCAGACTGCCCACTCTGATGTCGGATTTTGCCGAAAATAAGCCAGCACTTCCTCCTCTCGAGCAATAGCAACCTCACGGCCCGCACCCTCCCCTTTCGGCACGACACTTTTGTTTTCACGCACACGTTGCACAGCTTGCACAATAACATTGCCGTTTGCTGGTGTTCGGAGCTTGATGGGCGTTTTAATGGTACTCCCCGTATAACAGTATCATATCCATGTACTCTTGCGAGGTAAACACGTGCCGTGGCATGATTACGTACAATTGTTTTAACACAAATAAACACAAAAGTCACAAGATACAAATAACTGAACACGTACGGACGCGGCGCGGCGTGGCGAGTACACGGCGCAATGCCGGCGCTTGCGCAGGCGACTGAAATTAAAAAAATCCCCTATTCCACCCTCCTCCTCCGCCGCGCCCCCCGCGCCGCCAGCGCGGAGCGCGCCCCGCCCAGCCTCCCGCCGCCTCCCGCCGCCGCCTTACTTCAGCACGCCGGCCTTTTGGAAAATCCATGAAATTTGAATGCGTAGGTATATCTCATAAACTAGCAGAGATAAAGACATGCGGTTTTCACTGTTAGCCTATATTCACATAGCTCAATACCCGTTTTAATTTATTGTAATTGTGTCCCAAACACCCTGTATATAAATAAAAGAAACAGCGAATCTGGTTTTCTGTAGCTGCACACCCCGTCTTGTGTCCCGCGCCGCGCCGTATTTCCATTCTAGGTATGTAGATCGCGTGACGCCCTCTCAATGTTCTGTGGGGCGACGCGAGCCGCGCCATGGAGCTGAAATGGGGTGCTGGGAGCACAGGACCGGGAATGAGGAACCGATCCTGAACACAACATATATGTACATGTTCGATATGTCATCAATAATATAAGTAGTAATAAGCAGTTTGAGCGGCTCGTAGCCTAGTGGCGCGGGGACTTGACTAGCATACCAGAGGTCTGGGTTCAATTCCTCGCCTGGTTCATGCACCGCTTTTTTTCTCTGTACTGTAGGTACCCTTCCCCTACTAGGTGGTAGGGTTTAAGCCCGGGTCTCATTTCTCATATTTATTTATGATATTCATTCTGTAGTCTAGTTTTTAAATTTTCACGCAACAAGCAAAATACTAAATACTTGATTCCGGATATGGTTAATAGATACTAGTTACTAGTGCAGAATTTGGTAAATATAATCTAAACTGTTGTGCCCTTGTCGGCAAACCCAAGGCGTTTAACACGGGTAAATTATTATTAGATTAGTTTAAAACAATAACGCACGTGACGAATATCTGTAGATAAAATGACAAGATAATTGTTGGAGTTTGAGCCTAGGACGCAATGCGTCGCAGAACCGTCTGTCTAGACCGCTAGCTCTGGAGTGTACGATTTAATTTCTAAGCCCGGAGTGTCTCACTTCAATGACTATTTTTTTTTCGAGTGCTATTCGGCCAGCCTTAGGGCAATGTCACCTGATTCCTTCAGGACGCCTGAAACTTTTTTATTGGATCTCTATTAAATTTTCACTGTACATAGATAGATTTTTTTTTCAGTTGAATAACTGACAGTTCAATTCCAGAATCTGCTGGTTTCAAGACTAAATAGAGAACAAGGAAACATTTGAAAATAAATATGTAGAAGCAGACGGTCTGCCTACACAATTTGAAGGAAAACAGAGTAGCTATCATGTTTTGCGCTGTAATAGCAGTAAAACGTAACGGGGAAGCAGTACCTCCTATTACAAAAATCTATCTTTATTGGTACTGTTTAATTTAAAGGGTTTTTTCTAATTCTGCTACGGAATTATCTTCGTCACGTCACAAAAAGATAGGAAATCCAAAAGTTTTCCTGTCATCGATACGGGAAACCATTGTTCCTAACCGACGGCGATATCATTTGATTGTTGAAGTTATCACAGAAATCGTTCCAACATTTACCGTGGGAATGTGCATGTTTCTCAGCTATTGATTTTTTTCTTTCAGGTTCGTTTTTTAAAAGCAACCGTTCTATTATTAATTTTGTCGAAATTTTAGCGCAGATAACTTATGTAAATCTCAATAAATTTGGAATATCACTATTTTATTGGCTTCTTGTTAGTTTGTGTCAATAAAGAAATATGGCATGTGATGAAAAAATAAATATAACTAGCAGCCCGTCCCAGCTTTCCACGGGCATAATATCATTTAAAAAAAGATTATTTTTACACAATGATACGAAAATAAACCCCATTTTACGTAGAGTTCCTACATTGAAATATATGAAAAAAAAAAAACTTAGGTATTATTATGAGATGATTATTTCATATTGGAGAGCTCAGATAATAAACGTGTCAAATCGCTGCTAAAATAAAAAAAAATACAGTATTTTTCCACTTTTTTATGCATGTTATTATACATATAAACCTTCCTCTTCAATCACTCTATCTATTAAAAAAACCTCATAAAAATCCGTTGCGTAGTTTTAAAGATTTAAGCATACATAGGGAAATAGGGGTATAGGGACAGAGAAAGCGACTTTGTTTTATACTATGTAGTGAGTAGTGATAGTGATACTGTAAACTCCCAAGAATGTTATATATTTCGATATATATTTTCGTTATATATTTCGAATATTATTTCGTCTCGAAGAATCTGCAATAAATGAAGAATCTGACATGCGGGAACGCAGTATTACATAAAAAGGGTAACATGGAGAAGAAAATAAATTTGGCATCAGGATCGTCGTTTCCGAAGTCGCGGTAGGAACGAATTAGTTACTGGTTCCAGATAAGTATCTGGAATTGGAAGTATTGATTCTTAAGAACCTATTCGCAAGGAACATAACGTCGATACAACGGCCTACAGCTTTTGTTCAGTTACTTTTGTTTAAAAGATATGTACTCGTAAGAGTATCTCCAAAAAAATGTTTTTGTATTTGCAACCTACTTTTTTGCTCCATTGTCACTCGGGGGCACTCACATCTTTCGTAACCCATGTAAAATTAGTTTAATCTTGTATGGAAATGTTTATTCTACATATTGACATTAAAATAAATATCATAGGCTCACGGTCCGCCGGATCAAGGGTCGACCACAATGAGACCGCGTCGTCACAGTGTCATCGACAGCGCCGATCCAGTTATTTCTGCTTTAGTGGTGACATAAAATGTGATAAAACATACTCACTTTACTCAGTGATTAATTGTTTATTTTACCGACTAGGTATTACTCAAAACTACAGGATACGGGCGTTCGTGGGCAGCATAAAAACTAAAGGCAATAATTGTGGCACTTCTGCTGACCAAAGACAGTGGAACATCAACAACCTCTCTGATCGTGGAAAATTACATGTTGATTAAAAACTTACTTATACCAGCATATCAACTCATGAAAGCAAAAGCGAGAAGTTATTGTGTTCGCTTGTGACAAACTCTACATAGAGAAAAAGTTGCCGACTGCCCAGATAAGTGGGTATGGTTCTCGTAACATTTCGACACAACCCATTCTAAAGCAGCTTTACTCGGAAAGTTACCTCAACCCGTAGTATGAAAGTACTGGTATAAAAATACTGATAGTATTTCTTTTTTAATGCCGATTAATAAACCATTTCGTATATTCATCATTTTGTGGAATTAGAAAAGTATATCTAAAACATAAAAAAAAAACTGTTTGGAATGGTATGAATCCACCACGTACTTTTTAGGCGCTTGAAAATCGCTTAAATGCTTTTTCGTTGCTTCAGTACCGTTTTCAAGAAAATGTGACCGGCAGCTAGTGTCCTCAATTATGAACATATTGAAATTAAAAATTGTATCAAAAAGATGCGTTATTTAAAGGGCCTCAATACTGCAACAATATGTTTTGTAAAATGTTTCAAAACTTTTTTCAAATAATCTTACACTTCTCGAAAACGATAAGAGATATAAAAAAATGGTCCTGGAGAATTTAGAGGACTTACAAACCAGAACAGTATTATAAAACCGTTATGGTTTCGATACAGGTTACACCTTTCCGAGATACATTTTTGGTGATTTTACATATTTCGTTCAGAATCTAGTCATTTATCATATCGAGCAACTGTTGTAGACATTGACATGTCAATGGTTGTAGATATATTTTCATCCCATGAAAAAGGTATTAAATAAAAATAAATATGTGACCACTTACATAAGTAACGCACCTTTTCATACCATTTTCAGGACTACTCTTAAAAAACGGATAACCTACTGAAGCAATCGAAATGCATTTTAAATGCTAAAATTAGCTCTTTTTTTCGGTATCAGTATGCGCCCCAGAATAACTCTCTTTCGGGAATTGTATTTCCCGCAACTTTAGGACTACTTGGCAAAATCCTTGAGAACCAATTACTCGATTTAGATGCGGATTGTATCTACGTCTAGCCTGATTCTACTCAAAACTTATAGGCTACATAATATAACGCTTCATTACCTGAAGGGTGAGTAGTGAGTGTTAAATTCTTATAACTTGCGAACCATTAACCCGATTTATGTGCGTATTTTATCAATGTATAGGATCTCTGGGAGCTGTCAGGTTCGAGATGGGTTACTGTTTTCGATGTTGAGGCTGGCTGTGGGTTGGAGTCCACGCAAAACTTACCTACATTACACGTTACTTACTTACTAGGTAAACAATGTTGCAGTGCAAGTGCAGAAAGGTTCTGGCGGCAAATGCTTTTTTTTAAATAGCCACCAAATGTCAACGAAGCTCTAAATGGGAATTATTGGATGTTTCTCATTAAATCATGCTATTTCATCTCGAACGATCTTGATTAAATTTGGTAGATGGATACATTGTCCTGGACCAGTTTGACCCTATTTTGGATCAGCCATGTCGGATACTTTTTATCCATGAAATAATTTAGCCGACGCTAACCCGAGCGGAGCCGGGTACCGCAGCTAGTAATAGATATAAGAAATAGGCTATAAATGGCTTGTACAGAAATCATTGCAATATAAAAGCGCTACAACGCGGCACGCCGCAAACCTAGCTACAATCCAATGTTCGGGGAAGCCGCGGCTCCAAACCTCTTACCCCGCGTGCCCTGCGCGCACCCTCTCCAGTCTAGCCTCACGAACACTTCGCCGTGAGCACACGCATAGGAAAACAACTGTAAGCGTCGCTATATTCGGTCGCCCAGTGACGCGACGCCTTGAGATTCAATAAGCTTGGTAAAGCAACTCCGAGCGCGGTTCGGTTCTAGGTGGGTTAAATTTTACCACCGTTGAGGCCAGCCGTGGTTCGGATTCCACGTAAAACTGTAGGTCCCCTTATTACTTATTAGGGTCAATCCCGCCCGGGTGGGTACCATTGCATTGAATGAATGTTAGTCGAAGTGGCAATGAAAATTGTCCGTATGTTCCACACCGTTCAATGTAGCCGAGCAATATGAGGAAGGTACTGGCATGGCACCTAGTTCCCATGTGGTATGTTAGGCTAATGACGGTCGATTGGTATGAGCAATCTATGCCCAGTTACATAAAAAAAAGCCTTCAGGTGTTATATTAATGTACCTTCCAATCTCATTGAGGCACATATATAACGATAAAGTTTAACTGACAACTTTAATTCTATTCAAATCAAGTTATCTTGCAATACTATTATAGTAAAATAACATAGAGCACGCTTCTTGCGAGACTTCACATTGTGCGGTACACCGATGAGAAATCCTTTTCATAACGAAAGGTCGTAAGTACAAGCTAAATATCCACAGACCCCACGTCGGAAACGTCCGCGCGGCAGCTCCGTCGGGACGGGACTGACGAGCCGCTCGCTGGGCGCGTAATATGTATGAACGTTTGTATGAAAATTTGACGCCGTGCGCGACATTTACGTTGGTTAATTAATTTGAATAAAATATTTTGAATTTTTGCTAGTTTCGAGGTATGGGGTCACAGTTTAAGATATAAGCAACCTAAGATAATAATAATATCGTCACTTTTTTTACTGAATATGTTCATTAAATTTGCACAAAGTTAAGCTGTTTTCAAGAAAATAGACAGGTTCAGATTTTTTTTTACATAAATCTAAAAGTTCTATTAAAAAACGAAAGGTATGGGGTCCTTATGTAACAGTTGTTCTTTCCAACACATATTTTTAATCATGAGTTATCTTTTTGCATGTGCTATAAATATTGGTTCAAAAAACTATAATTTCACAAAATCGCACGACAGAGGCTTAACAACTTGCAAAATAAGGCTCAGAAAACATGGTCATAATTTTTTGTTGCAGATCATGCCGAGCTTAGCTTTTCGGATCTCGAAATCTTATCAGGCAATTTTCACGCTATAAGTGAAATGTGATTTTAAATCTTAATAAAAATTAATCTTCGAAATGTATGTAATTCCATAACTTCCGAACGACTGCACCAAATTGTATTTATATTTTTTTGTTGTGTTTTCTTATTGTCAGGACCAGGTTATTACGAAGGAAACATTTAGAAAAATCAACCGGAAAAGCTGGACAGTTGGATGATATTTTTGTATTAACCGCTCCAATGTAAAAAAGTTCTGCTATCACCATTGATACATATAATTACTGGTTCTATACATGGAATATGACGTGCAGTTTAACAGAACTGCTGTAATTTTTTTTTCATAACAACAACAAATATCGCATGGAATATTGGTATAAATTCAGTTCCAATGCTTAGATTAAAAAGATTCTACTTTATATTTATTTTTCATTTAAGTTCCAGTGTACAAGATCAAGTTCACGTGACTTTAAATAAAAAAAAATAACCGACTTCAAAGAAAAAGCACTAAAAAGTAAAAAAATAACAATAATCGTAAATACAAAAATGGCAATTATGTTTTTACTTTTTAGTCCTTTTTCTTTAAAGTCGGTTATTTTTTTTATTTTTTTTTTATTTGTTTATTTTTAGTGAATCTGAAGTACACTTACTAATTTGTACACGTCCTTTCCAATAAAAAAGAATCACCGAAATCGGTTGGCGTTATATTGCGTTATTCGTCCATTTGTCGTGCACATCTTAATACAAATTTAAGACTTATATGATTTTCTCATGGATATCATTGTTAGAATTTAACCAAATTAAAATGCGACCATTTGGGAAGCACTAGCTTTCATTTAAAAAAAATATTATCAAAATCGGTTCACCCAGGCAAAAGTTATGCGGTAACAAACAAAAAAAATACAGACCTCCTCCTTTTTTAAGTCGGTTAATAAATATAAACCTTTTTCTTTTATGTAAAATAATAATAAAATTTTAAAAGCAACAATGAGCCATATTTAGATCACTATATCTCCGAACAGATGACGATTTGGCCGAAATGCCCATAGTAACTATTAATCTACTTTAAAACCCCAATTGAACCATGTAATATTCATTGTTATTGGAGGGGTGTACCAAAGTGCCCATCTTCCTTTAATGAACTCTTGACCCTCGAAATGCCTTGACTGATAAGCATCGCTATTGCATTGAACGAAGGGGTAATTATTTTTTTCCTTTCAGTTCAATACAAACGTTCTATAAGGGAGGGCAACAATGTAGTGAGGTTGATTAATTTCATGCCGCTAGGCATGATATAGACATCCATATACAGTTCCACATAGATATGTTCAGTAACATATCTGAAAATGAATCTGAATACTGTTTATTCGGAGATCAGAGTTCAGTCTGAGTTTTCACCTAAATTGGCGTTTACGGCAAACCGATCGACTAGCGTTTTCCGTAAAAACTTCAAACTCTATACAAGTTTCTACTAGATATTCTGTGGTTTTACTTCTTCAAGCTGTCAAAGTCAAACTAGGACTTCCGATTTGCATGAAAACGCGGAGTCGACGTTAACGGCAACGTCGACGTATTTACGGCAACGTTGAGTAACCTGTCAAATCAAGCTCGGACTCGCGCGCGCTCCATACATTCGAAATCGCCAGTCGATCGGTTTACCGTAAACGCCAATTTAGGTGACAACTGAGACTTCGGGTACTGTATCATTGTAGCCCCGCATAGATAAGATCGGCGCCGGCGCCGCTTGACAAATGACACTACTTCAAAGCTCGACCCCGTTTACTAACAGCTCTTAAATATCGAGGAGATTTATTAGCGGGAGGAAGGTCATTTGGTTTAATTATTTTGTTCCGTATTTATAGCTTCTCTATAGCACAACTAGTTTCAGAGGAATTTGCTACCTTCCTATAAGTGGCTACAACAGTGTACCGGTGAAAATAACCTTCTGCAACGGAAAAGGACTTCCAGTTTTCGCGATGCAATTTTCGCCTTGAATTCAATAAAACGCCGAAAACCCACGTCTTTGCAGATGTTGCAGCCCAGTACGATGTTGACTTGAAAACTTGCTAGGGTTTGCGTGCGGTTAGGGGTGCGGAAAGGGTTCTGCCTTGGCAGAGAAACCACAGCATTGGGTCTTGCGAACGTTGAAGGTGATAAGGTTTTCCTGGCCCCAGTTGGCTACTTTCTCGAGAACAATTTCCACCTTATTTAAAAAGGAACATTGCGCCTCGCTGGGCTGTGCATCTCTGCTCCTCCAACCCCTGACATACCCCTCCTGCATGCTCCGTGCTGTCATCAGCGTAACTGTGAATCATGACTAGGGACAGTAAATCACTGCGGGACACCAGCCCCGATCGGGAAACCGTTAGAATTCGCACCATCAACGGCAACGTACAAGGAGCGGCCCGACAGGAAGCTGGCGACCCACGAGCAAAGCTAGGTCGGAACGGACGACAAAGCCATTTTTTTGACGAAACACCATCCTAGTCAAATGCGGCCGCATGACCTTATTTTTGATCATTCAAAACATTTTCCGTGCATTCTACCCAAATCGGCAGGATTTGTTTCATTTTCGTGCTCTTCCGAAATTATTTCGAACGAGCAAAAAATCTCATGCTTTCAGATTTCAACGAAATTCCCTTATCTTCCCTTATCCCGCTCTTCGGGTTTTACAGAGGTGACCCCGCATCGCACTTTTAACTTGTTTCTCTTCTGAGGGCAGCCATCGCTTCATGGCCGCTTTTTTGTTATTATATTTTTATTGTTATGTATTTCTTTTATTCCATAACATTTAATCTATCATTTTTGCTCCAAATATGCCGAGGAATACCTGGAAAGTTAGGACCATACGTCTGTGAACTACTTCTACGAGTGTGGTCAGGAAATAAATAGATACTTGGAAGAACATGATTGCAGAGAATCAAATCAGACAATAAAATAATTCAAGAAATAAGTTGTCCTTCAATGTTTAAAGAAAAAAACGTCTCAGGCGGATCAAAGTTCAAAGTATCAATGAGAGAGGTGAACGGAAACCTACGTCCATTTTGTCCGCTATCTTAAAACGCATCTTGTTATTTTCGTCGAACGTCATGGATAGCTAATATTACCACCTACTGTCATGATCATTTCTCGAAGGAACAGGTGCCATGCCAGGATATGCCATTTTATGAGCTCGGTTACATTTATACTAGTTGTAAAACACGGAAAATGTTTCAGTGCTGCCTGAACACTATACTTATGCTGGGCCTAAACGAAAAATCATGGTTCGCTTTAAAAATGTTGTTAGGGCTTGGTTGGCTGAGAGACTAACCATTGATCAGCTGCGTGTCCCATAGTTCAAAAGCCAACGATAAAAACAAAGATACCTAGGTACTTATTTTTCTTGTTTTTCTCGTTCGTACATATCGGTCATAGATACATGACATACTATCGATGGTAAAGTACAGCTCAAAGCTGTATTGGTCGCGGCAACTAACTAGAACCCAACGCTCACGGGAAGCACCTTCTGGGGGCCGATTTGCGCCCCGCTAAGGTTTTAGTTATTTGCTCGTCCCTGTACCATTCTAAGCGATCAGGATGGATCAACACTTAATAATTAAAACTACTTTGTATTAAAGATATTAATACTTTTATTATGAAATGCATAAAATAGGCAGGAACTTCGTTTACAATAGGCAGATACATCCTAAGAGTGTAATATCACAGGCTATACATAATTCGAGCACAAATACTCGCCACGCAGACACCCGTCCGGCGACCGGACCCGTCACAGCGCAGCTCTCTCGCCAAAAACAGAACGCTCCACACGTCGGAAGCGGTTCTATCCGGTTCTATCTGGCCCGGCGTCGTCTGTAGCGCGGCGTGGACGAATTCGAGCCCCACTCGAGGCTCAGATCACCGGACGACGGCAGCTCGGGGAACTGAGCGTCGGAGGTCCAGCGACAGCAGCTGCGGCCCGGGGAGGCGGGGGCCGTGGCCGGCGGGGTCGGCGCCTTCTTTGGGGGCTCGCTGGCCCCATACGACTCGAGGATGTGCTTGTAGGCGCACTCGAGGGGCTCGGGGCGGCGGCCGCGCGCCGCGCTGAGCCGCTGGCGCACGCATGCGCCGCAGTAACCGCACGATGCTCCGCGCATTGTCTCGCTGTGTCGACTGGTCGAAGACGTCCCGGGGACTGGCGAGGAGGGGCGCGTCGCCGGCTTTATGAACGCGACGCAGCGGGCGGCACGCGCCTGATAACCTCTGGGCACGCGCGCATCGTGGCCTGCGAATGTTCGCGGTGTAATGGTGAATGAACTCCGATGATTTTGCTACGTCTACGGTCAAGAACTTTAAAAAGGAATAGATTGAGACGCGCCCGGCAACCGCGTCGGCTAGCGTTTGCCCAAAGAGGCAAGCGCCATACAACGAGCCAGTAATGTCGACTACCTACGCGCGCGACAGGATGTGATGTAACATTGAAGTTTGTTGTATATATTCATACAAAAACCCCAAAACTTTAAAAAAATCCAAGCATCACAGAACTCTCATGTCATCTGTGGATCTCTTATTTTCGGCGTTTCTTTGTAAAACCCATAAAAACTGGATTCGGTTGAATTATGGTGACAATTTTAATGATAGCGACATCTCGCATCCATTATTTGTTTACCGTTCTTGTTTACACTATTGGCATTGACATATGCATACATTACATATCACCGGTTATTAGAGCACACAAACACAGATACACAGCTAAAACAACGTAGGTGTAAAACATATAATCAACTTTTCACCATCCAACCAATTGGAATTTACAATTTACCGTTTGAGACAGACTTGACAGACACTACCACGGAAAGCGAGACGGAAAGTACATACAAGTACTGAATTTAGTCCTTTATTTTATTTAGTCCTTTCATGCCAGTAGGTATTATGAACATTTTATGAAGTGTACAACCATACTAGACCGCTGCTGCATCGAAACAACTACAGTACACAGCGAAATTGTGCTACAGTACCTATGTGGCTGCACTTCGTGAAGTATTTGAACATTTCATGAGGTGCATCGTTCGGTAAGAGGCTACGATAAAATTTAAATTCCGGCCACGGGTCTATTATAGCCTAACAGACCATACGATTGTGCTTATTAGTATTTTCTATCTTTTATCAAGTTGTTACCTCGCAACATCGAGCATGAAAGTAAATCGAAACTCATTCGTATGGCTGCAGCGTAGCCACGAGTTAGTGGAAACGTCACAAATACAAGGTTATTATTTGTCAACTTTTTTCAAATCAACAGTTGCATTTTCGATAATGCGAAAATAGCTTTTTAACACCACCTTAAGATAAATTGTATGAGAAAGGTGAAAATGTGTCTACACAGTTGATAGTTCCGTGATGGTAGATGGCGTGTAAGCAATCAATGGTTAGTAATATAAAGACAATGTTTTGAAATAATGTAATTCTGGAACCCTAACAACTACTAATGCTGAGATTCATAAAGATTACTCGTACTTGGCTGAGCCAAAGTATGCCTTCCGACTGTCAAATTTGACATTTATTCCATACATTCCATGGCTAAACTGACAGTCGAAAGACATACAAAATATTATACGTAGATATAAATAAAACCTAGTACTACCCGTATTTACGGCTTATGTAAAAAATAAAAATTTAAATAACATTTAACGATTAGGATATATATATATAGGATATACAAGCACTGTACTCATATGTAGACTTAGTAGCATGTCTCTCATCACACCTGTGCTTACATCTGGTAATCTGTGCTTACAGCTATTAAATATATATTATCAAATAATTGCTAACCCTAGAACGGGCCACACCTTGTTGGGTAGCAATGCAATGTAATTTTGATCTGCTGTTGGACTTACTACAAGGCAAAAATTTTATGTATACATCTTTGTGAACACTTCTACCATGCAAATACCAAATAAATAAAATAAAATAATAAATACTTTGGCTCAGCCAAGTACGAGTAATTTCTATGAATCTCACCATAAGTCTACTGGCCTACGTTTAGTCATACACGCATTCCAGGACGTCAGCTAAGCCCACGTGCGCTGGTAGGAAGAAAACGGCGATAAGCACTCTCCGTCCACCGAACGTTTGCCTTAGGAGATATAATGTTTAGAGATAAAACTAACGGTCAATAACAACGTCAAACTGGTCTACACAAATACAGTTCATTAGGCACCTAGGTTGCAGCATTACATCGCTACAATGCAAAAATTACTGCAGCCGGTATATATATTTCCCGGTTGGCTAACTATTGGCAAACTTCTGCTTCTGCTTTTAAAAAAAACCGGCCACGTGCGAGTCGGACTCGCACACGACATGTACCATCGTACTCGCCATCTTACAAGATTGAACAGGAAAAAATCACGTCATTTGTATTATTTTAATTTTTTTCTCATTTGTTGTTATAGCGGCAAAATAAATACACACTCTGTGAAAATTACAGCTACGTAAGATTAAAAAATAATTAAAATTAAAGGGGGCTCCCATAGAATAAACGTGTTTTTTTTGTTTTTTTTTTACGATGGTACGGGACCCTTCGTGTGCGAGTCCGACTCGCACTTGGCCGGTTTTTATTAAACCTATGGGGTCTACTGAGCTTCCTTGTAAGATACCTGACGGGAACAGTGACGTAATTGCACGATTACTTATTCTCGTGGTTTAAAACCGGAACCAGAGCCGGTAGTCTCAGTTCTCACCTAAATTGGCGTTTACGTAACTTCGAAGTTCCGTAAAAACGTCAAACTCCATACAAGTTTTTACTAGATATTCTATGGTTTTACTTCTTCAAGCTGTCAAAGTCAAACTCGGACTTCCGATTTGTATGAAAACGCGGAGTCGACGTAAACGGCAACGTCGACGTATTTACGGCAACGTTGAGTAAGCTGTCAAATCAAACTCGGACTCGCAAATGGTAGTTGGCTTAACGCCCACAGCGCGCGCTCTTCAATTTCTCCATACATTTGAAAAAGCCAGTCGATCGGTTTGCCGTAACGCCAATTTAGGTGACCACTGAGACTTCGGGTACAGGGAGCAATTTGAAATCCTGTTCTGTCATATTAAAAGCAAGAATGAAAGAGACTTAGGAATTATTGCTCTTGCCATGATCTGCGGTAATAGAATCCGCAAAGAAACTTTACTGGTTTCTGCCTTCTGCTCCCATATTTTTTTCAGAAAAGGTGTACGCGTCCAGGCAGGTCGCACTTCACAAGCGAAGGAGATACAATGCCCGGTAGCCTCGGGACGTCACAGCGGGCCACCAGAGTAGCAGGAACAGCCACCTACCTCCAGCAGCTCCTAGGCGTCGGTCCCGGGACCGCGTTCGGCAGCACAGCACTTCGCGCGACACAGCGTTGTCAGGCGCGCGGAGGGTTGCGGGCGTGGAACCCTACGGGAGCTCCACGGTGAAAGTTTGCTGGGACGCGGCGCATGCGTGCACCACGCGTGACAGCTAGTAGGCGAGAGCGCGTGGCATAGGAAAAACTTCGGATGGGATTGAATGGTTGTAAATTGCAAACTACCCACTTAGGTCACCCATACCATATTGGCGTGAACAAAAGGAATCAATGAACTACCTATAAAATGGCGTAAGTGCATAGATACATAACAATGGTACATACTTTGATTGATTAAATATATATATTTTTTGTTTTACTTTTTTCCAATTTCATATGTAAGGACCTAATAAGAAGTTTTTTATAGGATGATGTAATGCATCCCATGCACAACATCATTGTCCAGACCACAGAACATTTCCAGTATTCTCGAATTATCTACAACTTTATGACATCGGCCCACCTCATATCGCGCTTCGTAATTACAATGGAGCTCAGTGTCATTTGTCACGTATAACATACCATATTCACTACAGGCATACTAAAATCTATATGAATAACCCAAGGCGCTGCCCTTCCCGCCGGGAGCGCCGTGTCATGGGTCACGTCAAATGGTAAACAAGACATCAGTTCCTGTGACGTCATTCGAGCCGGCGCGTGCTGATAGCATGTTTATCTGTAATTAAATAAATCAATATACATGATTACATATTTATATGGTCACGGAGATGTATGTATTGCTTAGCAAAAGGTAGGTAGGTAAGGTTGGAATTGCCGGAACCAACGAGCATGGAAGGACGGACTTAGCGATTGAAAGTTATTCGCATGGCGGCAGCGGAAAACGAACATCTAGTTAGGCTGCTTACGAATTCGGGACGGGCAACATCGAACGTCTGTTGTACTAAATATGATAAATATGATAATTGCCTGTTTTCATTTTCACTTTCATATTAGTTATATTGGTAATCTTTTATTAATCTACGTTTCACTCACTGCTGCAACATTATAAATCGCATGTTGTGTTCACTAGTTGTAGAGTGTGTGTCCATACTATGTATCTGTTTGTTATTTTATTTTTACATGTTCTAACACATTACTCTGTAAGTGAACCTTTTAAATAAATAAATAAATAAATAAATAAATAGCGTCCTGTGATGTTCTTACGTGTTCATACGCGTCGTTAGAACTCGTGAAAATCAGTAGTAAAGGAATTCGTGAGCGAACTCATCCGGCGGCGTGGTCACCCTCATCCTAGCAAACGAGGGTCGGTTGCTAGTCCCCCGCGCGTACTTACATGCTCGCTGTTCCCGGCGTACCTGCAGAGGACATGGATGACTAACACCAGGGCTAACTGTCATGATATTAGCTCAACACATCGCATTCTCGAAATATGTAAGTGTCATGTCCAGTGCCATACGAAACCTTCCCTTTTTATGAACACTACTCCTTGAAACTGGATGTGAAAACACGATGTTTGAAAAATGTTACTGCTTTTCGCGCGGCAGGAAGAGACGTCGGAGAAAAATTGTCTAACGACCGCGGTAATCTCGAAAGTGATAACACGATGTCCGGGCGGACGTGAAGCTACCACAATCTATGCTACCACCAACTACCGAAGGAGACCTACCATTTGACATGGGTTCCGAACCATCGTGTGATCCGTATTGTAAACATTTTTTTTAAACTGGACACGGCTAATACCTCACCAACCGTCATGATATTAGCCCAATCTACCGTATTTCTGAGGCAATGTCAGGACCTTTCCCTGCGGAGGAGGAGACCTAAAATGTTTAGATGGATTCCAAACCACGGAGCAGCTCGCATTCGTGACGGAATGTACTCGTCCGACTGGGAAATAAAAGCAAAGTGTGCATGAACGGGAGGGAGAGGGAGGGGGGGGGGGTTTGAACCCAGACATACGGCATGGAATATTTGCTCACACATTTGAATCAGACAATAATACACATTTTAATCTCAGATAGGAAATAAAGTGGTTCACATCCTGGGATTGAAACCAGCAGTCTTCGAATTAGACATTCCCGGCGTTAGGCATGTTTCGCTAAAATCTATGCATTTTTATATAAGTTGTGTGCTATTCCGGGAATAACAAATAAAAAAATGTTGTACTTTGGAGCCTTTTATCTCGTGAATGATGCAAATCACTAAGATGTATGCAAATATGACGCAACGCGAAGCGAATTTTACTTTTGACACATAAATGATCGTGCAGATTATTTGCCAAGTATATTCGTTTGTTTTATCCATAAAGGTGTACTCGCACTTTTGGAATCGACATTTTTAGGGAGGCGAGGGCTGGAGGGATGAGCTTCACAATACCTGGCACAAAAATTACTGCAGAGGTATACAGAGTAACTGATGATGCACAAGCTCGCTGTCAAACGACCGAGAATAGTCAATTGTTCTAGTCCACTCTTCACTCCTTTACGACAACGCTCGTCCACAAATCGTTCAACGGACCACCTGCATATCGACTCAGGCAAGCGAAAACGAGCAAGTCACGGATGAAAGTGAAACGCTTTCGCCTGATTTCATCAAACATAAAATGCTATGTTTGTGTCATCGCACTTTAATTAGAATAATGAGAACGGGACAACACTAGGGTGAATCGTGGCTACGATAGCGTTCATGAGTACGTTCATGTGTGGTGAATCACAGGTGAGACCCGCTGTATAGTTCCGGAAAATCTCCGTCACCCACCGTGCTCACCAGATCTAGGACTAACGGTTTTTTGGTTTGGGATCTTTTGAATGGAGAAAATATCAAAGAATGTATGAATTCACGTCCCCAGAATGTCTATAGCAGAGGTATCAATGAACTTAATTACAATGCAAAAAATCATTGGCAATAATGGTCTATGGCTCCCAGTGGCGGCGTATGGGGGTGGCGAGCAGGGCAACCGCCCGGGGCCTTGCTCTTGCAGGGATCTCGCGCACTCGCGCAACAACCCTAGTAGAAACATATTAAGCACTAATATGTTTATTTGAATTTCGCGCCGTACGGCTCGCAATTTTTTTTTTTTATAAAACAAACGTCAACGTCACACCACTCGCGCTCTCTTGTTGGTAGTTATCGCGGAAACTATGACATAATTTCGGGGTTGAAATATAAAAGAAAAGAATATCACCAAAGTGGTCCTGAAAATTATAGCCAAAACACCTGTAAATGTTACGTCGAGGTTATAAATATTAAAACATTTCTGCCAAATTTAGCTTTCAGGTCTTGCTAAAATTTCTAAGGAAAATGACGTAGCTCTTTCCTTAAATTATTATGATTTAATAAATTATTTTAGTCTTAGAGAAAGCCGCAAAATCGAACCTTAGTTTATCATGATCAATAATAATTCGTAATCTATGCGTTTATTATTATTTGTTTACTTCCAAAAAACAATTTAATTCTCTACATTTATTAATTCATCACTTTGCATTAAAACTCGCAACGACAAGATCTACTCGCCAGGGGCCACGCAATGGCTAAAGCCGCCTCTGAGGACCTCCAAAACGTAAGAACGTACAAAACGTATTTATCATAAAACATATTTTTTGTTTATATATGACGCCAGAATAAATAATTGATTTAACATTAAACATTTATTGATTGACTTAACAAAGTCCCGTGTGAAGTCACTGCAATCGAATGGGGAGTGCACTAAATTCATTCGTCGTGCCTCCAGAGAAAGGCGTATTGCATTCATATTTTCGAACTAAGTAATTCCTTGATCTTTTCTTACTACCTAACATGAATTAATATTTAACATTTCATCAGGTTAGGGAAATTTTCCACGCATCCGGGTCTTCGTTACTGGCTACTGAATTATTTGTCGCGGAAAAAAAAACATAATACTAAATTAAGCACAGCGACAAGCGTTTATCGTAGTCGCCATATGGGTACTTATTTTATCTCGTAACTCGGGAGTGTTTAATTGTTTTCTCGTATTTTGCAAGTATAAAAATAGATATTCCACCTCTTGACCGCCGTATCTGGGCTCTGGGCGCCGCCCGCCGCCATTTTGTTGATCGCGTATTGTTATGCTACTACATCTAAGTAAATAAGAAGTAGACGTACTTCGTGTGTATGAATTTACTTCCCATTCGGAGGAGAATAAAGGAGAGAAAGAATAGGTCATCAAAATGTATTGGACACCGAGTTAGCATTATAACTTACTTCTACTATCTGGCCGCATAGTCTATGGGGTTTGTGAAAATGTGCGACAGAGCGCCTGAGGCAAGGTACTACTTCTGCAGATATGCATCGGAAGATGACCTCAGACCGCAGACATAAAGAGATAGGTATTCTAACTGGGCGGGGTGGGTGATGGTACCTAGTCAAGTAGGGCCCTACCAATCACACTGGGACACCAGGGCATATTCTGTGACCAAGCAATATACCAGCGGCATAAGCTTAAACAGCTTATCTTGGTAACTGCCGGTCACAAGCGAAGCAACCAAGAGAGCAAGTTGGATACAACTTGTGACGTCAGCGACAGAAAACAAACCAGGCGCGTCAGATCACGCCAGTCACGTTACCAGGCAGATTGTAATGCAACGAAACCGGGGGCCCATTCAGGTAAGAGTGAGTTCGAGTTCGGGAGTGAGTTGATCTAAAAATATATTATTATTTAAATGACGTAACTGTTTTTTAAACTTCCAACGGGGTTGTCCCATGAGTTATGGGACAACCCCGATTTTTATTAAACTAAAATGATGTTCGAGAAGTGTGAAAACATGAACTCTTTAAAAAAGTGAATTCATATTTGGCGACGAACTCGAACTCACTCTTGCCTGAAGGGGCCCCCGGATAACAGGGTGAGATACCTATCATTTGGATTTGGATTTTGCAAGTTTTAATTTCCACGAATTTACAGCTGGCACTTATTTTATTTTATTTTTTATTGACTTATCTGTGTATCAGTGTATCAAAATGATAAAATGTTTATTGTAAATATTATTATATAATAAAACTTAATGCAAAAAAATGTCTAAACTATAAAAGGGGTTTTTGCCTATTTAAGGGGAGGCATAGGATTCTGTTCAGCCGGCAAATCAAACGAGTGTCTTTGTAGAATTATCACATTTAATGTTATACGGGCTAGGGCACGACTTGGCGTTATTACATACCAATGAGGACTGAGGAGCCGTGGGCCGGCATGTCCCTACTTGCACGGCGCGCGGCGAGGCGAGGGGGGCGAGTCAGCCGTTTCATATTACACCCTCCGCGCCCGTCGTTGTGTGTAGGTACATACCGGCACAGGTTATTTATCAAGAATTCTTTCAGATTGGCGCTAAATTCAATCAATGATTGTTAAATATTTTTATAAATATATTGTACGAATTTATCTTCATTGCATTAGATCTAACTGCAGGTACACAAAGCTTATTTCTATCGCGAAGGTTGTATAAGATTTGTTGTTCCCCTTGCCTTTGAATATTACATAGATTTTTATATTTTCCTATGCTTACTTAAGGCACAAATAAATTACCGGCTGTTAATATATGGAGCTCAATGAATAGCGGCTTACATGTATACGAGACCCTGTCATAATTCGAATCTCTTTCTACTGAATTTTCATTACTTTGCTAATATCTGTGCTGTTTCCCCATACCTCCAATCCATACCTAAACATGGACTTAGAGTAAGCATAATAAACCATTTTCAAGGTTTGTAATGTGCAAGTTTTTGTCAGTAGGGTAATTGCGCTGGTTTCCCGACCGGGTTCAGTTTACGACCATTTCATTGTCTTGTTGCTTACAAAACAAGTTAATAAGGATTTGGAGGGTAATATGTCATTATTAATTTTTTGAAACATATTTTCAATAACTATTCTTTGAGTAAAAACAAAAATCGAAACTGGCTACACTATACAGTGGAAACACCAAATTTCTCAGTTTTCGGTAACATTGCAAAAGCGAATACGTTGAAGTATTTGCAGGAAAAATAGTGCAAGGGGATCATCGCGAAGTGAGTTTTAAGCAATTTTTACTTACTTCTGCAACGTAACTGGGTTCTTTTATCAAGATTATAGATCAAAGAAGCCTTCAGAATGGATATTATTCATGTGTTTTATCAATTATTTGGAAAAACGTGGTGGTCGGAAAGTGGAATAGGAATTCAACCACAAATTTAGTTTTCGACCGGGTGGTCGGATTACTAACCTAAACGCAGAGAAATTGATTTGTCTTTGTCTTACAAAATAACTTCTCATGAGCCATTTTCTTTTGTCTAGCTCCCTCCTTCTTCATTTTAAATCAATCCAGTTAGTTTACGACCACTTAATATTGTAATATTAACGAAATATATCTAACAATATCAATAGTGGTCGAATACTAGAAGAAGATGCATTTTTATGGTTCAGTTTCCGACCACCTCATTTTGTATGGATAATTTGGTGGTCGTAAAATGAAAACTAGCTTTACTGCAATCTGGTGTGCGACCAGCCAAAAACACATTAATTTCACCTTGTTTAATATTAACTTTTAACAAAATAAAGGCGTAAGTGAAACTGAAAAACAAACCTATAATCAAACTAGACAATTAAATAAACATATGAAATCTACATACACATCTAAATCTAATCTAAATAAATATCTACATAAAAACAATACTTAAAGAGTTGAAAAACTCAAGAAAATAACCAAGAGATCATATCATATACACGACATGATCAGAGGATCAAACAGAATCCACTATCTACAGAGGATAAATCTGAAGAGGTAAATCAGTTACGTACCCAATCAGTTAGCTAAGTAATCGGAATAATAAATGTAATTTAATTGAGCTGAACTTCTTTCTGAATCCAGATCAAATTTCCGGATGAAGAAGTTCAAAACTTTTAATACCGCTAGAACGATGACTTTACTCCTTTCTCTAAACTCCATCTACATAACACATATCACGATAATTTTAAAAATTGGATCGTTTGTGTCAATGAATGGAGCACCTACTCAAGTCATCGGGAAAGCACCAATATCATCCCAAGACAGGAGACTCAAGGATAAATATGATCATTTCATAATATAAATAGAAATGCCAAATAAATTATGCACAGCAACAGAAACACTAACAAAATTTGACATATCTATTGAAGCTATGCTTCAAATCAACATATCAACGAAAAACCATATCAGGTTAACACAAAAGCACAATCACCGCCTCAAGACAGCGCTCCAATAACCACTTCCACTTTATTTATCAATTCAGACGAAATATGAAGTAAAGATATAATGCAAACAGAAATTCCAAAAAGTTCGAATCGCCTATGAAAAGGTTAGTTCATATAAACAAATCAACCGAAGATTTAACTCAAGTCACCGAACATGCACAAATGCGAAGCTTAGCCAACACAACGACATTAGCATCTCGTTCAAAAGCAGAAGACATTCAAGACTGCATGAATGACTATTTACGAATTACTAAGGTGATGAAAACAGTGACACTATGATACCGATTATGACAGTCCAAATCAATCCAAAATAGTAAACAGTATCTATATCCATTTATTGAACATCTTTATCTTCCTGAGCTAACAGAACTTAAAAAAATACTAAAGCTCAAACTCCTGCAGTTATTTAATCAGCGGCGTGGCGGATGTACTATGATAAAAAAGAGAAAGCGAATCTCCAGAAATAATGCAATCAAAGAAAGACATGCCCAATACTTTTACTTAATAAGCAACGAACAAAATAAGACAAACAATCTACTAAACAGATAAATACTCATGTTTAACAGACTATTGATACCAATAGTTACTGAAAGATAGCAGAAAATCAAAGATAATATAGTTCTGAAAAAAACACAGAAACTCAATTGTGCACTATTTGAAAACCTATTAATAAGTGGCTGTGAAGATGATGGAAAAAAATCGCCTGTTACTTCTGCGTTTGCAAGTACCACCTCAAATGTACCGACTTTTCAGGACTTTTCAATGAGGCCGTACAAGAAAAACATTGTTAATGTAACAAGGGCTTAGTTAGAAGTAGTGAAGTTAAATATAATATTACATTTTACACTTGGGTTTTGAAGAACAATTATCTGAACATGACAATTATTCAAACTATGCCATGGTCGTAAACTAGAATATGTGGTGGTCGGAAACTGAGTAAAGTGGTCGAAAACTAATTTTTTGACCATTTTTTTAGTTTGATTTTTTTTTTAAATAACTACTGAATGTGCACTGATTATATAATTTTTACTTTCAACTAAAATTACCAAACTCCTTTTATGAATACTAAAAGTCTATACATCATTCATAAAAATATTTTTTATTTCAGTTTGAAGTTCGAAAAGTAACTAACTGGTCGTAAACCGACGCACCTACCCTACTTTTAAATCGTAACATGCATTAGCTTACTTATTGCACACACTGTCTTCTTGCTCCTTCCATCTTAATTTACTTCTAACGTCACACCGATAAAGTTAATTACTTCTGTTTTCATTCTGAGTTCAATATTATTTTTATTGTTTATCTTTTTGAATACCATGTATTTGCCTTTGGCTTTATTTAATTTTAAATTATTCGAATTAAATCAGTGGATTAGTTCTTCTAAAATGGTTTTAAGGTATACATTTAATCTCTACTTTTTTAATTTACAATACAGCTTGTATCATCTGCACTTTGCACTTGTTGAAATTGCATGGTAAATAATTAACGAAGACTAAAAAAATTAAAAGACCAAGCACAGACCCTTGAGAGACGCCATATTCGGTAGTATTTTCTTTTGAATGTGCACTCATCTTTTCTCCAATATGATTACAATAACTTATTTCTGCATATTGTTTTACGCAACTATTACTCACCTGACGTAAACGCTTATCTTACTCTTTTTAGTATTCTTGTCTTGTCTTCATTATTGTTTTTCAATCAATTAATTTGTTATTGTATATGCGTTCTCTTGACCTGAAAGTCACTCGGTGCTTCACTGATATTAATGAATTGAACAATACAAACGGATAGATATATAGTGAGTATATGCTTGTACCAATATAGTATAAAACTTGCACGAATGTTATAAAATCTACGAGAGGGAAGAAATTGTTTGAATCAGGGACCGAAAGCCTACCTATATTTTTTTTTATGTGACTGGACTTGGATGGCTAATACCACACCTTCTGTCATGGTATTAGCCCAACACACCACATCGGAACTGGGTGCCATGACAGGACCTTCCTTATATTGCACGGCTGCATTGAACTGGATGGAAAACACGGACAATTTTCATTGCCGCTTCGAACATCGTTCATCCAATGCGATGGAGTGCATGATTTGGAGTGCAGGAGTAATTTATGCCCGTCCGTAGGCCCCTTCACCACTACCACGCCACCCACCACCTTGGCTACCTGCAAGGCCCCGCCGCCGAAGGACCGAGGCCCTTCACCAGGCGCAAGGCGACCTGCAGGCGCCCAGCGTTCCGTCTGATGGAGGTGGTGGTGCCCAGCGCGTCTATCGGTCGAAGCCAAGGCTCGCGTCCCTGAGAACGCGCCAACACCACGACCGGCGCTGGTGGAGAGGACACATAAAGTGGCGTGTTCCGACAGACGCTCGGGAAGACGTGTGCGCTGAGTTATTGGCGTGGTGCCAGATTAGGAGCCGGTTTCCTGACTTCGGCCGCTTGTCACACCAAGTTGATAATACTTTTGGGGCACAAAATGTCACATACACTGGGCGGATTTAATACCTTGGCAGCCCTTTGTCTTTGGACGATTGGCGCCCCCTACTTCCTGTAAAGCCCGAAATTATAGTTTTTCTTTAAGTATGAATTTAAAGTAAAATATAACGAGTCCGTAGGTAAATGATTAAATTATGTCAATCAGAGACTTTACATATTGATGCTTGCTATCAGTTTTTAAACTTTGGCGGATAATTTTACAGAGGGCGCGACTACAAAAAGAATAATCTCACCAAGTTTTGCCGCCCCCGCAATTTTTCCGCCCTAGGCCCGAGGCCGAGATAAATCCGCTCCTGGTCACAACTAGGTATTCAGAGTTATTGCCGCCGAATTTATAAATCACCAATTGACCCTATACCAATGCAATTGAACGGTACTGTCGGATCCAGGCTTTGAATTAGAAAGGGGTAGTTGAAATGTAAGAACCACGCCCCAAAGCTTGGTGGGCATGTAGTAATGATCTTTTTTTGTTCTCATTCGACATATTATAACGAAAACTAGCCGCTTCGGCGTGGAAATATAACCTTTCCGAAGTGGACATTTTAACACTTCCAGATTGTTGTTGGTTCTTGACGGTTTCTCGAAGTAACATTGGACCTTCATTCCGGAGGTCATTCCGGGCGTGTGGAGTAGGAATTGGAACGCACTCCTTTTTGGAGCCGGATTGACCCATCGCTACTCTACGGGCCGGTGCACGAAAGGACAAAACATTAAAATCAACGTCAACGTATGATTAAACGCGTCACTTTGTATGGACAGTTGGAAAGAACTCCATGCGTTTCACTAAAAGTGACGTGTTTGAACATTGATTAACTCAGCCGTCTATTCGTGCAATCGGGGCTACATGGGTAAATGTTTTCGATAAGCAAGGGCTCTCGCTACTTGTTGTACATTCTAAAGAAGAGATGTTAAACGACCTGAATCAATTTTACTTTCCATGTTAATACTTATACTTATTCCTGGTTAGGGAGTTCCTTCAGGAAAATGGTGATTGTGCAATAGCAGTCGTATTTTCGTGTATCATAACAAAAATATACAGTATTTTTGTATATTATAATTTATTTGATAACATTAACAGATGAAAATTTTAAAAACATGAAAAAGAAAATAAACGAAGACACAGGGGTTAAGAGCCAAGGTAAAATACTTCGTCCAGCGGCGACACGTATGGCAGTGTTCCCATCACGCTTGCTGCATTGCCCCTCTGGATAGCAATGCTCAGTCTTTGTGTTAAATAACTTGCTGACATTTTGTCTCCTGTTAAGTCTAATTTTCTTTCCGATTTCATAAATAAAGGATTTGGCGCTCTCACACCACGGGCCGAAGGTCTCAACCGCGAAAGGAACAAATAAATAATTTTGATCGGTTATTGCCTGGTATTTTTTTATTTTTATACTTGCTGCTGACTCGGCAGCCGAACCTACTTTTGATGCTGAGTGCGTGACGTGTGAGGGGGCCAATGTGTCCACACATGTGGCATCCCAAACGAGAGATTTGCCCTCTGACCAGGGAACTAGGGTCATCCCGTCTACCCGTTTCCCATCATTGCGTGAAAGGTTGGGTTCCAGTATGGATGGAATGTTTATCGAGGCAAGTGCGCGTCTGATAATCTCGTTTAACATTGTATGACGTGGAAATCGGCCAGCGCTTCTGCTACTTTTTTGTCAAGACTATATCAGTAAGTACATAGGTACATATCTTAGCACCTAAAGGCCTCATGTCGGGTCGGAAAATGTCGGAGAGGACATCACATATCCAACCAAGCACGCGCTCGCTATATGAATACCATCTACCTACTTATATTATATTATACATTAAGAGATTATTGTTCTGTGGGTAGAAGCCCAGATTGTTCGCAAGACAACACGATAAGCGAGTCTCAAAATGTAAAATTTCAGCAAAACAAAGATATTTACGTGCGTGAAGATCAGAGTTTATCGACTTGCCTTTATTAATTAGCTTATAAAATGAGTTTTAAAACAACATTAATTGGCAGATTTACAACGCATGAACGGCTGCCTTCTTAATACGAAGGTATGTGGTAAGATAATTGTCACAAATTGAGGTAACAACCGTCGGAGTTGCATCTCACGTCACAGATAAAATGCAATAACTTGTTTCGATTACAGAAGCACGGAAAGGGGTTCTGTACTAATAATCATAATTATTGAACAATGTATTGTTTCCGATTTCTCTAAAACTGTAATGTAAACCACAGTAATGCTAATGGCTTTCTAAGCCTCAATTACGAGTTACAATTAAATTATCGAAAAATCGTTAAGATCATCGATGCCGGCATTTGAAGGATACACTAAATCGCCCGTCCACGGATTTCTATATTTTTTTTAAGTGGATACACACATTTAAAATAATCCATGGACGGGCGATTTAGTGTATCCTTTAAATGCCTGCTCTATTCAGTATGTAAACCTGCGGCATCGATGATGATAGCGATTTTTCGATAAGTGATTTGTAACTCGTAATAGAGGCTCTGTTTCCAGTAACCGATCAGCTGTTAATTGCCAGTGTGGGTCGCGAAAATCTCGGAATTTCAGCTATAGGTACCTAACTGGTAGCGCTGGTATCGAGCTGTTGCGCATGGTCAGTTCTTGCCTACTTACTTACGTAGGTACTCATAGACGTTCATTTGCGAAAGCGCTGAACCGAAGAATCCGAATTGCCAGACCCCTCTGTTATAAAATAAAATCCAAGACAGTAGAAGCTTAAGAAAAAATAAGGGCATATAGTGATTTATCCAGCGTCAAAAATGTAGGTATTCCTTGATATATTTGGAGCAAAAAAGGTAGATAACATTTTGTTTAAGACCCCAACAAAATCCCCCTCCCCATGCATTTTTGTAAATACCTAACTATACACAAAATTTCTGGGCAGGACGATTTTTTAATTCATACAATAAAATGTTGTCCACATTTTTTGCTTCAAATAAGCCTATAGGGGTACCCGTTTAATAAATGAGTGTCACCTAGCAATTCAACCATTTGGCGCAAACATTTCGATGCTCAAAGTTATTATTATCAATGTAAAAAAAAAAATATGTGGCAACAACTGTGATAATTCCCATTCACTAGAATTACAAATTTTATGTACAAGAACTTTACCCAGGAATATTTATATCTGTCAAAGACAAAATACGAAACAAATGCTGATTATAAAAATAATGTTGTCATGCGGGCTGGCTGGCCGACGCTAGCCTACATCAAACTATAATGTTGATCTAAAATCGAAATGAAACCGTTGTAATTAGTTTTTTTATTATCTTTATTTAAAAACTGTGAGATAAAACATATGAAACTATAGGTAGGTAATTGTTATACCTACTCTATAATGAAATTTAGCTTCAAATTAAATGTACTGACTTTAGGTAAATAAGTATTTATCTTTTTGGTGACCTTTGCGGTCAATGACACTTTGTTAGTGTACAATATTATCCTATTAAGTTTTTTTTTAATAATAGACAAATATATTTTATGTTTACTCGTAAAAGACATATTGTACATATACTTACATAAATAAAATAGTAATATGTTTACAATAACAACTACTCAATAGGTGTCTAATTTATTATTATCCATAACAGAAGTGGTATGTTTCCAATAAAAAAATATTAAATGCATTTAATATCAACCGAAAATGTAATGTGACCGTGCCAGATAAAGAAATAAGTTATTGTGAATGGCATATCAGCATACATTATTTCTCGTAAAATTGTCATAACATTAATTAATTAATCACAGTCAAAATAAAAAATGGGAAAATATCCATTTTGTCTACTTACACCTAAGTTACATGTAACAACCAAGTACTTACCTAATAACGTAGATACACAAATTACAAAAATATATAGGTAGGTACTAAAATAAACATTTTCAAATAATTGAGCCAAGACTTGGATTGGTTACAATTGATAGGATTGATAAGGTACACAGTTCAGGTAATCTGTAAACAATGAGAAATCCAATTGATTGGCTATTTTAAATAACAACATATACACATACACATAAAATATATACAGTGAAATGGATGGCGCCCGGAAATATGAAATTATTAAATGTTATGGAGCAAGCACCAACAATACATAGTTGTTGAATTAGATGTCTATATACTACAATAAATTCGTTCTATTGGCTACATTTTATTTTCATGCAGGGCTGTTATTAAAAGGATCAAAGAAATATCTGGAAAACAATGTGAAGTTATTTACTATTTTGCTAGTGGAACTTTGTCACAGCAGTTTTTATGTGTTGTATAACATTCATGATGTAAACGACTTACCGCTAGTATAGGCTAAAATATAATTAAAATGTTTTTGGCAATAATTCATATTTAGGAAAATTAATTAAAAACATTTTGGGTATGTTCTAGCTATAGTATATGTGTATGTTGCTAGTCTTTAATGGAGTTTACTGTGTAGGATTTAGCAGAATCAATTATTCTAAAATAAGTACCAAAATTAAAGTTATGTTGCACATTGGAAGCAGATATTGCGGTTTTAAATAATGTACTTGCGGTCGTTTACATGTTGTATGTATATTGCTGCATTTTTTAATTATTACAAAATATACCCAGCAGGACTCTAATAGCATACGGCACATCTTAAACAACCACTCATCTAAACAAATTCTAGCGTTCAATTTGGCAGGAATTGTAGTCAGTTAGTTTGCTCGGTCAATGTTATTAGATAAACCTAATTTGTTAATTAGAGAAATACAAATAACATCGACTTGTTAAGATGAGTACAAAGCCCTTTACAAAGACAAATTATTCTAGCGCTATTTTATGCTATTAATATTTATCATCCATTTTCCCTACAATGCATTGGCCGTCATTTCTATTTTTAGGTCCCTAAAAATCGCGCATTGCTTTTATCTGTAGCAGTTTATAAAATATGAGCTGATTTTTTTTTAATCAATGCAATGGCAGGATTTTGACAATCTAGCCTAGAGGAATCGTCATTTGTCGGAAAAATCTTAAAATCTAATTGGCAATGAGTTTTCATTGCTTGAATGCTATTATGTGTTTTCAATACATATGTATGTCGATGTATGTCAGTATTTATTGTTTATTTTTATAGTATAAAAATTAAACAAAAATAGTTAAAGTTATTCACAATGACCGTTTAAAGTAACAAAATTAAGCAAACAGGGCAGCTTCTTGTCGGTTCGACTTTGCCAGAGAATGTCGAGCGGAGTCGTATTTACTACATATAATATTCACAACGTATATAAGTATTTATTTCCAAAAAATCAAAACCATGCATATCGTATAATATTCACAACGTATAATTTTATACGTGGTGCATGAAGAAAGTTTAAAAATAGAATCAACTCTTTGCATCATGCAGAACGTATAATAGTCACAACGTATAATATTCCTTGCGTGAATTCACAAAAAAAGAAAACCATGCAGAACATATAATATGCCAGAGAAGCACTGCATAAAGCACCCTAATACGATACATTTAAGGCTGAAATTGCTACGAAACGATATTTGTTAAAGAGTAACAATTTGCTACAATTTCGAAAGGCCACCTTACGCTAATGGAGACGGTCGAAAAGTCGCGTGCGAGTATACGCTTTAAAAGTTGTGCATGGTTTTAAAATTTTGTTAAAATATGATATTATACGATCTGCATTTTAGACGTTCTGCCGTTCCCCCGTCGAGCGGACTGGCAAAAACATTGTTGATGAATCTGAATGTGTTATATACATCTAAACAAAGAACATGAAACATAGGTTCTTAACTATCACAATATTGAAACATTCAAAATTAACAAATATTTAAGAGGAACACCCACTTGAAATTGCACACAATGTTTTATGCAAAAAAATGCGAGTGACAAAAACAATACTTACATGCATAGTTTATTTTAGATTTTTAATGGCAACATGGCGACCTATTAGTGTGTTAGTGCTAAGTGTGTGAGATTAGTGCATCTACCTATATTGTGTGATGCGTGCGATTTATGGCATAGTTGGCAATTAAATGGCAGTTCAGAGCCAGTGATGCCAAAACGAGGATTGAACAAAGTGCGATGATGAAAGCGAATGTCATGGCAACTTGGATTGTTTATAATGGAATAGGAATTTTGAGTGCAACATGTTTATTGCACTCAAAATTCGGGCAAAAGGTACAAATTAATGCCCGAGGCATTCTCTACCAGTCTACCTTTGGGTATCGTGAGCAGTAGTGCGAGTAGCAGTTTTTACTGCTCGGCTGTACTTCAATGAATGGCAAGTCAACTCGATTTTAAGGCATCAAACTTCCAGAATTTAGGCACACAGACAATTGGGGAATAAAAGAGAATAGTTCAGTGCCTGCTGTCTGGCACTGAATTTTGGTCCTTTTAAAGCGAATCATTTATCTGCAATGAGAGAGAAATGACAGAGGCGCACTCAAGAAATGTTTTATGCTCTCATTGAGTATTTTAATTGAAGCTTTTTTCATGTAGTGTTTAGATCTTTTTGAAAAGGCTAAGCGTGAGCGTAAATGAGCGACTATTTCGAGGGGGTGTCACAAGTGTCCTGGAGAAATTCCCGAACGTTTGTGTTTCGTGCACACACGATCTGCGAGTGACAAGTTTCTATGTAAGAACAAATCTAATAGTCTGCGACGACGTACATGAATACCGACAACTAGATACACATTCTGACTGGCCGCGACTCCCAAAATGTCTATAGGGTTGTCAATTTTATCACACAAATACAAATAAACATATCGAAGTGTCGCAGCGTGCGCGCGGCTTTACTGGCCCTCGTCGTCGGAGCTGAGCAGCGTGGTCTTCTCGTGGTAGTTCGTGGAGATGGTGGCGACGCGCTGCGGCGGCGCGTGAGTCGCTCCCCCGCCGCCCGCCGCCTCCACCCCGCAACCTCCGCCGCGCCCCGCGCCCACCCCGCCGCCGCCCGATCGCACCACTGCACATAGCACAGTTAGATCTCATATGCGGCGGTATCGAATAGTTACGACGGGGATCATACTACATACAATGCGATTCAAATAAGAATAGGGTAGAAATCACCGCCATTTTGAATGTCAAACTGCTAAAACGCTCACTTCACTTCACAAACTTCAGTACTTTGCGGCGGTGTTGCCGCGCACTTTCCCTCGCGAATACGAGTGAAGTTAGTCACGACCCCGTCCTATTCTTATTTGAATCGCGTTGTACATCAAAACCGTGAAGTTTCTTTGCGGGTTCTTCTTTACTGGGTTGATCGAATCCGCGGATCTTTGTGACATAACTTAGTGTAGTTTGACTACCAAGAAGTTTAAATATTTGAAATGAAAAAAAATATATATGTTCTGTGACAGTGGGGACTTTTTTTCTGGGGCGCACCACCGCCTTAAATACAGTATGCGATATGTTATGGAGCTTGCACACGACGCGCGGAAGTGTGCGAGTGGTACGAAACGTTCCAACCTTTACCACGCATCGGGAGCATATGGGAAGGAACAAGGAAAAGAACTCGGTTAAGAAGCGTACTTCCAGAATAGCACGCTGTTTCCCAGACACGCTTGCATGGAGTGTTATAGGTACGTATCACGCCTTCAGTAAACTGGCGTGTTGGAGCTGCTGTCGAGTCTATTCGGTATTATCACATGGCGGTTTCAATGGTGTGAGTTGCCAGAGGTCGCACACCTCAAGGAAGCTGTCTCATCAAAATATTATTTTGATACGCAAAATATATGTAGGATACGTAATAAGAAAACATGATGGTTACCTTCGTCTGGACAGCGCTGCTTCACCTATCGTACATACAACCCTACACATATAACTGAAACATTGGTATTACCCTGCCCCGCAAAGAGCAGATCAATATAAATTAAAGAGATCCAATTGAAAATTAATTAAATATGAAATCCATTAAAACAATGATTAACCTTATCATCATTTATGTAAGACAGAAAAAAAAACCATTCATGCATGCAGAAAGGTGTGCAAAAACAGGTAGTCAAAGCAGTAAGGGGGTTAATCTGTACACGGAGCTGAACGTATTCTATTCCACACCTTCTTTTTAGAGACCAAAAATTTCACACTTTATTTATATTATTTATATTTATTTATATATATTTATATTTATTGTATTATTCTTAATTACCTGCACGAAAATTTTATGGGGAGCATTGATCGTTACTTCCTATTTATTGATGGGAGGATGATTTTTGTATCTAAGTGAAACGTCATAGAATAGTATTTTCAGTTTCGTGTGCAGAATCACCTCCTTACAGCTCTAGCTGCCTGTCTCTGTTCACTGATTATTTCGCAAGTTGTAAAATGCGTTTCCAAGGAAACTTAAACATCATATGCAATATAATATTGTAAATAAGTTGACCTAATCAGACAATTAAGATTATTGTTTTTCCAGATTATTCCATACAATATAAAAAGTTTCGTGTGACATGTAGAAACGACCCTCCAAATGTTGTTTTCTGTTTTAGACCTTGTGAAACCCATTGGTTGGCATCAGTTGATTAATATTTCTCGAACAGACACACGTATTCATCTATACACGTCTACACAAACAAACAAATCCCACTCATACATATGCACTAATAATCTGTTGTAATATTATATAGTTTAGAAGAGGTAACTATTTGAATTATACTACTTTTTAGTCTCTATTTCCTAGTTTAGGGAAAATAATATGAATAATTTTGTATTTTTATTGCGAAATAACAAGGCGTCCGGATTATCGTATAGCAAAAATAATTTCCCATGCAATAAATTTGATTTATTTACTGCGTGTTCCGTTCTGAACTGTAAACGATTACACTGCTTAAAGCGTATACAAGCGTACCAATCAGACTGCACGCTCAAATCTGTAAGCATTACAAATGATTCGGACCGTTTGTGTGCGCGGTTCCGGAAACAAAATAACAAACATGGAACAAATTACATTAATTGTAGCAGTTCACCTTAAATTTGAACCTAATTAAATGCTCTAAGCTGAACTTGAGTGCTCAACTGAGGGAGATTCAACGGTTTGTGAAAAAACACGGTGAAAAGATGACAGACTACGCTTTAGAAATGTCAAAAAGTGACATTGACAGTTGCACACACAGTGCCCTACCTCCAAACGTGAGCACTGTGTGCTAACTGCATTGTGTGACGCAGCGATGACGTCATACCGTTCACGGGACGCCATTTTGAGGGCTGTAAGCGCGAATCGGACCAATTGTGAATGCGCTTTCGGTAATGATCGTTCAAATCGGAACGCGACCTTATTCTACACAACCACATCACTAAAAATAGGACAATATGCTATAGTAGTGTATAAATAAGTAAAATATATTACATACATATTTGTAAAGTAAAATTGTTTTTCAATACAAGTTTCGGAATTACGTACATATGTATTAACTATAATCAAGGTTAATTCGACCGCCACCTGTCCGGATCATTGGGATCACAGGGCTTAGTGGAGGTCCAGATTATAGAGGTTCTACTGATTTCTACATCTATTTCTATTGAGGAACTCATTTAATAAAATACAAATATGCTTAAAGTTTATTTATTAATAAAATAGTGTATGAATATTATAAACAATTATATTTTGTTGCAGGCAACTGGTGAGGTAGAAGTGTAGAGTGTACCTGCGCGTCACTTCACACCAGCCAACATAACTGATACTAGGTCTAACCATGTGTTACTGTCATTGCAATAAGGCACAATTCGATCGTATCCGCGGATCAGTATGAGTATGACAATAAGAAATTAAAGAAATGAAATGGTGGCAAAGAAACGATAGATTTCAGGGGAGTAACCGGCGTAAATTGTGATAAAATAAAAGAGTGAATTCTATCGAAATATTTGACATCCACCTCTTTGTTGTCCAACACACAACTATACCAACACAAATGGTTCTGCCCAATTACACCATCATGCTTGATTGTCAAAAGGTTAATATTTTAAGAAAATTAAATTTTCCTTGATAACTATGCTACGCTACTTAAAGTTTTAATAAAAAAACAAAGTATAAACTTAACTAATGTTACACAAATTCAAATGATTTGAAAGTACCTTAAATCTACATGAATGCCTAGTTATTATCCACTCTAACAAGAATGATAATGGTAATTGGTGCGGTTCTAAAGAAAACCACACCACAAAACCTTGAACGAGTTTTTGAGTCAAGCACACGGGAGCAAATCCGTTTAAACACACAAAAGATTTGTTCTATTTTGTCCTTTCTCCTTATTTAATATATAGTTTCAAATAAAAACTCGAACCATATTATTCGCATTTGACAGATATCGCCGTACGGAAAAGTGTGTTTAAGCCGATTACCCCAATTGTACCGCTTGGATAGTACTTATTAAACAAGTCACATGGCCAGTTTAGCAATACATCTTACCTCATACACCTGATTCGTTATTAGGTTTCTGCCTCTCCTGGGTTCCTCTGTACAAGTCTGGATTAAATCCACATGCCTCAATACAGGTTGTTCAATGATCTACCCGACCAACTTGAGCAGTTCTAAAAAAAGTTTTGAGATCCAACCGTTTCATCAAATTCGTTTCTCTGGCGCACCGCTACTGTATGGAGCTGTCTGCCCGACAGTTTCTCTCCTCATAGCTTCTAAAAATTTACTTAAAAGTAATTTAAACAAGCACTTTGGTCTCTCGCCACGGCCATCTAAACCGGTTTTTGATAAGAAAATAAAATTATAAGGCTGTTCCAAAGCTTGTTGTTAGAAAGATGTGATAAATGATTCATATGTCTCATGTGAAAAAATATGTGTATCAAGTAATTTTTAACTGCGCACGCGGAAAAGAATGCCATTAATCGAGTTTAGTTTCTTCATCGGAAAAATTCACAACTCGTAAACTTGCAAGTGAAAATTACACCCTTATACGGTTCATATAAGTTCCGGAATCGCTAATAAAGTTTGTCGGGGAGGTCAATGAACGTCTATAGCATAACAAAAGAAAAGACTATTATAAACAAAATTTAATCAAATCACAGAAATAAAACATACATTCACAACACACAACATCAACACGGAATAAAGTACAGACCAAAAGAATAGCATGGCATTGAGTAGACCTGCGGTTATATAATTTGGAAATTTCTGCCCGAATTAGACTGAGTCATTGCTGTCAATGTGTGCCCGTTTAAAAACCAACTAAATATTTACCAACGGGAACAGTGGTCAATGTGCTATAAAAATATTTTAAATATTTTCTAGATAAGGCCTGTCAGCCAGGGTTTCGTAAGGGAGTGTAAATGTCTGATGCTTATGGGCCCACATTTATTCACGTCTCTTAACTCACCGATGTATGGTGGGCATACAGGGTGTGTAGTCAATATAGATGAATAAATGAAACCATAGACAATACTAGCAAATCAATGACAAAACAATTTTTTCTCCCCAAACATTTTTGGTGATATTACTCAAACAAAAATTATTATCATGAGACGTAAGACAGTTTCTAAGGATTCATAAAATCTTACAGAAAATAATGTAAATGATTGTGAACCCTACAAGCCCCTGGGTTTACATAGTCAAGGCCAGGTCACATATGTGGAAAGATCTCTTTTAGAGAAGTGTGATTTCGTTGCTTGGTTAGACTAGCGAGGTGCTACCAAATGCCAGAGAAAACTTAACTACTTACTAAACTATGTATTTACTCATGATCCGAGCAATGAAATTAGAAAATACAAAAGATCAAAGACGTTTCTGACGCCTTTCAAGTTAATTTCAGCTCAACAAGGAGGTGATTAGTTTTAATTAAAAATCACAATTCATTCAAGAATAAAGTGATTACAATAATTAAATGTTTACCATTTAAGTGAAAAGATGAATGAATTTAGTGTGCTAGTTAGTAAATCAATGTGTTGTGTTAGACAGACTAAAATTAGGGTTCCGCAATTATTAGATAGACTTTGTTTTTTTTATAACTTGTGAAAATATTTTGCGAGTCCACCCAATCGATTTGCATTGGAATGATTTGCTTAATGTTGTTATTGACAATAAATCTATCGATAGTAAACATAAACCAGTTTAGGGAAGATTATAGAATTGTAAAATAGAAGGATTCCACTATGATTTCAAATGTTTTGATAATTACGCAACTAAAAAATTTAGGATACAGTTTTTTTTAAATATATATACTCAATGATGCTACGGAACCCTACAATTCAACCTCTCAAACTCTCTCAACAAATGTATCTTCCTTAAAAATTACGAAAGTTAATATTGAATGAATGAACTTTGTTGAAGTTCAAATTTCATGCTCGGTACACGGGCCGTGTCCAGCTTTAGCAACTAAACAATTCCATTAAATTTATAATTATATTATTTATGTGAAACTATTAAAGTTATAAGTCACTTAAAATAATCTAAAAACGTCCATAAATTTCATAACTCGCGCCATTAATGAAACAATATGAAAATGGCCATTAGTACTCTTGTACGAGGCTCGTATGGTATGCAAAACTTGTACATGGTCGATATGCAGATTTTTTTTTAATATTGCTAAAGTCGAAAGAATATCCGACCAAATTTTGACAGCTGTTGGGCCATGCTGATAGATCAACATGTAGATTTGTATGTTTAGGGGGAATTATGAAGAAGCTTTGAAAAAGTTATGAGCCCAAAAAGTGCTGACATCTAGTGGTTGAGTAAAGAAATCCTTCATCCCCTTAACTGTTGAATTGTATGTTGCCAAAAGTCTAGAATTTTAGGTAGGTGTATGTGTTAAAGCATTTCTTTTGGCTCGTTTTAATTATCCGCAATCGGGTATTTCTTACAATTTTCCTAGTCCACCTACGACCTTCCTCTAGTGTCCAGTACCACACAGTACATCATGTTATATTATGCGCTAGTCCATTGATGGAGGTAAAATATAAATTCTGTATTTAAATACATCCTACACATTAGATAATGGTCAAATTTAAGTACTTATGTGTAAATGCAGCTTAAATCGTCCAAACGAGATTTTTCTAAACTAGTAATTTAAAGCATAACACGGCCCGTACATGTATTATGAATACAGCGAGATACAAACTATTAAATGTTTTATGTTCAGGCAAAATGACAGCATGCACTGCTGCGGTGGCGTTACAGTTTCTCATAAGGCAGTTGAGAGGTGACATCTGAAAGAAAATCATAAACAAAACAGTAGTACAGTTCTCCGGGTTGCCCAAGTGACAACGTAAGACAACATGCGTTGCGGAACCAGCGGTGGGGTCGTGCAACCGGGAAAAATGTATTAAGCGTCATGCAGATAAGACACAAAAATATTAATTTACCATTAAGGGTAGACTTCCCGGGACGGATTTATGCTCAACCCTTCAAAGCGCCAGCCGCTACGCAGAAACCAAATCCGATATATGTTTGGTTTTGCGCAGCCGTTTTCGAGTGAAGGGGGCAGACATCCATCCCGACAAATATACACTTCCATACTAGTCCCGTCCCCATACAAACGTGACCACAAAATAATGTGGTAGATAAAGAATGTAAAAACATTTTTATAATGTTTTATGTCTTTTTCTTTTTTTATAATGTTACCCAGAACCATTGTTATGGAGAAGCGACTTGTTTGGTGAAATTCAAGATTAAGAAAACAATTTAGGACCAAGAATGTGGTTACCATCTAGTGGCCGTCAAAAGGAAACTTTTTTAGATATCATTCTCACCAGGGACCTGTCTGGTCAAATTGAATGCTCTAAAAATGAATTCTTCAAATTCTTAAAAAAAAAACACGATCTTATGTTGAACCTATTAGTTCATTTTAGTCTTCCTAGGCACTTTTTATATTAGGATTATAAGAGAAAAACATACCAATTTGGTAGGTGTTTGTTATATTCACATATAATTACAAACAGATTGAAACTATGTGTGCAAGGAATGTCAGTCATTAAAAAAGTGAATGGAACAATGTGGAATGTTGTGTGACAAAAGCATAACCCTGTATTTTAATCAAAGCATTGAACATTGACTGAAGCATAAGCGTTATTATATTAGCATGGCCGTCAAAAGATTACTAGTTTATGGCTCAAAATTATTGTGATATCATCTTCAGGTGAAATTTTTAAAGCAATAATCGCATCTGAATAGTCCGAATTGGGGAGGTTGTTGTTTTTTACAAGTCTTCAGATTTTAGTTCCAATGCAATCGAAGCAGATTTGTAAATTTTTTTGCAAAAACTCGCAAACACATTCGCATGGACCAACTGTGGACAGAATAGGCCCGACGGCACCAGAATCGTCCCGCACGCTCAGCATCAAGTGCGCGGGATGAAACCGCGTAAAGTCAATTAATATACGAGGACTTTGTTGTGTGCGGCTCTGCCATTTTTGCGTAATTTTTTGTGTGCTGTACTTTTCATTAATTGTCAAATTGATAATCTTTCAACGGCCTTACATATAAGTTTAGTCATGCAAAAGAATGAATGATAGAGAGCTGTTTTTTTACCACAGCATAAGCAGATCCAACCCATTAAATTATACTTACAGAGGGAATACAAAATTACTACACAAACTATTTACTTTCACCAAAAAGCCACAAACCAGACTGCTGCTCTTGTAATGTGTGATTAAAACATATGTTTAAACAAAACTGAGCTTGCTAATGCTATACCTTTTTGATCTTATTCTCATTACTTATCATGGTTTTTTACCGATAGCTTGACGTGTGCGGTGCGAATGACTCCAAAACCACATTTTCCTTCACCAGACGTGTCGAACGAGTGAAACATTTTCTACGGCTGTGATTTGTGCCTCGGAAGTATGTGAGCACAAATTAATCGCATCTAACTACCAAAAACATTTGCAATGTGCCCCAAAACCACCACCAACAAGCGTATTATGTTAACAAACAAAAACAGTTTCGTTTTGGACGTAATTTACTATTAAATATCACATCGTATTTTAGGGAATTTACGTGTATTTCGATGCCTTGTTTAAATGCACTGAAGAGGAAGTGAAGGAGAAGTGGCATTTGGCCACTAGCGCTACTGCCCAGTTTGGACAACGTTTGGGGCACATAATTGTATGGGAAGCCAACCACACGTCATGTACCATATAGGCCAAAAACGCCACCGTGTGCTTATGTGCTCTCGAAATGGGTTCGCAAAGTCAGTTCCCACCCAGAAAAACCCTATAATAGGTCTGCAACTATATTTGCTTGTAGCATGTACGTTTAAGAACAGCCCGTAAGCTATGCGCCTCATACAAACGTAGTTTACTAATCATTTGGAAACCGCTTTTCCAATTAAATTGATATTTAATATCTAATACCAGGTAACAAATATCTGTGTCTGCATGCTTTTGTTTTTTTGAATAATCCAAACCGAATGAAATAAATGCAAAAAAAAATCTTCATACGAATTTTGTTTTCTCTGTGGTTTGACCCAGAATACATTTACCGAAAAAACAAAGGCATGCAGACAGATATTTGTAGCCTAATATTAGATACCAAATATCAAGTAAGTTGGAACAGTGGTTTTCAAATCATTAGTAAACTACGTTTGTATGGGAGGCGAAATTTTCAGGGGTTTCGAAATTTTGCCTCCCATACAAACGTAGTTTAGTAATAATTTGAAAACCACTGTTCCAAAGTACTTGATATTTGGTTTTTAATATAAGGCTACAAATATCTGTGTCTGCATGTCTTTTTATTTTCGGTAAATGTATCCTGGTTCAAACCAAAGAGAAAACATAATTCGTATGAAATTTTTATTTTTGCTTTCATTTGATTCGGTTTGGATTTAAAAAAAAAAAAACAAACACAGATATTTGTTGTCTGATATTAGATATTAAATATTAGTTTATTTGGAGCAGCGGATTTCAAATGATTAGTAAACTACGTTTTTATGGGGGGGCATAGCTTACGGGCCGTTCTTAAGGGCAAGATAAGGGTATAACGCATTAATTAATTATCTTTAAAATTAACCACAACTAATTTCGATTATCAAAAAAGTAAATATGTAGGAAACAAAAAAATCTCTGGTGCTTTGTGTTCTCATATTAGACAAATATTCATGAACATACATAAAAAAAGTTTGATGACAGAATATAAGCGTCAGATATTTACCGTTATATGTTTTAAATATACACATTTTTATTACATAATTGAAATTTCAAAATAAGTAGTAGTTATTTTTAAAAATACTGTATCCATATTTTAGGTTTCACTTGAGCCTTTATGGAACTGAATGCAATCAGGTGTTATCACGCCCTTAAGTTGGATGGGTACTTTTATAAAATTGGAGATTACTTTTATAAAGCTGGTCTTATAGTAGGCTTGCTAAATCGCATATATCCTTCGTTTTTAATCGAGTACAAATGCGGTTTATAATTTTTTTCAGTCCAATCTTGAAGAAATTCTAATTGTCGACTCCATTTACTTTGAAGTTACAGAAAAATCCTTTTGTTTTTCTAAAAATTCGCAGAATATTGTTCTACAAAATTGTGCAGAAAGAAATTCCATTCAATGAGACGAAGGGCTGGTTACGTGAAGACTCATATATCAAGGACGGATATGTGGACCGTACATTACATACGTGCTAAGTGATTAAACCACTGGAATCTGTTAATTTGACCTCAACCTTAATACATATGTTGAAACTCACCAGAGCTGTACTGGGTGTACTGCTGATACTGAGGGTGGAAATTGTGGAATGCGTCCGTCATTATGTCCTTTGGGTTCATGGTCTCCTGCAAAACAAACATCGACAATGTATCCACAGATATTTGAAGTACAAGGTAGGTAACTCTTAGGAATCCGTGTTAAATGGTAGCTTAAAATAAACTGTAGCCTCAGGAACTACTTTATGGAATGCAGTGCCATGAGCTAATATAAAAACAGTGGTAATATTAGGCATCCATGTTCTGTTTAAAAAACCGGCCACGTGCTAGTCGGACTCACACACTAAGGGTTCTGTACCATCGTACAAGATTTAACACAAAAAAAAACATGTTTTAATCTTACCTATTTCTTGATATAGCGGCAAAATAAATACACACTCTGTGAACATTTCAACTGCCTACCTATTACGGTTCATGAGATACTGCCCTGTGACGGACAGACGGACGGATGGACGGACGGACGGATGGACGGACAGTGGAAGCTTAGTAGGGTTCCAAAGGCACCCTTTGGGTACGGAACCCTAAAAAAGATAATTTTAATACAGATATGTTGTACTTGGTGGAGCCAAAGTCACGACGAGGTTTAAAAAATAAAATATGACATTGTAATTGACATTTAGTATTCTTTTGTTTTCACAAATTTTAAAATCCACTTTAGACATCCACCCTCGGTAGCTCAGTGGCGCGACGCCTTGCGATTCGATAAGCTCGTTGAAGTACCTCTGAGCCCGATGCAGAACCTAACCGAGGCGACGAACACGTCCACACAGGCATGTACCTCCTTTGATCGTGGCGAAAAAACCGACTAGCTAGGAATCAGGGCGCTCCCCGAACTGTTTGAGGCACCATAGGCCCGTAGCCTAGTGTCGCAGGAACTGACCTAGCGTACCAGAGATCTGGGTTCAATTCCGACATGCACCACTGTCTTTCTCTTTCTCAGTTCGATAAGTGCGTTTAGTCACAAATGCGAGCGGCTCCATTATACGGAATCTATGTAAAACTGTAGGTGCCCTTCCCCTACTAGGTGGTATGGTTTAAGCCCACCCGAGTTGGAACCATCGCATTGGATGAAAAGATGGTCGAAGCGGCAATGAAAGATTGTCCGTATTTTCCATCCAGTTCAATGTAGCCGTGCTCATAAAGGGAAAGTCCTGGCATTGCACCAAATTCCTTAGGAAATGTGGTGTATTCGGCTAATATCATAACGGTAATTGTGTGGTAGTAGCCATCCATGTCAGGTTGCATAAAAAAAACCTAGGTCACGTACCGAACGGCGTCCAAACTAGCTTTTTTGGATCGCGTCGTGGTTAAGGTACGGAGGCACGGTACGGGTAAACGAACAATGTGGCCGCAAGCGAACCCACCTTGAGACTGCTCGATATGGACTGCATGGTGACGGAGCGGTGCTCGCTGTGCAGCCCGCGCGCGTACACGGCCGCCGGGAACGCGTAGCGCAGCGCCACCGCCGCCGCCAGCATCTCGATGCAGATGAGGAAGTTCTGGTAGCCGGCGGAGACCGTGCCCGCGGTGGTCGGCACGCCGTGCTCGTCCGTTATCGGCATTATCACCTCTGCCTTCTCCATTATGGCGAGAGCGACGCCTGGGCGCAACAACATGGCGAATTCATTCATTTATTAATGCTTAAAGCTCACGCGTGTACAGTATCCAGCAGAAAATAATGAACATCGGACATTGGAAATCTCGTCATCTCTCTCGCACATGCTACTACGTATGTGACAGCGACGACTCTCTACGAAGCTGAAACTAGCCGATTGTCTCTTTCAAATGTCCGATGTGCATCATTGTATTGTATTGTATTGTTTATTCATCATCCATAGACAGTACACTGCACTCGGATTTGTCATATTTTGACAGCATTGGCCAGTTCAGCAAAACAAAACACAGCGAAGAAGAACTGGAAAGAAACTCCGCTGTTTTTTTTTTCACCGTCCACTTAGTCTAAGTTTACAAAAGTGTTTGTCAATTATTTTAACAAAAACATAGATAAAACACTAAATTCACATGAATACACAAATTTACAATCCATGCCGTATGCAACAGTTCATGACAAATATCATTTTATTTGCAAAGACAATCCCCTCCAACTAATATGTTGCCAATTGGAGCAGGCCAGTCCTCACAAACAGCACCCGTTCACGAGCATCACGCCGTGCACAGCCATTACCTCTTTCAACCATATTTTAGGGAAAGAGATAACCCGAGCCAAGCGTCACCGTAAGCAAGGACCTTTAAGCGATGCACGGCTCCAGTGGCAACACTAAATAAATTTAGCGCCGGGTACTGTATGTCACTTGTTAAGTGCATTCTTCGTTCATTAAAATGTATTTTCATTAATACTCATAAAATCCCTGCACAATTGTTTTTTTATTGTTTACTGCTAGAGCACTGATTACTTCTTGAGGGAGTTTGTTCCAAGAGACCAATACTTGGTTAGGTAAGAACTTATTTTTTGAGTTAGTTTTGTTGAAACAAGGTTTATGTTGGATTTCTTTGTTCTAATGCAGTCTGGCCCACCGTATCTAAACGCTTTCCATATGGCTTGTTGTTATGGGGCATCACCATCGTAAAAACATGTGATATGTATACAATTTAATGTGAATTTCCACTAGAAAACTATTGTGCGTTGTAATCTAGCTCTGATATACAGACCTACAAAATCCTGACCGAACACTACGATTTACCAAGTCTTAAATCAATGTATACAAAAAATACTGATGAGAGACACCGTGGACACTCTTTGAAACTTAACCGCAATAATACTACTCCTCGGGAAGCACCTCCTATCTAACAGAGTCATTGACAGACACAAAATTGCCAGAAGTGTGCTAACTTAGTAAACTCTTTTAAAAACAAATTGGACAGATATCAAATTGAGAAACAACAAATAAAAACTAAAGTAAATATACTTTTTCGTATTAAGCATGTACGTCACTTATTCCAAGGAATGTGACATGTATGTTTGTATAATCGACAGAGAGGGACCGTAGGAGAATTCCAAATTATGGGTTTACAGCAGGTGGTGAAATTGGTTAGACGCAATATGCGCGAATGGTATGTTTTGCTGGTTCGGGTCCAGCATTGCAGTATATTCGTAAGGTAGTTATTTTTACAGGGATCTTTCTTTAATTAATGTGTCCTTGCTTCACGGTCGATTATACATACATATATGTCACATTCCTTGAAATAAAAACTAAACTTAAAAAAACTTTATCATAAAAATATGAATACAGTTCATTAAATAAATTAAAACATACATCAGCCTGTAGCTGATAGTGTATATAAGATATAATAATAATAATAACGTACAGACATAACAACATCAAAAAGCTTCCCAGCTTCACCCGCTGGCTTCTGTCAAATCAAGGCGCAACTCACCCTGCCAGAAGGACAAGAAGATGACAGACTTGACGGTGAAGAACTTGAGCACTGGATCGAAGGGCGTGAGCATCTCGCGCGTCGCGCCGAGGAACAGGAACAGCCCGTAGAGCGCGAGCGACACCGAGATGTTGTACACGATCGTGATGTAGAGGTAGCCGCCGTCCGGGCTCCAGTCGCCGTCGCGGTAGTGGCCGGCCGCCTGTAACGTGAAATGGGTAACGTTAGCCATCCCAAAATGATCATAGTTTAAATTCTGACCTATTAATTTCTTAAAAATTTCGGCAAAAATCACTTAAGTTTGAAAAAAGTTAAACGCAAAAAGGACATCGCAAAGTTTGTATGGGCTAGAAAATCGTCACTAATTTAAGTGTTTTTGGATCGAACTACCACAGTTAAATTGTTTTGACTAGGGTGAAACCGAATTGATACATTTCAGACACTGTAAACTCATAGAAACGTCAGCAGATGCATCTAAAGTCTCAGTGATGCATTTACTGAAGTGATTACTATTTTCACAATTTGAACAAGTTTCTTGTTTAGTGCAGCGCGCTGGGCGTCGCTTCCTGTGCTAGAGGTTCAAGGTTCGCGCCGCGCATCGCGTTCCAGTTTTTTTTATGTTATAATCATTTGCAGGTTCTTCTTAGATTTTCTAGCTCATTTTAGTGGGTACACCACCGTAGAGAATTATTCTGAAGGATAAAATAAGAATATTGCTAGTTTAAGCACTTCGTATCGAGGTTACATGAAATAGTATGTGAACTGAGATATTTATTTGTTATTAGAGAAAAAATTGGTAATGTGGTTATTTTTCCTCAAGAATCCGCAGTGCTGTGTGTATTCAAGAGTTGGGAAAACTTACGAAAACAACTTGCTGTCTCGGCACATAATACTCATTTGTTTTTATTGACGGCTGTGTCTACATTTCGAAATATACGAATTCGAATTTTTACAAAAAAAGATATGCGGTCAACTATGTAAAAAGCATAAAAAGTGGGTATTCGAGAGAAACGTGCAATTCGAAAAAACAAATACAACATATTATCACTATTATGCAATAGATGGCGCTGCGCATCGGATTTTTATTTTAGCTAAGATATATTGTGTATTAATGTAGTTTTGAAAATAAATATAATGGTACGGGTAGTGGCACAATATACCTAATTAAAAAATAATTATAGTAATAAATTACAACCATTTCTATAATCGTAAATTATTTAAATATCGGATAACAGATGACTCTACTCTTTCTGCAAGGGAACTATTTGTTTAAAGTCTGTTTAGATCAAATTATATTAGCTGGAGTTCTCATGAAAGTTGAAATATTTGAAAATTCAAATCATTAATAATAATTATCGATGGTTTCGAACGCTATCGATTACATTTCTGTTACGCCAAAAAAGTAACTGGAGCTCCGGTTGCATATCTCCTTTGTGCATGGAAAAAACATTATGAATATATTTCCAGCAGCTATGGGTGTTAGCGGAGGTATCGTCCAAACATTAACCCCGTATTCCTTGACATATGGAGAAAAAAAGGTAAATAACTTGCTGTAAATAGGAATAAAATTCCGCTAAAACCCTATGTTTAGGATGTTAACAACAACTACCCCAGATTAAAAACCAAAAATTCTGAAGGCAGTATGTGGTTTTCCAGGGCAGTCAACAGATCAACCAATACTTTATATCCATACTTTTCAATACACGTCAGTACCCATTTTAAATATTCATTGATCCAACCAAAAATTTGAATTAAAATAAATCTACGAGATAATTACATAAACACGGGAACTCCTTTACTATACACACCTGAAGGAATATGATGATGAAAGCACAGAGCGGCTTGACGAGGCAGAACTGCAGCGTGGCTTGCTTGCAGAAGCGCAGGAAGCCGATCGTGTAGGTGGCCCCGGCGAGGCAGCAGGTACCGTTGACGCAGGACGCGCGCACGGGCCGCCCGCGCAACTCCGACATGATGTTGCCCTCGCCTCCAAGGTACTCGTAGCAGAGCGACAGGAAGTTGTAGATCACGAATGCTGCAATGAGCCCTTCCCTTACAAAGTGTCAGGAACCTTGCTATTGTACAGTTTGACCCTGTTAAGAGGATCATCTGACAAGATCAAAAAGTGACTTCAGTGACCATGGCCTCTCATTGCTTTTGTTTGATAAGCGTCTGCTTTGAATACCTGAGCACTGCTCCAACTTCATGACACGTTCCTTTTCAGTTTAAGCACCTCGCCTTTGGAACGAAATACCATCTGACATATGCGACTCTGAAACCTTATATATTTTCAAAGTTTGCTTAAAAAAGTACTATCTCGAGAGTTATATTTGATCTGATATCTAGTTGTAGCTTTCGTTTGGTGTCTACTTATTATCTGCTTACTGCTTGTATGCCTGTCTTTACATATTTACTTACGTAAATGATGTTCTTAAATCGAATGGGTGGTCAAGGAAGAGATTGCCTCAAGGCAATATGGTGGCCCATTAGGTGAAACGGACACTTGTACAATTATATTAAGTCTACCCTAAGAATGTTCGTACAAGTTTCATCTAATAAACACTTCATTATATTTTTTTTTTATTAAAAATATTAAGTAACGAGAAAACATTGAATTTTTAAAAGTTGCCCTTAAGCTTTTAAAGGCCTTTTCATTCTATTCTAAGTCAGCGAGTAAATTGAACAAGAGTTAATAAAGTTAAAGTTAAACAAAACTGAATTAAATATCAATGAAACATTGTTTAGAAAAACTATAATAGTAAAGGAATGTTTTGCAGATGTGGCCCTCACCCTCATAGCAGTCCCGGACGGTGAAAAAGTACACATAGTAGGAGTTACTGTTGAAGAAGAGCAGCGAGAGCCAGCTGTAGCAGCCGTAGATGGGCACAATGAACAGAATGCGCACAATCCAGCGCTGCTCCGATGGGTTCGTGTACCAGCGTAGGTGCTGGTAGATCTGGAAACAAGTGGTACATCGGTGAGAATTTTAGGAAAGGTGAAATTTACAATTTAATATCGCATAATGGAAGGAATTAAGGAAGCTCCGAGTTGAAATTTAACGCAGATTATGTACCTAATTCTGAAAAAGTGTGACCTAGTAGATTGTTTTAAGTGTAGAAAAGGATACTTTAGGAAGAGTCACTCTGAAGACCAAAAAGGCTAGGTGTATTAGCACGAAGAAAAGGATTCAAAGATAATCTGACAAAGATTAAAAGATTAGGTTAGGTTAGCCACATCTAGCTGTGAACAGGGCACAATGAACAGAAACAACGGAGTTGTGGAATGCCATATCGTGGATGCATAAACAGTAGGGTCTCACTGATCCAGCACTATTAAATAACACGGGTGCCGGATTATTCATATGTTTGGATTACTGGTTTGTATGTAGGGTAATTTTTTTAGCTCGACATCTTGACTGTGCTATTTTGATCAACAACCACTCACGGACCAAAGATACTTTTTAGCAGTATGCGGTAAGTATGTGCTTGTACGAGCAAACGCTTGCTCAACTTGTGGTTGGAGTGCAAGTAGGTATAGGTACCAGTGAAGGGGCGCAGGCGGTAGAGCCAATGGCAGAAGTTTCTGGGCTACTGGATGTACTGATTTGCTGAAGTGTCGGATTAGTGAGACTTTACTGTATATGTATCCATCCACTGAATCCATGCATGCTGATCTAAAAATAATATTATGAAAAACGTACAAAAAATAATAACATACTCCTACTGAACACTCATGAAAAGGCCAGATATTTATTTTTCACATGTTCTATGGTCATTATAATAACTGGTTATGGTGCTGTCTCTACAACAAACACAAAAAGAATAATTGTATTATTTTTTTATTTGTTGTTACTAATATTATTTCTGCCTACAGAATTGATAACATAAATAAATAAGAGAAACACCTCATCTGGTTGTCTGTAGCTGCACACATTATAATAAAAATGATTCTATAATCCATTTTAATTTACTTAGATTTTTTTTCAATTACACAACTGAAGTTGTTACAGTACGTTGCGGTTTCTTGAAATGTCTGGAAATGTTAAAGTAACATATGTTTGGTAAGAGTAAAAGTAAAGTTGGTAAGTGTAGAAGTCATAGACACACAAGTTTTCTTAAATGTTAAATTTCAATACGAAACTACCATGAATCTCCGCCTAAATGCTCGATGTGCGCGCAAGTTCTTTCACCTAATTTCAGTTAATTTTCAGAGTTGACGCACATGTCATAAATTAGCAGGGTGTGGTGTCCCGTTAGCAATGTTAATCCACTTTTTACCTCATCTAATAGAGAGATGGTAGTACAACTCAAAACTTACTTTGCTAATTAGGTTTCAAGAGCAGTGAAATGTACCAACTAAACACAATTACAACATTTAAATTCCTTGTATTACAACCATAAAAGAAAGAGGTTCGAAAAAATATTATAGGTTTATATGAGTATCGAAGCATCATTCATTTGAAAAATTTATGAGCAAAAACTACACCTGTAGATGTGCATCTGATCAAACAATGAAATGGAAAGGCAGATGTTACATTTGTGATGTTCTTAACCTGAGAAAACAGTAAAAAGTAACTTTCATTGAATCCATTGACATCTTACCTCACTAGCATTGAAATCATAACAAGAGAGCTATTCCAATGTTCACTATATTGGATGTTGGGTGACACATCATCGGTAGGTACGTCATTAGTTGCGGGAGGTGATAGTAAGTACATATTTAAAATGAGCAACTTCCTCATCCATTACAATTGTATATAGGTAATAACGTTATAAAGTCAAAATTTAATCTGAGCGAAGCATAGGGCCGCTATACTGGGATAGAGCAAAGGCAAAAAATCGGGACTATATCGACTATCAATAAAGCAAGTTAGTACTAAGAGTCTCCAATAAGATACCATTAAATCTTATTAATAGAGACATTATGACTTATCACTGTCTGTCGCCTTCAGAAGCAAATCTACATTTCTCAAGGTCAACAATATACTGGACTTTCTGTGCCTTAATTGGTTACTCATAGTAGACATAATATAAAAAAATCTATGACAGTTGGTGTGCACAATATTATTTCATTTGGGTCTGCATGTAAATCCAGACACATTGTGACAATCAAGTCATGATCATTTTATTAAAATTCAAGGCTCTCTGTTGGTTTTGTATTATTTGGTGAGTTTACAAACTTCAAAAATGATAATTGTGGCCTTTGTCCTTTATATAAAATCTTTCTTTATAAAATACTAGCAGTCCGTCCCGGCTTTGCACGGGCATAATGTCATTTAAAAAAATATTATTTTGACACAATGATACACAAATAAACCATTTTTACGTAGAGTTCCTACATTGAGATATTTGAAATAAAAAAAACTTAGATATTATTATTACATGATTATTAGATAGTAGAGAAATAATAAATTCAAAGTGCTATAGGGAGAACCGCGGCCTCCGAGGCACGCTCCCGCCGCCCCGGCCGGCCGGTACCGCCGCAAACACAACATCCCGCAATTTTTAAATCTATAATATCTTCGAAAATATTCATTTAAATCATATGCTGTAAAGGGCTGTATACATCTATATTAAATCAACAATGTATTTAAGGTATTCAATTGGATAAGGATTAATGCTGTATTGGTTAAAATCGCTTCGAAAATTAGCCATTATTTGTCGTAAAAAGTAAATGAGAAAAAAATGCTATTGTGGGATATCCATAAGAGATAGATATATACCATCGCGGAGTTTTCTGTAGACCTTTTCAATGTATACAATACTTAGTACATTATTTTGATAAATCTCGTAGGGTTCAGCCTGCGTTTGCAATGTAAGCGGAAAAAAAATATTTTTTTACGACATCACATTGGAAACCTCAAAAATAACAGTATTTCTCCAATATTTAATGGATGTTATTATACATATAAACCTTCCTCTTGAATCACTCTATCTATTAAAAAAAACCGCATCAAAATCCGTTGCGTAGTTTCAAAGATTTAAGCGTACATAGGGATATAGTGATATAGGGACAGAGAAAGCGACTTTGTTTTATATACTATGTAGTGAAGTCCCCAAGAAGTATACTATAGTCAATGGGAAATAGTGCAATATTAGTGGGCCTTCTCGCTCAAACATGGAAAGAAGATCATGCGCATATTTCTTGTCAGAGATCGAAAATTATACTCAAAACAGCTTTATTTGATTGAACTAGATGTCTGATGACCATTGGCATTGTCAAATAGTGTTTGCTTTCTAAGTTATATGGTCCGAAAGTTAAGAGTTTTTCGCGGATTTTATAAAATAGCTTTGGGCGTGGATTACTCGATGATAAAACAAAAACATTTTAAAAAGATTAGTCATCAAACCTAGCTTGTTAAATGAATATTTATAATCAATTTGGTATTTGTTTGATTTTTTATTACAGCTGTCGTGATTTACTTTTAGCTGTAAGTCGTTTTGTAATTTAAATTTTCGTAAATCCTACCAAATCAAACACGCGCGATGCAAGATGTCCACAATGCGCATAGCATTGTGGACATCTTGCATCCTCCTCATAACGGGACTTGTCTTTTTCTTTGAAACAAAGAAGGTCCCAGGGCACATTAGCAAGGTTTTGTACTGTGCCCGTGAATGAATTATTCCCGTTGGGGAGGGCGAACTCCCAAAACACAATTATTGCATTTTCATGACCAATTTCACTTAGCTCCTACCATAGAGTTTATTTTAATTTCTTAGTTGGTTAATATGGAACAATTGTACGACGAAAAATTACGAAACAAATTTACAGAGCAGAAGTGAGCGGAAGTGTTGTGTCCTGGCAGCCAGGAGAACGTACCACGACCAAATTGATGTAATTCTTCGTAAAGGTAGTAGCACCGTAATAGTAGAGCATGTATGAAAATATGTATGTCTGTAGATGAAGGGAAAGAGGTGTGCTGTGATCGTACCGTATGGCGCTCTATCATCTCTGCCTACCCCTCCGGGAAAGCAGTGTGAAGGATTGTATGTATGCATGGTTAATGATGAACACATAAAATCAAAATTAATCTCAAAAGGCAGGCAAGAGTCAGAGTGTTATCGCCACATTCACTCCTTATCACACTCAATAAGTAGTTTACAAATATCAAGCAATTGTAAAGCATTTTATCACAACCCCAGTAATGTTGTTCTGCTAAGTAGCATTGATTGGGATCAAGCGATTTCAATTGAGAAACGTGCTATTACGTGACTCGATACAGATTTTGTATGTTGACGTAATTATCAAGAAGAGATAAAGACTGAGCGGTTTTGTTAATAGCAAAACATGCTTATTTCTGGGCAGAGCAGTTTTACACTATGTATCCAACCTCAATGCCTGAAATTTGCATAATTTTCAAGCAGTCTTATGATCGAAAATATATCAAAGATTTCTTGATTCGGACTTTGATGGATGCGATTTTAGAAATCCAATAAATGAGGTTGAAATAAATTATGCTTAGGTACTGTCGGAAGGACCACACACATTTTTAACCGATTTAAAAAAAGGAGGAGGTTATCAATTTGTCCGAATCTTTTTTTTTTGTATATTTGTGTATGTACCTACCTATGCTGTGCTGTATTAAAGCCGTGCAGCTTTAGTGAAATGGATTCGACCATTTTTCGTTCTATATGATGGGATTTAACTAATAAAATTAAAAAGTCTCATTGTTTGAGGAAAAATATTCACTTTAAAATAAAAGAAATAGTAAATAATAAATTACCTTTATTAAAAAAATAAATAGAAATACATAACTCAGTTATGATTTAAAACAAAAAGAAATGAGATTAAACGAATTTTTGAAGTTTTCAGTATTGACGTTACACGATGCTCGAATCTTAATGCTTGCACGCACACACCCTCGTATATAATATATAGACAGAGAGAAAGTCGCATGGACGGGGCATAACACTCTTTCCTCATGTCATAATTTCTACCAGCCAACTCATTCCGCAAGCCCGCGTTAAGGAACTCCATGGAAATTTTACATCCATTAGATAAGACATCAAATACATAAAAAAACGGTGGACCAACCTGCTGGCACGTGATGAAGAGAGCGCTCCACACGAAGATGCCGGCAATGATCTTGGCACTGCCGGTCTGCAGGAACACTGGCTCCGACAGAGCGTTGAGCAGGTTGATGTGCTCCTCGTGAGACGGCTCAGACGGCTCCGCCATCGTCTGCGCTGGCACTTTAATCGTCGTCATATTCATCCTGAAAATAATACAATAATCCTTCTATTTTTTGTGTTACTGGACAAGGATGGCTAACACTACAACTACACTGTCATGATATTACCCCAGCACACCATATGGGTATTATGGTATGGTACTAATCGGGGAGGGATCAATCCAACCAGATAGTGCTACCATTTTACGTGCAATGGAACCATGAACTACAAATCCCTTAGGGCCGAGTGCAGAAAAGCACACAAAATCTAAATCAATGTAAACATTTGATTGAACATGTCACTCATGGACAGTTTGGAAGCGAGCTGAGTGAACTCCATGCAGTACACTAAAAGTGACGTGTTTGAACATTGATTAACTCAGACGTCTCATCCTGCAATCGGGGCTTAGTTGCCAAAATATTAAAGCGGCATACCATTACTGGACAAGATCACACCTAGAACATGACCATCTTTCACTATGTCTAATATTTTTCAGTACCTACCGTTGCATTTTTTCACAATAAACAAATGATTCAAAAGTAAATTGTAAACCACTGATCTGGTGAAAAAACTATGTTTGAAGCTGCATCACATCAAGGCGTGTTAGTAGGTAATGTCTTAACTCATTAAACAAAGATATATTCATGTAGGTAGTAGGGCAGAAATATTTTTTGATGCCAGCCCCTGAACATAAAATTTATTGATGCATACGTAACATAGTATAATCTTGGCATGATAGGCTCTCAAGCTACGATGACCAAGGCCTTTATACTTTGAACTCTTTGACTGGAATTCTAGTAATCTATGGGAAAAGAACCATATTACAATGGGAAATCATTCTCTGACTGTTAATATACCTACTTAATTTTGTGTATTTCCGATACTTTCTTTATTTTGTGAAATTATATTTTACAAATTGGTGTATAGCTTGTAAGGTATAATGTATAAGTATAACAAAATAAATAAATTTAAAAAAAAATCATGTAAAGGCACCAGAACCCAGACTTCTTGGCAGCGCACGCCATGCAAGATATGCCTCAGATGTGTGCGTCGGTTTCTTAGAATGATCCAAAAGGCAACTTTTTGAAAGCGGTTCGACTGATAACTAGCACAGCCGATAATGAACACATATTGAGTCATGGAAAAGACTCATTTAAAGATAAGACATTGACATAAGACACAAAACCATTATAGCACACCTGACCTTTCTGTACCATTATTAACAGCTGTGCAAAAGCTCAGTAACAAAATGTGGTTGTCTGAAAATGTTTGTGCCGCTACCTGTGGACTTTTCTTTGATGTTTATTATGAAATAACTATTAGTCACTTTTATCAACAATTCATACCTACTTGACCAAATAAATTACTACCCTATGTCAAAAATGCTTTCACAAAAAAAAGACCTAATGGTTCCTAAGACAGTTTCCCTGTTTCTCCTATGCTTTCGGATTTCCTTATACTGTCCCAGTTAAAAAAACGCACTGAATATTTTATGCTATTGGTAAAACTGTAATGAATGATGACGTTATGCAGATAGCTGAATAAAAAAAGGCCAAGTGCGACCCGGACTTGCACACGCAGGGTTCCGTACCTTAGTATAAGATTGAACACAAAAAAATCGGGTACCTATTTATTGTTATAGCGGCAAAATAAATACACACTTTGTGAAAATTTCAGCTGCATACCTATTACGGTTCATGAGATACAGCCCTGTAACAGACGAACGGCCAGCGGAGGCTTAGTAATAGGGTTCCGTTACAGAGGTTTCGGGTACGGAACCCTAAAACGTACTTGCATATTAATTTAAAAACATAAATTAGGTTAATATTTATTGGTTTGTTACGCATAATTATAATTCTGATTCACTTGAAACACTCAGATTTACAAAACCCCATTTATAACCAGTCCAAGCAGCGATGTAATTATGATGCGAGTAGTGACCAGTGATGTCAGCTTATAGGCACTTATTACCTACCTACGTATGTCGGTGTGCATTGACTAGCTAGAGCATTATAAACAACATTTGGTCATCTACATGCTAACTGGGGCAGAAAATGTTACACAAAGGTTTTTTAACCGGAATTTAATATTTCCAAAAACTAGTTATTTATACCTAATAGGTAAAATGTAATGTGTTTAAATATTTCCACACAAACCATAACGTACTACAACTCATTCTGACGCTAGTGGGAAAAGTGGGCACCCTTTGAGATAATTTGTTTAGACTTCATTACAACTGAATTCTAATTACTGAAGGACATTCGTTTTCAAAAATATCTGCATCTCTTTCTTCTGTGATACATTGAAGGACACCTAGGTTTTGTTGGGTCCATATCGACCGAGTTCATGGAGTCAAATTTCACCTGGAAGGTCAATATTGACAACATTGGCATCTTCTGACTACTATATCTAGTAGCTGAGCAAAAACATGCCTTCTCAGAAGCAGAACATTGGATCGAGTGCTCGTGCAAGCTTTTGCTGGACGCCTCAACTGCCTGTTTCTTGGAATATCTTTTGAGGTTTACCCGATTTAAGGAACTGCGATCACCAGGCAACGCGTAGCCAGGATTTGTGCACTAATTACTACTACTATGCTGTAGTTACTAAGCGGTGAGAAACTACACATCTTTGAAAAAAAGTTGCAGCAAAACTCAATTAAAATTAGGACTCCTACAATTGTATTGAAACACGTCGAATGAAAGCATAGGCTAAGTCAACAAATTGTTTTTAAGCTTTCTAATATTAGCTTAAGGTGGCCCATCCCGCTCATCTCCCCATACAAAAGGGGAAAGAAGATCACGCCCATATTTCTTGTCAGAGATCCAAAATTTTGCTCAAAATAGCTTTATTTGATCGAACTAGATGTCTGATGACCGTTGGCATTGTAAAATTGTGTTTGGTTTCTAAGTTATAAGGTCCGAAAGTTCGCATTTTTCGCGCGTTTTATACAATAACTTTGGAGGTGGATTACGCAATGATAAAGTAAGAACATCTTAAAAAGATTAGTCATCAGACATAGCTTATTTAATCAAGATTTATAATCTATTAGGTTTTTGTTCGATTTTTTACTACAGCGGTCGTGGTTTACTTTTAGCTATAAGTCGTTTTGAAATTAAAATTTTCGTAAATCTTACCAAATCATACACTATGCACATTGTCTTTTTTGTGGACATGTTGCATCTTCCTCATCACGGAGCCTGTCTTATTATTTGAAACAGAGAAGGTCCCAGAGCGCAACAGCACGGTTTTGTGCCATGCTCGCGAATGAGTTAGGGCCGCCGGGTTGGGCCACCTTAAGGATTCAAACAGGCTTAAGTTCAAAACGTCAGCCAGGTTCATATTAGGGTTCAGGTTCAGGGAATATTAGGAGCAAAAAAAGGTTGACCACATTAAGTCAGATTCTGAGAGGGTATTTTATATTATGTCGTGTTCAACTAGAGATCCTTTGTGATTTCTCGCATCTGGTCTTCTGACAAACCATTGAGCAATAGAATGTTTGACATTTCTACGCTACAAGTGACCTACGAAGGCGGATCTTATTGACCAATTTCGAGGTCGTTCGGAATCATGGTTCGATCAGGGTCCGTACGTGCATAATTTCTCACTAAATGACTAGCAAACCAAAAAGATTTTCGTTAGAACCTACATCAGTGACGTAAAAATACAATCCATCAGAAACAACAAACATATTGGATCACATCGTACATACCTGAAGACGCGTACGTTGGATTATTTGCTCTTAGTAGATAATGTACCACATATTGTCCGAAATCCTTCGCCCCACACTTATTGAAGGAACCTTCTTCGATGGTTCCCTGAGGGGTGAAACACAATTTAGCCTCTTGTTATTCGCAAACAAGGTAGAATAGGAAAATCAGAAAACGTTCCCTACTTTTTCCTTCATCGCGACACGAAATAACAATTGTGGAACTATGTCGTGAACTCGACTTATGTGTGTGTGAAATCAGTGTATGATGCCCTATGAGAGAGTTTCACGACGTATGGCAGATTACGTTCAATAACGGTTTTAGTCGTTTATGTTTAGAAGTGAACTTAGATGCATCTTTTTCTTTATATCAGATAGAAAACAAGATGAAACATTGCTCTATCCACGGTACCATAAACAAATTTCGGAACGTAGGACTCCGTCATCAACACAACATGAGTGTTTTCAAGTCGATCCTACCACTTCAATATATCTAGTGCTAAACATCATTTCATGTATATTTAAATTTCGTTACACCGAAAGTCAAATTTGACTTGAATTAATTGTCTGTCGTTGGAGAAGGACATTAGCTACCTTTTGATGCGAAAATTAAACTCGAAGGGGGTGGAATAGTGGATAAAAGTTTGTATGGTGAACTAATATAATATCCAGAAATAATTGAGCCCTACATCATAGGATGTCAGCCTCAATGGCCCAGTGGCGCGACACTGCGGCGATCGCTCTCCGAAGTTAAGCAACCCTGGGTCCGGTCTGGTCTTGGATGGGTGACCATTCGACCGTTGAGAGAGGCTGGCCGTGGTTCGAATTCCACGTTAAGGTCCCCTTCCTTACTTACTAGGTGGTAGGGTAAATCCCGCCCGGGTTGGTACCATCGCATTGGATGAACGATGGTCGAAGCGGCAATGAAAATTGTCCGTGTTTTCCGTCCAGTTCAATGTAGCCATGTAATATAAGGAAGGTCCTGGCATGGCACCTAGTTCCCATGTGGTGTGTTGGTGTGACACCTACCATTGACCATGACAGAAAGTGTGGTATTAGCCATCCATGGCCAGTCACATAAAAAAATATAATCCAAAACGACATTGAAAATTGACCTAGGCTAGTAGTTTACAAGATAGAAAAAAATTAACATAATAAAAGAGTGTGCCTGGAACCCTTTGGGGGAATGGGAATAAAGCTTCCCATACATATAAAGGTACCAAGTTAGCTTTACTTCTAACAACTTCATGATAGATAAAGTAATTTTAATGAAACATGTCTATTTATGTAGATTATTCAAATACCTAAGAATTGATACAAAATACATGTGAATTCTCCTAAAGTGTGAAGAGGCATGAATATTTTTAAGTTGTAAAAATAGGACGGGGAGAGCCAAATGAGACAAATTGAATGATCGCCTTTTTTATTACTTATTGGGGTAGGTAATCTAGCAAGGCTCTCACAAACGGTGTTCTATACACTTCTTCGCCTCCCTAGAAAGAAAAGAAGCAAAAGAATAAAAACCCCGCGGAAGAAGAAAGAAGTGTGTCATTGGTCCTTCGAGAAGAACACAGCTGTAGGAAGAAGCTACGGACCCCGAAGACAAACGCCGCGTGAGTAAGAAGGTGGTCAACAGTATAAAAATATCACTCCAACTATTTTAAAAGTTACAAGTTGGTTGTATAAAGGCTTTGTCAAAATTTGTTTAAATTAGTTCAATTTCAACAAGATTATTGTGGGTGACATTTTATAACGGACCGGCCGATCAGTTGCCGTGAAGTAGGATTAGTCGAATAGACTTTCAAGGGCCTAAAATGCGCCATACTACTGAAAACATTTACGATGAGTTTACTTTGCAGCACTCTTCCGCCATTCCGTTTTACTCGGCAGTCCCGAAATTAACTCTTAGGTAGCCAACTCGGTTCGAACCCTTTCATTCAAGCCAAAATATATTCGCGATAAAATAAGGAAAAGTTTTGAGCAGGAATGTGTACTGCATTATTTATTTGTTATTTTCAAATTATTATTAAGTGTAGATGTCACTGTATAACCTCAAATCACGAAATGTAAACAAAATACATATAAAAATATACAGAATGTGAACGTTCCATTCAGTCCTTCCGGCACTCAACGGTACGGAACGACTACTTTCTGCCAACGCACATGTTCCACACGTTAGTCAGGTATTCCAGGGCATATTTGGAGCAAAAAATGTGAAAAATGTTACGGCTTTTCGCGCGGCAGGAAGAGATATTCTTCGACGTTTCGAGCTAATCTCAGTCGTCTGCTGCGTACGAACGTGGCGGATGCCTTCTTGATAACGGGCTGAATGATTAGCTCGAAACGTCGGAGAATGTCTCTTATCTCGACACAAGTCTTGTGTCGATATTGCATAAAATCCTACGACTAGGAACTCAATCAATGCAGTCAGCATTGATTGAGTTCAACCGACGCGACAATTGGGTTGTTTAAACTTAAATCGGTATTGCCGTATTTATGAAGTGCATACAAAGTAAAAAGTCAGTTGGTTCGAATAATAAACTTGGCATGACAACTCTGAACACGATTTTAATTTTAAAGTCGCTAGTTTAAGTTCTCTTTTGTGACAGATTAATCCAAATATTGCCTTTCTACTAGCTAGAGTAGCAATTTAAGGTGGGCCATCCCGCTCAACTCCTCATACAAACTGGGAAAGAATATCACGCCCACATTTCTTGTCAAAGATTCCAAATATTGCTCAAAATAGCTTTATTTGATCGAACTAGATGTCTGATAACCGTTGGCATTGTAAGATTATGTTTGGTTTCTAAGTTATAAGGTCCGAAAATTCGAATGTTTCGCGCGTTTTATACAATAACTTTGGAGATGGATAACGCAAAGATAAAGTAAGAACATCTTAGACCTCTCTCATCCATCCAACCATCTCTCACCAGCCTTAGCTTATTTAATCAAGATTGATAATCTATTTGGTTTTTGTTAGATTTTTGACTACAGTGGTCGTGGTTTACTTTTAGCTATAAGTCGTTTTGAAATTAAAATTTTCGTAAATCTTACCAAATCATACACTATGCACATTGTCTTTTTTGTGGACATGTTGCATCTTCCTCATCAAGGAGCCTGTCTTATTCTTTGAAACAGAGAAGGTCCCAGAGGGCATCAGCAAGGTTTTGTACCGTGCCCGCGAATGAGTTAGTCCCGCCGGGTTGGCCCACCTTAACTGTAATTTTTAGGTATTTGTTACGGAACCCTACTTTTTACGCTCCACTCAATTCAATAAACACAAAACACGAGACTCTTCTCTTTCTCACTTGTATCAAAAACAAGGATACCGAGGAACATTTTCGCAAGAGATGCGAAAAACAAATTGCTGTCAAAATGATGGTGTAACTATTCTCCTCATTCTGTGCTGATTGCTCTCTGTCTGTCATGGCTGTCTGTCTTTCGTTTGCGTGAAAAGGGAATCTATGCCTAATTTGTGATTTGTGATATTGCCGAAAATGACCGTCTGATTCCAATTGAAGTAGTGGAGTGATGTGATCGGGCTCGTCCTACGCGTGACGACCCCGTTCGCCATTGTCGACATCCTCCATACTACACACCACAAGATGTTTGGGCAAGAGCCTGTGCAGGTTCGATTTTGACATTTCACCTACATAACTTATTGGTTTATATGTTTGCCTCTATTTTGATAAGTGTGGGGTGCAACTAGGCCTAGGTGTAACCGATCTCCCATGGATTGCATTAATGTTTGCGTTTTTGGAGGTGTATGTAATATCGCCTAGATTGAAATTTTCACTCTATAGTATACCTCTGTATATCTCTGCGAACCAAGCAAACTGGCATTTGGTTCTGGTTCTAGACTGCAAATATAGAGTTTTTAAAATATATTTTAAATATCGACTCTCTAATGAGTTCTCTCGCTCTATGTGTAACAGAGTTATTTGTAAATCCCAGCTGAAATCCGTGCCCATGTGCTAGTGCACTGCTAACTCAAACAAATAAGGTATCTGTTGGCTAACAGGCCAGAATCAGAAGTTTTTAACTTGTGGAATTCAGCATTTAATGGCTTTACCGAACATATCCGGGCCCATTGGTAGTAGTTCAATTGAGGTCAGGACTAGGGATGTTTTTGTGTTTAGACATTAAAATATTGTACTCCAGTACAGCCGCACCTGTTATTATTAGTTGATAAACAACTCTTTAACGCTTCGAAATATGTACATACATATGCACATATTATAGTCAGAGAATTCAGTACTGTAAAAATATGCGCACTTCTTGCACTATGGTTAGTTTGGCATATATTTCTAGATTAATAAGTAATTATAACCATTTTAATTGTTGCTAGGTGGTATTAATAATCCTGCATGGTAATGCAATTTTAGCATTTTTTTATTTCATCTACAATCATTAATGTACAAACGGCATCACCGTAACCACCATACATTGGACTTTAACCTGTACGTTTACATTGCAAATGACAATGGCTACAGTGGCATGTACGGTTATGCGCTCCATAATAAATAGTTCCCTTGCTTGAAATGATGCAGCTGGCTTTTGAAAAAAACCCTTTTAAAAGGCACACTTGTGGCTACATTTTGGCAATTTTTTGAAACATTTTGTGCAGGTGAGGGTCGACGCATTTATGATTTGTTTATTTTCCTACATTAAGCGTACATAAACCTTTGGATTCATATTTTTTTATAGACGGTGCGTTTAACATGGATATTATTACTATTGATTTTTTTATAGACTAGCAGCTTTCGCTGATGTGTCTATATCACAACACTTGAAGTTTATATTGTCTTATACACTTGTCCAGTCTTTTTTTAAACCATAATTGCTATAAAAATAATATAACATTATCAATATTTCATATTATCATTTTAAGTGCTACCACGAACCGCTAAACCACCAATGGTTATACCACCAATTGAGTGGGCAGCCATTAACGCAGCGATGTGATCAATGAATACGTAACGTTACGTTAATCTTTAGGCGCACTGCCAGGAAGAAATAACATTACCTTCCGCGGTCACCGCACTGATGCGACTGACACAACATTGTGCAATCACGAGTTAGCCAGCCAGCCTGCGTGACTGAACACAGGAACAGAAGCATTTTATCTCGCATCTGTTTGTACGTGTTGTGTTTACTTTTTTGGGTTGAATAAAAAACACATTAAGAATCGAGAATTAAGGAGGGGGTGTGCGTCGGTCGTTGCTTGAATAATTATAACATCATATATACAGTATGTACAGCAGTATAAACATAATCATATAATCCTTTTAGTTGTCTTGCTGAACCAAGAAGTTTTTATTATTTTGAATTCCTCTGTCGTGAGGGTAAATTTATAATTTTATTTGTAAACTTTCGGTCCTGTAGAATAATTAAGTCTGTTTTATTTCTTCAGGCCATCATCTGGCACTGCCTGAACCACTACGCATACAAGAATGCCATCTTCCTGGCAGAGCGACTACACGCTGAAGGTAAATGTTATTTTTGGCTTATTTAACTTTGTACATGTGACGCGACAAGCGTAACATAAGGCATTGTTCATACGTAAAACCAAGATGTTTTAGTTTATAGTGTGACAGAACAACCGTCCTGTTGGTTTACATTGTGACACAAAGTTAAGTATTGAAACTCGACACTATAAAGCTTTCCTACATAAATGTATATATTCCCATTGGGTTCAACGAAAAGATTCTGCACAGCATCGTCATCCTTCAAATTGTTGGCGGCTATTGTCACTGAATATGTTTTGCTTAGTAGTATGTGAGTCAAAAGGCCAGCGATGGATATATTTTTCATTAATTTCAATTAAATTACTTTGCCTAGTCGTGTCTTACATCGACTCCTTATCGATTGTCATAGCTTCCGACTTTACTTAGAAGCTAAGTTAGGGCAAAGTGTGTACAGTGTGCAGTCCATTCTTATATCAAACAACACCTATGCCTTTCATAGTCCAATTGGCCTACAAGTGACAAGGTTGCACATAATCTCGTACTGTTAATCCTTACTAACATTATTAATGCAAAAGTAATTCTGTCTGTTGCATTTTTATGTGTAAACCGCTGAACCAATTCTTATGAATTTCGTAATAGAGATAGTCTCGACCTTGGAGGACATAGGCTAGACCTTTTGTGGTGAAAATTAAACTCAAAGGGGTCACCCCCTTGAAGGATGAAACATTGTATGGGTAACTCATATAATTTCCAGGAAATAATTCATTCAATTCAACTCGTACATTACTGAATGTTTAAAGGTTCCATCAGTACCTTTTATGCATACATGCGGCACCATATATATTGCGTAAATTCAGTAAATAACACTGATCACTGATTTTTTACTAATTCCAATGGATGAATTATGTAGTATCGTCGGAAGAGACTGCTTTCCTCCTGGGAACGTGCTACTACCGTTCGGGCCGCATCAACGAGGCGTATTGGCTGCTTCAGCACATCGCGCCCGTGTCGCCGCACGCCCGATTCCTGCTTGCCAAGTGTGCGATACATCTCAAATAGTAAGTATAATATGACCAGGGATATGTAACGGGTTTATGCCTCCCTGACTCTTCCTGCTAGAATTTTATTTTGTCAAATTGTAGGTTCAAAGCACGCTTAGGTGCTAATTGTATTGGTAATGCTTGATTGGTTCTCTATATTATTAATAAAAATTGTTATGGTACTGGAAATGGATGGTTAATTAAACCCATTTGTGTCATATGATAAGTCAGTCACTATGTATAATGTCTGATACATTTTGAAATTCCAGGAATAAAAATGGAATGCATCTATGTACATATTATGTTTTTAAGCAGGAAATTTATTCAAATATAGAATGTGTAACATCATTTACAGCAATATGATTATCTATTATGCCTTTAAATTTGGTTTACAAGAAATGTTAAGCTTTGAACAATTAAAATCAGCTTTAGGCGAATCTGCTCCTTCTTGGGCAATATTTTTTTGATGGTTCAACGCATTTAAAAGGGGCGATTTGAGAGTTGAATTTGTCATTATGGGTGTTTTGCAGATGGGCAGTTGCCAACAAAATTTCAAAGACCTCCAAACTTTAGGAAAAAATTTTCACAGACTGAATATCTTGCGATATTAATACTAGAAAATTGTAGATCACTTAACTCAGAATGGTACACAAGGGTCGCATTGCCAAACATTTTCAAAGCTATGCAGGAAAGAAGGCCAAAGACTGGGCTTAAGGGAATCATGTTGCTGCACCACAATGACGCATCTTCACACACCTGCATAAGAACAAAGGTGTTGATTTAATAATCTGGTCATGAAACCATGACTGAAGCATTGGCTCCATACAAAACAGCCATTTCGGAGCTGGTTAATGCGAATCGAAATTTGCACAGAGACTAATGAAGAGCATTTTGAAAAAGTAAATTATATACTTACATATACTGTCTACCCTAGGAGCACCGGGATCCCTTGCAGAGGCCTGTGGTAATGTAAAGGGTATGCTGGACTTCTGGGACGAGCTGGGATGGCTTACATAGTCACCTTTGTTACGCACAATGGCCTCTCTGTGAAGTAGGCTTAGCGCGGAAAACATTTTGCCCAACTAACTAACTAACATACTGTCTGAAAAATTATATAGTGACCTACGTAAGCCCAAACTTAAAAAGAAGGAATTAGGAGCCATGCTAGGACCCTCCCTTTGTTAGCTAAGGAATATTAGGATCTTTTTGTGTTCAGTCCTTGCATAAACCATGTTGGTCAGTTTGAAGTTATTCGCTTGTATTTGCAAACATTTTACAAATAATGTTTATATTTGCAGCTACAAGGATGCGGAGAATGCCCTCGGTCCGAACCTGGACGTGATCGCGAGCGAGTTTGGCGAGCAGGCGCCATACGCGCTGCAGCTCCTGGCTAAGGTGTATAGCGTCACGGAGCGGCGGAACAAGGCCGGCGACGCGCACCGGAAGGTCCTCGCGCTCAAACCATTCATGTGGGACTCATTTGCAGAACTCTGCAACATGGGTGAGAAGATAGACGCAAATCAAGTGTTCCAAATGTCCAATGTCGAGCACGCGTTCGGCATTGCCTCTATGATCAATTTGGTGAGCAATACCGAGAATATATCACTATTGAACACCAACAGTGCCAGTAACCCCATAGTCAACATCAAGGTGACGCCGAGTAACAACACGCCTCGCACCCCTATGGCGATGTCCACCACGATAACGCCAGATACGCAGGCGCCCGTCAAACGAATGCACAGCGTCTTCGGCGGCATGGCGCCGAGCCCCTTCTCGCCTTCCTTCGGCATGCTAGCTGTCGATGAGTCCCCAATGGCGCTGTACACACCTACGCTCACCGACTCCAACGAGCAGAAGGCTCTCCCCAAGATTGTGAACTCGCTGCGCGCGCAGATGGGACAGCTGAAGGAGGCGTTCAGTCCCGCGCCGCGCTGCACGCTCGGCCCTGCCCCCCGCCGCTCCTCCCGCCTCTTCAGCAACAACAGCAGCTATTCCGTCAAAGAAAATAACAAGTCGCCCAGCAGGAAGTTCGTCGCGCCCAAGAGTCCATCGCGGAAAACCAAGCAGCGTTCGGTGAAGAACAATCTCAACAAATCGAACACTATCGATCTCCCAGAGAAGAGTAAAAATGAAACTCCGGCCGTTCGTACGTCGGGCGGTGAGGCCCTGCTCAATCTTCTGAGAGAACTGGGGGAGGCGTATCGCGCGCTCGCCTTCCTGGACTGCAAGGTAGCTATTAAACTGTTCGAGGAGTGTTCGCCGCGACAGCTCGCCTCGGCGTGGGTACAAACGATGATCGCTAAAGCCCATTACGAACTCGCGCAATATGAGCCTGCGGCGAAAATCTTTGCCGAGATTAGACGGCAGTTCCCACCTCGCACGGAAGGCATGGATATCTACAGCACCTGCCTCTGGCATCTTCAGAAGGAGGCACAACTGTCGGCCCTCGCTCAGGACCTCGTGGATCTGGATAGAAGCGACCCGGTCGCCTGGCTCGCAGCAGGAAACTGTTTCTCTCTTCATAAAGAGCGTGAAACAGCACTGAAATTCTTCAAACGGGCAGTACAGCTCGAACCGGACGCGGCGTACGCTCACGCCCTTCTGGGACACGAGTACGCCGTGGCGGAAGAGACCGAGAAGGCACTCGGAAGTTTCCGAACGTCCGTTCGCATCGACCCGAGGAGTTACGTCGCGTGGTTCGGTATTGCGACCGTGTACGCGAGGCAGGAGCGCTGGAAAATGTCAGAGGCGCACATCAGACGTGCGCTTCAAGTCCACCCGACCTCGGGGGTGCTCCGGTGTCAGCTGGGCCTCGCGCAGGCGGCGACGGGCCGCATGGATCGAGCGCTCGCGACTCTCGAGAGGGCCGTCCAGAGTGACCCCCAGAACCCTCTGTGCCGTTTCCACCGTGCGTCAGTTCTGTTACGTGCGGGACGACCGCAGGAGGCCCTCACGGACTTGCACCACTTAAAGGACGCGGCGCCGAGAGAGTCGCTCGTGTACTATCTCCTGGGCAAGGTTCACAATAAGCTCGGTGACCCTCACCTCGCGCTCATGCACTTCAGCTGGGCGACCGATCTCGACCCGAAGGGCACCGGGGGCCATATTAAAGAGGGATTCGATCCCTCCAAACCGGAGGAGCCAGCGGAACGGGCCACCTAAGCTAAGTCCTCCGGGGTTGTTTATTTTGATGTCTCCGTGAGACGTATCGGGAACGCAGACACGCTCGGTTAAGCGTGGGCTTGCTCGACTGCCCGTGTAAATAGTTGTCCGGTCGGCCGACGACCTCTCACCAAATTCTTCCAAATATTCTAGTTGTACCGGCCGTCGGCTCCAGCGTCAGTTGCTGTAGAATAAGAGCGTCTGTGAAGTTTGTTTATGTAGAATAAGTTGTGGATATCTGGAACTATTACGTTAGGGTACTAGAAAAAAACTTATTTATGTGTAGCTAATATAGAGCAATCCACTGATGGATATTTTGACATTTTATATATGGCAGTCCGCACTGCAGCGTATGCATGCAGCATGTGAAGAATTTTAAAATTATGACATCTAAATTATTGCGTTACTTTGTATATTTTGTTTTATTTCTATATTTGTAATATTTTTTATTAACCTACAGTTGTGTGTGTGTGTGCGTAGGTGTGATCAGGGGAGAAATCTTAGCATGCTGCTTGTATCTCGCAGAGTTGTGGTATGGACGGTAGCAATCTGATATCATTGAACTGTCAAAATAACCTCAGCTCTAATGTAATAAAATCAAGCCGAGATAACAATTCGTGAGGGGGTGTAGATGCAATAGAACCTCGCAAAGTAATTCTCAAATCGTTTACCCACCTGTGTCTGATGTATTTGTAACTCAATAGGATTAGATAAAATATTCAAGCTGATGTATGCTTTTGATGTTGCAAAAATCACTATAAATATACCTACATGTTTTATCTGCTATGAATTGGTTTTGGACATATAAAACTTAGTTTTGCTGAATTCAGTAGGCTTATTACGAGTTATGTATCACCTATCACTTAATCATTTTGATTGTCGATTTCCCTAACTGAATTCATAGAGTTTATTTTTTATGCTTTTGTAGAAATGTTGTATGTTTTCTTGAAACTAATGGACTCAGAATCAATTTTTTATTTTAAATCAAGCAATCTTGTATTTTAAGTCATTCTTTTAATATGTATATCTTTCTACCTCTTAATATTAAATAGACAGGTGATTTACTGCTTTGGTTTGCCCCTATTCAATGGCCTAACTGCGAAATACTGCTTCACTCCTCGTTCGTTCACCTTTTTAAAATAGTGACAGATATAACCATTTGTCAAATTTGAAGCAAATTTCTAGCTTCGCTGCCCGATATCAAACGTCATACCAAGTCCTATTACGCGCTGCTTGGTTTTTATATATTTTCGTATCGCCAAACAACTTCGCTAAGATGTTTCGCTTGTCAAACATAACTCGTAATAGGCCTTCTAGTTTTTAAATGATTTCGGCATTTTTTCAATGCATATGTCTCTGCTCAGTAATGTTAGTCATCATGTATTCAGCTTTGCTATCTATTGGTCTCTTGCAATTTCGTCGTATCATTTAGAAGATATTGAGGACTGGACTGACTTAGGAAATACCTGTTATTTATTGATAAAATAATATGGTTAGTATCTTTACGGATGATACTGGATTGGGGACACGCAATAGCAGGCACTATAAAGTGACAATTGAAGCGATTAATATTTCAGGTGGATGAACTGAAACAATTTGAGAAAGTATATGAAAATAATGACCAAGATAAAACTGTGTTTAGACTCATTGTCCTGGTTATCGGTACACAAAGAACTTGTCTAAATTACTATTTAATTGTTTATGTATCTGTTGAGCGATAGCAATGGCCTCAAGGTGGTTACGAACGTGTCCAGCCCATACAACGTTTCTTGTAAACACTACACAAAAAGTAATGGACTTTAAGATAACCAATGAACCTGAAAATATGAAAATGACTTGACCTTAACGTGCATGGCTATATATTATCTATAGTGTTAATTGTTTTCTGAACCCATAGTCTGACTTATGCTTATTATCTTTGCGTTTACAGAACTTCGAAGTTTTACTACTTATTCTGTGTTTTTACTTCTTCAACCTGTCAAAATCAAACTGGGACTACCGATTCGAGCCGGCGTAAATGGTAACGTCAACGTATTTACGGTGGCGATGCGTAAGCTGTCAAATCAAACTCAGAATCGCAAATGTTCGTTCGCTTAACACCCACCGTGCGCGCTCTTAAATTCTCCATACATTTGAAAATGCTCTCAGAGGACTGCAGGCTCTAAGACTATAGCCCCAGTTGTCACCTAAATTGGCGTTTACGCCAAACCGATCGACTGGAGCTTTCAAATGAAATTGAAGAGCGCATGCAGTGGGCGCTAAGTGAACTAACATTTGCGAATCTGAGTGTGATGTGACAGCTTACTCACCGTCGCCCTAAATGCGTCGTCGTTGCCTGTTACGCCGACTCCACGTTTTAATAAAAATCGGAAGTCCGAGTTTGAGTTTGACAGCTTGAAGAAGTAAAACCACAGAATATCTAGTAAAAAACTTGTATGGAGTTTGACGTTTTTATGTAAATTCGAAGTTCCGTAAACCCCAATTTAAGTGAGAACTGGGACTAGGGGCACTGAACTAACCATGTAAACGTTTTTTTTCCTGATGTCTTTATTTGTATGAGCCAGACACGTTCGGAACCTCTTTTATAATGTGCAATCCTCTTTTTTGTTATCATCTTTGTTTAGAACCTCCATTTAGGATTTTGCAAAACCCATTTCCGAAAAAATAAAATGATGCAATCATTTTCTAGAGTTCCGTTTTTATAACTAAATTTAACCATTCTCTTAACCGAATGATCTCAAAAAGATGGGATTGCAAGATGCCAATACATTGTACCGCAGGCGGTATCCCACCTACTGCGCACGAGTGTAGTTTGACCAATGCTGTCTTTTAACATTGACATTCAAAGTCATGGCGAGTAACATGGGTTTTCATGAAATAACTGTATGTGTTCATTTGCACTATTACCTGTAATAAAGTATATAAAATAATATGATTTATGAATTTAAAAAATAGACCACGTTATCATTTTCTGTTTTAATTTTCACCTTTTTTGAACACAAACCACTGCCCTGTGTGCGTCAAAGTAGATGGAGCCACAGTCGTTCGTAATTATTTCTGCTATACCTCCCGAGTGGTGGATTCTTGGAACAAACTTCCATAAGAAGTGATCAGTGCTATAACAGTGAACGGGTTCAAAAAACAATTGGACGGTTATTTTAAATATAAAAAACAGACATTTAATAACCAAATAGTGCACTCAACCAATGACATACACGCATCAGCTTTAAGCTGCTAGGAAGTTACAAACTTTAACTGTAGTGGTGGGCATATTAATTGGTTATGTATTTAATCTCATTGAATAATTACAATAAAAATAAGCTGGAATTGCTTACATTCTGAGGATAATTAATATAATATACTATAGTATAATTAATTTACAAATGATAGTCTTTTTATTTTCAAAGAGTTGTATGTGATTAAATACATAACTGTGTAGTATGCTCACCTATGTTGTTATAGTTAGTAACTTCCTATGTAGTTATAGCAGAAATAGCAAGTCACGACTAGCCATGTACAGGGACGCGATACACACACCCCCTTCATTCCAAGCATCTTCACCTAAGCGATGTGGCACAGCAAGCCGATGTATCGAACAGGTTATGGTGATCTGATTTATTAAATGTTGCGAAAAGTGGCAAACTACGTACCAGATCACACATCAGTAAAATGACACTCTCCATAGTAGCATTTGCATAGCATAGCATTTGTTTTCTGCACTAACCCCTGTTTTCACCACCGCCAGCTACCTAAAATCCGAAAAGTAACTTTCGGTTACATGGCATATTTGTATGGTGTAACTGAAAAGTAACTTTGGGATTTTTGTAGCTGGAGGAGGTGGCATCGGGCGTAAGTAAAATTAAGAGGGCCATTGTACGTAAAAGAGGTGGCTCTGTGAGCCGACCCAGCTCGCCCCAGAAGTCAAAGAGGTTTCGAATTTTACCAGACTTCTGTGAGGGATCCTAGTGAACATAGAAGCCTGCCCGTTTGTTGGCCAAGCTCCTGCATTCCAACATTACATGGGCGGGTGTTTCTGCTGCCTCTGTGCAGCCACGACACAGAGGGCTGTCCGTTATTCCTAGAATATAGAGGGGTTTGTTAAGCCTTTTTTCTCACCTTCACCTTTTTTCGTAGCCCTGGGATAGCCTCTCTTGCTTGCTTACACTCCCCATACAGACGTTTACTAATCATTTGAAAGCCTGTGTTACAAATTTGCTTAATATTTGGTATTTAATGGAAAACAACTGTTTGCCCGTTTTCGTTTTTTTATTTTTCGAAAAATGTTGCCTGGCGGGAGAAAATAAAATGTAGATGAAGATTATAGAATGAAAACTCAACACTTTAAAGGTTATCGTGACCGATATACATATTTAATTTAAAAAATATGGAGTTCCACGCTAGACTTCGTGGATTGCAAGAACTGTAATCCATGTTTTCCCGTTGATGGCGCGGATTAGGTCGCTGGTTTTTTTAAGGGTTCTTTACTTCTTCCTAAATCTATTTATTTCATGCTTATAGGTTCACAGGCTTATTGCGGTGACAGCTACGCCAAGGTTTGAGAGGAAGGACAATGGTAGGACTCACCCTGTAGCCGCGAACTCCAGGAGGTTCTGCTGGATCCGGAACTGTCCCAGTAGGAAGGTGGCCACCACACACGAATTGTCCTTGGATGAGCTGGAGACGAGGTGAAGCGAACAGGCACCAGAACTCACGTTTTTTGGTATTTTCTTAGATAGGTATAGCGACGCGGAACGCGAGCGAGACCGTTGGCGGCGATAGCTTTTCGGTTACTCAGCGTTGAAATTCGAATTCAACTCATTCGCCGCGCTGTAGATGCTAGGTGAGACAGGTCTATGGGTAAAGCTGTATAGGAGGATGAAAGTGATAAGGATGGGGTACTTGTGTAGCGTCACAGTGATAAACCCATAAGCTAGTACCAAATTAAATTTATTTGAATCGGCCAAACCATGCCCCCCAGCTTGAGAGGACCTAGTCCTTTCAAAGTAGAAAGGAACAATAATAAATATTAAAAAGAAATCATATATCAAGTAGGTGTGATACACTATTACAGAAAATAAACCAAGAGTATGCGAACGAAGCAAAACGTACCATACCAAACTAAATGAATGACGTAAGTATAATTGTTAAATATGTACAATATAAAGCGAATAGTATAATACAAAACATAATAATTAAGGCTATTGATTAGGTAAAGGGCAGACCTTTACAACTGGGCGCCTATATATTCCGGATTTAGTACGGACGTTAACAACCCTCACCACGCCGTCACTTCCGGGAATGACGTCTTCAATTATACCGAGCGGCCAGTTTAGAGGAGCACTGTCTCCTGACTTAAGTAAGACCACAGTACCCTTCTGTATGGGCTGAGTAGCAGTATTCCATTTCTGGCGCGCCTGTAAGGTATTAAGGTATTCCACCTTCCACCGTTTCCAAAACGATTGAACAAGATGATCGACAATACGTTTCCTGTGGAGGAGATTAATCTTTTCATGCGAAATATCTTCAGATGGAAGCGATTTAAGTGGCGTTAAAGTTAAAAAATGTGCGGGAGTGAGAGCGAGAGCTTCCGCAGGATCGGAACTTAATGGTGATAGCGGTCGCGAATTAAGAATTGCCTCGATTTGGGCCAGCACAGTTAACATTTCTTCAAAGGTAAGTAGCTGATTTCCAACTACTTTGACAAGATGCATTTTTACACAGCGAACGTTACTTTCCCACATTCCGCCAAAGTGGGGTGCGGATGGTGGGTTGAACTTCCACTCAATATTATTGTCACGGAGTTCATTTGAAAATTTATCGTTATACTCCTCAGATGCGATTAAATTGTGCATGGCGTCAAGATATGACTTAGCTCCAACGAAATTCGTCCCAAGGTCTGAATATATGAAGTTAACTGGTCCACGTCGCGCTATAAATCGTTTTAACGCATTAAGAAACGATTCCGTGCTCAAATCGGACGCCAATTCAACGTGTACAGCCTTTGTGACTAAGCACACGAACAAGCAAATGTAGGCCTTTACGCTACGGACACCTCTGCGCCTTGTAGGTATTATGTATAGAGGGCCCGCGTAGTCTACACCAGTATGACAAAAGGCCTTCGCTTCGGTCACCCTGCACGCGGGCAAGTCAGCCATGGGAGGAAACTGTGACTTCGGATTGGTTTTAAAACATATATTGCACTGTTGCACGCGTTTACGTACTATGTTGCGAGCTGACAAAATCCAATATTTTTGTCTTAAGAGCGACATTAATAGTTGCGGTCCCGTATGTAAGTACTTTCGGTGATAATAGTCAATAATGAGATTGATTATGTGGTCGCGGCGCGGTAACAGGATTGGGTGTTGACTATCGTAAGGCAAGTTAGCATTACTCAATCGACCACCAACTCTTAAGATTCCACTGGTATCTATGAAGGCATTTAATTTGCGAAAACCTGGTGACAGTGGTTTGCCAGTCTTGATATTTTTGAATTCGCCAGAGAAATGATATTTTTGAAGAGCTGCAATAATAGCTAACTCAGCGTAATTTAAGTGCGATATTTCAAATTTATTTGGTAATATTTTAATGAAGCGAAAAATGTAAATAACAATTCTTATAAGTTTCGGCCATGAAGAAACACGAGAAGCAAGTGTATAAAGTAGTGGCGGTTCAGGTAAGTCAGTAGTAGTAGAAATGACGTTAATTTTTATTTCAGGCGGCTCTTCGACTGCATTCGGATCAAACTTATTGACTGGCCATTGGTCGGTAGGTAAATGAGCGAAACTCGGCCCGCTAAACCACAGTGGGTGTTCAATCAGCTGAGCCGGCGTTAAGCCACGCGATAGACAATCAGCGGGATTTTCTTTACCAGATATATGATAAAAATTGGTAGGCGCTATATTGTCCTGAATTTGTGTGACCCGGTTTGCAATAAATGTCTGCCAGCGCGAAGGGGACGAATGTATCCAAGCAAGAGCTACGGTGCTATCGGTGAATGCATAAATATTATTTATTGTGCAGCGAGAGGCGTAAGTATCGATAACTATACGCATTAATTTAGCGAGGATTAAATTTCCACAGAGCTCGAGTCGGGCGAGGGAAATATTTCGCAATGGTGCCACCTTGGACTTCGCGCACACTAAACTTAATTGGTAGTGATTTTTGTTTGCAAAACCAACGTGAATATAGACCACTCCACCATACGCCCTTTCACTCGCGTCAGCGAAGCCCAAAATGGATATTACACACTCCGTGGTCACACCCACGTGACGCGGTAAACGAATACCTTGTAGGGACGGAAGTTCCGACTCGAACTGTTGCCAAAGCGAGATGATTCCTTGGGGAGGTGGATCGTCCCAACCAATTTTATTTTCCCACAGAGATTTAATAATTAGTTTTGCCATTAAGATTACAGGTGCAGCGAACCCCATTACATCCCATAGACGGGCGATAGTGGACAATATGTTCCGTTTTGTGCACCTACGGGGCTCGGTAGTTACCGTAAATGTGAACACATCTGCACCAGGTAACCAATGCAGCCCCAGAACCTTACAGTGAACGTCCGAGCTGAACTCGACGGCGGCAGAGACGCGGCGGTCGGTAGGTATACCGGCCATGACTTGCGGTGAGTTACTGGAGAATTTTACTAATTCGAAACCTCCAGCATTAAATAACTCAATCATCTGATTTGATATTTCCGATGCTTCAGTAACCGAGGCGCAGCTCGTAACTAGATCATCCATGTATATGTCTCTTTCTGCCACAATGGCAGCCATAGGAGCACGTTCGCCTTCATCGGAAGCTAACGGTGCGAATAGCCAGGTAAGGACTGCACCGCAAGCCGAACGGAACGCGCGTTAGTTCGTACAGTTGAAGCGGCTCATTAATGTCGAAGCGGTATAAGACTCGCTGATAACGTCTATATTTGTCATGGACAAGTATTTGCATGTACATTTGTCTTATATCAGCGCTAAGGGCTATAGAAAACAAACGGAAATTTAAAATAATTTTAAATAAATCATTTTGAAGATTTTTACCGGTGTATAAAAGATCATTAAGAGAACGACCCGAAGTCGTTTTCATACTAGCGTCCATCACCACGCGAACCTTTGTTGTTTCCTTATCGTGGCGAATGACGCTGTGATGCGGTATGACATATTGACAACGCTCCGAACTCTGTTCCGAACCAGGCAAAACCGGTTCCAAGTAACCCTTTTGAAGGTATTCCTTGAAAACGGCATCGTACTCTAATTTAATAGCGGAATTAGATATAAGCTTGCGTTCCAGTGAGTAATACCTACGTTCGGCAATTTTTATTGAATCGCCCAACGAGGATGGCGGATCGTCTTTAAACGGGAGCGCAACAACGTACCGGCCAGTCGCGTCACGCTTCGTGGTACTGCAATAAATCGACTCACATTCCTGTTCATCCGGAGTGAGCGGCGTTGCATTCGGGACTTCTTCTAATTCGAAAAATCTGTTCATACTACTTTCAAAATTACAATACGTGTGGATGGTATCAGACACTGGATAAAGTAAGGGCGCTTCGCCCACAATCAAGTAACCTAATGAAGTCTCGACTGCGACGGGCTCACCCCGGGCGCGGGTAATAGTATTGGGCCGTAAAATGCGAGCGAATAAATCGGCACCAATTATAAGATCGATTTCGGCAGGCTGGAAGTAGTTTCTATCTGCAAGCGGTATATTATTTAAATATTCAAGTTGCGAAATATCTACCTGTGTAGACGGTAAGTCATTGGTGATGCGGTTTACGACTAACGGTTGTAATGTGAACCGAATCGAATCGTCAAATCGAGAGCGAATAGTCAAGCAGGTGACTCCTTCAATAGGATTTGTGACGTCACCTACTCCAGACACAAATTTTGTTTGCGGCGGATGCAATTTTAAATTTAATATACTGCAACAAGCGGTGGTAATCAGATCTCTTTGTGATGCGCTGTCAACCAACACGCGGACGGTGTGAACGTTCCCAGCAGCATCTACTACATTACATAGCGCGGTCCCGAGTAGAACCGTTCCGGTATTTCCGGTGCGCGTGTGTTCAGTAGCGGGGCGGGGGGGACCCACCGCACAAAGAACTGAAGCGGCAGCGGAGCCGGCGGCGGCGGCGGAGCCGGCGGCGGCGACCGCGGGCGCAGGCGACGGCGAAGGCGCAGGCGCCTCGCCGGCCGCGGCCGCGGTGGTACGAGTATTGGATGCGAGCGGGTGAACATTATTTGACTCGAAATGTAGGAGCGAGTGGTGTGAGCGAGAGCACACTCGACACCTGCTTTCAGATTTACAATTACGAAGAGCGTGCTTAGTACTTAAGCAATTTACGCATAATTTATTATTTTTGACAAAATTATATCGATCGCGGGATGACATAGTATGAAACTTGGGACACTGGTACAACAATGAATGATCGATCCCTCCACAGGACACGCATTTGATGTCTTGCACGTTTACAAACGTTTTGACCGAATTTTTATTCGTCCGAGATTGTGGCGGCGGCGGATACGATTTGAAAATTGGCGATTTGTTATTGCCATTGGCGTTCGTCGGTCGCTGCGGAGGTTGGTTATTGCAAGTACCCGCAAATGCGCGCTGTAAAATGCGTGATTGATCGCGAACAAATTCAATGAATTTGGAAGAAGTAGGCATTTCTTTGTCGTTTCTTATGGACATCTCGAAGTGTTTGACAGTTTCCATGCCTAACTTTTTCGAGCCAATATGCACAAAAATAAATTCCTCCAAACTATCGACCTTCAGTTGCTTTAATGCGGAAATAGTGGATGAGAATTTATCAACAAAATGTTCTAAGCTAGCGGGTGTGATCTCAGTGACAGTAGGTATATTCAACAAAACGCGTTTATCATTGTATTTATTTACCAATGCATTCCACAATACTGAATAATTTTCGGCAGTCGGCATAAAACCTTGGCAGACACTTTGTGCCTTGCCCGTTAATCTGCCCACTAAATACTGAATTTTTTCGCTATCCGTCAGATCAATATTTTCATGAATTACGCTCTTAAATGTTTCGTAAAACATAGGCCAACTCTCTAACTCACCATTGAACGAACATAATTCCAGCCGTGGCAATTTGGAAACATGTTTATTCGGCATTTTAGACGCACTGCCTTTCTCAGAAAGCGGATTCGAACGCGATGACTGTATTTGATCATGTTTATATTTGATTTGTGCATATAGATCCTCGAAGGCAATAATGACATTGTAGTTAGGGCCGGCCGCCTCGGGATTCGATGCAAGTAGTTCATTATATTCGTCCACTGCGGACACGAATTCTTTGCGAATGTAATCGATAGTTGCCGCCTTTGCAAGGAATGACTCCACACTTTTTGTATTTAACTGAGCTATACTATCGTAAATATTCTGAGCTCGTTCAAAATAACAATTGAATTTAATTTCGAGTCGCTTCAAACTTCGCTCGAATACTCTTTGTTCGTGAGCCATAGTGGTTAACTAATTTAATTATAGTAATAAGTAAATAAATTAAATATTATTATGCACCTATACGTAACATGAAACAATAGTAGGTATCCGGAACTAAGTGACCATCAGATGATGGCGCGGATTAGGTCGCTGGTTTTTTTAAGGGTTCTTTACTTCTTCCTAAATCTATTTATTTCATGCTTATAGGTTCACAGGCTTATTGCGGTGACAGCTACGCCAAGGTTTGAGAGGAAGGACAATGGTAGGACTCACCCTGTAGCCGCGAACTCCAGGAGGTTCTGCTGGATCCGGAACTGTCCCAGTAGGAAGGTGGCCACCACACACGAATTGTCCTTGGATGAGCTGGAGACGAGGTGAAGCGAACAGGCACCAGAACTCACGTTTTTTGGTATTTTCTTAGATAGGTATAGCGACGCGGAACGCGAGCGAGACCGTTGGCGGCGATAGCTTTTCGGTTACTCAGCGTTGAAATTCGAATTCAACTCATTCGCCGCGCTGTAGATGCTAGGTGAGACAGGTCTATGGGTAAAGCTGTATAGGAGGATGAAAGTGATAAGGATGGGGTACTTGTGTAGCGTCACAGCGATAAACCCATAAGCTAGTACCAAATTAAATTTATTTGAATCGGCCAAACCACCCGTAGTTCTATACATATAAGGTGATTTTTTTATAATCTACAAGCCTCTTAGGGTTGATTTCAACAACTTTTGCTAAGAATGTAGGTATGTAATTTTTTTGTTCCATTTGAATTTTTGAGAAATTTAAAAAGTACATTCTTCCCAGTATTGCCAACAACTTTTGCCAAGAAACTATGCACCTATCGGTAATGGTTTCCAAGAAAATAATTTATTAAGGTGCACTAACTCTTGAATTGCCTAATTAAAAAAGCCACGGGGCATTGACCCGACCCTACCGTGACCCACTGACACAAGACACAATTTACCGCCACCACCGCGCGCGCAGACAGGGCTGCCTCCCCAGCTCCCTGCTGCCTCTCTCACTGTTTTCGTTGTGATAGCAATTAGTAGCTCGGTGGCGCGCATCGAACCTATGCATCGGACATGAGTGAATTTAAGTAAAGCGAGTGCTGATCGGGCGAAAAGGGACGCCCCTATGGATTTGTTCGCGCGGGGCGTCAAAGTGGGAACGAGGCAAAACGGTTCGGGTAGGTAAGTAGCATCTGCCGCCGCCGCTTGCCCGCGCCGCACCGGAGGCGGACGCGGCGGCACCGTTCTTACGAATTTCGCGCGCTTTAATTAATTTCAAAATTTAATTATTTCTTGGAAATCATTAGGTACCGATAGGTGCATAGTTTCTTCGCAAAAGTTGTTGACAGTACTAGGAAGAATGTACTATTTAAATTTCGCAAAAATTAAAATGGAACAAAAAATTACATACCTACATTCTTAGCAAAAGTTGTTCAATATCAGATACTAAATAAACCCTAAGAGGCTTGTAGATTATTAAAAAAATACCTTATTAATGACCCATATATGCTTTTGGTGATGTAAAATAAAAAGTCATGAGATGTCTTCAGGTAATCTTATTATTGCTCGGTCTGGGTGGCCACTTCACAATCACTATACCAATTTTCGTTCATTGCAGTTTGTTAAAATTTTATATCAATGCAAATGCGGCATCGATAGGTACAATAGGAAGACCTAAATTGAGACATGTGAAAACAATAATATAATTATACTTATACGCTTTCTTACTCTAACAACACTCACATTAATTTTCAATTCATGTTGCATAAATAACTCATCTAGTCAAGGACAAAAAATCAAAATCAACATCAAAGTATGGTCAAACACGTCACTTTGTGTGGACAGTATTGAAGGAAGTCTATGCGGATCACTAAAAGTGACGTGTTAGAGATTGATTAACTCTGCTGTCTCTTCGTGCAATCAGGGCTTAATTGTGTGTATGTGAAATGGCCCTTTTGTAAAATTTGCCTAATTACGAAATAAAATTAAATAAAATAAACCTTAGTCGTTTTACAAAGGGGCTAAGCAAAAAGCAGTTTGTAGGGTTCCGTACCCAAAGGGTGCCATCAGAACCCTATTACTAAGCCCCCGCTGTCCACCCGTCTTTTAGCGGGCTGTATCTCATGAACCATAATAGGTAGACTTTGACTTGCTACCAGCTTGAAGCACTTGTCATTTTTCCAAGACAATTAATTTTTCAGTGCTCATTATTTGCATGTTGGCGTATCCACAGCGTTGCGATACATTATTTTTATCTTTAAAGGCAGGCACATTTGACAATGCCAGTTTCACCCGGCTGCAAGGGTTAGGTTTTTTGCATAAAAAAATATTTTGTAAAAAACTTGGTCGCTTTGGGCTGATTTTACAAAAAGGCGGCAACTTATGCACAAAACAATTCATCCTATCTGAATATTACGAACATAGCATATCATGTATTGTGTATACGCACAGAGTGGAGCGTGATTTCCAGCAAGCAGCGAAGGACGGAGAACCCCGGAACTCGTTTGTATGGAGGCGGCGTAAGCACTGTCCATACAATGGCGGCAGCGTCGGCAAGTGGGTTCGCTTATGTATTTGCTTACTAATTATTTTCTCGCGTTCCAAGGACACGTAAGAAGTTCTCAGGACGCTATTTAGTGCAACGAACATGCGATGTTGCGCGTCCCAAATTTGTAAGCGGACTTTTTTTTTACACTTACTCATGGCGATGCTGCCGCAATACGACGTTACGATCGCTACTCCGATCCTTCCACGCTCGCTGGTTATATCGGACAGTACAAAAGAATGTGTCTCAACACATTATCATGAATGTACGATTCGTCTGGCTACACTGCCGCCGTACCAATGAGTTTCGATCGCCACTCCGTTCCTTCCACGCTCGCCGGTGATTACGAACGTTAAAAATAAAAATTCCCAGCACACAATCACGATTGTCTGATTCGTCTCCACCCACAAAGTCAGCTCCGCAGCGTTACGTCCACCGACTAGACGAACTTCTGCAGTATGGAATCGAGCGCCTTCCGCACGGTGGGGTCGTTGAGGAGCTGCTGCTGCGCGGGCTGCGGCTGCGGCGGCGCAGCCTGCAGCGGCGGCTCCGGCTTCTTCGCGTCGCTGTTGAGGATGCTCATGATGCGCTGCTGCAGCTCCACCTGCGTTTTGTCCGTCTCCAGCGGTTCGCCCAGCTCCAGCTTCACCTGGCGGTCGTGCCGCTCCTGCCGGACAACGCGCGTTGGTTATTATAATTATGTTTTTATGTAACTGGACATGGATGGCTAATACCAAACTGACCATCAGACATTAGCCTAACACAACACTCGGAAACTAGGTGACATGCCAGGACCTTCCTTGGATTTCTCGGCTACATTGAAGTGGATGGAAAACACAGACAATTTTCATTGCTGCTTCGACCATCATACATTCAATGCGATGGTACCAACCCGGGCGGGATTAACCCACCACCTAGTAATTAAGGTTTTACGTAAAATGGTCACCCATCCAGAACCCAACCACACTCTCAGGTGCTTCACCAAGCTTATCGAATCGCAAGGCGTCGCGCCACTGGGCTCCCGAGGCTGAGGGGTTTATACTATTATTTAACCACTTGGCTTCTGTTCAATTCATATCGACCGAATTTTTGGCACCAAAATACGCCTCATAACAAAGGTTTTTGGGAATCCTGTTTAACATCAATTACTTCCAAGGAAGTAGAAAAAGATAAATTCGACATCTAATCGTAATTCATGCGCTGTCCCTGTGTCCCCTTTGTACCTTCGCTCAACTCGGAACAGGGAGAAAATGCATAAATTCACACTCGACATTTCAAAAATAAGAACCCACCGATCCTCCAAATTCTTTATCTATAGGGTCGGTAAACAATGGAATGAACTCCCTTCCGAAGTATTTCCCCAAAGTACTACCTGAGGTCCTTCCCGCATGGTTTTCGCAGCCCCCCCAAAGTTCGAAAACCCATGGGTGGCGTCGGGCACCTTAAGTGTCAGCTCAACATATTTCTTGTCAGAGATCCAAAACTTTACTCAAAACAGCTTTATTGAGTCGAACTAGATGTTTCATGACCATTGGCATTATAAAAATGTTTGGTTTCGAAGTTACAAGGTCAGAAATTTTGGCTCACTTTATACAATAAGTTTGAACGTAGATTATTTAACGATAAAACAATAACATCTAAAAAAGATTAGTCATCAAACCTATCTTGTTTCATGAAGATATATAATAAATTTGGTTTTTGTTTGGTTTTCGACTACAACGTTCTTGATTTACTTTTAGCTTTAAGTCTTTTGGTAATTAAAATTGTCATAAATCTTACCAAATCAAACACTATGCGCATTGTCTGCTTTGTGGACATATTGCATCCTCATTATTACGGAACCTGTCTTTTTCTTTGATACAGAGAAGGTCCCAGAGCGAAATAGCATGATTTTGTACCGTGTCCGTGAATTAGTTAGTCCCGTCGGGAAGAGCCACCTTAAGAACGGCCCGTAAGCTATGCTCCCCATACAAACGTAGTTTACTAATCATTTGGAAACCGCTATTCCAATTGAATTGATATTTAATATATAATATCAGATAACAAATATCTGTGTCTGCATGCTTTTGTCTTTTTGAAAAATCCAAACCGAATGGAATGAAAGCAAAAAGAAAATCTTCATACGAATTTTGTTTTCTCTGTGGTTTGAACCAGAATACATTTACCGAAAAAACAAAGGCATGCAGACACAGATATTTGTAGCCTAATATTAGATACCAAATATCAAGTAAGTTGGAACAGTGGTTTTCAAATTATTAGTAAACTACGTTTGTATGGGAGGTGAAATTTTCAGATGCTTACGGGCCGACCTTAAGGTGGGCCCGTAAGCATCCGAAAATTATGCTCCCCATACAAACGTAGTTTACTAATCATTTGAAAACCACTGTTCCAATTTAGTTGATATTTGGGACTTAATATCAAGCAACAAATATCTCACATAACAGAGAAAAGAAAATTTGTATGAAAATGTCCTTTTGCCTGTTATTTGACTGGCTTTAGATTTTTCAACAAAACAAACACGTGCAGACACAGATATTTATTGCAGAATATTATATACCAAATATCAAGCAAATCGGAAAATTGTTTTTCAAATGATTAGTAAACTACGTTTGTATGGGGAACATAGCTTACGGGCCGTTCTTAAGGAAGAACCGAGAACAAATAAAAGTAAAAAAAATCGATCAGACAAATATTGCAAATATATTTTTTATCAATTTTAAATATTGGGATTTTTCCGACTTCTATCTTAGAATCCTGTTTTAAATGATATACAGAAAGTGTTTTCCAGGGGAGTAGACAAAGAGAAATTAGAGATCTAATCATAATTTGTAGATCCCCCGCCCGCTGCAACATGTCCTTATTGGTGGTATCGGTAGTTGTTCGGCGGTACCTGCAGATACTTGATGACCTTGTCGTACTGCAGCGCGGTGAGCGTCTTGCCGTCGGCGAGCTGCCCTAGCAGCGCGTACACCGCCTCGCGCGCGCCCGCGCCGCCGCCGCGCTGCACCTCCTGGAAGTTGCGCGAGATCAGCTGCATCGCGTCCTCCACCGGCATGTTGCGGTGCTCTGCGAACGTAGACACTGTTAGTGGCGGGAGCGAGCACGTCAAGGTTGCCATCTAGAGATCCCCATTCGCAAACTCTTCCATCCTTCCCTCCCTATGGCAAAATTATTACAAACTGAGATTTTTGCTACCTTATTTTCTTTTATTGTCTTATATACTATTATTAGCATATTATACCCTTTTTTAGCATAGAATTTGGAGCAACGAAATATTGGTAATCGGGCCCCTATTCAGGTTGTCAAATAAATTGAATTTACGCCAAACCGATCGATCGATTGAGAAACGTGGGCATCACGCAAACAAACGTTTGCGAGTCTGAGTTTAATTTGACAGCTTACTCATCGTCGACGTTGCCGTTTACGCTGACTCAGCGTTTTCTCTCTCCTAGAACTATCTATAACATAAAATATTATATTAACTTACATTTAACTTACATACAGGCTCCCGGAGGAAGTGATTAGTGCCGCTTCAGTGAACAGCTTTAAAAACAGACTTGACACTTATACAAAAAATCATAAACTTTAGACTTTTTACAGGAATAAAAAAAAAACAAGTGCACCCCCAGTTACCAACTCAGATGTACACGCATCAGCTTTAAGCTGCTAGTGTATCGAGACAATAATAATAATAATTTACAAACAGCATAAAAAACATAATCCATCAAGACTAGAAATAATTAAAACCAAACCATAAGATGTCACAGTCGAGCGGCACATTTGGATTCCTTTTCAAACATAAAAAATGTACAACGGCACCTAGTACGGCATTAAGCACCGGAAAACCGTAAGTTCAACAAATGTTGTGTACAGCGACGGTGCAAACTTAAGAACATATGTGAATGTACTAAAAGTCTTGCTTTGATAATATGTAAGGATAATAAATTATGGGGGCACCTTGTGGCAGTCCATGCAGGATGTTAAGCGTGAGTGATCTGTGCTCTTGGTTCTGGGGCATCACTAGTATTGCGTACAAGCAGCCGCGCGACGCTATGTTGCCCAGCACCTGCGACACGACATGGACATATTGAATTAAACTGGTGGGAAATAGAGAGTTGTGAACCAACAGATATAGTGATACCGTTGTGATGGTTTAGAAATCGTGGCACGCCCTCTAGTAAACAATGGCATTTTGGGACGAATTTAACAATATGAACACTTGTTCTAGTAATAATGGTTCTTGTTACTACAGTTAAAATATGTCCAGAATTTACGGAAAACCTTTACAGTGGGGGAGAAAACTGTTTATTTACCACGACAGGTGACGTCTAGGTGACTACCCCTAAAATAAGTGTCAAAGTTGTCAAAGACATTACAAAACAAAACAGAATAGAATAGATTTGTTGCAAGAATAGAAGCGCCCATGAAGAATTCGACTAAGAATAAGACAGGTAACCCTTAACGCTGGTAACCCTAACACACAATATTTAGTTCTCAGGTGCCAAAAATACCCCTCAATCAATGTTTTGGTACAGTATGGCGTATTCGTCTAGTTGTTAGCAAAGCAGACCGATAAAATAGATAAAGATTGCCGTGTCTACCTTGCCTATGGGGACGTCCTCCATGGGGAACAGCAGGTCTACGACGATGCCCAGACGCTTCAGGCGACCCTCGATGAACTCCGCATACTCCCTGCCAGGACATTGCAATGCCGTCGTTGTTATCGTCGATCATTTTATGTATTTAATGGCTACGATATAACCATTATCTCAGTGATTTGAGGTTATCCAACGACATCTAAATTGAAGCAATGTAAACAGATTTTGAACATATTCAGAAAATGTTAATTCGTCGAAAGCAGGATTCGAACCTTTCGACCAAAGGTCGCATGCCTAAGCATGGCAAAGGGATTGTGATGTTCTAATTTTACTCTATGTTGGTCAAAACAATGAATGACAATAAAATAGATACTTAATTTATGCATATAATTCCAGTTCATTGCTTGTAGATTAGCGTGCAAGCGTACGGTTTCATGTTTGATGGCCTCTATTGTAGGAGGCTTTGGTGTTAGATCATCGAGATAACCGGACCTGGTCAGGATCGGCGACTAAGAACAGGGCGGGGATTAGAACCCAAGACCTCTGGCATGGAAGGCAAGTCCACCCGCCTCTGAGCAACGAGCCGCTGTTTATGACAGTAGGTACGGCATGAGCCATCCATATCCAGGTTGGAGGGGGAGAGGCGACGAGTGGACTCACGTGAGCGTCTTGGAGACGACGATGATCTCGCAGTCGTTGCGCTCTGGGACGGGCAGCGCGCGCGGGAACTCCGCCGGCGGCCCGAACCGATCGTACGCGCCGCCGCGGTCGCCCCACTCCGGCCCGACACCTGACACCACCCGAAATAACATCACCCATACACAAACATCATCTGAATCCAGTCCGAGTTTAAAGAAGCAAGAGTATAGAGAAAATTTCGAAAATTTTGAACAATTCTCGCTGAAATTTAGAAACTTTTTTTAGGTTTTTTTCTATGTTTTGAATGGAACAATTTGAGTTTGCATGGAACCATATTAAAACAATATTAAAGACCACTATGCATTGTATTTTTTTTAGCTTTTTAACGATAGCTTGGAAGAAATAACGATAAACGGGAAAAAAACAGGTCTATTTTGGTGATTTATTTGACCGAAAAGTTTGTGCTAACGAAAAAATTTTTTTTCATGCGGATATAGCTGAAGTTATGTAATCAATTTAAAGCTGAACGCAATTTTCTCTTGCCGCGCCCTTAAGAAGAAATCCCGAAAGTAAATTCTGAAAACGTTCGTGATTTCATTCCCCCAACTTAGTTATGCTTGTTCCAGCGATATAAATAGCAAAAGCAACGCTCCACCACTGTGACGTAGCGAGTACACGGACAATATATTCGAAATATATTTATGATACGAAATAAATATATAAAAGACTGGATAACGAACTAAAAATAAAAAAAGGAAAGTACGAATGTCAAATTGATAAATAATAAAAAAAATAACATTGATTTTGAGCAGTGACGGGTAATAAGATTTAAGACACGTCAGTCAACGCTGCCCACCAGAAACGAATAAACCAACAAACAATACAGCAACCTCGGCGAGGCCCGAGCGGGGAGCGCTCCCTGTAGTCGGGGCCGGCGCGACCCCTCCCCCCTCTCCCCCTCCCGCGTCCGCCGCGCCCCCGACCGCCCCAGTCGTCGCGGAACTCATCCCTGTCGACAACACATTGGATAGTTATCTAATAAATATTATAAAGGGGAAAGTTTGTAATAATGGATGGATGGATGGATGGATGGATGTCTGTTACTCTTTCACGTAAAAACTACTGAATGGATTTTAATGAAACTTTATAATAATATAGCTTATACATCAGAATAGGACATAGGCTACAATTTATAAAGATATTGTGCCCATGGGCTTTAGAACTTTCACGGGGCTGCGAAAACGATGCCGGTAGCGCTACTTCGAATTACTTGATTTAGATGCGGATTGTATCTACGTCTAGCCTGATTCTACTCAAAACTTATAGGCTACATAATATAACGCTTCACTACCTGAAGGGTGAGTAGATAGTGTTAAATTCTTATAAGTTGCGAACCACTAACCCGATTTATGTGCGTATTTTATCAATGTATAGGATCTCTGGGAGCTGTCAGGTTCGAGATGGGTTACTGTTTTCGATGTTGAGGCTGGCTGTGGGTTGGAGTCCACGAAAAACTTACCTACATTACACGTTACTTACTTACTAGGTAAACAATGTTGCAGTGCAAGTGCAGAAAGGTTCTGGCGGCAAATGCTTTTTTTTTAAATAGCCACCAAATGTCAACGAAGCTCTAAATGGGAATTATTGGATATTTCTCATTAAATCATGCTGTTTCATCTCGAACGATCTTGATTAAATTTGGTAGATGGATACATTGTCCTGGACCAGTTTGACCCTATTTTGGATCAGCCATGTCGGATACTTTTTATCCATGAAATAATTTAGCCGACGCTAACCCGAGCGGAGCCGGGTACCGCAGCTAGTATTATATAAATTTTTTTAGCTACAAGAATAAACATTTTTTGTATTTTTCCTCCTGGCATAGTTTCTAGTCGGTTCTGTGTCTGTGGTAATCTAACCATCACAACAAAAAAACAGTTTCTAGACCGTTCTTTGTCTATGTTAATCTAGACGTCAAAACAAAAAAAATCCAAGAGTGTGTGTGCACCTAATAAAATAAAATAAACGAATAAACACCAATGTCAAAATATACAAAACATACTATCATCAAGCCGCTTTCCCGGAGGATTAAGCAGAGGTGATGCAGCGCCATGCAATCACAGCATACTTCTTTTGCTTTCTCTACAAAGATATTATCATAGATGCTCTATGATGTCGAAATGAGGGAGTGCAATTCAAAAGAAATACTATGCGGCGCATCTAGTGCAAAACAAAAATTACCTTTGAACAAAACGAAAAACCAACAAATCAATTGTAAGCATTAACTTTACAAAGGGTATGAAATCATAACATTTTTTTACATCAAAAATACTGATCGCTGTTTTCACAAAATGTCCACAACACATGATAATGTTAAACAAGAATCATATATATTTTGATTGTTCAATTAAATATTATTTAATACATTTTTAATTTTTCAAATAGATTTACTAAAAAAGGATTTTGAAAAGTAAATAACTTAACAATCTAATAAGATCAAGAAAGAGGGCTGAAGTGAGCCAAAAGGATGCATGCGAATGCATAAATATTCATACTACTGTAGAGAATGATTATGATAGGAAAAAATGTGACTTTTTTAATTTTAGATAAAGTTTATTATTCCCCCTCCAGAATCACCCTCCGCAAGGGCCTACCTCTCCTCCCATCCAGCCCCGCCGCCCTCCCCCACGTAGTTGCCGTATTCGTCGTAGTAGTCGTCCGACTCCTCGGGCGCGTTGGTGTCCGTGAGCGCCACCGCGTGCGGCAGCTCCGGCTTCGGCTTCTCGATGTACCCGTCGCGCCTGCAATGTTGCCATGAAGAGAAGAGGGAAAATATCGTGTTGACCGTCACGTAGTGTCAACAAAATTTTTGGAGAAGCAGAAAATACAATTGGGCTAATATCAAGACGGTAATTGTGTGGTATTAGCCATTTTTGTTGACCATCACAAAGTGTCAACTCGATTTTTGCAGATGCAGAAAATACAATTGGGCTAATATCAAGACGGTAGTTGTGTGGTATTAGCCATTTGTGTTGACCATCACATAGGGTCAACTCGATTTTTGGAGATGCAGAGAATACAATTGGGCTAATAACAAGACAGTAGTTGTGTGGTATTAGCCATTTTTGTTGACCATCACATAGTGTCAACTCGATTTTTGCAGATGCAGAAAATACAATTGGGCTAATATCAAGACGGTAGTTGTGTGGTATTAGCCATTTGTGTTGACCATCACATAGGGTCAACTCGATTTTTGGAGATGCAGAGAATACAATTGGGCTAATAACAAGACAGTAGTTGTGTGGTATTAGCCATTTTTGTCGACCAGTGTCAACTCGACTTTTGGAGATGCAACGATTATTAATTTATAAATATTAATTAAAAACAGATTTCAGTACTGCATATGTTAATAAAGTGTTAGGTTATAACTGTGTACACCTAGTAATAGTAAGTTTTAGAGAGAGAGAGACTTTAACTTAAAACTTAGCCTTTTCCATGGAATAGATTTTGACGACACCAAGTGTTCCGTATGTGTTCCAAAGGCTGAATTATATACAACAACAACAGCTAATAACAAGACGGTAATTGTGTGGTATTAGCCATTTGTGTTGACCATCACATAGTGTCACCTCGATTTTTGGAGATGCAGAGAATACAATTGGGCTAGTAACAAGACGGTAGTTGTGTGGTATTAGCCATTCGTGTTGACCATTACATAGTGTCAACTTGATTTTTGGAGAAACAGAAAATACAAATTGGGCTAATATCAAGATGGCTATTGTGTGGTATAGCCATCGATGTCAGATTCCATAAAAAAGTCCACAACCTAGGGTAGGAGTGTGGGAGTTACCAGAGAAAACTTGGTGCTTCAGTTTACAAAATATTAGACAATGTGATCAGCATTTCGCGGGAGTGTTATTCAAACAGTCAATTTGGTCATGGCGGGAGGGGGCCGAGCCGAAGTGGGTCTCGGCAAATATCATGCAATTGATTTTTCCTCAAGAAACAGTGCCGAGAAAACTGTGTTAAATTAGGTTAAACATGGTTCTCACAAAACAAATAAGCTGCCCTAGTATTTGAACTTATGGATTGAATGACATGTTTGAATAAATCCAATGCAATCAAGTACAGATTGATGTATTTACACTAAAAATATGCATTAAAAAAAGATTAGAGGGGGTTGAGTCAAATCCCATTACATTGAACCAAGGTTGGGGTCGAAAAATCGCTATAATCGCTAACGTAATTCATGGACGCCCCTTACTGGTACCCCGTGATGATAGAACCACTAGAAGCCATACTCACTTTGCCTTATCCGCATTGGTTTGTGCTGACTTGACATTGATGCTTTTACCTTGGTACTTGCTACCATTCGCCTTGGCGATCGCATCCAATGCATTTTGCTCTTCTTCAAACTGAACGAAGCCGAAGCCCCGATTGATCACTATACCCAGCACCTGCAAAGTTTTCACTCTTCAGGGCAACCCTCTCGACCCGGGGGCGCCCTCTGGCGGGGGGCGGGTGGCATTTTACCCATTCTGCCACCCTATTGTTATGCCACTGCCGCTTGGGCTCATTAAGGTGAATGGCATAAGAAACATGGTCCTGATTTGTTGGACGAAGAATGTGCAAAAAATGCACCCACCACTAAATGTTGTATCTAAATGCGCTTTTTTAATTTAATCATCCCAACACACCTCACAGGAACTAGGTTCCATTCTAGGACCTGCGTTTATCTAAATTTAAAATCACAAATAAATTCTTTGAATCGTTCCATACCTACAATCAACTGAATGGAAAACAAGGACAATTTGCATTTATTACTTCGACCATCGTTCATTGAATGCGATGGTATTAGCCTGGGTGGGATTATTAACCCAACCAACTAGTAAGGGTACTATAGTTTAACGTGAAATCCGAACCACAAACTACAAATCACTTGTATTCATTTTCAGTGCCGAGCCCTACACAGCACAAAATAGATATCACCTCAGAAACTTCCAGTTTGCCAGATGCCAATAATAAAGATGACATGCAAACAAACAATGTTTTGATTGGAAAGAAGCAACTGACCTTGCCGTAGGGAGAGAAATGGTCATAAAGTCCCTCCAGTGTCGCCGACTCTCCCAGGTTGCCGACATAGATGCGCAGGTGGGACGTGGCACGGTCCTTCATCGCACCACGGTCCAGCGTTAATTTGTCTGCACGATACAACATATAGAAGCAGTGTTGGCAGAATATGATTGGGGACGTTAAAATCCCTACAGTCGTATTTAGAGAGAATCTGTCAAAACTCAGTACGAGATTGGCACCGAACTAACCATACAATAACCGGTTTAGTCCGGCGTATTAAGTTGGTGCGAAAATTATTTATTTGGAGCTTATTTTCCTATTACTGAATTATAAAACGGGAATTTTTATTTTATTTTATTTTATTTATTTAGGTACACCAACAGCTTAAAAACTAAACAATTGATCGTTAAGGTGGCCCAACCCGGCGGGCCTAACTCATTCGCGGGCACGTTACAAAACCGTGCAGTTGCGCTCTGGGACCTTCTCTGTTTCAAAGAATAAGACAGGCTCCGTGACGAGGAAGATGGAACATGTCCACAAAAAAGACCACGTGCATAGTGTATGATTTGGTAAGATTTATGAAAATTTTAATTTCAAAATGACTTATAGCTAAAAGTAAACCACGACCGCTGTAGTCAAAAATCTAACAAAAACCAAATCGATTATAAATCTTTATTTAATAAGCTATGTCTGATGACTAATCTTTTTAAGATGTTCTTACTTTATCATTGCGTAATCCACCTCCAAAGTTATTGTATAAAACGCGCGGAAAATTCGTACTTTTGGACCATATAACTTAGAAACCAAACACAAGTTTACAATGCCAATGGTCATCAGACATCTAGGTCGATCAAATAAAGCTATTTTGAGCAAAACTTTGGATCTCTGACAAGAAATATGGGCGGGTTGTTAGACGGGCTATTATTGTCCACCCATTTTTTAGCCAAAATGTTATCTTATTTAAATGGAATAAAACAAGAGTCTCCTTTTTAACAGTACTTACAAGCTTACACGATTTCCTAGCTTGTGATGTTGTACTGGGTCAGTTTACTTTTGATTTGCCGAAATGCCAAAACAAGACAATCTCAATTCAAGGATTCTTCTTCTTCTTCTTAAAAGGCTTCACACCAGGCTGGTGGATTAGCCTTTTTGGCAATCACGCTTGAGTTTTGCGTATTTCTGCCAGTGTCGAGTAAAAGAAAAGCACGGTATAATCGGAATAAGGGCCGAGTGCACGAAAGTACAAAAAATCAAAATCAACGTCAAAGTATGATCAAACACGTCACTTTTTGTGGACAGTATGGAAGGAACTCTATGCGGTTCACTAAAAGTGACGTGTTTCAACATTGATTAACTCAGCCGTTTCTTCGTGCAACCGGGGCTAAATGTAGATATTAAAAAGGATTTTTGAATTTAGCGTTAATTTATTAGGTTCCTTTCATGAGCACTATGTAGTATAAAATGTGTCAAAAATAAATAATCAATACCATGGAGCAGGCGCCAGGTAGAAAATAAATACACAATATTAATTAATTGCTATGGGTAGGTTAATAATTAAAGTTTTATAGTGTTTAATTGAATAAATTAATATAAAGTTTCGATATTAGTAGGAAGAAGAATTTTGAAGGAGGGTAAAGCTACGTAAAGGGGGGGGGGGGGAGAATTTGGAGCTAGGGTAATTGGGCAGCTCAAAATAATATGGTAACACTCAAGGATGTCTGATTATGAGTTCACACCGTGACATTGACATATTGATATATCACTTTTTATTAAAAAAAAATATTATTTCTTTATGATTCTGTCCAGCAATATATTGTCTTTGCTTTGACAGTTCAACACAACTACACTCACAGGTTGTGCCTACTAGGCTCAATGGAAGCTAGATATAGAGACACTATCTCAAAAACACTTTACATATTTTGGCATGCAGTGTTTTTGGCAATAAAATTGTTTTTCAACCAATTTGAAGAAAATAAATTTTCATGCAATAATTCAATATTACAATTTTTCGAATTTTCAAGATTATGGCGCCACCTAGCCTCCTTTAAAGAACTAATGAGTGTTTTGAATGTACCGAACGGGTCAGTTTGGTGTGAACATTTCCTTATTGCAAAGGGTGGAGGTATGTAGGTCGATAGGTTTTTTTATTGTCAATGGCAAAAGTAGGCAAAATTTCGCATGTGGGGAAAATACCTAAGGGTGTCAATAGGTTATAATTAATGAATTTAGTATAGCGTAACAGTGACATTTAAGGTGGCTCAACCCGGCGGGACTAACTCATTCGCGGGCACGGTACAAAACCGTGCTGTTTCACTCTGGGACCTTCTCTGTTTCAAAGAAAAAGACAGACTCCGTGATGAGGAAGATGCAACATGTCCACAAAAAAGACAATGTGCATAGCGTATGATTTGGTAAGATTTACGAAATTTTAATAACAAAACGACTTATAGCTAAAAGTAAACCACGACTGCTGTAGTCAAAAATCTAACAAAAACGAAATAGATTATAAATCTTCATTAAATAAGCTATGTCTGATGACTATCTTTTTAAGATGTTCTTACTTTATCATTGCATAATCAACCTCCAAAGTCATTGTATAAAACGGGCGAAAAATTCTAACTTTCGGACCTTATAACTTAGAAACCAAACACAATTTTACAATGCCAACGGTCATCAGACATCTAGTTCGATTAAATAAAGCTATGTTGATCATAATTTGGGATCTCTGACAAGAAATATGGGCGTGATCTTCTTTCCCCGTTTGTATGGGGAGTTAAGCGGGATGGTCTTCTAATTATTGTTGTCAGATCCTTTTTTTAAAAATCGTGGCTTGAATGAAAAAAAAAAAAACAGCGAGATTGGAACCTTAGCATCAGGACATAGAAAAAATTTACAACAATGATTGCAATCCTTTCAAACTGAAAGACGAGATCAATCAAGCCTGAGCCCCTTGGCCTCCACTCGATCATCAACCTTGTGGATTTACATTTAACCTAGCATCTCGCTGGTTGGGTAGGATACAAGTTTGACTTTATAGTAGCAATGGGTCGTTAGGGAGATTTTCTAATCTCGGAATTCAGATGCACGTAACTCACTGGTGAGTCACAATACTTTCATACGCGACCTGCATTAAGACCACAGAATACATCTAATTTGTTGTAGGACCAAAGAAAATATTTTACGACCCGTCTCTTTTGACCCGTTCGTTCGCGAACCGACCCTAGAACCGGCTCACCGGTCGGTCGGTCCAGGCATCTCATTAAGTCGGCCCGGTCGTTAGAAAGTACGGGTCGCGAAGACACAGATCTTTGCGAACGAGGGAGCCGTTCGCTCGTTCAGTACAGGCGACCCAGGTCTACTGACTCATTGCTACTTTACAGAACCCAGTGAAAGATTTTTGAAATAATGCATCTTTCAATGTGGGTTATTATCTCTGACATTGCTGCCCCACTATTACCTGTTACTGTTTGTCATCCCTGGAGTGTTCTTTAGAACTGAGGAGCCAAAAGGTCGTGCGGGAAGTCCCGAGTGTAGATTAACCGAAGGGGCTGACCTAGCACGATCTTTTGGCGCAGCACTTTGAAAGCATTTTTGATATATTGGGTATCGCTGAAATTCATGTTTTTTGAGTGGCTAATGGAAACCTCAACCTAGTTGTGAAACAGATGTGGCATGCAGTACAAATACCTACGGAATCCAAACTTCACTGAGTACTACAACTTACTACTCATCTACCAAGATAAACTATTATAAAACATTGCATGGATTTTAAATTAAGGAATTTACTATATTAAATTATAATTATTGGTTTTTAAATGTTAAAATGCGGTATATTTTGAGTTTACTGCTCAGGGTGCTGTTGGGACACATTTGAGGGGAGAAAAATGTATGTCCCGCCAAAACCGATCTGGCAAAACTACTTCTAAGGCTGTCTGACTGTAAATTCATCAACAAAAAACCTTTCCATTTTCAAAATTTGATTTTGCTTTAGAAGCAATTAACATTTTGCATATTAATAATTTGATTGTTGTTAATATTTTGAGGCTATGTATGTATGGATATATAAAATGTAATTTTGATCATTGGCATACTCCGACTTATTAACAGCATTATCCACCAGGTGCAGGAACTGCCTGCCTCCTCGATCAATGGGGATCTAGGTACCTAAATGACATGATGCCGGTAGGTTATATAGTTTGAGAAACTACAATCCATGAGTCTCTATGGAGAATAACTAAGCTTGCTACTCACCTGCCATTGTGCGTGTTTTTGAGACTTCAGTCTCTGAGGATGCAAAAGCTATACGCCGTACACAGCACGATTTGTCCAAATAAAAGCTATAAACACCTACGCCGCCTAAAAACAAACCACAGATTATACTATGTTATAAGAAGTTTCCCGACTGAACCGAAACAAGCAAAACAACTCAAAACCACCGCAACTACTAATTCTTTCTGTGCACCGCAAAACACAAAAGCGCGGAGGCGGGCACAGACTGTAAAGTTTCACACACAGAAAATGCTTGCGGCTTGACGTTTGTCGAAACAATGCTGCCAGTCCGGTTTCGAAATTGCCATAATATCCGCCGTGAGTGAAAATAATTACGCCCGGCTCAGATGATTTTCAACCATTTGGGGGCTTTAGATCAATCTCACTTTAGCGATTTAAATAAGATTTTTTGGCATGGATTGAACCCATCAATGTTCGTTGCACCAACAGTAAATAGTCACTTAACATCGTATTTAAGGCAAACATTTTACAAAAGACTAATACACAGTAAGTAAATTACATTGCAAGACAGTATTTATTAAAATGTAAAAGTCAGATGATTTTTTTTATACTATTACGATCTCAACATACGTCACTATCAAACCTCTTGAATATTCAAAAATAAAAATCAAACGGACAGTTACTTAGCAGTTACTAAATATAATCCACAAATCTGGGATAACACTGTTCCAAAAGTATTTCAATTTCACCTATGAATTATGGTTTATTTTAAATATACGGGCCGACTAAGGGATAATCCCGCCATGGTTTGTTGTTAGCCTCGGTAGTCCAGTGGCGCGATGCCTTGCGATTCGATAAGCTTAGTGAAACACCTCTGAGCGTGGTTAGGTTCTATGTAGATGGGTGATCATTTTCAACCGTTGAGGCTGGCCGTGGTTCGGATTCCTCGTAAAACCGTGGGGACCTACAGTTCCACCTTACTTACTAGGTGGTAGGGTTGGTACCATCACATTGAATGAACGATGGTCGAAGCGTCAATGAAAATTGACAGTTTTATTCATTAAAATTCAATATAACCGACCAATATAAGGAAGGACCACGTGGCACCTAGTTCCCATGTGGTGTGTTAGGCTTATATCCGACGGTCAGTTTGGTATTAGCCACACCAATTACATAAAAAAAACCATCGATTTGAATGAACGATGGTCGAAGCGGCTATGAAAATTGTCCGTGTTTAACATCCAGTTCGATGCAGCTGTGCAATGAACGGAAGGTCGTGGCATGGCACCTAGTTCCCATGCGGCATGTGTTGGGCTAACCATAACGCTGTTCCTCCGTCCCCTTTCTACCATCGTTAACCTCGTTCAAAGAGTGAATGCATCAATTCATTGTGGGTATTAAAAAAATAAGAACCAACCCATCCTTTATCAATAGTGTCGGAAAACTATGGAATGGACTTATTGGATATATTTCCCCCAAAGTACACGTTTTGAACAACCCCAGTCTTCAAACGGCCGGAATTTTTAGTTCGCAGCGCCCGTCAAAGTCCATGGCCGTCGACGGCTGCGAGTTGGACTCGCACACGAAGGGTTCCGTACCATCGTACAAGATTTAACACAAAAAAAATCACGATTTTGTATGGGAATCTATAGTTTTTATTATTTTTTTATTTTACCTGTTTGCTGTTACTGCGGCAAAATAAATACACAGTCTCGAACTGACAGGTCCTCGCTACCGTCAGTGTTTGTATCACTTAAACGTGACTACCCTGCCGCTATATGGATGAGTCGCCACGCCCGTCCTCCCATACTAGAACATTTTATTTCGTTACCGTTTCGACCATATAATATTCAATGCGGTTTTACGAACCCTTGCTAACGTTGCCACTTAGCTTATAGCAGGTGTGGGAGGCCTAATGTTTTGAATGTGTTCCTAACGTGCAAAATTACGTAATTACTAATAAAATCTGCTCGATTGACAGTCTGATGGCTGCATGTACATAGTATGGAGGAAAACCATACGACGGCATAAATAATACCATACTGTGGTTCAGCAACACTTGCTGACACTCAAAGAAGGAAAACGTAGAAAGATATTTGTGCATAAATTACAGTATGAGTTTATTTCTAATACAGTCAACACGGTTTCCCGTTGACGAAGTTCTAAAAATAGTAAGAATATATTATTAGTTAAATTTAAGATTAGTGGTTCTATAAAGTTAGGAGCAGAGAAAAAGGATCACTAAACTGTGTTTGCACCATTGGAACAGCTATTTTCAAGGAGCCTTTCAAAGTGTACACACCCAAGGCAAAATACCGGTATGGTTGACAGATACTTGTTTTAAAAACCTTATTTTCCCCCTGAAACGTATTTAGTTTTACTAGCTCATCGAAGAATTGGCCAATGTTTGTTCACGCAATTTTGTTAGCTCACTTACGTAAGTATTCTGTGCATACGTTGAAGGCTGCTTTTAATTTCGTCGACCGTTCACAGGGCACGATATAAACTTCCAGAAAAAAAAAGCGTTTACGTACCGTGCCGTCTACATCATTTTTGCCACGACAAAACGTATATGCGAATAAAATTGTTGCAGACACAAAGATATAATAAAAAAACGGTGGGAAAACAAGTGAACAAAGGATTTAAAAAAAAGAATTTGAATATTGTGTTCCAATCCGAACGCAAGTTTCTAATTTCAAACTTGACAAGCCAGTAACAAAAACCGCACTCTGATGAAGGTAAGGAATGCTGTAAGGTCTGATCAGTCTGATTCAAATGGAGACAAGCATTGAAAACATGACTAGGCAAACTGACGTATTGACGACAGTGTTGCATTAATTCTGGGACTACTGGATGAGACTGCTTGCTGACCAAATCGACGTACTCGACCTATACAACATTTCTTGTACTCTACACAAAAAGTTTCAGACAAGAAACAAATAATTTGAGCCACTCATGAATTAAACAGAGAACCTCCTTTTTTTGTGAAGTCAGTTAAAATATATAAAACATAGCCCTTTCATTTGTATAGTTGTAATAGCATTCAGAAATCGTATGTCGTTTGATTGCCCTGCTTTTTAACGGTCTAAATCTAACGGTATAAAATTTCGGTACACGGTTCCTGGTTGGCATTAAGTCCTTTCGTCACGAATGCGACCTGTTACATGGTTCGGAATCCATGTATAACTGTAGGTCCCCTTCCCCTACTAGGTGATAGGGTTAAGCCCTCCCGGGTCGATTCCATCTCATTGGTTGAAAAGATGGTCGATGCGCCAATGAAAGATTGTCCGCGTTTTCCATCCCGTTCAATTTAGTCGTGGTCTTAAAGGCAAGGGAAAGCCCTGGCATGGGATATAATTCCTTCTGGAATGAGGTGTGTTGGGCTAATACATAAAAACATGCATGAAATATTATAATTGTGACTGAATACCAGTGGCACATACCGCACCCACTGTCAGGATACACACCTGTGCCTTCCTTATACATATACGATGTTCATTGTCGCTTCCACCATATTGTGATGGTACAAGCCGGGTAAGAACTACACTAGACTGCACTAGGGAACTAGAGTAGACCGTGAAATTTATTCATTCTTTTATATATTTACTTCGACCGTTCCGTCGACAGTTTTGTAAGTAAGAAAACATTCTATGTATACAACAATTTTTAAAATCATATGTTCGCGATAGCAATGATGTTATGCCTACATTATGTATACCGAGAATTGAAAGCACTTTAGAAACAGTAGAGTTCAGCGCTGTTGCAGTAAATAAAGTCTTGAACTCATTTAGAGATAACACTGCAATGGGGCAGATGGGCTCCCAGCAATTTTTCTCAAAAGGTGTTCTGCTGAACTCAGCAACAGACTAGCACATATAATGACTCTGTCCTTTGAAAATGGAAAGCTGCCGACAGACTGGAAATAGGCTATAGTAACACCCATATACAAAAAGGGTGACAAACTTGATCCTGCCAACTATCGTCCAATCAGCCTGACAAGCATAGTGTGCAAGATTATGGAGAAAATTATAACTGAGAAAATAAGATCATTTCTGTGACAGTGACCAACCTGCCTGAGTGTTTAAATAAATGAACACTTGAATGGGACGAAAGAAATCCTATTGACGTGATCTACCTCGACTACGAAAAAGCGTTTGATAGAGAGTCCATTAAAGGGCTTTTATTAAAGTTAGAGCACTTTGGGCTCCGCGGAAATCTTTTATTGTGGCTCAAGGACTTCCTTACAGACAGAACGTTCCGTGTCCGAGTAGGAGAAGAAGTTTCTGACCCATGCAATGTCCTCAGCGGTGTGCCGCAAGGATCCGTGGTGGGCCCGGTCATCTTTGGTTTATTCCTTACAGATTTAAGAGCGATAATTAAACTTAATTTCTCGCTCTATGCTGATGACACTAAGTTCTTTGCAAACCCAATAATAGCTCAAAATCAAATACAGTGTACTTTGGACGACATCATTGAGTGAACAAGAGAGTGGTTACTGTCACTAAATGCCAGTAAATGTACAGTGCTGCACATCGGACTCGAAAACCCACACCTACAATACTTCATTAATGGCAATATTGTGGAAGAAATCACATCTCAGCGCGACGATAGCAAATAATTTAAAATGGAAAACACATATAATGGAAGTTGGCAAGCGAGCTAACTCAATGCTCTACATGATAAGAAAAGCTTGCTCTTACATAACCACAGAACTATTTTTTAAACTTTACAAAACATATGTCCGCCCTATTTTAGAATATGTCTTTCAGATATGGAGCCCATACCTACAAAAAGACATCGATATTTTAGAACGAGTCCAGAGGAGAGCTACAAAAATGATTGTGCATCTAAAGCATCAGGAATATGAGCAACGGCTAAGGGCACTAAAGCTCACACCTCTTCATGAGCGAAGGCAGCGTGAAGACCTCATCGAAGTCTATAAGATCCTCAATAATTACTACAGTACCTCCAAACTCAACGAAATGTTTGCAATAAACACATTGACTCACCTTAGAGGACAAACCCCAGAAAACATTTTCTTTGCAACAGAGTTGTACACTCCTGGAATCAACTACCACAGGAAGTCATAAGTGCCAAAACAGTTAATGGGTTCGAAAATTTACTAGACAAATATGAATATGGAAATAGACCATAAATAAATAAACAAAAAACAAAAAAAAAAACAAGTGCACTCAGTAGTTCTAAAACCTGATATGCACGGCTTATAGCTGCTAGTGTTATAAGCCAAATCATAATAATAATAATAATGCTATACATTTCATTCATTCGTATACGTGTACCCTTGCTTGAACCTATCTAAGTTCATTATGACATATTTTAGATACTAATTGCGTCATACGTCATATTTCCTCTGACTCAAAAAATGATTCACCGTGCATGTAATGTGTATTATACTGTATGTTTCTAGATGATACTCCAAACCCAACGTCACCGAAGTACCTTCCACATGCGGCAAATGTTAAAAAAGCACTGGAGCCCCACAAAACGGTCATAGCAGTAGAGAGAACCAGTTATTCGCAAAAGTTATGCATCCCTCCAGTAACTGCGAATCAGGAAAACAAACCACTGAGTTATTCTTATATGTAGTCAATGAAATTCTGAACAAAAAGGAAACGTAAATACAAAGCACAAAGATGGCACGAAAGGGGATTCTTTTGAAGGCCATGTACGACTATGAGTCGCGCTCGGATTCTGACATTTCGTTCTCTAAAGGCGATCGCATGGTGCTACTTGACGCTCCAAACTTTGACTGGTGGCGGGTAATGCATAAGTCTTCTGGGGCAGAGGGCTATGCGCCTGCCAACTATGTTGCTGACGAGAGCTCTGTGGAGTGCGAAGAGTAAGTATTTAGTTCTAGATAATACATATTAGTTTTACTTTTCGTCGTCCCACCTGGCGGGTGGTCTTCCCACACTCCGTTTTCCTGCCCAAGGCCGCCAGTGTAGCACACGGTTACTCCAAATGATTTAGATTGATTCAAAATTGATTGGTTAATACTATGGTTAATACCGATCCTGCTATTACGCAGAAACCTGCTAAGCCACAAAGTTACGTAGCGTTTACCCCAATACGTAGGAAAACTCATTTTTAATGAAAGGTTTATCCAGGTGTGAGGCAGCCCTGCGTGATTGTGCGAATCATCTAAATCTACCATCACGCACAAAATAAAGTTCATATTATGTTTGCTTATGAATTGTAGTTGGTTCTTCTCGGACACGTCTCGCACGGAGGCGGAGCATTACCTAATGGCCAGAGGCAACCCCGTGGGCACATTCCTAGTGCGCTCCGCCGCCCGGACCACGCACGACTACAGCCTCAGCGTCAAGGACTACGAGGATGACGTCGGATATCACGTCAAGCACTACAAGATCAGGCCGGACGGAACGGGCGGCTTCTACATCGCGCCGCACCACTGCTTCATCAGCCTGCCCACCCTGATCACCGCGTACGCTGACCCATGTACGTAGATCCGGGTTGATGTTTACGTGTGAGACTGAATGGACACATGGTCAAGTGACTTCGGCAAAATGTGTGGGGACGTAACGCTAAGAACGTCGATTTGTTTGTTTTAGTTTTTCTATCTTAAACTAATTGTTTAATATATAGGCAAAATTTTTCAAGTGTGCCTTCACGGCCAAATCGGAAACTATAAGAGATAACGAAAAACATTTAATAAGTTTGTTAAAAATGAACCCTTTCCTTTAGTCAACTATAGGAAAGTGTATAACATTATTTCACATATTTTGTTGCTTACAAGCGACACTATAAGCTGGTGCAATAGAACAGTATGTGTTATTTTTTAAAAATCAACATTTCCATTCCCGGCTAGAGACAAATATTCTAGACATAATAAGTACTACTACTATTTATAACTAGTATTTTTCAAAATCGGCCTTCTGACTCCTTTAAGTGTTTTTCTTCGGGAATACTTTCGGTAATGTGGTGTATTTGGCTAATATCATAACGGTAGTTGTGTGGTATTGGCCATCCATGTCAGGTCGCATAAAAAAAATCTTTTGGTTTCGGATTTGTCAAGGAGGCACAATTGAAAAATTCACCTGTATTTATGAGAAGTTTCCTTAGTCCCGCACCCAAAGATCAGGATAAGGGGCTGAGCAGGCGTAAGATATGAGAAAACGTTTGAGGGAATTCGATCTATTCTGCACCAATCAGAAGTGAATATCAAATAATCTGCCCAATAATATTTTGATTGGTTCATAATTGATCGAATTTCCTCGCATAATTTATCACATCTTACGCCGGTTACCCCGTGGGGCACACAACCCTAACAACGAGTCTTTAGGCCAGTGTTCTAAGTGATTGGATAGCCACGATCGGTTTTGGCCTTCGGTCCCTCGAAGATTGAGATCGGACTCGTAGGTGGCTATGCAATAAACGGCAGGTGAGAAGAATGTTCGTTGCGAGTGTCCCTATACTATCGTTCCTTTGCCGTACTACAAGACTCGCGAGGTTGATATATTTATTTGACTTCGTTAAGTGTGAAGAAAGATATGTGAGAATACAATATCAAACGTTTAAATTAACATAATATTGTAGGGAGGAAAGCTTTTCAAAATTCCACAATGTGGTTAATTATTATCCTAACAGTACAAACTTACTAGTAATTAATTAATATCCTTGAATTGTATTACTATGTAGAAAGTTGACCTACTAATTTATATTCTGATATATAGATAATTTAATTTTACATATATGAGTTAGAATGGAAAAAAATATCAATATTATTTTAATGTAATTTATTATTAATGTAGCACAGTTGCTACATATTGAAAAGAAACAAGAAAAAAGATATTGACGAGTTAATGTCTTTCTCTCAGAAACTCAAACAAATGTAATTCTCTCAGTCACAACACATCACACTCAGGGGCTGAAACGGCGTACAATGTGAGGGAATTCTATCAATTCTGCACTGATTGGTGCAGAATTGGTCGAAATACCTCAAATATTTTCTCAGATTTTAAGACGACTACATGGTGTTGACAAATGCATCGCATTGGACCACGTCCGGACGAGACAAACAACCGACTATTTTATAGGAAACTTTTATGGGTGGCTGCATCGAGGGGACCGGAAATGCTCGGCTCATTCAAAAGGTGTATTTATACCCCTCACCTTACGAAACCACGCTCACGCCGACACCATATCGGCGGACTTGCGGACTATAAATCAGCAATCAAGCATGGTGTAACGAAGCCCCGATTGCACGAAGAGATGGCTGAATTAATCAATGTTCAAACCCATCACTTTTAGTGAACCGCACGGAGTTCGTTCCATAATTTCCATACAAAGTGACGTGTTAAATCGTACGTTGACGTTGATTTTGATTTTTCGTCCTTTCGTACACTCGGCCCTAAGTCCGAAGAGTCCCACAATAAAAAAGGTTCATATGTAGCCAGCAGATGGTTCCATTTCCTGGCAGTGCGGCAGACTATCAAATTCCTAGACACGGTAGGGCGAAGGCTCCGGATATAGGTTGGATAGGAAGGAACAAGGGATCAAATTGGGTTCAAAGTTCCGCTAACAAGTACCTACTGGTGAATGCCTTCCCAAATATAGCAAAATATTCCACTACAGGCCTAATCTGTGATTTCTGCGTTAAAAAGAAACAGTTTATTTACCTGCTTTGAATAATAAATAGAAATATAACAACGTATTTTTATTTCATTATAGAAATAACTTAATAAAAAACTAGTTGAACAAATAAATAATGTAAAGAGTATAAATTTAGTAAAGCTGGACATACATTTAGGCTGAGATAAATAGTCGTAACAAAAACGAAGGCTAACGAAAAGTAGTACTTTGTGACGTCACTTTGACACATTTTGTATGGACGAAATCGCAAATTAATGCAAATTGACGTCACAAAGTACTACTTTTCGTTAGTCTAAGTCACTGAACTAAAAAACAATGTTTTTCTTATATCGATGCATTAAGTGGAATAACAGGGTAAACAGGGTAATTTAGGCGCAGCATAAGATAGAGATAATCACAAATAAATACTTACCAATTTGTCTTGCAGCTAATCACCTGGGTCTGTGCCAGAGACTCGCGTTGCCGTGCCCCAAGCCCATACCACAGATGTACGATCTGGCGCCAACGGTCCGAGACAACTGGGAAATCCCCCGTAAGCACATACAGCTCATACGGAAACTGGGCACGGGGAACTTTGGGGAAGTGTACTACGGGAAGTTTAAGAAGAACACGGAGGTAAAATTCATCTTGGTTTGGTTTATTTATTTACCCACTGTCCTATGGGCTGATTTTTCAATGGTCTGATAAACAGTGAGATAACAATTCGACGGATTTATTTACACCTCTGCCTATCCATCCGTTTTAGTAAGTTCATATTATTACAAATAAAATAACAGGCAGAAAATTGTCACAGAAGCTGTAATTCTCCGGAAATGACTATGCGTATTTTGACAAACATAAATTTGTACTATCAGTCCGATAAGTACCTACTATCTGATTATTATAGGTAATATTTGATGTCCTACTCGTATATAATAGGTCGGGGAAAAAGTCTTTTCGCATTATAGTATGTATGAACTTGTAATAAAATCTCTTTGGCTATACTATTTGTATCTGGCTGGTTTTGGTATCATTGAAAGTTTAAATTTTAAAGAACATAATTCCAAATTCAAATTAGGAAAATGTGTGATTCTCATTTGTTTTTCGTACTGTCAAAATGAGTGAATCTAATGAAGAAATTCGATACATTTTAAAATTTTACTACAAAAAAGGTAAAAATGCAACGCAAGCCGCGAAAAAAATTTGCGATATTTATGGACCTAGTGCAGTGTCTGTGAGAGTAGCACAAATTTGGTTTAAGCGTTTTCAATCCGGAAATTTTGATGTCAAAGATGCACGTCGCTCTGGTGGGCGATATTACGGATAAAATGGATGCCATTTTTGAAAAAGTGGAGCAAGATCGGCATATCAGTAGTTACGACGTAGCTGAAGAACTAGGAATTGATATGTTATTAATACATTTACCCAAAATTATAACTAAATATTGCGGCAATGCGCTGTTGTTAATATAAAATGTAGCTAAAGTACCTTTTTGGGGTTCCGTACCCAAAACGGTGAAAACGAAACCCTATTACTAAGCCTCCACTGTCCGTCCGTCTGTCACAGGGCTCTATCTCATTAACCGTAATAGGTAGGCACCTGAAATTTCAAAGAGTGTGTATTTATTTTGCCGCTATAACAACAAATAGGTAAAATAAAGAAATAATAAAAATTAAAGGGGGTCCCATACAAAAAACGTGTTTTTTTGCATTAAATCTTGTAGTATAGTACGGAACCTTTCGTGTGCGAGTCCGACTCGCACTTGGCCAGTTTTTTTGCTTCTCATCGTAACCGTAGTCTTAGCGTAAGTGGACGTTCAAGTCGCAGATTTTTATTTTTCGTATTTTATCAACTACCTAGTATGTATTTTTTTTGTGATTTATGCGTAAATCGCAATATGCAAGTCGGACCACGCACAGTGAAGGGTTCCGTAGCGGATGAACACTGCACGATACATCTCTCTCGACTCAAAACAATATTAATAGAAAATGTTTTTTTAAGCTCTACAACCTTTTCACTTAAATAAAAAACGTTTTTTTAAAGCTCCATATATTTTAAAGACCAATTATCGATGTCCCAGGGCTATGTGCACTAACATTTTTCCGCCCTCAAACTTATAATATTTAGAATTTGGACACTAATTTTTGTGTAACGGCTTATAGAAAACACCTTCCTTCATCTAAGTACATACAGAACTTACCTTAGGCCAATAGTCTCCAAGTAAAATTGATGTGATACACGGACAGGCGGACAGATGTACGGACAGACCGATAAAACGAAATTGTAAGTGTTCCGTTTTTGCCATTTAGCTACGGAACCCTAAAAAGGATTACCTATATGCGATAAAGATGTTTCGGTTCTCATGCTCGTCTGACCATGGAGTTGAAGAAATCCTCCATGCGTCTGAAGGTTTGTTAAAAAAATTGTTAGACATTAATATAAAAAAAAAATCACATGGCTCGTGATATTTATGAGATTAATAATACATATAACTTGATTTTGTATAAATATCTCCTTTCTTAAAATTGGTGGCGTCATATAGATAATAAACAGTTTAAACTTGATTTTTGAATGATTTGACGTGTTATGGATTCGCTAAAATTAGACCAATTTACTTTTCAGGTCGCCGTAAAAATGCTCAAGGAGGGAACAATGACCAATCAGGCATTCCTCGCCGAAGCTGCAATAATGAAGAAGCTTCGGCACAAGAGGCTGGTGGCCCTGTACGCAGTGTGCACGCAAGAGAAACCCATATACATCGTCCAGGAGTACATGTGCAAAGGATCCTTGCTTAACTTCCTGAGAAGCGAAGAGGGGAGTCGGCTAAAAATGGACAATCTCATATCGATAGCAGCTCAAGTCGCATCGGGCATGGAATACCTGGAGTCCCAGCTTCTAATCCACAGGGACCTCGCCGCGAGGAACGTGCTGGTGGGGGAGGACAACTCCGCAAAAATTTGCGATTTCGGTCTCGCCCGAGTCATAGAAAATGACGAATACTGCGTCAAGCGGAGGACACGATTCCCTGTGAAGTGGACGGCGCCCGAGGCACTAGTATACGGGAAATTTTCGGTGAAAAGTGACGTTTGGTCCTTTGGTATCTTCCTAATGGAACTGTTCACCAAAGGACAGATCCCATACCCCGGCATGAGCACCAAGGAGGTGGCTATTCGCGTGCAGAAAGGATATCGAATGCCGAAACCGACAAATCACGAGCTCGCAGACGAAACTTACGACTTGATGCTCAAGTGCTGGGATGAAGAACCGGATAAAAGGCCCACGTTCGAGTTTCTTTGTCATTATTTTGATGGATTTGGTATTACGAGTGAAAACATGTACAAGGAACCTGTGCCTGAAAAAAAAGAACGCAAGGGTTGGTGCTGTTGTTCCTAAGTTTTCTGCGACAATCAGACGGAATAGAGGTAATTACGCCGACGTAATATCCATGTACCTTTATTCAGTTATAATACTCATAATGCTCAGTTAGGTGATTTCTACAAATTATAATATATTCAATGAAATTATTTCATCACCTCATTCTGTCATAAGAGTCTCGTAGATGGTAGCTTAGTAAGAAACCCATGCATAAAACTAAGATCAAATACATGCATACATACATTCGAAAAATATAACCCTCCTACTTACGCCGTTGGGTGAAAAGAAAGGAGATGTATCTATAAGACCGGCCGTCCTATTTTTGAAACGATCGCTACCAAATTGCTGCAGCAATTTGCGATTCTAATCGCTAAAAACGCCGTTTCGTATTTTTGAATGACGTTTGAATAGCAGCGCCCGGCGGCCATTGGCTGTTGTCGAGCGTTTACGATTGCGTTGCTAATCGCTGGCTGCAAGCGATTGCAAAGAATTTCAAAAAAAGCACGGCCGATGTCTCCAATTTTATAAAAATACCAACTCAAACATAGTCTCAGACGATTCTGTTATGTGGGTGGAAACTCACTCGGCGAACGAATTTCGTGAGCTCGTGCGCGCGCGGTCGCGATGTTTGGACTGTGTTGCAAGCGACGCGTGGCCGACTTCCCATACGATTATATGCACAATTTGTCCATACGGCGGATAGCGATAATGACCACGTACCACTTCTCCTTTCCTTTTATATTCAGTGGCATAAACGCATAAGCAAGTTGGCTGCCATACTGCATGTCCGGGCAAAACACTGTGCTAACCTACCCTATCCACTATCACCACAGGTCTGTGTCCGAGCCGCCCGAAACTGCAAAGGCTTTTGATCACTGATAAGTAAATATTTGTGGCCTGCAGAGATATCATCGAATGTTATAAACTATCTTTCCCTCCCTTTTTAGGGTTCCGTACCCAAAAAGGGTACCAAACGGAACCCTATTACTAAGCCTCCGCTGTCCGTCCGTCCGCCCGTTCGTCCGTCTGTCACAGGGCTGTATCTCGTGAACCGTAATAGGTAGGTAGCTGAATTGTTCACAGAGTATGTATTTATTTTGCCGCTATAACAACAAATAGGTAAAACTAAAAAAAATAACAATAAAAGGGGGGCCCCATACAAAAAACGTGATTTTTTCATGTTAAATCTTGTACGATGGTACGGAACTCTTCGTCTGCGAGTCCGACTCGCACTTGGCCGGTTTATTTCAGTATCGACAAGAACACCTTGTCACGGTTACTCATTGCAGAAGTTTGGTTTTATTGTAACCTACCTACGATACCTAAGCAGCGAAATTTTCTGTAGTTTGCAATGGGGAAGAAAGCTGCTTATTTATCACGACACGTTGCGTCCAAGCGAGCTCAACTAAAAGATCTGGCAAAGTTGTCAGATACCATACAAGATAAACCAGAATGTATTTTTAAATTTTAACGTACGTAAATAAAATGACTACATTTTTTGAAAATTATTTGTTCCAAATGAATGTACAAAAACAAAATGGAGTAGTAGGAAAGAAAATATCACAATAACATAACCTATAATATATCATTTCAAACTTTGTCTTGGTCTATTTTGACAAAGAAAACTCTTCTTTTTTCCAAACCTTACTCTTGCATCTAAAAACTCTTAAGGCCCTGGTACTAGCCAAATCGCAAAGTTAGACGAGGCACCCCAAGTTAACTAACTAAGTCTGACGATTATAAGTGTCATTCTTACAATATATGATTCCTTGTCTAGGAATCAACCTATTTTTGTTAATGTATATTTCCTTTTTCTATACAAAATACATTGCGGAAACGGTGTCCATTTCCGAACTTTTTTGACTAAATGTAGAAATCTAAAAGCAAATGGATTTTTTTGTTTATGCATATATGCTGTTTTTGCTTATATCTAGAAATCGAATTACTTTCAGATTTCTAATGAGAAAAATCAACTTTTTATTTTTTATTATTATTTAAATAAATGATGGAATCAAAAAATATTAACAATCCATTATCAGTCTCGAGTTCTATATGGATTTGCTGAAGCGTTTCACTACATATTATCACATTTGTTAAAAAGTGCATTTGTATGGCGCGAGTAGTTGGCTAGTCCTAGCGCCTTAAATAAAACTGTACAGGATGGAAAGTTTAGACATTTCTAAGGTGAGGTCGCCAAAGAGTTCGGAGAAGTCGCTGCGCGAAGTCGCTCAAGCTTCGAGTTTACTTCCTTTTTAGGGTTCCGTACCCAAAGGGTGAAAACGGAACCCTATTACTAAGCCTCCGCTGTCCGTCCGTCCGTCACAGTGCTGTATCTCATAAACCGTAACAGGTAGGAAGCTGAAATTTTCACAGATTATGTATTAATTTTGCCGCAATAACAACAAATAGGTAATATTATAAAATCATAATAATTAAGGGGGACCCCATACAAAAAACGTGTTTTTTTTTTATCTTGTGCGATGGTACGGAACCCTTCGTGTGCGAGTCTGTCTCGCACTTGGCCGGTTTTATTGACACTAGATTATTGACACATGCATAATCGGAAGGCTGGGTGTTTGTTCCGGCAACACGAATGTTCAACTGAAAATGACTAAAATCAATGCTAACTACAGGAAACAATGTATATTATGAAATTTTAAGCCTAATTTAGAATTTAGTAAGTCAAAAATGATCTGTGAGTGAATTCAACTAGTAACCATTTTTATGGTGACTTGCGATTTGCGATGAATGACTTAACGCGTATGATGTGTGCCAGCAAGCAACCTGTTAACACACTTTTCAAATAAATACACTTACTGGTACTGTATTTACGTTAAAGTAAAAAAGTTTAGATACACGTATAAAATTATACTTTTAAGATAAATTAGTGTATGATGTTTAAGTTTATGTACTTATTAGGATTTTTACATTGTTGTTAATGTAGCACAACTATGAAATTTATTTTCGCATAAGGAAATAGAAGAAGAGAATTGTACAGTATATTATATGTTTTGTTTGATAATAATGCTGTATTATTTAAAGTATTACAATTTATGACATAAAATAAATTACAGTCATTTCCACTGAAATCTATACACCGGCAATAGAGACAAGGACATCTCTTTCTATCATGATGACTTCAACCATAGAGTAAAAGGGACGTAACGATTCCTTCTCTTTCCAGTGTAAACATTTGATAAGTTGTACATAGTAGCAGTTCAAAGTAGCATTTGAATTGATAACTAGTGTGCATTCTGTAACCAGTTAAATCAATGTGAATCGCGACCTATCCATACTAATATTATAAATGCGAACGTAATTCTGTCTGTCAGATGCGTTTTCACATCTAAACCGCTGAACAAATTTAGAATTTCGGGTGAGATAGTCTGAACCATGGAGAAGGCAACCTTTCGTGGCGAAAATTAAAATTGAAGAGGATGAAAGTTTTAATGGGAAAACAAAGGAAATAATTCGGTCCGATCCAACCGTTGGCCCCAGTCCAACATGACATTGACCCGAGCGGAGCCTGGTAGCTCAACTAGTCTACATTTATACTTCTACACTATTATATAAAGAGGTAATGTTTGTTTTTTGTATTTTAGGGTTCCGTAGCCAAAGGCTGCCAACGGAACCCTATTACTAAGCCTCCGCTGTCCGTCCATACGTCCGTCCGTCCGTATCAACCGCTACAAGGATGTATCTCATGAACAGTCATAGGTAGGAAGCTGAAAGTTTCCCAAAGTGTGTATTTAAGTGGCCGCTATAACAACAAATAGGTAAAATTTAAAAAAATATAAATTAAAGGTAAGCTCCATACAAAAAAATTGATATTTTTGGTGTAAAATCTTTACGAGAGTACGGAACCCTTCGTGTGCGAATCCGACTCGCACTTGGCCGGTTTTTTGTTTGTACAGGGTAATCTTTGGAACAACTGAAGCGAATCTAAAAAATATTTTACCATTGGATGGCTACGTTATCCGTGTCTAACATAGGCTATATCCCACCTTGACTAGGCTATATATAATCGTATAGTCAAGGTGGTTTGAGCTTAAATTGATTAGCGAAGGTGTGGGTAATGCATGCATACTTGAAAATTTTAATCCTCTTATTAAATCTCAACACTTTCCTTTAGTTTGCCTTATAACATTACTTCACAGGATTTGTTCCTTATAAGCGACAGTACTGACTGGTGCAATAATACAGGGTCCCAAATTTTTCTCCAAATCATCGAGTTCTATATTTCCAAAAATCGAATAATGCAGTTTTAGTTTTTTAAAAATCCGCCTCATGATTTATACTTTCGGATTTGGCCCTGAAGGCCCACTTGAAAAATGACCACTTGAAATTTTCATATCACTGAATTCAAATTGCAGGGCGAGCACAAAACGAAATTCGCTCAGTCCCATTAAGATTACTCAAATCCGAACTTCGAAATAGGGAAATAACGGATTGCGGTATTCTTTAGCGCTAGACCCAAAGAACTGCGCACGCAGCGCCAAGCTATGCTTACATACGAATACCTTGTAAGTACTCTAAAATTGTAAACAGTTAAACCTTTTTTGTTGGCTCTCGGTAGTTATATTTTTTTTCCATGAATATTTCCACATTTAACCCAGTATAAATAGGTCCTTGCATATGAAATTGACGTTTTGAAATATCTGACGTTTGGTTAGGAATTCAAAATTTTATTCAAACTAGCTGCGGTTTCCGGCTCCATTTGGGTCAATGTCGGGCTTAATTATTTTATGCATAAAAAGTTTCTCAAAGAGCTGTTCCAGAAGGCTGGTCCGGGACAATGTGTATCCATCTACGAAATGTAATCAAGATTCCAATCATATCCATTTAGAGCTTCGTAAACATATTATGGTTAATTATGCATTTAGGCATAGATACACAAGCCTAAATCGAAAAAGGCCACCAATTTCCTGATTAATTTGTTTTTCGAGCCATTATCCTTTGACATCGTGCTGTTTACAATAAAGAAAACTCGAAATATCACGTTATTTACGACTACGAGTTTTACCGTATAAAACATCTGGAGCAGAAACAGCTCGAAGGATTAATGATGTGTATGGGGAAGCTAAACACGGTACGTTTTTAATTCCAAACTTTTCGTTCGGGAAATTTTGACCTGCAGAGCAAACCCCGTGGACGGCCAGAGACCCTAGTTGACAATGAAGAATTTAAAGTGATCATGGAAGCAGATCCATCGCAAACCACGTCAATGTTAGCGACGGGCTTCGGTGTAAGTGATAAAACAATTTTAATTCATTTGAATGAAATTGGAAAAGTGAAAAACCTCGAAAAATGGGTACCGATTAAACACGACCATTTATTAAAGACCAATAAACACGCATCGAGTGCTTCATTTCATTATTCAACCGTAACAATAACGAGGCGATTTTGTATCATATCGACTTCTTGTGGTGAAAAATTGATCCTTTGCGATAATCGGAAAAGCTCATCACAATGGTTGAGTCCAGGAAAACCGGCAAAATCCGTTGAACAAACAAAAGAAGTTGACTCAGAAAAAGGTACTGTTCATTTTTGACCAGTGCTGGTGTCATCCACTACAGCTTCCTAAGACCTGGCCAGAAGAATACGGCAGATCTGTATTTTCAACAATTGAAAACCATGATGGAATAGCTATCCGTTAGACAACCGAGATTGATCAATAGCTCTAGTCCACTGCTACTTCAGGACAACCTTACACTGCACAACAAACGATCGCAAAATTAGGTAGAGGAGCCGCGATTGGAATGTCTCCTACACCCACCATGCTCCGGACCTTGCTTCAACAGAACTTCAGGAATATGGACAACTTCTTGCAAGGTAAAAAATATTTTATTGACTCTTGCTCCTGCAAATAGTCCAGCAAAGGAATTAATTAACTATGGTGAAAATAGCGAAAGTGCATAGATAGCGATGGTACACACGTTTATTGATTGAATTTTCAATTTCAGTTTTATTTCGTTTTAATTTTTTTCATATAAAACTCCAATTTCATATGTAAGAACGTAATATTATCAGAGTGGGCGGGACATTTGTAGAGTCTGTCGCATAAAATGTTTTTGATTAATATTTATATTTATTGTTGTATGCTAAGTGCGGCATTTGGCGTATGCCAGGACCTCACATAAGAAGTACCTGACGACACCCATAGGCTTTCTAAACGGCTGCGAAAACCATGCCAGCCGGCCAGGTGCTTCCTCACACCATGTTTGAAGGACCCCAAGTTGAACTTTGGGGGAAATACATCGCCAGTCCTATTCCTTAGTTTACCGACCCTATAGATTAATGATCAAGAGAATGGGCTGGTTCTTATTTTTAGAATGTAGACAGTTCAATGGGTACATTCCCTGCCTGTTCCGCGTTGAGCGGTGGGAAAAAGGGGACGAATGTAATATCCATGGTAGAGACGATAGAACGAAGAGAAAGACCCATCACTGTAGAGTTGGAGGGTCTCTACATTCAGGGATACCTTGCGGCCATCGATGAGATGCACGGCACGATGCTGAATCGAATCCGAAGAACCAAGCAGAAAATTATGTAGCTATTAGTCCGTACAATACTCCAAGCAACACCTTATGTGCGGCTTGCCGTCATTCACTGATATGGCTTGGCCGATTCAGTCACACAGGTCAGGTGGATGGCCATAAAGTCAGCTTGGAGAGCAGTGGCTTGTGCTAGACACGGTCAAATGGTTTCGCGATATACAGGCCGATAGCCATGATAGTCGAGCGCATCGCCTATCTTATGTGAGAATTAAACTAGAAGATCCCCAGCAGATAAATAACCGATTAAATTTTATAATATTTAAAAAAATTGCCGGCTGGACCCTCTATCCAATTGGATTAATAGGAACTGCATACAAGAATTGAAAGACCATTCCGCGCTAAATGCCCTATTTTAACCGCAGATTAAACAAAAGAGATGTCTGTATAGCAAAAGCTTTTGCCATAACATTCAGAAAATCATACAAAAAATAAACAGATTAAACAGCTGATTGACGTCAACTTCAATGTGACAATCGGCCTTCAGGATTTTAGAGGTTAGAATTAGCTTGAAACACGAATTCGATAGAAATGGACCCTCTTTTTGAGATATTCAGAAGTAATTCGACATTTTGTGAATGACATTGCGTGCACCTAATGTTAATAAAATACACATGTGTGCCCGTATTCATTATTTTGGCTGGGTAGTTTTATATGTATCAGTCGTGGAAAACCATTCATTGTGGTCAAACATTATTGAAATAAAGCCAAATTTACGTAATTAATTTGAGTCGCAGTTTAGGGCAAGTCATGTGGAGCGTACAAGCGTCATAAGCTTTAATTATTATTGTCATCCATGGAGCTGTACACCGTAAGACATTAGAAAGGTACGATATTTACACTGTACGATATGTAATGTTAAATGTATAGAAGTTATTAGTAATTCCAGTGTTAATTTTATATGACGTTCTAGGAAACACTCCTTGTTGTAATTAATATGAGACATTCTTGGGAATCGGAAGTGAAAAAGGAAAACAGTGCACAAATTATATTCCTGACAGCAATTGCCTACGTGGATAGGGTAAAAGAGTGAATCTGAAGGAAGTAGGTTGGAAATAAAGTGTAAAAAAAAATACTAATTAACCCCTCAAGTCAGTGGCGACGTACGCGAACTCTTGAGCCCTGTCAACTTCAACGTCGATGAGAGGCGCATTTTTATTTTGAATTATTGTTGCTTCTATAAGCAATAGTCGTTCTCCCTCTAAACTATATCCAAATAAGCAAATTATATCTGCCAAAATATTGTATTCGCTGGCAGAATTTTTCTGGAGGTCATTGGACATCTATCTATCGGACTCGAGAAATACTTTTCTAGAATCGTTTTTGATGACACCTTACTGTGGTAAAAGATGACTGAAATTCCGACGGATTTTGAAAAAATGATATTTTTTGGTAGCTTTAAAGACATGGGTATTTCCTTGCATTTTTCCGCTATTGTATGGAATGGGAATTTTTTTTCTTAGTGTTGGTTAAACCTGTGTCTGGCTATGGCTAGCTTTGCTTAAGCTTAAGCAGTGGCCCAGTGGCGCGACACTTCGGCGATCGCTCTCCGAAGTTAAGCAACGCTGGGTCCGGTCTGGTATTGGATGGGTGCCCATTAGACCGTTGAGAGAGGCTGGCCGTGGTTCGGATTCCACGTTAAACTGTAGGTCCCATTCCTTACTTACTAGGTGGTAGGGTTAATCCCGCCCGGGTTGGTACCATCGCATTGAATGAACGATGGTCGAAGCGGCAATGAAAATTGTCCGTGTTTTCCATCCAGTTCAATGTAGCCGAGCAATATAAGGAAGGTCCTGGCATGGCACCTAGTTCCCATGTGGTGTGTTGGGCTAATACCATGACAGAAGGTGTGGTATTAGCCATCATATCCAGTCACATAAAAAAATAAAAAAAAATTTTTTCTTGTATTGCAAATTACGCTTTTACACGTAATCATAGAAATGTTTTATGTAATTGAATTGTGAACCTGTAGTGGTAAGCACACATTTATAAAAAGAGTAAATTGATTGTATATTCTGAACGAGTAAAAGTTGTATTTCAAAAGACTTCCGGGACGAGTATAGCGTTGCCACTCAGTTATTTCATAATAGCCCTCTAAACATTTATATCAAAATGTTTAAAGCTGTATATCATGGATATAAGTTAAGTTATCAAACAAATCAAAACGTACAGACGTAGCTCTTAGTTGGTTATTAATGTGCAAAATAAAAAAAAATCTTAATTTGAGTGAGGAAACACGCACGAGCCATTGTATGGAACTTGATAACCTCATTATCCTCTTAAGGGGGGGTGTGCGTCCATGTAGATGGTGCTACAGTAGTTTGTCACTATTTCTGCTATAATTGTCCAAAAATAGGAAGTTACCAACTATAATTGGAGAGCACACTACGCAGTTCTGTATTTAATCTGATACAACACTTTGTATAAAAGGCTATCATTTGTCAGTTATTAAGAGCCATAGTGCTAAAAGTTGCTTCTTTGAAATGGCAACTTTATTCACACATCCTTAGAATGATCTAAGCAATTCTGACTTATTTTTAAACTTGTATATATATAATATATAACCAATTAATATAATCGCCACTAAAGTTATGGTTTGTAACTTTCTATGCTTGTATGGCAGAAATAACTACGAACGACTATGGCGCCATCTACTTTGAGGCACACACCCCTATCACTTGATTCTTAGTTGATCACACATATACGAAAACTTTTACTGCAGACATTGTGTGTTGAAATTATTTGCTGAGCACACTTTCTTTGAACAAAACTTTTTTTTTATTTATTTTCAACTGATTTTTTTATTCACTTATCGGCAACTTGTTTTTTATTTAATCAGTATCATATTCTCTATTTCAGTTCATCTAAACGTGTTTGGACCAGCATCGGGCAATGCAATCGCTAAGAACGCTGCTACGCCACACGACCCTGCAAGTGAGAAACTCCCCCACCGGACGTAGATGGCGAAAGGTAATCAACGTAGCATTCAGCAACAAATATCTACTGTACACGAATGTCGCTATCTCGATCTCGCTCTCGTCAATGGGCGATGTCCTCGAGCAGCGCTACGAGATCTACACGAAAGAGCTCGAGCTGTGGGACGGCGAGCGAACCGCCCACATGGCCTTCTCCGGAATGGGTGTCGGAATCATCTGCCACTACTGGTACAAACAACTCGACAAATTCATCATCGGACGCACCATTCAGAACGTATTCAAGAAACTCGTGCTCGACCAGATCATATGCTCCCCACTCGTGATTATAATGTTCTTTGCCAGCATTTCGTTGTTCGAGGAGAAACCTCTCCAAGACTTCACGGACGAGATGAGAGACAAGTTCTGGACACTGTACGCGGCCGAGTGGGTTATCTGGCCGCCCGCTCAGATTATAAACTTCTACTTTCTGCCCACGAAGTTCAGAGTGCTGTACGATAACACGATATCACTCGGTTACGATGTCTATACATCGCAGGTGAAACACAATAAGTCGTTGAAGACGCATAAAGAAGTAGAGAATGATAAGGCAAAGTCTTGACGAAAGGTGTTTTATTTAGAAGTAATTGTGATTTTATGCAAATTTTATAATTAGTGTATACATAGGAAACAATTTTAAATACTGTTATTTAGTATTAAACAATTCCATGTCAAATGAACAGATTACATGATCAGATTAGCCTTCTACTTAGGTCTCATCGGTAAAAGTTGATCATGAGCTTGGTGGATCATTTGGAACCAGAATTAATGTTTTTAAGCTGCTTTGATTTTAAAATTGCATGAGCAATCAGACTGGGAACTATCTTGTCATATTGCTCAATGTAATATTTTTTTACAGAATGGTTAAAAAACATTTCATTGTAAACATAAGATGTAAATATGTACATGTCCAGTTCTATCACCAATATAGCATATACTTATGTACGTAGTTAGTACTCCCTGCAATAGGAATAACCTATGATTGATCAAATAAGAAATACACTTAAAAAAGGAACCTGAGTGAAATCCCAACAAATATATCGAAAGAACTAGATATTTTATAATATGTACATAAATGAATGGAATAAAAATATATTTTGTTGAGTGCGTCGTTTTATTTGGGCGTGAGGAAGGGCTCCTCTGCGGGCGAGTGTTGGCCGCGCGGGCTGCCGCGCATGGCATGCAGCCGGGTGCTGTCGGCGCGCGCGCGGGACGGCGAGCGGGGAGGGGGGCGGCTGGCGCGCGGCGAGCCGCCGTGCGAGCTGAAGGAGCGCGGACGCCTCCGCTGTTGGGGCTCTGAGAGCAAAAGGACGCCCTATCGAATTCGGAAATCTTCAAACTGGATTAACAGATACGGCCAGAAGCATTTAAAATGTTGATGAGTAGGGTATAGTTTTTGAGCGGCTCGAGCGTAGGTCAGGGGCGCGGGGCCTTCTCGTGCCAGAGGTTGTGTGTTCAATCCGTATCCAGTCCATAGACAAACAGCATCAACGTACCCGCCACATATTGGACGTTGACCCACATATTATAAATGACACTGCCTACTGTCAAAGAGTAGGACATCCAGTACCTAGCTCAACCCGAGGCTCAACCCCATACAAAGCCCCGATTTCGTGCAGGTACATTTAGCTTGTGTGGGCTCTAAGCTAGTTTCGCGGTGCTCAACTGTCGCAAATGTTCCTTCGAGATCATCTTTTTAAGGCCGCGTATGAAGCTAGACAAATTCCCGATTTCCCCCCCACCGCTCCGCTAGACGCCGAAGCGGCAGTGGCGCCGTGAATCTTAGGATAAAACTGAAATGAGATATTGTTAGAGCGACACCTATACGCCGTCGCTGGAACTTCGTGAAAGTTGTATCGATCCCGCGGCAAGTCGTCAATGATCATACAACCAATCACAAGGCTCGAGATCACCCGCCATATTATTCACATTGCTGCTAGAAAACAGCAACCATTTCGTCAGATCTCTACTTCATGAAAGGATTTACTATTTTCACGTAAATCGTCAGTAGCTGGTTGGTGTAGCGCGTGAAACGTCTTATCTACAGTTAAAGGAGGAGGTTCTCAATTCGTCTTTTTTTATATATATGTTCCCCGATTACTCGAAGACGCCTGGACCGATTTAGAAAATTATTTTTTAAAAATAACAGAACCGGCAGTGGACAACCCCGACACTTGATGGAGGAAATGTATTTATCTTGAAAAACGCCTGAGTTGTGCTACTGCTGTGGCTCCGGTCGCACAGCTATAGGTAGGTATATCTACTGTGCTACAGTAATGTGCTACGGTGATGTGCTTACGTTTCCACCTTATCTATCTTTCAGTGTTTGATTCATGTATTTGTCACGCGATCTGCTTCATGGTGTAAGTAAGTACGCAATCAATTTAAAACCAAGTAGTTAAGCTTGCCCGGGTTGGTTTTTTTTTTATGTGACTGGACATGGATGGCTAATACCACACCTTCTGTCATGGTATTAGCCCAACACACCACATGGGAACTAGGTGCCATGCCAGGACCTTACTTATATTGCACGGCTACATTGAACTGGATGGAAAACACGGACAATTTTCATTGCCGCTTCGACCATCGTTCATCCAATGCGATGGTACCAACCCTCCCACCTAGTAAGTAAGGAAGGGGACCTACAGCTTAACGTGGAATTCCAGTTGGTTGGTCTTCCAGGCCCGAACGTTTCCCTACCCCCAAAAGTTGTCAGATTTCCTAGTCAAGTCCCCGCGCACTAGACTACGAGCCGCTCAACGTCTAAAAATACGAACTTTTTTTTTATGCGACCTGACATGGATGTCATGGATGTTATGAAATTAGCCCAATACACCACATTCCCGAAGGAATTAGGTGCCATGCCAGGACCTACCCCTTTATGAGCACGGCTGCATTGAACTGGATGGAAAACACGGACAATTTTTCATTGACGCTTCGAACATCTTTTCATCGAATGCCATGGTACCAACCCGGGCGGGCTTAAACCCTACCACCTAGTAGGGGAAGGGAGACCTACAGTTTTACATGGATTTCGAATGGCAGCTCGCATTCGTGACGAAATGCACTTATCGAACTCGGAAAGAGAAACACAGTGGTGCATGTCGGAATTGAACCCAGACCTCTGGTACGCTAGGCCAGTCCCCGCGCCACTAGGCTACGAGCCGCTCTAAGCCGAACTAAGCCAGAATCGCCCCTGAAGTAACCAAACCCTCACCCAGCAACGTCGTGAGCAGTTTGTCGAGCGCGGCGATGTCCTCGGCGTTGGTGGCGCGGGGCGGCGGCACCAGGCTGGAGTACGGTGTCGCGCTGGTGGAGTGGCGCTGGCTCAGGCTGCCCCTGTTCGGAGTCGCGGGCTTGGGCGAGCGAAGCCCTATGCTTCGTATTACCTGCGTTTTATTAAGAATGTTAGACTTACAGTCTAATTTTGTTATGTTTTTGGTAATCGCTGAGCGATGTCACTAAATCCGGGTGGGACAGTCTTTTAAGCTTGTATTTAAGTCATTGCCCACACTGTGTTCTGCATTGTGTGCCTAATAAAAAAAAATAGGCTGTCGTGAAGCCAGAGGAAATCTAAGATTTGAAAATGTTAACAAATGCATTATTTGCCCATTAGCTAAGGCGCAATCTTGCAAAGTGACTGCCATTAAACTAGCGAAATCATCTACGATGCCCTTTTTTTATCGCTTGAGAAAGCTTATTTCTATGTCCGTATGTTTTTTTCCATATCTGTATTTTTCAGTAAAAAAATCTAAAACGAAGGTAAAATAGACAATTTTTCTAATTAAATATACTTTTTCGTACTAAGCATGTACGTCGCTTATTCCAAGGAATGTGACATGTATGTGTGTATAATCAACCGTGAAGCAAGGACACATTAATTAAAGAAAGATCCCTGTAAAAAGAACTACTTTACGAATAGACTGCAAGGCATGGTGGACCCGAACCAGCAAAATTCAAATGTTTTTTAACCAATACAATATTTTCAAGTCTATACTAAAAACCGGCGAAGTGCGAGTCGGACTCCCACACGAAGGGTTCCGTACCATCGTACATGATTTAACACCAAATATTCCCCTTTAATTTTTATTATTTTTGAATTTTACCTATTTGTTGTTATAACGGCAATATAAATAAACACTCTGTGAAAATTTCAGTTGCCTACCTACTACGGTTCATGAGATACAGCCCTGTGACAGACGGACGGACGGACGGACAGCGGAGGCTTAGTAATAGGGTTCCGTTGGCACCCTTGTGGTACGGAACCATAAAAATTAAAACATATTATAGAATCCAAAATTTTAAAAAAAATCAACACATTAAGTAAGAGCACGTACCTAAACAGTTATCACCCGTGGTTTGGGGAATCGATAGGGTAACACTATTTTCACGCTTTGATTTAATATTTTTTAGTTTCCATCTTATATTTCCATACCACTACTTCCAGAACATCGGCTGACACGTAACTTTATCAATTAAAGAGTGGAATGGAGTTTAAAGGATACCTCATCAGCCGTGTGACTCTGGTAGCTCATCCTCTTGACCTTGCGAAAGGTGTCGTCATCCACAGCCTCCTGCACCGCCGCCTCCAGCGCCTCTTGCACTGCTTCCTGCGACGCGCCGTTCATGTCTTCGAGAACCAGTCTGGAAACAACGATTTCATCTTGGTCTCAAAATTCTGTCAATTTTGCTATGTGGGCATTTTTACCAATGCCAATGGCAAAGAGAACAATTAGAATGGGACAGATAATTCCGGACTTGCACTCGTAATCGGGCCGTTGTTCTACGGCTAACTACAACCCAACGCCCAGCGACACACTCACGCAGAAGTATAATTTGGGTCGCATCGTGCGTGCCACCATTTGAATGGAACTGCACAGGGGCGAGGCGTCCCGCCAAAGCCTGATTATATCTGCCATTACCTGTACCTACCAGACCAAACATGCACAGACATCTGTCCGGAAATATTTGAAATGACTAGTTTTGAAAAAAAAAAGGCTATAAAAGTTATCGTCGCTCGCCTCGAGAATGTCCTGCGGCCAGACATGGCGCAGGTCATGGCTGGGCGCGTGCGTGACGGCGACCTCTTCGACCCAGCAGCAGAACGTTTCTATACTCACTCTCGGCGCTCGTCATCCTCTGTCCTGCGCATGAAGTTGGGGTCGAGCGCCACGCGGATGTTCTGCTGATCTCAGAAGCTGGAAGCGTACTACTTACATTACTTTTTGATCAGCACATATCCATGATTACAGATAAGGCATACAAAATGCTGGGATTTATACTTCGTGTTTCAGAACCCTTTAAGAATCCTTCCACTTTAATACTTCTTTATTCTGCCTTTGTAAGGAGCCACCTTGAATTTGCTTCTGTCGTTTGGAACCCGCAATATAAAGTTTACATTGAGCTTATAGAGAAAATTCAGAAACGATTTCAAAAACACTTAACATATCGTTTTCATTATGAATTAAATAAAAAGAAATGTCTTCTGTCCTTAAGCTCTCGTAGGGTGGTTGCTGATATCAAGTTACTTTTTAAAATATTAAATAACCATGTTGATAGCCCCTATCTTTTGAGCAAGATACCCTTCAGATGTCCAGCCCGTGCTACACGTTCTGATAGTCTATTTAATTTACCAGTCAGCAAAACTAATTACATGAAAAATTCTTTTATACGGCGTAGTTGTGCTACGTATGACGCAAAATTTCAAGTTTTTGATTAATTTTTTGACGCTATTAAGAAAATAAAATTGTCATAGTGTTGCATCTCTTCTTTTCGATCATTTTTTAACCGACTTCAAAAAAAGGAGGTTATCAATTCGTCTGTATGTTTTTTTTTTTTATTTTTGTTACCTCATAACTTTTGCCTGGACGAACCGATTTTGATGATTATTTTTTTAAATGATAGCTAGTACTTCCCAAGTGGTCCCATTTTAATTTGGTTAAGTTCTGACAATGATATCCATGAGAAAATCATAAAAGTCTTAAATTTGTATTAAGATGTGCGCGACAAATGGACGAATAACTCAATATAACGCCAACCGATTTCGGTGATTCTTTTTTTATTGGAAAGGACGTGTACAAATTAGTAAGTGTACTTCAGATTCACTAAAAATAAACAAATACAAAAAAATTAACAAAAAAAATAATTGACTTCAAAGAAAAAGCACTAAAAAGTAAAAAATAATTTCCATTTTTGTAGTTACGATTTCTGTTATTTTTTGAGTCGGTGTCAGCCAAGGTTAGGTTAGGTTAGGTTAGGTTCTCTTGATTGGCGCAGCGCGTGCCCGGCTGACGCCGACTCAAAAAATAACAGAAATCGTAACTACAAAAATGGAAATTATTTTTTACTTTTTAGTGCTTTTTCTTTGAAGTCGGTTATTTTTTTTGTTAATTTTTTTTTAACAACGTTTAGGTAACATTTTCGTCATCCTTTGCCCTGCAAATGCTGTTGGCGTTATTCACCGCGCGAATGCCCTACTGCCAGAAATGGCGCGGATCATTGCTGGACGCTTACCTCACGGCAACCTCCTCGACGCAGCCGCCCAACGTTTATATACTCACTCCCTCGCTCGTCATCCTCTGGCCTGCGCATGCGGTTGGCGTTTTTCACCGCGCGAATGCCCTAATGCCAGAAACGGCGTAGATAATTGCTGGACGCTTACATCACGGCAACCTCCTCAATGCAGCAGCCGAACGTTTTTATACTCACTCCCTGCGCTCGTCATCCTCTGCCCTGCGCATGCGGTTGGCGTCGCGCGCCACACGAATGTCCTGCTGCCAGAACCGGCGCAGGTCGGGGCTGGACGCATACGGCGCGGCCACCTCCTTGATCTTCAGCAGCAGGATGGCAGTTATGAAGATACAGATGACATTCACGACCGTTAGGCACGCGCTAACTATGCCTGTGCGTTTGAAATGGTATGTATCATTACATTGTACAGCTTGGGAAAACTTGATTACAAAAAACCTGTGTCCTGGTAACAATTAAAGGTACCTAGTATGGTGCTGCCTTGGTTCTGGTATGTAAAAATAATACAATTTGGGCCCACTGCATTTCTTCCCGTCGACTAAGGGATTCGTCGTCCATCCCATGAGGTGTGTTGGACTTATACCATGACAGTAGGGGTCCATTTATAGGTTCAGTCTTGGGCCTTTTTCACCTACTGCTGATTAGCTTAATCGCCACATATTAAGGGGGTTTAATAGCAGCTTGCAACCAGTACAAGATAATGAGCATTTTAGTAAAATAAAACATATCAGCACTTGGTGAAAACCAGGTTACGTTATTATTCTAAGGCTTCAGTTATCTATCTATGCAGCCTTTTACATATATTTTGATGATATGTATACTCACCATTGATTGCAAACTCGATGGGTATGTAGTCGTGATAGATCGGCTCGTAGGAAGAATTACCGAAGTATTTCTCGCCTTTTATGTGGGGAATTTTGACGCCATCGTAGAGTAGCCAAATGCAAGCGAGCGCCCAGAACAATCCCTGAATGCAACGACGTAAAACATCAGAGTTTTAGAAATTCTAATTCGAATAAGTATAAAGAACAAGACAATATTATTTGGAACAGAAAAATGTGTCAAATTCAAATTCTGTTTATTGCGCCAGCGCCTGAAAAATACGTCAAATGAAATAGAAACAGAAACTATAAGGATCAAAATTGATCGTATTATGAATAAAATAATTATATTGCAGGGATCATTTTTATTTGTAGGCATAAAAGTATTTCTTGGAACTATTTATTTGGCATTTTACTTTGATCAAACATATTTTTTTCATGTTTGAGCATTTGTGTTTTGTCTTGCTGTACTGGCTAATGTTAAAATATGACCAATCCGAGTGCAGTGTATTGTCTATGGATGATGAATAAACAATACAATGCAATGCAAATAGGAATAGGATAGAATCACCGCCATTTTGAATGTCAAACTGCACAAACTTCACAAACTTCAGTACTTTGCCGCGGTGTTGTCGCGTACTTTCCCTCGCGAATTGGAGTGAAGTTAGTCACGAGCCCCGTCCTATTCTTATTTGAATCGCGTTGTACAATAGAATACTAACATATTCATGTTCACAGCAGTCCTTAAATTTACGCAGCGGACGACAAGCGAGGCTAAGATCGCGACGCCACAGAGGGGTAAGCTCTGCCCTGGAGCAGTGCCACTGTCAATCTGGTGCCGGACGTGAGCGACTAATATATTCCTATTTACAGCTGACCTCCTAAACTCACGCAGTTGACGACAAGGGGCAGCCGCGAGGCAGAGACGTAAACTCACGCAGTTGACGACAGGAGGCAGCAGCGAGGCAGAGATGGCGACGCCAATGAGGGGCCCTGCGCTGCCCTGAAGCAGTGCCACCGCCACTCCCGTGCCGGAAGTCAGTGCCCACAAAACTCCCATCCACAAGGAGCGAACATTGCCTCTGTAACAGTGTCCTCCATTTGCCATTTGCCTCCATATAACATTCTAGTTGTACTAAATGCTGCAATCTTAAAATTACCAATGCCCACAAACATTTTCCAATACAATGTCCGAAGTGAATTATTGCCTACATTAATTTACTAAATACAGTCTTCACGATTTCGGAAATTACTTCTCTAATTTTTATGTTTAAATTCTGGAAGATCAGGATACAAATAGACACGAATTGGGCGTGTGCTGTATCAAGGTCTGTACCAATGGTGTATGGTATATTCTAAAGTAGGTATGGACGTAGGATAAAGTAAATTATGCATGTGAAAAGGACACGTAAATAATGCCGAAGACAGAAAGAACCAAGGTTAACACACCTTTGAGAATTCAAATCAGAAGAATTAAATTTGTTTCAACCTCAATGCGAAATGAATGTATTTTTTCCAAATAAAGGGAATTCTCTAACCTGGATTTCATTTCCTCTGTAGGCCAGTCGCCGAAGCCCCAGGGCATATCAGTAGTGCCCAGAATCAGACCGAAGATGAAACCGAAGAGCAGAGATAGGAGCATGCCGACTACGAGACTCACGAACCCGCTTCTTACGAGGGCTCGATCCGAGATGATGGTCCCTGTATTGCATATTCATTGATTGCATTGCGGGAACGGCATACAATCGTTCTATTGCGCTCTGGCACTGTCTCTGTTTTAAAGAAAAATACAGTCTTCGTGATGAGCATGATGCAACACGCCTATAAAGCAAATAATGCGCGTAGTGTTTAATTTCTGATATCTCAATCATTGCAGTTAAAATGCCTTAGCGTAGGATCAGTACGCGAAGTCATCAGCACCATCTAGTGGAAGATTATGTCGATTCGAATAAAATGGAGAAATTAGTTGGCTGACGTATTTGTCCTGATAGCTCAGTTGGTTAGAGCGGTGGGCATGTAATGCTAAGGTCGCAGGTTCGAATCCTGCTTTCGACGAATGTCACGACGAAAAACTTTATCAGATTATTTTCAAAATCAGATTACAATGCTTCAAATGTACATAGATGTCGCTGAAATTTAAATTAATGAGAATAAAATTATCATTCACTGTTGATCATACAACACCGGCGAATTAACACACAGACTATAATAGGTAATTAACATGACGCGACCTTTGTGAGCAGGTTCGATAATTAAATATATTTTATAGTCGAGCCAGTTTTTTTTTTTATTCATGTTTAATTCATTCCAAAAAATCGCTAAAGGAAGAATTCTCTACCAGTCCATCCTTTCTATATCTCTATCGTTCGTAATATAAGTACGTGCATGACGACAATCTTACCAAATGTAATGGACATAACTGGCCCCATCAGTGGAGAAACCAGCATGGCGGCGACAATGTTGGGAGCGTTGTTCTCCACTAGACCCAACGCTGCCAAAGAGCTAAGGACACAAAAAGGAGTTATAACACGAACACCAGCATTTCTTGTCTGGGTGTTGATTTGTTTGCAGTTTTAGCGTTGAGTGCACAATGTCTGGTTACCTACTGATAATTTTAAAATTTGGCCCCGCTGAGGGCCTGGAGGGAGGACTGGAGAAAAAATGGAGAGGCGTATGTCCAGCAGTGGACGCAAACACGCTGACTGACTGACTGACTGACTGAAATATATCAGTCCTTATCTTTCGTCTGAAAAATAAAGAATATATAACTATCTATAATAACCTTAACTATATTCCTAACCAGAGTAGGTGCACTCTAGCCTTATACTATTGATTAATTAAAGTAAATAAAGCCCTGCATTTTTTTCTGAGCCTTGAGTAAAGTTAAATGTTTCTAACGACTTATGTTTTGGGTTAGTACTAGCAATACCCAAAGTGCATGAGCGTACAAGGTACCTACTCGGCCGTGACGATCAGCGTGAGGTAGTCGAAGGACATCTCACCGCCACCCCTCACACCGTCCACCACCTGCTTCACCGTCAACTTGGAGCGGATCGACTCTACGAAGGCGCGCCAGTTACGTGCCTCCTCCGTCTTGCGCCTGGTTTACACTAGGTATTAGTCGTGGCCTTTTTTTAACATGATCAATAGTAATAGTTAATGTGTATTGTAATAACATTGTAATAACTAACATTTATTTGGTTTAATAATAATATACTTACAAAATAACATCATCTTCATTGTCATCGTTGTCGAGTGCTGAGTGAACAACGCTGCACGGAAGAACACTGCAATATTCGATAAATTGTATCAGATATCATATGTAAGACCGAGGGGTCAGCCACTCCGGGATCCAGTGTACAATTGTTTGTTTAATCTCGGAAATCTTAGGTCGGAGTAAGAGGTATCTTAGGTAGCTGAACTAATCTTAGGAAATCTGAAAATCCTGGTAATTTCGAGGAATCGTAGGTGCGGGAGTTCGAGGAATCAGAAAATCTTTGGCAGTGCCGAGATTCCCGAAATCATAACGATCATCGTCTTGTGTGAGCACGAAAACATTGTTGGAGAATACCTATAGGTTTAACTAGATTCCGAACCATGAAACAGCTCGCAATTGTGACGAAAATGACTTATCCAACTCATAAAGATATATAAAGTGGTGCATGAGCAGGATGGGGATTGAACCCATGACCTCTGACATGACATGAAACACAGTCTGATGTGACTTAAAAAGCATTAGACAACGTTAACCACTCATATTTCTTAAAAAAATTGCATCTAGCTGTATTTGAGGGAATTTACGTTGTTTCTTTCATACTTAACGAAAAACAAATAGAAGTCACAATTAAATTTTTGATATCTAGTTTGGAAAAGACTTCAACGGGAGTGTCACAAGGCTCCATTTTGGAGCTGGAGATATTTTTACTAGTATATTAATACATATTACTAACGATGTTTTTAATGGTTTTATAAACCTCATTGGTTTATAAAACCATTATTTGACAATGATTTAGTTTTTTTATTACAAAAAAAAGATTCCGACGAATTGAGAACCTCCTCCTTTTTTTTGAAGTCGATTAAAAATGGTTTGTGTAGTAAGAAGTTTTATTAACTAATTACTATTCCTAGAGATTAAATGTATAGACTTGAACCCATATAAAGTTCAAATCATTATGTGAGCTAAGATTTGCTCAAATATTCTATAAGAAACCCATGAAATATTTGGGAAATAGAAAAAAAAGAAAGAAATAAAAATTGTATACTTTAACAAAATATGTAAACCATACGCTTACACTAGGCTGACAATATATAAAATCACATGCAGTTATATTATTGTTTTCATACTTCACTGCTACTTTAACATTTTACATTACATTACATATCAACGTGTTTCGAGATAGATTACAAACACTTCAAGTATGTAATAATTTATTAGAAGAAACTTCTTATCACACAAATCGAAATTCGAAAAAAACATTAGATTTTCGATGCTATTCCCGAAGTTGCTCCTACCTAACAATCCCGAAAAACTCGGCATGTAACTTAATATGCTATTACTATTATTCTTACCTAGTTTCACAGGATTGAACACAAATGTCCCTTACTTGACGAGGACCTGCACGTTAAGAGTTTGATGGCAACAAACAGGAAGATGGGCTTTTTTACAGCCAACAATAACAGCGCAGCGCCTCGACACGTTTTCCGTTCACGGTCACGTCACTCACCTGACAAGAGGTCGGCACTTGACGCGTTCTTTTGTAGCCAACGAGAACCGCTTCTCAAAACAGTTTAAGTTTCACAACCTAGTACATACGATTGCTTCATGTCAACAACTTGGTCACTAGCTGACGAGGGAACTACACTTGGCGCTGATACCGAGCTGTGTTAGGTATTTCGGTATGCCCTCGCAAATCGACATTGCTTTTGTGGGTGTTTTTGTATCTACTCCGTTTTAAAATAAAACGGAGTAGATACGCTTGCTTCGTTTCAAGAGGCTGGTCACTAACCTGATGAGGGACCTGTTCTTCACTCCGATGCCGAGCTGCGTGAGGCAGTGCAACATTGTCTCGCAGCGCTCTCCAGCGGCCAACGGGAACATCACCTCCCAATAGTTTCCTGTCCTGTCGCCACACCATGCGGCGTGTTCCACTTTTAGCTTGACCAGAAGTTCTTGCAAAATCTGACCAAAAATGCAGTGCTCAAGTTTGTATTATGTCGAATTTAAGTAGGAATCATCAATTCAAACTGTTTTTGTGTAAGTACTACTCCGTTTACTTAAAGACCAGTTACAGGTCACCACACAGGTGCCACTTAAAAATCCTGGCGACTTTACAAAATGTTACAAATATCATAGACAATGAATCCTTACCCTCTCCATCGTAATAAATTCATCATTCTCTGCTATATCCTCAAGAGTAGGGTTGAAGTTATCGCTAAAATAATTCTGAGTCATATACACTGGAATACTCTTAGATTTCTTGCTACGCAGCTCCACTTCCAACTTGTAATCTTTTCTATATTCCGGTGGGCTGTCGACTTCCTTCACTATCACTTCCTTTGGTTTACCGAATTTTAATACGTGTTCAAAGTTGCTGGAAGGTATAGACACCACAAATATAACTCCAGAGGGCATTTCAAACCTTCCTCAAAACAATGTTCTTTCTAGGTGATTCTTGGTCCAAATTCTTTTTAGATTCTGAATTTTCTTAATTTAGGGTATTATGAAGTTAGTGGGTGATTTTAACGTATTTAGTAGTAATTTCACAATACACTCCGTGCTTACTGTTAAATTTACTAGGAGAAACTGAACTGACTGAGAGAAGATATGTATCTCATTACCACATATTATGTTCTATTTATTCAGTTACAGGATGTCTAGGATAGTTCGCGTATGCTCGTTAAAATTAACCATAGATTATGAATGTCATGTTCCGTATGGACGCATCGAATGTAATGAAAATATGTAGGTTCCTACCCACTCAATACAACGACTTATATCTCTGTAGCTAGATGCAGTCGTGTTCAATAATAAATAAAATCTGGCGTGATACTTTGATATTATTGCAATATATTAATTTGAATCAGTCTATGCACCACGATTAATAGGTGCCCTCATCGTCTGGTTCAATATCTACACGTTCTAAAACAAGGATGTGTGAACTTGGTATGTTCTGCCCGACGAGAAAAAACCTCGAAGTTATTTTCCAGCTCTATGTTCTATGTTTATGATTTATGGACACCTATTGAAAGTTATGAATAAGTGGCGGCCAGATCCCTTCTGCATTCTAACGATGCTGTCCTTCATCAGTAGAGAAACTGCAGGTAAACTGATATACTGTCAAAGACAATCTACAAACGTTTTTGGTCTTGACATTCGTCGGAAACAGGATTCGTGACTGCGACATGCCCACTGCTATCCAACCAATAACCAACTGAGCTATCACGACAGTTACGTCAGCTAACCAATTTATCGAATTTATTCGAATCGACTATCTTTTACTTTTTCAGGTTATTTTCAAAATCTGATTACTATGCTTCAAATGTATATGTCGATGAAACTCAAATTAATAAGATAACGGTAATGTCGTATCCATTAAATACATAAAATTATCAAAACTTTCATCTCTACGAACCGTGTATGTTGCTGAGAGCGATTATGGTGTCCATACGAGTTGCCTTGCCTCATGTCAAGGTAGGAGACTCATTCCGTTAAGCCTCTTATCGTAATCCATATTCATAATAGGACGTCAACCACAAGGGAGTGCTCTGATTCTCTGCGACTGGCGATATTTACCGAAGCCAAGGAACGCGTAATACATACAGAGGTGTGTACCAGGAAAGCCTAACAGCACTTCTTTGACCCTATAAACCCTGGTGACCGGGCCTCTCGACAGCGAAGCCGAGCACACATGCGTTTGGCTCACAAACCTAAGAGTGAAAGCAATGAAAAGGGTGAAACACTAAACTAAAGTGCACGATGATAAAAAGAAGGAAATAAGTGAGCTTACTCGTAGGTACGTAGAGAAGTTTCCATGCAATGTCACTTATGCTCGGGCCTCACTCTTGATTTTTGCAGACCTGGTTCTTGAATAAAACGCAATCGAGGTTCCAGGCGGGTTAAATTCCCTTTTGAAAAACACATTCTGATGATCTTCTGAGAAAGAGGAACGAGACCATCTCAGGCCTTCAGCCTCTGGGGTCCGTGTCGGAGTAGGGGCCTCTTGCCGTGAGCCAAGCACCTGTTGCGTGCAGCTCTTTCCCGTAGCCGAGCTCTTAGTTTGGCGAAGAGTTGGGGCCGCTCTTTTCCTTAGCCAAACACCTGTTAACCAACAGGACACGCTACGAGGCCCCTGGGCGGAACCATGGGCTCGCAGCGGCTGGCGGCGTGGATTCACAAGAATGAGAATGTAAATAAGGCTAGCAAGCTCATCTGAATTTCAGATATTAAACTCTAGCCTGTACTAGGCAACAGAACCAGGCCTAGGTTGGCCGGGAGGTGGCTTCAAGTCTGATCCTCTACTTTTTAGAAATGATATTCTTCCAACTTTTTGTAAACAAATTACAGCAGAAAATTGTTCAATGTGGTCCTCGGTGTAACGCACACCTTCTTCAAAACAACCGCAGGCAGCTCCGTATTCAAATAATTATTCCAAATTATCTAAAGCTGCGGCAGTTTAGAAAGCACCTTGTAGAGCGTGGACACTTGGGAACCGCTGGCCACGAAATAATACGCCAATTTTACAAACCAGGCGGTTGTTTATCATTCATGCAAGGAGAAAGGATATTACCAACGATATCGGATGAATAGTGGACTCAGGACAGAGGGGGTCAAACGACGTGTTATTCCATGGAGATCGACGATCGCCCTGTATTTACTAGTCAGTATGGTACGAAATGCAACTAAACGTCAATTTGTATCACCATTTGCCTGTTCACCCGGCGAGTTACTTTATCACGAAGCCTTAAAGGCTGGCAGTGTGACGAATATAATTATTTATTTTAATGTGTTCTACCTTATCTACTATAATATTTACATAGATCTAGGTAATATCTTTATTGTTATGTAAACCACTGATTCTAAACGCAAATATACTTCCTGGAAAGCGAGGGGAAGCCTTGTCCCGGAGCTATAAATGGACGTAAATTCATTATTATAATTTCGAAAAGCGTGTCGTACTCAGAAACCCCGAATTGGTATCAGTAGCTAGCTTGACGTCACTGCGACTTGAAGATGTATTGTGATTTTACCCTCTTATAGCTCGCCGGTAAGTAACTTTATCCTTGGCCCAGTGGTTAATGACTGTGGTTTCTTGGGTCTTATGCCGCGGGTTCGAATCCCAATGTAGGATGTACCTCTTTCTCTTTCTCATCCTAGTTTTAAATGTGCATTTTCGTTGAAAATCCGGTTCTCTCCTTGGTTCGGACCCCATGTTAAACATTAGTTCCTTCTTCCTATTTATTACTAGGTGGTAGGGTAGGCTCGCCGAGGTTGGTACTATCACATTGAATTTAAGATGGTCGAAGCGGCAATGGAAAAGTGGGTGTTCTATCCAGTTTAATTTAGCAGTGCTCATTTAGGGATTGTCTTGGCAAATCACCCAGTTCCTTCAGGTATCCCATCCATGTCAAGTTATATAAGATTACAATGTATCTGTAATGGCATTCAATATTAACGGTATAGGTGTAGGAATACCTATTATAGTGGTTTTAACTTTACATAAAATGAAGAGATTATGTAACGTGTATGCTGCGTAATGGTGTATTCTTCAAATGAAATGTTAAACTTATCGTGACTAGATAGGATAGGCCATGTGCTCCCAAAGACCAAATTCATAGTACCTGTAATCAAAGAGAATGTTTGAAACATGCATGCCTGATGAAGGTGTGGGAGAAGTGTTGTGATCGCATGGCGCTCTTCTACCCCTGGAATGACCGTATATAAGGTACTGCGTCCATTTCATATCGACGCGCAGAGAACAAAGAAACATTTACAGAGTCCAGAGGGCGGTCGCCCGCATGCGCGCCTAGAGAGTTCGCCCCCAGAACAGACCCTGGCTCTTCTTTCCCTATTCCTCCAGTGTCGGTCCTAGCCGCGAAGCGCGCGGTCGCGCACCCCCTTCCCTCGGAGTTGCTGGATCAATATCACCCCGCAAGCGCGACCCTAACCTTTGCCGAGCTGCATCTGTGAATTATTACACGTAATATTGGACGTTGTGCTTCGGGGGGCTAAATCAAGTGTATTTCGCCTCAAATTGTACGACACTCTTATCGAACCGAGTGGTTTAATATTAACATGGCGACCGGCTTGCGAAACACATGTTTTGGCCCATGAATATTCGGCAATCTCCGAATTTAGGCATAGAATTACAGTAGTAACTATGAAGCTGAGTTCTTGTGCAAATATAGATGGAGTACCTGTATTTTATAACCTAAAGGCTGTTACGTAAAACGTCTGGCTCCCACAGAGTTGTGTCGGAGCTTCCGAAATCGATAAGTTATTAGACCAATGTGCGGATAACAGAAACGATTCACCGGTGTTTTGACGTGTAATTGATCCATCTTGATTTTTGAAATTGACTCAATCGTTCGTTACCTAAGCATTCGAGTATGGCGCGTTTACTGTTGTTTGTTTGATAGACCAGTTTGTTACCTAATCACACTTAGGAAAGACAAGAAGAAAACTTCACCATATTATTTGGGGTGTTTGTTTTGGAACGTAACAGATTTTTAGCGATCACGAAGAATGTTTACCCATAAAACTAGGTACTTTAATTTGTTTATAAATATCAACACCTCAAGGGTAAGTACAACATCTGCATACATATGTACATTTACTGAACCTTTCAAACGCAGGTGATTTTGTGTCGGAGTAATTTATAATTCGTAGGTACCTATAGACTGTGGTAATTGGAAAGGCTGTGAGGGGCTTGCAGGATAGGTTCAGGCACAAATGGAGGGCTCCTGAAACACAATTTGATTATAGTAGAAAGTAATATTTCGTCAAACCATAAAATTAAAAGTCGTATTCACGATGTGATGTGTCAATAAGTTTGGTATCTTTTTGAAATTAATCTAAATTTGCTTGTATCATAGATTGGCTAACATTATTATTATATGCTGGCATAAAATGGTTTATCAATGTCAGTGCATTTTTTGAGGCCTACTTCATAGGATGCCTTTGTAGGACAGAAATGGGCTGAAAGTTTAGAAGCTCCGCTCGGGTGAATATCCAAAATGAAAAAAATGGCGTCGTGACCGATTTTAATGAAATGTTCAACCAAAAATATTTTGTTTTTGTTTATTCGCGAGCAAATGACATTCAAACCACACGTTACTTGCGTCCTTGCGAAACCGGGCAGGGTCTCTAGGTTGATTTATATTCTGTACGGTTTATAAGGCGATGCAGTTATTTATAAAATTACCCTTAGTAACATAGACCGATGGTCAGGTTCCACATAAAACCGTATCACTTCCTTCCTTACAGGGTGGTCGGGTTACTCTCACCAAGCTTGATCCACCGCATTAAATGCAAAATGGTCGAAGCGGTGATCAAAATTCTCCGCGGTTATAAGGAGTCTGCACTGGGTGCTCAGCAGACTTCAGCCAGTCTTAGGAGCAGGTGGGAATGCTTCTTAGATTAAAAAGGGAAGATTCGATGTATTTTCTAAAGGCATTTTTGATTCAACGTTCAAGGAAAATCAATCAGGGTAATGTATACCAAGTAAGGGGGATAATTGATAGTTTTCAGTCGAACCGCCGCGCCGATGACTTTTAAGATCTTAAAAGTTTGTGTGGGCGAGCGTTGTCATGGAGACACCGTGGACCAGAGTAATTCACTAGAACTGCGGGCTTGTCTATCATGGCTTGCAGCCCGAGCTTTGCTCATCAAATGAGGCTTAATTCGGAAAACAGACGCAAAAACACAGATAAACTAATTAAAACAACTACATAAATAAATTATTTGATTGGTCTCTATTATGAAAGTAACTCCTTTCTAATATGTATGCTATCTTTTTTAAATGTGTTAATTATTCAAAAGTTGCTATTAGATTTCTAAATAATCTATTACACATTTATTTTTTATAAAGTTATTGTTGTACAAACATTATACATACATTATATAGTATTATGTAAATTTTGCATGTAATTTAACCGTTTAAATAGGCTACTATTAATAGTAATTTTTTTCAAGGAACGATTACATATTGTAGTGAAGCGTACGTAACACCCAAATCAATACTTAAGTACAAGCACCATATTAAAAGAAAAATATACAATAACAGTACAGTTTAATCAGCACTTTAGTAATAAAGGCCCTTTAAGTGTCGATTAAAATTAATCAGCTTTTGGTTGTTAAACCAGGCTTAAAGTTACAAGTATCTAGGCGACTTTTAGTCGTAGGTAACATTTACATTTGTAGTGAAGTGTACCTTACACCCAAATCAATACATAAGTCAACCATGTTACAAGGAAAATATAGAGTGAAATGTAAATAATATAATGAAAAGAATCGTGTGACTGACGTGCGACTGACGAAGTAATTCGGAGGATATATAGACAAATGAACGAACTGATGGCGAGCAAATTACTAACAGAAGGTCATTCCGACTGTTAATGGGTAGTAAATCAATCACGGACAGACCGAAACCCTGGACCTCTGCGGGGCGGCGGGCCCCAATTGAATGGGTATAAAAGCCGACGTGGTAAAGGAGTATTTTCTTCGTGGACACATGACAACTTTTTCGTCGACAACACCTCAGATAAAATAAAAAGGTTTAGGGTGGAGTGCACAACATCTACGGTTAGTAACAAAATTAAAATAAAATTTAACCACGGGTAGCTGTCAAAAGGCAATTTGGTGTGCACAATCTCCGGTTGGTGTTAGTATTATGTAATTGCCAGTCGACAAAACCAATTTTAATTACAATGCTCAAGTAAATTACGCGGAATTGCACTAAAATATAGGCTATTTTTCCTGGCTTCTGCTGGAATCCTCTGAAATTGAAGCACCTCAGCTGTTGAGTCAGCACCATATTTATAAATGTTTTTTTTTTTTATTTTGAAATAGGAAACAATTCGAAACCACAAAAAATTGCACAAAGGCGGTAGTTATTTCTTCCAGTCAACCTTTATGTTTAACAGTAGAGATTCGAGTGGTTATAGTTTGTTTTTGGTTATGACGTCGTTTGCGGGTTTTGCACGCCGATATTCGCCTGATCGGATATTTGACAGCGGTTTGATTATACTCGTAGTTGCTCTCAATATCTGATTAACCGGACATTGTGCACCTAAGCCCTCTTCTGTGATTTTTGTTTTTCAGAGAACAATTTCAACAACAAATCCACATTGTTCTAATTTGCATTGATTTACAAGTGCAGTACGGTTTTTTATCACACCGTATCCACATATAGCGTGCGACCGGGGCCACAGCAGTAGCTCAACTTAGGCGATTGTTGGCCTTCCCCCATCGAATGTCGGGGTTGTTATTCAAATATTGGCGGAGCACTGCTGGTTCTGTTACTTTTATAAAGATTATTTCGAAGGACCATCTGCGATAGTTCAGCACCGCGAAACTAGCTTCCCTTATTTTTTTATTATTTTTAAAGTTTACATATTTGTTCTTATAACAGCAAAATTAATACACATTTCAGCTGCCTACCTGTTACGGTTCATGAGATACAGCCCTGTGACGGATGGACGGACCGACGGACGGAAAGCGGAGGCTAAGCAATAGGGTTCCGTTGGCATCCTTTGGGTACGGAACCCTAATAATGAATGACAAAATGGGTTAGTAAGAGCAAAACTCGAGAACTGCTGGATTTGTTTTTTCGATTATTCTGAAGTCTGAAGATGGTTCTTATATATGTTGGTACAGGTGGCCCTTCCCGCTCATCTCCCCATACAAAAGGGGAAAGAAGATCACGCCCATATTTCTTGTCAGAGATCCAAAATTTTACTCAAAATAGCTTTATTTGATCGAACTAGATGTATGATGACCGTTGGCATTGTAAAATTGTGTTTGGTTTCTAAGTTATAAGGTCCGAAAGTTCGAATTTTTCGCGCGTTTTATACAATAACTTTGGAGGTGGATTACGCAATGATAAAGTAAGAACATCGTAAAAAGATTAGTCATCGGACATAGCTTATTTAATCAAGATTTATGATCTATTTGGTTTTTTTTAGATTTTTTACTACAGCGGTCGTGGTTTACTTTTAGCTATAAGTCGTTTTGAAATTTAAATTTTCGTAAATCTTACCAAGTCATACACTATGCACATTGTCTTTTTTGTGGACATGTTGCATCTTCCTCATTACGGAGCCTGTCTTATTCTTTGAAACGGAGAAGGTCCCAGAGCGCAACAGCACGGCTTTGTACCGTGCCCGCGAATGAGTTAGGCTTGCCGCGTTGGGCCACCTTGAGGCACAAAAGATTCCGACGAATTGAGAACCTCCTCCTTTCTTTGAGGTCGGTTAAAAAGACAATATTCGTGATGAGGAGGATGTAACACCTCCACAAAGCAAACAATGCGAATAGTGTTTGATTGGGTTAGATTTACAAAAAAAATAATATTACAATACTGCTTATACCTAAAAGTAAATCACGGATGCTGCAGTAAAAAATCTGACAATATATTTTGAAATAGATTTTTCATGAAACAAACTATGTTGGGGATGACTAAAATTTTTTTGATTTTCTTATTTTATTGTTGAGTAATCTACGACCAAACTTATTGTTTAAAACGCGCGAATATTTGGAACTATTGGACCTTATAAATTAGAAACCATATCCAATTTACAATGCCAATGACCATCAAACATCTAGTTTATTCAATTAAAGCTGTTTTTGATTATAATTTTGGATCCCCGACAAGAAATGTGTGCATGATCTTCTTCCACGTTTGTATGGGGAGTTGAGAGGGAAGGCCCACCTTAAGTGAATAATAATATTTTATAATTGTTAGTTCCATCAAAATGGCGAAACACCGGTGAAAGTGAATTAACAAAATAATAAAAATAAACACCAGTTACGTATTCTCACAGTTGAGTTTACAAATTAAAAAGATGCAGTCGTCGAACATGCCTAGACAAACAGTAAAATTATGAATTATGATCATCACATGTGGCAAAAAATAAAAGGGGATTACGTCATAAATGAATTTTCCACATTTGAAAAGGTAAAAAAAAATTTTTTATGAATAATATTGCAGGGTTTAATGAGTTTACACTTTTCTTATTATTCATTTACAAAATAATGAACATTTACTTCATTTTGATGCTCTTAAAATACATGCAAAATAGGTCGAGATGGTTATATTTTAGATTAAGAGTGTTACTTGCACGCCACGTAAACGAATTTTGCCTGGATGTTGATTTCATTAGATCAACATTTAGAGGGTGAATATTTCTAGTGGCACGGCTCGGCACACGAAGCTAAATGCATGCAAGTAGGCCCGGACGGTCAATCAGCAGGTCTATTCCTGGCATTCTGTAATCAAGAATCAGGGATGCTGAGTCTAGATAACCGCTTTTATAGCGGTTTTCAAAGCGAGTTTTTCGACGGAAAACCTTGATTTATTATGCTTCAGAAGATTTTCGTCAAGAAAATCGCTTTGACAACAGCTATAGAAGCTGTTTTCGAGACTCAGGATTCCTGATTGCTGATTACGTAATTCCAGGAATAGACCTGCAGACCGTTCGCTACTTTTACTAGAAGTAATCAATCAGCAAGTTCCCTACGCGTTTCAAGTGGTAGTATGTGGGGATAACGTCGAGATTCTTCAATGGAGTTAAACTTTTGGAAGGTTTTGCAATTAAGATTCTTGATAAATTTTTATTGGATAGATTCTAGTATATTTATATAAATTGCGTAACTAGGGTTCCATATTTGAAACGCGTACTCTAAATGGCTTCGTACGTATGTAAAAAAAAATTTTTACAAAAAAAATAACCGACTTCAAAGAAAAAGCACTAAAAAGAAAAAAATAATTGCCATTTTTGTAGTTACGATTTTTGTTATTTTTTGAAGTCGGTTATTTTTTTTGTAATTTTTTTTATTTGTTTATTTTTAGTGAATCTGAAGTACACTTACTAATTTGTACACGTCCTTTCCAATAATAAAAGAATCACCGAAATCGGTTGGCGTTATATTGAGTTATTCGTCCATTTGTCGCGCAATCTTAATACAAATTTAAGACTTATATGATTTTTTCATGGATATCATTGTCAGAACTTAACCAAATTAAAATGGGACCATTTGGGAAGCACTAGCTTTCATTTAAAAAAATAATCATCAAAATCGGTTCACCCAGGCAAAAGTTATGAGGTAACAAACTTAAAAAAAAAAAACATACAGACGAATTGATAACCTCCTTTTTTGAAGTCGGTTAAAAATACAAGGTTTTTAGGGTGTTACTTACGGAAAAAAAATTCTTAAGGTTCTCTGTTTTTCTTATCATAAACTCGAAATGAGTGCACTCGACACGGGAAAATTTTAGTTACCTTCAAGGAATTAAATAACACTTAACCTATCACATACAAGACCAATGCACTATAAGATGACATACCGCAGCTTTCTTCTGAAGGTGAAATCAGCCAAGCCCTTGTGTGCTGTGTACCCATCGGGCCGGCCACTTGTGTTGGTCTAAGGATAACATGTCGGCTAATTTATTAGCTGACTTTATGAGAATTATTTATAGATGCTTTTTATCTATGTCATACTTTTTTTAAAGTTGAAAAAAATGCAGTACTTGTGAGATGCGAGAGCTGGATAGTGATAGCTAGATTTATTTGAGGTGTGACAGCTAGATAGACTTAACCTCAGCAACAACTAATTTTACCTAACCTAACCATAATCTACACAACTAACTAACCTTACATAAATGTTTTATTTTTTCAATGCAAAACTTATAACTTGCTGTGACAATAAAAGCTTTTTGCGAAAATCAAATGAACTGCTACTGTTTTCACCGTTAGGAAAGCATAAACTAAATACACATATGATAAACAGAATAATGGAGAAGTAAAAGTTGCTTAGTCATAGCGTAAATAGCTCAAGACAAAATTGTTTTCGAATTTTAGGAAAAAATTAAAACGAAATGTTAAATATCTCGAAAACCGCAAAACTTTGAACCATGGTAAGTTGGGCTAAATAGGTTCGAAATTATTTCGTCTTTCGGCTCCTAGAAGGCTTACCACGACCTTAATAACACCCTGTATATGAGGGCAACGACGTGGCGGCGGCGTCGGCGTCGCGCCTTCGAGACGCCTGCGTCGTCCCGGCGACGCACGTAGCCTCGCGATGTAGGCGTCGGCTGTCCTTGCTATGACGCCAGCGCCCATTACTGGTCTCGTACAAGCGTCGGAGGAGCTTTCCGTCTAGCTTCCCTGGGATCCTTTTAAGATATTGTAATTTTTCCTCGGTTTCCTTGATATGTTTTGATCGTTTCGGTGGGTTTTCCATTTAGCAACGACATCTGAAATTTGTATTCGTTCGCTCTTTTTCTTATTTCGGAAGAAATATATTCCTTTTCGACGATAAAAAAAAAATTGTTGTGTTCAATGGTTGGTTCTCTTGCTGGTATTTGATTTACATGCTGGTATATGATGGTATTTGATTATGCTACAATCATATTAATCTGGTATTTTGGTAGTGGGTAGTAGTGCTGGTAGTTTAGGGTTCCGCACCCAAACGGTGCCAACAGAACCCTATAACTAAGTCTCCGCTGTCCACCCGTCCGCCTGTCCGTCACATGGCTGTATCTCATTAACCGTAATAGGTAGGCAGCTGAAATTTTGACAGAGTGTGTATTTATTTTGCTTTTGTAAAACTAAAACAATATAAAAATTAAAGGCGGCAAAGGGATTTTTTGTTGTTAAATCTTGTACGATGTTACGGAACCCTTCGTGTGCGGGTCCGACTCGCACTTGGCCGGTTTTTTATCTCGGGTAGCGTCAGTTCTCCGGCTGTTTCTCTGTCTGTCTACATGTCTATCAAGATCTTTTTTCTCAGGAACGCGTGGAGGTATTTAAGTTAAAATTAACATTAAATTCTATCCGTATGGTCAGTCCGAGTTCTCACCTAAATCGGCGTTTGCGGAACTTCGAAGTTACGTAAAAAAGTCTAATAAAAAAATATCCATAAATCAAAACCTACAGACGTAGCTCTCACTTGATTTATTTCATGTGCAAAAAAATATCTTAATTTCACTGAGGAAACAGACACCAGCCACTGTATGGAACTCGATCACCTTATTATGCTCTTAAGGGGAATAAATACCTAAAAATAATCATTTTTCCGAATTCGATTACAGTAAACTTCGGTCGGGATGAAGACCACCCCCCTACCCTTGTACCCTAGTACAGGGACACACGTCTACCTATAATTCTCGAGGGTCGCATACTGCACGGAGAACAATATCCCTACGAGAACTACAGAAGGAAATATGAATGAACAAAAAAAAAAAACCTGTGTAAAAGATGAAGCTGTAGAAACTTTATAATTTTGGTGCAAAATTTTAAACATTGAAAAAATACTGAGCTTATAGAATGTACGTTTACGCCTTAACGCCCACTGCGCGCGCTCTTTCGAAAACGCTAGTCGATCGGTTTAGCGTAAACGCCAATTTATGTGACAAGTGGGACTAGGGCTCTGAACTGAAAATCGATTTGTTTGTGCTTCGTTATTTTCACAGCGTTGAATTAGTATTTGAGCGTTCGCGCAGGTTTTATGCGTAACCGCGTAGGCACTTTTCATTGTTATGAATATGTATTGGGGATTATTTTCAGAGTGTATTTGCGTCAAGTCTAGATGTAACGAGGCAGGATTCCGTTGTTGCCTGATGCAAATAGTGGACTGGTTTATCGCGTAGCAAATTGCTTGAGCGATTGTAGAGGCGTAGCGGCCTGTGAATTAAAATTCCGTCTCTCTGCCATTCATTTCATTCCGAGATTTCGTGACGTGTAGATCTTCTTTCAGTACGCTGAAAACAGGTATTTCATTTTATGAAAGGTGTGCGTTACGCAATTTAATATTCGTGTTTCTTTTCAACTTCGCAATATTTAGATATTTTATTGTAACTTTTTTCATTTGAGAAAAAAAGAAAATTTCCAATAGGAATTACTCATATCTTTTAGGAATACTGCATTATGGGTTTTAGGTGTTAGGTACATAATTTATGTTGTGTATTTAGAATCGACCGTGAAGCAAGGAAATATAAACGAACAAAAAAATTATAAACCTGTAGAAAAGATGAAGCTGTAGAAACTTTATAATTTTGGTGCAAAATTTTACTCAAACCTCCAAAAAAACCATTCGCGGGCAGTTCAGTAAATTTCGCTACCTGCTTGTTCTTTACTATGATCTGTTCATCACGGTCCATTCTACATATAAATTACTCGTATATTAGTAAAAAAAACTAAAATGTATATTTTACTTGAAACCACCACCAATACTTAGTTGCAACAAATGTGAAAATAGTAAAAACAAGTGAATTAACATTTAACAAAAACAAACGAGACGTTAACCCAAAATTCCAAAATGGCGATCGACCGGCCGACGAGGCAATCAAAACTGTTTCAAGCACTGTCCAGTGAATACCGAGAACATAGCAAATAGGTGGTATGGTGTTGTGAGTGTCACGATGACGTCACTGGTGCATGGAGTCAACCTGAGTCGCCGCGCGTGCAGGCGCGCCTCACTACTGCTCCTGCTTACCCTCGTAGCATTCGTCAGCACAGGACCTATTCAGGTAAGAGACGAAAGTATTTTATTTATTGGAATGTGACATGTATGTATGCATAATCGATTGTGAAGCAAGGACACATTAATTGAAGAAAGAGCCCAGTAAAAAAAACTACTTTACTGCAAGGCTGGACCCGAATTTATTATTTATTTATTGTTTACTGGCTGATGTACCCAGCCCCGCCCGGGTCAATGTCATTTCGGTCGGGCTGAACCTAACATTTCATGTTATATGAGTTCCCCATACAAAATTTCATACCCATTTTCACCCCCTTGGAGTTAATTTTCTCCACAAAAGCCTTTGTCCTTATCCAAGTCCAGCGATGTCTATACCGAAATTCATCAAAGTTGATTTAGCGGTTAAGGTGTGAAAACGCAACGGACAGACAGTGTTACTTTCGCATTTATAATAATAGTATGAATAAACAGAGGACACAATACATTTAACATCACAGGAAACTAAATTATACAATAAAAAAGGAAAAGTATGTAAGACATGGATGGCTAATACCGCCGTCATTACCTCAACCCAACACACCGCATTCCCGAAGGAATTAGGTGCCATGCCAGGACTAACCCTTTATTGAAACTGGATGGAAAACACGGAATATTTTGCATAGCCGTTTCGACGATCTTTTCATCCTATGCGATGGCATTGTAAAGACGACTATAAAATAGTATTATAAATAAGTCAAACATATTTTTTATTGAAACAATCAAATCTGAAAACGGAATGTTTATAATTCCACAAATCACTGTAGTAATTTACTGTAAACAATTTTGCTTTCGATACCCTACATTGAACGGGTAAGGGTGTTGTTGGTGTGGGTGTACTGTGACGTCACTGGTGTGCGACGGACCTCGGGCGGGTATGCGAGGTGGGGGCAATAGTGGGGTAACCTACGCTTAAAGGCCTATTCAGATATACGCGGATAACGCGCGCTACCGCGGAAACCGCGGGGTATCCGCGCTACCGCGCGGTATTCTCATGGTACCGCACTCCCGCACTGCCGGGAGGCAGTGGTGTCCGTGTACAATGCGATTTAAATAAGAATTGGACGGGGCTCGTGACTAACTTCACTCGAAATCGCGAGGGAAAGTACGTGGCAACACCGCGACTAAGTAATGAATTTTGTGAAGTGAAGTGAGGGTTTTAGCAGTTTAACATTCAAAATGGCGGTGATCCTATCCTTCTCTCATTTGAATCGCATCGTATTCCGCCTATGCGGTGTGAAAGCCAGGCTGCGGAACGGTTGGTTATGTTTACAAAATGTGTAAAACATTGTTTCTTATTGTGCCTCAATAACGCGACATAACTAGTGGATCGCGCCGCGCGCACAACTGACTGAAGTATAGTATTTATATTTTATACTTTAATTTTTATGATCGGCCACTTTATTTCTAAGGGTTTATCCAATATTTTTCTTTCCATGGATGGCTTATAACAACCCGACCGTTATGATATTAGGCATGAACACATGGGAACTAGGTGCCATGCAAGGATCTTCCTTATATTGCTGGGCTACATTAAACTGGATGGAAAACCCGGACAATTTTCATTGCCGCTTCGACCATGGATCGACCGGGCGGGATAACCCCACTCCATAGTAAGTAAGGACACTACAGTTTACCTGAAATCCGAACCACGGCTAGCTGAACGATTGAGAACGGTCACCCATATAGAACCCAATAGCGCTCAGAGTTGCTTCACCCAGCTTATTGAATCTGATACCGAGGCTGATAATTTATATTATCTATCTTATCTTAAATATCTTTCAATTTACTTATGAACAACCCCCTCAATGTTGCCAACTTAATGTACAAATGTCCACATTAAATAATACATTTATTTGAAAAAAAAAAACCTCGGACGGAACAAGCGACGGACCTGCTTAGTATGAAAAAGTATATTTACTTAAAAAACCTCTTTCGTATTTACTGCGTTCTCAAACCGCCTCAGACATCGTTGCCGGAAGCCAAATGCCGTGCGTTACCGCGGTACCGCCTATATCTCAACAGGCCTTTACTCACGTTAGCAGACAATGTATGGCCATTAGTGGCGACCTAATTAACCGAATTAGTAATCACTGTGCTCTCTGTGGGAGGGACTGGAAATGAAGCTTTTAAAGGGATAATTGTATGCTCTATAAGTAGTGCATCGCTCCAAGGTCCTTGCTTGCGGTGACGCTTGGTTCGGGTCACCTCTTTCCCTAAAATATGTTGGAGAGATGCGATGGTTGAACCCGGCGTGATGCTCGTGGACAGGTGTTGTTTGTGGGGACTGGCCTGCTCCAATTGGCAATATGTTAGATGGCGGTTAGCAGACAATGTATGGCCATTAGTGGCGACCTAATTAACCGAATTAGTAATCACTGTGCTCTCTGTGGGAGGGACTGGAAATGAAGCATTTGAAGGGATAATTGTATGCTCTATAAGTAGTGCATCGCTCCAAGGTCCTTGCTTGCGGTGACGCTTGGTTCGGGTCACCTCTTTCCCTAAAATATGTTGGAGAGATGCGATGGTTGGACCCGGCGTGATGCTCGTGGACAGGTGTTGTTTGTGGGGACTGGCCTGCTCCAATTGGCAAAATGGTAGATGGCGGGCATAGTATTTGCAAGTAAACTGATATTTGTCATCATCTATTGCATACGGCATGAATTGTTGACTTTCGTGATATCATGTTAATTCAGTGTTTTACCTGTGTTTTTGTTAAAAACAATTATAAACGCTTTTACATTTTACAAATTTAGACTTAGTGGACATTGAAAAAAAAGAGTAATTATGACCTACAAAATAACAGCACATACAGAAAATGCATTTAATTCCCGACACGCTTTATAACTTAGTCAAAATGGGATCCAAAAGACATAATATTTCAGTTAATTTCCAAAGAATACCTACAAAGTACAATAATACGCCTTATATGGTAACGAAATATAACATTTTGAACGTCGCTGTCATTTTATTCTAACCGTTAAAATCTATAACTGTTTGAATTGCGGCAATTATCCACCTGGATATTATATAAATTCCACTATTCTGCAGAAAGTCACTGCTAACTGTTAGGTATTCGGAGGGGGATAACAGGGAAGAAATACAAACACGTCCGTAGGTTAGCAAGATATATTCTGACTACCCGCATACAATTTGTACCGTGCCGCCACACGCACGGAACACACACGCAGCGCTGCGCCACGCACACACATACATACATATGCAACACTTATTTATAAAATGAAAACAAAATTCAGTAATTTGAAAAACGTTCACTGAGCGCTTTTCAAATTATTAGACGTGGACAGGTTAGGTGGGAATAACCAGGAGGTTAGTATCGAGTGTTCAAATGGGGTGCTCGAATTTTTAAATGTTCTAGCCATCTTGTTAAAGCAATCAAATTTATTTTGAATTGTTCATCATTATAGTGTTGAACAATGGGTGCAAATTAGTAAATCTTACTATCAAAATCAGTGCTCCGTTCGAGAAATGTTCCGTGAATTACGTGATTTTCATCCTCGCCACACTGCCGTGTCGGCTGACGACTGAAGGAGACCAAATTCATGTCAACCGGTTTAACGAATAATCAGCCAACACCCGTACGTCACAGAAATGCAAGGTCTAATGCAAATATCGCTGCGGGGGGGGGGGGGGGGAGTGTACAGGTGTCGTTGTTCACAAGAACTTGGACTTTCTGCGACTTCAACTTGGCCAATTTTGTATCGGGACTTGGGTGCACGAGTATAAAATCTAACTGACCTAGGAACTCAAGGTTAACATCCATGTGTTTCCCTTATTGCGCTCAGGTTCCTTTATATGCACCACTGAGCAATATATCATACTTCTCTTTCACCAAGTACTGATTCGCTTCGCTTAATCCGAATATTTAGGGGCCTTTCTTACCATCTTGCAATCGATAACAGTACAAGATAATCAGCATTTTAGTAATAAAGGCCTTTTAAGTGTCAATTAAAATAGATCAGCACGTGGTGAAAACCAAGCTTAAGGTGGCCCAACCCGGCGGGACTAACTCATTCGCGGGCACGGTACAAAACCGTGCTGTTGCGCTCCGGGACCTTCTCTGTTTCAAAGAATAAGACAGTCTCCGTGATGAGGAAGATGCAACATGTCCACAAAAAAGACAATGTGCAAAGTGTATGATTTGGTAAGATTTACGAAAATTTTAATTACAAAACGACTTATAGTTAAAAGTAAACCACGACCGCCGTAGTAAAAAATCTAACAAAAACCAAATAGATTATAAATCTTGATTTAATAAGCTATGTCTGATGACTAATCTTTTTAAGATATTTTTACTTTATCATTGCGTAATCCACCTCCAAAGTTATTGTATAAAACGCGCGAAAAACTGGAACTTTCGGACCTTATAACTTAGAAACCAAACACATTTTTACAATGCCAACGGTCATCAGACATCTAGTTCGATCAAATAAAGCTATTTTGAGCCAAATTTGGGATCTTTGACAATAAATATGGGCGTGATCTTCTTTCCCCGTTTGTATGGGGAGATGATCGGGATGGGCCGCCTTAAAGCGATTAATTATAGTTTCGAATTAAAAAAAACGACTAAATCTCAGCCGGGAAGGGCCACCTTAAGATGTTTTTACTAAGTTGTAATTCAATTTTCACTCAAGAAAAAAAAATACTGAAATGGTCGTTGATATCATCTCTCGGATACTCTGATTTGTACCCAGATCCCCGGGATGGAAAACAAGTCCACTCGCCCCTGAGGTGAGCTAGTTAGGGGTGGAACAAGCGCCATCTTGTATCATGTCGATTAATCCACCTATTCCATCAAATTTAAAATGGAATATATTGAGTTACTGGCCAAATTTTATACTAACGGCAAAACCCTAATCATTTTAAATATATGAATATAAAACAAAATTTCAATTACATGTTACACACACGCAATAGCTTTAAACTGTAAGTGTGTATAAATAAATAAATCAATCATAAATAAATATGTCCAGTTAAAACCACCACTAAATAAAAAAAAATAAGAGGCATTTTTTTAGGGGCATTTGAGTAGGGGGCATAGTGCTACGCGATTACGGGTCTATGTCGTAGACCCTCTACGCCCCTCATATCAACGAGTCGAGTTGACATTGGGATTAATTTCGTACCCAAAAACGAAACTGGAATGATATAAAAAGAGAAGTAATGGAGGTGGGTAGAACTTGGTGCACATTGTATTGATTTGATTTTTTTACGCATACATATTTTATATTTACGATACACAAAATAATATTTTAATATTTTTTATACTACAAGTATACATTAAAAACCTTATTTAGGGTTTCGTTTAGGGTTTAGGGCTGATTTTTTAATAGACATTAAAATCCAGGTAACTATTGGACGGATTTATTTACGCTTCTGATTTTATCCATCCGATATAGTAAGTCCATATGTTTATTATTAAAATTAAGTCAGATAATTGTGGTAGAAGATATAATTCTCCGGCAATGACTATCCGTGTTTTGACAAACATGAATTTGCACTATCAGTCCAATAAGTACTATCTGAGGATTAAAAAATCGGCACAGTATTATAGTTACGGTTATCAAAGATATATCATCTTTCTTCTTCAGGCGAAAAATAAGGACGGATATATTTTTATTTTAAATTCATCATTAAGGTGGCCCAACCCGGCGGGCCCAACTCATTCGCGGGCACGGTACAAAATCGTGCTGTTGCGCTCTGGGACCTTCTCTGTTTCAAAGAATAAGACAGGCTCCGTGATGAGGAAGATGCAACATGTCCACAAAAAAGACAATGTGCATAGGGTATGATTTGGTAAGATTTACGAAAATTTTAATTTCAAGACGACTTATAGCTGAAAGTAAACCACGACCGCTGTAGTCAAAAATCTAACAAAAACCAAATAGATAATAAATGTTGATTAAATAAGCTATGTCTGATGACTAATCATTTTACGATGTTCTTACTTTATCATTGCGTAATCCACCTCCAAAGTTATTGTATAAAACGCGCGAAAAATTCGAACTTTCGGACCTTATAACTTAGAAACCAAACACAATTTTACAATGCCAATGGTCTTCAGACATCTAGTTCGATCAAATAAAGCTATTACGAGCAAAATTTTGGATCTCTGACAAGAAATATGGGCGTGATCTTCTTTCCCCTTTTGTATGGGGAGATGAGCGGGTTGGGCCACCTTAACAAGAGATGGTGCCCTCCATCCTAAGTATATACGAATCAACATAAAGCTTGCTCGAGATTATGAACCACACTGCAAAGGTAGTAGGCGTACACGTTCTGCAGAACAACGCCGAAGTATATCCATACATCGATTACCCTTCAATTTACGAGTGTTTGATGTCGTTCACCGCTGTGGACAAACTTGTCCATTAGGTCGGTACTTTGTGGCCGTAGTGTGGGGATCCCTCCACTCCCAGAGTCTATCTGCTGTATATCAACTCTTTAGGTCGATATGTTATTTTTTTGAGTATTTTAATGTTTTTTTTAAACAAATATGCGTATCTGATGCATATTTGATGATCCAAAATTTCGTTCTCTAATAAAATTATGTATTTTATATTGTATTCAGTGTTTTTTTTATGTAACTTGACGTGGATGACTAATACCGAACTGACCGTCTGATTCTCATCTGTGAGTCACCGGTGACTCACAGCGCTGTCGTACTCATGTAACATCCACGTGTCATCCTAGTGTTGTTCCTTTCTAATTATTCTAATTGAAGTGCATAACGTAACATAACATTTGTAGAGGGTAGGTAGGTAAGGTAGAGGGAGGATCATCATCACCATTGTCTACGCAACTACATTTAATGTAAAAAAATTTTAATTTATTTAATACTATGATTTCATGGATACGCATAAACTATCCTGTTTACATATAAAATTAGATTTAAAGCATTGTAAACGTAAACAACGGAAGACGCTGTCTCCCACAGCACAGGGGATCCTATTGTGGGAGACAGGGATCAATTGATTTTACAAACCAACGGGACTTACGCAAAATCATAAATAGACACATGAAAAATAGGTTGTCAATGGTGTACAAAAGGCATACTAAATACTTCTGATTATTTTTTATGTGCAAATAACTGTTTTTTGGTTTTCTTTTGTATCACTACTTCACTACTTACTATGTTAATGTGTTGTATTTATCCATGCGAAATAAATAAACTTTTTACTTTTTAATTTTTGATTACTCATTCTGTGACCATTATCTATAGCTAGAGTGAGAGTCTTCCCCAGCGGATCATGTAGCGCACGAGACCGCAGAGGCGCTCTCTCTACACCGAGTTGTTCATGGGTAACGCGCCTCCTCCTTCCGTGGTGTCTAAAGTCACTATATTCTCCAAGCGGATCTGTTCCCCGGGTGTCACCAGCATTAACGGCATTACGAACAACGCTGTGGAAGAGAAGCACGCATTTATCTTCTATACACATTTCCGCTTCTTCATCACTGTATTATTTTCACCAGAAGGTCTATTCAGATATACTGGGTGGAACAAAAGTCACAAGGGGGTTTAAAACGTAAAATATGACATTAATGTTCTAATGTTTTTACAAATTATAAAATACGTTTTAGAGATTTATCCTGCATAATTTCAGCGTTATCAAACGTTATCCAATAATTGCGATCCTAAAGCAGACTTTTGGCGAGCGTTTAATTTTGAGATTTTGGCCCGCTTGTTCCCCGGGCTTAACAGCGTTGGTAATTTAAAAGAAAGGGTATACATTACATACATACACCTATGACAATCGAGCAGCTGAAGGCGAACATCCATGTCGAAATACGGTTGGCAAATCCTCATATTCTAAGGAAAGTAATGTGTTTTCGAAAGGGCCCGCCTTTGTGAGGCTGTGAATGGCGGTAATTTACGTGACTTAATTTTTAAAACCTAAATAAAAAATGTTCCCATTCGTTTTATTTTATTATTTGATATTATTTAAGATTAATTAAAACCAGTTATAACCAGTTTCAACCCCTTCGTGACTTATTCCCCACCCGATACAATGGCGAGGACGAGCTCCCAAATATGTTTCTACTAATAATATCGGTTACTCATCGTAGAGATAAAAGCTCTCTAACCACAGCTCTACTCACAGCTACAATCTTCCTCAATGCCGGAATACATCCCTGTTTGGTCCAAAACCGTCCATCGACACACCGCTTTTCCTAACAACCTTAAAAACACTTGAACTGACTCGGACAAGAGCCTACAGTTCACTTATGACGCGGGGCAAATGCGTCGCCAATAGCAATATTTCGGTGCTCGCCCGGCGGGATCGAATCGACTTACCAACATGGAGTCCATAGATCAGACGTTCCCTGACGTGACCATAGAATACTGAGCGCGGGTAGACGTCGTCCACATCGTGAGAGAGCGAGGCGAGGGCCCGCCCCAGCGAGTCGTGGTAGTGCTCTAACCACAGCTCTACTCACAGCTACCTCAATGGCGGAATACATCATACTGACAGTTCCCTGTTTGATCCTAAACCGTCCATTGTCACACCGCTGTTCTTAACAACCTTAAAAACAGTACCTGACTCGGGCGAGGGCCTACAGTTCACTTACGACGCGTCGCAAATAGCAATATTTCGGTGCTCGTCCGGCGGGATCGAATCGACTTACCAACATGGAGTCCATAGATCAGACGTTCCGTGACGTGACCATAGAATACTGAGCGCGGGTAGACGTCGTCCACATCGTGAGAGATGGAGGCGAGGGCCCGCCCCAGCGAGTCGTGGTAGTGCTCTAACCACAGCTCTACTCACAGCTACCTCAATGGCGGTATACATCATTCTGACAGTTCCCTGTTTGATCCTAAACCGTCCATTGACACACCGCTGTTCTTAACAACCTTAAAAACAGTAACTGACTCGGGCGAGGGCCTACAGTTCACTTACGACGCGTCGCAAATAGCAATATTTCGGTGCTCGTCCGGCGGGATCGAATCGACTTACCAACATGGAGTCCATAGATCAGACGTTCCGTGACGTGACCATAGAATACTGAGCGCGGGTAGACGTCGTCCACATCGTGAGAGAGCGAGGCGAGGGCCCGCCCCAGCGAGTCGTGGTAGTGCTCTAACCACAGCTCTACTCACAGCTACCTCAATGGCGGTATACATCATTCTGACAGTTCCCTGTTTGATCCTAAACCGTCCATTGACACACCGCTGTTCTTAACAACCTTAAAAACAGTAAATGACTCGGGCGAGGGCCTACAGTTCACTTACGACGCGTCGCAAATAGCAATATTTCGGTGCTCGCCCGGCGGGATCGAATCGACTTACCAACATGGAGTCCATAGATCAGACGTTCCGTGATACTCCAGGAACTTTAGACTTAAATCAGCACTTAGAAAAACATTAAATCCGAAATGCAATTTTTTTTCTCAGAAACGTAGTATTTCATATGGACGTGTGTACATTAAGTTTGCAACATTTTGGGGGGCCCGGAAGATAGAAATAAAATATGAAATATGTTTAAGAAATGATATCTCCTAAACAAATATTTAGAAATGGTATTTCAAAATCGAATATGTTAACTAATTTTAAGTGTAATATAACTGTAAATTTGCAACAATTTATTATTTACGGAACTGTGTAAATATATTTTTTTTGTACTATTTCCGTAATATCTGCAAAGCAAATACTGCTAACTCAGTTTTATTTTCTGGAATATGTAAATGGCCTAAATCTCTATATTCTGTGAGAAATTTAAAATGTTGCAAAACTTAGAAGCACATTTTTTTTCATTTATAATTTTTAGATTCGAATATAAGCTAAACAAAAAATTCGAAATGCGGTTTGAATCATTCATTTTGTAGTTTTATCTTTCAATAATATGCTACCAATTTTGCAACAATACAAATCGTCCGGAACTAGGTTCAATTAAAACATTACTATAATTACCAGTTTTCACTCGTACACCGACGTAAAGCCACTTCTCTGTGTGAGTGTAGCGCGTGTAAACATAGCTAGGAAGACTGCGGTGGACGCGGGGGGATGGGGCCGGTCGGCTCGACAGATTCTCCCCGCCTTGCTACCTAAACATCGCCGCATTTATTTTGTGTTCGTTCGGGAGCAATTTTCATGTGTAAATTGATTTACATTGTTAATAATACAGAATGGCTGTGGACATTTGTGATAGAGCGATCGTGGCACAGTGTCGGGTGGATTTGCCTTACACGACAGAGGTCTGGGTTCAAATCCCCACAATGCACATCCACCACTATCTTTCTCTTTCTGAGTTGGATAAATGCATTTCGTCATTAATGCGAGCGGTTCCATGGTTCGGAATCCTTGAAAAACTGTAGGTTAAGCCCTCCCGGGTTGGTACCTTCATACGCATTTTCCGTCCGTGTTTTCCATCCAGTTCAATGTAGCCGTGCTCATAAAAAGGGTGGTCCTGCAATGGCACTTATTCCATCGTAAATGCGGTGTGTTGAGATGAAAATGGAATAGAATTGATGCGATCATAATTGGCAATTACTAAGAATGTTTTGACGAGATGCCGGCCGTGCCTCTAGTCCTTTTATTTTTAACATTCTTAGTATGCTTATGGTATGCTTGTTTTATCTATATTTTTATTTTGGATGATAAATTGTTCGCCTTAATAATTTCACCTTTTTACCGATTTAGCCACGCATAGTCATTATCTGAAATAATAGGAAGATTTGAACCAGGAAAAAAAATTCAATCGACGAAAAAATTATCAGAAAAGCGAAAAACATAACAAGAAGTTTTGATATGACCCCGTATCGTAACAAACAAACGTAAATCGCTGACTCAATATTAGTATTTTTATTTTTCCCTTCTAAATTTTAAGGTTAACCACCCTAACTCCGCGAGATATAGCAAGATTATTAATTAGATTAGATTAATACCAAGAATGCAATCCCGATCTCGCAAGATCTCGTTTTCGCGAGTTCTCGGCCTTTTTTAAACGAGATTGATCTCGACACACTAGCATAAAAACCTCTAAAGAGAGTTGTTACTCTATCAATTCCCTATACTACGGGCGATAACTGGCGATAGGTCTATTTCAACACTGACAAGTGCGCTATATTGACATTGAGTCACTCCAGAGAGCCTATTCAATACCAAAATTGACTTGGTGATGTCTTGCTTTCGAGAGTGACAAGTCAGAAAAATTAAGGTGTCATCATGGACACCAAATTGTCTTTTTTCATGATCACGTCGACAAACTATGCAAAAGCTCCTTTCGGACCCTGGGTGTTGTATTGAGACAAACGTACCATTTGCGCAGTACAGATGCCGTAAACATCCTGTACAACACATTTGTGAGAAGCAAGCTAGAATGCAATGCAATGATATGGAACCCTCATGAGGCATGGCTATACTGCCATGCTTGAAAGAGTGCAAAAAAAGTTTTTGAGATTCCTTTATAAAAATAATTATAATTTTTATCCGATTTATCCGAATCGCAGTTAACAAAATATGTGTTTAAATTAGTAATTGGACACGTGCAAAATATTTCAGTGCTAGAGAGTGTTAATCTGTTCGCCCCAGAAAATTAGAGTCGCATTCTCGCTTCGCGCTGCCCTCCTCGCGCACCAACATGCTGCGTCACGCGCCGCTCACCCATGCGCTTACAGCTCTAAATGATATATCTGACAAAATAGACATCTATGCTTGCACTCTGGCCGAGTTCCAGAAGGCAGTTGCTGTTTACTTTGAAGCTGCATAATTTTTAAATAAGGCGTGTACTTTATCTATAAATTGCCTAACGCCTTGGCCATTGCGCTGTAATGTTAGGTATATTGTTGTATGAATAAATAAATAAATAAGTAAATACGGCCAGTGGCTGAAGAAGAGGGTATCCGTCTATAGAGCAGCCACTCCACTAACCCCTGATTTCACTATTTCCAGCTATCTGAAATTCGTTAGCTTACTTTCAGTTAGATTGCATATTCGCATGGTGTAACCATAAGATAACTTTGGGATTTTTGTAGCTGATGGTAGTGAAAATGGGTGTAAGTAAACTCTTTATTATTATTATTTTCTTTCAGGACGGATAAGCAAATATTTTAATAAAATATAAATTTTAGTACTAAAATTACATACGTCGCTTTGTTCAACAAATGTGTTATTAATGCAGAATCAACGGACACATCAAAGACATTGCCTTACTTTACGAATGTGGAACTAACTCATTCACGGGCACGGTACAAAACCGATTTATCGCGCTCTGGGACCTTCTCTGTTACACAGAAAAAGACAGGCTCCGTGATTAGTAAGATGCAACATGTCCACAAAGCAGACAATGCGCATAGTGTTTGATTTGGTAAGATTTACGAAAAAATGTTTTTCAAAACGACTTATAGCTAAAAGTAAACTACGATCGTTGTAGTCAAAAATCTAACAAAAACCAAATTTGTTATAAATCTTCATGAAACAAGTCATGTCTGATGACTAATCTTTTTAAGGTTTTTTAGTTAATCGTTGAGTAATCCACCTCCAAAGTTATTGTATAAAACGCGCAAAAAATTCGAAGTTTCGGACCTTATACCTTAGAAACCTAACAAAATTTTACAATGCCCGACAGCACAGTAGAGGTAAGACCAGTAAAGTAACTACGTACAAATCGACCAAAACGTCGCGCTCGCACAGACGCAGCCTCGACTAGTCCCCTAAGCGGACGCCGCAGTGCGCTGGCAGCGGGTGCCGAGACGAGACGTGTCGTCGCGTTTGCGTGCGCCAGCGCCACGGACGGACGCTGCGCGATCTTTTTTAAAGATGCCAAGAGTTTATTGCGTAGCATACGGCTGCTTGAACTCAATGGACAAAATCAGTTATGTAGTGCCTTGTCCATGTTTTCCGATAGATTATTTAAAAAGGTTATTTATTAGAATGAGAATTTTTTACATTATAAAATTTAATAATAAAGAATTCCGAACGTCTCGAAGCAGACGAAAGTATTTTTCAGTGACCAATTTATGATTACAGAGAATAAATACTTCTTAAAATGTTAATTCTTTAAATTATTTATTTACTTTTATTTGTAAGCTAGTGGCTATATTCGATTATTTCATCATTACAGAACCCAAATAAATGTTCAAATAAATAATAATTTTACAAATTATAAGAGTGACAACCCTAACGCTCCGATCGAGCGTAGGTATGTAACTCAACAAATAGGCCTAGTTTCTATACTGCTTTAGCTATTTATCTACTGTGCCGACAGTCATCAGACATCTATTTCGATCAAATAAAGCTATTTTGAGTATTATTTTGGATCTCTGATAAGAAATATGCTCATGATCTTCTTTCCACGTTTGTATGGGGAGTTGAGCGGGAAGGCCCACCTTAAGTCTAGATTTTTAAATAAACTATAACCCCACTTAAATCTTACAAAATCAGCAAATTACAAAATAAAAAAGTGTACATCTTTAGCTATAATCACATCTAGTGTCATGATATTAGCCCAAAACAACATATAGGAACGAGGTGCCATGCCAGGAACTTTCTTATATTTCATGGCTACATTGTAATGGAAGGAAAATATCGTCTATTTTCATTGCCGCTTTGACCGTAGTTAATTCAATGCGATAGTACAGCCCCTACAGTTTTATGTTTAATCCGAACTACCATGAAACGTGAAGTAGTAAATACTCTTTCGAAGACAAACTACGCCACCCTAACGAGATTTTTATCATTGTCAGCCTCGGTAGCACAGTGGTGGGACACCTTGAGATTCTATAAGCTGGGTAATCAGCTATGAGCGCGGTTGCGTTCTGGATGGGTGACCATTTTAGACCATTAGGGCTGGCCGTAGTTCGGATACCACGTAAAACTGTAGGTCCCCTTCCTTACTTACTATGTTGTAGGGTTTATCCCGTCCGGGTTGGTACCATTGCATTGAATGAACGATGATCGAAGTGGCAATGAAAATTGACCGTGTTTTCCATCCAGTTCAATGTAGCCGAGCAATTTAAGGAAAGTCCTGGTATGGCACCTAGTTCCCATGTCGTGTTTTAGGCTAATATCTGACGTTCAGTTTGGTATTAGCCATCCATTTATAGTTCTTTAAAAAAATCATTACAATACCGACTCAAACAAAAACGATCATATAAATATTTAAATTTTGATTAAGATATCGTTATGAACAAATATTAAACCAGGCAGTTCCAGTAAATATGTACATTAACCCTGCTACTAATAATCCCAGATCATCGTCTGAATAGGTATACAATATTTTGTCCCTTTCTATCGAATTAGAAACTGCCTGTCAATGCAAAGGACAAAACATTGTATAACTATTCAGCTGATGATCTAGGTTTATTAGTAACAGGGATAATACTTCGTGCTAAACAAGTACGTCGCTTTTTCCAAGGAGTGTGATATGTATGTTATATTATGATATGTATGGAAGATAGCCAGTGAATGTTATGCGATGAGATCAATAAAAAACACTGTGCACATATCAACTTTAAGAATAATTGATTTTAGCTATATAGAATCGATTTTAAGGTACGGAATAGATGTGTGGGGAAACAATTGTAATGTTAAAAAAAGTATTCTCATCCTTCAAAAGAAAGTTATACGAATTATTTGTGGAGCCAAATATGATGAAAGTTGCCGACCCCTTTTCGTAAAATAAAAAACCGGCCAAGTGCGAGTCGGACTCGTACACGAAGGGTTCCGTACCATCGTAAAAAAATGAAAAAAAAAATCACGTTTTTTGTATGGGGACCCCCTTTAATTTTAATTATTTCTGAATTTTACCTATTTGTTGTTATAGCGGCAAAATAAATACACACTTTGTGAACATTTCAGCTGTCTATCTGTTACGGATACTGAGATACAGCCCTGTGACAGACGGACAGACGGACGGACGGACGGACGGACGGACGGACGGACGGACAGCGGAGGCTTAATAATAGGGTTCCGTTTTCACCCTTTGGGTACGGAACCCTAAAAAATCATGACTGTAATATAATATGCATTGGAGTATATAAGAAAAACTAATACTTCGATAAAGTGAAGGAATTGCAGATATATGACTTAAGAAATAACGACAGTTTTCGACCAAAAGGCCCAAAATGTTTATTGTTTAAGAATTCATCGATTTATACTGGAGTAAAAATTTACAATCATTTACCATTTCCATCAAACGATTTTTAACAATAACCAATTGTTTAATTAATTTAAAAGAATATTTGTTAAGTAACCCGTTTTATAATATAGAAGAATTTTTCAATAATTTTAATTGCAATTTAGAATAATTTAATATTGGCATTTATTGAACCAGATTATGTATTGAAAATGTATTGTGAATTTTAATAATGTATTTATAATTAATTTTTATTATAAACTCCAAGATCATTAATTTATGTTATAAAATGTGCACGGCTCGCAAGGGTCACTCATGCTAAATAAATAAAATAAATATCTATTATTCGACCGTGAAGCAAGAACAAATGAAATAAAGAAAGAGCCCCATAAAATAACTACTGTAAGAATATACTGCTAGGCTGGGTCCGAACCATCTAAAATAACATTCGTGGATATTGCGTCTTCCAAGACGTAATACCCGAAAGTACCTACACATGTAACTGTCGCACGCACGTGCCACTCCCGCCCCGCACCACCCGGCGATAGCGTCCTCCGTCCGTCTCCCCGTGCCGCTGCCTACTCACTCATACAATTACAACTGATAAATGTCTGCATATGGCTGCGCAACAAATACACCTGTGAGAGCGGCACCTGTAAAACGCTTGCAGATTTAATTCATTTTTACCTTGTTTCAGACTACTTGAGATGTTGCAAAATTAGGGAAATGTTCACAATTGATTTAAGTTAACACTGAATGACGGAAATCTTATTTCTGATTTTTTGTTTACCGTTTATAGCATTAGAAAGTTTGGATTTAAAAAAAAATACTGTTCTAAGACTTGCAACATTCTAAAAACTTTACAGGATAAAGAATATAAATTTGTTTACATATTCTAGAAAGAAAGGTAGCCATAGCAAGTAAGGTTCTCAGCATAGATTTTTTTTAGTAAAAACATTTTTTTAAATATATTTCCGTAATTAGTAAATTGTTGCAAATTCACCGTTACATTACGCCTTAAAAGAGTTAACAAATACATTTCTACAATACCATTTCTAAATATTTGTTTAGGAGATATATATTTTTTTATACATTTTAATTTTTTTTCCTATCTTCCGGGCCCCGCTCAATGTTGCAAACTTAATGTAAGCATTTAAATATGAAATTGTATATTTCTGAGAAAAAAAAATTCATTTCGGATTTCATGTGTTTCTCAAACCGTCCGGGGACGGGCCTATGACGTGACCATAGAATACAGAGCCGGTAGTCTAAGTTGTCACCTAAATTGGCGTTACGGCAAACCGATCGACTGGCGTTTTCAAATGTATGGAGAAATTGAAGAGCGCGCGCAGCGGGCGTTAAGGGAACTAACATTTGCGAGTCCGAGCTTGATTTGACAGCTTACTCAACGTTGCCGTAAATACGTCGACGTTGCCGTTTACGTCCACTCCGCGTTTTCATACATATCGGAAGTCCGCGTTTGACTTTGACAGCTTGAAGAAGTAAAACCACAGAATATCTAGTAAAAACTTGTATGGAGTTTGGAGAAAACGCCAGTCGATCGGTTTGCCGTAAACGCCAATTTCGGTGAGAACTCAGACTGCCCACTCTGAGCGCGGGTAGACGTCGTCCACATCGTGAGAGAGCGAGGCGAGGGCCCGCCCCAGCGAGTCGTGGTAGTGCTCTAACCACAGCTCTACTCACAGCTACCTCAATGGCGGTATACATCATACTGACAGTTCCCTGTTTGATCCTAAACCGTCCATTGATACACCTCTGTTCTTAACAACCTTAAAAACAGTAAATGACTCGGGCGAGGGCCTACAGTTCACTTACGACGCGTCGCAAATAGCAATATTTCGGTGCTCGCCCGGCGGGATCGAATCGACTTACCAACATGGAGTCCATAGATCAGACATTCCCTGACGTGACCATAGAATACTGAGCGCGGGTAGACGTCGTCCACGTCGTCAGAGAGCGAGGCGAGGGCCCGCCCCAGCGAGTCGTGGTAGTGCTGCAGAAAGTCCTCGTAGTGCTGGCGGCGGAAGGACTCATCGGTCCCCGTGACCAGGAGGTACACGATGTCGTTGACGGGCGAGCCGTGGTAGATGGTCTGATAGTCCAATGGTAGCAGCTCCTTAAGCTCCCCTTCCTGTGACAGTTAAGTTGGATTAGTAATGTTTCAAGGGATGATGGTGTTTGTCACGATACCAATTTATAATAAAAGCATTTAATGAATTTACCAATTTTTCTGTTGAATTAATATTGTTAATAGCAATATTTTTCGTGCTTTTTTATTTAATATTGATAAACAGAACTCTATGGGCCTTTTTCACCTTCTGCAGCTTACAATAAATAACCGTACAATATAATAAGCACTTTAGTAATAAAGGCCCTTTAAGTGTTGATTACAATAAATCAGCACTCGGTGAACACCAGGCTTACTCTCAGAATTTTAACCCGACGCAGTAAACGATCCGAAAGAAAAGTTGAATCGGACGGCTAGATATGTACATACGGGGAATTCATATCGCAGATCAAAATTACTTTTTATTACTCATCGAGGAGTTGAATAATCGGGAGGTTATATAAGTGTTTTTTCTTTTTTATTTCTCGAGGATTTTAAGTTAAGGCGGCCCAACCCGCTCATCTCCCCATACAAAAGGGGAAAGAAGATCACGCCCATATTTCTTGTCAGAGATCCAAAATTTTGCTCAAAATAGCTTTATTTGATCGAACTAGATGTCTGATGACCATTAGCATTGTAAAATTGTGTTTGGTTTCTAAGTTATAAGGTCCGAAAGTTCGAATTTTTCGCGCGTTTTATACGAAAACTTTGGAGGTGGATTACGCAATGATAAAGTAAGAACATCGTAAAAAGATTAGTCATCAGACATAGCTTATTTAATCAAGATTTATGATCTATTTGGTTTTTGTTAGATTTTTGACTACAGCGGTCGTGGTTTACTTTTAGCTATAAGTCGTTTTGAAATTAAAATTTTCGTAAATCTTACCAAATCATACACTATGCACATTGTCTTTTTTGTGGACATGTTGAATCTTCCTCATCACGGAGCCTGTCTTATTCTTTGAAACAGAGAATGTCCCAGAGCGCAACAGCACGGTTTTGTACCGTGCTCGCGAATGAGTTAGGCCCGCCGGGTTGGGCCGCCTTAAGCGCGTACACCTTGTCCTAACAGAAAAGGTGCCCAACAGCGCCCATAGGCTTTCTAACTTACACGAGAACTGCAAAAACAATGCCGGCCGGCCGAGTGCTTTCCAAAACCAGGTTTGTAGAACTCAAGCTTGTAATTTGGGGTAAATATTTCTAAAAATGTAATTTGGGGAGGGGAGGGATCCCCACACTACCGCCACGAAGTACCGCCCGGCGGTTATTTTATCCTATGCGGCGCGCAAGACAAACCACTCCATTGACAACAACAAAACGCGTGCGCGAATTAGGTGAATACCGATTTTTGGAAACCGCACTCAAAACTTAGCGTTTGACTGAAACATACGGAATGGTTTGAAATTGGACAAATAGCAGAATCGGGCTTCAGGAACGACGAGTCGCCTCTAATGACAGTCATAGAAAGAAATGCAGTGGGGTCCCACAGAGTGGGCACTTATACTCTTTAAACGTGCCCGAACCCACTCGGCAAGAGCTACATAAAGCTAGAAACATAACAAATACAACAAAGATAAACTGTAGCTGTCAACTCCAGTGTTCAAACCAAGCTCGTCCCCTCCTGCGGACGTCATTTCAAATGGAAATAATGAACAGCTGCCACATTTCCGATCTGAACGCCTAGTACAACTAGACATAACCTAGTATAACGCCTGACTAACATAACTTATACCCCGGTGCTAGGTGTGCCCGTCGCTCTACATAAAGAAGCGAACACACGCGCTGCGGGCGTCTATTCTTGGAATTCGTTGGGAAAACAACATTGAACGTTTTCGCGACGAATATATTTCTGAACCACCACAGGTCCACAGGTCCCCAAAAAAAACCACAGGTCTTCCACGTGCCTTACAATAAGAACAAGGGCTACAAATTACGGTCACATATTTCATCTTAATTGAGGTCTGATTTCTTATATTAGAGAAACGAGAGAATTCAACTACATATACATTGAGATTTTTTTTATGCAACCTGACATGGATGGCACACAACTACCGTTATGATATTAGCCCAATACAACACATTCCCGAAGGAATTAGGTGCTATGCCAGGACCTTCCCTTTATGAGCACGGCTACATTTAATTGGATAGAAAACACGGTCAATTTTTCATTGCCGCTTCGACCATCTTTTCATCAAATGCGATGGTACCAACCCGGGCGGGCTTAAACCCTACCTAGTAGAGGAAAGGGACCAACAGTTTTACATGGGTTCCAAACCATGGAGCAGCTCGCATTCGTGACGAAATACACTTATCGAACTCGGAAAGAGAAAGACAGAGGTGCATTTTGGAATTGAACCTATAAAGTGTACCTATTTGTAATGAAATGTTGTGTACCTATTTATAATGAAATGTTGTGTGTACCTATTTATAATGAAATGTTTCTATGCCTGCATGATAATTATTCCGAAACAATAAACAATACAATAAACAATAAACAGAACCCAGGCCTCTGGTACGCTAGGCCAGTCCCCGCGCCACTAGGCTACGAGCCGCTCAAGACAGGACGGCAAGACGATTCAAAGGTGTGTACCATAATTAAAAATAAAAATAAAATACAGTTAATTTTTAATTTTGATCAAAGATGGAATAAAAAAAAAACGAGAAATCATTTTATTATACAACCAACCCCACATCAATATGAACATAATGTCATTACATAACATACATTTGCATGCTTCATTTAAAGTTTTTACACTTAGATAGCAGTCTACCCAAATGTTATCTGTGAAAACATGTTTTTGGCTATTGACAATTACAATGTCTATTCTGTATATTAGTAAGATTAGTGTAAATGGAATGTAGGTTTTCCAATACATTAATAAAAAAAAAAAAAAAATACTTGTATGTATGTATAATCGACCGTGAAGCAGGTACACATTAATTAAAGAAAGAGCTCAGGAAAAAGAATTACTTTGCGAATATACTGCAAGGCTGGACCAGTAAAATATACCATTCGCGGGTATTGAGTCTACCAATTTCGCCACCGGCTGTATACCCATAATTTGGAATTGTCCTACTAAGTTAACTCATTCTTAATTATATAAGAGAGAATCACTTTTGGTCAAAGGCCTCCAAAAGGGTCCGACTCTTTCTTTCATCAGGGTGTAGGTGCCTACAATATGGGTATTCTACAATAATAAGGAGAGAAATGCTCGACCTCACTTTTCTTATCAAAATAGCCAATGGCGATATTGATTGTCCTGAACTACTCGAGCGCATACACCTCCACGTCCCCTCACATATGACTAGAACCAGTTCACTATTACACCCACCACTAGTCCATACGAAATACAAACAAAATTCCTTCTTCTGGCGTACCAGTCACCTGTTTAACGATTTTCATCTCTAAGCCTGCTTCCATCAAAAACAAGTACATTCAAGCTTTTCTCCAGATTTAGGCTGCTGAGGGATTTATCTTACATTTTTTTTGTGTAATTCAGATTTAATAGTGATAGCCTGGTATTCACCAAAAGCTGATTTATTTTAATCGAAAGTGCCGATTATATTGTACTGGTGTTGATTGCAAGCTGCTAAGAAATGCCCTTAATATGTGGCGATTAAGCTAATCTGCAGTAGGGGAAAAAGCACTTAAGGTAACAAATTAAGAAAAAATCTACTCGTATGATTTTTATGAGTATATCAGGAAACATTGTGTCGATTAGAAAATAAGTGATATATTCGTTAGTTGAAGTAATAGGCTGGATAGCTCAGTGAATGTTATCCAAAGGTCGCAGGTTCGAATCCAGCTTCAGACGAATATCCAGACTTAACAAAATTCTGCAGGGCTATTCCTGGAATTCCGTAATCAGGAATCCTCGAGTCTCGAATAGCGGTTTTCAAAGCGTATTTCTTGATGAAAAGATTACGGAGCACAGTTTTTCAATTAATCAAAGTTTTCCATCGAAAACATCGTTTTGAAAACCGATATAAAAACTGTTTTCGAGACTCAGAATTCCTGATTCCTGATTACGGATTTCTAGGAACAGGCCTGCTTATTATTTTCAAAAACAGATAACGCTGCTATTGTGTAGACATCGCAATAATCAACTATATTGATAATAAATAATGAAAATTTGATACTCCAGGTAATATAATATTAACTGCCTAATTCGTTAATATTAGGTACTCCAATTAATACTCCACTGATGCTTCAGAACTGGCTGAGACTCTAGTCAGAGTTTCAGGTTATCATTAATTTTAATTGCGATATTCACTGAGGCATCTTTTTATGTTTATTTCGACATATGGCTTTCACAGATAAGAAAAAGAAATGGTATTTCGTTAGATGGTGCTACAAAAAATGCGCCCCAACATCTATATATATATTTAATATTTGTGATTAATCATGTAGAGCCTCAAAGTCCATTACTTTTGTGTAGGGTTTACAAGAACAGCAGGACAGCAGGCCTATTCCTGGAATTCCCTAATCAGAAATCAAGAATCCTGAGTCTAGACAACCGCTTTTGTAGCGGTTTTCAAAGCGACAGAAAACCTTGATTAAATATCATCAAAAATTCCCTTTCATCAAGAAAATCGCTTTGGCGGTTTTCTAGAGTCAGGATTCCGGATTCCTGATTACGGAATTCCAGGAATAGGCCTGCAGGACACGTCGGAACCCCGTTAACAGTACACACTTGACCTTGCTAGGCCTCCACGCACCGTCGTGCTTTTGTTCCCCTTAGATGAGGTTGTTACTTTGGAGGGTCGGCCGATCGTTATAATTAAATTTTAATTGATATTTAATGTGGAAATAATAACATCTGGATATTCAATGTTTTGCAGGTTAAAATATTAGCCTGTTTAAGAGAAAGGGACTTTTATTGATTGATATTTATTTATTTATTTATTAAGGCGAGCTCAGAGTGCATTTACATAACAATAGAAAAGTAATATAAATGAAAATAACACCAATTACGAGCTCACACAGCTGGAAGAAAAAAATAATAAATACGTGAGAATAACAGCTGCACGATCAAAGATGAAGCACAAAATTAACATATTAGGTTAGTAGCAGAAATAATAATCAAACAGTTAAAGCAGACAAAATTTAGACAATGAAAATCTGTATCTGCCCCTTCCCATTTAAAAAAAAAACTAAATAATAACAGCCAAAATGTAGTATGTAGGTTTAATTTTATAGGTCATTTGATTTAGTTATAATTTGGAAAAAAAAGCAAATACGATAATGCACACACGTAAAGATAGGCGAAATGTTGCTATCAAAATAAAGCATTTATTTTTGCCTGTTTAGGCTATTGACATGTACAGGTTGTCCCAAAACTCAACATCAAGCGCCCACTGGGTGAGAGGTCACCTTATTCCAGTTCTTGTAAAACAAAACACTAAAGTAGGTAACTGTAATACAAGGCATCAGTGAACTCAGACGTGAACACATCGACTTAGGCTGTTCGTTATAAATAAATAGATTTAATTTAATTTCGATGGGAACGACCGGAAAAAGCTCCTCAAAGCTCGCTGGCGTCGCTTGCCCCAATATGCTCGCCTAAGGTACCCGTACACGGGGAACTAATGTTGCTCAACTTGCAGCAATCTCTGTCGAATTCGTCGTCACGACAATATCCACCAATCTCCGGCAACATGGTTTATGGGCAAGTAGTAATGGAGTAATTAACTGCCCGATGTGGCGAGCAAGCGCATGGATACGTGGCAATTCGATAAACAACTCACCGGCGGCGACACGAAAAGTACACAGCGATGTGGAGCAATATCGCTCCATATCGCTGGGATATTTGCTGAAAATGCATTGGGGTTCCTGTATTTTTTTTATGTAACCTGACATGGATGGCTTAAACCACACAACTACCATTATGATATTAGCCTAATACACCACATTCACGAAAGAATTAGGTACCATGCACGGCTACATTGAACTGGATGGAAAACACGGACAATTTTTCAATGCATCTTCAAGCATAGTTTCATCCAATGCGGTGTACCAACTCGGGCGGGCTCAACCCTACCACCTAGTAGGGGAATTTTAAATTGATTTCCGAACCATGGAACATCTCGCATTCGTAACGAAATGCACTTATCCAATTCAGAGAGAAAAAGAAAATGGTGCATGACCGGGCGAGGATTTGAACCCAGAACTCTCGGATGAAAGGCAAGTCCTCTAGCCCCTAGACCACGAGCTGTGCTCAACTATGTTTGGCAACAATAGCCCAGCAATGAATTGCCTCGAAAATTGCCCGTGCACCTTGAGTTGCGCAGCCCATCTGACCAGTGCCCCGCCCGCAGGGTACGCCGCCGCCCGACGCCGGCGCCGCCGCCGCCCCGCCCGACGCCAACTCGTCGCCGTACCCCGGCCTCGGCTTCGGCCCCATGGGGCCCGTGCTGCCGCTGCCCGGCGACTCCGCGCGCCGCCACGCCATGCAGGTGCAGGCGGCGCCCGAATGGAAGAACTCGCGCCACGACACCCGGGTACGTCTCCTTTGTGCATGCACTCGATGAACGCTTCTTACATTTTATTAGGGTTCCGTACCCAAAGGGTGACAACGGAACCGTGTTATTAAGCTTCCGCTGTCCGTCCGTCCGTCCGTCTCATAAACCGTCTCATATAACCGTAATAGGAAGCTGAATTTTTCACAGAGTGTGTATTTATTTTGCCGCTCACACAAATAAGTAAAATAAAAAAATATATTAAAATTAAAGGGTTCTTGAGGGTTCTGAAAGGGGTCTTAAAAAGGTATTTGTAAAAAACGTGATTTTTTTTTGTGTTAAATTACTGCTCACTGTTTGTATGCCTGATTTGTTTTGTGATGTTTATTTTATAATTTTGTTTATTTTCGTTCTAAATTGTGGCATGTTTTAATTTTTAAGTTAAAGTTTCCTGATATTAGACTGATACACCCATAGACCTAGCATGCGCGATATACCACATTTACGAGGGAAATAGGGCTCTTTATGAGCACGGCTTCATAGCACTGGATGGAAAACACGGACATTTTTCATCATCACAGGATTATGGTTGTATATGAGCGAATTCGGGGAAAAAATCGAAAGTTTTTCGGAAAGCTTATTAAATTGAGTGCAAAATACGTTAGATCCTGAATACGTCAAAAGTTTTTGCGTCCTAAAACTCGAAATGTACTCAATCAATCAACTTGTTGTCACGTTTATGGTTTGTCGTACGTATCTGATGGTGGCATCAGGACGTTGCAAAAATGGAAGTTTAAATTAATATTATTATTTTATTTATATTATTAAGAAGTAATGAAGAAACTTAGACAAAACAAAACCTTCTCGAGCGATCTGTAGGACAATTCTTGCGCTAGAAGTTAACATACGAAAAACACACTCCGGAATCCTCACTGAATCAGTATAATACCTTCTATTACCTTCTTCAATTGTTTTCTGATTCCTGATTCATCAACTCGGAATTCCCAGAATTCGCACACGATGAATGTCAAGAGGGTATACTTTTCGTGTCGGCTCATACAATAAATGGAAAGCTATTACCTACTCCATTTATGGAGATATTTGGTTTAATTTATGCTAAAAACATCATCTAAAAAGTACGTAGTCGACATTGTTTTTTAATTTTTTTTAAGTTTTTTATTCGTTGGAATATTAAAAGCTTAACATGAAACATTTTGAATTAAAAAGTATGCAAAATCAAACTTCTTTTAACTCAGCCATTTACGAGAAAAACTAATTAATGAAAACATAGGGGACTAGCTAGTAGGATTTGAAAATATGACATGTTTAGATGTAGAAACCAGATTTCTCCTGAGGGTAGCTAGCTACGCTCTCTTTGTAGGTAAATAATGGGAGTTTGATTATAAAATTAATGCTCTTAAGAGTATGTGGTCATCGAGTTTCATACAATGGCTCGTGCCTGATTGCTCAGACAAATTTAGAAATATTTTCCTGATCTTTTGCATTTTAAATAAATCAATAACTTATCTTATAAGCCTCTAAAGATTTGTATCAAAATGTTTAAGGGCATTTATCGTGGATATGAATTTAGTAAAAAAAAAATTAAAACGTACAGACTCAGCTCTTGGTTTGTTTATTTAATATGCAAAATTTCAGAAATGTATTTCTCAATTTGACTGAGAAAACAGGGACGAGCCATTGTATGGAACTCGATAGTTTAATTATCCTCTTAAACACCGGTCGGCAGGCGCGGGGCAGCAGCACGAGCTCGCCGGGAGCGGCGGAGGCGGCGGCTGCGGCGGCGGCGAAGGCGGCAGCGGCGGACGAGGCGTGGGCGGGAGGCGAGGGGCGCGGAGACGGGAAGGTGCGCACGCTGGTCATAGCGGCGGTGGAGTTCCACAGGGTCGAGACGCCATTCCTCATCGGCCTGTGGATCTTCTTCGCCAGCATTGCCAAGATCGGTATGTCCACTCCTGCGTATCATTACTTTAAAAAACCGTTTTAAAAAACGTTCATAAAAATGTATGAAAGGACCACCCCTGAGATATACCCTACTGATGCGAAAAATCATTATTCAAATCGGTTGACAATTCGCGGAGATATCGAGTAACATACACACAAAAAAACATACATCAATTCATGAGAATCTCCTTTTTTGAAGTCGGTTAAAAATACATCGTCAGGCGTAAGTATCTCTGACTGTTTGTTCGCTGCTTGAGAACAACTTTCCCGATTTAGATGCGTTTTGTATGTGACCGAGCGACGCGTCCCCGTTTCAGCTTGGGAAAAAATGCTTTCGTATGTCCGGCAAAACTGCCTCAACAAAAAAAAATGCACATAATTATCGGTTGAGAATAACGACCTGTAGAAGGAGAACAGCCGGACAGACATACAAACAGAGATATTTATAAATTTATCTTTGCATACGAAAGCATTTTCACCCAAGATAAAACGGAGACGCTTGCGCTTCGCGCTCGCTCGGTCAACTAATTTTACCCATCAATTATAGGCATCGAATAAGGAGACGGGAGCGGCCAACATGACTGTAATTACAACACTACTCGTACCCTTCTCCTCCAATTTGCTTGTAAAATGTTTCACAAACCTCGACAGGGTAATCACCTACCAATATTTTAAAACAAATTAATAAATATTTACTTGTGTTAAATGTGTTATCCGCTGTTCCCCAAGAGTAAACTCGCCTTCACGAGTGACACATTTGATTGTTAGTTCTATGTGATGTATGATTTTCAAATGCAATTCGAAAGTTTGCGAATTGAGTTTACCTAACAAGATAAAAGTTGTATTAGAGAGCATTGTCAACTGAAATAGAGAATCGAGGCGGGAAAGTTGAGATTGTTTGGAAATATAGATCGAACGAGTGACGAAGGATTGACGAAACGGATTTACAGAGCGGAAGCGAATTGTCACGCCCGGGTGGTCTAGGAGAAATACCACGAATAGATAGGTGAAGTACTTCGTTAAGTCAGGTGTAGCAAAAATGTATGAATGTAAAGGAAGGCTGTGACCGAACCTTAAAGCATGTTATCGTATCCGCCTATCCCTGCGAGAAAGCTTCGTAATGGTATTTGAAATATAAAACCTCAGAGTAATAATATTGCTGGATTAATACTTGGATTTTAAACTTATTAAACGTATAGAAAAGAGGATGGAACCATGGTCCTCAAACTAACCACTGTTGAACGGCCCCCCTAAACTGTGGGCAATATAAATAAATATTTAAATTCGGCGTGGGGATGGCAATTCAAATTTAATTATAATTGCTACTGAACTCACTAGTCGGTGGAGTTTGTGCTCATAAGCCATCGTGAAGAGCAATATCCCAACTCTTAACTCGGGTGTTGAAAGATCCAGTGAGCGTGATAAAAGCGGAGGTAAAATTCTCAGAGGTTACCATGGTAAATGAATTCGCTGGGTGAACAGGCAAATGAGCTATTATATCTGATGTTTAGTTGTATTTCGTATCATGCTTACTGTCAAAGGACGTGTTATTCGGCCAAGAGAACTTAAATAACAGTTAGTATGGTACAAAATGCATCTAACGTCAGATATCATCACTTTCTTGCCTGTTAACTCGGCGAGTTAATTTATTATGGTAACCCGCAGTTATGAGATTTTTTTTCTTTCTAGACCCGTAAAAAGGCCTTGCTTTCAACCAAGAATAGACATCTAGGACGGAAGGATGTGTCGTGTCATCTAACGCGCCTACTATGAGAGCCATTGTCTGCCAACCTAAAGGCGTGGTCTCACTTCTCTCTTTCTTTGATCGTTTTTAACTATTCTTTAAAAAATCCCGTGTTATATGTAGCAATCGTTCACATAGATCGTCGGCGCTTTCGTTTCATCGGCGATCCAACGGTGCTCTATTTTCAATCGTTTTTAAGGAAATTTGCAAAGAATATGAACCGCCATGTCTTTGGCCACGTGGTTATATATCTATGGAAGGTATTAGCGAATTTTGCTGGTTTTAGCGATGTGCGAACACATTCGCGCTGTTTGAACTGTGTGGCACACGACGCGCAGCTAGTTTCCCGTATGACTTTATGCACGATTTGTCCACACGGCGGGCGTTAAGTAACGATCACAACTTCTCTTTCCTTCTCTCTTCTATGGATGCTCACGTCAACCATTAACTAAGCAATATTTTTTGTACGCATCTTAAAAACGGGCATGTAAAAATATCCATAAAGATCGTTTTGCTACCGAATATTGCACATTAGCGAGGTATTTATGATGCTATAACTATCGAAGCAATATAGTGCGGTATCGTAAATGTACGGGTTATGACCAGTTAGTGCCTACCCATACATACATCAATAGAGGCAAGCTTGTGACAGAAAGCGTTTAACACGTTTTAATTAAAAGGTTACATTTAATGGCGAGTTATGCTGGAACGGGCCTAAACGTGCCGCGAGAGCATAACCTAAATTATGTTTGTACGGTTTCCTTTCAGCTCACATTTGAATGTGGACCGGTCTGTTGTTTAACCACTTTATAAACAAATATTTGTTTGTTTGCGCCGTTTTTAGCCGAGATGAAAAGAAAAATAAAGTGACTTTTCGCGGAATTTTAAGTACTTTAACAACATTTTTTCTGATTCGTTTTCTCATTGGCTCTGACGTTAGTCGGAATTGCGTAGTTTGTAAAGTTCGGTAAAAATTTAAGGATATGTTATGTGATCATACATATTTTAACATCTACTGTCATGATATTAGCCTTATGATGATATGTTATGATACCTAGTTTATTTTATTTTGCACGGTCGATTTAAACTGATTGGAAAACACCGCCAATTTTCATTCGCTTTGATGAACATCTTTCATTCAATATGATGGTGACATGAGATACCCTGCCACGTAAATCCGTTCTTTGGCCTGCTTATAACAGTCAAAAACGGTCACCAATCCAAAATTCGACCGCGGCCAAAGAAGCTTAGTAGAGTACGAGGCTGACGATTCTACGTAAGACTTTAGTAAGCCTTATCTACCTACATACATATGTATGTTGGTAGATAAAACTCCGTAAGGGGCGGGTAATTATCAAAACGGCCAGGTGTTTCTTCTCTTTCTGAATTGAAAAAGTGCATTTCGTCACGAATGCGAGCTGCTCCATGGTTCGGAATCCATGTAAAAATGTAGGTCCCCTTCCCCTTAGGTGATAGGGTTTAAGCCCACCCGGGTTGGTACCATCGCATTGGATGAAACTATAGTCAAAGCGGCATTGAAAAATTGTCGGTGCTTTCCATCCAGTTCAATGTAGCCGTGCTCAGAAAGGGAAAGTCCTGGCATGGCACCTAATTCCTTCGGGAATGTTGTGCATTGGGCAAATATCATAACGGTAGTTGTGTTGTATAAGCCATCTATGTCAGGTTACATAAAAAAGAGAAGGGTTCCGTAGCCTGAAAGGACGTGACCAAAAATATAATCATTTGTATATTATGGTGTGCTACCCCTAATATTTATGTAAGTTATAATTTGACTTCATTTCATAGCGGTTCATAGAAAACACCTTGCTTTCAAATTACATATAAATAGTGTCAATAATCTCCGAGTTGAATGGCTGTGACATACGGACAGAAGGGCAGACGGATAGGGCGAAATTATAATGGTTTTGTTTTTCCCATTTCACTACGGAGAAAAAATATAGTTCATTCGGGTCGAGGCATTTTGATTCTTGTGGGACAGCCTGCTTCCGATCATATCATATATTATGTATTTTATGAATATCTGACGAAAATAATTCGCATTTTACCTAAATTTAATGGAAAACCGGTAATTAAAAACACACAAATATACAGAGAATGCTGAATGGTTGGCTTCCTAACGCAATCAACTGGAAATGATTACAATTTATGAACAGTAGAACACCGATTATCCGGATAATTTTGGACTGAACGCAATTCGGATAATCGAAAATACGGATAGTTGGTCTCTTATAAAAATAAAAGAAAGAAATAATACTTAGTTATTAACGTTACTAGCTGAGTTACTCAGCTCCGCTCGGATCAATATCGTTTTGAAATCATGACGTGCTGAGCATTACAATATTCCGGGATAAAAAGTTTACTTTGTGTTAGTCCAGATGAAAAACTATCTATGCGCCTAATTTTATCTTAATCCGTTTAGCCGTTTTTGCGTAATTTATTATGAAACATCAAAACATATGAACCTACAAATTTTAGCTTTTTAATATTAATATTGTCAGGATTAATTTATATCATGATACATACTTAAGTTAAAAATATAATTACAAACACGGTGGGTTAATACAATATTGTAAACCTTTTCTTTTGGCGGTTTTTCCGGAGGCGGCACACGTAAAGGCTTGTCGTTTTTTTAAGTTTCTTCATATTTTATAGAAAAACCGTTTGTGCTTTCGGACCTTTGAGGCGATCCGGATAACAGATCATTCCATATAATCGGCGTTCGGATAATCGGCGTTCTACTGAAGGCGGTAACTCAATTAACTACCTGACGGAGGCCTGATTGTTTTCAGTGGCTTCAGGCTAGGGCAAGCGTCAATAGGGCCTGCTGTTAGGAGTTAGTAGCATTTTAGCATCAACCTATTTTGTACCAAGATTAATGTCCCAAGAAACAGGTCTAGGTCTTCTTATTCAAAAACTTTTGAATACAAATTAAATCAATACATTTGTATAAAATCAATAAATTTCAAGGAATGTGATATGTATAGGTATATTTAAAATCGACTGTGAAGCAAGGACACATTAATTAAAGAAAGAGCCTTGTAAAGAGTTTATCGTGTTAAAACTCGCGGGTATCGTATCTTCCAATTTCGCCACCTGCTGCAGGTATAACCATAATTTGGAATTCTCCTATCGCAGATATTTTTTAAATATTGTTTTTTTGCCTCACTACCACGACCACAAATGAATATGTATATCGTTGGTTTTTTGATAATATTTTAAGTTAACTGTATAGGCAGTAAAAAGTAGGACTACCAATTGCACTTTAAAAAAGATGTTTTCAGTGCAAAACTTTAAAAAAATCTTCCTAAATCTAAAAACTATATTATATCCTCCTCCAGAAAAGACGATGCGGCCATAGTACCGAGAACACTGTATTTTTTTTTACTTTAATTAGAATATTTTTTTATTTTATCTATTTGTTGGTATAGCGGCAAAATAATTACAATTTCTGTGAAAAATTCAGCTTCCTACCTATAATGAGAAACAGCCCTGTGACAGACGGACGGTTGGACGGACGGACGGACGGACAGCGGAGGCTTAGTAATAGGGTTCCGTTGGCACCCTTTGAGTACGGAACCCTAAAAATAATGATAACGATAACGAATTTAGTATATCGTACATCGTATCGAAATCATATCGAAATACGTTATCGTTACGTGTCATCTGAAAAAGGTATCATGGGTCAAAATCTTTCAAATAACCCCGCTTATAACAAAATTGTCTGTCAATATACCGAATATTCTTTATATACTCACCAAGGCAAGAACTTCTATCTCCCAGCTCTAGAAATCCTGATTGATAAAAACTAGATAAACTATTTGACGAGGATCTGAAAAAATGTAAAACTACTAAAACTAAAACCATGGTAAAATATTAAACACAAAAAAAATACGTGTAGGGCCCTTTAATTATTATTTTTTTATTTTGCCTATTCGTTGTTATAGCGGCAAAATAATACACACTCTGTGAAAATTTCAGCTGCCTACCTATTACGGTTCACGAGATACATCCCTGTGACAGATGGACGGACGGACAGCGGAGGCTTAGTAATAGGGTTCCATTTTCACCCTTTGGGTACGGAACCCTAAAAATACCTTTGTGTATCTGGAATGGAACCAAACGGAGAATCACTTTTAGAGGCATGCTAAAAATAGCAACAAGAGTCAGCTTGATTCGAGAAAGCAATAAGCAATTTACTTGCAATGACAATTTACTTGCAATGACGTGTTCAAATACATTTTCTTTAGCACTCCGACTGATTTCGAATCCGCACCCTCTTCCATTAGTCTCCATTCAATCAGATGTACCTATATGGCTCCCAATCTGTTTTATTGCATCGCTTCGCAAAATGTCCGCATGTACGTGTACTATGATGGATAATGGTAGAAGGGGGTAGGTCTTTTCAATTTCATGATCACAAAATATTATTTTGATTACTAGGCAAGAAAATAACAAATGACTTCGTAAGACGCGAAATTAAAATGATCTGAGCAAGGCAGAAACTAAAAACAAATGAATCGAAGTAGCAACGACGAGTGACATATTATTTGGCTTTATTGCTCTCTGCTGTGCATGTTCCGGCACGTAAAAATATTACAGGCGTTTTTCCCCGCACGTGTCGCCTGTAATACTTTTTCAAGATTCATAAAAGCTGATTGGATGTGTACCTACGGCTATCAATTGCAATACAGTCTCAGCTTACAGGCTTAAAATCTCCCACAGCTAACTGAAATGCTGCCATTACCCACAACAGTTTCATTATGAGGATGACTCTGCTCGTGTTTGCCGGAATACAAAGTGGCTCGCGAGCGCCGGGCTCCTAGCCGCTGAAGGCTGCCGCCGCGTCAGTTCGACCTCTGTCTGGGCGCTTGTCGCAATGCCGCCTTCTAGCCCCGACCTTCACCCGACTTACGTAAGGAGGTCACGAGATTTTTACTTGTGAAGGCTCTTGTCGGGCGTGACTAGCCCGCTGGGACTACGCGGCGCCGCCTTAAGGTTGGGGTGGGTCCGTAGCATCAGAAAATTACGCTGTCTGTATTTTCATAGCTTAAAACTGAAGAGGAGAACAGACACGAAAGCATTTTTGCGAAAGTTGAAACGGTATCCCACTCGCGCTTCGCTCGGTCAAGAAAACGTGATGGGTCTGGTTTGTGTTTGGGCGCGCTACCTCTGGAACTACCAGTCGGATTTGAAAACAGATTTTTGTGAGAGCATAATTCTTAAGGTGGCCTAACCCGCTCATCTCCCCATACAAAAGGGGAAAGAAGATCACGCCCATATTTCTTGTCAAAGATCCAAAATTTTGCTCACAATAGCTTTGTTTGATCGAACTAGATGTCTGATGACCATTGGCATTGTAAAATTGTGTTTGATTTCTAAGTTATAAGGTCAGAAAGTTCGCATTTTTCGCGCGTTTTATACAATAACTTTGGAGGTGGATTACGCAATGATAAATTAAGAACATCTTAAAAAGATTAGTCATCAGACATACCTTATTTAATCAAGATTTATAATCTATTTGGTTTTTGTTAGATTTTTGACTACAGCGGTCGTGGTTTACTTTTAGCTATAAGTCGTTTTGAAATTAACATTTTCGTAAATCTTACCAAATCATACACTATGCACATTGTCTTTTTTGGGGACATGTTGCATCTTCCTCATCACGGAGCCTGTCTTATTATTTGAAACAGAGAAGGTCCCAGAGCGTAACAGCACGGTTTTGTACCGTGCCCGCGAATGAGTTAGGCCCGCCGGGTTGGGCCACCTTAAGGAAGATTTTAGGTAACTTAACATAACGCTACGCCAAATAGGATTCAAGCAAAAATTTAATGGATAGAAATAACGCTGAGACAAAACGAAATAATAGCACGAGAAGGCGATGCGACGCGTTGGCTCGGGGACCGAGGACGCATTTTACCGGGCCCAGAGCGGGGACGGGAACCTCAGCTAGTAATATTATAACCGCCGTTCCAATTTACTCGAAATGTGTCTGCTTGGCAACGAAAAAGATAATGTGAATGATATTTACATAGTTTACATAGTACATGGAATTAAAATACAACAGCAATTCAGGAACTTTAATAGGAGTCTGTATTTTTTCAAATACATTTGAAATAAGCAAATTATGATATTTTCAATAATTCGTGCAGATTCACTACCTGTAAATTTAAGATTTGGACAGCATGCACTGGACGCCAGATTCTCTCCTGTGTTGACGTGTGGGTGAAATCCTCGGGCTATCGTGGCGGGCGCAGCATTTTCTGTGAAAATCTTGGCATTGGTCACTGTATAACTTGCGCCTGGGTAGATTTGGTTCGTTTGACGAATTAAATATTTCATTAAGATCAAACTTTAACTGGCCATCGACTAACATTTTAATGGGAGAACGTTTTGACCGAGATGATGCAATTATTGTATTACCTTCTGGTGTGCGAGTTTTGCTTGCAATACTAGTCATAGCATTAGAATCATGAGTATTCTTGGTTGCCAATTCATGGGTCAACATATCTATAGAAATATTATTCATGGTTGCTGCATTTCTTTTCCTGGCACACAAGCAGCTAGCTTCCCCGATATTATTCTTAGTTGCCGAAGTACTCATGGCAGAGGAATAATTATTTCTCTTGGTTTCAAAACCATTCGTCATAGCATGGGCATCAATAGTTTTCTTATTCGCCGATTCAAAGTTCATGGTATCAGTGGCAATATGGTTCTTTGTTATCGGTTCATTGGTCATAACTTTGGTTTTAATAGGTTTCTTGGTAACCAAATTACTATCCGTGGAAATGGAACTATTTGTTTCATGGGTTGATGGTTTATTAGTCATGGCATAGGAATCATTATGTTTCTTGGTTGCAAAATATTTTTTGCAAGCTATATCAGCAAATCCCTTCTTGATCTTTCTCGTTGAACCAAACGTGAACCCTGTCACGTGAATATTCGAGATTTGGCATATAGGTACCAGCTCACATGGAGGGACGTGATGGCAACGCACCGTGCGTTGATCGTACTTATCTGTATTCCTTTTAAGTTCTTTGCTTTTTCTTCGGGTGTCGATCGCCTTATTTTTGAGAGAGCTAGAACAAGAAGGAACGTTGCGGCAAGGTGGACTATGATTGCATGCAGGTAGGCTATTTTTAGTATCCTTCTTCACTTTGTTTGATCTATCCGCTTGATACGGTCGTTTGCGAGCACACCGGGTAGGATAAGGTTTACTATTAAAGAACTTCTTGAATTTTTGACCTTCACTACATTGGCTACTATCGGCAGCACTGTCAGAGCTTTCTTCGCTTTCGGTCACTACTTGCTGGCAATTATAACAGAGTCGAGGCTCTTTGTTGTAGTCTTTTTCATTCGTATTATGTTGTTTCAATTGATCCGAGTTACTTTTCGCACTAACAAAAGTATTTTTCTTGACGACATTGAGCACTGGAGTAGAATTAGAACTAAAAGAATTTAAATAATATTTTCTGTAGTTTGGAGTATACGTTTTCCTTTGGCACTGGGTATTGTTATCGAGTTTTTTGGTATATCTTGCATTTTTGTATGGGTATAAATTGGAGATTGCTTCAGTTTGTGCATTTATCGTAGTGGCGACGTTCGCTTCAGGTGTGTTAAAGCTATTACCTTCATCCTGCTGGTAGCAGTATTGTGATAAGACATTCTCATTATTCATAGTACTGGAGTTGCATCTATCACAAACAGAGGTAAACAAATTTGGTGCAACATTTATTGATTTATCATTTTGCTGGTACTTTTTCTTATTTTTTTCCCGATTTGGCGCCATGAAGCAATTTTAAATTTTACCTTATTGAGTTTACTGCAAGACAACCAAACATTGAGTCTTTACGTTGCAACGGAAGCACATTTTTTTAAATGCTCGATGTTATTCAATATGTTTTATTTTTGTTCGGTACTTCTTTTAACATCAATTAGTTATTTATTTCTTAATGGTTGGTTACAGGGCAGTGCAGTATGAAAACTGGGTTATGGTATCCGTTAAAGGTTCATTAAAAGATCCTTTCCAGTGTGGAATCCGTTCATTGAATTAGGAATTATTGACCGTTTTATTTCATCTACATAGGTTCACATTTTTATAGCAGGTGTTGCTGGCAACTATTCGATTTCGGAATTACAAATATTTTTCTGATGGAACAGATGAAGAGGTGGCCTTGTTATCTTCATGTTCAAAGGATTCTGAATGTTAAAATTCTGCGTTTTAAAGTGCTATGGACTGTCATTGACATAACACAAGAATGTTGAACATACTTTAGTAGAACTTACTTCCATGTTTCTTATTTTAAATTTACATTTCAAATAATATCTCTAATTTGTTTACCATACAAAAATCAGTGTAGTTTTTTTAAAGTTTTTCTGACTTGACACTTTCTTTATTGTTTGTTATAAATCGGGAGTTGTCAATGCAATCGTGCAATGTGGAGCCAGTCAGAATTCAATAAAATCGAAAGGTCAATTCATAATTAATTTCTTTGTTAAAAAAAAAATTAACATGAACCCAGATTATGTTAAAATCCACGAATTACATTAATTATCTGTTTTTACGTGATAACAGTGAATAGGTATAGAGCTGACTCTTCGAAAGAACGGGAGTAGCGACCGAAACTCCGTGTATCGGCAACGTAGCCACGTTTTAGTGATAGTCTACGTGCTGACGTTCTCGAGTTCCAACAATACTTAAGAACTGCACAGGATGCCATTTACTGCAACTAACATTCGATGTTGCGCGTCTTTAATTTGTGAGCGAACTGACTGGCCAGAGTTACATTCAGTATATTATCACTAAAAGCCACGTTTACAAGCTGCCGCTATATACGGATGAGTTGCGGACATTGGCCAGTGTTTGTTTTAAAACAGAATACTATTTTCTCCACAGGATTTCACATGACACCGACGCTATCCAAGATCTTTCCCGAATCCTGCCTCCTGATTGTCGTCGGGGTCCTCATCGGTGCTCTCCTGCTCAGCACGCACAGCGTCCACGTCTCCCCCCTCACACCGGACACGTTCTTCCTCTACATGCTGCCCCCTATCATCCTCGACGCCGGCTACTTCATGCCGAATAGGCTGTTCTTCGACCATCTTGGCACGATCCTGTTATTTGCCGTTGTGGGGACTATCTTCAACACGCTGACCATCGGTGAGTATCTATCATATTAGGACGTTGATATGAATAAAAGTTAATTCGCATTATTTAGCACTTTCTTGAGCGGCTTGACTTGCATGCGTTCATGGGTTCAAATCCCCGCCCCGTTCATGCACCACTTTCTTGTGCTTTCCGAGTTGAACAAGTGCATTTCGTTACGAATGCGGGCTGTTCCATGTTAAACTGTAGGTACCATCGCATTGTAAGAACGATGATTTAAAGCGGCAATGAACATTGTCCGTGTTGTCCTTATAAGTTGTGCAATATAAGGAAGGTCTTGAAATGGTACCTAGTCTCATGTTCAACAAGGTTTGGTATTAGCAATCCATGTTTAGTAACATAAACAAACAAGGAATTTGATTTCTTCATGTCCAGGTGCATCTTTGTGGGCATGCGGACAAACTGGCATGTTCGGCTGCCAGACCCCGCTGCTCGACATGCTGCTGTTCAGCGCGCTGATCTCGGCCGTGGACCCGGTGGCAGTGCTGGCGGTGTTTGAGGAGATTCACGTCAACGAGATCCTCTACATCGTCGTCTTTGGAGAGTCGCTGCTCAATGATGCCGTGACGGTCGTGCTGTACCACATGTTCGAGGCTTACACGTGGGTCATCGTTCCTTTTCAGTTGTGTTTTTGCTGCCAGTGGCTTGTCTCTGGTAACCCTTTTTGTTCAACCCTTTGTGTTGAGTAGCAAGGCATACTTGGTGAATGTGAACCCAAGATTATTTTTGGGATTTTTTTTTTACGAATTTGGGCCTTGGTAGAAGTTTTGTCTCTTTCTTGATAGTCATCCGCGTATTTTTTGGTGAAATACGGACATTAATAATATATTAGTGAAAAAAGTTACTCTCATTCAATAATTTTCGAGTAATTTGTCAAGGTCGTCACTTAGGCTCCGAATATTTAAACCCCGCCCTAACTAGTTGTAACTAGCTCAAAATAAGAAAACTTACAAATTAATAACAAATTTGCATGACATATTGCCGAATTCATGCTGTACAAAATTTGGTTATAAAGAATGAGGGAAATGAAACATTGAGTTGTCGGACAAGCCAGCGGTGTCCCTTGATTGCCACTATTGTATAATGAATTGAATGTTATGTGACCTTGAATGTGAGTGAAATTGCTGGCACTATATCACAAGTCCGATAGAAATATAGGCAGCAGGGCCTTGGCGAGTAGCCTAGGTGATAGATGTTTATCTACTTCAGCATGTGTAATATTTCTTTTTACTATCAACATAGCCACTGATGACGAACTACACACATGCAAGGAATACATTTGCTACTACAGTCCCATAACCCCATTCTCCATACCTGTGATTCACAAATTCAGGCTAAAATAAAGTTACCTCCTCACCTCTAGCGAGATGGGCCCTTCTCGCATCGTGTACACGGACATCCTGGCTGGTCTGGCTTCTTTCCTCGTTGTGGCGCTCGGTGGTACGTGCATCGGTGTGGTGTGGGGCTTCGCCACCGGCCTGGTCACTCGCTTCACTCACCAGGTGCGAGTCATCGAGCCCATCTTCATCTTCGTGATGGCCTACCTCGCCTATCTCAATGCCGAGATGTTCCACATGAGCGGGATTCTGTCGTGAGTATTCTTTATTATCGACCAGAGAATAATTTATATTTTATTCGCTTATCATATCTCTTCGCATGTCTTTTATTCCCTATTGTGTTCTTCTCCTTCTTCTGTCTTACTTACATCGTTGAAGCAGTTTTATATGTTTTTTTTTTTTCTAAATAATAAATATTCCAAATTTGATAAATCAGTTGAGTCTCAATAATACAGAAAAATAGAAATATGAAAGAAAAATACATGGCAGTAATTGAAAAAAATACCCGAGCTACAAAAATAATGAGGAAGCTATTTTGGACCGAAATAAGACATTTTCGAGAACGTTATGTAGAGCGATTGAGCGATGATAGAATTTCAAAGCAAATTTACTGGATAGAACTGGCATGCCCGGACGATCAAGAAAAAAATATAATGAGTCATGTTTTTTTGTAAAGATCAAATCCGTAGCACCTGTAATAGAATAAATAGCACGTGGTAGACATGCGATCGTACGGAGTGATGTTATGTGTGACGTGTGTGTGTGAAAGAAATAGTATACGTACAATATATTTTTGACAAACAAATGTTTGAAGTTAAGTATCTTTTAACCAAATACTCGTATTGAGCGGCTCGTAGCCTAGTGGCGCGGGGACTGGCCTAGCGTACCAGAGGCCCGGGTTCAATACCAACTTGCACCACTGTCTTTCTCTTTCAGAGTTCGATGAGTGCATTTCGTCACGAATGCGAGCCGCTCCATGGTTCGGAATCCATGTAAAACTGTAGGTCTCCTTCCCCTACTAGGTAGGTAGGTAGGGTTTAAGCCCGCCCGAGTTGGATGAAAAGATGGTCGAAGCGGCAATGAAAAATTGTCCATGTCTTCCATCCAGTTCAATGTAGTCGTGCTCATAAAGGGAAGGTCCTGGCATGGCACCTAATTCCTTCGGGAATGTGGTGTATTCATGGAGGTGAAGAAATAACGGTGTATTGGGATAATATCATAACGGTAGTTGTGTGGTATTAGCCATCCATGTCAGGTCGCATTAAAAAAAAATGTAATACGGACTCATTATTATTTACGAGACAATGACTTATATCCATGGAGGTGAAGAAATAACTTTCTACAGTATGGTTGGTATGGTTCTATAATAAGAAACACATTCTTCACTTCCATGCTTATATCAGTGTTATTGTGAAATGAAACTATAAAAACCCACCAGTAGAAAGGTGGGTGCTATCAATACAAGGTGCTGCCTCACAGCGAACTTCCGGCGCTCACACCCGACGCCCACTATCAACATATCTCCGACGTTTCCGGTGCACAGCAGTCCCCCAGGCTTCCATTTTTCTCACACTCCATTCCCGCCCTCTCCAACACCCCCACTTTAACCCCTCACTATAACCAGATTCTACAAACTTGGTTGTATATTTATTCTGTGGTGGAATGGAATTTCCGGAATAACTGGAGCAGAACGATTGGACTCGTTTAAACGAACGACAATGTCGTTCATGAAACGAGATACGTTATGATAAAGGGGAATTAAAATTTACTTTGTTGGTAAAATGCCGCGCATATTTCTGACTGACAATCGCTTGCTATTTTAAACTCTCGAATGAGGTTGTTTGGAGTTTACTGCAAAAAAAATCTATTCTCTGACTACAATTAAAACTGAAATTTATTTGTATGTTTAAACTTGTCAAATTACAAGATGGAAGATTTGGCAAACCCGATTTTTTATAATTTAATTTTTATTCAATTTTCATTGAAACATAAATTTGTAGGTAAATCTGCAGATTAGTTTGAATTAACTGTGATAAAGATCGCCCGCAACCCGATCTATTTTATTCCATTACGGACTAATATGACAAAACCACTTGTGTTTTTACCAAACTGGCCCTTATTTTTTATGTAATAATGCCATGATAACCGCTGAAGCATTATACTACTTGAACCATTTGAATTGAGTTCACTGAAGAAGTCAATAGCTTCAAAGAACATTTTCCGTGTGTTTCGCCCAGAACGCATAAACACGCTTATATTTTGTAAAATATTTAACCAGCCGTTGTGCACTCAGGCCCAAATATGTGACATAATTAAATCCACCTACATCTATCTACGGGAGGTGTTCCAAAAAGTTTGAGCGGCTCGTAGCATCGTGGGGCAGGGAGCTGCCTTACTTGCCAGAGGTCAGGGTTCAAATACGTGTCACGTTCATGCAACAATCCATGTAAAACTGTAGATACTTTTGTTACTGTGGAAGTGTTTGATCTTCTAGGCTCTTACAATCTATCAATAAAAAAAAAATTGTTTTCCATCAAGTTCAATGTATCCGTGCTCATGAAGGGAAGATTCTGGCACGGCACCTAATTCGGTAGGGAATGCGTTATGTTCGGCTAGTATGATGACTGTGGGTGTGGTATTAACTATTAATGTCCAGTTACATAAAAAAGCTGTTTTTCCCTATGAATGCAATTCCTCACTGCCTCGCCATAAATATTCTCGCCTTCCTCACTCGGCTCCACAGAATAACATTCTGCGGCATCACGATGAAGAACTACGTGGAGGCGAACATCTCGCACAAGTCGCACACGACGGTCAAGTACGCCATGAAGATGCTTTCCTCCTCATCCGAGACGGTCATCTTCATGTTCCTAGGCGTAGCCACCGTCAACAACCACCACGACTGGAACACGTGGTTCGTGGTACTCACGATACTATTCTGCTCAATCTTTCGGATTATTGGTGAGTATATTTGCGGCGTGCCTCACTATATCTATGACGTGCCTAAGCATATAAGACCCATGAAAATGTTTTAACATTAAGGTATATTTAACGTGAGAAACTGACATGCGATAATTATTTATAGAGTTGAAGAATAGTTGAAGTTGAGAATTTATGATTTTAATTATTTGAATTGTATTTACTAAACTTTACGGTATAATGGCATAAATCAATTAATTGCTGTGAAAATCGTATTTGTTGCAGCATTAGAGATTGATAAAAAAAGTAAAGCATCGACGATTAATGTTGTTAAAATATTCCTTTGCCCTAGAATTTTCGTTCGGATTGATTGCTTGCAAAAAAAAGTGGACAAGATATTTTTTCTTTTTTCGAGCAGTTTACGTAATGAAATATCTACGAAAGTCTACGTAATAATATAGCAAATGACAAAGGAGTTCATTAGGGCAACGCCTAGCAATATCCGGATTCCCGACCTCAATAACTGCGAGAAAATTACGTGTATCTGCTTGGTACTGACTATGTATTATATTATCTAGAACGGTTACGCTCATAAAAAGTATATGAGTTATAGTGACGTATGATAACATTTCAATGTTTTTTTTTCTTAAAATTAAATTTTTAAAGACAAATAATACTCAAATTTTACGTGCCAAAATCGAAATGAGCCAAAATATTATAATTGTTGAACCATATTACGTAACATAATTTGTTATTTAAAGACTATTTTAATTCTGTTGAAATTTGTGATTATGGGTATGTTGAGCAATCCAAAAATATTTTCTCGAATCTTTGAGTTTTAGGTAGAAACAAAGGATGTCCCCCCATATGTTTGCTTGATTATAACTTTTTTGTTCGCAGGTGTAATTATATTTAGTGCAGTAGCTAATAGGTTTCGTTTGCACAAATTGGATAAGGTTGAAAAATTTGTTATGTCCTACGGAGGTGAGTTTTTTCCATTCACTTCAAATTTTATTACCATAATCTATGCCATAACTTAAGAAAAAATAATATGTTGAGTGTCAAATACCATTCATAGGTACTTACATACTAGAAAAATATATTATTGTTGAAGGCTCCACACACACAAACAATACGATTTAAAACTTAAAATTTAAATATCCCGCAACGGACTAAACTTTAATAAGTGTGTTAGCTACTGAATTATTCCATCGTTATGATCCAGAAATTATTTCGGTTCTGATATTGTATTAAACTTATCTGCTTACTGTGTAATTTATTTATTTTAGGACTTCGAGGTGCTGTCGCCTTCGCCTTGGTGCTACTAATAGATCCTAAAATAGTGAGGCTACAGCCGATGTTTGTGACTACGACAATAGCGGTGATATACTTCACGGTGTTTATTCAGGGCATAACGATCAAACCATTGGTGAGGATACTGAATGTGAAGAGAGCAGAGAAGCGGAAACCGACCATGAACGAGCGGATTCATGAGAGGGTGAGAATGAGTCCTTTAGTGATAAGGTTGATGGTACAAGTGACCTTGAAAATAATGGAAACCAAATAATCAAGAGCTTTATGAATATCTACAAAAACAAAGTACCATTTGGCAGATAGTTATATTGGACTGAGCGTGATATCTGTTAAAAAATATCGTAAAAAATTCAATTATTTTTACATTAGAAAATAGCGTGATGTTTTAAGGTGCATAGATACAGCACTCATAAAACCCAACCTTCAATTTTCTGAAACCTAAACTAACATTTTGTGTGAACATGATAATGAAAGTTTTACAAATATTTCTGCAATGGAAGATTTACATTATTGAGCAGTGGGGTTATTTTTTTAAATTCATATTGTTTTTGAATATTTCAGTTCATGGATCACTTGATGGCGGGTGTAGAGGATATTTTGGGTAAACATGGTAATTATCACATAAGAGACAAGTTCAAGAGGTTCGACAATCGATTTATAAGGCCGTTTTTGCTAAGGAACTATCAGGTAAGTAATTTATTTTATTAGTGTGGCATACATGCAGGATCAATCCTTCGAAGATGATAGCTAGCTAGTAGATGATAGCTAGTTGTGTTGTTACCTCTATAAAAATTCCAAAAAAACAACAATTTGTTTAAATTGATAGCAATGGAGAATTCTACAAAATTTTACGTAAATATTTAAACATAAATATATATCTACATTAAAATACTCTAAAAGATAACAGAAACGTTCTGCTTGATGTAGACGAGCAGTGGATCTCCTCTTATGTCACACGAAGGAATCTATGAGACGTGCTGTGGAACTGGCTCGAGCATGCAGGTTCAGAAAGCAGGACAGCCTTTCCTGAATCACAGTACGAAATCATGAAAAGTAGTAATAGAGTCTGACAAATTCGTACTGTGCTTGAGGACTAATTCTCCTGCTTCCTGAGCCTCAATAGATTTAGCCTTAGTTTACAAACTATAGCTACATATTTAATCAAAATAGTTTTGCATTTATTTAACTTGTGATGTTGATGTGTACTCTCAGGGCGCGGAGCCTAAGATATTGGAGACATACTCGAAATTAGCTATGAGAGATGCTATCGAGTATATGCAGAGAAACGCTTCGACGCTTGGCAATTTCTCAGGAGCGGAATCCATGTCCGCGATTTTCAGAAATTACACTTCAGGCAACTTTAACGGAAGGTATGTCATCATCACTATTAAAATAGAATAAATAATATCTAGGCATTCATCATTCATTTGGGATTAAAAAAGTGTAGCAATTGGTGTTTTAAAATGTGATCAATATATCTTTCAGTCCGAGCCTCAGTCAATTAGATTCGTCCACGTGGCACATCGACATGCAGGAGTTAGAATATAATCCGACTAAAAAGGATCTCACAGATGCCAGAATACACCATCTACTAGCAGAAGAACTCTGCAAACCTTACAGACGGGTATGTTCGTGTCTTATTCCATTCCAATTCGCACAACGAGTAAATATAATTCACCCAATTCGCAATCTGTATATTCCCAAAATATTGTTTGACCAAATGATAACAACTTTCAATGATGGACTACTTACAAAATATACTTTTTTAAATATTTACAATGCACTATTATATATTTAATGTTTTAAATGTTCGTCAACTGTATTTTGTTTTCATTCGAAATTGTTGATTTCCAAAATGCATCCAATCGCAGAACATACAAGTACGTCTCAATGTTTTTGCAGCATTCGATGTCGCTTTACACTATTGGCTGAAAATTATCTAGATTTTTCTTTGGCTGTCTTTCGTTTTTTTTAATGTTGGGCATATAAGCAACATTTAATTATTGCTTTGGTTGTTTGATGACTAAACATACGCATTATATTAATAAAACATATTTTTTTACTAAATTAATAGTAAAAAGAGGAATAAACAAAATATTGTCTGTTCTCTATTAGGCATTGTGTACTCATAGAAAGATTGTGGATTGTCTTGAATGAGGAATATGTGTCCAAACCTTCAACTTTGTGCCCTTAGCATGAAAAATACTTCGTAATAAATCCGTATTTTCAGTTTTAAAATATATTTTTTTCAACTCATAGTCTCCAGATAATTGTTATTTTATCAAATGTTTTCATAAATAATCTTATTTATGGAACTAACCATCCAAAAATATTTTTAATCATTCGTTTTTTTTTAAAAATATTTACGAGAATTAAATCATGATTAATCATGATTGGCAAATCAAAGTATATCCCAAATAGTAAGGACAGAAGTTTTTAATAGTAAATTAATGTTGTTTAAATCAATATTTAGATTATTTATAAGTTTAATATAATACTTTGTAGTAGAGCACAGTAGATCGACTTGTAGATTGCAATTTTCAGAACCTCAATACTTCCGTTCTTTGTAGGTAAATATTGGTTTCACGCTGCAAGAAATAAAATATAAAAAACACGAATTATCTGATATTTCATATGACAATGTTAAACTTTCCTTCGACAAAGTTTAGTCCATAATTTATTCGATGTAACCGAACTTTCGATCGTGCTGTAGCACCGGCGACTGAGCTACAGCCGTCACGCCGTGGACGACCGGGACCTGGGCATACAGGTCAACTACAAAACGCACATGAACATACGGAGGCTGGTGGGCGAGAGGAAACACCACCACAAGAGAAGCAAACGCGGTAACAAGGTAACAAAAGTTCAGAGTTCAACACTTTGCGGTAGGATAGTTCTAACTGGAGACCCTTCTAACTGTGCCTATCGTCGCGTTCTAGTGGTGGTGATTTCGATTTCGGATGAGGTGGGTTATTTTTGAGTCTTTAGAACTCATATAATAGTGCCTATATCTTGTTACAAGCAATTAAGCCGCTCAGCGTTTAGTCGGAAGATTTGCGATTGCTATTATAAGGCCAAAGAGATGTGTTAGGGGAGAATGAACCTTAACAAGCCCAAAAAATAATACCACATAATTCTGGGTTATGTTCCTCTTTTATTTTGAAGTAAAAAAGTACTAAAACAAGTCAGCATTTTGTCAAACGTGTCCCGATTTAGGTACGCCGTTATTTACCAACGATCGTGCGAAGAGAAGCGAGAGAATGGGCATTTCTAGAAAGTTCTTCTTCTATTCTAGAAATGCTCTTTTATAAAGCTGGACCCATTGACGCATTTCTCTAATGATTAATATGTACAAATTGCATGTTAATTTATTAAAACGATCGGTGGTGGTTCAGGTTTACGCGATGGTAATTAACATTAAGTGTTTTTTCAGGAGGGCAAACAGAACCATGTCAGTTTCCCAGAATTCCAGCAAAATGGTTCGGCAAAACAATTCACGCACGGTAAAAAAAAGTATTATAGATTAGGTACTGTCTCTATAATCTTTAATTTTATACACGAGTGATGCTAGCATGCAGTACATACATTATTATTTTATTTAATTGTTTGCAACGTTACTAGACACTTTTTGCTTTTAAATTTACGTTTTATCTTCTAATATGTCGATTATAATTGTTATTACCATTTCATTTTTGCTATTTATTTTCAATTGGAGTTCCAATTCATTCATTTTGCAAACTGCTTCTTATGGCATGGTATTTAAATATACATTATGTCGCTTGTCTTATTATTTTTTTAATTGCACGCTCAAAATATCTGATGCAAAATTTTGAAACTTACAACCGAGTGTAAAAGATCCAAAAGTGACGCATATCGAATTCGTATTGATGTGTTTTACTGTAAGCTTGTGATCGTGTGCACTGACTGAATGAATCATTTCTCATCGACAGAGAAATCAAAAGCGAATATATTTCTGTTTTAGATTACATAGACGAAGCGCTTCATGAGGACAATGATGTTGTGGAAAAGAAACGAGAAGGAGACGATGGCGGTATTATATTTACGGCAAAATCTTCACGTAGGTATTCTGCATGACCCTACCTTTCCGAATAGTCACCACTGTCCACGAGATGTATCTGTTATTTTTTGTACTTTTTTAAGTATTTTACGACATTCACTTAAATCGTGCTACAAATTTTGTGTTTGCGTAAATGTTTCACATATTCCGACAGGAATTAATCGTTCGCATTTTCATGGGATCAATAAAATGGTGAATGTTTGCTCAGGCCATCACAAACAATTAGCATGTTCCGTTGTTCAAAAGGCTACAGAAATTTAAATGCTTGTTCATCATGTTATAGTATTTATTATCTTAAATATTACTGAAGCAAACATAAGTTGATACTTAAAATCCAAACTTAATTGTTACTTCTAAAAAGTGGCCAGTTATCATTGTTTTGTAAAAAATATGTAATATTAAAATTCATTCCATCTTTCTGAAATCGCCAATAAAAAATATATGTGAAACACATATTTGTGGGGGAATGTGGGAATCAAAAATAATTCATATATTTTATTTTACAAAAGTACTCTTATACGAGACATTTGCATTCTTGGTGTTGGCATGTTTGAATTATACAATACTATATCTTTCTGTATGTGAAAACTTTATTTTTCCTTACTGTACAAAAAACCGCTAAGTATGCCTGGAGATACCTTGCTTATCCTCAATTCATACTTCTCTGTGCTAACGTTCTTCTTTCGCGAAATATTAATACATATTTTCCATTCATTTAATAATAATTTCAATGTTATTTTAGTATGTAATGTTGTCTTTATATAAGCTTCCAGAATGGTTTTGAATAATAAATATATAAAACAAAATCATCTCTGCATGTATCTTTCGGCTAAAATCGAACATAAACTTCATTGTAATAAACAAATTAACCCAGTATCCTTAGTTCTGATATATTATTCATGGATTTACTCCCCACTGGAATTATTTAATCTCTGCTTTCACTGTCCCCTCTCGCTTGTCTCTGATTATTGTGACCGTAGCAGCAAGAAATAACCCCACATCCCACCCGCTTTGTAACTAATATGATTTTTATGTGACGCTGTTCTTCCCTTCTCGCTAAACAGCCGAATACCCCAACGAAATTAGCCCAACGTCCTCCCACAAGGAGAACAGTAGCTCTCTGATCAACCAGCTGGCTAGCTTGCCGGGATTCAACCCGCTCAAAGCTAGGATAGTCCAGCAGTATGCTAAGACACCGGTGGAGGAGGTCCTACCGACGGCTGTTGAGAAATCTTTACCGTGGAGAAGGGATAGATCCACGTATAACTTTGGTATGTGCTCATTGTGTGTAACTCTTAGACTCTCTTTCAAAATTTGAATGGCCAAGCCTTGAATAACATGAAATATCGCTTAGCAATCATTCGTTTGGTCGCTTCTAACCTATCACCTTGTACTTGGTATCATTTAAAATATACAGTAAGTATTTTGAAGGTTTTCGCTCTTCTTCAGTGGTGCAATCCTGATGAGTGAAACGTGTTCGATTAAGTTAGATTGCTTGAGCTCTTTCGCTTTATTTAAAAACATTTTATGTAATAGCTGGATCATATTTATGATTTTCGTTGTTGTTTTGCAACGATTCATTAAAAATCGTGTGAGATTTCGTTTTCAATATCGATGAGAAATTTCAAATGTAACAAGTATTTTTCAACAAGTGCGTGCGATGCCGGTTTAATAATTGAAATTACTTAGTACAAACGCCGAAATTGTTTTTCTTATTTTTGGATCGGATTGAGGTTTGGCCATTCAATCGTTTGCAATACATGTAGGCTAACAACCAATATTTTGCACACGAACCTTTATTTCTTGCTTACTTGAACCTTATTTAAGAAAAAAAAAAATATTCCACGGTTAATTTATTTTGTTTAGATTGCTTTCTGGTAATCGTGCGCAACCTTGTGCCTAACAATGTTGAATTCAAAGATTCAGATTAAAAATATTGATTTATATTTTTCAATCAACGTAATTAAATCACTAAACGGCAGATATCAAAAACCGTTTTTAAAACCATTTTTCCGACTTCAATCACTAAGCCTGGTTTTCACATTTTTATTTTATTTTATTTTAATCGTCACTTAAAGGGCCTTTATTACTAAAGTGCTGATTATCGTGTGCGGGTATTGATTGCAAGCTGCTAAGAAATTCACCTAATATGTAGCGATGAATCTAATCAGCAGTAGGTGAAAAAGGCCCTAAAAGTAGTAATATTCTTTCATAAAATTTATGAAAGACCACCCCTTACTGATGAGAAAAAGAATTATTCAAATCGGTTAACAATTTACGGAGTTGTCGAGTAAAATAAGTAGAAGAAAATATATATAAATGAATTGAGAACCTCCTCCTTTTTTGAAGTCGGTTATAAAAAAACTAAATAATTTGCATTCATGTTACATAACTCCCACTACTGTCTATTATTTTAACCTGCTTCTTAGTTCTGCATGTTTAAAAAGGTACTTACCTTCATGTATTGCAATTTGAACAAATTCACTTAATTATAATTTTTCTTGCTTTCAAGTACCCACTGAAGACATATTGGAGGAGGATGAAAGGCGCATGTCACAAGCATCAAGTTGTAAGTAGGCTCTATTAAAATTTATTTAGCTAAAAGTAAATCACGAACGCTGTAGTAAAAAAATAAATTTATTTATTTTGAATCTTCAAGGAACAAACAGATTTGATGACGAAGATTCTTTAGATGGTTTTGTTTTATCATTCAGTGATTCACGTCCAAAATTATTGCATAAACCGCGCTAAAGGCATTTGGCGCACGCCAGGACCTCACCAAAGAAGCGCCCCACGACGCCCATGGCTTTCGGACTTTCACAGGGGCTTCGAAAACCATGCCTGCCGGCCAGGTGCTTTTCCCACCATGTTTTAAGGTCCCCAGATTGTATTTTAAGGTGGCCCAACCCGGCGGGCCTAACTCATTCGCGGGCTCGGTACAAAACCGTGCTGTTGCGCTCTAGGACCTTCTTTGTTTCAAAGAATGAGACAGGCTGCGTGATGAGGAAGATGCAACATGTCCACAAAAAAGACAATGTGCATAGTGTATGATTTGGTAAGATTTACGAAAATTTTAATTTCAAAACGACTTATAGCTAAAAGTAAACCACGACCGCTGTAGTCAAAAATCTAACAAAAACCAAATAGATCATAAATCTTGATTAAATAAGCTATGTCTGATGACTAATATTTTTACGATGTTCTTACTTTATCATTGCGTAATCCACCTCCAAAGTTATTGTATTAAACGCGCGAAAAATTCGAACTTTCGGACCTTATAACTTAGAAACCAAACACAATTTTGCAATGCCAATGGTCATCAGACATCTAGTTCGATCAAATAAAGCTATTTTGAGCAAAATTTTGGATCTCTGACAAGAAATATGGGCGTGATCTTCTTTCTCCTTTTGTATGGGGAGATGAGCGGGAAGGGTCACCTTAAGGGAACAACCTCGGCATGGAGTCGACTCCATAGTTTACCGACCCTATAGATAAAGAATCTAGAGGATCGGATGATTCTTAGTTTGGGAATGTCGACAGTGGGAATGGGAGCATTTCGATTTAAGCAGTGGTAGAAAATAGGTATATTAGATAATAGGTAGGTGTTCTAAGTTATGCAATCCCGACAGATGCCTACGCGTTGATCGGCGACCAAGGCAGGGTCGCCACGCCCACCGCGACGGAGACCATGTTGCCATGGAAACGGGAGGAAGCGGAAGGCGCGGGCGGGGGGGCGCTCAAGCAGTCCGAGTTCCCCTCGTGGGCGTCCAACAAGGAGTACCTCGCCTATAGCTCGCCCTCGGCCACGTTCTTAGGTAAAGTACTGGGTGCAACGAAACGGCACCTACAATTATGATGTTTTTTGTTGTAACTGGATATGGATATCTGTCACAACTAACTGTCGTGATATCAGCCTGACACGCCGCGTGTCCGAAGAAATGAGGTATCCTGTGCCATGCCCGGACCTCACCTTTAAGAGTACGGCTACATTGAACTGGATCGAACACTCGCATATTGATTTATTACCTCTTCCACCATGTTTTTGTCCAGTGCGATGGTGGCAGCTCGGGCGGACTCAACCCTGCCGCGTAATAGGGGAAGAGGACATACAGTTTTACATGGATTTCGAACTAAGGATCGGCTCGCATTCGTGGCATTTCGTAACGAATACACTTGTCCAACTCGTACGTAAATATAAAGAAAATGATGCATTAAAGGGGCGGGGATAGAATCCATGACCTCTCGCAAGTGAAACAAGCTCCTGCGTCCTGAGCTACGAGCCGCTGTTGCATAAACTCCTTATTACACTATGGATATACATATGTATACTGTGGAAACATTCTGTGAACAAACTTACATTTGTGCTTTGGCAGCACCCACTCGATTTATGCACTGTGTTTTCCCTTATGAAAATAAACTATGGTATCTGTACTAATAGCTGGTTACAGCTGTGCATCTCTTATATCCGACTTTATAGTTACTTTTACAATTAGATTAAATTTAGGTCCCATACTCTAATATAACAATTATGTATCCATAATAAAGCATGCAATTCCAATTTTATAGATGCATCTCTACTGTCTTTGTTTGAACCTTACATTTTATATTAAAAACTATTTAGATTAGAGAACAAAAACACCCGTAAACAAACGGCTTCCAACGAAAATTGCATGAGTCATTTAGTTAGCGTGGAGTGCGCAATCTCTTTGTTAGTAATTATCTTAAAATTCTGTCTACATTTTTCGTCTGAAGAAGAAATAAGATAGGTCTATAATAACCATAACTATGAGATTGTGCACTCCAGCCTTAAACTCTCCCGCATCCTGCACGGGACATGTCAGCACGTTCGAACTGTTTCCGCATTATCTCATTCTTCTTTTATGTTCCCCTCCCCTCGCCCCATCCTGTCCGTAGGCGGTATAGAGCAGCCGAAACACCCCAAGTCTATCATAGGGCTGTTCCGCCGCGAGAGCTCCGGCTCGAACCAGGGCCCCGAGGCGGGCGGCTCCGACTCGGAGGCGGCGGAGCCGGTGGCGGGCACCAGCGGGCCCCGGCCGGCCGCCGCACCGCTCTCCCGCCGGAGCACCAGCCTGGGGGGCCCCGCCGTGCTGCTCATGGAGGACGTGGCCCACTCCGACCCGCTCGGCGCCTCGAGCAGGCCCGCCAGCATCCTGCAGGGGCCGCACCGCGGCCAGCTGCGGCGGGGCTCCATGCTCGAGCTCACCGGGTTGGTCATCTTCTCGTACTTACGGCTCGACTGGAGACCAGTGTTGTCGATTTATAAAATAAATATCGATGGCGTTAAAATTCCCCTTTTCAAATATTATCATGACGCGTTAAGTATAAGAAGTATATTTGGCAATTGTATTTCACATAATAGCCAAATGCACCTACTGCAATCGGAAACTTTTCTACTACTATCTTTCTTTCTAGGAGCGCAATAAATAAGGAGAAATGCAATGACCCCCGAAAATATTCTCCTCAGGTCGCTGTCCAGGGACGCGATAATGGAGGAGAAATGCAGCAAATCGCTCCCGGAGAGCGAGCGCATGGGCATCCGGAGGCTGCCGCTCGGCCAGCGCAGCCTGCCCCGGGAGCCCTTCGTCCGGCAGCTCACGATGGCCTCCTCCCTCCTCACGAGCTCGTCCTCCGAGGACTCCTCCGACGAGAACATATGAGGCGCGCACTGTGGCAACTACGACAAGTTGCCGCTCTTGGGCGATTAGAGCCACTTCAACGTTTCCATCCATGTCTTGGGCCAAAGGATTTGGATAGCGCTTAGCGATTGTTCTGTAGCCACAAAGTTACATATTGCATTAGAGAGCTTCAGAAACAGTGTCATTGGAATGGGTCAAACCTTGCTGTGGAGTTTTACACTTACTTGTTAACAATCTGTCTCTCCGAGTGTAGTTCTTGCTATTCACGAACTCTAGCGGGCTTTACGTATCGAAATGTTCGTAAGAGCAGGCTCGATTTTGATTGGTATTTATCTTAATCGTTTTTATGCTAACCGTACCCGAGCTCGCTCTTACGCACACTTTGACACGCATCAAGATACGGATTTAGACTTCGTGAATTGCGAGAAAGACCGCGGGAGACAATCGCGGATATTCATCATTGGGTTGGGCAAGGCACGTGCTCTGCACAAATGTAAACTTTATCTGGGAGATATCTGAGTGTAATATATGGAAAAGTGGTTCTATCGCATCTTCGTCTTAATAAACTACACCATGGCCTGCATTTTCTATTTTCTCTAAGCACTAACGACGCGAAACGTTACCAACAATGTAAGATCGGAATGCATCATCCAAGGTGTTATAATCGAAGACCAAAGCGACGGAAAACCTAGGTACTATTACTTCACTCCGATCCCGAGGAATTTCAAGCTCCGACGTAGCAACACCATTTTGGAATTATTACTGTCCATCCTTAGTTTTACGACGCTTCAAACTCACTTTAATAATGGTCGAAAGAACCATAAAGTCAAAAGAAATATGCAAATAACTAAATACTTCAGTTTTGTTTACAACATGTGTAACGAATTTTCGGTTCAATGGGTCCTATTTAGTAATCACCTATAATTTGCTAATGCTCACATTATTAGGGTCTACGATGCCTTAATAATGTAAATGGAATGTTGTTTTTCACGCTCCCTTTGTCCCATTTAGATAGAGTAGATAGTTATGCATATTAGAGCATTTCTGGACCAACCCTTACTTCTCCATGAAAATATTTACATTGTCGACTTAGTAATTTGTGTTTTATTATGATCTATTGTGTATAAGATGCGTCATTACATCCAATGGTACGCAAAACAAAAAGTTGTACAGGAGGGTTGTGAATGGGAGGAGAATGAATAAATGAATTGAATTATTGATATTAGAAGTAGATAGTACCGATTATTTATTTTAATTTCTATACTGAGATAAAAACATTGTTAAATTAAAAAGTTGTGAAATAGAAACTATGTTAGTCAGGTTGTAAGCTCAAAATACTTAACTTTGCGAAAAAAATTTGAAGATGACAACATCGCAATGTTCCGTTTATGACGAGTACTTAGAGAATTCCGCTACATACATACCTAGCCTTTGACGTATGCAATTTGCGCAATGTCACCGTCAAACCTTGTGGGCTTCTAGCTGTGTTCATCTTGCTTTATTAGAAATCTTCAATTGATAACAATATTATTATTGCTAATTTAGCTATTTATGCCTTTTTTTGTGCTAACATTGCAGCGATAGCAAGGTCAGCATCCGATATTTATGAGCTCTCAAGTTTCCAAAAAAAATTGCAAGCTTTTCATTTGGAAAAAATATGCATGTTCTTGGGACATACCTGCATTGCTCATAAGTATCTGAGACTGACTGTCCCCGCAATGTCGCTTCATGACGGCTCACGGAATGCCTAAATGGTACGCAGAGAAAAAAACACTGGCAACTTATAGACTAGTAGGTCGCGACAAAAATGGTACCGATAACGTAAATGGCTGAAACTGGGTTCACGGAATAAAGACCAACCCTCTAAAGCTAAATGTGTCAGTCTGCCTGTTCCAAGTGGTTGCGTTACGTAGATAAGGCGCCTGAAAAAGTAGTTATGGAGACAAAAATATATATTTGATAGGTAAACGGATGCAAATGACGAAACATGAAAGTATCAGTACATACTTAGTTAGCAATTCAAAAACTGAACATTTTTTTGGTTGCCTTTCATAGTTATAGGCGATTAAGGTTACAGATATAACTTTCGGTATATTTAAGCATTTAATTTAAAAAAAACAACTGGTTATTATTGCACAGTTAATAGGTATCAATGTTTCTAGAAAATCAGTATATTCGTCAGCAGGTACATACCAACTTTTTATATTCAATCTAGATATTCAATCTAGATAACGCAACCACTTGGGGGAGGCAGACCGACATATTTAGCATCAGAGGGTTGGTCTCTCACATGTGAACCCAGATTCAGCCATTTACCTTATCGTGACCAAAAATGTCGTGACCTCCCAGAATATTACTGGCTGCCAGTGTGACATTCACAAACATGAATTTGAATGTTTTTTCGCAATGTTTAAATTGCTGAGGTTACAACTATACTCATTTTCAGAAAAACATACCTTCAGACTATCACAAAGTATATTTTGTCATCATAATAAATTTTATTAAAAATAAATCTTAACACCATCTACACAAATATTACTATATGAATATAAATTTCGGAATTTTTCAAAGGACTCGAAAATGTTTAGCGCCACATTTACACTGAAGTGTTTTGTAAACCAAAAGTATAGATATAAAAGAAAACAAAGTTTATTTTCCTAGTAACATCAAATTATTTTAGCACTTTAAGTTTGCTCTTAGTGTAAAACCGATATCTTTGCGACCAGTTTTTTCTGTCAGTGTACTTTCCAAGGTTGGCAACTATTTTGGTAATACGTTATACTCTGGGTATTTAAAAATATAATATTACTCATTTTGAACGTACATAATAACGATTTCGCAACAAGAATTGTCTTCGCTGGTCGTTATTTTTTAGATTGAAGTCCTATGTTAAAATAATGTTGGCGAGAAAGAATAAATTTAATGTTGTACTACACATTTACAAGTTCAGTATATACCTTGCAAAGGAATTCACAGGCTACATTTTTTAGTTCGATCTAAAGGGGACTTATCCATAGTATCAAAGCCTCATAAACTTTTGTATTTACTTGGTTACTAATTGTATGTACCTACATTTAGCAGAGATTGTGATAATGTCGCCATTGTAAGTATTATTATTATATTTGTGTCTATTGTTCGGTATATTAATTAGTAGGTAATAATTTAATAGAAATGTATTTTAAATAAATCACATCGACAATAGAAAAATGCTAACTAGTTAGATACCTACTTGGGTAAATAATTTTGTAGACAACTTTAGCATAATTTCTGATAATGCTTGTTAGGATATCGAGTTTAGGACTGAATGGTAGGTGAAAAACCATCCGACATTAATTACGGTTTTTTTTAGCTTAAAGAATCCGTTATTGGAATTATTCAACATGATACCGATATCAGACCTCCTCATTTCTATTTTATTTTAAAAAAGTGTAACTTAGGAGAATGTCAAACCCTTACCAGATACCTATATAAAAAAATCATTTCTACATAGTATTGCAGCCAAATGGTATATGATAACATAAAATCTTGATCTGTTAAAAAAATAATAATAAACTGAAAACAAAACAAATTTACTTGTTCACAACAAATTGCCAAAATTAGTGTTAACATTTTCTTTCGGTCTCAATGTATTTCGAAGTGTGGATTGAATATCTAGTTGTTCAATACGGATTTCCAGTTAGTTGCAAACGAGAATTGTTTTCTGAAATGAGATTGCTGTATTTTTGTGAACTAAGTAGGTAATAACGTGTTTTTCCTGTAGTTAAGTGAATTTGAAGGATCGAAATTATTTTTGTAGTAAATTGCGTGGGATATGGTTACAAATATTATTTTACTTTGCTTTGAAACGGGTGTATTTAATTTCTTTAATAATTTTCTGATACGCTTTCTTCATATGTTTAACCTATCGTTTTTTCAATAAATGCATGGATATGTTGCACTATCCGATATAAATGAAGTTTGCGTATTTATGAGCTCCACCAGAATATATTTCGAAGATGGTTTTTGCAGGTTTTACAGAAGTGACAGTCAATTGAAAATAAGAAAATGAATGTGCCTAGAAAGTACACCGCTCGTTATTTAGTGAAAAATTGTTACATTAACGTAAGATTACATCGTAAGAAAACTACCTACTTATAAAATGTAAAAAAATAATAGGTATACTTTGTGAAAAGTAAAAATCTTCAATGACACACATTTTCTTTTATTGGTCAATATATTGGCCATGTGACATTTCGACAAATGCCGGCTCTCATCAATGTTGTAAACCTGCGGAATAGAAGAGCTCAACGAATTTAGATAAGTGATTTGTAATTTGTAAAAGAGTCTCTGAGAACAGTCAGCGCGATTCGGACCAACTGTATTTGAGCAATTCGGACCGCGGCCCTAATTTGATCGGGAAATCCCAAGATACTTTCTTATTAACAACAAATAGAACCTTGTCACATGCGTACTCTTTCTCAAACTCGTTTGTATGGGGGCGGCTTCGTTGTCACTTCACATACAAAAACGGTAGCGCCTGCGAGTGAGTTCACTAATTAATTAGTTTATTACTGATTTTCAAGAATTCCAGAGACATGTAAGACCCGAACAGGACGCTATTTGGTGCAACGAAAATTCGATGTTCCGCGTCCCGAATTCGTAATTAGACGTTTTCCACGAACTTGTTTAAAGTTGAAAATGCATTATTCAACTTTATTAAAGTTATTTGTACTTATGAATTCACGTTAGGAGTATCACCTGATTGGCTCGAGCAATTCTGCGCTCCGTATTTGCCATACGTACCAGACGAAATAGGTTCAAATCCCGGCCGCGTTCATGCACATTCGTCACGAATGCGAGCTGGTCCATGGTTTGGAATGCATGTAAACATGTAGGTACGTCCCTTCCCCTGCTAGCTAGGTGGTTAAGCCCGCCCAGGTTGATACCATCGCATCGGATGAAAATACGGAGTTGGTCGGTTTCTTCTTGAGGTAAAAACAGCGAGTAAAGAAAGACGGAATGCACTGAATCGCAAATCATCAAATAAAATATTAAATATAAGGCGATTTATTATCGCCTCTATTTTGTTCAGTCTGGAAATTTATTTTTATTAAAAACCGAAGGTGCTTAGAAAAGCCAATTCCACCTCACCCCGAAATCACGATCACCTAGGCACCTAATCAGCGGATTTGCTGACTATCTGAGAGCTAGCTATCAAACGTGTTCAAATTCACGTTTGAAGTTTTAAAAATAGGCACCCTGTGGAGGCACCCGCGGCGCTAGGATAGCGGTGGGGCAGAAAAGTGAGTCGAACGAAAAGTTTGTCACTTTTCGTTTTGAATCGTGTTAAAAAAAACCTAATGTCGCCACAAAGGAGTTCTCTGATTGACTGCGACGGATGCTCCGCAAGGCGAGCACAGGCATTTTGCAACTTGCGATGCACAGAATACGTTAGCATGAGCGTCAAAACTGAGGGCCTACTCATGAGATTATCACCTATGAGTCACCGATGACTCAGTGGTGAGTCACAACACTTTCGCACTCATGAAATGACAGCCAAGAGTCACCCTAGTGTTTTCCCTTTCTAATTATTTTAATTAAAGTGCGATGACACGAGCGTAACATTTTATAGTTGATGACCTCAGGCGAAAGCGTTTCACTTTAATCTGTGACTAACTCATTTTTACTTTCCTGAGTAGATATGCGGTTGGTTATCCAAAACGACATTCCTTGTCATTTTATGTTCGGTACAGTACGGAATAGCCAGCTTGATCACAGCCGTCTTGATAAGCGCCACGGAGTTTTACTTATTCAGTGGCTAAGCGTCTTGAAATTCACATTCGCCCGTACTTCACAGTAACTTGTTACTCACCAGTGAGTCTCAGGTTACTATATGTCACCGGTGAGTCACAAAATGGGAATGACAGCTACACGCCTTCAAACTTTTCACACAAGTTACACTAGGGATTGCTCCTTTATAATTTTTATTCTAATTAGAGTGCGATGATTATTATTATCATTATATTTATATAATTATGAGTGATGTCGTCAGGCGAAACCTAAGCGTAAATGTTTCACTTTCATGTATGAATTTAACTCGTGTTCACTTCGTGAGTACAGAAGCTTTAAAAAATATTTTAAATTGAAATTCAGCAACTATTTTGCGAATCGAGGCTGGAAACATTGAGCAGTCACCGAGTTTGTCTGTCTCCGTCCGTCCGCATCGCATCCGCTCTCGTATCGCTCGCGTAAAATCCGGATGGTGTTTTTAGTGAGTTGTTTACTTTCGAATAACGGAAGATGTTCCCGTAGCAGTGCTCACTATAAAGGAAGGAACCGAAAAGTTGCCCGCCGCGATCTTCCGATCCGTGGCACCTTTGGCCGCACGATGTGTGGTCACCGGTTCAGGAGAAAAACCTTACATTCTTGAACCCTCCGATACAGGTAAGATAACTACCGTTCTGATAAGGGGGACATGTGATAGATTGTCCTCGTTTCAATATGCATTGCTAAAGTGGATGTATTTCGAAGTTGGAACAATTGATTCGATTACCTTTCTAGTTTCTGCCTAATGTCAAAAATAGTGGACCAACTTTCTACCGGCAGAAGTGGTGCGGTTGGTCACAATGATTTCTCTCACCGTTTCTTTTGCTACAGTGTCACTTGATAGTCTTTACATGACCGTCTATATATGTATGTAGGGCTTCAGAGGTCTTACAATGAATGGATATTGTGATAACACCGCACCGGAAGTATGTACATCGAATTGATGGTTTGATTGTGTGGTAGATTAGGGTGCTATGATATTAGTTTTGTCTTTTAATATTTACCTTTTTTGTTAATGAAACGGAATTAAGTTTCCATTGCCACTAAGTACTGGTCTTCTCAACCAAGCGCTCTACTAACTACAGTTGCTGGATAACCTGTCGTATAAAATAGATCGAGCGTGTGTGTATTAACCGCTGGTTTGCCCATGGCAAAATTTTGTGTAAGTCTAATAAAACCATTGAAAGAAATATTCAAATTCACTGATGCTGGCACACCGGTCAGCAGGCCACTCAATATCGTCTACTCAATATTTCTTCTATTTATTGTAGGACTACTATAGAAACGCTTAGGTTTATGAAATCTATATTGTTGAATTCCCCGCAATACACGCATTTCGGAATGCAGGGAAAGAATCAGAGCTGTCCGTTGCCAGCCAAGAAAATTTAGGTACCAACAGTGGTGTCACTTTGTCAGTCAAAGGGCAAAAAAAATAAAAGATAGAATAGGTATTCATTATTAAAGAAGAATAACAATGTTCACAAGTTTTCATACTTTAAAGAAATATATTTTATCAACATTGCCTTTGGTTGGGTCAATATCAACAAAGATTTTAGTGTGAAACATTGCAATAATGCGAAAGTAGACAAAAAATTCGCAAACGATCAAAATAACTTAGGGATTCATTGATCTAAAGTTTTATTTCATATCCTAGTAAATAGGAAAAGGGCATAAAGTAACCTTTTCTTAATATTCAAACATTGAACGGAATAAGAAAGGTATGCATGTTAGATAGGTACAAAACCGGTACCATATAGATTCTTCTCTTTGCCACATATGCATGCCGACTACCTACTTGTAAGGAAAAAATATATTACCTTGGCAGCAGTGCACTTTTTCGGAAAAGCTGATCGTACAGTATCCGTGTCTCACTCTTGGTGTGACCATCATTTTGGGCAGCAACTGGGATATTAGCAGCGGCTGCGGAAGTGGGGGGCGGGGGCCCAAGTTCCCCCACAAATCGAACGGGGCCGTACAAAATCAAGCCTCACCCTTGAAAGAATTGTTTTACTTTAGACAGCCATCAATCTAGCAAAAATTAATCACAGTTATTAAAATTGGGTTCCTTTTTTAACAGTCAATTGCTAGAAAGGAATTCATTTGATTTATTGTCCCTTTTGCAATAAATAACAATTCTATACCAATATAATAAGGTCTGTTTTTATTTTCTTCGTTCATATGCCTTTTGTGTGTAATACATTTACGATATGGTACATAATAATTCCACTAGTTCAACTCGTTTTGTGCCATGTTGCCGCAGCGAGAGAAAATTTAAGTTAATTCGATCGATTGCACTATCTATTATGTGTGCTTGGGCCAATAGAGTAGCATCATATCTTATCACTAGACACAGTTTGTTGTAAAAAATCTGATCCTTTACCGATTTCACGATTCGTTGTCTAACACTTATGAAATCTTATACTATTTCTTGAATAGTAGATCAACTCAAGTGATATAAGTAATGTCAAAAGTGTTTACTCAGGATACCTAGTCACATGTTCAGATCGAAGTTGTTTGTATGCATCCTGACATGGATTGCTAATACCACACAACTACCGTCATGATATTAGTTCAACACATCACATTCTAGGAATTAGGTGCCATGCCAGGACCTTCCCTTTATGAGCACGGCTACTAGTATGTAGCCGTGAACGTAGAACCTACACTAGTGTGTAGGTTCCATAAAAAAAATTTCAGCTGCAGTGAGCATGTCACCTACCGTTTTTCCGCTGCCTATATTTCCTTCTATCCTATGTCTTCTCATTCTCAATACACATGAGAAAACTGCGGATAAAAGAAAGAGACTAAAAAATATAAATAATACCATTAATAAAACAGAGACTGGCAGCTCTTCATAGACCAATATTGCATTGCAATTGAAAGACCGACAAGGTGGAATATCGGAAAAATGTTACAAGACACTAGTCACAACACACAAGCTAAAAGTAACATAAAAATCAGGGTAGAATATAAACATATCGTGTACTATTCATTCCTATTTCTAAGGTGTTAATTAATAGCATGCAAATACACTTACGCAGCTTGTCATGTTAACTCAGTTCTTACTGCGAAGTGATCTACAATAGACGCTATTTGTGTCGTAGTTTTATTAAACAGTGTGCTTGGTCTTGGAACATGACTGCCGACTATAAAAAGAAGAAAGTTCGTATAATTACATTTTTCATTCAATGTCTGAGCTCTTTGAAGCATTCTTTTTTATTAATCTAGTACTAGGTTGCAGTTATAGCAATACAAATAATTAACATTTAAATAGAAAATACATAGGCTCAAGAGAGATTAGAAAAAATGAGATATTTTGGTTACATTCAAAAAGGTAATGCTCAAATTCTGTCCCCCAGTTGTAAATGGAACATAATAATCAGCTTAAGCCCCGGTTGCACGAAGAGACGACTGAGTTAATAAATGTTCAAACACGTTACTTTTAGTGATCCACATAGAGTTCCTTCCATACTGTCCACACAAAGTGACGTGTTTGATCATACTTTGACGTTGATTTTGATTTTTTCTCCTTTCGTGCACTCGGCCCTTAGTCTGACCCTGGAAGGTCGTACTTTCATACGATCTTATTTTATAATCCACTTATATAATGTTTGCACCAAATGGTCTACCCATTGAACTAGAAACGAAAAGACCCACGAAACTAACATTATTTCTAAAACGATTTTAATTAAATGTTTCCATTCAGATTTTTTTAATGATTGCCATAACAAACCTCTCTTTTAAAGTGATAATTGACTTCTATCCCCTAGCCTTAGCTCCAGTTGCACGAAGAGACGGCCGAGTTAATCAATGTTCAAACGCGTTTTAGTGAACCGCATGGAGTTCCTTCCATACTGTCCATACAAAGTGACGTGTTTAATCGTACGTTGACGTTGATTTTGATTTTTTGTCCATTCGTGCACTCGGCCCTTAGTATTGAATATAAATGTCATCTATTAATTAGAACTATGTTCCTTATCGCGCGTTTGGCAGATGGTACGTAGACAGAAAAATGTCTCCCGGGCACTTTTGCTGTCAAAGAGACAAGTGACACCGACACTGTTTACCTTGACCACGGAATGAAATGTTTGTTTGTGAATGATTGTTTTATTTTTATGACCTCTGATTTAAAAAAATATTTAAATCTTGGCTATGTAGGTACGAAGGTGACAGAAATCGTTAGATGTTTTAAAATTTATTAAAACTATATTCTGTGTAGCGTAAAATATATTTTTAGTGCGTCTCGGCCCTTGAGCCCTACTGGAGAAGTGGTTCCTCCCCCCTCGAAAATTGAAATTGGAGGTCTGTGTATTATTAATCGAATTAACGTCTTGCGTTCACAATTTAAATAATAGTGCTTACCTATGGATACATTTTTCTTGTTTGAAGTTGATTTAAATTAATAAAAATATTTAATGGATTAGTTCAACTCAACCAGAAACCTATTATCCAAAAAAGTTTCAGTTACTTTAATTTTGATGTCAACCCACTGACAGGGACAGAGTCTCACGGCGCTATCTCCCTCGGACCGGTATTTGGTCGGCAGTGCACATTCCAGTTACATAGATACAAGTTCCTTGCCTCTAACTAAATGTAGGTAAATAGTTTTGACTCACTTGCAAACAATATGCAAAAACTGCGAAGGCAGTTCATTCATTCCTATTACATCTTGACAGCTTTTATGAGGTTTTAAATTATTGTCATGCTCATGAAGTGTCTCGCTGAAGCCTTGAGCAGCAGAGAATACTAATATGAAATAATTAATTTTAAGCTTAGGAATATTTATGCATACTCCTCGGAATTCTGTGCTCATTAGGCATATTCTTGGAAACCCGTGTTCAGGAATCAGGAGTCTTGTTTTAAGGAAAATTGTTTTGATAACCGCTATTAAAGCGGTTTCCTCGACTGAAAATTTTCTGATTTCTGAGAACTGATTCTCATAATAGGCCGACAGGATTCAAGAATGTTTCCGTTCAGAAAACTACTTTGTCAACGGCTGCTAAAGTTGTTTTCTCGACTGAAAGACTCCTGATTCCAGAGAGAATTCTAAAAATAAAACCCCAGTTCATTGGGTGTAATATTTTACTACAACACATCCTTTTAGTATGTTTGAAGATAAAGAGCATTATACGTATGTTGCAGAGCGCAAGCAAGATGGAACATGCGGAGCTGGTGGCCGAGATGGCTCAGGTCGAGCATCTCACCACCCAGGAGCGGCTGCATCTCGCCAGGAGGTAAGCACCCGTTGCTGTGGTCCAACGCCCATTTCGCATGCACAACGTATTCTTTTCAAGGGAACCAAGGGAACGCTTTCCGACAAAACTTAAATAATTATCATCAGAGGTGCCTTTTCTGGCTCCCGAACACTGATATTCTGTCTCAGGGTATCCAGCGGCTGACTAATGTCAATCTTTTTTTTTGCCCGTTTTTAGCCACACATAATGAGTTACGAGCCTATTACTGTGTGCTAGGATACCAACACACCGAAAGGGTGGGTTTCCTCACGATGTTTTTCTTCACCATGATATATCTTAAATTGTATGTTTTTGCCATCCGGTTCAATGTATGCATACTATACACGGTGTTTCATAATTGTAGGTGATGTCCTAAGATTATAACATGGATTATTTCCGGATTAAAGTGATATTAAAGCTATATTGAGTGAATTTTGTTATCTCTATATACCAGTATGTGTGTGTTTGCTAACTCCCAAATATGTTTGCAATGGGAGATGGCCAGCAATAGTCAAACGCAGGCAAGCATATGATTTTTTTTATACATGTGACGGTAGGTGACCTTCGAATACACATGTAGTCTCTAAACAATTTACACAATAGCTTTAATAAATGCGACTTAGTCTCACTCATCACTTTCGCTTAAATTCTGCAGACCCAAAAGTTTAACGTCTAGAGACCGGTTGGGTAACCGAATTATGTGATAATTACTGAGGTTGACATTTTTTGTATATTTTTTTTAACTGGACCCCAATATCAAGATAGGTGAAAAAGTGGAAAATTTGTAGAGAATGAAGTATTTTGCCTGCGGAGTGCTAACAAAATTTAACTGTAGTCCTTTTCTGTTTGGTTTTTGTCAAAGATTTTTTTTTTCACACTGTAAAATATATAGACAAACCAGTTTTTGATTCATGACCTCAGTTCTGAAGGCAAAGCAAATATTTTCCAATATTAAAAATTTAAACATAGAGACGTACATTTTGACAATATTTATTTTAGAATCCCAAATAAAAAAAAACCTAGTAAAACATTTAAACAGTAATCGACAGTAGTATGGGGAATTGATAGGGTAAGGAGTGTCTTAACGGGGTGTATCACCTAATTGCATTAAGTTCCATAAGGACCTAAGTAAAACAATATTTTTTGTAATCAATAAAGTAAACTTGTAGATTGATGTTCTAGCTATAATTTAAAGTCAAAACTATAACATCCAGATGCTTCCAATGCTCAAATGAGGCAAATATGCATAAAAAAATATTAAAAACATTCTATACTATTCAAATACAGCTAATCGATCAATTTATCTTTCATCTTTTTGAAATTTCATAATCAGAAAAAATTAAAAAGTGCTTTCACTTACGCCCTTATGGAACTGAATTCTCTCAGGTGCTAATACCCCCTTAAGCGATAGCTTATTTAATCTCATAAAGCAATAACAAATATTTTGTTCAAAAAGATACTGTTTAGAATCAAAAACTTTTGAGTGTTATCTCACAAATGCTAGTCTTTTTATTTATAATAATCAAGAGGTTATAAACATTTTTAATCGAACCATTGCATGTAAAATAGAATGAACGGTGCTGATTCTTCTTTGTAAAGTTCGTAATGAACCGCGTTTAAAAATATTGAATAGTCAGTCTGTAATCTATTCGATTCAGCTCAAACGTGGAGTTACAACACAACATGGTGATGCGATATCTCGGCTTGTCAATAATGGAGATAAAATTTGACATATTAGAAAATGAAGTCGTACTTCAAAGAAAATATTCCAAATGTGGAGTGCTGTGGACACATAAGTTTAGACGGAGATATTTTCTATTTTTAAAGCAAGATAGTTTCCTATTTGTTATTATGTTGAATGTGAATGTGGCACCACAGAATAGAAGGTTGGTTTACTAATTTATGCGAGGAACGGAAAGAAATGACAAAAAGGGCTGTTTATCTTTTGCGTTTTTAAAAAAGTGCCTATGAATTATTTGCTTTAATTTATGTAGGTTTATATAGGTTGATATTTCTACATGTATTTGTAGTTACCGCAAATGTGTACTTTCAAACCCATAATTAAAAACAACCTCGTGCCATTTATATGTATTAGTATTTAAGTAAACAGTGCCTCCGGATTAGGGGTTGTAAATGGTAATTTCTTATCGAAACTGCCAATTACTGTAAATGGATGTACGTAAGCGAAGGCCAGACATAACTGTCCGTGTTCTCGTCACACGTACGTAGCCACCGCACGCCAAAATAGGACAATTTGCACCTTTTATGGATGGTGACCGTCGATAGTGAGTTAGATAAGGCGACCGTGGCCGCCGGGCTCCTGAGTGCTTGAGCAAACAGCAGGCGAGCCTTTTGTACATACATAGCCGGAGAGCGTGCAATCTAGATGCGGAGATAGCGACGGCTTCCTTTCCGTAGGGGTGACCGCGGGCGAGCGTCTGCCTAACCACCCATTGTACGTGGTTCAAATGTAGGTATTTAAAATGGGGTGGTCAGATAAAGAAAACCACTTTCTTTATGTATTCTATTGTTTATTTATGCACTCGGTGCATAAATGATTGGTCATATTTTAACATTAGCCAGTTCAGCAAAACAGAACAGAGCGAAGAAGAACTGGCAAGAAACTCCGCTGTGTTTTTTTGTCTCATCACCCACTTAGTCTAAATTTGCAAAAGCGTTTGTCAATTTCTTTAACAAAAACACAGTCTGATAATTAGCCAGATAACTATTAGATGGATTTATTCACGCTTCTGCTTATCCATTCCTTATAGTAAGTCCATATTTTTATTAGTAAAATTACAGTCAGATAACTGTGATAGAAGATATCCAGTAAAGACTATCCGTCTTTTGACAAAAGTAAATTTGTACTATCAGTCCGATAAGTACTATGTGAGGATTGAAAAATCGGCCCTAAATTAAAAATCATTGACAAAAGTCAAGAATTCATGCCGTATGCAACAGCGCATGACAAATATAAGTTTATTTGCAAAGACTATCCCCGCCAACTAACATGTTGCTAATGTGAGCAGGCCAGTCCCACAAACAGCACCCGCTCACAAGCATCACGCCTGGTAAAGCCATCACCTCTCTCGACCCTATTTAAGGGAAAGGGGTGACCCAAACCCAGCGTCACTGTAAGCAAGGACCTTAAAGCAATGCACTGGAGTACAGTGGCAACAAGAAAATTTGTGTATTTTCGTGTTCACTGTTAATGTTGCAAGGAATTAAAATAATATGCTTTTCACCCATGACGATAACATCTACTTTTGCTTACAGATGTTTAACGCCCGGTTCCACCACCTCCAGCTACAAAAATCCCAAAGTTATCTTTCGGTTACATCATACAAATATGCAATGTAGCCGAAAGTTACCTATCGGATTTCAGGTAACTGGAGGTGGTGAAAACAGGGGTAAGACTAGCTGAATTTTCAGCCCGATCTAAATTAGTTTATTGTCTAAATGAAATTCCCTAAATTGTCCAATGCCCTATGCTAAAATCCTCAAATTAGTACCATAACATGAATGAAGATGCGCAAACAAGGAATTTTTGTCCTTATTTTCGATCCAGTTCAATGTTCTGTTCTGGTTCCAAGTTTCTGGCATGGCACATAGTTACGAGTATTTCTAGAATGCGCTGTGATGGGCTAATGTAATAGCAGCAGTGCGAGTCTGTCTCATGCACCCATGATTCTGTACACATTTGTACGTAGATAGTTCGTGCATCAAAAGATTTTTTATGTGGCATTTCATCAAATTAAAGATGTTCAATAAAAACTTAGAAAGATGATCATGCGCATATTTCTTATTAAAGATCCAAAATTATATTTAAAAAAGCTGTAGACAGACGGACAACAAAGTGATCCTATAATAGTCCTTTTTCCTTTTGAGGACCGGAACCGTAAAAAGACGGACGAGCGGGACTCTAAGTTCAGACCCATATAGGGTTACTAATTAAGTGGCGTTACATACTCGGCATCGGAAATTGAAAAACTTTTGTTTATAAATTTTAGAAATAAAATGTATTCGCTATAATTTAAAATTATTGATTTTCTGAAAGTTTCCCTTACCCTTGTGCTGCACGAAACCTTCATTAGTCCCAAATTTCAAGAATGCAAGGGCACGGAATGTGCGTTAAAGGATGCATGAAAGTATCAGTACATACTTGCTTAGCAATATCAAAACTGAACAAATCTTTGGTTGCATTTCGTAGTTATAGGCGATTTAGGATACAGATCTAACTTAAGGTATATTTAAGTATTTAATTAAAAAAACAACTGGTTATTGTTGTGTAATTAATGAGTATCAACATTTCTAGAGAATCAGTACATTCATCAGCAGGTACATACCGACATCTATTTTATGTAGCCAATCTAGATAACGCAACCACTTGGCACAGGCAGACCGACATATTTAGCATCAGAGGGTTGGTCTCTAGTGAACCCAGATTCAGCCATTTACCTTATCGTGACCAAAAATGTCGTGACCTCCCGGAATAATTCTCAAAGTGGGCGGCAGACAAAATATGTTTGAGAACCTCTGAGTTACAGGCTAGATTTTTAAATTACTGTAGGTATTGGTATTCGCTATTTATTTTATGAAGATTTTTCTAGGTTTAATGGTCTTGACAGACGGATCGGATAGCTATTATAGATAAATAGTTTTGCCACAGAGGTTTCCGTTTTTTATATTTCCATGTCCGGAACCCTAATAACAGTTCGCGATACCTAGACTTGCCCGATATAACGGTGGCGCCGTCGCCCCACTCGAGAGGCACCGTCGTCGTAGGGATTAAAGCTGGATCAAGATGCGCCGCCGTGAGCGATCCGCGATAGCTGGGCTTAGCCCGAGTACTCTGCGACGCTATCAATCGACGTCGCCGACATTACGGCGAACCCATGAATCTTCAAGGTGGCCCAACCCGGCGGCCTCAACTCATTTGCGGGCACGGTACAAAACCATGCTGTTGCGCTCTGGGACCTTCTCTGTTTCTAAGAATAAGACAGGCTCCGTGATGAGGAAGATGCTACCTGTCCACAAAAAAGAAAATGTGCATAGTGTATGATTTGGTAAGATTTACGAAAATTTTAATTTCAAAACGACTTATAGCTAAAAGTAAAACACGACCGCTGTAGTCAAAAATCTAACAAAAACCAAATAGATTATAAATCTTGATTAAATAAGCTATGTCTGATGACTAATCTTTTTAAGATGTTCTTACTTTATCATTGCGTAATCCACCTCCAAAGTTATTGTATAAAACGCTCGAAAAATCCGAACTTTCGGCCGTTATAACTTGGAAACCAAACACAATTTTACAGTGCCAATGGTCATCAGACATCTACTTCAATCAAATAAAGCTATTTTGAGCAAAATTTTGGATCTCTGACAAGAAATTGAGGCGTGATCTTCTTTCCCCTTTTGTATGGGGAGATGAGCGGGTTGGGCCACCTTAATGGGACAATCTCGTGCAGTTTATCAGTGGTGTTAGTTTGTCTGCCCCAGTATAATCGGTTTTTTTATGTAATTGGACATGGATGGCTAATACCACCCCTACAGTCATGATATTATTCAAACAGACAACCACACCACATTACCGAAGGAATTAGGTGCCATTCCAGGAACTTCCCTTTATTAGCGCGGCTACATTGAACTGGATGGAAAATACGGACAATTTTTCTTTTCTGCTTCGACCATCTTTTCATTCAATGCGATGGTACCATTCTGGGCGGACTTAACCCTTGCACCTCTAAGAGGAAGGGGACCTACAGTTTTACATGGAACCATAGAGCTGCTCGTATTTGTGACGAAATGCCCTTATCCAACACAGAGAGAGAAATAACTAGATGCATGAACGGGTTGGGGATATGAGCCCAGACCTCTGGTATGCAAGGCACATCCCTGCGCCACTAAGCTCCGAGCTGCTCGATGAATTAGGCTCTCTAAAAGTAATCTCCAAACACATGGTCATACGCATCGCGCGTGGGTCGTTTTCAGTTTGTGACCATTTAAAATTTAATAGTATTTTAATGGTCATAAAACCATCCTACGTGATAGGGATCATACAGAAATGGGTCTGTCACTAATTTTTTTGCATATAAACATTTCGCAAATCGAGGTTGGAATCAAGAAATGGCACCCATTAAGATATATTTTCCTTTAAACTTGAATAACCACTTTAGTAGTTATTATTTGTTAGTTATTTAAAAATGCCATCAACATTAAAACCATTAAAAAAAATCTACATATTTTCTTGAGTTTTATTTGAGTTGTAGCTACATAGATAGCTACATATTACATTCAATTAAATCAGAGTGGGCAGTCTGAGTTCTCACCTAAATTGGCATTTACGGCAAACCGATCGACTGGCGTTTTCAAATGTATAGAGAAATTGAAGAGCGCGCGCAGTAGGCGTTATATTCCGGGAGGTCACGACATTTTTGGTCACGATAAGGTTAATAGCTGAATCTGGGTTCACGTGTTAGAAACCAACCCTCTGATGCTAAATATGTCGGTCTGCCTGTTCCCAGTGGTTGCGTTATCTAGATTGGCTATATAAAATAGATGTTGGTATGTAACTTCTGATGAATGTACAGATTTTCTAGAAACATTGATACCTATTAGTTATGCAACTATAACCAGTCGATTTTTTTATTAAATACTTAAATATACCTAAAGTTATATCTGTAACCTAAATCGCCTATAACTAACAAATGCAACCAAAAATTTGTTCACTTTTTGTATTGGTAACTAAGTATGTACTGATACTTTCATGCTTCGTCCTTTGCATTCATTTATCTTATCATATATATTTTTTGTCACCATAACTACTTTTTCAGCCGCCTTATCTACGTAACGCAACCATTTGGAACAGGCAGACTAACACAGTTAGCTTCAAAAGGTTGGTCTTTATCCTGTGAACCCAGTTTCAGCCATTTACGTTATCGGTACCATTTTTGTCGCGACCTCCTAGTCTATTAAGCGAACTAACATTTACGAGTCCGAGTTTGATTTGACAGCTTACTCAAGGTTGTCGTAAATACGTCGACGTTGCGGTTTACGTCCACTCCGCGTTTTCATACAAATCGGAAGTCCGCGTTTGACTTTGCCAGCTTGAAGAAGTAAAACCACAGAATATCTAGTAAAAATTTATATGGAGTTTGGCATTGTTAAGGAACTTTGAACTGAGACTACCGGCTCTGATAGCTATCGGAGATTTACACAGTTGGATCTGTCCTTATTGACTGCATATTTTATTGGATTATAACTGATTCTGAATAATTCAATGCACAAATATTGTAATCTTTTGTTTTTTAGCTATTATACGAGCAAGCTTCTTTCGCTTCCTCTGCATAGCTTGCCCCCTGTCAAATCGATCTTTGTTATAAACCTTGTGTGACATATATTCGATTGATGTATAAATGATGATATATTTGTTAAAATACTTCACTTTTAACAAAATATGCTTATTAGGAATTTTATGAGCACCATTTTCCTTGCACAACTTTACCAGCACTACGCAACGGAATAATGTCAAAAAAGGTTGCTTTGTATCACAGAGCCCAATGCCGACATGATGATGACATTAATTATTTATTTTACAAAAATTGCGTTTTGTTCGCATTATTAGTTTTTTGAAATTTGCGGAATTGTGCAAAGAATTTTTTTTTTCCTTCATTTTCAATACTTGTATTGGTTCTCGGGATAGATAGGGCAAGAGGACTTATACTTTTACATGGATTCCGTATTATGGAGCAGCTAGTGGTGCATGAACGGGGCGATGATTTGAACCCAGACTTCTGGTATGCAAGCTAAGTTCCGCGTTACTAGGCTACGAGCCGCTCTAGCAGAATGATAGCATCACAGCTTCGACAATACGAGTGCGACAGTTCGGTGAGCGCGTGTGTGTGTGCGCGCAGACGGCGGATGCAGCAGCTGAAGGTGTGGTCGCAGCGCGAGAAGGAGTGGCTGCGCGCGCGCAACAAGCGCGAGAAGAGCGCCAAGCGCAACATCTTCTTCAGCGATAGCGTCGTGCTGCTGGAGGCCGCCGCCAGGAACGACATCGACGAAGGTGCGTACGTCCGTCCGTCCGTCTGGTCAGGCGTCAGTGCTCCAGACTTTATATAACATAGCAGACACAGAAACACAACGCTCATTGTAGGTGTCACGTGAGCGACCTCACCACAGAAACGTCAAAACTGTCATTCCTGTCAATATTGATTTCCGAGTTTTTAGATCAAAGATCCTTATTTTAACTGCATCATGAAGCACCTAAGTACTTCTTGGTGCAGTTATAATAGAATTTCAGCCCAACCCAGTTGAATTCGTCTCTCAACCTCCGTAGTCAGTCCTTGTCTACCAAGCCACAGAATTTAACCGAGGTATACATACTCTTCAACCTGTTCGATCACTTCTCCATCAGTTTCAGTTTCTTTATTTCTTCCTTAGATGTATATTACACACTCGAATTCGTCATTTTTTTTCTGTCCGTTCGATTACTTCTGGCGAAGAGCCGACCAGAAACTTCGTCAGGTTGGTCATTGTATTTTTTTTTCCATTGATACTTACAAACTAGTTTACAGCGATTGATTGATTACTACTGCTCACAAAGAACATTATGTACATTGGTGAAGAGCAAACTCTTGACTACGATAACAGCTAGTCAGAGTTTATGTAAACCACAGTGCTGAACGTTGACAGCCGTTGGTTGCAGTGCGGCGGCTCCTGGCGCGCGGCGTGACGCCCGACGCGACCAACGAGGACGGGCTCACCGCGCTGCACCAGTGCTGCATCGACAACAACGAGCCCATGATGCGGCTGCTGCTCGAGCACGGCGCCGACGTCGACGCCGAGGACTCGGAGCGGTGGACGCCGCTGCACGCCGCCGCCACCTGCGGCAACCTGAACCTTGTCCGCATACTCATCCAGCGCGGCGCCAACCTGCTCGCCGTCAACGGAGATGGCAACATGCCTTACGATATATGCGAGGAGGAGCGCACCTTGGACGCCATTGAAGGTAATGACGACTTTCGGATTGTTGAACCTTGGCTGCCATCGGGGGTGAGCGACGATGCTGTTGCTATTGGAGCAAGCGAGTTGCGTATGTAGATTCTGAGTGCTATACAGCACTCTATGCATGTGCTGCATCATGGTTGCATTCGCAACCTCAACCTGGTCCGCATACTCATCCAGCGCGTCGCCAACCTGCTCGCCGTCAACGGGGATGGCAACATACATGCCTTACGATATATGCGAGGAGAAGCGCACCTTGGACGCCAGTGAAGGTAATGACGACTTTCGGATTGTTGAACCTTGGCTGCCATTGGGGGTGAGCGACAATGAATGTAATTTTACTAGAATACTGTACCCACATATGGGAAGGTAGTCCCCAGTACCTGCTGGCGTCCTTGGACTCAAACGGCGCCGACCGGGCCATCTTGTTCGTGACCCACAACTCACCATTGGCCTGAAGTCACTGAGCCACAGACATGGGCCAGGTCTAAATATTTCCTAAGTTTTCGTCATGTGGTATCGTTATGTCTACGAGGATGATCTCGTTGGACTTGGGATCGACCAATACAATATCGGGCTTATTGCACTTAATTGTCTTATCGGTTTGTATTTTTTCGGCTCGTAGCCTAGTGGCGCGGGGACTGGACTAGCGTACCAGAGGCCTGGGTTCAATTCCGACTTGCACCACTGTCTTTCTCTTTCCGAGTTTGATACGTGCATTTCGTCACGAGTGCGAGCTGCTCCATGGTTCGGAACCCATGTAAAACTGTAGGTCCCCTTCCCCTACTAGGTCGTAGGGTTTAAGCCCGCCCGGGTTGGTACCATCGCATTGGATGAAAAGATGGTCGAAGCGGCAATGAAAAATTGTCCGTGTTTTCCATCCAGTTCAATGTAGCCGTGCTCATAAGGGAAGGTCCTGGCATGGCACCTAATTCCTTCGAGAATGTGGTGTATTGGGCTAATACCATAACGGTAGTTGTGTGGTATTAGCCATCCATGTCAGGTCGCATAAAAAAAAAATTTATTATTGTTGTTATTAAGTAATGAGGTAAAAATGAACACTTCAGGCGAGATGGCGGCGCGCGGCGTGACGCAGCGCCTGATCGACGAGACGCGCGCGGCGACCGAGCTGCGCATGCTGCGCGACGTGACGGAGCGCGCGCGCGCCGGCGCCGACCTCGACGAGCCGCGCGACAACCAGGGAGCCACGCTGGTGCGTCCACACCCCACCACCCCACCTGCACCTTCACAACACCTACACACCACCTTCACCACACCTCCGCGTCACCTCACCTTAATTTTACTAAAAATAAAAAACAAAATAGTTATTAGCCAAATTCATTCTTGTTTCGGAAAGGGTATAGGTTAGGGTATAGAATAACTATAAAACTAAAAAAAAAACTCAAACTATCGGATAAGGTTAAAAACATCAAAATCAGAGAAAAAACGAAATTAATAGATGTAAGGAAAAGAACACGAAAACTAAAGTGGCAATGGGCAGGACACATTTATAGGATAAATAATAACAAATGGACAAAATGTCTAACACAATGGTTTTTTTTTTATGTGACTGGACATGGATGGCTAATACCACACCTTCTGTCATGGTATTAGCCTAACACACCACATGGGAACTAGGTGCCATGCCAGGATCTTCCTTATATTGCACGGCTACATTGAACTGGATGGAAAACACGGACAATTTTCATTGCCGCTTCGACCATCGTTCATTCAATGCGATGGTACCAACCCGGGCGGGATTAACCCTACCACCTAGTAAGTAAGGAAGGGGACCTACAGTTTAACGTGGAATCCGAACCACGGCCAGCCTCTCTCAACGGTCGAATGGTCACCCATCCAAGACCAGACCGGACCCAGCGTTGCTTAACTTCGGAGAGCGATCGCCGAAGTGTCGCGCCACTGGGCTATTGAGGCTGACGAAACCACCAAGACACAGGAAAAGGAAAAAAGGAAGACCAAATAAAAGGCGGGGAGACATCTTTAACCAGCGATTAGACCCTTATGGATGCAAGAAGCGCGGAAAAGAGATGTATGGAATGGTTTCGGAGAGGCCTACGCCTCAGAGGCGACTACACTAAAATGAATTAACTTCCATATATATTCATTCATATTTATACATGTAACCATAAACACCTAACAACAGTGCGGCCCCCTTGTGAAACCCATCTAATCCATTATGGCGACACAGCTATTGATAGTAAACTAAGAACTTCTCGCGTCCATTTCTTTTGTTAACGTTCTTTTGTGTTTGTACGTCTGTAGCTGCACATAGCGTCGGCCAACGGTTACACGAAGGTGGTGGAGTTCCTCCTGGAGCAGCGCGCCTCCACCGACGTGGTGGACCACGACATGTGGCAGCCGGTGCACGCCGCCGCCTGCTGGGGACACGTGAGTGATTTTTTGGCGTTCCGTACCCAAAGGGTGATAACGGAACCCTATTACTAAGCCTCCGCTGTCCGTCCGTCTGTCCCAGGGTTGATCTCTTATTCCGTAATAGGTAGGCGGCTAAAATGTGTACAGAGTATGTATTCATTTTGCCGCTATAACAACAAATAGGTAAAATAAAAAAAATATAAAAGTTAAAGGGGGCGCCCATACAAAATACCAAATTTTTTGGTGTTAAATCATGTATCACGGAACCCTTCATGTGCGAGTCCGATCCGCACTTGGCCGGTTTTTTACTAGCTTGGAGTAAACTGACAACTGCTAATGTCACTGTGGAATTATTTCGCCATGTTTATTGTAATGATGTCTGACATTCAAGATGTGTTCAAGACGTTTGAATGGGACAACATGGTATTAACACTAGTGGAGATTTTCTTCGCTTCGCCGATGACATTGTTCTTCTGTCAAATTCCCGAGTTCAACTTCAGACCATGCTGGATGACCTTTATGAAGCATCGGTAAATGTAGGTCTGAAGATGAACCGGGACAAAACCAAGGTCATGGCGACCGAGGTTATGAGGGGAGGACATGTCGTTATCGATGGAGAAGGGATCGAACAGGTTGAAGAGTACTTATATCTCGACCAAATTCTGCGGCTTGGTAGACAAGGACTGACTAAGGAGGTTGAGAGACGAATTCAACTGGGTTGGGCTGCCTTCGGAAAGCTTAAATACGCTCTGAGGTCTGACCTTCCGCAAAATTTAAAGACCCGGATATATGACCAGTGCGTGCCATGCTGGGAATATCGCTACGGGATATGGTGCGCAACGAGGCAATCCGCCGACGTACCAAAGTAGTTGATATTGGACACCGGGTGGCTAAGCTCAAATGGTAGTGGGCTGGTCATGTCAGCCGAAGAGACGACGACTGTTGGAGTAACCGTGTCCTACACTGGCGGCCGTGGACAGGAGAACGGAGTGTGGGAAGACCACCCGTCAGGTGGGACGACGGCATCAAGTGCGTCGGCAGAAATCAGTGGTTCCGTACCGTTGAAGGCCGGGGGGACTGGAGGAAAATTGGAGAGGCGTATGTCCAGCAGTGGACGCAAACACGCTGACTGACTGACATTCATTATTCGTCCGTTAGTATTGTCATTGTGAAATGGCTCGAATACAAGGGGTAAACAGAATGTCAATGTCAATCAATTGCAATATATTATAGATACTCGAATGGCACCTAGTCTCCAATTGGTATTGTTATGAAGGTGGTTAAAGTTAACAATTATATTTTTTAGAAATATTTAGGCTGATTTTGAAGAATTTTTTCGGTAAGATTGAAAAATAAAAATGAAATTGGTCTTGTGCGAGTTTGAAATATATAAATAAATAATCAAAATAAATTATTCGGTCACTTAATCATAAGGGGATTGAGATACCTCCCACTTTAGACTTTTTATATGATAAAAAAACCATCAGCTGCCAACCTTGATGTACACGCATCAGTTTTAAGCTGTCCCCAATGTTCAGTCCGGTTTTAGGTTTAATTTTATCTTTAGTTATATTATTAAATTAAATTTAAAAAGTTAGCCTAAAATTGTGAAAAAATGTATACACTTTAAAAGATTAAACGGTTTTCTACTCACGGCATGATTTGTGCGGTGCACGACGTTTCGAAATTCTGACGGCTGAAACACGACACATTCCTCGCATCGTCCGTGAGTCCATTGAAATCGCCAAGCACGATAACTTTAATCGAGAAGACTCATTGAAGTTATCTCCCATGTGGAATCCAGTACTTGCTCCCCTAAAAATCCGGAAGGCAAAGGCTTGCAGTGAAAGTCAAGACACAGTTAGCGCCTTTTGCCTTTCCCTGGATCTCCGGAACGCAGCCGCTCAAGACGTACTACCCACAACTACAGTCTTCGCCAAAGGCGGAACACGTCAAATTGACAGTTCCCCGTTGGCCGCCGCTGGACACGGTAGCTCACCTGGAGACGAGCCAAACGTTTCGCTCGAAACGTAGTGCTCCGCACAAATCATGCCGTGAGTAGACAGCCGTTTAATCTTTTAAAATGAACAGTAACCACGGTAATCTAAAAACTTACATAAATGTATACACTGTAAATAATAATAATAACACAATGTACACCATTTTGTTTGTTCTAGTTGGAAGTCTTGGAGTTGCTGGTGCAATATGGAGCCGACCTCAACGTTAGAAATAAACACGATGAAACGCCGGCAGGTGAGTTGCATACATCCAAATGTGTCGTCCCACCGCTTCTCTGAAGAGTTATGCAGAGATGATTTAAACCTTTCAGCACATATACGTCTCTTCATCCATCATACATGTTCTTCTTCGTCATACATGCCCTTTTTAAAATGTGGGGCTGCTTTTGCTATGTTTACCTGACTTTTATGAAGAATTTTGTCAACTGGTCATAGTGCATTTTCCTACTATCAGGTACTTACATACGTACCCGTAATCATAGAGCATGTTTGATGAGAGCATGAATCATAGATCTGTAGAGGATGCTGGTAATAAAAAAAAACATTAATGACAAAGACGCACCTTAACCTGTTGGAAGTGTCATTCATTAACATTCAGTCGAATATTCAGGCTTTCGAGATTGACACCTGTCGATAACACCAATATGGTGTCATATTTGGTGGTGTCATATATGGTGTCATTCAATCGTGGGCATAACATTGTCAACCGAAGTTATATAGTTTTCTCGTCATAAATGCAAACGGTGGGTTAGAGGGTGATTGGCAAACCCAAACTTAGAAACATTTTTTTTGTTTTTGAGACACGGTGCGATAAAATCTAATTTAAATATCCTCATGGTGCAATCAACCGAACTAGAAATTCGGGTGTTATTGGGTCATATATGATTTATTTTCAGCTCGTGGTGTAAGGGCTAGAGGAATTGCCTTTCATGAGAGAAGTTATAGGCTGATGGGGAGATGTCAGATGATATAATGAATGAAATATGAAAAAATTAAAATAAAAACAGAAAGTTTGCACAACTTGGCGACATCAGGGGAGGCCTTCGCCAGCAAAAAGCTGAAGAAGAATACTGGTATAATCAAAAGAATATAAAACATGGTTGTTTGTGCAGACATATGCGAGGAGGGTGAGATGCGCGCGCGCGTGGTGCGGCTGGCGGCCGAGCAGGAGGAGTCGCGGCGGCGCGCGGCGGCGGCGGCGGCGCGACACTCCGCCGGCTCCGAGCGGCTGCGCGGCGCGCGCCGCTCCTCCTCCACCGCCAGCAGTAGCAGGTGCGCGTTTCATCCAATGCGGTGGTACCAACCCAGGCGGGCTGAACCCTGCCACCTAGTAGGGGAAGCGACCTACAGTTTTACATGGGTTGCGAACCATGGAACAGCTCGCATTCGTAACGAAATGCACTTATCCATCTCAGAAATAGAAAGAAAGAGAGAGAGAAAAATGAGAGAGAAGACATTATATAAAGATTACACCCAATCGAACCCGAGACCTCGTGAGGTATCCTCAATTAATGACATAGCCAGGATATTCCTGGCTTACGCCATATGCCACACTTAACATAAACAAAATTCAGTATCTCAAACCATTTGGGCAGTATACACAGTTGAAGCGGCCAAGTGACGGTTTTTTCTGATTTTAAATATAAATATTTCGAAGTGAAAACATATTTATTTTAAAATGTAATATAGCCTATGTTAGACAGTGATAATGTAGCTTTCCAATGGTTAAATGTTTTTTTTTATCAGTTCAGTAGTTCCAAAGATAACCCCGTACAAACAAACACAAAAACAAACACAATCCAACCTTACCTCATAATATAATAGTGTAGAAGATACAATCTCAACACATAGAAAATTATCAGATAAACACATTCAAATCGTCATCATAAGATGGGCAAGAGAATGGATATTAGAATGAAAGTGATGAAAGTGCGTGTGCAGGGTGCGGTCGGTGCGGCGCACGTCGCTGCGCGAGAAGCAGCTGGCGGCGAAGGCGGACGCGCGCGGCGAGGCGCGCCTGCGCGAGACCTTCGACAACTCACACGAGGACGACGCGCAGGTAAAATTAATAAATACAGTCTTGGAGAACATTTGGCGACTTCTGTATGCATTGTCGTCGTTGTAGTTGGCTCATTGTTGAAGCGCCTTTGACCGTCGATTTGTTTCTGTTTTATATTTATAAATTATGTTTCATCACTAGTTGGTATACAGGTGAATTTTTCAAGTGTGCCTTCATGGCCAAATCAGAAACAATAAGAAATTGCGAAAAGCACTGAATGAGGCCGATTTTGATAAAAACTAAAACTGCATTATTCTATTTTTGAAAAAAAAAAATTCCTTATTCTGATTTGGATAAGTGCATTTCGTGTAACATTACTTGACAGATTGTTTTCGTATAGATGACAGTATTGACTGTTCCCATACATGTGTGTTATTTTTCTCAAATAAACGTGCTCGATTCCGGCCTAGAAAAACCTTTTTGTTTTTAAATGGAATAATGCAGTTTTATCCTTAGATGAAAAAGGAATGGATAGGGGACTAAACAAATTTTACGGTCCGTCAAAAGTAAGCTCAGTCAGCCGATATGCTCTCAGTCGGTGTCAGACGTCAGTGATGAATTCAGTTGGGCGAGATTTCAAAGTATCAACAAAATGTCGTCTTGTGTTGTTGAAAAATATGGAAATAACGCCATAAAGGACAACAAGAGCAATGGAATCACATTCCACGTATAAGTGCAAGCATATTCAGTATATTTTTAGTTTAGTTGACCTGAAACCTTTTATGTGTTGTAAAGGCGCAAACAGGGTTGGCACAAGCAAACATAAACTGTCAGTTCGATTTTTATTTTTGTTTTCATTTCAGTATTATATATTGAACTAAATTTTTTTTAAAAAACAAGTAGGGCTGCCAAAAAACAATAGTCTACGTACTGTTTATTATTTTTTATAATGTCGTTTAGGATGTTTGTATAATATGTCTTAGTTCTGAGGCTGTGATAAAAAGGTACATCCTTGAAAATGGTCAAAATTTTACATGTGACAGACAGCTCGTTTCCATAAAGATTAAAATTCTCAAGTCGTTTCTTGGCTCAAATGTCCTTTTGTCATTGAATGAGTATTCATTCCTTCAACCTGCTACATTTAATCATAGACTCCATCTTCTTAGAGCTATTATCGAAAAATATGTAAATGTAAAACTTTATCATGTACATAAAACCAATCCGGGGATTAAAGCCGCCACAAAAGGACAAAAGCGTAATAAACTGAACCTATTTGAAGAAAATAAAAAAAAATTAAAAAGAAAGAACTTAGTGGTTTATCAAAATACCATCACACATTTACGGCGAACGGCAATAATCATTAACAGGTTTTACATAACACTGTACTGACTATTATCATTATTATTCTATTTTTTAGCATCTAAAACGCATTGAACGAAATTTTTAAATGCATAAAATGCAAACATGGACAATTCAAGAATAATCAATATTATTTGTTTTGCAATGTTTGACCCATACTTGCAATACATTAATGATTCCCTCTTTGTGTTTATTTTATTTTATGATTTCAATATTTACAAATTGTGTATATTCGACTTTATTAATTTATCCTTAATATCGATGTTTTTTACTCAGAATAACGATGGTTTAATGAATGATTCCATTAATATTTTTTTCATTTTCCCACTTGCAAATTCGCGAAAAGATTATTTGATGCCTTGTTAACTATACAATCATGGTCCTACTTGTTCTGACCACTATCACTAAATAGGAACCTTAATATTTTAATGCACAATACAATATATTGTTATTTATTTCCGTGATCATTTTTGGCAACCCTGCCGTTTTCACTTTCATTTTTCATTTAGTTTTGACGCGCCATTCTGCTCAAAGGGCTTAGGATGCGCGCATCGTTGATGTGTCATAATGGATTAGGATGAATTTTGCACTATATCTACGACCAGATGTCACAAATGTCACCATCCCTTTTTCTCACGCTATAACTAATTCAATTTAAGGAAATTGTTGTCTCATTTCATTCTTCCGCGATTAGATGAATCTATTTGTCACTTTTTCGCATGATTCATTTCCTTATACCTTTGTCCTGCTCTTTTACCCTTTACGTATTAGAGTTTGGTGTGCATGTAAAAGTATAGGTGTGTGAGTTTTTTTAAAAATAGGAACGCTTTTGAACTATCATCAGTATGGAGGTACCGTATCCATTCTTTTTCATCTAAGGTTTTATCACTATTTTAAAACTTACGCGGGACATAACTATAATATTTAGTTTAGTTATATACCACTATCGCGACGGGTATATTCTCCTGAAGATGGAGAACATATGTGAGGCTCCAAAACCTCGAGCAGCACGTTCTGCTCCTTATACCGGCGGTATGCCGTCAATGTAAATATTATTGCAGTTTAAATTTTTTTCGAAATCGGCATTTTTTGCTATAGCTTATAGTTTCGGATTAGGCCATGAAGGCACACTTGAAAATTTCAACTGCATAATGAACATTTATTTTCTCGTCATCATTGAATTTATTTATTATAAATTTACACCAATCCACACGTCACTCTTTCTGCTCATCGGCGAGTTTGTGCGCCGAAGTCTTCTTTCTACATCAGTCTACACATACCTTAAGCTATTGGTAGAACATCAGTTTTTTTTTTATGCGACCTGAAATGGATGGCTAATACCACACAACTACCGTTATGATATTAGCCCAATACACCAAATTCCCGAAGGAATTAGGTGCCATGCCAGGATCTTCCCTTTAAGAGCATGGCTACATTGAACTGGATGGAAAACACGGACAATTTTTCATTGCCGCTTCGACCATCTTTTCATCCAATGCGATGGTACCAACCCGGGCGGGCTTAAACCCTACCACCTAGTAGGGGAAGGGGACCTACAGTTTTACATCGATTCCGAACCATGAAGCAGCTCGCATTCGTGACGACATTGACGGTGACGCATTTATCGAACTCGGAAAGAGAAAGACAGTGTTGCATGTCGGTATTGAACCCAGGCCTCTGGTACGGTAAGCCAGTCCCCGCGCCACTAGGCTACGAGCCGCTCAAAGAAAGGTTTGTTGTGTAAACTATATTAGAGCAAATAGCTCGTGTTGCTAGCATGCGGGTTTTTCATTGCCCTCTATGCTGAGCAGAACGTAAATTTTAGGTCAGCAGCTCGTGGGAGGAGTACTCAGCTGCCAGCACAGCGTGTAGTCAGACTGGTCAAAAAGTTTGGTCCAAGCTGTACCTGAGTGGTCAGTCTGAGTTCTCACCTAAATTGGCGTTTACGGCAAACCGATCGACTGGCGTTTTCTCCAAACTCCATACAAGTTTTTACTAGATATTCTGTGGTTTTACTTCTTCAAGCTGTCAAATCAAACACGGACTTCCGATTTGTATGAAAACGCGCAGTGGACGTAAACGGCAACGTCGACGTATTTACGGCAACGTTGAGTAAGCTGTCAAATCAAGCTAGGACTCGCAAATGTTAGTTCGCTTAACGCCCGCTGCGCGCGCTCTTCAATTTGTCCATACATTTGAAAACGCCAGTCGATCGGTTTGCCGTAACGCCAATTTAGGTGACAACTTGGACTGCCGGCTCTGCCTTCAACATCACACTAGCCTTGGATCGTACATATCTTCTAGTCCACAACGCACAGGAGTCGCTAACTGTCGTTGAGCCATTCATGGTACCAGATTTTACCACCACAGCGTATAATGTAGGTGAAGAATTTATCATCATGTTCACGCAGGTCAATGAATGAAGTATAAAAATCCCCCGCTTAGTTTCTCTTTGAAATAAAAAGATGCACCCAATGTATCCTGTCACGTTGGTAACACAACAATTAAGCAATTATTTTATTGCAATCCATTAAAACACTAGCGACACTGAATGACTGGAAGGTCATCTTATTTGTTAATTTATTTTATATCATACAGGCAGCCTAGGCTGATGTGTCTAAATCGAGTAAATAGTTCATTGTTTTCTGGTTACCGCAGTGAAACCGTCCGTCCGTCCGTCTGCGCGTTCTTCTGTCCGTCTGTCCATTCGACCATTGTATTTTAACTCCCGGTGAAGTTTCTTGTTGGTTCTTCTGGTGGTAAAAAAAATAAGAATCCATTAGTGTGGAGTAAAATAAACGAATAAATTTCTAAATACTTAACATCGCAGTAAATTATGTAAGGGGTGAGCAGTGAGGTGCTTCTCGAATAGTAAGCCACTTAAAAGTTGACCAACAAAAGTACCCGCAGTTGCAACCAGTTGCATCACAAAAGGATCTTGGAATCACAATCAGCTTTAATTTGAACTGGAAACCTCATATCACCCAAATTGTTAAAAAAAGCCAACTCTCTTATAAAAAGGCATTTCATGTGCTGACTCCAGAAGTTATGCTCAAAATCTACAAAACGTTTGTACGGCCCTTCTGGAATATGGATTCCAGATCTGGCAACCTTACTTTGCCAAAAACATCCAGCAGCTAGGACGGGATAAAGAAGATTCACCAACCTAACCAGAGCTGCGAAGAGAGACTTGAAGCTCTAAATCTGCCTACTTTAGAGTCACGCCACGATTACGAAAATGATTAAAGTATGTCTTAACCCAACACAACAAAAAAAGTTCATTTTAAATAAAAAATATTTCCAATAGATTCACAAAACAACAGACAAAATCACCTAAAACATATCGGTCAAATGTCAGGGCTAATGCTTAAAAAACCCAACTCATTATCAATCACCCCTAAACGGAGACCGAGGCCGATTTTGATAAAAACAAAAACTGCATTAAGGTGGCCTTTCCCAACGGGGCAAACTCATTCGCAGGCAAGGTACAAAATCGTGCTGTTGCGCTCTGAGACCTTCTCTGTTTAAAAAACAACAGGCTCCGTAATGACGAGGATACAACATGTCCAGAAAGCAGACAATGCGCATTTTGCTTGATACACATGTTTTATTTGGTAAGATTTACGAAAATTTTTATTACCAAACGACTCATAGCTAAAAGTAAATCACGATGCTGTAGTAAAAAATCAAACAAAAACCAAATTAATTATAAGTGTTAATGAAACAAGCTAGGTTTGATGACTAACTTTTTTTGATGTTTTTGTTTTATCCTTGAGTAATCCACGTCCAAATTTATTGTATAAAGTGCGCAAAAAATCGAAGCTGTTTTGAGTATAATTTTGGATCTCTGACAAGAAATATGCGCATGGAGTTGAGCAGGAATGCCCCACCTTAAGGTGGCCCAACCCGGCGGGCCTAACTCATTCGCGGGCACGGTACAAAACCGTGCTGTTGCGTCTGGGACCTTCTCTGTTTCAAAGAATAAGACAGCCTCCGTGATGAGGAAGATGCAAAATGTCCACATAAAAGACAATGGGCATAGTGAATGATTTGGTAAGATTTACGAACATTTTAATTTCGAAACGACTTATAGCTAAAAGTAAACCACGACCGCTGTAGTCAAAAATCTAACAAAAACCAAATAGATCATAAATCTTGATTAAATAAGCTATGTCTGATGACTAATCTTTTTACGATGTTCTTACTTTATCATTGCGTAATCTACCTCCAAAGTTATTGTGTAAAACGCGCGAAAAATTCGAACTTTCGGACCTTATAACCTATAAAGCAAACACAATTTTACAATGCCAATGGTCATCAGACATCTAGTTCGGTCAAATAAAGATATTTTGACCAAAATTTTGGATCTCTGACAAGAAATATGGGCGCGATCTTCTTTCCCCTTTTGTATGGGGAGATGAGCGGGTTGGGCCGCCTTAAGTGGTGGTTATTGGGTGATTTATTTTATTTATTTTTATTTTTATTTTATTTTATTCGGGAAATATACAGTTTTACAAATAAACATAGAAAAGAGCATAAAGAAAATGACATAGAACCAATGAAATTTCCACATAAAAATAATATCATATTAAGATGGCGTTCAACATAAGACAGTAAAAAAAAAAAAATCGAAATTAACAAAAGTTCCAAATAAAACAATTTTCAAAACAGATTACACAGTTAGGAAACACAAAACATTATATTCATAACAGAAGCTTATACATATTCAAAGCTAAACCTAGTTAAATAGAAACAAAACCCTAAATTATGCATCAAATATGAAAAAAAAATATATATAAACAAAGAAGGAAAAAAAAATCCTTAGTGCTTAATATATTTCACAACATCTTTAAACATGGTTTTTTTCATGTTTTGTTTCATGATATGAAATAAGTTAAAAATGGCGGTAACTTTTTCAGTCTTGCAATATTACCTTCCCGTAAATTATTTTGTTGTATTTACCTAATTTAACATTCAATAATGTAAGTTTTCTTTATCTGTTCTATTGTCTGTTCTATTTCTGTCCGTCAACAGCATATCAATCACTGCTTAAAAGAACTACAAATTACATTTTTATGCAAATCACGAATGGAGATTTCAAACGTCGGAATAACACATATTTAATGAAGTATCGTGATCGGCTACTTTCGCGCATGGCGATCCGAGCACACGCCGCATAATGATAATGCTATGCACTATATGCACATGGGACATGCGCGCGCACCGTGAAAGGGAAAATGGCTTGCGTGCATGCCGCTTTGATTGCAGCGACAATCTTAAATGCATCTCGGTAAATCTTTTAATTTATGCACTGCTTTGCTGAAAGTGCTGCGTTGTTCGAGGGTGAACTTGAACGGTGAATAGTAAAAATGGTAAAGCATAAAACAGTATGTGATGGCTAAGCTGTTGTGAAGAAATTGTCAAGAAATGCCTGTACTCCTACAACTTGGGGAGTTTTCAAACGTAATTTGATCAAGTGCGATAGCTTTTGCTCATAGTCCGCAAATCCGCTTTTTGTCAAGCGCGGCGTATGGCATACGCCAGAACCTCGCGTTGCCCGACGACGCCCATTGGCTTTCGAACGGTGCTGCGAAAACCATGTCGTCCGGCCAGGTCCTTCACACCATTTTTGGAGAATAATTGTACTTTGGGGGAAATATCGGCAGAGTCGATTCATAGTTAAGGCCCTATAGATAAAGTATCTAGAGGATCGGTAGGTTCTTATTTTCGGAATTTCAACGGTGAAAAAGTGCATTCCCTTCCTGTTACGCGTGGAGCGGTGGTAGAAAAGAAGTATGGTGCCTCGCTGACCGGTTTTTAATTTTGTAATGTTATCTGGAAAGGAAAGTGGGCTAAAAGCACCAGGAGTTGACACAAAATGAAACAAGTCTGTAAGTTGAAGTAAATTAAATAATTTCAGCGGACCAAGTGGCGATGTTATGTCGAAGGAGAGATATTGGGAGATTTGTAGTAACAATACAGGAAGATGTAGCGCCATCTGTAAATCTGAATTTTTCAAGTGTGCCGTCATGGCAACATTCGAAACTATAAGAAAAAGCGAAAATTACTCAAAGTTTATAAATAAATTTATATTATTGTACTTTGTTTTGATCTGATTTAAAAAATATTAATTTTGTACTCATTTTGATTCAATACTGTATTTTGTTTTATGTGATATTTCATTTTGTTATCATTTGATATTGGATAATGTGTTAATATTAAATTGTTATGTGTTAAAAATGTTCTAATGCCTAACGGTGAAAGGAATGAATAAATAAATAAATAAATAAATAAAAGGAGCCATGGGGTCGATTTTGATAAAATTTAAAACTACTTACAATACTATTAGATTTATGAAAAAAAAAACCGCCCAAGTGCGTGTCGGACTCGCACACGAAGGGTTCCGTACAATCGTACAAAATTTAACACTAAAAAAATAACGTTTTTGTATGGAGCCCCCCTTTCTTTTTAAATATTATTTAATCTTACCTATTTGTTGTTATAGCGGCAGAATAAATACATACTTTGTGAAATTTTCAGCTGCCTACCTATTACGGTTCATGAGATACAGCCCTGTGACAGACGGACGGACGGACGGACGGACGGACAGCGGAGTCTTAGTAATAGGGTTCCGTTTTCACCCTTTGGGTACGGAACCCTAAAAACCAGCCAGGAATTGATTATTACACCGGCTAACAATGTCGCTTATTAGGAACAAATTTTGTTCAGTAATGTCAAACGGCAAACTAAAGAAAAGGGCCTATTTAACATTAAGTCAATTTAGGTAATGTAAGAACAAGAAAATACAATTTTTGTTAAAAATTTGCCCTTTCCTTTAGTTTTCCTTTTGAATCTATTTTACAGTATGTGTTCTTTATAAGCGACACTATTGGCTGGTGCAATATTACAAGATGCGTTATTTTCTCCAAATTAACAAGTTCGATTCCCGGCAAGAAAAATATATTTTATCCGAAATCGAATAATATAGTATTCGTTTTCCTCCATGAATCCGTTGAGTGTTTTTCGGTATTCGTTGAGTAATCCACGACCACTTATTTCATAAAACGCGCGAAAATATCTTACTTGAGGACCTTATAACTTAGTAATCATAATTTTCATTTTCAAAATTTTACAATGCCAATGGTCATGAAACGTTTAGCTTGATCATATAACTGTTGTTGTTGTTGTTGTTGTTGTGCTTCGGGCTTGTTTCCGCACTTAGACGGCAATACATCCATTGTACGTGTCAAGAAGCTCCACCAGCTGTCACGTCAGCCAGCCAAGCTCTTCCACGAAGCGCAGCAGCCTTTTTGGACTCTTCCACACTTCCTGGGCAGTTCCTGTGGTTTCAAGGAACTGGAGTCGTATGTTAGCCACCTCTGGACAATCCAATGTTGCATGCGAACTACTCCTACAACCGCTATTGAGACGATGCTGTGTCTGCCGCCACTAGATCTGTTTATACAACAGGAGGCGGCAGCTGCAGCCGCAAGAATCAATTCACTAGGACTTTGGAGGAATAATGAACTCGCCTCTCACACAACCATCTTGCAGAATGCCATTAAAGAAAATCCGCTAATAGCTGCTATGTGTGATAGGATAAGTAAGACGTATGTGTTCAACAGACAATACAACATCGAACATGTCGAACTGCCACAGGATCAATCGGGTATCCACGAGGTCAGGATCTATACAGACGGTTCAAAGACGGGGACAGGTACAGGGGCAGCAGCCTTTTCTTTAGACCTCAATATTAACAGATCGCTATCTCTGGATGCTAAAAGTTCCATCTTCCAGGCAGAATGCATTGGCATCATTGAAGCTGCCTCGGCAATTCAGGACAGGGGTATGTCTGATTACAACATCAGAATTCTTACAGACAGCGCAGCGGTACTCCGTGCATTGTGCAGCTACACCTTCAACTCAGGGCTGATTCTCCAGTGCCACCGCGCACTGGAAGTTATAGCGAGGAGAAACAAGGTAACATTGCAGTGGATCAAAGGTCACAGCGGATCCCACGGCAACGATGCAGCGGATGAGCTCGCCAAAAAGGGCTCCAGCCTGCGCCCAATCGGCCCGGAACCGTATGTACCCTTGCCATTTAGTGAGCTGAAGGCGTGGCTTCGCAGGCGTACGACTTCAGCGCACAAAGAACGATGGTTAAACTCCAGGGAGTGCAGACAGTCGAGAGCGGCCGTTCCAGAGTTAGATCCGCGCCTCTCGAGGAGACTTCTTCATCTTAGCAGGAGTAAGTTACGTATTGTGATAGGCCTCCTAACGGGGCACTGTCCACTAAATAAGCATTTATTCACTCTTGGTGTCACCGACAGCGCCCTCTGTAGAGCTTGCATGGAGGAGGAAGAGACCGCCGCTCACGTTATCTTGGATCATATAACTGTTTTGAGTATACATTTTGATCTCCGACATGAAATGTGCGCATGATCTTCTTTGTACGTTTGGGTAGTTGAGTCGTGACATTAGTCGGAAGCAGGACGAAGGTCACGACTAATACTTTTTCCGATTATTTTCAAAATCTGATTACAATGCTTCAAATGTAGATGTCACTGAAACTCAAATTAATGAGATAACGGTAATGTCGTATCCATTAAATACATACAATTATCAAGTTAAATCAGGGCTGACTCTAAGTGTCCGATACCAAAAACGTTTTTGGTGACGACGGCAATAAGATTGATAGCTCAATCATTGCAGTCAAAATGCCTTAGCGTAGGATCAATACGCAAAAACATCATCAGCGCCATCTAGCAGAAGATAGGGGAAGCCTTGTGTCGATTCGAATATAATTGAGAAATACGTTGGCTGACGTAATTGTCGGGATAGCTCAGTTGGTTTAGAGCAGTGGACATGTAATCCAAAGGTCGCTGGTTCACGTCCTGCTTCCGACGAATGTCACGACCAATACTTTTTCAGATTATTTTCAAAATCTGATTACAATGCTTCAAATGTAGATGTCGCTGAAACTCAAATTAATGAGATAACGGTAATGTCGTATCCATTAAATACATACAATTCGCAATAATATTATCGTTTACCATAAATTGTACACTCCAGCCTTAGTTTCCATGTGTCCAAACCATTCATACCTAACGGTATTTATTTATTGAGTGAGCTGGGCTGCTGAAATAGAAATATCGTGTTTGTAACTGTACCCTGCGAACTCAATATCCGTATTGTATTTGTCCAATATACAGGTTGTATTTTTGGATTTACAAAACAAAAACTTTTTTTCTTCTTCAAAGTTTCTAGTTATCGAGATATTCATTTTTGAAATGTATGTTATTGTCTAGTGTTACGCAATGTGTGCATAAAATAGGTCTTGGCATGGAACCTAGATGCCACGTGGCTAATGTCATGACAGTAGATGTGATATTTAGCCATTTATGTCCAGTTACATACGTTCCCACGAACTTACGGAACATTCGATCTTTTCACACTAAATCAATGAATTACTTTGCATGAAAAGTCTTAACTTTCAGAAATTATTGATTAACCTTTTTGGTTGATTTTCAATAACAATAATAATTTCCCTAATTTAATGAGCTGGCCGTTGCAACATGCTGTATATACATAGTTAATTGGGAGTGCGTGTCTTGCTTAACTTAGCGCGGTCCGTCGGAACAAGCAACTAATTGATAGCTTGAAGACTTGAGCACCAAATGTGCACTCAGGCCTATGCAGAATTGAGAGTGCTCATTTGGGTAATGTTTGTATCGCTATGTTGTAAGAAGAAAATATTGCTAAACCCGACAAAAATTGCGAACTCGATTGTGTCGACATGTGTCAAAGGGCCTTTTCCACCATGTGCTGATGAACTTAATCGGCACTTGTGTTTGACACACATTCATAAGACATACATTTGTGTTTTTTATTTGAAATAATCTAGGATCTACGTCCGTATGTTTAGTTTTTTTTACTAATCTTATATCCATGAAATATTTGTATCAAAATGTTTAACGCCATATATCATGGATATAAGTTAAGTTATCAAAAAAATAAAGACGTACAGACGTAGCTCTCAGTTGGTTTATGTATTTTGCAAAATTTGAGAAAGACATTTCTTATTTTGGCATGGCACCTAATTGCTTCGTGAATGTGGTGTTTTGGGCTAATTTCGTAACGGTAATTGTTTAGTATAAACTAGATGGCTAATACTAAACAACTACCGCAACTACCATCAGCCGCAATTATTTATGCATTCAGCTGAGCGCAGCAGCCTTGGGATCTTCTAACCGTTTGTTTTTATCTAAATATTAACTTTCGTAATCAGAGTGAACCTGTCTGAACTTAGTACGAGATTAGCACCGGACTAACCATACAAAAACCGGGTTCACATTTTGCGTCGCAAGCCATGCGTCGGTTTCGCAAAGATCTCTGCAGATAGCACAAGAAGCCACAGCGTGCTTGCCGGCTGTGTCGACGCGTGCGTTTGTGAAACCGCGTATCAGCCGCATTCTGTAATTGGCGGATTCGGGCAACACTTTTGCGTCACTTCGGTGTAAACGATGCGCTGTTTAACGATAATTACTCGTCGGTCGAGAAACAAATGCAATGCATCGGTTATATTGGTGATGTTGGCAACAGCGATGGGTCATTCCGACCTTTAAAGAGGAATGCGTTCCCGATTCCCATTCGTGCTCCACAAGTTGGAATGACCTCCGCGAGGAAGGAATTCGAGAATCTGCAAAAACTCCGGAATTGTTGTAGGGCATTGGAGGGGTACTAATCAGAATCTGCAAAAACTCCGGAATTGTTGTAGGGCATTGGAGGGGTACTAATCAGAATCCGCAAAAACTCCGGAATTGTTGTAGGGCATTGGAGGGGTACTAATCAGAATCTGCAAAAACTCCGGAATTGTTGTAAGGCATTGGAGGAGTACTAATCAGAATCTGCAAAAACTCCGGAATTGTGTAGGGCATTGGAGGAGTACTAATCAGAATCTGCAAAAACTCCGGAATTGTGTAGGGCATTGGAGGGGTACTAATCAGAACCTGCAAAATATTCGGAATTGGTTCCAGGATTCCACTGAGAATTTTGTAATAACCAAAAAAGTAAGATAAGTAAAAAGAAGTTCATGCAAGAGTTTCCCTAAAATGTTTGGAAACAATTGGAATTAAAAGGTTGTGTGTTCTTCGCCTCCACAATAAACTGTTTGGAAGGTGATGCGGATTGGGAGTAATAAAAGCTCTAGGAATGGTTTGGACTCGGAACTGTTTGGACTTGGAATGGTCTGGACTCGGAATGGTTCGGTCTCGGAATGACCTATCGCCGCGCCGCCGCCGCGCCGGTTGGCAATACAACTTACAGCGTGCACAAATGCCAGTGGTTTAATACAAACCTACCACCTTTCCGGCTGGTTTCTTCTAGCAGCTTACAGTCGGTATGTTAGTCAGTAATATTCAAGTGGTTACACCAGTACTGTGTCCAATTCATATTTTTTTATTATATATTTTAGTGACCCATTGCCTAGTGGTTAACAATTGCGGTTTTGTTGTGTCGACGACCGCTGGTTCCAATTCCAGGGTATGCAGATATTCAAATGTACATTTTCTTTGAGAATGCGGGTCACCTAATGGTTTGGAAACCACGTAAAACTGTAGGTCCCCTTCCCTATTTACGAGGATGTCGGCTAAACCCGCCCGGGTTGGTACCACAGCACTGGATGAAAGATGGTCGAAGCGTTTCATGGCGATTTAATTTGTTTCTGAGTTAGGTCCCCATCCGAAAGCACGTCCACAAAGAAGCTTCGCTTCAAAAAAGTCGGCATTTAATTTTAAATCTCTTATAGTTTGGATCTTACATATGTAAAACTTTTATTTGCTAGGTGGTATGGCTTAATACCTGCAGAGGTCTCAATATGATGATGTTTTGTTCGTGTTGTCCTGTCGTCAAATAATGTATGTTTAATCGACCGTGAAGCAAGGCAAGGAGTGAAGCGTTAAGTAAATGTATGTAGGTATAATCTTAACTATATTAAGACATACACACATGTCACATTCCTTGGAAGAAAAGTGAACCTAACATTCATTTTCCCGATATACTTATGTGAAAATGTTGGAAGAAAATATTGCTTTACATTTGCGGCGGTTGTACATTCTGTAATAGGAACAAGATAATGAAACGACAGATGTATAGTTTCATTTTTATCACCACGTATTCGCTCGCCCGCAAGTACTTTCTCCGCTTTCGGCCAATCATTATTACGACTCTCGTTAATTACGCCCCACATTACTGGGGCTATTTTAAAATGTTTTGCATTAAGTAATTGTCGGTAGAGAGAATATAACAGCTGTACTGTTCCATTTGTCGTATGCGCAACTTCTTACATGTGCCTCAATGATGCAATGCGATCGTTGCTTTACCGTTCTATAAAAAATATTTTTGGATACACATGGTGGCCCCCTAAAAATATTTATTAAAATCGAGTTTGAGTTATCTGAACGGTATTGGAGAGGGCTTATCAGAATTTGACAAAGACAGATCCGCCGCCTTCTACAATTGATTGAGTATATACCGTAGTACAGAGTGGTCAGTGCGAGTTCTCACCTAAAATGGCGTTTACGAAACTTCGAACTTACGTAAAAACGTCAAAATCCATGCAAGTTTTTACTAGATATTCTGTGGGTTTACTTCTTCTAGTGGTCAAAATGATATCATACATCAGACTATCGATTTTCTTGAAATAGCGAAGTCGGCGTAAACCGTAACGTCGACGTATTTACGGCGATAGAGAGTATGCTGTCAAATCAAACTCAAACTCGCAAATATTACATTCTCCGTACATTTGAAAACGCCAGTCGATCGGTTAGGCGTTAACGCCAATTTAGGTCACAACTGGGACTAGGGGGTCTGATCTGACATCAGGTCGTCAGGTTGGTAATAATTCTGGGCACCATAATTCTGAAAAGTATTCTTTCGATATCATTCTTTGCCAGTTGATCAGTAGCATCATTACAGTGACAGTCATGCCATGAACAGGGTACCATAAACTAACGAAACGTGCGTGCATATTTATTAGAGCGATCGATCTCTTCCGACGCTCTGGGGCGAGACCTCAGAGAGCACAGCACCTACGTATTTTCTTTTATGTTTAACTTTTCAATACAATAATGTCTAAATAATAATCATAATAATATTGCAAATGTGCATGCAATGTTACTAACTCGTTGTTTTGATTATTTGTTCAATTTTTTTATTAAAATAATTAGTATGAAGAACGAGTTGACGAATCAGGAGTGTTCTCAGGAGAGGTCATGCATTGTCACTTTGACTATATTTTAGTATTCTGGTAATCGATCACACGAAATAAGTGGCACGAAATGGAACATTTCAATGTTTTTCGAATTCAGCGCTAACGAAAACCGACTTATTCGTTCTACGAGCCGTAAATGAAACATAAAGTAGGTGAGAAGGCATATACTTATTTAGTGAAGATTCAAAAGTGTGTATTCCATATGTAAATTAATTATCGCAAGAATTGGCCGCCAGGAGAGGTCCCCTGGTACATTTAATCGTCGGGTGAACAGGTGAGTGAGTGATTAAAACGTTGCAAATCGTATCATAGCTAACTGATAAATTTCAGGTAACTTCACCGAATAACACGTTGTTTGACAGTTAGCATGGTACGAAAGGCAATAAACGTCTGATTAACCCCTGTTTTCACCACCTCCAGCTACCTGAAATATGATAGTTAACTTGCGGTTACATTACATTTGTATATGGATTAACCGAAAGATAACTTTGGGATTTTCGTAGCTTGAGGTGGTGGAACCGGGCGTTAATCGCTCACTCGCCTGTTCACGAGTTATTTTCCATGGTAACAGCCCAGAATAAACGACGCGAAAACTAACGAACACAAGCCAGGTGCGTCGCGTCAATCAGAGTGGCGGCCGGCTCGCGCCGGGGCGCGTGCGTGATGGACGTTAGTTTTGCGGCGATTTCCCCCGCTTTCTTGCGGCGTATGCGCGCGCAGTCGGGCCGCGGTGCGGGCCGCGCGCGCATCCAACCCTCGCGCCGCGTGCGTCATGCATTACGACATACATCCAACCGGAGCAGACCTACCGTCCGTCCCTTGCGCCCTTCGAGATACGGTGTCAGTGCTTCGGACAAATTTGGACTCTCGTCGAGCCGGCGTGTCGGACGGATAGTGTGAATAGGGTTGTTGTGAATAGAGGTTTATGAGACTATGAGTTAGGAGGATGTCGCTCGACATAATGTTCCTGACGAACGACAACCTGCGCCGGATGCGGAAGGAGCCGGTGGTGTTGGGACTCAGATATAGGGTGCGTGTCGCGCCATCAGGCCAGACCATACATAGCATGGGAAAATTGATTCAGTATAATTGATTCATGTGTTTTCCTCCTTTAAATTTTGCTGCTTGAGGACGAAGCCATTAAATGTTCTATAGTACCTATTATGTAGTCTATCTTTAGTATACAGCATCGAGAACTGAATTGTTTTAGACATATAAAAATTAATTTATAAATTTATAATGTTTTTTTCACTTTCGCCCCCGTTATTATAAAGAATCGGCTTAGTTTCTGATACCGTTATAGGCTTTATAGTAATTATAGGTATGTTGAATGCAAAATCATCCAACTATTTTATTATGTTTTTAAAAAAAGGTAGATAAACCATAAATAGTTCTGCCGGATTTTGTGACATTTATGTTAATATAGTACTACGTAATACATTTTTCGAAACAAAAATCAAATAAAATTTGACAAATTCAAAGCTAGTGAAAACCAGTCAGTGTGAATGTTATCATTCTTTTTTCATGGCTGATCGTCAATAGAGTTATATCGTAGTGTCATGTCAACCAAATTTTTTCGATATTTCGTGAACGTTATTTGAGCTTTTGCAAGTGTCTGGGCCGAATCACTTCGCTCTCCTCCTGGACAATAAGGCTGATATAAACAGTCGTAACAGAAACTAAGTCTAACGAAAAGTAGTACTTTGTGACGTCAAATAGCATTACTTTGAAATTTCGTCCATACAAAATGTGTCTATGGCGTTACATAGTACTACTTTTCGTTAGTCTTAGTTTCTGTTACGACTATTTATCTCAGCCTAACAGTGTAACTTCTATATATTGCTGACGCTACGCTCTATATGTAGTTAGTGGCTGGCTCTAGGCAGATTAGGATACTAGGCGGACTCTACCTTAAAGATTCTACCTTAAAGATTATTCAGACACATTAACTGCCTTACTAATTGTATGGTTTGGGGCGACAGCCGCAAATGGGTCGCTACCCAAATACCTACTTCATGAGTGGACTGTAGGAAATAATAATTTTGACAAATTGAACCCTGACTTGAACGGACTATAGGCAGGATAGGAGAGGACTCACCAGTGGCGTATTGTGGTCTGCAGCCCTCCTGACTCCTCGGGTTCCGTCTCTGCCAGGGTTCCGTGCACGGCACTTAAAGTCTTTTAACTGTGTGGCGCGTAGACGCTACGCGGGTTGGATCCACGGCCGGATACGATCGTTGCCGTGGATCGTGGAGCTGTTGAGGATATGCGAAGCCAGCAGAACGTCCGCCGGCATCGACATTTGCCACGAGTCTCTGGTGACCCACCGTTTTTCATTCGCCCGGCGCGAATGAAGGTAGATTGGTAAATCGTTTGTCCTCGGGAAATTAATTACACAAGGGTGTAACGGTTAAGTAGTAGGAAGAAAGGATGGGACATTGTTCAAGTCAATACATTCCCCCTACCAAAATCAATGTGTTGATTTTCCCTTAAAAAGAAAAAAAAAAACTTAGTCGCTTCCACTCTGTACAAAAAATGTGTATCATAAAGTGTGAATAACATACATATGTGATTAAAGAAAAACTATTTATTTTAATTGTAAACAATAATATAAAAAAGATTACATACCTAATAACGTGAAACCTAATTATAAAGTATGCAGTATTATTAAATAAATTCAAGTTATTATTGGCAGTAGACAGAGCTTAACAACCGGTCTCTTCAAGAAACCATTTTTAGTTTTAAGTGTCACGACCCTCACAATACCGTCAGCACCAGGGTGTAGTTGCAACACTCTACCCAGAGGCCAATGCAGGGGTGCTGTCTGATCTGATTGAATCAGCACCAAATCCCCAATCTGAATGTTGCTCCCTGATGAGAGCCATTTCGACCTCTGTTGTAAAGTGTGCAAGTAATCCCGTTGCCACCTTTTCCAAAAGTGTTGTGAGCAACTCTGAATCAGCTGCCAGCGAGACAGTCTATTTGAAGGAACGTCCTCAAGACTGTACTCTGGCACAGCGAGTAAATGATGTCCTACTAGAAAATGTCCAGCTGTGAGAACTTCAAACTCATTTGGGTCACTAGATAAAGAGCCGATAGGCCTCGAATTAAGCACTGCTTCTATCTTGCAGTACAAGGTTGTAAGCTCCTCGAACGTCAATGATCTATCACCTACCACACGCTTGAGGTGATATTTAGCCGATTTGATTCCAGCCTCGTGAAGTCCGCCAAAGTGGCTTCCGGTGGGCGGATTAAATTTCCAGGTCACTTGTCTAGCGGTGAAACCATCAGTCATAATTTGCTGATTATCCTTTGACACAAAGAATTTCTGTACTTCCTTCAGATGTTTTGCCGAGGCAACAAAGTTTGTGCCATTATCTGAGTGCAGTGTTTCACACAGACCGCGACGAGCGACGAACCGATCCAGACAAGCAAGAAAACAATCGGCCGACAGAGAAGATAAGACTTCTAAATGAACTGCTTTCGTTGAAAAGCAGACGAATAAGCACAGATAGGCTTTTGTAACCTTCGCATTTCTGCGCAAACTCTCTTTTATGTAAAACGGACCACCGAGGTCTACACCTACATCTTTGAAAACCTTTCCAGGAGTAACCCGGTTCACTGGCAGCTCTGCCATCATTGGTTGTAAAGCCACGGGCTTACACCGAAAGCATATCACGCACTTAGATAATACTGATCTGATGACACGTCTAGCTGAAATTATCCAGTACGACTGGCTCAGTATGCCTTGCAAAGCGCGGGGTCCTGCGTGTAGGTACGTTACATGAAAGTGCTCAATAATAAGTTTTGTCAAGTAACCTTTAGTGGGCAGGAATATCGGATGCTTAGACCTGTACGACATGTCCGCGTGCGATAACCTGCCCCCGACCATCAAAATGCCACGGGCATCTAAGAAGGGAGCTAACTTCCTTAAGTACGCACTACATGACTTTCCAGCTGTGAGAGCAGCTATTTCTGAAGAAAAATACGTGCTTTGTAGATTTTTGATTAGCATCATGCGAATTATTCAGTTCGAGTGTGGTCAGAGCCCCACTACGACGTTCAGAAACTTTCTGACGAAGGTTATGTAGGAAACGCATGCACCACGCCAGGGTACGTTGCAATTTCCGATAAGAAGAAAATGTATTTACGAATTCTTCCAAGTGCGACGTTTCAGTTAGGGCAGGAAATGAAAAAGTGTCCACTTTAGATTTCAAGTCAGGTAAATCACATAAATTACTTTCACTGACATCGATTTTTGTGATAGGCCATTGTTCAGAATCCTCGCGAAGCCAGCTAGGTCCTGCCAGCCATTCGGGCTGTGCTGCGAGCTGCGAGGGAGTCGCTCCGCGCGAACACACATCAGCTGCGTTGTTCTCTGAGCGAACGTGATACCAGTCACGAGCGGGCACCACTTCGCTCACCCGACACACACGGTTCGCGACGAAAGTTTGGAGTTTATACGCAGGAGTATTAAGCCATGCTAAAACTACGGAGGCATCCGACATGGCTATAATTTTTGTTATGTTAACATCAGTCATCACCGTTTTTAGGTATTTGATGAGCTGACTGAGCAGCACGGCTGCCATGAGCTCGATACGAGGTATCGAAGCTACTGGTTTTACCGGAGCGACCTTCGACTTTGAAACCAAAATATTAACCTTCACATTTGACTGACAATCTTTACTCAGTGCATACACTACAGCACCATAGCCTCGTTCGGAGCCATCACAAAAGCCAATCAAATGGCACTCAGTGCAATTCGGTACCAAAACATGTCGCTCAATCCGCAGGTCTGATAACAAAGGTAGCTCGGAAATAAAAGATTGCCACTTTACTCTTATGTCAGTAGGCAAGCCTTCATCCCAGTTAAGTCCGAGCTTCCACAAGTCCTGCATGATGCATTTCGCAACAAATATACACGGCGCGACTAAGCCCACGGGATCATAAATTGTAGCTAGTAATCGCAAAACTGAACGTTTGGTTGTTATATTGTCAGTCAAATTTGTGAAAAATGTGAAACAATCCGAGGTAGGTAGCCACTGTAAGCCTAAAACCTTAATCGTTTGGTCATTATTAATCGAAACCGGTTTTTCATGATAATCTAATGGAATGCGAGATAATAACTCAGGAGTGTTACTCGCCCATTTCTTTAATTCGAGCCCACCGCGTCGCATTATAGCAATGAGCTCATCTTGTAATGTACAAGCTTCTTCAACAGTTTCGACTGACCATAAACAGTCGTCGATGTAAAAACCTTCTCGTACAACCTTTGCAGCGCGCGGGAAATGTATTTCCTCGTCACGAGACAGTTGTCGAAGTGTTCGAATAGCGAGAAAAGGCGAACAGTTAACACCATACGTAATGGTTTTTAGTTCATACGTTTTCAATTCGTCAGCGGGTGATTCCCGCCACAAAATGTGCTGAAAACTTCGATGTTCGGGATCAATTAATATTTGTCGGTACATTTTCGAAATGTCACCTGAAATGCATACAGAATACAGACGAAATCGAATAATGATATCCAGAATGTCACTTTGCAATTTCGGTCCAGGTATAAGTACATCATTTAGCGATTTATTCGAGCTCGTCTTCGCGGAGGCATCGAACACGACACGGACAGGCGCGGAGGTACTCGTAGGCTTGAATATAGCGTGATGGGGTATAATATAGTTGCTAGGCGACGCGCCAGCATAAATTTCCATGTGCCCCAGTCGCGCGTACTCCCGCATAAACTCAACATAGGCTTCGCGCAGCTCAGGTGAATGATTGAATTTGCGCTCTAATTGCAAAAAACGTTTTGCTGCAGCGTTGTATGAATCACCTAAGCCATGGGCACCGTCATCAGGTTTCAGCAAAAGAGGAACGATATACCTACCACAAGCTTCCCGCGTTTGTCGTTCACAGTATGTACTTTCTGCAAGCTCATCTGAAGGGTTAGACGGAATCACACACGGAACGGATTCGATTTCCCAAAATTTCGCAAGAACCTTATCTAACGGCTCACTACGAGTGACCGAAACCAAGCAGGTACTGTCAGAGTTATTCTGCATGTCAGAGCACGGCTCTAACTTTCCAGTTATAATGTATCCAAAAATGCTTCGCATTGCAACCGGAATATTTGAATTTATTGTGATGGTCTGTCCATCATAAATGTCCGGGAATACATCGGCAGCAAGTAATAAATCAATTTCCGATTTTTTATAAAATAATGGATCCGCTAAGCACAAATGTTTATACTCGCTCACAACGCCCTTAGGTATTTGTACAGTCGGCATATCTGTAGTGATTTTATTTAATATTACAGCACCAAATTGTAATATTGGCGCTTCGGAGTCGGTGGGTTTGATGACGCACTGACACATTCCGTAGTTTTTCACTTCACCGCCGCCTAAACCTGACACAGAATAGGGGCACTTGCTACGAGCAAGCCCCAAGCGCTGAACGCAACGCTCGGTGATGAAGGAAGTTTGAGCACCCGAGTCCACCAGACACCGGAAGGACTGATACCTACCGGATGCGTCCGCTACGTGAACTAACGCTGTGCCCAAAATCACTGAATAACCCTTCCCCTTAGATGAGGAATGGCACGCACTACGTTCTCGCTCGCTAGTCGAAAAACTTGCATTCGTTTCAGAAGAGGGCACGGCCCTTACGATGTCATCCGAATGCAGTAAAACATTATGTTTTTTCGACTTACACACGGTACAAGCCTTGTTCGACTTGCAAGCGTCAGAGTGACGTTTAAGACACATTTTGCACAAATTAGATTTATGCACTTCTCTTGTCCGGTCCACGGGACTCAGATCGAGAAATTTAAAACATTTGTAGATCATATGATTGTTGCCTGAACAGAAATCACAATGCATCGATCGTGTTTGCGAAGTAGATGTCAATACTGCCTTTTTATTTTTATAACTTTGTCCAGAGGTACCAATAACTTTCGGCAGAGACGGAGGCACGGCCACCGAATCTGTCGATCGTTCGATGATCTTAATCTGATTATGCACAAATCTCATCAAATCATTGAAGGTCGGCATTTTATCCTGTTGGCAAGATTTTTCGAACTGTTTTCGGGTAGAAATATCCAATGCCCTCAGTGCAATATGACATAATGTAAAACTAGACAGATCTTCAATCTCCAGAGACTCGATCGCACGCAACGAATGTTCGAATGTCTCGATGAATGCATTCAGATTAGGAGCCGTCTCCTTAGTGAGCGGTGCAAACGTTAACATTTTATCCAAATACCGACTAGCGATCCTGCGCTTATCTTGATACTTTTCCAACAAACTATCCCACACTATAGAATAATTAGCAGCGGTTATTGGAAGACTTTTCACGATGTTTAGTGCATGACCCTTTGTACAGGACAATAAATAATGAAATTTATCAATGTCTGAAATCGACTTATTATTGTGCACCAATGAACAGAATGTATCGTGAAAAGTGCTCCAGTTTTCCTCGGAACTGAATGGAATCAATTCAAGTTTCGGCAAACGCGGTCGAGCTATACACGTCGTAGGTTGCTCACCATCGATGCGAACATCGCTCTGCGGGGGGCATCTACTTGCACATATTTTAATCTCGTAATAAAGAGTATCGAAACTCTCTAACTCTTTGTTACTTATCATCTCTGGAGGATCGAACTTCAACTGAACTTCCTGAATAGAACACACGGTGTCCTCAAATTCCGTTTTAATGTTATCAAGGTCAGCATATCGTATCATAAATTGATTCCACAACGAAGAGTTTTCAATAACACTTTTGGATAGATCGTATAATATTTGTAGTTTACTGAAATGTCTTTGTTTTCTAGCTGTTAGGCTTTGAAACTGACGAAGCACGGCAGATTCTGTCGGCATTGTGACGAATTAAACGTAAAATAAAATAATGCTACCAACTTATGATTTACGAGCTACACTCAGCTTGCCGTGAAGACAGCAAACAAACAATATTGAATACGGATTTCGTAAATGGAAATGTTTGGTGTACATATATATAAATAGGTACATACAATAGTGTAATGTATTATGGTATTTTGTAGTGGAAGTGACTACACGGACTTTGTACGACAAAGTTAAACCAAATTACCAATACTTTTTAACACAAAAAAAATTTGTTATGTTTGTAAATAACACAAAATGTGTGATCGTACGGTTCGACAGGACCATAAAATGTATGATCATACGGTTCGAAAGGACCAAAAAATGTATGGTTTGGGGCGACAGCCGCAAATGGGTCGCTACCCAAATACCTACTTCATGAGTGGACTGTAGGAAATAATAATTTTGACAAATTGAACCCTGACTTGAACGGACTATAGGCAGGATAGGAGAGGACTCACCAGTGGCGTATTGTGGTCTGCAGCCCTCCTGACTCCTCGGGTTCCGTCTCTGCCAGGGTTCCGTGCACGGCACTTAAAGTCTTTTAACTGTGTGGCGCGTAGACGCTACGCGGGTTGGATCCACGGCCGGATACGATCGTTGCCGTGGATCGTGGAGCTGTTGAGGATATGCGAAGCCAGCAGAACGTCCGCCGGCATCGACATTTGCCACGAGTCTCTGGTGACCCACCGTTTTTCATTCGCCCGGCGCGAATGAAGGTAGATTGGTAAATCGTTTGTCCTCGGGAAATTAATTACACAAGGGTGTAACGGTTAAGTAGTAGGAAGAAAGGATGGGACATTGTTCAAGTCAATACACTAATAAACATTTCTTATTCCACTGCTTATCCTCCGAGGAGTCATACTAGACGAAACGATGTTATGGGATTAATTACTAATAATCTCGAAATAGAGAAAGAATAATGAAACCTACGCTTAACTGTCGAATATCGAAATGGTCTTATACGAAATGGACTCGAATCAGCAGCTGCCGCGATCTCTGCATTGTGCCTCCGGATGCATAGTCCCTTCCCCAGACATCTGCATAGAATACTCCACCATCGGTCACTCGATTTACTGATTTTCAAAACTACAAATCGGCTGATGCGTCTTTGTCGCCATTTTTAAAAATGCATGTACTCGATTAATCTAATACCGCCTTTATTTGTAGTCTTTTTTTACATGTAGAAATACTGAAGTAATATCGATTGTCATTAGTAAGGCAGGAAATGTTAAACAAATATTGGAGTTCAAGTAAAAATACTTTGATATTTCAGTAAACGTATTAGCATGAATAATAGTTGATAGTAGGTTATTGATGTGTTGTATTACATTGATTACGGGAGGAGGACTGTGTGTGAGGAGAATTCAAAATTATGGGTGTGAAGCAGGTGGCGAAATCGTTAGACGCAATACCCGCGAATGGTATGTTTGCTGGTTCGGGTCCAGCTTTGCAGTATATTCATAAAGTAGTTATTTTTACACAGTTCTTTCTTTAATTATTGTGCCTTGCTTCACTATCGATTAAACATACCTACATATCACATTCCTTGGAAAAACGACGAGAAAAAAGTACGAAAAAAATATATTTACTACATGAAACATACTATCTAACATTACAAGTTTCCTAGGTTATTTGTTACTTCCCCGCGACCTGTATGATACAGTTTTTCTTCCGGTTCAAGTTCTAAAGTTAAAGAAAAGGCACCTTCGAACAGTGATGGGCTGCATCATGACACTTGATGAAAATGTTAAATATACGACATGATATAAATAAGTTAATAGCTTAGACTGTGCGTTTAAGCAGCAATCTCTGCCCGGGGGCGTATTCGTAGGTCAAAGGAGAGTTGAGGTAATTGAGGGAGAGACTATACCAGATACCTGTGCAAGCACGCAACTTAAGGTGGCCCATCCCGCTCAACTCCCCATACAAACGGGGAAAGAAGACCACGCCCATATTTCTTGTCAGAGATCCCAAGTTTTGCTCAAAATAGCTTTATTTGATCGAACTAGATGTCTGATGACCGTTGGCATTGTTAAATTGTGTTTGGTTTCCAAGTTATAAAGTCCGAAAGTTCGAATTTTTCGCGCGTTTTATACAATAACTTTGGAGGTCGATTACGCAATGATAAAGTAAGAACATCTTAAAAAGATTAGTCATCAGACATAGCTTATTTAATCAAGATTTATAATCTATTTGGTTTTTGTTAGATTTTTTTAATACAGCGGTTGTGGTTTACTTTTAGCTATAAGTCGTTTAGTAATAAAAAATTTCGTAAATCTTACCAAATCATACACTATGCACATTGTCTTTTTTGTGGACATGTTGCAACTTGCTCATCACGGAGCCTGTCGTTTTCATTGAAACAGAGAAGGTCCCAGAGCGCAACAGCGCGGTTTTGTACCGTGCCCGCGATTGAGTTAGTCCCGCCGGGTTGGGCCGCCTTAACAGCAGCTAACATGACTGAGGCTCTAATATATATTGCGATTGCTTAGCCGTAATTTTGGACAGGTTGAACCAGCGAGCATGAAGCGATGCAGGCGTGGCGATCTAAACTCAGTCCACAAGAAGTTACGTGCCTAGTCAAACGTTAACCTAATCTTAACGATGGCATCCCTTTCGTTGAAAGAAATTATTACGATAAGTTGTATCGCACACTTAAAATTCGCGTTTTCTCCTTCGGCAGGGTTTCGCCAATGGCGTGGAGAACGACCAGAACACGGCCAACCAGCTCAAGAACGGGGACGTTCCGCACAAGCGCTCCTCCTACAGCTCCACCGTCTCCAACCACAGCTACGACTCGCAGCCCCTCGACCTGCCCTCGCCCAAGCCAGCCCCCAACGGCAGCCGCCGCAGCAGCCACTCCAGCGAGGCCTCCCTCGACCAGCACATCTACCAACAGAAACCCACGAACCCCCTCTTCGGAGTCAACGCCGCCTCCCACTACGCACCCCTCAACTTCAAGGACGGCGAGGACAGTGCCCTCCAGCCCAAGGCGAAGGACGTCCGCATAAGCGAGAACCCGATGCCCAATGGAGTCCGGAAGGCTCCGGAGGGTCAGGACAACGATCCTTACCTCGAAGACGACGTCGACGGTAGGAAGGAGCTGGTATTGAATCCGCCGACCGTGGATGGCTCGGCTGCCCACTACACGACCGACAATAATGGTAAAATCAATGTACATGTCACCGTCATGATTAACGCAGGTAATTATATGCATCCTTATGTTATCGAGTTAAGTACACGGCTGTTGGACTATTTGACACCACTATTGCACCCTGTCTTTATTACAGCACCCTCGTGCACTGGCATCAGGATCTGTATTGTATCTGTAATATAACAATACATCATAGCAGAAATGACTTCTAGTTAAAAAATATTTCTGAATATGTTATTGGAAAAAAAATATTTAATCATTGAATCGAAAGAATTTGCGAACATTGTGTGTTAGTATAGTAATGACATGATTTTTGGCAACATTCTGACAATAAAATAAAGGTTTCTATTTTGATACGGTTGGAAAATATTACAATGCCAAAAAATAAAATTCCTCCAATAAAAATATACAAACCAACTCAATTGAGAACCAACACATTACCTGTCTTTTATAGTCAACTTCGGTGTGCAATTGATTGGCGGATTTAATTGTTTAATATTATGGAGCAACATGTTTAATGTTGAAGGCATATCCAGGTGACTGAGGATGCATATATGCAGGCGAGTGTAAACATTAATGTTCGCTTGTGCATGTGTTCTTCTTATGTTACGCCTGCCGCCTCCTTGGTTGTCTGAACTGCTTTTCTATTTCTTTAATCTTTACTGAGTTTTTCATGCAGCATTTTCTTGCTTATGACTTCTTGCACTTTCTTACTCTTGGGCTCTGCATGCATTTATTTGTTTCTTTCCTGTGATCTGTAATTTGTTTTAAACTTTATTCTCTAGTGTCACAGTTATTAAAAGATTTTTCACCTGCAACATAATTTAAAGTCTTACGTTTTCTCTCTTTTAAGTTTTGTGCAATTTATCATTTCCTGTTTAATGTCTCAATTATTTCTAACGTTATTCCTAAATCATTGTGTATTTGATTGTTTTTAATGATTCGATAGAAATACTCGCGTGACATGACATTCATTTGCAAGAAATGGTTTTCTATTTCGCAGTTGTTTGCACGTAAGTCACCGACGAATACACACATGATTATTTTCAGTCAACCACCATTGATTCATGATGCAGTGGTTGTGTCAGCTCGGTGTAGCGCATTTGGAGTTGAGGAAATGCAAAATTACAATACAGATCTGTGTTTTTCATTTTATTTCACAGCTGGAAGTCAGTTGTATTTTCATCATAGTTAACTAATACAGCTGTTGAGCAGCTGAGGCAATTGCTGGATTTCTCCAAAGGCTCTATTTAACGAATCATTGAAAACGAACAATAAAATGAAGAAGTGCGATCCCGCTTTAACTTTTTTGTATTTACTCTATTTGTTTTATAAGATAGGTGTAATTAATAGTCTTTTTAATTCATTTCTCTTTTTCTAAGCCTATTCTTTATGCTACGATTCCAACGAGTAAGGAAGGAGGGGGAGAGGGGCAAGCGAAATTCAACCGCGTATAGCGACAGTGTATCTACTCTTTGGTGATAATACATACACTGACGGTAGCACTGGCCTGTCCGCCCGCTTACGAATTACTCCTGATGTTCTCGAGTTCCAACAACATGGAAGAACTGTATGGTCAGTTCGAGTTGTCACCTGAATTGATCTTTACGAAACTTCGAAGTTAAATAAAAATGTCAAACCATTTAGTTTTACTACTTTTTCTGTGGTTTAACTTCTTCAACTTTCAAAATCAAACTCGGACTAGCGATTTGCATGAGTCGTATACGGCAACGTCAACGTACTTACGGCGAAGGGGCGTAAGCTATCATACCAAACTCAAACTCGCAAATGCTAGTTCGCTTAACCCCACTGCGCGCGCTCTTTAATTCACCATACATTTGAAAATGCTAATCGATAGGTTTCGCGTAAACGCCAATTTAGGTGTCGAGTCGGACTAATGACTCTGCACCAGACACCATTTATTGTAACGAGAATTCGATATTGCACGTCTCGTTTGTAAGCGAACTTGCTACCACCAGTGGATTATCATGAATACGTGGCTACGCCGGCGCTATACAGATGAATTTCTGTCGCCGCTCCCGTCCTTACTCGTACAAAACCGACAAAGCAATGGCGAGCGTCGCACAGACGTACCCGCTCGTCTGAGCCGCCCGCGATCATTGCAGGCACCCTCGCGGACCTCAAGAAGCAGCGCGCGCAGATCCGGAGCGGCGGCAGCCCCGCCGACCAGGGCAGCCTCGTGTCGGCGGAGCTCGCCGCACCGGCGGCGCCGCCCGCTCCGGCCGCCGCCGGCGACATGCCCGTGCAGCTCAACCCGCTGAGCCTGCCGCCGAGCGCGGGCGGCGTGCCGCGCTTCGCCGGCACCACCGGCGACGTCGTCGGCGACACGCGCTCGCGCCGCTGCTGCATCGTCATGTGAACGTGAGCCGGCTCCGTTGACAGGAGTATTGTCGGATCCGTGATATTTACGAGAAACCTAACCTCACCTATCCTTGCCTGTGTCCACTGAGATCACAATATCCATAGTGACATTGTAAGGAATTGATAAGATTACTTGTAATCTGGGAAATTATTAAGAACTGAGTCGTCGGGCCATAAATCCTTGTTAGGCTCTCGCCCGCACCATAGAATAATTACTTACTGGCGTAAGTAGAGAGTTCACCGCCAAGTTTCATACAATATGTGTTCAGCAAGCCGGCCCTCTTTTGCAATAAATGTTGAACTAAGATGGTAACTTCCATTCAATCGATCACAAAAAAAAAGAGTGTTTGTACCAAGAACTAAGAACTGTCGGGCATACTGCTTTAAATCTATTAAAAAGTCAGATTTTATGGGTTGTAAAAAAAATTGTGTATCGATTCAAAATTTTATATTTTCCAACTTTAAAATTAAAAATTGTATTGAAATTGGATTGGCACAATAATTGGTATTTTTAATCTATGAATAAATCCTACGTTTGTACAGCGCCATCATTTGCACTAGCGCTATTTTGGAAGTTCTAGGTATGAAAGCGGCGCCATCCTATTTCCATATCCGTAAACGTGTATGCATGCATTTGCGCCATCTATTGTGCGTCTCTTCGGCATTGACCTATTGGTAAACCATCTAGGTCTTTATTCATCTATGTCCGCACTCTTTGGGAGAATAGAGCTGAGGGGGAGAGGCGTATACTGATATTGCCCAATGACTCGGTTCTTAACGCGTGCACTATAGTGAAATGATTTCACGGCTTTGACGATATCACTGCGACGTACACTACCAACATTCCAGTATTGTCTGTGTCCCATTATCGGTATCGCTCCAAAATCTTAGGATCTGCTTGTGATATGGCCATGCTCCTTAGTGCTGCGAGCGAGATGCGTACATTCTTCAAATGTTGTCTCGTGGTTTCACTTTAACGCGTGTTGTGAACATGTATGGTCCCCTTAAATGTAGGTGTGATACTTATAACATGGTTCCACCGTACAAAAACATGCTCGGTGTGTGTGAATTTCTCTAGGGGATTTTTTTTTTTGCAGTATGAAACAATTGTCGTTTGTTTTATCTTTTGTGACGGTTGTAGAACAATTGAATGAGTTTAGTAAGTTGTGCTTCGTAAAATCGTGCCTGATTGAGGAATATCAAAGAGTTTAAGGCTTATGGATTTGTTGAAGGTGTTGTGATTGTAAGAATATGTTTAATCACATTTTCGCGGCTACACAAATGTGTTATAATCGGAGGTGTTCAATTCGCCTCTTTGAATTACTTGTAAATGTTGTGGTAGATATGTACTTAATTTATTGCAATATGTATACATTTTAAAGCCAAAATTATTTAGGAAATAAAATATGAAGGAATTGCGTAGGGAGTTTTATGTTTTAATTTAAGTAATAAAGATATATGATTGTACTATATTATATCCGATGTCGTATGGCATATAGAAATCAAATAAACAAATGTGATTTAGTTGAAAATGTGATTGGGTTTGGTCAATTTTCAAGTATATTTTCATAGTTTTATTGAATTTGCTTGAAATTGGAACACTATTTATTCAATATGTTGTCAAAAAATTACTATTTCAGTTATTCCAAGCGGTACATGCATCTCTTGGAATAATTTAAATAGTTTGAAATGTGTTCTGTAAGAAGATTAGTGTTTACATCATAGTAAGTAATTGTATTAAGAAATCGCGTGTAGGCAAAATTTTTTTTGTTAACTTGTTGAAATGTGATTTTCTTGTGGTGGGGAGAGCTGATAAGATTTGCTACAGTGGAAAAAAAATATTTTCATAAAATACCAATTTTTAAATATTAAGTTTGCATCTATTTTCGATTTATCTTTCACCCCAAATTTTTATGGTTTCAATTATAGGGTATAAAAATCAGTTCCAAATGAATAATTATGCTTTACACTGAGCTGTTTGGTTTAAAGAAACTGCAGCTGTAGAAAACTCAGTCTTTTTGAATTGTCAACCTCCTCTGTGTTGTTATGCCTGAATATGAAAAGGCATAGGTGACCGTGTTGCAGAATAATCTTTATCCGAATGTCATGTGCGATCATTTATTCCAAGTGGTGCTAATGACCAGGAAACTAGAAAAACAAACCATTAAATTAGTTCAGTTCCTTGCAGAGCTTGGTTTTCCATAAAATAATTTAGTGGTGACCAGTATTGTGGGAATGTGGTGCGTATGTGGTGATGCAAAGTGCCTGAACCAAACGAGTGACTGCTTTAAAATTTGTGAATAGAAGGCTAGCAAAGAGACGATCACTATTTTCTTATAATAATTGATGAGTATTGTTTAAAATAGTTCATTGATTGGAATGTATATATTCGTCATGATAAAACATTTTCGAAATGATGTGTATATCGTTTGTATACTGGTACAACCCGTTAAATGAAAAAGTGAGAGATTCTTTAAAACTCGTCATGGATCGTATCAATATATGGGTTTTACCAAAAGAAAGCTTAAAAAATTAAGTAGAACTGCATTACTAACTGATTTTACTCATAAATGCCACTTAAGGCTGTCCTGAAGGCAGAGGAATTCTAAGATTTGAAAATTGTAAGAAATACATTCGTTGTCCATTGGCCATGGCAAAATGTTTGCATGGCAACTGCCACTGAACTAGCGAATTCGTCTTCCAGGCCGTAATCCAACCCCTAAAAGTTGTCAGATTTAAATAAAAAAAAAAATTAATCACTTGAGAACGCTTTAATCTATGTCATTGTGTTTTATATTTTTTTTGTAAATAACTGTATTTATCAGCAAAAAAACTAAAATTAAGTTAAAAAAAATTTTTTTTTTCAATGTCATTAGCCAATATATTCCACTCTAAAAAATTTTGAAAATCTGATTACAATGCTTCAAATGTAGATGTCGCTGATACTAAAATTAATGAGAAAACGGTAATGTCGTATCCATTAAATACATAAAATTATCAAGATATATTTAAGAATCCAAAATTTTAAAAATCTAGTAAAGTTTAAGGAGCACATAAACACTTATCGCCCGCAGTATAGGAAATTGATAGGTTAACAACTTTCTTAGCGGGTTTTACCAGTATGCCGACTATATTATTAATATAAATCAATACTTAAGTTACTTAAGGACCAAACTTTGCAATAATATGAGTAATGGATATGATTGTTGTGGAATAGTATAAGAGATTTTTCCTTTTTTAGGTCTAGGAACATCCAAATCTATTTCAAAATGTGAATGTAAAATTTGCGAAAACTATTTTATTTTTCGTGATTTTTTACATTCAAATCAGATTGTCTAGGGTGTCTTCCAAAAGGAAGAACGAACTAGATTTTAATTCCAATGAACATCCAGTCATTTTATTTATATTTATATTATCGGCTAAAGGAATTCTCTGTGTGTTAGAATTAATTGAAGACCTTGCTGTAAATTATATTTTCGCAAATCGAACATTTCTCATTCATAATTTTTGTTGATTACTGATGTTTTCATTCTCATTAATAATGAGACTAGTACATTTTCAGGCTCTTTACACATGCTTAAATGAAGGTGAAATTGTTTCGTGATTGCCGCCAATTAGGTAGTTTCAGAACCAGACCAGGAAATGAAAATGTTAAATATTGTTTTTTTTTTCAATCCCAGTTGCCGTATGCTGAAAGCAAATATAAAAACTCGTATGTAGCACAGCAGTAAATTGGTATTGTTCCGGCTGTCTACTTTGCTTTTTCTGCATTTTAATGTGAATTGCCATAATTTTGAGGCTACTATTTAGAATACTCGTGATGTGCCAATCCATCAGAACACTATCTATAAGTATTTCAGAATGAATCCTTTTCATTTCGTGCAGATTCTGGAAAGGAATCTCAAATACGAAAAGGTCAGTCTTCGGCCAATGGTGCTTTCAAAATGATATCTCAATGATTGCATGTTCGAATGTCACTTTCCATCTAAGATTTTTCGATCTTGCGCGTCACATTTTGTTTCGCGAAAAAGTTGCGAAATATAGAAGTTACTGGAGAATTACCTATTTAATTTATTATTATGTAATAATTTGCGAACTTCAAGGTCGTATACTGTCATAAGTTTCGCTGTCAAATTATACCTTATATTTGGGCCTTCGATACTTGCTTAATCAGGCTCCACTTGCCCCAGGTGTCCCTTAAACTCGAAATTAGCAAACCCAATGCATAAACATCCATTGTCTGTCGTATATTCTCACTTCATAAAACGCCTAAAGAACTTTGTAATACATGTTGTGTGCAAGTGATTCAGGTTGCCTTGAAAGGCAATTTTCTATTAAGACAATTCAGTATTTCGTAAGTTGAAATTGTATCCAATGTCTTGTCCAGTTAGTCCAGTGTTCAGTCACATGTGTTACGTAGTGTTAACATTATTTATTTCAATCCAATAGAATATTTAACTATCCATCCATTAATTACGTTCGCGTGAAAGGAGATGTCCAGCCAAATCTCTAAAGGGATGGAGGGGCCTACGGGTTCTCACGTTCTCAAGTCAAACGTTACACATTACATAATACATACATTTTAGAAATAAATTCTGCTAGAGGGTAAGGTATAGTTCTTCTTTTCATTATTTTATATATTTCAATATATTATGGCGACGAATATTTTTCGCCTTTACCGTTTCCGTAATGGTAGAGAAATGGTGAATTTAATAACATAGAAACTAAACAACACACACAAACCCCCTCTTTATAAAAAAAAACACCTCAAAATAGGCCTCAAAACAATGACAGTGTAATTTTATTCTTCTGTTTTAAACAAGAGAATCTTGTGTTGTGTTGTTGGTGGTTGTGATAAGAAATGATGGTCCGCTTTTCGATTGTCTTGCCGTAATGGTGTGTTGTAATAATCTGTGTTACTTCATACATATTCCATAGGGTATGTCGTCCTACTTGCTCTTGCCTTAGTTTGAAATATATCTAATGTTATATTTCATAATCGCGAGGGGTGTCTGGTTGCACAGAGTGAGGTGCGATATGACATGTGCAACGCTTATTTATAATTAATTAAGTATTATAAATATGATATTTGTATATTTTTCGCGTCCATGGTTGTTATTTTCTTTATGTAACTGGAAAGGACAGCTAATACCACACCTACTGTCACGATATTAACCCAGTGCGGTAACTAAGTGCCATACTAGGATCGTACTTACATCGCATGGCTATATTTAACTGGAAGCCAACTAAATCGTCTTTTCGACCTATGTTCATTCAATTCGTGTATTTGGCTTTTCTGAGCACCTTTGGTCCTCAGCACAGCGAGCACTTCATTAAAAAAATTTAGAGTTCTGAGCCGGTAGTCTAAGTTGTCACCTAAATTGGCGTTACGGCAAACCGATCGACTGGCGTTTTCAAATGTATGGAGAAACTGAAGAGCGCGCGCAGCGGGCGATAAGCAAACTAACATTTGCGAGTCCGAGCTTGATTTGACATCTTACTCAACGTTGCCGTAAATACGTCGACGTTGCCGTTTACGTCCACTCCGCGTTTTCATACAAATCGGAAGTCCACGTTTGACTTTGACAGCTTGAAGAAGTAAAACCACAGGATATCTAGTAAAAACTTGTATGGAGTTTGAAGAAAACGCCAGTCGATCGGTTTGCCGTAAACGCCAATTTAGGTGAGAACTCAGACTGACCACTCAGTATTGTTCACAAAAAAAGGTAGCTTAGTCGCAATTACTCAAGAAGTCAGAAGAGAGGTGATATAGGAGGGAAGAAAAACTGTGCCTGCCATTCAGAACTCGTAGACACATGTCAACAATTGGGTTTATTTTTAATTATATATCAGTCTATAAGAACTATCACATATAATTTACTTTTATGATCCTAACATTAAAATATACAATTTTATGTTTCATTCATGTCGCACTTCACTTGGACTTATGGTGTAGTAGCTTGCCCGGCTTGTAGGTTTCAGGGACTGAACCGGCGTAGAATGTGAGATAATAAGTGAGTGAATTCGATAAATTCTACTCCAATCAGAATTCGAAACCAATATTCCACCCAGTGAGAGATGTTATGACATAAACAATTCTCATTGGTGCAGGATCGATCTAATTCCCTCTCTCACATTTACACCGGTTACCCACCTGATGGGAGTGGTGCATCTTCGTGATTTCAAAGTGTCCGAATTGTGTTCAGTCGTGAGGTTCGAACTTTTGTCATGAAACGTATGTTTTAATGACTGTACACTTTTCTAGAGTTAGAAATATCGTAATAGAAAATAAATTGATAAAAGTTAAAAATTGTAGAGAAATTCTAGATATAAATTTTATGTAACTTAAGAAACAAAGGTGTCATACTCTTTGAGGAATGTGTACCTTTCTTGGTATTTTATTCAAGAGGTGTAGAAGCTTTCGTGAATGTGTCGATTTTAATGCTACTTACACTTTTCTAGTATTATTTCACATTGTCTCCCGGATGGATGGAGGTTGAAACATTTATATGTATGTACATATATTCCTAGTAATCTTAAGATTCTGTCAAAAAGTACCACTTGCCTGCCTATCTAGCCCTCAGTTGGACCAATCTATCATATCGGGGAAAATATGTTCGTAACATTCCTAAATTGTAAAAAAAATATTATAGTCCGTAGGTATGTAATAAATACATTCCTATCAAAGTATTGCCTTAGTTGTACAATCGTTTTTATAGTTTAAAGATAAATATGAATATTTTGTATGATTCTGTTGTATAATTTTATGAATTTTCAGTTTTAGATAATGCCGTTGCTTTGCCCAGTTGTTGTTCCTTGTCCTAATTAGTTAAAAAATATAAAACCAACTTCAAATCATATGCACATACTAGAAAAAAAGCACTTTCAATGTAGCTTTGGTTTTATTTACAATCAAAACACATAATTCTCATAGAGTACTCTTTCAGGACCTACCAGTTTATTTTCCATACAAACGCTACTGGAGCATCACTGACAGCCTTACAAAAAAAAAATTAGATCTCCGAAAATGTTTTTATGTTGTAACATCGTGTCATCAGCAAATGGATGACAGATAAACCAAATGCAGCTGATTCTGTCATCAACTGCCAAAATTGACAGCTCAGCTGACATTGACTTGACAAGTTTCATTTTGAATTTTTGTGTCAAACAACAGACATTTTGCATCATATATCCGACTCATTTTGAGAGATTGTTTTAAACAATTTTTATTCTGTGATAGATACAGGATTTATGCAGTGTTTATTAAAAAAATCTGTATTAGAAGTTTTTAAGATACTACACACTGGATACCAATCAGTGGTTCATCAGCTGGTTAATATGTTTTTATAAGTAAGGCTGTCAAACAATAATAGTTTTTTCCATACAACCATATAAAATAATGAAATATCATTTTATATAAGATATATATTTTAATCTTATTCAAGAAATTTTTGAGAGCTCCCCAGACGTTTTTGTATGGGGGAGTAATTTTTTGTTTCTATAATTCATACCTTGATCAAAATGATGTGTGTAGCCATTCCGATCGTAATAATAAAAAAGCTTATTAGGTATGGGATAGTCATTTACCTGTGTATGTACTTAATTTTGTGTAGGTATTATGCAAAGTATTGTTTTATTAGCCACCTAAGTGAGCCGTTGTTGATTCCAATTCTGCTGATTGCAGCTTCAGTAGGTAACTACTCTGTATAAAGTTATGAGAAAAAATATAATTGTTCAATGCATATACTAGTTTTTTCTATTATAGCCTTAACACCTTCCTTTCTCGTTCTCTGGCCCAGACGCTTGAAGTTGTTACACACTTGATGAACTAGTCAAAGGATCATCTTTCATGTATGTTGAAAAATATGTGACGTCGGGGACGCCCGGGAGAAGAAATTAACGCATTTTTCAGTAATTTTTTTTATCACGCCCTTAAGGTGGAAAACGGAAACTCACAATGTTAAAAAAACGACAAAAAATAACATCGTACAAGATTTAACACAAAAAAACAAGTTTTTGTGTCACCCTTTGATTTTTATATTTTTTTAAATGTTAACTATTTGTTGTTATAGTGGCAAAATAAATACACACTGTGAAAATTTCAGCTGCCTAGCTATTACGGTTCATGAGATCAGCCCTATGACAGTGGCGCATGAACGGGACGGGGATCGAACCCATGACCGGGTTCGATCCCCTCCCCGCGGGGATCGAATGCAATTGCCGCGCCACTAAGCTACGAGCCGCCTGGTATGTAACCACAGTAATCGATCGAAGTTTTGACAAGTACTTATATAGAACGCTCTGGACCAAACCTAATCATATTTCCGTCGCTCCAAATGGGTAGGTACGCTTCACTACATATTATAAAACAAAGTCGCTTTCTCTGTCCCTATATCCCCATGTTCGCTTAAATCTTTAAAACTACGCAACGGATTTTGATGCGGTTTTTTTTAATAGATAGAGTGATTCAAGAGGAAGGTTTATATGTATAATAACATCCATTAAATAGTGGAGAAATACTGTTATTTTTGAGGTTTCCAATGTGATGTCATAAAAAAAGACGTGTGGCACTCGGGGACTGCCGCGGTAAAGCTATTGCATAGCATTTTGTATCAACTTATGCCGGCCCGCGTCCCGCCGCCGCCCCCGGCCCCGCTCCCCCTGGTGTGAAGTAACGCTACCGGCATCGCCCGTCGGAGTGGGGAGCGTGAGGTTTTTTTTCGTTACGGAATTTCTGGATTCGGTCCCCGCGCTCAAGGCCCTCGATAGAAGCTATGCAATAGCTTAAAAAATCATTTTTCCGCTTACATTACAAACGCAGGCTGAACCCTACGAGATTTGTCAAATCACTACATAGTATAAAACAAAGTCGCTTTCTCTGTCCCTATATCCCCATGTATGCTTAAATCTTTAAAACTAAGCAACGGATTTTGATGCGGTTTTTTTTAATAGATAGAGTGATTGAAGAGGAAGGCTTATATGTATAATAACATGCTTTAAATAGTGGAGAAGTACTGTTATTTTTGAGGTTTCCAATGTGATGTCGTAAAAAAATATTTTTTTTTCGCTTACATTGCAAACGCAGGCTGAACCCTACGAGATTTATCAAAATAATGTACTAAGTATTGTACACATTGAAAAGGTCTACAGTAAACTCCGCGATGGTATATTTCTATCTCTTATGGATATCCCACAATAACATTTTATTGTCATTTACTTTTTACGACAAATTATGGCTAATTTTCGAAGCGATTTTAACCAATACAGCATTAATCTTTATCCAATTAAATATCTTAATACATTGTTGATTTAATATAGATCTATATGGCCCATTACAGCATATGATTTAAATAAATATTTTCGAAGATATTACAGATTTAAAAATTGCGGGACGTAGCGTTTGCGGCGGTACCGGCCGGACGGGGCGGCGGGAGCCATTCAGATATATTTCATACCCGTGCGAAGCCGGAGCGGGCCGCTAGTGAAGAATAAATTATTTTTGATTTGATTTGATTTGATTTGATTTAGGGTTTATCCCGCCCGGGTTGGTACCATCGCATTGGATGAACGATGGTCGAAGCGGCAATGAAAATTGTCCGTGTTTTCCATCCAGTTCAATTTAGCCGTGCAATATAAGGAAGGTCCTGGCATGGCACCTAGTTCCCATGTGGTGTGTTGGGCTAATACCATGACAGAACTTGTGGTATTAGCCATCCATGTCCAGTCACATAAAAAAACAAAAAAACTATTTTTAAGTAAAACCGGTATGGGTGGCTTTACTGAGGACCAAAGGATCTCGCCTCGCAAAACCACGCTCAGCGAGGCACCATACCAACGGATTAGCGGACCATCGCTGAGCTATCGAGCTTGTTCAAATTACGCTTGAAGACTCCCAGGTTACGGCAGGTTGCAGCAGTGCGGCAGTAACTGGGTTTTTACGGTTATTATCAGTTGTACATTACTAGTTACTTTAGGAACCGCTAAAATAGTCTTGATCTCACTGCGTAAGTTGCGTAAGTGAATCTCCTTCTAGCTCCACCTTCCTTGCGCATCATTATACATTAGGCAAACGATGTGTGAAAATGTCATTATACCATAACTTCTTTTTATTATCACTACATAGTATAAAACAAAGTCGCTTTCCCTGTCCCTATATTACTATATCCCCATGTACGCTTAAATCTTTAAAACTACGCAACGGACTTTGATGCGGTTTTTTTTTAATAGATAGAGTGATTGCAGAGGAAGGTTTATTGTATGATAACATCCATTAAATATTGGAGAAATACTGTTATTTTTGAGGTTTCCAATGTGATGTCGTAAAAAATTACATTTTTTACCGCTTACATTACGAGATTTATCAAAATAATTCACTAAGTATTGTACAAATTGAAAAGGTCTACAGAAAACTCCGCGATGGTATATTTCTATCTCTTATGGATATCCCACAATAACATTGTTATGTCATTTACTTTTTACGACAAATAATAGCAAATTTTCGAAGCGCTTTTAACCAATACAGCATTAATCCTTATCCAATGAAATACCTTAAATACATTATTGATTTAATATAGATCTATATGGCCCTTTACAGCATGTGATTTAAATGAATATTTTCGAGGATATTACAGATTTAAAAATTGCGGGGCGTCGTCGGGAGCCTGCCTATAAATAGTGCGTCGGAGACGCGTTTATTATCGGAGATTTGTAATATCTAATAATCATCTAATAATAATATCTAAGTTTTTTTTTTATTTCAATGTAGGAACTCTACGTAAAAAGGGTTTATTTGTGCATCATTGTGTCAAAATAATATTTTTTAAAATGATGTTATGCCCGTGCAAAGCCGGGACGGGCTGCTAGTATTTACTAAAACAATATTTTTGGCATCTGTCAGTCAGTCAGCGTGTTTGCGTCCACTGCTGGACATACGCCTCTCCAATTTTTCTCCAGTCCTACCTATCGGGCATCCAATAACTGCATGCACGTTTTAGTTTTAAATAGGTGTGACAAAAAACGTGATTTTTTGTGTTAAATCTTGTACAATGGTACGGAACCCTGTGTGTGCGAGTCGGACTCGCACTTGGCCGGTTTTTTGATTTTTCGAAACATCCATTCTTTGTCAAACCACAGAAAATAAATTTGGTAGAAAGAATTTTTTTCTTTGCATTCAACTAGTTTGTGGTTTTTTTAAAAAAAAAGCCTGATAGTAAGCCCCTAAATAAAGTGGTAACATGGAAATGTGCTTTAAAAATTATTAGTAAATTACGTTTGTATGGCGTGCGAGTGGGCGTGCGTAATTTTCTGATGTGTCCAATTCAAATTGCACCAACTCCTAAACATCCGAACAGTCAGTGAAGAATCGAAATCCTCAAGCAGACTTCATTACAACATCTCAAAAGGAATATCATTTACATAAAATTTAAGTAACTATTAACTAGTATAACTTCAAGTTTTCCCTATACCCATGTTCAACATAATCGCGTGCAGTACTTTTGATTTTCCAGGTAGGGTGTTTCCACAACTGTATAAAGTGGCCTGGTTGAATTATTTTCCTCTTATTTAATAAGAGAAATAAGGTTTTAAGGCGCTAGGACTAGCCAACTACTCGGGCCATACAAATGCACCTTTACAAATGTAATAATATGTAGTGAAATGCCTCAGCAAGTCCAAATAGAACTCCAGACTAATAATGGATTGTTAATATTTTTTGATTCCATCATTTATTTAAATAATAATTATAAATTCTATTTTCACATTATAAATCTGTAATGTGATTTCTAGATATAAGTAAAAACAGCATTTATGCATTAACAAATAATTCCATTTGCTTTTAGATTTCTATATTTAGTCAAAAAAGTTCGGAAATGGACACCGTTTCCGCAATGTATTTTGTATAGAAAAAGGAAACATACGTTAACGAAAATAGGTTGATTCCTAGACAAGGTATCGTATATTGTAAGAACGACACTCCTAATCGTCAGACTTAGTTAGTCAACTAGGGGTGCCTCGTCTAACCTTGCGATTTGGCTAGTACCAGGGCCTTGCCTATCACCCTCTCGGCGCCACGTAGGTAGGCATTGGCATTTGCAAGAAAAGCGTATGTGGGTCAAAGGCCAATGTGGGGCGTCTAGTGTGTCACTGTACTCCTGAATGGCTGGACCGATTTTGATGTTTTTTTTTTTTGTGAATATATCTGAACATGTTTGACAAAATGGCGACTTGTAAGTGCTAGTGGAATAATAGTAACTGTTGCAAAATTTTAAGTGACCGGGTAAACTTCAATGCAGAGTAACATAGCCCAGAATTATGGATATAAAACGCCGACGACCCAGAGAGAACCTAAACAGTCCCGTAGTTAAGTGAACTCAAAATTAGATGAAATGCCAGGACCATAGATAAAAAGGAAGGAGATATGGCATCGAGCGCGTCTACTATGGGATCCGCTGTCTCCAATTTTCAAAAACTAACAATCCAACCCACATGCAAACAAAGTCGCAGTCGTATTGGAGGGTTTGTGTGGATGAGAACTGACTTGACGAACGCTATTTTAAAGCATATTTGCGCGTGGGCGATTACATGGCCATTTTGACCATATAGAGGAGACGCAACATCAACCGCATGCCACTTCTTCTTTCTCTTTAGTGGCCAGGCAGAGTCCAGGACCCACCCTTTATGAGTATGGCTACATTTAACTGATTCAAAAATGTGTCTGATCGATGGCGATGGTAGGTAGGGCGGGCTTAACCCTACCACCTAGTAGGAGATGGTGCCTTTAGGTTTACGTGGATTTTGAACAATGGAACAGCTCACATTTGTGAAGAAATTCACTTATCCAACTGAAAAAGAAAAATAAAGTTCGAAATTCCTTGCACCCCTGAGCCAACTTCGAACAGCTCAAAAGAAGAAGAATGTGGTCGATTATGTTCTGTCGGTGGGATTTTTAACATTTTCAATATTTTAATCATTAATTTTGTCCCCAAATAAAAATGCTTAGGTATGAAACTCAGGAAGCGAACAAGAGAAATTCTCGCATGAGAAGGTAAGAAAGAAAGAAAGAAAGAAAATTTGTTTATTCAAAAAACAACAAAATAATAGGCATATAACTAATAACAGTAGTACAGTTGCACTTTAACTATTTTAATACAAACAAAACAAAAATACAAATATTGTAGATATAAACAGAGAAAAAAAGTAAAAAAAGATAAGCATGGGATGTGCAATCTTAAAATTATAACATATTATTGTTGTTCCGTGAATGGGTTAGGAGGCTCAGCCAGTAATCGCCTGTGAAGCAGTACACTTCACAGGCGGCGCTGTTTTTCAGCCACCACCCTATACATATATTAAGGTTTAAAAAGGGGAAATAATTTTTTTCGTGTCACCGGTAGTGTAGTGACGAGGCAGCTATTGCGAGACATAAATATATTATGTGTGCTGTTATATTGGGGTAGGTACATGATTAAATGATATGTGCATTGTGAGGGAGTGTTTAAGTTATGTATAGAAGAAAAAATAATAATTGTGAAATTCTTATGTGTAAAGATAAGTGATTATTAGTTATGCTGACGAGCCAAAAGCCACGCTGTGACTATTTTTTTAAAAGTATTTGATGTTTTAGCCTCATGAGCCGGAGGGGGCAGGTCGTTCCATATCTTGGAAGCAGCGAAGCGAAAGCAACCTTTGGTGGCAACCTTCGAATGCCGCGGCACGATCAGAAGGTAGCTTCTGGCTCTCGTCAAATAGTTGTGTTGGTCTTTTGACTATGTTAACTTTTTAAGTAAGTAGCAGGGTTTTTCAAGTCTAATGACATTCGCTGTTAGGTTTGCTAGCTTCAATATTCGACGGCTTTTAATTTTGAGAAAACTCTATAAAAAAACCGGCCAAGTGCGAGTCGGACTCGCACACGAAGGGTCCCGTACCATCGTACAAGATTTAACACAAAAAATCACGTTTTTTGTATGGCACCCCCCTTTATTTTTGATAATTTTTTTTATTTAACGTATTTGTTGTTATAGCGGCAAAATAAGTCAGCTGCCTTCCTATTACGGTTCATGAGATACAGCCCTGTGACGGACGGACGGACGGACGGACGGATGGACGGACGGACAGCGTTATCACCCTTTGGGTACGGAACCCTAAAAACGATGCCTACATTTTTTTATAGCGGATGACATCTAGCAATCAAGAGTAGACATGGATGGCTGATACCAAACTGACCGTCAGATATTACCCGAACACACCACGTGGGAACTAGGTGTCATGCGAGTACCCTCCTTATATTTCTCGGCAACATTGAACTGGATGGAAAACACGGACAATATTCAGTGCCGCCTCGACCATCGTTCATTCAATGCGATGGTACCAACCCGGGCGGGGCTAACCCTACCACCTAGTAAGTAAGGAAGGGGACCTAAAGTTTTACGTGGAATCCGAACGACGGTCAGGCTCAACGGTAGAAAATGGTCACCCATCCAGAACCCAACCGCGCTCAGAGGTGCTTCACTAAGCTTATCGAACCGCAAGGCGTCGCGCAACTGGGCTGCCGATGCTGACAAAATCCTTACAAACCCATGATTAGATCGTAATTGTAATTGATTCCATGAAAGCCATTTGAATTAGGCTTATTTTTTCTGCATTCTTGTGCCAAGCAAACGAGTTGTCCAAAATGATAATGTAATCGTGTACCGTGACCGATTCCTTATCCAAGGTCGGAAAAGGAAACAGACAAGGTCACAAGACAAAGAAGGGTCTCGGTACACGTGATGCATGCCTGCTTGATTTATCGATGGAAAGATGTCTTGATAGCACTTGAAACTCTTAGATGTTGAAACTTAAAAAAAAAGTAAAACAACAGCAAGTGATGATGGGAACCCGTATCTACCGACATGATTGGCTATTACTCCCTCTAAAATAGCAATAAGTGGACTATACTATGTTATAGATGAACATATCTGTGAAGTAGATGTCCGTAACAATGGTGCGATGTCTATCATTTCTGATACACATGTGTTAAAACCTTGTGTAGAAAAAAGGTTTGGTCTTGTAGTATATGTATCAGAGATGAGCACGCCTTTTATCTGCGTATCGGAGAAAAATGCCGTGGCCTTGGCAAATTTCCAGGTATATTTGACTTGTAGAGCTACTGATCAGGCTCTATGCGTAATTTCAGATTTATTATGAGGATTTCGCAAATAAAACAAATGATTTTTCATATGTCTGAGTCCAAATTTGCGAATTCAATAAAAATTATGAATTAATCAAATTAAAATATTAAAATTAAGCTAAACAACTAACTAATTACTCTTAATGAAGTATTTTTGGCACATTCTTTATTCAAATACCGTATATATCTTGTGTAAAATTGCAGCAGATCTCACCAATTTTACAAATAAATGTCTGTCTTTTTTGTAGAATTTAGCACTTTCCTTTTTTTCAGTAGATTGCATTTCAGATTTTGTAAAAAATAATGCACAGCTGGAAAATGATACAATTTTCAAAAAAGAAACGTCAAAAAAACCCGTCACAAATATTTTAATCCATTCGTATCCAATCACGGAAAAGAATGTACATATGTACCAGGCCTAAAATTAATGCGTTCAGCTCTTATATTTTAAATGAATCACACTCGGATCAGGGGAGGTTTTACCTTCTTTTTCTTTCGTATCAGGGGAAAAACTTGCATTCCTTACATACAAATGATAAACATAGGGAAAATACCAAAGTATATTATTATTAGTAAGCTAGATACCTTGCACGATTTTCCTATCGCACGTATAAAGTAGTGGCAAGATTACAGTCATTGTAAGGTAAATGAACGCGGTGTGAGGGTAGACGCACATTTACGAATTTAACGTAAATCTGCGGCTACCCTCGCGTAAAATACAAAGAAGCTGTCCACTAAGAACTACAATTTGATAGAAACAACTGGTAGATTTTAATTCACTGTATCAAAATACAAATGAAAAGTGAAAAAACATCTGGAAAATTTAAACAAGTAAAATTTTGCAAGCATATCGGTGGGCGCAGACAACGGTGGTTGCGCCGCATCCGTCCGATAACACAAGTTTCGCTGATTACGGAATGCCAGGAATAGACGATGGGTGGTGGTACTAGACACGTGGGGCTCCACCACCCCCATCTCGAAGAGCCCCGCAACAGCGAGACTCTTGGGCGCCGGCACGCTCTATGATGTAGCTCTATGATTTTTTATTTATTTGTATTTGTTGATGTAGCCCCGTCTCGAAGCTCTGTTTATGCGTGGTTCAGCGAGTTAAACGTGGGCGTAATCAACTCCATGACGATGTACACGAAGATCGACCAGCGAATACGGTTATCGAATCTTATACTGATTCTGTACGATAACTAATTGAGACTGTCAAATAATTACTTGTTAGCCAAATGACTACTGTATTTGGCATTGGAATGAGTGAAATCCAAAATAAAAATTACATGTGCATTTGAAGGCAAAGAAGCTTCCACCGCATGATTCGACGGAAGACCAGAAACGACTGTTTGTAGAGTGGTGCCGTCAATTGATGTTTGATTTGTAAATTCCACGGGTAATATCGTGACAGGTAACGAAGCCTGGGTGTACTGTTTTGAACCGGAACGAAAAAGCCTATCGGCACAATGGGTCATGCCTTTGTATGCATGGTGCTTATTTTTTCGGCAAATCAGAACATTACGCAACAGTCTCGCTTGAGAGTCCATCCAGTCTGCAGATTGGTACCTATGTAAACACTTACTTGCCCAGAGATTCCAACATAATCCCCAAAATACTCGAAAATACCATTTATTGCTTACCACTGTGTAAATAGGATGCAAAAGAATAAGGTAAATTTTTTTTTTAATCGTTAAGTTATCTTCGTGATATGAAATCTTTAAAAATGTGTATGTAAATACAAAAAGGCGTATTTCATGGATTAAGTTAAGTTATGTTTATTTAGACATGGGATGTACATGTTTTCGGATAGACAGTGTTATAAATCGCTTACTTGTTTAAGTCGACGTTTCGTCCACCGCATTGTGGACTTCTTCAGGACTCGCGGCGCGACCTGGAGGACTTCGGACACGTCGTCCAGTTGACTTCTGACTGGACGACGTGTCGAAAGTCCTCCAGGTCGCGCCGCGAGTCCTGAAGAAGTCCACAATGCGGTGGACGAAACGTCGACTTAAACAAGTAAGCGATTTATAACACTGTCTATCCGAAAACATTTTAATAATAATAAGTTAAGTTATCAAAAAAACTAAAACGTGCCGTCGAAACTCTCAGTTGATTTATTTAATGTGCAAAATATCAGAAAAGTTTTTCTTAATTTGGCTGAGGAAACCGGCACGTGCCATTGTATGGAACTTGATCACATCATTATTCTCTTAAGGAAGACTGGTCCAACTGCTTTTTTCACAATGGTTCCAAAGAATACCAAAATTAATTTACTGTAAGGGGATAAACTTTCAAAACCTATATATAGGTAATATCATAAGTATAACTGCTGCTAATTGCCGTAATTATTAATTATTAATTGACATAATTGCAATTTTAAGAACTTTATGTTCCAGTGAAGGTAATCAATTTAACGGTTTTATGGTTACGGCAATTAAAACCACCATTTCAAATTCCAGAAGTGAAAAAGAGGTACACCGAAATTAACTTCGGCGCAAAATCACATGACTTGTCCAAGAATAGATGTACCTACATTCACAGTCTGTCATGTGCTTTCAGTATATAATTCAGGAGTATGTGGACATTGTAAGTATTTTTTCATTATTATTTATTATTAAAGTCATGTCCATTCCCAAACCGTTATTTCAGTTCAGACTTTACATTCTTGAGAATCTTAATGTAGAGTTTGGTGGACTATTCCAGTATATGGTGGATATTTCAAGTAGAAATCATTTTGGATCTAGGCACACCAAAGCGATTTGTAACTAGAGTTTGATAAAACATATATAAAATATTCATCCAAAAATATGAAACTAACTAAATTAACCAAAGACCTAGTATCAGTCAACCCAATTGCGGTTGATATTTGTTATGTGTTTATTGACAAACATGTTGACAAAATGTGTGTAACAAATGCTGGGAATTCTTCCTCAAACGAATTAGCTAATTTTTACCGAGATTTTTACCAAAGAAGTCACAGACCAAAACAAGTTGTTTTAAACAACTAGGGCTTCCGATTTTGACTCTATAATCTCCGAAATTCCTCCTTCGCTACTATAATCTGTAATCGTAATTGTCAATTTATTTTCTTCCAGCGAATTTCTACCAAAAAATCCAAAGAGACTACAAACTTCATTCAGAGGGGTCCTAAACCTGAAAACACCCCACATCACTGTTCCTTCATCGCTTCTCTACAATTCTCGAGCCTCTAGACCAAAAAAGTGCGTAGATCTCGAATGTGCAGTTGAAACCGCATTCAAACACCGGCAAGTGGTGTTTATCGGGTGCGAGTTCGTAAATATTTTAAGTTGTCACCCCCGCGCGCGCGCCGCGTCATTTCGATCTCATCAATCGCAAGCACGCGCTATGACGCGGTGGCGGACAAGGTTACGTCATGTGGCGCGCCGCGTGTGAGCGCAAACACACACAGCCGAAGTCGCGGGATCGATGCGAAGCACTTACTATTGGTATTTACATCTTATATTATTATTATCTTATATATTATAGGCAGAGCTTCTAGTTTTATGGAAGTTTTTTATATAAAACCTGCAGATGTTTCGCTTGGGCCAATTTCGGGTTGGACATTCGCTCCGAAATCAGAATTATTACCTATGTCTGGAAGTACGGTTTACTGACAGTACGGTACAGTATGTTGCACAACGTTTCGCCCTAAACAATTGATCCATCTTTAGGCGGGAAACAAGGGAACTGTCAGTTTGACGTGTTTCGCCGTTAACAAAGATCTTAACTGTTATGATCTTAGTAACAGTAACACGTCAGTTACTGTGGGTGAGAGTAGTCTGCTAAGAAACTTTGGCTGCGTTCAGAAGTTCAGTTTTTTGTCTCCCCTCTTCATCGGAGCGGAATCAACACCAGATTCCACACAGATGACTACTTAGAAGAGTCGCGTCTACTGAATTTCCCGTATTTGGGGATTTCTCGTGTCGTGCATTATCCATCGGCACACCGTAAGTAAGTCATTCTTACAAATTCTGAACTGAGTGTTCACCACGGTAATCTCAAATCATATCTTACCTAGGTATGTACCAACCTATATTTACTAGCTCCTAGTTCTCTGATTTTAGCTTTTAGCTAGCAACTGCATTAAGCCAGAATATGCCAGGCGAGCTAGATCAATCCATAAACGGCTCCAAGGGCTCAGAATACCTAGCTCTGGCTGCTCTCTTTTAAAGGTTTGGTTCGAAGGACCAAGACTGATTTAATGGGCTATTGGTTAAAAACCGAAATGACTGAAAGATGTTAGACAAGTCTACAACAAAATGTTAATCGATCTCGTATGGTTCCCGTCACGCCTGCGCATTACCCACCTGAAAGCGGCTATTGGGCCGAGGCGCTGACCGTCAGTCAGTATTCCTCCAGCCGCCAGCGCGCTTGCACGCCATTCTGGCGTTGCTCAGCCACACGCTTTCCGTAACATAACACGAACTCATTTCTAACACACACATTTATTTTACATCCGCTGACAGAAACACAAGCTTATACACAATCATCTTCCTAAAATATCCTTAATTAGGAATTCAAATATTCTTTAGCACTTTGACAATATCTGCAAGTGTAAACTTTTTGTATGCTAAGAACATTTCTGCGAAGTATCACCAAGATGAAGCCACCAGCAAATGTAAGTCTTACATTTACTATTTATTAATTATATTTGCGTTTTCTTTAAATGTGCATTCCCAAGAAATGATTTAATGCCGGTTATTAATTTAAAATTTGCAACGTATTAAAATCAGGCCCCAACCATTTTGCAAGGCAAGGCATTTATGTCAACCATCTCGCAAACTTATTTTATCATCTGCAATCCAGTGTTCTTATTTATCGTGAACTCATTAAAGAACCTGAACATAAAATTGGCTCTCTTTGGCGTAATTATGGCACGAAAATGCGGTGGTATTTTTTGCCCCAAAGAAAGTTGATGCGCGCACTAATTTGCTCTCGCAATTGCTTGCGTCGCGTTGAAAGTACGCACCGATTGTACGGATGATGAAACGCTGCTATGGAACAGTCTGATCAGCAGTTTCAGATTAATCGGAACTTGATCATGTGTAACGACACGTGTCTGCAAAACCTTTTGCGGTCACCCCTTCTAGCTTACGAATCATACAAGTTCTCTTCAATGTTCTCTTTATTTCTTTCGCACGTTTATCTACCGAGTATTTGTAAAACCGGCCAATCTAGAAGTACTTATTCCTAAATTTTCCTACGTGTCTGGTAAAAAACCCGTTACGGTAACCCGATGACAGCGACGGTACCCAAATGTAACGTCTCTAGGTCAGGGCCGGCGGCAACGGGCCCGGCGGCGTGTGTTCTTTTGAGCCGCTATCTGAATGGCTAGACCGAGTTCTCACCTAAATTGGCATTTACAGAACAACGTCAAACCCATACGAGTCTCCTTCATCCTGTAAAAAAATTAGGACTACCGATTGGACGAAAACGCGGAGTCAGCATTAAAGGCAACGTCAATGCCTCGCAAATGTTAGTTCACTTAATGCCCACTAACCGCTAGTCGATCGGTTTTGGCGTAAACGCCAATTTAGGTGAGAAGTCGGACTGCTCCAGTACAGGCAAACTAGAAAATCCACTTGCACAATTACGAGCGAAAAGTTCAATTTGCACACATTCAGCGGTCGAGAGACCCGAAAAATTACAAAATGATATTTAAAAAAGGTTCTAATGGCTAAAAGGCTCTGTGTAAGTGTCTAAAAGAAGTTTGTTATCCTGGGGCAATGCCCCATCGTTAGTTTGAGGAGCTACATTTTTTCCCCTTAATTTTTGCTTCCATCATTTATTATAAGTTTCCTCATCTCGCCATTTTCCTCAAAAATCATTTCAATTGTATTTTTCAAGCGCAACACTGGACCAAATTCTTCATCGCTTTCCTTCTAGGGATGCGAGTTAGGTCACATCATTGACAATAAAATCAATCATTAGATGTTTGAATCGGCACCAACTGGCCAACCGGACTGTGTCAAGCGTTTCTCGGTGATGCAGTATATTCATTTTCTATTAATGGATTGAAGCTTGAACCGGCGCCATTGCGTCTGCACTTTTAATAGGAAACAATTAACACTCATTCTGACCAATCAATGCAATTGACTGAATTAATTGAGTCCTCCCTCAGATAAATTGTAATCAGGTGCAATACTTCTTCCCTTTCGTCTTTGGACTTATTTATATCGGATTTCAGTTACCATGTGGTGTGTTAGGCTAATATCTGACGGTCAGTTACATAAAGGAAAATAACAAAAACGCGTAACCTTTTACCTCTGCTTGTGCGGTCACACGAAGTAGGTACCAACAGATGTTTCTTCAGTGTTATTCTTGTCAAATACGACTCCATCGTTTGATGATTAGATCCAATAATTGAATTTATAATTTATTACGATGCGCGATGGCCAGAACTGTTTGAGCTCTAAAGAAATATAGTTTTAGGTTTCCGTCATGGCCGCCCCCGGTTCGCTATGGTAGGGGTTTGCAGACGACTGCCAACCCGCGATGGCGGCGACGGTTGCACCGTTGTTGTGCTGTTATGGGACTCAGTGGTTAGGCCAATTAAAAAAAATACAGTTTTGATAATATTATGGAGCGTGTATTAACAGGCGCTTGCGCAAGAACTCTGAACCGACTAATGCGGTGGTGGTTGCTTTCCGTGAAACAACCCCGCGGAGGGGCGGTACGCAGCCCCGTATAGAAAATACAAATGCTCAATATTTCGAAGAGTATTAGACCTTCTTGAATTATTTGAAAAAACTCTCAACAAAAAAAGTAACGGACTTCAAAGAAAAAGCACTAAAATGTAAAAAAAAAATTGCCATTTTTGTGACCATGAAATATACATTTTTACAGATAGTCTTGACGAATAATTCAACAATGTAAACGGGTTCCACGTTTTGTGTCTTGGTTCTATGTGTTGGCATTGAATTTTATGATAAAATGTATTTCATCATGCCTGCACTTTTTACGCACTCAAATTACAAACGTGGTTAAATTAATAGAAGGCCCAAATTACCTGAAGTTTTTGAAGCCAATTTTGAAAAATAAATCTTGGCCGATTTTTTACATACATTTCGAACAAAATAAATAGAGCCGGAAGGTCGTAACGCATGATAAGAGTTCATTATTCTAAAGTTAGAGAGCCTTGACAGCCACCGTGCGTCGCGTCGCGTAATCGGCGCGTCGCGTGTACTACCACGTAACGCGGAATCGTCTCGCCACTGTAGATGCCCATTACAAACCACTTATACAAATTTCGTTGAGCTCTTCGTTTTCACAGGTTTGGAACCTTTGAAAGCAGGCATTTGAGGGATACACTAAGCCCCGGTTGCACGAAGAGACGGCTGAGTTAATCAATATTCAAACACGTCACTTTTAGCGATCCGCATAGAGTTCCTTCCATACAGTCCTTATAAAATGACGTCTCTACTCGTACGTTGACGTTGATTTTGATTGTTTGTCCGTTTGTGCACTCGGCCCTAACTCGTCCGTCCATGGTATTTTATGCCACGTTCATGGGCGGGCAATTTAGTGTATTCCTCAAATGCCTGCTCTATTCAATGATGTAAACATTTGTAAGTCGTAATAGGGCCTGAGGCTTGTTAGAGCCGAATACAAAAGAACAAAAAAGATCATGTCGGATCCCACATAAAACTGTTTCCGCACTTACAAGGCGGCAGGGTTAATCAATAGCCGCAGGGCGAGAACAGAGCCGGTAGTCTAAGTTGTCACCTAAATCGGCGTTACGGCAAACCGATCGACTGGCGTTTTCAAATGTATGGAGAAATTGATGAGCGCGCGCAGCGGGCGTTAAGCGAACTAACATTTGCGAGTCCGAGCTTGATTTGACAGCTTACTCAACGTTGCCGTAAATACGTCGACGTTGCCGTTTACGTCCACTCCGCGTTTTCATACAAATCGGAAGTCCGCGTTTGACTTTGACAGCTTGAAGAAGTAAAACCACAGAATATCTAGTAAAAACTTGTATGGAGTTTGGAGAAAACGCCAGTCGATCGGTTTGCCGTAAACGCCAATTTCGGTGAGAACTCAGACTACCCACTCAGAAATATTTCGGCCCAAGTCTGATTCAGTTAGAGTTTTACTTTCGCTAAAGTGGCGGCGGCGCCGGCCCCGGAGATGAAATAATAAAAAGTAATTACATAAAAAATTGCGTACTATATGCGTATATTAAGGCGCTAGGACTAGCCAACTACTCGCGCCATACAAATGCACTTTTTAACAAATGTAATAATATGTAGTGAAACGCTTCAGCAAATCCAAATAGAACTCCAGACTGATAATGGATTGTTAATATTTTTTGATTCCATCATTTATTTAAATAATAATAAAAATAAAAAAGTTTATTTTTCAAAAACAGCATATATGCATAAACAAAAAATTCCATTTGCTTTTAGATTTCTACAATTAGTCAAAAAAGTTCGGAAATGGACACCGTTTCCGCAATGTATTTTATATAGAAAAAGGAAACATACATTAACGAAAATAGGTTGATTCATAGACAAGGAATCATATATTGTAAGAATGACACTTATAATCGTGAGACTTAGCCCCGATTGCACGAAGAGTGAGCCGAGTTAATCAATGTTCAAACACGTCACTTTAAGTGAACTGCACGGAGTTCCTTCCATACTGTCCATACAAAGTGACGTGTTTAATCGTACGTTGACGTTGATTTTTATTTTTAGTCCTTTCGTGCACTCGGCCCTGAGTTAGTTAACTTGGGGTGCCTCGTCTAACTTTGCGATTTGGCTAGTACCAGGGCCTTAACTAGAACGGCAGAACTCACACTAGGAGATACACGACTCAAAATCGTTGCGACGTTTTGGGTGCTCGGTCTACGCGTTTAATACACATCGCATCGAATGAAAGATGTTCGAGGCGGCCATTGAAATTGTCCATGTTTTCTCCGTTCAACGTAACCGTGAGTGTCGGAGAACGCACCACATGCACCACATGGAAGATCAGGAGGCCAATTCATGCGCTCACTAAATTCTCACTGATTCAGTAAATAACTTCCGAACTATATCCGCATTTACGGATCGTTTAAGGAAATGAAACGTGTAATTTTTCGTCAGCGCTGAATCAGGTAGCTTCAAAGTGAATTCCTGTCTTGAAAACAATCCTAATTCATCTACTCGGAATTTCTAGAACTGGCCTCGTGTTTTTAATTGTAAACTAGCCCTCGTATTTTTAAGGTGCAGTTATAGAAATATTGTTTTGTATGCGCTTTCTTCGCTGTGATTGGTCGCTGCGCGTACTGTAAGAGCTGTGCGCGTGTTGCAGAAGGCCTCGCTGCTGCACGAGGTGGACGTGCCCGTGAAGAAGGCCACCTTCGGCATGGGCTGCTTCTGGTCGAACGACTCGCTGTTCGGCGCGCTGCCGGGCGTGGTGCGTACGCGCGTCGGCTACTCCGGCGGCACCGCCAAGAGCCCCGCCTACAGGAATCTGTGAGTGTCGTGATTATCCATCCAACTACGGCTCCAGGGTTGTCTGCTCTGATTTACCACCACCGCTGCTCTTCGAGCGTCCACAAATCGTGTTTACCACCACCGATGGTTTTCGAGCGTCCACAAATCCGTAACTAAAGTCAACTCTATGGCGTCGGGCCAATTACTGCTCCATTGTTTACCACCGCAGGGTTGTCTGGGCTGTGTTTATACCTCCGCTGGTCTTCGAGCGTCCACAAATCCGTAACTAAAGTTATCTTATCTATGGTGTCGGGCCAGCTACGTCTCCATTGTTTACAACCACAATGGAGCTGCCTGGTCTGTGTTTATATCTCCGCTGGTCTTCGAGCGGCCACAAATCCGTAACTAAAGTTATCTTATCTATGGTATCGGACCAGCTGCGGCTCCATTGTTTACAACCACAGGATTGTCTGGTCTGTGTTTACCAATTCCGCTGATCTTCGAGCGTCCACAAATCCGTATAAAGTCAACTTATCTATGGTGTCGGGCCAACAACGGCGCCATTGTTTATCACCACAAGGTTGTCTGTTCTGTGTTTACCACCTCCACTGGTCTTCGAGCGTCCACAAATCCGTATAAAGTCAACTTATCTATAGTGTCGGGCCAACTACGGCTCCATTGTTTACCACTACAAGGTTGTCTGTTCTGTGTTTACCACCTCCACTGGTCTTCGAGCGTCCACAAATCCGTATAAAGTCAACTTATCTATAGTGTCGGGCCAACTACGGCTCCATTGTTTACCACCACAAGGTTGTCTTTTCTGTGTTTACCACCTCTGCTGGTCTTCGCCGTCCACAAATCTATAACGAAAGTTAACTTATCTGTGGTGTCGGCCCACTACGGCCCCATTGTATATCACATTAAATTCACGTATTATTTACACGTAGTCATCACTGCTATTTACAGTAAAATCGGCATTTCTTTTCAACTTTAAAGTTATAATATATTTTCACTTTTATCTTATCTATGTAGAAAAGATAATGTATGTATACATACATAGATAGTAATAGAGCTAAAAATATTTGAAAATAATCTTGAATTTAAATATATGCAGATAAATAATAAAAACATTAGATATTCGTATTATATCAATGTATTATTTGCATTATATATATGATGTCTTGGCATAGTCGTAGAGATTGCATTGAGTTAAGGATATTGAATAGCAATAATCCGAAAAAAGAGATATGGAGAGTAATTAAAGATGAGACCAATAGAGGGCTGTGCATGGAAGATAGTATTCAAAAGCTTGTAACCTCAGACGGAGTCGATGTTCCTACAAACAACATTCCTGAATATATGAACTCACATTTTCTAAATATCGGAAGCAAGCTAACAACAATGAATCCTGCTTCTCCAATCAAAGCTCTGTCCCTAATGATGAACACTCCCCGTATTGATGCTGACCATGCCTTTTGTCTACCCTATGTCACACCTGAAAAAATATCAAAAATTATCCGTGAAAAATTATCAAAAAAGAGCAGTCCTGACATTTTCGAGTTATCAGGTGAATTGATTGCCAAATGCTCAAATAGCTTGTCGCCTTACATATCAATATTAGTTAACCAAATGTTTAACGAGGGTACCTATCCTACTGCATTAAAACAGACCCGTGTATGTCCTATTTATAAGGGAGCTGGCGAAAGAACTGACCCTAACAACTATAGACCTATTAGTATAGTGCCTGCACTATCCAAAATAATTGAATCTGTGATATCTGACTCAGTAATTAAGTATCTTGAGGATAACAGACTTCTTTCCCCCCACCAATATGCATACCGTAAGGACCTCTCCACAAAATCAGCTGGAATGAAGCTGGTAGGAGAGATAATAAAAGGAATAGATAAGAGGAAGAAGGTTGCGGGCATATTTTGCGACCTGTCAAAAGCCTTTGATGTCGTGGACCACAATCTCCTCTTGAGCAAATTGGAAAAATATGGAGTTAGTGATAAACCTCATAAATTGCTTAAGTCATTCTTAACAGATCGAAGACAGGTCACTGAGGTCACTCTCAAAGGAAATAAGATATGTTCTGGGCTAGGCAATATAAAAATGGGCATTCCGCAGGGGTCAGCATTAGGAAATACATTATTTTTAGTATTTATAAATGACTTAGCCTTAATTCAGATAGATGGTGTGTTAATACTTTTTGCTGATGATACTAGTATAATAGTATTTGCTGAATCCATTCATGAACTGGAAATAAAGCTAAATTCCGTAGTAGGAAAAATATCGGAATGGTTTGCCGCGAACGGCCTCATATTAAATACGTCAAAAACCAACTATATGGTATTTTCTGGACGATACTGTGGTCCCCGTGAGCTTTCCATTTCGAATTCCTCCGGATCTATTAGCTCCCAGACATGCATACGATTCTTGGGATTCCATATTGACCCAACTTTAAGTTGGAGAAGCCACATAGATAAACTATGTAACAAGATGGCAAGTGGTATCTACGCACTAAGAGAGTTACGCCGCTTGATCGGTCCCGAAACGTTGAAACAATCCTACTATGCATACGTACATTCACTGCTATCGTATGGAGTAATCCTATGGGGTAACTCAACGGATTCTGAAAGGGTGCTAATACTCCAAAAACGAGCGATAAGGGTATTAGCCAGTGTACCACGAACAACATCCTGCAGAAATCTGTTTAGATCTTTAGGAATATTGACTGTATGCTCTCTATACATATATGAGGTGGTAGTATACATACGTAAGAACATCCAGTCTTTCGAGATTAATGGCGTAAACCACAATTATAATACACGTAATTCAGAGATTTGACGTGATTGGACCCAAACTGTATAATAAGATTCCAGAAAAAATTAAGTCTTTACATAGTGACATTGTGTTCCAGACTCAGCTGAAAATATTCCTATTAGACAACCCATTTTATAAGATAAACGAATTTTTTTCTTATAGTAAAAATAACAAATATTGCTGACTTGGACGGTCAAAATGACTTATGTACGTTAGAATATAAAAGCAAGTTATAGTCGAAATAATTATTGTTTATTATGTAAGATACATATGTTTAAAAACTATTCAGACTGCATTGCTGAACGGAGCAAAACAAAAATGATGACGAACCATACTGAATATGCAAATGACTCAATTTAATATTGTTAATGTTGTGTGTTCTTTATGGCGAAATAAATATCTGTATCTGTATCTGTATCATTGTTGCTAACTATCTGCGCATAGATTCCACTAAATCTTAACCTAGCTACCGTTTCAATTCGTACATCTCAAGGTTGCTTACGTTCGGAACACGGAATAATGTTTCTAATGTGATTCCACGGCAATGTTCCACGGCTTACTTCCGTAAGTGCTTACGGCGAATTTAGGCCAAGGCCGCTGATACCAGGTCGTCGAGGGGTAGGAAAAATCGATATAACTTCTATTAATGTTAGCTCATTTTGCATAGTCATGTTAAGTTGCCTGCCCTAACGGATCATATGAATTAATATACTTGATTTTTTATTTTATTTTATACAACTTCTACATTGAAGCACTGTGTTTTGACTGAAGCATTGTAAAGCATCTTGAAAATAATCCAGAAAATATTTTTGGTCTGGATCAGTATTCGAACTTGCGACCTTTGGATTGTATGTCCACTGCTCTACCACTGAGCTATCACAACAACTACGTCAGCAAACGAATTTCTAGATTATGCTCGAATCGATTCGAATTGAATCGATATTATTCTATGGTATCGGTGAACGCTTGGCATTTTTGACTGCAATTATTAAGACATCAACGTATTGTTGTCATCACCAAAGTCGATTTTGGTATCGGATATATATGGTATAGAATCAGCCCGTAAGTATTTAACTTGATATTTTTATGTACTAAATGCATACGACATTTACCGTTATCACAATTATTTGCGGTTATATAAGGACATGTATATTGAAGCATTATAATTAACATCTTGAATTAAATCAGAAAACGTTTTTGGTATCGACATTCGTCTGAAGCAGGATTCGAATCTGCAACCTTTGGATTACATTGCCCTCACGCCGATAAAGTAAGATCCGAAGATATCCATCCGATAAAGTAAGTCCATATGTTTAAGCGCCGATTTCTCAATCCTCATATAGTACTTATCGTACAAATTCACGTTTGTCAAAAGACGGATAGCCGGAGAATTATATCCTCTATCACAATTATCTGACTATATTTGTACTAAAAAACATATGGATATATATCGGATGGATAAGCAGAAGCGTAAATAAATCCGTCGAATAGTTATCTGTCTGTTTATCAAACTATTGAAAAATCAGCCCTAAGTAAAATTATAGTCAGATAATTGTGATAGAAGATATATTTCTCCGGCAATGACGATCCGAGTATCCGACTTTTGACAAACGTGAATTTGTACAGTCCGATAAGTACTATCTGAGGATTTTTCAATCCTCACACTATTGAAAAAAACAACTCTTTGTTTAATAACGGTGTAACTAGTTCTGGCAGTGATTGGAGATGGCCCTGGTTAGTATGTCATAGCACCAGCGAAAATAAGAAGTATGTTGTCTACGTTGTATGACGTTTGCAGGCTATTCTTTGTCTATGACAATAGTCAGTAATAGTTATTTTCCCCGACCTACCCTATTCTGTAGATATGCTTGGTCACGATTGCCTGTCACCATTTCAATGGCGCCGCAAGAACTCTATCTCAAGTCTCAAACTCACGTAGCTCTTAATCGATGATAAACGTTTGCAATCAGAGATAATCTTTACATTTGACGAATGCATGAAATTAAAAAAACAATGAAAAGATAAACACTTTGTTCGAATGATGTTTGGTATCTTATTGATTTACAGTGAAAGTCGTTAATTTCGCTGTAAATCAATTACCGATAAAAACATAAGCTAAGGAATTTGAACATGTTATTGCTATTAAGTTTTAATTTTGAAAAATATGTTGCATAGACTTAGCAATATTTTTGTTGTTTTCAAGGTTTTAAAAGCAGAAAGCTGTTTATCCTAAAATAGTATAGCTGAGATATTAAATATTGAGATATTATATATTATATCCTAAAATATTAAAGCTATATTATAGCTGAGGATCCCGGCTTCGCACGGGCCAACATCACCCCAGTGGAGCCCGCTAAAATGCGCCCTCGGCCCCCGACCACCGCGTCGCATCGCCCGCCCGCGTTATTACTTTATGTTCGCTTAGCTCGGCACCTTAGGGTCGCAGCGTAGCCTTCCTAATTGGGTTATCGAATGCAAAAGGATTTTTTTTAAAAATTGATTGGTATTTCCCGCGCTCGAACACAAAAAAGTAAAAAGTTGTGTGTACAGAGTGGTCAGTCCGGGTTCTCATCTAAATTGGCGGTTACGGAAATTCAAAGTTACGCAAAAACGTCAAACTTCATACCAGTATTTTCTACTTATTCTGTGGTATCACTTTTTCAAGCTGTCAAATCAAACTCGGAAGCGCAAATGTTAGTTCGTGGCTCGTACCTAATAGTGGCGCGGGGACTTGCCTAGCAAACCAGAGATCTGGGTTCAATTTCTTTCTCATTCTGAATTGGATAAGTGCGTTTCGTGACGAATGCTAGCTGCTCCATGGTTCGGAACCTAGGCTAGTTCGTAGGGTTTACGTCCGCCCGGGTTGATACCATCGCATTGGATGAAGCGTTGGTCGAAGCGGCAATTAAAAATTGACCGTGTTTTCCATCAAGACCAATGTCGCCGTGCTCAATGAGGGAAAGTCCTGGCATGGCACCTAATTCCTTCGGGGATGTAGTGTTTATTCGAATCCATGTCAGGTTGCATAAACAAATGCACACTTCTCGCGCTCTTCGATTTCTCCACACATTTTAAAACGCTAGTCGATCGGTTTGGCGTAAATGCCAATTTAGGTGACAAATGGGACTAGGGGCTCTGAACGTAGGTTTTTTTTAAATATTGTGCGTTGGTACGGAACCCTTCGTGTGCGAGTCCGACTCGTACTTGGCCGATTGTTTTCTTTTTTTAAGAATGAATTGTGCAAACCGCGGATATTTCATGTTCGCGCACGACAACACCGCGGGGGGGGGGGGGAGGTATCCTATTTTCAAATAAATCACGTGTTACATCAGTGCGCACAAATTCGTTGCAAGCGAAAAATAAAATCGGATCTGTTATCAGGTTGATCCCGCCTGGGTTGGTACCATCGCATTGAATGAAACAATGTACGTGTTTTGCATCCTGCTCAATGTAGCCAAGCGATCTTAACGTCCTGGCAAGGTACCTGGTTCCCATGTCGTCCGTTGGGCTAACATTATCGCAGTAGGCGGTATCAACCGTACCAACTATTTTCATCCGACCTTTATGAAGACCGTTCAGTATTTAAATAATTCATAACCTGGGGGCCCATTCAGGTAAGAGTGAGTTCGAGAGGGAGTGAGTTAACCTAAAAATAGCTGGGAAATATATTATTATTAAAATAACGGAACCGTTATTTATACTTCCAACGTATTTACGGGACAAACCAGATTTTTACCTAACTGTAATGATGTTCAAGAAGTGTGGAAACATTGACTATTTAAAAAAGTGAGTTTTATCTAGTGAGGAATTCGAACTCACTCTTGCCCTGAATGGACCCCCTGTAAACAGTCTCTTTACGTGACATTCGATTATTTCAGGAAACAATGATAAAGTTTGTCAAGAGCTTGAACTTTGCCCGATGAGCAAGTATTTGCAGACATAGATAAAAAACTGCAATTCATAGAGACGTCATTTATATCGCTGAAAGACATAATGTTCGAGCAGATAGCTATATTTTATTGCAAAATAATAATAGAACGCGGATAAATTCTACTGGTTTTCACGATTAGGACTTTCTTCAATTACATCAACGATCAAATTCAGTCCTTATCCAGACTAATATTATAAAAGCGAAACTAACTCTGTCTGTCTGTTACGTTTTCACGTCTAAACCGCTGAACCCATTTTGATGAATTTTTTTATTACTTAAAGAATAACCAAACATACATAAATAGTAAAAACATGTGAACAAATACAAACAAAACTTAGTAGGACTTATCCATGTACAACAGCGGTCGCTGCAGATTACAAAAAAAATAATCAAAGTTATATTCAACTCTTAAACTAAACATGTCTTCTTACTAAACTACTACTACTACTTAAGTTTTAAACTTATTTTGTGACTGGCAAAATATGTTTGCCAGTTCTTATATGCATGGAAATAGAGTATGCGACATTTATATTTTTAACATAGACCTAGCATAACGATTCTTGACATGTTTAAGTGTAGGTTACCTACCTATGAATGCAATAAAACAATACAATACAATACTAAACTAAATTAGAAAAAAAAGTAAATTTATTCACAACATTTATGAAATAAGAACACAATAATGGAAAAAATTAACAAAAAAATAACCGACTTCAAAGAAAAAGCACTAAAAAGTAAAAAATAATTTCCGTTTTTGTAGTTACGATTTCTGTTATTTTTTGAGTCGGCGTCAGCCGGGCACGCGCTGCGCCAATCAAGAGAACCTAACCTAACCTAACCTAACCTAACCTTGGCTGACACCGACTCAAAAAATAACAGAAATCGTAACTACAAAAACGGAAATTATTTTTTACTTTTTAGTGCTTTTTCTTTGAAGTCGGTTATTTTTTTTGTTAAATTTTTTTTATTTGTTTATTTTTAGTGAATCTAAAGCACACTTACTAATTTGTACACGTCCTTTCCAATAAAAAAAGAATCACCGTAATCGGTTGGCGTTATAATATATTAGTTATTCGTCCATTTGTCGCGCACATCTTAATACAAATTTAAGACTTTTATGATTTTCTCATGGATATCATTGTCAGAACTTAACCAAATTAAAATGGGACCACTTGGGAAGCACTAGCTATCATTCATCAAATATCATCAAAATCGGTTCACCCAGGCAAAAGTTATGAGGTAACAAACATAAAAAAACAAAAAAAAAAACATACAGACGAATTGATAACCTCCTCCATTTTTGAAGTCGGTTAAAAAAGTGAAATTATTAAACTAAAAAATGTAATAAATTAAACTAAAATTATTAATGTATCTCAATATTTTCAAGGTATTGAAAAAATAGTTTGTAAGTCTCCCTCTTGAGTTTGTCTTTGCTGCAGTTAAAGATGTGAAATTTGGTATAGACAGTGTCTGGACCGTGGGAAAGGACATAGGCAACCTTTTGTAGCTAAAATTAAACTCAAAGGGGTCACCCCCTTATAAAAGGGGATGAAATTTGTATGCGGATTTCATATGACATAAAATGTTAAGTCCGAAACGACATTGACCAGAGTGGAGCCGGGTACCGTAGGCTAGTTGAAAATATGGTCTAAAATCGAAAGTCTAAATTTTTTCAACGGTCCCAACAACATTTTGATAGGATATCTGAGATAATAATAAGGTCAATTTTACTAGTTCATGATACGACCTTCCTCTCTATATGTGTATTTCTTGGATGTCTTTAGATAACGCCATATCTAACACGGCGGCGCCTGCCTTGATTGTAATATGGACACACAATAAGATATGACGCTTAGTCGGCAATTGAGATAGTGTCGCGACCTCCATTACCTGTATGGTTAAATCAAGTTCTCACCTACCAATCCCCCATACTACGGGCGATAACTGTTTCCCCATACTACGGGCGATAAATGTTTCTCTATACTACGGGCGATAACTGTTTCCCCATACTACGGGCGATAAATGTTTCTCTATACTACGGGCGATAACTGTTTCCCCATACTACGGGCGATAAATGTTTCTCTATACTACGGGCGATAACTGTTTCCCCATACTACGGGCGATAAATGTTTCTCTATACTACGGGCGATAACTGTTCGTACATGTAACATGCTCTTAAGGTTTTTAAATTTTTAAATTTTTGTTTTTTTTTTTTCGGTTTTTGAATTTTTTCGTTAACGTTAGGGCCTGGAAGACGATTTCTCTAGATGAATGTTAGTCGCCGTGACAATATACAAAGAATGCATTTCTTAAAATTTTCAAATCTTAGATTTCCCATATGTTACTCTACGAGCGTAAATAATCTTGAGGAAGGGAGAGGTAACATCAATATGTATAAAAAAACTAATAGAATATTTGAAAAAACAAATGTGAAAATATAATATGAAATTTATATTTTTATTGACTTATGTGTATTACTTCTATATTTTGTACAAAATTAAGGGACAAGCAGAGCTACAAATATGTGTGTTTAGCCTTAAATGCATGGTACTCATACATATAATTCTACAGATACAGTTTCTGTACATAGTTGCGAGGGATTATTAGGTTACGATATTTGTTAATGTGTTTACTCAATAAAATACGTTTTTTTTCCAAACTTTATTCCTACATTCCAAGGTTACATCATTTTTTGTTTCTTTGGCGCTGTAGTTTTCCGATATTATGAGTTTCATATCAATGTATTTTTTATTTAACTTTTTATTCTGAAAGTACATGTTTCAATGAAAAATTAGAGAATTGTTTCCGCCAACAAACTGCTTCTACAGTTGGGCTGATAAACATATGTAATATGTAAATGTGCTTGATGTAAACCAGCATGTTAGGCCAGAAGGCCAAGGCCTAACTCCGCAGCCAGATAACTCGCTGTGACAATTGTGTACGTAATCGTATCATACGTAAGCAAGCAGTAATTACATGATACAACCGAAAGTGCTATGGGATTATGTGGGGCTTACTTATTTGTGTGAAGAAAAAATAAATTTTATTGTTCCATTTAGGTGATATGCAATCCTAAGTATTAAGGTGGCCCAACCCGCTCATTTCCCCATACAAAAGGGGAAAGAAGATCACGCCTATATTTCTTGTCAAAGATCCAAAATTTTGCTCAATATAGCTTTATTTGATTGAACTAGATGTCTGATGACCATTGGCATTGTAAAATTGTGTTTGGTTTCCAAGTTATAACGTCCGAAAGTTCGGATTTTTCGCGCGTTTTATACAATTACTTTGGAGGTGGATTACGCAATGATAAAGTAAGAATATCTTAAAAAGATTAGTCATCAGACATAGCTTGTTTAATCAAGATTTATAATCTATTTGGTTTTTGTTAGATTTTTGACGTCGTGGTTTACTTTTAGCTATAAGTCGTTTTGAAATTAAAATTTTCGTAAATCTTACCAAATCATACACTATGCACATTGTCTTTTTTGTGGACAGGTTGCATCTTCCTCATAACGGAGCCTGTCTTATTCTTAGAAACAGAGAAGGTCCCAGAGCGCAACAGCACGGTTTTGTACCGTGCCCGCAAATGAGTTGAGGCCGCCGGGTTGGGCCACCTTAATGCGCTCTGCGCCCCGAAAGGGGCATAGTCGGCCTGTCAACTTCTGAAATGGGTTACATCAGAGGTATTTGTTCTATATAGATAATTTCTGCTTTGTCGATACCAGACAATTCGAAAATCAATAGTCGAAACATTTTTATACATTGAGCCACACTTCAACGCGTGTTCTAATTCAATGTTCTAATTCGCGTGTAAAATTGCAACAAAACTAAAACGCGACAACGGCTCATGTTGCAGCGGTGACCACACGGAGGTGATTGAGATCGACTACGACCCCAAGCAGGTCACGTACGACGAGCTGCTCGACATCTTCTGGGCCAACCACGAGTACGGTCTCACTGCCAGGATCAAGCGGCAGGTCTGTACTTTTATTTAAGAGCATCCTTAGGCCCCATTTCCACGAGGAAGTAAACTTCTGCGAGGAACGTCGGACAGACTGTCAGACAGTTAATTGCCCGTGTAAACGCCTCTGCAAGAAGTATTTAAACGGACAGATTATTTTCTGTATTTTTTCTATTTTCTGTTTTTTTTTAAATAAAAATAAAATGTCTGTAATTTAAAGATGAAACTGTAAGTCGCTGGTGCGATTAGTCTTAAATAAATAAAAACATTGAACATAGATGAACGTCCGATATTTAATGTTATAGGTTTCAAATATAGGTCTAGCCTTCAATGCCATCTTTCATCTTTTTCTAATTCCAAATTAAGTAGTTACCTAATAACCGAAAATCCCCCGCACCACCGCCTCTCTCGTGCCCCGTGTGCCTTCGTATAAAAGGAGCATCATGCATACATATCACGGTCAACGATAACAAGGTGAAGAACGCAGTTTATCTCAAAGTCAAGGACTTTAGTGAACCAATTAAGCACATCTTTTGATAATATATTGAATATAAGATTGCAAAATACTTATGTAAGCTCAACATCTGAAAATAAGGAAAATTGTCGTTGATGTTCGATGCATAATTTCACATGTGAAGAGGTTGCAAGATTACGTATAGCATGCAGGTTTTATACCTGGAATGGCTACTCCCAAACTTTACAGTTGACGGGCATATCCACTGGACATTTCCAAATTTACAGCAACACGTTTTTACTGATCAGTATTGATTTATTGATCGTAAATATCGTCTGAACCGCGGAGTTAGTCTTGTACTGTTATGCGACCAAAAATGTAAAGCAACCCCACATCTGTAGAATCATTTGACGGTATATCGTCTTACCGAATTGCTTTGGTGCATATACCGCGCAGGTGCAGACCGTGGCAAGACCTTCTATTCAGAGTTCATATCACAGCAACTTGGCATATAGCAGTTATATGGCTCATAAAGAACCAAAGCTAATATAGCCGGACTATAGAGAACGTAAACGAGTTTGTCGTCGTATTGCAGTACATGTCCCTGGTGCTATACCACGAGGAGGAACAGCGGGAGCTGGCGGAGGCGTCCTACCGCGCCATGCAGCAGCGCACACAGGAGGCTCTACGCACCGAGATCGCTCCAGCGGGCATCTTCTACCCTGCGGAGGAGTAAGTACAATCCTCCTAGTCCAAGCATTCGTAGATGTTTTGTGTGCAGGCTAAACGACTTTCCCTTCGCTGTTCATGATACAGCACTCCCAGTGATAATCGTGGGGTTAAGCATTGGGAGGCTCTATTCCCTCTGGGGACCGTAGCCCCGTAGGTCTTCGGTAGTTCTTGCCGCCTCCGCATATGCTTTGGTACTCTTATTACGAGTGCCACGTGGACTCTGTTTTCCAGATAGGTACTGGAACTGTAATGTACCCTTCCCACCAACAACCGAAGTTGCTAACGTTTCAATCCATGCTCGGGACGACAGTTAGGACTTCCATTTCCCCAGTATGGTACCGGAGTTTTTCGTATGGCATACTCAGTTCCCGATGCACATAATGCATCTCTCCATTCCCTTGCCACGCGGCTGGATATGCCGGTACAATCACTAGTTCTGGCACTTTTAGTTCTCCAGACTAGCACCGCATTTGTAAGGTTCCGCGACCACACTGGCTGCATGGATGACATGGATGACTAATACTACACCCACAGTCATTCGCCGCATTCCAGAAAATTCCTTTTATAAGCACAGCTTCATTAAACTGGATGGAAAAGAAGGACAAGGTTTTATAGTCGCTTCGACCATCTTTTCATCCGTTCCAATGGTACCAATCCGGGCGGGCTTAACCCTACCGCCTAGTAGGGGAACCTACAGTTTTACATGGATTTCGAACCATGTAACAGCTTGCATTCATGACGAAATGCACTTATCGAAAAAGTAAGCAAGGGTGCATGATCGGGGCAGGGATTTGAACCCGCACCTCTGGCATCCAAGGCAAGGCCCCGCGCCACTAAGTCAAGGTTCTCATTACCCGCATAATAATAATGAGCTGAGCTACATTGAGCGTAATTGCGTGTAATGATTACAAATAAGTACGGCATTAATTAATTATATCAATCACATTATTAGATAATCGAATGATAGCTGTGATAGAAGTGGGGAAATATGCGCATAACGCCTTCATGGCCCCACGCTTCTGCAGCTGGAACGTTGAGCGATCTCATTTCTACTAAGTACGAGAAACTTCCTACGATCGAAAGAACTGTTACCGGGGTTCCTTCGTACGTTCCGCGAATGCTTGCTACGCACATTTTGCGGCTGCTCTAAGACAGCAAAAAACTAGTCTAAAACCGGTCACCGTGCACGACTCACTTGCCAATGTCGATGTTAGTCATCACTCGCCTGAGAATACCTAATGGAGATCGGTCTTTACTTTTTGCACAGTCACTATTGAACTGGTCCGAAGCCCAACCAGTTGACATCGTTTTGCACTGTGGGTCGTATAAAAAGGTGCCCATTAATAACCAGTTTTCTTGGAATGTTTGTGCTGCAAGAACAATCTTCAAAACCTTATCCATAACCCAAATTGACGATGACCGAACATAAGGAAAGTTATTAAAACTTTGGAACAAGGAAAACATATCTGATTACCTTAGTCCGGTGAACGAACGCTCGGGTTCGATGACGCGCCATATTTTAGCTTTGCTGAACAAAAAAAACACCATGAGGCAATGTCAAGGAAACTCTTTCAATAAGTAAATATATTTTTTAAGTTATATTTTAAATATAGCTTAAAGACCTTTTAAGGTGCCCGACGACTCCCATGGAATTTCCAACTGTCAGGGGGGCTGCGAAAACCATGCCGGCCGGCCAGGTGCTTCATTTGAAGGATCATTGAAAGAATTTGTAGAATTTAATGAATGTATGGTTGAAGCGGAAATGAAAAAAAACGTGTTTTTCATCCAGTTCGTGTAGCCGTGGTCATAAGAGGAAGGTCATGGCATAGCACCAAATTCCTTTGGTAATGTGTTGCATTAGGCTTGTATCATCCGGTAGTTGTGTTTAATGATGGCTAATCCACGACAGGTTCCATAAAAAAACATCGCTATTCCCCGCATCACCTCTTAACCAGCCTCTGTCCTGTTGCAGCTACCACCAGAAGTACCGGTTGCAGGGCCACAAGGACCTCTGCTCGGATCTCGGCCTCAAGTCCGGCGAGATGCTGCAGCGGTCGCACCTGGCGGCGCGCCTCAACGGCTACCTCGTCGGCGTCGGCGGCCTCCTGCAGTTCGAGCAGGAGGTGGCCAGGCTGGGTCTCAGCGAGAAGCAGGCGGAGTACGTCAGGCGGGAGCTGGAGCGCAACGCTGGCGGCGGACTCTCTTGCTAGGGGTTAGGTTTGGAGATGGGGGCCTCTCCTGCTAGGGCTTCGCGGCTGGGGAGGAGACTCTCCTGCTAGGGCTAACTTTGCAGGTTTGGAGATGGCGGGGCTTTCCTGCTGGGGAGGGGTGGCTTGGCTGCTAGGGGCTACTGTCCATGTAGGTCAGTGGCGCAGCGATGGAATAATCTAGGCGTGGGCAAAGTCGCATCACCGAAGCCCTTTTCTTTGAGTATTATTTCAAGATCAATGCAGAGGTCCTAGCATGTTTTTAACCGACTTCAAATAAGGAGGAAGTTGTAATTTTTTTTATTATGTATGTTACTCGACATCTCCGAAAATTGTCAACCGAATTGAATAATTATTTTTCTCATCAGTGGGGTGGTCCTTTTATAAATTTTATGAAAGAATATTCCTCCTCTTAAGTGATTGAAGTCGGTTCAATATTTTTTAAAACGGTTTTTGTGAATACAAAAGTAAACCCAAGACAAATTCATTCTAAAGCCCTGTGATAAGAATGTTTAGTTTAAAGTTTGTAGTCACTTCACCAACGCTTAGATACGTCACTGTTCGGCGGTACCTTCTGCAGATTGTTCGAGATTAGGGAGATCGACCATCCCTTATAAATTACAAACTTATATTTGTGCGCTTACCTCCTAAGCTGGCTGAGCTATAAGGAGAATACTCACTTTTCCAGGATACACATTCAGGAATTCTAATTGACCACTATGATTAGGAGGTATACAGGTCGTTTTGAGTATATCAAGTTTCAACGCATAGTCGGCTATGTGAAGAAAAAACCGCACATTTCTTTGGTTCAAAATGAAACTCCATCCCTGTGTTTGGGGAACACTTTGAGCATGGGTCAAAGCCAGATATTATTGTTATTATTAATTAATTATTATGCATATGTACTTGAAAATTTTTATTGTATGTCTATTATATAAGTTTATTTTTAAGCTATTCAATGATTTTGTTTCTAATGGAATAAAACAGAAAGAGGTATTGGCTCATGCACACTTGAAATTAACTTTCAGTATTAGTTGCTGTTTTTCCATGTCAACAGTTCTCTTTTCACTGATTTTTATTTTCACTTTTCACACAAAAGTTTCTTGCACTGTTTCAGCAGTAAGTAATTATGTTATGTATTATAAACCTAAGCAAGTTATTGTATATGTATTCACCATGATTCAATGTTCATAAAAAAAACCAGTAATTTATGTTGTTGCACCAATAAAGTAACCTTTATTTTTCGTTCCATCTTTAATTCAATAAACCAATCCTCATGTTGTTATATTCTCGAAAATATCTTATTTTACCCCTGAAATATGTAGAATTCAAACATTTCCCTAATTGGTGATGACTAACTATTACACGGATTTATTTAAGCCTCTGATAATCTATTCGTTGTAGTAAGTCCTTATTTTTATTACTAAAATTATAGTTAGATAATTGTAATGGAAGATTAATTTCTTCGGTAATGACTAACCGTTTTTTGACAAACGTCAATCTGTCAGATAAGTACTATCTGAGAATTGAACCCTAGGCCGATAGGTAAGATGTTTTTTTCCCAATTGTGTTCTTTAGAAACCTACATGGATTCATCTCAGCGTGTAATACAATATACACATATATACAGCGTGATTTTACAAATACCTTCACCGCTTTGTGGAGTGTATCCGTATCGAAAACAAATCAACTTCCTTCATTCAAAATATTAAATTTCAAAAACCATACAAAATCATTTTTTTAATTATAGAATTGAAAAAAATAATTGCGGACATTTACGAAGCGATCTTTTGTGCAGCGCAGCGATGTTTATTTACCTAGTACTAAGCGTCACGTGATCTTACAGACGCTTTACATTCTCTTTCTGAACTCTGTTTTTTTTTTTTGGTGGAATTATTTATTTTTCTAAACAGGAAAGATTCGGTCATGTGTTTTTTTCATTGTTTTATCTTAAGCATTATCTAAAGACAGCAACACATCAAGTAGAAGTGCATTAAGTAAAGTTAATATTACAGTAAGCAAGTAACATTAGGGCATTTCCCGCCCTAAACACCTTCCGCCGACCGCTACGATAAGGACTATTATATTGGTAATCTGTGCTACGACAGTCGTAGCCGATTTCACGTAATTTGTATTATTTGCTCATGGAGGAGTGCTACGAGGTCGATGACTCCGCGTCGTAGCAACGCTACGGAGGGTTGTGTCAAAGCCGTAATGAACGAAAACCGGTAAGTTCGAATCGGACTGGCACATCGAGGAGGGTACCGTATCAATTGAGAAAGTTGAAAATGACTAAATAGTAGGATTCAATTATTCAATATAAATTATTTAATACGCAATAGGTTTCACTGTTGTTAAAAAATAAGATTTGCCGTACTAAAAATAAATTTAAGACGTCGGCTTTTTGTTGAGCAGTTTTTTTGATAAAATTCTAAAGATGCATAATGGTATTACGGATTAATTTCAATTTCAGCAATCTTACCGGCTAAATTTTACCCACTACTAAGTCTTTTCGCATATTTTTTTTTATCCCACCGAATTGCCCAAGAGCCAGGACAGTTATAAATTTACGAAATGTTTGATGTTGTCCGTTGACAATCAAACTATAACAATCCTTATCAAAAAAGTATTGTAATTCTGCCCAGTAATGACATATTAGAATTTCTAAATCTATATGTAACTATGTTGGCGTTTTCCCGACGTCGCACAGGTTGTGTGGTTGTGTGTTCACGGAAAAAAGTGAGATAATTTTGGGCTAATTTGCGAATGGTGGCCAAACATTATTTTAAGGATAATACGCCATCTATTAGCATTGATCGTTATAAACTGAAATGTTTACAAATATATACTAGCAACACTTGAACCAAACTTCGACATCGACGAGCTAACCTGTTGACACGGACATCTACGAGAGGGCGCCACCTGTAACATTTAAAAGGTTTACGCGAAATACGATCGCCGTAGAGACACATCGTCTGTGCTAAAACCGAATATGCACAAATATTTGTTATTATATATTGAAGAACTTTGAAAAACTGAATTGGGATTGAAACTAGAAAATATTGTAAAAACAAACGAAATTACTTAGCAACCGTGATTGCAACAAAATAAGGAAAATTATGTCAACACGAAGAAAATCGCAGTTTGCAACAACTTTGCATAATACGGTATAACTGAAAAAAACCTGAATTTGAAGGCTTTGAAGTTGGTATACTAAATATTTTCACAATCAAACTGAAAAAAAATACTTAAGGATGTTCCGACCCATACAATGTTTTTTTTACACAAAACGCAAAAAACGAATTCGTCAAAAATATTAAATATAGCCATAGTAGTTGCAGCGAAAATATATTCACAATTTCAGGTTTAATGGTTTCGTTGTAATTGCCGATTAGAAGTTTTACACCGTTAGATGGCGCTGTTAAATAAAAATCGTATTTAAATTAATTGCAACAAAACCAATAATCCTGAAATAGTTAAATTGTTTTCGCTGCAAGTAATATGACTATATTGAACGTTTATTATTAATTCGTGCCTTAAAGTGCAATACTTTTTGCGTTCTGTGTGCAAACAACTTTATATGGGTCGGAACAGCCTTAAACATACTTTCTCTTTAAGGCTGTTCCGACCCATATAAAGTTGTTTGCACACATAACGCAAAAAGTATTGCACTTTAAGCCACGAATTAATAATAAGAGTTTAATATAGTCATATTACTTGCAGCGAAAATAATTTCACAATTTCAGGATTATTGGTTTTATTACAATTTATTTAAATACAATTTTTATTTAACAGCGTCATCTAACGGTGTAAAACTTCTAATCAGCAATTACAACGAAACCATTAAACCTGAAATTGTGAATATGTTTTCGCTGCAACTACTATGGCTATATTTAATATTTTTGACGAATTTGTGCCTTAAAGTGCAATACTTTTTGCGTTCTGTGTAAAAAAAACATTGTATGGGTCGGAACATCCTTAAGACATATGGATTTAATAATTTATAGAATAAAAAGAAAGGACCATTCTCGTACCCGACTAGTGATAAGTAGTTACATTTCTACCTAAAACTAAATCGACTAAAAGGGATCGTTTAGAAAAAAAATCAGATTGCACAATGGTTGAAAGCATAAAAGTGTTTTACGTTGAAATACTCTAGCTATCAAGAACAATACTGATGAGATTAGACTATACACAATATAAAAAAAATACAACAGGTTCACAAAACATAAAAATAAACTAAGCGCGCAATACCAAACTTAAAATTGTGAGAAATCTATAGAATTGGTTTCTTGATTCTTAATAGGGGTAGGGTAGCAGAGATTGAAGGGAAGTACCTACAGGGCCTGTATAAGAAGCACTGTCGGCGCGGCCAAACAGTCCCCGCCGAAGGTTAGGTTAGCTGGCATTTTTACAGAACAAATAAGCGTGTCCAAAATTTGACGTCGGAACAAACAAAATGCTTATTGGTTTCATTAGATATTACGCGACCATAGAGATGGAAGGTGGGTCCCCACTAGCGCTAATCCCCATGATCTGTTTGAGTTTCCATGTGTACCATCTGTACCCTAGACTCGTAGCCTAGTGGCGCGGGGACTGGCCTAGCGTACCAGAGGCCTGGGTTCAATTCCGACATGCACCACTGTCTTTCTCTTTCCGAGATCGATAAGTGCATTTCGTCACGAATGCGAGTTGCTCCATGTAGGTCCCCTTCCCCTACTAGGTGGTAGGGTTTAAGCCCGTCCGGGTTGGTACCATCGCATTGGATGAAAAGATGGTCGAAGCGGCAATGAAAAATTGTCCGTGTTTTCCACCCAGTTCAATGTAGGCGTGCTCATAAAGGGAAGGTTCTGGCATGGCACCTAATCATAACGGTAGTTGTGTGGTATTAGCCATCCATGTCAGGTCGCATAAAAAAAAAACAAAAAACAGTCGGGCCAACTGCACACGTTACAAAGTGCATATGTATCTAAATTCGAGTGTGTCAATGAACAAACCAAATAATGCATGCCACTCACGTGTCGTATTGTCGTCGTCTCGGAGCGCTTATTCAATATTACACAATGTCAACGACAAATAAAGATTCTCGAGTGAATAAATGAATTACACCTGCCTATTAGCAGGTACCTCGAATCGCACCCGCAATATTAAATCGTTGCAATTACAATTAGTGAACTTTTTCAATGGCGACCAGCGAAGGTCTTCAGAAGACCACAAGGTCATTATACTGGGTGACGAGTGAGATATTTCCTCCACCTATTGCTTAGTTAAACTGTGGAATGCACTTTGTGTCGAGGTATTTCCCCAAAATTACATCGTACGGGTGAAGAATCACCTGCACAACATCTATGAAAGTTCGAAAAACCAAGGGAGTCTTCAAGTACCTCTTTGAGAGCCTGGCGTACGCTATTAGTTACGTTACACATAAAAAAATTATTGAACTTTACAATTGTATGGTTGATATCGCACCTAAATTAGTGGCTTGTTTTAGAGTAGATGCTTCGCACGGTACAGTAGAAGCAACGGTTACCTCGGCAGAGAGCGCATTCCACAGTTTACCGCCCCTACAAATAAAGGATTTACAGGATCAGTTGGTTCCAAAGCTTACATCTTTAACTAATATCGCCGGTGAGTGGGTTCACTCTCTGCCTGATAACGATAGGGGCTAACGAATAGGGACAACAGGGATACTAGGGACAACGAAAGATGCCGATCTAATAGCGAGATCACAAATATTTATTACGTTGATATTTTTAACCGATTTGTTGAAAACAATAAATAATGCACGTTCCTCGTCGATATGGAAGACGAAGATTTTTGTCGAATCGTTGAAAACAAGCAATGAAAAGAAAAGGGGAAATTCGGCTATAATTTTGCAACAGAAGAAACATATGTAATAGTGAGCATGCCTTGTCAATATTTATGTTGCGTACATGAATGTCAATTAGTTACCGCCATGATATTAGGGAAGCGGGGGAAAAACGACAGTTTTTCGTCAAATCTAACGCGGACGGAGCTGCGGGCATCTACTTGTATTACAAAAATAAAATTATGGTACTAAAATAGTATAAATAGCGAACTCAGAATGTGAAAAGAATAACATTTTATCCGAGTGTACCACAAAAACAAATCAAACAAATAAGCGTTCATTTTATTTATATTAAAAAGTTTCTTCGCATTTTTTAAGAAAATTCAAAACATTTTTTAATATGGTTTATTTACATTTAACTAAAGTATGTAGGTACCATTTTGTTCGATAACTTTTTGCCATCTTGTAGGTAGGGACATGATCCCATTGCTATAGAAATATTGGGACTTCTGATCAATATACCGCGACAAGTGGTTTTGGCAGTCCTCTCGTGATGTTAACCTGACACTGCCTAAAGAATTCTGAAGAGACCTAAACAGGTGGAAATCTGAAGGTGCAAGGTCAGGACTATACGGCGGATGCATTAACACCTCCCAGCCAAACTCTCTTAGTTTTTGCTGAGTGGCTAAAGATGTGTGAGGTCTAGCGTTATCATGATGAAAAACCACACCCCTTCTGTTGATTAATTCCGGCCGCTTTCTCTCAACTTCTTGCTTTAATCTCATCAGTTGTTCGCAGTAGAGTTCAGAATCGATGGTCCTGCCTGGTGGTAACAGCTCATAATGAATAATGCCCTTCCAATCCCACCACACACACAGCATCACCTTGTTGCGAGTTAACCCGGGTTTCGCCACAGTCTGTGAAGCTTGACCGGCCTTTGACCACGACCTTTTTCGCACGTTCTTGTCGTACGTGATCCACTTTTCATCACCAGTTATCAGCTTCTTCAAAAATGGTTCGGTTTCATTACGTCGTAATAAAGAATCACAAATGAGTACACGGTTCATTAGGTTTCTTTCAGTGAGCTCGTGAGGTACCCAAATATCGAGCTTTTTTGTGTACCCAGTTTTTTTCAAATGCGCCAAAACTGTTTTGTGGTCAATTCCTAGTTCTTCAGCTACGTCGTAACTACTGATATGCCGATCTTGCTCCACTTTTTCAAAAATGGCATCCATTTTATCCGTAATAGGGCGACCAGAACGACGTGCATCTTTGACATCAAAATTTCCGGATTGAAAACGCTTAAACCAAATTTGTGCTACTCTCACAGACACTGCACTAGGTCCATAAACATCGCAAATTTTTTTCGCGGCTTGCGTTGCATTTTTACCTTTTTTGTAGTAAAATTTTAAAATGTATCGAATTTCTTCATTAGATTCACTCATTTTGACAGTACGAAAAACAAATGAGAATCACACATTTTCCTAATTTGAATTTGGAATTATGTTCTTTAAAATTTAAACTTTCAATGATACCAAAACCAGCCAGATACAAATAGTATAGCCAAAGAGATTTTATTACAAGTTCATACATACTATAATGCGAAAAGACTTTTTCCCCGACCTATTATGTATATGAAACATACTGTGCACATAGGTATCTACTAACAGTGACTAGGACGGGGCGGCTGATGTAAGCTGGCCATAAGGCTTTATTTAGTCACTGCTACATACTCAGGTGAGGTTCTGCGCAGTTGGCGCGGTGGGAAAACACATACAAGAATTTATGAGATATCAACTAAATTCAAGAGAACAAGGGATTCAAATGGAATTCAATTTATCTATGGTCGTACGCCAGGACCTGACATAAAGTCTGGAAGACGCCCATAGGTTTTCTAACTTTCCCGGGGGACTACATGAGCATCCATGAGCCTGCCAGGTGCTTCATCACACCATGTTTGGGGCCATACCTGTACTTTGAGGGGAAATACTTCGACAGCAATAATTTGAGATGAAAATCATTATATTAACTGATTAAACAATGTTTGTATGGGGAGTGTGATTTTCGGATGTTAAAATTTATGTAAAGAATATAGAGAATATATGTAATCAAGATCTAATTCTGAGCATATTGACGACACGTTGATCAGCCACCCAACCGGATGCCGCCAATTCTGGTCCCTCGTCAAACCAGTCGTAGCAAATGTCTGCCGTTTCTCAAATCCACCACAATTTTACCCTAAAGTGAAGGTCATATTCTCTTGGCTTTGCACGGTACTCCAGCCTAAATAATATTTTTACCATACTGCCATAAATTCCTAAGTGCCAAAGACCCAATTACAAGTAAAACCTAACCTCACATAACCCGTCTCTTCCGCCTGTAGTTCTCCACTGGATGTAGCCTCGATCGGACCGTACTGAACCGGCTCTTATGGATCGCCCCATAGCCGTTAGCTCTCTTCTCTGTAATATTATGGAGTTAGATTTCTGGCGGTGTTCTGCTGGAGACCTCACAGTTTCACGTTTCAGATTAGATGGGTAACGCGCTCCAAAATAATGACGAAGGTACGGCTTCTTGACCTGATTTCGCGAAAGCGTTTGACCGGGTCTGGCGCAAGGCACTGTCTTCAACCCCTTTTCTGCTACAAACACAATTTTGTACTTTATCTGGTCGACATTTATTGTTACACAGTTACACCGGTAACTCGATCGCAAGCCGGGGTGCGGCGGGGGATGATAGGCGGCGCCCCGTTGTTAGACTCGAAGAGACCCGGGCCTGGAAAACCCGTATGGGACCTGTATGGGTTCTACGAACGCTGTAGAGTAAGCACTATCGAGAAGGCGATATCGCCTGTCAAAAATATTGTATGCTGTCGAGAGCGCTTTCCATACCAACTGTCAAACACATACAATATTTTCGACAGGCCATATCGCCTTCTTGATAGCGCGTACTCGATAGCGTTCATAGTAGGGCTCCAGAACCGAGCAAGACACGCCCCCCCCCCCTCCCGCGCCCTTTCTACTATCACCCTTCAAACCTCGTGTTAAGAAGCACCTGGCCGGCAGGCATGGTTTTCGCAGCCCCGTGAAAGTTCGAAAGCACATGGACCTGGTCGATCAACTCTCAGACAATTCTTAACACTGTAGTGTCGGTGCGGGGCACAGGTGTGCCCCACGAAACCTATTAATCACTTCTGTAACTAATTATCTACTATAATGTCATCTTTGATGTTAATATGCGCAGTACTTGGTGTTTTCATTTCCACACGAGGTCCAGATGTTTTGCATATAATTGCATCACTCGTTTCAAATAGAACAGACACTTGATTACAAGTGTAATCGCTAAAATGACGCCTGCATGACTTTTCGTCTTTTGTGCCTAAGCAACAAACCCTCCCATATGTATTTTGGCGCAAGCGATTTTATGAAGATGTTAACCATTTTCCACATCAATGGCTTTGACTAGATGGATATGGAACAATGTAAAACACTGCCACTCCACAACGCGTGGCTGAAACACTTGACGCTAATGCTAAAGTTAATTCCTACTAATTGAACACGAATTATGATTTCTATGCTAAGTGCACTCATTCCTTTTAACCTTAGACCGTTGATGTTAGCCAGCGGTCGAGAGACCTATCCAGCATTTGTTCTGTGCTTTGAATCCACTAAAAAAATCTTTGAAAAAAATCTTGTTCCCATAAACGCTGCGTCCAATTAGGATTCAAATCATGAAAGTTTTTGTTTACACTTACACGTGGCAAGTAGGTACGCCGGCTGCCCACAAAAAATCGATTACATCAAAAAGTCACCACGCTGTTTCCTCACATTTATTGTGGCAGGCCATTTGGTCGGCCGGCATACCACAATGGTAATATACCATAACACAATGACCTAATTTTCTGCACATTTTTAGGGTTCCGTACCCAAAGAGTGCCAACGGAACCCTATTACTAAGCATCCGCGGTCTGTCCATCCGTCCGTCCGTCCTTCTGGCACGCCCTCAATACAATTCGGCTATAGTTGGCCGCGCCTCCCACGCACGTGGTCTGCTGCTAACATAGGCTCCATAGTTTTCAACGGGTTTATCGCAGTCAGATCGAACCAGAGATGAAAATTCTATATCTTCAGAAGACAATGCCTATATTTAAATTATAATAATCACAAGCAGCTGAGTAGCATGAAGCACCATCACAAACATTAGAGAGAGCCTCTGCTTACAGTAGTCGGGAATAATTAAATTTTTAATATTGCACACTTATTACACACCAGAGTGTTACTATCAAGCATTATGATAGTAGGTAGGTAGCATCAAGTTTGTGTTGACACTAGGCACCCTTCCCCATCCTATCCGTCGTATTACTACCTAGCCTAAAGTCACCTGAATATTTTATAAATATTTATTTTTCTTTAGACTTTTCGTAATGGACTACTGTCAACATTTATTTAAGAATTTACTTCCAACTGTAACATAATTTTTTTTTTATTTTGTTTTTGGTCTTAGTTAATTGTAAGTTTGTTTAAACCTTTTAGATGTCGTCTTCACTGCTTAGGAGTATATGTTTGACTTTTTTAAGGGATTTTTAAATGTATCATCTGTAAACATTTCACTCTGTTTGTGGACCAAATAAATAAAAATAAAAAAATTACATGATCGCCGCTTACCTACATCACAACTAATAATAAAAAATGTTCAGAACTCAGATATGTACCTGACAATCTAGACTCCCACCCATAGTTTTCAATCGTATTCTTCCGGTGTGCACGTGTGCACGAATCGCTCGCGGCACAAACTCATCGCTCGATGACGTAAGGTACTCAACAAGTCTGTAACAGTACTTTCGGACGGCTGTGGTTGCAGACCGGTGCGCGTGCACTCAACTCGCACCGAAGCCAATTCATCGGGTGGCCAATTCTTGCGCCAATTAGTTTACGTACGGAATACGCACTTCTGAATTCTAAATGAAGCAGAAAATTACTTTCGAACTCTTCTGGTGCATTTACGGATCGCTTATGAAAATGTATGTCATTTATCGTTAGCACTGATTTCTGACACACATGGAATTGTTTGATTCCGTGGCACGCGCTGCTATCGATTAGGTACTCGAATACCAAAGTAATGTTAAAGTGAATTCCTCTCCTGAGAACTCTCCCGATTCATCAACTCGGAATTTCCAGAATTGGCCTCCTGTGGCGGGGCGGAGGTGGAGAGGACGATGAATTCGACGAAATCTTATCTACAACATAAAATGTACTTATTTGGTCGGGCAGTCAGGTACTCAGTGACTCAATACGATAGAAACTTAATAAATGAAGAATTCAACGAAGAGAATTGATAAAAATACCACAGATTACATGTTACACAATCTGTAGAAATAATTGCTGAATTTTTCATGGATTAACGTGCGTCGGGGAGGGTTATTGGAGGGTTTTGGGTATAGCCTAACAATTAGTTCTAAGGGGATTTTTACTAATTCTTGAGAGATTTCTTGGACTTCTTGTAGGACAATTTGGAATCTGTATTTTTTTCTATGTAAGTATTCTAATGAATCAATAAATTAATTGACGTAGTGAATATTAGACAAATATGTCAACCATTATTTTGTTATAAATCTCTATTCTTAATTTTTCTGGTTGTGTTTGAAATGTAACTCAAATGAATAAAACTTATTAACGTATCAAATAATATCAATGCAAGCATTTATGAAACAAAAACTAGGGAAAAGAAGAAATCGTGTTGGAGGCCGTGTGCCCCAAGATATTTGGTGAAAGATACAAATCTTAACGAAAAAAAACCGACTTCAAAGAAAACGTATTCCAAAAGTAATTAACATGCACTAAAAAGTAAAAAAATAATTGCTATTTTTGTACTCGTAGTTACGATTATTGTAATTTTTTTAGTCGGCGTCAGCCGGGCACGCATTTTTAGTGCATGTTAATTGGTTTTGGAATACTTTTTCCTTGAAGTCTTTTTTTTATGTTTATTTGTTTATTTTTAGTGAATCTGAAGTACACTTACTAATTTGTACACATCCTTTCCAATAACGAATCATCGAAATCGGTTGGCGTAATATTGCGTTATTCGTCTATTTTGCAAATTTAACAGAACTAAACCAAATTAAAATGGGACCACACGGGAAGCACCAGCTTTCAAATAAAAAAAATAATCATCAAAATCGGTTCACTCAAGCGAAAGTTTTGAAGTAACAAACATAAAAAACAGTCGAATTGAGAACCTCCTCCTTTTTTGAAGTCGGTTAAAAATAGTTTTAGAAGTTTCCCAGGGAGCTATAGGTGGATAAAATCTTCGACATTGCTGAGAAATAGTTCCTTCTGTAGACACGCCACATGTCTTGTATGTTGGCAGTTCTATTAAATAATCAGCGAGATTGGCAACGTGACTGATGAGATCCTAGGAGATAGTCCGCTGTTGCCAAAATTGATCAATACATTCGATAATGTAAGGCTTGACCTTACAGTATAGTCGTAAAGAAGTTCTTTTTACTGAGCTCTTTATTTAATAAATGTGTCTTGCTTCACGGTCAATATTAGCTTAAATACATATCACATTCCTTGGAATAAGCGACATATTTAGTACGAAAAATAATATTTACTTTAGTTTGGCTCTAGCGTCTGATGTCAAATACGATTGTGGTGACGACGGCGATATAGCTGAATGTTGTTCAATCTTTGCAGTCAATGTCCGCAAAGCAGATGAAGCGTTAAATAAATGTATGCAGGTACCATCTTAAACACTGTTTTACTAGGAGGCATTGATTACTGGAGGAGGGGCTGTAGGAGAATTCCAAATTATAGGTATACAGAAGGTGGCGACATTTTCGTAAAGCAGTAAAAAATAAAAAGTAGGAGAATGGAAACGCAGCATAAGATAGTCACGTGGCCTTGGGGAGACCGCTCTGACGTCTGCAGCTTGCCCCGTGCCCGTGTGGCGGTCGGAACCCACATTATTTACGACTACCCTCTTATTCATGGAATTTCCGATAACCGGCACCACCGCCCAGCTATTAGCAGCCCCTTCCGCCCTTCTGCGTGGAGGCGGAAATAAGAATGTTACAAATGCTTATTATCTGATAGCGTCGATCAGCGAGCATGGAAGGACGGACGCTTTTTTTATGCGTTCTGTCATGGATGGCTAATACCACAAAACTACCGTTATGATATTAGCCCAATACACCACATTCCCGAAGGAATTACGTGCCATGCCAGGACCTTCCCTTTATAAGCACGGCTTCATTGCCGCTTCGACAATCTTTTCATCCAATGCGATGATACCAACCCGGGCGGGCTAGAACCCTACCACCTAGTAGGGGAAGGGGACCTACAGTTTTAGATGGATTCCGAACAATGGAGCAGCTCGCATTCGTGACGAAATGCACTTATCGAACTCGGAAAGAGAAAGAAAGTGGTGCATATCGGAATTGAACCCATTCCTCTGGTACGCTAGGCCAGTCCCCGCGCCACTTACGAGCCGTAGCGATCGAAACTCATTCGCATGGCGGCAGCGCAGCCACGAGTTAGTGCGAAACGTCTTAGTTCGCTTGCAACTCGAGAAAATCAAGTAGTAAGCTAATTCGTGAGCGAACTCACTCGCCGGCTCCGATTTTGTAAGTCAAAGTGGCTACGCTGCCCCCATACAAAATAAAGCAGTTTAATTTGAGTTTAAAAGGTCCGAAAGATGACTGTTTTTCTAATTTTGTTTGTTTATGGATATGTCAGTTCATTATTTGCATTCCATATTATTATTTGTAATCCATATAAAGGTCCTCATTTCTACTTACTCTGACTTACTCTGTAACCACCGCATCGAATAAAAGAAAGTCGCGGCATCGAAAATTGTGCATTCTATGCTCATCATATTCATGTGCCAGTTACTCAATGATCCGTGATTGTGGTCAAATAATATATCCATACGTTATCTTACGTGTCCGTGGGTTTGAGATTACATTATTGATTATTTACAGTGATACTCTGTATGCTGGGTATTACAGAAAATAGATTGTGTTGAATCCTTTGGTGCTGACTTACTCCTAACAATATTATAGCAAAATGTCCTTAACCATTTTTGAAGTACCAGTTTTTTTTTATGAATGACCGGTATAGTCATTAGGCTGTGCTGAGAGACCAAAATTACTTAGAAAATCCAAATCTACTTCACCTGGCCCAGGCATCAGCGAGGCACCAAACTAGCTGATTTTCCGCCTCTCGCTGAGCTAGGTATTACGTTCTAAGAGGGTTGTTAGATGTTTGCGAGGGATGTATGGACAGCCAGAGAGACATGCAACGTCTCAGAAAATTGATTATTTTGCCTCTACGCCTTACTGACTACAAATTAAGTTATCACAGAGATTATTTGGAACCAAAATAAAACCAATGAGACAATTTCTTAAAAACGACAACAACCAAAAATTGTCGAAGTATTTTATGAGTTATTTGATTGTATTATTAGAGGCAAAAAACACTAATATCATAATAAATCGTTCCAGCGTCCACGATACGCCACATCGCTTACCCAGGACTCAGGGGTGAAGTGCCTGGAGCACGTGGTCGGGCACCGAAGACACGGAGGGCGCGGCTGTGCTCCACCGAGCCAGCCCGAAAGCAGCGACGGCGAGACCCCGGGACGCGACTGGCGTTACTCGCGGCGCGCGGCGGTCGGCGGTCTGTGGCGGCGAGATGCGCTCGCGCCTGGCGGGCGAACAACAAGATGGCTGCCGTCGTGGTACTCTCCCATTGCCTCTGTAGGATCGCCCGACGTTCGCTAGGCACGCGCCCATGAGGGAGACAGAATCCTTGAATTGCTGAGTGGTAGAAAGAGACGGTACTAATGTTCGTGGTTTGTTGTCTTGTTTTTAGAATTTTGACCGTTGGTTCCTTGAATCGCGTATTTTACCATTATGTAGATAACTATAAATGTCCATTTTGAGTATGCATAGGCACTGAAATCGTTCTGAAGGCTACCGTAAGTGTAGTTCAAGAAACATATGACATACAGATATTGATATTGAAGTGGGTATAGTAGCAGAGATTATGCCTTATGGACTCAACCAATTTGTAAGAAACTTGGTGGAAGGATGGCCTTTATCGTGAATATGAACTACCAGCAAAAACAGAATTTTCTGAAGCTACGCTGACATCACTGAAATTATCTTTAAAATAGGTATGCGATAAGCTTTCTTCTAAAGAGTACTTACTTATGCAAGTTTCACCAAAGCGATAAACTGCTAACTACCATTTCGACTATCGCTAGCTTATCTTAAGTTTAGTCGTCTTCTTAAGTAAAGGTGAATTTTGGTTGAAATTGAAAGGGCAGATATGGATTAGAGTCTATTATATTAGACATATGTTGCACAGATATCTTATCATAATGGAATTCGTGATGGGCGGGCACGATCAAAGCAGAAGAGGTGACTCTCTGTGAGCATCAGAAATTTAAGTTCCTATACACAAACGTAGTTTACCAATCGTTTTTAGGGTTCCGTACCCAAAGGGTGAAAACGGAACCCTATTACTAAGCCTCCGCTGTCCGTCCGTCCGTCCGTCCGTCCGTCCGTCTGTCCGTCTGTCACAGGGCTGTATCTCAGTAACCGTAACAGGTAGACAGCTGAAATTTTCACACAGTGTGTATTTATTTTGCCGCTATAACAACAAATAGGTGAAATTAAAAAAATAATTTAAATTAAAGAGGGCTCCCATACAAAAAACGTCATTTTTTTGTTTTTTTTTTCTACGATGGTACGGAACCATTCGTGTGCGAGTCCACTGTACCAATTTACTTGATATTTCGAATCTAATATCAGGCAACGAATATCTGTGTCTGCACATACAAACATCAAAACCGAGTCAAACCACAGGTACTCCATAATATTTCCATCGCTAATATCTGCATCGCCCCCATCTGCCTCACCAATATCTGCATCGCCAACATATGCATCGCCAAGGAGGATCCCTTTCGACGTAACCGCCTACCGACACGGACGGACTTAACCCGACCACCTAGTAAGGGAAGGGGACTTACAGTTTAACATGGTATTCCGTACCATGAAACAGCTCTCATTCGTGACGACATGCACTCATCCAAATCAGAAAGCGAAAGAAAGTGGCGTATCAACGGGGCGGGAATTTGAACCCAGGCCTCTGGCGTGCTATAACAAGTCGCCGTGACCCTGAGCTCAAATTAAAGATACATTCCAAACTCTAAAAACCGTCACAAAACGTGCATTCCAGTGGGGATCAAATCCAGGGCATGTATTCTTGGCATTCCGTCATTGCGGATTCAGTAGAGTTAACAGAAGAAGAATTTACTTTGACATTACTTTGGCATTCTAGAAACCGATCGCAGCGCCACACGGAATGAGTGGCCACGGAATTAAACGTTTACATATGTAATAATTGTTATTTGTATGGACGATGAAAACTTTGGCATTCTGGGAAGATTTTGACAGCTGCGTTTACTGATTCATTCGTGGAATAATTTCGTACTTGTTTCCGCAGCTGCAATGACAAAGGTTGCCAAGCATTCGGCTTTAGCCAGTTATGTTTGGGATTTCAGGAAACATTTTTGGAAACCATTTGCGGGTCTGGCCTGTCCGACATTTGTTAGGCTTTTCATCGTTCGTGGTGTAACTCGTCACACGCCTGCTGGTTAAGCGGGCGAAGAAATGCAGAATGACGTCGACACGCCGACCCCAGAAAGAAGCGGCGACTTCCTCCCCGTCCCGCCGCGGTGTCGCTAGGCATTTATAAACATTACGCTATAATATTTTGGCAAACGAAACGTTAGAATAAGAAGATGTTAATAGTTCATAATATTTCCTCACGGCCACTGTTCCGTTAGTTACTTACTTTTAGAATTGAAACTTCAGTGAGGTTCACCATAAGCAGTAAACAAACACAGAATAAGCTAAAATACAAATCTTCGATGAGTCGAATCTCCGAGTCGTGTTTGTTTTCGTGCGCTACCATTCGTTAGCAGCTTAGAGCGAGCACTTCTATTACTGAAAAACAGAAAGAGATAGCACTACACTAGCTCCCACTGCCACAGTCCTATTTAAAATCATACTTTCCGAGTTGAGGAATAACCTCGGGAATAACGAAAAATAGCATATTCGTTTCCGTATGCGATTCAGTAAATGCCGCTGGAATAGGTCGGAAGTAATTAACTGATTCAGCTATGATTCAGCTATGATTCAGTAAAGTGTTTACATAAGTTTGGCTAGAATGCACCACCAGAACTCCGACGCGGAGTGCCGTGCTATTGCCACTTGGCAACTCGGGTTCCTATTATATCTGCTTATTTACCCGAGCTATCTCCCGCAGCAGCACTTGATATTTTTACAATGAACCCATTGAACTCATTACCGTTATTTTCGAACATTGATTACGCACTAAATATATTTTTTTCAATAACTTTTAGTGCTTTTTAATGCTGGTAGGTTATTAGTCGATATTCTTGAAATGTGTAAGTATTAATTTGTTGGTGAAGATTTTCCGACAGCAAGCGAATACAAATCTGGCTGTTACTCTGAAGTATCCACCTCCATTGCGACAAATAGGCAAGCACATATTATAAGCACACACAATAGGAGGATGCAAAATTCTTAATTTCAATAGCATTGGTCAATAATGTTTATAAGGCATGGACTAAACCACCTCGCCAGGTGGCTTATCGAGGCAATGGGGATGCAACGAACCAATAGCCAGTATTTATTTTATGTTATTTTCCCATAGTCGGCTAGGAGTAGCGACTCGGTTTTATATAAAATGGGGGATGGATGGAACGATCAGCTCGAAACGACGGTGAATGTCTCCTCCCGCCGCGTGAAAATCCGTAAGTTAACAAACAATGAACTAGACATAATAGCAAGAAAATACTCAACAGAAACAAAACCACAAAACCTACGGAAAGATGTTTACAATAAGTATTGTATGCACTTATAGTCCCCATCAATATTCGTGGCAGGAAAGTGCTGTACTAGGATATTCTATGTGCAGCACTATCCAATCTGTGCATCAATTTGTGGTTGGCATCAGTTTTTAAAACTCGTTTCGCGGCCGAGCATGGAATTGTCTGCCGGCGAGTGATTTTCCTAATACTTCAACCTGGGAATTTTACAAAATTAATGTAAATAAGCTCTACAGCTCTGCAATAGCGGGGTGATTGAGGGTACCTTTGGTCTGGTGGCAAAGTACCCAACATTGTCTTAAAAATATGTATTCCGAGTAAAATAATCAATTTAAAGGACATAAATGACTAAAAGTGAACCGTCTGATCGTGAAGGTCAGGTCAGGCGTGAAGGTAGGTTGTAGCAGCATCCTGACTCACCGTGGATGAACCAAACGAGTCGTGGCCCCGCGCGGCGGCGACGCGACGGCGGCGGAACGCGCGGAGCGTTGGCGGAGGCAGCGACGGCGGTGGCGGCGGCGGCCCTGTGCCAGTACACGCGCACCGACCGACCGACACGCCGAGTGCAAAGCTACAAAGTCACTATCGAGAATATCTACAGCGCCGCATAGTTTCACTCGCGTGTTCAGCTGATATGAATGATAGCGCAAACTGCCCTTGGACGTGGTCGCAGACGGTCGCGCTGTGCACAATTGAAGTTGAGAATTTAAAGCGTTGAGAATAATTAGCGAAAATTTAAATTTGGAACGCCTAAATAAAGGATCTGTATTCTTCACGCCTGGTAAAAAAATTGGTCTCAAACTTCGAACCCCCCAAAGTCATGTTTCATCGCGAGTGATTTTAGCTAGCATTGATAGTGTTGTGAGAAGTCGGAAAATGGAAAACTGTTACAAAATGTACACGTGGCTGTGCAGGACAATAGTGGCCGTGATGTTGGAGATGTTTTGGAAGATGAGACAAATCTCGGATTACTTCGGCCAAGATGAGTGAGTATCCCTGCTCGTTACATAAGGAGATATTAAAAACCAGTTAGATTAACTTTCATTTTAAGATTATGCATTTACCAAACATGTTTTTTCGAATACTGCTGCACTGCCGCCTTTCCAATTGGTCATTTCATCTTTAGTGGAAGCAACCAAATAGAATCGGTTATAGCTAAGCTGTTGCGGTTAACCTGATGGTTTAACCCTTGTGACAACCACCCTTACTATTAATATAACTTCGTCACTTTTATATGGAACTTAACAAGAATGATAAATCCATTTTGGATGGATTTCATAATTTTTCATTGCCGCTTCGACCATCTTTATCACCCAATGATATTATAGTACCTTCAAACCGCCCGAGTTTGACCATACCACCTACTCGCAGCTTCAAAATGTAACTCAACCCACTCACAGTACCGCCAAATTTCAAAAAAGCCTCAAATTCAAGGGCACCAACATTTACAACAATTTGCCACTAGAACTCCAACTAAAAGAAAGTGAGGCTTCTTTTAAATTGAAACTAACTTACGAGTTGACATATTTTAATATAGATATTTAAGACTTACACATAATATTATAATTTTAATTTTATTTTATTTAGCATTATGGATTGTGATTATTTATTTTACTTATACATATAACTATTTGACAATTTTTTAATGATACTGTTTAGATTTATTGCGAATTATTTTTATTTTATGACAATGTGAAAAATTGAATTGAATATCGAATTGATTTATATTATCACGGAATAAATGATTTTGATTTTGATTTTGAACCTTCAATGCTACTTATAAACTGGAATTGTATCGACGAAAAGAAAAAATTTAATGCTCTTTTAAGGTAGGGATAAATGAGATACGAATAGGTTAAGCTTATTTGATATTGACGATTATTTCCTATATTTTAAATTTTACCATACAATGAATAAGAGATTTCTTTGTAACATATTCTTATTTGTAGTGGGTAGGTAACCACCCACTTCGGTATACTAAATTAATGGAACGAAATTAGGATTTACGAACAAACAAAAAGATCAAATTAAAGAATAAAGTAATTAGTGAACTGATTATTTCATAAAGATATATACAGCAATGGCGAATATTGATGACGCATATGTAGCACTTATTGAATATGTTGACGGGAGGTCTAAGGTCCAGAGCGTAAAATACAGTTTTACGAGTGTTGAGAACCGCGATGTAGTTGGGTCTCTTCCGCATCATGATAGGCAGCAGGTCTTCAGTCAACGAGAGCACTTAATGATCTTTCAGCTGAAGATGTGTTTCTTGATACAGTATAGGAGGAGTTTAACACATTAAATTAAATGAAGTAACTGGCGACTATAAGAAAACAATTATTTGTAACATAAAATGAAATGATAATATACCTAATGGTTACCACTATGAGAACTTACATTTAAGAGGCGAGCTTATTATTAAAGTAAATATTAAATAGCTAACCTAAATGTATCAGAAAAGATTAACAGGTAGCGTAAAGAAACTTTAAATGACTTCAAACTAAGCATCATACCATAATCAGACAAAATGAAACATGACTTAAATTATGCATTACGATCCACATCGTGCATAGGTTTGATTTTATGTTTTACATAAATGGAAGCATCGAGAGGAATAGCGCAGTCTTCTCAACACCAATGTGAACGCTCTATTTTGACACCACAGATTCTTTAATAAGACCTATTTGCAATTCATTTATTGACACGAACTCTTCTTCAAATCTTTGAAAGGCTGCAGTGCTAGACTTTAGAAATATTTTTGGAACTTGTGTCTGGCGAGGCAATACTGAATCTATTGTTCGAAGTGGTTTGTCGTAAAATAAATTCTGGCAGGTATTTAAGCTTCAACTCTACTTTAGAAGCAACAATGCTAAAAATCCGGCCAAGTGTGAGTCAGACTCGCACACGAAGGGTTCCGTACCATGTTAAAAGATTTAACACAAAAAAATAAGTTTTTTTGTATCGGGACCCCCAATTTTACCTATTTGTTGTTATAGCGGCAAAATAAATACACACTCTGTGAAAATTTCATCTGTCTATCTGTTACGGTTACTGAGATACAGCCCTGTGACAGACGGACGGACGGACGGACGGGCGGACGGACGGACGGACGGACGGCCGGACAGCGGAGGCTTAGTAATAGGGTTCCTTTTTTACCCTTTGGGTACAGAACCCTAAAAAAGATCACTGGAACCAGCTTCCTTCTTTGAAGAGTAGCTTTGTCTCAAGTTACCCGGCACATTTTAAAACCGCGTCGGAAAAAATCGATGGTAACTAAAATACCTCGAAGAAGTCAAGAAGGTGCACGTTGTTGTTTAGTATTTGCTACATACTGGACACCTCATCGTCCACCTTTAGGGTAGGCAATAGTAGACGTACATAGGTTATTTTATCATTGGAATTGTTGTCTTCAGCGTTAACAAAATTATTGGCTGTATTTATCAGGTCTTGAATCGAGTTCATCGTGTGTCGCATAGCTTGTCTGTCTGTTCGTCAGTCACTAAATGATTGGTCTTACAAATAACATAGCTTGTTTGTTTGTCCCGCGTGCCTTTGACGTAATTAATACCATGTTGCATAGCTTGTGTAAAACAGGAAAAAACATATGACACTTTCTTGAGCGACCTTTAAAAATTCCATTTAAAAATGTACCATGCGATAGAATCTTGTTTTAGTTCGAAACCCTAGACTCAATTTCGCAGAAATTATGAAATACGTGGCCGCCGGAATAGAAGACACTACATTTTTAGGGTTCCGTATCCAAAGGGTAAAAACGGAACCCTATTACTAAGCCCCCGCTGTCCGTCCGTCCATCCGTCCGTCCGTCCGTCCGTCCGACCGTCCGTCCGTCCGTCTGTCACAGGGCTGTATCTCATGAACCGTAATAGGTAGGCAGCTGAAATTTTCACAAAATATGTATTTATTTTGCCCCTATAACATTAATTACTTATTTGTTACCTGGTTGAAAATTTAGATATGGATAGAGTTTAAATTAAAAAACTTTTCACATATATACTTACTTCTCCAATAAGTAACTTTTAGCACGATTATTTCCGCTACACAAAACATCGATATTACTACCAGCAACAAGGCATGCCGAAAAAGCTAAACATCACAAAACAATTACATATCTTCACTCTCTTGAGCTCATAAGACTGCGCTCAGAATAACTCATTACAGTCACGGAGTAGAAATAATATGGATAAAGAGTGGGAAATGTTAGAACTAAGTTTTGTAAGAGCTAAGGCTCTATAAATTCCTGTATATTGGGGAAAAAAAGGACCGTTCCAAATAGACTAGAAATCCCATCAGAAACATCATGCAAAAATAGAGGCTAAAGTCTCATAACGCTTTCACTATAAAAAGTGGTGAATCTTATTTATAGCGATTTCTACAGCGTTCTCTTCAATGTTGACACTACCTATCTAATAATTATATGCATGTTTAAAAAATATTAGATGAAGAGGTTGAGAATTAAATTATCTAGTTGGCAATTATACAGAATGGGACTATACCGGCTCGGCTGTTCTAATATTTTAAACTTTGTTGAACATACTGCAAGGTATATTATTAGTGGTGCAATGCAACATAGTTTTTCCAATATTTCGTGTAAATGAAGGCTAAATATCATAAAGTCACTTAATCAACTGATACAACGTATTAATTACTTAAATTATATTATTATTATTAGATGGCGTCAATAGTCAAGAGAACGCTGTAGACTTGGCTTTAAATGAGATTTCATAACTTTTTACACATTTTTTTTTTTTTAAGAGCCTCCATTTTTGCCTAATATGTTTTCATTGGTAATATTTATTTAAGAGTAGTCCAAATGCATTAATTTATTTGAAGTCCTAAACGAGGATAACGGTGGATAATATCCTTGTCGCATTAGTAACTTGTCCCAGATTCGTGATGTTCAATTCAAGACACTACGGTAACCTTGATATTCGTCTGATACAAATATGCTTATACACCTCGCCTCCGTGTTTAAAAATAGCTGTATTGTAGCTTTGTGGGTATTTATTTAGGTGTGCATTTGTTTTGTATTATATTGCATAGAGGTAGGTTATTCAGACAGAGATCGGTTAGCACAATGTCAGCGGAGGAAAGCGTCTATATGTATGCTTATGATGAGGATAGTAACTAAATTAAGTCGTACATAGACTAGGTTGAATGTTCAGAAGAAGAACGTTAAAAGTGTACCCCGAGCCCCGGTTGCACGAAGAGACGGCCGAGTTAATCAATGTTAATCACGTCACTTTTAGTGATCCGCATAGAGTTCCTTCCATACTGTCCACACAGAGTGACGTGTTTGATCATACTTTGACGTTGATTTTGATTTTTTGTCCTTTCGTGCACTCGGCCCTAATACTGCCCACGTCAGCGTAACACAAATGATGTTTAGAGCAAAGCCCGAAGTCCCAGTTGTCACCTAAATTGGCGTTTACGGCAAACCGATCGACTGGGGTTTTCAAATGTATGGAGAAATTGAAGAGCGCACGCAGTGGGCGTTAGTCGAACTAAAATTTGCTAGTCCGAGTTTTATTTGACAGCTTACTCAACGTTGCCGTAAATACGTCGACGTTGCCGTTTACGCCGACTCCGCGTTTTCATACAAACCGAAAGTCCGAGTTTGACTTTGACAGCTTGAAGAAGTAAAACTACAGAATATCAGTAAAAACTTGCATGGAGTTTGAGGTTTTTATGGAAAACGCCAGTTGATCGATTTGCCGTTAACGCCAATTTAGGTGACAATTGGGACTACAGGCTCTGATCGAAATAAATCTTTCGAAATGTGACCTACCCGCATAACGCGTGAAACCTGTTTTTAGGATTCCGTACCCAAAGGGTGCCAACGGAGCCCTATTACTAAGCCTCCGCTGTCCGTCCGTCCATCCGTCCGTCACAGGACTGTATCTTATAAACCGTAATAGGTAGGCAGCTGAAATTTTCACAGAGTGGGTGCGGAACCCTAAAAACGGAAGACAATAACTTAATTTTTATTTCCTCAAAGTTTTGGTGAAAAAATTATCTTCCTGTTGTCAAAGTTATTGTAGGTCTCTAATTATCTCTCATTATTTTTAAGTGATCTTTAAAAACAGAATAGATTTGAAAACAATATTTACTTAACCTATGTAATTGAAATGACTAAATTGTCTACACGTTAGTCCTAAAATAAATTGTTCTTAATTATGATAATAAAAAATAAGTTGTGCGAGAGAAAATATCACAAAAACGTAACCTAAAATATTTTGCTTTATTCTTGAATTAAATGTCATTGACCAGCTATTCCTCTGAGCCTTATTCTAACTGCATCATGGAGTACATCTTTGATCTCTCGTAAAACAAACTTGACAGGAATAACCGTTTTGACGTTTTTAGGGTTCCGTACCCAAAGGGTGAAAACGGAACCCTATTACTAAGCCTCCGCTGTCCGTCCGTCCGTCTGTCCGTCTGTCACAGGGCTGTATCTCAGTAACCGTAACAGGTAGACAGCTGAAATTTTCACAGAGTGTGTATTTATTTTGCCGCTATAACAACAAATAGGTAAGATTAAAAAATAATTAAAATTAAAGGGGACTCCCATACAAAAAACATGTTTTTTTTGTTTTTTTTTACGATGGTACGGGAACCTTCGTGTGCGAGTCCGACTCGCACTTGGCCGGTTTTAAGCTGAGGTCTCTCATGCGACATTTACAATAAGCTTTGAGTTTTATTCCCAATTGAATTATTATGATCTTACTCACTGGGTACATTACGTGCGCCTGGTGCTTCACGTATAGTTAATGGTATACTTAACACAATCTAACACGTGAGTAAATAAACCGATTGGTAATATTCTGCGGTAGCATTATAAACGAAGATGAGTGTTACGGCTTAGTCATTCGCATATTACTTTTGTGTGAGTAAGGTTCGATAAACACCTCCGTTTCCCTAATAGGTATTACGAGTTATGTACCTATTTCCTTCGGATTCTTGGCTTCTTTGTCACAATTATGTAAATCTGAAACAGATATTTGGTGTATACTTTAAGAATAAATAAAATACGAAATTATATGATAATTCTATTAATGAAACTAACTACGCATGGCGGAAAATCTAGTTCATATCAATCAAGATTGTAATTTAATTTCGTGTTTATACAATAAAGTATTATACGTGAGTCTTAATCCGATTTCTGTGGTCTTAATTGATACATATAACTCATGTATATAATAAATGTTTGTTTGACATATTTTGGTTAGGTATTTCCTCATTTTCATGCAAGGACCCTGTTATTGTTATTTCTTTTATTTATTGTTCCTCAAAGAGTATAGAAAACGCGCAGCCTAAATTGGTGGTCCCTGGAACGAGCCCTGGAAGCACCTAAAGTGGTCCGCGAAGCCATCCAAAAAAGATTAAATAAGTGACGATTTGACAGGAGTTCGTAAAAAGGAGTTCAGAAAAAACATAAATCTCATTAAAATAATATAGGTATTTATCTCTGTAAAACAAAATTTCCGTAAAAAATACCTTTGTATGCGTAGATAGAACAACCCTTTATTAATTTAGATTTACATTACTTACCTCCAACAGTTGGAGGTCCATGGCAAAACAATGATTTTGTCAAAGGGTCCCTCATCACTAAAAGGTTAAGAACCACTGGCCTAAATTGAGTAAAATATTCAACGATGGTAAGTGTATGGGAAAAGACGCATCAAATGAAAAATCAGAGTGTCCTTAAATTAAATATCGGGTTATTACTAGGTATACCTACGCCGTATTGATATATTTGTGCGAGAAACAATAGTGAATTTTGCGAATGGGAACGAATTGTAATTGTCATGAGATGTGATTTGCCCGCTTCAGCGTTCAAGAGCACTTTGTTCTAAAAATAAACGAACGGATAATATTGTCACTTTAGAGAAGACACCGATGCATAAATGTGCCTACACATATAAATACGCTCGCCTATGCTAATAACAAGACGTATTCTAATAGGAGCTTTGCTCTTTTTTATTTAATCATTAAATAATTAAAAACGCAATAGTTACCTACTTCGATTGATTAAATGTTTGAAAACCAGCTTTGTGTTGAAGTAGTATAATAAAAGTGAAATAAAACAAAAATAGCAATCACATTTTATTTATTTAATGAGGAGAAAACACACAGAAAAATACAGAAAACTGAAATAACAACATTATAAAGTACATACAAGGAAGCTCCCTCCATTCCGTTTCCCTCTGGAACATAAAATAATATTGATGCTACACAAGAGTAATCATAAACACAAAATTAACTGAGACAGAAACACGTTTGTAACAGAAAAACAGTACGAGTAAAAAAAAATATTTCGAGGTTACATTAAAAAAATAAATCTGAACTTCTGAAGTGCAAATATAGATCGATCTCTACAGGGTGAGAAGCAATATACTATCCGCTATGTTGTTGTAGTGTACATTCGAGTACTGATAGTTGATGTTCAGTAAAAGTTACTGCATCTGATATTCTTAAATACTGCCGCTTGTTAGTTGTACCGTCTACCGTAGGTACGGTCTGGTCCATTTTACCGTACTTATTCGGCGCAAAAATTATGATCAACGGCAACGAAGCTGTCTGCTCTGCACCCTTTTGTTCTAATTAAATGGAATGATATAATAAATAAAAGTAAGTATCCTTAGAAATATATAATATGGATCCTATGCAGACGTAACAGCGGTCGATTCTACATACATATCACATTCATTAAAAGTAATCTTTGCATGATTAGCGTTGTCGTGATTTGTGTCGTTAAGACACTTAAAGATCAATGATTGTTGTATGTATATTCGTTATTTTCCTCGATTAAGTCATAGTAAAACTTTTATTTAATTTTATAGCTATTAAAATAATGATACCATAGTCCAGGCATTATGCCAATACCCACAGAAAGTATCACAGCCACTCTGCAATAAAGTATGAACACGATTCCTGTACAAGAAGCAGACCGACATCTAGAACAAAATATAGACTTATCAAGAAATCGGATGCATGCCCAGTGCCCTCGTCATTATTGATAGGAAATTCTTCGCGGTTCAAAGAACTTGTAAGTACTTACGTCCAATATGGAATGATTTGCCCATGACGTCAACACGTCGTGGCATCACACGTTTGATTTGACAAGATCAAGGTTGCATCATCTACATCACCATTACATAGACCATGTGGCGTTGCGTAAATAAATAAAAAAATATAAGAAAACAATTTACTCCTCTTTTCTGAAAATTAAATAAGAATCCACTTAAAACTGCAGGTCCAATCCAAACATCCTAGGTGGTCGCATTGAATGTAAAATGGTCTGAGAACAAAGAAAGTCCATTCAGCTCAATGTACTTAGCCGTGCTTAGATAAAAGAAATGGCTTGGCTTGCACCTAGTTGCTACGGGAATTTTGTGGGCAGTTGTGATATTAAACATTCATATCCAGTTATAAACAACCTTAAAAAATTACAGGCCAAGGGCTTGAATATTTTGCTCATTGTATTACATTTTACGCATGCGTATGTATTAAAATGAATCACAAATTATTTTCCAATCCGTATTGTTGCGTGAACGAGGGCAATTTATGCACTAATATGTTCTACGAATTCATTATGACTCATTAAAATCTAATTATTTGTTGGGAATATATTAGTTGCACTGTGAGCTAGGAACCAATTTCTGAGGTGCCAACTTCTTACGTGACACGGCACCTGGCCAGAAAAAACCTGGTTATCTCAAAGATCACGGTCCTGTAGACGCCTTTACAGGTAGCATGGTAGAGAGACAATCAGGGCAATTGTTACAGGTCCTGAGAGTTAGGTTTATTTTGATACCTTTACAAAAGTGGGTAGTATCTATCCGGATCAGGGGAACTGTGCAGAAGCAAAGATACCCAATTATCTAAACACGGAGATCGACGACCTCCGTGTATCTAAATTACAATAAGTTACGTCGCAAGCCAATTATCTTGCTTCAAATAACTCGGTAGAGAAGATATCAAAAATAAACATCACTCGTTTAAATATTGTTGAACTTAATAATATTAAACTTCTAGTATAATATCAAAACAAGCAAAGCAAAATAACCTGACCTAACTAATACAACCTAACCTAAACTAATAGGCGCGGGATTTGATCAAAACTTCTAGGATTTTGATCCAAATCCTCATAATAATTCAAAAACCAGTAAATAGATTTTAGAATCAATCAAATGTTACTCACAGATTACATTGATGGAGAGATATTTTTTAAATAATATTTTTGATTTCTTTTTGTGCTACATAACTCAGTTTCGTTCCCACATAACTCGCGCATACCATCCTATATGCCGCTTATTGCGGGGTTTTTATTCATGTTCTCACAATGTTTTTACTCTTTCCAGAAGCGTCGAGAGCAGTCTGCCGCCACTGCCCAGCGAGCTGGCCCCCCTCACGAAAGAGTCCAAGCAGCGGCGCCACATTCGCTCCATGTCCGACGTGCAGAGCAGCACGCCCTGGCATAAGATCCCGATGAAGTCGCTCCGAAGGAACAGCCACCAGATCATATACGACTCAGACTCGCGGACCCGCCGGCTGCGACTCCGAAACCGGTACCGGTTCGACTCCTCCGACTCCAGCGACGAACGGAAGACGCAGACCGTGGAGGGTCAGATGAAGCGGTACACGACCAGTACGGACTCTATGAGGTACCTGTGAGCTAGGAACCAATTGATGAGGTACAAGCTCCTTATGTGACACGGCACCTAGCCAGAAAACACGAATTCGTCAGAAGTGTCACTCTGTCACAGAATAAGTTCCTGCCAATCCGAGATGGGAAAGCCCCAGATGCAGGACTTCTTATAGGTTGAGTAAATGACCTGAGATCCAAGTGGACCTGAGTGAAATGAAAGTGAAGGGAGATGTTGTGTAGTCATCACACTCAAGTGGCCTATCAAGGCAGCTATTTGCGACACAAACTCGACTCATGGTTCGAGTGAAATTCTCTCGTATCGCATAAATTTGAGCGCTTGCAGATAAGGAGGCGTTCTGGGAACTAAAGCAAAACAAAACGTATATGAGGTTATCATATACTAATTTTGTTGATTTGATCAAGTATAAGTAAATACGATGATAAGTTAAAAGCCATATTATCCGCCTATGCTCGGAACAATCAAGTCAGGATGGATGCATAACTGCCAATCAATAGAGAAAAATCTAAATAAATTACAGAGAGTATTTTTGCCCATTTTACACATTTGTTTTATACTACGCATAGAAAAGAATTTGTAGCTTTTATTAAATAAAAAAAAACTGGTGCTTGTCATATATTTAAAAGGGATACAACCCTACAGAGTCAATTAAAACTATGTATTGTATGTACGGTAAGTTTTTACTAATAGTCCTTGAAGTTTAAACAAAGTAATATAAGAAGTTATTTATGATTATCGATACATTGTTTTGTGTTAACCTATCACTCTTTGGTGCCCTTTAACTGAGTAAGTAATTGTGTGTTCGTCCACTGTAAGAAGATACTGTGAGATACATAGAAATGAATGATGTAAGTTGGGCAGGTAAACTGCGACAGAAATATGTGTACTTGAATCGGTATTTTTTAAAAGGGTTCACCAAGGTTTTCTCATTGATGTGCTCATTTAATAAAAAAGTAGGTAATAAAAAAAACGGGCAAGTGCGAGTCGGACTCGCACACCATGAGTTCCGTACCAACGTACAAGACCACGTTTTTTGTATGGGGACCCCCTTTTATTTTCATTATTTTTAAATATAATATAGCTCCAAAATAAATACAAACTCTGTGAAAATTTCAGCTGCCTACCTATTATGATTCATTATATACAGCCTTGTGACGGACGGACGGACAGCGGAGGCTTAGTAATAGCGTTCTTTTGGCACCCTTTGGGTACGGAACCCTAAAAAGTTGCATCACTTATAAAACCGAAACCACTGTTTTTGTATTTTTATCTGTTTTGATTAGGTATCAAGAAAATGGAGACAACTCAATATCCATAAATGAAAAGTATTCTTTTATTTATTTATCAACATCTTCTCCATTTTACCATTCGAAGAAAACAGAATTACCTTATAAAGTGTGAAAATTAATTCTGATACCCTTTTAAAGAATAGCTATTTATTGTTAAAAAAATACTGTGATCTGATATGTAACATTTTATTCTAAGTTTACCGAAGAATTCGTAGATAATTTACGTTGCTAGCACAAATAAAGCAAGGCATTATGTTTCAATTGTAAACGTTTAAAAGGCTTTGGATTCGATATCATACAAGCTAAAATAAAAAATGTTTATGTGGATTCTAATCAATTTCCATAATTATTGTAACTTATTGTATCACTCTGACAATATGCGCGCAATTTCTTAGAAACTGGAAGCATAATACCATAGATTATAATACATCGTTTAGGTAAATTAGAGGAAAGATTATAGTTTTCTTATAATGTTCCCTGTTACAGCAGGAGTCTGTTATTTTTTTTTTTTTATGCGACCTGACATGGATGGCTAATACCACACAACTACCGTTATGATATTAGACCAATACACCACATTCCCGAAGGAATTAGGTGCCATGCCAGGACCTTCCCTTTATGAGGCACGGCTACATTGAACTGGATGGAAAACACGGACAATTTTTCATTGCCGCTTCGACCATCTTTTCATCCAATGCGATGGTACCAACCCGGGCGGGCTTAAACCCTACCACCTAATATTATACCCTATCTATCAAATTCAGTAAGGAAAATAAATCCCCACATTACTCAACTACATTCTAGATGTCTTAGGGCCGAGTGCACGAAAGGACGAAACAACCAAATCAACATCACGTCACTTTGTATGGACAGTATATGTAAGGAACTCCATCGGGTTCACTAAGAGTGACGTATTTGACCATTGATTAACTCGGCCGTCTCTTCGTGCAGTCGGGGCTTAATATTTTAGTAGGTGATCCTTATGATTAGCTGTAAATTCAAAATTCTTGTTCTAAATGTATACAACATATTGTAGGTAAGGCAATTGTACTGTTCACATAAAAAAACTGTTATTTGTTCGTTAAATAAATAAATTGAACAGTAAAAGAAAAAATGTCATGTGACATAAAAAACACGTCCCTAATAAGTAATACCCCGATGCGTTGGTTGCTTAAACGGGGCAAATATGCATTAAAATTCGTAAAAAAAATGTTTGAACGAATAATGGGAGCCTGATTAGTTACACGATTAAAATGCAGCTATATTATATATCTTCTATCTGTCATATATCTTTCAACATTTTGAAATTTCAAAATCAGGTCTACATGTAGAATGTAATCCGGTGCTACCACCCCCTTAAAATTGGCGACAGCGGGTCTTATTGTAGGCGCAATATATGTCACATTTCCTTTCTTTTTTTGATCTGCTGTAGTTACTAACATACGTTTTTATCGCTGTAGTATACGAACAAGTAAATAAAAATGTGCCATGCTGAAAAAGTCGTTTACCTACCTGTAGAAATGTACCAAATGTATATAATTTTCGGAGTAATTCATGTTTAGGACATTGGATAAATGAGTTGTGTAATGTATTAAGACATATTAGGTTATCTAAATTATGTAACATCAGCTATATAATTCCTAAGTCTAAAGCACAATCTACGAGACTGACGTAAAATACTTATTCTGATTCTCACCAAGTGCTGATTAATTTTAATCGACACTTAAAGGGCCTTTCTTACTCAAGTACTGATTATCTTGTACGGGTATTGATTGCGAGATTGTAAGAAAGGCCCTTAAGCTAAAGCTTAAGAAAGGTCCTTAAGCTTAAGGTCCTTATCATATAGGATTTATCAATAGGATACTTATCAATAGGATTAAGCTAATCAGTACTTGGTGGAAAAGACCCTTGGATGTTAATTTCCGTTAACATTTACATTGTTACAATGCAATGAACTAAATGCCTTATTATACGAGCACGGACTGCTGAAACTGGTTGTTTTTATTTTATTTTATTTCAAAAGTAAACCGGCATCCTCCGGTATTATCAATTTTTCGGAGCTACCTCACCACCAAACAAATATTGTACGCATTCGACCTTCAACTGCACTTTCAAGAGAAGATAATTTGGAAAGACTGAAAAAGCATTGAGCGACGAAATGTACAAATGCTCGTTCTACCCAAATGTGCAAAGCTGATAAAAGGCCATTTCATTGATTTGTTTGCTTTTGTTAAATAATATGTGAAAATTCGAAAATTGTTATCGTTTTTTTTATAAGCAGTTAGAAGTATCTGTTGCAAAGCGGCAAAGCGCGTGTCGGACCATGCACTAAATGGTTCCGTAGTCGGGAAGAATGGTACCGAAAAATCCAATATTATATGCCAAATATTACTCGAGATATCTTATTCAAACCAACTTTCTTTAAAGGGGTTTTAAATCATTTGTACCACATTACTTAATTATTTTCAGAAATTTCATTTGCATAATCGAAAAGTTAATGAGGCACATTTGTAAATCAGAAGCGCATCTCACCAACCATTGACATGCACAAATAAAAATTACATTCAAACCTGTAATTAGGTACCTATCCCACGGTCCTCCACACGCTTATGTGCCACCGGTATTTTATTTCATCCCTCAGTTACATGTATGGAGACGAAGGGCGAAATTAAATGGGTTCCGTTTCTGCCATTTCGCTACGGAGCCGTGAAAAGATGGCTGCAATTGCTATTAACGAAGCTAAGCATAATACGTTCATTTATCCAAAAGGTTTACAAATAGTCTGAATAGTCATACATGGTTTTTTTTTCCATTCTCTCTTATTTGAAACTGCATGTCAATGCAGAGGACAAACATTGTAAATCTGATGATGTGAGTTTATTAGTAAAAGTATTTGAATTCATCCATAGCAGGCGGGTGCAATTACAAAAAACTTTATAAATAGGATAGATGTACATAGGTAGATATTTTCCTTTTTTTCTAGATTAAAGTAGGTACCCACTATAATATATTGGAAAAAGACAAATCAGCCACCGCCCCCCTAGCGCCCACAAGGGGGCATTATCGCCCACTTAGAGAAAGGGTTAATTAATCAGTACCAAGAACTGAATTAATTGAGGATAAAAAAACATTTAAATTCAATGAAATCATTTTTTTGTTTGTTTGTGTCAAAAAAAAAGTAATTCAGTTTGTCTATCCGTTGCATTTTCACGCCTAAACCGCTGAACCAATTTTGAGGTAAAGAGATAGACTGGACCTTGGAGGAGGACATTTTAGAACCATTGATGCAAAACATAACATCCATACTAATGTGCGAAAGTAATTCAGTTTGTCTATCCGTTGCATTTCCACGCCTAAACCGCTGAACCAATTTTGACGTAAAGAGATAGACTGGACCTTGGAGAAGGACATAATTGCTACCTTTTGTGGTATTTAAAATTAAATTCGAAGGGAGTGAAATCGGCGATGCAAGTCCGTTTAGGGAACTAGGTAATATACAGGAAATGATTCAGCCCGCCATCAGTCCAAAACTACTTACCGAAGCGGAGCCGAGTGCCTCAACTAACTAGTATACAGGTACACGAGTGCTTAAAAATCTCGTTAAAAATACAGTTCAGTTCAAAAGGTCCACTCGGGAAGCGAACACGAGATGCTGTCATTTTTTCAGAATACCAATAACCGATTTTACGGACTGGACTCAGTTGGAGCCTTAAATAAAAATATGCCTACTTTTTAGGGTTCCGTACCCAAAAGGTGCGAACGGAACCCTATTACTAAGCCTCTGCTGACCGTCTGTTTTACACTAAATTATTGAATTACTTTGTATGGAAAGTCTAACTTTTTATTTAGAAGATATTCAGCAAAAAGTTATTAAACTTTTTTGTTTGTTTGATCCCAATAATCATTTCCAAAATTTAATGTACTGCCGGTTACGACACCCTGTATATTCCGGAGCAGCTAGCTCGAACACAATTGGCAGGTAGTATTTTCATCATCTCATCTAGACTTCGGGCGGGTGGCGCTCCGTTCAACCACGTCATTCCTGGCCGAAAGAAGGGGAGCGCAGGTTTGCGAGGTATGGATTTGGTGAAGCAGCGGCAACGAAAAATGTTCGTGTTTCCCATCCAATTCAATGTTCCATATAAATGTAAAAAACTTTTAAAAACAAGATTTAATTAAATATTCTAAAAAGATGAAAATCTACTTTAAATTTAATCAAACCCATCAAGCTGCTTATAAGATTATACTATTATGTATATGATGTAAAAGCTTGTCGCGATGTTAACCCGTATACATTAATTTTGTGGAATACATAACATACGTATATATTTTTTAAATTATTCATTGTTTATTTATTCAGGTAAAATTCGCGACAAGCTTTTATATCATACTAGTTGCGGTACCCGGCTTCGCTCGGGTTAATGTCGGGCTGAATTATTTCATGAATACAAAGTTGCCCAAAGGGCTGGTCCAGGACAATGTTTCCATCTATACAATTTTATCAAGATCGTAAGAATTAATGAGATACATCAAATCATTTCTATTTAGAGCATCGAAAACATTAAGTGACAATAAAAAAAAGCACGTGTCGCCAAAACCTTTCTGCACTTGCACTGCAATATCTTAAGTTTTACGTGGACTCCAAACACAGCCAGCCTGAACATCGAAAACGGTAACCCATCCGGAACCTGACTGCTCCCAGAGATGCTAAACGTTGATCAAATACACATAGAAATCGGGTGAGTGGTTGGCAAGTTATAAGAAATACCTGAGGTACCCGGCTCCGCTCATGTCAATGTCGTTTTGGACTGACGGCGGGACGAATTATTTGCTGGATATTAGCCAGCTCGTGGTCTAGGGGCTAGAGGGCTTGCCTTCTGAGAGGTCTGGTTTCAAATCCTCGCCCCTGTCATGCACCGCTTTCTTTCTCTTTCTGAGTTGGATAAGTGGATTTCGTTACGAATGCGAGCTGTGTCATCGTTCCGAACCCATGTATAACCTCTAGGTCCTTGTCCCCTACTAAGTGGTAGAGTCAAGTCCCCCCGGGTTGGTACCCCGCTTTGGATGTAACTATGAATGAAGTGGCAATAAAAAAAAGGCCGTGTTTTCCATTACAAATGCAAAATCAACTCTCCCTGTCTGTTAAGTTTTCCCGTCCAAACCGCTGAACCAATTGTGATGAAATTTGGTGCACTAATTTTAAACTGCAATTTTGGTGAGAGAGACCTTGGGAAAGGACATAGGCTACCTTTTGTGGCAAAAATAAAAAAAAACAAAAGGGGGTGAAAGTTCGTATGGAGAACTCATATAACATCAGATGTTAGGTACAGCCCGACATCAGTCCGAAACGACATCGAGCCGAGCGGAGCCGGGAACCTCAGTTAGCATCTACATAAAATTATAGCCTATATGTTATTCTGGTGTATAATCTATAATATTGTAAAGTTACATCCAACTCTGTTCAGTAGTTTTTTTCGTGAAAGAGTAACAAACATCCATACTCACGAACTTACGCGTTTATAATATTAGCAGGATACATAATAAGTATAGTGTTATAAGCACCTTGATGGGTTTGATTAAACTTGTTTTTAACCGACTTCAAAAAAAGGAGGAGGTTATCAATTCGTCTGTATGTTTTTTTTTTTTTTGTTTTTTTTTGTTTTTAGTTTTTTTATGTTTGTTACCTCATAACTTTTGCCTGGGTGAACCGATTTTGATGATTATTTTTTTAAATGATAGCTAGTGCTTTCCAAGTGGTCCCATTTTTATTTGGTTAAGTTCTGATAATGATATCCATGAGAAAATCATAAAAGTCTTAAATTTGTATTAAGATGTGCGCGACAAATGGACGAATAACTCAATATAACGCCAACCGATTTCGGTGATTCTTTTTTTATTGGAAAGGACGTGTACAAATTAGTAAGTTTACTTCAGATTCACTAAAAATAAACAAATAAAAAAACAAATTTAACAAAAAAAATAACCGACTTCAAAGGAAAATCACTAAAAAGTAAAAAATAATTTTCATTTTTGTAGTTACGATTTCTGTAATTTTTTGAGTCGGTGTCAGCCAAGGTTAGGTTAGGTTAGGTTAGGTTCTCTTGATTGGCGCAGCGGGTGCCCGGCTGACGCCGACTCAAAAAATTACAGAAATCGTAACTACAAAAATGAAAATTATTTTTTACTTTTTAGTGATTTTCCTTTGAAGTCGGTTATTTTTTTTGTTAAATTTGTTTTTTTTTTTTAAATTTTTTTTATCATTTATTTATTTTTAAATTTTTAGTTTTCGCTGAAGATCCGCTGGACTTCTTAAATAAAGTAAATTTACTTTTTATTACCAAGCAGTTCGTCGCTTATTCCAAGGATTGTCTAATGTATGTATGTATTATCGACCGTGTAGCAAGGACACATTAATTAAAGAAGGAGCCCTCTAAAAATAAATACTTTACGAATACTACTACTGCACATATTTTTGAATGTTCAGTCAATGTCCGCAACGGAGATGAAGCGTTAAATGAATGAATCCTAAACGCTGATAGTAGGAAGCATTGACTACAGGTACAATATATCGTGCTTAGCACAAGCAAGTTGACCGTTAGTTTCTTTGTCATGAAATTACAGCGTGACTACCCTAATATTGTCCCTTTCTAATTATTCTTATTAGAGTGCGACGACACTATCACAATATTTTAAGTTTGATAACGTCAGGTGAGACCGTCTCATTTTCATCTGTGACTAACTCCTTCTTTCTTTCCTGACTAGATATACTGAGCACGTTGCCCGAACATAACCCTATATATTTCCTCTATCTTTCTTTTAATATGTGTTTGTTATTCTGTGTTGCATAGTCAAAATGTCAAAATCACCTGTATTGTCTGTGACTGTGTCCTGTGACTGGACCAGGAATATGTTATGTGGACTGGAATGGGGTTATCGTTTTTGTGTGATCTTTGTGTGTGATCAACACTTCAACTACGCACGACTCCACGTACTCGAGTAGCGGCTCCAGCGTCTCGTCGCCTTCAACATGGAGGCAAAGCGGGCCTACTCTAGCATTGCCGTAGTTTTGTGCCTAATGTGTGTAAAAGCAGACAAACCGGCGGATGCAGATGCTACTCCAACCCCGATTGTTCTGTGGCATGGGATGGGTGAGATTTTTTATTTATTTATTCAAGTAGGGTTTGGCATGGCACCTAGTTCCCATTGTTTCACATCATTAACGTTACTCTGTGTTTCGGTTACGGGAAGCGATGCTTAGTGCGCCTGTTGATGACTCCGTCAGCACCATGCCAGAAAATACCAAAATGGAACTGACAATATTCGTTAAATGATTGCAGGTGATGCGTGCTGCCTGCCGTTCAGCTTAGGTCCGTTCAAGACTTTCCTGGAGCTGGCGCGACCGGGCGTGTACGTGCGCTCTCTGGAGATTGGCTCATCAGTGGTTGAAGATCTAGAGAATGGGTACTTCATGTCGCCAAATAAACAGGTATGTAGGGTCAGGCAGGGTAATTGAGAACAGGGGTAATTGGGTACAAAATGTAATATCTGAGTAATTATAAGCCATATAAAGATTATAACTATTTTGAATGTATCCCTAGTCTTTTGACTATGGTCGCCATATAGAACCTCACTTGTCAGCTGACTATTTCAGAGTTTATATGTGATGTTGTCCAGGTGTTGACAAAAGAACGGAAATAGGTATAAATACTCCTTCATTAACACAACTTTATTCGAAGAAATGAGAAGGTAAGTTTAAGTTTTTTGAGATTAATGGGATATTCATGGATACAACGTCATGTGAAATTGTCTTGCAAGAGCTGATAGAGGCCATATTGACTTATTTAGGGTTGTTTTCATTTACCCCGAGCATTTGTAGTGACGGGGAATTGGAAACACTCATATTGGGGGTGTTTGTAAACTAGGGGGCAATTGGAAACCTTGTATTAGATTTGTAGGAAGGCTGAGCTATGATTTTTGGGGATAAATGAGAACAGTTATTTTCAGACTAAGGTGACATGCCAAGATGCCGCGAATATATGTAAAAAATAAAGGATCTCCACGGTACACGCTTGAAGACATAAAAAATGCCGTTTAGGATGTGGTAAATTCAAAGAAAACTTATAGAGAAGCCAGTTTTTTTACAACGTTCCAACAACTGTTATATTTAATCGTATCAAGGTTCGGAAAACTGATGTTGAGAGAATGGGAGCGGGAGCGCCTAAGGTATTGCATGCTAACAAAGAAAAGTATCTTGTTCATTGCTTGAAGACCCGTGCATCCATGGGATATCCATGCAATAGATTCTAATACTGAGATTGAAGCAATTCAATTATGGTGAAATATTAACTACAAAAGAAGTTATGGAAAGATTAAGAGCTCCTCAAGAAGAAAAAGATAACAAAGAATTTAAACGGAAAATTAAAAAAGAAAATAAGGGGAAAGGTTGGAAATTTTTCGAAATAAGTCAAAGTTGATAGATAAAAGCAAGCCAACCCCACTGAAGAGTGATTCAATTCCCTATGCTGAAAGTGATGACAGCATTAATAATGTCGAAAATGAAATGGATCATGGTAGAGAATTTCTAGAACCTGTTGTTTTGGCCAAATTAAGACATGCGACTTTGTACTAGCCATCTTCAAAGGTGGAAAATGGATGACAACTAATTTTAAATATGTATGTATGTTACATAGACACTGTCGATGAAGACAAAGAAATCAATGTGACTGCTTTTAAATGTGTGGACAGTACAAAAGAACTGTTTATATTTAATGATGCCGATAAAAGTTCTGTGACCTTGGAAGATGTGATCGGAGTTTTACCGGAGCCAGGAATCTTAATGAAAGGAGAGCGAGTTTACTTCAAATTCTGTATACCTGCTTAGTATACCTGTCGATGTTTTTGAAAAGGCTTGAGCTAATAAACGTATTAGTTCATTATTGAAACTTAATACTACTTATGTTTTTTAAATAAAAACTGTAAGGAAATAGTTTATTCTCATTTTCCCCAATACATAATAATGTAAAATCCACTGAGTCTTACCTTTTTGTTCTCAATAACCCCTTGTGTTAGGAATTTGTTTCCAATTATCCCAAAAAAATGCTATGAGGTATATGGACGTTCTGAAATTATTTTCAAATACCCCAAATATAAACGGAATTATCTCATAGTCACTTGATGGATAGTAGTTTATTTTTAGTGTGTATTTTTCTTGTTCAAATACTAATAAATTCACTATAGAAAAAAATATGAGTTCTCAATTACCCCAAAATGGAGAAATATTGAAAATTTCTCTGGGGTAAATAAAAACACTTATTATTTCATTGTTCCCGTAGCCATCGATCACATAAAATTATGTATTTCAAATGATCTTCCATATAATATTTCAGATGTATAATAACAATACTAAATATTCTAAAGGTTTTTTTTATTTTATTTTTTTAAGTAAATGTATGGGCACAATTCTCAAATCTGTTCTCAATTACCCTGCCTGACCCTAGGTAAAATAGTTGAAAAATTTTTTTTAAGTAAGATAGGAAAACGAGAATTCAAATGGAAATATTCTTATGTGAGATAATCCTTGTAACTAGTGTAACCCATTAATTTTCTTGTCGAACCAGTTGGCCGAACGAGATAGTGAAATAAGAATAGGCAAAATGTTCCCATTATGTTAAGAAAATAACATCAGTTGGATGCCCCCCCGGAACAGAAATATTCTTTCTTGATATTTCTAATTTTATTGGCATACTGATGATACATAATTTAATGACATTATGGGTATGTCCATCTATCACATGATCCTCTAGATCCTTTTAACCATAGGATCGGTAAACAATGAAATCAACTCCCTGCCGAGGTATTTCCCCCAAAATACTACCTGGGATTCTTAAAAACATGTAAGAATCACCTAGCCGGAACACAAAGCCCATCAGCGTCGTCGGACACCTCTTATGCGAGGTGGATTTAATATTACAGAAAATGCTCTGTTTTCTGAATAGGTGGCTCTCGTATGCAATCAACTTGCTGCGGATCCCAAGCTGAAGAATGGATTCCACGCCATCGGTTTTTCTCAAGGCGGCCAGTTCTTGTGAGTAATTAATTTGACGCTAAGAAACAAGAAACTCCCTCAAAGTTCTATATACAGAATCTGCCCGTTGTCCGACCTCAATGGACCTTACATTGGTACGTGTTTAATAATTTAATGAAAATGATTAAATAAGGCCTCTGGATTCCATTCGTGAGTTATAATCTAAGTTAGCCCTTTTTTACACTTTACATCAAAATCTTAAGGCGCCTATATACCATAGCCTAAAGTCAACAATACGCGCGGCGGAATCTAGCCAGTCCCATCATGTCAGCGGGAGGGTACGCACATTTCGCGCGCTCCGTCCCCGCTCGGCAAGGTACGACTAGTCTGATTTTGTCAAAAAAAAAAAGAAGAAAAATTTTTAACAGCAAGGGAGATGTGTACCTCGTTATGGCTGAAAGATATAAGATTTTTTTTATTTCATTCTTCTAAATAGAATAGTAACAGAAAGAATGGCTTTGAAAGGTAAAAAAGGTCCGTTTAGAAATATTTTTTATTTCGATGATTATAGAAGTGTTTTGGACAAAATAGGGATGGGTACCTTCGCAAATGTAAGTTCTGTAAGCTCAGTATTTTTTCAATGTTTAACAACCAAAGGCTTTACTGTAATCAACTTCAGAAAAACGTTTATATTTACATAGGTATTTATTCCCATTAAGTTCTATCACTAATAATCCTTTGCTTGCATTCAGGCGAGGTATCTATCCAAGCCACACGCGTCCGTTACAGGCGTGCCGTGGTCCAGAGGTGCGCGGATAAGCTGCCCCCTATCGGAAGCCTGGTGACACTCGGAGGGCAGCACCAAGGCGTATACGGGCTCCCAAACTGCGGTGCACTCTCGCACGAGGCCTGCGACCTTATCCGGAGACTGCTGAACCATGCCGCTTACTACAGGTCGGTGAATATTCATCCGGGTTTGGAAATGGATGGCCTATATCACGGTATAAGCCGATTTAAATGCGTTCTAGAAGGAACTAGATGCCATGGTAAACCGTTCCTTACACAAACACACATTCCACATTGAACTAAACAAAAACCATGGATAATTTTATTGCTGCCTCAAACATATTTAATTTTATTTGTTTATGTCTGGTTGCCTATAATTTTAATTTTAGGTTATGCAATGACTTCTACTTTGAAGGATTGTAATCAGATTTAGTGTGCATACATTATGCCCAATGTGTATCATAATACTTGGAAACGAATCTCGAAATGATGGTAATTTTGTAACAAACGTCTGCCAACATTACCGTCGATCTGATAATATTCATGTCTGGTGACTGAACAGTGGAATGTGAGATAAGAACTTTAAGTAAAATAAGGAAAGCATAATGATCACATAATACTAGCAGCGTTGCAGTGCTAAGCACTCGCCATTGTGTGGCTATGGCAGAATGTCCAAAGCCCGTCTATTGTACAGGCTAATTGCATCTAATCTATTCTATTGTGCGACATACGTCACGCCGAAGGCATGCAGTGATCTCATGGTGCAATAAAGACACAAATATTAAAAAAATATATATTTGCATGTATATGATTTCTAATCATTTTTAGCCTGACTTTTATTTGACTGTATATTTTACAGAGTTTTCAAGCATTAAATGTAAATGTTGTTTTTTGATGTTAAAACAAGCCTTTTATGTTTTTATTCTTTATTCGCTACATCATCACTCATTTCTGCCTATTCCTTCAGAAAAATGGTGTATTGGTAATTCGAAACAAGGAATGTTTCGAATTACCAGGGGTCATTCTAGAGCTAATTTGCAACAAATTGGTCCCAATAAACTGGGGGTCAAAAATCAATAGTTTTTGAGTTATTTAGGTTTTAATTTTTTTGGAAATGTTCTGTCTTGTTACCAAAAAATATAATTATAAAATAACTACTCCACTCTAGGCCCTGCTAACGTGGAATACAAAGCATTTTATTCTATCAATTGCGATAGCGATGTTTGTCTAGAATTTTGTATTGTATGGGACTAAGGACATACAAAAATAGTAGCTTTCAACACATGTTTCATTTATTTATTTAACTTCTGGTAGTCAAACTACACTAAGTCATGTGACAATTTAATTGATCTGCGGATTCAAACAACCAGTGAAGAAGAACCCGCTTAGAAACTTCACTGGTCTATAAGTTATGTTTTTATTTTTCTTGGGTCGGAAGCAATTTTTATTAGCAACTAAAATCGGCGGTCTACATAATGATTAAATTTTGTGCAATGCAAAATGATTTAATCATACTTTGATGTTGATATCCCTTTGTGCAACTGGGCCATAATGTTGCAGTGTCATTGGGTAAATTTCCATTTTTCGCAAGTCTTGATTCTGTATCATCAAATAATGGTATCGTGAGCATTATTTATAGACCTATGGCAGCGTGCAAATATTGATAAAGTTCAAGATATTAACCAAGATGTCCTCCCTTTATTCTGAGACTGTTCACAAATCATTAAGGTGGCCCATCCCGCTCATCTCCCCATACAAAAGGGGAAAGAAGATCACGCCCATATTTCTTGTCAGAGATCCAAATCTTTGCTCAAAATAGCTTTATTTGATCAAACTAGATGTCTGATGACCATTGGCATTGTAAAATTGTGTTTGGTTTCCAAATTATAATGTCCGAAAGTTCGGATTTTTCGCGCGTTTTATACAATTACTTTGGAGGTGAATTACGCAATGATAAAGTAAGAACATCTTAAAAGATTAGTCATCAGACATAGCTTATTTAATCAAGATTTATAATCTATTTGGTTTTTGTTAGATTTTTTACTACAGCGGTCGTGGTTTACTTTTAGCTATAAGTCGTTTTGAAATTAAAATTTTCGTAAATCTTACCAAATCATACACTATGCACATTGTCTTTTTTGTGGACAGGTTGCATCTTCCTCATAACGGAGCCTGTCTTATTCTTAGAAACAGAGAAGGTCCCAGAGCGCAACAGCACGGTTTTGTGCCGTGCCCGCAAATGAGTTGAGGCCGCCGGGTTGGGCCACCTTAAAATACGTAAATGTCTGCGCCCATGAACTACGAAAACAGTTGTTTGTCCATCTCTATGATGATGTTACATGTTACATCAAGATTATTCGTGTCTGTCTCTAATCAAATCTTTCCATTATGATTTACTTACCGGTAAAGGTTATTTCTCTTCTTGATGACACAAATAAAAGGTTTACACAAACATAAGTATTTTACGATTTTAATCTGTGCAATTCTGTGTGGAAAAATCCATCTCTTGCATGTGTGCGCCAACGTCAGCAAAATAAAGAAGATGTAGCTATCTGTACACAAGGGGCAGTGCAACGTCATTTCTTAATCTTAAAAGTCTTTGGCTCTAGTGTATGAAGAGTCACACAAGATGTTAAACACCTCCTTTATTGCTACATTAGGTTTCTATTCATTGTTAATCATATCCCGGGCTTGTAAATTGGATTAGTTGGTTAAAAAATAACTATATATATCTTACATTATCCTTTGATGCATTCAAAAATGTTTTATATTGATTCATTCAGTCATCTTTTCTTGATAAATGGAAATTTGAATTGTTTTCTTTTGTAATTTACTGTCTATCTTTATATGCTTAAATAGCATTACAAGACAGCTGTATGACATTTACTGTAAGATTATCACAACAGGGTCAAAAGTCGTGTTTAGTCTATCTATTTAAAACCTAAGAAGCAATAATCACTACATAATATTATTATCTTGTTTTGATATGAGTAATTATTTCTATCAATTTCCTGTTCATTTAGCATACAAACTAACTGATGACACAAGAAATTTCACAGAAAACATACACCAGTCTTACTCCTAGGTTATTTAACTACTCGGCGATAGAAGTAATTATAGTATTGTGCTCTTAAGAACGGCCCGTAAGCTATGCTCCCCATACAAACGTAGTTTACTAATAATTTGGAAACCGCTATTCCAATTAAATTGATATTTATTATCTAATATCAGGTAACAAATATCTGTGTCTGCATGCTTTTGTTTTTTTGAAAAATCCAAACCGAATGAAATGAAAGCAAAAAGAAAATCTTTATACGAATTTTGTTTTCTCTATGGTTTGACCCAGAATACATTTACAGAAAAAACAAAGGCATGCAGACACAGATATTTGTAGCCTAATATTAGATACCAAATATCAAGTAAGTTGGAACATTGGTTTTCAAATGATTAGTAAACTACGTTTGTATGGGAGGCGAAATTTGCAGGTGCTTACGGGCCGACCTTAAATGTTATACTCGAGGTGTTTACGAACGAATGTTTACGAATGTGTCTCATTGATATACTTAATAATTTTGTGTTCGACACCCACTTCTGCATTGAATGACAATAATTTGTCATCTGTGGGTTGCAACCTGCAATCATGACAATCATGCAAGTCATGCAAGATGACATGTCCACTTGGGACTATACTACAAATATCTTATTTTTTTCCAATAATTTTCAAAATCTAATTGCTAATTAAAAGCGTATTTGTCGATGTTGCTGTTAAACCTCTAAATAGAAAACATAAAGAATAATGTAAACATTAATTTTTTTGTGACTGAACATGAATGCATAACATTAATATTTTGAAAAATTTGGTATCCTTTCATGACAGTTCACAATTCTGAATTTCAAAAATTTCATAAACCGTCACAGGGCCTTTAGCGGTTGACTAATTTCAAAATCGCCCTTGCAGCTGGATGCAGCGCTGGCTGGTGCAGGCGACGTACTGGCACGACCCGCTCAACGAGGACCTCTACCGGCGCAGCAGCGCCTTCCTCGCCGACATCAACAACGAGCTGACTGTCAACGGCACGTACGCGGCCAACCTGAACCGGCTGCGGCGCTTCGTGATGGTCAAGTTCGACAACGACACCATCGTGCAGCCGACCGAGACCGAGTGGTTCGGCTTCTACGCTCCGGGGCAGGCGCTCCGCATGCAGGGCCTAAGGAAGTCGAGGATCTACCTCAAGGTGAGAGGGAATTCGAGTCCATCGATTTTTTTACTGGTCATTATTGGCCTACTTGTACTAATACCACACCTACTTGTTTTATGTGACTAAAAATTAATGGCTAATACCACACCTACTTGTTTTATGTGACTGAATATGGATGGCTAATACCACACCTACTTGTTTTATGTGACTGAATATGGATGGCTAATACCACACCTACTTGTTTTATGTGACTGAATATGGATGGCTAATACCACACCTACTTTTTTTATGTGACTGAATATGGATGGCTAATACCACACCTACTTTTTTTATGTGACTTAATATGGATGGCTAATACCACACCTACTTTTTTATGTGACTGTATTTGGATGGCTATACCACACCTACTTGTAGCCGTGCTCGGGCGTGGCGCGGGGACTTGCCTAACATACCAGGCCTGGGTTCAAATCCTCTCCACTTTCTTTCTCTTTCTGAGTTGCCGCTACAACAACAAATAGGTAAAATGAAAAAATAATAAAAATTAAAGCAGGGCCCCATACAAAAAACCTGATTTTTTGGTGTTGATGGTACGGAACCCTTTGTGTGCGAGTCCGACTTGCACTTGGCCGGTTTTTGGTTTTTGTTAGATATTTGACTACAGCGGTCGTGGTTTAATTTTAGCTATAAGTCGTTTTTTAATTAAAATTTTCGTAAATCTTACCAAATCATACACTATGCGCATTGTCTGCTTTGTGGACATGTTGCATCTTCCTCATCATGGAGCCTGTCTTTCTCTTTGAAACATAGAAGGTCCCAGAGCGCAATAGCACAATTTTGTAAAGTAGCCGCGAATGAGTTAGTCCCGACGGGTAGGGACACCTTAAGTTGCGCGGTGAAAATTTTCACCTCCTCGTTCCTCCGTTCAATCCTTATCGTTGTATAAGCTATGCGAAGACTGACTCTCGAGGTCTACAGCTCAGAGGGCCACTAGTTAGTACAATTTTACTTTAGTCTTTTTCGTCGCATCCTCCTCATCACAGAGCCTGCCTTTTTCTTTAAAATAGAGAAGGTTCCAGAGCGCAACAGCACGGTTTTGTACCGTGCCCGCGAATGAGTTAGCCCCGCCGGGAAGGCACACCTTAAACGTTATACTCGAGGTGTTTACGAACGATAACTAACGTGTCATATTTAATTCGTAATTTTGTGTTTAACACCGACTTCTGCATTGAAAGACAATAATTTCAGAAACATGTTTTTTTCTATACTATAACTATAGTCTCATAAAGGGAAGGTCCTAGCATGGCACCTAATTCCTTCGGGAATGTGGTGTATTGGGCTAATATAACGGTAATTTTGTTAAAAAAATAATTTGTTAAAATTATTTTATAATACGTTGCTTGCAGGACCGTCTCGGCCTGCAAAAGATGGACGCCGAAAAGAAACTGGTGTTCCTCTCAACTCCAGGGAACCACCTCCAGTTCTCGGAGGAATGGTTCCTGCAGAACATCCTCGAGCCGTACCTGCAGTGAGCTGAGATCAAACACTGTACAATCAGGGTGTAAACGACCCCCAGCCCTTTTTTAAAGTGAAACTGATTTAAAGAAACAATGAAATTAAAAACTAAAATATTAAACATTATCCTATAAATTAAACTATTCCTAAAATTACACACATTTATAACAAATAATAAATTTCAGCCATATCGCTGCCAGGCGGCAGGGTGCCCAAAAGACTGGCCGCATTCCCTCTCTGGATAGCTAGGCTCAACCTCTGCCCGAGATACCAGCCAGCCCTCTGGTCACGCGATGATTCAAACAACCGCGACGACAAATCCTCAAACAGAGTTCTAGCATCCGGCCCCCATGAGCCTAACGTTTCGACACCAAACGGCACAAACATATAGCACTCACTGAGCATTGAATATTTGCGCCGTTTTAGTGCCTCCGCGCCTGCAGCCGCCGCGCCTGCTTCCAGGGAGGTTGCATCAATGTGAGAGGGCGCCACCGTATCTACACATGTTGCGTCCCATACTAAGCTTTTTCCGTTTTTCCACGGAATGAGCGTCATTCCGTCTGGCCTCTTACCGTCGTCACGTGCAATACGACGGTCACGTGCAATCCAGAAGAGCAAAAAGAAAGAAACAATTTAAAATTTTGTGAAATTAATTAAATTAATTAAATCAACATTGCTATCTTCATAAATGTTGCTGGATAAAGTGAGTAAATTTTATTTTGATACCAGCACTGCATTAGTGTTTGTGCGAGACGAGTGAAACTGGTTTGTCAATTAGGTATAGATGCACTCTATAAGTGCCTCTATTAGGGATAGATGCACGTATAGAAAATAAATCTCTCTAGATGATGGTTTACGTTGACAGTTTTCGATGTTGTTATTGTTATATCTCGGAACATATTGAATGGATTTTGTTGTAATGTTCAAGACTCATGCCCATTAGGGAACACTGTCCATAATTTCAAAAAAAGGATGGGGGCTCGTTTACACCCTCTATGTAGATGTGTGGAGAAATTCTTTGGTTTTTGAAGTAAAACTCCTCATTATTACCTGTCAAAGTGAAAAATTACTGCCCCGAAAGTCTGTACCATTCTCAACATTTTTATCTCTTTGGATAATCAAACTCAAATACATAGATGTAAGGGTTAGGCACCTGGTAACGTATAAGTCGATGATAAGTCAGTAACGATGGTTTTCAAGTGTCAATGGCATTAATCCGATTTAATAGGCATTAACGGGCATAGATTTCGGGAAATAAATCCTAGTTTTCTACAGACGTGTTTTCCAGGCTGAATTTTCGCCATCTAGCCATGAGGTTGCAATAATTAGTAGATTAAGGTAATGAGGCTTGGCTAAGTTATGAGGCTCATAAAAAATAAGATTAGGTTGACTCTGGGATAAAGATAAGGAAATTCCAAACATTTTTAACAATTGAATGCTAAATGTTTGACTCTGAATCATATAATCTGTACTAGTTATGCTATCATTTTTCTCTTCCTACCCTACCTAGGAAATGACAGTTACTTGTAAACAGCTCTAAGTTAAAACAAATTTATAATTAAACTAACCAATTTCTTTTACATATTATTTAAAAAATCAAAACAACGAAAGCTTACATACCTGTGCAAGTGAAGTTAAGTCTGGGAACATCCATTTGGACGAGTTGTGGCACCTCACATTTCGGCCAGTACTACACCACTCACTTAATCTACTTGTCACTTGATAACTAATAATGTCCAAGAAGGAATGCGGAGTATGCAAAGTGAAAAGCGTGGTTCCAAAATCGGGCATCAATTGCAAGTCATCATGCGGGAGATGGTTCCACCACAAGTGTGTGAACCTGAACGCCGCCGCTCTGGAGACGTTGCAGGGCGCCGGAAGCCGCTGGGTGTGCTCCTCCTGCGCGATCATTGACCGCCAAAACAATACGTTCGAGAGCAACGCCACCATCAGCTCTGACGCGTCCTCCTCTTCGCCGCACCACCAGCCCACCAGCATTTTCCCTGTCTCCACGGACTACTCCAATGCGTTGTCCGCCTTGCAGAAGAATGTCGAGCAGCTCGTCAGCGACCAAAAGCAGCTAATAAAGAGTGTCGAGTATCAGTCCGGCCGGCTCGACGACTTCGAGAAGACCTTTGGCTGCGTTCCGGAGGCGATGGAGCAGATACGGGTTCTTCTTGAGGAGCGAGAGGTAATGAAGCGAAGAATCACCGAGTTGGAACAGCATGTCGATACGATGGATCAGCGTAGCAGGGACAACAATATTGAAATTAGAGGACTTCCGCTAGCGCAAAATGAGGATCTGGCGAGCAGTGTCGATGCGATAGCGCGATTCGTGGGGGCCGACGTCACCGCATCCGATGTTGACTACTGCACTCGCGTAAGTACCGCCCCAGCTGCCACCAAGTCTGCGCAGACGCAGCCGCCGAACGTCATTGTGCGGTTTCTCAGCAAGACTAAGCGTGATAATTTCCTCAAGAAATCCCGCTCAAAGAGACCCCTTACCCCTAAGGCCATAAATCTACAAGGAGAATCACCGATATATGTGAATGAACATCTTACTCTTCAACGCAAGAAGCTCCTTGCAAAAACTAGGGAGCTCGCCAGGGAGAAGAATATACAATTCGTTTGGGTTCAAAATGGATCTGTACTTATCCGTAAGAACGAGAAAGCTCGCATCAAAGCGATCAAAAGTGAAGATGATTTTTTATCCCTAAACTGACACTTATGCTTGCACACAATGTTAATTCGAGGAATATGTTTAGGCAATTATTATTGCATTGCACCTACACGTATACACTACAGTCACTGTTCCTTACATGCTTCATAGCTCCTTACATGCCTTGCCTTACGAGTATTATTGTTCACGTATATCTACACCTATGCGCCGGCCCTGCGGAAGCGGGAAGCAGCCCAATCACTCGAGTGACGGCCGCTCGCAAAGCAAAGATCCGATCGCGACTAAACAAACTAAGCGCGGCCGACACCGGACAGAGATGCGGAGGCGGGGCAGTCAAACTTGGATATACATTATCGGATACCCTCATTATAATCTGCGCAAAAATTAAGTTTACACAATACGAAACAAATATTGTAGCAATTCTCGATCTCTTTTGCCACCAGTTCACTTATACTGTGCGGGCGATTATCAATTCGACAAACATCAACATAGACAAAGATGATTAGTAAAACTGTAATAAATGAAATTTCAATCGGGCAACTTAATGTAAGGTCGTTAGGTACTGGATTTAATGAACTGTATAGTACCATACAATTGTATACGCTTGATATCCTACTGATTAATGAGACTTGGTTGAATGAAAAATCATCCACCGCAGAATATAATATTGCTGGCTACGTTTTTTTACACATCCCACGAATATCACGCGGGGGAGGTGTCGGAGCGTATATTCGAGAGCATTTTAATTACAAACTATTGCACTTCCCCAGTAACGGATTAGAACAGATGTGGATTTCCATTAATTTACCTAAATGCACACTTATAGTTGGTACAGCGTATCGTCCCGAATCTGTAAGTGTCAACTCAGCATTAAATATTCTAAGTGATAGGATGGCCTTGTTAGTTCCTACAGTAGACTTCTTCTTCTTTCTGGGAGACCTTAATGTTGATCTTTTGAGTCCACGCAAAAGTGCATCATCGAAACTAATTGAGTGTTTTAATCAATTTAATCTGACACAGTTGGTAACCGAGCCGACTCGTGTGACTGAGACAACTCGATCGCTTCTCGATGTTCTATTCACAAATGCGAATAATTTCATGTTGAGCATTTCCGTACTACATAACCCTGACCTTAGCGATCACGGAGCGGTTGTCGGGAGGTTTTCTGTTTCAATTGAACTTTTGCGATCCCGCCACGTAACATTTAGGCCTTTGCGCCGTATTAATGACGTACTATTTAATAATCATATTGATGCTCTTCCATGGCATTATATATTTTGTAAATACACTATTGACGACAAAGTAGAATTATTTAACAATTTAGTTCTGATACTATTTAACACTCACGCTCCTCTAGTAACACGCCTATTCAAATCCAAAACGTTACCATGGTACACGGACACGGTGCGGCAGATGATAACACTGCGAGACCGAGCCGGCGCGCGCGCGCGCCGCTCTGGCATTACGGCGCACCGCAGGTACTACCAGGACCTTCGCAATGCAGTCACCGCTGCTATAAGGCGCGAAAAAGTATCATCTTTTGACTTTTATGTTAACAAACACATTAAAAACCCCAAATTGCTTTGGCATGGAATAAAAAAGTGTGGCGTGGTTAAGTCGGAAAATGGCAAAATTCCTAGCAACTTGAATGATCCAGATTCCATAAATACACACTTTCTAGAACTTCCGTCGTTACTCAATATATCAAATGAAACAATCACTTACTATTATCGCAACTCATTTTCATCGATTTCAGAAAAGTTCTATTTTCGTACAGTTAGTAGAGAAACGGTTTCAAAATTCATTAATTCCATTAAATCGAATGCTGAAGGCGTAGACGGTATTAGTATACAGATGATAAATTTCGTATTACCACAATTACTTTCAGTAATAACACACTTAATTAACTATTGCATCGATACTGGGTCCTTTCCAGCTCTATGGAAAACCGCTATTGTCATTCCGATCCCAAAAAAAAATCAAATTAAAGAATTTAGAGACCTTCGACCTATTAGCATCCTTCCAGCTATCTCAAAAATTTTGGAAAAGATTATGACATCACAATTGGCATCCTACTTGCACTCCAACTCAATAATCCCTGATAACCAATACGGCTTCCGCGAGGGCCACAGCACGGCCACGGCACTTCTTCATGTAACCGATGAGGCACTCGGGGCTGCGGACGATGGTCAGGTGACGATACTGGTGCTTCTCGATTTTTCACGTGCCTTCGACTGCCTTGATCATCAGCTTCTTCTCGCCAAGTTGTCTCACTACGGCCTGTCCCTGGATGCGCTCAGCCTTCTTAACGCATACCTCAGCGATCGGCTACAAACGGTAAAGTGCTCTAGAGAAGATGGCACTTTCTCCTTTTCAAGCGCCAAACCGGTCCTCCGGGGCTGCCCTCAGGGATCCTCATTATCGCCTCTCCTCTACACTGCATTCACCGCTGATTTCCCGCTGTGCCTTCGTTTTATGAGGTGTGTGATGTTTGCCGATGATTCGCAGTTAACTTACACCGTTCAACCTTCTAATCTGCATCGCGCCGTAATCGAAGTGAATACGGATCTGGACAATGTATGGCGATGGTCGTTAGCTAATGGACTTGCCCTAAATCCTTTGAAATCCGTGGTCATGATAGTAGGAAATAAAAAAACCGTTGAAAAAGTAATAAAAACTAATCCAGATTTTAAAATGAACGGAATGGTTTTACCCCTTGTGTCCTCGGCAAAAAACCTCGGTCTCCAAATGGATAGTCACCTCCGATTCGTGGAACATATCACAAATAAAATAAAGGGGGCATTCGGGAAATTAAAGAGCCTTTACAAAGCCCGCGATTACTTTAGCCGCGCAGTTAAACACCAACTCACAGAGTTACTTATTCTTTCACAATTTAATTATTGCGATGTAGTTTACGGTCCGCGCATTCGCAAAAATATAGCTAAACGCATTCAGAGAGTACAGAACGCATGTGTTCGCTTTTGTGAACACGTAGAACGACGGTCACACATAACGCCTGTCCTTAATAGGTTAGGTATTCTTAATATGGAGCACAGGCGATGGCTGCACCTAGCTACCTTAGTGTACAAAATAGTCCACACAAAGAGTCCTTCACCTTTGTGGAGTAAGCTTAGGTGGCTAGGTGACAATCATAAATATGGCACACACACTCGAGCGAGGTTGTTAGCAATTCCGAAGCACCGGGGGGCTGCATTTGAAGGCAGCTTCAAATATGCAGCCTCCAAGTGCTGGAATAATATCCCGCCGCCGCTAAAAGAATGTAATCTAAAAAGTTTTAAAACTAAGATTAAATTGTATTTACTTGATATACAAAAGAAAAATTGAATTAAAATAAAGTTATATTTAAAGTTATATTTAATTGAAAGAATGTTTACCTATGTGCATGATTCGCAATTTTGTATTGCATAACATTTTACACTTGTTATTGTTTAAATGTTGGTTTATTTGGTTTTTTTTAGCTTTCTTTGTCTGATACTTTTGTTTTGTTTTCTTTCTCATCTTTTGCATTGACTACTTTTATTAGTAATTTGTTAAGTTCAAACATTATTTTAAGTGCTTCTTTTGCTTCTTGTTTTATGTTCATATAAAATATTGTTATTTCGTCTTCGTTTCTCTGCACAAAGTATTTGTTTTTTACATTACTTTTATATTTATTATTATGAAATTGTAAATAGTTTGCCAGTTACTGTCACTTACTTAAATAGGCTAGGCTTAAAATCAGCGACTAACATCTGTTAGTCACATGCTGCGTCTAGACCTTTTGTTGCACCTTGTTAATTTAATTTAGGCTATGTACGAGTATATACATGTAATTTTATTTATATTAATTAAGGTTTTTTCTTCTTTTGTATTAATGCTATAGTTTTAATCAGCTTATTGTGCATAGTTTGTAAATTTTTGTCACATGATTTTTCTAGATGCAATAATAAACGTTTCTTATTCTTATTCTTATTCTTATTCTATCAAAACAAAATGTAGTCTTAAGAAAACAAGGCTTTAAGTCTGAACATTTTAGTTTTCAAGCGAGTAGTTCGATTTAAAGAAATCTCCGACTTTGTATGTACTCTAAGATAGTGATAGATCAAAGAAATGTTAATGAACTTACATTTTTTTTTTTAATGTTTTGTAATAAAATATTATTATAATGAATATTTTTTTTAACTAAACCCCTCTAGAATGATTTGAAGAATACAAATTAAAACATTAAAGAATTATGTCAATAACATTAATTGACAACAATTTAAACATCACAGAATTATGTAAATAATTAAAAAGATGATATTGCATGCTATACTAATTTTTTTATTGGAAACTCTTGTAAAAAATTTAAACTATTTATGGTGGTGTCTGCAATAGACACAAACACAACAATTGGTATTTATTAAAATAATACAAAGGTGCAAATAGCAACTTTTACACATTTCATTAATAATTTCCTGCCCTAGGCACCACTGCATTTCAACATTGGATGTACATAGCGTTCTTATCACATATTTGCCATGCCTCTAAAATATGAATTTATCTTGGGTAAAACATTTGCAAACACTTTACACAGTGAATTGGGATATTTATATTTCATGACACACATCAATGTTGCCACATTTGTAGCAACCTTGATTTGTGGTGACAAAGTGCCATTTTCAAGCAACCAGATAATAATCCGTAATATTACCAGATAATATTACCGACCGCTTGAGCGGCCCAGCCAGCTCTTTAGCCAGTTGCCAGCTGTGCCACGTGGTGCGTGGTATGCGTACACTCGGAGCGTGCGGTCGCCATGGTGACCGCCGGGCTCGAACGGGCGGCCATATTGATCAGTGAGCTCGCTCAGGCGTAGCTTGTGGAGGCAGCGCATGTTGCATCTCTCCGCCAACTTGCACCTGCATTACGTAAGCAAGTGTTTCCGAATCCTATGACTCATTTTAAAACATCTTTTGCTTTTTCATTTTGTGGCTCTATGCCGTGTCTAGGCCGATGTATATTTTTTATTTAGAAATCATGGCTATTTTGGAACAATATTAATTTACAAACCGAAAACATTTTAGCTCAACGAAAAATTATATCTTTCGATATTCTTACCTACCTTAAATGTCAAAAGAAACGTTGACCAAAAATCCATGACGGAGTCGCCCTGGTGGCGTGACACGCGGTGGCACGTTGCACCAGCATATAATCCACGGCCCACCGCTGCCTCTGCCTCTACCATGCCTAGCTTTCTCACCCTATGTGTTGGAAGCAGTCCATGCAAACCGAGAACATTTTAGCTCAACGAAAAATTATATCTTTCGATATTCTTACCTACCTTAAATGTGAAAAGAAACGTTGACCAAAAATCCATGACGGAGTCGCCCTGGTGGCGTGACACGCGGTGGCACGTTGCACCAGCATATAATCCACGGCCCACCGCTGCCTCTGCCTCTACCATGCCTAGCTTTCTCACCCTATGTGTTGGAAGCAGTCCATGCAAACCGAGAACATTTTAGCTCAACGAAAAATTATATCTTTCGATATTCTTACCTAGGTACCTTAAATGTGAAAAGAAACGTTGACCAAAAATCCATGACGGAGTCGCCCTGGTGGCGTGACACGCGGTGGCACGTTGCACCAGCATATAATCCACGGCCCACCGCTGCCTCTGCCTCCACCATGCCTAGGTTTCTCACCCTATGTGTTGGAAGCAGTCCATGCAAACCGAGAACATTTTAGCTCAACGAAAAATTATATCTTTCTATATTCTTACCTACGTTAAATGTCAAAAGAAACGTTGACCAAAAATCCATGCCAGAGTAGCCCTGGTCTCCTGACACGCGGGGGCACGTTGCACCAGCGCCCACCGCCGCCTCTGCCTCCATGAACATATATAAGGGGGGGTTAGGGGGTTCAACCCCCCCCCCCCCCTTTAGAACCCAATGCCTTTTTTACGAAAGGAGGGTAACATTAAGAAGTAAGCACTAAGATGGACAGTTTTTTAGGGTTCCGTAGCCAAAGGGTGAAAACGGAACCCTATTAGTATTACTAAGCCTCCGCCGTCCGTCCGTCCGTCCGTCTGTCTGTCACAGGGCTGTATCTCATGAACCGTAATAGGTAGGCAGCTGAAATTTTCACAGAGTGTGTATTTATTTTGCCGCTATATCAACAAATAGGTAAAATCAATAAATAATAAAAAATAAAGGGGGGCCCCATACAAAAATCGTAATTTTTTGGTGTTGATAGTACGGAACCCTTTGTATGCGAGTCCGACTCGCACTTGGCCGGTTTTTTCAATTCAGCCGTCGAACACAGGCGTCCCTCGCTCGCGCCCGAACAACCCTCCCGCAACGCTTACATAGGTACTCTACTTCTAACCAAGTGAACTCGCGGGGTGACCCTATTACGAGTACCTAATATCCGAACCGAACCGGACAAGAGCGCTTCATTGGTCTAGCACTAGATCCATTACACTCACAGTTTCTATATCTACGTGCCTGCCTGCCTCTACCACGATTAATATTCTCACCCTATGTGTTGGAAGCAGTCCATGCGCATGACGGAGTAGCCCTGGTTTCGTGCCAGCGCGATGGCGCGCTGCGCCAGCGCACAGCCGACGCCGCACCGTCGCTTTTCCGGTGCAACTGCCAGCATCCTCAACTGCATACACACGTTATTTACAAATACCTTCATAAGTAGCTAACGTACTGGTTCGACGTGGGCCACCAATTCGCATGCTAAAAAAATTGTGCAACAATTTACAATTCCATTTACTTTGGGCATTTGTATCATATTTCGATTTATAACATTTTTTATTACATGTACCATCGCACACACCCAGATGATATAATTGGGATCAACCATTTTATGTTCTTTTAATATTGATAACAATCCAGAATGTATTATAATGAATGGTTCTTGCGGTTGAGTAGCCATCTTGGCATCGACATAGACATGTTCTTCGAACATTATTCCATGAAATCAAAAAAAATAAAAACCTATGTGAGTACATACCTCAAAAACCTTTTCTTCTCCAAAAATATCCCATAGATTCGGCGTCTCCTGAAGTTTGGCGATAAAATACAGCAGCTCCTTAATTTCTTTGTCCTAAAATGCATGGTAGAAATCAAATATCTAAAAACAATGTGAAATGAGAATGTATTTAGAAACATGCGATGGGCTAGTGGCAGCCGCTACGTTTATCTTTTGACATTTATACACAAAACTAAATAAAAATAGCTGATTCGAAGGGTGATCCTTAAAGGGAAAATAAGCAAATAAATAAATGGCTAATACCAAACTGTCCGTCAGATTTTAGCCTATAACACCACATGGGAACTAGGTGCCATGCCAGGACCTTCCTCATATTTCTCGGCTTCCTTGAACTGGATGGAAAACACGGACAATTTTCATTGCCGCTTCGGACATCGTTCATTCAATTCGATGGTACAAACCCGGGCGGGATTAACCCTACCTAAGCAAGGGGAGCTACAGTTTAACGTGGAATCCGAACCACGGCCGGCCTCAACGGTTGAAAATGGTCGCCCATCCAGAACCCAACCGCGCTCAGAGGTGCTTCACCCAGATTATTGAATCGCATGGCGTCGCACCACTGGGCTACCGAGGCTGTGGTCGATCCGTGGGTAATAAATTAAGGGGCTTGATGAAAGTATGAATGTATTACTTGTCGACAAGAAGCGAACGCTTCCAGAGCCTTAGGGTCGGATCGGGTGGCCGCCAGACTGACACAGGCACCGGCCAAATCTCCCCTGGACGTAGTAGCGTAGAGGGAATTTCCTAAAACAAAGTCCCAACTGAAACTAAATCGTTCATACCTGCATAAACAAGAACATCGTTTTAAATTTAGTTATTGATCAGCCGTAAACATTGGAAAATGAAGAGCATTTTAACATCGCCGGTATTTTACCAAGCAGCCATATAATTGATTTGAGGCAAATATTTCTGGTACTCCACTAATACACAGTTCGATGACATCGACCAGACAAACCCGGTATGTCCCATGAAAACCAGCAGCTTTGAGCGTAAACTTGAGCGCTTGCACGTACCTAATAGGTTTCTTTAGGGTGTTTGCCTTTCTTTAGTGTTAAGGTGGCCCTTTCCGGCGGGACTAACTCATTCGCGGGCACAGTACAAAACAGTGCTATTGCGATTTCAAAGTTATACTCTAGTATATACTAGTTATACTCTATTTCAAAGAAAAAGACAGGCTCCGTGAAGAGAAGGATGCAATATGTCCACAAAACAGACAATGCGCATAGTGTTTGATTTGGTATGATTTACGTAAAATGTTATTACAAAATGACTTCTAGCTAAAAGTAAATCTCAACCGCTGTAGTTATAGATCTAACAAAAACTAAATTGATTATAAATCTTCATGAAACAACCTAGGTCTGATGACTATATTTTTAATATATTTTTATTTTATCGTTGAGTAATCCACCTCCAAAGTTATTGTATAAAACGCAGGAAAAATTCGAACTTTAGGACCTTAGAACTTAGAAACCAAACACTATTTTACAATGGCATGGCAATGGTCATCAGACATCTAGTTCGATTCGATTGAAAAATATATGCAGAATTTACACATTACCTCTGTAATATTCTAATTAGTTTTTCCCCCCCTAAATTGTGGTTGTGTGCAGTAAAATTAAATATGTCACTAGTTTGAACAAAATTGTATCGACAAATTTCTCGACTTTTAGGATCAGAGCCGGTAGTCTAAGTTGTCACCTAAATTGGCGTTACGGCAAACCGATCGACTGGCGTTTTCAAATGTATGGAGAAATTGAAGAGCGCGCGCAGCGGGCGTAAAGCGAACTAACATTTGCGAGTCCGAGCTTGATTTGACAGCTTACTCAACGTTGCCGTAAATACGTCGACGTTGCCGTTTACGTCCACTCCGCGTTTTCATACAAATCGGAAGTCCGCGTTTGACTTTGACAGCTTGAAGAAGTAAAACCACAGAATATCTAGTAAAAACTTGTATGGAGTTTGGAGAAAACGCCAGTCGATCGGTTTGCCGTAAACGCCAATTTAGGTGAGAACTCAGACTGACCACTCTGTGTTCAAACCAGCTTACCTCGCTGCAATAGACCAAGTATGTACTCGTCAAGAGCATTGGTTCTCCCAAGTTTGCTGAAGTCTCGGGCCCTCACCAGTGCGTGGTGAGGAAAGTACTCCTTTTTTACTAGATCCACCACTTCTGGCCACCTCTCTGCTGGTATTGAGGACACCTTTACAGGCATCTTCTGTATTGTGAATAATACTTTGTAAATGCCATGTATGCCTCTGTTAATTTTCTAACCCTTAAAATGTAGGACTTAGCACCTTAGATATTTATCATATTCTTGTTTATATTTAATGAATGGCAATACTACACCCACCGTCACGATAGTAGCCCAACACCGAAATTGATGTCATGACGGCTCGTTGAATTGAATGGAAAACATGGACAATTTTTAATTTTCGCCTCGACTAATCTTTTCATCCATCGGCTATTAGGAGGGTCTGCCACGATGCAAGAGGACTCTACATGGATTCCGAACCATGGGACAGATAGCATTCGTGAAGACAATATATTTTTAGCCAACTCAGAAAGAGAAAGAAAGTGGTGCACGAACAGGACGGGAAAATTATTGTGTGGATCAGTTGGGTATGACAGCGGTATAAGCTGGTGGATATACAAAGAAAATTGTGTTTTAGGATTGTTAGTGCCAATATAAGAAAAAATACACACATACAAACATCCATACCATCACGCTGCCGCTTCCCTGGAGGTGATTGAGATGATAAGAGTTCTGTGGGGTATGATCATGGAATACTTCTGTTAGATTTTACGCTAATCCATGTATACATGGATATATATAACTTCCCATCCGATTTACTACCCATTTCCAAATCAACCTTGGGACCACCGCATATGGTGCATTTTGTGTTGACCTTGTGTCGCTCCTTCGAATTGACGCTACTATAGCGCGGGATATATTGCTGCAATTAGTCGCCTTTCAACATTCATGGCGCATAGTCTTTGCAAGCAAAATCCGTGACTTTAGCCACCTAGTGCTAGTGCTCTGGAGACCTGAGCAGTTCCAGACAGCCTCCAGGAGAAGGCGGCGCCGAGAGAGCAGGGAAGACCAGGATCACCGCCGTGCTGGTGAGTCCCTTCATCCTACCTGATTTCCGGTGTATTTTCTAAACATTACCTCCCATCGTCTCACCCAGCCACAACATACAATGAATTATATCAATAATCTGATCGCGTTACATTTTCCTAGGCCCTCTGGGTACGACAATCCCCCTCGCTTCTGCTCTGTAAATTCGTTTCGTCATATTTTGTGAAGTTCATCTACGTAAGTTTCCAACCAGAGAAAGAATGACAAAAAAAAAACAGCTGCTAGAACCGACTAATTAATAGATTGATATGCTTCATAAGTAAACTACATCTATGTAATATATAGTTACCAAGCAACAGGAACCAAAGAGCACTTGTGAAGACACCGAATATTTGATTTAAAGAAAAAAAAATTAACAAAAAAAATAACCGACTTCAAAGAAAAAGCACTAAAAAGTAAAAAATAATGTTCATTTTTGTAGTTACGATTTCTGTTATTTTTTGAGTCGGCGTCAGCCGGGCACGCGCTGCGCCAATCAAGAGAACCTAACCTAACCTAACCTAACCTAACCTTGGCTGACACCGACTCAAAAAATAACAGAAATCGTAACTACAAAAATGAACATTATTGTTTACTTTTTAGTGCTTTTTCTTTGAAGTCGGTTATTTTTTTTGTTAAATTTTTTTTTATTTGTTAATTTTTAGTGAATCTTAAGTACACTTACTAATTTGAACACGTCCTTTCCAATAAAAAAAGAATCACCGAAATCGGTTGGCGTTATATTGAGTTATTCATCCATTTGTCGCGCACATCTTAATACAAATTTAAGACTTTTATGATTTTCTCATGGATATCATTGTCAGAACTTAACCAAATTAAAATGGGACCACTTGGGAAGCACTAGCTATCATTTAAAAAAAATATCATCAAAATCGGTTCACCCAGGAAAAAGTTGAGGTAACAAACATAACAAAAAAAAAAAAACAAAAAAAACAAAAAAAAAATATATACAGACGAATTGATAACCTCCTCCTTTTTTTGAAGTCGGTTAAAAACACTCCTTATTGCATTGTCAAACTGCGAACAAGCCCATAAACATTCCAATGTGCGGACAATCGCCAAGGTGAGAGGATCTTTATTACGTCCCTCGTAACAGAGCGAAAGACGTACTTCGCTGGAAATACCGAGCCAAGAATCGTACTTATATATTTCAAAATAGTTTAAATAAAAAAATAAGCATTTTGAAGCGTTCAGCGCTTTGCACGAAAGTGCAGCGATTCAACCACAAATGTTGTGATTTAATTTGAAACAGTGGATAGAAAACAGTCTTGGAACCTACATCCCTTCAAAGGTGCAGTGATTCAGGCTGAGATAAATAGTCGTAACAGAAGACTAACGAAAAGTAGTACTTTGTGACGTCACCTTGACACATTTTGTATGGACGAAATCTCAAAGTAATGCAAATTGACGTCACAAAGTACTACATTTCCTTAGTCTTAGTTTCTGTTACGACTATTTATCTCAGCCTCTAGGTCGCCGGACCGTGGGCTGCGAAATCACACATCGATCGCCCGTGGCAAAAGCGAGAGAACTATATTCTTATCAAATCATAGCCATTAGACCTCTTTGTCTTTTCCTAGCATCGAGTTACAGCAAAGCCAGAGACCAATACAATTTTCATGACAACTTTACAAAGGTGAATTTCGATGGTACGTACCATACTTTCATCTTCGGATAGTATTTTATCCAAGCTAAATAGACTGTAGAGCCTTCTATTTACACGTGAATTTATAAACATTCTCTGAATTGATAACATATTTAAAGATAAATTTGAAAAATAAAATCGTTGAGAAAGTTTTCGTTTGATGACTGACAGTGACAACAATGATTTTACTTATTTTTCTAGGATTAACTCGGAATATACAAGGTGGGCCAAAAGAAGTCATCCGATGTTGTTTGGCTCTCTTTTTTTCCTAAATGAAAACCTTCGATTCTGTTTTTAAAATATGTTTATTTGGACCTTTAGAATTTTATTGGTCAAGTCGAGAAGATTATATCAGCTAAATGGGCGCCGTCACAATAGATTGCCATACGGGCTAGTTTTATGGCATTTTTCTTCACTTTGGCGAGAATTTCGGGCGATAGATTCTCGCACTCGTGTCGAATGTTGTCCTTGAGGGCTTCCAGAGTCTCGAGCTTATTCACGTAAACACGGGACTTCAAAAAACCCCACAAAAAAAGTCTGAAAAGCTTAAATCGGGCGATCTTGCGGGCCAGTGCAAATCGCCAAAACGAAAGATGAGGCGACCCGGGAACGCTGCCTTCAGAATATCGGTTGTGGCTCGCGCAGTGTGTGCCATTGCTCCGTCCTGTTGGAACCACGTGTCCCTCAGTCCTAATTCATCCAATTGGGGCAGAAAAAACTCGGTCAACATGGCCCTATAGCGCGCACCGTGCACTGCCTGCGATTCTCGAAAAAAAATGACCCGATGACTCCTCCAGCGTGAACAGTGCACCATGCAGTCACTTTGAGCGAGTGTAATAGCTCTTCGTGCATCACTCGTGGATTTTTGGTGCCCCAGAAGCGATAGTTTTGCTTGTTCACGTACCCGCTGAGGTGGAAATGAGCCTCATCGCTCATTATGTTTTTTGGTCCACTTCTTCCTCGAGATTGAGGATGGCTTGGGTGTAGGTTACGCGCATTTGGCGGTTGGCAGGCAGCAGTTGATGCACGGACTGGACTTTGTACGGGAACATGCGCAGGTCTTTGACCAAAATTCGCCTTAGGGACGTCCGTCTGATGGCTAATTGCGTGGCACGGCGTCTGGTCGATGTTTCCGGCGACAGCTCGACATCCTCAGCAACAGCGGCGATATTCTCGGCAGAACGGGCGCTCCGGGGCCGGCCACTCTTGGCAACGTCTCGTGTGGTCCCATACTCTTTAAGATTGGTGGCCAAACGGCGCAGTGTTTGCGCAGTCGGTGTCGGATGGCCGGGGAATCGGCGATAGAGTTCGCGCAGCGCCAACGCTGCGACGAATTTTTACGCAAAAAATAGACGCGATTCTTCCGCGTGCTGGGGGAGTGTATAGCTCCATGGCTTGTTCACTTGTATTCTGCATCTGTCTAGCCCACAAATGTCAAAACAGATTTGACATTGGTGGCCATTTGCAAAAATGAGAGCATCTTCCAATAGGGTGATTTCTTTTGGCCCACCTAGTAGATGCGTCTTTACACATTTTCAAGAACAATTTTAATATATATTGATAGACTTGAGATATTAGAGGTACTTAGTAATCTGGGCCGCAAAATCCATGGACAAAAGTCTCAAATATTTTTGTTATGTAAATTTTACTTAACGTGAAAATTATTTTCACAAAGATATGGTTGCCAGTTTTAAGAAAAACAAACAGGCATATTTTGTTCATATATGATGTTCATATTTTCAATATTTGAACAGATATGTGTCACATTTTCTCATTGCAAATGCAAAGAGTGGATCTGAGAAATTTGAAAAAAATGTTCATTATAATATAATATATTTATTGCTTGGAAGTATTGAGTACAGCAGTCGAAAAAATAATATTTATCGCTTCCATACACATGGTACATACAAGGGCGGACGCATTGCCTAATGTAAATCTCTCCAATCATCCCGTTATATTCCGGGAGGTCACGACATTTTTGGTCACGATAAGGTAAATGGCTGAATCCACCTCCATGGCTGAATCTGGGTTTACATGTTAGAGACCAACCCTCTGATGCTAAATATGTCGGTCTGCCTGTGCCAAGTGGTTGCGTTATCTAGATTGGCTATATAAAATATATGTTGGTATGTACCTGTCGATGAATATACTGATTGTCTAGAAACATTGATACCTATTAATTATACAACAATAACCAGTCGGTTTTTTAATTAAATACTTAAATATATCTAAAGTTATATCTGTAACCTAAATCGCCTATAACTACGAAATGCAACCAAAGCTTTGTTCAGTTTTGGTATCGCTGAGCAAGTATGTACTGATACTTTCATGCTTCGTTATTTGCAGCCATTTACCTTATCATATATATTTTTGTCACCATAACAACTTTTTCAGGCGCCTTATCTAGGTAACGCAACCACTTGGCACAGGCAGACTGACACATTTAGCTTCAGAGGGTTGGTCTTTATCCTGTGAATCCTGTGAATCCTTTATCCTTCAGCCATTTACGTTATCATTACCGTTTCACACCTCCTAGTCTATTAATGTTTAATAATAAATAATGCAATACAATTAATGTTTTTATTTTTTTCTCACATTTGCCGAATAACGGAGGAATATTCATTAATTTAAGACAATTTCATCAGTCTCATACACTTTGACTTGGTAAGCTGTAACTTATAAATAGTTTAAATAAAGAACTGAGGCCCTATTACTAGTTACAAATCACTTATCGAAATTTCTCTGAGCTCTTCGTTTCCACAGGTTTGCACCATTTAATAGAGCAGGCATTTAAGGGATATACTAAATCGCCCGTCCATGAGATATTATATGTGTAGGTACATATTTTCAACATATTTATATTATTTCATATTTCTACACAAATATATAAATCCATGGACGGGAGTTAAGGTGGCCCCTCCCGGCGGGACTAACTCATTCGCGGGCACGGTACAAAACCGTGCTGTTGCGCTCTGGGACCTTCTCTGTTTCAAAGAATAAGACAGGCTCCTTGATGAGGAAGATGCAACGTGTCCACAAAAAAGAACAACGTGCATAGTGTATGATTTAAACCACGACCGCTGTAGTAAAAAATCTAACAAAAACCAAATATATTATAAATCTTGATTAAACAAGCTATGTCTGATGACTAATCTTTTTAAGATGTTCTTACTTTATCATTGCGTGATCCACCTCCAAAGTTATTGTATAAAACGCGCGGAAAATTCGAACTTTCGGACCTTATAACTTAGAAACCAAACACAATTTTACAATGCCAACGGTCATCAGACATCTAGTTCGATCAATTAAAGCTATTTTGAGCAGAATTTGGGATCGCTGACAAGAAATATGGGCGGGATCTTCTTTCCCCGTTTGTATGGGAAGTTGAGCGGGAAGGCCCACCTTAGCAGTTACGTACGTGCCATTTCTTAGAAACTAACAAATCCCTACCCTCCCTAGAGCGCCGTTGCGTCTCACCTCGCACCTGCCGACAGGGGCCGCTTTGTAACGCGATTGCTTTTGCGACGACACTCTTCTAACGAGTTCGCGAGGGTCGCGTCGGGGGCGGACAAAACAATAGGATATTACATATCGCGGCGGCAGAGGGAGCTGCTGATGCACCTTGCATTAGTACGTGCATTAGTTGATGGGGGGATCGCGACGAAATCGCTAATATCCGTGCCAGATACTTGGTACCGTAGAGTACTTAATTATTTGTCATGAATTTGTCATGAGTTATATTGGTCCACAAACTGCTCTAGTTCTACCGAAATGCAGTCTAATTGCTCTCCCTTACCCGAATAACCTTGTCCAATGGGGAAAAAAGGGGGAAAAAATTTTTTCCCTTACCCTACCCCTAAGTAAGTAAGGATACAGATAGCAAGGGCGGTTGCCGCAAGATAAGGTTGTTGTTCATACATAGTTTGTTTTAAAATTGCTGCAAACTTGTCTATTGACAGTTCTAATTCAATCTATTGACAGTTTCGTCAATAGATGGCGCTAACTTACTTATAATATAATACGTGCGAATACACCACGAGTGTTGCATAAATGTTTCAAAGTGATCATTGAAAAACGTCAACGAATAGTAAGTGATTTGTTAAAAGATGGCAAGTGAGAGCACTTCAGCAATTTTTTTTTTTGACATTGTAGGTTCTGATTAGCCAGATCACACCAGTGATAAAGCTGTGGTGAACATCATCAAATTTTTTCGCGTATAAACTGGAAAGTATGATTGAAATTTGACGCAAGTGCACTCAGTGCTCATGGCAAATGTGTAGCAAACCTTCTTGTTTGTTACTTCAAACTTATTGGAAGTTGAAAACAAGTTTACATTACTATCTGGAAGTAAGCTAGCAAGTAAGGTAGTAGGGTACCTACAGTTTAACGTGGAAACCGAACCAGGAACGACGAATCCCTTTCCCACACAGCCCGAAAGGTATGTCTTTTCTTCGGGTTTGTCGGGATTTCGCATGCACACGTGCTCACCTTGCACAGGCCATGCTCCCGCGCCCTAATGTAAAGAAGCTTCGCAATCTCCCAGCTCCGACGTCTTCTCTACCGCATTACTGCACCAGGTGAGCCTCGCCGCCGAGCCACACCGCATACTGCTAAACTGCCTAATGAGAACACTCATCATCAAGGCGCATGCATTGTGGAGTGCTTCGCCTTGGCATTTTTGTATTTTTAGAACATTATGATTTCGAAAAACAAGTTTCTTTTGTCAAATGTTTTGAATACGCCAAAAATACAATCTTTTATCTTTTATGTTTGTACGATAAGTGTTTAGGTCAAATCTTGCAAGGTGAATTAGAGCCACTTCCTCTCATACTACATTTTAGTCATTCTATGTTGGGTCAGTTCCGATGACAATACATTTTAGGGTAAGCATGACAGGATCGTCATCGAGGGTTAGCTCCAGGCAAAGGAACTCAACAGCAAGGTCAACAGCACAGACATGAAATGTTGTAAGCGCATTCATTTATGATACCCCACTGTATGTGTAACCATGGCATGTCTACTGTAATCAAGGTTTGCTCCTAAAGAGTGAACTCCTCAACGTTTAACAGGATAGACACGAAATATTGAATACGCATTCAATTATAACAACCCATTCTAAGTGTTACCATTACATATCTACTGAACTCAAGGTTGGCTCCTAACAAGGGAACTCCTCAACGTGTAACAGCATACACACGAAGTGTTGTTTATTCATTCAATTTTGATAACCCATTCTAAGTGTCACCTTGACATGGCTACTGCACTCAAAGTTGGCTTCAAAATAGGGAATCCCTGAACGGTTAACAGCATAGACAAGAAATGTTATATCCCCATTTAAGGTGGCCCAACCCGGCGGGACTAACTCATTGGTTACCGCACTGGGACATTCTCTGTTTTATTATATTCTAGATTTATAATCTATATGGTTTTTGTTAGATTTTTGACTACAGCGGTCGTGGTTTACTTTTAGCTATAAGTCGTTTTGAAATCAAAATTTACGTAAATCTTACCAAATTATACACTATGCACATTATCTTTATTGTAGACATGTCGCATCTTCCTCATCACGGAGCCTGTCTTTTTGCAACAGCACGGTTTTGTACCGTGCCCGCGAATGAGTTAGTCCCGCCGGGTTGGGCCACCTTAAATGCAATTTATTGTACAATGACTCTAAATCGACGTATTTTTTGCATTGTCGACTGGATGGTTACGAAATCAATCAATTGTCAATCTCGTTGAGATGTTAGGACTTCCTGCATTCTATCCCCGCCCAACCTCCGCCGCCCGCCCGCTCTGCCGCCGCCGCCGCCGCCGCCCACACCGCGGGGCGGGCGCGCGCTGCTCTTAATTAAAATGGGTTTTAATCAAATGCTCCATGCTCGTTTTTGTTTCCCGTTTTGTTTGGTTGCTCCGTCCCTGCCTGGCGCCCGGCTCCGCCACCTGGGCGTCTCGCTCGCGCCTACGTTCATACCTGGGCCGCGTTTACGTGTTACATCATTACGGAACGTCGTTCTTGTTTGGTGCACGCGGAGCTGCAATATTGGATGATGTTATGCACATTCGTTTTGGATGATTTCATTGTTTTGTTGAATTTTCTTAGGTGTTCTTATTAAATAGGGGTTCTAACAAAACAGACGTAGTATTTAATAACATATTTGCGAAATATTTTAATTAAACTGAAATACAGGATCCTGCATCACATGAATGACACACCTTTTTACTGCTTATCTTCTGAAACGATACTAGAAAACCGTCTTGTTGTTTTTTTATGTATGTGGACATATAGGAACTAGGTGAAATGCCAGGACCTTCCCTACCAAAGCTATATTGAATTTGAGGGAAGAAAACGGGACTAATTCAATGCGATGCTACTACCAAACTGGGTGGAGAGCCTACCACCTAGGTAATACCACTAGTGAGCGGCTTGTAGCACTGGGGTACGAGGACTTCCCAAACCACAAGTCATGGGTTCAATTCCCGCCCGTTAATGCACTACTTTATTTCTCTCTCTGAGTTGGATAAGTGCTTTTCAAGACGACGAGCTGTTCTATGCTTTGTAAATCCAAGTTCAACTCCTATTCGATAGTAGGGTTGGGCTAATATAATTACAGTGGGTGTGTTATTAGATTAGCCATCCATGACTAGTGACATAATAAAGTAGTATATAACTTCACGTGGAATCCGAATCACGAAGAACGAATCCTACAGTCGCCTACTAACACTCCTTAGGATGAAATATAAAATGCAATGTTATCTATCGAATAATTTTCATTATCACAGAATAAATGATTTGATTTGATTACTTTTACTGCAATACAAATGCAGTTCAAACCGCATACAAGTCCCTTGTCATATAATTCATATCATTTACGAATCAGAAGGCTTATTAGGCTCCCCAAGTCTCGCACACAACAACACCTCTCATCGGGTTAAAGAAAAATTACAGAGGCACAGCCTTACGGGCGTTCCACGGCTACTTTCGTGAATTTGATCCCTTCCTAAAGATAAATGTAACGCATGAAACCTCTAAATCGAAGTGATCGTATTTTTTAAGGGTAGCGTCGAAATCGGCCCCTCGCTCCCGGCCCCCTCACGCCGACTGCGCATGCGCGCGTAACAAATATCATCTGTTGGGGCAAGGCAAGTATATTGCAATATTATCGCTAGTTTAGCTACAATAAGCTTCGCGCGGTACATTATTTCGTTAGATGACAGCTGAGGCCGCACCTCAACCGAACCTCGAGTTCATCGAATCCACGTCAAGACGGATGTTTAATTCTGCATACCGCCCTCAATCGGAGAGGAGGCGCATCTACCATGCGTTGTTCTCTGGGCGGTGGGGGCGCGGGGGATGACGGGAGGAGTACAGGCGGGTGGTGCGGGGAGGCGGGACTCAATCATAGCATCAGGGTTCAGTGGGCAGATCTTCATCAGCAGCGAACAATGCCACCGATGCTGGGCAATAGTGCGGGTTATTATCATGTGTTTTGATTACTTGTATACTATCCATAGGTGAACATTAAAAACATATTTCTTAATTTATTGGAAACTTACAGCTAATATACAAATATGTATATAATGTGTAACATAATATAATATGAAAATATAATTTATTTACTCTTTTTAAACAAAACAATGGCAAAAAGCAAATGGCATACTCCAGCAGTTATACCTTAATTTTCACGAAAGCAAGTAAGGTAACAAAGAAAAGTGGTAAAGATTGTTATAAAAGTTCACTAATAATTGACAAGGAGTGTGATATGTGTTAAAAAAATAAATGAGTTTAATGATGCCTCTTATTTTCAAACATATGTGGCCTATTGAATGCAGTTGATCGAGTTATATAGATGATTGAATACCTGAACATTTTTATTTTGCTGAAGTAGAACCCTGATAAAAAAATATGAATATGGTATGAAGATTAATCACAGGATGGAGTGCACAATTTCTGTTTATTATTATAGTTATGGTTACAATAGATATCTCTTCTTTCTTCTTCAGGCGAAAAATAAGGACGGATATATTTTGCACTGCACGCTTATTTGCTTAAACTGAGAATAGAGTGTACGCAGTTCAGGCAACAAACAATGAAGGCACTTACCTAATTCTCAACAAATCAATACAAACTAAAGTTTGGTTTGCCATATCATTACATAATGTACTGTGGAAAATGTCTGCTACGTTTCTCTTCCAGCTATATTCGTGATAGTGCTGGAAACGAGATTCAGCGAACGGAAAAGAGCGATGTACCCACATATTCATTAACACTCCCTTAGAGTGTTGCAAAACTTACTTCTTTTTTGTCAAGTCATCTATCATTTCGTATGATCCGAGTAGTATAAATAAATAAGCAAATAATAAATAAATAAAGTATAAAAAACCATTACAACTTAAGTACATGAAAAAAAATATTAAAGGATGACACCGGGACATTCTAGTCAAGTCAAGCTTACACAAAAGAATCGAGAAAAGAATTAATTCAAAAGTATGTCCTGTTATTAAGAATACACAAGTACCTTTATTGACAAACCAATTTTTTTATTTCGTTTTAATGCACGTAATCAATATTGAATTAAAAAAATAACAGTTGCTTTTGAAACACTTTCATAGAATTTTAATTAAACAAACCAAGGGCAAATTTTTAGCTGAACTGGTTTAAAATTCAGTTGTATGATTGGACCTCCTCCTTCAAGTGAGTATGGAATACCAATATTACAATAGCAAAACATCATGTAATGTTGCGAAACAGTATTTCGTTGATCTTGTTGGTTAGATGGATCTATCGCATGCGATTGGATGCTGCTTCCGGCTCCACAAATTGATTTCACATCTCATTTAATTTCAACACAAGCGCACAGCTGAGGCCGACCAGCGAATCTGCATCCGTATTCCGATTCGACATATTCAACCGGGGGTGCATGTAGTTTACATATCGCTTAATTTTCCAACCTAACCAATGATAGTTTGTAAAATTATATTTCAGAACCGAATATATGATAATCAAACCTATGTAAAGGGATTTTTTCACGGTTCATTTACATGGGCGAAATAGAAAAATAAGCGGAGAGATTTACCTTTTCTGGAAGAGTTCGGAAAAGTGATCCTCTTTCTACGTCTATTATAGATAGCCCATAGCATCCATCAGAAAATAACACTCCCCATTGAAACATACTCACGGTTTTTTTTTATTTTGGCATGGATGGCTAATACCACAAAAGTACCGTTATGATATTAGCCCAATACACCACATTCCCGAAGGAATTAGGTGTCATGCCAAGACCTTTCCTTTATGAGCACGGCTACATTGAACTGGATGTAAAACACGGACAATTTTCCATTGCCGCTTCGACCATCTTTTCATCCAATGTGATGGTACCAACCCGGGCGGGCTTAAATCCTGCCACCTAGTAGAGGAAGGGGCACTACAGTTTTACATGCATTCCGAACCATGGAGCAGCTCGCATTCATGACAAAATGCACTTATCGAACTCAGTCTAAGGGCCGAGTGCACGAAAGAACAAAACATCAAAATCAACGTCAACGTATGATTAAACAGGTCACTTTCTATGGACTCTATGAAAGGAACTCCAAGCGGTTCACTAAAAGTGACGTGTTTGAACATTGATTAACTCAGCCGTCTCGTCGTGCAATCGGGGCTAAGACTCAGAGGCATGTACAGCGTGCGTAAGGGCATTTTCCAAAAAGTTTGTACCCTGCGTTTTTACCATGTCCCATGCATTTAGAATTTTTTAAAAGACTAATTTCGCACTATTATATGAACAATTTATATTTTTTCTGTAATTGCTACATTACAGCAGTGTTTAGCTGATTTTTTGCATAGAAACTTGGCAATATTAAATAAACCACAGATTTTAAAAGTTTTAAAACACCAATTTTCGTCATGTCCCACCCTGATTTTGTTGAGAACATTGTGAAATTAAGAGTATTTCAAAGTAAAAATTACTGAATATTTTTATTGCATTACGAAGATAATGCCTTATATTTTTCAATAAAGCTTTAGTAGTTATTTAAAATACACCATATATTTTTATAAACGATTCAAAAGAAAATATAAAAAATTGGTTGCAGTGGAAAATTCCACTGAGAAATGGCTCTTTCGCGGCTTAGTTACAAAAAATCCAGTATTTCGCGGTATTATTATGATGCTAGCAACCCTTTCCAATTATGTTGGCCAGCCGCCATCTTGCAAAACGATGACAGTGCTCCGCTGTGCGTTGAGTAATTGGTTGCTTCGAAAGTGTGCATTTAAAAAGTTCCACTGATTTACGGAGATTCTGAGGTAAGTTTACGACTTTCATTGCTTACAAAATTAGTTGTAAGTTTAATGCACTATATGCATGTATAATAAATACTTGTTTTGTTTGTGTTGTTATAAATATCATCGAAAGATTGACAGAACTGTTCTATGGCCAGAAATACGTTACGTCCACTGAGACATTTTTTCTCAGAGGAACAAATCGTAACTCAGTGGAATGCATAAAGATACGTCTAGACTGGCCGCGACTCATATTTTTTCTTTATTTTATAAAACAAATAGCCACTTACTAAAATATATTTTGTACAAGATTTTAACTTTTTAAATACCTACGACATGTTTCAACGGAATGAAAAATCCATTGACATAAATATTACTAAAAATTACTTTTCGTCTGCTGCAGTGATAGCGGAGAGTAGTAAGCACTGACTAACTCCCATTTTCACCACATCCAGTTACCCAAAATCCGAAAGTTATCTTTCGGTTACACGTCATATTTATATGGCGTAACCGAAAGGTAACTTTCGGATTCATGTAGCCGGAGGTGGTGAAACCGACCGTAAGAAGACCATACGTTGGTAAAAAATAGCGAAGGTTGGCAGCACAATAGAATTGGTGTTTATAGTGAGCAACAGTGCTTATATCATAACAGCGGTTTGGTATTAGCGTGTTGTATATCCATGTCCGGTTACATAAAAATAAGACATACTATGTTATTCTCATGTTTAATAGAATTAATATCAATATTTATTTTATTTTATTATTATAGTTTAGGGGCATTATCGCTATACTTTCGTATACGTTCTATAAAAAAGCAAAGAATATTTTTGGTGAGTGGATTCCGGAACAGTAAAAAACAATTGGTCCCACTGCATTTCACTGTATGTCGTAATGCTGACAAATTAATTTATGGTTTGATATTCCAATTAATAGTATATACTACTAGTTTTCAGTTTTTAACCCCTCTGGGTTGATACAATCGCACTAAATGAAAGATGGTCGAAGTGAAAAATGTCTGTATTTTCAGTCTTAAATTACATATGTAATTTTTTAATTTATATTTATAATTTTAGAGATGAAACTTATGACATAAAATAGTTTTTTGACGGCGCCAATCTACCTTATGTCCATGTATTTTATCAAGTTCGCCGCATAATAATATTTTTGTTCTCCACAGAAAGTGCATAACAACAGGAATCAAGATGCCTCTATCTAATGTAGAACGAATGAAAAGATATCGAGAAAAAATTAAAAATGATCCAGTAAAGTATGCAGAAGTTAAAAAGAAACATGCAGCATATGTTAAAGCAAAAACAAAGAAAATAAAACATTTAACAGATACCGAAAAAGCTGAACAACGAAAAATTTGGCGAGATCAAAAACGTAAACAGCTGCAAAAGAAAAAAACTTCTGCAAATAAAGAAAATACACATTTAAACCCACAAAAAAAAGAAGCTGAAAGAAAAATAACGAAAAGAAGAAGAAATATGAACACATTGGCAAGAAAATATAACAGTGCCCTCAAAAGAATTAATGCACTAACTGCAGCATTAGAAAGGTCAAGAAAACAAATGTACCGGCACAAAATTAAGACCAAAAAAATAATAATGGGACTGGAAAACTGCATAGAAAAAATGAAAGCCAGAGAAGAAGTCATAGAAATATGTTTGAAAGATACATACAAACAGTGTAAAACATACAAAGAAAAGAGAATATTAAAAGGTTTGTCTGAAAAGGCATTTAAAAAGAAAACTTACGTAGCAAAGCTGCTGGGACTAAGAGGAAAAATAAGATGTCGTAATGAAAAGAATAAATTGCCTAAAATTCGAGATGAAATAGAAAAATTTTATTCCAGAGAGGACATTAGTAGATCCACGGCCGGAAAAAAGGAATGTCGTACTTCAAAAAAGAAGAAAGAACAAATTCGTTATCTCACAGATACATTATCAAATCTTTATAAGATATATAAAGCAGAAGGTGGCAAACTTGGGTTCACAACGTTTTACCGATACAAGCCTTTTTTTGTTTTGTCTCCGAGTGTGCAAAACAGGGATACCTGCATGTGTGTCAAACACAGCAATGTAGATTTATTATTTCGCGCTTTAAAAAAAAATGGATTGGCACCTGATCACAACACTGTTAAAGACGTATTGAGAATAACGACATGCAATCTACAGTCTTATAATTGTATGTATGGAAAATGTGAGGCGTGTAAAAACCAAGTAATGGATTATAAACTGAAAGAGGGACAGAAAAAACTAAAAACAGACTGGCTACAGTGGGAACGTATAGATCATAACTATGAAAAGATCGAAAAAGGAAGTGTCAAGTCTATGACAACTAAAAAGACAGGTAAAGTGCAGAAAACAGGAAACGTTGAAACATTAATAAACATTTTCGAAAAAAGTATAACCGCCTTTAAAAAGCATTATTACACTTGGAAGCATCAACAGAATCAATATCAGGAATGTATTCAGAGGTTAACAGAAAATGAAGCACTTATACTCTGTGACTTTTCTGAAAATTATTCGTGCAAAATGTCGGAAGAAATACAAAGTATGCACTATGGAGCATCGAAACAACAGATAACCCTTCATACCGGTATGGTTTATTGGGCGGGAAAATCACAATCATTCTGTACAATCTCCGATAATAATTGCCACGAGCCTTCAGCAATATGGGCACATCTTATGCCAGTGATAAAATTTATCAGAGAAGAGGAGCCTTCGACAAAAGTTATACATTTTTACTCCGATGGCCCCTGTAGCCAATATAAGCAGAAAAAAAATTTCTACTTACATAATTTGTTTACGCATAAACTGCAACTTGAATATTCAACATGGTCGTTCACCGCAAGCGGCCATGGAAAAGGAGTGGCGGACGGAATCGGGGGTGCCACAAAAAGAGCACTGGATAGACAAATATCTTATGGTAAAGACATAATGAACGGCATCCAGGCGTATGAAACGTTGATCAAATGTATGAAATCTGTCAAATATTTTTACATTAAGGACTCTGACATTGAAAACATCGGTAAGATAGTTCCGAAAGACTTAAGCGCAGTGTGTGGCACGATGCAAATCCATCAAGTGATTTCCAGTTGTCAAGATAATATGAAGCACAGAACGCATTCGTGTTTTTGTGGAATAAAAAAAGGTATGTGCAACTGTTTCTCGCCAAAAAACCACGCATTCCAAAAGAAAAACGTCACTACATTTGAGTCTCCATTAACTGAAGTGAAAAAATCCTCGAACAATAATCTTATGGTGACTGCAGATGTTGACGTACATGTAGAAAGCAATGTTTCTCATTCAAATAATTGCATGGTAAGCAAAAATGAACTTTTTTCTGTGGTTTCTGAAACTGAAATAATTAATATCGATGCCATAGATATATTTGAAAATTTGGATACATTGAGTTTGTTCAGTGCGGGTAATTTAACAGAGGAAGAACGAGATCCCCTGTGTATAAGTACTGATGTTATTGAAAACGTTAGCGAGATACGGAATGCAGATGTGAACAAGGCAGAAGATAATTCAGCTGGTGTCGTTTTATTTGATGAAAGTGGCAATGAATTGATTTCGGCATTTCGTCAACCCTCTGAATTAAAAATAATTAATCAAAGACAGAGTGATAAGCTTGAATCTTGTATGAAACCTCTGAAACCAACAAACACAGAACATACAAGTTTTGGCAATCAAACTACATCAATAAAAAAGCGAAGTTTATTTACAAAAGATCCAATTGATTTTGAATCCAAAAAAGCACGTTCTTTGCACTCCGAACATAAAATGCCAGTTAAGGAAAACATTTCAAGTGGTTTAAGATATCTACCAACGAAATCCATTTTAAGTAGTATCACACGCACTATTCAGTGTAATAGATGTGCGGCACGATTGCCATTACAGTCTATATGGACGAAATGTATAGCTTGTAAGCGTTTGATCTGTACAAAATGTAGTGGGGACTCAACTGATTTTGATTACATCTGTGACACATGCTATGGTGAATAATGAATGGGTGTTTGAGCAGCTACCTGTTTTTAGAATTAAAAAACATAAGATAAAATTACCTATTTGTTTCGACCCACAGAATCACCTTTAATTTAAGCATGTGTCTACCAAAATATTCCATGTGTGATACACAATTAAGTTCGTTTTAGTGGGTTCTGTTTGGCTTTAGTGTTTTCTAAATACAACAAGTTTGTTTAAATTTAGTGTTTAGTATCACACACATTTTTAGTGTAATAGGTGTGAGACACGATTGTAGCAAAATGTAGTGTGGACTCAACTGATTTCGGTTACATCTGTGACACATGTTATTAATTAAGTACCAGCATTAATAAGATTTTTGGCCCAGGTTGTTAGTTTTTCTTTTTTTTTTATTTGTGAATTGTTTTATTGCAATGCAAAAAAAAAACATTCATATTTCGTAAATTTCAGTAATTTATTTCATTCATATGAACAAGACTTAACTTAATCCACTGAGAAATCACAGTGTTCCTCTGAGAGATTGTCCCACTACAAATCGCATTAACAATATTTTTTTATTTAAAATTGGCAGTAAATATCTTATATATTTTTGTCTTAAACATTATGGAATATGTTTATGTCATATTGTCTATTTCAGTGTTAACATTGTTCTCATATAATGTAAGTGAAAAAGAAAATTGCTTGCTCGTTTATCATTAAAGTAACTCAGCTGATATAAATACGGCCATAAAATATTGTTAAATTTGTACTTTGATAAGTTTTTTGTGTTTTTATGAAAAAATGGTGTATTATGATTGAAATAAAGATTATGTACCGATTAAACTTTCATTTTACTTTAACCAGAACTGAACATTATTTTGTAACTCATCGGAAATAACTTACTTCCCAAGCAACCTTAAAATATAAATTATTTCAAATGTTATTAAGTTATTTTCTGTATTATTTATGTTTTTTAAACTTTAAATATTAAAGAATAAAGATATGCTGAAAAAACCCAAAATAAAAAATATTATAAAAATTCATCACTTTTTCCGATGGGTACAAACTTTTTGAAAACCGCCCGTAAACAAATGTATTGTTTTTTTTGTGACGTCTGTTTAATTTGAGACAATTCGCATCTTCTTGTGTACTGCACTACTCTTATTACTGTGTCCATTCTAAAGAGGTAATGGATGAACTTATGAGTGGATCTAATGATGACCAAAGGTCGGTAATGGTTTAGTTTGTAAATCATTGTTTACTATTTTATATTTATTAACTAATATATATGAAATGTAGTTCAATTACCTATTAAAATAAAAAAAATAGGGCGTAAATGTCCCGAAAATTATAACATGCGTTTGGCAGGGCATAGATGTACTGGCACCTTGACGTTATAATTTTCAAATAAATCCAACGAAAGACGAGTGTCGACCGGTGACAACTATGTAGATGTCAAAACACTATGCCTTCGAGCTCGGTGATACTAGCATGGCTCCCAACTATCTCGACAGATTTTTTTAGTGTAGTATTCGTAGGTCTATGGTTCGTAACAATAGGGAGCAACTTCTTCTTCCCTCGGCAGCACTGCGGAAACCCGCGCTGCCGTCACCATGCCGCCGCCGACGGGGCTGCCCTCCCGCCGCGTAGTCAGCATCGTGGAGGAGTCGTGGGGCCGAAGCACCGTGTACGACGTCAGCGAGCTCGACACGCGGGAACCTGGTGTCGAGTACGCGCCGCCGCCGCTGCCGCCCGCCGCCCCCGCCGAGCGGCTCCTAGAAACGCCCCGATTCAACTCGGACGACAGCGATGCCCCCGCCGACGCCTGCCGTCTCCGCCGCTTCGAGGCGGCCCTGCTCGCGACCGTGCTCGAGGACGCCGTCGGCCAGCTGAGCATCCTCGACGCTTGCAACACGGAACTGCGCACGCGCCGCACGCTCCTCGAGCTCGACGAGCTGACCGCCGTCAAGTTCGGCGCGAGGCCGCCGCGCGACGACGCCGACGACGACGTCGACCCGACGCGTCTCCGCTGCGACCACTACAAGCTGAGGAAGCTCGACCGCGACCGCGCCTACCTCCGGCGGCTCGTCGCGCTCACTTACCGCGAGCTCGTGCTGAAGGAGTCGTTCGCGCACGCGCGCCAGACACTCCGCGAGCTCGCCGACGGCGCCGACGAGTACGAGGCGCGCGTCGGCGAGGAGCGCCGCGGTCGGCAGCGGCGGCGCGAGCTCGCGCGCCAGCTGCGCCAGCAGCGGAACCACTTCAAGTCGCTCGCGTACGAAACGGCGTGCGCGACGGAGACGCTGCGGGCGCGCGTCGAGGACTCGGCGCTCGACGGCGAGGTGCGCGCGCGCTACGTGCGCCGCTGGGAGGCGGCGCGCGCCGAGCAGCACGCGCTGCGACTCGGCGGCGCGGAGGCGAAGACGGCGGACGCGGCGGAGGCGTGCAAGCTGGGCGCGGACGCCGAGCAGCGCGTGCACGCCGAGGTGGAGCTGCTCGCGGCGGCTGAAGTCGACGAGACGCTGAAGGAGATCGAGCTGTGGATGGACAAGTACGAGCTGGACACGGAGAGGATCGACCTGCGGACTCAGGTCGTGAAGAGCGACTACCAGAGCGCTCTCGAGAGGCGGGTGCTGCTGGAGGCGACGCTCGAGAAGCACGCTCGGCAGATGGCGGCGTGGAGCACGTTCAAGGAGGAGCGCGAGCGGGAGCGGCAGGACCGGGAGGGCATGCGGCGCGCGGCGGTGAGCGTGCAGACCTGGTGGCGCGGTCTGCTCGTCCGGCGCGAGCTGGGCCCCTACCGCCCGCCCAAGAAGCCCAAAGCGAAGTCCAAGAAGTGAGCGCGAGCGAGCACGTCGGGAGCAGCAGCGGGACGAAAGTCACCTCGGAGAACGAACGTTTTATCGAAGACAACATTTAATATTTCTCGCAATTTCCGCTAGGCGGGCAATTTCTGTTGTGCTGATATTTTATTTTCCTATGGCCTCGTATATTTTGGAATTCAATATATTTTCCCCTGGCGAATAAAAAAATACGAAACCGCGCAACACAAAGCTTTAATCAACGAGAAATTGTATTCCCGAAAGGCAAATGAAAACCCCATTATGGTTGCGGAGGTATGCATACTTTTAGCGACGTCACAAATTCCCAACAATGCTATTGTAGAGTACGCACAAAGGCCGCCGCCGCCGATTGCATTGCGTCGGCGACGCATTATCTCGAACAATGGCGGTGCCGGGACCGAACTCTCTTGTTTTAAATTAGAATTTGCAATTAATTCAACTTCGGGTGCCTTTGCCCCGATTTTATTCAGATGCAACTTCTATTGTCTTTACAATGCAAGTTGCATCCGAAACTTCTGGTAAGCCTCTAGTTTATACTCAAACAAGTTAAAACGATTGACTGGATGAACATTTCATTCCAGTCATCAATACTTTAATTGTGATTTAAAAGTGTTGAAATTTTTTATTTCATGGTAATTATACTTATATTTTTTTTTTGATAAAATGGTCTACAAGAATTATGCACGATTTCCACATATCTTTACTTCGACGCATAACATTTTATTTTTTATTTTTTACCGCAGCTTCGACAATACATAGATATTATAAAGATATTATATTATAAATATGTGATATTGTGTTTGTTCTGCGGATCAACGATTTTTTTGCGTAAAGATAGTTTATGGAACGGAGTTAAAGATGGTTTATGCCTACGTTTTCTGCGTTTTTTTATTTTCTCTCGACATAAAGTAAATTATGGGTAAACCCGTCATACATTTGATTGCATTGAGATTCGTCAGTATGAGGAAATCTGAAACTATAAGAGATAGAGAAATATGATAAACTTCATTAATCGTTTTTCAAACAACAACTCATACACGTCTCGGGAATCGAACCCGGTCAATTTGAAAAAATATCCTGTATCATTTTATTACGAAAGGAGTCAATATCGTTATGAAACTTGTTTGTAATATTACAAGAAAAATCTGCATTTACTTAATATTTTGTATTATTATTACATGAAGGCAAACGTGATTTTTTTTTAAATCCAATTTATCGAACTGACAATTTATCGAAAACCTCGTTCCTATTTTCATGTATAGTATAAATAAAATATATATTCATATGAATCGCTCGGGAATGCGCAGCAAATCCAAACAAAACTAAGCAATGCAAACGATCCGTTACAATTCATTTTTTTTATTTCTTCTTACTAACTTTTCACAGCGCAAAAGGGAATGACGTGATTTTTACGAATATGTAATATACCAGGTTATTTTAAATAGCAGTGAATGCCTTAGTGGATAACATAAGAAAAAGTAAGATTAAATAGAATTAAATAGAATAGAACATTTCCTGCTTCCAAAAAAAAAAATATTCAAGATACTACAAAACATATTCAAAATTTTAATAGAACCGCCCAAGGCTAGGTAAACAAACATCCCTGTGCGTTTCATAAATGGTCTGATTTTTCAATTTATGAAATCAAAATCACACTGCATACATGTGCAGTGAAGTAAGCCATTTCTCATTTTGATTTAGACTCATATCTCAATCAGCTGTTGAACAGTTTATTGAACGATGGTAAAATATACCTCTAGGCATAATAGAGCACAGACAATGGGCGTGAACACAACACATGTTGCAGGCCGCCCCCTACCCCCGCCCAGCGCGGTGGCGGCGCGGCTGCAGGGCGGGCGCCGCCCAGATCGTATTTGATTATTATTTGCATTGTTCGAGCGCATTTTGCGAAGATTGGACGCACATATGGTTGTTAGAGAACATTATTTGTGAATATGCAACAATATATCCTTTATCATTGATTTAAAAAATAATCGATTTGAAAATATATGTTTGAAAACAATTAAAACTTATTAAAATAACATAAAATATTGAAGCGGCTTGTAGCTCAGGAGCGCGGCGATCATGGGTTCAAATCTCCGCCCCGTTCATGCACCACTTACTTTTTCATTTTGAGTGCACTTTATCACGAATGCGAGCTGTTCCATGGTTCTGAATGTAACACTGAAGTCCCGTTCCCCTACCAGGTTAGGGTTCAACCCACATGAGTTGGTTCCATCGCACTGCATGAAAAGACAATGACGCCTATGAATAATTTTCGATGCTTTCCATCCAGCTAAATGCAGGCTACAGTGCTCATAAACGGAGGGCATGCAATGGCTCCGGGGATGCGGTGCGTAGGAAATATCATGACGGTAGGTGTAGGTAGTATTAGTAATCAAAGTCCAGAGTGCTCAGTCTGAGTTCTCACCTAAATTGGCGTTTACGGAACTTCGAAGTTACGTAAAAACGTCAAACCCCATACAAATGTTTACGACTTATCATGTGGTTTTACTTCTTCAAGCTGTCAAATTCAAACTCGGACTTCCGATTTATATGAAAACTTGTAGTCGGCGTAAACGGCAACTTCGACGTCAAATCGAACTTGGACTCGCAAATGTTAGTTCGATTAACTAATTTCTCCATACATTCGCCAGTCGATCGGTTTGGCGTAAACGCCGATTTAGGTGACAACTGGGACTACGGGCTAGATCATAGCGTGCAGCTCCTATTTCTATGGTCCAGATACATATTAAAAAATCCTTATGAAAAATAAAACATTATGATCTCATAAGGTAAAAATGTAAAATCGCAAAATGGCTCTATAAAATTAACACGAAGAAGGGAAAAGGAACAGGTCTGCTGGAGGTCGGCCTGATCAGGTCGACTAATTAGTCTGCGCATGCGGGGAGAGCGGTAGCTGAGGTGGTGGCTCATTTCCGGCTGAAAATCGCGCAATGCCAATTTTATAATTCAACCTGCAGAGAGTGCATTGCACACGATACGTCGTCAAATCGATATGACTAGTTTACTAAGAGGCTTATTTAGAGTCACGGCAGGTTTTTTTATACTTTCCTTACCTAACTTACTTAGCCTTGCTTGGCCGACATGTTTCGTCGCCATTGACCAAGGTATCATATTCATACAAATTTTGTTTTCTCTGTTGTATGACACAGGATACGTTTTTCGAAATTGTTGATTGATATTAAATCCCAAATATCAAGCAAATTGGAACAGTGGTTTTCAAATTATTAGTAAAATACTGTTGTATGGGGAGCGTAATTTTCTGATGCTTACAGGCCCACCTTAAGGCTCGATTGAATATTTTTTTATTAGTGATAATTTTAAAAGATATGTATATTTATATGTGCCTTACTTTTCGCCTGAAAAAGGAGGAAGATAGATCTATAATAACCATAAATTTAATACTAACCAGTGATCGTGCACTCCGAGTCGTATCAACGAATAACCTTCTTTAGTGGTGGCAGCTTGGGTCGCGCTTTTGGACCCAGCAATCACTAGTTCGTTACCCGTTTGCTTTTTGTTCCCTGTTTCGTAAGACTGCTTACAGTACCGGCTAATTCAACGGCCTTATGCTGCTCTTTTTATAACTACACAATAGCAATGTATTCTTCACTCGTTTCACAGCGAGATCGATATTACTCATTGGCATTGGGAGCCGCCCAGAAATGGCACCATCGATTTTGCGGGGCGACTCACAGAACAGCGTCCTTTTGTAAAATAAACTTATTCTTTTATCTTGAAACCCTTTTTCGTCGCATCACATTTTGTATCCGCATTGCAAAAACTCGTGTTACAGGTGGTCCACTCTACTATGCGAACAGTTAACGTACTGCGTAACTCTTAATTCGAAAGGTCCTGCCGGGCCCCTAAATAAAACCGTGTTTTATATCAACAGCAGAGCGTGTGTCAAGCCCCTAAATAAAACCGTATTTTATATCAACAGCAGCAGGTCTATTCCTGGTATTCAGTAATCAGGAATCAGTAATCCTGAGTCTATAAAACCGCTTTTATTGCGATTTTCAAAGCGAGTTTTTCTACGGAAAACCATGATTAATTAAAAAACCGCTACGATAGCTAGGCTCAGGATTCCTGATTCCTGAACGCCAGGAATAGACCTGCAGATCGTGTGTCAACTTTGTGCGCAGGGTGGCCCGCCGGGAGGGGCGGAGGAGGTCGGCGGGGTGCGGAGGCGCGACTGGACCGCACGGCTAGGACGGAGTAATTAATTACTTTTGCCTGACTGTACCAGCGCCGACTGACTCTGTGACGCCGCCGTCATCCAACCTGTGAAGTAGATGTTATTCACCTGCACTCGAAATTTGTTCCAGGGCGGAATATGTTTGGCGTCGCAAATGTAAAAAATATATAGTTTTTTCGAGCATCACGATATTATCTTGTCTCCGTGTCTGTGTCACTTACAAATACGTTAGAATAAAACATTTGTTTATGTTACTGCATGCATGGGTTATAACTAACCCACCGTCATGATATTGACCAAACACACCGCTTTCCCGACCGAAATAGGTGCCATGCCAGAACCTTCCCTGTAAAACAAGGACATTTTTTCATTGCCATTTCGACCGGCAGGGCGGGCGACTAGTGGCAATCCGGGCCGGCTTAATCCTACTACCTAGAAGGGGAAAGGTTCTTACCGTTTTACGTGTATTCCGAACCATCTAACAGCTCGCATAAACAGGGCCGGCATTTGAACCTATTACCTCTGGCATGGAAGACAAGTCCACCTGCCCCTGAGCTCCGAGCCGGCCTAATGCAAAAACATACAAGATTTTTAGAACACCCATTTTAATATTGTGATATTATCTCGTATCCGTCCGTCTGTATTTTTAAATACGAACAAAATAAAATCAAAAAAATATATTGGCCCAAACTTGTTATAAATAAAAAAAAATGTAATAATGTAACAAACCAAATGGGTAAGAAAAAAACCACATTTTTCTCTATACACCCGTAAAAACATTTTCTAAAAACGTGTTTTTTATATTTATTGATTTATATAATTCATGTGCAGATGAGTTTATTAAATTTTAAAAATTAACTAAATATTTAAACTTGTTCGAAATACGCTGCAATAGGTATAAGTAATAAAAAAACACACTGCTCACTAAAATTGTTATCACGTTTTACTCGTTGTAGCTTTCGATATCCCCTTTTTAAATCTGTTACAGATGAAACGCTAGATTTTAATAAACTAACCAAAAAATAAGTAAACTGCTTTGAGACGCCTCTTAAGGTGGCCCAACCCGGCGGTACTAACTCATTCGCGGGCACGGTACAAAACCGTGCTGTTGCGCTCTGGGGCCTTCTCTGTTTCAAAAAATAAGACAGGCTCCGTGATGAGGACGATGCAACATGTCCACAAAAAGACAATGTGCATAGTGTATGATTTGGTAAGATTTACGAAAATTTTAATTATAAAAAGACTTATAGCTAAAAGTAAACCACGACCGCTGTAGTCAAAAATCTAACAAAAACCAAATAGATTGTAAATCTTGATTAAATAAGCTATGTCTGATGACTAATCTTTTTAAGATGATCTTACTTTATCATAGCGTAATCCACCTCCAAAGTTATTGTATAAAACGCGCGAAAAATGCAAACTTTCGGACCTTATAACTTAGAAACCAAACACAATTTTACAATGCCAATGGTCATCAGACATCTAGTTCGATCAAATAAAGCCATTTTGAGCAAAATTTTGGATCTCTGACAAGAAATATGGGCGTGATCTTCTTTCCCCTTTTGTATGGGGAGATGAGCGGGATGGGCCACCTTAAATAGAAAATATTTGCAGTCATTAAATTTATCGGTAGGAGTTCGAGGTTGATTACGTTTTAACCGGAGTCGCATTTGCTGGTAAAAGCAATCCAATTTTGCTAATTGAGTCCCACTCTACAGGAGATGAATTATTTAAAGGCGCTTGGACACTGTCACAATTTATTCGGATGATCAGATCATGCTCTCTTTATTATTGTTTTTATTTATTTGTAGCATTCTTGTTTATAGCGCTAAAACTCCGACCGAACGGAAATAAATACCACTAAAATTGTTCTACTTTGCCATCCTCTCCAAAATAACAAAACTAACAACCTGAGTAACAGACACAAATAACTTGTGATAACTCAAATATATTAAGTCCTCCAAATGACTAATGTAAGGCTTATGATGCTAATATTTGAGGCTAATAATAAGCTCAAAACATCACATAGGAACTAGGTGCCATTTCAACATTTTCAGAGATTTCCTTACACATATTGCACGGCTATATTGAACGTGATAGAAAACACGGACACTTCATTGCTGTTTCAATCATAGTTTTTGCAATTCAATGGTATTGTAGTTGCACCACACTCGGAATTGTCGTATTTTATGAAAATATTCTTTATTGCTTACAACTATTACATAGTATGCAAAGGCGAGCTTATTGCCAAAGGCAATCTCTAACAGCTAACCTTAATATTAGAAAATATATTAAGAGGTAGCAAGAAACAATAAATTACTTAAAACTAAGCATCATAATCACACTTAGAAAACATTAGATAACTAAAAACTATATAAACAGAAAATATTTGATTGATTTAATTGTTATAACATGTCAAGTACCAGGATTTTAATTTTACCTTAAAAATAGAAAAGGAAGCACTTTCCCTAATAGTAAGAGGCAATTGATTCCACAATCGTGCTGAGTGAACTGTAAAAGAACCCGAATAAGCAGTGGAAGAATGTGACGGAATAAGGAGCAGGAGATTATCTGCAGACCTAAGTGGTACACCATGAAAAGAGAGATATTTGAAGCGTTCTTTAAGATAAAGTGGGGATTTGGGATCATTTAAGATTAAGTAAAGAAGAGAGAGAACATGCATATTACGCCTCTGGCGAATATTAAGCCATTTTAGTTTCGCACGATAGGTGGATATATGATCAAACTTCCTCAAACCAAAGATATAACGAATTCCATAATTAAGCAAGCGATCTAGTTTGTCTAGAAGCTCCTCGTTTAGGTTAAGATTACAGATGTCACCATAGTCTAAAATAGGATGAATTAGCGACTGAACCAACTTGATTTTAGTTTCGATTGGTATGAGGCGATTGAGACGCCAGAGAGTGTGCATGGCTCCATATATTTTCCTGCAGACTTGACCCGTATGATAAACCCAAGACAGTGACTCGTCAAGGAAAATACCTAAATTTTTAACCCTTGAACTATAGGGTATAGTAATACCATTGTATAGGATAGGTGGGAGATTACTCTTATCAATCTTTGCCAAGAGCTTCCCGCTACCAACAATCATGACCTGTGTTTTTGCTGGATTAACTTGAAGACCAAATCTTTCCGACCATTGATGAACTTCAGATAAGTCTTTATTGACAAGATCAATGTTGAGATGCAGGTCATCAAGTGGGAAGTGTCGGTAAATTTGTAGATCATCTGCATACAGATGATAATGGCATGAAAGAATAGCGGCAAGTGTGTTGATAAAAATAGAAAAAAGAAGAGGAGAAAGGACACCGCCTTGAGGTACACCAGCCCTAATGTCACACCATTCCGAAAACTGGTTTTCATAGCGAACTTTTTGCTGTCGTTGACGAAGATAAGAATTAAACCAGCTGAGCCCCATTTTTGACACATTCATGGAAGATAAAATAGCTAATAGTATGTCGAAGTCAACTGTGTTAAAGGCATTACTAAAGTCCAGTAAATTTATCATTAGCCTGTTCAACAATCACAGCGAAGAAGAACCGGCAAGAAGCATCGCTGTTAATTTTTTTAACGCCTTCTTAGTCTAAGTTAACATTAGCGTTTGCCACTGCCTGCAGATAAACAAGTTATTGGTACCTGTTTGTGTAAATAATAAATTATATATTTTATTTATACAGTAACATTTACTACACAGTATTAAATTGATAATAGAAGAAAAACGCAGTTGAACACAATAAAATAATATGAATTCACTAAAATCAACAACTTATGGTTTCCACGTGCTGGACGTGGTATTGATCTGACCTAACCTAACCTAACCACATAGTAAGTAAGCAACTCTACAGATTTACATAGAATCAGAACCAGGAACGACGAATCCCTTAATTTTAATCCCTTATTACTTACGTTATGCACGGGAACAAATGCAGTGGGTCTAATTGTATACTTTTACGTTCCGGAGCGTTTAACAATTTAGAACTGCAATGCGATAGTAGTCTGGTCTGTGTAAAAGCCCCAGGGAATATGTCACATCATGACAGCAGGCGGTTCATACAATGTGAATCCATTCAAATTTGACCACCCAGAATGAGGTTTAGCAGTACGTAACATAATGCTGTAGTGGGCTATCTATTGGGCACAGGTATTCAAGCCGTTTGAGTTGATTAATTAAATAAATAAACAAAGCTACCCTTTCTAAATGATAGGCAGTAACATGCAATAAAATTATCATGCTGTACTAAATAATGTAAGTGACCTGAAATTCTAGATGAAGCTACGCAACTTCAGTGATTTGTATCGCTTTTTTTCCTGTCAATGTATTTAAAATTATTATATTTATTTTTTATTTTAGTATTATACATAGAGTATTAATTATTAGCAAATTAATACTCATCATACTCATCAATACGCAAATTGTCGCAAACAGACAATTTGCGCCAATTTGCTTGATTATCGTAGCCTAGCCGTTTGGCTACATTTAACTTGATTAAAAACAGGGTCAACTATGCATTGCCGTTTCAACATTTTCATCCAATGCGATGGTAACAAACGGGGCGGTCTTAACCATACCAACTAGTAGGGGAAGGGGACGTACAGTATTACATGTATTGCGAACCATGGAGCAGTTCGCACTCGTGATGAAATACACGAATCCAACTCAGAAAGAGATAGTGGTTCATGAACTTGGCGGGGATTAGAAGCCATGACTTCTGGCATGCAAGGCAAGTTGCCGCGACCCTGAACTCCGAGCCTTTTAAATACCGTTACAAAGCATTCAAACCGAAGAAATTACCCTAATCTACACAAAAGCTATTTTGCGAATGCAAAGACCGATTAAAGTTCTCGCTGAACGCGTTCAGTTTCTAAGAAGCACCCCGCTCTGTACTGTTGTGAGTGAGGCACGGCGTGGTCTCACAATGGACAAACAATGAAAGTGTATGAAGATATTTTGTTCCCGCTGTAGCTGGTGATTCCCATCGGATAATTTGGGGCGCGAGCCGCGGTCCGGTCGCCATTGTTGGGATATGCTCGCTTAGAGCCCGGACCGTCGTCGTATACGTTGGCTGAAATTTGATGGACACAATGAGACCATCTTTTAAAACTAATGTTTAGAACTACATATGCAGTGGAAGTGAGCTGGTCACGTTAGCCGAAGAGACGACGTCCGTTGGAGTAACCGTGTCCTACACTGGCGGCTGTGGACAGGAAAGGGGTGGTCTTACTTTCCTTTCCACAGCCACAGCCAGGTGGGACGACATCACGTGCGTCGGCGGAAAGCAGTGGTTCCGTACCGCTGAGGGCCGGGAGGACTGAAGGAAAATCGCCTCTCCAATTTTCCAGCAGTGGACGCAAACTCGCTGACTGACTGACAGACTGACTGATGTTTCTTATCTCGCGTTTTGCGAATGGGAGCAATAAAATGCGTTGGAACCGAAATTCCAGCGAAGCTCTCTGCCGTCTATTTCATTAAAATAGGCGTCTAGCGCTTTAAGCGTAATCTCGTTTTAACTGGACGACTGGCGAGTGTGTTCTCCTACCGAGTGTCCCACGACACCTGTTTTACCACGTATTTCGTTATCTGAATTTTTTTCCCCCCCGGAAGAGATTTTTAATATTATTATTCAAGATACAAGAAGGTCAGGTGCGAGCTCCTATAACTGCGCCTTTTATGTATTGTACTAACTACCATGCCTGACGCAAGAAATGGTCCTGGTCTGGCCATTTCTGCGCTCCTTTAGGTCCGCGCCCTGGTCTGCCTGGGCGAGCGGGCACCGCTTACACCGCCGTAGTCATGGCGCTGGAGAGTGGTCGGACTAACTTTAATATATTTTTTATGCAACCTAACATGAATGGCTAATACCACACAATTACAGTTATGATATTAGCCCAATATCACCAATAGCAGCTAATTCACGAAGGTGCCATGCCGGGACCTTCCCTTTATAAGCGCGGCTACGTTGAACTGGATGGAAAACACGGATAATTTTTTATTGCCGCTTCGACCATCTTTTCATCCAATGCGATGGTACCAAAACCGGGCGGGCTTAAGCCCTACCACCTAGTAGGGGAAGGGGACTTACAATTTTATATGGATTCCGAACCATCGAACAACTCGCATTCGTGAGGACGACATGCCGATTATACCCGGACTAAACCAGTTTTTGGCTGATTAGTCCGGTACTAATGCCGTAGTAATTTTGACAGGTTAACTCTGAATACGGCTGTAAGTGTTGAAACAATTTGGGCGTTTTCCTGTTCTTCGTGAACACAATTTTAGTTTCTCAATATTGTAATACATCACGCCATGAGCATTTTGCTTAAACTGTACGGTCAGCGGGAATTCATATTTCGGCCCGAGCTGCACGTATTTTTAGGGTTTTGTGTTGGAAACAGTGCGGCCGTTCTCTCAAACAATGTTCAATTTAGCACGTGTTTTATGCATTTCTATCCGACGGATTGCTATAATAGATCGAACGTTCATCCGTTTTTTTAAGTGAAACTTCTTTAGGCGCAATTAGGGGAATTTGGATCAGATAAAATCGTGAAACGCTTTCCCTTTCCATTTTACAATACTCTTTGCTATTAAACAATAAACATCTCGAGTATTTAAAGAGACATGATTGCATTTTTATATAGAACTAGTAGATTGCGGGGCTCGCAAGACGTCTGGTATTAAAGGCAAGTCGCCGCGCCCCCTGAGCCAAGGTGCTCAAAATAATATATGACTTGATTCTGTGTATTTGTTTCACATATTATGTATTTATATATCACATATAATGATGTAATTTTTGTAAACATGTCCTAAGAAACTTGTAACCGTAATAAAACTATTGTAAATACATTTACAAGACATTTTCTATACGTTTACAAGTATCTTTGGATATAATTAAACTGTAAGCTGATGCGCTAATTTAAATAACTTATCCAGTGGTTAGGTTCGATCAGGTCGAGATTCTAACGGCTGAAACACGACAAAATCGCCATGCACAATAACCACAATCGAAAATACTCGTTTAAGTTATCTCCCATGTGGAATCCGGTACTTGATCTCCTGAAAACCCTTAAAAGCGTGCAGTGAAAGTCAAGGTGGCCTTTTGCCTTTCCCTGGAGCTCCGGAACGCAACTGCCCAAGACCTTCAGACTACCCACAACTACAATCTTTGTCAACGGCGGAATACATCAAATTGACAGTTCCCCGTTCGCCGCCGCTGGACACGGGAACTCACCTGAAGATGAGCCAAATGTTTGTCTCGAAACGTCGTCCTGCGCACAAATAATGCCGTGAGTAGAAAGCCGTTAATCTTTTGAAATAATTACAATCGGACCATGATATTTGTACACAGGAAAATGCATCGACGGCCGCGGTCGTTCTCGATATTCTCATAAACCGACATATGAGCATGCCGCCGAATATTCACATTACGCTAAGCGCCTCGTCTGCTGGACCGAAAACTTCTTGCATTGTGGTTGCTGACTCCTTTGTTCCCGGCGATAGGCATTAAACAGCCAATGTGGATTAAAAATATTCCTCGGCTGAAAAGTAGGTTTTGTGTAGAAGCTGCCAAGTTGATGAAAGCACAGAAAGTAAGCCTTATTTCTTGGGTAGGTATTGTTTAGCAGTGTATGTATTCTTGAATCGGAGCAGACTTAAGGCGGCCCATCCCGCTCAACAACCCATACAAACGGGGAAAGAAGATCACGCCCATATTTATTGTCAAAGATCCCAAATTTTTATCAAAATAGCTTTATTTGATCTAACTAGATGTTTGATGACCATTGGCATTGTAAAATTGTGTTTGGTTTCTAAGTTATAAGGTCCGAAAGTTCGAGTTTTTCGCGCGTTTTTAACCGACTTCAAAAAAGGAGGAGGTTATCAATTCGTCGGAATCTTTTTTTTTTTTTTTTTTTTTATGTATGTTCACCGATTACTCGAAGACCCCTGCACCGATTTGGAAAATTCTTTTTTTGTTCGAAAGGGTATACTTTCTAGTTGGTCCCATTTTTTTTTTATCAAAATCGGTTCAGTAGTTTGGTACTTAACTATAACAAACATCGAATTTCTTAACCCCGCGAACCCAGAAATGAGATTTTTTAGTTACAGTAGCTTTCTTTTCGGGTGAGATTGCTCAGTATGAGAGATATTTTCTTACTTCAACTGTTGGGGGTATTCAAGGGGGGTAAAAGAGGGCAAATTGTACACATTTCTATCTCTAGAGCCGCTGAACCCAAAAATGTCAGAGTATGTTTTGTTTTAGATGGGAATGCTTAAGAAAAAAATATTTTTGGAAATTATAGTATTAGGGGGGTAAAACAGGTCAAAATGAACACATTTAGGCGAAAACCACTCATGTTGAGATCTCTGAAACCAATTATCCTCAAAACTTAAAATTTTCAGTGACTTCTTGTTAAGACGAAAAGGCTCGCTCACAACGGATTTTACAAAATTCAACTGTTAAGGGGGGATAAACGAGGCCGATATGTATACATTTTCATACAACTTAAACTAACGCAAGAAACATACTATCCGGAACGATGGAAGGATGAGAAATTCAGAAGCTCAGCGGTTCCGGTCATTCGTTGTTTTGTCTTTTTAGGGTTCCGTTCCCAAAGGGCACCAACGGAACCTTATTACTAAGCTTCCGCTGTCCGTCCGTCCGTCCGTCCGTCTGTCACAGCACTTTATCTCACGTGATTTCATCGTATCAATTATCGTACGTATCAACCGTGAACTCATGAATCCAGATAGTTACCGGTCTACCTTTCGTCAGAAATGAGATTTCTCAATGGTTTCATTTCTGCTAATGCTCGTTCATTGTATTGTATTGTATTGTATATGTATGTATATCTTCTTTCCACTTTGTATGTGAAGTTGAGCAGGAGGGCTCGCCCACCTTGAGTCAAAAGTTACGCCACCACTAAAAAGCAAAAAATAAAATATTTTTAAATAAAAAAAGGACCGCCTTCAAAAAAACCGGAACTAAAAAGCAAAAAATAATTGGTTACTTTTAATTAATGTACGAAAAGCTATTTTAATTCTAACAAATTATGTACAATTTCTTAATTTTTAATCATTTTTTGAAGTCGGTGCCTTGGGTAGACGGTCTTTAAGGGCTGCAAGTAGTTAGATTAATATCACCTATGGCTAAGAAAGAAATATAAGTAGGTAGCTACTTACATTTACCTACTTGAATAAAACACAAAAACAAAAATTAAATAAACAAACAGGTCGGAAAAACGTATGTAAATAGGTATTTAGGCAAGTACTTTGTAATTTAAATATGCCTTATACTTAAACTAAATACCTAACACAGTAAAAACAAAATATTTACAAGAAAACCCTACGAATAAACCAATATAAAAACAACGACCACTTATATGATAAATATTTAGGTACGCTTGTACTTTTTATTCTACCTAAATACCTAATAACAAAAAAAATACAAATATAAAAAAGAACAGAAAACAATAGGTAGCGACTTTGCGGTGTCTGAGCCGGTAGTCTAAGTTGTCACCTAAATTGGCGTTACGGCAAACCGATCGACTGGCGTTTTCAAATGTATGGAGAAATTGATGAGCGCGCGCAGCGGGCGTTAAGCGAACTAACATTTGCGAGTCCGAGCTTGATTTGACAGCTTACTCAACGTTGCCGTAAATACGTCGACGTTGCCGTTTACGTCCACTCCGCGTTTTCATACAAATCGGAAGTCCGCGTTTGACTTTGACAGCGTGAAGAAGTAAAACCACAGAATATCTAGTAAAAACTTGTATGGAGTTTAGAGAAAACGCCAGTCGATCGGTTTGCCGTAAACGCCAATTTCGGTGAGAACTCAGACTGCCCACTCTGCTCTCAACTACGTGTCAAAACGAGTGTGCGGTTAGTACATATCTCACCAATTTCGGCAGAAATCGTCTCGTTCAGACAACGATGTCGCAGGGAAGTACCAATCAACACAGATCAGCGAATTTCACCTCTCCTTCACCAGTGCGCGCCCTTATAAAGCCGAAAGAACTAATAATATAATCGTTGAAACCCAATTTCAGTACGCTGCGCTGTATCGATATCAGCTTGCACGTAAACCAACGCACTTCGGGTGTGTTCGGCTGAAATAGTGTCTGTTCGGTCAGCAGCGTGCAAAGCGATCTCTACCCAAGGCACCGACTTCAAAAGATGATTAAAAATTAAGAAATTGTACATAATTTGTTAGAATTAAAATAGCTTTTCGTACATTAATTAAAAGTAACCAATTATTTTTTGCTTTTTAGTTCCGGTTTTTTTGAAGGCGGTCCTTTTTTTATTTAAAAATATTTTATATGCAATAACTTTGAAGGTGGATTACGCAATGATAGTAAGAACATCTTAAAAAGATTAGTCATCAGACATAGTTTATTTAATCAAGATTTATAATCTATTTGGTTTTTGTTAGATTTTTTACTACAGCGGTCGTGGTTTACTTTTAGCTATAAGTCGTTTTGTAATTAAAATTTTTCGTAAATTTAACCAAATCATACACTATGCACATTGTCTTTTTTGTGGACATGTTGCATCTTCCTCATCATGGAGCCTGTCTTATTCATTGAAACAGAGAAGGTCCCAGAGCGCAACAGCACGGTTTTGTACCGTGCCCGCGAATGAGTTAGTCCCGCCGGGTTGGGCCATCTTAAGAGGAGTTTTTCCAAATCTTCGACTCCCGAGAAAGATTCATGCGGCGGTGAAACGAGCGGCGAGTGGCGTGAAAATATCGAAAATAGCCTTCACTGGTTTAAAATTATCGAAAAGTTTACGTAAATTTTTTAGGTTTTTTCTTTTATTAGATAGTTTTGTTATTTACAATTTGGCATGGGGGCTATTTCATTGGAACTCCAGTTTGACCGTAAAAAATCGTTAAATTGTCGAAAAATCGCCAAGTTTCGAGGTGTATGTTTTTTAATAAAGGCTACTTTACATTAAAAAAAGTTAATTTTTTATTTGCAAATTTTAATACATTTGTGTTCTCATTGCAGACTAGATACAGAAAACATGTATGGGGCAAAATATGGAAAGTGTCTTTTTTTTGGCAGAAGTATTTTTTTCATAAATAATACTTCAACTACGATAAACTACGCTAATTTATGTAATTTTGTCTGGATATTTGTCTAAATACAGACAAGCCCACTATATTCTCGAACAGGTTATATATATATTATACCTCATCTTTCTGAGCGAATAAAAGTAAAATTAATGCTAGCCTCTCCTGCTGGCTGTGAGGGATAGCATTATTAAACGCATAAAAGAGTTCTTGCAGCTGCGGTGGCCGCTACTTCCATCTTTGTGAGGCTCCTATTATCCTTCTTACTGCGTTAAAGGAAAATGCCATCCTAGCGAAGTATTTGAGAATGAAAAGCCAACGAGGTTTCCTCGCAAATTCAGCGCGTAGTACGGTAGGTTTTAATATTGTGTTCTAGTTTTATTAGCATACTCTTTTACTTATTTTCCTATCAACCTATAAAAGCAATGTGGTAGGCCTTCAGAGTCGTATTCACTACGTATAATATTTACAACGTATAATCTTATTTTTTTCCAAAAAATTAAAACCATGCATATCGTATAATAGTCACAACGTATAATGTTATACGTTGTGCATGAAAAGTTTAAAAATAAAATCAATTCTTTCCATCATGCAGAACGTATAATAGACACAACGTATAATATTCCTAACATGAATTCACAAAAAAAGAAAACCATGCAGAACGTATAATATGCCAAGAAGCACTGCATAAAGCGCCCTAATAACGATACATTTAAGGCTGATATTGCTACGAATCGATATTTGCAACAATTTCGAAAGGCCACCTTACGCTAATTGAGACGGTCGAAACGTCACGTGCGAGTATACGCTTTAATTGTATGACGATAAGGGCGCTTATCGTATGAAATATTTTTGGATTATATGATATGCATGGTTTTCTTTTTTTGTTAAATAAAGATCATAACATTATACGTTGTGACTATTATACGTTATGCATGGAGAAATAAGTAATTTTATTTTTTGGACTTCTTCATGCACTACGTATAAGATTATACGATCTGCCGATTATACGTTGTGCATGGTTTTAAAATTTTGTTAAAATATGACATTATACGATCTGCATATTAGACGTTCTGCCGTTCCCCCGGCCTTCACACCAAACCAAAAAAGGCCGAATATCTTTTAAATATTTTAAAATATTTTTTTAATCCGAAAAAAAAACAGGAGCCACTATTAAATAAAATTTAAAATAAATTCTGTTATTCGGTATATGATAAGAGTTCTTGACTAAATTAAACTAAACTTGCAAATGTTTCTTGTTGCCACACTTGAGTAGTATAATGGCTTCAACGGAATTTCGGTGACGCTTGTATCGAATCGGGTGGCCTCTGTTCCTAAAATGTGGTTGAGACAGGCGATGGCTGGACCCGGCATAATGCTCGTAAAAGAGTTTGTGGGGACTGGCATTCTTCTATTGGCAATTTGTTAGATGCCGGACAACGTTTTGGCAAAATAAACGAATATTCGTCTTTAATTGCTGCGATACTTACGGTTAATTTTAAAAGTAATTAAATTTATTTATTTACACAAACAGGTGCCAATAAAACGCATTATACACGAAGTACCAATAATGTATATATGTATATATATACCTGTAAGAAGTGGCAAACACAAACAAAACCTTGTTTCTTAAAAGAAACCAAAATTTCTTTGTCGGTTATTCTTCTCTGTGATTGTAGAACTGTCTAATGATAAAATATGACAAATTACTGCATTTATTAAAGCTTTGGCGAGGTTTAAAGGCGGACACCTTCGCACCTTCGATTGCTTTCAATCTAATAAATATTATAAAGGGGAAAGTTTGTAATAATGGATGGATGGATGGATGGATGGATGGATGGATGGATGGATGGATGGATGGATGGATGGATGGATGGATGGATGGATGTTTGTTACTCTTTCACGTAAAAACTACTGAATGGATTCTAATGAAACTTTACAATAATATAGCTTATACATCAGAATAACACATAGGCTACAATTTATGTGCCCATGGGCTTTAGAACTTTCACGGGGCTGCGAAAACGATGCCGGTAGCGATACTTCACACTAGGGGGAGAGGAGCCGGGGGCGGTGGCGGGGAGCGGCGGCGGGGGGAGGGCAGACGTCGTGACTGTTTGGTGTCCGTTTGGCGAATTTTCAAGGCACTAGCGATTTGTAAAACTTAGTACATGTACATTTAACTACCCGGGAATTAGGATTGGGTAAATAGAATTCAGTTCCGCTTACGCTAAGATGGGGCTGTCATACAAACTGCAATGCTATGCACGGCTCGGCTTTGCGGCGGCAGCGCTTACTTTTACTGAAGTACGGCTTGGTATTTCCTGCAACTTTAGGACTACTTGGCATCACGCTAAATCGCCGGAGGAGCGACCAACAGAATAAAATCCTTGAGAACTAATTACTCGATTTAGATGTGCATTGTATCTACGTCTAGCCTGATTCTACTAAAAACTTATAGATTACATAATATAACGCTTCATTACCAGAAGGGTAAGTAGTGAGTCTTAAAGTCTTATAACATGCGAACCACTTACCTGATTTATATGCGTATTTTATCAATGTATAGCATCTCTGGGAGCAGTCAGGTTCGAGATGGGTTACTGTTTTCGATGTTGAGGCTGGCTGTGGGTTGGAGTGCACGCAAAACTTACCTACGTTACACGTTACTTACTAGGTAAGCAATGTAGCAGTGAAAGTGCAGAAAGGTTCTCGCGGCAAATGTTTTTTTTTAAATAGCCACCAAACGTCAACAAAGCTCTAAATGGGAATTATTGGATGTTTCTCATTAAATCATGCTATTTCGGCTCGAACGATCTTGATTAAATTTGGTACATGGATACATTGTCCTGGGCCAGTTTGACCCTATTTTGGACCAGTCATGTGGGCTACTTTTTATCCATGAGATAATTTAGCCGACACTAACCCGAGCGGAGCCGGGTACCGCAGCTAGTAAATAATATTTGTTAGTAATGAGTACTTGAAATTGATCCGATTCGTAGGTAAATGTAATCAGCTCAATTGTTATTTAAGTCCTTAGTTTTCTTAATTGCATTTAGTATTATGTTAGTTTCACATTTCATCGTATTATATGTTCCATAATACGTCCTGTTGTAGTTTCTCCCCCTTTTTTGTTTTTTTTTTATTCTTATTTCTTCTTCGTATCCTGTATACAAATTATATTATTGAGGAAATAAACTTTTTCTAGATAAATTAAGACTTAGGCGGCTCCGGATTATGAATATTTAACCACACACAAATATGAACAGTCTTGTCAGAAATTTACCTTACGGCAGCAATCATAAGATCCAAATGTTACGGGAAGCTTAACAACAAAGAAATAATATACTATATATTCAGCGTACAGTTCAACCTTAACAAAAGAAGCTCCACCTGGTTTTTTATGCCTTGCTGTAAAATTTAAAATCGCATGTTAAATTTGGATTGCTTTTCTCTCTTTTACGTACCTACCACTCAGTACGTAAAATTGAAGCTTCGTTGTATTTGTTTGGTTGTCTTTCCGCCCGTCTTTCAGCCTGTCCTCTTCCTTATAGACTAGGAAGTCGCGACAAAAATGGTAACGATAACTTAAATGGCTGAAACTTGTTTCACGGGATAAAGACCAACCCGCTGAAGCTAAATGTGTCATTCTGCCTGTGCCAAGTGGTTGCGTTACGTAGATAATGCGCTTGAAAAAGTTGTTATGGTGACAAAAAATATATATGATAAGGTAAATGGCTGCAAATAACGAAGCATGAAAGTATCAGTACATACTTGCTCAGCGATACCAAAACTGAACAAAGCTTTGGTTGCATTTCGTAGTTATAGGCGATTTAGGTTACAGATATAACTTTAGATATATTTAAGTGTTTAATTAAAAAACCGACTGATTATAGTTGTATAATTAATAGGTATCAATGATTCCAGACAATCAGTATATTCATCAGCAGGTACATACCAGCATCTATTTTATATATCCAATCTAGATAACGCAACCACTTGCCACGGGCAGACCAACATATTTAGCATCAGAGGGTTGGTCTCCAACATGTGAACTCAGATTCAGCCATTTACCTTATCGTGACCAAAAATGTTGTGACCTCCCGGAATATTAAAATCACAATAACGTACTTGACTTGAACTATGTGGCTGTCGCTGCGGCTGCTACTAACTTGGTGGAATGCCAATAAGTCACTTCAACCGCATTAGATAAGGTTAGTCAAATTATTATTTAGTCTAATACTGGCTATGTTAAGGCGCTAGGTCGAGACAACTTGTTGCGCCATACAAATTGGAATTCGAACAAAAAATATTACAAGTAGTGAAACGCCTCAATAAGACTAAATGGAACTTGACACTAATGATGGGCGTTTTTTTGGTTGCTTAATTTTTGAAATATGTTTTTATAATCGATTTTTACCATTATAACATTAAAAGTAATGTGATCGATAAATCTATGTAAGTGGAAATGAATCCGTTATCATTTAGACTTATACAGTTATTAAAAAAAATACAGAAACGGACACAGGGTGGGTGTCTATTAATGTTTTTCAATAGGAAATTGAAACAAAGGTCAACGAAAGTGAGTTGACTATAGTAAAATGTAATTGTCAGAATTAGCTAGCTTACTTCGAGTACCTCTACAAAATGTATACCAAAAATACCGATCCAACTATCATCAAGATGGATTTTGAACGGAGGTGAAAGATGCATTGTTTCTTTCACTAGACATTTTTTCTGTTCTCCAAGTTTTGAAAAAAATATTCGCTCTTTATTCCTTAAAATATCCTTTGAACAATATACTCGTATTTGTTGTAACATATAAGTTATGTTTAAAATAGTTGACGGAAAGTAAAACGATTTACGAAAAGATGTAGTAACAGCAACATATTTCGTACGATCTCACACTCTTTTTCACTTCATAACGTGCGCAAATAGAGCACCCACACTGCAGCCTCCCGGACGGACTGCAGGAAAACAGATTTCGATGAATGAATGAATGAAATATATTAGGTAAATGTGTTTCTTTTGTATGGAGTCCGTTTGAAAAGCAAAAATATTTTAACTGTTGTAGCCGACTCTTCATTTGTGCGCGCCCTACCCCCTCACCCCCCTCCCTCGTCTCCCGACCAGCTTAGCCGCTTCTATACAATTATATGGAGCTACCAATTCGAATTTTAGCTTCAGGTGTGCTCAATCTTTTCATCTTATTTATTTAGTTCGCTTTACTCAGTGAACTAAGTTAACGTATTGCCATTGGTATGCTCCCATTAAAGCACTGGGGTCGACCATGGTAAATTATATCACCGACTGATCCAGAAAAGTGAGTGATGCATTGAGGAGTTTTTGTTGGTTTTCGTGCCTGCATGGATTATACACAAAGTATTTAATCTGTACAATGTTTGGTTGTATTATTATGTTGTATTATGGTTAGTTATATTTTGGTCCCATGCGGGCACGGAATTAAAAACAGTCCTCCATTCATCACTCACTTGTCTCACTTTGCCATGGTAGAAGGCCAGAAGTGATCACATTGTGCCATGTGTTCGCGGGCTGGTAGTACACAGCAGATACATTTTTTTGACTTTACCATCGATAGTGATTTTATGTCCAAAACGGCGATATATGATAGTTTTTTAGGGTTCCGTACCCAAAGGGTGAAAACGGAACCCTATTACTAAGCCCCGTCCGTCTGTCACAGGGCTGTATCTCATGAACCGTAACAGGTAGGAAGCTGAAATGTTCACAGATTATGTATTAATTTGCCGCTATAACAAAAAATAGGTAACATTATAAAATAATAAAAATTAGAGGGGGCCCCATACAAAAACCTGTTTATTCTAAATCTTGTAGGATGGTACGGAACCCTTCGTGTGCGAGTCCGACTCGCACTTGGCCGGTTTTTTTTCAGGCTTGAAAAAGACAAAGTTTGCAAAGTTTTCAATTCAATTCAGAATATTCCCATTTAAGCCCCTCAAACATTCAAACAATTCTCTTTATTCTTCATCTGCCCTTCCCGGCAGGACTAACTCATTCGCGGGCACGGTACAAAACCGTGCTATTGCGCTCTAGGACCTAGAAGGTTCAAAGAAAAAGACAGGCTCCGTCATGAGAAGGATGCAAAATGTCCACAAAGCATACAATGCGCATAGTGTTTGATTTGGTAAGATTTACGACTTCTAGCTAAAAGTAAACCACGACCGCTGTAGTCAAAAATCTAACCAAAACTAAATTGATTATTAATTTTCATGAAACAAGCTATGTCTGATGACTAATCTTTTTAAGATGTATAGATTTTATCGTTGAGTAATCCACCTCCAAAGTTATTGTATAAAACACGCGAAAAATTCGAACTTTCAGACCTTATAAATAAGAAACCAAACACAAATTGTGCAATGCCAATGGTCATCCGACATCTAGTTCGATCAAATAAAGCTATTTAAAGCAAAATTTTGGATCTCTGACAGGAAATATGGGCGTGATCTTCTTTCCCTGTTTGTATGGGGAGTTGAGCGGGATGGCCTACCTTAACATTTTTTTTACCAATTCCATTTTCAAAATACATGAAGAGTTGAGGGCCCCTGCCCCAGTGCGGCGGGCGCAAGCTAAAAATTACAAAATGAAAATGACGCCCGAGCGCCGCTCAATACAGTAATATTCAATATTGAATCGAGATGAGCCCCGCCTCCCCCCCGCCCCGCCCCGCCATCCCAGCAGCGTGCAAAGTTATTTCGTGTGCTATCGGGCTATACTGGAATAATTTAACCACTGTCGCTCATGATGCTTTCATTTTTAATAGTTATTCGAAAAAGTCATGTGCACATACCAGAGCTCGTGGTTCAGGAGCGCGTGGACTTGCCTTACATCTCATAGGTCCGTGTTCAAATCTCTGCCCGTTCATGCAACACTTTCTTTATCTTTCTGAGCCAAAAAAGTTGATTTCATTACGAATACGAGCTGTTCCATGTAAAACTGTAGATCCCCTTCCCCGACTAGGGTTAAGCTCGCTTGAGAAGAAAATTTGGTCGAATCGGCAATGAAAATTTGTTCCGTGTTTTCCATCCAGTTTAATTGAGCCGCGCTCACAAATGAAAGGTCTTGGCACGGCACCGTATTCCTTCGGAATTGCAGTGTGAGGCGAATATTGTGTGCCATCTATGTCCAGTCACATAAGGGATTATTTGTATTAAGTCAGTACCTGATATTACTCAACAATTAAATAAAATTCTTAATAGTTTATACACGGAGAATCTTTACGCCTGGGTAAGCTCCAATAACCATACTCGTAGATACTCTAGTCACACAAATAAATGCCAGTTTTTACAAAATTTTATTTCAGTGCCTTGTGTTTTCATGAAATATTTCTTTTAATAACTTCGGAAAAATTATATACATCAAAGAATCGTGATCTGTACTCGTCTTTTTTCTCCATACGGCATGCATTTCGAAATCGAGTCACATCCATTTCAATTCATAGCTTTGATGAGATTGATCATCCGGTCGTAGACGAGGCTCTTGGCGTCGATGCCCCACATGAAGTCCACGTGGCTGAAGGTGGCCTGCTGCACGCGGAACTTGCCGACGGGCCTGCCGAGCTCCCGGAACAGCTGGTCGACGTCGCGCACGTCGGCGAGCAGGTCCCCGTCGGAGTAGTGCAGGAAGACGGGCGCTGTGATCTTGCCAAGGTCGTACTTCGGCGGGGAGAAGCTCCTGTACTCGCGGTAGTTGGCGAGGCGGCCGAAGTCGTAGTGGCGGAAGTCGCCGGTGTCGATGCCCTGCCCGTAGTGGGCGAACTGCCGGACGGAGGCGCCCGCGGGCGTGTGGCCCATCTTCACGGGGAACATCGTCTGCGAAATTGCGAAATTGCCGTGTTAGGAGCATAGACCTAGCTGTTCTTACAACACGAACAACTTGTGGGAGAGAGACGTCAACTCGAGGACCAATATCGGTTGTTAGAGAGAGATGGAACAAGTCTGCCCGATGAGACAACTTCTCAAATCATTATCTGAGTCACTATTCCGAGTTAATCAAATCACTTATCGAAAATTCGCTGAGCTCTTCGATACCACAGGTTTACACCATTGAATAGAGCAAGGATTTCAGGCATACGCTAAATCGCCCGCCCATGGATTTATATATTTGTGTAGAAATATGAAATAATATAAATGTGTTGAAAACATATATAACATCCCATGGACGGGCAATAACGTGAATCCTTCAAGTGCCTGCTCTATTCAATGATGTAAGCCTGTGGTATTGAAGAGCTCAGCGAATTTTCGATAAGTGATTTATAAATCGTAAAAAAATAACGATTTGAGAAGTTGTCTCATCGGCAAACGTGTTCCATCTCATCTCATAAAATTATAAAACAGTTGATAAACAAAGACTATTTAACTAAACTGCACTCTAACCTATTCCTCGCTAATTAATGTATACATAAATTAGAGTGAGAGTGTAACAAGACCCATGTTTTTTTATTTTGTGTTTGAAATTGCGCTGAGATTCCAAGAAGATGTCTAGGTCAGATAAGTTCTTATCATAACGCGAACACATTCTATGGAATGGGCATCTAAAGACAACGTTGGTGCGTGTCGGACCTTGGTGGAAAAAGTCGCTGCATCTGGTCTATGATCCAAGTAAACTAAAAGCTTTGTTTACAATATTATCGACGTACTCACCGAAGTGCAGTTTTGAGTCAAAGATAACACCTAAATCGTTTATACTATAAACTCGCTCAAGAGTATATCTTCCAATGTGATACTGGTAAAAAAATTACTTTTTTATGTTTCGTAAAAGTGATTTGATTACATTTATTGAAATTTAAAGAAATTTAATTTTCATTGCATTTGCATTTTGAATCGTTCTAAATCTAATCTAAATCTAATGATATTTAAATGTATTTTTTTCTTCTATTGCGAATGTAATATTCTATATATGTCTATGGACGTCTTGTCTGAAATAAAGAATTAATATTATTATAATTATAAATCACGTTGAATCAGTCACTTAAGGAACTCACTGTTGCAAATGAATCAGGAGTGTTCTCAGGAGACGAAATCACTATGACATTATTTTGTATTGTGATAATCCATTGCAGCGCCACACGGAATGAGGTGCACAAAATGAAACGTTTCCATTGGAGGACCGTTAAGGGCCTGGTACTAGCCAAATCGCAAAGTTAGACGAGGCACCCCAAGTTAACTAACTAAGTCTGACGATTATAAGTGTCATTCTTACAATATTTGATTCCTTGTCTAAGAATTGAATTATTTTCGTTAATGTATGTTTCCTTTTTCTATACAAAATACATTGCGGAAACGGTGTCCATTTCCGAACTTTTTTGACTAAATGTAGAAATCTAAAAGCAAATGGAATTTTTTGTTTATGCATATATGCTGTTTTTGCTTATATCTAGAAATCGAATTACTTTCAGATTTCTAATGAGAAAAATCAACTTTTTTATTTTTATTATTATTTAAATAAATGATGGAATAAAAAAATATTAACAATCCATTATCAGTCTGGAGTTCTATTTGGATTTGCTGAAGCGTTTCACTACATATTATTACATTTGTTATAAAGTGCATTTGTATGGCGCTAGTAGTTGGCTAGTCCTAGCGCCTTAAGGCGCTCGTACATGAAACATGTTTGACCCAATTAATTGCAGGGCAACTGTCACCATTCATGTGGTTACATATATTTTTTCCAAGTTGACTTACAGTATTCAATTGGTCTTCGTTATGTCCAGCAATGAGGAAGATGATGTTGGTGCATAGCGCCTGCGTCACCGCTTCATCTCGACACACAGACTCTCCGGCCCACGTCATTATTTGGTTATTGGGCAAGAATTCTCCGATGCCAATCAGGGCTGCTACCGACTGAAATGATTAGAACATTAGTGATCATGTGTCATGGCCTTAACATCCTCTGCATAATAAGTAAAATCAGGAAGTAACGCTGTTGTCACCCTCACCTCCATTGTTGTCACTAGAAAATACTGGTGATTAATAATTATCGTAAAATAAGTAGTCTTCAAATGTAGAGAGATCTCTAATCTGACACTCGCGACATGTTAAACAAAATACTTGATTTTCTTCTCGGGGATTTTTTTTAAATTCTTATTTAAACTTATTTTTGCTGTCTTCTCCTTTTAAATCGCCTGAGCTACGCCACCCCGAGATTCAGGAAAGCTCTCCACACCCTATCGTTTCGAGGACGGATTTTGGGATAGGTGTCCGACTTCAAAAAAGGAGGAGGTTCTCAATTCGACTGTTTTTTTTTATGATTGTTACCTCGGAACTTTCGATCGGTTGAACCGATTTTGATGATTCTATTTTTATTTGAAGGCTGGTGATTCCCGTGTGACCCATTTCAATTTAGTCCATTTCTGAGAATGGCATCCATGAGAAAACCATAAAAGTCTTAAATTTGCATTAAGTATGTGCCCGCCAAATGGACGAATAACTCAATATCGCACCAATCGAATTGGATGATTCTTTTTTTAACCGACTTTTTTTTATGCATGTTCCTTGATTACTCGAAGACGCCTGGACCGATCTGGAAAATTCTTTTTTGTTTGAAAGGGTATACTTCCCAGGTGGTCCTTGTATACATGTTTTATTAAATTCGGTTCGAACTGTATTGAGGGTCAAACGAAGCGACAAATACGTTTCAGTTCTCCATACGAGGCGTAGCTCTCTTCTCGTTATGCTCCCCGTTTAATTTGAGGCCGTCATAAACTTTATTTCCAGGATTTTAATACAATGCACCTTCGAAATGCTTGATTATAATCACGCTAAAATTTCGTAACGTGGACATCTCTAGCAGAAAATATCAGTTTAAGTTAAAATTAAGTTGTAAAACCGGCAAGTCAATCTAATCAGTCAGATGACTTATGTAACGAGCATTATTAATTACAAAATTGATTAGGGGTTTATCATCAAATGTTACAAAAGGCTTACCTCAATAGAATTTGCGAACGGTGAAATGAACCTCAAGAAAGTGCTGTGAACATTGCCCATGTAACAGATGGGTGCCAGTGCGTGCATCGAGATAATTCTGGCATTATATTCAGGACGAGTTGACGCCATAACCCAGAAAGCAGTAGTGCCCTGGGAATGGCCGACGTAGTGCAGGGCGTATAGGTTCGTGTACTCGAGAACGTAATCGATCATGGTGGGGATGTCATATTTGCCAATTTCGTGCCAGCTGAATTCCCAATACTTAGTATTTAAGATGCCGTCTGGGTTGAGGCTGACGTGGCGTCTCGAATAGTAGGTGCCGCGGGCGTTTCCCAGCCAGACGTCGAAACCTTCTTCAGCTAATATGTAACCTGCAATGAAACTTAGTCAGTTTCCATTTCATAACGGAGTTTGTCCTCATTAATACCTACTATAATTTAATAAAAGAGATTTGACGGAGCCATTTACATAATGGCGTAATGGCATAATGGCATAATGACGCTATGGAAATGCCTAACAGAATTGACAGAATGTTATTTTAGCTATTACAAGATTTAAGTTTCGATGATTTAATAAATTGGGTAATTCTATCTAATATCTAATCTAATCTAATCTAATCTAATCTAATCTAATCTAATATCTAATCTAATCTAATCTAATATCTAATCTAATCTAATAATATTATAAAGGGGAAAGTTTGTAATAATGGATGGATGGATGGATGGATGGATGGATGGATGGATGGATGTTTGTTACTCTTTCACGTAAAAACTACTGAATGGATTTTAATGAAACTTTACAATAATATAGCTTATACATCAGAATAACACATAGGCTACAATTTATAAAGATACTAGCTGCGGTACCCGGCTCCGCTCAGGTTAGTGTCGGCTAAATTATTTCATGGATAAAAGTAGCCCACATAGCTGATCCAAAATAGGGTCAAACTGGTCCAGGACAATGTATCCATCTACCAAATTTAATCAAGATCGTTCGAGATGAAATAGCATGATTTAATGAGAAACATCCAATAATTCCCATTTAGAGCTTCGTTGACATTTGGTGGCTATTTAAAAAAAAAGCATTTGCCGCCAGAACCTTCCTGCACTTGCACTGCAACATTGCTTACCTAGTAAGTAAGTAACGTGTAATGTAGGTAAGTTTTGCGTGGACTCCAACCCACAGGTAGCCTCAACATCCAAAACAGTAACCCATCTCGAACCTGACTGCTCCCAGAGATCCTATACATTGATAAAATACGCACATAAATCGGGTTAGTGGTTCGCAAGTTATAAGAATTTTAACACTCTGTATTCACCCTTCAGGTAATGAAGCGTTATATTATGTAGCTTCTAAGTTTTGAGTATAATCAGGCTAGACGTAGATACAATAATCGAGTAATTGGTTCTCAAGGATTTTGCCAAGTAGTCCTAAAGTTGCGGGAAATACCAAGCTGTACCCGCCCCCCCCTCCCCGCACCCGCCCCCGTCGGACCGCCCGCCCCGCCCCCGGCCCCGCGCCCGCCGCCGCCCCCGGCCCCGCTCCCCCTGGTGTGAAGTAGCGCTACCGGCATCGTTTTCGCAGCCCCGTGAAAGTTCTAAAGCCCATGGGCACAATATCTTTATAAATTGTAGCCTATGTGTTATTCTGATGTATAAGCTATATTATTGTAAAGTTTCATTAAAATCCATTCAGTAGTTTTTACGTGAAAGAGTAACAAACATCCATCCATCTATCCATCCATCCATCCATCCATCCATCCATCCATCCATTATTACAAACTTTCCCTTTTATAATATTTATTAGATTGTGCCCATGGGCTTTAGAACTTTCACGGGGCTGCGAAAACGATGCCGGTAGCGCTACTTCACACCAGGGGGAGCGGGGCCGGGGGCGGGGCGGGCGGTCCGACGGGGGCGGGTGCGGGGAGGGGGAGGGGAGTACAGCTTGGTATTTCCCGCAACTTTAGGACTACTTGGCAAAATCCTTGAGAACCAGTTACTCGATTTAGATGCGGATTGTATCTACGTCTAGCCTGATTCTACTCAAAACTTATAGGCTACATAATATAACGCTTCATTACCAGAAGGGTGAGTAGAGAGCATTAAATTCTTATAACTTGCGAACCACTAACCCGATTTATGTGCGTATTTTATCAATGCATATGATCTCTGGGAGCAGCCAGGTTCGAGATGGGTTACTGTTTTCGATGTTGACGCTAGCTGTGGGTTGGAGTCCACGCAAAACTTACCTACATTACACGTTACTTACTTACTAGGTAAGCAATGTTGCAGTGCAAGTGCAGAAAGGTTCTGGCGGCAAATGCTTTTTTTTTTAAATAGCCACCAAATGTCAACGAAGCTCTAAATGGGAATTATTGGATGTTTCTCATTAAATCATGCTATTTCATCTCGAACGATCTTGATTAAATTTGGTAGATGGATACATTATCCTGGACCAGTTTGACCCAATTTTGCATAAGCCATGTGGGCTACTTTTTATCCATGAAATAATTTAGCCAACACTAACCCGGGCGGAGCCGGGTACCGCAGCTAGTGAACAATATATTGACTTGATACACTTCTTACGTATCAAACTTGAGGAGGGCTTTACACACCCGACATAGGTTGGTAAGTTGACGACTGCCGCAGTGAGGTATTTTTGCAGTTTCTTCTTTCCTGAGTCAATCATTTCCGCGGATCTATCAGTTTGTGACGTAAATAAGTGTACTTTGACTACGAAAACCTCAAATAAATGAATGAAGTTGTCGTTTTGATTGTCTTACCGAGTCCCTTGGTGGGGCCCATGTTTACGAAGTCAGCGGAGGAGGACAGCAGGCCATGCTGGACGAAGACGACCGGTCTCGGGCCGGGCGTGCTGTGGTTGTCCCGGCCGTGCGGGATACGATGCATGCGCAGGATGTAGCCGTCCGAGGTGGTCACCTCGTGTGTCTCCAGTGGGTAGCCATACTTTTGTACCAGTTCTGGCTGCAAAATTGAATTGAATAGAATTGTTAGAGTTATTATTTTTATTAAAAACCGGTATAGGTGTCTGTCCTGAGGATCAAAGGTACTCAGAAAATCCAAAAACACCTCGCCTCGCGAAACCACGCTCAGCGAGGCACCATGCCAACGGATTTGCGGACTATCGCTAAGCTATCGAGCATGTTCAAATTACGCTTGAAAACTCCCAGGTTAAAAGGTGTGAGGAAAGGCACCCGCCGACAGCCATATCCTGACGGTGCGGCAGAGAAATGAGTTTGAGAAACGGTTCGTTCTCAAAAGCCTAATGTCAACCATAAGGGGGTACTCTGATTCTCTGCGGCTGGTGCTCCGGATATAGGTAGGATGAGCAACCCCTCACATCTTCTGTGGCTCAGTGACTCCAAGTAGGGTGAGGCGGGTGCCCCCCCCCCCCCCCCCAACAAGAAGTACCGCTCGGCGCTGAATTATGTGGCTAAAGTATTCAATTACCGGCCTTATCTGGGATTTGGCCTTGGCTTCAATAAAACGCCGAAATACCACGACTTTGGAGATGTTCAGAAGAGCCCAGTAGGTTCAGGTGATCCGAGACAGGTAGGTACGATATGCGGCGGAGGCCTTTGCAACGAAATTTCAATCAACGGCGGGGCCTTCCTTCTCATGTCAGATATAATGTGATGACAACATGTCCACAAGCAGACAATGTGCATAGTGTTTGATTTGGTAATATTTACGATTTTTTTTATTTCTAAACGACCGCTGTTAAATATCAAACCAAAACCAAATAGATTATCTATAAGTCTTCCTGAAACAAGCTACGTCTGAAGACTAATCTTTTTAAGATGTTTTTATTTTTTCCGTGAATACTCCACCTCCAAAATGATTGTATTAAACGCGCGAAAAATTCAAACTTTCGGACCTTATAAATTAGAAACAAAACACAATGCCAATGGCCATCAGACATCTAGTTCGAACAAATAACGCTGATTTGATTATAATTTCGGATCACTGACAATAAATATGCGCATTATCTTCTTTCCACGTTTGTATGGGGAGTGGAGCGAGAAGGCCCACCTGTGTCGTCCGGGATGGTTGGCATCGAATGAATGAACGATGATCGAAGCGGCAATGAAATTTGTTCCTGTTTTCCATGTAGCCCTGGCATGGCACCTAGTTCCCGTGCGGTGAGTGGGACTGCTGGCAATAGGTGTGGTGTTTGGTATTAGCGATCCATGACTAGTTACATCAAAAAGCTAAAAACATGTCTAAGTTTTCTATTTTTCTTTTAGTTGCTTTGTGCGTAAGTACCTACTAAGTAATAAACATTTCATACTACTATTTTTAATTCCCTCTCTTAATCTTAATCTTTACATAAAGACAGAGTTTTCAAACCATATTCACCCTCAAACCAGTCCAGATCAGCACAAATTAGCACTGTTATGATCAGCGAGCATGGAAGGACGGAAGTAGCGATCGCAACTCATTGGTATGGCGCCAGCGTAGCCACAAGGAAGTGGAAAACGTCAATTTTAGTAATAGTTATTCTGTGACTGCAGCCAGTTCGCTTACGAATTTGGGATGTTGTGATAGTGCAGAACAGCGTCTGTTTTGTTAAAGGGCTATGCCTATTTAAAAAGCGGAGCCTAAAATTAAGGAAACAGTTCCCGAAAAATGCCTAAATTGCTGGCATTTCAAATGAATATGGAGATTTATGGTTGCATCATTGCAGGAAGATTACATAGAAAGGTTTGCTTATTAAATTGTGTTTGGCCTTCTAATTAGCCCAAACGATTCGCGATTACGCAAGTCTCCAACAGATGTCGCTCGCATCAAGCTGCTTTCATTAGCTTTGTTGACATGGTTAAAATACTTTTTGAAGAAAAACATTGCTTCATTTACATTACTTGAACTACATTTACACAATCACATATTTCTTTGTAAACTATGGTAAAGGAAAACAAATAAAGAAAACTGTTTTCATTTGTCACCCATACGGAGCAAGCAAAATATATTAGACGACATGTGATTTTAAAAAATGGATATCTATAGTTTCCCGTCTTCATTTATAATTTGATTAAATATGTACAAACTAACTACGCTTCTTTCATAGAGCAAGATTCAAGTTCACACTGCGTTTTTCGCCCATACAAGAATGGATATTCCTCCTCTTAAGGTGGCCCATCCCGCTCTTCTCCCCATACAAAAGGGGAAAGAAGATCACGCCCATATTTCTTGTCAGAGATCCAAAATTTTGCTTCAAATAGCTTTATTTGATCGAACTAGATGTCTGATGACCATTGGCATTGTAAAATTGTGTTTGGTTTCTAAGTTATAAGGTCCCAAAGTTCGCAGTTTTCGCGCGTTTTATGCAATAACTTTGGAGGTGGATTACGCAATGATAAAGTAAGAACATCTTAAAAAGATTAGTCATCAGACATAGCTTATTTAAACAAGATTTATAATCTATTTGGTTTTTGTTCTATTTTTTACTACAGCGGTCGTGGTTTACTTTTAGCTATAAGTCGTTTTGAAATTAAAATTTTCGTAAATCTTACCAAATCATACACTATGCACATTGTCTTTTTTGTGGACATGTTGCATCTACCTCATCACAGAGCCTGTCTTATTCTTTGAAACAGAGAAGGTCCCAGAGCGCAACATCACGGTTTTGTACCGTGCCCGCGAATGAGTTAGGCCCGCCGGGTTGGGCCACCTTAAGCCTAGCCCACGTCACCTTTTATCCTGCTCCTTCAACGTATATGAAGAGATAGTTAATCAAATTGATTATTTGACGCTTACATACCACATCTAGCCGTGCATCTTCGTAAATATCGTTGGAGTACCGGGCACCATTCTGATATATAAGGTCAGCGTGTGGGGATGCCCAGGCCACCCCACACAGCGCCAGGATGCACGCCACTGAGAAGCCACCAGCCACCATAGCTGACAGATCTACGCACTTTACGTGCGTCAGCGGGGGTCTGCTTCTTATAACTTCTCTCTATCTACATAATCCTTCGATTAGTTGTAAATCTCTGGAGATTTTTGCAAGATATTGGACAATATCATATTGTTCCGTGTCTTATCTCAAATCGGATGCCCATTAGTTATCGCTGTCGATTCAATTAGTCATCAAATATATCGATCATCCAGATATGCCATACTGACGCTCGAAGGATCAGGACATTGTTTTGATGAACATATTATTGTGATTATCTAACCCATACTATACAAATGGGCTGACCTCTTCCGATAGGAGGTAATGCAGTCAGGATTGCTACTGGCGGGCGAGCAATCCGAAAGTCATCTTGCTTCAGATACGATCATGTGTCGTGTATTGCAATAATACTCGTAAAGCAGAAGTGGCTTAACAAACTTTTGTTTATAACGTTTATTCGATTTGTTTGCCTACATAGCGGCTCGTATCAGATGGTTTAGGAAAACTTTTCAACGATTCAACCGAGGAGAGTCAAGTAAGGTCTACGAAATCAGCTTGGTGATAAATCTGGTGTTTTGCCTATGATCTATTCTATTCCAAGCAACTACTATATACTCTTCAAAGATGAGCCAAGACTGACGAAACACAGCACTTGTCAGCCCCCAGCGCAACTTACCCATTCAATTATCACTTCTTGTGGCAGTTTGTTCCAAGAGTCGACCACTCGGTTAGATATGACATGCTTTCTTGGGTTAGAGTTGAAGGTACTTTGGTTAAGTTTAAAAAAATGTCCACGAAGTCTTCGTTAGTATTCATAGTAAATAAAGTCCGGATTCGTACCATGGCATTGAATGAAACATGATCGAAGCACCAAATAAAATTGTCCTTACAGTTTAATATTTTATGGTATATTTTATACTATGGTATTATTTATATTACTGTGCTTGGCCGTTTTTTCAATTGTGTTTACTATGCTTTATATACTTAACCCTTAAAAAATCTGCACATATATTCTAGTAGGTGTACTCAATTCTGTAGGATATTCATATGTTAGGGTTTTTAAAATGGCGCATCATTGTGAGGAAATACATTATTATTATTGTTTATGAAAAATTTGTATGGGCGGCTGTTCTGAGGACCAAGGTGCTCGTAAAAGCCAAAAACACCTCGCCTCGTGAAACCACGCTCAGCGAGGCGCTATGCCAGTGGATTTGCGGACTATGAGCTATAGAGCTTATTCAAATTACGTTTGAAGACTCCTATTACATTTCGGATACTGATAACTCATTGTTTACTTTTTATTTGTTAAAAATGTTAATAAAAAGCGGTTAGGTGTCTGCATGGGCAGTTGTACAAAACTAGAATCAAGGGCAAGGATTTCGAAGTCAGTCATTCAGTCAGCGTGTTTGCGTCCACTGCTGGACATATGACTCTCCAATGTTTCTCCAGTCCACCCGGCCCTCAGCGGTACGGAACCACCGCTTTCCGCCGACGCACTTGATGTCGTGCGTCGTCGACCTACTTACATACGTTTTTCCGACCTGTTTGTTTATTTAATTTTTGTTCTTGTGTTTTGTTTAAATAGGTAAATGTAAGTAGCTACCTACTTATATTTATTTCTCAGCCATAGGTGATATTAATCTAACTACTTACAGCCCTTACAGAACGTCTACCCAAGGCACCGACTTCAAAAGATGATTAAAAATTACGAAATTGTTTATAATTTGTTAGTATTAAAATAGCTTGTCGTACATTAATTAAAAGTACCCAATTATTTTTTGCTTATTAGTTGCGGTTTTTCCGAAGGCGGTCCTTTTTTTATTTAAAAATGTTTTATTTTTTGCCCACTCTAGGTGGGCGAGCCGTCCTGCTCAACTTCACATACAAAGTGGAAAGAAGATCATGCGCACCTCACTATCCCATGCGAACCCTCTAAACTGTTACTAAACCCTACAATGAACGAGTACTACCAGAAATGAAACCATTGAGAAATCTCATATCTGACGAAAGGTAGACCGGTACCTGTCTGGATTCATGAATTCACGGTTTATGAGATAGAGCGCTGTGACTGACGGAAGGACGGGCGGACAGCGGAAGCTTAGTAATAGGGTTCCGTTGGAACCCTTTGGGTACGGAACCCTAACAAGGCAAAACAACGAATGTCCAGAACCGCTGAGCTTCTGAATTTCTCATCCTTCCATCGTTCCGGAGAATCTGTTTCTTGCATAAGTGTTGTACGGAAATGTCTACATATCGGCCTCGTCTATCCCCTTAACAGTTGAATTTTGTAAACTCCGTTGTAAGCGAGCCTTTTCGTCGTAAAAAGAAGTCACTGAAAATTTTAAGTTTCTAGGATAATTGGTTTCGGAGACCTCAACATGAGTGGTTTTCGCCTAAATGTGTTGATTTTGACCTGTTCCCTAATAGTAGAATTTCCAAAAATATTTTCTTTGTAAGCATAGCCATCTAAAACCAACCCTACTCTGACATTTCTGGGTTTAGCGGCTCTAGAGATATAAATGTGTACAATTTGCCCTCTTTTACCCCCCTTAAATACCCCCAACAGTTGAATTAAAAAAAACCTCTCACACTGAGCAATCTCACCCTAAAAGAAAGCTACTGTAACTAAAAAATCACATTTCTGTGTTCGCGGGCTTAATAAATTAGATGTTTGTTGTATTTAAGTACCAAACTACTGAACCGATTTTGATAAAAAAAATGTGGAATCAACTAGAAAGTATACCCTTTCGAACAAAAACAATATTTCCAAATCGGTCCAGGGGTCTTCGGGTAATCGGTGAACATACATAAAAAAAAAAGATTCCGACGAATTGAGAACCTTCTCCTTTTTTGAAGTCGTTAAAAAATATGTTCGTCCTTATTTTTACTCGAAGACGAAAGAAGGTGTATTTATAACAACCTCGTTTGTCAACCAAATTTGTCAGCCTCGGTAGCTCAGTGGCGCGAAATGCTTGATAATTCAAGTCGGAGCGCTGTTGGATTCTTGATAGGTGACCATTTCAAATTGAGGTTGGCTATGGTCCCCTTCCTTACATATTGGGTGGTAGGGTTAATCCCGCCCGGGTTGGTACCTTTTTTTAATTTATCCGTGTTTTCCATCCAGTTCAATGTAGCGGTGCTCATTAAGGCCCTGACATGGCACCAGATTCCTTCGGGAATGTGATGTATTGAGAATAAATTATAACGGTAGCTGTGTGGTATTAGCAATCCTAGTCAGGTTGCATAAAAAAAAGATCAAGGAAATAAAAACAAACATTTACCAACTTATACAATTATAATCAGTAAAATATCTTGGATTTCTCGCGTCCCATGAGTGAAAAATATCGATGTTAATTCATAGCCTTTATCAGGTTGATGACTCTGTCGTAGACGAGGCTCTTAGCGTCGATGCCCCACATGAAGTCCAAGTGGCTGAACGCGGTCTGCTGCACGCGGAACAGGCCGACGGCGCTGGGCAGCTCCCGGAACAGCTGGTGCACGTCCCTGATGTCGGCGAGCGGGTCCCCGTCCGAGTAGTGCAGGAAGACCGGCGCGGTGACCAGACCGAGGTTGTAGCGCGGCGGGGACAAGCTGCCGTACTGGATCATGTTGGAGATGGGTCCGTTGTCGTACAGGCGGAACAGGCCGGTGTCGATGCCCTGCCCGTAGTGGGCGAACTGCCGGACGGAGGCGCCGGCGGGCGTGTGGCCCATCTTCACCGGAAACATCGTCTGCAAAGGCAAGTTGTTGGCAATTAATATTGAGGAATACACGATTAGATTTATTTTATCAGATCAACAACTAAAATTTAAGTAAATATACTTTTTCGTACTAAGCAGGTACGTCGCTTATTCTAAGGAATGGGATTGAAGTATATGCGTAAAGTTGTTGTTTTTGCCTGGCTCTTTCCTCAATTAATGTGTCCCTCCTTCACGGTCGATTATACATACTACATATCCCATACCTTGAACTAAAATGTGTCCGTCTTGTCCGTGAATTTTTGTTATTCGAGTACTTATTTCATAAGTAATTCTTCGTGAAGGTCTGGTTCGTAGCATCCGCAATAGTAGAGCATGTATGAAAAGATGTTTGTCTGTAGATGAACTGTCTGAGATTTGTCTGTAGAGGTGTGATGTGATGGTACCTTATGGCGCTCTATCATCTCTGCCTATCACTCCGGGAAAGCGGCGTGAAGGTATGTTTGTATGTTTATGTATTTCATAAGATTTATTACGAGAAGGTAATTATCTACTTAATCTAAGTGCAATGTTAACGTGCCCCTTAAGATTTTAATTTGATTTTTAATGAGTGTAAATAAAACACACATTCTTATGGTTACAGAATAGATGCCAGGCCATCCACTAAATACTTTGGTTGTATAAGGCTCTAGCAATATCCATATGACACAGCACTGCAGTGGTTTAACATAATTAGTCAACCGCAGGAAACCTAATATTTCTCGGGGCAATAAATATTGATGGGTTTCATGATTTTTTTAATATATATTTTATTAACATAAAATACTGTCAAATATGACACCCGAAAATAATTTAAAACTTATATAATACTTCCCATTGACCTAGAATCCCGAAATTTGGCAAGTAGTCTCTCGGCACAAGTGAATGAAAAAATCCGATAATCCTTAATTCTAGTTATATCACATACACATTCCCGTTATCGACGAACTATATAGATACAAATTTGTACGGAGCCCTCAGTTTGAGTCTTTTTTTTTCTTCAAGTATGTTTTGTGTACTTTCTTCAAGATCCATTATTGTTAGTCAACAACCTAACAAGTTGTATTGCAAGTTATTGATCGGAGCTAATTAGTTATTTACTTACGGTATTCAACTGATCTTCATTGTGGCCTCCAACGAGGAACATGATGCTGCTGCACATTGGCTGGAACAAAACTTCGTCCCTACAAATGGACTGGCCAGCCCACGTCATGATATTGTTGTTAGGCAAGAACTCGCCCAAGCCGAAAAACGAAGCCACTGACTGAAATCCAGAAAAAATATTTGTATACTATTGTGTGTCTGCACTTTCATACTTACACTGAAAAAAAATCTGCAACTGTTTCCTTTTTTTGAACAGTTAAAATTCAGTCATTTATAGTAAATGTTTGAAAAATGTTACGGCTTTTCACGCGGCAGGTAGAGATATTCTCCTAGAGATTCTATCTGCCGCGTGAAAAGCCGTAACATTTTTCAAACATGTCTAACGACCGCGGTAACCTCGAAAGTATCATTTATAGTAAATGACTGAACCTCAGTGGCCCAGTGACGCGACAACAGAAACACTGGGTCCGGTCTGGTCTTGGATGGGTGACCATTCGACCGTTAAGAGAGGCTGGCCGTGGTTCGGATTCCACGTTAAACTGTAGGTCCCCTTCCTTACTTACTAGGTGGTAGGGTTCATCCCGCCCGGGTTGGTACCATCGCATTGGATGAACGATGGTCGAAGCGGCAATGAAAATTGTTCGTGTTTTCCATCCAGTTCAATGTAGCCGTGCAATATAAGGAAGGTCCTGGCATGGCACCTAGTTCCCATGTGGTGTGTTCAACTAATACCATGACAGAAGGTGTGGTATTAGCCATCCAAGTCCAGTCACATAAAGTAATGTTTTTCTCATTAATATTACGGTAAGTATATATTAATGATTATAACATTTACAATTTAACAGTACCGCGTGGCAGAAATAACATGGGTGACAGATCAAATGATTTTGAATTTTAACAGATTGGACAGTGACAGTCACTGAATATACGACATAAGTAAGAAGGGAAAAAATACTAAAACTTGACACAGTTAACACACCGTCAGGGAAACATTAAGACAAAACAGTTGTTGCGCACAGTTAAAAAAACAATGAAATGATACAGTAACTTTGTTTTTTCAGTGTAAGCTTATTTCATTTCATGGCAAGCAAACTGAACCTTACCTCTATAGAGCCAGACATTGGCGACATAAATCTCATTAGAGGGCTGGCGACATGACCCATGAAGCAAATGGGCGCCAAAGCGTGCATCGAGATAATTTTCCTGTTGTATTCAGGACGTAGTGACCCCATGACGAAGAACGCCGTGGTGCCCTGCGAGTGTCCAACGTAGTGTAGGGCTTGGCGTCCCGTGACACTTAGAGCGTGGTCTATCATGGTGGGCAAGTCGTAGTTGCCCATCTCGCTCCAACTGAATGCCCAGAAATCAGTATTGAATATGGCGTCCGGGTTAAACCTCACATGGCGTCTCGAGTAGTAATTGCCACGGGTGTTACCCATCCAGACGTCGAAACCTTCTTCTGCCAAAATGTAACCTGTGACAAAATGTCTTTCGTTATCCTTGTGATTAATAAATGGTTAATCTTAGTTATTCCACCCTCCACCTTGGCGGTACGAACTGGATTCGAGAGGTTATGGGTTCAAATCCTCGCCTTTTTTTCTCTTACTGAGTTGGATAAGTTTATTTCATTACGAATGCGATCCGTTCCATGGTTCGGATCCCATGTAAAACTGTAGGTCCCCTTCCCTAGCGTTAAGCCTGCCCGGGTTAGAACCACCGCGTTGAATGAAACTATGGTTAAACTGGCAATAAAAAATCTCCATGTTTTCTATCCAGTTTAGTGTAGCCGTGCTCATAAACCTTCTGACATAGCACCTAACACCTTCAGGAATGTGGTGTTTTGTGCTTATCTCACGACGGAAATTAGGTGGTAGAAGTCATCCATATCGAATTCCATAAAAAATATGCACACATAAAGCACATAAGCAACATTCTTAAAAAAAAAGACGTTGTAAAACTTATAACCTCCTATTCACTAGATCAAATTTTTGAGCGAAATTAAATTAATAGTGCTCCGATGAACCCACCCAATCCTTTGCCAGGGCCCATGAGCACCCAGTCGGCCGAGGAGGAGAGCAGGCCGTGCTGCACGAAGACAGGGGTGCGCGGGCCGGGCGCGTTGTGGTTGTCGCGGCCGTGGGGGATGCGGTGGATGGTCAGGATGTAGCCGTCCGGGGTGGTCACCTCGTGGACCTCCAGCGGGTAGCGGTACTTGCGCACCAGCTCCGGCTGCAAACGTCATTAAATCCTGTAGCTCCCCTACAGGAAACTTGGCCACTCTACGCTACGTCTGCAGAGGGGCAAGCGACAGCCCATAAGCTATATTCTCCATACAAAGCTCCCCCACACGAAACTAGGCCACTCTACTCTCCGTCTGCAGAAGGGCAATCGACGGCCCGTAAGCTATGTTCCCCATACAAAGCTCCCCCACAGGAAACTTGGCCACTCTACGCTCCGTCTGCAGAGGCGCATGCGCCGGCCCGTAAGCTATGTTCTCCATACAAAGCTCCCCCACAGGAAAGTTGGTATCTCTACGCTCCGTCTGCAGAGGGGCAAACGACTGCCCATAAGCTATACTCCCCATACAAACGTAGTCATCATAGTACCTAGTATCATTTAAAAAACACTGTTTCATGATCGGCACGTTTTTGTTTGTTTAAAAATCTAAAACAAATCAAATAAAAGGCAAAAGAAAACTTTAAACATTTTTTTTCTCTTTTGTGCGACACAGGATACATTTTTGGAAATCGTGTGCACATATAGATATTTGTTGCTTGATATTAAATCCCAAATATCACGTAAATTTTAACTATGATTTTCAAATGATTAGCAAATACGTTTGTATGGGAAGCGTAATTTTCTGATGCGGCAACGGAAGTCAAAGATTTTTAAATTGAAGAAATGCATTCTTTGCCCATTGGCCAAGGCACGATTATGAACGTGGAATGCCATCAAGTTAGCGAAATAGTCTTCTAGGCCCCAACGGTTTTTATTCACTTTTGAAAGTTTTGCCAGTGTTTTAAGCCAATAATTTCCAATCTAAAAGGTTTATTAAAAAAAGCAAAACATACATTTTGAAAAAGTATTTTAGAATCCAAATTTTGTAAACAGTTATCACACGTAGTATGGGGACTTGATAGGGTAACGACTCTCGTGACCAATCTGTCGGTGTGCCTCCGCATTTCGGTATCATGAGAGGTTTCTAGTTTGATTAATGCACCACCCCGCCCCTCACCTCTCCATTGACATATAGTAGTTAGTTTCGATGGGATACTTGTAACTTCAAGTGTTTGCAATGTATTACAACCGATTTAAAATCTTCTACTATATAAAAATAAGTCGGCTTTTCCTTCCTGACGCTATAACTCCAGAACGCACGAACCGATTTCCACGGTTTTGCATTCGTTGAAAAGGTCTCGGGCTCCGTGAGGTTTACAGCAAAGAAAATTCAGGAAAAATTTCGACAGAACAGCGGGAAAATCCTTTTTTTACATACAGCGCCATCTCTGATACATAGCATGTACTACAAACCAATATTTTAAGTAGATGGCGCCGGTGCGTGATACATTGTTTGACAGCTACTCATGACTGAAAAAGCGGGAAAATCCTTTTTTTACATACAGCGCCATCTCTGATACATAGCATATACTACAAACCAATATTTTAAGTAGATGGCGCCGGTGCGTGATACATTGTTTGACAGCTACTCATTACTGAAAAAGCGGGAAAATCTTTTTCTACATACAGCGCCATCTCTGATACATAGCATGTACTACAAACCAATATTTTAAGTAGATGGCGCCGGTGCGTGATACATTGTTTGACAGTTACTCATTGCTCTCTGCTCAGTTAATTTCATGTGAAAAACGGGTATTGTGTTCATTCAAACATGTCTAACGACCGTGGTAATCTAAAAAGTATCATAATAACAGTTAAGCTAATTATTTAGTGAAAAATAAAACAACATCAAACAGTGTTTACTCCCTGGCTTTAACTCAATAAATTATTTATTTAATGGCTTTTGTTTTGTGGTTATGACCTTTTTACAATAATTAATAGTATGAAAAATACATAAAAGTAAGAAATACAAAAAAAATACAAAAAAAATATATTTACAATTTTTTTTATATTTATTTCAAATATTTCAATGTAGGTATATGATATATTTTTAGGAACTCTACGTAATAAGGGTTTATTTGTGTATCATTGTGTAAAAATAATATTTTTTAAATTATATTATGCCCGTGCAAAGCCGGGACGGGCTGCTAGTCGTTTATAAAGCTAAGACAATAGCATAAAATTGGTTACTTCATATCTTCCATCGATGCCAACTAAAATCATGCATCGGAAAAAAGAGCGCGCAGGGATAGGTGTTCTATATTCAAATCAACTATGTATCTTTTACATCGGCGCGCGAAATGCTCTGATTTGTCTTTCGAAACGCGCCTAAACTCGCTCAAAAAGGGTTGCTAATGAAATGTTTGTCGCTTACCACATCTAGTCGTGCATCCTCGTATATATCGTTAGAGTACCGGGCGCCATCGAGGCTTATGGTATCAGCGTTTGGGGACGCCCAGGCCACCCCACAAAGCGCCAGGAGGCACGCCACTGAAAATCCGCGCGCCATCATAACTGACGGATATGCGGACTACACCGGCGTTAGCGGGGGTCCGCTTCTTATAACATCGCTCTATCTTTATAATCCCACGATTATAAACGAGCTCCAGGATAAACTTACTTACGCTAATACGTACATGCCTGCATGTTTTTTGTACCTACGATTTCGTGCAGCTACTACGTAACGTTGCAATCGACTTCTAATTATCAGTGATTGTGGCTTATATCAATCAATGCTAATTTTGTGCTAAGATCTTTGCTTTTTCTTCATATGGGGTTTGTCTTTAGAATCAATAATATTGAATGCAATGTTCAGTAATTGCTTTCCAAATTTCGGGTTTAAGATTAATTGCGCCTGCTAGTCACTGATATGTAAAAGGTAAGGATATGCCCTTTCAGACAATTCGGTCGCCTGTTGCGGTATTCCGACATTCTCTATTTCTTTGCGTTTTTATGTAATTCTTGCACGGTTTTCCACACAATCGGGCGGTTTGGGGCGTATTATTAGCCAGAGGCGTATGAAGATAGCGAGCCGGGACGCATAGAACACCACTTTTGCTGGTCTATTAATGTTGTATGGAAGTGCCGGTCCTTACGTAATATTTATTAGGGATCCGTACCCAAAGGGTGCAAACGGAACCCTATTACTAAAGCCTCCGCTGTCCGTCCGTCCGTCCATCTGTCACAGGTCTGTTTCTCAGTAACCGTAACAGATAGACAGCTGACATATTCACAGAGTATGTATTTATTTTGCCGCTGTAACAACAAATAGGTAAAATTAAAAAATAATTAAAATTAAAGGGGATTACAAAAAACGTGATTTTTTTGTATTTAATCTTTTACGATACGGTACGGAACCCTTCGTGTGTGAGTCCGACTCGCACTTGGCCGGTTTTGTTAATGATACTAGTAAACAATGGCATATTGAGCGCATGCACATCGGGCTGACTTTGGCAAAATGGAGACATGTCCTAGTAGTAATTCATACAATTGGCCGTGTAAAATGTCAGTTAAAGTAGTAACATAGTGTTTTCCGTTCCTGGCAAGTTTCCTAGGCAATGTCGCACCAGCAAAGCAGCATTTTGATCTACCTGGGCTCCACAATTTCCAACGAATTGGTTTTGGGTTGGAATTATGTTTCGCCTATATCAAGTCCTAGGTCAAACTCTGAGGATCCTGTATTTATTTATTTATTTATTTATTTAATAGTTCATTAACACCGTTTAGTATGAGAACATTTCAATCACAATTCAATTTCAAACAATACATTAAACAATAAAATAATTCAACATCACACATTAATCATAAATACAATTCAACATTTCTTAAAAAGTATAGGGAAGTTAGAATCATCATAAGTGCAGCTCAAATATTAGAAATAAAAATATAATTTGTAATTAAAAAAAAAATAAACCATAAAATTATTAACATATTCGTTTCATAGAATTGATTGGGAACAATTTCAAAATTTAGAATCAAATCACTGAGTAGGTATAGTTCAAATAATAAAATAGGCAAAATAAAAGTATTCAAGAAAACTCATTTTAATGATTTTAACTTACGTAGGTTTCAAAAACTGTTCATTTACTAGCCATGTTAAAGAAATCATTAAGCGTATAAAATGAGTTTCTTATCAAAAAGTCCTTCAGCTCTCGCTCAAACAACTTGGTATTTTCAATGGTCTTCATTTCGTTTGGCAATTTATTGAACATCTTAATCGATAGTGAGTTAAAACTGTTTGCCTTGAGTTTTGTTCTAGCTGGTGGAACTGATAGCTTTAATCTATCTCTTAATACATATTTATTTTGTTGATCTCCTTGTTTAACTATATCATTTATGTTTTTATGGGTATTTGTACATAATTGAAAAATATACATACAAGTTACGGTAAGAATTTTGTGTTCTCTAAAAATTGGTTTGCATGTTTCGTCCCATTTCGAAAAAGTGATTATTCTGAGTGCCTTTTTTTGTAATTTAAGTATTTTAGTTATTTCTCTACTTCCTCCCCACACTTCCAAGCTATATCGCAGAATTGACTCAAAGTATGCAAAATATACAGTTTTTAATGTTTCTATGTTTGTGTATTTTCTTATAGTTTTTAGTGCATAGCAGGCGTTAGCAAGTTTTTTTGATACTTTTTCTATTTGTGATTTCCAGTTTAGATTGCTTTCGACTATGACTCCTAGAAATGTTATTTTGTCCACTTTTTTGAAAGGAAAGTTCTCTATTTCTTCATCTTCTACTGTTTTATTTTTCATTTTATAAATCATATGTTGGCTCTTATCTTTATTTAATTTCAAGTTATTGTGGTAAAACCAATTCGACAATTCGTTTAATGTTATGTTCATATTCTTAAACAAATCGTGAGTTGTGTTTCCGTGTACAGTGCAACTAGTATCATCCGCAAATAGTTTCAGAATGCTCTTCTCATCGGCACAACTACATATTTCTGTTACACAAATATAAATATATTAGGTAATTAGTCATTTAAAGCCAGAGGCAAACCGATCAAAAACCAAAACTTACGTACTTCGCTATTTTCGAAATACACTTAGCGGATTAGTACAAAGGCCTGCAGCATGCCAGGTGAGCGTTTTCTTTTGGAAGTATTATTTCATCATCTGACAAGCTACACCACAGAATAAGTAATAGTGCGTTGGCTACACTAATACATATACTGTACCTAAATATGTTTATTCGTAGTTTCCGAGTTATAGTTAACAAGTCATCAGCAGGACTATTTTAGAAATTCCATGCTTAGTAATCAGACATATTTTCGGTCGAGAAAACAGCTTATATAGCGGCTGTCAAAGCGATTTTCTCGCCGGAAAACCTTGAATAATTATATAATATATACATAGTAGAGAATAATATATTTGTATTATTGTTTAAGGAACTTTTATTTAAGTAATTTGTATTTTTAATAAATGGATTGCTTAATAAATGAGGTTGGCTGTTTCTCTTGTTCTGATCCACCTGAGAATTGTTGGCAGTAGCGTTTAGATCTATGTGTGTATGTCATTTTAGACTAAACAATTTTTAAAGCAGTTAAGTTTATTTGCGCGTTCTTCTTTACTGAGTTGATCGAATCCACGGATATATCAGTTATTTATTGTTTATTGTTTATTGTTTAGTCATCATCCATAGACAGTAATTACACTGCACTCGGATTTGTCATATTTTATCATTAGCCATTTCGGGGCAATCTCAGCGAAGAAGAACTGGCAAGAAACTCCGCTGGTTTTTTTTTTCCGCGTCCACTTAGTCTAAATTTACAAAAGTATTTAGACTCACAGATAAACACGCGAAATTAATATGAATTGACAAGAATCAACAATTCATGTCATATGCAACAGTTCATGACAAATATCAGTTAGTAAAGACCATGCCCGCCATCTAGCATGTTGCCATTTGGAGCATCACGCCAGGCACAGTCATCGCCTCTATCAACCATATTTTAGGGAAAGAGGAGACCCGAACCCAGCGTCGCCGCAAGTAGGGACCTTAAAGCGATGCACTACTCCAGTGGCAACATGAAAAAGTTGTGAAAGCTTTGTACCATTATTTCTGTCATGAACTACTACAGTACTTTGACGTAACCTCGTGCAGTTTGATTACAAAAAGTTTAAATAAATGATAGGAAAATTAAATTCAAACGACCTTGCTCCGAAATCTTTCCATCGAGAAAATCGCTTCGACGACCGCTGTAATTCAGTTTTCTCGACCGAAAATTTTGATTCTTAAGCATGGAATTCCTAGAATAGGCCTGCTGATGAGTGATATCGTTATCACTGCCATAAAGAAAATAGTGCCAATGCAATTTAGTAATACATATCGTAATCGAAAATCGTAATCGATTCTAGTCTCTCGCCAATTTTATGGTCGTGCTTATACTTGGTCATAGTCAGTGTTCTCTTGCACTGACTTGGAGGAGGTATTATATATTATATATTATATATATATATTATATTTCTAATTCTTTATTCAGTGGAGCTTTTTTTTTTTAATTATACAATATTACATTGTAAGTACTTCATGCTATAGAATACGTCATATTTTTTTTGTGTACTGATCACACAGTGTTCCATCTGATTCATTAAATCAGTACAATACCATAAAAAATAAAAGCCTTTAAAGTTGTCCAAAAAATTTAAAAACGCAACCGCGAGACGACATTGGCGGTTGAACCAGGGCTTGTGCTGTTGAACCGACCATCGAGAAATGAATCGAGGTTTCTTCTCGTTGGGTGCAACAGAGGATGGAATAAAGTAATCCATGCCCTGATTTATTCACCAGCTCGGCAATGGACACGACGCACTTCGATGGGTACGAAGTGACAAAGCAAACCTCCTGTCAAGTTCATAGTTCATAGTTAAAAATATTTATTCCGTAGAGTATATTATTTCAAGTGCAGATAACTGCACTTAATACTATATAATATGTCAACATTTAACTATAAGTAAAATAATAATAATAAATACGTTATTTTTCCCATCGTGCTGACTTGTAGTGTAAGAGAAAATTATATAATTAAAAATAATCAACGAAAAATACGATTGAAAGTTAAATATTCGTTGCATAATCTAAAATATTTACAATCATAAACACAGCGCTCGCATATTGCATTGATTTCACGTTGAGGTACAGTAGGAGAATTCGCAATTTCGGCTTATAGAGCACGAAAACCCATGAGCGACTTCCATGGGCTTTCGATCTTCTGTCTAACTATGCCGGGCGGCCGGGTCACATCATGCTTGAAGGACCCCAGATTGTATGTACTTAGATGGGCAACACCTTGGCGGAGTGCATACCGCACTATACCGACCCTACAAATAAAATATTTACAGGATTGGTTGCTTGTTTGCTCGCTTATTTGAGTACAACCGGCACTATACTAACACAGCAATATTCAGAGTGCCCACTTTATCACGAGCACTAACTTTATGGGTATGGTTAGTCCGGTGCTAATCTCGTACTAAGTTTTGATAGGCTTTCTCTGTTAAAGTATTAAATTTTAAAACTATTTTGAAATATTTAAAATGTGTTCTTGCTCACGGTTGATTTTACATACAAACCATTTTAGTTTTTAAAAGCTATGTTTTTGGTTATAATAGGGAGTAGTATGTAAAAAAATGGATTATCATATGGATTTATAAATGCACTTTTGATAACTCCCGGCGAAATAACGTTTCGGTTTTTCTTGGTCACCTTGCAATCAAAGTGAGGAGTGAATTGGCGAATACAAGAACATGTTGAACCCAATGAAGAAAACAAACGAATAAACCAAGCATTCATGCAGGAACTGTTGCATACGGCATGGATTGTAAATTTTGTGTATTCATGTGAATTTAGTGTTTTACCTATGTTTTTGTTAAAATAATTGACAAACACTTTTGTAAACTTAGACTAAGTGGACGATGAAAAAAAAACAGCGGAGTTTCTTTCCAGTTCTTTTTCGCTGTGTTTTGTTTTGCTGAACTGGCCAATGCTAAAATATGACAAATCCGAGTGCAGTGTGGATGATGAATAAACATTACAATACAATACAATACAATCAACCCAAAGGAAGAGTTCGGATTATGATGGAACTCCGTTCGTCTGTGGAAGAAGAGGAGGACTAGCATGGCTTTGTCGCATTAGAAGTAGAAGAGGCTTGTAAACAGGACGTAATAATCATATCTCTCCGCGCCTGAACATACGTACCCTATCTACATCCGCATGCATGTTTAACTTTGATACACGATTATTTTTGATTGATCGAATGCATAGGCCCGTTTAAGGTCAAACCTTTATTCTCTATATTTTTTTTATAATTGGTTATATAATTGGATATGGATAGCTAATACCGGCACCGTCATTATTTAGAGTTTCCACCCAGTTCAATGTAGCCGTACAACATAAGAAAGTTTTGGAGCATGGGATCTAGTTCCTATGTGATGTATTGGGCTAATAACATGACCATAATTTAGCTCAACTGATTTTAGTTGAGGTCACGCACACCTCTACTTTTAATATTTTGCCGGCTTATAGCGTATGTGGTCCAGTGTGGTGACAACGACGACATGTGACTATCAAATGTGATTGAAGGTGGGTACCTTTTTTTTTAAAAAAAAGCGCCTGTATGTGAGAAATACATTTGTGTGCGCGCCGTCATCGTCTCAACTTCGATTCAATCGAGCTATATATACGATATGGCGTTTCCATCCATGTCTAGTTCTATAAATACTCGCAGAGCACTGCGAAAATGATGAAAAATACCTTCATTGAATATTTTGTCATCTTAATTTTTTTTACACCGAGACTTTTAAATTTAAGAATTTGTAATATAAATATAAAAAAAATGTAAGCAAATTTTCACATGTACTGATGAAATGTTCTCAAAGAAGATAAACTCAAAATCCTTTTTGTAATTTGTTCCCTTTCAAAATAAACTGATTTCATTGGAGTAGAAATAAAAATGCCATCCGTGAAAGTGATTTATTTATCGCATTTTACTTTATCTATCACATATAAGAGGTATCCAATCAATAATGGGCGTGTACCAGTCGATGGATAGGCGCAAGGTCAATTGGGTCTGTATACTGAACCATTATTATTTATAAAATATGTATATCATTATGATATAATTTGTTGTTCTTATTTAGATATTATATTTATAAATATGTTAAATTCGAAGCGCAGAACTAGAGAGTACCTAAGCGCAGAATCTGAGACTACCTAAATAAAATACAATATACAATAAAATTTAAATGAACTATTAGCTGTGATATCTAATATAAAATATTTCAACATTCATGTTTGTACCGTAAGTACGGTAACAAGGAAAATTAATCAAATAGACCATGCGTCCGTTAACGACCGTTCCTGCCAGATTCAAGAGCATGCAGTGACCGCAGAAGGGTTACCGGTGACGTATTACCTGAAAACCATCCTCAAATATAAATCAATGCACGGTGGAAAATTACGTAAAAATCTGTAGAATTCTTGTTTCAAGCCCGCAAAGAGTACATATTGACATAAAATGATCCACCGTGCATAACAGACTTCACTCCTCGTTTATTAAAATATAGAATTCATCCGACATTCAATAATCAATATTTCCTGCCCCTTAAGTAAATGAAATCTCATTTAAAACTGACTCCAACCCAATAATTAACTAAAAACTCCCCCATTTAATCATCTCCCGACAATCGGATGGTATGATAGAGTTATGAATGAAAAGAGGCAGCAATCACATTACGCTCCCCCCTCCTCCCCGCCCCGCCTCACCCTTCGCCGTGCCGCACTCTCCGCTAAACGCGCGCACAATGCTAAGTAATCGGTGATTAAAACGCGCACCCTCCGCCGAGCGCGTACTCTCGCAAGGGGCACCGTTTAGGGTACAGTGCCGGGGAACATAAACGTGCCACGCATTTAGATTTTCACAACACTAATCTAATTTCGGCCATATTTCGACGGTGGTCATGACCCTTACTATCTCAGATCAAAAATGGAAGAGATGTACCTATACACTAGCGCGTCTACTATGAGACACGCTGTCGCCAATAATCTAAAAATACCAATCCAACTTCGAGCCAATCCAATTTTCTGCGAGCGCATGCCTCCTCGTAACGCTCTGTGGCACGTGTACCATGAACATTTTTCGATCCCTGCCATATTAAGAAGAAACAAGCACAAGCACGAACAGCTCTTTTCTGGGAAGTGAACTGGTGCCTATGTGGTTCTCCACATCGACGCAGCACTAGCCTTCGTCCCGTCGTGCAAGAGTCTGGTGACGACCAGCTGGGAGCGCTAGATTCCTGATGGTGCGGCTGGGGAGAGCTGGTGAGTCTGCCCACATCTATACAGTCCACTATTTCCGCTACATAATCTTTTGGTCGGAAATATTGATACAGTCGAAAATAGATTAAGAACGAACTTATTCATTAATGTATAATAAGTGTCATTCATGTAAGTTTAAATATAAAAAAAATCTAAAAACAAAAAGTGATTTTCGATGATTTCGAACACTATCGTAAACTATGCTTCCACATATCCTTTGTTTCTTTTTACATATTTTACGATAAACAGGCAGGCACGAGATACGGCTAGGATTTTTTTTTTATGAAAAATGGGTGGCTGTGCTGGGAACCAAAAGTGCTCAAAAAAGGCTCGCGAAACAACACTTAGCGTGGCACCATGCCAGCTGATTTGCGGACTATCGCTGAGCTATCAGGCTCATAAATAATGCTAATAAAATAAACGTAAAAGTAACTCTGTCTGTCTGTTACGTTTTCACGCCTAAACCACTGAACCAATTTTAATTAAATTTGTCATAGAGAGTCTGGATCTTGGAAAACCACATAGCCTTGTGGAGGAAATTAAACTAAAAGTCACCCCCTTTTGTATGGGAAACTCATATAATATGAAGTGGTAGGTTCAACCCGACATCAGTCCGACAAGACATTAACCCTAGCGTAGCCGAGTTCCTCAAATAGTAACAAATGCATATAACATTCAAATGCTTACAGACAAGTTATGCCCCAATAATATTCGCAGTGCAGTGTAATACTGCGATGGGGTTATATAATATGCAGGGGGAACAAACAAATTGTTTTCACATCAATCTGTTTAGGTTATTACTGGAACATGCTGCGAATGACGATACACACACACACACTTGTAATCCATCTTAAGCAATTTAAATTATCTGTATGTATAAAGCAATTTTCATAAGCACTGATATCCTCATTATTTTGTATTTCATATTATATGTAATTAAGAAAATACAACAAATTATAGTATAATCTAATTATATTTAATAATTCTGTAAACAAAAGACGTAACCAAAATAAATATCGAATTTAATTTATAAGATTATCGTGACATTCACATATCAAACACATATACAGCTACGATTATAATTAATGCGCTACCAGAAAATACAATGCTTAAATTATCTGTACATGTTCGACCGTGATTCGAATCAATTTGTGTATCAATGCGAATTAACACATTTCCGTGATATGTTATCACTTAGCTACACTAATTACCTTCTAAAACACGTTACTTTATAGAGTGCACGGCACGGTATGCTATGGGCGAATTTTTTTTATTGAATTGAAAATCTGGGCATAACATGACGGTGCTTCAAATGACGGCGCATCCTGGATTTTAAAGAAAATCAAATTAAGGTTTTCCTTTAATAGGTCTTTCTTTTATGTCATGACATGAATCGCTAATCATCATGCCCAACACACCTCATAGGAACTAGGTGCCACAACCTTCGTTTTATCGCGCAGCTACGTTGAACTGGATGGAAAACTCCGGAAATTCGAAAAACATTAAATGTTATGGTACCAACCTGGGCGGGATTGTCCCCTTGGTAGGCAGGAACCACCTAGCAAGTAAGTAAGGGGACCTACAGTTCAACGTGGAAAAAGAACAACGAACGACGAATCCCTTACACGGCTTTTACGACAATGGGAAGAAATGCAGTGGGACCAATCGTATTATTTTTACACACCACAAGACGAATTAATAATTAATAGTTAGTTTTGATTTCTATGCCGATGCATATGCGCGATTGGCTAAAGCCCGACAGTTTTACATGGATTCCGAACCATGGAACAGCTCGTAACGGAATGCACTTATCCAACTCGGAAAGAGAAATTAATGGGGCGGGGTTTGAACCCAGACCAGATCAAGTGGATGAGAAGCAAGTCCATCAGACCCTGAGCCACTCATTTATTTGAAGGAGACAGAAAGTCAGGGATAGCAAGGAACCCTGGGATGTGCACATTCATTGCCGTGGTTCCGGAGCAACAATCCGTTGCTCAAAACAAAGTTTTAAAATGTGGCAATGCAGAAAGTTAGTAATCAAGTAGCTTGGATAGCCTTTAGTTTTCAGCAACTTTATTTCGCGCCCTGTTTGGCGTAGTTCGTTAAACTCGTTTGCCCTCAAAAAGCGGACTTCCTTATTAATTTTAATTCATGTTCTCCTAAACAAATATAAAAAAATTACAGTGTGCAAGTTCGGGACTGCAAGGTGGATGGGATGATCCTTTAACGACTAATTTACTGAAATCAAATACTCATGTTTTGTCTGATGCTTGAGCATTATCGTTAAGGGGATCATTCTTCTCAGGAAGCTTTTTTACGTTTTTCCAAATAAACACCAAGCAACTGTTAAAACATTACATAGCTCGCAGTTTTTTACCCTTCAATTACCTTCAGTAGAAGAAGGAGGCAATACATTATATTTATTTAAAAAGCAGCCTAAATCGACACAAATATATACTGTGAATAATAATAATAATAGCGGCAATAGATCCACACCACCACCGCGCCACCTAAGACCTTTTTTATTTTATTAGACAGCAAATATGTATATTAATGTGAAAATAAAGACAAACATAATAATAATAATAATGTTTGTTTCCAGATCCAAGGTCCAAAATTTGTCAACATTTTTAAATGCAACAAAATAATCCAAAACAAAAAATTTTAAATAAGAACAATACGAACGCCTTGCGGTTCGATAAGCAGGGTAGAAGCGACTCTAAGCACCGTTGGGTTCATGAGTGTAACTTATTATATTCGTAGGATCCCAATGCAACTGTAATGATATTTGCATGAACAATAAAACCGGTGGTGACAGTCCACGCTTCAGTTCCCGCCGCGCCGCCACTCATCAGCGCGAAGACAAAAAGGCCCAACGTCATAATTAAAAAAATCTGGCGTCTGCAAAGGAAGCGGGTGCGAGCCATAGGATCGAGCAACGAATGCCTTCTCTACTTTTTTTTTTTCTTATGTGACTGGACATGATGGCTAATACCACACCTTCTGTCATGGTATTAGCCCAAGACACCACATGGGAACTAGGTGCCATGCCAGGACCTTCCTTATATTGCTCGGCTACATTGAACTGGATGGAAAACACGGACAATTTTCATTGCAACTTCGCGATGGTACCAACCCGGGCGGGATTAACCCTACCACCTAGTAAGTAGGGGACCTACAGTTTAACGTGGAATCCGAACCACGGCCAGCCTCTCTCAACGGTCTAATGGTCACCCATCCAAGACCAGACCGGACCCAGCGTTGCTTAACTTCGGAGAGCGATCGCCGAAGTGTCGCGCCACTGGGCCACTGGGCTCACTGTACTCGGATTTTTCATATTTTATCAGTTCTTGCCTAATTCAACAATCACAACCAAGACGAACTTATTTTATTGAACTTTATTCATTTTATTTTATTTGTTTTATTATTTTTCCTTTAAAATTGCTATTGTTAGGTACACAATAGCAATTTTACTTTCAGATATTTTAGTTTGTCTCTCCCCACCACCTCAAAGGTTGACTCTTAGTGATAAGTCCGCTTTGTGCAATTTTGTTGTTGTTTTGAATTGTTCTTATAATTGTATTTGTTTTTTACATTGCACAATAAAGAATTTATTCATTCATTCATTCATTCAATAACTGGCAAGAAACCTATACAGCGTTTGCCACTGCTTTCAGACACACCGGTTATTAGTTTTTGGTGATAAAGACATGTAAAAGTTTCTTCAAATCACGCATTCATGTTCCACAAATTTATAAAAACAAAAAAAAAATACTTTCCCTTACATTTTAGCCATATTTTCGCCGACAATGTGTGGGGAAGTAAATTTTATTATTTCCCAAGACTTGTAGAACAAAAGTTGTTCATTTTCATGTGTTGTATACGTGATTTGTAGAAACACCCGCACTATTACGACACTTGTATACTAGCTGCAATCGTGACTCTACTCGGGAAAATATCTTAAATATTTGTTTTAGGGAGAGTAGCCAATGTCGCTCTGCGGCCTCACATATAAAGTATCCTGAAGAGAAAGATTCAGAACTTCTTCGTGGAAGAAGAACAAACCAATTAACACACTTTCGCATTTATTATATTGTTTAGATGTAGACAATTGACTCATTTTTGTTGTAGAGCTACATTTCATACAAAGCATTTTTATAAATATAATATACTAGCTGCGGTACCCGGCTCCGCTCGGGTTAGTGTCGGCTAAATTATTTCATGGATAAAAAGTAGCCCACATGGCTGGTCCAAAATAGGGTCAAACTGGTCCAGGACAATGTATCCATCTACCAAATTTAATGAAGATCGTTCGAGCCGAAATAGCATGATTTAATGAGAAACATCCAATAATTCCCATTTAGAGAGTCGTTGACATTTGGTGGCTATAATATTTAATAAAAATAAGTATGTGCCGCCAGAACCTCTCTGCACTTGCACTGCTGCATTGCTTACCTAGTAAGTAAGTAACGTGTAACGTAGGTAAGTTTTGCGTGGACTCCAACCCACAGCCAGCCTCAACATCTAAAACAGCAACCCATCTCGAACCTGACTGCTCCCAGAGATGCTATACATTGATAAATACGCACTTTAATCGGGTAAGTGGTTCGCATGTTATAAGATTTAAGAACATACATACATACAGAAATGATTTCTAAAAATCGTCAATTTAGTTTTAGTATCAAAAAAATCCTGTCAATACTAACCTTGGGACTATATTACTTTAAGTACAATGCGTTTTTAACAAATCGCTAGTGCCTTTAAAATTCGCCAAACGGACACAACGGTCAATGGCGTCTGCCCTCACGTGTCTGCTCGTGCTCGACTTCCTCCCCCACCTCACCTGCCCCCGGCCCCGCCCCCCGCCATCGCCGCCGCCAGCTGTGTTGTAGAAGCCGACTGCCGGCATCGTTTTCGCAGCCCCGTGAAAGTTCGAAAGCCCATGGGCATTGTAGCACCTTTTAAACCTTCTCTGGACTTCCACAAATAATTAAATACCAAAATCAGCCAAATCGGTCCAGCCGTTCTCGAGTTTTAGCGAGACTAACGAACAGCAATTAAATTTATATATATATAGATAAATATAAATATATAATAAACAGAAGAAAAATAAGACTTCGGAAAAAAACTTTTTTCCGTACATATATCGTACATGCATTATGTTAAGAATCTTAAATTAATGTCAACTATATCTATTATGTCCAAGTTTAATTTAAGGTGGCCCATCCCGCTCAACTCCCCATACAAACGGGGAAGGAAGATCACGCACATATTACTTGTCAGAGATCCCAAATTTCGCTCAAAATAGGTTTATTTGATCGAACTAGATGTCCGATGACCGTTGGCATTGTAAAATTGTGTTTGGTTCCTAAGTTATAAGGTCCGAAAGTTCGGATTTTTCTTGCGTTTTATGCAATAACTTTGGAGGTAGATTACGCAATGATAAAGTAAGAATATCTTAAAAAGATTAGTCATCAGACATAGCTTATTTAATCAAGATTTATATCTATTTTTGTTAGATATTTGACTACAGCGGTCGTGGTTTACTTTTAGCTATAAGTCGTTTTGTAATTAAAATTTTCGTAAATCTTACCAAATCATACACTATACACATTGTCTTTTTTGTGGACATGTTGCATCTTCCTCATCACGGAGCCTGTCTTTTTCTTTGAAACAGAGAAGGTCCCAGAGCGCAACAGCACGGTTTTGTACCATGCCCGCGATTGAGTTAGTGCCGCCGGGTTGGGCCACCTTAAATAAAGAAGTCCGTAATGAATTGACCCATATACGCTATGCCACGGTACGGAGGAGCGGGGTGGGGGGGCGGCGGTAGCGATGGTTAGATTGAGGTGGGGTGGGGGCGAACACCCACAAAGGGATTTTCGCAAAGACAATGATGTTTTTTTAGATGCGAGCTTAATCATAAATATATCAAGGAGCTGCAGCAGAAGGAGCGAAACAGGGTGTTTTTTTGGTGCAAATGACTACAAAGGAACGGGATACAATGTATCTTCCTTATTTATAAATGCCTATCTTTTCTACTACGCATAAAAACCAGCGTCTGTCGTCTGTCCGTTCCTTTATAAAGACCCATTCGTCCGATTTCGATGCTGACGTATAGGATGATTTTTCCGCAACTTGAGACTATTTAACGGCAGGCTTAAAAAAAATACGGGTGAAAATGGGGTTTAATAATATAGAAGTCACGCCGGAGCCGCAAGGACAGCATTAAACACATAACAAAACATGTATTTGATGCCAAATAGGATGCAAACAATCTTCTTACATAACGGAAACTATTACTTTCAATTTCTTTGCTGTTTCTGTTAGTGTAGCCTAATTAAAGGCACTTCAGAAACGCACTCATGGTTTTCAACATGTCGGTGTACAATCTAAGTAACCTTTCCTAACATATGCTTGATTACTGTGGCCATGCTACCACCATGACTTATGTATTCAAGATCATTGTTGACTGATACCATATAATATTCAATATATTTTCAAAAAACAAAATGGTTGCTATTCTTATGGTCTCTGGCTACAGGGTAACAAGTTAAGCTTTCCCTGTTATTTTATTTAACGTACTGTTATCCTGGCCTATCCTAAGACCACCCGCCAGGTGGGAAGACGACATCAAGTGCGTCGGCGGAAAGCAGTGGTTCCGTACCGCTGAGGGCCGGGAGGACTGGAAAAGGATTGGAGAGGCGTATGTCCAGCAGCGGACGCAAACACGCTGACTGACTGACTGACTATCCTGTAGCTAGAAATCATATAATGTCTCAAATAGTCATAAATGAAATATCCTTTGCGTTTAAAGTTCTTCTTATACTTATATGTCTACTTTTCAAGCTTTATACGCAGATAGAAAATATTTTTTTCCTTTTGATTCTATTTTTGTACTAATTAGAAGTCTTCTTGTCTAGTGTCCTTTGAAATCACGTGCACGCACACATTACGACTTAGATACGTGCACACAAGCATCATACAACTCGTTTACAAAACGACTTTGAAACAAAACAGATAGCGCAGGATACTCGCGACACGTACAAAGGACTCCGGAGGGTCCCCGGGGGCTGGGACTTTGTCTTCCGTCTACCTTGTCAAGGATATGTTTTTAATTGTGAGCGCGCGGAGAAAATTTACATGATCTTGTGATGTATGTCGCTTTTGGGGGAGAGCTTTCTCATTTCGGAGGACAATTACTCGTTGTTTTAGAGTAACGTGCATTTTTCACATAATAGGTGAGCATGTAAGCCAGGGGGATATATATGTTTGGTTGTAAAGTAATAACCTAGTAGCTTTTGAGCTATAGACCTCGCGAGTTTGTCTTTGCATAGCCTAAAACTGAATAGATGGTCACCGTGCACCCTAAAATAAAATCCAATTATTATTCTTGTATTTCTCCCACTTGGTACTAACTTAACGCTTTGGGTCTTTTGTTTTGTGATATTTCCAAAAACGGAAACAACAAAAGAATTCTATATAATATTCGAGCCTGCCCACAAAATTTTACGATAATCGGTTGAGGCATGCCCGGAGAACAGCTGGGCAGCCGGACGTAATGGGCTTAGAAATAGTAATGGGCCTAAGACCGAGCCTTGAAGTACGCCTTTAGTTATATCAGATTTAGCAATGAACACGTAGTTTTTCTTTCATTATTAACGTAAGTCACTTAAAGATATTGTTGACGGTTTTTTTGATAATTTTAAATAAATCCAATAGGTGCCCGCGAATGCCATGATATTCCAGTTTATTTAGTAGTGTAATGTACGCAGCCGTCGTGTCACAGCCTACCCACCGATACATTCTTCGTAGCCCCGTCAGTTGACGTTTGAAAAACCGGCGAAACATGTCGGCATTCAATATATACCACCACTACCACCTTGTAAGTACCTAACCTACAGTTTTACGTGGAATCCGAACCACGCCTAGCCTCAACGGTTGAAAACGGTCACCCATCTAGAACCTAACCGTCCTGATTGTTGCTTCACCAAGCTAACCGAATCGCAAGGCGTCGCGCCATAGTGCAGAGAGGGTGTAAACTGAAAAACTTATTCATATCTGTATTTAATTTAATTTCTGCTAAAACAATACTCTGCATCGGTCTACGAAATTATTTTTTATTAACATGTTTTAAACAATTGTGTGATGTAAACAAATTCATGATAAATCATTTAACTCTATTAATCGTGCGCCCACGGGCCCCCTCCCCCACCCCGCCCCCACCTTCGCCGCCGCCCAGCAGCCGCCCGCCCTGCCGCAGCCGCCGCCATTCTAAACGAGTTTCCGCAAACATTTTAATGAATAACACCTACTCTACAGCGCGGGAGCTCCAAGCTCGTGCGTATAGCAGGGATGTCACTTATCGTACGTTCTTACAGTTTTTTTTATAATGAGTGATGAAAATCAACTCACAAACTACTATCACGAAAGAACTTTCCCAGAAGCCCGATTCTGCTATTTGTCCAATTTCGTAACCATTTCGTATTAGTTATGTTTCCGTCAAACATAACACGCCAAGTTTCGAGTGCGGTTTTCAAAAATCGGTATTCAGCTAATTCACACACGCGTTTTGTTATTGTCTATGGAGTGGTTTGTCTTGCGCGCCGCCTACAGGGTAAAATAACCTGTCACGATTTTGACACTTATTTTCTCACTCAAATATGACATACGAAAAGAAAGAGACAGCGATATGCCAACGTAATGTAAAAAAGTGATATTCGAAGTTCGGCGATGCGATGCTCCGAATTTGACAAATACAATTCTCAAAACCGCAAGTTTTCGGCAAAACACACGGCCCACGAGAACATGGAGCGCGCGTTATGAGTTTTCGAACAAAACACAAACACAACGCATGCGTTTTGCAAACTGCGCTAGTTTTGAGAAAACACAAACATAACGCGATCAGTTATCAATACGCAGAATAAGGCTTCAGATATAGGAGACTGGACTTTTTGCAAAGATTATGAAAACATCAAAAAGACAAATAACAAACCGTTCAAAATTTCTAGAACCAAAGGTAAGTTTACCCCGTTACTGTTCTTACCGGCAGCTAAAGTTTGCAAAAAATCAGTCTTCCGTACTTGATAGAGTGTTTTTCTAGGACTGCTTTTGTCCATGAAACCCACGTCACGATGGTTCAACCGGTAGAAAACTTACGCTTAAATGTCTCACAGATCGGGCATATTTTTTTCATTAATGTGCTATACAGGATGGCATTAAAACAGTTTATAGCCTTTAAGGATGTTAATCGGTGTCAGAAACTTAGCCGATTCATTAAAATAACAGTGACGAAGTGAAAACATTACAAAGTTCCTCAATGCGAAATTGATTTATATAGGAATGTGACATGTATGTATTTACTCGTTTAATCGACCATGAAGCAAGGACACTTAATTAACAAAAGATCCCTGTAAAAATAACTACTTTACATACATGTCACATTCCTTGGAATAAGCGACGTTCATGCTTAGCACGAAAAAGTATATTTACTTGATTTATATATTTTTAACGATGCATAAAAAATAAAAATATTGTTTAATGTTGTTTTTAATTCGTAATGGGCTTATACGCTATGTACTCGTTTATTTTCACCCTGTACTTTCAGATAATCGGTTCGCACAGATGTAATATCAATCCGTAGCGGTGTCTGTCCAAAAATCACAACAACGTACTTATGAGTATGAACGCCACCAACCCTAGCGCAGGGGCGGAGCTTCGCGCGGAGTGGAGCAGAGTGAGCTAACAGTATTTAGCTGAGACAATGCGCTGCTCTGCGGAGCGGCGTGCGGCAGCGACGGCGCGGCGGTCGGCATACAAGATTAATCCCGCTTTGCCGTGCTGCTCGGCGGAAACTGCATCGACCGTCTGTAAAGAGCGGTATGCATTATACGTGTACTGTTCGTGCAAATGAATGTGTAGGTACACTCGGAAATATTGGTCCTTTTGCGAACGAAAAGCATCAATCGTTTGACTGGCTTTCAGAGTGGCAAAATAGATATTAGTATGAATTAAATAACTTGACATATTCACAATCAATAGTCTTCAGTATTTAGAGAAAAAAAAAAAGATATTTTAACAAATGTTTTTAGAGTTTTGCAGTGGTATTCCGAGAGCACCTGTTAACATTTTATACGAGATTAGCACCGGATTAACCATACGAAAACCGGTTTAGTCCGGCGGATTTAAGTTAGTCCGCCCACTCTGATACAGCCTATATTAATATAATATAATATAATAATCTTTAAGATAATTTACGTTACACACAAATTGTGAACAACCACGTAGTTGTAAACTTACAATAGTCTGAATGTATCTTAGGAATAGCGAGTGAGCTCTACTCCCGTACAAACGCAGTTTAATAATAATTTGAAAATCTCTGTTGCGTTTTACTTGACATTTGGTATTAAATATTAGGTAACAAATAGCTACGTCTGAATGTTTTTTTACTTCAAACAAAAGAAAAGTTTAATACCAATTTTCTTTTCTCTGTTGTTCGGGTATATTTTTCCTGACATATATATACACGGGTATATTTTTTGCTTGATATTAGATACCAAATATCAAGTAAAATAGAGCAGTGGTTTTAGAATTATTAGAAAACTACGTTTTTACGGGGAGTGTAAGTTTTTTTCTGCTGCTCTCTCTATTTGTGAGAAATACGGTTTTTTTTAAACAATAAATATATTTATTACTTTTTAGCAATTTGTTATTATCAATATTAAAATATTTTAGACTTATTTCTGTGCTTCACTCAATTTTTAAAACTAACAAATAAAATATACAAAACCCTTTTTGGGAGAATCGTCAAAACAACGAATAATTTGCTCGTTGACTCATAACTTTCCAAATGTGGCGTGATGTTACGCCGTTTCTCCGAAGGGATTAGCGCAGATGATAGAGCGCTATGCGGACGGTCACACCATACTCTCCTCTTCAACCAGTTATCAAGAAAATAATACCATTATTAAATCCACAGACCCTGCATGAGCGCGCTGTACTTATTAAATCGCCCATACGCTCGAACACAGTTACACAGCTTCCTTTACTCACACACAAATAGTTGAGCATTCCCCAGCGTGCACAGAACCCACCTGATCAAATAATTTGCTCGCTGCCATCTCTATCGAAACTAACCGCATTTTAGCAACATAATTATCACGACAAAACATAACTCAATCTGCACCTATCAAAGCTACCCCCTATGGCGAGGGGCCATTGGCCGGCGGCAGCTACCCCCGCGGCGCCGACCAATCGCCGAGCTCGCTCTGCGGCACGGGGTGGAGCGACGGGGGTTTTGAGGTGGTGTTTTTCGCGAATTTTGACAGTCTACGGTGAGTTCGCCGGGCAGAGGTTCCCGAGTGAACGGCTGCACCGAGTCGGAGAAGTTAGAACGAGGGAAAATTCAAAACTTGGTCGAATACTGGGATTATTTTATGGGACGCATTCATTTCAAGAAGTGTAAATTGTAGGTACAGTTAAAGCTATTGTATTCGGTGGTTTTATTTATATTGTTTGTAAAGCTGAAAAAACAACCCCTTGTTGAATAAAATTTAAAAAACTTCTGTGAACATTAAACTACTGAATGCACCACAGATAAAAATAAAAAGGTAAGATTCGGAATTAATTTGCTTATATTTGAATTTAATTGAAGTAATCCAACAGTACATAATTATATAGGGTATGATTACAACATTCTAACAAAAATTTACCAAATACATCAACATGTTTTAAACACAAAAATTCAAAAAAAGCACGTGTACCTATGTATATCGAAACATATGTATCAAATAACAGCTTTTCTCTATTTCTCCATCGTTTTACAAGTTTTTAATGTAAACGGACGGCTGAACCGACGTAAGATGTGACTAAATTTGTGTGTGAATTCGATCAATTCTTCACCAATCAGAAGCGGATGTCAAATATTTCACCCAAAGATATGACATACAGGTTTCTGATTAAAAAGGTGGTATACATTTATTTGATAACATTATTAAATAAACATTTTAACAACATTAAAAGGAAAAAAAGGGAGAAACACCCAGAGCCAAGATTTTAAAAGACTTCGTCCAGCGGCGACACGTGTGTCAGTTTTCCCATCACGCTTGCTGCATTGCACCCCTGGATAGCAATGCTCAGTCTTTGTGTTAAATAACTTGCTGACATTTTGTCTCCAGTTAAGTCAATAATTTTCTTTCCAATTTCATAAATGAAGGATTTGGCCCTCTCACACCACGGCCCGAAGGTTATTGCCTGGTATTTTTTTATTTTTAATCTTGCTGCTGAGTCGGCAGCCGACGTGTGAGGGGGCCAATGTGTCCACACTGGTGCGGAACATTGGTTCATGCTTCTGATTGGTGCAGAATTGATCGAATTCCATCATTCAACGCGAAACAGGCAGGGAATGCGCCTTAGTAGGTAAACTAAGGAATGGACTCTCTGCCGAGGTATTTCCCCCCAATTAGTGTAAAGAAGCACCTGGTCGGCCGGCACGGTCGCAGCCCCCGTGAAAGGTTGAAAGACTATGGGCGTCGCTGGGCGCCTCTTATGCTTACGCCATTTGCTGCGCCTAAAATTAAAAATAAACAAAAAATTGTTAAAATATAAAGATTGATATGTTTTTATGTTAAGCGCGGCATATGGCGCACGCCAGCACCTCACTAAAAGGCCATGGGCTTTCGGACTTTCACAGGGGCTGCAAAAACCGTGATAGATTCTATCATGTCACCGTCATATATTTTATAACAAACAAGATGAGGTTCCCGGCACTGTTCGCATCTCCCGCTCGTAGCGCTCCCCAAGGATCGTAGCGTGATGTTATAACATATAACATTACTCTGAGTCTATAACCATTGCCTTTAGTCTAAGTATAAAAAATTGGGCTATTAAATGCAAAGGCAAAGAGCGCTTTCGTACAGCATTATTTTATTAGATTTAGATTATTGCTCGAAGAAAAAATATTCTAGACACTAGAAAACCCTAGAATCTAGAGATAGCAAGATTAAAAATGCTAACACAGAATGCTTATTACTACGTAAAATAGTCCTAGTTGACAAATTAATATTTTCAGATATTTTTTTACCTTCTACTGACTGGGTACCCCGGTATCCCCTTCATTAACTTATTATGTTATCTTTATGTATGTGTACTGAGTATCAACATTTTATTTGCGTAAATTATTAATCAAATCATGTGAGTTGATACTTATTAAAATAAATCACTGTACACCGGATTTTGTTTATTATTAATTTTAGTTTTGTTTATTACTAGTTGGTTGTCAGATCAGAATCCCATCAATGGGTTTATAAACAATATTTAGTTGTTCTCAAATCGTTATATTTTTGTTATTTCTGTTAGTTGTAGCATTTTTAGAGATAATATAAGTGTTTTGATTAATATTATGTCTGCCTAAAGAACCAATACGGTAAAAATAACTAAATAAGTAAATAAATAAATAAGTAAGTAAATAAATAAGAATTGTTTTTCTTATTTATTTACTTATTTATTTATTTATTTACTTATTTAGTTATTTTTACGGTATTGGTTCTGTAGGCAGACATAATATTAATAACAACGATTGTTGTTTTTGTGTTTGTTGTAGAGACAGCAACATGACCAGTGTTTTGATTAAAGTTTCGATTTTAAACCCAAGCCGAGTCGGAAAGGGCCACCTTTCAGACTCGGCGACGCGACGGGACAAACTTATTCGCGGGCACGGCATAAAATCCTTCTTTGAAATAAAACCGGCCAAGTGTCGCTCCAGACTCGCAAACGAAGGGTTCCGTACCATCGTACAAGTTTTAACACAAAACAAATCAGATTTTTTCGTATGGGTTCCCTTAAAAAAAATATTTTATTTATTTTATCTATTTGTTGTCATAGCGGCAAAATAAATATACACTCTGTGAAAATTTAAGCTACCTACGTATTACGGTTAATGAGATACATCCCTAATACAGGCGGACGGACGGACGGACAGCAGAGCCTTAGTAATAGGGTTATGTTGGCACCCTGTGGGTACGGAACCCTAAAAATAACAGTCTTCGTGAAGGATGCAACACGACCACAAAGCAAACAATGCGCATAGTGTTTGATTTGGTTAGATTTACAAACATTTTAATGACAAAACGACTCACGAACGAAAATCAAATAAAAACTAAACTGATTTTGAATCTTCATTGAGCAATCTAGGCTCGATCACTAGAATTTTTTTGTTTCCTTGGTGTGGTCCAAACTTGTATAAAACGCGCAAAAAATTAAAATTTTCGGGCCCTATAACTTATAAACCAAAAATGATTTTTTCATGGTCATCAAGCATTAAATTAATTAAATGAAATAAAGCTGTTTTGAGCATAATTTTGGATTTACGACAAATTAATACTTAATGTTTACGGATATACAGTGTTAAAAAGGCTCACTTCTTTCCGACGTTTCGACCACCACGTTGCGGACATTATCAGGACATCGTCGGAAAGAAGTGAGCCTTTTTAACACTGTATATCCGTAAACATTAAGTATTATGTCGAACAACAGTGAAAATCTAAATAAACATATTTACGACAAATTCTTTCCACTTCTGTATGGGGAGTTAAGCGGGAAGGGAACACTCCCGGCGGATTTTTTCTTCGTCTGCAGTAGAGTAGTCAGTCAAGAGCGTCCGTAGGAGGAAAATAATTTACTTTTTCCCAACATACAATTTAGAACAATTGCAAAATTCAACAAACACATTTGTGGAGAAAAAAGGCGCCAGCTCAGCATTTTGTGCTGCAGATCCCTCTTGACGAGTGAACTACAACGCTGATAAACGCTCTTTATGTGCAAATTCGACGGCGGAAAACAGTGGTTCCGTACCGCTGAGGGCCGGGAGGACTGGACAAAAATTGGAGAGGCGTATGTCCAGCAGTGGACGCAAACACGCTGACTGACTGACGCTGACTGACGCTGACAATATACCCAAACCATCTCAAAATATCATCCTCAAATCTCGTCACCCGTTCCTTCAATGACAATGCTTACTTACCCAACTCATCCGGAAAACTCACTCAGCGCGAATTTTCCTTAAACATTTAATTATATACTATCAAATCTGTTAAAATTACTGTACCTGTTGAAACTAGACAGTTGCACGCCTGATTTGTAGTCACCTGTAATGTTTAATCAGTTAAGATAGCCGTTTTAAAATCATCTGATACGTCAAACGTGTTATTTGCGGTACTATTCATCGTTTAAAATCACTGTATAATGTTAACTGTGATTCTTACCGTAAAACATTAATAGTAATGAAAAATACTTTACCATAAATGATAGAACTTTCACTTAACAGAGAACATTTTTTTCAGTGAACGAACATTCGATTTGTAAGCGTACTGACTGGCCGGTGCTACCATCAGTGTATTATCACTAAAACGTGGCTACGCTACTGATTTACGTTTTTTGTCGTTACTTGATAGTTCCAACTCTCGCCACTTTCAACTCCAGTTGTAACGATGGAACATATTATTTCTAAATCAATTTATAGCAAACTGTGTTAGTGTAAAAAGTGGGTGGAGTGGATAATCTCTAGTTTGTACTCGTATAGTTATTATAGATCTCTCTTCTTTCTTCTTCAGGCGAAAAATATGGACTGATATTTGATTTTAAAATTATCCCTACCATAGATTGTGCACTCCACGCTGACTGTAGTTAGTTCGCTTTGAAGTTCTTACGTGCCGTTGGAACTCGAGAAAACTAGTAAGCTGATTCCACGGAAGCTAATTCGTTAAGCAACTCATTCGCCGGCGTTTCATTTCATTTCATTGATTTATTCAACTTCTGGTAGTAAAACTACACTAAGTCATGTCACAATTTGATTGATCCGCGGATTCGATCAACCGTTGCTGCCATTTTATGTAAAGGTGGCTACGTCGCCCCCATACGAACTATTATCGGATGCTACTCCTTGCCTTTCATGCTCGCTGTTTACACCTTAAGAAAAGAAGTAGCGAAAAATCTACAGACGACCCACTGGTAAACTACCCCGCAGGCATGGCGGGCCCGTACCTGTCTCCGCTGGGTGGGGACCTCCTGACGGAGTACATGTTCGGGCGGCGTCGGCAGCGCCGCAACCGCACGACTTTCACGCCGCAGCAGCTGGCGGAGCTGGAGGCGCTGTTCCAGAAGACGCACTACCCGGACGTGTTCCTGCGAGAGGAGGTCGCGCTGCGGATCAATCTGTCCGAGGCGCGCGTGCAGGTAACCTAACCTTGTATTCACGCCATAATAACTAGCAGAGCTGGAGGCTCTTTTCCAAAAGACTTAGTACCCAGACGTGTTCCTGCAAGAGGAGGTCGCGCTGTGGGTCAATATGTCAGACACAAGAGTGAAATTAACCTAAGCTCAGTAACTAGTAGAGCTGTAGGCTCTGTTCCAAAAGACGCACTACCCGGACGTGTTTCTGCGTGAGGAGGTCGCGCTGCGGATCAATCTGTCCGAGGCGCGCGTGCAGGTAACCTAACCTTGTATTCACGCCATAATAGCTAGCAGAGCTGGAGGCTCTGTTCCAAAAGACGCACTACCCGGACGTGTTCCTGCGAGAGGAGGTCGCGCTGCGGGTCGGTCTGTCCGAGGCGCGCGTGCAGGTAACCTAACCTTGTATTCACGCCATAATAACTAGCAGAGCTGGAGGCTCTTTTCCAAAAGGACTTAGTACCCAGACGTGTTCCTGCAAGAGGAGGTCGCGCTGTGGGTCAATATGTCAGACACAAGAGTGAAATTAACCTAAGCTCAGTAACTAGTAGAGCTGTAGGCTCTGTTCCAAAAGACGCACTACCCGGACGTGTTTCTGCGTGAGAAGGTCGCGCTGCGGATCAATCTGTCCGAGGCGCGCGTGCAGGTAACCTAACCTTGTATTCACGCCATAATAGCTAGCAGAGCTGGAGGCTCTGTTCCAAAAGACGCACTACCCGGACGTGTTCCTGCGAGAGGATTCGCGCTGCGGATCAATCTGTCCGAGGCGCGCGTGCAGGTAACCTAACCTTGTCTTCACGCCATATTAGCTAGCAGAACTGGAGGCTATTTTCAATAGACTCAGTACCCGAACGCGTTCCCGCAAGAGGAGATCGCGCTGTGGATCAATCTGTCAGACACAAGAGTGAAATTAACCTAAGCTCAGTAACTAGTAGAGCTGAAGGCTCCGTTCCAAAAGACGCACTAACCGGACGTGTTCCTACGAAAGCAGGTCGCACTGCGGGGCAGGAATTCTAACCAGTCGTGACAACATTGTTACTTGCCGGGCTGGAGGTCGCCCTGCGGATTTATCTATGTTAATAGAGTGCGCGTGCAGGTAACCTTAACCACCCTTCACGACATTGTTGCACTACTGCACCTGCGAGAGGAGGTCACACTGTGTGTAAATATGTCGGAGGTATGAGAAATTGGGAACATTGTTACAGAAGAATCATAAACCGGTAGTGCTTCTGACAGAAAAGGTTGTGCTGCAGATAATTCGGTCGGAAGGACGCGTACTGGTTAGTTACTTAGCAGTGCTCGAGGATTCTTAAAATGTCCAAGTAAAATTGTCTTCTATGATTATTAAACTATATAACAAACCACAGGGTCGAAACCCAGTATGAATATTGTATTTCTATGATTGAAATTTGCTTTTTCGTCGAGAATGCGAGAGAAGTGGGTTCGGAGACCTTTTAAAACCGTGGGTTTCATTCCTTCACTAGGTATAAGTATTAAACCCGCTTGGTTTGATTTGTGTTGACGCGTTATTGGGCAGTTCCTGAAAGTTTTGATCGCTTGTGGACTGCCTTTGATTTGATTTATTGCCTAGCAACAAGAATACGGCGCTATTGAATCGTCCGTTAGTTACTTCGTGTGGTCCAAAGTGTAGGGGGCCACCCGGTAAAAGTGGTTCAAAAGCCGACGTGCCAAGTGTCGCAGGCAGGCACGCTATCCTGATCTACCTACATTCACTAGTACCATTATTATTTTTCATTGGAAGTGGTTCAACAGCCGCCCGGCATCGCGGGCCGGGACCGTGTGCCGTCTCTACCTACATACGTTTACTGTTACCATGATTATTTTGCATTGCAAGAGTGGTTCAAGTGCCGCGGTACCAAGTGTTGCAGGCAGGCAGAAATATGTTCATTGCTACCATTTTGCTTTGCATTGCAGGAGTGGTTCAAGAGCCGGCATGCCAAGGGTCGCAGACAGCCACGGTATGCATTCTCTATCTATGTATTACCTCTTACATTTTACTTTGCAGGTGTGGTTCCAGAACCGTCGTGCGAAGTGGCGCAAGCAGGCGCGGCTGCAACTGCTGCAGGACGCGTGGCGCATGCGCTGTCTTGGCCTCGGCTCGCCACCTGTCATCATGGGTTGGTTACTTAACATACTATTTCTGTGTCTTTTTTAGGGTTCCGTACCCAAAGGGTGAAAACGGAACCCTATTACTAAGCCTCCGCTGTCCGTCCGTCCGTCCGTCCGTCCATCCGTCCGTCCGTCCGTCCGTCCGTCTGTCCGTCTGTCACAGGGCTGTATCTCAGTAACCGTAACAGGTAGACAGCTGAAATTTTCACAGAGTGTGTATTTATTTTGCCGCTATAACAACAAATAGGTAAGATTAAAAAATAATTAAAATAAAAGGCGGCTCCCATACAAAAAACGTGATTTTTTTTGTTTTATTTTTTACGATGATACGGAACCCTTCGTGTGCGAGTCAAACTCGCACTTGGCCGGTTTTTGATAGTTAATTTATTTCATAACAGAAAAAATCCAAAACATATTAAACCAAACTAAATGTAAAATATGTCCTCCAGCGAGGCCGACACGGCGGGATCATTCCCATCACACTCGCAGTATTGCCTCTCTGGACAGCGAGGCTAATACGATGTGTCTATATTTCGCATCAAGAGTTGTCATATCAGTAAACTTAAAAGTATCCCAGGTAATTATAGGGAAGCAAATTGCAAATAGGCTGACCTACATAACCTTTCCCGACCAAACCTAAATAAAACCTAATCATACCCAATCATGTAGAAGATTGTTCTTTTCAGAGCGTTTTTCGTACATTTTGATGTTTGCTAGGAAACTTGTAAGTCATTTTGAACCGACTTCATATGTATATTAAAACTCTCCTGCAAGATAAATTATATGTTTTATGCAACAATTGGTACCAGAATATATTAAGTTGATCTTTAGTGATAATACTTTACAAATTAGTCATCTTCAAATTGTCTTATACGTTGGGTTATTCATAAAGTGATACAAAATAATATGTGACAATGATTAATTATCCCTGTGATTGACAACAAGCAATATTGATTGATCTTTAAGTGGGTATGTTTACATAAATCATTTAATCAATTTGTAATGGTTTTTTGGACTTGGATACTGAAGCTGCAATACGAGGTTCATCCCAAAATAAATTAGCTACTTACATTTATTGTTTTGATTTAAGATATCCTTCGAAATTTTCCAACATATTACTGAAGTATTCTTTTCTCTTTTCTTTGCGTCTAAACCATTAGAAAATAACTTGTGACCACTGCTCTTAGACATGTCTAACTCGAATTTGTAAGCAGCAAACCTTTTAATATTCCTTTCATTTTGTAACATAAAAAAATTGCACGGTGCTAGGTCAGGGGAACAAGGCGGGTAAAGTAAGATGGGCACATTTTTTCTTAAAAAAGTCTGGACTGAGGCATTTTCGTGGTTCCAGAGAAGGTGCCGGGGTTTCCTGTTCAAAGCCTTCAGAGTGAACCGTTCTGTGATCCTCTAGCACTATGCTTATTCGTTGAGTTTGTGAGGCGCCCATCTCGAACAACACTCACGGCGATAGAGGTAGTCGTAAATTATAATTTGCATTCCTGATACCCAGTTTACGCTCGAGCCTTACATATGCAATTCGTAAATTTTTACTAACGATTGTTTCGACTGCTCGAACGTTCCGAAAGAGAGAGCTTCCGCTCAACTACACATACAAACGTGGAAAGAAGATCATGCCCATATTTCTTGTCAGAGATCCAAAATTGCTTTATTGGATCGAACTAGTCTGATGACCATTGGCAGTGTAAAATTGTGTTTGGTTTCTAAGTTATAAGGTCGGAAAGTTACAAATCTTCGCGCATTTTATTCAATAAGTTTGGAGGTGGATTACTCAACGATAAAATAAAACATCTTAAAAAGATTGGTCATCAGACTTAGCTGAAGTCTTCTTCTTTCATGAAGATTATAATGAATTTGGTTTTGTTTTTTTTTAATAAACTGATTCAAATTTTCGAGTATTCATACATTACCCGTACCGTACACGTTCGATTCCCGGTCGGAAAACAATGTTTCCAAAAATCGAATACGGCAGTTTTCGTTTTTATCAAAATCGGCCTCTTGACTCCTTTCAGTATTTTTTCCTATTTTTTATAGTTTCGGATTTAGCGCTGAATGCTTACTTGAAAAAATCAGCCTGTTTATTTGAAAAATGTTACGGCTTTTCACGCGGCAGGAAGATACATTCCGTTGTCAAGGAGCCATCAGCGGTCGTCTGCTGCGTACGAACGTGGCGGATGCCTTCTTGACAACGGGCTGAATGATTCGCTTGAAACGTCGGAGAATGTCTCTTCCTGCCGCTTAACCGCGGTCATCTCAAAAGTATCATCACCCTGTTTATTATTTAAATAACATAAAGATAAAAATAATAACGCCCGCGGCACGATCGGCCTCTCATGGAATTTAGCGTGATGTAAAGTAATGCTTTGAAAAAATACGTAGACTGTACAAACTTCATCAAAATATTAAATTGAGGCAGGCACAACCCTAGAATCAAAACCGTTAAAATACGAGAACTACATAACTGATTTGTCCGTGTGTTTACTAATTTCGTGTTATCCGGGTTAAATATATTCTTAAACTGGTTGGCGAAATATACGTTGAACCGAAACCAATTATGCCTATAAAACTGGTAAATTATTTATACCTCAAAGTTTGCGAAAACCGTAACTTGTGCCATAAAACAACTCAAACAGCTGTGAACCTAGAACGGAGTCTTCGTGAGGACGTGGGAGCAACGACTCGGAATGATTTATTGAAATAGGTAAAATGTCAGCATCAAACACCGTTAGCTCTGACAATACCACTAAACGTATAGCAACCAAATAAAGCGGCGGTATTGAATATACTCCCACGCACGTAATTGTGGTCAAAGATACGATCGCCATGCACGACGCATGGTGGCGTGGGGTTCCGAAGCCAATATGGAAAACACCGTTTAGGTGGTTTTTTTTATGTGACTGGACATGGATGGCTATACCAAATATCAATATACCAAACTTAACGTCAGATATTAGCTCAACAAACCACATGGAAACTAGGCGCCATGCCAGGACCTTATATTTTGCTCGGCTACATTGAACTGGGTGGAAAACACGGACAATTTTCATTGTCGCTTGGACCATCGTTCATTCAATGCTATGGTACCAACCCCCTATTAAGTAAGGAAGTTTTACGTGGAATCCGAACCAGGGCCAGTCTCAACGGTTGAAAATGGTCACCCATCCAGAAACAAAACGCGCTCAGAGGTGCTTACCCAGCTTATCGATTCGCAAGGCGTCGAACCACTGGGCTACCGGGGCTGACAAAATACATATTTTTGTTTTTAAAATACGAATATTCTGGTAATACTTTATCATATGGCGTACGTCAAGAGCTCACAGAAAAGGCGCCCAATGACGCCCATGGGCTTTTGAAATTTTACGGGGGCCGCTAAAATCATGCCGGCCAGCCAAGTGCTTCTTCACACTATGGTTGAAGGACCCCAGGTTTTACTTTCAGGGAAATACTTCGGCAGGGAGTGGATTCCATAGTTTACCATTGGAAGCGTTGTAAGTGCAAAAGCTACTCTCCTTGTTTATTTTGTGTGATGAACCGTACGTGTTCACACTCTTTACTAGTCCAAATATTTATACAGCATGTCAGTAGACTTTTCAGTAAAACTGGTTTCGGGTAAAGAAATAATGAAAGGGGACTGTAGTAGAATTCGAAGATGGAAGATTTTCGATGCATTGGTTTTGTTATTGCCATCCCAACACAAAAATAAATCTGGTTCAAGAATCCCATTGTATGTGACGTGTGGTCCAAGGCTAAAGGAGGATGGGAAAAAAATGTATGGGAGTTTTCACCAGAAACCAATATCATTATTCGGGTAAAGATCTAATAAATAGAAAATTTGTCACACACACTCTTCAACATGAGCGATCTTGTACAGTAAAACATTCGTATTTTTTTAAATTGTCGTCTAATTTTTTATTATTTATTATGTTTGCGTGGACTGAGGGAAGATAAAATGTAGATCTCAAAATTATAAAAAACCTAATTATGACGAAAAGTAAAAATAGACTCAAAGATAAGTCTAAAAAGACATTTGAAATGGATCGTAGTATAGAATAAAATATTACACTTTAAGAACCTTTCTGTAGCTTTTGCTATTGGTTTATGATACCAAAACGCCCGTTCTTCTTTTGCTCTCGTTTTATTACTTTAAATGAAAAATCTTTCCTAAAATTGGGAAAGATTCCTTTTTTTGTGGTTATTTGTGATATCACGAACACACCTTCTAACCTAAAAACTCGTTTCAAACAGTAACCGCAAAGCATCCATCATCCAAGAAGGCATTGACCTTACAGTAAAATATTTGCGGAACCCTAAATATTCATCGCGGAGGCGGGACAAGGAATCGTAAGAGATTTAGCAGAAACGGGTTTCGAAGATCCAAGTCATTGACCATGCTAATGTGAAACGTTGAATCATCTCCATATTAATGTAGGTAACTTACGAGCTCATGTATTGTCATTATTTAAATGTAAACTTTATATAAATTTTACCATTTACCATCATCGTTGTAACTTACATTTTCCTTGTATCACCTTCACTGAAAATGTTTCTGTTGCTTTTTGCAGGCCGACCAAACCAGCTGAACTCTCCCGATATGCCTGGATCACCATTAGACAAGGAATCAGGGGAACTCTCTTCTCCCCCAGACAGCAGAGACATAAGCCCATCTCCGGATCCTCGAGACAATTTTATGAGTGAACCAATGCCTGGACACAACGAAGCACCAATGCACTCAGATGAACAGCTTCCATCGACTTACCGAAATCATGAAACAGCCGGTATCCCTCATCACATGCCACCACCAGCATACCGATTTCCAACTATGATGATGCCTCCTGATGGACCAGAACATGGCGCCACGGATCTGCGTGTGAACACAGCTAAAGCTCAAAATGGATGCCCATACTTCACCAATGCTGAATCTATCGGAAATCAAAATTTAGAAGTACCACACAATCTAGCATATAGACCCATCGACCGATCGGAAAATATCGGCATACATATTCAACCTAAAACGGCCCAAGATGAACTAGGTCAAATGCGTAGCGACAACCAAAGAGCTGACATGTCTGATAACGATTCGGACTCAGAAATAGATCTAACGTCACACTCATCAAGGGATGACGACATCAGGGACTCCGAGAGACTAGCGAGTAAGATCCTGGCCATCGAAGTCCATCGCAGCAGTGAAACAGTTCTCAATGACATGGTACCGAATGATCTGAGCTTAAGAAGTAATATAAACAACTCTCAATCCACTTAAGAAATATATTTTGATAGATCTCAATATTATAACCCATTTTAATCTGATCTCAAATCTAGTCATAATATTTAGCTTGAAGGCTTACCGCACGTATGCTCGACGTTTCGGAGCCTCACGTGGGCTCCTTTTTTCAGGATAACGTGCCTACCTCCGTCGCAAGAGGGTAATTCTCCTAAAGATGAAGCTGATGTGAGGCTTCGAATCGTCGAGCATTACGCCCTTCTAAATATTAGAAACCAACTAAATATTACAGTTATGTCCGGCGTAAGTACTAAAACAGTAAAATCTAGTCATATTTCTTACGATTCCTAGGAACTAGAAATACCATAGATATATAAATAGATTGGTTACAATATAAGGCAGGAGTGATTAATGTATTCTCGAACATTTTTGAATAAAGAGACTATGGCAATATACTTAAACAGGTTTAGTAGAAAGTAGAATGTTTCAATATGTACATATATGTCTGGTAGTATTTTTATCGGGAAGGTTATGTAAATAAATGTTTTGTCAAATAAACTCTGCCCGAATAACTTGTCTTAGTGATTTTGATCAATATTACTAGAAAGTATCTATATACCCAGGAATAAAGGCTTCGATGGGAAATAACTTACCTAGATTAACTTGCCATTCAACGCTTCGCACTTCGTCTACAGATAGTAAAAGTATTCCTAAATTTGCCACCCATCGATATGTTGGCACCAAATGACTTTTTCATAAATTTGATAGCCAAAGCATTAAAACATTCTTGAAAATTAAAGTAACATATTGTTTTATGTAACTCGACATGGATTGCTACTAATATGATAATAGACTAACACTCTGGAAGGAAAACACGGACAATTTTTCATTGCCGCTTTGACTAACTTTTCATCCAGTGATGGTACCGACCTGAGCGGGCTTAACCCTACCTGCAGCTAGTAAGTGAAGGGGACCTACAGTTTTACATGGAACCATGTAACATTTGGCATTCGTAATGTAATTCACTCATCCAAATCAGAAATAGAAAGAAAGCGGTACTTGAATTACTTACCTCTCGCATGAGAAACAAGGCCCCTGTTACGATGCATACCGGTGTTTATTCAGAGTTTTACACTCCATTGAGTTTAAATTAGAGAATAACCTTTTCAAATTGTTTGAACTGAATGTGACAAATTAGTAGTTGAAAACGATTCAAATGTTGATTCAACAAAAATATAAATACACTTGCTGAGGTACCCGGCTCCGCTCGGGTCAGTGTCGTATTGGACTGATTTATTTTCTGGATATTACATAAGTTCTCCATACAAACTTTCATGCCCTTTTTTACCTCCTTCGAGTTAAATTATCGCCTATAATAGCCTATATCCTTCTCCACCCCGTACCCCTGAGTGACGCCTACAAACTAGAAAACGCATAGCAAGCCGAGCGGAGTGATATCTTTCGAATGGAATGTCCGAATCGAATAATTCAAAAAGTTTAAAGTATTGAAACAGTCTTAAATAATAATTTATTTATTTTGATAAGGAATAATACCTAGGTAAAAATAAAGAGCCTTTTCTAGCGGCGGTATTTAAATTTTTATTTTAAAATAAATGCACTCTTATTATGACATAACTATTTTAGTGGCGACATTTGTTGTAGACATGTATTCTATAAAAGGTTTGTACATCATTTTGTTCAATCGTGAATATTTTTCGCAGCGCACGCGATGTTAGGAACATTCTTGGTCATTTTTTTGCACCTTGGGTTACGTTATCGGAGTTTTGGTAAGGATCCCTAATTTTTTTCTCAATAAAATATAGCCTATGTTACTTGGAGATACTGTACCTTTCTAACGGTGAAAGAATTTTTCAAATCCGTCTAGTAGTTTCGGAGCCTATTAAATTCAAACAAACAAACAAAAAATCAAACCTTTCCTCTTTATAATATTGGTATAGATAAAAAACAAAATCGTCCGCTAAATTCGTAAACAACAGCCCGTGAATTATGCCTGCAAACATTTGTTAAAGTATTTTTGCAGAATGCATAATCCCAACACAAAAAATATTAGGTCGGGGAAAAAGTCTTTTCGCATTATAGTATGTATGAACTTGTAATAAAATCTCTTTGGCTATACTATTTGTATTTGGCTGGTTTTGGTATCATTGAAAGTTTAAATTTTAAAGAACATAATTCCAAATTCAAATTAGGAAAATGTGTGATTCTCATTTGTTTTTCGTACTGTCAAAATGAGTGAATCTAATGAAGAAATTCGATACATTTTAAAATTTTACTACAGAAAAGGTAAAAATGCAACGCAAGCCGCGAAAAAAATTTGCGATGTTTATGGACCTAGTGCAGTGTCTGTGAGAGCAGCACAAATTTGGTTTAAGCGTTTTCAATCCGGAAATTTTGATGTCAAAGATGCACGTCGCTCTGGTCGCCCTATTACGGATAAAATGGATGCCATTTTTGAAAAAGTGGAGCAAGATCGGCATATCAGTAGTTACGACGTAGCTGAAGAACTAGGAATTGACCACAAAACAGTTTTGGCGCATTTGAAAAAAACTGGGTACACAAAAAAGCTCGATATTTGGGTACCTCACGAGCTCACTGAAAGAAACCTAATGAACCGTGTACTCATTTGTGATTCTTTATTACGACGTAATGAAACTGAACCATTTTTGAAGAAGCTGATAACTGGTGATGAAAAGTGGATCACGTACGACAAGAACGTGCGAAAAAGGTCGTGGTCAAAGGCCGGTCAAGCTTCACAGACTGTGGCGAAACCCGGGTTAACTCGCAACAAGGTGATGCTGTGTGTGTGGTGGGATTGGAAGGGCATTATTCATTATGAGCTGTTACCACCAGGCAGGACCATCGATTCTGAACTCTACTGCGAACAACTGATGAGATTAAAGCAAGAAGTTGAGAGAAAGCGACCGGAATTAATCAACAGAAGGGGTGTGGTTTTTCATCATGATAACGCTAGACCTCACACATCTTTAGCCACTCAGCAAAAACTAAGAGAGTTTGGCTGGGAGGTGTTAATGCATCCGCCGTATAGTACTGACCTTGCACCTTCAGATTTCCACCTGTTTAGGTCTCTTCAGAATTATTTAGGCAGTGTCAGGTTAACATCACGAGAGGACTGCCAAAACCACTTGTCGCGGTATATTGATCAGAAGTCCCAATATTTCTATAGCAATGGGATCATGTCCCTACCTACAAGATGGCAAAAAGTTATCGAACAAAATGGTACCTACATACTTTAGTTAAATGTAAATAAACCATATTAAAAAATGTTTTGAATTTTCTTAAAAAATGCGAAGAAACTTTTTCCCCAACCTATTATTTGAGTCGTGCGTGCTACGTCGCAAAATATAAGTTATGCGAAATGAGTCACAAAAAGCAAAGTGTATTGTTTCCTCATGGCCGCCACCGCTTCACTGGCCACCGCTTCACTGGTTCACCAGACATCGAGACACTACCTCTTCGCGTATCCAATGACAATTCCGGCGGGAGCCGACTACTGGAATAGATTTCACTATAATTGTCTTCGAAGAAACCGAATCCGTGTCCAAATTGTTAATAGAGCCGCGTATCGACACGAATTACCTACACGTGTCGTCTTTTTACCGGACTCCGGTTGAGAATAATTGGAGTCTTTGTCTTTCAATTTAGCTAATCGTAGTGTCTGTCATTCGATCGAATATGAAAGTGTATTTGATGAGTGTTTTCTATCGTCTGTATCAGGTACAGTACCAGGAGGAGTTATTTGATGTGAATTCGTCTTCCCTGTTCCACTCCAGGGGGTAACCGGCGTGAGATGTGCGAGGCAAATGCGAGGGAATTAGATCAATTCTGTGCCGGAATACTTTGTTAGCTTCCCTCGTTTGTATATTTAAATTCTTCCTAGTTTATTTAGAAATGTACTAGTGGCTCTGAGCTGTAGACCTCACGAGTCTGTCTTTGAAAAGCTTAAAACTGAATAAATGTTCAACAAAATCCTATTAATATTATTATTGTATTTTTCTCACTGAACCTATAAAATTCTTAACGCTTTTTAGGGTTCCGTACCCAAAGGGTGAAAACGGAACCCTATTAATGAGCCTCCGCTGTCCGTCCGTCCGTCCGTCCGTCTATCACAGGGTTGTAGCTCATGAACCGTAATAGGTAGGCAGCTGAAATGTTCACAGAGTGTGTATTTATATTGCCGCTATAACAACAAATAGGTAAAATAAAAAATAAAAAAATTAAAGGGGGGGTCTCATACAAAAAACGTGATTTTTTTAGTTAAATCTTTTACAACTACGATACGAAATCCTACGTGTGAGAGTCCGACTCGCACTTAACCGGTTTTTTTTAAACATTTTTCGAAACGCCTTTTTGAAAAATTAAAAAAAAACTGAATCGACGAGATAGGTTGCGAAAGGTGACCTGTATAGGAGAATATACCAAATGTTTGGTCAAGCTGAACCCATACTGAAACGAAGCTCTTCGCTCGGATGATAACTAATATCAGTTTTGATCGTAACTGAGGGTTGCTTACCTCGCTTCGCTCTGCAATTGAGTATGTTCATGCCTACATAATTAGCTGAAGTCAATTCGAGTGACTTGCATTGTGAAGTAGTCTGTACTTTGTTTCATTGTCACTGTGAATTTCGAAATAATGCATCAGCAATTTACTGCTTCGCTTACATAAGTGGTGATGGATACCACAGATGTCAGCCTCGGTAGCTCAGTGTGCGACGCCTTGCGAATCGATAGGCTGGGGAAGCACCTCTGAGCGCGGTTAGGTTCTGGATGGGTGACCATTTTCGACCGTTGAGGCTGGCCGTGGTTCGGATTCCACGTAAAACTGTAGGTGCCCGTCCCTACTTCCTAGATGTTAGGGTTAATCCCGCCCGGGTTGATACCATCGCATTGAATGAACGAAAATTATAACTGATTGGAGTTTTTTTTTTTATGTGACTGGACATCGATGGCTAATACCACAAGTTCTGTCATGGTATTAGCCCAACACACCACATGGGAACTAGGTGCCATGCCAGGACCTTCCTTATATTGCACGGCTACATTGAACTGGATGGAAAACACGGACAATTTTCATTGCCGCTTCGACCATCGTTCATCCAATGCGATGGTACCAACCCGGGCGGGATAAACCCTACCACCTAGTAAGTAAGGAAGGGGACCTACAGCTTAACGTGGAATCCGAACCACGGCCAGCCTCTCTCAACGGTCGAATGGTCACCCATCCAAGACCAGACCGGACCCAGCGTTGCTTAACTTCGGAGAGCGATCGCCGAAGTGTCGCGCCACTGGGCCACTGAGGAGTGTTCTGTGGGTGTTTAAACTATTGTCTAAGATTGGCTTACCACAGTTATTTTCCTCGGTCCTTCTGGCCGACGTTTCGAACTGTCCCGTGCAGCTCATTTTCAAGGCGAGTGCGTGCGTGCGGCTGGGCGCACGTTTGACAGACCACTGTCAAAAATGGACAAAAATAAATCTGCGATTGCCGAGCACGCCGACTCCGGAATACACCACTGGATAAGATTCGATCAGGTGAAGATGTTGTCCACCGAAAAACGATTCTTCCCAAGGATTATCCGTGAGTCCATCGAGATTTCGAAGCACGTAAATTTTAATAGAGGAGACTCGTACAAATTGTCAGCAGTCTGGAATCCGGTTCTGGCTCCTCTGAGATGTAGCAAGTCCGACTCCCCACACAAGCATTCGCAGGAAGATGTCGTCAGCTCATTCTGCACATTGATGGGAGTCCAGAACGCAGCCGCAACAAGTTTTCTGCCTACCCACAGCCACTCATACAATCTTCGCAGCCGCTCGCGTGTGACAGACAGTGGTCTGTCAAACGTGCGCCCAGCCGCACGCACACACTCGCCTTGAAAATGAGCTGCACGGGACAGTTCGAAACGTCGGCCAGAAGGACCGAGGAAAATAACTGTGGTAAGCCAATCTTAGACAATAGTTTGAACGAAAATTGTCCGTGTTTCCCATCCAGCTCAATGTAGCCGAACAATATAAGGAAGGTCCTGGCATGGCACCTCGTTCCCATGCGGTGTGTTAGGCTACTATCGGACGGTCAGTTAGGTATTAGCCATCCATGTCCAGTTACATATAAAATAAAACTAGATGCATAAAATAGCCGAGCAATATAAGGAAGGTCCTGACATGGCAACTCGTTCCCGGGCGGTCAGTTCGGTATTAGCTATCCTTGCATTGCTATAATTGCATTGGGTTGACACGGAAACTAACATCAGTGTTGTTGTTTCTGGACTTTACACAAAACGTGGGTCTCTGTATGGTGTTCGAAAGTGACAAGAAATCACTACGAGTAAGTGACTGCAGGCCTATTCCTGGAATTCCGTAATCGGGATTCAGGACACAGTCACAATCACAGTCAATGCTTGGGTACATTCTAATGTCTAACCGGAGATTTATGTCAACCCTCACTACACATGACAGAGATTAGGCTCGCCGCAGAGATACGACACACCGTTGCATAAAGTGGTAATCTTAAAAATTAGATTAAATACAACTGCCAGAACTAGACCAAATTTAAATGTGACCACACGGGAAGCAACCGAGGGGTCACTCACTCAGGGAATCTGGTGTACAATCGTTTGGGAATCTCAAGAATCTTAGGTGGGAGTCCGAGGAATCTGGTGGGAGTCTGAGGAATCTGGCGGGAGTCCGGAGAATCTCGGAAATCTTATGTAATCCCGAGTAATCCTAAAGAATCTGAGAATCTTAGGTGGGAGTCCGAGGAATCTGGTGGGAGTCTGAGGAATCTGGTGGGAGTCCGGAGAATCTCGGAAATCTTATGTAATCCCAAGTAATCCTAAAGAATCTGATAATCCTAAGGAAATCATTGGGAATCCTAAAAAATCATGAAAATCTCGTGTAATCTTAGGCGGGGTCCGATAAATCTGACGGGAGTCCGAAGAATCCGGAAATCTTATGTAATCCCGAGTAATCTTTCCAAATCTTTGTAATATCAGATAATCTTCGGAAGGTGTCCGATGAATCTGGAAATCTTGTTTTTGTTACTAAAATTGTTTTAGATACAAACAGCAGTATTAAAAAGTATTATAAAGTGGGCGGACTAACTTTACTACGCGTATTAAGGTCGAAGTAAACCGGTTTTTGTATGGTTAGTCCGGTGCTAATCTCGTACTAAGTTTTTACAGGTTCACTGTGAATACGACTGCAAGGGATTTCGAAAAAGAAGAGTACCTACCTAATCGCGAAGTTTTCTACGTGAAATATTTGCTAAGGTTTCAAATATAGCCTTTTATAACGACCCAGGCAAAAAAATAATCAACCCTGACCTAATGATGGCTGAGATTTGAAGAGATTTCGAAAGAGCGGAGTACCTCACCTTGAAATTTAGTATGTGAAATATGTACTGTGGCTTCAAAAATGGTATTGTATAATGCCTCAGGAAAAGAAAAAATCAGCGCTGATCTAAAGATCGCTGAGATAATATGGGATCTAATTTAACCGGATTCCGCCTGGGTGAATATGTCCAAAACGAATATCGCACCAACGCGCACCGGCCGGCCACGGCGCGGGGGCGCCCTGCCCGCCGCGCCGTTGCCGGCTCCCGCGGGCGCGCCGCTCGCCGCCGCTGCCCGCGCCCGCGCCGTTGCCGCCTCGCGCGGACGCCGCGCCCGCGCCGCCTCGCGCGGACGCCGCGTCCGCCCGCCTGTCCGCGATGACGTCACGGACACGTGCTGCGCGCGACGCGCACCCCGCGTGTACCTACTGTGTATTGGGTGGGAGACTTTTAGTCAGTGATTTTGATTCAATAATTTTATTTTTGTAGGTATTTTGTGCGCCGTCAAGTCAAAGGACCGCCAGCTGGCCAGCCGGCTGTCAGCAATTCAGTCAGATGACAAACGAGATTAAAAAGATTTTAACCATACATATTCTATTGAATTATAAGTCTCTATGAATCGTTGGTGGTCACTAAGAATCTCTAAGAATCTTTAGAAATCCCGAAATCTTTGGAATGTACCAAAAATGTGTTGGTAGTCCTTAAAAAATCCAGGTAATCTTTGGTAGTCTCTAGGAATCTTTGGTAGTCCTCAGAAATCTTAGAAAATCCCAGTATATTTGTAATTCCCTAAAAATCTTTGGGAGTCTTTAAGAATCTTTAAGAATCTTTGGGAGTCTTTGGAAATCTTTAGGAATCTCCAAGAATCTTTGGTAGTCTTTGGAAATCTTTAGGAATCTCCAAGAATCTTTGGTAGTCTTTGGAAATCTTTAGGAATCTCCAAGAATCTTTGGGAGTCTTTGGAAATCTTTAAGCATCTCCAAGAATCTTTGGGAGTCTTTGGAATCTAGAAATCCCAAGGAAATCTTGACTACTGGGAATCTGGTGTACACTTTTTGCTCGAGTGACTAACCCCTCGGAAGCAACAGCTTTCAAATAAAAAAATAGAATTATCAAAATCGGTCCACCCAGTCAAAAGTTATGATGTATCAAACATTAAAAAAATACAGTCGAATTGAGAACCTCCTCCCCCATTTTGAAGTCGGTTAAAAGTTCTAGATCCACGTCGAGTCTATGTGCCCTCATTATGCGTAGCTGCAGCAAAATTAGTGTGAATCATTCATCAACGTCGTTGGTTCTTCTTCCTAATCATATTATCTAATGGGGTTAAGTATTATGTCAGTCAAGTGAGTAGTTATCTATCTATGTGCAATTAAGGGCACGGATATATTTTGAACAATATGAATACATTTAAGAAAAAAATGTATGTAACCATTTTGGAAAAAAGCATTCGTATTATTCTTGTTTGCTGTACTTTCACACGATTTCGCAGGATTTGAGTCGTGCGAACAAGGCACGTATACAATTCAAGTTGCTAGTCGTGGGTGATCGCGCGTGTGGTTCCGACGACGTCCTGAATAAATCTAACCCAAGACGTAACCATTTGCTATTAATTCATCTGTGCCATTAGTAAAATTTGAGGCAAACTCTACAATCTGCTGCTGCTGGTGTTTACAATAGTCTGTGTATCCGTGCCAAATCGTATATCTGGCTGGCAAATCGAGACATAAACACGCAATTCGGAGCACATTAGAGCCCTGAAAAGTTGCATATAAATACGCTTACGGTCACGATATATGTCCAACAAACCTCATGGGTTCTCGGTGACATGCCAGGGCTTTCCATATACTATTGCACGGCTACGTTGAACTTGATGTAAAACACGGACATTTTTCACTGCCGCTTCGACCATCGTTTATTCAGTGCCAACTAATTATTGAAGAATTAACGCAAAAACGTAATCAACGAAGGGGACCTACATTTTTCAAGACGTTGTTTCACTTATTTGTCTTGGAATATATGGAGATTATGCTGCTGAAATTTATTTAGTGGCCGTTGCAACACCCTGCACAGAGGAAGCGAAATAAGTATGCTCGTACCGTATGGCGCCGTATCGACTCTGCCTACCCCACCTGGTTAATGTAAAAATCTATGTGGTGCTCATTAAGAATTGACCGACTCGCATTTCGAAGAAGGAATAAGCCTGCCTGAATTATTAAATCTCACGTTTATATAGTTGCATTTCGTACCATGCGAACTGGTAAACTTCAGTTCACTTGACCGAATAACACATAGTTTGACAGTTAGCAATCAAGGTACGAAATGCAACTAAATTTCCGTTATAATCACTCACTTGTCTGTTCACCTCACCTAGCCAGTTAATTCACCATAGTAACCGCCCTATTGTTATATTTCTTATATTATTTGATCAATTCCCAATGTACGTTTGATGCTAATGACACTTGTATTGTTTTTACACTGTGACCCCTATCCTAAGCCAACAATTGCGACACCTACTCAACCGGTCGAGTGCAGACAGCGTAAGTTCGAATCACGATATTAAATCAAATACAAACATCTTGGCTTTTTAAAGTTTCACAAAAAGTGGACGCGAAGGATCATATCGCCTTGCATAGACGACGACAGTTACTCAATTTGACGCGCTTGTGAGCAAACTCAATCTCATTTTCACGATAACTAAAAATAACTACAAACAATCTGTTAGTCTAAAATTATTTTTTTTTATTAAATACAGATTTGCAAAGACTAGAAGTTATGTCGTAAAACAAACTAAAATAAAAAAAATTCAAAACCCCGATAAATGTGTAGGTAGTGCTGTGTCTCTACTTGGATGGAGCTCTGTGTATTGCAACCCTAAGGACTAGGGTTGTCGAATTGTTAGTCTTAAGCAGGCGCGTAAATTAAAATGTAATTGTATGGGTAACTTTATATATCTTTATCTCTCTCATTTATTACGTCATGTTTATGCACAACTATTAAATCCATAGACGGGCGAGGCGCTGATTTATCACCGGACTAACCACACAAAATACGATTTAGCACAAGACAATCCGCGCTTTAAAGTTAGCACCCACTCTGATTACTAGTATTATTGTTTACCTCAAATGCTTTATTCGATGGGGTAAGTTACCGAAATCGAGGACAAATACGATTTTGTGATAGGCCGTAACTCGTAATATAATAATAATAAGCCTACAGAAGCCTGAGTCCACTAATAAGTAACTCCACTTTCGAGCGATAGCGTTATGAGATAACCCCGGAATCACACAAAATTCTTCCAAATTTTGTGTTATCTCATAACGCTAACGCTCGAAAGTGGAGTTATTTATAAGCGGACTTAGGCTTCAGGAACGTGTTGTGAAGATCTGGAGGTGCATTCTAGCCAAACTTATGTAAACACTTTACCGAATCATAGCTGAATCGTAGCTGAATCAGTTAATTACTTCCGACCTATTCCTGCGGCATTTACTGAATCGCATACGGAAACGAATATGCTATTTTTCGTTATTCCTGAACTCGGAAAGTATGATTTTGAATAGGAAAGTGGCAGTGGGAGCTAGTGTAGTGCTATCTCTTTCTGTTTCTCAGTAATAAAATTGCTCGCTCTTATACGCCATCGAATGGTAGCGCTCGAAAACCAATGCGTCTTCTCATCGAGGATTTTGTTTTATGTACTCATCTGTTTTCATCGTCCATACAAACAACGACTATTACATATGTAAACGTTTAATTCCGTGCCCACTCATTCCGTGTGGCGCTGCGATCGGTTTCTAGAATGCCAAAGTAATGTCAAAGTAAATTCTTCTTCTGTTAACTCTACTGAATCCGCAATGACTGAATGCCAAGAATACACGCCCAGGGCAGAGGTTGTGATATTAGCTATCTATGTCCAGTCCCATAATAAATCTAAAAGTGTCTGATAATGACAACCAGTTTGAACTGTGTGAAAATATATCTACTTCACATTGTTTATGTTGCAGTATCGCAAATACGGAAGTGAGGGAACATTCGTTGCGATAACTAGCTGCTATCAGCTAATGGCCTTAGTGTTCCCGTTTTGACATTTTGACCGGAATGCAATATATTGTGAACAAAGAGAATTTCATTTCTAGATGTCATCAAGAGTGGTTTTATTTCACAGGAAATAGCTCACATTGCTCAAATATTTTGTGTGATATCCATGAAAAATTTAGAATAGTTTAGAGTCGTAAATGACCTTGGGCGTCAGGGCGGATAGGAGCCGAAAGCGTTACACCCAAGCATGTTTTGCGGTAAGTATCTATAAATAAGCGCAAACGGTTTATATATTTAACAGTAGCGGTACTACTTGTAGAAAATAACATGTGTAACAGATCAGATGATTTTGAAACGATTATCATAACTGAACGTTGAGGCTGACTACAAAATAAGGGCTGCAACTGTCTAGTTTCTAGAGGTGTAGTATTTTTTACAGATTATACCTATTCACTGAATATAAAATGTAAGAAAGATTGGAAAAAATACTAAAGCCCGAAACAGTTTTCACACAGTTAGAAAACCGTATAGGAGAAATATGGCACACAGTTAAAAAACAATTAAAAGATACAGTAAGATTTATTGTTTAAGGTTAACGCGGTTTTCACACAGGTGACCAATTTAATTAGTTGGCTCTATTTTAATGTTGGAAGACAGTGGTTACTTTGTAGACACGTTGCAGCGTGTCAAGACAAGTTCATTTCAAAAGGAACTAGATAGCAGCAGAAGTATGTTTTACAGGATGTTTAGATTAATAACCTCTTAGCCTCACAATGCTAGCAAATCCTGGAAATTTGAAAAACGGTGCCGAAAAATTCTCCCCACATATTTTTGTTGTATGGGAGGGAGGATGAAATTTTGAATGATAAACATGCAAGTTATTTAGCTAATCAACTAATCTCCTTTACGTTAAAGGTTATTGTTTTTAAACGGTTTTTTTTATCTTTAGGTCAACATATCTTCGAAAATTGTTTTGGTTTGCTGGTAAACATTTATCAAGCCAAATCTTCGCTTTCGCTTTAGGTAAATAATTCGCCTTTTCACATTTGAAAAGTTATTAATATTTTCAACATCACATTGTTGAGGAAGTGCTTACCTAATAGAAAAATGTAATTTACATCTTAGCAGGTGGCGGAGTTGCGACACGCACTTTACATACTATCGGTTGGCTTGCTATTTCGAGTTCAGCCCTGCACTAAATAGGTACGTACGTGAAATAAATAACTGAGTTCAGCTTTCTTACTTCCACTGGTTTTACAATCGATTAAAATACACCCATTTAAAATCCGTCGAAGCTCTAATGTTCGCATGAACCTATAAAATATTCAGCCACTTACTGCGAAGAAAATACCTACTAACGAGGAACTGTTGAATTTTTCACTTACCCTAGTAACATTTTGGATTGGATGGTTATTGGGCCTAGGTTGGAAATTAGTTGGCCAGCGGTTCATAGCACCGCGGGAATCGGTTGAGCCTTTGTCGGAAATACATAATGGCCCAACGATTAACGATAAATTGCCCAAGCAAATGTTTTGTTGGTAATTTGTAGGCAAATGTGCTGCAACTTATCCAACCATATTATATATATTAGGGGTATTGTTGGATATTTGTAGGCAAATCTGCTGCAACTTGCTCAACCGTACGTATTGTAGGTCTATTGTTGGATATTTGAATGTAAATGTGCGGCAACTTGCCCAAACATATGTATTGTAGGGCCAATGTTGGATATTTGTAGTCAAATCGAACTTGGCCATTGTTGGATATTTGTAGACAAATCTGCTGCAACTTACCCAACCGTTTCGCGGTTGGGCTTGTGTTGGATCTTCGTTGGCTAACCCACCACCTTCACCCAACTAAATCCCCAAATTTAGCCAACACAAAATGCTACTAGGCGAATACGCCGCCGGTCGCAGTTTCTTACTAAATACAAACAGCAATATTCAGAATGAGCGAACTAATCTAATACGCGTTTTATGTCCGGACAATTTATATGGTTAGGTCGGTGATAATCTGCATACTAAGTTTTGACAGTTCACTCTGAATACTACTTTGGATTCGGCCTGCTACACTACTGGCTTGAGAACCTAGCACGGCCGCAGAGACATGCGCTTTGTCTCGATAAAAACAAAACAAGAACGGCGGAGCATGCGCGAAACTCGCAGTCGGCCAATCACACCCAAGTGGGCCCTACGCTCCGCGCCTCCTCCGCCGCAACCGACACGTTCCAATAGCGAACAAAAACTAATTGCAACTTTAAATTCAGAACTCGCGTTCCATCGCCTCTGATTCTAACCATAGGTCTAGTTGTTTTTTTAAACAGAAAGTGGCAGAAGAAAGAATGTGACCAACAATTTTAAATTATAGTTTGGCGCGTTTTTAACGGTTAGATAAAACATTATTTAATTCGTGTTGTGGATGAAAAAAATCTGTGACAGTACTGGTTCGAAGGAGGTTTTAAGAAACTAACATATATTAGCAAGTAAGTACCTTCTATTAATTCACCTTTTAATTCTTCATATTTGGATTATCGGCTATCAGATCCAACTTCGCAACTTATCGCTGGTTTATAGGGTGCGTTTGTATGAACTAGCAGATAAAATAATACAAATTAGGAAAACTGGTTAACGAAAATATACCTTCTCGTATTTTGACTTTACGATACTCTCCACACCTTCAAAACAATTCCTAGAAGAAATTGTTTCTTCTTCTTTCAACAAGTAAATATGTAGTAGGTACATACCTACTAAGATTTACTATAGAATGTAACGATTTACTGTAAACTCTTGTCGTTATTATCGAGTACCTATAAACTCCAAACGAAATCCTAAAGGAACCAATAAAATAATTCCCTACACACACATTGTATTACACGTCTCGCGTTTTGTATGCTTCTGTTTTCCTTCGCATTCGCTTGGTGACCTATTCAGGTCATTATAACGAGCGTTTCATCGAGTCTCGAATGCGTGAATAGATCACCCCATTTATCGCGAGTGACCACATGCAATGCGTTATTAAATGCATCGGTGACGTTAAGCAATGATCAGTATACCTGCGTAGGTATGGCTGTGCTCAGCTGTATCTGTGTCACACTTGTACAGTTGGTCCTCTCTTTTACCCACTGAAGTGGGATTCTTAAAAAGTCGGTGCTTTACTGATGTGTAGCACTAGAAAAGAAATGTAGGTGCTGAAATTACAAACATCTAGAAATAAATTTAAAAAAAGGCCTAGTACGAGTCGGACTAGCACACGATGGGTTCTGTACCATCGTACAAGATTAAACACAAAAAAATCATGTTTTTCGTTTGTTTTTTATTATTTTGAAAATTTACCTATTTGTTGTTATAGCGGCAAAATAAATACACACTTTGTGAAAATTTCAGTTACCCACCTGTTACGGTTCATGAGATACAGCCCTGTGACAGACGGACGGACGGACGGACGAACGGACGGACAGCGGAGACTTAGTAATAGGGTTCCGTTTGGTACCCAGTGGGTGGGTACGGACCCCTAAAAAATCAACAGGCTCCATACGATATTTGGGGCATTTTCCCACACGGTGGTATCTACCCAGGCGGGCTTAGCTCAACTAGTACCTACCTAGTTAAACTAGTTTGACATGGGTTCCGAACCATGGAGAGACCCGCATTCTCCACGAAAACGTCATTTCGGTATCGGTTAAGATGGAACGAGGTGAAAAACCTACTACTAGGATTCGAGCCCAAGCTCTTCGACACAAGAGACCACAGACGTCACATTTGTTCATGCCTAATTTTTACTTTGATAACCATAGCGAATCGTAACCATAAAGTAAAAAACGCTAAGTAAATCATTGCGCTAAGTCAACATAATCGTACATCACCTGCGTAACTTCCCACAAAACAATATTTAGTAAAAAAAATCTGTTTAAAGAGATTTCAAAAATATGACTTCCAAGATTTACGTATTAGGATTCGATATTTCGAACGTTCTTAGGATTAGAGTAACACATTTTTTATAAAAGAAATAGAGCTATGTTTAACACGTCTGACAGACGGACAAGAAAGCAAATTAATAAAAATGTGATAACGTTTTAGAAATTAAAATATCTGTATGATGTATTCCAACTGAATGAACTATCATTCCTACGTTGCATAATGTAATGGTTGCCTGGCGTTATAAAACTGTATATTAAATGTTATTGATCACTCTTTCTGAAGTTAGGTCGAGTCAGAACGAATGCACATTTTTAGATTAATTGTTAAATGTGAAGCTAGAAGTGCAACTTTTTGACGTCATATTTGAAAGCGTAATCAAAAATAGCATCGTGTCGACATGCAATCCTCTTGGTCCAAGTCCTATCCCCTCCAAGCGCCAGCGGCTGCGCACATACAAAAACCGGCCAAATCCGAGTTCGACTCGCACACGAAGGGTTCCGTACAATCGAACAGGATTTAACACAAAAAATCTCATTTTTCTATGGGGCCCCTCTTAAATTAATTTTGTATTATACCTATTTGTTATAATAGCGGCAAAATCAATACGCACTCTGTGTTAAATTCAGCTGCCTACCTATTACGGTTCATGAGATACAGTCCTGTCACAGACGGACGGACGGACGGACAGCGGAAGCTTAGTAACAGGGTTGTTGGATCCTAAAAACGCACGATATTTAGGGAAACACGTGTGTGCATACCTGCAAGAGAGTAAATGATATTTACCATGTGTGGGTGCAATCGTGCAAAACTTCATAAAAGCATACACAAGGGGGTACAGTGGGTGCAATCCCTCCTCCCCCACTCGCCACCCTGACTGGCGACCCAAGTAATTGAAATTAATCAACTGATTAAAAAAACCGGACAAGTGCGAGTCCGCCTCACGCACTGAGGATTCCGTACAAATTTGTAGATAGGTTAGGTTAGGTTAGGTTAGGTTAGGTTAGGTTAGGTTAGGTTAGGTTAGGTTAGGTTAGGTTAGGTTAGGTTAGGTTAGGTTAGGTTAGGTTAGGTTCACAATTCACGGATGATAGAGTAGAATAAAACTACTGACTTATTGCCTTTCATGATTCTAAGGGCCTTTTTCACCTACTGCTGATGAGCTTAACCGCCAAGGGCCTTTCTGAGCAGCTTGCAATCAATACCAGTACAAGAAAATCACCACTTTAGTAATAAAGGTTCTTTAAGTGTCGATTAAAATAAATCAACACTTGGTGAAAACCAGGCAAGTCAACGAGAAGTATCCCACAGGTTTTTATGTATTTGCGAGAGTCCAAATATGCGGCATAGGTAAATAGCCATATTTTTGATCGCGTTGTCATAGAAGCTCGAGGTACCATATAATATATGTACTACATACCTCCACGCATTCCTGAGAAAAAGGGATCTTGACAGATAGACAGAGAGACAGGCGGATAACGAAGTACCCCACGAACGCAACCCTAAAAAGGGGGTTATGAATGCAATGCCACCCATCCCCTGAGTCACGACGCAACTATTGTAGCTCTGTTCGGGCTATTGCTCCTCGGAACGGTTCCATTCTGTTCGGTACAGAACAGAACCAGGCGGAACAGCACGGTGCAAGATTTCATGCTTCGACAGTCCGAACGCCTCAACCATCTCTAGTCAAAGCGTACACCGGTCGTCGCAAAGTCGCAAAAGATTATCATCAACATCAAACGCACAATCAAACGATTTGTCGAAAGACAAATAACGAGCGATCAAACTCGCTGACAGCTGAAAGTTTTGATTCCGTTCCGCGATTCCATTTCGCATGATAGAACAGAAAGGAGTGATTCCAAGCGATTCCGAACAGTTCTAGTGTTCAGCTAAAACGGCAGAAGTAGGTACACAGAACTGTCATTCCGTTAGCCAAAACGCTTTTTCTTGCACTTTCCTGCTCAGAGTGGCTCAGAGCAAGCAGCCCGAACAGAGCCTGTGTTTCGCCCAATTCAGTTCCTAACCCCTGTTTTCACCACCTCCAGTAACCTGAAATCTGACTTTCGGTTACATTGCATATTTGCATGATGTAACCCAAAGCTAACTTTGGATTTTTTGGTGGTGGAAATGGGCGTAAGTCGATTACTAGCGTGACTCACTAATTTATGAGTTTTTTTCGAATGAGTTTTTTTTGTCTTCTCGAATGAAATCCTACGCATGAACTGTCTTCGGGCCTCGCGAAGCGAAATACTAGCGTGATAATACAATGAAATAAATGGCGTGCATGCGAGTCTGCGATGATATCGTGCACGGAAATGACCGCGTCGCTTCCGATAGCATCGGAGCGGTGCCCTGCCCGGCGGCGCGGCGCGGAGGCGGCGGTGGCGCGGCGCGTGGTACGGTCGTAGACAATCGCGGAAGTACGAGGTCCGCGATGCACCGAGTCGGCGAGCGTGGAAGGACTTGAGTAGCGATCGAAACTCATTCGTATGGCGGCAGCACAGCCACGAGTTAGTGGAAAACGTCTAGCTCCTTTACTCATTCGGGACGCGCAACATCGAATTTGCACTAAATAGCATTTCGTTAAGTTCTTACGGGTCGTTGGAACTCAAAAGTAAGCGAATTCGTAAGCGGACTGACTCATCGTATGTAAGAGTGGCTGCCGCCTCCATACAAACTAGGTTCGGTTGCTACTCCTATACTTCCATGCTCGCTGGTGTGGTATTATCCATCTTTAGTTTTTTTATGTGACTAGACATGGATGGATATGTGACTAGACATGGATGGATATGTGACTAGACATGGATGGATATGTGACTAGACATGGATGGATAATACCACACCGAATGTCAAGCCCAACACAACTAATTGCAACTAGGCGCCATGCCTGGGCCTTCTTTTAGAAACTGTTGAGATTCGTTTCTCTTACTTTAGGTAAATATTTTTTATATATGTTTGACTAGCCATAATGTCGGTTACCTTACAGAATGTCAATAAATATCCGACGATAAGCAATCAGCAGATAACCGAAGCATTAAGTATTACTCAACTTTGCGACTTGAAATGATCAAAACTCACGGCTCTTGTTAGGATTTCACGGTTGTTCTTTAGGAGGCATTAATACTTATCCCCCTTCCGATCACTTACGTTTCCTCCAATTTCCTGTAAGCATTTCGCGCGCGTCATTCGAAAGACCAGCGAGCATGGAAGGACGGGAGGAGCGATTTAAACTCATTTCTATAGCAGTAGCGTAGCCATGTGTCAGTGAAAAACGTCTAACTGTAGTTAGTTTGCTTACGAATTCGAGACGCGCAGCATCGCATCGATTGCACCGTCCTGTGAGGTGTGCTAACGTGTTCTTCTTTGGCACTCGAGAAAATCAGCAGGAAGCGAATTCACTCGCCGGAGCTGCCGCCATCTTATGTAAAGTCGCTGCGCCGCCCCATGCAAACGAGTCTCGGTTGCTTCTCCCTTCCTTCCATGCTCGCTGGCGAAGACGGCCGCAGTGGCCCTAACATGTGCGCTGTCGCAGCCGAGGATGGTGGGAGCGGGCCGGCTGCTGGCGGCGCTGCTGGTCGCCAGCGCGCAGCTGGCGCTGTGCACGGACGACGCGCCGCCGGACGCCGCCGTCCCTGCCGCGCCGGCCGACGGGGAACAACACGGGTGAGCCACGAAACTCATTGTATTGACTAGTCTGGCGAAACTCCCTTAGTAAAAAACGTTGCATGAAACGGGTGCTGACAGCAATGGCGGCTATGTCCATCTTTGAAAAATGTTACGGCTTTTCACGCGGCAGAAAGAGACATTCTCCGACGTTTCGAGCTAATCAGTCAGCCTGTTGTCAAGGAGTCATCCGCCACGCTCGTACGCAGCAGACGACTGAAACTTCTTCCTGCCCCGTGAAAAGCCGTAACATTTTTCAAACATGTCTAACGACCGCGGTAATCTCAAAAGTATCATATGTCCATCTTGTTTTGTTGGACTGTCACTTAGTACACGTTTCATATATTCGGGTGAAATCGACCCAAACCGTTCCAATGTATGACAGTCCCGACTCTTAAAACGCAGTGATTGTATTCTCTTTGGTATTGACGAACGCCCAAGGGGTGTACGGGTACTCCCCCCGCGCCATGGCTGGCTGGGTCCTACTCGTTCCCCTTCTTTCCCCTCCTTTGTGGATCCAATTATTTCTATACTCGGTTGAAAATTGATCTATCCTCATACAGGGTTGATTTTTCGAAAGTCAAGAAAGAAGAGAAATCAAGTTTTATTCTCAAATACACTCTATCTTAGAATAACACTTGATTTTAGATATCGAGAGCGGCTCGTCCAGTGGCGCGGGGACTGGTCTAGCGTACCAGAGGCCTGGCTTCAATACCGACATGCACCACTGTCTTTCTCTTTCCGAGTTCGATTAGTGCATTTCGTCACGAATGCGAGCTGCTCCATGGTTCGGAATCCATGTAAAACTGCATCCTTCCCCTACTAGGTGGTAGGGTTTAAGCCCGCCCGGGTTGGTACCATCGCATTGGATGAAAAGATGGTCGAAGCGGCAGTGAAAAATTGTCCGTGTTTTCCATCCAGGTCAATGTAGCCGTGCTCATAAAGGGAAAGTCCTGGCATGGCACCAAATTCCTTGGGAAATGTGGTGTATTGGGCTAATATCATAACGGTAGTTGTGTGGTATTAGCCATCCATGCCAGGTCGCATAAAGAAAAATTTGCACCGATTCAAACATAATTTAGACCTCATAGTCCGCTTATTCATTTCGACGCATTTTCGCTAGAGGTAGACCTCGTAGACGAGAGGTTCTCAAACTTATTTCGTCTACCGCCCACTTTGAGAATTGATCATCTTCCTGCGCCCCCAAAAATGTTTATGTTCACCATATCTTATAAATCACAAATCGCAATCATTATTTTATTAAATTTAATTTAATTATTTATTTATAGCGTGCCACATGAGTTTACTATTATATCTGGTTTCTGAGTTCTAATGAGGGCAATTGAACGGAACTTTATAAATATTTAGCAAAATAATCGATGCAGAGCAGTAAGTAGGTTTTCATTTTAGTTTAAAGTAGGTACTTTAAAATATTAGAAAACACAAATCAGCCATCGCCCCCCTAAATCACTTCAACGACTCCTAATTTCTTCTGAGCCCTTTGACCACCAGGGGGCATTATCGCCCACTTTGAGAAAGACTGTCGCAGACGAATACAATTTTGATGAAAACCCGTGCTGTGTCGAGAGACCAAAAGTCAAATCCACTTCACCTCAACCACACTCAGCGAATGTGTGGATTATTTTAGTGCTATCGAGCGTGTATGAATTCGATTTAAAAAGTCCCACGTTTTAGGTTCGGACTATTAGTTTAATTGGTGAGACGCTCCATTATATCGATGGACGCTCCAAATCGTTACATGAAAGCGAAGTTGTCGCAATGGGTCGATAGTTGGAGGGGTTTGGTAGTCGACCTTTTTCGGAACCGGTTTAACCTGAGCTCTCTATGAACAAGTAGAAACGATGCTCCAGACGTAGCAGAACGGCTCTCCCGTCTCCACGGGTGATCATTGGGGCAGGTGATCTTGAGCACAATGCCAGGAATGCCGTCTGGACCACTCTTCAAAGTGCCTAACGAAATTTCACCTATGACACGCGAGTTTCACGCATTATTTGCAATAACCCCGCGGGACTAACTCATTCGCGGGCACGGTACAAAACCGTGATGTCGCTCTCTGGGACGTTCTTTGTTTCAAGGAAAAAGACAGGCTCCGTTATAAGGAAGATGCAACATGTCCACCAAAAAGACAATGTGCATAGTGTATGATTTGGTAAGATTAACGAAAAATTTTGTTACAAAACGACTTATAGCTAAAAGTAAACCACGACCGGTGTAGTCAAAAATGTAACAAAAACCAAAAAAATATAAATGTTGATTAAATTAGCTATGTCTGATGACTAATCTTTTTAAGATATTCTTACTTTATCATTGCGTAATCCACCTCCAAAATTATTGTATAAAACACGCGAAAAATTTTCGGAACTTATAACTTTGAAACCAAACACAATTTTACAATGCCAACGATCATCAGACATCTTGTCTGATGATCGTTGGCATTGTTGTGCTACTCTATAAGGCACAGATAATGTCTTGCGAGGAGTATGTTATTCATATACGTGGGAAGGATCAGCTAAGCACCTGAAAGTCGTGGTGGCGTCGTACGTAAACAAAAAAATACTCTACAAATAACTGGCTTTCATTATACATCATCATGATTCTTTGAACGAAATTTATCACCGTGCATTTTGGCAGGCTTTTTTCATTGTTCACTTTGAAATCAAGCCGTAGATTAGGAACATCGTATACATGTCCCACTTATTTCTTTATCTTATCGTTATTTCACACCAACACAGTGGAGCTGCATGAAGGTATACCTGCCACATTTTTTCTTGCAACATTGCAGAGCCCTTACTCCGAGTTCTCATCTAAACCGATCGACTAGCGTTTCAAATGTATGCAGAATTAAAAAGTGGGCGAACTAACATTTGCGAGTCCGAATTTGATTTGACAGCTTACGCATCTGCGCTGTAATAACTTTGACGTTGTAGTTTACGCCGACTCAACGTTTTTATACAAATCGGTAGTCCGACTTTGTTTTTTACAAATTGAAAATGTAGTACGAAATGAAGGTAGAATAAAAAGGGTTAATTTTGTACGAAAATAGTAATTTATTTTTCATAGATTAGTTAACTTAACTATAAGTAATCAATTGTTAAAAGACCTGTTCCTTTAATTTTCCGTTTGACAATTATGCTTCACAGAATGTGTTCCTAATCAGCGAAACTATTAGCTGGTGCAATGATACAAGTACGTTAATTTGTACAAAATCAAAGGGCAAATCCCTGGCTAGATTTTTTTTTCCAAAATTTTATAATGCAATTTTAGTTTTTATCAAAATCTGTTTATGACTCCTTTGGGTGCTTTTCGCCATTTCTTATAATTTCTGATTTGTCCATTAAGGCACACATGAAAAAATCAGCCTGTATGACATAGACAGACATAGTGAGAAAAGCATGGATATGAAGAAGTTACTTTCTTAAAACTCCTTACTTTAAACTTGAAAGAGCAGAAGTTTGACAAGACCGAACACAGGTAGGCAACGAACAACATGAACTGTGAAGAAATTGGAAAATAAACAAGTCAATATGACGGCGAATCACAAGATACGTATCCACGTATCCATAGATCGTAGAGGGAAACGAAGGTATCCAGGATAATTAGGGTTTCTTTATAGTCCACGATTACGATTTTCCAATTAACCAACTGGTTTCATTTTTAATCTGATTTTTGGGAGCTTGGGTTCACTTTGTGACCATTTCAGCAAGACCCGTTGGGTCTTTCTTACTTAACTATATTCTTCTAATTCATATCAGGTTTGCCAAAAATACATAATTTTACTTTCCTCCCTGGCTGATTCAATAGGGTCTGGATGTTTTTAGTGTCCAAGGCATTTGTTCAAGGTAACAATCCCTCAGCAGCTGCCTATAAACTGTACCCCTTTAGAATACATGCAGTCAAAGATTTAGATGATGACAGTATGATACACGACCTCAGGTCCGCCACATTAGTCACAATTTATGAAGCTGATTTCATCATTAAATGTGTATACTTATTCAAAGGGATTTATCCAGAGCGAGTTCGAAAGGCAACAACTAGGTATTTTCTTTTTAGTACCAAATGGTTTCATAATTTCTGCGTTATTTACAAATACCGTTACCCAAATGCGCTCTATCCAATTGAATGAAACGTCCTGGGGGCTAAGCATGATAAATGAACTCGACATGTAAACTGTGAGTGATTGCATCTGGTGTTTAGTAGGCCGAATAACGCATGACACGAAATGTAACTAAACTTCAGATTTAATCACTCACCTGCTCTCCCAGCGAGTTGATTTACCACGTTAACCCGCGGGTTGTCTTTAAATTGAAATAAACGCCTACGCATGTCCGTTGCCCTCAGACCAACATGGTGGTTCAAGTGCATACCGGATCAGGGTTGCCAGCGCGTTTCGCGCCAGCAGCCGCCGCCGGCCGGCAACACCAGCCGCACCGCGGGCGTGTACGAGAACCTCGACGTGTGCCGCATGGCGTGCGGCCGCTGGGGCGGCCTGTGGCCGCGCCCGACCAGCGCCTCTCTCAGCGCGCACACCGTCCGCATACACCCAAACTATCTGAGGTGAGTCGTCTCTTCTGTGGTCCGCCTTTACGGAAAATGCTCTCGGGAGCTAAATGACGAGATTCCTCCGCCTACACTCTAACATCTCGTAATACGGAATAGGCAGGAATGCTCCCGTACACTGTCTACATTCCCCATATAAGGACCAACCATTCATTCACATTGAACCATAATTCACAGGGGAAGGCGGTTCACCGGTGGACACTTTAATTTTCTCACTCATTATTTCTAATTAGTGGCTCTCTGAGCTGTAGACCTCACGAGTGATTTTTTTTTTAAATTTTTTTTTAACACTGACTTGACTAAGAAATCTATAAAACTATCAAAGCTTGCAAAATTTCAAGAGAGTCGGTTGTGATATGCGACCTGTGGAGGAGTTGCCCGATCTTTAAACAGAGACCTTCACTACGCTCGGTCAATTACTCTAATTAGAGCTCGACGACATGATCCATTTGTGTGAATTTTGTAGTACAGCTGCTGGAATAAAAATAAAGACAATTTTCATGGCGCTTTGACTATATTGCTTCCGGGCGGGCCTAAGCTCTACCACCTAGTGAATTACAATCACATTACGATTAGAGCTCCTCAATTTCCCCAAAAAAGTTTCTAGGATTCCCCAGAATCCGAAATCCGAAAAGAACGAAGTTTTCATTGAAAAAAAAGCAAAAAAAAAGGTCAAGTCGTGCAGCCGGCCGTCCAAACAACTTTCACGCGAAGATGAAATCCAAAAATATTCGTAATATAAAAAAAGGTCATGCAAAATCGATATACTTTTGGAATAATCAAAAAATAAAACTGGATTCCCATCGGATTAGCCAATTCCCCGACCATTTTCCCCACAAGACCCTAAAATACCCCGCAGTTCAGGGAAATGGGGAGCGATCGGCAACGTTGCCATTTTTATCTGAAAAGACCAGACTCTGTAAAATACAATAACAAGCATTCGTTTTAGGGGAGAAACACGGACAACTACACCAATGTCGTATCACAGTGAATGAAAACGGAAAAAGACCGCTGTCTTTATCTGTTCTTTTCACAACATCGAAAAACAATTCTTATCTACTTCACAACAACCTAATAAAATAATTACAGACAAGACATCAAAGTAAAACCAATAAAAATAGCTTACATCGAAAGATTGTGGACGTTAAAATATCAGTGATCTTTGTAACATCCAAACCCCTTCACTGGTCCAAACAAACATTTTATTTCAAGCAGAGTTGCTTTTAATTTGCTTACTGAGAAAATATATGAAACATTAAAAATGCTAGGTTTGCAGGCCATTATAGTTACAATTTCGGCGACGACGGCAATAGGTTTGTTTGAATGTTCGCAACGCAGCTAAAGCGTTAAATAAATGTGTGTAGGTATACCTAATCTTCAACACTGTGTTGGTAGGAGGCATTGATTACGGGAGGAGTGACTGCAGGAGAATTTAAAATTATGGGTATACGTATACAGCCAGGTGGCGAAATTGGAAGACGCAATTTCCGCGAATGTTGTGTTTTGCTCACAGGTTTTGCTGGTTCGGGTTCAGCCTTGCAGTATATTCGAAAAATAGTTCTTTTTTTAGGCTCTTTCTTTAATAATGTGTCCTTGTTTCACATACATATCAAATTCCTTGGAATAAGCGACGCACCTGCTTAGTACGAAAAAGTATATTCCCTTATAATATTTTAGTTTTTAATGTTTATGTAATTACGACTTGACTTCTATGATTTATACATTGAATGTTGATGAATTGAAAGTTGAATGTTTGTAAAAATATGAAAGGTCGAGGTCTAACACTACGAATAAACATACTGGTCTAACACGATTTAAATCGGTACCTATTGTGTAGACAATTTCATCCACGGATTATATCCATCTAAACCAGTCTTTCTCATAGTGAGCGATAACGCCCCCTAGTGTGCGCTAGATGCTTACAGAGGGGCGGTAAAGGGCCCAGAGAAAATTTAGGAGGTATTAAATCAGAAAAGGGCGATGGTTGATTAGTGTTTTTCTATTATTTTAAATACATAATATAAATATAAATATAAATAAAAACCTACCCAATACACTACATCGATTATTTCGTTCTTATTCCTGTCCAGTTTGATTGTAAAGAATAATCATTTATCGTGGCTTTTAAAATTTTAAGTACTAAGTTATAAAAACACAAATTATCCATTCCCCCTAAACAGCTTCAACGCCCCCCAATTTCCTCTGGGCTCTTCCATCCAGAATATGGCAAGATATGAATAAAAATGCATTTAAAGTTATTAAAGTACTGATCGCGATTGTGATTTTTTGATTTATTTATTAGATGTGGTAAAGCTAAACATTTTGGGGGGGCGCTAGAAAATAATTCATTCCCAAAGTGGGTGGTAGACGAAATAAGTTTGAGAACCTCTGATCCAAACTGTTATAAAGGAAATGGAATATTTTATAATACGGTTAAAATTTTCCAGTAAGAACATATTGCAGGATTTAATGATTGAATCCACAAACAATATTACATGTATTTGTTTGTCAGAATCGACTATAAGGAATATTTTTCTCTCAGAGATTATTGAGATGGATCCGAGATAATAATAAAATATAATTTTTATTCGGCTTACCACAACGCACCTCTCCCACGTCTCTAAGGTTGAATGTTAGAGAATGCCTCATGACATTAATTCCGCCTTTTTGTAAACCATATTGGCTTGGAAATAAATTATTTCTTCATTTAATTTCATAATAAAACAAAATAGATCGTTTTTCTGATGCCATCTCATAGATTGAGGAATATTCAATAATGTTTTTATAAATATATGTATTCTAAAATGCAATGAACCTTTAATTTTCAATATTTTCTGTTTATGAACCAATATCAACGCTACCCTTCTCGACAGGTGCAAACTACGTGCCGAGAAAGGAACAGGGTTAGTCGCCTTCAAAAGGAAGTGACGTGCAAAGATCATATATCGTATATTATAGTAAGCATACCAAATTTAAAATCTCGTATTATCAAGCAAATGCGGACCGCATGTCTGAATCATAGAACAGAAAAGACAGGGATAAATGTCATGATGTGTTAACCTTTGTGGCACACAGCCCGAACATCGCCACCCCGGGCGCGATTGTGCTCCCAAATGCGTTTGCCAAGTCGGTTCCCACTTTCCCACCCACGCAACACTGGAGGTGTTGCGTGCGACTATGCGTATGGCAAGTCAATCAGTGATATGACATGTCGGTACGTTGGGTTGATAAGTAGTTTAGGGATCTGGTCACAGCGGATGGTACCCTTCCCACAACACGCCCGGGGTGGTACCACCGCATTGGAGGAAACTATGGTCTAAGCGGCAATGAAAAATTGTCTGTTTTCCATTCAGTTCAGTATAGCCGTGCTCATAATGGGAAGGTCCTGGCATGGCACCACGTGCCCCTTCGTTAGCAAAATATAGGTCATGAATACGCTCGGGGAGAGTTCCCTTTACATCACTCTCGCACTATCTGTCATCAGTAGCTTTTTCGTGACGACGTTTTCTTTCACCTTTCAAGCTTTTTTTTCTTTGGCCGGCGACTCGGTTTCGTAAGCGCTTGTTCTTAGGTCGATGTGGTGAATGACTTGTGCGTGAAAATGAGGTATCCTCCTTGACTGGGCTTACGATACGGCCTAATGTAAGTACTTCGAGTACTCAACATTCCAAGCGTTCAAAGTTTAATCCGTGCGCTCTCAAGCTGAATGCTAATTATAGACGTTTAAACGCCATAGACTCCTCATTCAGTCAATCATTTTGTGCAGTGAAGACTAAGATAAGTATCACACGTGCTCGATTGTCATCTAGCGTAACTCCCGTAACGTACACGCGTTACGTAAACGCTTGTGTTGTCACGTAAAATATCATCGAGCGTTAAAAGTTAAATAAAATTTAGCGTTAAAAGCCATCAACATAAAGCGATAAATGATTTGTAACAATGTCTGTGCAGTTCGGTCTTAGGCTGAGATAGATAGTCGTTACAATAACTAAGACTAACGAAAAGTAGTACTTTGTGTCGTCACTTTGGCACATTTTGTATGCAAGTAATGTCAAAGTAATGCAAAGTGATGAAAAAATTCCCGGAAGGTCTAGTCAGCCAGGGAATTAAAAGACTACACCTCATGCCCGCAAGCATGAGAGGCCATATAGCCCAACCGAGGGTGGCACAAACAAATATCAAATATATATATATATATATATATATATATAGTTAAGTATATTATTGTGCGAAACATGGCTTAATAATAATAATAATAATAATGCAAAGCGACGTCACAAAGTACTACTATTCGTTAGTCATAGTTTCTGTTACGACTATTTATCTCAGCCTTAGTCCACTGGCATTGCAGCACGCATGCTGATATCGTTTAGCTCTATGTACAAGGGCTAAACCAACCAAGCCACGAAAGAGTCACTGGATAGAGATATTTTAATCGTCAGAGCTGTTATTCTAAAATGGCTTAACTTCAACACCAATCTATCAATAACTTCTATTCTCTATGCCGTAAGGTTTATGTAGTTCCTGTTTCATCGCAGAATGAACCACAGTATAATGATACGTGCGTGCGTCTCTGAAACATATAAATCACCACACAAACATATAACGTACTCGAAAACGGGTCGTAAATGTAATGTTCTAGCTTCGATTGCTCGAGTAAATCATGCCCACACAACAATAAACCGTCAACACGGAACCAGAATTGAAGACAAAACAAAATTAATATAAAAAAAATGATGTACCATAAAAAGGACACATTAAATATAAGTTCAAACGGCACCATCGTAATCGTCACAAATTGGATTTTGACCCACATACAATTTCCTTTAAATAAAACTAACCGACCGTTGCAGTTGGCCGAGCTGATAGATGCTCATCTATCAACTAAGCCAACTGACGCAATCCCATCCATTTTACTTACTTATATGGAAAAGTTTTGATCTTTTGATGGCTGATTTTCAATGACAACCGGGACTGAACTGATCTCGTTGAAAGTTCCTAGATTGATAGTCTTTGTCGTGGATTAGCCCATAGGACTCAACTGCATGCCGTTGATGCCGTGGTGTCGACGACCCTGAGGTATCCCAGAATTTGGAGACCCTCCATCTACGCAGAGGTATGTGTATGTATTATCGTCTTTACCAAAGAGTATAACGCAAAACTTCCAACACCTTTCTAAAACCGGTCATCGGTGAACAGGACTGTCTACATTCACAAAACAACCAACCAATCCTCATGATTACCATACGAATGAATAGTATTAGTTATTACCTCAATTTCTAAAACTTTTCAGTATTTTAAAACATACGCGGGACATAACTATAATTTTTAGTTTGACGGCTTACCGCGCGTGCGAGGAGCAGGACGTGCTGCTCGACGTTTCGGAGCCTCACATGGGCTCCATCTTCAGGAGAACGTGCCTGTCGCGAGGGAGGTGGCACGTTACTGACTACCCATCGCTTAGCTTGACTTCTCAGTGTCCATGGCAACATTCGTACATTTGCTTGAGGATCGGCTGCGGTCCAAATTTCGTGTGAAGTACAAAACACACTGATTGTGTTTTCCTCGACGTATGTTGTCGGTGCAGCTCTCCGAAATTCAGTTTTCAGCTTATTCAGCACAGGTTTCCATATGGGCGAAAGACGGTAGTAAACTTTACGATTGAAGTTCTTGTGCTTGCTAATTTCGATGGACTCCCGAATTATTCGTGGGAGGTTTCGTTGCTCAGGTACTAGGACGTTCACCTGATCAAACCTCAACCAGTGCCCAGGTCCCGATTCTGCATGCTCACACAGCGTTGACTTCGTGATATCTCTGTTCTTAACCGCCCGTATTTGCTCCGTAATGCGTGTGCTGACGCTCCTCTTCGTTTGGCTAATGTATGACTTTCCGTATGAACACAGCCAGCAGCGGGTAACGGTACCTTGTCCTTCACCGATCCGAGCATGGCTGAGACCTTGCGTTGAGGGTACAGCACGGCTGGTAGGTATGCTAGATCTCCTCAGTATCATCGCAATACGGTCTGTCACTCCCCTGATGTGTATCGCATTTGATAAAGAGATTGTAAAAAGGGCAACGAATAATTTTCCGTGTTTTCCATCCAGTTTAACGTAGCTGTGCTCATAAAGAAGGTTGCGGTACGTTCTCCTAGGTAGTCCGGGCACATTTCCGCTCACATCTGTCTGTAAATTTTTTTCCTCATTCTTTCATCACCCATTCGTACCATATATCTTAAATAGGACCCCCTTCTCGATTCCCGTCATCACAAAAAATATAGAAACCATAGCCTCGTTGTTACGAACAAACCCAAATAAAATTAAAGTAACCAGCCTTAATTTTTTATAATGTCTTTAGAGCCACTCTCTGCCTGCGCGCTCCTTCAGTTACAAAATAGTCGCGAACGGAAACATCACAAAAATCAGCGCCGCTGAAAATAAACATGTCCGGATCGATTTTCAGCTTGTTTATGTCTTCTTTGATGTCACGTAAGTTGTTCGATCATAGATCACTATAGTTGGCGTGTCGCTATAGGTCACTGGCTCCCAGAATAGTCGGTAGGTGACGCGCGAGCGCTCCAACAGGTGTCGGGGCCCATCACTAAGATACTATTTCGGATAATGCGTTCCGCCAATTCTACTCCAACCCACTGTAGGGTTCCGGTGGACATATTGTCTCGCGATCTATACTAATATAATAAAGCTGAAGAGCTTTGTTTTTTGTTCGAATGATCTCTCTTGAATAAAAATCTCGTTCTCACTTGGATAAGTGCATTTCGGCACGAATGCGATCTGTTCCATGGTTCAGAATTAGGTCCCCTTTCCTTACTCGATGGTAGGGTTACGGATTTGGAAACGTATTTTTGGATTTGATAACCCGATTCTGTGGGAAGTTTATTGGCTATTCAACACTCGCTACGACCCTGGAGCCAAAAATAAATAAAACAGTTGAACGCTAAGCGAAAACGACGTGCACCCGGTTGGACCTAAGTTTTTTTTTTTACCTACATAGATTACCTATGATTCCTAGATTGATTTGATCGCGTTGATATTCCCGAAGGAAATAATTATGTACACGGCACTTATAGGTGAAAATTTATTCATACATAAACTAAGTTGATTCCAAAAAACATTTATGTACGGAGCACATCACGGTTGTCGCCACAGTAGGCATTGGCATTTGCAAGGAAAACGTACGCATATACGTCCTGTAAACCTATCTGTTTGTTCTTAAAATAATTTTCACAGTTCCCACCCTGGTTAATTTTATAACTTATCGGACTAGGAAATAGTCACCAATGCCAAAGGGTATTTCGTGTAACTTCATAAAATCATAATGACCGTAAAACATTAGCAACTAATTCCGAACAGTACTCCGATCCGTTTGAGGCTAATTTAAGGGGGGTGCTTTTCTAAGTTCATATGAAGTTAGCAAAGCACCCGTAAAAATAGCAACCAAATTATAATCATCGTAACTAATTAGCAACAAAATATCCAACTAATCGCGTTATTATCGGCGATGGGTGTTTTGCTAACTTCATGCTCATTCGAGAATGCGGTGTGGTGTGGTCATGGATCATGACGATGGGTCCCATCCATTCAATGCCTAGTTACTTAAAAAAACAGAAGTAAGTATTGATTAGGTTTTCCTCCTGTTTTGCGGAACTGAAATAATCTGAAAATTGCTTTAGGTCCTATGTTTAATTCTTAGGCTGAGATAAATAGTCGTGACAGAAACTAAGGCTGAGATAAATAGTCGTAACGGAAACTAAGACTAACGAAAAGTAGCATTTTGTGACGTCATTTTGCATTACTTTGAGATTGCGTCTATACAAAACGCGTCAAAGTGACGTCACAAAGTACTACTTTGCGTTAGCATTAGTTTCGGTGGCGACTATTTATTTCAGCCTAGTACTTTGTGACGTCACTTAGCATAACTTTGAGATTTCGTTCATACAAAATGATTTGAGATGTGTCAAAGTGACGTCACAAAGTACTACTTTTGGTTAGTCTTAGTTTCTGTTACGACTATTTATCTCAGCCTTAAGTGTCGTATTCTTTTAAATTGGCTCTATATTGATAATACATTACCGTTATCTCATTCATTTGAGTTTCAGGGACATCTACATTTGAAGACTCACATTAATGGGATCTAGGTATCTGTTATTTTAATACACCTATCAAAATTCTGTCTCGTGCCAATTTGAGTGTTCTTAATCACTGACTCCCACTCGCTCTTGTACGCTGGTGGGTACGTTTCTATTACGGCGAACCCAATTTCGCAAGCGGTCGCGTGAATGGAAACTTACCTTCATGTTTGTAAGAACGGTTTACTCACGGTGCGTCGATGATGATGCACGACGTTTCGGATCAAACATTTGGGTCTTCAGGAGACGTTCGTCTGAAGATGGCCCATGTGTGATCCGAAACGTCATGCAGCATCATCGACACACCGTAATTAAGCCGTCCTTACAAACCCTGACTGATATGATTGTTAACCTCGGGTGTAAATCTCAAATCATACAGTACCTTTAATTGTCCACATACCTACGTATATAGGTACACATATTTACGAAGAGGTGCGTCTCGCCGGTCGTCTACCCGGCTGTCTGTCGTATTGTGGAGGCGTGTGACTGGCACACAGCACAATGACTAAAATGCGAATGTGGCGTAGGATAGACAATTGATGTATGTATTTTTTTGCAAGAATATATGAATATTTGCATAATTACTTCACTTAGCCAACTCCCTTTGTTTATTTTGCGCAAAATTCGTTTTTTTTTTTTTATGCGACCGGACATGGATGGCTAATACCACACAACTACCGTTATGATATTAGCCCAATACACCACATTCCCGAAGGAATTAGGTGCCATGCCAGGACCTTCCCTTTATGAGCACGGCTACATTGAACTGGATGGAAAACACGGACAATTTTTCATTGCCGCTTCGACCATCTTTTCATCCAATGCGATGGTACCAACCCGGGCGGGCTTAAACCCTACCATCTAGTAGGGGAAGGGGACCTACAGTTTTACATGGATTCCGAACCATGGAGCAGCTCGCATTCGTGACGAAATGCACTTATCGAACTCTGAAAGAGAAAGACAGTGGTGCAAGTTGGTATTGAACCCGGGCCTCTGGTACGCTAGGCCAGTCCCCGCGCCACTAGGCTACGAGCCGCTCGAATAAATCCGCCGCTTGTTCAGATAAATAAAAAAGAACAGGAAAAAAGACGGTTGGCTAATAAACTACCTCTCAAACCTGTGTTCAAGTTTATTGCTCAAACGAAAGTAATTATGGTTGATTTGAATGTGGAAGACCACGTAAAGCCATCGTAAATGACGTGTAAGCGACCACACCTAAGAAACGTCAGAACGATATTGAAATGTGTATGTATTTACGTGTATTACGTGTATTAACGGCAATACCGTTACCTTCATAGAAATATGATTGCGCGCGCATATACTATGTCTATGGTTACCTTATTATTTTGAGGTTATGCAACTACAAAAATGTTGATACCATGCGATTCAAATAAGAATAGGATATAATCACCGCCATTTTGAATGTCAAACTGCTAAAGCCCTTACTTCACTTCACAAACTTCAGTACTTTGCCGCGGTGTTGCCGCGTATTTTCCCTCACCATCGACATACCAAAGCAATAGACCGACATTGTATCGATTCGAATGTGATCGAGAAATTCGTTGGCCGACGAATTGTCTGGATAGCTCAGCGGGAGATCAGTGGACTAACATCCAAAGGTCAGACTGGAATCCGCCTCCACGCCCGTGCTCGTCCACCTGGACGTCCGGCGCGGATTCCTCACGCAAGACCGAGACTACGTCGAGTATTCCCGCCCCAATGCTACCCCAACTGTCCAGGTTTGACCTGAGCGACGCGCCGCCGGAGACCCGGGACCTGCTCGCGGAGATGTCTCAGCTGCTTACGCAGAACATAGTGGCGGAGTGCGCAGGCGCCGTGCCCGAACACGTCGCCACGCCAGTCCTCGTGCACCTGGACGTTCGGCGCGGCGACCTCACGCTCGACTGGGGCACGGACGAGTCCTATATGCTCAACCTGCAGTCCACCGGTGAGTTCACAACTTCGATTTCTGTGGTCCACGACTCGTCACCCAGGCTCGGATCTAGGATTTCGGTCAGGGGGGTGGCAAAACCAAGGGGAGGATGTGACTTCATGTGAGGATTTTTTGAGGACCAATAAAAGGTCATTCGAAGATTTAATTTAATCAATAACGTTAACATAGAAGTGCGACCGTATGGAGCGGTTAAATCTAGGGTTCATTCTGTGTCTCTCACGGTTTATTTTTTCAGCTTGCCGACTTTTTAAGAAGGAAGATATTTTCAAATATTTCAAGATGCCATCCCTACGGCAAGGACTCTAATTTGAAAGCTATATTTTTCATTAGACTACCTTAGGTTCAATAGCTTTATTAAGGTTTTTTTATGAAACTAGACATGGATAACTAATAAATACCACACCCACAGTCATAGTCAAAGACTATAGATAGTCTTTGGTCATCCAACCCACCAACGGAGACTCCGTTGGTCTACTTTGAGCGTCCGTTCCGTCATTGCATGCAATGACGGAAGTAGCAGCATAGCCACTTTAACATCGCCGGCAAGTGAATTCACTTACGAATCGCTTACCACTGATTTTCTCGAGTTCCAACAAAACGTAAGAGCACGTAGGAATTTCAAAGGACGCTATTTAGTGTACCGAACATTCGATGTCACACCTCCCGAATTCGTAAGCGAACTAACTACAGTAGATGTTTTCCACTATGCAGAGTGTTAACGGGCTAAGGTTAAGGTATTCCTGGCGCATTTGGAGCAAAAAAGCTAAATACCATTTTCTTAAATGTAACTCGTGGCTACCTACTCTGCCGCCATACGAATGAGTTTCGATCGCGCTTATCTGTTTAATCAGGAGTAGAAGTCACTTCACTGTGGTACATCATTTTTATTGATTTTTACCGGCATGCTACCTAAGCATACCGCACATACCTATATACCGATGCGTGTATGTATAGCCGTTTCCCCCTACTCTGTCCACTTCGCGGGCAACGCACTCAACATTATTTAGGGCCGAGTGCACAAAAGGACATCAACGTCTAAGTGATCAGTCAAATCCTTTTCACAAGACTGATAGTTCGAAATGTGGTGGTTCATCCCAATACCATTTTCAGTGTCAGTAAACAGCATAATCATCAATTTTAAGTTCTTTATGTCATTTGAAAAAAACCATAAAAAATATCGCGCAGAAAAATACTATGTGTTTTGGGGAGCACTGCAAAAAAACACAAATGATGGGTGAAAACACTACGAAATAAAATCTGCGCAAATAATATTCACTTGAAACAACAACCATCAAATACGTCAACAAACTGAATGTAGAGTCCGATCTTGGTAGTCAGTCTAACCTAATATCATAGAGTTTACTCTACGCTAATATGCATACCAACGCTTTTTTTTTATAGATGGCGCTTAAAATATATATTTGTATTGGTTATTAATCGCGGTTATTAATCGGTCTAGCAAGTTTAAGGTGGCCCATCCCGCTCATCTCCCCATACAAAAGGGGAAAGAAGATCACGCCCATATTTCTTGTCAGAGATCCCAAATTTTGCTCAAAATAGCTTTATTTGATCAAACTAGATGTCTGATGACCATTGGCATTGTAAAATTGTGTTTGATTTCTAAGATATAAGGTCCGAAAGTTCGAATTTTTCGCGCGTTTTATACAATAACTTTGGAGGTGGATTACGCAATGATAAAGTAAGAACATCGTAAAAAGATTAGTTATCAGACATAGCTTATTTAATCAAGATTTATGATCTAATTGGTTTTTGTTATATTTTTGACTACAGCGGTCGTGGTTTACTTTTAGCTATAAGTCGTCTTGAAATTAAAATTTTCGTAAATCTTACCAAATCATACACTATGCACATTGTCTTTTTTGTGGACATGATGCATCTTCCTCATCACGGAGCCTGTCTTATTCTTTGAAACAGAGAAGGTCCCAGAGCGCAACCGCACGGTTTTGTACCGTGCCCGCGAATGAGTTGGGCCCGCCGGGTTGGGCCACCTTAAGTGAGACCTCGACACAACTCCCCGTACGTCTTCAGAGCTCGGGCTGTTACGAATCGTCAACAACATGGCGGCCGGGGCGGCAGCCGGAGAGGGTAAAATGCAATATTTTGCGCACGTATACTGACGATCGCCCAAGTTTATAACATCTAAAATCCATTGATTCGAGTTTGTCTCGACACGTAAAATGCAAATAAGGCAAATGCATGCATGATTATTGGAATTTGTTTTGTTATTTATATATATATGATGAACCACCTCCTTTGCGTTGCTCAAACATTGATCGCTGATTGATTTTAACCGCTAATCGTGATCACAATAATCAAAGAAATTAAATAATAATTCGAAGTGTCTAAAGGTACTGTTTTTGCGTGTCGGCGGTATGCCATAATTTACGACATGAAATACAAGATAAAAGTCGCCATTGATAGAATAACTATGCGATGCTTTGTATTCCTTGTTTTTTAGGCTGAGACTCGAAATGTATGTTTAGGAGCTATGTTAGGAGTAAAGGTTTAGGCAAATCATATGTATAAATAAAGGCAGCTTAGGTCAGTACAATTTAGTGAGATTTTATTGTAATTCTCTTTTTCAGCATCTGTTCGCAAAGGCAATTGTAGGGCTTATTTACTTTTTAAGGCTACCAGTGTTCAGATTTTGTTTTGTGCTTAACCATAAAATATGACTGTAGGACCACTGCAGGTGATTACTGGGTAAAACATCCAATACGTAGCTATGATTGTAAAAGGTCTGCCTACATCTTGTACTAAAGTACCTACTATATTATGTACAAGTGTTAACAACTCGATCAATCATCCCGAAACCATAAATTCCCCTGCGTACTTAGAACACATATGTATTTTTAGTATCGTGATCTTTATTTCATACTAAACGTAATCAAAGTATTTTTGATTAAAAAGTCAAATGTGAAAGACCTTAACTTGCCAGGAGGTGAATCAAGGCTGGGGGAGAGGGGTGCGGTCGATATGCCACGCCTGCAATGTTACATCTGTGCCTACAATTTGAATTTTGGTTGAAAAACAAATTTGCAAAATGTCCTAATTAAATATGTGAATACAACATAATTTAGAAATATAATTTCCACTACTGTGCATTTATAACTCCTCATAACACCTGTATTTGCACAAAATGGGTGATCGAAACTCATGCAAACGTGTGGGTGTGTTTGTTATAACAGGCTAACGTCTCTTTGCAAAGGTCATTTAATCGATTGCTGGATTTATGATAACTACATGTTTCGCTATGAATTAAGACGCGAGGCAACGCGGCGAGTGTTCTAGACACTTTGGGGCAAACATCGGCTGCCTTCAATGAAATATTTTACCTATAACGCAACATATTTCATTGGATCGCTCTCTGATCCACATTTTTATTTAGTTTTAGTTTTAATTTAAATTTTACTGTTAGATGTTAGGTTATTAATTTAAATTGTTATTGTTAGATTGTTAGAATATAAATTTAATTTTATTTCGTGTTTCTACAATAAATTATTCCATCTTTTTGTCAATAAAATAGACTCCTATTATATACATTTGCTCTAAATAATTTAAGTTCCTGGAGAACTTATCGAATGATACTTTTCAGTCCTCTGCTGCGTACGAACGTGGCGAATGCCTCCTTGTCAACGGGCTGAACGATTAGCTCGAAACGTCGGAGAATGTCTCTCCCGCCGCGTGAAAAGCCGTAAAATTTTTCTAACAAACTTATCGAATGTTCCAGCGGTCGACGTCACGGTCCGCATCGTCGCCAACAGTGTGTTCGGCGCGCGGCACGGCCTGGAGACGCTCTCGCAGCTCGTCTCCGCGCACCGCTTCGTGAACGCCGAGGGCCTCAAGCGGTGCAGCCTGCTCATGGCCGCCGGGGCAAAGATCAAGGACGAGCCCGTCTACCCGCACAGGGGGATCGTCCTCGACACGTCGAGAAATTTCATCCCCATAGACGACATCAAGAGGACCATCGACGGCATGGGCGCGTCGAAGATGAACGTGTTCCACTGGCACGCGACCGACTCGCACAGCTTCCCGCTGCAGTCCCTCAGGGTTCCCCAACTGACAAAGTGAGTTCGATATATTGCTCTTCATTCGCGTCAGTGATATTGATTTCAGGTTGGTAAAGGAGCACCAAAAGGCAGCAATACGAGGAATCTCTGTCGATGTCATGTGTCGCATGTGGTAAATGTTCTGTTTTGTGTACCAAATAAATAAATAAAAAAATAAATAAAAAAATTGGCTTGCTTGATTTTTTGCCGCCACATCGACGGTGTCGTCATGAGACAGCTTCGGCGGGTCCTGAAGTAAAGGTCCCAGCAGCTAACTAGAACCGTACGTGCTCGTGCATGTGTCGCATCGTGGGTGTGGATTTAACTGGCACCCATGGTTTTAGTTTCTTGCCACTTCGTCAGCATCTATATGACATCACACATCGACAAACCGTAAATTATAAATAGTAATAAATGTATGTACAGCAACAGTGTACTTAAGCGTAAACACATATGTAGTAGTAATCATTTCATCTTCGTACTCCGTAGCATAATGTCATTCTGATGTACATCTTCCCATCCATAAACATATCAATATTCGTTGGCAGATGATGCTGTTGTCCGTCACAACAGATCAAATTGCGTAGAGGGTAAAAAAAAACTGGGCATCTTAGCACTATGTATAATTGAGAGCGTTCCTTAGCTGTGAAGAAGTCCCATGTCGAAGATTTCGGCTGGTAACTTATGACTACCAATATTCGTAGTCCTGGCGTCCTGGGTAATAACGCTTTAACGAAAGGTAGTATTTTAGTCATGAACTACCTATAGAAAAACTATATTGTGACCTCGTTCATCTTTTAATCATCCGACAAGATGAACTGATGCCAAACCATAACCCTATCCCCTTCCCAGTGGAGTGGTTCGTCGGTGTGCCTCGGCAGCTCATGTGAGTGACGACAGGTGACTGTGTCATGGACAGCGTTCCTCGAAGCGACCAGCAACAGCTGTTCGGTCCCTGGGCCTGTGTTGCTCTCGGGTGTCCGCGTGCGTTGTCGCACGACCATCGCCCGAGACCAAACGAAAGGCTGTTAGGAGCACGGAAGGACGGGAGTAGCAACCAAAATTCGTCTGTATGGGGGCGGCGGGGCATTAGCCATGGCGAGTGAGTTCAATTACGGGTGCGTTAACTACCTACTAATTTTCTCGAGTTCCAACCACACGTAAGAACTTCATAGGACGCTATCTGGTAGGCCAACATAAAAACTTTAAAACATGTTACTATTTCATAAATACATACAATAGTTACAGAAATATTTCATATCTATATGTATATGTTTCCCTGTCACAGATACGGGGCGTACTCGTCGTCGGAGGTGTACAGCGTGGAGGAGGTGCGGGACCTGCTGCGGTACGCGCGCGCACGCGGCGTGCGCGTCGTGCTCGAGATCGACTCGCCCGCGCACGCCGGCAATGGCTGGCAGTGGGGGAAGGTAGCCACTCCTGCAACGTTCTCGCCTCAATTATATTGTAGTACGCGCCAAACTTATATGCGCCTCGCGCGTACAAAAACGCTCTTGAAACAAGGCATAGAGTACACGCGCGAGTACAACTGTATTTCACACGCCAGTTGTAAGCGGTCATTAACACGGAGCATAAATGTCCAGGCCGACCGTTCCGCACACCACTTTCTGATCTGTAGTGCAAGTATGTACTCATGTGCAGGCAGGGGGTGGTGATTACCCCTACTCCCTACCGTGTGGGTAAGTGGTTCTGAACCGAAGATAGGTAAGTCTCTCCTATTGAAGACCAATGAGCGCGATACCGAGGGTCGACACCGGAAATGCGCCTTTTTATTGATAATGTGTCACGTTCACGGTTCAGTATCCATATAGGTAAAACTAAATGTCGAACCGGACTGGTACCATTGCATTGAATTAATGTCGGTACGCTAATAAAATTCTCTAAACGAGTTTAACTAAAGGAGGTATGTCAATTTGGAATGCTGTGTGATGGCCTAATATAACGACGGTTGGTGTGATTTAGCGTCATCACCAGGGATGTCAACAGACTGATCATAGTCGATCCACCTTAATTAAATATCCAGTTATTTCTTCTTGCCTCGTTATTAAATGTTTTATAAACAAAATGTTGTGTAACCAGGAGTACGGCATGGGTGACCTGGCGGTGTGCGTGAACGCGCAGCCGTGGCGGCCGCTCTGCATCCAGCCGCCGTGCGGGCAGCTCAACCCGGCCAACCCGCGCGTCTACGGCGTGCTGCAGGACCTCTACCGCGACATCGCCGACGTCTGGCCGCGCGGGGAACTGTTCCACATGGGCGGAGACGAGGTGGGTGTTGGAGGCAGCGATCGTCTCTTGTGCATTGCTTTCGTTGTATCACTGTCATTGACGCGAGTCCGACTTAAGAAGCCAGCGGGAACGGAAGGACGGGAGTAGCGGCTCGTAGCCTAGTGGCGGGGGGACTGGCCTAGCGTGCCAGAGGTCTGGGTTCAATTCCTCGCCCCGACATGCAACACTTTCTTTCTCTTTCTGAGTTCGATAAGTGCATTTCGTCACGAATGCGAGCTGCTCCATGGTTCGAAATCCATGTAAAACTGTAGGTCCCCTTCACCTACTAGGTAATAGGGTTTAAGCCCGCCCGGGTTGGTACCATCGTATTGGATGAAAAGATGGTTGAAGCGGCAATGAAAAATTGGCCGTGTTTGTCATCCAGTTCAATGTAGCCGTGCTCATAAAGGGATGGTCCTGGAATGGCACCTAATTCATTCGGAAATGTGGTGAATTGGGCTAATATCATAACGGTAGTTGTGTGGTATTAGCCATCCATGTCAGGTTGCATAAAAAAGCGATCGAAACTCTTTCGTATAACGGCAAAGCCACGCGGTCGTCTAAAACGTCCGCCGCGCCACCTCCGGCCGAGCAACATCGAATGTTCGGTACAATAAATAGCTTCCTGTGAAATTCATACGTGTCGTTGGAACTCGAGAAAATCAGTAGTAAGCGAATTCATAATTGAACTTACTCACCGGCGCTGCCGCCATTGTATGTAAATAGTGGCTACTTTTTTTCTGGGGGACATCGGGTATTCTAGGAAGGGGCATGCCTACCACGCCCCTACCTGGCCACTCCAATGGATACGACCTATAAAGGAAATATCTCCCGCCGTTTCATTCAATATGATGGCGTGCAAAAAAATGATATTTTAAAGAGTTAACGTTTCCTATTTGTCTCTTCTCGTTCACAGGTGTTCATAAACTGCTGGAACAGCACCGAGGAGATCGTGTCCTACATGCGGAACAAAGGCTTCGACCGCACCGTGGAAGGGTTCATCAGGATGTGGGCGGAGTTCCACGCCACCATACTGGGGCTGTGGGACGCGGTGAGCGGCGCCAATAGACCCCCGGTGATGCTGTGGTCCTCGGAGCTCACCCAACCGGATCGCATTCAGAACTTCCTCAGCCAAGACAGGTAACAATAAATATTCAGTTCTAGATAGTTTTTAGCTTCATTATCTTTGGGCGCTACACACTAAATCAGCTTATCTAGAGAAGGGTCATAACAGAAAGCCCGTAATTATAATGAATTATTAAAAAAAATGAACGAAATTGAGCTTGAATGTGATTTTTAAACTGGCTAATTATACCTACGTTATGACAAATCTGTTAAAAAAAACAATTGTTTTGCAAGAACTTTAGGAAGCTGCTATCGTTACCGGCTGACAGTGACATGAGGGAAACGACGGCGTGATTTAATGTTAGCCTTGCATGCTGCATGCTGACTTCATTACGAGACGACATAAGATTAAGTGTTGCGATTTTGATACTATCTATGCAGCATAAATCTACTACAGTATTCGATTTCAGTGAATAACTTTGTGTGATCAACATAACATTCGTACCTAACATGATTTTACAGAATAGTTACTTATTTAGTGCTTTTTTTTTCGGAAAACTTTTCTGAAAATTCAAAGCTACTAACTCGGGCGTGGTTAACCCTACCACCTAGTGAGGTAATCTATAGTTTTACACTCGGTTTTAAATGGATTCCGAACATGAAGCCGTAACGAAAGGCGCTTTTTCAACTCAGAAAGAAAATGAAGGTTGGGCACGACCCATGACATGATCGGGGATAGAACCATGACCTCTCTCATAGATTTAAGTCCCCCGCGCCGAGAGTACGAGCGAGACTATCGTAACCATAGACAAGCAATGCCACAAGGTGGGCTGGCTCAACTTGACCTTTCGTCGACAGATACGTGATCGAAGTGTGGGAGCCCGTGGAGAGCAGCCTGCTGGCCGAGCTGACAGAGCTTGGTTACCGCACGGTGGCAGCGCCCAAGGACGTGTGGTACCTGGACCACGGCTTCTGGGGGGTCACCCGCTACGCCAACTGGCGGCGCATGTACGCGCACCGGCTGCCGCGCGCGCGCACCGTGCTCGGCGGCGAGGTCGCCATGTGGAGCGAGTACGTCGACGCCAACGCACTAGGTGGGTAACTGAGCGCGAAGTAAGGGAGTCCGTGGAGAGCAGCCTGGCGGCCGAGTTGACGCAGCTCGGCTACCGCACGGTGGCGGCGCCTAAGGACGTGTGGTACCTGGACCACGGCTTCCGGGGGGTCACCCGCTACGCCAACTTGCAAACTCGCACACACGTGATAGAATTTGATGCACTAGCGCTAGCTACTACCAGTGCATTCCAATAGTCCTAGTTTTTTAAGTACGGCCCTTAACAATCGAACGTACTGATCTGGAAAGATAAATAATTCCTAAGTCCCTTTTACTCTATGGTTAACGTCAATGTAATAGAATGAGATCTCGAATTTGTCTCTATTTCCGGTGTACCGGTTTCAGAGTGAAGGTCCGTACCTAGGTGATCGAATGTAGGTTTGTAACATTCCCAGACGGCCGAATATGGCCGCGCGCAGCCGCCGTGGCGGAGCGGCTGTGGGCGGACCCCGAGAGCACCGCGGTCGCCGCCGAGCCGCGCATGCAGCGGCACCGTGCGCGCCTCGCCGCCCGCGGTCTGCGCCCCGACGTGCTCGCGCCGGAGTGGTGCGCGCAGAACGACATGCGCTGTCTCTAGCTCCGCCGAGCCGTGGGCGGATACTGGCTGAACTATACACGTCATCGGTGCCCTTCGATTACTAGGAGACAGCGCCATCTTGTACGGCGTCGCCTCACTACGTGACGCCTTCAGACTAAGCAAGATTTGGTCAACATTGCATAACAGATTTTCGTAGACTCTGACTGAACTACACGATCGATTTCTGCTTGGAGAAGGTGCCATCTTAATGTGACGACTACAACGGTGCAAAGGCTAAACCATGACTGCTTGATGTATTTACACTTAATTGAAAATTTAGTAGTAAAGTACTTTGTAGACTTTTAAAATTGTATAACATAAATGTTAATGTTTACGAACATGTTTAACGATAAGTACATCCAAATTGCTCAACAAATGCTCAGCAGTGAGATTCCTTAGTACGATTATAATATTTACAAGTGTCTATTTAAAAATTGTTAATTTATGCTGCAATACAAATTGTATGAGTAATAACTATGTTAATGTAAATGGGGCCAATAAAGTATGAGATACAATTCAAATGGTATGTAGAAGGTCAATGCACAAAAAAGCCGTAGTGAGCTAGTATCATCTAGTGTGGTGTACGTAGAATGGACTGTAAAGCAAGGACACATCAAATAAAAGAGAAAGCTGTAAAAAACCTACACACTTGAACATAGTGCAAAGCTGACTTGATCCAGCAAGCAAAGTGTGTAGGCATAATAGTATAATAGTGTAGGGTTAATGTTGAGTATTTATTTAATTGTACCTATGTTTTCCAATTATAATTTATATTATGCCAAATGTTGTAAGCCTAGAGCGTCACCGATAGACAGACTTCTTTGAGCAAGATACCTGGTGATTAAAGAGATGTATGTAAGCAGGTTCATGTTTTGGTGTTATCTAAGCCCCAATATCGCCGATGTTAACGCCATCTATGACATGATAGGACAAGCATTTTTCTTATTATACTATAGTCTCCATTCCCATTTAGGAAAAATTGCCAGTTTTATTTAACTTATTTATTTTAATTTATAAAATCAATTCAAATTATATCATCAAATCTTAAAAAGATAATTAATGGTCACATCCAGTAGTAAATGGTGCCAGGGTAGCTTTAATGACGAAATCGAACCACAAATTCTAGTTCATGGACGAGCATGTTGAAAACAAAGAGAGAAGGACTCTGCTTTTAAATGATCCATCAGTGGACAAAGTGCTGAGATAATCAGCAGTCACAATCATATTAAAAAAACCATTTATTTTAATATTTAATAATTATTAAATAAATGTTTTGAATTTATTTCAAATTCAGACAACCTATGCACTTTAAGATTATAGACAGCTTGCCAGCTCGCCTCCCCTTAATTTTAGTAATTATTTTTTTAAAAGGACTGCATTTGTTTTATTGAATAGCATTCGAGTGGACAGCGCCTTTTGTTCCCTTTGATCCTTAGAAGAATGGGCATGGTCCGTTAAGAATATATATTGAAAAATGTGAAAGTGTTGTATTATTTTCTTGCATTATTATGTCGGATAAAAATAAGACATTTTAGCTTTCGACATAACGTTCGATGTCGCCTGAATTCATTAATCAACCTTGCTCTGGTAAAAATATAAAATAGAAATAAGTCAATTCTCGTGGACTGAATCTGGAACACATTGACCTGTTGTATAGCACCTATAATAAATAGTTAGTCTAATTTTATTTATCCCATAAAAAAATTGTAAAACACCTACATACAATATAGAAACCTAGCATTACATTCCGATTGTGAAGGTCAAAAAAGCCCAAATGATGACAGAAATTCCAAGTCAGCTAATGGAAAAAAAAAACACTTTTTTAGATGTTTAAAAAAAAATTGTGGCATACGATGCGCCACCAGATTCCCATACAATTATATGGTCACTTTGCCCATACGGCAGGGTCACAATATCGACCGCATAGCACTTCTCCTTCCTTTTTTGTTCAGTGGTCCCAACACACTAAAAACAGTAAATTGAACTCAGGGCGGCAAAGAATAACTTAACTCTACGATGTATAAAAGGAATCGCAATGACACTGGATATAAACTGGCCTAGAGAGAATGCATCACCGCCCTGAGAGGTCCGTAATCGACCACAGGAAGAAACCAAGATGTTACCTACATAATACAGGGTGGAAACATCTGGTAGACCGCAGCCAGACTAGAGAGTTCAACCCCCCTGCTTCAGCAAGCACCTTCCATATAAACCTTTTCAGATACAACAGTATCTGAAATGGTACTCAATAAAATAAGCACCTCTAAAATTTTTGGGATAACAGATAGCCCGCTAATTTGTTGCTGCATGAAGGCAACAGAAACAACCGCCGATGCACTGTTAGAATACAGAAGTGTGGCCGACACATGGAAACGGACACTGGGAACAATGGGACCTCTGCCAGCAGCCTATTAGAATATAAAATTCATATTGGACTTCTGCTTATGTACCGGGCTATTGCACTCGAACGTTCGAGTCCGACCCGATCAATTTTGCACCAATCAGAAGTGGACGTTACCGCTAGTTCGAGTTATGTCATTATCGCCCGTTTTCACCACATTCACCTACAAAAATCGCAAAGTTACTAAGTAGCTAGTTACAAAGTAGCCGAAAGTTACTTATTGGATTTCAGGTAACTGGAGGTGGTGAAAACAGGGGTATAAGAAACGTTTGTAATTGGTTGAAAATTTAGTGAGTCTGACACAAACGTTCAGAAATTTTCGTCCCCTGGGAATAGATGGGATGGCTCACATAGTCACTCCCGCTTGCGTACAAAGAAGTGCGTCTGAAGAATAATAACATAGCAAGGAAATCATTTCCTCTTTTGTTACTACCGCAACATGAACCTGAAATGAATCTGTGATTATGTAAAATAAAAGGAGACGATTGACATTCCAGGGTAACTTCAGTTTAATTTCAATTTCACTAGTGACAATCACAGTCAAATATTTTTAAACCTCTATTTTATTTACAGTTTGGACAGCACATGCAGCAGTATCTGTGGAATTGAGCATGACAAATTCTTGGCAGTAAAGCTTGCTGGTGGGCTCCAAGTGCTTGTGAAAGTGTTTACGTAGTTGGTGGTGTGTGGCAAAGCGTGCGCTGCACTCGTGGCAGGTAAGGGCGGGCTCACCGTGGCACAGGCGCCGGTGCTCTGTGCGTCGATGCGAGCTCACAAAGCTAGCACCGCACTCCCAGCACTCGTATGGCTTCTCGCCCGTGTGCACGTTGCGGATGTGATTCGTCAGCGTCGTACGCGACATGAATCTGCCTTCACAGAATGAACAACTGTGCCTTTTGCGCCCTGTGTGCACAGCTGCGTGGTCACGCAATCGGCTCGCATTGCAGAACTTCTTCCGGCAGAGATGGCATGTGTGCGGGTTGCCGATGTGCTCCAGCTGGATATGCGTCTGCAAGGAAGTCTTAGCCGAGTAACATTTGCCACAATCTGCACACTCGTACCCTTCTTGGGTCATCTCTCTCTTGAAGCAGATGTGAGTGCGCAAGGTCTGCTTGTATTTGTATGATTTACCACATTTTTCGCACGTCCAATTGTTATGAGTCTGCTCGTGTGCTCGTAGAGCGCTCTTGCTACTGTACATTTTTCCGCAGAGAGGACAGTTGGCACGGTGGTGCATAACCTTCCGGTGCTCTGTCACTAAATATTCTGATCCAAACTTTTTGTTGCAGATGAGACAATGGTACTTCTTTTTACTGTGTGCTCGTGCTATGTGCATATTCAATTTGGGTAGATTGGGGCATATTTTTTGGCAGTTTTTGCATTGCAAGTTTTGGGAGTGTATGGTGACATGTTTTTCATACAGATACCTATTTTTGACTAATTTTCCACATTCTTCACACTGATAAAATGGGCGAGTGGAACGGCCAGATGCCTCAATCGAGGATTTTGCTTCGATGCGATTTCTTTCATTACGTATTAACGCTCGTGCACGACGGTGCGCCGATGCACAAGAGGTTTTTTGTTTATCGACGAGGCATTTGGGCTCCTCGCTGGACGGGAACATGTACAGAGACTTAAATTTACCATCGGCAATATTCGTGTTCTCAAGGCACTGGTACAATTCAACGCATATCTTTAGCCAGCACCTATGGGACTCGGTACACAAGCGCAGAAACCGCAAACTATCGATAGCAGCGCGCGCGCATGCCTTGCACACAGTGCTGGGTAGCAACTCGGTCTCATTCATCGGGCGCTCCATAAGGACGGCGAGTATGTCGGCCAGCGTCATGGTTGGTGGACAATATGAGCGCTGCAACGCCACCGTCTCTTGCAGACCAACCGCGTCTGGAGTGGATACGCCACAGAGCCGACACACCTCTCCTCCACCAGGCGCACCGACCACCAGCCGCGCTATCCCTGACATACACACCTCTCCCCACATGCTAAGCCAAAATAAAAATCACAGATTTACAATATTCAGCCACACACGTTTCTAAATGTTTTCAGTAAAAACCGTAGAAAAAGATTACTCACTCAGCTACTTTTCAACACTATGGTAGAAAGCAAGTATATATATATATATACATAGCCATAATTGCCACTTTTCCGAACTCTTTGGTCGTATCCGTAGAAAGGAGCTTTTCCGAACTCTGTTTGAAATTTAAACTTTAAATTTAATTTGACAATTATATTATTTGGCCACAGAATATAATACTGGTACTTTTGGTTCTTTAAAGATGAGATAAATTCCCACATTGCTTATTTTGCGCATGGCTGAGGGCACCATTGTCTTTTAGTTACCACATGAAAAATAAAACCCCATTGTGTAAGACTTGTATTGTTTATTAATCATCCATAGCACTACCATAATCCATAATCCGAGTGGATTTGTCATATTTTAACATTGGCCAGTTCAGCAAAACAAAACACAGCGAAGAAGAACTGGAAAGAAACCCCGCTGTTTTTTTTTCAACGTCCACTTAGTCTGGATTTACAAGAATGTTTGTAATATTTTTTAACAAAAACAAAGGTAAAAAAACACTAAGGGCCGAGTGCATGAAAGAACAAACAATCAAAATCAACATCAAAGCATGATCAAACACGTCACTTTGTGTGGACAGTCTGGAAGGAACTCTATGCGGTTCACTAAAAGTGACGTGTTTGAACATGGATTAACTCGGCCGTTTCTTCGTGCAACCGGGGCTTAATTAACATTACTTGACGAAAATTTCCAATTCATCCGGTATACTACGGTTCATAACAAATATCATTTTATTTGCAAAGACTATCCCCACCAACTAATAGGTTGGCAATTGGAGCAGGCCAGTCTCCACAAACAGCAACCGTTCACGAGCATCATGCTGGGCACAGCCATCACCTCTCTTGACCATAATTTAGGGAAAGAGATAACCCGAACCAAGCGTCACTGTAAGCAAGGACCTTAAAGCAATGCACTGCTCCAGTGGCAACAAAACACTGTGAAACACTTGCACGTTTGGTTTTAATACTATTAGTTTTGTCATAAACTACTCCAGAGAGCTGATCACATAGTTACATATGTACATACCTACAGAAAATTAAGAGTGAGTAAGGTTTGAGGTTTTGACCAATTCCGATAAACAAATAACACTTAACTAAAATTTGGGTGTACAGTCGTTTCGGCTGAAATCTGTACACCGGAAATAGAGACAAATTTGATATCTCTTTCTGTCATGCTGACGTCAACCATAGAGTAAAAGGGACTTAGGAATTCCTTCTCTTTCCAGTATATACAATTGAGAGGAAAAGACTGTACAGAGCTCTCGTCATTATTGATACGAAATTGTATCAAATCAAAATTGATTGGTTAGTAATTTCATACTACACGTAGTACTTATCATAAAAGTAGTAATGTGTTTAAAACTCTATGAAATAAAAGAACTATGAACCTTAAGGGTACAAAAGTGGAGTTCGAGATATTGATAAAGTTATTTGAGGGCGAAATCCTTTTCGCCCTCAAATAATTACATTTTAAAACGTCACCGAGCGCGCCTTCGCCGTTACAGGCATATGCTGCAATTCCAAAAATCGAGTTACCCATTATTTATTCCTTCTAGGCTGAGTTTATGTTAGAGGTAGGATTTACATTTTCCCCCATAAATGGGGGATTTTATTTCCTGTGGTAACCATAAGACGACAGTGGTGCCCCAGCCAAGCGCAAAATGATCTATGTGGGAATATACGAAGATACCGTAAATATTCTGTGTTGGTGATAATAGTCCTTTTGTCTCTGTTTAGTCTGTGTTATAGTCTGTGGTTGGTGTCGTGCGGTTAGTGAAGTTCTCGAAAGTCCATGCGATTTTGTCTAGTTTTTATTTGATAGATCCTAATTCAAATACGATGTACACAGTGTCTAAAGGACCTAGCAAGATTGTTGCAAAGACAAGACGAGGTAATCCATGGCTTTTTTATTACATCAGTTTATATCCGTTCGTGGGGGGCAAGTTTGAATGGATATTATTTGATTACATGTTTGTTACTGGTATTTGCAGGTTTGTCGGGTAACCTGGATAGGCTAGAGAAGCGCGAAGCAGCGCGGCGTCGAACGGACTCCGAGTCCGCCGAAGTCGAGTAAGTTAGGTGGCACAACGCTGCCGACACTATTTACATAACCTCTATAATTAGTTTATGTTTTTTGTTTGTTTTGAGTATTCTTGGAGCTTGTTGTCTATTAGGAGACATCGCATCCGCGGCGCGGCGAATTCCTCTTTCCTTACCTTATTAGAAACTAATAAGAATCTAATTCAGACAATATTTTCTCAAGGTTTTTCCCATCATAGGTTATTACAAATGCATGCACTGATATCCGTCGAGGGAGTCGTTATCCTATCCATTCCTCATGCTACGGGCGATAACTGTTTACATGCTCTATTCATTACTAAGCCCCGGTTGCACGAAGAAACGGCTGAGTTAATCAATGTTTAAACTCGTCACTTTTAGTGAACCGCGTAGAGTTCCTTCCATACTGTCTACACAAAGTGACGTGTTTGGTCATACGTTGACGTTGATTTTGATTTTTTGCCCTTTCGTGCACTCGGCCCTAAATGTTTTATTCTCAAATATATTGTCAAAATCTACGTCTGTGTGTGTTTATTTAATATACTTTCTAGATTCGAAAATAAAAGCACTTAAACATTGGGAAGAAGTTGTCTTTTTCTACTTCATTTTACATTTTTAACCCCCTGGTCCACAGAATTCCGGAACCGCGACTACCCCTGGTCAACAGGCGAGATTCGCGTTTTCGGCATGTTGCAATAAATTGATAAATTTTTAAAATATTTCCACCATAGGTATGCTTAACTATATATTTTCGGAAATGCGAATGAATGCTGCTTCTAATTATACTAGTTTCAGATTTTTTTGTGCAGCAAAAAAATTTTAAAAAATGTTAGAAACTGAAAAACCTATGTTGGGTAAGGAAAAAAGTAATAACTCCGAAAGTAAATCGATGACATATAAATTTTATTTCTTTTCCTGAATCTAGACACATATGCAGACAAAACTGTATAAAAAACTTAACCATACTTCATATAAAAAAAAATAATAATAAGGGTACAACCTGCGCAAGTTAGACTGAAATCTGATTGTAAAATGGTGTTGTCAATTTCAAAAAATGGCACAGACTACTCATCACTGCGTGTTGCCAGATTGAGTATTGGAAAATAGCCTCCATGTATCTAATTTTTCTATCAAACAAAACGAATACGGCTCTGAATATTCCTCGAGACCTGGCGAAACTTATATTTAATGGCAGTCATAGCGTCCCTGGGAGGGACGATAACTGACTTGCGCCAATTTGGACAGCGTCCCGCTCCGGGACGAAACTGATTCAACGGTTAAAATAAAAAAATACAGATATTTACAAAATATAATATGTATAATAAAATATATATATGCTGGCAAAGAAGGAAGCTTTCTCAAATGAATAATACAACATTTTTTTTACTTATAGCTTCCCAGTGTTCAATGCCGTGCTTGGCCGACATGTTTTGTTAAATCTAAGAACATATATTTAATCATTTTTATTTTAAAATTTTAAGATTTTTAGGGTAATACTTATCTATATTAAAATCTTAAATGTCTATGTTAAAATATATTAAATCGTAAAAAATGTTTTGCCCCTGAGGCCATTTGCTTACTTTAATATTAAAAGAAGCTTCACTTTCTTCTAGTTGGTGCCTTGAGTTTTTACTTTTTTGAAACTTGGCGGTGCTGTGAGCCAGTACTATAGTCGGTCAACCGCTGGCCACCCCGACCCCGTATATCAGTGCCTGTGAGCCAGTTAAAGCACCCGCGATGATATTAATCTTAGGAAATATATGATTAAACTGTGCATATTTTATTTTTAATTTTCCAGCATGCCGAGGCCTGTTTTTCATTCCAATGGCAAAAAGACGGTCCACCAGAGAATACACCATGATGTAATAACACCTGAACATGAAGAGATGGTTAGGTTTGTTAATGAAAGTAAGTATAATAATATTATCCAATGAATTAAAGCAGGTATATTACTATTAGTAAACATGAATCAAAATAGCATCACTTCGCCTGTTTGCGATCAGTCAATGGGATTCCACAATTCAATGTTGAATACTAAAATTAAATTATGTTTATATTTTCAAACCTGACATTCTGAAAATATTTTCCCCGGAACGACTATGGCTTTATTTAACAAAATCAATTGCAATATTTTAGAAACAGACTTATGAGTGATTTCTCTTCAAACAAAATATAGCAGAGAAGAAGCCGTGTTATTATTTGTATATATAACTGGGCTTGGATGGCTAATATAATACCAAACTGACCGTCATGGTATTAGCCCAACGCGCCAAGTTGGAACTAGGTGCCATGCCAGAACCTTCCTATCCTATGGATGGAAAACATTTTCATGGCAATTTTCATTGCCTCTTTGATCATTGTTGATTCCGATGATTCCAACTCGGGCGGAATTAACCCTACCAGCTAGTAAGTAAGGAAATGGACCTACAGTTTTACGTGGAATCGAACCATGGCCAGCCTCAAAGGTTGAAAACGGTCACCCATATAGAACCCAATCGTGCTCAGAGTGACTTCACCCAGCTTATTGAATCGCAAGGCATCGCCTCACCGGGCTACCGAGGCTGACAATTATGAAGGTCCCGGCATGGCACCTAGGAGTGGTATTAGTCAACCATATCCAGTTACATAACAGAGTGGGCAGTCTGAGTTCTCACCGAAATTGGCGTTTACGGCAAACCGATCGACTGGCGTTTTCTCCAAACTCCATACAAGTTTTTACTAGATATTCTGTGGTTTTACTTCTTCAAGCTGTCAAAGTCAAACGCGGACTTCCGATTTGTATGAATACGCGGAGTGGACGTAAACGGCAACGTCGACGTATTTACGGCAACGTTGAGTAAGCTGTCAAATCAAGCTCGGACTCGCAAATGTTAGTTCGCTTAACGCCCGCTGCGCGCGCTCATCAATTTCTCCATACATTTGAAAACGCCAGTCGATCGGTTTGCCGTAACGCCAATTTAGGTGACAACTTAGACTACCGGCTCAGGACATAAAAAACGGGGGCATATGTGGAACTGCAATGGGATGCGGCAAGCACAGAATCGGGAATTAGGGGAGCCGATCCTGAAACACAATCAGAAAGTGGTAAAATATTTCGGCATTCGCCAGCGTCAGACTTCTAGTGTAAATGTAGTAGTAATATAAGTAAGTGGGCCTTCTATAAATATAATTGAACCACAATTAGTAGCTTCAGTAAGTATTGCAGAAGTATCTTATGTTTACTTACATAAATTCGTTGAAAAGAGGTAAGGACATCACAAAACAGGTCATTTCAGACTGCTTTCGTCCCATAGTCTATTCCCAAAAGTTGAAAAAAATAATTCAAACAAGAATGTTCAACAAACTCTCGTGCTACTCTTTCTATCTAAAATATGTAGATCTATTTAATCCACTACCAAAAGCAAATTTTTAACATCAAGTTGTTCGGTTAGTTGTTTCTTATTTATACGCATGTTTTTCAAACCACCTCAGCGTCTCTTATCAGCTTCAATTTTAAATATTAATTGACCCTTTAAATGCTAGAATTTGCTTTCTTTATTCTATTTTCCCATGAGTAATGTTGGCTATGTTTCAGCATGGATACAGACAGCTTGCGGAGACAGCGAACCTTCATCACCTACGGGCACCATAGGTAAGTGTCCAAAGTTATTGTTTGAATAAAAATTTCTGTAACATATTTTATGCATCACGCCGATTCCCCAGAGGGGAAGACAGTGATCATAGATCTCCATACTCAGCGAGTACGCAAGGAAACATTCCATTAAAATGCAAGATTGTCAATGAATATAAAAAAATAAATTGAATACATTTTACCTAAATTTTAAGTTAACTTACTCGTAATATACTTTTTCATACTAAGCAGCTATGTCGCTTATTCCAAGGAATGTGATATGTATGCATGTATAATCGACCGTCATGCAAAGACTCGTTAATTAAAGAAAGAGCCCAGTAAAGAGAACTACTTTACGAATATACTGCATGACATCTGCATATTTTATTAATGAGTCCTTGCTTCACGGTCGATTACATATCACGTTCCTTGAAATTTAAAGTTATTTAAAAAAACAATTTCTTATATATTTTTTCGCCACTCGGCGCTCACTCCACCGCCGCATGAATCTGGCTCGGGAGTTGCAAGATTTGGAAACACTCTTAACGAGCGCACCACTCCTTGTGCCTCAGTTGTTAGAAGCAATGAAAATAATAATATCTTTAGGAGCCGGTTAAAGGACCTGTTAACCTACAGACCTTATTACAAGGTAAACGAAGATCTTGATGACCATTTGACAGAATAATATCTGTACAATTTGTATATTAGTTGACTTAAATATTTTTTTTTTTTTTGTGTGACTGGACATGGATGGCTAATACCACAAGTTCTATCATGGTATTAGCCCAACACACCACATGGGAACTAGGTGCCATGCCAGGACCTTCCTTATATTGCACGGCTACATTGAACTGGATGGAAAACACGGACAATTTTCATTGCCGCTTCGACCATCGTTCATCCAATGCGATGGTACCAACCCGGGCGGGATAAACCCTACCACCTAGTAAGTAAGGAAGGGGACCTACAGCTTAACGTGGAATCCGAACCACGGCCAGCCTCTCTCAACGGTCGAATGGTCACCCATCCAAGACCAGACCGGACCCAACGTTGCTTAACTTCGGAGAGCGATCGCCGAAGTGTCGCGCCACTGGGCCACTGAGGCTGACGTCGATAGATTATTTTATTTGATTTGATTATTGTGACCTACTTGACTGTTGATATTTTAATTTTTATTTGATGTTATTGTTAAAATGTTTAATGTTTGTTTGAAAAATGTTACGGCTTTTCACGCGGCACGAAGAGACATTCTCCGACTTTTCGAGCTAATCATTCAGCCCATTGTCGAGGAGGCATCCGCCGCGTTCGTACGCAGCAGACGACTGTGTTGTTTAATCTTTTTTTTTTCTATTGAAAATATTGACAATTAATATAAATGACCACCGTGTACCTGACAATGTTTTGCCATATGTGTGTAACTTTGTTCTATGCTTAATAAATACAATACAATACTTGGGTCAGGTTCGGGCAGCTCATCGCCCGCGCCGCCCTCCGCGCTCTACTACCAGGACCCGCCGCCGAGCCCCGCCCTTCGCGACTTCAAGCCCTTCGACCTGGAGACCTGGTGGGGCAAGCGGCTGTTCCAGAACATCACCAACTCCCTCTGAAGTCCGTCCGTCCGGTGGCCGGTGCGCGCCGTCGTGCGGCGAACCGTCCGGCGTCGCTGCAGACGCCGCTTGGTAACAATCTATTAGTCGACGCATTCACATGGTGCTTCCATGTGAGTTCGTTCATAGTTATCACTCGACCATAACTACGTTAACATACTGTAAACGCACATTCATAATATTTAGATTTCAAGGCTGTACCTAATACTGGCTCATCCCTAACTTAACTGTATTTAATTTGCGTAAATCTGTTGGAAAACATTGTTTGCAGTGACAAAAGTATGTAATCCTAACATCAGCCAACAGCTCACATAGCGCGTGCAAATCTTTAAGACCTGAGGTTGTGAGTAATGAAACAACCAGAGTAATAGCTCTATACGACCATACGATCATACTCATATCCAATACATATTCATACATAAGTACAAAAAAATACCTTGGACATTTATGTATGTATTGTTGTGAGATTATTTCATCACATCATTTTTTTTTTCATGCTCATATTTTGGTTTGGATATTTCCGAACATCATGCAATTGAATGGATTACATTAAATGTAGTATGACCCGACCGGACTGCCACAAAAATATTGCAGGGCCCATTAGACTAGGAGGTCGCGACTAAAATGGTAACTATAACGTAAATCGCTGAAACTCGGTTCGCAGGATATAAACCAACCCTCTGACGTTAAATGTGTTGGTCTGCCTGCGCCAAGTGGTTGCTTTTGATAGACAAATATAAAAATAGGCGATTTAGGTCACAGATATAACTTTAAGTATATTTAAGTAATTAATTAAAAAACCGACTAGTTATATTGTATCATTAATTGGTATCAATATGTCCCGACAATCAGTACATGCATGAGCAGGTACATACCAACATCTATTTTGTATGGCCAATCTAGTTAACGCAACGACTTAGCGCATGTAGACCGACATATTTACCATAAGAGGGTTGGTCTCTAACCTGTGAACCCAGATTCAGCCATTTACCTTATTGTAAACAATTTCGTGACCTCCCGGAATACATCTCTTAAGGGTCAAAACTGTATTTTTTATTTAGTTATTAGGGAAATCAACACCATAAATATAGACACTTTAGGGAGAATTAAATGTTTAATATATCAACTGAACCAATTTGCAAGATTCTCACTTCTTGTTTTATATACGAGTATTATTTTCAGTGATTCGTAATACATCGATAAGCATATTATAAAAACAAATACATAATTTCATCCAAATCTCTTGTGCCTAGCGGCCTAGGTTCGCAAGTTAAGTGGCTTATGCTAGCAGATAAACCAGTTTCCCTAATAGAATTACTTCCCCGCTATTTTCGTTTTAACGGAACGCCGCCGGTAGGTCTAAACTCCCAAGCTGGTGACATTTTAAATGCAACACTAACGCGCAGCACACACATAAAGGTTATGTATTAGTGTACCAATTAGAACGCAATTGTATGAAGCTATGACTGGTTGATCTTTACTCGTGAGCTTAAAGGTCATTCAGATCTCAAGTCTCTCCATTCAAATTGAACAGACTCTGTTCCAAAAACACCTACATACTTCAATCTGTATGTATGTTCCAGAATGTTTGCTGTTTGGATTAGCAAAGCTTCACAATACACCTGAATTTATAAAATTCCATTTGTTCTGCAGATTTTATCTAATGTTATTGAATACTATGGACTTTTTAAGGAGGTAATGTTAACCTAATTTTGATTTTTTCCTTTTAATACAAAATGTGTATAAAAATTAAATACTACCAAACAAAAACCAAAAAAATATATAATTTTCATCCTGAGTGCCATAACAATTTGAATGACTTTGGCTCAGGGAACAAAAATGCAATGGAATGCGAGCCATGTTTTCTGTAAGTAATTATATTTCGGCCCAATCTGTATATAAGAAGCCAATCTGCTCAAGTATCCTTATGAAATATGCAAACTGTGCAGTTTGCTCTTCTGGTGGCAGATTCACAAAAAAATTTATGCGACCTGACATGGATGGCTAATACCACACAACTACCGTTATGATATTAGCCCAATACACCACATTCCCGAAGGAATTAGGTGCCATGACAGGACCTTCCCTTTATGAGCAAGGCTACATTGAACTGGATGGAAAACACGGACAATTTTTCAATGCCGCTTCGACCATCTTTTCATCCAATGCGATGGTACCAACCCGGGCGGGCTTAAACCCTACCACCTAGTAGGGGAAGGGGATCTACAGTTTTACATGGATTCCGAACCATGGAGCAGCTCGCATTCGTGACGAAATGAAAGAGAAAGACAGTGGTGCATGTCGGTATTGAACCCAGGCCTCTGGTACGCTAGGCCAGTCCCCGCGCCACTAGGCTACGAGCCGCTCACTGTAAGTATCGAACATATTTGAACAAAAAAACAGAAGCTGTTGTTAGGATAAGCTGAAGTTGTACCTTGATTCAATTAAAGAAGGCTAGAGAATGCGGGCTTAAACCTTGTTCATAGGTTGTAAAGTCCAAAAAATGGTCCGTAGGTCTAATCAAATCAAATCAAATAATTCATTGTAACATAATTAGGCACTGGTACAGAGTAATCTTACCGCTACCTACAAAATGCTCTTCGTCACGTTGCACCCACATACACAGCGGTATAGACACAGGTCAGTAGTATTTATTTTACACATTTTGTAATGCTATCTCTCAGACTTGTTTTCACATATTGGCAATGGATGACAAAATGTTGGGAATGGCTGCTCTCACTTTTTACTTTAAAAAAAAATCGAAATGAATTACTTGAAATTTGCAACAAGAAATTGAGGTTAACTAATGAATGGTTCTAATAGTAATAGTAACCATAAAATAGGCCTCCACGTCGGACTGAGATCAATTAATCGGCCTGATTTAATAAAAACTTAAGCAAGGAAATGAAATCGTACAAAATGATGCCATCTTTACCAATAATTGTAATAAAATTAAATGATTATTAAGTCTGTTATAATCTGCCTATTAGTTGCTTAGTTTTAATGTTGTTGAAAGTACATACATAATATTGTAATCAATGTTCGCGCATTTCACCAAATGTCTTCCAAATAGACCGTTTCATTTCACAATTTGTCAATCTAATTTTATTATTTTTATTTGCGCTGTGGATTTTATCGGAAATCTTGTTATACCAAATTATGGTAATTATTTGTTTTGGGATGTGTGTCGAAGAATGAAGGTTTTTTTACAAATAATGACTTGCTGGAAGTAATTAGCCAATTAACATTTGACACTTATTTTCACTGTTGTTTCACACAATACTTATATTTACAGATACATTTTGTAAAGCTTACTTTTTTGTAGCTTGCCATTCACAACACAACTGAATAACAGACGAGCTAGAAAAAGTAACTAACCGTATTATTTGATACTAGAAATTGTGTCAAAATATTAGCATTCAGCTGTATAATGTTTCAGCAAGACAAGAGTTCATGAAACTCCATCAAGAGTTAATGAAAGTAGCATTGTCTTAATTGTATACGCTGCCCCGGTTTTCTCTTCAACCAATCAAGACCTTACAAATTGCATCTACAGACTAAGAACATCCAAAATGTTTATTCTTAAAGTAAAAAAAGGCCCATTGCAACAACAAACAGTCCAAACGAATGGTAACCAAAAGCAATGCCTTCTTGTGACAAACTTAAGAGTGAGTCCAGCTTGCGCCTTTGGAATCCATGTGTTTTTGGTCACGATGGAGAAAGAAAAACAAAAAAAAAATAGAAAAGTTTGAGGAACGCTTGATTACAGAATTAGGTTCCTAATACTTTGTAAACTGTCAAAGAATTTTAACAGAGTTCCAGTAACATTGTAGATCCCACCTAGTCTAGTAGTCAAAATGACTAGCTAAGCAAGTTAAAGCATCTATGAATAAAGTTAATTTTAAGTAGTAAAAAATTCCAGTGCATGTCACTTTTGGGACCATATTCATAAAGAAATACGTTTTGTACATATGTTGTTACGTGTATTACCATTTTTGAGCCATTTACACAAGCTAGGTAACCTGTTTTTTATAATTTGTTTACTTGGAGTGGGTTTTTTTTTAAATGAAACTGTAGATACATTTTTTCTTGTCATATTTTATAACGATTTCTTCTTTCATCTCACGATTTCTTGTTGTATTATTTTGTCTTTATGAGTATGGTAATTTTAGCCACAAGTATCTTGAGGCCTAATCCCAGAATTGTCAACAGCTACACCGGGCTGTATAGCTAGAAGTAGTATACCTTAACATTTAGATATATATTTTGTCAAGTCTCACACAATGATATTTTTAGACTGATTTAGTTTTTAGAAATCTGCTTTTTGTTGTAGTTGAATACAAACTTTGTTGATGCAATGATGCGTTTTATTTAAGGCGAAAAACTCCCTTGGGGTTCCTTGGGTTCTGAAATTGGGTACTTTTAGAAATTCAGTGATTTGAAATGAGCGTTTGCCAAATGCTAAAAGTAATATTTACAGATAAAACGACACCTGATCTGTTTGAAAAAGGTTTTCATGTTTTGTTTTATGAAAAATTGGTGGTCAAAAAGGCCTAATCTATCTCACACCGCGAAACTGCGCTCAGCGAGGGACCATGCCAGCGCATTTGCGGATTATTGCAGAGTTATTGAGCTGTCCGATATTATGTTTGAAGACTTCCAGGTTGTAAGTTTAAGGAAAGCAGAGAAATGAGTTTGAGAAAATATTTAACCACTAGGGGTGTCTTATTCTCTGCAGCAGGTGCTCCGGATATAGGTTGGATGGGGAGGAATAAGGATGCAAGTTCCAGAGAGCAACATCCATTATTAAATAAAACAAGATGTCGATGTTGTCGCGAGCGAAGCCGGGTACCACAGCTAGTTTTATATAGAAATATGGTTAAAGAATATGTATAACCACGGTACCCATTACAAAAACAGTTTGAGTAATGCAACCACTACAACCATATCAAATGCAATAAAACATTATCTATGAATAAATAAAAAATCCTGGCTTCATGAAAACATCAACGAGCCACAAGTTGAAAATAAAAAAAAAATGCTAGTCCGTCAGTTTTGATAATGGTTTACTGACATGCAAGGAGATATCGGTCAACAATGTTTGAATAACAAACGTTTCATAAATTCCTTCAGAGATGCAAGCGAAAAGGTAACCAGCTTCTGGTTAAGTCATCCGCATCACTTTTTCTGTAAAAATGTCTGGCTTGTCTAATTTAGAAGTCCTATAAGCTTACAATAGGTAAAAACTTGACATCATGTACTTGGTGCTTACCTATAATCCGATTTGGATGCAAGGGTAGTTTTGATTATTAGAGACGTTTAAAGAACTAGCTGCTCATCTGAGATGTAAATTTCATTGAAAATCATTGACATGAACATTACGACTGCTCGTGCGTACGACGTACTCGGCCAAATACGTGTCACTTTATAGTCCCACTCATTTTAAACTGTAGGTCCTTCCATGTAAGTGGTTAGAGTTAAATTCGACGACGTTGGTGTGAGTGACAGTGGCAATGAAAAGGAGAATTTCCTTGTATAGGCGAAAAAAGCAGTATCAACTTGTATGTTCCTCTGTGAAACAAGCGTAGTTCGTTTGTACACATTTAATAATATTATAATTGATATATTTCAGTTTTCCTGAAGATGGGAAACTATAGATATACATTTTTGAAAATCACATCTGGTCTAATGTATTTTGCCTGCCCCGTATGGGTGACAAAAAAAAAGGTCCCTTTATTTTTTTACTTTACCATGCTTTACTAAGAAATATGTGATTATGTTTGCATTGTTCGTGTAATGTAATTAACGCAATATTTTTCTTCAAAAAGTATATAAACAATATCAACAAAGCAAATAATAACAGCTTGATGCGAGCGACAACTGTTGGAGACTTGGCGTAATCGCGGTTCATTTGGCGCAATTGGAAATCAAAACACAATTTAATTAGCAAACCTTTTTATGCAATGTTCCTGCATTGAAACAATCCACCATAATTCTCCATATTAATTTGAAATTCCAACAATTTAGTAATTTTTCGGAAACAGTTCACGTAATCTTCAGGTCCGCTCATTGTCCTGTCTGTTTTCCGTCCAGCAAGCCTATTCCTGGAATTCAGGAATCCTGAGTCTAGAAAATCGCTTTTATAGCGGTTTTCAAAGCGATTTTCTTGACGAAAAGATTCCGGAGTATTTCTCGGATATTATTTCATTTTAATCAAGGTTTTCCGTCGAAAAAAAGCGCTTTAAAAACATATTTTCTAGACTCAGGATTCCTGATTACGGAATTCCAGGAATAGGCCTGCAGTTCGATGTACATAGCCGTGCTCAAATAAAGGAAGTACCTATCCTGGTATGGCAACTAATTCCTTCAGGAATCCGTTTTCCGGGAACTATATGACTATACCAAAGAAAGGAATGAGCTCATTATGCATATACTAAGTACTTACAAACAAGGATTAGCATCGTGTCTACAACAAAAAGCCTCTATCCCAGAAATTGGAAGGCAAACAAGAGGAAGTTAGCAAGATCGCCTGGAACGTCCGTAACATTCTACGCGACCTGGAGCGCAGCATAAAGAAGTCCTCGCAGTATGAGGAGCAGTTCTTCTTCAAGCCGCTTTCCGAGTGTCACTCCCACCTTCATACCGACGACGGCGGCTATCACACCGAACGAGACTCCAAAGTCTGTGAGCATCCGCACTCGTGTACTGCAGGCCTATTGGAATTCTGTGCTTAGGAATCAGGAATATTTCAGTCGAGAAAACCGCTTTAGCGGATGTCAAAGCGATTTTCTCGACGGTAAACCTTGAATCATTGAAATTAAAAACGCCGACACTGACAACCGCTATAAAAGCGGTTTTTTCGTCCTAAGGATTTCTGATTCCTCAGCACGGATTTCAAAACTGGAGACGTGTTTCCACTATGAAAATTGCTTCGAATATGTTGAAGCCATTCTACCTTCACTCAACTTGAAACGGACAGGGAATGCACGTATTCATTGTCCACATTCCTCCTAAAAAACAATCGATCCTGTAGGTCCATTACACATAATATATAAATAGGATTGGTTTATTTCATGCACGCGCACAATGTTCAAGTAACTGTCCCAACGTTTGGGGAACGAGTTTTTGTTTCTTTAGACTAGAAAAAGAAAAAAATAATCACCTAAGTATACGTAAGCCACACATTAAATGTTTTTTTGTCAACAAGAAATTTAAATGTATTCGATGGAATGTGTCCTGACCAAAGCCATGTGCCATAACATAGGCATTTTATTTCTGTGTAATCTAGAGCCAATGGTTGGTATCTATCTGGGGTGGCTCAGCAAACAATATGTTTAGAAGATTACTTTCGTGTTAACAGCAATTTTGGAAAAGAACTTCCTCTTGAACAACGCACCCGATGTCTCCAGGCGGGAAGTGACCCTGTCAGACTCCTGGTCTACCATGAGCATTGTATGTCTGCAGTACCAGTGAGTACACTTTTCTCAGATAAAATCTACTTTCCAAATGTAAAATATTCTGTGTCCATCCATGTTTGTCATTAGCTCTAAATTTGTTTTAAACTATTGGACGAAAACAGAACGACATTGATAATGAAAGTCGAAGCGGCAATGAAAAATGTCCGGTTTTTCCATTCAGTTTAATGTAGCTGTGCAATATCATGTGGGTCCTGGCATGGGACCTAGTTTCGATGTGGTATGTTGGGATAAAATCATGTCGTATTAATCTATCCATTTCCAGTTGCATGAAACAAAAATGTTGGCACAGTTCTCTTTGACTTCATATATTCATTTATTTATCGGATGCGGATGTCAAAAAAGGGCTCGGATCAGGCTTTGAAATGAACAATTTTTTTTGTAATATTTTGAAGTCGATATATTGTTGAATCGTAGACATAAACATCCTTAGCTGACTACCTGTGGGATGATTCGTTCGTTTTTAATCCTATAAATGTGTATATGTTTGTGTAATACGAATTTCTCACATATAGGAGCCATATTAATAAATAAATGAATAACTTGATTATAATGATTCAATGACATGTCTCAAAAAAACATCTGTGACTTTAACGTACATGTTGCTTTTAACTTCGAACTATAGCGATTTTTTCAAGTTTCATAGCTTTTTTGGAAAATTTAGGTACGTAGGTACGTTTTTTGCAGATGTCACGAATTTGCAAAAGGACCCCATTTTGTTGTTTAGCGAAGTATCATTACTTGTCGACATATCCTCCCCAGATATGACGAACTAACCAGAAAGTACCAGAACCTACTCAAAGTCCACGACGATCGATGTCAAGACTTGTCGTCGCGGGACTCGTGCTTGGCCGACTGTCGACTTCAGCTGGACGCCATTTTGGATGAGCTTACGTCGGCCCACGAAGTTGTTCACAAAGTCTGCTCGAAGTACCTCGCCCTAAAGAAGAGGAAAGAACGCGATGTTGGTTTGTTTTAAGGGGTGTATCCACCTGCATACCTCACAACAGAAAAAACAACCTGTACCGTACCCGATGTGCACTTTACAAACGCTTGAAATAGGCAATCATACTGTCTGCCCACGCCTCCACACTGACGACCGCCGCAGTGCTAAGGTTTTACAACAGAGGCGTAAATGCAAGTTAAACTCTTTAAAACAATTTTTTTCTTGCCGTGCGGTTCGATCGCGGTTGGTTTCTACATAGGTGACCGTTATCGACCGTTGAGCCTTGCCGTGGTTCGGTATCGACGTAAAACTGTAGGTCCCCTTTCTTACTAGGGGGTAGGGTTAATCTCGCTTGGTACCATCGCATTGAATGAACGATAGTCGAAGTGGCAATGAAAATTGTCCGTATTTTCCATCCTGTTCGATGTAGACGAGTAATATAATGAAGGCCCTGACATGGCACCAAGTTCACATGTGGTGTGTTAAGCAAATACCGTAACGGTCGGTCTGGTATTAGCTATCCGTGTCCAGTTACATAAAAATAAATGTTTTGCATCATATTGGATACCAGATATCAAGTAAACTGGAACAGTAATTTTCCATTAATTAGTAAACTAAGCTTGCATGGGGAGCATAATTTTCTTGATGCTTACGGGCCCATCTTCAGGTAATCGCAGGCAATCATCACGCAGTAGGTATTTAGATCTTCTTTGCATCGTGGGGACTTGGTGGCAACGACCTTTCGTCGTTCAATGGAAAAATCGACCAACAGTAACTGGCAGTTGAATTTATCTATCCTTTTATACTTGAATGTTTCTTCCATCTATTTTGTAGTTTTACTTGCTGGGTTCTTGTATGCCTGCGCTACCCCTTCGCTGCCTGTATTCGTGCTAGCACTTCGCATTTCCACCTTCATTTATGTTCAAATGTGTTGGATCGCTGTAAGGAAGGGTGCTTGACAATGAACAGAAAGCACACTACGAGCAGAAGATATCGTCGCTGGAGGAGACTTCAGACAGCCTGCTGCAGCTGCTTTGGCGGTCGCGAGCGGAGGTGGAGCGGCTGGTGCGTAGTGAGATGGCGGACGAGAGGGAACCTGCCCGCGCGCAACTCTTGGCTGAGGTATCTAGTACTTCCGACAAACTACAAGCAGGAGATATCGGCGCTGGAGGAGACCAGGCAGCCTGCTGCGGCTGCTTTGGCGGCCGCGAGCGGAGGTGGAGGAGCGGCTGATGCGGAGTGAGATGGCTGACGAGCGGGAGCGTGCGCGCGCGCAACTCTTGGCTGAGGTACCTAGTACTTCCGACATACTACAAGAAGAAGGTATCGGCGCTGGGGGAGACCAGGCAGCCGGCTGCGGCTGCTGCAGCGATTGCAAGTGTGTTGGAGTGGCTAGTTCGCAGCGCGATGGAAGACGATCACGAACCTGCCCGCGCGCTACTCTTGGCTGAGGAACCTTATAGTGCTTCCGAAACACTATGCGAGCAGAAGATATCGGCGCTGAAGGAGTCTTTAGCCATGCCTGCTGCAGCTGCTGTAGCGGTGACGGAGCTGGAAATGTAGTCAGAAAATTTGGATCTCGACAACAGCGCCACCTACCGAGTCTAACTATAGCTAAGAAGAATCTGGGTGACCATAAGTACAAACAAATATATAAAAATCGATCAAGCTGTTTGAGGAGAAAACATTTTCGATCTTACTAAAAATAATGCCTTGTCCACTAAATCTTTTGTCATATTTCATACTAGTTGCGGTACCCGGCTCCGCTCGGGTTGATTTCGGGCTGAATTATTTCATGGATAAAAAGTTGCTGTTGTTGATTCCGGTTTGTGTGAGAGCCACATCTTAGCGTAAGCGGAACTGAATTATATTTAGCCTATCCTAATTCCCGGGTAGTAAAATGTATGTATACTAAGTAGCATCTAATTCGGATGATTGGTTTAAGAGTTAACACATACATGCATACAGAAATGATTTCTAAAAAATCCTAAATTTAGTTTTAGTATCATACATAGAGTCTTTAAACACAGTATCTTATAAAACATGAACACCCCTTACAGATTTATTATTAGTATAGATGAAATATGAACTGACTTAAAATAAAGGCTGACTTTGAAAAGTTTGTTTTAAAGTCTCATATATTCACAGAAATAGGAATTCATATACTTTAATGATATATACATTTAATTAAATGTTCAAATTAGTCATAAAATAATTCGAGCGTTATAGTCACGGAGAAGGGAGGTGTAATAGTTGATAAAACAACGATTATGAATTTATCGTGAATCTTATAGGCTGGCCGTTTAGGGTTACATTCATCACATATTTCCAGTGGAGCTGGAAAAGCTAAATAATAGTGGTCCTTATTTTTCATGCAGGTACGAAGGTCCAATCGACTCTTTCAAGAGAACCTCCGCCTGAAGACGCGCCTTCAGGAGTTGGCGCCAGGGACTGTCGAATGGTCTACCAATCATTGGTGATTACATTACGCAGAATCGTTAGCCAGGTGCATAACAATAAAATTATGATAATAATAAATAACCATGTCATTGCATAAAAATTGGTAATATTTACAAAACGAAACAATATATTTTTCGAAACTGCACTTTAGGTGTTTTTCGGAGGGCGAAGGAGACCAGTGCTGATTATCTCCATATCTGCAAAAACATATTTTTGTTGTCACTGGTACTTGTAAAATTATAGGAAAATACAATGCGATTCAAACAATAGGATAGGATCACCGCCATTTTGAATGTCAAACTGCTAAAACCCTCACTTCACTTCACAAACTTCAGCACTTTGACGCGGTGTTGCCACGTACTTTCCCTCACGAATTCGAGTGAAGTTAGTCGCGAGCCCCGTCCTATTCTTATTGTAATCGCATTGTAAGAACATGAATTGTCTTTGGACAGGTAATTTGAGGAAAAACATTAAGTTATAATGTGTCAAAGTTATAAAATGTTAACATCACAGAGGAGAGAGAGAGGAGTTGGTCTACGAAAACTGAGTTTGTGCCCACGAACTGAGTCGCTACGTCACAGCCCACGTGACAAGAAGGCGTGGCTTAGTGTGAAATGCCTTGCGGTGTAGCCAAGTCAGTCAGTTCGATTCTCGGCTACAAAACTTTTCAAAACTCGAATAATGCTATTTTAATTTTTATCAAAGTCTGCCCCATGACTCCTTCGAGTGTTTTTCGCTATTTCTTATAGTTTCGGATTTGACCATGAAGGCAACTTTGAAAAACCGGCCATGTGCGAGTCGGACTCGCACACGAAGGGTTCCGTACCATCAACACCAAAAAATCACGTTTGTTGTATCGGCCCCCCTTTATTAATTTTTTTTATTTTACCTATTTGTTGTAGCGGCAAAATAAATACACACTCTGTGAAAATTTCAGCTGCCTACCTATTACGTTTCATGAGATACAGCCCTGTTACAGACGGACGGACGGACGGACAGTCTTAGTAATAGGTTTCCGTTTTCACCCTTTGGGTACGGAACCCTGAAAATTCATTCAGTATATGATGACACGATAGAGATGGTTTTATTCACCTTTTACTGAGATACCAACGCCTTTCCCCCTACCCCCGAAGCGTCCGGCCGTTACTGGCGGGGAGGACAGTGCACGCGGTGGAGGCGTCTGATCTCATCCACCATGCCGTCCAAAATGAGGCGCAGTTCGTCTGCGCCGGAGACGAGCGCGCGGTCGGCCGACGCTGCCAGCCGCAAGACGCCGCCGTAGCTGAGGGCTGTCACACCTACACCTGCACATACACGGGACATGGATTCCGAGCCATGGAACAGCTCGCATTCGTTAAGAAATACACGTATCCAATTCAGAATTTTTTTTATGGAACCTGACATGGATGACTAATATCACAAAATACCATCATGACATTAGCCCCATACACCACATTCGCGAAGGAATTAGGTGCCATGCCAGGACCTTCCCTTTATGAGGACAGATACACTAACTGAACCATATTTCTGCTTCTACCATAGTTTCATTCAATTCCACGGTACCAACCCTGGCGGGCTTAACCCTACCACCTAGTAGAAGAAGGAGACCTACGGTTTTACACGGGTTTCGAACCGTGGAACCAAAGATAATACTAATAATTACTTCGAACCAACCAACTCGGAAAAAGAACGAAAGCTCTGTATATAAAAAGAGTTGAATAAACGGTGCGGGAATGTAACCCATGACCTCTGGCATGAGAAGCAAGGCCGTGTTCCCCTGAGCTACGAGCCGCTCAAATATATAGTTTGCTGCTTACCCGTGGTTCCTTTGTTGGGAACAAAAAACACCAGTTGCTTGAGGGTGTTGCCTCCACATATTGTCAAGGCGCCGCAGGGACCTGGCAGGTTGCTCAGCACCATGGTGGCTTGCTTGCTGACCAACATACGTTTCAATATCCCGCTAGGAAGAACTCCGCAAGCGTACATCAGGAAGTAATAGTTCGTCTAAAAACAAATTTTTACGAAACCTGGTTGTACAACGCGATTAAAATAAGAATAGGACGGGGCTCGTGAACAAACACAAAAACATGTTTTATATTTAATTTATAAAACTACAGGCACAGGATCCAGGATCTACAAGCGAAAAAGGATTCGTTGGTCGACTGGCCTCCATTTTTCATTCCGCCAAGGGATAAGATCTAGGCGGCCTGCAAGCACAGGAGCTATGAGGGAATGCGGGTAGGACAGGATCGCGAACTATAAAGCCGATACTGACACAATTATCTAATTTTCAGAAGTTTTACCTAATATTTTGGCTTTCGCCACATTAAGAACGGCCCGTAAGCTATTCTCCCCATACAAACGTAGTTTACTAATCATTTAGAAACCGCTATTCCAATTAAATTGATATTTAATATCTAAGTTCAGGTAACAAATATATGTGTCTGCACGCTTTTGTTTTTTTTGAAAATTCCAAACCGAATGAAATGAAAGCAAAAATAAAATATTCTTACGAATTTGCTTTTCTCTGTGGTTTGACCCAGAAAACATTTACCGAAAAAACAAAAACAGCGCGCTGCGCGCGCATGCTAGGTCTATGGGAAAAACAAAGACATGCAGACAGATATTTCTATCCTAATATTAGATACCAATTATCAAGTACGTAGGAACAGTGGTTTTCAAATTATTAGTAAACTACGCATGTATGGGAGGCGACATTTTCAGATGCTTACTGTTTTCTGGATCAAAGATTATCTAAAAATCGTCTGCTCCATCTTACTTTTTCAATAACTCTTCTTTGTAAAGTTAATGCAAAAAAAAAATTAAATGCATAAAAATGTTATGTACGGCCACACGTTTTCATGCACCGGAAATAGAGATGATTTCACGTCAGCCTTAGAACAAAAGCAACTACTCTCACCAGTGTATAGATTTAAAATCTTCATACATACTTGCAATGTTTCACCGACTTTATAACATTTTCAGGCAGGGCTGATTTTCAATGTATTCATAAACAGGTTTTGAGCGGCTAGCCTAGTGGCCGACTGGCCTAGCGTACCAGAGACCTGGGTTCAATACCAACATGCACCACTGTCTTTCTCTTTCCGAGTTCGATAAGTGCATTTTCATCACGAATGCGAGCTGCTCCATGGTTCGGAATCCATGTAAAACTGTAGGTCCCCTTCCCCTACTAGGTGGTAGGGTTTAAGCCCGCCCGGGTTGGTACCATCGCATTGGATGAAAAGATGGTCGTAGCGGCAATGAAAAATTGTCCGTGTTTTCCATCCAGTTCAATGTAGCCGTGCTCATAAAGGGAAGGTCCTGGCAAGGCACCAAATTCCTTCGGGAATGTGGTGTATTGGGCTAATATCATAACGGTAGTTGTGTGGTACTAGCCATCCATGTCGGGTCGCATAAAAAAAAAGATAATATTTTGCTAGAAGCTAATGTCATGCAGCTATAGGCACACATATGTTAAAATTATTATACTCACCAAGGGATCTGCACTACTTCGCAGTTGATCACACCTTGTCTTCACAAGGGAAACATTCGCACCATTTGATGCATTTCGTACGGGGACATCCAAAATGGTTACGCTGAAGTTATTTTTCAACTTCAAACAGTCGCCGGTACGTTCAGGAAACCTTATCGGTAAAATTACTGAGACATCTTCTGGAAGATTCCTCATTCGCTGTTGCAAAAAAAAGGGTTGACAACGGACAACACGACACATATTTAAGTTGTATCATTTAAATAAAGTTTTGTCTTGACATTACCTGAACCAGATAACTTCTCAAACCTGCTGATAATGCCGTTACCAATAAGTCGGTATACCTTGTGCCTTCCAAATGTTTCTTCAAATCTTTCATCATTGGAAGTAAATTATCTTGAGAATGTGTCCAAACGAATATGTTGTTGCCAGTTAACGCTGGGCCATGCAGCGCATTATCATCGGGTTTCCTAATTATTCCCTTGACTAAGCAAACTGGCATTTGAATGAGTGTACGTATTTTGTCAACAAGTTCTCTCGGACTGTTCTGTTTTTGTTTACGGAAAGCAGTAAATATGCCCGAGTTTGAGTTTGCATCTGCTAAGTTTTGGCATAAAAAATCTAGCAGAGCTACACCGTCACACAATGAATGATGAATTTTAATAATCAGACCGTATGATTCTTTAACTTTCGCTCCATATTCTTTAATATTGACTGGGTTTTCTGTTATTAAAATTTTAAACAGTCCCTCATCCTCATATGGTAACTGTTTTTCTGAATGTTCAGCAATTAATTCTTGGAGATCATTTTCTTCCAATCGACCATTTTTGTCTATTCCTCGAACTACATGCACATACTCGTTTAGATCAACATTCATATTTCGGCGCCAGTAATAAAATCCAAATCCTTCAGATCTTCTGTAAAATATCTTTTCCATATTGTTCTTGTCCTCTTTAATAACACTTTTAAGTTTGTCTTTAATGCTTGAAGCAAGAGCTTGTGGTGATTCTGATTCTATAATTCCAAATACGTTAATAATACTTTTTGACGAGTCATCTTCAAGACTCCAGAAAACATCAAAGCTGTCTAACAATCCAGCATATTTTTTATCGATTATTTGAATTAAGAAAGTACAGATAAACTTGTAAATGAAAGCGAGGATTGTTAATGCCAATAAAACAGGTAAAATTATCAGCAGAGTGGTAAGTATAACAGGAATATATATAGCTCTTGTGGTTATTAAATTATTCATCCTAAAACGTTGTAGAATATTTTTACTGAAGTTGTTCTGCAAGTAAAAATGGAATACATTTTATGAAACATTTTTTATATACCACATTTTTAAAATGGACTAAAAAGTGTATAATGTCTCAAAAAGAAACCTGTGGAGTACACGAGGAGTTCATAATAATATATAATATTATGAACTCGTCTTGTACCCACGGGTCTCTCATAAGTACATATATCAGCCTAGAACGCCCTTCCAGCGCTATTGGTAAATAATATGAGAGAAACGTGTTTTATATATCTGCAAAAATACTGACCACTTTAAACGTCCCAAGAATTTCATTTACATAATTATTACAACAATCAACCTTGACATTATGACGGTGGCATCTGGCATGTCATTAAATTATTTGTGTTAACCCAATATGACCAAACTCAAAATTAAAAATAATTGACTAGTACCTTCCTTTTTCATCTAAGCTAGTACCGACCGTAAACTTTTTATTGCTAGAGGATGCTTTTAACGCAACGACCACTCATCAGTTCAAGACGAGACTAGGTGCAACAAAATACACTTTTATTAATCTTAAATACTATAAGATAATAATCGGATTGACATTGTCCTTACATATAATTCAACAAAACAACCAGGTTGATTTCAACGCCGCGCCGCGCGCAGATTCCATATCACCTTATTTGTGCTCATTTGTATCCTTTCTTGATCTTTTTGTACCCCAACTTGTTGTTCTGTGTTGTTAGAATCGGCATGATATCACTTCTTGGTTATATATTTTTTTATATGATTTCAAAATGTTCTTTGTAAGAAATTAAATCTATTTTACCTAGGTACTTATAAAGCCAGAGACATAAAAAATAAGTAACAGCATGAAATACAAAATGTTGATAAAAAAATCTTTTTTATAGGCAAGTTTTCAACAGCATCTTATGCATATGCGGGTCCAGCCTTGCATTATATTCGTAAAGGAGTTCTTTTTACAGGGCTATTTCATTAATTAAGGCGCTAGGACTAGCCAACTACTCGCGCCATACAAATGCACTTTTTAACAAATGTGATAATATGTAGTGAAACGCTTCAGCAAATCCAAATAGAACTCGAGACTGATAATGGATTGTTAATATTTTTTGATTCCATCATTTATTTAAATAATAATAAAAATTAAAAAGTTGATTTTTCTCATTAGAAATCTGAAAGTAATTCGATTTCTAGATATAAGCAAAAACAGCATATATGCATAAACAAAAAAATCCATTTGCTTTTAGATTTCTACATTTAGTCAAAAAAGTTCGGAAATGGACACCGTTTCCGCAATGTATTTTGTATAGAAAAAGGAAACATACATTAACGAAAATAGGTCGATTCCTAGACAAGGAATCATATATTGTAAGAATGACACTTATAATCGTCAGACTTAGTTAGTTAACTTGGGGTGCCTCGTCTAACTTTGCGATTTGGCTAGTACCAGGGCCTTAATGTGTGACAATCCTTTAAAAAATAACTATGCATGTTATTTTTCCATATTTTTTATACCTGTAGTAAAAAAATATTTTTTTTCCTATTTCAGACGCAAGTCATTTTTATTTTATGAACTAGTTTTCGGTAGATTTCGAAATATTTTGCGAAGATAAAAGAAAAAAATATTCCATTTTCTCCAGCAGCAACTTGAAAGCCACCATGACGGTTGGCGTCAATTTTGAACCTATTTTTCGAAATCCGTCGTTTTTTTATCATCAAAATTGTTGAAACACTGTTAACTCATCGATCCGTTCACGAATTCCACCAAAAATATTTTGACACGGAACACACTTCAAAATGGCCGCTATCAAAACACGCCCTAGTAGATTTTTTTTTAAACTGCGTATATAAATTGCAGGGTGTTACTTTGCCGGTTCCCTTCAAGCGCAAGATCACGAAGCAATATATAAGTCAATGGCAAGACCAGATGTTGTGGCAAGATCTGATTTTGTTGCTTAGAGGGGACCGTCCAAGATCCACCCCGCCAATAATAGCAAGGTTGGAGCGAAGACCGAAACTGATACATTTCTGTTTACCTCTTTCTTACGGTATACAATTAGGCCAATGAATGAAGCTAAAATTTGGGGCTTACCAAAGCACTAAATCGTCCGTCCATGAAATCTTCAGAATGTGTACAAATACAGGTTTTAAAAATGAATGACTCAGAATCTAACATTTTTTTTTCCCGGAACTTAGGTATTTTGGCCAAAAACACAAAATATGCGGTATCATTTGCTGCAAAAATGGCCCGCCAAATTTCTTTTCAATGTCTAATAAAATGGGTTAATAGGTATATATGTGTTCAGGAATCCAACAATTTTTTTACACAAAAGCGAGTTTTTTTTTAAAAATACACAGTTTTCGCTCTCATAAACTCGGCAGAATTGGGCAGCCCAATCTGTCGTCACACATTTGTTTTTAAATCTTATCAGATCGATAATTTCAACGAATCCAACAAATTTGTTACTGGCAACACATATATTTTGCTAATGGCCAAATAAAGTAAACGGCATAATTTGCCCGCCCATTTTTTAAATTATAATGATAATAAATGATATAGACGAAAATACTTTTAACAGAATCCAACAAAAAATTTACATGCCAGTCAGTTTTGCTGCGTATAACGTAACATTGAATTTCGCGCTAAAATAGCTTGGCGAAAGCGGGTGGTAGGCGGCGCGGTGCGGAGGCAGTGCGGCGCGGTGGCGTGGGAACGGTGGCGGCGGTAAGAAAGGGTTTAGCCTGTGTTAGTGATACCGATTACGAAGTAATTATTAGTATTATCTTTGGTGATACTTATGTATAGTTCGTTTTCATGCGTATTACCTGCATAATGGACAAGAGTTTATAAGTGTGATGTGAAATTTAAATTAATTAATTCGCCAATTTGATAAAGGTATTATTCTTTTGTAATTGCTAGTGATCGTCGAATATACACATGTAATTGAGTAAAATACTTTGGTAAAGGTTGAATACGATTTGAGTTATTTTATTTTTATGCAAGATGATTCCGCGAAGATAAATCACTGAAATTAGATAAACTACATATTTATAATTCACAAATTGATTCACGGTGGATTATACATACATTCATGAATGAAGAACGTGATATATCACGTTCTTGGATTCAGTGCCGCACTAGCTTAGTATGAAAAAGTATATTTACTTATTGAATTATGTTGTGCCTTGGGCGTCAGGGCAAATAGGAGCCGAAAGCGCTAGACCCGAGCACGCCTGTGAAATACCCCGCAATTCGCTTGCACCGGTCATATAATACTGACCATACATTTAAAAGTATGGAAAATTTACTGTTTCAAGCGTATTCAAATGCGAATATCTAGTTAATTACTCATCAGATTTTAGTGAAGTTTCATCAATTCAAATAACACGTTGAAGACTCCATAAGCATAAAAAAAGATCGTCGGTGTATAAAGTACCGGTGAAAATGTCTCAAAACATTTTTTTTAATTTTAAATGTATGAAAATATATATACCGTCCATCTTTTTTGTTTATGGAGTCTCTGGCGTGCTATCTTTAATGGTGAAAATCTCATTTAAATCTGACCATTAATTTCCGAGATATTCGCATGTGAATACTGTCGAAACAGTAAATTTTCCATACATTAAAAACTTAAAACAATTTTTGAAAGGCATTTTCACCGATCTAAAAAAACATGAAAAATGTGGTCTATATCGAATATAGATAACGTTGGATCGGTGAAAATGCCTTTAACGATGTTTTAAATGTAAAGGTATTGAAAATTTACTGTTTTGAGTGCATTCAAATGCGAATATCTGGTAAATTAGTCGTCAGATTTTAATGAAGTTTTCATCATTTTAAATAACACGTCAACGACTCCATGAGCATGAAAAACCGGCCATGTGCGAGTCTGACTCGCACACGAAGGGTTCCGTACCCTCGTACAAGACATAACACAAAAAAGTTTTGTGTGTAATTTTGACTATTTTTTTATTCCATATTTTTTGCTTATGGAGTATTTGACGTGCTATCTCTAATGGGGAAAACCTCATTTAAATCTGTATATACGGTACATACATTTGCATCGGTATAAATGCCTCTTTCTTTAAAATTCCTTCAAAAAATTTTGAAAATTTTAAATGTGTTTTTTGTTTGCTCAAGGCGTCTTCAACCTGTTATTTTGAATGGTGAAAACTTTATTTAAATCTGACCATTAATTTCTGAGATATTCGCATGTGAATACTGTCGAAACAGTACATTTTCAATACATTTAAAACTTAAAACAATTTTTAAAAGGCGTTTTCACCGGTCTAAAGAAAATGTGTTCTATTACGAAAATAGAAAACGTTGGATCGGTACAAATGGCTTTAACAATGTTTTAAATGTAAAGGTATTGAAAATTTACTGTTTTGAGCGCATTCGAAGGCGAATATCTCGTAAATTAGTCGTCAGATTTTAATACAGTTTTGATCATTTAAAATAACACGTGAACGACTCCATGAGCATGAAAAACCGGCCATGTGCGAGTCTGACTCGCACACGAAGGGTTCCGTACCGTCTTACAAGGCATAACACAAAAAAGTTTTGTACGTAATTTTGTCAATTTTTTAATTCCATATTTTTTGCTTATGGAGTATTTGACGTGCTATCTCTAATGGGGAAAACCTTATTCAAATCTGTATATACGGTACATACATTTGCATCGGTATAAATGCCTCTTTCTTTAAAATTCGTTTAAAAACCTTTGAAAATTTTAAATGTGTAAAAATATAAATACCGTTGATCTTTGTTTGCTCATGGAGTCTTCAACCTATTAGGTGAAAACTTTATTAAAATCTGACTATTAATTTCCGAGATATTCGCATGTGAATACTGTCGAAACAGTACATTTTCCATATATTTAAAACTTAAAACAATTTTAAAGAGGCTTGTTCACCGGTCTGATAAAACATGAAAAATGTGTTCTATATCCAAAATAGATAACGTTGGATCGGTGAAAATGCCTTTAACAATGTTTTAAATATAAAGGTATTGAAAATTTACTGTTTTGAGCGTATTAAAATGCGAATATCTCGTAAATTAGTTGTCAGATTTTAATGAAGTTTTCATCATTTAAAATAACACGTCAACGACTCCATGGGCATGAAAAACCGGCCATGTGCGAGTCTGACTCGCACACGAAGGGTTCCGTACCATCGTACAAGATATAACACAAAAAAGTTTTGTATGTAATTTTCATAATTTTTGGTTCCATATTTTTTGCTAATGGAGTCTTTGCCGAGCTATCTCTAATGGTGAAAACCTCATTTAAATCTGTGTTTACGGTATAAACATTTGTATCGGTATAAATGCCTCTTTCTTTAAAATTCCTTTAAAAAAATTTGAAAATTTTAAATGTTTGAAAATATGAATACCGTTCATCTTTGTTTGCTAATGGAGTCTTCAACCTGTTATTTTAAATGATGAAAACTTAATTAAAATCTGACGACTCATTTACGAGATATTCGCATTTGAATACACTCAAAACAGTAAATTTTCCATACTTTTAAATTTAAAACATTGTTTAAGGCATTTTCACCTATTGAACGTTGCCTATTTTCGATATTGAAAATATTTTTCATGTTTTTTTTTAAATCGGTAAAAATTCCTTTTAATTATATTTTTGAAATTTTACTGTACAATTTTGACAGTATTGACATGCGAATATATCGGAAATTAATGGTCAGATTGAAATGAGGTTTTCACCATTAAAGATAGCAAGTCAAAGACTCCATAAGCGAAAAAAGATGGACTGTATTTTTATTTCCATACATTTAAAATTTAAAACATTGTTAAGACGCATTTTCACTGATACCTTAGACACCGACGATCTTTTTCATGCTAATGGAGTGAATATACTGATAAGTTGAATACATTATCAATTTTCTCTAGCCACATAAAAGTCAACATGAAGGAAACATAAAATGCACTTATTTTTTTTAATTCAAAGAAAAATCCGGTGGGTATAACATTTTATTTACTTTTTTAAACATATAACAACATATTAAAAACCGGCCAAGTGCGAGTCAGACTCGCACACGAAGGGTTCCGTACCATCGTAGAAAACAAAAACAAAAAAATCACGTTTTTTGTATGGGAGCCCCCTTTAATTTTAATTATTTTTTAATCTTACCTATTTTATAGCAGCAAAATAAATACACACTCTGTGAAAATTTCAGCTGTCTACCTGTTACGGTTACTGAGATACAGCCCTGTGACAGACGGACAGACGGACGGACGGACGGACTGACGGACGGACGGACGGACGGACGGACGGACGGACGGACGGACATCGGAGGCTAAGTAATAGGGTTCCGTTTTCACCCTTTGGGTACGGAACCCTAAAAAGTAATAAATTAATAAAATACATACATACTCTGTGAAAATTTCACCTTCCTACTTATTACGGTTCATAAGATAGAGCCCTGTGACAGACGGACGGATGGACGGACGGAGAGCGGAGGTTTAGTAATAGGGTTCCGTTGGCATCCTTTGGGTACGGAACCCTAAAAAAGTAGTATTCAGAGTGGGCGGTCTGACTTGACGACCCGGATTATGTCCGTCCTATGTATTATTTTGCATGGTTAGTCCAGTGATAATCCGTATAAAATGATTACAGTTCACTCTGAATACAACTGCTAGAATCTACGAGTCGAGCCGGTTATAAAGATGTGTCACTTGTCATAGAAAACTCACACGAGTTATGCACGTACATGACCAATTTATTTACCAAAATCATCCGAAATGCTCGCCAGCTCCCAACTACGCGCTCGCTTTAGGTACATTCGATTATGCACCACCAAAGTAATTATTAGTATTATCTTTGCCACCACACTCCAAAGCCCCGCGCCTCGAGCGTTTCGTTGCCTCGAGCAAAGGTCGGCGCACACGCACACTTACGCAATCACACATATTGAAACACGTGCCTCAGCCGCCGCTGCCGTCCCGCTTCGGCCTGCCTCAGCCTACCACCCGCGCTCATCTTGCCGTTTCAGCGCGAAATTCAAAGTTGCGTTAAACGCTGCAAAACTGACGGTCGTGTAACTTTTTTGTTGGATTCTGTTAAAAGTATCATCGATTATATCTTTTATTGTCATTATATTTCAAAAAGTGCGCGGGCCAATTATGCTGTTCACTTTATTTGGGCATTTGCAAAATATATGTGTTGCCAGTAACAATTTTGTTGGATTCTTTGAAATTATCGATCTGATTAGAATTTAAAAACAATGTGTGACGACAGATTGGGCTGGCCAATTTTGCCGATTTTATGAGAGCGAAAACTGTGTATTTTTAAAAAAAAACTCGCTTTTGTGTAAAAAAATTGTTGGATTCCTGAACACATATATACCTATTAACCCATTTTATTAGACATTGAAAAGAAATTTTGCGGGCCATTTTTGCAGCAAATGATACCGCATATTTTGTGTTTTTGGCCAAAATACCTAAGTTCCGGGAAAAAAAAATGTTAGATTCTGAGTCATTCATTTTTAAAACCTGTATTTGTACACATTCTGAAGATTTCATGGACGGGCGAATTCATGCATGTCTCAAATGCCCCATTCAACGGAGTAAATTGTCTCTATCTGAAGCGATGGATTTCGCATTTTAGCCACTCCTCACTGGACGCGTTCCGGCAAAAGGAACCGGAATGTGACTCATAGAGTGACTAAGCTGCCAGTCTAAAACTTTTTAATAAAAATTAATTTATAATGGAATTGACATTTTCTGCATACCTTTAAACAAAAAATAATGTTCAATAAAACTGCTACAGCTACTCCGGTAAATGTTCCAAGCTCGGCAGCGTTCTTTGGGTCGAAATCAACCAAATTTTCCACGGTTCCATTGATTTCTAGTCCACTCTCGCAGAAAGGAACTCGACCCAAAACCGCCATCGAGTCATTGCTTCTAAAATACTCCATCTGTAATAACTGTAATCAATTTTGTTACATCAAGTAAAAATGTATGCTATAATATTTTAACAATAATCACATACCTTCAATATTTCAAGAAACACGCGGAAAGATACGATTAAGGATAGTCCAAAGAAGCCTGTTGGCACAAAGTGACTTACGTAGAGACTACAATAGCCTACGAGATACTACCATATAACTGTTAAATTTTTGTAGCAATAACAGTAGAATATGTACTTACCTATATTAAATCGTAAGTATGTAAAACTTGTCAAGCCGACATAGCATTTGTTGTCCACCTAGCACAACTTTGAATGCTCATGGGTACATGATGTTTGCATGAGACATGAAGATCGATTTCTTTTGCAAGCGATTTAAAAATAATTTCCCGAAAAGCTAGGCGAAATTATTTGAATTTTCATAGTCCAGAACTGGATGATAAAGCAATAAAGAAAAAAATAATAATCTAAGTACCTACCATGGACTAAATAATAAAACTAACATGACAAAAACTAATTGCGTTCAGTTTAGTTTTAGTGATTAGTTCTCCTATAGATACTACTTATTTATTTGTAGGTAAGTACGTTCAGTAGTTGGTTAAAAGTTTGTGCCAGAACACTCGCAATTTACACAATTTTCTTCTTGCCGTTTATCTTTTGCTTGTTAGAAAACACATGAGCTCTCCGACTGTAAAGACAGCCCACAAGTGAAGCGAGTGCTTAAAAGTAATCCAATTACTGAAAAAAAGAAAAACGTGACGAAGAAGTAGAAATATCAAATATGATTATTGTTCATCAAGTCAGATTGGCTGCAGGAAATAAAAATGTTAAACATAAAATTTAGATCCCTTGGAACATTTACACGAAAGTAACTTAAGGTGGCCCAACCCGGCGGGCCTAACTCATTCGCGGGCAGCACGGTACAAAACCGTGCTGTTGCGCTCTGGGACCTTCTCTGTTTCAAAGAATAAGACAGGCTCCGTGATAAGGAAGATGCAACATGTCCACAAAAAAGACAATGTGCATAGTGTATGATTTGGTAAGATTTACGAAAATTTTAATTTCAAAACGACTTATAGCTAAAAGTAAACCACGACCGCTGTAGTCAAAAATCTAACAAAAACCAAATAGATTATATATCTTGATTAAATAAGCTATGTCTGATGACTAATCTTTTAAAGATGTTCTTACTTTATCATTGCGTAATCCACCTCCAAAGTTATTGTATAAAACGCTCGAAAAATCCGAACTTTCGGACGTTATAACTTGGAAAACAAACACAATTTTACAATGCCAATGGTCATCAGACATCTACTTCAATCAAATAAAGCTAATTTGAGCAAAATTTTGGATCTCTGACAAGAAATTTAGGCGTAATCTTCTTTCCCCTTTTGTATGGGGAGATGAGCGGGTTGGGCCACCTTAATGTTTTTTTACGAACGTAGAAAAGTAGAGATCATTCGCATTCAAAAGTCCAGTAGCACATTCCAACGCGATTGCTATGAAGTGCTCGCTTCGCGCGGAGGTGAAGCGGGAGGAGGGTATCGCACCGCCGAGCGGGTTGCGGTAGGACTCCCTCCCCCCCCCCCCCCCCAGAAATACTTTGTAAGTTTGAGTGACCAGAAATACTTTGTAATAGAATGAGTACTGAAACTTCTGATGCATGGGTCCGGCACCTAAAAAGGACCATTGGTCCCAATGAATTCTTCCCGCGCATTGGTCGGTCCCGGGTCGGTAGCATGACATCAACTGCGCCGCGCCCAAGGCATCACCGCAACGCGCGAAAGTACTTCTGAAATGCGTCCGCCAAGTCAGTTCCCGACCCCAAAACCCGCCAATGCGTCTGCGAATATGTTTGCCTGTGGCATGTAACTTCAGAGTCGGGTTGGTCATTATAGAAAATTGGTCTCATAATAGGCACGCTCGATGGCACATCTTCCTTTTTGATCTGAGAAGCATTCAGCGCAGCGCGCAAGACGCTTCACCCTTTCTTTTTAATTTTTATTTTTCAACATTTGTTTCAATTCTCGTTTTTCGTGTTGATGACCCCTGCTACTGGTATTAGGGCCGATTTTTAAATCCTCAGATAGTACTTGAAATTAAATGAAATGAATTATCTGATTAAAATTTTACTAATAAACATTTGGACTTCTATATCGGAGAGATAAGCAGAAGTGTAAATAATTCCGTTGAATAGATATCTGGCTGTTTATCAGACTATTGAAAAAAAAAAAAATTACCAAAAAAAATAACCGACTTCAAAGAAAAAGCACTAAAAAGTAAAAAATAATTATAATAATATATAATATAATAATAAATAAAATAATAAGACACCGACTCAAAAAATAACAAAAATCGTAACTACAAAAAAGGCAATTATTTTATACTTTTTAGTACTTTTTCTTTGAAGTCGGTTATTTTTTTGTTAATTTTTTTTTTATTTGTTTATTTTTAGTGAATCAGAAGTACACTTACTAATTTGTACACGTCCTTTCTAATAAAAAAAGAATCACCGAAATCGGTTGGCGTTATATTGAGTTTTTCGTCCATTTGTCGCGCAATCTTAATACAAATTTAAGACTTATATGATTTTCTCATGGATATCATTGTCAGAACTTAACCAAATGAAAATGGGACCACTTGGGAAGCACTAGCTTTCATTTAAAAGAATAATCATCAAAATCGGTTCACCCAGGCAAAAGTTATGAGGTAACAAACATTTATAAAAAAACATACAGACGAATTGACAACCTCCTCCTTTTTTGAAGTTGGTTAAAAATCTCCCCTTTAGTCTTATGAATGTAGATCTCGATTTGGTACTAATTTGGGCTTCGAAGTTTGGCCTCTAGTCAATCCTTCCAAGTCGCAGGCAATCATAATTGGTATTCGCAAACTTCTAGCTAAGCTGAATCGAGACAAGACTAGTAGGTGAACGGGACCTACAGTTTTACGTGGATTCCGAACCATGGAGCAGCTCACATTTGTGACGAAATGCACTTACCCAACTCAGAATGAGATAGAAAGTAATGCATGAGCGGGGCGCGGATTTGAACCCAGACCTCTGGTATGCTAGGAAAGTCCCCGCGCCACTAGGCTACGAGCCGCTCAAGAACATCTACACAACCTTGCAATTACAGATAATGTAATTTGTAATTGATGCCTTATTTCTCCTACTGATCCATTTTTTTCCTAAACTAATAGACCCCAAGAGACCAAGATCCAAGGTTTATTAAACACTCAACAAAAAAAAACCATCTCATATTTTAACTCACCACTTACACCTCAGTAAATTTAGTGGGATAGTAAGTAGCCAGTGATTTATAGGAAGAATCAAGATTTAATAAGATACATACTGCACCAAAATTGGGTAAGTGCTAAAGTTATAAATGGACAAACGACTAAACATTATAAAAATCCAACCTCCAGAAGATTTTATAACATTTGGTTGAATACAAAATTAAATTTTTGATTCGTTTTGTGCAATGGGACCATTATTTATTTTCTTTCATAATATAGAACTACATAAATTGGTTTAGGTAAGGCTTTATTCAACTTATAATAGACATAATTCACTGTACACTTCACACCAATAGTCTCTCAATCTCCTGCTGCACCGTCTGGATCTGCGGCTTGAGCTGCGAGCCCTCGTTGATGGTGATGGAGCAGGCGATGATGGGCCGCGAGACGCCGCACGCGCGCCCGAGCGCCTGCTTCGAGCGCACAAACACGTATGGCACGTTCTTGTCTTCGCAGAGCAGCGGCAGGTGCAGCACTATCTCCAGCGGCTCCGCGTCGGCCGACATCACCACGAACTCGGAGAGGCCTCGGTTGAGCGTCTTCGTAGCCTCGTTGGCGCCCTTCCGCAGCTGCTTGTAGTTGCTCGCCTGCTGGATCAGGTTGAGGATCTTGGCCGTGAGCGTAGCGTCCGCTAGCGGGTACGCCTTTGGGTTCACTTCTTCAGTCTGAAAATAAGATAGAAACAATTATTGCTTCATTCCAAGATGCCCCATCAAGACCAGACTGTTTGACCAACACGTTCTGTCAGTTTTGACCAACGCCTGCGAGACATGGACGCTTACAGTTGGTACTACACACAACTTGAAAGTAACCCAAAGGGCAATGGAAAGATCAATGATCGGCATCTCACTGAGCGACCGAATGCCAAATTCGCTGATACACCAAAGCACCAAGGTCACTGACGCAATGCATAGGGTCGCTAAACTTAAATGGCAGTGGGCAGGCCACGTATGTCGCAGAGGGGAGCACTAAGTTTTGATGTGGAGACCCTACACAGGGAAAAGAAGTGTCTGCAAACCACCTTAATTGCACAGAATTTTAGAGGGTTCTGAAAACAATGGCATAAGTCTTGTGGTTGCGCTGTCAGCTTTTTTGTCCATTTATAGTTCCTAGACAAGGCTTCTGCCCGTTTTCCAGGGAGTCCATTAGCGTTCAGTAACAGTTGGTCAGACGATATACGTCAGACAGCAGGTGACAACTGGCGAAGACATACAGGAGACTGCACAACTGGGGGAGGCCGACGTCAAGCAGCGGACAGCAAAAGGCAAATTTTTTATTAATAAAAGATATTTTTGTGATGTTAGCTATTTCTAGATTAGCTTGATTATGAAAAACCAAATACCACTAATGACATTTGTTTCATGTTGTTGTTTTGTTTCCGTAAGCGCGTACACAAATGGTCTGAATTGTTTGTAATGCTTACTACTTTAAGCGTGCAATCTGATTCGGAACGCTTGTATACTCTTTTAGCAGTGTAATAATTAACAGTTCAAATCAAAATGCGCAGCTCTTCATGCAGTCCTTGCACTTACTAAAGATTTCAATGTCATGATTTCTTTCGGCAATTTTGCAGAACTTGCGGACAGACGAGGATTCAAAAATTTTGTTATTATTTTAAAAGACTAAAAAACACAGTGGCGGTCTGAGACAAAAACAAAACAGCAACTAAGATAATGAACAGTGGACGGGCGTGCTGGCAGCATTCAGTCAGGAAGGCCAACGGAGAGCCGTGTAGCAGGCTGTCCGGCCGACGGGACAGTCAGTCAGTAAGCTTAAAAACCAGTTGTAGGCTGTGATTTTCATTAGCTACGCAAACCTAGCATCTCGCTGGTATGGATAGGATACAAGTTTGACTTTATAGGAACTCACCAGTGAAATATTTTTGTTCAAAGATATCTCCAACATAGCAAAAAAAGGATTTCCAAATTTGCTCACCTTCAATTAGTACACCTGTATTCTCAGTGTTCAATAATTGAAGAATTTGAGAAAAGCTCGAAGTTTTGTCAAAAGTTCTAAATTCCATACAAAAAAGTTTAAATCTAAGCAAAAATCGCAGCTAAAACATTCACGCTTTTTGAACGTGGCCATTATTTCGCCGCTGATGCCATATAGGAACAAAATAACCCGCAAATAAAGGTTATTTCACTACTGTATTATGTTTGATTTTTCTGATGATCAGGAAATCAGCTGCGTTATGGGCAATATGGGTTATTATCTCCGACATTGCCACCCCGCTATTGCATGTTACTGTTTGTAATAGAGTGTTTTTTAGAATGCGTGGCAGGGGGAGGTGGTGAGCAAAGCGAGCCGGCGACCACCCCGCCACAGCGTAGGTCGAGTGCGCTCGATTAAGCGAAGGGGCCGACCTACTGCAATCTTTTGGCGCAGCCATGCGCATCGACTAATTTGGGGTATTTCAGTACTGGTGAGTTCCTATAAAGTCAAAATTAAATACATCAAGAAACATAATATTTTTGTTTCCTATTTAAAGTTTTTTTTACGATTTGTTCTGTTTTATAATATATTAGCTTTACTTTCATTTTTTTTTTGTTTGTTAACCCTTTCCCCGCCAGGAACATATATATCCATCAGAGCAAAGCATCCTGCAGGCTACATCGTCAGATATTTCCGACAGAAAACTACTCCACTTCAAACATTAATAAAACTTTACTGATTACGAAATAATGTGTTTTATTTACATAATTGCACAGTACATACTAGCGTTCATTAGATTTCTACTGTTTCAACAGTGGAAACACACTATTTGCAACAAAACAAACAACAATTCAAGACTGCATATTATCGAAATAATTGTAGTGTGGTGTATTGAGAAGGATTATGCCAAAAAACCTTGGCGGTGAAAGGGTTAAATAGATAGTCATAAACTAAGCATGTAGTGTTCACAACGTAGTAGGGTGTACATTGCTGTATTAATAAAAGTTAATTTTTTATTATAATCTCTAATCTCTAATGTGAACCAATAAATAAATTTAAAAAAAATCCTATCCAACCACCGAGATGCTAGGTTTGCGTGGCTAATGGAGGCCCCAACCGTATATTCATTTTTGCAATACCACGCAAAAAACGGAGGGGTGGAGAGAATGAATCAAGATATCCCACATGGTCACAGGGGGGAGGTGGTGGTCAAAAAGTGGCCTAAAATCAGACACGTGTTATGGGAACATTCCCTTAGCACTACTAGCTGAAACTAGTAGGAAGGTAAAATAGAGAAAACAAACGCTACGACTTTATTTTAGGTTAGACTCGAGTCGACCGCGTGTTCGCATGGTCAACAAATGTTGCATTCGATTTAAATTGTATTAGCAATGTGGATGTTAGCAAAATTACATTAATTAGATAAAGTAACCACTATTATTACGGTGAATAAGTATGTACTCACCATTTCCTTGACCTTTTAGCGAGCTGAATGAACAAGAAGAAACTTAACCTCTCCGCGAACGCACGTTCGCCTCACAGAGGAAATAGATCTTGGTTAAATAACCACTGAATTAAATGTTCAAAATTGACCATAAAGTGCAAACATTCGTAAATAACAAAGCACGTGGATCAATCAAATCCGTAAAAAGAGAATAAACAAGGCAAGCCACACCAAAACGCGTCACCACAGACTATAAAATAAGTTACGAAATGTTTACTCTCTTTCCCTACGTTCCGAAATGCGTACATTGCAAAGATCGCAGAGAAAGCGAATACAGTGAATACATGTGTTCATAATTGATATTACTGCTCATAGCCACAATCGCACGATATCAAATCGTTACGAATTTGAGGAGACAAATGTGTCAGAGCCTAACCCATAGAAATGCGCGCTACGCGCGCATGCTAGGTCTATGGCCTAACCTAACTACCTCGAAAATGTCTTGTAAGTCTCGAGAGTGGTTATTTCAGGCCTAGAATTGTCTTCTTCTGAGAAGCACTTCGTTATTTCAGAATACAATTTCAAACAACCGCATTTAGGAACGCAGTGTTTGGTGTCTGTGTTCGCGCAGATTGCTGCGTGCCATTTAGTGCAAGAAGAAGCAAGATATAGCCTTTTATCGGAGTTTGTACCTCGGCTGTTTTTACCGGAGGCTCTCAATTCGACTGTATTTTTATTTATTTTCTATGTATGTTACCTTGGACTGGGTGAACCGATTTTGATGATTCTTGTTTTATTTGAAATTGATTTTTCCGTATGAAAATTTGGTCTAGTTCTGATAATAGCATCCATGAGAAAATCATATGATCAATTTGCATCAAGTATATGCGCGACAAGTAATTTATTTATTAATTAAGACTTTTCACATTGTGGGTTGTTGTTTCCTCGTAGTCCTTAGTTATTTGCTCCAGACCGTTCTACCAATGTAAGTTTGGCAGTAGCATTTAGGTATGAAATCATAATTGTGTTATATCATTTATGTGGACGAAAAAAAAGACCAAAAAAAAAACATAATTTATAGACCAGTGAAGTTTCTTTGCGGGTTCTTCTTCACTGGTTGATCGAATCCGCGGATCAATCAAATTGTGACATGACTTACGCCCGGTTCCACCACCTCCAGCTACAAAAATCCAAAAGTTATCTTTCAGTTACATCAAACAAATATTGCATGTAGCCGAAAGTTAACTATCTGATTTCAGGTAACTGGAGGTGGTGAAAACAGGGGTTAGTGTAGTTTTACCACCAGAAGTTGAATAAATAAATGAAATGAAATGAAATGGACGAATAACTCAATATCACGCCAACTGATTTCAATGATTAGTTTTTTATTGGAAAGGGCGTAGAAATTAGTTAGTGTACTTCAAATTCACTAAAAAGAGAAACTTGTACAGAAATGTTAACAAAAAAAGGACTTAAAAAGTGTTCCAAAACAAATGAATATACACTAAACAGTAAAAAATAATTGCAATTATTGTGGTTACAATTACTGTTATTTATGGAGTCGGTGTCAGCCAAGGTTCTCTTTGCTGGCCCGGCGCGTGCCAGGCGTGTTCACTTGACAGCTCTTCTTCCGCCGCGGCCCCACTCTCGCCTCTCGCCTCGTCAAGTCGCGCGTGCGACACAAGCACATCTCACCTATAATTATGTATGTAGTTACAAACCTGCCTTGAAAAGGACCGGCTTAACATGTTACCTTTTTAGGGTGTATTAATGTTTAGAGTCCCATCGCAAAAAGATAAAAAAGGCACCCTTAAGGCACCGAATAAATAACTATCTTAAGGTCTGGCTATGGTGTCAGTCGGTCACACGCATTTTGTCTCGAATTGTTCTCCTATAAAAGGTTTTTAGAAATTCTAGAAAACCGGTCAAGTGCGAGTCGGACTCGCACACGAAGGGTTCCGTACCATCGTAAAAAAATAATACAAAAAAATCACGTTTTTGCATGGAAGCCCCCTTTAATTTTAATTATTTTTTAATCTTACCTATTTGTTGTTATAGCGGCAAAAAAAAAACACACTCTGTGTGTTTTAGCTGTCTATCTGTTACGGTCACTGAGATACAGCCCTGTGACAGACGGACAGACGGACGGACGGACGGACGGACGGACGGATGGACAGCGGAGGCTTAGTAATAGGGTTCCGTTTTCACCCTTTGGGTACGGAACCCTAAAAAATACCAATATAGGTACACTTATGTAGTTGTGCACCAACTAATTACTTTTGCTCAAAACTTCATACTTCTTGAGTCAAAATTATTGCAAAATAAAAAACCTAAATTGAACAATAATCATAAGGCGAGGGGAACACTTTCATGCTTGACGGGTTTTTCATCATTTATTGGAAAAATAAGACATTCTTAATTAATTCAATTCAATAGTTCAATGAAAAATATTAAATTATTGCACTAATTATCTGGTCTATTTATGGATGAGTGAGTATGACGGACCTCATACTCACTCACCCTTCAGGGTATTTTTCAATGCTGATACATTTATACAGGATATCGTGCAAGAAATACATTAGTCTTTTATTTTTTTCAGGGTATTTACAATTTCAACATTGACCTGGCCGGAATAGAAGACTACCTAGGAGGGAAGTTTCTTTATGGAAATTTCTCCTACAAATCTGTTATTACAAGCAAGAAATGCAATTTTACTTGTGTTCGAGTCTATATGACCTACATGCCAAAATAGTAAAATAAATGTTATAATTTATTTACTTTGAAATGCATGCTTGCACCAAAATTTTACTGATGAAGGAGAGTTCTGATTGCATCCCTTAATATTAATTCTTATTATTATTTATTATATTATTATAATTAATTATTATTCCCTTAATCCCTAATATTTATCTGTTTGCAAAAATAAAAACAGAAGTGACATATTTTCCAATTCTAAAAACCTAAATTTCGGAATAATAAATATAAATTTGAGTTTCAGCGACATCTACATTTGAAGCATTGTAATCAGATTAAATAAAATTATCAAATAAATATCAAGTTTGGAGACTGAACAAGTGAAACACTGACCTTAAACTTACTTGACCTTATTATGACTGCCTAATGAATTACTTGTGAACACGGAATACCTCAATATTCCGTGCTTGTAAAGATAAAGCTAATTCCTTGAAGAAAATAATAGTCAGGTCAGGTCTGCGCTTCTAAAAAAACATAATTTCGGCAAACTTTATTATGATGGTCATTTTTGGGTGGATTATTAACCGACTTCAAAAAAAAGGAGGAGGTTCTCAATTCGTCCGAATCTATTTTTTTCTATAGAACTTCTTTAACTTTTTCATGACACTGGTTTCCGATATAATAGGTCGGGGAAAAAGTCTTTTCGCATTATAGTATGTATGAACTTGTTATAAAATCTCTTTGGCTATACTATTTGTATCTGGCTGGTTTTGGTATCATTAAAAGTTTAAATTTTAAAGAACATAATTCCAAATTCAAATTAGGAAAATGTGTGATTCTCATTTGTTTTTCGTACGGTCAAAATGAGTGAATCTAATGAAGAAATTCGATACATTTTAAAATTTTACTACAAAAAAGGTAAAAATGCAACGCAAGCCGCGAAAAAAATTTGCGATGTTTATGGACCTAGTGCAGTGTCTGTGAAAGTAGCACAAATTTGGTTTAAGCGTTTTCAATCCGGAAATTTTGATGTCAAAGATGCACGTCGCTCTGGTCGCCCTATTACGGATAAAATGGATGCCATTTTTGAAAAAGTGGAGCAAGATCGGCATATCAGTAGTTACGACGTAGCTGAAGAACTAGGAATTGACCACAAAACAGTTTTGGCGCATTTGAAAAGAACTGGGTACACAAAAAAGCTCGATATTTGGGTACCTCACGAGCTCACTGAAAGAAAACTAATGAACCGGCTAGACCTCACACATCTTTAGCCACTCAGCAAAAACTAAGAGAGTTTGGCTGGGAGGTGTTAATGCATCCGCCGTATAGTCCTGACCTTGCACCTTCAGATTTCCACCTGTTTAGGTCTCTTCAGAATTCTTTAGGCAGTGTCAGGTTAACATCACGAGAGGACTGCCAAAACCACTTGTCGCGGTATATTGATCAGAAGTCCCAATATTTCTATAGCAATGGGATCATGTCCCTACCTACAAGATGGCAAAAAGTTATCGAACAAAATGGTACCTACATACTTTAGTTAAATGTAAATAAACCATATTAAAAAATGTTTTGAATTTTCTTAAAAAATGCGAAGAAACTTTTTCCCCAACCTAATAGATAGAGTTCCGTAAACGCCAATTTAGGTGACAAGTCGGACTACACGCTCGGACTGGTAAGTCCGAGTTCTCACCTAAATTGGCGTTTACGGAACTTCTAAGTTACGTAAAAACGTTTTTACTACTTATTCTGTCGTTTTATTTCTTCAAGCTGTCAAAGTCAAACTCTGACTTCCGATTTGTATGAAAACGCGGAGTCGCGGCAACGTCGACGTATTGACGGCGACGGTGAGTAAGTTGTCAAATTAAACTCGAACTTACTAATGTTAGTTCGTTTAACCCCCAATCACGCTCGCGTGCTCATCAATTTCTCCATACATTTAAAAATGCTAGTCGATGGTTTGGCGTAAACGCCAATTTAAGTGACAAGTGGGACTAGAGGCTCTGATCAGGTATGTTCAGTTCGAGTTCTTTCCTACATTGGGGGTTTCGCGACTTCCAAGTTACGTAAAAACGTCAAACCCGTACAAACTTTTACTGCTTATTCTATGGAATCTTGGTCTTGTAGGAAAACGCGGAGTCGGCGTAAACGACAACGTCACGTAATTTTTACGGCGGCGGCGATGAGAAAGCAAACTCGGATTCACCGTGAGGGTAGGTAAGTACACAAATTACATGGGATTCACATATTTCGCGGATTTGAACACATAACGTCTCACCTAAAGTCAGCCTTCCTTTACATCTATAAAAGAACCCAAAAATACTCAAAAGTACACATCATCAGTGTGTGTGTACTGCTCGGGCGTCAGCCGGTCACCCATCAAACACGAATTTCATTCCTTCTATCAAATGTCTGGTTTCTAAAATGTTTAATATTAGTCTAGTCCCATCTTGCCGCTTTGTATTGACAGTACGCAATGTAATAAAGGTATTGCAACGAAATCCACTGTAGAATATGCAAGCCGACGAGGTTAGCGCATCCGTTGCTGCGTCAACCAGGGTGGGCATGGGAGGCACAACCGCCTCGAGGTTATTACCACAGCTGTCCCTGAACTGTTGTACTCCGGATGATGTAGCCACGGCTGTGCGTAAAATGAAACGGGAAATCGTAGGTCACGATTTGGTTACCTCTTGTACGCTGACCCGAAGTTATATGACAGAATGTCGATACTATTTAACGCGTGTATCGCTCACGGATACCTACCAGATGATTTCATGAGAACGGTAGTCGTGCCTATAGTTAAAAACAGACCCGGGGACGTCTCCATCATTTCAAATTATCATCCCAAATCTCCAGCTAATGTTATGTCAAAAGTACAGAAAAGAATAATACAACTGCAACTACATAAATGCCTAAACCTTAACAATGCACAAATTGGTTTCCATCCCGGACTCTCAACGAAATGGCCATCCTCTCGATCAAACACACAGTAAGGCATTACCTGAACAGAAAGACGTCGTATGTTTGCTCGCCTGTCGGTTCTCGCAATGCCCCAGGCAGGTGAAGATTACACTGTCCGAACGTACTGTCAGGCGTTCTATACCGCCACATTGTGGTGCCAGTGTACGCAGCGAGCATTGCACTCGCTGCGGATGCAGCATAATAAAGCTCTGCGTAGCTTGCTGAGCCTGCCGTGGCGGTGTAGTGCTTGGTCGCATGGCATGTCCGCAAATCCAGAACGTCTCTTCTGGAGCGTGTGGCATCATCTAATAATAACATTGTTAAATGTGTTTCTGATTATTTACATTATTGTGATTTTATTTAATTTTAATCTGATTTTACAATGTATGCTTTAATGAAAATTTAAATGGAAAAAAAAATAAAATTTTTATAACTGCATTTTATTTAGATTTGTTTAATTTTGTCAATTTTTCTTAAAAAATGTTTATCATGTAAATACATTATTCGTTTTATTATGTTGATTATTAGTAATTAATTTCTGTATATTTCATGAATTTAGGACTGTGTGCCTCAAATAAACATTTTTTTATTATTATTATTAATCAGTCATTATTTATGCCATGCAACCAAGAGGACAAAACCAATAGTTAGTTAGTTGGGCAAAATGTTTTCCGCGCTAAGCCTACTTCACAGAGAGGCCATTGTGCGTAACAAAGGTGACTATGTAAGCCATCCCAGCTCGTCCCAGAAGTCCAGCATACCCTTTACATTACCACAGGCCTCTGCAAGGGATCCCGGTGCTCCCAGGGTCTGCGCCCGATGGTCGGCCACACTCTTGCACTCCAACCGTACATGGGCGGTTGTTTCCGTTGTCTCCATGCAGCCACGACATAGAGGGCTGTCCGTCACCCCCAGGTTATGGAGGTGCTTGTTGAGTGAACAATGTCCTGTCATTGTTCCCACCATTGTGCGTAGATTATTTCTTTTCAGATGCAACAGCTTGTGCGTGAGGCGCTTATTGAGGGATGGGATGACCTCTCTGGCCTGCCTGCAATCTACCAGGTGTTTCCATCCGGTATTGTGAAGCATCTTGGTTCTATCTTGTAGCCAGTTTTTGAGTTGACTAAATGGTATAGGCACTATCGGTTCTGGACCCATTAGTACTGTACTGGATCCTCGTTTGGCCAGTTCATCTGCAGCGTCATTACCCACAGAGCCACTGTGTCCTCTTATCCACTGCAAAGTTACGTGATTGTTTCTCGCTACTTCTTCTAGGGCGCAATGACATTCTAGAATTAAGCCCGACAAAACCAATAATAAAATTATTATTTAAAAAAATATTTATTTTACAAGGTTTTTTATTGCTGAGGTGGAGGCGGCGGTGGCATGTTGGTGTTCTGAAAATTTCTATTCTGAGCATTTGACAAGAATGCAAGGTGCCCCTTCGGACACTTATTTGCATAGTGCCCCTTATTACCACACTTGAAGCAGGTGACTTCTTCGAGGGGTTTGTGGGGTGGTCTTGGTAGACGAACATTGTTTTTCTGCGAATCACCGCCCTCTCCATTGCCAGCAGAATTCGTTTCTATTGGTTTAATATAGCCGAGTGCCCTGAATTTAGCTTCTTCTTGCCTCTGGACTGCCTCTCGTTGCTGAAAACAAAAACAATGTTAGAAGTAGACATTCGTCCAGTGGGTTTTTTTAATAAGAAATAAATAATTCCAAGTTATTCCAAAATGCAAATAGGATGTCCTATGCAATGCTTACGATCATGTTTAGGATTAAATAGTTCAAGATATTTTTATAGAATAATTTTATGAATTATTTGAAACTTGAATTTGATGTATGTTGAGTGTAATTCATCTAAAGAATTTAATAGAAAAAGCATTAAAAAAATACATATCTCAACTTCTTTCTAACTCTCAACAATAAAACCAGTGGAGTCTATATAATATGTTCAAAACTGCCTGCAATGTGTACTCCTGAACAGGGTGGGGCATAAGTCACGAAGGGGTTGCAACTGGTTTTAACCATTTTTTTTAATCTCAAAAAGATATGAGATAATAAAATAAAACTCATGGAGATATTTTTTATTTAGATTTTAAAAATTAAGTAACGTACATGATCGCCATTTATAGCCTCACAAAGACGGCCTCTTTCAAGAGCACTTCTCATTACTTTCCTCAGAACATGAGAAGTTCGCAACCATATTTCAGTTCAGCTGCTCGATTGTCCTGGGTTGTACACCTTTTCTTTTAAATAACCCCAGAAAAAATAGTATGGCGCTCTAAATTCCGGGGAACGAGCGAGCCAGTGAATTGTTGAAAATCTCGAGATAAAATGCTCGCCGAAAGTCTGCCTTAGATATTGTTGGATAATTCTGAAATTATCCATGATGAATCTCCAAAATGTATTTTATAATTTTTGAAAAGAGAATACCAAATGTCAGTGACAATGTCATAGTTTATTTTTTAAACCCCGGCCTGACTTTTGCCCCATCTAGTATAATGCGTAAATAATTAATAGGTATTTAAACTTTTTCAAGCATCTGCACGCATCGCTTGTGCCTGTCTTTGCCTATAAACATGGAAGGGTGTTTGCTTATGTTGAACGGACAGAAATTATAAGAAACATCACAGTAAATGCACTGTGCTACAACTAGGACCCAAAAACGCGCATCACTCTTACCGGCTTATGGAAAAATTATAGAGACAGTGACAACGCAACGTGACCTCTCAGTGTCTCTCAATATCTGTGACAATTTCAGATCTTAATTGGGAGACACATCACATAAGTCATCAAGAAAGCTAATTCCATATTATACATGATCAAAAAGGCTTTCTCATACATAAATACAGAACTATGGATTTAAAAACCGACTAGACGAACACTTAATGGCAATAAAAAAATAACAAATAATCAATAATAACAATCAATAAATCAATAAATAAAATCAAAATAAATAAATAATGTGAATGATAAGTAATGTTTAGTAAAACAATTTTTTTTTAAATAATAACAAGTGCACTCCGGGAAAAATCAAATTCACGCAACAGCTTCAAGCTGCTATTGATATAAATAACATAATAATAACAAAGCAATTTTACCTCTGGCGGTATCTTGTTGCAGACGGAGGCCTTGTGCCCCACCTCATTGCAGTAGTGGCACACAGGTAGCCGCTTATTGTCCTTGAGGGGCTCCTGCGGTGCGGGCAGCTCGAAGCGCGGGTGCACGAACTTGCACGCGCGACCATCAGGGCAGAATCCTGCCACGTAGTTGCCGCACAGCACGCGGCGCACGTGACGGTGTCGGCAGTGCGGTCCGTGACGGCAGAACCCTCGGTCGTACCTGATAATGATAATTATTATAACATTTCATTAAAATTATTTAGCTTTCATGAAAGTGATTTCCTACTTAACATTAGGTGAATCTTACAACACTTGCTATACAATATAAGCTATACAAATTCATCTTCATGCAGTGGCTGAACAGTAGATTACCGAGTGGCATAAAATGGAACATATTATGTATTGGCCTCAAAAATGTTTTGTGAAATTTTTAAAGCTAAATCCTTAATATCTCCTCTCCTCAATATTTATTTACTTCACAAACTTCAGTCCCCATTAGTGCCCAAAAGAAGTACAAAGATAAACTGCTAGACACAAGTTCTTAAGATGGCCAATGCATACAGTTAAACAGCAGATATTCATACCTATCCTTTACTTCTACCCTTCCGGTATAGTGGATTTAGTTAAAGAATAAATATCTTGCAAAGATTAAAAAACAAATGGCAATAAAATACTTTAGGTATTGTTTGTTTATTATTTGTCGCTAATCTAGCATAGGGTACAACATACCAAGGGCAGTCTTTGATTTTGCTCTCTGGGTCAATATGCAGGAACGGGCATTCCTTGTTGTGACATGCATTGAACCTCGCGTAGAAATAGCACTCGGGCATCTTGGACATGTCGTACTCGTGCAGAAACTCGCATCCATCCCCCTTCTTGCAGAGTCCCCGCAGCCAATGCTTGCAGACTACGGTGCGGTCTCCGCGCACGTGCCGGAACGGGCACGCCGGGCCCTTGTCGCAGCCTGGGCCGAATGTTGCGCCGTAGAACTCGCACACGGCTGCTGTGGACTCTGCAACAACATTTTTTTTTTTATTTATTTGAGGACAACCAAACACATATAGATAAAGAAACAAAACATATCAACATAATAAAAGTACAACTATCTACATGCAACAACAGTTGTCACAGAGTAGAGCTTATGCCTAAAATCTGTAAGTACCTTAAAACTAAAATTATGCAAGAGGTGTGAAATTGTTATATGCACACTTAAATAAGTTTTAACATATGAATTAACACAATATGAATGCTTTCAATTAACATTAAATAAAACTTACTTTAAATTAATTTTGAAATTGTGTTGACTGCATTTAAATATATATATATATATATATCGCCAAATTTATCAGTGTATGTTTTAAATATCTGAAAGAAAGGCTTTCTCTTACCAGCGTTCGTACGCGTACGCGGCATTGTGTATAAATATCTTATTTTGTCTTCGCATACAAATACCATACATATATGTGAAAAAACATGTTTCCTGGTGCTGGGAAACTGGTGTAAAATGTAAGGGAATTTCATCAATTCTGCACAACGTAGAAGTGGATGCCAAATAATCTACCCGATAAGAGAGCAGAAGGTATGAGATAAACGCTTCTGATTGGTTCAGAATTGATCGAATTCCCCCAGTTATTTTCTAACATCTTACGCCGTTTACCCCCTGGAGGGGTAGGTAGAGATGACAGAGAGCCATGCAATACGCTCCTTCTCTCACTCTACAGACTGACCTCCTGGCAAGAGAGGATAGACTACTTTTATGGCGAATAAAAGATATTGTCCCGAGCGTATGCCGGGTACCATAGCTAGTTTATAATATATTTATTTAAATGTAAAATTATTTGTGGGCAGTTGACCGGAATGCGGCAACCTATAACAGGAATTAATTTATGTGGCGTCCTTAATCCACAGGATATCAGGAGTCTGCAAGATTCCTTTCTTAGCTATAAAGATAAGCAGTCGTATTCAGAGAACCTGTCAAAACTTAGTACGACATTAGCACCGGACTAATCATACAAAAACCGGTTTAGTCCGGCGTATTAAAGTTAGTCCGCCCAATCTGAAAACTGCTGTTAGGTGCTTACTGTCCATGCCCGGGAATGGAAGCGGAAGCGCGCCATACTGCTCCTCAAGAGCAACATCGATGTCAAACTTGATGTCGTCCACGCGCGCCACAAGAACTTCCATATTGTTTTATAAAAACAAGTCAACGAAGGGAACTACAGGAACAATACAAGAAAGAGGGACATTTTTAGCGCCGCGTCCACAGATTATCAATTTTCGGCGGTCGCAAAATGTCGCAAAATCTTTAATTAATTCTTTGGCTGCCGCCATAGAATATAGAAATTGGCTGCCGCTACCACAGCAAAGAACATAAGTTCGCGGTCCGATTTGAACGTAGAAAGATATATATAGAAGGAACGATGGTCACTTTGGCTATACATACCTACATTGCATATACATAGATGTATGTTGTGTTTTAGTGACGTAAAAAAGGAGCAATCGATATCAAATGCGACACAGATTAGCAAAAGTATGAATTGAAAGGAACCATTGAACTGCCAATGGGGAAGAAAACTGTTTATTTATCACGACAGGTGCCGTTTAAGCGAGCTTACCTTAGAGATCTGTCAAATCTGTCGGATACCATACAAAATCAAACACAATAGATTTGTCTGTGTAATTGAAATGACGAAAATTTTTCCATATTATTTCGAAAATAAATAGGTCTTAATTATATTAATCAAAAGAAGTCCTGGGAAAGAAAATATCACAAAAATATAACCTATAATATTTCGTATCATATTTTGTGCTAGTCAATATCATATGGTCATATAAATTTGTCTGAAGACAAACACACACTATTATTTTCCTGTAAAACTTATTCTAACTGCATCTTTGAGTACATCTTTCACCTAAAACCTCGTAAATCAAACTTGCGTATTGGCACAGATTTATCTTTCATGGGTTGTTCATAATGCTTCTCCAGTAAATTTTCCTCTAAATTTTCCTTACCAAGTTAGGTATTATAAAAATGTTATTATCGTATTCACAGTGGGCGGACTAACTTTATTACGCGGATTATTGCCGGTATATAAATCCGCTATGATTATCACAGAACACTGCAACGCACGCCATGTTGCACCTAAAATCACTTGATCACATTTTTTCGTGGATTGGTTGCTGTTTGCGGACTATTTAGCGGTAAGTCAAAACTTTGTTTGACTTACTAGTGGGACAAACATTGCAATTAGTGGCTACAAGGTCGATCTGCTGAACGCAATAGACTTCAGCTTGTCATCTCTTTTACTCTTGCGATAGCTTCATATGAGGAAAGAGTTGTAATGATCTGTCAGAGAGTACGTTTATTTTAGGTTTGCTCTATGTAGGAGCGCAGCGACTTCTTCGAACTCTTTGGATTTGAACCATCGTTACGAAACGCGCAAAAATTGGTCCGATTCGCGCTTACAACCCTCAAAATGGCGTCCCGTGAACAGTATGAAGTTAGCGCTGCGTCACGCAATGCCATACACAGTGCTCACGCTTTGGAGGTAGAGCACCGTGTGTGGAACTGTCAATGTCACTCTTTGACGATTCAAAAGAGTAATCATCTTCTTTCCACCGTGTTTTTTCACAAACCATTATATGTCCCTCAGTTCAAAATTCAAGTTCAGCTTAGAGCAATTGATTAGATTCAAATTTGAGGTGAAATACGAGCACTAATGTCACTGTTTCATTCCTTGTCAAGTTTTGAAATGTGGGTGAAAGCGACAAAAACTCTTAAAGCCCAATTTGGGAGGTAACGGCATTCTCGACGCAACTGATAGGTCATATATCTGTGCATTCCGATTACACTGCTAAAAGCGTATACAAGTGTCCCGAATCAGATAGCACGCTCATAGCAGTAAACATTACAAACGATTCGGACCGTTTGTGTACGCGCTTACGGAAACGAAATAACAAACATGGAACAAAGGACGTTACTTGTAGTAATTCACCTCAAATTTGAGGGCTGTAAGTTTTGAACGTGTTTTTAGGTAACGATGGTTTAAATCCAAAGAATTGGGAGAAGTCGCTGCGCTGAGATTCTCTTTCTACGTTTAAATCGGACCGCGATTGTCTGTCTGTGCCACTTTCGTTATTCTATATTCTATAGCTACTTTCTGAAACTTGTTTTTCTGTGTTTCTGAATATGTGGAATTTTTTGAAAATGTTTTGTTTACTTTGAAAGTGGTGAACATATAATATCTAATTTGCCAATATTCAATAATGTCAAGTTCTGATATCAAACATAGTCTAAGAAAGTTCGACTTCCCACAATGTGCCAAAGAAGCGCTTACCAAAATCGGTGATCATCTTCGATACTTTCAAACGAGTATTATTGGTTGTGTACCACTCTAACTCTGACCCCCTTTTGCAGAGCAACTGCTGATTGGCCGGAGCGCCCCATCCAGCAAGCAGGTAGAGCTCGCTATGGACATAATCTCCGAGTTCGTGTTCTCGGAATCCGATCGGCGCAGCGCACGGCGCGCTGCCGGCCTCAATCCGCTACAGGAACTCCAGCTCATCGACGTGATATGCGACCATCTGTCCGGCAATACCAACGAGATCGCCAAGAACACAATTTTCTTGTCGTTGTTCGGCGGTACGGACAGTCCTAGGAGAATGAAAGTGCTCTGTACGCTGGCCAGCATTTCTATGTCCGCTTCAAATACACCTGTGAGTTTGTTTGTCACCACGACCACTTAACGGATAATTAAACATTGATTAATCGTGTTGAATGGTTTTATCATAAATGAGTTTATAATTTAACCCTGAGGCTCTTATGTCTTTTTACCTCATATCACATTTGCCCTGCTTTCGCCCTTTGATTGTTGATTTTTACACCAAAATCTCTGCCAGCGTAGTCCTTCCTTCGCCCTTTGAAGCTACAAAACAGTAAAAGTATCACTATTTTTTGTTATAACCAATATTTTTTTAAATTTATTTTTAAATGTATAACTGAAAAGCTTATTATACTCACATCAGATTATAATTATTAACGAATGATAAAGTTTCACATCTTACTACATGATTAAACTGTTTAAATTATCTTACTAGGAAAGTTAAGGTTCTTTAAAGTTCTTTTTTATATAGAAATTAAAACTGTATTCTTAGTTTGTACCCTTTTTACGCACCACGGATCGATGTGATTTTTTCGTATAGATAGTTAATGGGCTGTAGAGTGACATAGGATACTTTTTATCCCAAAAAATATTTTTCTATACTGTTCCGAGCGTAATTAATTAGTGCCTAATTCTATTACAGTTAGTGTGTTGGTTAAAAGAAAGTTTGTGTATGCTTAGCACATTCGCAACCACTTTAAGAAACTGAACTCTTCAATATTTGTAATTTATTTAATTATAAATTCAGATTAAATTGACCCCTCAACCTTTGCAAGTATTTTTCTGCCAGGCTGATTCAGCAGCCCAATTGCCATTTGTAATAATGTGATTACTTCAAAGCTTTTGCAGCCCCATCCGATGTCGATGGAATTGTAGGAGAAAATATATTGTTTATTTAATTCTTCTTTTGCTCTGTGCAAACTAGAGCATTTCTTGCAAATGTTGTCAGTATGCTGGTAAAATCCATTATGTAGCATTTTCTGAGAAAAATTAGTTACCGACGATTTAGTATTCATGAGTATTCGAATATATGGCATTTTCGTTGTCTCCAGATGCTCCTGGCTGTAGGTACCTGGCTGCAGCAGACAGGCTGCTCGTCACCTCTGTCACTGCAGCTGGCCGAGGGCCTGGTGCGGGATCACTTTCACCTGCATGCATCCAACCGCGCTGCACTCAACTCGCTGGCAACGTCCGCGCCGCAGTTCATTGCCAACTTCATGGCGGCCGTGACTGAGCTGTACCTCCACGAGCCGGGGGGCATGAAGTTGCCACCGAAGAATCTACTGGAAGTCATCACCAATTGGGTGGGTGGCTTATTTTATTGTCAGATCTTACAATACCAAGATCTTGGAAAATGTCAGTTACCATGTACAGCTCGTGGTCTAGGGGCTAGAGACTTGCTTTTCATACGAGAGGTCTGGGTTCTAATCCTCGCCCAGACATGCACCACTTTCTTTCTATTTCTGAGATGGATAAGTGCATTTCGTTAAGAATGCGAGCTGTTCCATGGTTCGGAACCCATGTAAAACTGTAGGTCCCCTTCCCCTACTAGGTGGTAAGGTTAAGCCCACGCGGGTCGGTACCACCTCATTGAATGGAACTATGGTTGAAGCGGCAATGAAAAATTGTCCGTGTTTTCCATCCAGTTCAATGTAGCCGTGCTTCAAAGATCTTGCCTCTATAATATGAAGATATCTTTGTGCAAAGAATATGAATACTTCCTTCTCACATCTGTGTCTCAGTGTCATATCAGTCTATAGTTTCCTGTCCCTGACGATTACTTGCCCTGCAATAATCTATGTTGTCACATTGAAAACCTCTATTGCCTTGCTTTTTTTTTTTTTTATCTCCCTTTTATATTACAATCTGTCGCATATTTGGACATTCAGTAATAGTTATGTGAATTGTTAGTGTTGGCTTTCTAGGATTGCTTCCAGTGAAGCAACCTAATAGTTTACAAAGGTGAAGGGATCATCTTGTTATGAGGTCTTGAGGAATTCTCCTCTTCAATCGGCGATATGTGGGCTTTTCATCCATCAGGTGGGTAGCCAGGAAGTTTGGGTGAGTTCTAATGCGCTCTTTATATCGTTGTGTTAGTTTTTTCGCCTCTTCTGTGACTGTAGGGATAGATAAGTCATCGTGCAGTAAGTTATTTGTGATGTACCAGGGCGCATCCACAATTATTCTGAGCATTTTTGACTGAAACCTTTGCAAAATTGCAATATTTGATTTGGAGGCTGTACCCCAGAGCTGGATACCATAGGTCCAGATTGGCTTTATTATACTTTTGTATAGCATTAACTTTGCTTCTAGTGACAGTTGAGAATTGCGGCCCAGCATCCAATATAGGTTCCGTAATTGCAGGCTTAGTTGTTTTCTTTTAGTAAAAATGTGCTTTTGCCAGGTTAGTCTTCTATCTAGATGAAGACCAAGGTATCTAACATCATTGGCTTGAGGTATCTGAACACCGTTGAGGGTTACGGGTGGGCATGTGTCATGTCTCAGTGTAAATGTGACATGTACAGATTTGGTTTCGTTTGCGCGTATTCTCCACTTTTTCAGCCATTTTGCGATTTCGTCCAGGTTACTTTGAAGCATGACTGAAGCAACTTTTGGATTAGGGTGCGAGGCGAGGACTGCAGTATCATCAGCAAATGTCCCAGTTGTGGTGTTAGTCGTGGTAGGAAGATCATAGGTGTACAAGAGGTATAATATGGGTCCCAGGACACTGCCTTGTGGGACTCCAGCTCGAATAATATTTAAATTAGTGATTGCATCTCCATATTTTACCATAAAGTGTCTATTTTCGAGGTACGATTTCAGGATCATAAAACAGCTATTAGGAAGATTTGATTTGATTTTGAAAAGGAGGCCCTCATGCCAGACCCGATCGAATGCCTGTGAGATGTCAAGAAAGACTGCGGAACAATACTCTTTGGTTTCGAAGGTGTGATAAATTTGTTCAATCAGTCTGTGGACTTGGTCAATAGTTCCATGCTTTTTCCTGAATCCAAATTGGTGTGACGGTATTATTTCTTTTTTATTAATAATTGGCATGAGTCTAGACAATAAGAGTCGTTCTAGCACTTTTGCGGCGATGGGGAGCAGGCTTATCGGCCTATAAGATTTTGGGTCATGGGCACTTTTCCCTTGTTTCAGAACCATCATTATCTGAGAAACTTTCCACTGTGGTGGGAAGTATTTTAGTCTTAGCACAGCATTATAGATTTGCATTAAGAATGCTATTCCTTTGGATGGCAGTTCTCTAAGAGTACGTGAAGTGATTAAGTCATACCCTGGAGCTTTCTTGGGATCTATGAATTTAATAGCTGTCTTTACTTCATCCGCTGTAAATGTTTTAAGATCATCTGTGTCAGAGGTAGTTTTAAGAAAATTGGTAATATGCTCTTCATCACTTTCTGGATCCTCAGGGGGATGTGGGGTAAACACTTCAGATAAATGGGTGGCAAAAGTTGTGGCTTTTTCTGAGTCGCTTCTGGCCCAAGTATTATCTTTTTGTCGTATCGGGGGTTGATGCACAGATGGACGTTTCAGCGTTTTTGTTGCCTTCCACAGCGAATAATCAGTTGCAGCCGTAGCACTAAGATTTCGTAGATAGTTTTGTGTGCCATCTGTCTTTTCTTTTTCGAGCATTTTCTTCAGTTGTTTTGTCAAGTAGTTGAGTTTTGTCTTAAGTGTAGGATGTCTTGTTTGTTGCCATTGTTTTCGTAGTTTCCTTTTTTCGGCTACCTTGTCGGCAATGGCTTTTGAGAAGTTTAGGATGGGATCTTTTGTTTGTGTTATGGGTGTTGAAGCCCAAGAAGCATTTTGGACTTCAGTGGTAAAGAGTTCCACAGCATCTGTGATCTCGGCCTCAGTTTTTAAGCTGACTTTGGTGCTTAGGTATGTTTCAATGTAATTACGAAAACACTGCCAGTCCGTTTTTTTGTTATGTAGGATACACTTTTCAGGCTTATTCAGTATTTGGTTACTAATAGTTATTAGCACCGGAGAGTGGTCAGATGAGAGGTCAAAGCATGATGTCGCTTTGATAACTGAGCTTGGTATATTCTTAATAACGCAAAAGTCTAACAAATCAGGCAGCCTTTTGCGGTCAGTTGGCCAGTACGTTGGTTCCCGTGATGACACTATGTTTAAACCCAGCTGATTTATTGCACTCAGTAGTTGGCGTCCTTTCTGGAGAGTTATTCTGGATCCCCAATGCACGTGTTTAGCATTATAATCTCCGCCCACTACAAATCGCATTCCCAGCGTCCTGAAGAATGCTGTATATTGGTCAGACTTAATGGAGTGTTTTGGTGGGCAGTAAATAGCTGAGAATGTGATTGGACCAGAATGTTCTTCTACAATTACATTGGTGGCTTGGATATAAGGCTCACAGAACCCATTGCTTTCATATTGTTTTATACTAGCTTTGACAATCACTGCTGAACCGCCATGGGCTTGGCCGTCTGGGTGCAATGTATGATAGATGTTATAGTGCGGGATTTTTACGAAGCTTTTATGTGTGAAATGAGTCTCGGAGATGAGCATAATGTCTATGTCGTGTTCGTTGATAAATACTATAAGCTCTTGAGTGCGGTGTGAGAGACCATTGGCATTCCAGATTGCCACGTTTAGGGTCTTGAATTTTGAGGCAGTTTTGTCATTAGTTCCATTATCATGTGTGTAATTATATTCATTTGCTGCATGGCTGCCTGAAGGAGGTCTTTGATTTCGTTATAAAGTTTTGGCTGTTCTTGGTTTTCATCTAGGGGTACATTTTGATACCCATTTGGATTTATTTGTTGTGGCAGGGAGGCATGTGTGCTCGGAACGGGCATTTCATTTGGTCTTCTGCTTGTGATGTCAGCATAGGTAGTAGTAGGATTAGTTACTTTATAGGCTATAGGGTCACGACGGTTGTGTTCTTTTTGTATATTTTCATCATCAGTGTTAATGGGTTTTTTTGGTCTTAAAGGGGGATTTTTAATTTTTTGTAGCTCTTTGTAGACTGTACATCCTTTGTAATTGGCCGGGTGGTTACCATTGCAGAGCACACATTTGACATTGTCAGATCGTTCTTTTCTTGTGCAGTAAGAAGTTGTATGATTACCAGCACACTTTACGCACCGGGATTGTCTATGGCAAAAACTTTTCGTGTGGCCATAGCGTTGGCAGTTTGCACACTGTGGTATTTCTCTATTTGTCCTAGGTGGTTCAACCGTAATGCGACAATTGAGAATGTATTGTATTTTGTACACATCCTTGTTTGTGGGGTCGGCCTTTATCTCAACAAAGAACATGGGCAGCGGTTTCTTTGTGAATCTTTGTTTAGCATTCCATATATTGGTTACTGTGTGCCCCAGCTCCTGGAAGGCACTTTTCAGATCATCTAGATCGGTGGAGGGATGAATTTTCTTAAGGACGAATTTAAAGTTTCTGTCTTCTTTTGGCTTATACGTGTGGAATTCGGTTTTTTTAATTTTTAGCTCCTTAACAATAGTAGAGTAGGCTTCGGGAGTTTGCGGTTGTACCTTGACTTGGTCATCACGGAGTATTTTAATCTCATAAAGCTTGTCAGCAATTTGGTTGAGGAGGTTCATCAGTGGTTGGATGTTTTTCACCCCGTCTATAAAAATTGGAGGTGGTTTTGTCTTTTTTGCTGTATATGCATTTTTGTCCACTGTATTGGCTTCTAGGTCTTCATTGAGTAGCGAAAAACTGTTTGATGTGGGTATTGTATTGGTGTCTTGTGGGGCACTTAACCAATAGTTGTCGAGCTTTGACTGTTTTTTGTTTCTTTGCAGATTTTCTGGGCTATTGAGTATGCTTTTGCGATTGTAGACCCTTGTTTCTACAAAATCATCAGTTTTAGCTTTAGATTGGGTTACCTCTGATCTGTCGGTGGTTTGTATCACTTGCTTATCGGTTTTGTCCAGTTCCATGCCTATGTCATTTTGACTGAGGTCCCCAAGTGAGTTTGCTTTCAGGAAAAGTCCTCTATGAAAGGTTTGTTGAATCAACTTAGGGCTCTCGTTTTTCTTTCCATCGTTCGCACTGTCAAGCGAGAATTTGCCCCCCCCAGAATACGAGGGGCAGCCCGAGCTAGGCTCGGGGAGGGATTCTCCCCCACCAGAGGCGGAGGTACCCTCCTGGGGTAGTATGTTTTTATTCTTCGCTTCCATTCTTTCTTTCTCTGCCACACTTATCGGGTGTGACTTCCTAGCCCTTGGTGATCCAACACCATCCTGCAAGGCAGCAGGTTGGTTTTATATCGGAGTACCTTCTCCTAGACTGACTGCCACCCAAGGCTATCGAGGTCAAGTCTCCCCGGGTCCGAGCTTTGTTTTGAGTGGCGGCTCATACTCGCCACTATCGTCCTTCCATCATCAGGTTTAGTGCCATTTTATAGAAGCTTCCCAGCCATGAGAGCCTCAGCACCCCTCGAGATAGACCGCCAATTGTCCGGGGCTGCAAGTGCAGCTAACCCCCAGTGAGGGCCAGCTACCAAAGCAGCTAGCCCCCACTGAAGGCCGTTCCACTATCCGCAACCTGTGGACCCGTTCGGTGGCAGATGGCATTGCCCCTGGGAATTTTCTCCCAGAACCGAATATAATCTATGTTGTCACATTGAAAACCTCTATTGCCTTGCTTAATGTCTTTTATTAACCCCTAAGGTGAATTTTTAATAATCTACAAGCCTTATAGGGTTGATTCAGTATCTGATATAGAACAACTTTTGCTAAGAATGTAGGTATGTAATTTTTTTGTTCCATTTGAATTTTTGAGAAATTTAAACAGTATGTTCTTCCCAGTATTGTAAACAACTTTTGCGAACAAACTATGTACCTATCGGTAATGGTTTCCAAGAAATAATTGGCAATGGCAATAAAAGCATGGAGCTTTGTGGCTGACAAGCATTATATCTATTAGCCTACCAAGGTTTCCTAGAGCCACCAAGGATCAAAATATACCTGTTTTCTCCTCAGGTATATTCTAACTGGGGATTATGCATGTCAGCACAGCTCACACCATCGACGCTGCCCAGCGGTGCCATCCCCATGGCTGCTGTCACACCCCTTGCTGGACTTATCCACTGGTGCGCCCTGGCACCGCTGCACCTTAGTGAAGGTATTGGATAGTTTATTAGTAATAATAATAAAAAAAAAATCAAACCGGAATTGGATTCACCCAAGTCTTGCTCTTAGGCCCCGTTGGCACGAGGAAGTAAACTTCCGAGAGAAATGTCGGACAGATTGTTAGACAGTCAATCTGTCCGCGTAAACACGTCTTGCAGTGGCGTTTACACGGGCGACAGTGCTGTTTGACATTTCACGTGGAAGTTTACTTCCTCGTGGAAACGGGGCTTATAACACGAGATTTTTTTGGAGGTTTCTCTAGTTTATAATGTGATTTTGGTTTTAATTATTTTCTTTTATTCATTTCACATCTTACACTGAAAGGTTATTTTTTCGCATGTTTTATACAATAACTTTGGAGGTGGATTACGCAATGATAAAGTAAGAACATCTTAAAAAGATTAGTCATCAGACTTTATTTAGCATATATTTTCAGAGCTTATTTAATCAAGATTTGTAATCTATTTGGTTTTTGTTAGATCTTTGACTACAGCGGTCGTGGTTTACTTTTAGCTATAAGTCATTTTCTAATAAAAATTTTCGTAAATCTTACCAAATCATACACTATGCACATTATCTTTTTTGTGGACATGTTGCATCTTCCTGATCACGGAGCCTGCCTTAATCTTTGAAACAGAGAAGGTCCCAGAGCGCAACAGCACGGTTTTGTACCGTGCCCGCGAATGAGTTAGTCCCGCCGGGTTGGGCCACCTTAACATGAAAATAGAATTAATTGTGATTAGAATTGATGATAGACAAATTGTTTCTCTGTCAAGATGTATGGATAAACGTAATTTTAAATGTTTAGGTATTTTTTCATGTTGGAAACAAAAAATCTAATGTTTGATGATGCAAGATAAATTAATATCTATGCAATTATATTGTTTCATGTATCTACTGTGTGATTTTTTATCAAAAACAAACTTCAACATTGACAACTTTGTTCACTGTGAAAGTATGTACCTTACATTCTTTCGTAACAAAAACATTCAGGATAATTAAATTTCGCATACCAATATTGTCCTTGTAGTTCCCCCTTGCTTACTACCATCTCATTGGATAAATAACAGTAAAAACTGCAATTCAAGTATTATATCTTTTCATTTTATTTTTCGTTATAAAATCTAGCTGAATTTCTTTTGAATTGTTTTTAGGCATTATGTCTATTAAATTTAAGCCTAGAATTAAATTTTTGCAAGCACCAACTTCCAATAAGTTCATTAACGGGTTTAAGCATGATGCTTCTTACGATACGAGCGACTCTGATTAGAGCATAACATTGATACTACTTTTCAGATATTGAAATGGTGGATTTATCTGAAATCCCCACCAAGAAGATCAAACTAGAAGGTCAGAAGGAGCCGACCACTAAGGACCCAGTCGGTTCCTTGTGTGAGACGGAGCTGTACAAGAAGTTGCACCTAGGTGTCCTGAATAGTTTGCGCGCGGGGCGGCGGACGCACGGGGCGCCGACGGCCGTCAACGCGCAGCACCTCGCCGTGCTGACACCCGCGGTGCTCGATCACGCGCAACGATTGCTGGGGCAGAATATTCACCTTGCCACGCACGCCCGGCTGCAGGTAGGTGCTTCGTTGAGGATGATACACTAATATCATCGAGTTGAATTATATTCAGGGACACGCTATTTTGGTCTAGGTCAGCCGTGATGCCTCTTAACCTAGCCTAATTTAGCGTAGATCGAACTAGTTTTTCACGCCGTGAAACAAGATTATGGGGTGGAGATGCAATGGATAATGGTACATTGTTCCAAAAACACTACAGGATGTTGTTGGGAATGAGACAAACAAAAAAGTGTAGCAACTTTATGCTGAATATCCTCTAAATAAAAGACTTTCTATACAAAGTAATTCAATAATTTAGTGTATAAATAATCTAATGTTCCGTATAAACGTGGGAACGTTGCATTTACTTGGACATGGATGGCTAATATCACACCTACTGTCGTGACATTAGTCTGACTCGGCACATAGGATCTAGATTCCATGCCTAGACCTTCCTTATGCACAGTTACAACGTCGCGTCAAATTACACTAGACGAAAACATACATTTTAAAATGTCTCGGTAACTTGACCCTTTAGAGAAAAAAAAATATTAACTTTTTTGTTTCGGAAAAAAATTAGGATTATACTGGCAAAATGAATGTACTAGCCGTTACGAAAACCTGTATTTGTAATTTGTAGCCCATACAAACTTTGCAATCTCTTTTGTTATTATTAACAAACATTACATTTTGACAGGATTGCCTGGACCGTATTGGACAAGCAACACAAGTGGCACTCGCTAACGGATGTGTCTACGGAAACATTTCGAACTTGTTGGCTTCCCTCAACACGCTGCCAGAGAACCGGCTCTTAAGAATAGTGATCAAAACGCATCAACAGGTCATTTAGAGTTGAGATAGTGCTAGTTTGTAAGTACTTGTACAGAATTACTTCAATAAAGTTTAAATGCAGTACAAGGTATTATTTCTAACACAGAGGAAATGCGGAGTGAAAGTACGTATGTATGTATGTACGTGTGGGTGGCTTTTTTCTTCTAACTACCTATGCAGTGCCGCGAGCAAACGGCGCGGAGGAGCGGGCGCGGCGGTGGCGGCGGCGACTCTGGAGTGGATATGCGAGGCAGCCCTTTCTGTCATGTGGCATGTGTGGTATGCATATGTAGATTGTGCGTGTTGTGCAAGTTACTCCTAACTTAGATGAAGTTAGGGTTCCAAAAAAATTGGCCAAGTGCGAGTCAGACTCGCACACGAAGGGTTCCGTACCATCTATATCCATCCATCCATAGTGCGGTATGAGCATCATAATTTATTTAACACCAAAACATCAAATTTTTAGGATGGGGGCCCCCTTTAATTTTTATTCTATATTAATTTTACGTATTTGTTGTTATAGCGGCAAAATAAATAAAAACTTTGTGAAAATTTCAGCTGCCTACCTATTATGGTTCATGAGATACAACCCTGTGACAGACGGACAGTAGGACGGACAGGGGAGGCTTAGTAATAGGGTTCCGATTTCACCCTTTGGGTACGGAACCCTAAAAACGACACCCGTAAATGATAGATATATGCTAAAATTCATCATCAAGTCTGCAGTAGTTGTGGCGGTAACCAAATTTCAGACTCAATGGACAGCAGAAATCCGAATTGAGAATTTCTCATGCAGCGCAACAAAACGCAATTTACAAATCATTACATTCATCTAGTCAGTTAATTTTAGGTTCTGTTTCTAACATAATTTATCAATGGTATGAGCATCATATTTCTTTATTAAACGGTTTTATTTTTATAACCAATCTATTTATTATACATATAGTATTCGTTTATTGATCTGTATACACTATGATCAATAAGTTCCGGGAATTTGTAGTTTGAATTTAAAACGCTTTATCGATTCGAATATATTTTTTTTCTCAGGTTGGTACACCTTTCCCTGATTTCAAAATATTGAACAAAGAATTGTTTGAAGTTTTGTGTTTCCAACAAAATCTCTTGTGCTGATGCATTCAAAATGCTACAAAAAGCCTACGGGGACTCTGCTCTCTCAAAAACAAGAGTATATGAGTGGTATTCGTCGTTCAAAAATGGTCTCAAAGAAGTTGACGATGCACCTCGTCGTGGACGCCCTTCAACATCAACTACCGATGATAACGTCGAAAAATTTTAAGAAATCGTACTCGAAAATCGTCAAACAGTCAATAGGGAGTACTACCTGGCCGTAATTAAGCGTTTGAGAGATGCTGTGCGTAGAAAACGACCGGAATTGTGGCAAAACAACTCATGGATCTTGCACCATGACAATGCTCCGTCTCACAAAGCGCGCATCGTGACCGATTATTTGACCAAACATACTGTAAATACAATCCAACAGGCACCGTATTCTCCGGATATGGCACCATGTGACTTTTTCCTGTTCTCAAAACTTAAATTACCCCTTCGTGTAAAGAGATTTTCGAGCATCGATGAAATAAAAGAAAATGCGACGAAGGCATTGGTATGGAAGAATGGGTTAAGCGTTGGCGTATGTGCATCGCTTCAGACGGTTGTTATTTTGAAGGTGATAAAATAAATGTATCCGAAAATTAACACGATTTTTTTTTATTTATTAACTAGCAGCCCGTCCCGGCTTTTCCCGGGCATATCATTTAAAAAAATATTATTTTGACACAATGATGTACAAATAATCCCTTTTTACGTAGAGTCCCTACATTGAAATATTTAAAATAAAATAAAAACTTAGATAGTATTATTAGATCACTGCTAAATTCAAAGTGCTAGGAGAACCGCGGCCTCCGACGCACTATTTATAGGCACCCTCCGCCGTTCCGGCCGGCCGGTACCGCCGCAAACGCTACGTCCCGCAATTTTTAAATCTTTAATATCTTCGAAAATATTTATTTAAATCATATGCTGTAAAGGGCCATATAGATCTATATTAAATCAACAATGTATTTAAGGTATTTAATTGGATAAGGATTAATGATGTATTGGTTAAAAACGCTTCGAAAATTAGCCATAATTTGTCGTAAAAAGTAAATGACAAAAAAATTTTATTGTGGGATATCCATAAGAGATAGAAATATACCATCGCGGAGTTTTCTGTAGACCTTTTCAATGTGTACAATACTTAGTACATTATTTTGATAAATCTCGTAGGGTTCAGCCTGCGTTTGCAATGTAAGCGGCATTTTTTACGACATCACATTGGAAACCTCAAAAATAACAGTATTTCTCCACTATTTAATGGATGTTATTATACATATAAACCTTCCTCTTCAAACACTCTATCTATTAAAAAAAACGCATAAAAATCCGTTGCTTAGTTTTAAAGATTTAAGCATACATGGGGATATAGGGACAGGGAAAGCGACTTTGTTTTATACTATGTAGTGATTCCCGGAACTTTTTGATCATAGTATGTATATCTGTGACCCTCAACTACGTGGGCACAGCTTGAAGCTGGACACAACAGAGCACAAGAATAATGTACGCAAGCACTTCATTAGCAACAGAGTTGTAGAGGACTGGAACAAACTCCCTGAGGACACACTCATTTAAACAACTTGTGTAAGAATAATTAAAGACCGCATTAATAAAAAAAACTGACATTCATAGATTACAAGGAAGAGACTAAGCCCCGGTTGCACGAAGAGACGGATGAGTTAATCAATGTTCAAATACGTCACTTTCGGTGATCCGCTTAGAGTTCCTTCCATACTGTCCACACAAAGTGAGGTGTTTGATTATACGTTGACGTTGATTTTGATTTTTTGTCCTTTCGTGCATTCGGCCCTAATTGAACTACTATTAAACATGAAAAGTGATAACCATACTAGAACATGATTTAGACACATCAGCCTAGGCTGCCTGTCTAATGTAATATAAATAAATAAAAAATAAATATTTATTTATATTTAAGTTTACGAGAAGCACAATAACAAAACCACTCGATAGATAAGCAAAAATAATTATTCATCCAAACTTTACTTGAGTGGAGGGCATCAACATTTTTAGGGTTCAGTACCCAAATGGTGCCAAATGGAACCCTATTACTAAGCCTCCGCTGTCCATCCGTCCGTCCGTCACAGGGCTACATCTCATGAACCGTAATAGGTAGACAGCTGAAATGTTTACAGAGTATTTATTTTGCCGCTATAACAAATATTAAAAATAAAAACATGAAAATAAAAGGGGGCGACCATACCATAAACGTGATTTCTTTGGGTCAAATCCAAATCAAACCCAAACCCTTCGTTTGCGAGTCTGACTCGCACTTGGCCGATTTCTTTTATTATTTCAGTTTGCTCAACAGCGGACAGAAATGAAATTAAAATGGTTTCTCACTGAATTGGAATCCTGGAAAGTGTGCCGACGCAAGCATCCCACACACAAAAAACCACGTCGCCGCCTCCGTGCCGAGCGGCATGGCATTGGGGACCTGCAGTCCCCAAGTTTGCGGACAGACGCCATATCTGACCGTAAATTAAAGAAAAATTAAATATTTATGTAATTTTTTTTATTGCTAGTCTAAAAAGGCTTAAATCTACGAGACTGTTTGATTTGAGCGATCTTCCTTTTGTCCTCTTCAAACTTTTGCCTAAGCGCTACGATGTGCTTCATCTTAGACTCTCTGATTTGAAATGTATAGAAGTTTTTCAACTCTTTTCTCTTCTTCCCTAAGGCTTCCTTTTCCATTATTTTGTTTTCTACTTTCTCCGTACGTGCAAAGCTTGCTACGTTGCCTTTCTTAGTGACAGTCACCCATCCTTCATCATCAGCCTGCTGCAATTCTTTATCTTTTTCCGCAGCTTCTTCAGTTTTTTCGTCATGGCTTTTCATGAAGTCATCAATTTCCTTTTTCAATGATTTTGTGAATGGAACCGAGTTGTTGTATTCCTCAACCCACTTAGCTATACCACATTTAGGAGTGTTGCCTTCTAGAAATGCTGGCTTTAGAGTTTTGAGTTTCAGTGCCTTGTCAACTTCACTTACTTTGTCAAACACCAAGTATGCTACTCGAAATGATGTAATTAGTTTTGTAGAAAAGTAGCTCTTTACATCCGGTTCAATAATTTGTGGGCCTGATGGCTTGTCATGAAAAAGGACCGATGAAATATTACCAGCATCGCTGAATGCACGCTTTATCCCTGCTGCGGGCATGTATGGAGGTATGTTAAGTGCAAACAATGTTCTCCCAGAAGGTTTGTTTTGCGTGTGTTCTCTGACTGAATGCTCCTTGTAGTAAATGTAATGCGGAGACTGAGCCTCTTCAGACAATTTCAACTCCAGTGCTGGAAAAGAAATTAAGTTGGTAAGTTATGTTATTCTTACAGTATGTATCAGAATCGCCCGAAAATCTGATGATAGGTAAATATGCTACAAATTAACAAAGGATGGAAGCTTTTATTTAAGCTCGGTTTTGGCCTTCCAAAAGTTCCTCCAAGCGGGCTATAAAGAATGACTCCCAGATGCATGGTTTCCTGAATATGGTATAACGATTGATTATTGAATGCATAATAATAACAAACTGTCGAAGACGCTTCTAAGGCGTTTTTTTAACGAGTCGAGTGGACCTCCAGCATCGACGGGTTGATCTGTGTGCTTGTTTTGGGGTGGTTAGTAAAAGTGAGGTAATTTGTGTCATTGAAAATTAGTCTATATTTTAATTTTAGGGTTTTCTTGATAAAAAATTAGTATACTAAATGATTATGCAGAGATAGTGGTAACTTAAAAACAAGAACATACTGTGTGCTATGAATGAAAAAATATATTTGGTGTGTCTATTATTCGAACTTTGAAATATATAAAAAAAGAGTAAATTCATTATAATACATATGAACACATGAACAAATTAATTAATTTTAACAATGAAAACACAATTAAATTGACATCGTCTTGAACTTGAAAAAGGCCAAAAATATAATTAGGAAAAAACCAAGAAAATGAATGATTAATAATCAAGCTTACTCCAACCTCACATTATAATCTAACCTAAACTTACCTACAAGGAGGTGCATATTTTATGTTTGCATAAATCCAAGCAGGTGGTCAATATCTTTGGAATCCTCGAGCTTGCAAAGGTGACGACGAGATTTTGATCAGTGGAAAGGTCAGGGTTACCAACCCATTACGAGTTATTTACAAACTACAGTACAAGGTCACTTTGTTGGAGGTAAACAAGGACAGCATTTACGATTTTTGCAAGTCTTTTCGTAATGTAATTTTACTGTAATGTGTGGTGTTTCATTAAAGAAGACAAGTTTAAGCTAATTGAATTGTATCAATGGCACACACTATTAATTCAAGCAAGTCTGTTTGTAAGGCAATATCATGGCAAGGCCAAATTAACAGTTTTACCAAAAGTATTTTACAAAATTGTTTATTGACTGCATGCTATTTGGCATCAATCAACCTCCATACAATAATAACTACAAAAAAGTTTCCTTAACCGAGCACAATATTTCGTCTGGTTGTTTTTGCTGGTTCTGTCCGACTTATAGGATAGATCAGCTCAGAGCCACAAGTCAATAATTAGGTATATCTCATTCTATCATTTGAAATCGTAGGCCATTTATCGAAAAATATCCACTTCCAAAAAACGTAGGTACCTACCTCGATATCCTTGTATGGTGCTGACTGACTTCATAATGCATTCAATTAAGTTAAATACTGAAGAATTATCTATGTATTTATTCTACTTTCGAACTTCAAGTAAGTTCCACTTCACGCCCTGACGAAGCAGTTCTTCTCAATTTAGGTTATGTTAGAGAGAAGTCCAAAATTTCCACAAACAAGCCCACATGTTTACAACCACAGAATGTTTAATTAAAAAACAACTGTATATTTATCAATCACAGACTAAAATCCTTGTTATATGGTCAGCGTATCTACTCAGGCAGTTGTATTCAGAGAGCACCTGTCAAAACTTAGTACGAAATTAGCACCGGACTAACCATACAAAAACCGGTGTAATCAGGTGCTCTCTGAATACGAGTGATACGTCCTGCTTTCGACGAATGTCACGACCAATACTTTTCAGACTATTTTCAAAATCTGATTACAATGCTTGAAATGTAGATGTCGCTGAAACTCAAATTAACGAGTGATACAGTCGTATTCAGAGAGGACCTGTCATGCGAGTGGCCTGGGTTCAAATCCTCGCCCGGACATGCACCACTTTCTTTCTCTTTCTGAGTTGGATAAGTGCATTTCGTTACGAATGTGAGCTGTTCAATGGTTCGGAACCCATGTAAAACTGTAGGTCCCCTTCCCCTACTAGGCGGCAGGGTTAAGCCTGGCCGGGTTGGTACCACCGCATTGGACAAAACTATGGTTGAAGCGGCAATAAGAAATTGTCTGTGTTTTCCATCCAGTTCAATGTAGCTGTGCTCATAAAGGGAAGGTCCTGGCATGGCACCTAATTACTTCGGGAATGTGGTGTATCGGGCTCATATCGTAACGGTAGTTGTCAGCCATCCATGTCAGAGTGGTCAGTCTGAGTTCTCACCTAAATTGGCGTTTACGGCAAACCGATCGACTGGCGTTTTCTCCAAATTCCATACAAGTTTTTACTAGATATTCTGTGGTTTTACTTCTTCAAGCTGTCAAAGTCAAACGCGGACTTCCGATTTGTATGAAAACGCGGAGTGCACGTAAACGGCAACGTCGACGTATTTACGGCAACGTTGAGTAAGCTGTCAAATCAAGCTCGGACTCGCAAATGTTAGTTCGCTTAACGCCCGCTGCGCGCGCTCTTCAATTTCTCCATACATTTGAAAACGCCAGTCGATCGGTTTGCCGTAACGCCAATTTAGGTGACAACTGAGACTACCGGCTCAGGTTGCATAAAAAAACAGGTGTCTTTGAGAATAGTTGCGTTACAGCTACATTTATCCAAATTAATTTGAGTTTCAGCGACATCTACATTAGAAGCATTATAATCAGATTTTGAAAATAATCTGAAAAAGTATTGGTCGTGACATTCGTCGGAAGCTGGACTTGAACCTGCGAAGGATTAATACGCAAAAGCATCATCAGCGCCATCTAGCAGAAGATAGGGGAAGCATTGTGTCGATTCGAATATAATAGAGAAATTGTTTGGCTGACGTATTTGTCGGGATACCTCAGTTGGTTTAGAGCAGTGGACATGTAATCCAAAGGTCGCAGTTTCATGTCCTGCTTCCGACGAATGCCACGACCAATACTTTTTCAGATTATTTTCAAAATCTGATTACAATGCTTCAAATGTAGATGTCGCTGAAACTCAAATTAATGAGATAACGGTAATGTCGTATCCATAAAATTATTATTTATGAAAATATGTTAAACACTCAAATTTCACGAAGAGCGCCCGCAGTGGGCGTTAAGCGAACTAACATTTGCGAGTCCGAGCTTGATTTGACAGCTTACTCAACGTTGCCGTAAATACGTCGACGTTGCCGTTTACGTCCACTCCGCGTTTTCATACAAATCGGAAGTCCGCGTTTGACTTTGACAGTTTGAAGAAGTAAAACCACAGAATATCTAGTAAAACCTATATGATGTTTGACGTTTTTACGGAACTTCGAAGTTAAGTAAACGCCAATTTAGGTGAGAACTCAGACTGACCACTCTGGTCCGAGTTCAGCAATGCACTATGCTTGTAAAGTAGTTTATTGACAGCTTTCTCTCTTTAATGAGGAAGAAAACTCAAAGCCTATGTCGCATCAGCGACCTCACCTTAAAGACGTCAAAACTTTCATTCCTGTAAAGTTTGATTTACGAAGATGTACTCCATGATGCAGTTAGAATAAGGTTTAGAGGAAAAGAAGAGAATTTATTTGTATGAAACAAAATATTATAGGTTATGTTTTTCTGATATTTTAGTTCCCACGACTTCTTTTCATCAGCATTATTAAGAACAATTTATTTTCGGAATAACTTGGATAAAATTCTTTCAGTTACATAGATTGAGTAAATAAAATCTTCAAATATATTCTGTTTTATTTTGTATTGTATCTGACAGCTTTGACAGATCTTTTAGGTGAGCTCACTTAGAGTGTCGTGATAAATGAGCAGTTTTCTTCCCCATTACCGTATTCTTGCTTCACAGTCGATCCTATATAACGTATTCGTTGAAAAAAGCGACGAAACACGAATAAGTTCATTTATCTTTTCTCACGCCAACGTCGAGCGTCCTATGGATTCTTTGCAGAGACCGCTTCTTCTCCCGCTTATTTTTTTCAGCCGTTGGCAAAGAGTTCGGAAAAAAAACTGCGCTCCTCTTTTTACTTTGTTGGTAAATGATTACGGCAACACTTTCCGTGTTTGACGTTCAATTGACATAAAAGTCGTCTTAACATTCAAGATCCTGTATATTATTTCCGAAAATTATCGTCCTCTCTCTGCCTAGTACTGCCAGAAAGAGAGAAAGACAACATTTATTTATTTTCCTACTCGGTATAGCCTTTAGAAATGACGGTGCTTGCACCAGAATGCTTTTCGTTTTCGTTCGTTCGTGCTTCATGCCGTTCGTGAAGTTGTTCTCGTTTCGGTTCTATTTGGCGGATTCTGTAAATGCAATTTGAAAGCCATTAACGAATTTGGTTACCCCGCTCGAAACATTAAAATCCCGTGAAGTGGTCGTCGGAGCCGGCCATGCTACCGCGGCTACTGGGCCGCCTTGAGCGATGATCTCCAGCGGCGTGTATAAGCCCAGGATTCCAGCGGCGCGCGCGCAGCATGCGGACGAGTTGGAGGCGCGGAGCTCGCGCCTGCTCACGCGTCGGGCCGGAGACACGCGGGCGGTGCGCGGAGACCGCCGCGGCGCTGGCGCCCGTGCCCGCGGCGGTTATCCCAATAAGGGCGACCGCGACGCAGACTCCTTCAGACTCTCAGAAGGAAAGTCTTCGGATGCGACCGGAGCACCTTACTCAAACAGCAAGTTCTTCGACAAGGAATCCGGTATGGTGTTCCACTTGCCTGAGGACCCTCGAATCTCCAAATTGTTGCGGAAATTATGTGCCGAGGCAGACGTAGAGAAGTCCCTATCGGTGTGTGCCAAGCTACAGGAGGCTGTGTTGCTGCCCGAGAATGCGCGCTACATCCGGCGCTCTTATGACATTCTCGCCGAGTCCTTGTTGGACGTATTCTATGATGCCCCTGGCCCCGAGACCAAGGAGAATGCGGCTATCGTGCTAGGACGCATCGGCTATGTCATGGGCTCTGATTTCAAGAAGCACCTGGATTGGATCGCAACTCAATATGCCGCCCACAGTGCGGTTGCTAAGAATTATTTGATACTTTCATTTAGTGAAACTTTCCAACTGGACAGTGAGAATGGACACCTAGGAGAGTTTGCCGCTGAAAGCATGAGCCAGCTTCAGACTGTTATCGAAGTCACCGATTCTGCCAACATCTTCATGTCAGCTGTGGATGCAATGGTCATTCTGTCTAACTCCTATCCAGACGAGTACGCTAAACATTTTATTGATACTGTCGACATATTGATCGGTTGGCATGTTGATAATACACAGCCAAAAAAGATTAAGGAATTTGTTCTACACACACTGTTTAAGTTGAGTCAACATTGGCAAGCTAATATCTCATTTTCTGTAGGTCTTCTCAATCAGTTTATTGAAGACATGGTAACATATGGCAACGATTTGCAAACAGAGCCAGATGAAGGGGTCCCGGCACCTGAGAATTCACCGGAAGATTGTGTACAGAAAATAACTTCGTTCATAAATGTGTTCAACACGGTCGTGAAAAGTGTGGGAGTATTACTGAGTCCAAATGTTTCAAAAAATGTGACATGGGCCTTTTTGGCAGATGCTATTTCTAAAGTTCTTCAAGTAATGATAAGAGCAGTGGAAGGTGATATGGACAGCGATCTAATATTGGCTGGAAACGAATGTATCTGTCTGCTGCTGGAATATATCCAACTGAAACTATCTTCTTCGGCAACATTGTTATATCACCTGATTGACCTGGAGCAAGTGAAGTATCTGAAGTCTGAAGACGCTGTATGCTGCAGTGTTGTTCAAGTTATAGCTAAAACCATCAAGGAGGTATCATCAAATCTTCCATTAGAGTTTATTAACAAAATTATTGGAACTGAGTCTCTTCTGAGGCCCCTGAGATTTTCTGACAGCACCACCATTTTGGGAGAAGTCCTCGCCGTGTACGCCAACCTGCTTAATCTCAAGAACATTCCCCTCCTGCAGGAAACATACAAATTTGTGCTTTCTGACCTTCAAAATGCCTATCAATTGCTTGTTCCTGAAATAAATATAATTTTGACGAACCATCAAGAAGAAATACAACCGGAAGATGCGGAGAAAAATGTCATTTTTTATTTGCAATGTCTTTCTGAGCTAGCCAATGCTAGTAACTCTATTATTGGAATGTGGGCTCTTCAGCCGAGCATCCTGGAGCTGTTGGCTGTTAAAATGAATCCATATAATAAATTGCTATCACGACAATATCCAGCCATGCAATATTCAATTCTTTATTTGCTATATTCCCACTGCAAGAAAAATAACCACTTCATCGCTTCCAGCGAAATCGTATCAACTCTGCAACATCGCACAAATGTTCGCGACATCTTTGGTCTATCCAACCTTAGCCTCGGAGATGGATCCACGTCGAGCCCAACATCTGGGCATTTTGGTATTATACTCAACACCCTGACACTATTGATGAAGGCTGATTTGCCAGATGAAACCTTACTCCTAATGTTAACTTGGATTTCAGACATATTTTACCAAGTCGACAAATATCTGCCTATTGTCAACCATTCCAAAATGTTTGTTCAGCTGATATCGAATATGATTTCATTAGACAATAATTTTAATATCAAAATTGTCAAAGCAGTGGTAAACAATTTGAAACCACTTCTAGGAAATAAAAATGTGACGTGGAGCAACATGCTCATGAAGAAAATTGCAGCTATATGTTGGCTTCACATTGATCATAATGATTCGTCAGTGTCTACACTATACATGAGTGTTCTTCTTGACATTCCCTGGGACCTTGTACAAATGGAATTGGACAAGTATATTGTGACTGTTTACAGCAGCAGGCGAAAGTCCAAATATTACTTGAGCAGTGGTAACAAGCTTAATGCCTTGAAAGACTATCTGATGCGTGGACCCTTCATACCAATGTCCAATCAGCACTTTAAAGTCATAATAGGCACTCTCTTGCAGGCTAGTTTTGAAGATAAAAATTTTTTGCAAAATGCCTTTATATCCAGCTGGCCTTTACAATCACAAGAAATTGATGAATGCAATCTAATGTTTTTCAGACAATGTGCTACACACTATTCATCTATATGCACAACCTGGGCTATGTCAGAATTGGCACAGCTCTGTGTCACACTCAAACTACGTACACCTCTTGGCAAACCACAGGAGACATTTATGAGAGTGGAAGGAGCCCTCAAAGGAATTGCAAGGGAAATATCTTCGACGGAATCAAAGTTTGTGGCAAATACTAAAGCGGATCAAATGGGCGTGATAATTGTTGAGCAGATTCGAAGTCGTCGGATCACAGAATTCATGCTGTTATTGGAAAAATATATTTACAATGCTGCAGAAGGCACTGCAACAGTGCTACCACCTGTTTCAAAACCTGTGAGGACATTCTTCCACACCAACTGGTCTACTTGTCGGGAATGGTTGACCAGGGTGCGACCTGCTTCGCTAGCCGTAGCTTTGTTTGCGGGTCACTATGGGGTGGCCATTTATCATGCGCAGGTAATGCTACATACAGCTGCAACCACCACCACTAACATTGACATTGAGGCCATAGCCATGAGTGTGTCTAGAGCTCTCATCAAGCTAAGGGAACCAGAACAATTGCTTGGAATGTATATTTGGATTAAACAAAAATTTAACAAGAAACTTCAGTGGCTGAAAGCAGCAGCAGAACAAGCTAACTCAAGGCATGAAATCGCTGTGGAGTATTATAAAAAATTAAACTCATCTTTAAGTAATCCAGGGATGTCTGAGGAATCCGGGCAGCCTATTCCAATAGATGTGCGAGGGTGCCGTTTTTTACAAGAGCAAATAGCTGATTGCTATAAGAACCTTCAAGACTGGGACGAAATGCAGCAGTGGAAGGAATTAGAGGAGAACTGCCAAAGTAATTCTCCGTGGTATTCCTTTACAGCTTTAAAGAAATTTGAAGAAACTTCTGAATATCCCGACGAGATGTCCAATTGGGATATTTTAACATTCGAAGCTGAAAATATACCAAAAAATGCTTGTTCATATCAGAGCTTGTTGAATAAAATTGAATCTAATTTGGTTTGCACAGCTGTTAACATGTGCTATACGGATGATATAAGTAAATACAGGACTATTATAGAAGAATGTCGCTCATTGCTTAATTCAAATTGTGTTGAATTCACAAGAAATGCGTCGCCACACTTCTTAAAGGAGATAACAATTTTACAACTGGCGAATGAAGGGTTAAAACAAGTTATCGACGAAGGAAAATCTATTCGTAATCCATTCAGACCTGCTTCAGAAAGATTAAGCAAACTGGGTACTCAATTGGAGAACATGGGTAAAATAATGTGGTGGAACCAATTCTTCACAAAAATTAATATGTCTGAGGAAAACATTTATTATACAGAATGTATGCGTCTCGATGTGATAAAATCTGCAAGAAAGCATGCCAACACATTATGGGGCAAGAGGGAATTGCTAAAGCACTTCAAAACAAACACATCCTTCCAAAACTATCTCGGAAATATGAATACTCTTGAAGAACTCTGTGAAGTGTTGTTGGTTTCAAACAACACCTACGACTTTGACATTTGGTCACATAATAATGCCACTGCATTGATGGAACTGTGTAAACTGCTTTATGCAAGTGAAGAAACTAAAACAAAAGCAATAAATGTGTGTGCTAGTGTTTCACTTGGTGTATCTCAAAGACTTGCAATGGGTGAACAAAACTATGACCTGCGTGAAAAGGGAACTCGAATGCTTCTAACATTATCTAAGTGGGTTCAAAATGAAGATGAAAGTATAATCATCAAGAACCTCGATTCACCACTGACCAAATTAGTTACTGCTCTTCCAGAAATAGGTTTGGTTGACAACAACATATCTGATAATGTTATTCCACTGTCAGATTCTGCAGTTGGCAAATTGCTCCAGTTCAGTGTTAATCAATGCCCAGGTTTGGCGAAAGCATGGTCGAATTTTGCCAATTGGTGCTTTAGATGGGGGCGCAAAATGGTCGAGTACAGTTCAAAAACTGGAGAGCAGCTCACTGAAAGTGACAAGTTACAAATAGAAAGTGTGATGTTAGGATGCTCCCCACATGACTTTGAAGCAATTTGTGAAATTCTGTCCAAAACCAAAGCGACTTGCGACGATGAAGATATAGATTGGAACGAAATAAATACTTCGGAAATGATAGAAAATCAGCTTAGAACCGTACCATCTTTGAGCAATGCTTTCCCAGAACATCTAGCTTTGCTAGTGGACATATGGCGTCAAGCGCAAAAAAGAGTATTTTCTTACTACGAGTTATCCGCAGATGCATATTTTAAGTTCCTGCAACTGATCTGTGCTTCAGAATATATTAATCATAGTGGCGAATATTCTGTGGTAAGTGCCACCTTGAGACTCCTTCGACTTATAGTGAAGCATGCAATGGAACTGCAAAATGTATTGGAGTCTGGCCTTGCAAGCACCCCTACACAACCATGGAAGGTTATTATACCACAACTATTTTCGCGATTGAACCACCCCGAAACATATGTCAGAAAATGTGTATCAGATCTACTTTGCAGACTAGCAGAAGACACACCACATTTGATCACGTTTCCGGCAGTTGTTGGAGCAGTTGAAAGTGAACAAATTGATCTTTCTGAACTCAATATTACTGGATCGTTCATGAATGATAGAGTAGAGATAGATGGTCCCGAGATACCTGATAATAGCGACAGTGAAAGTGAAAAAGTTCTTAATAATGACCTTAATTCGTGTTTCCTAGACATGGTAGAAACACTCAGTAAGCAAGCACCAGAAACTATTCTTCAAGTGAAGCTACTTGTCAAAGAGCTACAACGAATAAATCTTCTTTGGGACGAACTGTGGCTAGGTACTTTGGCGCAGCACCACTCAGAATTTACTAAACGGTTATCACAGCTAGAGACTGAGGTGGCTAAAGTAAAAAATAATTCGAGCCTTTCATCTGAAGATAAAACCAGGCTGATAAAAGAGAAACACCGTATCATATTTGAACCAATTATATTTGTGCTTGAGCAACTGGATCATATCACCTCAGCAGATGCAGTGACACCTCATGAAATTGCTTTCCAAAGTAAATTCCAAGCACTTATTACAGAAGTCATTGATAAACTGAAGAATCCAACAAATCCTGAAAAACCACAAGAGTCCTGGCTGCCATTAAAACAATTACAGATAAAATTGCAACAAAAGGTTAATAAGCGCACTTCATATATTTTGAAAATGTCAGATATCAGCCCAGTTCTTACACAGATGCGACATACAGTTATTTCAATGCCGGGTGTCCAAGGTAATCAAAATGCCCGTATTACTATAAAATCGGTGGAAAACAATGTGGCTATTTTACCAACCAAGACAAAACCTAAGAAGCTCGTATTCCATGGATCGGACGGCAAACCATACACTTATCTATTCAAAGGACTTGAGGACTTGCATTTGGATGAAAGAATTATGCAGTTTTTATCAATAGCAAACACAATGATGGCAAGAGACACAGAAAACAATGAAAACCAGACCTACCGAGCGAGACACTACTCAGTGATACCACTGGGACCTCGTTCGGGTCTCATCAGCTGGGTGGACAACGTAACTCCTCTGTTCGCTCTCTACAAAAAATGGCAGCACCGGGAAGCGGCCATCGTTTCCATGAAAACCAACAAAACTCCCAATGTATTGCGGCCATCGGAGTTTTTCTACAACAAGTTGAATCCTCTGTTGCAAGCGGCTGGTGTATCAAACGACAACCGAAAAGAATGGCCGGTGTCTATCCTCAAGCAAGTGCTATCTGAACTCACTGCAGAGACACCATCCGATTTATTGTGGAGGGAGTTATGGTGCGGAAGTATTACGCCGGATCAGTGGTGGCAGACTATCCGCAGATACAGCTATTCCATGGCGGTGATGAGCACTATCGGTTACATCATCGGTCTCGGGGACAGGCACTTGGACAATGTGTTGGTGGACTTGACAACTGGTGAAGTGGTGCACATAGACTACAACGTGTGTTTCGAGAAGGGCAAGACGCTGCGGGTTCCTGAGAAAGTGCCGTTCCGGATGACACCAAATCTGGTTCACGCGCTGGGAGTCACCGGTGTTGAGGTGAGTGTTGTGGATCTCTTTCACTAAATATATTATTTAAATATACTGCTAAGGTATATTTATGCATTGCGTTGAACCTGCTTAAAATGTGGACGGGGCTAAAACACTTAGCTGTTCGTTTCTTGATAAGAATTGTGCCATTTAAATATGCAAAATTAATTACTTCCAAACTTGCCAATTTTACATCACATTTTCGGTCACAAGTCGTGATGAACTTCTTACCATATTAAAACACAGACAAACTGCTTCATTAGACCTACTGGGCATTTTCTTGGCAGCGGTCCTTTTTAAACTTATTGAACCGTGTATTACAATGTGTGACATCTAGCCCATACATGTTTCATCAATCCATTCGATCCTTTAAGATTGTTTCATTTAAGATGGGCCTTCGCTCAACTCCCCATACAAACGGGGAAAGAAGATCACGCCCATATTACTTGTCAGAGATCCAAAATGTTGCTCAAAATAGCTTTATTTGATCAAACTAGATGTCTTATGACTGTTGGCATTGTACAATTGTGTTTCGTTCACGTTTGTCAAAAGACGGATTGTCAGTGCCGGAGAATTATATCTTCTATCACAATTATCTGCCCATAATTTTACTATTAAACATAGTGACTTACTAAATCGTATGGATAAGCAGAAGCGTAAATACCTAATTCCGTCGAATAGTTACCTGGCTGTTTATCAGACTATTGAAAAATCAGCCCTAATAAACATATGGACTTACTTTATCTGATGGATAAGCAGAAGCATAAATAAATTCGTCGAATAGTTATCTAGCTGTTTATGGGACTATTGAAAAATCTGCCCTTAGACTTATTGATTAGTAAAATACAAAGGATTCTCGAAAGCACTAGGTTAGGTTACGTTAGGTTAGGTGCTTCTTTCTTGCTCCTTGCACCGAATGGTGAGCAGCCTGCTCAACACAGCCTATGTGACCACGCCTAATTCCGGGAGGTCACGACATTTTTGATCACGATAAGGTGGTCACGATAAGATTAAGGCTGAATCTGGGTTCATATGTTAGAGACCAACTCCCTGATGCTAAATACGTCGGTCTGCCTGCACCAAGTGGTTGCGTTATCTAGATTGGCTATATGACATAGATGTTGGTATGTACCTACTGATAAATGTACTGACTGTCTAGAAACATTGATACCTATAAATTATGCAACAATAACCAGTCGGTTTTTTAATTAAATACTTAAATATAGCTAAAGTTGTATTCTGTAACCTAAATCGCATATAAAAATGAAATGCAACCAAAGATTTGTTCAGTTTTAATATTACTAAGGAAGTATGTACAGTCAACCAAACGTAAAAAGATACACTTCCGGTTAAACGTAAAAATGAATGGTGTTTAAATACAACCTCTGATTAAATTTTGTTTGTGTTTTGTTTACTCAATAGCTAGCACACATCCTCAACTATATTTGAATCTATACTCAACACTACAATTGTTTCCAAAAGTCAAAGTATTTCGACTGTTCATCTTTTCATTCAACCGGATGTGTATCCTAAACTCTTTGTTCGACTGTACTGATGCTTTCATGCTTCTTTATTTGCAGTCATTTGTCATATTTTTTTGTCACCATAACTATTTTTACAGGCGCCTTATTTGCGTAACGCAACCACTTGACGCAGGCAGACTGACACATTTAGCTTCAGAGGGTTGGTCTTCATCCTGTGAACCCAGTTTCAGCCATTTACGTTATCGTTACCATTTTTGTCGCGACCTCCTAGTCTAGCAGCTTTTGTTTTTTTTTAGTTTTTTTTTATTTGTATTTATTTTAGGCCTCCCTGAATTTCTATGGAATTTTAATAATATTGAAATCTCGGCAAAAGTACCTAGGCAGCAAAAATTGTTAGGAGATATTTTTTTTTCTTGTGGCCTCTGTTTTGAAATCGAGAGGATTCGCCTGTTTCCAGTTTATGTTCCTCTTCAGTTTTTAATTGTTTGTCTTAATTTTCATCTCATTGATGTTTTTTTTTTATGTAACTAGACATGGATGGCTAATACCAAACGGACCGTAAGATATTAGCCACATGGATCGTAGGAGATGTTTTAAAATTTTGTAGACCTGTGATCTATCCCCTATCTGTGCTAGTACATAATATATCGCTAAAGGAACAACTTTCCTACCGGGTACATCACGACTCCTTTCGTATTTTTTTAGTAATCGTTTTTTTATTGATTGTTGAATAATTTATGCATGAAATTGTGCATTAAATGCTCATTATTTTAAACTCCCCAAGCCATATTAAATGAAAAATTGCAGCCATCTATTGGTGTTTTGTTCAATCGTTGTGGAACTCTACTTCCGGAAATATGTCATAGGTGGCGCCACAGTAGTATTTTTGTAAACACAAATATAAGTTAATTCGAAAGGCTTGATGAAAGGCTAGATGGCGCCATTATCTGAAAAAAATATTTCACAGTGTGTATTTCTGTTGCCGTTATTACAACAAATAGTTAAAATAAAAGCAAAAATACAAGCAGCAGTCGTCTGCTGCGTAAGAACGTGGCAGATGCCTCCTTGACAACGGGCTGAATGATCAGCTCGAAACGTCTGAGAATGTCTCCTACCGCCGCGTGAAAAGCCGTAACACTTTTCAAACATGTTTAACGACCGCGGTAATCTCAAATTATCATAAAAATACAATAAACGTGATTTCTATGAGCCCAAACTTCTTTCTTCAAAACCATACGTGTGCAATACCGACTCGTACTTGGCCGGTTTTATTGATTTTAAAATGGTTTTCGCAGCCCCTGTTAAAGTCCGAAAGCCCATGGGCGTCGTCGGGCGTCTTTTTTGTGAGGTCCTGGCGTGCGCCATTTGCCGCGCTTAGATTTTAAAAATTAAAAATCAAGCGAAAGCTTAGCGATTAAAAATACAGCATAGGGTTTGGTATGAAACAGCACAACGCGTAAATTTCCCCCACAGCTTAACTGGCACATAAGCACTCTTTTCCTGAAACGATACTTGACCATTTTGCTTAAATGTGGCTGAATTTCGTTTGGAAAAGGCTTAGTTAGGTGGTCGTGGACTTGTAGGCATACAACTGGCCGGCCGGCCCATTCTGATCACCAAAACAGGAAATTGCCAACCAAATAATTACTTACGCAGTGCATAGTTAAATTGTTTCTTTGGCTATATGGCATGTGGCACCGTCTTGTTGTAATCACATTCGTCCATATCCGTATCCAGTGATTTGGACACGAAAACTTTATTAGGTCTCGATCACGAGCACTATTGCCTGATCAACCGCATATTCGAAGAAGATGGTTCGATTATACCTCTAGCCAGAAATCGCGAACGTCGTTAACGAAGTCATTAACTTGAAAATAGTATTGCTGATGCTGAAAATGTTTGCATACGAAAATTGCGAACTGTAGCTGCCAAAATTTCATTAGTTTCAAAACACAAATACACGTTCTTTTTAGGATTCCGTACCCAAAGAGTGTCAACGGAACCCTATTACTAAGCCTCCGCAGGCCGTCTGTCCGTCCCTCTGTCACAGGGCTGTATTTCATGAACCGTAATAGGAAGGCAGCGGAAAATTTTCAGAGTATGTATTTATTTTGCCGCTACAACAGCAAATCGGTCACATTAAGAAAATATAAAAAAGGGGGGCCCCATACAAAAAACCTAATTTTTTGTGTTAAATCTTTTTCGATGGTACGGAACCCTACGTGTGCGAGTTTGACTCGCACTTGACTGGTTTTGTAATATCCCTGAACTATCAGCCGTCACTGTCCTCTTTTTTCTGGCAACAATTTAACGCTTAAATGACGCCAAATTCAAATACGGCGCGAATTTTGCGATACTCATTTCATTAGTTACCGAACATTAATGTGCTACTAGCTTTGGTCCGCGTCTCCACTTCACGCCTTAAATAATATTTTTTCCAACGCTTTGGGTCACTTACAGTACATTCTTAGTTGTGACAAAATGTGCTAGTTGAAATAACGTGGGAATCGATTTAGCGTGTAAAGAACTTGACGCATGTTTCACCATACGAACGTACGTGACCGACTTTGCTCTTTATTTTGGTTACTATTAAACATTTGGTAGGATAATAGTAGTTCTATTAGCATTATACTACGTTTTGTTCAGTTTAAACCCACCGCGTTGAAAATGCACGTTAAATCAACGCCGCTTAAAATACATGTTTACAATGCCCATATTTGTGTAGTTAAAAGCCGGGTCTTTATCGTGTTTTAAGAACGTCGAAACCTGCAGTCAACTTTCAATTTTAATCTCAATTGAAAGAGGCACGAATGGGAAATTTGTACGGAAATGATATCAAGTTGATAGCATTTTGAAGTTTGTTTATATTGTTTGACGGGATTTTCAAATGTTGGGCATTGTTAATTAGGAAAACATTAGTTACTGCATTATATTTATAATTATTATATATTACAATCTGAGTTTGACTCGGTCAACAATATTGAACTAATGAATAGCTTCCCGAAACAAACCAAATAGAAACCTCTCAGAATCGAAAATATCTTTATTCGAACACTATTCACAAGCAGACAAATGCACAAAGCAAGTCCTCGAGCCTATCGCGCCTTGTCGGCGGCGGGCCGCGGCCGGTGCACGGGCGTCGGCGTGTCGTGCTGGTACGACGGGTTCGCGTCACCGCGCTCCGCGTCGCCGTCGACGTACGCCGCGTTCTCGATGATGCGGCAGCGCGCGACGTCGCGTCCGGCGCCCTCGCGGAGCGAGAGCCGCGCGGGCCGCCCGCCGCCGGGCAGCGCGCCGCCCTCGCGCAGCGCCAGCGTGCCGCTCGCGCGCTTCCGCTCCGCCGGCGGCGAGCCCGCGCCGCGGTACTCGGAGCAGTCGGGCCGCTGGCAGCGCAGCAGCCGCGCGAACGCCGCGCGGAAGCCGGCGTTCTTCCACGCGTAGATGATCGGGTTGATGCCGGAGTTGGCCACGGCGAGCATGAACGTGAGCCGGTACACGACCGGGCTGTGCGGGTTGAAGGCGGGCAGCGTCTGCGCGCACGCGACCACCACGAACGGCATCCAGCAGATCGAGAAGGAGCCCAGCACCAGCAGCACCACCTGCGGACCCGAACACAAATCGGTTCTAATCTCTAGGAGCGAACATAGGTTCCATCGCAAGCGTTGGTAGGTGCGTTAGATAGCCTAAACATTACTTCATAGGTCTAACCTTGAGCGCAACTTGACCATGTCTTATTTCATTTCAACGGAGGCTTAGCTGCTCTAGCAAGGACCAAAAAGTTTGAGAAACGAAAAATCCAAACTGAACGAATCCAACGAAAGGCCGGGATATTTTACCAACAGCTCGGATGTCCGTTCTTAACAGAGTGCTGGTGCCAACACTAAATAGAAGCTAGACTTGGGCTTGCGGTACGGAAGAAGAAGCACGAGTGAAGTATAACATTCAAACGTATTGCCGTCGTCACCTAAATCGTATTTGGCACCAGACGCTAGAATGAACAATGACAATTTTCTGTGTCTTCCATCCAGTTCAATGCAGCCGTGCAATATAAGTAAGGTCCTAGCATTACAATTTAGTTCCCATGCGGTGTGTTGGGCTAAAATCATGACCATGGTATTAGCTACGTAAAACAATCGTTTAAACTTAGATAACGGATGAACGGATTTGGATAAAATTTGGCACAAATATATTTTATTACCTGGATTAACATAGGATACTTTTCTTCCGGAAAACGTTAGGTTCAGCCCGACATCAGTCCAAAATGACATTGGCGGGGCCGGGTACCCAAGCTAGTATATTTATAAAAAAAGGCGCGCCGACCTGTATGCTCTTCCAGTCGTTAGGCCCGGCGGGCCCGCCGGGGCATCGCGTGTTGCTGCGCATGCGCTTGGCGTGGCACGCGGCCTCGCGCCAGATGCGCCAGTACAGCACGAACATCACCATCCAGATGAGGCAGAACGTCGGCGCCAGGATGCTGGTCGTGTACTGCTTCGGTATCACCTGCAACGCGTTGTTGGCGATCAGGGAAGAGTAGAGGTGGCGAGATCTCAGAGATCTTTGAAAGGGTTTTATTTAGCTTGATCTCGCATGTTTGTTTGTTTAGTTTTTGTTTCAATACTAGCGATTTCAACTTCTTCTACTGAACCGATTATCACAATCTGCTACACGATCATCGCTTGGGGCAAACCGAGTAACAGGTATTTTATTTTGGGGTCCTAGAGCTTTCGTGCTTTGATAGCCTTTTTGGAATCGGGAACCCTTCGTAAGCTCCCGCGATGTTATATTGACTTAAGAACGGCCCGTAAGCTATGCTCCCCATACAAACGTAGTTTACTAATCATTTGGAAACCGCTATTCCAATTGAATTGATGTTTAATATATAATATCAGGTAACAAATATCTGTGTCTGCATGCTTTTGTTTTTTTGAAAAATCCAAATCGAATGAAATGAAAGCAAAAAAAAATCTTCATACGAATTTTGTTTTCTCTGTGGTTTGACCCAGAATACATTTACCGAAAAAACAAAGGCATGCAGATACAGATATTTGTAGCCTAATATTAGATACCAAATATCAAGTATGTTGGAATAGTGGTTTTCAAATTATTAGTAAACTACATTTGTATGGGAGGCGAAATTTTCTGATGCTTACGGGCCGACCTTAAATGGGGCTTACACGAAAAATATGAAAACCCTTCTTAATGCTGTCAGGAAGTCACAGGAAATCGTAAAATTTAAATATTTTAAGAATTGCATTGGCCAAGGCACAATTTTGCACGGACTAGCAAAATCGTCTTCCATAAATGTTACGAAATGCAACTAAACGTATGATTGATTTACTCATATTGATTTGAGCGGCGGGGACTGGCCTAGCGTACCAGAGGCCCGGGTTCAATACCAACTTGCACCACTGTCTTTCTCTTTCAGAGTTCGACAAGTGCATTTCGTCACGAATGCCAGCTGCTCCATGGTTCGGAATCCATGTAAAACTGTAGGTCCCCTTCCCCTACTAGGTGGTAGGGTTTAAGCCCGCCCGGGTTGGTACCATCGCATTGGATGAAAAGATGGTCGAAACGGCAATGAAAAATTGTCCGTGTTTTCCATCCAGTTCAATGTAGCCGTGCTCATAAAGGGAAGGTCCTGGCATGGCACCTAATTCCTTCGGGAATGTGATGTATTGGGCTAATATCATAACGGTAGTTGTGTGGTATTAGCCATCCATGTCAGGTCGCATAAAAAAAAAATCTAACTTTCCTGTTCACGCGGCGAGTTTATTTCCATGGTAACCCCCAGATCAGGTGCACAGTTGGTCCGAGGCAGTATGATTTTGATGGTTAAAAGTTTCATACTGTTAACACATGTATGTAAAATACTATTAGATAGACAATTTAATATGAAACCGACCAATTACTAGTCGGACTCGCACACGAAGGGTTCCGTACCATCGTACAAGATTTAACACCAAAAAACCACGTTCTTTGTATGGGGGCCCGTTTAATTTTTATTAGTTTTAATTTTACCTATCTGTTGTTACAGCGGCAAAATAAACACACACTATTTTGAAAATTCCAGCTGCCTACCTATTACGGTTCATAAGATACAGCCCTGTGTCAGACGGTCAGACTGCGGAGGCTTAGTAACAGGGTACCGTTGACACCCTTTGGGTACGGAACCCTAAAAGCCTTTCAAATGTTAACTTTAAAAAGAAATAAAAAATCCACCCGTTGTTTAGTTATCTTGGCAAAGTAGGGCGGAATAAGGCCTCACGATGAAGCTAAAGTTGTTTTGGTAAAGCAATTGAAACTTTTGGAAAACGATTGCCGAAACCTTTGCAGTACGATGAGTTGAAATGAAAAGATGCTATTTACGTTTATTCGATTGAAGGAGAGGCGAATCGTTTATTTTTCAATTCCAGAAACAAACTGAATTCATAATCCCAAAATGGAAGGCTCTAGGGGCGTGGAATTCGTAAGCAGCTTTAGATAAAATTACAAATTAAAACTCTGGCATACTCGCAGCCTTCGCGTTCACCTTGCTGAGAATTTGGCATTAAGTAAGCTTTTACGTGCGGGCTTTGGGTCTTTATTCTAATATTTTATTCATTGAAAATTGTTTTTCTAAATTTTTAATTAATATTGTTCAGGCACCGTTTTTTAGGTCACCGTACCTAAAAAGCTGAAAAGGAATCGGATCCGTCGCGATCATTCTATCCGTCCGTATCGGGGCTCTAACTTCTAAAGATTAGGAGGTTATTTCATTGTTTTTAGTTAGACTGCTATGGCAAACGTTTATCCACAATCCAAAACGTTGATGGTACAGAGCTCTAACTTCTAAAGTTAAGAAGTTTATTTTATTTTTATTGTTTATTCAGACTCCTGTGACAGGCGAAAATGCAGAATCCAAACTGTTGGTGGGACCGTCACGTCACTATTTACATGTCAATCGATGTGATGCCGTCGAAAATGGTTAGAAGATATGAACATGTTTTTTTAAAGATAGCTAGTTACAGCTCATATTAGGGATTGTTAAAATTCGACCGGGATTGGAACCCGTATACGGGAGTACAATCCCTGGGTATTCACCTCTTAATTTTTTCTCTGGTATTGTATTTCCAATAGTATTTGTACACCGAATGAAAAAAAAAACAGAATTTGAATGTGCATTTACATCTCGGGATCATTTTATTTTATGCGCGCGCGGTTAGCCCTCACAACTAAACATTATACAAACTTACGCGGGATTATAGTCAGCTTATACTTACGACGTTCATCTCGCAAGACGCCTGGTCCTCCCAGACGTTCCAGAAGATGGGGATGACGCTGATGCAGACGGCTGTGGTCCAGGTGGCGCCCATGATCAGTCGCGTCACCGCCTTTGTCATGTAGCGGCTGTAGTGCAGCGGGTGCACTATCGCGATGTACCTGAAATGTTCGTTTTCAAGATTAAAGCACCTCTTTTCGAATTCGTCTGTATCGATGTTAAAGGATCTTAAACGTTACATTCGGATCTCATTAGAGTTTTCCCGTGTTACAATATAATAAGCAACAAATTTGCTTACTAGGATTCAAACGGTCTGCAAAATGATAACTTTGATTTGCAAAAAATATGTTTTTGTTTATCAAAGTTTAGTTGGGTTTTTTTTTTTTTTTTTATGTGACTGGACATGGATGGCTAATACCACAAGTTCTGTCATGGTATTAGCCCAACACACCACATGGGAACTAGGTGCCATGCCAGGACCTTCCTTATATTGCACGGCTACATTGAACTGGATGGAAAACACGGACAATTTTTCATTGCCGCTTCGACCATCGTTCATCCAATGCGATGGTACCAACCCGGGCGGGATAAACCCTACCACCTAGTAAGTAAGGAAGGGGACCTACAGCTTAACGTGGAATCCGAACCACGGCCAGCCTCTCTCAACGGTCGAATGGTCACCCATCTAAGACCAGACCGGACCCAGCGTTGCTTAACTTCGGAGAGCGATCGCCGAAGTGTCGCGCCACTGGGCCACCGAGGCTGTTGTCCGGTGTTTGTTGTTGTGTTCTACTAAACAAGTAACCAAGGTCAGTCTATAGAAGATGGTTCTTGGCCCGCATTTCGGGGACCAAACAATACTAAACAATATAAAATTACACCATTTTTTTAATGTTGCTGACCAATTTATAAAAGTTTGTTAACAGAATAGAAACGTTTAACTGACCATTTCATTACTTCTGCAAATACGCCGCTTCCGCAAAATAGTAGGCGAATATGTGTTACTATTGTTTCATTTACAGAACACATGGCAAATCTAGAAAACTCGTTTGACGAAATTGATTGGTGAAACCAAAACACAGCTGCAACATTTACATTATTTCTTATCAAATATCATGACTGATGCAAATTGCACTTCTATTCTATTTGCACTCTCTTCAAAAGCACATCTTCCGATATCATAATATAGAAAAATACACATACAAGTTTATTATACGTTCCCTTCATTCATGGTTATTTAGAATAGTAGTAAAGGTAATTGGAAACAATCTAGACACGCGGTATGAATCTGTTCATAAGCAAAGAACCGGAAAATGTAAAAACAACAGACCTGTCGACGGCGATGGCAATGAGGTTGTAGATGGACGCCAGGCAGGCGAGAATGATCAGGATGAACCGCAAGAGGCAGGTCCACTTGATCTGGCCGAGTTCGTCGTTCAGGTAGAAGGCGAGGTGATAGGGCAGCGTCAACCCCACCATAAAGTCCGACACCGCCAGATTGAGAACGAACTGGTTAGACACGAGCGCGGACAGCCGGCGGCTCAGCGTGACGGCGAGGATCGTGAGCGTGTTGCCGCCCAGGATGATCAGCATGAGCGTTCCGTCGGTGATGCTCCACACCCAGTAGTTGTAGAGGTCCTCGACGAAGAGGGGCGTCGGGGCCGTGCCCGTCTCCGCGCCGCTCGAGTTGAAGAACAGCTCCTCGGAGCCGTAGTCGCTCGAGGTGGTCGGCGGCGAACCTTCCATAACATCGCTGGCAGTCGTCGCCACAACTCTGCCGCACTAGTCACTCGACAAAAGTCTTCATCGTCACTGATTTGAGTTCACGGCGCGTTCGCGTTGCGGGTGGCGCGGCAGATGGGTCTCTTGGCTGGACGAGCGGCGGGCGGCGTCCGGCGTGTCAGCGGCCCGCGGCCCGCCGGGACTCACTGCGCCGCTGCTTCCGCACCATTCTAAGCCGAGTCTGAAACGACAAATTAACCTTTTGGATTATACGCGCCAGCCTTAGGTGGTTATTTTCGCAACGGCCCCGCTACGCCGCGGGTTTAATTGGATCGCGAAAAAGTATACCTTTTTTGGCTTTAAAATAATACAGTCTTCTTTTTGATGCCTCGATTGGAAGTATAATTCGATGAATACATTTTAATTTTTTTTTATATGTACGGAATTCATCGGACACCTACCGACTCAATTACACAGTGCACGAATTTCTGTATTCTGAACGAACTTCCCAATGTACACCCAAGTCACGTAAACATATTCATATTCAATCTCATTCAGTCCGGGTGCGCTAATTCGCGGTATACTCCTCGGATTGCGGAGATAGTTGGCGCAAAAGTTGTTCGGGAAGCGGAACTACAAGGGACGTGCCGCGCGATATCGCAAATTACATCGCGCGACGAGCCGAGCCAGCCGCGTCCCCGGGAGGGTCCGCTCCAGTTCGCGTCGCCCCCGCAGCTAAATTCCATTACCAAGTTTTTACTCGCGCGGAGCACGGCGAGTCGGGAGCCCCCCCCCGCTAAATAAGTATTCCCCCAAGTCGCGCGGCGTGTCGATCGGCGCGCCCTCGCGATAGTGCTGAATTATTTATGTCTCCCGGCTCAGATACACTCGCCTCGGCGCGGCGCTCCGTGTCTGCCGATTGTTGCTGGATTCTATAAAATTGAGTTATTTTAGGACGGGAAGGCCATATCTGCCGGCCGATTGATCAATACGTCGGATTATTTGTGCATCGGCATGCATTCAGTGCACGCTCGGGCACAGTTCCGATGCACAATGCTGTTGCAACGATTGTGAACGTTCACTGTTCAACGAAACGTCCTCTCTGAAAATATAAATACAAATAATAGTATCAAATGCGTTCAATATTTGGTAGTTGTTTTGGCGCATATGGGGAAGAGATTCTTTCAAAGTTTCTTCAAAGACGCAGCCAGAAATCCTCTACACATGTCACATCACATCTCTTTCGCGTCGAGAGAAAAACAAACAATTTGCGTAAATATTCCAGCAGGAAGATTACTTCCCTATTGAGTTCGCAAATATGTATGTACCTATGTTTGTCATGTTCTCTGAATGTTCACAAATAATGTAACCCACTTCACCCCTTCCAAGTTTCGGGATTTGGAAGGATTGTGCCATTCTGTGAATATCAATCATCGCAGAGCTAAGAACGTTAACGTTTATAACACACTGGTTTCAGTTTAGAACTTGATTCGATCCTTATAGTTTTAGTTATTCTTCCGAGTCACGACATTGACATTGAATATCGCCAAAGTTTCGAATAGATACCCAAAACACACTTGTTCCAGCAAACTTTTCACGCGACTCTGTAGTCGCCCCGCGATTGGGTCGCCATATACTTCGCTTATCCTGCGTGGGCCAACGTAAGTCCCCACGATATCGGCCCTATCGTGCTCTCGTGATCACGGCTACCGATTGATTGTAATGAGCGATTTTGTTTGCCATCACTATCTCCGCACGTGAACTTGATGAGTGCTTTGTTTTCGATCTGCGGGATCTCCGGTACGTAGGTGCATGTACGCGTAGTTCTACTTTATTATTTATTAGATTGCTATCGATATTGAATTCAATAAGAACGACCTGGATCTCTCAAGTATTAAGGCTAAAATCTACTTAAACTTTCTTTGCAACAAAACATGGCATAAATATATTCGTTGTTAAGATCTTCTTAAATTGGTTTTCGATTGATATTGATTACTGATTTACGAATAAAATCAAAAACCCTTTGGTTATATATATGCATTGTCGAAATATCTATATTAGATACGTCGAATTGTCTGTAAGTTTGAAATAGCTAAGAGCTCGTACGCATACTACGTGACCGATTTTACCCCCTCCCCCTTGTGACCTACCGTGGTATGTGCTGTTCTTGTGTGACAAATATTGTTGACCGCGTGAATACCATGACTTAGCAGAACCCCCCCCCCCCCCCTCCTTGTGACTGAACGTCGTAATTTAAATCGGTCACGTAGCATGGGTACAAACGCAAACAAGCGCTAACGGCCTTCTCTTAATCTTAGTTAAGACCTTGCTAACGGCCTGCAAGTGACGTCCTCATGAGTCGTATTCACTACGTATAATATTCACAACGTATAATCTTATTTTTTTCCAAAAAATTAAAACCATGCATAACGTATAATAGTCACAACGTATAATGTTATACGTTGTGCATGAGTTTAAAAATAAAATAAACTCTTTGCATCATGCAGAACGTATAATAGTCACAACGTATAATATTCCTAACATGAATTCACAAAAAAAGAAAACTATGCAGAACGTATAATATGCCAAGAAGCACTGCATAAAGCGCCCTAACAACGATACATTTAAGGCTGAAATTGCTACGAATCGATATCTGTTGAAGAGTAACAATTTGCTACAACGCTAATTGAGACGGTCGAAAAGTCGCGTGCGAGTATAATCTTTAATCTTATATCGATTAGGGCGCTTATCGTATGAAATATTTTAGGATTATATGATATGCATGGTTTTCTTTTTTTGTTAAATAAAGATCATAACATTATACGTTGTGACTATTATACGTTATGCATGGAGAAATAAGTAATTAAATGTTTTGGACTTCTTCATGCACTACGTATAAGATTATACGATCTGCCGATTATACGTTGTGCATGGTTTTAAAATTTTGTTAAAATATGACATTATACGATCTGCATATTATACGTTATGCCGTTCCCCCGTCCTCATAACAATTGCAAATCTCAACCCACTCGCCCCATTGAGAGCTTAATCAGAATTAATTAATTACGCACTACATATCCTTTAATAAACTCCGACCATTATGGCTAAGTTGCCTAGTCATCAATGCAGGTCCTCTCCTTACATGGTTCGCAATTAAGTACTGAGATCATTATACCAAGACGCTAATCAACTATTCGTACTCAATAATAGTTGTAACGTGTATTTTAAGTCAAGGCCAAAGTTTTTCTGAAAAACTACATGGCATTTTTACACTGGACAGGGCACCATTTTTATAACTGCATATATGCCAAGCTTTATCAGTAAACCAATATCACCTGAGTTTTTCTTGTATGCCTCAATGTCATGATATTCACACCGAATTCCCAAAGGAATAAGGTGCAATTCCAGCTCCGTCCTTCTGTTTTAACGTGTATGGAAAACTCATTTAAATTTCCATCGTCGCCCTATCGAAAATCGTACAACCTGGAATCCTTAAAAAGTAATGTGTAGAAGCGATTGACCGACCGGCATGGTTTCGCAGACCCCGAGAAAGTTCGAAAGCCCGTGGGCGTTGACGAGCACCTCTTAGTTGAGAACCTGGCGTACGCCACATATCGCGCTTAGCAACTAGGAACTAAGAAAGAACTTTGCGCGATGAGCAACGGATACCGACATTGTTAGAACTCGCTCACCGAGCTTACTTGAGCGGCTCGTAGCCTAGTGGCGCGGGGACTGGCCTAGCGTACCAGAGGCCTGGGTTCAATTCCGACATGCACCACTGTCTTTCTCTTTCCGAGTTCGATAAGTGCATTTAGACACGAATGCGGGCTGCTACACAGTTCGGAATCCATGTAAAACTGAAGTTCCCCTTCCCCTACTAGGTGGTAGGGTTTAAGCCCGCCCGGGTTGGTACCATCGCATTGAATGAAAAGATGGTCGAAGCGGCAATGAAAAATTGTGAGCACGTGTGAGCGCATAGCAACGAGCTTGAACGGACGGGAGGAGAAACCGAAACTCATTCGCATGGCGGCAGCGTAGCCACGTGTTTTGTTAAACGTCCGTTTAACAAAACTGAATTTTGTTCGCTTACGAACTCGGAGCGCGCAACACGGAATGTTTTTTGCACTAAACAGCATCCTGTGATGTTATTACGTGTTCTTACATGTCTTCCGCTACCGAATTCACTCGCCGGCGGCGTTTCCGTTTTCTACCGACTTCAAATAAGGACGAGGTTCGAATTTCTTCTGTATTTTTATTTATTTTTTGTTGTGTGTATGTTACTCGATATCTCCGCAAACTGTCAACCGATTTGAATTATATTTTTTCTCATTAGTAGTGTATATATACTCTCTACTAGTGGTGGTCATTTCATTAATGTCTGGAAAGAATACCACTCCTAAGGGTGGGAAATACTAAAAAGAGTGAAAGAAATAACGGTTTTAAAAACATTGAACAGGCTTCAAGCACCATGAAGTAGACGGCGGTACTAAAGCACACTTGAAAATGTATGAGGGACCCTTCTGTGCTTCTTTCAGGTTGCTTGAAGTCGTTTCAATGTTTTTAAAACTGTATTTTTTTTTATATAAAACTGACTACGCCGCCCCGATAGCAACTAGTTTCGGTTTCTTCTGCCGTCCGTCCATTCTCGCTGGCGCATATGGACACGAGTTTGATGGCGTGTACCGAGTATTGGCGAAGGACAGAGTATCGGTGTCCGATCGACTCGGTATCACCTTGACGTTACGACACGCCACGGTCGCCGAGTGCCCGGTCACGTAACCCTGCACCCTCCATCTACCCTCTCACCCATCACAGAATCGAATGTATTGTTTTTCGTGTTCGCATCAGACGAACAACAGATAGGACGCCACTGAGATTAAAAATGTTCATGAAAAATAATGAAGAAAGTTAAACTTCATGTTTTAGTAGTTTATATATTTGTCGTTTATTTTTTCAGGTAAGAGACTATACGAAATTTTCCACGCACCGCACACATATTGTAAGTACTATCGTTTGATTTATTGTCTTCTGTCTAGCGGGATGGAAGTTCATAAAATAAATATTATACAGTTCAATCTGTGGTTCAGTGTAGAAAGAAAGAAAGAAATTCTTTTTTACATTAAAAACTATTTACAGAACAATTAAATCTAACAGAGCGAAACTGCACAAAGGCGGACTTATCACTTATGTAGTATAGTGTAATATAAGGTGGTCCAGGCATGGGTATTAGCCATTCATGTCCATTTCCTTAAAAAAATAATCGGGATTGTTATTTATGTGTGATTGTTATGGAAAATACGAATGTAGTGTCAGAGTCTTCTTCTGTTTTGGACTACTTTCTTTTCCGTTCGAGTTGCGCTTATTTAGAATTAGGACTGTATCTTACCTAGTTGTCCGTGTTTTCCATCTATAAGTTTTCCAATCTAGTTCTGTGTAGCCGTGCTCATAAAGGGAAGGTTCTGCCATGGCACTTAATTCCTTCGGGAGCATTGGGCTAATATTGTGAAGGTAATTGTTTGGTATTAGCCATCCATGTCAGGTTCCATTAAAAAACATCAAGCATGTTACAGCGTTATGCCACATGGACATAAAACATTAATAACATTATGCTCTTTATTTTGCGCTACCAAATCACGCAATGAAAGATTGAAGCAACTGGTTCTTGTTCTTAATAATAACCACCTAAATAAACCACCTTATTGATAAAGCAGATTAATTTAACGTGAGAGAGAGTGTAGATGGGATGACAAGCGAACACAACCGTCAAAATATAAACATATCGACAGCTCCAGATTTGCATGAGCGAGCGTTTTGTTAACGCACGTCTACGCACATTGACATGGACGACAAATTGTCGACGTATTCATTGCTCGCAGATATTGAGAGACGCGAGCAAAAATAATCGGGAAGGCGTTAGGCGCTTTCAAAACAATATTCACGTCCTTTCGTGTGAAGCGAATATTTGCACATCATTATCATGTTTGCTTTTCGATTCCTTGAAGTGCGAATCGTGTTGAGATTCTTTGAATTATCAATGTCTGAAGTCTTATCGAACTATGCACATACAGGTGATTCGGTAACTCCTAAAAAGTTCAACGTCGGCTTCTGTAAGTTTTTCTGCTATTTTTTGGGATTTGGGACAGTTTGTATCTACGCATTGTTCGATTTTTCCCATCAATAGGCTGTTTATCAGCACGCTAAATTTCCTGGAGGCTGAGTGATGAGGCTAAATGTGAAGTGAGGACAAACTGGCTTTTCTTTGCAGGAGTTTAACACACGAGCGGAGCCTTCTAGCCTAGAAGAACATTTTCATATTTGTATACATTTTTCACTTACATTTTCTGTTTTAAAATTTGTAGAAGAGTTACACTGGGAGTTTAATCAAATACCGTATCGTAGGTGCTTTGTTAGAAATCAACAGGGTTCTAGGTTTATGTATTTGCCTGTTTGCTCGCTTATACGGGTTCAAGGTTTTGTCTTCCTTAAAGAGAAATTGTTCGCCAGTCTCGAATTATAGTCATTTTTATTTTATGTTATTGAACATGTAGGTAATATCACATCTACTCTCTGGATATTAAGCCATGGCAAGGCATGTTAAAGGAATGTTGTGCTTAGTCCTTCTTTGCTATTCGATGTTCTTTGATCTCCCCTCGTCGACTTTCCTGCTGCCAATTCTCAAAATTTATCCTTTAAAATTTCCTCTTCCCCCAAGCCCGATTGAGAAAATAACAATAACTGCCAGAAATTAATACCTTGTTCAAATCGCAACAGGCAAGGATTGCGCCCATGTATTGTACACATTACCAAAATAAGTACTAACTGATCGAGTAGATCTATTAATCTACATTTAGGCTGAGATAAATAGTCGTAACAGAAACTAAGACTAACGGAAAGTAGTACTTTGTGACGTCACTTTGACACATTTTGTATGGACGAAATCTCAAAGTGATGCAAATTGACGTCACAAAGTACTACTTTTCGTTAGTCTTAGTTTCTGTTACGACTATTTATCTCAGCCTTATTGTGTCGTTACACTGTTGAATGAATTTCCTGCCGAGGTATTTCCCCCAAAGTATGACCAGAGCCGGTAGACTCAGTTCTCACCTAAATTGGCGTTTAAGTAACTTCGAAGTTCCGTAAAAACGTCAAACTCCATACAAGTTTTGACTAGATATTCTGTGGTTTTACTTCTTCAAGCTGTCAAAGTCAAACGCGGACTTCCGATTTGTATGAAAACGCGGAGTGGACGTAAACAGCAACGTCGACGTATTTACGGCAACGTTGAGTAAGCTCGCAAATCAAGCTCGGACTCGCAAATGTTAGTTCGCTTAACGCCCACTGCGCGCGCTCTTCAATTTCTCCATACATTTGAAAACGCCAGTCGATCGGTTTGCCGTAACGCCAATTTAGGTGACAACTGAGACTTCGGGTACAGGGGCCCTTCAAACACGGTGTGAGAAGGACCTGGCCGGGCGGCATAGTTTTCGCAGCCCCTGTGAACGTTTGAATGTGTGCGTCGTCACCTCTTAGGTGAGGGCCTTGCGTACGTCATATGTCGCGCTATGCATAAAAAACGTCGAGAATCCTAGACCACCAACACTCGTGTCTTTCTGAGCATTTAACGTTTTGATTGCGACTAAGCCCCGATTGCACGGGGGATTGAGACGGCTGTGTTACTCAACGTTCGAACACGTCACTTTTAGTGAACTGCATGGAGTTCCTGCCATACTGTCCATACAATGTGACGTGTGTAATCATACGTTGACGTTGATTTAGATTTTGCGTCCTTTCGTGCACTCGGCCCTAAGGCAGAAGCATTTTTAACCGACTGCATTAAGCTAGCTCATCAAAAGCAGTGAGCCGTCGAGACTCCGGCATTTTGGCATCTCAGCTTTGATCGGCATAATATTATAGGTTTGCTTGGGCATTTTCTTCGGTGCAATCACAGAACTCCCCACGGTCTAGCGGGGGTTCGAACCCGCCCTCAAACTCGAAAATCCGTAGGTGTACTGTACCGAATAATGTTTTTACCTGAAAGAAGATCACAAGAACAGACTCTTGGAATACGACGCTAAGTAATTGAACTTAAACCCTCCTCTGACCTATCCATACTTTCGTGCCTGCCGGCCATTACAATCCGCTTTGATATCAGTTTTCTCGTGGAGGCCGTTTTTTGGTATCACAGTATATTAAATTTCCATCGTAACCTTTATAAACAATCGCTTTGCCTGAAACAGTGTCCTCGTTCGGGCTGACAGTTCGGAACTGTTCCAAACATGAAGGATTAAAGTCGAACTCGGAACCAGCACAAGTTATGTCTGATGACTCAATCATTAAGCATAATTGCCTAGTAATACGTATAACGTACGAGTTGAGTTTCATATTGATATTAGTTTACAAACAGTAGTATTCGGTGTGGGCGAACTAACTGTAATACGGGATTAACGCCTGACTAAATATCCCTTTTATGTGGTTAGTCCGGTGTTATTCCGCGTATTAAATTTTGACAGTTCACTCTGAATACGTCCGTAAGTGTCAAAGTGACATTAGTCTCTGCTTTATTTTTTATGCGTTCGGGGCACGTCCGTTCCGCCCGATTCCGTCGGTAACAAAGAAAAAAACAGAAGAACTGCGCGAACAAAGCGCGTGTGTTCGCAACCCGCGTAACAAACGAGAGACCCAAAACATGTCGCCGATGCAAACCTTTGCCTGTTGACCCACCGCTGTTTGTTCATCCCTTATTCGTTTTTTGATGCGAATAAATTCCCTTGCCGCAAAGCATCCCTGTAATGTAATGACACTTTATCGGCGAGTTAACTTATTTTGCTTTCGCTACGGTACATGACCAAAGTAGCCGCCTATTTCTCAGCCCTTACGTGAGTGGTTCTCTTCTCTGAGTTTAAAAAATTATATACTAGACTCCTGGAGCGGTGGCGGGTGCGTCCATGCTCAGACCTCATCGAGAGTAAAGCGGTCAATTTGAGGCCCACTCCAAAGGGTCTAATACGATAAGGGGCATTAAATTGGGTGAAAAATTGAAAGGACAACGACCAACCGTGTGGGAAGTTGTGTTTGCTTACGAAATGAAACGAAAATATTGAAAAAGTTTTACGGAATAACGATAACGATTTATTATGTGAGGAAACACTTCGTACCCTTTTAAGCTATCGTTTAGGTGGTGATGTTAGTATTGACCTTCACAATTTTGGCTTTTTCGAATATATTTACTATTAACAAATATTAAATTGTTTATATGTCATGTTAGTATTTATATTTTATTTGCAAAAATACAAAAAAAAAAAGCATTTTGCATTCCGAAGAAGAACACGAATAAAATACTTTGTTACAAATTAAATACAACAAACAAAATGGGTGTGATAGGTAAACGTACTAACTCTTTATTTATAAAACAGAACTAATATAAAAGTAACTAATATAGAGGGGTGGTCCTAGCATGACACCTAACTCCAATCCATTGTGTTGGTTTAATATCATTACAATAAGTATGGAAAGCCATCCTCATATAATTCTCATGGCCGAATGAAATTGAATCACTTTTATTATGTAATGTAGGTAGGTATGTAAAAGCGAGCACAAAAGTGCCAGCTATGGTACAGCCGTTAGGCCAGTTTAGGCGGCACTGCTCACCCAAAGGTACTTCTTTTTGTTTAGTTACCTTTAGAACTTCTAGCGTGTGTGATGTACAGTGGCCGATAAATGTGTCTTATTTATTTATGGTGACTGTAAGTCACTCATGAAAACAAATGTATTTTTTTTACACTTCATTTATTTAATTTGTATTCAGAAATCTGTAATTTCTTTATGCAATAAATCATTTATTCATTTCGCTTTCGCATGACGGCATCACTGTAATTTATATTGTGTCATCGCGCTCTAATTAGAATAATTAGATAGGGATGAAACTAGGATTACTCGTGTGAGAAGGTCACGCGAGTAGCTGTCATCCCATAAGCAAGGAAATGTATGTTTTCATATGTGAATCACCATCGACTGAATGTTCAGATAGAATTCACAGTTCCGTAAAAACATACGTGAGATTCGAACACAGGACTCTGGTACGGGGATTTCGAAGACTTAACCACTTGCTACCAATGCGAGCCCAAACTGATTAGTGTCACGTTGTGTATCGCACACCCAAAGTGCCTAAAGTCAACTTTTCGCAAACGGAAAGCATTGCGACGGCCGAGCCATTTACCCTGATAAGCTCGGCTAAGCCAAAGTGGCAAGTTATACTTTGCCGCCGCCAGACGGTTGCGTAAGGGACTCCCCCCCGCCCTACACAAATAGTCCGGACCCTCGCCTCGGTCGACATAAGCTCGGCTAACTCCGATAAAACTATTATGATCGTATAACTTACCTTTAAAAGATTCCGCTTGCAAATGTTTGGCCGTCCGTGAAACGCGGAATGATTTTATGAAATCATAAAGCGTGGGAGGCTTCGTGCATTACACCAACCAGTTGCGTAAGGGATTCGTTACGTATTTAAAGGCTTCTACGTGTGCCTATATACATACTATCACGCTACTTCCGCGGAGGGGTGGGCAGTGATGATAGAGAGCCGTTCGTTACGATCACAGCATACTTATTTAGCTGTTTCATGTTAAGCGTGGCATGTGGCGTACGCCAGGACCTCATACAGCCCGACTAACCCCAATGCAGGGGCTGCGACCACCATTTCGGCCGGCCCGGTGCTTCTTCACGCCACATTTGATGGAAATCAGCAGGGAGTGTATTTTACAGTTTACAGACTCTATAGATGAAGAACCTAGAGAATCGGTTGGTTCTTACTGTGGGAACGTCGACAGCGAATAGGTGCATTCCCCGCTATGGTTGGAAAGGGACGGAGGGATGACGTTACGCAGCTCCGAAGAGCATTCTCCGTGGTAGAGACGATATAACACATCCCGTCTGAGTAGGAGAGTCTCTACATTCTGATATTAAAATGTGCTCTAAGTAAGCTTATGGATCTATGATTCCCGGGTAGTTCATCGAGTTGTTAACTCAATGAACTCAAGTATTAATATACTGTGAGATTTTCACTACTTCGAAGAATCTAAGATAGAGGGACTATAGCACCTGGCGATTTAAAGCCTAATCGGAATCACTTCAACGGTTTCGAGAGCGATGTGCTAGTATAAAATGTAATTCAGGATGGAGTTCACAATATCTGGATACTATTAGGTAAAGTTACGTTTTTTATATATACCTCTTATTTCTTCTTCAGCCGAAAAATAAGGACGGATATATTATATATAGATATAAAATATATCCGGCCTTAAATTATCACTAACCCGAGATTGTGCACTCCACGCTTAGAATGGTAATAGATTTGTTCAATATTGGTTACATTCCATTTCGTTATAACCTAATGTCCAAATATGAGCTAGACTTTCATCTTTGCTATCGAAGAGTACACACGTTCGTATCGGTCACTTTCCACCGCCCGCGTGTGTACACAGCGGCGGCTCGGTGGCGCTCGGAATGCGACCGAGATATTGTCAATATTGTTCTGTGGTTGCAACCGCTCCCCCACCGCGCCGTGCCGCCGGCTCTGTTGACGCAGCGGTGTTCTGTGCCCTGAGTGGTCAGTCTGAGTTCTCACCTAAATTGGCGTTTACGGCTAACCGATCGACTGGCGTTATCCGTAAAAACGTCAAACTCCATACAAGTTGTTACTAGATATTCTGTGGTTTTACTTCTTCAAGCTGTCAAAGTCAAACTCGGACTTCAAATTTGTATTAGGCGGAGTCGGCGTTAACTGCAACGTTGAGTAAGCTGTCAAATCAAACTCGGACTCGCAAATGTTAGTTTGATTAACGCCCACTGCGATCTCTTAAATTTCTCCATACATTTGAAAACGTCAGTCGATCGGTTTGCCGTAAACGCCAATTTAGGTGACAACTGGGACTACATGCTCATGAGTTTTGTTCCCCGGGCTTTTATATTTCGACGGTGAGCCGCACGTTTTCAAATTCCGCGCTCCATTTGTCCCTCATTAAGAGAGCCGTTACCCTATTGATTCCCCATACTAACGATACCTGTTTCCGCTCTAAATAATTTACTGGGTATTTCAAATTTTGGATTCTTGAATATATTGCAGAAATCTCATTCATTCATTGATCATGGTTTTAATACACCTTTTAGCATGGAAAATTGTAAATTTTCTACGTTCATTTAAAAAAAAATGTTACTGGAAAATACAGATATTTACAAACATACGGATATACATAGAATGAAGATTTCTCAAGTGATTAAAAATTTCGATAAAAAGATTTCGCTTTTTTAATGGCCTTCGCCGTGGAAAATTGTGCCTTGGCCAATGGACAAAGAATGCATTCCTTAAAATTTTCAAATGTTAGATTTCCTGTGACTTCACGACAGCCTTAAAAGCTACCTGCAGCGTAATGGATGTGATCATTGTTGGTCTCGCGTGTCGAACATTAGTTGTTACATACCGAGTATGTGGATAGTATATGTCGTAGCCTAGTGGCGCGGGGACTGGCCTAGCGTACCAGAGACCTGGGTTCAATACCGACATGCACCACTGTCTTTCTCTTTCCGAGTTCGACAAGTGCATTTCGTTACGAATGCGAGCTGCTCCATGGTTCGGAATCCATGTAAAACTGTAGGTCCCCTCCCCTACTAGGTGGTAGGGTTTATGCCCGCCCGGGTTGGTACCATCGCATTGGATGAAAAGATGGTCGAAGCGGCAATGAAAATTGTCCGTGTTTTCCATCCAGTTCAATGTAGCCGTGCTCATAAAGGGAAGGTCCTGGCATGGCACCAAATTCCTTCGGGAATGAGGTGTATTGGGCTAATATCATAACGGTAGTTGTGTGGTATTAGCCATCCATGTCAGGTCGCATAAAAAAAAAAAAAAAAATGTGCACCTTGTAAGTTTTAATTTTCATTATGAATGTGTCTGAACTCTAAGACTGTAAATCCCATAATTTGAGAATGATGTCCAAATTGTTGTTATGCTTGGACAGCAGATAGAAACTCCGTTTTTAGGGTTCCGTACTCAAAGGGGGAAAACGGAACCCTATTACTAAACCTCCGCTGTCCGTCCGTCCGTCCGTCTGTCACAGGGCTGTATCTCGTGAATCGTAACAGGTAGGCAGCTGAAAATTTCACTGAGTGTGTATTTATTTTGCCGCTATAACAACAAATAGGTTAAATAAAAAAATTCAAAAAATTTAAGGGGGGTATACGATACAAAAATCGTGATATTTTGTGTTAAATCTTGTACGATGGTACGGAACCCTTCCTGTGCGAGTCCAACTCGCACTTGGCCGTTTTTTATACAAACTTACGCGAAGGAGCATAAAAGCTACTATCCTACTGAAAATAGTGCATATGCACGGGTGGGAAGTACACGCGTGTCTGTCTGCTTCTGACACTTGGTCGGGTACAAATATCCCTTGTTTCCAATACGTTGCAGACTAATTTGGTGAATAATCAATACGTACACAGCTCAACCAGTCGGTACCGTTGACAATGGACTCGTAATTAGTTCTGAGTACTTTTGATCTCATTTAGGATCTGCGTGCGTGTTGTACCTACAAGAGTTCACTAGCCGCTACGCTCGCACGCAATGTACTGACACGCATGGAGTTTCTGTTTACTAATAACTAATCAATTATTCACCCATTCCCACTCCTGACACAGCTAAACTCGCCAGTCTCTCTTGGCCAAACTATGCCCCTAACTTCCTAATAAGCTCAACACTTCGAACTTCCCGAAGAAGTTATCTCCCGTCGTAATATTTGTCGGAGACGTTACCTCGGGCGAATTAATGTTGCATTTTTTTTTGCCGCCAACCGACACACGAGGCAATCCACAGCCTGGGCACTAATCACTCGGGTCCGGCTCGGTGGGGTTACTTTTCGCAGTTTTCGACGAGCGATCCGACGCGCGCTGGGGCAGCGGTGCGACTCGGTATGCGGGCGGCGCGCGACTGGCGACACGAGCGCTTTTGACAGCCGGGGGCGCGGGAGGGGAGTGTTGGGGTGCGCGGGGGGAGACGGGGCGAAACACGGCAAGTTGCCCCGCCGACATGTGCTCCGGTCTGAAGGCTAGGTCCGACTCAAAGCTACAAACGAAACCCTTCTAGAGTGCAAATTAACATACATAATGGCGGGCTAGATTTTAAGGCTTTTAGTGGTCGGCTCCCTTCGAGAGAAAGGCACTCCGCGCTGTGAAACGAGCTCGACCGGGATGCTGTACGCTAATGTTAAACCAAGCCGTTATGTTTTTACTGAGTGTATGTGAATTAGCGCTTCCAGTTTCATAACTCGTTCTGTGAATTCCTAACTTTGTTTATAATTAATTCACGGGCAGCATCCTTGTAATAAAGTTATTCATATCTAGCATTGCGAAGCCTGCTCAAAGTGTTAGACAGAAGATGGAGTGTTTTTTGTATGTAACTAGAAATTGAAGGGTAATAACAACACCGCAACCACGGTCATGATATTAGCTCTAAATACCGAATTCCTGCTCAGGGGATTCCGGTGTGTCCCTCTCAATGTGTAAATCTCTCAGTAAGTAGGTGTCATGCTAAGGAGAATTTTAATAGCCGCTTCGACCATATTCATTCGATGCGATGGTGCCAACACGGCGGGATTAACCCTACCACCTAGTAAGTAAGGAAGATAGAAGGTAAGGTGACCTCAAGTTTAACGTGAAATCAGCACCACAAACGACGAATCCATTAGTAGCCTCTCACGATATGAACGCGAAGAAATCGGTCCACATGTATTATTTTATTTGAGTTTGGAATGCTCCGATAGCAAAACATATTTTCTCAACTTCTATCTACGGCCAAATATCATGAAAGCTGATTCCACGAACACGCCCCTAACATAATACAAAAACACAGCCCGAGATAAACACGATACAATCAATCTCCCTGTTGTACCACAAATTTATGTACTGCGTGAAAAAAATTGCGAAATTCCGCGAAGTCCGCAGGTATGCCGCCGTAAAATGTCTGAGAAAATAATAACTTTCATGAGAGGCAATAAAGATCTGGCATGCGTTGGGCCATAAAGCACGTTTCATGATAAAATAAATGGTCGGCTTTCAGGCCGCGGCGGGAAACATTAAAATTGGTATTGTATTCTTTCGAACGTATCTTTCGTGCTAGGCAATTACCAAAAAAATACCGGTCAAGCGTGAACGTGGTCACGTGTCGAGGGTCCCGTCACTGTTTGCTTCAGAAATTTTGTTTTTTCTCAGAAAGTATGACGTTTTTTAGAAAAAGTAAACAGTTCGTGCACGACTACATAAGTGTTGTTGGTGTTTTTAGGGTTCCGTACCCAAAGGGTGCGAACGGAACCCTATTAGTAAGCCTCCGTTGTCTGTCCGTCCGTCCGTCTGTCACAGGGCTGTATCTCATGAACCGCAATAGGTAGGCAACTGATTTTTTTTACAGAGTGGGTATTTATTTTGCCGCTATAACAACAAATAGGAAAATAATAAAAATTAAATACAAAATACAAACCATACAAAAAACGTGATTTTTTGTGTCAAATCTTGTACGATGGTACGGAACCCTTCGTGTGCAAGTCCGACTCGCACTTAGCCGGTTTTTAAAAGCTGGCTGTCACTGCGCGCATCACGTCTCTCGCCTGTAGTACGAAGTGTCGGTGGCGGGCGGTGTTCGAAACATTATTAATAATCCTGATAATTTTCCTTTTTTTGCAGTTTATTAATTACCTAAAATAATAGTCCCTAAAACACGTGTGTAGTCGGTATTCCTACTTTGTTACAGAGGCGCAGTTCCGAACGGATGTTTGATGAAAGTGATGATGTGTCGATTTATACATACACATCGATAATAAAGCGATTATTTTGTTGTACTAAAATGTATACTGATTAATTGATTCAAAATTAATTAATGTTCAAAATGTGATATAGACACATTTTGAACATTAATTAATTTTGAAATTGAAGCTATATTTTAAAAGCAAGTAAATATCTTACCACTTAACTTTGTTCAAACATTTTTTTTTTGTGTTCATGCATATCTGCCAAATTTGAGAAATCAAAGTGTTCCTTGAAATTGTGAAGCATGCTTTCGTGGCTCAATTCGAAACTATAAGGAATAACGAAAACACCCAAAGGAGTCATGGGGCCGATTATGATAAAAAGTAAAACTTTTTTTTTTAGGCTAGTCAGTGCTCTAGATTGATGAGGCGAATGTTGACATGACTGGTACCTGATAGCTATCTTATTATTTTTTTGTTTTTACTACATAATCTGCATCATTAATTATTACATTCATTTTTATTAACCCGATTAAGTAAACGCCTCGAACTGTTTATTTCCGTCAATAAATGCTGTCCGGTAACTTTTTCCACTTTGTTACAGTTTTCAGGATCCAGTTTATCATCGCAGCCGGCCCGAGCGCGTTTCCTTCGGCGAGCTTTTCCATCACCCCGTGTGAAGAGAAATGGAAAATCATTTGCGATCGCCGAGTCGAGATAATTGCATCTGCCAGCAGCTCTGGGCTCAAATCGAATCGGCCGGCGGAAAAGACCGGTGAGAAATTCTCTGCCGGCTTTTTGGCTGGCCGTAATGGCTCATTTGATGCTGGTCGTCGCGTCTGTTATCGGAAAGCTTTGATTTGTAAACTCGGATTAAGCCAATGCGATGAAATCATCAGTTGATTGCAACCCCTTTTTTCTTTAACCGTGGACATTTTTTTCTGATTTGTTCCGATAAACTGAGGTTGCTTAATCATTTCTCTCGATTCTTGAGAATTTCCCGAAGCGTAGGTTAATGTTAAAGGAATGGTTGTTTGTGTATCTCAATTTGTTCAAACATGTCTCGGATGGCTCACAGGGTAAGCCAGTCTTAAAGGCTGAATGCGATGATCCCAAACGGCCATTTCGATTTTTACATATTCTTTGTTAGCATCGAGATACATACTTGAATTTGAATGAATCTAATCAGATTTTTGTAGGCTGACATGGGTTGCTAATATATATTTTTTTAACATCATCTCCAAACTAATGAAGTGACACGTCAGAACATTATCTTTGAATAACTGATTTTATATTTCGCCTAGCTGCTCCGCCCGCGTCAATGTCGTTTTGGACTGATGTCGGGCTGAATTATTTCCTGGATATTATTTGAGTTCCCCATACAAACTTTCATCCCCTATTTCACCCCCTTCGAGTTTAATTTACGCCACAAAAAGTAGCCTATGTTCTTCTCCAAGGACGAGACAATCTCTATGTATAGAAAAACGCGACAGACGAAAAGTTATCCAGGTGAACTTAACTTTTGATGGTTACCAGGATTGTCGCGACTTAAGTTAACTTAGAATAATAGTCCTTACACTTCGGTCGGGATCCACAAACTCGAATGTGTATGGATCCCAATAGCATGCACTTTCGGCACAAAATGCGCAGTCATAATCCACTATCCCGAGCGCCACTTGAGCTTCGGATGTAGGTCAATTCGGCGGCGTATTTGGTAAAAGCGTTCCATCAGCTCATTACGGAATATCGTCAAGTAGTGTGCCTACGTAGATCGGCTGCAGCAGCCACCAGCTTGTGCAGAGTTCAGAACCCCAATAAGACGACGAAGTCCGACGCAGCGCGGGCGATGCATGCAAATCGCCGTCCAATCCTATTATACACATAAATCACCCGCGCTCCCTCGCCGCTCCCCGAACTCGTTGAAATATATGAGCCGCCGGCGGTATTACCAGCAATGCCTACCGTTACGGCATCGCGCCGCCCTCGGAACATCCGATGTAGCCACCTACAGTTATTTGAGGCACCATTCAAAAGTATCTGGTTAGGAGAACTTATTTTTAAAATGTTCAGAACCCTTAGTCCCAGTTGTCCCCTAAATTGACGTTAACGCCAAACCGATAGACGCGCGTTTTCAAACGTCTGGAGAAATTTAAGAGCGCGCGCAGTGGGCGTTAAGCGAACTAACATTTGAGAGTACGAGTTTGATTTGACAGCTTACTTACCGTTGCCGTAAATACGTTGCCGTTGTCGTTTACGCCGACTTTGCTTTTTCATACGAATCGGAAGTCTGAGTTAGAATTTGACAGCATGGAGAAGTAAAGCCACAGAATATCTAGTAAACACTTGTATGGAGTTTGAAGTTTTTACGTAATTTCGAAGTTCCGTAAACGCCAATTTAGGTGAGAACTCGGAAAGCCTTATTGAACGAGCGTTCACTTCGTGTATCAAACTCGGGAAGACTTAGCCCACTGGATAACGCAAGCATAACCGGTGACATCCACATAATCCGGCTTGAACCCGAGGTTGAACCATGGGCCGAAAGTAATTTATTTTAGGGATCTCTCGAATACACCGGGTTCATTCGAAATTTTCGTCAGTTCTTTTATTCCGGTAGGTCATTATATTTTTGGTCACGCTAAGGTAAATGACTGAATCTGGGTTCACAGTGAGAGACCAACTCTCTGATGCAAAAAAATCAGTCTGCCTGCGCCAAGTGGTTGCGTTAGCTAGATTGACTATACAAAATAGATGTTGGTGTATACCTGCTGATGAATATACTGATTGTCTGAACATATTGACTCCTAATAATAACTAGTCAGTTTTTTTATAAATACTTAAATATACCAAAAGTTAAATCTGTAGCCTAAATCGCGTATAACTACGAAATGCAACCAACGATTTGTTCAGTTTTGGTATTACGAAGCAAGTACGCACCGATACTTTCGTACTTCGTTATTTATCCTTATCCTATATACCTTATCAAATATTTTTTTTTTGTTACGATAACTATTTTTCAGATGCCTTATCTAAGTAACACAACCACTTGGCGCAGGCGGACCGACACATTTAGATTCAGTGGGTTGGTCTTTACCCTGTGAACGCAGTTTCAGCCATTTACGTTATCGTTAGCATTTTTGTCGCGACCTCCTAGTCTATTTGGTTTGAACATGTGTCTTTATAATGTTTCCTCAGAATCGAATATGGGAATGAATGCTGCGCTGCGCTCATGTCATGGGCTCAATGACGAGAAAACTGTCACTCGGCGTCGAGTGAGCCAGCAGAGCGGACATGTCCACATACATCGTTTGTGAAACAGCACCGAGCGAGGGTGTCCATGTTTGCTCGCCACGCTGGATTGTATCAACATGTTTTCGGATCTCGCCTCTCGGCTTGATTGCGCTGAAAACGTCGTTCTATCTATTCGTTGGATTCGTTTGTGATGAATTTGGTTAATTTTAGAGTTTTATCTAGTTCGCCACCTGGTCTATGATTACGGTCTCAAACAAAAAAGGGAGAAATAGGATCAATTATAAGACCACTCGTACTTCCGTTTATCGGTCTATTTCTTCGGCACAGCTGATTTTGCTCTAAATAATGTGACATACAGGTGACCTGCTTTTTTTTTTCAGAGCATGACATTGCTTTCAATAACACAGGGAATCCTAGTATGGGAAGCAGGACTTGAGTACCTTAAAAATACTACTTACTTACATACATATAAAACTATAGTAAAATAATGTTTTAAAAATATTGTTAAGAAAACCAATTGAGGGTGGGAAAGGAAACTTTGTTCACATTCACGTTCACAGGTAGGGAAATGTTAAAAGGTATCATAAAAAATATACCTTAACAGGATATATTCGTAGAGGTTCTTGGAATTGTTGCGTTAAAAGTTTATTTTCTAATCTATTTCATCAGTGAGTAAAGCATACATAAAACACAGGGTTTTCTAAACTCGCTAGGAAAGCGATAGGATTTGTCCAGTTTTAGATATTTTTTGCTAAATATGCACTTGTTTATACGAATTATATGCTCTCTGATGGAGTTACGTTATTTGGTATATTCTTATTCAGCCTATAGTATGTATATGTAAGTAGCCAGTGAAAATCTCTCACAGCTTTCCTGCTAAGACATTCAAACATGCGTTCAATTTCACCAACTATCGCTATAAATCACTTGTGGTTTGCCGATAGTCGTGTCGAGCGACTTAACACGAATGTTCAGTTTGCCTGTTACGCCAAGATTCTAGCCGAAGATTGAGGGATAAGCTCGCCTTTGCGCCTCACGTATTATATTGTTATTGCACTGTAATTTCTGTTGTAAATTATTATTTTGTGGCGTAATGAAGAATTTTGAATCAATCAACCGTTCCCTGAATAAATCGACTATAATATCCGAAGAGAAAGATAAAAGTTGAAAATTTGCAAGGTTATTGTTTTAAGCCCAGTTCAACCGACCGCGCTTCATCTTATGGATTTTCCACTGCCGTGAACGCCCAGAGCTTTGTAACTTCCACAATTAAAACTAAAAGTGAGTGCTAAACTCGGCACAGATGAATTTTGCTAGTCCTCGTAGCCTGGCTTTTAAAATTCCGTTTTATTCTTGACTGTATTTTTATACGTTCCCGGTTTATTTATACGTCGACCCTATTAGGCCTTTGGTGTTTTATTCGGGCCAATTAGTGTGCATCATTAAAATTAACGAAGAGATATATTTTATTTTCCGAAATTGTTAGGCAGGGATGGGCGCGCATCTGTAGGTTTATGTGAGTGCGCAATTACGTTATTAGGTGATTAGTGGGCACGGGCTCCGAAGAAGTGCCCAGTTGGATCCCGTTGCCAAAGCCGAGAAGCAGAAGCGAAGGGCGGAGGAAGGCTGACCGCGCTGGTGACGGCGGCAAACCAGCGACCCCGCTCAGCCCGCGGCGCCGCCACAAACGGACTTGCTTTGAAACAAAACAAAGCAATTAATTAGAAGCCGAGTTTCGCGTACGCTTTGATTGTGAATGCCTCGATTTTCTATAGGAAGACCGAAAACTGCGAAGGCTAACGACTCCTTGCTGTTGAGTATGCGCTTATTTTGTGAAAGGTCCCCTTGCCTTTGTGCTTGGGTTTTATGAGAAGTTGTGATTAGGTTCATTTAACACGTCAAGTAGACTGTTATATTTTCCATGGCCGCGGTATAAAATGTGGCTGGGCAGCAAATAACTCCGTAATTCAGAAGCCCACACTTAATTCAATTCGGTTCCTTACGATCGTATCAAGGCAAATGTTATTATCGTTCAACTCAGCCAGTTAACTCGGTGCGCGTATCGCCTACGCCTCATATGCAACCTTCTTCTACTTAATCGTGATGTATTACTTCTATTTTGGTGTAGCGTATGTGTACTGTACATTTGTCTGTGGATGCGTGTAACGTTGGACCTTGGCATTGAATTTGGCTGGCGGGCTGTGTAGGCTGTTCAATAGGCCAATGAAAATACTCAAACGCCTCGCATTAAATACTTGGCATGGGGTTAGGCAGATTCAAGTATTATGCGATTATCCCAGAATACAAGAATAAGTTATTGTCGTCGGCATTTTGATTTTTTGATGTTTGAGTTAAACATATACTCATTATCGAAGGCAAATACAACACCAAAAGTGATCGATATGTACAATTTATTTTTTTCCAAAATATACGTTTTGTAATTATTGTAGTTATTGTAGCTTTGTTATGTGCATGAGATATAACACCCTCCTCCTATAATTAAGAATCATTTTTAACTACGATGATGAAAAAAGGCTTGCGATTTTGTTGATTTCCAAGCAGAGTCGTCTCTGCAAGGCGAACTAGTATTTCGTTTATGTTTGATTCAATGTTCATACACACATACACATACATAAGTTCACGCCGCTTTACCGGAGATGATCAACCGCCATACGGTACAGTGCTCATGATCACGAGAACTACCGTATGCATTAATCAATTTAAATGTGATCCCCCGATCCTTTGCACAGACATATATTCGGATCAAGTATCTTATTAACATGTATTGACGATTCCAAACTGTTATCAACTGCACTATTGTTATATCTGTGAGTAGCTAACATAAGTTCGGAGAGCAAACTATTAATTCATGACTAAATTGAAATATATCTAGTTTGACTGGTCTCGGGCGCGAGGGTAGGCTCCGCTGGCCGCCCGCCAGCGCTTCCATTGAGTCCTGCCTGCGCCTCCACCACCGCCGCGAGACACAAGGTCACTCGGCCGCCCTGCTCCTGCTTTCTCTATCGATTTTACAAGCTCTTATTTATTCACAAGATGCGATGCCAGCCAATCGCTTTTATTAATGATTTCTTCTTTGATCGCGCCCGACGATTTTCATTGGAGCCCACTATATGTTCTAAGTGAGGTCTCTTAAACCGTGAGTTGCTCTCTAAGCTATGCTCCCCATACAAACGTAGTTTACTAATAATTTGGAAACCGCTATTCCAATTAAATTGATATTTAATATCTAATATCAGGTAACAAATATCTGTGTCTGCATGCTTATGTTTTTTTGAAAAATCCAAACCGAATGAAATGAAAGCAAAAAGAAAATCTTCATACGAATTTTGTTTTCTCTATGGTTTGACCCAGAATACATTTACCGAAAAAACAAAGGCATGCAGACACAGATATTTGTAGCCTAATATTAGATACCAAATATCAAGTAAGTTGGAACATTGGTTTTCAAATGATTAGTAAACTACGTTTGTATCGGAGGCGAAATTTTCAGGTGCTTACGGGCCCAAAACTGTCATTGCTGTCAAGTTTGATTTTGAGGTTTTAGATTTGAAAGATGTACTCCATGATGCAGTTAGAATACGGGTTAGAGGAAAATAACAGTTTTCGTTTATCTTCAAACAAATTTAAATGTCATTGACCAGCTCAAAGTATGAAACAAAGTATTATAGGTTATGTTTTTGTGATACTTTCTTTCCCAACACTTCATTTGATTAGCATTTCGAGGATGAAAGTCGATTTCGTTCGTCGTCAATGGTGAGCACGTTTTCAAGGTGAAGAATCAGTGCGCACACCCGGCGCGGTCGGCTCCCGGTCGAGTGGTAACACCATGTAGGCAGAGCAGATGTGCGGGTGGAACCCTGACGGGCGCTCAACTCGCTCTCCGCCCCCGGACCAACCAAAAAAATCTGTGGTCAAAATATTCCTTCATTAAAAATACTACCTGAATTACTCACGGCCGACCGTGCAATTAAGCCTTGCGGGACATTTGGGAACGAACCCGTTTCTTTTTAGGGCTCCGTATCCAAAGGGTGTCAAAGAACTCCGCTGTCCGTCCGTCCATCGGTCCGTCCGTCCGTCCGTCCGTCCGCCTGTCTGTCACAGGGCCGAACCGTAATTAGTAGGCAGCTGAAATTTTCAAAGAGTGTATTTATTTTGCCGCTATAACAACAAATAGGATATGTTAAAAAATCAAATATCAAAACGTGATTTTTTATGTTAAATCTTGTACGATGGTACGGAACCCTTTGTGTGCTAATCCGACTCGCACTTAGCCGGTTTTTCAGTTTTTTAGCTAGAGAACAAAGTAACGGGGTGTCGGGTGGCGGGATGGGCGTCGCAATTACAGTTAGATTGTGCGCCCACGAAGAAGTCACCTGTAATTACTGTAGTGGCTCACTGGGCTCGAGGCCAAGGCCGGCCTCAGCTTCAGTCATTAGCGATCCTCGCGTAATTTGGAACCGGATATCTTTTTTGTTTTATTGAACAACAATCTCTAGTCTCTGTTCAGATTAATGTGTAAATATTTTACCGGTGCGCTGAAAAAAAAATATTGGTGGTAGGAGGTATGATTTTGGTCCTCGAATCCTAAAAAACACAACAAAATGGTTTTAATAACATTTTTAACTAGTTAAAGTAATAGCAAACCGAAAAGAAAACGTTTTAATAAAATACTTTTTTATATCTGCGCCTTTGCGGCATATCATGATTCACGTGAGAAAATCTAAAATAGAACCTCCTCCTTTTGTGAAGTCGGTAAAAAGGGGACGTCCTTGCGTACGAAAAAAAGTATAACTAAGCTCCTGAAAGCAAATAACATTCAATTAAATTCTTTATTCGTCCTTAGGTACACTGGGTTACACTCAAACAATGTATTTTTTTATTTGATCGTCCTAGCAAAAACCGGACCGTCATAACTTAAAAAATATAAACTCATTCTATACCTAATATATCATCTACAATAACATATCTAGAAATCAAAATGGAATCATTTATATCATGAAGTCACAATATTGATTAAAAAATTTCAACATGTATTAATTACGCATACATTAAAAAAAAATCTGATACCATTACAAACGAACTTTTCTTTCCTATTTCCCTAAATAAGAGCATACTGCAACTTTGCATAGTAACTCAAATGTTTATATTTTGTAAACCGATGCTACGTATATAATAATGTGTACATAATATGTAATCAAAGAATATTTCTGCATTCGTAGCAAGTAATCGAGTCGCAGTGCCGCGTAGCACTTCGTAGCACTGATCCGCACCGCGGGGCCGTGGCGCGCCCTCTGGCGCTACGCGTTGTAGCGATGCGCGCAAACTCTTTCGTAGCAAACACTGTCGTAGGGTTATGCTACGAGTACGCTGAACCGTATTCTATTATTTATTGCGCGAGCGTAGCCCTTTGTTTGCTGGTTGGGGTAGGTTATTTAAGTAATAATAATGTTGTTTTTGTTTTTCTTTCACTTAATTTAACTTAATTTATTTTCTTTATTGTTGCTGTCCACTCACTCTAATGCAACGGTTTGGTCGCTTATTGTTACTTCTTTATTGTAATCTTATTCATTTTCATTCTCTTTGCTATTTTTATATTGATTTATTTGTTTTGTGTATTTTGTTCATTTTAAATATTAATTAATTTATTTATATATGTTTATTGCACTCAAAATTCGGGCAAAAGATACAACTTAATGCCAGGGGCTGCTAGCACATGCTGTGCTTACTACTTGTAAGATGTTTCATAAGGTATTGTTACTATGTTGTTGTGGTTTTTAATGTGACTCAATATGCTGTATGTAAGCCAATAAATAAATAAAAATAATATTACGGTTAGTCTATGCGAGGCTATATCCTGTTAACATTAAAAACAACTTCGGTGGTTTTTAGCGATGGGCGCGCCACTATTATGTGTGCCTAACACATCGTTGGGCCAAACTAGGTTGACATTTGTCAAACGCTGGTTAACCTGACACCAGTATATGCACCGGTGATGATGTTATTTTTTATGAAAAAAATACAATATTCCAGTGAGCCAAATAATTTATGGAATTAATTTTTTATGTTTCTATTGCGACTGCTATCGATAAAAACTGTGTGATAATATAATTGTGTTTTATGTATTTTGAAGGTTTTTAGACTGAAATGTGAAAACTTTACTCATTTACCATTTAATAGTTTATTTAGCATGGACTGGTTTATCGTTCAAAGAACATTAATTGTATCCATCTTTATTCTTATGATTAAATGATTCTTCGATGTAACTGGACATGGATAGTTAATACCACACCTACAGTCATGATATAAGCCCACCGGACCGCATTCCCGAAGGAATTAGAAACCATACCAGGATCTTCCCTTTATGAGCACGGCTATATTGAACTGGATGGAAAACACGGGAATGTTTACTGCCTTTTCTACTATATTTTCATCTAACGCGATGGTACCCGGCCCGTTTAACCCTACCACCTACAGTTTGATAAATTCCGAACCATGCGAACAGCTCGCAATCGTAACGAAATGCACTTATTCCAGTGTCGAGTCAATGCCGTAGCTTCATTGTACAAATGATACATTGGATGAACGGATTTTGTACTAAACACGCAATTCAATGTTACAGTCGTTCTTCAATTAATGATAAATTAATGTTACAAAAATATATTGTAATTAACTTGAAGGTTTCCAAGCGGTTAATATTGAACGATGCAGTGAAATTACTCGGGGACGTTAACGCCGCCGTCTGTAACTGCCGCGGTCGCTCGTTATGTTCCGTCAACCAATTCATTCGGGCCCATCCGCACCATTCCGTTTCTAACCTTTCAATTCGCATTGCGCAACTTTCATTCAGCGCGATTGCACTAAGCTGGGATAGGTTTTGACCAGGTGCCTTTGCATGGTAATTAAATATAATTTACGACTTATAATAATTTCTCAACTACCAAATGTAAATAAAGAAAATTATAAAAATCGGTCGAGCCGTTTCGGAGGAGTGCGACCACAATCACTGTGACACGAGATTTTTATATATACAGGTTTTTTTTATGTGACTGGACATGATGGCTAATACCACACCTTCTGTCATGGTATTAGCCCAACACACCACATGGGAACTAGGTGCCATGCCTTCCTTATATTGCACGGCTACATTGAACTGGATGGAAAAAACGGACAATTTTCATTGCCGCTTCGACCATCGTTCATTCAATGCGATGGTACCAACCGGGATTAACCCTACCACCTAGTAAGTAAGGAAGGGGACCTACAGTTTAACGTGGAATCCGAACCTGTCTCAACGGTCGAATGGTCACCCATCCAAGACCAGACCGGACCCAGCGTTGCTTAACTTCGGAGAGCGATCGCCGAAGTGTCGCGCCACGGGCCACTGAGGCTGACTGAGGTATTTTATATTTCCCAGTACGTGACGATAAAACGGAAGCAGGTAATAGAGCTAGTCAGCACAGCTATCAGAAAATTAAAATAAAAATTTTAGACCGTGCGGCCAAAAAACTATAAGTATTTCAAGAAAAAACAAAAAAATCAATACCCTTTTGCTGCAATTAAGTACTGCACTGCCGCTATACAGGCTGGTTACGTTACTCAGCCCTTTTTTTCACCACGTGCTGATTTATTTTAATCGACACTTAAAGGGCCTTTATTACTAAAGTTTTTTTTTTTTTTTTATGCGACCTGACATGGATGGCTAATACCACACAACTACCGTTATGATATTAGCCCAATACACCACATTCCCGAAGGAATTAGGTGCCATGCCAGGACCTTCCCTTTATGAGCACGGCTACATTGAACTGGATGGAAAACACGGACAATTTTTCATTGCCGCTTCGACCATCTTTTCATCCAATGCGATGGTACCAACCCGGGCGGGCTTAAACCCTACCACCTAGTAGGGGAAGGGGACCTACAGTTTTACATGGATTCCGAACCATGGAGCAGCTCGCATTCGTGACGAAATGCACTTATCGAACTCTGAAAGACAGTGGTGCAAGTTGGTATTGAACCCGGGCCTCTGGTACGCTAGGCCAGTCCCCGCGCCACTAGGCTACGAGCCGCTCAAAAAAGTGCTGATAGTATTGATATCTTGTGCTGGTATTGATTGCAAGGTGCTAAGAAAGGCCCTTATTCGTCGTTTTGAACAGATACAATAGTATGAAGTAACACGCGTCGAGTGTATCTGAATTCACGCTTGTCCAAATGGCGCGGCGTGCGTGGCCGCGCGGGCGCGCGCAATTAGTGGAAATAATTACAGCGCGCCAATTTGACCGCGGGCGATACGGACCGCGCGCCGACTGACATCGCCCCTACCTCCCCCCACCCCACCACACCACACCCCACCCGCGCGACGCGCAGCTAGCGGCACTGTGGAATAAAAAACACTTTAGGGTTCCGTACCCAAATGGTGAAAACGGAACCCTATTACTAAGCCTCCGCTGTCCGTGCGTCCGTCCGTCCGTCCGTCCGTCCGTCCGTCCGTCTGTCACAGGGCTGTATCTCAGTAACCATAACAGATAGACAGCTGAAATTTAGCCCCCATATAAAAAACTTGTTTTTTTTTTTATAAATCTTGTTCGATGGTACGGAACCCTTCTTGTGCGAGTCCGACTCGCACTTGGCCGGTTTTTGAAAGCACGTTTCTATTGAATCTATCAGATGTACTGTGCAAGGGTTGTTCCTAATATGATGTTAAGTCAATGATTGTTAAGCACATCAAATTATTTCTAATGCGTTATAACGTGAAATATGTTTTTTTATTTGCGCTATAAGCTTTTATAATTATTACATTTTAAGTACAGTCTATCTAATTATTATTTTGATTTTATTACATCGGAAATATTGATAAAACCATTTTTATTAAGTTTTTTCGAATAATTCTTTTGTTTCGTCTGTACGTATGTCGATTTCATTTCTACCCATATCGTGGTGATAGATAAGAACATTTTGTCCGCCAACTTGGTGCGTCGCCATCTTAAATTTGGTGTGATGTAATTTTATTTTTCGTATTGTTCTCAGCAAACCCTTTTATTTGATACCAATATCATGGGGGTGCATACAAATAACTAGTGCGCCATCTTTGCGAGTTCACTTTACAATTATTACAATAATTACAATTATTTAGAATTAAAATTCAAAATAATTTATTGCACAGACATTTTAGTGCAGTGCAAATACGTCGACGTTGCTGTTTACGCCGACTCCACGTTTTTATATTAATATCGGTAATTCGAGTTTTATTTTGATAGCTTGAAGAACCAAGTAAAACCACAGAATAAGGCGTAAAAGTTTGTTAGGGTTTGACGTTTTACGTAACTTCCCTAAACGCCAATTTAGTTGACTGACCATACAGGATTAGAACGCGGTGCGACCTTTGGATATCCAAACAAAAACGTTTTATCATAATTTTAAAAATCGCTTTACAATGTCGTTGCATAACCTCAGATTAATATTTCAGCTAGGCATTCGAACTTGGACCGATTTCGCGTGACCTTAACCGCGGCACAGGGCCGGGGTAACGTGTTCTCCGCACACGATTGTGCGAAGCGGCGAACCGTGCCAACAATGTCGGCCGCCACGTGGCAACACCGCCTGCATTGCCAGCGCCGCCGCGCTAACTCACCGCGCGCCCCTCAGTGCCTTCGACACTCGATTATTCACGAACGACCTAAGTTACAATTCAGCGATGCCACCGTCGGCGATGTGCGAGCGCTGCGGGAATGGATTGTTTTAGGACTTATAAAGTCAAGAAACTATTAAATGTATTTGAAGTCGAACGCTAGAGAAATATTTGTGGAATAACTCCCGATGTCAAAGTAAATGTTTACATGGACGAAAACTTGGCGTTCCGTTCACTGATTTATACTTACATACATTCATACCTTCACGCCGCTTTCCCGGCGGGGTAAACTGAGATGATAGAGCGCCTTACGGTACGATCTCAGCACACCTCTTTCGCTTCATCACACATTCAAATACTCTACGGTTACGGGTGCTACGTACCTGATCTTTACGAAGGATTGCATCGACTGCTCTATAGGGTCAGTAAACAGTAGAATGCACTCCTTCTAACGGCATTTCCCGCAAAGTACAACCTGATGTCCTTCCAAAATGGTGTGAAGAAGCATCTGGCCGGCCTGCGTGTCTTTCGCAGCCTCCGGGAAGTTTGAAGTTCGTCGTGCACCACTCAATCGTCACAAAAATCCTGTTTGGCATCAGACGCTAGAGCCAGTCCTAGGTTACCTAAAGTACGAATATATAAGAATTAAATATGTTTAAATCTTTGTTGTCCGTAACGCAGGTAAAACGTTACATCAATGGAGGCATTATTACGGGGGAAGGGACTATCAACAAATTACAAATTATAGGTTAATGGATAGACAATAAGAACAGAAAGTGTTACTTTGCTGGTTTATTTCCAGCCATTCATAAAGTAGCTCTTATTAAAGCTTTCTTTAATTTATGTTTCCTTGCTTCACGGTCGATTCTTATTACTTCGTGAATACGGCGTGTTGGGCTAGTAAGAAAGTAGGTGTGGTATGAGACCTCCATGTCTAGTTACATAAAAAAGGTTTTCCGGTGTCGGTAAACCAGCCCTGAGGCCCATCTTTGCTACCTCGCAATCTACAATTCAATAAACATTTCTTAGGCAACACGAATTCTGCGATATTTTAACGAACCGAAGATTACTGGTTAGCACAGTAGGGACCTAGGTCACTGATTAAACAACGCTTACACGTTGCACTCGAGTCCAAATATTATGTTGACGGTGACTCAGCTGGAATTTCAGTTTCAGCGTTCGCGGATCGATAGCGATAGAGCTTCAGACACGTGTCGATAACGTTCTCGATGCAAACAGAATACATGCTGGCCCAAAGTGTTATCGCAAAGTGATGGTATGAGGACAATATGCGTATTTGCCGAGACGGATTTCGCCACCATTATTTTAAAGAGAGCACAAGGTGGAAACACCGTTATATGGAAAACCTTGCCACCATGTGTGGAAATTGTAGATTTTTTAGCAATCAACTGAATATTCTAGCTGGTAATACATTTTCACCAAAGTTAAAATTATCTACATGCGTATGTCAGAATATATTCGGTAAAATCTTAACAAAAATAAGATACTGTTAAAAAGTATTAAAGTCATTATTGCTAGACCAAATCGGCATTTAATAAGAGCATACAAAAAGTATATTATTTTGTCCTTTCAGCACTTATTTTAAATATTATATCTTTACGCAATTTTGAATGAAATCATTCGTCGTTGCAATCTGAATGTCCCTCTCGCTAAATCGCACAACATGAAAACTCTAGCAACTGCATGACTTACATCTCCATTAAGAGGATAATGAGGTGAAAAAATTCCATACAATGGCTCTAGTCGGTTTCCTCAGTCAAATAAAGAAATATTTTTTCCGAAATTTCGCACATTAAATAAATCAACTGATAGTTACGTCTGTACGTTTTTGTCTTTTTGATAATTTAACTTGTATCCATGATATACGCCGTATTGTATTTGTATACAGATTGGGGACATATAAAACGGATACGATAATAATTTATAAAAACAATAAAAACGTCAAGACGTAGCTCTCAGTTGATTTATTTAAGGATGTTCCGACCCATACAATGTTTTTTTTACACAGAACGCAAAAAGTATTGCACTTTAAGGCACGAATTCGTCAAAAATATTAAATATAGCCATAGCAGTTGCAGCGAAAACATATTCACAATTTCGAGTTTAATGGTTTCGTTGTAATTGCCGATTAGAAGTTTGACACCGTTAGATGGCGCTGTTAAATAAAAATCGTATTTAAATAAATTGTAACAAAACCAATAATCCTGAAATTGTGAAATTCTTTTCGCTGCAAGTAATATGACTATATTAAACTTTTATTATTAATTCGTGGCTTCAAGTACAATACTTTTTGCGTTATGTGTGCAAACAACTTTATATAGGTCGGAACAGCCTTAATGTGCAAATATCAGAAACATATTTCTAATTTGAGTGAGGAAACAGAGACGAGCCATTGTGTGGAACTTGTTCACCTCATTATCCTCTTAATCGGAAAATATTATATAATGTTCTCAACATGTATCGAACAAAATGATTACATGTATAATACAATATATATTTCGTTAAAGCTTATTCTGAGCATCGTCTCGATAGACATCAAGAGGAGCGGAGTCCATGTAAACGCTGGTTAATTAATACCCCTGGGAGCCGCAAAGCCGCCGCCCTATATAAACACGAATACTTGTCGATACGCCGAGCCAGGGTGTACGGTTGGGAGGAATGGGCCAGCGAGGAAGGAAGAACAGGAGCGGCGACCAGTGGCGCGACGCCTTGCGATTCGATAAGCAGGGTGAAGGACATCCGAGCGCGATTGAGTTATATCCGTATCCGAGTATCATCCGTGGTTCGGATTCCAAGTAAAACTCTAGGCCCCATTCCTTAATTACTAGGTGGTATGGTGAATCCCGCTCGGGTTGGTAACGTCCCATTGAATGAACGATGGTCGAAACACAGATGAAAATAGTACGTGTTTTCCATCCAGTTCAATATGTAGCCTTGCAGCATAAGGATGGTCCTGGCATGCCACCTAGTTCCCATGTGGTGAGTTGGACGAATTTCATGACAGTAGATGTTGTATTATCGATCCATGTACAGGTACATAAAACATATAATTATTTGTATGTTTCATGAAAGCCAAATATATACTTGTTTGATACGTATTTATATGTAAATAAATAATTTTAATTACAAATTTGTCAACGCTCTACGTACGCTTTCCATCCTATACTAAGTATTTATTTTATATTTATTCTTATTTTCTATCATAGTAAAGCTTTTATTTGCATACTAGCTGCGGTACCCGGCTCCGCTCGGGTTAGTGTCGGCTAAATTATCTCATGGATAAAAAGTAGCCCACATGACTGGTCCAAAATAGGGTCAAACTGGTCCAGGACAATGTATCCATGTACCAAATTTAATCAAGATCGTTCGAGCCGAAATAGCATGATTTAATGAGAAACATCCAATAATTCCCATTTAGATCTTCGTTGACGTTTGGTGACTATTTAAAAAAAAAACATTTGCCGCGAGAACCTTTCTGCACTTTCACTGCTACATTGCTTACCTAGTAAGTAACGTGTAACGTAGGTAAGTTTTGCGTGGACTCCAACCCACAGCCAGCCTCAACATCGAAAACAGTAACCCATCTCGAACCTGACTGCTCCCAGAGATGCTATACATTGATAAAATACGCATATAAATCAGGTAAGTGGTTCGCATGTTATAAGACTTTAAGACTCACTATTTACCCTTCTGGTAATGAAGCGTTATATTATGTAATCTATAAGTTTTTAGTAGAATCAGGCTAGACGTAGATACAATGCACATCTAAATCGAGTAATTGGTTCTCAAGGATTTTATTCTTTTGGTCGCTCCTCCGGCGATTTAGCGTGATGCCAAGTAGTCCTAAAGTTGCAGGAAATACCAAGCCGTACTTCAGTAAAAGTAAGCGCTGCCGCCGCATAGCATTGCAGTTTGTATGACAGCCCCATCTTAGCGTAAGCGGAACTGAATTCTATTTAGCCAATCCTAATTCCCGGGTAGTTAAATGTACATGTACTAAGTTTTACAAATCGCTAGTGCCTTGAAAATTCGCCAAACGGACACCAAACAGTCACGACGTCTGCCCTCCCCCCGCCGCCGCTCCCCGCCACCGCCCCCGGCTCCTCTCCCCCTAGTGTGAAGTAGCGCTACCGGCATCGTTTTCGCAGCCCCGTGAAAGTTCTAAAGCCCATGGGCACATAAATTGTAGCCTATGTGTTATTCTGATGTATAAGCTATATTATTGTAAAGTTTCATTAGAATCCATTCAGTAGTTTTTACGTGAAAGAGTAACAAACATCCATCCATCCATCCATCCATCCATCCATTATTACAAACATTCCCCTTTATAATATTTATTAGATATATTTATATTAGAATAGATATTAGATAGGGCAAATACCTACCGACCCACTTCATGAACTACCGACGAAGAATTGTAAAAGATCGCGGAGTGATATCATGCACGGAACGAGCCACATTGTTTGCTTCAGTGTTTTAAAATCAGGTTGAAAAAAACGTCATTACTGCACTTTAAAAAAAAATGTGTCTAAATTATTTATCGGTTTAAATTGTTTTTAATACACCATCGATTGTTTTAACATCCTGATCTGTCCTATCCTACTGATATCATAAATTGGAAAGTGTGTATGTTCATTTGTTCCGCCTTTACAGAGCAACGAATCAACGGATGGATGTGTTTTTTTTGCAATGCAAACGCCGGAGAGTAACATAGTTTCAGATCATTTATTTCTTTCATTAGATGTATTACACACTCAAATTCGTCATTTTTTTCTGTCGGTTCACTTACTTCTGGCGGAAGAGCCGACAAGAAGCTTCGCCAGGTTTGTCGTTTCATAGACTTTTATTAGAAAACATGTCGATATTGTTGCGAGCGGAGCCGGGTACCCCAGAAAATCTACAGTCATAAATAATTTTGATGTCGGTGGCTCTATCGTTCGCTCTCAAACTTTCGTTCGATAACTTCGAAATTTCAGATTAGTTTTAATGGAATTTAAAATAAGTTAACCCTTGTTTATTATTTTGTGGATGTAAAAAGATACCCGTATATAGTGCATATTAATTGCAGATAAAATGGTTTTCAAAGCTTCCATGCATGCGTATATTCTCAGAGCACTCTGGCAAGTTGAAAGAAGTTATTCACGCCAAAACAAAACAATCGAGCACCCGCGTTTGTGATTATAACAGCGCTGCTGGATGGTGAGGTAGCTCGTGGTGCAGCGCCGCAAGAGCGGTGAATAAAACATGGCGGCGATGCAGCGGGGCGGGCTGAGGGAGGGGGTGGAGTAGAGGAATAGGGAACGGCAGGAGGTTGGAAGGGGAGTGGTTCCAGTTACGAGCTGTCCTCCCACCATAGCTTGTTGCCCAAACATTTACATTTTCTGAAATGGAGTTTTCTATATCAGAATCGGATAATTGAAAATATCTAAAACTAGTGGTTGCCTGAGCTGTAGACTTCGTCTTTTGAAAATTTTTAAATGTTTTTAAATTACTGTATCTACTAAATATATATATATATATAAATATCGAACCAGCTTGCAAAATTTTAAGAGAATCGGTTGAGTAATAGGTCGCGTAGAGGAAAACAGCTTTTTTGCAAAATTGCTCCACCATTTTGAAAAAAATTCAAAATCTGGCTCGACCAAAAAATCTATACAAATATCGATCCCGCTTACAAAATTACACGCGAATCGGTTGAGGAATGCGATTGTAGAGGAGAACAGTCGGAAATACGAAAGCATTTTTGCCCAATCTTGAAACTGAGACCTTGCTACGGTCGGTCAATAAATGTATTGCATACTAACTTGCAATAGTATAAACAAAATCGTGAAACTACTGTACTTACAATATATACGGGTTAGCAATAAAGTTTCGCATTTGTGCGAGCACTCTAATATGTGGACAGAGAAACTGTAATATAAAATAGAATTATGCAGAAACAAAAAAATTATAACAATATTAAACTTATTACCACAACATATTCCTAACCATGGTAGTCATTGTGAGACTATATTTCTTTATATAGTAAACCTTATTTTGAAGCGAGTTCTTCAAGTTATTACAGACGTGCTTTTGGTTTTCGTACCGGTGCGTCTACAGCTTTTAACTGTAGCGCCAATTTTTGATTTAGATGTATTGAATTTATGATTCAGGCATAATATATTTTTTCCTCCTTTAGAAAATGTCTACAGTCGCGATTCGTTATAGTTACAAATGGATTTTTGTTATAAACAACGTTTTACGTACTCGATCAACCGAACACAATAAATCAGGCGGTGAAAGTTTACACTAATGTTGCGTTCACTTTGTAAAAACGGTTTCAATGGAGAGGAAAGAATAAAAAAGACCCATATAAGAGTCGAATTGATAATCTGAAAGAGCTCGGATGGGAAGAGTAACATCGTCCGGGAAATACCTTTGTTAATCCTTGGTCTTGGGGGTGCTCCCGTGCGTCCCCGCCGCCGCCGCCGCAGGCTGCGAGCTTCGCCCCCGCACCTGCCCCGCGCCCCTCCCCACCCCCGCCTCCACCTCCGCCGCCAGCCTTGCCAGCGGTTCGTAACGTGAATGGTTTTACATTTGAAATATGTCTAGAAAGAGGTTAAAGCGTGATATCATGGATAAAAAGGGAGGAGATATGGCATCGGGCGCGTCTACTATGGGAACCGCTGTCTCAATTTTTTTTTAAACTATTGTCCCCAACTTAAACTTATATGCCACATGCGCACATAGTCGCAGACATATTGGAGGGTTTGTGTGTGAATGGGAACTGACTCGAGGAAAGCTATTTTAGAGCACATTCGCGCGCGGTCGCGATGTTTCGACTGTATAGCATACGACACGCCGCCGGATTCCCATACAATTATATGGTAATTTTGATCATATAGCGGAGACCCGAGATCAAACGCATGCTACTGCTCCTTTCTTTATCTTCAGTGGGTGATATCAACGTATGATGCATTGTATACCTAAATGGATTAAAAAAACCTTGTATAAAATGTGTCGGGCATACATCAAGTGAGATACCCAATTATCCAGTAATCTGAAAATTGCACGGTCTGGTCCTGGTTTTACACTAAAATAGGCATGATACATTGTATGTATTTAATGGCTACCACATTACCGTTATCTCATTAATTTGTGGCTCTACAACTACAAGCATAGTAGTAGTCAATTTTAGAAAATGATCACGAACATTTTTTTGTCTAGTCATTTCGCAGTTGTGGTCATCAGCAGGATTCGAATCCTCCTTCCCAAGAATGGCCAGACCAAAAACGTTTGCTGATTATTTTTAAAATCTAATTGGATGCCGTTTAAGGCTGCGTATGAAGCTAGACAAATTCCCGATTTCCCCCCCACCCCTCCGCTAGACGCCTAAGCAGCAGTGGCGCCGTGAATCTTAGGACAAAACTAAAATGAGATATTGTTAGAGCGACACCTATACGCCGTCGCTGGAACTTCGTGAAAGTTGTATCGATCCCGCGGCAAGTCGTCAATGATCATACAACCAATCACAAGGCTCGAGATCACCCGCCATATTATTCACATTGCTGCTAGAAAACAGCCACCACTTCGTCAGACATCTACTTCATGAAAGGATTTACTATTTTCACATTGATCGTCAGCAGCTGGTTGGCGTAGCGCGTGAGACGTCTTATCTACAGTTATTGTTCGATGGGGGTGTCGGTTCGAATCCTGTAGGTTGCAAATTTTTTTTTTCTGTTTTTTTACTTTTTATTGTTAATGGTGTATAGTATATAATTATAGCGTGGGTTAGACTTAATTTGTGATTCTTTATTACGACGTAATGAAACCGAACCATTTTTGAAGAAGCTGATAACTGGTGATGAAAAGTGGATCACGTACGACAAGAACGTGCGAAAAAGGTCGTGGTCAAAGGCCGGTCAAGCTTCACAGACTGTGGCGAAACCCGGGTTAACTCGCAACAAGGTGATGCTGTGTGTGTGGTGGGATTGGAAGGGCATTATTCATTATGAGCTGTTACCACCAGGCAGGACCATCGATTCTGAACTCTACTGCGAACAACTGATGAGATTAAAGCAAGAAGTTGAGAGAAAGCGGCCGGAATTAATCAACAGAAGGGGTGTGGTTTTTCATCATGATAACGCTAGACCTCACACATCTTTAGCCACTCAGCAAAAACTAAGAGAGTTTGGCTGGGAGGTGTTAATGCATCCGCCGTATAGTCCTGACCTTGCACCTTCAGATTTCCACCTGTTTAGGTCTCTTCAGAATTCTTTAGGCAATGTCAGGTTAACATCACGAGAGGACTGCCAAAACCACTTGTCGCGGTATATTGATCAGAAGTCCCAATATTTCTATAGCAATGGGATCATGTCCCTACCTACAAGATGGCAAAAAGTTATCGAACAAAATGGTACCTACATACTTTAGTTAAATGTAAATAAACCATATTAAAAAATGTTTTGAATTTTCTTAAAAAATGCGAAGAAACTTTTTCCCCAACCTAATACCAATTCTGAGAAATAAAGCATAATGTGAAAAAATCGACCTATTTTCGCGATTTTTTTCTATCGGGCCAATGTTATGCTATTGGAACAATAATCATTCAGATTAATCGGATATAAGTGAAGTTTCATATAACGCAATTTTAGCATGATTAGTTCAATGTTCTCTGAGAAATTAAGACAAAGCTAAGTGCGATTTAGCGTCATACAGAGCCTTAACCACGAATTAATAAAATATGCCTGCTCATTTAAGGGCGCACAAAATGCACGATATCAAACATCTCGTAACACTAATAACGCCGAATTCTTGCCGAATTTGCTAGGCCTGGACGCGTTCGATGTGCTAAAAATATTAAAAACCTCGAAACAGCCCGTCTTATTAATTAAAAAAATACAACTATTGCACTACAACTAGTGCACTAATAAAGTAAGATTTTTTATTTAAAAATTCCAAAAAAATCATAGGGTATTTCAATCAAAGGTTTTTTTCTTTGCATAAACTGTAAATTACTGCATTCGTCTTGTTTATATAAAGAAAATCGTAGTATACTACAAGATATATTACGGACTTTAATCGACATTTTTTCTTTCAATATGTGCAATCTCAAGACATATGTTACTGAAACTATTGAGATCGTCGCCTCCTTGTGTGCGCTCGCTGTAACTTTCAATTCCCTGCTATGTGTTGTTCATGAGTTACGCAATCAGGTTTTTCATTTAAAACCACATTAGTGTTCTTATGTCGAATTAAAATAATTTTGACAGATGTAGTTTGTTAGGTGGACGACGGCTTTAACACCAGAAAATACTTATAGTACTTTGTATATTATTGTATTTATATGTATATTATTGTATACTTTTTTAGTTAGTTATACCTATTTTGACCCCTTTCGCATTGAGGGTTTCGGTTTTTTTTTATCTCTGTTCTTTGTCTCAAACTGTTTTAAAAAAAAATAGGCAGGAGCATTTAGACATAAGGCCGCGTTCAAAGCAAACCGATTGTCAGCCGCTGACTGAGCGGGCTCACTGGGATTCCGAGTGTGAACGTGAAGTCATGAACCGACTTCAATAAAGGAGGAGGTTCTCAATTCGTCTGTATGTTTTTTTTTTTTTGCTTTTTTTATGTTTGTTACCTCATAACTTTCGTCTGGGTGAACCGATTTTGATGATTATTTTTCGTTCATACTTCGCCGACAGTACGCGTAGGCCAATCGGCTACCGTGGTGCGTAATGGCGCAGCACAATAATCGGCCGCCGAGAGTCAGCGACTACGCATAGCGTAAAAGCGTATTTTCAAGTTCGGCGTGAACGAAAGGTTGAATATGTATGGAAAATCTTTTAACTGCGTAACGCGCGCTCATTGTCGGTGGGTGACAATCCGTTTGTTTTGAACGCGGCCTAAGTGTTTTTTTTTTTTATTTGGACGGAAAAAATATACAAACCAGTGAATTTTAATTGCAGGTTTGTTTAATGAGTTAATCGAATCCGCGGATCCATCAGTTTGTGACGTAACTTCGTGTCGTTTGGCTTGTTACCATTCATTTAAATAAATAAAATTATAATTTTAAGAACTCGCGAACTCATAATTGTTTCTAAAAACATTGTTTGCTTGTAACTAGAGTTTGCGTACGTATATACATATATCACTGCAGAAGGGGCAGAAGGACAGTGTTATGCAATACAGCAGAGCATTCTCCATGGTAGAGATGATAGAACACAGATAAACATATATTCTCTAAGTTTACGGGAGCTACGTACCAGGAATATTTGAGTAATGAAAACCACTTTATAGAGGTTGTCAAAGCGATTTTCTGAACGGAAGGATTCCGAAGCACGGTATTTCGATGAATTTATTATTTTACGTCGAGAAAATCTCTCTGACGTGAGCTGTTTTCTCGACTGAAAGTTACCTGATTCCTGAGCACGGAATTCCAAGAATAGGCCTCCTGACCGTTTCTTCATCAATCCCGTCGCGGTACCTTCTCTTAGGCCGCCATATTTGTATTAGTAAAACCGTACAAGTAATAAACATTGGCGCTGGTGGGACGAGTTGTTCGCTGCTCTCGGGCGCAGATTTCCCACCGGATCCGTTCTCATAATATAACGTCACGCGCGACGCGTATAAGGAATCCCTTCCCTAAGCTTTCCTCGGCGAGTGTGTACATAATGGAATTTTCATGAACATTCAAACGTGACGTGCTGCAACACGCCCACGCAGATCTGCCGTGCGCTGCGCCGTCCGCCCACGCACCCGTGAAACCGAAAATATCGCAGCCATGGCTTATCGAAGAGCTGAAAGCGTACGCGTGTAGGCAAAGGGCATTGACGTTATTTCATGTGGTGCATGTCACAATTTTTATTTAATCACGCAACCATCGCGATGTTACTGGATTAATTCATACTGATATTATAAATGCGAAGGTAACTCTGTCTGTCTGTTACGTATTTTGATGAAATTTGGTATAGAGAGAGCCTGGCAAAGGACAAAGGCTTCCTTTTGTGGCGAAAATTAAGCTCGAAGGGGTGAAAAAGGGAATCAAAGTATGTATCGGGAACTCATATAACATATATAGGAAAGGAACCAAACAATATCTGTCATGGCTGCTCCTCTAGCACAAGCCTAGCTTAGTTGAGGACAAGCTGCATCTATGTACTAGTTCTAACTTTATTTTTGCAATCAATTTATTTGATTTGATTTGATTTGATACAATGTTAGGTTCAGCCCGACATCATTCCGAAACGACTTTGACCCGAGCGAAGCCGGGTACCTCAGCTAATGGTACATATTAAATAGAAATACGATTAGCATGACGTTTGTTGGCTGGCGTGTCGGTCGGTTCGTACAATATTATGGTCTTTACAATCAACACGAGTTCAAGACCCTCATTTCTTTCAGCCAGAATTTGTGAAAAAATGCGAGGAGGTGGTGTTAATGTGACTGGGCATGGTATGACTAATACCACACCCACTGTCATGATATTAGCCCAACACACCGCATTTCCGAAGAAAATAGGTGCCATTCCAGGACCTTCCCTTTATACGAGCAAGGCTACATTGAACTGGATGGAAAAGACGAATATTTTTTCATTGCCGTTTCGACCATATTCCATCCAATGCGATGGTACCAACCAGGGCGGGTACCACCCTAGGGGTGGTAGGGTTAACCCTACCACCTAGTAGGGGAAGGAGATATATAGTTTTACATGAATTCTGAACCATATAACAGCTGGCATTCGTAACGAAATGCACGTATCCAACTCAGAAAGAGAAATAAATGTGCATGAACGGAGCGGGGATTTGAACCCAGACCTGTTGGATGAAAGGAATTGCCTGCTAAAGTGCTGGTTTTAAGCATGAATCAGTTATTTTCACAGCTTTGTTTCATTACAATGTGTACTTTATTCACTTTCTACATTGCATATTCGTCGAAAAATGCGAGTCAATTGCCTTGGTAACAAAAATATAGATGGCTTCAGTTACAGTTTTCTTTTCAGCACTGGTGTTGCCATTCTTCGCGATAACACCTGAGCGCACGGCAATTAGGATGTGCACCTGGCAACGGCCTGCCGAGAGCGTGGCAACACAATTGCAGCAGCCCATTGCCAGTGGCAATTTGCCTAGGTTATGCTTCGATACTGCTAACAATGTTAACAATTGTATGCTAGAAATGTTTCGATTTTTTATTTTATGGGATCGTTATCTCCAGCTGAAGATGTGTACGTCGTTTATAATGTATGCCATTGTGGAATCATCTAACATACTAAGGTTAACGAACAATCATATATTTTCAGCATGAGGGTGACCTGAACCCACTTTTAGTCAATTATTGATTAACTATTAAGATTATAAGATAGAGATAGTGCTGGACTTAAATCGAATTATTGTAAAAGAATAGATAACAATGTTAGGAATGTATTGAGAAAATAAACCCAGCAATAAAAATAATAAAGAAAATAAATCAGCCCGTTTGCGGTGTTCCGAAAGACTAAAATTTTTTTTCGCAACGAGATTATACATTAAGGATTTAAGAATATGTAGTATTTTGTAGATGTTTTTATTGAGAACATGCAAGACTTAATGTTAAAATACTTAAAAATAATATCCTTTGAATTTAATTCTATATTTATATACAAAACCAATAAAGTATTTTTCCAAGCGCATGGTATGCTTGCTTACTTTCACTAGGTAGTAGAAAAGACAGACATGGCCAAAAAAATATGATATGTGGTCGTCCGGTTTAACAATAATACCTATTTTAAGTAAATATTGTACTAGCCCGACTCAGTTCGGGTCAATGTCGTTTTGAACATTCAGCCGAGCGAAGCCGGTTAAAGTGTGGTCAGAAACCTCGGTCGTCTACAGAGTAACTCACCACTGTTCTATTGTAATCAGAGTAGAAATCATTATTGCACCCCTTGAATATCTAGTCTAGTGCACCGGCTTAGGCTTTGCGTTGTCTGTCAGTCAGTAACGATACTGTTCTCCGATATCTACTTATATATTAACAAAACAACTTCAATCTTTTCAGACTAAAATATTCTATCCGTGAGGATTATTCCGAGCACGCTCTTGAATTCGCCTTGGGCCAGTGATCTAGTAAATCTATTGCTGGACTGTCAGTCCTACATACGCATCCACTGCTTTAATTTGAACTCTCGAATGTACGTGCCTACTCATCGTGCAATTGGCATAATTGTGTTAATATAACTTCTGTAGGTCCTAGGCCTCTTCGAAGTTATTGAACGTTCGAATTACCACCGTGAAGTTGTCATCCGATTGTGACTCGCGAGTTATCGTGCCCCCAAGAAAATTATACTCCAAGTTCAGGTGCTATTTCCGGGAGCGCCCACAATTACAGCTGGTCGGCGCGAAATGTCAATGTTTGCGCCGTGGCGGCGTATTGTGGCAGTACCACAGAAGAGAAAAGGAAGGAAAAGTGGCATCTGGTCGTTATCGCGACTCCAGTATTACTCAAAGAGTGCCACACAGTTCCAACATCGCCACCGCGCGCGAATATGCCCCAGAAATGTGCTCGCCAATCGTTGGTTTGTTAGTTTTAGCAAATTAGAGACAGCGGGTCTCCTAGCAGACGGTTAGATGGTACATCTCCTTCCTTCTTGATCTGAGGTCAGTTCGATGACGTAGGCCCTTCTCACACGGAGGCATTGGCAGGGGACTGGGGTTTTGTCCGATTTTTAGTAACACTATTTCGAGTTAGAAAGAACTGAAATAATGAACCGTTTGTAGGGCATTTCAACAAAATTGTGACTTAGCTAAAAACAACGTTAATGACATGTTCGTTATGATGTGGCCCTCTAACAAAAATAAATGAATTTAAAAGTACATGAATATTATAATTGGCGTTGTAGTTGTAGCATACATCTAGTGTAGCATACATACACTGCGACTAGCAAAGGTTTTTGTATGGCATATAAGAAGCTGAATTTATAAGTCATTGTTTCCAGTGGTGATACGATAGTGTTCGTTGTGGTATCTCGTCTCGAAGACCGCAGTTTCGAATCCCAGGGTATGCAATTCTTTCTATTTGAACCGATACTGAACGGGTAGTAATCCATATCGTGGTAGTACCCAAATACTCGTAATGAGAGATGGAGATATTTGGCAACTATAAAAATCGCGCAAAATCAACGCTGTGAACACATGAAATAAAAATCTCCCGAACGAGTGACATGACGATATCAATTTAGCTTCTTTATCGCGGAACGGCAACAGGGGCCCACTTACAAATACCGCCAGCTTTATTGTCCCCTTAAGTGGCCTAGTCGCATAAATCTGACTTTTAAAACCGCCGCGAGACCATCCTCGCAGACGGGCCGGAATTTAATTCGATTCAACGCAGGCAGCGGCCCCGTGTCGGGCCCGCACTGCCCGTGCTTGGCGAGCGAGATCTCCGGTTACATTTCCACGGAGGAAAAGCTATTTGTGCTCCGCTTTCACTCGACACGTTCCGTTGCATAACAATTACAATCCACTGGATGTTATTTTTAGGGTTCCGTACCCAAAGGGTGCCAACGGAACCCTATTACTAAGCCTCCGCTGTCTGTCCGTCCGTACGTCTGTCACAGGGCTGTATCTCATGAACCGTAATAGGTAGGCAGCTGAAATTTAAACAGAGTGTCTATTTATTTTGCCGCTATAACAACATATAGGTAAAATAAAAAAAAAAATAACCATACAAAAATCCTGATTTTAGTGTGTTAAATCTTGTACGATGGAACGGAACCCTTCGCGTGCGAGGCCGACTCGCACTTGGCTGGTTTTTTATGTAACTGGACATGGATGTCTAATACCGAACTGACCGTCAGATATTAGCCTAACACACCACATGGAAACTAGGTGCCATGCCAGGACCTTCCTTATATAGCTCGGCTGCATTGAACTGGATGGAAAACACGGACGATTTTCATTGCCGCTTAAGTAAGGAGTAAGTCATTTTACGTGGAATCCGAACCACGGCCAGCCTCAACGGTTAAAAGAAGTCACCCATCTTATCCCAACCTAACCTCGCTCAGAGGTGCTTACCCAGCTTATCGATTCGCAAGGCGTCGCACCACTGGGCTACCGAAGCTGACAATATCGTATATATCGTTGCATGTATCGATACTATGCGTACTGCTCCAAATGGAACAACGCAAATTTGACATAATTAAAAATAAATTTAAAAATAAATATAAAATACAGTTAATTTTAATGAAATAATGAATAAAATAATAATAATTTTAATATGCAACCCCAACCCCAAATCGCATTCATATCCCACACTTACACGCACACAACCTAACACTCCCTCACAGACTCTTAATCACCATGACACCAACCCACACCCTCTCACACTTTTAAAACTTAATATTCGCTTAATGTAATTAATTAATATGCTCATTTTCATGTTTAATTTAAGTTTAGATTTAAGCAAGGTTATCTACGCTTTGATAGCAGTCAACTCAAATTGTAAATTTTATATCTGTGAAAACATGCTTTTGGCTTTTGACAATTACATTGTCCATTTTTGTATATGAATTGTGAATAAGCTGTTAGTTTTCCAATAAATAAATAAATTAAAAAAAATTAACGTATACAATTGATTTCGGTGATCGTATCCCAGAACATTTATTTATCTTTCGGGAACACATTTTATAACCAAATTTAAGCAACATCCATGGACCTTGATTAGCATGCCCTCGTATGCAAATTAGTTTATGTGTAAATAGGAATGTGATTTTTTGAATGTATTCATATACGTAATAGAATAAATATACTGTGAACTTCTATATCCTTCCGATACACGCTTCGGATCTATGTGGATCTGCTCTCCATTGCAATCGCTGGCGTCGTCGTGCGGAAGGTAACCCGCATCCTCTCCCCACCTCCCTCCATTGCGGCGCCACCCACCCCACCCCGCCTTGTGGTAATTGGAACTATGTAAATAATGTGCTCCTCGGAGCGACGTCTGAGCCTGTAGTCCCAGTTGTCACCTAAATTGGCGTCTACGCCAAACCGATCGACTGACGTTTTCAAATGTATGGAGGATGTGGTAAATACGCCGACGTTGCCGTTTACGCTGACCCCGCGTTTTCATACAAATCTGAAGTCCGAGTTTGACTTTGACAGCTTGAAGAAGTAAAACCACAGAAAATCTAGTACAAACTTGTATGGAGTTTGACGTTTTTACGGAACTTCGAAGTTCCGTAAACGTCAGTTTAGGTGAATACTGAGACTTGCTCTGAACGTATAATTTCACCGCGGATCGCGCCGATGAAGCGCCGAGTGCGCTATTCGATTGAATAGAATCTAATTTTGTTTGATTCGGGGAGCGATTACGCGGTAGCTGACTTCATCTGCCCTTCTACCAAAGACACTCCATCCTATTGCACCCGTTTCTGCGGTGTGGGGAATATTAGATTTTACTATCTATGTGATTTTTTCCCCTTTGTTGTGACATGCGTCAATATTTGCTATGCATTGAGAGTAAACTTTTTTTGTGTTTTTTTTTTTTGAGAAACTATTATTGGTGGTTCGGAACAGCCAAATACTTTTATCTCATCTCGCGAAGCCATGCCAGCTTCTCAAAAAACTATCAAGCTTGTTTGAAAATTACCTGGTTAATGGCATGCGGAAAGGCACTCACCGGCAGTTACATATACTAGTAGTGATGTAGAGAAACATATGAAAAAATCCATGGGTTCTGAAAAGCCTAAAGCCAACAACAAAAAATGCTTTAATTCTCTGGGGGTAGTGATCTTGATAGAGCTTGGATGGGGAGGAATTAGGGATGCAAGTTACACAGAGCAGCGTCCGTGGTAGTACCTGCAAAAGAGACAAAGTAACCCTACAAACAGCCTGTGCCACTGAGATTCCAGGCGACTGGAAATAGGAATAGGAAATAGGCGACTTTTGGGTCTAATCTCAAATATTTGAGTGAAAAACTGGTATACGTGGCTGTGCTAATGACCAAAGAAAAAAATAGGGATTGCATTCCTCAGACATAAAGACGGTTACTAAATTTCACACTTTTTTGTAGCAGATAGCTGAATCTAGTACGAAACCCATATCAACCATATCTTATTTCTACAGGCTTCCGGTATATAATGCTTCCGGTTCCTATGCAATTTCAGGGCCACCAGATTAATTATGAGCAATAAACATAATTCCCTAAGTATTTAATGACTTCCAGATCAGATAAGGAGAAGTTCATTAATAATAACGGAAATGTTGATATAATGTACCGAACTAACGCGCGCGATAAGCTGACAGCGTTTATCTAATCCACGTCGAACCGTTATCTCGTTGCTACATCATTTGATGTCTCGTCAACTGGAGCTTTGCTTTACGGGGATCACGCTATGCTACTGTATCGTACGACATCGTGTGATGAAATTGGTGCACTGAGAAAACGCAACTGTAAAATGCAACCGTATAATTGTTATTTACAACCGAAAAAAATTTATACGATATTAGCTTACAGTGTAATCTAATAGCAACCGTGCTCACTCTGTTGCGCTTATACGTTAACAGAACAGAGTCTTTTAAGTAGTTGAAATCTACAGTTTTAACATCGAGATTAGCAGAGTGCATTGAAATTTTTGACAGTTAACAATAACCGCATCGACTCGGTTATTAATAGCAGAGATTTTTTGTTAATTTTAAACGAGTATTCGGTATGAAATAACCGTTTTGCGATTAGCAGAGTGAAACGGACCGTTTTGCTAACGGTCCGTTTTCTCAGTGTGTATACGTTTTATATTACTCTTTCAATGCGTGTCAAATACTAAAACATTAAAAGGTTTTAGTCATTGGAACCGCACGTCATTTTCCTTTTAGTCCGGGTTGCAGTGAAAAGGCGGCGTCGTCGGAGCGGAAACCAGACTCCGTGGGCGGCGCGGATTCCTAGTGGAGCTCTCGAGTGCAGTCTGCTCACTCCTTCCCTCGCTCCGCCGCTCTTCCCCCCGGGAGCTGCCCACCCGCTCCCGCTATCCCGACTCCCCTTCGGGAGTACCCCCCTTCCCCCGCCGGACCCATCCCTGGGCGTCTCCTATTTGCATATTAATTGGCGTCCGTATCTCGGTTGACCCCCGCAAAACTTTTTCACAACTAAGCCCATGAATATGATTTAGGTGGCGTAATGAAGTATTGCCAAAGCGGAGCGGCGCCGCCGGTTTGTCGCGGGCTGCGAGAAAAGAACTCGGAATTTACCTATTCAGCCTTGCGCGGGGACTCGGGCACTGGAGCGGCGGCGAGCGGGGTGCGAATTTATTCAAGGGCGGACGGGTATTTGTTCGCGCGTTTCCGAGGCCAACGCCTAGGCAGGCACTAGTCTCCTCACAGCGCGAGATGACATCTCACCGCTCAAAATCTGTGCTCAAAATCATCCCTAAAACCAGCAAAGCGTTATGCTCGATGGTTTTAAATTGAGGTCACGCAAACATCTACCCACGACGACTATGTATGCCACGGACTAAGGAGCGCACGTGATACGAATGTGGCGACCCCCACAGGTCGGCCTTAGATCTGCAAATACACAGTAAAATCAATTTTCTGCAATCATATTTTTTTGAATAGCATACATGTTACAATTAGATTCGAAATATAGATTTGTATTATTTTAATGATGGATGCTCGATTCAAGGGCAAGATCCAAACGCAAGAACCCTGAATATAGTTGTCACGTTCCTGTAACCAGTCTATGAACCAGTAACAACTGTCTTTCTCATTGCTTACATTCAATTTACTGCGGGCTTATAGAAAGCGTTTTCCTGCATGGCGACGGCGACGACAACATGAGGCTATCGAATGTGCCATGATATACCCATTTTCTTAATAAGAAGCATACCGTGTTAGAGAAATGCATTTGAGTGCCCGCTGTGTTCGCCTCAACTTAAAACAATCTACGTATAATTATTATTCGTGTTTGTATGTTATTCCGATCTGAACTAACCGATTAAGGCCTGAGCTGACGCGTCGCTTCGGGTCGCATCGCGTCGCCCATGCACAGTCGGAGACGGGCGACCACATCCTGTGGCTCGTGTAATTTGGCGCTCCGCTCTGCAGCGGGTGGCGGGCGGCCGGTATATTCACTCTTATTTGCCCGCGGCGTTATCTTGTTGTGCGCATCCTTTTACTTACTTTATTTAATAACTAGCTGCGATACCCGGCTCCGCTCGGGTCAATGTCGTGTTGGATTGATTTCGGTCTGAATTATTTCCTGGATAAAAATTACATACATACATTAATAAATAACATAAATTAACATACATACATACAGAACTGATTTCTAAAAATCATCAATTTGGTCTTATCATACATAAAGTCTACAGACGAAGTATATTAGAAAACAAAGCAACTTACTCCATGAACACCCCTTACAGATTTATTATTAGTATAGATATTATGCATATAATTAAAAGTCAAGGGTATTAACAGAATCGTTTCGATTCAAGGGCAAGATCCAAACGCAAAAACCCGGAAATAAGTTGTCACGTTCCTATAACCAGTCTATAAACCAGAAACCACTGTCTTAATCATTACTTTCATTCAATTATTTCTGCGGGCTTATAGTAAGCGTTTAATAGAGGACCTGTGACTATCAAATGTGCTTAAATATACATGTTTTCTAACAAAGAAGCACACTGTATTTCAGGAATGCCTTTGTGTGCCCGCCATGATCGCCTCAACTTAAAACAATCTACGTATAATTATTATTTGTGTACTATTCCGATCTGAACTAACCGCTACAGCCTGGGCTGTCGCGTCGCTTCGGGTCGCATCGCGTCGCCCACGCACAGTCGGAGGCGGGCGACCGCAGCCTGTGGCTCGTGTAATTTGGCGCTCCGCTCTGCAGCGGGCGGCGCGGCGGCGGGCGGCCGGTATATTCTCTCGTTATTTGCCCGCGGCTTTATCTTGTTGTTCGCAGCCGGGCGCGGGCTCGGGCCCGAAGGACGCGGGAAGGTTCCCCGTCCGATCGCTCCGATTCATCGCCGGATTGTTTTGCGGAATGAACACTTCAATTTTCGGTGATTTCGTTTGAATGGAAGCGTGGATGGAATCGAAGTCGGTGTCGGATTAATTTAATTCAAATGGGTACCTATTGATTCAGTAATTTACACACTTGGGGATATTTATTGAATTAGATCCTTTTTGTTGAGAGTCCGGACCCGGAATTGGAATGATTGAAATTATGTAACGATAGAGGAATGCTCTGATATAATAGACGCTCTGATATATATAACCTTTCTTATGTTGCGCGGCTACAATGAAGTGAATGGAAAACACAGTCAATTTTCACTGCTGCTTCGACCATTGTACATTCAATGCGATGGAACCAAACCAGGCAGGAGGAGCCGGCCTACCGCCGTAGGAGGCTTGTATGGCTTACGGCTGGTTTAAATATATGTATATTCTTATGTCTATAGGGGATCCTTAATTATTTGTGTCTGAATGACGCCTCAAGGTGATCGAATTACTGCCTTTCACTTCCTTGTTGCTCTTGGAATCTCTGCTCACAGGGAATATTCCACAATATTGAATGATCAATTTGTTTATGAGCATGAATAAGTGATCACTGTTACGTCCGCCCCGCCGTAATCACCTCGTGGAACGTTTTTGTGAGGTTATACAAAGTGTTCATAAATATGTAGACAAGCTTTAACCACACTTTTAGGTATTCTTTTAATCCAAGATTCTCAGAAAAAAATGCAAAATTAGTTGGACTATTTTCAGTGTATTTTTAACCGACTTCAAAAAAGGAGGAGGTTATCAATTCGTCGGAATGTTTTTTTTTTTTTTATGTATGTTCACCGATTACTCGAAGACCCCTGCACCGATTTGGAAAATTCTTTTTTTGTTCGAAAGGGTATACTTTCTAGTTGGTCCCATTTTTTTTTAATCAAAATCGGTTCAGTAGTTTGGTACTTAACTATAACAAACATCGAATTATTTTCTTAACCCCGCGAACCCAGAAATGAGATTTTTTAGTTACAGTAGCTTTCTTTTCGGGTGAGATTGCTCAGTATGAGAGATTTTTTCTTACTTCAACTGTTGGGGGTATTCAAGGGGGGTAAAAGAGGGCAAATTGTACACATTTCTATCTCTAGAGCCGCTGAACCCAAAAATGTCAGAGTATGTTTTGTTTTAGATGGGAATGCTTAAGAAAAAAATATTTTTGGAAATTATAGTATTAGGGGGGTAAAACAGGTCAAAATGAACACATTTAGGCGAAAACCACTCATGTTGAGATCTCTGAAACCAATTATCCTCAAAACTTAAAATTTTCAGTGACTTCTTGTTAAGACGAAAAGGCTCGCTCACAACGGATTTTACAAAATTCAACTGTTAAGGGGGGATAAACGAGGCCGATATGTACACATTTTCATACAACTTAAACTTACGCAAGAAACATACTATCCGGAACGATGGATGGATGAGAAATTCAGAAGCTCAGCGGTTCCGGTCATTCGTTGTTTTGTCTTTTTAGGGTTCCGTTCCCAAAGGGCACCAACGGAACCTTATTACTAAGCTTCCGCTGTCCGTCCGTCCGTCCGTCCGTCTGTCACAGCACTTTATCTCACGTGATTTCATCGTATCAATTATCGTACGTATCAACCGTGAACTCATGAATCCAGATAGTTACCGGTCTACCTTTCGTCAGAAATGAGATTTCTCAATGGTTTCATTTCTGCTAATGCTCGTTCATTGTATTGTATTGTATTGTATGTATGTATATCTTCTTTCCACTTTGTATGTGAAGTTGAGCAGGAGGGCTCGCCCACCTTGAGTCAAAAGTTACGCCACCACTAAAAAGCAAAAAATAAAATATTTTTAAATAAAAAAAGGACCGCCTTCAAAAAAACCGGAACTAAAAAGCAAAAAATAATTGGTTACTTTTAATTAATGTACGAAAAGCTATTTTAATTCTAACAAATTATGTACAATTTCTTAATTTTTAATCATCTTTTGAAGTCGGTGCCTTGGGTAGACGTTCTTTAAGGGCTGCAAGTAGTTAGATTAATATCACCTATGGCTAAGAAAGAAATATAAGTAGGTAGCTACTTACATTTACCTACTTGAACAAAACACAAAAACAAAAATTAAATAAACAAACAGGTCGGAAAAACGTATGTAAATAGGTATTTAGGCAAGTACTTTGTAATTTAAATATGCCTTATACTTAAACTAAATACCTAACACAGTAAAAACAAAATATTTACAAGAAAACCCTACGAATAAACCAATATAAAAACAACGACCACTTATATGATAAATATTTAGGTAGGTGTAGCTTGTACTTTTTATTCTACCTAAATACCTAATAACAAAAAAAATACAAATATAAAAAAGAACAGAAAACAATAGGTAGCAACTTTGCGGTGTCTGCTCTCAACTACGTGTCAAAACGAGTGTGCGGTTAGTACATATCTCACCAATTTCGGCAGAAATCGTCTCGTTCAGACAACGATGTCGCAGGGAAGTACCAATCAACACAGATCAGCGAATTTCACCTCTCCTTCACCAGTGCGCGCCCTTATAAAGCCGAAAGAACTAATAATATAATCGTTGAAACCCAATTTCAGTACGCTGCGCTGTATCGATATCAGCTTGCACGTAAACCAACGCACTTCGGGTGTGTTCGGCTGAAATAGTGTCTGTTCGGTCAGCAGCGTGCAAAGCGAACTCTACCCATGGCACCGACTTCAAAAGATGATTAAAAATTAAGAAATTGTACATAATTTGTTAGAATTAAAATAGCTTTTCGTACATTAATTAAAAGTAACCAATTATTTTTTGCTTTTTAGTTCCGGTTTTTTTGAAGGCGGTCCTTTTTTTATTTAAAAATATTTTATTATACATCCTTTTCCGTCCAAATCAAATAATTATCTAATCCATGTACAGTTTACCGATATTTTATAACCGATTGAATGACATTAATTTATGTAACGATCTCTTAAGTTTTTTTTTCTTCTAAAAACAGCCGAACACTAAATCCAATCTGGAACCTCAGATTGAAAAAGAAGGAGATGTGCCATATTGCGAGTTTCATGATTTCTTTCGAATGAAACCCACGATCATTCATGATATTCGCACGACGACGGTCCAGTGTAGATGCTCGTAGCTCATCTATATAAAATAAAAATGTCATAATAAATAATATAGTATGTATGGATATAAATATATTTACTTCTTTTACCTGATGGCAAAGACATATCGGGGGCGCGGGGGGGGGGCGAGTGTGGGTTGCGGGACGAGGTAAATTCGTGGAATACGATTCGCGGCTTGTATTTATCGTACCTATATTATTTTTACATTTTTCGGGAAAATTAACAGCCATACATTTTTTCACCATTAAAATGTACTGAAAATAACAAACTACATAGCCAATTATAAAATTCTACTAAATTAAAAATATTTTTACATTTAGTTGCCTACATAATGCAAAGTGTGTGTAAGGGAGGAAAGTTGTGAGGTGTGGTAGGGTATGTTTATGATCTTTAAGGTGTGTGTGCAGTGAAGCTTAATGTATTAAAGAGCACATACTGTGTTCAATTATACATTATCTGCCCGATGTTGTTGATATGTTGATGCTCAGGAACAGAAACGAAACTTATAGGCCTATCAGTCTTTTATTCAGTAATGGTGTATGCGAAGACAGTTTTGCCTGAAAGTTATCGTAAAGTGGCGAAACCCCTTACGGTTTTTATTTGTCGGTCCTGTGTACGTCGCTCCGTGACAAGGCAACAAATACGAGCGCACTGCCGGAATATCAAACAGACGATCGAGCATTCGAGCCGCGCGCCCGGCAATGGAGACGTGTCGCTCCTATTTGAATAATGGCTCCACCTAATTTGCACGATGTAAGCCGCCTGTTGCTCTCGATTCGCCCGCTGCGATTACCGCAGAATACGAAGGATTATTTATTCCTTATTAGGGTTCCGTACACAATGGGTGCCAATGGAACCCTATTACTAAGCCTCCACTGACCGTCCGCCTGTCCGTCGTTCTTATGGATGTATCTCATGAACCGTAATAGGTAGGCAGCAGAGTGTGTATTTATTTTGCTTCTACAACAACAAATAGGTTTAAATAAACAAATAAATAAAAATGAAAGGGCCCCCATTTTTATTATTTTGAAATTTTACATATTTGTTATAGCGGCAAAATAAATATAAACTCTGAGAAAATTTTAGCTGTCTACCTATTACGGAGAGATACAGTCCTGCGACAGACGGACGGACGGTCGAAAAATATGTTTTTTTGTTAAAGCTTGTACGATGATATGGAACCCTTCGTGTGCGAGTCCGACTCGCATTTAGCCAGTTATTTTTTTTGTTTTAAAATCACGTCTCACGAAAGCTAAGCATGTTGGTTAGATGTATGTTTATAAATCGTGTGCGAAGTTCGCGTATGTGCGGGATACTGTCGACAGAGGGATACGGACTCTACAAATGCATATGGACCCGGTGGCAGCAATATTCCAATCAAACCAACAAAGCAACCGCAGGAAAGCCGCACGCTGCAACTGTTTGATGTGCAAAACAAAACTGTGAACCATTTTCAACTATCCACCCGCGGTATATTTTGACACTATGCATTCGGGCGCATATTCAGCTGAGGCAGGCTGTCAAAAGGGGGTGTTAGATTGATGAAGCGTTTCATGATGGGAATATCCCGCACATATGGGCTCGCTCCGTATTGAAACTATGAATGTTTAATGATGCCGCTCTGACTGCGGCTCGGCGTATTTCAGTGGCTCACCCACTTCCGACGTTCCCTGGCTTTGCTGTTAATAATTCTGCGTGTATACATTATTAGCATGGTCGCATTTGCTCCAATTAGACAGGGTTGAATAACTTATTAGCCAGGTGTGTGCACTCGTGGTTAATGATCGCAGCGAGTAGACTCTGCCCTTTAGGCGGACCTCGCACAATTTCTACTTAAGGCTGTTCCGACCCATATAAAGTTGTTTGCACACATAACGCAAAAAGTATTGCACTTTAAGCCATGAATTAATAATAAAAGTTTAATATAGTCATATTACTTGCAGCGAAAACAATTTCACAATTTCAGGATTATTGGTTTTGTTGCAATTTATTTATATACGATTTTTATTTAACAGCGCCATTTAACGGTGTAAAACTTCTAATCGGCAACTACAACGAAACCATTAAACCTGAAATTGTTAATATGTTTTCGCTGCAACTACTATGGCTATATTTAATATTTTTGACGAATTCGTGCCTTAAAGTGCAATACTTTTTGCGTTCTGTGTAAAAAAAACATTGTATGGGTCGGAACATCCTTAAGGCGTAAGCGTAGTCAAGAATGCGCGCCAGTCCAGAATCTATCCAGTGCCATCATGTCAGCGGGAGGGTACGCACTTTTCGCGCGTTCCGTCCCCGCTCGGCAAGGTACGACTAGTCTGATTTTGTCATACAATAAAAAAAGAAGATTTTTTAACAGCAGACGGGATGTGTACCTCGTTATTGCTGAAAGGTATAAGATTTTTATATTTCATTCTTCTCAATATAAAGATACAGAAAAAGCTGCTTTGAAAGGTAAAAAAGGTCCTTTTAGAAATATTTTTTATTTCGATTATTATACCAGTGTTTTGGACAAAATGGGGATGTGTACCTTCGCAAACGTACGCTATATAAGCTTAAGCTGTTAAACAACCAAAGGCTTTACTGGAATCGACTTCCGAAAATCGTTAATATTTAGGTATTTATTGCCCTTAAGGTATCAATATTTAAAATAATTTGCCAGCCTCGTGACTTTCTCGTGACGTTCTTAGGACGATCTAACACTTCACGAGCGTTTTCTTCGTAACTTTTGTTGGCATTATACAGAGAACGTGTACTGCTAAACGTCCGATGAGGAGGACTGTATCATATGAATGTCGCATGAATGTAACATACCCTCTCGCGCCTTTCCCGGAGGAGTAAGCAGAGATACAAATGTCATGTTACAGTATCTTGAGAGAGAACGACAGAAATAAAGTGGCTCGAAAACAAAAAAAAAACATATAGTTATCGAGCCTGCTCACAAGATTTCATAAGAATCGGTTGAAATACGACCTGTAGAGGAATAACCGGACAGACATACAAAAGTGGTTTTGCCCAAGCTGAAACGGAGAACAGTTCGCGCTATGCTCGGTCAATAATACAGTTTTAGTTCTTACCAAAATCGTCCTCGTGACTCCTTTGAGTGGTTTCCGCTATTTCTTATAGTTTCGGATTTGGCCATGAAGGAACGCTATATATAATATGGTCCAATTTATTTGATATCGCTCCATGAATGTAGTATTGTGTTTGCAAAGGAACTCTTTTGTAATGAATTCAATATGTTAACATGTATCTACGTTCAGCTCCGATAGGTTGACCAAACATTTGTATGAAATTCTGTTCAGGTCTTCCTGTAGTCTGATGTATTAAATACGTATCTGATACATCTTTAAATTTATATTTAAACTGTTAAACCGAATAATTTATAATGTTATATTACTAAGAAATATGGAAACCAAGCAGTAAGTCCAACCAAGCACTTTATGTCAAAACTGTATTGGTCTAAGAGTTTTTTATTATGTGTCTTCACTATATTTTAGGATACACTGTTTGTTTCGCAAATATAATTAAATAAAATGGAGTCAGATCTCGAAGTGACGTTATGGTCGAAAGATGTAGAATGTAGAGCTTTGTACAACATGTTGATCCTATTCTCGTCTATCCATCTAGCTATTTCAATCCAAAAAGGACACTCCGAACGGAAACAAATGACTGGAAGCTTTAACCACTTTCACGTCATAAAAAACGGTCTCAACAGTGTCTCGGAACGTGTCTCAACGGTCTTGTATTCAGCAGTCGAATTTTTCAGGTTAAATAATATTTTATTTCCCAAAAGAACATTACATTCACTTATATGAGAAACATTAAATTTAGTATTAGTATGTTGCGTTGTTGCGTTGCGGTTACAATACAATTAATTAATAGTTAGAACCTTAATATAAATATCAAGTATGAGAAAGTTAATCTTAGTTATTAGCAAAATATTTTTTAACAGCTGTCTTGAAAATGTCATCGGACTCTAGGTTTTTTATTTCATTTGGAAGCTTATTAAATATTTTTAACATTAACATTTACATTAAGACTTTTTAACAGCGAAACCCTTAAACCGTATTAGTTTTTAGAACTGACCAACGTGTTCGGATTATTACGTAATACATCGCGAATACTGCCATAGATACCAGCATTGTTTACATAGCCTAGATACCCTGCCGGCTAAACAACAAGCGAGAATTGGTCCCAAACGTATACAAGATCATGTCGTTCCTGGAAGTGTATTCTTGGCATTCAGTCATTGCGGATTCAGTAGAGTTAACAGAAGAAGAATTTACTTTGACATTACTGTTAACTCTACTGAATCCGCAATGACTGAATGCCAAGAATACACGCCCTGGTTCCGATTCACTCCGAGCCGATAACCTGTTCCGTTCCGCTCTCCTCTCCTCCGCTCCTGCACTTTAATATGAGATAGGGTCCGGTCGTAAGGTCCCTTATACTGCATGACCTGTAATATATTGCCCATTCATCTACATGCTCGGGTCAGTAGTTTTACGTGAATCTTGTTTAGCAACGCTTTCTTTACTTTAGCACGTACCTACCTATGTAGTTCCCCATACAAAATACTGGATATTGAATATAAGTATGTTTCATGACAATATTAAGAATTAGAAATGTTTGTAATACTTATATAAAGACTACCGTATCGCTAATAAAGATTCGTTTGTGTCGATTAAATGGCGAAATCGCAATAATACAAGAGAATCCGATCTAAATATTGTTACGTTTGACCAATGACCTAGCATGCGCGCGCAGCGCGTTTCGTTTGACAGTTGGTATCGAGAGTGCTTTCGATACCATCTGTCAAACGCATAAAATATGTTTGACAGGCGATGCCGCCTTGTCGACAGCGCTTACTCGATAGCGTTCGTAGTAGGGTTCCAGGTAGGGCTCGAAGCCCGAACTGCGGGATGGACAAAGCTTTTACGGGCGTGTTCTTCATAGCAACTATCTTTTTACTTGACCACGTACGTATGTATTTCCCGATACAAAATACTGGGTTTTAACCGACGGACGGACGAACGGAAGGAGGGACGGACAGCGGAGGCTTAGTAATAGGGTTCCGTTTGGTACCCCTTGGGTACGGAACCCTAAAAACCAATTCTTGTTTCCTTGGTTTGTTATTTGATTTCCTGCATACAACTTAAAGGGTTTCTAGATTTGTACAATTTCGTTTAGCTGTTTTCGCAAAACTCTATATCGAGGTCAAAAGACCCATTTTAGGAATATGTGATCGCGAAGCGTGCAAGCGGCTAGGGCGAGCTCGAAGATCCCGTTACCTAATCTCACTCTCGCAGCGTCCATTCCGATCCGTAAGTCTATTGAAGTAGCGCGTACTCTTTCAATTTCGAAATGTTGTCTGTCGGGACGCCTCGAGATAGAGAGAGAAAAACATGAGGTTCTTTCTCTCTCCCTCTCTCCCTCTCTCCCTCTCTTTCTCTCTCTCTCCGCGCCTGACCCCATGTACTTTCGAACATTCTCCAGGGCTGCGAAAACCATAACGGCCGGCCAGCTGCTTGTTCAACCCAGGTTCTAATTAGGTGGAAATATCACAGAACTCCTGCATCCACAGTTTACCGACCACAAAGATGAATTATGAAGACATCTGTTGGTTCTAATTGAACTAATTTTGGGCAGTGAATGTATGCATTCCGTGCCTGTTGCGCGTTAAGTGATGGAAGAAAGGGGCGGAGGGGTGGCGTAAGCAGCTCTGAAGAGCATTATTCTTCGAAGGTGGAGGGATCTCTAAATTCTGGGATACCTCCGGATCGGCGTGATTTTTTTTTTGCGACCTTGGCTTTATACCAGATACGGCGTCGGCGGTTCCGCTTATGCGTCAGATCGATATCGAAATTGGGAATATGTTTATTAATTTATTTCGTCTTAGCGCATGTGGCGCTTAAAATTAATAATACTTGTATTTGTATGTATGTATGGCAGGACGACAATTCTTATTTGAAAATTATGTAATGTATTGTTTGTATTTTAAATGTTACAAATATTTACAGTAAGTAACCTTTTAAATATCCTTGCCATTAAGAAGCTGTTTTTCAGCGCCTAGAGCACAACCCGTACCATTGTAGTTTTTTCTTATAGAACCTGACATGGATGGCTAATAACACACAGCTACCGCCTAGATATTAGTCCTGGCATGGCATCTAGTCCCCTTGTGGTTTGTTAGGCTAATATCATGACCGTCGTCGTAGTTTCAGTTACAAAAATAAAGTTGTTGCTACAACATGCTTCAGTTCGAGGTCCTCGCAAATGTTTGTGCCTCTCCTTATCGGTTCGTAATCAGCTCCTTCGTTAATTATTAACTCGAACGTCAATAGCCTCCTGCGTAATAGCGCGGCCGCATCGGATCGAACACAAGGTCAATTACTTACGGGATTGGCTGAATTATTATGTGGGCCGCGGTGTCTCCCGCTCCCCCGGGGAGTCCGCTCGGGGTCTCCGCAAGCAGAGCGGGGCTCCGGATAACTTTGCAGAAACAACACGCGACTTGCTTGCGCAGAGAGCCTCGCCGGCTAGTTCACTACCCATTCGGTTCGAGAAAAAAATCAGAATCCATCATCCAATAGTTCTGTTTTCTGTATAAGATGTAATGGCGCATAATTATTTTTTTAGGTTGTCTTTACGGTTATTTATTTTAATTTTTAATTAATTTCGTTTTTTTTTTCATTTTCATTTCATTAATTCTGAAATACCTTGTACACCTTAACACGAGCTGTCTCATATTCACATGATTGTATTAGCACTTTAATCAACTAGTAATCTCATATCACTTACTTTTATGTAATTACCTATCTCCAGGTACACTTTTTCTTATTACAAATAACGCCACCTTCAAAATGTATACTTTTTCTTGTTTTTGTGAGGGATAGTTTTGAAGACAGATCTTTATACTTGTTACCAACTATTTCTTTGTAACTGTGTCTTATTGTCTGCCTTTGTTTTTCCTCCTATAATAAATAAATAAATAAAATTCTAGTTAGTTAACATTTTATTTCTGGTATTTTGCCTACACTGTCCTATGAGCGTGATCCTGCAACTAGACTATCTGACCGATATACTATTATTAGCATCCATACAAACTTTATCTCCTTTTTCACCCCCTTTGAGTTAGCCTTTCTAAAACCTAAATTAACCCACCACAAAAGGTAGCCTATGTCCTTTCTCAAGGTCCAGACTCTCTATTACAAATTTCATCAAAATTAGGCGTGAAAACGTAACAGACAGACAGATTTACTATCGCACTAATAATATTGGTATGGATATAAACTTAAGTGAATTTTCAACAACATGCAATAGTCTATTCATTTTTGCGTTTTTAATGTTCAATTTAGTTGCAACTGAATTTATCTTTTCGTTCCAGTTTGATTACCATTAAAACAATGTGCACCTCTGTTTGTCTTTTTCGTCATAGCATTTTCTTATAATTTTTCTCCCAAGGGATCAGATATGTATAAACTGGTATAAACAAAGTGTTTCTTCGACAAATCCGCTCCTACATTTCTACAATAAGAATAAATACTGGCGGCGATCTAACGGTCTCTTATTCGCTTATTTCGACTTTAAACCCGATGCTTGGTTAACCCATAGACCTAGCATAGCACGCTGTGCTTACAAGATGATCAAAGCGTGGGAGCGAGACGTCAACTCAATGTACCACTACCTCGAGTTAAAGGGAGATGGAACACATCTGCCCGATAAGACAACTTCTGAAATCGTTATCAATACATTGGAGTCGGGCTCATGGAATGTGAAATGTTTTTTCGTGAAATCTCTAGTTTTCTTCAGTGAAAGCATGGTGACTGTGCATTTATACATTGTTTAGTGGACAGGAATAAAAAACCAGGACAAAAAACCCTTCTTTGATTGTAAATAAGGTGTGAATTACTGATTCTTTGTCGATCAAATTAGTAAACTTTTCCTCAATATTTCAAAGTAAAACTTAAAACATAACTTCAGATCATTAGTTTGAAGCTACACAGCGATATACACTGTGTTAACCCAAGTAGGCGACATTCCCGAAAGGGGGTTATTTTGTGTCACATACTGATGCCGAAAAAGTAGGTATTTTTTTTTGTTTTGACCTTTTGTTTAAAAATTTTCGATTTCTAATACTAGTATGAAAAGATAGTATTTCGTAATAGGAATCGCACTGCATTTACAAAAAGTTCTAAAGTAGAACATTTTTCATAATAAATGTGAAATTTTACATTCGGATCGACGCAATAAAATTGGCGGCGGCGCGCAGTCAGCTGCGAGACAGCAAACGCGTGACCTTGGCAGTGGCGCGTACACATGGCGTGCTTACACCATTCCAAAGGGAAATTGTCGCTGAGGTAAAAGTTTGGATTAATACTTTTTTTTTCTATTTTAGATTCAATTTTTAAATACCACAAAATGATCAGTATACGAAATTGTTAAATAATCGGTATTAAAATAGAAATGTCGCGAAAAAAAATAACACCGTGTATAAAAATGTTTGATGAAATTTCAGTACATTTTGTATGAAACGATTTTGGTATCATCCGTCAGTTGACGCTGTATGTCTTTGCATTTTAAGCCTATGGGTTAACCGGTTAAACCTGGACAACTCGGAATGTATTGGAGCCGATTCGGAATTTTACTGAAACGCTAAAGAGCTTATTTAATATCGTTATATTTTGAAAACTATAGCATCGGTCCACCAACTAATAACATTTACGTGTACATAGAGCCCTAGAGAGCGATATTATTTTCAGCAAGGCAGACAGTAGGCGTGAAATTATCGTTTGATTTCAGTGATTTCGTAAACTTTGACCGATAATAACTTCGTCCTATCTTCGTCATCTAGGGTTCATCTGAAACGTCTCGACGATTTCTGATTTAATAACTATTTGTTATGAGTTAGTGAGGATTAAATATAATCCTTTAGAACATTCTTTCGTTTCTTTATTTTACGATTTCGTCGTTTATGAAGAAGAAATAAAATCGTATGCTGCATGTCGTATTGTGTAGCGTTTCGCAAATATTAAAAAAACCGGCCAAGTGCGAATTGGACTCGCACACGAAGGGTTCCATACCATCAAACAAGATTTAACATAAAAAAACCCGTTTCTTGTATGGGCGCCCCATTTAATTTTTATACTTTTTTAATATTACCCATTTGTTGTTATAGCGGCAAAATAAATACACACTCTGTGAACATTTCAGCTGCCTACCTATTACGGTTCATGAGATACAGCCCTGTAAGAGACGGACGGACGGACGGATAGACGGACGGACAGAGGAGGCTTAGTAATAGGGTTCCGTTGGCACCCTTTGGGTACGGAACCCTAAAAACAAAGATTCTCACTCCAAGGCGAATCGAACAAGCCCAAAAACTCGCCTCTACAGAATTTCTTAACCGGAGGTCGACTGTTCTAGAAAAGTGGTTTCAAAATTTTGACTGATAATCACTTCTGATTAGTTCCCTACGGTCGTCATTTCGGCGAACTCTTTCGGAATAACTTACTCCTTGATACCGTACGACCGGGTTGGTAATAGTTGGATCATCACTATCACAGCAGCTAGGACCTTCAGGTTTGTGGTCAGATGTCTAACAGTGTAACATTTTGTACCTTGACGGTCTAATAGTTGAATCTCAGCAATGGCTGCTGCGAGTTTACGTTCTCCTATGAGTCAAAAGGTAATATTAAATTATTTTTCCGCGTCTGAGAGAATAAAACATCGATCGCACCCAAAAGTCAGTATCACGCGATTTTTTTGTTTTCAGGAAAAGCTAGGATCATCGGAAAGTAGTCGGAGAGCTATCAAGCTGATCTAGCATTTTCTCCATGGTTGGATCGCGTCCAAGTCTCTTCTAACAAATGAATTTATGTCTGTTGTCCATCCATACCAATATTGATGTGAAAGTAAGATTCATTGTTCCGTTTTCTCGGCACGTTTATTGAATTGTGTGGTTTTATGATGGAAATACGTTGCTCATGGCAACATTAATTGACCGCCCAACATTTACTATGGGAAATGAACTCGCCTGTTGAACATGCAAGTGAAAGATTAAATTTGACTAGTTGCGTGCTAACTGTCAAACAATGTATTTATTGGTCAAGTTAACTTAAATTTACTATTTAGTATGATGATACGAAATGCAACTAACTAAACGTCATATAACGCTCCAAACCAGCGTCTCTCGCCTGCCCGCGAGGTGAGTCGAGAGCACTATCGCTGAGCCTCTTTCAAATTCAAATTCAAATAGTTTATTCAGCCACAACACACGAAAATACATTTCGATATACATAACATTTCAATGCTTTCCCTTTCTCCCAACATAAAATAATAATATTCAAGTCTCTACTGATTTGCATTCTTTTTAATTTTGTAAATTGTTAATTTTGAACCTGTTCGCGTAATGTTTTGATGCTCTATACCAGTATTTTGTGTTTATTGGGAGAATAAAATTAATTAAAATTGAATTTGAATATTGAATCACTCATTTGCCTGTTTACCCTACGAGTTATTTTAACATCGTAACCAATCGTTTACCATGGTAAATTAAAATGATACACCTGGCTCCATACCGAATTATGTTGAGTAATATCGAATAGACCCGTTTGTTTTTACACAATGTTAACGTAAGTAGTTTGTTTGTTGTTGCGAAAATTGTTGATTCAGTGGTGCTAATTGTGTATCAGGCGGTCCGTTCGGTCTCCTGGGGACCCCTCGGCTGCCGCGCTCCGCGGACCCGATCGTGCGGTCCGCGGACCCCACCGCGCGCTTCGTCCGCGGTCGGCCTTTGTTCCCCTCGTCACTGCGCGCCCCGGTCCGATTCCCAGATAGCACACATGCCACTGGACCGCAAGACGCCGTCTCACCGTGACGCAGCGTGATAGCCTTTTTATGTCATGGCAACAGAGGCCCTACCGTGTAAACTTGCAATCGCCAGTGCTACTACGACCAGCGGGCATTCAAGGACGGGAGTAGCGATCGAAACCTATTTCATATTACGGCAGCAGAGGCACGGACAAAATGGAAAATGTCTAACTAGTGAGTTCGCTTACGAATACGTGACGGGCAACGTCGATTGTTCGTCGCACTAAATATCGTCATGTGAAGTTCTTGCGTGTTGAATCAAACACGAGAAAATCAGTAATATGCGATTTCTTAAGGGAACTCACTATTTTCGAATCGATTTTTCGAATGCGAATCATGCTAACTCGGCTGCAGCCATGGGTTCGGCCCCTGATACTGTCAAACCGTTCGAGAATATGAAACACAAAAAATCGGTTACGTCGAAACACTTACATATATGTTTTATTACATTTATTACACACCGGCGGCGGCGGCGGCGGGTCACTAATGGAATGTATGAATAAGTCATTAAATGGCGACATGATAGCCTTCAAGCCCACGTAAGCCTGGCGGCGTGTCTATATTTTTTTTAATACCTTTGGTCGCCGACTCTTTATAATGTTGGTAAAATTTTGTGTCGTATTTTTTATTAATATGTTTTCTCCAAACATTGGTATGAAAATGTTAAAAGGAGTATATCATAGATATAAGTTAAGTTGTCATAAAAATCAACACGTACAGATTTAGCTCTCAGTATTTAATGTGCACATTTTCAGAAAAATATTACTTCATTTGGATGATGAATCATTCACGAGCCATTGTATTGAACGTGATCACCTTATGATCATCTTAATATGATAATATAAGAAAAGGTTTAAAATAAAAAAATAAGAACATTTCAATGGCAACGTGATATCAGGCGTGTCTAGAATACGTTTTGGTATTTGTAAAATTAGTTTCCTATTTTTTTTTTATTTAAGAAAATAATAGAAGTATAAAAATAAGGACATTTTTTTTTCATTGAAGAGTCTGCCCATAGTTCTGTTTCCAATAATTGGCCAAAACAGAACATCGAACGCATACGAACTGTTAAAATCGTGTGTACATTTAATACAAAACAATATTTAATGATTTGTTTTTTCTTTTCCAGGTACGAAATCTGTCACTTCACCAGCAAAGTAACGGTAAAAGGATATCACAAATCCTTAATTAGATATTATATATATCGCACATGATACGAACGTCCGTACGTTAACAGTCTATGCCATTCTTCCTTCCGCAAGGCCGTTCGGTATCGATTCAGTTGTATTATTTCTTTGTATCGACTATGTAGATAATCTCGTTTCTCAGATCCCTCGTATACTCGTCCCTACCTGTACATTTAACGGTTCTGTATGTGTACGCTTGTTTCCTTTCAATTTCCTTCATTCTTCAAATGGAAATGAATACTGTACAGATATTTGTTTTCTTTCCATTATGTATCTCGCAGACTGATTTCGTTTCTTTAATCGTTGTTTTTATTAAAGATCTTGTTCTGCAAACAAAATAACCTACGCAGGATATTTACGTAACGGGTCCCATCATTGTAGGGATCCTCGTAAATGTTCGTTCAAAAGAGGCTCGTAGACGTGCTACGCCGCCGTGTAGCGGTGTCCTGCGCGCGTAGCATTTTTCTTAAAGTGTTCGTAGCGACTTTCACCAACCGGCGTAGTTCTACTTTTTTTAAGTTACTGGACTTTGATGGCTAATACCTACTTACGACATGCACGGGGAGAAATGTATATAGGTTCGGTGTCAATGTCAATGCAGATTTAATTGAAGAGGCGGTCATGGTTGCCGCTTTTATTTTAAAAATAATAAGCCCTAATAGAAAATTATCTTATACGCCTTCATATATTGTATGTCTAGCAATCCTGTAACTGTTACGCCCCCGCGCGTAACTAAAGCGGTCACGTAATATCTTGTAGCTGGCGTTGTGGGTAAAAGTTGATCGGAAACTCAACCGTAGCCTCATATTTTTAACCGACTTCAAAAAAAAGGAGGAGGTTCTCAATTCGTCGGTTTTTTTTGTACGACTTTGTACGCTTACTTTTACTAAATTTACCGAAGTACAGCTTGGTATTTCCCGCAACTTTAGGACTACTTAGCATCACGCTAAATCGCCAGAGGTGCGACCAACGGAATAAAATAATTATTACATGAGAACCAATTACTTGATTTAGATGCGGATTGTACCTACGTCTAGCCTGATTCTACTCAAACTTTTAGGCTACATAATATAACGCTTCAATACAAGAGGGGTGAGTAGAGGTTGTTAAATTCTTGTAACTTGCGAACCACTTACCCGATGTTAATGCGTATTTTATCAACGTCTAGCATCTCTGGGAGCAGTCAGGTTCGGGATGGGTTACCGTTTTCGATGTTGAGGCTGGCTGTGGGTTGAGTCCACGCAAAACTTACCTACGTTACACGTTACTTACTTACTAGGTAAGCAATGTAGCAGTGCAAGTGCAGAAAGGTACTGGCGGCAAATGCCTTTTTTTTTTAAATAGCCACCAAATGTCAACGAAGCTCTAAATGGGAATTATTGGACATTTCTCATTAAGTCATGCTATTTCAGCTCGAACGATCTTAATTAAATTTGGTAGATGGATACATTGTCCTGGACCAGTTTGACCCTATTTTGGATCAGTCATGTGGGCTACTTTTTATCCATGAAATAATTTAGCCGACACTAACCCGAGCGGAGCCGGGTACCGCAGCTAGTGACCAAATAAAACATATAAAGAACATAATTTGTTATTTGCGAAATCAAATTATGGTAAGTCTACACTCCCGTATGGGTGTTTGAATGGTGTGTACCTCCTTATTATAAGATAGATAAATATAAGCAATTAATGGTGATTTTACGATTATTTATATTATTTAATTTTTTTCATTACTTCATTTAGTTTATTTTTTTATTTTATGTATGTATCTTATTTCTGCAATGCACACATTGGAGTAAGATTGGTCTCAAAATTCGTTTTCACCCAAATGGAAATGTAACCGTTGTGTCTAAAAATAAATTATTATAATTGGAGCGTTTAGAAGCAATTAATGGTGATTTTACGATTATTTATATTATTTAATTTTTTTCATTACTTCATTTAGTTGAATTTTTTATTTTATTTATGTATCTTATTTCTGCAATGCACACATTCGAGTAAGATTGGTCTCAAAATTAGTTTCTACCCAAATGGAAATGTAACCGTTTTGTCTAAAAATAAATTGTTATAATTGGAGCTTTTCCTGGCATGAACCATTTCCGATAGTGTCAATCTCGTGAGCGGCCTCGGCTGCCTTCCGCGTTCACCCTTGACCCGCGCACGCAACCTCACTCCGTGAATAATATATTGGATTGTGACATCAATTGAGTGCTCCCGGGACCACCGGCGAGGGCGGGATGCAGAGTAAAACCACATTCAGGAATTCTCAAGGCCTCAATTTATTGAATTTAGAATACATTTCATTATCATCTAGACTTGAACGTGGACTCAAAGGATATAAAAAAAGAGTTTCGACTTAATTAACTACAGTGTTATTGTATTTTATTTGATTTGCTCCCTTTGCGAGCAATTGCCATTTAAAAAGAAAGAAAAGAATCACCTTTGTAGTCGTGTGCATAATCATAAGTAATATATGTACACATATAATAATAATAATAAAATAATAATAATAGTTTATTTCAGGCATGTACCCATATAATATAATATACGCATGTATACATACATATACGCATGTATACATATAATTACTGCAAAATGGCTGTTATTGTTTAAGGTGTACGGTATAGTTAACGAAAATTATAGTTAACTTTAGTCATTAATGTTGTATGTTCAAATGATTGTTCTTAAGGTGGACCTTTCCGCTCAATTCCCCATAAAAACGTGGAAAGAAGATCATGCGCATATTTCTCGTCGGAGAGATCCAAAATTATACTCAAAACAGCTTTATTTGATCGAACTAGACGTTTGATGACCATTGGCATTGTAAAATAGTGTTTAGTTTCTAAGTTATTAGGTTCTAAAGTTAAATTTTTTCGCGCGTTTAATACAATAATTTTGGAGGTGGATTACGCAACGAGAAAAAAATCTTAAAAAGATTTTGATCAATTTGGCTTTTGTTTGATTTTTTACTACAGCGGTCGTTTTATACATATTTAGCTATAAGTCGTTTTGTAGTTATATTCGTAAATATTACCAAATCAAACACTATTTACATTGTCTGCTTTGTGGACATGTTGCATCCTCCTCATCACGCAGCCTTGTCTTTTTCTTTGAAACAGACAAGTGCTTTGAAGCAATAGTACGGTTTTTATACCGTGCCCGCGAATGAGTTAGTCCCGCCGGGAAGAGCCACCTTAAAAGACAAAACCTTTCGAGACATTCTGACATCGTAAGAAAATTCGTACCGATTCTGACATGATAATAAACACTTGATCGATTTCTTTTTTTCTTTAACGAACTGTCTTTAGCCAACTTTATTACCATTTTATTATCACTACCAGAGGCACTGCTCTTTATAGTTAATGCCGGTATATTTTGCACACACTTTAGGTAAATACGTATGGCGATACGAGGCAGATCTCTTGTCAGCGGCAAAGCTTGAAGATCATCTGCTCGACTTGTTGGATCCGCATGAAATCCCGACTGCGAGGTCGGGTTCTATGCACCCTACATAGAACCGGAGCACCCAAAGTGTCTGTGAAGGTAAACATGTTCGCTCAAAATTACATCAAAAAAAGACTCGCGCATAAGTAATGTAAGGTGCATAATTAGATTTTAAGGCGGCCCAACCCGGCGGGACTAACTCAATCGCGGGCACGGTACAAAACCGTGCTGTTGCGCTCTTGGACCTTCTCTGTTTAAGACAGGCTCCGTGATGAGGAAGATGCAACATGTCCACAAAAAAGACAATGTGCATAGTGTATGATTTGGTAAGATTTACGAAAATTTTAATTTTAAAACGACTTATAGCTAAAAGTAAACCACGACCCCTGTAGTAAAAATTCCAACAAAAACCAAATAGATTATAAATCTTGATTAAATAAGCTATGTCTGATGACTAATCTTTTTAAGATGTTCTTACTTTATCATTGCGTAATCCACCTCCAAAGTTATTGTATAAAACGCGCGAAAAATTCGAACTTTCGGACCTTATAACTTAGAAACCAAACATAATTTTACAATGCCAATGGTCATCAGACATCTAGTTCGATCAAAAAAAGCTGTTTTGAGCAAAATTTGGGATCTCTGACAAGAAATATGGGCGTGATCTTCTTTCCCCTTTTGTATGGGGAGATGAGCGGGTTGGGCCACCTTAAGCCTCTTAGGACCCGCTGGGAAAACGTTGTCGTGCGCCGCACACCTTGTTAGATCAAATATGGAAGGTGTTGCAATGTGATTTGGGTATTGGAATAAAATAAACAGTTTAATAACTTAAGAATGTGATATGTATGTATGCATAATCCTACGTGAAACAAGGACAGATTAATTAAAGAAAGAGCCAAGTAAATAGAACTACTTCACGAATATACTGAAGGCTGAACCCGAACCAGCAAAACATACCATTCCCGGGTGGGGTGCGTCTTTCAATTTCCTTTCAACCCAAAATTTAGAATTTATAATTCAAGAAGTCTCTCCTCCCGTAAACAATGACTTCTAACTAACACAGTATTTGATATTATATCTATTTGATATTATATCTACATACATTGATTTAACTCCTTACCCGCGTTACGGACAAGTTTAACACAAACAAACTGTTTGTGACATTTTTGAAAAAAATTCAAAAGGGCTCTTGTAAAAATTCTAAATGCTGAATGGACAAAAAAATTCAATATCATTATATCGAACCTGCTCATAAAAATTCACGAGAACTTCTTGAGAAATGCGACCTGTAGAGGATAACAGCCGGACGCCGGACGGACGTACGAAAGCATTATTGTCCAAGGTGAAACCCTCACGCTTCGCGCAGCGCTCAGTCAATAATACGTAGTCGGTTGTTATGAGTTTTATTGTGGATTTAAAATAGGATTCCGTGGTAATCCCGCCGCCCGTGAGCAACATTTAGTGCATGTAGAGTTGCCATGTACAGTCAACGTAAATTCGCGTAGCTTTTAAATTCAATACGGGGGTATATATTTTTATTGCAGGTCATACATATGCGTGGCATATATCAGACGAAAGACGAGCTTTATATTAACAATTTTTTGAAACTTGTGTGGCTGATGTTGCTTCGAATGAGCCGGGCTTAGAGAGACATTTTTTCAGTCAAGCAGCTTAGTTCCTAATTGGCTTACTGTCTATTATCCGATGGCTTTTCGCGTGCTTGTTTTGCCTTTTGATGGGCATTTTTGTCATGTCGATCAAGGTTTTCGTTCTCGAAACGCTCTTAAATAATTTTCCTTACGATTGTATTTGTATTTTAATTTGTCGAAGTAATAGTAACGAATAATATAAAATTTAAACTTCATAACCTTGCATGCATAACTGACCGGGATCTATTTGTTTCTTCTGTTTTTTTTTCATCCATCAATAGTATATATATGATATATCAATAGTATATAAATGTATATATATGAAAGACGCAACACCCGGGAATGTATTGTATCATATATATTAGTATATTCAATTATATGTATAAATATGTATATATTATGGTATATGTATGTTTATGGAGTAATTTTTTTTTTCAAATTCTGGTGTGTCACCTACCTACAGATATTTCTATTGCCTTTCCTCATCACCCGAAGGGTTGACTGGAAGAAATCACTCTTAGTGATAAGTCCGCCTTTGTGCAGTATTGTTGTTTTGCTGTATGTTTTCTCTGTAATCGTATTTTTGTTTATGCACCATAAAGAATTTATTCATTCTTTCATATATTTTTAATTTAATTACTTGATTGATATAAACCAACTAGCTGCGGTACCCGGCTCCGCTCGGGTCCATGTCCTTTTGGACTGATGTCGAGCTGAATTATTTCCTAGATGAAAAGTAGGTAGCCCAAAAGGCGGTCAATAAATATGTTATTTATCTGCTACTTTTTAATCATAACGGGTGGAGCCGATATGCATTAATAAAATAAGAAATATTCTAACGTTCCCAATTATAAAACATAGCTGAGGTACCCGGCTCCGCTCGGGTCAATGTCGTTTTGGACTGATATCGGGCTGAAACCCAAAGGGCTGGCCCAAAAGGCTAGTTGAACTACTTTACTAACAGAAGATTAAACAATGTATCTAACAAAAAAAAACTGGATCAAAATCCGTTGAGCCGATGTGGCATGATTGAATAAGAAAACATCCAAATACTGCCATTTATAAATTCAGTGGAAGAAATGTACTTGAATATATTGCAAAATATTGGGGCCAATTACTGAATTGTTTTTTAAAAGCATTTGCCGCCGCGCTGGGGCGATCCTGCACTGGCACTACTACACATTGCCATGGACGGAAAACATGGACATTTTTTATTGCCGGTTCGACCATCCATCATTCAGTGCGATGGTACGTAACAACTCGAGCGGGATTCACCCTACAACCTAGGTAGTAAGAAAGGGGAGCTATTTTTTACGTGGAATCCGTACCGCAACCAGCATTAACATCGAAAACGGCCACCCATCCAAACCCCGACCGCGCCCATAGGTCTTGTACGTAGATGCAATCCACATATTAATCGAGTGAGTAGTTCGTAAGTTATGAGCCTTTAATCGCAACAGTCACCCCTCTCGTGATCTAGAGTGATGTACTCTACCAAATTTCACATGCAGGGGCAGTCCACTTATTGTTTTGTTATAAATATGTAACCCTCTCTTCTCACTCCTCTGGTAAGTTAGCGTGATGCCTATACGGCTAGACTCAGATACAAACCTCATCTAAATTGGGTAATTGGTTCTCATGTTATAAGCATTTCATACTACTGGTCCCCTCTCTGGTAATTTAGCGTGATGCTTAGTAGCCCTAAAATTGCGGAAATAAATCGAGTTATACGGAGGTACAATTATCAGCTAAGTATCTGCTTGGCTCCCTGGACTCGATACAGCGTCGTGCCGTGCGCCTTGTCGACGATCCCAAGGTATCCCTAAATTTAGAAACCCTTCAACTCCGAAGGGATGTAGGTTCTCTCGATGTATTCTATCGTCTTTATCATGGAGAGTGCCCTTCGGAGCTGCACAACGCTGTCCCTCCGTCCCATTTCTACCACCGCACAACGCGGAACAGGCAGGGTATGCACCCATTCACTGTCGACATTCCCAAAATAAGAACCCACCGATCCTCTATATATTTTTTCTATAGGGTCGGTAATCTATGGAATCGACTCCATACCGATATATTTCCCCCAAAGTCCCCCGGGGTCGTTCAAACATGGGGTGAAGGAGCACCTGGCCGGCCGGCATGGTTTTCGTATCCCCCGTTGAAAGTTCAAAATACCGCGCTTGGCTTAGTACTAATCTAACTAACAAAAAATAAGAAACCGTTCAACTGAAACCGTAATATCTTAACAATACGCCTTTAAACAATCAACCTTAAAAGCCTAAAATAATGTGTGTAGCTAGGACACGGCTAATTGCTAAGTTAGCATACCGCGCGGGTTGGTAGAAACAATACAAACAATTTACGTAAAAAACCTCATACTAATCCGTGTACCACACGACCACGGAGCGATGATCTCTGCAACCGCGTCTATCGTTAGCAATCGCGGGAAGCCGACCGGCGAGGGGCGCGGGCAGCATTGCCGATCGCTTGAAGCAATCGGGGACTTTGGATTTCATCTTCTCCCGAAAGTTGTTCGGACGGCCGTCTGCACGAACTTTTATTTTGCTCATTCGAATTGAAAATTTCGTTCCTATTCCGGATTTTTACGGAATTCCGGGAATCCTAAAAACGTTTTTGGGCAATTGTGGTAATCGGCAGCGCTGGTAGCCGCTTCGCGCGCTCGCGCGTGGTACCTTCGGCTCTTCTCGGCAATACTCGGTCCTCGTCGGGTGGCCACCGCCGCCGTCTCGGCCCTCGCCGCGCTATCATTTCGTATCTGACTATTTTTCTTTTTGCACGGCTCCTAAGGGTCGTTACGTGATGTTCAATAGCTTAAAGCCTTCCTTAAGAATTAGGCTATCGAATGTAAAAATATGTTTTCAAACCTGACTGGTAGTTCCAGAGATTAGGGCGTTCAAACAAAAAACAAACAAACTCTTCACCTTTATTATATAGTATAGAGTATAGATTATTTCAAAATAATGCACATATGTACCGCAATAACGTCCTATACATATAGTTGTACTGAAATACGAAACATTGCGTCAATTTAGATTTTATTATGATTAGAGGACTTGTTTTTATGTGTATATGTCGAATTTACATATCACTTCAATGTGATGAAGGACACATTCCGCTCGGGTCAATGTCGTTTCGGACTGCTGTCTGGCTGAATACCCGATACAAACTATCATCCCGCTTTTCACCCCCTTTGAGTTTAATTTTCTCTACAAAAGGTAACCTATGTCCTTTCCCAAGGTCCACACTATCTCTATTTAAATTTCATCAAAATTGGTTAAGTCGTTTAGGCGTGAAAACGTAAAAGACATACAAAGTTACATTCGCATTTATAATATAAGTATGAATGTCGCATTTACATATATCAACGTTTGTAATATAATGTAAGTACTTTAAACCCAAAGCTGTAAATTATCTACATATATAGTTATATATACATATGCAGTAAAGTAAAGATCGTTGGCTGAAACCGAATATTTATACCTCACTGAAGGAATTTATGAAAACATACAAAAAATATGCACATTTTTCGGCTGTCTTTGGGAATTGATGTAATCGCATCAGTGTCCTTCGTTGCTTTACGACTGCTTCCGTAGAGCCGAGAGATAAACCTCTACGGCGGCGGCGGCGCTGCTCTGCGGAGTGCTACGAGACGCGTCGTAGAGCCCTCTACGCGTCGGATACATCGGAAATGTATTGTGCATTTATTAGATAATATTTGAATTAGCTGCGAAAAGTACAAAATTATGAACAGCAAAACATAATATACGTTTAAACATATGAATATACGAAAGAAAAACGTTATCTTTAGCCATTCGTTCACGGGTCGCCGACAATTATTTTAAATTAGTATTCTTCATTCCCCAGAGGTTGCCTGCAATAAAGCAATTTTGTTTTCAAGTCTACCTTTACCATCTTGTTAGCTATAATTAAAAACTAAATGAAATAAAATATATTTTTGGTGCATCATACGTTTCAATGAATTAAAAAATGCTTTAAGCGTTCAGTTGTGCATATTTTTTGCTGAATGAAGCATTCAATATAGTTTGATAGTAACAACAACTGAACAACATTGCATGGAACTCGATCATCTCATTATCCTCTTAACACACTGCGCTTTGAATAAACGGGTTGACTTTATTTACAGTGTTCCGTGCTGGTCACCCGTCGGTGGGACGCGGCGTGGCTCAAGTGCATTTTGCCTCTGTTAACCTTGTCTGTGACATCGTGACGCACCACTCGACTGGTCAGTCCACAGAATCGCAGACGGCACGACACGGCGTTCCCGGAGGCACTGTAATCGCCTCCGCTACGTTACTCCGGTTGAATTGCATATTGATGGGGCTAGCTACATAAGTAAATGTTATTGCCGCACTCTTGCATAATGAGCCACCCTCGCGTGAACGTCGTAAGACCTTGAAATCGGACATTCAAAAGTACTTCACCGCTGACTTGGAGTTACTGAGACACAGACGGTCTGTGGGGTCGCTCTGTCTGTTCTACAGGTACTGCCATGGACGTTGCTCTGTGGAAATTGCATCCCTCATTCCTTCCCATCCTACCTATATCCGGGGCACCCGCCGCAGAAAATCAGAGCACCCCCTCGTGGTTGGCATTAGGCTTTTGAGAACGAACCGTTTCTCAAACTCATTTCTCTGCCGCACCGCCAGGATATGGAACTGTCTACCGGCGGATGCCTTTCCTTATACCTATAACCTGGGAATCTTCAAGCGTAATTTGAATAAGCTCGATAGCTCAGCCATAGTCGGCAAATCCGCTGGCATGGCGCAACGCTGAGCGTGCGTTTCACGAGGCGAGGTGTTTTTGGCATTTCTGAGCACCTTTGGTCCTCACAGCCACCCATACCGGTTTTTCAATAAAAAAAAAACTTAATAAACTTCTTCTAAACAGTTGAAGGTGATTTATGAACCCCTAACGTAATCGAGCTCACAGTGGTCCTAATTGCGAGACAGAAAACGCCATTAGTGCGTGTATTCGTTAGATTCGCGTTCGGATAACAACTACGAACGCGTGATATTATTCGGTGTTTTGATATCATTTCATGCGAGTTTCTCGAGTGTTTCTAGAAATGATGTTTGTTTTATTTAAGGGATATTAATTAAAACAATAAAACAGAGCGACGGGGCACCTCGCTCCGAAAATGAGAAATTTTCCCGAATGGCCCGTCGCCGGTCTTGTTTATGCGCTGAATTATTTTAATTGCCGACATACCACCTGCGGGCATTCTTTATTATTTTGAAACTTCGCACTTTGTGTTGCGCGTTTGGTCAGTTCGTGGTGGGAGTTCGATTATCGGCATCGGAAAAACTAGTGTAATGCCAAAACGTTGTCATCAAGGCATATGGATTAGGTCCCGTTTCGAGAACAAAGCCTGCGATCAATAAACGCCTATAGTCTGCACCTGTTGACTCTCCTGCCGAAGATGTGAATTTTCTTTGAGGATACGGTGTTATTGTGCAGAACCCATGTAAGAATGTAAGACTGGTAGGTAAAGCCCGCCCTGACTGGTACTTAAAGATTTTAGATGGAAATATTTTTGTGTTAAAAACAAGATAGAAATAATGAAATAGAAAGTGAAATTAGATAAATACCTAAGATTAATGCTATTTATAAATGTTAATAAATACATTTTAAAAGTAAAGCCCTATCACGAAATTCTTTTTCTACATTGACACTCTGTTATTCTTCACAAACTCATTTGCAAACCACTTGCGCTCCAGCAATCTTCAGAAAACGATACATTACAAATCCAATCGTTGCTCTTACCCCTGTTTTTATTACCAACTCAAATTACCTTAAATACGATAAGTAACTTTCGGTTACATTACATATTTACATGGTGTAACCGACAGTTAACTTTGGAATTTTTGTAGCTGGAGGTGGTGAAAACGGGCGTTAGAGAACTCTTACAACTTGGAAACTCGCTTAACTTGTTCAGTCTCCCCACCTCAGCAGGCATGCAACTGTCCGCCGGCACTCTTATAAAGTCTATAGGTCGGTACAAAGTGGTTCCTTTACGACTGGGGGGCGTGTCGGGGGGGGTGGGGTGACCAGCGCCTGGGGTGTGGGGGGGGAGGCGCCCACGTGACGCTGCATCAGCGTAATGGCGTCCCCTGAGGACGTAAGTTCTCCTTCGTCCGACGTGTTCTGCTTGTCGGCTTGAATGTGCATTCCGTGTCTTTCAATTGCACTGTACCGTTTGCTATATCTTAATTTATTCGATGTTTTAAAATAAATCCATTCTATTTGAAATGATATGTGCCGAGCGGAACCGTAATGTTGACGTTAATACAATAATACAAGAACACGAATAAAAATTAAAGCACTTCTGAGCGCGGTCAAGTTCTGGATGGGTGACCATTTTCAATCGTTGAGGCTGGCCGTGGTTCGGATTCTACGAACAACTGTAGGTCCCCTTCCTCACTTACTAGGTGGTTGGGTTAATCCCGCCCGGGTTGGTACCATCGCATTGAATGAACGATGGTCGAAGCGGCAGTGAAAATTGTCCGTGTTTTCCATTCAGTTCAATGTACTCGAGCAATGTAAGGAAGGTCCTGGCATGGCACCTAGCTCCCATTGGTGTGTTAGGCTAATATTTGACGGTCAGTTCGGTATAAGCCATCCAAGTCCAGTTACATAAAAAAAAATGTCATCAAGATCCACAACTCCAAACATTCATTTAAAAAAATATTAAAAATCTGATACGATTGTAAGTAAACTGTATATCATTTTTCTTATTTGTATTTATTTTCCTACTTGGAAATACATAGTGCATCTATGGTGCCATCTAAGATGTTTTAAATTTTGTAATACATCAGGGGGACGAAGAGAGAAATGGTGACACTTATTGACTGGAGTTGTATGACGTATTTTATGGAGTTGTATGACGTTTATTGACTTATCTCTACCATCTGTGTGAGGCTGTGGCTGCTTTTTACGCCCCATCCGTAGCAGCCGCACAATAAAATCCAATTACCAGCGCGGGTCCCGCACGTTGGTGCTTTTTTTACATCGAGCGTCTCCGCAACATAAGAAGCCATTTTCTTTCGCGCGGCGGAAAACTTGATGGTTTTATGTAAGTCAGTCAGTCAGTCAGTCAGCGTATTTGCGTCCACTGCTGGACATACGCCTCTCCAAATTTTTCTCCAGTCCTCCCGGCCCTCAGCGGTACGGAACCACTGCTTTCCGCCGACGCACTTGATGTCGTCGCCCACCTGGTCTTCCCACACTCCGTTTTCCTGTCCACAGCTGTTTATGTATGACCAGGAACCATATATTCGATTATGGTACCTGCAGTCAAGGCCGTTGACAAGACAACCGTACACTATCCGGCGGTAAACAATGCACATCGGACGTTAAAAAAACATTCGGCTAGTTTCGGTATTGTGGAGCGTCGTCTCTGTCACTTGCTGTGACGTACTACGTGCGAGAGAGATGACGCTTTACGAACCGAAACTAGCCGATTGCTTCTTTCCATCGTCCGATGTGCATTATGCTGGGTACTGTAATCATAGTTTTGTGTACATGGCATGCACCCCAGGAACCCTCATTGATGCCTGTTTACAGCACGCTGTTCCTCCGTCCCCTTTCTACCTTCGCTCAACGCGGAACAGGGAGAAAATTCACAAATTCAAAGTAGACATTCCAAAAAAGAACCCACCGATCCTCTAAATCCTTTATCTATTGGGTCTGTAAACAATGCAATGAACTCCCTTCAGATGTATTTCCCCCAATTTACGACCTGGGGTCCTTCAAACGTGGTGTGAAGAAGCACCTGGCCGGCCGGCGTGGTTTTCGCAACCCCCCTTAATGTTCGAAAACCCATGGGCGTCGTCGGGCACCTTTAGGTCCTGGCGTACGCCATATATATAAAAACCACTATTCGTTGTTTTTTGACCATCTTTTATTTAATGCTTTAGTCAGGGCTTAATTATTTTTTCTTTATGGACCTGTACATGTATACCTAATACCACACCTACCGTCATTCCCTGAGCAATTAGGTGCCATGCCAGGACCTCCTGTTTAAAAGCACGGCTACATTGAACTGGATGACAATACGGACAATTTTTCATATCCATCGACCAGCTTTTCATCAATGAACAGCTCACATTTGTAACGAAATATACATATGCAACTCAGAAAGAGAAAGACCGTGGTGCATGAACATGGCGGGGATTTGAACCCATGATCGCATGGGACTCAAGTCCACGCGCCCCTGAGTTACGAGCGGCTTAGGGTAGGTAATTTGGTATATTTATGGTATTATTTAAGGTACATTTAGTCTCAAATGTCGAGAGGCTTGCAAACGTTTATACTCTGCAACGGAATCTACAGAACTTATCCGCTATTCTAAATACAAGAAGCACGCGACTCGGTTGCTCGATTTGACATCTTTCAAATGTTTCGGTAAATATTTTGAAAGAAAATTTATTAAAATATCGTTTCTGCCTTCTGTTCCCGAACCAAATGATTATTTTCCGCCCAGAGGAACCTAAGCGTTATTGTCAAAACTGAGACCTGACCCCTAAGTCCGACTTGTCACCTAAATTGGTGTTGACGCTAAACCGATCGACTAGCTTATTCAAATGTATGGAGAATTGAAGAACGCGCGCTGTTGGCGTTAAGCGAACTAACATTTGCGATTCCTAGTTTGGTTTGACGGCTTACGTATCGTCGCCGTAAATACGTTTACGTCACCGTTTACGCCGACTCCGGGGATTTTGACAGGTTGAAGAAGTAAAACCACAGGATAAGTTACAACTTGTACGGGTTTGACGTTTTCTTAAACTTCGAAGTTCCGTGAACGCCAATTTAGGTGAGAACTCGGACTTCCCATACTGGACTCGCGTATGAGTTTTATCACTCAGCGGACGCGGAGGCGTTAGTGTAAATCGATAGATAAAACCGCGCACCGGGGGCTCATAAACGTGTAAATATACAACCGCTTAGCATCATAAACCGCGCGTAGATAGGGGGGTGCAGTGATGATAGTCAACCCGGATGTGATGTCACATAGCGGACCTTTGATTAAAACATGTTTTATTTATCACCATGTTTTAAGTGCCTTTTCATCAAAATATATTTTACTGCTCGCCTAAAATATAGATCATAACGCTACTTGAGATATCGCGGACATCAAAGTTGAATTTGTAATTGTCGTTTCAAAGAAGTAAGCCAAACCGAAAAAGGTTTGAGTGCGTCCTTAATATTAAAACCTCTTGCGCCCCGCTGGAAGTTAATAATCTCGGGGGTCGTACACGAACGACGTAACGCAGTGGGGGTGGATTTACGTGGGGCGGGGGATCAACGTTGGAGTGGGTGGTCAATGAAGATGCAGACGTAGTGGTCACAGGCGGTTTCACAGCCGCCAAATCCGATAGTAAATGTAATACATGAAAAAATGTATCCGAATCCTTTCATGGATCCTCACAATAATCCTTCCTGTAAAAGGATTTCGTCAATTTCCATTTTTACACATGATTAATTCCAAAGTGTTTATTTTTAACCGAACAGTGACAAGAATAGAGAACGGTTGGACAAGAAACAAATAAGTGATGTAGTGAAATAGCCAATTGGGTCATAAAAATATTCTTTATAGTAGCGGTACGGCTCCGCAGTTCCAGAGATTAGCGCGTTCAAACAAAAAACAAAGAATCTTTAAAAAAGAAAAAGAAAAAGAGCTTTAGAAAAAGCTTTATTATATTAGTATAGATTGCTTACAACTATTATTACATAGGATGCAAAGGCGAGTGTATTGCCAAAGGCAATCTCTAACAGCTAACCTTAATATTAGAATATATATTAACAGGTAGAAATAAACATTAAATTACTTAAAACTAAGCACCATAATCATACATTTAAGACTGCATAACAAACAGAATATAATTAATTAAAAGAAAATATTCATTTAATGGTTATAATACGTCAAGTACCAAGATTTTAATTTTACCTTAAAAATAGACATAGTAGCAGGTCATGTTTAAGTGAAACATTTCTCTCAAAGCACTCGTAACTAAAAGAATGGGGGTGGAACGGACCGCCGAGGTTCTACGGACCTTGTGCGGAGGGGGAGGAGGGGTCGAAAATTGATAATTTTGCGTTACGTAATTTGCTTACGCCCCCTTATGACCTCTGACAAATGTCGTTACTTCGTAACCCGTCGACGTAGAAATGTGACCCTTAAGTTGAGTGCGCGGACGTGGCCCACCCCTCCTCAGCACTTTTCAACGGAAAATTTGCTGAAAATACAATATGTTTTATGTTTCGGTAGTTTGAATGGTTTTGACACTTTCACGAATGCGAGCAATGTTTACACCCTACTAACAAAAATACAATATGGACAGGACAAATACAGTTTACAGAGAGAATTTATATGTTAAAATCCCTGGTACACACATGTCTGATCATTATCATTCAAATCATTAAAGGATGATAATCGTCCATACCATCACGCTTCTTATCCTGTGGGATAGGCAGAAATGATAGAGCGCCATATGGTACGATCCTTGGTAGCCCAGTGGCACGACGCCTTGCGGTTCGAAAAGTTTGGTGAAACAACTCTTATCGCGGTTGGGTTCTAGATGGGTGACCGTTTTCATCCGTTAAGGCTGACCGTGATTCGGATTTCACGTAAAACTATAGATCCCCTTCCTCTCTATATGGTAGGGTTAATCCCGTCCGGGTTGTTACCATCGTATTTAATAAACGATGGTCGAAGCGGCAATGAAAATTGTTCCCATTTTCCATCCAGTTGATGTAGCCGATATAAGGAAGGTTCTAGTTACCATGTGGTATGTTAGGCTATGGCATATCTAGTAACAAAAAAAAACCCTTTACCCCTTTGGCTTCCTTCACAGACATACATATTTTGTTCATGCATGCTCTGCGATTACGGGATAAGCTGGCCTTAACAACGTACTCGTATAGTTATCACTTAAGTCGAACTGGACATTAAATATTGGGATGAACCAAAACTTACTGTTATTTATATGTTTTCGGAAGCATTTTAAATACTTCCACTATAGCGAATAAAACTTACCTTAAATGTACATTGGGATGAACCAAAACGTACTGCTATTTATATATTTTCGGAAGCATATTGAATACTTCCACTATAGCGAGTAAAACTTACCTTAAATGTACTTATGTATTACCAATCCATAACATTCCATTGTTTTTATTTATTTCAAACTCGAAGGGTATCCATTGTGAAGTTCTCTAGCATTTGTCCACATCTGAGTGGCGATGGCCTTGTAGGGTAGTATTGTTTTGTCCACTGAAGAGAAAAGAAGAAGTGGCATGCGTTCGATATCGCGTCTCCGCTATATGGTTAAAATTACCATTTAATTGTATGGAAATCCGGCTGCGCGTCGTATGCCACACAGTCGGAACATCGCCACCCCGCGCGAATGTGTTCTAAAATAGCGTTCCCTCCAATACGTCTGCGACTATGTTTGAATGTGGCATGTACTGAGCGGCTTATAGCCTAGTGACGCGGGGTCTGGCCTAGCGTACCAGAGGTCTGGGTTCAATTCCTCGCCCGGCATGCACCACTTTCTTCGTTCTGAGTTCGATAAGTGCATTTCGTCACGAATGCGAGCTGCTCCATGGTTCGGAATCCATGTAAAACTGTAGGTCCCCTTCCCCTACTAGGTGGTAGGGCTTAAGTCCGCCCAGGTTGGTACCATCGCATTGGATGAAAAGATGGTCGAAGCGGCAATGAAAAATTGTCCATGTTTTCCCTCCAGTTCAATGTAGCCGTGCTCATAAAGGGAAGGTCCTGACATGGCACCTAATTCCTTCGGGAATGTGCTGTAATGGGCTTTTATCATAACGGTAGTTGTGTGGTATTAGCCATCTATGTCAGGTTGCATTAAAAAAAAATTACGTTTTAGTTAGATTGATAGTTTTCGAAAATTGGATACAGCCGGTTCCATACAAGGCGCGCTCGATGGCATATCTCCTCCCTTTTTATCTATGGTTTTGCCTATTACATGGTCTGTCGTCAATTTTTTCTCGTGCACCGCGCCAACGCGCCCTTTCCGCGTCCGCTTAGCATGCGCCGAGCGTCTGCGGCGGCAGCGGAGTTTAGTTTGTAGTCGCGCGTGACGTCACATGGACGGCTGCGATGCAGTGGTACCGGTGGACTCACGGCACCGGTCACAACTCGGTGGCTATTCCATTATATCTTTTTAGGGTTCCGTACCCAAAGGCTATGAACGGAACCCTATTACTAAGCCTCCGCTGTCCGTCCGTCCGTCGGTCACAGGGCTGTCATCCACCGTAACAGGTAGGCAGCTGAAATTTTCACAGATATTTATTGTGCCGCTATAACAACAAATAGGTAAAATTAAAAAATAATAATAAATAATGAGGGGCCCCATACAAAAAAACGTTACTTTTTTGTGTCAAATCTTGTACGATGGTACGGAACCCTTCGTGTGCGAGTCCGACTCGCACTTGGCTGGTTTTTTTATGTAACTGGACATGGATGGCTAATACCAGACTGACCGTCAGATATAAGCCTGACACACCACGTGGGAACTTCGGTGCCATGCCAGGACCTTGCATGCAGGACATGCGCACGTGTAACACAACGTTTCACTCAGGCAAGTGTTGAATAAATATTACTGAACGGAGGGGTTCAGTAATATTTATTCTGGGGCATCTATGGGGCGAAATGGGGTCGTGCGTCGACTGGAAAAATGGCTATGACACCGGAAGCTGGTGTTGGTTCGCTGCGCGAGAGGTCACGCGCGGAGAGTTTTTAACAAGGGTTCCCAGAGGAAGCGGCACGCGGCCCGCCTACTGAATAGCCAGGATTTATGACTGTTGATCGCACAATAATTGTAACAGCGGCTTCATGAATTCATACATGACACAGATCTTCCGGGAGATGTCTCCCGGCGAATCGGCCGCTGAACGGTTGAGCGTTTGTATCGTGTTCTGAATTTGAGGACGCGATGTTTTAACATTTTGCAGAAATGTCACTTGGAATGACTAAGTAGCGACCTCACCTTATAAATGTTTAACTGTCTTTCCTGTCAAGTTGTATTTACGAGCTAAGAATAAGGTCTGGAGGAAAATAAGAGCTTTTTTTTGTCTTTAAAGTATTTTTTATGTAATGGACGAGCACAAAGGTTGAAATTAAATATTCTAGGTTATTGTCATAATTTGTAAAGCAAATTGAGTCATTTTTATTACATACATACATTGAGCACTCTATACTATTTTATTGTTCTCTCTGACAGCTGTGACAGTTATTTTAGGGTAGGTCACCTAGACGCCACCTGTCGTGATAAATAGGCTGTTTTTATATACTTTTTGGAAATTTGACCGTCTTTAATTTTCCAACTGAAATCGACGTAATTCAATTCTACTTAATTGTATTGCTCACTACAGTACTAATCATCATAAGAGTATCCCGTATTGTATGTTAGGAAGTGTAGAAAAAATGAGTGACAAAATAATGACAAATCAAATTTACAGAGCCGAAGTGGGGCACACCTGGCATACCCTAACGACCTAGAAGAACTGACCACGACAAGCACGGAGATCATCGATCTCCGTGACGATCAATTAGGTCATATACTTCCTAAAAGCATACATTAAAGATAGTAGGGATAGATTGCTAACTTGTTTAACAAAACAAAAAGTAGCCTTTTTGTTTTGTTATTTAATTCTTCTAAAAGAGATATTTTCCATGCTTAAAACGGCTTTTGCCACTCTGACCCTTACTTACTAAGCCAACTTCCTGAGTCTTGTTTGCGCCTTAATTAGTTTAAATCCAATGGGAAAACTTCGCTTCACAGCCTCTCGCGCTGCCCTCATGTCCGCACCCGTCCACTTTATCTGGAAAGCTTAGCGCCGTGTTGTGTGCCTAAGTTTCGCTTCGACCCCCCCCCCCCCCCCCGCCCTCCCACACAACAGATGCAACTATGCAACGGAGGTGACACTCCACAAAAGTACCCGTTAACACCGTAACGCGAAGCACTACATTCTATACCTAAAGACATCACGTCACAATCTCTCTAAGGCTCTTTCTTTAATTAATGTGTCCCTGCTACACGGTTGATTATACATACTTACATAACACATTCCTTGGAAAAAGCGACGTTCATGCTTCGTACGAAAAAGTTTATTTACTCTTAACTATGTGATGTATACTAATATAATCCGATGATGTTCTTTGCTTTCTTGAACGGGCTTATATCTGGTACCTCTGGTAGACCGATTTAAGAGAATCTTTCTGAATTTTATAACCAAATTGATAAAAAAATCATGTGCTATTTAACATCAATCTACTACCCTTAGGAACTTAGCAAAAAGAAAAAAAACTCAGACAGAACGCTAAGCGAAAACTCGGTCGGGAGATGTATTGGTGTGAATTTACCTTAGGCGCATTTTACCGGGCTCAGTTCCGGTGATTGTCTATCGAAACTGACTCGAGGGGAGCCAGGAACCTCAGCTATTAATTCTGCACGTATTCTTGTTGGGCTGTACTCGAAAATGTTTCTGCAGATATGAAGATGGATCGAATAGTTTATTTGTGACTAAATAAATTTAAAACTAGAGACCTTAAAGAAGAATGTCCATTCTTGTATGGGCGAAAAAAACAGTGTCAACTTGGATGTGCCTATTTGAAACAAGAGTAGTTCGTTTGGACATATTTAATCATAATATAATTGATATATTTCAGTTTTGCTAGAGACGAGAAACTATAGATATCAATTTTTAGTCACATCTGGTCTTATGTATTTTGCCTGCTCCGTATGGGTGACAAATGAAAAAGTTCTTTTTTTTTCTTTACCATGGTTTACTAAGAGATATGTGCTTATGTAAATATTGTTAAAGTAATATATTTTTTCTTGACACACATTTTTCTTGACATTTTTCTGACATGTTTCTTCAAAGAGTATTTTAATCATGTCAACAAAACAAATGACAACAGCTTAATGCGAGAGATATCTGTCGGACACTTGCGTAATCGCGGTTCGTTTGGCGCAATTGGAGATCAAAACACAATTTCATTAGCAAACCTTTTTATACAATCTTCCTGCAATGAAACAATCACACCATAAATCTACATATTCCGGAAATTCTAACAATTTAGGCATTATTCGGAAACAGTTTCCTTATCGCTTTTCAAATGGGCGTTGCCCTTTATTCAGGCACAAACTATTCGCCCTTTGCCTGACACCTATGGCGCGAGACGTTGCTCATGAATGCAACGCTGATTGGAGCCGTGAAGGCGTACTGGAGTCGGCAACAGCTTGGCGCCTCCGCCGCCCTCAGCGCCGCGGGGTGGCCCGCAAGGACGAGACCTTGGCCCACATTCGGTTCTTTCTTATATTATTAGATGTCGCTCAGAACGGAGCACGATCGAAGGATCTTAAATCTTTGGAACTTTAACATGTTTTGTCTTCGTGGTTTAAGATATATTATTTAGTCAAAGTATGTTTGTAAACATAAATACATGCTATATTCCTATATAACTATCATATATATGAAGTATAAGTGAATGTGACTATGCTTATACTGCTAGACTTTGTTGTATTCAACAATCACTCAATCATAAATAAATATTTTGTATTCTGTTAGAATAAAAATCAATTCGATGTGCAACAAAATGTTTCACTTCGTCATAAAAAAAATAATGAAATCAAGATCTGGATAAATAACAAAATGGTGATTGCTTTTCATCAAATTGAAATAACTGTAAATTTTTATTTGCCCACCTAAAACCAACCAACACAGAAATAGACACATTGCGTTAAGTTGAACTCAGACCCTCGGAAATTATTCACGGAAAACATCGATTTCGAATCGTAAACCAGCCGTGACTACTTATAGACCTGGCGGCAGTTGCTGAATTTTATATTATTCATCAGATAAATAAAATCACAGAACAGAAACCAAATATAATTTAGGTAAACTACTATACTATAAAATAGATGTGTGAGTGGGTAAATGTCAATGCATAGTTCTTGCAATTCACGAAGACTTGTAGGCTTTACTTGTATTAAACATTTCTCCGCCTACGTGTAAAGTGTGCGTACGGGCTAGTTCGGGTATAGTTAGCATAAAAACAATACAGACAAATGCTATTCTTACCCGAGCACGCTCTTGCGCACAATTTGACACGTATGCAGATAAGTGTTTAACACATGTAAAGCCCACTAGACTTCGTGAATTGCAAGAACTATATCAGCATTGCACCACAAGTTGCCCCCCCCCCCCCCCTGAACTTGGATGGTTTAGGTGAAAAACCGGCCAAGTGCGAGTCGGACTCGCACACGAAGGGTTCCGTACCATCGTACAGGATTTAACACAAAAAAAATCAGGTTTTTGTATGAGACCCCCCTTTATTTTTTATTATTTTTTATTTTACCTATTTGTTGTTATAGCTTCAAAATATATACACTCTGTGAAAATTTCAGCGGCCTACCTATTACGGTTCACGAGATACAGCCCTGTGACAGGCGACAGACGGACGGACGGACGAACAGCGGAGGCTTTATTAAATTCAAAATTCAAAAGTATTAGTAATAGGGTTCCTTTTTCACCCTTTGGGTTCGGAACCCTAATAGATGGAGCGGACGTTAGTATGTGGAAATGTTTTTATTCTATTGCGTTATATAACGTCTTTGATGATACACATATTGCTGGTATTTACTACTGGATGTGACAGTTCGAAAGCCCATGGGCTTCGTCGGTGTACCTCTTGTGTGCAGTCGTGGCGTACCCATTCGCCTCGCCATGAACAACAGGTTTGACCAGAAACAACAGGTCAAGTTTGAACGTGGTTCATTACCGAGGGTCCCGTAACTTTCATTTTCTTTTCATTTCATTTATTTAAACTTTTTTGCTAGTCAAACTAACTTAATATGACTACGAAACTTCTACTACGTCAAAAACGTATAGATCCGAGGATTATATCTACCAGTAAAGAAGAATTCGCAAAGAAACTTTACTGGTTTTCCGTCCACTGCTTGACATGGAAGAAATTCGCCCTCGCCTGATCATTATTTTGCTTATTCATACCAAATTAGCGCTTCAGAAATCTAGCTATTTCTCAAAAAGTATGACGTCTTGAGCAAAAGTTTGGTCTCTATTTAAAACCTATATTGGTCATTTTATTCAGAATTTTTAAACAACCGTTGATAAGAGAAATTCGGGACAAAATGCCTATGTATGTTAGTTTAGATTTTCACTGTTGTTCGACATATTATTTTACGTTTACGGATAAACAGTGTTCAGCTTACTTACTTAGCTCGACGTTCCGTCCACCACGCTTGAAATGCGTGTGGCCGACATACACCAGAGCCAGACTATAAGGGTCCCCTTTTTCGTTGTTTGCAACATGACCCTAAAATAGGGACACCTCGTTTTTTTTCTCATTCGGCCCGTCAGAGTTGCCCAAGCGGGCCCTCGCGGCCTCGTCGCTCGACGCTGACGTCCGAGACTCCCGCTCGGTTAGCGAACTTAAACGTGACTCTTAATGGAGAAAGTTGCGGAGTCCTCTCGGAGAGGAACCCGCTCCAGGTGCCGCCGCACTCCATTCGTTAAGTAAATCGACAAGTTCGGGGTCGCGACCCGCGGGCGAGAAGTGGCTCGAGTTCCGCGAACGCGTCTGAACTGGGGTCAACTTAAAAGCAAGTTTCAATCTTGTTATGAAATGTGAAATGCGAGAATTTAATTGGGCCTTGCGCCTCATAAGGGCCCGTAAGCGATTAACCCCATGCAAATGTAGTTTGGAAATAGCTTGACAATAACTTTGTTAATCTTCTAGATTTTTTTATTATAAACATCTGTGTCGGCATTGATTATGATGGACCAGACGTTTGGCCTTTATTTAAAACCTAAATTGCATTTTTTTAATCAGAATATTCAAACAACCGTTGATAAGAGAACAATTCGGGACAAAATGTGTGTGACCGACATACACCGGAGCCGGACCACATGGGTCCCTTTTTTCGCTTTTTGCAAGGGGACCCTAAAAAGGGACATCTTGTTTTTTTTCTCATTCGAGCGAGAAGTGGCTCGACTGCCGCGAACGCGTCGGAACTGGGTTCAACTTAAAAGCAAGTTTCAATCTCGTTATGAAATGTGAAAGGGTTCATATTTAATTGTATCTTGCGCCTCAGCGGTAAGGGCCCGTAAGCGATGTACACCATCCAAATGTAGTTTGAAAATAGCTTGAAAATAACTTTGTTTATCTTCTAGTTTTTTTTTATAAACATCTGTGTAGGCATTGATGAAGATTGACCACATGTTTGGCCCGAAGCGTCGCCTCGCGTCAAACGTCGACACTCAAATCAAATGAAGTACTTTATTGTCCCATTGGCATTTTGAGCGGCTCGTAGCCTCGTAGGGTAAGGGGACCTACGGTTTTACATGGATTCCGAACCATGGAGCAGCTCGCATTCGTGACGAAATCCACGTATCTATCTTAGAATAAGAAAGGAAGTGTTGCATGAACGGGGCGAGGATTTGAACCCAGACCAGAACCCGGTATGATTGTCTAGTCCTCGCGCCAGTAACATTGAAGTGATAATTTTATGTTGGTTGCATATCAAAACGATGAGCCGGTTCTCCAAGACAGCAAGCTAGTTTTAAAGTAAATGAAGTTTAATGTTTAGATTTTTCATACATTTTTGAAAAAGCTAGATTTCTAGTTTTAAGACCTTCGTATGACACATTTTTTACAGATTGTGTGTTCTTATAAAAAAACTTAGCAGTTTTTTTTTGTTTTTCACGTTTCAAGTCCCGTTTCTGGCTTAAGGTGTCCCTTCCCGGCGGGACTAACTCATTCGCGGGCACGGTACAAAACCGTGCTATTTCGCTCTGTGACCTTCTCTGTTTCAAAGAAAAAGACAGGCTCCGTGATGAGGAGGATGCAACATGTCCACAAAGCCGACAGTGTGCATAGTGTTTGATTTGGTAAGATTCACAAAAAAAATAATTACAAAAAGACTTATAGCTAAAAAAAAACCACGACCGCTGTAGTCAAAAATCTAACAAAAACTAAATTGATTATACATTTTAATGAAACAAGCTATGTCTGATGACTAATCTTTTTAAGGTGTATACATTTTATCGTTGAGTAATCTAAGTTATTGTTTAAAACACGCGAAAAATTCGAACTTTCAGACCTTATAACTTAGAAACCAAACACAATTGTACACAGAAATTTAGTTCGATCAAATAAAGCTATTTTGAGCAAAATTATGGATCTCTGACAAGAAATATGGGCTTGATCTTCTTTCCCCGTTTGTATGGGGAGTTGAGCGGGAAGGCCCACCTTAAGGCAACAGGGTCGTTCGCCTACGTTCTTATTCGGTGGTTCAGTCGGCTAACTAACAAACTTAAACCTTTCCGAAGACAACCCCTTCCGCTGCTCACAACGTTAACTTTGTCTCGCACTTTTGTCTATTCGCCCTCGGATTCTACGCAAGGATTCCGTAAAATCGCTACAATCGCACTATATACATCCGCGGTGTCGGTCCTGATTACTCGGTCCGTATTCTTTGCAAGCGATAAAAACGCACAATCTAATTACATCGCAGCTGGGCGTGGTCTAACTCACGTTTTCCAGATGCAATCAATTTAGGGGAAAATTACCCACAGCCTAATTCTCAGATAATATATTCGAGAACTTGTTTATTTCACAGGATCTTCCTGGGCACATCATGGTCTTCATGTTTACTTCACTTTAATTTTAGTCTTTATTAAAAAGCCCTGGTCAGTTCCTTACCTCGACATCACCCCACGCTGTATATTGGCGGGCGTCAATAAATAGCATCATTTTATGGTGAAACCAACAAAAATGGTTTTTTGGTGATGGTCCATTTTCACCACTATCTCTTTTAGTATTAGAGTCGAATTTACTACCTGCTTAAGAAATGGAAATGCGCCACCCAGAGGAGGCACGTACAAACGTGATGCCTCCGAGAAAGTCCTACCGAGCAGGGCCGGATTAACCAAGTCGGGGCCCCCGGCAATGCCATGCCATTCTTGGGGCCCCTTTACTCTGTTCAACGTCTATTCCAAGTAGTACAATACGTATACGTAGTACTTGTGCATTCATAATTTTGAGTTTTTGAACCGCTTTGCGTTAAAAAAGCTGCCTTTTGTTTTGCTTGTCATACGTCGTCTGAATAGTCGGCGTTAGAATCGCGCGAAAAAATCTTACATCCTTCTAAAATAAAAACAATATAAAATATACTACACAAAAATCAAAAGTTCAGTTAACTTCTATAATCTTTTATTTTACTTTCATTATCGAAAAATAAACATTTTTCGATAATGAAAACGTTTCAATTTCAGTTTCGATTTCAGAAAACATTTTATTATAGTTATCGCAGCTGCGTCGCAAAAAATAGTTACTTAAGGTACCTGGTTTTACTGATCGGAAAAAAAGGTCGCGGAATCGTGTAAAACGATTAGGGCATCGAAAGGGAACTTTACGTAGTGGGTATGGACTATCAACTTTGTTATTAAGATGTTATATAAAAAAGTAATAATAACATGGATACAAATATGTACATCTTATAAGGATACAAATCTTCAGATTAAGCTATTAAACATTACAAAAAAAAACTCGGTGCGCGGGGCCCCTAGGCAGCTGCTTACGCTGCCTTATGGATAATCCGGTCCTGCTACCGAGGGTGCACCGTAGGGCGCGGATATTGCGCAATATGCCTCTATCCCGAAGGAAAGGAGTTATAGAATAAATGCGGGTCTGCGTGAACGCGGACTTACTGAAACTCTTCCAGGCAGACATTGAACTAATAAGACACACCCGCATACTCCTGCACGTGGCCGTAGGACCACACTTTTAAGGATACTATTTGCTTACCAAAACAACTCTATTCCAGATCTGTTAACTGATTTTTGCACGAAAGCCGTGTTGTAAGTAAGACAAGTTTGGTTTCATCCTAAAGCCAAAGACCCCTCATTAGTATATTTTTCTTCTAATGTAAAATAGAAATGTATTGTTTTCAACGTAACCGAATCCTAATTGATTTTCTCATTATTTTTTAAATATAAAATATTATTACTTCAAACATTGAATTTATATTTTCGCTTGAAAGCATGAAGTAGAGGAAAGTCCGAACATTAGATTTGTATTGATTGTACGCCTATTAAATTTGCATTGGCGTTGAAATACGAGAGAGCTTAGTTGGAAAAGAATTAGTTTATAAGCTGTTACCCGAATTATTACCATAAAAAAGGTTCAGCGAGATGTCTTCCCCAAATTTAATTCCCTTCGTTCTAATAATATTTATGCGAGTGATTTACGTAAAAGCAAACAGATTATTAAATTATCACGCTGTCTATTCCTGAATTGCTCCCGAGTATTGATATTGGCCTGAAAATATTGTGCCTTTATAAATTTGAATTATTTGCTCCGAGGAAAATATTATTCGTAAATCACGTGCAGCCAACGAGTAAGGAAAGACGGAATCGCCGTTCCGTTGCCCGCTCGCTGTGTACGTATATAGCATAGCATATTGTGGCCCCACTCGAGCCAGGTTCTAGTGAAGTGAGTGCGTTTATTCTTCCTCGCTGTTGCGAGGCCTCGGGTGTTACCATGGTAAATTTGGGTGAACAGGCAAGTTACTGATTAAATCCAACATTTAGTTTCTACTTAAGGCTGTAGTGAAGGCACAGAAAATCTAATTTTAAGAAATGCATTCTTTGTCCATTGGCCAAGGTACAATTTTGCACGGCGACTGCTATTAATCAACAATTGTTCATCACTTGAGAAAACTCTATTCTATGTCCGTATGTTTTTGGATTTTTTTGTAAATATCTGTATTTTTCAGAAAACAAAATTTTAAAAAAGAATTTATAAAATATTTTTTTTTCATGTTTTTTGGCCAATATTTCCCAATGTAAGAGGTATATAAAAAAACATACTGACATAGATTTCTACAATATATTTTAGAAACAAAAACCTAGTAAAACATTAAGAGTATGGAAATTGTTATCGCCCGTAGTATGGGGATTTGATCGTTACCCTATCTTAAGGTGGCCCAACCCGCTCATCTCCCCATACAAAAGGGGAAAGAAGATCACGCCCATATTTCTTGTCAGAGATCTAAAATTTTGCTCAAAATAGCTTTATTTGATCGAACTAGATGTCTGATGACCATTGGCATTGTAAAATTGTGTTTGGTTTCTAAGTTATAAGGTCCGAAAGTTCGAATTTTTCGCGCGTTTTATACAATAACTTTGGAAGTGGATTCCGCAATGATAAAGTAAGAACATCGTAAAAAGATTAGTCATCAGACATAGCTTATTTAATCAAAATTTATGATCTATTTGGTTTTTGTTAGATTTTTTACTACAGCGGTCGTGGTTTACTTTTGGCTATAAGTCATCTTGAAATTAAAATTTTCGTAAATCTTACCAAATCATACACTATGCACATTGTCTTTTTTGTGGACATGTTGCATCTTCCTCATCACGGAGCCTGTCTTATTCTTTGAAACAGAGAAGGTCCCAGAGCGCAACAGCAAGGTTTTGTACCGTGCCCGCGAATGAGTTGGGCCCGCCGGGTTGGGCCACCTTAAGATGGGTCGAGAGTGCAGTCTATATGGCTCGTGAACCATATGTCAATGTATTCGTAACTAATTTCACGTTAACACATTAAACAGTTGACAGTTAGTATTAAAACTCAATTTCAATGGAAGGGGGCTTACCTATTCGTAGAGACGCGTTGAAATGGGAAAATATAATGTAGAATTATTCCAAAGCTTAGTTTTGAAACGGTGCTAGGCAAAATGAAAGAAATCAGCAAATTATTGTGACTTTCGCAGAACAGGCAGCTCTGAGTCTGGGTACCCTTGTAAGTGCCTCCGGCTCGTACAATATTAAACCCCTAGCCGCTCTTCCGTTTTGTTGGTGACTTAGGACGGGGTTCTTACCTAGAATGTATTTATTTTATTTTGGTGTAAGTATTCTCCGAACTCATTATTTCAGAGTCTCCTTATGAAATAACTGTTTTGAAGGACTTGTGGATGATTACGGACCACCGACCGCAGTTTTATATGTCCGTGGGTTAACATGATATACAGACGCATTAGTTAAACGGCATCTAGTAGAATTCCAGCAAAGGGGTCGAATGCTATGCCAGCTGAATGACGTCCGGAACTGGTACCACCCCTTTGTTTCGTAAAAGTGTAGAATTATGTATTGTCTGACTTTGTTTAACGTTTAGTATTTTTTCATAGATCTTGCCAGCTGAATAGCGTCAGGTACTGCCCCGTAGTTTCGTAGAAGTGTAGAATTATGTATTGCCTGCGTTTGTTTAACGTATCGAATTTTGGTATAGATCATGCCAGCTGAATAGCGTCTGTTACTGCCCCGTAGTTTCGTAGAAGTGAAGAATTATGTATTTCCTGACTTTGTTTAACGTATAGCATTTTGTCATAGATCATGCAGCTGATTAGCGTCTGGTACTGCCCGGTAGTTTCGTAGAAGTGTAGTATTATGTATTGCGTGACTTTGTTCAACGTATAGCATTTTGTCATAGATCATGCAGCTGAATAGTTTATGGTACTGTCCGGTATTTGGTAGAAATGTAGAATTATGTATTGCCTGACTTTGTTTAACGTATCGCATTTTGTCAGAGATCATGCCAGCTGAATAGCGTCTGGTACTGACTGTCCCGTAGTTTCGTTGAAGTTTAGAATTATGTATTGCCTGAGTTTGTTTAACGTATCGAATTTTGACATAGATCATGCCAGCTGAATAGCGTCTGTTACTGCCCCGTAGTTTCGTAGAAGTGAAGAATTATGTATTTCCTGACTTTGTTTAACGTATCGCATTTTATCAGAGATCATGCCAGCTGAATAGCGTCTTGTACTGTCCCGTAGTTTCGTTGAAGTCTAGAATTATGTATTGCCTGCCTGAGTTTGTTTAACGTATCGAATTTCGTCATAGATCATGCCAGCTGAATAGCGTCTGTTACTGCCCCGTAGTTTCGTAGAAGTGTAGAATTATGTATTGCCTGACTTTATTTAACGTATAGCATTTTGTCCATAGATCATGCCAGCTGAATAGGGTCTGGTACTGTCCCATAGTTTCGTAGAAGTGTAGATATATGTATTGCCTGACTTTGTTTAACGTATAGCATTTTGTCCATAGATCATGCCAGCTGAATAGCGTCTGGTACTGCCCCGTGGTTTCGTAGAAGTGTAGATTGATGTATTGCCTGAATTATAATTGAATTTTTACGTATAACATTTTATCTAACATCAGGCCAGCTTAATGGCGTCTGGTAGTGCACCGTCGTTTAGCGGAAGTGTAGAATTATGATTGCCTGATTTCGTTTGACGTATAACGTTAGATCAGAGAGCATGCTCTAAAAACAAATTTGGTATGCAGTTATAAGTATCTTATTGGAACCTCTACGAATGTATGTAAATTTCATCTCTCTTAAGAAAGATAAACATATTGTGTGTTGCTTCATGAAGACGTTTAACAAAGCGAGAAATTCAAGTGCTACTGAGATGGGAAAATTTGGGCTATTGTCGTACTCGCGGCTTCCGAGAATCTACTAGAATGAAATAATACAAGTAAGATACCGTATATAAGCAATCTCACATGTACATAATGCCCTCGTTCGTTACATTTACTAGGGGTTGATAGATGTATTGCATCACTGTCGAGGGCGCATCCAATATTTTCAGGGATTTCATCCCCTTGATTGTACTTTGCATGGCTGCATCATTTTTTACCATTCAATGCATGCGATAACAAGGTGTCTCGCTTTTGAATAAATATTTTTATATGTATAATGTTTTGAAAACTTACTGTTTCCCGGTGTTCGATGCCGTGCTTGGCCGACACGTTTGGCCTCCAAAGTGGTTTCAAAAAGATTACGTCGGTGTAAATCTAAAAACGTATTTTAAAGAAACGTCAATACATATTTACAAAAAAAAACAGAAAATATAATATGTCCCTATGTTTTGTACATCCGAAGCATTTATGAACGAAAGATACAGGTCGACGAGGAACGAACTCCAAATGCCAAATTATTGAACCTATAACCATTATTAATGGCTGTATTATGTGATCGGAGTCATCTCTTTAAGTTATCGAGTAGCCATGACCCGTGAATTTATTTAAACGAAAGCAAAGATTCTGCAGTTATCATTGAATGATTTCTTTAATTTGACTAACACTTCTTGCACGACACACGTATAGTGTAAATTTTTAACCTTACACAAAATTTCCGATCCGTAAAGTTGCATACCAGAAACAATCATGTTAATTGGAAATTACTGTACGTACAATCACTGTAGTATTCTTTCACAGGTTACGAAGCGAAAATAGTTTTAAATATTAAAAAATCTTGTAAGGTTACAACGAAGCAGCAAACAAATTTTTTCCTAGAAGTTTATTTGATTTCGGCACTTATACTCATGCTGAGTGCACTAATTAAGAGTTGATGCCAAGAAAGAAAAAGAACTTTAATGTTTTTTTCTTTTTAAAAATTAGTGCTCTCGACACGGGTATATCTTGAAAATCTTAGTTATCTGGAAAAAAGATTACGACTTTAACCAAAATGGGGCTTTTAGCGTAACATTTACAATGAAAATGCAATGTTAAAAGGCTAAATTGTCTATTGTTTATCTACAGTGGTTATATTTGAACGTACCTCGAAATGAGCGCGGCTATGCCTTGGGATTCCGGGGAGGGAGTGTATGAAGAAAGGAAAATATTCAATCACGATGCGGCGAACCGAATATGGCCTGCGGCGTCGAGTGGAAACGAAGAAAATGAGAAAAACCGTTTAAGGGACTGAAGCGCCTCGAAAATAAAGAAAAATAGTTCGTTGTCGATTGAGAAAAAGCAAAATAATGTTTCGCATATTGTGTCTTTGACAGTTCTTACTAATTAGGACGGCCGGAAATGGTAGTACTCTCAATACTGCTCCATCTGCTCTGTTACGTCTAGGTGCAGGCGACAGGTGGGCCGCAAAGTTAAGTCGACGTTATCCTTATTTTTATCGTGAAATATTCTTGCCTTAACCTTCGTCATTTTCTTGAGCTAACGTCTTAATAATGAAGAATTTCAGCTGCATTGCCGCTCTTTATTAGTAAATGGGTACCCACCCTAGGCGCTATTGATAGTAATTTATTACAAGGCATGCAATGAAAGTCTTGTCGTTGACATATTTACCGCCAAGTTCAAGTATAGAACCATACAACATTTGTTTTTTTTTTATTTAGGAGCTAGCTTTTTAGCTTTTTTTATTTGAGTGGCTCGTAGCCTAGTAACGCGGGTACTGGCCTAGCGTACCAGAGGCCTGGTTTCAATTCCTCGTCCCGAAATGCACCACTTTATTTGTCTTTCTGAGTTCGATAAGTGCATTTCGTCACGAATGCGAGCTGTCCCATGGTTCGGAATCCATGTAAAACTGTAGGTTCCCTGCCCCTTCTAGGTGTTAGGGCTTAAGCCCGCCCGGGTTGTTACCATCGCAATGGATGAGAAGATGGTCGAAGCGGCAATGAAAAATTGTCCGTGTTTTCCATCCAGTTCAATGTAGCCGTGCTCATAAAGGGAAGGTCCTGGCAGGGCACCTCATTCCTTCGGCAATGTGGTGTATTGGGCTAATATCACAACGGTAGTTGTGTGGTATTAGCCATCCATGTTACGTTGCATAGAAAAAAAGGTAGACATTTTCAGTCACAGCTTCATTTCAATCTTGTCAATTTGAGTATCAAAATGAATTTATCCAAGGAAAATGTTCGCGCAATAATTTCCTAAAATCTTATGCACGACTTAAAAGTTTCAAGGCGCAGCAAATTTCAGTGTTCAATGATGAATGCCTTGGAACCGTCTAACGCTGGTATAATTTTTAATACGTGGACCTACACCTACCAGCCTTAGAGACAAACGTCCAAAAATGCGTTTACCAAAGAACATCGTTGACGTCACCGCTTTTCTTGCCCAAATCTTGGATTCTTGGTCATTGTCATTTTCGGAATATACGCGCGATTCGCGTATCGTATATTGAAAGTAACACCCTAGCTTGTCCCCGCTCTAGGATTTACTGCATTCACTTGACTGTCTTCGACAGAAATCCGCTCTAGCTTCAGGTTTCTTGCACTCACTATCCCCTTCCCCGGAGACAGCTTACGTACGGCACGGGGAGGTTCGTGACTGGATATCCATAGTGTGCAGTGAATCAAATTTACATTCCCCGGTATACTCCGAAACTTGCATTCGTCGCTTGTGTGCAGGTCGATCGGTAAGTGTGGATTGTCAGATTCACGGACGGTTGATGGAATCGGCGGTGCGGAGGTTCGGGACCGGTGATCCCAATTTTAATGATCCACGGGGTTCCCGTATTAGGCTGCCAGGTATATATCAACTGGAGCCAACATCGTGGCCTAAGACATAGGGGCCTAGTCCTAATACTTGAAATCTCGAATTAACCCTTAATTAAGTTTTGCACAATTGAAGAGAGAGAATTAACCCCTAGTAGGGTTCCGTACACCAATAATGAAAACGGAACCCTATTACTAAGCCTCCGCTTTCCGTTCGTCCGTCCGTCCGTCCGTCCGTCCGTCCGTCCGTCCGTCACAGGGCTGTATCTCATGAACCGTAATAGGTAGGCAGCTGAAATTTTCACAGAGTATGTATTGATTTTGCCGTTATAACAAGAAATAAAAAATAATAAAAATTAAAGGGGGGCCCCATACAAAAAAAAATGTTTTTGTTAAATATTGTACGATGGTACGGAACCCTTCGTGTGCGAGTACGACTCGTACTTGGCCGGTTATTTATGTAACTTGACATGGATGGCTAATACCTGCAGTCATGATACTAACCTAACACGCCGCATTCTCGAAGGAATGCTAAGTTGCGAAAGGAAAGGTGCTGAAAAGCCATTCCAGCACCTTCCCTTTATAAGCACGGCTACATTGAACTGAATGGAAAACACGGACTATTTTTATTGCCGCTTCGACCATCTTTTCATCCAATGCGATGGTACCAACCCGGTCCGAACCTTACCACCTAGTAGGGAGGGTTGAAGTTTCACATGGAACTCAGAAATAGTAATAAATTGGTGCATTGACGGGACGGGGGTTTGACCCAGACGTCTGGATTGCAAGGCAAGACCGCGCGCCACTAAGCTCCTAGCCGCTCAAATGACACCACACCCATATCCTGCGGTATTTCTCTGTGATCATTCCGACCTTCGTGTCCGTTTGCGTGCGAGCGAGCTGTGGGAGTCCCACCACGTGAGTGGCGCGATTCGTACACAGAACACGGGTGAGGTTGGGCAACGCTGGAAGATTCCGTCGCGGGGGTCTGTCCTGGCCGTAAACGTCCGAGCCGCACGCTCGCGGTGTCGCGTGATTCGGGCTAATGGTTCTTTTATTTTCATGAAGCCCCCTAGTAACGTACCAAATAATCTGAGCGACGTTATGTGAAACACGATTTACCTTGCTATGTGCACGCAATGCATTACTACTTGGTGTGGATACGGAATGGAGGTGAAGAAATAACACATCTAATCTATCTAATAAATATTATAAAGGGGAAAGTTTGTAATAATGGATGGATGGATGGATGGATGGATGGATGTTTGTTACTCTTTCACGTAAAAACTACTGAATGGATTTTAATGAAACTTTACAATAATATAGCTTATACATCAGAATAACACATAGGCTACAATTTATAAAGATATTGTGCCCATGGGCTTTAGAACTTTCACGGGGCTGCGAAAACGATGCCGGTAGCGCTACTTCACACCAAGGGGAGCGGGGCCGGGGGCGGGGCGGGCGGTCTGACGGGGGCGGGTGCGGGGAGGGGGGGCGGGTACAGCTTGGGATTTCCCGCAACTTTAGGACTACTTGGCAAAATCCTTAAGAACCAGTTACTCGATTTAGATGCGGATTGTATCTACGTCTAGCCTGATTCTACTCAAAACTTATAGGCTACATAATATAACGCTTCATTACCAGAAGGGTGAGTAGAGAGCATTAAATTCTTATAACTTGCGAACCACTAACCCGATTTATGTGCGTATTTTATCAATGTATAGGATCTCTGGGAGCAGCCAGGTTCGAGATGGGTTACTGTTTTCGATGTTGACGCTAGCTGTGGGTTGGAGTCCACGCAAAACTTACCTACATTACACGTTACTTACTTACTAGGTAAGCAATGTTGCAGTGCAAGTGCAGAAAGGTTCTGGCGGCAAATGCTTTTTTTTTAAATAGCCACCAAATGTCAACGAAGCTCTAAATGGGAATTATTGGATGTTTCTCATTAAATCATGCTATTTCATCTCGAACGATCTTGATTAAATTTGGTAGATGGATACATTATCCTGGACCAGTTTGACCCAATTTTGCATAAGCCATGTGGGCTACTTTTTATCCATGAAATAATTTAGCCAACACTAACCCGGGCGGAGCCGGGTACCGCAGCTAGTAATATAATAATACATTCTTCACCTCCATGGGATACGGTTACACTGCTGCAGTTAGAAATAAGTACTGCCTCTCCGGGGAAGTGGCATGAGTGTGTATACGCAGTTTGGCAATTATGTCCCGGGAATTTAGATATAAGTAAATATACTTTTTCGTACTTAGCAGGTACGTCGCTTATTTCAAGGAATGTGATATGTGTGTACGTACAATCGGCCGTGAAGCAAGGACACATTAATTGAAGAAAGAGCCCAGTAAAAAGAACTACTTTACAAAAATACTGCAAGGCTGGACCCGAACCAGCAAAACATACCATTCGCGGGGATTGCTTCTACCAATTTCGCCACCGGCTGTATACCCATATTTTGTAATTCTCCTGCAGTCCCTCCTCCCGTAATGAGTGCCTCCTACTAACACAGTGTTTAAGATTATACCTACATACATTTGTTTAACGCTTCATCTGCCTTGCGGACATTGACTACAAAGCGTCATCGCCAAAATCGTATTTGGCATTACTCGCCGATCTTAAAACATTTCATTCGATTGGAAAAAAATATACTAAAGTGAACGAATGGATATGAAGACCACAAGGAAGTCAGTAACACAGTAAGATCTAATCAATTATTATTTTGTTATTTTTAAAATGCTTCTTCTGATTATCACTTCACGCTTTGGTTTTCGAGCTGTGGCACCAGACGCGAGTACGTTGAGCCTTCAACGTCTGTAATAACACTTTCCATCGCGTGTGAACGTGCTTCCTCATCATTTCCACTAATGGAAGTGTACTGAAAAGTATAACACATACTTAAGATACTTGCAATCCCTACTATGATAGCCACCCTACTATGCTGAAACAAGGAAACCAATTTCATTATTTCAGACAAAGCAAGACGTAAAACATGAGCAGGTACTTGCGGAAGCAATATGCCAACGTTTCGGATCGCATCATTTTGGAACTAACTTTCAAGCATGCAGTATTTGTGTAGACGAACGTTTCGCGAATACAGCATCCTTAAAAGTTAGTCGCCAAATCGATGTATATTTGTGAAGGTCAGGTACGTAGCACCCGTAATCGTAGAGAATGTATGAAACAATGTCTGTCTGTGCATGAAGCGGAAGAGGTATGTGATCGTACCGTATGACGCTCTATCATCTCTGCCTGCCCCTCCGAGTAAAACGGCATAAAGGTATCTATGGTAAAAGTTTGTTGAATGATATTAATTTAATTATCGGTCTACTTCCGAATTCGTCTCATTAGTCTCCAATTCAAAATATTTAAAATCTTGCAAGAATTTTTATGACACATTGAACGTTAGAAAATTCCGTATAGTATCAATTGCGCTTTTTTTTATAGAACGAGATGTGGATGGCTAATAACACATAACTAGCGTCATTATATTAGCCCATTACACCCCATTCCCGAACGAATTGCCATGCCAGGACCTTTCCTTTACAAGCCCAGCTACACTGAACTGAATGGAAATAACAGTTATTTCCATTCAGTTCAGCCGATTTATTGACACACACGTCACTCGCGCATGAGCAAATACCAAGGCCTCTATTACGAGTTACAAATGACTTATCAAAAAATTGCTATCATCGATGCCGCAGTTTTAAATCATTGAATAGAGCAGGCGTTTAAAGGATACACTAAATTGCCCGTACACGGTTTTTTGTTTATTTTTTTGTAGTAAATATGAAATCATATAAATGTATTGAAAATGTATATCTACACAAATATGAAAATCCGTGGACGGGCGATTTAGCCCCGGTTGCACGAAGAGACCGCAGAGTTAATCAATGATCAATCACGTCACTTTAAGTGATCCGTATAGAGCTTCTTCAATACTGTCCACACAAAGTGACGTTTATGATCATTCTTTGACGTTGATTTAGATATTTTTCCTTTCGTGCACTCGGCCCTTAGTCTAGCCTTTTCATGCTGCTCTATTCAATGATGTAAACTTGAGGCATCGATGATCTTAGCTGTTAAGTTGCCACTGGAGCAGTGCATTGCTTCAAGGTCCTTGCCTACGGTGACGCTTGGTTCGGGTTATCTCTTTCCCTAAAATATGGTCGAGCTTTCGACCTCGAAATATGGTAATGGCTGTGCCCGGCGTGGTGCTCACGAACGGGTGCTGTTTGTGGGGACTGGCCTGCTCCAATTGGCAACATGTCAGATGGTGGGGATAGTCTTTGCCTATGAAATGATATTTGTCATGAACTGTTGCGTACGGCATGAATTGTAATTTTTTGTGAATTCATGTTAATTTAGTGGTTTACCTATGTTTTGATAAATTTAGACTAAGTGGACGTTGAAAAAAAAAAGAGCGGAGTTTCTTTCCAGTTCTCTTCGCTGTGTTTTGTTTTGTTGAACTGGCCAACGTTAAAATATTACAAATCCGAGTGCAGTGTACTGTCTATGGATGATGAGTAAACAATACAATACTATAAGAGGCTCTGTAGGTGAGTGTCGCATCTGGGCGCGAGCCCTAATCGCGTTTCCCTTGCCGCGGCGAGCGTCGACCCCCCAGCCATTAACCCCGCCGCGCAGTCCGACGTCTGTCGCCGTTACTTTTATTGCTGCGAGAGGGACGCCGCACCCTCCGATACACGTTCCGCGGGGTGGCTGCTGCGCCGCTCTGTGGCCGGTGCCTCAGCCTTCGTCGTCGGCTGCCATCGAGAAGGGATGGACCGAAGAGGCGACCGAAACGCATTCAAGGCGAAAGCGTTGCCTCGTGTTATTGTAAATTTACTGATTCACTGATTGTAGTCAGTTCGCTTAAGAAGATAATGAGGTGATCATGTTCCATACAATGGCTCGGGCCAGTCTCCACGGTCAAATTAAGAAATATTGTTCTGATATTTTGCACATTAAACGAATGAACTGAGAGCTACGTCTGTACGTTTTTAGGGTTCCGTACGTAAAGGCTGCCAACGGAACCCTATTACTAAGCCTCCGCTGTCCGTCCGTCCGTCCCTCCCTCCGTCCATCCGTCTGTCACAGGGCTGTATCTCATGAACCATAATAGGTAGGCAGTTAAAACGGTCACAGAGTGTGTGTTTATTTCGTCGCTAAAACAACAAATAGGTAAAATTTATAAATAATAAAATTAAAGGTGAATCTTGTACGCTGGTACGGAACCCTTCGTGTGCGAGTCCGACTCACACTTGGCCGGTTTTTCTTGATACATTAACTTATATCCGTGATAAATACATCTAAAAATTTGCATGCAAATATAAAAAGCCCTGTATCATGGATACGAGTTAAGTTATCAAAAAAACCAAAACGTACAGACGTAGCTCCCAGTTGATTAATTTAATGTGGAACATTTCAGAAAATTATTTCTTGATTTGGCTCAAAAATCAGGTACGAGCCATTGTATGTAGCACTTGATCATCTCATTATCCTCTGAAGGATTCGGGAAGCGCAACATCGAATCGCACAGACACACGTAGATCCTAACTGAAAACCATCAGCCTGTATGGTTTGTGACTAGCAAGGCGAGTTGAGGCAACGCCATTTTTGGCATACGACATACCACGTATACAAGGGTAATAACACCAAATCACAAACTGTTATAATGGGTATCTGTAAGATGTGTGAGTTTAAATGTTCGTTGCACTAAACAGCGTCCTGTGAAGTTCTTACGTGTCGTCGGAACTTAAGAAGTGTGAAAAACAAACTACGAAACAACGTTGCTAAGCGACGCTCTTTTTTGAATATCATATACAATATTAACCTGAAATAGTGCACTCCAGCCTTTAAAATGACATATCTTCATCTTACGGTATTTCTCTGTGATCATTCCGACCTTCGTGTCCGTTTGCCATCCAGTTGAGACTAGTGAGCGAATTTGTAAGCGAGCGTCTGGCAACACTAAAACGTGACTGTGCTGCCGCTATACGAATGTTTCTGTCGCCGCTCCCGTCCTTCCTTACTCTGTCGCCAGCCGTGTCACCTCCCGCCGACGCCGCATCCGCAGCCGGCGACCACTTCGCGAAGTATCCCTTCGTCTGCGGAAGTTGCGGGAGCCGCAGATTGTCATTTTGTGAAAGTGTCGCAACTTTTTTTGCCGCTTTGAGCGTCTTTGTCTCGCTGCATCAGAGCTATCTTTAAGGCTGTTCCGACCCATATAAAGTTGTTTGCATACATAACGCAAAAAGTATTGCACTTTAAGCCACGAATTAATGATAAAAGTTTAATATAGTCATATTACTTGCCGCGAAAACAATTTCACAATTTCAGGATTATTGGTTTTGTTACAATTTATTTAAATACGATTTTTATTTAACAGCGCCATCTAACGGTGTAAAACTTCTAATCGGCAAATACAACGAAACCATGAACCCTGAAATTGTGAATATGTTTTCGCTGCAACTACTATGGCTATATTTAATATTTTTGACGAATTCGTGCCTTAAAGTGCAATACTTTTTGCGTTCTGTGTAAAAAAAACATTGTATGGGTCGGAACATCCTTAACGCATAATTAAACTTTGAGCATATAACTCACATCGGCAGCTTTTAAGGGCTCCGGACCCAAAGGGTGTCAACGGAACCCTATTACTAAGCCTCCGCTGTCCGTTCGTCCGTCCGTCTGTCACAGGGCTGTATCTCATGAACCGTAATAGATAGGCAGCTGATTTATTCACAGAGTGTGTATTTATTTTGCCGCTATAACAACAAATAGGTAACATTTAAAAATAATCAAAATGAAAGGGGTCAGAAAAGTGATATCTTAGTGTTGAATCTTGTACGATAGTACGGAACCGGAGTCGGACTCGCACACGAAGGGTTTTTTATATTAAGCGCGGCATATGGCGTCATGGAGCCTCAACTAAGAGGTGCCCAACGACGCCCATGGGCTTTCGTCGAGAACCATGCCAGCCGGCCAAGTGCTTGCTTCGGAGGCAGGAACCTACGAACAGTTAAACTTCATTATACATATTTCAATACCCACCACAGAGGTTTAAATTTTGTGCGCGGGAAAGCAAGTGGTGATGTTCTGTGACCGATACCCATCTTAAGGTCTGAGAGGCCTCTTATGGGAATGGCATGCCCACAACGTTAATTGAGGCCGAAAGGCTAGTGTTATATACAAAGCCCGTAGTCCCACTCGTACTTCGCCGTTTTTCTGGTGGCCGTGACTATGGGACTATGGGTTTAAAGGTAATCCGCGGCTGTTGGATTCTCATTCCAATCGTCGCTTTATCGATGTGAGATTCAAATTAAATACTCTGAAAGGTTGTTTTGTTTCATGAAAACTTAACCTAAGTAGAACGAAAGCAAAAATATATTTTGTAAGCCATATCTCCTTTGCGCAATAATTTGTTATTTAATTTAAACATCTTTTTGATTTATATGATATGTGAAACTTCAACACATTACATACAAATTTGCATACAACTAATACAAATTGTTACGAGTATATATAAACGCGAATTTAACTAGTTCTTTTGAACTTTGCCCTATTAAGGTGGGGCTTCCCGCTCAACTCCCCATACCATTTCTCGTCAGAGATACAAAATTATACTCAAAACAGTTTTTTTTGATCAAACTAGATGTCTGATGACCATTGGCATTGTAAAATAATGTTTGGCTTCTAAGTTATAAGGTTCGAAAGTTCGATTTTTTCCGCCTTTTATGCAATAACTTTGGAGGTGGATTACTCAACGAAAACATAAAATCATCTTAAAAAGATTAGTCATCAGACCTAGCTTGTTTCATGAAGATTTATAATCAATTTGGTTTGTGTGTGATTTTTGACTACAGCGGCCGTGATTTACTTTTAGCTATAAGTCATTTTGTAATAAAAATTTTCGTAAATATTACAAAATCAAACACTATACACATTTTCTGCTTTGTGGACATGTTGTATCCTACTCGTCACGGAGCCTGTCTTTTTCTTTGAAACATAGAAGGTCCCAGAGCGCAATAGCACCGCATCGTTAGTCCCGCCGGGAAGGGCCACCTTAAAGTTTGAGACAACCGCCTCAAATATATTTGTTAAAATACTACGTATGCATATGTATATGGTAGGGCCGCAGCGGCTTCGTAGCACTCAAGAACAATTGCGTTGTCCCTTCTAGAGAAAGCGGTGATTTACGATTTCCGGATGGTTTTGGGGGCTGCGCGAGCGCGGGAGTTTGGCATTCGAGTTCGGACAGCGGTGCAGCGCGCAACGTCCCGTGACGCACGCTATCGGCGGGAAACGCAAATTTTCTCAACCTTGAATGTATTCCGATATTCGATCAGTGGTGGTGTGAACTGTGATAATGCTAGGAAATGAACTGTGACCTTGCTAGGGAGTGAATAGATTAATTATAAGATTGTGATATGAAAGACTGGTTCCTGAGGACATTTACAACTGTAGGTGGCTGGATCGTGTTGCAAGCAGATTGCAGAGGATGAGTGCTCTCTTCATTACACTGTTTATTACTAGATTGATATTATTGATGTAACCGGATAAATTACCGTCGCGCGTTGTCGGAATTAGGTGCGTTCGCGTGATGCCCTATTTTGCGGTACGGGAATTGAATTCGATTACGGACGGTTGCGACGGAATTTTACTGAGCGGCTATGTTGAAGTCCACGGCGACCGCCGTAGCGATGGAAACCGCCAATTGCTCAAGGTGCCTAATCTATACAATTATCATAACGGTTCGACGGATTTTACAGAGTGGTTGTGTAATATTTTCCCAACCGCGTGGGCCCTTGCGAATCTATTCCGCCAATTTTCCAGCAGGGCATCGGGACAGAGTGGTTGTGTAATATTTTCCCAACGGCGTGGGCCCTTGCGAATCTTTCCGCCAATTTTCCAGCAGGGCATCGGGACAGAGTGGTTGTGTAATATTTTCCCAACGCGTGGGCCCTTGCGAATCTATTCCGCCAATTTTCCAGCAAGGTCATCGGGGGGAAAATTCCCTTTACGTTGTAAGCGCGGGCAAAACATAGAATAATTCTAGTACCTAAGTTAGCATAAGGTCTTGCTTTGTATAACTGTGTAAGCTTGTAGCTAGTGTCAGGAAGAAAAATGTCTTAGACCTAAGATAGCTGACATGACTCGGCCGATGACAGACATGACATTAGGCGCCTGCCCATAGTCTCTCGCCTCTACGTGGCGGCAGGTAGAAACGTCCATTCTAAATTGATATATTCTTGTACTCCAAATTTCATTCAATTTATATCCATTCAATCATACGAAGAAGTCTAACAGACGGAATGGCGGCCAAGGAGTGACCATTAGTTCAAATCTCCATGGCCCATAACTTACTAGACGATCACATGTTAATAACTTTGGCCAATTTCAGATATTAGTTAATTAAGTAGCAGCACTAGACCTTTCTAAGTATGAGCTATGCGAGACTTGATATAAGTTAGCTAGCAGACAGGTTGATTTGTAAGATAAATAAGTAGGATAGTGATAAGGTCGTCTCAAGTTGGCCCGTAAGCATTACAATATGACTCCCCATGATAAACGTAGTTTGGAAATAATTTGTTAACCTCTCTGGTCGATATACTTAATATGTGATATCTAACATTAGTCAAGGTCTGTATTTGCATTTATTCGCCTTTCTCTACGGACTTTCTTTTTTAGATAAGAAATTACTGTGAGAAAGTGAAACAGTTCAGTTTTAGAAGCGAAAATATTGACCTAAGCAAGATACACCTTAGTTTGTGCGTGCGAATTCGTTTGTCACTCGTTTAAACACTGCATTCAGGTTAGGTTAGGTTAGGTTATATGTCATCCCAATAAAATAAATATGTTCAACTTTGAGTGTTGCGCACCTACGTAATCAAGACGGCGGTTTATTTTTTTCGAAAAACAGTATTGAAAGAATTTACTAAATTATCTGCTTTATCACAAAAAGCCATTGTTAGCTCAGCTCAAGGCAATAGCGTTAGTAAATTGTGAACCAATTACGATTCCTCGAAGGCGGCATCTTCTCGGAAAGCCGTGAAATGCCTTGTCGATTGTAAAATGAGGCCACGGTGGGTTATTTTTAGCAGGCAATGAAATTAAAAACGTGCTCGGAACGTCACTCAATATAGGAAATGAAATGTCTCATCGCCTCTTTGTAATTCAACGCTGTACACGTACAGTTGTAGGCAGAAGAAAGTATACACTTCCGGTTGAGGGTTGACATTTTTTTTTGTTGTTACAATCACTTTTTACGTATATTTTTTTATAATGCAAATAGATTCATAGAATTTTGTTGAAGACGGTTATTATTTTAATAGTATTAAATCCAATGAAATATTACAAGGAGGTTATGTTTCAGCATTGTTCATTTTAACCATAGAGACCTAGCGTTATCACAAAGTCTATGATTTTAACATTCAACCGAAAGTGTTTCATCTATAATTGTTGAATTTGAATTTATTGTATAAATTACAAGCGTAAAATGTGTATTTTTTCTGTTGTCTGTACACCCAAGCACATTCGAACCGTTTCCCCGCAGGGCTAGGCAGATATTCTCTTGTTATATTTTTATTGAGCCGAAAATGGGTAACCGCACCTACTGATGCGTAGCTGATTAAAACTCCTCAAATTCCCCAAAAACGTTCTTAGGGCTCCCCAGAATCCGTATTAATCCGGAATAGGAACCAAGTTTTCGTTCAAAATTTCGAGCAAATAAAAAAAGGTCGTGCAGCCGACGGCCGTCCAAACAACTTTCAGGAGAGGTTGAACTGCAAAGCGATACATTTTCGAGATCATCAAAAAATTAAACTGAATTCCGTGCGGATTGGCCAATTCCGCGCAAATTCCCCGCCGCTTACGGTTCCCACATTTTCCCCACAAGACCTAAAATTCCCCGCAGTTCTAGACTAAGAGGTCGCATCAAAAATGGTAACGATAACGTAAATGGCTGAAACTGGGTTCACGGGATAAAGATCAACCCTCTGAAGCTAAATGTGTAAGTCTGCCTGTTCCAAGTGGTTGCGTTATGTAGATAAGGCGCCTGAAAAAGTAGTTATGGTGACAAAAAATATATATGATAACGTAAATGGATGCAAATAACGAAGCATGAAAGTATCAGTACATACTTGCTTGGCAATACAAAAACTTAACAAATATTTGGTTGCATTTCGTAGTTATATGCGATTTAGGTTACAGATATAAGTTAAGGTATGTTTAAGTATTTAATTTAAAAACCGACTGGTTATTGTTACAAAATTAAAAGGTATCAATGTTTCCAGACAACCAGTATATTCATCAGCAGATACATACCAGCATATATTTTATATAGCCAATCTACATAACGTAACCACTTGGCACGGGCAGACCGACATATTTAGCATCAGAGAGTTGGTCTCTAACATGTGAACCCAGATTCAGCCATTTACCTTATCGTGACCCAAAATGTCGTGACCTCCCGGAATATTCGGGGAATCGGGGGGAGGAATCATCAACGCTGCTACTGTCTTAATGTTAGCCCAACCCCATGGGAAGTAGCTGCCACGCCAGTATAGTATTCTTGTATTAGCGCACGACCAACATTACACATCCTATTAATATTTTTCTCACGTGTTAGTAGGTTAGTAGTCGATATTGGACACCGGGTGGCTAAGCTAAAATGGCAGTGGGCTGGTCACGTCAGCCGAAGAGACGACGACCGTTGGAGTAACCGTGTCCTACACTGGCGGCCGTGGACAGGCAAACGGAGTGTGGGAAGACCACCCGCCAGGTGGGAAGACGACATCAAGTGCGTCGGTGGAAAGCAGTGGTTCCGTACCGCTGAGGGCCGGGAGGACTGGAGAAGGATTGGAGAGGCGTATGTCCAGCAGTGGACGCAAACACGCTGACTGACTGACTGACTGTGTTAGTAGGAGGCATTGTTTACGGGAGGAGGGACTGTAGGAGAATTTCAAATTATGGGTATGCAGCAAGTGGCGAGATTGGAAGACGTAATACCCGCGAATGGTATGTATCGCTGGGTCGAGTCCAGCCTTGCAGCCAGCCAGTCGGGAAGTACCTTAAAGTAGATGACATTTTATGTTTGGATTTTTTACATATTTTTGGATTCGTTTCAAATACTACATAAAGGTGGATTTGTAGTTTTGAGATGAGAGTCTGACATATATTTTTTTACAGATTGTTTCACGTTTTGAGTTCTCTCTCCGCCTTAATAATTCCAAATGAACGTCGATAGGCCGTAGTGAGGGCATTGACGGCGGAAGCGATCGTATCGCACCGTCCCGAGATCGTCGGCTGCGCTAGCGGGGCAGGGGGAGAGGCATGCGGGCCCCGTCGATACCGTGACCTCACCCCGCCAATACTAACCTCACCTATTACAACTCTGCATGGTCAGTCCGAGTTCTCACCTACATCGGCGTCTACGGAACTTCGAAGTTACGTAAAAACGTCAAACCCCGTACAAGTCAAACTTCAACCGGTCAAAATCATACTGGGACTACCAATATGTATGAAAAAACAATTTTCCTAATCGGTTCAGGGATCTTCAATCAATCGGTGAACGGACATAAAAAAAATATTCCGACGAATTGAGAAACTCCTCCTTTTTTTTGAAGTCGGTTATAAATGAAACGGCAACGTCAAGATATTTACGGCGACGATACGTTAGCTGTGAAATCAAACTCAGACTCGCAAATGTTAGTTCGCTTAAGTAGTTAGTTTTTTAGTTAGTTTTAGTTTTTATAGTTTGTTAAAATATGGACTTTGTCTGCAATAAATATTTTATTATTATATTATTATTATTATTAACGCCCACTGCGTGCGCTCTTCAATTCTTCCTACATTTGAAAACGCTAGTCGATCGGTTTGTCGTAAACGCCTATTTAAATGACAAGTCGGACTTGGGGCTCAGGTTCAACATTCGGGAACTAATTAGGGCCCTGGTAGTAGACAAATCGCAAAGTTAGACGAGGCACTTCAAGTTAACTAAGTCTGACGATTAGAAGTGTCATTCTTACAATATAAGGCAATCTTACAATTGGCAACATTCTAGATGGCGGGCATGGTCTTTACTAATAAACTGATATTTGTCATGAACTGTTGCATATGACATGAATTGCTGATTCTCGTCAATTCATATTAATTTAGCGTTTTTATCTGTGAGTCTAAATACTTTTGTAAATTTAGACTAAGTGGACGTTGAAAAAAAAAAAACCAGCGGAGTTTCTTTCCAGTTCTTCTTCGCTGGGATTTCCCCGAACTGGCTAATGATAAAATATGACAAATCCGAGTGCAGTGTACTGTCTATGGATGATGAATAAACAATAAACAATATATGATTCCTTGTAAAGGGATCAACTTATTTTCGTTAATGTATGTTTCCTTTTTCTATACAAAATACATTGCGGAAATGGTGTCCATTTCCAAACTAACTGTAGAAATCTAAAAGCAAATGGAATTATTTGTTTATGCATATATGCTGTTTTTGCTTATATCTAGAAATCATATTACTTTCAGATTTCTAATGTGAAAAATCTACTTTATTATTATTATTTCAATAAATGATGTAATAAAAAAATATTAACAATCCATTATCATCGGTCTGAAGTTCTATTTGGACTTTCTGAGGCGTTTCACTACATATTATTACATTTGTTTAAAGGTGCATTTTTATGGCGCGAGTTGACTAGTCCTAACACCTGAGTATCATATCATTATCATTTAAAATTTTATCATTAATTATTTTTAAGGAATGTGACATGTATGTATGTATAATCGACCGTAAAGCAAGGACACATTAATTAAAGAAAGAGCCCAGTAAAAAGAACTACTTTACGAATATACTGCAAGGCTGGGCCCGAACCAGCAAAACATACCATTCGCGGGTATTGCGTCTACCAATTTCGCCACCGGCTGTATACCCATAATTTGGAATTCTTCTACAGCTCCTCTTCCCGTAATGAATGCCTCGCGACGTACCTGCTTAGTACGAAAAAGTATATTTACTTATTTAATTATTTTTAAATTCATCTAAACCATATTTATCTGTTTTATTTAACTGGACATCATTAAAATCCCAATAGCCACATAGGAACTAGGTGCCAAGCTACATTCCTTATATTGCAAGGTTACATTGAACTGCATGGATAACGCGGACAATTTTCATTGCTCTTGACCATCGTTCATTCAATGCGTTCGTATGTACCAACCCGGGCAGGATTAACCCTATCGCCTAGTAAGAAAGGGGACCTAAAGTTTTCCGCAGAGTCCTGAACACGTACGATCGAAAATCCCATTCATCGCCTCTTACGACATGCGCTGGAACAAATGCAGTGCGCCCAACAGTTATATTTTTACTTGCCTGAACATAATAATTCACTCATTCGTTCACTCTTCGTTAATACCGTTGTTTTTATTCAACTGGACATGGCTGGCTAATACCACACCGAGTGGCACACCCTCCGTCCATGGTATACCCAACACACCCGATTCCCGGAGAAATGAGTTGCCATGCCATAATTTATGCGAAATTGAACTGGGTGTAAAATGCGAAACATTTTTAACTACCGCTTCCACCATCTATTTATCGAATATGATGGTACCGACCTGGACGGACTTAACCTTACCACCTAGTAGGGGAAGGAGACCTACAGTTTTCACATGGATCATGGAAATACACTTATCCAACTGAGAAATAGAAATAAAGGGATGCATGAAAGGGGCGGGGATTTGATCTCATGATCTCTGGCATGCAAGGTATGTCGCCGCGCCCCTGAGCTACGAGCCGCTGGAACGGGCATTGTGAATTGATTCGGAAACGAATATCGTACATTGATCCATTTCATTTGAGCTCGTTTTTAGGGTTCCGTACCCAAAGGGTGAAAACTGAACCCTATTGCTAAGCCTCCGCTGTCCGTCCGTCCGTCTGTCACAGGGCTGTATCTCATGAATCGTAATAGGTAGGCAGCTGAAATGTTCACAGGGTGTGTATTTATTTTGCCGCTATAACAACAAATAGGTGATTACATACAAAAAACGTGATTTTTTGGTGTTGATGGCACGGAACCCTTCGTGTGCGAGTCCGACTCGCACTTGGCCGGTTTTTTCGAAACGGTTGACCTTTCGTCCGGAAGGGCGCCCCCCGGCGGCTGCGTTCCCGAACTAGAGCGGGGTGGCGGCCCTGACCCGCCGGCTCCCTGATTGAGAACCTCGCAAGTTTGCAGGTGGGAAGACTCGGGAACAATGGCGCCGCGCGCGCCAGTTAGTCGATTAAGTGTGCCTTTATGTTAAAGTTAAGCTGCAGTCTGAGAGCCATATTGATCGGCCTTCCAAAGATTAGGTTTTTTTTTATGCAAGCTGACATAGATGGCTAATACCACACAACTACCGTTATGATATTAGCCCAATACACAACATTCCCGAAGGAATTAGGTACCATGGCAGAACCTTCCCTTTATGAGCACGGCTACATTGAACTGGATGGAAAACACGGACAATTTTTCATTGCCGCTTCGACCATCATTTCATCCAATTTTCATTTCATTTCATTTCATTTATTTAAACTTTTTGGTAGTCAAACTACACCAAGTTACGTCACAAAGATACGCGGATTCGATCAACCCAGTAAAGAAGAACCCGCAAAGAAACTTCACGGGTTTACATAACATATTTTTCCGTCCACAATTATGAAATACATACTTAGATCTAAATGCTACTGCCAAACAATTCCTTAGCAGAACAGTTGTAAGGCAAAGAACAAAGAACAATAGAAACAGCAACCCTAAGTTTAAGTTACTTACAACTAATAAAGTTACTAATTCAATTATATAAATTAATATAATTTATAGCATTACAAGTATACTCTGGTGTAAAAGCCGTCGTCAACTTAACCTATGTCAGGTGTATAAAGCCCTCGTCAAGTTTGATACCAATGACGTGTATCAAGTCAATATATTATATAGAATAAGTATTTATATATAAAAAAAAAATACTACCAGCGTAGTATTATGTCAAAGAAGTCTTACAATTTTGTATGGTACACAGTTATGTACTTGTCTTCTTATGATATTAAGTCACAAAAGAGAGTTTTATCGGAAAGAGCTTCGCTTATATTATAATATACTTTACTAAGAAGAACTGATTTAATTTTATTTTTAAATTCATTAAGGGGCAAATTTCTCATTACTGCTGGTAATTTATTGTATAATCTAACACTGTTGTGAATAAAACTCTTCGAAGTCTTTGCTCGTCTGTGTTTTGGACATTGTATATTAAACTTATTTCTAGTATTATGGGAATGTATGTCAGCATTAAGAGTAGCCGATTCTATAGTTTTTTTTGCATAGATTATATTTTGATATACATACTTATTTGCGAGGGACATTATTCCGAGATCTTTAAAGACATTTCTACATGAATCCCTGACTTTCATGTTGAGGATACTTCGCAAGGCTCTTTTCTGTAACAAAAATATTCGATTTGCTTCGGATGCATTTCCCCAGAACATCAGACCGTATGACATCAGACTGTCAAAGTAAGCATAATAGACCGCCCTAGCTGCCTGAATACCACATAATTCCCTTATCTTTTTTATAGCATAGCATGCTGAGCTGAGTTTACCGGCTAGCTTATCTATATGAGCTTTCCATGTCAGCTTATTATCAAATACTACACCAAGGAAATTTATTTCATTCGTGATATTCAAAGACATGTCTTTAGCAACATTACCTATCGTATCACTTAACATACGCCTCTGTGTTCCGAGAGCAAAGTTCATTAAATTTGTTTTATTCACATTAAGCAACAAATTATTACACTGGAACCACGACTGTAGGGAAGCAACCGTTATTTCAAGAGACTTTTGCAACAAATCCGTGTTTACATTATTTAAGACTAAAGAAATATCATCAGCAAACATAACTAATTCTACATCGTCCGAAATGCAAGCAGAAATATCATTAACATAGATAAGGAAAAGCAAGGGGCCTAAAACAGAACCCTGCGGTACTCCCATGTTGATGGATTCTGTGTTACTTTTAGTGCCTTGCACATCACAAATCTGCTGCCTCTTGCAAAAGTATGACTTGATCAAATCTAATTCCCTACCTCTAAGCCCGTAATGTTCTAGTTTCATAATTAATATGTCATGATTTACACAGTCAAAAGCCTTGGAAAGATCGCAGAACATACCATATGTATATTTGGATCCATCCAAGGCAGTCATAACCAATTTTACCATGGCAGCTATAGCGTCACTGGTAGACAGACCCTTACGAAAACCAAATTGCTTACAGTTTAATATATTATATTTAGTTAAAAAACTGTGTAGTCTCAGCTCTATAACTTTTTCATACACCTTGCTAAAAATGGGTAAAAGTGACACTGGACGGTAATTTTCGACATCACAGTGAGCACCTTTTTTGTACAAGGGTATGACCTTTGCTATCTTCATTGAGTCTGGAAATGATCCTTCTTTCATACATTTATTAATGACAGTCTTTAATGGTTCAATGAGAGCATGACCTATGGATTTTAGTAAATGTGGCGAGAGATTCCAGAGGTCCTGTGAGCGCTTGGGTTTAAGATTTTTTATAATGGTCTTTATTTCTATGTATGTTACTGGCAGGAACGTCGCAGAGTCAACATTTCTTGGAATAAATTTCAGGATATATTCTAGTGCTTCAGATGTACTTGAATTTAAGTTCTTAGTAGTATCCTTAGCTATTGTTGAAAAATATATATTAAATTTATTTGCTACGGCTGCACGCTCAACTATGCACTCTCCTCCTATTTTAAGCTCAAAGTCCGCTCCATTAGAGGGAGGACATTTGCCTGTTTCTGATTTTATAATATCCCATGTTGTCTTTATGGTGTTACCAGAAGCTAAGAGTTTATTCCTTAAATTCATTTGTTTAGCACAGAATGATACCTTCTTAAAAATTTTGCTGTATACAGAAACATATTTTCTTAAATGATTGTGTTTACTTATTTTTAACAAATCATACAGGAATAGCAAATGTTCTTTGGACTTAATTATTCCTGGAGTAGCCCAGTCTGCAAATCTAACTTTATGCCCTATTTTAACGCGTTTGATAGGTAGGTGTAGGTTCATGTACCTAATAAAAGTATTGAAAAAATTCTTAAAATCATTGGGCGTTTGATTCCTAAATTCACTATCTAAGTCTTTGCATAAGGAAGCTATTTTATTTTTATCTGTTATTCTAGTACATCTGAATGCGTTTGAAATTTTATTTTTAGGAATATAAGCAATAGAAACCAACTGAGCAAGATGATCTGATTGTATTCCCGCAATCACCCTAGAATCAAGAACAGCGCAATCTGTAAATATATTATCAATGCAGGATGCGCTAGACTCTGTCACCCGAGTGTGCTCAAATATAGTCTGACTCAGCAAAAAGCCGTTCATTAAGTCAGAAAGATCATGAGTACTATGTTGGTCAATTGGGAACTTTATATTAAAATCTCCACATACTATTACGGATTTGCAGTTATTAGAGCTTATTTTATGCAAGCATTCTTCAAGTTTATCACTAAATAAGGATATATCAGCGGATGGGGATCTATAAACACATAATACAAATATGGATTCTAATTCTATACAGCTTACTTCGAACTCTTTGTCTTCCGACATGTTCACAATATCAGCTCTGTTCTTTGCTCTCAAACCGTTTCTGACCAAAATTAGTGTACCTCCCCTAATAAAGTTTTTTCTGTGACTACTGCTAACAATAGAATAATTTTCAATGGTTTGAACGTCTAATTCATTAGTATCAATCCAAGTTTCACTAACACAAAATACATCAAAGTTATATTCTTTTACAATTAGTTCTAACAAGAGATTTTTTCCACGCAAGCCTTGAACATTCTGGTGGCAAATAACTAAAGTTTTTTTTTACGTCTTTACTAACTAGTGATTTATTTGATTTATTTTTATTTCCATTATTCAAATAACAGTTTTGGAAACTTGGCTTTGATATAAAAAATGCTCTTTATTTTTATCATTTGCAACAAACTTAAGACATGAGGTCATAGTAGCTATATTACAGTTAATAATAATGCTTGTTACTGTTTTTATTCCTAACACGTTCATGATACCCAAACTATTGTAGCAAGATTGACTCATTCGATTTAAATCAACAAAAATAGTGTCAGGGACAACATTGGCTAGCTATGGTACCAATCCAGGCGGGCTTAAACCCTACCACCTAGTAGGGGAAGTGGACCTACAGTTTTACATGGATTCCGAACCATGGCAGCTCGCATTCGTGACGAAATGCACTCATCGAACTCAGAAAGGGAAAGAAAGTGGTGCATGTCGGGGCGAGGAATTGAACCCAGACCCATGGTACGCTAGGCCAGTCCCCGCGCCACTAGGCTACGAGCCGCTTTGACATTTGTAATTTACATTCAATCAGCTGACGTTCCCGGTTCCCGCTTCGCTACGGACATTTTCTTTTTCAGAGACCTTCCCAGATTAATAATCATTTTAAAATATTGAGAGGTGCTGGGACGTTGACATTTTTTTTTGTGGTAAAATTTTGTCGGGAAATCTAAAAACATTGTGGATCTCGAAAGCACTGCCACCTTCCGGGTCCAACGATAGCTAAAATATCCAGGTGAAATTAATACAAAAAAAAAACATTAAAATCTGTCAAGCCGTTAAGGAGAAGTATTACCGCCCACCGGAATTTCTTGTATAAATATAAAACCCTGAAAACGCCGGACTGTTTTCAGAAGGAGATGGCGATGAAATTCTTGATTATTTTTTTACTTCTTTGAGTTCACTTTTTATCATTACGAACGACTTATCTTCCTACTAATAATTTCACAACTGGCCAAATATAATTCGTTTCCGATTGTAATCGCCGGGTAACTACAAAGAAAAGATCTTACGCCGGATTAATTCCGCCGACACGGGACGGTTTAAGGAAAAATCACAAAGGCACGAATCGCGTCTTCCCCGTTCCTTTCGCGTTGCATGAAAGGATAAATTTTGCTGTATCTGTGTGTGACGATGACGGCATTCGCGGCGCGTTTCATTGCCAGGGGTGGGAAGAGATTGCTCAGTTTAGCCTCTAGCTCCGATTGAGCGGAGGGAAGGTCGATGAGTGCGCTCGAGAGTGTCCGTTGAAGGCTGAAGGGAAGGGAAAAAACCTCTAAAGAAAAGTTGTTCACTCCTCTGTCAGCCTCGGTGGCCGCCTCGCGGTTCTATAAGCTTGGTGAAGCAACACTGAGCGCGGTTGGTTTCTAGATGGGTGACAGTTTTCAACCGTTGAGGCTGTCCATAGTTCGGATTCCGCGTAAAAAGCTTAGGGTTAATCCCGCCCAATCAATCCTAATCTATATAAAAAAAATATGATTCGTCTTTTAGAACCACCTTTGAAACCGTCACCTCTTACAGCTTAAAATAATTTACAAACCACTGAGCCAATTCTTAGTCAATATGTGCATCTAAGTATGGTCATATTAAAATAGATATTAAATATATATTTTAAAATATCCCAAGTCAAACCAAAGAAAAAATTAATGTCGTTTGAAGATGTTCATTTTGCTAAATATTTACTCAACTGAATTATAGCTGTTGAATGACGGATGTAAGATTCAAGAAATCAAATGCTTAAATATAAAAAAAAAAACAAAAATAAGTTTATGTTGAATTCATCGCTTACAGGCCTTAATCTCAGTTACTATTCATCCTATGTAAAGTTTTGATGGGTGTCCACGTGAGTCCATGAGTTCCATCATGGGATTTTTTTTAAATGCAATAAGGAGGTTCCTCCGGGCGAGCGAGGGCGGACGCCCCCCTCACCGCCTCCCCCGCAGCCCCCTCTCCACTACCACCCATCACTACCCCCAATCCCCCGCGGCTACTTCACGAGAATTGGCATTTCAAGAGGTCAAGCTTGCCGTTATTCGTTGCAGTATTTATGTGAAGCAAGCATTCCTCAGATCAAAAAAGACATTAGATGTGCCACCTAGCGCGCCTACTATTTGACCCGCTGGCTCCGATTTTCTAAAATTACCATCCCGAATTAAACGCACATGCCACACGCAAACATAGCCCCAAATGTATCGGAGGGTTTGTGACGGAACTGACTTAATTTTTAGGTATTCGTACACAAAGGGTGCAAACGGAACCCTATTACTAAGCCCACGCTGTCCGTCCGTCCGTCTGTCAGTCTTTCACAGGGAAACGTAATAGGTAGGCAGCTGAAATTTACACAGAGTGTGTATTTATTTTGCCGCTGAAACAACAAATAGGCGGAATAAAAAAATAATGAAAATAAAACGTAACAAAAAACGTAATTTTTCGTGTAAAATCGTGTGCGATAGTCCGAAACCCTTCGTGTGCGAGTTCCATTCGTACTTGGCCGGTTTTTTATCTTTGATTAATTCTGTTGACCTGACCTCTAAGGTTCTCTTTAATTTTCGAAGTTAGTCTGAAAGACTGACTAGAAATGTATCTGGACAATACTGTTTTATTAAAGTTATAAAAGGATAACTGAAAAAATATTCAGTTGTTTCACCAGCGTGTTAATTATTATTAAAATGGCTGAACGTTTAAAATATTTATGTCATATATTAACATTCAGCCATAATTGATGATAAGTACAAAAACAAAATGTGAAAAATTTGTGTTTATGCATTTGAAAAACTCTTGACATTTTCAATTGGAAAAAAGTCCAGCGAATTCGATGTACATATTTAAACATTTGTCTAATCTTCGAATTCTCCGCCAAAGTCGATTTAAACTCCGGCTGCGAGGCGCGTTGTAATGAACTATCTCAAGCGACGTCGTCGAGTGGCAATAAATCGCTGCTAGCCTGTCTTAGTATGTACAGATAGCAATAGTTATCCTATTAAGGCGCTAGGACTAGCCAACTACTCGCGCCATACAAATGCACTTTTTAACAAATGTAATAATATGTAGTGAAACTCTTCAGCAAATCCAAATAGAACTCCAGACTGATAATGGATTGTTAATATTTTTTTATTCCATCATTTATTTAAATAATAATAAAAATAAAAAAGTTGATTTTTCTCATTAGAAATCTGAAAGTAATTCGATTTCTAGATATAAGCAAAAATAGCATATATGCATAAACAAAAAATTCCATTTGCTTTTAGATTTCTACATTTAGTCAAAAAAGTTCGGAAATGGACACCGTTTCCGCAATGTATTTTGTATAGAAAAAGGAAACATACATTAACGAAAATAATTCGATTCCTAGACAAGGAATCATATATTGTAAGAATGACACTTATAATCGTCAGACTTAGTTAGTTAACTTGGGGTGCCTCGTCTAACTTTGCGATTTGGCTAGTACCAGGCCCTTAAGCTAACATTCCGGGAGGTCACGACATTTTTGGTCACGATACGGTAAATGAGTGAATCTGGTTTCACAGGTAAGAAACCTACAGTTTTACTGGGATTCCGAACCATGGAGCAGCTCGGATTCGTGACGATATGACTCATCCAACTCAGAAAGAGAAAGAAAGTGATGCATGAACGCGACGAGGATTTGAACCCAGACCTCTGATATGACTACTACGAGTCGCTCAAAAAGATGTTGGCATATAACTGCTGGTGAATTTACCGTTGTCAAGAAATATTGATACCTATTAACGATTCAACAATAATGAGTCGTTTTTTAATTAGATAATAATTAAATATACCTAAAGTTGTGTCTGTTCCCTAAATCACCTGTAACTACGAAATGCAAACTAAGGTTTGTTCAGTTTTGGTATTACTAAGCAAGTATGTAGAAATTCGTTATTTGCAGCCATTAACCTTATCATATCTTTTTATGCGCAGACATCTCGCGCTTTGATAAATCCATCAAATGTCAGTCCTCCTTCGGGGGGTGGACTTGAAATTTCCTCTCAGCAAAATTCAATGGTTGTTTGACCGTGAAGACTGAACAAACTTCGTTTCTCATTGCGTTTTGCTTGCGTACTTCCGGGATAACGGTTTCCCGGCGTGCGATTGACAACTGGCGTTTGACGCGCCTACGCCGCCGCGCGCCGGGCTGTCGAACGAAGCTCCGGGACATCTTAGAGCACTTCTAATTGCTCTCAGCTGGATGTCGACAAATCAAACGTCCCGGCCATCCTCCGGCAACGAAGGCCACACCTTTCTAAAAAAGGCCACTATATCTATTATATTTTTGGAGTTGCGAATTAGCAAAATTTGATTAGGTTTTGCTTTCTCGACAACAGAAATGTAAGCACATTGTAAACAAATATGTTAAACTAGCAGCCCGTCCCGGCTTTGCACGGGCATAATATAATTTAAAAAATATTATTTTGTCACAATGATACACAAATAAACCCTTCTTACGTAGAGTTCCTAAAAAAGAGCATATACCTACATTTAAATATTTGAAATAAAAAAAAAAAATTGTGAATATATTTTTTGTGTATTTTTTTTCTTTTTTTGTATTTTTTACTTTATGTATTTTTCATACTATTAATTATTGTAAAAAGGTCATAACCACAAAACAAAAGCCATTAAATAAATAATTTATTGAGTTAAAGCCAGGGAGTTAACACTATTTGATGTTGTTTTATTTTTCACTAAATAATTAGCTTAACTGTTATTATGATTACCGCGGTCGTTAGACATGTTTGAAAAATGTTACGGCTTGTGAGAATGTCTTTGGAGAATGTATATCAAACATGTTGTAACTGATATTAGCTACCTACAACTAAAAAGTATTTAATCTAAAATCATAAAAACTATTTAAGTCACTTATTTATTAGGATAACTAAATGTACAACATATATTAATGGGTCTAGTTCTGAAAAGAACTTTTTGAATGAGTTTAGTTACCTACTAAACTAATTATCATCAAGCGACAAAATATGATCAAGCGACAATTTCTTAAATTCCGCACACGGCTGCTGCGTAGGGAGCCGACTGACTCCCCTCCCGTACCTCTGAGTGACGCTTACAAACTCTAAAACGCATAGTTGGCCGAGCGGAGTTTTTTCTAATTTTTAAACTCATGATATCTTTCGAATGAAATGTCCGATTCGAATAATTCAAAATTAATATAAAGGTATTGAAACAGTCTTCAATAATTATTTATTTATTTTGAGTACAATATCTAGGTACAAATAAAGAGCCTTTTCTAGCGGCGGTATTTAAATTTTTATTTTAAAATAAATGCACACTTATTGTGACATAACTATAATAGTTAGATGTATGCTGTCGCAGATAATAATGTGTTCTATAAAATCGTATTACATCATTTTGTTCTATCGTAAATAGTTTTCGCAGCGCACGCGAGATGTAAGGAACATTCTTGGTAATTTTTTTTGCACCTTGGGTTACGTTATCGAAGTTTTGGTAAGGATCCCTAATTTTTTCAAGATAAATATAGATATATAGATCCCTCGGATAGACTGTAGCTTTCCAACGGTGAAATAATTTTTCAAATCCGTTCAGTAGTTTCAGAGCCTATTCGGTTCAAATACACAAACAATCAAACCTTTCCTCTTTATATAATGGTATAGATAAATAGAACGAAAAATAAGTGCATTGTAATTGTTGCAAATTGCCATACAAGCCGCATATTTGTAGACATATTGTCTTTCAAAGTAATACAAAATGTATCCTTTATTTTATAAACGGTTTCAAACATCCGGATTACTATTTGTGGATCAAAAATAAAGTTTAAAAACTCCTAAAACAGAGCGGTTCGAATCACAAGAGTATTCGAATGAGGAAGAAAACTGCTTATTTATCACGACAGGTGGCGTCTAAGCGAGCTCACCTAAGAGATCTGTCAAAGCTTTCAGATGCCATATAAAATAGATTTTGAAATTTTATTTTCTCAGCCTATGTTATTAAAATGACTCAATTTCCTCGTTACTATTCTGAAAATTATTTTTTCCAAATTATGCTTTTGAAGTCTTCACAATAACATAACCCATAATATTTCATTTCAAACTCACATTAAAATTTGTCTGAAGACAAACAAAAGCTCTTCTTTACCTCCAAACCTTATTCTAACTGCATCGTGGAGTTCACCTTGCATTGCATCTAAAAAACTCGTAAATATAATTTGACAGGAATGACAGTTTCGACGTTTCCAAGGTGAAGTCGCTCATGCGACACATACAATAAGCTTTGAGATTTCTTACTCATTATAGTATGGAACTCTTTTTACTTAAGGTGGCCCAACCCGCTCAACTCCCCATACAAACGGGGAAAGAAGATCACGCCCATATTTCTTATCAGAGATCCCATATTTTGCTCAAAAGAGCTTTATTTGAACGAACTAGATGTATGATGACCGTTGTCATTGTGAAATTGTCTTTGGTTTCTAAGTTATAAGGTCCGAAAGTTAGAATTTTTCGCGCGTTTTATACAATAACTTTGGTGGTTTATTACGCAATGATAAAGTAAGAAAATCTTAAAAAGATTAGTCATCAGACATAGCTTATTTAATCAAGATTTATAATCTATTTGGTTTTTATTAGATTTTTTACTACAGCGGTCGTGGTTTACTTTTAGCTATAAGTCGTTTTGAAATCAAAAATTTCGTAAATCTTACCAAATCATACACTATGCACATTGTCTTTTTTGTGGACATGTTGAATCTTCCTCATCACGGAGCCTGTCTTTTTCTTCGAAACAGAGAAGGTCCCAGAGCGCAACAGCACGGTTCTGTACAGTGTCCCGCAAATGAGTTAGTCCCGCCGGGTTGGGCCACCTTAAGTGCATAAAATTAAACTGGGAAATGTTTGGTGCGGCGTTGCATCCTGGCTGCGAATGTGCGCAAACTGAAGTAACAAGCTCAAACACGCAAACTCATAGTAGGTCGTGCGCAGACTGTTCGGATTACTGCGATCAACGGATTAGTGCGTGTTTGGATTAGCGGGGCTGTACTCTGTGAACTTCCAACCAAAATGGTAAATGGATTATTGAAATGTGAGTTAAAACTAAATTAATATCATCCTAAATAAATACATTTAGAGAATGGCCAATCTATGTAGATTCCACTCATCATTTCGCTGTCCGATGACTCCCAAGTTTAATTAACACCTACCGAACTCGATAACGAAATTTACCGACATTATATTTCTCATTCACTTTGTAAAAGTTTATTCTTCTAATGTCCACCAATCGTGCCACAGACTCCTATGGGGTCTATGAAACCCTGCTCTATGCGCACGGATATGTAGGTATATTGAACTGGATGGAAAACACAAACCATTTTTCGTTGCCGTTTCGACAACATTTTCATCAAATGCGATGGTACCAGCAAGGGCGGGCTTAACTATAGTGGGAATGAGACATCATCAGACATTGTCAGCCTCGGTGGCCCAGTGGCGCGACACTTCGGCGATCGCTCTCCGAAGTTAAGCAACGCAAGGTCCGGTCTGGTCTTGGATGGGTGACCATTCGACCGTTGAGAGAGGCTGGCCGTGGTTCGGATTCCACGTTAAGCTGTAGGTCCCCTTCCTTACTTACTGGGTGGTAGGGTTTATCCCGCCCGGGTTGGTACCATCGCATTGGATGAACGATGGTCGAAGCGGCAATGAAAATTGTCCGTGTTTTCCATCCAGTTCAATGTAGCCGTGCAATATAAGGAAGGTCCTGGCATGGCACCTAGTTCCCATGTGGTGTGTTGGGCTAATACCATGACAGAACTTGTGGTATTAGCCATCTATATCCAGTCACATAAAAAAAAATCCATTTAAGATTCCTAACCATGGAACAGCTCGCATTCGTGCCGAAATGCACTTATCCAACTCAGAGAAAGAAAGCGGTACCAACGAGGACGCGTTTTGAAGAAGGCAAACTACGAGCCGCTTAAACATAGTATTGTGGGCTTACATTCCCTTTTTAAAATGGAACATGATAAAAGGCACGGTGTGCAGCGCGAGGACTGAGTGCTCCGTGAGATACGTTATAATCCGCTCTTCCATTAGGTGCTCCGTTCCTGTAAGCCGGGGGAGTCAGCGGCTTCCGCTGTGGGATTTGCTGCTCGCGCCTTGTTACTTGTTCTCGATTATGTGCCGATAGTTGTGCGACCGATACTTAGGATTTATTGTTGATAAGTGTGGCTCCACAGCCTAGTGGACAAGCCATCAGGGTTCGAGTTTAAGCCTGACATAAATAGTCGTAACAGAAACGAAGACTAACGAAAAGTAGTACTTTGTGACGTCAATTTGCATTACTATGAGATTTCGTCCATACAAAATGTGTCAAAGTGACGTCTACAAGTCCCATTTTTCAACCGATTTAGGTGAAATTTCGTGAGCAAGTAATTATACTTTTAATATAACTATATAATTTATATTTTTTTTGTCGATTCAGTTTATCGAATTTTGTTTTCTGACGAGACATCAATCGTTAGGTAATTACCAAGTGAGAAAAAAAAGTGCGAGGTGAACATTTATTCAGTTTTTCGTTTTTCGTTTTTATTCAGTTTTTCGAAATTTTGTTTTCTGACGATACATCAATCGTTAGGTAATTACCAAGTGAGAAAAAAAAGTGCGCGGTGAACATTTATTCAGTTTTGAGCAAATGAAGTTTGACATTTGACAGATGGCTGGGTTGGGTTGCCTGCCATGTCAAAATCTTAATGTTAGTTCCATTGTACGCCACGCCGGTTCTCTTTCCGCACGGACTTTACTAGAGCACTTTGCGACGTCGAATGTTAGCGATATCGAGAGGTCCGTGTAGCAAATGGCATTGCAGTGGTTCCCGGTTGTAAAAAGACTGCTTTCGCAAGGTCATTTGCCACTAATGACACCCGCGGCGACCGTGGCCGCCGGCGCGGTGTCTCGTTTCGTTAACGAGAAATTGGAACCGTCACATTCTGGGGGACACTTTTCGCCCGTTTGCATAAAAGTGGAAAATATTCACAACATTTCGCTAGTGGAACAGAAATAGATTCGCTTGGTTCCCCGTTGCCGCCGCGGGTACATCACAAACGACTGGAATGCGTAGTTTTTTTTTTCAATAAAAATAAAATAGCTCGATACAACTTGGAGAGTCGTAATACTGAATGTTCAAGGCTAAGGGCGGAGTGCACGAAAGGACAAAAAATCAAAATCAACGTCAACGTACGATCAAACACGTCACTTTGTGTGGACAGTATGAAAGGAAGTCTATACGGATCACTAAAAGTGACGTGTTTCCACATTGATTAACTCGGCCGTCTCTTCGTGCAACCGGGGCTAAAAGTGCAACATCTCTGTTTAACGTTAATTTTATTGTTTTATCTGTCTTCTTTCTTCTGATGTCATTAACAATGGAGACATATATCTTAACGATAACCAGAGAGGGTGCAGTTCAGCCTTCTTTCTCAAATGTAAACACGGTGAACCTTTTTTCTTGCAATAAGACCAATGCAAAAAGCGTTTTCTTCAAAGAATAGAAAGATTATTGCACAGAAATACGTTGAGAGGTTCGCAAGGAACAAGCCGCGTGGTTGTCCAGGTGTCTTCAGGTCGCATGGACGGCACACATTGTCTGCCTGGGTAGCTCATTGACGCAACCCCTCGTGTTTTATCTTGAGGAGAACCAAAACTGTGTGCGGTCGGGTTCTGACTGTTTGACCGTAAAATCCGGAAGTGGTTCGGATTCCACGTAAATCTGTAGGTCTCTTTTATTTTTGTACTCACTGGGCGTTTTCGTAGTTCCGTCCGGGGTTGTACCATCGCATTGAATATACAATTAAAATTGTCATTGTTTTCCAACCAGTCCAGTTTAGCCGTGCAATAAAAGGTAGGCGCATACCATAGCCATCAATGTCCATTAAAAAAATGATTAGGTATAGTTGGAGGCTCAAATACAGGTTATATCGAACCATATTATTTAATTAAATGAATACTTCTTTTTTGTAAGAATTTTAAACATTCTAAAGTATATTTATTTTATAAAGACTCCTGTATTTTAAAAACCGGCCAAGTGCGAGTCGGACTCACACACGAAGGGTTCCGTACCATCGTACAAGATTTAACACCAAAAAATCGCGTTTTTTGTATGGGACAACCCTTTAATTTTTACTATTTTTTTATTTTACCTATTTGTTTTTGTAGCGGCAAAATAAATACACACTCTGTGAAAATTTCGGCTGCCTACCTATTACGGTTCATGAGTTACAGCCCTGTGACGGTTGGACGGACGGACGGACGGACGGACGGATGGTCGGACAGTGGAGGCTTAGTAATAGGGTTCCGTTTTTACCCTTTGGGTACCGAACCCTAAAAACTAAACTTCGTTTCGGTGTTTCAAAATACTTTGTGAAATTATAAAAAATACTTAGAAACTAATTTATTTTTTCTAATGTACTCATACTTATAAAATACCTTTTTATATTAAATATTGTTTGCAAATTTCGTCAATTTTATTCTAATCAATTTTAATCTTTTCAAATCGACCTAGAAAAAAAGTACCTTCCTTGTGTATTACATATTTAGTAGGTACTCATACACACATACGCACTGATCCAAACTGGAATAAAATTCACGCAAACGCTTTCTGAATCTTAACATTTCTAGGTTAGTTTATTTATTTTACTTAATTGCTATGGATACGGATCCCGTGGGAGTGAGGTATGGGCGCGGCGGAGCGAGGGGAGAGGAAAAGCGACACAGCTCCTGTCAAATTACTGGTGTAATCCCGGCCTTAGCGCTGCCCGGACAGGATAACCCTGGGATCAGGGGGCAGGATATATATAATACTAGCGGCCCGCTCCGGCTTCGCACGGGTATAAAATATATAGAGTATGTCACTTACTGAAAAAATGATTAACATCGATCCATTAGTTTTGATTTATTCGTTACTGCCCGTGGCCCGCACGCGCTAAATTTGGAGTAAAACAATTCCCCTTTCCTTATACCATGAGTATTTCCTGCTATCTTTGGAATATCTAAATTCATACACTACATTTTTACTTATTTACTTTTTAAATTTTTACCTATTTATTTTATTTTTACAGCAATTAATATATTACAGAATGTCATTATATACAACGTTCACAGCTTTATTGTCATTAGACAATACAAACATGTTTTCTCTAGAGGTTACTCTTGAAATAGCGACATACAGTTGGCCATGTGAAAAACAGTCAACGCTCAAATCTAAACCTGCAACGTTGAAGGTTTGACCCTGCGATTTATTAATGGTCATTGCAATTTTTTAATAAGTAATATCTTCGAAAATATTCATTTAAATCATATGCTGTAACGGGCCATATAGATCCATATTAAATCAACAATTTATTTAAGGTATTTAATTGGATAAGGATTAATGCTGTATTGGTTAAAATCACTTCGAAAATTAGTCATTATTTGTCGTAAAAAGTAAATGACAAAAAAAATTTATTGTGGGATATCCATAGGAGATAGACATATACCATCGCGGAGTTTTCTGTAGACCTTTTCAATGTGTACAATACTTAGTACGTTATTTTGACAAATCTCGTAGGGTTCAGCCTGCGTTTGCAATGTAAGCGGAAAAATTATTTTTTAAGCTATTGCATAGCTTCTATCGAGGGCCTTGAGCGCGGGGACCGAATCCAGAAATTGCGTAACGAAAAAAAACCTCACGCTCCCCACTCCAACGGGCGATGCCGGTAGCGTAACTTCACACCAGGGGGAGCGGGGCCGGGGGCGGCGGCGGCTGCGGCGGCGGGGGCGGGGGCGGCATAAGTTGATACAAAATGCTATGCAATAGCTGTACCGCGGCAGTCCCCGAGTGCCACACGTCTTTTTTTATGACATCACATTGGAAACCTCAAAAATAACAGTATTTCTCCACTATTTAATGGATGTTATTATACATATAAACCTTCCTCTTTAATCACTCTATCTATTAAAAAAAACCGCATCAAAATCCGTTGCTTAGTTTTAAAGATTTAAGCGAACATGGGGATATAGGGACAGAGAAAGCGACTTTGTTTTATACTATGTAGTGATATACATATTGCGTGTCCGCTTGCGTCCCTATGGTGGGCAGGAGCTACGGCGATTGTTGTTAAGCGAACGTTGGGGGTGGCTTGTTTGTTGGGAAACTTTATAATACCTTTTTAGGGTAGCACCAAAGGGTGCTAACGGAACCCTATTACTAAGCCTCCGCTGTCCGTCCGTTCCTGGGCTGTATCTCATGAATTGTAATAGATAGGCAGCTGACATTTTCACAGAATGTGTATTTGGCCGCTATAATAACAAATAGGTAAAATAAAAAAATATAAAAATCAAAGGGGCCGCCATAGAAAAAACATGTTTTTTTGTGTTAAATCCTGTACGATGGTACGGAACCCTTCGTGTGCGAGTCCGACTCGCGTTTGGCCGGTTTTTATTACATCCGTGTATAATCTTCATCGTATTATCGTTGCAGGCATAGATTAAGAGGAATGTATATATTCATCGTACTTTGTACAAAACTTGCCGAAAACGACTTATATTCGCTGGTACTATGACATTTCTAACCAGCGCCATCTCCCGTCATTGCCAGAAATAGTTACACCGTCATCAAGCTTAGCATGATTCAAAATGTTGCCTGCTGGGTAGGCGTGATGAAAACTCAACATTTTAATTATACATTTCTTCATATCATTGTAAATACAAAATGTCATTAATATTCATTATCATCACTCATATTCATTTATATTAAATGTATTCTAAAACATGAATTGCAACGCCACCTGTGGACTTTTATTATACCTTTTCAGCACTTTTCAGGCATGACGTTAGCAATCTATCTAATCTATGCTGCAGGTGAAACCAACACGTGCGAGTGACACGCGGTTTCATATCGCTTTGTGCTTTATTTTTACTATCGCGATAACATTACCAAATAATGTATCGCTTTATTTTGAATTGTTTTTAAACCATGAGTACTAATATTTGCGACTGTTTTTTACATTTTCCCCTCAATGTTTCCACTATTTCTAAAACCAAACGAGCTCACCAAGCTCAGCGAGGCACCATACCAGCTCATATGCGAAATCGCCATGTAGTCAGTTTTTCTTGCACCGCCATCATAGTAATTAGTATTTTTTTTCATGCACATGCTTCAGACCTACTACTACTACTGCAGAATTATTTCTTCCCTCTGCGAGACGGGCCTAGCCCAGTGCAGAGTACGTGACCCTAAAAAACCGGCCAAGTGCGAGTCGGACTCGCACACGAAGGGATCCGTACCATCGTAAAAAATAAAACAAAAAAATCACGTTTTTTGTATGGGAGCCCCCTTTAATTTTAATAGTTTTTTAATCTTACCTATTTGTTGTTATAGCGGCAAAATAAATACACACTCTGTGAAAATTTCAGCTGTCTACCTGTTACGGTTACTGAGATACAGCCCTGTGACAGACGGACAGACGGACGGACGGACGGACGAACGGACGGAGAGACGGACGGACGGACGGACGGACGGACAGCGGAGGCTTAGTAATAGGGTTCCGTTTTCGCCCTTTGGGCACGGAACCCTAAAAACACGCTCCTATTTCACGAATGTCCGTAACAAAGTGTCATACCTGTCAAATAAATAAAAATAATCGTTGTGGCTGCATCCCATCACTAGAAAGAGCATTAAAATTGCAATGTTGCACTAACCGCAAAAAATATAAATGTGTCATCGACGGCTAAGTATCATCTAACTGGTTCGCTTGGCATAAAAGCACATTGTGCCAGCGCAGAAGTTCTAATTAAAACGGTTCGATCGATACCGTTCTCGCGAACATTAAACTCGCTCTTAAAATAACTTCCGGAATATCACGATGCAGAGTGGATTTTTACAGCGCCCGAGCGGGGTCTTTATAGCTTTGTCGGGACACGAACTCAAGATGCTCTGGGCGCGGAGCCGGCTTACGGGCTCCGCTAGTGTCGGGCGGGTTAAGGCGGGAACAGAGGCGAAAACAAAATAAGTGCGAGTCGGACTCGCACGCGAAGGGTTCTGTACCATCGTCCAAAAAATCACGTTTTTTGTATGGGGCCCCCCTTTATTTGTTATGATTTTTTAATTTTACCTATTTGTTGTTATAGCGGCAAAATAAATACACACTCTGAAAATGTCAGCTGCCTACCTATTCCGGTTCATGAGATACAGCCCTGTGACAGACGGACGGACGGACGGACAGACGGACAGCGGAGGCTTAGTAATAGGGTTCCGTTTTCACCCTTTGGGTACGGAACCCTAAAAACATCGTCAAGGGTGTCATATCTGGCTATCGAGAACGAAATAAACACTGGAAATGTAAAGAATTCTTGAGTCCTTCTTACTCTATGGTTGACGTCAATATGGCAGAATGAGATCTCGAATTTGACTATATTTCCGGTGTTCCGGTTTCAGAGTAAACGCCCATATACGCGATCCATTAAGGCGCTAGGACTAGCCAACTACTCGCGCCATACAAATGCACTTTTTAACAAATGTAATAATATGTAGTGAAACGCTTCAGCAAATCCAAATAGAACTCCAGACTGATAATGGATTGTTAATATTTTTTTATTCCATCATTTATTTAAATAATAATAAAAATAAAAAAGTTGATTTTTCTCATAAGAAATCTGAAAGTAATTCGATTTCTAGATATAAGCAAAAACAGCATATATGCATAAACAAAAAATTCCATTTGCTTTTAGATTTCTACATTTAGTCAAAAAAGTTCGGAAATGGACACCGTTTCCGCAATGTATTTTGTATAGAAAAAGGAAACATACATTAACGAAAATAATTCGATTTCTAGACAAGGAATCATATATTGTAAGAATGACACTTATAATCGTCAGACTTAGTTAGTTAACTTGGGGTGCCTCGTTTAACTTTGCGATTTGGCTAGTACCAGGCCCTTAAGAATTATCTGATCAGTCACGAACATTTTGATTCGTTAAGGGTCCGGACTTTAAAAGAAGAAACGAAAACGTTATGAGAACAGTCTGTTTATCCCCGACTTCTATTACATTTTATCCCACTTATCACCCCTTAGATAATTTAGCGTTATTGTAAGTATTCTATAATTTATGGGTACAAGCAAGCTGTACGTAGGTACACCGGTTCAGAATCCTTACTGAATACTTACCAAGTCAACTGTAGGTCCCCTTCCTCATTCGTAATACGGTTAATCCCGCCAAGATTGGTACCATCACATCGCATTGAATGTAAGGAGCGAAGCGGTTGAAATTGAAATCAAAATTGTCCGTGTTTCCATCGATAGAAGTAACATTTGTCAAGTAGTCCAGTTACATAATAAGCGGACAGACGGGACAGAGAGTCATACAGACATTGGATTATATAAAAGTTAGTGATTTCTAGAAAATAAAGCTAACGTTTAATTGTACAAGTTGACTAACTAATTATGGCGAGTCTCATTTCAAAAGACTGTTTATAAGAATTTTACACAAATTGTTATTTTCGTAAATTATTGTTGCGCAGAAATATTCCTCTCTTAGAAAACTATTGATGCCGACTCGACCTTACAAAATATATTGTCCTCCAAACTTTCCATCTCCGGGAGTAAATGACTCACTGCGTCTAGGTTCTAGAGGGAAAATGAGCTCATAAGGCAACTCGAAGGATGATGAATTATGCAAGCTCTCGCCCACGTTGTATCGACCTACGGAACTTTTGCGTCACTGCCTCATCACCATGCTGTTGATTAGAAATCCTGAAATACTAATGCATAATCCATAGCCATTACTGTGAGACGAGAGAGAAAACCTTTTCTGCTCTATTTAGCTTTACTTTAAGTCAGTCGGACTACAAGTTTTCTAAAATATATCGGGAAACATGTAAATTAAAATTCCTTAGAAGGAAACTATTTTACACTTTTCCGGCGACAACTGGCTGCCTAAAATAAATAAAAAACGGCCAAGTGCGAGTCGAACTCGCACTTTAAGCCTAATTTTCACCAAATGCCGATTTATTTTAATTTACTCTTAAAGGGCCTTTATTACTAAAGTGCTAATTATCGTGTACTGGTATTGATCGCAAGCTGCTAAGAAATGCCCTTAATATGTGGTAATTAAGCTAATCAGCAGTAGGTGAAAAAGGCCCAAAGGGTTCCGTACCACCGTAGACGATTTAAGACCAAAAAATTGCCTTTAATTTCTATAATTTTTTTATTTTACCTATTTGTTGTTATAGCGGCAAAATAAATACACACTGAAAATTTAAGCTACCTATGAACCTATTACGGTTTATGAGATACAGCCCTGTGACAGACGGACGGACGGATAGGGTTCCACCTGTCGTGATAAATAAGCAATTTTCTTCTCCATTGTCTCCATTCATTGTCCGATGTTCATTATTTTCTGCCGGGTACCTACTACCTACCTTCAAACTCGTGTCCTAAGCTCTTTGGCCAGACTAGTAGTACTGCGTTCCTCCGTTCCGCCAGGAATAAGGTGAAGAAGCTGCCTACCTATTACGGTTCAGGAGATACATACAGCCCTGTGACAGACGCACTGACGGACGGACCGACGGACGGACGGACGGACGGATGCATGGACAGCGGAGGCTCAGTAATAGGGTTCCAAAATCAAAATCAAAATCAAAATTCCGTTGGCACCATTTGGGTATGAAACCCTAAAAATTAACCACCTTTTCTAATGGTGCTGCGGAATTCCGTTTTTTTTTTCATAAGCTCGCTCGTGCCATGCCCGCCGCCGCCGCCTCACCGCGCGGGCGCGCCACCGCGCGGCGCAGCGGGCGCGAGGTCTGCTTGTTTGTCGTGTTAATTGTCTCGCGGAGGCGCACTAATTGCGAGGATTAGACGTCGCTGCAGGAATCTCTAATGAGCGCCGCGCGTTACGCCGCGACTCCTCTTTGTTCTTGGCGGAGGTCGGCGCACGCTTATACTTCCAACAGTTATACATATTTATGCAGCATATCACTACAATGCTTGATTTGTCACCGGCTGAATGACTAGGACGGTGCCTTAATCTTTCGAGTCGAGCTGGGTTTGTTGTGCGACAAAGGTCCCATTAGCGTAAGTTTCTGCTGAAAACCTATGCACTTGTTCGCAGGGAAGTTTGTATTCTAGTGATTGATTCATTGCACTGACTCTAACTCCTCCCTGGCGCGGCTTTTCGGTTATATCAAACTAACCCATAGGACATCATCTGCTTGACAAGCGAGCACATAATAAGCCGATGACTTCCCATCGACATTTTTCCCAACGGAAACCCACTCGTATTTCTCTCCATACTGCTTATCTTTCGCTTCTCCTCCGGCATGTTCCCCGTGACTTGCCGAAAATGCGTTAACAAACTCATATGTCGCTATTTACTGCAGGAAACCTTCCTCGTTTTTTCCTGAAGCCAGCGAGCAAGGACGGACGCAAGTGGGGATCGAAACTAATCCGTATGGCGGCGGCGTAGCCACGAGTTAGTGGAAAAGCACCGACAGTAGTTACTTTGCTTACGAATGCGGCGTTGAAGCTGAAAATCTTTTATGTATAACCCTCTGTTAACCTTGAAAGGGTATTGTTTTCTTTTTGGAGGGCATTATCCGCCTATTGAACACGGGTTGCAGCCGTGATTGTACCATAACCGTCCTGTAATCCGTCCCGTCCAAAATCTTCCTGGCCGCTAGCGCCCCGTTCTGCTTGTCCGCATGGCATCTTCCGCGTATCCTGCGACCACTTGTTCAAGCTGAAAAGTTACTATAACAGCTATTCCCACCGTAAACCCACTTTTATCTTCCCTCTAACGCCAGGGGCCGCTTGTCTAGGGCATCTTCCGGATCTTCTGCGAAAATATATTTAAGTCGAATCATTAGTGTAACCGTCCCTCATATTGAAAACCCTTTGAAGTCGAAACATTAGTGTAACCGTCCCTAATATAGAACGCACGTTGAAGTCGAAACATTAGTGTAACCGTCCCTCATATTGGACACGAAGTTGAAATATTAGTGTAACCGTCCCTCATATTGGACACATTGAAGTTAAAACATTAGTGTAACCGTCCCTCATATTGAAAACCCATTGAAGTCGATACATTGGTGTAACCGTCCCTAATATTGAACGCATATTGACGTCGAAACATTAGTGTAACCGTCCCTCATATTGGACACATTGAAGTCGAAACATTAGTGTAACCGTCCCTCATATTGAAGTCGTAACATTATTGTAACCGTCCCTCCCCATCATACACTTCTATCCTCCCCCTAACGCCCCTGTTCCGCTTGTCCGCAGGGCATATTCCGCGTGTCCTGCGAGCACGTGCTGAAGGTGATGCGGCGCGGCCGCGAGACGCTGCTCACGCTGCTCGAGGCGTTCGTGTACGACCCGCTGGTGGAGTGGGGCGGCGGAGGCGGCGGAGGCGGCGGCGGGGCGGGCGGCGCGACCGCGGCGTCGGCCGGCGGCTCGGCCGCGCGCCGCCGCCGCCGCCGGCTGGAGGCGCGCGCCGCCGCGGACATGTTCGCCGTGCGCTGCCAGGAGATCAGGCACCACTGGAACGAGAACAAGTGAGTGCGATTTAACAAAAACCGGCAAAGTGCGAGTCTGACTCGGAGGGTTCCGTGCCATCGAATAAGATTTTACCTAAAAAATCACGTTTTTTGTTTTGGAGCCCCCTTCATTTTTGATCGAATTCATTTTACTTTATTTGTTGTTATAGCGGCAAAATAAATACACATTCTGTAAAAGTTTCAACTGCCTACCTATTACGGTTCATGAGATAAAGCCCTGTGACAGACGGACGGACGGACGGACAGCGAAAGCTTAGTAATACGGTTCCGTTGGCACCCTTTGGGTAAGGAACCCTAAAAACTGCGCTGCAAAGAATAGGTTTATTGGCTACACTCACGGATGCTTAAATTACAGCATGCATACGGGAATGTCGGACGGAATATCGGAATCCAGCGAAAGGCGATCGAGCTTCCTTCAAATCAAAATCTTACCTTACCTTACCTTTAACATATCACTGTCTGCAGGTCTATCTGTGGTCATTGACAGTTACTTTTCTTTAAATAATCGTCTTTTAGAATTTTTGGTTAGGATCTTAATCTTTTAGTGAAATTGATGGCAATGATGAAATAGCTGGTGAATTGCCCGTTATTTAATCAACGTATGTGATGCGGTTTATAATCTGGCCTAAAACACCGCAATGTGGAAAATGCAACTGTCAGGATTTTGCTGTCTAAGTGAGCCCTAAATCCTCGAGTAAATTATCCTACTCTCAACTCTCTCCAAACTGCCATTCATCGTCAGGCTTCCAACGGATCGGTAAAACTGGGTCAGACATTTACTTCAGACACACATGAATGCATGAATCCTGACTGCTTCTCGGGACTGGCTTGTCTGCTGGAGTTGGTGTCGGCATCGCTTTCGGCGAGACGCCTGCATGCCTCTATTTTAGTTAATCGTGTTTCCATTTCGCTGAACTGTTGAATGGTATGGCTTGGGAGACTTCAGCAGGTCTATTCCTAGCATTCAGTAATCAGGAATCAGGAATCCTGAGTCAAGAAAACTGCTTTTGTAGCGGTTTTCAAAGCGATTTCTTGACGAAAATATTCCGGATCATAGTTTTTTTAATCATGCAAGGTTTTCCGTATAAAAACTCGCTTTGAAAATCGCTATAAAAGCGGTTTTCTAGACCCAGGATTCCTGATTCCTGATTACTGAATGCCAGGAATAGACCTGCTGATCTGTGTCGGCGCAAGATTTGTTAAGCCTTGTTGCTTTCACTCGACTAGATGACTAAAGACGTAAGAAGGTACAAGTTATTGTGATTTGTACTTTTTATACCTTTAATCAAATGTAAATATACTTTTTCGTACTAACAAGGTACGTCGCTTATTCCAAGGAATGTGATATATGTATTTATAATCGACCGTGAAGCAAGGACACATTAATTTAATTAATTGATTGGGTATACAGCAGGTGGCGAATTTGGTAGACGCAACACCCGCGAATAGTATGTTTTGCTGGTTCGGGTCCATCCTTGCTGTATCTTCGTAAAGTAGTTATTTTTACTGGGCTCTTTCTTTGTCCAATTATACATACATACATATCATATTCCTTTTAATCAAATATATTTTCCATGCGACGGAATTGCTAGCGAATAGCAAACCAACAACCATTTTCAAGATTGTTTATAAATGAATTTATAAACTAAATCTAACTTCTCTATAACGCGAGGAACTTGATTGGATCTGTTTGACGCTCGAAATCGTACAAGTTTCGCGTGAAAAACATTCGTACCCCGACAACGAATGGGGCAGGAATGGAAAGTTGACAATTGCTGCAATTTCCGTGCACTAACAGGCGCTTGTTCCATTCGCAACGTCTCTGGTGAGTTCCGTTCGTGGAGTAACCAAGGGTATGTTCACCAATGTACTAACAGGCTGTTCTTGTGCTAGGCAAGTGATTGTTGGGGAGAAGTAAGCAGATTGTCTTTTTAGGGTTCTGTACCCAAAGGATGCCAACGGAACCCTGTTACTAAGCATCCGCGGTCCGTCCGTCCGTCTGTCACAGGGCTGTATCTCATGAACCGTAATAGGTAGGCAGCAAATTTCACAGAGTGTGTATTTATTTTGCCGCTATAAAAACAAATCAAATAAAAAATTATAAAAATTAAAGTGGGGTCCCATAAATATATTTTTTCTAAAATCTTGTACGGAACCCTTACACGAAGAGACGGCTGAGTTAATCAATATTCAAACACGTCACTTTGAGTGAACCGCTTGGAGTTCCTTTCATACTGTGACGTGTTTAATCATACGTTGACGTTGATTTTGATTTTTTTGTCCTTACGTGCACTGGGCAATGTTATTTTTTTAAGTGCTAGAAATCAGATGCAATCTATAGTCGCGAATCGAAGAATCTTATTGCAGCATAAGGCCTTTGAGAATCCACCGGTTCTAAAATTGTATTCTATGTCGCACCATTTAGGGTATAGAAGAGTCTGCCAGCGAGTACCTATCCTCTTACCTTAAACCTTTTTAAGCGTATTGTTTATATTTAGTATAAACAAGCTAAATGCTTTACCCTCATTTAATGTAAGCAGCGATAGTACCAGAGCGGGTCCTAGCTCAAGTTAGTGGGCTCAAATCCCGGCCCCGATAACCACTTTGTTTCTTTTTCTGAGTTGTATAAGTGCATTTCGTTACGACTGCGAGCTGTTGCATGGTTCTGAATCAATATAAAACTGTAGGCCGCCTTCCGCTGCTAGGTGGTAGGGTTAAGCCCGCCATAACATCGCATAGTTTCGATGCTGCGCGTGTGTCATTAGCCATCCTTGTCTAGAAACATAAAACACCCGAAAAGTATCAACTGACCGCCATCGCTTGAAGCGGTCAGCGTGGTCCGAATCTGTTGGCGAATTTCATCCCCTCGATACATTCTCTGCTCCGCACAGCGCCTCCGCCGTCGCAGCGGGCGTGTCGCATCGATGGCTCTCATAGACTAGGAGGTCGCGATAAAAATGGTAACGATGACGTAAATGGCTGGATCTGGGTCTACAGGATAAAGACCAACCCTCTGAAGCTAAATGTGTCAGTCTGCCTGCGCCAAGTGGTTGCGTTAGGTAGATAAGGCGCCTGAAAAAGTCGTTATGGTGACAAACAATATATTACATAAGGTAAATGGCTGCAAATAACGAAGCATGAAAGTATCAGTACATACTTGCTTAGCAATACCAAAACTGAACAAATATTGCATTGCATTTCGTGGATTTTCGGGGATTTAGGTTACGGATATAAATTTATAGTATTAATTTAAAAAACGCCTGGTTATTGTTGCATAATTAACAGGTATCAATATTTCTAGACAATCTGCATATTCATCAGCAGGTACATACCGACATCTATTTTATAAAGACAATAAAAATAACGCAACCACTTGGCGCAGGCAGACCGACCTATTTAGCATCAGAGGGTTGGTCTCCAACATGCGAACCCAGATTCAGCCATTTACCTTATCGTGACCAAAAATGTCGTGACCTCCCGGAATATCACGACCCACTCGCAGCTGCTCGCGCCCGCGCGTCTCCTTCGGCCGCGTGTCAGAGTGTCGTTACTTTGTTTCGGCATCGGGCGTATTCCGCTCTATGAAAAGTAAGAACACGTATGTATAGACGTGCTTGTTGTTTGCAAACGTATTAGGCACGTTTGGTCGGATCAGTTTTATGACAAAACATCGTGGGTAGCGGTGCCGAGGGATCTAAAGTCCCGGGGTCGGCCAAATACGCTCAGGGAGGCGCCACGCCAGCAGCATGGCGGACTATTTTGCAGCTGTCGAACTTGTTGATTACATTTGAATCCTGACAGGTTTAAGGTATGAGGAAAGGCACTTACTGGCGGTGCGGCTAAGAAACGATTTTGAGAAACCTCGGTCTTCTTCGAGAGTATGTCTTCAGGCTGGGCTAGTGAAGATGGATACGTTTGTTCTGCGTTCCCACAGAGCAAATATTTAGTTTTATGTAACTGGATACTCACAGTAATGATATCAGCCTAATACACCGCATTCACGAAGGAAATAGATGCCATTCCAGTACCTTCCCTTTATGAGCACTGCTACATTTAACTGGATGAAAAACGCGGACAATTTTTCATTGCCGCTTCGATCATGTATTAACCCTACCACCTAGCAGGGGAAGGGGACCTACAGTACTGGTTTTTAAACAATGGAACAGCTCGCATTCGTGACGAAATGCACTTATCCAACTCAGAAACTTAAAGCAAGCAATGGATGAACGGGTTAAGAACCCAGACGTCTGGCACACACGGCAAGACCTAAGCTAAGAGCCGCTATTGAAATATTAATTTAATCTTTGACTGAATTCGTTGTGTATCATTGAATAGGAAACACAGTAAGGAATGTCGGTTACCTCATTAAAAGGATTAGCACCCATCGCCGCCGCCGTTACCTACAGATGTGTGAAACGTTTCGGGTGTGTACATTTCAGTGGCGGAAATCATTGGTTCCATTATGCGGCAACAGCCTCCGGCCGCGATGAATATTCAAGAGGGCCGAGGCCGATCGTGAAAATAACCATTAAACATTCAGAAAGTGCGTGCGAACTGGCTCCGCGCGGATCATGCCCGGTTTACACGGGCGTGACGAATGTCGACCGCCGCTGATAGCTCTTGCTGCTGCATAATGTTTGAGCAAGAGAGTGATACGCCAATCGACTGCGCCACCAGACGTTTTTTCAGTGCGTTGACGACGACGTGAGTTCTAGTGTGTGTTAAATAATAACTAATTTCGAAAAAAGAACATTGAAATTGGTTTAGAAATTCTTGAATTGTTTTAGTAAATTTAACAAAAAAAAATCTTTGTTTTAAAAAGGAGCAGGTTCTCAAGTCGACAAACTTATTATTTTTTTATTAATGTCCACGCATGACTTTACAGAGTATTCCAATTTTAAATATTCTATTTTTATTGGATTGGGTAAACCTTGGATGTATCCAATTTAAATTTGAAAAAAAAACCAACCTCAAGGGTAGGAAAAAAGGGGACGCTTGATTGTTTCCCTCACTTGGTTTGTACCAGAAACCCAATTTTACCACACATAATTGTAATTTATGTTGGTATAAAGACTAAACAATTTTATTGAATGTTTCGCTTTTTAACCGACTTCAAAAAAGGAGGAGGTTATCAATTCGTCTGTATTGTTTTTTTTTTTTTTGTTTTTTTTTTTATAACTTAACTTTTGCCTGGGTGAACCGATTTTGATGATTATTTTTTTAAATGATAGCTAGTGCTTCCCAAGTGGTCCCATTTTAATTTGGTTAAGTTCTGACAATGATATCCATGTGAAAATCATAAAAGTCTTCAATTTGTATTAAGATGTGCGCGACAAATGGACGCCAACCGATTTCGGTCATTCTTTTTTTATTGGAAAGGACGTGTACAAATTAGTAAGTGTACTTCAGATTTACTAAAAATAAACAAAAAAAAAAAATATTAACAAAAAAAATAACCGACTTCAAAGAAAAAGCACTAAAAAGTAAAAAATAATTTCCATTTTTGTAGTTACGATTTCTGTTATTTTTTGAGTCGGTGTCAGCCAAGGTTAGGTTAGGTTAGGTTAGGTTCTCTTGATTGGCGCAGCGCGTGCCCGGCTGACGCCGACTCAAAAAATAACAGAAATCGTAACTACAAAAATGGAAATTATTTTTTTACTTTGTAGTGCTTTTTCTTTGAAGTCGGTTTTTTTCTTTTTTTTTAATTGATTTTTTCTTCTGTCATTGTTTTTTTTTATAGAACTGACCATCATAATGCAATTACCAAGCTGGCGAAGTTTCTTGTCGGCTCGTCTTCGCCAGAAGTAATCGAACCGACAGGAGAAAAAATGTCGAATCCGAGTGTGTAACGTACATCTAACGGAGGAAATAAAGAAACAGAAACGGGAATATACAAAAAGTGCCACTAGAAATAATTATGTTAGTCCTGGAACATACACTAGTTTTATTTAGCCGCCCAGATTATGAAAGCATAAATTGTTTGACGCGAGGCCCCTTTGTGGTTGAGAATAATCCTGTAGCCCTCGTCATGTACTCCGGAATCGCGAGGGCCTACGCGAGGCCGGAGTCGCCTTCCATAGTCTCCTCCAACTTGCTGCGGGACCAACCACGGAATATTGAGGAGGCAGGAAGTGAAACGTTTGCAAATTTGTTCCAGGACCGCTGTTACCGTTTTACTTAAGACCTTTTTGCTCCGCGAATGTATAACAGTCGCAATTGGCTATCCCTTCTTAATCGATAACCAAACAACAAATCCACATTTGTTTGGTAAATATGAACCTTAACGTAATGACTCTATGTTGGAATTCCAATACTGTTTGCAATCAAATGTTACGTCACTTTCGAACACGGCCGAGCGCCTCACACGCACGTGGTCACAAACAACGTAGCGAGACATGACCCGGCGAGCAAAACGACGCCGCGACGCCATCTTATTTCGTAATGCATTTGTCGTATGTTTTATCGCTATTCATGTAAATGAAACTTACCGGTGATACGAAACTCCTCCATTATGAAGGTTGTGTACCGGCGGTCGTGTTTGCACGTTATTATGGCACAGTACGGCATTACTCCTTTTCAATTTTAGATTGTATCACGGATAAGTTAATGCACAGGAGAGCCGCAGAGGAGTGAATCATGCGCGTATGAAGTGAGCGGGTCCCCGCTAAAGACCGGCACGCGAGTTCCGCCCACTTCACAATTCTTACCTCCTAATTGTTCTGTGGGCCCAACCGTATCATTTTAAGCGACTGAACGGCACGGGCGGCGGCCGGAGTTCGAACTCATTCAAAATGGGGGTCTTCCCTACTTACTTTTAAATATTCCTTCTCAAGAATCTGCCATATCGGGTATGGTCCGTCAGACCGTAAGCGGACGCTCAGTTTGATCAGCAAAATAAGCGCACCCCGTCCTGACCTATCCGACGGACATTCCGATGCAAATTGGTAAACCTAATTTGAATATTTTGTATACTTTGTCAGCGCATAGCTGAAACAGCCTCGGAAGTCATTTATTTCGAGCTCGATACAATCCTTAATTTTCAACCAACTTTAAAAAAGCAGGAGGTTATCAATTCGTCTCTGTGCTTGTTTTTTTTGTATTTATGTTACTCGATATCCCCGCCAATTGTCAACTGATTTGAATAATTAATTTTCTCATTGTGATCCTATCTCATCATTTTCTCTCTCTCATTTTCTATCTCATCTTACATACATTTTATGAAAGAATATTACTCCTCTAAAGTGATTTCAGTCGGTTAAATGTTTGCTAAAACGTTTTTTTAGTATCCTAGGCTTGGCTGTCGTATAGAAACCAGATGAATAGAAATAATCGTTTTAAAACTAAATCGTACAGAGCTTTCACAACTTTTTCATGTTGCCACTGGAGTAGTGCATCGCTTTAAGGTCCCTACTTGCGGCGACGCTGGGTTCGGGTCTCCTCTTTCCCTAAAATATGGTTGATAGAGGCGATGGCTGTGCCTGGCGTGATGCTCGTGAACGGGTGCTGTTTGTGGGGACTGGCTTGCTCCAATTGGCAACATTCTAGATGGCGGGCATGGTCTTTACTAATAAACTGATATTTGTCATGAACTGTTGCATATGACATGAATTGCTAATTCTCGTCAATTCATATTAATTTAGCGTGTTTATCTGTGAGTCTAAATACTTTTGTAAATTTAGACTAAGTGGACGTTGAAAAAAAAAACCAGCGGAGTTTCTTTCCAGTTCTTTTTCGCTGTGATTTCCCCGAACTGGCTAATGATAAAATATGACAAATCCGAGTGCAGTGTACTGTCTATGGATGATGAATAAACAATAAACAATAAACACCTTCCGCCCAATACAGGCCGTTTACAAAACATTAAGAGATCATTAATTTTGACGTTTGGTTTATCATTCAAAATATGTATTTTACATCTAACTGCAGCTGTTTAAAATATATATTTAGAAAATACTGAAATTGACCGTCAGAGTAGATTCAAACCCTAGCAGGCGCGTATTCAAGATTTCAGTAGGCAATTTTCAAATGAGCGAAAAAGGTAATGAAAACTTCGATGAACAGAACCATTAACATTGTAATGAGCAAACAACTCATTCATTAAAAATCAAAGACAAGTGACATTCTGGCTGCATTTTGTGTAATACAGAAAGAACAAGACGGGAAAAGGTTTGTAGCAAAGCAACTAAACAGTGGAATCAAAAATGTATGATACGAAGATGTTGCTAAAGTCACGTAACCAATAATTTGTATGGGTACGGAATAAAACATCGTAATATCGATTTGTGTCATAAGGCATTGACATAACATATATTATATTAGTCATATCACTGTTATAAGAATAGTTTTCTTCTAGTAATGTATTAGCATTGTCATCCTTCGCGTATTAGTTATCCGAAATAAAACTGCGATTCTGAATGTTCATTCAACTAACTTGTTCGTGTCACGTCGTGTTGTCTTAAAATAGTAATCCGTTTTTTAATAAAAACAATTTTGTTGTATATAAATGTTTTCCTTTTAAAACTTTTCTTATAAAAGAGATAAGTATTTCGTTCATTCGGATGATAATTAGGGTCTTGGCAAAATGTCAAAAGTCAAATAGAGTTATGTCAAAAGTTTTTAAAGGGATTATGATGGAAATGAACCCACGACGCCGTTCCACGGACGCAATAATTTTTCCTCGAGCGGCGGCGGTAGCGGGATGGGGGCAGCCCTGGCGGGGGGAGGGGGATAAGGAGCATTGTCATCTACAAGGCTCCGGAGTCGGCCGTAGCCAGCGAGCATGAAAGGGCGGTAGTAGTGATCGAAACTCATTTGTATGGCGGCAGCGTCTTAAGAGGATAATGAGGTTATCGAGTTCCATTGCACAAAAACAAAATTGCACAAAGCGGACTTATCACTAAGAGTGATTTCTTCCAGTCAACTTTTGGGGTGATTAGGAGAGACAATCTTAAATATCTGTAGGTAGCTACACAATAGCAATTTTAAAGGAAAAAAGAATAAAGCAAATAAAATAAAAAAAATATGTACATACAGTATTTACATAACAATACAAACATACATACAAAATACATAATACAAACATATTTAATCTGAAAATGACCTCTGCAAGACAGATTTTATATAGTGCAGGGGTCTATGAATCTAAAGCGTAACTACATATTTATATTTTTTAATAAATACATTTTGAATTTTGTATATTTTGAATGAAATAAACGAATATATATAAAACAATATACTTACATACTTATTGTATATCCACAATTTAAGACCAAATTAAAACAAACAAAGTTTTAATATGTAAATGTGGCCACGCCGCCCCTATACAAACGTGTGTCGATCGCAACAACCGTCCTTCCATGGTCGCTGGCTGCAGCGAGGCGGCGCTCCCAGCAGGGGCCATGTCTGACGGCGACATTTCTTGTCGCGTGGATTTCCCGCAGGCTTTTCCGGGTCAACAAATGCAACCATTACGTATTTACAGGGACGAAAGGGACCTTAGCTTTCTTGAGGCACTGTAGTGATCGGGAAACGTTTGCAGGAAGTAACTTCACATCTTAAGGTGGCCCAACCCGGCGGGCCTAACTCATTCGCGGGCACGGTACAAAACCGTGTAGACTAGGAGGTCGCGACAAAAATGGTAACGATAACGTAAATGGCTGAAACTGGGTTCACGGGATAAAGTGTATCAGGTTGCCTGTTCCAAGTGGTTGCGTTACCTACATAACGCGCCTGAAAAAGTAGTTATGGTGACAAAAAATACATATGATAAGGTAAATGGATGCAAATGACGAAGCATGAAAGTATGAATACGTACTTGCTTAGCAATACAAAAACTGAACAAATCTTTGGTTGCATTTAGTAGTTATAGGCGATTTAGGTTATAGATATAACTTTAGGTATATTTAAGTATTTAATTAAGTATCCGTCTGGTTATTGTTGTATAATTAATAGGTAATCAATGTTTCCACATAATCAGTATATTCATCAGCAGGTACATACCAGCATCTATTTTATATAGCCAATCTAGAAAACGCAACCACTTGGCACGGGCAGACCGACATATTTACCATCAGAGGGTTGGTCTCTAACATGTGAACCCAGATTCAGCCATTTACCTTATCGTGACCAAAAATGTCGTGACCTCCCGGAATAGTGCTGTTGGGCTCTGGGACCTTCTCTGTTTCAAAGAATAAGACCGGCTCCGTGATGAGGAAGATGCAACATGTCCACAAAAAAGACAATGTGCATAGTGTATGATTTGGTAAGATTTACGAAAATTTTAATTTCAAAACGACTTATAGCTAAAAGTAAACCACGACCGCTGTAGTAAAAAGTCGAACAAAAACCAAATAGATTATAAATCTTGATTAAATAAGCTATGTCTGGTAACTTATCTTTTTAAGATGTTCTTACTATATCATTGCGTAATCCACCTCCAAAGTTGTTGTATAAAACGCGCAAAAAATGCGAACTTTCGGACCTTATAACTTAGAAACCAAACACAATTTTACAATGCCAATGGTCATCAGACATCTAGCTCGATCAAATAAAGCTATTTTGAGCAAAATTTTGGATCTCTGACAAGAAATATGGGCGTGATCTTCTTTCCCCTTTTGTATGGGGAGATGAGTATTTGTTTTGTGTATTTTGTTAATTCTAAATACTGCTAGCACATGCTGTGCTTACTACTTGTGGGATGTTTCATATGATATTGTTACTATACGTGTTGTTGTTGTTTTAAATGTGATTCAATCCTGTATGTAAGCCAATAAATAAATAAATAAATAAATAAATGAGCGGGATGGGACACCTTAAATGGCCTACGATAAGGGGATATTTTCATTATAAATGAACATATTACTTTTTTTTCTTTATTTTTCTTTTTAAGATTTTTATAACTATTGAACTGGACATGGATGGCTATATGGGAACTAGGTGCCATTCCGGAACCTTTGAAAATTTTAAACTGAAAATACCGACAATTTGTAGTGCCCCTTCGACCATCTTTCATATAATGTGACGGTACCAAATCGGGTAGGATTAATCCTACCACGTAGTGAGGCAGTACACCTACAGTTTTATGTGGAATACGAACCACGGCTGGCCTCAACGGTCGAACGTTCCCCCATCCAGAATCCGACCGCGCTCGGTGTTGCTTTACATCAAGATCTAAACCCGAGGCGTCGCGCCACTGAGCTACCGAGGCTAAGAATGTATACATATGTACTTAGCTGGTGATTGATCTCTTTGGAAATAATAATATATGTTAACGATAATGTGCGAATTTCCATCAATGTTACATAACTAGATAATTCGCAGATTACCTGAACCAGCCAACCAACCAATTAAAGTGCGTAATAATAATGAATTTCCTCGCTTTACGTATTCATTGAGCACATTACCTAGTTAATGTGCACATTGACTGAAATACAGCAGTTAAAGATCATAACCTAACCTAACCTAACCTAACCTTGGATTTGTGTAATCTCTTATAAGCTAATCACGAGTATGTACGTTACGTTCAAACCTCAACGGATTTAAATCTTCCCACTTTAACGGCCGTGTCGAGGACGCGAATGTGAAAATTTAATATATGTAAAGTGCTTAAAAAACTTTGGTTCTCACTTTAAGGTGGGCCTTCCCGCTCAATTCGCCATACAAACGTCGAAAGAAGATCATGCGTATATTTCTTATCAGAGATCAAAAAATATACTCAAATCAACTTTATTTGATCGAACTACATAGATTTCTGATGACCATTGGCATTGTAAAATAGTGTTTGGTTTCCAATTTATAAGGTCAGAAAACTCGATTTTTTTTACAATTTCTTTTTTTATAACGCGCGTTTTATAAAATAATTTTGGACGTGGATTACTCAACGAAAACATTTCAAAAAGGTTAGTCATCAGACCTATCTTGTTTCATGAAGATTTATTATTTGTTTTTGTTTAAACGGGCCTCAGTCACAAAAATCATTGTCATCGTTTATTGTTGGAAAGTTTGTTTTGTGGCCATATTTTATAAGTTATGCGAACTTTTTATTCAGAGGATATTCAGAAAAAACTTATTAAACTTTTTTATCCATTTCGATCCCAATAAACGTTTTCCAAGTTGTATGCCCTTTCACCGCCTTCGCTGACGCCCGATCGTGTCGCCTCTTCGGGCTCCCGGTCGGCCATAGATTGCGCAACGCGATTCGATTTGAAGAATCAATATTGCATGCCTGCACGTGACAGCATCGGATGGTGTCACGTCAGGTACAGAAACACCATCAGTGAAACTTTTTTCGGTGGGTAATCCATTCCTCTTGTTCTACCATAACATTTTGGGTGTTTCTGGGGTTATCTCATAATGCTAACGCTCGCAAGTGGAGTTATCTATTAGCGGACTTAGGGTTCTGTATGGGTATTCGGATTAGCATTTACGAAATTTCGAAGAAATCATAATAACGTCTAACCCATGCAGGTTTTACTTCGCATTTCTATACAAATCGGAACTCCGAGTTTGACTTGGAAGCTTAAAGAAGTAAAACCACAGAATATCTAGTATACACTTGTATGGAGTTTGACGTTATTACGTAACTTCGAAGTTCCGTAAACGCCAATTTCGGGTCCGAAGTTGGACTAAGGGCTTTGTATTTGATTTTGAAAAATTATTAACGCGTAAAATAGGTTATTTTCGTGCATTGCAACCATAGATTAACCAAATCGCTACCGCTTAGCTCTAATTTTGTTTAGAGTTACCTTTCAAAGTATCTGCTTTCATATATACTTTTTATTATTAATTTTCCAGGTATTTTTCTTTTGTAGCTTTAAGTGAATACATAATATTATTGATTTTCTAACAGCCGTGGTGTGCGGAGCTAGCAAGTTTAGTAACTTGTTGTTTCTTTGTATAAAACCGGGAGTAAGCTAGCATTGTGGCTGCTACGTAACTAAAATGTTCAGAATGTAGTGTTTGCGTATTATTGGGCTGATAAGCCTAACTGAAATGGTAAGGCTTTCCGGTCTCCTAAAACGTTTCAATTAAGTTTTCTGGCAGCGAAGTTTTCTATTCACAAAGTGTCCGCTCGAATGGCTTGGCGGCGGCGGCGGGCGGCCCTGCAGCGCTTGGTTAATGCATATGTCGCAGTGAGAGTGTCAAAATCGTCGTATTATAATTTCACTAGTGATATGGGGTCCTTTAAATTACGTGTATTATTTACGTTTAAAAAGCGGCGAGTCGGACTCGCACACAAAATGGTTCCGTACCGTCTCACAAGATTTCACAGAAAAATCACGTTTTTGTATGGGGCCCCATTTTTTTTACAATTTGTTGTTATAGCGGCAATTTAAATACACAATTTGTGAAAAATTAAGTTGTCTACTTATTACGATTCATGCGATAAAGCTCGCTGACGGACGGACGGACGGACAGCGGAAGCTTATAATACGTTGCCGTTGGAACCCTTTGGCTACGGAACCCTAAAAACGTGATGTTGTAAGATAGAGGGACGGATTGGTGATTACATATGGACATACTCTAATTGTAATGTCTAGTAAAATCATAATATCACGGTTTTGACAATATCACAGCGACAGATACACCGTCGAGATTGTTTGTCGCGAGGTCGGCGGAGCGGCGTTTTATTGCCGCCGAGCTAAGTTGGCGAAACTTCGGGCGACTTGCGACTTGCGAGGCGACAACAATATTAATGGGTCCTCGGGCGGCGAGACAACGTGTCTCTGCGGCGGCGACGGCGGCGTTGCGGCTCATTACTTATCTTCTAACTCGAATTTGAACTTCCACGACTGCGAGCAACCGCATTATTCCGAGCGATTGAATTAACTCTGCTGCTAATTAAGAACCGTTCATCTCATCTTTTTATGGTACGAATCAGTTCCAAAAATTGTAACTATAGAAAATAAAAGACTTCTATAGTTAGTCTTCATTTTATTGTCACTAACATCTTAATTTGGTTTTCAGGGAAGCGCTGATGGACGCCTTGCCGCCAATAATAGAATGCGCGGACAGCTGGATCGAGGAGAATGAAAAATTGAAGGCCATTGAGAGCCGCCTGCAGGACTGCCATCGGCAAATGGGCTCGATAAAGGAGGTCGAAGCGTACGGGACGAACCTGAGCAACCACCCGCTGTACGCGATCTCGCAGAAGTACACCGCCTACAAGCAGGCCAAGAACGCGGTCGAGGATTCCACGAGGAGCATGCTCAAGATAGTCGAGGAGCTCGACGTCCACATCTCGGGCTACACCGCCGCCATGGAGGCGATCAACGGGCCCCAGCTGATGCAGTGGATCCAGGAGTTCTCCGGCCTCGGCGAGCAGGACGAGCGCCGCATGTTCGACCTCATCCGCGACTTCCTAACCAACGCCGGCCAAGGCTCGATGATCTCGCAGTGTGAGCAGGCCGAGGCGGAGCTCGCGCTTGGCCTCCAGCAGGTGTCGGCGCTGCTGCGCGCCTGCCTCGACCTCCTCTCGCAGTACGCGGCGATCGCGCAGTACTACCCGCACACCTCCACCGACCACTACCGGCTCGTGACGCACCGCGAGCGGCTCGCGGCGGCGCTCGCCACCCGCGCGCCGGAGCCGTGCCGCGAGCTCGCGGCGCGCGCCGCCGCCGCCGACGCGCCCGCCGACCCCGCGCCGCCCCAGCTGCTCGCCTTCAACTACCGCCTGCAGCAGATCAACGCGGAGGCGAACGCGAAGCTCGCCGCGGCGGCGGAGCGGCTCGCGCTCGCTGGCGGCGGCGGCGGAGGTGGAGGGGACGCCGTCGCGCTCGCCCACGAAGCGTACCTCGAGGCGAAGGCGAGCGCGGCGGGTTGGGCGCGCAGCGAGCCGGCGGCGGCGGGCGCGCTCGAGGCGGTCGCGGTGCGCACGCTCTGCGCGCTCAACCGGCGCTACCTCATGCTCGAGAGCGGCGCGCAGAGCGCCGGTGACTGCCTCGTCGATCTCACCTCGCGCGACGGCGACTGGTTCCTCGACGACATGAGCGCGCTTTCCGCCCAGATAGTGGAGCTGCTCTCGCTGGTGCCGCTCGAGTCGGCGTCGGGCGACGACGGCGCGATCCCGGTCGCCGTCGACTCGGTGCGCAACGCTAACCTCATCTTCGAAGATCTCGTCGAGCTGAACTTCAACTTCCAGACGATCATCCTCCCGGAGGCGCTCAAGAAGATCCACGCGGAGGAGCCGTCGGTGCTGCTGATGATCCAGGAGCTGAACGCCGTCATCCTCAGCACCCGCTGTCCCCTCAACGAGCTGCTCGGACAGCTGGAGATGCATCTTCGATATCTCATTATGGAAATGGAGGTTAGTTTTCCGAATATTGTTACTTTTTAAATAAATACCAATTATTAACTGCAACAATCTACATATATACACATCTTCCTAATCTGTTCTGACCCGTGACCTATGCGGCGCTAGCATAGCTTGCCCTAAAAAATATTAAAGTAAAATATTCATTTGAAAATATGTAATGCCCATGTTCACCATCTTCTGCAACATTTGGGAGTTTTATTCCAAAAGTTGTCTTTCAGTTCACGTCCAGCTGATGGCTACCGAAATTTCGGTAACTTTGTGAAGTCTTGTTTGTACCTTGGTAACTCAGACTATCAGCTGTAATATAAAGTCGAAAGAAGGAGACGCATAGACATTTTGAAAAATATTCAAAATAGTAACAAGTGATACAAGAAAAATAATAGGATTTTATTTTATGGTGCACGGTGAGCATTTACTCAGTTTTAAGCTATGCAAAGACAGACTCGCGAAGTCTACGAGGCTCTGAGAGCCACTAGGTTATTTAAATTCCTAGAAAGCGTAAATTTGTTTGTAAGAAAAATGTGGCTGATAAATTCGCTAGACACTGGAGAAGATCCAAAAATAGTGTTGAAAAGCTATAAACAGAAACAATGTGAACCCTGCCACCTAGTGAGTTAAAACGGTATTTTTAACAAGTTTACACGAAAATCAAGCTAAAATGTATGTCACAGAAGCATAGAAATATCTAGTTGCTAGGGGCAGGCTATGATGGCGCCATCTGTAGAAAGCTTTGGCTGGCCTTCCCCATTTCTTTGAACTTATCTTTTTTTTTGCACAATATCAATTTGTGGTTCTATTTTAGAGGATTGTCCATGGTGGACTCTTCAGATGGTACTCGCAGCGTCCTAATCATAAAAATCAAGATTTTGTTCATATCGTAAGTAATGTAGTTTCCTCCGGGCATTCTGCCTCGTAGTGTACTGTTTTCTATGATATCTGTTTTCAGAAGTTTTCAACTCTTGATTTATTGTCCATGGCCAATGCTGTATATTTAGAAATGGATCTTGGTACTAGCAACCAGCTACCTTGGCACATGATTTTACTGAAGGAATTTTACTAATCGGCCAACATAGAATAGTTTTTCCATTTTGACAGAATGTCCTTGGGTGTAACGAATGTTTAAGAAGACATGTGAAATATTTTAATGAACTCACAGATAACACACATGTGGACATATTTCAAGACCAACTAAGTAGTTTAAGATGGTATACATTGACTTACAAGACATTCCTGTGAAATTTTAAATCTGAACCGTTGTTCAATTGTATATTTTTTTTTGTTTTGCTAACTGTCTTTTGTTGTTATATTCTAAATTTTCTTTGATATTTATGCTGTCTTTAACTTGTTATGTTATGTTTTTTTTTATTTCATATGTTTAAATTGTACACTCGGTGTAAGACACTGTTCCGAAATGTTGTATTCGCCTATAATTGGTATAATTGGCCAATGTTAAAATATGACAAATTCGAGTGCTATGGATGATAAATAAACAATACAACACAATACACACCAGGAATGTGACCAATCTATGTTTGCTATTCTATAAATAAATGAATGCCCTCTGTTGTCGCAGTCGCCGTCGGTCGGCGCGCAGGCGGTCGTGGCGGAGCTGCGGCTGCGCTACGAGGCGCTGATGAGCGCGGGCGGCGCGGAGGAGGGGGGCGAGGGTGCGGCGGCGCGCGCGCAGTCCTCGGGCCGCATGCTGCTGATGGGCTTCAACGGGCTGTTCGCGCCGCTCGCCGTGCACGGCGCCGACCTCATGGAGGCGCTCATGTCGCTGCCGATACCGCACGTCTGGAAGAAGATCGATCAGATCAGCGAGGCCATCGATATGTCGGTTCGTTTGTGGAACTTTTTATGCAGTGCCACTTGGGCAGTTGTTTATCAGTCTCACACAAGTACATAATTTTAGCAAATTATGTATGGATATTTGTCCTGTGTCTGTTTTTGGCACATGATTTTAATTTTAAGCCACTTAAAAAATTTAAAATTTTTAAGTGGCCCTTTATTATGCTCAGTTGACAACTTATTTTAAAACGAATGAATGTGGCCCTCAATCTACATGCAAATCATAACTTTATTTAGTTCTGAGCCGTAATTAGGTCTCTGAATTCCCCGTCCACAAATACTGCTGCCCTACAAAATAAGATCCCGGAAATGCACGGATGCGAATCCATCGTTCAGTAGCTATGAAGTAAATAACAGTGATCATGGAAGGAGTACAGAAGTAACAATCGAACCTGGATTGTGTGGGGTCGGTGTAGCCATTTTTACATACAAAAATAGTAGCGCCAGCGAGTCAGTTTGCTGACGAATTCGCATACTAGGTACTGATTTTATCTAGTTCCGATGACACGTAAGCACTTCACAGGACGCCATTAGTGCAACACACATTCGATGTTACCCGTCCCGAATTCGTAAGCGAACTAACTACAGATTTTTTTTATGCATCCTGACATGGATGGCTAATACCACACAACTACCGTTATGATATTATCCCAATACGCCACACGGCCGGCTACATTGAACTGGATGCTAAACACGAACAAATTTTTTATTGCCGCTTCGACCATCTTTTCATCCAATGCGATGGTACCAACCCGGGCGGGCTTAAACCCTACCACCTAGTAGAGGAAGGGGACCTTCCGTTTTACATGGATTCCGAACCATAGAGCAGCTCGCATTCGTGACGGAATGCACTTATCGAACTGAGAAAGAGAAAGAAAGTGGTGCATGTCGGGACGAGGAATTGAACCCAGACCTCTGGTACGCTAGGCCAATCCCCGCGCCACTAGGCTACGGGCCGCTATTGCTCCTCCCGTCCTTACGGGCTCTCTGCTTCCGAATAGGGTTGCCATCTGTCAGGGTTTCCCCGGATTTGTCCTAGTTTAGAGGGCATCCGGGGACCGTCCGGGCGGGGCTTCATTTGAAGTCCGGGTTCACAAATTGACTGCCTGTTAAAAAACCTTTTGACATGTCTGGGTTCTGGGCTCTAAAATCTGGCGTTTTCACGCGTATTTTCACGTCTTGTCCTGTTTGCCAAATTTTAGAGATGGCAACCCTACTTCCGAAAGAACATCCCTCACTTTTGCACCGTCCCCCTCAGCCGCGTGTGCGTTCGCAGGCGCCGCTGCAGAGCGAGCAGCTGCGGCTGGTGCTGGACGACATCTTCTTCATCGAGCGGGTGCGCGCGATCGCCGAGGTGTTCGCCCTGTGTGCGCAGATGTCATGCTCCTTCAAGGGCGTCGGCCCTGTCACCATTTACGACGAGGAGAGGCTCTGCAAGCCCGTCAAGAGGTATTCGTGCTGGGTGACACCATTAAAATATTACTCGAAACCTTTGACTTCCAGGCTAATTATCGGGAACTACCTTGAAATTCAGCGGACGTGTTAAAAAAATAATTTTCCCTGAATGCTTTTTATGTGTCGGTTGATTACTGTTTCCGTGCCTGATTTGTTTTATGCAAAAATCCTCTCCTAAGTACAAGACACAAAAAATTACAAGGGCAATAGGAATACACACTCGGAAAATGTCGGCTGTCTACCTATTACGGTGCATGAGATATAGCCTGCTGAGACGGACCGACAACGGAGGCTTAGTAATAGGGTTCCTTTGGCACCTTTTTTTAATGTTAAGCGCGGCATATGGCGTACGCCAGGACCTGAAGGCCACGCCCATGGGTTTTCGGATATTCAGGAGGACTGCGAAAACCATACCGGCCGGCAGACTCACACCACGTTTGAAGGACGCCAGGTCGTAATTTGGAAAAAATACCTCGGAAGGGAGTTCATTCCATTGTTTACCGACCCTATAGATTAAGATCAATGTTTTCTTATTTTTGAAGTGTCACCTTTTTTTTTTATGCGACCTGACATGGATAGGTAATACCACACAACTACTGTTATGATATTAGCCCAATACACCACATTACCGAAGGAATTAGGTGCCATGCCAGGACCTTCCCTTTATGAGCACGGCTACATTGAACTGGATGGAAAACACGGACAATTTTTCATTGCCGCTTCGACCATCTTTTCATCCAATGCGATGGTACCAACCCGGGCGGGCTTAAACCCTACCACCTAGTAGGGGAAGGGGACCTACAGTTTTACATGGATTCCGAACCATGGTGCAGCTCGCATTCGTGACGAAATGCACTTATCGAACTCGGAAAGAGAAAAACAGTGGTGCATGTCGGTATTGAACCCAGACCTCTGGTATGCTATGCCAGTCCCCGCGCCACTAGGCTACGAGCCGCTCATGAATGTGCTATGAATTTGTGCATTTTCTCCCTTTTCTCCTCCTACGATTGTTTTAAGTTATTTGTCTAACATGAATGATAAGCAAATTACCCATCCATCCAAATGCCTGCTTTGGTTGAATGACATGAGCATTGTCGAAAAAGAGAATGGTTGCCGGTTGCAGATTCACGGCGGACTACGTGGGCCGGCAGCTGCTGGGCGTGCACTCGCGCGCGCTCGGCACCGCGCTGTGCCTGCTGCTGCGGCGCACCGGCCTCGACCTGCACGCTGAGATCGAGCAGAAGGAGATAGGTCATTGTCCTTTTATATTTTTATAGATATAAGTATACTATTTTGCGTGTTTTTTGCTACTCACTGGACCTGCAGCGTGAGCACAAACGAACGATACAGCTATACCGACCTGTCTATCTTTCTCGTGTCCGCTCGCACGAAAAGCGCAACAAAAACACAGGTATCGATGGATACAGCCGTACTGTTGCGTTTGTGCTCCCGCTACAGGATGGCTATTACCAACGACAGAAAAGTAATGGATACATGCGCTCTAACCGCGTGCCGAGTGCTTGCCTAAAGAGGCAACTTCCATGCAATGAACCCATAGTTATGTCGACTATGACTTGTTGTGATATAAAGCTGGAGTTTGTTATATGTATTCATGCTAGAACAACAGAACTGTGAAAAATGAGAACAGCTATCTTATCGTCTTTGAATGATTCAATCAATTATTTTAATGTAAACCAGATAATAAATAAACATTTTAGCAACAGTCATTGGCTCAACGAGTTGTGGCCGGGGCTACTTTTGTTAATGAACATTGAACATTGTTTGAGTAGGTGATGGTGCATGGTGTCCTGTCATCCTTTGCTCTTCATCGTTTGTTGGGCTCTTTAATAAAAATCAAACAGTATCCATAGGCCACATTTGTAGTACTTGACTTTGCCGGGAATTTACTCTTAAAATTGATTTTGAATTTACTCTTTCAACAAAACTTGTCCAAAATTGTAGTAAGTATCCAGTTTCAAGTAAATCCCTATGAAGACTGTAATGAAAATACATCCGTTACATGCTTGGATCAAAAAGGAAGAAGTTATGCTATCTACCTCGCCTTCTATCAGACCCACTGTCTCCAATTTTCTAAAACTCCCATACATACCACACACAAACATAGTCACAGTTTATTTTATTGGAAACTGACTTGACGAACGCATTCCTGAAACGGCCTAGACGCTCGGCTGTCTTCCCATACAATAACATGCACACTTTTTCCATACGACGCGGTGCGACAACAGCCACGTGGCACTTCTCCTACTTTTTCTTCTCTGGGATTACAAATTGGTAATATTTAAAATCGTATTTGATGGATACAACATTACTGTTATCTAATTAATTCGAGGTTATCCAACGACATCAAAAAAAATTTTTTTTAAGCGACCTGACATGCATGGCTAATACCATACAACTACCGTTATGATATGAGCCCAATACACCTAATTCCCGAAGGAATTTGGTGCCATGCTAGGACCTTCCCTTTATGAGCACGGCTACATTAAACTGGATGGAAAACACGGACAATTTTTCATTGCCGCTTCGACCATCTTTTCATCCAATGCGATGGTACCAACCCGGGCGGGCATAAACCCTACCACCTAGTAGGGGAAGGGGACCTACAGTTTTAGATGGATTCCGAACCATGGAGCAGCTCGCATTCGTAACGAAAATGCACTTATCGAACTCGGAAAGAGAAAGACAGTGGTGCATGTCGGTATTGAACCCAGGTCTCTGGTACGCTAGGCCAGTCCCCGCGCCACTAGGCTACGAGCCGCTATCTTTATACGCTACGCTACATTGAAGAGTTGTAATCCGATTTTGATTTGAAGCATAATCGAGTAATTCGTTGGCTGACATATTTGTTGGGATAGCTTAGCGGCATTCATATGGTGGTACACTACACTTGAAATTGTCAAAAAAAATATTTTATAATATTTAATACACGTTAATACTATAAATACACAACAGACACCACCTACAGAACGGTTTGAGAGCTCGATATACATGAATTAAGCTTGATTATATAATTCTAGCTGCACAAAATAAAAATTATATAATACTTATATCAGGGCACATGTCAAAATATTTAGTATGTACAATGTTAAAATATAAAAATATTTTACGAAAGGATTGTCATTAAAATTAATTATGTGATACGAAACTGTATCCGAATTATCAAGAATAATGGCAGATGTTATCCAAACGTGCTAGGTTTGAGTCCTGCTTCCGACGAATGTCCAGACCAAAAACTTTTTCTGATTGTTTTCGAATTCTGAATAGAATGCTTCAATGTAGATGTAATTTTATTTATTTATTTAGAGCAGGGGTGGCCAACTTGATTAGATATAAAATCTACTGTTTACTAACGAAACCCTGTGCGATCTACCAATTACATACTTCTTGAAATCTTAAATGAAACAGCATAGTTTATCAATCATGTAGTATTTTCATATCACATATATCGATCCAATATATTAGTGTGAGCATTGCGTCTGAGCAGCTTCCACTAGTTTAGCATAATCAGGTTTGTAGTTGGAAATTGCCAAACTTAAAGCATCCAATGTATGAGCGTCTGTCAATTGAGAACAGTGTTTATTTTTTATGATACTTTTGATAAATGTAGGCAGTGCCGTCTGCTGCGCACGAGCGCGGCAGATGCCTCCTTGACGACGGGCTGAATGATTAGCTCGAAACGTCGGAGAATATCTCTACCTGCCGTGTGAAAAGCCGTAACATTTTTCAAAAGTGTTTATTTTTTGTTTGTTTTAAGTAGAAAAATGCTGACTCACATAAATATGTTGAACCAAAACACGAATGAAGTTGGACAAGTTTCTTCAAATTTGGACATTTTTCGTTGTAAACCAATGCCCAGAAATCTTAACCTGAGGATGACCTTGCTTTTAGAAATATGTCGCAGCGCAGAGTAATAATTTCGTTTGGTAACATCATGTGCTCCATTTGAAATGTACCTGCAATTCATAGATATCATTATGATAAATGGAATCATTAAACGGATAACTGATTAATTGAACCAACTTCTCAATTTTTCTGAAAGCACTAAAGCTAATTTCGAAGTCTGCTATCACTGCCCTAATTTCTGTCGTGTACTTCTCAAAAATGAAATTGTAGGTAGGATGTTTTTCCATATGATCCTTGATGTTTACAATTTGTTTTCTTCTCATCAAGAACATTGAAAAATGACACAAGATGATGCCGCAGTAGTTGGTAATTATGTTGCACAGTCTGGTCTACTTATTTATATTTTTGCCTTACCACGAACGACTGGACTAATAGTCGCGATCGACCGATTGGCCACCCCTGATTTAGAGCATGTTAACATGTAATTACACAAAAACAAGCATAGTAACCCAATAAAATACACAAGTCATTACACAACACCAGATGCCACAGAGTTCAAAAATATGGTATGTAAATAGCTGACAAAATACAGTCGTTTCGTCTGAAATCTATACACCGGAAAAAGAGACAAATTTTAAATCTCGTTTGTCATGCAGAAGTCAACCATAGAGTTAAAGGGACTTAGGAATTGTATACAGTTGAGAGGAAACGACCGTACCTAGGTGTCTATGTACTATGTACTATTTTTTTTTTATTGTTCTGTCTGTAACTTGGCGATCTGTGTAAACACAATTAGCCATTCAGATGAGTTTTGCGTTGTGGTTTTGTTAGCCGGAGGGATTCTTAGGAGTCCCTTTTCATTTGCTGTGGTCAAATCTCGTGGCTAGCGTAGGGACACTATGCCGTTTAAGTCTGGAATGTGTGACGCTTCCTGTGCCCACTAGTTTTGATGCTAGTTCATTGACGTTGACTAGTTTCTTGTTTGACGGTGTTTATTTTTAGGTCCTCGTGTATGTATCTGTTGCACACGTAGTAGGGTATGTCTAGCATGGCTCTCAATGACTTGCTCTGGAATCTTTCAAGAATCTCTATGTTGCTATTGCTGGCAGTGCCCCACAGCTGGATTCCATACGTCCAAATTGGTTTGAGGATGGTCTTGTAGATAGCTATCTTGCTTTCATGTGACAGACTTGATTTACCACCCATCAACCAGTACATTGACCTGAGTTGCGTATCCAATTGTTTACGTTCGGTCCAGATATGCTTTCTCAATATGAGTCTTCGGTCTAGATGCATACCCAGGTATTTGGCATCTTCAGCCTGGGGGATTTCCTCATTGTAAAGTTTTATTGGAGGACAGGTCCGCCTTCGGAGGGTAAAGGTCACATGGACGGATTTTCCCTGATTGACCTTGATACGCCATTTGTCTAACCACTTCTCCACTTCATGGATGTGGGCCTGTAGTTTGGCTGATGCTATAACAGGATCCTCGTGTACCGACAGAAGGGCTATGTCGCCCGCATAGGTGGCAGTTGTAGTATCAGCGGTAAACAACAAGTATGAAAAGGGGCCCAATATACTTCCTTGTGGTACCCCTGAGAGGATTTCAGTTAGGGGAGCGGTTTCCTGGTAAAATTTTACTTCAAAGCATCTTCCGTGGAGGTATTATCTTAAGATCAAAAAGAAAGAATGAGGTAGCAGCTGTTTAATTTTGTAGAGGAGTCCTTCATGCCACACTCTGTCAAAAGCCTGGCTTATGTCTAAGAAGATAGCTGAACAGAACTGTTTGCTTTCTAGCGTTCGACTTATAGTGTCAGTGATTCGATGTATCTGTTCAACAGTTCCATGTTTTTCTCGGAAGCCAAATTGATGAGGGGGAATAACATCTGGTAGATAGTCGCGCATCCTGTTTAGTATAATTTTTTCCAGGAGTTTACGTAAAATGGGAAGTAGGCTTATAGGTCTGTAGGAGTTCACTTTATGGAGCTGTTTTCCTGGTTTGGGTATCATTATAACCAGCGCAATTTTCCACTGAGCTGGATATATCGCTAGTCTTAAGCAGGCGTTATAGATAGCGGTAAAGCGAACCACACCCTTTCTGGGCAAGTGCTTGAGTAATTTTGAGTCAACTAAATCATATCCTGGTGTTTTGCCCTCCTGTAGTTTTAAAATTTCTCTCCATACTTCTCTTGGGCTAGTACTTCTCAGTGGTAAGCACATTTGCAGTGGTGCGTCAAGATATTATTTACAGACTTTTTTGTCGTGTTCAGGATGTTTTATGGGCAGAGGCTTGAACACAGTTTTGAGGTGTTTCGCGTATGCCTCGGCCTTCTCAAGTTCCGTTCTTGCCCACTTGCCATCGTTGGATTTGATGGGTGGTATATGTATTTTTGGCCTTTTCAGTCTTTTGGTTACCTTCCACAAAGAATAGTTAGTGTCTTTGTTAGGAGTGAGGTTAGCTAGCTGATGTTGGAGGCGGTCGTTTTCTATCATCATCATCATCATGAGTTTAAGTTCCTCAGAAGCCTTATTGAAGGCTTTTTTGTCGAAAGGGTATCTTGTGGAGTGCTATTTTCTCCGGAGTCGCCTTCTATCATTTACTTTATCTTTTATTAGTTTAGAGTAGTGGGGATTATATGCAGTATTCGGTCTCAGAGTAGGCGTAGATTCTTTGGCCGCTTGGTGAATGAGCTTGTTGACTGATTCGATGGCTGTTTCAACGCTGTCTATGTCATTAAGTGGTGAGTTTAGATTCATATATTCCGAAATTTTTCGTTTTATATCTCTCCCAGTCTGTTCTGTGATTATGCAATCTTTAATCTGTACTATTGAACATCAAATTATCGAGAGTGCATTTTAGCTGAGAGATGTGTTGGTTGTGCAGGCGCGTCGTGGAAGGTGCCGCTGGAGGGTCTCTGCGAGAAGGCGGCGGAGGCGCGCGGAGGAGGCGGCGGCGGCGTCGCGCTAGCGGAGCGCGCGGCGTCGCTGGCGGCCGGCGTGGAGCGCGCGCGGCGCCGGCGCGACGCGGCCGAGGCGGCGCGCCGCGCGCATACCGCCGCCAGGGTCAGTCAGTCTTACACGCATACCTAGTGTTAGAACACCAAATAAATCACTGATAATATCGATATTGTTTGATTAATATAATTAGCGAATACATTTGCATACAAATGTCATACATGGTCAATGACAGCAGCATATTCTCCAAACGTCAAAGCTTGATGCACTTGATTACAACACAGGCAGCGATATAAAATGGAAAGATATGACATTGTCCAATATTGGTTCTGTCAAATCGTGTTACTGCTTTGATGCACGCGTGCGGTCCATTGGCTTCTGATGGTTATTAATGTAACTTGTACGATACCAATTTGGTCTTAACTTTGCTGGTCTATGTATATTTATATTAACTATTTTGCCTGTACGTATCGACTTTTTGGTACGCGAATAAATAAAGTAAAATGTGGCAGGTGTCGGCGCGGTGCGTGCGACTGCGGCTGGCAGCGCACACGCGGCTGCACGCGGGCGCGCTCGGCGCGGCGGCGGCGGCGGCGGACCCTGCGCCCGCGCTCTCGCGGCGCGCGCTCGAGCTAGCGGCGGCGGCGGAGCGGCTGCGGGCGGCGCGCGCGCGCACGCACGCGCTCGTCACCTCCGCGCATCAGAGGTATGCGCCGCCATCGGACATACAGTCGAGCAAAGCGCATTTGTTTCAGTGATCTGCGTCCAACCCATAGACCTAACATAGCGCGCTTTGCTTACAAGACGAGCAAAGCATGGGAGTGAGACGTCAACTCAACGTAACACTACCCCGAGTTAAATGGAGATGGAACACATCTTCTGGATGAACAACTTCTGAAATTGTTATCAATACATTGGAGTTGCACTCATGGAATGTGAAATGTTTTTTGTTAAATCTCTAGTTTTCTTCAGTGAAAGCATGGTGACTGTGCATTTATAGATTGTTTAGTGGACGGGAATAAGAAACCAGGAAAAAACCCATTTTTGATGGTAAATAAAGGGTGACCCACTGATTCTTTGTTGATCAAATTTCTAACTTTTCCTCAATATATCAAAGTAAAACTTAAAATATTATTTTGAAGCTACACAGCGATTTAGAAATTGTTTTAACTAAAATAAGAAATTTCGGTACATTTTGTATGAAACGATTTTGCTCTCACCTCTGTATGTCCTTACATTCTAAGCCTATGGTCCAACCTGCTTTCCTGGTCGAATTGGATAGCTTGCAGCTGTGGAAGTTGAGCTTGCATACAATTTCGACGAGACACTCTTCTATGCAATCGCCTTGACAAGACAACGCAAGAGGCAGAAAAGCCCACAACATGACCACCTCTTGCACCATTTCTCTGTAAACTCTTAGAGCTGTACTTTTTTCCGTTTGCAAAGCCAAACGTAGTTAATAGACAATCTCTTTCAACCTCGTTTAAATATGGGTACATGAGCCATTCTAGCTTATCCCAGTAGTGCAAGAGGCTACAGTCAAAACCATCATGCAAGACGAACCAACAATAGAACTCACAACTCGCCTATAGATCTGCAATCTGTTACACACGTTCTAGGGTGAAGTGGGGCGCGGGCGCGAACCCCGCGCTGAGCGGCCCACTCGCCGCGCTCGAGGGCGGCTGGGAGCGGCGCGCGGCGCGCGCGGACGCGCTCACGGCGGCGGCGGACACGCTCGGCGCGCACGCGCGCGCGCTCGCGCACCGCGCGCCGCACGCCAAGCTCGCGCGCGCCGTGCGCCACGCGCTCGCCGCCAGGGAGAAGGTAAACGACACCAAACACATTCTCGCAAAGCCGACACTTTCACATCTTCCTCATTCAATGCAAGAATTTCATAATACTAAACACTCTGCATCGGATCCAACCTGCAACCTGACATGGATGGCTAATACCACACAACCATCTTTATGATGTTAGCCCAATAGACCACATTCCCTAAGGAATTAGGTGTCATGCCAGCACTTTCCCTTCAAGAACACGGCTACATTGGACTGGATAGAAAACACGGTAAGTTTTTCATTGCCGCTTTGCATCAAACGCAATTGTATCAAATTCAATACTTCATCATCAAAAGCAACACTTCCTCATCTTACGCAACACTCCCGCATCAAACTCAGCATTTCAGCATCAAACACAACACTACCGCACGAAAGTCAACACTTCAACATCAAACAAAACACTTCCACGTGAGACCCCAATACATTTGCATGAAACTATTCTCTCGTTAGCTAGAGTATTGAATTACATTTTTAGGTGTCAAGCTCTGTTACTTAATAGTACAGATACCCACAAAAGGGTTCTCATTCTCAAAAGGTGCCTCCCCTAATCATGCGACGATGGCCTCTCTCAGTATCATAATTTGGAAATATTCTTAGAAAATTATGTAGCATTACCACATTCGTGATTTTCCCCATACCTTATATTTTAAAATATTAATTAATCATTTGCTGCTTCTACCCTTGCACAAGCAATGCAATCGTTGTTGTGTCAATCGTCCAAGTGGTGTCATGTTTTCAATCTGATTGCAGGCTTGCTCGATGGCGGTGAAGTGTGCATTGAACGTGACGGAGGTGGAGGAATCACTCATGGAGCTGCTACATCCCGAGGGTGTCATCGATGTGCAGTGGGTCAGTGACCTCACAGTTCGGGGTTCCCAGTTGCGTGGGACTGGCGTGGGCTTAAAATTAGAGAGAAATATGTATCATAATTAAAACGATTAGTATCCCGAGGGTGTCATCGATGTGCAGTGGGTCAGTGACCTCACGGTTCGGGGTTCCCAGTTGCGTGGGACTGGCGTGGGCTTGAAATTAGAGAGAAATATGTATCATAATTAAAACGATTAGTAGTTGGTGTGTGAAATGATTGAATTCACATCAATTGTTGCAATATGAGCAGTGAACGAAAAAACTTAAGGTTTGATCAGCTCTTCAAAATGTATGCGACTTACAATATATCGTTAATATTGTGCGTAAGTTGCATCTAAGATATGGCCCAGGTAAGAAATGTCCCTGCAGGAAAACTTTGGTGCCTTTTGGTAATAATGCTTATAAACTATTTTATTTCCCTGTAGGTTAGCGTGTGTTTTTACATTTTTTTCATTCTAAACAATATGTCCCCAGGGTAATATTTCATGAGGATGGTTGTGAAGAAGGGATCTCTTTACTTTCCTCCGTTTCCATTTCAGCTCAACAATCGCCCATCAAAAAGATTCACGAAATAATCTTATATTGGGACAGTTTTGTTGAAAGCAAATGATCTGAGAACAGAAACAAGTGCCGCCAACCTTCTTAGCCTTAGATAGAGAGTAGTATTAAACATTAGCTTTAAGCTATTGTGACTGATATTCCATCGCAGCAAGCGACACAGCTCGTCGGACATATTTTAGGTCATCATACCGCCCCGCCGTATGGCCATCTATTAAACTTATTTTAAAAATATTTTGGCTTTGAGCTGTCTTACTATTGTACACACTGTGGGCAGGTGGACAACGTGTCGGCGCTGCTGCGCGAGATTACGCAGCAGCTGGCGGCGGAGACGGGGCGGGGGCGCGAGGCGCTGGCGGAGGCGCGCGCGCGCCTCGCCGCCGCCGCCGCGCGCCTCGCCCCGCCCGCCGCCGCGCACGCCGCGCTCGCCGCCGACCTGCGTCCGCTGCTGCACGCGCTCGCCAACCACCACCAGCACCACAACCGCAGCCAGCAGGTGACCCTCAGCGACACACCATCGGTAGTGTGGAATTCTACCAGAATTAATTTGCACTGAAGGTGTCTTTACAGCAACGACGATTCACTTTTGCTGTGACTTGTCGGCGCTGGAAACTATCTCCTTAACTAACTGAATTTTTTTTTATGTACCCTGACATGGATGGCTAATACCTCTCAACTAACATTGTGATATTAGCCCAATAAAACACTTTCCCGAAGGAATTAGGTGCCATCCCAGGACCTTCCCTTTATGAGCACGGCTACATTGAACTGGATGAATAACACGGACAATTTTTTCATTGCCGATTCGACAATATTTTCATTCAGTGCGATGGTGCCAACCCGGGCAGGCTTAAACCCTACCACCTATTAGGGGTAGGAGTACCTACAGTTTTACATGGATTCCGAACCATGGAACAGCTCGCATAAGTGACGAAAAGTACATATCCAACTCAGAATGAAAAAGAAAGTGGTTCATGAACTGGGCAAGGGATAAAATTATCTGTTCTGTGGTAACTCGTGCCCTCTGATACTCTGTCTTTTATTACTAACTAGCTGCGGTACCCGGCTCCGCTCGGGTTAGTGTAGGCTAAATTATTTCATGGATAAAAAGTATCCCACATGGCTGGTCCAAAATAGGGTCAAACTGGTTAAATTTGGTAGATGGATAATGTATCCGTCTACCAAATTTAATCAAGATCATTGGAGCCAAAATAGCATGATTTAATAATAAACATCCAATAATCCAGCATCCAAGCTGCTAGTGATATAAATAACATAATAATAATAATAAATAATAATTCCCATTGAATCATTAGTAGCCTATCCTGATTCCCGGGTAGTTAAGTGTACGTGTACTAAGTTTCATCTAATTCGGAGAATCGGTTTAAGAGTTATGGAGGAACATACAGAATTGATTTCTAAAAATCGTCAATTTAGTTTTAGTATCATACATAAAGTCTACAAACGAAGTATCTTAGAAAACAAAGCAACTTACTCCATGAACACCCCTTACAGATTTATTATTAGTATAGATATTAACTGAGGAGCCTAGTGGAGATTACCTAGTGGGAACCCAACTCCGTATCCTTGAGCCAAATCCACTATAGTCAACATGTCATGTAAATATCTTACTGATAGGATAGAACTCCTCTGTTCTCATGGCCTACCTCTCAGATCCTCAAATAATTTGCTTCTTGCTATTCCGGGACATAGTTCTTCATTCTACACAGATTCTTTCGCTGTCAGCGCTGCGCGTATGTGGAACCAGCTTCCACTTGATATACGCACATCTCAGTCAATTAATATATTTAAAGAGCGTCTTAAATGTCATTTCCTTACTTCCTGATTGTTTCTTGTCACATTGTTCTCAAAAATCAAGAGTATTTTTTTTTCACACTATTTATCAAATATATATATATACATCCTGATACACTTATTGCGTCCATGCTGAGATACCGACTTACGGCGTCCATCACTTCCAATGGTTTTATTACTAAGGTTTCCATGAATATTGTCTTCAATATCGTATGCAATATTCCCGCTCAACTTATATTTGCAAAAAGTTATAAATTGTGGATATTCACACTCCATTCATTTCGGTATACTTCTTGCGTCATTTACATATTCACGTCCACTTGTATATTTTTTGTATATTACAATCCACACTAGCATACTTCTCACGTCTGTAGTACTTGAGATAATTTGTGCGTCCTCTAATATACTCTTCTTTAAGAAAATCTAATTTAGCACACATCTTGCATCCTTTTAAATTCGCATTTTAAAGCCAAACATTATGTGTTTATTTTTAAATGTTATGGTTCACACTGGTATATCTATATTTACGTCTTTATTATTTTGAGGAATCTTATGCATCCTCTAGTATTATTCGATGAGTAATACCAAAAATACCAAATAGGGAAAAAAAATACATGTAAAAGCTAATTTTGGCATTACACTACAAGAGGACAGTGTCCTGAACTACATAATAAAAGTACTGATGGATGGAGGTGGAGCAAAGGTTTTTTAGGCGCACGCAAGGACCTTACAAAAAAGGCGCCCGGTGGCGCCCATAAGCTTTCGGACTTTCACGGGGGCTGCGAAAACCATGCCGGTCGGCCAGGTGCTTCTTCAAACTATGTTTAAAGTACCCCAGGTTGAACTTTGAGGGAAAAACTTCGGCAGGAAGTCGATTCCATAGTTTACCGACCCTATAGATAAAAGATCTAGAGGATCGGTGGGTTCTAATTTTGGGATTTTCGGCAGTGAATGGGTGCATTACCTGCCTGTTCTGCGTTTTGCGGTGGTAGTAAGGGGGCGGAGAGACAGCGTTATGCAGCTCTGAAGAGCACTCTCCATGGTAAAGACGATAGAATACAACGAGAGACCCTATACCGTTGAAGGTCGGAGCTACACTGAAAGGTGTCCTCTTCGCACTGAATATGCAAGCCTGTGTCTTGCTCGCGTTAAACTCAATGAAGTTCTGGAGACCCCATCGGAAAACTTTTTCCAGGGCCTCTTCGAGTTTAACAGCGAGGCACCGCGTATTCTCCTTCACGTCATCCCGACTTGCGGTCTGGTGACTGGGTTGGACCGTGCCGTCATCTGCGTAGCAATCAATGTCGCCAAAATAGGCAGATCATTAATTTGCAGCAGGAAAAGGGTTGGGGACAGCACAGAGCCTTGCGGTACGCTGGCGTTCACTGACATGGCTTTGGCGCAACAACCGTCAAGCAAGACTTTTATGTTGCGGCCATGCAAAAAATCGGCGATCCGGTCACATAGGTCGGGTGGAAGGCCATAGGAGGGCAGCTTGGAAAGTAGTGCCTTGTGCCAGACCTGGTCTAATACTTTCGTGATATCCAGACCGATAGCCATAAGAGTACCTTAGTCATGAATTTTGAGCGCATCGCCTATCTCATGTGAGACCTAGACTAGGAGATCCCCAGCAGATCGATTCGGACGAAAGCCGTATTGGTTATCGCTGAGGAGTTCATTATTCTCTAGATACCTTATCAACTGAGAGTTAATGATGCGCTCCATCACTTTGCAAAGAAGAGAAGTAATGGCTATTGGTCGGTAGTTGGCCGGGTCTGATCGATCACTTCTTTTAGGCACGGGCTGAACGTTGGCTGATGGGTGGGAGGGAAATGTTTTTTTTGTATTGTCTATTTTTCTCCCTCTATAACTCTTTAAGTATTGATTCCAGCGAAAAAGTGTGTAGAAAAAGGTAATATATACTTTTTTGCTAGTATCAAATAGGATTTTTTGGGATAGGCCGTAGTTTTCGAATTATTCACGAAAAACTGAACAGAGATACCTTTACACCCCCCAACCCCCCAATACTTTTAGTATTGTTGCACATATGCCAAAATGACCTTTTACACGGACTTTCTTGCCAATTTTTCTTTCGTACGACAAACTATAGGTGCACAAGCATTCTTCGACACTTCATTTATTTTAGACGGTTCTTTTTTTTCGCAGCCTCCGTGAAAGTTAGAAAGCCCATGGGCCTCGCCGAGCACCTCCTTGTTGAAAGTTTGACGTGCACCACATGCTGCGCTTTTCAATTAAATAAACACCATATTACCATGCCAGAAGCTTCTCAAAATGTAGCATAAAATGCATGTAGGTACCTACTTAACTTTACTTAAAGCTAAATCACCATAGGTTGATTGATTGATTGATTGAAAATTCTTAATTACGCCACAAAAAAAAAAACAATTTACAAAAGAAAGTATAGTGCAAAAACAACATAAGTGGGGCGCAAAGGCGGGCTTATCCCTCGAAGTTTATTCTATTCCTATTAAGTCTATTCCTCAAGTTTCGTTTGATCGTGTTAGTATAGGTGGGTAGAAATGGCACGATAAATATAGATCATAATCCGACATGCATGTACTTTCGCTTCCATTCATTTATAGGGCACTGCTGCGTCCGCTAAGTCCACCAGCATGCCACCAGCAGAATGAAAAAATAACACGAGACGCACCCAACAGCAACGTCGCCTCGTTCGTCGTTCCCTCCGACTAAATGATGCCCTATGTGGCAACGTTGCAGAATATTTAACGGCGGACGCAATTTTATCGATGGAAGCAGGATTATCGGCGAAATGTACAAAAATATACACCCAAAAAATATACAGCGATGCAGCGCCTCTAGTGGCCAATCGGTGAACTAGAATATGCTCGTCCAGGCACTCCGGAGGAGAAATTGCGTCCAAACGAAATTTTTACTATAGGCACTACATGCCTATAGCTATTGAATAGTGTTGATTTTGGGTGCAAATAATCTTGCGTCCGTATACTGGACGCCATAAGTCGGTGGACGCAATATTACTATGGGATTTTTTGGGGGTGGACGCAAGAAGTATAGCAGGTTGTAAATATATATTTATATATATATATATATATATGTATTTTTTTTAATGTGTAAATCTGTTCATTTGTTCTAAAATAATATTTGTTATTTGTATCTTGTACCTATTAATATGTTTAAGTGTATGTACATATTTGTATGTAATTTATTATAATATATAAATCCTTATTTTTAGGTTAGTTAATATTTTCGCTAATTCATTTTGTTTTACGTTTACTTTTTTTTGCCCGCCTCACTGCACCTCTCCTACATCTCTAAGGTTGAATGGTAGAGAATGCCTTATGGCATTAATTTCCGCCTTTTTGTACCGTATGGCTGCAAATAAAGTATTTTTTCATTTCATTTCATGTAATGGAACCACTATTTTCCTAAATGTGGATTTGTCACATTACAGCAGGAGGATCTGGCGGCGCAATACCTGGCGCGGGAGAAGGCGGCGGCGGAGATGATGAAGGTGCCGGTGGCGGCTGCGAGCTCGGATACGCTGGACGAGGCGGCGGTGCTGCTGGTGCAGCAGAGCGCGCGGCAACTGGCGCTGGCGGTGCCAGCCCTCTACGACGACCTGCTCAGGTATCTGTAGTGTGAGGGGTAGAAAGAATGCGGCGGTTGCAAGTTCGGACACGCTGGACGAGGCACCATCACATTTTAATGCTATGCTCGTGAGAATCAATATCTGTAGTCCGTTGAGCACCTATTAACTGCTTTGCGTGATAAGCTTTAATTCCAAGCGTAACTGAAATGTGTGTAAATCGCAGGATGGAGGGAGCGTGGTCGGCGGACGGGCCACGGCGGCTGGTGCGGCAGCAGGCCCTGACTGGGCCCCCGGCCAAGTCTCAGCCCAACACCAAGCAGGGTATGCAATGTTTTCATATCATATGTACTACATTGATCTACATATCTACATTTGTACTTTAGACGTTTATTTTTACAGTTAAAATTATACAGCATTTGTCGCGGGTGGCGATTTAATAAGGGGTAAAGTAGGTAGTAGGGTATATAGGGTATATAGTACATAGGTATATATCTGCAGGGTCGTGGGTTACACATGGTGGTGGTATGCATTGACAAGCAAGATTTGCATTGGCTCTAATCCTGTAACGCGCGCCTAGCTGTGTGTTGGTATAGTGTCGTCTCGCTCTGGAATGTATGGGAAGTGGCGAGACGCTATGAATTTACTGAGAAGTGCTAATAAATGGAGTTATCTCTGGTTATATGGTCCCATTTACATCATAGTAACACAAAACGACTATGAGATTTCATTCTAGTTTGATTTTTGTGAATGAAACAATCACATAACGTGACACATTTCAACACTTATTTTAACCTGATAGTCTGTCGGTCTTGGATTTTTAGCATCCTCCTTTCCATGTCTTACTTCAGTTCAAAGTTAGGTTCTTAATGTGAGGTTAGTGACAAACCCATCTTTAGTTTAGTTTCTTCAATAGGAAAATGAATGTGTCTGTTACAATTTGACAACCATATCTGAAGACAAATTTGCTCAATTTCCTGGTGATTTGGTAAGTGGGAAGGCAAGAACTTTTCTCCATGCAGCCGAAACTACACATTATGTTCACTCCCTATTATTTATGCCTTATGCCTTGCCTTTGACCTCTTAATCGTTATTCCCAAAATGCAGTGTGTATGGAAAGAGGAGTCAACAGTTTTGCATTGGTTCCAAAATACCGAGCAGGCCACTGAAAATCCAAGTCAAGACATGAAATTCATAGGCCTTATCTGATGGGCTTAGGGAATGCAATCGCGATCCCGCGGGATCCCGATCTCGCGAGATCTCGTGTAATTTTTCGGTATCAATCCCGACGCATCATATGACGAGATCCCGTTCGAGATTGACGGGATTGGGCGGCAGTGGTCAGCGAAAGCGGCGCGCTGAGGCTGACTGAGGGCCGCGAGCGGCAGGAATGCCAAATAGCGTTAGAAACCTATTCCGACTATTTCCGAATATTAGCGACAGGTGACGAGTGGGACAGATAATATAGAACTGTGTCGAACAAGTGAGAAAGAAGTATATGCGCGTGGAGAGGCAATCATTTGTTTGTTTACGTTCGTCATTGTTTTAGTTGTGCAATTGTAGTGATTACTTTTTCATTTTCAAAATCACTCGTAGGTAACTACTTTCTAATTCCCTTGAAATATGCTTATTGTTTTGATTACCTAATTTACCTATGTTAAATTCCTTAAAACCTGATAATTATTTAGTTGGTAAGATTAAAGAATAAAGGTTTTTATTTTCTTTCGAGTAATATGTTATTTTAGTTAATCTCACTATCACAAACAAGCAGTTATTGGCTTTTTTAATCATCCGAATTTAATTTTTTTTTTTAACTAGACGGGATCCCGAAAATTCCGGGATCCCGCGGGATTGATATTTCTAATCCTGCGGGATCTCGAATTTGCAATCTCGAGTCGGGATTGCATTCCCTAGATGGGCTACAGTGTGGGCTATGGCGCAGTGTCTATATACGGGTGTGTGCTCTTTGTGGACAGGTGAGCAGAATGCGCAGGGCGCGGGCGTGTGGAAGCGCGTGCGACTGAAGCTAGAGGGCCGCGACCCCGACCCCAACCGCAAGTGCAACGCGCACGAACAGGTACGCGCACGGTCACCTCTTATAAACTAAAGTAAAATGGAGAATATTTATAAAAAGATGAATGTATGAGAGGAAGTGAAAGTATGATGTGATTATATTACATGGGGCTCTAACATCTCTGCCTACCCCTCCTGGGAAGCGGGATGGTATGGTACGGCGGGATGGCCACCTGCTACATTCTTCTAAAATTGTTGCCTAGCAACGATTGTTTTCAAAAAGAACGCGTTTTTTTTTTAAACAATCGTTGCTAGGCAACAATTTTAGAAGAATGTAGCAGGTGGCCTGCTACAGTATGTATATCTTATTGAAACAATTGAATGAGTCTAACTGAGGAGAGATTATGGTGACAACGTGTTGGCAGATTTGGGTAACCGATAGTTTTTTAAGTTCTCGTGTTCATCATTGCAAGAAACACTCTTTAATAATGGTAAATATCAACTACGCACACATTACATCTATTTTTAAGGGTTAGTTGCACATTATTGAATGAAATTGTACTTTAAAAGTCACGAAATTTTTCCTGGTTAGAGGCAGAAATGGGTTGAATCTACAGGTCTCGGAAGCTAACTAGAACACAGCACAGTGGCCACTTAACACATGCACAGAAGTAAATTTTAGTATGGATCCAGGGTGCGGATTAAACTCCGCCAATGTTATTACGCAATAGGCAGGGAATGCACCCATACACTGTCGCAAGTCTTCCTATATGTACCAACCGATATTGTAAAACTTTTATCCCTATAAGATCTACTGTGGAACGCATTCCCTGCCGAGGTATTTCCTCAATAGTACAACCTGATATCCTTCAAATTTATTGTTGCACCTAGTTGGCCAGCATGCTTTTCGCAGCCCCTTAAAATTTCGAAAGCCCATCTGGGTCGTAATGCGCCTCTTTGTTTTCAATTGTGAAAACCTTATATCGCGCTTTACATTAAAAAAACCGGACCCGCACACGAAGGGTTCCATACCATCGTGCAAGATTTAACACAAAAAAATAACGTTTTTTGCATGGAGCATTTTTTTTTGTTTTTTATTTTACCTATTTGTTGTTATAGCGACAAAATGAATACACACTCTGTTAATATTTCAGCTGCCTACCTATCACGGTTGATGAGATACACCCTGTAACAGACGGACGGACAGACAGCGGAGGCTTAGTAGTAGGGTTCCGTTTTTACCCTTTGGGTACGGAACCGTAAAAAACTGAGTTTAATGTAACAGTTTGATTGCGCGCTGGCAGGTGGAGTACATACTGTCGGAGGCGATGAGTGCCGACAACCTGTGCGTGCTGTACGAGGGGTGGATGGCGTGGGTGTGAGCGGCGCGGCGGCGGGGCAGCGCCCCCCCGGACCCAACCCGCGGCAACGCAGCCCGCCGGCACCCGGCGCCGGGACGCACCGGCCGGAGTCGACGCGTCCGCACCACACACGGGCCGAGCCGACGCCTCCCCGACGTCGGACGGCGACGGGGAAACGGAGATACGGAAACCTGTATTGTTTCTTGACACCTCGAGACGACCGTCGTCACGGCAACGGACGACCGTTCTCTCAAATCTGCAATGGACGACTCGTCCAACTGACGGGTCTACGTTGCGTGACCGTTCTTCCTAAATAAGAATCTGCAATGAATGATCGTTCTTCCAACTTACGAGTCTACGGTAGATGACATTTTCCCGATTTGCGAGAGTCTCCATGAACCACCATTATAGAACGATTATTCTCACTTCTAACAATTTTAAAATGGACGACTATTCTTCCAACTTGCAAATCACAATAGGCATCGTTTTCCCTGCCCACAGGTCACAGCCGGCGACCATTCCCCGAATGACCAAAGGGAAAATGTATGTTTGATTATATTTGTTGCAGTAGTTGAATTTAAATGTGCTCTGCAAATTAGAGATAGTTTAGTAATGTGTATCGAGTTAGGGCTTTTGTGTATGTGGTTTACTTCGCCTGTTGGGGAATAGGTAATGACTCTAATCGATTTTTTTCTGTCTAGTTTCATATATCACAGAAATTGCTCCGTCAGGTGCCCATCCAAAGTCAAATATTTTTTAACTGCTTAAAATTACTTTGGACAAAGGCCACAAGAATATTATAGATGTACAGCATATAGTAATAATTCAGACTTCTATGATGATAACTTACTGTACATTTTAATTTAACCGACATTCTTAGGAATATGGTTATGACAATTCACATTCTCTGTTGAAATTCAACAACGTTTTGACATTCAAGTTATTCAAGAGCAATACAAACATGCAGTATTTTTCAACCTAGAAGAATATTTATGATTCTGGTACAAGATATAAGCTATTGAAATCTGTGCTTTATTCTAAATTTGATAAGTACGATTTCCATTATACAAAGTGTCAGTGTAGTGAGTGTAGCTACTAGTGGCACATTAGAAAAACATATTCCTTATCGCAATGACCTAAATTACAATTTTCAACATGTCAATGATGAAAACATAACATTGATCAGACTAAGTGTCCTCCGTAACTGTCTTCAATTAACATTGAGTTTGTCAGCATGTACGTGTTGATTGTTCACGTCACAGATTGTAAAATGCTCGATTGCTCATAGCTCTTTTCGTAGCGTGCGCCAAGTGGACTTTTAAAATAAAATTATTTAAGAATTAAATCCTCTCCGACCCCTACTAAAAGTAATGATTTTTTGACAGAAGATGCCGCCAGCTATTTCTTTTAGGGTTTAAGGGACTATTGAAAAATTAGTTTGATCAGCGAGATAACTATTCCATGTATTTATGTATGCCTTTATAGAATCCTGCCGTTATAGAAAGTCCATATTTTTATTAGTATAATTACAGTCAGATAATTCTAATAGAAAATATATTTCTGCTCTGACTATCCCTCTTTTGACAGATGTAAATATGTATCAGTCTGATAAGTACTAGCTGAGGATTGAAAAATTGGTCCTTAGTTAAGTAGAAATGTTTACCATCACCTTTTTTATTTTATTTTGTAAATGTTTTTTTTGCATTAAAGCAACTAATTGTACTCCAACTGTTCCGATTACACCAGACATTCATTTTTATTCTAAAGGAAGTTCCAATACTAACATTTCCATGTATAAATGTTTGTGTTAAATTGTTCATGTACATATTAATAATAATGTTTATTTTCAGACCCAAAGTTCATATTTTTTTGTAAAAAAGACAAAAAAGTGGACTCATTAGGAGATAGTAACAGTATGGACATTGATAAAATAATTTAATCTTCGAAAGCTAAATTCATGGATAAATCACAGGGTTCTTTCTCATGCGTCGTGCCTGCCACAAATGACTATTAAGCAAGCAATGGGTACGAGGTGTTGCCTGAAATTGCCACTGAACAAATTGACGGGGTTACCCCACCCTTATACCTGCCTTAAATGAAGATTGAGCTATCAAGTAGCTAGTTGCACACAAAACGCTTCATATTTGATGAGGAAAACCTTTTTAAGTACAAAATTTACTTTGCAAGTGTTTTTTTTTTCGCGAGTATTGGTTGAAAAATGCTGCAAACCCCAACAGGCTTAGTTAAAATAGTAAGTATTCATTTTCTTAAATAAATATAAATGTTAGTCATTGTCAGCAACCCGAACCATCGACTCCAACTAAAATCAATGTGTACTCTGACGAATTGTTCCAAAAATTATGACCATTTGTGTTCGGGTATGCTTGTCAGTAGTAGCTTTCTATGAAAACTTGATTGATATGTCCTCATTACATCATTTTCTTTACTCCAATTAGACATCATTAAATACAGGTTATTAAATCTGCGTACCAACGCAATCCAGTAAAATTTGTGTATCCTGTATGTAATCCTGGGTAACAAAATCTGAATGTTTAGATGCACACAAGTTCTGTCATCCCACTACAAATAAACACAATGCTTTTTTAGAATCATTTTTAAATTCAAATTGTTAATGTTAATTACAGTTTTATCTCTTCGCTAGGATCATCAATAGTATATATTGGTATGGGTTATGACGTCGTAGCTAGAGTTTATAAATATGTTGTCATACAAACTATCCAAATGCAGCATAAATATGCACTTTTCTCTTTACAAAATATTTTGTCGTGGTACTGCTGGCCACACACGCGTAGGTATTGTTCCAAGGGTATACTCCTCGGTAGCGAAGATCCATCCCCATACAGACGATCTTGCATGATCGTATTTTAGAAGCAAAATTCGTAAACTTTCCATGTTCCTTTGTGTTTTCGAAGGTAATGTTGATTTCATAAAGATAGGTAGTTTGGTAACGATTGAATCAAAAGCAGCTAGGTCATTCGAATGGTTTTTTTAATCAATGTAAAAAGACCTGAACTTATATTAATAAATTCAATTTTTTCTGCAGTCAGGACTTTTTATGTTGCATGAAATAGAATTTGCTCGAAACATAATTTGTATAAATAGTATACCCTTATTGTTGTCATTTGCAAACCAAGCAAGCAAGTAAGTGCATCTCATTTTCATCCTAATACCACTAAATAAATTGAGCCAGAAGACAGATGCATATTAAAACTTCGTGAGAGCCTATATATACGTGGAATGTACGCATCCAAGTACGGTATGAAGCCTTGTTTATTTAGGAAACCCCGTGGATATACTATCAGTGATTATTATTGCTGATTATCAATAAATACTTCTACATTTTTACCCACATAACTGGACACCTTTTATATTATCATCACATTTCGAAAGAACGCCCGTGATACAGTGGAGCTATACATTCTTTCAAGTTATGGCACCATTTAACATGGTTAATTAAAGTGTTTTTTGATGTGACCAACCAACCAAGGCAGGAACGTTTAAGCAGTGATGCATTATGTTCATATTTAGGTAACAATTTCTTGGGTCTATAGCCGCATTAACACATGGTTTAATTAGTTCGTATATCAGCAATGTTTCACGGAATTTAACATGAAGAGCAAAACATTTTAAAAACTAAAGTTAAAATGTTCCGCGCATCGCAAAATGTACTTAGGTGTTACTGCAACAAGGTACCTACCAATACCGGTGTCATCTATGATATAACATTAAGGCGGCCCAACCCGGCGGGACTAACTCAATCGCCGGCACTGTACAAAACTATGCTGTTGCGCTCTGGGACCTTCTTTGTTTCAAAGAAAAAGACAGGCTCCGTGATGAGGAAGATGCAACATGTCCACAAAAAAAACAATGTGCATAGTGTATAATTTGGTGAGATTTACGAAAATTTTAATTAATAAACGACTTATAGCTAAAAGTAAACCACGACCGCTGTATTAAAAAATCTAACAAAAACCAAATAGACTATACATCTTGATTAAATAAGCTATGTCTGATGACTTTTTTTTTAAGATGTTCTTACTTTATCATTGCGTAATCTATCTCCAAAGTTATTGTATAAAACGCGCAAAAAACCCGAACTTTCGGACCTTATAACTTAGGAACGAAACACAATTTTACAATGCCAACAGTCATCAGACATCTAGTTCGATCAAATAAAGCTATTTTGAGCAAAATTTGGGATCTCTGACAAGTAATATGTGCGTGATCTTCTTTCCCCGTTTGTATGGGGAGTTGAGCGGGATGGGCCACCTTAAGAACGGCTCGTAAGCTATGCTCCCCATACAAACGTAATTTACTAATCATTTGGAAACCGCTATTCCAAATAAATTGACATTTATTATCTAATATCAGGTAACAAATATCTGTGTCTGCATGCTTTTGTTTTTTTGAAAAATCCAAACCGAATGTAATGAATGCAAAAAGAAAATCTTCATACGAATTTTGTTTTCTCTGTGGTTTGACCCAGAATACATTTACCGAAAAAACAAAGGCATGCAGACACAGATATTTGTAGCCTAATACTAGATACCAAATATCAAGTAAGTTGGAACAGTGGTTTTCAAATTATTAGTAAACTACGTTTGTATGGGAGGCAAAATTTTCAGGTGCTTATGGGCCGACCTTAAGGTGGCCCAACCCGCTCATCTCCCCATACAAAAGGGGAAAGAAGATCACGCCCATATTTCTTGTCAGAGATCCAAAATTTTGCTCAAAATAGCTTTATTTGATCGAACTAGATGTCTGATGACCATTGGCATTGTAAAATTGTGTTTGGTTTCTAAGATATAAGGTCCGAAAGTTCGAATTTTTCGCGCGTTTTATACGATAACTTTGGAGGTGGATTACGCAATGATAAAGTAAGAACATCGTAAAAAGACTAGTCATCAGACATAGCTTATTTAATCAAAATTTATGATCTATTTGGTTTTTGTTAGATTTTTTACTACAGCGGTCGTGGTTTACTTTTAGCTATAAGTCGTTTTGAAATAATTTTTTTTGTAAATCTTACCAAATCATACACTATGCACATTTTCTTTTTTGTGGACATGTTGCATCTTCCTCATCACGGAGCCTGTCTTATTCTTTGAAACAGAGAAGGTCCCAGAGCGCAACAGCACGGTTTTGTACCGTGCCCGCGAATGAGTTAGGCCCGCCGGGTTGGGCCGCCTTAAGTTATGGAGACACAGCAAAATAAGGTATTCGGCGAGAAATTAAATTTGTTTCAGTTTCCATAATGATGGCATTCATTTGTTTTTAGTCAATAAAACTGGTTCTCAATTTATGGTTAACAACAACAAGAGCTTTCAAAAGTAGTTCTTTTGATAAAATAAAATCTAAATACCTATTTTCAGTTAAATGAGTGCATGAACACAGCCTTAACTAATTTATTTCAGAATAATTAGGAAGACAGCATGCAAGGGCTGTATAGCTTCTGTAGTAGACGATAAATAATACCAACCTAACCTAACCGACCCGGGTTTGTACTATTGCATTAGATGAAAAGATGGTCGAAACGGCAATGATAATTGTCCGTGTTTTCCATGCAGCTCAATGTAGCCGTGTTCATATAAGGGTCCTGGCAAACCACCTAATTCCTTCGGGCATGTGGTGTGTTGGGCTAATATCATTACGGTGGGTATTAGCCATCCAAGTTTAGTTGCATTCAAAAAATATGCTCTTAACAAACTGGAAACTCTGCCACTTATAACACCTTGTTTTGCTAGTGTTATCAAAGTTAATCGATTGGTGGTCACACGAAACATGCGATGTGTAGCTTCGTCTGTCACGCTTTCATTTCGAAATCGCATATTTGCATGTTTGAGCTGTATAACATAATGTAGGTATAGATATATTTCTCCATTAATTTCGTGTTGTGTATGCAAGTGATATGATCAATGTGGAAATTGTATTTTTTGCTTATTGCATCTGGGGACCAATTCAGGTGCAAGTAAGTTCGAGTTCGGGGGCGAATTAACCGAAAAATAGCTGGGAAAAATAATATTATTGAAATAACAGAACTGCAACGGCGATGAAGCGTTAAATAAATGTATGTAGGTATTAATCTTAAACACTGTGTTAGTAGGAGGCATTCATAACGAGAGGAGGGACTGTAGGAGAATTCCAAATTATGGGTATACAGCCGGTGGCGAAATTGGTAGACGCAATACCCGCGAATGGTATGTTTTTCTGGTTCGGGTCCAGCCTAGCAGTATATTCGTAAAGAAGTTCTTTTTACTGGGCTCTTTCTTCAATTAATGTGTCCTTGCTTCACGGTCGATTATACATACATACATGTCACATTCCTTGGAACATCAATTAAATTTGGCCAAAGAAACTGTTTGACGTCGTGTAATAATTTTGTTAATATTATTTACGAAAACTTTTCTATAAATTCCAGGCGTATCGACTCGCACTGTGTCAAACATGATCAAAGAACAAAAAGATGAGAGACATCGAACAAGAAAAGAAAGATCAGAAAAGCCAAATAAAATGGAATGACTTCGACCTTGATGTGTTGAGAAGAAAAATACAAAAGTACTACACCATCCGCAAGGAATTAATTAGTATGTGGCGTATTGGTAGACGCAATACCCATGAATGATATGTTTTTCTGGTTCGGTTCCAGCCTTGCAGTACATTTGTTAAATAGTTCTTTTTACTGGGCCCTTTCTTCAATTAATGTGTCCTTGTTCATGGTCGATTATACATGCATACATATTACATTTTACCTTTCAACGTAGTCATAGAACAAATCAGATTTTGACCAAACTAAAATGACGTTAAAGAACTAGGGAAACATGACCTATTTATATGAGTGAGTTGATATTTATCGTCGAACTCGAACTCACTTCTACCTGAATGTGTCCCTGCTGTAAGGGAATTTGATTCACTAAAGAAAATAATCCCAAAATTTATAGTGTAATTGATTGTAATCTCTTCGTTGTGTTTCTAATTTGAAAAATGTCTTTTAAAATATTGTAGACCAGCCTATAATTATTGTAATCTCTCTCGCACATTTTATTTGCAATGTTTGATAGGACTTAATAAAATTCAACTAAATGACAGGTAACTATACTTATGTAGTAGGTAACATGCTCATGGAACACAAGATGGCTGAATGTTAACCATTTTTTTTAAGGTTTCCACCATTTTACGAAATTCTAGTGTTAATTAGTAGAAACAAAAATGCTCTTTAATTTTTTATTGCACGTTTCAGTAATGGTAACATGCTTAAAATATAGGAAATCTTTAGAATAGTCCAGGATATGTTAATGTAAGATGATTGGACAAATATTGTCACTCTGCTCTGGAATCCTAAAAAACAAATGGGAATTTTTGCATGTAAAAATATCAATTTATAAGACGCAAACATTGCTTATTTTGTGAAAATGAGCACTATGACCATTAATTTTTAAACGCCGAAGAAAAACAATTTCCATGTTGATTATTATGTGGATCTCTTCAATGATGTGGATGGTTGTTTGTGTGAAATTATTGAATAAATACATCAAACAAAGTGAGTTATTTTATTCCACAGTGCCTACAATTAGGTTTTTTTTTATCATGGATTTTTAATACCAGACTGAACGTCAGATATTAGCCTAACATACCAGATGGGAACTAGGTACCATGCCAGGACCTTCCTTATATTGCTTGGCTACATTAAACTGGATCGAAAACACGGACAATTTTCATTGCCGCTTCGAACATCGTTAATTTAACGCGATGGTACCAACCCGGGCGGAAATTACCCTACTACCTAGTAAGTAAGGAAAGGGACCTACAGTTTTACGTGGAATCCGAACCACAGCCAGCCTATGTTAATGTAATTTAACTTTAAGAAAACCTGTCTAGTGTGAACTCAGTTGCGGATGATCGAGTAGGCTGGAGCCTAGGGTGGCAAATTTGGGGATTTTGGGGAAGAACGACTTTTGTGGATTCGGTGGATCGGTTATGGATTATTTTATTTGGATGATGGATTTTTGTGATTCGACAGCATACTGTTTTGACGGATTAATACATGCGTAACCTCTCAATTGAGCATATTATTATACAATCAATTTAACATGTAATATCTTTCACCACTTTGTTTCAATTAGTTTAATGGCAATTAATTTACACAGGTAATAAACAACGATATAAATAAATCAAGTAATTGCAGGTAAAATATGTGCTCTGCCGTATAAAAACGCATTGTTCCCAAAACGGATGCTGCATTCCTACGCTGGATGGCCAGGCTGATTTGCTGTCGGAGGTAAGAGGGCGTGCGAAGGTCGCACTCTTGTAAGGGTCTTTATTAACTTTCCTCATTCAGAAATGAATATTTTTCCATCAGGGCTCCACACTCCAAGAGTTTCTACAGCAATGGCCACAAATTCGAAGTGGTTTTTGGCCTGTTGATATTTTTTTTGTTTTGGCAAACTCAGCCTTTGCTGCGGCCAAACTGGCTACTTGACTAGAGTCATCCATGCGACTGGGGGGCAGGGCATCCGCTTGAAGCTCTTTCGTGCTTCCATGGTGGGAGAGTTATTCCGTTCAGTCTTTTGCCGTCATCACGGTAAACTCCAACATGTTCCAGGTGACTGGAAATATTTGCCGATGAAAGTGAACGTTTTAATATCTGGTTTATGTTGGCATGGCGAGATAACCATCCAGCACTCTTATAAAAGAAGGTCTTAGCATGGCACCTAATTCCTTTGGGAATGTGATGCATTGGGCTTATATCATAACGGTAGTTGTGTATTAGCCATCGATTTCAGGTTGCAAAAAAAAAAAAATTGAGTGGTGTCGTGGGACACAGAACATTATGTATTAGCGCAGACAGGGCTTTACATAGTTTTACAACATTTTTAAACATCTACACTACATGTTAAAATGTGATGAACATCAATGAGAAGAAAATGTAGATACACAAATAACAACTGAAGAGCAATAGAAACTGGAAACTGGCGTATTGTCTCGATTTGAAGACAGGCCACAAGAAAAAAACATCTCCTAACAATTTCTGTCGCCCTGGTACTTTTGCTGAGATGATTAAAATTCCATAGAAATTCAAGGGGATCATAAAAATAAAACAAAACCTGCCATCAGACAGACAGAGCTCAGCCACAGATTATAGTATTACATATTTTTAAAACATCTCCTAACAATTTCTGTAGCCCTGGTACTTTAGTCAAGAGGTGTCGAGTGTCGAGGTTACAATTTTTCGTCTACCTCATTCGCCAAATCTGCGAAAGGAATTTAGTTCCAAAAAAACTGAAAAATATTTGAAAGTGATTTGACACCTGTTTTATTACTAAAAAAATATTGTTTTGACACAATGATACACAAATAAACCCTTTTTACGTAGAGTTCCTATTCAAATATTTGAAATAAAAAAAAACTTAGATATTATTATTAGATGATTATGAGATATTAGAAAAATAATAAATTCAAAGTGCTATAGGGAGAACCGGCACGCTCCCGCCGCCCCGGCCGGCCGGTACCACCGCAAACGCTACGTCCCGCAATTTTTAAATTTGTAATATCTTCGAAAATATTCATTTAAATCATATGCTGTAACGGGCCATATAGATCTATATTAAATCAACAATGTATTTAAGGTATTTAATTGGATAAGGATTAATGCTGTATTGGTTAAAATCACTTCGAAAATCAGCCATTATTTGTCGTAAAAAGTTAATGACAAAAAAATGTTGTGGGATATCCATAAGATAAGCGACATATACCGTCGCGGAGTTTTCTGTAGACCTTTTCAATGTGTACAATACTTAGTACGTTATTTTGATAAATCTCGTAGGGTTCAGCCTGCGTTTGTAATGTAAGCGGAAAAAATGAAATTTTTTACGACATCACATTGGAAAACTCAAAAATAACAGTATTTCTCCACTATTTAATGGATGTTATTATACATATAAATCTTCCTCTTCGATCACTCTATCTATTAAAAAAAAAGATTTAAGCGTACATAGGGATATAGGGACAGAGAAAGCGACTTTGTTTTATACTATGTAGTGACAATACAAACTATATATGCAATGCAAGATTAAGCCAGCGTGGAGTCTAGCAAATGCCAACCTAGGACTAGTTAGTTAAACTATGTCAATTATTCAAAGTGAGTTAATTAGATTGACTGAAAAAGAACCCAAATTTCAGGTTGTGATTTTTGAAGCAAGTATCTTTATAAGCTTTTTTGATGAAGCAAATTTGAGCAAAGCAAGCAGCAAGGCATACTATGGCACTTTTGTCTATCTCTGATTGTCTGAATTTGTTTATTTAACGGAATCTTTTTTAAATGATCTACCAATCTCACACATCAAAAACTAAATTCAGTTTTTTATTTTGTACTACCAGATGCATTCAAAATACCCAAAGTGGCCCCATAAAAAAAATCTTATCCAATTGGCTTATCATGTGCGGATAAGTTTACGTACAAAAGAATATTCATCACAGTGAGCGACAATTCCAGAGCATACAATTTTGAAACGTCCATGTCGTGCCAATCCACGGTTTAGATATAATTTTGTCCGTACACAATTTTTTCCGACGCATTTTAAAATTGTATTTGTTTGTTGTCTAGTTGTAAACTTCTTTTACGGCGACAGAGCCCGCTTCCCACAACACAGTGACGGTAGCTCCCATAGCCTAAATTAAAAACCCTGTTCTTCCTGTCTGCCGCCATGTACCTCTCTCTACATCCCAAAGGTTGGTAGGTGGAGAATGCCCTTCGGCATTAAGCCCGCCTATTTTAACCATTGTTAAAAGGTGTAAAATAAAGAATTGTAATATTATTATTACAAATTTAATAATAAAAGATTTGGTATTGGTAGGTTTTCTTTTAAGTGGTAGTAATTATGTATAATAAAACTAAAATGTAAATAATATAATTTTATTTGCACATATAATGTGCAACAATGTATGATGACAATGACATAGCCTAATTTAAGTAGGATAATATAATAGAGATAACTTTATAGAATTAAATATTCAGAGGAGCTATAAAACTAATTTCAGACACCAAATTAAGTGACAATATGCAAAGACTTACATGGTTCTAGGTTCATAACAATACACAATAAAAACATAATAAGATGTAGCAATCATAAGCTTTTAACCGAGAACTTACATTTTTAGACTAGGTCATAGACAAAGGATAGTAGGGATAAACTGCTAACGTCATTCAACACAAAACTCGCTAAAAACTTCTGATTTGCGCTGTTACTGTGATATTTCTAACCAGCGCCATCCCTAATTTTGCTTCTATAAATGATCTAATATAGGGATAATAAAAGTCAACAGATGGCGTTGCAATTCACATTTGAGAATACATTAAATATGAACCAATGAATTATGTTTTTTATTTACAATGACATTAGTTATCTTATAGTTCAAATGTAACGTTTTCATCATGCCCGCCACTGCCAGAACTAGTTACACCGTTATAAAACTAAGCTTAATTCCAAATTTTGCCTACGTGGGCATGATGAAAATGTTACATTTGAACTATAAGATAACTAATGTCATTGTAAATAAAAAATATAATTCATATTCATTGATTCATATTTAATGTATTCTCAAATGTGAATTGCAACGCCATCTGTTGACTTTTATTATCCCTATTCAACACTTGTATGACGTTAGCAATCGTCAACTATCATTTCTCTATGACTAGGTGATGATCTTCGGTAGAATAAAATTTGGCCGGTGCAAACATTTCATCATCAAAAAGTGTTTATTTACCTATATTATAATTTAAATGCGTTAAGCACTCGTACATTTGCCAATAAAATCAATATTTCATTGTAAATTACAAAAGCTACAAAACAATTTACATTTTACCACCAATCCAGTCTTAGCGATTTACTTAGTCACCGCATCAAAACTTTAAATCTCAATACCTACAGCCTCAATCATTTCAGTTGATAAAATAATAATTTCTATATACAAAACAATACTAACCCTGCACCTGAAAAATATCTACCTTTTTATGTACGTCAATACAGGTTAAGAAAATTCTAAATTTTCTTCTATTATTCAATTGTTCAACACATACAGGGTGTTAGCGGGGGTATGGTCCAAACGTTAACCACGTATTCCTTGGCATATTTGGAGCAAAAAAGTTAGATAACATTTTCTTGTACGATGAAGTTTTTTTTTCCATACTAAAATAATAAACTCGAATAAACAAACAAGACTCTCCCATGCAAATCGATCCGATGTTCGAAGCGGGAACATTACATCAGCTGCTTTGGTACTAGGGTCGTAGTATTGCAGGAGGTGTCAGTTACGCGTAGATTAAGGGCTTAGATGGATAGTATTTACAAACGAGCTTTCGAGCAACGGGGGGGGGGGGGGGCGGGTTGGAGTCACCAAACGACCTACTAGATACAAGATAGGTTTAAAATAATACTCTAACTATTGTTCCATGATTCCATATTATCAAAAGTTCCGAAAATGAACTGAGCCTAAGTAAAAAAAAAACAGACGAAATACATAACTAAGTACGTTTTACTGCGTAAAGATTTAACATAAAAAAATCACGTTTTTTGTGTGGGGGGCCCCTTTATTTTTTAAATGAATTTTTATTTTCTTCTATTTGTTGTTATTGCGGCAAAATAAATACACATTCTGTAAAAGTATCAACTGCCTACCTGTTACGGTACATGAAATACAGCCCTGTGACAGACGGACGGACGGACGGACCGACGGATGGACGGACGGACGGACGGACAGCGGAGGCTTAGTAATAGGGTTCTGTTGGCACCCTTTGGGCACGCAACCCTAAAAATAATCGAAAGTGGAGTGTTATTACTTTTAATCATAAAAGTTTTAATTTCCATCTATCCATTTATTTTGCATGTTTTTGTAGTAATAGTGTCTCGTTGATGATGGGTTGAGTTTGCATACAGTATTACATGTATCATCAAGATTGAAGAGGCTCGTAGCCTAGTGGCGCGGGGACTGGCCTAACGTACCAGAGGCCTGGGTTCAATTCCGACATGCACCACTGTCTTTCTCTTTCCGAGTTCGATAAGTGCATTTCGTCACGAATGCGAGCTGCTCCATGGTTCGGAATCCACGTAAAACTGTAGGTCCCCTTCCCCTACTAGGTGGTAGGGTTTAAGCCCGCCCGGGTTGGTACCATCGAATTGGATGAAAAGATGGTCGAAGGGATTCTCTTCTTCCTTCTTCTTCCTCTGGCATGGCAACTAATTCCTTCGGGAATGTGGTGTATTGGGCTAATATCATAACGGTAGTTGTGGGGTATTAGCCATCCATGTCAGGTCGCATAAAAAAAAGATAACTAATTAAATCTTTCAATTATAAAACATCTAGTGACTAATCGTAAGTAACTTTAAATGGAAGGAGCTCCTGTTTATTCGTGTCACCGAAACCTTACGAAATGTGTGCACGCAGAGGTCAATGTACCGAACAATTTCAAGGCCAAGGTTATACTACCAATTTCAAGGCCAAGAATAAGTTTGCTAGACCACCCTACGTCACACAGTTTAACTGCAACTCCTATCCGGCTTAGGTACCCTAGTACAGAACGGCAAAGATAGCCCTAAACAAAAAAAAACTCGCGGAAGAAACACCAGGCTCAAAGAGATCGCGTGGAGGTGGGTCAAACGCGTGCGCATTAACCCTCTCACTCTTCCGTGTATTTACCCTTTCACCTGAAAACCCCCCCGCGCGACCCTAACGCCGCTCCCTCCGCGCCGGCTAACTGGGCCTTCCTTCAGTCACGTTGCCGGAAGTTACTAAAGCGCTCGTGTCTTTTTAATCTCACCTTGTTTTTTCTCTCGTTCGTCGTCGAAGTTCAAGATGCCTTGGAATGATCCGCCTGCTCACCAGGCCGACATGGTGTATGTTTATGGACTATGTGGTGGAAATTGCCGAGAAGCAGCCAGAGAATACCAGATAATGTTTCCTGACCGTCACCACCCGGATCGTCGAACCTTTTTGCGGGTATGTAGGTACCTACCTTTGTCTTATCTACCATTATTAGCTTTTGCCCCAAATTACCTCAAGAATAGGTAGGTACCTACTGACTTTTGAAAAGTTTATAATAATTACTAGGTTATCCGTATTCTGAAACCGCATTGAATAAAACTATGGTTGAAGCGGCAATGAAACATTTTCCGCGTTTTCCATCCAGTTCAATGTAGCCGTGCTCATAAAGAATGTGGTGAATAAGGCCTATTATCATAACCGTAGTCGTGTGATATTAGCCATCCATGTCAGGTTCCAAAAAAAGGCTCATACATAACCTACACTAGATTACAAGTACCTAGGTAGGTAGGCAATTGTAATGTACTGCGCGGCGCGTGACGTGGCCGCTCCGCCGTGCACCTCTGATATTCCCGCTTTGATCATCGTTCATTCAATGCGCGGTGACAGGTACAACCCGGGCGGGATTAGGTTTTTGGTTTAATTAATGTAGGTAGGTTAATTTTTTAATTAATTTTTGATTATTCAATAATAAAGTCAATAGCATTGACATTTACCTGATGAAGCAACATGTTACCGACCAACAACGGTTATCATGGTAAATAACTCGCCAGGTGAACAGGCAAAAGATCGAATTAATCTGACAGTTTAGTTGGATTACTAGTAAATTTCAGTTTACTCGGCCGCATAACAGGTCGTTTAAGAGTTAGCATGGTACGAATTTCAACGAAATTGCAGATTGAATCATTCTCTTGCCTGTTCACCTGCTATGCAGCAAGCGAGTGAACTTACCATGGTAAGCACACCCAGGAAGAGAAGTCGGTAGGATGTCGGTAGGAGCGGAGTAAGGTGGGTACTGTTGGTAGGTATTTCGTTAAATTTGGTCTTCTCGTGATGTTTAACTTTATGGGTTTTCATTGCTAGTACTTTCGTGTTTTGTGCGGAATGTGTTTGCAGCCAACGAAACTCCTAATCAAATGTTGCGATCCTGGTAGGTATTTTCAGTCGTTTAGTCTAAATACGGGTGGGGCGGGGGAGGGGGGGGGCAGGCTATTTCTAACTGAGACCACTTACTAACTAATACTCAATTCTTAACAAGGTAGTCTGTTAAATCAAGAAAAAAGATAAGAGTTATTGTGCATACAATAATATTCTAACTTGTTCCTCGATTGCAATAGTAAGTACATGCACACATAAGGACTAGCCTTTTAGCAAACCCGTATTGGAATAACATAGGTACGAAGTGTGATTTGACTTTTGATAATAACAGTTTTAGGAGATTTCCACTATTCGTTTTGCACCTTTTCTGCAGTTAGATAAAAGTTTCAGCCCGGGACTTGTGGAAGATCGTTAGAGCGTTAATAAAAGACATTACAGATCTCAAGTAATTCAACCCATTAAACATGTGTTAACCATTCATGTAGAATTTATGATGAGGTGGTTTGGATATGTTAAGTAAAATAGTGACGACAGAATGACAAAGTCAGTGGAATGGGGAGAAAAGAAAAACGCAAAGCTAAATTGTAGATTGCGTATGGAGCGACCTCACTTTAGAGACAAAACTGAAATGATATTTGACAGATTTGACAGGCTGTGTAGGTGAGGTCACCTAGTCGCCACCTGTGATGAAAGCCAAAACATCTAATTGTAGTTAGTTCGCTTCCTAATTCGGGACGCGCACCATTGAATGTTCGTTGCACTAAATAGCATCCTGGGAAATAAAATTCGATAAAATCATCAACAGAATTCGTCAGCGAACGCACTTACCTGCCGGTGCCGTTTTTAGGGTCCCGTACCAAAAGGGTGCCAACTATTACTATTCCTTCGCTGTCCGTCCGTCCGTCCGTCCGTCCGTCCATCCGTCCGTCCGTCCGTCTGTCACAGGGCTGTATCGCATGAACCGTAATAGGTAGGCAGCTGAAATTATTACAGAGTGTGTATTTATTTTACCTACGCGCCGCGCCCCGCCGCGCCCCCAATCAAACGAGTTTCGGTCGAGGGGTCACTCACTCAAGGAATCTGGTGTACAATCGTTTGGGAATCTCAAGAATCTTAGGTGGGAGTCCGAGGAATCTGGTGGGAGTCCGGAGAATCTCGGAAATCTTATGTAATCCCGAGTAATCCTAAAGAATCTGGAAATCCCAAGGAAATCATTGGGAATCCTATCAAATTCATGGAAATCTCGGGTAATCTTAGGCGGAGTCCGAGGAATCCGATGGGAGTCCGAGGAATCTGGAAATCTTATGTAATCCCGAGTAATCCTAAGGAATCTGAGAATACCAAGGAAATCATTGGGAATCCTTTCAAATTAATGGAAATCTCGGGTAATCCTGGGCGGGAGTCCGAGGAATAGGAAAATCTTGGGTAGTCTCAAGTACTCCCAGGGAGTGTAGGAATCCTAAGGGAATCATTGGCAATCCGATCAAAGTCTTTGTAATGTCAGATAATCTTGTCGGGGTCGGACTAAGCCGGTTTTTGTATGCTTAGTCCGGTGCAATTCTAGTACAGTACGTAAGTTTTGACAGGTTAGTTTTGAATAAGACTGTAAAGGTTTTTAAAATAAGAGTACCTTATCTCGAGTACGTGAAATATTTACTAGGTTTTTAAATATAGACTTTTATAACGGCCCAGGCAAAGAAATAATCAACTTTGACCTAATGATGGCTGAGATACTAAGGGATTTCGAAAGATCGGAGTACCTCATCGTGAAGTTGAGTATGTCAAATATGTATTATGGCTTCAAAAATGGTATTGCATAATGCATCAGGCAAAAAAAAAACAGGGCTGACCTAATGATCGCTGAGATAATACGGGATCTAATCTAACAATGATAGCGCAGCCGTGGGCGCGGCCGCCAGTTTGCGAAGAAATCACGCACACGTGTGCGCACGAGTGTGCGCAGCGCGCACCCCGCGTGTGCCCGACGACCCAATTCCAAAACATATTCATTCGTATTCAGAGTAAACCTGTCAAAATTTAGTACGGGATAAGCACCGGATTAACCAAACAAAAACCGGTTTAGTCCGACCTTAATACGCGTACTATGCGAATAGAAGGTTATCATGCGTATACTACTTTTTAGGGTTCCGTACCCATAGGGTGAAAACGGAACCCTATTACAAAGCCTCAGCTGTCCGTCCGTCCGTCCGTCTGTCACAAAGCTGTTACTCATGAACCGTAATAAGTACGTAGCTGAAATTTTCACAGAGACAACAAATAAGTAAAATTTAAAGATAATAAAAAAATACAAATAATATTATTTTTTGGTGTTAAATCATTTACGATGGTACGAAACCCTTTGTGTGCGAGTCCGACTCGCGTTTGTTTACTGTGTATTGGGTGGGCGACTTTTAGTCAGTGATTTTGATTAAATAATTAGATGATTGTAGGTATGTTGTGAACCGAGCTTGGGGCGGACTAACTTTACTACGCGTATTAAGGTCGAAGTAAACCGGTTTTTGTAAGGTTAGTCCGGTGCTAATCTCGTACCAAGTTTTTACAGGTTCACAGTGAGTACGACTGCAAGGGATTTCGAAAAAGAAGAGTACCTACCTAATCGCGAAGTTTTCTACGTGAAATATTTGCTAAGGTTTCAAATATAGCCTTTTATAATGACCCAGGCAAAAAAAAAATCAACCCTGACCTAATGATGGCTGAGATTCTAAGAGATTTCGAAAGAGCGAAGTACCTCATCTTGAAATTTAGTATGTGAAATATGTACTGTGGATTCAAAAATGGTATTGTATAATGCCTCAGGGAAAGAAAAAATCAGCGCTGATCTAAAGATCGCTGAGATAATATGGGATCTAATTTAACCGGATTCCGCCTGGGTGAATATGTCCAAAACGAATATCGCACCAACGCGCGCCGGCCGGCCACGGCGCGGGGCTCCCCGCTCGGCGCCGCGCCCGCGCCCGCGCTGTTGCCGCCTCGCGCGGACGCCGCGCCCGTGCCGAACCCCCCTGGCCGCGCCGCCCGCCTGTCTGCGATGACGTCACGGACACGTGCTGCGCGCAGCGCGCAATTATAAGTCTCTATGAATCGTTGGTGGTCACTAAGAATCTTTAGAAATCCCGAAATCATTGGAATGTACCAAAAATGTGTTGGTAGTCCTTAAAAAATCCAGGTAATCTTTGGTAGTCTCTAGGAATCTTTGGTAGTCCTCAGAAATCTTACGAAATCCCAGTATATTTGAAATCTCCAAGAATCTTTGGTAGTCTTTGGAAATCTTTAGGAATCTCCAAGTATCTTTAGTAGTCTTTGGAAATCTTTAGGAATCTCCAAGAATCTTTGGAGTCTTTGGAAATCTTTAGGAATCTCCAGGAATCTTTGGTAGTCTTTGGAAATCTTTAGGAATCTCTAAGAATCTTTAGTAGTCTTTGGAAATCTTTAGGAATCTCCAGGAATCTTTGGTAGTCTTTGGAAATCTTTAGGAATCTCTAAGAATCTTTAGTAGTCTTTGGAAATCTTTAGGAATCTAGAAATCCCAAGGAAATCTTGACTACTGGGAATCTGGTGTACACTTTTTGCTCGAGTGACTAACCCCTCGGTTTCGGTTTCCATTTCCGTTACGATTATGGCGTTTACGGAACGTTTACGATATTTCTAACTTTACGAAATTTCTTAAACGTAATACTTTTTATACACGAAGCGCCAATTACGAAAACGGGGGACCCATAGCGCCAAGGGAAGAGTTCTGGCGAAAATCCAAGAAGCAGCTGAAGAAATCAAAATAGGGTCCGCTTTATCCACAACAATTTGGTTAGGTTGGACACATGCTTGCGAAATGATGTATGCGAGCAATTGAATTAAAAAACCATTTTGATAAACGTATGTTTTATTTTTTTAAATATTGACCTGCTCCGCGCAGTACACTGTGCCGCCCCATACAAACGAGTTTCGGTTTCTACTCCGGCCTTCCATATTGGCTTATGTACCTATCTAATATTAATCCTATGACTTAATACCTAGTTCCGTTTATGTTCTAGCCATAAGGCCTTTGCCAGACAGAAAAAATTTCGCGGTTAGCATTAAATACTCAAATGTCTACATTTTAGTACGCATGAAATAAGAGCGACAACCGGCCAGCGTTTTGAAAAAATTCGGTGTTACGCGCTTGATTTTTAGCGCGAACAAAATCTTTAGGAAAGGCTACGACAAGTTCTTCGCAATCATGTGGCCCTGGTATTTTCTATTTTCAACCTATCGAATTTCATTAAAATCTTAGAGAAAAATTTGCTCGGAATGCCCTGTGCTAGTGCGCAGAGGCAGCATGCATAGATAATACTAATAATTCAGTGAGGTACACGCAATACCGATGTCAAGACCAATACAAACAGACATGGTCCCACGCCACTTTAATGTACAGACCTCCTATCACACAAAGTCTCCTATGATATTTAGTTGCCCTAGTAATAAATGTTTATTACTCATACGTCCACGGGAAAATTGCTGGTCGCCGGTCGCCGACGGTCGCCGTTGTCCAAAGGTTGAAAGTTGCCCAGCGAGCAATGGAGCGCGCCATGCTGGGAATATCGCTACGGAATATGGTGCGCAACGAGGCAATCCGCCGAAGTACCCAAAGTAGTCGATATTGGACACAGGGTGGCTAAGCTCAAGTGGCAGTGGGCTGGTCACGTCAGCCGAAGAGACGACGACCGTTGAAGTAACCGTGTCCTACACTGGCGGCCGTGGACAGGCAAACGGAGTGTGGGAAGACCACCCGCCAGGTGGGACGACGACATCAAGTGCGTCGGCGGAAAGCAGTGGTTCCGTACCGCTGAGGGCCGGGAGGACTGGAGAAGGATTGGAGAGGCGTATGTCCAGCAGTGGACGCAAACACGCTAAATGACTGACTGACTGTAGGGATAATTTAACATACAAATCGTAGAGAAATTTAATACAATTTTAAATTTAATTTTAAATCAAGTAATCTCGATCCCATGCATGGATGGATGGATGGATGGATGGATGGATATGATGGTTGAATCAATACATCTAATTCGATTTTAGGAGCTACTTATTGTTTCTTTCAAGAATTGTTGTAAGCTTTATCGATTTTGTAATCTTAACTTGAATAAGTTATGCAAACAAATAAAAGATTTTTTTAATGCAATTTCGTCCAAATGTTCCAAATTTCCATATTAGGTACTTAGTTAAAATTAGTCAAATTGCTTTACTTGTATTATGTGCTGTGCATAGCACAATATTAAACTCCTAATTAAATGTTGAGACCCTGGTATTCATTCATGTTATTGAAGGAAGTGACAGCGACCGTGCGAAAGGGATGCAAGACAGCTGGAAATCATTCACCTTTATCGGTTCACACTGCCGACGTTTTTCCCGCGTAAAAGCGACATTAATGAATAACTCGGTAAATACTGCGCTTTGGGAAAAATGTTATCTACCTTTTTCGCTCCAAATATGCCCAGGAATACGTGGTTAACGTTTGGACCATACCCCCGCTAACACCCTGTATATTTATAAAACGTAAAGTTTTTAAGTTTTCGCAGGTATTAAAAAGGTGGATAACATTTTAATGCACGAAATTTTAAAAAATCATCATCTCCATAAATTTTGTATGAAGGTATTTACAAAAATATATGAGGGCGAATTTTTTTCTAATGGTAACTGTTTGTCATAAAACCGCAAATCACGGCAAGAACACAAAGGAACCTCAGGAATAGAAAGTACTGCACTATTTTTTATGTTTTTCAATGGTTAAAACTTACCATTTTCCCTAACTTAAACAGCGACACCAAAATCAGGAGATTTTTTTGTTTGCATTGGTCTGAAATAGGTTTCGAACCTACGACCTTCAGATACAATTCCACTACTGACCGACCGCTTTCCCCCACTAATCGTTTTAGAAAAAAATATAAAATATTTTCTACGGTTGATGAATAAAACGGTAACCAATAATTTCTCAGGATTTGTTAAAATTCAATACTTTACAGAATTAAATTAATCAAACTCATACATACATCTTCCAACACAATCACTGGCCTCTTTTCCACTATGTCTATGTACATTTAAATGTGTGTGTGTGAAATCTTAATTAAAAATACATGAAACATCATAAAACAAGACTACTAAACAATCAAGTAAAATTACCCAAAACATCAATGGAATCAAGATATATTTATATGTACAAAATATTTGTTTTCTATTGCACTTTTCCTTTAAATTGTTTGCAACATATGAAAGAATGTATTCAGGCATAGAGGGCATCTAAAAATAAACGACCAGAAAGCATTTTTTTTTATATTACAACAAGTAACTTGTCGCTAGTTATTAAAATAGAACCAAATGTGTGCTTTCCACCTCCATGTGCACATGACAATACGACAGACTAGTAATCACTATTTACATATGATAGCATCGAGCTTCAAGTGCAGGCAAGGTAAGGTTTGCTTATAACCTAACCTAACCTAACCGTAAAAGTGCCAGACGATGTACGGAATAGATGAAACTGCTACATTTCTCACATTGTCTAAGCAAACCTTAGTGCCAACACACAAGCGATCTATCCGACAAACTGTTTAAAAAAACATGGGAGTCCCAAATTCTTTCGAGTTATTTCTTTCTTCATACAGAAGTAATGCACACACATTTTCCTTTTGTGAACAATAAGCCAGGTTAAAGGCATATATTTCGAACTATCCGTAACTTAATAGGTTCATTTGACACTACAACAATGGTAACATTTAGTTGAACTGAAACTCATAATGAATATCCACATTCGGAAATATTTGTATTTTGTGAAAAATAATATTTTTTATGGTTATGGTGCTGTCTCTACAACAAACACAAAAACAACAATCGTTGTTATTAATATGATGTCTGCCTACAGAGCCCATACGGTAAAAACAACTAAATAAGTAAATGAATAAATAAATAATGAAATAAATAAGAAAAACAGCTAATCTGGTTATATGTAGCTGAACGCCCCCTATTGTGTATATATTTTTTATGGCAAGGTTTACAAACATAGGAATCAGTTGAGATCAACACATCCTGATGATGACTGAAACGAATCATAAAATTTGGTACTGTGCAAAAGAGGATGCCCAAGTGTGCATCCTCTTTGCAGCTGACTATAATTCTGATAAATGACAACTTGGATGCTGCAAATTTTACCAAAACTTTTGCACTGATTCGTTTCTGAATAGAGGAGAGCAGTATTTTTAAAATCAAACCTACAAGTTCATGGTCTACCTTAAATTTTACAAAGAGGGCCTCTTTGGGACAATTTGCATCAAATCATTAATCAAATTATTCAGTTTCACAGAGCGAGACATCCGTTTTCGGACAGTGACCATCATACAAATGAAGTCTATAGGTGTCAATGCGAGATGGTGTCGGCGATCTGCCTGTTGAGTGCGATGATCTCGTCCAGCTGCGACTTGTAGAGCTGCGTGACGTCCTGCAGGTCGAGCCGCAGCTCCTGCGCCTGCTCCTCCTTCTCGCCGTACATCTGCAGCAGTGCATCGTACTGCTCCTGCAGCGCCTGCAACATGCGTGCCGTTTACAGTACACTATTAATCTACTGCGACTTGTAGAGCTGTGCGACGTCCTGCAGCTCGAGCCGCAGCTCCTGCGCCTGCTCCTCCTTCTCGCCGTACATCTGCAGCAGTGCATCGTACTGCTCCTGCAGCGCCTGCAACATGCGTGCCGTTTACAGTACACTATTAATCTACTGCGACTTGTAGAGCTGCGTGATGGCCTGCAGGTCGAGCCGCAGCTCCTGCGCCTGCTCCTCCTTCTCGCCGTACATCTGCAGCAGTGCATCGTACTGCTCCTGCAGCGCCTGCAACATGCGTGCCGTTTACAGTACACTATTAATCTACTGCGACTTGTAGAGCTGCGTGATGGCCTGCAGGTCGAGCCGCAGCTCCTGCGCCTGCTCCTCCTTCTCGCTGTACATCTGCAGTAGTGCATCGTACTGCTCCTGCAGCGCCTGCAACATGCGTGCCGTTTACAGTACACTATTAATCTACTGCGACTTGTAGAGCTGCGTGATGGCCTGCAGGTCGAGCCGCAGCTCCTGCGCCTGCTCCTCCTTCTCGCTGTACATCTGCAGTAGTGCATCGTACTGCTCCTGCAGCGCCTGCAACATGCGTGCCGTTTACGGTACACTATTAATCTACTGCGACTTGTAGAGCTGCGTGATGGCCTGCAGGTCGAGCCGCAGCTCCTGCGCCTGCTCCTCCTTCTCGCCGTACATCTGCAGCAGTGCATCGTACTGCTCCTGCAGCGCCTGCAACATGCGTGCCGTTTACAGTACACTATTAATCTACTGCGACTTGTAGAGCTGCGTGATGGCCTGCAGGTCGAGCCGCAGCTCCTGCGCCTGCTCCTCATTCTCGCCGTACATCTGCAGCAGTACTGCTCCTGCAGCGCCTGCAGCATGCGTGACGTCTACAGTACACTCTTAATCTACTGCGACTTGTAGAGCTGCGTGACGTGAAAAAAAACCTTTGCGCCATCCCCCCGCCCCGATTACTACGAGAAGCCAGCGCGTTGTACCTGCATGTTGGCGAGCGAGTTGCGCGCGTCCGCGAGCTGCCGGTGCAACGCCTGCAGCTGCCGCGAGTGCGCGGCGGCTGCGGCGCTGAGCGCGCGCACCTCGCCCTCGCGCCGCTGCAGCCGCGCCACCACCTCCTCAAGCGCGAACACGCCGCCGGCCGCGCCGCACCCACCGCCCGCCGCGCCGCACTCGCTGCCCTCCTCCTGGCGACGCGCAACCATACACTTAGAATGTAAATACATACAGAGTCAACTGACGGATGATACCAAAATCTTTCCATACAAAATGTACTGAACATTTCTTTTTATAGATAAAAAGAAATGTTCAGTACATTTAAATAAATCGCTGTGTAGCTTCAAAATAGTGAAAAAAACAGTGGAGTTTCTTTCCAGTTCTTCTGCGCTGTGTTTTGTTTTGCTGAACTGGCCAATTTTAAAATATGACAAATCCGAGTGCAGTGTACTTACTGTCTATGGATGATGAATAAACAATACAATACAAATACATAACTGTTGTTTACTGTAACGATACTGTTTAGCGGCTCGTAGCCTAGTGGCGCGGGGGACTTGCCTACCATACAACAGGTCTGGATTTAAATCCACTCTCTTTGTCTTTCTGAGTTGGGTAAGTGCATTTCGTCACAAATCGTCAGAATCTATGTAAAACTGTAGGACCCCTTGCCCTTCTAGGTGGCAAGGTTAAGCTGACTCGGGTTGGTACCAGCAAGGAAGTAAGGACGGGAGTGGCAAAGGAATATCAGGGTGGCATAGTCACTTTAAATGTAATGTCGGCACCGCCGGCGAGTCAGTTCGCTTACTGATAGTCTTTAGTTCCAACGACATGTAAGAACTTCAAAGGACCCTATTTAGTGCAATAAACACTCGATTCGAATTTGTAAGAGAACTAACTAATCTCAGTGCCTTTCCACTAAGTCGTGGCTACGTTGCCACCATGCGAATGAGTCCAGATCCTCCTTTCTTCGCCACCTATGTAATGTTTCGAATGAACCACCTGGATCTGGTATGAGGAGTCCTTTAATGTCTAGTGTAGCTTAGCCCAGAACATTTCACTGTGTTAAAATTATAGTATAGTCATACATATATTATAGTCTAATTTATTACAGTTATCGCAAGCATAAACTGACCGGCCCCCAGAGGGATGCTGAGAGTGAGTCAGAGGCGAGCGAATGGGGGGGCGATACGTCTCCAGGTGCTAAGCGGCCACCCCCCGTCCCCGTCCCCGGTCCTGCTGCCGCTCCCACACCCACCGCCGCCAACTGCTCCTGTGATGTACCCCAACAGATGAATCAAGGATAACACAGGCGAGGTCAGACATTGTAGCCATTCAGATTTCATTAATTAACGTAATAAATTTTGCATGACAATAGTAAAGTAATATTTTCACTTTTTATAAGGTCTTCAGACCTAGTGAGAAGATTAATGATAGAAACCTGAACAAACGATAGTGAATGTTGCTTTGTTTTCTCCACCTATTTCAACATAGGCTTGATCAATAACAACTCCAAAAATGCAGTGCATCGACCAATAAAGTGAAATATATTTGGTATTAGTCATTAACATCAGAATATATATTTTAAAAAACCAGTCAATCGTGTTCACATGCTGAGGGTTTTGTCACTGCTGAACACAGAAGAAATTCATCATCAACTGATGATCATTTTACATCTCACTGCATCTCATTCAAAATTATCTCTTTAGAAATCTAGCTATTTCTTTATTTATTTATTTATATTAAGGTAAGCCAACAGAACATGCAGACAACATTTATTTTCTCAAATACAATGAGTCGAGTCAGTTCGCTTACTGGATATTTGGAACTGTATAGATATTTACAGTATGTATGGATATTTACTGTTCGCTTACTGGAATTTTGGATGAGATGCAACGAGATGTAAAATGATCATCAACTGATGATCATTTTACATCTCATTGCATCTCATCCAAAATTATCGCTTTAGAAATCTAGCAATTTCTTTATTTATTTATTTATATTAAGGTTAGCCAACAGAACATGCAGACAACATTTATTTTCTCAAATACAATGACGTTTTGAGCAAGAGTAATTGGTTGGTGTATAACAATTTGGGACGAAATACGTGCGGTCAACAGACTTCATAGCCAGACCATCAGGGTCCTTTTTTTCGCTTTGTCAACGGGACCCCAAAAAGTCAGTCAGTCAACTGTTTGCGTCCACTGCTGGACATCTCTCCAGTTTTTCTCCAGTCCTCCGGGCCGGGAGGCCCTCAGCGGTACGGAACCACTGCTTTCCGCCGACGCACTCGATGTCGTCGTCCTACCTGGCGGGTCCCACCCCAAGAAGGTGTGAGCGTTTTCGGTACCTGCAGGATGGCGTTTCTTCTCCTTTCAGCGTCGAGTTGGGTCCGTTCCGCCTGCAGCAACCGGCCCGTGTCGTCGAGTCGCGCGCGCAGCTCGCACTCCAGAGCCGCCCTCTCAGCTCTCAGCTGCTGCAGCTCTTTCTCCATCCTGGAGACACGTTCGGTCCTCAGCTAAGAACGGGTTTAAGAACGAGGAAAACTGAGCTAACATGACAATCGCAGAACATACGACATCATATTTAGGCAGGTTGAAGGCGTCAGAAAAAAATTATTGTAAAAAGTTAATAAATTGCAGCAGTTTGTGAGCGGAATTAATCTATGAGTGATTTGTCAAAAACTCACTTATTTTGTCATCCCGGTGCGAACATTTTTTGCTTGTTTCAAAGGTTGACACGTCGATAGTGGGAATAATTTCTGCAAGTATTCGTATGACGTCATTTGACAGCGAGCCCGGTGCAAAAGTGGAGTTTTACCAAAATTTGTCATACTCATTTCGCGGAATAAAATAAGCCGGTTTCCGGTTTTGTGACGGGACCCTAAACCCAGAGAATTTACTTGTACTTGGTGGGTTCCGGCACATAAAAATAATACAAGTGGGGGGTATTTCTTTCCATGCATGTCGCAGAGGTCACTAGGAGGATAACTATCGCTCCTGTCGGGCCGCGCACTCCTCGCTTGCCACGCGCTCCATCTCCAGCGCCTTGCTCAGTCTCGTCTCCGTCTCCGCCTCCGCTGTCAGTACCTGGCCCGCGCTTGCTCCTCACTCCGCAGCCGATCGGCGAGACCAGCGCACTCGGCGGCGAGCGCGTCGCGCCGGGCCTCGGCCGCCGCGCGCGCCGCCCCGCCCTCCGCCGCGCGCTCCTGCAGCGCCGCGCACTCCTCGCGCGCCACGCGCTCCATCTCCAGCGCCTTGTTCAGTCTTGTCTCCGCCTCCGCTGTAACGAACATAATGAACATCAAAATTCCACGATTTTTTCTACAAAAGAGTTTTATCTAAGTACTGCGCAATTTCACAAGTGGTACTGCAAATCTTCATCCATAATATTTCCAATTTTGGTGTTTACATCTCTATAACTTAATGATAACTGCATAGAGATCAGGCTGTGTGATATGTCGATCGCAGGTCCTTTGGAGCAGTCCGACCCGACAGATAAGATGCAGCAAAATGTCTATGGCAGAAATGAATATTCACCGAGTGTGGCGGTGAGTCGGTCGCGCGTCGCCCGCGCGTTCCGCTCGCGCTCCACGCACGAGCGCTGCAGCGCCGCGAGCTGCGCGAGCAGCGCGCCGCCGCCTCCGCCCGCGCCGCCCGCCGCGCCCTCCGCGGCGCGCGCCTCCAGCGCCGCGCACGTCGCGCGCGCCTCGCCCAGCTGCCGGCGCAGCGCCTCCTCGCGGCTCGCCCACGCGCGCTCCTCTGCGCGACCGATCAACAACACTCAAATCGAATGCACACGGACGTCTCAGGGAGTCTCCAAGAAGGCAAAGAGCTGTATGGCAGAGCAGCTCGTAGCCTAGTGGCGCGGGGACTTGCCTAGCGTACCAGCGGTCAGAGTTCAAATCCTCGCCCCGTAGTGCACTACTTTCATTGGTCACACGGATGTAGACATATTTCAAGACCTACTAAGTAGTTTAAAGCGCTATGCATTGACTTACAAAGCATTCCTGTGAAACATTAAATCTCAACTGTCGTTCAGCTGCTGCCCAATGGGGTGCACGGCGCAAGGCTTTGCCACCAGATGGCGCCACATAAAACTATGCCAAGGTATCACGTAGAGGTTATGTTTACTCGCGAATCACAGGCAATCTCATTGTCCGTGTTTTACATTAATTTTAAGGTAGCTATTCATATTAACTTACTTTAATTGGTCAACAACCTATAACCTTCAAAATGAAACCGTGGTATAGTTTTGAGTGGCGCCATCTGGTGGTAAAGTTTGGCAGCCGCCCTCCCCATTGTCATTGTTTTATTTTTTGTTTTGCTAACAGTCTGTTGTTTTTATATTCTAAACTTTCTTATTTATGTTGTCTTTAACTTGTTATATTATGTTTTTATTAAATATGTTTAAAATAGTATCGCTAAAATAGTATTTCACTTTATTCTTTTCTTTTTAACTTTAACTTTTTCTTTTTAATTTAATCTAATTTTTGTAAAAGTTTTTTTTGTGTTTGAAATGTAAATTTTTCAGAAACCTCTGAATTTAAATGTAAATTTGTTCTATGTTTTGTTTGTTTTTATGCATGTTGTGTTCACTACCAGTGGAGTGTGCACATTTTTTTAAATGCCGTTTGTGATTCTCAGTGTATCCTGTGTGTACTACTCTGTTTGTGAAACCTGTTACTAAATAAATAAAATAAAAATAAAATTGTTTTTGTCACTCAGATAATAATTGTTTACTTGTGTTGTTTTCGCCTCTAACTATACCGCACCTTTGCGTTTCATTATTGGTGTTCAAAATGGAACCCTAAAAACTTATTTGAAATAAATATTATAATTTAATATATGCCTTACACTTTATGCCACGTTTTCCTTACAAATGGCAATGCGCACGTACAAATGGTACATATGGGTTGTATTTAGAAGTCCACGGGGTACGCAAATTATGACTCACCCTGCACCATCTTGGCGCGAAGGCTGTCGAGCTGCGCACGCAGCCGCGCCGCCTCCTCGTCCGCGCGCAGCCGGCCCGCTTCCAGCTCGGCGCACGCGTCGCGCCGCCGCTGCAGCTCCGCCCCCGACCGCTGCAGCTCGACTAGCTCGCGCCGCGCCGCCTCGAGCGACCTCCGCGCGCCCTCCAGCTTGTGCGTGGTGTCGTCGAGGGCGCTTCGCGTCTGCGAGACATGCTCTCGTTTGGTAAGTCCGGTATTATCGGAACGCCGATTATACTCATCGACATGCTATGCGGATCGCCTCAAAGATCCGAAAGAACATACGGTTTTTCTATGAAATACAAATAAACTTAGGGGAATAAATACCTAAATATGAACGTTTTTCTGAAGTTGATTACAGTAAAGCCTTTGGTTGTTAAGCTTATAGAACATATGTTTGCAAAGGTACTCATCCCTATTTTGTCCAAAGCACTTGTATAATCATCAAAATTAAAAATATTTCTAAAAGGACCTTTTTTACCTTTCAAAGCCATTTTTTCTGTTATCTTTCTATTTAGAAGAATGAAATAAAAAAAAATCTTATACCTTTCAGCCATAACGAGGTACACATCCCCCTTGTTATTAAAAAACACTTTTTTTTTGTGACAAAATCAGACTAGTCGTACCTTGCCGAGCGGGGACGGAGAGCACGAAACGTGCATACCCTCCCGCTGACATGATGGTACTGGCTAGATTCCACCGCGCGTATTCTTGACTTTACGCTAAGGTATATAGGCGCCTTAAGAACGGCCCGTAAGCTATGCTCCCCATACAAACATAGTTTACTAATCATTTGGAAACCGCTATTCCAATTAAATTGATATTTAATATCTAATATCAGGTAACAAATATCTGTGTCTGCATGCTTTTGTTTGTAACGGAGCTCCCTGCTGGCCAGTATTCTGTGCCAGCCGGATGGGAAGCTCTGTTAATTTCCCACGGGAAATCACTTAAGACTAGTCCTAACCCTACCTACCTACTCGCAGCGGTATAGGTGGGATCTAGGGAAAGGTTGTCCAGGCGGGGACCACGAGAGCCACCAATCGACCTGGACAGGAGGGAACGGTGTACGGATGGGTACTCCAGGCGGGGACCACGAGAGCCACCAATCGACCTGGAGAGGACGGAGCGGTATACGGATGGGTACTCCAGGCGGGGACCACGAGAGCCACCAATCGACCTGGAGAGGACGGAGCGGTATACGGATGGGTACTCCAGGCGGGGACCACGAGAGCCACCAATCGACCTGGAGAGGACGGAGCGGTATACGGATGGGTACTCCAGGCGGGGACCACGAGAGCCACCAATCGACCTGGAGAGGACGGAGCGGTATACGGATGGGTACTCCAGGCGGGGACCACGAGAGCCACCAATCGACCTGGAGAGGACGGAGCGGTATACGGATGGGTACTCCAGGCGGGGACCACGAGAGCCACCAATCGACCTGGAGAGGACGGAGCGGTATACGGATGGGTACTCCAGGCGGGGACCACGAGAGCCACCAATCGACCTGGAGAGGACGGAACGGTATGCGGGAAGGGACTTCAGGCGGGGACCACGAGAGCCACCAAACAACCTGAAGGGGGAGGTGCGTTCAGTGCCGGGAGCTGCACTGAACTGACTCACTGTGTGGCAGGCGGCCTTTTATATTGGCGCGCCGGTAGTGGGGACGGCTGACTCGTTCGGCTGCCTCGGCCCGCACCGCAGGCCGCCCCTCCTGCCTCCTCCGTGCTTGTGACGTAGGCGGTGACGCCGCGCTACGTTACATGTTTTTTTGAAAAATCCAAACCGAATGAAATGAAAGCAAAAAGAAAATCTTTGTACGAATTTTGGTTTCCCTGTGGTTTGACCCAGAATACATTTACCGAAAAAACAAAGACATGCAGACACAGATATTTGTAGCCTCATATTAGATACCAAATATCAAGTAAGTTGGAACAGTGGTTTTTAAATTATTAGTAAACTACGTAATTTTCTGATGCTTACGGGCCGACCTTAACAAAACACCGCCAGCCTATACATGTGCCACCTCAATCTTAAGTAAAATGAAGCCTAAGTCCACTAATAGATAACTCCACTTTCGAGCGTTAGCGTTATAAGAGCCTGATGCAGTTGTAGTGGTTTGGTACAGTTTTGCGTAATTCCGGCGTTATCTCATGACGCTAACTCTCGAAAGTGGAGTTATCTGGATACTTAGGTTTCAGGTGAGTTTTTTACGCTGAACACCCAAAGTTGCAGGGAGCGCGAAATGATGACCACCTATCCATTTCCAGGTTCCCAACTATCAACATGGCTAGGGCTTACATGTATTCGGTGAAACCATTGACAGAACAGATTATGCCTGCTTGACATACATGGTTATTGAACTTAGCAAATAACGGAAGACTCGTTTTAAGGAAAATTTGGCATAGTGCTTACCGGTTTCAATAACTATGGTAAAATTACTACTGACCTCTTCCAACTCTGTATCCAGTTTTTTATTGGCATTAGTGAGCTTATAGACAGCCTCTATTTGGCTCACTTCCAGCTCCTCCTTGGCTGATATCGCCCGCTTCTGGCGATCCAGCTCAGACGTCTGTTCTGCTATTTTATCCCTGAAACATTTAAACATTTAAAATCACAAACCAGAGATGGTGCACTTTACCCTTAGAAACGTCAATTACTGTAAATACTATCATTACCAACTGTAAAATAGACATTGCCAAAATTAAAACATGCAAAAGAAATAAAAAAACCGCATTCAATCATAACCTAAAGACAAGTGAGCGGCTCAATCAGATTGTGACAGTGTAGTTCGACTACCTGAAATTTGAATAAAATGTACATGGAAATGGAAATTAAACACAATAAAAATAAATTAACAAATGGGTCAGGACAAATGGTAGGACTCCCGACGGATCCATATGTCTAAGGGCGTCAAGAAAATACAAATATACTTAAAAAGTTAGGGTGTCCCTGGCCTATATTAAACCTATGTTTATATAGGTTAAGTTCATATTAAGGTGGGCCTTACCGCTCAACTCCCCATACAAACGTGGAAAGAAAATCGTGGCCATATTTCTTGTCAGAGATCCAAAATGTTACTCAAATAGCTTTACTTGATCGAACTAGACGTCTGATGACCGTTGGCATTGTAAAATTGTGTTTGGTTTCTAAGTTATAAGGTCCAAAAGTTAGAATTTTTGGCTCGTTTTATACAATAACTTAGGAGGTGGATTACTCAACGATAAAATAAAAACAACTGAAAAATATTAGTCATAGCTTGTTTCAAGAAGATTTATATTCAATTTAGATTTTGTTAGATTTTTGACTACACCGGTTGTGGTTTACTTTTAGCTGTAAGTCGTTTTGTAATAAACATTTTCCTAAATCTTACCAAATCAAACACTATGCGCATTGTCTCCTTTGTGGACATGTTGCATCCTCCTTATCACGGAGCCTGTCTTTTCTTTGAAACAGAGAACGTCGCAGAGCGCAATAGTACGGTTTTGTACTGTGCCCGCGAATGAGTTTGTCCCGCCAGGAAGGGCCACCTTAATTTAAATCAACTGCATTACCTCATTAAGCCTATTTAACCACTTGGCACCAATATCTTAATCACCTTAAGCTCTTGATAACTTGCTCGTTCTCCTTTTCCTTGACTCGAAGCTTCTTGATAATGTTGGATTGAGTGAACTGCAACTTGGACAGTTTCTCTCCTTCCTCCTGCAGCTGGGCGATCATGCTGTCCTTTTCACGCATTGCGCTCTCAAGCTCTGATGTTCTTTTCGACGTTGATTCAGTCTTTAGACATTCCAATTGCTTTCGAAGAATATCCTGAAAATAAAATTAGTACTGGCATGATTCAAATTAATTCATTATATTTGTGGAATGTATATTTATTGTTACTGTTAAATATGGAAACTATTTTTAAGATGCTGAACATTTTGCAACAGTTAAAATTTTAATCTCGCTCTAGGTTCATCGCCAGGTCTAGTAAGCCCCGGTCAAAACTTACTCATGACGCGGGGGAGGTCTAGAAATCAGGCTTATGCATAATACAATATAATATAAATAATAATTCACAGTGAGTGTGCTTACTTTATATGCGGATTATCTCCATACGAAATCACATTCTGTATGGTTAGTCTGGTGATAATCCATATATTAAAGTAAGCACACCTAAACATCAGCTTCTAGTTGCTAGGGATATAAATAACCCAAAAATAGTATCATAACATTTAAATAAATATAATAATACTAAATACCCGATGACTTAAATTATGCAAAATGTACACTAAGAACACTGAAATGTACATTTAAAATGTTATTGATAGCTGTACTTGCATCAGTGCAACCCTTCGCAAACTGGAAAATCAACCGCCTATGCATCAGGTGCGGCGCGGGACGTGAGCATGGGCAGTATGGATCCACCCACACTGCAGATAATTGGTTCTCTTCAGTGCGGGCATTGTTTTGAACCTTGCATACTTTTTTAAAAGAAAATGCTTACATATGACGACATGGTCTCAAAAATATATTTGTTTCCTTTCTGTGTTGTGTTTAAGAATATGCTGACCCATCCATAGTTTTTCGTACGCAGAAGGCAAAAAGTATTGCACTTTACCACAAATTAATTATTAATGTAAAATGTACCCATAGTAGTTGCAGCGAAAACGTTTTCACAATTTCAGGTATAATGGTTTTGTTGTAACTTTAAAGAAAACTGCTCATTTATCACGAGAGGTTGCGTCTAAGCGAGCTCACCTAAAAAAGCTGTCAGATACCATACAAAATAAAACAGAACAGATTTGGAACTTTTAATTACTCAATCTATGTAATTGAAATGACTCAATTTATACAAGTTATTCTGAAAAAATAAAATATAAATTAAGCTAATCAAAAGCAGTCATGGGAAAAAATATCACAAAAACATAACCTATATTTTGTTTCATGCTTTGTGCTGGTCAATGAAGACAAATAAAAGTTCTTCTTTTCCTCTAAACTTTATTCTAACTGTGTCATACAGCACATCTTTCTTCTAAAAACTCATAAATCAAAATTGACCGGAATTACACTTTTGAGTTTTCAAGGTGAGGTTGATCATGCGACATCTATAATGAGCGTTTTTTTGAGTATTTTTCCCCATTAGCGATTAGAAGTTTTACACCATTATTTGGCACTGGTAAATAAAAGTCGTATTTAATTCTTTTTAACAAAACCAATAAACTGAAAATTTTGAAAATGTTTTCGCCGCAACTACTTTGGCTGTATTTAACATTTATAATGAATTTGTGGCTTGAAGTGCAATACTGTTTATGGGTCGGAACAGCCTAAACCATATAAAGAGACTGCTCAGCTGAGTGAGAGTGCTTATTTACGGTCCCACACCAGGCGACAGGCAACATAAAAATCATAACATTTTCTCCTTTAATCTTAATCATGCAAGTGAGATTAAAATTATATTAATACAGTACTGTCGCTAACAGTACCCCACAGCTGAATACTCGAGGTTCATACAGTTTTTTTACAATTTTTTTTATTGTTTTGAAAAATTATACCTTTTCCCTAATGGCTTGTTGGAACTTTTTCTCTAGCGCCGACATTCTCTGCGCATAGTCATCAGTGATGACATCGCCAGCCTCGTGCCGCACCCTTAGCGCCTCCATCTGGCTCCGGAGCTCGGCATTGCTCTCCACCAGGTCCACGTTGCTTCGACTGAGCTCAACTATTCTACTCTCCCTAGCTTCCAGGATCTCAGCCATCTCGCACAGTCTTCGCATCAACCTCTCATTTTCTGAGTTGTGGCTCTCATCGCTCGTGTTGCTTTGGATCGACGCTTCGGACAACTCTCGGTTGTGCCCTCTTATTTTCGTCACAAAGGACTTTCCTAGCACTAAGTCAACCAGGTGTGGTGACGTTGCCCCATCGAATTTAGAATTCTTTAGGTGGACGTACTTCCCCGGACTGGCGCGGCTATAAACATGGCCGTTTTCGCCATTAGGACTAGGAATTATTTCAATATCAGACGAGGTAGTAGTTTCTAATTCATCTCCAGAGGTATGGGTAGAAGTTCGATCTGAACCGATTTTTACCAAATCGCTGCGACTTTCAGAGCTAATCGGAGACACTCGCTCCTTGTCTTTGGAACAGCCTTCTGTGGGGCTGCCGCAGAGGGTTTTATCCACATTAACAAAACCGACATTATCACAAGTATCAGCAGTCACATTTACATTGTAGAAAGAGGATGAATCGCTTAATTTATCTATAAAAGGTTCTTCAGTCGTTTCAAGTTCTATTTTGTCGGGAGCTTTCTGTTTGGATTTGTCTTCAGTGTAAGTTTCTGTAACACTGTCATTGTCTGCGTTTAAAGTCCGATCGGACCATGATCCGTCATTGGATGAGGAATAGTTTTCACTACTGTTTATATTATGTGGAGCTAATGGTATTATATGTTCAATTGGACTGTCTTTTATATCAGGTAACCTATTTCTTTGAGCATCGCTGATACTCCTGAGTGTAAGACGGGGGTTCGGACTAAGCGACAGTTTGTCTTCAGTATCTAGGATGGTGGGAGCGGTGCACTCGGAGACTGAGTTATAAGAAACAGTATCGTCATCGTCGTCTGCCACAAGACTGACACTGTCAGTTGTGTGATCAGTAGTAGAAATACCAGTGGGAGTGTCCTTATCCCCTTGCTCTTCTAACGGTGATAAATTTGATGATAAACATTCAGTGCTGCTTCTTTCACTACAAAAACTATCAAAACCTAAAAATTCGATAGAACTGGGACTTATAAGGCTGTTGGGTAATATCTCGACTGAGTCCGAGGCAAGTCTTTCTCCGGTGCTGCTGCTATGAGAGACTGAGTGAACTGAGGGGGCCTCAGAGTCAGGTGTAGTCTTCAGGCTATGTGAGCCGAGGACTTCGACCGAGTCCGAACTGTTCTTGCCGCTTTCACATGACACTATTGAGAGACGATTCAGAAGAGAGGCCGACGATGTCTCCTCCGACCGAGAGATCTCTTCAGCCTTATTTTTTCGATCTCTTCTGTTTCCACTAGACTCCTCGTATGGATCATGGCCGTCAGACACTACTAACTTGCTTCTACTGAACAAATCATCTTGGCTTCCTAGGGTTTTATCAGTGCTTGTATTGAGGGAATTGTGTTCAGCTGAAGGCTTGCCTGGCTCGAAAAAAGAGCCAGCGAACGAGCCCCACAGACTCTGATTAGCTTTGGAGGGACTCTCTGTGATGGGCTCTTCGAATGCAGTGGAGTGTTCGGCGCTCTCGCCACTCGTTGTGAGCCCCCACGACGATAGGAAGTCGGCCGGCGGAGCACGCGTAGATGTATCCTCGGGTGAGGCGGAGCGAGGCGGCGAAGTCGAGGGTGACTCCTGGATGTCAAGGGCCTTGTCGATTGTCTTCTGCGCCTCTTTAAGAGCTGTCTTGGCCAGGCTCGTAAGCCCTGATGTGTCGAACCAGTTCATTGCGTAGGAACTGGGCTACGGCAGTGCAGCACTTTCAGCTACGCTGCTAGGGCATCGATGTAAACTTCAGTGGGCCCATGGCCACCACCAAATTTACCAAAAACTTTAATCAATTTTCTGACGTGACACTTCAGACTAACCACAGAAGACAACACACACAGAATTAAAAATGTCACATACTATTGATATTCTTTGATCGTGGTGGCTGACTGAGGTGTTGGAGTGGAGCCATAAAAAAACAACGTACTCTATACCCTAATGAGTAAGAAAACTCAAAGCTTATTGTCCTTTTAAGGTGGGCCCGTAAGCATCAGAAAATTACGTTCCCATACAAACGTAGTTTACTAATCATTTTGTTGACTACTGTTCCAATTTGCTTGATATTTGGAACTTAATATTAGGCAACAAATATCAATGTCTGCACGTATTTGATTTTTCGAAAAAAATATCTTGTGTCACACAGCAGAGAAAAGAAAAATTGTATAAAGATTTTCTTTTGCCCGTAATTTGACATGCTTTAGATTTTTCAACAAAACAAAAACATGCAGACACAGATATTTATTGTAGAATATTAGATACCAAATATCAAGCGAATCTGAACAGTGGTTTTCATATGATTAGTAAACTACGTTTGTATAGAGAACATAGCTTACGGGCCGTTCTTAAAAAGGTTAAAACTGTCATTCCTGTCAAGTTTTAATTACGAGTTTTTAAATGAAATATATACTTTGTGATGCAGTTAGAATAGGGCTTAGAGGAAAAGAAGAGCTTTTGGTAGTCCTCAAACACATTTTAATGTAATTGACCAGCGCAAAGTATGAAACGAAATATTATATCTTATGTTTTTATGATATATTCTTTCCCACGAGTTCTTTAACATAATTAAAAACAATTTATTTTCGGAATAACATGGAAAAAATTTAGTCATTTCAATTACATACATTGAGAAAATAATATTTTCAAATCTATTCTATTTTATTTTTTATGGTATCTGACAGCTTTGACCGATCTTATCTCTGTAAGATCTCAAAAATCAACTACTCAAGTGAATTGGTTTTAAAAATTAAATTGTGGTGGCCACTGTATTTTATTTATTTATTTATTTATTTATTTGGTATGCCAACAACATTATACACAAAACAGTTTCATAGTTTCACTACCTACTAAAAAGAACAAATTAGTGTGTACGTGTTAATTATAGGCCTACACAGCTTCCTTACAAGTAAATACAACAAATCAATTTAATTAAATTTGCTTGAAGAAAAACTATAAAATGTGCTGATGTCAAACTGATGGATGTAAATATTTCAATATTTGTTTACATGTTAGATAAAGTTTATTTATATTTAAAATAACAGTGATTTATGTAAATATTGGTATCTTTAAAATTATTTCTGTCTGCCGCCAGAGGTACATCCCAAGGTTGGTAGGTAGATAATGCCCTTCGACATTAAGCCCGCTTATTGTAACCATTGTTAAAAGGTGAACAATAAAGATTTTTTATTATTGATACGAAGCGTCCCCGCACCGCGACGCGGCGGCGCGCAGCTTATCAATGCGAAGCAGTCCTGCCTGTATGTGGCACGCATAAATTTAAAGCATGCGCACTACACAGTAGAACCGGTGACTCGGTTACCATTAACATCGTGAGTTATTTCACAGATTGATTAAAAGTTCGTATCCGAATTTTCGTACAAATACGATAAATATCGTATATTTTTATAAGGTCGTAAAGCTTTCAAACGTCACTGATGCAACGAGTTTTTTGTATTTATCTTCTGTAATGCTAAAAGTAGACAGAGATAAAACACAATAATGCTGAGAATCACTTTTTAAGCGCATTCTTGGAACGCGAAATTCAGCAATTCAGAATGCAGGGATAATGGGATTTGCAATGGTAGTCGAAATTGGTTGATATTGCAACGGCAGTAAACTGCCAAATATGAAATACATATTAATAACATTTATTCGTTGATGCCATTTATGAAGACTTATTCAATTTATTTCGATAATGGATCAGTTTATTACTAAATTTAAATTATATTTGGTTTTATTTGAGTATCACAGATTATTTTTGGCGCCATATTGGCACTTCCTCCTTACAACAATATAATTATTAAGTCACCGTCTATAAGGTTTATCACTTTCAGAATTTCTCGGAAAAAAACAGATCAAAATTATTAATGTGTAAATTTAAGTGACAGTAAAGCAAATACCTGAATAGATTATTATCAATGTGATGATTTGATTGTAGTAGTGGCTCTGGAGCAGGTTCCTTATTTTCGCTCTGTCACGCATAGCTCCAGTGGCGCAATTGGTTAGCGCACGGTACTTATAAGACAGTTCACGTGTGAGTAATGCCGGGGTTGTGAGTTCGAGCCTCACCTGGAGCATACTTTTTGACCTTTATTCTGAAAGAACATTTTCTAAATCACTTTATCGTGCTAAGCAAGTAGGTAAGTCGCTTTTTTCTATGAGCCTGATAATATAATGTATGTAGAATTAACCGCGAAGTAATGAAACATGTAGAATTTCGGAATTAGTGAAAGTTTAAAAAAAACTATTTTATGAAAGTGCAAGACTTATATTTCAAGAGTCCATAAATAAAAGCTACGAGAAAATTATATTCACACTGCGAAGTGTTTGATGTTTTCCAGAATTTTTCCAAAGTGAAATAAGCTGAAGCTAAATATGTAGCAACCAAGCTTTTATTTCATAATTTTCACGTCTCAGAGTGTATTTTCTAACTAAAAGTATGATAAAATACGATAAAAGAAGATTTTGTTTTAATTTTTTTTAAATTAACCTAAAACCATAGGCAAAACAATTAATCTGGTAAGCGATATTAAAATTTAATATCTGGTCATGCTATCTAAATCGATACGGAATCGGTCGATGAAATATCGCGATAAATTGAACTTTTGTATCCCATTGTGTGACGTGGCCTGTTAGCAAACTGATTTAGAGCGGGATAACACGGGATACAGATGTTTGCATCGACTACATTAATTTCACCTTGTAGCTGTTTTCTAAGTAATATAGGACCAGATTTTTGTTTATAAGACATCTAGTTTACTGCTATTAACTAAGAAAGATCAGGTTTTTGTTTAATGTAAAAAACCTTTGCAAGCGCGACGTCCTTGTGCACTACAAATCTTTCTTCTGAAACTTAAACACCGGTAATAGAGACAAATTCGTGATCTCATTTGGTCATGAACGTTAACCATAGAGTAAAAGGGACTTCTCTTTCCAGTGTAAATGTTACAGCCCGATGTTGGTTAAAGTTCAAAATTATTTTTCCTCAAAGGTAACTAAGATTTTTGAGATATACCTAAATCGGGTTCAACATCGGGCGTTATATATATACGAAATTGTTGATACATTGCGAAGGGCTCCACCGCAACTACCGTGGAATAGCTGTAATGTGTTAGAATTATTTAAACGCATGTTTTTGCTATTAGAAGCTAGAGGCGAAACTGACGCGCACGATCTGTGTTATATCCATGTTGGTTGATGTCAAGAAATATTTTGTATGAAAAAATTAAAAATAAATTAAATAAGCGCTCTCGATTTAGGTTCTTTTCTACCATAAACTCCAAATTAGTGTCCTCAACACGGCTATATCGAAAAAAGGGTACCGCCACGGTACCTGGATCCCCAAAGGTCAATGCTGTTTTGGTTCTTCACCAGAGTGGAGCCCTGGTGGAAACTGTAAACTTTCACAGCCATGCTTCATATTAACTCACCAAAGTTTCATCGCAAACAGATGAATGATTGTCAGCCTCGGTAGCTCAGTGTGCGACGCCTTGCAAATCGATAAGCTGGGGAAGCACCTCTGAGCGCAGTTAGGTTCTGGATGGGTGACTATTTTCAACCGTTGAGGCTGGCCGTGATTCGGATTCCACGTAAAACTGTAGATCTCCTTCCTTACTTACTAGGCGGTAGGGTGAATCCCGCCCGGGTGGTCGAAGTAACAATGAAAATTGTCCGTGTTTTTCCATCCAGTTCAATCTAGCCGAGTAATATAAGGAAGGTCCTGGCATGGCATCTAGTTCCCATGTGGTGTGTTAGGCATATATCTGACGGTCAGTTCGAACTAGCCATCTTGTCCAGTTACATATAAAAAAGGTTCCTGCAGCTTTTTTTGATTTTATAAAATTTTATGATATTCAATATAATTTATAACATAATTAAATAAGACTGGATTGAACCTGGAGGAGGTCCCACTTGCGATAAATCCCATTCCACACAAAAAATGCATTAAAATAATATAGGTATTTATATCTGTAAAGTAACATTTTCGTAAAAAACAAATTTCTTTGCATGCGTGTTTTGTGTATAGAAAGAGCAACCCTTCATTAATATAGATTTATATTACATGCACCAGTTGGTATCTATCCATGCAAGACAAGCATTTTATCAAATGGTCCGTCATCACTTGTTAAGAACCACTAACCTAGATAATGCAAAGTGACACCGCTACCTGCATCCGACAATCTTCATGTATATTTCAACAATACCTACTTTGCATTTTTTGCATGCACCAAACCTTGTAATTGCGAAATAAGTAAATCAAATAGTGACATGACTTACGCCTTTCCCCTTTCCATAATAGCAATATCCTTTCGGTTACACCGACCGCCATGTACCTCGCCCCGACATGCACCACTTTCTTTCTCTTTCTGAGTTCGATAAGTGCATTTCTTCACGAATGCGAGCTGCTCCATGGTTCGGAATCTATGTAAAACTGTTGGTACCTTCGCATTGGATGAAAAGATGGTCGAAGCGGCAATGAAAAATTGTCCGTGTTTTCCATCCAGTTCAATGTAGCCGTGCTCACAAGGGAAGGTCCTGGCTTGGCACCTAATTCCTTCGGTAAAGTGGTGTATTGGGCTAATATCATAACGGTAGTTGTGTGGTATTAGCCATCCATGTCAGGTTGCATAAAACAAAACCATGTAAATATGCAATGTAACTGAAAGTTACTTATCGGATTTGAGGTAACTGGCGGTAGTAAAAACAGGGGTTAGTGTTTTGTAGACAACCACCCACACAATTTCTTCTTTGAGTTCCTCAGTTGTCTCACGATGGTTTCGCATAAACCTTACTTTAAAGAAAAACACAGATATATTTTTTAATAAAATGTTCAATAGCAGGCCACGATTATTTAAAACAAAGGAACTTTAAACAATCATTTTGTACACCTTTACCAGTCAAAAGTTTAACTTTCTGTAGCATCGTAAAGACGAAGGATAGAACTCCATTCTTTCAAAATTTTATAGTGGCTGGTAAGATAGGTACCTACATTAAATACATTATATTTTCTGTGTCTGTATCGAAATACTGATGGCATTATTTCACATAAAGCACCATGTAGCAGCTGATTCCATATATATAGATAATAACAAGTTGACAACAGCACATGTATTGGTATTTTTTATTAATAATATTGGCAACAAATCTCATAACAAGAAAAAAAAGCGGTTTTTTAAAATGAGTTGGAAATAAGTTGGACAATCAAATAATAAACAAAAATTCAAATATCAAATGGCTGCTGTAATAGTTAAAAACCATCATAAATTTACCATTTATTTGCAAATAAAAAAAAACACATTTTATGCTAAGGCTAAAAATACAGTTGTTTTCAATACACTTCTCAGTGAATATGCGAAATCAACACAATTTTGGTAGACACGACTAAAAGCATATAATAAATTTGAGCTTAATTCATAACTGTACAGAAAACTTTAATGCTAATTTCTGTAACTTTTCCGTTCATTCTCTGCCAACATTTTCATTTTCACAATGTAAAATATAACTATAACTTAATTTTATAAACTCATGAATAACTCTCGTCTGTGATAGCACTAACTACCATGATTTTGGGGAATATAGGGGTGTTTATCGCTGACCGTATACGGCACAAAACACTTAAAAAACCATAATAAACGTGAAATTATTATTTCATCTGTAATAATTATTTTCCTATGAATGGTAATTAATTCATCTATAAAGAGTGATTCGTGACGTTATCTACCGTCACTGCAGCCATGCGGCAATCTTGACTAACTTGGTATACATTTTTTAATAATTACATTTTCAAGATGATCATGTCATTTTAGGTCGATGTTTAAGCCAATAAAAATGTATAATTTTTTCCCCGATAACTCTTTCACTATATTACATTTGATTTTTAGATAGATTTTTAAGCCAATCAAAATCCTCAATGAATATAATAGACCTTATAAGGCATCTTTTGACGTGTATACCGAGAAACAGTCTCTTGCTAAACACCAAATGGTAGAATTTCAGATGTTCTTGAGAAGAATCAAATGTACAAGAATTTTTTTTCTCACACGACAAAAAATGTATGGTTCAACAAGACCTCGATGAATGCAGCCATTGCCCATCTACAATGGGGAAATTTGTTGCATCGTAGGTGTCATGCATGAAACTGATATGTAATTATAGTGGCGCACATTTCCAGGGAGACGCAATGACAAGCAGGGTACGTCATTATATTTAATCTATCCCTCCGTTCCGAAATGCATATATTGCCAAGATTTCAGCAATGTACACATACACGACCGTTCCGAATTACTTATATTCACTCCCGTGAATGTCATTTTGACATAAGGGATGTGACTGTAGACCGCACACAGATCGTACAAAGCACGCACCGTTGAGAGCATATGCGCCGTGTACGCTAGCAAATGGCTGTCATTAAGCGTGTTTATTTGTAGTTCTCTGATCGTGTACACTTATATTCTGAAATCTAGTAGTAGTAAGTCTAGTTAGACAATTCTAGGCCTGGAATTACCACACTCGACTTTCTTTCACACGACTCGCATTTCAGAACGTAGGGTAAGTATATTGTGTTATTAACTCATCACAAGATCCCCAATGGAAGTAGGTGTCGTTTCAGGAGCGTCATTGTTTTTTATCATTTACAATAAATGTAATATTTTCATTTTACGAAGCCCTCCCTGTAGTGACATTGGATCCAAACACACACAGAGAAGTGCCTAGTAAATGTCACCACCACAAGCCCACGGGACTTCGTAAAATGTAAAAAGGTTACAGTACGAGACAGACCAAAGTGTCTTTTTCCTAGTCGAAACCCCAACTGAATTGTCACCATTAGCTGACCTTTGATGCAAAATAATATCTTATATTTGGCTGTATAAATGGAACCAATAAAAAATTACAGAGAGTTAACGCTCCGAAATTATCCCCAGAGATTTAATCCCTTTAAATTGTACTTCTAACCAGAGGTGGCCACTTTAGCCTGTCTTTGATAGTGAGTAAACTCGTAAAAAACCTAATTTCCAGGACGTCAAAATATTTTATACGATAGATTATACGGCGATTTAAAAACCATACCCATCCTGAATAATCTCACCAAAATTATAAAAGACCGTGCTTAACAAAAGGATCGGACCATTAGGTCACTGTGTTAACACTTCTTAAAGCATAAAATAAGTCTCTATAATTAGATTACAACATCACATCTACACAACGCCGGCGGGTTTGGCGGTGGGTGGCTGCGCCGGCCGTGAGAACATGAACGAAGCCGCATTCTGCATGAACTGCTGCCGAACGAAGTCTGTGGTGGCCGACTGGAGGTTCTCTTTTGCACCGAACTTGCATTTCACGTAGCCATAGAGGTTCGCCCCGTTTAGGGTCAATGCTATCATCACCAGCAGCTGCAACAGGAAATTAAACCTATGTTATCGGCAGATGAAGAAGACTTTTATTGAGTTCAGGTTGAGTGAGCATCTATTAATTATGTATATATGCCTTTAGAAATCTGTAGAGTCCCACATACGTTATTTTGCGCCTGGCTGAGGGCACCACTGTCTGAGTGGTCAGTCTGAGTTCTCATCTAAATTGGCGTTTACGGCAAACTGATCGACTGGAGTTTTCTCCAAACTCCATACAAGTTTTTACTAGATATTCTGTGGTTTTACTTCTTCAAGCTGTCAAAGTCAAACGCGGACTTCCGATTTGTATGAAAACGCGGAGTGGACGTAAACGGCAACGTCGACGTATTTATGGCAACGTTGAGTAAGCTGTCAAATCAAGCTCGGACTCGCAAATGTTAGTTCGCTTAACGCCCGCTGCGCGCGCTCTTCAATTTCTCCATACATTTGAAAACGCCAGTCGATCGGTTTGCCGTAACGCCAATTTAGGTGACAACTTAGACTACCGGCTCTTTTACCACATGAAAAAAAAATACCCCATTGATGGGGAAAATATTTACAGCCTGCTGGGAGAAAAAAAATTGAGGAAATGAAAATTACTATTTTAGGTAAATAATATTATTCAAAATATAACGAAATTTGATCTTTAATCATTTTAATAAAAAAAAAGGGTGTTGTAGAAGTCAGGCTAGTTTCGTTATCTTGAATTCTATGAAGAAAATAAATCCCAACGTCCATCCCGGAGGTTATAACTCTGTCAAACGATATTTTTTGCCATCAATTTAGATTAGACTTTATACAGTATTTTTTTTATTTTGTTATAATCTAAAAAGAAGTTTTCGAGTACAACTCGCGATGGTATCAAACCACAACTACTACTATCCTTCCAGGAAAACGGCGTAAAGGTATGCATGTATGTATGGCTAACCTAAACCACAAACATATCTTCACAAACTAATAATTACTTAACAAAAAATACCCTCAGCTTAAAATTAATAAGCAGTGGGTAACTTGCATTGTTATAGTGGCAACACATTCCCGTACCGCAAGGATGACAATTCAAGATGGCGACCGTTTAGTTCCGATTTTGGCCACGCGCAAAAAGAGCTATGTGGTACTCTACCACAGCATACAGACCAGACATACTTGTATGCTCGAAAGCGACAAAACATGTAGTACTTGTCGAACTTACAATTCATTGAGGAACTAACATACCTAAGCACCACAATTATAAAGGAAACAAGTACTGCAAGTTAGTAGACCGGATAGTGAGAAATGGGTTCAAGACGGAACTCTTTGCTGTTGAAATTGGAGCTAGAGGACTGTCAGCAAAGTCGTTCTAAAGTTTCTTTAAGAAACTAGGCCTGCCAAGGTCAACACTAAACTTATATATGGAGAGAGCTGCGAAGACGTCATTGGAGGCAGCAGCGGGACTGGGTTCTCTCTGCGTCTTAGCCCGTAGGCTAGCTAACGAGGCTTGATGCGAGCTGAAACGCCTCCTCTAGCGATAAGGAGAGGTGTGGCCACCCCTAGTCCTTATATTGATTGAAACCCTGCTCTTTCAACAAAAGGCCCGGATATGTTCGGCGAAGCCATTGAATGCCGAGTTCCACACCTTCCTTCATAAGTAGGTGGTTCTGAATAAGCAACTCTTCTACATTACTCATTGGCAATGAGTATTCAATCATACGTTTATAAAATATGATGAAAATAATTTCCAAAAACGCAGAATGTATCGACATAAGTATTGAGCTGCGGAGATCATTTAAAATATATGCTTGTGACATAGTTTACAGTTTTCTTGCCATCCCAATACAAAATGGTCGAAACGGCAATGAAAATTGTCAGTATTTTCCATCCAGTTCAATATAACCGAGAGAAGGTCCTGGAATGGCACCTACTTGCCATGCGGCGTGTTAGGCATGGCAGTCAGATTGGTATTTAGCTATCCATGTAGAAAAAAATTGTTATGTTACTTTAACAAATTGGACTCCGTACCATCCAAATTTTAGACAATTCAAATTTTGATTTGTGTCGTGGGTTTTTTTGTTCTTTATTTAGTTAATTTAATTTACTTCCTCAAGTTTTCCATACCTATCCCAAACACCTGGTATAGACATGTACATTAATATAGAATCAATGAAGAAGCAGAGTAACTCACGAGCCACTTTAAATTTAATTTGAAGAGGCAGACGATGAGGAATATTGACCAGGACAGTGGGCAGAGGATCAGCGCCATCCAGAACAGCCGACTCTCATGCTGGTTGACACGGTTCTGTGAAAAATCCACAGTGAGGTTGCATCCAATGGAAACATTCGGGATAATGTTTAATTCTCTGAAATATCTCTTAATGTGGTTGAAATATTTGAGTAATACTTAAGCTTAAGGTAGCCCTTCCCAGTAGGACTGACTCATTCGCGGTCACGGTAGAAAACCATGTTATTTTATTTTTTTCAGTTATTTTGGATTCAAACAGTCACACATACAAATTATCAAATAAAATAAATCAAGCTTAGACCTATAGATCCGAAAAAAATAACTTAGTAACAAAATAATAATAAAAATCATTTTTTTCTTGTTATTATTATTTTCACATGGATAGTCAATACATGAAAACTAAAAAGATGTGCATCAGGTACCAATACAATAAAAACATAAATCAACTAAGCAACAAAAGTAAGGAAAAAAAAATTTAATAAAAAAGTTATATGTTTATAGTATGTTAAATGTAGTATGAAATATATAGAGTATGATAAAATAATGGATTTATTATCTGGTTCTATTGTACATGGTTAAGATTAGCATGCTTGAATAAATAAAAATAAAGATATTTTCTAACCTTATATCTTATCTAATATAGCCTCTGTTAGTCTTTTAGTCTTTTAGGGCACCTGCAGCCAATTTAATTGATGTACTTGTGGATGATATTGTGTAAAATATAATTAGTATTATTATTATAATATGTTTTAACTTTTTTCTTTATATCCTCACAACACCATTTACCATAAACAACAAAAAAAAATATCACTTAACTTTTTTTTCAGAGAAACTTTTTTGAAATGACCTCCCACAATAAGTAATAGGTAATGTTTAGAAAACTTTCTGTTTTTTGGTGTGTAATGCTGTGCTTGGCTGACATATTTCGCCTCCAACGATGGAAGCATCGTCAGGGCCACTTCGTTGTCCCGGAGTTACGTCTTACGTCTGACGAGCCGGGATGTCAGATGTAACTCCAGGGCAACAAAGTGGCCCTGACGATGCTTCCGTCGTGGAAGGCGAAACATGTCGGCCAAGCACGGCATTGCACACCGAAAAACCGTATGTTTTCAAAACATTACGTACAGCGACGGTGTAAATCTAAGAACATATATAATAAGTAATGTTTTACATTAAAAGGGCTGCCTAATAACTTATAGACCAGCTTCCATATTTTTACCTACAAACTTACACAACACATAATTTTATGAGGGGCCTTATGGTGACCCACACCAACCTGCCTGGACTCGAACACCCAGTGTGACTTGCCGTCATCGTCCACGTAGTTCCACCAGCGAAGGCCGACCAGCAGCCGACCGGTGATGTTCTTCACGGTCCAGAAGTCAGCGGAGAGCAGTAACACCACCAGCACGAAGCTCGCAATGAACGAATCAGAGAACAGGCCGCACAGCACGTAAACAACGATCGCCGAGCATCGGAACACCATGTGGAAGAAAACAATGTACGGGTGGCTGGAAGAGACACAATAGTATGTTAAGAGACAAATCAGTGTATCTGTTTGTTGAAAGCAAAGAACCCAGAATATGTTGGATTTTGTCGAGATTGGTAGGGCACACTATGTATTTGAGATTCTGAGATTGAGAGATTGTTCAGATTCTACCAGTCAATTCGAAGTAAACTTAGAACGTAATTTCTCCGAAAGTAAAAGAATAGAACCAGTTTCTTATTTGAATTTAGTTGAATAAAATTCTATTTTAAAATGCTTATTTTTGTGCTATAAAAGATCTTTGATAAGATCTTAGGCTGTGTATTTGAATAAAGCCCCTAGATTTGAAGCTAGCTGGATGGATAGGATGAAAGATCGACCTTCTAGGACCTACCCATGAAAATATTATAGTGCGGAAACAATTCCTTCATATAAAAAAAAATCAAACTTTCCAAAAATTTGTAATTATCAATTGGCGCGCGCTCGCTCATGGATCAGTCCGTTTCACGGTCATCACGTAGTTGCCAGGTGAAATGAATTAACCCACATTGTGTGGTAATTGTAGTATTTTTGGACGTAAATTAATACTGGTGTATTTAAATTGCTCCAAAACCGACTTAGCCGCCCCGACATTACATGTTGGTGTGCGTCATCCCTAGAGTGTTTTTTAGAAGTGCGGAGACGAAAGCTCGCGCAGGAGGTCCCGAGCGTAGCGAACGGTACGAGACCGCCGCGGCGAAGGTCGAGTGCAGTCGCTTAAGCGAAGGGGCCGACCAAGCGAGTCTTTCGGCGTAGCCACCAACTTCACTTGGTTGGGCTTTCGAAATAGATCCAAAAACCATAATACATAAAAAGAATAGGTCGGGGTAATTTTAGTATGAGATAGTGGCAACACACGTGCAGTTGGTTTGGATTGATCAATGCAATCGATTCAGTCTCCCTACATTCTGTTCAGTCGACTGTTTAGTCGCCCTTTGGTTGTAGTTGTACTGTGCGGTGGTCTGTTATCGTTTTCTCTTTGTGTTTTACGTATTGAGCATGTCCGTGTCGCCGCCCCCCGGCGTTGCAGGCGGCGGCGGTGTAGGTTAGGTTAGGTTAGATACATTGGTTTATGCTTTGTGTTCTGTGTTGCGTCGCTGTTTTTAGTGTTAACAGTGGGCAACTCGCTTCCGGTTTACTTCGCGGCGGACAAAAAAGATACCGACGCCATTTTGATAGCTTTCTCAAGCATGATTTCTGATTTCTTGAAACGTGTTTTTTTTGGTTTCCGCAACTTTTCATGTTGCGCAAACTAACCAGTATGTTTTTGAGGTTTTTAGTAGGGTTTTTTTTTTTTTCTAGGGGCTTTATTCAAATACAATCCCAGACCTTATACAGCATAGTTTTGGCAGCTTTGTAGCTTAGTGGTTTGGGTCCACACAGTTACACATCAGCTTGCGCCTATTGTCGTGCACCATTTCCTTCCTTTGAGTTTGATGAATGCAATTGAAAACATGAAAGGTCACAGTGAAGAAAACTGTACTTCATTGGTGTTCAGAATTCAGAAATAGCTAGATGACAGAGCAATGGCCTCACTACTCATTTGAAGTGCCTTAAATGTTGAGGTACGAGGATTATATTCTGTTCTTTGGTGCCCGTAATGATGTTTATTTTTGGAATATTTTTAGTTACGAATTTCAACCAAACCTGGTGGTCCCGCACGAGAGACCGTCTAGCACTTAGTACTCTTCAAATTTCAAGGAATGAGGTGACTCACACAAATCGTTTGCCAGCATTATCTTCTTCTCCAAAGGCGATGGTGTCGTCGTCTAGGAGCGGGACCTGCGGCACGACCGGCTTCAGTCAGCGACAGAGCAGCACAGCAGCGCAGCGACAAGCAAGCCGAGCAAAGCGAAACGAAATTAAAATTATGGTTAGGCAGAGCAAATAATCCTTTTCTGCTATTAGAATCATGCAAGATTTGTAACTGCTTTGCAATATTTTAATGCTGAGTAAAACCTACCGTTGCTGAAGACATGTTCGACGTTATAATATAAAGTCTCCTTAATATTGTTTAATTCGAAAGGTACTTTGAATTGAAAAGCTGGCTGGCTGGCGATCGACCACAGACTATTTTAGGAATCGTTCGACTAACTGTCAGTAAATTTTTTTCTGTGCTGCCACAGACTATTAGGACTAAGTTCGAGCAAAATACTCAGCACCTCTTCCCCTAAAATATGGTTGAGAAAGGCGATGGCTGAACCCGGCGTGATGCTCGTGAACGGGTGCTGTTTGTGGGGACTGGCCTGCTCCAATTGGCAACATGTTAGATGACGGACATGACTTTGCAGAATAAATATTATGTCTTCCTACAGAACCAATACGGTAAGACTAACTAAATAAGTAAATAAATAAATAAATAAATAAATAAGTAAATAAATAAGAAAAACAGCTAATCTGGTTATATGTAGCTGAACGCCCCCTCTTGTGTCCCGCGCCGCCGTCTCTATGCGGATCGGGTGGCGCGAGCCGCGCCCCTGGAGCTGCAATGGGGTGCAGGGAGTGCAGGATCGGGAATCGGGAGCCGATCCTGAAACACAACATATAGATCGTGAAAAGCAGTAATATTTCGGCATTCGCCGTTATCAAACTCTAACGTTAATAAACCGATTTTGGCATGAACTGTTGCATACGGCGTGAATGGTAGATTTTTGTGAATTAATATTAATTTAATGTATTGACATAAACGGGTACCAATAACCCGTATTTCTGTAAGCAGTGGCAAACAAATTTGTAAACTTTGACTAAGTGGACGTTGAAAAAAATCAGCGAAGTTTCTTGCCAGTTCTTCTTCGCCGTGAATGCTGAACTGGCTAATGATAAAATATGACAAATCCGAGTGCAGTGTGCTGCCTGTGGATGATGAATAAACAATAGACAACAATATCTACTCAGTGGGTCTACTCATGAATGGAAAATCAAAACGTTCTCGTGTTCGCGGCTGTCAAACTATTTAGATTTTTTTCTTCATAGAGTTTGACAGACCCGAACACGAGAACTTCTCGCGTTCACTTTCCTGTGTAGATAGATTCCTGGAACTGTAGGAGGAAAACTGGGAATGTAGGAGAATACCAAATTATGGGTATACAGCCGGTGGCGAAATGTTTTGCTGGTTCGGGTCCAGCCTTGCAGTATATTCGTAAAGTAGTTCTTTTTACTGGGCCCTTTCTTCAATTAATGTGTCCTTGATGCACGGTCGATTATACATACATACATGTCACATTCCTTGGAATAAGCGACGTACCTGCTTAGTACGAAAAAGCATATTTACAATATAACTTATGTCAACCTAAGACTGGCTCTAGCGTCTGATGCCAAATACGATTTTGGTGATGACGGCAATATGTTTAATTGTTCAATCTTTGCAGTCAATGTCCGCAACGCAGATGAAGCGTTAAATAAATGTATGTAAGTATAATCTTAAACACTGTATTAGTAGGAGGCATTCATTACGGGAGGAGGGACTGTAGGAGAATTCCAAATTATAGGTATACAGCCGGTGGCGAAATTGGTAGACGCAATACCCGCGAATGGTATGTTTTTCTGGTTCGGGTCCAGCCTTGCAGTATATTCGTAAAGAAGTTCTTTTTACTGGGCTCTTTCTTCAATTAATGTGTCCTTGCTTCACGGTCGATTATACATACATACATGTCACATTCCTTGGAACATCAATTAAATTTGGCCAAAGAAACTGTTTGACGTCGTGTAATAATTTTGTTAATATTATTTACGAAAACTTTTCTATAAATTTCAGGCGTATCGACTCGCACTGTGTCAAACATGATCAAAGAACAAAAAGATGAGAGACATCGAACAAGAAAAGAAAGATCAGAAAAGCCAAATAAAATGGAATGACTTCGACCTTGATGTGTTGAGAAGACAAATACAAAAGTACTACACCATCCGCAAGGAATTAATTAGTACGTGGCGTATTCCTCGAAGACGATCCCATACCGCTCCATCAATCCTAACTGCACTATGACTGAACTTTTTTTAAAAAACGTAAACTTAATCTATTTATTTCATTATTATTATTATACTGTATATATTTATTTGCACGTTTTTTTAAATTATTTTTACATATTTACAATGAAAAATCATAAAAATAATATTAAGAAACGGAGAATCCACCGGCGGCGAGAGGGGGCTCCTCCGAGCGCGCCGGTGGGCGCAGGCCGTGGTGGCGGCGCTCTCCGGGACGACGTGAGCCAGGCTTCGAACGGTAGGTGGTGGCCTTGACACGCAGGCCTCCACCACCCCCATCTCGGAGGGCCCCGCATCCGCCGGACTGCTGGGCGCCGGCACGCAGAATTTCTTGCGCGCGGCGCCGGGTGATGCGCCTCGGTCCTCCGGCGGCGGAGATCAGGTGCAGGCAGCAGCCCGCCGACCTCAAGCACGCCGGAGAAGTGGTGGGCCCCGCATCAGGTGGTAGCGGGGCCGTGTCTGCTGGTCCCCTTTTCAGGGAACCAAGGTCTTGAGTGGCGCGGTAGTGGTGAGGATCTATGGCCGCGGGATCCAGTAAGACTTGTCACATGTGATTTTTGTCGAAAACCTTCAGCAATAATGAAAATTATTAAACAATGAAATAATTTTCATTTTGCGAAAAATTTCGACATCCGTCACATGTGACAGCTGACCATAGATTATTATTATTATTATTCACATTATATATTTGTTTAACTAATTTTGGGTTTATATTATCTAATAAAAAACATACAAAATCGTAGCCTTAAAATATATAAACCTAAAACTGTATTTAACCTTAGGGAGGTCCCACCTGGGACAAATCCTATAAGGCCGCTCCGAGCTACAGAGACAGAAACCGCCGAACGATTCTCGTATTCGAGAGCAGAACCGCTTTCTGCTTAGCAGAACCGCTTTCTGCTTATTATATTATATTATTATTATTCACATTATATATTTGTTTAACTAATTTTAGGTTTATATTATCTAATAAAAAACATACAAAATCGTAGCCTTAAAAATATAAACCTAAAACTGTATTTAACCTTAGGGAGGTCCCACCTGGGACAAATCCAATAAGGCCGCTCCGAGCTACAGAGACAGAAACCGCCGAACGATTCTCGTATTCGAGAGCAGAACCGCTTTCTGCATCTGGAATCGGAGCCCAATATCGATGTCTAATTTTTCTAATTGTTTGGCCAAATTCTTTGGAACAACGCCGTTCGTAGACATAACAATTGGCACGATGGTGGTTTTCCGTGCACGCCACATGGCGGTAACCTCGTGGGCCAGGTCTAAATATTTCATTAGCTTTTCATTTTCGGCCCTGTCGAGGTTTTATTATTATTATTATTTTCATTTGACTGCTTCTCATTGTTAATCATTTGTGCCATGTACTGTGCCCATTTTAAATCATTATGCTTGTTCTGAAATTGCTAATTAAAATAATTGTGACGTGTAGAAAAATCTATCAAATAAATGAACTATGAACTATGTGGCTGCAGGAGTAAGCGTTAAAAATAAAATTTCGCGCTGGAAACGCTCAGTATAACTCGCAATAACATAAAAACTCCTTGATTATAACTATTTAAAAAAATTACAGAATAAAGTCTAATCTTAATTGTATGGCAAAACAAAATTAGTTGACGGAGTTATAACTTCTACATAGAATTCAAGAACACAAGTCTAGCGGTAGAAGCCCGACTTTCACCACCCTCATTTTTGTGTTAAAATGATGAAAGATCTAATTTAGTTTTATTTTGAATAATATTATTTGCCTAAAATAAAAATTTGTATTCCCTCAAGTTTTTTTTTTCTTACGGCAATTTGTAAAAGTTTTCCCTATCAATGAGGTTTTTTTTTCATATGGTATCCCTAAAAAGACAGCGGTGCCCTCAGCCATGCGCAAAATAAGCTATGTGGGACTATTCATGCAACGAATACTTTCGTAAGAGCTGTCATTAACATTTTGTTAACATGGAGTTTGACAGCTACTCGCAGATAATCGTCGTGAGAACTTCTCGTGTTCGCTTCATGAGTGCCTATGCTAATAGTAATTGACAGGGTCTCATATGAGAACTTCTATGCTGTGGTTACTCTATGGATAATTGTATCGAAAAAAACCGTGTGAAAATGATAAAATTCAGGTTTTTGTTGTGAAGCTCCTGATTTGTACTTTAATTTTGTAGTACCTATCGTTTTGTACATGTTTCAAATAACTTTCTTATTTTATACACTTTTTAATTTGAAAAACCTAAAATCAAAATACGGGGAATAGTTTGTAACAGAAATTTAGTTACTTTGATTTTTTTTTTTCGAAAAACCAAAAAGATTTTAACATCTTGAGCGACGGTCTTTTACAGCATACTTGGAAATATTAACTTTCGAAACATTTTTTTAGTAAAAGTTACGGCAATGTTCAAAGGACTTAAGCATTTTTGCATACGGCGGCCTACCCACTCGGTTTAATTAAACCAAAACCAATAAATTAACCTAAAATAATGAAAATTATATGACCACACATTGTGTGTGTGGAATGCAATTTCCACAGATATATTGTAACCTTTGTAATTAGTGCCATCTGTTGACTTTTTATCAAACCATTGTGTCGTAGTGCCATCTAGTAGACAGTAGCTATAGATCGTGTATTTTCAACGTAGTAACCACTTGTTGATGATGTTTTACAAAAGTACTACTGTTCCCCTATAGGGGGCAGCAAATCGTCTGAATTTGACGTGTTTTCCTTGTTTTTCTCGCGTGGCCTCTCCAGTCTTCAGTGGGCACCCAAAATTCACGATTTCTGAATAAAACAAAAAACATAATATTTGGGTGTTAACAATGTCTACAGGCCCGCGCCTGCAGGGCAGAGCTCGGCTCTCGTGCAATCCTTTGTGATATATCGTGATTTGAGTGTGAGTGCCGGGATTTCCTAGTGGAATACATTCTGGAGGCGGGCCGGAGGGCATGGCCGATAGTATGACGGTAAGTCTGACTCATATTGGCATGGGTGTTTTCATTCCTTTGAGCAATAGTGAGACCTACTAGAACGTATCTAAAATAGGCGCCAATCTAGCGCGAATGAACGACCTTGCTTAGTTACACACCTGCATAACCGCTGACATGACATGTGACAGCCAGCATATCGTGGTCGTAGTGCGTACATACCTATATTTACGATTTTCCAATCTTCATGTGTCGGCGCTATAATACTTATATTTCGGATTAGGCTTTTCATTTACATGTCTGCAAAGATTGAATTGTTGTAGGTTTTATGGAAATTATTTTAATGATTATCGAATCACGCAATTTATTTTATATCACGGAACCAATGACCGACCCTGAATTCAATTTTATTCGTGTGGTATGTTCTTCTGAGTCTTTTGTACGAATTGCCTTTTGTGGTCACCAATGTTCCATTGAAAACATTTCGGAAACAGGTAAATAGTAACTATTTCATGATGGAAATGGCATGTTACGGAAGGGTTTGTTTGTGTCCCTGCTTGGTAGCTGACCGCCGAGTGGGTGTTGGTGTGGTGAACTCGTACCGAGCAGCATATCCGATACAGCCGCGTGATGTAAGCGCCCACCACCCCTCCTTCGCCCCGCCTCCACTCTGTTGAAATCGAGTCTCATTGATATTAATGTGAACTGTATTATTAGACCCGGAGCTGTATTTGGTGGCGAATTTACCTTATCAAGTACACTGATAAGTAAGTTTGCCTGATAATATTTTTTCATACATTACTGGGAACTACTTTTGTATATTTTAAAAGGTTCGTGGGTATAAGCAGAGTCAGTAGAGAATGTCGAGGAACCAAATTTGGCGACCAAGATTTTTAACTAAATAAATAAATAATGATAGCGCGGCGATTCTTTTCTTCTTACTCATCAATATATTATTACCTATCTAAGTTATAGGTAGGTACCTACTTGGCCCTTCTTTGGCGCTGCCTGCGTGGCTGAATACAACAGCAAGGAGGCATTAGGCTGCCTAAATTGACGTTTACGGAACTTCGAAGTTACGTTAAATAAAACGCCAAACCCCATACAAATGTTTACTACTTATTCTGTGGTTTTACTTCTTCAAGCTGTCAAAGTCAAACTCGGACTTCCGAATTGTATAAAAACGCGGGGTCGGCGTAAACTGCAACGTCGACGTATTTACGGCAACGTTGAGTAAGCTGTGAAATCAAACTCGGACTCGCAAACGCCCACTGCGCGCGCTCTTCAAATTCTCTATACATTTGAAAACGCCAGTCGATCGGTTTGCCGCAAACGCCAATTTAGGTGACAGCTGAGACTACGGGTTCTGAGTGGGCAGACTAACTTTAATCCGCCGGACTAAACCGGTTATTGTATGGTTAGTCCGGTGATAATCTCGTACTAAGTTTTGACAGTTGCTCTCTGAATACGAAAGTTTGATCGTCGTGACATGCCTTCACTTCGCGCGTGAGATTCCCTAGCAATTAGCCGAAGCACCGAGCCATTATTGCCTCACTTGGCGTTGCAAGTCATTACCTACCTGCACGATACCTTCCACACGTAGGTAGGTAATTTCAATTATCTACTCGACTGCATACGAATTCTGGCATCGTAAGTAAACTATAGGCCATTTATGTCCGTGCATTAAGGTGGGCCATCCCGCTCAACTCCCCATACAAAAGGGGAAAGAAGATCACGCCCATATTTCTTGTCAAAGATCCCAAGTTTTGCTCAAAATAGCTTTATTTGATCGAACTAGATGTCTGATGACCGTTGGCATTGTAAAATTGCGTTTGGTTCCTAAATTCGATTTTTTCCCGCGTTTTATACAATAACTTTGGAGGTGGATTACGCAATGATAAACTAGGGAACATCTGAAAAAGATTAGTCATCAGTGTTCTATCTTCATCCATGGTATCCCATCCTGGCAACAAACGCGCGTCCTGTCAGTCGCCAAAATATAGCGTTGACGAATGGGTGTGTCATTGACCCCAACAAACCGCGAGATTTCGTATTAAAGTCGTATGAATATAAGACTCTTGTGCTGAACCCTGCTGCAACCCCAGCCTGGGGGCCCCCACGCCGACGGAAGAAGACACCAACAAAACTAACTAAATAACTCTTAATAACTAATACGAGAAGTAATATACACAGCCTTTGCCCGCGCCTTCGCTCGCGGACAGTAAAACCTTGACCATAAAAATAAATACATCGTCGCTCACGGGCCTCTGTTGACATTTCCAGCAGTGCAGCTCATGAAAACGTGAGTCACTTGTGAGAACGAGTGTTCGACCGAATACCTACATGGTATTCCCTATATAATGACAGCCACTTGCGCGAGACCTCGTGAGAATCCTGCGAGTAGTGGAGCAGGGGGCCCATTCAGGTGAGTTCGAGTTCGTGAGGGAGTTAACCTAAAAAATGCTGGAAACAATATATTTTTATATAAAGGAACTCTTTTTTTACCATTACGAATTCATGAGAAAAACCAGATTTTTGACAAACCATAATGACGGTCAAGAAGTGCGGAAACATGAAGTATGTTTTAAAGTGAGTTACTATGTTTATTGCCGAACTCGAACTCAGTTAGTACCGGCAGATAACTAAGGTCCAGGGGGGCCATTCAGGTAAGAGTGAGTTCGAGTTCGGGAGTGAGTTAACCTAAAAATAGCTGGGAAATATGTTATTATTTAAATAACGGAACTGTTATTTATGCTTCCAACGTATTTACGAGACAGACCAGATTTTTACCTAACTGTAATGATGTTTAAGAAGTGTGGAAACATTGACTATTTCAAAAGTGAATTGATATTTAGTGACGAATTCGAACTCACTCTTGCCCTGAATGGACCCCCTGTTGTTATGGCGCAACCCCCTCTGCGCAGCTAAATCCGCACCACTGATGCCCGGTTTCACCACCTCCAGCCAGCTACAAAAATCACAAAGTTATCTTTCGGAATCTATGCTTTCGGTTACACCATGTATATAGTACATTCGGTAAATACTATTTTACTTTACTTTATAATACTATATACCGAATGTAACCAAAAGTTAACAATCGGATTTCAGGTAGCTGAAGGTGGTGAAAATAGGGGTAAATGAAATTCTGGGCACTTGTGTTACGTGGACTTTGGGCAATATGATGTTCCGCAAATGATGTACCTTGATTTTAACGTTGATGCATATTTCTGGAACAAAGCCAGAGTTGTAGCAGAATTACCCAGCGGCGGGACTAACTCATTCGCGGGCACGGTACAAAACCGTGCTGTTGCGCCCTGGGACCTTCTCTGTTTTAAAGAATAAGACAGGCTCCGTGATGAGGAAGATGCAACATGTCCACAAAAAAGACAATGTGCACAGTGTATGATTTGGTAAGATTTACGAAAATTTTAATTTCAAACGACTTTTAGCTAAAAGTAAACCACGACCGCTGTAGTCAAAAATCTAATAAACACCAAATAGATTATAAATCTTGATTAAATAAGCTATGTCTGATGACTAATCTTTTTAAGATGTTCTTAGGTACTTTATCATTGCCGTAATCCACCCCCAAAGTTATTGTATAAAACGCGCGAAAAATTGGAACTTTCGGACCTTATAACTTAGAAACCACTAGGGGGTGGACTAACTTTAATCCGCCGGACTAAACTGGTTTTTGTATGGTTAGTCTGGTGCTAATCTCGTACTAAGTTTGGCAGGTGCTCTCTGAATACGACTTCCAGAGTTTTAATATAGCAAATAATGTTAATAAATTCAAAAACCGTCACCAAAACAAATCGCCAGACATTGTTAGCATTTCAAGAAAGTCACTCAGCGAATTCCTATCTAGACCAAAGGAGACTTACAAACATGAGCACTGATAACGAACCTTGAACATGCTTTAGACACGTCAGCCTAGGCATAAATAAACCACATTTGTATTGGGAGCGCAAATTTCGAATGTCGTCGTCCCTTTGACACGCCTTTTTTTACGTTTCGTCTCTTGCAACATGCACTGGGAAAAGATTCAGAAGTGCGATTAACATATTAATTACATCAGTATCCTATCCTCGCACTAAGATTACCGCTATATGGTCCTTAATGCCGGACACAAATCCAGGCCAATGACTATTTACGCGACACGGGAAAGTACGCCGCTCGACGTAAACAAACAGTTTCGAAAGTAGGCTCCCGCGATAAAGATCCGCGCCGTGAATGCGCGGTAAAAAACAAACCCAATTACGGCATGCCGAGGTGAGTGCTCTAGTCTTGGAGCCATATGCGAGACGTAAACAAATGAGTCATGGCGAGACAGTTGGGTTATGGCCGCGCGCGTGATGGAACCCGCTTTCATTTCATCGCCAGATGTCTGACTTCTTGCCACGTGTCGGCGGCCATGACGCCGCCATACCATACTGAGCTACCGTTATTGCTGTTGTTGTTATGAAACTTTATGTTGTGGCAACTAACAAGTGCAAACCACTTCAAAGGTTTTCGGAAAAAAATTGCGCCAACATTCCAGAATGAACTCACTTCGTTCCAAAACTGTTCATAAAGAAATATTTATTCCCAACAATAATTCCCAAATTCCATTTTCAAAAAATCAATGTTTCTGAACGCAGGCATTGACTTTTGGAACACGAAGTTCGTTCAGTTTACAAAAGCTTATAATGAAACTGACCCTCGGCTAAGCTGCACTGGGGTCCAACCTTAGGCGATTGAAATACCGGCCCTTCCCCATACAAACGTATTTTGGAAATCACTTTACCACTGTTTAATTTTTTTATGCATTTAAGATCGGTTAATTCATATCTGTGTGCACTTGTTTAAAAAACTGTACTGGGTCAAACCACTACACGAATATTATTTTAGTCATTTAACTATCAAATTAACCGACGCAGTTGTTTTCAAATGATATTCCATCTACGTTGCCGTACCGAGAATTAAGAAAGTTCTAACCAAAAGCTGCAATATCGCTTGCTTTTTTTTTTTAAAGTTCGAAGTAATGCACGACAAAAGCAAATCACAGAGGGGTGAACGTCAAAAGGATGCTGCAACAAGGCCTAAGCAAGGCTCCTTTTTTAGCTTTATTACAAAAAATTAAAACCGAGGTACGTTTCACGTGCCTATCTGAATCTGTACTGTATAAGTACCTATTAGATAAACTATAAAGCCTGAAATGTCAAAGGAAAGATTCGTGACAAAAAAGTTGTATTCAGAGTGGGCGGACTAACTATAATCTGCCGGAAGAAACCAGTTTTTGTATGGTTAGTCCGGTGCTAATCTCGTACTAAGTTTTGACAGGTGCTCTCTGATTAAGACTGTAAAGCCTGACACGTGTCAGGACGTTTATTTAGCCATCTGCCGATACCTGCACCTTCTGTTGCAACCAGAAAAATAGTGTTACCAAATGACTACCTCGTGATTGTAGTGCGCGGCTCGATAAGGCCGGTGTTGGTCAATGGAAGGCCCGGGGCGGCGACGGCGACGAGGCGGTGGGGGCGGCAGCGACCTCGCCCGGTGATGCATTCAAGAAACAGCTGCTCCGTTGAGTCACTAGTTTGCGACGTGGCAGCCGGCCGTGCTGCCTAGCGTTCTTCGAGCTGAGGCGAGGCTCTCCGTCCTGAACCAGCTTTTTAACTCGTGACTGGGAAGGCATGCGTAGACCCAGCGAGCATGGAGGGGCGGGAGAAGCGATCGAAACTCGAATGAGCGTACATACCCACGATTTAGCGGAAAACGTCTAACTATAGTTAGTTCACTTACGGATTTGGGACACGCAACGTCGAATGTTCGTTGCTCTAAATAGCGTCCTGTGAATTTGGTTCTCGCCATTACCTTTTCGTATCTGGACATGTAGGCTTATTATCTACCCTATTTATAAAGCTCAACACACTGTCTTCCCGAAGGAACTACTTAGGTGCCATTACAACCTACCACGTTGAACTGGATGGAATTCACGGAAAGTGTTGCATTCAGTGATAATATGTGTGTATGGTTGCATTGCCGTTGCTTCGACGTTTTACAGCAACCCGATGAGACCAACACGGGCGGTCTTAACCCTGCCACCTGGTAAAGATGGATGGCGACAATCTGTTGTCTTTGGATTCCGAATCATGGGTTGACCCGCTTTCTCAATTAAAATGCTCATTTTAATAGGGGATGTGAAAGAGAGGTACACGCCCTGATATTCTAATCTGCGGTCTTCCACCACAGGCGCTAACCGCACATTATAAATACATGTGCAGTCTACATCATATTTAGCTTAGGTGTGCTTTCATAGTGATCAAAGGTACACGCCCTGATATTCTAATCTGCAGTCTTCCACCACAGGCGCTAACCGCACATTATGAATTTAGCTTAGGTGTGCTTTCATAGTGATCAAAGGTACACGCCCTGATATTCTAATCTGCGGTCTTCCACCACAGGCGCTAACCGCACATTATGAATTTAGCTTAGGTGTGCTTTCATAGTGAGGAAAGGACAAGCTTAGAGGAAACCAAAAACCTTTTAAAATTATTACAATGTTGAATGTTAGCATTTCTGGGGCCCGAAAATTATTATTTGATCAAAAAATAGGCTTATAGGACATTCAGACGTATGGTCGAATTTAGTGTCAAACGAGGTCCTCTACCCGAGGTGATTATAGCGAACAGCACGCCACGGCGGTATAGACGGTAAAGATGAAGAATGAAACCCAAAGGAATTCTTCATCTCTTTCGCAACAATATCGTTCGCCACACGGCCGACAGAGATGTAATAAACCTTCACATTCCATCGGACTCTTCATCTGCTCGCTCCGTATCTCTGTTTACAAACAGAAGTGCGCCCAATGCGTGCGATGAAGCTGAATGCAGTGTCCCGCGTCTGGACCGAGACTAGGGTTGCCATCTCTAAAATTTGGCAACCAGGACATGACGTGAAAATACGCGTGAAAACCCCGGATTTTAGAGCCCAGAACCTGGACATGTCAACAGGTTTTTTTAAACAGTCAGTGTAATAAAAAAACCGGCCAAGTGCGGGTCGAATTCGCTCACGAAGGGTTCCGTGTCATCGTACAAGATTTAAAACAAAAAATCACGTGTTTTGTATGGGGCCCCCTTAAAATTAAAAAAATAATAAAAAATATTTATTATTTTTTTATTTTATCTATTTGTTGTTATAGCGGCAAAATAAGTACACACTCTTTGTAAATTTCAGCTGCCTACCTATTACGGTTCATGAGATACAGCCCTGTGACAGACTGACGGATGGACGGAGGCTTAGTAATAGGGTTCCGCTTTCACCCTTTGGGTTCGGAACCCTAAAAACAGATGAAAATATCATTAATCACCTTTTTATTTATTTTCAGACCTTAAAATTAAATTAAGTGATCGTTTATCATCATTTTAAATGTACTTACCTAATAAAATAGAATATTATAACCGTATTTTACAATTTTTTTTTACAAATCAGTAAGATAATGATGGTAAAGACTTTAAATTTGTAAACCAGGACTACAAATGAAGCCCCGCCCGGACGCTCCCCGGATGCCCATTAAACTAGGACAAATCCGGGGAAACCCGGACGGATGGCAACCCTAGCCGAGACGAGAGAGCCAGACGTGGGAACCCCCTTCACCGGTTACGTGCCGGCCATTCCGTAGAAAGCGACGAGCGAGGATCGCGCGGCGCCCAGCCGATGTGAAAGGCGAAATCGGTGCGCTAACTCGCATTGCTGCGCGCGCGCTGTTTGTAAACAAACGGTGCCACGTGCTGGTGCGCACGACGAAATCCTCGGGGCCTTGGGATGTCCTTCTCTGTTCTTCTGTTGCTTTGCTGATTTATGCCACTCTGGTTCAACGTTTTTTAGTGAGATTGCGGAGGTTCCCAGCTCCGTTCGGGTACATTTATTTTTGGGCATTCACCTGAGCGGAGCCCGGTACCCGCCCCGCAGTGCAATTACGAAGCACAAAATTGGGTGTAGGTTGCTGTACTTACAGCAATATGACAGCTTTTGCGATTACGAAATCGATGCATTCACAAATGGTGCGGCACTCAGCGCTACCCGCAGCAATTAGGTCAACTCCATACATTTCGCGTCGAATCGGTATTACGAAACGGCAAAGAACTGTCAAATGCGGGGAGGTAAACGCCTATTTCGTCTGCTCGTCAAGTCAAGTACCTCAAAAGTTGACCTATTGTCGGCGCAGATTGGTCCGTGCTGGATGTAGGTGGATGAAAAACGGCTTCGTAATCGCGCTTTAGAAATGACGGCGGCGCACCTACACGTACTGCGGCACCATCCTCAAATTTTGCGTAATCGCACTGCCGATCCTACCGCCGCGGCGTCGCATCCCCGCCCGCTCTATTACCAGAAATGACTTTGTTTTCACTGATTTTTTTTTTGGATCGTAAAGGTCGTAGCGAGATTTCAAATAGCCTGCAACCTTCCTCAAGAATTGCATTTGAAATGAAATGCATTTTTTTTCAAATCCGACTGTTAGTTTTAGTGAAAAAAACCGGCCAAGTGCGAGTCGGACTCGCACACGAAGGGTTCCGTACCATCGTAAAAGATTTAATAAAAAAAATCACGTTTTTTGTATGGGGGCCCTATTTAATTTTAATTAATTTTTAATTTTACCTATTTGTTATAAATATACACTCTGTGAAATTTTCAGCTGTCTATCTGTTACGGTTACTGAGATACAGCCCTGTGACAGACGGACAGTCGGACGGACGGACGGACAGCGGAGGCTTAGTAATAGGGTTCCGTTGGCACCCTTGGGGTAGGGAACCCTAAAAAGCAAAGAGTAGGTGGAGAGTTGGGCTAACATTAGACACTATCTGTCGTATTCAGAGGGAACCTGTCAAAACTTGGTACGCAGGGACGTGTATATGGGTTTACCCTGTTACCTGAAACGAACAGGACATGAGCGCCTCACTTGTCTATCACTAAAGTCAATACATCCATCATTATCCTCATTAATTAACGTTCAAGAAATTGTTATTCAATTAATTGTAAGAAGATAACGTTTCAATCGGCGAATCGACCGACAGTATTTTTTTTAGATTAGGGGGTAATTTGCAAGCTTGCAAGTTTTCCCAGATTTAAACTCTTGCAACTTTTTTATTTATTATTGTATCAGCACGAAATAAAATCTATTGGTTTTTAAGATGTAAGATTTATTTCACAATAGGTGTCATGGGTTAAAACCTTATAAATGACCAAACTTGCAAAAATATTTTGTCTGTCAATGTGCCGAACCCCCTGTCCTACCCCCTAAATCAACGTTGTCTTTTGCTATCGAAAAATTTCGCGCTCGCTTCGCCCGCGTTTCCAGAAGGGTTCTACCTGTTCTGTTGAGTCCCCCTAACAATTTTTATATCTACGTGCCTGGTGTAATATCCAGTACTTGTGTGACAATTTCCAAATTTAAATCTGGGCCCGCCACTCACTCGTACAGAGACGCAAAATGGCCGCTCGAACCGTCCCGTGACAGTGACGTAGGCCGCTTTCGACGTGGAAGCCGTGTCGTCGTCGCATCGCTCGGTGGCTCGATACACTAACCTACATAGCGGCGCGCGCGTCGCGATGTTTGTAAACACGGGCACGTGAGCGGCGTGTGCACGGCGCGCGGTGCATCTCGTTGCATCTCGCTTCTCGGCGCGACGCTTCGCTCGTCGGCCGCGGGGCGGCGCATTTGCGGCCTGTCGTCGGCGTCGAAAGCCTTGACGCGAGAATGGGAAAGCGACAAGTGAATAATGGATCCGGTTCGCGAGCACCGGGAAAACGTGACTGCCCCATCGGACCCCCATACATTCCCAATCATACATTCTAGATTCGTGGAGTTGGCAATGGCAAATGAGTCCGTGCGGAAAGAGAACCGGCGCGGCGGCGTGGCGTACAATGGAACTAATACATGGCAAACCCAACCCAGCCATCTGTCAAATGTCAAACTTCATTTCCTTTTGAGACAGCTTTATAATTAAATATCAAGTTGTTACAGTCATACTATAATGACGTGCCAGTGTTGTCAACAGGACAAATACGGTAAATGTGCACATGTGCGCCCTCAAATGTTACGACGGTTCTCTTTCCGCACGGACTCTATGTATAGTACGACTTATGTCAATCTGAAACAAGCAGAGTACTATTACTTATTCTGTGGTGAGAGGGTGTTGTGAAACTGTAATGTGTGTGATGTAACCTGTAAAGAAGGATTGGAATACGTGTCAGTCTTTACCTGTATAAACTACCTAGGTATTTACTTAATTTATCTATGATTATCTAATCTCTTTACCGCGAATAGTAGATATATACCTACCTGCCTACATACTAACCAACGCTACAGATACAAGAGAAGGATGTGTGTTGCTGCATTGGCGTTAATATTACCCTGAAAATCTGGAACGTGAATAGTAGTCCAAAATTATGCAGACTGCATAACATTGTATGGGAAATATGCATATCGTTTTTTAGGGTTCCGTACCCAAAGGGTGAAATCGGACCGCTATTACTAAGCCTCCGCTGTCCGTCCGTCCGTCCGTCCGTCCGTCCGTCTGTCATAAGGCTGTATCTCGTGAACCGTATTAGGTAGGCAGCTGAAATTTTCACAGAGTATGTATTTATTTTGCCGCTATAACAACAAATAGGTAAAATAAAAAAATAAAAAAATAAACGGGGGCCGCATACAAAAAACCTGTTTTTGTATGCGTTGTTAAATCTTGTACAATGGTACGGAACCCTGTGTGTGCGAGTCCGACTCGCCGGTTTTTTTATTTAATAACTTCTTCGATACTTTACTGTATTACAAACCTTTAATCAGCCTATTAAAATTGCGACTTATTATCCGTGCGTCTTTTTCATTTTCATTTTATTTCATTTATTTTAACTTTTTGGTAGTCAAACTAAACTAAGGTACATCACAAGATCCGCGGATTCGATGAAGCCAGTAAACCGCAAAGAAACTTCACGGGTTCACAAAACATCTTTTTTTCGTCTACAATTATGAAATACACGCTTAGATCAAAATGCTACTGCCAAACAATTCCTTGGTAAAACAGATTACGGACAGACGAACTGTGTAGAGCAGAAAGGGCTTTATTAAAAAAAAACATGATGATATATGCCTATTTTACCAAACTTCCTACAGCCGTATGCGAGTGGGCGGACTAACTTTAATCCTCTGATCTAAACAGGTTTTTGTATAGTTAGTCCGGTGCTAATCTCGTACTAAGTTTTGACAGTAAACAAATATTACACGGACTAGCACCGGACTAACCGTACAAAATGCTATTTAATCCGGCGATAATACCCGTATTAAAGTTAGTCCGCCCACTCTGAATACTACTGATAGACTTTTTGTTATTTTGGGTCAGCACAAATTAACATTAATCCGTTTTCTGCTTCTATAAAATCGTCCTAAGCGGACGAGTGGCTCGTTTCGAAAAAGCCATTTAGTTGCGATTTCGTTTTAGACCTTATCTAAAATTTGAATCCACGCATCGTGAAATACAATTGAATAATATGAAAATGAATTATTTGTTTACGGGCAAAATGAATGCACCGAATAAAATAAACAATGCAATTGAACGCAGAAATACCCTCCACGAGCGTCGGAAATATGGTTTAGCTGCGTGCTCCGAGCGAGACGAATGGCGTTGCCTCAGCATCATTAGGTACCTGCGCAATGCACTCGCCTTGAGCCGCTTCCGCGTCTCGTGAATAGCTTTTTTACAAATGACCCGCTGTCAAGTCTCAAGACGAGCAACAAAACAAAGTGATGTAAGTTGTTTTCGAGCCAGTCGCGACTGCCGCCGAATGTAAACACCGCGAAAGCCTTGGTTTCGTAATAAGGCTTGCGTACTTGTTTTGGTCTCGATTGTTTTGGCGGTGCCAGTTTTCCTCTTAACGACGTTTAATATGGCCTCCTATGTGGAACGACGTCATCAGAAAAGCACGGTGTCTGATGACGTCGTTTTAGAAATTACTACAAAGAAACCTTGTTGTTGAAAATTTGATTTATCCTTACTTCTAATCCAAAGAGATCTGCCCCGTTTTAGGGTCCCTTCGCAAAAAGCGGGTCCCCCCTTATGGTCTAGCTCTGGTGTCAGTCGGTCTTACGCATTTTTTGTTTGAAAATTCTGAAAAAAAAAGTTAACGTATATACTAATAGTATATATTATCAAACGACATGTCGGAATCCTGCACAACATTATTGTTGTGCATAAGACACGTTCTAAAGTTTTCCGGGGTATAAAGTGGCCCATTATTCCCACGACATAATAATAATATGCTTTATTGCTTCCATACACATAGGTACATGCAAGGGAGGACTTATACCAAGTTTCATGGAAATCTTTGTTTGAGTATCAAAGCATTTCCTTTTATAAATAATACTAGATGGCCGCAGCTCTGCCCGTGTTAAGGTCGGTTAACTTCTCAATGAGGAAAAGAGACTATCTCTTTTCCTCTTGATTTTCCTCTTGGTTTTCCCCGACTTCTCGTATTAAACCCCTTTACCAGACATGCAGGTAAACAGAAACAAGATTTAGCCCCGATGGCCCGACGGCTGAGTCAATCAATGTTCAAACACGTCACTTTTAGTGAACCGCGTGGAGTTCTTTCCATACTGTCCATACAAGGTGACGTGTTTAATATTACGTTGACCTTGATTTAGATGTTTGTCCTACGTGCACTAGAAACTAGTATAAATCACTGCATTAAGGGGGCCCTTCCCGCTCAACTCCCATACAAACGTGGAAAGAAGATAGTGCCCATATTTCTTGTCAGAGATCCAACATTTTGCTCAAAATAGCTTTATTTGATCGAACTAGATGTCTGATGACCGTTGGCATTGTACAATTGTGTTTGGTTTCTATGTTTTGTAAGTCCGAATTTTTCGCGTGTTTTAAACAATAACTTTGGAGGTGGATTACTCAACAATAAAATCTATACCTACATCTTAAAAAGATTGGTCATCAGACATAGCTTGTTTCATGAAAATGTATAATCAAATAAAATCAATTTTCGTCAATCTTACCAAATCAAACACTATGCGCATTGTCTGCTTTGTGGACATGTTGCATCCTCCTTATCACAGAGCCTGTCCTTTTCTTTGAAACATAGAAGGTCCCAGAGAGCAATATAAGGTTTTGTACTGTGCCCACGAATGAGTTAGTCCCGCTGCGAAGGGACACCTTAAATGGAAAAAATGGACTTTACATATTTAAATACTGAGTGAGCTATGATGAAAACATGCAGATACATATCTCACCGACATATAGATGCCCGCAACTAGAACCCTGGCAGGGTGCCTCACCACTGCTCACCTCAAGACGCACCCCATCGATAACGCACTCTTATCTTCCTCTGAAGCTAAAAACTGAAAAAAGTCTAACGTTTACGTTGCACACCTGCAAATCGAGAAAACGTTGGTTGGGTCCCATTGGGATGGAAATGCTCGTCAAGCCGCGAAGAGTAGTGGCGCCCGCCAGGGTTTAAGTCACCTGCGGGTGCCTGCACGGGATTGTTGCGTCGTTTCTGTAACATTTTGCACGTGCATTAGGTATCGGACGTGTTCCTAGTGCGCGCAAGATCTAGCCGGGGCCGCGCAGCTCGTTGCAGAGAAAGTGGGGCGAGGCAGCGTCGCTCGTTGCGCAACGCGCGCGCGCCGTTTGTTTGCGCCGGCGGTTAGGGAGAGATGTTGCGATAGCGCGCATTCCTGCCTTTGAGAGCTCGCCTCGCTTCACTTTTAGTTCAGTCTGTGGCTGTAACTATTGTTATGTAAATCGGGCCGTTGCCTCAGAGGCTTAAAACGGTCCGTGTTTCTTATAGATCTTGTGTCAGTCAAGTTGGCCGGTTGTAAACGATTTGCTTGTGCCGGTGCGGTGCACTTGTCTACCTCATCTCTCTTCTGAGCCGGTAGTCTAAGTTGTCACCTAAATTGGCGTTACGGCAAACCGATCGACTGGCGTTTTCAAATGTATGGAGAAATTGAAGAGCGCGCGGAGCGGGCGTTAAGCGAACTAACATTTGCGAGTCCGAGCTTGATTTGACAGCTTACTCAACGTTGCCGTAAATACGTCGACGTTGCCGTTTACGTCCACTCCGCGTTTTCATACAAATCGGAAGTCCGCGTTTGACTTTGACAGCTTGAAGAAGTAAAACCACAGAATATCTAGTAAAAACTTGTATGGAGTTTGGAGAAAACGCCAGTCGATCGGTTTGCCGTTAACGCCAATTTCGGTGAGAACTCAGACTGCCCACTCTGAGCCGGTAGTCTAAGTTGTCACCTAAATTGGCGTTACGGCAAACCGTTCGACTGGCGTTTTTAAATGTATGGAGAAATTAAAGAGCGCGCGCAGCGGGCGTTAAGCGAACTAACATTTGCGAGTCCGAGCTTGATTTGACAGCTTACTCAACGTTGCCGTAAATACGTCGACGTTGCCGTTTACGTTCACTCCGCGTTTTCATACAAATCGGAAGTCCGCGTTTGACTTTGACAGCTTGAAGAAGTAAAACCCACAGAATATCTAGTAAAAACTTGTAAGGAATTTGGAGAAAACGCCAGTCGATCGGTTTGCCGTAAACGCCAATTTAGGTGAGAACTCAGACTGACCACTCTGTACCCGAAGTCCCAGCTGTCACCTAAATTCGCGTTACGGCAAACCGACCGACTGGCGTTTTCAAATGTATGGAGAAATTGAAGAGTGCGCGCAGTGGGCGTTAAGCGAACTACCATTTGCGAGTCCGAGTTTGATTTTACGTCGACGTTGCTGTTTACGTCGACTCCGCGTTTTCATACAAATCGGAAGTCCGAGTTTGACTTTGACAGCTTGAATAAGTAAAACCAAAGAATATCTAGTAAAAACTTGTATGGAGTTTGACGTTTTTACGGAATTTCGAAGTTACGTAAACGTCAATTCAGGTGAGAACTGAGACTACCGGCTCTGATCTAAGATTAGGATTATGCGCAGAATTTAAGGCTACGTAACCTGAGGAGGTATTCAGTCATTATTCAGTCCTCTAAGGGCCTTTTTCACCTACTGCTTATTAGCCTTTCTTAGCAGCTTGCAATAAATACTAATGAATGACTACTGATAATCAGCACTTTTGTAAAAAAGGCCCTTTAAGTGTTCATTAAATTAAATCGGCACTTGGTGAAAACCAGGCTAACTAAACTATTTTTAAAATCCCCTAAATCAGGGTTTCTTAACCTAGCGTCACAGAATAACTAATTGCTAGCGTCTCTGGCACGAGTCCATGATAGTGATGACAATACATATATTTTTTTACAAAGTGTTTATCCAGTTTAACGTGGTATCAGAACCACGAACGGCGATTCCCTTTTTTATGAAAAACTGGTCTGTTCTGAGGACCAAAAGTACTCAGAAAAGCCAAATACACCTCGCCTCGCGAAACCACGCTCAGCTAGGTACCATGTCGGCAGATGTTCGGAATATCGCTGAGCTATCGAGCTTGTTCAAATAACTACTAAGTGCGTTGAGTTCGATAAGCATAGAGCTTAGGGTTTTGAAATGTCCAGATTTCTTCTTCTGCAATTTAAAATATTTTATGGTCTCGTTAGGATGTTTACACAAGCTTGTTAAATTATACAACTTAAATTATACAAAACGTTTGCAAATAACGTAATTTTTTTTTATTTAACAACATAATTGTAAAAGTACCAACTTTTTTGGTGTGTCCGTCGAATCGTGGAATGTAAGGTACGAGTACCTGCATCATTTTCCCGTTATCCCTTCTACCGTCAACTAATTCGGCGTATGTGCGTAAGTACGTGGCGGAAACCTGCATTAGATACGCCACAATTGTTTCCTGACATAGCAATGGACTCACGCAAAGCGTATTTTTCCGACGAAGTGAACCTTCACTGCCATCGAGTAAGGAAGGCGTGGTGGTAGCGCTAGCCATAAACATATACTGACATTAGCGCCAGCCATTCAGTTTGCTTACTCCTGATGTTTTCGAGTTCCAACGAGTTGTAAGAACTGGAGGCCAATTCTGGGAATTCCGTGTCGATAAATCTGGAGTGTTCTCAGGAGAGGAATTCCCTTTGATATTACTTTGGTATTCTGGTACTAGATCGCAGCGCCACACAGAATAGTGGCACGAAATGAAACGTTCCCATGCGGGGTTTCCGAATTCAGCGCTCACGAAAGAGGTCGGAAGTAATCCACTGATTCAGTGAGGATACAGGAGAGTCAATTCCGTATGTTAATATATTAGCGCAAGAATTAGCCTCCTGCACAGGACGCCATTTGGTGCAAAAACATTCGATGTTGCACGTTCCGAATTCGTAAACGAACTGATTACCATCATTGTATTATCGCTAATACCATGGATTACTAATACGTGGCTACGCTGCCGCCTAAGCTGCTATACGGATGAGTTTCAGTCGCCGCTTCCGTCCTTTATTACTCGATGTTCACTGCCGACGAAGTACCAAGGAACTGTTAGGTTCGTGTGTAAGCTTGCGAATGTTCGCGTGACCGATTCGCTTAGCGGTGTACTCACGTTGTTTCTCATTGGAACTACGATTATACTTTAAAGCCTAGCCATCAAATACGAGACACATCGAATTGATCGGTGCTGTATTTTCTGGCATAACGAATCAATCAAGCTATTCTATATAAACCAAGGACAAGCGTGGCTGTGCGTTTCCGCGAACTTTTGTTGCATAGTGTTTTTGGTAAAAAAAAAAATGTGCAACATGGCATGGGTGGCTAATACCACACAACTACCGTTATGCTATTAGCCCAATACACCACATTCCCGAAGGAATTAGGTGCCATGCCAGGACTTTCCTTTTATGAGCACGGCTACATTGCACTAGACAGAAAAAACGGACAAATTTTCATTGCCGCTTCGACCATCTTTTCATACAATGCGATGGTACCAACCCGGGCGGGCTTAAACCCTACCACCTAGTAGGGGAAGGGGACCTACAGTTTTACATGGATTGCGAACCATGGAGCAGCTCGCATTCGTGACGAAATGCACTTGCCGAACTCGGAAAGGGAAAGAAAGTGGTGCATGTCGGAATTGAACCCAGACCTCTGGTACGCTAGGCCACTCCCCGCGCCACTAGGCTAAGAGCCGTTCACGCTTGTTCGGTGTTTTTGGCATGGCACGGAAACGGAACCCTGCGTGTGCGAGTCCGACCCGCACTTGGCCGGTTTTTTACGATCGTTTAACATTCCTGCCGGCGTGTTGGCGGGCCGCTAGACAGCCTTGCCCGCGGCAACGTTCATGTGACTGCATGACATATGGCTGTATCGATTCGCACAAAAGCAATTTGTTACGTTTTTATTTGCATGCAAAAGTAATGTCAATCGGGTTTCGCAGGCGTTTTGATAGAGTTCGGTTGCATGCTGTGAGCTCTGCGAGGTTGCCTTCTCCTTTCACTTATCTAGACTTCATGTGTACCGGTTCTGTATGCCACTAGTAATACAGGAAATATGTATAGATATTTGTTGGATTGAAAATAGATGCGTTGCATAATACATTGATTGATTGATTGAAAATTCTTTATTACGCCACAAAAAAAAAAACAATTTACAAAAGAAAGTATAGTGCAAAAACAACATAAGTGGGGCGCAAAGGCGGGCTTATCCCTCGAAGAGATTTCTTCCAGCCGACCTTTGGGTGTTTGAGAAGTTTAATAGGTATATATTCGTAGGTAGTGGCGGTAGGTTTGGTTTGTTACTTTGAGTATTAATCTAAAACTAAGTAATCATTTCATTTTAAGTATCAAGTAATCAATCATTTCATCACATTTCAGTTATGAGATCATCTCTACTTCTTTTACGTAATTCACTTGTTTACGATCACCTGATTGGATTTTTTTTTGCATTTTTGACATGGATGGCTAATACCACACAACTACCGTTATGATATTCGCCCAATACACCACATTCCCTAAGGAATTAGGTGCCATGCCAGGACCTTCCCTTTATGAACACGGCTACATTGAACTGGATGGAAAACACAGACAATTTTTTATTGCTTCTTCGAGCCAATGCTCAATCCGAAAACTATTTTCATCCAATGCGATGATACCAACCCGGGCAAGCTTGAGCCCTACCACCTAGTAGGGGAAGGGGACCTACAGTTTTACATGGATTCCGAACCATGGAGCAGCTCGTATTAGTAACGAAATGCACTTATCTAACTTGAGAATGAGAAAGGAAGTGGTGCATGAACGGGGCGAGGATTTGAACCCAGACCACTGGTATGCTAGTCTAGTCCCCGCGCCACTGGGCTACCAACCGCTCGCAAGCAAGCTGGATACGTCTGTGGGCACTCAGGTAATTTTACTATAATGGAATGATGTTTGAATATTTCAACAAAATCAATAAAAAAATTGGAGATGATTCTTTAACCATATTACATGTGATTTTTAGTTAGATTTTTAAGCCAATAAAACATTCAACTAGCCTGTTTTTGCGTACTCTATCATGTAAATAAAAAAAAAGATTGAATTATTTTATTTAATAATATTATATATTTTTTTAATCTGAAACGAAGCTCGGATGGTCTGAGACTTCAGTGATTAGGTGAAAGGTTATCTTATAGAATGTTTGCATTAATCGGTGCAATACAATGTGGACACGATGTTGTGATGCCGAATCAAGGTGCGTTGAGCTTTATTTCGAACAGTTTGATTTGTTGTTCAATGCATTTGATGTTTAAAAACATGAATCAGATCAACCGTATAAAATTTTTCATTGGTTAAAAATAATCTCTTCGGTGTAGCCTCCTTGTCTAATGAAAGGGTTGTATGCATCGCCACGCTACGCGCCCGTCTATAATGCTGGTATCAACGCTGAAACTAGGCCACGGGGTATTCGGGGGCTCCATTCTTCACGCGTCGTGCTCCCGTCCCGGTTCGGAGCGAGCGTGAGTCGCAACTTCCGCGTATTGTGCCGTCTATAATGATGTTACGCCGGCGGGCCCGCTTAGGATATTAGGCCGTGATGGTGCAGAATGGCGCCGCGGAGGGCGCTGCCGTCGGAGCTTTGATTTTCGACGCAAACGTGCCGTGGATAGTGAGGCCATGAAAATCAAGATAAATATATTTCGCAAGTGAAACAATTCAAATATGTACCTATGTAAGGTCTTGCGTGGAGTAGTATTACTCGCATTTGTGGGACGGCTCATCTGAGCACCTGCTTGGCTCCCTGGACTCGATGCAGCGTCGGTGATTGTCGATGCCGAAGTATTCCTGAATTTGGAGACCCTCCAACTCCGAAGGGATGTAGGGTCTCTCTCTGTATTCTATCATATTTACCATGGGTAATGCTCGTCGGCAATGCTGCATAACGCTGTACTAAGTGGGTAAGTTCGAAATCGCATGGGTGTCGACGGGCACCTTAAGAACGGCCCGTAAGCTATGTAATTTTCTGATGCTTCCGGGCCCACCTTAAGAGGTCCTGGCGTACGCCATATGCCGCGCTTAACTTTAAAAAAAATGGTGGTTAATAAGGCACTTTATTTTCATCTCACAATGTAGACTTAGGGCCGAGTGCACGAAAGGACAAAAAATCAAAATCAACGTCAAAGTATGATCAAACACGTCACTTTGTGTGGACAGTATGGAAGGAACTCTATGCGGATCACTAAAAGTGACGCGTTTGAACATTGATTAACTCGGCCGTCTCTTCGTGCAACCGGGGCTTAGACTACGCGTTCGTGATTGGTAGCGAGGTACACCGTCGATCGGCTGCAGCGCTGCTGCGGAGGGGTGGGAGGGGTCTGGCGGGAGGGGGGGTGGTGGTGTGGAAGCGGAGGTGACGGAGGACGAAGGCCGCGCGGCTTCCCACGCGCGCGCGCGGCGGGGCGGAGGCTCGCGCGCCGTCAATGAACATGCCGCGCTCGGTGTGCCGCGACGCAGACAATGGGCGGTGCGCGGCGGCTCGGAGGCTCGGCGCGGCGGCGTGCGCGCACGAGGCCGATTCTTGCGCCAATTAGTTTACACACGGAATGCACACATTCAGGAAATCGGTAAATTGCTTCCGAACTATCCAGAGGCCTTGGTCCCACTTTTCACCTAAATTGGCGTTGACGCCAAACCGATCGACTGCCGTTTTCAAATGTATGGAGACTTTGAATAGCGCTCGCAGCGGGCGTTGAGCGAACTAACATTTGCGAGTACGAGTTTGATTTGACAGCTAACTCATAGTCGGCGTAAATACGTTGACGTTGCCGTTTACGTCGACTACGTTGTCATACAGCTTGAAGAATTAAAACCACAGAGTTAGTACTAAACGTTTGTAGGGGGTTTGCGGTTTTACGTTATTTTGAAGTTCCGTAAACGCCAATTTATGTGAGATCTCCGACGTAACTCTCTGGCGCATTTACGCATCGAATTCCTTTCAGCTGCCACTCGTTTCAGCGGCTGGCTGTCAGTTGACACAACGGGCGTGTTTATCGGTTTGCCTTCTACTCAAGATTTCGTCTATTGTAGGACAACTATATAGACTAGGAGGTCGCGACAAAAATGGTAACGATAGCGTAAATGGCTGAAACTGGGTTCACGGGATACAGACTAACCCTCTGAATCTTAATTTGTCAGTCTGCCTGTTCCAAGTGGTTGCGTTAAGGTGGCCCAACCCGGCGGGCCCAACTCATTCGCGGGCACGGTACAAAACCGTGCTGTTGCGCTCTGGGACCCTCTCTGTTTCAAAGAATAAGACAGGCTCCGTGATGAGGAAGATGCAACATGTCCACAAAAAAGACAATGTGCATAGTGTATGATTTGGTAAGATTTACGAAAATTTTAATTTCAAAACGACTTATAGCTAAAAGTAAACCACGACCGCTGTAGTCAAAAATCTAACCAAAACCAAATAGATCATAAATCTTGATTAAATAAGCTATGTCTGATGACTAATCTTTTTACGATGTTCTTACTTTATCATTGCGTAATCCACCTCCAAAGTTATTGTATAAAAGGCGTGAAAAATTCGAACTTTCGGACCTTATAACTTAGAAACCAAACACAATTTTACAATGCCAATGGTCATCAGACATCTAGTTCGATCAAATAAAGCTATTTTAAGCAACATTTTGGATCTCTGACAAGAAATATGGGCGTGATCTTCTTTCCCCTTTTGCATGGGGAGATGAGCGGGTTGGGCCACCTTAAGTAGCTAAGATGACTGAAAAAGTAGTTATGGTGTCAAAAAATATATACGATGGCAAATGACCAAGCATCAAAGTATCAGTACATACTTGCTTAGCAATACAAAAACTGAACAAATCTTTGCTTGCATTTCTTAGTTATAGGCGATTTAGGTTACAAATACAACTTTTGGTATATTTAAGTATTTAATTAAAAAACCGACTGGTTATTGTTGTATAATTAATAGGTATATTTGTTTCCAGACAATAAGTATATTCATCAGCAGGTACATACCAGCATCTATTTTATATAACCAATATAGATAACGCAACCACTTGGCGCAGGCAGACCGACATATTTAGCATCAGAGGGTTGGTCTCTAACATGTGAACCCAGATTCAGCCATTTACCTTATCGTGACCAATCCGGAACAATAGTAACACAATTGGTTTTTGGAATCTGCAATAAAAATATCTTTAGTGTAATTATAAATTATATTGCTTAACAATTGACTCACGGAAAATGACACACATAATACACCTGCCTAATATTCGAATTTAGGGCGAGAAGTGACACCTATGAGTGACACAGTTGCACGTTGCCAGTCACAGAATTTTACTTACGGACAGCTGTGTCACTTTGCCAGTCGAAGGGCGGGAATGCATATGTAATTCTTCGTTTCGTGTTTCGTTTAATGTTTCGCTGAATTCGAAAACACATGTTTTATTTTGTGGCACTCATTCTGTGTGGCGCTGTGATCGCTTATTAGAATACCAATGTAATGCTAAAGGGAATTCTCTATATTCTCTTCTAGTCTAGAGGCGTAACAAAAGGTCCTGTCCACTTTGTAAAACAATATTAAAACCCGAGTTCACGCAAGTGTTCTATTGTAAATCTGAAAATGTAATCGCTGTCATATATCGTATACGCTTAAGCTCCATAACGTTTCCAATTTTCTCGGGAATTTTCCTTAATTAATCACTGAAAATTCGGTCCATTAACTGACAAAGGCTCCGACGACGCTCACCCTCAATTCAACGAACCACCTCTATGAGCACTTAATATATCAATACTAATTTTCCATATTACTCATGTGCCAAAATAATTTATTACAAAACAAACATTATTGTTATTGTTGTTTTTCGTTTGCATGCAGAGACGTTAGTTTAAACCTGCCAAATTTATTTACGATAAAAGTAAGCTTTTTATTGAATACATCTGTATACACAATTTTAACATTTGTGATGTTGAATTTGTGAATAAATAAATATATTTTTTTTATGCGACCTGACATGGATAGCTAATACCACACAATTACCGTTTTGATATTATGTCCCAATGTTCCACTTTCCCGAAGGAATTAGGTGCCATGCCAAGACCTTACCTTTATGAGCACGGCTACATTGAACTGGATGGAAAACACGGACAATTTTTCATTGCCGCTTCGACCATCTTTCCAATCTAATTCGATGGTACCAACCCGGGCGGGCTTAAACCCTACCATCTAGTAGCGGAAGGGGACCTACAGTTGTACATGGATTCCGAACCATTGAGCAGCTCGCATTCGTGACGATATGCACTTGTCGAACCCGGAAATAGAAAGAAAGTGGTGCATGTCGGAATTGAACCCAGACCTCTGGTACGCTAGGCCAGGCCCCGCGTCACTAGGCTACGAGCCGCACTACATATATACTATAGATGTAGTAATATAGGCTACTTATATACGGAGACGATAAAGTTTCATATGCGATAATAGCATCCTTATTTCGCTTTCCCGATATAAACCATATTTTCATGCGTGCTCTGCCAATACGCGTGCTAAGTGGCGTAGTTGCCTTCACGAAGTACTCGATCAAACCAACATGCAGAAACTTACATTGTTTTAATTTACTACGTTTATAACTTACGGTCTCCCGGTGCGCGACGCTGACCTAGAAACATATTTGATTAATATTGTCAATGGGTAAGGAGGCCAATAATTGCGCTTATTTGTTGACCTAAGTACACACTTGTGAATCTCCACTGAATCAATAAATAACATCCGACCATTTCTGGTGCATCTACGGATCGCTAATGGTAATGGATGTGAAATTTTTCGTTACGCTAAATTCGGAAATTTCGTTTCTCGCATTACGTGTGGCACTGCGATCGATTACCAGAATACCAAAGCGATTTCAAAGTTAATTCCTCTCCTGAGAACTACCCCGTAAGCCTATTCTTGGAATTCCTTGCTCAGGAATCAGGTTTTTTTTAAGTCCAGGAAACAGCTTTTGAAGCGGTGATCAGAGCTTTTTTTCACGACGGAAAAACCTTGAATCATTGAAATACCGAGCTCCGGTATCATTCCGTTTTGACAACCGCTATAACAGCGGTTTTTTCGACTGAAATATTATTACTGATTCCTGAGCACGGAATTCAAATCATATCGGCCTCCCGATTCATCAACTGGGAATTTTCTAGAATTGACCTCCCGCTCTGAAGCTTTAGGTGCCCGCAATAGTCGGCTAGACTGGGACGCGGCCTTTACCTGCATCCTCCGTACCCCCCCGGTCCTCGCTTCTCGCCCCCGCCGCCGCTGCCTCCGCCCGCCCACCGCTGCGACACTCTGACCTCGTTACCTCACTCGCGCGGGCACTGCCCCTATACACATCGCCCAGTTACACGCATCCGGAAACTGAAAACCGTCGCATCACTGCTTTCGGCGACGCTTTCGTTTTCATTAAGGATGTTCCGACCCATACAATGTTTTTTTTACACAGAACGCAAAAAGTATTGCACTTTAAGGCACGAATTCGTCAAAAATATTAAATATAGCCATAGTACTTGCAGCGAAAACATATTCACAATTTCAGGTTTAATGGTTTCGTTGTAATTGCCGACTAGAAGTTTTACACCGTTAGATGGCGCTGTTAAATAAAAATCGTATTTAAATAAGTTGTAACAAAACCAATAATCCTGAAATTGTGAAATTGTTTTCGCTGCGAGTAATATGACTATATTAAACTTTTATTATTAATTCGTGGCTTAAGGTCCTGGTACTAGCCAAATCGCAAAGTTAGACGAGGCACCCCAAGTTAACTAACTAAGTCTGACGATTATAAGTGTCATCCTTACAATATATGATTCCTTGTCTAGGAATCGAATTATTTTCGTTAATGTATGTTTCCTTTTTCTATACAAAATACATTGCGGAAACGGTGTCCATTTCCGAACTTTTTTGACAAAATGTAGAAATCTAAAAGCAAATGGAATTTTTTGTTTATGCATATATGCTGTTTTTGCTTATATCTAGAAATCGAATTACTTTCAGATTTCTAATGAGAAAAATCAACTTTTTTATTTTTATTATTATTTAAATAAATGATGGAATAAAAAAATATTAACAATCCATTATCAGTCTGGAGTTCTATTTGGATTTGCTGAAGCGGTTCACTACATATTATTACATTTGTTAAAAAGTGCATTTGTATGGCGCGAGTAGTTGGCTAGTCCTAGCGCCTTAAAGTGCAATACGTTTTGCGTTATGTGTGCAAACAACTTTATATGGGTCGGAACAGCCTTAACCGGAAAAATATTGAAGCACGGAGAGAACCGAGCAAGTTATCTGATGGATGGCGCTTGTCCGTATATTTTGTTTATGCAATCAATTGAGCGAGTAAACGTTCAATGGCGGTCGGTTATCGTTGGCTAAAATTAGGTGGGCTTCTGTGTACCCGACACTCTTTTAGGCGATCTAATATCGTAATACTCACCCAGCGAGCATGGCAGGACGTGAGTAGCAACCGTAATGTTTAAGTACAATGCCTGCAGCGTCGCCGAGAGAGTTCGCTTTCGAATTTTCTTGAATCCCCGCGACACGTACGAATTTCACAGGACGCTATTTGGTGCAACGAACATTGCGCGCGGTAAGCGTTACAGTCATATCAATATGGTCCTTTACTAATTAGTTATTGCATTTCGTCGGTTACCCAAACCAGATTCCCGTTGACTATCTACATAGCGGATAGAGTACAAGCGTATACGTTCACCTAAACACTTCATTTAATGCACATAGTGTAAAGTGCATGATAATGTTTCGTTCCGAAAAGGCATTTCCGCAGCGTTCAGGGTATAAATGGGCTACATTAGGTTGAGAGCACGTCTCCTGTGCGACCAAGAGCGGCCGTGAGGCGCGCCAACGGGCACGTGCCACTTCTGCAGCCTTCACTGCGATTCCAGTGACGTAGTTACCGTAGGGCGGAGGTCGAGGGGACCTGTGGGGAACCGGCCCAGTGCGAGTTGGACTCGCTCACAAAGGGTTCCGTACCATCGTACAAGACTTAACACAAAAAATCAGGTTTTTTTGTATGGGGCCACCCTATAATTGTTATAATTGTTAGCCCTGTGACGGACGGACGGACAGCGGAGGCTCAGTAATAGGGTTTCCTTGGCACGCTTTGGGTACACAACCCTAAAAAAGGTAATTCCCATTTTAGGTTTTAAGCGCTCTTGCAAAAAGCATGGCCTTTTAAAAGTCAGCCCAGCACCCTCTTTGATATTTGGTTTTCTCTTTTTTTTGTGTTGCTTATTTATTTTATTTTTTTCACAATTTTTTTAATAAGTTTCGACGGATATGATATTTATAAGGATTTGTTTTTTATTTTATTTTTTAGGAACCAGACGTAAATCAGCGTTGCTGCTCACTGAGTGAAATGCAACGTATGTTGAAATGGCCCCTTTTCTTCATTACTACTAGCTAACTCATTGTGCTAGTTTTATGTTATAAATCTTACCGTTTATATGGAGAATAAATGATTTTTTATTTGATTTGATTTGATTTAATCAGAAGCAGATTGCACAGTCTGTGCGCCCTCTATCGTACACAAAGCAAATGTCCGGCTCAAAAAATCCAACAGCGATGTTCGTTCAAACCGTTCCATTAATGATTGAGTACAGTTGCGCAAGGTATTGTTTTTCTCGATTTACTGGGAAAATCCGTGACGCTCATGACCTACATCCGGACCTAAGGCTGCAACACTCGCTATGCCGCTGCGGAGTTGGCTGACTTCCATATTCAACGAGTTTTATATGCACATATTTATTGTTGATCTGCATCCGACATAGTAGGAAATTATTCAAATTCTCCGTAGCATCTTTATTGAATATATATGTTTCCTGCTTATATTATTTCGTTTCATATTTTATGCTACTTGTTAAAAATGCTGAGTTTTTTTAACTCTTCACTATCTACTTACTAGTTCCCCCATTTCATTAAATATATTTTCCGTAGCTTTTCAGGCCGAACTAGAGATATTTCGTAGAGAACTGATTAATTGTTACCGGATTACCTTTTTTACCTATTTATGATCTCATATACATATTAATAAATAAATTAATTAATAGTCAAGTGCCCGCTTCGATGGCGAAGGTGCGGTTTTAAATCAAATTTCCATCGGCAGAAAACGTATTCAGTTTCCCACTCTGAACGACCTGCTAGCTCCGTTGGAGGATACGAGAATAAAGACGCGATAAATTCCGTATTAGCATGATTCTTCCCGGATTTATTCCTATCTGGAGAAATAAAATCTACATAATTCCACCGAATTTAAAAACACGAAATTTAATATTTTTAGATTTGACTTATTTTTTAAGGTTCCTTTCGAGGAATAAAAGTAAAATTTTTAACACGATCAAAAATACGGCCGCGTATTTTAACACTCGCATACAAGTGAAAACTTATAGGGTAGTTCCCGTTGACCTAGATATGTGGAATTTGGCAAGAAGCAAGTTCGTACAGGGTAAAATCGTTAATTTGTAGTTATATCGACATACAATTTGTGCGGAAACCTCCGTGCACGAGTCAGACTCGCACTTGGCTGGTTCTTGTTCATAATTTTTGTACATTGCTTACACTTTGGCATTAAAAATTGTCTGTCTTTCTTCTTGCGTAGTGTTCCGATATGAGAAAGAAGACACTTTTTTTAAAAATAACGATCACCATAACCAGAGATGTTGCACCCAGCCTTAGAGACTTACTTAATTACAATGAATAAATCTACTGAGTGTCAGTAGAAGCAGCCTTCATCAAAATTAAAACATGCGAAATCAACCAACCCGATGCATAAAGGTTGGCTAAACCCGTGTTGGATAGTAATAAATCATGCACCACATAAAAAAAACACTAATACATATTTTATTGTAATATAATGCAACTGGTTTTTAATAGGATTTTTTTATCAATAATAATGAATTTATGGTGCCTACGAGAGCAGAAAAAAAGGAATAATTTTATTACAAATATACCTTTCGGCCGTAAATCTCTTAAAAACGTAATTGAAAAGCCAATCGACCGCTTATATAAAATGTATAAATTAACATTCATTGCTGTTTATAGGTCAGATCCAATTAATTATGTTCTATCAATTCAAAGAAAATATTGATGGTTCGAAGGATGGAATATGTTCGTTTCCTACTTAAATACGGTTGATAGAATTGTGATGTGCTCCAATTTCGGGTCTACGTCGCGTGTAACGTAAGTAGGTTAAGGACGCAAAATGCATTTTTTCACGTGTTGACTTGAGCGACGATCGATTCGCCATTGTTCCCTGTCGTTGGTTACTGAGCCGTGATGTCGAGTCGGCAGGGTCGGCTTTGGAACTGCGTGCGCTTGACACAAATAGGATACGAGACGAAGGTGTATTTGCATTATAACGAGCCGTGTATCGGCCAAGGTTCCCGTCGAGGTTGCATCTGTTTGCTAGAAATGTATTTTTCATGAAGACTTCAGCGTGCATCGCAGTTTAAACAATCTGGCTCTTGACCGCTGCGGACAGTGCTATCACGACCTAAAGTCAACTACATTCAATTGACCATGCCGTCTTTTATAAGTGCAGTGTGACAAGAATACAAAAAGATATAATTTAAAATGCTTTTTAGATCGCTACAGTACGTAAATATGTAGTATAAAAATGATGCTACAAAGAAAAGGGCTACAATTCTGCAATTAAATGTTAGGTTTTTTTTTTAATAACAAAAAACGCCAATTTTTTACCGTTCCTTGTAGGACTTTTTCGGAGAATCTTAAAAGAATCTTAAAAAACGAAAAGATATATAAAAAAAAATTGGTCCTGGAGACCAATGACCTGGTTCAAAATGATATAACATGACCATGACAAATGATTTACCCCTTTCGGAGACATCTTTTGGCGATTTAACATATTTCTTTCAGAATCTGGTTATTTCTCAGATCGAGACGTTTGTTGTAGATATCATTTCATTTTAGGAGATGTACAGTCGAACAAAGAGTTTAAGATACACATCCGGTTGAATGAAAAGGTGAACAGTCGAAATACTTTAACTTTTGTAAACAATTATAGTGTGGAGTATAGATTCAAACATAGTTGAGGATGTCTACTAGCTACTGAGTAAACAAAACCCTAACAAAATTGAATCAGAGGTTGTATTTAAACACCATTCATTTTTACGTCTAACCGGAAGAGTATCCTTAAACATTGGTTGACTGTACTTTACTATACATTAAATTAAAATAAATATGCGAGTAAATAAGTTTCCACTTTGTATAAGTTACTGTATTCTTTATGTATTGATACTTGATCGAAGTTGTCCCTTTCTTTCGGACCGTGAGTTCTGTGGATATTGTTTTTTGGGACGTGTTGGTGGCGTTTACCTATGTATGTACATTGTGTGCCACGCTTACGCCAATAATATGGATTGCGTAACGTTTCCTAGAGTGGGTCACCGGATTGTTGCATAATGCTGGTGGCTCCCTGCCACCAGCCACCTGGTACACTCGGCGCCGTCCGCAGCGCAACCCCAACACTCGCCGCGGCCTCCACCGCGCCCCGGCCCCACGTAACGAACGCCGTTTTTAGGGTTCCGTACCCAAAGGGTGCCAAAGGAACCCTATTACTAAGCCTCCGCTGTCCGTCCGTCCGTCCGTCCGTCAGTCCGTCCGTCCGTCCGTCCGTCCGTCCGTCCGTCCGTCCGTCCGTCCGTCCGTCTGTCACAGGGCTGTATCTCATAAACCGTAATAGATAGGCAGCTGAAATTTTTACAGAGTATGTATTTATTTTGCCGCTATAACAACAAATAGGTAACATTTAAAAATTATAAAAATTAAAGGGGTCCCTATACAAAAAACGTGTTTTTTTGTGTTAAATCTTGTTCCCTTCTGTTGAACCCTTCGTGTGCGAGGGCGACTCGCACTTGGCCGGTTTTTACCCGACTACGGCGAAGCCAAGAGGAAGGGTTGTGATTTTAGCTGTCTATGTATGTATGTATATTTGTATTTATTTATTTCTTAATGTGGCTTGCATACAGGATGAATCCGTATTACACAAACATTATTACATTTTCAGTATTAAAAACGAAGGAATCATCGAATTTACGTATGTTCCTCCGTAGCGTATTGGATTTTCAATCAATTGTCAACCGATTTGTTATCACGGCCCAGGTAACATAGGCACGGAAAATCTTAAAATAAAAAATAATTTAACAAAAAAAAATAACCGACTTCAAATTTAAGACTTTTATGATTTTCTCATGGATATCATTGTCAGAACTTAACCAAATTAAAATGGGACCACTTGGGAAGCACTAGCTATCATTTAAAAAAATAATCATCAAAATCGGTTCACCCAGGCAAAAGTTATGAGGTAACAAACATAAAAAAAAACAAAAAAAAAAAACATACAGACGAATTGATAACCTCCTCCTTTTTTGAAGTCGGTTAAAAAGTAAAAAAAAACTAACCCGCCTAGGGAAAAAAAACACAACGAACTGTTTCAGAGTGGGCGGATTAACTGTAATCCGTTAGACTAAACCGGTTATTGTATGGTTAGTCCGGTGTTAAGGTGTTCTCTGAATACGACGTAAAAGGTAAAAGGTTGCGAAAAGGTGCGACAGGGGATGTGCGCATTAGCACTGTTATGGTAGTTAGCGATTGTGAACTAGTATGTGTGGTCGCGTCAGAGAAACAGAACCATGCTACACGCATGACACCAGTTCTACCACACCTTTATTTTTATTTTTTATTTTTTTATTTTATTCATTTGGTACACAAAACAGAACATTTACCATAAAATAACAATAATTAACATCACATAAAAATATATACTAGGTAACATTCCAATAAAATTGTGCACACCGCATGCACCTGAGGGTTAACATGTAATTCAGGGGGAACATTATGGGACTGACCTATACCTGTGGGTTTCTTTAATTGAGCTAGTGAAATACTACGACTTAAATATATCATAAGCTTTATCCTGAGAAAAATCTCCCTCGCTTATACGTTTCCCTTTTTTCACTATTTAAATATTTTTCATATGTTAAATTGAATCATGGCTTCCGCTTTCATGAAAACTGGGTGGCATCTAGGGCTGTTACCCGCCACCACCACCCCCTTCCCTAATCGGACTTATGTTATAATGTCCAGAACGTTCACTTAAAACCTTCGTAGAAATAATTATATTGTAGTGTATTTTATTGTATTGTGTATTATTCATCATTTGGAACACTTAGGCAGGGTTGCACGTACGGTCGTGCACGTCAACATCACCGTCAACGTATGATTCAAGTCTGATCAGTCAAAATTTGCGTTGCACAAAACTTAATCATTACTTTGATCGGTGATGTTAACAAATAATCGTAATCACTCCTGACCCATTGATCACCGTCAAAATCACGATTAAATTGAATTCAAAGTATCAAAAGTCAGTATTTTTAGTTTTTACGTGTCTTATTGGGCCTTAAATAATAGGCAAATACAACGCTTTGTTTTCCATAATTATTAGCCTGGCACTCGGTGCCAAAGATTAAACATTTTGGCGCCAAATATATGTAATCTGTGGTGTTACCAACAGCTGATAGCAAGCCGAAATATTGGGCGCTAGTAGCGCCACCCCACGGCTCCAAGAGCAACTGTTTTGTTTGTTAGTACGAATGGTTGACGCTAGATGGTGCTTCAATTGTCCCTGTCCTTTCTGATTGTATGCTGTGGGAGAAGGACAGTACTATGTCAGCTCAGGCGGTGCTGAGAGTTGCCATACAGCAAACATTTTTACCGATTGTTTCGTGGGACTATTTGTGGTCTGACGCCTGGCAAGCTAACTTTGACGAAAATATGTTACTTGCAACTCAATTTCATATGATGGGATGGGATGGATTAGCCGTCACATCATCGTTAAATGTAATCGTAACTGATGACATTGTACGAGGCGGCGTCGTGCACTCGGGCCTTAAGGTCGGCCCGTAAGCACCTGAAAATTTCGCCTCCCATACAAACGTAGTTTACTAATGATTTGAAAACCACTGTTCCAACTTACTTGATATTTGGTATCTAATATTAGGCTACAAATATCTGTGTCTGCATGCCTTTGTTTTTTCGGTAAATGTATTCTGGGTCAAACCACAGAGAAAACAAAATTCGTATGAAGATTTTCTTTTTGCATTCATTTCATTCGGTTTGGATTTTTCAAAAAAACAAAAGCATGCAGACACAGATATTTGTTACCTGATATTAGATATTAAATATCAATTTAATTGGAATAGCGGTATCCAAATGACTAATAAACTACGTTTGTATGGGGAGCATCGCTTACGGGCCGTTCCTAATGAACAGTCAAAATCTATTCCATGACAAGAGGCTAAAATAAGAGTTCAAACTCTCTTGCTGGAACAGCTCGCATTCGTTACGAGAACTCGGAGGATTTGAACCAATGACCTCTCGCATGAAAGGCAATGAATGCTCTAGCCCCTACACCGCGAGCTGTACAACGACGGGAATTGGTCGGAATGATTGCGGAATTGGGTTGGCTATGTGAGTGGGGCTTTTGGCGATGCAGCGGGCGCGTGGGCGCGGGGGAGGTGGCGGCAGACGCGGCAAGTAGGTCAGGTAGGAGGCGAAGGTTTGTTTGGGTCGGCGGTATCGACCCGTCTGGCGGCGCATGCGCAGACTCGCTCCCCCCTCGCCCCCCAGCGCCGCCGCTTCGCCGCCCCCTCCCCCTCCCGGCGAGTACTACTCGTGAAAATCTACGCTATCCCTGCCAGTTCACGGTTGGAACTTTTTCTGTAAAACCTGCTCGCTGCTAATTGAGCGATTGATACAAATTGTATGATGCGTCCACATCTCATTCTTGGATAATTTCCATTGTAGGGAAAACCTATCTTATTTTGTTAAGGGTCGGTTAGGTTAGTTTGAACCCAGGGCTAGCTTAGAGAAATTTATTTGCAACGTTACATTTCGTATGATGAAATGGTGTCCTAAGACATATCTAAGTTTACGCTAGTTACAGATGTCCTGCGAGATTATGTATAAAACGTTACGCTAGGCACGAGGATCCTTTGAAATCTACGCTCTCCAAAATAACTTGAATTGGGTAATTCATGTAGAAAACGAAATTTTCGCGTTTTATGGATGCAGGTTTGCTGCTAGATAGTTTTTTGCATGGAACCTGAAATGTATAGCTAATACCACACAACCATCGTCATGATAGTAGCGCAGCGCAATACACCACATTCCCGAAAGAATTGGGTGCCATGCCAGGACCTTCCCTTTATCAGCAAGGCTAAACTGAACCGGATGGAAAACATGGGTAATGTTTTATTGCCGCTTCAACCATAGCTTCATTCGATGCGCTGGTACCAACCCGGACGGGCTTAATCCTACCACTTAGTAGGGGCAGGGAACCTACAGTTTTCCATGGATTCCCAACCCTAGAGCAGCTCGCATTTGTGACGAAATGCACTTATCCAACACAGAAAGAGAAAGAAAGTGGTGCATGGCCGGGGCGATTGTTTGAACCCATAACCTCTCTCATGAAAGGCAAGTCTTCCAGCCCTTACACCACAAGGTGTATACCTAACTATCGTAGCCTAGTGGCGCGGGGACTGGACTAGCGTACCAGAGGCCTGGGTTCAATGCCGACTTGCACCACTGTCTTTCTCTTTCCGAGTTTGATACGTGCATTTCGTCACGAATGCGAGCTGCTCCATGGTTAGGAACCCATGTAAAACTGTAGGTCCCCTTCCCCTATTAGGTGGTAGGGTTTAAGCCCGCCCGGGTTGGTAGCATCGCATTGGATGAAAAGATGGTCGAAGCGGCAATGAAAAATTGTCCGTGTTTTCCATCCAGTTCAATGTAGCCGTGCTCATAAAGGGAAGGTCCTGGCATGGCACCTAATTCCTTCGGGAATGTGGTGTATTGGGCTAATATCATAACGGTAGTTGTGTGGTATTAGCCATCCATTAGTGCATTTACACTGGTAGGTAGCTACGCTGCCGCCATACGAACGAGTACCGATCGGCCAGTCCCGCTCTTCTTATAAGCTCGGGGTTTCTTAACCTGGGGTGCCATGAGTGCGGAGAGTCCATTATTGATATGATATTAATAAATACTGCGCGTGATCGATAACACAATACGTATCTTTACTTGTTAGAGATTCGTACCCAAAGGGTGCCAACCGGACCCTCTTACTAAGCCTCTACTGTCCGTCCGTCCGTCCGTCTGTCACAGGGCTGTATCGCATTAATCTTAATAGGTAGACAATTGAAATTTTTACAAAGTGTGTAATTCTATTGCCGCTTTAACAACAAAAAGTAAAACTTTAAAAAATATTACAATTAAACCCCCTCCCCCCATACAAGAAACTGGATTTATTTGTGTTAAATCTCATACGATAGTACGGAACCCTTCTTGTGCGAGCCCGGCTCGCACTTCGCCGGTTTTATGTGGTAATGAATATTCCATATTTTTCAAAATGCCCTGTTTTATTTCCCTTCCAGCGAGTTCGGAAGGGGTCCGTAATAATTTTGAAAATCCGCAGGAGGTCCACGACTACAAAAATGTTGAAAAAACCGTGCTTAGCTGGATTTAGGTCACGCCGCACAGCGCGTCACGCCGCCGCGCAGCTCGTCACGCCGCGCTATTATAGTGACCGCCGAGTGCAGGCCGCGCTGCATCCAGGCCGCGGGCCGGTCGCTCGATACGCGGCAACCTGGCAACCCAGATACCTCGCCCCCCCCCCCCACCCACCGCGCCCCCCTCGCCCGCCGACCCGGACCTACCGCACCCCGCCGCCCCGCCCCGCCCCGCACACCCCGCCCGCCGCCTTATTGCCAATTCCAACTTTGCAGCCTCCGGCTATAAACAATGGGCGTACGCCCGCTAACTTGTTGCCGGCTCCTCGGGAGAAGGGCGCCCGGATCGGCCGGGTTTGCGCGAAGGGAAGTTTTCACACGTTGAAACCTTTTGAAAGCCTCGTGGGGATATGACAATGCGGTAAGTTTCCTTTACAGCCGTAGTAATACGAAGATATGATCCGTTCTGGTCCCAAACTAGTGGGTATCTGCCTGAAGTGTTTGAATATTTCTTTTTTTGTCTTATTTTGTTTGATGTTATATCGCCGATTTGGCATGTGATGTAATAGTGACTGAATTAAAACCATCACTTTTTGTATTTGTATCGGGTACCTACATGGCGAAAAAAAATTTAAACATTCGCTGTCCATATGTTCTTAGATTTACACCGTCGCTGTACATAATGTTTTGAAAATTTACGGTTTTCCGGTGTGCAACGAAGTGGCCCTGACGATGCTTCCGTCGTGGGAGGCGAAACATGTCGGCCAAACACGGCATTGCACACCGGAACACCGTAAGTTTTCAAAACATTATTCGCTGTCCAGCTCACGGTTTAGTCCTAGAGGACTTACCTTTCATGAGAGGTTATGGGTTCAAATCCTCGCCCCGGTCGGTTTCTGAATTGGATAAGTGCACTTCGTTACGAATGCGAGCTGTACCACGGCTCGGTACCCAGGTAAAACTGTAGGTCCCCTTCCTTACTTACTAGGTTGTAGGGCTTATCCCTGGTACCATCGCACTAAATTAACGGTGGTCGAAGTGGCAATGAAAATAGTCTGTATTTTCCATCCAGTTCAATGCAGCCGAGCAATATAAGGAAGGTCCTGGCATGGCACCTAGTTTCAATGTGGTGTGTTAGGCATTAGCTCATTAATGTCACGGTCAGTTTGGTATTACCCATCCATGTCCAATTAAAACAAGTTCGCTTATGAACTCGGGACGTGCAACATGGAATGTTCGTTGCACTAAATAGTGTTCTGTGTATTCGCGAACTCATAAGCGAACTGAGTGGCCGGCGCTAACGTCAGAATCTGCTAAAGTGGCTACGCTACTGTGATACGAATGACTTTCGGTCGCCACCCCCCTCCTTGCGCTGTCTAAAACTGACACACAACAAGTAAAGGAACCTTTTGGGCTGCCCGATCAGCTCGGTGTACTAGTGCTTACATATATGTATGAAAGCTAAACTTGGGTTTGGCAGGAGAGGACGAAGAGACGAATGTAATATAAATGATGTAAGTTTTGTTACCCGAGGAAACAGTTTGCTGAACAAGTTCATCGATAGCTCAGTTAGAGAGCTTAGTCAACGGAAAGAAGATAAAGTGACCAGAATTGAGGAGGGTATGTTTACATTGTTTGGAGATGTAGAGCGAATTGGTGACGAAAGAATGACGAAACAAATTTATTATGAATTTAACATAAATATTAGTATACAATGTTGTAAGTATTAAATTTAATGATGGCCGTGGAATGGCACATAGTGGGCTGATATGACACTAGCATATTACTATTAGAAGTTCTACCCCATAAATTAAAACCATATATCAGCATATATCCTTATGGCAGTCTACCATAATATATGTATTATTGCCTCTCATACTACAAATTCAATGAGTTTATACGACAAGATAAAAGACGATAAATGTAGACTGTCTCTTTGTAAATGATGTCATTTGTATGCAAGTCCCTAGTCATTCATTCACCGTGTGCAGTACGCAGGGCCCGGGGCGTAGCGTCAGCGCGCGATGACGCAACGGCCGCCGCGCCGCGCCGCCGTGTACTCCGGCGAGTCGGCGTCGCATAGTACGCGCCGCCCGCCCGCCCACGCCGCCGCTACGTCAAACGTAAACGTATCTAGGGCGGGCGGCGCGGCGTCTCGCTCGCTCCGCCGCGCGTGCCCTCTCGCTCTCTCGCCCGCGCCGCCGCCGCCGACGTCACTATTGATCGCGTCACGTGGGCCGGCCGACGCGCGCTCGGTGACGTGGCCCGGAGCCCTCCCCGCGCCGCCGCGCCCCGCCGCACACTGCAACGTAGTTGTGCTATGAAATTGAACGTACCGGCGCGGCGGCGGCGATGCATGACTGCGATAGTAGTAACTGCACTATTTGCAAAGGTGCCGAGTAGGATGCGGCACGTAATAAGAATACAATTCGGCCCATTGCATTCCTCCCCGTATCGTTCGTGGTTAAACTGTACGTCATTCTTTACTTACTAGGTGGTAGGGTTAATTCCGCCCAGTTTAGTACCATCTATGTCGAGTCACATAAACTAGTGGTTCCCTGAGCTGTAGACATCGCAAGTCTGTCTTTTTGAACACGACTAAAACATTCTATGTAAATATCGAACCTGCTTGCATAATTTCAAGAGAATTAATTGCAACACACAAAAGCATTTTTGCCCAATCTTGAAACGGAGACCTTCGCTAAGCTCGCTCAAATAAGTACATTTTCCAACCGCCGAACTTAGATTTTTTATTATTCTCCGTTTCGGTACATACCGAAAACTCACTCTGTTGAAGTTCCCAGCGAAAATGACGTCACAACTATCGGTGAGTCAGAGTCAACTTTTTTTTACTGACCCATATTGTTTTATCGTGTGCAGTAAATGTTTTAGATTGTTGTCTAAATCATTCACTGCATTTTAGACATGAACGGTTTTCAACAATGAAGAGTAACTCGTAACAAAAATGGCATATTAAAATCCTCTATGTTGTTTTGTAACGAAATGTGTGCTGCGGTAATATCACTGTTATCCACGGCGATAATAGACAACTATGTGTGTGTGGTTACATTCTTGGTGCATCGTCGTATTTGTCAGGAAACAATAGGCCCATTTGCAGATCGAGATGTCAAAGTTAAAATTACCTAAACGTATGATTAAACATTTCGGATGGTACGTGTAATACTTATTTAAGGAAGTTTAATTGATTTTATAGGTTCCACGAAAAGGGCCTAATAATAACTTTATGTTAACTTTGAAATTGATTTCTGCAACCGGACCTAAGGGAAAATAGATGCCTGAGCCATTAGGCCTCGCGTTGTTTGGTAGCGATGACACATATTGTAAGCAAATATATAATTAATTATGGTTTGCATCTGGTTCACAAGAACCGCAATATTGGGCAAAATTACGTTCCCATAACGCTTCCATTACTTCTGCTCTGCAGTCACATGTACTCTTCAAACGTTCTCTAATGTTACGGGTGATGCGAACTGGAATTTGTCATTTCTTACATAAATAAATGATCATCAGAAACGCGAGATCGCTGATCGTGGCTATAAATACCCGTGGTGCATCGTCGCAGCTCTATTTATAGAAAAGTCGGCGCAGCGGAACGACGACGTCTGACGCCTCGGGCGCTAACGCCTCCGCTGACGCCTCCGCCGGCCGCCCTCCGCCCCTCCGCCTCCTCCACCGGCGGCGACTGCAATATAAAACCTCAAACTGCGTCTACTCTTATTCTGGGAGGTCACGACCTTTTTGGTCACAATAAGGTAAATGGCTGAATCTATTTCACATGGTAGAGACCAACCCTGTAATGCTAAATATGACGGTCTGCCTGCGCCGACGGTTGCGTTATCTAGATTGGCTGAATAAAATAGATGGTCTCCGTTTCAAGATTGGGCAAAAATACTTTTGTGTATCCGGCTTTTCTCCTTTACAGCCCGCATTTCTCAACCTGATTCGCGTGAATTTGGCGAGCAGGTTCGATACTTACAAATATAGAATGTTTGGTCAATCCAGCGATATGGGAACCTTTTCACAGTCGGTTCCCATAATGGGCACCGCTACAAGGTTTATTTGGAAAGTCTCGTTTTCTCATCATATGGCTATTGAGAAGAGTGTGTTGTTATTATGTTGGTATGTACCTGGTGATGAATATACTGATTGTCTTGAAATATTGATACCTATTAATGAAACAACAACACTCGGTTTTTTAATTAAATTCTTAAATATACCTAAAGTTATATCTGTAACCTAAATCGCTTATAACTACGAAATGCAACCAAAGATTTGTTCAGTTTTGGTATTGCTGGGCAAGAATGTACTGACACTTTCACGCTTCGTTATTTGTAGTCACTTACCTCATCACATATATTTTTTTGTCACCATAACTACTTTTTCAGGCGCCTTATCTGCATAACGAAACCACTCGGCGCAGGTAGAATGACACATTTAGCTTCAAAGGGTTGGTCTTTATCCTTTGAAACCAGTTTCAGCCATCAACGTTATCGTTACCATTTTTGTCGCGACCTCCTAGTCTATCAACGTGGAGTGAAGCGAGTTTGTATGCAAACGCTAAAGATTGTTGCAAACATACACGACGACAAAACGGCCGCGTGAGCCCCACATACCTAGACGATGGAAGCTGCATTCTACATATTGGATAGGTTTATTTATTTATTGGCATACAAACAGGATTGGATGACATTAAGGGGGCCCAACCCGCTCAACTTGCCATACAAACGGGGAAAGAAGATCACGCCCATATTTCTTGTCAGAGATCCCAAATTTTGCTCAAAATATCTTTATTTGATCGAACTAGATGTCTGATGACCATTGGCATTGTAAAATTGTGTTTGGTTTTTAAGTTATAAGGTCCGAAAGTTCGAATTTTTCGCGCGTTTTATACAATAACTTTGGAGGTGGATTACGCAATGATAAAGTAGTAAGAACGTCTTAAAAAGATTAGTCATCAGACATAGCTTATTTAATCAAGATTTATAATCTATTTGGTTTTTGTTAGATTTTTTACTACAACGGTTGTGGTTTACTTTTAGCTATAAGTCGTTTTGTAATTAAAATTTTCGTAAATCTTACCAAATCATACACTATGCACATTGTCTTTTTTGTGGACATGTTGCATCTTCCTCATCACGGAGCTTGACTTTTTCTTTGAAACAGAGAAGGTCCCAGAGCGCAACAGCACGGTTTTGTACCGTGCCCGCGAATGAGTTAGTCCCGCCCAAACATGGATAATAATAACAATGGCTTATGGTACATCCCACAAGTACATGTGCTAGCAGAATTTAAATAATACAGAATACACATACCAATAAGAAAAAAGTGGCAAAGAAAAGATTATAACGAAAGTAACAATAAGCGACAAAACTTGTATGCATATAACCTACATTTGAGTGAATGGATGAGGACAAAAGATAAATTCAAAAAGTTGATCCATTTATAGACTGGACAATTATTACATGGAAGCAAGTAAAAACTAAAGCTAAAGTGGTTATTGGTTGGTTGGTAATTTACAAAGTCTGACCTTAGTTATTGTTTCAAGAAACTAGACATATAAGGCTTGTACCGAACCTATATGCTGTCACTATACGAGCCCAACACACCGCAATCCCGAAAGAATTAGCTTTCCACAAGATACAAATGTTTGCAAGAACAGAAGCTTTAGTAAGGAAAGTGAAAGGAAATATTTGACTTTAGCCAGAATAGGGTTAGTCGTTTCTTAGTGAGAGTTACGCCAGTGAGTTAACGGTCATACGGTACTTATGTACTGCCAAAATCTAGAAATCCCTTCCAGAATGGACGATTACTGTTATCAAACCTAGACCGGCCTGCTTTTCTTCATAATTCAACGGTTAATAGATATTGCAAAATTATACGCACGTCTCATCCTAGACGATAAAGCACAGAACTTCTGCGTGGAAGGTCTAGCCTGCGAACGCACACACACGAGTGACACATAACGCTTAACGGATAATGGCAACGCATTGTAATACAAAGTCCCTCGTTACGAGACGACACAATTCGAGACCGTCGTAGGTCACCATACATCAGTGAGTAAGGAAGGACGGGTGTGGCAACTGAAACCCGTTTGTATAGGGGCGGCGTTGCCACTTTCACCTACAATAATGACGGCAGCGCTGCCCAGTGAATTCCGTTACGCATTGTCTCACTGCTGATGATCTTGAGTTCTAATGACACGCAAGAATTTCCCGAATTCGCAAGCGAAGTAAACATCAGTGCCTTAAGGTGACATAAGACCCTAAAACGACCGTATCCGATAAGCGTTCGTTTTGTATTATTATTTTTGTTAATAAGCACTTCTCTGCAAACAAGGTTATAGGAAAAAATTTACATTGAACTATTTTAAGATTTAAACTAATAAAAGTTGGGCATTTTCAATTAAATTATAGCCTTTGAAATGCGATAACTCCTGCAACATAAGCAGTGAGAGGATTCTTTTTTAATTTAATTTCATTCAGTAATCGATTATCTAGTGTACCGCTTCGAAACGTTTTCAATGTTAGCTATATATTCATTACTATTATTTAAAACATAAGCGATTCTGATCAAATCAAGGACGAATTCCCCCAGAATCGATTATATTTTTTATTCATTACTATTATAATAAAGCCAAAATCAAAAATGTTGTCAAGCGGGACACTAGAAGATAAATGTTATTGTTGAATACAATAAAGTTAAAATAATATACCCTCACCGATGGTTTCATGTCAAGCTAATAAGTACTTACTATAAGAACTACAAACATAAAACGATAGCTTATTCTAGGGTCCAACTGACTCCAGCGTTCAGAAACCAAACGATAATGACGATCTCCGAAAGCATTGTGTTTGCGTTAGGGTTCATTGAAGTATGCGCGTGTCATGGCTGCCATTGTGGCAGAAAGAGACATATACATGGATGATCTAGTTTCGAGCTGCGCCTCGGTCGGTGAAGCATCGGAACTATCAAATCAGATGATTGAGTTATTTAATGCTGGAGGTTTCGAATTAGTAAAATTCTCCAGTAACTCAACGCAAGTCATGGCCGGTATACCTACCGACCGCCGCGTCTCTGCCGCCGTCGAGTTCAGCTCGGACGTTCACTGTAAGTTTCTGGGGCTGCATTGGTTACCTGGTGCAGATGTGTTCACATTTACGGTAACTACCGAGCCCCGTGAGTGCACAAAACGGAACATATTGTCCACTATCGCCCGTCTATGGGATGTAATGGGGTTCGCTGCACCTGTAATCTTAATGGCAAAACTAATTATTAAATCTCTGTGGGAAAATAAAATTGGTTGGGACGATCCACCTCCCCAAGGAATCATCTCGCTTTGGCAACAGTTCGAGTCGGAACTCCCGTCCCTACAAGGTATTCGTTTACCGCGTCACGTGGGTGTGACCACGGAGTGTGTAATATCCATTTTGGGCTTCGCTGACGCGAGTGAAAGGGCGTATGGTGGAGTGGTCTATATTCACGTTGGTTTTGCGAACAAAAATCACTACCAATTAAGTTTAGTGTGCGCGAAGTCCAAGGTGGCACCATTGCGAAATATTTCCCTCGCCCGACTCGAGCTCTGTGGAAATTTAATCCTCGCTAAATTAATGCGTATAGTTATCGATACTTACGCCTTTCGCTGCACAATAAATAATATTTATGCATTCACCGATAGCACCGTAGCTCTTGCTTGGATACATTCGTCCCCTTCGCGCTGGCAGACATTTATTGCAAACCGGGTCACACAAATTCAGGACAATATAGCGCCTACCAATTTTTATCATATATCTGGTAAAGAAAATCCCGCTGATTGTCTATCGCGTGGCTTAACGCCGGCTCAGCTGATTGAACACCCACTGTGGTTTAGCGGGCCGAGTTTCGCTCATTTACCTACCGACCAATGGCCAGTCAATAAGTTTGATCCGAATGCAGTCGAAGAGCCGCCTGAAATAAAAATTAACGTCATTTCTACTACTACTGACTTACCTGAACCGCCACTACTTTATACACTTGCTTCTCGTGTTTCTTCATGGCCGAAACTTATTAGAATTGTTATTTACATTTTTCGCTTCATTAAAATATTACCAAATAAATTTGAAATATCGCACTTAAATTACGCTGAGTTAGCCCTTATTGCAGCTCTTCAAAAATATCATTTCTCTGGCGAATTCAAAAACATCAAGTCTGGTAAACCACTGTCACCAGCTTTACGCAAATTAAATGCCTTCATAGATACCAGTGGAATCTTAAGAGTTGGTGGTCGATTGAGTAATGGTAACTTGCCTTACGATAGTCAACACCCAATCCTGTTACCGCGCCGCGACCACATTATCAATCTCATTATTGACTATTATCACCGAAAGTACTTACATACGGGACCGCAACTATTAATGTCGCTCTTAAGACAAAAATATTGGATTTTGTCAGCTCGCAACATAGTACGTAAACGCGTGCAACAGTGCAATATATGTTTTAAAACCAATCCGAAGTCACAGTTTCCTTCCATGGCTGACTTGCCCGCTTGCAGGGTGACCGAAGCGAAGGCCTTTTGTCATACTGGTGTAGACTACGCGGGCCCTCTATACATAATACCTACGAGGCGCAGAGGTGTCCGTAGCGTAAAAGCCTACATTTGCTTGTTCGTGTGCTTAGTCACAAAGGCTGTACACGTCGAATTGGCGTCCGATTTGAGCACGGAATCGTTTCTTAATGCGTTAAAACGATTTATAGCGCGACGTGGACCAGTTAACTTCATATATTCAGACCTCGGGACGAATTTCGTTGGAGCTAAGTCATATCTTGACGCCATGCACAATTTAATCGCATCTGAGGAGTATAACGATAAATTTTCAAATGAACTCCGTGACAATAATATTGAGTGGAAGTTCAACCCACCATCCGCACCCCACTTTGGCGGAATGTGGGAAAGTAACGTTCGCTGTGTAAAAATGCATCTTGTCAAAGTAGTTGGAAATCAGCTACTTACCTTTGAAGAAATGTTAACTGTGCTGGCCCAAATCGAGGCAATTCTTAATTCGCGACCGCTATCACCATTAAGTTCCGATCCTGCGGAAGCTCTCGCTCTCACTCCCGCACATTTTTTAACTTTAACGCCACTTAAATCGCTTCCATCTGAAGATATTTCGCATGAAAAGATTAATCTCCTCCACAGGAAACGTATTGTCGATCATCTTGTTCAATTGTTTTGGAAACGGTGGAAGGTGGAATACCTTAATACCTTACAGGCGCGCCAGAAATGGAATACTGCTACTCAGCCCATACAGAAGGGTACTGTGGTCTTACTTAAGTCAGGAGACAGTGCTCCTCTAAACTGGCCGCTCGGTATAATTGAAGACGTCATTCCCGGAAGTGACGGCGTGGTGAGGGTTGTTAACGTCCGTACTAAATCCGGAATATATAGGCGCCCAGTTGTAAAGGTCTGCCCTTTACCTAATCAATAGCCTTAATTATTATGTTTTGTATTATACTATTCGCTTTATATTGTACATATTTAACAATTATACTTACGTCATTCATTGAGTTTGGTATGGTACGTTTTGCTTCGTTCGCATACTCTTGGTTTATTTTCTGTAATAGTGTATCACACCTACTTGATATATGATTTCTTTTTAATATTTATTATTGTTCCTTTCTACTTTGAAAGGACTAGGTCCTCTCAAGCTGGGGGGCATGGTTTGGCCGATTCAAATAAATTTAATTTGGTACTAGCTTATGGGTTTATCGCTGTGACGCTACACAAGTACCCCATCCTTATCACTTTCATACTCCTATACAGCTTTACCCATAGACCTGTCTCACCTAGCATCTACAGCGCGGCGAATGAGTTGAATTCGAATTTCAACGCTGAGTAACCGAAAAGCTATCGCCGCCAACGGTCTCGCTCGCGTTCCGCGTCGCTATACCTATCTAAGAAAATACCAAAAAACGTGAGTTCTGGTGCCTGTTCGCTTCACCTCGTCTTCAGCTCATCCAAGGACAATTCGTGTATGGTGGCCACCTTCCTACTGGGACAGTTCCGGATCCAGCAGAACCTCCTGGAGTTCGCAGCTACAGGGTGAGTCCTACCATTGTCCTTCCTCTCAAACCTTGGCGTAGCTGTCACCGCAATAAGCCTGTAAACCTATAAGAATGAAATAAATAGATTTAGGAAGAAGTAAAGAACCTTTAAAAAACCAGCGACCTAATCCGCGCCATCATCGATTTTTTTACCGGTGTTTATGCTTAACCGACGCTGAGATAAAATAAAAATAAGCCCAAAATGTTGGAGGTTCGCGTCATTTCCTTTTTATTTATTTGAATGTGATCGTAAACACCGTGCCGCGTCGTGTCGGCAGCCGCGTCAAGTTCGCAGCAACAGATCAAACCGATTGATCGCGTTGCGTTGCACTGGCCGCGTTTGCGTTCGCGCCAAACCGCCTACACGGGAAGATCCCGCTGCTGACGAATATTTGTTCGCCCGCGTAGGACGCAGCGGTGGCGTTCGGATCGCAGCGACCGCTCGCGAGACTGCGACCACACGACCGCAACGCGCGACCGCGTCCATACATACAAGGTGTTAACGGAGGTATGGTCCAAACGTTAACCACGTGTTCCTTGGCATATTTGGAGCAAAAAAGGTAGATATTTGTTTTTGTGCGACTGATTTTTTTTTCAGTCGTCCCTATACATTTTGTGTGTATGGGGATGACATTTTTTTTTTAAGTTGGACAATAAAATGCCTTCTACCTTTTTTGCTCCAAATATGTCAAGGAATACATGGTTAGCTTTTGGACCATACCTCCGTTAATTTGTTTGATTAGTACAATTAAAGATGATGAATTAACAAAGTGTGTACCAGGAAAGAGTCACACTGAAAATGTACAAGATGTTCTGGATGAATCAAGACAATGAATTAATAAATTACAATTGCATGAAATTGTAACAATACTTAATATTATTAAATCTTCACAATTTTATAAAATAATAACAAATATATCAAAATAACAAATGCCTCCAGAGCGTTGTCAAATTACGTCTGAATATCACAAGGTCACTAAGCATAAATCGATTTGTCATAACCTAAAACTTACACCTATATATCCTAACCCAACCTAAATATCTCAGATTGAGACTAAACAGATATTTTAAACGGCTCATAGAACAGGAGCGCTGCGTTGCCTTGCACGCCAGAGCCCTTGGTTCAATTCCCCGTTAACTGACTTTGATAAACTCAGGGCGTGGCAGTTACCCTAAAGATCACTAATCTGTTGATGCTGGCTTGGGTTGCTTCAAACTTAGCACTTAATTTTATTTACGAGTAAATCGTTACACCAACGTCGAGAATACGCTATTAATTTTGATAACATTACTATCTACTTTAAGATTTAGTTTGAAGGGCGTGATAAGAGCCGACTGCGTTCAGTTTGATAAGGTCGTAAGTAAAACAACATTTTATTATATTTCAAAATAACCACAACGAATTTTGATAATCAATAAAGTATGTATGTAGATTGAAAGCCTAGCTATAATTAAAATATATCTGGTGCTTTGTTTTCTAAAATTGGACAAATATTCATAATTTTTCACAAAAAAAGTTTGAACACAGATTATGAGTATCACATATTTACCTTTATAGATTTCAAATATATATATCAAATAAATATAATTTGAATAATCTAGATAACTCAGCCATAGTCCGCCAATGCGCTGGCATGGCGCCTCGCTGAGCGTGGTTTCGCGAGGCGAGGTGTTTTTGGCTTTTCTGAGCACCTTTGGTCCTCAGCACAGCCACCCATACCAGTTTTTCATAAAAAATAGCTAGAACATCAATGCATCTTTCATCATTTTGGAAAATCCATAATAAGTAATAGTAATATGGTTTTACTTCGTCCTTATGGCACCGAATGCAATCAGGTGTTATCACTTCCTTAAGGTGGCCCAACCCGGCGGGCCTAACTCATTCGCGGGCTCGGTACAAAACCGTGCTGTTGCGCTCTGGGACCTTCTCTGTTTCAAAGAATAAGACAGGCTCCGTGATGAGGAAGATGCAACATGTCCACAAAAAAGACGATGCGCATAGTGTATGATTTGGTAAGATTTACGAAAATTTTAGTTTCAAAACGACTTATAGCTAAAAGTAAACCACGACCGCTGTAGTCAAAAATCTAACAAACACCAAATAGATCATAAATCTTGATTAAATAAGCTATGTCTGATGACTTATCTTTTTACGATGTTCTTACTTTATCATTGCGTAATCCACCTCCAAAGTTATTGTATAAAACGCGCGAAAAATTCGAACTTTCGGACCTTATAACTTAGAAACCAAACACAAATTTACAATGCCAATGGTCATCAGACATCTAGTTCGATCAAATAAAGCCATTTTGAGCAAAATTTTGGATCTCTGACAAGAAATATGGGCGTGATCTTCTTTCCCCGTTTGTATGGGGAGTTGAGCGGAATGGGCCACCTTAAGGTGGCCCATCCATTGATTTCTAAGTTATAAGGTCCGAAAGTTCGAATTTTTCGCGCGTTTTATACAATAACTTTGGAGGTGGATTACGCAATGATAAAGTAAGAACATCTTAAAAAGATTAGTCATCAGACATAGCTTATTTAATCAAGATTAATAACCTATTTGGTTTTTGTTAGATTTTTGACTAAAGCGGTCGTGGTTTACTTTTAGCTATAAGTCGTTTTGTAATTAAAATTTTCGTATTTTTTTTTAAACAGAAAAGGTCCCAGAGCGCAACAGCACGGTTTTGTACCTTGCCCGCGAATGAGTTAGTCCCGCCGGGTTGGGCCACCTTAAGTTAAGTTATTTAGTTCTAAATATTTGGAACATCATCAGTGCAATACATTAAAATGTTTCTATCCGTGCTTGGGAATAACGAGATTAAGACCTTTCTAAACATATCTTATATTGTGATGACTTCATTGAAATTGCTTTTAAATAGCTGCTTGCTTTTGTGAAAGATAACTCAATCGGTACAAGTGTATGTGTCTATTTGTATCCTGTTTACTTGTGGCACTAATCTAATCTACCTACTCTAATACTACTTTTGGCAGCCCTCCACGGCCTTCAATACATTTTTCTCAGCAATGACAATAATGATGTTTTGGCGTAACCCGACTACTGAAATTTTCCTACGCTTTGGCGTCTAGGAGCAATAACGTATCTTTTTAATTAAACATGGAACTGAGGCACACATAAATTTGGATATTTATAATCATCTAAAAATGTTAGAATTCACTGTTCATGTATAATCCCGCTTGCTTGTCCGTGGGCCGATTTGTCACCGTTTGTCGTTTTATGCGACAAAAAAACTAATATTAGTATTTTTTCCAAAGATTTCGCGGCCTTGGGTGCAGTTCTGACTTCGTCCTTATAATATTCCGAGTATTATTTGGTACAAAAACCCAGATTGGCGATTTTGTTCTTTCTGTCGCAAGCGTCCGAGTCGTAAGAGTCTGTAAAATGTTTAGACCAAAATTGTAGGATTTTGGTCCAATTTCCAAAAGCCCAACAATTATGTTCTGCTTGTTGTTCTCATTGCGATAGAATGGAACCTTTACTTTCTGGAAAACATAAATTCAGACCAGTCTGTGCACAATCGTGCAAATCTAAGATATCTTCTCAAAATGCCCTAAATGTTATCTGTAATTTTAGCGATATCAATACAATCTATAATATTGCTTTCGTTGCCGGCACTGTCTTACTACTTGTAAGACCTACTTGTGAGCTATGTACATTCCTATGACTGCTTTGAAGAATTAGCGCTGACGCATATCTGCGAATTGGTCGCATCAGCGCTTGTTACGGCTTTGTAATATCTATATGATTTGTATGAATTCCACGAAGAGATGGCAGAATAGTAAGTCCGCTTGAATAAATAGTGACGTAATGTTTTTAATACCACAGAATAGGAACTAGAAATCTGTTTTACTGCCCGTTTGTCTGCGGGTCAGGTGGCATAAGATCTGTATTGGTGGATTGGTGGGGTTTTACAACTTATTTTATAGTTCTCAATATAAACTATATATCATTGAAATAAAAATGCTGGAATAAATGCCATGAAAATTATGGGATATTTTGGAAAACTTTTGAATCAGGCTAACGAAATAGACTAGGAGGTCGCGACAAAAATGCTAACGATAACGTAAACGGCTGAAACTGGGTTCACGGGATAAAGACCAACCGTCTGATGCTAAATGTGTCAGTCTGCCTGTTCCAAGTGGTTGCGTTACGTAGATAAGGCGCCTGAAAAAGTAGTTATGGTGACAAAAAATATATATGATGAGGTAAATGGATGCAAATGACGAAACATGAAAGTAGCAGTACATACATACTTAGCAATGCAAAAACTGAACAAATCTTTGGTTTCATTTTGTAGTTATAAGCGATTTAGGTTACAGATGTAACTTTAGGTATATTTTAGTATTTAATTAAAAAACCGACTGGTTATTGTTGTATAATTTATAAGTATCAATGTTTCCAGACAATCAGTATATTTATCAGAAGGTACATACCAACATCTATTTTATATAGCCAATCTTGATAACGCAACCACTTGGCACAGGCAGACCGACATATTTAGCATCAGAAGGTTGGTCTCTGATTCAGCCATTTACCTTATCGTGACCAAAAATGTCGTGACCTCCCGGAATAAAAGATTAAAATAAAAAAGGCACTTTTATCCATCTTGAATCACATCATTTCCCATGAAAAAAAAAATGTATGACTTTATCATGGGTAGTAGACAAGATTTTGAGCACTGATCATTATGAGCTTTGGAATGAGCTGCCTGACGAAGTAAGAGCAAGCGAATCTATAAATTAATTTAAGACTTTGCCATGCGACATTTGTAACATTGTGGGTTTTCGATCGCCGATTTATAGCACATGCAAAAGGATAACTTATCATTAGAATATTTGATCGAAAGAGCAACTTTTACATAAGGACCTCATACGTTTGGTTTCGTTAGTCGTACTAACAGTTTGCGATTTTTGTAAAAAAAAATATCCGAACATGTCTATTTTCTTGAAAACAGCTTAACTTTGTGCAAGTTAGACAGAGTTAAAAACTTATTTATGCAGAAAAAATATGTGACCTCATATTAATTTTTAATACTATTTTCAGCGTCATATTGTTACATAATTTTGGTATAATTTATCGTTTCGAAAATTTACTGTAGTTGTGTGTGTGTGTGCATATTATTTTTGTTTATGAGTATTTTTTTATTTAGTCTATTTTTTTTATACACTTTCTTTTTAGGCAGGGTTAGTTGTAATATATTGCTTTTTAGCGTAGGAGTAAATAAATCAATAAACATTTCATTAAAATATCGCAATTTCAACGCCGAGCTTAATAGACAAGCAGCCTAACTCTTGTTTTGGTTACATAATCCATTCTCCGCAAGGAATCCAGACAAGGATCGCCTGCGCAACGCTGCGGCCGCGCGCGCGCAGGCCCGGCGGCGCGGAGGCGGAGACGGCACTCGACGCATGAATGGAGATCAACTGCATTGTTGCGCTATATCCGTCCGCGACGAGACGCCGGGCGCGGCAACGGCGACGCTCAGTGCCGACGCGAAGTATGCGCCAACCTGGAGGTGGCGCTCCGACTGCGTAGGCGCATCGCAATAACCGACATACGGAGATCGTGGCGTGGAGATGCTCCAATCAAAGCTTCTCTCGCGTTATGACGTACGGCAATATAGAAAGATGAAAACAACGCATGTGTGTGTGCACTGTATGAGTGCACCGCTACACTTTTTTTAAATTAAAAACTTCTATAAAAAGTGAATCTGCGTGCAAAAATGGTTTCCGAGATACTATATTTCGGGAGGTTACGACATTTTTCGTCACGATAAGGTAAATGGTTGAATCTGGGTTCACAGGTTAGAGACCAACCCTCTGATGCTAAATAAGTCGGTCTGCCTGCGCAAAGTGGTTGCGTTACCTAGATTGGCTATAAAAAATATATGTTGGTATGTGTCTGCTGATCAATATACGGATTATCTGGACATACTGATACCTATTAATTATGCAACAATAAACCTTTGGCTTTATTTATTAAATACTTAAATATACCTAAAGTTATATTTGTAACCTTAATCGCCTATAACTACGAAATGGAACCAACATTGAAGTAAAAAACAACAAGAAGGAGTCAAACATCATACAAGTGATCGTTTCAACTCGTTTTTCCCTGTAGCCTATGGTGTTACCTTCATGATTTTTTTATTTTCCCGCTCTCAGTTATAATTTTAAATCAGCAAACGTTTTGCCATCTAAATTATTCATAACATACTCATATTACTATTTAAAACCAAATATAAAATTTGAACATTCCATTAACACACAAAACATTACGAAAATCAGGTATTTTAGAATTGCATCTTTCGTATTAATCCTCATCTCAGAGATCTTTTTCTTAACATGGTATCACTCAGTTATCCGTCCCATTCTGTTGAATGAGAGCGAGAGGGACCTAAATAGGAAATTCATTTATGCTAGAAAGGGCGCGCACTTGTCTGAGAGAACACCATCCTCCGGTGAACGCGATACACACACACACTCACACTACAAATGCATGACTGACAGAGACCTATAGTGAAGTATTTTATAGGATATACGTATGCTAGAAAGAGATACCGGCTTTTCCGATAGTTATGTCGTTAAATGTCGGATATCACGATAACGACACTGCTCCGTACGCTATACTTGCTACACATTTCACCATAATATTACGCCATTTGATAAAATGTTGATAGAAAACCTGTGATATGTGATACCATCTTCCTTCATGGCTTTCCCGTAATCGTTTTTACATTTTTACACTACAAACGAGGGCATAATTCTTCCTTTCTTCTACCACAGAGCAGCACCTATACAATCGGCAAACACGCGCGAACGCCGAGACGGGTGTATCGAAACTGACAGCTCAGGTACTCTAAATTGTTCGAATTAGAGTACCTAACTTGACACGCAAGGGAAAACTCAGAACGGATCTAAATGTTTTTTTATATCAATGGGAACCAACGATTTGTTCAGTTTTGGTATTACAAAGCAAGTACCTTGGTATTCATCTAGATAGAAGACTAACCTGGCAAAAGCACATCTTTACTAAAAGAAAACAACTAAGCCTGCAATTACGGAACCTATAGTGGATGCTGGGCCGCAAATCTCAACTGTCACTAGAAGCAAAGTTAATGCTGTACAAAAGTATAATAAAGCCAATCTGGACCTATGGTATCCAGCTCTGGGGTACAGCCTCCAAATCAAATATTGCAATTTTGCAAAGGTTTCAGTCAAAAATGCTCAGAATAACTTACTGCACGATGACTTATCTATCCCTACAGTCACAGAAGAGGCAAAAAAAACTAACACAACGATAAAAAGAGCGCATTAGAACTCACCCAAACTTCCTGGCTACCCACCTGATGGATGAAAAGCCCACATATCGCCGATTGAAGAGGAGAATTCCTCAAGACCTCATAACAAGATGATCCCTTCACCTTTGTAAACTATTAGGTTGCTTCACTGAAAGCAATCCTAGAAAGCCAACACTAACAATTCACATAACTATTACTGAATGTCCAAATATGCGACAGATTGTAATATAAAAGGGAGATAAAAAAAAAACAAAGCAAGTATATACCTACTGATACTTTAATGCTGCGTTATTTGTAGCTATTTACCTTATCATTGTTTTTTTGTACGTTTTCAGGCGCCTTATCTTGGTAACGCAACCACTTGGCGCAGGCAGACCGACACATTTAGCTTCAGAGGGTTGGTCTCTATCCTGTAAACCCAGTTTCAGCCATTTACCTTATCGTGACCAAAAATGTCGTGACCTCCCGGAATATAGTATCTCGGAAACCATTTTTGGCGCAATTTATAACAGCAGCCTGCATGTTAATTATGTTTTGTAATTATTGCTTCCGCAGATGTTACAACCTCGTCTCAAGATGTCACTTTAAAAATGGAATCTTGTCCTTTTTACTTGGGTCGCCTCTTATCACACGTGAGTCGTTATTTTTAGTGGGACAGCACAACAGAATTGAAGGATTATTGGAAATCGAAAACCATATCGCTACTTTTAGGGCTACAAATTGTCCGATGTTTCAAAAATAAAAGGAAAATGCTAGATTCCATTGAGCAGTAAAATAAAAAAACCGGCCAACTGCGAGTCGGACTCCCACACGAAGGGTTACGTACCATCGTAGAAGATTTAACATAAAAAAAACACGTTTTTTGTTTGGACGAATTTTTTATATTTTTTAATTTTACCTATTTTTTGTTATAGTTGCAAAATAAATACGCACTCTGAAAATTTCAGCTGCCTACCTATTAAGGTTCATGAGATACAGCCCTGTGACAGACGGACGGACGGACGGACGGACGGACGGTTCCGTACTGAACCCTAAAAAGCATCGAGTACCAAAACTCGTCACACTCCCTGCATAAATATGGAAGTACCTTGTCCCCCCTCGCTTCTGACGAGGGCTTCTGCCCTTCCAAATTAGCCAGGATCAAAATCGCGATGCAACAATAAAAGCGCCTGTGATTTTCTACAGCTTTTCTAACCGAAGTTTTTGACTGACAGGTGTCACACGCTATAATCGCGTGTGATACAGATCGTGCCAACAAAAACCAACACCCTGTTTCGGTCACCAATACAGAGAACGACACGTGTTGTAGGTGCGAGAATGTATAAATACGTGTGTTCGCAGGAAAGATCTAATGTGATAAGTATCCCGGGAAACTTGTTAACGTAGGCAAAGGGGCTTGGAAAATGATACGTAATCCTATTTGTTGAATACGTTATGTTAAGTTATGTAGTTTAGAATGAATTAGGTGGAGGGAGCTATTTCAGTGTATTTCATTTCCTACTAACAAGTTTCTGGAATGCTTCCATTTACGGATATTGCCACTTATCCGCGACTTGTATAATGCTAAAAATTACATTTAAATTGCTACATTAGTCGATGGGGAGTTTAGCAAATGATTATACATACAGGTTATGCCTAAGTAGGTTTCACATTAAACCTACTTTTTGATGATCACGCCACGGAGATCGTCGATCTCCGTTGATCACGCAAAGGTAGCTAGCTTATTTACCACGGCCAGCTTGCGACCTCTATAGGTAAAGTTGCCTAACGGCCTAAAGTTAAACTAGGCGTGGATTTTTTTTAGCTGAATTCGGAAGGCTAATCCCACACCTTCAGTCTCAATGATGACGATGGGCCCAACACACCGTATGGGAACTAGGTGCCATGCCAGGACCTTGTCTTAATGCACGGCTACATACAGAAAACAAGCTAGAAGTGCGAAGTTACCTCAGATCAAAAAAGGAAGGATATCCGCCATCCAGCGCACCCAGTGGCGTGCCCTTAATAGAGGCAGAAAAGCAGTGCCTACCCTGGAAATCTTCATCCTTCATCACGTAACAAACCATAGAATATCTTCTTCGTATTATTCTCGTAAATGTGCTATGAGCTAATGAACTCTATTGCAAAGTATTAAGTAAGAAATTCCTTCAAACAAATGGAAGGAAAGGCACGCATAGCCAGTGCCTCTAAGTTACGCACACTAATTAAATTTTCGCTCTATACTACTACAGAAAAGCGCATAGGTGTACCTGACACCTAGGCGCTTAACGCACACATTTACAGCAAAAATACTCACAGAAAGGCACTGCCTATTGCAATTGTTTTCGACCCTTGTGCGACACGAAACGTACTGCTATCGTGTGCGCTCGCTCATTTATTTGACTTACGTAAAAAGAGACACATTCATTGTCTGCGCCCTAATTACTCTGAGTCTGTGCTTAATCTCAAGACAAAACAAACCATTAGGTTTGTCTGGGCAGTAGCATGAACAGTACTGTTCGGGTACTGCAAGTGGTCAATGACATTATAAAATCGCCTATATCTAATAATTTCGAGTTGAATTTCGAATAGATTGAAAATGATATGAGTTTTCAATAATTTTAGATATAAATTGTATTATTTTTTTGTATTTTTAGTGCGATAAAAAGGATTGTTGTTTGTGAAATGGGAAAGTGAAATTGATCTCTGCGAAATTTTCATTGCGAGCCGAGCGGCGGCAGCACGATCAAATCTATTAGATGAATGTCAATTAGCTCGAAAATGTATTGTGTGTTGTGTGTGCTGTGTTAGGTTATTATTCAAGTTTATAAATGTACAAATGTTATCAGTTTCGCGAAAATGGATGGGTTGTCGTGTGAGGGCTCTGATATTTGTTTAAAAAACAAATACAGTGTTCATTTTGAAGGTTTTCGTATAGTGATAAGTCTAAAATTATTTTGACCGGCCGTCCAACAGATGATATTCAACTTACTCAAACGAAAGGTAACATCACGCGTCAATTTAATACAAGTAACTATGTATCATTCTCATGGTTAGCCGGCTGTAAGTGCACGGCGATACTGTTTTGTTTTAATTGCATTTTATTTTCAAATACAAAAAATGCATGGAATGATACTGGGTATGTTGATTTGAATAATTTCGTTCACGCCGCGAACAAACATCAGTCAGAAAAACATTTAGAATGCAGCATAGCTTTTCACACGTTTTTCAAGGTAAATCGAATCGAAACAAGTTTAAACAGTCAATTTTTTAAAGATTTTTTTCAAAGCCACTTTGGGTATCCATCAATTTGACATGACATGTATTTTAATATTCATTCAGCTACTGGATGCCCGATGTGGACAAGAAAAAACTACAATTGTCTCTTCAAGTTTGTTAATAAAAAAGTCAGAATTCCGGTATATCCAGTTGGTTGGTAGGTTCACCCATTTTTTGTTTACATGTTTTTTGTACTCATTTTTTTTTAACTAGCTGCCTACCCTACCCAAAAAGTCTGTGCACGCCACTGAGCGCACCTACTATGAGACCCGCTGTATTGTTTTCTAAAACTAACAACCGAAATTAAACGTACATGCCACAGGAAAATATAGACGGAGGAGTATTGGAGGGTTTGAGTTGTTGGGAACTGACTTAGGGAACGCATTTCGGAAGCACATTCTCACTTGGCTGTGATGGCTGGACTGTGTGGTACACTACGTACGGCCGGTATTCCATTGGAGTATATTCACAATGTGTCCATGCGGCGGGGCGGCGACCCTGGTAACGCCTTTCTTTTCTCATTGGCATCTGTTACCAAAGTTTTCCGTTGCTAAGCGAAACCTTATTGCCACGGTGGGTTTCGGTATGGAAGTGCTGGGTAGAAGTAAGAGCGCAGTCTACACGGCTCATGTAGGTCAAATGTTTGGAAAATGACACAGCAGTAGGCGTATAAACGAAAGGACATTACACTTCTAGCTTGTTTTCTGTTCTAAGATTTCCATAATTGCTGTTTCGCCTGTCGGCAACTCCGAAGGGGGGGTCTCTTCCGCATTCGGCTTGTTTTTCTATTCGGAGATTTCCATAATTCCTATTTCGCCAGCTGGCAACTCCGGAGGGGTGTCTCTTCCGCATTCGGCTTGTTTTTCTATTCGGAGATTTCCTTAATTCCTATTTCGCCAGCTGGCAACTCCGGAGGGGTGTCTCTTCCGCATTCGGCTTGTATTCGGCCGCATCTATTCTGAGATTTCCTTATTTCCTAATTCGCCAGGTTAAAACTCCGAATGGGTGTGTCTTTTGCATTCGGCTTATTTTTCTGTTCTGAAATTACCGTATTTCCTATTTCACCAGTCGACAACTCCGGACGGGTGTTTTTGTATGCGGCCTGTTTTTGTGTAATGAGTTTCCCGCATATCCTATTTCGCCAGTCGACTACTCAAGACGGGTGTTTCTGCATTCGGCTTGTTTTTCTGTTATGAGATTCCCGCATTCCCTATCTCGCCAGTCGACAACACCGGAGGTTTGTCTTATGCATTCCCTCGATTCGACTGCGGGAGCCCTCCTGTGCACTCCGCACTGCGCGTACCCGACGGCAACGCATCGACACCTATTATAGCGCGCCGTTGCATCATCCATCACTCGGGAACGTGACTCACCGCCCCGCCGCCGCACCGCTGCCGCGCCGCCGTCGCGCCGCGCGCCGCCGGGAACCGTTGCTCGCGCTCCGGACGCCCAGGAATGTCGCGAGGCGTCTCGGAATTGGGACATACATCACATCCTGTTAGAGGAGATTTATTGCGAGACACGCGGGCTATTAAAGGACGTATGCTTTAAACTGTAACCGAAGATTCCTGGGCAGCGATGAAGGAAAAACGGGAGGGGGTAGCGCCGGCGAGTGAGTATTTGTTGTATGTTTGGAAGAAAAACGGTTGTTTGCTACTGGAAAATTGTTAATGATTAATGTTATTTGCCTTTGTGCATGAATAGGCATATTAGACTGATTAAGTATATTTTTTTCTCTTCCTCGCCCTAAGAGTTAATTTTAAAATCACCTTAAGTCCGCCCTTTGTTCAGTTTTATTATTCTGTATTTTGAAACTGTATTTTCAGTCATTTACCATACACTGCACCGGAATTAACCTTATATATTAAAATTAATTCATTATACATTCTGTCGTCTGTCCCTCTGTCAGCCCGTCTGAGTCGCTCTGCGCACTCAACTTGTACTTGTGGTCGCATGATTAATAGACTAGGAGGTGGCGACAAAAATGGTAACGATAACGTAAATGGCTGAAACTGGGTTCACAGGATAAAGACCAACCCTCTGAAGCTAAATGTGTCAGTCTGCCTGTGCCAAGTGGTTGCGTCACCGAGATAAGGCGCCTGAAAAAGTAGGTATGGTGACAAAAAATAGATATGATAAGGTAAATAGCTGAAAATAACGAAGCATGAAAGTATCAGTACATACTTGCTTAGCAAAACTAAAACTGAACAAAGCTTTGGTTGCATTTCGTAGTTACAGGCGATTTAGGTGACAGATATAACTTTAGGTATATTTAAGTATTTAATTAAAAAACCGACTGGTTATTGTTGCATAATTAATAGGTATCAATGTTTCTAGACAAACAGTATATTTATCAGCAGGTACATACCAACATATATTTTATATAGCCTATCTAGAAAACGCAACCACTTGGCACAGGCAGACCGACATATTTTGCATTAGAGGGTTGGGTTCTAACATGTGAACCCAAATTCAGCCATTTACCTTATCGTGACCAAAAATGTCGTGACCTCCCGGAATATAAAGCCTGATCAATACAAATGTTCGTTGCACAAAAGTCAATCATCATGACGGTTGATCGATTCCACCGCTAACCGATCACTTCCGACCTATCGATTAGCATTAAAGTTACAATTAAAAATATTTCAAAATGTCGCTAGCTACTTTTCTTGCATATCGGTAATCCCACGCGATATTAAATACGGTACAGTAAAATAATTGATTGTGGTAACAAGGGCATCACTGTATCAGCTTAGGCGAATGCAGTGAATTCTGCAATGCAGAAAATGTGTTTGCCGATTGTTTTGAGAACTATTAGTTATCTGGCGCACCGGGGAATTTTACTTTGAAGAAAATATGTTTCGTGCGACTCGATTTTAGATGGCGGACAGATGAAGGATCCGTTATCCTTTAATGTAATTACGGATAACATATGACGAACATGGTCGTGTAGGCCTATTCTTCTTTCTTATTTTTCGGTCGGGAAAACCGCTTTATTTTATTATGAAAAAAATATATGGATGGCTTTGCTGAGAACCAAAAGTGCACAAATAGTATGGCGGTTGTCAAAGCGGTTTTCTAGACGGAAACATTTCTGATTCCTGAGCACGGACTTCCAAGAATGGGCGGCCTAGTTCACTCGGATTTCGATGGCGAACTTACGGAAGCGGCTGCTGTTACAACTAGTGTAGTTAGTAACACAACTTCAAACATGAATCACCGGTATTCCACGAGCTGTCAAGTACTCTGTTTGTTGCTGATAAAGTCGAGTATTTCCACTTAAGGTGGCCCAACCCGGCGGCCTCAACTCATTTGCGGGCACGGTACAAAACCGTGCTGTTGCGCTCTGGGACCTTCTCTGTTTCTAAGAATAAGACAGGCTCCGTTATGAGGAAGATGCAACCTGTCCACAAAAAAGACAATGTGCATAGTGTAATAGGTCGGGGAAAAAGTCTTTTCGCATTATAGTATGTATGAACTTGTAATAAAATCTCTTTGGCTATACTATTTGTATCTGGCTGGTTTTGGTATCATTGAAAGTTTAAATTTTAAAGAACATAATTCCAAATTCAAATTAGGAAAATGTGTGATTCTCATTTGTTTTTCGTACTGTCAAAATGAGTGAATCTAATGAAGAAATTCGATACATTTTAAAATTTTACTACAAAAAAGGTAAAAATGCAACGCAAGCCGCGAAAAAAATTTGCGATGTTTATGGACCTAGTGCAGTGTCTGTGAGAGTAGCACAAATTTGCTTTAAGCGTTTTCAATCCGGAAATTTTGATGTCAAAGATGCACGTCGCTCTGGTCGCCCTATTACGGATAAAATGGATGCCATTTTTGAAAAAGTGGAGCAAGATCGGCATATCAGTAGTTACGCCGTAGCTGAAGAACTAGGAATTGACCACAAAACAGTTTTGGCGCATTTGAAAAAAACTGGGTACACAAAAAAGCTCGATATTTGGGTACCTCACGAGCTCACTGAAAGAAACCTAATGAACCGTGTACTCATTTGTGATTCTTTATTACGACGTAATGAAACCGAACCATTTTTGAAGAAGCTGATAACTGGTGATGAAAAGTGGATCACGTACGACAAGAACGTGCGAAAAAGGTCGTGGTCAAAGGCCGGTCAAGCTTCACAGACTGTGGCGAAACCCGGGTTAACTCGCAACAAGGTGATGCTGTGTGTGTGGTGGGATTGGAAGGGCATTATTCATTATGAGCTGTTACCACCAGGCAGGACCATCGATTCTGAACTCTACTGCGAACAACTGATGAGATTAAAGCAAGAAGTTGAGAGAAAGCGGCCGGAATTAATCAACAGAAGGGGTGTGGTTTTTCATCATGATAACGCTAGACCTCACACATCTTTAGCCACTCAGCAAAAACTAAGAGAGTTTGGCTGGGAGGTGTTAATGCATCCGCCGTATAGTCCTGACCTTGCACCTTCAGATTTCCACCTGTTTAGGTCTCTTCAGAATTCTTTAGGCAGTGTCAGGTTAACATCACGAGAGGACTGCCAAAACCACTTGTCGCGGTATATTGATCAGAAGTCCCAATATTTCTATAGCAATGGGATCATGTCCCTACCTACAAGATGGCAAAAAGTTATCGAACAAAATGGTACCTACATACTTTAGTTAAATGTAAATAAACCATATTAAAAAATGTTTTGAATTTTCTTAAAAAATGCGAAGAAACTTTTTTGATTTCGTAAGATTTACGAAAATTTTAATTTCAAAACGACTTATAGCTAAAAGTAAACCACGACCGCTGTAGTCAAAAATCTAACAAAAACCAAATAGATTATAAATCTTGATTAAACAAGCTATGTCTGATGACTAATCTTTTTAAGATGTTCTTGCTTTATCATTGCGTAATCCACCTCCAAAGTAATTGTATAAAACGCGCGAAAAATCCGAACTTTCGGACGTTATAACTTGTAAACCAAACACAATTTTACAATGCCAATGGTCATCAGACATCTAGTTCAATCAAATAAAGCTATATTGAGCAAAATTTTGGATCTCTGACAAGAAATATAGGCGTGATCTTCTTTCCCCTTTTGTATGGGGAAATGAGCGGGTTGGGCCACCTTAAGGGAAAGGAAGGAGAAGTGGCATGCGGTCGATATCGCGTCGCTCAGTATGTCCAAAGTGGCCATATAATTGTGTGGGAATCCGGTGGCGCTTCGTATGCCACACAGTTGTAACATGGCCACCGCGCGTGAATGTGCTCTAGAAATGCGTTCGTCAAATCAGTTCCCACCAACGGAAACACTCCAATACGTCTGTGACAATGCTTAAATTGTTGCGCGTACGTTTTAGTAGGGTTGGTAGTTTTTTTATTGGGGACAGCGGGTCTCATAGTAGGCGCGCTACATAGCATGGAAAAAAAAATCAGGAAAGGATACGGCACAATGGATCACATATTTACTGTGAGACAAGTGGTGCAGAAGTGCGAGGAGTACAACAAGCCGCTCATGGTGCGTAACGAGGCAATCCGCCGACGTACCAAAGTAGTCGATATTGGACACCGGGTGGCTAACCTAAAATGGCAGTGGGCTGGTCACGTCAGCCGAAGAGACGACGACCGTTGGAGTAACCGTGTCCTACACTGGCGGCCGTGGACAGGCAAACGGAGTGTGGGAAGACCACCCGCCAGGTGGGAAGACGATATCAAGTGCGTCGGCGGAAAGCAGTGGTTCTGTACCGCTGAGGGCCGAGAGGACTGGAGAAGGATTGGAGAGGCGTATGTCCAGCAGTGGACGCAAACACGCTGACTGACTGACTGACTACATTGCATATCTCCTACCTTTTTATGTGTACATACTTCAACATACATTCAACTACATAGATTAATAGGCTTCAACATACATTGAACTACATAAATGTGCATAGATCAACAACGTACCTTAAGGATGTTCCGACCCATACAATGTTTTTTTAACACAGAACGCAAAAGGTATTGCTTTTTAAGGTACGAATTCGTCAAAAATATTAAATATAGCCATAGTAGTTGCCGCGAAAACATATTCACAATTTCGGGTTTAATGGTTTCGTTGTAATTGCCGATTAGAAGTTTTACACCGTTAGATGGCGCTGTTAAATAAAAATCGTATTTAAATGAATTGTAACAAAACCAATAATCCTGAAATTGTGAAATTGTTTTCGCTGCAACTAATATGACTATATTAAACTTTTATTATTAATTTGTGGCTTAAAGTGCAATACTTTTTGCGTTATGTGTGCAAACAACTTTATATGGGTCGGAACAGCCTTAAGATGAAAAAAAATATGTTAACTAAGTTAATATGGGACTGACTTTAGCTTCTGATGCAAAATACGACTGTTATTTGAATGTTCTTTGATTATATTTTTTACGGAAACTTACCATATGGGGTCTGAATACTGAAATTCATTTTAAAATCCTTAATGTTATTATAACAGTGGAATATCTAGGTGGGTCTACCAGTACAGTACTTGGGATGAAGCAATGCCATCGTCCTTGCGTTATAAATACACAGCGTAAAAACGCCGCGATAATACAGAGTAAATTATGCCGTTGTTGTCTTATGTACAGGCTGTGTAAAGTAAACTGAAGTTAAAACTACGATCCAGGAACAGAGATCCTGGGTTTTAGGACCGTTAGGGTAATATTCATCGAGATATTCATTTACTTGCTAGGGAGTAGGATTAATCCCGCCCGGGTTGGTACCATCGCATTTAATGGACGATGGTCGAAGTGGCAGTGAAAATCGTCCGTGTTTTCCATCCAGTTCAATGTAGCCGTGCAATATAAGGAAGGTCCTGGCATGGCACCTAGTTCCCATGTGGTGTGTTGGGCTAATACCATGACAGAACTTGTGGTATTAGCCATCCATGTCCAGTCACATAAAAAAAAAAAGAGGCAACTATGGGATTCGTCGTTACGGCTCACTTTTCTGGACGGTACCCGTATATTTCGGTGTGATTTTAAAAACGTTTCCCGTTAAAAAACAACGTCACTTAATAAAAAATAACGTTGCTCTAAATGAACCCCGATATCTCTGCTTGAATTATTCTCCGCACCTTTCTGAACATCCTGTTTAGGAAGGCAGTAAAATCCTATGAACGTAAATAAAATAATATGATAATATGCTCCATAGGTAACTGGGCGAGATGATGTGATCAGCTCCTCTGAAAGCCTATAAAATCGCCAGCGTTGTAGCTTTATTACGTTAAAGCAGCCTACGCGTAGACGCCATTTTGTTGACGTCAGTACGCGGCTGCGTCGGCGGAGGTGCCGCCGCCATCTTGATTTAATTATTTTGGGTTGTTTGTATTTGTTCGCACTATTCTTTGCCTCCGCTATTGACACGAGAGCAATAAAAGGTAGATTAGGCAACGCGTTCCGGCCTATTCGTATAGAGATGCGTGCATTCTGACTGATGGATGGCGTAGCTGTTAGCTTGGGAGCGTGTGGAATGTTTGACTTTGCTAAATAACACGGTAACAATTATTAGCGAGGACAGAAAATGAAACAGATTTTAACGGTAAGGCATATAATTTAACTATTGTAAATTTCTGGGTGTCAATGTTTCAAATAATTAACATGATTATGTCACAATATGATAAAATAAGAACATATATTTCTGAAACACACTGTACACCTTACCAAAGGTAATTAATTGTGTAAGAACAATTTCACCATATATAGTATTAATAGATTATTTACTTTTATCTGGATGAGAAGTAACGAACAATTCCTAACAACCTAACAAACATGTTTTCTTTTATGCAACCTAACATGGATGGCTACGTATATAAGATATATTAGCCCAGTACACCACATTACTGAAGGAATTAGGTGCCTTGCCAGGACCTTCCCTTTATGAGCGCGGCTACATTGAACTGGTTGGAAAACACGGACTATTTTTCATTGCCGCTTCAACCATAATGCGGAAAATTGGAAAAACTTCGCACACAATCAGGGCTTCTGTGGGCTGTTGAGCTCGTTGACGTCATCGTAGAATTTCTTAGCGGAGTGCTGAGATGAAAGTGCTTCAAGTGTAAACAATGCCTTGTTTTAACTTCACCTTTATTTTTATCGTAATGGTTATGGAATAATTGTGGTGGGAGGCCCCCGCCTTTTGTTCCAGTCGCAATACTCTGTCGTCTGAATATGCACTTAGATTGTTTGCTTTGCTCTATGAATCTGCAGATATATTATTCTTATCCGAACTCGAGAAAAACAAGTGTGTCGGAACAAAACAATAATTGATTTGTAATACTATGTTTTCTCCTATGGTCGTTATGATATTTCAATGTCCCATTTTATTTCATAACTAGCAGCGGTATCCGGCCCCGCTCGGGTTAATGTCGAGCTCAATTATTTTATGGATAAAAAATAGCCTAAACGGCTGGCCCAAAAGGCTGGTCCAGGACAATTTATCTATCAACCAAATTTAATCAAGATAATTTGAGCCCATATGGCATGATTTAATGAGACGCTTCCAATCATTTACATTTAGTGCTTAAGCGTACGTTGATAAAATACGCATATCAATCGGGTGAGTGGTTCGCAAGTTATAAGAATTTAACACTCACTATTCACCCCTCTGGTAATGAAACGTTATATTATGTAGCGTATACCTTTTGAGTAGAATCAGGCTTGACGTAGATGCAAACCAAATCTAAATCGTTGTCAACAACAAGCATTTTATCCGTTTAATTAGTCGTAAAGGTGCTGGAAATATCAAGCCATCGGTACAATTAGCATCGAAATCGGATAAGTGGTAGCAAATGCCTAAATATAAAAGGTTGGTGTAAACAGTTGGTTTATAATATAATAATAATAACCATTTATTGGATGAAGAAGACATAAGTATACAGAAAAACAAAAGAACATTAAAACGTACAATGCAGAGACAAGAGAAAAAAAGGAGAAACAAAATATTAGGTTGGGGAAAAAGTTTCTTCGCATTTTTTAAGAAAATTCAAAACATTTTTTAATATGGTTTATTTACATTTAACTAAAGTATGTAGGTACCAATTTGTTCGATAACTTTTTGCCATCTTGTAGGTAGGGACATGATCCCATTGCTATAGAAATATTGGGACTTCTGATCAATATACCGCGACAAGTGGTTTTGGCAGTCCTCTCGTGATGTTAACCTGACACTGCCTAAAGAATTCTGAAGAGACCTAAACAGGTGGAAATCTGAAGGTGCAAGGTCAGGACTATACGGCGGATGCATTAACACCTCCCAGCCAAACTCTCTTAGTTTTTGCTGAGTGGCTAAAGATGTGTGAGGTCTAGCGTTATCATGATGAAAAACCCCACCCCTTCTGTTGATTAATTCCGGCCGCTTTCTCTCAACTTCTTGCTTTAATCTCATCAGTTGTTCGCAGTAGAGTTCAGAATCGATGGTCCTGCCTGGTGGTAACAGCTCATAATGAATAATGCCCTTCCAATCCCACCACACACACAGCATCACCTTGTTGCGAGTTAACCCGGGTTTCGCCACAGTCTGTGAAGCTTGACCGGCCTTTGACCACAACCTTTTTCGCACGTTCTTGTCGTACGTGATCCACTTTTCATCACCAGTTATCAGCTTCTTCAAAAATGGTTCGGTTTCATTACGTCGTAATAAAGAATCACAAATGAGTACACGGTTCATTAGGTTTCTTTCAGTGAGCTCGTGAGGTACCCAAATATCGAGCTTTTTTGTGTACCCAGTTTTTTTCAAATGCGCCAAAACTGTTTTGTGGTCAATTCCTAGTTCTTCAGCTACGTCGTAACTACTGATATGGCGATCTTGCTCCACTTTTTCAAAAATGGCATCCATTTTATCCGTAATAGGGCGACCAGAGCGACGTGCATCTTTGACATCAAAATTTCCGGATTGAAAACGCTTAAACCAAATTTGTGCTACTCTCACAGACACAGACAGCACTAGGTCCATAAACATCGCAAATTTTTTTCGCGGCTTGCGTTGCATTTTTACCTTTTTTGTAGTAAAATTTTAAAATGTATCGAATTTCTTCATTAGATTCACTCATTTTGACAGTACGAAAAACAAATGAGAATCACACATTTTCCTAATTTGAATTTGGAATTATGTTTTTTAAAATTTAAACTTTCAATGATACCAAAACCAGCCAGATACAAATAGTATAGCCAAAGAGATTTTATTACAAGTTCATACATACTATAATGCGAAAAGACTTTTTCCCCGACCTATTATATCTACTTAAGCAATACAATAAAAACATGTTATAAATGTTAGCTACCTTCTGCATACTTTCCTTCATCCAATGGGTGATGTTATTGCCTTATGGCAATCTCCTCCACCTCACCCATTAGATATAAGGGCATAGTGGTGGCTTGCAGCGAACGAAATGATTTAAAATATTGGTACACAAAACACAAACAAAGCTAAAACAATGGCAACCGCAGGCGGGGGTCGAAAGAGAACAGATCAGATTCTACATACGTCTGCACGTTTTGATTGCATGGATCTAGAGAATTCGTTGGTTATTGTTTTTTTTAATGTCGATAGTGAATTAGTGCATTCCCTGCCTGTTCCGCGTTAAGCGATGGTACAAAGGGACAACGTTATGCAGCTCCGCTCCGACGAGCATTCCATCAGAATGTATTCACTGCATTTTATTTGCCAATGAACCGTATTGCGTTTATTGTGTTATCTCTTTTTAATAATGTTGTTCTAAATATGCGATCGTGCACATCCTTGGTCGATGCGATTGCAATATGGGCGACGACATTTTCGTGAATTAATTAATTAGCTTAACTTGCACAACGTTGTCTGTTCTCATTAAAATACTAGACGGTTTATAAATACTGTGTATTTTCAATGTATTTGGTTACTTCAATGCGTGTAATTAAAACAAATCGTGTAATAAAACCGGCCAAGTGCGAGTCGGACTCGCACACGAAGGTGTCGTATCATCGTACAAGATTTAACATGTTTTTTGTATGAGGGCCTCCTTTAATTTTTATTATTTTTATTTTTTTCTATTTACAAATAAATACGCACTCTGTGAAATTTCAGCTGCCTACCTATTACGGTTCATGAGATGCAGCCCTGTGACGGACGGACAGACAGGGGAGGCTTAGCAATAGGGTTCCGTTGGCACCCTTTGGAAGAAACTCTAAAAACGTGCCAAGTGATGTATGGGTGGAAGATAGAAAAGGGTATCAAATTTAAACAATTTTAGTAGTATTCACTTCAACACTGCATGAAACACCATCAGGAAAAACCGCAAAAAGGCTCTGGAAAACCGGGAAAAATCAGGGAATTTTTTTTTTTAGATTCGCTGGACACCCTGCTAACGGAAAATATTTGAATTTGTAATTCCTACGCAAATAAAAGTTGGCCACGTTAAAGTGGTCAGTTTGTGGAAACGGAAATTTCATAGGTAAGGACCTAATATTTTAGCCATATATTCGTTCGTTCTACGTTCCATGTACTCGTAGCAACATTAACGTACGCTACTGAGCATTTGTAATCGATAACTTATTTTGTTAACCGTCTCAGCATTCTGGCAAAGCTATCGTTATCTTGCTGAAACAGGTGACAAACACGAGATATGTGCGGAATGACAGTTACGCACAGGGTTGCCACATCTCCTCGGACTTCCGGAGGATGTTTCCTTCAGACATAGGACGATCCATTTAGCAACATGAACGTATGCGGCTGAACATTCGTAATGGATAGCTTGTTTTGTTTACCGTCTTAGCGTTCTGGCAATGCTATCGTTATCTTGCTGCAAACAGGTGACAAACACGAGATATGTGCGGAATGTCAGTTATGAACAGGGTTGCCTCCTCTCCCGAAATTCCGGAGAATGATTTTCTTTAGACATTGGACGATTCGTGTAACAACATGAAAGTATGCGCGGCTGAACATTCGTAAGCGATACCTTATTTTGTTAACCGTCTCAGCATTCTGGCAATGCTATCGTTATATTGCTGCAAACAGGTGACAAACACGAGATATGTGCGGAATGTCAGCTACGTGCAGGGTTGCCACTTCTCCCGGATTTCCGGGGAATAATTTCCTTTAGACCTTGGAAGATTCATAAAGTAACATGAACGTATGCGGCTGAAAATTCGTAATCGACAGCTTATTTTGTTAACCGTCTCAGCATTCTGGCAATGTTATCATTATATTGCTAGAAACAGGTTACAAACACGAGATATGTGCGATTTCGGAGTGAAAGTCAAATAAAAACCCTTTTTTCTTATTCCTCCGGATGCGAAATTCATGCCTGACTTTTGTTGTGGTTCTCCCGATCTACCTGACGCTAATTTGTTTATCTCGCGGAAAAGTCGTACTCCAAAGGTGGCAACCTTAGCTATGACCCGGACCACCGCACGATAGCGCCGCGTGAGCGCTGCGCCCCGGCGACGCCGGCGCCGCCCTGACGTCACACCGTTTCTGCAAAACAATTATTCCTCGACGTGCACACTCAATGCGCTCGCATGGATGACAAGTGTCGTTTTAAATTAATCTATTATGTAGCTACATTTGCACTGGCGAATCATATATGTTGTTTTATATTGTTGTGCTGTCTGGAACTCGCACATTATTTTATGTTTGGGACTAAATTTACAATTATTCTAAGCGTTTTTAACGTATTATGGTTGGTATGGTTATGGTGAAAATAATCATGCAATAATGACATTTTATTTAATGCAGCTGTACCAATTCATCTATTATTTAGTAAATCTGTAATGTTAAATTAGGCCTAAAATTTACAGTAAAAGAAAACAGATAATAGAAATTAAATACATATATGTTACTTTTTAAAAGAGCTGGCACATTCCCATGCCTCGTAACTAAAATTCTTAAAAAAAAGATGTATTTTTCTTACAAATAGACCTAACTTTTAGTACAATTTTACTGCTTTATATGGCTAAAGTGTCACAAGACTTGGCCCCATTTGTACATGATATGGGTTCGATGTATTTCACTTTGTGTAATTTAGGAACATTTTGAATGTTATAAACTCTTTAACTACTTAATTACGAAGGTGAAACAATTACAATTAGTTAGATAAGCTCACTCACTGCATTGAATTATTTTAATGCTTCTGAACCATCTCAATGCAGATATACAGGGTATCCCAAAACTCTACGTCAAGCTGGAACCAGGTAGTAGGACAGTTAGTAGTTGTAGGGAAAATTAGGAAAAAATCTGAGTCATTCGTTTTTTATGATATGAGCGATTTTTGAGAAACGTTGAAAATTTACTTCTCGTTCAAAAATTGTATGGACTACGACTACAAATTTGCATTTTTTTTATTGTTAGCCTAAACAACTCTGCTATTAATCAGTATCCCAAATTAAACCAAATGCCCATGGCTTTATCACAAAAAAATATTAAGTAAAATGTTTTTCTTAAAATTTTCAAAGGTTATTATTTTTAATTAACTTCGCCACTTCATAGCGTAAAAAAAATGTACGTACAGCCAGTTTTCACAAAAGTTGGCGCGACTAATCAGGATTTCAAAATGATATTATACCCACGTCATGGTTTAAAAAATACGTGTTGCCAACATAAAATAATATCTTACTCAGTACAAAAATGCTCATCATAAATAACAAATGACTCCGATTTTTTTTCTTATATTTCCTTGGGTAGTCATACACTGGCCTACTACCTGTTTCCGTATAGGGCTCAAAAGTACACAGAATTGCTTACTGTGCCTTTGTTACGGGTGTGATTGCTCGACTGGCCGGGGCATTGCCGCCCGGGCGCCCTCCCCCCTGCCATATTTAATAATGTGGTATCTAATATTACTTTCCCGTTATCTGTTATTGAATATTCTCTGTTTATGCGCACGGGTTTTCCCCGTAACTGGCAGCATTTACGTTTACTTCCCTATGCTACTAATCTCAGCCTGATTCGCTTTACTTGGTACTAGAAGCAACTTGTTATGTTGCCACAAGTATGTACTACGTTGGAAGGAATCTCTGAATAACTTTGTTAACTTTTCTGAATGGATTGTTTACTTTTAAATACTGCAAAATACCGCATGCGGAGCATACTTTTAAAAATAATCCCTCAAAGCGTAGTACCAGTTTATGCCTGAATCGAGTCAAAGCTACAGGTCAAAATGTGTGTTTTTTCTCGAACACGCCAGTTTAAACGAATGAGCTGTCAAATTAAATTCTAATGTGCACTGCTGTCAGCCTCAATAGCCCAGTGGAGCGACACTTCGGCGATCGCTCTCCGAAGTTAAGCAACGCTGGGTCCGGTCTGGTCTTGGATGGGTGACCATTCGACCGTTAAGAGAGGCTGGCCGTGGTTCGGATTCCACGTTAAGCTGTAGGTCCCCTTCCTTGCTTACTAGGTGGTAGGGCTAATGCCGCCCGGGTTGGTACCATCGTATTGGATGAACGATGGTCGAAGCGGCAATGGAGATTGTCCGTGTTTTCCGTCCAGTTCAATGTAGCCGTGCAATATAAGGAAGGTCCTGGCATGGCACCTAGTTCCCATGTAGTGTGTTGGGCTAATACCATGACATAAAGTGTGGTATTAGCCATCCATGTCCAGTCACATAAAAAAAACTGTTAAAAGTGACACGTCTCAACAAACATAAAAGCATTAAACAAAATGATGGAAATGATAAACAACATTGTTAACATACTGAAGAGTGAAATTAATAATTTAAATTCGGAGTATTTAATAAAAATTGGTACTGTCTGAATAGAGACAATAAAAACTGCAGGAAAAAAAAACTTTTAACAAAAAAGTAACCGACTTCAAAGAAAAAGCACTAAAAAGTAAAAAATAATCGCTATTTTTGTAGTTAGGATTATTGTTATATTTTTATTATAATCCTAATCCTAGGATTAGGATTATTGTTTGCGCGTGCCCGGTCAGCCGGGCACGCGCTGCGCCAGTCAAGAGAACCTTGGCTACCTTGGCTGACACCGACTCAAAAAATAACAATAATCCTAACTACAAAAATGGCAATTATTTTTTTACTTTTTAGTGCTTTTTCTTTAAAGTCGGTTACATTTTTGGTAAAAAAAAAAAATATTTGTTTATTTTTAGTGAATATGTACACGTCCTTGCCAATAAAAAAGAATCATCGAAATCGGTTGAGTTTTTCGTCCATTTATCGCGCACCTAATTAATATAAATTTAAGACTTTTATGATTTTCTCATGGATATCATTGTCAGAAGCGAACCAAATTAAAATGGGACCACATGGGAAGCACCAGCTTTCAATTAATTTTTTTTTTTTTTTTTTTATGTTAAGCGCGGAATATGGCGTACGCCAGGACATCCTAAGGTGCCCGACGACGCCCATGGGATTTCGAATTTACAGGGGGGCAGCGAAAACCATGCCGGCCGGCCAGGTGCTTCTTCACACCATGTTTGAAGGACCCCAGGTTGTACTTTGGGGGAAATACATCGGAAGGGAGTTCATTCCATAGTTTTCCGACCCTATAGATGAAGGATCTAGAAGATCGGTGGGTTCTTATTTTGGAATGTCGACTGTGAATGTGTGCATTTTCTCCCTGTTCCGCGTTGACCGAAGGTAGAAAGGGGACGGAGGAACAGCGTTATGCAGCTCCGACGAGCATTCTCCGTGGTAAAGACGATAGAAGACAGAGAGAGACCCTACATCCCTTCTGAGTTGGAGGGTCTCCAAATTTAGGGATACCTCGGGGTCGTCGACTAGACGCACGGCCCGACGCTGTATCGAGTCCAGAGAGCCAAGCAGGTGTTTAGCTGAGCCGTCCCACAAATGCGAACAGTACTCCACGCAAGACCTTATCTGCGCCTTGTAAAGAAGCAGTTTTTGGTCAGGCGTGAAGTACTGACGCACCCTGTTGAGGACTCCCAGCTTTTTTGAGGCGAGCTTGGCTTTATCCTCGATATGGCGTCCGAAATTAAGGTCATGCGTCAGGTCGACCCCAAGAATGCCTATGTGGTCGTCAATATGCAGAGTTGTTCCCTGAAAGGTCGGAGCTACGCTGAACGGAGTACGCTTCGCACTGAATACGCACGCCTGTGTTTTGCTCGCGTTAAACTCAACGAGGTTCTGGAGACCCCACTCGGAAACTTTTTCCAGGGTCTCTTCGAGTCTAACAACGAGACGCCGCCTATTTTCTTCCACTTCAGCCCGGCTAGCGGTCTGGTGACTGGCGTACCTGGCTAGCACTGTGCTGTCGTCTGCGTAGCAATCAATGTCCCCCAAGTTGAGCATATCATTAATTTGCAGCAGAAAAAGAGTTGGGGACAGCACAGAGCCCTGCGGCACACCGGCATTCACAGACATGGCTTTGGAACAGCAACCGTCAATCAAGACTTTTATGCTGCGGCCATGCAGGAAGTCGGCGATCCAGTCACACAGCTCGGGTGGAAGGCCATAAGAGGGCGGCTTGGAAATCAGTGCCTTGTGCCAGACCCGGTCAAATGCTTTCGCAATATCCAGGCCGATAGCCATACCTTCGCCATGATTTTCGAGCGCATCACCCATCTCATGTGAGACGTATACTAGGAGATCCCCAGCAGATCGATTCGGACGGAAGCCGTATTGATGATCGCTGAGAAGATCATTGCTCTCTAGATACTTCATCAACTGAGAATTAATGATGCGCTCCATCACTTTGCAGAGAAGAGAGGTAATGGCAATGGGTCGGTAGTTGGCCGGGTCTGATCGATCGCCTTTTTTAGGCACGGGCTGAACGTTAGCCGATTTCCAAGCAGCTGGCACACATCCAGTGGAATACGATAGGCGGTAAAGGCGGGTTAGGACAGGGGCTAGTTCTGGAGCACATTTCTTCAACACCAATGCAGGAATACCATCAGGGCCACTCGCTTTCCTGGAGTCTAGGGCCGAAAGCTCACGCCGTACGGCTCTCTGGCGGAATTGAATGCTTGGCATAGAGAATTCGCACCCAGGAACAGCAGGCGGAATGGAGCCGCCATCATCCAGGCGAGAGTTCGCCGCAAAGATGCCCGCGAGAAGGTCGGCCTTCTCTTTGGCGGAATAAGCGAGTGATCCGTCAGGCTGCTGCAATGGTGGAAGTGAGGAGCGGCAGAAATTTGCTTCGACAGATTTGGCAAGGGACCAGAATTGACGGCTCCCAGTAGGGTGGCTGATCAGCTTCTCGCCAATTCTGCCGATATGCTCGAACTTCGCTCTGGCAATTGTTCTCTTACTGGATCTGGAGGCTAAGTTAAGGGCCTGTTTCAGTGCTTTTGTATCCGGGTCACGTCGTGTTCGCGCACGGAACCATGCACGGTGGGCCGCGTTCTTACTAGAACAAGCGACTGCGCATTCCGCGTTGAACCATGGCTGGCTTTTACCACCGAGGGATTTGGTGGAGCAGGGAATAAAAAGTTCCATAGCTCCCTGGATCACCTCGGAAACGGTATTCGCACAGCTCGACGGATCCATAGCGCTGAAACAGAATTGCCTCCAAGGGAAGGAGGAGAAGTGTTCTCGCATTCCGTCCCAATCTGCCGACTCGTAATGCCACACCAGTCGCGTGCCGGCCGCACGTTTCTCAGTCTGGGTGTGTGGCACAGTTGACCTCACCAGGCAGTGGTCAGATGACCCCAGGGGGGCAAGCACCGACACTTTGTACCCGGCGGGTTTGGTGGTCAGCAGAAGATCCAGTAAGGAGGACGCGTCACCTGCTCGATCTGGGATACGCGTATGTTGCGTCACCAATTGAGTCAGATTGTGCGCCAGAGCGAAGTTGCGCACAGCCCTACCAGCAAAGTCAGTCTTTTCGGAGCCTAGCCACAGCGCATGGTGCGCGTTAAAATCTCCCAGAAAGACCAACTCTGCTGAGGGGAACCTCGCCTGTGCGTCGTCTGCCGCTTTGCTCAGGTACTCCAGAAGTCGAGTAAGCTCCCTGTCCCCGTTATGCGGTCTGTACAAGCACGCGTACAGCCGCGTGTCCGTCCCCATGTCAACGTGGACCCAAAGTACGGAGTGTTCGGGGTCCTCCATGCAATGAAGACGGCGACAGCAAATATCAGACCTGACGAACAGGCACACCCCGGCCTTTGGACGGAAAGATTCTTCCAAGGTAAAGCCAGGATAGTGCAGGTACGACGTGTCGGCAGGTCGTGATATTTGTGTCTCCGTAAGGAAGAGCATGGCCGGCTTCATCTGCTCCAGGTGCAGGTGCACGGCATTCAAATTGGTGTGCAGCCCCCGTATGTTCGCAAAATCTGCGCGAAAGGTGCCGGGGTTGTGCACCGCTGAATTAACGTTCTTCCTTTTCATATAAATCATAAAAATAATCATAAAAATCGGTTCATCCGGGCCAAAGTTATGAGGTTACAAACATTAAAAAAAACATACAGGCGAATTGAGAACCTCCTCCTTTTTTGAAGTCAGTTGAAAAGTAACGAAGAAATCAAGACAAAAAAATAACCCCTACATGGCATAAAGTTGGAAAAATTTAAATTAAAAAAAACAGCACATTGAAAAAACTAGACGAATATCAAGTTTTCAAAAATCTAAAACGAATCAAATGAAAGCAAAAAGAAAATATTTAAACACATTTTGTTTTCTCTGTCATTTGACCCAGGATAAATTGGCCGAAAAAATAAAAACATGCAGACACATATGTTTTATGCCTGATTTTAGATACCAAATATCAAGTAAATTGGAACAGTGGTTCTCTAATGATTGGTAACTACGTTTGTAAGGGGGGGAGCTTAATTTTCTGATGACTTGCTGATGAAATTCCGCGTTAAAAAATTAAATTAAAATAGCGAGTTGGGTTCGACCATTATTGACTAATTGAACAAGTCGACAACGTAAATCGTAACTTTACCAAACAAAGACTTGCCCTTGAGACTATATTCTGTGATAATGACAAGCTTATTCGCAATTCAGCGTTATTAGTCGCACTCACCGTTTTCTATGAAACAACATAGATAGCGTACGCTAGATTGACGTCAATGCTGATTCAAACAAAACATTGTTATCGAACGATATGGGTGCGTAGGGCGGTGTGCTCATGTCCTATCGCGTAGATAAAAACAATAGAAAATAAATGTTACAAACTTTCAAACATACATACAACGCATTAAAATATATATTATGCATACTATTACAATACTATTATGCATAGGTAGAGGCTAAGCTCAGATATGGCTTGGAAGTGTGGGGAAATAGCGTAAATATAGAAAAGATATTAATAATCCAAAATAAATCAATACGGATTATAGAGGGAGCTAAATGTCGAGACACGTGTCGACCTCTTTTTGTAAAGCACAAGATATTAACTGTGATCGCTCTTTATATCTTAGTATCAGCTGTCAATATATTTAAAAACAAAGAAATATTAGAGACGGTGGGCAAAACTCAGAAATATAGTTTAAGAGATAATAAAAATATAAAATTTACTTTACCAAAATTTCTAATGTTTAAAAATAGTCAGGCTTACATGAGCATTAAAATTTATAATCAACTGAATAAAAAAATCACAGACACCAGTAACATCCATTTATTTCAAAATAAATTGAAAGAATACCTTGTAAATAAGCCATATTATAAGTTAGAGGATTTTTTCGAAAATAAGGATTTTAGTTTTGACAAATAGGCATATTATTTTTTAACATAACATGTTTTTTTTCTATTGTTAACTGCAATTTTTTTTAATGTAATGATTTTATTTTAAATTATATGTTACCACTGTTTTATTTAATGTAATGAATGATTGTAATTTTATAAATATTTTACGTAGCGGAATTTTAATCATGAAAAAAATATGTAAGGGTTCGAATGGTTTTTGTTACGTAATTTTATGTCTAACTTTGTTTTATCTTTGATTTGTATTTTTCAAACTTTTGTTAATTTCATGTCCTTAAAATTTTCTGTTTGAAAATTTTATTTCTATGTCGATATATTAAATTATTTATTAATCTTAAATACTATTTACTATGCTGTATGTCCCAAAAAGTAAATAAAGGATTTGATTTGATTTGATTTAATGGAATATATATTACTTTGAGGTTTCAGCGATGTTTACAATTTGTTAATCTCATGAATAATATGAGTGATTGTAAGAGAAAAATGATAAAAGGCATTGTGTCTATCATGAAACAAGCACCTCCAAAGTGTGTATAAAACGCGCGAAAAGTTCGAACTTTCGGACTTTATAACATAGAAACCGAACACAAGTTTACAATGACAATGGTCATCAAACATCTAGTTCGACCAAATCAAGTTATTTTGAGAAAAAAAAAGATCTCTGGCAAGAAATTTGGGCATGATCTTCTTTCCACGTTTGTTTGGGGAGTTGAGCGGGAAGGCCCGCCTTAAAATAAGGTTATTGCCTTCAAACCATATGCTTCTTAATTTACATAGATTTAACATCTAATTAATATGTAAGCGGTATTACGGTCATCATCATGACAAACATATAAAATACGCAAAAACCTTGCTATTTACTATTCCTTAAATAAAAAATCAGAATTACTGTTGAATCGTTGCGATTTGAGCTGTTTCGTTAGTAAAAATGCTCGTTACACACTTGCTTCCGCTTTACTCATTTTGGTAACACTAAAAAGCTTGGCCAAGTCGGACCATAGCTGCTGCTACAGATTTATTTGATCTGTCTGCCTTACATCTTTTTTGATCGGAGCTACACACACACGCGCCAGTTTTTACAGCGAGGTTTTGAAAGCCGGGTAGGAAAACGTCACTTCGCTCGCGTAAAAAAACAAACATCTGTGCAACAACAATGTACAATGGCTGACGCCAGGAGCATTCAAATAGTGAGAAAGACAATGTTAAAAGGTCTTCGCGACTGACTTTGTTATGCTCGAGTCGTCTACTTACAATCATTTACCTCTCGAGACGACAAAACAAATTGAACCCGGAGCGACAGCGACGGATGGCGACGCGCGAACGACCGTGACGACAAACTTGTCTTGCGTTCGTTCATTCTTCGAGCGAAGCGAGTGCCCGTTTTGAATCGACGCCTTAGGCGCTACTAACGCAAACGTGTGTGCGTCAAGGCAGACGGCGCACCGGTGTTAGTCGCAAAGTGCCCGGATCCGCTTGGTTCAAAATTGTTTTGGACAAAAAATCACCAGAACGGAGCCCGGTAAAGTGCCAGCCCATGACAACGCTTTGTTTTCGCTCAGCGTTCTTTCTGACTTGCGGGTTAAGGGTGGTAGCTTGATGGCAAATAGATCATAATTGGGCTATCAAATCCAGAAGTTTAATCCGGCTGGTAGTTCCAGAGATTACCGCGTTAGATAGATGCCATAAACCATTTACCTGTAAATGCTACCTTTTTTTTTATAAAAGATTAAGGGGGTATTCCTAAAGTGGCCAAAAGCATATCGGTCACAAGTCAAAGTTGACCGTCGACACGGTTCAATCACTTCTTTTGCTCAATTTTATTGAACCAAATGAAATCGTGTGAACTTAAAAGTGAATCATTCATTGTTTACTTGTTCATGGCGGCCTAGTCATCCTGTCTAGACTTCGGTCACGTTTGGGTTGTAAACACAAATGAATATGTTTTTCAACCTGTTTCCTTCTAGTAGATCCTTTCCATCTAAATGGCTACTGCATCTCGTGGGGTGCTAGGTACCCGGGCGCTCTCAATACCTGCATTTGGTTTTTTTTTATGCGACCTGACATGGATGGCTATAATACCACACAACTACCGTTATGATATTAGCCCAATACACCACATTCCCTAAGGAATTAAATGCCATGCCAGGACCTTCCCTTTATGGGCACGGCTACATTGAACTGGATGGAAAACACGGACAATTTTTCATTGCCGCTTCGACCATCTTTTCATCCAATGCGATGGTACCAACCCGGGCGGGCTTAAACCCTACCACCTAGTAGGGGACGGGGACCTACAGTTTTACATGGATTCCGAACCATGGAGCAGTACGTACAAAAGTACCATGCCCGGGTACATTTATGGCTTACTTTTGGTACATTATTATAATACATATTTGCTCCTTGACTTTAGCGACCACGAAGTCATACATTCATTGTGTTTCGCGGAAACCTTATCGGACCACAAAAGTTTTGGTTGTTGCTGAAGCCAGGTATATTCCTAGCAATTCTTATCAAACGACTACTGCAAACAAACGTAGCCATTGGAAAACCATTTGGAACCACTCGGCCGATTTACTGATTAAATGTACATCAGTAAATCAATATTTGTGTCTGCTCGTCTTCTTTTAAAAAAAAAAATCAATGCAAATGAGGGCAATATTATAACATTTTTTTTTTAAAGTAAACAACCGTAAACCATTTCAATACCTGTGTGATCGCTTGTTCAAATGGTATCGCTTGCTGGACGTTAGGTTATACTAAATCCAAAACGAGTACTACGCTAATATAATTTAAAAAAATATTTTTAAAAGTTCTTAAGAATTTATACAAAAATGTTACAATCATTTCCTCGCAAAATATTCAGAACGCGAGGCTAAATTTTATGAAGTGTGCTTTTGACGTTGTCCTACGGCCAACGTTTGAAATAACGCAAGCCTTTATTATAGGCTCCGGCGCCGGCGGGGCAACGCGACGCCGACGGCGGCGGCGCGGTGTGACCGTTTCCCAGCACGGCAAACACGGGCGGGGCGGCGGCGCTTGTACTGCAGTTGCATTTGCGAACGGGAACGCGCTTCTTCTCGGCGGAATCGGAAAGCAAACAGCAGCTGCCCCAGTTCCGAGGGCGCGATGCGTCATTATCTCGGCTCGGGGCGGCACATTGAGTGACACATGCGGCATAGTTCTGCGAAGGCTCGGTGCTGGTTAGTCGATTTCCAAACAACCTTAAAAAGAAGAAGCCCGATTTGAAATCAGAGAAAAGCTCAAAGGGAACTAATTACACAGAGATGTAGCCGTGTAATATAATGAAGGTTCTGGTATGGCACCTAGTTCCTGTGTTGGGCTAATATGTGGGAAGTGAGGGTCCCGATGTCTTCAAGTTCGGGAGACCCACTCCGGACGACCCCGCTTCTGCTGCGCAGTTAATTTCCCCGCACGTTGAGTTCGGATTGCTTTCAGGCGAGCGCGGGCCAAAGGTCGCCGGGTACGAGGCCCGGCTTCCGGGAATAGCGGCCGTATACGCGAGGGGTTAGGTGGAGGTCGGTCCGGCGGGGGCGGGTGCGGCTTTCGAAAGGTCACGGTGCATCGTATCTGCAGCGGCGTGGGCGGGCGCGGGGGCGGAGGTGGGGGCGAAAGCGGGTCACGCGGCTGCACTGCGCAGTTCGCACACCCCCCGCCCCGGCGCCCCGGCGGCGGCGGCGGAGGGCGGGTGCCGAGTGCGGAATAACTGCGCAATAAAAGCGACTTGATATATGGCTTTTTAGGGTTCCGTACCCAAAGGGTCAAAACGGAACCCTATTACTAAGCCTCCGCTGTCCGTCCGTCTCAGGGCCTTATCGCATGAACCGTAATAGGTATGCAGCTGAAATATCCACTGAGTGTGTATTTATTTTGCCGCTATAACAATAAATAGGTAAAATAAAAAATAATGGAACCCATACATAAAACGTGATTTTTTTGTGTGTTAAATCTTGTGCGATGATACGGAACCCTTAGTCCGACTCGCACTTGACCGGTTTTTATGTAACACAATAAATACATGGAAGGTTAATACCGCGCCCAGCACACCTCATGGGAGCCTACCCTAGTCGCCTCCTACGACATGCTCGGGACAGGCTCGTATATGGGGTGGGGGGAGGGGGGGGGGGGTCAATGGGTGGCAATGGATGCGGCACTTTATTTCGACCAATTCAAATGTTTTTGCTCGTCCGAAAATTTACCGTGTATCCTGTCCGGCTAAGACATGTAAAAATGCATTATTCGATTTTTAAACAATTTCGAAATTAGTGACGGTACGGGTAATGCATGAATACGTAAAAATATGAATCAGTTTGTTAATAATCAAAACTTTCCCTTACTTTGCCGTAAAACATCAATTCACAGAATTTGTTCCTTTAATTAAAGCGACACTTTTGGCTGGTGTAATAATACGGACTGGGTTATTTTTCTCAAAATCAACGAGCTCGATTCCCGGGTATATATTTATTTAAAACTGCATTGTTTTAGTTTTTAATAAAATCGGCCCCATAACCCCATTTCCCATAGGTTATGATTTGACAATAAAGGCAACTTGAAAAAATCCCTCTGTATATCAGTTGGAGCGGCGATTAAGGCTTAGGTGAATGAGCGTAGTAATATATTTGTACATATACATACTAATATTATAAATGCGAAAGTAACTCTGTCTATTGCGTATTCACGCCTAAACTGCTGAACCAATTTTGATGAAATTTGGTACAGAGATAGTCTGGACCTTGGGAGAGCTTCCTTTTGTGGCGAAAATTAAACTCAAAGGTGGTGAAAAACGGGACGAAATGAAAGTTTGTATGGGGAAGTCGTGTAAGCTAGTTCCATTAATAAGAACCCACCGATTCTTTAGATCCTTTATCTACAGGGTCGGTAAACAATGGTATGAACTCCCTTCCGAGGAATTTCCCCCAATTTACGACCTGGGGTCCTTCAAACGCGGTGTGAAGAAGCACCTGGCCGGCCGGCGTGGTTTTCGCAGCCCCCCTGAAAGTTCGTAAACCCATGGGCGTCGTGGGCACCTTTAGGTCCTGGCGTACGCCATATGCCGCCTTAACATAAAAAGTAATGATAGTAATAATATCCAGGAAATATTTCAGCCCAAAACCAGCCCAAAACGACATTGACCAGAGTAGTTGTTGATTTGGCTATAAAGGGACACTTGGAAAATTCATCTGTATATCATCAGATGGAAGGACGACTTGGACTTAGGCGGATAAGCGGAGTAGTTTATGTATTTTTTCAATGTTGACAGCTGGAGCGCCGCTGCGAGGAGCGACTGACGGAGCGCGCGGCAGCGGCGGCGGCGGCGACCAGCGCCCGTGAGGTGCAGCTCGCCGCGCTGCAGGAGCGGCTCGTGCTGGTGGACGCCGACGCCGCAGCGCTCACGAGAGAGGTCAGTGTCCAGCAACTCCGGGCGCGGCCGGGGCGGGGGACCGTTCCACCTGTTAGGCTGGCCGTGGCTCGAAATCCACGTATGCAGGTGGTGGGTTAATCCCGCCCGGGTCGGTACCATTGCATTGAAAATGAAATGAAATGAAAATGATAATATTCTATATTGCTTACAACCATTATTACATAGTACGCAAAGGCGAGCTTATTGCCAAAGGCAATCTCTAACAGCTAACCTTAGTATTAGACAATATATTAACAGGTAGCAAGAAACATTCAATTACTTAAAACTATCATCATAAACTAAGATCGCATTGAATGAAAAGTGGTTGAGTTGAATCCAGTTCCCGTGTGGTCTCTTGCATGGGTGTGGTATCAGCCATCCATGTCAATTTCGACAAGAAAAAGTGCTGGGCTGGAGCGTCACTGCAATAGCACTAATTGCCATCAGTCAGAAATTTCAACCTCAAATCAAAATACTTCCGAATTCATTTGGGTGTATATCATTTGTTTGTTTTAATTAAGCTAGTGTCTACTGTTTACGTTATTGTCCATGTGTTCACCGTTTTTAGAGTATTTGCTAGATTACTTTTTAGATTTATGTTTTTACCATGTATAGCGTATCATTCTGTGTGTAAGCTGAAGAAGCTGTCACTCATGGGTATACACGGAACACTTCTTCGCTGGTGCGAATCGTACTTATCAACTCGCTCACAATTGGTGGTTTCGAATGGATTCAAATCGGACGTCCATGTTATCCCATCGGGTGTACCTCAGGGCTCACACCTAGGTCCTCTGTTTTTTATCGTTTACATTAACGATATCAGTAGTTATATCAAACACAGCAAATACCTGATTTTTGCAGACGATTTGAAAATTTATAAAACAATAAAATGCTCTGATGACTGTGATGAACTACAAAAAGACCTCGATAGCATTAATAATTGGTGTTCTGACAAAGATATGACGCTAAACCCATCTAAATGCAACTATATATCATTTTCTCGCAAAACAAATTCCTATCACTGGTTATATACCATCAACAATGAACCACTAACTGAAGTATGAGAAATTCTTGATCTCGGAGTTGTTTTAGATAAAAAAATGAAATTTACTGATCACTATGACATAATAATAAAAAAAGCATCCAAAATTTTGGGATTTGTTATTAGACAGTTTAAAATATTTAGAAATTCTAACACTTTAAAATCACTTTACTTTAGTCTCGTGAGACCCATTTTGGAGTACTGTAGCACAGCCTGGAAACCTTGTTACGCCGTACATGCTGCCAGAATCGAACGCATTCAGAAAATATTTTTGTACCATCTATGCTTTAAGGAACAAATAAGTAAGCGTATCACTCACTACCAGGATAGATTAGATTTCTATGGCATTGAAGATCTAGAGAAACGGCGCGATCGGATAGATCTATGTTTTATGCATGGAGTTTTAAATGGGAAAATAGACTGTGAGGACCTTCTACAAAGAATCAAAATACAAGTTCCTCGAAACAGTTGCAGGCTTAAAGACAGAAAAACTTTCTCGGTGAGAAGATGTCGAACAAACATTGGATCACACTCACCTTCTGTCAGGCTTTCCCAACTATCAAACATGCATAGGAACTCCATCGACTTTTTTTATTGTTCCATTCAGGATATTAAAAAGATCTGTATATAAGCATAAGTGGATATATTTTTTTTTAATATCTCTGTTGTTTTTCTTTTTTTTTAAACCATAAATATAGTTACAGTGAGTACAAAAATCAAGGAACAGTAGTACCTGTATCACTTTTTGGAAATCTTATTATTTTGCTTATTGGTTATTGTCTTCTCGTTTATTATTTTCTCTTTTATTATTATTAATTGTTTTGCATATTTTATAGTTCTTCTTCAAGCAAATTAAATTAAATTGATTTGTCATATTTACTTGTAAGGAAGCTGTGTAGGCCTATAATTAACATGTACACACTAATTTGTTATTTGTAGTAGTGAAACTATGAAACTGTTTTGTGTATTATGTTGTTGGCATACCAAATAAATAAATAAATAAATAAATAAATCTAATAAAAAAATATGGTTATGGTGCTGTCTCTACAACAAACACAAAAACAACAATCGTTGTTATTAATATTATGTCTTCCTACAGAACCAATACGGTGAAAACAAATAAATAAGTTAATGAATAAATAAGAAAAACAGCTAATCTGGTTGTATGTAGCTGAACGCCCCCTCTTGTGTCCCGCGCCGCCGTCTCTATGCGGATCGGATCGGCTCCCGATTCCCGATCCTGCACTCCCTGCACCCCATTGCAGCTCCAGGGGCGCGGCTCGCCTCGCGGCTTTTCTTATTTATTCATTAACTTATTTATTTGTTTTCACCGTATTGGTTCTGTAGGAAGACATAATAATAAAAAAAAATATTATTGAACGCCCAAACGGTTAATGGAGCGTTGCATATTATTGAGTTAGAGAATACGCGGCGCTCCAATTCTTGTCGCATTCAGAAAAGTGAACGATGTGATTCAATATTTCGTATCTGTCAGTCGGTTTGAGTGGGGTCAAAGCGATAAGGGGGCCATTTGTGAATGACACGCCTGGCACGCAGTGACACTGTGCAGCCCGCCACGGCGGGGCGGCGGTGTCGGCTCGCTCGCTGCGCGACAGCGCGCCAGTGAGACTCGTGCCTACTCTATTGCTGACCTCGGGGCTTCGTAGCTCGTCTGGGTAAAGCGTGAACGTAGATCACGCAGAATCCAAAGCAGAAATCTACCAGGGGCTTCGACACCGCAATTATCGGAATTAAATACTTAGCCTGGTTTTCACCAACTGCCGATACCATAGGTTGGTGCAATCCGCCCTCAAATAGTAAATTTCCGAAATAAGAGTAGAAAAACTATACCTTTTTTTAACAGTACACAAACAATGCAGTGTCTGCTGTTGCATTCTCGCATCAAAAAATCAGGTAGTTCATTAATGAAATAATTTTAGGCCCGTCCCGGCGGGACTAACTCATTCGCGGGCACGGTTCAAACATGCTATTGCGCTCTGGTACCTTCTCTGTTTCAAAGAATAAGACAGGCTCCGTGATGAGGAGGATGCAACATGTCTACAAGTCAGACAATGCGCATAGTGTTTGATGTGGTAAGATTTACGAAAATTTTAATTTCAAAACGACTTATAGTTAAAAGAAAACTACGACCGTTGTAGTCAAAATTCTAACAAAAACCAAATGGATTATAAATCTTCATGAAACAAGCTATGTCTGATGACAATTTTTTTTAAGTTGGTATTATTTTATCGTTGAGTAATCCATCTCCAAAGTTATTGTATAAAACGCGCGAAAAATTCGAACTTTCGGACCTAATGACTTAGAAACCAAACACAATTTTACAATTCCAATGGTCATCAGACATCTAGTTCGATCAAATAAAGCTATTTTGAGTAAAATTTTGGATCTCTGACAAGAAATATGGGCAAGATCTTCTTTCCCCTTTTGTATGGGGAGTTGAGCGGGAAGGCCCACCTTAAGGTGGCCCAACCCGGCGGGCCTAACTCATTCGCGGGCACGGTTTAAAACCGTGTTGTTGCGCTCTGGGACCTTCTCTGTTTCAAAGAATAAGACAGGCTCCGTGATGAGGAAGATGCAACATGTCCACAAAAAAGACAATGTGCATAGTGTATGATTTGGTAAGATTTAAGAAAATTTTAATTTCAAAACGACTTATAGCTAAAAGTAAACCACGACCGCTGTAGTCAAAAATCTAACAAAAACCAAATAGATCATAAATCTTGATTAAATAAGCTGTGTCTGATGACTAATCTTTTTACGGTGTTCTAACTTTATCATTGCGTAATCCACCTCCAAAGTTATTATTACCTATGCAGCTCCAGCGTAATATGCGCTGTGCTCAGCCACCCAAAAGCAACGGATCCAGGCTCAACAGAACATCTCTCTGCGGGTGAACGTCGGAGCCGGGCGGTATGTCAGGAATGACGTTATCGCCCACGACCTGCAAATCCCCCCGGTGGAGGTGCTCGTCGCGGAGCTCGCGAGTCGCATGTTCGAGCACGCGGTCGCTTCGCCACACCTTCACCTGGTTAATATTGCTCCCCTGCATGCAAGACCGCCTGACGGGCGTCCACTCCCGCGAGAGCTGCTGGAGGGCTCCTAACCATTAAGTTGAGAGCTCCCTTAAACCAGACCTGCAACAACGAGATGCCCAGCCTGCCGCTAGCTCATAGCGGCCACCCATGACCGGCAGTGCTTCATGCCTGCCGAGAAGAAGCCCGGGCAAAAGGGGCATCCCTATGGGCCCGCACCTGCACCAACTCATTAGATGCAGAAGACCCCACTACTAGTACTAACAACCAAATAGATCATAAATCTTGATTAAATAAGCTATGTCTGATGACTATTCTTTTTACGGTGTTCTTATTTTATCATTGCGTAATCGACCTCCAAAGTTATTGTATAAAACGCGCGAAAAATTCGAACTTTCGGACCTTATAACTTAGAAACCAAACACAATTTTACAATGCCAATGGTCATCAGAAGATTTTGGATCTCTGACAAGAAATATGGGCGTGATCTTCTTTCCCCTTTTGTATGGGGAGTGGAGCGGGATGGGCCACCTTAAACTTCCATTCTGAAACTGCGCAGTGCAAATTGAGGTTGCGTGAACGCGCAGTAGCGTTTCCAACACGACGATGCGGCGCTCGGCATGTAATGGAAACTTTCGGCGATAAGATAAATAATGATATGCGCGAGGCCAAAGTTGGGCATTCGCTCACGTGAACGCACCTCGAGTCGCATTCGCTTGCGTGAGGTCAGTTCGACGAGCAGTCCGCTCATCCAAGATGCGTTACCGACGATGCTGCGCCGCCGTCTATTAGAAAAAAAACCGGTCATTTGTGAGTCGGGCTCGCACACGAAGGGTTCCGTACTATCGTACAAGATTTATCACAAAAAAAAAATATTGTATGAGGGCCCTTTTCATTTTAATATATTTTTTTTATTTATTTGTTGTTATAGCGGCAAAATAAATACATACTCTGTCAAAAAGCTGCCTACCTATTACGGTTCATGAGATACAGCCCTGCGACAGACGGACGTACGGACAACGGAGGCTTAGTAATAGGGTTCCGTTGGCACCCTTTGGGTACGGAACCCTAAAAAACTGTAAACGGTGTTCACGTTTTTTTTATGCAACCCGACATGGGTGGCTAATACCACACAGCTACCGTTATGATAATAGCCAAATGCACCACATTCCCGAAGGAATTAGGTGCCATGTCAGAACCTTCCCTTTATGAGCACGGCTACATTGAACTGGTTGGAAAACACGGAATGTTTTTTATTGTCGCTTCAACCATCTCTTCATCCAATGCGATGGTACCAACCCGGGCGGGCTTAAACCCTACCACCTAGTAGAGGAAGGGGACCTACAATTTAACATGGTTTCCGAACCAGGCAGTTGCTCGCATTCGTGACGAAATGCACTTATACGACTCAGAACGAGAAAGAAAGTGGTGCATGCGACGATTTGATCTAAATGCTACTTCTTAACAGAGTTGTTACCCTATCAATTCTCCATACTACGGGCGATAACTGTTTCCATGCTCTGAATGATTTACTAGGTTTTTAAAAATTTGGATTCTAAAATGTATTATAGAAATCTATGTCTATATGTTTTAATTTTATTCATTCATCTTTTAGTTTGGAAAATATTGGCTAATGAACATTGGGAAAAAGTTGTCTTTTTTTATTTTTATTTTCGATTTTTTTTACCGAAAAATACAATATTTACCATAAAAATCAAAACATACACGGACATAGAATAAAGCTTTCTAAAGTGATAAAAAAAATTGATTCAATTCTGACATAGTTAAGGGGTAGGGAAACGTTAGAGCCTGGAATACGATTTCGCTATTTTAATGGCAGTCGCCGTGCAACTGTGGACAAAGGATGCATTTCAAAAAAAAATTCAAATCTTAAATTTCCTGTGACTTCACGACAGCCTTAACATTTTTTTCGTAGAACACTTTAAGGCAAAAAACAAGAACGAAAGAAACAGCCACCCTCAGTGCAAATGGATTAGAAATAGAACTTACATAACTAACAATAATACAAAAATATGTATAGTCTTACAAGTATTCTCTGGTGTAAAAGCTCAGTACAAAAGCATCGTACAATCTTGTACGATGATACGGAACCCTTCGTGTGCGAGTCCGACTCTCACTTGACTGGTGTTTTATACGGTTTTTTTTTATTTCTCTGCGTACTTTAATCATAAAAACAGTTTTTTGGGTTGGCATAAAGGGAAAAAATCCCAACTGTAAATCCCTCCATTAAATTAATGTTAGGCTGTTTAGAAGATAATACATACGTACTGCATAGATGGCCCGAATAGAGCAAAGGTATTGGAATCGTACCTGTGCACGCCGATGGTCAAAATCCTAATTTTATTAGGGTTCTGTACCCAAAGGGTGCCAACCTAACCCTATTACTAAGCCTCCGCTTTCCGTCCGTCCGTGCGTCCGTCCGTACGTCGGTCACAGGACTGTATCTCATGAACCGTAATAGGTAGGCAGCTGACATTTTCACAGAGCGTGTATTTATTTTGCCGCTATAACAACAAATAGGTAAACATTTGTGTGTTACATCTTGTCTGATGATACGGAACCCTTCGTGTGCGAGTCCGACTCGCACTTGGCCGGTTTTTTTTTCCTAATTCAATGTATCCGTGCTTGAGATGTGGTCTTGACAAGGCGGCACCTATACATATTTTGTTCCTTCGGAAATGCGTTGAGCGAAAATTTGGGCAGCATCAATAAAGGGTGAGATAAGTTGTATTACACCATGCAGCTGTATAGTGTGAGTCGTAGGGTGTTACGTGTGTGCGTAAGGATGCGCGGGTACACACACGTAGGGACGAGCGAGTGTTGGCGAGGAAACTGTAAACATACGCGGTTCCGCGGATCGTTCAACTTTGGCAATGGGGCCGGTGGCTGACCTCGGCTGCCAGCTATTCAAGATCTGCATACATTAATATTTTTTTGTGCTTCGATTGGAGCAATTCCTTTTACATCCATGGCAGAAGTGTATTCATGTGTGTGATATCGCTCATAGAACTCGCAAACAAGATACCGTTAACCTCAAACTGTGGCTACAGAAAGCTTTCGGTAATGTCTGAGGTAGCATTACAGCTCTTGGTGTATGGCTAGAGGACTTGCCTTTCATGCGAGACGTTATGGGTTCAGAATCTCGTCCCGGTCATGCACCAATTTCTTTCTTTTTCTGAGTTGAATAAGTGCTTTTCGTTACGAATGCGCGCTGTTCCATGGTTCGGAACCCATGTCAAACTGTAGGTCTCCTTCCCCTACTAGTAGGTAAAAGTTAAGCCTGCCCGGGTATTTTGCCACCGTATTTTATGAAACTATGGTTGAAGCGGCCATGAAAAATTGTCAGTAAAGGGAAGGCTCTGGTATCCCACCAATGATGTATTGGGCTGATATAATGACGGTAGGTAGAGTATTTATTAGCCATCCATGTCTGGTTCCATTAAAAAAACATGTCAGTCCGTTAGCAAAATATTACCATCGAAGAATTCTATGCTGCCCTGTCAGATATTAGTTCAGCTCCACCTCACCAGCTGTAGTAGGATTTTGTGGTTTCTCGATTAAGGTGGCCCAATACGGCGGGTCTAACTCATTCGCGGGCACGGTACAAAACCGTGCTGTTGCGCTCTGGGACCTTCTCTGTTTCAAGGAATAAGACAGGTTCCGTGATGAGGAAGATGTAACATGTCCACAAAAAAGACAATGTGCATAGTGTATGATTTGGTAAGATTTACGAAAATTTTAATTTCATAAAGACTTATAGCTAAAAGTAAACCACGACCGCTGTAGTAAAAAATCTAACAAAAACCAAATAGATCATATCTTGATTAAATAAGCTATGTCTGATGACTAATCTTTTTAAGATGTTCTTACTTTATCATTGCGTAATCCACCTCCAAAGTTATTGTATAAAACGCGCAAAAAAATCAAACTTTCGGACCTTATAATTTGGAAACCAAACACAATTTTACAATGCCAATGGTCATCAGACATCTAGTTCGATCAAATAAAGCTATTTTGAGCAAAATTTTGGATCTCTGACAAGAAATATGGGCGTGATCTTCTTTCCCCTTTTGTATGGGGAGATGAGCGGGATGGACCACCTTAAGTATAATCCTAGTATCGTCTGGATTAGGTAACAATGACGGTAGCCGTTTTTTTTTATTAGTTTGATTAGTTTTTGAGATTATTTCTCGATCCCGCGTGACAATCTGTCCTTACAATTCCGGCAACTCATTTTAAATATGCCTATATTTTTGTCCATAAGTTGTGTTATCTTATTGCATAATGTTGTTAAAAGATACTTGAACATTCATGAACATCATCCGCTTAATCTTATCACTTCGGCCTGTTCCAATGTACACAAATTACCCTGTCATTATTAATATTTACGGTCAAGGAAAATGTTGATTGGGTTGCATAATATCGTATAGGCTATTAGGTTCCAGTTAAGTTTATTTAAGTTTTTTTAAATCGAATGTTAGTCAATTTACAAAGTGGCACAGCACTGTTTAGCGGATTTGATTAACACAGCTAAGGAGAACCCGAAAATGTTATTCACTGGGCGTTATTTTCTAGGCCACACTCAGTGACACGAGCCTGAATACTGCTGTTAGATTTACATTAGGCCGGGGATTAATGAATGAATATTAAATAAATTTAATGCAATTTTATGTTAAGTTTTTTTTTTTGTTTTGTTTTTTTTTAAATACTTTTTTTGTTATATTATTCTCATTTACATTATTTTGGTTCAGACTAAAAATCACAGATAACCCACCCTCTTTCTCTCTCTCTCTCTCTTACACACACACAGACACACCCTCACATCTCAAACACACCTTAAAACACTCACACTACACCCTCACATCCTTCCAATTCCTTTTTTTATTTGTGAAAACTTGTTAGGCTATTTTTTTATTATATTGTAATTTGTGAATTTGATGTTTTGTTAGCTGTAAGTTTTCCTTCCAATAAAAATAAATAAATAAATAAATTACATTGTTTATGATTTATCGTAACGTCAAAATGTATGGTGGTTGCGTCCATCTGTCAAGCGATAAAGGCGGATAGGAAACATATATATACATATTAGCGATTAGAAATTAGAATTTTCAATATGAATACAGAAAGCATTATAAATTTACTATACCTTAAAAAGGTATAGTAAAAGTTTGCGCACTAAGTAAGTGCGTCGCTTTTTTTCAATAAATATTATATATTTGCATAGAATCGACCGTGAAGCAAGGACACTTAATTAAATAAAGACAGTTATAAAAAGAACTTACATACTGAATATAATGCAAGCAGTTCCTTGTTCTTTTTCAACTGTCTTTCTTTAATTAATACGTCTTTGCTTCAATGTCGATTCTGCATGCATATTCATCTCATTAGTTTCGATATGCTGATATAGTTTTAGCAAGACAAACAATTGTTATTTATTGATATTGAAAGCGCGACGGCATGAATCCTACATTAGCATAAACGTGACAAACAACCGACCGACAAACAACAGATAGAAAACAGACTGCAGCGCAGGAGGCAACGGGGTGGTGTGCGAGCGCAGGCAATATGTGACTTCTAGTGGTTTAGTGTGTGTGACAAAATGGAGCACCGTCTCTGCACATTAGTTTACTCTCAACTAGTGTGGTACATCCCTAATTTTGTACCACTATTAAAGGTGATGGTGCTTATAGCTCTCGTATAAGCGGGTCGTGGCTCAGTGGAGAGTAGACTTGCCTCTCATGCCAGAGGTCATGGTTTCAATCCCCGCCCCGTTCATGCAACCCTTTCTTTCTTTTTCTGTTTCCTAGCATCACGCCGGGTCCAGCCATCGCCCCTCTCTCTCTCTCTCAACCATATTTTAGGGAAAGAGGTGACCCTGACCAAGGTTCGCAATCCATGCATGAACTATGGGTCCCCTAGGTGGTAGGGTTAAGCCCGCCCGGGTTGGTACCATTGTATTGGATGAAAATATGGTCGAAACGGCTAATAAAAATTGTCCGTGTTTTCCATCCCGCTCAATGTAACCGTGCTCATTATGGGAAGGTCCTGGCATGTCACCTCATTCCTTCGGGGACGCGGTGTGTTCAGGTAATATGATGGTGGTAGAGATATTAGACATCCATGTCAAGAAAAAACCGGACAAGTGTGAGTCGGACTCGCACACGAAGGGTTCCGTAACATAGTATAAGATTTAACAAAAATCACGTTTGTTTTATGGGGCCTCCCTTTAATTACTTTAATTTTTTTATGTTATCTATTTGTTATTATAGCGGCAAAAGAAATAGACATTCAGTGAAAATTTCAGCTGCTCACCTATTACGGTTCATGAGATACAGCCCTGTGACAGACGGACGGACGGACGGACGGACGGACGGACGGACGGACGGACGGACGGACAGCGGAGGCTTAGTAATAGGGTTCCGTTGGCACCCTTTGGGTACGCAATCCCAAAAAGCTAAAAGTCGCCTTCATCATTTGTGTTTTTTTTTCTTGAACTCCTAAACCGAATAATCGCTCGCTTGGTGTTTATCACAGACTACATAGAGGATACTACTCTTTATACTTGAACGTGAGAAAGTGAACAACCGCCGGTGTCTTTTTTGATCTTGTCTATAAATAAAGCGTTATTTGCGATTCTCTGCTGTCTCTTATGATATGTTGTTTGTGAGCATTATCATCGCTCGAATGCGTTGAACTTGACTTTTGAGTGGGTGCGAGGTCAACGCTGAACTCGAGATATATGTAATCGAATGAACACCATATTCAAAAGGCAAGCTCAAACGCCCCACAGCTACGAGCCGCTCAAGATGGGCGCATTCGTTGTTTTCCGGTTAAAGTGCAAAGAATCTGCACTCTCATTGTTTTCCCTACAAAATGTGTTTGTCGAGCGAGATTGTATCCCCACCGCACGTGCCGCGACCCCGACCCCGCACCGCCTCCCACCGCCGCACCGCCCCCGTTAGACAAACATCTATCTCGGTTAGTCAATATTTTGATCGGCAGACTCGGCAACGAGGTCGCCAGTGTTTGTCAGACCTCTACACTTCACCCCTGAAGAGCGCGCAAACACTGCAGCTAGGGGGGAGCGGTGCGGGCGGGAGCGGACTGCGGGGGCTCTGCCGGCGCCGCCGACGCGATCGCGTGTGGATAGCCGACTTTATGGCGGATGTATTTCCGGTGGAAAATGTGTGCACAATATTTGTGCAGGCCTTGGAAGAAGGAATTTTCATCCAATATTAGGACGGCAAAGCAAATGGGAAGAACAATGGAATGAAAGTGTGCACCTTTGATATATTTATTCTTGCAAGTATACCAGCTATTGCCGGCAGCTTTGCTCGCATATAAAATTGTTGTTAAAACAAGCTTTTGTAATGGAACTAAATTACAATTAATAACTTTTTGTATGTTTACTACATAAATGAAAATTCTAGCAAGAAAGCAAAGCATGCTTCCAGATCCATGATATATTTCTGGTCTCTTATTAGCTCGACGCAGTTTCGCACAGATGTAAACACCCTTTAGCGGTGCTCGTAAATAGTTTACAGTTAAGAAATAATTAACACACAAATTTCCATTTTTTTTATTATTAACTCTAACACTTATAACTTTAATGGCAGGATACTTTAATGTTCTATTTCTAACTGACTTTTCCCGCAGATGTGTCATTATGAAATACCCCACAGGAGGAAACTGTTCCGGTTTACTCTATCGCTGTCGATTTCCACGACGATTCCAGTCCATAAATAAACGAGAACACACAACGGCTCACACTCAATGCAAATTGTAATCACTCAAGTGCGCCTGCAGTATCGTGTCCTTGACGGCGGCAAACACGAACTTCATGTTTTCGGTGTCGGTGGCACAAGTGAAGTGCGTATACACAGACTTGTCGGGGTCCGGGTTGAGATCCAGGTACATCTGCTTGATGAAGTCCCGCGCGGCGATCGCGTCGCGCCGCGGCCCGCTGTACTCCGGGAAGTAATCGACCAAATGCGACAGCAGAACCTTCTCCTCGAGCACGTCTCGCTTGTTCAGGAACAGGATCACCGACGACTGCACGAACCACGAGTTGGTAATGATCGTCCGGAACAACGCCTTCGACTCCTCCATCCGGTTCACCCCGTGCGCCTCGTGCAGCGACTGGTCGTACTCGCTCAGCGACACCAGGAACACGATCGACGTTACATTCTCGAAGCAGTGGATCCACTTGCGCCGCTCGGAGCGCTGCCCGCCGACGTCCACCATCCTGAAGCGGATCTCCCCCACTTCGAAGCGGTACTCGATGATGCCTTCGGTGGGCACCCTCACGCGCAGGATGTCCTGCTCGGTCGGCAGGTAGCCGTCGCGGGCGACGCGCGGCATCGCCGCGGCGAAGTACTTGGCCGAGTCGATGAGCTGGTACTCGCGGCGGCGGTCGTAGCACTCCTGGACGCCTCGGTCCGCCCACAACGCCTCTATCGCTCCGAAGTAATGCGCATCGAGGGTGGTCACTTTTCCCACTTCAATCGACCAGATCAAATCAGCATTGGCCGAGTTGGCGGGGTCGTCGTACTTTATGTGGAGGTATTCCATGGCGTTGGTGATGCTTTGCATCGCCTGCAGGATGTTCTGATGGACGAGGGGGATGAATTCGCGTCTGTCGTCGTCGTCGTAGCCGGTACCGTGAATAATCCTCATTTGCTTGATGAAAGTGGACTTGCCCGACTCGCCGGTTCCCAACAGGAGCAGCTTTATTTCACATCTCGACTCCCGCCTGTCTTTCTTGATCTGACGCTCGATTTCCTGGTTGATTTTCTTCTGTTCCTTGTCTTCGATCGATAGACAGCATGCCATTATTTACAAGTTTACTTACATCACGTCGTGACTTATTCCAGATTCGATTTAGTTGCGGGAATTTCACACTTTAGCAATTCTCAATGTGTTTAGTATTACTTCATATATATATTTATTTCTCGGTTAAACACAACTGCCGGCCGTCCGTGTCAAAATAACCATTACAATGACACACATCAAGCTGCAAAAGAGGAAAGACATGAGGTAATTCAACATTGCGGTTGATGTGCAACCAATAATGCGGTTTAGTTTGCGTTAACTTTTCCTCTCCGTGACAATTTTCAAAGCCTCCGAGGCACTGGATAGGTAACAGTTTTGACCGTTTGGAGGCAGAACGTGGTTAGGATACTACGTGAAACGGGTACCCTTCATACATAGTAGAGTTATTTACGCTCGGGTTGGTTACAATACAAACGTATTGAATGAAATATGTTCGAAGAGTGACGATGAAAAATTGTCCGTGTTTTTATGCAATAAAGGAAGGCCCACATACCATCTAGTTCACAAGCGGCATGTTTGGCTGATATCACTGTATAGTGTGGTTTTAGCCACCCATGTCTAGAGTTACATAAATAAAGATGATATAAAAATATAGGAAGCCGTCGCTGCCCAAGACTTCAAAATGGCAAAATCATTTTGCAATGTAAAGCTTGTTACCATGGCAAGTAAATAGTAATTTAAGTTTGTAATTAAAAGGTCCTTAAACTATTTAATAAATACCGAAAAATACCCGGGAAAGAGAAAAGATAGAAGCAGTTCTATTGACTCTGTGCAATAGGCTTAATAATTTATGGTTATTATTACTAACCACCTCATATTAGGGTGCACGTATTTGATATCAATTCAAAAGAGCAATACTTCACCGCGGGTAACGTACATAACACCACATTTTAAATTACACATCTACTGTAACGGCATCACCACACATCGGACTTTGACCCACATACGTTTTCCTTGCAAATGCCTGTCCTACTGTGGCGTTTACGGTGATGCGCTCCGTACAATATTCACTATTATTCAGAAGCGAATAAAAACGTAAAACATGATACTGGGGGTCCATTCAGGTAAGAGTGAGTAGCTCGGAAATATTTAATTATTTAAATAACGGAACCGTTATTGATACTTCCAACGTATTTACGAGACAGACCAGATGTTTACCTAACTGTAATGATGTTCAAGAAGTGTGGAAACATTAACTATTTAAAAAAGTGAGTTGATATTTAGTGACGAATCCGAACTCACCCTTGCTCTGAATGGATCCCCTGCGCATAAAGTACGAATACGGAATGATATAATTCATACAAATTAAAATTAGTAAGTATCTACTAATAGGTAACATGCTATCGAGGTCTATAGTGAGCTTGCCATTCTACTTTTGAGCATGTTTAGCATGAGAAAGAAACGAAACTCCGACTGGTACATGTTTGTTCGCTTATCGCATTCCAAAACGTGAGTGTATGACTCAAACAGGGCCCCCAACTCGCGACTTTTCGGTGCTCCTGCGGCCGCCTATTGACTTTGTATGCATGCATTATCTACCTCACCGCTAATCTCTCATCGAGTTGCCGCGAGCCCATATTATTAGCTCGTTTCAATACGGAGAGCGGATGTCGGTATTGGCCCTGCAACCGATAAGCGCATCCGTCCGCTAGCATCCCCGCCGCAGATTAGCAGCATCACTCTTATCTCTGGATGTTGTAGTGCACTGTATATTTACAAGAGTCGCTCCATTCATGCTGACTTGAGGGTTATCTCTAATGTTGTTCACTGATACTGAGCATTTTCCACTGCATGAATGGTGCAAGGACTGTTTATTGCGAGTTCAATGCACTGTCGTGTTTTCTTTGATTTCAGTGTGTTTTGACATGTTGTTTTTCTTTTCGAATCCAACAAATGTTGTTCTCGAGCATGGCATGTTAGTTTTTATTATGCGTGTACTATTAGCGTTGCCATTAGACAGGTTTTGTCTTGTGCTTGTCTTATTAGTTCTAGATCGTTCTAGTAGATCTGAAAATACCTGTAGCATTTCAGATCTCGTCTCATTTTAATAATGAAATTTAAATAATGATGTAATCGATATACGCCCGGTTCCATCACATCCAGTTACAAAAGTCCCAAAGTTATCTTTCGGTTACACCATACAAAAATACAATGTAACCGAAAGTTAACTATCGGATTTCAGGTAGCTTGAGGTTGTGAAAACAGGGGTTAATGAAGTAATTAAATTAGATGAAATAATGAATTATTTTTGACCAGGCCTGACTGTGGGACACCATAATTTTAACCTCTTTGGTCGTATGGCTTCCCGCGCATAACTATAATCTTAAACAGCTTGTGGACAATTTTGAGATTACCGCGGTCGTTAGACATGTTTGAAAAATGTTACGGCTTTTCTCGCGGCTGGAAGTGACATTCTCCGACGTTTCGAGCTAATAATTCTGCCCGTTGTAAAGGAGGTCGTCTGCTGCGTACGAACGAGGCGGATGCCTCCTTGACAACGGGCTGAATTTATCGCTCGAAACGTCGGAGAATGTCTCTTCCCGCCGCGTGGAAAGCCGTAACATTTTTCAAACAAGCTTGTGGACAGATATAGTGACCGTATTCAATTCTGTAATTATTCTTTGGAAAAGAACATCCAGTCTTCCCCACGTATTGTTTATTGTTTATTCATCGTCCATATTCAGTACACTGTACTCGGATTTGTTATATTTTATCGTTAAATGTAACATTAATAGCGAAGAAGAAAGGGCAAGAAACTTCGCTGGGTTTTTTCAACGGGTTGACCGTTTCGGTAGTTTAGTTGCGGGAGGTGAGCGTGCATTACAGCTCCATGTCGTGATGTCCGCTCTCTATTTGCCACATTGTCCACGTGGCACTCGCCATTAAAAGCACTAAAGCTTTACGCGAAGGCGGCTAGAACTACGGAGTTCCTCACGTTCTTGCGTTTAGTGAAAATAGCGTCTCCCTTTGCGTAAAACCATGCGGTTGGACATTGGGGGCGCTATAAACAACGAAGGGAATTCGATTCTGAACATAACCATCGCCTGTCTACGTAGCTGGCAAGACTGGAACGAACATAGGCTTAGAATGTATAGACATACAGAGTCAACTGACGGATGAGACCAAAATTGTTTCATACAAAATGTACTGAAATTTCTTTTATTTAAAAAAAAACCTAAATCGCTGTGTAGCTTCAAAATAATAATCTGAAGTTATGATTTAAGTTTTATTTTGAAATAATGAGGAAAGTTTATTTATTTATTTATATAAGTTTATTGCACTCAAAAAAACATTCGGGCAAAAGGTACAACTTAATGCCGGAGGCATTTTCTACCAGTCTACCTTTGGGTATCGTGAGCAGTAGTGCGAGTAGTAACTATGGAGAAATAGCTTTAGAGGAAACATAATTCCTACACAATATACAACAAATACACATTATACTTAAACCTTAAAATTTAAAGAAATCATAAAGACAGAAAATAAGCTTTGAGATTTTTTTTAAAAACATAGATAGAGGGAGAATTTCGTAAATGGGGAGGTAGCTGATTCCACTGCCTCGCAGCGTGCACTGTAAAGGAGTCTGAATACGTGGAGGATGTGTGCGAGGGAATGGCCAGTACCGAAGAGCCGGTCGATCTAAGTGGGAGACCATGTGAGCAAAGATATGAAAACCGATTACGAAGGTACGAGGGAGCATTGGGATCATTAAGGATGCTGTAGAGAAGTGAAAGGACATGAGTATTCCTTCGGTGACGAATATCGAGCCATTGAAGACGAGTTCGGAATTCAAGAGATGTGATCAAATTTACGAAGCCCAAATACGTAGCGGATACACACGTTGAGGAGGCGGTCGAGTTTGTTAAGGAGCTCTTGATTGAGGTCAAGATAGCACACGTCACCATAATCAAGTAAAGGGAGAAGCAAGGATTGTGCAAGCGTAATTTTGGTAGCGAAAGGAATAAAGTTCTTTAAGAGTTTCAGAGTATGCATGCTAGCAAACATTTTGCGGCTTACTTGACTAACTTGTGGTTGCCAAGACAGAGTTTCGTCGATCATGAGTCCCAGGTTTTTCACGCATTTAACGTAAGGAAAGTTCAGAAATTTGATCGAAAAACAATCAGTAGGTCACCCCTTATTACCATCAAAAAAGGGTTTTTGTCCGGGCTTTTTACTCCCGTTCACTAAACAATCTATAAATGCACAAGTCATCATGTTTTATTTAAGGGAAACTAGAAAAATCGTAAAGATTTCACAAAAAAACATTTCACATTCCATGAACGCGACTCCAATGTATTGATAACGGTTTCAGAAGTGGTCTCATCGGGATGTGTTCCATCTCCCTCTAACTCGCGGTAGTGGTACTTGAGTTGACGTTTCACTCCCACGCTTTGTTCGTCTTGTAAGCACAGCGCGCTATGCTAGGTCTATGGGAACGACACGCCTGTCCTGTCTCGCTGTAAGGCCTCTCCATGGGGTTAGGAAGACTTCATTTTGGCATTTGTCAAGACGCCATGTCCCGAGTCTTGTGACGGTGTTAGCATATTCTGTGGTGTTCGTTCAGAATGTGCAAACTTACAAATAGTGTAAACAAGCTACATCGAAAGCGGGTCATGAGGTCAGCGGGCCGTCCGTCGTGTCGGGGCACTCCGTGTAGCATTATTTATTCTGTGGTGTAACGCATCCGTCGGGGCAGTCCGCGTGCATTTGGCCAACAGCGGTTATTACCCATGAATGTAAACACTAGCGGTAACCGTGTCTATTGATGTTTACTTGTTCGCAATGACTAAACAAATACGTCGGCTGCAAGTACAATTATTCGTAAAGCAATAAAAAATCGCGCAGAATTAAATACGGGAAACTACCTCAATATGGGCTAAAAAGATACCCTTATGGTCTAGCTCTGGTGTCTGTCGGTTACGCGCATTTTGTCCCGAGTTCTTCTCCTATTAACGGTGGTGTGAAAATTCTGAAAAAAAAAACCATTATTAGCAACACTTATGCAGTTGTGCACCAACTAATTACTTTCGCTCAAAACGTCATACTTTCTGAGAAAAAGCTAGATTTATGAAGCGCTCATTTTGTATGGAACTGTGACAGTGATGGGACCCTCGGTACGTGAACGCTTTCACACTTGACCGGTTTTTTAATGTCAATCTGGTATCTGGTATCGCTGTCCCGAGTGACCAAGGGTGCTCGGAGCCAGTCAAATAACACGATACCACGCTCAGCGAGGCGCCACAACCATTCGACTTGCGGACTTTTGCAGAGCTACCGATCAATTACCTTCGAATTATCCCAGGTTGACGGTTTTCCTTGTAGGAGGCAGCGTTCGCAAGCGGAAAATCTGCAGGTGGCCATCTCAATGTGCTCGCTGCAGCTTTCAGACTTTTCGAGTAAAACTCTTCAGCTTGCCTGCGTTAAAGGCGTAGGACGTTTGGCCAGAACCATTCTCCAGCGCACTTTCCCTATGTATACCAATTTATATTCGGAACGGTCCAATGCCCTTCTGCAATTAAGCTCTTCTAGTATTGTATACCTTATTTTATCAGGATGTATACTTAATTAGCTAGAAGCTCTTTCAATCCTTCTTTCACAGCAAACGATTCTGTTCTATAGACTTTTCTCGCAATTTGATTAACTATGTTTGTTACCTTTCAAGTTAGGGTTATGGAAAGTTGAAAATTCAACCTTTGAGATATAGAATAACTTAAAATATTTGAAATTCCGACAGATATGAAATCTTAAATTGAAAATAGTTTTGGGCGGCTATGATCTAATTAAATTATTCAAATAAAACTTTCTTGTTTATTTATTTATTTATATAAGTTTATTGCAGTATTTAGAGCTTTAAAGGAAACCGTAAATAAACAATATGCAATATAGTGTGAGATGCAAGAAAGCTAAAATTAATAAATCTAAATAATTATGGATATATAATTTAATATTTCATTATATAAAAATAGGAATACAGTGAATAACAGCAAACGTTGGATAAGGTTTAGACATATAAGCCAAGGCTGCATGTCAAAAGTAAATAAATAAAAAGTTTTTATTTTTTATGGACCGTGCGAGTGTCCGTTACGTTGCGCCATGAAATCTCGAGGATACTTGGATCAACTGTTTTTTTACTATTGCATTTTGTCTTATGTTCTTGTTTTCTCATCGGTGGTCACAGTAGGAATGTAAATATCTATGACTGCGTTACCAACGAGGCATTGCCTCAAGGCAATATGGCGGTCTGTTGGGTAATTGACGAATTTACAACAACAACAATACAAGTTTGCAAAAAGGCATTTGCAGCACGTATTTATGGTATAATGACGACCTTCTGACGGAGCACCCGGCAATTCTAGCAACGCGACGTAACGACATAATGGTGTACGTATCGTAAAATAATAACACTAGATATAATCTGTTTGTGGAAGCGGCCGTGACACGGGGAGCGCGTCCTGCTATTTCCATTGACAATAGCATTGCAATCGAAGCGAGTCACATTTTCACGATTGCAAACGCTTCCGAGGCCCGTGTGTCGTTGCGTCCTTACGGGGTCTAATCCAGTGAATCGTAGTTATAACAAGAAAGAGTAAGATGACGAGAAAAAGTGACGAGAATCGAGAAAAGAGTGTTAAGATGGTTTGGACATATGGACCGAATAAGTGCACAACTTCCTTTGGGAATGCGCTGTTACAATAGCGTGGTGGCAGACTCACCATTATTTTAAACTTATTATACAAACATAGTGACCGACTATATTTTCTGATCGACTTATAAACGGCAGTATCCGGTATCGGCCAAAAGGATGACAGCACCTTTATGATTTCATGGCTGATGCTCCCGAAATCTTTTTGGAAGGTTACACTATTATAGAAAACAGAATCAGAACGCCATGTTTAGAATGATCTCAGCTGTAAAAAAACCGGCCAAGTGCGAGTCGGACTCGCACACGAAGGGTTCCGTACTATCGTACAAGACTTAACACAAAAAATCACTTTTTTTGTATGGGGCCCCCCTTTAATTTTTATTATTTGTTGTTATAGCGGCAAAATAAATACACACTCTGTAAAAATTTCAGCTGCCTACCTATTACGGTTCATGAGATACATCCCTGTGACGTCCGGACGGACGGACGGAAGGACAGCGGAGGCTTAGTAATAGGGTTCCGTTTTCACCCTTCGGGTACGGAACCCTAAAAAGTACCTCGCTGTGCAAGCGAATTACACTTCGCTCCGGGAATACTCATGCCTCATGAAACATTCTTAGAGTGAGGGTGATTCTGCGGTTGGAATCTATTGTAGGCCTGTCGGTGTGCTTCCGAGTCTGACAATGTGGTGCTGTCGTGCGCTTGTTGCGAGATACGATCAGCGAGCCCTGAACTGTGGGCCGCGCCAAGGAGCGAGCTGTTGATGTACGTTGCGTTGTAATTTTTCTTGAAACTAGCAACTAAAGCAATGGCGGGAGATCTGCGTGCGTTCAGAGCACATTCATTTTAAACTCTGCGCTAGTTTTGATTTAGATTTTATACAATACGTTTTTAGTTCGCTAACAATGTGTTTAGGGGGCACCAATTGTGTGCTTGAAACTTGCAACTAAAGCAATGGCGGGAGATCTGCGTGCGTTCAGAGCACATTCATTTTAAACTCTGCGCTAGTTTTGATTTAGATTTTATACAATACGTTTTTAGTTCGCTAACAATGTGTTTAGGGGACACCAATTGTGTGCAGATGTTTTTAGGGTTCCGTACCCAAAGGGTAACAACGGAACCCTATTACTAAGCCTCCGCTTTCCGTCCGTCCGTCCGTCCGTCCGTCCGTCCGTCTGTCACAGGGCTGTATCTCATGAACCGTAATAGGTAGGCAGCTGAAATGTTCACAGAGTGTGTATTTATTTTGCCGCTATAACAACAAATAGGTAAAATTATAAAATTATAAAAATTAAAGGGGGGTCCCATACAAAAAACGTGATTTTTTTGTATTAAAACTAGTACGATGGTACGGAACCAAGTGCGAGTCCGACTCGCACTTGGCCGGTTTTTTATGAATGCAATAATTCTTAAAATTACCGAGCAAACAAACCAGCAGCTACATATCATGTTTGGGGTTTTATGCGACGGTGTAGGTGCTACTATAACCTGTGTTAAATTAACTCAGTCCGTGTATGAATAAAAGATAACCATTTACGGTGAATAGGAAATGTTTTACGATAAATACTCCTCATGGACAATGCCAGATTTTGTATGGAAGATGGTGACTTTTTTTCGAGCGGCCAAAAACCAAACTTAGTTATTTTTGTTAAGAATAATGTTACAAACAAAATTTGTTTTGACATGTTTACGTGTAAACGCAGTCCAAATTAATGAACAAGGGTCAGAAGTTAAAAAAAATAATACAAATATATATATATATATATATATATATATATATATAAATATAACTCATAATTTAATTCGGACTGAGGTTAGGATTTAGGTTTGTAACAATATTCTTAACTAAAATAACTAAGTTCGGTTAAAGGCCGCGCAAACAAAAAAAAAACTTGATAAAATGGCACTAATTTTATCAAAGGTCTTTTTCCTCTCAGTTCGTTTATATGTAACCAAATATTATGATGTTAATAATTGACCATGCGCACTTTCCAACCTTGCGTCTTTCGCTTCAGTGTGCACGAAAGCAGACATTGAAAAGACCCATTTTACGTAAACCTTTTCGTGTGATCGCAGTGCCCGCCTGACTGCTTTTAAGGCTGCGTATGAAGCTAGACAAATTCCCGATTTCCCCCCCACCGCTCCGCTAGACGCCGAAGCGGCAGTGGCGCCGTGAATCTTAGGACAAAACTGAAATGAGATATTGTTAGAGCGACACCTATACGCCGTCGCGGGAACTTCGTGAAAGTTGTATCGATCCCGCGGCAAGTCGTCAATGATCATACAACCAATCACAAGGCTCGAGATCACCCGCCATATTATTCACATTGCTGCTAGAAAACAGCCACCATTTCGTGAGATCCCTACTTCATGAAAGGATTTACTATTTTCACATCGATCGTCAGTAGCTCGTTAGTGTAGCGCGTGAGACGTCTTATCTACAGTTATTGTTCGATGGGGGTGTCGGTTCGAATCCTGTAGGTTACAAAACTTTTTTTTCTGTTTTTTTTACTTTTTATTGTTACTGGTGTATAGTATATAATTATAGCGTAGGTTATACTTAATTGATTTACACATATAAAAAAATATTACATAATAATAGGTTTTGGTAAAAGTTTTTACCTGAGAAACAATTTTAAAAAGTAAAAACGTAAAATAAAACAAAACAATAAAAAGTAAAATAACACTTTTAAAAAGGATAAACGTGAGACGATGGAGAAATAATTTCCATACAACGAGCGCGCAAAAAATTACGCCACGCGACTTACAACATTATATCGCCGTTCATAGCGCCCCGTAGCGCAGTGATGAAAACGGAGAAAAATCTAATTTTTTGTCTCCCAAATTGATAGGTAAACTGATAAAAAAAAGAATTATTTTTCAATAAACCTGATGGTCGTTACGTCATTCTTCATTAGTAGTGAGAGCCGAAACAAAGGCCAAATTCCTCCCGCGGCACAAGTGAAGTAAATTTACTTTTTTGTACTAAGCAGGTACCTACGTCGCTTATTCCAAGGAATGTGACAAGTAGTGTCGACACTTTTTTGGGTTCCGTACCCAAAGGGTGAAAACGGAACCCTATTACTAAGCCTCTGCTCTCCGTCCGTCCGTCCGTCCGTCCGTCCGTCCGTCTGTCACAGGGCTCTATCTCATGAATCGTAATATGTAGGCAGCTGAAATTTTCACAGAGTGTGTATTTATTTTGCCGCTATAAAACAAATAGGTAAATTAAAAAAATATTAAAAAGAAACGTGATTTTTTGTGTTTATGGTACGGAACCCTTCGTGTGCGAGTCCGACTCGCACTTGGCCCGTTTTTTTAGTTCAATTTGCTATTCTGTGGTCGCCTGGAACGCAGTATCCTCTATTTAGCTGCTATTTGCCGCGTCAGCGAGTGCCGCGTCTTTTGTCGTTTGAACATCTTTTGTTCGACGTTGGCGACGTTGTCGTCGTTGTTCGTCGTTGTTGATGTCGAAAACGGAACCCTATGCGCGCTCGTCGATTGTATCTCGTTCACTCGCGTCAGTCGCGCGGTCGCGCCGCGACGAAGTGTCTTATAATATTTGGACGCTCGTCCGCTCCGCTGTAGCGCCACAGAGCAGCGCTGTGCAACGATCGAATAATGTAGATTTGTATTCGAATGAATCGAATAACGGGAACAATCGAATAATTCGATTGTTTTTATTCGCCATCGCCTATCGCTAGTCTACGACCAGTGTTTCCAATGATATAACTACTAGAAAACAGCCACCATTTCGTGAGATCCCTACTTCATGAAAGGATTTACTATTTTCACATCGATCGTCAGTAGCTCGTTAGTGTAGCGCGTGAGACGTCTTATCTACAGTTATTGTTCGATGGGGGTGTCGGTTCGAATCCTGTAGGTTACAAAACTTTTTTTTCTGTTTTTTTTACTTTTTATTGTTACTGGTGTATAGTATATAATTATAGCGTAGGTTATACTTAATTGATTTACACATATAAAAAAATATTACATAATAATAGGTTTTGGTAAAAGTTTTTACCTGAGAAACAATTTTAAAAAGTAAAAACGTAAAATAAAACAAAACAATAAAAAGTAAGATAACACTTTTAAAAAGGATAAACGTGAGACGATGGAGAAATAATTTCCATACAACGAGCGCGCAAAAAATTACGCCACGCGACTTACAACATTATATCGCCGTTCATAGCGCCCCGTAGCGCAGTGATGAAAACGGAGAAAAATCTAATTTTTTGTCTCCCAAATTGATAGGTAAACTGATAAAAAAAAGAATTATTTTTCAATAAACCTGATGGTCGTTACGTCATTCTTCATTAGTAGTGAGAGCCGAAACAAAGGCCAAATTCCTCCCGCGGCACAAGTGAAGTAAATTTACTTTTTTGTACTAAGCAGGTACCTACGTCGCTTATTCCAAGGAATGTGACAAGTAGTGTCGACACTTTTTTGGGTTCCGTACCCAAAGGGTGAAAACGGAACCCTATTACTAAGCCTCTGCTCTCCGTCCGTCCGTCCGTCCGTCCGTCCGTCCGTCTGTCACAGGGCTCTATCTCATGAATCGTAATATGTAGGCAGCTGAAATTTTCACAGAGTGTGTATTTATTTTGCCGCTATAAAACAAATAGGTAAATTAAAAAAATATTAAAAAGAAACGTGATTTTTTGTGTTTATGGTACGGAACCCTTCGTGTGCGAGTCCGACTCGCACTTGGCCCGTTTTTTTAGTTCAATTTGCTCTTCTGTGGTCGCCTGGAACGCAGTATCCTCTATTTAGCTGCTATTTGCCGCGTCAGCGAGTGCCGCGTCTTTTGTCGTTTGAACATCTTTTGTTAGACGTTGGCGACGTTGTCGTCGTTGTTCGTCGTTGTTGATGTCGAAAACGGAACCCTATGCGCGCTCGTCGATTGTATCTCGTTCACTCGCGTCAGTCGCGCGGTCGCGCCGCGACGAAGTGTCTTATAATATTTGGACGCTCGTCCGCTCCGCTGTAGCGCCACAGAGCAGCGCTGTGCAACGATCGAATAATGTAGATTTGTATTCGAATGAATCGAATAACGGGAACAATCGAATAATTCGATTGTTTTTATTCGCCATCGCCTATCGCTAGTCTACGACCAGTGTTTCCAATGATATAACGAAAACAAATTTTGACATGACAGACAGGTAGATCAGGTCGGGGCGTTTATATTGAGTGGTCGCTTGATGGGTCTACGATCAGTGTTTCCCATGATATAACGAAAACCAATTTTGACATGACAGACAGGTAGATCAGGTCGGGGCGTTTATTTTGAGTGGTCGCATGATGGGTCTAAGACCAGTGTTTCCCATGATATAACAAAAAACAATTTTGACATGACAGACAGGTAGATCAGATCGGGGCGTTTATATTGAGTGGTCGCTTGATGGGTCTACGATCAGTGTTTCCCATGATATAACGAAAACCAATTTTGACATGACAGACAGGTAGATCAGGTCGGGGCGTTTATTTTGAGTGGTCGCATGATGGGTCTAAGACCAGTGTTTCCCATGATATAACAAAAAACAATTTTGACATGACAGACAGGTAGATTAGGTCGGGGCGTTTATTTTGAGTGGTCGCATGATGGGTCTACGACCAGTGTTTCCCATGATATAACGAAAACAAATTTTGACATGACAGACAGGTAGATCAGATCGGGGCGTTTATATTGAGTGGTCGCTTGATGGGTTTACGATCAGTGTTTCCCATGATATAACGAAAACAAATTTTGACATGACAAACAGGTAGATCTGGTCGGGGCGTTTATTTGGAGTGGTCGCATGATGGGTCTAAGACCAGTGTTTCCCATGATATAACAAAAAACAATTTTGACATGACAGACAGGTAGATTAGGTCGAGGCGTTTATTTTGAGTGGTCGCATGATGGGTCTACGACCAGTGCTTCCCGTGATAAAACGAAAACCAATTTTGACATGACAGGAAGGTAGATCAGGTGCGGGCGTTTATTTTGAGTGGTCGCATGATGGGTCTACGACCAGTGTTTCCCATGATATAACGAAAACAAATTTCGACATGACAGACAGGTAGATCAGGTGGGACGTTTACTTCAAGTGGTCGCATCATGGGTCTACGACCAGTGTTTCCCAAGATATAACGAAAACTAATTTTGACATGACAGACAGGTAGATCAGGTCGGGGCGTTTATTTTGAGTGGTCGCATGATGGGTCTACTACCAGTGTTTCCCAAGATATAACGAAAACTAATTTTGACATGACAGACAGGTAGATCAGGTCGGGGCATTTATTTTGAGTGGTCGCATGATGGGTCTACTACCAGTGTTTCCCAAGCTATAACGAAAACAAATTTTGACATGACAGACAGGTAGATCAGGTCCGGGCATTTATTTTGAGTGGTCGCATGATGGGTCTACGACCAGTGTTTCCCATTATATATCGAAAACAAATTTTGACATGACAGGAAGTTAGACCAGGTCGGGGCGTTTATTTTGAGTGGTCGCATGATGGTCTACGACCAGTGTTTCCCATGATATAACGAAAACTAATTTTGACATGACAGACAGGTAGACCAGGTCGGGGAGTTTATTTTGAGTGGTCGCATGATGGGTCTACGACCAGTGTTTCCCATGATATAACGAAAACAAATTTTGACATGACAGGAGGTAGATCAGGTCGGGGCGTTTATTTTGAGTGGTCGCATGATGGGTCTACGACCAGTGTTTCCCAAGATATAACGAAAACAAATTTAGACATGACAGGAACGCAAATCAGGTCGGGGCGTTTACTGTGAGTGGTCGCATGATGGGTCTAGGACCAGTGTTTCCCATGATATAACGAAAACAAATTTTGACATGACAGGAAATTAAATCAGGTCGGGGCGTTTATTTTGAGTGGTCGCATGATGGGTCTACGACCAGTGCTTCCCGTGATAAAACGAAAACCAATTTTGACATGACAGGAAGGTAGATCAGGTCGGGGCGTTTATTTTGAGTGATCGCATGATGGGTCTACGACCAGTGTTTCCCAAGATATAACGAAAACAAATTTAGACATGACAGGAACGCAAATCAGGTCGGGGCGTTTACTGTGAGTGGTCGCATGATGGGTCTAGGACCAGTGTTTCCCATGATATAACGAAAACAAATTTTGACATGACAGGAAGTTAAATCAGGTCGGGGCGTTTATTTTGAGTGGTCGCATGATGGGTCTACGACCATTGCTTCCCGTGATAAAACGAAAACCAATTTTGACATGACAGGAAGGTAGATCAGGTGCGGGCGTTTATTTTGAGTCGCATGATGGGTTTACGACCAGTGTTTCCCATGATATAACGAAAACAAATTTTGACATGACGGACAGGTAGATCAGGTCGGGACGTTTACTTTAAGTGGTCGCATCATGGGTCTACGACCAGTGTTTCCCAAGATATAACGAAAACTAATTTTGACATGACAGACAGGTAGATCAGGTCGGGGCGTTTATTTTGAGTGGTCGCATGATGGGTCTACTACCAGTGTTTCCCAAGATATAACGAAAACTAATTTTGACATGACAGACAGGTAGATCAGGTCAGGGCGTTTATTTTGAGTGGTCGCATGATGGGTCTACTACCAGTGTTTCCCAAGCTATAACGAAAACAAATTTTGACATGACAGACAGGTAGATCAGGTGCGGGCGTTTATTTTGAGTGGTCGCATGATGGGTCTACGACCAGTGTTTCCCATGATATAACGAAAACAAATTTTGACATGACAGACAGGTAGATCAGGTCGGGACGTTTACTTTAAGTGGTCGCATCATGGGTCTACGACCAGTGTTTCCCAAGATATAACGAAAACTAATTTTGAGATGACAGACAGGTAGATCAGGTCGGGGCGTTTATTTTGAGTGGTCGCATGATGGGTCTACTACCAGTGTTTCCCAAGATATAACGAAAACTAATTTTGATATGACAGGAACGCAAATCAGGTCGGGGCGTTTACTGTGAGTGGTCGCATGATGGGTCTAGGACCAGTGTTTCCCATGATATAACGAAAACAAATTTTGACATGACAGGAAATTAAATCAGGTCGGGGCGTTTATTTTGAGTGGTCGCATGATGGGTCTACGACCAGTGCTTCCCGTGATAAAACGAAAACCAATTTTGACATGACAGGAAGGTAGATCAGGTCGGGGCGTTTATTTTGAGTGATCGCATGATGGGTCTACGACCAGTGTTTCCCAAGATATAACGAAAACAAATTTAGACATGACAGGAACGCAAATCAGGTCGGGGCGTTTACTGTGAGTGGTCGCATGATGGGTCTAGGACCAGTGTTTCCCATGATATAACGAAAACAAATTTTGACATGACAGGAAGTTAAATCAGGTCGGGGCGTTTATTTTGAGTGGTCGCATGATGGGTCTACGACCATTGCTTCCCGTGATAAAACGAAAACCAATTTTGACATGACAGGAAGGTAGATCAGGTGCGGGCGTTTATTTTGAGTGGTCGCATGATGGGTCTACGACCAGTGTTTCCCATGATATAACGAAAACAAATTTTGACATGACGGACAGGTAGATCAGGTCGGGACGTTTACTTTAAGTGGTCGCATCATGGGTCTACGACCAGTGTTTCCCAAGATATAACGAAAACTAATTTTGACATGACAGACAGGTAGATCAGGTCGGGGCGTTTATTTTGAGTGGTCGCATGATGGGTCTAGGACCAGTGTTTCCCATGATATAACGAAAACAAATTTTGACATGACAGGAAGTTAAATCAGGTCGGGGCGTTTATTTTGAGTGGTCGCATGATGGGTCTACGACCATTGCTTCCCGTGATAAAACGAAAACCAATTTTGACATGACAGGAAGGTAGATCAGGTGCGGGCGTTTATTTTGAGTGGTCGCATGATGGGTCTACGACCAGTGTTTCCCATGATATAACGAAAACAAATTTTGACATGACGGACAGGTAGATCAGGTCGGGACGTTTACTTTAAGTGGTCGCATGATGGGTCTACTACCAGTGTTTCCCAAGCTATAACGAAAACAAATTTTGACATGACAGACAGGTAGATCAGGTGCGGGCGTTTATTTTGAGTGGTCGCATGATGGGTCTACGACCAGTGTTTCCCATGATATAACGAAAACAAATTTTGACATGACAGACAGGTAGATCAGGTCGGGACGTTTACTTTAAGTGGTCGCATCATGGGTCTACGACCAGTGTTTCCCAAGATATAACGAAAACTAATTTTGAGATGACAGACAGGTAGATCAGGTCGGGGCGTTTATTTTGAGTGGTCGCATGATGGGTCTACTACCAGTGTTTCCCAAGATATAACGAAAACTAATTTTGACATGACAGACAGGTAGATCAGGTCGGGGCGTTTATTTTGAGTGGTCGCATGATGGGTCTACTACCAGTGTTTCCCAAGCTATAACGAAAACTAATTTTGACATGACAGACAGGTAGATCAGGTCGGGACGTTTACTTTAAGTGGTCGCATGATGGGTCTACGACCAGTGTTTCCCAAGATATAACGAAAACAAATTTAGACATGACAGGAACGCAAATCAGGTCGGGGCGTTTACTGTAAGTGGTCGCATGATGGGTCTAGGACCAGTGTTTCCCATGATATAACGAAAACAAATTTTGACATGACAGGAAGTTAAATCAGGTCGGGGCGTTTATTTTGAGTGGTCGCATGATGGGTCTACGACCAGTGCTTCCCGTGATAAAACGAAAACCAATTTTGACATGACAGGAAGGTAGATCAGGTCGGGGCGTTTATTTTGAGTGGTCGCGTGATGGGTCTACTACCAGTGTTTCACAAGATATAACGAAAACTAATTTTGACATGACAGACAGGTAGATCAGGTCGGGGCGTTTATTTTGAGTGGTCGCATGATGGGTCTACTACCAGTGTTTCCCAAGCTATAACGAAAACAAATTTTGACATGACAAACAGGTAGATCAGGTCCGGGCGTTTATTTTGAGTGGTCGCATGATGGGTCTACGACCAGTGTTTCCCATTATATGTCGAAAACAAATTTTGACATGACAGGCATTTAGACCAGGTCGGGGCGTTTATTTTGAGTGGTCGCATGATGGTCTACGACCAGTGTTTCCCAAGCTATAACGAAAACAAATTTTGACATGACAGGAAGTTAGATCAGGTCAGGGCGTTTATTTTGAGTGGTCGCATGATGGGTCTACGACCAGTGTTTCCCATGATATAACGAAAACAAATTTTGACATGACAGGGAAGGTAAATCAGGTCGGAGCGTTTATTTTGAGTGGTCGCATGATGGGTCTACGACAAATGTTTCCCCAGATATAGCGAAAACATATTTGGTCATGACATGACATGTACAACACATGAAATTGAACTGAACCGTTCCTCCGAGATTAATATTGGAGTTTCTTTTCGTCATAGAATTTATTTTATTTTATTTTATTATATTTTTAATTTTTATTATTATTTTATTTTAGCTATTTGTTGTTATAACGCTAAAATAAATACACACTCTGTGAACATTTCAGCTGCCTACCTAAGGCCCTGTGACAGACGGACGGACGGACGGACAGCGGAGGCTTAGTAATAGGGTTTCGTTTTCACCCTTTGGGTACGGTACCCTAAAAACGAACCAACAAAACAAAACATATTATTTATGTCATTTATTCTTTTCACGGAGTTTTCCTTCTGTTCATGTTATTAATTATTCTGTGCCGCCGACAAAAACTACAAAAATCCGCCCGCCGAGCTATCTGCCAAGGTCATGTGACTTGTCCTGTTGCGACCCGTCCGCAATGGACGTACTGCAGACGCACGTTCCACGGGGAGGCGGATATTTGCGGCCGCCCCAATACTCGTAGTGCCCGCTAGGCTTGAGAAGGAGAATTTAGCATAATTGCGTAACGACAGTCGTGGCACAATGGTTTTAGTGTCTTATTTTTGCTGCGAAGTTGAGAACCACACATATCGAAGTTCGGTTCCTGGAAACATCACTTTTTTTATATTATAACAAATGTTTTATTTATTTATGATATTTTTATTTATTTATATCTTGCTAACCGAACGTTATTAACCAGTGTCAATTATTTCGGCTTTAGACCTCAATAACATTTGATTGAAAATTATACAGCGCCATCTATGAAGTTGAGCTGATGCTCGTAGGAATTTGGTTCGGAACTTTGTTACTGTCGCGATCCCGAAAGCGATCTCCGCGTGCGGAGAGTCGTGCGGAGAGGCGTGCGCCCGCTTCGAAACATCGCAGCGGACTGAGGCTACCGAAATGGCGATAGATAGTCGCCAAGAGAACGAAAGGGAAAGGGATACTTTACGGTGCTCAGAAATTTTGTCGTAAGTCCAAAATTCATTTTTTTGATGCTTTGAATGAAAAATTGTGTCCAAATGCAACGATAATCATTCAAAAATTTGAAAATCATGATGCAAATATAATGTGAGATTACTAGCACTGTAATTAATACCAATTCTGAGAAATAAAGCATAATGTGAAAAAATCGACCTATTTTCGCGATTTTTTTCTATCGGGCCAATGTTATGCTATTGGAACAATAATCATTTAGATTAAGCGGATATAAGTGAAGTTTCATATAACGCAATTTTAGCATGATTAGTTCAATATTCTCTGAGAAATTAAGACAAAGCTAAGTGCGATTTAGCGTCATACGGAGCCTTAATTTTGTTGTTTGATCTCCGCCGGAAGAAAATCATCCGCAGGTCGGCGCGGACGTGGTGCGGCGTTTACGCTTATACTCTGTTTCGATACAAATGGGTGCGCCATTTCAGCTTAAATAAAACTTCTAAATTACTACAGGAAAAATTAAGAACGTTTAAAATCGTAACCCCTTAAAATGTTCTTGGGTAAAATAAATAATAATAATAAATATAACGTACGAAATACAGCCTTATTGGTTTGTAAACAATCCGTTTAGTGGTAGTAGGGTCGATTGGAAGCAATCACTCTTGGTGATAATTCAGCCTTTTTACTTTTTTCTATGTTGCACTAGAAATGATGTATTTGATAATTGTATATATTTAATTGATACGACATTACCGCCATCTTATTCATTTGAGCATTTCAGCATTGCAAAAAGCGATGCAGGTACTTGATCAGCAAGAAAAAAGATCTTACCTTATATCGAACTATGCCAATTCAAAGAGCTCATTGATGGCCGTATTGTGTAATTGCATATTTTATGGGAATATTTATTGATAGTGGACAGTGTTCTTGGGTGTCCCTTCCCGGCGGGACTTGCGCTCTGGGACCATCAAAGAAAAAGACAGGCACCGTGATGAGGCGGATGCAACAAGTCCACAAAGCGGAACATGCGCGTAGTGTTTGATTTGGTAAGATTTACGAAAATGTTAATAAATAAACGACTTCTAGCTAAAAGTAAACCACGACAGCTGTAGTCAAAAATCTAACAAAAACTAAATTGATTATAAATTTTAATTAAAACAAGCTATGTCTGATGACTAATCTTTTAAAGATGATAAGATTTTATCGTTGAGTAATCTACCTCCGAAGTTTTTGTATAAAACACGAGAAAAAATCGAACCTTCAGACGTTATAACTTAGAAACCAAACACTGTTGTACAATGCCAACGGTCATCAGTCATCTAGTTCGTTCAAATAAAGCTATTTTAAGCAAAATTTTGGATTCCTTGGAAACCTTCTTTCCCCGTTTGTATGGGGAGTTGAGCGGGATGGCCCACCTTAACCCTTGTCACTTGACTGCAAGATCACCTGAATGCACTACATTAATACGTCTGCCATGTTGACGTCGTCCCCGCCACTGCGACGCAACTGCGCTGCCCCATCGGAAAACAATCTTGTTGACGGGTCCATGAATGCAGCCCCGAAACGCAATACGGAGACGATTCAAAACAAACCGATTTATCCTGTACGTACACAATATTCAAATAAGTCGCTCTTATTTTTGTTACGGTGTTATCTCTACGACAAACAAAAACAACAACAATATTGTTGGCTGGTTAGAGTTTATCTGGCTACATATTTTATGCTCGTGTTCTGAAATCCCATAGTGTGGGCTGGTCGGGCTAGTAGCACAATCCAATAGAAGAATATGTAAAATCTTTTGAATCTCAAATCACCGTGAAAGGGGAATCATTGCTCGTTGAATGGACTCTAGGGTCCTACCCACACGTAGCAGAAATCGTTGGACTTGAGGGGTGCAGCTGGCCTGACGATTTGTAGTCTGTGAGTTCTCCAACACCTTTACTCTGGCCTAAGAACGCGTGGCTAAGGGCTCTGATGCAATCCATAACATGATCACAACAGTCAGCTTGCAGTAATTCCTATATATCGCTTGATTGTGCATTTGTTTTTTAAAATTTAATTACAATGTGTACCTATTAGTCGTGGGACGAGAAATGAGAAATGGGTTTGTAAACTGTTACTAGTGTAAAAACGAAGTATTCATTTTAGGCCGAGCAGTATGGCCGCTACAAGTTTCTTGTAGCGCACTGGATCGCGCACGCGGCGCGCCAACGAAAGCCCGTAGGTTGCGAGACGTCTAGACGCAACGACCCGCCAGCCGCGACTGTCTCGCTCGCGCAATGTAGCTGTAATCGGCTTGAAGCCGGCGCGACTCTCGTAACTGGGGTTACGAGTAATAGTAATATTAATAATTACTTCGTTGCGGCTTGTAGCCGGCGACTCTCGCAACTGGGGTTACCCCCGAAAATTTTGCCGCTATAACAACAAATAGGTAAGATTCAAAAATAATTAAAATTAAAGGGGGCTTCCATACAAAAAACGTGATTTTTTTGTTTTTTTTTACGATGGTACGGAACCCTTCGTGTGCGAGTCCGACTCGCACTTGGCCGGTTTTTGACTACAGCGGTCGTGATTTACTCTTAGATATAAGTCGTTTGGAAATCGAAATTTTCGTAAATCTTACCAAATCATACACTATGCACATTATTTTTTTTGTGGACATGTTGCATCGTCCTCATCACGGAGCCTGTCTTTTTCTTTGAAACAGAGAAGGTCCCAGAGCGCAAAAGCACGGTTTTGTACCGTGCCCGCGAATGAGTTAGTCCGGCCGGGTTAGGCCCCCTTAAAACTTAATCGAAAAGGCTTGCCTATTTTTTATGAATTTCAAAATAAATCTGTGTGAAATAATTATATCTATATCTTGAAAGTTTTATGTTTTATTAATTTTTAAGGTGAGGAAACACACCACTTCGGTAGTGCCAATTTAGGTGACAACTGAGACTTCGGGTACTGCAGGCGAGACGCTTTGACGGACGCATCAGCTGTGTGTGCGGCCGTCACATGACGACGCCACGCCCACGCGCAGCCGGCGGCGCGGCACGGCCGCGGCCGCGGCGTTAGCGAGTGTAGGTGTGCACAAACCCGACATTGGACTCACTCGCTCGTGGCAACATTCATCATCGTTTGTTTGTTTTCATTTTCGTTCTAGAGATCTATTGTGGATGCCCCGGGTTGTAAAAATAAAATGGCGGCGGAGGCGGCGCCCCGCCCACCCGTATCTAAACATAGATACGTGTCGAATTTCCGAATTCCTCAAAAGCGCATCTTGGAATTTGCAGATCGAGATAGTCTTAATTGTTCTTACACTGTTGGCTCCAACCACCATCTACAAAATTGGAATGAAACAGAGATTGAACAGAAGATATTTCGTATGCTGATGTACGAGCCAATTGACGAAATAAATCCTTATTAAGGCGGGACTAACTCATTCGCGGGCACGGTACAAGACAGTGCTATTGCGCTCTGGGACCTTCTCTGTTTGAAAGAAGAAGACAGGCTCCGTGATGAGAAGGATGCAACATATCCACAAAGCAGACAATGCGTGTAGTGTTTGATTTGGTAACATGTACGAACATTTTAATTACAAAACTACTTATAGCTGCATATAAAACACGACCGCGGTAGTCAGTACCAAGTTCCTGGCATGGCACCCAGTTTCTTCTTGAATTAGTATGGAATCCTCGTAAAGTAGCGAAGGTGAGGATTTATCGTTTATTTGAAATTGACGGTTATTCTGCTGCTCAAACTCGCGTTCTGCATCTTTTCCGCGCGGGCGTAAATATACGTGTATTCTTATTCTTCAAAAATCTCCACGCTAATCTGTCAGTTGAAATGGAAACGTTCTGTCAGTGCGTGTCGGCTCCCCGCTCACCTGTCCCCGCGGGCGGGGCGGGGGGACGTGAAGCTGAGGGAACGTCGGAAAGCTTTCAAGGGGATTACGTCTGACGACTGAAGAATTACGCCGCTGAATAACGTCTTGCGTGTTGCGTGCGCGGGGCGAACGTCATATCGCAACGCAATCGGACCTCTCTGTATTAATACGTCATTGAAGAGCATTTTAGGAATCTGATAATTAATTTTTTTTCTAAATAACAGATTATTTAATCATTTATAATAATTTGAAAGTCAATACATACATACCCAATATTGTTCTTGTGATGTTGTACGTCCGCATACGGGTGCCGAATCAGAACATCAGTTGTGAGCGATCTCTGACATTACAAACAAAGTGGCTAAGTCGCTCCATACAGCCACTTCCGTCATTCCTTTCTCGCTGACTTGGTAAGTTTACGGAGATTACAACATACCTGTAAATGATTCTGTAAACTAACGAAAAAGCCATACCTATTTTCATACTCATATGTGTTTTTCTTAAAATTGAACCCGTTCGCTTCATTATTTACCAAAGTATACGGATGTCTGTAAACTTGGCGTTCAGAGAGTACTTAAATACTTTACACTTAAAATTTACTGTCGATTTTCCGACCACTATCGACGTTTACCAGTGACGTGCGTGCAAATAATGCGTGCGGAAGACATACGCTTGAATAGGTATTCGTGTGTACTCTGTTACGTGTGTGGTGTACGTGTAATTTGAGTGCCATATTTGGTTCTGACTGATCATACTTGGACGGTAACAGTCTTTCTTGCAAAGTTTTCTCGGACTGTTTTTTAACCGAAGTTCGCAAAATCCGATCGATGACTAAAATTAATAATTTTAAGGTTTAAAAAAATGCTTTCCCTTTTCGGCAGCGTGGGCGTCTTTGCTGTGCGAGAATTTTGCTTTTTATTTTTTCTTTAGCAATGTTTTTATACCCTTATTAAATTACTGGAACTGTCTCAAAGGCCCATAGCGAGCCTGAATCTACCTCTTTAAGGGTTTTCTGGAATCTTATGAACTTTAATCCCTCATTATCGATGACCTTTAGCGCTGCGAAGAAATAACAATGTCGGTGTTACATAATATAGCTACTGTGCCCCTGGTTCCACCTTCGGAAATATACATATTGGCTCTAACTGCTTTTGCTAATCGTGATGTTATACAAATACAGGGTGGGGCAGCATAATTTCCCTTTAAAAATGGAGAAGGTTCTCAATTCGACTGTATTTTTTACGTTTGTTACCTCAGAACTTTCCACTGGGTAAACCGATTTTGATGATTCTTTTTTTATTTGAAAGCTAGTGCTTTCCGTGTGGTCTAGGCATCCATGAGAAAATTATGTAAGTCTCAATTTGCATTAAGTATGTGCGGGACAAATGGACGAATAACTCAATATCACGCCAACCGATTTCGATGATTCTTTTTTATTGGAAAGGATGTACAAAATGTACAAATGCCTCGATGAAATTTTTTTGTGCGGTTTTTCGAAGTCCTGCTTTTACGCCAACCGCCCAAGGACCCTTGAGAAGACTTAAAGGACAACTTCTGGGATTAAACAGGCAACATTGCTGTCACTATGCTTGATAGAGTAATAGCAAACGCATTTTGAAAAAAAAAAAGTTATGCTGAATTATCTTAAGATGTGACAAAATAATAGTACCATAGGAAATTTCGTTGAAAGCATTTAGTATTTAATTTCACCTTTGCGGTATTTATTCCATGGAAAACGGCTCAAACTAAAGTTCAAAATGTACTGCCCTGCCGCTATGGCATGGCAGGCCCTGAGAGAATGCCGGCCGGCCAAGTTCTTCGCACCGATAGAACCCTAGGCGTAAGTTGGGGGGTGCATTCCACAGTTTACCGACCCTATAAATAAAGGATTTGTTGGTTCTAATTCGAGGAATGTCGACAGTGAATGCACCCATTCCCTGCCTGCTGCGCGTTGAGCGATAGGAGAAAAGGGACGGTTGGCGTTTCGCAACGTCTCGTCGCGTGTCGTCGTAACGAGCCACCCGTCATACTCGACCGTTTAGCACAATTGGGCCCACAGCGCTAACGACGCGACACCTCCCTGCCTCGGACGCCGCGTCGCCGCCGAACCGTGTCGCGTCGCGTCGATCGGCTCGAAATGACGGTTGGACGCGGACCGGATCGTACCGGTTAGCAGATTCGCAGGCGTTAGCGATGGACCGCCCGGTGCGGTGCCGTCCCGCCCAAGGACTGCCTTACGTCATACACCATATACGGCCACAGATTGAGTAATTGTGCTGCGCTATCGCCAGGCCCTCAGGGTAGGTATCTGGGGCGTTACTATGGTAAATTAGGCCCCCGGGAGAACAGGCAGGTGAGAGATTAAAATCTGACGTTTAGTGGTTTTTCGTACCATGCTAACTGTCAAACGACGTGTTATTCGGCACAATGAACTGAATTTTACCAGTTACATGGTACGAAATACAATTAAACGTCAGATTTACGCTTGATGTAGCTGTGCAATATAAGGGAGGTCCTGGCATGGCACCTAGCACCTAGTAGTGTTCGGTGAATATCATAATAGTAAGTGTGGTATTAGCCATCCATTTCGTCATATAAAAATCACTTGCTTGTTCACTTAGCGAGTTAATATACCATGGTAACGAATCCCTTGGATAATCAAGTGCACACGTTTTTGAGGGCTCATTTTTAACCGACAAAAAAATTAAGTGTTTCTCCAGTCGACGCATATATTTTTACCCTACTGCTCAGGGCGGCGGGTTATCTTTTTTTATGTGCGACCTCGCATATCTTTAAACCTACATAGTAGAACAGTCCGATTTTGATAATTCTCGCTCGAGGGTGTAGGTACCTGAAAGGTAATCTGAGAGGTAATCTGAAATCGATAAATTGTTCACCAACTGTGTTTTTATCTGCTAACCGATTCAACCATTTTGTTCTAGTAGGTATTAATTTGTGGATTTAGCAACAAAAACGAACGAAACTGAAAAAGAGAAAATGGAATAAACATTTTTAGTCTAAATGGCCTAGCTCCTAAACTAATCTAAGAAACACATGTTTTGAGTCGGCACCATAACGAGGCCAGTAAACAGTAATAATATAAGAAACAAGCAAATTCGACGACCACTCAAAAATATTTATTATTAGTTTAGGAACTTAATTATTAAGACTAAGCCCCGATTGCACGAAGAGACGGCTGAGTTAATCAATGTTAAAACACGCCACTCTTAGGGCCGAGTGCACGAAAGGACAAAAAATCAAAATCAACGTCAACGTACGCTTAAATAGGTCATTTTTTATGGACAGTACGGAAGGAACTCCATGCGGTTCACTTAAAGTGACGTTTTTGAACACTGATTAACTCAGCTGTCTCTTCGTGCAATCGGGGCTTAGTGATCCGCATGGAGTTCCTTCCATACTGTCCATACAAAGTGACGTGTTGAATCATACGTTGACGATGATTTTGATTTTTTGTCCTTTCGTGCACTCGGCCATAAGCCTGGTTTTCACCAAGTGCTCTTTTATCATTCTAAGCCCTGATTGCACGGCCGAGTTAATCAATGTTCAAACACGTCACTTTTAGTGAACCGCATGGATTTCCTTCCATACTGTCCATACAAAGTGACGTGTTTGATTGTACGTTGACGTTGATTTTTTGTCCTTTCGTGCACTCGACCCTAAGTAAGTACTGATTATTTTGTACTGGTATTGATTGCAAGCTGGTTTTAAGCTGGTCAGAAAGGCCCTTAAGGTGGCCCAACCCATACTAACGGGGAAAGAAGATCACGCCCATATTTCTTATTAGAGATCACAAATTTTGCTCAAAAGAGCTTTATTTGATCGAACTAGATGTCTGATGACCGTTGGCATTGTAAAATCCTGTTTGGTTTCTAAGTTATAAGGTCCGAAAGTTCGAATTTTTTTCGCGCGTTTTATACAATAACTTTGGTGATTCATTACGCAATGATAAAGTAATATAATCTTAAAAAGATTAGTCATCAGTCATAGCTTATTTAATCAAGATTTATAATCTACTAGCTGCGGTACCCGGCTCCGCTCGGGTTAGTGTCGGCTAAATTATTTCATGGATAAAAAGTAGCCCACATGGCTGATCCAAAATAGAGTCAAACTGGTCCATGACAATGTATCCATCTACCAAATTTAATCAAGATCGTTCGAGATGAAATAGCATGATTTAATGAGAAACATCCAATAATTCCCATTTAGAGCTTCGTTGACATTTGGTGGCTATTTAAAAAAAAAGCATTTGCCGCCAGAACCTTCCTGCACTTGCACTGCAACATTGTTTACCTAGTAAGTAAGTAACGTGTAATGTAGGTAAGTTTTGCGTGGACTCCAACCCACAGCTAGCCTCAACATCGAAAACAGTAACCCATCTCGAACCTGACTGCTCCCAGAGATCCTATACATTGATAAAATACGCACATAAATCGGGTTAGTGGTTCGCAAGTTATAAGAATTTAACACTCTCTACTCACCCTTCAGGTAATGAAACGTTATATTATGTAGCCTATAAGTTTTGAGTAGAATCAGGCTAGACGTAGATACAATCCGCATCTAAATCGAGTAATTGGTTCTCAAGGATTTTGCCAAGTAGTCCTAAAGTTGCGGGAAATACCAAGCTGTACCCGCCCCCCCCCTCCCCGCACCCGCCCCCGTCGCACCGCCCGCCCCGCCCCCGGCCCCGCTCCCGCCGCCGCCCCCGGCCCCTCTCCCCTTGGTGTGAAGTAGCGCTACCGGCATCGTTTTCGCAGCCCCGTGAAAGTTCTTAAGCCCATGGGCACAATATCTTTATAAATTGTAGCCTATGTGTTATTCTGATATATAAGCTATATTATTGTAAAGTTTCATTAGAATCCATTCAGTAGTTTTTACGTGAAAGAGTAACAAACATCCATCCATCCATCCATCCATTCATCCATCCATTATTACAAACTTTCCCCTTTATAATATTTATTAGATTTGATTTTTGTTAGATTTTTGACTACAGCGTTCGTGGTTTACTTTTAGCTCTAAGTTGTTTTGAAATCAAAATTTTCGTAAATCTTAGCAAATCATACACTAGGTACGCACATTGTCTTTTTTGTGGACATGTTGCATCTTCCTCATCACGTAGCCTGTCTCTTTCTTTGAAACAGAGAAGGTCCCAGAGCGCTACAGCACGGTTTTGTACAGTTCCCGCGAATGAGTTAGTCCCGCCGGGTTGTGCCACCTTAATATGTGCTGATATGTTGAAAAAGGCCCTAAACTAGTTAATTTTATTTTTCTCCTTTCAGGTTCTTTTTTCCTCGGTTCAACTATTTGTTTGATTTTTTTATGGAGCAACTAGTCTTTGACCTATCAATCAAACTTTCTGGTAAGTCAATACCTCAGCAGAGGTATCAGTGTGTATAGATAGCATCGCAATGTCACTTGGACGCCGAGTTGTTTTGCGGCGGTGTAATCTATTTTGGGAATTATCTATTGTGGTCGCCAGGCGCAGGCGCCGCATCCGCGAGTTTTGCGCGCGTCCCCTGCGTTCATTAGCGCTGACGTGCAATTCATATTGATTGATGCTCATTACAATCCGGATAGAACCGCTTCGCAGCAGATATTTCATGCACGCACCTTGTAATGTTTACTAGTAATAGGCATATCTCTATTAAGGTGGCCCTTACCGGCGGGACTAACTCATACGGCACGGTCCAAAATCGTGCTATTGCGCTCTGGGACCTTCTTTCTTTCAAAGAATAAGACAGGCTGGGCGATGAGGAGGATGCAACATGTCCACAAAGCAGCTAATGCGCATAGTGTTTGATTTGGTAAGATTTACGAAAATATTAATTTCCAAACGACTTAAAGTTAAAAGTAAATCACGACTGCTGTAATACAAAAATAAACCAAATGGATAATAAATATTCATGAAACATACTAGGTCTGATGACTAATCTTTGTAAGATGTTTTTTTTATTGTTGAGTAATCCACCTCCAAAGTTATTGATAAAACGCGCTAATAATTCGAACTTTCGGACCTTATAACTTGAAACAAAACACTATTTCACAATGCCAATGGTCATCAGACATCTAGTTCAGTTCATAGTATAGCATAATTTTGGATCTTTTGGAAAGTTTTGATTTCAAAACGACTTATAGCTAAAAGTAAATCACGACTGCTGTAGTACGAAAATAAACCAAATGGATTATAAATATTCATGAAACATACTAGGTCTGATGACTAATCTTTTTAAGATGTTTTTTTTATTGTTGAGTAATCCACCTCCAAAGTTATTGATAAAATGCGCTAATAATTCGAACTTTCGGTCCTTATAACTTGAAACAAAACACTATTTCACAATGCCAATGGTCATCAGACATCTAGTTCAGTTCATAGTATAGCATAATTTTGGATCTTTTGGAAAGTTTTAATTTCAAAACGACTTATAGCTAAAAGTAAATCACGACTGCTGTAGTACAAAAATAAACCAAATTGATTATAAATATTCATGAAACAAGCTAGGTCTGATGACTAATCTTTGAAGATCTTTTTTTTATTGTTGAGTAATCCACGTCCAAAGTTATTGATAAAACGCGCTAAAAATTCGAACTTTCGGACCTTATAACTTGAAACAAAACACTATTTCACAATGCCAATGGTCATCAGACATCTAGTTCTGTTCATAGTATAGCATAATTTTGGATCTCTGAGAATAATTATGCGCATGATCTTCTTTCCACGTTAGTATGGGAAGTTGAGCCCGAAGGCCCACCTTAAAGCCATTATCCATTTATTCATTACGTCATCATTCGTTCATCAAAAGATACCCTTACAGAATCACTTCACCGTCCGTCACGGTTACACTAACCGTGTTAAATATGTATATAATAACACATGCCCGTAAATGAGTTAGTCCCGCCGGGAAGGGCCACCTTAAATCTCCTCCCCAAGCCTGCAACGACGCATAGCTGTGACACCACGGCACAGCCAGCAACATCAGTACATATTATGCCAGGCACATGCCCACGCGTCAAATTAGCAGTGCTCTTAAAAGGAAGGTCCTAGCATGGCATTTTATTTCTTCGGGAATGCGGTGTGTTGGGCTTATATCATGACGGTGGGTTATAATTTAAAAAATATTTTACAGTCAGGCTCTACTCGGTATCTTTCACCTGTCACCAAATTGAGTTTAAGACGTTAACATAAACCTTTTATTCTTTAAGGGTTCAAAATTGTACTATTAAGGAATTTTATATTTCAGGCAGGTAGTCGATGACAAGCAAGCAACATTTTTAAGCATGATGATGGAAGTACGATTGTACGACTGGGGCGCCATTAACATTGGACGAAATCAGTTCAATGGAACTGGCAATGCGTATCTCCGTGGACCACGGCAGAAATAGATTACATTGCGTCCGTATCGAGATGGGACTGCGAGTGCGCAGTGCGTGCGCCAGCAATCTGTGCGAAGGGCGCGGGCGGTGCGGGGGCGGCGCGCGGCGGCGCGTGGGGCGTTGTTTTCTGTGTTCGCTTCCAAGTCGTGGGCGAAGAGACCTTCGCTAGGTACTTCCTCTGCCGCGTGCGTACGATACAGCGAGTGCGCACGGACGGGAGTAGAGACCGAAACTCTTGCATGGTAGCGGCTGGCGGCGCGTAGGCGCAGCGGCCAAACTTAAATATACCTCTTAAGCTGGCTCGTGTACTCTATTTCCTTGTCTCAAGATCGGTTTTAGGGTTCCGTACCCAAAGGGTGCCACCCTATTACTAAGCCTCCACTGTCCGTCTGTCCGTCCGTCCGTCCGTCCGTCCATCTGTCTGTATGTCACAGGGCTTTATCTCGTTGAACGTAATAGTTAGGCAGCTGAAATTTAACAGAGTAGTGTATTTATTTTGCCGCTATAACAACAAATAGGTGAAATTAAAAAATACAAAAAACGTGAGTATTTTGTCGTAAATCTTGTACGATGGTACGGAACCCTTCGTTTGCGAGTCCGACTCGCACTTGGCCGGTTTTTGTACGCTCGACGCGCATATAAGTATGGCGCGTACTATATAAAAACCGGCCAAGTGCGAGTCGGACTCGCACACGAAAGGTTCCGTACCATTATACAAAATTTTACCGAAGCAAATCACGTTTTTTATATGGTGGTCCCCTTTGCCGTTACGTATAACGGCAACAGTAACTCATACTCTGTGAAAAAATCAGCTGTCTGCCTATTACGGTTCATGAGATACAGTCCTGTGAGATACACGCACGGAAAGACGGACGGACAGCGGAGGCTCAGTAATAAAATTCCGTCTGGCACCCTTTGAGTACGGGACCCTAAAAACGGAAGAGCTGGTGAGTCAGTTCGATTACGAATTCGCTTGATTGTTCTCGAATTCCAACGAAACGTAAGAATATCACAGGATAGACACACGATGAATAGCAGCACACACGCTGTTTAGTGCGACAAACATTCGATGTCCCGACTTCGTAATCGAAATAACCACAGTTTGACTTTTTGGACGGACCCGTGGCTACGCTGCCGCCCTACGAATGAGTTTCTGTCGCTCCTTCCGTCCGACCATACTCTCTAGTACGGTACCAATACGGTACTACCGCGACGCGACGATCAAACAGTGCGGAATGTTCATAATAGGAAAGCCATGAATTGTCGTGTCTTTTGAAATCCTTCCTAATTTTACCTTCACGCTGGCATCGAAAGCAACATACGACTTGAGTTCTATGGAGTCTTTACTTTTGTCCAGTGGCGTCCAGCATGGGGGGGGGGGGGGGCGGAGGTTGCGGTCCGCACCGGGCGGCACTTTGACGGGGGCGGCATTTCACAGGTGGCGGAAAAAAAATCCTTCAAAATTGTTTCGTCAATGTTTTGTTCTTTCCATATATACAGGCACAACATTTTATGCATGGGTGAACTCATGCAAGTTTCTTCAATAACTTTTATTTAGGAAATTAGTTTCGATTCGATTTTAATTTAAATAAATATCTCTTTTTCCCAATTGTTTGTACTTCGCCGTAATGACCGAATAAGAGTACCCTTTTGATCGTGCTTTAATTTTATGAACGGTAAAAGGGCATATTTTATGATCCATCACAAAAATTTGATGGCGACAAATTTGGGATCCGCACCGGGTGCTAGTGACCTATGCTACGCCACCGCTTGTGTCTCACTATATTCTCGGAAAACATATTTCTCTATAACCGTATCTATTACGAATTGTTGCGTACAATTCATGTCCCTCAAACCATGTGAACAAAGTTAGTCGACAAATAAGGAATGCAAAATGATTATTCTCCAATGCACCAAACTGTTCTATTAAATCTTGACAAGACTTCAGTGTAAATGTTATTTAGGAGAGCGACACTAGCGCGGCCATGACGCGGTATTTTCCCCGCATTTTTCGCAAAACACGAAACTCATTAACGCCCGTATGCCTCGCGTTTAGCCAACACACACAATACGCGAACACATCGCGACAATTAAACCGAAGTGCCCATATTTACGACCGCGTGTGTCTACATTATTCTTTTTTTATGCAACCTGACATGGATGGCTAATACCACACATTTCCTTACTAGGTGGTACGGTTAAGCCCGCCCGGGTTGGCACCACCGCATTGGATTAAACTATTGTTGAAGCGGCAATGTAAAAAACTGTCCGTGTTTTCCATCCAGTTCAATGTAGCCGTGCTTATAAAGGGAAGGTCCTGGCATGGCACCTAATTCCTTCGGAAATGTAGCGTATTGGGCTATAACTGTAGTTGTGTGATATTATTGTCCATGTCAGGTTGCATAAAAAAATCGCCCGGAATTACCGTTATAAGAACTAACGCGCGGTAGGGCTTCAGGAGGACACGTAAAATCAGACCCAAAAAACAAGCTCAGACTCGATAATCTGCTGACGCTATTGTGTCATCGTCAGTGCGTGGAAAGGCAAAGGGAGCCCCTCCACAAAGACATGTCTTACGTAGGTATACTAAACTGTAGACGTTTACAAAACGCCGTCTCTTCGCCTTCGAGTTCCGTTTTTACCTGACTACGGTGAGGGTTATTTTTTTTTTTTGCGACCTTACATGGATGGCTGTGATGGTGTGATATGATGGTGTGGTATTACAACTACCGTTATGATATTAGCCCAATACACCACATTCCCGAAGGAATTAGGTGCCATGCCAGGACCTTCCCTTTATGAGCACGGCTACATTGAACTGGATGGAAAACAGGGACAATTTTTCAATGCCGCTTCGACGGCACCATCCATCACCATCCAATGCGATGGTACCAACCCGGGTACTACCCTACCACCTAGTAGGGGAAGGGGATCTACAGTTTTACATGGTACCCGAACCATGGAGCAGCTCGCATTCGTGACGAAATGCACTTATCGAACTCGGAAAGAGAAAGAAAGTGGTGCATGTCGGAATTAAACCCAGGCCTCTGGTACGCTAGGCCAGTTCCCGCGCCACTAAGCTACGAGCCGCAAAATAATGTGTTTACACAAATATGTGTTTAGCCTGAATGTATGTATGTATGTTATTCCTATTTTCGTAGTCGCTAAGAATTGTCTTGGAATCGTAAGAATATCTGTAGTGGAATATGGAAATAGTTATTACGACGATGCTATTTTTTGGGGCGTTGCTAGTTCGGAGAAGCGGAATTCTCCCTGCTCTTTTGTGCGGGCAAGTCATCATGAGGTTGTCAACACGATGCGGACAGGTACTGAGCATCTCCATTCCAGCTATAGTCATTGTCAGCGGTGACAATGTGATGTGCCGCCGCCGAGGACGCCCGCACCGGACTGACATCTGTGCAAACAATGTCTATACACTCGCATAACGTTTGCCGACACGTATGCTTGTTAGATTTTCCGTCATTCAATCTGACCATTGGCGGTGATTGATGGAGATGGGTAATATACGTGTTCATATTATCTGGATCCTAGAGATAGATATGGAGACGCCGACTTAGTTGAAGAAATGAAAATATTTGAAAATTCATCAGTATCGTATTCTGCAATTCTTCTTGTTCGAGAATCTGACATCGCCTCTGAAATTGATTTATTCTGTTCACACATGGTTCAGATAGGTGTTTCTAGTGCCGTGTCCGATGATGTCAAAATTAGTCATAGGTTTCAAAACTAAAAGGAATTTAGGTAAATCGTTTGGTTGACAATGAATTCTGGCTGTAAACGTTCATCGAGGTACGAATATACACTCATATCATTCATCTCTGGAAAATTACGAAAGTCGTTGGGTAGCGTGCTTCGTCATTTTTCCATATGAATTATTCAGATAATATCGCAAACGATACAATCAAAAACTGCACAATCACGCAAAAAAATGTTTTGTGTAAGTGACATGTCATAAACATGACATACCGGAGCTGTTATGATTATACGGTATTAAGGTGGCCCATCCCGCTCATCTCCCCATACAAAAGGGGAAAGAAGATCACGCCCTTATTTCTTGTCAGAGATCCAAAATTTTGCTCAAAATAGCTTTATTTGATCGAACTAGATGTCTGATGACCGTTGGCATTGTAAAATTGTGTTTGGTTTCTAAGTTATAAGGTCCGAAAGTTCGAATTTTTCGCGCGTTTTATACAATAACTTTCGAGGTGGATTACGCAATGATAAAGTAAGAACATCGTAAAAAGATTAGTCATCAGACATAGCTTGTTTAATCAAAATTTATGATCTATTTGGTTTTTGTTCGATTTTTTACTACAGCGGTCGTGGTTTACTTTTAGCTTTAAGTCGTTTTGTAATTGAATTTTTCGTAAATCTTACCAAATCATACACTATGCACATTGTCTTTTTTGTGGACATGTTGCAACCCGGCGGGCCCAACTCATTCGCGGGCACGGTACAAAACCGTGCTGTTGCGCTCTGGGACCTTCTATGTTTCAAAGAAATAGACAGGCTCCGTGATGAGGAAGATGCAACATGTCCACAAAATAGACAATGTGCATAGTGTATGATTTGGTAAGATTTACGAACATTTTGATTTCAAAACGACTTATAGCTAAAAGTAAACCACGATCGCTGTAGTCAAAAATCTAACAAAAACCAAATAGATTATAAATCTTGATTAAATAAGCTATGTCTGATGACTAATCTTTTTAAGATTTTCTTACTTTATCATTGCGTAATAAACCACCAAAGTTATTTTATAAAACGCGCGAAAATTTCGAACTTTCGGACCTTATAACTTAGAAACAAAAAACAGTTTTACAATGTCAACGGTCATCAGACATCTAGTTCGATCAAATAAAGCTCTTTTGAGCAAAATTTGGGATCTGTGATAAGAAATATGGGCGTGATCTTCTTTCCCCGTTTGTATGGGGAGTTGAGTGGGTTGTTAGGTTAGTTGTTGATTTCTCATCTGAACTAAGGTAAGGGAACGGCAAAATGTGTTTCTCCGTTCGAAACTATATTCTAGCAGGCAAACATCCACAATGCAACGCCGTCCTTACTTATTTGATCCTACGTCAATGTCCCGGAGCCCACCGTCTTTAGCGTACTTAAAGCCGCTGTTTAGGAATCGTTCGGACCAGTACTAAGAGTTGTTTCACGCAACACTGCAACAGTGACAATGGGCCGATCACGCGGCACGTGAGCCCAGATGTTCTACGGGCGTCATTCGTTCGGTCAATATTGACAGACGCGTCGTATTATCCTCCTCCTCATTGTGCTCATTGTTTACGTAGCTGCGTGTGCACTACGACAGACGGGAAGATCACCTCTGCGGCACCGGCCTGCTGCGCAGAAGGAGGCCCGCTACTCTGAAAATCACGTTGTTACCGTCTGTTCCGGGCCGCGGTCCAAATTGCGCTCAAACGCTGACAGCGTGAATACTGTAGGTCCGAATCGCGCTGAAAGTTCTCGCTGAGCTCTTCAATTCAGCAGATTTACACCATTACAGTTATGTACACCAGCTCTAGTCAATGGTGTAAACTTAGAGAATCGAAGAGTTCAGCGAAATTTCGGTACGAGCATTGTAACTCAATAGAGGCTCAATTGGGTCAACTTTGTGTCTATGACTTTTACTTATATGCTACGCTTTTGATGTGGAATGGTACTGCTCACGGACCGTTATAGAAGTTGTTTTTAGAGTTTTACAGTTTCCTAACCACAATGAGGCTCCATGCATCTTTGTGCTCTGTAAGACGGGAGAATGAAATATAATTGTTTTAGTTAAACAAATGTTTATTAATTAACATAAATACCTTCACGCCGCTTTTCCGGTGTGATAGGCAGAGATGGTAGAGCGCCATACGGTACGATCACAGCACACCTCTTTGCTTCATCTACCTACAGACATATATTTATTAGTTAACGTTATTAGAAAACTGGACGCTATTTGTTAGCTTTTTGTTGCCGTAAATTAAGTTCAAATTCTATTAAATTACGATGATTTTGTTCCATAAAAACCGTAGCAAGATTGGTCTCCAATTTGTTTTTCGACCATTTTCGATCTTTTTTATTTCTTACATAAAACAACTTATAATCAGACATTTTCAGCATCAATATTTTTTATTACAAGCTGACCATTAGAATGAAGAGCTCCGCTCGGGTGAATGTCCAAAAAGAAATCGATCCGATCGCAGCCGGGAACCTCAGCTATATCCGTGTATTTCGCCGCAGCCACGGAACTAGGTTAGGCTTCCTCTCAATGAAACGCGTCAGATTACAACGGACAGAAGTGAAATGAAATTGAATGAGCCTCGTTTTCCCACGGTGCTCGGTGCGGAGGCGGTGCGGGGGCGGAGGGGGCCGGCGGAGGCTGTGGGATGAATGGCGGCGGCGGAGGAGGCGGTGGAGGCGCACCGGATGTGTGCAACGTTCGCATGTCGACTCCACGCTACTATCGCCATGTTTTTCCCATGCGAAACCTCATTTACACGTTCGCGTAAAATAAACCATTATGACATCTAAGATTGAATCTCAGTAACATCCGAGTTTCAAAGAGTATAACAACGCCCATGGAGTTTTACTTGGTTTCGTTTCGTTTGTATTGTGAGCACCGATATGTATGTGTCATAGCGAGGGTATGGCTATTGGCTTGAATGGCCAAAAGGAACAGCTTTCCAAGCTACTTTGTATTTCCACACGAGCTGTGCGGTGGGACTGGATCACTGAATAAACTAAATTTATACATAGCCACTACATACAAATCTTGATTGACGGTTGTTGCTTCAATGATTGTATAGAAGATTGGATTTTTAATTTCCTTAATATTCATATTGATGTTCGTGTAGTTTATTTGTTTCTTAAGTTTTTAATTTACAAAAAATTGTTTAATTTAGGTTCATAATATTTCAATTAAGTTTTGTTATATATTGTAACAACTGCAGGCAACTCTTCTGTTTACTGTTTCTCTTCTTTTGTTATTGTATTGTATTTTTTTTAAGTTTGCTAAGATTTTTTGAAGCATGCTGTGTTCATCCTTAATTGTAGATAGTTCGGATAATCTTAATGTATTTTCTTCTCTATTACTATTGTTTTGAAATAAGTCTCCGTCGACAAACGTATAATATATGCTATAGCTCTAACATTAAACATTATAATAGTTGTATACACTTAAAATAAGCACTCTTATCTTATATAAAATTATATAAAATGGTCAGGACCAGCCATATTGCTCGGCTACATTGGACGGGATGGAAAACAACCTGGTACGTGGAGGCCATGCACACCTTGAACCCTGGTGAGGTCCTCACGATTTTAGAACTGCCAGAAATAGCAAACAGCGGAGTGGGGCAAAAGAAGACGCAAAAGTGGAAGTCACAGAAGTTGGAACAGTCAAAGCCGACACCGATTCATATTTAGATTTACATAATAAAAAAATAAATCCGTTTATAGCCGATAATATTGAATTCTTGGAATTGTCCTCTGTGGTCGTATGAATCGATTTTTGTTTATTTGTAATTTGACACCACGCTATTCAAAGTGTTTATAAAAACAAATAAAAAAGGCAGAAGCCGAAGAAGGTTTTACAAAGCACTAATTCGTAGCGAGGGGTCCAATTTTTTTCGTGGTCAAACATATACTTTGTTTGACAACGTCAACGACTGAGAAAATTGGAACAACTTGTCAACAACTTTTGACAAAAATTGTCAACAACTTCATGAATACAGATCACGCGGATTTCGTAGCTGTTTTCAATCGCACAATTCGCTCGTTGGCACAAACAATCATTGCCTTGATATAATAATATAATTATTAATTTTCATTTTCAAAACCTTTCTCGATTCTCAAATCCAGGCATTCTTACACTTTTGGCCGTGTGAGTCAAAGATTTTGGCATGTTTTAGTGTGTCCTGATTTACCTGAAAACATACCTTTTTGTAACTATAATCCTTACCGCGCTTTTGGCGTATAAAGGCTAGACGAAAAATTGTCTCCTCGACGTTTTTGCTGTAAAACAGATAGTGACATCGACACTTTCTACCGTGAGGAAATTACAAGGTCTACAGAAATTGTTAGATATTTTAAAATTGTGTAACACTACCTAAAAATCTGTGGCTGGGCCCTCTCTGTGTGACCACGCAGCTATTGTTCTATTTTTAGGGGACCCTCTGAATTTATATGAAATTTTAATAATATTGAAATCTCGGCAAAAGTACCAGGGCGAGCGGCAGAAATGGTTAGATGTTTTTTTCCTGTGACCTCAGTCATGAAATCGAGACAATTCGCCATTTTCGAGTTTCCGTTTCTCTTCAGTTGTTCTTTGTTTTTCGTTATTTTCTCACATTTTCACTAATATAGTACTTAAAGGTTTAAATTTTTTGTAAAACAGTGATCTGCGGCTCGGCCCTGTCAGCGCTAGACATCTCTCTTAATTATGTATTTCTAAATCGTGTCCCTCTTTTAGGTAACTTTACAACTAGTTCTTAGATTTTGCATCCATATCCACACATCACAACTATTATGTACCGACAATATGGTCCCTTTATGGCGTTAAAACCCGTCTCGTCTTCTCTGTTTACTCTCGTTAGTGGTCTAGTCGTCAAAATTCCAACGCAACCACTCACTACTTTGAGTTCATAAGATCATTCCCCATGCGCCCAGGAAAGCGGAAGTAGTCCATTGATCCAAGAGCAGATGTCCAGCCCACATTCATACGGTATGATGCTTCGTCGAGTCGTGGGTGTCTCGAGTAAGGAAGGAACTGTTGCGATCCAACTCATTCATACGTATGCAGCGTAGCCACGTGTAAGTATAAATGCACTGACTGGTTAGTTCGCTCACGAACTCGAGACGCGCAACATCGAATGTTCTTTTCACTCAATAACGTCATGTGAAGTTTTTGCGTGTCGTTTTAACTCGATAACTATTAGAGGGTCAGGACGCAGGTACTTCTCCACACAGCTCCTGCAAGATCAAATATGCAGTGATGCTCTTCTCTAAACAGAGCCATTAATGTAGTGAACGAGCTAAACGAGGAGGTGGAGTTTGATTTATTTAACTAGCTAAGGTACCCGGCTCCGCTCGGGTCAATGTCGTTACGGAATTATGTCGGGCTGAACCTAACATTTAATGTTATATGAGTTTCCCATACAAACTTTCATACCCCTTTTCACCCCCTTTGAGTTTGATTGTCACCACAAAATGTAGCATATGTCCTTTCCCAAGGACTCTCTCTATACCAAAGATCATCTAAATTGGTTCCGCGGTTTAGGCGTGAAAACGTAACAGACAGACAGAGATACTTTCGCTTTTATCATATTAGTGCGGATAGCCTAGGTACATTTAAGGCATCTTAATAAATTGCATATGTAAGCTAAGTGAGACTAGCAAGCGATTTAGGATATCCTGTAAGGTTTGCTGGTTAAACTCTGTGGTCGGTGGTACCGTTAATGTTTGTATTTTCACTAACTCGTGACTACGCTGCCCCGCCATACGAATAGGTTTCAGTCGCCCCTCACGACCGTTCTTACTCGCTGGTGTCAATCCTTCACTTCCCCTGCACACCAATTTGAACCGTCGCATTACGTAATGAAGCGGCAATGAAAATTGTCCGTATTTTCTATCCAGTTCAATGTAGCCGAGCAATATAAGGAAGCTCCTGGCATGGAACCTAGTTCCCATGTGGTGTGTTAGACTAATATCTGACGGTCAGTTCGGTATTAGCCACCCATGTCCAGTTACATAAAAAAATGATGTGCAAGTTTGTACAGAATTTCCTGCTGCATTCGTGTGAGACAATGTTGAGAGAAATTACTAGGGTTAATTGATGTACGTACCTTGACTGCTCGGAAGTGCAGCTGTCCAGTGCGATGACAAATCCAATTAGGGGCATCTATCTTAATTGATGAGAACCTTCTGATCGCCTGTCCGTCCCCATATTTAAGTAGTCATAATTGTTAACATTCTTAGGTCCGTAATAAGGGCCGTTCTTAACGCCTTGCAATCAATACCAGGACAAGTTAATCAGCACTTTAGTAATAAAGGCCCTTTAAGTGTCGATTATAATAAATCAGCACTTGGTGAAAACCAGGCGTATAGTTTCAACGTCACGACCGTTTACGTTGTTTAAATGTTCAGCTCCGAACTATACTACCAAAAGCTTAAATAAATAAATAAAATTAAATCGGCTTGATAGTGATCAACTTTTAAGGGGAACAACACATTATGTATTGAATTGCTGGATTGATTACAGCTTCACTTTAGGATAATATTATACCTTGGTGCTACATCAGGTGATCATCTATTATGCTCCATATAGTTTTTCCCTATCAACAATAGTAAATATTTACTGTTAATTTTACAAGGGATTGTAACTGTAAGCAGTGGCAAAAACTTTTGTAATCTTAGACTAAGTTAACGTCAAAAAATCTTAACGAAATGTCTTGTCAGTTCTTCTTTGCTGTGATAGTTGAACTGGCTAATGATACATTATGAAAAATACGAGTGCCGTGTACTATGGATGAAGAATCAAAAATATGCAACAATATGCTTACAACTGTTACGCTTAAGGGGATGTTAGCACTTGATTGCATTCAGTCCCATAAGGGCGTAAGGGCTAACACCCCCTTAACGAAAATCGTTGGTGTTTTCCATTAAGTTTATTTAAGGAGGTCCTGGCATCCCACTGAGTTGTTGGGCTAATATGACGGTATGTGTGGTATTAGCCATCTATGTCCAGTTACTTGAAAAGAAATGCCCTAGAAATTTCTGCCTATTATGGATTCAATAGCTGACTAAATGTTTCATAGCTGCTACATCACAAGATATGGCTTAAGGTGGCCCTTCCCGACGGGACTAACTCATTCGTGGGCACAGCACAAAATCGTTTTCACTGTCTCTGTTTTAAAGAAAAAGACAGTATTCGTGATGAGACGAGGATGCAACACGTCTACAAAGCAAACAATGCGCATAGTGTTTTTTAGATTTATTAATATCAAGCAAATTACGGACGCTGTAGCTTGATTTGATGACTAAGATTTTTTTGATGTTTTTATTTTATCTTTGAGTAAGCTTATGGTATAAAACGCGCGAAAAATTCGAACTTTCGGACCTTATAAGTTGGTAACCATTTACAATTTTACAATCCCAATGGTCATCAAATATCTAGTTTGATCAAATAAATCTGTTTTGATTATAATTTTGCAGTCCTCATTCACATTAGTATGGGGAGTTGAGCGGGTAAGCCCACCTTAAACCTCCGTTTTTGTTGCGAATTCCGCACGGCGAAAGCACTGTAATCCCGTCTCCTCGCTTCGCGGAAAATCAATCATCCAGCCTCCACGTTAATGTTGCCAAAACTCCATCAATCAATTATTTTACACGGCGCCTTCGTGTAATCGGATGCAAATGAGTTTTCGCGGAGTTTTCAATCGGGCCTTAAGCGCGCGACTTATTTTGTGACGCGGACGCGGCGGAGTGGCGGCAACAGATTCAGACAACACTCAACTTCTAGAAATGCAGGATTGAACGTAATATCATGACAGTAGGTGCTGTATTAGCTATTCATTTTCAGAACGTTTTTGGTGAACTTATCAGTAATAATAAAAAAAATATTAATACTTTTGCATTTCCATTGCATCTTTTATAATAATAATAATATTCTTTATTGCAATCCATGCAAAAGTACAATGCAAAGGCGGACTATTTCCTCAGGCAATTTCTAACAATCAACCCCATCATTGGGCAATTTTACAGCTTCTTGAAATCTTTCATCTTTTTGAAATAAAAAAATAAGTAGTGCTTATTTTTTTAAATAATAAAATATTTTTTCTCTTACGCCCTTATGAACCTGAATGCAATGTGTTATCACGCCTTTAATAAAAAAAATGGTTTTCATTGCAAAAAAAAAAAGATCTTATGCTCACTTGAAAATTCATAAAAAAATATTTTTAGATATTACAGATTAAATTAAAACTTAATTATTGCGTGTATTATGAATCTTTTAATGAGTACTAGTAACCTAACCTAACCTAACCTAACCTAACCTAACCTAACCTAACCTAACCTAACCTAACCTTGGCTGACACCGACTCAAAAAATAACAGAAATCGTAACTACAAAAATGGAAATTATTTTTTAACTTTTTAGTGCTTTTTCTTTGAAGTCGGTTATTTTTTTTGTTAAATATTTTTTTTTTGGAATGTAGACAGTGATTCGTGCATTCCCTGCCTGTTTCGCGTTGAGCGATGGTAGAAATTTGAGGATCTGGCGGCGTGCGGCGCGTTGACTGGCGGCGTCTCGTGTGTCTGAATTCGGTTCGATACCCAGGGCGTTCAATTCTTATCTGTGATTAAAATGTGCATTGTCATTAAAAAAAGAACTAATGTGAAAATGCATGCTCCCTTTTTACTTCTGGCATGGGTTATCGAATTAAATGAATGATGGTCGAAGCGGCAATGAAAAATTTCTTCCTCCAGCAATGCTCAAATAATGGTAAATATTTCGTTTTGGGACCTATGAAGTCACTTCTGGAATGCCGTGTGATGGGCCAGGGCTAACATCATGACAGCAGTTATGATATGAGCCACCCGTGTCCGGAGATTCACGTAAACAAGCTTGATACAAACAACTTTTGTTTGCTTCCGTCAAGTTAGCCATTTACGCGGCCGACATTTTAAGTGTAATTATTTATATTATTGCGACGCAAAATACAAGTAAACGATGAGGGCTTCCTTGAGATGTTTTTTTCCTGTTTTTGTTTATTTTCTCTGTTTCCGTGTTATTTCAGATTTATTTCCCCACACTTAATATTTTCCCGACTAAGTCGGTATTGTCGAGGTCAAATTTATTGCCTTGGAAAAATCAATAGGAATCACTTTATTCGGAATATTGAATCCATTTATCAGTTAGCTCGTTTTTGAGTCATGATCAATAGTGTCCAATTACTAATTGATTTACTTTCCTGGAAATGAAGTAATGTTGTGAACTATGGTCACGTGCAATAGGCGAAGAATTCTATTGGCCACCGTGATTACCGTCGCGACCGGATGTCTGGCTGTTATCATGAAATTTTGTGAGTAGGTTCGATAAGTATATAGATTTTTTTTCAAAAACGTTAAAAAATGTAACAAAAAAAATGTTTTGTGACAAGATCTAAAGCATTAGGTTAGTACCAAGTGAGAAAAATAATAGGATTTTGTTTGAAGATGCGCGGTGAACAATTTTTCAGTTTTAAGCTATGCAAAGGACAGACTCGCGAGGTCTACGCGCAGAGAGCCACTAGTGTAGGGGTGGTCATTAAGAGAAGGTCCTGGCATCCCTAATTCCCTTGAGAAAGCGGTCCGTTGGGCTAATATCATGACGGTGGCTGTGTTACTATCTATCCATGTCTAGTTGCAAAAGATGGAAAGTCGATTTATTCAAAATCAATTATTTTTTCCATATAGTGGAGAAAAGACCAATTTTGCGCAAAAATGTAAAGCATGCTGAGACGATCGGCGGCGTCAGCTCCGGGACCAATAATCGCGCCGCCGGACATTCCTGGGCGCGGGCGGCGCTGGGCGGCGGCGCTGGGCGGCGGCGCTGGGCGGATCGGCGCGCGGCGGGAGGGCGGCGTGAGATTGCGGCGCGGCGCAGATGCTGGAATTTAAATGGAATTATTCGCGGGCGCGGCGCATGAATCGTAATGAGCGCAGCGTCACACCCTATCGCCGAGCATGCATGAAAATGTTTACGTCTCTAGAGGGAGCGAAAGACGATGACTGTGATAGTACCGTACGGCGCTCTTTCATCTCTGGCCCACCCCTGCGGGGTAGCGGCGTTTTCGGCGAGCATGGAAAGACGGCAGTAGAAACCTTTGGAGTTCGTTTATTGTTAACTAGCTGCGGTACCCGGTTCCGCTCGGGTTAGTGTCGGCTAAATTATTTCATGGATAAAAAGTAGCCCACATATCTGGTCCAAAATAGGATCAAACTGGTCCAGGACAATGTATCCGAAATTTAATCAAGATCCTTTGAGTCTAAATAACATGATTTAATAAGAAACATCCAATAATTCCTTTAAGAGCTTCGTAGACATTTGGTAGCTATTTAAAAAAAAAGCATTTGCTGCCAGAACCTTTCTGCACTTGCACTGCTACATTGCTTACCTAGTAAGTAATAAACGTGTAACTTAGGTAAGTTTTGCGTGGACTCCAACCCACAGCCAGCCTCAACATCGAAAACGCTAACCCATCCCGAACCTGACTGCTCCCAGAGATGCTATATAATACGTTGATAAAATACGCATGTAAATCGGGTAAGTGGTTCGCAAGTTATAAGAATTTAACACTCACTACTCACCCCTCTGGTAATGAAGCGTTATATTATGTAGGCTATAATTTTTGAGTAGAATCAGGCTAGACGTAATACAATCCGCATCTAAATAGAGTAATTGGTTCTCAAGTAATAAATATTTTATTCCGTTGGTCGCACCTCTGGCAATTTAGCGTGATGCCAAGTAGTCCTAAACTTGCGGGAAATACCAAGCCGTACTTCGGTACAATTAGTTAAATTAACGCCGCCGCCGCCCCCCCCCCCCCCTTCCAGCCACCGTCCTCCCGCCGAGCCGCGCAGAGCATTGCAGTTTGTATGACAGCCACATCTTAGCGTAAGCGGAACTGAATTCTATTTCGTCTATCCTAATTCCCGGGTAGTTAAATGTATGTAATCGGTTTAAGAGTTATGGAGGAACATACATGCATACATACATACATACATACATACAGAACTGATTTCTAAAAATCATACAGAACTGATTTCTAAAAATCGTCAATTTAGTTTTAGTATCATATATAATGTCTACAAACGAAGTATCTTAGAAAACAAAGCAACTTACTCCATGAACACCTCTTACAGATTTATTATTAGTATAGATTTGGCACCCAAAAAATATACGTCATTCAATTATTATAAATACAATGCAATTTAACATTTTCTATAAAAAAATACATCATTGAATAAGAAACAAATAACTGAAATAGAGTCAAATGTTTAACATGATTTAGAATTGTTTAAATTGAATCAGAATTATTCGATCAGAAATTCGTCTACTAAGTAGAAAGCCTTCTTGATGAATAACAAATTAAATGAATCAAGGCGTGCCTGGTATTGCACGGGGTTTTCGGAAAGGATTGCCTCGAAAGCTTGTTGCCGACACGATGAGGCTTGTAAATTTGTCAAATTTGAGGTGGCCGTCAGAAGAGTTAAAACGGAAATAAGGCTTCTCCTGTCCGCCTGTCATTCCATCCGTAACAAACCTCTCACCCCTACATCAGGAAAAAACAAGTTTTTGGTTTGAAACAGCTTCACTCAACTTTTTTATTTTAAGGAGGAGTGTATTTTTTTATAAAACCTGACATGAATGGTTAATATCACACAAGTACCGTTATGATATTAACCCAAAACAACACATTCCCGAATGAATAAAGTGCCTCTATCTTTTATATGTTTTTTTATGCGACCTGTCATGGATGGCTAATACCACACAACTACCGTTATGATATTAGCCCAATTCACCACATTCCCGAAGAAATTAGGTGCCATGCCAGGACCTTCCCTTTATGAGCACGGCTACATTGAACTGGATGGAAAACACGGACAATTTTTAATTGGCGCTTCGACCATCTTTTCATCCAATGCGATGGTATCTACCCGGGCGGGCTTAAACCCTACCACCTAGTAGGGGAAGGGGACCTACAGTTTTACATGGATTCCGAACCATGGAGCAGCTCGCATTCGTGACGAAATGCACTTATCGAACTCTGAAAGAGAAAGACAGTGGTGCAAGTCGGTATTGAACCCGGGCCTCTGGTACGCTAGGCCAGTCCCCGCGCCACTAGGCTACGAGCCGCTCACATTTACATTATTTTTGTTGGTTACTCAATGAGCCGTGGAGACGCACTCCACATGACTGTACGGGTGTATACTTCTTGACATAGTATAGTTATGTAAAGTAAATAAGCGACGATTGCAACCGCTAAAAAGAAAGAAAGGAGAAGTGGCATGCGCTCGATATCGCGTCGCCGCTATATGGTCAAAATTACCATATAATTGTATGGGAATCTGGTGGCTCGTCGTATACCACCGCGATGTTTCGACTGTGTGGCATGCGTGGCATATGTAGCGGTTAGCGTTCGTCACGTTAGTTCCCACCCACACAAACCCTCCAATACATCTGCAGCTATGTTTGTAGTGGCATGTACGTTAACGTTGGATTCATAGTTTTTTTTAATTGGAGACAGCGGGTCCCATAGTAGGCGCGCTCGATGCCATATCTCCTCCCTTTTTAGGGTTCCGTACCCAAAGGGTGAAAACGGAACCCTATTACTAAGCCTCCGCTGTCCGTCCGTCCCTCCGTCCATCCGTCCGTCCGTCCGTCCGTCCGTCCGTCCGTCCGTCCGTCCGTCCGTCCGTCCGTCCGTCCGTCTGTCCGTCTGTCACAGGGCTGTATCTCAGTAACCGTAACAGGTAGACAGCTGAAATTTTCACAGAGTGTGTATTTATTTTGCCGCTATAACAACAAATAGGTAAGATTAAAAAATAATTAAAATTAAAGGGGGCTCCCATACAAAAAACGTGATTTTTTTGTTTTATTTTTTACGATGGTACGGAACCCTTCGTGTGCGAGTCCGACTCGCACTTGGCCGGTTTTTTATCTATGATTGCAACCGTATAACATTATAAGATATACCCTTCCTCTTGTTACAGGTAATCTTAATTCCGGAAACGCCGCCGCAAGCAGTCGGAATTCGCCTTAAAATGACGTACATCCCTCCGAATAACAATAAGCTCCTCTGTAAGTGGCGCCATCAATCTTTCGCTGAATCTCAATTGTTTCATTCTCGCCGCAATTAGGATAAAATCCTTCCGGTGCCCGCGGCCCGAATCGAAACTGTGCCGGCTCATCCTGTCGCGGCTGTGTGAAATGTGGTGAGAAACAATGGCATTATAGACCATTAGTTGAAACCTGAAAAAGGGTTCAATTTTGCATTAATTAATAATAGCGTTTTTTTTTCGCTCGATCCTTATAAGAACTGGATTTAGAGAGTGTTTGTCATGATGTCTAGAATTATTTTAAGTATCACGGATTTAGAGAGATCTTACAAAAAATATTATGCAATGTTTTTAAATAAATATTTTAATACTTTCTTCTCAACAGAAGAACACACGTAATTAGCTTTGAAAAATAGTAGGAGCGAAGTGAAGCCATATTTTTTGCAGGCTACGGCACAGCGAACACGTATTGTTCATTGTTGCACGCACTTTTATACTCCATGTTTTTCCCTAACTATATCGGAATATGCATACCCTTGCATATATTGTCTCGTGTCAACGAGGAAACTAGCGAAACTAGCTTTAGCGATTTGTATGTTTTGGTACAACTTTCGCAGCATTTTATGCAAGCATCCGACAGTAAAGGTCGGAATAGAAAGGCCAATGCCGGCGTCCGTCAATCTCGGGGAGCAGGAAGCAAGTGGTTGTAATGATATGTGTGCCGTTTGCATTGCGCGCGAGTGCTTGCTAATAGAGCTGTCTAGTGTCGGATCAACTGTTATTAATGTCGGTTGTGTGAAGATGGACGTGGCGCCGAGTTTTTACGATTCCAAAGGTCGTGCAATGCGATAGACGGGTCATGACACTTATGGTGAAATATCTTAATCTCAGCATATATCACACCTTATGCACAAGAAAACGCGCATGTGAAACCACATTCGCGTTTTCTGGCACACTTTTATGGTTCCGCTCCTCAAAAGGATAAAAGTAACCTGTATAGGAGCACTTCGTTATGCGTCTGTCTGTCTGTCTGTAAATACCGTTTTGTCAAGAACACGTGGAGGTATTAAGTTGAATTGAATGGCAATTTCTTAGGTCTATGGTCCATGGTGCTCCAAAAAATTCAAACTTCTGACACGATCCAAAACTACGGCCATTAATGGCGCACATTTTAAAACTAGCGAGTTAGTCAAAACCTATAGGTTACTTCCCCTTGATGTAGAACAATGAAATTCGGCTGGAAGCAAGGTCTCACAGTCACAGTACAAGTGAAGGAAAAATTCCGAAAGTAGTTTATTTGTAGTTATATAATTAAAAAAGTCCCGTGATGGACGAAATATCAACAAATTTGTACGGAATCCTCGGTGTGTGTGTCGTACTCACAGTTGTCCGGTTTTTTACTTAGGGCTGACAGATATCACAGAATCAAATTTCATGTGAAACAGAATTCTCCACCAGAAAGAGTGCAAAGATCGTACAGATTCTAAAGAAAATATAAAATTCAAAGAGATATTGTACTATCAACAACAAACAATAAACCCGGAACGCTTTATAAAAATACCTCTACATTTTATGAATTCCCGTAACGACCGATAAAACTTTACAAATATTTCAAACAAATAATCTCATCAAGCAAAGTGCCGCCAATATATTGCATTGAAAAGCCGAACGTTGATAAAAGGCGTCTGAAGTCTTTCAAAACATCACCCGCAATAAATAAACATTTCACTTCCTCATGAAGGTTATTCACCTAATGCTTTCGGCGATTTATCCAAATTATGCCTTTAAATCGTTTACAAATGTTATTGTGCCCGCCATGCTGCCCTGCGTCATGCCGGGTCGAAAAACAGCAACCGCGAAATTATAATTACCCTTCACAATGGCGGGAGATATCGCAAACGGACGAGCGTCCATTAGAATAGAAGGCGCCCCGTTTCACAAGATTTATTTTCTCCGCTGACTTTTCTATGAAGATAATTATTCTCGGGTTTTATCATCAGTATGTTTTATGCTAATTCCCCTCGAGAGACGAGGCGCCCGCCGTCCGTGGCCACAACAAATTCGCCGCGAATAGGGATGCGCCGAGACACCCTGTTTATAACATTTTAACGATGGCAAATATATCAGGGCCACCCTAGACGTCCGTGGTAATGTCTGGAAATTTCAACTACCCCATTTGTATTAGCTTGCTCGTGGGGTGTTTGCGTGTTTACTTGTGCTAATGAAGCTCGCAAGGAAAATGTTCACAAAGTAAACAATGCGCATAGTTGATTTCGGTTAGATTTACAAATAAAATTTACAAAATGACTCATAGGCAAAAGTAGATCACGAACACTGTAGTCAAAAATAAAACAAAAATTAAACTAATTTTGAATCTACATGGAACAAACGTAGTCAACAAGAAACCCTTATAGTTTCGCCATGTACGTGCGTCAGTCTGTCCGCGATTTATCTCGGAGACCCTTGAGGTTAAAAGGCTGAAATGTAGTATGGTTATACATGTTATTTACGCCAACAAAGTTGTGAAATAAAATGTTTTTTCAGGGTACAAACATTTTTTTTTCAAATTATATCGTGTAGGGTATCGTTGGATAGGTTGTGAATGAAATAGATAATAAGTGAATATGTACTCTCGAAAAAAGTTCAAAAATCAATACTTCAAATCTCTATTTACTGAGACAAAATAAAATCTGATGAATAAAAATGGCTGCGTGTTCCTGCGACGACTAAGCCAATATTTTAAAATTGCCTGACATGTCATAAATGTCCGTAAAAAAATCTGCCCCGTCAAAAAAGTATTTACGGCTGAAGCCTGTTAGATGTAACGAAATTATTATATATGAAACCCCTGCTTCTTATGGAATGGGAATTGTGAATTGTATTTTTGGCGTAATCAATAATTTTCGATCTATCAATACTAATTGTCATCGCCTAGAGGCCGAGTGCACGAAAGGAAAAAAAATCAAAATCAACGTCAACGTACGATTAAACACGTCACTTTGTATGGAAAGTATGGAAGGACCTCCATACGGTTCACTAAAAGTGACGTGTTTGAACATTGATTAACTCGGGGCTAAGGGTCGAAGGATTAAACAAATATTTTGTACAAATATACTTGAACACAAACACATACATATGTTAGTTACACGTGTTTGTGTTCAAGTTCAAACCGTAAACAGTCCCTGTATTGCCCGTGCAATACCCGGGCGTGTTGTTGACGAGCACCTTTTGATGAGGCAACCTTTGAGCTTATGCACCCGCTCGTGTATAAAAGCCGACGTCGGCATTGTTCAGTGGCGCGACCGCGGCGCTCAGCGGCGGCGGCGCGGGGGGGAAAAATATTTTGCTAAAAGCGCGTGGGGCGGGCGGCGCGGGGCGGCGGGGCGGCGGGGCAGGATGTGGGGCGAGGGCGGCGGCGGCACCGACAACATGCAAGTCACATTGTAAATTGATGTCGTGTCCGATGTCGGCGACCCAGATTCGGGTGCGCACGTATTAATTTTCCCGCGCTCTATCTCCGAGCGGTCGCCCCCCCCCCCTCCCTGCGGCGCGCTCGTGGGCGGTTCTAGGATTTTCGAGCTGCGAATAAATCTTTTTCGTGATGAAACGACAACGGGCGACGACGCACGGCTCGTGTCGGACTATAGCTCGATTGGACCGCAATGATTTATACATTGAATCTTATAGGATGGATCCGAATCGCAATAGCTGCTGACTGTTTTACGTTCAGTTTTGAGGATTCAGCCATTCCGATTTAATGAATTGGGATGTCACGCACAGAGCAGTGAACCAGGGTCTTAAATGTCACTTGTGAATAAAAAAATTTCACTCTCTGAAAAAACTTGTTCATGATGCCCCTTTCCAATTTTGGCTTCGACGTGGCTTCGACGAAGTTGTGGCCGGTCGATTATTCTCACTTCCTAACCCAATCATTGCAAACAAGTCGGCCCCATCTCAACAATTCCCTTGCCTTCTAGTGACTTCAGTCTTAAAGACTTTTGTGGGAGAACTCCTGACTGGAAGACGCTCTAAATGTATTTTTAGATGCGTTAAATGTATCCTTAATCGATTATGATGTCAAAATAGAGTTCTATTAAGAATGTTAGTATTGTTGTCGCGCTGTAGTTCGTAGTTCCCGCTTTGACGTCGTTTTGCGCCGTGTTAAAATATTAGATCTTGTGTAACGCCCGCCTCCGCCTCAGCCGCGGTCGCGTTGACGCCACACGTCTGTATTTCAGCGCCTGATTAATTTATCATTCATCTCCGTGCTATTTATTTTTTAGGAATAGGAAACTTACTCGGACATTTAAATTTGCGATACTATCAAGCAAGAAGCCAAGCGCGGCCACTATTATGTTTTTGAAGTGAAACGTCTTTAAAATCACACCGCACTTGTACAGTCGTATCGTCTGAAATATATACACCGGAAATAGAGACAAATTTGAAATCTCTTTCTGTCATGCTGACGTCAACCATAGAGTAAAAGGGACTTCCTTTTCTTTCCAGTGTATACAATTGTGAGGAAACGACTGTACCAGAATCCTAAGTCCGCTAATAGATAACTCCACTTTCGAGCGTTAGCGTTATGAGATAACCACGGAATCACACAAAATTGTATCAAATCACTACAATTGGATCACGCTCTCATAACGCTGACTCTCGAAACTGGAGTTATCTATTAGCGTACTTAGGCTTCTGGACAGAAAAGTGAACCGTAACGTAAAAACAGTGAAGTGCTCTTCTTGGCTTAATAACGCCATAAATATTAGTGCCTAGGTAATAATTTTGATATTCTTTTTGAGATCGTATAGTCAGCTTCCAAATTAAATCGTGAATTTGTATTGCGGGCAAGCGGGTCGGTCGAGAGGAGACATCCGTAAATCGGCCAAAACAGGCACCCTCCCGTATAAGGTGTATTTGACGGCCCAGGTGTGATAGCGCGGTGATTTTGGATCTGTCAAAATTCATCGATTAAAGTAATAAACATAATATTTAGGACAATATTCATACATAAAAAAAATACATAAATAAAGTTGAAAAAAAAACTTTAAGGCAGCCTCAGCGCATGCCGAAGCTAAGTAAAAAATAAAATTTCTTCAATATTCGATATCGGGAGCTTCACGAAGTTGACTCGGCGCGCTCGATGCCGTCTACTGCAAGCGAGACTGCAAGAGTACCTTCACCGCTGCTGCACCCTAACCACTCGATAAAGAGAGTCGAAATATCGTTCATACATCCGTCGAAGATATCTTTAAGCTGATGAATGTCAATATCGGCAGTTTTCATGTGGTTTAGGGGCGTTGCGTTCAGCGGACAAGCGGACGTTTAAAAAAAAATTTAACAAAAAAAATAACCGACTTCAAAGAAAAAGCACTAAAAAGTAAAAAATAATTGCCATTTTTGTAGTTACGATTTTTGTTATTTTTTGAGTCGGCGTCAGCCGGGCACGCGCTGCGCCAATCAAGAGAACCTTGGCTACCTTGGCTGACACCGATTTAAAAAAATAACAAAAATCGTAACCACAAAAATGGCAATTATTTTTTACTTTTTAGTGCTTTTTCTTTGAAGTCGGTTATTTTTTTATTTGTTTATTTTTAGTGAATCTGAAGTACACTTACTAATTTGTACACGTCCTTTCCAATAAAAAAAGAATCACCGAAATCGGTTGTCGTTATATTGAGTTATTCGACCTTTTGTCGCGCACATATTAATACAAATTTAAGACTTATATGATTTTCTCATGAATATCATTGTCAGAACTTAACCAAATTAAAATGGGACCACTTGGGAAGCACTAGCTTTCATTAAAAAAAAATCATCCAAATCGGTTCACCCAGGCAAAAGTTATGAGGTAACAAACATAAAAAAAAACAAAAAAAAAAACATACAGACGAATTGATAACCTCCTCTTTTTTTTTAAAGTCGGTTAAAAAGGCACACCTACGCAATTAATCCGTTTAAAGCTTTGGTTTAATTATGGTTTGACAGAGATTTGAAAAATGGGTCATCGGGCCATGCTTAATGTAGTGTACTGTAGGCGTTTGTACATTTTCTGGTTACCTATTAGCGTTCAAAGTTCAATTTCAATTTGCGTGGTGTAAATACGTGGCGGTGTCTTAGTTCTCAAAACACACACAGGCCAATATAAAATAATTGAAAGTAATTGAATAAATATGTCCACCGATTAATGCTAAAACTAAATGTTATATGCATTCCATATTTGGTATTAATTTCAAGTTCACTAAAAGCTTCTGGCTAACATAGTCGTTTCATGATAAAACTAACGGCTGTATGCCCCCATTCCACCACACCCACCTTTTCTACTTATTCCTTTGATTATTTTAAATACATTTATCAAGAAATTCATATAGCTCCTATTAAAATAGTTTTTGTCACCATCCATTCCAGCGTCAATATCGTGTAATGAATGTTTTCGATAGTCGTTATCAGTAACAGCGTCGGGGCCGCGTTAGAAAGGTCCGATGGGCGGCTGCAGAAAGCCGTTTAGATATGATTGTGTTTACAATGGAATATTACTCTGGTGCGATGTACTCGAGCGGGACGCGGTGCTTCTTATACCCGACTTGTCAGTTTATACGTGTATATATATATATATATATAGGTACATGTCCTTTACCGTATGAACGGGATTGTATCTTGCGACGACGACGACGCGACACGCCGCGGTAACATATCGCTGCCGTTTGTAGCCCCACGTCATTCAACCGCACCTCTGTTGTGTTCGTTGTAATTTTGGTCGATTGTTCGTGCTTTTCTCAGCGTTTAATAGGCCGTATAGCCCGCGGCCTAGGGACGGCAGCAGCGCGGTTGGGCGTAACAGTTTTTTTTTATTCAGGAAGGCCTGAGCCTACGGCGCGGTGGCAAAAATCTTTCTAAATTGTTTTTGAAGAACATGTTCTACTTAAAGTGACTGCTTTTTGTTTGCCCATTCGGAAATATTTATTTTCTCGACGACCCTAGATAATTCGAGTGTAGGACCTTTTTTTTGCTCATTAGGAAATCTTCACTGGAACTGCGGAGCGGATAGATCTTTCATAGGCCTAGGACGGCCAAAGGCTTAGTCGGGCGCTGGCTTTTCTTTGGTTTGTCTTCCAATCCGTGCGTCCCGTATCGCGACACCCGTCGTGTAAACTAACGAGCCGTACAATAATATAGAAACCCTATTTATACGGATTATCATACGGATTTCAATTATCTTAACATAAGGCTTCTTATTTCTGAAAAATGTAACGATTTACAATATTCTCATGAGGAAAACGAATGAGGAAATGTCGAAACGCCGATTCCCAAATATCGCACACTTCCAAAAACATATTTAACGCCGAAGTAAACACAAGTATTTTTCGCAGAATGTTGAGTTCATCGGCGCGGCGTCTTGTACCTAGCTCCTCTACGCCGCTCGCTCAACGCCGTTTATTCTTCGCGAAAATGAACCTTCTGTATGCTCTATCTCCCTTGCAATCGGCGCACGAGACAGAGAAGACCGATTTTTATCAAAAACACCGTATCTGCTCACCCGACGCTGAGCAGCGCGACGCGACGTCGCGTAGTTCTCGCTCTGTGTTTACTTTGGCCAGCGCTTCCAGTGCTCCCGAGAAATGTTTTTATTTGATTCACCTGATTTTAGACAAACATTGCCATCGCAGTGAGAACGCAAATCTCTGTTGGTTCGGGTGCATGACTATTCTCATCAGCTGACGATGTTGACGGCTCTCATTCAGTTTTTATTTGTGGTGATGTCTTACAAGGATGCGGTTTTGCTCGCCTTGAATCGAAACGATCTGCATATCTGAAATTAATTTTAATTTGTTTTGCATCGATTCCTAAATGTTTGTCGTTGCTATTATTTAGTTACCCAAGGCAAAACAATATTACGATTAATGTCGGGGCACAATATCTGTAGGAGTGGAGGATTCTGGAGGATTCTGGATTCTGGGGGAGCTCTAAATTTTTATGGGTTTTTTCACCCAATTTTAAAACGGACATACGCCACAGAATTACTCAATCCGTTCTGTCATCCCATAGTAGTGCCCGAAGCGAAGTGCCGAATTATGGGTGATCCGACTTCAGATTATTGTTTTGCAGTCCCTGCGATTTGCTCTTGTATAAAAAAATAAAAAACAAGTTTTGTTAATACGATCGCTACCAAACTTCACAGGATCATCCTAACTGGGCCAATCGGAAGATTGTCTGAACCTGTCTTTAAAATCTGTCACGACACCGTAATTTTATTTTGGACTTTCACCCGAGCAGAGCTTCGGAACTTCCAAACTGCACACGATCACCCGCTGGGCTTATCTGACCATTGCCTAGAAATTGAAATGTAAACACGAGATTAATGATGGACTGAAGCTCTGTCTCTTTGACAGCAAAAGTATCGTGTCAGTGTCTCTGTCTCTTTGACAGGAAAAGTGTCGGACACATTTTCCAGTCTAGCTCTTATCCGCGAACTGCACATACGCGAAGCAAACATAGTCCAAAACGTGCAAACACAGATATTTTTGCCTTATAATAGATACCAAATGTCAAGTGAATTGGAACATTGGTTTTAAAGTTATTAGTAAACTACATTTGTAGTGTGAGCGTATTTATTCTGATGCATACGGGCCCAACTAAACGGTAGCTCTGCTACGAAGACTCATCTCCCAAGTTCCCAGGTTTCCTCCCATTTCTGTCCTTAATCAACAAATATGTACACAAAAATCTGTGGCTTTGGACCGCAAGCCACTACAGCTGAGCTGTTCTAGAAGACATATTTGTTATCTTTTATTAAGGTGGCCCAAACCGGCGGGCCTAACTCATTCGCGGGCACGGTACAAAACCGTGCTGTTGCGCTCTGGGACCTTCTCTGTTTCAAAGAATAAGACAGGCTCCGTGATGAGGAAGATGCAACATCTCCACAAAAAAGACAATGTGCATAATGTATGATTTGGTAAGATTTACGGAAATTTTAATTTCAAAACGACTTATAGCTAAAAGTAAACCACGACCGCTGTAGTAAAAAATCTAACAAAAACCAAATAGATCATAAATCTTGAGCAAAATTTTGGATCTCTGACAAGACATAAGGGCGTGATCCTCTTTCCCCTTTTGTATGGGGAGCGGGATGGGCCACCTTAAACAATCAGTCGTCATTGCGCCACCAGCAGACAGAGATCATCATATTTACATTATCTCTGTTGTTTCAGTGAGGATCTACCTATGTTTCACATTGTTGCACAATTATGTTGTCATAGTGTCACGCTGCAATAGCTAGCGCATTTTGTCCTCCAACAGAGCAGAGCGAGCGCGGAGCCGCCGCCGGTGATGTAAGAGTCGGTTGTTAATTTAACTGCTAAGGAAACAACACTGAATTCCTGACGAATGACGCCGGCGGTATTTCGACGCTGCTGCGTCGTCGGTGTGCTCACGTGCTGACGCGAGGACGTCAGCCCAGAGATATTCATCATAAAAGCCAGCGATGTATTTGTAAAGCTGCTTCGCCGCGTCTCGTTGACGTCGCGGCTCCGCACATTTGTTTTGACGTTCGATTTACTCCGGTGAAAATAATCGTCTAAAACTACGTATACCTGCGTCACGGATTGGTGCCGTTTATTGTCTTAAAAAAACAAATAAATCATTATATTGTTTCGAAATGTACGTACAGTCCTTGAAGATCGTTTGAAAATGTGCGAACATGTCGAATACTTTCTGGGGGATTACCGTGGGAAAATCACTCCCCGGGTGAACAAGCAAGTGAATGATTAAATCTGAGGTTTAGTTGCATTTCGTACCATGCCAACAGGTAGATTTCTGTTTACTTGGCCGAATAACACGTCGTCTGACGGTTGATTGTCGTAAACACTACTATTAATCTCATCTCTCCGGACTCTCAATTTGATATGTTCCGTGTTCTCATTAATAAGAGGCTAAACAGCGACATCTACATCGAAGCATTGTAGGATTTTGTAATGAAACAGAAAAAAGTTGGTCTGAACTTTCACCTGTAGCAGCATTCGAACCTGCATTGTCTTTTTACCGGTTAAAGCAGTGAATATGTAATCCAATGGTTGTAGAATCTTGCTTCAGACCAGAATCTGCTTGCAATATTCAATGTGGATGTCGCTTTTAAGATCAATCAAAAAATAGGTTCATAGCGTAGGATAGTCGTGGTTGGCTGCGTACTTATTCAAATTAAAACCTCATCCAAATTGATCGTGCAGCGGTTGCAGCGTTACAAAGTAGCGGGAACGTTTCACGGCTGGTTGGCCGTCATACCGCGCGGCAAGTCACCGATCGCGGTGACAGAATCGGCGAGCGTGTGCCGCTCGTGACTGATGTGAGTACGCTGGTACTGAAACGGAACGTGCAACTCCATGATTAATAGGGAACATATTATCTTTCTGTATGAGCTGACCAAGTGACTGAGCTGACTAATTTTTAGGGAGATATGTAGTTCCCGTAGCTTCCCCGCAAGTTCGCCGTGCCATCAAGTCGCAATTAATAGTGTAGGGATTGCGGTATAACAAAGTAGCGGAAATGTTTCACTGCTGGTTTGCAGTCACGACGCGCGGCAAGTCACCGGTAGCGGCTGCAGCAGCGGCGAACATGCGCCGCTCGTGTTTGATGCGAGCACACTGGAACTGATGCGGAGCATGCAACTCCGTGATTAATAGCGAGCATATCTTTTTGTACGACCTGACCAAATGCAGTGTTGGGGAAATAGTTTGCGTTGTTGACTTCGTGGTTATTTAAAAAAAGCTTCACCGCAAGTTCGCCATGGCGTCAAGTCGCAATTAATCGTGTAGGGATTGCGGCGCAAAAAAGTAGCGCAAATGTTTCACAGCTTGTTTGCAATCACGACGCGCGGCAAGTCACCGATAGCGGCTACAGCAGCGGCGAGCATGCGCCGCTCGTGATTGATGCGAGCACAATGGCACTGATGCGAAGCATGCAACTCCATGGTTAATCAGGAGCACGGTAAGGAGCATATCTTTCTGTATGTCCCTACTCAAAGATCCTTACTTAAAAAATAAAGCCTCATCCGCAGTTCGCCGTGGCGTCATGTCTCAATTAATAGTCTAGTGAGTGATTGCAGCGTTACAAAGTAGCGGGAATGTTTCACGGCTGGTGGTTGGCAGACATACGCGGCGACAGCTGCGGCGAGCGTGCGCCGCTCGTGACTGATGCGAGCATCCTGGCACTGATGCGCCCGAACTGGCAACTCTGTGATTAATAACGAACAATATTTTTGTATGAGCTGGCCGAGTAAATTTTTAGGAGGAATAGTATGCGTGGTAACTAAAAATAACGCTCCGTCGCGTGTAAAATGTGGTTACAGTTTGAAAAATGTTACGGCTTTTCACGCGGCAGGAAGAGACATTCTCCGACGTTTCGAGACAATCATTCAGCCCGTTGTCAAGGAGGCATCCGCCGCGTTCGTACGCAGGCGTCCGGATGCCTCCTTGACAACGGGCTGAATGATTGGCTCGAAACGTCGGAGAATGTCTCTTCCTGCCGCGTGAAAGGCCGTAACATTTTTCAAATATGTCTTACGACCGCGGTAATCTCAAAAGTATCATGTGTTTACAGTGTTTATTAAGATTTGAAATATTTATCTACGAATTTTTCGTATCAGGTTTCGTAACTGCGACTTTTGACAGCTGCTTTAAACCAACTGAGCTATCCAGATGATTATGGTCAGCGAATGTTGATTTTATTTATGAGAATGTATATGGTGTGTTGAATGGCCAAAACGTTTTCAATGCAAGGATTAAGATATCAATGTATTGGTCGTCGTCTAAAAATATGATTTTGTAATCAGACACTATTCAGGCTGGATGAAACATTTAAAAGTGTAGTGTAGCCGAGCAATATAAGGAAGGTCCTGGCATGGCACCTAGTTACCATTTGGTGTGTTAGGCTAATATCTGAGGTTCAGTTTGGTATTAGAAATCCATCTCCAGTTACATAAAAACAAGTGTTATATCAGAAAAAATAGAGACGAGTTATATGTCCATACAACCCAGAATGATAAAAAGGTTCTCGGATAAATTGCATCAGATTTCTCATAATACACAAATCTTGCTAGCTGCATTATGAAAGAAGGGGTTTATCTGTTCGATCTGTAGCTGCGTGAATCTCGAAATGTTCCGCAGATGCATCTAGATTTGAAGGCACTTTCTAAAATTAATTTGTTTACCAAAGAAAACGAATCCAGACAAACGTTGTCGCCTGTAATTGAAAATAGGTCGCGCTCGCCAAAATTAGCATTCTTGTAAATGTGCTAATATTACAACCGCACATTTTCACCGTGCCTTGTGGTGAATTTATTGCAAGAAACGAAGCCTTAGTCATGAATAGACGCTTCCATAAAAAAAACTGGCTTGCTTAGTACGAAAAAACGATATTTACTTACGTATGTAAATACCGATACAATAGCCGTGTTTATAGATTTTAATTGTATTGTATTGTTTATTCATCATCCATAGACAGTACACTGCACTCGGATTTGTCATATTTTAGCATTGGCCAGTTCAGCAAAACAAAACACAGCGAAGAAGAATTGGAAAGAAAATCCGCTGTTTTTTTTTTCAACGTCCACTTAGTCTAAGTTTACAAAAGTGTTTGTCAATTATTTTAACAAAAACATAGGTAAAACACTAAATTCACATGAATACAAAAAAATTACAATCTATGCCGTATGCAACAGTTCAAGACAAATATCATTTTATTTGCAAAGACAATTCCCTCCAACTAATATGTTGCCAATTGGAGTAGGCCAGTCCCCACAAACAGCACCCGTTAACGAGCATCACGCCGTGCACAGCCATTACCTCTTTCAACCATATTTTAGGGAAAGATACAACCGGAGCCAAGCGTCACCGTAAGCAAGGACCATTAAGCGATGCACTGCTCCAGTGGCAACACAACACTGTGAAACACTTGCACATTAGGTTTTAATACTATAAGTTTTGTCATAAACTACTACTGTCAGCTGATCACATAGTTACATATCCCTTTAAATGCTACCACCTACAGAAAATTAAGTGTATAATGTATATTGTTATGTTATATATAATTATATATATGTTATAAAGATGTCAAGTGCATAATCTGTAATAAATGACTCAAGGAAAAATTAATTAAACAATCGAAGCTGTAGAAATAAATTATAGTTTTAGGCCGGACTCGAATCAGCAAACAAACCGATAGCACGGTGCGTTTACCAATTTCGCAATTTATTCTTTGAATATGCAACGTGGAACATAACTCGATGGTCCAGCACCTCCTATCGTTTGTAAATATTACATAGATTTTGCGTCGGGGGTCGCCCTTCTCGACATTATGTTTGGCTAATGCACAACATGCTGAGCGTTCATGCCAGCGTTGCCCATTACAACTCCTCAAATTGCCCAAAATCGTTCTTAGGATTCCCCGAAATCGATAAAAATCCGGAATATGATCAAAATTTCCATCGAAAATTTCGAATACACTTATAGTTAAATATTCAGAGCCGGTAGTCTCAGTTGTCACCTAAATTGGCGTTACGGCAAACCGATCGACTGGCGTTTTCAAATGTATGGAGAAATCTAAGAGCGCGCGCAGCGGGCGTTAAGCGAACTAACATTTGCGAGTCCGAGCTTGATTTGACAGCTTACTCAACGTTGCCGTAAAAACGTCGACGTTGCGGTTTACGTCCACTCCGCGTTTTCATACAAATCGGAAGTCCGCGTTTGACTTTGACAGCTTGAAGAAGTAAAACCACAGAATATCTAGTAAAAACTTGTATGGAGTTTGGAGAAAACGCCAGTCGATCGGTTTGCCGTAACGCCAATTTAGGTGACAACTTAGACTACCGGCTCTGAATATTTTTCGAGTTAAAAAAAAATCCTTATGCGGCCGATGGGTAATCTAATAAGCTTTTGGGAAAATGTCCCAATGAGGGGATCTGGGGGATGATCCCCCAATCCCCCAATCGGGGAGATCTGAATATTTTTGAAATGATCAACGAAAGCACATCCGACTGGATTCCTCGAAACTTGGACTATTCCCCGCAAGTTCCCCTAAGTTTGCATTCCCCTAAAAGAGCTAAAAAAGCCCACAGTTCGAGGAATCGGGGAGCGATCGGTAACACTGGTTCGTGCTTGTCGGCTGGAGAGTCGCAAGTGGCGCTGGCGGCGGCGACAGGTTGACAGGCGTCAGGGCTCGCTTGTCGCGGGGCGCCGCAGGGGTGGGGCGGGGGGACGCGGCTGACGGACGGCGTCATCAATCTTGCGCCGCGCTAAGTTTTCCTGTACGAGGATTACCACTTCCGGGGCCGGATGCCGCCGCTTCCGCACCCCGAAACGACTCCGATTACAGAAATGTATTCCCGCTTCCTCTACTTCTCCGGAAGAGCCTGGACTGGATCTGCGAATAGACTGGTGCCCGCTTGCCCATCCTGGGAGGTAGTTACCTTGGTAAATAAACTCGCTGGGTGAATAGGCGAGTGAGTGATTAAATCTGACGTTTAGTGACTCTTCTTACCATTCTAACTGTCAAGCGACGTGTTGTTCGGCCAAGTGAACAGAAATTTACCGGTTTGCATGGTACTATTTACAACTAAACGATATTTTTAATTACTCACTAGCCTGTTCACCCGGCGAGCTAATTTATTTACCATTGTTACTCTCCTGATATGAACGAACGAATACTTGAAACTATTTTACACGGCAGGGTGACCTAGTAACCTAACCTTGCAACCTTTAATTTGCAATGCTATGCCCCAAAATAGATAAGTGAAACTTTTTTTAGATTCCTATTTAGCTTTTCGATGAGCATCCCGACTTAAATCCTCTCAAATCCTTAACTGTCACGCTCTATGTAGTATGATTTCTACACTATTATTATAAAGAGGTAAAGTATGTAAGTTTTGTTGCAGAGATAATCTCCGAAACTTCATCCGATTTGAGAAAATATATTATATATTCACCAATACTCAGAATTGACCCTCAGGGTAAATAAAGGCTGTATATTATCCTGTTAAAACAAAAGGGATTTACGTGGAGACCATTTTCGCAACGTAAGTCGATGAAAAGATAGTCAAGCGAATGCGTATATTAAATACGAGTATGCAAGTTTTCTGTAAAAAGTTGTAGAACTTACAAAATTCACGACAATGTTTATCTCAACGGATGATAAATTTTCTAATAGTAGACATTTTTATCTGTTAAATCAAATACTACCCTCCCTTGCTTCGTGTAGTCGGGTAAAATACAGTAAAGGTGTATGTGATTCTTTAATAAAAAACCATATACTTACATAATGTTGCCGAGAAAACCTTTTCAGAGCTCATATCAGGTTGGTTCGTTTTGTTGTAACAAAAAAAATGCGCATCTAACGGTGTATAACTTCTAATAGCTAATTACAACAAAACCACTCTATCGCACTACCTATAATACTATACACCTTATAATTATTTAGTGACTCAAAGTTCATTGATCTTTGTATTTGTGAACTAGGAACGTTTTATGAGGCGGAACCTCAGATCATAAAGGTAGGAGATGTGCCATCTAACTCGCCTACTATGAGTCCGCTGTCTACTCTTAAGGCGCTAGGACTAGCCAACTACTCGCGCCATACAAATGCACTTTTTAACAAATGTAATAATATGTAGTGAAACGCTTCAGCAAATCCAAATAGAACTCCAGACTGATAATGGATTGTTAATATTTTTTTATTCCATCATTTATTTAAATAATAATAAAAATAAAAAAAGTTGATTTTTCTCATTAGAAATCTGAAAGTCATTCGATTTCTAGATATAAGCAAAAACAGCATATATGCATAAACAAAAAATTCCATTTGCTTTTAGATTTCTACATTTAGTCAAAAAAGTTCGGAAATGGACACCGTTTCCGCAATGTATTTTGTATAGAAAAAGGAAACATACATTAACGAAAATCATTCGATTCCTAGACAAGGAATCATATATTGTAAGGATGACACTTATAATCGTCAGACTTAGTTAGTTTACTTGGGGTGCCTCGTCTAACTTTGCGATTTGGCTAGTACCAGGCCCTTAAACTACAAACCCAACTTAAACGTGCATTGCATGCCAAGCGCAAACATAGTCACAGTCGCATTAGAGGGTGTGTGTGGGTGGTAACTGACTTCGCGAACGCAATTGGTAACTAAAAAAAATTGTGTAACACTATTATCTGTGGCTGGGCCCTGTCTGCGGGTTTGTTCGGGCAAAGGTGGTTCCATACCGCCCTGCACTGTCCGTTATCAGGCGGAACGGGTCAGAGCAACGCTCCAACCCGCCGAACGCCGAAACGAAAAGGTGCAGAGATGAAAACGTCACTTTGACATTACACAAACTTAAATCCTCCTAATCGCTTGAGGCAAACGCGCAAAACCAAGCAAAATATATCTGAATTGATTAAAAAAATCACCTGATTTCTAAACCATACGAAAATCAACTCGGTCGAGACGATTTGTAACGAAATGCAGTTATCCATTTCATTTCATTATTCAACTTCTGTCACAATTTGATTGATCCGCGGATTCGATCAACCAGTGAAGAAGAACCCGCAAAGAAACTTCACTGGTCTATAAATTATGTTTTTTTTGTCTTTTTTTTCGTCCACATAAATGATATAACACAATTATGATTTCATACCTAAATGCTACTGCCAAACTTACATTGGTAGAACGGTCTAAAGCAAAGAACTAAGAACTACGAGGAAACAACAACCCACAATGTGAAAAGTCTTAATTAATAAATAAATTAATTAACTTAATAACCTAATAATTATACATATTGAGTATTTATTTCGGGTGTAAACCAGCTATGTCGGGTGTACAGAGCCCTCGTCAATTTTGATACAGATAAAGTGTATCAAGTCAATATAATATAATATATACAAAATGCTACCATTGTAGTGTCAATGTCAAAATAAAAAAATATAAATTGTACAATTATGTACTTGTCCTAGAATATTAAATGACTAAAGAGGGTTTTATCATAGAGAGCCTCGTTCAAATTGTAATACTATTAAGGAGCATTAATTTTATTTTATTTTTAAATTTATTAAGAGGCAAATTTCTAATTTCTACAGGTAATTTGTTGTAAAATCTAACACTATTGTGAATAAAGCTTTTTGAAGTTTTAGCTCGTCTGTATTTGGTACATTGTATATTAAACTTATTTCTAGCCACTCAAAAAGAGAGAGAAAGTGGTGCATGACCGGGCCGAGGATTTTATCCCAGACCTCGCGCATGAAAGGCAAATCCTCTAGCCCCTAGACCACGAGCTGTACAATAGACCACGAGCTGCTTCGTGTATTCGACGTTATTCAGCTCCTTTTTCGTTATCTTTCTATCGTTTGACACGGACAGAATCATCTAATCTATGTGTGACCTTGCAAGAAATTGAGACGATAATTGCCAATATTACAAATTACAATATAACGGTGACATCTACATCTCTCCTAACAGCGAAATAATGACAGGTGTCACAGAGTCGGACAGTGCGTGATAAAGAATGTGATGGCCGAGTCTGGTTAATATTTATGAAGATCGAACAATACGTTCCGGATGTCTCGGCGGAGTCGGGACAACGCTCGCTCGATAAAGATAGAATACCGCTGCCGCCGCTTGTTTGTTTGCTACTATTCTCGGCGCCCCGCGGCCGACGAATTGATTTAAGTGTTCCGAAAATAGAGGCCGGAGACGCGGCCAGCGGCGTTTCTCGCGCCATTTGCAGTCGCTTGCACGGCGCTGATGCAGTGCGGAGACATGCACACCGGTGGCGCGCGCACTCTCCATTACCGTTCAGACCGCATCGGTCACAAAACACACACGAGAATGGAACGGAATGAGACCACTTTGGAGACCACAGCGAGGCTTGGGATGGTTTCCATCCCCCACCCCGGCATTTTGTGATATCAGTCATGCTATTTTGATGCAGACGTGTGTAATTTTTGACAGTTCTTCCGAATCAGCGAACGCAGCGGTCCGTTTCTTGGCTTCGCGTCGTTTGCTTGCGTGTCGGCGCTAGCGCTATCACGTCCATAACTAATGTTAGAAGTTCTTACAAATATGTTTTCGTACCTGAAAACATAGAGGGAATTTAAAAAATCCTGCGGAAAGTGCCTCATGCCGCCTGAGCCGCCGAAAGTTTGGAGGGGATGTATATTTCGGGACGTTTTCCCGTGACACACATCCCGGGCCGGGGCGGGCTGCCGAGCGAGCAGTGCAACGATAATTAGCCGCGTAAGAATAGTCGGCTAACGAGACCGTCCGCTTTCGTGTCGTTTACGAAACTCCGGCTGAATGAATGTATAAATAGAGCGTCCAGACGGCTTGCCCTCCTGATCCGCTTACCGCAGCGCGCCGGTGCTGGAACGTGACAACTCCAAACGCAGGCGGCGTAGGTTCGCTTATGTAAGTTAAAGCTTACATAACCTTCGGTGTTGCACGGGGCGGCTGACAAACTAGAAACAGACAGCTCCAATCGCAGGCGGCGTAGATTTGAAAGTAGAGGATGTTGGTTTTTCACCCGGGCATCGGAATAATTATGAAGACTTACTGAAGAGGTTAGTGAATGGTTTTCGGTGTTGCATGGGGGCCTGATACTGAGGTAATTTGGACCGTCAACCGAAACAAACGAGTAACATCAACATTGAATCTTTGTAACAAAATCAAATGGGTTAGAGCGGCAGAACATGTCCGAAGAAAGAACGAAACGTTTCCTGTTTATTTTCAATATCTGATAACAGGCGTCAATGTAAATGTCGCGTCGCTATTTTATGTGATGTACAAAGTAACAAATAAAGGTCACTTTTTGTCCCAATATCTCGCTGGACATGGCTTAGTGTAGGTATAAATATATTTTCTTTAACACATGCCTCTTTGCGAGGTTGCACGGAAGATATGCATAAATAATACTGATATGTATACTTGCTGGCGGCCATGGACAGGAAAACGGAAGACCACCCGCCAGGTGGGAGACGACATCAAGTGCGTCGGCGGAAAGCAGTGGTTCCGTACCGCCGGGGGCCGGGAGGACTGGAGAAAAATTGGAGAGGCGTATTTCCAGCAGTGGACGCAAACACACTGACTGACTGACTGACTGATACATAGAAGACCTCATATTTTAATTAAAAGATACCATCCTTTCAACTCCAGGATGTCTGAGGGGCACGCCGCTAATTAGTTTAACTAATCTATGGTTAACGGGTAAAAGGCTTGGCTCGAGCGCGGTGTGCGCGACAATCGATGGTGTACCGAGTTAATTCACTCGCTCCGCGGTCCGGCGTGTCGGTCGAATCGATTTCCGCGGCCTTATCACCTCGCAGTTGTAACTGAAGTGTTATCGACGCACGTGTCGACACCGCTCGCGAGGGCGGGCACCTTGCGTCGCGGTGTGACGTCATCAGAGAAATGCACAGCTCTCGGTGGAATAAATTCGATGACGTAGCGCGCTGATCGTAATTGCTGCAAATTGCGTGGTTGCTTCGGTGAGGCGTCGAGTGGCTCTACATAACGACATCAGTTTTATTCCAATCCGAAATTTTAGTGCGCATTTTTATCGAGCATGCGGGTCGCCTCGTGGTCCGGAATTCATGTTCGTACAACCGTAGATAGGAAAATGTGGTAAAAAGGCGGTATTTTTTTTCATCCGTAACTCGCAGAAATACGTGAGTAAACTCGCCACCAATAAGAGAGGGAATGCTACGATGTAAACTCTTCAGGTTGGTTATCTCACGAATCACACACTCAAGCATCGCGAGTGCAAAATAGCCATTTATCTATATTCAGGAATAAAATATAGATAAAACTAAATTAAGTCCGGGCTTAGGGACTGCATACACATTGAGAACATTTATCGTTGGGACTCATTTAAAACGGACAATCTGTTGCACCGGTCACTTGACTGCTATTGATTTTGTGATTGACGCAAACAAGATGTCCGCAACGTAAGCATTTCGTAACCCAAGGAGAGCGAGTTGCGTGTCGTTTGCACTGTGTCGAGGCAGTGCATCGAACCCTGGCCTTATCTGGCTGTACACGAGAATACATCGATTCTCGTGTATCGTTATGCACACGTGTCGATGTGCAAGCAGAGCCTCCATTACGAGTTACAAATCACTTATCGATAAATCGCTAAGATCATCTATTTGTTTGATTTGTAGCTCGTTATATAGGATCAGAAGCCTAAGCCCACTAGTAGATAACTCCACTTTGGAGCGTTATGCGATAACACCGGAATCACACAAAATTGTACCAAATTGTGTGTTACGCTAACGCTAACGCTCAAAAGTGGAGTTATCTATTTGCGGATTCAGGTTTCTGATTATCGACATTGCGTTACTGAGATAGACGATACAACTAAGGCAGTTTACCATTGTCCGGTACCATTTTCCGCCGATCGAACCATGTTCTGAGGACAAGACAGTGCGCCAAAACGGTCTCCTGGAGATATACTAGTACTTCGTTACTAATAAACATTATGCCATCGCTATTACTCCGGTACTTCTAGCTAGAAATACCGGAGTAATAGCGATGATACAAATGTTTATTAGTAAGGCAGGTACTGTGTACGCTTCGGCAATAATATGAATGGTCTCACTGCATTTCTAATGCATTTCGTTTGCATTCTTAGGTCGGCTTCCAAGTAAAACTATCGGTCGTCCTCCATGGGAAAAATATGCTTACGTATGTTCTGTCCAGCAGCTCTATTCCTGGCATTCAGTAATCAGGAATCAGGAATCCTGAGTCTTTGTAGCGGTTTTCAAAGCGATTTTCTTGACTCAAATATTCCGGAGCATATTTGTTTTTAATCAATCAAGGTTTTCCGTCGAAAAACTCGCTTTGAAAATCGCTATAAAAGCTGTTTTCTAGACTCAGGATTCCTGATTCCTGATTACCGAATGCCAGGAATAGACCTGCAAATCAATGCAATATAAGCAAAGTGGAATTGGCACCTTGTTCCCATGTGGTATTTAGGGGCTTCTATCATGACAGCAGGTTACCCATCCATGTTACATACAAAATACGAATTTCGAAGACTTTTATTCGTCGACAACTGGACAAGCCAAGTCGCGGCAATGCTTATGCATTGGGTCATCTTTATTCATTAATGACTTAGGTGAAACAGATTTCCGGTTCTGGCTTTCCGTGGAGATGTTTCGCCAAAATAAGCTTAGTCGTAACCGTTTCAACCGTGAAATTAACGTACCGTTCTGAACATTCAGTCCGACGTGCGGACGCAAATTGTCAGCGCAGCAGCGCCTTGGACTTTACTGGATGAACACCCAAATATAGAAATATATGCGATGCGTAAGAAATTGACTGAAAACCCTAGTTCGGACTGACTCAAAGACCGAGTTTGATTTTCGCCAAAGTTTTTGAAATTTGAGCGATTGCGCCACCGATTTAATAATAGGACTACCTACGCTACCGAAAACAGCAGGTTACAAAATCACGAGGTAGAAAGTAACTTAGTGCTCCTCCTCCTAGTTCAAGAGCACGAGTCCTTGCCTTCCATGCCAGAGGTCATGGGTTCGAGCCCCGTTCATAAACCACTTTTTTTTCTGAGTTGTTTAGTCCATTTCTTCACGAATACGAGCTGTTCCATTGTTAGGTTTCGTGTAAAACTTTAAGTCCCCTTCCCCTTCTAACGGGGAGGGTTCAGTCCGCCTGCCAGGGTTAACGGATTGGATGAGAAGAAGATCGAACCGGCAATGAAAATTTGTCTGTGTTTTCCATTCAGTTCAAAGTGGCCGTACTCACAAAGAGAAGTTCCTCGCATGGCACCTAATTACTTAGGAAAAACATATTTTTGGGCTGATATCATGACGGCGGATAAGGTATTAGCTAACAAGTCTACTTTCGGCCACTATTTTTTATTTTACATCAAATTCTCCAACCCATATCTGTGGTCGGATAATTCGAATTTGATGCATGATTTTGAAAGAATTCGGTCCAGTTACTAAAAATTTTAAAATGGCGGTCACTATTTTAAAATCTGAAATCAGATTCGTATTCTCGGGCCGCAGGGATAGATTCTGAAAGTATTTGGCCAGTGACTAAAATACTTGCACTGATATACTTGCATATTTTGTTGGATTTTGAAGAAATAAGGTTTTCTTATGTGGTTACGGAACCCTAATCATAAAGTACACCTACGTATATACTTGCATCTTTTAGCCTCCGTACGTGCATATACTTGGATATAACAAAATGTAATTAGGTTTCCGTTTGCCGCGCCTACCCGTGGCCATATTTATGTTATAGGTGCAGTGGTTTGGTGCTAACGTTCTTAAAAGGGCTGTTAAGATTGCCTTGGGATGGACTGATGGATCGTTGTGCGGGGGCCCAGAGAAGTGAGTGAACGCAGCGCAGGGGCCGGGGCAAGGAAACCATAAAATACGCAATGAATGCGGGGTGATGACTTGCCAATTAACAACATTTCCTACCCCGATACGGGGATATCCATCGAGAGATTAAATACCCCTCCGGTACTATGGAAATTTAAAATACGTATTTCTCTGTGATGAATTATTTTATCACGATTGGTTGATAAACCAAATATGCCGTGTACAATTTAATACGTTGATGTTTTTTTAACGATTATCTTTTTCTGCAATTGGGTCTTATTCGGTAACTTGAGAGTCAATCAGGTATTTTTGTCCCCTTTCTACTGCAGTCTATATATTTTTTTACGTTCAGCAGAATGTCGATTCTCTTCCTCGTACGTCCATCTATCCATAAATCTTGTGTTTCAGTATTTTATGATTCGATCCTGGGTTTGGTCTCTATTGCAGTCGATATGTCTTTTTTGTACATTCAGCATTACGTCAGTTATCTTTCTCGTCCGTCTATTTATCAACAAACCCTGTTTTTCAATAGGTTTTGATTTGATCCAGGGTTTTGGCCTTATTTATACGGCTGTATTTTTTGGATATTCTGCTGTATGATTGTTCTCTTTCTCGTTCTGGCTGGACTATCGAATTATATATCTCGATAGTCCTCGATTCTGGCGCTTTAATCAAGCTGTATGATTTTATCATTTACATTTAGCATTATTCTTTCTCGCTCTTATCGCTCTATACATTTCCCTTGTTTGATCGCTTCTAATGCATTAGCGGACTATCGATTGGGCCGATTCTTCGCCGCCCCGCCGCCGCCATCGCGCCGTTTGATGGTTGCCCTAATTATCGCTATAAACGATAACTATATACCACGGCGTGTATGGCACGAACGTGCGCACGCAGCCGCCGTAAAGCGTCCACGTAAAACTGTTTACGTAGGACCACAATCACGCCAATTTACTTTTGTTGCCAGTTTACGAGTTCCTGTTACGCTAAAGCTTATCGCGGGAATGCACATGCGCGCGTATGTATGTGGCCACATTTCCTTTGCATTACAAAACGAATAATTACGACCGTTGCATGGAGTTAACTGTTACGCGATATCGTTATCTTTTTGTATCGTAATAAATATTTCATGCATTCTTATGTTATCGTCAGTTGTACGTCGTCATCGTGTGGATAAGAGCTTTCCTGCGTCAAGATAGTAATGTGTTAAAAGTCGTTAAACAGTTTTAGGAATGTCGGTTGTTTAGTTTACGGATTCGTGGAAACATTCCGCGGGACATCAGCTGAGCGGTAAGCCATTCTGTCAGCGCTGTTACTGTACAATTTGAAATAAGTTCAGCGTGGAATAACACAACCTCACTGTTCTTTGATTGGTGCTAATTCTATTTTGCCACTGATATTTCTGATTGTCACTCTTATGCTGAGATTCTTAGACAGTTATTGGGTCTTGAGACGAAATTTGGCAGTCGTAAGACTTGAGAATCGTCTCAAGATCAAATAACTGTTTTTGAATCTCTGCGTTAGTATCTCATTTGGGGTTTGAATAGGTTACCGTGGCCATGATTCAGTTTCCACGTGCTTGTGATGATTTATTTGACTGATTTTTTGTGCTTGATTTGATTGATCATTTTCAATAATCGTAAACGTTCATCATTTTGGCTAAGCCCTGGAGAACCAGTCAAAACTTGTCTAAAGCGAAAGTTGACTCACAAAGAGTTACTGGTAGGTGTTTGTGCCTAGACAATTAAGGCAGATATACAGTGCCAACAATTGCAAAAGATGATGGAGGAGCTCGCTATTCAACAAAGGAATTTGTCTAGCCCACTGCTCCTTCAGGACAACGCTCGACCATACACTCCACAACAGACGGTCGCTAAATTGTAGATGCTGGAAGCTCTTCGTCACCCACCAAATTCTGCAGAGCTTGCTCCTACTTTCTTCTGATTTTAGACTATTTCTTGCATGGAAAAAAAAACAACTGTCAAAATCGCCGTCAAAGAAAAATATAGATTCTCGCTTTCAGATTTTTGTAGCAAATAAATACGAACTTTGATTGATTAAATATATAAATTATTGCTTTTTTAGTTTTTCCATATGAAACCAGAATATCATATGTTATATATTTTTTTTATACATAACTAGCTGAGGCCAATGTCGGATCAATGTCGTTTCGGAATGATGTCGGGCTGAACCAAACACTTTATGCGATATGAGTTCCCCATACAAATATCCCCTTTTGAGTTTATTTTCGCCACAAAAGGTAGCCTATGTGCTTTACCAAGGTCCGGACTCTCTCGATACCAAATGTCATCAAAATTGGTTCTAAAAAAGTTACAGACAGACAGAATTACTTTAGTATGGATAGTATGGAGGACAGCTACCGACTTGTGTGAGAACTTCTCATGTCGTTCCATGAGTACTAGGTTCTGCTTATTTCACTGGGTGTATTGCATAGTTGAGTTTTATTTAGCTTTTAATTCTAATCCAAGAGTTTGTGTGGCACATATAATAGAAGAAAACAAACGAATCAACTAATTGGATTCACGAATAAAGCCCTGGTGTTATTAAATAGTTTTATGAAATAATAAATTACGTGAACTATGTAAACGTGTAATATCCTTTTTCCTACATTTTAGTATCGCTACACGTGTCCTGTAGCGATACTAATGCCTAATATTATCGAAACGGTTCTATTAGACTAGGACGTCGCGACAAAAATGGTAAAAATAACATAAATGGCTGAAACTGGGTTCACAGGATAAATACCAACCCTCTGAAGCTAAACGTGTCGGTCTGCCTGCGCCAAGTGGTTGCGTTGCCTATATAAGGCGCCTTAAAAAGAAATCATCGTTACAAGACAAATATATGACGAGGCAAATAGCTGAAAATAATGCAGCATGAAAGTATTAGTACATACTTACTTAGTAATACCAAAACTGTACAAATCTTTGGTTGCATTTCGTAGTTATAGGCGATATAGGTTACAGATATAACTTTAGGTATATTTAAGTATTAAATTATAAAACCGACTGGTTATTGTTGTTTAATGAATAGGTACCGATATGTCCAGACAATCAGTATATTAATTAGCAGGTACACAACATCTACTTTGTATAGCCAATCTAGCTAACACAACCATTTGGCGCAGGCAGACCAACCTATTTAGCATCAGAGGGTTGGTCTCTAACCTGTAAACCCAGATTCAGCCGTTTACATTATCGTGACCAAAAATGTCGTGACCTCCCGGAATATATGGTCACTATCGGGTTCGTGTGTCGTGTTAATAATGCCCAACGTGTGTCGGTTACACTAATGTTTCAGTTTCAGTTTATTTATTTTCTCCATTAGATTTGGATTACAACCTCAGATTCGTATTTTTTTTTCTTTTTCTGCCGGTACCTTTCGCGAAGAAGAACCGACCAGAAACTTTAAAGGTTTGTCATTATTATTTTTTTCTTTGATATTTACAAGCTTGTTTACAAGGAATGATAGATAACTACTGCTCATAAAAACATTATAAATTAACACTAACATTAACATTACGTGTGCCAAAGTGATGAATCTGAGTAAGTTTTATTGGAAGTGTTGTTTTTAGTACTAACTGTCTACTATCTTTATTGTCTTCTTTGCTTAGTAATCTAGAGTTTTTAAGATTTAAGATAATATTTTGTGTGCCTTAGAAATGGACCTCATACCAGATCAGAAAAAGTCAGGCCAGATTACAGGTTGGGGTGAGGCCAGTTAGGAGATATATGCCAGCAGAATTATGCGGCAAAATAAATACTTACTCTGAAAATTTCAGCTGCTTACCTTTTACGGTTTATTGAATATAGCCCTGTGACAGACGGACAGACGGACGGCGGAAGCTTAGTAATAGGGTTCCGTTGGCGCCATTTAATAATAATAATAATAATAATTGTTTATTGAGGTACATAGTGAGGTACATTTGGGTAAGGAACCTAAAAAAACCGGCCAAGTGCGAGTCGGACTCGCACACCAAGGGTTCCGTACGATCGTACAAGATTTACAAAAAAAGAACAGGTTTTTTGTATGGGGCCCCCCTTTAATTTTTATTATTTTATAATGTTACCTATTTGTTGTTATAGCGGCAAAATAAATACATAATCTGTGAAAATTTCAGCTTCCTACCTGATACGGTTCATGAGATACAGCCCTGTGACAGACGGACGGACGGACGGACAGCGGAGGCTTAGTAATAGGGTTCCGTTTTTACCCTTTGGGTACGGAACCCTAACTAGATACGTCGATGGGAAATCAGCGGAAATAGTCTGATATCGACGCCACACCACACGCCATCTTCAAAACCGTGTAATATATTCTATTTGCCGTATCCGCGTCACTAAATCACTGTGAACGTAGATCTCTACCCGCATGCGCGCACCCCTGGCCGCGTGGAATAATAAGGGTTCCCACAGCAGTGGCTGCCCACACAATCTTAATTTTCCTAAACCGGGAGAACGCGGCTTTGTTAACCAATCGATCGCGTTGAGTGCATCGAATAGATTCGATATTATTGTGCCATTGTTGTTGGTCCCGCCACAGTCATTTGGAATGCTTGAAAACATTTCTGGAAAGAGCTGATACTCGTAACATTGAGGTCCTTACATCTGAACATTTGGCAATTGATTTTAGGCGATTATTGTAATAACGTCCCCACTGCTTTATTTAGCGTATTCTGACAGTCAGATTACAAGCGTACAAAATTACCAAAAAAAACAATCTCAATTTGATGGATATTATCAAAAGATATTTAGTAAAAATAAAACTATTATACGCTAGGAGGGGAAAAAATTAACCTAAAATATAACACATTATATTATTTATCGAATAACTTTGCACAAATCAGTTACATTCAAAGTAATTTACGAGATATCACATTTTAACTCTGTGAAAATCTTCTGGCATGTTTTACTTCCAAATTAAGTAGGCTATTTTTAATGGGAAGTTATTTCCTTGACGTCACGAGGCGTGGGGCTTATGCAAATACACACAATCCAAACATGACATGAATAGAAAATGTTTATGCATGTTGTTTCACGGTCCGTTTTGTAATTGGGTCACAGTTAATAGGTTAACGATTTTACGGGTTTATAATATGGAATTTTACGAATATTTTTTAGTAAATTCGCGTCCAATAGCGTAATTAAAACCACGTTTTATTTCATATGAAATAGCTTTTTCACAATGATAGGAGACTCTATGTAGAGTCGCGGGGGCCACTTGTTTTTTTTAAGCAAGTTGACATGGATGGGTAATACTACACAACTTCCATTATGATATTAGCCCCATAACCACATTCCCGAAGGAATTAGGCGCCATTTATAACCTTGAGTGAACTGGATGGATAAACGGACAATTTTTCATTGCCCCTTTAACCATAATTTCAACCAATGCGTAAACCTGTAAAATATCGTCAAATCCTAAATTTAAAATGCGTATTACCTAAACATTTTCGAACAATGTACTGTCAAATGACAAATGTACCAAGACTGTACTGTACGTTAAAAATTACAGTTGTATGCAGATGTAAAGTGAACTCAATAGCACACTCCTTTTAAATATAACTTTAGTTATTTAATTGGTAAGGCTTCACAGACAGATGCGAATCCTAACTAAAGCACAGAATATGAAAATAAGATAAAAATGTGAGGATTGTGACATCACCTGCGCAGGTGATGTACATACCATGTTTTAATTTTCAATTGAAGTCATGCAATAATTGAATAGCCCCAAAACTCCAAAGAACTTGAGGGAGGCACTCTACCTCCCTCCTCCGTGAGGAGGCATGTTTCATTTCATTTATTTAAACTTTTCGGTAGTCAAACCACACCAAGTTACGTCACAAATATCCGCGGATTAGATCAACCCAGTAAAGAAGAACCCGCAAAAAAACAGCGTTGCCTGCCTCATACACAGCTCTCCTATATCACATAACGCAGCAGTTATCGTAAGTACATGTTCATTCTTGCATGAGTAATACATGGTAATAATGTATGCACGTTCAGTGACCCTGGCAGTCTGGCGGGTGCTGGTATTTGGGGTGCAAATAAAAATATTTGCAATGTTGGGGGGCGGAACACGGCGGCGGCTCGCACGATGTTCGACGAATTCTACGAATAGAGCACGTGCGATTTTGAACTACGCTGCTTTTAGAAGCTACGGTACTATTGGGATGTCAGGCGAATAGTCAAATTTTCCAAAGAAAAAACCGTATGTCTAGTAGGCGACTGACCAAAGTGTATACTTCTTGTTGAATAGAAAGATGAGCAGTCAAAGTAAGCTGTTATTGTAAGCTGGCGATGCCGCAAGCATATAATTCTACGGTACATGTTAACATTATACTGTATATCCTACTAATATAATTGAAACCTATTCAGAGTGAACCTGTCAAAACTTAGTACTCGTTTTTGTATGGTTAGTCCGGTGCATTAGCACATCGACGGTTGAAAGGCAAAGTGACTAATAAGTCACTTTGCAAACTTTCCAGGAGCGAATTTTAAAGTTTTGATTTTTTGAAAAAAAATAATATCTTGTAAAATAATAAATCAACCTAAGATCTGATTGGAGCAAAAATTTGATAATTTTATGCTCAATTTTTACATTTAAATTGAATTATTGAAATTACAAAAGTTCTAAAAAAAAGTGGCTTGTTAGTCAAAGTAACTTTTTTCTCTATCAGGAAAAACAAATTATAAGCACGTTATTCATATGTGACAGTACGACTAAATAACTAATGTGTATCTTCATAGCGATATCGTGGGGGAAAAAAAGTATTACGTGTGGAAATATAAATAATTGCATTACGGAAATTCAGCTCACATCCATTAAGACAACATTTTAAATCCGGACATTAGGTCTAAGTAGGCTAAATAATGACTAATAAAAGACTTAAAAGTTAACTAACTAAGTTAGTTTTGGCTATTATTTAAAAGAAAATTGGAAATTTTAACTGATTTAGGTTTATATTTTTTTAAATATTCTGTGGTTTCATAAGCAAACCACCTAAGAATATGAATTTTATTTCTCACGTTCTACTCACGACTAACGAGCCAAATGGTAGTGGAGGGGTATTTATAGTACTCCGCTATGGTGGGTGACATTTTATCGAGGTACGGCGTACGCGCCACCTTCTATGATAACTCGTTGTTTTAAAATTACTTATATCCCGAATTTTAGTACTTTAGGTTAGGTTAAAGACTCTTAACACGCCAAAAGTGATAAATACTTAGCAGTTCTAAATTATGTACTTGCATGATTTCTATTTATCACAGACTGACATTTGGAATAAATATCCGTTATAATAAAAAAACTCGGTAAGGAAGAATGGCTAACGTGCATACATGTATTCTTTTACATTATAGAAAAAGGTCTAACGTGCATTAAATTGTTTTATAGAGTAGGCAAGAAAGTTTAAATCACAGGACCACTGCATTTAGCAGGACGGAAAAAGGGCCAATAAATATCATTTAATTTAACCTGGAAAGGATAAATTGCTAAAAAGTCAATCGGGCATATTAGAAGATAGATTATAAGAAAAAACAAAAAAATCATCATACATTTTGGCTTGTAAGTCAAAGCATTTTTAGAAAATAGAGCATTTTAAAGTGACTAACAAGCCAAAAAAGTGCTCCGATCGTTATGAAACCCGGCGCATTAGACGCAAAAAATTATTCCTTAAAAGTTCCTTCCTTCCATAAAAAGTTATTCCAACGGTATATATAACTCAATTTCGACCAAAGTGGCTTGTTAGTCACTTTGCCTTTCAACCGTCGACATGCATACAAAAACCGGTTTCCGCCCACTCTGAATACTGCTGATAATGTTTGAAGTATTGTTGCTCAATCACGCAAAAACAACTGAATGCACGTGGAGAAATTTGACGAATTTCTCTCGATAAACACGATAGTTTATTACTTGGATCAACATATAGGATACTTATGTTCAGCCCGACATCAGTCCAAAACGAAATTGAACCAAAGGGAACCGGGTACCTGAGCTAAATAAAATAATGTGAACGTGTATGTTTCGTACAAATGTCGCGTGCAGGGACCGACTGTGCGTCTGCCCCTGGCGAGACGGTGCCGCGAGCTCCCCGCGCCCCGCCCCGCGCCCCGAGGGCTGCGGGACCCTCGCTGCCGCCGGCGGGGTCACGTTTTTAAACTCGCATCAATTAATCAGATCCGAAAGGCCCTCGCTTTGTGCCGATCGCATTATGTCGCGCAGACAGTATTGTATGGCTTTCTAAAGATCGGATGTGAGTTAGACGATGCGGCGCGATACTAGACGGTGTCCGCTTTGGGGAGCCGCTTCGAATTGTATCGGTCCCTCGCGAATCTTCGAATATTGAAGTGCGATACCGCAGTTATCTTGTGACCGCTGTCTGGCGGTATTTACTGCTTTTGATCGCACCTACTGCTTAATAAACAGCTTTCGTGATACGGTAATGTCGTTTTACTTTGCAACGTTGCTGTTTGTGACGCGCTACCTTTCGTTTCTATGATCGACATTGACTCTCGTACAGTTGATCTTTGTAGCGATTCTACGAGCGGCTCGTAGCATAGGGGTTCATGGACTTGCCTTCTATGCCAGAAGTCATGGGCTAAAATCCAGGCCAGTTCATGCACCGATTTTTATTCTATTTCATATTTCATATTTCAAATTCTTTATTCAATTGAGCATTTTACAAGTGTACAATACATAATTGTATACACTTAATACTATAGAATATGTCCAAACATGTAAATTTCACAATTTCCAATAAATAAGTACACAGTAAATTAGATACAGTCACAGAAGCCTTTACAGTTGTCAAAATTTAAAATTAACTGCAGTAGTCCATACATGAAAAAATAAATAATAATAAAAACAAAATGTAAAATAATAGGCAGTGAGATAATTACAGTAAATTCATCATTAGTAAGTATTTAAATAACTGACTAAGTTAAAAAGTCATCAATAGAATAAAATACATTTTCAATTAGGATAGTCTTTACGCTGTTTTTAAATTGACACACTGGTAGAACAGTTAAATAGCCAGGTAAGTGATTGTATAATTTTATTTATAAATGGTCAGCCTGTTTCTTAACTCGGGACAGATGTGTATGCGGCAAGATGAGATTATGTCTTAACCGAGTTGGATATTTGTGAACCATTTCATGTGTAGAAAAGCTTTCACGATTTTTGTGGACATATAAGAGACATTCTAATATATATTGTGCAGGCAGCGTCAAAATTTTTGCCTGTCTGAAGTAAGCACGACAGGAGGTTCTGAATTGAAGACGAAACATTGTACGAATAGCTCGTTTTTGTAGAATAAATACTTTATTTGCTTTGGTGCTATTTCCCCAAACAAGTAAGGCATAGCTCATTACCGCATGAAAATATGAGAAGTATGCGACTCTTTGTGCGGCGTAATCAGTGACATCCCGTAATATTTTTAGAGCAAATATTGCTGATGATAGTTTTTTGCAGAGAATCTCGATGTGGTTGTTCCAGGTTAAAAGTTTGTCCATCACTGCTCCTAGGAATTTTGTATTTGTGTCACTGCATAGGTCAGAGATTTCTGTAATACCAATATTTTGTCTGTTAGAGGAATGGAATTGCATTATTACCGTCTTATTGTTATTCAAGCTTATACCATTAATTTCGAACCATGATTTCGCTTTGTCCAAGGTAACCTTAAGTTTGTGACTAAGAATTTCATTTGTAGGAGCCGTGATTGCGAGATTAGAATCATCAGCGTACAGTGTTGGTGTGCATGTGTCCATTAAGTTAAAGGTGAAATCATTTATATATATTAGAAACAATAGTGGTCCAAGAATAGATCCTTGCGGTACTCCAATATTTTGTTCGCTGGTCGTAGAATTACTCCCATTTGTTTGCACAAACTGAGATCTCTCGCTTAAATATGATTTTATTATTTCTAATGGTGCATTTGTAACCCCATAGCATTTAAGTTTACCGAGCAAAACATCATGTCGAACGCAGTCGAATGCCTTCGACAAGTCACAGAAAATACCAGCGCCTTTGTGACGTTTATCCAGAGTTTTCCACATATCACTGACGAATTTATATATAGCCATGGACGTTGACTTACCTGCTCTAAACCCAAACTGTGATTGTGATAGAAGTTTATTGTTTTCAAAATAAAACATTAGTCTTTCGAAAATTGCCATTTCGATTACTTTTGATATCACTCGGAGGATACAAATAGGCCTATAATTATCCATGTGGTCTTTTATGCCTTTTTTGTGCAAGGGTATTATTTTACCTCTCTTAAGTTGGCTTGGAAATTTACCTAATGTAAGGCAACAGTTTGTCAAATGTAAGAGAGGGAGCTTTAGTTCCTGTGAACATTGTTTAAGCAGGCGAGATGACATATGAAAGCAATCTAAAGATGGTTTGGATTTAATTTTGTCCATTATGTGGAAATATTCTTTTTCACTCACTGGTTCAACATTGCTGAGCTCACAGTCCGATTTAATAAAATTACGAACAGAATCAATGGCAGAAAACACATCGATTTTTAATGTTGAAGCAGTTTTATGTGGAATCTGTAAAAAGTATTCGTTAAAAAGATTTGCGATTTCTTTCTTGTCTGTTATCTTCTTATCATTCACGGTCAAAAATTCAATTCCAGGCGAGACATTTCTTGACTTATTAGTTTCAGTTTTAATAATATCCCACATTGTCCTAATTTTACTGTCTGATGTATGTATCCTATTAGAATTGTGTAATAATTTAGCTGCTTTGAGCACATTTTTGTAGATTCTTTTGTATTTTATAAAAAACTGGTTTTGTTCCAAGCTTTTTGGCTTCTGATTATGAAGAAACCTTAGTGTTTCGGCGGATATAAGAATTCCTTTAGTAATCCAGCAGCGGGAGCACAAATGAAAGTGGACACTTGTCGAGCTAGAGGGATAAGAAATGTTGTCGAGGATATTTATCAACTGTGATATCACAAATGGGGAGCTCGATTAATTTATCGAGATCGAGTGTTAACTCGATAGAGAGTGGCAACACCCACCGTTTTGTCCACAAGAACTGTCACTTTAAACCTCCCGACCCTGGCTGTGTTCGCGCAGACTGCTCCATGAAATTCAGTGCAAGGAGCGAGAAATCGCGTTTTACAGAACAGCGGCGAACAAAATGCCATTTCCTACAAATCGCCTACACCTAAGATATTTCGAATTGAATTTCGTATTGATGCACAATTAAGTACGTTTTTAATGAATTTAGATAAAAATTGCTTGGTTTAGCGCATTTGCCTTGTTAGATTAGAAGGATTGTAGTTTATCTAATGTCAATGTGACGTTAATCTCTGCACTTTTTTTCGTTTTCCCGTTCAGCTGGAGCGTTGCTCTAAGCCGTCCCGCCTGGTTAATTCCTATAACGGAAAGTAAAGGATGGAATGGAAACGTCTTTGCCCAAACAAACCCATCCATCTTTCGCTCTTATTACCGCTTTTCCCATGTCCTTGAACCATGAAAACGTTAATAAAAGCCTGTGCCATCGCCACTACATACGCACATATTCGTAACACGAACAAACACCTCCTTCTAGGATTTAACACACCCTCCCAAAAGTGACAAAATTATCCTCAACAAACGTCAAATTAGTAGGATTAAATTTATTTGTGCTTCCACAAATGGACAAAATTTATTCTTTGTCGAGATTTGTCTATGGTGTGGGTTTATTTTGACAACCTTGACAAAGTTGGCGACAAGTGTCCCGCACACAAGATAAAGACTATGTACGTAAGTTTGTCGACCAGATAAAATTATTTGTGCTCCCGCTGCAGGTGGATTTAAATTTATTTGGCTTGCATTTTTGTTTTGTTTCTGGAAAACACAAATTTACATTATATTCCAGGCAGCGGTACAGATAATCAGATATAGGTTCAACTTCGTCTAGTTTTAATAAATTATCCCAATTTTTATTTTTTAAATTATGTTTGAACTGTATTACTGTGCATGCATTGATTTTCCTTTTATAGGTAACCATGTTTTGCAACGGAGGATCTTCATAGCTGGATAAGTACATTTCGTTACGAATGCGAGCTGTTCCAAGTTTCGAAATTCATGGAAAACTGTAGGTTCCCTTGCTCGGTTGTAGGGTTAAGCCCGCCCGGATTGGTACCATCGCATTAGATACAAAGATGTTCGAAGCGGCAATAGAAAATGTTCCGTGTTTTCTATCCAGTTGTTTACGTTACTCAACATTACTAACATTACTCAAATGGCCAATCCATGTGTTAGATTGCCAATGATTTCTATACGATTCTCAGATTACCTGAGATTTCCAGAGATTCCTCGGACTCCCACCTAAGATTACCTGAGATAACTTAACAATTGTACACTAGATTCGCGAAAAGAACTGTTAAAATAATCCTGAGAACGATGTGAAAACATCTGAAGGTCAAACACTTGGTTTATGTGACCAAGCAATTGAACCGAGCGCGTTGGGCGCCGGGCGGCGGCCGTGTCGTCGCCCCGGCCCCGCGGCGCCCCCCATCGGCTGATAATAATTCAGTGGAAACTGCTCCGAGTCACGCGCGCCCCCTCTCCCACCGCCCCCATGGCCCCCCGGTCACCCGGGACCCTGCCATCGTTAATAACTGGAACCAAATAATATAATTAAGACGCCGGCGCGTGGTACTTTCTTTCAATGAAGCAACGGTCATACAATGTTAACAGCGGAGGGCCCCGGCTCCGCTCGGGTCGATTTCGTTTTGGATACTGACCCGAGAGGAGCCCGGTAGAATGTGCACTCGGCCGCCGATCCACCGCGTTCCGCGCGCTTTTACTTCATTTTCGTTTCTGACTGTTTTTATTTTCGCTCGGTGCCTAAAGGTCGTGGTGTGATGTTAAATAGCTTATATCCTTCATAAGGCTTTAATTTTCGTTTCAGAGACCAAAAAAGAAACTAACTTTTGTTTCGCAAAAATCTAAAAAGTAACCCTTATGGGTCTGGCTCCGGTGTCTGTCGGTCACACGTATTATGTCCCGAATTGTTCTCATATTGTTGTTAAAAAATCTGAAAAAAAAATTACCAGTAAATCAAACTTGTGTAGTTATGCACCAACGAATTACTTTTGCTCCGAACATCATATTTTTTGCAAAAAATGCTAGATTTCTGAAGCCTTAATTTTCTATTAAATCCGTAGGTTGCCGGCAGTAGGTGGATAAGAAAAGCGGAAGTCCATGTGTGGGGGTGCGCCTTGAGGCTCCATGTCCATGTGCAGCAGTGACGGGACCCTCGGCACGGGAATGCATTCACACTTGACCGGGTTTTGATATTAGTACAGATTAGCCGAGTATCGATTGCGGTACGTGGCTTCGGCCTCTTCGCAATATCACGCCGTAGTTTTTGTTTATGCAACCTGACATGGATTGCTAATACCACACTACTACCGTTATGATATAAGCCCAATACACCACATTCTCGAAGGTATTAGGTGCCATGCCAGGACCTTCCCTTTATGAGCACGGCTACATTTAACTGAATGGAAAACGCGGACAATTTTTCATTGCCGCTTCGACCATCATTTCATCCAATGTGATGGTACCAAGCCGGGCGGATTTAAACCCTACCACCTAGTAGTAAATAGTAGTAGGGAAGGGCACATAGAGTTTTACATGGATTCCGAACCATGGAGAAGCTCGCATTCTTGACGAAATGCATTTATCGAACTCGGAAAGAGAATGAAAGTGGTGCATGTCGGGGCGAGGAATTGAACCCAGGCCTCTGGTACGCTAGGTCAGTCCCCGCGCCACTAGGCAACGAGCCGCTCAAGAGTGGGTAGCGGCTTTCGAGTGATTAGAGCACGATTTTCTAAGGAATGCCGCACCAGCAGACGAGTGGGGTAGGTCGCGGTATAATCCTCGGCTTGTTGCTAGCGCGCCGACATGCTGCCCCGATGCGGTCTTTTCCCGGCGATGGGACTGGCTTTGCCGGCGCTCGGCATCTGAAATCTATTCTTTGCAAGGTTTCTTTTCAAGTCGGCGGAAACCGTGCGTCACCCGGAAGTCCGAGGTCGTCGCGATTCGACCTTCAATATTGTCGCAATATTGTGATGTAACTTGGGCAACACGAATGCGAGCTATTTAGGTTTTTCCGTTTACATTTTTAAGGTTCCGTACCCAAAGGAACGTCCGTCCATCCGTCCGTCCGTCCGTCTGTCTGTCACAGGGCTCTATCTCATGGATCGTAATAGCTAGGCAGCTGAAATTTTCACAGAGGGTGTATTTATTTCGCCGCTTTAACAACAACAAATGAAAATATCATAAAAATTAAAGGGGGCTCCATACAAAAAACAAGATTTTTTTGGTGTTAAGTCTTGTAAGACGGTACGGAACCCTTCGTGTGCAACTCCGACTCGCACTTGGCCGGTTTTAAACTATACCTTCAGCTTCGTTCTCCTGAAATTATATTTTTTTGTAATCATCTACAACATCTATCTCGTACCTTAAGTATATGATTTGAAATTACAGTGGTTAACACTCATTTTAAGGTTTGTGGAAAACGGCTTACGCACGGTGTGTCGATTAAGTATACTTAAGAGTGTCTTTACCCTATCAATTCCCCATACTACGGGCGATAACTGTGTACATGCTCGAAATTTTTTACTATGTTTTTAAAATCTTGAATTGAAAAATATGCTATCACAACCTACGAAAGTGTTTTTTTTTAATTGATCTTTTAGATTGACACATATTGGCTAAAAACAGTTGTCTTTTTTTACTGTCATTTTAGAATTTTTGTTAATGGAAAATACAAATATTCACGTAAAAACATTCGGCCGTATAATTTATTTGACAACTTTTAAGGGGCACGGATAGTTAGGGCGCGGAAGACGATTTTGCTAGTTTAATTCGCAGTCGGCGTGCAAAACCTAACCTATTCCATTCACATGTAAGATCATAGAAGGGACGTGTACGCAAACTAAAAACCGTCGTTTACCGACTCGGTACAGCTGAAAAATCGCCCAAGCCTCATGAGTGAAGCCAGTCGGTGTGAAAAGCCCGCCGTCTGGGGGCAGTAAGAGTTTTCAATGTCGAATTAGTGCTGGGTGGGGCGGCGGCGGCGGCGGCGGCGCCGCCCGGGCTGTCTAGCCAAGGGGGGGGGGGGGGCGGGGGGGAGAGGGCGACCTACAGCGCCCCGCGCGCCCCCCAAACTGTTGTGACCGCGTTAACATCATTTTACATCAGAGGTTCTTAAACTTATTTTGTCTACCCCCCACTTTGAGAATGTATTATTTCCTAGCGCCCCCCAATTTTTTTACCTTTACCACATCTTAAACATCACAACCGCCCACGGTACTTTAATTTATTTTTTATTTATATAGAGCCATGTGAGAGTTTATTTATAGACTGGACGAAAGGTCCCAAAGGAAATTGGGGGGGGGCGTTGAAGCGGTTTAGGGGGAATGGCTAATTGTGTTTTTATAATATCTTAAAGTTGTTTAAAATTTTAAAACCGCGATAAATGATTATTCTTTACAATAAAACTGGGCAGGAATAAGAACGAAATAATCGATGTAGCGTATTAGGCATAGCGAATAGGTAATTAAAATATTAGAAAAAACACATCAGCCATTTGCCCTAAACCAAAACAATTTCCTTTTTGACCAACACTTAGCACTAAATAATGCTTAACTACAAGGTGCCATGCCAGAAGCTTACTTTTATATGAGCACGGCCAGGTTGAACTGGATTGAAAAAATCTGTCAACTTTTAATTGCTTCTTCGACATCTTTCATTGAATGATGATGACTCCAACCCGGGCGGGATTACATGGGTCGCGAACGATGGAGTAACTCGAATTCTCAGCGAAATTACACTGGGATTCGAACCAGCGTCTTCGACACAAGTCATCAGCCCTTTAGGTTACGAACCTAATATACTGTAATATTATTTCTTACCCGGATCATTTTCATGTAATTATCAGCAATTAAATTGACCGAACTGGCAACTTTATAAGAATTCGTTTAAATAGTGATACCCTACTCCGTGCCCTCCCACCTGTATGTCTAGACACGATACTATGCAATCTTTTTTATAAACTTAGATAGATGTTGTGTACGTAAATACTTGTAGTGTTATAAATTCGATGGAAGATAATATCATGTTAAGCGTTTCGATGCCCTTTCTATTTTAAACCGACTTCAAAAAAGGAGGTTCTCAATTCGACTGTATTTTTTTACGTCAGAACTTTCGACTGGGTCAACCGATTTTGATGAATCTTTTTTTTTGAAGGCTGGCGTTTCCCGTGCGGTCCCATTCCAATTTGGTCCAGTTCTGACAATGGCATCCATGAGAAAACCATAAAAGTCTTAAATTTGCATTAAGTATGTGCGCGAAAAATGGACGAATGACTCAATATCACGTCAACCCATTTCTTTTTTTTTATGCAACCTGACATGGAGCTCAGTACACCACATTCACGAAGGAATTAGGTGCCATGCCAGGACCTTCCCTTTATGAGCACGGCTACATTGAACTGGATGGAAAACACGAACAATTTTTCATTGCCGCTAACCGGCTTCAAAGAAAAAGTATTCCAAAACAAATTTATATGCCCTAAAAAGTACAAAAATAATTGCAATTACACAACAAAGACTTGTATGTATGTACCATGTATACTCGCGAAACACCTTCATACAAAATGTATGGGGATGACTTTTTTTTACGTCACACAACAAAACGTTATCTAGCTTGTTTGCTCCAAATATTCACAGAAATACGTGCTTAACGTTTGGACCATAAGCCCGTTAACACCCTGTATGTTACGGTTAAAACCCGATGTGGGTTAGAGTAAATAAAAAAATGTTTGTATGTAATTACGATTTTACAGATACACCCGTGCCGTGTCGAGTGCACTATTTCGACTTTATGGTAAGAAATAAATTAGCATTAAATATGTTTTTATGGAGATTTCAAACAAAAAATTACACGTTTATAAATTGCCGGACAAACCGTTATAGTTATTTTTTTTTTCTTATCATAAGCTCATAATGAATGCACTCAACATGGGTACGTTTGCAGAAACACAACAACCTTCAAGGAAAAAATAATTTCGGGATTGAACCGTAATATATGCACGACTCGGGTTCAGAAGGCCCACTGCGGACCCTGGGAGAGGTGATGGCGGAGGTGGGGTGGGGGGGGGGAGTGCGCGGGTCCCGGGCGAGGTGAACGCACGCGACACGCACCCGCGCCCCCCCACCCCGGCCCGCCCCGCGAGCCCAGGGCGGGCGGGCACGCGTGTTCGATGCCCTCGGCTAAGGCTGCGATTACACCGCCCTGCCGCCGGCGACGCGGTGTGAGCCAACGTTTTAGATTTAATGAAAGGCTGTTAGTGTCCGAAAGGGTCTAATAATGAATTTTAAAAGTATTTGGAATATTTTTCGTACTACTACGCGTCATAACAATAGATATTATATTCCGGGAGGTCACGACATTTTTGGTCACGGTAAGGTAAATGGCTGAAGCTATATAAAATAGATGCTGGTATGTACCTGCTGATGAATATACTGATTATCTGGAAACATTGATACCTATTAATTATACAACAATAACCAGACGGTTACTTAATTAAATACTTAAATATACCTAAAGTTATATCTGTAACCTAAATCGCCTATAACTACTAAATGCAACCAAAGATTGGTTCAGTTTTTGTATTGCTAAGCAAGTATGTATTGATACTTTCATGCTTCGTCATTTGCATCCATTTACCTTATCATATGTATTTTTTGTCACCATAACTACTTTTTCAGGCGCCTTATCTACGTAACGCAACCACTTGGAACAAGCAGACTGACACATTTAGCTTCAGAGGGTTGTACTTTATCCCGTGAACCCATTTTCAGCCATTTACGTTATCGTTACCATTTTTGTCGCGACCTCCTAGTCTATTAGATAGATATGAATAATAGATAGGATGATATTGGATGTCATACTGTTTTCTGCAGGATGTCAGGATACTCTATTGAAACTCTGCTTTGCGGGCGGATAAAAACATAAAACATAAGGTCATATCATTTTGTCTTGATAAAAAAAAGATTCCGACGAATTGGGAACCTCCTCCTTTTTTTTTGAAATCGGTTAAAAATTTCGCCGCGCTCGCATCGACATTTGAAAAGTACACATTTAAAAGTGACTGAAGAACTAAGCGCATAACAAGAGAGTAGACTGTCTGGCTGAGAAGGGACTGCCCGAAGGGATTGAACGTCGCACCGTCTGGGGCCGGGGGGAGGAGGAAGGTGGGTGGGGGCGGCAGATGTCTGCAGGTCGCCGTCCTACACTTATTACGTGTTGGGTGAATACCTTTTGAAAGTCACCGAAATTAAAGTAGTTCAACGAGCACCTATAGATGAGCGGCTCGTAACCTAGTAGCGCGGGGACTTGCCTAGCATACCAGATAGACTAGGAGGTCGCGACAAAAATGGTAACGATAACGTAAATGGCTGAAACTTAGTTCACAGGATATAGATAGACCAACCTTCTGAAGCTAAATGTGTCAGTCTGCCTGCGCCAAGTGGTTGCGTTACGTAGATAAGGCGCCTGGAAAAGTAGTTATGGCGATAAAAAATCGATATGATAAGGTAAAGGGCTACACATAACGAAGCATGCAAGTATCACTACATACTTGCTTAGCAATGCTAAAACTGAACAAATCTTTGGTTACATTTCGTAGTTATAGGCGATCTAGGTTACGGATATAACTTTAGGTATATGTAAGTATTTAATAAAAAAACCGACTGGTTATTGTTGTATTATTAATAGGTATGAACATTCCTAAGCAATCGGTATATTAATTAGCAGGTACATACCAACATCTATTTTATATAGCCAATCTAGACAACGCAACCACTTGGCGCAGGCAGACCGACATATTTAGCATCAGTGGGTTGGTCTCTAACATGTGAACCCAGATTCGGCCATTTACCTTATGGTGACCAAAAATGTCGTGACCTCCCGGAATAAGAGTTCTGGGTTCAAATCCTCGCCCCGTGCACCACTTTATTCTCTTTCTGAGTTGGATAAGTGCATTTCGTCACGAATGCGAGCTGCTCCATGGTTCGGAATCCATGTAAAACTGTAGGTCCCCTTCCCATACTAGGTGGTAGGGTTTAAGCCCGCCCGGGTTGGTACCATCGCATTGGATGAAATGATGGTCGAAGCGGCAATTAAATTGATTAAATTGTATTTGTTTTCCATCCAGTTCAATGTAGCCTAGCTCATAAGGGAAGGTCCTGGCATGGCACCTAATTTCTTCGGGAATGTGGTGTATTGGGCTAACATCATAACGATATTTGTGTGGTATTAGCCATCCATGTCAGGTTGCATAAAAAAATAACAGTTTTATTTTATTCCTGCAAATTTTAACGTCATTGAAATCTATAACGTGGTGTTCACATTACCTGCCATTTAAATGTGATGTGCTCGCGAATAACAAAAAAAAATCAGTTGATCCGATCGATACCAAATTTCACAGGATCAACCGCTGGTTTCATCTGAAGATTGGCGGAAAATTTAATCAAAATCGGTCACGCCGTTTTTGAGTCCATAGGGAACATCCATACACAATATTTACTCACATCGATTTTTATATATAGAAGGAGGGTCACAAATTCTGCGATTCCTCGGGGTCGTCTGTCGACGACCTGATGTTGCAACTTGCTATTCTTTATAAATAGTTTATATAAGCTTGATAGCTCTTTAATAGTCCGCCAATCAGCTGGTGTGGAACGTGGTTGTTCCGGCACCATTGGTCCCTCGGCATGGCTACCCATTACGAGTTCTCATATAAAATGAAAGCAGATGTTTTGGTAAAAACGCTTTCTATCGGTGGAGAATCAGTCAAATCAGCCTGTTTTATATTTTCGATTTTATGAAATGATTTCCGAATAGTTTTCAAATGTATGGAGAAATTTAAGAGCGCAAGCAGTGGGCTTTAAGCGAATTAACATTTGCGAGTCCGAGTTTGATTTGAAAGTTTACGTATCGTTGCCGTTTACGCCGTGACGCCGCGTTTTCATTCAAATTGGTAGTCCGAGTTTGATTTTGACAGCTCAAAGAGGTAAAACCACAGAATGAGCGGAAAAACTAAGGGTTTGACGTTTTTACGTAACTGCGAAATTCCGCAAACGCCAATTTAGGTGAGAACTCGGAGTGACCGTACTGAGCCCGTAGTCCCAGTTGTCACCTGAATTGGCGTTTACGCCAAACCGATCGTCTGGCGTTTTCAAATATATGGAGAAATTGAGGAGCGCGCGCGGTGGGCGTTAAGCGAAGTAACATTTTCGAGTCCGAGTTAGATTTGACAGCTTACTCACTGACGGCGTAAATACGTCGACGTTGCCGTTTACGCCGACTCAGCGTTTTCATACAAATCTAAAGTCCGAGTTTGACTTTGACAGCTTGAAGAAGTAAAACAACAGAATAAGTAGTAAACATTTGTATGGGGTTTGACGTTTTTACGTAACTTCGAAGTTCCGCAAACGCCAATTTAGGTGAGAACTCGGACTGACCACTCCGAACGCTGCACGCCGGCGTCGTCGGGTGAACAACCGCTTCCTCCCGACGTCGACGTGGCGAGGATCTCCCGCCGCCACCGCCGCCACGCTCTGACGCAGCCCACTACCACGCTACATCGCCCCCTCTATTGCATTACGATATAATTACGTTCGCTTCGTCTCGCCGCGTCAGGAGTGCGCGCGGGGCACACTCGCGATCCGGTAGAATTACTTCGGTCTGTGGCACGAACAATCTACAAAGAGGCTCCTGACACAGACCGACCAGGTTCTTCGTCACATTAGGATGAACACTCGGCAGTTCGTCTTGCAGTTTTCAAACCCTGTACATAAGAACCGATGGATTTGGAAGAATATTTTCGTGGTGCACCGAAATAGACCGTGCAACGCGATTCAAATAAGAATAGGACGGGGCTCGTGACTAACTTCACTCGAATTCGCGAAGGAAAGTACGCGGCGACACCGCGGCAAAGTACTGAAGTTTGTGAAATGAAGTGGGGGTTTTAGCAGATGCATTCAAAATGGCGGTGATCCTTTGTACATCCCATCGTAGTTATATGGTCTTCGAAATTCGAATTCTTATTCGAAACAAATCCTGGTGTCTTAATTATATTGTGAAAAGTGCGCAGTAAAAATGATAGGATATTCATTAAATGTACAAATAAGAACTATTGGCGTTACCGGGTGAAAAATATTTCCGACACGGGGCATCAGACATAATAAATGACTGCGCACATAGGTATTTAGTGTATGTTAGAGGGCTATACCCGTAAAATTAGCCTCCACCGCGTAAAATTAAGGATCAGACCGATCAGATCATCAAAGTTTCGTATCCAAATCAAATGTATTATTTAAATTTTCTATCTAACTTAGTTTAGGGTTGTGTCGGATTGGATCTAAATCTATCTTCGGGTTGTTTTCCACGGCTGTTGAGTAACGGGCCTCGCATCAGCTAACTGAGGGTGAATCAGCAACAAAGCATTCGGAGGCCATCGAGATATATCATCTAAATATATTTCCCATTCGCAAAATAATGCGATATAAAAGTTGGTGCAAATGAACTCGGATTCACATCGTATATTTTATTTTCTTGTGAAAAGTATCCCGGTCCGACACAATTCGTATAATGGGGTAGGGAGCGCTGCTCAGCTTCGCTGAAATAATTTCGCTCAACTGCATCGAATCAGACATAAAAATATGATTGGCCGTTGGTCTCGCTACCAGCGGTTTAACGACCGCGGCGCATACTCCGTTGGATGGTTTTTATTAGTTGTTGCGATCATAATTTAGGAGGCTTGCGCGGGGTTGCGAGCGCTGTTCGCAGACTTTATGACCCATTAAACATAGGCTCCGTGCATTCAAATTACAATACGGTACCTGCCCTCACTCCCTGGGATGCTGCCCGACACGACGAGATGGCTCCTCACCAGCGCCCGACGGTGGTTATGCGCGCGGCACCACAAATAATGGCCACCAGTTGGCTTTGAGTTGACGAGCGCGAAAATTATGAATTCAATGCTCCGAGCTGGACATTTTTATGAAAGGAATTTATACATATAAAAAACCTTTTTTTTTATGAAAAACCCGTATGGGTGGCTGTGCTGAGGACCAAAGGTGCTCAGAAAAGCCAAAAACACCTTGCCTTGTCAAAACACCTTGTCATCTCAAGTAAAGATTGGGAATATAGTGTACACTAGAATCATCTTTCAGGATCTTATACTAAAACGAAAGGATCAATAAAAAGTTCAGTCAATTTCATTTTAGATCTTGGTATGATTTATGTTCAGGACGACGACAACAGAGTAGAATAATATTGTAAATGTAATTTAAAATAGGTTTTAATACTGTAAATAAAATTGCATAGATATATAAATAATAAAGAATATAAGTATAGGATATTAAATATAGATAGTTATATATGTTAGATTGTAATATAGTTATACTGATATCTTTAATTACTTTGTAAAATAGCTTGTATGTCATTAGTTTTAGTATTATTGAATAAAATATACCGCAGACTGTGTTTCACTGGAGCGATAGCTGAGATGTTCACTCGAGACGGTAAACAAAAGTATGAGTCATCGCAGAGTACCGTTATGATGAGTCACGCATAGCGGTACTCGGGCCGAGACGCGCGGGGGCGCTGTACGGAGCGATCCTATTGGCCGGCGGCCCAGCGCAAGGGGCGGGAGGCGCGTCGCCGGCGGTCGCTCTGGCGCGATGATAAACCGCACGTTTCGGCCCAGAAAGTGAGTTCGGGTTAGAGCTCCTACCAGGGTTCACCTAGAGTTGGCACCACTACCTTGAGCTTCGGTTCGGTTTTGGGAGAGCGCGAGTGTACACTCCGCCAGCCTTCCGATAGAGCACGGACGTGCCGGACTGTTGAGCTTGCTCGCTGCCGGTGTCGTTGACGCAGCCAGAGGGTCTCGGTGGCCGGACTTTCGTCCGGACCGACTGGCTGTTCGTCCGTTGCTCTAGCGTGAGTGTACGCTCCGCTCAGGACCCTGGTACTACGTTCGCCCGTCTCGAGTGGGCGTCTCTGCGACTCGCTCCGGTGCGCACCGCCTGCGGTACCGTAGAGCAAGAAAAGAGTTGTTTCTATTTCGCGCGCCCCGCATCTCTTCCCGTGTGACCGCCGTCAGCGTCGAGACCCGGCGGATCGTCGAGGCAACCTGGAAGCACCGTCCTCCTGAGTTACGATCCTTCACATTGGTCCTTCGAGCCGGATCAAGATGCCCGTGACGCGGTCACAGAAGAACGGCGAGCGAGCTACGTCGGCGCGACTGCAAGAGGCCGTCCCGGTCTCCGGCGCGACCGAGCCCGCGCTCGCGTCCACGTCCGCGCCCGCCGCCGCCGCCGCGCCCGCGCCTGTACCTGTGCCCGCCGCCGCCGCGGCGGCGCCCGTACTTGCGCCCGGGGCCGCGCCCGCGCTCGCGTCAGCGTCGGAGCAAGACACGTCGCCGGACACCGGAACGCGGACTACACAGACGACCCACACGTGGACGCACGGAACCACGGAGGCTCCGACCGATGCCTCTACCGTCCACGAGATGGCGCCAGCTGCCAGGGCGCCGCCGATCGAGAGATCAGTGCGATCGTCGGCGTCCAAGAAAAGGCAGAAAAAGCTGGCGCTCGAAGAAAAGTTGCGGCTAGCTGAGATCGCACTCCTTAAGACTCAGTTAGCCCGCATGGAAGAAGATACAGACAGCGACGAAGAGGACGACGTCCCTGGGAAGGAGGAACGAGTGACGAGCTGGCTTCGCACGCAGAGCGAGCACCGGCGGGAGCGGAGCCCACCGTCACCGCAGCCGTCACGGCGAGCGACGCCAGCGCCACCCGTTGCCGAAACCCCGCACCCACGGACGCCGAACAAGCACAGGCGAGAACGGAGCGTGACGTCATCGCAGCGAACTCTGCGAGCGACGCCAGCGCCGCCTGTCGGCGAAGTCCTGTGTCAGCCGTCACGACTGGATGTGCCGCCGCCGCCGCAGCCGCCGCTGCCGCGCCTGCCTGCCCTACATCCCGAACCGTCAAGCCCACCAGTTGGACGCGACCCGTCACTGCGAGGACCGAACGCGGGTACGACACACAGAGAGCCAGCCGCCCACAGTCAAATGGGTCAAGGTGTCATCACTATCGACACCTTGGCCGCGGCTCTGGCTCAAAATCAGAGAAAGTGTGCACCGAAGTACATCCAGCAGCTACCGAACTACAGCGGTGCGCCCGGGGACTGGCTGCAATTCAAGAGAGCTTTCCAGGAAACGGAGTGTCACTTCTCGCGACTCGAGAATGTGGCACGAATCCGGCACGCCCTGGAAGGAAAGGCAAAGGAAGCAGCGCAGAGCCTGATGCTGTCGACGCCGGACCCGAGTGACGTCATCGCCGAGCTGGAAAGGAGATTCGGCCGACCGCAGTTTTTAGTATTGAACGAGGTCGAAAAACTGAAGCGGCTGCCACGACTGCGAGACACGGCGAAGGAACTCTGCGTGTTCGCCGGGCAAGTATCCAGCGCCGTGGCGACCATCCGAGCGCTCGACAAGCCGCAGCACCTACACAACCCGGATTTGGTGCGCATCGTGCTCGACAAGCTGACGACGACTCTGCGCTACCGGTGGTACGACTACGCCGCCGCCAACAAGGACGAGCGACCGGAGCTGCTCAAGATTTCAAGTTTCCTGAACGAGGAAGCGGATAAGTGTGGCGACTACATTGAACCCGACTTCCAGGAAATGAGCGGGGCCGGCGCTCGACAAAAGAACCAGGCGCAACCGGAGCGGCGACCCCAGAAATGCTTCGCGGCCGAAGGTGAAAATAAAATAAAGTGTCCAGTGTGTGAGGCAGAGCACTACCTACTCGTCTGTCCGAAATTCCGTGCGGCAGACGTCGATGAGAGGTGGACCATCGCCAAGACCGCAAGGACGTGCTTTCGCTGCCTGAAAAGCCGCCATCGTCGGTGGAGCTGCAAGGCACAAGCTTGCGGCGTGGGAGAATGCAAGGCAAGTCACCACCGCCTACTCCACGCCGACCGGCCGCCAAAGGAAACTCAGAACGTGTCGACTACGGTGACGGCTGCAGCGCGAACCGCACGAGCCCTTCTCAAGATCGTGCCCGTGACTCTAACCGGGCCGAAAAGAAGCATCGACACCTTCGCATTGCTTGACGAAGGGTCGACGGTCACATTAATTGACTCAACGGTGGCACGGAAACTTGGAGCCAAAGGTGAACCGGATCCGCTGCGCGTGTTGGGAATCGGTGGCATCACAGTGACGTCAGAAACGTCACGCCGCATTGACTTACGGATCCGAGGCAAGCACGCAGCCGAGGAGCACGAGCTCAGGGGAGCGCGGACGGTAAAGACACTCAAGTTTCCGCCGCAGAGCATCACCGGCGGGAGTATCACCGACTGCCGGCACCTGACAGACCTCAGCTCGGTGCTGACCTACGTCGACGCGGCCCCAACATTGCTGATCGGACAAGATAACTGGGAGCTCATCGTATCCAGAGAGTTGAGATGCGGACATCGAGACCAGCCGGTGGCATCACTTACCCAGCTCGGGTGGGTGCTGCACGGCTGCCGAAACTCTGCCGCGGAGCCAGTGGCATTCTGCAGCCATATGGCCGAAAAACCGGACGAGAGCTTCGATGAGCTGGCTCGAGAATACTTCCGTCTCGAGTCCCTCGGAGTGGAGCCCAAGAAGCAGAGAAACGACCCAGAAGAAAGAGCTCTGCGCGTCCTCGAAGCCACCACTACCCGCCTGCCCGACGGCCGGTACGAGACGGGGCTACTCTGGAAGCATAACGACTTCGTGCTTCCAGAAAACCGAGAGATGGCATTCAGACGACTGGTTAACCTCGAGAGGAAACTGACAAAGGAACCAGGCCTGCAGAAAGAATACTCGCAGCAGATCGAACATCTGTTGAGAAGTGGATACGCGGAGCCAGCACGGAAGGCAGCAACCACGGGAAAAACCTGGTATCTGCCACACTTCGCCGTCACTCACCCAGCGAAGACCAAGATCCGCGTGGTATTCGACGCAGCAGCAAAATGTCAAGGGGTCAGCTTAAATGACCTCCTGCTGCCCGGCCCCGACCTGCTACAGTCATTGCCGGGCGTGTTGATGAAGTTCAGACAGAAGCGGATCGCCGTCACAGCGGACGTGAAGGAGATGTTCCTTCAAATCAAGATGAGACAAGAAGACAGGGACGCGCTTCGTTTCCTCTGGAGGGAACACGGTGACGGAGCGCCGACAGAATACAGAATGACGTCAGTGGTGTTTGGCGCCGCGTCATCGCCATGCACCGCCATCTACATAAAGAACAAGAACGCGGAGAGCTTCAGCGAGAGTCACCCGGAAGCAGCTAATGCAGTGGTCCGGAACCACTACATGGACGATTATCTACAAAGTTTTGACTCTGCAGTGGAAGCCCGACGCGTCGCTAAAGAAGTTGCCAGCATCCACAAGGCAGCGGGCTTCGAGCTGCGTGGATGGGCGTCCAACCACAAAGGGACAGTGCCCAATGAAGAGACAGCGGCAGAACAGGTCGAGCTGGGCGGACACACAAACTATGAAAAGACCCTGGGAATGCGCTGGGACGTGGAGGCCGATCGCCTCAGCTACGCGCTACACTTCGGCCGAACGTCGAAGGAAGTGCTGCACGCCCAGCGGATGCCGACGAAGAGAGAGGCCCTCAGCATCGTGATGTCGCTCTTCGACCCACTCGGCTTGGTGACACCTGTCATCACTCCTGCGAAGCGCCTCCTACAGGACACGTGGCGGATGGGGACCGGCTGGGATGAGGAGCTGCCAGCCGAGCTAAAAGAGCCTTGGGACGAGTGGTTGGTCAACCTAAAAAAGCTAAGCAGCCTGCGAATACGTCGCTGCTATGACGTATGCCAGAACAAATCAAGAGAGCTACACACATTCGTCGACGCCAGCGAGTCTGCCTACGCCGCGGCAGTGTACTGGAGGTTCACTCGACCTGACGGTTCAATTGAAGTGGCGCTGGCGTGTGCAAAAAGCCGCGTCACCCCGCTGAAGCCGACTTCGATCCCTCGCCTCGAGCTGCAGGCCGCGTTACTAGGAAGCCGCCTAGCAGCCACGGTCGAAGCAGAACACGAGTGGAAGGCGACGCGCAGAACATTTTGGTCTGACTCGACGACGATCCTGGCATGGATCCGGTCCGATCCACGAACATTCAAAACATTCGTGGCACACAGACTGGCCGAGATAGAAGACCTGACTAAGGTCAACGAATGGCGCTGGGTACCCACGAAGGAGAACGCAGCAGATGATGGTACCCGCGACACACCACCGGACTTCAACTCTCAGCACCGGTGGTTCAAGGGACCGGCATTCCTCCGGCAGCACGAATCTAGTTGGCCGAGAGAATCCGAAAGACCGACATCCCAGAAGAGAACTGAAGAAGAGAAGACAAATACAGCCGTCGACCACGGAATCAAGAACGACGCCCCTGTACCTGACGTGCAGCGCTTCTCGTCCTGGCTAAGGCTGGTCCGCACCACAGCTCGAGTACTTCAGTTTGTGGAGCTGGTGCGCAGGAAGACCGAAACAGCCGCAGCGGGCCGACGGAAGAGGACAAGAAGCAAGCGAAGCCCGGCCAGGCGCCAGACAGCACAGAAGAAGAAAACCGAGCCGACACAGGAGCCGATCAAGTACAGGCCCCTAGAAGCGAGACTGCTGAAAGCCGCAGAACATCTGCTGGTGAAGCACTCCCAGCGGCAATCATTCGGAGCAGAATTCAAGAGAATCGAGGCTGGTCAGCCGCCCTGCAAGCAAGACAGACTGGCGCAGCTGGCTCTCATCATCGACGAGCGGGGGCTGCTAAGGCTGAAGAGCCGCATCGCAGCAGTCAAGGACATCGGGGGCGACCAGCTTCGACCGGCGGTCCTGGACGGAAACCACCCGTACGTGCGGCTGTACATCGACCATGTACATCGACAACTACACCACGGGGGCGTCGAGACCGTCGTGAACGAACTCCAGGCAAGATACTGGATCGTCCGCCTGCGACCTTCGGTTCGCTCCGCGCTCAAGAGTTGCCTGCTGTGCCGAGTGAAGAAGGCGCTACCAGTCTCTCCTGCCACTGGAGATCACCCTGCAGCGAGGCTGGCACACCACGTGAGGCCGTTCAGCTATGTCGGCCTGGACTACTTCGGACCGGTCGAGATCACAGTCGGCCGCCACCATGAGAAGCGATACGTCGCGCTCTTCACCTGCCTCACCATCAGAGCCGTCCACCTGGAAGTCGCGGCGTCCCTGAGCACTGATTCGGCGGTAGCAGCACTCCGCCGGTTCATCGCAAGACGGGGCTGCCCGAAGGCTATCCACTGCGACAACGGGACCAACTTCAAGGGAGCAGAAAGCGAGCTGAAGAAGGCGTACGAGGCAACAGAAGGAGCAGCGACCAACAAGCTGATCGAGTGGCGGTACATCCCACCTGGAGCTCCCTACATGGGCGGAGCATGGGAACGTCTCGTCCGGTCTGTGAAAACGGCCCTGGACGTCACCCTGAAGGAGCGCTACCCCTTCGAAGAGACGCTGACTACACTGCTGGCTGAGGCGGAGAACACGGTGAACTCCCGCCCGCTCACCCACGTCGCCGTGTCACCAGAAGACGTCGAGGCGCTGACACCGAACCACATCCTGCTGGGCGCAGCGAGCAGCACGCCGCCGCCGGGGAACTTCAGCGCCGATGACATCACGGCAAAGGCGCTCTGGCGGCGGGCGCAGTGGCTGGCTGATGTCTTCTGGAGACGCTGGGTGCGGGAGTACCTGCCTCAACTGCAGCACCGGCGGGAGCCAAGAGGGAGCGGAGGGACCCCCATCGTCGGCGACGTCGTCATCATCGCGGACCCGCATCTGCCACGCAACACCTGGCCACGCGGACGGATCGAGGCCGTGCACCCGGGCCCAGACAACATCGTCCGAGTCGTCGACGTCCGTCTGGCCGGGGGCAAGATCATGAGGCGGCCGGCGAAGAGGATCGTCGTCCTGCCAGGGAATGATCGTGGCGAGCAGCGACGGCGGGAGAATGTTCAGGACGACGACAACAGAGTAGAATAATATTGTAAATGTAATTTAAAATAGGTTTTAATACTGTAAATAAAATTGCATAGATATATAAATAATAAAGAATATAAGTATAGGATATTAAATATAGATAGTTATATATGTTAGATTGTAATATAGTTATACTGATATCTTTAATTACTTTGTAAAATAGCTTGTATGTCATTAGTTTTAGTATTATTGAATAAAATATACCGCAGACTGTGTTTCACTGGAGCGATAGCTGAGATGTTCACTCGAGACGGTAAACAAAAGTATGAGTCATCGCAGAGTACCGTTATGATGAGTCACGCATAGCGGTACTCGGGCCGAGACGCGCGGGGGCGCTGTACGGAGCGATCCTATTGGCCGGCGGCCCAGCGCAAGGGGCGGGAGGCGCGTCGCCGGCGGTCGCTCTGGCGCGATGATAAACCGCACGTTTCGGCCCAGAAAGTGAGTTCGGGTTAGAGCTCCTACCAGGGTTCACCTAGAGTTGGCACCACTATCTTGAGCTTCGGTTCGGTTTTGGGAGAGCGCGAGTGTACACTCCGCCAGCCTTCCGATAGAGCACGGACGTGCCGGACTGTTGAGCTTGCTCGCTGCCGGTGTCGTTGACGCAGCCAGAGGGTCTCGGTGGCCGGACTTTCGTCCGGACCGACTGGCTGTTCGTCCGTTGCTCTAGCGTGAGTGTACGCTCCGCTCAGGACCCTGGTACTACGTTCGCCCGTCTCGAGTGGGCGTCTCTGCGACTCGCTCCGGTGCGCACCGCCTGCGGTACCGTAGAGCAAGAAAAGAGTTGTTTCTATTTCGCGCGCCCCGCATCTCTTCCCGTGTGACCGCCGTCAGCGTCGAGACCCGGCGGATCGTCGAGGCAACCTGGAAGCACCGTCCTCCTGAGTTACGATCCTTCACAATTTATGTTATTTGCGAAACTGTACAGTTTTTTGCGACTGCATTTGATCTGTATGATATGTATGATTTGCTATATTTTTTGTACCTGGTTCACTTTAAAATCTGCTAGCACTGCTACTTGTGGGATGTTACATATATGCCAGTGTTTTTATACTAGTCTTGATTTTTGCTAATTTTATTCAATGCTGTTTATAAACTAATAAATAAATGTATTGTAACGCTAGCTAATCTGATTTAGGGCCATTTTCACCTACTGTTGATTAGCTCATAATTGCCACGTATAAAGGGCCTTTCTTAGCAGCGTGCAATCAAAACCAGTACAAGATAATTAGCACTTTAGTAAAAACGACCTTTAAGTGTCAATTAAAATAAATCAGCAACCAGGTGAAAACCAGGCTTAGTTTTCGTAATGGGCCTGATCCTAGCTCTTGATATAAGATGATATTTTTGAGTTCATTCAATATATTTAATCAAGTCACAGAGTTTTCTTTCCATGCATGGCCCGAGTCAATATCACTTCCTCACTGGGCGTGATCATGGACATAACGTTGGAAATCAAAGAGGGAATGGTAGTTTTCTTGTCCTGCCTATTCCTAAAACGAAAATGGAGTTTATTAACCTTGTTTATTGCGAGCACGGGTCGGACAAGCGGTCGGTCGGTAAATTCGCAGAACTTGAGGGGCGCCTCGGCCGGACGCGGCCGAAATTAATAATTTGTATCTTCGAAGGTTTCGAGCAGCGAGCACGGAAGGACAGCAGGGGCAACCGAAACGCGTTTGTATGGGGGCAGCGGAGCCACTTTTACATGCAAAGTTGGCAGCGCCGGCGAGTGGGGTAGTTTACGATTTTCTCGAGTTCCAACGACATGAAGGAAATCACAGGACGCTATATTCTAGTGCAACGAACATTCGATGTTGCGCGTCCCGAATTCGTGAGCGAAGTGACTGGCCGGTGCTGCCGTCAGTGTATTATCACTAAAACTTGGCTACGTTGCCTCTATACAGATGAGTTTCTGTCGCCACCACCGGTCCTTGCGTGCACGAACAAGCAAAGCATTATGGCAAAGAATATATACACTACCCTCAATGGTGTATAATGAATTCTTGCAACCGAAATAATTCTTTCACGCAGGCAATTCATTTATATGTATAATCTCTGAGTGTTTATGGTTTCCCGATTTCCTGAAGAACGAATTGATTGGGTAATTACCCCAATCAATTCCTCATTATATGGGTGGGAACTGTTTCCATGCTCTAAATGTTTAACGAGGTTTTTAAGTTTTTAATTATTTTGTTAAAGCCTACCTCTGTAAATTTATATATATTTTTATTAATCTTTAAGATTGTAAAATATTGGCTAATAAACATTGCAAAAAGTTGTGTTTTCTTACCGTCATTTTACAATGTTTTTACTCGAAAATACAGATATTTACGTATTCATAAAAACATACGGACACAGAATCAAGCTTATCTGACAAATTTTAGGGGTAGGGAACCGTTGGGGCCAAGAAGACGATTTCGCTAGTTTATTTCACAGGCGGCGTGCAAAATTGTGCCTTCTGGACAAAGTAATAATTTCTTCCATTTTTCAATTTATAGAGCCCCCCTACCTTCACGATAGTCTTAATTGTATTCGCTAATTTCCAGCGTTGTGTAATTGTGGTGGTTTCTTTTTAAGATTGCGTTTTAGATTGGAAAACAAATACTAGCTATTTTTAATCAATATTCGTGCAATTATTTGTGGCTAGTGGCGCGGGGACTGGCCTTTCTTTATCTTTCCGAGTTCGATAAGTGCATTTCATCACGAATGCGAACTGCTCCATGGTTCGGAATCCATGTAAAACCGTAGGTCCCCTTCCCCTACTAGGTGGTAGGGTTTAAGCCCGCCCGGGTTGGTAACATCGCATTGGATGAAAAGATGGTCGAAGCAGCAATGAACAATTGTTCGTGTTTTCCATCCAGTTCAATGTAGCCGTGCTCTTAAAGGGAAGGTCCTGGCATGGCACCTAATTCCTTCGGGAATGTGGTGTAATGGGCCAATATCATAACGGTAGTTGTGTGGTATAAGCCATCCATCCATGTCAGGTCGCATAAAAAAATATATATATTTTACGAATAAAACTGGGGCTATATTTAATCGCAGAATGACTCACTAAATTCAATGAACACAGAGACCATGAAGATTCATTCCATAATATTTCGGAAGCGTGAATCCTTAGGGAGTCGCTTATTTTGCTTTTGCCGGATCAAAGATATAATTGGCCCCGTGTAAAATTGATTAGAACAATGAGAATCTTATAAATATTTATGAATTCAATATTTGGAGAACATTGTACATTCTTTTCGTATTTCTTTGCCCTTAGTGTTCGCTGGAACTAGGATCGATGTCGTGGGCTATTTATTATAATATTCCATCTCTTGTAATGCTGCAAACATATTTTGATTATATTTTATACCTTATATCAAACGTTTCTCAGGTGCCGGTAAGGTTAAGTTGGATAAAAAAATGTTTTGTAACTCTGATTAAAAAAGGAAGGAGATGATAATTGAAATTGGTGCAAAGGGCAATTGTAATGGGCATGAAATGCTTAAGGTAACTAACGAATATATATATATTGTCATCGCGGACTTCTCTGTAGACCTATAAATGGAACAATTCCACCATATATCATTTTGTTATATCTCAAAGGGATTAAGCAGCGTTTTCGGTGAAATCTCACAGTGTCGGCTTGATTGTTTCCGACATATTCAATCATCGCCATATTTCAACCAATTTGCACAAAACATTAATTTATTATACACATAAACCTTCCTATTGAATCACTCCGTACATTGGTGAAAATCGAATGAAACTTCGTTCGGTAGTTTACGAGTTTATCGCGTCCAGACCGACAGACAGACCCCGAGGGGGATTTGGTTTTATTAGATGTAATAATATAGCGATGTAAGGATTATTATATCTTTCACGCTTATTCACTAGATAAATATGTGATCTTGAACCACAAAAAAAAACAGTTATAGTTTCCAGGCGTTGCCGGGCGGCTTGAAAACCTAGTAAATAGTAGTCGTATTCAGAGAGCACCTGTCAAAACTTAGTACGAGATTATCACCGGACTAACCATACAGAAACCGGTTTAGTGCGGCAAATTAAAGTTAGTTCGCCCACTCTATGTACATGTAGTACTATGTAGGTGTTTACAAACATATTTTCTTAAAAGAATAAAAGCAACGCATTAATACCGTTTTACGGTCATACACAGATAATAATAGTCTAAACTTTGACATTTAAATTTTTCAACGCGTGTTTGTACCTAACTGACGCTGAGATAAAATAAAAATAACCCTAAAATATTGAAGGTTCGTCACGCAGGTAAATGACACCTATGGAGGGCCAAAACAATCTCTCGTGCTCGCGCTGACGACAAATCTCCGCCGCGTCGCCGCCGTCTGTGACGCGCGCGGCTTGTTTGTTTTTGCGATACGAGTATTGTGGGTAATATAATGGTAAAATTAGCCAGAGCTGAATGTGTTTCGTCTGGGCGGCGGTGGTGGCTAGCGAGCCACCACCGAGACACAAGACACCGGTCCCGCCTGGCACAGTCTGCGCGCCACCGGACCGCACTAGTCGCCGCTCTGAGTGGTCAGTCGGAGTTCACACCTAAATTGGCGTTTACGGAACTTCGAAGTTACGTATAAACGGCAAACTCATACAAGTTTTTACTAGATATTCTGTGGTTTTACTTCTTTAAGCTGTCAAAGTCAAACCCAGAATTCCGATTTGTATGAAAACGGCAACGTCAACGTATTTACGGCGACGATACTTAAGGAGGCCCATCCCGCTCATTTCCCCATACAAAAGGGGAAAGAAGATCACGCCCATATTTCTTGTCAGAGATCCAAAATTTTGCTCAAAATTGCTTTATTTGATCGAACTAGATGTCTGATGACCATTGGAATTGTAAAATTGTGTTTGGTTGCTAAATTATGAGGTCCGAAAATTTAAATTTTTTGCGCGTTTTATACAATAACTTTGGAGGTGGATTACGCAATGATAAAGTAAGAACATGGTAAAAAGATTAGTCATCAGACATAGCTTATTTAATCAAGATTTATGATCTATTTGGTTTTTGTTAGATTTTTGACTACAGCGGTCGTGGTTTACTTTTAGCTATAAGTCGTCTTGAAATTAAAATTTTCGTAAATCTTACCAAATCATACACTATGCACATTGTCTTTTTTGTGGACATGTTGCATCTTCCTCATCACGGAGCCTGTCTTATTCTTTGAAACAGAGAAGGTCCCAGAGCGCAACAGCACGGTTTTGTACCGTGCCCGCGAATGAGTTGGGCCCGCCGGGTTGGGCCACCTTAAGCTGTCAAATCGAGCTTGAACTCGCAAAATTTAGTTCGCTTAACGACCACTGCTCGCGCTCTTCAATTTCTCCATACATTTGAAAACGCCAGTCGATTGGTTTGACGTAAACGCCAATTTAGATGACAACTGGCACTACGGGCTCTGGACTGTGACTTTCCCGGAGCGACTGAAATCTCGCATGGCGATGCGATACTTTGACGCATTCGGACACAATGCGTTGTTTTACCGTGTTAAGAGTAAAATTGGCGTTTTCTTCGGGTTTTGTTCATGTAACTGGACATCTATTTATTTACATGTATATTCATTTATTAAAGAAAAAACACAGAGAGAAATACAGAAATCCTGCTCTCTGGAACATAAAATAATGTTGACACTTTTGATGCTACACTAGTAATCACGGTAATCATTAACACAGAATAACTTAAACAGAAATGACAGAAAATAAAAACGTTAATAGAGCTCTAGAAAAGCGAATATACATAGATATCTACAGGATGACAAGCAATACGTGGATTGCTAATACCACACCTTTTGTCATGGTATTATAGCCCCACACACCGCAATCCCGAAGGAATTAGACGCCATACCTTTGACGGACAATTTGTCATTGCATCTACGAACCGCTCGAAACTACAAACACAAATGCTGTTACGTAGGCATTCAACATTACATGGTTGAAAAACTAGTAACAAATGAAGATAACAGCGGACTGAGTCCGCAGTCGACCGGATAGTCTGTGGCCAGACGGTGTAGACGGGGCGCGGCGGCGACTGGATGCCCAGACAGACGTTCGCTTATATTTAGAGCGTCCTCTCCTTCGGTAACACTGTTGCGAGGGCTCCGGCCCCGCGCGCCGTCTGCCCGAGAACCGTGGGAATTATTCAAATCGCCCGAGCTGTTCTAGTCTAGACGAGATCCGACGGCGGAATGACACCGGCGGCGAGCGTGGAAGCACGGGAGTATAGCAACCGAAATTTGTTTGCACGGGGCGGCGCCGCGGCGCAGCCACTTACGCATGAATCGGCGGCAGCACGGGCGCGTGAGTTAGCCTGCGAATTCGCTTACAACAGAGGCCATATTACGAGTTACAAATAACTTATCGAAATTTCGCTGAGTTCTTCGTTTCCGCAGGTTTACATTGAATAGAGCAAGTCTTTGAGGAATACACTAAATCGCCCTTCCATGGATTTTTAAATGTGTGTAGAAATATGAAATAATATAAAAGGGTTGAAAATATGTATCTACAGAGATATTAAGAAAAGGCCCATGGACGAGTAAATTTAGTGTATCCCTCAAATGCCTGCTCTATTCAATGTTGTGAACCTGCGGAAACGAAGAAGTCAGCGAAATTATAAGTGTTTTGTAACTCGTAGAAGGCCCTCGGATTTTATCGAGTTCCAAAGACCACGTATTAAAATTTAATTTCTTAACAGGGGTGTTACCATGTTAAATTACTCCACAGGTGAACAGGCAAATAAGTGATTAAATCTGACGTTAAAACCCATTACGTACTATGCTAAATGTCAAACGACCTGTTGCTCGGATAAGTGAACAAAAAATTACCAGTTTGAAACGCAATCAAACGTCAGATTTAATCACTCACTTGCCGGTTCACCCGCAGAGATAATTTACCACTGTAACCCCTGCGGACGCTATTTAATGCAACGGACATTTGTTGCTGCGCGCTACAGTCAGACGTTTTCCACTAACCCCTGGCTACGCTGCCGCCATACGAACAAGTTCCTATCGCCACTCGCGTCCTTTCATGCTCGCTGGACGCCGCCGGCGACTGCTTTAATAATCGTGAAAACTTCTTCTGCTTTCTCATTGTCACTCTGAACTTTGGCTGCTTTGTTTGCCCGGCGTGCTCGTGTCACACGGCTAACTCGAAAGTTGCATTTTCATGTGATTGCTTTCATTATTCATATCAATAAAAGCAAAACACTATTTTGGAGCGTTAGGCTAATATTATATAATATGATTTTATTTTATAATAAGAATAATTTTTTTATTATTATTATGATTATTATAGATTTTTTGTATTTTATCAACAAATCATATCGATCGATAATGTTATCTAAAGTCATGTTTTAGGATCTGATTTTACTGTCGGAACGTACCGCTAGGTGTTAGGGTACCATCGCATTTATTATCATCAAGCGAAGGTACCATAACATAAAAATCGGGTAAAATAAAATAAAATAAAATTCGGGTGTATAGAGCCCTCGTAATTATTGATACGAAATTTTGTTTTGCTGAACTGGCCAATGCTAAAATATGACAAATCCGAGTGCAGTGTACTGTCTATTGATGATGAATAAACAATACAAAAAACAATAAACAATACAATACAACACCTGGCGATAGGGTTACCGTTCATATACGATTACATTATCGATCGATATGATTTGTTTCAGACAATGGCCAATTGATGGACCCAGAGCAATGGTCCAATAATTGAAAGAGCCGCAAATAAATATTGATATCCTACCAAAAAAAGTTTATTGTATTTTAAAAAAACAACACATTTTCAAACCCACACCACGTTTTTAGGGTTCCGTACCAAATGGGTGCCGAAGTAACCCTATTACTAAGCCTTCGCTATCCGCCCGTCCGTCCGTCAGTCTGTCACAGGGCTGTATCCCATTAACCGTGATAGGTAGGCAGCTGAAATTTCAAATTTTCATGTTTAATTCTGGTTCATTTACAATGTGCCTCAAGTTCTTTCAAAAGACAACTTTACTTTGCTCAAAGAAGGTAAAAATACGAACTAGGAGTACAAGAACAACTAGGCCTTCCAAGATTTCTCTTAGTTTTCCACAAATTCGTATTCGTGTAATGATATCAAAAGAGAAAATATTAAGGCGCTAGGACTAGCCAACTACTCGCGCCATACAAATGCACTTTTTAACAAATGTAATAATATGTAGTGAAACGTTTCAGCAAATCCAAATAGAACTCCAGACTGATAATGGATTGTTAATATTTTTTGATTCCATCATTTATTTAAATAATAATAAAAATAAAAAAGTTGATTTTTCTCATTAGAAATCTGAAAGTAATTCGATTTCTAGATATAAGCAAAAACAGCATATATGAATAAACAAAAAAATCCATTTGCTTTTAGATTTCTACATTTAGTCAAAAAAGTTCGGAAATGGACACCGTTTCCGCAATGTATTTTGTATAGAAAAAGGAAACATACATTAACGAAAATAGGTTGATTCCTAGACAAGGAATCATATATTGTAAGAATGACACTTATAATCGTCAGACTTAGTTAGTTAACTTGGGTTGCCTCGTCTAACTTTGCGATTTGGCTAGTACCAGGGCCTTAATTCCTAGAAGCGAAAACTCCTATTGAATAATTGTATTCTTGATTCCCAAAAAGTTTGGATCTGTGAAAAACGATTAATTTTGTTTGACGTTTGACTTAAGAAATATAAAAAAAATACATTACATGTAAGATTGGTAAGATTCCCGAAATGTACAATTGAATGTAATTTTCTTATGTTGACATTTATTCCAGAAAACTCCAGGCACGAATACTCCAGATTTCGATTTAGATCTCTGGGCATAAGTGAGTTTTATACTCTATGCGTAAAGTATGGTGCCTCTCTTAGATTCTCGATGAGCGAAGAGGATTACCGAGCTGTTTTATTTTAACATTGGTAGTGAGAAGTCAACTTAAGCATCTATAGTGCGAGTTAGACAGAGATGGAACATACCTACCTGATGTGAAACCTTTTTGAAAAGCAATATGAACACAGTAACACGGCTAATTATATAGGGAATTTCTCTATTGTTTCATGTGTTGAAGCCGTGGTGAATTTGTGGATTATTATGTGAACGGGCGTAATATTTAGGACATAATTTGTTTTCGAGATTTTCTGATAAACAAGATGTGAGCCACTGATTTCTTTTACTAAGGCTGGAATGCACCATCTATGGTGCACTCCACCCTGTATTTCAAAGTAAAACTTTAGATCATTATTGCGCTGCTACATGGCGATATTGAGGTATTTATGAATAAAAATATGAAATATCATTACATTTTATGCATGCACAATTTTCGGTCTCATCCGTCAGTGGACTTTGTGTTTACTATTCTAAGTTTATGGGGAAAAGGAAAGGCGCGTATGTGGGGAGTACCTAACTCACTCCACGGGAGATTACTCCATCTCAAATCGGCGCGTTGGGTCATAAACTGCCCCATTTGACGTTAGTCTCACGTCGACAATATAAAATAATGGGTCGTTACACACGATTTTTACGAGCATTTGCATACCTTCCGCTCATACAATACGCGCCATGAGCAGCGAGCACCATGCGAGATGACGCTTCATTATGTCTGGTTTATCCCCCCCAGCAATCGTCATTTGTAAAATCTGCTGGCATCCACTGATTCAAGATTTCTAAGAGAGGGTCGAGAGGTGAAAAAAAGGCCACCTTGTCATCCTTGAATCTCTTTTCAGATGAACAATATTTTTTATATGATTTCGGTAGGAAGTGGTGACAATTATTGGGTGTCGTTGCCGCAAATTGATATCAAATGAATCTCGTCATATAAATACTTTTTTGTCAGGTGATCATCGATTTTTAAATAAAACTGTTTCCTCTCTAGAATCGTTCCGTGATATTAATGAAGTCGATCCGGTTTTGCACAAAAATAAAATTGTCATTCTCATCTCCATTACCAATTACGTAAACTCCGCGCGGGTCGGAGGCCACGCGGCTCTGACGTCGCGCGACTCGGTTGTCACTCCGAATTCCGGACTATGTAGTAAACTGGGAGTCAGCCTTTCTGTTTTGGACATATTTTGGAATTGCAACAGATTTAATTCTAGTATCAATGTGTTGCATTTCTGCTCTGTCGAAATTAGACCGCGCCCCGTGCCGCCTCCTTCCCGCAGCGCGGCTGGAGAATTCCAATGATATTTGTCATTGCAGAAACAGCGCGAACAGGCTTTATGAAGGAATCTCGGTACTCGGTACCACGTCTTCATTTCGAACAATACAGTATTAGTCATACACAACAAACGCACGAGCAACGCACGTGTTAGTCTTGTTAAGCAGCGTATACTTTTAAACATTCATTGATGGTTTACACATGGATTCGTTCGAATAGTCCGGTGATTAGCACCGTAGTACTTTTTTTTTCTCGTACTAAGTTTTGACAGGTTCACTCTGAATACGACTGTATGGGACTAGGGGCAATTTGATATTTGCATAGCGCTCCTTGTATGCTGATATTTTTAGTGCTTCTCCCTGGCTTGCAAAAGACCACATTCATATTATTTCTAGGTGAGTATTTGCGAGCAACGGAAGGTTTTTCCGAGATTTTTTTTACGAGCTGGATAACGCTACATATTGTCCTCAAATGTGAGGACAATTGTAGCGCCTGTCATACTGGTGTTTATCGAATAAAAGCCATGTGTGTGTAGTTCATACGGGGACGCATCATAAAGTCCAAAAAGCACAAGTCCTAAACCCATACCGTCCAAAACATTTATGAATACGAATATTTTCAATTTGGTTAGGTTAGGTTAGGTTAGGTTACATATTTTTGGAAATTCTAGGTTTTAGACCTTATGCTTTTTGGACTTTATAAAGGCGACCCGTTCATACGACAAAGCAGCTCCCCATCTGTAGATGAAGGCTCCAAAACGAACCCTACAAATAAAACGATACCGAAGTAATTCGCTTCAAGGACTCCTCGGCAGAGCGCAGTGCCCCTCGCCGGCCACTACCAGCTCTTATGTCTAATTCAGTGCCCGCAAACAGGGTCATCCACCGCGCCGACGCATTCCGCGCTGCTGCAGCGCGACCACATTCCTCGCATACCGGATGCCCGCGTGCGCTCGTCCTCGTGTTCTTTGCGCTCTTCGCGTTAGAGTCTCAAATGAATCGTCGGCGAATTATATGGGCAGAGTGGATCCGTTGGAATGGACGTCGCTAGAGCTTATATTTGCGCGGGCGGCTAGTGGGCATCGGTCCGGTTGTTTGCGCGAATGGAGTGGCGAGCGTGACGGTGGGTGTAGAGTTATGGACTGGCAGTGAGATAATCCATTATGAGGCTAACAATGAAGAATATTATGTTTGACTAGCTGAGGTTCCCGGCTCCGCTCGGGTTCCGCTGACGTTCTTCCGAACGGAGCAGCTACCCTATACCGAAATTCATCAAAATTGATACAGCAGTTAAGGCGTGAAGACGCAACAGACAGACAGAGTTACCTTCGCATTTTTAATATTATTTGCTTTGCATTGGATAAAGATAACCACTGGATGTACTAACTGTTTACATATAGACCAGAAAATATTTGTACATACATAGTTTCGGGTAATATATAACACAATCACACCGATCGGTCCGATCGATCGGTCCCTCCGTGGCGAGGCGTCTCAGTGCGCCGCCAGCGACGGGGTGCAATACACTTAGACGGAGCGGACCGTTCACCCTCGCCGCTAACCGCAGCTTGAGCACACACTATCACCATATTGAGCAATGCCGATGCTCTGCCGCCCATAAATGTGCCGTGTGGGTGTCGCTTAAAAAATAATACAAGTGAACCCACTGTTAATATCGTTAGAAAGAAGAAGTAAAAATGTAGGGCCGAGTGCACGAAAGGATAAACAATCAAAATCATCGTCAAAGTATGATCAAACAGGTCACTTTCTATGGACACTATGGAAGGAACTCCATGCGGTTCACTAAAAGTGACGTGTTTGAACATTGATCAACTCAGCCGTCTCTTCGTGCAATCGGGGCGTAATCGCTAATCGCAATCGTGCGATGCAGGCACAAACGACACCAACGAGTAATTCGTAACTCGCTGAGAAAAAAAAATGGTTCAATTAAACCAAAACCGGAGCATCGCAAACCAAAAATTGCTTAAAATAGAGACAGCCGAAGAGTCTGGCACTAGTTACGAAAACGTTTCTAGTTAAAATGATCTGGCAAATTGCCAAAATACTAGACAAGGGTTTTTGTAGCTGAAGTATCTTTCTTTATTTCCAAATTAAACTTTAGATTTAACACTTAATTTTATAGTTGAGTCTACTAAAACTGTCCTGATGGAACAGATAACATTTAACCAAAATATATTGACGCCTTTTTTTTCTCAGTGCTCCAAGTTGATTCCCTCGGCGTATCCTTGCTGATGTTGGTTCCAGCGATTTTGTATTCTTGAAATCTTCAGCATCGTCTCCGATTTAGCGGACGATAGAAGAATTAACTTAGGATCGAGTTCATTTCGTTTACAATACTATCCCCCAATTTGCGCAATCTTTTTCTATCGACCGGCTTATTTAAGGGATATGGATATGTAATCGCTGTGTTGTGTAGATTTGTAGATTACTTATACATTTATCTTGTTCTGCGCATTTATTTTAATCTCGTTCGAAAACTGCCAAAAACTCCTATAGTTATTACGGATTGCTTCCAAAGTGTGTCACAAAACGTGAACATTTTTATATTGTTTCGATAGTGAAGTAGTGGTAGTAGTAGTCTAGGAAAAAGTTTTTCCATGATTGGAAAATTTTACAAAAATCGAATAATAAATGCGTAAACCCGTTCACGGCTTTTCTCTGACTTAATCGAATCCGCGAGTCCGATCAATTGGGGCCGAGTGCACGAAAGGACAAAAAATCAAAATCAACGTCAGCGTATGATTAAGCACGTCACTTTGTATGGACAGTATGTCTTCATACTTTTGTAAATTTAGACTAAGTGGACGTTAAAAAAAAAAAAAACCAGCGGAGTTTCTTTCCAGTTCTTCTTCGCTGGGATTTCCCCGAACTGGCTAATGATAAAATATGACAAATCCGAGTGCAGTGTACTGTCTATGGATGATGAATAAACAATAAACAATAAACAATATGGAAGGAACTCCGTGGGGTTCACTAAAAATGATGTGTTTGAACATTGATTAACTCAGCCGTCTCTTTGTGCAATCGGGGCTTAGTGTTAAAATGCCAGAATCCACTTTCGAGCGTCAGCCCTATGAGATAACGCCGGAATCACACAAAATTGTACCATTTTGTGTGTTATCTCATAATGCTAACGCTTGAAAGCGGACTTATAGAGTGTATAATAAATAAAACGTAATATTTATTTGTTTGCAGTACCAATCCAATGTGACCGAAAAGCGATCAAACAACTTCGCCGTGAAGCAATTGAATCATAATTCCACCAAAGCTCAGCCTCATCTCTCCAATCAGACGCGTAGGTAATAGATGATTAGGTCGTGCAATCAACGCTTTGTCCGTCGATGTGTGCGTCGTTGATACGTGTGATGAGTTGTAAACAAGACGTCCCAATCTAATTGCACGAGAACAACAAAACAAAAACATCCTAATGAGTGTTCGGTCGCCGCCGAGCTGATAACTGGAGCACCTTAGCACGCATCATCGCCGGAAGAACGTTGACCATCTCGTTAGCTGTGTCAATTAAATATTTTTATCTTTGCTGCCGCAGACTGATTTTGTGTTTCCACGTATTTGCCCCGGCACGGTTATTATAAGTCCAGAATTCAAATTGTAACCGTCCAAAACGTTTGTGCATCAATATTTTGAAATATATTTTTTTTTTCATGGTGAAGAGGGATTACATAAAACTGTTGGACATAAACAGATTAGAATCTCGTTAGGTGTTTAAATTATAAATTTCAATCTTTGCTTATTGTTTTTGTACCTCCCATGTATACCCTCTAAATAATTATACAATGGTTTGTCCTTTGCATTGACGTGCAGTTTCGAATTTGAGAGAAAGGTACTATACATTGTATACTGTGCAGATATGATCTGGGTTTGTTAGTAACAGGGCTGGATTTTAAACTGCTATCGTTGAAGACCTTTGAGAATAAATATTTAAAAACCTAGTTTTATTAAAATCGTTGGACATAAACACGGTGACAATCTCATTAGCTGTGTCAATTAAATATTTTAATCTTTGCTGTCTATACAGGGTGAATTTTTCAAGTGGGCCTTCAGGGACCAATCCGAAACTATCTTATAGTTTCGGATTTGGCCCTGAAGGCTAACTTGAAAAATTCACCTGTTTAATGATTTTGTGCCCTCTAACGGTCAAAGGTAAAATGTGTGCTAAAAGGTTAAGATTGCATGTACATTTCTAAACAGTCCAAAGCAATGTAAATACCGATTACTTGTTGGTAAATAGCCGCCATATCGATATCTTCTCGCTGCTCCAACTCCCATTCCGTCGCCGAGCCGCGCTCGACCTCCGGGTACTGAATATAAATACATGACTAAATAAATAAACAACCGCCACGTAACTGCCTCGTGGTTAACGCGCCGTCTGCGTGGAGCCCGCTTCGATAACCGTGTTTGTCCAATGCACGGAACTTTGTACCGGACTCAAATACATTTTAGGAACTCGACGGTTAGGCTGGAGTGCACCATCTCTGGTTATGATTAATGTTATTATTCAATATTATCTGTCTTTCTTCTAACGTGTTAAGGGCGTGATAATACCTGCATTTATTTCCATAAGGAAAATCATATTTTCTTAAATAACTCATACTTATTTCAAAAAATTGAAAAATGCATTGATGTTCTAGCTACATTTGAAACCTATTATGGTAAATTTTTTAATCTAATATTTTGATTTAAAACCTTTGTAATGAAACTCTATGAATATTTGTCTTATTTGAGAACACAAACCACCAGAGACTTATTTATTATTATTTATCTTTATATTAAATCTAGACCATCAATCTGCACGGTGCACGGGCAATAAATTGGCACCCACGATAAAAAAAAACCGAAATCATTTATTAAGCTGCGCTACTGAGACCTTGAGAAGGCGAATTTGTTAACTACAAAACAAAAACCGTGGTCTCAGTTTGTGCGGGGGCGGGGGATAGATCAGAAATGAGGAGACCTGCCTGAAGTCACACCTGTGGGGATTGCGGAAGTGATGATACTTCGCGGTATCTCTTGTGGTACTAGCCAACGAGCTCTCCGTACAACGTGTCGGCTCGCGGGCCGGCCTTCTGTCTTCTGAGAAAGTTATTTATAGGATCGTTCAATTGCAGTAATCTCGCATAACCCGTTCTTAGATCATTGCAACCGACTATCTTCACGGCTGCGATCCTTCGCCCGTGCTCTATCTATGGATTTCACGCTGCTCGGATATGATTGGTTTGCGATGAAGGATCGGAACACAGACATTTTAATATATGAGTTTTAATTCAACAAGATATCATGGGTGGGATACTAGATGCGTATTTGTAACAAAAACAAAAAACTGGTTTTATGAGCGTGACGAATCGGTGACTGAAGTTTTTGTGAGATTAATTTATATTATATAATTACATGGCTTGGAAATATAAGTCGAATGATTAGCAAAAGAATGACAAAACAATGTACAGATCAGATTAAAGTGAAAGTTCTACACGGGCAGTTCCGTTTCTGATAAATTGACCTTGATAAGATAACTGAATCAATCGGAAATCATGTATGTAAAAATATACATTAGTACGGCTACCCTATAATCGACCAAAGCATGCTGTTATAGGACCGAACAGTACGAGACTTCGTATCTGCCTACATCTCGAACGACACTCACCATCGATATAAAAAAAACATTTACATCCGTTCTGAGCTTTCCCATGCATGTCAAGTCAGGTACTCTAATTTGAACAATTTAAATTACCTGAGCTGTCAGTTTTGATACACCCGTCACGGCGTTCGCGCGTGTTTGCCGATTGTATAGATGCTGCTCTATGGTAGAAGAAAGGAAGAATATTCTGTCGTTTGTAGTGTAAAAATATAAAAACGATTACGGGAAAGCCAAGAAGGAAGATGGAATCAGGTATCACAGGTTTGCAAAATTTTATCACATGGCGTTATATTATGGCGATATGTGTAGAAGTATGGCGTACGGTGCGGTGTCGTTATCGTGATATCCGACATTGAACGACAAAACTATCGGAAAAGCCGGTATCTCTTTCTAGCATACGTATATCCTTTGAAGTACTTCACTATAGGTCTCTGTCCGTCATGCATTTGTGGTGTGAGTGTGTGTGTAGCGCGTTCACCGGAGGATGGTGTTCCCTCAGGCAAGTGCGCGCCCTTTCTAGCATAAATGATTTTCCTATTTAGGTCCCTCTCGCTCTCATGCAACAGAACGGGACGGATAACTGAATGATACCAGGGTAAGAAAAAGATCTCTGAGATGAGGATTAATACGAAAATTGCAATTTTAAAATACCTGATTTGCGTAATGTTTTGTGTATTAATTGAATATTCAAATGTTATATTTGGTTATAAATAGTAATATGAGTATGTTATAAATAATTTCGATGGCAGAACGTTTGCTGTATAAAAATTATAACTGAGAGCGGGAAAATAAAAATCCACAAAGGCAACACCATAGGCTAGAGGGAAAAACGAGTTGAAACGATCAAATGTATGATGTTTGACTCTGATGGCGCTTCTTGTTGTTTTTTTAGTTCAATGACGCTAACCGATTTAAGTCTTCATCATCTTGCGGTATCACGTAGAATTTCGTGTTCAAATTGCCCACTCATTGATCAATGTCTTCTTGATTAAACGTACAATACCCTCTATGTACATGTTCAGAATATCTTTTACACAAGGTTTTAGATTGTGGAAACTATTTTTCCAAGAAATTGGAAATAAAACTTATTATTCAAATGTTATATTTGGTTATAAATAGTAATATGAGTATGTTATAAATAATTTCGATGGCAGAACGTTTGCTGTATAAAAATTATAACTGAGAGCGGGGCAAAAAAATCCACGAAGGCAACACCATAGGCTAGAGGGAAAAACGAGTTGAAACGATCAAATGTATGATGTTTAACTCTGATGGCGCTTCTTGTTGTTTTTATAGTTCAAGGTTTATATGTATAATAACATCCATTAAATATTGTAGAAATACTGTTATTTTTGAGGTTTCCAATGTGATGTCATAAAAAAATATTTTTTTTCCGCTTACATAGCAAACGCAGGCTGAACCCTACGAGATTTATCAAAATAATGTATTAAGTATTGTATACATTGAAAAGGTCTACAGAAAACTCCGCGATGGTATATATCTATCTCTTATGGATATCCCACAATAACATTTTTTTCTCATTTACTTTTTACGACAAATAATGGCTAATTTTCGAAGCGATTTTAACCAATACAGCATTAATCCTTATCCAATTAAATACCTTAAATACATTGTTGATTTAATATAGATCTATACGGCCCTTTACAGCATATGATTTAAATGAATATTTTCGAAGATATTATAGATTTAAAAATTGCGGGATTGTAGTGTTTGCGGCGGTACCGGCCGGCCGGGGCGGCGGGAGCGTGCCTCGAAGGCCGCGGTTCTCCCTATAGCACTTTGAATTTATTATTTCTCTAATATCTAATAATCATGTAATAATAATATCTAAGTTTTTTTTTATTTCAAATATCTCAATGTAGGAACTCTACGTAAAAATGGTTTATTTGTGTATCATTGTGTCAAAATAATATTTTTTTAAATGACATTAAGTACCGTTTCTGTATGGAAGAAAGTTTCGGTCACTACTCCCGTCCTTCGCATTCATGTCGGCATTCAAACGTATCTATGTAGAATCGGGCACCCATCCCGCGGGCGGAATGCGCGGATGCTCTGCCGCCGCCGCTGCCGCCCGCTCCGCCGCGCCGAACGATGTCGTAAAATACGAGGAGCTATGTCTCGGGACGAGCTTTTATGGCGTATTTCATCTTTCAGTCGAGTTCCCATCGACATTCCGGCGGCTTGCACCACAACAGCGCTCATTCCTTTCGCCTGCTGGACGCTGCCCTCTTAGTGGTAAATACAGCGAGACGCGTTGGACATTGAAGCCAATATTATCGTTTCGTCTATATTTGCTCTAACCCCATTCCTACCTAGCTCGAAATTCAAGGTACATCTTTGGACTAGCTTTCGTGTCGTATTTTATCTTATAATCGAGTTTCCTTTGACATTCTGACGGATTTTACCACAACAGCGCTAATTCCTTTCCACTGCTGGACTCTGCCCTCTTAGAGGTAAATATAACTGAACGCTTTAGACACTTATGTCAATGTTATTCAAATTCAAATTCAAAAATCTTTATTGCAAGACATTTATTATGCATTGTAGTCTTAAAGTAGGAAAATATGGTACAATGACTTACTCAGTTTATAGAAATGCTACCTAAACATAGGTGTGGCAATTTTTGCAAATGCTAATAATTTTATCATATTAGCACTTAAAATCAATCAAACACAAGAAAAAAAAATAACATATACATAATAAGGTGTACGAACAAAGCATTTTGAAAATAAAATTACCCTAAATTAACCCTTATTTTCTTTTAAGAATTCTTCCAAGCTATAATATGATTTTAGTAAAAGCCATTCCTTTAGATTTAGTTTAATTTTTTTAACATTAACAGTTTTTTTTAGATCTTCTGATAATCGTTTAGTCTCAATCTGCTCTTTGCACCCAGCCCAAACTAATATGTAGATGCATCCTTGGACGGGCTTTTGTGTCGGATTTTACCTTATAGTGGAGTTTCCATTGACATTGTGACTGATTCTACCACAACAGCGCTAATTCCTTTCCACTGCTGGACGCTGCCCTCTTAGACATAAATATTATTATTATTATTTCGTCTCTATCTTCTCTAACCCAATTCCTACCTAGCTCAAACTTATAGGTGCATCCTTGGACGACCTTTTGGGACGTAGCCATCCATTCCATTGCCATCATGACGGATTATCTCAATTTAGTTCAAATTTGTAGGTGCATCCTTGGACGTGCTTGTGTCGTATATTATTTTTATTAAATATAGAAGAGTTTCCATTAACATTCTGACGGATTTTACCACAACAGAGCTAATTCTTTTCCACTGTTGGACTCTACCCTCTTAGAGGTAATTTCAATGAAACGCGTTTGACACTGAAGCCTGTAGTATTGTTTCGTGTCTGCCTGCCCCTCCGCACGCAGCCAATCGATTATGAATAGGATAAAAGTTAGCAATAAAAGTGATTCCCTGATTTTAAGTATCGTGTTAGTTAAGCCTGGGAGATATTTATTTTGAACGGAGGGGAGATAATAAGATTGAAGATTCACTTCTGCCCCGTGTGAACTGCATACATGGATTTTTTCATCGACAAGAAAGTTGTCGTGCTGTTTGATATTTTTTCATTAATAATGTTCAACTCATTAATGGATTAAGTAGGGGCGCAAGTTGCTTCATTGTAACGCGCCTTCTTCTAAATTCGACGAGGCGCCTCGTCACATGATGGATGTACTCTTACAACTTCTTATATTTTGCATTAATATTAGCGTAAACATAAACTGTATTGACTGAAATAGACGCTTCATTCATCCCGCTTACATTTGACTTACATTACAAGAGCATTGTCTTTGTACACGTGCTGGGTCGGCCACGCTAGGGCGTTGTCGTGTTTTTTTCCACAGTTGGCAAGAATACGACTGTTGTCGGAATTTTCTCCAAGCGTACCGTGTCACGGGAATTAAGAGTAATTCAGTCTGAAGACAAAACCTGACGGAACTGTTCCAATGTTTCGATTCTGGCAAAGTTTCAAAACGTGAACTAGTTCATTAAATGAAAATTGATTTAGGTGATGTACGCCTACCTACCTACGTTTTATCTTAACTTACAGGATGCTCAAAACTCAATGAAACATCCGGAAACCACAGATGAGAGCACAATAGCTTTTTTATCGTGACAATGATTGTGGCTAGCAGGCTAGCGACTTCGCACGGGTGCAAGTAACGGTTCAAATGTGATTTGCTCGCGAATAACAAACAAAAAACCAAACTTTACAGGATCACCCACTGGGCTAATCAAAATTTAGATCACCTCTGCCTGCCCCTCCGGGACACCGGCGTGAAGGCATGTATGTGTATGTTTATGCTTTTTAAGTTGTATCGTTTGAGAAGAAATTAACAACTAGAGACTTATTTATATTTCATTGATTTTTTAAAGTATTTCCCACGCAATTTTAAGCACTTTTCCATGCTCTTAACCAGTTTTTGAAACATTGATTGGTAGTGATTGATTGGCGTACTTAAAATCGGCGATTTGAAAGCTTTAAATGGTTTTTCATTAGACTAAGAATAAACATCCTTAGGACTTCAGTCATAACTGAACGGAAAGTGGTCCAAAATGTCTACGTTTCGCTGCTCCAAATACTCAATTAATTGGCGAGTGGTGTGAGAGCTTTCGATGCCATGGTGCAGTCCCTTTGGGTTGGTTTTCCGAAGCTCGGTGATAGCTTGTGGTAAACCGGATTTGGTATACCACTCTGCATTTACCGAATTACCATACTCATGTTCAATCGGCGCGCCTGGAACAATTTTTGCGGGAAGCGTGGCCACCATTTTCTTCGAAGTGCTGTGGGCGCAAACCACTTACGCTGGTTTTGGCTCATCTTGAAGACCCACGAATCAGGATTGTAGGCATGAATCCAAGATTCATCACCACTGATTATTTCTTAGTCGTGATTTGACTCTTCTCGGTTGAATTGTTAAAGAGATTTCCTCCATCATCTGACTCTAGCTGCCTTGTGATCGTCTGAAAGTGAATGCAGTATCCAACGGAAGACCAGATTTTTCACAACAAGCGCTTCATCCATTGTTGTCCCTGAAATGCCTAATATTGCTTCAATCTCAGAATATGTCACATGACGTTGTTCGTCTTCGATGATCAGTTGTCTCAGAGCAACGATGTTATCTTCAGTAAAGGGGTTTTGGACGTCCTTCAAGAGATTTGTTTGAAAGGCTGGTACGTCCAGGATGGAAATACCAGCGGTCGACGTTTCGACTTGGGCTTCATCATTGAACACTGTAGTCAAAGTCAGCTTCTCGAGACATTGAAATGGTTTTAGTCCTCTTCAAAAGTTGTAGAAAAATATTGCTCATTTTCTCAGATACGTTTTCCTTACGCAACCTGACAACTTTGTAATCGCGCTGCAGGATAAGGTATTTTTACGCAATTTTCACAGTTTGCGGGAAAGCTAATGAAAATACTGGTTCTATAAAGTTTTTGGTTTTTCTTTAATTAGCTCAGAGAACAGTGGTGTTCTAATGGTTTTATTATCTTATCGACGAAGACGATAAAATAATAGCTGTGATAAGTTCCTAAGTTGTTCTAAAAAGCGTTCTAGATTGTATAATGTTCTAGTTTATTTATATGGAGTTTAAAAATAACAATGACTACATGAACAATTTTCACTCCTTTGCGAGAGCCTACAGCGGTAACGTTTCATCATCAGTCCTCCAAAGGCCAAAATAGCGTACCTGCTTAGGCTGCCGCTACCTCAAAAGGTAAAGTGATTCATCAGGTCGGGTCCATTATGGCAGCTAATGAGAGCACGCTCGTGACGGCAGCGGCGGCGGTGGAAGGGCGGAGGGGGGTGGTGGCGGTCAGCGACCTGGCTACTCCGAACCAATTCGAACTGCGCAGAAAGCCCAGACCTCCGGAGCACGACGACCCTCGACATGTCCGTGCAGGCTCTACTGGTGGGTAGCAGCGACTAGGCACTATGCGAGGGCGTTGATACCTCCGGCTGGCTGGGCGTAAGTTTGTTTGTCGTACCTGGAAAAGAAAAGAAAAGAAAAATCGTGGAAGTAGAGAACCTAATAAGTCCTGACGGCAGTCAGCCGAATTCGGGAGCTTTCACCGTCTCTTACCCGTGAATGACTACAATCGAATTAAGCGTCGTGATATTAGTCTGCATTACACCACATTGCCTGTCCTTGAAGTTGATTCCATTGAGTCCTGTGAAGTTGGATCGGGGCGCTCGTGCGAGTATCGTGTCGAGTACAGTGGACGGCATTAAAAACGCCATACTTTTTTGCATGGCGCCATCATGGCTCGCTCCGCGTCCATTTGGCGTTTTATTTCTCAAAATTACCTACGAGAGTAGACTTTCCACTCGTTTTATGTTTGCCTTCCACGAGTTTGACTTTTGCTTTCCAATTTCTAGCTTATGTTTCATGCGCCGTTTCATCAAATAATTACAGTATTCATAATGCAATTTGAGGGCTCGTACCGTGCATAAACACATGAGGTACATAATACATACGTATTTATTAATACACTTAAATTCTTTTTAATTGTAACGTTTTATTACATTTATTTGTATATTTTTTATTGAATTTCACATTAATGTATTAAGGTTTATTCAGAAACTAACGAAATCAAACACACCCTCCTAAAATAGGTCAGTGCAACTGGGAATTCAAAAGCAATATGTAATAAGATACCTTCATGTATATACCGTAATTTTAATGTACATTGAATCAATAACATGATGTCTACGCTGTCTACAAAAAATCGATTCGCGACATGACACCGGTCGAATTAGTGTTTCTTCTATGGAATTACTAGACAGAAAAGTAACATACATATACGCGTGAGGGGGACGCATCATAAAGTCCAAAAAGCACAAAGTCCAAAACCCATACCGTCCAAAACACTTATGAATTCGGATATTTTCAATTAGGTTAGGTTATATTAGTGTATATGCATTTTACAATCCCCACGAAAAATACATACTTTTGGATGTACTGGGTTTTGGACCTAATGCTTTTTGGACTCTATGAAGGCGACCCCGCGTGAGGACGCCATATATAGCAGTGGCACGGCCTCTCTCTACCTCGGGCGCTGTTTAAATGATGATGTGTGTTTGTGTTCTCTGATGCCAATGTTACAATAACAGTTCTTCGCACAGGAGTGAGCGTGGATCTTGAATGTGGTCTATTGTTCTATTATGTTGCATCGGTGCGGACGGAGTCGGCGGGCGGCGGAAACGGGTGTTTTTATTTTTTGATAACCATTCATTCATCTGATGAAAAAGAAAAAAAAAATTACCTACTTATTTTTGCTTTGGATTAGACGAAATGGCTCGCTCGTTAATACGAGTTACAAATCACTTATTGAAAAATCGCTAATTTCATCGATGCTGAAGGCTTTCATCATGGAAAAGAGCAGGCATTTGAATGATACATTAAATCGCCCGTCCACGGATTTTTATATTTGTGTAGATAAATATTTTCGACACATTTATAATATTGCATATTTCTACATAAACATAAACAATGTAAAATGGACCAGAGGTTGATGCAAATTATTATATTTTGTCGCTGTGGTTTTTTGCCCCTTGGTGTGATAATTCGCACTCTCGGTCTGGTCACAGCATAGTCTCGTCAATGATTCGGCGAATCTATAAATAGAAACCAAAACTGTTTTTGTGGAGAATATATTTATTTAAACGAACTCTGCAAGTAATATTACCATACTGTTTGTTCAAAATCCGCTCAATTCGTCTATCCATAGACGTGATTTGAGATTTCAAACGAGCTCCGAACACCTGGACGGCTAGGCTTCTTTCCTCGTCTACATACATTACTGAAAAAGTATTTATTGCTTATCTCTTGACCATTACCCTGCCTTCGGTTGAGTAGGCATGTGTACATAGATTTATCGAACATTATTACCACGCTACATTCTACGCTGTCATTTATTGCCAGCAATCTCCGTTATTGGGGTCAATTTTACGACGGCGAAATGTTCTAGTGCGACCGTTGCTATTGAATTGTGCGGAGTGGAGGCTTCCATCCGATGCTGCGAGAATGGTGTCTCCTCTCCAGCCAGCGAGCATGGAAGGACGGGAGCCGCGATCGACACTCCTACGTACAATGCGATTCAAATAAGAATAGGACGGGGACCACCACCATTTCACTTCACTTAGCAAACTTCAGTACGGAGTGCAAAAAAATATTCTCCAAAAAATATTTAATAAACACTTTGGACAAAATAATTGGTTTTAACTAAATATTTATTTGAATTACTGTTATTTAAAAAACACTCAACAATGCGATAACAAAAAAAAATAACTAATAAAACAATGCAACTTTGGCACTTTACATAAACTAACACATAATAACGAATACACAGAAAACAGATTAACACAGATAGCAAAGAACAGCCCCCTACTCGTTTATCTGTATATTCTGTGAAATTAACTCAATGTAATCCTTTGTGTAGATTCGTGTGTAGTTGTCTGGTGTCGTTGTCACGGCAAGGCAGAGCCGCTACAAAACGCAAAAGCGTGTAGACGAGACGCATATGCTCGGATCGAACCTAGGATTCAGATGTACCGACCGTACTTTTCCGCGCAAATTCGAGTGAAGTCAGTCACGAGCCCCGTCCTATTCTTATTTGAATCGCGTTGTATGGCAGGGCAGCGTAGCCGTGTACATTTTACAGAAATAGTTTTAGTTTTTCATACATTTTTTAACAGAAAAAGTTTGAACAAAATTAATTTCTTATACAGCCAGCGAAAGACACACAAGTACAATATAGAATAGATACCTAAATCACGTACGTTTAAAATAGAGTTATAAAAGAAAAGAAATTATAATTAAATATTTTTTTACTTTAAAAAAAAAACTTTTAACATAGCATTTTAAAGCAGAAACAAGTGAAAGAAAGAAGGAAGTTAGTGTGTTCGTTCGGTTACGAATTCGGGACGCGTCCTATGAAGTTCCTACTGTCGTCGAAATGCGAGAATTTCAGTAGTAAGCTAATTTGTAAGCGAACTCACTCTCCGGAGCTACTGTTTCTGTATGTAAAATTTACTACGCCCGGCCCCTATACGAATGAGTTTCGGTTGCTACTCCCGCCCTTCTATGCTCGCCGGACGGAGCGCACAACACAGATTGCATCCGCGCCCGCTGTTTGAATTTAACGATCACATCAAAGGCATTCCAATTAGAAGTGTATTGGAAGTTTTTGCCCGGCGCGGCGGCGGCGCGGCGGGCCTCTCGCGGCCGCGCCCGCTGCAGTTCAACGGCCCGACGACGACGGTGGCGGCGTAGACGTTCAAATTGTGCGTTTTAGGAGTCCGTGAGCGCAGTCAACCTTGATGTTCATTCTTATTTTAAATTTCTTTTTCTTTTATTAGGCTTTTGGGAAGCCTTAAGCAAGCCAAGCGCGATGAGGAAAAACTGACAGTTATTCCGGAACAGGCAAGCCTCTCAGAAAACTGTCAATTATTTGTGGCCTTGAGGCGATCGAATGCCAAACAAGAAAGCATTCGATCAACCGGCGCGGCGGTCTTCAGGCCGCCTACAGGCAAGCCGGAGCGAGCATCTGTGCCAGCTTACCTCCGTCAGTTCGCAGTGAACGACGAAGAATGAACGACAGACGAGCTCCGAAAAATATTTTAGGGTTCCGATTAAAGAAAGAATCGCGGGTTTGTTATATTCACCAGTCAGTGAATGCAGCGTGAATTCACGGCCAGGTCGACCTTCCATCCAGTGGAATCGGGCCTCGTTTCACTACGTGACAAACTACACACACATATCCTAATATGCATGGGAATACCTGATTATCGTTTGGAACATACATACATACACCCGGTATAAGTAGTCTATTTTATCAAACCGATAACGCGGGCATCGCGCAACCCTGAATGTGCGAGCGGAGCACGGATTCGGCCGTGGAGCGGTTCGCATTTGGCCGTACTTTTGGCGCGCACCTTATGCGCCCTCAAATTAAAAGCGGTGAGGCTATGGCCGAGGTGAATGCGTCCGCGAGTTCGCGGGACGGAGCGGAATGCGAACCCCGCCCCTCCCCCCCCCCCTCGCCCGCACCCGCACACCCCCGCACCGCACACCCCGTCTCGCCACCCACCCGCACGCACCGTGGGAGCGAGCGTGCAAGCAGGAGACCTCTAGGCACTATTGTTTCAATTGTATTTTAACTATAGATATTAAGAAAAATATGTTTAACTAGCTGCGGTACCCGGCTCCGCTCGGGTTAGTGTCGGCTAAATTATCTCATGGATAAAAAGTAGCCCACATGACTGGTCCAAAATAGGGTCAAACTGGTCCAGGACAATGTATCCATGTACCAAATTTAATCAAGATCGTTCGAGCCGAAATAGCATGATTTAATGAGAAACATCCAATAATTCCCATTTAGAGCTTCGTTGACGTTTGGTGGCTATTTAAAAAAAAAACATTTGCCGCGAGAACCTTTCTGCACTTTCACTGCTACATTGCTTACCTAGTAAGTAACGTGTAACGTAGGTAAGTTATGCGTGGACTCCAACCCACAGCCAGCCTCAACATCGAAAACAGTAACCCATCTCGAACCTGACTGCTCCCAGAGATGCTATACATTGATAAAATACGCATATAAATCAGGTAAGTGGTTCGCATGTTATAAGACTTTAAGACTCACTACTTACCCTTCTGGTAATGAAGCGTTATATTATGTAATCTATAAGTTTTTAGTAGAATCAGGCTAGACGTAGATACAATGCACATCTAAATCGAGTAATTGGTTCTCAAGGATTTTATTCTGTTGGTCGCTCCTCCGGCGAATTAGCGTGATGCCAAGTAGTCCTAAAGTTGCAGGAAATACCAAGCCGTACTTCAGTAAAAGTAAGCGCTGCCGCCGCAAAGCCGAGCCGTGCATAGCATTGCAGTTTGTATGACAGCCCCATCTAAGCGTAAGCGGAACTGAATTATATTTAGCCAATCCTAATTCCCGGGTAGTTAAATGTACATGTACTAAGTTTTACAAATCGCTAGTGCCTTGAAAATTCGCCAAACGGACACCAAACAGTCACGACGTCTGCCCTCCCCCCGCCGCCGCTCCCCGCCGCCGCCCCCGGCTCCTCTCCCCCTAGTGTGAAGTAGCGCTACCGGCATCGTTTTCGCAGCCCCGTGAAAGTTCTAAAGCCCATGGGCACATAAATTGTAGCCTATGTGTTATTCTGATGTATAAGCTATATTATTGTAAAGTTTCATTAGAATCCATTCAGTAGTTTTTACGTGAAAGAGTAACAAACATCCATCCATCCATCCATCCATCCATTATTACAAACTTTCCCCTTTATATTATTTACTAGCTGCGGTACCCGGCTCCGCTCGGGTTAGTGTCGGCTAAATTATCTCATGGATAAAAAGTAGCCCACATGACTGGTCCAAAATAGGGTCAAACTGGTCCAGGACAATGTATCCATGTACCAAATTTAATCAAGATCGTTCGAGCCGAAATAGCATGATTTAATGAGAAACATCCAATAATTCCCATTTAGAGCTTCGTTGACGTTTGGTGGCTATTTAAAAAAAAAACATTTGCCGCGAGAACCTTTCTGCACTTTCACTGCTACATTGCTTACCTAGTAAGTAACGTGTAACGTAGGTAAGTTTTGCGTGGACTCCAACCCACAGCCAGCCTCAACATCGAAAACAGTAACCCATCTCGAACCTGACTGCTCCCAGAGATGCTATACATTGATAAAATACGCATATAAATCAGGTAAGTGGTTCGCATGTTATAAGACTTTAAGACTCACTACTTATCCTTCTGGTAATGAAGCGTTATATTATGTAATCTATAAGTTTTTAGTAGAATCAGGCTAGACGTAGATACAATGCACATCTAAATCGAGTAATTGGTTCTCAAGGATTTTATTCTGTTGGTCGCTCCTCCGGCGATTTAGCGTGATGCCAAGTAGTCCTAAAGTTACAGGAAATACCAAGCCGTACTTCAGTAAAAGTAAGCGCTGCCGCCGCAAAGCCGAGCCGTGCATAGCATTGCAGTTTGTATGACAGCCCCATCTTAGCGTAAGCGGAACTGAATTCTATTTAGCCAATCCTAATTCCCGGGTAGTTAAATGTACATGTACTAAGTTTTACAAATCGCTAGTGCCTTGAAAATTCGCCAAACGGACACCAAACAGTCACGACGTCTGCCCTCCCCCCGCCGCCGCTCCCCGCCGCGCCCCCGGCTCCTCTCCCCCTAGTGTGAAGTATCGCTACCGGCATCGTTTTCGCAGCCCCGTGAAAGTTCTAAAGCCCATGGGCACATAAATTGTAGCCTATGTGTTATTCTGATGTATAAGCTATATTATTGTAAAGTTTCATTACAATCCATTCAGTAGTTTTTACGTGAAAGAGTAACAAACATCCATCCATCCATCCATCCATCCATCCATCCATCCATCCATTATTACAAACTTTCCCCTTTATATTATTTATTAGATTAGATAATAAATCATCTTTTGTTAAATCTTACACATTTCACTTACACGTGCAATAATTGTGTAGCAATAAAATAAACTCGTATAGGTTAGAAATACTTACTTACGTACTTTTACTTATAAAAATACGTACACGCAAAATTATAGATCTGAAACTAAAAGGAAATAAACATAGTGAGTTGTAGTAAATAAACAGGTTATAAGTAACAACGATGGATCCAAAATATGTACTTGGTTGTTTTCGCGCTAATGCATCATAATATTTTCCTAATGACTCCTTTTTGGCTCTTTTAATATAATTTTAAAATGAAACGAAAACATGTGAAAAAACACAAATAGGAAATATTCACCGTGTTTAGTCATCGTATTGTTGACCGAAATATGTATGTTTTTTTATTTAGTTGCATAATGTGTCAGCCATCTGGACATCTGTCAGTAACTTTAGTTGAAAAAACTGAGAAAACTCACGCCTGTTTACAGTTGGATCCTTCTTCCAACTGGTCAGAATAACTGACTTGATTAGAAGGGCAGAAGCCGTCGTTGTAGGCCAGTTTGCGAAAGTCAACGTTTAGATTGAGTGGATGTGGTGACGCTCAGCGAGGCACCATACAATCGGTTTTGCGGACTATCGCTGAGCTATCGAGCTTGTTCCAATTACGGTTCAAGAATCCCAGGTTATAGGTATCAGGAAAGGCACCCACCGGTAGACAGTTCCATATCCTGGCGGTGCGGCAGAGAGATGAGTTTGGCCTTAAGTGGTTTAGTCAGTTTCTCTAAGTAGATCATTTGATAATGTACAAGAGCCAGCCTGCATTATAATTATCAACGTTTTTTTTTCAAATAATGAAAGCTTTTTTCACTCTCACTTTTCGATTTTCGACTCGTGCTGTCATGCTCTGTCGCGCCTCACGTGTCGCCTCTTGTCGCCTCGCCTCGCGTCGCCTCGCCTCGCCTCGCGTCGCCTCGCTTTGCCCGCGAACGAAATCTGGATCACGTGATCTGATGTCGTTTTGTTGTGAGGCTACGGCGGCGGCGAATACCAAAGGAGGCTCGCCCTCGTTAAATGGGATGTTTTCGGCGCCCGCTTCGCACACAAATCGAATTGTGCAGTCCGCTGTGTTGTTTTTGCGCGGTCCGCCAGAGGTCCTGGGTATAATTAGGCGGGGCGGACTGGGCCTGAATGGGGGCTACGATTATATTATGTGAGACGCTTTGTAGACTTGTTTTGCAGATCTTTAGGGTCCCGTAGCTAAAAACGAAAAAATGGGTACATTCATTTGGTTGCGCACCCAACAATTTAATTTTGCTTTGAATCTAGAAATAAATATCAGGTGAGGGCGAATACCTGCCGAGGTGAAAGTGTACCTGATGTAAAACTGTCGGTAGTCGGGTTGAAGCCCTCCCGAGTTGGTAACATCTACTGAAGAAAAGCAATGTTTTGAAATGGAGAGTAATAAGTTTGTCTAGGTTAGGTATCATCGCATTGGAAGAAAAGATGCTCGGAAGCGGCAATGAAAAATAATTATTCAATTTAGCTAATAACGAGAAGGTCCTGGGATATACGGCACTTTATTTCTTCGAGAATACGGTGTATTTGGCTAATATCACGATAACGGATGTGGTATTTGCCATCTACGTCCAGTTACGTAAAAAAAAAGATTCCGGGGGTTAAAATAAGCAACATTTTCGCCTGTTCCATTTAAAATAAAACAAATATTTCTCTAAGTCCAAATAGACATATTATGAGGACACAAATTATGAGTAGACGGCAAAAACATTGAAATTCCCGAATAAGCCGCTGAAAAGGATATAGCTTAATCAATTTGTATGCATAAATCGCAAGCATCTTTATGGTATTAGCCCATTACTGCAAAAAATCCAGCAGGAAGTGCGTGTCTTGCTCGTACATTCGCCAAAGATTCTCGAATAAAAACCAAAAGCTCGTCTCCGCCTGGGAAAAGTTGCTCGTTGACCAATATTTGCGCCTAGTGACGCATAGCGATTATAAATAGCTTCAAAACATTTCCAGGAATGCGCAAATGAAACAACGCTCAAATTGTAACGCACTGAATGTCGCAAACAAATACCTATCTTGTCTTGACTCATTCCTTCGTTTGTTAGTAAGAATATACAAACATCAACACCGTCTAGGGATTTTCCTTATTCTCTTAATTTACTATTAAAAAAAACATGCAACGTTTAGACAATTTTTAAAGCTTATGTATCAGACTAGACTTCAGAATAAAACAAAACTTCTTTTGCGTACATATTTTTTTTCTAAGCAAAGACAAAACGCAACAAAATATAAGAATCAAAGTAAGAAAAAGCCAGAAATAATGCGATATTATTCGTTTTTTTTCAAACATACGAAAAACCAGTAGTCAGTAAAACCACCCATGGACCTCAACAACGGATTCTGTGACAATGGTCCTGCAGCAGGTTTCATGCTTTGAATCAAGTTATCAAAGTTTTGCTGCGGGATATTTTCTCAGGTCCTGCTAAGATGCAAAAAAAGTTGTTCTTCAGTCGCAATGTTTGCAGGAAAAGACTAAGCCAAAGACCCAAAAACCGTCTTTGAATCTCAGCATAGACCGCTACGTCATGCTGCCAGCTAACCAGCTGCCAGGTGTGCGGACGGGCGTTGTCGTGAATGAGTATGAATTTTTGGCCCCTTTTGTAGTCGATAGGGATATAATATTGGTACTAACTAGCCCGTGGTTTCAAAAACTCAGTGGTTTCTGAAGCCTCCTAGGTTGGGGTGAGGCATTCCATTGTGATGATTTCCAACTCAATAGCTTCTCTCGAGTTGTGTGAACATCCCCATCACGATTAATAAGTGGTGCACAAACACATGCGCATTGTGGACATGTTGCAACCTCCTCATCACGGAGCCTGACTTTGTTTTAAGAACAGAGAAGGTCCCAGAGCGCAACGGTTTTCGTACCGTGCTCGCAAATGAGTTAGTCCCATCGTCGGGTGGTTTAAAATCTACATTTATCAAAAACAATGGGGGTCCCATTGTTTCGAACGAAATAGCGCATTTTCTTTGTTTTTCTCTAAACAAACATACATTTACCAGTATAGCCGAAAACATTAGCGAAGCGTCTCCGCCCGGTTCAAGGTTGGTCATCACGGCGCTTGGTTCCAACGTTCGCTCGGTTCGTTCCTCCGTCCGACCCCTCCCGTCGCCCGCCGCAACTCGTACCCCTCGCGCCCCGCTAACGCCGCCACGTGCTCGCCGCGTCCGCTCGTTTTGGCGCGAAACCTGCGCGCGCAACCATTCGGTCATCGAGTTAAGTATTATGATTCCGTCTCGCCGCGAAGACGCTCTCCCCGTTTGATTTTAATAAAATTGAGATGTTCTCGGTAGCATACTTTCGTGTCGTTACACCGGACATAGCGACCAATTCGAGATCCCTCACTGTCATATTGGCGTCGGCCTTGGAGTAATAGCAATTCATTCACTTGTAAATTATATTAAAACAGTAAATAAAATTTGTCACGGAAAATTAAGTAGGAAACAAATATAAAAAGGACAGAAATAAATTGCATGGTACAATTAATTTAGGGATTTCTGTTATGTAAGTCAAGACTACTACTTTAATAGGTATATTGAAACCTACCTGTACCTAATCATATGTTTTTTTCTTTGATTTCAGGTATAATTCACCATTCGGCGCCCTTGCTTCAGTTGCTCGTTCATTTGGCTGCTTCCATTTTTAAACTTGGTATGTTTTGATCATTAATAAGGTACGCTGATTAATTGAGACAAAATATCATAATCGTTATACATTATCACACATCTTATAATATATTATACGGAACACAAATTGTAATGCAATCAAATGGACAAATATCGATCTAGTAATTTATTTCTTGCGGCGCCCACATTTTTATTGCGTTCGTAATCCACCGAGTTGATAGATCCGCACGTTGCGAGATTTTATCAATGAGTATTCAACCTACGTACATTGCTGCATTTTAGGGTGTGTCTAGACGTATCGGGGCGAATGCACTCCGCGCATGCAGGGGTGCAGTGCAGTGCGGTTGGGGTAGGTCGTTGGCCGCGCGTCCATACCCCTCCCGCACCCTCGCACACCCTCGCCGCCGCGCCAGCGCCGCAGGGGTGCGTGGCGTGACTACCGGGAACAACTTTACGACCAGATAATGGCGAATTAATGCACGCTTCCTCAATAAAACGGCCGTAAAACATTAAGTTCATAGATATCAACCGTAAATATTTTAGTTCAGGTAGATTTGATTTTGAATTCGCTTCCCTCGTTCCTATTCACGGATACCCTCGTCCGTACCGACGGCGAAAATAATGGCCGCAGTATATTTTTTTGCCGTTTTTATTTTACGAGCCTCCGAATTTATATGCGCCGCCCGCTTTCCGTGAACCCGATGAAAGGAGCCATCAGCTGAGCGGCGCGCGCGGGAAGGAAATGACGCATCGCTGGGGAAGCAAGATGGCCGCGGACGCACTCCGCTTCAGAATTTGGCGCGGAGCCCCGGCCCGGCTGCCGGACCACTCGTAAAATATAATGCCCGAATAGCGGTCGTTTGTTAACGAAACACCAAGGGCCGAGTGCACGGAAGGACAAAAATCAAAATCAACGTCAAAGTATGATCACAGACGACACTTTGGACAGTATGGAAGGAACTATACGCGGATCACTAAAAGTGACATGTTTGAACATTGATTGACTCAGCCGTCTCTTCGTGCAACTGGGGCTAAGAGTTCATCCCGCTCCACGCGGCCGTTGGCGCCAAAACCGAAGATCCAAAACGTAGAAGCGACGCCCGACGCCACGCGGCGGTGCGCGGGGTGAGGTGAGGAGGCGGCGGCGCGGAGGCGCGCGGGGCTGCGGGCGGCGGACATCCTGCGTAGTACTCCCGCCTCCCTCCCCCGTTCCGCCGCGTCGCCGGCTGTGGGGAGGGGCGGGAGGGCGGATTCCGCGCCCGCAGGACGAGATCAATGCACTCTCCGAGGACGCGACGACTCCGCGCCAGCATCAGCCCGATAAAGAGCCTTAACTGTTAACTTGCAAGGTTGCGTTTCCAAAACGCTCAACGGCGACTGATCGAAGGCATCCCGAATGCCATGTGCGTGCCCGTCCCTTCCTCCCTCGCCGCACTATTCCGGCGTTATTTCGGTCGCATCCGACGTTTTAAAATAGATCCCGCCGTGTATTTACTCATTTAGCGGGTCCGGACGATTTATGTCCTGTCGCGCGGCGCCGCGGAGCGCTCGTTACTCTTCGTGCGTCGTCGGCGGGCGCGGGCGGCGCAGGGGGGGGGGGGGGGGGTGCGGGAACCGCCGCATCTGTCAAATCCACTTGGCGATAGTGTTATCTGTTAGGAAATAGACTACTCAATCCTGAGGCTGGGGAACAAACAAGACAACAAAATATAAAAAGAAACCGGCCAAGTGCGAGTCGGACTCGGACACGAAGGGTTCCGTACCATCGTACAAGATTTAACCCAAAAAAGTAAGTTTTTTTATGCCCCCCCCCCATAAAATTTAAAATATTTTTTATTCTTTTTTATTTTACCTATTAGTAGTTATAGCGGCAAAATAAATACACACTCTGTGAAAATTACGGTTGATGAGATACAACCCTGTGACAGACGGATGGACGGACGGACGGACAGCGGAGGCTTAGTGATAGGGTTCCGTTTTCACCCTTTGGGTACGGAACCTTAAAAAGGTCAGTGAGTTTTACCAAGATTTTTACGAAATTTAGATAGGTACCTATGACTTTTTTTTTGCCGTTGTGTACTGCTTTTTTCTGTCCTTGTTATAGACTGAATTATTATGTTTATTGAGGCTTGAACATTGTACATGTTTTTCACAGTGTCCATGCAATCCCAATCCACGTATTCTATCTAACCGTGGGGTGTATAAAAAAACATCGAACATGTTATCTGTGGGACTATAATGTCTACTTTTACAAATAGTATTGAATAATTTTCATTTAAAAGAGCGACATACACATATCCTACTTTGCTTTGCGCTGAAAGAAAATGTCAATATTGCTACCTTGTAGGAATTGGCTCGGCGTATCAGAGCTCCACAGTATTTTTTTTTGTTTATGCGACCTGGCATGGATGGCTAATACCACACAGTTACCGTCATGACATTAGCACTATAAATGAAGTTCTCGAAAGAATTATGTGTCATGCCAGGACCTGTCAGCCTCGCTAGCTCAGTGTGCGACTCCTTGCGAATCGATAAGCTGGGGAAGCACCTCTAAGCGCGGTTAGGTTCTAAATGGGTGACCATTTTTAATCGTTGAGGCTGGCCGTGGTTCGGATTCCACATAAAACTGTAGGTCCCCTTCCTTACTTACTAGATGGTAGGGTTGGTACCATCGCTTTGAATGAACGATGGTCGAAGCGCCCATGAAAATTGTCCGTGTTTTCCATCCAGTTCAATGTAGCCGAGCAATATAAGGAAGGTCCTGGCATGGCACTTAGTACCCATGTGGTGTGTTAGGCTAATATCTGACGGTCAGTTCGGTATGAACCATCCATGCCCAGTTACATAAAAAAACTTTCCGTTTATGAGCACGGCTACACTGAACTGGATAGAAAACACGGTCCATAGGCAATGTCTAGGTAACCGATAACTGCCCTCCTTATTAAAAATGAGGCACATATGTAGTTGCCGCCCTTTGAATAAGGAGTGCAGATTATTGACGCCAAATCACCGACGATTAGCACTACTATTATGCGTGTCACCAAAAGTCACGACGATACACTGGCTATCTATCTATTACTGTTAGAAATTTAGTTATGCAAGATAATTATTGCTCCGATATGCGCCCGATAAGGCAATTATTACACGCAAAACAAGTGGGTCCATTCATCGGACGCGAGGAGGTCAAGTTTTATCTCGCGTAGTGGTTTGTGATCATCGAGTTGTGATGAATGTCCGCTCGTTGTGCGCGTCACGTCGGCGCGCGGCGTGTCGTGATTGCGCTTACCCACCTCGGGTGCCTCGGACCTCGGGGCATCGAACTGCGGACCGCATCTTGGAGCCGGCCGGCCACCTCATCGCACGGTTGATGAGTTTTCGCTAAAGGCGCACATGCGCACGTGTGCGCGGAAATATGAATGGTACCGAACCAACAACTTTTATTGGACTTCACCTGTCTTCTGTAACTGCAAAGTTACGTAAACACGTCTATGCTGCCCTCCTTTTTCAAAAGGCGGTAACTACATACGTGCGTCATAGTATGTAGTCCATTATGATGCTTTCAAAGGGGTCGATCCTTGGCCTGTACGCGGCGTTATGTCGTTCGTAACATCGTGGCGTTTCCCAGTATTGAAATAATGTCACGTGCAATGTTTTGTTTGAAAAATATTACGGCTTTTCACGCGGCAGGAAGAGACATTTCCGACATTTCGAGCTAATCATTCAGCCCGTTATCAAGGAGTCATCCGCCACGCTCGTACGCAGCAGACGACTGAGATGTAGCTCGAAACGTCGGAGAATGTCTCTTCCTGCCGCGTGAAAAGTCGTAACATTTTTCAACCATGTCTGACGACCGCGGTAATGTCAAAAGTATCACCTGCAATGTTGTTGACCGAGCGAGCGCGATGCGCGAGCAATCTCCTTTCAACTTAAAAAAAAATGTTTTTCGGTTTTGAAAATATTTCTTGTTACAAATTTTGAAAATTGTATCAAAGGGTCACAACCAATTTGTAATGTGACAAGACCTAAAGCATAGGTGAGTGATTAAAACACAATAAAAGGGATATGCCCAGTAAAGTTGCCTATCCATACCTCCTACACAATGACAGCAAAGAAGGACTTGCGAGCCTAGGTCTACAGCTCAGAGAGCCGCTAGTTTTAATTCTCATTCTTTTTGCTGTGTATTGATAGATTTTCGCGAAGACATCAAAGTTGTAAATGGCTAGTTCGAAAGATTTGAAAGTGTCGATTTATTTTTTTACAACATATTTATAGCGAATTTTGAAAAAAAAAACGTATCACATTCATCACACCTACTGTCATGATATTACCCCAAACACTATGAAAACTAGGTGCCATACCAGGATCTTCCGTGTTAGGCCTTAGACTCTAGGATCCCGGCGCAAGACAGCTCAACCAGCTATGTTTGCCATCGCCCCACCCTATGGCCAATTTCGGAACAATCGGTACTACAGAAATAATGCGTTTTTTTCGATATCCTATTTCTATTGCGTTTTTCGTGACTTATTGATATGATACTTGAGTCGTTCATATTGTTCTCTATTTGTGAAATTGTTATCAAAATTATCAATTTACATATGTATATTATCCTAAAATGGACACGCGACAGACACGTGCTCTTGTTTGTGCTCGTTGCTGTTTGCGACTCGGAGGAACATTCCACGTTACGAATCAGAGCGAGTTGCGTGTGTTGTTGACGTCAATGCGACCGCGACGTCTGCTGCCAATGACCAGGTGCGGATCCAGGAGCGGCGGTAGGGGGTCAGGGGCAATCGAAAATCCTGCCATGATATGTCATGGTGTCAAGAATTGTTTCGGGTGATTTCTTTGTTTTTGCCTAACTTTTGCCTCCGCCCCCTTAAGCGAAATACTGCAAATGGCATGCGAGATTCATTTAGGATTTTAGGACATACTCGTCTGCGAACTTTGTAAGTATATTCAATAGGGAACTCAAGAAGCTCGTTACCCTATCAATTCCCAATGCTACGGGCGTAACTGTTTACATGCTCTAAATGTTTTACTAACTTATTGAAACTGTATGTTTAATTTTTTTAGTTTATCTTTCGAAATAATTCGATTCGATTCGAAAATATTGGCTGATAAACATTGCAAAAAAATGTAGATAATTTTTACTGGAAAAAAAAGATATTTACATAAAAATAAAAATATACGGTCCTAGAATCAAGCTTATAGCAAGTAATTAAAATTTTACAACTTTTAGGGTTAGGAAACCGTTAGGGCCTGAAAGACGATTTCGCTAATTTAGTTCGCAGTCGGCGTGCAAAATCGTGCCTTGCCCAATGCACAAAGAAATAATTTCTTAATTTTTTTAAATCTCAGATCCCCGCTTCCTTCACGACAGTATTTCCTTCTGCCCTTCCACCCCGGTTTGTGCGAGCAATGAAAATACTTGTGGGTTTTTCCTCATTGAGATACTTAAGGCTCTAACTGACTCCAGCGTTCAGCAAACAAACGATAATGGCGATCTCCGGAAGCATTGAGTTTGCGTAAGGGTTCATTGTTGTATGCGCGTGAAAATCAAGCGCGACGAAGCTTTTTAAGATTTTTGACCTGTAAAGTCTACTTTCTAAAGTGAATTAATATATGTTTCACGCTTGTTCACTAGATAAACCGCTTTACGGTCATACACTAAATAATAGTTCAAACTTTGATATTTCGATTTTATTACCGGTGTTTATGCTTAACCGACGTTGAGATAAAACAAAAATAAACCCAAAATGTTTGAGGTTAGCGTCATATGGAGCCTTATAAACAATATCTATCTAGACGGCGGCGGATTTTCGTAAACAAGAGAAGAGCACGTTTGCCATTCCCCCGACGCGGACGTGAGCCATCTAATGTTGGATACCGAAGACTCTGTCAAGTTGACAGTGTCAACAGACGGCCTCTTCGGTCACAGTATCGGGTGTCGGAATCACGCATCTCGCTGCAAAGCGACTGGACGGCGGACGGTGGGCTGTGAGCCTAGTACGACTTGTCACCTAAATTGACGTTTACGGAGCTTCGAAGTTACATAAAAACGTCAAACCCGTATAAGTTTTACTACTTGTTCTTTGGTTCATCACGCTGCACGGCGACTGGACGGCGGACGGTGGGCGACACCGAAATCAGAGCCCCTAGTGCGATTTGTCACCTAGATTGGCGTTTACGGAACTTTGAAGTTACTTAAAAACGTCAAACCAATACGAGCTTTACTACTTATTCTGTGGTTTTAATTTGTACAAAAACGCGGCGTCTCTCCGGCGTATAACAGCAACGACAACGGATTCAGCGGCGATGAGTAAACTGTCAAATTTAACTCAAACTCGCAAATGTTAGTTCGCTTAACGCCCACTGCGCGCGCTCTTCAATTCATACATTTGAAAACGCTAGTCGATCGGTTCGGCGTAAGAGCCAATTTAAGAGAGAAGTCGGACTAGGGACCTGGCCCGCATCGAGTACTATCTGCAGTGCAGAACAAAAACCTAAGCATTGCGTCGTAGCTCAGGGGCGCGAGGCCTCGCTTCTAGTACCAGTGGCCGCAGGCTCAATAATTTCTTTCTCTTTTGTTGGAGTTCCATGTTCCATGGTTCGGAGTTCATGTACTACTGAAGGTCCCTTTCCCGTGGTAGGGTTTAAGCCCGCTCGGGTTGGTACCATAGTATTTGATGAAACAATACTATATCATAGAGAGAGTTAACAGTAGTTGTGGTATTATTTTATATTTACGGATAAACAGTGTTCAGCTTACTTATTTAGCTCGGCACTGTTTATCCGTAAATATAAAATAATGTGTCTAAAAACAGAGAAAATTTAAACAAACATAGTAGGTGTGGTATCCATGTCCATCCATGTCAGGCTCCATAAAAAAATGGGGTTCAAGATAATATTTCAGCTGTCTACATATTAAGGTTCATGAGATACAGCCCAGCATAGTGATAGGGTTCCGTTGGCTTCCTTTGCGTACGGAGCCCCAAAAAGAGCATAATATATTTGTTTCATTATATAAATGGAGCATACTGTAAACCGCTGACATCGGAAATTCGTTTAAAAAACTGTTTGCTTGACCTGATAGTTACATTCAGCGCGCTCTGAATATGTAATACCGTTCGAATAGAGGTGTCAACGCTTTAGCCGTGAAACAGCACACGAGGCGCCCCGAATGGCCCGAACACAGAACGAAGTCGTACAAGAGCACAGAAGTGCTATGCACGAGCACCAAAGTTCAGGTCGCTTTCTTGCTTAATTTGTGCTATCGAGTTACCTGTTTTGATATCGAGTTTACCTGGGGTGGCCCGTTTTGGGGAAGCCGTGTCAAGCCGCTTGCATTGTCTCCTTGTCTTCTGGTAAAGAGGTACGCCATTTTTAGGGTTCCGTATCCAAAGGGTGCAACGGAACCCGATCACTAAGCCTCCGTTGTCCGTCCGTCCGTCTGTCAGCCGGCTGTATCTCGTGAACCGTATTAGTTAGATGGTTGAAATTTTTACAAAGTGCAATGCAATACAAGAAGCGTGTTTTTTTTTGGCGTTTTTTGCTCGATCTTAGTAAGACGCTTAACATCTGCACAGAAAATGTCACTATTCAAACATAATAAAATTTAAATATATTCAATTATTACCCATTTAAGCTCTATACAAGAGACGTAAAGGGTACATTTGTTTAAGGGCCTATATTTCAATCCTCAGATAGTACTTATCGGACTGATAGTTTGTGCTATCAAGTTATTCACGTTTGTCAAAAAAGGATATTCATTGCCGGAGACTTACATCTTCGATTACAAATTATCTGACTATAATTTTAATTATAAACGTATGTACTTTCTATATCGGATGGATAAGCAAAAGCGCAAATAAAACCGTCGAAGAGTTATCTGGCTGTTTATCAGACTATTGAAAAAACACATTAAAAGTTACCCCGAGGCCGACTGCATGAAAGGACTTCAACATGAACGCATGATCAAACACGTCCTTTCTATGGACAGCATGGAAGGGAGTCAGTTAACTCCTTGCCGTTCACAAAAAGTGACTTTTTGCAATCGGGCCAACAAATTCTAAAACGTAGACGCAACTTCAGAACAGAAAACTAGCTATAATGTTTGCCAAACAAGCGAAAACTTATGGCCACGGCGAGTGTCGGTGCGGAGGCGCGAAACTAAGAGAAGGGTGTTGCCATAAAATAGACAAATTATCTATTTATTGTAAAAATAATATTTAATAAATAAATTGTTTTCAGTTCTGAGGTTCTAAAACAGACTCGGTATTAGATTCGTATCGCCTCGTGTCCCCGCCGCGCCGCAACCGTCACAAACGGCGCCGTGACGTTGGAAGCCGTTCACCTCGCACGGTCAGGATCAAAACAACTCACAAACAACTCAACATATACCTCGGTGCCGTTCGTGTGAATATATCGGTAACAGTTTTGGACGTTCCGACCACAGCAGGGCCGCACCGGCATGTTTTACTCGCAATTTAGAGTTCGAGTAAAACGGACGAGCGGTGGTTATGGTTTTGCCGATGGTTATTAACAAACTTCGAGCCCATTTTAATAGAATATAAATAGAATAGAAAAAAACCGATACAGAGTGCAGGTATTCAATGCCAAGAGAACTTATATTTATAAAACTAAAAGTATCCTAGGGAAAAGGCTTTGTACTTGTAACTCAGCGATACGAGAGCTGCAGCATGCTGCAGCAATCTGGCGACTTTGGTTTTCAGTCACAACTTGTGACGTGTAAATTCGCAAGTTATGTTTGTGCTCACTAACTTTGCACATTTAGGACCGAGTGCACGAAAGGACAAAAAATCAAAATCAATGTCAAAGTATGATTAAACACGTCACTTTGTGTGGACAGTATCGAAGGAACTCTATGCGGTTCACTAAAAGTGACGTGTTTGAATATTGATGAACTCAGCCTTCTCATCGTGCAATCTTGTCGTTTCACTCGAACTTGTAACTGTGAGTGCGAAACACCCCGGTTAACACGCTGATCGGTGTTCTTAAAATTAGAGCGATACAAATGAAAACGAGAAGTTTGACGCTGTCGAATTGGATATTTATACCATTTAGCTCAATGTAAAGAAGCCTATTATATGTTGTGTTGCGTGCGATCTTAGAAACAGTTATTAACAGATCGTTGTAATTCATGACCGATTTTATAGAAAGAATGGCGATATATTGGGTACCAAATCTTTATTATTTGTACTTTAAAATCCACTCTAGGATCATTTTATGTCTTAGTACGGTACGTAATACAGTACTAGATCCGGTACATTGAAATGTGCTCGGTGCGAATGATACTTGTAAGATATTTTGTATCGATCCCATAAGTTTGTATGGGTAACGTATTTTTTATACTTACGATTCCGTCACCGTAAATACAAATATGTATTGCAATTAATGACTATGTAATATTGCTAGTATTGGCTCTTCTATGGTATACACATATATCAAGTCAATCGTGGCCATTTACCTCAACTGTCCATGCTTGTATAACTTCAATCTACATGTACAGTCAACCAAAGTTCTAAAGATACACTTCCGGTTTATGGTAAAAATGAATTGTGTTAGAATACAACCTACCTTCTAATTTTGCTAGGTTTTGATTTACACGATACGATAAATAGTATAAATTCTCATTTATTTTTGAATTTATATGTTGCTTGGCTAAAGTCTAATGCTGATATGCATAAAGCTCACTTGTAATTGGTTAAGCAAATGTATGCCTTCCGACTGTCAGTTTTGACATAAAATGTATGGAACTAGTGTCAAATTTGACAGTCGGAAGCTATACTTTGGCTAAGCCAAGCAAGAGTAAGGTCTATGGCTGAGATAAATAGTCGTAACAGAAACTAAGACTAACCAAAAGTAGTACTTTGTGACGTCACTTTGCGTAACTTTGAAATTTCGTCCATAGAAGATGTGCCGAAATAAACGTCACAAAGTACCGCTTTTCGTTAGTCTTAGTTTCTGTTGCGACTATTTATCTCAGCATAAGTATTTCGACTGTTCATCTTTTCCTTCAACCGGAAGTGTTCCTTTAATCTTTGGTCGATTGTACATCAATGCGTGTGGATATCGGTGTGTCCAGACATTTAATTTGAATTGTCCGGAAACCGTAAATAACGTGGGCAATGACAGCGATATAATAACATGTTATTACCTATTTCAAAGAAATATCGGCGACCGACGTGGAATATTTTCAGCGAGTCGAGCGTGTGCCGCGTGTCTGCTCGTTGTCGCACGATGTAAGTGAGGTCCTCTCAGACCCACAAAATAATACTCAAATCTGAACTGTCGTCCCATGCCTCGACAATTTGCTTCGTAAACTAATGTGCGTTTGTGTTATTTTTCCCCGCGTCCCCCCTCCAAAAACCAGCAAGAACACTCGTTTCCCGAACGACTAGTCTGATTTTGCGAAATTCCTGTATTTAGAAGATTTTTTTAACAGCAAGGGGGATGTGTACCTCGTTATGGCTGAAAGGTATAAGTTTTTTTTTATTTCATTGTTCTAAATAGAAAGATAACAGAAAACATAGCTATGAAAGGTAAAAAAGGTCCTTTTAGATTAATATTTTTTATTTCGATGATTATACAAGTGTTTTGGACAAATGAGGATGCGTACCTTCGCAAAAGTACATTCTATAAGCTAAGTGTTTTCAATGTTTACCAACCAAAGGTTTTACTGTAATCGACTTCAAAAAAACGTTCATATTTAGGTATTTATTCCCCTTAAATTTAATATTCAATTGCCATACAGTTTACGATATGTATGTAAACAAGCTTTTTTCCGGAGTAACACCCAGGAATTCGACTGTTTACATTATATTCACAAGACTAGAAATAAGAGTCAGCTGCAACAGATAAAATACAACATGACACATAGCTACATGTATGTACCACGCATCGAATTATGCCACTAGATATTTAAATATGTAGAACAGATTAACGTCGCACCTCGTAAAGAGCAGTGTGTGGTGCACTCGTCATCGCAGATCATGTTTGAACACAGATATGTTTGTCGAGGAAGTGTAAGAATTACATCCCTCAGGGGAAATGGCGTGATGGCAGGTATGCATGTGTATATTTTAATCATTATTTGAAAGTAACAAATAGATGTTGCAGATGTTGTATACATAGTATTGGTAAAAAAATATTTTTACAACCGATGCTATCAAAATGTAAAATTAAAGACGAGATTAATCGATTTTTAATATATTGTCTAGGTTTAGTACGTGTAAGAAATAAAATAATCAAAGTAATTTCAGTTAATGCTTCTAAATGTCTGTATCTATTAGTTTTTTTATTTATTTATTTGGGAACTTAACTTCTAAAACTATTCGTATTATTATTATATAAACTTACTTTAATATATTTTATTATTATTATTTTTATCTTTAAGAAAGAATACATAAATTGTTGATCTTAGATAAATTTTGATTTAATTTTATCTCTTTAGCCTGTCATAAAGGTCTTCTTTTTAAATTTCATAATAACTGTGCTGTGCTTTGTATGCAAAGTTAAACTTTTAAACAATTTTTTTTATTTTTATTTGCTCACTGGCTATGAAATGATTTTAAAAATAAAATCATTTGGTTGTTATTGTCGGCATGGTTTTCACAGCCCCCGTGTGAGTTCGAAATCCTATTGTCGGACACCTCCTATGCGAGGGCCTGGCGTAAAAAAATTTTCATACGATAGTAGTTCGTCATTCCGGATGTCAATAAATCAAACCGCGCGTTCAGTGGGTTCCTTGTAGTTGAGGTCGCGTTGGGCGGAGTATGCAGGCTCGCGCGGCACGTGTCTTGAAGGTTGTACGGAAAAATGTAGTCGTTTCGCGAGCCCTTGAATAATTAACCGGTCAATGTCCACGAGCCAACTATACAGTCTACGGCGCACTTGGCATCGCGCGCGCGTACAGCAAATGTGCTGTATCATCACCCGACCGTTTCACAACTTCCGCATTAAACCAATTAACACATTGTTGGGTTCTCAACGGTTACGGTCGATTTTAACTAGCGAAAATCTAGCGACGTAAGTAAACGTGCGAGAATCTACGCAGTTCGCAGGCGGTGCGAACTAAGTGAAGGTGATTTCAACTTTAGCAGCTGTGGTAACTTTTCAGTGGTGGTGTGGTAACTTTTCAGAGTGGGCAGACTAGGCTAGGCTAGGCTTTCTCTCAGCTATAGGTTCTTCGAAGATCGTCGCCTCTACAGTGCCATAGCATCTGATATGGGCATAACCATCCTGCCGATTGAAACACAGTAATTTAAGGTGGGCTTTCCCGCTCAACTCCCCGTACAAACGTGAAAAGAAGATCATGCGCATATTTCTTGTCAGAGATCCAAAATTGTTCTCAAAACAGCTTTATTTCATCGAACTAGATGTCTGATCTCGTCGAACTTTTGGCATTGTAAAATAGTGTTGTTTGGTTTCTAAGTTATAAGGTCCGAATAATAAATTTGCAGTTGGATTACTCAACGATACAATAAAAACATCTTAAAAAGAGTCCTGCATCAGACCTAGCTTGTTGCATGAAGATTTATTATCAATTTGGTTTTTGTTTGATATTTGACCCCAGCGGTTGTGATTTACTTTTAGCTATAAGTCGTTTTGTAATCAAAATTATCGTAAATCTTACCAAATGAAACACTATGCACATTGTCTACTTCGTGGAAATGTTGCATCCTCCTCATCACGGAACCTGTCTTTTTCTTTGAAACAGAGAAGGTCCCAGAGCGCAATAACACGGTTTTCAACCGTGCCCGCGAATGATTTAGTCCCGCCGGGAAGGGTCACCTTAAAGACTTTATCTGATTGAAGATGTCTTTCTCTTACTGCAGTGGTGTGGGAAGCTCTAAATCACGGAGGTCGATCTCCGTGCTCTGAATACACGTCATTGACGTCACTAATTGCTGCATGCGGGCGGGCGGCGGACGCGATGGGGAGTTTATCTGCCATCTCTAATATCTGTTCCGTGTATCCGTAGCACCTCCGAGGTGTCGCAACCTGAGAGATAATAAGCTCGTTTATATCATAAACCAATGGATTATATGTATCCGCAATTAAGTACACGTGCAAGGTACGCGAAGGATCACCCAGAAAGCGGCGCGGGTGCATGAGCGAATCGATGCCGGCTGTGCTCCGATTGGCCAATCGGAAAGCAACTGGAAATGATCCTTTAAATCACATTGTGTTTCTTATTCGAACGTTGAGACATTTATCCATTACGCCGACGACAGTTAGCATAACTTCGTGTAGGTCCATCTTTGCGACGTGTGAAGAGATCTAATGGGGCCATTTTTGCAGGTCATCTCGGTTGTCAAACAGGAGGGTTGAAACGCGATTCAAAATGATGATGACACTACTGTTCTTAACATATTTTTACACCATGTTGTGAAATTGTTAAAACAGTTTCTTTAGGAGACCATTGTTTACCGAACCTGTAGATAAATAATCTAAGTTCTTATTTTTGGAATGTCGACTATACATTGGTGCATTTTCTCCCTGTTCCGCGTTGACCGATGGTAGAACTAGGTGCCGGGACCTTCCTTATATTGTTCGTATTCATTGAACTGGATGGAAAACACGGACAATTTTCATTACCGCTTGGACCATCGTCCATTGAATGCGATGGTACCAACCCGGGCGGAATAAACTCTTCCACCTAGCAAGTAAGGAAGGGGGCTCACAGTTGTACGCGGAATCCGAACCACGGCGAGCCTCAACGGTCGAAAACGGTCACCCATCTAGAACCCGACCGCGCTCAGCGTTGCTTGTCACGACTATGCCGTCCTCACGTGAACTGCGCCTTGTTAACGTGCATACGTGTGTACTTAGTTCGCGCTGGCTCGGCGAGGGGCCCGCTGCGGCGCCGCGGCCGTGTCATCGTCCTGCGTCCAAAAACCGCGCGCCCCAAGTCATTGTCCTGATTGGTCGCGCGGCTCCGCGCGCCGGGCGCGGGACTAATGGCCTGTCCGCGTCGGCCAAACGTTGATCCTTCCGATATAGCAAGCCGGCCGGCTTCTAGGATACACACGCGGAGGCCTGATCAAATATGCATAGGCTATTGACTTGATTGGACGGCTTGCCAGTTGCTGCGTCTCGATAATTCACAATCACTTCGATTCTCTTGTTGACCGAGCGCAGGAAGGATACGAAGACGAGGACATATGTGTGTATTACAGGTTTTTTTTATTACAAAGAATCGTTTCGTGAAAGGATCCGCGAGGAATTTTTCGAGCAATATGCATGAAGGCACAGACAGTCACGTTTTTAGGGTTCCGTACCCAAAGGGTGCCAACGGAACCCTATTACTAAGCCTCTGCTGTCCGTCCGTCCGTCTTTCATAGAGCTTTATCTCATAAACCGTAATAGGTAGGCAGCTGATTTTTTTACAGAGTGTGTATTTATTTTGCCGCTATAACAACAAATAGGTAAAATTTCAAAATAATAAAAGTTAAATCCATACAAAATCTTGTGCGATGGTACGGAACCCTTCGTGGGCGAGTCTGACTCGCACTTGGCCGGTTTTTTCATTTCATTAAATTTCATTAAATAGCGAACCCGCCACCGTCATATTATCCCATCGCACCGCAGTCTCAAAGAAATTAGGGGCCATTCTAGTCCCGTCCCTTATGAGCACGGCTACATTGAACTGGATGTAAAACATGGACAATACAATTTTACATGTATTCCGAACCATGAAACATTTAGCATTCGTGACAAAATGCACTTACAACTCAGAAAGAGAAAGAAAGTGATGCATGAACGGTGGACGAAGCCATGACCTCTGGCAAGTCCCCGCGACCCTTAGTAGCGTGCCGCTAATAGATGCTTTTACTCCAAGCCATCTACAACTGTACTCTATTTCTATTGCAACGATATGAAAATACATGACTGTACAGACACATACTCACACACTCTCACACACTGGTCCGATGCCACTAACCGTGACCGCGCCGCACATTGAATATAAATTTCGCGAGAGGAAGTATTTATTGGTGTCGAATCGTTCCATTCAAACCCATTCATGTCCGCAAGCGTCTGGTCTGATGGCGATATTGTCTTCGTGGAAACCGACCTTACATTATCCTCCATACGTCTGTTCGGGACCAGTTAAACCCCCGACTTAGCCGCAGCCTTCAATATACACAGTGTTAATTTTTTTCGCGACATTTCTATTTGAATACCGATTATTTAACTATTTCGTATTTTGATCATTTTGTGGCATTTAAAAATGAAATCTAAAATAGTAAAAAAATAAATTGCAGATTTAATCCAAACTTTAACCTCAGCGACAATTTCCCTTTGGAATGGTGTAAGCACGCCATGTGTTCGCGCCACTGCCAAGGTCACGCGTTTGCTGTCTCGCAGCTGAATGCGCGCCGCCGCCAGTTTTATTGCGTCGATCCGAATGTAAATTTTCACATTTATTTTAAAAAAATGTTCTACTTTAGAACTTTTAGTTAATGCAGTGCGATTCCTATTCCGAAATACTATGTTTTCACACTAGCATTAGAAATCGAAAATTTTAAAACAAAAGGTCAAAACAAAAAAAACCCTAATTTTTCGGCATCAGTATGTGACCCAAAATAACCCCCTTTCGGGAATGTCGCCTACTTGGATTAACACCCTGTTTAAGCCGACTCCGTCAACTTGCCTTAACTTCTGCGAAATGGAGTAGTCGCTTTGTCATAGAGTCAAATATTAGTTGGTTCGCTAATAATAATGTGGACACGACTGCGTAGACTCATTGTGCGTTTTTGGTCTTTTATGGCAACCATGCCAACACCAACCAACACGGTTACATCATCACGTTAAATAACACTAGACGAATAGATAAATAAATAAAAAAGTATCTCGGTGACTAGACACTTTAGAGAAAAAAAATTTTTTTTTTCTAAAAAGACATGCGGATTACGCTCCCGTTTTTGTAGTGACTGTTGCAACACTCTATGTATGTATTTACATGAATGGTTAATACCACACCTCTATGTATCATGATGTTAGCCCAACAGACCTGCCTCATGGGCATTGAGTAGGTGCCTGGATGGAAAATGAATGAACTATGATCGAAGCGGCAATTCAAATGCCGCTTCGATCATAGTTCATTCAAGGCGATGGTACGACGGGAGCAGGTTTACTTCGAATCCGAACCAGCGACGACAAATCCCTTAGTCGTCTCTTGCGACATGCACAGGAATAAATGCAGTGGGACCACTTGTATTATTTTTTAGAGCCGGTATCCGCACAGGGGGTCCCTTAAGGGCAAGAGTGAGTTCGAGTTCGGGAGTGAGTTAACCTAAAAATAGCTGGGAAATATATTAATATTTAAATACTGGAACCGTTATTTATAATTCTAATGTATTTACGGGGCAGACCAGATTTTTACCTAACTGTAATGATATTCAATAAGTGTAGAAACATTAACTATTTAAAAAAGTGAGTTGATATTTAGTGACGAATTCGAACTCACTCTTGCTCTGAATGGACCCCCAGAGTTTTATTGGATCCAAGTTCATGTTAAATATTTATATGCTAGGAAACCCTGTATTTATATGTATATTCATAATTATGTTTGTATATGCTTAATCTGTTTATGTGACCCATCCTACACCTCGGCCTACTCTCTCATACTGTCAAGAGCGATAACAAATTAGAATATGCTAAACTGATTAGACCTAGAGTTCCTATTTATGAAAAATAAACGTATCAATTATTTAGAGAAGTTTATTCAAAACAAAATACTTTGTAAAAATATTTGTCAAATATTTATCAAATATTTTGAAGAAAATTTAATTTGAATATTAAGGTAATTTGTCAGCTTTTTTTTGTTTTCGTTGCATCTACTTTTCTCCTATCTGTTAAAAGAAATACACAACTGATGCGTCTATTTTCGTATTTCCGTTTTTATTATGAGGTACTAACTCGAGTGCCCCGCCTCGTGTGTAGGTGGCGCTGGCGACGGCGGCGCGGGGTGGGCTGCAATGAAACTCGGCGGTATAATACAAAGTGTTCGCCATTAAACTGAATTAATTCAATTCGTCCTTACTGCCGCACCCACCCATCGCTCGTAAAGCTGGCGCTGCCGAGATAGTAATAATTTATAGCTCTATAGCTGCGGAGCCCCGCGCCCGCGCCCTCCGCGCCTTCGCCCTCGCGCCCTGTTGCAGCTCGCTCCGTGCACTCGCGCCGGATGTGACGAGATATGACAACCATCTAGTAAAGAGGATCGAAACAAATCCGTCGTAAGATTTGAGAGCGCACATGTGCACATTTACCGTATTTGTCCTGTTGACAATACTGGCACGTCATTATAGTATAAAAAAAAGTATATAACAAACGTCATTATTAATGTATGCATGTATGTATGTCAAATGAAGTTTGACATTTGACAGGTGGTTGGGTTGGGTTGCCATGCAAAAATCTTAATGTTAGTTCTATTGTACGCCACTGTAACCTGCGTTATTCGGGACGCGCAACATCGAATGTTCGTTGCAGTAAGCGCTTGTACCGATACTACGTGACCGATTTTGACAACCCCCCCCCCCCGGGTTCGCAAAATACCACGGTTAGTCAAAAGGAGGGGGAGAGGGTTAGTGCCAAGGTCAAGCGGTCACCGAGTCTCTTCGTAAATGCGTGTGTGGATCCTTGAAGCTTTCGCGGTACGCGCGCGAGTATAGTGCTTCAAGCACTATTTCTTTATAAATAAATCTTTATAATATAATAAATTTCTTTATAAATAAATCACTATTTTAGAGGCATAGGTAGTTCAAATCGGCTTAGGTCAAAGGTGCCAGAACGAAAACATTGTAACCAAAAACCTACCGTTTTGCCTTTTACAGTAGCTTCCCCACACGCATTATTAATCCTTCGAGCTGTTTCTGCAGTACTGGTGCCGCGGAAAAACTGGTATTCTTAAATAACGCGATATTTCCAGACTTCCCTATTGTGAACAGAACGATGTCAAAAAAAATTGGTCGAAAACAAATGAATCATTAAATTCGAAACGCAAATACACAAGCCTAAATTGTAAATACATTCGAATTTGGAATTCCTAACCAATCTCCAGATAATTGAGATCAAAGTGACCAGTTCGACAAAACGCCAATTTTCTTATGCAAGGAATTTATGTTATAAATGCGAAAATAATTCTGTCTGTCTGTTGCGTTTTCACGTCTGAACCGCAGAACTAATTTTGATGAATTTCAGTATCACAGTCTGAACCTTGGAGAGGGACATGCTACCTTTTGTTTGAGAAATATACTCGAAGGGGGTGGAATAGGGGATCATTTAAAGCCGACAGATTCCAGCACCGACATTGGTCCGCAGGGGGATACTATAACTTAAAAAAAATATTGTTGGCGGTCTAAAATGGATAACTTCTAAATGACTCTTTACTCTGAATGAAATGTCTAATTTTGAATCGCTTACAAAAGGCTACTATCCCTATTGGGGAGTTCAATCCGACGACACCGAGCCACAGATCAGCGCCCCTTATGATCGCGTACGCTTATAGCGCGCACACACTGCCTGGTGTTATATCAGGTTGTGTACGCCTAGTCCGAGAGGCGCTGGACAGGTGAATCGGCGGCGCCTACAAACAATGCGGGCCCGGCTGCTCACCTCCCCGGCGCGGGTTCAAAGCACCGTCTCAAGGCCGCGGCGGAGGAGGAGGGGCCGCAGCAGCGACACTTCGCGACGCGTAGTACGAGGTCGACCGGACCTACGGCCACGAGGCCTCGGCGTGCCCGCCGATAAACAACTCCGCCGCCGTAACTCGGCGGCAACTTCGCACCCAAATAACAACACGCGCCGTGTCGCGACCATCTCACTCCTCACTCGACTCCCACTCACTTCGCTCCGCGAGCATGACACATGACCGATGCGTCTGTTCTGAGACGCCACTCATCTCAATCGGAGACAGGGCCGAGTGCACGAAAGGACAAAAAATCAAAATCAACGTCAAAGTATGATCAAACACGTCACTTTGTGTGGACAGTATGGAAGGAATTCTATGCGGTTCACTAAAAGTGACGTGTTTGAACATTGATTAACTCAGCCGTTTCTTCGTGCAACCGGGCCTAAGGCTGAGATAAATAAGTCGTAACAGAAACTAAGGGCCGAGTGCACGAACGTGCAAAAAATCAAAATCAACGTCAAAGTATGATCAAACACGTCACTTTGTGTGGACAGTATGGAAGGAACTCTATGCGGTTCACTAAAAGTGACGTGTTTGAACATTGATTAACTCAGCCGTTTCTTCGTGCAACCGGGGCTAAGACTAATGAAAAGTAGTACTTTGTGACGTCAATTGCCATTACTTTGAGATTTCGGCCATACAAAATGTGTCAAAGTGACGTCACAAAGTACTACTTTTCGTTAGCCTTAGTTTTTGTTACGACTATTTATCTCAGCCTAAGCCCCGGTTGCACGAAGAAACGGCTGAGTTAATCAATGTTCATACACGTCACTATTAGTGAACCGCACGGAGTTCCTTCCATACTGTCCATAGAAAGTGACCTGTTTAATCGGACGTTGACGTTGATTTTGATTTTTTGTTCTTTCGTGCACTCGGCCCTAAGAATGAAGTTAGACGGACGAGAGAGCCGTCTATGCTCCCAGGATGAAACCCCTTCGGATTCCTTGGGCTTACGATGGTGAATTAATTCGCCGGGTGAACTGGCAAGTGACTGATTAAATCGGAAATTTCATTGCACTTCGGCACAGTGGGCCAAGTGAACTAAAATTTACCAGTCAGCAGGGTACGAAATGCAACTAAACTTTAGATTTAATCACTTACTTGCCTGTTCACCCGGCGAGTTAATATACTATGGTAATCCTCTGGAAGCAGCCTATTACGGTAACGCTTCGTAGGCGGGTAGAAAGTAATTACACGTGAGTCCTCAGCCCATTCCTCAATTTGAGAACTAGCTTTCGAGTGGGCTTGTACTACATTTACTGGAACTCAATCAATAAACTATTCGAGGAATAATATTTTTTTATTAGCGTGGCTGAATATTCATTCATTTTAAATATTGCTTCGACAATAAAGTTAAGAAAATCTTTACTGCATCAATATTACGAGTATTTTTGCCACCAGAATTAATAAATGGATACCATCATTTAATAAATGGACACCTTAATGTGATAGTTCAGGTTGCGAACTTTGAAATCGCGGATTCGCACGATGGCAAACGTGTTTTGGTCCTAGTTTGGATCAGACTGGTTCTAAAAATAGGCTGTCCGGCTCGTTCTTAAATAGGTTCAAGGTTGTGCGTCGAGTCTTGTTCTTTGTTCCGGCAGTTATTTTTTTTTTTTTTTTTATGCGACCTGACATGGATGGCTAATACCACACAACTACCGTTATGATATTAGCCCAATACACCACATTCCCGAAGGAATTAGGTGCCATGCCAGGACCTTCCCTTTATGAGCACGGCTACATTGAACTGGATGGAAAACACGGACAATTTTTCATTGCCGCTTCGACCATCTTTTCATCCAATGCGATGGTACCAACCCGGGCGGGCTTAAACCCTACCACCTAGTAGGGGAAGGGGACCTACAGTTTTACATGGATTCCGAACCATGGAGCAGCTCGCATTCGTGACGAAATGCACTTATCGAACTCTGAAAGACAGTGGTGCAAGTTGGTATTGAACCCGGGCCTCTGGTACGCTAGGCCAGTCCCCGCGCCACTAGGCTACGAGCCGCTCAAAATGCTGATTTAATGTTTTTGTTCCTGAACGTTTATATTTGCAATAGGTACATTTGGTTCCGGAACTTTGCAGGATAAACAAAAGAGATGGGTGTGTTGTACGAATGCGTTTGTTATTTTTAATTTAATCACAATAGTATACACGGCTATTAATGATAAGCACGCGGATTGCGCACAATTTATCTGACGTATCAGCAGAGTCATTCGTAGTTGATTTACAAGCAACAAAGATAACGGGAATATACAATTTAAGACTAACGCCGTTAGGTTGCACCGTTTTGTTTGTTGTCGATCGCTCCACAAGTGCTGAGAGGTCTAGAATTTGCAAACTGCTGGGCTATCACAATGTGTGTTCTACTGTATGGATTCCGACACTTAAATATAATGCATTTGGGCCCACTGCATTTCCTCGCAGTGCTCTGCATGTCGTAACAGGCGACTGAGGGATTCGCCGTTCGTGTTTCGGAGACCACGTAAATTCATAGTGAGTGGGTTAATCCCGCCCGTCGTATTTAACGGACGATTGTTGTAGCTGCAAAGAAAATTGTCCGTGTTTTCTAACCACTTCAATGAGCCCGTGCAATATAAGGAAGGTCCTGGCATGACATCTAGTTCCTGCACGGAGATATGTCTGGGGTTAAAAATGACATCTGACGTATGACCGTGTTCTACTTTATACAAGCGAATTGTCAGGAACTTCATAAGATTTTGATACGTTTGTGGCCAACTGTTATCCAGTGTCGTCATTCATTGAGAGATCATAAAGTGTCGCCATTCATTGAGAGATCATAAATTTGACATGTAAATGCATGGAATCATGCATGGAAATGGATGGAAGTTACATAAAGCACAGCGTTGCCGATCGCTCCCCGATTGCACGAATCGCGGGGAATTTGAGGTCTTGCGGGGTGATTCAGTTTTCTGGCTGCACAACTTATTTTTATGCTCATTCGAAAAATATGGCGAACATTGAAGCAATCGGGGCGACATCTTTGGATTTCATCTTCTCCCGAAAGTTGTTCGGACGGCCGTCGGCTGCACGACCTTTTTTTTTTTTGCAAGTTCGTAATGTTTAATGAAAACTCGGGAACTATTCTATTTTTGCGGATTTCGAGAAATCCTAAGAACGTTTATGGGGAATTGGGGGAGTGGTTATCGGCCTATATACAAGAAAAATTACCGACGCCCTCAAAAGTAACGGGTGACATTGTCATCGTGTCCCGGTACGTCGGAGATGTCCATACGTGATGCAGGCGTGACGAGGAGCAACGGCGCGTCACGCGCGCGCGCCGTGCGGCCGCGACCGCTGTCGCCGACGCCGCGACCGCTGCCGCCGGCGCCAGCGGGCTTAGGCCTCGCGGAACCGCCGATACCGCAGATAGCATCGGCGACGCGATGTCGCCGAGAACGCCGCGCGATAACTACGCCATCGCGACTGATTGCCGCGGCCTTATCGCACCTGCCGAACTATTGCGCCTGTAGTGGCCCGCTAGAAACCTTGCTCCGACAAACATACAGAGTCAACTGATGGATGACACCAAAGTCGCTTCATACAAAAGGTACTGAATTTTTTTTTGCTCGAAAAAAATTATAAATCGATATGTAGCTTCAAAATCATGATCTGAAGTTGCGTTTTATGTTTTACTTTGAAATATTGAGGAAAAGTTAAGAAAGATCGACAAAGAAGCAGTAGGTCACCCCTTATTTACCTTAAAAAATAGTTTTTGTCCGGATTTTTTTTTACTCCCGTTTACTTAACAATTTATAAATGCACAGCTCACCACCCTTTCCTTATGGAAAACTAGAGAAATCATAAAGATTTCGCAAAAAAACATTTCACACTCCATGTGCGCGACTCTAATGTACCGATGAGGATTTGAGAAGTTGTCTCATCGGGCAGATATGTTCCATCTCCTTCTAACTCGCGGTAGTGGCACTTGAGTTGACGTCTCACTCCCACACTTTGTTCGCCTTGTAAGCACAGCGCGCTATGCTAGGTCTAACCCTTGCTTCCAATGACATTTTTGAAATGCCCAATGAAGTTCTCCATGCAAAGCGATGAACCATTTTATGTTCCCGAGGAATCTAGTGTTGCCATTATGTAATTTTAATTGACACGCATACAAGAGAGGCCTCGTACATTGTTTTAAAAATATGTAATTGCTTGCTCTAACATTATTATTGACGCAGCCAATGAGCGTGATCATTTATCAATTTTTTATATCCTACTTCTTTTGTATGCAGTTCTGTGTTCTTCTAATTTATTTTCTAAAGTATAATTACGATCCGAAGACAATTTTACACAAATGTGCGATCGCAATAATTAGAAACTGATAAGATGATATCTTCAGATTATTAAGTCTTATCTTTCAATGTTTTTAATATAATTAGCTTTAAATGTATCGGCATGAAATTTTTTTAAATTACCGGACCACAACAGAACTGTTGTTGTGGTTGTTGAAAACATCTATTTGCGTGCCTTAATAGCTCGTCGCACCGTATTCCCGAAGTAACTAAGTAGATGCCATTAGAAAGTTTTTCCCTTTCTTTGAGGACAACTACATTGAACTGGATCAACAGCACCTGTCTGTGCCGGTTCGACCATCTATCATTCAACGCGGTAGTTGACACGAATGCTCAATCCTACTATCTAGTAATTTAGGAAAGAGGTCTAAATGTGTTACATCGGTTTCTAACTACGTTACGGAAACGGCGGCGTTCCTATCATCCATTGGCTGGCATGGTTTTCGCAGCCCCTGAAAGCCATCGAAAGTCTATGGGCGTCTCGTAGGGCACTCTTAGCCCCGGTTGCACGAAGAAACGGCTGAGGTAATCAATGTCACACATCGATTTTAGTGAACCGCATAGAGTTCCTTCCATACTGTCCATACAAAGTGACGTGTTTGATCGTACGTTGACGTTGATTTTGATGTATTGTCCTTTCGTGCACTCGGCCCTTAGTTTAGAATTTGGGGTGCGCAATATATTGCGCTGAACGTATTTGTATTTAATCTGCATATTTTTATACATTCTATTTTTCATATTCATGGTTAATTTATAAGGCACCCGAGACGTGGCGACGTTCGAAAAATTCGGCATTTAAGAAAACAATGCCGGCTATTATCGTACAATAAAATAACGAATCCAAATAAAAATGGCGAAGGTCTTGTTTTGACGGAAGGGCGATAAAATCGGGTCGTTCCCAGAAAGGCTCGTTTTGTTTGCGAGCATTACGAAAATGCGAGCGCAGTATCGGTGCGGATAATGTTAACACACATTCCCGCGGCCGATTAGATAGCGGAGATTGAGTATTGTGCAACTCGCTTGCACTCGGTCGACCTTCCTCGGGGGAGTGGTGCGGCGGGCTAGGTTACTGGGCCGGCGGTGCAGCGTTCGCTGGGTTGCACTCAAAGTTATCGGGCCCTTCACTTGCCCCCGCCTGCAGGAGTCCAACGGTCGGGCTAAAAGCCTAAGGGCCGAGTGCACGAAAGGACAAAAATCTAAATCAACGTCAACGTATGATTAAACACGTCGCGAAGACGAACACAGCGTGACGAAGTTGAAGAACTCCAAGTGACGTGTTTGAACATTGTTTAACTCAGCCGTCTCTTCGTGTAATCGGGGCTAATTCCGCTAATAGATAACTCCACTTTCGAGCGTTAGCGTTATGAGAGCAGAGCCTGTAGTCCCAGTTGTCACCTAAATTGGCGTTTACCGCAAACCGATCGACTGGCGTTTTCCGTAAAAACGTCAAAGTCCATACAAGTTTTTACTAGATATTCTGTGGTTTTACTTCTTCAAGCTGTCAAAGTCAAACTCGGACTTCCGATTTGTATGAAAACGCGGAGTCGTCGTAAACGGCAACGTCGACGTATTTACGGCAACGTTGAGTAAGCTGGCGAATCAAACTCGGACTCGTAAATGTTAGTTCGATTAACCATTTAAAAAAATCTATAACTGGCCATCGTGTCAAATCATATTATGGCATAGCAGCTCAGTCTGCACCATCGATGTGACACTTCGGTGTTGTGTTCTAGCTGCCGGCACCTTACAGTATTCAAGGTTACAGTACTCACCGCGAATTCAAGTTTAAATTATTTCATCACTCCGAACTTTCCTCACAATCGAAAAGATGCTACAATGCTTGCAGATGGATTCGTGGCAGGTTCTAATAACCATATATCGATTATTTTTTTGCGTAATGGCATCACACTAACAATAGCAAATTCCACTCCCCATTCCCTCATTTGGGGCTTATCGTGACAAATCATGACAGGGCTGATTCCGTGGCAGTACAGGTAACAGCGGATAACTAGAATCCAAGATCTTTGATAGGAGGAATAGATACCGATGATCCGATTGACGCTATCGGCAGTCGGCGCCATTGTTCGTGCACTCCCTCTATTGCTACTCTTCAATCTCTTTGACTATAATTCTGGCGGGCCGCTCCGCTCTTCTGTATCCCTGATGTCACTGGCGGGCGTTGGGTCCTGGATAGCTCCAGGGAGGTGCAATCAACTTGCAGTTTTCAAGGCTTTTCTATTTCAACATAAGAGGTTTTGATCTTTAAATCATGATTATATTGTGTTGGCATGTCAAATTATGTACAGTTGGCTCGGTTGCTGTGCCCACTTCTCGGTGTTCGGGCTCGAATCCCGCAATATTTAAGTCTTTTTACTTCCTTGAGAACCCTTAGAATTCTTTGCCCATACTCGTTTGACGCTTTCGATTCCCAATATCGTTTACCGAAACGGACGGCGAGTGCATCCAGGCAAGTTCATCGCCCCCGTGTCGCGTCGGCGGGGGCTGCGACGGAGTACACCGCCGAAAATGTGACCCCGTCACCCTCCAGACGGGTGCGGGAGCGCTCGGGTCGGCCACCCCGCGTCGGTCGCCCATACGCACCTATTAATACTCGGAGCTCGGAGACTTTGCCGCCTCCTCAGGCTCTCGGAAACTTCCGCTTCCCGGAGTCCAAGAGCTCCGCGTCCGTCCCGACGTCACTGCCTCGGGCAAACTCTTTTAGGCTTCCGGAAGTATCGCTCTCCGAATGCCAGATACGTTAAACTCTGTGTCACGTCTCGAACGCAACCTTCAATCGTGACTAACATTAAAAAGGATCACAGCTCGGAAAACCCCGCGGATAAATCGGCGAATGTAATCCGCCGATAGCAGCTGTCTCACAGATGGTGACTCAGGGCCCATCCAAAGATGCAAAGTTTAATGGCTAGTAAATATTGTGGATGCTCCGAATGTACTCGTCCTAATAATGCGTCAGTAGAGTGAATCGGTCTTTCATGCTTGAACTCATACGATTATACTGTTCGACTCAATCTCTTATGTAGGGATGCTACTGATGATTCATTGATGATTCAAATACTACAAAGCTCTTGTTGAAAACAAGCGATTTATCCCAGATTTGCACGGATAAGATTACGATTTAAAACTGGTGCAAGCGGCCGCGCTCTGTTGAATAGAAACATATATCACGTCTAGTTCCTAAAATTCAGCGTTATCGGTTAATACCGTGACACGAGACGTGATGCCACGAAATATAATGTGCCATTCCGAAAGGCTCGGTGTGGATGTAGTGCGCACTTGGCGGGGATATTTTTTGTTGTGAAAGTAAGGCAGGTCGGGGGGCTGCGATCGCGTCCATTACCCCGGGCTGATGCGCCGCCGCCGCTGCCGTCTCCGCCGCGCCGCGCCACGCACCTGGCGCAGATATAGAAGGAAACCGATGCCTCCATGCGGGGCGGACGGATGCCGCGCAGGTAAGGCGCCATTGTTACAGAATTTGACGACGGCCATGGATGCGTTTACATAGTGGCAGTGACACTTCACTTTAAATATTTTGCAGAGACCCAAACCATAACTGTATATCTTGCTTTAGAATTAATAAAAATCTTTATACGCAAGGGCCACAAACGGTTTGTAGAATCGTTCAGTCTGGGTACAACCGTGGAACTTGCATCCTCCCCATCCAACCTATATCCGGGGCACCTTCCGCAGAGAATCAGAGCACCCTTTGTGGTTGACATTAGGCTTTTGAGAACGAATCGTTTTTCAAACTCATTTATCTGCCGTAACGTCAGGTTGGTCAGGGTATGAAACTTTCTGCTTGCGGCAAGTGCCGCTCCTCAAATCTGGGAGTCTTCAAACTTAATCTGAACAAGCTCGATAGCTCTGCGATAGTCCATAAATCCGCTGGTATGATGCCTCGCTGAGCGTGGTTTCGCGAGGTGAAGTGTATTTGGCTTGTCTGAGCACCTTTGGAGACCGGTTTTACATAAAAAAGACCGACAACGCACAGTCTAAACGGCTTTGAAATTTGAAGGAAATATTCCATGGGTGCTTTTAAGGTGGATTTTTTAAATTCCATCCCTAAAGCGGTGAACGGGGTCGAAACTTCTGTACGGAGAAATGTCTTATCATACAGAGTCTTAGTTGATTTAGTCAATGTGCAAAATTAAGAGAAAAATATTTCTTAATTTGACTGAGGGTAGGCTTATAACTTTATTACCAAATTTTCTTGAAGCGTCAATCGTATTTTACTAAACTTACGTTATCCACAAATCTTCTGAAATAAAGGTGAACATAAAATACCATTCCGTACCGTAAATTTTACTGAGTGCACTCAGTAAAATTTCGCGCGTGATATTTATATGCAAATTAGTCAGAAATCTTGTCTCGTCAAAGTATATATTTAACATTTGCCTGTTGAAGATTCATAATGTTTAACAAATATTACCGTATGGTGGTGTTTTCTGAATTCTTAATGCTAGGATGTTTTTCGTTCTCTTCTCACCTAAAAGTTTATAGTTTCAAGTGTCTCTAGGCTGTCTGAAAAAGTTTAACCCTGATTTCATATGTAATAAATATTACCCTAGTAAATAATGTATTATGTATTCTGGGCCTATGCGTTAGAGATAGTGCTTGGATATAGTTCGTATAGAAATATTAACGCATGCAACTCGTTTCTAATATGGTGTTACATTGCATGACTTTTGCAATTAAAATACAGATAATGAATAACTCATTATCCAGCCATTTAGGCTTATAAAAGAAGCAATCCAGTGGATTGCTTTGAAGAAACACATTAAAATTAATTAAACAAAGTGCCGTAATCCTAGTTTTGTAGAATACCGTTAGCTGAGTCATATCTCCATGGAATTGTGAATTAACTATTATACATAAATTATTTTAAAGCTTACGAGTAGCTGTGGTAAACTGATTTTCAGGTTACCAACGCGATTGGATCTCAGTGAATTGGTAGGGAATTCTGAATTGTTTTCAATAAATTTCCTCCAGACAGTAAAATCATATTCGTCGTGAAGCTTTATTTACTTTAAAATAAAATTGTTTTAAGGCGCTAGGACTAGCCAACTACTCGCGCCATACAAATGCACTTTTTAACAAATGTAATAATATGTAGTGAAACGCTTCAGCAAATCCAAATAGAACTCCAGACTGATAATGGATTGTTAATATTTTTTTATTCCATCATTTATTTAAATAATAATAAAAATAAAAAAAGTTGATTTTTCTCATTAGAAATCTGAAAGTCATTCGATTTCTAGATATAAGCAAAAACAGCATATATGCATAAACAAAAAATTCCATTTGCTTTTAGATTTCTACATTTAGTCAAAAAAGTTCGGAAATGGACACCGTTTCCGCAATGTATTTTGTATAGAAAAAGTAAACATACATTAACGAAAATCATTCGATTCCTAGACAAGGAATCATATATTGTAAGGATGACACTTATAATCGTCAGACTTAGTTAGTTTACTTGGGGTGCCTCGTCTAACTTTGCGATTTGGCTAGTACCAGGCCCTTAAGAACCGCTCATCGTTTTGATATGAAACTAATAGAAAAGTATGGACTTTAATTTTCTTTACGATCGTAGCTTTTTAGAGCTCATTACCCAATGGGTGCCAACGGAACCCTATTACTAAGCCTCCGCTGTCCGTACGTCTGTCTGTCACAGGGCTTTGAAACGCGGAAAGTAATAAAAACAGCTATTTTCCAAGCAAAAAAGGCTTTTGCCACGCGACTGACACTATATAATAAGGCGGAACCAAGACTCAGGAAAGTGCAATTGTAATGCAGCAATCTAAATGTGAGGAATGGTTCATGTAAGCCCTCCCTTAGGGTCTGGTCGCAGCTGGCGGCGGCGTCGACGGCTGCAGCCCGCCACGTGTCCGCGGGCAGCTGCACGTAACTATACAGCCTCACGGCTCCCACGGAGCCTTCGCGCTCGCTCAAGCTGCACCTACATTCGTTAATTTCCTTCTGGTTCATAACCTAAGTCGATCGAGTTGAGCGTTCCTTCTGGAAGTATCCATTTGAGCTTAGTGCACACCTGGTTTATTCGAATAGCGAGTTATTCATTTTTGTTGCTCACTGTTTTCGGCTAGTAAAACGAAGATTTCTGCTTCAAAATAATAATATTGATTAATACATTGACAACTTCCTTACTATATAGTACAACACTACACCACTCTACAATATACTTTACATTACATGCACACACTCATTAGACTCTATCAGTCGTATTCAGAGAGAACCTGTCAAAACTTTGTACGAGATTAGCAGCGGACTAACCATACAAAAACCGGTTTAGTCCGGCGTATTAAAGTTAGTCCGCCCTCTCTGAATACACCTGTATATGTATTAACAAAAGAAATAACGAACAGCGAAATATATAATTTGCTTAACTACATATATTAATTTGTAAGAAATCTTGTTTGTGTTTGGTTTTAAAAGAGGCTGTTTGTTTTCTGAAATAAATAAAATAAAGTTGGAAACAATGGTATTAAATCTACTAAGCTGACATTAGAACAGTGTGCCCTAGGTCTTAGGAATCTTGGCGTCGCGCTGTGGTTTGGTGATTGCTGATGTAAAGAGTTCTTCCAGTGATATAATCCGCGAAAATGCATTTTATTTTTAACCGACTTCAAAAAAGGAGGGGGTTATCAATTCGTCTGTATGTTTTTTTTTGTTTTTTTTTTTATGTTTGTTACCTCATAACTTTTGCCTGGGTGAACCGATTTTGATGATTATTTTTTTAATTGATAGCTAGTGCTTCCCAAGTGGTCCCATTTTAATTTGGTTAAGTTCTGACAATCATATCCATGAGAAAATCATAAAAGTCTTAAATTTGTATTAAGATGTGCGCGACAAATGGACGAATAACTCAATATAACGCCAACCGATTTCGGTGATTGTTTTTTTATTGGAAAGGACGTGTACAAATTAGTAAGTGTACTTCAAATTCACTAAAAATAAACAAATAAAAAAACAAATTTAACAAAAAAAATAACCGACTTCAAAGAAAAAGCACTAAAAAGTAAAAAATAATTTTCATTTTTGTAGTTACGATTTCTGTTATTTTTTGAGTCGGTGTCAGCCAAGGTTAGGTAAGGTTAGGTTAGGTTAGGTTAGGTTAGGTTAGGTTAGGTTCTCTTGATTGGCGCAGCGCGTGCCCGGCTGACGCCGATTTTTTTCATTTATTCGTATTATATTATAGAGAACGCACAAATATGTTTGTGTCATTATAAATACGATATTTGCACGAACTTTAACTATTATTCTTCTATGGATGATTGCGATATGTACAATCACGATATATCATCCCGAGTACACCGTTCTGAGATGTGAGCGAAAAGACGAGAAGTACCCGTGACTTTCCGTTTCACAGTGCACTGGACGTTAGCGACGAATACTTCCAGTGACCTGGAAGTATTCGTGGCGAAATCAAAACTACAAGGCGAACCACCAATGCCTTGACGGGTATTCTGCTCACTTCTTTTGGGACTTTGCTGTCCTCTTTTGTCTTCCTTTGTATTATATTTAAATATTCATATTAGGTCAACCTAAACGTCTTCCAAGTATGTCAAATAGTTGACGTCATTAGTGAAAAATGTTGTTCTCAGGAAACAATGCGAACTAGTCATGGGCGTGCCGCACGCAGGCACTACGTATCTCAATCGATTATCGAGTTAAACAATGAGCCAAGTACAAAGATAATTTGTTTCGGTAGTGGTTCCAAAATTAATCACTTGAATGTTCTTTTTTCGGTCACAAAAGTTGGGCGGACCCAACAGGAAAATATTTTTTTGCGGTCGCTTGTGTCGAAAGCGGTTTCCCGCTTCTTAGAATTTGTTGCCTTAGTTGTTTGTTCAACGGCCATAAAACGTGTTTATGAGTCTTTCCGCAATAATGAAAGTTTTAAAATAAACCGTCTTCATAATGGAATTTAAGAAACAATTGCAAGGAGGTGAATGAGGAGGAAAGAACAATCTTTGGTTAAAGGCCAACGCGCTACCTTCTAGGAAGCGCGCATGTAGCCTGAGGGTCGTTACCATCTGTACCCGAAGTCCCAGTTGTCACCTAAATTGGCGTTTACGACAAACCGATCGACTGGCGTTTTGCGTTCTGAAATGTATGGAGACATTTAAGAGTTCGCGCAGTTAAGCGAACTAACATTTGCGAGTCAGAGTTTGATTTGACAGCTTACTCAACATTGCCGTAAAAACGTCGACGTCGCCGTTTACGTCAACTCCGTGTTTCATACAAATCGAAAGTCCGAGTTTGACTTTGACAGGTTGAAGAAGTAAAACCACAGAATATCTAGTAAAAACGTGTATGGAGTTTGACGTTTTTACGGAAAACGCCAGTCGATCGGTTTGCCGTAAACGCCAATTTAGGTGAGAACTCAGACTGACCACTCTGGTTTGACTAATAACGGACCTTTCGTCTGTAACTGATTGAACTTTAGTCGAATGTTTGAGGATTGCACACATTTAAAGCCTTCATACCCATTTGCGACTTATGATAATGTGACTGCAATTCCCCGACACTGGCCGCTTCTATAACAAAACGATGCGGTCAGTTTTTACAAAACTATTATCCTTACTAACGCTGCCCGGCCACAGATATTTGCGACTGTGGTCATTATCATTTGTAAATGTCAGTGATTTGGTAAGTAGGTAATTTTGTCTATCAACATGTGACTTTCTTTCCGCGTCATTCTGTCCCGATGTATGGTAGGGCGGTTGACATTCAAAGTCAGTTCTTTGGTTTTGAGATGATTCTCAAATCTTCCGACTTCCAAATTTGACATAACTTATTACTTCCATACATTTTATGTCAAAACTGACAGGCGGATGACTTGAGAATCGTCTCTAGACCAAAGAACTGTCTTTAAGTGTAAGCTAAGAGCTTGGGACTGGTCAGAATCTCATCTTGGTCGGCGCGGTCCGTCCGTAGAGCATTCAGTACGGTCAGTCCGAGTTATGACCTTGTAGCGAGCACACAGCGCACGCGACACCGCCATGACGTCGGCCAATGAAGTCGGTTCAATACATCAGAACTCCTAAAACCTAAATTGGCGTTTACGAAACTTCGAAGTTACGCAACAAGGTCAAACCGATTCAAGTTTTTACAATTTTTCTGTGGTTTTACTTCATCAATCTCCTACTACCGATTTGTATGAAAACGCGGAGTCGGCGTAAACGGCAACGTCAACGTATTTACGGCAACTGTCGTAAACTGTCGAATCAAACGCGAACTCGCCTGCGCGTGCTCTTCAATTCTCCATACATTTGAAAATCCAGTCTATCGGTTTGGTGTAACCGCCAATTTAAGTGACAAGTCGGACTAGGGGCTCTGTTCCTATCTTCGCCTCCCTAGTCGGCGTCCAGCGCTCGCAGCTCGCTCGTCGTTTTGTCCGTCGGTTGGAAAGTTGAGGAATTTCCGTTTTTGTCGCTCGCTAAGTGAATCACGGAGCATTTTGGTCGGTCGGTGGCTTGCTTTTGTTGTGGCGGGCGGCGCGGGTTCAGCGACACGGCGGCGGACGCTCGGCGGAGAATTTGGACTGGAACGCAGCCGCCCGTCGGCAGTGGTGGACTGCATTTTGGACTGTCTTGTGAAATGGCGCAATACTCGTTGCAATCAATGAAGTGCAATGCATATCTTCATTTGTGTCAATTGTGGGTTGAACATACACGAACGTTGCTTTCAAATTAATCATGTCTATGTATATGATGAATTCTTCCACAGTTTGCGTTTATCGCTTTCAAAATCATATGTACATACGGGTATGTATGTCTTAGATGAGCATATAATATCATTGCTTTATCATTTAATAACAAAACCCATAATTGGCTTTCAAGGCACTACTTTTATTTGTCCTCTAATGTCTTAGTGCATAGACAAACCTATTGAGTTTGAATCAAAAAAATGTCGATCACATCCCTACAACAGAGCTTCGGACTATTTTTCTCTGAGTAGCTAGGCGTATGGTCTGTGGTCTTGAATGAATCGGTTTCAGTCAATAGAGGACTCATCTCTACATAGATATTTCTAGAGATATAACAGCTGTAACACGATACCTTACCTATACCCGGAGCACCCGCAGATAATCGGAGCACCCTCTTGTGGTTGACATTAGACTTTGAGAACGAACCGTTTCTCAAACTCATTTCTCGGCCGCACCGACAGCAGGATGCCTGCAGGCGGGTGCCTTTCCTCATACCTATAACCTGGGAGTCTTCAAGCGTAATTTTAACAAGCTCGATAGCTCAGCAATAGTCCGCAAATCCGCTGGTATTCTGGCTTTTCTGAGCACCTTTGGTCCTCAGCACATCCAACCATACCGGTTTTTCACAAAAACAAAAAAACTGGCCAAGTTCGAGTCGGACTCGCACACGTAGGGTTCCGTACCATCGTACAAGATTGACCCCAAAAATAACACGTTTTTTGTATGGGGCCCCCCTTTAATTTTTATTATTTGATAAATATTATTTGTTGGTATAGCGGCAAAATAAATACATAATCTGTGAAAATTTCAGCTTCCTACCTGTTACGGTTCATGAATACAGCCCTGTGACAGACGGACGGACGGACGGACGGACAGCGGAGGCTTAGTAATAGGGTTCCGTTTTCACCCTTTGGGTACGGAACCCTAAAAATGTACATGGGAATGATTTTACTCGAAGCAAGCATAAGGAAGCTGTAAAATCAAAAGCCACTAAAAAAACACCTGATCGCTACAGTCCCAGATACAGTGAACATTTTGATGACATAAAACCGGGTAGGATGTGCTGTCGTGCGGGTACCTCATTTGAACCCCAAGGCCACTCCAGGGGACGTATGCCCGCCCGTTGAATAGGCCGTTGAGGGTCTGTTTGGGGGGGAGCAACGTCTATCGGAAGGCGATTTGTATGCTCGCCCGCCTGCGGCCAATAAAGCCACGAATTAGGTGTCGGCGGGAAAAAAGCAATTTACTACGTGTTTACCTTTTATGCCTTCGCAGCCACGCGCCGCCGGAGCGCAACATACGAGACAAGTAAGGCTATAATAGAAGTTACCTCAAGGGATTGCTTATAACTTGCGCTTTTGATTATAAAATACTTCCCCTTGAATTGAGAGCATCACTTTTAGGGTCCGTAGCCAACTGGCAGAAACGAGAGTACAATTTCACCCTATCCGTCTGTTCGTCCGCCCTTCAGTCCCTCTGTCCGTTTGTCCGTATTTCACAGCTATTTGATTTGGAGACGATTGACGCTGTACAGGTAGATGATTTTTGAAGGAAGTGCCCGTAGCTTGCGTGGAGTGTCGAAAAAATATAGAACTTAAAAATCGAGTTTAAGGAAAATTGGTTTGAATAAGATATGTCGTGTAGTTTTTGAGATATGGGATATTTTCTGTTACGTCTGTATGAGCGTAATGAACTAGATTGCCCTAGGGTTTCCTTAAAAATAATAATAACTTATTTACCAACACGTTTCTGTCTTTATATGATGATAGTACTCCTCGTATTTCCTTGCGCAGAGCGCCTTTATTTGCGCCTTAAACCAGGGATTCGGCCATTATGCCTTTGATGTTTATGGCATGCTCGTAAAGTACTCAAATGTTTTTATGTGAGCAACTTTGAGTTGTCGTACGCGCATGCGCTGTTCGTCGTGCTCCCTCTCTCGGGTCGTCGTGTCGTTGTGATCGCTCTCACGCTTTCTCACCACGGCCGGCTAACATTTTGACGTATCACTTCATTTGATGAATGGAACTTGGTGCCAGACCTGGTTGATCGAGGCACTCATCAGACACACCGCCTCTGTTCTCGGGCGATACTCACTGGACGATGAGGGCGCCTAAGAAGCCGATGCGTCGAAAAGAAACCCTAAGCTACTGGATGCAGCTAGAACTAGGGCTTCTCACTACTCTCGGTGCTCGCTGGTCGGCGTCTGCTAGCTCTAGGCTGGCTTTTCCTTGAGCTGTCGCTAACATTTCACGTCTGCACTGAAGACACTCACTGCTACGCGGTCGGCACTGCCGAAGCGGGACGCAAAACACGTGGCTTTTTTGTCGAGCGCCAATAAACGACCTCTCCTCGTGAAGGCATTGAAAAATCACTCCCTTCTAAAGTTGCCGTCACAGGCACAGCCAACTTCCTAACCGGAAATACAATTTTATCTGTTACAGCACTGACAGACCCATCCCAAACCAGGGTTGGTACCATCGCATTGGATGAAACATAATCGAAGCTTTCGATAAAAAATGGAGTACTCCATCGGCCTATTAACAGATATTAACTAAGTATGTTGTTAAAAATAGATCATTACATTACATACAATTAAAATAACACTATTTAAATTGCTTTGTGTGAGATATTAATTAATTCAGTTCAACTTATCTGGTATTCCCAGCGCTGCATAAATATTTTTGTGAACGTTCCTCTCTACTCTCGACTTTTTAAAGTGTTAAAACTGTTATCGAAAATTATCTTTTCTTTTGTTTAAAACCACAACACGCGCTAATTGGTCTTGACCGAGTGTTTCGGTTGTAATTATTTATTTTGCCAGTTAAACCTCTGCCCCCGAGCCGAGTGCCGCCCGTACGGCACGCTCACAAGGCGTGCAGTTCGCGAGCGTCCAGCCCAGCGAGCATGGAAGGACGGAGGTGGCGACCGAAACTCGTTCGTATGGGGGCGGCGGAGTAGCCACTTTGCCGGCGAGTGACATCGCTTACGAATTAGCTTACTACTGTTTTTGCCTAAATTCAGTCCAAATTAAGTTATTAGGTTCAGAATTTTAAATAAATCAATATAAAAAAAATAATTATAACTTCTAACCCATATAACTTCATTCGGACTGAGTTTAGGCATAAACATGTCATAACACATTTTGTTTGTAACAATATTCTTAACGGTTGTAAGTTCGGTTGAAGGCTGCGCAAACAAAAAAAAAACCTTGATGAAAAGGCACCAATTTTTCCTTTGACAGTCGGACCTCAAACTTTGGCTAAGCCATGCACGAGTAATGACCATGAATCTCAGCATAAGACTTTTCCACTAACTCGTGTCTCCTGCCGCCAAACGAATGAGTTTCGATCGCTACAACATCCTTCCTCGCTCGCTGGTTCCACCTCTGCCCCCGAGCCTGTGCCGCCCGCACGGCACGCTCGCAAGGCGTGCAGTTCACGAGCGTTCAGCCCTCCCACGTATGAAAGGCTCGCTACAATGCAATGAAGAGATAAACCTCGCCGGCGAAGGGGCGGGTGGCAGTAAGTTCGTGCCTAAATAGTCACACTTTACGAGGCTTACATTGTAACATACTTGCAGCATGAAATGTCAGCGAGCTATTTCGTCACTGATGGCGAAGAGTTAGAATTAACTTACTCTGATGATGTAAATATTGTGTATGTTCTAACAAAAATGGAGGTGATTCACCGTTTTATGGGCTTTTTATAACACATTAAAATAATCCGAGTGATGAGACTTACGCCTTATTATTATTCCTTGATAATCTAATTAAGTTTGAGACCTTCGAGACGTTGTTGTCGGGACCGTTGCCTGCGTCCTTGATATTACAAGTGCAATCCCAAGAAACCGCAGGAAAGGAGAAGTGGCCTGTGGATCGCAACTCCATTATACGGACAAAGTGTGCATATAATCGTATAGGAAGTTAGCCGCCCGACATGTGCTGTAGAGTCCAAATCAACACTGCGCGCCAATATCAAATCAAATCGGTCGCAAAGTCAGTTTCCATCCACACAAATCCTCCCATACATTTACGACTAAGTTTTCCTATGGCATGAACGTTAAGGTTGGGTTAATAGCTTTAGCAAATTGGAGACAGCGGGTCACATAGTAATCGCACTAGATGGCAAATCTCTTTCCTTTTTGATCTGAGCAGATATAGAACATTCCACCGCAAATCGCTTCAGAATCAAATTAAACTGAGCGATGGTCCGTTTGCGGTTTGTTTCATGTGAAATCGTTCATTGGAAACATTGGCAATGACCGATTTCATACGAAATTTGTCATATAGTTGATACGAACTTGATCGTTATTAAAGATAGGTAAAAACTTTTATTGGAAATGATCATGAATCTTATTATAATCCTGTATTAATAATAATGTCATGAAATTACCCTACCACACCACATGGGAAGTAGATGTCATGCCAGGGCAATCCTTACAACGGAAAACCGGTATGGGTGGCTGTACTGAGAGAGCGAAGGTACTCAGAAAAACCGGCCAAGTGCGAGTCGGACTTGCCCAGAAAGGGTTCCGTACCATCGTACAAGATTTAACACAAAACAGTCACGTTTCTTGTATAGGGGCCCCCTTTCATTTTTATTATTCTTAAATTGTACGATTAACGTTAATTTTTTGTTATAGCGGCAAAAATAATACAGACTCTGTGAAATTTTCAGCTTTCTAGCTATTATGGTTCATGAGATGCAGCCCTGTGACAGACGGACGGACGGATGGACGGACAGCGGAGGCTTAGTAATAAGGTTCCGTTGGCACCCTTTGGGTAGAGAACCCTAAAAACTAAATACATCTCACCTCGCGAAACCTGTTTAAATTACCTTCGAAGACTCACCACTTCGACCACTTATAGGTTCGAGGAAAGACACCTGCGACAGACAGTCCACTATCCTGGCGGTGCGGCAGATATATGAGTTTGAGAAACGGTTCGTTCTCAAAAGCCTAATGTCAACCACAACGGGGTGCTCTGGTTCTCTGCGGCAGATGCTCCGGATATAGGTTGGATGGGCAGGAATAAGGGATTCCAATTTCACAGAGCAACGTTCTTGATAGTACCTCGAGAACAGACTGAGCGACCCTACGGACCGCAATGCATTGCACAGCTGCATTAAACTGGATGGAAAACATCGTTCATTCAATGTGATAGTAGTACTTGCCTCGGTAGCTCAGTGTGCGCCGCCTTGCGAATCGATAAGCTGGGGAAGCATCTCTGAGCGCGGTTAGGTTCTGGATAGGTGACCATTTTCAACCGTTGAGGCTGGCCGTGATTCGGTTTCCACGTTAAACTGTAGGTCCCTTTCCTTACTTAACCCTGTGGGATTAACCCTGCCACCTAGGCAGGGTAAATCCCGCCAGGGTAGGTACCATCGCTTTGAATGAAAGGCAATGAAAATTGTCCGTGTTTTCCAACCAGTTCAATGTATCCGAGCAATATAAGCAAGGTCCTGGCGTATCACCTAGTTCACATGTGATGTGTTAGGCTAATATCTGACGGTCAGTTCGGTATTAGCCATCCATGTCCAGTTACATTAAAAAACAATCCGGACAGAAACATCTGCTGATGTCGATGTCCTTCAGCGCCGAGTTCAGCACTGACCTGCCGCTGTGCTGGAATGTGCTGGAATGCCATCAGCACGGCAGAGTCCGTCATGATCGTCGAAAGGTCGCTTAATGTTCCGGTTTCTGGCAACAAATTAACGTTAACTGAAGACAAACAAGTGCATTAACGGGCGCGTACCGACGCGTGACTCACGGCCGAAATACCGGACTATCGTTCAAATTAATCTTTTTATTACGCATTCATTTTATGCTACAAGGAAACTCAAATTCGCCGACCGCCGTGCCAGATTTTTGTGCGTGCCCTTTCGCCCTGCTCATTATCATATCTATATTGACCGTTTTTTATAATATCGCTTTTTAGGTTTCCGTATCCAAAGGGTACCAACGGAACCCTATTACTAAGCCTCCGCTGTCCGTCCGTCCGTCTGTCCCTCTCTCCGTCCGTCCGTCCGTCCGTCCGCCCGTCCGTCCGTCCGCCCGTCCGTCACAGGGCTGTATCTCATGAACCGTAAAGGTAGGCAGATGCAATTTTCACAGAGTGTGTATTTATTTTGCCGCTATAACAACAAATAGGTCAAATAAAAAAAATATAAAAATTAAAGGGGGGCCCCATACAATAAATGAGATTTTTTCGTGTTAAATCTTGTACGATGGTACGGAACCCTTCGTATGCGAGTCCGACTCGCACTTGGCTGGTTTTTATGTAACTGCCATGGATGGCTATTACCACACCCACCGCCACGATATTAGCCCAACACACCGAATTCCCGTCAAAATTCGCTCTCATGCCAGAAGCATCTATTTCTGGACACTGACTACATTGAACTGGATTAAAACACGACAGTTGTTCATTGCCGCTTCGACCATTTTTTGAATCCGGTGCTATTGTACCAAAATGTAAGGGTGCGTCCATTAATTACGTAAGGCGTTTAGGGGGGGAGGAGGTCGAGCCGAATCTCAGCCAATCTCACGTAGGAGATCATCACGTAATTTATTTTTCCTCAATAAACGGTGTAAAATGAAATAAAATAAAAGATGTTTCGCAAAATATAGAATCTTCCTTCGTAAATCCTTATGTCATGAATTATTTTGAATAAACTCAACGCAATCAAGCATAGATTAACGTATTTACACTAATAATACGCATTTTGAAAAATCTCTGGTGAGATTAGGAGGGGAGGGACCCCTCCAAGGAGCCAAATCTCATGACATCTCGACAAAGGGGGAGGGGGGGGTCCAAAAAACGTCGAAGACGCCTGACGTAACTAATGGACGCCCCCTTACAGCTTGCATTTGTAACGAAATGTGCAAATGCTCAGTGATCAGAGCAAACCAGTTGAAAATTATTTCCAAAATCTTTAGAATAGTGGATGACAGTTACGCTCGTGTTCTGAGAATACACTAGTTAGTAACCTCTTTGTTAACTTGTTTATTCCTTATCGGTTGTTAATCTTGAAACGAGTGTTTTTCTGTTCGTATGGTACGTATGCAAACAATGTATATTATCTTCGAGTGTTTAGCGCCGCCTGGGCGATATTGTTTTTACTCTTGTGACGTTTACAATGTGATTGAACGTAATACTTGTTTGTGAGCATCCACTCGACAATTAACTTGGGATATGACACTCGAACAATCTTTATTATTTTATGACATCGGACAAATGGACAATATTTTGAAGTGATAAGGCATTCCTTTCAGAACCGGTGAACGACAGACAAACAATAGCGCCAGTATCTAGAAGTATCCCAAGTAAAAACTAATTTACTTGTAACATGCATTAAACATGTAGTATATGTAGGTTAATTGTTATTATATTAAAATGTACATTTATAATAAAATTAATGTATGATGCACGCATATATGTATGTATTGTAATGAATGAAAACGCAAAAATACTTTTATATTGTTGGTTCAAGTTTTTTTACACTTTTCCAGAGTCGCTATAGCGGCGCGATTTATAACCGACTTCTTAAATATATAACTATACTTTTTCTTGCATTCGGCTGTCCCTGGTCATGAGTTGATCATAACAATGTCATCCAGGGGACAAAATCACGATCTCCATTGGATACAAATATTGACTGTCCCATGGCGAGTTATTTCACCATGGTAACGCCTCAGGTCCTCTCTCATGCCGATCGTTGCCGATTAGGTCTCCGCGCGGGATGTTTACTCGGAGGCCGCGGCCGTGTGATTACCCGGCGCGCGTCTGACGCGGACGTTTTGCTCGAGGGGCGCGGCCGGTGCGCTGGAGCGAGGCTGGGAGGCGCGAGATGAAAGCGTGTGTCATCAATAATATTATGTTTTTAAGGTGGCCCAACCCGCTCACTCCCCATACAAACGGGGAAAGAAGATCACGCCCATATTTCTTATCAGAGATCCCAAATTTTGCTCAAAAGAGCTTTATTTGATCGAACTAGATGTCTGATGACCGTTGGCATTGCAAAATTGTGTTTGGTTTCTAAGTTATAAGGTCCGAAAGTTCGAATTTTTCGCGCGTTTTATACAATAATTTTGGTGGTTTATTACGCAATGATAAAGTAAGGAAATCTTAAAAAGATTAGTCATCTGACATAGCTTATTTAATCAAAATTTATAATCTATTTGGTTTTTGTTAGATTTTTGACTACAGCGGTCGTGGTTTACTTTTAGCTATAAATTGTTTTGAAATCAAAATTTTCGTAAATCTTACCAAATCATACACTATGCACATTGTCTTTTTTGTGGACATGTTGCATTTTCCTCATCACGGAGCTTGTCTTTTTCTTTGAAACAGATAAGGTCCCAGAGCGCAACAGAACGGTTTTGTACAGTGCCCGCGAATGAGTTAGTCCCGCCGGGTTGGGCCACCTTAAGGAAAACAATTGCGAAACAAAAATACGAATTCGGAAATAATCTAAAATTGTATAACCCGGTAAAAGTCGGTAGAGTCGTCTGCTGCGTACGAACGTGTCAGATGCCTTCTTGACAACGAGCTGAACGATCAGCTCGAAACGTCTGAGACTGTCTCCTCCTGCCACGTGAAAAGCCGTGACGCATTTTTCAAACATGTTTAACGACCGCGGTAATCTTGAAAGTATCATAATATCGTAACCATTTAAAAAATACTAAATATTTTATTCAAACATTTAAATAAATAATTAATTATCATATTTTTATTCCTTCTCTAATTTATTTATTAAAAGCTATAAAATAATCCTATTCTGAAGAAATAATAAAATCTTTGTGGTAAAAAAGGTCACTTGCGTGTAATAATAAAAACATCGTCTAACTTCAAGTCAACGCTAAACTAGTTTTTCTTTTGACATGCAAACTCTAAGCCCCGGTTGCACGAAGAGACGGCCGAGTTAATCAATGTTCAAACACGTTACTTTATTGATCCGCATAGAGTTACTTCCATACTGTCCACACAAAATGACGTGTTTGATCATACTTTGACGTTGATTTTGATGTTTCGTGCACTCGGCCCTAAATGACAGGTCGGTAACACTAACCAATGACCAGGTATTGGTCGCAGTGATTATGTCAGCTTTTCGTAATTTCTCGGATTATTTAAATGTTTTTTTGTTTCTTATAATCATTTAACTATACCTACAGAGTGTAAACGAGCCCCCATTTAATCGTGGACGGACAGTGCTAATGGGCAATAATCCTGAAAGTTTCAACAAAATCCGTACAGTATATTCCGAGATATTATAGTTAATTGCTTACATAACATAAACCTCTATTTATGCAGCACGTCTATCCCGAGCTGACAAATCATTTTCACTCCTCTCGCACGCGCGATATATTTCAGTTCTGAACCGGTAGTCTCAGTTCTCACCTAAATTGGCGGTTACGTAACTTCGAAGTTCCGTAAAAACGTCAAACTCCATACAAGTTTTTACTAGATATTCTGCGGTTTTACTTCTTCAAGCTGTCAAAGTCAAACGCGGACTTCCTCTTTCGACGTATTTACGGCAACGTTGAGTAAGCTGTCAAATCAAACTCGAACTCGCAAATGTTAGTTCGCTTAACGCCCGCTGCGCGCACTCTTCAATTTCTTTATACATTTGAAAACGCCAGTCGATCTGTTTGCCGTAACGCCAATTTAGGTGAAAACTGAGACTACCGGCTCTGAAGCCTAAGTCCGCAAATAGTTAACTCCACTTTCGAGCGTAAGCGCTATGGTATCTCATAACGTGGAGAGCGGAAAGTGGAGGAATTTATTAGCGGACTTTGGCTTCTGGCTTCAAAATAAGTTATGTATATGATATTTATCTAGCAAACGTAGCGTGTGTGTTCACGTTCATGAACAGTTTTCAGTTGTATTAATGAATTTAATCAATGTCACAAAATTGTTTTTTTCTTCTTCCCATGAATTTTATATTATTTGGCTACGCGGTTCAAAAAAAGTCCTCGTGATTCTACTGGACACTGTAAGTTAGCTCATATTAGTTTAGGTTAGGTCTATTGGAGACGATTGACAATGATTCGGGAAATAGTAATGTCGCTGGTGAAAATATTATATAGGTAACTACTTTGATAACTACCTGAATCTTTGATTATAAATTAGTTTACAAACTTACGGTTTACTGGCGCGTGTTGTACGATTTGCTTTGATTTCCCGAAGTCGGAGACACTAGGCGAGTGAAGGTTTCATATAACGGCGAGATTGGAACTAAAAACCGGCAAGATGCCCCGAACCTGCCACTCGGACTCGCACACGAAGGGTTCCGTGCTATCGTACAAGATTTAATAAGAATATTTTTATATATATATTTTTTTTTTAATCTATTTATTGTTATAGCGGCAAAATAAATACACACTGTGTGTTTCAGCTGTGCCTACCCATTACGGTTCATTAGCTAAAGCCCGGACGGACCGACGGACGAACGAACAGCGGAGGCTTAGTAATAGAGTTCCGTTGGTACCCTTTGGGTACGGAACCCTAAAAAATAGAGGGTTCACATCATTGACACAGTTATTGCTCAACGTTCCAGGAAAATGTTTCTGCTGTGTTGCACACACCGTTTGACGTCAATGACTGCGGGATGGAATCATTTTGTTGTTTGTTTGCGCACCCATAAATAAGTTATGACCCACTGTTTAATGCTGAGCTATCTTTATTCTAATATACATACCAATTAAGTGTCCTGAGAATTCCATATTTTGCACTATCCAAATCGGTTTTCTCAATCTAGCCTGCATTAAGAAAACAACAGTATCAAAAAAAAAAGTAGTTTCTTGCCAGTTCTTCTTCGCTGTGTCGTTTTGCTGAAATGGCCAATGTTAAAATATAACAAATCCGAGTGCAGTGTGATGATGACTAAACAATATAATACAAATACAATATAACAAACCGTTGAATAACTTATCTTTCATAGCAAGCCCTCTTGTAGTAATCTTTTAAATATGTATGTGTGTAAATATATTAAGTTTCTATATGTAGGCCGATTCCAGATGAGGAAAGGTTAGTTACAGTTTTTAGCCCAAGCTAGACCTCCATGACTAAATTAATTAAAATCATGTAATAATGACACTTGTATGTGAGTTATCCAACATATTAGTTGGAGGGGATTGTCTTTGCAAATAAAATGATATTTGTCATGAACTGTTGCATACGGCATGGATTGTAAATGTTTGTGTATTCATGTTAATTTAGTGTTTTACCTATGTTTTTATTAAAATAATTGACAAACACTTTTGTAAACTTAGACTAAGTGGACGTTATAAAAAAAACAGCGGAGTTTCTTTCCAGTTCTTCTTCGCTGTGTTTTGTTTTGCTGAACTGGCCAATGCTAAAATATGACAAATCCGAGTGCAGTGTACTGTCTATGGATGATGAATAAACAATACAAAAAAAAAAAGATCCAAATGCTTGATACCCATAATCTTCACGGACTAATACGAACAACTATCACAATGAAATATCATCGGAAATTGAACTTGACAACTATGTACATACATGTATGAGGTTAGGTTAGGGTAGGTGCATACCCAATGCACCACCACGAGTGTTTCGTCCAATGCAACATTTAGTTCTACGTTGTCACACAAGTTCTACCAAGTTCTAATCCTGGTGGTCACAATCGTGAACTAGTGCTCAGGTCATCTGTCATCATTTTTTAAAGGGGACCCCATACAAAAAAAAAACATTTTTTTGTGTTCAATTTTGTAAGATCTTACGGAACCCTTCGTGTGCGAGTCCGAATCGCACTTGGCCGGTTTTTTCTCAACTTCCATATACCTCTTTGTGCTTCGTAATGTAGGGTAAGATGCGAACACACGTTGCAAACAGACGGACTGGATGGATTTTGTGGGATTGTAGGGCACGTGAGGGTTCCATGGAGCGAAGTGTAATAATATGAAGTATACGTAATTTAATAGGCTTTTATCCACCTGGAAGCTAGTGCGCATCAACTCAACGGTGCGCACGTAACGGGCTCAGGGACGGATCCAGGTTTTAAGATTGAGTGCAATTGCCCTACCTCCCTCGGTCAAGACTAATGCACTTTAATTTCGACAAACATACTTTGTGAAGTATTTATAAATCTGCCACGAATTTGAAATGCCTGGCACGACCTTTTTTGCTCTTTACATTTTTTCTGGGCCGTTTAATTGAAAATCGCTGCATGATCATTTTTTTGCTCGTTCGATTTATTTACTGGATAATTGAACATACTGCCAACAGATAACTAATAGTGCTAATAACTGCTTAGACCGATCTGTATGACCGAACGTATTACTTACTCGGCGCAAAATAATTAAAAAAATTATTCTTAGAAAGTAATTCTAAGAAATTATGCTTTGAGGTTACATAACAAAATGGTAAAGACATACATATGTATGCATATAGGTAGAGTCATTTTAAAATGGAATTGATAATGTACAGAACGCATCACCCTCGAAGCCACAGTAGGCATTGGCATTTTCCAATGAAAACGTATTAAGGTCAAAGTAAAATGTGTGGCGCCTTGGGTGAAAATGGGGGTGGGTGAAGCACAAAATTCATCGATATTTGTTTAATTTCATCGAAAATAGCTGAACTCGTTTTTTGCTCTTCCTAATTGTTGTGGGTAATTTAATCGAAACTCGTACATCGCTTCTTGCCTAACTGTGCCCCCCCCTGTGAGCGGAATCCTGGATCCGCGCCTGCGGGCCAGCCGCTGCGGGGGCGGAGACGTTGCCGCGCCACGTGAACGCGCGGCGGAGCTGTCACGTGGCCGAGCCTGCTGCCAATTTCATGGCTTTCAGGTGGATGATGGCATGGCGAGCCTTACCTTACGTAGGCAATTAATGGCGAAATTGGGATTTCACATTTTAACACCTCAATGATTGGAATAGGTTCATGTTTAAGTAAATATACTTTTTCGTGTTAGTAGGTACGTCGCCTATTCCAAGGAATGTGACATGTATTTATGTATAATCGACCGTGAGGCAAGGACATATTAATTAAAGAAAGATTCCACTAAAAATACTTACTTTACGAATATAATGCAAGGCTGGACGTACCGCATAGTACTAAAAAGTATATTTACTTAAGTCAACCTAGGACTGGCTCAAGCGTCTGATGCCAAATACGATTTCGGTGACGACGGTAATATGCTTGAATGTTCAATATTTACAGTCAATGTCCGCAACGCACATGAAGCGTTAAATACATGTATGCAGGTATACTCTTAAACACTGTGTTAATAGGAGGCATTGATTGCGGGAGGAGGGACTGTAGGACAATTCCAAATTATGGGTATACAGCCGATGGCGAAATTGGTAGACGCAATAACCGCGAAGGATATGGTTTCGTTGGTTCGGGTCCAGCCTTGCAGTATATTCGTAAAGTAATTCTTTTTACTGTGTTCTTGCTTCACGACACATAAAACCAGTCACATTCCTAGGTTCATGTTTCGTTTTATGCCAGCGTGTGCAAGGTGGCTCAAGCATAATTTGGACCCCCTCGACAACATATTGATAATATCATGGTCATGGTCTGGCTCTGGTGTCTGTCCGTCACACGCATTTGGTCCCGAATTGTTCTCCTATATTTGAAAAGTTGTTTGTAAGTTCTAAAGTTCTCAAGTGTAATTTAAACAAGCTCGATAGCTCAGCAATAGTCCGCAAATCCGCTGCTGGTATGGTAGCTCGCTGAGAGTGGCTTCGCGAGGCGACATGCATTTGGCTATTCTGAGCACCTTCGATCCTCAGCACGGCCACCGATACCGGATTTTCATAAAGAAATTTAACATGCACCTGGAAAATCGAACCCCCCCCCCCCCCCCCGTGTTGGTGCAGCATTGCATCGCGAAGGCGGCGGCGCGGGAAGCGGAGGCGCCTGTGCACATCTTTGCTATTGATTTCGCTCCCGCTCGACCCGAATACGTCTCCGGTCACACCCCCCCCCCCACTCGCCCCGCCTCCGCTTCATGCCCCAAGCCGCCCGAGAGTTCCTCCCGCCAATTCGCTGCAGCCGCCACGTGGCTGCATCACGCGGGGCGTCGCGTCGCGCGCCATCGTGCGAAGCTTTCACACTCAAATTCCTTTCGCCGTTAAAATAAACGAAGGCTGGTGGGATACGCCGTATGTAGCAAAATTATAAGTACATGGGTGAATACGCTCATAGCTATGATTGCGGTTCATTGCGGTGTGCTGGTGCCTACACTATGTATAGAAAGGACACCTAGTTATGGGGGACGAGGCACGAACGTAGAATATAGCAGTAGAAATTCATTGTTTTCTGAGGATAACACCTGATTGCATTCAGTTCCATAAGGGCTTAAGTGAACCCCTATTTTATTATTTAAAAAAAACAACTGCTACCTACTTATTTTGGGATTTAAAAAAGATGAAAGATGCATTAATGGTCTAGCTATATTTGAAAGGTATAACTGTAATTATTTGACGCTCATATTCTATGCATCAACTTGTTTTATGACATTTTATGAATATTTCCCTAGCACGAGAACACAAAGCAACAGAGACTTACATTTTTTTCTTCAAATTCTAGCTAGACCATCAATGTACATACTTACTTTTTTTATTATCGAAATTCATTGTGGTTATTTTTTAAAATATTTTAATGATGTTTTACTAAGGCCCAAATCAAAGTGAAACACAATCGGCTCAGTTTCGCATTAATTAGGTTAGAGAGCAGTATCAACGGAAAGAAGACGTACGCTGAGATAAATTGTCGCAACAGGAACTAACACTAACCGAAAGTGACATTTCGTTCATAAAAAATATGTCAAAGTGACTTAAAAAAGTACCTACCACTTTTGGTTAGTTTTAGGTTAGTTAAGTTACGACCTCTACGATCTCGGCCCTAGTGGCGAGAATCTGGAAGGGTGGTTGTGCAGCGAAAGAAAGAGGAAATAATGTTGCAGAGTTGATTTATAGAGTAAGCTTATAGGAAAATGTCCCACGATCAGATTACGAAGTTGTAAGTCCCTGTGTACCTACTTCGTAATCGTCGGGCACATAGCACACGTAATCATAGATCATATATGAAATAATAATATGATAGTATAGATAAAGTTAAAGAAGTAGGTATCCATGCTGCGATCCGTATGGCGTACCTAGTTCTACCTGCCTTCACTTGATTAATTAAAAAAAGTGCTGATTAATTAAAACTGAAGTGATCAAATAGATAAATCTATATAATTCACTTATTACATAACAAATGTTACCTACTATGTACCTGGAAACGGACTACCATATTGGTGATTTCGTTGACGGGGCGCTAACGACATCAACGATTAGGGCTAAATGAATGCAATTACATTCGAATTAAAGTGAGTGAGTACCTGCCTACCCCATGACGGAGCGTCAGACATACTTTTTTAATATTTATTAATTCCGTAACTATCGGCGAAGAAAATGTCTTTATTGTAATCGTAACGTGAATTTTTCACATTAGCGCGGCACGTGCAGCGCATGGCCGTAGTGGATCGATAGCGCGGCAAAAGCGGCCATTGCATTAGATTTCTACTTCCCGCCACAGCGAGGCCTGCATTCCTCTCTATCTCCCAGCCGCTAAAGTTGTTTCGGCTAGTCCCGAGATGCGTCATTCGTAGAAAAAACGCTATGCGCCTACATAGCCAAACGTATAACACGTTCGTCAGCGTTCGTACTCACGGCTGCAACTGCATCTTGATGAAAATACGAGAGCGCCACCGCGCCACTCGCGACGGTCGTAACTCGTAGTTTCGGGTGGGGATACTGCTCTGCGCGCGCGGGGAAGTCGGAGGCGCGGAAGAGGCGGCGGAAGGGGGGCGCGCATTCAAGTCGTTATTCTGTCTGGCTTCGGCGCGGGAATTCAGTTCGCCGCGCAACGCTGTACAGAGTAGACGTGTCGCTACGTTCGTTGCGAACTGTCATGCAAACTTGCGTGTATCCTGAGTGCGTCCGCGTTTTGTAAACATTCTTGGATTCCCCCGCGTTTCTGCGTCAACAAATCGTGTTTGATTGTTTTAATTTGGCGGAATTTGTGCAAAAGTGATCGATAGTCGTACGCTCGCATGGACTGGCGTGGTGTGGCGGGAGAACGTTCGTGCCGAGTGTTAGCGCAGCTATGAGCGCCAGCGCCCTGACGGCCAGGATCAAGCGCCGGACCCGCGGCGGAGACACCCTCCTGGAGGCTGCCAATCGCATCCTTCGCATCCTCGGCGTCAACACTTCCAAGAGAGTGAAACAGCCCGCTCTCAAATCCAAGGTACGTCAGCTGAACCAACGCTCGCCACAACTACGCGCCTGCCTCCCCTCCTAATTACCTATTCAGTTTCGCACTTAAAAACTAGCAGCATCCGCCTCGGAAAGGCATCCAGCAGTCCAAAGTCACATTCGAACGAATAGATAATTTGTTTGTCAATCATAATACTTGTTTTTCGACCTTTCACGGCGCAATGTTGGAGGGGCCCTGTCGTTCGTAAATTGTAGTTATTTCGGTACGGGCGAGTGGTGAGGTGAATGTTCGAAAAGTAGCGTTAATCGATAGTGATCAAAATAAGCTAGAGTAAGTAGGTACAAAATAACGGTTTGTTATTGTTGTGACGGCGGCGGCCGCGTCGCCGTGGTCGGTGCTTGGCGGGCGCCCCTCTATGCGGCGTTACCCTCCCCTTTCACTATACTACGACTACTTTCACGTGGCCGTTTGAGCCGCTTGCTCCAACATATAACAAGTGATAGTACCTACTCATCGTACAGCCATTTGAGTTTTTAACCAAGTTCACATACATAATTTTTATGTGTATAAACAGATAAAAATATCAAATACCTGATAATAGCATGGACACACTCTACAAATAGTGAACACAATATGGCATTGATTTGAAATTGTAAATCAAAATAAATAAATTGCACAAATCTTACACATTTTCGAATAGGAAAACGGGAAATCCCTGAATAGGTAGACCGCGTAATTATGCAGATATGTTTGTTGGGATAGGTAGGTAGCTTGATTGCATTGCATTTCCTTCCTTATTGATAGGCATTTATGTACGTCGGTAGTAAATTCCCACGAAGAGGAAAATAGTCTAATATTGCTTTCCTGAGCTTTTCCGCAGCTTCGTATCTCGAAGTTATTGTTTTATCGAAATATTAAATACAGGAGGAGACACCTAATAAGATATTAAATATTAACATACAACTTTAACTCTTAACATCTATTTGTTAGTACCAATGAATGTACTCAAATACTACGCAGTGCGAACATTCCACGGCCCACAATGCGGCCCTATGGCATGAGTGATGTTGCTTCCTAATTGAATGGAATGCCGAGCGAGTGAGAGCCTGTGTGAACGGGAACATAGCGGCGCGGTGCGGCGCCTTCGGTCATTCACTCGGCGCGCTGCTGCTCCCTTCATTAGGTAATGTCCCTGCAACAATCTACATTCCTACCGTCTTGACACTGGAATGACGATCATTCAAACTCTCCTTGTCACGTTCAGCCTTATCAAAACGTAACTTTGTCAATATTTAAAATAGTATATCGAGTTTGTGGAATTTCGGCGAAGACGGTTGTATTTGAATTTGGAATGTTGAGGAGATACTTCCAAGTGAGCCGGAGGGAGACGCGCGCGGCACTCGCCGCGCGCCGACCGCGACGCGTCCCTCCGCAGGGTTGCTTGAACCCGACTTCCCTCCCACACGCACGCGCGCTCACCTACGAAGCTTCCTCGCTGCACGCACACAGGCGCAGGATCGCGCCCCGCCCCGCACCGCCGCCGCTCCCTGCCCTGCTACTGCCGATGTAAACAAACTGTTTCCCGCGCTTCGCTGCTCGCTCGACAAAAACTCGGAGTCAACGCCATCTTTATGTCCGGACCCAACAGGTAGACGCCACACCACAATCGCCGTCCGTGATCGCCGTCGTCTCGCCCGCGCTGCACCGCCGCCGCCGTGGTCAATATAGTATCCTACGCTACTTGCGCTGAATGGACATATTCTGTGTTGTTTAGGAATTGAGAAATTTCAGGAAAAAAAAAAACCTTTTTGGGTACATAAATAACACAACAAAATTTCAGCGCATCTCTCATTCTCTATGAATTAATATTTTTTCTAGATGAATGGAATGTCATTCATGGTCTATTGGAATTTACATCTGCAGGTAAAGTTTCATTCTTCCAGAGCAGGTAATGATTGTTTGCTGAGGAGCGAGGCGCCTCTATTGTGTTTAGGTTCCGAGAAGGTTTCGCCGGCCGTTCGCCTTGTCAGCCTTTTGCGAAACGGGCCGCTACATACCTGAATTCGATTTTGTTCTTTTTCTCTTTACGAGCGTCGCGGCGGCGCTTGGATAAACTTTGAAGTTGCGTGTGTTCTTTGTTAGAATTCGAAAGTCAATTCATAAAGTGAGTGTTGTCCTCAGTAAATAACTGGTCTAACCCCTGATTTCACCACCTCCAGCTACCTGAAATCCGATAGTTAACTTTCAGTTACATTGCATTTTTGTATGATGGATCCGAAAGATAACTTTGGGATTTTTGTAACTGGAGGTGGTGGAACCGGGCGTTAGTCGCGTTTCGCCAAATGTTTTGCGGCACACAAAATACAACGAGCCGGTTGCGGTCATATATTATTTACGGCTCGATAGGGCCTAACCATAGATAACAAAGGAAGGAGATATGCGATTTAGCACGCCTACTATGAGACCCGCTGTCTCCAATTTTCAAAAACCGGCCAAGAACGAATCGGACTCGCACACGAAGGGTTGCGTTCCATCGTTAAAGATTCACGTTTTTGTATGGGGGCTCCCTTTAATTTCAATGATTTTTTAATCTTACCTATTTGTTGTTATAGCGGCAAAATAAATACACACTCTGTAAAAATTTCAGCTGTCTATCTGTTACGGTTACTGAGATACAGCCCTGTGACAGACGGACGGACAGCGGAGGCTTAGTAATAGGGTTCCGTTGGCACCCTTTGGGTACGGAACCCTAAAAACTACCAACCCAACTTTAACGTGCCTACATGCCCATGCAAACATAGTCGCAGACGTATTGGAGGGTTTGTGTGGGTGACCGTATGCCAATTCTCTTCAGTGGGCCTAACATTATAATTCCCCATTTGATTCTGTGCCACATTCCGAGTTGCACACGTAGGCAAGATAATGCCGCATAATGAGGTGGGGTGAGGGAACCTTGCGGTGCCAGACTTAATTTCGAACTGCCATTGTTTGGTAATATGTAGCGCCGATAACTAATAGGTACCTTGGTAGGTAGGTAGGAATGCCTAACTGTCGGCGCCGGTGCTCATTTGGAAGTAAGATGTGTCGCGTTGTCAAGTGGGGGCCCATGTACCCTCGAGTAGGACGGCACCCAATTATATTACTGTCCAGGAGCGTCAGTGGAAATCGTAATTATTTTGCGATTGTGTTTAAATAAGTTGATGATGTTAAAAACACCCAGTCTACCTCACCTTTATGCCTACTTAAACTTAATAAAGTTAATATCGAGCACAGGTAATGAAAATTAAATACTTACAATGTGCGCAGAGCTCGTATCTATGGGTAAAGACTATTTCTGCGCACGTGTGTCACGTCGGCGCTGCTCGGTTCTAGTTAGCTGTTGAGAACCTGTACCGTCGTTTACTTTCATTTTGTCATTTATGTTGAAGGAAATGCGGAACTGCTTAAAACGCGTTTTTTTTTACAAATTCTGCACCTCATAATTAGAACAATGCGGATCACTCTGGCTATCGGGATAAACCACTACAAAAAAAAAACCAAGCGTTTCTGAAATTCGCAACCACCCCTCATTCCCTCCGGACGAATGCATAACCAAATGGAAGTAAACGGGCGTCCTTGCCCGCTGAAAGGTATTTCCGACCCTCCGCCGGATCAAAACATATTATGAAAAACATATTGCGAGCAGGACATCCGCTGTTTTGGGTAATTCTGTGCGGTTAGCGCCGCGATAGCGCTCGCTATCGCGGCGAGCGCGCAACAAACAGCGCTGGGTATTCCCCTCGTTGTTTAGCGCTGGTTTGCGCCGCCTTTTCCCCGTCGTGAAAGCGGCGGGAGCGGTCAGCGGAAACCGCGGGACCAACGGACGCGAGAGGCCTGCGGCTCGCGGAAGTTACCACAGAACATCATTGGGAGCAATCGTTCCAGAGTCCCAGCCCTCCTTGGAGGTGTCAGATATTACTCAATATTCTCTAAGATTGCTGTACATTTTGCCAGATATGTCGTCTTTGGTTCTAAACGCTCAAGAGGATGCAGAAATCGTGAACAGAAAAAGTTGAGGTTGACTCCGCGTCGTTCGAGTGGCCAAAGTGAAAGGTTAATTTTCAGTATCGGTCCACGAAATTATTATTGAACTAGGGCAAGGAAACTAGCGCTCGCAACGCATATCTCCTGTCGCGGTTGACGTGCGTGTGACCCACTAAACATCGCGCGGAGGTCAAAGCCGTCGTTCGCTACGTTCGAATTCCCGCCGACGACCGAACATGGTAAAGTGCGCGGCGGCGGTTGTGTAACCATCGAGCTGGCGGGCGGGGGGGAGGGGCGCTAGATCCGCCCGTATCAGGCACAAGGCCGCGCGCCGCACCAGTCTCAGCCTGCACACACAAGAAAGTGTGCGCGGCGCGGGCCGGTGTCGGGTGGCCGCCGGTGGCTGGCGGCTTGCTGCGGCGCGGCCGGTGACGTGCGGTGGCTGGACGAGAGCCGACCGCGACCGTCCGCCGCCATTGTAACCGGACGCACGTTCGCCGCGAAGGAATGCGGGGCGCACGGCGCCGCGCGGTGCGGTAGGTCTTGGACGTTTCTGCAAATCGACACGGGGACGCGTTGCCCCGCTCTCGATGGCCGGCATGGTATGTTGGGGAGTTGAGGATGGGCCAGGGCCCCTATTACGAACCCTATCGAGGAGGCGATATCGCCTGTCAAACATATTGTATGCGTTTGGCAGATGGTATTGACAGCGCTTTCGAATAGATCGTTCGTAGTAGGGGCCCAGCTTCGAATTTACTCTTAGATAGACTTAAGAAAACACCAACCCGTACGGAGACATCCAACGTCTATTCGCAGGGGAAAGCAATCTCAGAGCCTGAAAGTCAGCAATAAACTAGTTTTTTCTATATGGAGGCTGCTCGGGCGGGGCCGAGTTTGCCCCACCCCAATGTAATTACGGAGCGTGCGTCACGTCACGCCACGCGTTAGTCCGCCGGAGGCGTGATGGGGGTGGCGATGTCACGAGCCGTGGGCGGGCGGCGGAGGCTGTGTGGGTGACGTGACGTGAGTCAGCGCGCGGAAACTTCGGCTCGATCCAGACGATTTGGTGTGCATCCCATTGCACACCCACACCCACCGCCTACTCGGTTGGATCTGTACCGACTGAATTGGCAATAGAGGCTTTATCGCAAAGGATCCCGCGAGTTTGGCCTTATGAACGAGCCAATAAGATTTATATGAATTCCGAAATAGATAACATCGAGAGAGAGGCAAGTGCGTGTGTGGCGCCAGCGGCTGGACGCGTCGAGTCCATAGTCGCGACGCTGGGCCGCCGCGGCGTGTTTGTTTACTTGCGACGCGGAGGAGCGGCGGTGTTGTAACTGCGCGCAACTAACTGGATCAACTCCGCCTCCATTGCCGGCGCCCAGCCGCACTTTCTAACGCGACGGAGAATGTACGGCATCCATCGCCGCGCATATACAGATAAACGAACGCGGCGACCTTATTTATTTACTATTTACACTCGATAGCGTGCCCTATCACACATGAACGGATGTTTCCACCAAATCGACCAAACTCCACTTATGTATGTATCGGCACGTACATGTACACGCGTACTCGTGTATATGGTTCAAGTACGACGTTATCGCGGGCGTACTATTGATTAGTCTAGTTCTCCGCGCGTAACCCAAATAGCTGGGACGTTTTCACCGCATTGCGAAACACGTTGCGCAACTTGCGCAAGCGGCGCGGCAAAGTGCGCTGCGCAATTGTCGGCCTGAACGGTGAGTCGGCGGTTTCTGCCGAGAAGACCGACGCGCGACCGTGAGATCGCGGGCAGGCGGCAATTTTCAATGCACTCCCACCTATTTAGGTCGAGCGGAGCTGTGTCGACAAACGAGCAATCTAGCGGCGGCGGCCTCAGCTGTACTCCTCGAAGCAGTGTCGAGACGGCTCGGCGGTCGGCCCTCTCTGTCTGCCCGGACGCGCTCGGCAAGGACGTCGCTACCGGCTCAAAGTCCGGCAGTCGAGGCTAGTGCCGCCGCATTGACGCTGCGAAAATGCGCTCCGAGCCCGCGTCGGGCGGAGCGGCGGGCCGGAGGAAGTAGCGGCGCGCGGGGAGGGGACGGTATGCGGAGCGGCGCGGCGTGGGAATGCGCGCCGAAGTACCGTTGCGCGAGCGGCGGAATGCGAGACCCACTTGCGGGTTGAGTCACGCGGTCGGCTTCTCGCGCGGCCGCGGGTGGCCGGCCGCGGAGCCTGCTCATTCACTTTCGGTCGGCGCGATGCAAGTCGAAGGGTCTCCGACAAGGTTGCAGGATGCGCCGGAAGCGGCTGGAGCGGTCCGCTCCGTGTTCCGAGAACATATCGGCGCCACGTCGGCCACCCGCGCTCCTTCCGAGAAACGAACCCTCGCCGCGGTGCCTTTAATTACTGTTTTATTTGGTCGAATCTCGTAGCCGCCGTCGACTCAACTGTGAGTTATTATTTGGGTTCGTTTGAACTCGGCCGCCGTCGCCCGCTCCTCCGCTCCGCCTCCTCCGCCCCGTCTGACCTTTGCTTAATTGGCTTGTAGCTAGTGTAGTGTGCGCAAGGTCGGGATCGCGTACGTCGTTGCTGTCGACTGGCGTACCGCGTGCCGCGCTCACCTCGCTTGGCTCAGACGCCTGGGCCAGCAGAGCCGCTCGCAACATTGCTAAGTAGGGCTTAGTACCCAATCGGTCGAACTAGTTCGATTATGCGCGCGGGGAAGACATTGTTTTCAACTTTTTATTGTCTGTTGAGAACCCCTTTGCCTGCTCATGTCAATGGTCAGCGTTTTTAAATTAATCTTGTCATTCATTCATTTATCAGTCACGAAATAAAGAAGGCCGCCGAAATAAACATTGTAGAGTTTGTGTGGCTTCACGTCGCCCGGAGTCACGTCTTGTTGTGATTGTTGACATCATTGCGATGGCCGGCGGAGGAGTGAAGAAATATTTTTTACCAAACTATTGAATGGCCTCCGCCGAGGCTGAATGGAGCAAGCCGCCTCATTTTTTTGTCGCCGCCGCATAGTTTTGTAAGATTAACGCTCCACTCGGGTGATTTATCACGCGACACTGACGCGTCCACCGACAAGTACATAATTACGAGAAATAATTCCGGAGGCCTTGCGGGCACCGTCGCGTTAATCTGGCAAAAGTGTACGGAGGTTTCTCGCGTACGGTGATCACGCCTGCAGTCGAGTGGGAAATGCAGTTGGAATGCGTCCAGGCGCACTTCACGACGAGGTTGCACCGGGCCGCGCACGCGCACGATCTCTCCGGAGTGACTCGTCATAACGGTCCAGACGCACTGGGACACGGGGGATATATCATAGGTCGGGTATTTTTGGAGCGTGAGTAAATTCCAGTGGCGGGTTATAAATACACTTGTTTACCAACAAGAGTCTTCATCATATTGCGTGCCCTGTGTGCCACCGCGGCCGCCGGTTCTTGGTACACATAGGACATATATTTCTCATTCAACGTTTCTCTCCATACCACTATTTCTATGTTTATTGCGGCAATCTCATTTGACAGCTTCGGCAGCCAGGCAGCACTGGGATCAGTCGAGTTCTAGCGGAGTGGATTCAAGGATGGTCGAAACGGCAATAATAATTTGTCCGCTTTTTGCCATCCAGTTCAGTGTAGCCGTGCAACATAAGAGAGGTCCCAGCATGGCACCTAGCTTCCATGTGGCGAATTTGATATTGACCATCTCTTGTTCGGTCACCGGCATGGTCATCATCGAAGTGAATGCGATGTGTATCCCAAATTAGTTCCGCTGGACAGATGTAGGTCGGTTATCTGTAGATCTCGTTTTCCATGATTACAACATAATAACATGCTAGCAGTACTAGTGAGCGCACGTCATTGCGTCGTGTTATCTCGCGTTATCTAGTGGCGTTAGACGCGTACGGCGGCGGAGGCGAAGGCGGCGCGCGCTGGCACTGGGACTTTCCACACGATACGGGATCTGGTGTGGAGCGGTGTATTGTTTGTATACGTAGACATACTTAGCAGATAATTAGGAAAGGTAAATGTGCTTCATCATGCACTCGCCAGCGTGAAATCAAAGTCTAATAAAGATAAACGAAAGCATTGACGAAATACAAATGTATCTAGGATGTAAAATGCTGGCTAGTATCAAATAATACTGCCTTCCTTATTCAAAAGGCGGTAACTACATATAACGCGTATGTAGTTACCGCATTTTGAATAAGGAGGGCAGAATACCTAATATAGCCGGCTAGTATGTTTGAAGCGACACCACGACGACTACCGAGCTACGAACGGTTTCCGGGATCAATCGCACCAAGATACCCATCCAGGCGTTGCCGATGTACCCTGGTTGGAGCCCGTGTACGCTCCGCGCCAGCGCGTCACGTCACGCTCTAGTCGCGTACGAGTGCTAATCGAATTCAGTGCCACGGCGCGGCGCAGTCCCGCCGGGCCAACAATACGGAGCGACTTTATTTTAGCCGCGGACGGTATTTTTAGCCGGCGCGGAGCGTCGCGGTGAGATAACGGCCGCGATATAAATATCGAGCGATAAAGACGACCGAGGAGGCGGGTGAGTTTCGGCGACGTCGCTCGCCGCTGCAGTCGCGCCTCGCGCCGCTTCGGAGCGCCCTCTTGCATTGTTACTCGCGAGGTCCGTTAGCGCGCGAGCGAGAGGGCCGCGCCGTCCCTCTCCGCTTTCGATGGACGGTCACGACTCTCGCCGCGCTCTCGTCTCGGGAGGCCCCGCGAGAGAGGCGAAAAAAAACGCGCCAAATTGGAACGGCGCGCACCGCTCGAGTGTTTACTAAAAATCGGGCCCCCGTCGTCGTCGAGTCAGTGCTCCGCGGCCGGTGTAACGGTACGGCCTACTTCACTGCTTCGACTGAATCAATAATAATTAGCTGGCGCGCGGCGGTGTAGGAACTCCGTCCGGCTCGGCGTGTGAAAGCGGCGGCGAGGAGCGTGGCGGGCCGTCCCGCACGATCGTTTGCGAATATTTTGGCGAAACGGCCGCGGAGAGAAAGCCTCTGTGAAGCCGCCGCCGCTACTTGTCTCGCATTTTTGACATTCCACGATCTCGGATCGATGTAACGTGGACTTTCTACAGCGCGGGAGCAGCGCGACCGATGCGGAGTCTGTGTTTGCGCACCGTAACTCGGGAAAGGCGCGGTATCCACCGGTAGAGGGAATTGTCACTGTCATCCGAAAGAAAGTATTCACAAGAGAACGTGCGCGCTGCAGCGCACGGCGCCAATGGACACAAAGCGGGCCATTCATCAAACCGAAGAAAATAACTTTCCCGACTTTCTCCGCCACCTTTTCCCTCTGGAATGCGAGCTCAATATTTAACAGTAAGTGTCGAAAAGTGTAAAGTCCAATAATGAATTCGAAACCATAGCGTATAAAATATTTACTACCACATACCTAGTGCAACTATGTGAACTGTAGCAATCCGGTTAGGCGTTACGCGGTGACGGCAATCATGAGTTGTGTCACGTTTTGTCTCGTGCGGCAAGATGCGGCACGGACTGCGGCCGTGCACTTCCTGGTCCGTATCACGGCAAAAATATATAAACATGCCCGAGGTCGTGGCGAATACGTATTTATCGTTTTACTGCCGAGTGCACGCGTGCGCAGTAAAATGGTCGCGTTTTACGAGGGAGTACTCTGCGCTAGGCTCCGTTCACACTGGGTTCGAAAACAAACCGTGTCGCGCTTGTCAGTTGGTTGCGGGTGCTCCATCGTTTACCTACATTTCATATTCTGTCAATTTTTTTTCAGTCATTTCTATTTAATTTTATTCGGAATGAGGTTTCGCTTTTCCGAAGCATCTAAACGAGAGTTTTATGACGAAATGTCCTGACCCTTCTTCGGGCGGTTGAGTGTGAATCCAGGCTCAACGTACACGTGTCGTAGATGGCCTCCGAGTGCATTCGCATTGTTGCACAGCGCCAGTGCACTCCGAGGGCTGACCTGCGGGTACGCGACAGAAGGGTTGGGAGGGTGGTTGTGAACTGCAACCAACCTTCCAACGTACAAACAGATCCGGATAGACATATCAGATCCCAAACATTAGATGTCATGAGTCATTAAATCATTTCCTTGAAAATAGTTGCCCAAACGTGTGGAGACGTGTGAGTCAGCTAGTGACGTAACGGACGGCTATCTCAACGGAACTACCGCCAACACGGTGCGGACCGTTCGTCCTTCCCAGCACGTGTCACTTGCCGACGGCTCAATACGGTCACACTGCCGCTGGCACATTCCGCAATAGTGTGGAAAAAATGCGCTGACATGCACTCCAGTGAAATCCGACGACCGAGTATGACTCTTGTGGCCAACTCGCGCAGAGCTTTTGAGCTGTTTCAGCTCGAATGTTGCAAGAATAACCGTAAATCTGTGTCAGTCGACAAGGTCCCTATGGCCACTGCACGTGTGGAGTGCTACGTACGTGCCCTATGAGACTTGCGCATTCCGTGTTGGCGCCGTCGCTGCCGGTCTGATTTGCTGGACGGAGATTTTTACCTTATGTAATGTATGTATTTGGAGAGTTTGTGGTCCAACCAATTGATGTAGTTACCAATTGTCTGTAGGAAGATGCTGACCCTGGGACGTTGTGATACCGCGGTGAGAGCAACGGCCTTTGATATAGCTTTAACTGGGCACATAATATTCCATGTGACCTTTGACTTGTAAAACACGAGTAAACAAATTAAATTACTTCTTTCTTCGCTAAAGATAAATCTTACACTGTCAATAGGTATCTGAAAGGTGAGTTACCACGTTGATTGCGCGCATGCCCCGGACTGGCACTATCGCCATTAATGCAACACTTTTTTTGACGGATGGGTGCCAAAATAACTTGCCGACACGATTATTGCGACACAGACATCGATAGAGTCCAGAGACGAACAAAACATAACATCAACTAGCACGTCTTCGATTTAACCGGACGAATGCAAATTGTCGAGTTCCTTCGGTCGTCTCATCCGCGCCGTGCCGGCCGGAGACGGGGCGGACGCAAAGGAACGAACGTGCTGGATGGGTCCGGCCTCCGAGAAGGCACGTTCAGCGTTCGGAGTGGCCACTCGCTGCCTCGGAGGCCACAAAGGGACCGCTCTGTCCGGCGCGGCGAGAGCGTTACGCAAGAGAGCGTAGGAGCCGCCGCGTCTGGGAGTGCGCTTACGAAACCGGGCCCGCGGCGTGTGAAAGTTGTCCGCATCTCCGTTGGAAGCCCGCGGCCGTACGTTCACTTGTCAAAATATGCACCGCCTTTCGTCGGTCGGAATTCACCCTCCTTCCGTGCGCACGTGGGTGGTGGACGTTCTCCTCGTACGACGTTCCCGGACAGGCGTGAAGGGCTCAGGAACGCGCCGCCGTTCTCGACGATGAAGCGACCGAAAGAGAAATGACGACCCGGTAGCGCACCGCAGGCGAAGCCGGATGTGTTTCGGCGAACGGGTCGCGCTGGCGGCGGAGATAGCGGATGCGGCGGTGCGCGGCAGACAGCGTGTTGCCGCGGAAGCAGTTAGCCGCCCCTCCACGGCGCCGCGCCGGACGCTCAATGCCAATGACTTTGCACCGCGCCGTAAACAAGCGCCTCGGACCGACCAGTTGTCGGTAGATCTCGCGCGGATGCGGCCGCCGCCGTCATATCGCGCGCCCGAGTAGTCCGACCGGTCCACGCTCTTGAAGTCGCTGCCAAGTCGTATGTCACATATATCTATCGAGGCTGTGTCGAGAAACAAAACTCGTTCTTATGGCGTATCGCAAAGCGGAGCTAAGTGCCGACGCGTCCGTTGCGAACCTCCTGCATCTTGTGAGTCCCCTTAACGATCGGTCCGTGTCTCCGGGGTGTGCATAGGAAATTGGCAACGTTATAACTGACGTTGTGTTTCCGTTGTTGCAGCTGAACGTGCGCGCGAACAGCCCTGTCCGCGCGCCCATCGCCCAGGCGGAGTCGCCTGCGGGCTCGCCCGCAAGGATGCAGCCATCGCCGGCTAGCGAGGCGCCCGCGCCCGTGGCCGCTCCGTCGCCTCCCCGCGCTCGCCCTAACCACAACAAGGAGAATACGCCCGGCGCCAACAACAAGACGGCGCCGCCGCCCGCGCCGCGCTCGCCCGCCGCCAAGCGCTGTGCCGACGACTACATCTTTGGAAAGATCATCGGCGAAGGCTGCTTCAGCAATGTCTACCTCGCCAAAGATATCCACACCGGAAAGGAATATGCAAGTGAGTGGCCTTTCCCTCCTGTCCGTCCTGCCACGTTACAGTACCATGAGACTATTAAATACTTCCCAATCTTTAATGTGTCGGCGTCATCTGGCGTAATTTGGCTGACGTGCTTTTTTTGTTTCCAGTCAAAGTTTGCGACAAGAGACACATCATCAGGGAGAAGAAGGGCGAGTACATCCGGCGCGAGAAGGATGCGCTCAACATGCTTATGGACGTACCGCACGGCTTCGTGAAGCTCTATTGCACCTTCCAGGACACTGACCGTCTCTATTTTGTGCTCTCATACGCCAAGAACGGCGAGCTGCTGCCGCACATCAACAAGGTCGGCTCTTTCGAGCTCAACGTGGCCAAGTTCTACGCGGCGGAGCTGCTGCTCGCCCTGGAGAAGATGCATGCGAAGGGCATCATCCACCGCGACCTCAAGCCCGAGAACATACTCCTCGACGAAAAGATGCACCTCCAGGTCGCCGACTTCGGGACCGCCAAGATCCTCCGTCCTACGCGCGGCGAGGAGCACCGCCACGAGAGCCGCGGCCCCGACGACGCGAGGAGCCGCAAGATGAGCTTCGTCGGCACCGCCCAGTACGTCAGCCCCGAGCTGCTCAACTACAAGGAGGACACGAAGGCTTCCGACCTGTGGGCGCTCGGCTGCATCATTTACCAGATGGTGTCGGGGCTTCCGCCGTTCCGGGCGCCCAACGACTACCTCACCTTCCAGAAGATCCTGCGGCTCGAGTACGAGTTCCCGGAGGGATTTCCAGCCGACGCGAAGGACCTCGTCGAGAGACTGCTCGTTCTGGAGCCGTCGAAGAGGATCGGCGCGACCGACGGCGACGTGTACCACAGCATCAGGAAGCACCCTTTCTTCACCGGTATCGACTGGGAGGACCTCCCCGAGCAGTCGCCGCCGCACATCTACCCCTACCTGCCGGGCAACTCGTTCGAGCAGGAGCACCGCAGCGACTACATCGTGCCTGACCATCTCGAGCCTGGCCTCGGCAACTCGCAGATCGTGCGCCTCTTCGAGTTCGACCTCTCCACATCGAGAGGTGAGTCATTCCCTCGATCCCACTTCTCGGCGTTACCGCTTGCTTGCTCATGAATTTAGGAGCGGAAGGATCTTGGAGCGACTGACCTCCTTGTATTATGAATCAAATGTTTGCAAAATCATGACTCGTTTGTTTTCGCCGGCCGCCATTCACCGACCGGAATTTAACAACTGTGCCAGTGATTTCATTCTTCTCCGATGTGTTTACATCTCGGGGAATTCTCTCATTGTGTTAGAAAGTTGTTTTGTTCTGCGATCCGTCACCGCAGTGAGGTAGGAGCTGCTCGAAAAACAACTTTGATTCTTTATATCACAAATAAGTGGATGTTTCGGTCGCTTATCGAGCGGTGTCGAGTCGTCGACGGCGCGGCGGAGGCGGAGGCAGCGGCGGCGGCGCGGCGGCGCAGTGCCTCGGTGCGTGCGCCGGTCTATTTATATCCGCACCACAGTAATATTGTCTGCGAATGCGGCCCCGCTCACCTTGTGTCGCGCCCGGTGTCGCTCGCATGCACTCGCTATCTGCATGCGTCCGTCTGCTATCGCCTCGACTTTAACTCGTGGGTGACCTATAAGATAAGTCGTTTGTTTCATTCGGTCCCTTCGCTCTCTCGCAGTCTGGCTCGCGCCGTCGGCAGCGTTAGGGACTTGCAGTCCGGCAAGGTCGGCCGCGGCGCCGGCGCGACGCCGCAGTGCAGCGGAGCGTCGAGTAAGAGGCGCCGCCGCGTCCGTGACCCAAATGCCTGACGGCGAGCGCGTTTGTTTCGTAATTAATAAAAGCGCATTGGCGCGGCGTCTTTGCGGTAGAATCACGATCTAATGGTTCCGCACTGAAATGTATGCGCGTGGTGACTGCTTCCGTGCGCGGATTCGACGCGCATCGCGTTTCGATGCACGTACACTAGCTCAACTCGATAGCATCGTGACTGCAAGAGGCTGCCCGTTAGGCGCGTTACACCTCACACTCACACCCCGCTGCACGCGTGTGGGTGTGAAATGCGACCCGCGCGCGGTGTACGATCGGCGCCGCCGTGACGCCGCCGCCCGCGTCACACAATCACCTGCATTATCAGATCTGGGGCAAGAACATACTCGATGCGCGCTGGGAAACCTCGCACAACTCTGCGCGGATTACGCGCATAACGTTTGTGTCGAGCTGCGCTACGCTGCACGTCACACTGTGCACGCTAGCATTGACGGAGTTTGCAGCGAGCGAAGCGAACACCAACGAGTATGCCATAAAAACATGCGGTTCAAAGTACACATCGTACTTATTGCATTCAAGAGTTGCGTAATCAGCCTCGCTCGTAAACAAGCAATAATGATCTTTGCATCCTTTTTCTTTTTGTTCATCCTCGACTCGTGACGCGATATTCATTCACACGCTGCATGTGCGATTGTGCGGGCGGGATGTCCTTTCGTTATTGGGAGCCTCCGGCTTGTGTTCCGCGGGCGAATTGCGTTGCGCCGGTGAAGGTTGCATGTGTTGATGGCGACGCGACGTACCGACAGACACACGGACCGACACGCATTCCCGCGTCTCTAGTCACGAGCTCGCAGTCAGCTGGCGCGGAGGTCGTCGCGCGCATTCCTCGCAGTTGGCGCGACGGCGCATCATCTGACGGCGGCCCTTGCGATCCCTTTGTGTCGTGCGTTCGCATTTCACACTTGTTTTGGCCTGCATAAGTGAACAATAATTTGCCGATTAGGTTATGCATTCATGAGAACATAGTAACGGATGCTCGATATTTTCACTTATGGCATGTATGTATGGATATTAGTTCACCTTGGGTGACGCAAGCACGCGTTGGCCTAACAGTGAAAGATTGAAGGGGTGTACCCGGTTAAACGTAATCAATGAATGCTGGTTAAATACAACCTCAGATTAAACTTCCCTAGGGTTTTGTTTACACAGTAACACAGACATTCTTAACTATGTTTGAATATATAATCAACACTATAACTGTTTACAAAAGTCAAAGTATTTCACCTGTTCATCTTTCCTCCAAGCGGATATGTATACTTAACTCTTTTGTCGACTGTGCAGTCAAAATCGACTACATTTAACCATTCGGATCGCAGACTCTGAATAAGAATTAAAAGCTCGATTTACAATGCGATTCAAATAAGAATAGGACGGGGCTCGTGACTAACTTCACTCGAATTCGCGAGGGAAAGTACGCGGCAAAGTACTGAAGTTTGTGAAGTGAAGTGAGGGTTTTAGCAGTTTAACATTCAAAATGGCGGTGACCTAACCTATTCTTATTTGAATCGCATTGTACGCACGAATATCGAGCTTCTTACTCGAAATTCGCGCGTTTTCCGCAGCTGTGATACAGACGGCATCCAATCTCCAACGTGCGCTTTCCGTTGTCGCAGGCATCCTCAACATCAGCGCGGAGGAGCGGCGGCGGCGCCTCGAGAAGCAGCGCGAGAGCCGCTGGCACCAGTTCGTCGACGGCGAGCTCATCCTGAAGCAGGGGCTCGTCGACAAGCGGAAGGGGTTCTTCGCGCGGCGGCGCATGCTGCTGCTCACCACCGGCCCGCGCCTCTTCTACGTCGACCCCGTCAGCATGGTGCTCAAGGGAGAGATACCCTGGTCGCCGGAGTTGCGCGTCGAGGCGAAGAACTTCCGGATATTCTTCGTCCACACTGTGAGTATTCGAAAGAGAAGCGAGCCGATATAATTGAAACAAGGGGCTAGGTATATTTGCAAGCGTGGGATTAATGTCAGCTGTATGACGTCATCATACCTTTACACTCATTTAGTGGTATTTTCTTGTAGCGAAATCAAATCAAATCAAATTATTTTATAAAGTACAGTAGAAAAAACTTAAACTCAGGAAATAAGAGTTTTCCACGAATTTTGTAGTGCATACTTTGAATGTGGCCAAGTCTTTTGCTGAGATGTATAGACATTACTCGTGCTTGGCAAAAGTATGGCTTCCGACTGTCAAATTTGACATTTGTTCCATAAATTTAATGTCAAAACTGACAGTCGGAAGAAATGCTTTGACTTACGCCCGTTTCCACCACCTCCAGCTACAAAAATCCCAAAGTTACCATTCGGTTACACCATGAAAATATACTATATAACCGAAAGTTACTTATCGGATTTCATGTAACTGGAGGTGGTGAAATCAGGGTATAACCAAGAACTTCAGCATTACAGTTCGAAGGAATTAGAATGTTTTTGACTCCAAAAGAATCCCTAGTGGATTATAAGTAAACATTGGAGCATATCAATTTTATATGTAAAGTGTGGAGTTATTGAGCGTATGTGTAACGTTGTGTGTTTGTTGTCGACAGCCGAACCGCACGTACTACCTGGAGGACCCCGAGTCGTACGCGCTGGAGTGGAGCCGCGTGATCGACGAGGTGCGCCTGGAGACGTACGGGCAGGACACGACCTAAGGGCGCGGCGGCGGCGCGCCCCGTCCCGCCGCGCGCCCCGCGCCCCCCCCGCGATCCGCCCCTGAAAAAGTCGCGATCGAGCCCCACCGCGGCCCCTCCGCGCCCGCGTGCCCCTCGCCGCCGGCCCCGCCCGGACCGGAGCGCCTCGGCACTGTGACATTTGTACAAAGTGAACGATGCAACGTCCGAGAGCCAGCGCGCGCTGAAACTAAATGACTGATTCCTATTAGTGTGTCCAATTTCTTAAATTATTGTTTCGTGTAATGTTTTTTTAATGAATTAGCGAATGTGCCGAGAGTGTATGGCTGTAAATATAGAGATGGTCGAGCGTGGTTGTAGCGTGTCGCGCAGGCTGTGAGGCTGTGAGGAGCGGAGCTCGCCCGCCGGCCACGAGGGCCGTCGTTGCCACCCGCGTGTTCAGATCCGCCCGTTGGCCGTTAGACAATTTGTAGGTAACTTTATTTATTTCAACTTCAGCCAGCGGTGCGAGACCACTATGTCTAGAGAAACGTAAGTTAGGAGGTTGAGCCTCGTCAATATTTATATTAGTTTTAATTTGCCTTCGACGTGAGCCAGCGCCCGAGTATACAAGTAGCGTGCTCCTCCGGCACTGTAATCTCTACTCCTAGCCAATTGTATACGTCTCGTTAAGTAAATTCCTAGCACCGAAGGTGAATGATACCGGAACAGTTACTGCCACCGTTGAATCAAAATGCCGATTGGTAATCTTTTAGCAAAATTTGTGATTGTATCTAATTTAAATGAATGAATTGTATTGTATTGATGATTTTATTGTATGTGTTTGTGTTGTTTCCTCGGGGGTGATTGTTGAGGTGGTAGTGTAGTGTTGTGTTGTCCGGCGCACGGCACCTGGCCGGTCTATGTAGTCCGATGCGAGCGTTGCCTAGGCCTGCCCGAGAGAGAGCCGAGGTGTTGGGACGGAGCGAGCCCTGTACATTGTTTATTTGTTGTTTATCCGCTGCTCAAGTTACCTCCCGTTCGTCTAGTTGCTAAATTAGATTCGAACAAGACCTCGGTTCGCTTTCCTAGCAAATATTTAGCATATAGGAACTCCGCTGTTAGTTTAGTTACAATTTTATCTGATTCGTTCCGTTCTGTATGGACACGAACAATGTAATGAAAATTATTGTCTCAGGATACAATTCTCCATGACACTATTAATGAATATGCATTTAAAATTTAATCACCTGAATAACTATTGTACATTAATATAATTTTACATCCATTACAATTTGTGAGTTCCATAATTAATTACACTGAAATGAATATAAATGAAGTTGATTTTTGCAAATGTTTCGTTTTATTTCTATGAATGAATGAAAAAAATATTCAAAATACTATCGAGCACCTGGCACCATTTTTGCCCAGTGTTTGGAAAAATATATATTCCAAAAGTATGCCAGGCATGGATACAGGTATCTGCCAAGCTTCAGTGGGAAATGCTGGAATCTATCCGATTTTTCATAATACGAAAAGTACATATTATGTACACGGAATCCTTAATTATGAGTATCATATGCCCATCTCGCAATGCGTGTGAACCAGCCATCTACCGAATCTTTGATGACGATGAAGTTGTCTGATCACTTTATCTAAGAACAAATCCAAGATGATTTGTTTTAAATGTAAGATATGTATGAAAACTATGAAGGTCAAAGGGTTGCAACATATTTGCAACCTATGTACTCATGAGTAATGCTCAAGAATTTAATTCTATATATTTTCCATTGCTATTGCCTTACTTTACTCGAGCAAACACAAATTTATTGATATTGATAAATATGTTATTACAAGGATATTTTTTTATCAAATCCATAACAATATACTTCTCGTTATAAACAGCTGTGCATTGTTTTGATGATATGAAATTAATTTTGTCATTATATTTTTTTTATGTTTTCATCGCCATCTATTGTACACGCTGCACAATACACGAAAATCTATTCATTCATAGATGGCGCCAAAAATTATGCTTATTTGCTGCTCCCCAATCATAGATGGCGCGAAAAAGTATGCTTATTTGCTGCTCCCAATCATAGATGGCATGACTGTCGTGTCTATGGTTTGAGCGATGCCCCGTATCTACATCTCCAATTTCTCCGCCTCCAAGTCGCAAATCTTTAATATCTGCACCACCAATATCTCCGCCTCTAGACATTTCCTCAGACTTGGGCCTACCAGTCCAGTTTTGACGTTCCTGTGAATCGTATTCTACGTGTAGCGGTGAGCTACATAGTGTGTAACCTGACGCTGCGTCGTCAGCTTTTTTAGTAGAGGAAGAGATAGACTGCTAACGTCATACCAGTGATAAATAGGGATGATAAAATTCAATTGTTGCATTTCACATTATAGAATATATTCAATGATAGAAAGCAATGAATATCAATGCTGTTTTGTACTATTAATGACATTAAGAAATCGACAATGGATATGTGGATCACCGCTGATGACACACCTGTCCACAGAATACTGATTTGTTTCACATCATGAGATTTACACCTGTAAGTCACAACGCTTTCGTATTCATGAAATCATAGCCACGAGTCTTCCTAGTGTTGTCCCTTTTTAAACAATCTTATTAGAGTGCAATCACACAAAAAAAAATTAGATTTTTGATGACGTCAGGCGAAGGCGTTTCACTTTAATCTGTGACTATAGTCGAGCCGTTCTAAGAAGCGTTTTTTGACACAGCGGTGTGGAAGAAAAGCTAATGACTAAATTATGGAACAGACCACTTTACGCCGCGTTTTATATTTTTGGGACCAAATAATAACAGCTTGCTGATGTGTTTTTTTTTATTATGACTTGTAGATTATATTTTATTCTATATTGTGTCAATTAATTACTTAACAATGTATTAAATAATATAATTATGGACAAAATAATGGTACAGTACCAGCACGGGGAGTAAATTGCAATAGGGATGAGAACCTGCAAAATAATATCGACCATTTAAGTTTTAATATCTTTAATTTTCATAACTATTACTTAAATATTCTTATAAAGGAAAATCAAATAGATATCATCACAATTACCAATGTTGGCTTGTGAGAATGAATATTCGATCTCGGGATTTCCAGCTATTAACGAATGCCTCCTTCATTTCTTAAATTATATGTTTAGGCACATATAATAAATGGAAAGTTAATTGCAATATCATCTAGCTTTTTAGGGTTCCGTACCCAAAGGGTGAAAACGGAACCCTATTACTAAGCCTCCGCTGTCCGTCCGTCCGTCCGTCCGTCCGTCCGTCCGTCCGTCTGTCACAGGGCTGTATCTCATGAACCGTAACAGGTAGGAAGCTGAAATTTTCACAGATTATGTATGTATTTTGCCGCTATAACAACAAATAGGTAACAATTTAAAATAATAATAATTAAAGGGTTCCCATACAAAAAAACGTGTTTTATTTTGTAAATCTTGTGCGATGGTACGGAACCTTTCGTGTGCGAGTCCAACTCGCACTTGGCCGGTTTTTCTAGTCAGTTAACTTTACACCGCTGAAGAAGAAAGTCGAATCAGTCGAATAAAACTGACAGTAATCTTAGGTGAAATAGAATAATAACAATCGGCTTAGATTCACGATATTTGTACGTCGCCCTTTTTTTTCATTTTGGGTGGTTATTTTTTCCTTTTTTCGGTCCTCAATACTGTTTCTCGACTAAAAAAGTGGTGCTCACCACAAAAGTTGTCAATTACTACTCACGAAAATGTATGTGGAAGAGGCTCCTTTTAAGGTGTACAGCATAATGTTATCAAAATGTTTTGCTCCAAATATACAATGGTTAATGTTTGGAAAATTATTCCGTTGAAAGCTGTATATGTGCAAAAGATCTTGTATTTAGGTTATGAAACACCTTCCGAAATCAGATAATCACCTGTCCATCTGTATGAATGTGTTTTATTTTAGAGAAGATTGCCTATTATTAGATTTTTGCTTTTCCTTATTGAAATGTTATCGATATAAAAGTAAAACTGTGGTTTTTACCCTTCCCTATCCCTCATCTGTCAAAAAACGCTTCTTAGAACGGCTCGACTATAACTCGTTGTCGCTATCCTGCGTATTTACTCGTGAAAGCGAAAGCGAGAAGTTCTCGTATTCGGTTCTATTAAACTTTACGTAGAAAAAAGATGCCTACTTTTTTCTATATAGAGTTTGACAGAACCGAACATGAGAGCTTCTCACTTTCGCTCTCATGAGTAGATATACAGAATATAATCATGTGGTCTACTCATGAAAGCAAACACGAGAAGTTCTCGTGTTCGCAACGTAGGCATATTTTTTCCACATACCAAAAAAAAAAAAACATAGCAAACAGGAGAACTTGACATGAGCAAACACGAGAACTTCTCGCTTTCGCTTTCATGAGTATGCATATGCATGTTTCCTCGCTGCACTTATTATTCTGTGGTATCCTCTTTTTATGATACAAAAACACTCTTTGGTTGAAGAAACCCTTGCTTTTCCATAAAAATGAATAAAAAACTCATTAGTCTGTGCGTCACACAAACATCATTGGAGCGTTTACAAACTCTTTTATCATGGGTTCGTAGAATTAAAATAATCGGTGGAATTAAAAATTTTTTTACTCCACATACTGAAATAGCAACCTATTCAGTTGACTGCGAGCAGAAATAATGTCGGTTGCCGGCGCTGCTACTGGGCCTCGCGTGATTAAGTTCGTGGGGCGGACCACCAATTTCTGCGGCAAGACGTTGTGGGAACTTCTGGGGTCTCTGCGCGGCATGGGCGTAGGAAGGTTAGTGGAGCGCGGGGTGTACACGCGCTACCCCGAGCCCTGCTTCATGCGCATTGTGCGCGTCGAAACCTGCCCTGACGAAGTAAGAACTTGAATTTACTTGTAACATTGGTTTGTCCTTTATCCTGCTTACGTATGAATAGGAAAGCGTTTCCAAGACAGACGCTTTTAAAAAAATATATTTAACTACCAAACAACCTAACTATAAACGTACACCAAGAAAGAGCCCGCGGCTTGGAAAAAATGCCTAAATATTTTTTTTTTGCCTGAGGACATCAAAAGTGTAATTTGTTATTAGTATCCATAATAGTCATGCAAAATACAATATTAACAATTTTTGTCTAAATCTATATGGATTAAAACCATTCCGATAGACTATTCGGCCCGTGGTGAAACGGTTGCAGGAAGTAGACTTTTCGGTAAAGATAAGATGGCATGTTCTGTAATATTATGTATGAAATAAGTAAAATAAAAATATTTTAATAAAAAATGGACTAAATAGTATTATTAAGTATTTGTAAGTGCAGTGTTTAGTGTTTGGATGGAAATTTATGTTTTTATTGTAATATAAAAGTAAGGCCTTGTTCATGCTATCAGGCTCGTCTATGACGAGCCTGATAGCAATGTTAGTAATCAACCAACTTTATCCCTGCAAATAACAAGGGATTACTAATTATGTAATTACTAACAGTAATAGGTAGGCGGCTGAAATGCACACAGAGTGTGTATTTATTTTGCCGAGATATCAACAAATAGGTAAAATAAAAACATAATAAAAATTAAAGGGGAAAATTTAAAGAAATTAAATTTTGTACAATGGTACGGAACCCTTCCTGTGCGAGTCCGACTCGCACTTGGCCTGTTTTTTAAATTTATTGAGATAGTTTCCAATACTTTTTTATAAAACACGCACAAGGAATGGAGTTTGCGGCACCAGTTAACCTTTGGAGCGCGAACGACGCAGCATCGGCGTCCTGTACCGCGCTCCCGAATCGAATAAAAATCTATATCTAAGACACTTGTCAAGGTATCTTAAAAATAATAACTGTTCCATGTAGCTAGATAGTGCCTCCATTTATTTACGTTACTTTTGTAGTAGTTTGGTTCAAATATAAAATAATAAAAATCATATAACATTGACTTTAGATTTTTTTTAAATATTTTGTGATGTTACTCGAGGTTTAGGGTAAAAAAGATAAAGTTATGAAACAAATTTGTTTTTTATTTCGTAGTTAATGATAGCTGCTATAACATTGTGTCAAAAACTAATGACCCCGCCATACAAAAAATAATAATAATTTAGTTCCAAACATCGCGAACACAAGCGACACTTATTGTTTTTCAAAATAATATTTTAGAATTTATTATAAATTATTTACGATATTATCTCAGTTGAATTTATTTTTAATTTATTGAATAATGATGGAAGAATATTTACATAAAATTTTTGTAAAGAAAAAGTTTACATAACATTTTCAGTAAAGGAAAACCCCGAAAAATCTCTCTACATTACTAACGGTCTAATTAGAATCTAATCTAATTAGAATCGAGTTAGATTTTATATCATCATAAACTGTTATATATACACATTTTTTTTGTGTAAGATAATGTTATAATATGTAATCAAAAACATTTTATTTTGAACATTAAAATTCGGCTATAAAATTGCACTCAGCGCACTCATACATGCAAACGCTCCACTTGAACACACGTCGGTGAGCGCGCGCTCTATCTATAGATAGGTGGGCGCGCGCGTTCTATCTATATAGGTAGGCACTTACTCAGCGTGACGAGGTCGAAACTTGTTGCTGGAGTAGAAGCAGGCTTCCGTGACACGAAGCATTGGTGACATGGTCTTTGAAATAAAACACGTAAATATAAGTTCATAGAAATATAGCAGCACAAGTATATTTTTTAACATTTTGTAAAAGTGAAACCTAAAATGAATAGAAATTCGAATTAGCGACGGATGGTCAAAAAAACACCTAATGATTATATCTGAAGTAGAGTTTGTGCGTTGTCTGTCCGTCCGTCCGTCAGACACCTCCTCCTATTATTGAAGTTACAAAATTTACAATGTATGACGAAAACAAGTTTTGACATGACAGGTAGGTAGATCAGGTCGGGCCATCTAGTTTGAGGGGTCGCATGATGAGTCTAAGACCAGAGTTTCCCAAGATATGACGAAAAAAATGTTTTGAAGTTGTTTGACATGCATGGCAAGTGCTCCCGTGCATGTCGCAAGTATATTTTAGGCATCTTTCGTGTCCACACACCACCCGTTAGCATGAGAACAGGTGCGACATGCACGGCAGAATTCGGCGAAATGTAATACAGCATGCACGGCAATTGACCCAGTGTGACTAGTAACCAAAAACCGGCCAAGTGCGAGCCGGACTCGCACACGAAGGGTTCCGTACCATCGTAAAAGATTTAACATAACAAAATCACGATTTTTGTATGGGAGCCCCCTTTAATTTAAATTATTTTTCAATTTTACCTATTTGTTGTTATAGCGGCAAAATAAATACGCACTCTGTGAAAATTTCAGCTGTCTATCTGTTACGGTTACTGAGATACAGCCATGGGACAGACGGACGGACAGACGGACGGACGGACGGACAGCGGAGGATTAGTAATAGGGTTCCGTTTTCACCCTTTGGGTACGGAACCCTAACAAGAATACTATGTAACAGAAACAAATAGTACATATTTTTAATTCTATTCTATTACCAGATGCGTCTTGCCCTATGGAAATGTATGCAGATGATGCAATGGGATTACTTATTAGATATACCAAACGATTTCAAAGCAACAAAATTTGGTATTATAACTCCACGCTCACGAAGTTCCTGAGATCTCGACAAATGAATTGAATCACACTTGACCAACGGCCAGCGGGCGGCCGAGCGGCCGAGCGGCCGACACCAATACACTCACAATGTTTATACTACAAAATATGATTTTCTAGATTTTCGGTCTTTTTTCCATTTTTATGTAAGAAAACATATCAAGTGTGATACATCACCGGATTCTACACAAAATTTGCCACAATCCGGACTAATTACATTCAAGCAAACGTAATTTTTTGTAAACAAATTTTGTAAACAAATGTGATAAATCTTTGAAATCTGAACATGCCAAAAAACATTGAATTTTTTTGCTGCCTACAGAAATTGCAAAAACCTATAACCACTGCATTGATAGATAGCTGAATATATTACAATTTCATTGATATAAAAAAAATTACAATACTTACGTAATATTTTCGTCAATCATCCTTTTCAGCCGGCACAGAACCACGCGCGCAAACGTATCTCGGTCGACTGGCCAGCGAGACGAGCCGCGCGGATTTCAAAAAAATATTTTGTTTTACGAAGTTGCAGCTATTGGGTCGCGGTTTAGCCAATCAAAAGCGTCCTACACTCCTCAATCCATTTGAAAAAGCCAATCATAGACCAGTAAATCTATGCCCACACAAAAAATCGCCAATCAGCGCAGATAGCGGGAGCGCGGCAGAGGACGCCTATGCGGCGTCGTTCGCGCTTTACGGGTTAATCATAAAAATTAAATATGCCCGTAGATGTCGTCGCCTAATAATTTATAGGATTTCAGGTTCATTGGAAATCAAAAGATTTGTGCTCTAGATGGCAATGTGAAAACATTGTCACGCACAAACGGTTGTAGATTTAGCTGATCGAGGTATTAATCACTTGCAGGAGCGGCGGCGTGTACGCGTGTGGGTGGAGAAGACGTTTCGCGGCCGCAAACTGCCCAACCTAACGGAGATCCACCGAACTTCGTACAAGCCCGACTACCGGCTCATACCGCGCCATGAGGAGGCCCGCTACCTGCAGAACCCACTGGTGCACCAAGAGCCAGAGTTGGTGCTGCCGCGCACTGTCGAGATGCCACCGCTCATGAAGGAATCGATCTGCGCCGACTACAAGAAGAAGGGATTGCCGGTAATATTTTACTGTTTGTTTAGAAGAAATTTGTGCGTCTCCATAAAGATTAACAAATATATGTTTTTAACATTTCAAATTATACACAGGTAACATGACACCTATTTTTATCGTCTTGACCAAGTTAATTTTTGAGGGTAGTTTCTTTTAATTGTGTCGGAAGAAACTGCATAGAAACGACTTTTTCCATTTCTGGATTGTGCCTGTATCTTTCCTAACTGAACTGAAATTTCTCTAAAATTTACAAGCGACCTCCCTGGGACTGATTTTGATTTTAAGGTAATTAAACTGGCTGCTCAATCTCGCAGTGAAAAGTAGAATTAAGTTTACAAAATTAATGCAAGATAGCAAGGTATAGAAATGAGATTGTTGAAGCACTGTCCCCGCGCTCAAACTTTCCCTTAAATCCATGCAATAACTTATGCCAGGCACAAACTGTCTTTTTGCTTTTCGCGAACTGTACCTTTTTCTATCGTTTTGGTTTTGACCTAAGATGCATGGCTGAATGTTTTCACACCTATAGAGGTTTTACGATGGAAACTGTAGCCAACCCCTCTCCAAAGTCCATATAGTAAAACAATTCACAATTTTCTTGATGGGTCTAAATCGTGCTTCCAGAAGCTTAAGTTCGCTAACAGATAACTCCACTTTCGAGCATTAGCGTTGTGAGATAACCCTGGAATCATAAAAAATTGTACCAAATTTTGTGTTATCTCAAAACGCTAACACTCGGGAGTGGAGTTATCTATTAGCGCACTCAGGCTTCAGTACAATCTGAGTCCTGGTTGAAATGTTGAAGCTGAACACTATTGTTTTCAGATTCCAAGTGAGTTCCGGATGCCGCTGAGTTACAACCACAGTCCAAACCGCATGAAGCGCATCGCGCGGGACGATGAGCAACCAACTGTCGAATTTGGTATAGGGCTCGGAACCCCCGTGAGTCCCTCCTTGTATGAGGGGGTTCCGTTGCAGTGAACCTGTGACCGTTGTGTACACGTAGCTAATAAATTATTTAGAATAGGTTGTTTATAATATTTGCTTTATTTAAATCAATGTCTAGCGACGTTTACATAATAGTTTGTCATCCAGCAGTCAATGTTCAATTTCAGCAATACTGGGAATTCGCGCCGGTCGATCCAGCGATCTCTGTAAATAGAACATTCGTTCGAAAGGTTCATGTCAGTAATTGTAGGCAGGAGAACGTGGTGTCTCTATTGAACAAAACTGGTCAAGCGTGAACATGTTCACTTGCCGAGGGTCCCGTCACTGCTGAACATGGAAGAAATTCACTTTCGCCTGAGGATTATTTTTCAAATTTGTATAAAATGAACGCTTCAGAAATTTAGCTTTTTCTCAAAAAGTATGACGTTTTGAGCAAAACTTATTAGTTGGTGCACAATTACATAATTTTTTTATGTTAAAATTGGTAAAATTTTTTTAATTTATAAACGACTGTTAATAAGAGAACAACTCGGGACAAAATGCTTGTGACAGACACCGGAGTCAGACATAAGGGTAACTTTTTTCGCCTTTTACAACGGGAACCTAAAAAAAGGCCAAAATTAACAAAACAAGATTAGTAGTGAGTATTAGTTATGAGTGGGTACATTACATACCTTGGTGTGGTGCAGTTCCTTGCTAGAAGCAAACTTTTTTGCGAGTAATGGATTGGAAGCAATGTTCGGATTGCTTCTCTCAAGATGCAGTTTCTGAAATATGTTGGAGAAATAAATTATTCTAACGCTGTTGCAATATTTTGCTTATGATAAGTAAGAAACAAAGGAAATAATCTCAACTGAGCATTAGTATAGCAGTACATACATAATACAGCATGGATACCCAATAAATGAAATGTATAACATAGTTATTTTGCTTACTATTAATTTTCACTGTGGGCCTTCGAAAATTTAGTAAACTGTTAATATGTCATTGTAATTTCACATAAATATATTCAATCATGTTCATTACAATATCACAGACTAGTTTCACTGGCCACCCTCAGTGATAAAGCTACTTAGATTATCACGTCATATATGGTTAAGCACTAGCGTTTACAATTAATTATCGCACTAACCTTCTTGAATTAATTTTCATAAATCTAGTAGTACGACACGCCTTACTTCTCTATTTCATGTAAAAAATACTTCATCAAAAGAAGGTATCAGAGCACACCTTCAATAAGAAACTGTCCACGGGCGATATGTGGCATTCTGTCATGTTTAACTTTTTAACCGACTTCTAAAAAAGAAGGACGTCAATGCGTTGAAATGCTAGGATCGGATCATTGGTGTTAATTGTTTACTTACGGTCCCAGATACGGTACCGATTTACGGTCCCAGAGTTCCCAGCTAGTGTAGTCAACAGCTTGATGTTGCAGAAGTACGAACTTGCTTGAAGTAAATGCTGATGGGCTTTTTGTATCATATGCTTAGCTTCTTTTTATAACACGATTATCTCTTCTTGGATACTATTGCTTAGAAACTTATTGCATATAGTTCCATAAAGGCATAAGTAAAAAAATATTTGTTTTTATATAAAGATAAGTACGAGGAATTTCGATAATCAAAAAAATATACTTGTAGATTTATTTAAAGCCATATTTAAAAGACAACAAATACTGGGAGTTTGGTTGACAACTTACGCCTTTTCCCGTGGCGGGACATTCTCCGATGTTTCGAGCTGATCATTCATCCCGTTGTCAAGGAGGCAGCCGACTGACAGCTAGCAGCGAAACCAGCTCGAAACGTCGGGGAATGTCTCCTCCCGCCGCGTGAAAGCCATAAGTTTTCATACATATTCAACAGCCGCGGTAATCTCAAAAGTATCATAAATAATGGGAGCCTCAGAGAAATATAAGTATATGATTAAAAAACAGCTCAAGAATCAATTTATCTTTCTTCTTTTTAAAATTTCAAAATCAGGTGTAGTTATATTTAAAAATAAAAAAATGTTCTTTCACTTACACCCTGAATGTAATCCGGTGCTAACACCTCCTTAATTTAACGCTTACATTTTTGTCATTGTATATTAACCCTGTTAATAATAAACCTAGATCATCAGCTGATTAGTTATACAATGTTTTGTCCTTTGCATTGACAGGCAGTTTCTAATTCGAGAGAAAGGGACAAAACATTGTATAACTATTCAGACGATGATCTGGGATTATTAGTAGCAGGGTTAGTCTTTCGTATTGCAGTATTCATCCAAAATGGACAATGAGTTAAAACATCATCGCGCGCCGTTGCTCTCCAATTTGAATGCAGCGGCACGTTGACGTACCATCCAGAAGTCTCTCATCTCGTCGACGTCATCACGCTTCTGCACAGTGTAGCGGCGCCAGTGCGCCTGCAGCAACGTGGCCGCGTACTCCGCCGGCCACATCCACGACTTGGGGTAGAGGTCGCGGGGCCTGCAACGTGCACACTGCATGTGACCTGCGCTCCATTGGGACTACGGAGGAGAGAGGTAGAGAGGAGATGTTGTTAACTCATATTACTAGAAAACGCAGTGTCGCATGTGCGAGGGTAAGCGGGGGGAAAAACACTTCATGGTGGGGTCATGCACCTCCTATTTTTGCTAAATCCATCTACCGGTAGAACCGGTATTCTGGTAGCAGCTGTTTCAAGAGCTATTCTTAATAGTTACAAGACTACAACTAGATGGCGCCTTTTTCATTTTACCGTCAGTTTTTTCAATAAAAAAACCTTCGAAATTTAAATCTATGCATTCGCGCGGATTCAAATAATTTTGATTTAAAAATGTCATAAAAATTTGCATCATTAGATCAACATTTCTTACCGTGCAAAGAAAATTATTGCGCGCCATCTATCAGCAAATAGCAAGACCAATACATCGATACAATGTTCGAATATTGACTCAAATTATGAAATATGAGGTTTTTTACTGACAAAAAAACGTAATTCCACCTGAAGACTTAAGATATTTTTGTCCTGTGTAGTATTTGCAACATTTTACACAAAATCTCATTGTGCAATCGACTGTTTACCGAAAATTGCGCCGCAGACCACAATATTGTCCCACAACCTAACACCGCCAGCGCCATGTCGCGAGTGACGTTAAGCCACGCCTTCTTATCGCGTGGACTGTGACGTAGAGACCCACTTGGTGGACACAGACCCAGTTTGCTTAGACCATCTTCTCCGTGATTGGGGTGCTCTATACATCACGTCGATGTGAAACTCTCGCGTAGCCCTCTTTTTAGTGATAATTGCGGTAGCCCTGGCCAGGCGGTTCGCTTACGAATTAGCTCACTTCTGATGTTTTTCAATTCCAACCACACGAAAGAACTGTACGAGACGTTATTTAGCGCAACTAATATTCAATGTTGTGAGTCTTTAATTCGTAAGCGACCTCGCTGCTGCTATATGGAGGAGTTCGTCGACATTCGCGTCTTTACTCGACAGGTCGTCGGACAGGTTCACAACACAGTTATTCTTAACACATTGAAGGATAAGGACGCTAGATATTTGGTTCAGATCATATGGTTTTATAAAGTTAAGTATGGAATGGCTCCAACAATATGAGTTGCATGAACATCTAATCTAAATAAAACATTTACCTTTTGTTGAGTTCCTCTCTAACCCAGGGCATGTTGAAAATGTGATCGTTCTTCTCTATGCGCTCCGGGTAGCGTGGGTTGCTGTTCCACAGCTCCTTGATAGCAATACATGTCAGTATTCTGAGCTAGCAATGGATTCAACATTCATATAGGTATTGAATTATTTGCAGACTACTAGCCGCAAGCTTCATGATTATTGATGACAGGAGGAACCCGGCAGCCTAGAAGCACTGTAAGTACTATTCCAGGAGGTCACATTTTTGATCACGATAAGGTAAATGGCTGAATCGTTCACAGGTTAACTAACCCTCTGATGCTAAATATGTCGGTAGCAAACTATCTCTTCGATGCAAGTTTGTAATTTCATAATTTTAAAGAGTTGCAAAATAGCTATAAACGACTGTGGCGCCATCTGCCAGAACGCACACACCCCCTTAATACAAGTGGTAGCCGAAAATGGCTTATAACTCAACGTGACATCAAGGAATTTTGTCCGTCCTCGTATAGATGGCGCTACGGTCATTTGTAGTGATTTGAGCTAAACTCCCATTGCCTTATATATTACTTACTTTTAAAATCATTGTAAACTTTAGTGGCCAGCATACCAATCTATATTATCAGTAAATACAATACAATCTTAAAAAATATAGAAAAGGATAGAATATGTAAGATATTTATATGGCATTATGCAAAACGGTGTCACCACGTCAAAAGTTCTCATGAATGTATGTGTCACGTGTCTTCGAAAGCACAACCCGACTTATCTCCCTAACCTAACCTAACCCACCTGATTCACCCAATATCTGTAATTAGGACTACTTTTTGCACACGTTCTCAATTAACCCCCCTGACTTGATAGCTGGATCCGCCCTTGAATGTGGATCATTTTTGCTATGCCGCCGGTCACCTGCGCGACCTGGTCGATGCCGTTGAAGAAGCACTTGGTGTCAACCGTCGCGTTCCAGAGCCGCGCCTTTGTCAGGGCGCGCGCCAGCGCCGGCAGCAACCGCGGGAATACTCGCTCGCGCACGTACTCACTCTCCGTGTCTGCGGTGGAGACGGGGTGCGGTGAGGACAAGAACGTTAAAAAGGAATGGACGCAAGATGGCAACTGCGTGGCCGAGTATTTGCCTAAAGGGGCGAACTCCATACAACGAAATCATAGTGATGTCGACTACGTGCGCGACTCGCGGAGATATAAAACCAAAGTTTGTTTTATATATTCATGCAAAAACAACAAAACTATGAAAAATGTGAAGCATAACAAACCTAAGATAGGTTAGGTTAGTGAAGGTTTCAATCAATTATTTTTGATATTTCTTTGTAAAACTGATAATAACTGTTATGGCGACGCTTTTTTTTTATAGTTATAGTGAACTATGATATCGCGTCATTCCTTTTAACATTCTTGGGCGAGGGCATGGCGAGGCATGAGGAACGGCGCCGAGGCGGTAGCGGCGACCAAAATTGCTTCAAGCTGTCGGCGTCGACTGCTTGAAGTTGTCCCCACACGACAAACTGCAGTTTCAATGGACTGCACGAGAAGTTCGCTTGCAGTCGCACTCAAAAAGATGTAGTCGCGCGCAGTCGAGTTTCGCCGTGGCGTCAACGTGCCATCCCAGGACCTTTTTCTATTTCTATATTGCGCAGCGACATTGAAATGGATCGAAAACACAGGAAACACGGAATAGTCTCTTCGAATATTGTTTATTCGATGCGATGGTACCAAACTGGGCCGGACTAACCCTACCCCTTAAAAATAAAAGACAAAAGACGTAAGAAATTATGTAGGATCCAAAACACGAACGACAAATCCATTATTCCATCGAATCCATAACTTATTAACCGCTGTTTAAGTACCCACAAGTACTTTGCTAGCAAAGTGTATTGTAACCCTCGCCAAATAATATATAATAAACCCATCTTTCATCTTTCCCATTACATATGCTCGTTTAAGCACATAGGTGACAGCTAGATGCATACTTTAGGGTTCATGTTTTCTGACGGATGGCATTAAATTTTCAGCTGTGTCGAAAAAACCGGCCAAGTACGAGTCGGACTCGCACACGAAGGGTTCCGTACCATCGTACAAGATTTAACACAAAAAAAATCACGTTTTTTGTATGGGACCCCCCTTTAATTATTATTATTATTTTATTTTACCTATTTGTTGTTATAGCGGCAAAATAAAGACACACTCTGTGAAAATTTCAGCTGCCTACCTATTACAGTTCATGAGATACAGCCCTGTGACAGACGGACAGACGGACGGACGGACGGACGGACGGACGGACGGACGGACGGACGGACGGACGGACGGACGGACGGACAGCGGAGGCTTAGTAATAGGGTTCCGTTTTTACCCTTTGGGTACGGAACCCTAAAAATTCAATACCCTCACTACCTACTTGCCATCAGACCTAGATAATCGTAAAGATCTCACTCAGGAACGGTCCCTTCACAGTGTGCTCCTTCCTCCTGTCAATATGTAGCAGCACTTCTCGCTCCTTCCGGTCGCTCTCCGCCAGGATCTCATGCCAGTCGGCCCTGTAGCGTCTCTCGCACAATATCGGATAGTTCACCTCGGAAGTCGGCAAACTTACGGGGAGGGTAAACTCCGCAACCAAGAATGCTATGTCGTCGCTTTCGCTTTTCGTTGCTTTGGACTTTCGGTAACTGGATGACTTCATCTTATTTTTTTTAAGCGTGGAGCCTAAAATAGTAGATCTTGAATCGTTGTTTCCTCTGATGCGCGATGCGATAAACATAAAACATCTATTATTGCCCATGGAGGTTGTTATTGCCTTGTCCCAATCTGAACAATGTGTATGTCATTGCAATGACATCTGACAAATTATTTAGACAGTACAGAACTTGAATTTTCTTTTACGGCCAAATTGTGGTTGCAAATAAATTTAAACTCAAAACTTATCTGAAACCACTGAAAACAAACAAATGTTGATAAAAACAGAGTTGTAAATCGATCTTTGGATAAAACTGAGAAGATTCACGTACTTACAGAAGGTGGAATCATGACAATTTTTTTCCTAGGCTTTTTTTTAAAAGTAGATAACTTGGTGGTGGTAGATTTCTCGTATGGTTTTTCCATACTGAATAATACATATCATTCACATAACACAAAACTCCTCCACGCAAATGTTTCGATGCTCAAACAGACAACAACGCGTCGCATGGATGGTCCGTCCGTCCGTCCATCCGTCCGTCTGTCACAGGGCTGTATCTCATGAAACGGCAGCTGAAATTTCACAGAGTGTGTATTTATTTTGCCGTTGTAACAACAAACAGGTAAAATAAAAAATATTTGAAAATTAAAGGGGCCATAAAAAAAAATCATAAACGATGGTACGGAACCCTTCGTGTGCGAGTCTGACTCGCACTTGGCCGATTTTTTTCTTTCTTATATTATGGCGTTTAACCACGAAGAGATAATACAATTTTGAGAATAGAACATGGCTCCGAATGCAGGTGGACAATCGTCTAAGTCGAATGAATATTTGAAACTATGATATAATTAATACTGTGCGATAAAATGTATGTCAACATGTTGCTCTCCTAATGAACCAAGGAATCAATGGTCGACATTTTGATCCCAATAACACCCTGTAAAGAAAAACTTGACTTATTGGTTTTGTTACAACTTGGCAATTTTTCTAGTAGTTAATTTTTAGGTAAAGTGTTGAGATTTTATATAAAAAAAAAAACTATGTTTGAAAATTGTTTATTTCATGGCTTGCATATAAATAAATAGTCCTAACTAAAAGTAAAAAATGTACAAAATGGCGTATTATACCTACGCGTTTACTGTCTCCGGACCTTACCGTCCAACGTTTTCCATCTAAGACTAGTGACATTACACCTAAGTCCTTACAAACATACCCAATAAATTACACATTATATCTACACCATCAGTCGAGCGTCACTAGTTGTAGCTAAACCGTCCAGTGACTTGCGAGATCCAGTCCAGGTAGTGCGCCACCTTGACGTAGACGCCGGGCACACCCACTTGGCCGCAGCCGATGCCCCACGACACCACACCCACCAGCTGCCACGTGCCGCCGCGCTCGCACACCATCGGTCCGCCGCCGTCGCCCTTGCAAGCGTCCTTCCCTTCCTCACCGCCCGCGCACACGAAGCCGGCGTTCAGCTGGTAGTTGTACCCGAGCCGCGTCTGCTTCAGCTGCTGCTGGCACTGCCCGTGCGACAGCACCGGGACGTCCACCTCCTTCAGGATGTTCTGGTACTTCCCGAAGTCGCCGAACGCGTCCTTCCCCCACCCGGTCGTCCAGCATCTCTGGCCGGCGTACTCGGTGTACTTGTCGGGCAGGCACGCGGGGCTGATGTGAGGGTACTTGGTCCAGTCGACGGGGTGCTCCAGCTTGAGGATGGCGAGGTCGTTGTCGAGGGTGCCGGCGTAGTACTGCGGGTGCACGTGCACCGACACCACGTCTCTCTCCACGTACGGGTAGAACTCGACGTCGTGGTTCACGTCCCACTCGCCGAGACGAACCCGCAGGTCGAATCCTTGGTATCTGAAAACGAATTACGATTGTTAGCTAAATAAGAAACTGTCTGCGAAGCCCATAGTGCTTTGGGTCTGCGTTTCTAATTTCAGGAGGCGTTGATTTGAAACTTTATTTTTCTTCAAGTTTGATAAGTGAATTTATAGTACACAAATGCTTATGGTAAAGTGAAACATTCTAAAAACATAATAAAACTCCAATATTTTGGTAATGCACGACTCCCGCAATGACTGATTTATAATTTCAGTCAATGGAAATGTCACCCATGAGGTTGTGTGTTTTTTTAAATTAATAATACTCCTGGGGCAACTTACGTTTTAACGCAGTGGGCAGCGGTGATAATGTGCTGTTGGTCAATCAAGGTGCCTCCGCAAACATACACAGATTCCTTGGGATCTTTCTTCAAGATGGCCGCCTGCCAAGGGTACTCCCCGAACTCGCTGTCGCCGTCGACGTATGCGGGAGTCTTGATGCGACCGTTGATGCCCTGAGAGTGTCTGATACCGCACTGGCCTCGATTGTTGGCCTGCGGCTGCAGAGGGCGCCTACAGCAGACTTGGTTGGCACGGCACTGCTGCTGCTGTTGTTGTGGCGGACGTCCAAAGTATCCCTGGCGCTGAAAGAGATAATTTGATAATATTACGAGATGGGCAACTCATAGTAATGTTAAATAATAAAATATTGCGACATGGAAAAAATTACCTCGATAACAGTTTCAGTTTTGGAGTTAAATTTGGTCACCTCTCTCTTCTTTCGGCTGTCGGGAAATTTGATGCTTTTGCCTCCCCTGGTTGCCCCGGGTGATGGCGAAGGAACGTTTAGGACTCGGGAGGTCTGGTAGGTATTGTATTGATTTGCATAAGTATTTTGGGATGGTTCACTATTATTGGCGGCTCTACCGTGGTAGTTGCCATACCCGCCAATGTTGTTGAAGTCCGTGTCGTCATTTTCATAGTTTCCAGGTTCTTCATCGTCATAGTAATCGTCATCAGTATTGGGTACATTACTATGTCCGTAAATGTGTTGTTGGTTGTGATGGATAGGGGGATATTCAGCATGTTCATACGGATCAGCTGAATGATGTGGCGTGATAATTGGATGATGAGGCGGATGAATTGGAAAATGCGGGGGTGGATATGCAGCGTGGTGGGACGGAGGATAATAAATGTGAGGTTTAATATGAGATGGACCAAAAGGCTTATAATGAGGCGGATGAGGATAATTATGGTAATGATGATGATTGTTTAGAAGGTAATGTTTCTTTTCATGAAACAGAGTACCTAACTTGTTAACAACATGCTCATTAGGAGTGACATGCAAATTCACTAATGGTTTTATAACCTTTTCACCATAATCATTTTTGGTAACTTGAAGTGATAGAAGCGGACTGACAGAAATTAGTCCCAAGTTTAAGCCACCAGCATTGAGAGCAGGGCCGTAAGGATTCTGAATGGGATCGGGACTGAAAGGATTGACAGGATATGCGCCATGACTTGTCTGGGGCAACCCAAAAGAGACACCAAACGTGGGCTGCACATTTTTGTTGCTATTTCCGCCATTCCCGCCATACCCGGCGATTCCAAGGAGGCGCTGCGGTAACATCCATAATTTGAATAACCTTATATAGGATTTACGTGTTAGCGTGTATCCGTGCCCGCGGTTTAGTTGTTCTTTTGTGAGTTGTTACGGTATTTTAATATATTTTAACTATAATTTTCCGTTGTCCTGTTTGGAACTAAAAAATGTTACCCCAGTGATGTATGGCGGTGAGGTGGGGATGTGATGTGGAGGAGTGTAAAATTTGGATGAAGGTGTTAAAGATGAGAGGTGACTTGCTGGTTTTTACTTCCTTTAAAATGTTAAATAATGAAGTCAAAATTAATAAACATTGAAAATCTACTTACAGGTTCAATCTCTTTCTTGGGGTTTTCTTTGGTTTCCTCTTTAACTTCTCTTTTGGTTAATTTCTTTGCGCTTTCAGTTTCAGTTGTATTTGATGTTAGGATAGTATTGTTGGCCTTTGCTTCTTCGGTGTCAATTAATGTCACATTTTCGAGTTGTTCATCAGATAGTGCAACAATGTCGCTTCCTTTGTTACGAGGGTCAATAGGAAGGAATAAGTCGTCTCTTTTGCCAATTATTTCTTGACTAGGGCATTGGTCGTAGTTGACGCAGACGCATTCAAATTGTTGTTGCCTAGGTTCATGCGCACTGCCTTGGTAAGCGTTACTCTGTGAAAAAGTTGCAGGTCCTTTGTTATATAATAAACTGTTGGCGGATCCAACTTGCAACTCTTTCTTGTAAAAGTCTTGGCTGCCGTATGATCCGAGGGAATTCCCGTACTTTTGAGAATCGTCAAAGCCCTGTTGGGCATACGGTCCAGGATATTGTTGGGATGCTTGATTTAATGAACCCTTGTTGTATGTGCCACTGTAAGAGAGTTCTGAGCTCTCGTAAGCGGGTTTAACGCTTTGAGGATACGCGCCAGCCATGGGTCTAAAACCATTTGATGACAAATCATCGAAGCTATCGAGATAACTGGACGAAGAGTGTTGTCCAGAAGAAGCTAGTTGGCCATAATTATTTAGACTTTCACCATTCAACGATGCGGAAGACCCCAAAGAGCCCACTGATGCCAGAGATCCAACAGATCCTACTGGGATTGCCACAGGTTTTATTATTACTTTAGAATCTTTTTCAGCATCTCCATGAACATAATGGTGGTGCACATGTTGTTGGACAATGGAGTCAGTTTTCAGCGAAGTTTGAGACACCGGTATTGGCTGTGGCTTATACACTGGTCTAGGTTTTGCGTTCTCGAAATTATATGGGCTATCATTGGCATATACCGATAAAGGTTTTGAAGGATATGTTTCGCCATTGAAGCCGCCAAATGAAGCAGTGTTTTGAGAAAACTGGTAACTACCGCTATTCACTTGTCCATATTTATCGGCGGCAAAACCTGGTCTTTGTTGTCCTCCATAGCCGATTCGTTTAGGCGGTGTCATTTGGGGCCTCGGGGGGTATGACATTGGTTTAGGAGGACCGTAAGCTCTCGGTGGACCACGAACAGGAATTGAAGCAATCGGTCTACCAATTGGCTTGATATCCACGGGTTGAGCGTAGATGAGGTCATCTGGTGATACGTAAGGGCGTTTTTCTTGAACATCTTCACCATCGCACTGGAATAATTAAGCAAATCATTGAAGTAATTTTACAACGGAATTAATAAAAATACACAATAGTTATATGTAATGTAAATGCATTTAATATTTTTTTTACCATAGCTATTCAAATATAAATATAAATAAACATATATTATACACCATACAGATATATTGTATTTTTACGTCTAGCCATACCCTTAATAATATATCAACCACTGTTACTAAACGCAAATAGACTTCCTGGAAAACGGGCAGCAGCCTTGCCTAGGAGCTAAAAATTAATACAAAAGCTAACAGCGCAATCACAAGACATATCCCGTTGCTTTCAGAACCCATTTAAATGCTGTACTAATACATAATATATTATAATGTGATAATGATAATAATGATAATGCTATTGTTTATTTGCATAGGCAGCGTACTTACTTGTAGCAATCCTAAGGTGCAAAGCCTTCCCTTGATTAAATTTCTAGCCTCGGAATCGTCCCCGGAGTCCAGTGCTTGCTTAATGGTAGGGTCAGCATACACATCGTCAAATCCTCCAAGACTTCGGCCTTGTTTGCTGCTGATGATTTCGTCAACGATATCATCGAGCACGGTTTCGTTGGAGGCAACATCGAAATTCTTGGATTCTGCTTTTGGGATTTCTTCACCTTCTAGTAGTTCTGTTGACTCTGGTTTGACTTCTGCTTCCTTAGTTTTCTCATTTTCTCCCCAAGCCCAGTCTGCTTTGGCTCCCGCTATGAATAATGGTAGCAGCAATAGACTTATAGTTGACCACCGCATATTCTGTAACAATAAGTTATTAAATTTTAAGATATTTGACATTAATAATGAACAACAACAAAACAAAATATTCTAAATCACGACCGCTATCATATTATGAGTATGTTTAGTACTGTGTTGTTTACTCTTTCGCTTCAATCATCTCGCCATACAAACTTAAAAAGATCATTCGCATATTCGTTGTCAGATCAAGCTAGAAGTTTTGGTTTGGTAAAACAGCTAAGAGATTTTAAATAAACTTTTGAAATAATATGAAATACATCTACTACTCTAATTTTGCATAGGCAAGAAGTTCGATCAATGTCTCGACAAGAAATGTTCGGAACGTTATAGGAACGATTCCTTATAGACGTCAGTTGATAGCGCCGGGGATCCTGTAAAAGGCTGATCGTGACGCCATGTTGTGGAGTGAGCTCATTGTATACCCATCCACTTTTACTTTCGCGACCGCACATCCAGTTTGCGGGTTATATAATCCTCCATAACGAACCGTCCGACGGCGGAGGCGTAGTCACGGAACGTGGGCCGACTCTACGAGCGAAAGTCGGAGCGAATTATCATGTTGAGTGCATTGTTGCGTCTTGCTCTATACTAATGTCAGTGCATTGTGTTCGATTTTTTGAATGGTATTCAATTTGTTATCCGAAATATAAATAACACGGTTACCGAACCGCAAACATACATATTCTGCGTTATTTGGAGTTAAATGTGGCCTGTAATCTGTGGAGGAGTTTTGATGGTGGTTTTAAGACGAGAAATGTATATGAACATAAAAAAGTTCTTATGTTTGTTGTTGAATTATGCTTAATCGATTTATCTGATTTCATCGTAAAATAGCAGATAGGTAGTCGCTCGTAGATTAGGACATACGATTTTTATAAATCATCCACGCGAGCGAAGCTTTAGCACGTTAGTTTAGAATAAATTGCATTCGATTACCGCTAGATGACAATACCCAAGCTAGCTTAAGTCTCAATATTTAGTAGACATCGAATTGAAAAGGGACTCCATTCAATTACCTGAACATACACATTTACAGTCGAACAAAGCTTAAAAGTCAACACTTCAGGTTAATGGTGATGAAATCACCATTAACCTGAAAAAAGTACTTTGACTGTTCATCTTTTCCTTGAACCGGAAGTGAATCCTTTAATCTTTGTAGACTATACCATATTGACATTCTACTGTCTTTTTTCTGTATTGTGAATGAGTACAATATGGAAAAAAGAGGACAAGGTCACAGACATAAACAAAGAGTTCGACGTTCCGAATCAAATTGTGGATGCACTCTATATCATCTACCTCGAGCCATCGACATCAGAAACGTCCTCACGCGCCGTTTGACCCACTTCTTGGAGTATTCGTCATCGCTGCGACGTAACCGCTGCCAAACCGGCTGCGGTTGTGTAACTGACTCTGTCAACAATTTAGTGACTAAACGACCGTTATCTCGTTTTGCATAGACACAAAATAAAACAATTAGCAAGAAGTGGGCAATTTAGAAAAACTTAAGTATGCTAATACTTTCGAAAATGCAACCGCGAAAATAAGATAACAGTAGTGTAGTCAAAGTTCAGTGCAAGTGTCTACATATGGAATCTATGCGTACAATTGATTTTTTTCTTTTTAGGCGATAATACTACTTTCACAAAACAATACGACCGTAATCGTTAGACCAATGAGCTGCACGGGACAGTTGGAAACGTCGGCCAAAAGGACCGAGGAAAATAACTGTGATAAGCCAATCTTAGACAATAGACCACGAATGTTTGATAAAGAACGTTAAAAAGGAATGAACTAGAAACCGCCCGGTATTCGCGTGTCGCAAAATGTGTTTGTCTAAACAGTTAGCGGTACCAATACGACGAGCCCACTTTTATCTATGGACGAGCCCACTTTTATCTATGGACGAGCCCATAGTAATTTTGTCTACGCCCGTGGATCGCTGATGTTAAATGGAAGTTTAGGTAATTAAATTCATTCGAAAACAACCTGGCATAGTATTTAAATTAATCAAGGTTTTCCGTCGCAAAATCGCTTTGAAAACGGCTATAAAACCAGTTTTCTAAACTCAGGAATCCTGTTCCTGATTACGGAATTCAAGGAATATGCCTGTTGAACTTTGAAAAATGTAAGACACTGAAAAACTATCGAATCTTCTGTAATTGTTTAATAAATGATTTACAATATTTATTTGTAAAAGTCATAAAACGTCATGCCGTTACTGATAGCGAACTACGAATATCTCGCGTCCATTACTTTGAAACGTTCTTGTTGTTTCTAATGACCAATAGAAACGACCGCTGTACTGTCTAAAGCATTGCATGTGAAAACTAAAAAGTTAATGTGATTTAGATTAAGGTAGAAAGCCATCGATCATATCAAAAAGTTTACTTTGAGCTCTCGAAAGAAATTCACGCACCAATTCAATTGTCTGGTAGATGAGCGGATAATTCAAAGTGACAAGAACATTACAGTAAATCTACTTAACGACCCCAAATGAAGTAGTGTACTTTATCTGATCGCTTTTCAGTATAGTGTATGCGAAGTGGTAGAGACGTTTGCCTTTGCTATATTTTACATCTATGTAGGACATGATCAATTGTTATGTTATTGGATCATACTGTCTTACAAAGTTTTTTTTTAATGTTTGGCACCAGAGAGGCACAGAAGAGGTTCCTGAAGATGCCCATGGGTTTACAAACTCAGGGGGGCCTGTGAAAACCATGCAGGCCAGCCAGGTGCTTCTTCACACCATGTGAAGGACCCCATCTTGTACTAGGGGGGAAATACCTTGGCATGGTATATCCCTTAGTGTACCAACACAAGAGGAACTAGATCTTGAGGAACGGTTGGTTCTCATTTTTTACAGTTAATGGGGCTTTTCCGGCCTTCGACGGTTCACGGAATACATTCCCTTTAAGACTTAGTCCAAAAATGGTAATGTATTTTCCCCGTTTATTGGAAACCAGCTTTTGTGTTGATTCTCTCTGAATTAACTCATCATTTTGTTTGGTATAACTCAAATGCGATAGTTTAGTCTGGACTGAAAATAATAGATTCAATAGTTTGTAAACTGTTCAATACTGTAGATGAAAGGAGTCGACCCTTTAGTTAACAAGATGTTGACGCAGCGATAGTATAAGATATTCAATGATGCCAATCTAGAATAAAAGTTATTTAAGTAACAAGAAGAAGTTACAGAGTTTTTCTGTTTTTAACAATCATATTTCAATAAGCTTAGCTTAGTCTATTTATGAAATGTATTTAAACATGGATGGCTAATACCACACCTACTTGTCATGATATTAGCCCAAAACACCACATGGTGTAGGTTATAGGATACACCGGTCGCATGGCTACATTAACAGGGGTAACCGGGGTAAGATGTGAGAAAATATATTAGGGAATTTGATACATTCTGCACCAATCAGAAGAATTTATAACATACATTCTGTGCTCTTACTGGGTATAATAAATTGCATCCACTTCTGATTGGAGCCGAATTGATCGAATTACCTCACATATTGTCTCTTTCATGTTACGCCGGTTCAACCCCAGGATGGAAAACAAGCATAATTTCTAATCTGGGCGGGATTAAGACTAGTTAAGTCAATAAGAAGTGGTACCTAGAGCTTACATGGTAGTACATGGAATCCTAGAAGACGGAATAATATTAAGAAATTAATAAGTGTTTTAAGAAAATATTTATAAAGCCATACACTAATTTGGATTGTTACGAATTTGTAATAGTTATTCCAGAAAATGTAAATGCACTTAGGGGTGCGATCGAACTATACGTGCGGATGTTGGGAGTGCTGCACGATCTAGCTGCGTTGTATAGTGAGTACTCCTACATATCCGATCCGACGCAGATAGTGGTCTCGAGAAAGAGCAGAAAGTGAAAGTAAGTGCATCGACCACTAGAGGTCGCAAGGCAGCGGCAGCAACGCGATATCGGTTAGTATTTGCATTCGTAGCTTTAAAGGATAAATCTACTATTTAAAATCTTCCAATCACAATTATAATGAATATTAAAGACAAAAAAGAAAGCACTATGAAATAAATGTGGACCTATTTTATTATAAATAGAGCCGCCAAATGTAAACCAAGGCATGGCGGTGCGGTGCCTTCGATTTGCGACCACTAGTGACGTATATACGTACACAATCTCAACCGCACTAGAGATTTGATCGATTAAGCTGTGCATATTTTGTTTGCAACAAAGTTCTAAAATAACAGATTATTCTTTTTGTGATTTGTGAAGATGGTCCAATTTTTTTTTCAAACTTTGTTTAACTTTAAAAATAAATAAACAAATATATCTGCATCATCTCCAGAAACAATACGAAACAGTGCCGAGAGTCCTGTCAATGCTGGATATGGAAGAATGTCTCCCTCTTCTGATTAATTTCTATATTCATTCAAAATTAGCACTTCAGAAATCTCGCTCATTTACTCAAAACGTTTTAAGCAAAGGTAGTTCGTTGGTGCACAACTACATAATAAATATGTGTAACTATATTTTTTTATTAATCGATCATAAAAAAAGAGACACCAGAGACAGACCATAAGGGTCCTTTTTTCGCTTTTGGACGAGAAAAAAAAACGGGAACCCAAACATTTCTACAATAAAAGTACTTTATTTTACTGACGCCTGTAATTTACACGCACGATTTTCACGTTCCACTTCTCACGCACCGAAATGTTTTTGAAAACTTACGGCGAATAAATTTCCTTTGTGTATCACTGTTCCCTGCTGGTGTGCGCCGGAGTCGCTTTCACCGACCACTTCACAGCTCGTCTCGTCGTGGAGTGATGTCTGCTGGAGAGCCGCGGAGCCTTATAATTCCCTTCCTCTTGGGTAGAGTTTTGTAAGACGCGCGGACTCACCGGCCGACTGGCAGGTACCGCGAGACGCGAGCGATAGTTTATCGCCACATGTCGGTTCGTTCACTCGGTGAGTCTTTCAGCAAGTCTTTACATTTGGGCCATATGAGTTCAATATTCCCACAGATAATATTATGTTGATTTTGGGAGTTATCTGGAAAACTCCAGTTTGTTTCAATCTCGATGGGAAATGTTTATAGATGTCTGATATATTATGTGAATAGTTGTAGAATTAGTTCAGGTAAAAAATATGAATATTATTTTCTAATTGAATTACCGTCCAGTTCAAGATTTTACGGCAATTTATGTATTATATTAACTTTTTTAAAACTTTTGCGTGTAACCCGTCACTAACAAACGCTCGGAAACCCCTTAAAAATATTTTGATATTTAAGAAAGAAGTCGGGTGTAAAGGATTATGCCAAATTGTGGCTTGAAATTGATTGCAAGCGTACGGTGTTAACGACTTAAAGTTTCTTGGTACGGGGACATTCACGTGGCTGACGTAGTGCCATTGATCAGACCTTTACCCAATTCATTCATAAGCGTATTCCGAGTATGTTACTTAACCCGGATTGAGTGGAAACGGATGCGCAAAATTGTATTACAAACTCTTGTTCACCGTCACTGCATGGCGGGAACTACTACCTTCTACATTCGCTCAACGCGGAACAGGGAGAAAATGCACAAATTCACAGTCGACATTAAAAAAATAACAACCCACCGATCATCTAGATTCGTTATCGATAGGATCGGTAAAAAATGGAATGAACTCCTTTTCGAGGTAATTCCCCCAAATTACGGCCTGGGTCCTTCAAACGTGGTGTGAAGAAGCACCTCTGGCCGTTCGGCATGGTTTTCGCAACCCCTCTGAAAGTTCGAAAACCCATGGGCATCGTTGGGCACCTTAATAGGTCCTGGCGCACGCCATATGCCGCGCTTAAAATAAAAAAATATAATGTGCATTCGATTTTAGAAATATTTTCAAAAATACTATCTCCTTCAAGTTTAACGATGTTCCGAAGTAAAAAGGCATACATATAGCTAAACAAATATTTTTGCGTCACTATTAACAGAGTTATTTTCCACTTTGATTATTACTTTATCGCAACGTATACGTAAACCTAAATGATTATCAAATCTGGTAACATTATTGGTGCGTAAGTGCAGGAGATGTTGTGAGTTGTTGATGAGATGTACCTACTTCCCTTCGTTGTTATTATTTAGTGCTCCCAATGACCAACCGTGAGATAATACTCTAAGGGAGACGCTATACCTACTTCTTCTTCTCCACGATGTTCGGTAGGTCTTGCTGCCTCCGCTTAAAGCTTTGGTACTATTTTATTTATTTATTTGGTATCCCAACAACATAATCAATTATTAGATAGGGGTAATACTAAAAATAAGTATTGAGTATACATGTAAATTCGAGGCCTACATATATTCCTGAGAAGTTAAGGCTACCTTATAATATAAAGAGTGGTTGCACACAAAAATGAAAAAAATAATAATATAATAATAATATTTTATTAATAAAAAAAGAGAAAAACATTCAGTTAGGTACGTAAAATTAACTTAAAAAGGATAACAAAAAAGTATAGTCTGTCTGTTTTGTTTTAATTAGTGTAGCTTAGCATGCAAATTCCAGGTAAAGGCAAACTCACCTTGCAAGCGGAGACATCGAAGTTGAAAAACCGGCCAAGTGCGAGTCGGACTCGCGCACGAAGGGCTCCGTACCATCAACACCAAAAAATCATGTTTTTTGTATGGGGCCCCCCTTTAATTATTATATTTTTTTACCTATTTGTTGTTATAGCGGCAAAATAAATACACACTCTGTTAAAATTTCAGCTGCCTACCTATTACGGTTCACGAGATACAGCCCTGTGACAGACGGACGGATGGACGGACGGACGGACGGACAGCGAAGGCTTAGTAATAGGGTTCCGTTTTTACCCTTTGGGTACGGACCCCTAAAAAGTAAAAAAAGAAGTTATGAAAATAAAATAACAATAATAAAAATAGTAAATTAAAATAAATTGTAACTACAAAAAAATATTATTTATAATAATATGTACAGTTTTATTAATCTAAAAATAACAAATACTATCGAATGAGAGTAGATATAAGTGATACATATATATTTAAGTATCTAAGCAGTCCATTTTTCGGGGAAAACATATTTAGATTGGTCCTAGTAAAGTCGTATTAAGCATCTGATAATGTTCGATTCCAGGATTTAGTCTATGTATGGTAATTTTAATTTCACACAGTAATTAAAATATAAGCCCGCCCTAGCCGCAGCAGGGCGGGCGTACTGCGGCCAGCACAAAAGACTTCAATGCGCGTGAATTGAAAACGTTGACTGCACTAACGCCCGGTTCCACCACCTCCAGTTACAAAAATCCCAAAGTTATCTTTCGGTTACACCATATAAATATGCATTGTAACCGAAAGTTAACTATCGGATCAGTTGATCGATAAACGAGCTGCGGAAAGTTTCGATTATATCAGATTAATTTATTTTATTATGATTGGTTCACAGGTTTTAATATTGAATGATTTTGAATATTGTTTATTTGTTGATTTATTCCGTTTTAACTATTTTAATTGCGAAAATATTTTTATACTTACAATGTGTTCGGGTTGGTTAGATCCTAGAAACTCAGGGAGTCCATTTTATAAATACTTTGAAGAATAAATATGGAAATAGTTGCGTATATTTTCAGGTTTAGAGAGAATTCAGTGTCTTCAATCTTCTTTAAAATATACTATGCCTTCTGATATTGTAATGAACCAAGAAAGCAGCCAACATGATAGATTGACCACCGTGTGAACCGTAAATGATACAGTTTTACCAGTTCTCAATTGTAATATATATAAAAAAAAATGTTTTTAACTAAAATACGTTTATGCTATGTGGTATCAGTATACCTCTTTGCATTTCTTCTCGTGCGTGTCGTAAGAGCAACTTAGAGATTTGTCGTTGGTGGTTAGGATTCCACGTAAAACTATGAGTTTCCCTCTTTACTTACTAGGGCAATGGTAACAACCCTACCAGGGTTGGTACCATTGCATTGAGTAAACGATGGTCCAAGAAGCAATGAAGATTGCCCATGTTTTCAATCTAGTTCAATGTAGCATAATATTGTGACAGCAGGTTTAGTATTAGCCACTCACTGTAAATTGAATAAGATTAAAAAATACTGAAATTAAATTATAACACATTTTTCATACTTATTTCAAATTTTCGGAAGTTACATAAACACAACTGCCACGTTTTTTTATAATGAACCGACTTAGTAGTTTCAGATCCTTATTAATTCCTTTAGTTAGACGCTTATATTTAGACTAATTTAATGACAACCTATGCTTTTTGGGTTCCGGTATTTTAAAATAATACAAGTACCACTGCATTTATTCCCGAGCATGTCATAGGAGGAGATGAAGGATTTTGAAGTTCTTGGTTCGAGTTTCAGGTTAAAAAAAGGTCTCTTATCGTGCTTGTTTACTAGATGGTAGGGTTAATCCCACCGGGTCGGTACCACCACATTTGACTATAGTCAAAACAGCATTGATAATAATCGCTCTTCGCGGAACACGCACCTATTCACTGTCCACAGTCCTAAAATAAGAAAAACCGGTCCTCTAGATTATTTATCTATAGGGTCGGCAAAATGAGCAAATGGCAAAACGGCCTAAAATATAATCTAGAATTCTTCAAACATAGTGTGTAAAAGCATAGCCGGCCGAAATGGTAGTCGCAGATTCCGTGAAATTTCTAGATGCCATGGGTGTCGTCGGATATCTCATCGGTGAGGGCCTTTGTGATGCGTTTGAAAGTTGATATTAGCCATCCAAGTTCAGTTCTGTTAAAACACATTTCTGAGCACAACCAATTTAACAACAACAATTTTGGATTCGTGTGATCTCTCTTGATTTTTCCATTATATTTCTTTCCGTCTGTGTTATTATGAAATAATCTCAGTGCATATTTTATTCAAAATGAATATTCTTTATTAAAAAAAAATATAGCTTCAGAGAAGTTTGTTCACCACTAAATTAAATTATCACGAATAATTAAACTATTTTTACCATCCAACATTTTTATATATTTTTTTTTAAATATACACTTAATCTCACATTTTACTTATTTGCATTTTTTGTTTAGTACTATTTGTGATGTTAATTAGTCAGCTGATATTTTTGGATCTCACCGCGGTCAATGTGTGCCGCTGTGCCGATTTCTCCTATTAATCGTTCCAATAAGGACATTTCTTCCTCCCACAGTGCGTCGTAACACACCTCACGTAACATGCGAGCCTAGTCGCTTTAAGTATCTGCCGTGAGACAATTCAGTCTCCTTGCATATTAAATTAATTGTTTGTAAGGTGAAATAGGCAACACCTACCATGCGAAATATACATATACATGATGTCGTAATGGCCAGTGCATTAAATTTGGGAAATGATTATTGGGATTGAAACAAAGAAAAAAGTTTTTGCTGAATATCCTCTAAATCATAATTTAGATTTTTCATACAAAGTAATTAAATAATTCAGTGTAAAATTAATCTAATGATCCGTAAGAACGTGGGAACGTTGTATGTACTTCGACATGGATGGCTAATATCACATCTACTGTCATGACATTAGCCTGATGCGCCACGTGGGATCTAGGTTCCATGCCAAGATCTTCCTTATGCATGGTTACAACGTCGCGTCACATTACACCAGACAAAAACATAAATTTCAAAAATGTATGTCTCTGTAACTAGGCACTTTAGAGAAAAAAATACTAACTTTTAACGCCGGCGAAATTATTGCCCCTGATTAAGACATTCTGTATTTAGTTTTTATGTTTCATCACATTTAAGCATGGTTATAATAGCTGGTTACGTTTAGTTTGATAACTTTGAAGATTTTTACAGGTGCTGCTATAATTTACAGATAAATTTGTGTAGAGTTGTCATATTTATCTGACTAATATCCAACCAAAAAATATTGAGAAAAATAGAGTAAGGCTTTAATTTTTATACGTTTAAAATATTTCCGTAATTTAAATCTGTCTTTTATCTTATTAAGGGTGGTGTCTGGTTAGTATTTTAGTTATTGTTGTTATAAATCTCTGATCTTTCTTCCTCAGGCGAAAAATACGGACGGATCTATTATAATTTTAAAATTATTACTCACCAGAGATTGTGCACTCCTCATTAACATTTTGAAATTAGTTTTATTTATAAAAACAATGTTTAACGTACGCCATTATTGAACTGTTTCCAATCAGCTCACAAATCAATATTATTTAGTTAGCATATATTTAAATGCAACGGAAATAAAAGTAAGAACTAAGCCCCGGTTGCACGAAGAAACGGTTGAGTTAATCAATGTTCAAACACGTCACTTTCACTGAACCGCACGGAGTGGCTTCCATACTGTACACACAGAGTGACGTGTTTGATCATACGTTGACGTTGATTTTGATTTTTTGTGCTTTCGTGCACTCGGCCCTAAATAAGAAAAATACAATGTACTCGTAGTACGGGTTCGGTTTGTGATAAGCGGTGCCACCATATGTATTTGGGAAAAATTTAGAGTGTTTGAAATATTTGCAACTAGAATTTGGTACATTATACAGGTGGCCATATGAATACCGGCACCATTTGAGGGGGTGTATCTGCATCGGAAACTGAACCATTTTCATGAAAAAATCATATTAAATTCCGATGTTATTTTCCTGGTCCCCATACAAATTAGTGACTTCAACAAAATGTACGGGGACCGTGGAACAACATCAGAATTTGAAATCTATTTTTCATGAAAATGTTTCTGTTACCGATACAGATACGCCCTCATGTGGTGCCGGTATTAATAAGGTCACCCGTATATGGTATATAACAAATTTCAATCTGATTCTGTATTATTAAATTTTCCATTGACCGTTACGAAACATTATTTCAATTGATCTTTTATTTTTTTTAAATTTTATTAATTTAAGAGTTCTGTTATCTCCTTAAGGTGGCCCAACCCGCTCATCTCCCCATACAAAAGGGGAAAGAAGATCACGACCAAATTTCTTGTCAGAGATCCAAAATTTTGCTCAAAATAGCTTTATTCGATCGAACTAGATGTCTGATGACCATTGGCATTGTAAAATTGTGTTTGGTTTCCAAGTTATAAGGTCCGAAAGTTCGAATTTTTTGCGCGTTTTATACAATAACTTTGGAGGTGGATTACGCAATGATAAAGTAAGAACATCGTAAAAAGATTAGTCATCAGACATAGCTTATTTAATCAAGATTTATGATCTATTTGGTTTTTGTTACATTTTTGACTACAGCGGTCGTGGTTTACTTTTAGCTATAAGTCGTTTCGAAATTAAAATTTTCGTAAATCTTACCAAATCATACACTATGCACATTGTCTTTTTTGTGGACATGTTGCATCTTCCTCATCACGGAGCCTGTCTTATTCTTTGAAACAGAGAAGGTCCCAGAGCGCAACAGCACGGATTTGTAACGTGCCCGCGAATGAGTTAGGCCCGCCGGGTTGGGCCGCCTTAAAAGGCGCATCAGTTTTAATATTGTCGATTGATATGTTTCAATAAGGAAGAATTAGTAAGTAGGCTTATTTAAATCTAAGTAAATATACTTTTTAGTACTAAGCATGTACGTCGCTTATTCAAAGGAATGTGACATGCATGTATGGTTCGGGTCCAGCCTTGCAGTATATTCGTAAAGTTCTTTTTACAGGGATATTTCTTTAATTAATGTGTCCCTGCTTCACGGTCGATTATACATACATACATGTCACATTCCTTATTTAAATGTATACCTACTTACGATATATTTACTACGTCTACCATTTATGTATTTTCTTCGAATATATGAAAAGGGCAGACAAGATGGGCGCAGAAATCTCATTGGAAGGGCACTAGGAAGATGTATGTTTGACAAAATATGGTTTTGTTGCCAATTAATTCTACAACGCAATACGTATTTGGCGTATACCAGGCCTTCGAATAAGAGGCGCCTGACGACGCCCATGGGCTTTAGAACTATTATGGGGGCACCGATAACCATGCCGGCCGGCCAGGTGCTTCTTCTGGAGTCCTTCAAATATGGTGCAACTTTAAATGACTCCAGGTTGTACTTTGGAGGAGATACTTCGGCAGGGAGTTTTTTTTTTTTTTTTTTTTATTTAGGTTCATCAACAAGAACACCACTCAAACATTCATAGAAAATACAGATAGAGGATAAAAGACTGAGCGTATTCTTAATTATAGACGAACACAACATTCACTACAAATTAATAACTAACCTAGCACAATTCGAGCTAAAATTTCAAATGACACTAGCACATAACAAGCAAAACACAATAATAGTACAAGAAGATAAAAGAAAAAAAAACTTTAAACTAATATTATATGTAACATATATTAGGATAAACAGTTACCACCTTTCTGAGATTTTTCTTAATTTTTCCCTCCATTGCCATTCCAGAACACACATTCAAATCAAAATCAAAATCTTTAATTTTTGATATTGCGTACCAATTTCAGGTAAATATTTTTGAAAGAGCCGAATGAAAACCGAGATTTGTTCTAAATTTATTAATTTTAAGAGGAATCAAATTAGTTGCTCTAGCACCACGTCTGGGAACTTTAAACGATACTTTTTCTAATAAGAAGGGACAATTTATTTTATCGTTTGTAATTTTGAAAAGAAATGTTTGACCAGCTATAAATCTACGCTGCTCCAGAGTTTCTATTCCAGGTTTCAGATTCAGAAGATCAGAAGGTTCTTGTTTTGAGATGTTCCCACTTATGACAGGGTATATTTCCTGCACGTTCTGAGATGAGCGATTGTAGAAAGGGAACTGAGGGACAGCAAAATGCAGCTCCGACGAGCGTTCTCCATGGTAGAGACGATATAACACAGAAAGAGAAGAAACATCCCATAGATAAACAGTGAGGAGATATGGCATCGAGCGCGCCTACTATGGGATCTGCTGTCTCCAATTTTTAAAATCTACTAATCCAACTTTAACGTACATACCACATGCAAACGAAGTCGCAGACATGTTGGAGGGATTGTTTGAGTGGGAACTGACTTGACGGACGCTATTTCAGAGCACAGTCGCGCGCGGTGACGATGTTGCGACTGTTTAGCATATGACGCGCCACCGGATTCCCATACAATTATATGGTCATTTTAACCATATAGCAGAGACGCGATATCGACTGCAAGCCCCTACTCCTTGCTTTCTCTTCAGTTCTTCATCCCTTCGGAGTTGGTGAATAAGCGTTTCCATCAAATTGAGATGTAGACAGAGGCAGCGCTGGCATTGAGCCCTGCAATGTTGTCGAAATGGGGTTTCCACAGTCGCAAGCAGCATTCAGGCGGCGTGCAACCTCGCGGCGCCGGCGCAGCCAAGGCTCGGGGTTTCCCGACGCGTGGGCTCCGCTGCCCCCGCCGCCGCCGCCGCCGCGTGGCTCGCCGGAGCGAGCCGAACCGGACCTCTAGCGCTGTTGCGTTACCTCGGCGCCGCGGGAACGGTGCGGTGCAGCGGTCGCGTCCGCACGTGACACGCTGCCAACAAATGCAGCGAAGCATATTGTAAAAACTCAAATTCTTCTTAAGGCCCTGGTTCTAGCCAAATCGCAAAGTTAGACGAGGCACCCAACGTTAAGTCTGACGATTAGAAGTGTCATTTTTACAACATATGATTCTTTGTCTAGGAATCAACCTATTTTCGTTAATGTATGTTTCCTTTTTCTATTCCAAATACATTACGGAAACGGTATCCATTTCCGAACTTTTTTTGACTAAATGTAGAAATCTAAAAGCAAATAGAATTATTTGTTTATGCATATATGCTGTTTTTGCTTATATCTAGAAATCATATTACTTTCAGATTTCTAATGGGAAAAATCGACTTTTTTATTGTTATTATTTAATTAAATGATGGAATAAAACAATATTAACAATCCATTATCAGTCTAGAGTTCAATTTGGACTTGCTGAGTCGTTTCACTACATACATTTGTTTAAAGGTGCATTTGTACGGCGCGAGTAGTTGGCTAGTCCTAGCGCCTTAAGGTGACCCCGTAAGCATCTTGAACTTAAGTTTTATATCGTGAGAGCAAAAACGTTCACATTCAAAGACATTTTAAAACATCAGAAAATTACGCTCCTCATACCAACGTAGGTTACTAAGCATTTCAAAACCACCGTTCCAATTTAATTGATATTTTGTAGGTAACACAACGCAACAAATATCTGTGTTTGTGCGTTTATGTTTTTTTGCAAAATAAAACCGTGACGGCAGAAGAGAAATTTTGAAATTTTCTGTGTTTCGAAAAAAATATTTATATTTTTATGATATTTCAAGTAAATTTGACCAGTGGTTTTCAAACAATGAGCTAACTTTATATGTATGGGTAGCGCAATTAAAAAAAATAAAATCGCTTTTTCTCTTTTCAGACTGCTATATTGCGCTAATAAACATATTTAGATATTTTTATGCTGCGTAAACAACAATAAATCAGTCGGAGCACAAAGGCTCGAAAAATCGATTTTTTTTTTCATGATAATACACATGTTAGACAAAAACAAATTAATGGACCATAACTTTCGACCGTTTTTCGTTTTTAAAAAAATTTAAGGAAAAAGATTTTTGTTTTGTGTACAGAATCCCTTTTCAGGTTTGACTACATATTTCTATATACCTCGTTAAGGTATATTCTGCATGATTTTCTAGCTGAATGAATGTTTTTTTTTAATTATGCATGAAAATAATCACAAAAAAGGTAAAGACAAGCGAACATATTTTTTTACTTTATTGGAGAAAACACAGACTATAGAACTAACCTGCGTCCTAACCTATTCCTCGCTCATTAATTTACACATAAATTACAGTGACAGTATAACAACTCCTATTGAGCCATGTTTTTTTTTATTTTGTGCTTGAAATTTCGCTGAGAGTCGAAGAAGATGTCTAGATCGGATAAGTTTTTATCTCCTTAGGCCAGCGTTGGTGTGCGTCCGACCAAGGTGGAATAATTCGCTGCACCTTTCAAAGCTGCAAAGTTCTGATGATGTGTGGACGGGCCTTAGTTGGCAGCGGCTGCCGTGCGTCTCGGGTTGCGCAAACGCAATTTTAGTACCTACGTGAAGCATTGGAGTTCGACGAACTACGAGCGTTTGTTATTAAATAAGATGGATGCTTGTGGCGTAGACGGTACTACACAGTGACTTGGTGCAATTTTCTCTGATTACATGCACGCAATGAAGGGCGTGCTGCTTTCGTGGACATTTATTTTTGTGATGACATACGTATAGTATATATATATATCGTCAAGCTGTTTGACCAGAGAGGTAGGCGAAGAGATAGAGTATTAGGGTGACACATATTTCAATTAAAATTATTCAGGATGCAGATAATTTGATTTAGTTTTTTTAGAGGGAAAACTAAGAAAGTGAAAATTAAAGAAACTTTGCTAATGGTTATGGCTGGATGTCATGGACACGCCACTAATTATATGCTCTTTAACGCGTGTCAACCTTGACTTGTCAACCGCTGGACACCGTTTTCGGGGACTAGAAATGGTACCTATTTTTTATTTATTTTAAATTGGAAACATAATTTAATTGGTTACACCGTTGCACTACATTTTGAAAACGGCCGTGATGTTTCGCTAAACATGTGCACCGCGAAACCGTAAGTTTGCCAAAACAATTTCTACCTGTACTTTGATATGTTGGTACCATCGCATTAAATTAACGATGATCGCAGCGGCAATGAAAATGGTTCGTGTTTTCCATCCAATTCAATGTAGCCGTGCAATATTAGGAAGACCCTGGCTGGTCCTGACAGCACGTCCCATGAGGTGTGATGGGCTGATATCATTACAGTAAATGTGGAGATACCTTTCGTTAACCCGATGTCTCATAAATAATTTTAAGCAAATAATGTGTGGAAATGCGAAACTATTGTAGAGTAGGTTTGGTAAGCACTGTATAATTATTTTTCATTTAAGCATTCTTGCAGGAATTATAGGACTTCATTGGAGATTCGATTATCAATGTATGCGGAAAACTGTGTTGTGATCTCTTTTACCCTTACCTACTCTAGAAATGTCGTGATGGTACGTAATAATGAAATATCGAAACCACCAAAGCGTTCAATGACACAGTAATAACGAGTGGAGTGCCCCTTGTAAACTGACAAAGGCGATGAACTTGTATCTTGAGGCCAATTCTTGCACTAATTAGCTTACATATGGAATATACAATCCTCACTGAATCAGTAAATATTTTTTCCATCTATTCTGGTGGATTAACGAATCGCTTGTGGAAATGGATATGTAATTTTTCTTTAGCGCTTGTATCGGGAACACATGGAAAGAAACATTCCGTGTGGCGCTGCGATCGATTGCCAGAATACCAAAGTTATGTCTACGTGAATTCCTGTCCTGAGAACACTTATGATTCTTCAACTCGGAATTCCCAGAATTGGCCTACTGTAAGTTCGTATCTAGCCGATGCCAGCTGTCAGGGTTACGTCCACGTCACGGGTTGCTCGAAACTAGTTTGGATGCAACTTGCGTCAGTAAGTCCGTTATGTAATCACGGATGCACTCGTCAGTTGCATCATCGCGATTATCGAGAACGTTAAAAATTAATGAACGCGGGATTTTTATAGTCGCCATAATTGGTTTTATAGGTTTTACAAAGAAATATAGAAAATTTTCGATTGAAACATTTACAGACTATAAGATAGTTTTTTGATGCTACACATACACATTTCATAGTTCAGTTGTGTTTGCATGAATATTTTGATGACTAAACATTAATTTTACATCACAGCGATACGCGACGTTATAATATTATGGGCTCGTTTGGTATGTAGACATTACGTTGTCACGCAATGCTTCCGGAGATCGCCATTATCGTCTGTTTGCTGAACGCTGGAGTCATTTGGATTAGGATACGTTATTGTAATACAAATAAATAATATTAAAACTTTGAGTTTAGGAATATGTTCTTAAAACAAAATGAGACATATACACCCGCAATCACAAGAATAAATAACATTACTGTTAATCAATATACTAGGCGTGTTATACTTGGTTAATTGGGATGTGTTATATGTATATTTAAATCACCAAATACTATCATTTCTTGCAGAATACTAAAATTAATAATTATAATAATATTCTTTATTGTACACCATTATAAAAACCGTTTACAAAAGGCGGGCCTAATGCCAAAAGGCATTCTCTTCCTACCTACCCTTGGGATGTAGGAAAGGTGCAAGGCGGCAGAAAAAAAAGGATAAAAGAAGTAAGATTTTTTATCAATATATACTAAACAAGAATACTTACATTCTAATACTTACCTAATATTACACACAGATACATATAATAAATATTTAACATAAATATATACCAATATTTTTGTATATGCATTTTTACTTACATAAGATTATTAACTTTAGGTAGAGGTACTACGTAGGCCTTCTTCCAAGAGTCAGCACAAATAGCTCTCGACCCAAGTTGTCAGGTCCTACGGCCTTACTTTTAATAGATAGAATAATCTTTTTTATTTCACAGTCAGCTACAGGGGTGAACACAAATTTATTAGACTGAATGAAGCTGTCGTATAGTGTTAGATTTGATGGCAGGAACCATTGTGACGGGAGAGCAAGAAAAATGCAGGTTTAAGCCGTCAAGGTCAATCGTATGATTTCCTTCGGTAGCGCTTTTACCAACCCCGAGTGTGCGAAGAAATCTCCACATATCATTGGGAGAACAGTTATCAATAGACTCGTTAATGTGACGGCGCTTGGCATTCCTACACATCTGATTACACCGATTTCTTTCAGCTTTATATTGTGACCAGCTTTCATCAGTTGGGTTACGCTTAGGGCATCCCTACGACCCATCATGCGGCGAATATCAGCGTTGAGCCTATGTGCAGGAATATGTTTGATTTTGACAGGGCGAATGGGAGCATGTTTGTCGTAAAGCTCAGTCAACCTTGCAGAGGTCTCAATTTAATTGTTGATACAAATGGCAGTTTGAAGGTTGGACCAATCCGTTGAAGCGATGTCCTCTCTGAGCGCACAAACATCCATTCGGGCTAAACTACGCTGCAAATGGACTTTGGACGTCTGTTTGGGGGGTTTCAAATTATATGAAACATAAATAAGGTCATGATTGGAGAAACCATGTGCAGTATGCTGTCCATGAGCACTAACTAGATTAAATTGACTTGTCATGATCAAGTCTAAAAGGGAATGTGATTCACGGACATGGTAAGTGGGCTGAAGTGAAAGGATATCAATATTCAGGGACCTAGTAATCGACTGTAGCTTACGGGAGCGGAAGTCGTCTTTAACCAGACAAGTTTTAAAGTCTCCAAGAATTATCAAGTGAGGGTACTCAGGGGAATATTGTACAAGAAGGGACTCAAATTGATTGAAATAATTTGCTTGTGGGGGACAGTAAAACACGCAGAGAAGTACTTTAGTTCGGTTGAAAGTTAACTCTAGAAGTATATATTCTGCCATAGCAGAATATTCAGAAGGGGATTTGTGAATAATCTTAAACGGTATTTTACACCGTAAAATACCGGTAATATAGCCACACCTCCCCAACCTTTGTTTGTTCTATCATTCCGTATCAGATGAAAGCCAGGTAGACAGTAAGAAGTAGACAGTAAGAAGTAGATGGCAGTGTAGGTTTCAGAACGGCTTCGTAGACGAGACAGGCATTGATATGTTGACTTGTACAAGTTGTAAGGAGGTCTGAATAATGTACAGGAATACTTTTTGCGTTGATGTGGCAAATATTAAAACTATGAGGAAAGTTAGAGAATGTGCTGTGCAGCGTATCCCCCAGATGAGGTTGACTAGAAATGTCTGCATCAATGAACTCCCCTGATGAATTAGCAGAATAATAAGTTTCAGAATCTAAATCACTGTTCATTAAATATATAACTATAGAAAATATATAAATGAGGATAAATATAATACAAACCAAATTTTAATTTAAACAAAAAAAAAAACAAAAAAAAACTTAAATGTACACTACTTAGCACCTTGACCACATCTCACCAGCACACAATAATTTATACATAGTAATTATATGAAAACACTTTAAAGACGAACTACATTAAAAGAAGCATAGGAAAAAACAAAACTAAACCAATCAACATACGATAATACAAATCATGCAAAGGTAGGTACTTATAGCTAATACAGGTAACTAAAAAGACATTCCTGACATAAGGTACCTGTGTGTCTAACGTAAACAGATTATTCATTAAATATTTGCGCAGCGACAAGTTACAAATTAAAATAATTTAACGAGTATGATATAATATTTACGTACTTGACAAAAAATAATCATAATGAATGATTTATGCAATAATCAAAGCTTCAGAGAGTAACACAAGAACCTAGTACCTATGAAATATTTTTGTTGAAAATAATGCATCAAATATTCGCACAAGAGAAAAGTTACAAATTGAAACAGTTTTACGAGTATTTATAATATGTACGTACTTAACAAAAAATAAATCAATAGGAATACTTGTATGATTTATGCAATAATCATAGCGGCAGAGAGTAACACAAGAACAAAGTACCTACAAAATATTTGTGTTGAAAATAATGCATCAAATATTCGCACAAGAGACAAGTTACAAATTAAATATTTTTTATGAGTATTTATAATATTTGCGTGACCAAAAATATATCATTAGGAATACTTGTATGATATAAAGTACTTGCAATAATCAAAGCGGCAGAGAGTAACACAAGAATATATACGAAATATTTGTGTTGAAATTGTCAACAACATAAAGTTAATAAGTCAGATGCGTAACAGAGAAAGAACAAAACTAAATGAACAACAAACACGAGAAAAAACAAATCAATTCTGTTTTGACAGCAGTGTTAGTTCGAACTTTGGTTCGTGAACAGACAAAATACCTGAGAGCTGTCATTGTTGTTCCTTCTCATCCGCTAATTAGACAATAAAGTGAGACAGTACATAGTTAATTGTGCACACAGCAAGGAGAGAGAACCATAACAGTTAATAAATTGTTTACACTTTTGCATGGAGGTGAAGAAATAACCTCCATGCACTTTTGCAACCAAACATGTATGAAATGTATTCGGTTTAATTGATGAGACACGGAAGACTCGGCATGCACTTTCTAATTAGGCTTGGCTTTTAAAGACTTCGGAACACCCCTAAGTCGAAGTTAACGGCTTACACCATTGCCGTGTTCACTGCCGCTCCTCGCTTGTGTGTCGGACGTGCCGGCCGCTGCCTCACCGGTATCACTGGTCGGAAGGCGCGCCGCGAGCGCGCGCAACTGTTCCTCCCCGCCGACCTTGTGTCTTGTACAGTCGGGCAGCACTACGTACACCGTGGCGTCTTGCGTCCAGCTCTTGGAGACACAGAAGAGACGGCGCGCCTCCGAGAATATTTTCTGCCGCGCAGGTGTAAGAAACTCTGAGGCTGAGACCCCTGTGCCCTTCAGGAGCGTCTTCTTACGCCATATATGCGCCCGCGTCTCCAACCGGGCGAACCGCACCAACACAGGGCGACTCCGACCGGCGCTAGCCGGCGCCCGACCGAGCCGATGACAGGCGCGCACGTCATCCGATGAGAACTGAGGTAATTGTAGATTTGTTACTTTTAGTAAGTTTGTAACTATTACCAGAATGTGTTCTGCACTGTCCTCTTTTATTCCATGCAAAAATAACACTTTCCTTCGATTGTATGTTTGCAGATTTTGCAAATTGAGGGAGCAGAGTTGCTGCCGCACGCAGCTAATGGACCCCAACATGAACGCCCGGAACTGCTCAAAATCTGTGCGCAGTCGGGCGAGATCAGATTGCACAGAAGGTCCATCACCAGCAGGTCGCGGCACTACCTCTGAAGAGTATAGCCGAGCACCCAGGGTCCCCAGGCCTTGCTTGAATACATCTTCCAGCCGGCGCAGCTCTGCCATTGGGTCCGGAAGCGCCATGTCAAGACTTCGAGTGACAGGAGTGTTCGAAGTGCAGTTACGCGATAATGCAACTAAATTACTTTATGCATCGAGCTACCTTCACTCAAGTTCTTGTATGAATTAATTCATTGAATTTATCACTATCTTCTTAATCCCATCTAATCTTTATATCTAATCATAGAGTCTTCCGAAAAAGTTTACAACATCACTTAAGTTCTTTGCTCTCAGTTTTAAACGCGAATTAAAATGAGAGAACTTTTTTCGGCGACTACTGCTTACAATAGAATAATTTTACTGGCAACAGTGCCGTTTAATTCTTCTAACACAATATATTTTCTGCGCAAGCCTTGTTGGTAACAAATAAGTAAACATTTTTCACGTATTTTCCATAACACTTTGGGAATTTAGCTTTAAAATAAAAAATCATTTTGTTTTTATAATTTGATAAAGCCACGTCAAACATGTCATTGCCACAACACTCTAAATTCTATATGATGCTTTTTTTTTATTTGGTTTCTTAACATACTATATAAACCTTACAAACTCGTTTCATAAAATACTATATAAACCTTACAAACAATGAAAATAAATGGGAAAATAATAAATACAACAATAAAGACATACACAACATTATACAACATATTTTAAAGGTCTTTAAGTCTAGCGGCTTAAGAGCATTCAATATATTTTGAAACGATGAAATACAAATCATAATTACATCTCATCATTTGAATCTTTGAATTAAAATAATGAAATAATTACAATAATAAATACTGAAATAATTAAAATAATGAGAAACAAAAATATATCTCTCGAAAATAAGAAATGATAATGAAAAATAACGAAATTTAAACAATATATTGTAACGAAGCACTTAGCGCATCTCCCTTTCCCGCCAAAATACCTAACCGATTTTATTACGAGCTCGCTGGTTGCGGGTAGATTGAACTTACTTGCTTACGCGACGAGTGAACAGACAATCGCGCGGGAGACGAGACGCGAACGTTTCGAAGTGCCAGAAACAGACGAACTATTATGGAAATTCTTTTGGAACGATTATTTGTGAATATTGAGTGTATTGTGTGACCGTGCTTGTAAGACCTCTGCTGTGTAAGAGTGTGAGAACAGCTCTGGAGCAACCCGCTGCAGGCTTGGACGCTGGTGTGGAATACGGGACATCGCACCTACAGGTTAGTGAGTTCGGTACCTACCTACCCCTTCTAGTACGTCCATCAGTCCGCGCTAAGTGATCGTCACAGTTTTATTAACATACGTTATAATATATATAACAATAACAATAACAATATATAAATAATATATACAACGTGTTAAAATTTCATTTTCTTTATAATGATTGAATTCATTTGTTAGTGTTTGCGAAGCGGCATCAAATCTCAACAATCATTTCCCGAAGTTACGTCAGTGTTGACTACTCTTCTTGGCACTGTCTTCTCTGTGTACTCTACACGGGTTATATAACAGTCGTCAAAGTGACCTTTTTATTCCAGTTAGCGAAAAATTTGTATTGTTTTAATTTTCTGTCTTGTTTATTTTTAAATTTTTTACAGTCGTATTCAGAGAGAAACTGTCAAAATTGAGTACAGGATTAGCACCCGAGTGACCATACAAACACCGGTTTAGTTTGACCTTCATACGCGTACTAAAATTAGTCCTCCCACTCTGAATACGGATGTTAGAGTTTATTCCCTTCCTACCCCCACCCTCTCGTCTTTACGCGCTTGCTATGTATCCACCCTACGTTAAAAGGTTTGTCGATTCGTTTTTGAGTGATGTGTCATCAAACGAACAAATCATCGTTTGAATTCATAATATTAGAAACAATGTGTAGTTATTTTGCAGTTGTATGTACAAACGTTATCAAGTAAACAGCGAGCATGATGAGTTTTCGTCACAAGTCGCTGAGTCGAAGGTCCCGACCCGAGAACACCTCTCAACACGGAGTTCCCCGACCGCGCAGGCGCCGCCGATTCACGCTAATATTGCACCATGAGTGTGCGTTGCCTCCACCGCCGGGCTGTGAACTGCATGGACAGTCCGAGTTCTCACCTAATTTGGCGTTTACGGAACTTTGAAGTACTTAAAGTAAAAAGTCAAGCCCATACAAACGTTTACTACTTATTCCGTAGGGTTTTTTATTAAAGCTGTCAAAATCAATCATGGACTTCCGATTTGTATGAAAACGCGGAGTCGGCGTAAACGGCAACGTCAACGATGAGTTAAACAACAAATTAAACTCGGACTCGCAAATGTTAGTTCGATTAACGCATACTGCGGGCGCTCTTCAATTTTTTTTTCGATAAATTTGAAAACGCCCGTCGTTCGGTTTGGTAGAAACGCCAATTTAGGTGACAAGTCGGTCTAGGGGCTCTGTGGCGGTGATGCGGTGTTGGGTCATTCCGGCTGAGTGAGGGATCTATTACTGTCTAGGAGCCGGGTTTTGAGTTGAATATGGTTCTATTTCACCTCCTGTTTAGAGGTGGGATGAATATATTCGTGCAGCTGAGGTTAGCGGCTCCGCTCGGTTCAACGGACCCCTATCCAACGCGTCGCATCGCCCGCGAGTGCTATTACATCGTTTACGCGTCGGCTCCTAAGGCCAATTCTCCTCTACCGCCTAGTTTTGCGCTAGGCCGAGGAGGAAAAGGATCTCCCCCGAGACGTGGGAGAATTAGACCAGCTCCCCCACAGACTGGCTTACCGCGTATTAACAGACTCACCGCTGCGACATGCGAACGAAAACATACATATAGTATGAAACTAAAAATATGTTTTGTTTTGATCTAATGTCAACTTAAAACGGATGTAAGATTATTATACGATTATTATCGTTGCTACATGGAATGTAATCCTTATTTTGATGTCATTCTAAAATGTAAAGGTAAATGCAAGATAAGATTGTTTCAATGTTCTTTGAATGATAAACATTATTTTACCTCCATCTGGCGTCCAATGCTTGAACTATGTTTGCATATAGTCTGGGCGCATGATTTTGCGTGAATCGTGCCGATGGAACGAAATTCCGATATCTTCTCATAGAGGGCGCCATTTTTTTTAAACCAAGCTTTCATAAATATTCACTACATCATCATGCAGATATTTTGATCATCATCCTTACATATATAATTCTTCGACACGTGTGTATGTTAATGATCTCCTCCTAAACGGCTGGACCGATTTTGATGATCCCTTCGTATGCAAGTCCGACTCGTACTTGGCCGGTTTTTTATCGTTCGTTTCGTTAGAAAAAGATTTTTTGTAAAATTCCAAAATTACAGACACGCCATCCCCTATTGTTTTATAATTAGTGACGAGGAGATGGAGATTACAGCTACGCCACCCCCTATTGTTTTATAATTAGTGGAGATTCCAAAATTACAGACACGCCACCCCCCTATTCTTTTATAATTAGTGGAGAGGAGATGGAGATTACAGACACGTCACCCCCTATTGTTTTATAATTAGTGGAGATTCCAAAATTACAGACACGCCACCCCCCTATTCTTTTATAATTAGTGGAGAGGAGATGGAGGTTACAGACACGTCACCCCCTATTGTTTTATAATTAGTGGAGATTCCAAAATTACAGACACGCCACCCCCGATTGTTTTATAATTAGTGGAGATGGAGATGGAGATGGTGATAGAGATATAAAATAAAGCCAAATATAATGTTTACAGAATTATAGTTTCATTAGTTTTATTTTTATATCGCTACATGGAGCTATAAGGACGATAAGAGACGACATACATTTTCTAAATGCTATTGCAACATGAAACATACATTAAGAAATGGCTCTATTATTATGTGGCGGCTATATATAATATTTATAATTATTTTTAAAATTAGGTTAATTGTCAGTCTCTGTAGCCCAGTGGTGCGAAGATTTGCGGTTCGATAAGCTTGATGAAGCAACTCTGAGCTCAGTAGGGTTCTAGATGGGTGACCGTTTTCAACCCTTTCAAGGCTGGCCGCGGTTCGGATTCCACGTAAAACTGTAGATCCCTTACTTGTTGGTACAGTCGCATTCAATGAACGATCGAAACGGCAATGAAATTCGTCCGTGCATTCCAACCAGTTCAATGCAGCCGAGCAGTATAAAAAAGGTCCTGGCACGCAGTCCCCATGTGGTGTGTGAGGCTAACACCATCACTTGGTATCGCCCGTCAACGGGTACAGAAACAATTTTGTGTAGAAATATGAAATAATATGAATGTGTAGTATAAATCCGTATAGACGTGCGATTTAGTGTATTCTTCAAAAACTATGTAAACCTGCGACATAGATGATCTTAGCGATTTTGCGATAGGTGATTTCTAACTCGTAATATGTAGAGGCTTGCGAAGATCTAAGCGGTTATTAATGTCATAAAATAATTCATGAAAAAACTAGTATTTACAGCATTGGATAATTAGGAGGCATAGCGCAAACATTTGCTAATTGTAATTGGCAGCTATAAGCTCACATCCGCCAAATAAATTAGAATAAATTCCAGATTATCTTTTATGGGATTAAACAAATAACTGCCACAGTGCTCGCCCATACAGTTACAGTTTGTAATTTTATATTTTTATGGAAAAATAGCTACAAACGACCATCGCGCCATCGAATTTGACGCGTACACCCCCTTGATGTAGCTCTCAGGGGGTCTACTCATTAGATTCTCACCTGCATGTCACCGGTGACTCACCGGTTTATTTTTAATTTTATTATTCGAGGTTCCGTAGTTTGTGATTTGTTACCGCTATTCGAGCGATTCCTGATCTTACCGTACGATGAGTAAACCGAATTTTGTCAATACTAATCTGGGGGTCCATTCAGAGTAAGAGTGAGTTCGAATTCGCAACTAAATATCAACTCACTTTTTTAAATAGTTAATGTTTCCACACACCTAGAACATCATTACAGTTAGGTAAAAATCTGGTTTGTCTCGTAAATACGTTAGAAATATAAATAACGGTTCCGTTATTTAAATAATAATATATTTCCCAGCTATTTTTAGGTTAACTCACTCCCGAACTCGAACTGTGGGAGTTAGGTCGGTAAGGCCCTGTACCGATTGTTTCCAAAGAAGCTTGCGTGTGCGCATTGCTAAACAAACGCTGCTTTAAAACCATCAGGCTAAGGTCACTCTTCTACAGGTTAGTATTTGGAGCATGGACGGTCGTTACCTAGCTCCAATTATGGATCGCAAAGACTCTGTGCATGAGCTACTTGATATTCAGATGCAAGCAGAAGTCTCAAAAGCAAAGAAGGGACAGAATAAAGGGTACAGTCTGAGCCACGGAGGAGAGAGGTAGTTAGTTCAGACCACCGGTTTTAGATTTAAGCAAAAGGTCGTGAACATACAATTTAAGTATCATGGTTACTATCCGATAGGTTACTTACCTATCCAGAAATGTATTAAAATCTAGACAACAGACCTTCTTCTCAATTTAATTTAGACATTTCGCGTAGATTCGGACCCGGAACAAAAGTATCAAATGCGTGTAACCACAGAGCTGCATGTAACATTATATTTGTGCGTGGTTCACCCACCATCCGGCATGGATACCGAAATGTCAAGAACCCAGTACCGGTAGCTTAGACGTAATTATAAACTATTACCTACGCGACAAGTGACGACCTTTTGGCGTGTTTCGGCGACAAGGACGCTCAGTTTGGTGCGCAAGTGATCTCAATAGAATATCTGCATAGATTATTGTCATCCGTATAAATAGCGTCCCGGTCCGCGGACGAGCATCAGTCGATCTGTTTCGAAGTGGTCGAGTCGGACGCAACACAGACCCGAAGATGTCTTCTCTGGTGGTGTTGCTCGCAGTGGTGGCGGCCGCGGTCGCCGCGCCCGCTCCCCAGGTGCTCTACGCGTACGGCCCGCTCGCGCAGCCGGCCAACGCGCCCGCGGTGTTGATCGACGCGCACGGCAGGCCCCTCGACACCGCCGAGGTCGTCTCCGCGCGCGCCCTGCACCTGCAGGCGAAGGCGCTCGAAGGGCACGTCCTGAGAAAGAGGTCCCTCGGGCACGCCGTCTCCTACTCGGCCGTCCCCGCCGCGGTCTCGCATCAGTCCCGCGTAGACGTCCGCACCTCCCCCGCCTACGGATACGCCGCCGTCGCCCCGGCCCCGGCCGTTTACTCGGCGCCCGTCGCCTACGCCGCCGCTCCCGCCGCAGTGTCGCACCAGTCCCGCGTAGACTACATCTCGTCGCCGGCCGTGGTCGCCGCCGCCCCCGCGGTGGTGGAGTCCCGCGCGGTAGTCGCCGCCGCCCCCGCGGTGGTGGAGGCCCGCACAGCGTACGTCGGCGCGTCGGCGGTGTCCCACCAGTCGCGCGTGGACGTGGAGACGTCCCCTGCGGTCGTGGCGGCGGCGCCGGTCGCCTACGGCTCCGCGGTCTACTCGGCCCCCGCCTACCACTCCTACTCCGCGCCCCTCACGTACGCATCTGCCTGGTGAGCGGCCGAGACCACTGCGATAAATCCGACTCAATTGTGATGTAGTTTTCAATTTTTCTACGATATTTGTAGCAAATAAAGAAAAGACGAAAAATATACGAATCGAATTATAATGTTGTTTTTCATGTTTACGTCAACATTCGATAGTTTTCTTGCAGAACGTGAAAGTGATCCGTAAAATGAAGCCAATTACATGCAGCGTAGCGAAAGAGAAATTGACAGGCACTGGGACCCTACTACAACCCCAATCAAGGAGGCGATATCGCCTGTCAAAAAATTTGTATGCGTTTGACAGTTGGTATCGAAAGCGCTGTCGATACCATCGATATCGCCTCCTCGATAGGGTTCGTAGTAGGGCTCTTGATCCCGCCTGCTTTATCTACACTAATAAATGTAAGAGTATGGAGTAAGTGGCTTTGTTGTATAAGATACTGCGTTTGTAGACTCTGTGTATGATACTAAAACTAAATTGACGATTTTTAGAAATAATTTCTGTTTCTATATATGTATGTATGTATGTATGTTCTTCCATAACTCTTGAACGAATCATCCCAATTAGATGAAACTTAGTACGCGTATATTTAACTACCCGGGAATTGGGATAGCCTAAATACAATTCAGTTCCGCTTACGCTGAGATGTGGCTGTCATACAAACCGGGAGGGTGGTTACTTACCTTACTTTTTCTAAACTACGGAACAGTTTAACTAATAGGAAGAGCGATCAACAAGGTAGGTTTGTGTATATAATTTATAAATATTTTGTACAATTAATTAAACGAAACTCGTAGGTGTTAAAAAGGCCTGCAGAAAACTGCGTGATATCATGTGTCTTACCTCCTAAGGTACACACAATAACATTTTGAATCAATTACAGATTATAAAAAAAATATATTGGTTATTTGCGAAGCTTTTATCTAAAATTTATTATTATTAAAATATTATCCTTATTCAAATAAATTTGACACTTACATTTTGCATTCATAGGCTACGATTCTATTCTACTCAAAACTTATAGGTTAACTAGCGGCCCGCTCCGGCTTCGCACGGGTATAAAATATTTTCCCGCAATATTTAAATCTGTAATATCTTCGAAAATATTCATTTAAATCATATTCTGTAAAGGGCCATATAGATCTCTATTAAATCAACAATGTATCTAAAGTGTGTAATTGGATAAGGATTAATGCTGTATTGGTTAAAATGGCTTCGAAAATTAGCCATTATTTGTCGTAAAAAGTAAATGACAAAAAAATGTTATTGTGGGATATCCATAAGAGATAGACATATACTATCGCTGAGTTGTCTATATACCTTTTTAATGTGTACAATACTTAGTACAATATTTTGATAAATCTCGTAGGGTTCAGCCTGCGCTTGCAATGTAAACGGAAAAAATGTAATTATTTACGACATCACATCAGAAACCTCAAAAATAACAGTATTTCTACAGTATTTAATGGATGTTATTATACATATAAACCTTCCTCTTCAATCACTCTATCTATTAAAAAAACCCGCATCAAAATCGGTTGCGTAGTTTTAAAGATTTAAGCGCACATGGGGAAATAGGTATATAGGGACAGAGAAAGCGACTTTGTTTTATACTATGTAGTGATATAGGTTATAGGCAAAACTATAGTGTAGTTTAAATTCTTATAACTTGCCAATCACTCACCCGATTTATATGCCTTTTTTATCAACGTATAGAATCTCTGGGAGCAGTCAGGTTCGGGATGGGCTACCGTTTTTGATGTTGAGGCTGGCTGTGGTTTCCAGTCCACGTAAAATTTAAGATCCCTTCGGTACTTACTTACTAGGTATGTAATATTGCAGTGCAAGTGCAGAAAGGTTCTGGCGTCACAATAGCCACCAAATGTTTCCGAAGCTCTAAATGGAAATGATTTGATGTTTCTCATTCATTCTTACGATCTTGATAACATTTGTTAGATGGATACATTGTCCTGGACCAGCCTTTTGGACCAGCCCTTTGGGCAACTTTTTATCATGAAATAATTTAGCCCGACATTAACCCGAGCGGAGCCGAGTACCGCAGGTAGTCATTGAATAAAGGTTCTCGCAGATTCACTCCGAATGCCATTTGATTGGACCATTATTTTCAGCTTTATTATCTGATTATACATTGGCCGCTTACTCGATGGGCATTCCCAGCGAAGAAGAACTGGCAAGAAAATCCGCTGGTTTTTTTTGCAACGTCTTCTTAGTTTTAGTTCACAAAAGTATGTATAATCACAGGTAAAAATACTAAATTAATTTTAATTGACGAGAATCAACAATTCATGTCGTATGCAACAGTTAATGACAAATATCAGTTTGTTTGTAAAGACCATGCCCGTCATCTAACATGTTGCCAATTAGAGCAAGCTAGTCCCCATGAACAGCACCTGTTCACGAGCATCACGCCAGGCACAGCCATCGCCTCTATCAACCATATTTTAGGGAAAGAGGAGACCCAAACCAAGCAAGCAAGGACCTTAAATCGATGCACTAATCCAGTGGCAACATGAAAAAGTTGTGAAAACATTGTACCATTTATTGTAGTTATAACTTAAAAAAAAATAACAAAAAAAATAACCGACTTCAAAGAAAAAGCACTAAAAAGTAAAAAATAATTTCCATTTTTGTAGTTACGATTTCTGTTATTTTTTGAGTCGGCGTCAGCCGGGCACGCGCTGCGCCAATCAAGAGAACCTAACCTAACCTAACCTAACCTAACCTAACCTAACCTTGGCTGACACCGACTCAAAAAATAACAGAAATCGTAACTACAAAAATGGAAATTATTTTTTACTTTTTAGTGCTTTTTCTTTGAAGTCGGTTATTTTTTTTGTTAATTTTTTTTTATTTGTTTATTTTTAGTGAATCTGAAGTACACTTACTAATTTGTACACGTCCTTTCCAATAAAAAAAGAATCACCGAAATCGGTTGGCGTTATATTGAGTTATACGTCCATTTGTCGCGCACATCTTAATACAAATTTAAGACTTTTATGATTTTCTCATGGACATCATTGTCAGAACTTAACTAAATTAAAATGGGACCACTTGGGAAGCACTATCTATCATTTAAAAAAATAATCATCAAAATCGGTTCTCCCAGGCAAAAGTTATGAGGTAACAAACATTAAAAAAAAACAAAAAAAACAAAAAAAAAAACATACAGACGGATTGATAACCTCCTCCTTTTTTTGAAGTCGGTTAAAAAACCCGTGATGGACGATCCAAATACAAAATTGTACAAAATCCTAGGCGCGAGTCAGACTCGCACTTGTTCGGTTGTAGGTAAAAAGTTACTCTATATGCTTTTCAGGGTGTCGTACGCAAAGGGTGTCAACGGAACCCTATTACTAAGCCTCCGCTGTCCTTCCGTCCGTCCGTCCGTCCGTCTGTCACAGGGCTGTATCTCAGGAATCGTAACAGATAGACAGCTGAAATTTTCGCAGAGTGTGTATTTATTTTGCCGCTATAACAACCAATAGGTAAAATTAAAAAATAATAAAAATTAAGGGGGCCACCACACAAAAAACGTGATTTTTTTGTATTAAATCTTTTACGATGGTACGGAACCCTTCGTGTGCGAGTCCGACTTGAACTTGGCCGGTTTTTTGCATTCATAACATAACTTTATTTATGCTCTACATAACACAACATGTTGCACTAAAACCGGGGGCTTGTCTCATTACTCAGCATCAACGATGCTAAGCTCATGCCCCTAAAAGTAAAATAAAATACGTTTAATTTGATAGGTATGTGCTCTACTAAACAAATGTGGTCGACAGTCTATTACTATTAATTCATTAACCCATACGCATTCTAAAAGTTCCGGCAGTCGCTCGAGCGCTCAATAAGGACCGAGGCCAGGCTTATTTTTTGCATATCTTTACCAGTATCAATCAATTGAAAGAAATGAAATAAATTATAATTGTCTAACAAATTATAAAAGCCCTCCATGTCGCCCTTGCCCTTATATTTTATTAGCTTATTATTATAATGATTAGCAATTTAATGTAATTGCTCCATCTGTATCCGTATCCGCATTACATTAGTGTTGCCTTCTAAAGTATCTAAAACATTTTAGGATTGCGTTCTCTAGTTACTACATAAACCATTGGAAATAGCACTAAATGCTCAGCCTACCACGATTATAGTGTTTATTGGCGTGATACTAAAAGTGTTTTTTTATGTAACTGGACATGGATGGCTAATACCGAACTGACCGTCAGATATTAGCCAAACGCACTACTTGGAAACTAGGTGCCATGCCAGGACCTTCCTTATATTGCTCGGCTACATTGAACTGGATGGAAAACAATCGTTCATTCAATGCGATGGTACCAACCCGGGCGAGATTAACCCTAGGTGGTGGTAAGTAAGGAAGGGGACCTGCAATTTTACGTGGAATCCGAACCACGGTTAGCCTCAAAGGTTGAAAATGGTCACCCATCCAGAACCTAACCGCGCTCAGACGTGCTGTCCCAGCTTATCTATTCGCAAAAACTTTATTCGCTTGCATAAAAAAACTCCAAACTTCTTCTTTACGCTGACGACCAAAAATCATTAAAATTGTTAGGGATACTCGCGATTGCCATGAACTTCAACTAGATTTAAATCAGTTAGGACAATATTGTATAGACAATTTCATCAAATTAAATGTAGATAAATGTTTTATTATTACATATTCTAGAAAAACCAACCTAATCCATTATCAATACCGAATTTACAATAAATTACTTAATAAGGTTAACGAGGTCCGTGATCTAGGGGTAATAATGGATAGCAAATTAACGTTTAAATCGCACGTTGAGTACATAACCAGCAAGGCCTTCAAAATGCTTGGTTTCATTTTCCGTACGTGTTCCGTGTTTAAAAATCAATCGACTTTCAACTTACTATTTTCAGCGTATGTAAGACCTCATCTGGAATACGCATCTGTTGTCTGGAATCCTCAATACTCTGTTTATATCAATGAAATTGAAAAAGTACAAAATAAATTCAAGAAATATGTACAGTACCGAACTTACCGAGACGATTGTACAAACGAGCAAGTAGCACATATATCTTTGTGTAAACGACGAGAAATAAAAGATATTGTATTCTTATTTAAAGTAATTAATGGTATTGTTGAATCCCCTTATTTATTAGGTTTAGTTAATTTTAGATGCCCTATGCAAAATACTCGCTCAAGAGATTTATTTGTCGTTCCCAAAAGTCGCTGTAATTACGGTAGTAATGTGTTTTTACATCGTAGTTGTAAGACTTATAATGAAGCCTATTCCAACATAGATATTGTGCATTTTTCTATAAGTAAATTTAAAAAACTATGTTTGGAACAGGCAACTGACACATAAATAAGAAATGTTTTGTTTATGTATATTTCAATTTGTTACCTAACTCTTTCCATGGATTTAGTTATATTGTCTTAAATTCTTTGGATATATGCTATTGTGTTTTTTTTTTTTAAGCTTACTTTATTGTTTAGAAGCATAAACTTATTGTATTCACTACTGTTTAGAAGCATTGCCCAATTAGTTTTCTTTTTTCTTTTTTTATCTCTCGATGTAAGATGTCAAATGACTTGACTTTATATGCTCTTTTTTATATGTGGAAATTTTAATGGTTTTATGGTTTTGTTTTTGATTTTCTGTATTCTGTATTCTGTATTCTGTACACTGAGCTACCGAGGCTGACAAAAATGTATGTATGTAATGTAGTGTGTATTTTTAATGGTTGGTTTTATTATGCGACTTCATCATGTCATAAGTCGTGTAATGCGAGCCTTGTATTTGTGCATAGCACATTTCATTAGATTTTTGAATATTGATGCAGCTCACACTTCCATGATGAAATTTCGAGTTGAGCGTACATTCTCGCCGTCACAGTCAGTGGGTTCTCATATATCAGAGGGACGTCATAAGAAAGGAACAGTGAAACGAGATATAGTTTACATCATCTTTAATTTGTCTTTTCGTTTTTGGCACCATTAATTAAAATCGAAAACTACATGAGTCGGATCAGCGCCGCCTTACCAGGCGCTGTAGTGGAGCGGGCTCGCGAAGGCTGCGTGCAGGGCCGGCGCGTACACAGCGGGGCTCGAGTGCACGTCCACGCGGGACTGGTGCGACACGGCGGCCGGCGCCGCGTACAGGGCGGCCACGGGGTGCACGGCGGGCGCGGCGTACGCCACGGGAGCCACGGCGTGCGCCACCACCGGTGCCGAGTGCACATCCACGCGCGACTGGTGCGACACGGCCGCGCCGCCGACGTACACGGCCGGAGCGGCGGCGTAAGCGAGGTGCCCCAGCGAGCGCTTCCACAGGTTGTGCGAGAGTCCGTGCGCGTAGGACACGGGGGCGACGTGCGCGTACAGGGCGGGGCTCGAGTGCAGATCAACGCGGGATTGGTGGGAGACGGCGGCCGGCGCAGCGTAGACGGCAGGCGCGGCGTAGTGCGCGACGGGAGCGACCGCGTGGGCGACTACGGCGGGGCTGCTGTGCACGTCGACGCGGGACTGGTGGGAGACGGCGGCGGGCGCGGCGTAGACGGCGGCGTGGGCGACCGGGGCGACGGCGACCGGGGCGACGGCGTGCGCGTACACGGCCGGGCTCGAGTGCACGTCGACGCGGGACTGGTGCGACACGGCGGCCGGGGCGAGGACGGCGTGGCTGACTACCGGGCTGGCGCTATAGCCGAACAGGTTCCCGAGCACCGAGCGTTTCTTCAGGTAGTGCACGTTGTGGGAGAGTCCGTGCGCGTAGGACACGGGAGCGACGTGTGCGTACAGGGCGGGGCTGGCGTGCACGTCGACGCGGGACTGGTGGGAGACGGCGGCGGGCGCGGCGTACGCCAGGGGGGCGGCGACGACGGCCGTGTGGACGAGGGGAGCGTGCTCGAGGGCCTTCGCCTGCAGGTGCAGGGCGCGGGCGGCGATCACCTCGGCCGTGTCGAGCGGGCGGCCGTGCGGGTCGAGCACGACGGCGGCGTGGTGCGGCGGCTGCGCGAGCGGCGCGTACAGCGCGGAGGGCGAGGCGGCGCACGCCGCGGCGAGGGCTAGCAACACCACCAGAGGGGACATCTTGGTCTGTGTTGCGATCCGACTCGTACTATCACTTCGTCCGAAAGGCGACTGATACGCTCCGAGCGGCGCGCCCGCTATTTATACGGCGCGCCGCCCAATTAGACGATTCCTACAATTTCTATATGATTTACTCGTAGAACAATGTCGGTCTTGTCAAATAATAAAAAGTGAACGACCTCGCCACGCAGGCACGGTCAGCGGATGGAGAATTTCGCGGCCGAATTCTCTAGTGCACGAAACGTAAATGTAACGCGCACATACGAGCGGAGCGTATCCGCAATCGAATCCGTGATATCCACTTACTGGGCGGTCGGCGGCGGGTGACGTCGCACGTCGCCGAGCGGCGCCCGTCACTCGGGACACGCGCGAGGCCTCGGCGTCCGTCTCCGAGGCACAAACACGCCTCCTCAGCGGCGGACCTGCGATACGGTCGTATACGGTCTGGAAGCGATCTGCAATACATATATCACTGTATATCACATATACAATATCGTTTAAACACCCACAGCAGTAAAACAGTAGTTGATCTGCCTTAAACTATAGATGAAACGTAAGGAGATATGACATCGGACTACCAACTAGCAATCTAACTTTAACGTGCATGCCACATGCATCATGTCGCAAACGTATTGGAGGGATTGTGTGGGTGGAATCATTACTTGACGAACGCTATTTTAGAGCAAATTCGCGCGCGGTGGCGATGCTTCGACTGTGTGGCATACGAAGCGCCTCCGGATTCCCATACAATTACATGGTAATTATGACCATACAGCGAAGACGCGATATCGACCGCATGCCACTTCTCCTTCCTTTCTCTTCAGTGGGTCAAACGTACCTTTCGCAATACGAAAGGTATCTTTGCTGATTCAAGTCCATCCTTGCAGTTTATTCATGAAGTAGTTATTTTAACAGTTGTCTTTTTATAATTAATGTGTGCATACTTTACGGTCGATTCTACCACATTCGTTTTTTTTTTTTTTATGTGACTGGACATGGATTGCTAATACCACACCTTCTGTCATGGTATTAGCCCAACACACCACATGGGAACTAGGTGCCATGCCAGGACCTTCCTTATATGGCCAGCCTCTCTCAACGGTCGAATGGTCACCCATCCAAGACCAGACCGGACCCAGCGTTGCTTAACTTCAGAGAGCGATCGCCGAAGTGTCGCGCCACTGGGCCACTGAGGCTGACAAAATCGTTAAAATATTGCATTTTTTTTCCCGTTATGAGTTGTCTACCCTATACTGTTTTCTATTAGTTTCCGAATACAGTTTCTGTTGGCACAGAATAAGTAATAAGGTTAATGCTCCTGAGTGGTAGCCCATATAGTTTGTATTGTGCTGAAAATTGAAAGAAATGATTGCGTTGAAATGTTGCATTGTGTATTTCAATGCATAGCTAATAACTAAATAATAATGCATTTTTTTATCTAGAATCCTAACGCAGTACATCTGTCAATTAAAGAGGCATAGAGGTCTCAATAAAGCTAGAAATGTTCAACAGGGTGGGTCAATATTTAACGCCAAACCAAAAATTACTGCTTCACAAGACGTAGACAAGGTGTTGCGTGGAGTAATGGTCTGTAAGACGGTTTTTAATTTATTTTATTTATTTATTTTATTTTATTTTATTCGGGAAATATACAGTTTTACAAATAAACATAGAAAAGAGCATAAAGAAAATAATATAGAACCAATGAAATTTCCACATAAAAATAATATCATATAAAGATGGCGTTCGACATAAGACAGAAAAAATTAATAATAATCGAAATTAACAAAAGTTCAAAATAAAACAATTTTCAAAAAACACAAAACATTAAATTCATAACAGAAGTTTAGACATATTCAAAGCTAAACCTAGTTAAATAGAAACAAAACCCTAAATTATGCATCAAATATGAAAAATAAATATATATATATATAAACAAAGAAGAAAAAAAAATCCTTAGTGCTTAATATATTTCACAACATCTTTAAACATAGTTTTTTAAATTGATATAAAGAACATTGTAAAATATCTATATCTGCATATTTATCATTATAAATTTTACAACTACGTTTTTTCGACTAGCTTTTCATCCAATGTGATGTTACTAACCCGCAGTAAGATTACGAAGCGCGAATTCTTGAACATTCAAAGCTTATCGTCAAATGAACCGAGGTCATGGCTTAACAAGTAGGCGGCAATTTCTACCCACTATAAATTGAATTAAGAGATCAAATTAATTTCATTGATTGAGCCCGATTTATCCGTCTGAATTTAGATGAAATAGAGCGTAATGTCTTTGGGTTGACTTCTTATCTTGACTACACAAACTCTATATTTTACGTAATCGTCCATTCTGTCTACAGATTTTTCGTTAATTCGCATATCAACTCGTGTTCTCAGTCGTATCGGGCAGGGAAGAAACGGTTATTTCGGTACTTTGTGGGGTGATTCAGGAAGATTAAATCTAAGCCTATACAATAGGTGACGTTGTCGTGCGAAGCTTCTAGGCATTTTTTTATTTCATTTGAGTACGTCGATAAGTATTAAACAATATGGGTATAGATCGAGATATGACATACACAAATGGCACATCAGTTTATGCACTTATGAAGCGAATACGACCTTAATTCACAGATAAAAGTGAAAAGATTCCGTTTCGTTTTCGCCTGACGTCATCGCTAAAACAAATTTTGTTGTGTTTTGTTGTCCTTGCATGTGTATAAAAGTTTTGTGATTCATCTGTGAGTCACCAGTGCGTCACAGGTGACTGTGAATCACAGGCGATAGAAATCTTCAAGAGTAGACCTTCGGTTTATTAAAAAAAATAGGATTATAGTGAGAGCTATCATTTCAGTACAAACAGAATGGGTCTAGGACGTCTTTTTATTGCCGCTTCGACCTTCTTTTTATCTAATGCGATGGCGGGATTAACCCTAGCAGAGGAGGGGACTTACAGTTTTATATGAATTCTGAACCATGGAGCAGCTTTCATTGGTGACGAAATTTACTTAATGAACTCAGAAATAGAAAGAAAAAGTGGTGCATGGGGGATTTGGACCTGTGCATTTTTTTATTTTTATAATGTTTATTTAATAAAAAATGGATCATTAGTTACCTAGTTATTTTATGGAACTATATTTGGTAGTACGAGCCGGGCGGGCTTAAACCGACCACCCGGTAGTTAAGGGGACACATCTTACGGTTTTACGTGGGTTCCAGACCTTGGGGAGACCCGAATTCTCAATGAAAATGCACATTTGGTTAAGAAGGAAAGAAAAAGGAATTCCTTGGTATCCCTCATCATGGACGTTAACTCGATAGACAGTCACCACTGTACAGCTCGTGGTGTAGGGGCTAGGACTTGCCGTTCATGCAAGATGCTTTCACTACTTTCTTTCTTTTTATGAGTTGGATGATTGCATTTCGTTACGAATGTGAGTTGTTCCATTATTCGGAACCCATGTAAATCTTTAGGTCTCCTTCCCTTCCCAGGTGTTCGAGTTATGCCCGGACGGGTGGAACCACTGTGTTGGAATAAAACTATGGTTGAAGCGGCAATGAAAAATTATCAGTATTTTGCATCCTGTTCAGTGTGGCCGTACTCATAAAAGGCTCCTGGAATGGCACCTAATTCGTTTGGGAAAATGGTGTATTGAGTTAGATACATGGCGGTATTTGGCCATTCATGTCGGGTTCCATAAAAAAACCGAGAGCGATATTCCCCGTATTAATTCATCATACATTCACCCGTATTAAAATTCGTGAAAACCGATTTCCTTCGTATTCAGGTTCTAAGGAATTGTGATATTTAATAACAAGAAAATTATTTTCTCGAATCGAAAGCGAGACATTCTTATTCAGGGTCAAAAAACCTGTGAACATGGGGTCAATGCCCGCTTCCCGGATCATCCATAAATAGTTTCAATGAATGAAAATGTTTATTAAGACTGTTTTGGACGTACCGAGCACAGTCAGTCAGTCAGTCAGTCAGCGTGTTTGCGTCCACTGCTAGACATACGCCTCTCCAATTTTCCTCCCGGCCTTTAGCGGTGCGGAACCACTGCTTTCCGCCGACGCTCTTGATGTCGTCGTCCCACCTGGCGAGTGGTCTCCCCACACTCCGTTTTCCTGTCCACGGCCGCCAGTGTAGGACACGGTTACTCCAACGGTCGACGTCTCTTCGGCTGACATGATCAGCCCACTGCCACTTGAGCTTAGCCACCCGGTGTCCTAGCACAGATAACATTAATTACATGAAATTAAATGTATGAAATCTGTTCATCTAGCCTCTCGTCCTTAGGTATAAAGTGAAGTGAGGTCGGTGATAAATGACAACACACTTTTTAAATCTGGTTTGTCCAATTTAAGCATTGGACTTGAACAGCATCTCGGTCTTAGATGAAAAAGAATGGATACGGTACCTCCATACTGACGATAGTTCAAAAGCAATCCTATTTTTTTTAAAACTCACACACCTATACTTTTACATGCACAACAAACTCTACTACGTAATAGAGCAGGACCAAGGTATACGGAAATGTATCATGCGAAAAAGTGACAAATAGATTCATCTAATCGCGGAAGAATGAAATGAGACAACAATTTCCTTAAACTGAATTACTTATGGCATGAGAAAAAGGGATGGTAACATTTGTGACATCTGGTCGTAGATATAGTGCAAAATTCATCCTAGTCCATCATGACACATCAACGATGCGCGCATGCTAAGCCCTTTGACCGGAATGGCGCGTCAAAACTAAATGAAAAATTAAAGTGAAAACGGCAGGGTTGCCAAAAATGATCACAAAAATAAATAAGAATATATTGTATTGTGCAATACAATATTAAGGTTCCTATTCAGTGATAGTGGTCAGAGCAAGTAGTACCATGATTGTATATATAATCATCATATAATCTTTTCGCGAGTTTGCAAGCGGGAGAATGAAAAAAATATATGAATGGAGTACTTCTTTAAACCATCGTTTTTCTGAGTAAAAATCATCGATATTAAGGCTAAATTAATAAAGTCGAATATACACAATTTGTAAATATTGAAATCATAAAATAAAATTAACACAAAGAGGGAATCATTAATGTATTGCAAATATGGGTCAAACATTGCAAACATCATCAGGATCGCGGCGCGACCTCGAGGACCTCTGACGCGTCGTCCAGTCAGAAGTCAACTAAAGGTCGTCGGCTGCGGAGATTGTAGCTGTGGGTAGGTTCAGCTACAGATGCGGGTAGTAACACAGCACTTCGTTGGGCGATGAAATTGTCTGTGCAAACTATGCTCACGGTGTCACTTTGCGACAGTGTGGGCAGCTGAACCCTTGTGTTGCCATATTGTGCCAGTACTGGAGACCAAGACGATGATAGCCTCATACTGTCATCTCTGTTGAAATTCGGATGTCTTGAAATCTCAATGGATTCTCGTACCAAGCGGGGTATATATTGTTTTTCAACAGCGATTGTTTTAACTTGGTCGAAACGGATCCAATGATTGCTTCCATTGTTCAAGACATGCTCACAGATCGCCGACTTGTGAAACTCATTGTTTTTGACTGCCTTGATGTGCTCTCCTATTCTTGTTTGCACACTTCGTTTTGTCTGGCCAATATAGTTTTTCCCACAGCTACATGGTACTTTATATACTCCTGGGGCCTGTAGTGGGATTTTGTCTTTAGCTGATCTTAGCTTGGAGGATATTTTTGCGAGAGGTTTGAAAAAGGTTTTTATGCCCATTTTTCTGAAAATCTTTCCTATGCGATCCGTGACACCTCGCACGTATGGGAGGTATGCGCACTGTCTTTGGACTTCAGCCCTCTGTATCCTTTTTCTCGCTGTTTGCTGACAGAAATCCTTGGCACGAGTCTTGTAGTCATTGTAAGTTAAAACCTCCTTCACATATTTCAACTCCTCGTTCACATGTTCGACGTCACAGATTTTGTACGCGCGGTTCACGAGAGATTGTGTGACAGACCTCAGCTGTGCTGGATGGTGATGCGAGTTAGCGTTCAAGTACCTGTTGGTGTGCGTAGGTTTGCGGTAGACTGTGTGGCCCAGCGTGCCGTCAGCTCTCCTCGTGACCAAAACATCAAGAAACGCTAAACTTCCTTCTTTCTCAATCTCAATCGTGAACTTAATCTGTGGGTGAATCCGGTTCAAATGCTCGAGGAAACCGTCGAGGTGACTCCGTCCATGTGAAAAAATTGCAAACGTGTCGTCCACATATCGGAACCAGATAACAGGGGGATGTTCTGCCGTTTCCAACGCCTGCTTCTCAAAGTCTTCCATGAATATGTTGGCCACCACTGGAGCCACTGGTGATCCCATGGCAACTCCGTCTAGCTGCATGTAGTAGTCGCCTTGCCAGAGGAAATAATTTTGACGTAAACAGTGCTCTATAAGTCTCGTATGTCCCATGTCAATGTTGTTATTGCCCAGATTTGCGTCAATGATCTGCAGGGCGTCTGTCAACTGAACATTAGTATAGAGCGACTCTACGTCAAAACTTACCATGAGGTCTTCTGGACCCAACTTAATGCTCGCCAGTTTTTCCACAAAATGTGCAGAGTCCTTTATGAAGGTGGCTGTCTTTCCAGTCAGTGGATGTAGGACGTGAGCCAAATATTTCGACAGGCGGTAGGTGGGTGAATCTATTTGGCTAACAATGGGTCTTAAAGGAGTTTCTGGCTTGTGAATCTTAGGTAATCCGTATAGTGTAGGTGGTTGTGGATTACATGAAATAAGCCCCTTCCTTTGATTCTGCGGTACCGGTGAGTCCTTCTCATTGATAAGAGCGGACGTCCTCCGCGTAACACGAGCCGTAGGATTATAATTTAGCTTCTGGTATGTCCCCGTAGAAAGCATAACCCCAATCTTGCTCTTGTAGTCATCGGTGGACATGACAACCGTCGCATTTCCCTTGTCCGCGGGCAGAACCGTCAATGATTCATCTTTGTGCAAGACCTTGAGAGCTGCTCTCTCAGCACCGGAGATATTCGGCCGAGGAAGACGAGCTCGTCGCATGATGTAGGCTGCATCCTGCCGAAGAGTCTCTGCATCATTTTTCGGTAGTCTGTTCCTTGTGATCGCCTCTTCGATACCACCCACGATCCGTTCCACCGGTAATGTCGTAGGCGTAGGTACAAAATTAGGGCCCTTTGATAACACTTTAACCGCACTTTCCGAGAGAACTTTGTGGGATAGATTCACAACACAACAAACAGAATCTGTACTTGTGCGATTTGTTATGATATCTGTAGCTGTCAATCGGACAGGGTTGACAGCTGTCAGTGAACCGCGCTGTGATTGGTTGTTAGCGGCCGCCAATTTATCAAATTTTGCCCTATGGATCGCAGCACAATATTTTCGCTCATGCTCCGCCGCTTGCTTCGTAATTCGGTCGCACGTCTGCCATAACTCACTAGTTAAAGTATGTTTTAGCTTACTTTCCACTTCTTGGAGTTTATGACCGATAAAGTACGCATCTCTCCTTGTATTACGAATAGTGAGGCTCAAAAGACGTTCTTCCGCACCTATCAACACGCTTTCGGAGCCACGAATATAATTCTTACCACTCAACTGCACACATTTTGGTAGAATATTTCGGAAAGAAGTGAGCCTTTTTAACACTGTATATCCGTAAACATTAAGTATTATGTCGAACAACAGTGAAAATCTAAATAAACAAACATTGCAAAACAAATAATATTGATTATTCTTGAATTGTCCATGTTTGCATTTTATGCATTTAAAAATTTCGTTTAATGCGTTTTAGATGCTAAAAAATAGTCCAAATAATAGTCAGTACAATGTTATGTAAAACCTGTTGATGATTATTGCCGTTCGCCGTAAATGTGTGATGGTATTTTGATAAACCACTAAGTTCTTCCTTTTTACAATTTTTTTAATTCCCTTCAAATAGGTTCAGTTTATTACGCTTTTGCCCTCTTGTCGCGGCTATAATCTCCAGATTGGTTTTATGTATATGATAAAGTGTTACATTTACATATTTTTCGATAATAGCCCTAAGAAGATGGAGTCTATTGAAGAAATGAATAATCATTCAATGACAAAAGGACATTTGAGCCAAGAAATGACTTGAGAATTTTAATCTTTATGGAAACGAGCTGTCTGTCACATATAAAATGTTGACCATTTTCAAGGATGTACCTTTTTATCACAGCCTCAGAACTAAGACAGATTATGCAAACATCGTAAACGACATTATAAAAAATAATAAACAGTACGTAGACTATTGTTTTGTGGCAGCCCTACTTGTTTTTAAAATAAAATTTAGTTCAATATATAGGTTGGGGAAAAAGTTTCTTCGCATTTTTTAAGAAAATTCAAAACATTTTTTAATATGGTTTATTTACATTTAACTAAAGTATGTAGGTACCATTTTGTTCGATAACTTTTTGCCATCTTGTAGGTAGGGACATGATCCCATTGCTATAGAAATATTGGGACTTCTGATCAATATACCGCGACAAGTGGTTTTGGCAGTCCTCTCGTGATGTTAACCTGACACTGCCTAAAGAATTCTGAAGAGGCCTAAACAGGTGGAAATCTGAAGGTGCAAGGTCAGGACTATACGGCGGATGCATTATCACCTCCCAGCCAAACTCTCTTAGTTTTTGCTGAGTTGCTAAAGATGTGTGAGGTCTAGCGTTATCATGATGAAAAACCACACCCCTTCTGTTGATTAATTCCGGCCGCTTTCTCTCAACTTCTTGCTTTAATCTCATCAGTTGTTCGCAGTAGAGGTCAGAATCGATGGTCCTGCCTGGTGGTAACAGCTCATAATGAATAATGCCCTTCCAATCCCACCACACACACAGCATCACCTTGTTGCGAGTTAACCCGGGTTTCGCCACAGTCTGTGAAGCTTGACCGGCCTTTGACCACGACCTTTTTCGCACGTTCTTGTCGTACGTGATCCACTTTTCATCACCAGTTATCAGCTTCTTCAAAAATGGTTCGGTTTCATTACGTCGTAATAAAGAATCACAAATGAGTACACGGTTCATTAGGTTTCTTTCAGTGAGCTCGTGAGGTACCCAAATATCGAGCTTTTTTGTGTACCCAGTTTTTTTCAAATGCGCCAAAACTGTTTTGTGGTCAATTCCTAGTTCTTCAGCTACGGCGTAACTACTGATATGCCGATCTTGCTCCACTTTTTCAAAAATGGCATCCATTTTATCCGTAATAGGGCGACCAGAGCGACGTGCATCTTTGACATCAAAATTTCCGGATTGAAAACGCTTAAAGCAAATTTGTGCTACTCTCACAGACACTGCACTAGGTCCATAAACATCGCAAATTTTTTTCGCGGCTTGCGTTGCATTTTTACCTTTTTTGTAGTAAAATTTTAAAATGTATCGAATTTCTTCATTAGATTCACTCATTTTGACAGTACGAAAAACAAATGAGAATCACACATTTTCCTAATTTGAATTTGGAATTATGTTCTTTAAAATTTAAACTTTCAATGATACCAAAACCAGCCAGATACAAATAGTATAGCCAAAGAGATTTTATTACAAGTTCATACATACTATAATGCGAAAAGACTTTTTCCCCGACCTATATATAATACTGAAATGAAAACAAAAATAAAAATCGAACTAACTATTTAAGTTTGCTTGTGCCAACCCTGTTTGCGTCTTTACAACACATAAAAGGTTTCAGGTCAACTAAACTAAAAATATACTGAATATGCTTGTAATTACACATGGAATGTGATTCCATTGCTCTTGTTGTGCTTATTAGTGTTATTTCGACATTTGTCAACCACACAAGAAATTTTGAAGGCATTTTGTTGATATTTTGAAATCTTGCCCAACTGACGCGCATGGATTGACGTTTGACACCGACTGAGAGCATATGAGCTGACTGAGCGTATTTTTGACGGACCGTAAACTTTTTTTAGTCCCCTATCCATTAAGATCTCGGTTGTCAGATATATTTGTTGTCACTCTAATGTCCAATCACTTTTTATTCCGGGAGGTCACGAAATTTTTGGTCACGATAACGTAAACGCCTGAATCTGGGTTCACATGTTGGAGACCGACCCTCTGATGCTAAATATGTCGGTCTGCCTGCGCCAAGTAGTTGCGTTAGCTAGATTGGCTACCCAAAATAGATGTTGGTATGTAACTGCTGATGAATATATTGATTGTCTGAGCATATTGATAATTTTGTATTGTGCAACAATAACCTGTCGGTTTTTTTAATTAATACATAAATATACCTAAAATTATATTTGTAAAATAAATCATTTTAACTACGATGACGCAACCAACGATTTGTTCAGTTTTGGTATTATAAAGCAAGTATGTACGGATAATTTCATGCTGCGTTATTTAAAGCCATTTCCCTTTTTGTCGTTGTTTTGTTGTAACAAAAACTACTTTTTCAGGCGCCTTATCTACGTAACGCAACCACTTGGCGCAGGCAGACACATTTAGCTTCAAAGGGTTGGTCTTTACCTTATGAACCCTGTTTCAGCAATTTTAACATTAGAAGCGGAAATGAAAAATGTCCGTGTTTTCCCATCTAGTTCAATGAAGCCGAGCAATGTAAGGAAGGTCCTGGCATGGCACCTAGTTCCCATGTGGTGTGTTAGGCTAATATCTGACGTCCAGTTTGGTATTAGCCATCCATGTCCAGTTATATAAAAAAAGACATTTCCTAAAGCCATTTGAAGCTGTCCTTTGAATGACCGGTGTGTCATTCATCCCGAAATTTATGTTTAAGGTTCACCGATTCTCTTGCTTTCAGACAATATTCCTGTACGTAATGTAGCCCACTTGTTTCTATTTCGTTACACATGAAATGTTATTGTGAATAATATTGGCGTGGGGTCGACGATCTATGTTTAACAATAGAATATACTATACGTTCAATTTAGACTTATTATGCTCACGTTGAAATAGTTTTCTCTGTTTTTTCATAAAAAATTATCTCTGCCCTAAAATATTTTAGTTTCATTAATTAATAATGCGGCACATGGCGTCGCCAGGCCCTCAAAAAGGTGCTCCAAGTACCCAATTTCGGGTATTTCGAACTTTGTACTTTGGGGGCATTACCCTATTAGGCTCATTCCAGTTTATCGACCCTACAACCTAAGGATTTACTGGATCGGTTGATTATAATTACAGGAATAGCGACAGTTGGTGCATTATTTTATGGTTAAAGTATGACTTCGTTTAAATGAAGTAATATTTAATTTTTAAGTTAGCTGGGTTCTGAAGATATACCCCATGTCGAGTGTACTATTTCACTCGCCCATATTTTTCCTAGCATTTTAAAGTCAACACATCAAATTATGTTTGTTCTACTTACTTTTAACCACGGTGCCTTGGAGAACTTGTATGCTTTTCCTCTCATTATTCAACCTACAGACCTAGCATGCGAGTTAACTAACCTATAACCTTTTGTGGTAGTGGCTTTTTAGAAGCCATATTAGGGTTCCGTACCCAAAGGGTGAAAACGGAACCCTATTACTAAGCCTCCGCTGTCCGTCCGTCCGTCCGTCCGTCCGTCCGTCCGTCCGTCCGTCCGTCCGTCCGTCCGTCCGTCCGTCCGTCCGTCCGTCTGTCACAGGGCTGTATATCATGAACCGTAACAGGTATTAGGAAGCTGAAATTTTCACAGATTATGTATTTATTTTGCCGCTATAACAACAAATAGGTAACATTATAAAACAATAGTAATTAAAGGGGGGCCCCATACAAAAAACGTGTTTTTTTTGTGAATCTTATGGTACGGAACCCTTCATGTGCGAGTCCGACTCGCACTTGGCCGGTATTTTCTTAATGTAACGGATATGAGTAGCTCTAACCAAACCTACTGTCAAGATATTAGCTCAACACACCTCATGGGAACTGGGTGCCATGCCAGAACCTTATAATGCACGGCTGCATTGGACTGCATGGAAAGTACGGACAATTTTCATTGCCGCTCCTAACGTCATTATTCATACAATACGAAGCCACCAATCCGGGCGGGAACTCTACCGGCTAGTAATGAAGGAGACCTTAAATGTTTCCTGGAATCCAAACCACGAAAGACGAATCCCTTGGGCGCCTCTTTCGACATGCACGGGAAGAAATGCGGTTGACTAAATTCTTTCATGTTTCCTATATATTTATAATAATAATAATATTTATTTAAATTCAGAATAGTAACATTTTTTAGTTGCTCTTTCCCAAACTTATTCAGGGCTGTATCATGGGAAAGAGGCTGTATGCTGTACTGATAAATATTCGATCCTAGAAATTAATTATCATTATTAAAATTTATTAAAATGGGTGTTGGTGAGGGCGAATGCGAGTGAGTGAGTGTGTGAAAGAGTGCGTGAAAGTCAGGATTAGTAAAACTTTGTGGAGATGTATGTAGCACGGGAAAGTATGATTGTGGTATGGTGTGAAGTAAGAGAAATGTTAAATGTGGGTATGTAGATACCTTCCTTCATGCTTCCACGTAATGAAAATGAAAAAGTTTTCAGTTTGATCATAATTTTGGGGTATCAGCTAATCATTTGATTATTTTGTCTTATTATCAATACTAAAATATATAATTTGCTAATATTGATAATAATTAAATTATTTAAAAAAATAATACAAATAATACATTAGTGCAATTTAGAGTAGTAGTTCAGAAGTAGGCACAGATTTTAAATGCAGCGGTGACGTAATGGAAAGGGGAGTTTCGTCATAGTAGTTGCAGCAATGGTGCAGTGGGCGGCCCTGTGAGCCGAGCTGCCTTCATCCTGTCATTATTCAACTAAGGAAATAAATCTGTCAACTGCCCACCATGAAATAATCGGTGTTCTCAACAAGTTAACTATATGTGCACGTATCTATGTTTAATTATTTTACGGTATTTATAAGCGTCAGGCTAAAGACAGTCTTTTTAATCAGTAGAGTAATTTAATTATCACAAGAGCAGTATCAAAATTCAGCAACTACTTACCCAATTCAAGTAATACAAAGTAAGAATACAAGGATTTTTTAGAAAAATTATAGAATGTTCAGGTCATATGACTACATTGGAATAGGATTTCAGGATTCCGTTTTTGAAAATGATCCGAAAAACATTGATCTGGACATTCCTCTGAAGCAGGATGCGAACTTGCGACCTGTGGATTCCTATGCAGGAAATATTTTCAAAATCAATGTAGATGACGTTAAATATGTATAAATATTAAAGGATAGAATGATTATCTTCATATCTCTATTTGTCGATAAAACTTGAAACTTAAATTGCTGTAATAAACAATTGTATATTACAAGGTGACCTTATAAATACCGGCACCACTTAACGGGGTGTATCTGTATCAGAAACTAAACCATTTTTATGAAAAATATGTATTAAATTCCTAAGTTTTTTCGCTGTTCCCATATATTTTGTTGACTTCAATATCAAACATTTGTGTAGGGACCGCAAAAAAATATGGGTATTACAAAATATTTTTCATGAAAATGGTTCAGTTTCCGATACAGATACACCTCTTCAAGTGGTGCCGATATTGATGAGGTCGCCCCGTAAAGATATAATACTTTATAATGTTTTTTAGGGTTCCGTACCCAAAAGGTTAAAACGGAACCCTATTATTAAGCCTCCACTGTCCGTCCGTCCGTCACAGGGCTGTACCTCATGAACCGTAATAGCTAGGCAGTTGAAATTTTCACAGAGTGTGTATTTATAATGCCGCTATAACAAAAAAAGGTAAAATTCCAAAATAATAAAAATTAAACGGGGCTCCCAAAAAAAACCTTATCTTGTGTGATGCTACGGAACCCTTCGTATGCGAGTCCGACTCGCACTTGGCCGGTTTTTTCATTCCAAATTGTTTTGTTTTATTAAATAGTGTACTTGAAAATGAATAATTATATTTGCAAAACTCAAGCACAGCCCCGTTACTTCAAACAAAACAAGGACAAATAATTCACACCAAGAGATAGCCCTGGGACGTTGAACCCAGATTTAATTCTCAAATGGTCTGGAATTGAGATATTTTCATTAGAGGTCCATTGACACAAAACAAAACAAAGAGAAGTTTGCTAATTACGCCGAGCGAAGTGAAACTTTGTTACGAAAGTGAAAAATTTGATCATTTAAACTTAGCTACCATGTCATTGCGCAGGATAAGTACACTAATAAAAAAATATGCAGAATATTAATATATTTAAACTAGCTGATGTTCCCGGCTCTGCTCGGATCGATTTCGTTTGGGACATAACCATGTAAAATGTGTCTTCACCCTCGCCAGCTGTTATTTAAAATGGATCTCGACAACAACGCCATCTATCGGGTCTAGCGTTGCCAGATCTTAAAACGGCGAAGCCGGACTGGCCAGGCAGTTTACCCGGACTTTTCGGTATCAAGGCCGGACATCCTAAATCCAACGATTTTATCCATTAATTCTAAAATAAAAACCATTTATTTACCAATTTTTGTTATCAGTCTTCTTTAATCGACATTAACACTTTAAACCTTTCATTCTTATATATATTTATATGTATTTATAGTCTTTCTTCTTTAACGAACAATTAACACGATATTATCGTGTTCAGACTTTTAGTCTGAATCTTCTATACATCTTTGATAAAAACAAAAATAATTAATATTTTTCGTTTGAAGAAACCCCCTTCAAGAGCTCCGTTTCTCTTAAAATAATCTCGTAGAACTCTTTGCACGTCAAATGTATTAGATTAAATTCCACGACTAGCATTTTTGCAATGGTATCCACATTCAGTCTGTTTCTTTCTTTAGACCATTGTTGTCCAATCAAAGACTTGTCAACCAAAGCCTCTTCCTTTATTTAAATAATAAAAAAAAAACCCGCGAGAAAAAAAGCCGTGGACCAAGATGGAAAAACCTAACGAAAACCGGAAGGACCGGACAGTGGCTAATTTGGCCGGACAAGCATGTAAAAAGCCTGACCCTGTCCGGCTTTATCCGGACGTCTGGCATCCCTAATCGGGTCCAACCATAGGTGAGAACCATGGAGTTCGACGAATGTAAAAAAATACCGGCCAAGTGCGAGTGGGACTCGCACACTAAGGGTTCCGTACCATCAACACCAAAAAATCATGTTTTTCGTATGAGGGCCCCCCCTTTAATTTTTATTATTTTACCTATTTGTTGTTATAGAGGCAAAATAAATACATACTCTGTGAAAATTTCAGCTGCCGACCTATTACGGTTCATGAGATACAGCCCTGTGACAGACGGACGGACGGACAGCGGAGGCTTAGTAATAGAGTTCCGTTTCACCCTTTGGGTACGGAACCCTAAAAATACGCCTCGAAATCATAATATACAGAAGTATATGTACTTCTGTATATTATGATGACAGCTTAGCCTAGCCTCGCATATATTGCACTGGATCGGCACCGACTTGCATAATTTTAATCGCGAATTGAATCACCTCTCCGTTAAAAGGTGGGTTATTGTCGAAGCTGGTGAGTGGGCCGACGGTTATGACAAAGAAATAGCCCCAGCGAGCGAGCACACGACTTATCCCCCTCAGCGAGCCGCCGCCAGCGCCACACGACTGCTAAATGCCTAAAATGAGTTCCGATGTTATCGCGCGTCATTAAGCAATTTATTAGCCTGTTATCGCGCCGAGCTAAGTTGGAGGCAAGAAACTGGGGTTAGAGAAAAAAATACATCAATTTGAAAAATACCTAATGAAAAGTGGAATTAGTAACTCCGTTGTACTACCTTCGAAATATTATAACAGTTTATTAAAGTGATATAAAAAGAGATAGGTATTAATATACCCTAGTAAAAATATTTTAATAGGTTATTAGAATTCTTAAAATTCCATAACTAAAAACTGCAAAATTAAAAATATTTTTTAACAAAACTAATTTTACTATAATTTGGAACCATGGAAACATTTACTATTATGAGATCTGACAGGTTTCCAATGGGATTACCCATCCGACGGTCAGGGTATAGTTACTCACTTTTTACGCATATTCATTTAGATGTTTTTTATTGTGAACTGTGTTTACAATAAAAAACATTATGCTACACACTCGGATTAGTTATTAGCCGACAAGAAACTTCGCCAGGTTTGTCATTGTATGATTATTTTTTTCATTTATACTTACAAATTAGTTTATTGATTTATATATTTTATTGCATAACTTAAAACTGAATAAAAGTTCACCGCGCGCCTTAATATAAAATGCAATTTTTTTTGTATTTTTTCTGACTGCATTAAGTAGACAGAAGTTTTGTGATATTTTTGAACTTTTTTTTTAATTTAAAATCGAACCTGCTCATAAAATTTCAGTCGGTCGGTTCAAAACGTTTTCCCCTAACTTTTTGACATCTCTAATTTCAAAAACCAAACTGACGTCAATGGAATTTTTTGAGACTACGATGTCTGAACCTCCTCCTTTTGTTCCATCGGAAATAACATTAATGTTTAAAATCAAATAATGTTTAAGCAGTTCCAACAGTTATTTATTATTCATTTAATTCGATGAGTGTAAATATTTCCACCAGTCTTGTCCCTCGCCAATGCCCGACTTAACTCGTCGCGATAGTATGTTCTCAGCGAACAATGCCAAGGCACTGAAAGCCCATGCTCGCCGCCCGCGACCGCCTCTCCCGAATCTCCATTACACTATCTCGTCCTACATCTGATGCGGTCTTTCGGCGGATTGTTACGTAGGTGTACGACCTTAGTTGAGATCAACCTCGTCTCCTCAGCTCCTGAATCATTCTAAAAGAAACAGTACATGCAAATACAAGGTTTATGGAATTTGAATGGCTGTGGACTTTTTATCTATTTATTCATTTAGAATCTGACGAGAGTCGTTATTATTAATTCCCCATACCACAGGGCATGACTGTTTATATGCTCTTAATGTTTTACTAGATTTTTGAAATTTTTTATTCTAAATGATTAGATTGGATTTTTATATTGGAATATACTGGTTAATAAACAATGAATAAAATAATATATAATTTCATTCTTAATAAATAATGAAATGAAAAAGATTCTTGTACTGAAAAATACACACATTTACAACAAAATAAAAAGATATGGACACAACAATGAAGCTTTTTCAAGTAAAAAAAAATGTTGAAAAACTGACAACTTTTATTTATTTATATAAGTTTATTGCACTCAAAAAAAAAAGGGCAAAAGGTACAACTAAATGCCGGAGGCATTTTCTTCCAGTCTACCTTTGGGTATCGTGAGCAGTAGTGCGATTAGTAACTATGGAGAAATAGCTTTAGAGGAAACATAATTCCTACAAAATATACAACAAATACACACTATACTTAAACTTAAATATATAACTTATATAACTGTACATAAATATAACTACATAGATATCAGTAAATAAATACTAAATACTACATATATATATTATAAAAACAAATAAAAGATGTAACTTAATACAATATAATTAAAAGGAAAAAAAATATTGCCAAAAGAAATAAAAAATAAAAACAAATATTGACAAACTTAAAGAAGTATGAGGGAGAAAATTAAAGACATCATAAAGACAGAAAATAAATTAAAAGATCTTTTTTAAAAACATTAATAGAGGGGGAATTTCGTAAATGGGGAGGTAGCTGATTCCACTGCCTTTTAGAGGTAGCCGTTAGGGCCTGGAAGACGATGTAGCTAGTTAGCTACGGTAGCAGTAGCAGTAGCTACGGCAGTCGCCGTGCAAGAAGAGTTGAAAATATATACGTGCAACCCGTAAGATTCTACTAAAGGATTGGTCGTTCGTAGACTAACTTGTTCGTAGAGTACTTGAAAATTTGAATCTGTTTATTAAACATCATCACTTACTGTTAGTTTGCCGTATAACATTACATCGCAGAATTTGTTCCTTATAAACGACCCCATTGACTGGTGCAATAATATAGGATGCCCTGTTTTTTTTTCAATAATCCGGCTATGAAGTAATTTTTTTTAAAAAATCGGATAATGCATTTTAAAATGCTCTTATTTATTTCTGTCTACCGTACCTCCCGAAGGTTGGTAGGTAGAGAATGCACTTAGGGATTCAGCCTGCTTTTTGTACAATAAAGTCATTTTTTATTATTATTAGTTCCTTCTGGGATGAGGTGCTTGGTCTAATGTCACGAGAGCAGGGCGTGTATTCTTGGCATTTAGTCATTGCGGATTCAATAGAGTTAACAGTAATGTCAAAGTAAAGTAAGCCTCAATGTCCCAGTGGCGCGACACTTCGGCGATCGCTCTCCGAAGTTAAGCAACGCTGGGTCCGGTCTGGTCTTGGATGGGTGACCATTCGACCGTTGAGAGAGGTAGGTCTCCTTCCTTACTTACTAGGTGGTAGGGTTTATCCCGCCCGGGTTGGTACCATCGCATTGGATGAACGATGGTCGAAGCGGCAATGAAAATTGTCCGTGTTTTCCATCCAGTTCAATGTAGCCGTGCAATATAAGGAAGGTCCTGGCATGGCACCTAGTTCCCACGTGGTGTGTTGGGCTAATACCATGACAGAGGGTGTGGTATTAGTCATCCATGTCCAGTCAAAAAAAAAAAAGTAAATTCTTCTTCAGTTAACTCTACTGAATCCGCAATGACTGAATGCCAAGAATACACGCCCAGGTGTGGTATTCGCCATCCATGTCCAGTGTACGTAAATAAAGGCGTTCGTCTTCTCACCTGAAAGAAAAAAAACACAATAAAATTACTTTGCTTGCAAGCAGCAACCTTGAAGATGTCTCAGCAAGAACCATATCCATTCATACATACATACATAACTTCACGCCGTTTCCCCGGAGGGGTAGGCAGAGATGATAGAGCGCCATACGGTACGATCACAGCACACCTCTTTTGTTTTATCTACAGACATACAATTTTTTTTCATACATGCTCTACGATTACGGGTGCTACGAACCAGACCTTTACGAAGAATTACATCGATTTGGTCGAGTGTCGTTCTGCACGACACTTTCGCTCACTTCTACTCTGTAAATTTGTTTCGTCATTTTTTCGTCATCCATTCGTTCCGTATGTCCAAACCATCTTAGCACTCCTTTCTCGATTCTGGTCACAACATCATTTTCACCAAGAACAATATGAGGCACATAATTGAATTGAAATCCGATTCCTGGAGAGACAGGGATAATTTATTACGCAGACACATACATAGATGGCAGAATTGGGATTAAGCTCACTCTGAATATGATTAATGTAAAGGAACGACGATGTTCATTGAACTCGCACGAAAGAGAGAAAACTCTATACACGGTAAAGGACAATAGAAGGAATCGAAGGAGCAGACCAATCATTCTCGCTAGACATACTTTTATGATTTCTCGATTGAATGACTTTACTTGAACCCGTGTAAAGTAACCGCCAACAGTGCGTTTACCTTTTCGCGAAAATAAAACAATATTTATTAGATAATGGTAAAATATGACACGAATATTCTTGTGTATTATTGCAGATAATCTGTTGGGAGAAAGCTTTGATTGATTGAAAATTCTTTAATACACCACAAAAACAATTTAGAAAATAAAGCTTATTGCAATAACAACATAATAAGTGGGGTGCAAAGGCGGGCTTATCCTTCGAAGAGATTTCTTCCAGCCGACCTTTGGGTGTTTGAGATGTTCAATGGGGATATATTAGTAGGTATCATCCAACCATGAAAACATTCATGGGGAAGTGATAACAAAAAATATGTTCTTTTTATGTGACTGAACACGGATAGATAATACCGTTACTGTCGTCATAATAGCTCAATACACCTCATGGGAATTCGGTGCCATACCAGGATCTTTTTTTAATGCACGGCTAAATTGAACCGGATGGAAAACAAGAAACATTTCATTGCCGCTCAGATCATTGAAAAACCGCACGGGGTCCATGACTCCAAAAAGGTTAAGAAACGCTGCTGTCTTAAGGATTGCTGTCTACAATCCTTAAGGTGACTAAGGGACTAACTCACTCGCAGGCACGGTACAAAACGGTGCTCTGGGACCTTCTTTGTTTCAAAGAAAAAGACAGGCTCCGTGATGAGGAGGATGCATCATGTCCACAAAGCATTCAATAGGCATAGTGCTTGATTTGGTAAGAAATTGGTAAGAAATTTACCAAAAAAATATTACAAAACATTACAGTTAATAGTAAATACGACCGCTGTAGTCAAAAATAAAACATAAACTAAATTGATTATAAATGTTCATGAAACAAACTAGGTTTGATGAATAACTTTTTAAAGACTTTTTTGTTTAATCGTTGAGCAATCCACGTCCAAATGTATTGTATAAACGTGCGAAATATCAGATCTTTCGGACCTTATAACTTAGACACCAAACATTATTTTACAATGCCAATCATAAATCAAATAAAGCTGTTTTGAGTTAAAATTTGAATATCTTAAGAGAGATATGCGCATGATCTTCTTTCCACGTTTGTATGGGGAATTGATGATTATTTAGTGATTATTCGAAATAACACACAAAGGAAAGAAATAATGCAATCGGCGAGATAATTGTTAAGTTCAAGTCCTCTATAGAGTTAAGTATTCTTAACGTTTGACTAATAGGTTCACGAAGGCCGACGCTTACACGATAAACATATGTTCCAGGGCCCACGCGGTTTGCCGACCCAATAAGTTTGTTATTCCATGTATTTCGTGAACAAAACAACCTGTTTCTTTCAATATGATAGGTCCTTTGAGAATTTGGTTTAATGATGTGGTGAAACGGTAAACACTTTGGGCTTGGTTTACCATTTATTCAAAGTTCAGATAAGGTCGACCAACGACACGGTGTGGTTGTCAATGATAGGATTTTTTCGCGCCAACTATTCGCTGACATATTACACACATCAATCATACGAAGAGCATTAAATAGGAACGGATGCGAGATGTTCATTCGCCATTCGTCCTTTTGATGTGTTTTACGAAGAAATTCCGAAAATTAATTTATTGAAATATTCACAGATGATAACATAGTTTTGTGATGATTTTACATGTTCAATGCTTGGTGGATTTTGTTTGTCGTCACGCGGGCGTAATTGTCAATACTGTGGGCTCGTTTGTCTCTTTATGCAAACACTCGGCGACGCGAGTGCAGAGTGTTTTTCTAGTCCATTCCTTTTTAAAGTTATTGCCTCATACTATACGGATAGGGAGAAGTTGCTTAAAGAGTTACGCCATATCCAAGATACTCGTACAATTGCAAAGAGGTTTCAGAAAATTGTTCAGATAATTTGGTGGGACTGCTCGGTATTTGTAATTTAACTAGTTATGGTGCGGTATCAGAACAACAAACAAAAAAGAATAATCGTTGTTATTAATATAATATATCATAAATAAATAAGAGAAAGAACTAATCTGTAAAGATTAGAAGTTTCTGATATTCATTCTGTAGGCAGAAATAGTATTTTTAATTTAACAACGTTTGGAAAACATGGATATTTGCGTAGCCCGTAAAAAGTTTGGAATAAATTATGTTTTCAATACTTATCATAACTTTTTTGTAAGAATATCAGAAAGTTAGTTAATTTTACCTTATTTTAAGTTGATTTTAAAATTAAAAGTTTTACGGGACGAGCCGGAACTGGAATATTTTTTGATTTAAACTCAAAATCTTCAGTATTTCATGAACATAAGTTTCCAAACCGGCCGGACCGACGTAACCATATAAGATTAATTTTTAATGATTTTAAAAGAATCATTTACCATACATTCTACTCACATCTGCAAAAGGATTTGACTTGATGTTCTAAGGATTTAAACAAAATAAAATAACGTATAGAAACGGAAATTTAGCTTTACTATGAGAAAAAAACCTAAATAACAGATTTATTTTAAATAAATAGAAGAACATACGAATGAATAGAAAAACTTCTTAAGAAAACTGAGAACTCTTAACTCAGCGGTCTTCGAATAAAAACGGATAAAACAACTGACGCAATTAATGTAAAAAACATGTAATTTCCCAAGAAAACAAAATGATGTGAGTGAACTCACACCGACTCCCGGAATTTTCGAACCTACCCGCCGCGCTAAAAAGGGACAAGAACAAATGATCCCGTGGGACGATCGTGTACCCTGGTAATATTATGTAGATCTGCTTTCATAGAAGGGCAATGACTGCCTAAGGAAAAATGAGTTTTCAGCCTGGCATGGACGGTCGACCGGCGGCCGAGAGCAAAGAGGGAATCGAATGGGGTAATAATCTAGTTCGTATGCATGTTAAGATATGTAGATGTAATATCGTCGCACGGTTGTTATCCATAGGCTTATTCAAGGTACAAAAACTACAGAAAGTGGGTCTCATAGTAGACGTGCTAGATGGTACACATTGTTCCTTTTAAGCATTGAAAAGATTTTTCAATGCTAAAAAGTTTTAAAAGGGGTACCCGTTTTCAAGCAAAGTGCGATCGCGGACCTTTATTCGCGTCCTTAATTATTTAGATAGAGGAATTAAAATAGTATTAAAAGATGCATTACTGAAAGCTCAACAATATTGCAAAAAATTTTTTTGTAAAATGTTGAAGCTATGTTTTTATAAAAAAAAAACCATTTCATGTATTATTTTTTAGGATCTTAAACTTCTCGAATGTAGAGGTTTTAAAAATGATAACATTCTAGTTTTTAAAGTATTATATTTTAAGTTAGATGTTTACCCCTTTTGGAGACACCTTTTTTGGTGATTTCACATATTTCGTTCAGAATCTTGTCGTTTGTCATATCGAGACGACTATTGTACATATGGTTTAATTTTATGAGAAGATAGACTTTGTAATGCATTAAATAAAAATAAATATGTATCTACGTTGCATAAGTTACTTATTCTTAATTTATTGACGCTTCATTGAAGTTCTCACTTTTTTTTTACTCCTCTAATTTTGAAGTGCCGTATTTAAATAAAGTCATTTTCAATGGGCCAGAACGTCATGGGGCCGTTGAAGGTAGCATTCATAGTAAAGAGTAAAGTAGGATCACATACTAAAATTACTACTTACTGGGCAAAATCTCAAACGTTAAACTCGCGCCATCGAAGATTTTTCTAGGACTACTGAGGAACGATAATACAATGAAGTAAGATAATACAAGTCTACGAAAAAAATGCCCTCTATACGTAGTTAATCTAACTAAAGAGCAAATTGCTCAACAGCAAACCGGACAGCGGCCGGCGGCGGAGGCACGCAGCGGTGGAGGCGTTCCATCAGAATTCCACGGATTTCGTGTTCGAGATAAGCCGAACTGGTATTGTGTTGTTCTAATAGTGGAGCATTGTTTGTACGCGCGCGAGGGGGCGGTGGATTATCATACACGTGGTTAAACGATGGCGCGTAATGTGATAGGATTAAAACCTATGTTTAGAAACGATTTGATAAATATCGCTCGCCTATTCATGGGGGGGTCAAGCATCAACCACTTTGAGTACTTTTGTGCTATTATTAACTTGTTTATCACACATATGTTATAAACAAACTACATATAGTATTTCTATGCTATGGGGGTGGTTTGGGCCTCGGAAATCATCAAGATGGATGTTGTGTGTGACGTGTGGTATTACAGGTAATGGATAGGGTTGGTCTTGGGGGTTACCATGTTAAATTTAAACTCTCTGGGTGAACAGTGGTTAAAGCTGCCGTTTAATTACTTTTTGTACTACGTATAGTTTACGAAATGCCACTAAACGTAAAATGTAATCACTCTCTTGCCTGTTGACCCGGCGAGTTCACTTACGCTGGTTACCCGCCTGAACCTGTATGCTACCCATAGAAATTTGCTTATGAATATACTCCCGTATTCTTAATTATATTTTTTTTACGGGTACACCAAGGGATATTATTTGTTTGGAATTATTGTAAGAAATGTTAAATAAAGAAATGAAAGATAGGAGAATTTTGTACATGATGTCATTGCAGCTCTGTACCTAAATGAAGTGTTTTGCAGTTAGAATTAATCAGAGGCGCCTAACGAGGCGTTTTAAAATGAATTGGTTTTTTTTATGCGACCTGACATGGAAGGCTAATACCACACAACTACCGTTATGATATTAGCCCAATACACCACATCCCCGAAGGAATCAGGAAGCCAGGACCTTCCCTTTATGAGCACGGCTACATTGAACTGGATGGAAAACACGGACAATTTTTCATTGCCGCTTCGACCATCTTTTCATCCAATGCGATGGTACCAACCCGGGCGGGTTTAAGCTCCACCACCTAGTAGGGGAAGGGAACTACAGTTTTACATGGATTCAGAACTATGGAGCAGCTCACATTCGTGACGAAATGCACTTGTCGAACTCGGAAAGAGAAAGACAGTGGTGCATGTCGGAATTGAACCCAGGCCTCTGGTACGCTAGGCCAGTCCCCGCGCCACTAGGCTACGAGCCGCTCAGGTTGGTGTCTCAATGTCTTCTAGGGGGACGACCACATAATAATAGCAACAGGTAATATAATATAGAAAATACCCTTACATATTTTATATCAAATTCCGAGTCCCATACACATTTTTTTTCAGATTCACTTGTCGGTCCGTTCCGCAACAGCCTTTCCGTTTTATTTAAATGCCTGCATACAATAATTATGTAGTTAATAAATTCCTTTCGCTAAATCAATATTTTAGTTTTATCTTCGTCACTTATCTATTTCGATTTCTTAATATCTTTTTGGGTATGATTATTATCGTTGCTGAAAGAAATAGAGAAATATAATACGAACTAGTCATATCTGCCATTTTGCAGGGATCTTACCCGGATACTTTTTCGGGCGGTTTCAGATAACAACTTCCAGGAAAAATTAAATAGATGTATCCCCTTACGATGTGGAATTTGATATGGGGAGCTAATCTTCCTTACCACCTTCGTCTCGCACCCATCGCATATCCTCGAATCCTACCTACCTTTTTGTGTTTGTTGTAGAGACAGCGCCATGAGCAATAGATCGTGAATCAATTTAAACATACATTCTATAAACATATTTCGTATTTAAAATCTGTGTTGTTTCTTGTCCTTTGGTTACTTACATAAGGCTAATATGAATAAAAATATTAGATAAATATACTTTTTCGTACTAAGCAGGTACGTCGCTTATTCCAAGGAATGTGATATGTATGTATGTATAATCGACCGTGAAGCAAGGACACACTAATTAAAGAAAGAGCCCAATAAAAAGAACTACTTTACGAATATACTGCAAGGCTGGACCCGAAACAGCAAAACATACCATTCGCGGGTATTGCGTCTACCAATTTCGCCACCGGCTGTATACCCATAATTTGGAATTCTTCTACAGTCCCTCCTCCCGTAATGAATGCCTCTTACCATAGCCTGCTGTATTGTTTTGTGTTTGTGTGTGTGTTACAAGCCGTGAAGTAGGATTAGCGGCGTCCCATTTTCAGGTAGTGGTAGGCCGACCGATATCTTAGATTTGTATTGAGATTAGAGGCTCTTTCTATGCCTATCGAGCTGGTTATAATATTATCGAAAGAAGCTGATTCTAGCCTTGTACTAGGTACTAATTAGCCTTTTCTTACTGAATGAATTTAACTGTATCTTTTGGCAATAGTTATATGAGTGTATGATCATACATTTTTCGCTACTTCGTGATTGGAATTAATGTAACAAATTAATAATTAGTTACTGTTTAAAATGTGAATTACTTTGGGGGTGGAGCTAATAAAATATATGTATTATTTTTATTTAGTTTATTGGTTCTTATTTTCTAAGCACAAATATCACAACTCCAAACATAGATAGATATTCAAAGATTAATTTTCGTTAATGGATGCAACTACCTAAGACACAAAAATATAATATTTTACATACAATGTTCATTTGCAAACATATACAGTTGAACATGTCATCACTTGAATTAATGTTTTCATTAGTAAATATTATTTAGTAGAAAAACATAGAGGATTTAACCTACCACCTAGGAAGTAAGGAAGTGGGGATCTACAGTCTTACGTGAAATATAAACCATGAACCACGAATCCCTTTGTAGTATTTTACGACTTGAAAGGAAAGAAATGCAGTGGGCCCAATTGTATTCTTTTTACGTGCCGAAACCCACACAGCACGATGTTGTCTAATGTAGAAATATATTTGCCCACAGTTGATGCAATTAAAAATATTTATATATACTGTGTAATCGCAATTATTAAATCTAGTTATAAATTTTATAATTGTTTATAATTGATTTAAAACAGATTTTTAAGGCAAAAGCCATTTTAAAATACATATCTTTATCGTTTCATCTGTGGCCATGTCTAAATACGTTTACAATTACATATATTTTTAAGATGCTGCTAAATTGTACTTACAGAATATTTAGATATCGACATTGTATATAGAATTTACATTAAAAAAATTAGAAATTACGTATCCACTAACAGGTCTTCTATCTAATTTTATAAATAGTTTTAAAACGGTATTACCTAATCTTATTTAATCAAATAATGCATACAGTGTGAACAAAAACAAAATAAAAGCACTTAAATTATTTCTTATAACCAAACGATCTCTCGCACTTGGTCCCTTTGGACAGAATTCATCAACGTTAATTTTACAGAATGGGACTATGCGCAGAAACATTTAAATCCAGTCACTGTAACACATATTTTGGCACACACACTTCACTAACTTTCTTGTGTATGATTTTGAGAGGTTCACTTCTTGTAGAATCACCACTTATTTACATAATAACAACCAAATTAACAAATTTGAATCAAATCACGAACGAACAAATCAAGCGCACTTCCTAGCTGGCGGCACTAAGCATACTGAAAGGCGGGCCGGCACAATGTTGGAGCTACCTGCGTGTCGGCCTACGACTCGACGTACCGAATTTCTACTTCACGGCTTGTAACACACACACAAACGAAAAACAATACAGCTGGCTATGCTCCTACTAATACAGTATTTAAGATTATACCTGCATACATTTATTTAACGCTTCATCTGCATTGCAGAAATTGACTTCAAAGATTGAACATTCAAACATATTGCCGTCATCACCAAAATCGTATTTGGCATCAGACGCTAGAGCCAGTCCTAGGGCTCTTTCTTTAATTAATGTGTCCTTGCTTCACGGTCGATTATACATACATACATATCACATTCCTTAAAAATATTAGATATTTACCTTTATATATTTCAAATATAGCTAGACATCAAAGTATAGTTATTTAAAAAATATAATATACAATATATACACTTGCGCCCTTAAATAGGTAAACGCAAAAAGTTGTTGTCACGCCCTTAATAGGCGAAGCTTACTTTTAAGTATAAAGTTGTATTTATCTATGTTTATTTAGATTTTCACTGTTGTTCGACTTAATAGTTGATAATACTTGATGTACAGTCGGAAAGAAGTAAGCTTTTACACTGTACATCCGTAAGCATAAATTATTATTGTTTTTATGTAATCATGCTCTCCACATCAGTGACTAAAATTCCGACTCCTTGGCATAACAGACTTTAAAGGACTCCGAACTATTTTTAGGGTTCCGTACCCAAAGGGTGCCAACGGAACCCTATTACTAAGCCCCAGGCAGCTGAAATTTTCACAGAGTGTGTATTTATTTTACTGCTATAACAACAAATAAGGAAAATAAAAAATAATAAAAATTAAAGGGGGCTCCTATACAAAAAAGCTGTTTTTTTATGTTAAATAATGTACGATGATACGGAACCCTTCGTGCGCGAGTCCGACTCGCACTTGGCCGGTTCTTTCAATTCTTCTGCTAAGCTACTGGACCTCTAAAATGCGCTTACTACGAACCTTAGCGTGGTCACAATGCACCATAAGACAACTCTACAACTATGCGACGCAAGGGCATCGGGTGCTTGACAACTTGAATCCAGTTTCACTTAATAAGTACTGTGGCCGCTAACTTGTAAACACTATAATATAGATGTGCGTTTTGTGGGGCTGTTCCAATTAATATGCATTATTGCGGAGTTGGCCTTGTTTTGACTATGAGCAGATACCTTGGCGCATGATTACCCAAATGTGGTTTTTATTTTTTTCGAAAGTAATATTAATAATGATCTCACTACATCGTATGATGTAACGAGGAAGTGATCGTATGTATACACATATCATTCGTTGTTTCATATAAATCAAAGTACTTATCACTATTGATATCTTGCCACGTAGCCAATTCGCAGTTAGGAAGCTTACGTGTAATACATTTGTATATTTAATTTATTCAGGTCTCTAAATGGTCTTTAAAGAACTAAATTAAAGTTAAATGAAAAAAAAAATACATAAGATCGAACATAGAACCTCCTCCTTTTGTGTAATAAAAAAAAATGTCCGTTAATAATTGATTAAATAAATAACTTCGATAGTCGACCGTGATGTTTTAATTATTACATTGTTGGACATTAAATATACGTATAGCGGTTTTTATATAAATATATTTTTGTTCAGTGAAAGACTGGATTCGAACCAATAGATTCAAGGATTAGGGCCGGAAAGACTGTAGGAGAATAAATCATAAAATGTGTCCTGGTCATGATCTGGAAGGCTGAAGGTATGAAGTAATTCCGAGGTGCGCTAAAAATGTCTCACGTTAAGGTATGTTTATGTTTCTTGGCTATTTTAGTATCATAAAAGTTCGGGCAAAAGTATCTGTTAAAAATACGTTTTTCTTTAGTACTATTTTTAATAGTGTATACTTATTCTATACTTATTTTTAATACAATATTTCATAAAAAAAGCTATTCATTCATATTTATACTTCTTATAAAGAAGGACGTCCAAACAGAGTCCTACTATGTTAATAAATATTCTCTCTTTTTTCCAACCACAAACGTGAAGAGAGTTGATTGGGGCTACAAACATTATTAATCAAATTCGTGGAAGGATCTTTGGGACTGATTTGATCTGCGTTGCAGTAAAAAGCAATGCAACCACATATCGCAGGTATATTGTGGAGAACGTACTGAGAGTGTCGTTGGATAACCTTGCGAGAGCCTTAACATTGGTGTGCCGAGAACGAGTTTGGGTAATGAACACATGTCGTATGCGACGTAGGCCCGGCCTACACACACCGGTTTAAACAAACAATAGATATAACTCATGAATGGACTATCACTGCATTTGAACCACCTCGTTCGTACGAGACGAAGTGATTTATTTCCCTTTTTGGTAAAAGCACGGAGATCGACGATCTTCGTGAGTGAAAGTCTTCAAAGAAAATTTAATACAATCTGACAATAATATCAGTTGCTTTGGTTCAAATGTTGCGTTCGTTTTTCCTTCGATTTTCTAATTAGAATATTTAAAAAGGAATCTATAGTGGAAATGTTGAAAGCGTATTGTTTATTTTGTTAATTAACGTACCTTGAAAAATCAGTTTAATGCATTGTTAAGGGTGCACCACTGAAACCTATTTTTGTGGGTTTAAATGAGTTGTTTTAAGTTAATATTTCCTTGTAGTTCTTCTGTAGAGGTTTTCTAAAATTACAAAGTATTTTTCGAGCTATGGGTTTTAAATGTCAATAGCCTCCGCGGATGTAATGCATACTATTAGGCATTTAACGACCAGTCGACCGAAAAAACAACGTTGTCGTGAAAACAGAAAAATCTAAAATGTTACTCCAGACTAAATATCTTAAAAAATCTTTTAATTTCTTAAATATGTTTTACTAAAAGTTCAAAAAACTTTTAGTTATGAGGAAAAAGTAATCTGAGAAAAATCTATCAGAAATAGCGGATTAATCTTCAATCGAAAGAGTCACGCGAATGGCGCCACGGGCTAACTTATTTTATAATTATAAGCTTACTGTATGCTTTAACAGTGAGTGACCTGTTGCAAGTTTCAACATATGTAAAGTTATGATGTGTTAATTTTTTAATGTAATGTAATCAAAAGGCCCCATTATAAAGCTGTAAATTTCTGAGTGGCATCTGGCTACTTCAGGTGAATCCAATTATAACGTGCAGAATTTAAATCACCGGAAATCGCCACCTCTACACTTCGTTGACTTCATAAAACTTTAATTAAACATCGTCCACAACCTTGGAATATACGAAAATATTATTAGGTTATATTGCTTTAGGGTTATTTACTTCTAAAGAGATGGTCCCAGAGCTGGATATAACTGTAGTAGGCACGATCTGTCACATTACATTCGAGTTCATTTGTAGGGTTCCTAGAACTAAGCTATTAGAATTGATTGGATCTAGGATTGGATTTTAATTTACCTGGGTATCACAATATATTTCAGTTTAGGAATGTTTTGAGATTAATTTCAAAGGCAAGTTTGATTCAATAAATCTCTTCTCAGGTATATGAAAAGGGACAATCTAAGCTGGCGTAGAGGAAGTTGCCAACATAAAATGGGAAAAATGTACCGCATTCTGTATCTAGATTGCCCTTGTCAATATTTCTCAATCATATTCGACACTCTCTTAAACACAAGAATCTCACAAGAGTGGCTTACCAGAACCACTAGTGGCTTGGGTAGTGGGTCCTTAACTTGAGACTCTGAAGCATTTTCTTGAAAGTAGCGGCGGTCTGTAGAAGTGAGACCATTGATACCCACAAAACAAAGGTGTTTCCAGATTATGGACAGTCTGTTATGATTATTGTTTTAATGTAAACTCACTGACTTGTCAACTTCGGTAGCGGGAGCACAAATGCAACGATACGGCTGTATCAATCGATAACTATGTGTTTTGTTTCGCTTCGAGCGAACGGAAACGAAAAATATAGACGTTTATCGGTCGGTATAGCTGTATCGTTCGTTTGTGCGGTGCGCGGTGGATTGGTTCCGGATGATATGGATGATTTCCGATAGTTCAGGTTGACCGTGGTACTTACGAGGTGGAAGGGTTAATCCGGACTGGAATTTACCGACTTTGAGTAGTCGGCCTGAGGTCAAACACATTTTTGGTTCTCCTGAAAAATTAACTCTTTGCAGAGAAGAAGTTTAAATTAAGCAGGGCAGACTAGATTTCACCGACAGCAGAGTTTGCACGAATGAGAAAGCTGCTCAAATAGTATTGGATCGTCCAGAGGTAAAGAGCATTGTATAGTTCAATTGTAGAGAGCGCAAAAAAAGGTCGCTCTTCGGAATAAGCGGCTGGCTGACATACTAATGGTAGGAACGTGATACGTTAAATGTACTAATTTTCATCTTAGCCGAAATAAAGCGAGCAACACAAAATCCGGTTTCGTACAAAGTTATTTGAATATGTAAAGCTGGTCTTCATTCGTTTTTTTGCAGAATATATTTTGTACTCTTTTAATTGCATGTATTTGTTATTATTTTTGATCATAACTATCAACCCGAATCTTAGTATATAGATATAGAATCTATGTATTAACAGAAACTTAGTTAAAAACATAGAAATAATTGCCTACGCATATACGTACGGGCCTTGCGCACTACGCAGAGACATAATACTGAACGATTATCAGGTTCGCCCACAGAATCGCTCTACTAATCTGAAATCGGAGCATATCCCTCATGTTTGTTAGGTCACGTTTTTGTAATAACGCCGTTCATAGACATAACACGTGGCGAGACATTTGTTTTCAGTCTGCTGGTGAGGTCTCAATGTTTTATCAATTTACCACTATCGGACTCACTTGTTATTTGAAGCGAACCCTTATTTATATCTATAACGAGGAGTTCTCGTAAAACTTATTCGATTGACGTTGATAGAGTTATTCATTTTGCCCAATTTACTTTACTAGCATTTAAGATGATAATGCGAAACGCTACTAAGTTTTAATTTTAAAATTATTATTTTCTTACGATTACGTATTTTCTGCCTTTAAACATTGGACATCATAAAACACAAAAGCTATGACTGCATTAAGTTGAGAAAGATTTGTTACAGAGCAAACAAAGATACACGTTCGTTAAGCAGTAGGCGTATAGATTTTTTGTTCCGCATCTCACGTATCCCTACTTTAACTTGGCGATGACATTATAACAGATTATTTTTATTATTCTTTCCCAATGACCAAACCCGTAAATTTTTTGATGAATATAATCAAAATTAAATAAACCATTAGATTCTGAGTTGTACACTGACATTGAAAACAATTTTAAAAGAATTAAGGAAGCTCACATCTGAAAGGTTAATTGTCAAGTTGCAATGAATCAAAAGTTTAATCGGCATGGTAATGAGATGAATTGAGTGACGCGAGAAGCGCCGAGCTGGTATAAATAGTAAGTGGCTGTGGTGGTAGGACATCAGTCTCTCGGACTTTCTTGTAGTTTCAACTTGCTTGTTAGACGGAAAGTAAACACAGACCAACATGTTCAAATTGGTACGTTTATATTTGCTGTGTTTTTTTTTAAACTAATCTGGTGCAGTTTGTGCTAATTAACATTTTTAGTATCATATATTCATGTCATCAGCACGTTGTTTTTTGTGTGTCAGCAATGTATAAAAAACAGCTTTATAGCGATTTGACAAATTTCTCACAATCTAGGGTTTTCTTTATTTGTTTTTACTTTAATTACGAGTACATTATAATTTTTGATGTACCGAAATCAGAATTAAATATTAAGGTGGCCCATCCCGCTCAACTCCCCATACAAACGGGGAAAGAAGATTACGCACATATTACTTGTCAGAGATCCCAAATTTTGCTCAAAATAGCTTTATTTGATCGAGCTAGATGTCTGATGACCGTTGCCATAGAAAAATTGTGTTTGGTTTCTAAGTTATAAGGTACGAAAGTTCGGATTTTTCGTGCGTTTTATACAATAACTTTGTAGGTAAATTACGCAATGATAAAGTAAGAACATCTTAAAAAGATTAGTCATCAGACATAGCTTATTTAATCAAGATTTATAATCGATTCGGTTTTTGTTAGATTTTTGAATACAGCGGTCGTGGTTTACTTTTAGCTACAAGTCATTTAGTAATTAAAATTTTCGTAAATCTTACCAAATCATACACTTTACACATTGTCTTTTTTGTGCACATGTTGCATCTTCCTCATCACGGAGCCTGTCTTTTTCTTTGAAACAGAGAAGGTCCCAGAGCGCAACAGGACGGTTTTGTACTGTGCTCGCGATTGAGTTAGTCCCGCCGGGTTGGGCCGCCTTAAGTTAAATATTAGACACAAAATTAATTTCTATGCCTAACTGTACATTACGAGCTATTACATACATTAACACTAATATGGTTGTTGGTCTGCCATACGGAACCTCAAAAAACATTTCATCTTATCAGACAGGATTTTAAACGAGAAAATACAATCTATTTTTTTGTAAACAATAGCCAAACTTTGAGTGACAGGCGACATATTTTTTCAGAACAGTACCATAGAAACAAAATTACCAAGATGAACCCTACGTAGAACTGTGTCTTATAACGTTTATAATAAATAGTTCACCCAAAAAATTAAAATAGAAATACAAACAGATACTTTAATAATTACAGCATCTCCGGACCACAACCTCTTTTGCCAACTTTTCAAGAAAATATCCATGATTTTTCCGAAAAAAGCAGAAATAAAAAAACTACTCATTTAAGTAGACCAAACGTCCTCAATTATTATTGCTTAAGATCCATAAAGAAGACAAGGGAGCGGAGGAGCGGAAATTAGGAGCGGCTCGTAGAAAAGGGACATGGGGACTTTCCTTGCTTTCTTTTCTATGCTTCATGGGCTTGAACCCTCACACCGTTCATGCACCATTGCTTTCTCTTTATTAGTTGATTGATTGATTGATTGAAAATATTTTATTACGCCACAAAAAAAAAAATTACAAAAGAAAGTATAGTTGCTCGTCACGAATCCGTTTTTTTATGGTTCGGAATACATGTAAAGCTGTAGGTCCTCTTTTCTTACTACGAGGTAGGATTATGGCCGCCCGGGTTGGTACCATCGCATTGATTCAAAACATGGTCGAAATGACAATGAATAATTACTATTCGTGTTTTTCATGTAGTTTCTTGCTCATGAAGGGAAGGTCCTGGAATCGCATGTAGCTCCTTCAGGAGTGCGGTGTTTCTAATATCATGACGATGGGTGTGGTATTCGACATTCATGTCCGGTTACATAAAAAAAATCTACGATATCATTTCATTGAAAGAACCTTTAGAGAATTATAAAAAATACATTACCTACTAAAACTTAAGCGCTTATTTTTCAGTAAGTTAAAAAAAGTCAATGGATTTTCAATAAGCCTTTGTGCAAGAGCTACTCACATTAATAATATTATTATCCGTATATTTTTATTCTCGGCGTATTTTCATCCCACGATTCTGTTGACAAAAATATTAAGAAAATATCGTAGGTGTGTTATTTGAGAAAAGAATGTCTGTGAACATTGAACTGATATGGGTTGGTTGAACCTTTTTTTTAACATTATTGGTCATTCTCGCGAGACGAAAGCAACGAACTATTGAAACCGCAGGCTTCGGGCATGATTGAAACACATTCTGTCCTGTCCCCTACGACGTCCAAAACGTATTAGGGTTCAAAGAAAACGATCTTCAGAATTGGATTTCTACAAGAATCGTTTTATGTATTTTGTTTATGCAGTTATTATATTTAACGTTTAAATGGTTTGAGATTGTAAAGATTTACCGGAAGGTTGTACATAGGTTCAAATCGTGCCTCAGATGAATGTCGAGACTAAAAGTTAATTTCGATGTAAATGCCGCTGTACAATCTTTAATGTAAGTTAATAGTTGTCAAATAGTCAAGGTATAGTAGGGGATATAATTTATGATTATAATAATTGATGTAACCAAGATTTCAAAGCAAAGACGTTTTTATATCTACTACATTCTTTACTAAGATACTAACTAGCAGCTAACGCCACACGACATTGTTGCAAGGAAATAGTACTGCCACAGAATAACTACTAGTTCTGCATCCAATATAAGTATTTGTACTAAGCGGTCACAATCTAGAATAATTTTTATTCATGTTTATTGCCCTAATATGTGAACACATTTTTTATACAATACCAATATTTTTAAATTGTACCAACTTGTTCAAAATTGTTCCAACCGTCAGCTCCAACTTTCAGCTCCAGCACGGCCGGAAATCATTATTCCGTAAAATTCACCAAATAACAATTTGTTTTATTCATTATATATATTTCATTTATTTTTCAATTTCTCGTAGTCGAACTGCAATAAGTAATGTCACAATTTAATTGATCCGCGGATTCGATCAACTCAATGAAGAAAAGACCGCAAACAACTTAAATGTTCTATAAGTTATGATTTTTTTTCATCCTTTTTACGTTCATATTATTAATATAATACACTTATGAATGAATACCTAAATGCTACTGCCAAACTTACATTTTTGCTAGAACGTTCAAAGGCAAAGAACTAAGGAACTAAAGAACGAGGAAACATCAACCGACAATGTTAACAGTCTTAAATTATAAATTACTTTAACCTAATAAACATACATATTCAGTTTTGATTTCAAGGCCTTTCGGTTGTAAACGCCTTCTATATTATATTTTATACATAGCTCTTATGCACTATGATCACGAGGTATGCGTTGGCAGGTGGTGTTGTCCGCTCTGCTGTGCGCATGCGCCGCCGCCCCCAGCGGGCTCGTCGCCTACTCCGCGCCGCTCGTCACCTCCGCCGTGGTGGCGCCCGCCGTCACCGGCTACTCGGCGCACTCCAGCAGCGTCGTCCACGGCTCCCCCGCCGTCTACTCCGCCCCGCTCGTGCACTCCGCTCCGCTCGCCTACTCCGCCCCGCTCGTCCACTCCGCCCCGCTCGCCTACTCCGCCCCGCTCGTCCACTCCGCCCCGCTCGCCTACTCCGCCGCGCTCGTCCACTCGGCCGTGGTGGCCCCGGTCTCCACTTACTCCGCGCACGGCATCGTCAACTCGGCCGGCGTGGTCGCCGCCCCGCTCTGGGTTTGAGGATTTAATGGAACGGATTGAAAAACGGATATATGTGTATATTTTGTTTCGAGATGAGTAAAATACCGTGGTTGCAATAAAAACACCAAAGTTAAATATCAAAACTTACTTAGATTTTATTTCACCTACCTATGCATGAATAATTACCACCATAAACTATATTGTATAGGGGGTATTTTCTCAATGGCTCCGCTATTTTGAAATATTTTTAAAAACTAGCTCGACTGAAAATATCTACATAATTATCAAACCTGCTTACAATTTTTCACAAGGATCCGTTTAAAAATGCGACCTGTAGAGGACATACAACATTTGAACATTCATTCATGGCGTAATCTTTTTGAAAACTTTTATAAAACTGACTTGACTAAAAAAATATACAAGATGATTGGAAATTCGATACATTTCTTCTAAGGGGTAATCTTAGAGCTAATTTGCAACACATTTGGACCAGTGAACTAGGGATCTAAAATCAATAGTTTTTGAGTTATTTAAGTTTTTTTGATTTGTGTTATTACTAAAAAGTAATAATTGAAAAATAACTACTACACTCGGGGCACTTTATCAGCTTTTCTAATAGCTGATGTGTCGAATTTCCAATCACCTGTATATAAATATCGAACCGGTTTACAAAATTTCACTCATTCATTCGTGAAATGGGTCCAGAAGAGGAGGACAGGCGCACGGAAGCATGTTTGCCCAAGCTGAAACGGAAAACTGCTCACGCTTCGCGCTCGCTCGGTCAGTTATCATCACCAGTTATTTCTTCAGTACAAAAATATCTTACTTTTATATTTCACCTTGTTAGGCGGTCTTCCGCAATAAACGACTTATTTCTACTTATTTACGAAGAAAAAGTAATAAATTATATTTGGAATCCTCTAAATGTTTACCTTTAGAGTATTCAGAAGGTCGTGTTGATTAACCTTCAGTCTCCAAACGAAAGAACATTACAAAGAAAAGTCGGAAGTACGAGCGACCTAAATGACTGATTCGAGGGTTTATCTGAGAATCAACACAATATTCGAGATGTTTGTTATGATGTGGGTAAATCTCAGAAGTTGAAATGGCGTATCGTTCAGTGGTAAAATGTTGACTGCCTACCCAAAAAATAATTTCACGTCTTTTCCGGAAACATATCTCCCTAACGATTGCGGTAAAGACGCGCAATTTGGATTTGGACGGTTGACTTAATGCGTGTGACTAACAGAAACAGAGCCTGCACAAAAGAGGTATTCAATAGTATGTAGGACGGGTGCCCTGAGGGTTCCGTACAAACTTAATTATGGATATTGATAGTTGATCTTTAACGGGGTATCGATACCCGGCATCAACGAGAGAATTTTCTTGTTGCGGGGGACAGATAAATGTACCGATACTGTTTCGTTAACGATTTTCGTAATTTTTTTTAAATAGATGTGAGACCCTGCTTCTTGTCAAATTCCATAATTCCATGTCAGCAGGAAGCACAATAAAGGTTTTGACGAGTGAGTTTAGTGGCGTTACTGTTTCATTTATTATCATGAAATAACTATCCAAAAACTAAAACGTTAATTAATAATACATTTTATATTATTTATGGGTATACTATATGGCCACTACCTACGAATATATACCTATTAAATTTCTCAAACGCCCAAAGGTCGGCTGGAAGAAATCTCTTCGAGGGATAAGCCCGCCTTTGCGCCCCACTTATGTTGTTTTTGCACTATACTTTCTTTTGTAAATTGTTTTTTTTGTGGCGTAATAAAGAATTTTCAATCAATCAATCAATCAAATATATAAAATAAGGGATATATTCTTCACCGGCGGCGCCTTCAAGGGCATCGAAGGATGCAGGTCGTGGTGGCGACATTCTCCGGGACGCTGCGAACCTTGCACAACGACTTTGTGTTTTTTTCGTCATGATTTTAGCCCAACAAAGGTGCCATGGATGTACCTATTTTACATTGCGCGGAGACAATGAACTGAATGAAAAACACGGACAATTTTCGACGACCCTTTTTTGACGACAAACACCAAATTAAGTTGTAGGACGCATCGAGTACACTCACATTTGAAATAAAAAACCGGCCAAGTGCGAGTCGGACTCGCACACGAAGGGTTCCGTACCATCAACACCAAAAAAACACGTTTTTTTGTTATTTTTATTTTAACTATTTGTTGTTATAGCGGCAAAATAAATACACACTCTGTGAAAATTTCAGCTTTATATCTATTACGGCTACTGAGATACAGCCCTGTCACAGACGGACGGACGGACGGACGGACGGACAGCGGAGGCTTAGTAATAGGGTTCCGTTTTCACCCTTTGGGTACGGAACCCTAAAAACTATAAACAGAGGAACTTTGGAAAGGCACTGCTGCTATCGCTTCTTTATTGAAGCAGGTAACCGACAATAGTAGGTACCGAGAACTTCTTCAGAAGTTATAAAATTAATTCAATAACAGTGTGCACGGCGATGTTACCCACGCTCTGGACTCAGGTGTACTCTTAGACTTTTAAGACTCTTTTTAGACTCTCCACCCCTTCCGACAATTCACGAGCCGGTGCGGCGGCCCGAGCATCGAGGTCGTCGCAGTTCCAGTTCCAGCTGTCCTGGCATAGAAATAATTCCTACAGGAATCTGGAGTATCGGGCTAACATTATGACGGTGGGTGTGATATTGGTCGTCCATGTAAATCATCACAAAAAAAACTGTACTGCAGTGACACAGAATATATTGGCGATACAAAAAGTAACGTTATATTTTGAATATTTTTATCTTTAAACTTTAGTTGTTAGGGAAGATTATTAACTCAGATTTCTGACATTCATCGCTAGTTCTTTTTCTGTAATGTATGCCAATTATGTTTTATAAAACACATAATTTAAAATAGGGCTAATTGCAAAACTAGCTCCAGCCATTATTTTGGTTGGGTGATATATTGGATTGAGACGCTATTCCTCACAGTTGAATGCTGTAAGTCCAGATTGGCTTGATAATTGCTTTGTGCTATAGTATTTTATTTCATAGGATAAGTTGTGACTTTTTATTTATTTACATTTTATATTTATTTATTGGGATATCTGGGAAACCGTAAACTAAGCTGGTTTCTCTTTAAGAGGTTTACATTTATTCAAACTCATTTAAGGGGTCGTGTTTAGGTATTTGCTAATGTTTCATGTGATATGAGGGCACGTTTCTTTTCTCAGAGAGTTTTTCACCCAATTTCTAAGCCAGATGGAGATGTCGTGGAGAATGAAGTACAAAACGTAGTAAACTCTGAGGGACTTTGATCTGAAACCAAGAAGCTGTGTGGCAATTTAGGGCAACGAACATTCGATGTTACGCGTCCCGAATTCGTAAGCGAACTATCTACTGACACGTGGCTACGCTGCCGCCATATGAATGAGTTTCAATCGCCCCAGGAGGGCGCTCCTTACACGCCGAATTTTGCTTACAAACTACAATAACTTGTGTAAAGGAAGGTCACAATATTTTTGGTTACGATAAAGTCAATGGCTGAATCAATCAGTATTACTAAGAAAGTATTAAAGATACTTTCATGCTTCATTACCGTATCATACCTTATCATATTATTACCTTATTAATATTCATTACCTTATCATATATTTTTTTTGTTACGATAACTGCCCTCGGTGACTTAACTATATATATATTTAACGCAACCACTTGGCGCAGGCAGACCGACCCGTTTAGCTTCAGATGGTTGGTATTGGTCCCGTTAACCTAGTTTTAGCCATTTAACGTGCCCCCGTAAGCATCAGAAAATTTCGCCTCCCATACAAACGTAGTTTACTAATCATTTGAAAACCACTGAAGCAATTTACTTGATATTTGGTATCACATATCTGGCAACAAATATCTGTGTCTGCATGCCTTTGTTTTTTCGATAAATGTATCCTGAGTCAAACCACAGAGAAAACAAAATTAGTATGAAGATTTTGTTTTTGCTTTCATATGATTCGGTTTGGATTTTTTCAAAATAACAAAAGCATGCAGACACAGATGTTGGTTCCCTGATTTTAGATATTAAATATCAATTTAATTGGAACAGCGGTTTTTAAATGATAAGTAAACTACGTTTGTATGGTGAGCATAGCTTACGGGCCGTTCTTAATTTATAGTTACCATTTTTGTTGCGACCCCTTAGTATAATTGTGTTGGTCCGAGATATGTTCAAAGCATTGCATTATCTGTGTGATCGCTTGAATATGACGAAAGTTCTCCACATTCAGGCGTTTTCTTGGAGTAAACTTTTTAAATTGCGTCTATTAACTCTGTTACTGCGAACTTTATTATGGCGTGGTCAAGTGGTGATTTCAAAACAATAAAATATTACAGCCCCGTGCGCGCCAGTGTGAAAGCGCCCGGATTTAGTCGTGTCGATGTGATGACGCGAAGGCAATGCGCGAAGGGGTGCTGCTGCGACGCAGTATCTGGCGCTCGCGGTGGCGGCATTGGCGAGAGCGTCACGGACAAGCGGAGACGACGACCGGAATAATGAGGCGGGATTATGTCAACTGACAATTCCGGTCACTCTAATCCAGATGACGCTTTTAGGTGGGAGTTTCTGCGAAAACGAACGCGGAGATGGCGGTGGGCTAATGTCCATTTCCGGGTTATGAATTTTGGAATACTACGCCCGGTGCCGTGTTTTGTTTGTGGTTTTCGGTCACCTTGTAAAATGTGATTTTACCCTTGCCGGCGTCGACCATCGTTCATTCAATGCGGTGGTACCACCCGGGCGGGATTAACCCTACCACCTAGCAAGTAAGGAAACCTACAGTTTTACGCGGAATCCGAACCACGGCCCGCCTCAACGGTTTGAAAATGGTCACCCATCCAGAAGCGAACCGCGTTCAGAGGTGCTTCACCAAGTTTGAGCGGCTCGTAGCCTAGTGGCGCGGGGACTTGCCTAGCGTACCAGAGGCCTGGGTTCAATTCCGACATGCACCACTGTCTTTCTCTTTCCGAGTTCGATAAGTGCATTTCGTCACGAATGCGAGCTGCTCCATGGTTCGGAATCCATGTAAAACTGTAGGTCCCCTTGTAGGTGGCAGGGTTTAAGCCCGCCTGGTTTGGTACCATCGCATTGGATGAAAAGATGGTCGAAGCGGCAATGAAAAATTGTCCGTGTTTTCCATCCAGTTAAATGTAGCCGTGCTCATAAAGGGAAGGTCCTGGCATGGCACCTAATTCCTTCGGGAATATGGTCTATTGGGCTAATATCATAACGGTAGTTGTGTGGTATTAGCCATCCATGTCAGGTCGCATAAAAAAAAACGTATCGAATAGCCTCAGTGGCCCAGTGGCGCGACACTTCGGCGATCGCTCTCCGAAGTTAAGCAACGCTGGGTCCGGTCTGGTGTTGGATGGGTGACCATTCGACCGTTGAGAGAGGCCGGCCGTGGTTCGGATTCCACGTTGAGCTGTAGGTCCCCTTCCTTACTAGGTGGTAGGGTTTATCCCGCCCGGGTTGGTACCATCGCATTGGATGAACGATGGTCGAAGCGGCAATGAAAATTGTCCGTGTTTTCCATCCAGTTCAATGTAGCCGTGCAATATAAGGAAGGTCCTGGCATGGCACCTAGTTCCCATGTGGTGTGTTGGACTAATACCATGACAGAACTTGTGGTATTAGCCATCCATGTCCAGTCACATAAAAAAAAGCAAGGCGTCGCGCCATTGGGCTACCAAGGCTGACATATCTGTAAATGTAGACGTGTAGAATGAATTATATAGAATATGTCTGTATCTTAGTATCTGAACTAAGATATGATTAAAGATATGAATAAAATAACATTCAATGATGATAAAAATGTTTTGTATAGTTTTCTTATAAAATGCAAGCTGGTTTACATCTTTGCAAACGGCGCCGCCGCGGCGCATACGCATACGCAACGGTGAAATTGACTTAGGAAATTTTAGCCATTACAGAATTCTGATTTGTCTTCACAAATATGATTGATTGATTAATTGAAAATTCTTTAATACTCCACAAAAAACAATTTACAAAAGAAAGTACAGTGCAATAACGACATAAGTGGGGCGCTAAGGCGGGCTTATTCCTCGAAGATATTTCTTCCATCCGACCTTTCGGTGTTTGAGAAGTTCAATAGGAAAATATTCGGTTACGCTAATTATTTTAGACCGGTCAATGTTAAAACGTTAGTAAAACCTACTCGAACAAACATTTAGCTCAAGAAATGTTCCTATCTATAGGAACTAAGAACTATGAGGGCAATGATTCAACATTATTCGCAATTTCGTCAGAATCGTGTTAGAATGTCGTAGGCAGGCTTTATATACTATAACAGCGGAGAGTCGGTGAACGTTAAATAAACAAGTTTACTACTACTACTGTGAATATTTTCATTGTCAAGCCACAGGACCATTGACAACCAATCAACCCTTACTTCCGTGTTAGAAGCTGTTAGCATGCATGTGTGCGATTAAAGTAAACGCAGAAGTAACTAGAATCAGGTATTTTCTAATGAACATCTTCTAAAGGAAATTGATGTATAATAAATAAATATTCCATTATAATTCATCAGAACCTAGTTAATGGCTATGTGTGCCTTATCAAAACGCGGAAGAAATAGTCTTGCAAGGCACTGCAGTTACCGTTGGTAATTGACTACAATCGATTGTTGTTGGACTACAATCAGTAATATTAGGCGAGTTAGTTCGATATTTGCAACGCGGCGGTGACTGCGCCCGCGTCCTCGGCTGCATTAGACTGCAGCCGCGCCCGACTACGCCCAGCTGCATTCCGTGACGTCGCCCGGAGCTCCACTATAAATGTCCGTCGGACCAGGAGGGCCGCATCAGTCTCTCTCTGAATCACCAACAACACAGACCACAATGTTCAAGCTGGTGGTGTTGTCCTGCTTCCTGGCGCTGGCTGCGGCGCAGCCCGGCCTCCTCCCCGGGCTGTGGGGCGCGGGTCTCGCGGGACACGGGCTAGGGTACGCGGGACTCGGCTACCCGGGGCTCGGCTACGCTGGACTCGGGGGACTCGGCTACGCGGGGCTTGGCTACGCCGGACACGGGCTCGGCCACGCCGGGCTCGGCGCGGCGTCGCTCACCGTGGCGGGCGGGTCGCTGGCCCCGGGCCAGCCCGCCAACGTGCTCGGCGCCGACGGACGCCCCCTGGACACGCTGGACGTGAACGTTGCGCGCGCGCAGCACCTCACTGCCCGCATCGTGGACGGCTCCCGCCACCACCTGCTGAAGAAGCGCTCGCTGCTGGCCCCGCTCGCCGTGTCGCACACGAGCCGCGTCGACGTGCCCGCCCGCTACCTCGGCTACCCGGCGCCCCTCGCCTACTCGGCGCCCCTCGCCCTCGGCTACGGAGGTCCCCTGGGCTACGGCGGCCACTACGGCTTCGCGGGACCCTTCGCGCACGGCTGGTAAACACGGCACCTGTCTGCAAACACGATATTGTAAATAAATCCCCCTGGAATAAATGAGAACTTACTAAACATGTCGTATTTTACTGTTTAACCGTTGCACTTAATTTCGGCGCTTGATTACTTTAATCATAATAATTTTAATACTTTTTCGTACTAAGTTTTTTTACGTAGCATTTTTCAACGAATGTGATATGTACGTATATAGAATCTACCGTAAAACTTAGCAGTTAATATCCGCAAAGCAAGAAAAGCGTAAAATCAATTTTTATAATCTTTAACACTGATTTAGTAGGATGCGTTTATTACGGAAGGAGGTACTATAGGAGAATTTCAGATTATGGGCTAGCGAAATTGGTAAATGCAATACCCGCGAAAAGTATGTTTCCTGGTTTTAATCCAGACTTGTACTATATTCTTAAAGTAGTTCTTTTGACAGCTTTCTTTCTTTAATGAATGTGCCCTTGCTTCACGGTCCATTCTACGTACATATCACGTTAATTTCAATGCTATTTTTTATTTTTACATTCACTTACATACTAGAACCACGTCACATCATGTAAATGATTGTTCATAATTTTATGTGGCGACGTCACCGATTCTCCTCGGCGTAACTGCAACCGCCAGTCCCCGTTAAAGTGTAAACGCAGGCAGGTGTGAACCCCGTACGCAAGAGACGCGCGTGGGGAGAGCGCACGTTTTCACCCTCCATGACGTGGAGACTTCAAACAGCGAGCATGGAAGGACGGGAGTACCAACCGAAACTCGTTTGTATAGGGGCGGCGTAGCCACCTTTTCTTTCCAAAAACAGTAGCGCCAGCGAGTCAGTTCGCTAACGAATTAGCTTGCTACAGATTTTCTCGATTTCCAACGACGCGTTAAGGTGGCCCTTCCCGAAGGGACTAATTTATTCGCGAGCATGGCACACAATCGTTATCTGGCGCTCTGGCCTGGTCTATGTCTTAAAGAAAAGGCCAGTCTTCGTGATGAGGAGGATGCAATACGTCCACAAAGCAAACAACGCGCATAGTGTTCCACTTGGTTAGTATTGCAAAATGATTAATTATAAAATGACTTATAGCTAAAAGTAAATCACGAACGCCGTATCAAAAAATTAAAAATAAATCAAACTGATTTTTAAAATTCATAGAACAAGCTAGGCTTGATGACTAGGATTTTTGAGATTTATTTGTATAATCGTTTGGTAATCCACGTCCAAACGAATTGTTTAAATAGCTCTAAAAATTCAAACTTCCGGACCCTATAACTTAGAAACACAATTTCACAATGCCAATGCCCATCAAGCATCGAGTTCGATCAAATAAAACTGTTTTGATTATCATTTTAGATCTACGACAGTAAATATGCGCATGCATTTTTTCCAAGTTTGTATTGGGAGTTGAGCGGAAAGACCCACCTTAGAAACTTCACAGTACGTTATTCAGTGCAATAAACATTCCGTCCCGAAAACACTTCAGCGTCCCGAATTCGTAAGCGAACTAACTACAGTTAGACGTTTTCCAATAACTTCAGAGTGGGCAGTCTGAGTTCTCACCGAAATTGGCGTTTACGGCAAACCGATCGACTTGCGTTTTCTCCAAACTCCATACAAGTTTTTACTAGATATTCTGTGGTTTTACTTCTTCAAGCTGTCAAAGTCAAACGCGGACTTCCGATTTGTATGAAAACGCGGAGTGGACGTAAACGGCAACTTCGACGTATTTACGGCAACGTTGAGTAAGCTGTCAAATCAAGCTCGGACTCGCAAATGTTAGTTCGCTTAACGCCCGCTGCGCGCGCTCATCAATTTCTCCATACATTTGAAAACGCCAGTCGATCGGTTTGCCGTAACGCCAATTTAGGTGACAACTTAGACTACCGGCTCTGACCACGCTGCCGCCGTATGAATGAGTTTCGATCGCTCTTATCCTTCCATGCTCGCTGACTGAAGACGTCGCCAGTTTAACAGCGATACCATCTTGAAACGAATGTCTGCAGCAATAATGCACACAATCGCCATTTTATCAGCAATACATGACGGCGGATATTAGGTGCTTATACGCGTACAAGTATAAAGTATTCATTTTGCGGTATACTTGTGACGTAATGGTGTATAAAAGCTTATACGATTGATTTACCTTGTCCAAAAAGCCGGCCAAGTGCGAGTCGGACTCGCACACGAAGGGTTCCGTACCAGCGTACAAGTTTAACACAAATTGTTAGAGTGGTTTTTTGTATGTGGGGCCCCCATAATTTTTTATTTTTAAATTTTTATTATTTTTTTATTTTGCCTATTTGCCTATATAAAACGGCACAAATAAAAATAAATACACACTCTGTGGAAATGTCAGCTGCCTACCTATTACGGTTCATGATTACCTTTACGTTACATGGTACCTTTCAACAATTGTAATAATATGTAGCGAAAGGCCTTAGTAAGTCCAAATAAAACTCCAGACTAACAATGGATTGTAAACATTTTGGGATTCCATCATTTATTTAAACAATAAAAATAATAAAAACGTCGATTTTTCACATTAGAAATTGGGAAGTAATATGATATCTAAATATAAGTAAAATCAGCATATATGCATAAACAAATAATTTCATTTGATTTTAGATATCTACATTTAGTTAAAAAAGTTCGAAAATGGAACCCTTATCAAAAACAATATTTTGTATGGAAAAAATAAAACATTTTTATTTTTCATTTCATTTTATTTATATAAACTTTTTGGTAGTCAAACTACGCTAAGTTACGCCATACATTAATGAAAATACTTAAAATAGTAGACATACATTAATGAAAATAGGTTGATCGCTAGACAAGGATTCACGTATTGTAATAATGCAACTTGTAATTGTCAGGCTACGGTAGATTACTAGGGGTGCCTAGTCAAACTTTGCGATTTGGTTAGTACCAGGGTTTTAACAATATAGCATATTAAAACATTCGATGATTCAAACGTACCTTAAAATCACCCTTGGCTGATAGCGTGAGAAAACTTCTGTCTTCAAAAATATAAGAACGGTTAAAGATTTATCAATCTTGAGGTTGGCTTACTTATCGTTATGCCAATCAATTCTAACATACTGTGTCACTGCTTGGGGCGGAGCTGCTAAGTCTTATCTCATAAAAGCAGAAGAATCTCACAGAGCTGTCCTAAACGTTATTTTAAAAAACCGGCCTAGTGCGAGTCGGACTCACACACGAAGGGTTCCGTACCATCGTAACAAATAAATACAAAAAAATCACGTTTATTGTAAGGGAGCGCCCTTTTTTAATTATTTTTTAATCTTACCTATTTGTTGTTATAACGGCAAAATAAATACACAGTCTGTGAAAATTTCAGCTGTCTACCTATTACGGTTACTGAGATACAGCCCCGTGACAGACGGACGGACAGCGGAGGCTTAGTAATAGGGTTCCGTTTTCACCCTTTGGGTACGGAACCCTAAAAACACTACCGATACCCCACACATCAACTATATACAGCAACAACTATCACACGACACACGAACACGATCAATGGATATTTACAAAAACACACGACAACAGGCTTTGGGCAACGATTCAAACTTTTTTTAAAACCACATATATGTGACCAAATCAGTAAAAGTTTAAATATACGAAAAATTTGTTAACACTCTAATAGAAAATACATACACACATACTTAAATAATATAAACTACGATTAAACTGAATATTTGACTGTTATAAATGAGTAATTTGTTCTAATCGGAACTAAATCATTTCAACTCACCGACAGTACCATTTCGAATAATTCAGACTACGGGACCAATAATATTTTTCTAACCGATGCACCAATTTAATATTTGGCTCTATTTATGATAAAAATTAGTGTGCATTTTTCTAGGGAAAGTAGTTTGTGGGTGTGCATGTGGTATGAGACATCCATAATTAGGTTCATAAAAACGCAAATGTAACTGTAATGCAGCCATTCACTGTTGATAGTTCCAAAATAAGAACCAATTAATCCTCTAGATAGAGAGGTATTTCCTCCAAATTGCAACCTGGGTCCTTCAAACATGGTGTGAAAAATTCCCTAGCTATCCGGCATGGTTTTCGCAGCAAGCCCCCGAAAAAGTTCAAATGTCTTTGGGCGTCGTTGAGCACTCCTATGTGAGTCTCTGGCGTACGCCATATGTCACGCTTAACTCATGGGATGACATAAACATTTCTCTTCGCTAATCCTCAAGCAATCCGCTTGTTCGCCGCTCGCAAATGTGAAACCGCGATCGAATTCGCATTGTTAGTGGTCGCGCTAAATGCGAGCGCGGGTCCAGAATATATTTTAGCTTCAGGAAACCAGTTTCAATATTGAGGTCAGGGCAGATAACAAGCTTAGTCGTAACATTGAGCCATTGTTAGGTGAATCAAGTTTCCAGCTGGAATTAAATTTGGATTATTCCAACGAATAAACATGATTACCCACTTGGACAACAACAAAAAGGTTGAATTCAGGCGCCTAGGTCTCGTGGTCTCCTGTCTAATTTAGTTGATGGTGATTTTGGGGTTTTGTCATTGATATTTGGGCTTTTTTTCTCTTAAGGTGGCCCATCCCGCTCAACTCCCCATACAAACGGGGAAAGAAGATCACGCACATATTACTTGTCAAAGATCCCAAATGTTGCTCAAAATAGCTTTATTTGATCGAACTAGATGTCTGATGACCGTTGGCATTGCAACATTGTGTTTGGTTTCTAAATTATAAGGTCCGAAAGTTCGGGTTTTTCGCGTGTTTTATACAATAACTTTGTAGGCAGATTACGCAATGATAAAGTAAGAACATCTTAAAAAGATTAGTCATCAGACATAGCTTATTAAATCAAGATATATAATCTATTTGGTTTTTGTTAGATTTTTTAATACAGCGGTCGTGGTTTACTTTTAGCTATAAGTCGTTTAGTAATTAACATTTTCGTAAATCTTACCAAATCATACACTATGCACATTGTCTTTTTTGTGGACATGTTGCATCTTCCTCATCACGGAGCCTGTCTTATTCTTTGAAACAGAGAAGGTCCCAGAGCGCAACAGCACGGTTTTGTACCGTGCCCGCGATTGAGTTAGTCCCTCCGGGTTGGGCCGCCTTAACGGATCTTAACGTAATTGAAATAAATAATGCATTATTAATTTTTTCTTCGTTTCAATTTCACAACATAATGTATCTTGGTACATTTCTTGTCGGTTATTTTGTTAATAACATCTTGTTTTATTAGTACCGGACTACGGCGAAGCCAAAGGGGGGGTTATGATTTTGGCAGTATTAGCATATATATTTACATTTAAGTATGCGCTTAAATTCATCCGATTTTAATCCAATGACTAAAGTATCAATAGATTTGTTATTATAGCCAGGGTAACATAGGCACGGAAAACATTAAAAAAACTCTAACTCGACTACTAAAAGGTAAGAAACAATGTTGGTGCTGTATGATGAAACCAATAAAACGATTGTATGTAACCAAACACAACCAAACCTAATAATAATTAGCTTATATTGTTTAATGGACCTGGAAATTGATAGAACAACTATTATTGTGATATAAGCCATCACCTATCTCTTTGACAGTAAGTATTTAAGATAAAAATACTGACTGCCACACATCTGGAATTACAGAACCAGCATAAATCTCTATCTGTCAACTTAATCCTGTGTAGGTGTTTGTTGAGGTTGCAGTAGCCTTTTTTATGCGAGCTGACATGGATGGCTAATACCACAAAACTACCGTTATGATATTAGCCCTAAACACGACATTCTCGAAGGAATTAGGTGCCATGCCAGGACCTTCCCTTTATGAGCACGGCTACATTGAACTGGATGGAAATTACGGAGAATTTTTCATTGCCGCTTCGACCATCTTTTCATCCAATGCGATGGTACCAACCCGGGAGGCTTAAAAACTACCACCTAGTATAGGAAGGGACCTACAGTTTTACATGGATACTCCGAACCATGGAGCAGATCGCATTCGTGACGAAATGCACTTATCGAACTCGGAAAGAGAAAGACAGTGGTGCATATCAGAATTGAACCTAGGTCTCTAGTACGCTAGGCCAGTCCCCGCGCCACTAGGCTACGAGCTGCTCAAAGAACTGGCCTGTTAGAACTCTGGTAGTTACTCTCAGTCGATTTCGTCTTAGGTTGATTATCTCGAATTGCCTTTTCTGCTAAAATTCCATTATAAGGGCCTTGGGCTGCTTAAGTCCTGGATTACATTTCCAGTTGCACAGGCGAGTAACTATGCCGCTGTCAGGTTCTGGGTGACCGTTTCTGACCGTTGATACTGGCCGTGGTTCTGATTTCATGTAAAACTGTATTCTTATTTGAATTATCGTGGCCGGTTTGGTATCATAGGATTTAATGAAAAATGGACGAGCGGTCATGAAAGTTGTCCGTGTTTTTCATTCATTTAAATGTAGCCGTGCATAATAATGAAGGTGTTGGCATGATACCTAGTTCCCACGTGGTGCGTTAGGCTTATATCACAATAATAGTTTTTCTATCAATTTCCAGTACCATTAAAAAATATTAGCTAATTAGGTTAGGTTGTGTTGGATTAACAGGTACTTATCTAACGGCGTTTACTAGAGTTTACTAATATTCGCGCGGAACCAAGGGGGTCTAGACTAATTTTGTTTTTGAATTCAAACAGAGACTTTTACGTTAAATGGATCGAGAGTACATCCGTACAGCAGACGCACTGGCCGATGCGCGCAGGCGACCTCGCTCGGCTTTAATGTCAATTTCACGTCGTCTCACCTTGCATCGGTTTCCCGTTCGTGTGAACGTACCCGTTTACCCTTAGGACTCGCCGGTCCAGCTCCGTATAAATAGGTGACGACGCGAGAGGGCAGCATCAGTTGTTCAGACGACACAGACCACAATGTTCAAGCTGGTGGTGTTGTTCTCCGCGCTGGCGTTAGCCCGAGGCAGCGGCCTCTTCGCCGCCCCGCTCACCTACACGTCGGCTGTGATCGCTCCCGCCAGGACAACCATCTCCAAGCAGTTCAGCAGCGTGGTTCACCCCTCGCCGCTCACCTACCACTACGCCTCGCCGATCGCCTACTCGCACTACTTGAAGAAGCGTTCCGCCCCCTTCATCAGCGCATACTCCTTCGGAAGTCCGCTGTACTCCTCCCCGCTGCTGCACTCCTCCCCGCTGCTGCACTCCGCTCCGCTGCTGCACTCCGCCCCGCTGCTGCACTCCGCCCCGCTGCTGCACTCCGCGCCGACGTACTCGCACTACATCAAGAAAAGATCAGTCGCCCCCCTGGCCTACTCGTCGTATATCCCGGCGGCGTATTCGACTTCGTCGCGCATCGACTACTCCACCCCTCTCTTCCACTCCACTCCTCTGATCCACTCGTCCCCTCTCATTCATTCGATCCACGCTAGTCCGTTCGAGCATTACCTGCGCAAGCGGTCGGTGTCTCCACTCGCCTACGCTTCAATCCTTCCCGCGTCGTATTCGCATCAGTCGAGAATTGATCTCCACTCCACCCCCCTGATCTCGCACGCGAGCTACGCCGCCCCGATCTTCTCGCATGCGAACTACGCCGCCCCCATCACCTACGCAGCGCATCTTCCTTACTCACACATCTACTGAGAATGGACTGATCAAATGTTTTGCGACGTTATGTAATAGTTACCATTGCCGTGTGATTTTGATGATTTGTGCGAATAATTGCAACTTATAAAATGAATAATTTACACAAAATATCAAAACTACAAAAGAAAAATAAATCAAACGCCAGCGTCGCGAAATAAATATATTATGACTTTCAAACATCTTTGTTTTCTTCTTAGATTCTAATGCAAATGACGACTGGAAACCGTTTATTAGAACACATTTTTATCAATTAACAATGTACAATGTTTTTACTATTTCGAATAATACAAGAAGGCAAACTGTTTTCTTTCATACATTTGTGTGTGCTAAATGTATTCTAGAATTAATTACAGAATATATATATATAATATATATATATATATATACCTATATATAATATATATATAATATATATAGAATGAGATAATATGTATTGGTTTACATATGTTTGCATTCCAAATAGTCTTAGACCTCGTCTTGGTTTCCTAAAATATATTGAATCTCGCCTTCCTTTTTTGATCTGGTTAGCACCAAGCATGGACGATTCTAGTAGCAACACAGTTGCCACCAGGGGGTCCATTCAGGTTAAGAGTGAGTTCGAATTTGTCACTAAATATCAACTCACTTTTTTTAATAGATAATATCTCCACACTTCTTCAACATCATTATAGTTAGGTAAAAATCTGGTCTGTCCCGTAAATACGTTGGAAGTATAAATAACGGTTCCGTTATTTAAATAATAATTTATTTCCCAGCTATTTTTAGTATTACTCACTCCCGAACTCGATCTCACTCTTACCTGAATGGGCCCCCTGCCCCTAATAAATTACTACATCTCATTAGCTGCAGTTATAAGAAGGCGTTCGAACGCTTGTGCGAGTTTAGGAAAGCAGACTTGACATGCTAAGTGGTGAGTCGCCAATATCTTGGTCAATATCATGGATAAATGATAGTAGGAAAGATTGCTACAAGTGTTGAATAGAGATAATAAAAGTCAACAGATGGCGTTGCAGAATGATGATGCAAATTTAATGTGAGATTACTAGCACTGTAATGAATACCAATTCGGAGAAATAAAGCATAATGTGAAAAAATCTACCTATTTTCGAGATTTCTTTCTATCGGGCCAATGTTATGCTATTGGAACAATAATCATTCAGATGGAGCGGATATAAGTGAAGTTTCATATAACGCAATTTTAGCATGATTAGTTTAATATTCTCTGAGAAATTTAGACAAAGCTAAGTGCGATCTAGCCTCATACGTAGCCTTAAATAATTTGCAAACTGCTGGTATAGGCATTGCCTGCGAAAGGTTGGATTGCATGTTGGATATTTTATTTTGAACATAGTATACACATATTATTACATATCATTAGTATACACATATAAGGGTGCAAGTTATCTATAATGTTATTATTAAAATTATTTGTGTGACTTATTTTAGATAATCTGCCAATTTAAATTACTAAATACCAAAGTTTAAATTTTAATTTCGAATGGCGGCGTCTTTTCATTAAATCCGTGCCGAAAAAAATCAGCTGCCCACTGGCTTCACGCCATATGAAGGACTGTTGGGGGGTGGTGTGACATAAACGTAAACGACCCTCTCAGGCTGTGGTGGCGGCGGTGGCGGCGGTGTGCAGTCGTCCGGCACGCCGTAGTAGCGGAAGTCCTCGATGGTGATGCAGCCTCGGACTTGGTCCTGCACGGCGCACGTCGCGCGTCCTCCGGCGCCAGGTTTCAGGACGCTGTTGTAGAATTCCCGTAGACGGCCGTTGCTCCAGCCTTTGCTCCGCATGCAGCGGTATATTTCTTTCTCGCGAGGTGTCCACGTGGCCGCTGGAACAAAAGGTACTCTTACTCTGTATATCCTATCACAACGATGTATGCTAAAAAGTTTTACCTTCGATTCAGGTGTGCCGTGAAACTTTTTTCAAACGGTTATGCTAACGATAAATCAAGGTTTAGTCAAAGAAACAGAGAACTCAAAAACAGGGAAAGTTACTAGGTCGGTAGCACCTTGCATTAGCACTAGAAGATGCAGCCGGACTTAAACGGAGATATGATGGACATATAAGGACTAAAAACAATGGACGGTCTAAACTAGAAAAATAAAATAAAAGAATGGTACCCAAGACATGAAAAAAAAGCAAAGGAGAGTTAATGAAAAAGACAAGAACATCAACATACAGACTAACGATGAATTTAAGCTAATGTTGTGCAAAATGTACGTTGGAGTATTGTAATTATATTTTGAAAATAATCCGATATTTTTATGATCTGTATATTTGTCTGAAGCAGGATTCGAAACTGCACCTGCTTGATTATTTTCAAAATCCGATTACGATGCCTCGATGAAGATTTTGCAGAGCCCGAGAATAATGAGATTACGGTAATGTCGTATCTGTTAAATTCATACAAAATCGCGAATTTATTAATGCGGTTGATTTTGATTTTCCTGCGGTTGGAAAATCAGTAAACAGTGATCTGACAAATGGCGACTGACGTTACCAATTTCAACTTGTAAGCGAGGTGCCACGGCGCTAATATAATGATGTTGAGTGTCGGTAGGCCAGTGGCGCAACGCCTTGCGAATAGGTTATCGAGGTGAATCTTCCTTACTTAGTTCTACCAGCACGTAGGGCCAACCTGCGCTAAACTGAACTGAGTGAGGCATACTCGAAGTCGCCATGAACATTGTACGTGTTTTCCATCCAGTTCTACACATGTAGGAGACCGATGTAAGGAAAATAAATGTATGGAAGGAGACCAATGTCCCCTAGGAACCCCTAATTACCACGAAATATGCTAAGCTAATATTATGACAGCATAGATGTGTTGTTAGCTACCCGTGTCCAGTCCTTTAATAAAAAAAACAAGTATACAAAACATAGACGATACAAAATAATTTTGATTCTTACGGTTGCACCCTTCAGCGATTTCAGCGATCAGCGCCGCCAGAGCAAAAAGGATGACAAGTGACTTCATTTTGAAGAAGCGTATATAAAAGAACCGTTGGCAGAAGATAACCGACGAAGAATGCTCACTATGAGCAGTTGAAGCTGTATTTATACGAATCTACTGTATGATTATTATTAGGTCACGGGTCACTTCGATGTTCCGCACAGATAATAATATGTGCACTGCCATTAATACATACGAAATTAATAGCACGATCCTTGTCAGATCCTTGCCTAGTGCTAAGATCATAGAGAAGCTCGTGTGTGGAGTTAACGCCCGCGGTCTTACCTGTCAAAAATCGCGGTTTCGGATCCCAGGCACCGATTTCTTTATTTCCCGATATAAAAATTTGCATTCGCTCTGAAAATGATCTTTTCTCTATGTTTCGGAACCCATCTAAAACCCATACGACGGTCCATTCCCAACTTTGTAGGTGGCGGTGATAAGCTCACCCAGGTTGATAATATCGCATTTGATAAAAATACGGTAGAAGCGGCAGCTCGTGGTGTAGGAATACAGCACTTGTCTTTCATGTGAGAGGTTATGGGTTCAAATCCTCGCTCCTACCATGCACCACTTTCTTTAAATTTATGAGTTGTATAAGTGCATTTCGTTACGAATAAGAGCTGTCCCATGGTTTGGAACCCATGTAAAACAGTAGGCCCCCTTCCCCTACGAGGTAGTAGAGTTGAGCCCGGCCGAGTTGCTGCGACCGCATTGAACGAAACTATAGTTAAAGGTGCGATGAAAAATTGTCCGTGTTTACCATCCATTTTAATGTAGCGTGCTCATAAAAGGAAGGTACTGGCATGGCACCTAATTAATTCGGAAATGTGGTTCATTGGGCTAATACCATAACGTTAGTTGGGTGGTATTAGCCATCCATGTCAAGTTGTAGAGTTGAGCCCGGCCGAGTTGCTGCGACCGCATTGAACGAAACTATAGTTAAAGGTGCGATGAAAAATTGTCCGTGTTTACCATCCATTTTAATGTAGCGTGCTCATAAAAGGAAGGTACTGGCATGGCACCTAATTAATTCGGAAATGTGGTTCATTGGGCTAATACCATAACGTTAGTTGGGTGGTATTAGCCATCCATGTCAAGTTGCATACCAAAAAATCAAAGGGTAGGAGAATGATGCTAATGTACTTTATTACACAATGAGTATATTAAGAGTACAAGTGTTTATTCTTAATAAAAACTATATCAAAAACAAGAATTAAGGTGGCCCAACCCGGCGGCCTCAACTCATTTGCGGACACGGTACAAAACCGTGCTGTTGCGCTCTAGGACCTTCTCTGTTTCTAAGAATAAGACAGGCTCCGTTATCAGGAAGATGCAACCTGTCCACAAAAAAGACAATGTGCATAGTGTATGATTTGGTAAGATTTACGAAAATTTTAATTTCAAAACGACTTATAGCTAAAAGTAAACCACGACCGCTGTAGTCAAAAATCTAACAAAAACCAAATAGATTATAAATCTTGATTAAACAAGCTATGTCTAATGACTAATCTTTTTAAAATGTTCTTACTTTATCATTGCCTAATCCACCTCCAAAGTAATTGTATAAAACGCGCGAAAAATCCGAACTTTCGGACGTTATAACTTAGAAACCAAACACAATTTTAAAATGCCAATGGTCATCAGACATCTAGTTCAATCAAATAAAGCTATATTGAGCAAAATTTTGGATCTCTGACAAGAAATGTAGGCGTGATCTTCTTTCCCCTTTCGTATGGGGAAATGAGCGGGTTGGGCCACCTTAAATACGTACTAGCTTAAATTAAAACCGTCCAGGAGCAGTCGAGGCGGGATTGCAGCAGTGCCGGGGGCCCCCGACAACCCTGGTGCCCATCAGACGAGATAAAAAATCTCATCCATGGGCACCGAGTGCGGGCAGCCTCTTGCCCAGCTCGCTCAACAATTGCTTTCCGGCTGCGCAAACGGGACCTAAAGTTTCTACTGCGAATGGGATGAAGTTATAATTTTGGCTAATGATTGCCTGGTATTTGGAGATTTTGGCTCTAGCCGCTGTCTCACTGGCAGACCCCGCGGTCCCTGCGGTTGACCTAATATGTGAAGCCGCGAGCGTGTCGAGGCAGGTAGCGTCCCAGACGAGAGCCATACCGTGTGACCAGGGGATCAAGGTCATCCCGTCTGGGCGCTTGCCATCCTCTCTGCTGAGAGGACTGCATCATCTTACTCAGATTCTGTGCTATGAATATCAGCACGTTTGGCTGATTTCTGCTGCATAAAAGTTAAGAGACTATAAATAATTACACTGAATCCTGTTTTCACCAAGTGCTGATTAATTTTAATCGACAGTTAAAAGGCCTTTATTACTAAAGTGCTGATTTAATTTGTACTGGTATTGATTGCTAACTGGTAAGAAATACGTTTTTTGTGCCGATTAGGCTAATCAGTACATGAAAAAGGCTTATAAAGCTTAAGTTAGCTTAAGTTAAATGTTGAGGCTCCGACTAAAAACGACGAAGTTGTCATGAAATACGTTGTATAGGTTAGTTGTGACAAGAGCTGAAGATCTTGTCAAGCCTTTTTATCAAACAACTTTTTTAAACAGATGTTCTTCTTATTCTTGGAGTTCCGTGCTCAGAGTGGTAAGTCTGAGTTCTCACCTAAATTGGCGTTTACGGCAAACCGATCGACTGGCGTTTTCTCCAAACTCCATACAAGTTTTTACTAGATATTCTGTGGTTTAACTTCTTCAAGCTGTCAAAGTCAAACGCGGACTTCCGATTTGTATGAAAACGCCGAGTGGACGTAAACCGCAACGTCGACGTATTTACGGCAACGTTGAGTAAGCTGTCAAATCAAGCTCGGACTCGCAAATGTTAGTTCGCTTAACGCCCGCTGCGCGCGCTCTTCAATTTCTCCATACCCCATAGCCCCGTAGATTACATCACTGTGACTAAATAGTTTGATGGAAATACCAAATGCATCGCGGACGTCATGACAACAAAAGATACCGACGAATACATTGTAGATAACGTGGGTTATTCAACACAATCTTGTGACAGGGCATCGGCCTCGGCATATTTTAAAAGGTAGGATTAAGTAAACGTCGCCATAGCGAGTGTTTAATTGTCTCGCTTCAGAGATGATTTTGAAAATGTAATAGTTTTTTCTCAAAACGTAATCTTTCATTACAATATGAACATATTTGGCTTTACTTACCTACAGCTAGTGGTGTAGGGGCTAGAGGACTTGCATTTCATGCGAGGGGTTCTGGGTTCAAATCTTCGCCCCGGTCATAAACACATAAAATCTCTTCGAGGGATAAGCCCGCCTTTGCGCCCCACTTATGTTGTTTTTGCACTATACTTTCTTTTGTAAATTGTTTTTTTTTTGTGGCGTAATAAAGAATTTTCAATCAATCAATCAATCAATCACTTTCTTTCTCTTTTTGCATTTTCATTACGAATGCGAGCTTTGCTATGATTCGGAACCCATGTAAAACTGTAGGTACCATTTTCCTACTAGGTCGTAGGGTTAAGCTCGCCCGGGTTGAATGAAACTATAGTGGAAATGGTAATGAAAAACGTCCGTGTTTTCCATCTAGTTCAGTGTAGCCGTGCTCTTAAAAGGAATCTCGTCGTGGAGTGTTTGCCTAGAGAGGCAATCGCGATACAGTAAACTCCATATTAATTTCGAATACGCGCGCGAACTGTGATGCACAATGGAAGTTTGTTCTAAATATTCATGCTTCAGCTGACTTTGAAGAACTTTTTTATTTATGATTACGATTGGTTAAGGTTAAGTAGAATTGTCATGTTATTTTTTTTATATGTATCTGTTTCTTCTTGTGTATTTGCATCTGTCCTGTGTTTATAACAATAAAAAACCTGCTAATTTTAATCCAGGGATTGGCAAGTGCTTCTGCCACCCCTCCCCCCCTCTAGATCCGACGTTGAGCGTGGGTTTGAAGAATATCCATGGGCGACCGTGCCAAGCGAGCCAGCAGCGGCGCGCTCACCAGAGTTTGGGGAACAAGTATACAGAAGGGACGCTACTTCGGACATGACTGCTGGGTAAATCATGAGATCAAGGTGTACATTAAGTTACCTGCTTAGCCGCGTTAAGATGTTATAAGTGAGAAGTGTCGGCGTCCCTTGAAAAGGGTGAAATCCAGCGGAGGCTGGTAAGTTCACATGGCGGCGATCACAGGCAACAAGAAGGAATCTGGAACCCCCGCCTAGAGGATCGCTCATTGCTCTCGTCAAAATGAAAGGTTGGAAAGAAAGGGTTGCCAGGAGAAACGTGCGACTTTGCCTAAACACCTAAATATAGTATCCTATAATTATTGAAGGTGATATTGGAAATGAAATTATTTGAATATGACTATTCCGGTCGCTCGGACTCATGATTTCCCTATGGGCGTGTCCCTCTTTGGCATGTTCGAGCCAATTTAATGTATTTTAGGGCACATTGCGCGGCACAAAAGATGAATGATGAGTTCTATCTGTTTCGAAAATAAACTGTTTGCAATGCAAGTTTTGCCACATGTTTTCCATAAAAAAAACCGGAATTATTTTCATTTAATTTAATTTATTTAAATTGATTGATTCGAGGTTTGGATCAACTCTGTAAAGAAGAATGTGCAAATAAACTTTACGAGTTTTCCGTCCACAGTAATGCGTTACATGCGTAGATTTAAATGCTACTACAAATCATTTTTTGGTAGAACAATTTAAGGCAGAGAACAAGAACAAAAGAAACAGCAAACCTCAGTGCAAATGGATCATAAATACAACTTGCCTTGCTTTAAAATAATATGTATAATATTCTCCGGTAACCTATGTATGCCTGGTGTATAAAGCCCTCGTCAAGTTTGATATTGATAGTATAAGTAGTATAATATATTATACATAAAAGAATTATATCAAAAATACTACCAGCGTAGTATTCATGCCTTACAATAATGTACGGTACATATATATATATGTACTGGTCTTATGATATTACATGCATACATACATACATACCCTCACGCCGCTTTCCCGGAGGGGTATGCAGGAAGTGTCGTGCCCGGGCGCCCTAGAAGAACGAACCACGACCAAATCGATGTAATTATCCGTAAAGGTCTGGTACGTAGCACCCGTAATCATAGAGCACGTATGAAAATATGTATGTCTGTAGATGAAGCCAAAAAGGTGTGCTGTGATCGTACCGTATGGATTTCTATCATCTCGGCCTACCCCTCTGTCTTATGATATTAAATCGCTAAAGAGGATTTCATTGGAGAGAGCTTCGTTTATATTACAATACAATTTACCATGAATAATAACAATAATACTATTTATTTCAGACAAAGGTCATATTTTTTTCATATTTTAACAAACCCATAAAACAAAAACCAACCATTTTATAAAAACTATCTAAGAAATAAAACAAGCAAACAAACAAACACATTGAAATACAGATATCATATTTCACATAAGTTGTATATAGCGATGGATGGTGACCAAAACTCAAATATTGTTCCGAGTCCACCTTCCAATGCGGCAATAATTGTAAAGTTGTTCGACATGAAGGTGGCCCAACCCGGCGGGACTAACTCATTCGCGGGCACGGCACCAAACCGTGCTGTTGCGCTCTGGGACCTTCTCTGTTTTAAAGAAAAAGACAGGCTCCGTGATAAGGAAGATGCAACATGTCCACAAAAAAGACAATGTGCATAGTGTATGATTTGGTAAGATTTACGAAAATTTTAATTACAAAACGACTTATAGCTAAAAGTAAACCACGACCGCTGTGTAGTAAAAATCTAACAAAAACCAAATAAATTATAAATTTGATTAAATAAGCTATGTCTGATGACTAATCTTTTTAAGATGTTCTTACTTTATCATTGCGTAATCCACCTCCAAAGTTATTGCATAAAACGTGCGAAAAATTCGAACTTTCGCACCTTATAACTCAGAAACCAAACACAATTTCACAATGCCAACGGTCATCAGACATCTAGTTCGATCAAATAAAGCTATTTTGAGCAAAATTTGGGATATCTGTCAAGAAATATGGGCGTGATCTTCTTTCCCCGTTTTTATGGGGAGTTGAGCGGGTTGGGCCACCTGCGCTTACGAAGTATCGCCTCAAAGCCATCTACTCTTGACTCAGTAAACATTCCTAGATTAAGAACTGATTTTATTTGATCTTTACATTAATTAAGAGGCAAATTTCTTATCACTGCAGGTAATTTATTGTACAATCTAACACTGTTGTAAATGAAGCTCTTTGTAGTCTTTGCTATTCTGTGTTTAGGTCATTGTTTATTAAGCTTATTTCGAGTGTAATGGTAATGTACATCAGAGTTAAGAGTCGCACCTTCTATTGTATTTTTTTGGAAAAAAGATATTTTGGTACACATACTATACGCAATGGTCATTATCCCAAGATATTTAAAAATATTTCTACATGAATACTGACTTTCATGTTGAGGATACTTCGCAAGGCTCTTTTTTGTAATAAAAATATACGATTTACATCGAAAGCATTTCCCCAGAACATCACACCGTATGACATAAAAGTGTCAAAGTAAGAATATCACATAATTTCCTTAGTTTATTGATAGCATTGCATGCTGAGCTGAGTTTACCGGCTAGCTTATCTATATGAGCTTTCCACGTCAGCTTACTATCAAATATTACAACCAGGAAATTAATTTCATTTTCCATATTCAAATACATTTCTTTGGCAGCGTTACCTATCGTATCACTTACAAGCGTCTATGTGTTCCCAGAGAAAAGTACATGAAATTAGTTTTCATGTATTTGATGCCTAATATTCACAATACGTCTAAATATGAATGACTAGCAACTTTCTTATTGATATGGATAGAGCAAGAAAATACGTATTGAGAGAAGTTATAATCTCCTAAATTTCATATAATAGATACGAACTTTAGTATGTTTGTCTTTTCGCTTGCACAACCGATCATCTAGAAATTGAAGGCAGATCATCAACTGATTTGATAACAAAATATAAATCATAGTTAATATATGTTATGGCTCCGACTGCGTTTGTAAACACTGTCAACCATGATCATTCACAAAATATATATTTTTTTTCAACTTGTTTCTCTCTTTTTAGTTCATTTATTACGTAAATTTGAAAAGTTTAAGTTACATTTTTTAAATTGTCGGGTTTTTTTATATTTTTAAATAATTTGTTTTTTTTTTAATTTTTTAGTTTTCGTAGAGCATCAATGTATCATTTAACCCTGCTTGACCGTTTGCAAATATATATGTCCCGAGGTCCACAACCGCTCGATGGAATAATGCAGTACCTTCGAACTTATGAACTGTTACATAGTTTAATTTTTCTTGCCCCCGAAGCACATTAAAATAAAACGTTCAGTCCGTTCAATCCGTACACCAACTCCTGGCTTATCATTTTGAATAATATAACTTGTTGAAAATATAAGGCATATTCCGGACTTGTTTCCAAAAGGACCCAACTTTGGCAAAACCGTGCTTTTCCTTAAACCACGACCGCTGTAGTCAAAAATCTAACAAAAACCAAATAGATTATAAATCTTGATTAAACAAGCTATGTCTAATGACTAATCTTTTTAAAATGTTCTTACTTTATCATTGCCTAATCCACCTCCAAAGTAATTGTATAAAACGCGCGAAAAATCCGAACTTTCGGACGTTATAACTTAGAAACCAAACACAATTTTAAAATGCCAATGGTCATCAGACATCTAGTTCAATCAAATAAAGCTATATTGAGCAAAATTTTGGATCTCTGACAAGAAATGTAGGCGTGATCTTCTTTCCCCTTTCGTATGGGGAAATGAGCGGGTTGGGCCACCTTAAATACGTACTAGCTTAAATTAAAACCGTCCAGGAGCAGTCGAGGCGGGATTGCAGCAGTGCCGGGGGCCCCCGACAACCCTGGTGCCCATCAGACGAGATAAAAAATCTCATCCATGGGCACCGAGTGCGGGCAGCCTCTTGCCCAGCTCGCTCAACAATTGCTTTCCGGCTGCGCAAACGGGACCTAAAGTTTCTACTGCGAATGGGATGAAGTTATAATTTTGGCTAATGATTGCCTGGTATTTGGAGATTTTGGCTCTAGCCGCTGTCTCACTGGCAGACCCCGCGGTCCCTGCGGTTGACCTAATATGTGAAGCCGCGAGCGTGTCGAGGCAGGTAGCGTCCCAGACGAGAGCCATACCGTGTGACCAGGGGATCAAGGTCATCCCGTCTGGGCGCTTGCCATCCTCTCTGCTGAGAGGACTGCATCATCTTACTCAGATTCTGTGCTATGAATATCAGCACGTTTGGCTGATTTCTGCTGCATAAAAGTTAAGAGACTATAAATAATTACACTGAATCCTGTTTTCACCAAGTGCTGATTAATTTTAATCGACAGTTAAAAGGCCTTTATTACTAAAGTGCTGATTTAATTTGTACTGGTATTGATTGCTAACTGGTAAGAAATACGTTTTTTGTGCCGATTAGGCTAATCAGTACATGAAAAAGGCTTATAAAGCTTAAGTTAGCTTAAGTTAAATGTTGAGGCTCCGACTAAAAACGACGAAGTTGTCATGAAATACGTTGTATAGGTTAGTTGTGACAAGAGCTGAAGATCTTGTCAAGCCTTTTTATCAAACAACTTTTTTAAACAGATGTTCTTCTTATTCTTGGAGTTCCGTGCTCAGAGTGGTAAGTCTGAGTTCTCACCTAAATTGGCGTTTACGGCAAACCGATCGACTGGCGTTTTCTCCAAACTCCATACAAGTTTTTACTAGATATTCTGTGGTTTAACTTCTTCAAGCTGTCAAAGTCAAACGCGGACTTCCGATTTGTATGAAAACGCCGAGTGGACGTAAACCGCAACGTCGACGTATTTACGGCAACGTTGAGTAAGCTGTCAAATCAAGCTCGGACTCGCAAATGTTAGTTCGCTTAACGCCCGCTGCGCGCGCTCTTCAATTTCTCCATACCCCATAGCCCCGTAGATTACATCACTGTGACTAAATAGTTTGATGGAAATACCAAATGCATCGCGGACGTCATGACAACAAAAGATACCGACGAATACATTGTAGATAACGTGGGTTATTCAACACAATCTTGTGACAGGGCATCGGCCTCGGCATATTTTAAAAGGTAGGATTAAGTAAACGTCGCCATAGCGAGTGTTTAATTGTCTCGCTTCAGAGATGATTTTGAAAATGTAATAGTTTTTTCTCAAAACGTAATCTTTCATTACAATATGAACATATTTGGCTTTACTTACCTACAGCTAGTGGTGTAGGGGCTAGAGGACTTGCATTTCATGCGAGGGGTTCTGGGTTCAAATCTTCGCCCCGGTCATAAACACATAAAATCTCTTCGAGGGATAAGCCCGCCTTTGCGCCCCACTTATGTTGTTTTTGCACTATACTTTCTTTTGTAAATTGTTTTTTTTTTGTGGCGTAATAAAGAATTTTCAATCAATCAATCAATCAATCACTTTCTTTCTCTTTTTGCATTTTCATTACGAATGCGAGCTTTGCTATGATTCGGAACCCATGTAAAACTGTAGGTACCATTTTCCTACTAGGTCGTAGGGTTAAGCTCGCCCGGGTTGAATGAAACTATAGTGGAAATGGTAATGAAAAACGTCCGTGTTTTCCATCTAGTTCAGTGTAGCCGTGCTCTTAAAAGGAATCTCGTCGTGGAGTGTTTGCCTAGAGAGGCAATCGCGATACAGTAAACTCCATATTAATTTCGAATACGCGCGCGAACTGTGATGCACAATGGAAGTTTGTTCTAAATATTCATGCTTCAGCTGACTTTGAAGAACTTTTTTATTTATGATTACGGTTGGTTAAGGTTAAGTAGAATTGTCATGTTATTTTTTTTATATGTATCTGTTTCTTCTTGTGTATTTGCATCTGTCCTGTGTTTATAACAATAAAAAACCTGCTAATTTTAATCCAGGGATTGGCAAGTGCTTCTGCCACCCCTCCCCCCCTCTAGATCCGACGTTGAGCGTGGGTTTGAAGAATATCCATGGGCGACCGTGCCAAGCGAGCCAGCAGCGGCGCGCTCACCAGAGTTTGGGGAACAAGTATACAGAAGGGACGCTACTTCGGACATGACTGCTGGGTAAATCATGAGATCAAGGTGTACATTAAGTTACCTGCTTAGCCGCGTTAAGATGTTATAAGTGAGAAGTGTCGGCGTCCCTTGAAAAGGGTGAAATCCAGCGGAGGCTGGTAAGTTCACATGGCGGCGATCACAGGCAACAAGAAGGAATCTGGAACCCCCGCCTAGAGGATCGCTCATTGCTCTCGTCAAAATGAAAGGTTGGAAAGAAAGGGTTGCCAGGAGAAACGTGCGACTTTGCCTAAACACCTAAATATAGTATCCTATAATTATTGAAGGTGATATTGGAAATGAAATTATTTGAATATGACTATTCCGGTCGCTCGGACTCATGATTTCCCTATGGGCGTGTCCCTCTTTGGCATGTTCGAGCCAATTTAATGTATTTTAGGGCACATTGCGCGGCACAAAAGATGAATGATGAGTTCTATCTGTTTCGAAAATAAACTGTTTGCAATGCAAGTTTTGCCACATGTTTTCCATAAAAAAAACCGGAATTATTTTCATTTAATTTAATTTATTTAAATTGATTGATTCGAGGTTTGGATCAACTCTGTAAAGAAGAATGTGCAAATAAACTTTACGAGTTTTCCGTCCACAGTAATGCGTTACATGCGTAGATTTAAATGCTACTACAAATCATTTTTTGGTAGAACAATTTAAGGCAGAGAACAAGAACAAAAGAAACAGCAAACCTCAGTGCAAATGGATCATAAATACAACTTGCCTTGCTTTAAAATAATATGTATAATATTCTCCGGTAACCTATGTATGCCTGGTGTATAAAGCCCTCGTCAAGTTTGATATTGATAGTATAAGTAGTATAATATATTATACATAAAAGAATTATATCAAAAATACTACCAGCGTAGTATTCATGCCTTACAATAATGTACGGTACATATATATATATGTACTGGTCTTATGATATTACATGCATACATACATACATACCCTCACGCCGCTTTCCCGGAGGGGTATGCAGGAAGTGTCGTGCCCGGGCGCCCTAGAAGAACGAACCACGACCAAATCGATGTAATTATCCGTAAAGGTCTGGTACGTAGCACCCGTAATCATAGAGCACGTATGAAAATATGTATGTCTGTAGATGAAGCCAAAAAGGTGTGCTGTGATCGTACCGTATGGATTTCTATCATCTCGGCCTACCCCTCTGTCTTATGATATTAAATCGCTAAAGAGGATTTCATTGGAGAGAGCTTCGTTTATATTACAATACAATTTACCATGAATAATAACAATAATACTATTTATTTCAGACAAAGGTCATATTTTTTTCATATTTTAACAAACCCATAAAACAAAAACCAACCATTTTATAAAAACTATCTAAGAAATAAAACAAGCAAACAAACAAACACATTGAAATACAGATATCATATTTCACATAAGTTGTATATAGCGATGGATGGTGACCAAAACTCAAATATTGTTCCGAGTCCACCTTCCAATGCGGCAATAATTGTAAAGTTGTTCGACATGAAGGTGGCCCAACCCGGCGGGACTAACTCATTCGCGGGCACGGCACCAAACCGTGCTGTTGCGCTCTGGGACCTTCTCTGTTTTAAAGAAAAAGACAGGCTCCGTGATAAGGAAGATGCAACATGTCCACAAAAAAGACAATGTGCATAGTGTATGATTTGGTAAGATTTACGAAAATTTTAATTACAAAACGACTTATAGCTAAAAGTAAACCACGACCGCTGTGTAGTAAAAATCTAACAAAAACCAAATAAATTATAAATTTGATTAAATAAGCTATGTCTGATGACTAATCTTTTTAAGATGTTCTTACTTTATCATTGCGTAATCCACCTCCAAAGTTATTGCATAAAACGTGCGAAAAATTCGAACTTTCGCACCTTATAACTCAGAAACCAAACACAATTTCACAATGCCAACGGTCATCAGACATCTAGTTCGATCAAATAAAGCTATTTTGAGCAAAATTTGGGATATCTGTCAAGAAATATGGGCGTGATCTTCTTTCCCCGTTTTTATGGGGAGTTGAGCGGGTTGGGCCACCTGCGCTTACGAAGTATCGCCTCAAAGCCATCTACTCTTGACTCAGTAAACATTCCTAGATTAAGAACTGATTTTATTTGATCTTTACATTAATTAAGAGGCAAATTTCTTATCACTGCAGGTAATTTATTGTACAATCTAACACTGTTGTAAATGAAGCTCTTTGTAGTCTTTGCTATTCTGTGTTTAGGTCATTGTTTATTAAGCTTATTTCGAGTGTAATGGTAATGTACATCAGAGTTAAGAGTCGCACCTTCTATTGTATTTTTTTGGAAAAAAGATATTTTGGTACACATACTATACGCAATGGTCATTATCCCAAGATATTTAAAAATATTTCTACATGAATACTGACTTTCATGTTGAGGATACTTCGCAAGGCTCTTTTTTGTAATAAAAATATACGATTTACATCGAAAGCATTTCCCCAGAACATCACACCGTATGACATAAAAGTGTCAAAGTAAGAATATCACATAATTTCCTTAGTTTATTGATAGCATTGCATGCTGAGCTGAGTTTACCGGCTAGCTTATCTATATGAGCTTTCCACGTCAGCTTACTATCAAATATTACAACCAGGAAATTAATTTCATTTTCCATATTCAAATACATTTCTTTGGCAGCGTTACCTATCGTATCACTTACAAGCGTCTATGTGTTCCCAGAGAAAAGTACATGAAATTAGTTTTCATGTATTTGATGCCTAATATTCACAATACGTCTAAATATGAATGACTAGCAACTTTCTTATTGATATGGATAGAGCAAGAAAATACGTATTGAGAGAAGTTATAATCTCCTAAATTTCATATAATAGATACGAACTTTAGTATGTTTGTCTTTTCGCTTGCACAACCGATCATCTAGAAATTGAAGGCAGATCATCAACTGATTTGATAACAAAATATAAATCATAGTTAATATATGTTATGGCTCCGACTGCGTTTGTAAACACTGTCAACCATGATCATTCACAAAATATATATTTTTTTTCAACTTGTTTCTCTCTTTTTAGTTCATTTATTACGTAAATTTGAAAAGTTTAAGTTACATTTTTTAAATTGTCGGGTTTTTTTATATTTTTAAATAATTTGTTTTTTTTTTAATTTTTTAGTTTTCGTAGAGCATCAATGTATCATTTAACCCTGCTTGACCGTTTGCAAATATATATGTCCCGAGGTCCACAACCGCTCGATGGAATAATGCAGTACCTTCGAACTTATGAACTGTTACATAGTTTAATTTTTCTTGCCCCCGAAGCACATTAAAATAAAACGTTCAGTCCGTTCAATCCGTACACCAACTCCTGGCTTATCATTTTGAATAATATAACTTGTTGAAAATATAAGGCATATTCCGGACTTGTTTCCAAAAGGACCCAACTTTGGCAAAACCGTGCTTTTCCTTTCCACTGCTCTTAAGGCTCTGGTACTAGCCAAATCGCAAAGTTTGACGAGGCACTCCAAGTAAATTACCTAAGTCTGACGATTACAAGTTGCATTATTACAATATATGATTCCTTGTCTAGCGATCAACATATTTTCGTTGATGTATGTTTAGTTTTTCTTTACAAAAGGTAATTGTTGAAAAGGTATCCATTTCCGAACTTTTTTGACTAAATGTGGAAATCAAAACGCAAATGGAATAAATAATACCATTTGCGTTTAGATTTATGCACATATGCTGTTTTTACTTATATCTAGAGATCATATTACTTTCAAATTTGTATTGTGAAAAAATCGTCTGTTTCATTATTATTATTGTTTCAATAAATGATGGAATCAAAAATATTAACAATCCATTGTTAGTCTGGAGTTCTATTTAGACTTACTGAGACCTTTCACTACAAAATATTACATTTATTGAAAGGTGCATTTGTATAGCGCGAGTAGTTGGCTAGTCCTAGCGCCTTAACGACGCACGTATATAGATCGGCAATGTTATGATGACGATCATATCTATGTGACAGAAGTCCTCATCAGGGAGCTGACGACATATTCATGGATGATGTACTTGGGTAAGGCTTTTAGACATTATCAGATTGATACTTATATACCACAGAATCTCGACACGGTAGAGTCGCCATTTTGTGGAACAAGCGGACCTTAAGGTGGCCCAACCCGGCGGCCTCAATTCATTTGCGGGCACGGTACAAAACCGTGCTGTTGCGCTCTGGGACCCTTTCTGTTTCTAAGAATAAGACAGGCTCCGTTATGAGGAAGATGCAACCTGTCCACAAAAAAGACAATGTGCATAGTGTATGATTTGGTAAGATTTACGAAAATTTTAATTTCAAAACGACTTATAGCTAAAAGTAAACCACGACCGCTGTAGTAAAAAATCTAACAAAAACCAAATAGATTATAAATCTTGATTAAACAAGCTATGTCTGATGACTAATCTTTTTAAGATGTTCTTACTTTATCATTGCGTAATCCACCTCCAAAGTAATTGTATAAAACGCGCGAAAAATCCGAACTTTCGGACGTTATAACTTGGAAACCAAACACAATTTTACAATGCCAATGGTCATCAGACATCTAGTTCAATCAAATAAAGCTATATTGAGCAAAATGTTGGATCTCTGACAAGAAATATAGGCGTGATCTTCTTTCCCCTTTTGTATGGGGAAATGAGCGGGTTGGGCCACCTTAAGCAGCGTAAAAGCCATTGGCACCGGAAGTATGCATGTTGCCGCTGTGCAGCTGCAGTGCGCTGATAGTGAAGCGATGACGGTGATGTCGGTCTATGCACCGACAGAGTATGCGGAAAATCTACCCGCCTCGTTCCACCACCTCCAGTAAATAAAAACTTTTTAAAGTAATCTTTCGGTTATATAGTATAAATATGCAATTTAACCAAAACTTAACTATCGGATTTCAGGTAGCTGGAGGTGGTGAATACAGGGTATATGAACTGAGTTGGTGTGACAAGCGCGCTTGTGGAAACAAAAACCTTTGAATACATTTTTAACGTTGAATATTTTGATGTTTTTTAGAATTTCTGATTCAAAATTACATTTAAACATAAAAATTGCATATTTTTTTGTAAACCATTTCGAACTTTATTTTGACACCCCACTCGATAGGTCTTATGAAAAAAAATCTGAAGACACTCTCACAATTAAGACGAATCTAACGACACCGTGTAAGCTAAAATTCATGAAACCGTTTAGGCTGCATAGCGTGCCAAATAAATATCCATACCTAAATACATACACTCGAAAAATATAATCCTCCTTTTTGCGCAGTCGGATAAAAAAAGAGTTATACTCAAACCAAAATTATTATTGAAAAACGTATCGTCAGTTTAAATGTATTTTATTTGGGCATTACACATTTCATATGCTACTGCTAAAATAAGGTTGAACTGATACAATTTCGATGTTTCTTTACAAATATATTAATAAAATGATTAGTTGTGCGACTTATTTTATTTAATTTTCCTATTTGAATGACTAACATCCTTCTACACTTCTGAAGTATAGATTTTCGTTTCGTAAGGTATCTTATGAATGGCGTCATTCTTTATTACATCTGTACCAAATCAGCCGCTTACTGGCTTCACGCCATATGAAGGACTGCTGGCGGGTGGTGTACCACCAACGGCCCCGGCGGGTGGTATGCCACCAACGGCCCCGGCGGGTGGTGTGCCACCAACGGCCCCGGCGGGTGGTGTGCCACCAACGGCCCCGGCGGGTGGTGTGCCACCAACGGCCCCGGCGGGCCCTGGTGGCGGTGGCGTGTAAACAGGTGCTGAAGTCACCGGGACAGGTGCTGAAGTCACTGGTGCAGATGTCACTGGCGAAGGCGGCGGCGTAATGTAAACGTAAACGACCCTCTCAGGCTGTGGTGGCGGCGGTGGCGGCGGTGTGCAGTCGTCCGGCACGCCGTAGTAGCGGAAGTCCTCGATGGTGATGCAGCCTCGGACTTGAGCCTGCACGGAGCACGTCGCGCGTCCTCCGGCGCCTGGCTTCAGAATGCTGTCATAGAATGCACGAAGACTGCCGTTGCTCCAGCCTTTGCTCCGCATGCAGCGGTATATTTCTTTCTCGCGAGGTGTCCACGTAGCCGCTGGAACAAAAGGTACTGTCATTTCGAGTTACGAATGGCATCATCTTGAACGCCATGCCATGCAATGGTTAGGAATTTGGGGTAAGCTGAAAAAGTTTCACAACAGCGTCCTTTGCTTTGTAAAAGCAATGGACATAGAATAAATAATGATACTTTTGAGGTTACCGCGGTCGTTAGACATGTTTGAAAAATCTACCTGCCGCGTGAAAAGCCGTAACATTTTTCAAACATGTAGAATAAATAAATTTAAATAGCGGGCTTCCTGAGTTAAAGTGCATCAGAGATAATATGATAACGTCGAAGAGGCATCTGGCCACCACGGCTTATCGTGTCAAAGGAGTGCGGTAAGCGCCCCTTGGCATCAGTCAATATCCCCAGCATCCTGGAACCGCCGGGAGTTTTCAGGGACGACGGTAAGAGGCCTGACGGAATGAGTCTCCTGCCGTGAAAGCAAGGCAAGGCCCTCATATGGGACGCGACCTGTGTGGACACCCTCGCACCCTCGCAAGTATAGTAATTGCGCGGCGAACTATGAACTTTCGGTCTTTGCTGTTGAGACACTTGGCCCTTGGAGCGAGGACGCAGTCGCGCTCTCTACACAAATTGAAAAACTTCTAATAGAAGCTTCGGGTGACCTTCGAGTAGGAGCGTACTTTAAGTAGCGTATAAGTCTGGCGATACAGCGGGGAAACCCATCATCAGTCCCCATGGAAGAGTATTTTATTTTATAACTATGATTTTTATTTTTAGTTTTAAATATTTTATCTAATAAACCTAAATTGTACTTTAAAAAATACGATAAACTATCAATGTATAAACACTAATTAAAATCCGTTTTTCCTTTTCTCAATTGACTTGTTTAGGTCCGCAAAAACCAATCATCGTTGGGCAATCGTTTAAGAACTGAGCGCCGTTGCTGCTGAGCGGCTAGTTCAATGTAGCATAGCAATATTAGGAAGGTCCTGGCATGGCACCTATACCGCATATTTCCATGCGGTGTATTAGGCCGTCCGTGTCCGATTCGATACAAAAATACCAAATAAATTGTATTCTTACGGTTGCATCCTTCGGCGATCTCTGCGATCAGCGCTGCCAGAGCAAAAAGAATGATCAGCAACTTCATTGTGCAGAGGTTATTTAAAGGAACTGTATGCAGAAGGAACTCACGAAGACTGCTCACAATGAATAAGTTGGAGCTCTATTTATACGAATCTTCAGTACGATTCAGTCTTTATTAATGGCAGTGTATAAAGATTTTATAATCTGTGCGGTTTATTGAAGTGACCTGTGACACACTTCGATAAACCGCACAGATAATAAAATCTTTATGCACTGCCATTAATAAAGACCAAAGGAATAGTAAGGTCCCTTTCTTATTGTTGCCAGTGCTTTGATCTGAGGGAATCCCGCGTGCGCATTCGGTATCTAGTGTCGAACACCGCGGGTTCGAATCACAGGATAGCAGCTCTTTCCTTATTAACCGATATTCACCAGTGTCGAGAATCTCCTCAAATTATAATGCATCATCACAATATTGATATTTCGGCTCTATCACTAGAATCCTTTAAAAGTCCATTAAACACTCGCTTTTTTATTTCTCCTCCTTTGTTCTTTTTATGTCTCATAATGTTTACTTACTTTTAAACATGTGTTATTTTATGTGTTAGTTGTTTTTTAGTGTTTGATGTCATTTTTTTATATAAAGCGCGGCGTATGGTGTACGCCAGGACCTTTTAAGGTGTCCGGCGATGCCCATGAGCTTTCGAACTTTTAAGGGGGCTGCGAAAACCATGCCGGCCGGCCAGCTTCTTCACACCATGTTTGAAGGATCCCAGGTTGTATTTTGGGAGAAATAACTCGGCACGGAGTGTATTCCATAGTTTACCGACCCTTTAGATAAAGGACCTAGAGGATCGGTTGGTTCTGATTTTTGGAATGTCGACAGTGAACGGGTGCATTTCATGCCTGTACCGCATTGTGCAATTGTAGAAAGGGGACGGAGGGACAGCGTTATGCAGCTCCGGTGAACATTCTGCATGGTAAAGACGATAGAACACAGAACTCGGAGTTGGAGGGTCTCTAATTCAATGACACCTTTGGGTTGTCGACGAGACGCACAGCTCGACGCTGTATCGAGTCCAGGGAGCTAAGCAGGTGCTAAGCTGAGCAGTCCCACAAATGCGAGCAGTACCCCACAAAAGACCTTATCTGCGTCTTGTAAAGGAGCAATTTTTGGTCAGGCGTGGAATACTGATGCACCCTGTTAAGAACTCCTAGCTTTTTCGAGGCCAGCTTGGCTTTATCCTCAATATGGCGTCCGAAATTAAGCTTATGCGTCAGGTCTACACTAAGAATCCCTATATGCTCGTCAAAACGTAGGGTTGCTCCCTGGAAGGTCGGAGCCACACTGAATGGAGTACGCTTCGCACCGAAAACGCACACTGAAGTAACCTGAACGGCTGGTCCAAAAAACTGGTCCACGACATTGTATCCTCTACCATATTGAATCAAAGCAGGTTGAGCCGAAATGGTGCTAACAAATTTCTGATTAGCCCAGCGGATGCCCAGTGCAGTTTGGAAGTGCGAAAAGAAACATAGAATCATTATTAACAGTATGTGCTGCCAGAACCTCTTTGCACTGGCACTGATATATTGAAATGGATGTTAAACACGTACAATTTTCATTGCTATTTTTATCATCTTTCCTTCAATGAAATGGTATGAACCAACCCAGGTGGGATTAACCCTACCACATAAAATTGGTTTTATGTGGAATCGGAATTATAGCCAACCTCAACATCGAAAACGGTCCCACATCCGGAACTTAACCGCGCCCAGAGATTCTATATGTAGATACAATCCGCATATAAATTAGGTTAGTGGTTCTCAAGTTATAACAATTTCACACTCACTACTCACCCCTCTTGTAATGAATCAGGCTAGGCGTAGATACAACCCGCATCTAAATCGAGTAATTGGTTCTCAAGTAATAAGTATTTCATTCCACTTGTCGCACCTCTGGCGATTTAGCGGCGATGCCAAGTAGTCCTCAAGTTGCGGGAAATACTAAGCCGTACTTCGGTAAAATTAGTAAAAGTAAGTAAAGTTTAGTTTTAGTATCATAAATTGTGTCTACAAACGAAGTATCTTAAAAAACAAAGCAACTTACGCCATTAACACCACTTCCGCCCGGGAAACAAAACATTGCTTTCCAAGGGCTGCTCAAATTCTTAAAAAAACTTAGCCACGAACACATTTCATCACAGTGATAAAATTAATTAATGGAAATACCATATGCACCGCGGACGTAATCACAAGGAGTTATCTCAAAATTGAACTTTCTGAAAACAAGAGATACACATGAATAAATTCAGCATCATAACATCGTGTTCTTATTTCGGAATTGTATTATCTCTTCGCGGTTAAAAGCCATAATGAACGAAAGAAAAAATATTTTAAACAACTTGATTATTGAAGGTATGGGTAATGAATGCCTGAATACTTGAAAAATCAGTTTAATAAAAATCTACACTTTGCCGTAAAAGATTACTTCACAGGATTATTGACTGGCGCAGTAATACAGTATGTTTTATTTTTCTCAAAATCAACTAGTTCGTTTCCCGGCTAGGAAAAGGATTTTTCAAATTTCATTCATTCGTATATTAATTGATGTTAAATATTTTTTTTCTTATATATTGATAATGTTAATATATATTTTTTTAGATTTGTTTGCCACGACTCTGTTTTGTTGTACTTACCCTTGTCTTATTATGTTATAAAAGGGTAGATGGGCAGAAAATGCCTTTAAGTGCAATAAACGTTTTTTTATTTGATTTGATTGAGTAATGCATAAATAATTGAAAATATGAATCAGTTTATTAAAAAAATCTTTTATTTTTCCGTTTAACGTCTAGACACTTTTGACCCCTTAATAACTCAAAATGTATTGAATTTAAGCACATGAAATTAAGTATATTTATTGAAACCCCTTAGATTAACTGAACCCTCAAAATTAATAAATACAGCTCGAACGGTTATTGAGATATTAAAATCAGAAAATCGGCATTTTTATTACTGACTGACCCACTGAAGTTAGTCAGTGGGGCATATTAATCAAAAACCTAACCCACTTCTAGATAAACTAGAACGTTGAAATTTGGCGTCCAGCTGGGTTATTGTGTGAATACAAAGGAAAAATCAGAAAACAGTGATTTTTACGATTTTCAATAATTTCTAAGCAATCGATATTGGCTGGAGGGCGGAACTGTAGGGGGGGGGGCTTGTACGGGAGAGCCTCAATGCTGCCCGGGTGACTCTCGAAACCTTACCTGAAAGGCTGTGTTTTATGCTTCGTCGTTCAGATAAAAAGATTTGTTTATCAAATAATAAATGAAATCAAATAAGTAATAAATAAACAGTAAATACCTTAAATAATAAATACCTTCACACCGCTTTCCCAGAGGGGTAGGGAGAGATGATCACAGCACACCTCTTTGCCTTCATCTACAGGCAAGAGATCTTTTCGATGCTCCGTACCTGACCTGTACGAATAATTACACCGGTTGGGTCGAGAAGTACGTTCTTCTAGGCCGCCCGGAAACAACACTTCCGCTCACTTCTGCAAATTTGTTTGGTCATTCTTTCGTCACCCATTCGCTCCATATGTCCAAACGTTTTAGCCCTCATTTTTTATTCTCGTTACAACATATATTTTTTCCATTGACACTTCTTTGACAACTCAGTCATTTCAAAATGTGTCCGTTAGATTAACTCCACACACGTTACTCAAGTTATTCTACATTAGTGCCTCTTATACCATACCATACAAAACGTATTGTGCAAGTGTTTCACAGTGTTCTGTTGGCACTGGAGCAGTGCATCACTTTAAGGTCCTTGCTTACGGTGACGCTTGGTTCGGATTATCTCTTTCCCTAAAATATGGTCGAGAGTGGTAATGGCTGTGCCCGGCGTGATGCTCGTGAACGGGTGCCGTTTGTGGGGACTGGCCTGTTCCAATTGGCAACATGTTAGTTGTTGGGGATAGGTTTTGCAAATAAAATGATATTCGTCATGAATTGTAAATGTTCACGCCAATATGGCATGGGTGACCTAGGTGGGTAGTTTGCACTTCACAAGCATTCAATCTCATCCGAAGTTTTTCCTATGCCACACTCTCTCTACTAGCTGTCACGCATAGTGCATGCATGCGACGCGTCCCCGCAAAATTTCATCGTGGAGCTCTCGTAGGGCTTCACGCGCGCAACCCGCCGCGCGCCTGACCACGCTGTGTCGTCTCGCCTCGTCTGGGCGAAGTGCTGTGCCGCCGAACGCTGTCCCGGGACCCGACGCCTAGGAGCTGGTGCTGCTGGAGGTAGGTGGCTGTTCCTATTCCTCTGGTGGCCCGCTGTGACGTCCCGAGGCTACCGGGCATTGCCCTCCTTCGCTTGTGAAGTGCGACCTGCCTGGGCGCGTACGGTTTTTTGTGAATTCATGTTAATTTAGTGGTTTACCTATGTTTTTGTTAAAAAAATTGATAAACACTTTTATAAGTTTAGACTAAGTGGACGTTGAAAAAAAAAAAAAACGGAGTTTCTTTCCAGTTCTTCATCGCTGTGTTTTGTTTTGCTGAACTGGCCAATGTGAAATATAACAAATCCGAGTGCAGTGTACTGTCTATGGACGATGAATAAACAATACAAGACTTGTTTCCATAAATAAGTGTAGGCACCAATGTACAATTATGAATCGCAACCCTAGCTGTAGGCGTGATTGCCCGGATTATCATAATGGCATTCATTATAAAAAATCATACAGCTAATACGATACACGGTCAGTCGACCATCGTTCATTCAATGCGATGGTACAAACCCGGGCGGGATTAACCCTACCAACTAGTAAGTAAGTAAGGGGACCTACAGTTTTACGTGGAATCAAAACCAGATCCAGCTTCAACAGTTGAAAATGGTCACCCATCCATAACCTAATCTCAGCGCTCAGATGTCTTCCCCCAGCTTATCGAATCGCAAAGCGTCACACACTGAGCTACCGAGGCTGACAGGTAAAAAGTAAAACGCGAAATCAATGTATAATCTGAAACATTGTGTTAGAAGGAGGCATTGATTAAGGGATGAGGGACTGTTGGAGAATTTAAAATTATGGGTATACCAGGTGGCGAAATTGGAAGACGCAATACCAGCGAATGATATTTTTACATGTATCTTACTTTATTTTATGTGTCCTTGCTTCACGGTTATTTATCCATATAAACATATCACAATCCTTGGAAAGACGTACTTGCTTGGTTTGAAAAATTAAATTTACTTAATTCGTATAATTTTCGTATAAATAAAAAAGAATAAATTGTTACTGGTGTTTATATAGAATGGTATATAAATGGGTGGTACTAATTGGATGTGTTTTATTCAATCCAGCCATTATTATAAATCGGCTCAACCGATTTTGATAAAATTTTTGGGCGATACATTGTCGTGGGCGAGCCTGTTGAACTAGCCATTTGGGAACCTTTTTATTAAGGTGGCCCAACCCGGAGCGCCTAACTCGATCGCGGGCAGGGTACATAACCGTGCTGTTGCGCTCTGGGACCTTATCTGTTTCACAGAAAAAGCATGATGCAACATGTCCCCAAAAAAGACAATGTGCATAGATTTCGTAAGATTTACAAAAATTGTAATTACTAAACAACTTATAGCTAAAAGTAAACCACGACCGCCGTAGTCAAAAATCTAACAAAAACCAAATCTATAATATAAAAATGAATCGCAAAATGTGTTGGTAAGCGCATAACTCAACAACGCCTGGACCAATTTGGCCAATTCTTTTTTTTAAATGTTCGTTGAAGTTCAAGGATGGTTTTTACGGCGAGAAAAATTAGAATTATTGCTGGAAAAACCCTAAAAATAGCCCTTTTCTTTTTCCCATACAAATGATTTGTTACTAAAACGTAGTCAATTTGAGCTTTATTGCTATGGTATAAAGTTCATATTAAATTACAAGCACTCACAGTTGTCTAAGTAATGTAGGTGTGTTCCTAACGTCAAAGATCATATCTATCAAAACAATGTGCGTGTGTGCGTTGGAGCACAGAATACATAGTTGGAGGAGTTTAATGTCGCGTTCCGAAACTCGCGTTTCTTTTGTATTCGTTTCGGCACGCGAGATAAACTGCATCAGTTTCCACGTCATTACATCAGTCAAACAAAAATCGCGTTACCAACAGTGTTTGATTATTTTTAATATCAAAATTTTAAATAAATAAAACAATTCGTACGGCTTAAAAGGATTTGACTTCAAGTCATATCAAATTTTAAAAAAAAAAGTTGTCTGTTACCTAATCTACTGAGTTTGCTTTTGTCAACTGATACACGAAACAAATTCGTATATCGTGTTTTGTGCAGAGTGTTTAGTTAGTTAGTGTTTGTTTAGTTCGTGATTAGGCGGGCGGTCCGACGGGGGCGGGTGCGGGGAGGGGGGGGGGCGGGTACGGCTTGGTATTTCCCGCAACTTTAGGACTACTTGGCAAAATCCTTGAGAACCAATTACTCGATTTAGATGCGGATTGTATCTACGTCTAGCCTGATTCTACTCAAAACTTATAGGCTACATAATATAACGCTTCATTACTTGAAGGGTGAGTAGTGAGTGTTAAATTCTTATAACTTGCGAACCACTAACCCGATTTATGTGCGTATTTTATCAATGTATAGGATCTCTGGGAGCTGTCAGGTTCGAGATGGGTTACTGTTTTCGATGTTGAGGCTGGCTGTGGGTTGGAGTCCACGCAAAACATACCTACATTACACGTTACTTACTTACTAGGTAAACAATGTTGCAGTGCAAGTGCAGAAAGGTTCTGGCGGCAAATGCTTTTTTTTTAAATAGCCACCAAATGTCAACGAAGCTCTAAATGGGAATTATTGGATGTTTCTCATTGAATCATGCTATTTCATCTCGAACGATCTTGATTAAATTTGGTAGATGGATACATTGTCCTGGACCAGTTTGACCCTATTTTGGATCAGCCATGTCGGATACTTTTTATCCATGAAATAATTTATCCGACGCTAACCCGAGCGGAGCCGGGTACCGCAGCTAGTAGATTATAAATCTTGATTAAATAAGCTATGTCTGGTGACTAATCTTTTTAAGATGTTCTTACTTTATCATTGCTTAATCTACCTCCAAAGTTATTGTATAAAACGCGCGAAAAATCCGAACTTTCGGACCTTTTAACTTAGAAACCAAACACAATTTTACAATGCCAACGGTCATCAGACATCTTTTTCGATCAAATAAAGCTATTTTGAGCAAAAATTGGGATCTCTGACAAGAAATATGGGCGTGATCTTCTTTCCCCGTTTGTATGGGGAGGGGAGCGAGATGGCCCACCTTAATAAAATAATTTAGCTTTATTTGATCAAACTAGATGTCTGATGATTACACAATATGTTTGTACAATGATTTTATACAATAACTTTGGAGGGAGTTGAGGATTACTCACCGATAAAATAAAAACATCTTAAAAAGATTTATCATCAGACATAGCTTGTTTCATGTAGATTTATAATCAATTTGGTTTTTGTTTGATTTTTGACTACAGCGGTCGTAGTTTACTTTTAGATATAAGTCGTTTTGTAATAAAATTTTTCGTAAATCTTACCAAATCAAACACTATGCGCATTGTTTGCTTTGTGGACATGTTGCATCTTACTCATCTTACTCATCACGCAGCCTGTATTTTTCTTTGAAACAGAGAAGGTCCCCGAGCGCGATAGCACGGTTTTGTACCGTGGCCGTGAATGAGTTAGTCCCTCCGGGTTGGGCCACCTTAAGATGGTTATACTAGCCAATGCGAATGCTTTGATTGCGTTAAGTTCCTGATCTCTATGGAATGAGAACATGCAAAAAATATATGTATAATTCCAGCTAACGTTCTACCAAAACAGAAAGAAAAATCTAACAGAAATTGATATTTTAACTTTTCCCAATTTCTTTAACGAAACAATAAACCGTTAATAAACCCGCATAACCGTTTCACGCGTTATGCGGTTTGGTCACATTTAGAAAGAATTATTTCGAGCTGCTCTAACTAAGCGACGTCGGGCTCTGGCTATCTCGTTTTAAGCGCAAAAAATGGTCCAAAATGTTTAGGTATAAGGATGCTTTTAAATACAAATTGCGGCGTGGCACGGGGCGGGGCTCCGAGGCGCGGCGGGCGGCATTCAGGAGTCGCTCATGCGAGCTGCCGCATCTAGTGCCAAGGACATCAACGGTTAGACTAGGAGGTCGCGACAAAAATGGTAAAGATAACGTAAATGGCTGAAACTGGGTTCACGGGATAAAGACCAACCCTCTGAAGCTAAATGTGTCAGTCTGCCTGTTCCTGTTGCGTTACGTAGATAATGGGCCTCAAAAACTAGTTATGGTGACAAAAAATATATATGATAAGGTAAATGGATGCAAATAACGAAGCATGAAAGTATCATTGTATACTTGCTTAGCAATACAAAAACTCAACAAACTTTGGTTGCATTTCGTAGTTATAGGCGATTTAGGATACAGATATAACTTAAGGTATATTTAAGTATTTAATTAAAAAACCGACTGGTTTTTGTTGTATAATTAATAGGTATCAATGTTTCCAGACAATCAGTATATTCATTAGCAGGTACATACCAGCATCTATTTTATACAGTCAATCTAGATAACGCAACAACTTGGCACGGGCAGACCAACATATTTAGCATCAGAGGGTTGGTCTCTAACACGTGAACCCAGATTCAGCCATTTACCTTATCGTGACCAAAAACGCCGTGACCTCCCGGAATAGGTCGCCTCAATCACAATTCTCAAGACTGCCGTAAAATAAAGTCCTGACTGACAGTATCTGAATTTCAGGCATACGTATACAAATCAGAGAAAGTTCCATACAACCGGGACACGTTTATGGGAATTAAAAAGGTATTGTAATTTTAAATTGACTACTGTAAATTAAACGATTTTTTTACGTTAGTAACTCTGTCGGTAATACAATTAGAATAAATATATACGGCAAGAAAACAACAATAGTTTTATATATTGCCCGTAACAAATTCAATAAAACCTTCTAGATCTATCCACAATTAGTGTTTTCGGAAAAAAATTGAAAAAACGTCATAGTTTTAGTTAAAAGAGTTTTTGTTTCATACTAAAAATAGAACTAAAATATTTATTGTTTTTTTTTTATTTCGAGCCTATACCAATTATAGTACACATTTCAAAAGCAATAGGCGACACTGTTACCAATTGGACGTTTCTTTAATCGATTAAAATGAGCATGATTTTAGAAAATTTTCCTATATGTGTGACGAATATCATTAAAAACTTCTTAGTAGCCAATGATTTAATATATAAGTCAATGTTAGTAGCATAGATATTAATTTGTCTAGGTCTATTGCCTGGGTGATTGGTGTCGTCACATCTGTACCGATACATTCAACCGCTCACTGGCTTCTTGCCGTTTGACAGTGACGGTGACTATGGCGGTGACGGTGGCGGTGACAGTATCGGTGTCGGATACGTTGGGCAGTCGTCCGTAATGCCGTAACGAAGGAAGTCGTCGTCTGTCATGCAGCCTCGGACTTCGGCCCTCATGGCGCACGGCATTCGTGCCCTCGCACCTGTCTTCACCACGATGTGGTACAATGCCTTTAAACGGTGGTCGCTCCAGCCGCTGGTCCGCAAACAGTCGCGTATTATTTGCTCATGATGTGTCAGCTCATTATCCGCTGGAAGAAAAGGTACTGTTAGTCTGAGTTTGGAAGGGCTTCGACTCGAACGCCATGCAAAAGTTAGAGATTTGGGGCAAGTTGAATGCTTTAACCGTGATTCAGGTGAGCGGTGTTACGAAGGGCTTCGTCTTGAACGTCATGCAAAGGTTAGGGATTTGGGGCAAGTTGAATGCTTTAACCATGATTCAGGTGAGCGGTGTTACGAAGGGCTTCGTCTTGAACGTCGTACAAAGGTTGGGATTTGGGGCAAGTTGAATGCTTTAACCGTGATTCAGGTGAGCGGTGTTACGAAGGGCTTCGTCTTGAACGTCATGCAAAGGTTAGGGATTCGGGGCAAGTTGAATGCTTTAACCATGATTCAGGTGAGCGGTGTTACGAAGGGCTTCGTCGTGAACGTCATGCAAAGGTTAGGGATTCGGGGCAAGTTGAATGCTTTAACCATGATTCAGGTGAGCGGTGTTACAAAGGGCTTCGTCATGAACGCCATGCAAAGGTTAGGGATTTAGGGCAAGTTGAATGCTTTAACCGTGATTCAGGTGAGCGGTGTTACGAAGGGCTTCGTCTTGAACGTCATGCAAAGGTTAGGGATTTGGGGCAAGTTGAATGCTTTAACCATGATTCAGGTGAGCGGTGTTACGAAGGGCTTCGTCTTGAACGTCGTACAAAGGTTGGGATTTGGGGCAAGTTGAATGCTTTAACCGTGATTCAGGTGAGCGGTGTTACGAAGGGCTTCGTCTTGAACGTCATGCAAAGGTTAGGGATTCGGGGCAAGTTGAATGCTTTAACCATGATTCAGGTGAGCGGTGTTACGAAGGGCTTCGTCGTGAACGTCATGCAAAGGTTAGGGATTTGGGGCAAGTTGAATGCTTTAACCATGATTCAGGTAAGCGGTGTTACGAAGGGCTTCGTCTTGAATGTCATGCAAAGGTTAGGGATTTGGGGCAAGTTGAATGCTTTAACCGTGATTCAGGTGAGCGGTGTTACGAAGGGCTTCGTCGTGAACGTCATGCAAAGGTTAGGGATTTGGGGCAAGTTGAATGCTTTAACCATGATTCAGGTGAGCGGTGTTACGAAGGGCTTCGTCGTGAACGTCATGCAAAGGTTAGGGATTTGGGGCAAGTTGAATGCTTTAACCATGATTCAGGTGAGCGGTGTTACGAAGGGCTTCGCCTTGAACTCCATGAAATGGTTATGGATTGGAACAAGTTGAAAAAGCTAAAACTACTATTCAGGTGACCTGTGTCGGGGTGTGGATGTATTTGTCAACAGGCTTTCGAGCCAGTTGTAGAACATTTACAGGGAAAATATGGGAGTAAGTGGAAACGAAATTTGTACGTAACTAACTTCATCTAGCGAGGGATGTTACGGTTAAAATCCGATGTTGGTTAAATACCGAAATATTTTTTTACCTTCAAGGAAAAAAAAGGAAAAAGTATATTTCAAGATAAAACCGTGTCGAGTGCACTAATTTCGGATTTTACTAGTTTATAAACGTGAGTTTAAGTGCAGAAATAAAATAAAATTCGAGGAAAAAATAATTTCGGACTTTAAACAACCTCGGGCTTTAAGGTGGCCCAACCCGGCGGGACTAACATGAACATAGTCCATGTTTTCGATCCAGTTCAATGTAGCCATCTACATCTAAGTAGGTGTAGGTAGGTCCAGGCATGTCACCTAGTTCCCATACGGTGTGGCTAGTATCTTCAGCGGCGTGGTATTAGCCACCCTCCTTCTTTACTAGGTGGTGCTCCATCCATGTCCAGTTACATCAAAAAATCAATTTCGGGAATAAAAAAACACACTATCATGAACACATTTGATGGAAATACCAAATGCACCGCGGGCATTCACAGTAGTGTATATATTACGGTTAAAGCCCGATGTTGGTTAAAGTCAAAAAATATTTTTCCTTTATTATTATTGAATGCACTAATTATGAGTTGATGTCAAGAAAAAATATAACTTTAAAATGTTTTTTTTTTTGGATGAAAAATTCGAAAAAAAACCATAAACTCCAAATTATTGCCCTCGACACAGGTTTATGTTGAAAATCTTAGTTACCTTCAAGGTAAAAAAGATTTCGGACTTTAACAAACATCGGGCTTTAACCGTAACATATAGTATATTCTTTGCCGCGGGCGTCATAACAACGGAGTTATCAACAAATTGAACTTTCTGATGTCAAAATAAAAGAATAAAAAACACGAATAAGTGTTCAACAGGACTGTAAAGATAAAATGGGTTATTCCACACAATATAAATGATGATGTACTTAATTAAGCGGTGGAAATTCCAGTGCACAAGAAGAACACAAGTACGTACAACACGTTCCTTGAAATAAGTGAAGTAATTGCTTAGAACGAAAATTGGGACCGGCGGAAATTTAGTGACGACGGCGATTTGTTTAAATTTCATTTCATTTCATTTCATTTATTTAAACTTTTTGGTAGTCAAACTACACCAAGTTACGTCACAAAGATCCGCGGATTCGATCAACCCAGTAAAGAAGAACCCGCAAAGAAACTTCACGGGTTTACGTAACATATTTTTCCGTCCACAATTATGAAATACATACTTAGATCTAAATGCTACTGCCAAACAATTCCTTGGCAGAACAGTTGTAAGGCAAAGAACAAAGAACAATAGAAACAGCAACAGCAATGTTCAAACTTAGCAGTAAATGTCCGTAACGCCGGTATAACGTTTAATCAATGGATGTAGGTGTAATCATAAACACTGTGTGAGTAGGAGGCATTGATTACGGGAAGAGGGACTGTAGGAGAATTCCAAATTATGGGTATACAGCAGGTGGCGAAATTGGTGCGACGCAATACCCGCGAATAATACGCTTTGCTGGTTCGGGCCGAGTCTTGCAGTATATTCGTAAAGTAGTTTTAGTAGGAACTTTCTTAAATCAATGTGTCATTGCTTCACGATCGATTATACATACATACATGTCACATCCCTTGGAATAAGTGACGTATTTGCTTAGTACGAAAAAGTATATTTACTTACGTACAAACAATTGGTTTACCTAAGTTAGAACGAAATGGATGACACGCCCGGTCTTGTCAGAGGTCCCAAATTTTGCTCAAAATAGCTTTATTTGGTCGAACTAGATGTCTGATGACCGTTGACATTGTAAATTTGTGTTTGATTTCTAAGTTATAAGGTCCGAAAGTTAGAATTTTTCGCGCGTTTAATATAGTAATTTTGGATTGGATTACGCAATGATAAAGTAAGAACATCTTAAAAAGATTAGTTCATCAGACATAGCTTATTTAATCAAGATTTATAATCTATTTGGTTTTTGTTAGATTTTTTACTACAGCGGTCGTGGTTTACTTTTAGCTATAAGTTGTTTTGTAATTAAAATTTTCGTAAATCTTACCAAATCATACACTATGCACATTGTCTTTTTTGTGGACATGTTGCATCTTCCTTATCACGGAGCCTGTCTTTTTCTTTGAAACAGAAAAGGTCCCAGAGCGCAACAGCACGGTTTTCTACCGTGCCCGCGAATGAGTTAGTCCTGCCGGGTTGGGCCACCTTAAGGCTGTCGTGAAGAAATTCGCCCAATGGGGTTGAGTTTGTTTCAACACGTAAAATGGAAATAAGGCAAATTCATGCATGATCCTTGAAATTCGTTTTGCTATTTTGGCCCACACAACGATGAGTCACCATCTCCTTTAAAAAATTAGTATCTCGGTAACTAGATGCTTTAGAGAGAAAATATATATTTGGTTGGCTAGAAAAAAAAACATGAGGATTACGATGGCGAAATTAATGTAAGAAACTTTGTAATCGGAAACCAGAAATGGCACCCTTTATGAAGTTTGTTTGTTTATTTTAGCATTATTAGTATATTAGCTTAGTTAAGCAGCGTGATATACTTGTCCTACGAAAGCAATCACAAAGACATAGGAAGAACAAAAACTTTAAAACTGTTATTAAAGTTTTTGAGCGCGCACTTCCTTATACGTCTTTGAAGTTCCGTGTGGCATCCGGCTCCCGGTGTGTGAATGCGACCCTGAGCTAAATATCCGTGTCGTCCGCACAGCCCTCCGCCTGTGACATGCGCCAGGCCTCTGAGGACAGAGAGGGACCCGCACGGAGCGCTGAAAGAACTCAAGTGACACTAATTTTGACTTTTGGGCAGGAAGCAAGAAAGTTCAAACGATTAGGTGGTTATATCTGGCGACCGAAACTCATTCGTGTGGCGGCAGTGTAGCCACTTGTTAGTTGAAACACATACATTGACGGTAGCGCCGGTCAGACAGTCACTTTACGAATTCGGTCACTACTGACCTTTTCGAGTTCCAACGACACGTAAGGATACGCAAGAACTTCACAGAAAGCTACACTGTTCAACCGCGTAGCGCGTCCCGAATTCGTAAGCGAATTCGCAATTTAAGCGGCTCGTAGCCTAGTGGCGCGGGGACTGGCCTACCGTACCAGAGGCCTGGGTTCAATTCCAACATGCACCCCTGTCTTTCTCTTTCTGAGTTTGATAAGTACATTTAGTCACGAATGCGAGCTGCTTCTTGGTTCGGAATCCATGTTAAACTGTAGGTCCCCTTCCCCTGCTAGGTGGTAGGGTTTAAACCAGCCCGGGTTGGTACCATCACATTAGATGAAAAGATGGTCGAAGTTCAATGTAGCCGTGCTCATAAAGGAAAGTTCCTGGCATGGCACCTAATTCCTTCGGGAATATGGTGTATTGGGCTAATATCATAACGGTAGTTGTGTGGTATTAGCCATCCATGACAGGTCGCATAAAATAATAATAATAATAGTAACTACAGTCGGTGCATTTACACTAACACTTGGCTATGCTGCCGCCATACGAATGAGTTTCGATCGCCACTCCCGGCCTTCCTTGATTACTGCTTTAACACGTTCCGGGACACAACGTCAATAGGCGGGCTCATAGAACACGCCAAAACGACAGATGCATTTCCCATACATTATGTCTGCCCGTCTGACGACGATGCATCCTGTCGTATGTTGTGTGATACGACAACGACTCTCGACGTGAATGCCCGACACTGCGTACACACACACCCGTCCTGTGACGTTGTGCGCTTGCATGTGTGAGAACAGCTGGCGATGTGAGCGTATAAAACTTTATGATACGATTTAAAACGACACAAATACGTCAAATCTATCTTTTGTACGTCCTCTGCCTCTCTCCAACGTTGTGGAATTAATTAAAGTTCAAAGGCAATCGTCGTATGGCGACCTGTTAAAATGTTTCTTTTTTTAGAGTTCCGTACCCAAAGGGTACCAACGGAACCCTATTACTAAGCTTCCGCTGTCCGTCCGTCCGTCCGTCTGTCACAGGGCTGTATCTTATGAACCGTAATAGGTAGGCAGCTGAAATTTTTACAGGCCATGTATTTATTTTGCCGCTATAACAGCAAATGGAAAAAATTATAAAAAAAATAAAAATCACAAAAAACGTGATTTTTGGTGTTAAATCTTGTACGATGGTACGAAGCCCTTCGTGTGCGAGTCCGAAACGTTCTTGGGCGGTTTTTTTCATGATAAGGACGTATTATCTCAATGAATTTCTTATGTTGAGAATGACCGTTGAAGCAAGGACAAATTAAATTGATACATCTATATGTACAGGTGAATTTTAAAGTGTGCTTTCATAGCCAAATCCGAAACTATAAGAAAAAGCGAGAACCACCGAAAGGCTATGGGGCCGATTTTTATAAAAACTATAACTAAATTATTTTCTAACCAGGAATCAAACTCGTTGATTTTGAGAAAAAAAAACACTCCTCTATTAATACACCAGGCAATAGGGTCACGTAAGGAACACATTCTGTAATGTTAAACGATTGATTTTTAGTACACTAATTCATATTTTTTAGTATTCATACATTAATTAACGTTACCATGAAAAAAAAATGCGGGTGAAAAGGCAAGTGAATGATTAAATCTGTCGTATATTTGCATTTTGTACCACGTTAACTGTACGAAATGCAACTAAACGCAGATTTAAGCACACATTTTACAATTTGTCTTAATTTTTTTTTACTTAATTTACTTGATCTCTGTGGCTACACAAATTTAAGTATTTCGTGTGTTGAAGAATAGTGAAAATCTAAAAATCTAAATTTAATTGGTATTTGCAGTTGCTTTGAAAATCATTATATAGGTACACGTCGAGTCGTGCTTGATGAAAAAGTTTGTTTTCTATGGTAATAATTCTTCAAAATAGCGGAAACTTTTTTTTCAACAATTGTTGGAAATTAGGTTTTCCAAATGCATGTATTCTTTTAAATGTATAATGTTTTTATACGTATATTGTTTCAACATACTTAAATGTATTTCTTAAATTAGAAGTTGCTGAGAAGGTCAAGAATGAAGAAAGGTCATTTGCGATAAGAGCTATTGGACTAGTAAAAAATATTTACGCATTCTTGTTTGTGTAAAAACCCGATATGTTCACCTTGTGTGTACATATTTACAGCTTTTATCTAGTATTTTCATCCATCTTTGTTGTTTGTTCTTATCACACAATATTACAACAGCGTCGAGGATAAATCAAATGACGAACAAGTGTGAATAGGAGTCGTGCTCTGAGGGTTCCGTATTTGACCGAGCGAAGCGTCTCCATTTAAGCTTGGGCAAAAATGCTTTCGTACGTCTGTCCGGTTGTTCTCCTCTACAGGACGTGTATTCTTGGCATTCAGTCATTGCGGAATCAGTAGAGTTAACAGAAGAAGAATTTACTTTGACATTACTGTTAACTCTACCGAATCCGCAATGACTGAATGCCAAGAATACACGCCCAGGTCGCATTTCTCAACCGACTCCGGTGATTTTTTTGAACTAGTTCGATAATTATATAGTTTTTTTTAGTCGAGGCAGTTTTTGCAATGTTTTCAAAAATTTCAAACATGTCAAATTTTCAAAAAGACAGGCTCGCGAGATCTATCACAGAGCCACTATAAAATGTTCGCACAGTTCGCAATTCTTAACCAATTCTCGTGAAATTTTGTGAGCAGGTTCGATTATTTCATGAAATTTCTTGGTCGCTTCAGTTTATGGAAATAAAAAAATGTCACAAAATGTATTTATTTATTCCGTTTTCTGCCCAAAGACAGAATCGCAAGCGGGCCACTACATAGTGTACAATGTAATACATATTCTAATGAACCTAGCAATCAGCTTGCGTCGAATGGCATTTTTTATTATTTGAATATAATTGTATCGAGACATCCTACTGAAAATAATATTAATATTAAAGTGATCATAACATCTTTACTCCTGCGTCTTTATTTAAGCCCACATTGTCAAGTTTTCATGATGACACACGGCAATGGTGCCGCGGGTGATGGGTGAAGCGACGTAAAGGTTCACTGCCCTCGCGCCCACTGCGAGGCGTTGTGGAGCATCGACACAACGAGTAATATAGGACGGCAGTGGTGACCGAAACTCATCCGTATAGCGACGGTGAGTTGGATAAGTGCATTTCGTCACGAATGCGATCTGCTCCGTGGTTCACATACTAGGTGGCAGGGCTTAAGCCCGTCCAGTGCAATTACGAAGCACAAAATTGGGTGTAGGTTGTAACGTCCCTAACCGGCTCGGACCGTAGCGGCCGAACGCTTACCTGCCTTTAATTCTTTGATCGTCTAGATTATAATGTATTTAACTGAGATCTAAATGTTCTAACTGACTTCCCTACGTAATATTTCAATACTTGATGCTGACTGGAATCGTCGTTCTCAGCTCGTGCCCCTCCAGCCTCCGTTCAGCAGTCTGTGGTCGCTAACCTGGGAAATAATTGTTTCCTCTCTCTCTCTCTAAATTCAAGGTGTCATATGTTTCCTGAAATATCCTGCACTATTTCACTGCGGCGAGGGTATTTCCAGAGTTCTATGCCTTTACTTTTAAGTCCAGTACATTATTTTGAAATTAAGTTTTATGATTCGAATAATTTTAATGTCGTGATTATCTGGACTTAATGTTGTATTTCAACGTTACTAGTATTGCTTAGATTAGGAATGAGCTACGTCGTACAGACGCAAGAGCTGCTAGGCAGTGCAATTCACAAAGACGGGTGCCGCCCAGATCGAACTACGCTCACAGATTCGCAAGGCCTAACGACATATGTAGCTCACGCAAACTGCCCTCGCCATGGATACTGAGGCTTCATAGAAGCAGCTGTGTTTATCAACCTGAGGAAGTCAGACTTCGCAAAGGCGTGAGTTGCTCTCGTTCTTTGATTTTACTTTATTAAATTGTTGATAGTAAAATGATCGATCGTGAAAAGTATAATTAAAATCGGATGGCCATCCTTGAGCAACTCTATTTATATAGCGCTATTTGACAGCTTGATGTATCAGGTTTGTCTATTTGGCCTAACCTAGCCACACTAGTAACGTGAGATACACTTATGTATTGTGTAATCAACAGGACCTGGGTCCACTATATAGCTTAAATTACTTGCTGCTTACGACCAATGTGTCTGAAATACCCTAACGTCACTGTTTAGCTATTTGCTCTATAGAATTAATTGAATCTAACGGAAATAATGCAAAAACAAATATATATTTCAAAACGTTTATTATTTATCAATTTAACTACCTAGAGACTCGCGTGTATATTTCATGTACATGCGTGTCTTCTCCCTGCGTTACTAGGGCTAAATATTATTTATTCTTAAAGGGGAAAACCAGAGAGACAAGAAAAACCCCTTTGCCCTACAAGTTTTTAACACAATACGACAATTAGTAAAATGTACCTTATCAGAAAACCCTTAACAACTACTTTTAGCTTACTTGCTAAACATTTAATATCTTCTCTATTATTACAAGTTTATCAGTATAATGTCCTTTTCCATGGTTTCTGATCGTGATATTAATACAATATTAATACAATATTATATGTGAATGTCCAATAGTTACAATTTACCTGGAGGTAAAACAGTACACACAGTTTCAATTTCCTAAATCTAAGGTTAAATATGCGACGGCGCTATATTTCCTTTTGATTCAATTGTATGGTCAGTCTCTAACACAGTCTCGTATAACCCACTACATTCATGAGTACAGTCCAAAGTCTAGCAGCTGTATTCAGAGTGTGCGGACTAAATGTAATCTGCCTTCCTTAACCGGTTTTTGTATGGTTAGTCCGGTCTTAATCTCGTACTAAATTTTGACAGGCGCTCTCTGAATACGGCTGTAAATGTTTAGTCAGAGCGATGCAACCCCGTACTAACACAAACAGGAAAATATATTTATTTACTTAACTCTCAAGTCTCGTCGCTGCAGTTTCCCGTTCCACTTCAATACATGACTTTTAACTCACGACCGTAACGTGGCCCAAGATTAAAATGATTCTACATGAAATTCGCTCAAGACTTTATAACCACTCAATGTCACTGATATTCCCGTTATATCCACAACTAGCCTCTTTGAGGTGCAGAGCCCAAGTGCCTCCCCATTTTTCCAATCTTTCCATCCAAGATCCTTTCTTCGAGGTCAACCCCTAAGTCTACCTTAATGATAAATATACTTAAATTTACTAATCGACTTATTCCAACTTAATCTCTATCACAATTCACTAGAGTCCATTTTTCACATTTCCACTCCACTCACTTCTGTCGTTTCTATTTCCCCACCCCCGCAACTCCCACGCGTGACGTGGCTTTTGCGTCGCTTCCTCTCTGCCTCACTCCCCGCGCCGCCCTTGGCTGCAAGTGTACTGCTCGCACACCTTGGCTTCCGCCGCGTGTCCTCTCTTTCTCTCCGTCCGCAAACCATGTGCCTGGAAATACCAATGTCTTCGGCAGTATGGGAATTCGAAAGTTTTACAACTTATTCTTCGAACACATTTATTATTTTTGTCATGGGAACACAAATGCGCTTGTACGTCGATGTTTACGACCTATCCCGCAGTTAAGAGATAAAACGTGCGTGGTCCTGGCATTTTTCATTGTCTTTTAAATATGAGCCGTTTCTAATTCCCTTTAAAATAACATCTGCGTATTAAGTTACCGACGCCATAATTCTCTGCTCGACAACAAGGGTCCGAGACGTATTAAATAATTTTATTATTTAAACGCCTGTACCATCACAGCCCTCTCCCAATGCAAAATGATAAGGTGGTTATGTACCTGAACTTCCTTATCATATGGCATTTTATTTGGTAACGCATTATGTCTCCCATCCTAACCAATTATTAAGCCATTGTACTACTCTCAAACCACCTCTTGTCCCATCGAGTGGGCCATAAAATGTCCACTATTATTTTTATGCGGCTGTCTCTTTTGTTTGCTCGCCTAACGCCTTTATTACCTCTTTTTGTTTCTACCTTTCTGTTTTCTGCTCTACTCTGGTATTCTCATAATACCGAAACAAGTGTATTGCATTATAATTTCCTCGCGCCTTATACGTTTTTGGGCATACTAAACTATACACATTGTGAAACGGGATTGATGCTACTAGATATGGTCCTTCATACAAACTCGCAAACTTTTTAATTATCTTGCTGTGCGCATCCGACCTTGGAAAAGTTTTAAGTTTTACCTTATCTCCGATATTGAATTGAATGATTTTGTGATTTCTGTTATATGTTCCCTCCCTAGCTCTAGCTGATTTCCTCAAGTTGTCCCTAGCCTTATTCCGAATTTCTGTTATGTCTCTTTTCCCACTTTTCATAACCCCATACTTGAACAGTGCTACATCGGTGGTCAACTTAGTGTTTTCCCCGCTTAAAACCTCCATTGGAGAAAAAAAAAAGTGTGAATAACCCTATTATAACAATCTTCTATTCGAGGAACGAGTCCTACCCAACTTTTATGTGAATTGCTACAATATGTGCGAAACAACCTTGCTAACTCACGATTAACCCTTTCGACGGAATTTGGGCGTGGATTTCTAACACTTGTATGTGATGCTCGAATATCTAGTCTAGCTAAACCATCCGCCCATACTCTCGATATAAATTGACTTCCGTAATCAGATGTTATCTGTTTTATTTTTAATACTTCATTGAACTTCTTAACACATGCGAATAAGCTGCTACCTGTCGCCCGCCGCAAGGGATACAGTTTTATGAACTTACTAAAGGCGTCCTGCATTACGAAGATGTATTTGGAACCATATTGCCCTGACGGTAAGGGTCCATAAATATCGACGAAAACTAATTCTCCTACTTCGTTTGCCAAAACCGGTTTGCATGGTCCCGCGTGGTCCGATATTTCTTGTTTTGACTTCTGACATATTTCGCATTCCCTGAGCACTTGGGCTATTCTATGTGACATTTTCGTGAAATAATATCGTTTTTTCATTATAGCGTACACCTTAAACCTACCAAAATGACCTAATTCTTCATGGACATTATTTATTAATTTTCTCTGCAGTACGTCTGGAATAACTAAGGTCTTTTCCCTGGTCTTCGGGTTGGTATGATATAAAATCCCATTTTCCAACGAGTAATGCTGTCTCCCTCTAAATCCGCTCGTATTATCCGTGTTTTGCAGTTGTTCCGTTATCCGCTTGCACCACTCATCTTCGTGTTGCAGCTTTCCTACCGAACTGATTTGATTCCTGATTTCCTCCGCACCTTTTGCCTTGAACAAATTCAACTGAGGATTCCTGATCTTTGACGTATCTAAATCCGTAATCCCATTAATATGCCTTGACAAAATATCCGCCACCACGTTATTCTTGCCTTCTACGAACTCTATACTAAAATCAAACTTTCCAATATAATGAGTCCATCTAACCATGCGGGCACTAAGTAACTTGCATGAATTTAAAAATGTCAAACTTTTGTGGTCGGTCCGAATGACCAATTTTGAGCCCCGTAAATACGTTTCAAATTTCGTTAAACTATAAACAATCGCATATAGCTCTAGTTCAGTTACAGTCCAGCGCATTTCCGTGTCCGTTAGACCTTTGCTACAAAACCCTAAAACCATCTCTTCGCCCAGATTCGATATCTGATACACATACCCTGAAATACCGGTTTTACTGGCATCGCAACTAAGGTAATATGTCTTATTTATATCCGCATGCACTAACATTATGGTCTGCAAAAATAATGTTTTTACTTTCTCAAAACAATCGCTTTCAATTTGGGTCCACTTCCATTTTATACCCTTTCGTAACAAATTGCAAAGTGGTTTCGTCTCCTCACCATATTTATATATAAATTTCCTGAAATAATTTACCAACCCTAAGAAAGCTCGCACCTGTTTAACAGTTTTAGGAATGAGAAAATTTTGTATGGCCTGAGTTTTCTCTGGGTCCATACATATCCCTTTAGTGTTTACTATGTGACCCAAAAATTTTATCTCAGTCTGAAAGAATTTACATTTAACTAGATTACATGTAATGTTGCCCTCATGTAACCGACTTAATACCCGTCCAAGATGAGTCATGTGTAATTCTAGGTCACCGGCGGTATACACAATTAAATCATCTAAAAAATTCGCACAAAACGCCCGGACTTCACTTCCAAGTATTATATCCATCGCGCGTGAAAAACTCCCAACTGAAGTTTTCAGTCCCTGAGGTAACACGAGATAACAATAACTCTTCCCCATGTGAACAAAGCCGGTATATTTAATTGAGTCCTCGTGTATTGGTATTTGGTAATACGCATTGTTAAGATCCAAATGACTTAGATATCTAACGCCATGAAATGATTGCAATAATTCCGATGTTAACGGCGGGGCTTCTACGTCGCCTTCCATCCGTTTGTTTAATTCTCTCGCATCTAATAACAATCGTACAGTGCCGTTACGTTTTTTTGTAAAAGTTACTGGGCTCGAATAAGGCGTTTCTAACCTCTTAATTACTCCCATTTCTTCAAGTTCTTGTATTTTTGAACTTACTAGTTCGCGATAAGCAAATGGTATCGGGTAGGTACGCTTCATAAACGGTGACTCATCGATCATTTTAATCTTATGTGTGTATTTACTGGTCCGCCCTAAACGTGATGCAAAAACGCCTTTGTACTTTTGTAAGACAGGCAGTAATACTTTTTTATGGTCTGCCGGTAACTTTTCTGACTCTAAATAACTCTCTATTGTCTGCCCCGAATCTTTACAGCTTGTCGGCGCCCTTCCGCTATCGCTTTGTAATAATACGCTTTTAGTTTCAGTTGAATTAAGGACGGCAATTAACTGACTGTTTACACTACGTGATCCGATCTTAACTTCCGTTCTCATTCCTAAATGTTCAATAGACAAACTTTTCTCTGGACCACAATTTATAATGCCCCTTACTCGTTCCAACCAATCAAATCCTAGTACTATGGACCTAGGTAACTTACGCAATACTAACACTGGTGTACCTATTTGCATCCCATCTAGATTTATATTTATAAGTACTAAGCTCTTAACGCTCTCACTCCGTGACCCAAACGCACCTTGAATTTGAATTGCGGGAATCGGAATTTCCCGTAATGATGTAACCTGAGTTTTAATATAATCAAAAAGCTCCGTTGTGATGCCTGTTATTTCACTACCTGAATCTATTAAAGCCTGAATTTCCCTTCCGCAAATGTTTACTGCGACTTCCGGTAATTTTGACAAATTAGGAATTTCCTCGTCACCGCTCGAATAATCATCTAAAGTGTTAAAAATCGTATACACGTTACTACGTTTATCGCACGCTACACACGACATTGTTTTTTCCTCGCATATCACCACACCCTCGTTTTGATCACCCAATAATCGACCTAATGACCCCACTATATCCTCAACTCCGCTCAAGTTCGAATTACTAACTGGAACCTTCCTTCCCAACTCCTGCCTACCTAATCCTTTGCCTGCTCTCCAACCCGTTCGTTGCATTACATTATACGCAATATTTATTTTATTTTTCACACTAGATGCTATCATACTCGCTTTATCATTCTTACTGGAACTGTTCTCTCGCGTGAACTTTGTACAACCAACCTCCCTTCCTACTGCACTTCTTTGTGCATATATATCATCTGTCTGCTGACGTAACTCACCCTTCTCTACCTCCACCGTAACAGTCTCACAACCAGGGCCTAAATGTTCGACTGACTGAAGTTTCCCGAATTACTCTTATTAGCACTGGCATTATTCACCCTTTCGCTACAATTTCCGTTCGCCACGGTCCTGTCATTATCCGTCCCCGGTTTTGTCGCCGCCTTCCATGCTATAGCAGCGTAGCCACTTCTGTTATAGTTACCCCGAGTCAACACTCTACCGCGCCCCCGACCACGTCCTCTCATTGCTCCGTTATTTCCATACCTGGGATTTCCTTCCATCACAGCCGACACCGGACTCTGTCCGTAATTTATGTTCGCACCACGCCTATTGTTTAGGACTCCACGGTGCCCTCGTCCTCCATTGTCTTGTCTGATCATGCCTACCTGCGCCCTACGTGTCACGTTTTGTTCGAGATTTCGAAGGAATTCTGATGCTGTAAGTGTAGTGGCTTCTCCAACACGAGTAAACCAGAGTTGTTGAATATCCGCGGGAAAGTGTCTTATTATGCAATTTACCAGATCTCTCTCGCTCAACGGTATTGTAAGGGAACTCACACTTTCTACCTGTTCCGCGAAATGTTCGCTCATTGTAAGATTCTTAAATGGATCATATGTCGCATTCATCAATTTAAACTTCGCCACCTCTTGACGACTTTCCGCCCAATATATTCTCCTAAAATCCGCCTCAAAATCTTCTAAGGTCACCCAATTATCGCTATAAACCCCGAGCACTTTCTCGGCGGGACCCGAAACACATTCCGTTGCAATCTCAATCGCCTTATCTTGCGCGTTCATCGAACTAATATATTTTCTCAACCGTTTAAGGAATCTTATCGGATTAGCGTCTCCTTTGCCATTAAATATGGGCTTATCTACCGTAGGTCTCATAACATATACATGTTTAACTCCTGTTTCTACACTTTTCGTACTCGATGTACTGATCTCGCGTTCCAACGTGCTAACCGCGCACTCAACTACCTGTGTCACCGGTGACTCCGATACATTATTCTGACTGCTGACCGTCCGCGCCTCCAATGCTTCGATACGTTTTAAAATCTCTTCAAGCTTTCCTGAAATAAGCTGAATGCCACTGTTCTCGTCTCGCTCTCCCGCCGATCGCACCACCGTCTTAACTTTCTTTCTAGGTACCGCCTCCCGCGTCACAGCCCCTTCAGATACCTCTGCGGTTCTTTTTGATCCCCTTTGAGGGCGGCCTCTACCTGACATTTTTCCGCTCTCGACTAAACTCGTAACAAGCACACTTGTTCCACACACCAATAATAACACAAGAGTTAATTCATGCAAAATAAACAGCAATTACACATTTAGATAATCATTGTTCACGTTCAAAATATTTTTCCTGAAAACGCACAACAATAACCCATTGGACATTCACTAAATAATATTTTGTATGTTCAATATGTATAAATATATTGAACCTTTTTTTTATATATATAAATATTTTTATATTTTCTATAACCACACAAAACCGAATACCTCTCCCAGATTTTTGGATTTTACTTAGCCCTAGCTTGATCTACATTTTTTTCTCTTTTTTTTTTTAAAATACTATACATTTATTTATGTAACTATCCCCACGTTGTGTTTTTAAGTTCTTTTGTATTAGTTGCTCCTACTATTGTAAGAACAAAAGCTAATATCCTGCGTCGCGGCTACCACCTGTAACGTCCCTAACCGGCTCGGACCGTAGCGGCCGAACGCTTACCTGCCTTTAATTCTTTGATCGTCTAGATTATAATGTATTTAACTGAGATCTAAATGTTCTAACTGACTTCCCTACGTAATATTTCAATACTTGATGCTGACTGGAATCGTCGTTCTCAGCTCGTGCCCCTCCAGCCTCCGTTCAGCAGTCTGTGGTCGCTAACCTGGGAAATAATTGTTTCCTCTCTCTCTCTCTAAATTCAAGGTGTCATATGTTTCCTGAAATATCCTGCACTATTTCACTGCGGCGAGGGTATTTCCAGAGTTCTATGCCTTTACTTTTAAGTCCAGTACATTATTTTGAAATTAAGTTTTATGATTCGAATAATTTTAATGTCGTGATTATCTGGACTTAATGTTGTATTTCAACGTTACTAGTATTGCTTAGATTAGGAATGAGCTACGTCGTACAGACGCAAGAGCTGCTAGGCAGTGCAATTCACAAAGACGGGTGCCGCCCAGATCGAACTACGCTCACAGATTCGCAAGGCCTAACGACATATGTAGCTCACGCAAACTGCCCTCGCCATGGATACTGAGGCTTCATAGAAGCAGCTGTGTTTATCAACCTGAGGAAGTCAGACTTCGCAAAGGCGTGAGTTGCTCTCGTTCTTTGATTTTACTTTATTAAATTGTTGATAGTAAAATGATCGATCGTGAAAAGTATAATTAAAATCGGATGGCCATCCTTGAGCAACTCTATTTATATAGCGCTATTTGACAGCTTGATGTATCAGGTTTGTCTATTTGGCCTAACCTAGCCACACTAGTAACGTGAGATACACTTATGTATTGTGTAATCAACAGGACCTGGGTCCACTATATAGCTTAAATTACTTGCTGCTTACGACCAATGTGTCTGAAATACCCTAACGTCACTGTTTAGCTATTTGCTCTATAGAATTAATTGAATCTAACGGAAATAATGCAAAAACAAATATATATTTCAAAACGTTTATTATTTATCAATTTAACTACCTAGAGACTCGCGTGTATATTTCATGTACATGCGTGTCTTCTCCCTGCGTTACTAGGGCTAAATATTATTTATTCTTAAAGGGGAAAACCAGAGAGACAAGAAAAACCCCTTTGCCCTACAAGTTTTTAACACAATACGACAATTAGTAAAATGTACCTTATCAGAAAACCCTTAACAACTACTTTTAGCTTACTTGCTAAACATTTAATATCTTCTCTATTATTACAAGTTTATCAGTATAATGTCCTTTTCCATGGTTTCTGATCGTGATATTAATACAATATTAATACAATATTATATGTGAATGTCCAATAGTTACAATTTACCTGGAGGTAAAACAGTACACACAGTTTCAATTTCCTAAATCTAAGGTTAAATATGCGACGGCGCTATATTTCCTTTTGATTCAATTGTATGGTCAGTCTCTAACACAGTCTCGTATAACCCACTACATTCATGAGTACAGTCCAAAGTCTAGCAGCTGTATTCAGAGTGTGCGGACTAAATGTAATCTGCCTTCCTTAACCGGTTTTTGTATGGTTAGTCCGGTCTTAATCTCGTACTAAATTTTGACAGGCGCTCTCTGAATACGGCTGTAAATGTTTAGTCAGAGCGATGCAACCCCGTACTAACACAAACAGGAAAATATATTTATTTACTTAACTCTCAAGTCTCGTCGCTGCAGTTTCCCGTTCCACTTCAATACATGACTTTTAACTCACGACCGTAACGTGGCCCAAGATTAAAATGATTCTACATGAAATTCGCTCAAGACTTTATAACCACTCAATGTCACTGATATTCCCGTTATATCCACAACTAGCCTCTTTGAGGTGCAGAGCCCAAGTGCCTCCCCATTTTTCCAATCTTTCCATCCAAGATCCTTTCTTCGAGGTCAACCCCTAAGTCTACCTTAATGATAAATATACTTAAATTTACTAATCGACTTATTCCAACTTAATCTCTATCACAATTCACTAGAGTCCATTTTTCACATTTCCACTCCACTCACTTCTGTCGTTTCTATTTCCCCACCCCCGCAACTCCCACGCGTGACGTGGCTTTTGCGTCGCTTCCTCTCTGCCTCACTCCCCGCGCCGCCCTTGGCTGCAAGTGTACTGCTCGCACACCTTGGCTTCCGCCGCGTGTCCTCTCTTTCTCTCCGTCCGCAAACCATGTGCCTGGAAATACCAATGTCTTCGGCAGTATGGGAATTCGAAAGTTTTACAACTTATTCTTCGAACACATTTATTATTTTTGTCATGGGAACACAAATGCGCTTGTACGTCGATGTTTACGACCTATCCCGCAGTTAAGAGATAAAACGTGCGTGGTCCTGGCATTTTTCATTGTCTTTTAAATATGAGCCGTTTCTAATTCCCTTTAAAATAACATCTGCGTATTAAGTTACCGACGCCATAATTCTCTGCTCGACAACAAGGGTCCGAGACGTATTAAATAATTTTATTATTTAAACGCCTGTACCATCACAAGGTTGCTGTACTTACAGCAATATGACAGCTTTTGCGATTACGAAATCGATGCATTCACAAATGGTGCGGCACTCAGCGCTACCCGCAGCAATTAGGTCAACTCCATACATTTCGCGTCGAATCGGTATTACGAAACGGCAAAGAACTGTCAAATACGGGGAGGTAAACGCCTATTTCTTCTGCTCGTCTAGTCAAGTACCTCAAAATTTGACCTATTGTAGACACAGATTGGTCCGTGCTGGATGTAGGTGGATGAAAAACGGCTTCGTATTCGCGCTTTAGAAATGACGGGGGCGCACCTACACGTACCGCGGCAACATCCTCAAATTTTGCGTAATCGCACTGCAGGTTGGCACCATCGCGTTGGATGAAAATATGGTCGAAGCGGCAATGAAACATTGTCCGTGTTCAATTAATTGAAGGTCCTGGCATGGCACTGAATTTCTTCGGGAATGTGGTATATTGGGCTAATATAATAACGGTAGCTAAGAGGTATTAGCTGTGAATGTCAGGTTGCATAAAAAAAGTATAGCCACTTTTTTAGTGATAATAAACTGTCGGTAGCGAGTTGGCCCATTTTTGGGGGTTACCATGGTAAGTTAATTCGCCTGGAGAATAGCAGGTAAACAGGCAAGAGATCGATTAAATATGAATTTACGTACATTTCGTACCACGCTTACTGTCAAACCACGTGTTATTCGGCCAAGTGAACTGAAATGTACTGGTTGGCACGGTATGAAATTCAACTAAACATGAGATAACCTGTTCATTTTCTGTTCACCTGGCGGGTTATTTACCATGGTAACCCCCCTTATGTCCTCGAGTTCGTAATTTGTAAGCGAACTAACTGTCTTCAGTGCATTTTACTAAGAAGTGGCTACGCTGCTGATGTCCCAGTCCCGTCCTCACTAACTCGTTGCATCAAACCAACCCATTATCGGCTAGCAACCGTGCAGCAGAGCCTGGAGACATATGTTTGGACTGATATAAACCGTTTTGAAAATTAGAAGGTGTCATAAATTTCAAGCCTTTCGCGTTTTTCACACTTTAATCATGTACTTAAGCGGGCTTAAGCGAACAATTTTGACGAAAGATAAGTTTTAAATACCCGTGACCACGATTGGATGAAACTTCTTTCGAAACGTCCGGTTAAAGAAAGGTATTTAAAATGTATCTTCCGTAATTTTTTTTTGCGTAGACTACCTTAATAATTAGCAGCTGCTTAGAAATTACTATTCGCCGATTTAAAGATTTATTGTATTGTGTTACTAGCTTAAGGCCGGCATCTCATGTAGAATACGTAAGAAAGAAAAAATAAATGTATTTACCTGTGTTGGAAAATAAATTAACTTTACAAGGTATTTGGCTTAATCTATGGAATTAACTTAATATAAAATCAACAGAACAACTAAATATTTCAATAGCTTAGAAGTATAGGTCAATACCTATACATATACATATAATAGAATAACAGGTAAATCGGTTCTAGGCGCAGCATATGTCACCTTATTATGGAATTCATAATGCAGTGGCGCTGATTTGAAGCCTAGCTGTTCATTGAACAGGAATGTTTGATTTATTGTTTAAGATGCAGCACAAGGTGACAATACTATAACATAAATAATAAAAAAATAACATTGAAAATAAACAAGTAAATCACTATACTATACCACGTATCAAAAACAGCGTATAAAAAAAATCAACCAGCCTTACGTACGTAACAAGTACACAAAAGTAAAAATAATACATCAACAGGCAGCATTTAACCAAATATACAAAAACTAATATATGGCAATGTAATATAACAATGCAATTAAAAAAACGTACTCATATAGGTAATATGGATAATTTTAGAGTTGCTCTCATAGCATTACATTATTTATATTTTTAATGTCGTTGCTATCTTGAGTGATAACAAAAAAACCGACAAACTCCCCCGTTGGCCGGTTTTTTATTTATTACATTCAAAATATTTTTTTCCTGACTGTTATTAGTCTTATAAATTGAGAATGTTAGAATGTACAAGTACATACACCGAAGGAAAAAAACGAGGATATGCATATTGAGCGCTTCATTATGCTTGACATCAAAAAAACGTGGTTGAAATTCTTGTAAATGTATGCCGTGAAATGATATCTTTCTCCTATCGTGGCGGATATTTTAATTAATTTCTGCTCCGCTTTGATAATAAATTGTGATTTATTACGTTTGATTGCAGGAAGATTTTGCGCACATTATGCACTGTCACACTATGAACACTTTTATAGCAACAATGAAAAGGAAAGCGCTTAAATAAATGTAACGTATTCAAAATATATTTAATTTGTTTTCATGAATCGTCATCCAAAAAGCCCTGCTGTGCAATACAAAAGTCAGAATTTTACGGATCACAAATCACAATACCCGAGGTAAGAGGATTGCCGTCGATTTAAATTTTTCGCAGTTTCTTCATCATTCTTTTAGTAATGTCCCATACTATCTGCGATTATTATTTTTTCATTCATTTCCACGTCAGCTTTTTCCCCAGCCTCATTTTCGTGTGATAACAGTGGAGCTGTTATTTCATCATGACTTCCAGCACTGCCATCTTCGACTCCGCTCGTTTCTCTCTGTGACGACGCATCCTTCTCGACATCCGATGAAGCGATGGCCACCGGGACTTTTAACGCCCTCGCCAGAGGCAGATTGTGATAGAAGGTCAACGCGACGGGCGTTATCAACGAATTCGTATTCGCCAACGGCGACCACCAGCTCGAGGCGACGTATGCATTCGACGAGTGCAAGGTGGACGGCAGGTGTACGCTTGGTGACGAGACAATCGCGGGAGTATAGCGAATGTCAACGCGCGACTGGTGAGATACAGCCGACGGGGCCGAGTATATGATGGGTGCTGCTATGTGAAGCGCATTCACTGAAGCTAACAGAACCAACACAAATAATTTTAAGTACATTTTACCACCAATCAATTTCAAAACTTTAACGTTAATGATTTTATTATTTCCAGAGATGGAAGATCTCATCGCAAATCGCCCAAAGACTGGCCTTCAAAGAAAGCCATTGCGCACTTTATAAGGCAGTAACGGTACATGTGATGAGGCGTCGGCGTGACGTTGCACAAGTTCAAGTTCGTGACGGGAAGACTTGTTCAATGGCCGGAGAACTGTTGCGTCACACGGCGCGCGCGCAGCCGCCGCGCCGCCGATGCTGCAATAATGGCAGGTGTTTGCAAGCGCTGATGCTGGTGGTCGAATCTCACAGATTTTGGTTTAGAATTCTTGTTTTGAGTTTGATCTCACGGATGAAAAGACGATATGTGTAGCAGGTCATTATGTGATGTGAAATAAAATTTACCAAAAATACTTTATTTGAGTGCCTCGCTGAGCGTGGTTTCGCGAGGTGAAGTGTGTTTGGGTGATCCTGGCACCGTTTGGTGATTAGCTTTGGTAATGATGAATAATGTTAAAGTTTGTGATAAACAAAAAAAAAATCGTTGGACCGATTGAGCCGAGTCCAATTCACTATTTAAAATGTGATTATTACAAATGTTTGTTACATAATTTACACCTCGTGGTCTAGGGGCTACAGGAGTTGCCTTTCATGCGAAATGTCTGGGTTCAAATTCTCGTCCCGGTCGTGCACCATTTTATTTCCCTTTCTGAGTTGGATAAGTGCATTTAGTTAAGAATGCGAGCTGTCCCATGGTTCGGAACCCATGTAAAACTGTAGATACCCTTCCCCTACCATGGTTAAGACCGCCCGGATTGATACCACTGAATTGGATGAAACTATGGTTGACGCGGTAATGAAAAATTGTGTTTTCCATCCAGTTTAATGTAGTAGTGCTCATAAAGGGAAGGTCATGGCATGGCACCTAATTCATTCGGGAATATGGTGTGTTGGGCTAATGTTATTACGGTTCTTTAAAAAAATGTTTCCAAAGGATAAGTTAAAACACATTGAAATATAATACAAATTGTGAGCGGGCCTTTATTTAAATATATCTGCGCATTGCATAAACAAATAATCTAATAATGCACTTACGAATACATACACATGTTTTAAAAGTCATTGACCATGCCCGAAGCGAGAATGTGCTCACACGATATGTAGGTACCACAAGCATCGATCGATAAAACCGTTGATTAATCTGATTTTTTTCAATGCACCATGTTTTTTGCTATGCTGGGAGTGTGGACAAAAGTAAATATATATTTATTTATGATAAAGCCTCATTCTGATGTGTGTGGTGACGATTTTTAGGGTTCCGTACCCAAAGGGTGAAAACGGAACCCTATTACTAAGCCTCCGCTGTCCGTCCGTCCGTTCGTCCGTCCGTCCGTCCGTCCGTCCGTTCGTTCGTCAGTTTGTCACAGGGCTGTCACAGGTAGGCAGCTGAAATTTTCACAGAGTGTGTATTTCTTTTGCCTCTATAATAACAAATAGGTAAATTTACTAAATAATAAAAATGAAAGGGGGACCCCATACAAAAAACGTGTTTTTTTCGTGTTAAATCTTGTACGATGGTGCGGAACCCTTCGTGTACGAGTCCGACTCGCACTTGGCCGGTTTATTACAGTCTATTACGACTTGGCTAATGTGAAATAAGAAAACACAATTGTAAATTACCCAATTGAGAGTGAGCTGACATACAAACATACCATCACGCCACATATTTACACTTACACATGGTAGGCAGAGATAATATAAAGCCATACGGTACGATAAAAGTATACCTGCATATCCAAGATATAAATTGTGTGATGTAATACATTGATGGGTTTGATTTTTTTAGAGCATATAAATAAGATCTTTTAAAAGCGTTTTTTACTAAAGATCTATTTACATTTTACGTTCCGAAATTTCCGAAAGAATTTCAAAAAGAAGCTCACACAGCACCTAACTATTATGCAACATGTCCTTTAGTCTCATGTCCGTCATAATCCGATCCCTTGAAAGGAGAACTACTTATGCGGATTATAAATAACTTCGCGAAAAATGGTCCCCGAATTTGCTGACTCTTAAGCTTATTATAACCTTTTGTTGGTTAACCCTTGAGTTTGGGGTCGTTGGAATGATGTTAACGACCTAACAAAAAATTGAGCCAATTTCTAACGACTAAGATACTGTCTAGACTCAATTATTCTAATGAATATAACTACATTCGTAAGATGAGGTACTTACGGTTTCTAGTTTTACTGAAATTCGTTTGGTTCATGCCGAAGATTTAATGTTATTATTTAAAAACATAAATAGGCTTGGTTATTTAAAATAATTACATATAATACTATTTTCAATTGTAACTTTTTTTTATGTAACTGGACATGAATGGCTAATTACGAACTGACCGTCAGATATTAGCCTGACACACCACATGGAAACTAGGTGCCATGCCAGGACCTTCCTTATATTGCTCGGCTACATTGAATTGATGTTCGATTTCAGATTACAGTGGTTAACACTCATTTTAAGGTTTGTGGAAAACGGTGTATCGATGATATTTCACCATATCAAAATGTGAAATATCATCAACACACCGTGAGTAAGCCGTTTTCCACAAACCTTAAAATACATTGAACTGGATGCAAAACACGGACAATTTTCATTGCCGCTTCGACCATCGTTCTGAAAGAGCGATGGTACCAACCCGTAAGTAAGGAAGGGGAAATACAGTTTTACGTGGAATCCGAACCACGGCCAGCCTCAACGGTTGAAAATGGTCACCCATCCAGAACCTAACCGCGCTCAGAGGTGCCCCAGCATATCGAATCGCAAGGCGTCCTCATCAAATATGACTAACAAAGCTAGGTTAGTTAAAAAAAAATACAATGCTCAAAGCATAGAACGCTCGACTTTTTTATGTTTTACCGAGTCTAGTGAACGTGCCACGGCCTATTTTTACGTGCAATCCATCATGCGTAACAGACCTTACCTTTGTCCGATGTCGTATATAAGTGTCCCAGCCACGGGTGAAGTTCATTAGTTAGTTGAGTCCCGCCTAGAATCCCATTTCGTCGAAAATGTTCAGTGCGATTGTGCTGCTGTCTGTGCTAGCCCTCTCCAGTGGCTCTGCTCTGATCGAGTACCAAGCGTGGCCCGCGTCTATTTCGCATCAGTCCAAATTCGAAGTGCACCCTTCGCCACTGGAACACTACGCCCCTGTCTACTCTGCGCCCCTGGTGTCTCACTATGGATACGACGGCTACGGGGCTTACGGAGGTCTACTCGGCCATGGTCACCACCTTTACAAGAGGTCTGCGGATTTCGCGCCGGTCGTCGCCCCCCATATCGTGCCGGTTGCTATCGCGCATGCGCTACCGGCGGCCGTGTCTCACCAGTCGCGAGTCGATGTCCACCAAACCGTACCGTTCCTGCACTCCCCGTACCACGCGACCGCATACGGAGTTGGATCGCCGTACGCTTACTCGTCACATCTGTACTCCCCGAAGCCGTACGGCGCTTATGGGTACCATTGGTAAAATCATTTTATTACCGAGAAAATAAAAAGCGACGTGATTCATTATTATCTGTGTAGACCTACTATGTAATTAAATATATACTTAATGGCAATTACGTAATCATGTTATTTTTTGTTCCTAAAACTTTCCATTACAATGTTTTCTTACTTATGACATTTCGACGAGTTAGCAACAAAATTTCGACCTCGGCTGCGAAGGAGAACAAGAGGCGGTAGGAAGTTAAGAAACCACAGAAATACTTCAATAGGTTGGAATTAGCCCGTCTGAGAAAGAACTGAGGAGAAATCTTACAAAGTATTTCGATTAAAACTCACAATAGTACAGCGAAGGAATAAAGGCAAAACAACATTTAAAAATATTTGTTCCATTTATTTAATTTTACACGAAGACAGGGAATATTACTCCCGGAGCGTTTACCAGGGGTGCACTCCATACGCCCTCGGCGCGAGGAGCTGGCTGGAGTAAGAGTAGGCTAGAGGCGAGCCGTACGCTGCCGGGCTGGCGTAGTGGAGCGGGCTGGCGTAGTGGAGCGGGCTGGCGTAGTGGGGCGGGTTGGCGGCGGCGGCGTAGGCGACTGCAGGGGATGGGACCACCGCGAGGGGACTGCCCGCCGAGCGCTTCCGCAAGTAGTGCGCTCCCGAGAGAGCCTTCGCTGCGTAGTGGTTGGCGCGCGCGGCCACCACCTCGGGTGTGTCGAGTGGGACGCCGTGCGGTCCCAGCACCACTGCGGGAGTGTGCGGCGGAAGGGAACCCGCGCCGTAGGACGCGTACGGGGCGGAGTGGAGCGGAGAGACGACCCCGGCGGAGTAGACGAGCGGAGAGGCGACCCCGGCAGAGTAGCCGTACGGGGAGGCGACCCCGGCGGAGTACCCGTACGGGGAGAGGACCCCGGTGGAGTAGCCCAGCGGACTCACGAACCCGGGCTTGGCAGTGGCCAACGCCACGATGCACATCGAAACTACCAGTTTAAACATCTTGAGAGCTTAGTCTGTTTCACCGTACGGTGACCACGATGTGACTGATGAATGCACAGATACATCTAACAGTTTATATAGGAGATCTAGCGGAGATATGATAACCTTTTTTTACAGTAAGCTAAGGTAGACTCAGTTAACAACTCGTTAGCATTAAGTTCGTTGACTACTCATGTGACTATATAGAAGTATGATAATTACTTTTGACGCGATAAAAAACTGTATTCGAACTACTTCATAAGGTATATTCAATATCCAGGGCAAAGTTCTTCCTTACCTGTATCATTCAGTAATTCAGTATATTTATTGACATAAATCTTTAAGTTAATATGCATATTTAATATAAGATTATATAAACATTTTAAATGAAAAATATTAAATGAAACGTGTGATGTGAATACAAGTAGGTACCAATACTTTTCTTACATCTATCAAATTAGACTAGAAGGTCGCGACAAAAATGGTAACGATAACTCAAATGGCTGAAACTGGGTTCACGGGATAAAGACTAACCCTCTGAAGCTAAATGTGTCAGTCGCCTTGGTTGCATTACCTAGATAAGTCACCTGAAAAATTATTAACGTGACCAAAAAATATTTAACTAGGCAAACGGCTGCAAATAAAGAAGCATGAAAGTATCAATGCATACTTACTTAGTAATACCAAAACTGAACAAAACTTTAGCTATATTTTGCAGTTTTATGCGATTTAAGTGACAGCTATAACTTTAGGCATATTTAAGTTTGATTTAATACTTAATTATTAATAATTATTAATTATAAAACCAACTGGTTATTGTTGTATAATTAATAGGTATCAATAAGTCAAGACAGTCAGTATATTCATCAGCAGGTACATACCAACATCTATTTTGTATAACGAATCTAGCTGACGCAACCACTTGGCGCAGGCATACCGACATGTTTAGCATCAAAGGGTTGGTCTCTAACCTGTGAACCCAGATTCAGCCATTTATCTTATCGTGACCAAACATGTCATAACCTCCAGCAATACATTGACAGGATCCCGGAATTTCATAATCTAGTTGCGGTTTGCGTATTTAATTTGATTTTAATTTGGAATACAGCACTGAAAATATGGATAATAGAAATATGTTTATCGGTAAAATGTGTTCAAGATTTCGCATAAATGTTTCGAAAACTCGATCACTTCTCGCAAGTCACGTGACTTCACGAAAACGTGATTTATGTTATTAGGAATATATTCCAATAAACCCTCATTGTAATAGTAGACACCTGTCAGTGGCATTCCTACATATGGACTTATTTAGGCCACTTCCTCGGCACATATTCGATGTTTACTTCCCTACTCAAAATGAGAACACTCGAAAGAAATGTAAAGAGAAATTCTCATTTTTGGTGTTTGGGATAATCTCATGTAAATTGAATGTAGACACTGTATGCCACAGTATGTGTTTGATGTAATGTTTTTATAATGAGTGTAAATTGCTGATTTCTATCGTTCCGTATCTAATTTATATGGTTATCGAAAAGCTGTAGAAATTCTTATATTCATAAGATTAACATATTTGTGAAATATTGTCAGGCAGATGAAAGATGGAATACATAGAAAAATGGAAGAGCAATGAAGCTGTAATAATTTTAAATTATTTCAATTAGTTTTCCTTCTTTATTCCGCTCTTAAATATTTTCATACATTTTTTTAGGGGATGGATATAAGATAGATTATCAAAAAAATCGAAACCTACAGACGTAGCTTTCAGTAGAATTATTGTGTGTGCAAAATATCAGAACCATATTTGTTAATTTGAGTAAGGAATCAGGCACGAGCCATTGTATGGAACTGGATCACCTCATTATCCTCTTAATGCGTGGAGTCACGTCGTGTAAAATGTATCAAACACAGAGGCCAATCCACAAAAAACTCGTAACGTGCGTGCTCTTAGGCCTAAAAAATAATAACAACGTTGACTTCCGTAACGGCCACATTCCTTTTTGTAATTTAAAAACACTGATCCAGCATTGAATTGTACAGTACGTCAATAATTACCATTAAATGATATCATTAAACATGCTGTATGTGTTAGTAGTTTTTATTAATGAGGTTTGGGTGGAAGAATGATATTGTTTGTTAGAAAGGAATGGACTATAAACCGGAAACGTGGTCGCCGAGCATTTGCCCAAAGAGGCAAACCCCATGAAACGAGCCCATACTGACGTACATACACTACGCACGCGAATGAAAATGTTATTGTAAGTATTTACGAAAAAACATCAGAAAAAAATTAACCATAATCAAACTATCTTGTCATTTATGAATGTTTCCATTATTTTCGTTATTTATTTGTGAATTTCATTAAAATGCATGATTGCGATGCTTTTAATCATAGCCATCTCTCCATTTTTTCGGAACGGTCTAAGCGTGTGGGATTTCGAAAGAATGTTTGTTCAATTACACAAACCCATTCATTTCTAATTATTTTACGTCTAGTGAAGATTAAGCAATTTAAAAAACTGTCTAATCCAATACAATTTGGAAATCCCCAATGTTTATTTTTTTAAAAAGGTTCCGGGAACCGTTCTCTATTCCGAAAATACAGAAACGCAAATCTCATTATTTTGCAAATAAATGTAAGTATTTGATTGCTTTCTAATGGAAAAGTTAACGTTGTTTTTAGAAAGTGAAGGTGCTCTACAAGTTTATCCGTGTACAGATACATAAAACAATAGAAAGCCTAAATCTAATTCTTTCTTTCTATATTCTATATCTTTGGCCCTTGGCTGCAAAATTATTGTGCATAGTTGATATGGAACAGCGATATTTATCAGAAGATGTTTTTAATTTGCCCTTAGATTGGCTATATTTGTAGCAATACTCCAATCGGACTGGGGTAACTATTATTATGTAACAGGCTAATAGACCACCTGTCTGGACACCTCATGGGAATCACGTGCTATCTCAGAAACTCCCTGTATTGCACACGGGTATATTGGACTGAATGGTAAACACGGATAATTTTCGTTGCTACTTCGACCATCGTTTATTCAATGTAGTGATATCAACCAGGTGTGGTTTTTCTATAGATAATAATTAAAACATTGTTTTAATTTTCTTTTCATTAATACCTATTACGGTTCATGAGATACAGTCTGCTGACAGACGGATGGACGGACAAACAGCAGAGTATTGGTACTAGGGTTCCGTACCTAAAGGATGCCAACGGAACCCTCCATTAGGCAAGCAGTCACCACATTCTCAGGAATAACTGTTTTGTTTGACCCATGACAATAGATGACAAAATATTTTTTTTAAGATAAATAGATATTAGGTAAATAGAATAATATATTAGATTATTGAGGGGTTGATAGGACATATTATGTCCATAAATCTAGAGTGTTGCTTTCACTCTATAATAGGCGTGAAAACTTCCCCACATAGTTTATGGACACCCCTAAATCTGATGGAGTGACCAATAAAATTCAGATGTTATCACAGTTTTTATTCCAATTTCATTGCAATATTTACAGATCAGTCACAATGTTGCTGAACCGAGGAGTTCCAAGAAACTCCTCATTCTCCGTTCTGGTGTTCACCAGGAGGGGACGCCATACGCTTTGGCGACGAGCGGGGTCGAGTAGGCGAGAGGTGAGGCGTACGACAGGGGGGAGCCGTGGATGATGGGCGCGCCGTAGCCGAGGTGAGCGTTGTAGGTGAGGGGGGCGTTGTAGGTGAGTGGAGCGTTGTAGGCGAGGGGGGTCGCCGCGTAGGTCGAGAAGATGGGGGCGGAGCGCTTGCGCAGAATGTGCGCGCCGGCGAGAGCCTTCGCCTGGAAGTGAGCGGCGCGGGCGGCGATCACCTCGGGCGTGTCGAGGGGAACGGTTGGCGCTCCGATGATGGCGGGAGCGATACCGGCGGGGCCATAGGCGATCGGGGCGGCGTAGGCGAGCTCGGTGGCGACGACGGCTGGCGACGACTTGACGTCAATGCGGGACTGGTGGGAGACGGCGGCGGGCGCGGCAATGACGGCGGGGGCTGGCGCGGCGTAGACGGTGGGCTCGTACACGGCTTGAGCGATGGGCGCGCCGTAGGCGAGCTCCGTGGCGACGACGGCGGGCGAGGACTGGATGTCGACGCGGGACTGGTGCGAGACGGCGGCGGCGGGCGCGCCGGCGTACGCGTATGTCAGCGGGGCGTTGTACGCCAGCGGGGCGGTATAGGCGAGCGGGGCGGTGTAGGCGAGCGGGGCGGTGTAAGCGAGTGGGGCGGAAGGCTTGGCGGCGGCGAGCGCCAGAACGGAGAACAACACCACCAGCGGAGTCATCGTGGTCTGTGTTGGTTCAGGAAGGGCGGAGCGACTCGAAGTGCGACTGCGGACGATGTACTGATGCTTTCTTCAGAGTCCCGATGCTTTTTATATGCGATCTGCGCGGTGCGCGGATGACATTCAAGTTCATCGAGTGAAGGTTGCCGCTGTAGCCATGCCTGTGCATATGCCATTGTAGGAAGTGCAATATTGATTCGGAATGACATTTCTTTGTTACAAAAACTTGTGTTTTACCATCATAATTTGAATCATGCAATGATAAGAATACGTACGAAATAACAATTTTCACAAGAAGTTTCTTAGATATTATAATTTATATAACGCCTAGAGAAGTTGGCAGTAATTTGATGTATGTTCTAAAAGGCTTAAGGTGGCCCATCCCGCTCATCTCCCCATACAAAAGGGGAAAGAAGATCACGCCCATATTTCTTGTCAGAGATCCAAAATTTTGCTCAAAATAGCTTTATTTGATCGAACTAGATGTCTGATGACCATTGGCATTGTAAAATTGTGTTTGGTTTCTAAGTTATAAGGTCCGAAAGTTCGCATTTTTCGCGTGTTTTATACAATAACTTTGGAGATGGATTACGCATTGATAAAGTAAGAACATCTTAAAAAGATTAGTCATCAGACATAGCTTATTTAATCAAAATTTATAATCTATTTGGTTTTTGTTCGATTTTTTACTACAGCGGTCGTGGTTTACTTTTAGCTATAAGTCGTTTTGAAATTAAAATTTTCGTAAATCTTACCAAATCATACACTATGCACATCGTCTTTTTTGTGGACATGTTGCATCTTCCTCATCACGGAGCCTGTCTTATTCTTTGAAACAGAGAAGGTCCCAGAGCGCAACAGCACGGTTTTGTACCGTGCCCGCGAATGAGTTAGGGCCGCCGGGTTGGGCCACCTTAAGGTCGGCCCGTAAGCATCATAAAATTTCGCCTCCCTACAAACGTAGTTTACTAATAATTTGAAAACCACTATTCCAACATACTTGATATTTGGTACCTAATATTAGGCTACAAATATCTGTGTCTGCATGCCTTTGTTTTTTCGGTAAATGTATTCTGGGTCAAACCACAGAGAAAACAAAATTCGTATGAAGATTTTCTTTTTGCTTTCATTTCATTCGATTTTGATTTTTCAAAAAAACAAAAGCATGCAGACACAGATATTTATTACCTGATATTATATATTAAATATCAATTCAATTGGAATAGCGGTTTCCAAATGATTAGTAAACTACGTTTGTATGGGGAGCATAGCTTACCGGCCGTTCTTAACCGTTGCTGTATACGTACAGCCATACATTTATTTCGTCAATCAGTCCATGATACATTCTTCTAGGTCGCCTGGAACAATGATTCCTCCCACACTCGCTTTGTGTCGCGTTATTCTTCTTTCGTTCTATATGTCCAAGTCATCTCAACAGAAATATATCTATTTAAAACAAACATTTTATTCGGATTTATTTGCATAAATGTGCACAGTTAAATCGGAAAATCATCCTCAACTGGTTATTGTTTTGAAATTATAAATATATTATCTGATACGATTATGTAATATCATAAATTGTTTGGAACATGGATCCAATAAAATAATATTCCAAAGATAAAATAATCGAAGGACAAATCTTCTGAGAAGTCGGTTAAAAAATCGTATTTTGGAATGCATTTTATACGTCAAACTTATAAATTGGGTGTTACAGTGCCATTAATATATGTCTTATAGTCCTAGGCGGTGTAGTCCTATAATTATAGGAATATAACATAAAATCTAGACATCTTTTATTTTTTATTACGAAAATATTTCCCGGTAAAAAAGTTGTTGGATATCTACAAAGTTTATGTTGTGAAATAAATTCGGAAGGCATAATTCCTCAAATTATAATCTCCGTGAAGATGATAATTAAAAATTTTTATTATCAACTTTACCAACACACCACATGGAAACTAAGTATACTTTTATGTAACTGGATATAGATGTCTAATAATAACACAACCATCACTTGACCATTTTCAACCGTTGATGCTGACCGTGGCACGTAAAACTGTAGGTCCCCTTCCTTATTTGCTAGGTGGTAGGGTTGATCTCGCCCGGGTTGGTACCATCGCATCGAATGAACGATGGTCGAAGCGGCAATGAAAATTGTTCGTGTTTTCCATCCAGTTCAATGTAGCTCGCCGTCTTAATATTAGCTCATATTTTTTTTGCAGCTTCTCTTTTTAGTTACTTCTAATTCGAGCCTGATGTCGAAAAAAGGACGAAAAAACAGAAACATATTTCGATAAATTAATACATCAATTCAATTTCATTACATGGCACTTAAAATGTAATATTATGGATACCTGTTCATAGCTTTTCCACCTTAGTCTTGACATTTAAAAACCCATGTGATTCCGAACTCTAAGCGTTTTTAAGTATTCTTCTACTCAATACACGATTGGTACCCAATTACGAGCGAGTTTATATTTAGCTCAGAGGTGCCTTGATATTTAACGTGCAACCTTTTAAAAGTTCCCGGCGAGTAACCACATTATGGTACGGTTTATGTGGCTTGCGTTTTGCTTGCCTCGACGTAGTCCCGCCACGCCACCAACAAGCCGGCCCGCCGCGCTGCACGCCGCCGTCACTGCGGGGGACTAAGAAAGAACTGGAGTGGCAACCAAAACTTGTGTGGATGGGGACGGAGTAACTTTTACATAAAATGGTGGTAGCTCCGGCGAAAGAATTAATATTAAGAATGGACCGTAATCTCTGATCCCCATAAAAACGTAGTCTACTAATCATTTGAGAACCACTGTTTCAGTTGAATTGATATTTAATATCTTATATCAGGTAACAAATATCTGTGTCTGCAAGGAAAATATTCATGAAATTTTTTTGTTCTCTGTGGTTCGACCCAACGCAGACATGCACCAATATATATTTGTTGACTGATATTAGGTACCAAACATAAAGTAAATTGGAACAGTGGTTTTAAAATTATTAGTAAACTACATTTGTAAGGGAGGTGAAATTTTCTGATGCTTATGGGCCTACTTTGAGAAGTATCATCCGAAATAGTAAATACCCCCAACTAACTGCTATCACAGAGCTCGTTGATATTAAACAAAATTGGGCCTAACACACTTCCCTGTGGCACGCCAAATCCCGCCGATATCTCTCACTACTGATGTTCTAGAGTTCCAGCGACAAGTAAGAATTCGTAAGACGCTATTTAGTGCAAAGAACATTCGATGTTCCCGAATTCGTTAGCGAACTAACTATAGTCAGTGATTTTCCACTAATTCGTGGCTAACCTGTCGCCATACGAATGAGTTTCGATCGCCTCTTCCGTCCTTCCTTGCTCGCTGCGGTGAGCGTAGGTTCTTTATTTGCTGAACGAGTTTCCGACCTTGGCGTCGCTTTCGTACTTCTGTCGCCGCATGGGCGTTGCCTTAGTGGATTTACATAGTGCAGTATATAAGTCAACAAACAATTTTTGACTTTTGACTTTTGCGGTAACTGGTTTTTTTATTTTTTTTTATGTGAAGGAGGATGCAAAACCAAAATTTTAAATTTGTATCATTAATTTGATCGGTTGATAAATGATACGACTGGCAAAGCCGGTACCGACTTGAGTTCCGACTAAAATAAACATTGGAATTTGAATGCAATTAAATATCACTACTGAAGTTTAAAGAATATATTTATGGTTGAAGGAAGAGATAAACATTTAAAATGAAACAGTATCGGCAATCATAGAGCTGATAATATACTTAAGCATATTTGCAAACGTCATTTATTTAACGTATGAACCAAACCCCATTGTTTCATAATTAAATGGAAGATTGAAATTTAACAAAACGAATTCTTCACTTGCACTGGAAGTATATCTTTTTGAAGGTAGACGTAATAATATTATAAATTGTTTGATATCTTAGTATTTATTAGCACTTGTTAAGAACTAGAAATAAATCAAATATTCATTGCAATCTTAGCTTAAACAGTATTTTTTCTCAAGAAAAGTGTTTTAGTCCCTATTTTTTAACGATAATACTGTGTGTATATTTGACACACTTATTAAACGTCTGGCACACCAGATGCGCTCAGTATAATTATACGTCGGATCAATTTAATGCAGTGTACGACCGCAAGACATCCGTAATGTTAACGGCCCTTATAGGGAACCTGCTTGGGACACATTGTGGCGACTTCAAACAAGATTAATGGCAGTGTTCTTCTTATCTTCAAGGAAGACGTAAAATTAAACTTTCGCTTTTTATTGTCTATTAAATTTAAACAAAACTCATATTGTATTTGTGGTCAAATCACGGAGGATAGAGGTAGAGGGTCAAATCATGCCCATTTTATACTCAGATCGGGCCTACTAAAAGGCTCGCTGTCTCCAATTTTCGTAAACTATCACCATATCTTTAACGTACTGGCATATGAACACATAGTCGTAGACCCAGTGTGGGTGGGAACTGACTGTAGGAAAACGTATTCCTGGATCACAGTTTGGACTCCGTGGCATACGAAGCGCGATCAGCTTCCCCTACGATTACATCCACACTTTGTCCATGCGGCTGAGTAGCGAAAAACATCACATTTATATGATAAGCTTGTACTTATTACTTGAATACGGCAGTCTTTTTTAAATCTAGGATACGGCCAAGGCATATTGTTTATAGTTTATTGTTTATTCATCATCCATAGACAGTACGCTGCACTCGGATTTGTCATATTTTATCATTAGCCAGTTCGGCAATTCCAGCGAAGAAGAACTGGCAAGAAACTCCGCTGGTTCTTTTTCAACGTCCACTTAGTCTAAGTTTACAAAATTATAAAGTACAAACAATTAATATCATATGCAACAGTTCATGACAAATATCAGTTTATTTGTAAAGACTATGCCCAATATCTAACATGTTGCCAATTGGAGCAAACCGGTCCCCACAAACAGCACCCGTTCACGAGCATCACGCCAGGCACAGCCATCGCCTCTGTCAACCATATTTTAGGGAAAGAGGAGACCCGAACCTAGCGTCGCCGCAAGCAATGACCTTAAAGCGAGGCACTACTCCAGTGGCAACATAAAAAAGTTGTGAAAACTTTGTACGATATAGTTTTAATACTATTGTTTCTGTCATGAACTACTACAGTGGCCTCTAAACAAAGACAAATACATAATACATTATTATTCTTACAGCTAAAAAATATTATTTAATATTAATAATATATATAATATTAATAATATAGTTGGGTAATGGTTTTAGCAGGCTCGTTTAAACGAATCATTGTTATGTATTTTTATTAAAACTATCAATTAGATCAATGGGTTTGGAACATGTTTATAGGCGTATGAGGGATAGCTATGAAACCACCGGAAGCAAGACGTCTTTGATCGTAATTTTCAATATTTTTTCAAGAGAGCACAACTGGAACTACCTTTTACATAGATTGACTCTCATCCTAGGATATCTTAGAATTGTCTTCGGAATACGTGGTGCTGTGATTGAGATTATGACATAAGATTTTGTAATTGTAACTTGTTGAGGCAATTGTTACTTCCTTTCTTCGTTAGGCTTTCATTCTAGATCACCTTAGCTCTGTCCTTCAAATAAGTGGTGCCGTGGTCGAGATTATGTCATAAGAAATTAACATGATCTGCTTTTCTATTCCGTGGAAATTTTATGAATAACGAATTGATTATTTCGGATTTTCGCTTTTTCGTCGCTACATCAAAATAAAACACCAAAGTGAAGATGCGTTTTTTTATTTAAATCACCAAATCACAATTCACAGAACACGTCTCGTCAGCCACGAGCTCGATTCTGTCCGAACTCGAGAGCATAAATTAGGCAATTTTGACTGGATCCTATACTTAGTTGGTGGACGTTGAGGTCTCGGGCTTACCAGCCGTGCGCGAGGGCGGGCGCTCCGTAGCCTCCGGCCCAGGGCGCGGCGAGGCCTCCGGCCCAGGGCGAGGCGACGAGCGGCGCGTGGACGGCGGGCGCGGCGTACGCGACGGAGGGGGCGGCGTACGCGACGGGGGAAGCGACCTGCAATTGCCAAATGACGCGTATTACAATATGGATTTCGTGTGGGGATAATAGGCTGTTTGCCTTTTTAGGATGCCGTCGCAAATTATATTGTCTCGAATTGTTCTCCTATTATGAAATGAAAAAATACTTCATTTGCAGCCGAATGGTACAAAAAGACGGAAATTGATGCCATAAGGCATTCTCTAAAGTACAACCTTAGAGATGTAGGAGAGGTGAAGTTAACGATTGTTTCTGAAAATAATTACCAATATAGGCATACTTATGTAATTATGCCCTGACTTATTACTTTACTGACAATACGTAATACTTTAAAAAAAAAAAAAAACTATATTTCTGGAGCCGGCACTGACAGGACCACCGCCACGTGAATACGTTAATAGATTATCCATTACATTAATTCTGAATACCAAAAAATGGTCTTGGTCGGAACAACCCGAATGAAATCCATCCAGTTCAATCTAGCCGTGTTCCAAGATAATTCGCATAGGTGCCCTTGGCAATGCGTTTTGTTGTCCCATGGAAACCACGGAAACAAGAGAAATCATAAAGATTTTACAAAAAAACATTTCACATTGCGTGAGCGCAGCTCCGGAACGTATGTTTAATCTCTCTTTAACTCGCCGTAGTGGTACGTTGACTTGACGTCTCACTCTCACACCCTGTTCGCCTCGTAAGCACAGCGCGCTCTGCTAGGTCTATAGTGTAAGCATCGGTACGTACCCTGACGGTGTTAGCGTACGAGGTGGCAACGGGGAGCGCCGCCTTGACGACCGGCGCGCCGTACAGCGGCGCGGCGCCGTACACGCCGTGGCCGAGGCCGAGCCCCCAGGGGCTGCCGCCGTACACCGCGGGCGCGGCGCCGTACACGGCGGGCGCCACGAGCCCCGGCGCGGGCGCAGCCGCCGCCGCCGCCACCAGACACAGGGCGATCGCCTGCGAAACGGCCAGCGAGATTCAGGAGAAGGCGCTGCAGGGGAAGCTACGCCGTGTGGGTTCCGGCAAGTAACAAGTACGAGTCGGACTCGCACACGAAGGGTTCCGTATTATCGTACAAGATTAAACAAAAAAAAAATTACGTTTTTTGTATGGAGTCTCCATATAAAACCGTGATTAAAAAAATATGTTACCTATTCATTGTACACTCTGTGAAAATTTCAGCTCTTACCTATTACGGTTCATGAGATAGAGCCCTGTGACAGACGGACGGTCGGACGGACGGACGGATGGACAGCGGAGGCTTAGTAATAGGGTTCCGTTGGCCCCCTTTGAGTACGGAACTCTTAAAATCGGGCCCCCTGCATTTCTTCCCGAGAGTTGACTAAGGGATTCGTCATTTCATCTTCATTTCACTTATTTAAACTTTTTTGGTAGACAAACTACACTAAATTCCGTCAAAAACTGATATACAACCGGGCCCACTGTATTTCTTCCCGGTAGTCGACTAAGGGATTCGTCGTGCGTAGTTCGGATTCCACGCATTCCTTACTTACTAGGGTTAATAATAATAGGGTTTTTTCTTAAAACCTCAGAGTTTCTTGCTAGTTCTTCGCTGGGATTGCCGAACTGGCTAATGATAAATTATGATAAATCCGAGTGCAGTGTACTGCCTATGGATGATGAATAAACAATAAACAATCGCGCCCCAATTGTTATCATCGCATTGAATGAACTGCTGACCACAATATCAAAACAGAATCGAATCATGGACTCCGAAGGTATAACGCTCTGGATCTCGAAATAACGGAGATAATTGTTATCAAATTCGCGATAAACCCACTTATTACTTCGTGGCAAGGTATACAACATCTCACGAAGATATAAACGTGGATGCAGCTGCATGTAAACCGCACTCTAATTTATAGAAATCTATTTAAATTGCCTATTTAATGACTCCAGTTAATCCAATTAAATACGAACGTAATGTCAATAAAGATGTTTCACTGCGTCAAGTACAACAGTGAACCGCTTTGGTGTTTCAATGTCTGCGCAGTGACTGATCTGTGCGGAGGCCGCGAGAGCACAGCTGCATGGACACCTTGTACCGCGGAGATCGTCGATCTCCGTGCCTTGTACGCTCGCGAGGCTAGCCAGTGGCACATTCGCTAGTGGTACTCTTACAGGAAAAGGAAAAGGAAGTTAGAGAGTTTAATGCACATTGATTCGACGTTTTAGTAGATAGGCACAGATGGACGTGATATTAAACTAGAAGTAAGCAAAATACAGACAGTCATAAATTAGGCCATGAACCTGTGCAGCTATTACATAAACAGTTCGCATGGCATATCATTAAGAGATAAATTAGTCCGTTTTAATAACGTGGTAGAGTTAAAAAATATTTTATTGCATTGATTCTTGGGCTATTTTTAACATTTCAGGTCTCTGGCCCATCAGTAAAATCGTTTTCAAAATATATAGCGAGCAGACAGACAGACAAGGAAGCAAGTTTATAAAATGTGTTGATGACGATTAGGAGATGAGAAATAGACAGTTTTGGAGCAATAAACAAAATGCACAAGTTGACAAAGCCAATATACATACACGTTAAATGCAAAATACGGCCTATGTTGTAATAAAGGTCTAGACCGACATTGTTGCCTTTCTAGGCAAACTAGTTATCTGAGCCCTATGCAACTATAGCCGTCCGGATTGTGCAAACTGTCGGCCACCTGTTTGGTCTAAATATATGCACTTGTATATTAATTTAATACGAAACATTAAATTATCCCATGGACAATACAAGTAAGCAATTCTGAGGGAGAATATAATGCAACAAATATATTGAAAATACTTGGAGGTAAAACGACATCACCCTAGACGCCACACATTGAATTTGGACCCACATACGTTTTCCTTGCAACTGCCAATGCCTACTGTTACGCCGAGGGTGATGCCATAGATTAAATAGAGGTATTCTATGGTGATGCGCTCCGTATCACTTGGTGTGGAATTAAAGTGTTTCCCGAAGAAAGTTGGATTTCCACGTAAATGTGCTTCCATCGCGAGCCTCCAGGAAAAAAAGGCGGAAAGCTCACCTTTTCGCAGGAAAGAGTCAACATTTAGGTAATCAAGTAGAGCGATCTTCGCAGAAGCATGCAAATAAAATGCATGGAATGTGAACCATGGTCTAAGAGACCGATACCTAAGTGGATGTCAACAAAAACAAAAAGAGAGAGGAACATTTTTATTTTAGTTGTTTTAGAAGGACAAAGATTTTAGCGATTTAATTGGAAAAGGCAAGCATAAATCATGCTTGAGCTGTTAACCTAACCCGGCCTGATCTTATTTAATAAAGCTTGTTTACATTATTATGTTACAGATTTATCAATCGTTTTTATTGAAATGTTTGGAGTGCTATATAAAAAAGTTTTTACAAACCAAGTAATAGACAGAATAGAAAAAAAATACATGGTCTGAACGCAATTAACAGGTATTGTTTTTGGTCTTGAGTCTTCAAAATATTGAAAAAAAGGTTCCCATTTTAAAGCAAACAAGTTAAAAACTTTAAGAAATATATTAAAGTGTCGTTTATACAATCGTTTATTTTACTCGGACCATTCAAAATTGGAAATTTAGTTGGACCGCATTATTATATTTATTTTATTTTATTATTATTTTTATATATTTGTTTGATAACTTATTTGTGGGTACCTGAGCAATATCGAGTAATAGGAACGATGGTTGAACGAATGTGAGAATGAAAACATTAAATACTTTTAAGTCAACAAAATAAAATATCGAATACATCGAGATTCCAAACCGCATTGGGCTAATGAGACATTCTAACATTTTATTTCATATCTGGCGATGTTTTATGCTGATAATTGCTAGCTGGCATTCCTATAAATAACACCACAAATGGGCTCAATATTGCTGAAGTAGGAGTAGTAATTGATTACAATTATAAGGCAAGCAACCAGCAGAGAGAAGCACAAAATTATTGGTATACTAAAAAAAATGGGACTATGTTGTCTTATTTGAGAAGTGTGAAGATTACATCATCATATACCGACAATTTCATAGTTTGTACCTAGATATATTTTAACATGCATGAAAGGAAAATTATATGATTAAAGATTTTCGAAATGGCAACGAAAATTGTCCATGTTTTCTCTCCAATTAAATTAATCGTGCAAATTAAGGAAGGTACTGGCATGTCCCTCATCTCCTAAGGTATTGGGCTAATATAGCCAATATGGTAAATATAGCCATGCATGTACAGTTCGATGGAAAGTAGTATTAAAATTTAAGAATTATGTATTTTAAATTGTTTGTTAAATTGTTTGTAAAATATAATATTTCACAATTAAGTTATTAATATTGTAATGTGTAAATAAAATTATTTTCATTTTCATTATTTACTAAAAAAAAAACTCTAAAATCTCCTAATGAGTATTTATATATAATTAAGTATTTACATGCTTACTAATTATACACATATGCATTTTGGTATGAGCCAGGAACTATTTTGGCGGGATATTATCATGAATTCAGAACCCTAAGTGGTTGGCAAACGGTTATAAATTCAGTACTTCATACTTCATACTTCAAACATACAGTAATTCATTCATATAAAACCAAAATAGTGTAAAAGTTTTATTGTTGTATATTTGAAACGTAAAGGAATGTAGATAGGTCGACATATAAATAAAACTTAGTCAACCAAACCCTGCCGATTCAAATCCCATAATGAGCGATCAAGATTCACTGCACTTTTGTTGCATAAGATAAGATCAGCTGATAAAATATCTAGTGCTATGATGACCATGCAAGAACCTCTTTCACTCTGGAGCGTAGCCAGTTGGACTAGATGGAAAATAAATGTGGTCGTTACAATCCGGGCTACTTTATTCCATTTCCATTTCGGAATGAGCGAAATATGTGCAGTGAGCAACACACGACCCAACAAGGAAAAGAAAAAGTCCCATTGAGGGTATTTAGGAAGGATTTGCGACTGCTGGTAAGTGATAATTTTAAAATTACAAATATATCTGTCCTTATTTTTCGCCATAAAAAGAAAGAAGATGATGGATCTGTAATAAGTATAACCTAGTAACCAGAGATCGTGCACTCCAGTCTTAAGACATTCGTTACCCTATCAATTCCCTATACCACGGACGATAACTGATTTATCTTGATATTTTAGATTGTGAAATATTTTCATAACAAAAATTGGAAAAAAATTGTCGTTTTTTACTGTAATTTTAGATGTTTTTACTATATTTATTTAAAAATAAAAACATACAGTCATTTCAGGCTTTTTTTAGTCATTACAAATTTTTGATTAAAATCTGACGACTTTTAGGGGTAGCGAAATGTTAGGGCCCAGAAGATGATTTCGTCAGTTTTATTCGAAGTCGGCGTGCAAAATTGTACCTTCGCCAATGGAAAAAGAAAGCATCTCTTAAAAATTTTAAATCTCAGAGCCCTATCGACTTAAATGTTAGGTCTACGGCATTGAAGACGACACGATAAGCATCGTTTATATGATTAACTACCTTTCTTTTCCAGGTACAGGTTCGTTGGCCGACTGTTGTTCCTCAATGGGATACCATATTGATACGAGACGGGGGTCTGTGCATCCATACACGTAGATGGCGCCACAGTCATTCGTTGCTATTTCTGCTATACTTAACTCCAAATAAATAGTAACTTTTAACTGTATTGGCAAGCACACTACGCAGTTACGTATTTAATTTCTTCCATAACAAAAATGACTAATACTTTTGAGATTATTGTGAGTTCTATTGCAAACATTAACTATTCAAAATGGAAATTGTGTGCACACATCTTCAGAATTATCTAATCAATTCCATCTTATTTTGGTAATCGTACCTCTTAAGGTTAATTAAATAAATGTTCGCTTACACAGTTGTATTTTGTAACTTCCCATTTTTGGAGAGTTTTAGCAGGAAAATCTACGACCGATTGTGGCGCCATCTTACCGCACACACCCCCATTAAATAACAATGTTTCCCTAAAGTTAGCAGAGTAAATTATACGCCTAGATGAAGTGAGTAGATATATTCTGAGCCTCTAATATGAGTAATCAAGTCACTTATCGAAAAATCGCTAAGATCATCGATTCCGCAGGTTTTTTTTATGCAACCTGACACGGATGGCTAATACCACACAACTACCGTTATGATATTAGCCCAATACACCACATTCCCGAAGAAACTAGGTGCCATGCCTGGGCCTTCCCTTTATGAGCACGGGTATATTGAACTGGATGCAAAAGACGGATAATTTTTCATTGCCGCTTCAATAATAGTTTCATCCAATGCGGTGGTATCAACCTCGGCGGGCTTAACCCCACCACCTAGTAGGGGAAGGGGCCCCCTTAAATTGGTTGCGAACCATGGAACTGCTTGCATTTATTTGTAACGAAATGCACTTATCCAACTCATTAAGATAAATGAAGTGGTGCATGACCGAGCGAGGATTTGAACCCAGACCTCTCACATGAAAGGCCAGTCCTCTGGCCCCTAGAACACGAGCTGTTTACATCATTGAATAGAGCAGGCATTTGAAGGATACACTAAATCGCCCGTCGACGTATTCATATATCTGTGTAGATACATATTTTCAACACATTTATATTATTCTATATTTTTAGACAAATATAAAAATAGGCGGACGGAGTGGACGGTAGATTTAGTGAATCTTTCAAATGCCTGCTCTATTCAATTATGTAAACCCGCGGAATCGATGATCTTGGCGATTTTTCGATAAGTGATTTGTAACTCGTAATAGAGGCTCTAAGTATATGCGAAATCGTCGAAACGAATAATGCTAATGTTTAATGCTTTCTTCGTATTCAGAGAAATGTTTTCAACCTTGGAATACCATGACTTCTCAAAATAACGCTCACTTGTATCATCTTCCCTAGATAAAAACAACACTTATTAAAAGATACTCACGAGCTTGTACATGTTGAGTGGAATGGTGTTGGTACTGATGAGACGAAGTAAGAAGTGCTGGAGCGAGTGTGTCTGTTTGGATCTGGTCTAAGCCTTATATACTCGGCACAGGCCGGGTCGCCAGGCCGAATCCGTCTAACCCTCCCCTCGGCCTAGGTCGCAAGCCTACGCGGGAGCGACAGCAAAGCAACTTAGGAAAGCCTAGGGCACCTATGGTAGGCAAGGAAAACAAACTGAGTTATCTCGAAAGCCCAGAAAATACTTAAGAACTAGACGAAAAAGAAGATTTTAGCCACCTCGATAGTTTTATATTCATTGAAATGGTATCAACTTAGATAGCCATTCTACTACTCTGGTAAACAGATTTATGAAAATCACACTTTTTGTGTGTACGTGATTGCACCTTTGCAACCTTTCTGTTCAACGCTAGTCATATCGAAAAAATACCTCAATACTCAGTTTATCAAACCCTAGTAGCATCAAGGTCCAAGGTCCTAGGTATCTAAAATTAATTTGAATTTTCTTCCTGTTTTCGATTGCCTTGTAGCGAATAATTTATGGTATGGATTAAATAAAAAAATAACTGCATTCATTGTATGCAGACCTTACTCGATTTCTATACTTTTGATTCAACTCATAGAATAACCTAAAACTGTAACACACCGTATAGTGAGGTATAAAAATCTTGGTCTTCCATCGCCAACATAAATAAAATTCCATTAGTTTAATACATGCATGCATGGATTTACTATTTGGATATTTAATATTATTATTAATATGTAACTAATTTTCTTAAAAAAAATTATATACTGTGAGACACATTCTATTATTTTTATAAACACGTGAGTGAGTGAAAATATAATTTCTTGATGAATGAATGAATTAATTTTTTTATTCAGTATTATTGATACATTGTCAAATCATGCATGTTATTACAATTACTTACAATTATTATGTACTATATATGCTATAAGTCATCATTTTAAATTTCAAATATATAGTCAAATAAATTAATTAAATTAAAAGTATTTATACAATGATGTCAAAGAGTTTCAAGTCATAAAATGACTTGGAGAGTAGCCATTTTATCAACATTTTTTTAAAATATTTATCCCTAATCCCCTAATATTATATCCCTGTATAAGGTGCCTTTAACCTTAAGTTACAGATTTAATTTAGTCCCTAAGATGAGCCTAATCGATATAAATATATACAATAATAAAAATGTAGCAATTTGAAAACATCAGCATAGAAAAATGTAAAAACTGAAAATGGAGTAAGACAAACGGATTTGGAGAGATAAAAGTGGCTCACCCATAATTAATATTATAAAAGCGAAAGTACCTCTGGCTGTCGTGTTTTCACGCCTAAACCACTGAACCAATTTTGATGAATTCCGGTATAGGTATTGTCTGGATCTTGGTGAAGGACATAGGCTACTTTTTGTGGTGAAAATGAAACTAGAGGCGGCTGAAATAGGGGGTGAAAATTTGTATGGGGAACTCATTTAATATCCAGGAAATAATTCAGCCTGACATCATTCCAACACGACATTGATCCGAGCGGAGCCGGGTACCTCAGCTACTATGCAATAAAACTGTTTTATTCAAACAACAACATAAAACCTTACCGTCAAAACGTATTAAAGTCGCTCACTCCGACTTCACATATCGATCACGTGGGGAGTAAAATTTATGTGTGCGTATATGAAAAGTGGTATTCGTTGCGACTGCACTGCCGCCGTCGCCGTATCCTGCACGTACATACGAGTAGATATACAAGTACATGCCCTACATATATGCGGCTATCTGTAATCAAATCTGTATTTGCACCAGGTAAGTCCACTTAGAATATTCAGTTAGGTATCTCAATTGTCACCATTTCTACATATAAAATAACTGTCAGAATAGATTGAGATATATGTTATCTTTACAGGAGTTTTCACTGATATGTTCGATAAATTACCACAAATGCTTAAATGAATAAAGTAATATTACCAAAGGATTGAACAATAAAGATAATGCAGAGCAAGAAGCTACGAAAGAAAAATACGCGACGATGTATTACAACATAAAAAGATGTTAAGTAGGTTAAGGAATTATTAAAATACTAATAAATCTTTCTCATCAGGTCAGCAAAATCAGGTTGGGAAAACAGGTTGGCATGGTATTTTGAAGGTGATGTAAGTGAAGGTAATAGAAGCTCCGACGATGTAAGCACATCCATGTCTGATTCATTTTAAATTATCAGTAGACTGACTTTTAGACAAAATTTTCAGTTTATAAAGAATTTTGTGAACATAATACACCGTAGTTATGAGTAAAATTGTGTTCAACGCGTTATCCAGTGGCAAATTGGAAATCTTGAAAACAATTATTGCTTGCTGTTGAGAATTATAATGAAATTATCTGGAGGCCGTGAAATCATCCTTGGCTGTAAAAGTGGGGCTAATGTTAAAGTTATTCCAGAGGATCTCAAATTAAACTGTAAGAGTAATCATCAAGAGATCTCAAATTAAACGTAAGTAAACTGTAAAATGAAGCTGCAGTATACAATTGGTGCAATGTAGGTTCTTGCACGGAGTCCTCCTGTATTTATTCGATGCGTGTCATGAGATGCGACATAATGCGACACGATCTCTGGTTAGTACGGAACAGTGTTGGACACGGTTACTCCAACGGTTGTCGTCTCTTCGGCTGACATGACAACTGAAACGTCAGAGTTAATCCCTATTTTCCCTGTGCATCTGATATTCACCTGGAGAGTTATTTACCATGGTAACCCCCAGGAAGGAAGGCTTATGTTATGTTTAAAATAATTTTAATTTTAAAAATAGTGATATTATAGTTATATGCAGCTTGCCGCTAAAAGCTGTTATAGCGGTTGTAAAAGAGATTTTCTCGACGCAAAGATACCAGAACACGGTATTTCAATGATTATAAATTATCCGTCGAGAAAATCGCTTTGATAACCGCTTTAAAAGCGGTTATCTCCGCTGAAATATTCCTGATGCCTGAACACGGAATTCCAAGAATATTAATCCTATTGGTGCCCCTGATCATGGGGTAAAATTTGTCATTTTTGTATTTGTTCTGTCCGTGCACGGATACTACTACACGTAAAACGTCCTCCAAGCTGTATTGCTTATTAAATTTTTAATTCTCAATTCTTCAATTCTGTTGTAAGAACTTAACAAGAATATAATTATATAATGCTGAAATATGATAAAAAAACTGTTAGAATACTAAAACGATTTATTTAGGTGCGCATCGATACTAAAGCTGGTAGCAGTATATCATTATTTTTGTGTTCAGATATGATTATCGCTGTACATAATTTTTGTAAAGTTGTTACATTGATGCAAATTTTTCATATTTCAGTCAAGCCTAAAGTAGCCGTTCTCACAAAATAAAAGGTTGTTATTTGTACAACTGTTCTTTCGGAAATATTGACTTGCTACTTCTTGAGGGCTCTAAGCTTTCCAGAAATAGGGTTGCCCATTTGTGGCGGATCAGACGAAAATATTTAGAACGATTACCATATTCTCCACTATGGCGAAACCGGCCAAGTGCGAGTCGGAGAGTACCATCGTAAAAGATTTAACACAAAAAATCTGAGGGGGCCCCTTTTATTTTTTATGATTTTTTAAATTTTACCGATTTGTTGTTATAGCGGCCAATTAAATACATACTATGTGACATTTTCAGCTGCCTAAATATTACGGTTCATGAGATACAGCCCTGTGACAGACGGACGGACGGATGGACAGACGGACAGTTTTCATACTTGTAATAGTTTTCTTTATTGCATTTTTAGGGTTCCGTTGGCACCCTTTGGGTACGATACCCTAAAAATGCAATAAAGAAAACTATTACAAGTATGAAAATTACTCAATTGCTGAAGATAAGTGTAAACTATTTTCACTAAATCGCCGTGTGTAAGTAGCGAGTTATTTTTGTATTTTCTGCCCCAGTTATGAGACCTTTGATATCGCTCCAGTTGTACGCGGCGCGGCTATGGAGTATCTCCTTGGCCTTGCGTTGAATGTGCCATAATTGGCTTCACGCTTAACTGCATGAAAATGCTAGCGTTAGCCTGGTAGGTCACATACGTAGGAGGTCGGTCAGTATCATAGATAAATCTTTTATCAATGGTCAGCATAGACGTTCCATATAAAATGTACCCACGTGGAAAGACTTTTCGCAAAGTATCTAATATTAGTAGCACGCGAAGAATGGATGAATGGAATAGCTGATATTACATTCGATTTTCAAGGTCATACTGAAATGTTCATTGTCCGTTGTGTAGAAAAAAACCGGCCAATGTGAGTCGGACTCGCACACAAAGTGTTCCGTACCATCGTAAAATATATAACCCAAAAAATCACTTTTTACTGTATGGCCCACGGAGGATAGAGGTAGAGAGGAGATGGTCTAAGCAAACTGGGTCTGTGTCCACCAAGTGGGTCGCTACGTCACAGCCCACGTGATAAGAAGGCGTGGCTTGCGACATTCGCGACATGGCGCTGGCGGTGTTAGGTTGTGGGACAATATTATGGTCTGCGGCGCAATTTTCGGCGAACAGTCGATTACACGGTGAGATTTTATGTAAAATGTTGCAAAAATTACACAGGACAAAATAATCTAAAGTTTGTAGGTGGAATTACGTTTTATTTGTCCGTAAAACACCTCATATTTTATAATTTGAGTCAATATTCGAGATGTATCGCTCTTGCCATGTGCCGATAGATGGCGCGCAATCATTTTCGTTTTACGGTAAGAAATGTTGATCTCATGATGCAAATTTTAATGACATTTATAAATTAAAATTATTTGAATCCGCGCGAAGCCATATATTTAAATTTATAAGGTTTTTTTTATAGAAAAAACACTTAGTAAAATTTAAAAGGCGCCATCAATTTGTAGTATTGTAAACACTAAGAATAGCTCTCGGAATAGCTGCTGCCAGAATATCGATTCTTCCGGTAGATGGATTTTCCGGGGCGGTGCATGACCCCACCATGAAGCGATTTTCCCCCCGCTTCTCCGCACAGTGTCATGTTGCGATCCTTTGTAATATGAGTTAAAAACATCTCCTCTCTCCCTCTATCCTCCGTGGTATGGCCCCACCTTTAATTGTTATCAGTTAATAAAACTTTACCTATTTTTATAGCGGCAAATACACACTCTGCGAACATTTCAGCTGTTTACCTATTACGGTTCATGAGATACAGCCCTGTGACAGACGGACGGAAAAACGTACGGACGGACGGACGGACTGCGGAGGCTTAGTAATAGGGTACCGTTAGCACCCTTTGGGCACGGAACCCTAAAAAGAACAAAATGAAAGGTATCTTAGCGAAAAGGTAAACTTTATCATGGATTCAATTTTAATCGGTCGATTGTATCTGATCTGTATATTTTATGGTCGGGCCATTTTCGATTACTCGTAAAAAGTAATGTTGAGTGTTATTTACAGCAGGCTTCGATATTTGATATGAATTTGCATACTATAAGCTGAATATCAGTGAGATCATTCGTTTTGATAAACGAGATCTTGCAACTGGAAATTCTTATACCCCGAGCGTAATATACTGATACGCCCGACAAGACGCCACCTTCCCTCGTGGAGTCTTTTGATATGGAAATAGACGTGTCAGCAAACTACCTAATTCTTAAAGCCTGGTTCAGTCGCAACTTAGACCCGGGGCGAAATATATATTGCTCCAGCACTGGTATTAACGGCACATAAAATATTAAATGATATTAAGCAGTCGCGGCTAATACTACAGTGTGTAGAGTGTAGAGTGTAGTGTGTAGAGTTTGGGTAAAAATTCTTTAGTTCTATAACATATTGTCAAGACCTACGCCTGTATGTCACTTTTAGATTGGAAAATATTGGAAAAAATTGTGTTTTTACTGCCATTTTAGAAATTTTGTTTACTGGAGAATACCGATATTTACATAAAAAACATACGGAAAATTTGTGGCTTGGCTAATGGACAAAGAAATAATTTCTTTTTTTTTAAATCTCCGAGCCCCGTTATTTCCTGATTGTCTTAACGCAGACTAGATGCAAGCGTGTTCAGAATAACGGCTTTTATCCATCTAGCTAGATGAACTGAACTGACACGATAATGCAAATGTTTGAAGAAAGTCAGCGCTGAATTTATTCATAGCAATGGATTCAATAGCTCAATTAAGCAATGAAACCAAAAACGATTGTTTTACAGGTTTTAATACTACCTACTTATTCCGTCTTTTATCAAAATTAAATCAACCTAAAATTAACAAAACTGACTTTACAGCTAGATGTATGTAAAATTTAACTAGCTCTGCATGAAAATTGTCTGCAAGTGACCTTGGGCAGTAATAGAATACACAAGTGACACACATGTTGCATCGAGAGCACCGAATATGGGCGTGAGGCTCTACATAGGCTCAACATAATTTCGTCCTGCGCGCTGCGGAGGCGGCGGTAGCAACCGACGCGCGACGCAGTGTCGACGCCTAGCAACGTATTGCAAGGCTACCTGATTCGATTATACACGAAATGCGCTAAGACTTAGTGAAACACATATCAAACAATGCTCAAAAATACCATGGTAATGCTCAATCACCACTTTGGAGATCAAAACCAGCTATGGTTGCCATCATTTGCCCTGGCACATTAAGAGATCAGCCAGTTTTAATAATGCCATTTAAGGTGGGCCCCGTAAACATCAGAAAATTGCCCTCGCCACGTGTCAACCTATTTTAATGATTATTGAAAACGGGGGAACGGCAGAACGTCTAATATGCAGATCGTATAATGTCATATTTTAACAAAATTTTAAAACCATGCACAACGTATAATCGGAAGATCGTATAATTTTATACGTAGTGCATGGTTTTCTTTTTTTGTGAATTCATGTTAGGAATATTATACGTTGTGACTATTAGACGTTCTGCATGATGCAAAGAGTTGATTATATTTTTAAACTCATGCACAACGTATAACATTATACGTTGTGAATATTATATGATATGCATGGTTTTAATTTTTTGGAAAAAAATACTATTATACGTTTTGACTATTATACGTAGTGAATACGATTCTTGAAAACCACTGTTCCAATTCACTAGTTATTTGATGTCTAATACCTGGCAATAAGAATTGTGCAGATTTATTTATGGTTTTTGGAAAAATAAATCCTGTGGCAAATAATAGCGAAATGTAAATGTGCACGCCGATTTTCTTTTTGCTGCCATTTGACAATGTCATAATATTCAGTGCTCGATATTAGGTACCAAATATCCAGTGAATTGGAACAGTTGTTTTCAAATGATTATTAAACTATGTTAGCATAGGGCTTTTCCGATGCTTAGGTCTCACTTTAAAGCCCAATTAAAACTGGTTGATCTGTGGTTGATGTAGGATGTGGTGTCTACACGGTCTCGTCCATAGCATCGAACTTTTGTTCGTGTCATTCATGCGTCTTCCAGAGTGGCCAGTCTGAGTTCTCACCTAAATTGGCGTTTACGGCAAACCGATCGACTGGCGTTTTCTCCAAACTCCATACAAGTTTTTACTAGATATTCTGTGGTTTTACTTCTTCAAGCTGTCAAAGTCAAACGCGGACTTCCGATTTGTATGAAAACGCGGAGTGGACGTAAACGGCAACGTCGACGTATTTACGGCAACGTTGAGTAAGCTGTCAAATCAAGCTCGGACTCGCAAATGTTAGTTCGCTTAACGCCCGCTGCGCGCGCTCTTCAATTTCTCCATACATTTCAAAACGCCAGTCGATCGGTTTGCCGTAACGTCAATTTAGGTGACAACTGAGACTACCGGCTCAGGCTATAGAATGCTCTGATTGAGTTATTTTTATGCAAAGTTGATCGGTAGTTCAAATTGTACTTTCATTTCATACTGGACCAGTGCAGGCAATCGCCCACATGTTAATATCGCAACAGACAGGAGTTCGTGGTGCAGCTGCAATGGGGTCGGTCGCACGACTACATCAGCCTGTGCAAAATGCAATAACAATTTACTGGGCAATACCCACATACGCTCATTCCGAGCACGCTTGTTGTGTAGGATTTGTCAACCGGCAGATCGATCAGTGTTTGAGTGATTTTAAGGAAAATAGATATTTGATCACCATTAAATTTCCTCACGGACAAATTTCTTTATCAATTGATATTGGCCCTGCATAGGAACTAGGTGCTGTACCAGGAACGTTTCTATATTGGATGCCTGCATTTTACTTGATATTAATTGCCGCTTTTACCAACGCTTTACCATCTAGTAATTAAGAATAGCCCGTAAGCTATGCTCCCCACACAAACGTAGTTTACATATAAATTGAAAACCACTGTTCCAATTGAATTGATATTGCATATATAATTTCAGGTGCCCGTACGTTTTCTTTTTTTGTTTAAATCTTAACCGAATTAAATAAAAGCAAAAAGAACCCAGGATACATTTACCAAAAAAACAAAAACATGCAGACACAGATATTTATTGCCTGATATTTCACACCAAATATCAAATGGTTTTAAATTATTAGTAAACTTCGTTTGTATGGGGAGCGTAATTTTCTGAGGCTCACGGGCCCACCGTGGAATCCGAACCACGAAAAACAAATCCCTTACAAATATTATGTAGTGAAAATTCAGTGAAATGAGATTTATCTGAAAATGTTGCCATTGCTATAATGTTAGGTACTAAATAAATGTTGCACTGAAATTGAAATAATCATAGGTTTTAGGTAGAGTGACATATTGCATTTAAAACCAGTGCGTGAAGGTGACAATATCTGGTGGCAGGCCGGAGCTACATCGTGCCCGAGCTACCATTGATTTGAGAACAGTAGTAAAGATTTTAATCAATTTATGTCTGCACTATCTGCGGTACCCGGCTCCGCTCGGGTCCATGTCCTTTTGGATTGATGTCGAGCTGAATTATTTCCTAGATAAAAGTAGCCCAAAGGGCTGGTCGAAAAGGCTGGTCAATAAATATGTAATTTATCTGCTACTATTTAATCATAACGGGTGGTGCCGATATGGATTAATTAAATAAGAAATATTCTAACATTCCCATTTATAATACATAGGGCGCACTATAAGTTTTCGGAACTGGCCACTTAGCTAAATAATACCTTAAAAGTAATTAAGTAATTTGGTATTATAAAACATAGGGCCGTGTGCACGAAAGGGAAAAAATCAAAATCATCGTCAACTTAAACACGTCACTTTGTATGGACAGTATGAAAGGAACTCTATGCGGTTCACTGAAAGTGACGTGTTTTAACATTGATTAACTTATCCCTCTCTTCGTGCAATCGGTTCTAAGGCTGTTTTGTCTTGTTTGTTTGGTCTTACTGTCACTTGTTTTTGCATTGTGGCGTCATTTAAAAAAAAATGCGTGTCTATATCACCATGGTATTAACTTATGAAAATGTTCATAGCCTTATTTTATACGATTTTATGTGTAATTTGACGGCTCAGAAACGCCTTGCTCGGACTCAAACTGCTTTTGGCGATGAAACGCCATGCAAGGGGACTATCGCGTTAATCTTGTGACTAATTTCGTGATGGTCAGCTTTATACAACAAAAACATAAATGATGTGCGCCGTAAGATGTAACAGACAGGCATACAGACTGTTGCTTTGGGGACTGTGAATAGTGATTTGTATAACACCATCTGTTTGCTGGAAGTAAATGACGAACTTCGTAAAAATAACAGTAAATGCAGCATCATTTTGCACCACAACAATGCCAGTTCTCAGACGGTCATGCAGACATCCGAATTTTCAAAGGTTAAAAACGTAGAATTTATGAGTAATCCTGCATACAGTCCTGACTTGGCACCTTGTGACATTATTCTGTTCCCAAAAATTTTTAACCAATACGTGGCCAACGATTGTCATCACCAGAAGACGCTGTCTAGTTTTCTATTTTAGAGATATTTGACAAAATGACGTCGCAAGTAACGCCACCATACGCCACGGGATGGTATTAATTTTGTTTGAAAGTAATTTCATTGATATTGCTCAGCCCTTAGGATATTTAGCGTGATGGTATGTACGCTCAAGCGAGCCCCGCGATGTTCTCTTTGAATTGGTTTAAATCGCATCTTGCCTCTTACCTCTCGCATGTGGACAGACGTTCCCTTTTATAAAGTAGAGTTTAGCTACCAACTCACCCGAATACACTCAATTTGTGATATTATTTTTAACATGAAAAAAATCTTGACCCAGTTATTAGAGTTGTTGTCAATAAAAGCTATCCTGCTATAATTTTCAGTATAGTGTGAAAACACCGTGCATGCATTATCAGGCGCAGCCACAGAAATCAGATTTAGTATATTCCGATTTCGGGCGCAGCGAGCAATAGTTAGTGGAAAAGTTCTGACTGTGGTTTGTTCGCTTTCGAATTCGGGACGCGCAACATGGAATGTCCGTAACACCAAATAGCGTCCTGTGACGTTCTTACTTCCACTTACGTGTCGTTGGAACTCGAGAAATTCCCTTCCCCTGTATGGGTTGATACCACCGCATTGAAGGATAATACGGTAGAAACTGCAAAAACAACATTCTCCATGTTTTCCTTTCAGTTCAATGCAGCCGTGCTCACAAAGGAAGGTCCTGGCGGCGTGTTTTGCTAGTGTTTTGGAGAAATGTCATGACTATATGTATGGTTTTAGCCGCCTATGACCAGTTTCATAAAAACAAGGCGACTAAGGCATTAGTTAGTGGTCCGGGTTCCGATGTATGTTTTTCATTATCATTAAACATATTTGTATGACTTAAGTGAATGGCTGAAGGTCCCCGTCCTGTCCGTTTTGTATTGTAGCTGAATAAAATAAAATAAATGTTTTACACTTATATATATTATTGCAAGTAATAAAAAATAACACAGGGCCAAGTCACCATAATGAGACCAAATTCGCCTAGAAGTAGTACGGCGAGGCTAATCTCGCCGGAGCCGCGGCCACGTAAGGTGCGGGCGCCGCCACGTACGGCGCGGCCGCCGCCACGTACGGCGCGGACGCCGCCACGTACGGCGCGGGAGCTGCCACGTACGCGGCGACCTGCGGCGCGTACACGGGCGCCGCGACGGCGTGGTTGACGGCGTGCGCGGAGTAGGAGCTGGCGTAGGGCGCGACGGCGAGCGCCGGGGCGGGTGCTACGAGCGCGGCTGGCGCCACCGCGTACGCGGCGGGGACCACTCCCGCTTGAGCCGTGGCCACGGCGATGGTGAAGAGGGCCTGCAATAAGAAACGATTTTTAATGATTGTTGGATAGACATGGAATATACATAACCTCTTTTGGATTCTTTATTTTGTGACGTACAAAAAAAGATTCCGACGAATTGTGAACCTTTTTTTTGAAGTCGGTTAAAACGCGAAGGCCTAATGCGGAGATTCAAAGACAGTTGTTGGGTCTTGGGGCGATTCTCAAGTCTTTTGACTGTCAATCTTGACGTAAGATGTCTCAAGCATGGAGGATTTCTTCACCTCCATGATCTCAAGACCCAATATCTGTCTTTGAATGTCAGCATTAGAGCGGTTTTCGACGGCGCCCATGGGCTTTCGAACTTTCACAGGGGCTTCTAAAACATTTTCGGCAGTCCAGGTGCTTCTTCACATCATGTTTGAAGGACCTCAGGTGGTACTTTTTAGGGAAATGGAAATACCAAGCAAGGGAGTGCCGTTTACGGACCATTCAAATTAAGGATTTAGAGCATCGGTTGGCTCTAATTCAAGGAATATAGACAGTCTTTGCCTGTTGCACGTTGAGAATGGGGACGGAGGGATGGCGTTATGCAGTTCCGTAGAATATTCTCCAAGTTATACACGATAATACACAGAGAGAGACAATAACAAAGACACAACCGCATCAAGGCTTCGCTGACAAAAACGTGAAATCACACCGAAAAAAAAAAACTTAAATATGAATTCAAATCGATTAGATTCTCGTCATTGGAACTCACAAAGAATTTGGTCATCATTTTGCTTGAGGTGGGGGTGGCTCAGCTCTCTGAGGACTGTCGGATTGACTGTGCCATTGTCGATGCTATCATCACGTTTTATACGTAGCGATTCTGTTGGGCAACCGAGCCGCGCGGCACGCTGGCTGCATGCTATGAGCTGCGAGCGACGGTGACAACGGATTTTTTCGACCCAGTCCTCGATTAGCGTGAGACGAATGCATAATGAGGTGCACGCGGACATCTTTTTCATCACTTTTGCTTAGGATATTATTTAAAAACAGCTATGTTTACTTACGCATTGTAAATCCTAATAAAAATAGTAGGAATTTCGAACATTGTTCGGTCACATTGAAACGTATGCCTAAAGAGCGGTGGAGGTTGGATTGACTTACACAGATGATTGTTATTATAAATACCAGTATCCATGTAAATCAACTTTTAAAACAAGAACCGGCTCGATGATACTTGATTTGTTTTAATAAAACAATTTTCATTATTCATTTCATTAATAAAATCATTTCATTTCATTATTATTAACGTGTAAAAGAAATGGTCATCGAAAAATAAGTGGAAGCGACTTACACTTAAATTTGATTCCTGCTGCATAGATCGTGTTGTACATAAAATTATGTGCACGTTGCATTTATTTTAATTTAATTATTTTTTAATGTAATTTAATGTTTTTTGTCATGTTAATCCCAAAACTTCTATTCAGCTGAATCGATCCGTTTTTGTGAGTGAATTAATACTTTGTGCCTGAATAACGAAGACTTTTTAAGGTAGGGTCTAACTCACTCATTTGCGATCACGGTACAAAACCTTGCTGTTGCGCTCTGGGACCTTTTCTGTTTCAAAGAATAAGACAGGCTCCGTGATCCAACCTGTCCACAAAAAAGACAATGTGCATAGTGTATGATTTGGTAAGATTTACAAAAAAATTATATTCAAAACGACTTATAGCTAAAAGTAAACCACGACCGCTGTAGTCAAAAATCTAACAAACAACAAATAGATTATAAATCTTGATTAAATAAGCTATGTCTGATGACTAATCTTTTTAAGATGTTCTTACTTTATCATTGCGTAATCCACCTCCAAAGTTATTGTATAAAACGCGCGAAAAATTCGAACTTTCGGACGTTATAACTTGGAAACCAAACACAATTTTACAATGCCAATGGTCATCGGACATCTAGTTCGATCAAATAAAGCTATTTTGATCAACATTTTGGATCTCTGACAAAAGACATATGGGCGTGATCTTCTTTCCCCTTTTGTATGGGGAGATGAGCGGGATGGGCCACCTTAACGTAGATAATTCGATTATTTAAGTACATATTAGGTTTGTCTTCTAACCTTGAAAACTACTAGCTTCTTAAATCATTGACATGACATGCCAGGACATTTCCTTAAGAACGGCCCGTAAGCCATGCTCCCCATACAAACGTAGTTTACTAATGATTTGGAAACTGCTATTCCAATTAAATTGATAGTTAATATCTAATATCAGGTAACAAATATCTGTGTCTGCATGCTTTTGTTTTTTTGAAAAATCCAAACAGAATGAAATTAAAGCAAAAAGAAAATCTTCATACGAATTTTGTTTTCTCTGTGGTTTGACCCAGAATACATTTTCCGAAAAAACAAAGACATGCAGACACAGATATTTGTGGCCTAATATTAGATACCAAATATCAAGTAAGTTGGAACAGTGGTTTTGAAATTATTAGTAAACTACGTTTGTATGGGATGCGAAATTTTGTGATGCTTACGGGCCGACCTTAATGAGCACGGCAACATTTAATTGGATAGGAAACACGTACAAATGTTTTTTGCCGCTTCGCCCATATCACCACCCAACAAGGGAAGGGATCTACAGTTTTATACGGATTCCGAACCATGGAATAGTTCGCATTCGTGGGCGAAATGCACTTAGCCAACTCAGAAAAAGAAAGATAGAAGTTAACGGGGCAGAGATTTGAACCAAGACATGCTAAAAGGCTGCGCTAAGCTACACGTCCTTGGTACTCCTTATATTTCATCTTATATCGTCAAATCTGTGAGTTCCAACATATATTAAGGTTTAAAGAAGCAATTAAAGTACAAACAAAAACACAAAATGGAAGGTTGACAGTTTTGGCCTCAAGGTTAACCTTGAGATGGTTTTCTTGCCTCACGAAACCAAAGAAAAGGAGGTCCTGGAAAAGGACTTGGCCTTGATGCCTTCTATGAAATACATGGCTTGAGAAGATCGTACCAAACAAAAACATATTTGTAAAGGCCTTGAACGAGTTCTCGTTAACGAATATGATATGATGTGGAATCGATTGTGAAACAAGAACACGAATTAAATAGGGAACTACTGTAAAATACACTTATTTATAAGGTGATTGATGATGATTTATAGCTGAGATACCCGGCGCCGCTCCGGTCAATTTAATTTTGGAGATTAACCCGGGCGGAGCCTCTTAACTTTCCAAACTACACAGGATCACCCGCTGGACTAATCTGAATAATGCCCGTATATTTCATCGAAATCGTTCCAGCCCTTTTGGAGGGCATAGGGCACATACGCACATACATACATATCCAAACACATCGAATTTTATAAATAAGGTATCGTGCAAAGCTGTACAAGTATAGGCTTGCAAGTTTATAGTTATTTTTGCAGCTTTCTTTCTCTAATTAATGTGTCCTTGCTTAACGGTCGATTCTGCAAAACTATCACGTTCTTTGAAAAAAAGCGACATATGTACGTATTTTGTACGAAGAGTATTTTGTTTACCTCTTTTACTTAAGGTCGGCCCGTACGACTCCCATACAAACATAGTTTACTACTAATTTGAAAACCACTGTTTCAACTTACTTGATATTTGGTATCTAATATTAGGCTACAAATATCTGTGTCTGCATGTCTTTGTTTTTTCGGTAAATGTATTCTGGGTCAAACCACAGAGAAAACAACATTCGTATGAAGATTTTCATTTTGCTTTCATTTCATTCGGTTTGGACTTTTCAAAAAAACAAAAACGTGCATACACAGATATTTGTTACCTGATATTAGATATTAAATATTCATTTAATTGGTATGGCTGTTTCCAAATGATTAGTAAACTACGTTTGTATGGGGAGCATAGCTTACGGGCCGTTCTTAAGTTGGCAAAGTAGTTTTAATTGGAAATATTGTTTATGTGACTGGACATGCATGCCTAATAGCACACATACTATCAGAAAAGAAAGATAGAAGTTAACGGGGGGAGATTTTAACCAAGACTTGCTAAAAGGCTGCGCTAAGCTACACGTCATGATAATAACACACGGGAACTAAGTGCCATATCAGGACCTCCCTTATCTTGCACGCCTACATTGAACTAAATTTAAAACATGGAGAATTTATTGCCGCTTCGACCATCGCTCATTTCATGCGATGGTGCCAGCCCGGACCACCTAGTAGGAGAAGAGGACCTACGGTTTGGACCTAAAATTACTTACACAGATTCCGAACCATGGAGCAGCTCGTATTCGTGACGAAATGCACTTATCCAACTCAGAAAGAGAAAGAAAGTGGTGCCGAACTACAAGCGACCGTTCCTTAGTTGTCTCTTATGACATTCATGGGAAGAAACACAGTGGGCCCAATTGTTTTATTTTAACGTGCCGGATTCCGGACAGCACATTCATTTGAAATGAGGTTCCAGAACGCGTATCTGATATCGGTTAGATTCTACACTGAGAAAAAAATATTGTTGGCCCAACAAAGAAACTTTAACCCTGGAGAGCCGTCATAGTGAATTGGTTGCAATGACAACCTTTATTTTGTCGACCATATATACAATGTAACAAAGTAATTCTAGCAAAACATACTAGACATTGTTGCGCTCGCAACTTCCACTTTGTTATACTAAAAAACAGTGACCAAAGTTGTTACAGTAACAAATACGACTTTGTTTCAATGACAAAAAGCAATTGACAAAATAAAAGCTGTCCTGAGAAATAAGCTCGATTCGTTATAATAACAACTTATTTTGATGCTTCAACAATATTTTTCTGACAACGTGATTTTTGTCACTTTGTCAGCCTACTTTTTTCTCAGTGTATCTACGCCTTTCAAAGTCCTGCTCATTTCGTGACTCCTAGCTGTGTTTTTTTTATGCAACCTGACATGGATGGCTAATACCACTTAACTACCGTTATCATATTAGCCCAATACACCACATTCCCGAAGGAATTTAAAGTCTTTAATATGGAAACAAAAAATATAAAACGATACCGTTTCGGTTACGGCTATTCTAGGGTCCTATGTCGCCTTAAAACATTTATGGTAACACGATTATAAGAACCATAGATAAAAAGGGAAGATATATGGCATCGAGCGCGCCTGGTTTGGGGACCGCTATCTCCTATTTTATAAAACTACCAATCCAACTTAAACGTACATGCCACATGCAAACATAGCCGCAGACGTATTGGAGGGTTTGTGTGGGTGGGAATTGACTTGACGAACGCTATTTTAGAGCACATTCGCGCGCGGTGGCAACGTTTTGACTGTGTGGCATCTGACGCGCCGCCGTATTACTATACAACTATATGGTCATTTTGACCAGATAGCGGAGACGCGATTCTCCTTCTTTTCTCTTCAGTGATAAGTTGTAACTGTTAGTAACCGTAACTGCATCTGATAATAAATACGACAGGGTTCTCCGAGAACTTTGGAAAGTACGTTCCCATACATATTGGCTAATGATAAAAAATATGACAAATCCGAGTGCGATGATAAGTAAACAATAAACAATACACAGTTTGTATGGGGGACGGCATAGCCCCATTCAACGTACAGTGGTGGCAGCGCCGGCGAGTGAGTTCGCTAACGGAAGCGAAACGCTTACTATTGATGTTTTTCGAGTTCCAACGACATGACGTGTCGTTTATGTAAGAACACGTAAGAACTTCACAGGATCATTGGATGTCGCGCGTCATGAATCCGTTAGCGTACTAAGTATAGTTAGGTACAACTTTTCCTCTAACTCGTGGCTACGTTACGAAAGAGTTTCGATCGCCACTCCCGTCCTTCCATGCTCGATGGTACTGCCATTGCAAAGGAATTATGTACCACTATTAAGCCCTACCATCTAGTAGGGAAAGGGGAACTACAGTTTTACATGGATTCCGAACCATGGAGCCCGCATTAGTGACAAAATACACTTAACGAACTCTGAAAGAGAAAGAAAGTGGTGCATGTCGGGGCGAAGAATTGAACCCAGACCTCAGAAGACGAATAGATCGGTATTCAAAGGTATAATATTTAAACCGAGTTTTTATGGAAGCTGAAATGGATTTATTTATTTATTGGTTCACATACAGGGTTATACATTATAGACATTGAAATAAAAAATAAACGTATAGTAATACAGCAATGTACACCCTACTACGTTGTGAACACTGCATGCTTAATTTATGACTATTTAACAAACAAAAAAGAAATTGAAATAAAATATAATATAATAAAACAAAACAATTCGTAAAAAAAAACTATAAATGAGAAACAAAAATAATATGAATAAAATACAAAAAAATATTCAGTCAAAGCAAGTAATTTGGAAAAACACTAAATAAACACTAAATATAATCTATTTTAACATATGGAGTTTTCCCTTTTTTATTTTGGTGAAAGGGTCCGCGAAATGTCGAATTCATCCTTGCATGCATTGCATCGCGTACACATTCTGGATATTAGTGAATGTGACCCAACATTTGTTCGACAACGCTCAATAAAGAAAGGGTTTTGACCTATTTCCCTAAAATTCAACCTGGGAACGGATGGATGGCTAATACTACATAACTACCGTCATGATATTAGTCCAATACACCACACCACAGAATAAGTAATTGACCACACTTGGTGTAGTAAGAAATTTGGTGCCACGCCAGGACCGTCCCTTTATGAGCACGGCTATACTGGAAAACTCGGACAATTTCATCCAAAGCGGTGGGTAAACCCGGGCGGGCTTACGCCTACCACCTAGTAGTAAGTGTAAGTACGAGTAAGACCGAGATCGATTCTTGGTAATACCCATTTGCATGCCACGGAGTATTTGATCGGAAAAGAAACTGCGAGTCTGCTCCATTTTTCCCAGCGCATGCGCATGCTGAATCCCAAGCGAGCGTCTTCGTAATACATCAAATGTTATTTTTATACGGACGAAGACGGAATCGTAATGCACCGTATATAAAGGCGATGCGTTCCGTGTTTGTGTCACATTACATTTTTGCTTTCTCGCTGAGTAGCACCTCACATACCAAGCAAAATGTTCTCCTTTGGCAAGGTAAGGTCTTTACTTTAAAAGTTTCTTAAAATTATTAAAAATTACACACAAACTATTCATCCCCTGCTAAGATAAATTATATCAATGCCGGTAATTTGGTGATAAGTAGAGATGGATGCACTCTCTCATTTTTAGGGTTCCGTACCCAAAGGGTGCCAACGGAACCCTATTACTAAGCCTCCGCTGTCCGTCCGCTCGTCCGACCGTTCGTCTGTCACAGGGCTGTATCTCATGAACCTTAATAGTTAGGCAGCAGATTTTTTTACAGAGTGTGTAATTATTATGCCGCTATAACAACAAATAGGTCAAATTTCAAAATAATAAAAAATAAACAGGGCCCCCATATTGTTTGTTGTTGTGTACGGAACCCTTTGTGTGCGACTCATACTCGCACTTGTTCAGAACAGTTTTTTAATGTTCCTTTTTCAAACGAATATGTTTTAATAAGTTAAATAATAATCAATTCACTCTTTTTCCAGGTGTGCATGGTCCTGGCGGCGGCAGTCTTGGGCGTCCAGTGCAGCGGGGTTCCCGGACCTCTTTTGGCCCCCGCTCCAGTCGTGGAGGGTCCGGTACTGGCCCGCGCGGCCCCCGTGCTGGCGCCCGCTCACGTCGGCTACGCCCACGCGGTCCCGCAGAACATACCCCCGTACGCCAGCCAAATCAACGTGTTCAACAGGGGATTCGCGGCGCCCTACCTCGCTGCGTCAGCCCCGTACCTCGCTGGGCCCTCTCCGTACCTCGCTGGGCCCGCTCCGTACCTCGCTGGACCCGCTCCGTACCTAGCCGGGCCCGGAGCGATCGGAGCGAGTCCTTACGCGTTCGGTCCCGCGCCTTACGCTGGGCCTTTCGGAGCGGCGCCCTTCGCCGCGCCGGCGCCTCTCGTGGGTCCGTCGCCTTACGTAGCCCCCGGACCCTTTGCTGCGCCCTTCGTGGGTGCGTCGCCGTACGTGGCAGGGCCCGCCCCATTCGCGGGCGGAGCGGCCGTCCCGTACGGGGCGCCGCTGGCCGTAAGGGCTCCCATAGTGGGCCCCATACCTGTCTGAGGAGAACTGATTAGAACATTAAGATTATATTGTTGTTATTTAATTTTAAATTTTTGTATGGAAATTATATGAGATGAACTATATCTATGCCAGATATTTATTTTGAAAAACGGTGTTCCTGTTTTATCAAATTCTTTAATATCCAAATATTTATTCCAGTTGATAATACAGTAATATACTACAGGTATTATCTGGTATTAAAGCCTTCATTAACTTAACAACTTTTTCGGTTGTATTAAGCCATCGTCAAGTTTGATACAGATAAAAAGCATCAAGCCATCATTATTTCGTGCTAACTATAGGAATAATACCACTGAACAATCCTGTTCCCAAAGAAAAGTGCATTAAATGTGTTTTACTAACACTAAGCAACAAATAATATACTCATTAATTTGAGTTTCAGCGACATTTACATTTGAAGCATTGTAAATAATATCAACGGTAATGTCGTATCCATTAAATACATAAAATTATCAAATAATATACTGTAACAACGACTGCAGGGAAGCAACAATTATTACAAAAGTCTCCCGCAATTATTCCCTGCATAAATTATTTAAAACTATCGAAATTACATGAGCGTATATTACAATGTAACATTTCATTACAATGCATTCGCGTAATATCAGAAAGGTCCTGGCATGGTACCTAGTTCACATGCGGTGTAATGGGTTTATGTCATGACAGTATTAGCCATTCATTTTAAGTAACATAAAAAAATATTGTGGAGTACGGAGGATAGTGTTGTACGGATTGATTCTTTTTGTCTAAAATGTTATTAGAATAGTTTTGTAAATTAAAAATTATTAAAAATTTATAAATTGTGTGCTCATGTAGTTGTTCGTAATCCCCAGCAGTTCGAAAACTGTAACTGAGGTTGAAATAGTGAATGGTACATCGATTGCAACAATTTTAAAAAAAATGTCCGTGTTTTCCATCCAGTTCTATGTAGCCGTGTTCATAAAGGGAAGGTCTTGGGCATGGCGCCGTATTGCTTCGGGAATGTGGTTTATTGGGCTAGTATCATAACGGTAGTAGTGTGGTATTAGCCATCCATGTCAGGTCGCATAAAAAAAACCTCATAAGGTCAAACGATTAGTGCCTGTACGTAATCTAAGAATTTCAGAAGAGATGCATACATTTTTTCATCAATAGGTTTGGCCCTCCGGGTAGGTTAGGTAGGCCCAACCTACCAGGAGATGGGCACCGACAGTTTTACATGGATTCCGAACCATGCCAAAGTGGGGCATGAACGGGGCGAAGATTTGAACCCATTGATGGCCATAACCGTGCCAACTTTATTGCAATACCTGACAATACAATGCATAAATTTATACAAATTTAGACAATTTTATCAATGACATTCACATTTTTTAAGAAAATACGCTTTAAGAAATGTAGCTTTCAGACTTAAGTTTTCGGGCCATAATGTTATCATCGATGGCGCCGCCAGGAAACTTTAAACTTCTATTTTTTTGATACACATGTTGTGCTAAAAAATGTGTAACAATCATCCATTTGTCAGTGATGTGCGTTAAAATTTACATGTTAACGTGCGTTCGGGAAAAACATTTATTTGTTATTGATAATTCTCCGGTAAGAAAATGAGATACAAGAAAATTTAGCCTATTTATTTAAAATTCAAACACCGAACTCAATGTTATTTTATAGCGACAAGCTCACCTCCGCTTTTATTTTGGGAATTCTCCTTTAAACAATATTTTGGGGTACATATTTCTGTTATACAAAGAAAAATATAGATCAGTGTAAAACATTTTATTTAATTTTATTTGAACAATGTACAGTCTTCTGAACTTAAATTTAAATTATTCTACGACTCAGATATAACAAGTTAGACAATTAGACTAGTTAATTTCCAACATATTCTCGGTTTAACTACCAAGCCCACTGTTTAAATGCTGGTGCACCGACCAACGCTGAAGGTGCAGGCCCTATAAACTTATTGTACACGTGTATGTGATTCGCGTGAGGCGATAGACTGTACGGAACCGATCTTGTGAACGCAACAGGGGGCGCCAACACGGGACCCGGAGCTGGTGCGAAAATTGGTGTCCGAGCTGGCGCAAAGACTGGAGCTGGACCGTGCGCAAACACCGGGGCTGCTGCTGGTGCAAATACTGGGGCCGGTGCTGACGCAAAAACTGGGGCCAGTGCTGGAGCAAACACTGGTGCAGGCGCGAATGCAGGAGCCGGAGCGAAGACAGGGGCAGGAGCAAAGGCAGGGGCTGGTGCTAAAACTGGTGGTGGTGAAAATGCAGGCACGGCTGGCAGAGGTGCGGCGAATCGTGGGTATACTTGCGGAGCGAACGCCTGGACGGCTGGAGCCACTGCAGGGAACGCCGGTGCCACCGCGTGAATAGATCGCACACCGTGTGGAAAGTTGTAGTATGGAGCATAGCGGACGACAGGGTACGATGTGACCGAAGGCAGGATGTGTGCGTGTCCTATTCCACTACCATGGGAACCGACCACCAAGGCCGCGAGTATTGATATCTGGAAAAAGAGTTCAAAATATTAAATCTCATTTATCGTTTAGAATACATTCGTAAAGTTATTCATAATACACGTATTAGCTTTCTTCGGTTGATCGTGTATACGTCAAAACTATTCGTACATAAATCGAGATACTGCATTTATTAAAACATAATTTCCACAGGTAAAATTGGCGATATCTAAGGATTGTTTTAAGCTATGTTTCATCAAGAAGTGTCATTTAATCAAATCAGTACTGAGCGAGCGAAATCTTTTGGAAAAATATTGTACGAAAAGCGTCCCTGGGGAGTTGGAAAAAATCAGCAAGAAACTTACTAATCTGAGTCCAGACATTGTGTGTGGTGTACCGGCGGACCGGATTTATCGAGTTTCAAATGTAGACTGATTTGACAAATGGATCACGTTGCGTTTTATACTTCATACAGTTCCACACATTGCGCAGTAGTCGCGACGACATAATTTCACTTTCCTTGGTCGGCTAGGGTGAGACGCGCGAATATAAATTAGGCTCGAGGACACTCGTCGATGACCACACATCATAACGGTTGCGTTAAAGGCTGCTATGTCATCAGAATTATTCTTATATTTACGTACCTTACTGTTTTCAAAACGGATAAGGGGATTTAGAAAAATGTTATTTGCACACTTATAAAGTTAGTAGAATAGGATTAGTGCCTTAAAGTCTATTACTTTGTACGATTCGGACAGGTTTAAAACCCCTTAAGAGAAGTATATAAATGCATAAGATTCTTTCCTTAGTTGAGTTTTGTCAGTACATTTATTTGTATTGTTAAATTGTAAATATTAATCGAATTTTGCATCTATTTAATCATTTGATTCACTTATACATAAGAATACGGTTGCAAAATAGAAAAAAGACTTAAAAATCCCAGTATTATTTATTTAAATTATAAAATTTTCAAAGCCATATCGATAGGGTTGAATAATTCATTAATAGTTTTCCATTAAGGATGCACAACCTCTACAATTACAATACTCCTCTACTCCTTCTCATAGACAGTAAAAGACAAAACATGATTCATCTATTATTGGTAAACGTGTAGGTACAAAATTTATACACGCCCAGAACTCTGCGGGTGTCGTGAATAACACTAGATTTGCATGCCATGCACGTCCGTAAAATGATTCTATCGTAATGGCCTCAATGACAGTGGTTACATAAATGCTCCAAATTATCACGGCGGGTATTGACAAGCTACGATCAGCCCAACGCGCCGCATAGGAACTAGGTTTACTGACAGGACCTTCCTGATATCGCGTGAACTCAATGGAAAACGCGGAAAACTTTTATCGCCGTTTCAACCATAGTTATTTTGTTTCTTTTACGGATTTATATCTCTTTATATATACTGCTAGAGGTACTATGTACTACGAGTTGCTACATAACTAACGAGACATAAATAATCGTACTATCGAAACAATGTCATCCTTTCCAATATACTTATATGAAGAAAGTAATGGAACTTAATGAACATTTTCAAAATAAAAAAAAGAATTCAAAGAAAAAAACTAAATGTAGTAACAAATACTTAATGATTGCTCATTTTAAAATAATTCTAGTCTAAAAAGGATTAAAAAGGTGAGTAAGTCAAACACGAGTAAATCTTTATCAAAATAACTTGTCTCCGAGTTTGTGTGGGTTAAAAACAAAATTGAATTCCAAGTTCTATAAAATTAAATAAAGTTTCGTTCTATTTACCATATCTTCATGTTGTATACATAGAAAGCTGTATGTAGTGGTGCATATGCGAAGACAAATAATGGAAACAAAAATCCTTTGCATTATGGTACAAAATGTTGTGTGCGGACTCAATTTTTTCAAAATAACCATCATAATAAAAACCGGTCAAGTGCGAGTCGGACTCGCACACAAGGGTTCCGTAGCATCGTATAAGATTTTATTGATTTGCGATAACATAGACGTTCCTTGTATGGAGGCCCCCTTTTATATTATTTGATTTTATTATTATTATTAGTTCTTACAGCGGCAATAAAAACACACACTCTGTTAAAATTTTAACTGACTACCTATTACGGTTTATGAGATACAGCCCTGTGACAGGCAGACGGACGGACCGACAGCGTAGGCTTAGTAGTAGGGTTCCGTGGGCACCCTTTGGGTACGGAACCCTAAAAACCAACTTTATGAATTTAAACCCATATACGTGTGGAAAAATGGGGAAATGTATGAAAGCTTTTCAAAAGTAAAATTGGTTCCTTAAACAATCTGAATTAGAGACCTCGGTAGGTTGATGTTTAGATCATTTCTTACTCATTGAAAAGATAATTCTGAGTTTCCTACTAATGTGTCAATTGCTAATCAAGGATAATTCCACAGATTACTTGAAACTATTTCGCAGTAAATCGCGATGAAAATATCCGTAATTGAGGTAAATGATAAATGTTTAACGGTATTCCAATAATAAATCCATGTTATTGAGAGATGTAAGAAAAAACAGTTATTATTTGGCATTGTATTTTATTTAAAGTAATATAAATGTAGATTTTATTTACAAAATTGGTCTAAACGAAGGAAATTATTTGACAGCAAGCACCGGAGCGGATGCCGCAAAATACGGCGCAGCGTACGGTGACGGCGCGACGAGCGGGGCTGGGACCGGCGCCAGGGGAGCGGGGGCCAGGTACCTGGCGAACGGGGAGTACGCTCCGGCCACCAGGGGCACCGGCGCCACGGCGCGGGGCGCGAAGTACGGGGCGGCAGCGGGGAGGGCGTACGGCGCGGGGGCCGCCAGCAGCCTTGCGGCGGGCGCCAAGGGGACCGGAGCGGCCACCAAGGGTGCCGGAGCGGCCACCAAGGGTACCGGAGCGGCCACGAAGCCGTTGTAGTTCCTGGCGTAGTACTGGGAGCTGGCGGCCGTCACCACGGGAGCAGGCGCGGCGAGAAGAGGGGCCGCCAGCGCTACACTAGGCTTGGCGGCGGCACAGCACGCCATCGCCAATATAAGACACGCCTGAAAGTTTCAAATTGAATATTACATTGTGCACGCAATAAATATGATGGCGAATTTTTACTCAAAAACATCTTGATGTATGAGATTTTATTTGAACAATTATTAAATTGTTACCATGTAAGCCCAAATAAAAATTTGTTTGCAATTGCCAAAAATACACGTTCAACGACTTAAAATTGTACTAGTCATCCATACTAATATTATAAATGCAACAGTCATTCTGTAAGTATCTTCATTTTTATTTTTAATAAAATGCTGTTTTGTTTTGTTAAATATGTTATGGTTAAGTTATTCAAAATTCAAAATTAATTTAATCCGTGATTTTCAGTTGATACTAAATACAAACCAATTTACCACATCGTCAAAATTATTAGGTCTACATAATATGTATTCATGTATTTCAATATGTATTCATTATCATTCTGTTATTATTACGCATGCTCTTCGATATAATCAATGCGCATGCTGTGTTCGCCTCTTGTGGGGTGTGCACGAACGCTATATTTGTGTAACACATCTCCTTTTGTAAATTGTACATGTATTACCCTGTTGGCGAACCTTAATAAAGAAGAAAAAGAAATAAATAAAATTAAAAAAAATGTCTGTTGCGTTTTCACGCTTAAGCCGCTGAGCCAATTTTGGTGAACGTTCATATATAAAGAGAGTCTGGTCCTTGGGTAACAGGGGGATGAGAGTTTGTATGGGGAACGCATATAACATAAAATGGTCAGGCCAACATCAGTCCGAAACGACATTGACCCGATCGAAGCCGGGTACCTCAGCTAGTTGACTATAAATAAAAAAAATGTATGCTTTGAAAATGAGACCGTTTGACTGAAAACAACTGACTAGCCATAATATGAGCGAAGAGACTGGGGTTGTGTTCAACGTTGTAACGTTATCTTTACATAATTCTGTCTAGAACTTGTCCTTGTCATGTCATCTACAAAGGGTACCTTCATTTAAATACAAAATACCGCGGTAAGATTACTTACAGTCTACTAAACTTTAATTAGTAGACACTGCGCTTATAGTTAATGTCAACGAAACAATTTAATCTTTGGGGCGTTAACTAGTTTTTGCACAAGTTTGAATAGTCTAATATTTATGTTGATATTCTAGCAAATGTCTACTAGATTCCTTTAACGGATAGTTCAGAAAGACCTAAGTTATATATATAAAGGGTTTTCTTGCTACAAACCTGGTTGAACATTTTATTTGTGACTTTTTCTTCAGCTCAAACCGGACGAATGATGCCTCTGCCAAGATCGGCTTAAACTTTTATACGCGGCGGCGCCGCGTCTTGCAACACGCGCTGCGTCGTGACGCCACGCGTCGCGACAGATGCAACACGCGCCAGATGGCAATCGCATCCTTACTGAATACGTTATTGCGTAGAAATAGGCCTAAAATGTGGTACGATTGTCCGCGAGCAACGGTTGCGATAGTTGACTTTGACCTATACGCTTCTGTACTTATTGTGTATGCAATCGAGTTATCCAGTTTTCTTAAAAAATCTTTATCCTTTATTATGATTGTAGTAAAATGGGAGTTTATGTAATTAGTGGCTATTTAGCATAACGTAACTTGTTATTAAACGGTGGTGCCCCCGCACCTAATAATGCAACCTAACTTTATGTGCAACCGTAAATCAAGTTAGGTTAGGTAGCAAAGGGTGACGTTATTCTAACCGAGACCCCGTTATGTCAGGGGGGGCTGTCATTCGGTAGATAGTGCCGCGTCTCATATCGCTTTGGTACCCTTATTTTAGGAGCTGGGGAGTGCTACGTGGATGATGTCCACTCCCCATTCTCAGTCTCTATATGTCCCTATCATCACGCTGGGGAGTGAACCGTGGACGATGTCTACTCCCTATTCTCAGTCTCTATATGTCCCTGAGTATATCTCCAGCATGGTGTATGATATACTTATCCAACTCGAAAAGAGAAAGAAAGTGTTGCATGGACCCATGACCCATCGCATGAGAAGTAAGGCCTCGCGCCCGTAACGATGGGCGGCACAAAGTATGTTTTGAAATGACCAAGCCACAATTGCTTTTTAGTTAGCCGCGCACAAGAAAGGGCAAGGTTCCATCGTCCCTTGGTATCTTGGTTATACCGGTGAAATTTGTATTTTTTTAAGCTAGACCCTAAGCATACACATATATACACACCTTCACGCCGCTATCCCGGAGGGGTGGGCAGAGATGATAGAGCGCCATACGGTACGATCGTAGCACACTTCTTTCGCTTCATCTGCGAGACATACATCCTTTTATACATGACCTACGATTACGGGTGCTACGGACCTGACCTTAAGAAATATCACATCGATTTGGTCGCGATACGTTCGCCTACGCCGCCCGGGCACGAAAATGTCACTCACTTCTGCTCTGTTAATTTGTTTCGTCATACTTTCGTCACTCATTCGTTCTAAAAATCTTATTCTCTCTCGCCTACTAGCTGTCAAGCATGGTGCACGCATGCGCCGCGTCCCCGCAACGTTTCATCGTGGAGCTCCTCTTAGGGCTCCACGCGCGCAACCCGCCGCGCGCCTGACCACGCTGTGTCGTCTCGCCTCGTCGGGGCGAAGTGCTGTGCCGCCGAACTCTGTCCCGGGACCCGACGCCTAGGAGCTGGTGCTGCTGGAGGTAGGTGACTGGTCCCACTCCTCTGGTGGCCCGCTGTGATGTCCCGAGGCTACCGGGCATCGCCCTCCTTCGCTCGTGAAGTGCGACCTGCCTGGGCGCGTACAACTATTAACTTAAGTAACTTATCAATAACTTCCAACCGAAATTGGTTGTGAGGATTAAAGGCAACAAATAGTTGTAAAAAATATTTAATTTTATAACCAAACTAGCTGAGGTTTCCGCTCCGCTCACGCCGATTTAGCTTTTAACATTCGCCCGAGCGCAGCCCGTAAAATGTGGTTTTACCTTTGATATTTTCCAATTTGATTTTCCAAGCGCCCCCTACTTGATCTAATTCCTATAATATATATATATTATATATATAATAATCTTCTTCGGACTTCGAGGAATATTAAATCTCAATTGGTCCAGCCCACGGAGGATAGCTACCTCTGTCCTCCGTGGTCCTCGAGTTTGAGCTTAGCAACACATTTAGTAATATTATTTTTTAATTTATGATATTGGATCATTGATTGATTGATTAATTTCACTTGACACCATTACAATAACAAATCAAAATAATTTCCAAGTTTATCGATTAAATTTTTGGGGTGTGTTCTAATATTACCCGATGATCACAGATTTCACTGATGTAGATTATCACTAAGTGGCATCTACTCTTAGGTTGTTCCACGGTTTCGCCGGAACTATGTATATGTAAGTTGTTGATTATTGTGTTAGGTATGTATAGAGACAGCACTATATGCAACCATTTAGAATTTAGTGTATGCTCCGGTTAAAGTACGACGTTGGTTGAAGTCCGAAATATTTTTTTCCTTGAAGGTGACTAACATTTTCAAGTATACCCGTATCGAGTGCACTAATTTCGAGTTTATGGTAAAAAAAAGATTGCCTAATCGATTTTTTCAATTATTTCATACAAAAAATATGTTTAAAGTTAAACTCTTCATTAGTGCATTCAACATAGTACATAATCCAATAAAATTCGGGTTTTAACCGTAATATGTTACGGTTAAAGCCCAATGTTGGTTAACGACCGAAATATTGTTTTTCCTTGAGCTAAGATCTTCAAGATATAACTAACTGTGTCGAAAGCACTAATTTAGAGTCAATGGTAAGAAACCAAAAATACCTTAACTTATTTTTATCGACTTTTTTCAAACAAAAAAAAACATTTTAAAGTTCTATTTTTTTTCTTAACATCGACTCTTAATTAGTGCACACAACATGAATATAAGTGTACAAATGCAAAAAAAATCAAGAGAAAATAGTTTTAGACTTCGGCCTTTAACCGTAATACATACACAAATTACAGAATCCTACTGGTAACCCAAAGATAATCACAGCCGTATATCTTTTATAGAATTCAGATGATCATGAGCCATGTAACATGAGCGGCTTGTAGCTCAGGGGCTTGTGAACTTGCCTTTCATGCCAGAGGTCGTGGATTCAAATTCTGGCCCCGTTTATGCACCACTTTCTATCTCTTTCCGAGTTGGATAAGTGAGTTCCCCTGTAGGTAGTTGGGTTAAAGCCCGCCTAGGTTGGTACCATCGCATTAGATGAAAATGTGGCCGAAACGGCAATGAGCAATTTACGTGTTTTCAATGCAGTGTAACTGTGCTCACAGATGAAACGTCTTGCACCTGCTGTGTGTTGGGTTAATAATCCAATCATTTAAGCAAAAAATGAGGGTCAACCGCGAAATGAGAGGTAACAAGTTGTGAACTTATATAAACCTTTAATTTTGCATTCTCTAACTTGTCTCAACAGTCTCATAAAATCTCATATCCGCGTTTTAAGATAATCAAGGTCAAAGAACACAAAGATCTGTTTTTCGCATATATCTAGCTTTCTATAGTTTAATGTTATTTTTTTCTGTTATCAAATTGTAGAATATCAAATTTTGTAAACATTTTGTTCGAACTCATACTCTTATATACTCTCATACGGTTAGCCAAGATAGAGCGCGCAGCAGGTAAATTACAGTATTTTTTTAAAGAGTGGCAGCTTAAGCTGTTGTTCATATTTGTACGTTAATTTTGGTCCAGTTAAAAGATCGGTTAGTCAATTTAATCATGCTTATGATGTCAGTTTCGCTATTCCGTTGAACATATATGGGTTTTTCTTATGACAAAACGGCCTTGAGACCTAAGCCCAAATAGACGTCACCTCGCAAAACCACGCACAGCGAGGTACCATGTCATCCAGTTTTCGAAATATTTTAGAAGATACATAATGTGATAAATATTATTTTCATGTTAATATTTTAAAGGTTGGTAGATTTTTTACCTTTCATTTTTAATGTTTACTTATTTCAAATATAATACTGCGGAAACAGCGAGTCTTTGATTGCTTGAATGAAATTGCAAAAATCTACTTTAACAGTTCTACAATAGAAATAAGAAGTACAGAAAAAGTTCGCAGGGTGAATAGGAAATAAAAAAACAATATAAGCTCTTCATAAATATTAACATTTAATAACATGTAGATTTATTATTATTTTCGAGGGGGTCTGGTCACATTGTTAAACCTTGGTATCCGTAATGTTGTGGGCTCTACATCTCTAGACCTCGGCTTTTGTAAAACTCCTGGATTATTCGCTCTGGTCGGCTCCGAATTGTAAGCTGTCAGCCGGCCATGGGCTTTCACAGGGGACAGTCTAAGCTGGCCAGACGGCTGAAAAGGCCTCGCTGGCACAAAAGTATGCAGTTGTCGAAGGGCAGATGAAAATCTTATTGGGGGTGGTGCAATGTAAGCTAGAGGCACTGGTACTATTTCAACCGATGTTTTCGTTGGTGGCTGCTTAAACTGTAACTGCTGTTCTCTTAGCAGCTGCTGTTGTCTTTGTTGTTGTAGCTGATTTAGCAGCTGCTGTTGTTTGATAAGTTGTTGTTCATTAAGGTAGCGTTCTTGTTTTATTAAAATCTGCTGTCTTATTATTTCCTGGTGTTGTTTTGCCAAAAAATGCTGCTGTTGTTTGAATTGCTCTTCGAAGTTATCTGGCGAGTTAGATGGCTGCTGATTGACGGTTTCCGAAACCGTTGATGTTTTGGTGACATCCAAGTTCGACGTTGACTCGAAATTAGAGTTTGAAGACACCGTTGTCTTAGTGGACTTTTCTCGGTTTTGAAGTTGCGGAGCACTGTTTTCGCCAAGAGGGAGGAACTGAAATTGTGGAGTTACGATTTCTCCAGGAATGGGTACGGGGGCGTTAATGAACAGCGGTTGTATCAAAGCCTGCGCTGTGGCGATGGCAACGACGGGTCGTATTTGGTCATCGGTAGGTCGTGGATGCGGTGCTGTGGTCACCGCAGTGGGCTCGGTGGGCAATGGGGCCACCACGATGGGAGGAAGTGCTGGAGCGGGGACACGAGGCGGTGGTGCGGCGAAGACCGTCGGTGTCTCCACGAGCCGGTTGAAGGTGCGCGCGAAGTATTGTGAGCTCGTGGCGGCGACGATCGGAGCTGACACAAGATGGCCGACTCCTGACCCGGCAGCTTCGAGCCAGAAAAGCGTAGACACTATTGCTAATATCTGTATTGGAAGACACATATTTTTTGATTAATTACCAAAAGACTTGAATTAATAAAATAAACATTGAAAATGTTTTTTTTTGCATTGAAATTTCGATATATTTACATGAAAAGAAGTGTTTCAAGAAATCTGAGGTAAATTCTCATAGCAAAAATTACCGCGACGCGCGACGTTCCAAATCTCATTTGCAATTTTATTTATTGCTATTGCTATATCCAATACACTATTGCCATTGATTCATAGTAAAATTATGTTTAACTATATACAAAATTATAACTATATTCATTATACGTGACTCATATATTTTTTTTTTATTTATTCATTATATGCATATTAAGAGTATATAGGATATGTACAATAAAATGTATGCCTCATGTATGCATTGCTACTCAACAAGGTGTAACCCGTTGTAGGGTTTTAGAATCATTTGCGAACTCAATTAGTAACATTATGATATTGCCCTTGATTACATAATATTGTAAATGTAGAATCATCGTTTGACACCAAAATAAGTTGCGTACTCAATTATAATTAAGATATTCCCCACGATTATTAGTAAAAGTATGGCGAATTCATATCTGAACCGTATACATGTTCTTTATGAAAGTCAAGTATATTAAATCGATTTAAAAAAAATGTATACCATGGTACCCATCTTCGAGTGTACGGACTGATCTTCAACCCAACAGTGCGAGTGTTAGAAAATTGACGGGTCACTTATATACAATGGTAGCAAATTTCGCATGTACCATGAAGCAACAGCGGTGTGCCGGAATACCTAATGCCCGACGTAAGGACCTCGATGGACCTTGTCTGTACCTACCGTCTTCTTACCACAACGACTTGCGAATAGTAATTTCTCTCTATCGAATATGTGGAAACAAATGGAGCTCACTCCATTGTATGCACTCTATATTCAATGAATGCCATGGTGTCCGAATCGCCTAATTTACATTGCGTGATATAAAGGGATTTCTTCCGTTTGTACTCGAATGCAATACGTAACTATTTAACCTTACATACTAGGAAATTTACTGGTCGACAATAAAGCCTTTAGATTAGCAAATAAACCGTAGAAAGTATTGCATACATCTGTTTCAATTAGGTCAGTGTGGTTAGGCCATAATGTCTTCGCATGTAATGTGCATGACCCTAGTCCTATCCTTGTTCCCCGCATACACATGTCCCTCTCACTCTTTCACCTGATGGGGCGAATATTGACAGCGTCTGCTGAAAAGGCTGAAAGGCCCAGCTGTCAGTGCAATTTTTGATACCGCGATGCACGAACACGCCATGTCATCGTAGCACCGATTCCCCCGCCAAAACTATCTCGCCGCCGCCGGGTCCTTAGGTACCCAGGAGTACCTCGCCAGTACCGCGTGTGCTCGAAACTCGAACAATCCAAGGGACTTTCTGCGCTCTTCATCGTCGAGGACGCAGCGCTTCTGAACCGCATCCTGTGGGAGAAGGAGAAGCGTGGTGGCAACCCGCACACTTCTGGAAGTCTCCATCGTGGTGAGTCGTCCCACCTTCATTTATCCAACCCCTAGAAGATTGTGCATTGCATGGGACCACATATCTTTTATTTTTTGCGAACCTATATAGGCCTCCCTGTTACAAACCCCATTTACAAAAACCCAGCGACCTACCCGCGCCACCACAGTGCATGCATGCAATTTACAACGATAAGTTTTGCAGGATCTCATATGAATATCATATCTCATCATCCTATGTGCATTTTTTCCAGATGGCTTAATTTCGACCACGTTTCTCTAAGTGAGCCAGGCTCACACTTACACTAGGGCGGCGAAAACCATGCTGGCCGGCCAGATTCTTCTTCACACCATGTTTCAAGGACCTTTGGGGTTTATTATTAAAATGGTTTCGGATAGACAGTGTTATGAATCGCTTACTTATTTAAGTCGACGTTTCGTCCACCGCATTGTGGACTTCTTCAGGACTCGCGGCGCGACCTGGCAGACTTATAATATATATATGATATGTCGTCCAGTCAAAAATCAACTGCGAAGATTGTAACTGCGGGGGCGCATTAGAAAAAATTAGAATTTTCTTATTTCACGCGTTGAAACTTTATTGGTACATAGTCTACACTAAGTTACGTCAAAAACTGAATAGTCCGCGGATTCGATCAATACAGTAAAGAAGAATCCGCCAAGACGTACAAAACAAAACCACGTACTCAGCATACTTAATGTATCTACTTGGATGTACATTACTACCAAACACGTAGTACTTCCAATGCCTTAATCATATGAACAAAATAGTAACCACTAAACTTACTAATGCCGTTAAACCTTTCCGACGCTCATAACTGTCGTTTGCATCCTGAAATAAATTAGGTTATATGACTACCGGCGGGCGAGTACTGGCCAGAATCTATATCGAGGGCCCTTATAATGTGAATATATACTTAAGTCCCCGTTGAATGGAATAGCATTCTACTCTGGGATGATTACACAATGCGTGTGGGTGCATATTTTCACCCACGAATTAATGAACATCCCGCGCTACGGGGCGGGCTTACGTGAAGCTTGTGTGTCGCCATCATATTCGAATGATCCTTAAGCTTGAATAAATATACTTTTTAGGTTTTCGTACCCAAAGGGTGCCAACGGAACCCTTTTACTAAGCCTCCGCTGTCCGTCCGTCCGTCCGTTCGTCTATCACAGGGCTGTATGCATAACTGCTGCAGCTGAAATTTTCACAGAGTATGTATTTATTTTGCCACTATAACAACAAATAGGTAACATTAAAAAATAGTAAAAAAAATGAAAAAACGTGAGTCTTTCACGTCGTTACGGAACCCTTCGCCGCATTTTCGTACTAATCGTGCAAGTGGCAGTTGTATGTTGTAATTAAATTATATTTTTTAATAAAAATTTTTAATCAATTAAAATTTGATGAAATCTTTTATATTTTGTAAGTTTAATTATCTCATTAATTAATAAATTTTTATGTGCAAAAAAAAAGTTCATACTAAGAAAATTTTAATTGAACGTTAAATCTTTGCAGTCTATGTCACATCTTCCCCTCCAGTTAAGGTCCTGGTACTAGCCAAATCGCAAAGTTAGACGAGGCACCCCAAGTAAACTAACTAAGTCTGACGATTATAAGTGTCATCCTTACAATATATGATTCCTTGTCTAGGAATCGAATGATTTTCGTTAATGTATGTTTCCTTTTTCTATACAAAATACATTGCGGAAACGGTGTCCATTTCCGAACTTTTTTGACTAAATGTAGAAATCTAAAAGCAAATGGAATTTTTTGTTTATGCATATATGCTGTTTTTGCTTATATCTAGAAATCGAATGACTTTCAGATTTCTAATGAGAAAAATCAACTTTTTTTATTTTTATTATTATTTAAATAAATGATGGAATAAAAAAATATTAACAATCCATTATCAGTCTGGAGTTCTATTTGGATTTGCTGAAGCGTTTCACTACATATTATTACATTTGTTAAAAAGTGCATTTGTATGGCGCGAGTAGTTGGCTAGTCCTAGCGCCTTAAGGGCCTGGTACTAGCCAAATCGCAAAGTTAGACGAGGCACCCCAAGTAAACTAACTAAGTCTGACGATTATAAGTGTCATCCTTACAATATATGATTCCTTGTCTAGGAATCGAATGATTATCGTTAATGTATGTTTCCTTTTTCTATACAAAATACATTGCGGAAACGGTGTCCATTTCCGAACTTTTTGACTAAATGTAGAAATCTAAAAGCAAATGGAATTTTTTGTTTATGCATATATGCTGTTTTTGCTTATATCTAGAAATCGAATGACTTTCAGATTTCTAATGAGAAAAATCAACTTTGTTTATTTTTATTATTATTTAAATAAATGATGGAATAAAAAAATATTAACAATCCATTATCAGTCTGGAGTTCTATTTGGATTTGCTGAAGCGTTTCACTACATATTATTACATTTGTTAAAAAGTGCATTTGTATGGCGCGAGTAGTTGGCTAGTCCTAGCGCCTTAACTTGTAAGAAATATTTCGATTTTTAGCTTTTTTTTGCGGTCAAGCGAACCAGCGCGCCATCGAGGCGGGCAGAGAAATGAATTTATATTTATTTCTCAGTTTATTAAAAATGTGTTTAATTAAAATGTAATGACAGATTCTTCGGGGGTAAATAGATGGAGCTGTATGTAAGAAGAAATGCTGCGATTGTGAGTCTATGTATAGCTTTAGATAATATCGTTGTACACATTGCCTTGAATACGGAGGATACGTGATTGACACTCATTCGGCGATAATTTGGGTATTTTTCTGTTGACAATACTGTTATCTCAATAATTTTCGATTCAACGATATCTACAGTGAAACCGTTTTTGGTCTGTATATTCCTGCCTCCAACGAATGTCTAGACCAAATATTTTTCTGATTATTTTCTCGAAAATCTGATTGAATCTGACATAGATGTCGTTGCACCAGAAATATTTGTTTTAGTTTATGTTTTTAATCCATCGCAAGACATTCGATTCTTCAATAAATGATTCTTTCAACCGGGGTTTGTGTTTACTCGCCACCAATTAATGAGGCACTGTGACATGATGAATCAAAGACGAAATAAATAATATATATTTTATTTAACCTTTTCAAACATGTTGTAATTCAAATACACAAACGAATTTGTTGAATATATAAAGTAATAAATGGGCACAATTTCCAACTTAAATACGTTCTAATAAAACTACCTCGGTAATCTAAACATACATGCATTATATGTATAAAATAATTAATATATATACCACCAAGCTAACATTGTATTTTTTCTAGAGAAGAAGACGCCTGCAGGTCGCCGGTGCCGTGTTCGATCTTCGTGATCTGCAATGTCACAATATTTCTTATTACATTTGGTCACACACGATTAAGGGCTCGGTACCAACGACCGACCAATACTTAAATTTAACTTTTAATCGATTAAACTACGCAAAATATCTTGAGCCTCGTGCACGGAGACTTGCCTTGCCATACCAGAGGTCTGGGTTCAAATCCCCGCTCCGTTCATGCACCATCTCTTTCCGAATTGGATAAGTGCATTTCGTCATGAATGCGAGCGGTTCCTTGGATTAGAATCCATGTAAAACTGTAGTTCCCTTTCTAGGTATTCCCTTCCTAGATAGGGTTAAACCCGCTCGGGTTGGTACCATCGCATTGGATGAAAAGATTCGTGATAAATATTTTCAAAGTTCTCATGAAGGGAACGCAGGACCTTAAGGTGGCCCAACCCGCTCACCTCCCCATACAAAAGGGGAAAGAAGATCACGCCCATATTTCTTGTCAGAGATCCAAAATTTTGCTCAAAATAGCTTTATTTGATCGAACTAGATGTCTGATGACTATAGGCATTCTAAAATTGTCTTTGGTTTCTAAGTTATCAGGGCCGAAAGTTCGAATTTTTCGCGCGTTTTATACAATAACTTTGAAGGTGGATTACGCAATGATAAAGTAAGAACATCGTAAAAAGATTAGTCATCAGACATAGCTTATTTCATCAAGATTTATGATATAATTGGGTTTTTGTTAGATTTTTGACAACAGCGGTCGTGGTTTACTTTTAGCTAAAAGTCGTTTTGAAATTAAAATTTTCGTAAATCTTACCAAATCATGCACTATGCACATTGTCTTTTTTGTGGACATGTTGCATCTTTCTCATCACGGATCCTGTCTTATTCTTTGAAACAGAGAATGTCCCAGAGCGCAACAGCACGGTTTTGTTCCGTGCCCGCGAATGAGTTAGGCCCGCCGGGTTGGGCCACCTTAAGCCTAAAGCATGGCGCCTAATTCCTTCGGGATACGCTATGTCGGGCTAATAACATGACTGTTGTCATGGTATTAGTTACCCATGTCCAGTTAAATGAAAACAAAAACACTGTTTCTCAAATTTCTAGTTTTCGTAATTCATCTGTATGTGAATTGCATTTTTTCTAAAATAAACAATTATTATTATTATTATTATCCAACAATCCAAAAGGCCACCGAGCATGAATTTTTTAAGAAAAAAATGCTTATCTTATGGTGAATAAAATGGAACAAAGTTATTCGTATAGAAATTCGTCCAATTTCACGTCATTGTACTGACATGAAGTGTTTTTATGGAGATGAAAACGGGAAGTTATGAATGAAGAAAATATTGCCCAATCACATGAAAATTTAGAAAATATAAATATTTATACCAATAAAACAGTAACAGTAACTGACTTTAAGATTTTAAATTTGAAAGAAATATTTCTTCAGTAACATCCTTTAGGAGTATTTCCAAGAAATATTTCTTTCAAATTTGGTCTAAGGAAGACTTATCTATACTAATATAATAAAGCTGAAGAGTTTGTTTGTTTGTTTGTTTTTTTGTTTGAACGCCCTAATCTCTGGAACTTCCAGTCAGGTTTGAAAAAGTATTATTAAATTCGATAGCCTAATTCTTAAGGAAGGCTTTAAGCTATTGAACATCACGTAACGACCCTTAGGAGCCGAACAAAAAGAAAAATAGTCAGAGGGCGCGGAGCGAAATCGAAATCATAGCGCGGCGAGGGCCGTGACGGCGGTGGCCATCCGACGAGGACCGAGTATTGCCGAATCGACCCGAAGCGCGAGCGCGCGAAACGGTGACCAGCGTTGCCGATAACCACTCCTCCAATTCCCCGAAAACGTTCTTAGGATTCCCGGAATTCCGTAAAAATCCGGAATAGGAACCAAATTTTCATCGAAAATTTCGAATGACCAAAAAAAAAGGTCGTGCAGTCGACGGCCGTCCGAACAACTCCAAATCTAAGTTGAATCCAAAGTTGCCCCGATTGCTTTAATGTTCGATATATTTTTCGAATGAGCAAAGAAAAAATGGTAAATATAAAGGCAAAAAAACTAAATTCCCCACGAATTGGCCAATTCCCCGCAAATTTCCCAACGCTTGCATTCCCCACCATTTTCCCCGCAATACCTCAAATTTCCCGTGATTCGGGGAATCGGGGAGCGATCTGCGACGCTGGCACAGAATAACTAAACGCTGGCGACGAACATCTCGCCGGCCGCGGTTCCCGCGCCGCCTCAGTCAAGTGGCGCTCCGTGGTCGTGTGGTACACGGAGTAGTATGAGATTTTTTACGTAAATTCTTTGTATTCTTTTTATTAACCCGCGCGGTATGCTAACTTAGCGACAGCCGTTCCTTGCTACACGCATTTGTTTGGGCTTTTTAGGTTGATTGTTTAAACGCGTATTGTTAGGATAATACGGTTTCAGTTGAATGGTTTCTTAATTTTTGTTTATTAGATTAGTAGGTACTAAGCCAAGCGCGGCATTTCGAACTTTCACGGGGGATACGAAAACCATGCCGGCCGGCCAGGTGCTCTTTCACCCCATGTTTCAACGACCCCGGGGGACTTTGGGGGAAATAAATCAGTATGGAGTCGATTCCATAGTTTAGCGACCCTATAAATAAAGGATCAAAAGGATCGGATGGTATTTATTTTTAAGTGTCGGCTGGGAATGGGTGCATGCGGCGCGGCGGCAGCGCTTACTTTTACTAACTGTACCGAAGTACGGCTTGGTATTTCCTGCAACTTTAGCACTACTTGGCATCACGCTAAATCGCCGGAGGTGCGACCAATAGAATAGAATCCTTGAGAACCAATTACTCGATTTAGACGTGGATTGTATCTACGTCTAGCCTGATTCTACTAAAAACTTATAGGCTACATAATATAACGCTTCATTACCAGAAGGGTGTGCGTATTTTGTCAATGTATAGCATCTCTGGGAGCAGTCAGGTTCGAGATGGGTTACTGTTTTCGATGTTGAGGCTGGCTGTGGTGAACTTACCTACGTTACACGTTACTTAATAGGTAGGCAATGTAGCAGTGAAAGTGCAGAAAGGTTCTGGCGGCAAATGTTTTTTTTTTAAATAGCCACCAAACGTCAACGAAGCTCTAAATGGGAATTATTGGATGTTTCTCATTACATCATGCTATTTCGGCTCGAACGATCTTGATTAAATTTGGTACATGGATACATTGTCCTGGACCAGTTTGACCCTATTTTGGACCAGTCATGTGGGCTACTTTTTATCCATGAGATAATTTAGCCGACACTAACCCGAGCGGAGCCGGGTACCGCAGCTAGTTCTAACACTAAATGGGTGAACAGGAGTGGCAGTGTTTGTATGGAAAAGTATTTTGTCCTGCATGAATTCCTGCACCATTCGTGCGATTGCGATGCACTTTTGGTGCCTTTGCTAAATGGAAGGTTTCTGATAACATTTTACGTATCTCCACATAATTTCAAAACTAAATTTAACCGAGCGGAGCCGGTGACCAGAGCCAGGTTAAAATTAACATGGGTATACCTTGGTGATGCTGTTGCTTGATTAATCTCGCTTAACTATCTGCTTGAATGTCTGAATGGGTGCCGATTTCCTTGGTTCTGGGTCGGCGGTGGGCGGCTCTTCTTCCACTACTTTCACGTTGGCCTAGCTGTCCTGTAATTTCATAGTCAATGCTTAATGATGTGTGTGGCCGTTGCCAAGTGCGGCCTTTTGTGTCAAAGACCGTGGGTTCGAACTACAGAACATGCATCTTTTTTCTCGAGAATGCTCGTCACTTCGTGGCATGCGAGATGGTCAAAGTGAAAATAAAAAAAAACTGGCCAAGTGCGAGTCGCACCATTTTTCCGTACGTACCATCGTACCAGATTTAACATTAAAAATCACGTTTTTATTATTTTTTAATTTTACTCTGTGAATTTTTCAGTTGCCTACCTATTACGAGATACAGCCCTGTGAAAGACGGACGGACGCACAGACGGACAGCGGAGGCTTAGTAATAGGGTTTCGTTTTCACCCTTCGGGTGCGGAACCCTAAAAACCGGCCAACTGCGAGTCGAACTCGTACACGAAGGGTTCCGTACCATCGTATGAGATTTAACACAGAAATAATCAACTTTTTTGTATGGGGCCTTCAGTATTCATTATTTTTTAATTTGTTGTTATAGTGGCAAAATGAAAACACTCAGTGAAAATTTCAGCTGCCTACCTATAACAGTTCATGAGATATAGCCTTGTGACATACGGACGGACGGAAAGACGGACGAACAGCGGAGACTTAGTAATAGGGTTCCATTGGCACCCGTTGGGTACGGAACCCTAAAAATGGTCCTATTTTCCATCCAGTTCAATCCAGCCGTGAAACGTCCTGGTATAGCGACTGTACCTTCAGGAATTCGGCGTGTTGGGCTAATATGATGACAATAGGGGTTATAAATATTAACCCCAATGCCACCGCCAAATTACCTTTTTATTCCATAGTCAAATACACCGCTAATAAAAGCGCTTAATTCATCGCGCATTCCAGCGCCTGCACCTTAGTGTCTCACCTTCAGCTTGGACGTCCCCAAACACTTGAATCCCCCTATTAGCCAGTTGTACTCCAGCTACTGGTTTAACGGTAAAAGAAAATACAAGTCCTTTAAAAGATTCCGATTTCTCGATAGTATCAGTGATGAGTTCGCTATCACCGCTGCTGTCGAAACTTCCCAAGCTGCGGCCTTGAATTTGGGCCACAAGGGCTAAAGTTACTGCTGCGATCACCTGAAGTGAAGATAAAGAGTATTTATGGTCATTACACTATTTGTTTTAATTCTAGACGGTTGAAGCAATTTCTATCTTTACTTGGTGGATGTCAAGTTTAAATAAAAACAATATATTAGCTGTGCATTTTTCCATTCTTCCGTAATATTTTTGTCAAACGTCTCGTCGCAACCTTGCCTTAAGGTGGCCCAACCCGGCGGGAATAACTCATTCGCGGGCACGATACAAAACCGTGCTGTTGCGCTCTGGGACCTTCTCTGTTTCAAAGAAAAAGACAGGCTCCGTGAAGAGGAAGATGCAACATGTCCACAAAAAAGACAATGTGCATAGTGTATGATTTGGTAAGATTTACGAAAATTTTAATTACAAAACGACTTATAGTTAAAAGTAAACCACGACCGGTGTAGTCAAAAATCTATCAAAAACCAAATAGATTATAAATCTTGTTTAAATAAGCTATGTCTGATGACTAATATTTTTAAGGTGTTCTTACTTTATCATTGCGTAATCCACCTCCAAAGTTATTGTATAAAACGCGCGAAAAATTCGAGCTTTCGGACCTTATAACTTAGAATCCAATCACAATTTTACAATGCCAACGGTCATCAGACATCTAGTTCGATCAAATAAAGCTATTTTAAGCAAAATTTGGGATCTGTGACAAGAAATATGGGCGTGATCTCCTTTCCCCGTTTGTATGGGGAGTTGAGCGGGATGGCCCACCTTAAGGGCGTGATAATACTTGATTGAATTCAGTTCCATAAAAGCGTAAGAAAATCCATATATTATATATTTTTTAAAATCACTTATTTCGGTATTTCAAAAAGTTGAAAGATGAATTCATGGTGTAACTATATAACGGTAGTGTTTGCATAAAAGTGCTTATTATGGAAACTAAAAATATAAAACGATAACGTGTCGGTTACGGTCGTTCTAGGGTCCTATGTCGCCTTAATACATATACAATTAAGTATCTAAGTTTGACGCAAGCTTCAAACATAGATACTTATCTATGTTTGAAGTTATATTGGATTATAAATTGTGATTTATACTCAAACCAATATTCCAATTGTTTGTTGGATTATTTTCAGCCAAATAAATATAAAAAAAATATAAAATAAAAGAATATTACTCACAAATGCTCCCATCTTGCCGTGATATGGTCGCTACACTGTCTCTAGGATGCCAAGTTTCCGTTTATATAGCTTCATCGCAATTGATAAATAAGATTCCTGGAACTTTATTGACGTTGCTGACATAAGACTTCGGTTACACCGGGCGATCTCGGCTTGGGAAACATTTATGTGTTTATTTAAACCAATTACATTTCATATTTTAACCTAAGCTTTCTACGCGGGCGGAAAATTTCAGCCCGCGTTGAAATCCGTCGAGAAACAGGCGGTTCCCTGGAAATTTAACCCCACTGCTCAAATATATATTCTTTAAATATATATAGATATGTATGTTAATAGGTCAAATAAAAAAATATTAAAGGGGGACCATAGAAAAAACGTTATTGTTTTTCTGTTAAACCTTGTACGATGGTACGGAACCGAGACGTGCGAGTCCGATTTGCAGTTGGTCGGTTTTATTTGATGGGATAAATCAATCCACATGTATATACTAAACAAATCCTGCAAGTGATTCTCACGTTGCACGTTCTCTCGTTTTTCATATTTAATCCTAACGAATCGATTTGAAAATTTAGATTAGGATTAAAAATAAAGGAAGTCTGCCAACAACCAGTCCCCTTACAACCTGAGAAAGACTTAACACATTTATAAGTGGTTTAATTCCATCTAGTAAAAACGACGCAACATTACGTTTTGTAAGTCGATAGGTGAGCTGTTGTTGGAATGAATTTATATAAATACTAGCTGCGGTACCCGGCTCCGCTCGGGTCCATGTCCTTTTGGACTGATGTCGAGCTGAATTATTTCCTAGATAAAAAGTAGCCCAAAGGGCTAGTCGAAAAGGCTGGTCAATAAATATGTAATTTATCTGCTACTTTTTAATCATAACGGGTGGAGCCGATATGGATTAATTAAATAAGAAATATTATAACATTCCCATTTATAATATATAGGGCCCACTATAAGTTTTCGGAACTAGCCACTTAGCTAAATAATATCTTAAAAGCAATTAAGTAATTTGGTATTATAACTCATAGGGCCGTGTGCACGAAAGGGAAAAAATCAAAATCATCGTCAACTTAAACACGTCACTTTGTATGGACAGTATGGAAGGAACTCTATGCGGTTCACTGAAAGTGACGTGTTTGAACATTCCCTCTCATCCCTCTCTTCGTGCAATCGGTTCTAAGGCTGTTTTGTCTTGTTTGTTTTGTCTTACTGTCACTTGTTTTTGCATTGTGGCGTCATTTAAAAAAAAAATGCGTGGCTATATCACCATGGTATTAACTTATGAAAATGTTCATAGCATTATTTTATACGATTTTGAGTGTAATTTGACGGCTCAGCAAAGCCTTGCTTGGACTCAAACTGTTTTTGGCGATGAAAGACCATGAAAGGGGACTATCGCGTCGATCTTGTGACTAATTTCGTGATGGTCTGCTTTATACAACAAAAACATAAATGATGTGCGCCGTAAGATGAAACAGACAGGCATGCAGACTGTTGCTTTGGGGACTGTGAATAGTGATTTGTATAACACCATCTGTTTGCTGGAAGTAAATGACGAACTTCGTAAAAATAACAGTAAACACAGCATCATTTTGCACCACAACAATGCCAGTTCTCAGACGATCATGCAGACATCCGAATTTTCAAAGGTTAAAAACGTAGAACTTATGAGTAATCCTGCATACAGTCCCGACTTGGCACCTTGTGACATTATTCTGTTCCCGAAAATGTATAACCAATACGTGGCCAACGATTGTCAACACCAGAAGAGGCTGTCGAAGAGTATGAAAAACATGTTTCCGAGGTTACCTGAATCTTCCCGCACCTGTATTTCCACGTTAAAATGATGAATGACGTTTGAATGATTAGAATGATGGTACCTATGTATCATCCCAGGCGGAATTAACCCTAAAATCGAGGCTATCAGGATTCGAACCTATACCCTCCCGAACAAAATGCGTATAGAAGAGTCGGTATTCCGCCCTGCGCCATCCGCTTTCTGACAATTAGTCCGAAAATAGTGAATCGTTTCTATTTTAGAGATATTTGGCAAAATGACGTCGCAAGTAACGCCACCATACGCCATGGGATGGTATTAATTTCGTTTGAGAGTAATTTCGTTGATATTGCTCAGCCCTTAGGATATTTAGCGTGATGGTATGTACGCAAAAGCGAGCCCAGCGATGTTCTCTTTGAAATGGTTTAATTCACGGAGGATAGAGGTATCCTCCGTGGTTAAATCTCATCTTGATCTGTTTTGTGGTTACGGAGATTACCTCTCGCATGTGGACAGACGTTCCCTTTTATATAAGTAGAGAAGAGAAGAGATGAATGTTCTGCTTGGGCTAACAGCATTAAGCAGGTGTGGTATCATACTCGTACAAAAGGAAGTAAACAAGTAAGTAAGTAAATTTAAACCATTACTTTATAACAACAAACATATATATGTACCTACCCGGGCTAATCCCTTGCAGTAAATGGGGACGAAAAGTTTTGCATGGACTCCGAACTATAGAACAGCTTGCATACGTAACGAAATACACTTATACAATTCAGAACGAGAAATAAAATAGTGTATGAACGAGGCGGAGATTTGAACCCAGGCCTCTGGCATACAAGGCAAGTCCTGCGCCACTAAGCTACGTTCTACTCGAACTAAATTTAAATTAATCCAGTGTTGTACCCATCGTAACAAATTCAGATGTTTTCAAGTGTGCACTGTAACACTAAACTGAATCGATGCTCTAAAGATTTTTTTTTAACTGATTTAATGACACCTAGTTCGCGTGAGCAGTTTTGGTATAATATCATGGCAGTAGGTGTCGTAAATTAGACATTTCAGCAACAAAATACAAAACTGGTCTTTGCATTGACCCACTGTGATACCCAGGAACGAATAAACATAATTAATATACGAGCCAATATGTATGGTTTGTTTGCATTAAGTTCTTGAACTTTATGGAATGAGAACATGAAAAAAAGATGTATAATTTCAGCTAACGTTCTACAAATATAGTAAAAAGTATATTTTACAAAATTAAATTTTTTTCATTGAAGAAAATGCTGAAGTCAGGTCTCGTGCATATTATTTTTCAAGTTTGCTGCTATTATTGATAGTAACTGATATTGATATAAATATTACTTTAAAGGGCGTAACATTATCTTCTAATTTAGTTAAGGTTATGTTCAAAATTTTGAAATTTCTTTAACTAATTAATAAAAAAACCGTTTTCATGCGTTATGGGGTTGGTCACATTATGAAACATTCATTCCGAGCTGCTCTAACTAAGCGAAGTCGCGCTCTAGCTATCTCAAGGATGCTCAAGGATGCTATTAAAACAAGAAATAAGAAACGTATTAAAATATGTATTTTATTTGACAATTTAAAACATTTTAAAATTCAATCATTTATTGAAAAAAAGTTTGGCTTGGATTAATGAAGTAATAAAAGATAAAACTTGCAACTTATAACCGATTTAAAAAAAATACAGTTCAATTTACATTTATCAATAAGAATACACATATAATTATGCCATAGATACTCAATGCATATTCGAAATGCCAATAAGCTGACTTTTTATTTCGAAGTGCCACCAGTCTTACGTCTTATTTATTTTAGCCGTAGAGGTCATATTCCCTGCCCCGCTGCAAGAAGCCACCCTGGCCGCCCTGCGCGTACAGCCGGTCCGCCTCCTGTTGCTGGCTGGCGCCGCGCTGCGCCTGCGTGAACTGCAACGCCACAAAGTTCCTCATTTGATTTGGTATTCATAACGCTTAAGGCTCCATATGACGCAAACCCTAAACATTTTGGGTTTATTTTTATTTTATCTCAGCGTCGGTTAAGCATGAACACCGAAAAAAAAAAACCGAAATATCATCGAAATATTATCGAATGTATGACCGTAAAACGGTTTTAATTAGTTGCTTATATATTCTTTAAAAAAAATATTTTTGTAAACACCTATTTACAAGTTTTCACTAGGTTTTGACAAATTTATTTTTTGTGATACAAGATCACATATTTATCTAGTGAATAACCGTGAAACATATATTTATTCACGTTAGAAAGTAGACTTTACAGGTCTAAAACCTAAATTTCGCTTCGTCGCGCTCTATTTTCACGCGCATACAACAATGAACCCTAACGCAAAAACGATGCTTCCGGAAATCGCCATTATCGTTTGTTTGCTGAATGCTGGAGTCAGTTGGAGCCTTAAGAGGGTAACGAGGTAATCGAGCTCCATACAATGGCTCGTACCGGTTTCCTCTTAGGACTTAGGTCTTTACGTTTTTGTTTTTTGGTAATTTACGTGTCGCCTTATTCTATTATTATTTTATTTTAAGTGTTATTGTGTTGATAGTGATATATTTTTGAATGTGTATATGTTACGTTATTATTTATAAACTGTAAAACAACCAATTTATAAAATTCATTTTTGTAAACAACAATTGCAAATATGTATTTTGCATTTTAAATAAATGAAATTAAAAAAAAAGTGGTAAATAAAGCTGGCTACTCCGCCCTCGCCTGCTGGCGTGCCTTGATAATAAAAGCTTGCTTTTTTAAATTTAATATGATGGATATAAGTTAATTTATCAAAAAAAAAAAAACTCAAAAACTCAAAAAAGCCCAGATTCAGCCATTTACCTTATCTTGACCAAAAATGTCGTGACCTCCCGGAATATAAGTGAGGAAGAAAACAAGCAGGAGTATTACGACATGGAGGAATACCTGGGTGAAGCTGGTGCTGCTGCTTCCCTCTTGCTGACCGCCGTTGAAACGTTCAGCACCACCCTGAGCGAATCCGCCGCCGGCACCAATTTCAGTGCCAATGCCACCTCCAATTCCACCAATACCACCGCCTAGTCCAACTCCAGCGCGTATTCCACTTCCAATGCCGCCTCTTAAGCCACCTCCAATGCCACCTCCAATGCCAACTCCAATATCCCCTCCAATGCCACCTCCAACGCCACCTCCAATGCCACCTCTAATTGTTCCACCGAGGCCTCCTCCGATCCCACCGAGGCCGTAGCCTTGAATTTGGGCCGCGAGGGCTAAAGTTACCAGTGCAACCACCTGCAATGAAACACTTTAATATATAAACCATACGCCTGCAGTTTATTTCACGAAAAAGTTGTATTTGAGATAATGAAGTTTTTAAAGTTTATAAAAAATTAAAAATGCTCTACAAATATTTAGGATGTAAATATTACGCTATCTTTGGACCTTGTCAGTGCACGATAAACTGTGTTTCTGAACATTTTAACGCAAAAAAATTAAAAAAACTTAACGCATTCTTGAAGTAAGGCTTCGTTATTAAAGTATTGATTTATAACTTCATACCAGTTCATTTCAGAATCTTTTAAATACAAACCAATGAAAATCAATAGCATTTTTTTTTGTATACAATGAAATTACTTAATTTATAGTTGAAATGTAACGTCTATTTTTCTTTTTGTAATTTGAAATCGAGCGCAGTTTAATTACGATGTAACTAGTTTTGGCAGTGAAGGGGAGATGGCGCTGGTTAGAAAGCGAGTTTGGACTGTTGCTGGACATACGTCTCTCCAATATTTCTTTAGTCCCCCCGGCGCTCAGCGGTACGGAATCACTGCTTTCCGCCGACGCACATGATGTCGTCGTCCCACCTGGCGGGTGGTCTTCCCACACTCCGTATTCCTATCCACAGCCGCCAGTGTAGGACACGGTTACTCCAACGATCATCAACTCTTCGGCCTTACCTGACCAGCCTACTGCCATTTGAGCTTAGCCACCCGGTGTCCAATATCGACTACTTTGGTACGGACACGCGATATCGTCAGCATGCCAGTTCTCCTTCCTTCGGTCATGAGTCCTACTCTCACTTGCTCTCATTATTAAGCGTGGCACGGGGTGAGGTGCAATATATATTTTTTCACTGATACATCACTACACTAATTGTGCGGGGGTGTTTTGATAATTGAGTCATTAAGGTACGAATATATTTTAATTTACTAAAATTATTGTTGAATTGTTCAGTCAGAGACGAATGCAGGTGTATAAGAATAATACTCACAAACGCTTTCATCTTGCAGTGATCTTGTCTCCACAATGTATCTGGGATGCCAAGTTTGAGTTTATATAGTTATATCGTAATTAGTGTTTACTTATCAGAGCTAACGACATCTTAACTGATAAATCAAAGCGATATTTAATGGAACTTTATTGATCGATACCGAAATAAAACTTCGGTCACACCGGGTAATCTCGCCTTAGAGAACGTTTCTATATTAAAGAAACCAAAATGGTTTACAGGCCATGGAATAGTATTTTTATTGTTTTACTAAAATATGTATACAGGTGTCCACAAATAATTAATGGCTATTAGTTTATCTAATGGCAGATAACCCAAATTCCTAACAGAAATGAGTTTTCGAAGTAGGCAAAATATCAGACATATCAATACTTTGCATTTTTTTCAAATCTCCTGTCTTTGCAGAATAATTTTAATAGTTCACTATTTATGTTAGATATAACAATAAATTGTCTCTACACTGTCTACACAATCTACACTGGTTACTCAAATGAACTCTCTGAAACTCATTTGTCCAGTTAAACATTTTTTTTTCATTGAAAAAACATTTTTATGTTAAATTATCAATTTAATCCTAGGGTTTTCTGTAAAACTTTCGATCTAATAATAATTATTGAATCTCAATAAAAGTAAATCAAATAAGTAAGCTAAACACTGTTTATACGTAAATATGAGTTGTTACTAAGTCTAACAACAGTAAAAACTTAATTAAACATATTCGTTACAATCGGTTCCTCAATCTAAAGCAGTAGTGGAATTTAAAATACAAATTTATTTTGTGTGCTCATCATACAAAAAAAAGATGGCAAAAAGAAAAACTTTATACCAAATCGTTTTTTTTTTATGTGACTGGATATGGATGGCTAATACCACAAGTTCTGTCATGGTATTAGCCCAACACACCACATGGGAACTAGATGCCATGCCAGGACCTTCCTTATATTGCACGGCTACATTGTACTGGATGGAAAACACGGACAATTTTCATTGCCGCTTCGACCATCGTTCATCCAATGCGATGGTACCAACCCGGGCGGGATAAACCCTACCACCTAGTAAGTAAGGAAGGGGACCTACAGCTTAACGTGGAATCCGAACCACGGCCAGCCTCTCTCAACGGTCGAATGGTCACCCATCCAAGACCAGACCGGACCCAGCGTTGCTTAACTTCGGAGAGCGATCGCCGAAGTGTCGCGCCACTGGGCCACTGAGGCTGACATTTTCTACCATGGGTTGGTATACTTCAGGGATATCACCATAACACAAAGATAACAAAAGGTAATAGAGAGTACAGCCTCAGCCTTGGGAGCCCATTGGCACGACGCCTTGCGATTCGATAAGCTGGCTGAAGAGAGCGCGGTTGAGTTCTGGATAAGTGACCATTATCAGCCGTAGCACTGTAGGTCCCTTTCCTTACTTACTAGGTGGTTAGGTTAATCCCACCCGGGTTGATACCATCGCATTGAATGAACGATGGTTGAAGCGATTCATGCATTTAAAAATATTTGAAAAATCGACCACACGTTTTATAGATGTGCGGATTTCATATACATTCCTTCCACTGATATTATAAATAGGAATATTTGGATGTTTCTTGTTTAATAACGCCATATCGGCTGAACCGATTTTGCTTAATTTGGTATATCCATACGAGACATTGTTTATCAGCTTTTTGGACCAGCCGTTTTGGATTCTTATCGATGAAATATTTCGTACGACATCAATATGATCCGAGCGAAGCCGGTTACATTAACTAGTATAACAATAATGGATGAACTGCGTAGGCGGTTCTATGTAACCTTTACTTTAAAACCACAAATGTAAATATTGCACTGCGGTGAAAAAATCCAAATTAATCGTCAGTTTCCAGAAAAATATTTAATTCTATGAACATATTAAACTCCGTCTTAATACCAGCTCTCGTAAAGTACGTAACAATACCTGCCTATCTAATCAGGAAATCAAAAGCGAGAAGTTATCGTGTTCGGTTCTGTCAAACTCTATGCAGAAAAAAAATGCCAACTTTTTTTCTATATAGAGTTTGACGGAAGCGAACACGAGAATTTTTCGATTTAGCTTTCATGAGTCGACCCCCTGAATGTACCTTTCTCTGTTTGCTTATCGACTATCACGAACATTAGTCGTGATGGATCGGACTGCCCCAGCTCTTCTTCATAGAACCTACAGAGAGGCTTATACAGAGTGTTTCGTGATGAGTATGAGTGAAGTATCTCCACTTTGGGAATTATTATGGAACCTTCACCTGGACCAACCTTCCATCCAAGAGACTTTTGAGTGTGAACGGTTACGCTCAGCTCGTGGCACAACGTAGCGAATCGTTGCTAAGGGGCGGATGAACTCGCCTTCCATACCAGAGGTCTCGTTTCAAATACCCGCCCGTTCAAGCAGCAATTTATTTCTCTTTATAAGTTAGATAAGTGCATTTCGTTACGAATGCGAGATGTTCCATCTATTGACAAATTGTAGCTCCCCTTCCCCTAGCAGGTGGAGGGTTAACCCCGCCCGGGTTGTCACCATCGCATTGGATGATAAGATAGTCAAAGCGGCCATTAAAAAATGTCCATATTTTCTATCCAGTTCAATTTGGGTGTGCTCATAAAGGGGAGGTCATGGCATGACACCTAATTCCTTCGGGAACGCGTTGGGCTAATGTCACGACGATTGGTGTGGTGTTACCAATGTTATATTCTGTTACGCAATGGAAATCAGTCCGTTCTCGTTTTGTGATCTATATTAATAATTCTCCCTTTGGGCATACAATCGGACATGGCATAAAAATAAAGTTTCACAAATGTTAGCAGAATGAAGGTAAAATATATAAAACGTTTTTGCGTTCACACATTTTTATTCAACAATACATAATTCAATAGTCTATCTCTGGATTTAAGACAGCTTACGCGTAATCCTTATGCGGTGGGGGTTTCTCAGCTCTGTGGTTCTATCCTAACACATAGGGAGCGGATGGTGCGTAGTAAGGTGCAGCCAGGTATGGTGATGCAGCGGCCACATAGGGTGAGCTAGCGGTCAGGTAGGGTGAGCTAGCGGCCACGTAGGGTGAGCTAGCAGCCAGGTAGGGTGAGCTAGCGGCCACGTAGGGTGAGCTAGCAGCCAGGTAGGGTGAGCTAGCGGCCACGTAGGGTGCGGGTGCAGCCACATATGCCGCGGCCAGTCCGTTGTAGTTTCTGGCTATGTATTGGGAGCTGGAAGCCGTTACGATAGGCGCGGCCGGAGCGACAATGGCGCCGCTGTATCCAACGATACTGGGCTTGGCCGCCGCCAGAACCGCAAGCGTCGAGATGGCGAATACCTGGTGACAAAACAAATATTTTAATTAAAGAACAGTATTTAAGGATTCACGTTTAATATTGGACAAAAGAATCTTTGCACCTATGAAACTAGAATAGAACGAAAGCTACAAATTCAACTTAACAAGCAGGATAAATCTACTTAAATATAATAAGATCTAATATATTTGTATTTTTTTTAATTGTCATCATCGAGATGTGCCCCGTCTCGTCGTTTGAAACTCGTACAATTCTCGCTGACACATGCTGCGGGGAGTTTGTTTTGATTGGGATATTGTGGTCGGTTAATTAACATACCCACAAGAAAAAATTGCAAAGTATAAGGTTCATGCTCCTTGGAGCGTAATTCATATTAAATTCTAAACAACAAGTAACGTCGCAGGCTCTAAGCCTGCTTCCGACGAATGTCACGACCAAAAACTTTTTCTGATTATTTTCAAAATATGATTACAATGCTTCAAATGTAGATGTCGCTGAAACTCAAATTAAAGTAGAGATTGTTGTTTTAATAAACTGGTTTAACACAAAAAGCACGCTGTCTTCCCGTAAAGCGTTTCATCGTGACTAAGATTTGCATGAAGCGACGCGTATTTTCCCGCCACCCGCGAGTGCCTCCCTCTAATGGTTTTCGACACCCTCAGTGTTGCCATTTGAAAAAAAATTGGCCCTTTCTGTATATTGACCAAAGAATATTACCACCAGCTGGTTTGATTTGGTTTTCTTGCTCTGGTACATGTTACATACTTGGTACGGCTTGAATTCAATTTTTCTCACATATATCTAAAATAACTGCTGAAATCTTTTATTATTAGGAGGTAGACTTTAGTAAATATGTTTTCAAAATTCTGCAATCTCGGCAGACGAATAAAATTTTTTTTTAACAGAATTTTTACTAGAATACTGCAACAGGCCTTCCGCCTTTACACATTTTAAAAAGTGATATTTGAAAAGAGCGTCACTTAGCAACGGTTGTTAGAAGTGTGAAAATATAGAATAAAAATACTGTTTTGCTCAAGTCGAGTTTTCTTCCCTTACAATACTCACAAGTTTGAACATTGTGATGTGTTGTTGTCGAGTGGACGGTTGCTTCTGAGAGGACTGTATCCACTATTTATGCCTTATACCTTCCGTTTCACAATCGCCCATACACTCCACAGAGGTCCAACGCCGGACCAACGGTGACCAACGCCAGGGCGGTGTCGAACAGTCCGTGCTCGGAATTTAGCCTTGCGCGAAAATCTAAGTGAATCCAACTGGGTCATTAGATGGTACAAATCATATGAATATGTATCCTCCTCGCTTATGAAGGATTGTGATATGAATGTATGCATAATCTACCGTGAAGCAAGGATACATTAATTAAAGAAAGAGCCCTCTAAAAAAAACCGGCCAAGTGCGAGTCGGGCTCGCACACGAAGGGTTCCGTACCATCGTACAAGATTTACCCCAAAAATAACTCGTTTTTTGTATGGGGCCCCATTTAATTTTTTTTATTTTACCTGTTATAGCGGCAAAATAAATACATAATCCGTGAACATTTCAGCTTCCTACCTGTTACGGTTCATGAGATACAGCCCTGTGACAGACGAACGGACGGACGGGCGGACGGACGGACGGACAGCGGAGGCTTAGTTATAGGGTTCCGTTTTCACCCCTTTGGGTACGGAACCCTAATACTGCAAGGCTGGACCCGAACATTGCGCGGAAATTTAAGTGAATCCAACTGGGTCTATAGTAGGTACAAATCATATGAATATTTATCCCCCTTTCTTATGATGGATTGTGATATGAATGTATGCCTAATCGACCGTAAAGCAAGGACACATTAATTAAAGAAAGAGCCCTGTAAACACAAACCAGAAAAACATACCAATCGTGGGTATTGCGTCTACCAAATTCGCCAACTGCTTTATACCCATGTTTTAGAAATTCTCCTACAGTCCCTCATCCCGTATACTCCAGGAACTTTAGGCTTAAATCAGCACTTAGAAAAACATTAAATCCGAAATGCATTTTTTTCTCATTAACGTAGTATTTCATGTGGACGTGTGTACATTAAGTTTGCAACATTTTGGGGGGTCCGGAAGATAGAAATAAAATATGAAATATGTTTTAAAAATGATATCTCCTAAACAAATATTTAGAAATGTTATTTAAAAATGTTATATGTTAGCTAATTTTAGGTGTAATATTACTGTGAATTTGCAACAATTTATTATTTACGGAACTGTGTAAATATATTTTTTTTGTACTATTTTTAAAATATCTGCAAAGAAAATAATGAAAATTCTATTTTATTTCCTGAAATTGCAAACTGACCGCAAACTCTATATTCTGTGAAATTTGTAAAATGTTGCAAATATTAGAAGCACATTTTTTTTCATTTATAATTCTTACATTCAGACAAAAGCTAAACAAAAAATTCGAAATACGGTTAAAATAGTTCGTTGTATAGTTTCATCTATCAAGAAGATGCTATTAATTTTGCAACAACATAAGTTGTCTGAAACAAGGTTTAATTAAATCTTTGCTGTAAATATCAGTTTTATCTCGCACACGGACTTAAACCCACTTCGCTGTGTGAGTGTAGCGCATGTAAACACAGGCGCGGGGACTGACCTATAGGTCTGGGTTCAATTCCTCGCCCCGACATGCACCACTTTCTTTCTCTTTCTGAGTTCGATAAGTCCATTTCGTCACGAATGCGAGCTGCTCCATGGTTCGGAAATCCGAATCATCCGTGTTAAACTGTAGGTCCTCTTCCCCTACTAGGTGGTAGGGTTTAAGCCCGCCCGGGTTGGTACCATTGCATTGGATGAAAATATGGTCGAAGCGGCAATGAAAAATTGTCCGTGTTTTCCATCCCGTTCAATGTAGCCGTGCTCATAAAGGGAAGGTCCTGGCATGGCCCTTAATTTCTTCGGGAATGTGGTGTGTTGGGATTATATCATAACGGTAGTTGTGTTGTATTAGCCATCCATGTCAGGTTGCATAAAAAAAACGACACCTATATTTATGTATATGTTAGTATGGAAGGCCAGTCCACCCGCCCCTGAGTCACGAGCCGCGCTATTTTTATTGCTGCTTTGACCGTTGTTAATTAATTGCGATGGTGCCAACCCAGGCGAGATGAACCCTACTACCTAGTATTTTAGGAATAGGACCTATAATGTTACGTTGAATCCAAACTACCATCCGAATCCTGTCGCATAAAATAAAAATAGGTAGTCATATATAAGACTGCATATAAAACGTTTGGTAGTAAATAGTCTTTCTAATATAATTAAACAATACCAGTCTGTTCCAACTTTGAAAGTACCTATCTTAACTATTGCACGCACTTCCCTCTTCCGCACCGTACCACCCGGCGATACCGGCCAAACATTTTTTTTGGTAAAAACATTTTTTTAAATAAATTTACGTAATTACAAAATTGTTGCAAATTCATAGTTACATTACGCCTTATAAGACTTAAGGCCCTGGTACTAGCCAAATCGCAAAGTTAGACGAGGCACCCCAAGTTAACTAACTAAGTCTGACGATTATAAGTGTCATTCTTACAATATATAATATGATTCCTTGTCTAGGAATCGACCTATTTTCGTTAATGTATGTTTCCTTTTTCTATACAAAATACATTGCGGAAACGGTGTCCATTTCCGAACTTTTTTGACTAAATGTAGAAATCTAAAAGCAAATGGATTTTTTTGTTTATGCATATATGCTGATTTTGCTTATATCTAGAAATCGAATTACTTTCAGATTTCTAATGAGAAAAATCAACTTTTTTATTTTTATTATTATTTAAATAAATGATGGAATAAAAAAATATTAACAATTCATTATCAGTCTGGAGTTCTATTTGGATTTGCTGAAGCGTTTCACTTTTCACGTTTAACATTTGTTAAAAAGTGCATTTGTATGGCGCGAGTAGTTGGCTAGTCCTAGCGCCTTAACATATATTTTTTTTAATACCGTTTCTAAATATTTGTTTAGGAGATATATATTTTGTAATACATTTTAATTTTTTTTTCTATCTTCCGGGCCCCTCTAAATGTTGCAAACTTAATGTAAGCATATGAACATGAAATTATATATTTCTGAGAAAAAAAAATCATTTCGGATTTCATGTGCTTCTCAAACCGTATCAGGATTAATTCAAGCCAAAAGATGAACTTTTTAAAACAAGAACCCGTAGTCTACGCATTAGTATTGGAGACCACAGATTCCAACTATGTAGTGTCCACAGTTTTCCTCAGCCTATAAATAAAATTGAGACTGGATTCGATTGGAACCCATGCACGACTGGTAGCCCTCTTGCTTGCGTAGGTAAGACTTGGTAAGATTGAGCATGCCCGGGTTGTTACCATATCGCATGTAATGAAATATGGTGGTTAAAGCAATATTTTTCGATGTTTCTTTAAATAAAGCAAGTTATATGCATTGTACCCAGCTTAAAGGGAATGCGGCCTACGTATGTGACTTAAAAAACTTACCGTTTATCTATAATTCAACATCACCTTATTCACCGATAAGAATAACCGTCAAAATCTATCTACCTATTTTGAAATAACAGATGACTAAGTAATCAATTTCAAGTTTCTGGGACTGGTTTTTAAATGTTAATTGTGTGCCTTAATGCTATTGTACATTTCTCACTAACAAGTGATTAAAGGCATGCGGTGTTCTGTCAATAGAGATTCCAATATAAATGTATAATATAGGATTATTTTTATCGTTTGTGTAAGTAAAAAAAGTGGTGATAACAAAGTAGTGATAACATGTAATTTGAACATGTACTGCGAAAAATATGTTTTTATTATGAACCAGTAACAACTTCCGACCAATTCTGGTGGATTTACAGATCGCTAATGGAAATTGACATTTAATTTTTCGTTAGCGCTGAATTCGGAATTTCATTCATTCATTTCTAGCCACTCATTCCGTGCGGCGTTGCAATCGATTACTAGAATAACAAAGTCATGTCAAAGTGAATTCCTCTCCAGAGAACACTCCTGATTCAGTGACGAGTTAATTGCCAATCCCAGAATTAGACTCCTTTCTTGTTCTCACCACCCATATCGCACTACACCCAAACACGTCGCACCATATTACACCGCGCATAACTTGATTGATTCAAGTTGAGGTAACGCAAATCGCTCGCTGGGTAAATGCGATAGAAACTTTTTTGTGTTTCTTACTGTGGGAAATATTAATTAACGAGACTTTTAGAGTTGCAAAATATAAAAGATTTCATCAAAATTTTGTAGAGGTCTTACTTTGAAGTTTATTTTTATAAATAATATATCTTAATTATAGAAATAGAAATAATATAATATTTATCTACATATTTAAGTGCGCTATTAAGATTTCAATTAAATAAATTACAATCCCTTGCTTGAAAAATGCTTTTTTTAGTCTCAAATCAATTAAACTATGCTGTTATACGTTTGAATATAATCGTAGGATAAATAGGGTATCTCAACAAGAATTTTAATTTCGAAGTCCATTTTCGACTGTCAATTGTTGTCCCTATTTCAAGGACTCGATCAGATAGGGCTCGCAGCCGGAACTATGGGTCCGGCTGTTTGGACCAGAGTACCGCGGTAGTTGGGGGTAAGCCCATTGGCGGCTTCGGCCTTCGGTCCCCAACATTTGAGGTTGGACTCGCGGGGGTATCTGGGTACCTTCAGGGGCGGTCAATGTTTGACTCCCGACAAGTTATGTCCTTTCGGGTCTCGCTTCGCGCGCAGCGAGCGTCCTTAGTATCAAGCCGTAATGGGCTGCAGAGAGAAAATGACGAGGGGCAGGAGTTGTCCTTATTAGGTTGGAAGGTCCTGGCAAAGGCAGGGCCTGATGACACCTCCGGTGCTAGTCTGGAGAACTAGAAGTGCAAGAGCTAGTTTGTACCGGCCTATCCAGCCGCGTAGCAAGGGAATGGAGAGATGCATTATGTGCATGTCTGCTTGAACTCACAGGAAGTTAGATAGATAGCTGTTACATAGATAGAGGAGTTAGGAGGATTATATATGGGAGTTAGATATCCGTCGTCCCAAACATTGGCCAAAATGCCACGTGGCACTCGCCATTAAGAGTTCCCGCCTTGGCGTTCTCGGGAGTCCAGAGAGACGGAATTGACTCAAATGAGATGTGGTTACAATACGATGGCGCCACCTGCCACACCGCATGTGAACCAATGACTTTGTTTGTAACCAAGTTTTCAGGTCGCGTTATCTCTTGTTTTGGAAAGCAAAACTAGCCGCCAAGAAGTTGCGATTAAATTAATTTTTTAAAAGTAACTTCTATGCGAACCCAATTTAGATAAATGAGAATTAAAAAAAGAAATTGCACATTAAATTAGTCAAATCCAGCGGCCCTTCCTGCAAAATATGAATTTCGTCGAAATATTGCATATCTAGATCATAATAGAGCAACAGTGGTAATTTTACCGATATTTTGTTTCAAATTTAACTGTCTCAATACCTCAATGCATATATAGGAAAAAAAGGTTTAAATTAATATGTATTTATTTTTATTTTTAAAATTCAAGTTCTTACTGAGACACCTTCTACATACTAAGGCCAGAGATCTGGTTTTCGTACACTAGTCATACATCCACGAGATCATGACAAAAACAAAATCGTATTTGAAAAAACTTTCGGTCTGATACAATAATAATAATTTAATTAAAAAGAAATCGCTTTCAAATCGATGCATTGGACGCCTACTGCTCTTTCAGCAGCAAAAATTAAAAGAAACCAAGTTTGAGTTTCCTCTAAAAACTAGGCACCATACAGAACAATGTCTTTATACCGTTTACACTTGGAAGTCAATTGCCTAAGATCATGTGAAAAATCCTATTCTTTTCTATTTAGTAGACATACATACATACGGCTGTTTGAGCGGCTCGTAGCCTAGTGGCGCGGGGACTGGCCTAGGGTACCAGAGGTCTTGGTTCAATTCCGACATGCACCACTATCTTTCTCTTTCCGAGTTCGATAAGTGCATTTCGTCACGAATGCGAGCAGCTCCATGGTTCGGAATACATGTAAAACTGTAGGTCCCCTTCCCCTACTAGATGGTAGGGTTTTGGATGCATTGGATGAAAAGATGGTCGAAGCGGCAATGAAAAATTGTCCGTGTTTTCCATCCAGTTAAATGTAGCCGTGCTTATAAAGGAAAGGTCCTGGCAAGGCACCTAATTCCTTCGGGAATGTGGTGTATTAGGCTAATATCATAACTATAGTTGTGTGGTATTAGCCATCCATGTCAGGTCGCATAAAAAAAACCTTCACGCCGCTTTCCCGGAGGGGTAGGCAGAGATGATAGAGCGCAATACGGTTCGATCACAGCACACCTCTTTCGCTTCATCTACAGACAAACGTCTTTTCATACATGCTCTACGATTACGGGTGCTACGTACCAGACCTTTGCGTATTAAAAGTAGAGTATTATTATTATTACACTGAATTCGTTGTATACAGTTTATCTGCTATTTATTTTACCAAAATGTAAGTAGACAATGTGCTAGTTTGTAACTGAAGACCACACCCGCAGGAGTCTCATTGTGGCTTCTTCTTTGGTTGGTGATATTGGAGCTGTTAGTTCCAAAAAAGTATCGATTATTGCTTGATAAAAAAAATATTCTAAACAGCAGTATCTGACATAATTGGCCTCAGACGTTAAACGCTACCTGTTTCGTTGCAAAATGAGCCAAAACATTTTTAAATGTAAAGCTATATAACATATGGCATACGTCAGGTCTCCAAAGAAGTCCCGGAAGACGCTTGGGTGCAGGTGCTGTTACATTCCAGGTTTGACCGTGCACAATTTACCGGCCCTATAAATAAAGTATCGATCGGTTGGTTTTAATTCTAGGAATATCAACAATGAATGGGTGCATTCTATGACCATTACGAGTTGAGCAATAGTGGAAAGGCGACGGAGGGATAAGGAAGTTTTCATTTATTTATTCTATTCCAATGTGTGCACGCGAACTTTTGGCGTTCAATTACCGTGGAGGAAGAAGAACCGACAAGAAACTTCGCCTGAAGTAAAAAAACAAAAAAATATTGGATTTCCTAGTTATTTAAATTAATATATTATTTCTTATTGGTTATTTATATAATAAAATCGCTTTTACCGACCCGCAGAAACAACAAGATGGAACTAATCAATATTGCATGAAATATTCCAGCATGAAATGTTTAGGTTAAGGTGGCCCAACCCGGCGGGACTAACTCATTCACGGGCACGGTACAAAACCGTGCTGTTGCGCTCTGGGACCTTCTCTGTTTCAAAGAAAAAGACAGGCTCCGTGATGAGGAAGATGCAACATGTCCACAAAAAAGCCAATGTGCATAGTGTACAATTTGGTAAGATTTACGAAAATTTTAATTACAAAACGACTTATAGCTAAAAGTAAACCGCGACCGCTGTAGTCAAAAATATAACAAAAACCAAATAGATTATAAATCTTGATGCTAAGCTATGTCTGATGACTAATCTTTTTAAGGTGTTCTTACTTTATCATTGCGTATTCCACCTCCAAAGTTATTGTATAAAATGCGCGAAAAAATCGAACTTTCGGACCTTATAACTTAGAAATCAAAGAACATTTTATAATGCCAACGGTCATCAGACATCTAATTCGATCAAATAATGCGATTTTTAGGGATTTGGGATCTCTGACAAGAAATAGGGGCGTGATCTTCTTTCCCCGTTTGTATGGGTAGTTGAGCGGGATGGGCCACCTTAAGCGTGGCATATGTCATAGGCCAAGCCTTAACATAAGAGCTAACCCTGGGCTTTCGAACTTTATGGGGCTGCGAAAACCATCCCGGCCGCCCAGGTGCTTCTTCACACCATGTTTCTGAGCTTGCGCGTTGGGGGAGATACCTCGACATTATTGGATTACCGACCATAAGGATAAAAAATGCAGCAGGTTTGTACTTATAAGAAAAAATACAATTATGAAATATTAACCGGTGTCAAGTTATCATAGTGAGAAAATACTGCACAATAACAACGAATCATTGTTCATATCTTTATTTATCCTTCCGGAAATAACCAGAAACTATCATGTTATTTACTGTCATTTAAAATAGTGAATAAGCGATCGATAACTCTTCGTCGGGGTCGTCGGATTTCCCTGTTTAATGACGTAATCATATGAATTTACGCTGTAATTGACTTTGAATTCATGCATGAGGCTCAAAAATAAGTACATTTTCAAGCGCTTAGCTTATATTCCGGGAGGTCACGACATTTTTGGTCACGATAACGTAAATGGCTGAATCTGGGTTCACATGTGAGAGACCAACCCTCTGATGCTAAATATGTCGGTCTGCCTGCGCGAAGTGGTTGCGTTATCTAAATTGGATATACATATAAAACAGATGTTGGTATGTACCTGCTGATGAATATACAGATTTTCTAGAAACATTGATACCTATTAACTGTGCAACAATAACCAGTTGTTTTTTTAACTAAAGGCTTAAATATACCTAAAGTTATATCTGTAACCTCAACCTTTGTCAGCCTCAGTGGCCCAGTGGCGCGAGACTTCGGCGATCGCTCTCCGAAGTTAAGCAACGCTGGGTCCGGTCTGGTCTTGGATGGGTGACCATTAGACCGTTGAGAGAGGCTGGCCGTGGTTCGGATTCCACGTTAAGCTGTAGGTCCCCTTCCTTACTTACTAGGTGGTAGGGTTTATCCCGCCCGGGTTGGTACCATCGCATTGGATGAACGATGGTCGAAGCGGCAATGAAAATTGTCCGTGTTTTCCATCCAGTTCAATGTAGCCGTGCAATATAAGGAAGGTCCTGGCATGGCACCTAGTTCCCATGTGGTGTGTTGGGCTAATACCATGACAGAACTTGTGGTATTAGCCATCCATGTCCAGTCACATAAAAAAAAAAAAACCTAAATCGCCTATAACTACGCCTACGCCTACGCCTATAATTGTTCAGTTTTTGGATTGCTAATAATACTTTCATGCTTCGTCATTTGCATCCGTTTACCTTATCAAATACATATTTTTGTCTCCATAACTACTTTTTCAGGCGCCTTATCTACGTAACCACTTGGGACAGGCAGACTGACACATTTAGCTTCAGAGGGTTGGTCTTTATTCCGTGAACCCAGTTTCAGCCATTTACGTTATCGTTACCATTTTTGTCGCGACCTCCTAGTCTATTAGCTTATAGTTATTTTGATGACGTTACTAGCCCTCCGTTTCGAAATGCGTTTATTGCAAGATTACAGCAATATTGCTTATATTCTCTCCCGTGAACGTCATTTTGACATAAGGAACGTGACTATAGACCGCACACAGATTGTACCAACACTGCGCGCACGGTTGAGAGCATGTGTGCCCTGCACGCTGTCAAAAGGCTGTCATCGAACTGTCATTAAGCTTGTTTATCTGTAGTTCTCTGATCGTGTGCACTTGTTATTTGAAATAACGAAGGCTTTTCGCCGTTTGTTAGTCTAGTTAGATAATACTCGGCCTGGAATGACCACTCTCGAGACTTACTAGGCATTTTCGAGGAAGTTAGGTTAGGTTCGGTTCATATTCGGTTTTCCATCGAAGAAATCGCTTTAAAAACCTCTATAAAAGCGGTTTTGTTGACTTAGGATTCCTAATTATTGATTACGGAATTCCAGAAATAGGACTGCAGTGATTATCAATAATACGTGGCTACGCTACCGTTTAACGAATTAATTTCAGTCGCCACTCCTTCTTTTCTCGAGACAGTCCTTAACCAATATAAATAACACCAATAACTGTTGATTTTTGTATTAATGAAAAAAAATATCACAACCATCTGACGAAGCATATTTATAAATCGACAATTTAAACAGCCAAGACCGGAGCGGGCGCTGCGACGTACGGTGCGGCAGCGGCTACGTAGGGCGCAGGAGCGGCGACGTAGGGCGCGGCGGCAGCGACGTAGGGCGCGGCGGCAGCGACGTAGGGCGCGGCGGCGACGTAGGGCGCGGCAGGCGCTACGTAGGCGGCGGGCGCGGCCACGTAGGCGGCGAGTCCGTTGGTGATGCGGTGGAAGTACTGGGAGCTGGTGGCGGTGACGACGGGCGCGGGTGCGGGCGCGAGCAGCGGCGCACTCACGCCGATCACACCGGGCTTGGCTGCCACCAGGGCGACCGTGCAGAGAGCGACTAGCTGTAAGTTCAAGTAAAACTCAGTCAAGTAAGCTGAGAGGTCAAAGATCCCTCTGGAATTGTATGTTCTTTAAAATGGGTCAGTAAAGTAGAGTAGAGTTATGATATTTTCAAATTCTTATTGCACTGCACAACTTTGATGAAAAATACGAACAACTTTTATTGGAGTTTAGACCATTGTTTACGTGGCTATGCTGCCCCATATGGATGAGTTTATTTTATGGATAGCCTTCCCAAATCTTTACCATGTGGAGTGCATATTCTCTTGTTAGAATTAAAGTTATGGTTATTATAGACCTTTTGATTTTAAAATAATCACTAACCAGAGATTGAGCACTCTGCGCTGAATAAATCATACGAAATTATCAGGAACGTCAACTTAGTGGACAAGACAATAATAATAAAATATTTGTTTAAAAAAAAAAATGATCAAAGTCTATTAAAAACTCGAAGATTTCGATTTCAATAATGTATGAAGTTAAAGAAATCACCAACGACTTACGAGTTTGAACATTTTGGGTGTCGATTGTTTTGCTGGCGCAAGACTGATGCGCCTGCTCCCGAGATGTTAGCTATTTATAGCTCGCATAATGTGGTTTCGCAACGGTCCCAGAACAGTAGGCCACTGCTGCGGCCGACGCGTGTCTCGCATGAGACGTGCGTCGCCGGCAGGACATTAACATAATGTCCTTGTCAAATTGAAGACGAATTGGCAGTGAGCCTACTTGTTGCCTAAGACTGCAGCCCGGGACCGGCCGCGATGACCGGAGTACACTTGGGGTTTTGGCGTACGCCAAGAGGTGCCGGACGACGCCGATCTTTAACGGGGGCTGCGACTATACCGGCCGGCAAGGTTCAACAAGGCTTCTTCGTCCCAGGTTGTACTTTCAGAGAAACACCTCGGCGACGTCCATTCAATTGTTTTCCGACCTTATAGATAAAGGATCTAGAGGATCGGGTTCTTATTTTGGGAATGTCGACAGTGAAGAGAAATAATTCCTGTTCTGCGTTGAGCGGTTGGTAGATAGGACGATGGAACAACGTTTTGTATACAACATGACATGGATGACTAATACCACACAACTACCGTTATGATATAGACCCAATACACCACATTCCCGAAGGAATCAGGTGCCATGCCAGGACCTACCCTTTATGAGCACGGCTACATTGGACTGGTTGGAAAAACGGTCAATTTTTTATTGCAGTTTGATCATCTTTTCATCCAATGCGATGGTAGCAACCCGGGCAGGATTAAACCCTACCACCTAATAGGGGAACTACAGTTTTACATGCACATACAGAACCACAAAGAGCCCCTATACATAGAATGTCAAAGATTTATAATGAAAATGCAGCGGTGGTCGACTGTGATAAAACACAGAAAACTTGTAAATCATTCCCATCATTTTGTTCAAATGAAATAAGTTTAATTGTGTGATAAAAAATATTGCTGTTAATTTTGTTCTGGAAAATGTTTTGATGTAAAAGTTCTGCAATTAAAAAAAAAAATCTCTAAACTATGCGATGACTAGCAACGACACCAAAATAAATATGATCCAGGTCTGAAAGACCAGTAAATATTGATTAAAATTTGTACTCACACAGGACACTTTTCAATAGTCACCGTTTTTTGTATTTATGCTATTTTTCACTTCATATATATATGGATTCCATCCCTTCAATCCCTGCGAATCCGTTATCATAATAGTTTTCATTACAAAATACGGCGTATTGTTGAAAGGTTCAGCTGAGCCGAGCACTAATTGATTGCGCAAATGCTTATTAGTAAGCTCGTTATACAACAGCCAACATAAATACACTGCTCGGATGGACAGCTGTCACGAACACTGCATAGTCGCCTTTATACACCCTCTATGAGGATTCAACAATACGCAGGTCCTGATTGTCTTAGAGACAATCAAACAATACTTGCATAATACTTGTCCATTTCACTTTGTTTAAGGGCGAGTTTCAGTCAGACTGTAAGCACAGCGCCCTCATGCTAAGTCTGTCGTTTCAGTTCAGTTTCAGTTTACTTATTTCCTCCATTTGATGTATATTACACACTCGGATTCGTCATTTTTGTTTCTATTCTGCCGGTTCGATTCCTTACCTCTGGTTCGAAAATTCGCCAGGTTTGTTAGGTATTTTCTTTGGTACTTACAAACTAGTTTACAGTTTCATTTCATATCATTTCATTTATTTATTCAACTTCTGGTAGTAAAACTACACTAAGTCATGTCACAATTTGATTGATCCGCGGATTCGATCAACCAGTGAAGAAGAACCCGCAAAGAAACTTCACTTATTTGATAGATTATTACTGCACACAAAGAACATTATTTATACATTGGTGAGGAGCAATGACTACCATAATCAGGTCTTATTCTAAATCAATACGTATTCTAATATGAATTGTCCAGGTGTAAAATCCATCGTCATTATTGATACGCGGCAGTTGCAGATACCAATGCAAATGTAGTACCAATGTCAGATATATGAAACCGGTACATAATTATTTAGTTTTTATTTTCGAAATTAGTTGTAGTTATTTTTAAAGGTAATGAGAGCAGAGTAATCAACGTTCAATGTGATAAGGGCTAGTAAAACTACATTTAATTATATTTAACGAGGTTTTAAATATAACTAGATCAATGTGTCTTTTTTAAAACGTAACTTTCATTTTATATCATGATTCCAATTGATGGTTGATAGATGCGATGGCTAAGCCCGGCGTGATGCTAGTGAATGGCTGCTGTTTGTGGGGACTGGTTTGCTCCGATTGGTAACATGGTATTTACAAATAAACTGAGATTTGTCATGAACAACGTCATGAATTGTTGATTCCCGTCAATTCATATTGATCCAGTTTTTTACCTGTGATTGTAAGCAGTGATAAATATGATAAAAGTAGACGTTGAAAAAAAATCCAGCGGAGTTTCTTGCCAGTTCTATTTCGTTGGGATTGCTGAACTGACTAATGATAAAAATTGACCAATCCGAGTGCATGGATGATAATGATTTTTTTTTATGATAACCCGGTATGGGTGACAACCATAAACAACAAAAAACAATTACTTTGATAAACACAGACAAAACTTATATAAAATTAACGGTTTCTTCTCGATTAAAATTTGCAAATACTTTGTTTGATAAAATACTGTTCACGGTTGGAATCCACATATGGCATTGTAGTTTTTGAAGCAGGGAAACCTGTTAGCATTAACTGAATCCTTTCATGTAATATTAATGGAGTCTTCTCAGATGGAGTTTACACGACGGCGATCAGTTGATTTAAACCGAATCCACTCGTGTTATCAATCTTAGGAGTTTTGAGATGGTGGTTGAAACCCAGCTACGCTCGCCTCCTCGACATTAGTCGAGAACACTATCGTTAAGCTTGTTTCCTTTTATCCCAGTATACATTTCATATCTAGTTTAAATTCAAGTCTCTACTACATAATTTATATTACATTGTCAATATTCATCTTGTTTGCGTAATGTTTTGATACTCAGTCTCTGCATATTTTTTTGTGTGTTTTGGGAGAATAAAGTAAAATGAAATTTGAATTGGTTTTTCAGTTTTTCTTCTTTTTATTTTAAAATATTGGTGTCGTTTTCAGTACCCTGCATTTCTTCTGAATTTAATTTAAAATGAAATTTACAAATATTTATATTTTTTTATTAATATTAAAGGTAATATATTAAATTTCCATTTAAAAGGATTTGTTTTGCTGTATAAATTTGATTTATTTTTCTAGTTTTATTTCCAAAACATTACATTAGTCTCGACCGAAATCCACACCAGTAATCGTTGTGTAATATATATTGCCACAGAATCAATCAAACTAGCCAATTCCGATTTATTTTTGGCATACAATTGATTAGGTGATAAATTAACATTTTTTTTTATTAACATCCAGTTATTAAATGTTTTACAGAACAATTAATTGTAGATTTGTAGCGGAAAATAGTAACGGTGACATGGAGCATTTTTGGCAAATACTCTATGAATTTAAATTTGATTTGTTGCTACTATTGCATTATCGCCTCTAGTTGACATTATCGTCTGTCATAATATCTATGATTTTATATATGATATATATAAGGCCTGATCAAATATATTTATATAAATTATGATTAACAAGCCAATCACTTTTGCTAAACTATACATCCAGTTATATTGGTTTTCAGCGAAATAATTTATGAAAGTGCACGCCGAAAGTGCGCGAGGCCGCTCTTTGCTTTCTTAATTCGTCAATTCTTTCGAAACCATTACAATATGTACATCATGGATTCCAGAATTTCCAGATTTTCTTGCAGTAAACAAAAAACCATAAAAAGTCGGAAATGAATTGTCACTTTTCTGCATAAAGCTGGACCAAAAAGGACTTTACTTTTTTAAAAAATAATGTGCTCAAGAAAGAGTGGATGTGCACAGATCTATGTGGAAGATCCTCGTGTCCCTGGTGAGGATTAAGCGGTAAACCCTGCTCGTTAGGCCGCAAACTGGATCGGGTAAGGCTACGCTCTCAGTGATTAATCCAATTATTTTAATGAACTAAGTATACATGCATTCAAACGATCCTACAGATCAAATGTCACACTTGACGTGCATTTTTGGTTATTATGGATACATTCTTGATTTTTCAAATGCAAGCATTGAAATTAAAATAAATTTACATAAAGATGCATGTATATCGACCTTGAAGCAAGAACGCATTCATTAAAGAGAGAGCCATGAAAAAAGAACTACTTTCATAGTATATTTGAACGTTAATTATATCAGTCAATATCCAAAAGGTAAAGCAGGTAAAGCTTTAACTCAATGTATGTAGGTACAATCTTAAACACTGTGTCAGTAGGAGGCATTGATTGCGGGAGAAGGGACTGAAGCAGAATTCCAAATTATGGGTCGCACACAAACTTACAGTTTATTCATAAAGTAGTTCTGTTTATAGGAAACTTTCTTTAATTACTGTGTCCTTGCTTCGCGTTCGATTACACAAATAATCTTTTTCAATCATATAAACGACCTGCCTCTTAAGATTAAACAAAAGTTTGCCATAAGTCAGCATACAAATAATGGCATAGCTTTTATCTATTCCATTCTCTATGGAATTAATTAATAGTAAATAATTTGTAGTTACTCTAGCAGTAAATCTATTTTTAATATGTCGAACCTCAAAATTTAAACATGAAAAAAACCAATTAGGTTTCTTTAACAACATTTTCAACACAACTTTATTTTTTCTTATTTTCCTTATTCCGTCATTTAGTAGGTTCCCCAAACCCTTAAGTACGTCAAGTTTTACTTTGTGACACCTTTCAGTATTTCCTGGTTATGAGTTCTGTAACATGGAACGAATAAAAATATTTTTTTCATTCCAAGTTTTAACGATTCCGTATTTGATTGCAGAGATCTAAATCTGTGTTTGATTCACACGATCCCGATATTGAAAAAAATATAAATTTTTCAATTTATATATTGTCTCTGGCGACTGAATATCATATGATTAATATCACGATAGTAATAATACTTTAATAATAATTTAATAATACTATGGTAAATTAAATCGCCAGTGTGAGTGATTAAATCTGACGTGCATTGTTGTTAACTGCTAAATTTCAGTTGGCATGCTGCAGAATGCATCCAAACGTCAACTTTAATCACTTACTTGCCTATTCATCAGGCGAGTTATTTTACCATGGTAACTCCCTGATCCATAGTGAGATCACCGAAGGAAAGGAGACCGGTTTGATTAACCTCCCCTATATACTGTGATACAAAAATTTCTTAGTTTTTATTAATCCGTAATATAATATAATAGACATAAGAAGTTTAAAAATTGAATGAAAGTTATAAAAAAAATATATATATTGTAATGTTTTCTGTCTCCAATATTCAGAGTACTTTTCCAAGTGGCATACGAAATTTCCATGTAGACATACATAGATACCTTCACGCCGCTTTCCCGGAGGGCTAGGCAGAGATAATAGAGTGCCATACGGTACGATCACAGCACACCACTTTGGCTTCATCTGCAGACATACATCTTTTCATACATGTTCTACGATTACGGGTGCTACGCACCAGACAGTTAGGAAGATTTACATCGATTTGATCTTGGTACGTTTTTCAAGACCGCCCGGGCACGACACTTCCGCTCACTTCTGCTCTGTAAATTTGTTTCGTAATTTTTTCGTTATTCATTCGTTCCATATATCCAAACCAAACCTCGAACAAACATCAAACTCGGCATCCTTATGCCTCAAACTACTGCATGCAGCAACTGAGCAAGGCTTTGAGTACATGTCATCGCGGAATGAAAAAAAAAATCATATTATTGGGCCCAAGGGGTGTACATAAATTAAAGTACAAGCGGGAAAAGGCGCAAATTGAATTAGAGAAATGATTGGTAGTTATGTACAGGCAAAATTCAAAATGTGGCAAGTCGTGGCAGTTATATAGTATCTACATATGTATTAAAAGGAATCCCTGTTTCCCTTGGTCACGCCGTAATTTGAGAACGACTTTGCTGATTCAAAATGTTTTTTATAAAACATCTGTTGAAATTCGAGGATAGTTCTTAGCTAAAGTTGAACCCTGTAGGTGGCATTGTCGTAGAGTTCCGGAACTGTCCGTTTGAATAACACCCCTGCGAAGGCGAATCCACATTATAACGCGCTCCGTAGTATACTCAAAAATGTCCTACGTTTTACTTACAACGGAAGCACACAACTATCGTTATTAGGGTTCCGTACCCAAAGGGTGAAAACGGAACCCTATTACTAAGCCTCCGCTGTCCGTCCGTCCGTCCGTCCGTCCGTCTGTCACAGGGCTGTATCTCATGAACATAATAGGTAGGCAGCTGAATTTTTCACAGAGTGTGTATTTATTTTGCCGCTATAACAACAAATAGGTAAAATAAAAAAAATAAAAAATTAAACGGGGGCCCCAAACAAAAAACCTGATTTTTTTAGTGTTGATGGTACGGAACCCTTCGTGTGCGAGTCCGACTCGCACTTGGCCGGTTTTTTTATGTAACTGGAAAGGATGAGTAATACCAAACTGACCGTCAGATATTAACCGAACCCACCACATGGGAACTAGCTTCCACGCCAGGACCTTCCTTATATTGCTCGGCTACATTGAACTGGATGGAAAACTCGGACAATTTTCATTGCCGCTTCGACCATCGTTCACTCAATGCGATGGAACCAACCCGGGCGGGATTTACTCTACCACCTAGTAGGTAAGAAAGGGAACCTACAGTTTTACGTGGAGTCCGAACCACGGCCAACCTCAACGATTTTTTTAAATGGTTACCCATCCAGAACCCAACCGCACTCAGAAGTGCCGTTATGATATTAGCCAAATACACCACATTTCCGAAGGTGGTGTATGAAATTATTATGGCGACTGCAAAACGATTTTGTCCTTTCTCAGTCCTGAGAAAAGAACCACTGTGATGTCTTCATAAATAGCACAGATCAATAAAAAAATCATTATTATTATCATATTTTTCATTAACATTCATACATTTCTTGCGAGCAACGGTGAGGGAAAAGGCTGGGCACTAGAGTGAAGCTGTATACGTTACCAAGGCACTAACCAATCGATTCTAACAAACAAATGACTAGTTAATCAACATTACTTCACACTCAAGAGCGATTCCAAATAATATTATTTAGTATTGCCCTTGAGCATTTGTGCTATTGTGGATGGAATAATTAAGAATGGCTTCATTGGGTCTAGTGTCCTTCTGGACACGTGGGTCCTTAAGAAAACTCTCTTCGAGTTACCTAACCGGCTCAGACAGGGCCTGAGAGACCTAACAAACGAGGCCGTGACGCACGTTAGCTAGGCTGTGCGACTCAGCACCGGTAACTACAATGTACATACAAAAGGCAGATACCTAAGCTTCACTGGCCATCACAATTAATTCGATACCAGGCAATGACCGATCAAAATTATTTATTTGTTCCTTTCGCGGTTGAAACCTTCGGCCCGTGGTGTGAGAGCGCCAAATCTTTTATTTATGAAATTGGAAAGAAAATTATTGACTTAACAGGAGACAAAATGTCAGCAAGTTATTTAACACAAAGACTGAGCATTGCTATCCAAAGGGGCAATGCAGCAAGCGTGATGGGAACACTGCCATACGTGTCGCCGCTGGACGAAGTCTTTTATCTTGGCTCTTAACCCTGTGTCTCCCTTTTTTTTCTTTTTCAATTTGTTAAATGTTTTATTTATTAATATTATAAAATAAGACTGAGATATTATTAATTCATTATATGGTCTTCATATACTCCATTTGTTCAAAAAACTCACAATACGTCTGTAATAATAAAAATAATAATGTTTTCTGCGTGCGAAACTTACTGCATTAATAAAATTGTTTCGTCGCATTAAAAAAGAATTTATGAGCGATTGACATGGATGATAAATACTAATACCACACCTACGACCAGCTAGTAGGGGAACGTACCTACAGTGTTACATGGATTCTGAACCATGGGCAGGTCGCATTACGAAATACATCTTATCAAACTCAGAAAGAAAAAAAAGTGTTGTATGAATGGGGCGGGAATCGAGTCAATGACCTCTGGTATGGAAAGCAAGTCTCCGCGCCTGTGAGCTACAAGCCGCTAAAATAACCAAAAAATCAGAACAACTCTGTTGACCTGCAAACAAACTTTTTTTAGGTTACTTTTTTTTATGTAATGTCACTGAAAAAAGACTTTAGTTTTGTGGAATTTTAGGGTCCCGTCCGAGCAATGCCAGCAGAAGAGACCTCTATGTGATGGCTCTTGTGTCTGTCTGTCACACGCGGATATCTCGGAATCCAATAATCCGTATTGAAAGAAACTTACATTAAAATGGCAAGAGCAAACTTAACATTTTTTATACCTATTATTTTATTGAATAAATACAAACATATCTGACGAATAAAGATATATTAACGTTATCACAGCAAAAATTTTATTAGTTAATTAAAATTGGATAATTTAGCATATATATCACAACATAAAAAAGAAAAATTCGAAACGACTTATTTGAATAATATGTGAGTCGTGAATATCTAAAATATGTGTAAGGTTGAAAGCGAATGGTCGGCCAGCTTTAAGCGGTTTCAGTAAACAGCCACTTTTAGAATATCGCAGACGTCCTTGGTTAAACAATTCAATGTTCACTTCAAAGGCTGGTTACATGCGCAAGAATGTACTGTTCAGCGATTCAATATGAAAGCAACAATTTGAGGCACGCAGCTTTCAGACCCAGCCCACGAGATTAATCTTAATTCGAACGCACGGCGTAAGCGCACTTTGTGCCTCTGTTAAAACCAACAGTTTTGTACAACTTGTGTGTTAGGGCTAGAGGACTTCATGCGAAATATTATGGGTTCAATTTCTCGCCCCGGTCATGCCCCACTTCCTTTCTCTTTTAGATGAATAGGTGCATTTAATTACGAATGCGAGGTGTCCCATGGTTCGGAACCCATGTAAAACTGATGGTTGAAGGTAAAAACTGAAAGGCAATGCCCGCGAATGGTATGTTTTGCTGGTTCGGGTCCAGCCTTGCAGTTTATTCGTGAAATGGTTCTTTTTACTGGGCTCTTTATTTTATTAATGTGTCCTTGCTTCACGGACGATTATACACACATACATTTCACATTCCATGGAATAAGCGACGAACCTGCTTAGTACGTCTTTAATGCCACAATTAAATTATAAATATTAGGTTATTTTATAATTAGGTTAAATTAATAACCTAGTTGAAGGGTCATTATAATGCTGCCGGTAGTGAAGGATACGTGTTGGTGGGCACGTATTGGCAGGCATAGCGCGCGATCCACTGACCTAGCCCAGTGGACAAGGATTTCTCAATCGGTTGGTCATACCTATAGCAAACTGATTGGGATTGGCGGTATACACTGGTTTTTTTTGTCTGTTGCAAAAACAAACAAGAAACAAATGGTAACTCCAAAACTTCATAAAATGAACTCAACTGGTAAATCATGTCTCTGAATTTCATATTAGACCACTATGGTCGAACTAAAAAAAAAAACTTAAATATAACTTTACACTGATCAAATGCAGTTCATATCTGTGCAGTTGTGACGTTGTGTGTGCCGGTTTGGTGTATCTGGTGTATCTGTACAATAACATTTGGAAATCCAAATGTGATAAGTCATATTCATGTTATCAATATTAACATATATTTATAAAAAACCTAATAACAAATATTTTATAATTTTCCTTCAAGACGGGCGCCCCAGTTTGCACTTTAAAAAAAGTTACAGTTCTGAGTGGAGAGGGATTAATAAAAACTCTATACTTCACTGAATATTATATAACTGCCGCACTAGGCTATATAAAATTGAGCAATCAAATATTTTTTTTACCTAAACAATTATCAGTATTTAAAGTTGCCTCTTATTTTATGTAACTTGTCATATAAGGCTATAACCCACCGTCTTGAAATAAGTTCAAACTCGATGAGGTATCATGCCAGCACCTTCCCTATATGAGTGCGATTGCATTGAACCAAATGGAAAACACGGAAATTTTTGTCTGCCGCTTTGACCACAATTCCATCGAATTCGATGGTACTCGTACCAACCCGGGAGGGCTTAAACCATACCATCCAGTAGGGAAAGGGCACCTTTAGTTATAATTGGATTCCGCACCATTCAAAAGCTCACATTCGTGACGAAATGCATTAATCCAAATCAGATAGAGAAAGAAATCAAATTTTATTGTATAAAGTTACAGTAAAAAACAGTTATGTTCCCTCTTTCCCAAACTAGTGCTTAACTGAAGGTTGCGCATTAAAATACAAATACATAAAAGGGTTGAATCCATTGTGCGGGGATCGAACTCATGCCATCTGGCAAGCAAAGCAAGTCCCCGCCGACAGATACTCTGCTAGGGAAATTATCCGACAGATACTCTGCTAGGGAAATTATCCGACAGATTCTCTGCTAGGGACAACGAAATGTCTCACCTTTACTTACCGCCGGATGGCTAAGTGCTTCAATGCAGACGTACCTGCTGAAAAGAAGAATGAAGAATAGATTACTTCACTAATGGATCGTCTTTGCGGGTTCATTCACGTTGGACTTTATACACTGCCTCAGCACGAGAAAAAAAAATAAACAAAGAATACACAATATTAGTGGCTATAGGGAATTATCAAAAGATTTAAAGTTTAGGATTAAAAGATTAGTCATGTAGAAAATTTACTAGTCTCTATAAAGATTATCATACAATTTTTGTCCACTCTTGTAACAATACTCCATTAACCTAAATGCTACGATGCAACAGATTAAGTCAAAAATAATAATAAAAATATATTTAACATCGAGCAGAAAAAATATGCTAAATTATTTTTAAAAAAAAGTTGTTGGACACATTTTACTGTATCGACTGTCAATAAATTCGGGCGGGATTGTTACGGAGTTTTAGAACATTAAAATGCCCTATTCAGAGTCAGCCCAAATTGTGCCTTGTGTTCGGTTATATAGTTGTAAATATCGCATTATCGTAAATATATTCAGACGATGCCCATTTTTAAGAGGTTTTATTATCATAAAAATCTAATTACAATGCCAACCTAGCATTGATAAGAAAATGGTAGTTGCAAACAAATGCATTAACTTTGTTTTTTGTTTTGAGTATCATAGTACACTTTTAATCACCGAAATTACTTTTGATTCGCTTTTTCTGTTTTTTTGTTAACTTAAATTGAATTAGGTTGAATTAAATTTTTATTAAACAAAATTATTCATTATGTAGTCGGGTTGGGATTCAAAAGTGTAGCTTAGACTCTATCAGAATTAATTCCACACCGTCAAATGGAAATGAAGTCCTACAAAAAAACCGGCCAAGTGCGAGTCGGACTCGCACACTAATGGTTCCGTACCATCGTACAAGATTTACCCCAAAGATAACACGGTTTTTTTTTGGGGCCTCCGTTTAATTTTTATTATTTTATAATGAATATATAATCTGTGAAAATTACACCTTGCTACCTGTTACGGTTCATGAGATACAGCCCTGTGAAAGACGGACTGACGGATGGACGGACGGACAGCGGAGGCTTACTAAATAATAGGGTCAAAAAGATGGGTAGTGTACTCGGCTAAATTCAATAGATTTTTACATGAATGTGGTTGGATTAAGGCTCGTTCTTTTCGCGAGCTTACCTCCAAACAAGCAACTTAAACTGCTAAAAGCCGAAAGGGAGTAACTTATTTTATATTAGAATATAAAGTTTCGGGCAATGGATTAATTTAGAAGAGGGAAACGGACTATAAGCCGCAATACTGCTTGTCACAAGTTTAATAACCCCTTTGGTGACGGTCATTGAACGATTTACGTCGAGTAGTTTTGGATTGAGTAAATATTCCCATTGTAGATTGTCTATCTGTGGTATTTCCAGTTGTAATTCCCCCTTTATAGAGGTCGAGGGTCGTTGACAGATTGAATCTAAAAAGTAAATCGATGACCTCGGATTTGATTCACAGCAAGGGCGCATGTTTTTAGCTTTTTTAAAAAAAAATGTGGCAAATGTAATACACTGAAAAAATAATCGGTGAATTTAACTGTAATTCCAATAATAACAAACGTCTAGCAACGTTGAAATAGAGCTGACTAAGTAAATCGGCTACTCTAACTGAGTGAAAACAGCCTTAAGCATGACATGTTACTGTAAATATATTAATTATTTTTTTCACTGTGTGCAATAAAGGATTTATCTTACTGTTTCCCTAACTGTGTGAAAACCTGTTTCCAGATTTAGTATTTTTCCATTCTTTCCTACGTTTTATATTCAGTGAAAAGGTACTGTCCTATCTGTTAAAATTCTGGCATCAACGGGACAGTTGCATGCCTAATTTGTAATCAGCCGAAATATCAGATAAGATAATAATTACTAAATGATCAGATCTGTCACAGGTGTTATTTTCACCAAGCGGTGCTGTTCAATCAGTAAAAATATATGTTTAATATGTACTGTTTTGGCTCATTCATTAATAGATACTTAACATAATAATAATAATTACGGTTGCTACCTTTCAAGGATATGACATATTTTGTTATGTTAAGGCTGTTCCGACCCTTATAAAGTTGTTTGCACACATAACGCAAAAAGTATTGCACTTTAAGCCACGAATTAATAATAAAAGTTTTATATAGTCATATTACTTGCAGCGAAAACAATTTCACAATTTTAGGATTATTGGTTTTGTTACAATTTATTTAAATACGATTTTGATTTAACAGCGCCATCTAACGGTGTAAGAAATCTAATCGGCAATTACAACGAAACCATTAAACCTGAAATTGTGAATATGTTTTCGCTGCATCTACTATGGCTATATTTAATATTTTGACGAATTCGTGCCTTAAAGTGCAATACTTTTTGCATTCTGTGTAAAAAAAACATTGTATGGGTCGGAACATCCTTAAGTCTTTTTGATAACTTTGCAAATACATAACTCATTCATTCTTTCTCTCCTCCTTCTCTATCTTAGTCACTACAGGACGAAAATGGAGTGGAAAAATATTGACTCGGAGTTTGTTGAACGCCACATTGTATTAAGGGCCTGGTACTAGCCAAATCGCAAAGTTAGACGAGGCACCCCAAGTTAACTAACTAAGTCTGACGATTATAAGTGTCATTCTTACAATATATGATTCCTTGTCTAGGAATCGAATTATTTTCGTTAATGTATGTTTCCTTTTTCTATACTAAATACATTGCGGAAACGGTGTCCATTTCCGAACTTTTTTGACTAAATGTAGAAATCTAAAAGCAAATGGAATTTTTTGTTTAAGCATATATGCTGTTTTTGCTTATATCTAGAAATCGAATTACTTTCAGATTTCTAATGAGAAAAATCAACTTTTTTATTTTTATTATTATTTAAATAAATGATGGAATAAAAACATATTAACAATCCATTATCAGTCTGGAGTTCTATTTGGATTTGCTGAAGCGTTTTACTACATATTATTACATTTGTTAAAAAGTGCATTTGTATGGCGCGAGTAGTTGGCTAGTCCTAGCGCCTTAAATAGATATGGCCCGCCATTGATATAATCTTAACATTATGATTTAATCCTTTAGATACATAGGAGCAATCGGAAAGTTTCATAAGTTGTTAATATTCACTCATTATAATAACTTTAACGAAAATGTTGAATAGAAACTTCCAGCGCAGGAATATTTCCCGCTTGCGTGGTTCGTCGACTCCTTTGGTATCTTTAACAAGCAAAACATTCCAAATTATGAGCTTAATTGTGTTATTCGAGCCGACAAAACAATTTCCTCATTATTTCAATTCTAATAATAGACTAAAACTTCTTATGGATTAAAAGCTACCCTTCGCGAGTTTGGGTCAATGCACCCAATTTAGGATGGATGCATGGAGCATGTACATTACGATAGTAAGCGGTTTACTTTGGGTTTAAAAATCACAAGATTAAAACATCTATGGAGGAGTATCAGTTCTAAGAGAGGACAAATCACTTTCTAAACCGGCCCGTAGCTTAGTGGCGCAGGAACTTGCCTTGCACACCAGAGGTCTGGGTTCAAACCAGGCGGGCGGGCCGTTATTACGCCACTTTCTTTATCTTTCAGAGTGGGATAAATGCATCTCGTCACGAATACGAGCTGTTTCATGGTTCGGAATCCACCTGAAGCTATAGGTCCTTTTCCCCTACTGGGTTGTAGGTTTAAGCCCGCTCGGGAACGTCACATTGAATGAAAAGATGGTGGAAGAGGAAATGAAATATTTTCCGTGTTTTTCATTCAGTTCAATGTAGCTGTGCTTGCATAAAGGTTAGGTCCTGGCATGGCTCATAATTTCTTCGGGAATGAGGTGTGTCGGGGTAATATCATGACTAGGTATGGTATAAGCTAATTCATGTCCAATTGCACAGAAAATACCTAAAGTTGGTATGAAAACCGCTTGTCTCCTGTGTCGAATACTGCGAGTTAGAATACCTAAGGGTGCTCCTCTTTCTTTCTTAACCAATATTTTGTGCAAAAGTGCACGTTTCGCTGAGAACGTGGGTGACTTAATAGTTCAGAACCCATGGAAATCTTCAGACCGCTGCTCTATTTATTATACGGTAGATTTAAGCCCTCCCAAGTTCGTACCATCGCATTGGATGAAAAACTGTCCAATGGCATTGACAATATGTCCGTGTTTTCCATAATGTAGCCATGCTCATGTAAAGGACCTGGTACGGCTGTAATGACAGGGGAAGTTATCACCAAACTAACCAACTCCAAACGAATGAGAAATAACAAAAGAAGTCTAAAGCATAGAAAGAAATGGCCGGAAACTGTCAGGTGCATACCATTAAATATACATTTATAAACGTTTATGTTATGAATATTCATAACCATGGGAAATTCTTTCATTGCGAATATCTATATTCAGTTAACATGCAACTCAACATGGATGTAAAGTATAGGAAGCTGTTTTTACAGCTACAAGATTATACAGTTGATGTTATCATTTAGAATAATGCAATTTTGAGCACAAGTACTTTACACTTTTCAGGGTCAATTTCAGATTTTAGACCGTATTTTTGGAGTGTTAATTGTTTTTAAAAACTACCAGAAAAAATACGTCTTAAATGAAAATGAAATAAATGATTGATTGAAAATTCTTTATTGGTCCACAAAAGAACTATTAACAAAAGAAAGTACATTGCAATAACGTAATCCCTCGAAGATATTTCTTCCAGCCGACCTTGGGTGTTTGAGATATTGTTGAGAGATTGTGTTGGAAACGGTTTTTTCAATGGTCCCACTGAATGTCTTCCCGTATGTGTCGTTAGAATAGATGTTCGGAATCCCCGTTTAACGGTAGGTCCTACCTGAGCTTACTTTTTTATCTATGTGACTGGACATGGATGGCTAATACCTACATTCGTAGGTGGCGGCTATACGTTTCGTAGTACTAACTCTAACCTGAGAAGTTTTTATTGCCATATTTGTGCTGCGACGAAGCATGTTTACAATGTTCCCCAATACGTGTTTCAAATTTCGCCAAATAAGAAAATATAAATCAGAATATTAAGGTGAACTCAAAGCGACAACTGCATCTACGAAAAGTAATAAACGTTGCGAAACAAAGAGTTAATGGAGATATGTGACATGTTATAAACCAAAAAGCGGTGTTGCCACGAAAAATCAGTTTACGATTTTTCATGGCAATTACCGCTGTTTTGTGTCGCCAAAATAGAAGGCGTCACAGATTACGACGAGAATGCGGACAGATAAATAAATACAAACATTTTAAATGTAATTATACTATTCTAGAGAATGAAATTGCGAGCTATATTAGTTTGCATTGAAGTATTTTCATAATTATAGGTTACCATTAAATCATTTATGTTGAACATTTAAATTAGAGCTTCTGCAAATGAGGATAAAGGCAATCCGATAGAATATTCAACATCACGTAGGCTTGTGGAGGCTAAATCCTACGATTGCTATATAAGCGCAGTTTGCCAGTAGAGGGGCATCATTCATTGTCCTGTTTTTGTTTAGTGTCTCTGTAGTCGTCACTCTCGAACCACCATGCTCAAGCTGGTAAGGATACATATATAGGCTTCAAATTATCGAAGCCGCCTTCATGTAATCGTAAGATCAAATGAAACTCATCAACAAGAAAACCGTTTAAACGTTTTGTGATTTTTCGACCGATTCAATTAAAAAAAATATTAAAATTAATTGGTATTAAAATAATCAAGGTTTCAAATTGTTATTTTTGTGCAACGATTATCAGTTAACATTTCCTTTAATAAAGTAAATATGCACTTTATAATTGTTATAATATCCCAGTTCAACTTTTTTTCATCAGATTTTAAGTCAGTGAATCAGACGACAAATTGTCAAAACCGGGCAAGTGCGAGTCGGATTTGCACAAGAAGGGTTCCGTACCATCGTATAAAATGTATAATAAAAAATCAGGTTTTGGGCCGGTTGTTATAGCGGCAGAATAAATACTAGTCTGTGAACATTTAAGGTGTCCACCTATTACGGTTCATAAGATACAGCCCTGTGACAGACGGACAGACGGACGGATGGACGGACAGTTTAGACTTAGTAAGGGTACCAACGGAACCCTAAAAACAATAAAAACATATCGCCTAGTGTGTCTAGAATAAACTGAAATTATTTTTTCTTCTAAGCAAGTACTTGTTTGCTTGTAATATTAAACTTAATTCGAAGAGGTAAAAACATAATATTATTTTTTTTTAAAAACATCCACAGATGATCCTGGTTGCCATGCTGGCTTTCGCCGCCGCCAAGCCGCTGGTGGTGGGCTACAGCGCGCCGTACGCCGCTTACACCGCGCCCGTGGCCGCCGCCGCCTACACCGCGCCGCTCGCCTACTCCGCCTACTCCGCCTACCCAGCCTACTCCGCTTACTCCGCCTACACCTACGCGTCGCCATACTCTTACTACGTTTAAAATAAGAGTTTCATCCAGAACGAACGTTTATGATGTGTGTAATCTGTTTGGGTGACGTAATTGCCTGTTTTATTGGGTTTAAAAAGTGTGCCTTAAAATGTGTGATGCCTTTCATCATAATCAATAGAATTTTTTAAACATCAACAAAATGTGGTTGTAATATGTGTATGCGATCCAATGATATGATTAAAAACATTTAAATATTATAATAGTTTTTTATCAGTCCATAATACAAAATATTTATATCGTACAATACTAGTTTTGAAATACACAGGTATCAAAAAACATTTCATGTGCTTACTTCCCTTTGCATTGCTTTGGTGTAAAACCATTAATATGACGAATCTAATTTAGGTATTTCCCCGTAACACGGACACATTCTTATGTAATAGACACATTTTGGGATGAACATAAGATTGTAAATAAACTAAACTCTTCTCTGAGAAATGATATATATCATCACTTGATAATATATTAATAGAAAATTGGCCAAATTCAAGTCAGGTTCCAAAGTTGTTAATGTTGTAAAAAATTATTCACATTACTTAGTAATCAACCTTCAGAGTAACTGATTAGGACAAATTTAAATGATCTCCGCCTACCCCTCCTGGGAAGTGGCGTGATGGTATATATGAACATGTGGAACATTTTAAAACATTTTAGAACGTTTCAAAAATCGCTCTAATTCATCAGAAACAAAATTCAATCAACAAAGTAGATATAGTAATAGATGATTACATCTGGCCTGTTTCAATGTCTTGAAACCTTTTATTTGATTTTTTATATTTGAAAATTGTTTTGATTGTAATAAAACCAAATTTACCCAAATACCAGATTTAATCATCTGTAAAAATATAATGTTGATGAAAAGCGGTAACGAGATGTCCAGTACGTTTTTTTTTCTTTAATATTTATTTAATTAAAATGAAAAAAATTAATAATTTTATAATATTACCTTAAATAATCTAAATCTATGCTTGTTGAAACGAATTTAGATTTATTGTTTTTAAAATATAAAAGAAGAAATCTAGATAATGATCAGATCAAATCACATAAATTGAAAAGCAAACCATGAAATACATATTCAGTGGCAACTTAATGTGATATGAGATATTTTGGTAGTCAAACTAAACTATGTTAAGTCACAAACTGATAGATCCGCGGATTCGATCCACTTAGTTAAGAAGAACCTACAAAGAAACTTCACATCTTTCTAGACTTTTATTAGACTTATTTTATGTAGATTTTCGTGTATCATTTTCATGTTTCCTAAATATATATATATGGTCCAAATATTAACCAGGTATTCCTAGACATATTTGAAGCAAAAGTAGATTTAATTTTGTTGTACGGCATAAAAAAATCTTTGCTGAAACGTTAATTAAAGCGGCAATTAAAAATTGTCCGTGTTTTTCATCCAGTTAAATGTTGCCGTGCCAATGTAGTGTGTAGATATGAGTATGTAAATCATTATGTTAAAATGTATACTTTATTCTCCTATAGTAAGTAATCTAGAGAATGTGTTCGAAAAATAAAAGTAATAAATAAAAATCCGGCCAAGTGCGAGTCGGACTCGCACACGAAGGGTTCCGTACCATGAACACCAAAAAATCACTTTTTTTGTATGGGGCCCCCCATTAATTTTTATTATTTTATGATTTTACTTATTTGTTGTTATAGCGGCAAAATAAATACACACTCTGCGAAAATTCCAGCTGCCTACCTATTACGATTCGTGAGAAACAGCCCTGTGACAGACGGACGGACGGACGGACGGACAGCGGAGGCTTAGTAATAGGGTTCCGTTTTCACCCTTTGGGTACGGAACCCTAAAAATAAAGGGAAGGTTCTGGTATGTCCCCTAATTCATTCGGGTATCCGGTGGGTTGGGGTAACAGCATCAATAAAAAAAACGCATGTTATTTTTGAGAAATAAAACTTATCTCTTCATTTTTAGGGTTCCGTACCCAAATCGTGCCAACAGAACCTTATTACTAAGCCACTGCTGACCGTCCGTCCATCCGCCCTTTCGTCAGTCCGTCCGTCCGTTCGTCCGTCCGTCCGTCCGTCAGTCACAGAGCTTTATGTCATGAACGGTAATATGTAGGCAGCTGAAAGGCTTACAGAATGTGTATTTAACTTGCCGCTATAACAACAAATATATAAAATTACAAAATAATAAAAAAGAGGTAAACAAAAAGTGATTTTTTTGTATTAAATACGTGCGAGTTCGACTCGTTTTTGGCCGGTTTTTACTTTTTATTTACTGCATTCGGCATGGAGGAGAGAAAAAAACTGTCTTTTTTCAGTTACATTTATTTTGGCGTTGTTCAATCGCTATTTAAATATAGTAAGCGGAGTAGGGCGACGCATAAGTGTAAGCGGAGTAGGCTGGGTAGGCGGAGTAGGCGGAGTAGGCGAGTGGCGCGGTGTAGGCGGCGGCGGCCACGGGCGCGGTGTAAGCGGCGTACGGCGCGCTGTAGCCCACCACCAGCGGCTTGGCGGAAGCGAGAGCCACCATAGCGACAAACAGCAACTGAGGACAAGCAGAACGTGGAAAATATTATATTTTAGATCGAAATTGAAATGTATACAATTCCTATATCTTTGAAATAAATGAAGAGGTACTAAAAAGACACCTGGCATTTTATGGCAAATAAATAAAATTAAATATGAATGCTGCTAATACTTAACTGACAGTCAGATATTAGCCTTACATACTACATTGGAACTAGAAGCCATGCCAGGACCTTCCTTATATTGCTCAGTTCAATGTAGCTGATAGGTAGGATGGAAAAACGGACAATTTTCTACTGTACTGTACTAGGTACGAGTGGCTTGTAGCCTAGTGGCGCGATGACTGGCCTAGCGTATCAGCGCTCTGGGTTCAATTCCTCGCCCCGACATGCACCACTTTCTTTCTTTTTCTGAGTTCGATAAGTGCATTTCGTCACGAATGCGAGCTGCTCCGTGGTTCGGAATCCATGTAAAACTGTGGGTCCCCTTCCCCTACTAGGCGGTAGGGTTAATCCCGCCCGGGTTGGTACCATCGCATTAAATGAACGATGATCGAAGCGGTAATAAAAATTGTCCGTGTTTTCCATCCAGTTCAATGTAGCCGTGCTCATGACGGGAAGGTCCTGGCATGGCACCTAATTCCTTCGAGAATGTGGTGTATTGGGCTAATATCATGGACGGTAGTTGTGTGGTATTAGCCATCCATGTCAGGTTGCATAAAAATAAAGTTTGTTTAACCTGAAAATATCAAACAACGCCAATACGTGCAGAAATACTCACAAGTTTGAACATTTTGGGAGTGTATTCGACTCTGGTTGACAGTCAAGTGATGCACTTTCTGACGTTAACTTGCTTTTATACGCACAACAGTGACTAAAAGGATTCTCACGCGGATCTCGTAGAGGTAAGCATCGCCGTGGATCGCATCATTAATGAATTAGGACCATAGTCACGTACCAGCCTCGCTCGATCTGACCAGTAGCTCCGTTGTTGTGGGTCAAGGGCAGATTGTATTATTTTGAGGAATGTACATCAACAGGATGTGAAACGTTTTGTAGAGTTGTGTTTTTAGGGTTCCGTACCCAAAGGGTGAAAACGGAACCCTATTACTAAACCTCCGCTGTCCGTCCGTCCGTCCGTCCGTCCGTCCATCCATCCGTCCGTCTGTCACAGGGCTGTATCTCATGAACCGTAATAGATAGGCAGCTGAAATTTTCACAGAGTGTGTATTTATTTTGCCGCTATAACAACAAATAGGTAAAAATAAAAATAATAATAATAAAAGGTTGGCCCCATACAAAAAACTAGATTTTTTTGTGTTAAATCTTGTACGATGGTACGGAATCCTTCGTGTGCGAGTCCGACTCGCACTTGGCCGGTTTTTTTATATTTCTGTAGCGTAAGTAAGCACTAAATTGTGCAGCCTTATATTTTTTTCTTTTCTACTTGAATTTGTTCTTGAGTATCCAGTAAACTCAGTTCCATCGACCAACTCACCGCGTCGCACTGGGCACTTACCGATCAAGTCAATATTGAAAGACCGACCAGGACCAAACTCCATCTGTAGTACCCCATCACTACACTATATAATGTTAAATGTATGGATTTTATATAATGTAACATGTTGCCAAATTTAGTTCAAATTCAAAAATATTTATTTCGTTTTACAAAATATAGGTGGTAAAGATATTAATAAGTTAGAGTATTTTTTTGTTTTTCGAATCGAACAATAAATGGTTCTTAGTTCCTACGTCCTGTAAAATAATACGATCCTGCACAACAAGGATTTAGGTCCTTGGATTTTTAACTTTTCAGGCCATGGCGCATTCTGAATTTTGCTGTGGGTGTGAAAATGACAAACGTTTCAAATGTCTTTTTTTAAAACTTCTGGTAGTCAAACTTCACTAAGTCATGTCAAACAATGACTTATCCGCGGATTTTATCGATTCAGTCCCCAGTCAAGAACCCACAAGGAAACTTCATTTTTTTTCCCCCGCATCACCCGCGCATTCTATACGAGTAACTTTATTAAATATGTCGATACATTCAGGGTAAGAGTGTTCTCGAATCAAATGTAACATAATTTGTCAAAGATAAGTTTGCAACGGAAGACATATATCACGATAACATGACGACACTTAAGGTGTATCATCCAGCGCCCAAAAAGGCTATAGAAAATGACGAGAAACTTCAAGAAAGTCCAAAAGCGTGTGATAGAAAATGTTCATAACCTCACCTGTCCTAATATTATATGGATAATATCAATTTTCAAACTGTTAAGACGTCAATTTAAAAAGATTTGAAAGCAGAAAGTAGATTTGTGCTGTGTGGGTTCCGGCGCCTGTAGTTCGAGACTCTAACTGACTCCAGCGTTCAGGAAACAAACGATAATGGCGATCTCCGGAAGCATTGAGTTTGCGTTACGGTTCATTGTTGTATGCGCATGAAAATCGAGCGCGACGAAGCGAAATTTAGGTTTTTTACCTGTAAAGTCTACTTTCTAAAGTGAATTTATATATTTTTCACGGTTATTCACTAAGTAATATGTGATCTTGTACCACAAAAAATAAAATTGTCTTAATCATTTATAATTTCCAAGCACCGGCTTGAAAACCTAGTAAAAACTTGTAACTAGGTGTTTACAAACATATTTTTTTAAAGAAGCCCAGTCAATTTGGATTAGATCCGCAGATCAACAGCCTTGCGTGTTTTAAGTTAAAATTATTTTCTTTAAATCCGTTGATATTCAGGTGTGAACCAAACATCGGCATTTTAATTTATTTCCTTTTATAACATCGATCATTTTATAGCCTCAATAAAATCAGCACGTCGTTATACATGGCTTCGATATATTTTTTGAATAATGTAAAAACAAATTTACTTTCGCGATTATGCACGGGGGAAGGGATTCGTCGTTCGTCATTCGTGATTCGGATTCCACAAGCAGTTAGGGCTAATCCCGCCCGAGTTGGTACCATCACAGCGAATGAACGTTGGTCAGAAGAGAAATTAAAATGTTCCATGTTTTCTAGCCCAATGAAGCCATGCATATAAAAAACCTCCCGTGAGGTATGTTGGACTAATTTCATATCCAGTTCCATAAAGAAGATATGTATTAAAGTATTCTGTATTATTTTTTATTGTGTTAAATTTATCATCGAATTATTTATAAAAACGTGATATGAGCGCTAGATGTGCCTTAACTGAAGCTTATTCATAGGGGAATCCGATAAAGTTTCTATTCGTTCATTCAAAGCTCCCAACAAGCTTCAGTCGTATGTCTAATGCAACGTATACCCGCAACTCATTTTATTATAGCCACATAGGGATACCATATGCGAATCCTAACAAAAAGACGGACTCTCCAAAAAAATCTCGGCCAATATCCAACAATGAGAAAGTATCAAAGTTTGGAGTAAGTGGCACCAAAACTGAGTTCGGAGGTCTTTTTCAGGGCTTCAAAGACCAAAAAAAAGCTACCCGAAAATCCGAATTCAGTGCGGTTGGATTGTAGAAGGTTTCCGCACAATCGTACAAGATTTAACACGAAAAATCACGTTTTTTGTAATATTCATTATTTTTTAATTTTACCTATTTGTTGTTAAAGCAGCAAAATTAATACACACTCTATGAACATTTCTGCTCCCTACCTACATATTACGGTTCTTGAGATAAAGCCCTACAGACGGAGGGACGGACGGATGGACGGATAACGGAGGCTTACTAATTGGGTTCCGTTGGTACCGTTTGGGTACGGAACCCTAAAAAAGAAGTGGAAATCTACGGTTGAACGTGGAATCCGAACCAGGAAGAACAAATCCCATAATTGTATCTTAGAAATGCAGTGGACCCTATTGTATTCTTAGTATTATCCCACAAGTACCCAATCAAATCCTAAAAATCATGGCAGGTTAGGATACACTCTGACGTCTGGTAACCCTATATCCACCGGACGTTGCTCTCTGTTGCCGAGTTTATCGGACCACTTCCGAATCGATTTCAATACGAAGTTATTTTTGGGACTGCTTTATTTAGCCCGCTAGCGACAGCAATCCTAATCCACATTTATTAAGGTATTGAACTCTTTACGTGTAAGTAATTATGTCTATTAAAATAGTCTTAATTAATAATCCGACAATTGAGCGGCTCGTAGCCTAGTGGCGCGGGGACTGGCCTAGCGTACTAGAGACCTGTGTTCAATACCGACATGCACCACTGTCTTTCTCTTTCCGAAGTTCGATAAGTGCATTTTCATCACGAATGCGAGCTGCTCTATGGTTCGGAATCCATGTAAAACTGTAGGTCCCCTTCCCCTACTAGGTGGTAGGGTTGTAGCCCGCCCGGGTTGGTACCATCGCATCGGATGAAAAGGTGGTCGAAGCGGTAATGAAAAATTGTCCGTGTTTTCCATCCAGTTCAATGTAGCCGTGCTCATAAAGGGAAGGTCCTGGCATGGCACCAAATTCCTTCGGGAATGTGGTGTATTGGGCTAATATTATAACGGTAGTTGTGTGGTATTAGCCATCCATATCGGGCCCCATAAAGAAAAAAATTGATCCCCTAAACTGTAAAGATCTATTTATCTCAAAAGATTATTCCTAGAATTCTCTATATTTATGTGTTAATAAAATAATGTCATGTTTACAATCTACACACGCGTACACTGGAATCTAAACATATAAAATTGGATGTTGGTCTTCTATGGCTAATACCACACAACTAAGAGCTACTTTCATTAACTTTGAGGGTTCAAGGCAGATATTTGTGCAAGCAACTTTTCGTGGTGATTGTTTTTTTGAGTTAAATATGGATGCCATAATGTCTTGATTTTACCCCAACAACCATATGTGGAATAGGTGCAATGCGAGAGCAGCGCACAGAGTTCCTTCACCTATGTAACTTCGAAAAACATTTCGTGCGTACATAATCATGGTCGACTGACCTTATAAATAAATGCACATAAGGTAAGTTTATTCGTACCCACTGACAGATATAAAATTGGGTGCAGCAACATGTTTGTTTACAGCCTGAATAAAAATCCACCCGTATTAATTAATGCTCTTGGTTTAGTGAAGGCTGTTTGTTACTTTATAAATGTGTTTTAACTTATTTTATAGATGATTTACAAAAATTATATACAAGTATTTTTTCTTTTTTCATACCATTGACTAAGCTAGGTATTTTTCCCGCACGCAAAATTTCGAGATTCGCAATATGACGGATTTTCGTGTTAGAATTTCAGGTCAAATCGACTGAACAGAACTGGAGTAGCGTAGTTAGTATTAAAAATAAAACAACCCCTGATAAGTAAATACACCTTTTCGTACTAAGAAGCTAGGTCGCTTATTCCAAGGAATGTGACATGTATGTATGTATAATCAACGTTTTTTTTTATGCGACCCGACATGGATGAGTAATACCACACAACTACCCACTGATATTACCTACTGATATTAGCCCAATACACCACATTCCCGAAGGAATTTGGTGTATTGGGCCGTGCTCATAAAGGAAGGACCGTTCCTTTATGAGCACGGCTACATTGAACTGGATGGAAAACACGGACAATTTTTCATTGCCGCTTCCACCATCTTTTCATCCAATGCGATGGTACCAACCCGGGCGGGCTTAAACCCTACCACCTAGTAGGGGAAGGGGACCTACAGTTTTACATGGATTCCGAACCATGGAGCAGCTCGCATTCGTGATGAAAATGCACTTATCGAACTCGGAAAGAGAAAACAGTGGTGCATGTCGGTATTGAACCCAGGTCTCTGGTACGCTAGGCCAGTCCCCGCGCCACTAGGCTACGAGCGTGAAGCAACGACACATTAATTAAAGAAAGAGCCCAGTTAAAAGAACTACTTTACGATTGTACTGCAAGGTTGGACCCGAACCAGCAAGACATCCATTCGCGGCTATAGCGTCTGCCAACTTTGCCACCCCCGGGCCCCCCATACCCATAATGGCATGTGATCCTTATCGTTGCGACTGCATCATATGGACGAAGTGTGCATAAAATCGCACGGGAAGCCGGCCGCGTGTCGTAGGCACCACCATGCAAACATCGGCACCGCTCGCAAATGTGTTCCCGAAATGCTTTCGCCAAATCACATCACCACCACCCAAACCAGCGAGCAGCGATTATATGGGGGTGGCGCATTCCTTACATACAATGGCAGCACCGCCGCCGAGCCAGTCCGTTTACGAATTCGCTTAGTACTGATTTTCTCGAGTGCCAACGCCACGTCGTTAAACATGCAAGAACCTCACAAGGCGCAATTTAGTGCAAAGAACATTCGATATTGCGCTTCACAAATTAGTAAGCTCAAGGCTACGGTGCCGTCATACGATTGAGGTAAAATCGTTACTCCCGGCAGTGCGATTACGCAAAATTTGAGGATGGTGCCGCGGTACGTGTAGGTGCGCCCCCGTCATTTCTAAAGCGCGATTACGAAGCCGTTTTTTATCCACCTACATCCAGCACGTAGCACGTAGGCTCTCTAGTTGCGATGAAGCTACTGCGCAGTAGAATCAAATTTGACAGCTGCGGGTTCATTCACGCAGCGACCTCCCCGCATTTGACAGTTCTTTGGCGTTTCGTAATACCTATTCGACGCGAAATGTATGGAGTTGACCTAATTGCTGCGGGTAGCGCTGAGTGCCGCATCATTTGTGAATGCATCGATTTCGTAATCGCAAAAGCTGTCATATTGCTGTGAGTACAGCAACCTACACCCAATTTTGTGCTTCGTAATTGCACTGCCGGTTTCCATGCTCCAATACGTCTGAGAATATGTTTGCATGTTGCATTTACCTAAGTTTAAGGCCCCATAAGACCCGATTGAATTCAGTTTCATAAGGACTAAAGTAAAACAATATTTAATTATATTTAGAAATAATCACAACGAACTTTCAATTATCAAAAAAGTAAATATGTAGATTGATGATCTAGCTATAATTTAAAGATAAAACTGTACGTTTCTGGTGCTTTGTGTTCTCAAAGTAACCAAAATTTCATAAACTTTCATAAAAAAAGAACATAGAATACGAGCGTCAGATATTTATTGTTATAGGTTTCAAATCTAGCCAGACTATCAATGCATTTATCATCTTTTTTTGAAAAAGCCTAAATAAGTAGTAGTCATTTGAAAAAAATATTTGGTTTCACTTACGCCTTTATGGTACTGAATTCAATCAGGTGTTATCATGCCCTTAAGGTGGCCCTTCCCGGCGGGACTAACTCATTCGCGAGCACGGTACAAAACCGTGCTATTGCGCTCTGGGACCTTCACTGTTTCAAAGAAAAAGACAGGTTCCATTATGAGGAGGATGCAACATATCCATAAAGCAGAAAATGCGCATAGTGTTTGATTTGGTAAGATTTACGAAAATTTTAATTACAAAACTACTTATAGTTAAAAGTAAACTACGACCGCTGTAGTAAAAAATCTAACAAAAACCAAATTGATTATAAATCTTCATGAAACAAGCTATGTCTGAGGAAACGCGCGAAAAAAATCGAACTTTCAGGCCTTATAACTTAGAAACCAAACACAATTTTATAATGCGAACAGTCATCAGACATCTAGTTCAATCAAATAAAGCTATTTTGAGCAAATTTTTGGATCTCTGACAAGAAATATGGCCATGATCTTCTTTCCACGTTTGTATGGGAAGTTGAGCGGAAAGGCCCACCTGGGCCCACAATGGGTTGAAAAATTGAGAAAACTGGAGACAGCGGCTCCCATAGTCGGCGCGCTAGATGGCACATGCCCTTCCTTTTCAATCCGAGCACGTGACGCTGCACCATCAAGCCGACCAAGCCAGGCGTGGGCAGCCAGCAGGCGGAGGCCGAGTCCCCGCGGGCGTTGCACAGCCTCCGTCGACGACCTTCCTTGAACCGCAACTAGATAAACTCCAAGCCCGGTCAACACCGCGGTCAACGATCTAAAATTATATTCCATCCCTCAGGGGCTTCACTCGCTTGACTGCTTTGATTGCGTATTGGTTCGTATTTCTTTTTATATTATTCCGCGAAAGGAACACCGAGAGTATTTTTGAAATGCGGACAAGACCGTTGATCCGTCAGCTGTCCCAGCAAGAACTTTAGAAAACCGGCCAAGTGCGAGTCGGACTCGCACACGAAGGGTTCCGTACCATCGTACAAGATTTAACACAAAAATCACGTTTTTGTAATGGACCCCACTATATATTTTTTTAATTTTACTTATTTTTGTTATAGCGGCAAAATAAATACACACTCTGTGAAAATTTTAGCTGCCTATCTATTACGGTTCATGAGATACAGCCCTGTGACCGACGGACAGACGGACGGACGGACTGACCGACGGAGGGACGGACGGACGGATGGAATATGGATTGGGTATGGAACCCTTAAAAGGAAAAGACTAGAGACACGCCTGACCACCGCGTCGCCGAGCGTTTGCAAAAAGAGGCAAATACTATAAAACGAACCCATATATCACGTCTACGCACACCCTCGCTGTGATGTAAACCTGGGAGTTTAAGGCTGTTCCGACCCATATAAAGTTGTTTGCACACACAACGCAAAAAGTATTGCACCTTAAGCCACGAATTAATAATAAAAGTTTAATATAGTCATATTACTTGCAGCGAAAACAATTTCACAATTTCAGGATTATTGGTTTTGTTACAATTTATTTAAATACGATTTTTATTTAACAGCGCCATCTAACGGTGTAAAACTTCTAATCGGCAATTACAACAAAACCATTAAACCTGAAATAGTGAACATGTTTTCGCTGCTACTACTATGGCTATATTTAATATTTTTGACGAATTCGTGCCTTAAAGTGCAATACTTTTTGCGTTCTGTGTAAAAAAAACATTGTATGGGTCGGAACATCTAATGATAAAATATGACAAATCCAAGTGCAGTCACTGTCAATGGGTGATAAATAAAGAATAAACAATTGGACGAAAAGATGGTCGATGGCAACACAAAATTGTTCGTGTTTTCCATCCACTTCATTGTAGCTGTGCTCTAAAAGCGAAGATCCTGGCATGTCTCCTAATTCCCTCGGGATTACTGTATTCGGCTTAGCTCATCTTTGGATATCATGACGGTGGGTGTTGTATTAGCCATCCATGTCCAGACACATAAAAAACAACGTATTTAGTTAGGATAACCGGAAAATAAAGTATTTTTAAAAGATGTTTGTGTTCTGTTGGGAACTACTGCACTCTAGCTCTTCGGTCGCTAACCGAATTCAGGATCACAATCCGACCAATTGGCACACACTTGCAGCCTGGGACATCAGTACGTGCTTTGTTTTGTATAAAAGAAGGTCGGTAGCGAATCGTAGAATCATTCACTGGACCACCACCGGCGTGACACAAACTTTCAATATGTTTCAAATTGTTAGTCCAAGTTTTAATTTACTAAATGTTTGTAATATTTAGGGCCTTTTTCACCTACTGCTGATTAGCTTAATTGCCACATATTAGGTGCTTTCTTAGCAGCTTTCAATCAATACCAGTAAAAGATAATCTGCAATTTAGTAAGATAACAAATCAGCTCTTGGTGAAAACCCGATTCTCGTTTTTGGATCACTTCAGCTCGTTTTTTTTTTGTAACTCTTTTGCAGTTGTTATGTCATTATTATTGTCTTAATTACTACTGCCGGGGTTTATAGATTTTCAGACAAAAATATTTTAATACGGCCGGTAAATGAAAACACTTAAAGGAAACTATAAATGCACTGCAAATAAAGTGTATTCCTCCAAGAAAAGTGCTTAGGTAATCAGACTAAAATGGAATACTACATGATAAATGTCTTCTTATTCCAGCTATTTATCGCAGCGATGTTGGCCTTCGCCGCCGCCAAGCCGGGAATCGTGGCGCCACTGGCGTACAGCGCGCCGTACGCAGCCTACAGCTCGCCGTACGCGGCCTACAGCGCGCCATACGCGGCCTACAGCGCGCCTTACGCAGCCTACAGCGCGCCAGCCGCGTACAGCGCACCGCTCGCCTACTCAGCTTATTCTCACGCCTCACCTTACTCGGCTTACTATTACCGCTGAACGACCACCGCATCGTTGCGCATCTAACCACGAAGATCGACGACCTCCGTGTATCTAACAGATATATCAAATGTAACTGCAAACAATTGCGATCGATGCACACAAATCTGTGCTTGTTTCAAATAAAATATTTTGGATGGTTTTTATGAGTTTTTTTTAAACAGTCCTAAAAGAAATTTTCCTTTTATTGTATATTTTAGAATCAACAGACATAAAGTAATAATTGATAAAAATGTATAAATTACTCTTTTTCGTTGTAATTGGACTTGGATCGCTACTAAGCCACCCACCGTCATGATATTAAGGATGTTCCGACCCATACAATGTTTTTTTTACACAAATCGCAAAAAGTATTGCAGTTTAAGGCACGAATTCGTAAAAAAATATTAAATAGTAGCCATAGTAGTTGCAGCGAAAACATATTCACAATTTCAGGTTTAATGGTTTCGTTGTAATTGCCGATTAGAAGTTTTACACCGTTAGATGGCGCTGTTAAATAAAAATCGTATTTAAATAAATTGTAACAAAACCAATAATCCTGAAATTGTACAATTGTTTTCGCTGCAAGTAATATGACTATATTAAACTTTTATTATTAATTCGTAGCTTAAAGTGCAATACTTTTTGCGTTATGTGTGCAAACAACTTTATATGGGTCGGAACAGCCTTAAGTAATTTTGTGCCATGACACATTGAAATGGATAGATAACACGGACAATGTTTCCCGAATAACGTTCGCGTTGTGACCAAAAAGGAACAAAATGATTTTAATTGTTAAAATTGTACAAAAATAAAAAATAATTTGACATGTGTGTATGTATAATCGACCGTGAAGCAAGGATACATTATTTAAAGAAAGAGCCCAGTAAAGAACACTGCAAGGCTGGACCCGAACCAGCAAAACATACCATTCGCGGGTATTGCGTCTACCAATTTCGCATGCATGTCACATTCCTTGGAATAAGCGACGAACCTGCTTAGTACGAAAAAGTATATTTACCTAAGTCAACCTAGGACTGGCTCTAGCGTCTGATGCCAAATATGATTTTGGTGATGACGGCAATATGTTTGGATGTTCAATCTTTGCAGTCAATGTCCGCAACGCAGATGAAGCATTAAATAAATGTGTGTAGGTATTATCTTACTCACTGTGTTAGTAGGAGGCATTCATTACGGGAGGAGGGACTCTAGGAGAATTCTAAATTATGTGTATGCAGCCGGTGGAGAAATTACAGTATATTCGTAAAGTAGTTCTTTTTACTGGGCTCTTTCTTCTATTAATGTATCCTTGCTTCACGGTCGATTTTACATACACACATGTCACATTCCTTGGAATAAGCGACGTACCGGCTTAGTACGAAAAAGTATATTTACAAAAAAATAAAAAGTATCATTGCATCAATAGACACAGGGCAAAATATTTTTTTTAGGGATTTGTTCTTTCCCATACAGCATATATGTATATGTATTACATTTAATGTGAGGCAAATACTATCCCCGTGCAACCAGTGAAGAGAAAGGAAGGACAAGGGTCGATACCGAGTCTCCGCCGTATGGTTAAAGTGACCATAACATTTTATGGGAATTTGGCGGCGAATCGTACGCCACACGACCGAAAGGTCGACACCGCACGGGAATGTGCTCTAAAAATGTATTCGTAAAGTCAGTTCCCACCCACACAAATCCTCCAATACGTCTGTGACTATGTTTGCACGTGGCATGTATGTTTAAATTGGGTTGGTAGTTCTTGAAAATTTAAGACAGCCGCAGTGCAATTACGAAGCACAAAATTGGGTGTAGGTTGCTGTACTTACAGCAATATGACAGCTTTTTCGATTACGAAATCGATGCATTCACAAATGGTGCGGCACTCAGCGCTACCCGCAGCGATCAGGTCAACTCCATACATCGGGATCGGAATCGGTATTACAAAACGGCAAAGAACTGTCAAATGCGGGGAGGTAAACGCCTATTTCGTCTGCTCGTCTAGTCAAGTACCTCAAAAGTTGACCTATTGTCGACACAGATTGGTCTGTGCTGGATGTAGGTGGATGAAAAAGAGCTTCGTAATCGCGCTTTAGAAATGACGGGGGCGCACCTACACGTACCGCGGCACCATACTCAAATTTTGCGTAATCGCACTGCGGGTCTCATAGTTAGTGCGCTGGATGGCATATCTCCTTCCTTATTATCTATGGAGGCAGCGTACGCTCCTAAGCTTCATTATATCAAATAAACGCAGTCAGCCACATTACATTAGGGCACCATCGTTTTTAATTGTCTCACCTTAAAATATCGAACTAAGACTTTCAATAGATTAAATATGGAAATACAGACGATACATCTTATAACAGTCTACAAATTGATTGCAAAATAAATGTATAAATCTCTATTGCATATTTCACACCGGCAACCTTAAAAGTCCCAGGTATTGAAAGATTCAAGATTGTTTTTTGAATCGAAAATAGGTATCTCAATTCATTCATGAAGATATTTCCAGAACTCGGAAACATAAAATTATTCGATTGGGATATTTGTGTAGAATTTTATTAGTCACTAGTTTTAAATAGCCAATTTCATTTGAAGTGGATGTAGCGTTCACCATTTCCTGGCCCAGGGGACGAATGTAGCGGTGGCCACTTGGGTCAGCACCACATCCAAATAGAGATATTTTAAGGAGTATTGAAATGTCACGGTAAATTACTTTCTGGAGGTAAATATGTTGTAATTTGTTTAATGTATTTTACTTTGGAAATATTTCACTTCTACTTTTATCACACAGACACAAAGGTCACACCAAAAAACTAAATTTAAGGGATCGGGAAGTTAAAAAAAGTACACCAACTGTTCTAATGTAACCATAGCAGATCCTTAAAAAGATAGAGACACGCAACTATGCTTGTCTTTATAGTAAAAGTAAGTAGTAATCGGAAATAAAAAAAAGTAATATTTTGTTTTATTTTACGTTTTTTAATATACTGCAGTCGAGATGTTAGAATTAAATGTACTAATCTGTTTTTGAAAGTTTATTGCACTAAAATCGGGCAAAAGGCGCAACTTAATGCGGGAGGCATTCTCTACCAGCCTTTGGGCAAATAATATATACACTACCGTGCTTTGGGTATCATGGCCAGTAGACACACTACACAATGAATACACATTATACATTCTACCGGCAGTTATGTTATGCGTTTTTTTAATTCTTGCTTTTCATATTCAAGTAGTTCACTTTCCATTACCAGAATAAACAACATCAGCGATAAACGGAAATAAATAAATTAATAAAATTATTCAAACGCAAGCTTTTAATTTCCTTACAATTTCACAACTTCCAGTCCCGAGGGTGTCCAGTTTGACTGCAAGAAACACTCGCATAGCACGCACGTGGTGACCTCTGACGCAACCCCGGGCATGCGCTGCGACTACCAACCACGCGAGAGCCATTGTGCATTTCGGTGGACGGTAGGATAAAGAAATGAACCAATTAACGGTGCCATTTTGAGCTAAGAAATAAATACTGCTAAGTAATTACACACAATAAAGTCAAGTTTGAGTTACGTTCTATGAAGGTAGATCTTGTCTGGAAACGATGACATTAAAAAATAACTACATCTTAGAGGAGAAGGAAGAGATATTTGGTAAAGAAAGAAAGAGAAATAAAGTGGTGCATGAACAGGGCGGGAATCTATCAACAACGATACGCTCAATAATGTCTCTATATCTCTTAAAACTAAACATATTGTGGTCCAGTTGATACGAACCTTATAACATTTTTTTTTTATTGAAATTTTGAAATCGACAGACTTTTACAAATGAACATTAACTACAAATGCTTACTTTTTAGGGTTCCGTACTCAAAGGGTAACCATACAAAAAACGAGATTTTTGTGTTAAATTTTGTAAGATGGTACGGAACCCTTCGTGTGCGAGTCCAAATCGCACTTGGACGGTTTTTTTTAAATACACGCTTATTGTGTCCATAGAAAAATTAAATGCGTGATTTCTGTGATCTACTTATCCAATTATTTTTGTGCTGTCTTAGCGTGTTATTAAATAAGTCGATATAATATAGGTTATAATTTTTGTGACTTAATAAAAGTGTTGTTGGAATATTTGATTTTGAAGAATTTATTATTTCTACCGATATATTAGAAATCTTTATTGTTTAGGCTTAAAAGGTCCAAAGGTGCTTAATTTGTTCACTTCTGCATGTCGCTTCCTGTATAAGTGTTGTAGAGCACACCAAACATCTTGCGTTAGATGCGACGACACAACCGAGAGGAGAAAACTATTTAAACGAATTTAGCGTGGACATCGACATCAGTCATCCATTCACTCATCCTGTGAAGAGTAACCAGCAACATGCAACTGCAAATGGTATATTTAATTGAATTATTGGCTTTTTTAGCTCAAAAAATGCTGTTTTCTTCCCGTTTAAAAAAAACCAGTTCTAAAGAATCTTGAGAAATGGCTCATTTAAGGAAATACTATTGGATTTTATTCATTACTGTTCTTGCATGCTTGCACAATTAATAATGCAAAGTATTAATTAAAATTCTATTCCACAGTTTATCTTCGCCGCCGTTTTGGCCGGAGGCTTCGCTAAGCCTGGCATACATTCTGTGGCTTACCCAGCGCCATACGTTGCCGCCGCCTACGCTGCCCCTGTCGCCTCTGCCTATGCCGCCCCTGTAGCTGCAGCCTACACTGCACCTGTGGCAGCAGCCTACACTGCACCCGTAGCTGCCGCCTACACCGCCCCCGTGGCCGCTGCCTACACTGCCCGTGTGGCCGCAGCCTACACTGCACCCGTAGCTGCCGCCTACCCTGCCCGTGTCGCTGCTGCCTACTCCGCGCCTGTTGCTGCTGCCTACACTGCCCCGGCCTACGCGGCCTATACCGCGCCCGTGGCAGCTGCCTACGCCTCGCCTGTAGCTACTGCCTACACCGCACCAGTCGCTGCTGCGTACAGGGCTGCATACACTTCCCCCGTAGCCGCGGCTTACAGGGCGCTCCCGTCGCCTTATGCTGCTACATATACCGCGCCTGCTTACTTCAAATGAGTTCGATTGAAATAAACTAATTTCCAAAATACTTCCGCCTTTTTCTGCTTTTGCTTTTGTTTTGTAACTGGACATGAATAGCTAATACCACACCAACGATTATGATATAAGCCCAACACACCGCATTCTCGAAGGAATTAGATGCTATGCAAGCACCTTCCCTATGAGCACGGCTACATTGAACTGGATGGAAAACATGGACTTAACTACAATACAAAATGTATATAAATTGGAATATACTTAAATAAAACTGAGCCCACACTTAAATCTCGATTCTTTTATCGGCCGAATCTGACAACCCCATATGTTCTGTGTACCGAATTTTGCCCCCTTTTAACATTTGAAAATGTTGCCAATCCATTACCGCCCTTCAGCATTTTCTTATTCAAATCGGATTTATTCGTTAACACCTAGTATATCCGATGTTATATTTCCATGTCGACAAAATAAAAAGGAGTAGCACAGATTTTTTGCTGAATTTTAAATACCTTTTTGAACATTTACTATGAATAAACATATAAACTGTATCTTTTTTTTTATGCGACCCGACATGGATGGCTAATACCACACAACTACCGTTATGATATTAGTCCAATATACCACATTCCCGAAGGAATTTGGTGCCATGCCAGGACCTTCCCTTTATGAGCACGGCTACATTGAACTGGATGGAAAACACGGACAATTTTTCATTGCCGCTTCGACCATCTTTTGATCCAATGCGATGGTACCAACCCGGGCGGGCTTAAACCCTACCGCCTAGTAGGGGAAGGGGACCTACAGTTTTACATGGATTCCGAACCATGGAGCAGCTCGCATTCGTGATGAAAATGCACTTATCGAACTCGGAAAGAGAATGACAGTGGTGCATGTCGGTATTGAACCCAGGTCTCTGGTACGCTAGGCCAGTCCCCGCGCCACTAGGCTACGAGCCGCTCAAAAATCTTCTTCTATCTGAATATACATAGTTAGCTAATGCCACATTATTTCTAATGCACATGATACACCGCGTTCCCGTAGGACTTACGATACCGGCCCAGGACTTTCCCGTTATGAGAACAGCTTCTTGGATTTCATATAAAACACAAACAATTTTGTACAGCCGATTAGACCGGAGTGCACATAACCAGAAAGCATCAACGGGTCATTGATTGAACCCTTAGCAAGAAATCCTGCCAAAAAAGGATACCAGAACAAAAAAAATATATTTTGTATAAGTTCCATACGGTCTCGTTACGTGGTATTGCAACATATACGAGTAATACCATCGTTTGCTCTGATAAATGTCACGTAAGTTTCGTGAAGCCAATCAAATACTGCATTGCAATTAGTAGGAACGTGACTAATTTCTGTCACATTTGACATTTTGCGGCCACGTTGAAGGATAACAAATGAAATGCATACTCGATATGCTTGGTTTGTTCTAACCTACTAATTGGATGTTGATGTAATCAGTGAAAGATTCTGAAAAGTGTTTTTTTATTTATGATCATTTATAAAATAAAATAAAAATAAAATAATATTTGTTATGTCACCTCTAGCTCCCGTATTAATCAGAATATTTTATGAAAAAAGATTTTACCATGTTTTAGAAAACTCACGGCCTTTCACGCGACGGGTGGAGACGGGAAAATTTTGTGATATATTTGACTGATTCGACAAAAAAACATTGAACCTGCTCACAAGATTTCACGAATATCGGTTGAGAAATGCGACCTGTAAAGAACAGACGGTCAACCGGACGCCGGATAGACACATGAAATATTTTTTGCCCAATCTGAAACGGAGACGTTCACTCGCGCTTCGTGCATCACTGTGGCAAAAAAGGCCATATTATTTGACCAAGTAAATAATTTAATAAAAATGTATGCAGTCTTCTATAGTTTTATTACTTAGCGTAAATACGATTAGAACTCTGTAAGCGGCTGGACTGCTGAAATTGTATTAAAATATATATTGAAAAATAAAGGAGTCACCGCGGGTCGTGAAGTAATCATTGACTCACTTTGACGTCAACATTGACCATCACTAACTCGAAATTCTAAAAACTATTAGTACCCGACCAAATTAATTTAATTCCATCGATACACTCAAATAGATGAATTTGAGGTATTCGGCTCCGGTCGGTCAATTATATTTTGGACAATCATCCGAGTGGAGCCCGGTAAAATGCGCCCCCGTCCCACTGGTCGCATCGCCCGCACGCGTTATTACTTCGTTTTAGCTCGGCGTTCCTTCTTACTTTTTTTGTTTTTTGATCGGCTGTTAAGGTGGCCCATCCCGCTCAACTCCCCATACAAACGGGGAAAGAAGGTCACGCCCATAATTCTTGTCAGAGATCCCAAATTTTGCTCAAAACACCTTTATTTGATCGAACTAGATGTCTGATGACCATTCGCATTGTGAAATTGTGTTTGGTTTCTAAATTATAAGGTCTGAAAGTTCGAATTTTTTGCACGTTTTATACAATAACTTTGGAGGTGGATTACGCAATGATAAAGTTAGAACATCTTAAATAGATTCGTCATCAGACATAGCTTATTTAATTGTACATGATAATCAGGACTTTAGTAATAAAGGCCCTTTAAGTGTAATTAAATAAATCAGCACTTGGTGAAAAGCAGGCTTTCACCAAGTGCTGATTTATTTTAATTTACACTTAATGGGCCTTTATTACTAAAGTGCTGATTATCTTATACTGGTATCTATTGCGATATGGTAAGAAACGCCCTTTAATGTGAGGATTAAGCAAATCAGTACTTGGTGGAAGAGACTATAAGTGTCGTAGCGTGATTTTAAATAAACTTCGATTTTATTATTAGTAGTTCCTTAGATTAGCGCGTTCAAACAAATAAAAAACAAAATGTTCAGCTTTAGTATCAGTGATATGTAAAGTTATATATGTCAATGATTAGTATTGTCAATGATATGATTAGATAAATTAGAGCTTGTTATAATAATGAATTCGTTCCCGCAGCCTAACTTTTACCCGTTATGCCGCCGAAAATGTAATTATCTCTACAGAAAGCGTGTGATGGTAATACGATCCGCTCTATATACGAGCAACGCTCTCAAGTTCAATGTCAAAATAGGATGCCCTTGGTCACTGCTGCGGACGCACACCAGGCGGCCGAGGTAGCGGCCGATACCAGCGTAGGCTATTGAATCATATGGCCCCATTGATGACCGATCGATGACAAATAAAAGGTGTTCTTTTGTTTTTATGTACGGAAGATTTTTATATCATTATGTTGAGAGTTTCATGCTCCCGTATTTAGGTATTTTCGAGGGAAACATTGATTCGTAACGCGTTTTGGAAAATTTACAATTAGATTTAGATAAAAAAATACATTGTTCTAAAGTTTTTAAGCACAGTCTACCACAAAATCGTTAAAATAGTTGCAGTTTTCAAGCTGTTTGCTGTCGTTTCAAATCAGGAGTTGGAAGGGAATTGGATTCCAAGTTGGGGGATTCTTAATCTAAATGCGAACAATACTCCACTCAAGACCTTATCTGCGCTTTGTAGAGCAGTAGTTTTGGTGTTTTTGTCCAAAGAAATGGCTTTTCTTTTTTTTTTTATGCGACCTGACATGGTTGGCTAATACCAAACAACTACCGTTATGATATTAGCCCAATACACCACATTACCGAAGGAATTTCGTCGCATGCCAGGACCTTCCCTTTATGAGCACGGCTACATTGAACTGGATGGAAAACACGGACAATTTTTCATGGCCGCTTCGACCATATTTTCATCCAATGCGATGGTACCAAACCGGGCGGGCTTAAACCCTACCACCTAGTAGGGGAAGGGGACCTACAGTTTTAAATGGATTCCGAACCATGGAGCAGATCGCATTCGTGAAGAAAATGCACACTTATCGAACTCGGAAAGAGAAAGATAGTGGTGCAAGTCGGTATTGAACCCAGGCCTCTGGTACGCTAGGCCAGTCCCCGCGCCACTAGGCTACGAGCTGCTCAAACATGTTCTTCGAGTAGGGTTACATATCTGGGCAAAAGCAAGCAAAAATATCCGTCCGCGACTGGTTCCAATACTTCCTCCATGTTTCGTCCTTATTTCGTCGTTCATTCGTTTAACGAGGTCAGAGTAGCCTTGGTTGATAAATGTTTTCTGACTATTTTGCTCACCACATTAAGTCACTTTTAAAAGCTAGTAAAATCATTAACGCAATTTTCTCCTACATTTTTTTTGTATTAACTGGATAAATGTTTCGGTAAACAATACATTCGCCGCAAATACGACCTGTTTCATTCGATATCCATGTGAAACTCTAAGTCTAGGAGGAGGTAGGGTTTGGTTAGGGTTGAATTGGATGCCAAAATGGTCGAAGCGGCAATGAAAAACTGCCCGTATTTGTTTATCCAGGTAAATGTATCTGTGCTGGGAAAAGGGAAGATCCAGGCATGGCAACGAATTCCTACGGGAATGCGGTGTGTTGAGATAATATAACGGAGGGTATGGTATTAGTAATCTTTGTCCAGTTACATAAAAAAAGGTTTATAGCCTTGGTATCGAACCCGTGGTCTCCGAACACCGATTTGTCAGCCTCGGTAGCCCAGTGTTGCGACGCCTTGAGATTCCATAAGCTTGGTGAAGTACCTCTGAGCGCGTTGGGCTCTGGATCGGTGACCATTTTCAACCGTGGGTCGGATTCAACGTTAAACTGTAGGAAACCCATAATTACTAGGTGGTAGGGTTAATCCCGCCCGGGTTGGTACCATCGCATTGAATGAAAGATGGTCGAAGCCTCAATGAAAATTGTCAGTGTTATCCATCCAGTTCAATGTAGCTGAGCAATATAAGGAAGGTCCTGGCATGGCACCTAGTTCCCATGTGGTGTGTTAGGCTAATATTTGACGGTCAGTTTGGTATAAGCCAACTATGTCTAGTTACATAAAAAAAACAAAAGACCACTGGCGTTACTTAAATAAAACTGAGCCCACACTTAAATCTCGATTCTTTTATCGGCCGAATCTGACAACCCCATATGTTCTGTGTACCGAATTTTGCCCCCTTTTAACATTTGAAAATGTTGCCAATCAATTACCGCCCTTCAGCATTTTCTTATTCAAATCGGATTTATTCGTTAACACCTAGTATATCCGATGTTATATTTCCATGTCGACAAAATAAAAAGGAGTAGCACAGATTTTTTGCTGAATTTTAAATACCTTTTTGAACATTTACTATGAATAAACATATAAACTGTATCTTTTTTTTTATGCGACCCGACATGGATGGCTAATACCACACAACTACCGTTATGATATTAGTCCAATATACCACATTCCCGAAGGAATTTGGTGCCATGCCAGGACCTTCCCTTTATGAGCACGGCTACATTGAACTGGATGGAAAACACGGACAATTTTTCATTGCCGCTTCGACCATCTTTTGATCCAATGCGATGGTACCAACCCGGGCGGGCTTAAACCCTACCGCCTAGTAGGGGAAGGGGACCTACAGTTTTACATGGATTCCGAACCATGGAGCAGCTCGCATTCGTGATGAAAATGCACTTATCGAACTCGGAAAGAGAATGACAGTGGTGCATGTCGGTATTGAACCCAGGTCTCTGGTACGCTAGGCCAGTCCCCGCGCCACTAGGCTACGAGCCGCTCAAAAATCTTCTTCTATCTGAATATACATAGTTAGCTAATGCCACATTATTTCTAATGCACATGATACACCGCGTTCCCGTAGGACTTACGATACCGGCCCAGGACTTTCCCGTTATGAGAACAGCTTCTTGGATTTCATATAAAACACAAACAATTTTGTACAGCCGATTAGACCGGAGTGCACATAACCAGAAAGCATCAACGGGTCATTGATTGAACCCTTAGCAAGAAATCCTGCCAAAAAAGGATACCAGAACAAAAAAAATATATTTTGTATAAGTTCCATACGGTCTCGTTACGTGGTATTGCAACATATACGAGTAATACCATCGTTTGCTCTGATAAATGTCACGTAAGTTTCGTGAAGCCAATCAAATACTGCATTGCAATTAGTAGGAACGTGACTAATTTCTGTCACATTTGACATTTTGCGGCCACGTTGAAGGATAACAAATGAAATGCATACTCGATATGCTTGGTTTGTTCTAACCTACTAATTGGATGTTGATGTAATCAGTGAAAGATTCTGAAAAGTGTTTTTTTATTTATGATCATTTATAAAATAAAATAAAAATAAAATAATATTTGTTATGTCACCTCTAGCTCCCGTATTAATCAGAATATTTTATGAAAAAAGATTTTACCATGTTTTAGAAAACTCACGGCCTTTCACGCGACGGGTGGAGACGGGAAAATTTTGTGATATATTTGACTGATTCGACAAAAAAACATTGAACCTGCTCACAAGATTTCACGAATATCGGTTGAGAAATGCGACCTGTAAAGAACAGACGGTCAACCGGACGCCGGATAGACACATGAAATATTTTTTGCCCAATCTGAAACGGAGACGTTCACTCGCGCTTCGTGCATCACTGTGGCAAAAAAGGCCATATTATTTGACCAAGTAAATAATTTAATAAAAATGTATGCAGTCTTCTATAGTTTTATTACTTAGCGTAAATACGATTAGAACTCTGTAAGCGGCTGGACTGCTGAAATTGTATTAAAATATATATTGAAAAATAAAGGAGTCACCGCGGGTCGTGAAGTAATCATTGACTCACTTTGACGTCAACATTGACCATCACTAACTCGAAATTCTAAAAACTATTAGTACCCGACCAAATTAATTTAATTCCATCGATACACTCAAATAGATGAATTTGAGGTATTCGGCTCCGGTCGGTCAATTATATTTTGGACAATCATCCGAGTGGAGCCCGGTAAAATGCGCCCCCGTCCCACTGGTCGCATCGCCCGCACGCGTTATTACTTCGTTTTAGCTCGGCGTTCCTTCTTACTTTTTTTGTTTTTTGATCGGCTGTTAAGGTGGCCCATCCCGCTCAACTCCCCATACAAACGGGGAAAGAAGGTCACGCCCATAATTCTTGTCAGAGATCCCAAATTTTGCTCAAAACACCTTTATTTGATCGAACTAGATGTCTGATGACCATTCGCATTGTGAAATTGTGTTTGGTTTCTAAATTATAAGGTCTGAAAGTTCGAATTTTTTGCACGTTTTATACAATAACTTTGGAGGTGGATTACGCAATGATAAAGTTAGAACATCTTAAATAGATTCGTCATCAGACATAGCTTATTTAATTGTACATGATAATCAGGACTTTAGTAATAAAGGCCCTTTAAGTGTAATTAAATAAATCAGCACTTGGTGAAAAGCAGGCTTTCACCAAGTGCTGATTTATTTTAATTTACACTTAATGGGCCTTTATTACTAAAGTGCTGATTATCTTATACTGGTATCTATTGCGATATGGTAAGAAACGCCCTTTAATGTGAGGATTAAGCAAATCAGTACTTGGTGGAAGAGACTATAAGTGTCGTAGCGTGATTTTAAATAAACTTCGATTTTATTATTAGTAGTTCCTTAGATTAGCGCGTTCAAACAAATAAAAAACAAAATGTTCAGCTTTAGTATCAGTGATATGTAAAGTTATATATGTCAATGATTAGTATTGTCAATGATATGATTAGATAAATTAGAGCTTGTTATAATAATGAATTCGTTCCCGCAGCCTAACTTTTACCCGTTATGCCGCCGAAAATGTAATTATCTCTACAGAAAGCGTGTGATGGTAATACGATCCGCTCTATATACGAGCAACGCTCTCAAGTTCAATGTCAAAATAGGATGCCCTTGGTCACTGCTGCGGACGCACACCAGGCGGCCGAGGTAGCGGCCGATACCAGCGTAGGCTATTGAATCATATGGCCCCATTGATGACCGATCGATGACAAATAAAAGGTGTTCTTTTGTTTTTATGTACGGAAGATTTTTATATCATTATGTTGAGAGTTTCATGCTCCCGTATTTAGGTATTTTCGAGGGAAACATTGATTCGTAACGCGTTTTGGAAAATTTACAATTAGATTTAGATAAAAAAATACATTGTTCTAAAGTTTTTAAGCACAGTCTACCACAAAATCGTTAAAATAGTTGCAGTTTTCAAGCTGTTTGCTGTCGTTTCAAATCAGGAGTTGGAAGGGAATTGGATTCCAAGTTGGGGGATTCTTAATCTAAATGCGAACAATACTCCACTCAAGACCTTATCTGCGCTTTGTAGAGCAGTAGTTTTGGTGTTTTTGTCCAAAGAAATGGCTTTTCTTTTTTTTTTTATGCGACCTGACATGGTTGGCTAATACCAAACAACTACCGTTATGATATTAGCCCAATACACCACATTACCGAAGGAATTTCGTCGCATGCCAGGACCTTCCCTTTATGAGCACGGCTACATTGAACTGGATGGAAAACACGGACAATTTTTCATGGCCGCTTCGACCATATTTTCATCCAATGCGATGGTACCAAACCGGGCGGGCTTAAACCCTACCACCTAGTAGGGGAAGGGGACCTACAGTTTTAAATGGATTCCGAACCATGGAGCAGATCGCATTCGTGAAGAAAATGCACACTTATCGAACTCGGAAAGAGAAAGATAGTGGTGCAAGTCGGTATTGAACCCAGGCCTCTGGTACGCTAGGCCAGTCCCCGCGCCACTAGGCTACGAGCTGCTCAAACATGTTCTTCGAGTAGGGTTACATATCTGGGCAAAAGCAAGCAAAAATATCCGTCCGCGACTGGTTCCAATACTTCCTCCATGTTTCGTCCTTATTTCGTCGTTCATTCGTTTAACGAGGTCAGAGTAGCCTTGGTTGATAAATGTTTTCTGACTATTTTGCTCACCACATTAAGTCACTTTTAAAAGCTAGTAAAATCATTAACGCAATTTTCTCCTACATTTTTTTTGTATTAACTGGATAAATGTTTCGGTAAACAATACATTCGCCGCAAATACGACCTGTTTCATTCGATATCCATGTGAAACTCTAAGTCTAGGAGGAGGTAGGGTTTGGTTAGGGTTGAATTGGATGCCAAAATGGTCGAAGCGGCAATGAAAAACTGCCCGTATTTGTTTATCCAGGTAAATGTATCTGTGCTGGGAAAAGGGAAGATCCAGGCATGGCAACGAATTCCTACGGGAATGCGGTGTGTTGAGATAATATAACGGAGGGTATGGTATTAGTAATCTTTGTCCAGTTACATAAAAAAAGGTTTATAGCCTTGGTATCGAACCCGTGGTCTCCGAACACCGATTTGTCAGCCTCGGTAGCCCAGTGTTGCGACGCCTTGAGATTCCATAAGCTTGGTGAAGTACCTCTGAGCGCGTTGGGCTCTGGATCGGTGACCATTTTCAACCGTGGGTCGGATTCAACGTTAAACTGTAGGAAACCCATAATTACTAGGTGGTAGGGTTAATCCCGCCCGGGTTGGTACCATCGCATTGAATGAAAGATGGTCGAAGCCTCAATGAAAATTGTCAGTGTTATCCATCCAGTTCAATGTAGCTGAGCAATATAAGGAAGGTCCTGGCATGGCACCTAGTTCCCATGTGGTGTGTTAGGCTAATATTTGACGGTCAGTTTGGTATAAGCCAACTATGTCTAGTTACATAAAAAAAACAAAAGACCACTGGCGTTACTACTGCTAGGTTATGGAAGGTTTTGAGTTTTCTGTGTACTGAAAAAAAAGTATGCTACTCGATTCTGCTTTACAGTTCCACAGAGTTGGGCGCCAAAAGGCGCGTTTTTGAATTGGTCAACAATGATTGTGATTGAAGCATTCTGTAGCTAGGATGAGCCAAAACATGATCAACGATTCCTATCACGCCGATCGCGTCCTTGCGTCGTGCAGGCGACGCGAGCACAAGATGCGTTCCCTCTACTATAAATGCTCAATGCTCTCATCAAACAGTATTCAGTCGCTCAATCGCTTCTTTCTACAACATCACCAAAGAAAACACTCAACATGTTCAAGCTGGTGAGTGGATTTTAATTAAATCGTCTATTCCATCCGATGGTGTCCAATTAAAGTTTTGAATCCCTTAAAGTACCGTACCTCCTGTAATGGAATAGGTATATATGTATATATACATATATAAAAAGGACATTATCAGGGTTTTCTATCTTTTTAACGCGTTTATGTTCAAAAGTGGTGATAATGATATAAAATAGCTACTCTTTTTTTTATTTAAGGTGGGCCATCCCTCTCAATTCCCCATACAAACGGGGAAAGAAGATCACGTCCATATTTCTTGTCAGAGATCCCAAATTTTGCTCAAACTAGTTTTATTTGATCGAACTAGTTGTCTGATGACCGTTGGCATTGTTAAATTGTGTTTGGTTTCTAAGTTATAAGGTCCGAAAGTTCGAATTTTTCGTGCGTTTTATACAACAAATTTGGAGGTGGATTACGCAACGATTAGTACGAACATCTTAAAAAGATTAATCATCAGCCTTAGCTTATTTAATCAAGATTATTAATCTATTTGGTTTTTGTTAGATTTTTGACTACAGCGCTCGTGGTTTACTTTTAGCTAAGAGTCGTTTTGTAATTAAAATTTTCGGAAATCTTACCAAATCATACACTATGCACATTGTCTTTTTTGTGGGCATGTTGCATCTTCCTCATCACGGAGCCTGTCTTTTTCTTTGAAACAGAGAAGGTCCCAGAGCGCAACAGCACGGTTTTCTACCGTGCCCGCGAATGAGTTAGTCCTCCCGTGGTTGGGCCACCTTAACATCAAATTAGGAGAAAAAAGTGGGATAAAAAATAAGAGTAAGGAGCCGCCATGTACGGCAGGATTTTTGTTTTCGAGAGATGAAAAAAAGAAGGTAGAGTTTTTTTCTCTTTATAATAAATTTATTATCATAAGAATATGAAATAAATTAAACTTTATAACTTTTAAGAAATATATGGCCGCATGTAACAAATAGTGCACAGCACCGGCCAGTTATATCAGTAACCTTATCTTTAACTGAGCTGAAGTTATTAGGCTCTAAAAGACCCTGATAAATATTTCCCCATTATAATTTTATGTATTTAATGGATACGACATTACCGTTATCTCATTAATTTGAGTTTCAGCGACATCTACATTTGAAGCATTGTACTCAGATTTTGAAAATAATCTGAAAAAGTATTGGTCGTTTACATAAAAAAACCAGAAATTTCTTTGGATGCTTTATTAATTAGATGCCCAGATTTTAAATTTCAAAAGTAAGAAAGTATTGTTGGTGTGTTTTCTATCGTTTCCAAATATGTTCACAACAAGTCGAGTCCTATTGCTGTACTTCAGAACTTACTGATTAAGATATTTTTTAAATGTTTGGACAATTTTGACTTAGATTGATTTCAAGTTTGCGTAAACACATTAATATTATGGATAAGACAACTGAAGAACTGAAAGAAGACAAATATTGTTTTCACCAAGGAAGCTAGCGTTTTAGTATTTATTTTTTTACATTTAAAACCTTTTTCATCAACCATTGTTAATCCTCAGTTGCTGTTCGTCGCTATGGTGGCTTTCGCCTCCGCCAAGCCGCTCGTAGTGGGCTACAGCGCGCCGTACGCCGCTTACACCGCGCCCGTCGCCGCCGCCGCCTACACCGCGCCGCTCGCCTACTCCGCTTACTCCGCCTACCCAGCCTACTCCGCTTACTCCGCCTACACCTACGCGTCGCCATACTCCGCTTACTACTTGTGATCGATACGAAATACAAAATCAATGTGAATATATAACAGACGATATCAGCATTGCTGGTTCTTAATTATGTTTGGTACTTGAGACAAGATGCAATACAATTAAACCAAAATATATTTTTACGTTTGTTTTAATGCCTGAAACATTGACGTATTCAAATTAATTTTAACTTTCCTCGTTACTCGATAAACATTCCATCCATACTGGAACCCAACCTTTCACGCAACCATGGGAAACGGGTAGACGGGATGACCCTAGTCCCTTGGTCAGAGGGAAAATCTGTCGTTTGGGATGCCACATGTGTGGACACATTTGCCCCCTCACACGTCACGCACTCAGCATCCAAAGTAGGTTCGGCTGCCGAGTCAGCAGCAAGTTAAAAAATAAAAAAAAAACCAGGCAATAACCGATCAAAATTATTTATTTGTTCCTTTCGCTGATGAAACCTTTGGGCCGTGGTGTGAGAGCGCAAAATCCTTCATTTATGAAATTGGAAAGAAAATTATTGACTTAACAGGAGACAAAATGTCAGCAAGTTATTTAACACAAAGACTGAGCATTGCTATTCAGGGGGGCAGTGCAGCCAGCGTGATGGGAACACTGCCGTACGTGTCGCCGCTGGACGAAGTCTTTTATCTTGGCTCTTAATCCTTGTGTCTCATTTTTTTTCTCGTTAAAAGTTATTGTTATTAAAATATTTATTGCATAATGTTATCAAATAAATCTAATCTAATATAAACTTTAGTCATTCCAGAGGCGGATTGCAAAGTAATTTTTGGTTAGGAAAGTGATAAAAGGTTGATAAAAAGGTTGTAGTAAAACATTCAGAAAAAATCAGACTCGGAATCAGAAAGAGACACGGCGTTTTTAAGGTGGCCCAACCCGCTCAACTCCCCACACAAACGCGGAAAGAAGATCTCGCCCATATTTCTTCCCCCCAAATTTTGCTCAAAAGAGCTTTATTTGATCGAACTAGATGTCTAATGACCGTTGGCATTGTAAAATTGTGTTTGGTTTCTAAGTTATAAGGTTCGAAAGTTCGAATTTTTCGCGCGTTTTATACAATAACTTTGGAGGTGGATTACGCAATGATAAAGTAAGAACATCTTGAAAAGGTTAGTCATCAGACATAGCTTATTTAATCAAGATGAATCTATTTGGTTTTTGCTAGATTTTTGACTACAGCGGTCGTGGTTTACTTTCAGCTATAAGTCGTTTTGAAATCAAAATTTTCGTAAATCTTGCCAAATCATACACTATGCACATTATCTTTTTTGTGGACATGTTGCATCGTCCTCATCACGGAGCCTGTCTTTTTCTTTGAAACAGAGAAGGTCCCAGAGCGCAACAGCACGGTTTTGTACAGTGCCCGCGAATGAGTTAGTCCCGCCGGGTTGGGCCACCTTAAGTCGTGAATCAGGGGAGGATTGCACCGTTTCCCCCATCCCCCCCTCGGTACACGCCTGTGCGAAGGTTTAAAACACGTTAAGGAGAAGGTAACGTTGAAAGCAGTGGTCCTTACCCGTCTGATTAGATATTGAACAGACCAATTTGATTATATTCAATATAGATAATATTGTTGAAGCAATGTATGCTCGAGGAATTTTTTTTCTGCTAATTTGAAATGCTCATAGACTGTACATATCTCGGTTCAATTTCAAATAATGCGTATGAGAACCATCCGTTCATCAATCATTTAAGGATCCTAATTATGGTTGCTTTTCAATCAATCAATTAATCGAACACATTTATCAAATTAAATTGCTTTGCAAACTGCCAAACATTCCTGCAAAAACGGTGCGGATATAGACACACTCAACGGACACACATTTTTTCATACATGCTGTACAATCACGGGTGCTAAGCAACTGACCTTTACAAGGTCGTACCTAACAGCAGTAGCCAAACCCAAACCCACTTGCTCTCCTTAAATCAATTTCGTCACTCATTCGCGTATCTAACGGGATAGTCCTTTAATATCTTCAGGAAATAAATTCAAAGTTCGTTAACACTGAGTGGGCGGAAATTCGGCTACACCCAAAAGTTTGGAAGTAATTTCTTACAGTTTGCATTTGAAGCAGACTCGCTGTTATATTGTTCAAAACTCGAAACTTTATAGATACACATTGAGTGATTAAGACTTTATCACGTTTTACGGATAGATCTTGTTTACAAGGAAATAAACTCTTTGAGTCAATGAACTGGTTCTAATATTTTCCTTTGGAAGGTCGTGTTCAAAGCTTAGAGGAATATAGGGAAAGAAACATGTATCGTGGGTTGATAATCTCACGAAAGCAGGTAAAAGACCAAAATACGCGTAGAAAATACAACCCAAAAGTTAATCACCTGCAAATGTTATTTTCGTATGTAATTGAAAACGAACTAAATCAATTTAACTTTCACTCACGGAAGCAGTGAAACTTCTCACAGGGTATGATACATTTCAGTGCATCGATCATTTTATGTATGCACGTAGGTAATACTATGATGATACATAACTTCCTATTTGCATACCTCTTCCAAAACTGTAGCAAGGTCATCGCTTTGTTTGACTGACTCCTTCACATTCAAAATTCTTAACCTATTCAGTATTTTCCGTCAAATTATACATTCTTTTGTTATTTAATCACCTTCAGCCATAACCATGTAGGCCAAGAGCGTTTGGAAAAAAGTACATAATTTGGAATTTGTTCTCGATTTTAAATTGTTTTCTTCATTCATGCTAATAATCTGCAGCTGTAAGCGAATCTTCTTCAATTAAGATAGCAATATTTTAACGAACATGGACGAACATTTAACAATGCTTGGCTCTGGTGGTCACGATTTTTTAAACAAAAACGTGTACCAATCCCATGGGTAGAAAGGGTTGCTTGTGATAAACGCGGCATATGGCGTAAACCCGACGACGCCTATGAGCTTTCGGACTTTTACGGAGGTGACCGGCTAGGTGCTTGTTGGGTGTTCTTTAGGGGAGATGTCTTGGTGCATTCGATTTTTTACCGACCCTCTTTGATCCCAGAGTATGCATCTCCGTCTTTTTTAACCGCCATTGTGGTTTAAATGTTCATTTTCATTGAGATCCATGGTTATGTCGGTTTCATTTTGTATGTAAAAGGTCGAAAAAACGTCCTTATTGGCAAAACAGAATCTCAAAATCTAGGAATTCTGAAACTCGCCTATAACACTGAAAATGGATCGGTAAATTATGGCTGTTGCTAGTGTGTCTATCAAACCGGTCAGCATGGTTTTAGCAGCAGCCACATTCGGAAGCTTATGAGTATGGCGTACGCCATATATGAAAATATATGATTCGGTGTTAATCCATGCCTTATAAGTGAGACCACAATAAAAGATATTTCATAAGAAAATATGCAGCTCCGTGTGATGTAGTGGTCCGAGGCCCCGGGGTCCGCAGGATTTGACCTCAGAAATTCTATACCTTCACTAGGAAATAATAGCGATCTCAAAACCTGGTTGTTATCGCGGGTGTTTGCATTACTGGGTTACCATTTGCAATAGGGTCGCATAATCAACGAACAAATACAACATAATGCATTTTGCTAGTTGATTTGTTTGTCATAACCTCATCTTTTCTTCTAGCCCGCCCCACCGCGGGCCAAAATGGAGGGGAGGGCTGCACTCGAAAGTAGCGGTTAGGTTGCTGGATTTTATGAAAAAAATTCTCGCTGCCGACATCGAAGATAGGCATCAAAAACTTATTTTGGCTGGATTTCTTGAAGAATATGTGCATGGCATTAATTCCGGTTTTTTTGTAAACCGTATTGACTTGCAAATAAATATTTTTTTCATTTCATTTCATTGTGTCTATAACATAAGAAGCGTTTTATGAAATTGTATGGTTAAGTATATTTTTATTGAAGCCTGAACATAAGTTTTCGGACGTAAGCTCACGCGAATTAGGAGAAATCCGTCGAGACGAGTCTTTGGATGTCGGCGGCTATATAAGGCTCGCTCCAGCATCTAAAAAGTAGTATCCAGTGAAGCCATATGAGGTGAAGCATAAAGGGGTGAAAAAACAATTAAAATGTTGACAAAGGTGAGTGGATAACGGATGTGTTTTACGAATTCTAATGAGCGGCTAACTTGGAATAAGTGTTTCTGAATAATTCTATTACGCAAGACGTGTAACCAAAGTTTTAAAATAACAATAGGATTAGTTTTGCATTGAGATTTGACTTCCTTTTGTCAAAAAATTGGAAAATACTACGTGAATTTGCATGATATGTTCCACAGTCTTACAATCTGCTGGATTTCTTGAAGAATATGTGCATGGCATTAATTCCGGTTTTTTTGTAAACCGTATTGACTTGCAAATAAATATTTTTTTCATTTCATTTCATTGTGTCTATAACATAAGAAGCGTTTTATGAAATTGTATGGTTAAGTATATTTTTATTGAAGCCTGAACATAAGTTTTCGGACGTAAGCTCACGCGAATTAGGAGAAATCCGTCGAGACGAGTCTTTGGATGTCGGCGGCTATATAAGGCTCGCTCCAGCATCTAAAAAGTAGTATCCAGTGAAGCCATATGAGGTGAAGCATAAAGGGGTGAAAAAACAATTAAAATGTTGACAAAGGTGAGTGGATAACGGATGTGTTTTACGAATTCTAATGAGCGGCTAACTTGGAATAAGTGTTTCTGAATAATTCTATTACGCAAGACGTGTAACCAAAGTTTTAAAATAACAATAGGATTAGTTTTGCATTGAGATTTGACTTCCTTTTGTCAAAAAATTGGAAAATACTACGTGAATTTGCATGATATGTTCCACAGTCTTACAATCTCGCCCCAATCACAGAAAATGTATATCCCCAAAAAATAAAAAACTTCGGACATAAAAAAAAGTCTTTCTCGCGTGATAAAAAACATTTTAAAATCTGACGAGGTTTATGGTCAGGTAAACGTTAGGACCTGGAAGACGATAATGGCAGCCGCGGTGCAAAATTGTGCCTTGGCCAATGGCCAAAGAATGCACTTCTTAAAATTTTCAAATCTTCGATTTCCTGTGAATTCATGACCGCCATAAGTCATTATGTTTCATTTTCAGGTAATACTTGCCCTCGTGGTGTCATTGACAGCGACGGAACCGCTTTTGTACTCATCGCCGCTGTCCACTCTGCCGTTTGCGTCATACGCGCCGGCCTACGGCCCCGCTGCCTACCCCTCCGCCTACAGCGCTGTAGCCCCCTCCGCCTACACCGCCGCCATCGCCGCTCCGCTGTCTTCTGTCTCGGCGTATTCGTACGGATCGTCCTACTCGCTCCAGGACTATGCGCTGGGTTCCGCGTACGCGCCGCTCTCACCGATAGCCCCGCTGGCGTATAGTATTCCCTACACTGCGTACGCCGACTATTTCTATAGGAGATAAGCTCTTTTGGTATCTAATGGGTGTTTCGATGATCGCTTCGCCGAACGGCTTGGTTTTTTTCGATGGTGAAAAATGTTAAGCGAAATTATGCTCTTAATGTTTAATGCAAGACACAAAATAAAACGACATTAATGGTATAAATGATTTACGATTCATGGTCACGATGACCGTAACTAACCAAAACTTCAGTTGGTGCCACAGTTTGAAACTTTGTTCGCCGCAGCAAGGGAAATTCCTATGACCGGCCTTTGACTAAAGCCGATAAGTGCACAATAGAGTTTGTTTGATGGGCTTATTATACCAATAATAGGTGCCTAAAAGGTCACTTGTGCACACGTAAGAGATACTGTATGTAGGCCAGACTTAAGTTCGTAGGATTGATTGTCAATCCAAACAAATTGTACAAGTTTGCTTTCAGTTATTTTAATACAATTATATTTTTACTCTATATTTATGCACTTATTTTTCCTAAGCATTGAATTAAATTAAGACAAAATTAATTATACCGAGCATTTCATGGTGTTTTTTAATTACTTAATACTTTTTTAATACAAAACCAAGGTAGACTTTAACTCGTGGAAAAAATACTTCGACTTAAGATTAAGGTAAAAAACGATCCAGAGTGAACCTATACGAGTCCCGTGGTTTGATAATGTAGAACTAAAAAGGTAATACCTAGTCGTTGCCTTTCGAATTCACTCCGGACACATACCTACCTCTAAACAAGTTCTCACTTTCAATGTGTTTGACATATGTGGCATACCTGAAGATGTATATCATATTGTGATATATTGTGAAAGGGGCGCAGTTGAAAGGATAGGCCATAGGCTCCGAGAAGGCAGAAAACATTGCAGAAAATATTAGACATTATGGGTGAATCCCCTAATGTCTAATATTTTAGATTTTAAAATTGAATTAAATTATAATAATTTTAGACTTTTATAAACTGAAAATATTCATATAAGACATCTACCGATATGTTTATGAAACTGCGGATAAAATTTTATAAAACGTTGTATTTTGTTGAGCATAGCGATTGTTTATTGCATTGAAGCGTTTAAAATGATATCCCAAATTATGTCGGGATTGCCAAATAAAATTCTTCAAATTTAATAAAATCAACCACATCTTCTATGGATCCACAACTATTAATAGAACATTTATAAAGCTGTTACTTAACTTTTGACATCAATTCCAACAGTATTACAACAAATCATGTTTACTTGGCTCAAATATTATGTTAGAAGTTTGTTTCCCGCTAATTTCGCGGTGGAGGACCACCAAAGTAATAGCATCCAAATAATGTTTGACTTCAGCGTTTGGGCTGACCAAGTTGCCAAACTTGCGGTTGGTTTTCGATAGGCATCGCCATTAGGTTATATCATAGATTACTCAATCACAATAATGTTAGGAATGTGATATGTATGGATAATCTACCTCAAAATTATAATTATACACCATGCGGCGAAATTGGTAGACGCAATACCCGCGATGGTTTGCTAATTTGGGTCTAGCCTTGCCGGTCGATTATACACACATACGTCTCAGATGCATTGGAAAAAGAAACGTATTTGCTTACTACGAAAAAGTATATTTACACAATATGTTTTTTTTACCTGAATAAAATATAATAGTGATGACGTAATAAATATAGTACGTATAATACGTATCTAATAAATATAATAGTGGTGACGACGAATGTTGATGATGATCCTATGATCTTCCGCCGCAAGAAAAATGCCTACCTTATAAAATGAAACGAAGTCTACAACAGTCGTCTTATGAAAGTCGGTTAAAACATTACCAGATCGAAACCTAGAAGGTATTATTCTGAAACCCTTGAAATCCTTCAAGAGGATTTTTTTGATATTTTTTTCGTTTTCGAGCTGTTAAAGATTATTTGAAACAAGTTTTAAAAAAACGTTAATAAATTGGCGTTTTTTGTATTACAATAAGAGTGAAGAGAATTTCTTAAAAATGCAGTATTGTAGCCCTTTTAGTAACGCATCTTTTTAATTGAGAAAGCTAGACCCCGGTCGCGCTTTTCATGAACTGGGCACTTTACTAAAGCAGTCGAAAAACAAATGGTTTTATACTAAAATGGATCGCATGGTTTGCCAGATTTAGTCTGTTTTACTGTATGGACGCTGCTCTGTAGAATTTGCATCCGTTGTCCCTACCCAAAAACGCGCCGCTAAGAATCGAGTCATTAATTTGAGGTTGGCATAAGGTTTTTGAGAACCCACGCCGCCAGAGTATGGAACGGTCTGCCGGCGAGTGTTTTTCCACCTGAGATTCTTCAAAAGGAAATTTTAATATGCTCGAAGTTCTGCAACAATCCTCAAAACAGCTGGCATGGTACCTCGCTGAGCATGGTTTCGCGAGATGAGGTGTATCTTCGTCCTTTGGTCACTCGGCACAGCCACGCATACGAGTTACATAATTATGAAAATAAAAATAAAGATATGTTACACCTGTGTTACACCTGTGATGTGTGATATGTTACACACCACACTCTGTGAGCGGCTCGTAGCCTAGTGGCGCGGGGACTGGCCTAGCGTACCAGAGACCTGGGTTCAATACCGACATGCACCACTGTCTTTCTCTTTCCGAGTTCGATAAGTGCATTTCGTTACGAATGCGAGCTGCTCCATGGTTCGGAATCCATGTAAAACTGTAGGTCCCCTTCCCCTACTAGGTGGTAGGGTTTATGCCCGACCGGGTTGGTACCATCGCATTGGATGAAAAGATGGTCGAAGCGGCAATGAAAAATTGTCCGTGTTTTCCATCCAGTTCAATGTAGCCGTGCTCATAAAGGGAAGGTCCTGGCATGGCACCAAATTCCTTCGGGAATGAGGTGTATTGGGCTAATATCATAACGGTAGTTGTGTGGTATTAGCCATCCAAGTCAGGTCGCATAAAAAAAAACCGGTTCCATTCAGAGTAAGAGTGAGTTCGAATTCGCAACTAAATATCAACTTACTTTTTTAAATAGTTAATGTTTCCACACTTCTAGAACATCATAACAGTTAGGTAAAAATCTGGTTGGTCCCGTAAATACGTTGGAAGCATAAATAACGGTTCCGTTATTTAAATAATAATATATTTCCCAGCTATTTTTAGGTTAACTCACTCCCGAACTCGAACTCACTCTTGCTCTGAATGGACTCCCTGGTTACAAAGCTGATTGAATATAACATAGAGTCGTAAAATAAATAAAAAGTGTCGTAAAGTGGCATGTTGAAAGGTAAAGGGACGCCTCCGTAACCAAAGAACAGAAAGTTTTGTGCTTCGTAAAGAGTACGTCCGTTGTACCCGTAATTAAAGAGCACCTATAGAGATGAGTGCATTACTGAAAAGAAGGTGAAGCGAGATGTAGATAGTAAAGAAAACTTGATTGTTTAATGTATATGCGGTCATTATATTGAGCGGCTCGTAGCCTAGTGGCGCGGTGACTTGCCTAGTATACCACAGGTCTCGGTTCAAATGCTCGTCACGAATGCGAGCTGCTCCATGGTTCGGAATCCATGAAAGCCCCCCACGAGGTGGTAGGGCTTAAGCCCGCCCGAGTTGGTACCATGACATTGGATGAAAAGATGGTCGAGGCGGCAATGTAAAAATTGTCCGTTTTTTCCATCCAGTTCAACGTAGCCATGCTGAAAAAAAGAAGGTCCTGGCATGGCACCTGATTCCTTCGGGAATGTGGTGTGTTGGGCTAATATCATAACGGTAGTTGTGTGGTATTAGCCACGCATGTCAGGTTACATAAAATGATAATAAAATATGTTTTTACTTACGTCCTTATACGCAGACTGGTAGAGAATGCCGCTTACATTAAGTTGTATCTTTTTCCCGAATTTTGAGTGCAATAAACATATTTAAATAAATAAACAAATACGTTATTATATTAAAGATGTACATCATACATGCTTTCCATAAACGCTCAATTTTATTGTCTAACTCCTCGCTTGTATCAAGACAGCATATACATAGCATAGTAGTCTCGGAATTAAGTAAGCCAAAGTAGGATACTTGTTTTAAGACTGCGAATAATCTTGATAAAAGTGAATTGCAAGAAAATAAAACAATAACAAATAGAGTAGTCTCATTCTGTTTTATTTTCATAGCCATAGCGATGCACGGGTACAGTATAAATATAGAGCTGTAATGCAAAACACTGAAATAAAAGCAATATTATAAGTAAATGTGCTAATATCAGGTGCATACATGACACCCGTAATCGAAGGAACGTATGTATCACTACATAGTATAAAATAAAGTCGCTTTCTCTGTCCCTATATCCCTATATCCCTATGTATGCTTTAATCTTTAAAACTACGCAACGGATTTTGATGCGGTTTTTTTTAATAGATAGAGTGATTGAAGAGGAAGGTTTATATGTATAATAACTTCAATTAAATAGTGGAGAAATACTGTTATTTTTGAGGTTTCCAATGTGATGTCGTAAAAAAATAATTTTTTTCCGCTTACATTGCAAACGCAGGCTGAACCCTACGAGATTTATCAAAATAATGTACTAAGTATTGTACACATTGAAAATGTCTACAGAAGACTCCACGATGGTACTCGTATATATCTATCTCTTATGGACATTCCACAATACATTTTTTTTGTCATTTACTTTTTACGATAAATAATGGATAATTTTCAAAGCAATTTAAAACAATACAGCATTAATCCTTATCCAATTAAATACCACATTGTTGATTTAATATAGATATATATGGCCCTGCACAGCATATGATTTAAATGAATATTTTCGAAGATATTACAGATTTAAAAATTGCGGGACGTAGCGTTTGCGGCGGCGGGGTACCGGCCGGCCAGGGCGGCGGGAGCGTGCCTATAAATAGTAAAAAAATAATTTTTTTTAAATGATATTATGCCCTTGCAAAGCCGGGACGGGCTGCTAGTGATAAATAAAGCAAATATATTTCCAAATATCTAAATCAAATTAACGTATTAACGGATAGTTTAATAAATTACGTAATATTGCAAATATTTTATCTTGAAATATAGGGTAGTCTACATGTACTATCGAATCTACAAACTTAACTTTGACTTTAGGAGTGTCGGCCTCTGATTTTCCGAAGTCATCAGATGCCGTGCACAGTACCTTGCTTTAATAGCACGGCTACATAAAACTGAATGGAAAACACGGAAGGATGTTTCATTGCAGTTTTGAACATCTTTTCATCCAATGCGATGGTACCAACCCGGGCGGGTTTAACCCCCCATGAACCCGCTCCCATCCATGACGAAATGCATTTAACTTATCCAACTCAGAATTCGTCAGTAAAAGTGCTGTAGAAACGGGAAGGGGGGGGGGAATAAACCCAGAATCCTGGCATGCAAGGCACTAAGCTAGCTCATCTGCTCCACTAAGCTACGAGCCGCTTAAAATGCAACTTATAATATAATGATATACTCATTGAACTGTATTTGTTTAGGTAAATAAGTGGAAATAAAATTGTCTCAAGTCAATTAGTCAGTTATTGGGAGACAAAAGTGACCCCAGAGTAAAACACGGGGGCAACATCGGGAGGCATTGACTTATGTGGATAACGTTGCACCAACGATGTTTTTTTAATGATATTTACTTCTTTGAGTTCTGTGAGTAAACTCCAAAAAATAAATGAATTACTTATAAAACTGATATGTTTCTGTAAATGCAAGCAAATAAAACTAAAAGTTCAGTAGGTATAGGTTCCGTGCATAGTAACAGCGATGAAATTATGGTAAAGACTGCTCTGTATAGTTGTGCAGTGGGCAGCGCGCATAATGTGAGTGCATACAAGGAGGCAGGCGGTTGTAGACCACTGCCAAGGGCGATGCGTTTTGGAAAGCATTACGCACGAACACGCCAATGTTGATAATATTGCTCAAATTTATCATTGCAAGAGTTTCGGAACAATAAAATAATCCCTCTCGTAAAATTGTAATGTTTATTTGTATTTAGTCTGTTATTCCCGGAGAATTACAAAATGGTAACGGGTTTTATATTGAATTTGTTCTATCATAAGTAAACATACTTTTTCGTGCGAAGTGAATACGTCGCTTTGTTGTAATATGTATGTAGAATCAACGTGAAACAAGAACTTATTCACTGCATAAAAAAACCGACGGATTGAGTAGCTCCTCCGTCGGTTAGTTTCTTAAAGGTTAAATCGGTTAAAAATAACTCCAAAAAGAACTACTTTATCAATATTTCTTCTGGAATAATGTTATGATTTTTTTTATTTACGTAACTTTTATGTGTATATATTTTTACTCTCCAGCTCCATAAGGACAATAAGAAATAGATATTTTTATGATATCGTTAACCTTTGTTTACTAACATAAATTATTCATAATTCGAACAAAAGTCCGTGAAAGAGGAAAACATATGTAGTGGTTTAAATTCTCGTTCTCATGGTACGAAGGTTTCAATTATGTACGAAGTTTTCAATTAACAATTAGCAAGAGATCAACTTACACCTGTTACCAAAAAATTCTTGTTCAAGGATTTTAAAAATAGTCACTAGATTGTGCCACCTAGCTGTGCAATGACCTCTAATCAATGAGATAACGGTAGTCTAAAGCCAAAATATACTTTTGTAACGACTACAATTAGGCTGATATCTCAATAACTGCAGCGAAAATGCCTTAGCACATGATCTAGCGCCATCTAGTAATAGATAAGGGAATCATTGTGTCGATTAGAATATAATCGAGAAATTAGTTGGCTGACGTCATTGTCGGGATAACTCAGGTAGAGCAGTTGACATTTAATCCAAAGTTCGCAGGTTCGATTCGACGAATGTCACGACCAAAAGAGTTTTCTGAAATGTTCACAATATTATTACAATGTTTCAATATAGATATCGTTGGATAACCTCAAATCATTGAGACAATGGCAATATCCAGATGTCAGACTAAGAACAGACGTGTATTATAACAAAATGTTGGCGCCCTTCGAGTGCTCTCGGCCAACGCTCACGTAAAGGTCACTCCAGGGAAGCTGCACTGGCTTCGTTGTAACGCATTTGCTATAAAAACGCATTCGGTCCTTGAGAAGACAGCATTCACCCAACGACACCTGAGCATCATGTACAAGCTGGTAAGATACATTTGATTAAATTATTCCTAATTAACTTGCATACAAATTATAACGTAAAAAGAATAAATTTTAACAAACAGTAACTCTTGTTCTAAGTGACGTGTATTGTTTACCCGACTAATCCTAAGCAAAAGAAGGGTTTCCTCAAAACAAAAAAATACGCAGTCGAATTTGGGAACTCATCCTTTTCCAAGTTGGTTAAAAATTGTGATAGGTAGTTTCCTACAGTAATTTAACGATCACGGCAGAATTTACTTCAGGTTTACTTTAATTTATATTATACCTACTTTCTTAAGAATTACTCTAAAACCGTGCATTTGAAACATAGAGTATTTATAGACGGCAATCGGAACCGAAACTCATCGGTATAGCGGCAGCATAGCTACGTTTTAGTGATGGTAGCTCCAGCCAATCAGAGGGGTTACCATGGTAAAAAACTCGCAATGTGAAAAGTCAAATGAGTAATGAATTGAACGGTTAGTCGCATTTCGTGACATACTAACTGGTCGATTTCAGTTCACTTGGCCGAAAACACGGCGATTGTCACGATGATAAAATCATGTAAACGTCAGATTTAATCGCTCACTTGACCTATTACCTGTGCGAATCCACCATGGCAACCCGCAGTTCGCTTCCGAATATTGCTCACCCATACTGTTTCCAAAGATACGTAAGATCTGCACAGGATGCCATTTAGTGCCACTAACACTCGATGTTGTGCGTCCCGAACTGACTGGCTGGCGCTACCGCCGTCAGTGTATTGGCACTATAGCGGTCGCCACTACTGGTCCTTTCTAACTCGATGATTCTAAATGACATATTCGTGTCCAGCCCCTAACGAAAAGGTATAGAGCAGGGGTTCTTAACCTTTTTTGTAGTCAGACACCCCTTACGGGATTTCAAAATGATTACGGACCCCTTCGGGACTGACTTAAAGGGAAAGAAAACAAGGCATTTTGAAAATACTCCTTGATATTTATGAACACAGAAAAATCGATCACGCGCAGTATTTATCGTCATCGAAAATTCGAAATTAGTGAGTTGCCGCAATCTCTGTTCACAGAAATGTCCTCACTAACCATATTTACGATTTTTAGTTGATCTTCGCCGCCATCGTGGCCTTCGTGGCCTTCGCCGCCTCCGCGCCCGCGCCCGCGCCCGCGCCCGAGCCCGGCGTCGCCTTCGCCGCGCCCTTCGGCTACAAGGCGCCGCTCGCCTACTCGCCCTACGCCGCCGCCTACCCCGCGCCCGTCGCCTACGCCGGCTACTCCGGCTACTCGGCGCCCTACGCCGCGCCCGTCGCCACCTACCCGGCATACTCGCCGTACACTTACTCCCGTCTCTATTGAATTCTCGTCAACATCGGCAGACTGATTGGCATCGCTTGAGAACTCTCGGCATCTGAAATTGAATAAAGTATTTTTTGGACTCAATTCTTATTTTATTTCGAATAAATTTCCTGTTGCAATTAGGCACATTAGCTATAAAGTTGCGACCCATACAGAGTTTTTTGTACACAGAAAGCAAAAAGTGTTGCAATTTGAGCCACGAATTAATCATAAATCATAACCGTAGTTACTTTCAGGTTTATTTGTTTAATTACAATTTTCAAAGAAATATTTTCATCTAACTATGGAAAACTTTTAATCGATAATTACAACCAAACCATTAAGGGGGTGTCAGCACCTGAATGCATTCAGTTCCATAAGGACGTAAGTCCTTATGTAACATTAAATTTTATTTAAAAATAAGTACAACGACTTTCGATGATCAAAAAAGATCATTTGTGGATTGACGGTCAATCCATAATTTAAAGACAAAACTTCAAGGCCCCGATGCTTTGATTGCTCAAACGGGGAAAATATGCCCCTTTTCCCTTTTTATCTATGAATCAGGTGCTAACACCCCCTTCGTCACATTACGATTGAAGGACCTCGTGTTGTACTTTGGGGGATTTACTTGACAGGAAATGCATTCCAGATTGTAACCAAAGTGCATAGGGATGTAAATGTGCCAAAAGTTGTTCCTCCGGCACTCAATTGGAGATCTGCAGTCAGCCTTGCGTGGATTGAAACCCATTGCAGCTCCGGTACCAATCGGGAAAATAGAAAGTGGACATCGTCATTGTGGAACCCGCCATTAAGAACGGCCCGTAAGCTATGCTCCCCATACAAACGTAGTTTACGAATCATTTGAAAACCGCTGTTCCAATTTAATTGATATTTAATACCTAATATCAGGCAACAAATATCTGTGTCGGCACGCTATTGTTTTTTTGGAAAATCAAAACAGAATCAAATGAAAGCAAAAAGAAAATCTTCATACTCATTTTGTTTTCTCTGTGGTTTTGACCCAGGATACATTTACCGAAAAAAACAAAGACATTTGGACACAGATATTAGAAGCGTTATTTTAGATACCAAATTTCAATTAAATTGGAACAGTGGTTTTGAAATTATAAGTAAACTACGTTTGTATGGAAGGCGAAATTTTCTGATGCTTACGGGCCCACCTTAAGAATACCGAAGCAAGATGCGGAGGTGGCAAGACCTACCGATGACCTACAGGGCCATTTCATTTTTATTTTTCATTTCATTTATTTAAACTTTTTGGTAGTCAAACTACACCAAGTTTCGTCACAAAGATCCGCGGATTCGATCAACCCAGTAAAGAAGAACCCGCACAGAAACTTCACGGGTTTACATAACATATTTTTCCGTCCACAATTATGAAATACATACTTAGAACTAAATGCTACTGCAAAACAATTCCTTGCTAGAACAGATTAAGGCAAAGAACAAAGAACAATAGAAACAGCAACCCTCAGTTAAGTTACTTACAACTAATAAAGTTACTAATGCGATCATATAAATAAATATAATTTATAGCATTACAAGTATACTCTGGTGTAAAAGCTGTCGTCAACTTAACCTATGTCAGGTGTATAAAGCCCTCGTCAAGTTTGATACCAACGAATGTAACAAGTCAATATATTATTAAAAAAACTACCAGCGTAGTATTATGTCAAAGAAGTCTTACAATTTTGTATGGTACACAGTTATGTACCCCCTATGCCTCCCCTATGGTCCCCCTATGGTCGCCACCCGGACTCTTTCGGGCGTTCAGTGGAAATATCTTCTCGCTTTGCTATAGCCTCACGATTGGTCACCGGGAGCTCGATTTTATACGGGCATTCGAATCCGCACAAGACATCTCCTCTACAAATCCTATTGATGAAGGATCTACAGGTTCCGCTTTTTAGGAGGAATGTGGACAGAGCTTATGTGCATTCCTTGCGCTTTGAGGTATGGTAGGCTGTGGATGAAGGGATAGAGTACGACGGTTCGGAAAAGCATTCTTCGGCATAAAGAACGAGACCTTCCATCACTTTGGAGTTGGAGGATGTTTACATGTTTACTAATTGAAATTTCCTCGAAACTATTGAACTAAATTAGTGGATAATAGTTATCGGGACAAGTTCGGCAAGTTTCTGTTTGTTGTGGTAAATCTAACCAGATTCCACCATGAGCGTTTGTAAGCACTTCTCGATTTGTTGCGTACGGAGCATCGTATAAGTAGGGTTAGCATGTGTCAGAATTTGTCCTGACATGTATGTCAGGCTTTTGGAGTACCTGTCAGGAATTCGGGAGAACTGGGCAAATATCAGTACTTTTAGTATTATTCAGGTAGGGAACAAATAATACTCTGTATATCAATTTGTAAGTATTTATTATTGAGCAAAATTATTAAGTTTACAGGATAGCAACTTAGTTCTCACTATAAGATCAAAATTAAATTACAAAAAACGAATAATAATTTAATTTCAATGACTCGTCGACACCGCTTAGCTCAAACTACGATAAAGGGAAAATGTGTGGATTTTTTTGTAAAAATCGGTCTTTTTGCCAGAAAGTTTAAATATTAGAGATTGTGACCCTACGTAAGACAGGGCCTGTTTCACCTATTGCTGATTAGCTTAATCGCCATATATTAACGGCCTTTATTTGCAGCTTGCAATCAATACCAGTTCAAGATAATCAGCAATTTAGTAATAAAGTCCCTTTAAGTGGATTAAAATAAATCAGCACTTGGTGAAAACCAGGCTTTATTTTTAAATTACGTACCGACGGTACATAATTTTAAAAAATCATTGATCACATTCCGATTCACAGGTAAAATCACATTTACATTGCAGGTAGTAAACATGTTTTCGTGCCCATATTTTCAAAAGAGTTCTTATACTGGGTTTTGATTACTAGATCCTAGACCTTTAAACATTGTAGAGCGCAAAGGTTAGTACAAAGGTTAAAAGATTTTTTTTCTGATTTAATTTATCAAAACTATAAGAACGTAAACAAATGTTATCTATTCAATAAACATTCTCGAGTAAAACAAGATACATTCTTGGACGCTTTATTACATCCTGGACCAAGCAGAAATGGTTATATTTGTTTTTGCCTACATCAAGTAATACCAGTCGTGAACTCATTTATAGTGAGGCGTGACCAGTAGAACGGGTGTTATTAAATGTTGTCATACTTGCTTGTTATAAAATTGTTTCGCTCCGGGTTTATGAATTACCTTTATTCAAACTAAAACGAGCAGAGGTACCCGGTTTTTTTTTATGCGACCTGACATGGATGGCTAATACCACACAACTACCGTGAATGATATTAGCCCAATACACCACATTCCCGAAGGAATTAGGTGCCTAGCCAGGAATTTCCCTTTATGAGCACGGCTAAATTGAACTGGATGGAAAACACGGACAATTTTTCATTGCCGCTTCGACCATCTTTTCATTCAATGCGATGGTACCAACGCGGGCGGGCTTAAACCCTACCACCTAGTAGGGGAAGGGGACCTACAGTTTTACATGGATTCCGAACCATGGAGCAGCTCGCATTCGTGACGAAATGCACTTTACGACCTCTGAAAGAGAAAGACAGTGGTGCAAGTTGGTATTGAACCCGGGCCTCTGGTACGCTAGGCCAGTCCCCGCGCCACTAGGCTACGTGCCGCTCGGGTCAATTACATTTTGGACTATCACCACAGGCGGAGCTTCTCAACTTAGAAACTGCACAGGATCACCCGCTGGGACAATCTGAATCTGTATATGTACCCGAAGTCTCAGTTGTCACCTAAATTGACGTTTACGGCAAACCGATTGACTGGCGTTTTCAATTGTATGGAGAAATTGAAGAGCGCGCGCAGTGGGCGTTAATCGAACTAACATTTGCGAGTCCGAGCTTGATTTGACAGCTTACTCAACGTTGCCGTAAATACGTCGACGTTGCCGTTTACGACGACGCCAGTCGATCGGTTTGCCGTAAACGCCAATTTAGTTAACAACTGGGACTTCGGGTACTGAAGATTGGCGGAAATTTTCATCAAAATCGGTCACGTCGTTATTTAATTTTGGACGTTCACTTGAGTGGAGCTTCTAAAGTTTTCCAAACTGCACAGGATCACCCGCTGCGCAAATCGGAAATTTTGGAGTCACCCAATCTCACGTGGGGGAAAATATCACATAATTATTTTATCCGCACAAACCAGCGCATAATTACGAGAAAACTGGGATAAATTAACTAAGTTATGTTTCTCACAAAATATAGAAGCGTCCCTCGTAAAGCCTAATGTGATGAATGACCCGTTTTAATCAATGCAACCCAATTTTAACCCACACATTAACGTGTTTACATTCTAAAATACGCATTTTAAAAAATCTCACTTGAGATTAGGAGGGGGTGGATCTAATCCGGGGGGGAGGGGGGAGGTCGGGAAATCGCCAAAAATGCCTCATGTAATTAATGGACGCCCCCTTTCATGATTTATTTTCTCGGACTAGACTCGATGATAAATAGATCTAGATTTAATAAGATAGAAGAACTTCTGATACATCCAGTTTTCCATAGATACTATCTAGATTGCACGGTCATCCTGCACCTATGTTGACACAATCAGCTATTCCATCCGCGTATTCAACCTTACGTCCACGAAATTTTGGTAGTCCGATACTTATCTCGTGCCCATGTCCATTGTGACTGCCACCAAGACCACTCCGGAGTAGTACAAAATCCAAATGAATTTAGTACTTACGGCTATGGAATACGAGTGGATATGGCGTAGTACAGATCTCAGTTAACAGCCACATTAGATTCTACCCACGGTTGTATGTAAATGATAGTGCGTATTGTGAGTAAGAAGTTGGTATTGAGCAATTAATGCAATGATGCGTCGTGTTCAATAAGTGTGGAGTAGAAGCATTTTCAGTTAAAATATATGTAAACTGACAAGTGATTAGGTTAAGTTTTTTTGTGACTTTAAAAAATTGCTTTTAATTAGTATAATATTGAAGAAACATCCATTTTAAATCGAAAAATAATTCATAAAATACGACGATAAATTGAAAATCAATACGCATCAAAATATTATTTTAAAGACAGAATAACGCCACGTTATGTCAATAAAGTATGTTATTTTTGTTGGTTTCGGATCGGTAACCATATCTACACAATTTCACACCCATAATGTCATTTCAGCAGATTCTTTTAATAATATAATATTTTTAATGGTCATGGGGTCATCTGACTATAGTTGGACCAGGTAGACAGCGCTGTTGTCGAGATCCAGATTTTTTTAGACTGACCGTTTAAGTAACTCGCCCGCGAATATTTTGGATTACATTTTACTGGGACTGTCGAATGAATGTCCAAGACGAAATTGCCCTTAGCGGAGCCAGGACCCTCAGCTAACTTTAAAATAAAAAAAATATGCAAAAATATTTTGGTAAGAGCAAAGCTGGAGAACGGCTGGACCAATTCGTCTAATGTAATTTTTTCAATATTCATTGATGCTCAAGGGTGGTTCTTGGCAGGATCCCTGATTCCTAATTACGGAATTCCAGGAATAGGCCTACTGATGTAAGCATGGAATTCCAAGAAAAGGCCAGCTGGTCGGAATTATGGATGATGGAGCTAAGAGCCATTAATGTTTAAATTAATGGCTCATTAGTAAATAAAATAAAAATAAAAATTTTAATGAATTTAATCAGAAGTCCTTAAAGCATGCTGCAACGTCGTATGTAGATTTATAATAGCTTGAGATCCCTAGCGTAAATAGACTCCAGAGTAGGTGAGGGGTGCGGGCGCGGCGGCGACGTACGGCGAGTAGGCGACGGGCGCGGAGTAGGCGGAGTAGGCCACGGGAACGACGTAGTCCACGCCGGACGTGTAGGTCAGCAGCTGCGGCTTGGGCGCAGGCGCGGGCGCGGGGCTGGCCAGGGCGCAAGCCACCAGCGCGAAAAGGGCGAACTGTAACACAAGGCACATGTTGGCGTAGTAAAACAGTAGCACGTGTCTATTAGTGGGTGAACAGTTAAGAGGGAAATAAACGATGAACGTTTCATACAAAATATGTTTTGCCTGGATTTTGCTGTACGTGGAGGATTTATACAAAATAACAGCAAAAATAAAAACAAAAACTTTCGTTCTAATTTTAAATGTTTTCTTTAAAATATTAGAAATTGGAAATGAAAGAATTTCCGTCGTCAAATTCAAATAAAAAAATTTGAATGAAACAAAATATGCACATACATTAGTGGAATGGTTTTTTTATCATCGCTAGATCAATTAATTACTTATTTCCGTTAACTGATACCAAAAGTAATGAGAAACAGTGATTTTCAAATGACGTGCAAATTATTGTTCGCCCCATATATTTTTGTAAATGACTACACAAAAAATATATATAATAATAAAATTAGAATAGGGCGATTTTTTTTAAGTCGAACAACAAATTATCATCTACCGTTTTTGTTCCAATTATACGTAGGAATACCTGGTCAACGTTTGGACCATTCCTCTATTAAGGGCCTGGTACTAGCCAAATCGCAAAGTTAGACGAGGCACCCCAAGTAAACTAACTAAGTCTGACGATTATAAGTGTCATCCTTACAATATATGATTCCTTGTCTAGGAATCGAATGATTTTCGTTAATGTATGTTTCCTTTTTCTATACAAAATACATTGCGGAAACGGTGTCCATTTCCGAACTTTTTTGACTAAATGTAGAAATCTAAAAGCAAATGGAATTTTTTGTTTATGCATATATGCTGTTTTTGCTTATATCTAGAAATCGAATGACTTTCAGATTTCTAATGAGAAAAATCACCTTTTTTTATTTTTATTATTATTTAAATAAATGATGGAATAAAAAAATATTAACAATCCATTATCAGTCTGGAGTTCTATTTGGATTTGCTGAAGCGTTTCACTACATATTATTACATTTGTTAAAAAGTGCATTTGTATGGCGCGAGTAGTTGGCTAGTCCTAGCGCCTTAACATCCTGTAATAGTAGTTATGCATAATTATATTATAATACTAAAATTTCTATTGCAGTAGGCCCAAGTTGAACTTACAATTTTAGCGAACATGTTGGTTACTGATGGCAGGCTTGAGACTGACTGATAACTTCGGATGGTTCCGAAATGTTTATATACATGATCTCAAGCCTTGACCTTCTAGGAACAATGAGATCAGGGTGTCTAAACACGATGTGACAAGTCATTGAACTTGTAGTGCCGCATCGACGACTTGCATCCTGTATTACCATATTGAGAAATATTTCGTTTTATAGAAAAATTGCATGGCTGGCTAAGCTGAGTGAACAAAGGCGCTTAGAACAGCCAAATACACCCCACCTCACGAAACCAGGCTTAGCGAGGCACCATGTCAGCATTTTGCGAACTATGGTGCTATGAGCTAGTTAAAATTGTAAGACTCCCTGAAGGAACGTCACCCAGAAACGAATTTGAGAAAATGTGTTCTCAAAATCCTAATATTAACCACATGCTGTGAATCTATGCGGCAAATGCTTAGAATGTAGGTTGGATCAGGAGGAATGAGGTTTGCAAGTTGAAATCTGTAAAACCGTCAAAGTGACTATGGCTCAGAGATTTCGGGTGTCCAATAACATGGACGACTCGGCACTGAATGAAGGCCAATAACCAATAACTTTACAAATGTAGATACAGTTTCAACCTGCAGCCTTATCTGTGGAAATATTATCCATATTATTTTTATGATAAATACTACGTGTAGTATGAAATTACTAACAAAATAATATTGATTTGATACAATTTCGTATCAATAATGACGAGGGCTCTGTACACCCGAACTGTATTGAAGCATTATTTAACTGTAGGTGTTGGTCAGAATCTCTTTCAGGAATCTTTTTCGTATATGGTTGCTCTCAAACCATTGTACTCTTAATTTTCTGTAGGTGGTAGCATTTAAAGTGTAATATTATATAGTTTTTTTTTTTTTTTAGCTGTAAGAATAATAATGTATTTTGTATTTTGACTCTTTGTTTACAGGTCACTGTAGTAGTTCATGACAGAAATAATCGTATTAAAACTAAATCGTACAGAGCTTTCACAACTTTTTCATGTTGCCACTGGAGTAGTGCATCGCTTTAAGGTCCCTACTTGCGGCGACGCTGGGTTCGGGTCTCCTCTTTCCCTAAAATATGGTTGATAGAGGCGATGGCTGTGCCTGGCGTGATGCTCGTGAACGGGTGCTGTTTGTGGGGACTGGCTTGCTCCAATTGGCAACATTCTAGATGGCGGGCATGGTCTTTACTAATAAACTGATATTTGTCATGAACTGTTGCATATGACATGAATTGCTGATTCTCGTCAATTCATATTAATTTAGCGTGTTTATCTGTGAGTCTAAATACTTTTGTAAATTTAGACTAAGTGGACGTTGAAAAAAAAAACCAGCGGAGTTTCTTTCCAGTTCTTCTTCGCTGGGATTTCCCCGAACTGGCTAATGATAAAATATGACAAATCCGAGTGCAGTGTACTGTCTATGGATGATGAATAAACAATAAACAATAAACAATAAACAATGTGGGAATAATTTGTGAAAAAGTAGTATTTGCACCGTTGAAAAATACCTTTCGTGGCAGAATAAGATCTATGTTTTTAGGATTCCGAAGGTTACAGATTCGAATGTTGCTTCAGAGGAAAGTCCAGAACAAATATATTTGTGTTCACTTTCAAACTCTGAACATACCATTCTTTGGTAAACAGATCTAACCGTATCTCAATCGTGATAGTAAAAATACTTTAACGTAAACGATTAGGAAAACACTGGTAGACTTATTTATTACTTATGTACATTATGCACGTTTATTACTTATGCCCTTTACATTATTTAAACTTTTGAATGAAAATGTAAAAGAAATTGTAAATGACATAACAACAGTCTGTGTTTTCCCACAAGCTCGCGGCTACGCTGCCGCCATACGCATGAGTTTCGATCTCCAAATTTCGAAATGGTGCCTAAGACATAAATATTTATAAATAGTGTTAGAACAGATATTTCATTTGTAAATCAATAAAAATGGTCCGCTATGTTAAGCTATAAACTACAAAACTAATTACTACATCATCACCACGATTTTTGATAGATTTTCTGTCCGAAAAAGATATTAAGTAAAATATCGTAGTAAGCAAGTAAGTCGCTTTTCATATCTAATAAGATATGACTGCGTAGGAAGGACGCAAAAATTAAAGTAAGAAATCTGCAAAAACATAACTACTTTTTAAGTATTGTGCTGGATACGAAATAGCAAGCAAACCCTTCGATGAACATTCTCCTGCAGTCCCTCCACCCGTAATCAATGCTTCCTGATACAGTGTTTAAGGTGGCCCAACCCGGCGGGACTAACTCATTCGTGGGCACGATACAAAACAGTGCTGTTGCGCTCTGGGACCTTCTCTGTTTCAAAGAAAAAGACAGGCTCCGTGATGAGGAAGATGCAACATGTCCACAAAAAAGACAATGTGCATAGTGTATGATTTGGTAAGATTTACAAAAATTTTGATTTCAAAACGACTTATAGCTAAAAGTAAACCACGACCGCTGTAGTCAAAAATCTAACAAAAACCAAATAGATTATAAATATTGATTAAATAAAATTATTGATTAAATGTCTGATGACTAATGTTTTTAAGATTTTCTTACTTTATCATTGCGTAATAAACGATTGGTTTTATTTTACAAAGTTATTGAATAAAACGCGCGAAAAATTCGAACTTTCGAACCTTAAAAGTTAGAAATTAAACACAATTTAACAATGTCAACGATCATCAGACATCTAGTTCGATCAAATAAAGCTCTTTTGAGCAAAATTTGGGATTTCTGATAAGAAATATGGGCGTGATATTTTTTCCCTGTTTGTATGGGGAGTTGAGCGGGTTGGGCCACCTTAAGTTAATTTGTGTTACCGCTACATCTACATTTTAAGAAACGTAAACAGTAAACAGATTTTGAAAACTATCTGAAAAAGTTTTTGGCCATGTCATTCGTCGGAAGCAGTCACGACCATAATGTTTTTTAAACGGTTTTATTTAGCTCACCCCGTTTGTTTTATTTATTATTTTTCTTGGGTCAAATTTAGTAATTCAAATTTCACCCTCTTCCTGTCAACCGATTAATCTGAAATTTTGTATACACTTTGGATTTTGGTGACAATACAATTATGTTTATTCATTATCATTATAAATTCAAGATGGCCGCCGCTACAAAATGGCGGATAATTTATGTTTTATTAATCCCATCAATATGGGTATCAAATGAAAGGGCTCAACAAGCAGAATACAATATACTATAAAAAAAATTGAAATTCAAGATGGCGGCCGCTACAAAATGGCGGATAACGTAGGTTTTATCAATCCCATCAACATGGGTATCAAATGAAAGGGCTCAACAAGCAGAATACAATATACTATATAAAATTAAAATCCAAGATGGCGGCCTCTACAAAATGGCGGATAACTTAGGTTTTATCAATCCCATCAACATGGGTATCAAATGAAAGGTCTCAACAAGTAGAATACAATTTACTATGCAAAATTGAAATCTAAGATGGCCGCCGCTACCAAATGGCTGATAACAATTTTTTATCAATCCCACCAATATGGGTATCAAATAAAAGGGCTTGACAAGAAGAATACAGTGCACTATACAACCTCAATATTTAAGATGGGCGCAGCCACTAAATGGCGTATAATAATAAGATTTAAATTTAGAAATTGAATCTGTAATTTAGGTATCTGATTAATCCAGCCTGAATCCACCACCCAAGTCAAGATTTTGTATCGTGTTGAGGACTGTGTGGCGTTAGGGTGGCTAAAAATGATACGTCGTTAGCGGTACACCACCCAAGTTAAGGTGAAAGGTTAAAACGCGCCGAGAACTGTATGGCATTAGGGTGGATAAAAATGATATGTCGTTAGCGTTTTCCCCTCAAGACTCAGGCGCATCTTGTTGTACATAGCCTTGCCCCTTTATTGGACCTCTGGGGGGGTCGACCGTTTAAATGTCCATTACTCGTGGGAACAAAATGGTAAAAAAAAATTTAATAAAAAATACAAACACAAATAAAACAGAAACTGCAACACAACGTAAACGAAGGCTTCAAAAAGCGAAAGAAAAGTATAAAGCAAAACGAGCTAAAGAAAGTGAAGGTGATAGAAATAGTCGATTACAGAAACGACGGGAACAATTAGCGTCAAAAACACCTGAGCAATATGAGGCCAGGTTAAAAAAGCAACGTCAGCGATATACACAAATGACGGCGTCAGAAACGTCTAAAGAATATGAAGCCAGGTTAACAAAGCAACGTGAGCGATACACACAGATGATAGCGTCAGAAACGCCTGAAGAATATGAAGCCAGGTTAACAAAACAACGGGAGCGATACACACAGATGATAGCGTCAGAAACGCCTGAAGAATATGAAGCCAGGTTAACAAAACAACGGGAGCGATATACACAGATGGTAGCGTCAGAAACGCCTGAAGAATATGAAGCTAGGTTAACAAAACAACGGGAGCGATATACACAGATGGTAGCATCAGAAACGCCTGAAGAATATGAAGTTAGATTAATACAAAGCCGTGAAAGACAAAGACAGCAGTTGGGTTCAGAAACGCCTGAACATCGCGATACGAGGTTAAATAAACAACGAGAGCGTACCCAGCAATGCAGAGCTAATAATCTGCAGGCATTCGAGAATGCTATTAACACAATTTGTATACATGTTTGTGATATTTGTACCAAACGTTGTTATCCTAATCAAGTTCGTACAGTTCGGTACAACGCTGCTGCATTAACATACTTACCTGTGGAGTTAACTTCGAAAATATCATTGTTATTATGTTCCCGCTGTCAAACACATGTTACTAGTAATAAAACAACAGCACCACCAAAAGCTTACTGGAATAATCTGGATCCAGGTTCTATACCAGACGTTATTCAAACATTGACACAGGCGGAACAACGTTTGCTGTGCAGAATTATTCCCTTTGTTAAAATCGTGAAATTTAGTGGCCTCTATGGGCAGTACGGTTTTCGCGGACAGGCAGTTTTATTTGCCCAAGATATCTTTGAAGTCAGTGAAAGACTGCCTAGTATGCTACCAAGATCTGCAAGCCAGGTAGGCATTATTGTAGTAACCGAACGATTAGAAAATTTAAACATCACCAGGGAATTCACAATATGTCGCGAAAAAGTCTATAGTGCTTTAAGATGGTTAATCAGAAATAACCCGCTTTACAAAGATGTACGTATTGACGACAATGCCCAAATTAGTGACCAGGAGTTAGTACGACTTAGTGTGCCCGAATTGTCTGAAGATGAAGCGTCCGAAAGGAATGAAAATGAAATTCGAAATGCATTCATTCCAATTAATAATGTTGCAAGAATTATTCGAGCTTCATGGCATCAAGGTGACTACAACGTCTTTACTTCGCGATATGCTGGTGTACAATGTAGTGCTATGTCGTTGGCGAACATTGTCCGAGCTGCAATCCTAAGCCCTAATCAATGGGACGTCAATATTCTGAATGCTAATATGTTAGCGGGTGACTCCTTATATTGCTGGATTCGTACCCAGCTTGATCCTACTGAACTGGATGAAACAGGATATTTAGAGATACGAAACTTTCATATCGTCAGGCAAAGTTTACAAATGTATGAATGCCGATTTTCTATAGAATATGATGAAGACACTCTTTTATTCGGGAGTCTCCAAGATTCTGTAAATACCAATAATATCGGCATTACATTACATACAGCTTTAAATAGATTATTTGATAGTCATTCTTCAGGAATATTGACAGCATCAAATAAATCTGTTAGCGTATTTCGCGGTGAAGACAAATACTATTTTGCTGACTCCCATTCTTGTGGCCCAAAAGGAAAACCAACACCAGAAAATGGCAAAGCCTGTGTTATAGAATGCGACAACTTACAAGAACTGTGCCGCATCTGTAAAAGATGCCTCGGATCCCGTAATATCGCGTACACCCTCACACGCGTAGACGTACATTTGAGGGAAAATATTATCACTCGTCAGGGTGTTCAAGTACAGCAACAGGAAGATGCCATCACTCATCAGGATGTGCAAGTACAACAACCGCGTTCGAATCTGAGATCTGAAACTATACCTATACAAACATCTGTAATGTTGCCTATTGATAGCGTCCAACCTGATGTTGAAGATGAGCTAGAGGTATCTGAAAATGTAAACGAAATCAGAAGAAAGACGAATAATAATATTGTGAATGAATCTTATGAGTTAAAAGCAGAAGAGTTCGCATGGTATCAGCTTTTCCCGTATGGTAAAAATGGTTTGAAAGAACAACGGCCCGTAAATATAAGTCCTTTGGATTACTATCAATTTCGTTTATTAGGTGCTGATGTTAGATTTCAGCGCAACGATTACCTATTCTATGCTCTATCAATGTTTGAGTACTATCGAGTTAAATCAACCATTGCAGCTTGTGCTAGAAAAGTTGAAGGTGAAAACGGCAATCGAGTGGAAGACCTGCACTTATATTTAAAAAATCTAAGAGGTTCCGCTGCTTATTGGCGTAGTGCTCTTAGTGATCTTATAGCACAAATCAGATGTTTAGGACCTCCCACTTATTTTGTTACATTGAGCTGCAATGATCTTCACTGGAAGGATATGAAAAGAAGTCTCCTTGTTAGTGATGGTAAACAGCACATTGACCCAGATGACATAGATATTCAGGAAACTCAGAGACTCATCGAGATGTATCCAGTTGTTGTGAGTAGACATTTTATGGTACGTGTTAATGCGCTAATGCAGTTTCTTAAAACTGATACTGAAATATTTGGTGGTAAAGTTAAAGATCATTGGTGGCGAATCGAGTTTCAGAACAGAGGAAGTCCTCATTTGCATATGGTTGTTTGGATCGAAGATCACCCGTCTGTTGCGACACCTGAAGGAATAGCTCGCATTGATTCAGTCTGTAGTACTGCCATTCCTCCAGAAACTTCAGAACTATATGAATTAGTTAAAAATTGTCAAATACATCGACACACTAGTACCTGCACGAAAAATAATTCTGTTTGTCGTTTCAACTTTCCACGCTCGGAATGCTTAGAGACACATGTTATTGATCCTTCATCTAACGAATTCATCTACAACGGTGGTCGCATTTGCGTTCTGAAAAGAAAAAGTGAAGATGGTTGGGTAAACAATTACAGTCCTGCTTTGCTAAAAATGTGGAAAGCCAATATGGATATACAACCGTGTGGTACAAATGAGTCGATTGCGTATTACATCGCTAAATACGTGTCAAAATCAGAACCTACAAACCTAGATGGTGAAGTATCTCGAGCTATTCAACAAATTAGAAGAGAAGAAACTGACGTCTCGCGTAAGCTGTTTAAAATATGCATGCGCATATTAAGAGAACGTCAAGTTTCAGCCTGCGAATGCGTATTCAGGCTATGCCATTTGAGTATGCGTGACAGCTCGAGAAAAACAATTTTTGTCAATACTCGTAAAGCGGAACAAAGGTATAAAGTGTTGAAGTTTAATGAAGCTGGTCAAGCAGCAGGATATTGTGCCAATATTTTCGAACGATATGAAAAGCGACCAGCAGAGCACCCCAACTATGATTTTAACAATATGTGTCTCATAGAATTTGCGATGTTATTTGAGCCACACTACACAAAACCGCCAGTTATAAATGAAGAGAGCATCGATACCGATGCTTATGCACCGCACGAGCAGACAACAAGAAGGCGTCTTATAACTTTAACAGACAACACCAAAATGACTATTAGAAACACGCCAGCTGTAGTACGGGTACCTAACTTCGTAGCAGCTTCTGATCCAGAGTCATATTATTACAGTTTACTAATCCAGTATATGCCGTATCGCAATGAGGCCGAACTTTTAGGAGAATTTAATAGTGCCAGAGATGCGTTTCTCGCCAACGAAGAAAGTTTAAGACAAACAAACGCCTACTTGGAAATATATCGTGAACGTGACAGGCAGCTTGAAAATGCATTCGCGCAAGTACACGCATTTCAGATACTGGAACACGCAGAGCCGATGGAACTAGACCATGAAGAAGAAGTTCCTTATTTGCCAATGAATGAAGACCAGTTCTTACAGGCTAAGCAGTCTATGAATGCAGGACAAAAGGAAATTTTTACATTAGTTACCCAGTCCATACAAAATCAAATGTCAGGTGCTGAAGAACGTTTAAAAATATTCTTTACAGGAGGAGCTGGTGTGGGCAAGACTTTTCTATTAAAGTTATTACGAGACCAAATTAATAGGTGCTACGCAAAGGATGCGGTTAAAGTCTGCTCACTAACAGGAGTTGCAGCTAGATTAATAAATGGAGCTACGATACACAGTACTTTAAAATTGCCTGTACAGAAAGACGGTCGCATAACAGGTATGTCACCACTGTCCGGAAACTATTTGCGAATAATGAGGCAACAATGGCATCAGACAGAATTTTTGATTGTCGACGAGATTTCCATGGTGTCTTATCAAATGTTATGCATGATGGACGCTCGATTAAGGCAAATTAAGAACTGTGAAAATGAGTTTTTTGGAGGAGTAAACGTATTACTTTTCGGTGATCTTTTACAACTGCCTCCTATAAAACGATCAGGAACACCTGTTTTCAAACAGCCAGAACATCTCGAACCAGCTCAACATCTCTGGCGTTTATTCACGCTGTGTGAATTAACTGAAAATATGCGTCAGCAAGGTGACCAGACTTTTATTGATATTTTGAATGCTTTGAGAGTCGGTGAGCTAACAACCCAACATTTTAGTATTTTAATGGGAAGACTTCTTCAAGACACGAGTGATGAGTTTGCAATAGACAAAGCGTTAAGGGTATACCCCACAAATCAACAAGTTAACGACCACAACTCTGCTGTATTGAATTTGTACAGAAATAATGGTGCTCGCATTTACAAAATAAAAGCGCAGGATCAGCTAGTACACGCCACACGAAATGCAGACAATGTGGATATAGCTACTATAATACCAGCTGATATCAACAAAACTGGGGGTTTACCAGCGGAACTGGAAATATTTGTGGGGGCAAAAGTCATGCTACGGTCCAATATTGACGTTTCAAAGGGATTAGTAAATGGCGCTATAGGCTACATCAACGAAATCGTTTGGCCTCAATTTCGTCGAACTCAGATGTATGCAACAGATGTACCTTCCGTCCGAATTGATTTCGCAAGAGACGGAGTACATCTTATACACCCGAAAGCCATACAGTTTCCAGCTAAGTACAATTACGGGACGGCTGAAAGAAGAATGTTGCCTTTAATACTATCATGGGCTTCTACAATACATAAAATGCAGGGCAGCACTGTGGATCACGCAGTCGTATACTTAGGTGCGAAACTGTTTGAAGAAGGTCAAGCCTACGTGGCTCTTAGTAGAGTAAGATCTTTGCAGGGACTACGTATAGAGGAGTTGGACTGCAATAAACTAACGGGCAAGAAACCTTGCAATAATGAAGCACTAAATGAATTAAACAGAATGCGAAATAAAAACTAAAAACTAGAAAATAAAAATAGGTAAAAAAACTTTTTAAGTTAAACGGTTTTATGTTAAACATACATTGCAATGTTTAAGATAAATGTACTAAAAACAAAAAAATAAAAAAATAGGTAAAAAAACTTTTTAAGTTAAACGGTTTTATGTTAAACATACATTGCAATGTTTAAGATAAATGTACTAAAAACAAAAAAATAATAAAATAGATACAGTCGTGGGATTTATAAACATATGCATAGACTAGACTAAAATAAAACCGTGGGGCACGTCAATTGTCTACAATCGTTGATTAAAATGTTTGTTTTGTAATGTTACACTATAATTAGGCAGTTGTTCAACCGACAACGATGGACGTGTGATAAGTAGGGCTAGAATGTGGAAACAAGCTAGCAAGCTCGATTATAAGCGAGTTTTGGGTTTCATAGTGGTGAGCGAGTAGTACTTTTATCATATGTTTTGTCGATTAAAGACAAACTACGAGCAGTGAAACGATTCCTTGCCAGCCAGCAGTGTGAATGTCCAACGATAAACTAGTTGAAACATCTCTTTTATTTACATGGAGTGTATAACTATTGGAATTTCCATGACCAAGAAAATAGTAAGTAATTTCCTCACCGTCTGCGGGCCAACTGCCTAACGACGAATTAAACGATTCTTCTATCGCACATTAAGTCGATAATTTGTAGACAATTGACGTGCCCCACGGTTTTATTTTAGTCTAGTCTATGCATATGTTTATAAATCCCACGACTGTATCTATTTTATTATTTTTTTGTTTTTAGTACATTTATCTTAAACATTGCAATGTATGTTTAACATAAAACCGTTTAACTTAAAAAGTTTTTTTACCTATTTTTTTATTCAAGTTATTTTCAAAATCTGATAACAATGCTGTAGATGGCGCTGAAACGCAAATTAATATGATAACGGTAATGTCGAATCCATTAAAACCATAAAATTATCACAGTGATAAAGATTGTATATCCTGGTTCAATAAAGAAAGTTTATAGAAATGGCGGTTTGTACTTGCGAATCTCATGCTATCTCGCTTCCACTATATCGCTATCTATACTCACACAGTGCGGTACCGAGACTGCAAAACGACAGTTTACAAAGCGCGCAGTGATATGTACTCAATTGCGTTGTTAGGTCGGTATAGTGTTTCACTGGTTGAACTGAACAAAAATATGACTTCTAAAAACCGCCGGAAGATACTTTGGAGTGTCGCCCGAGAAATTGTGTTTAAGAGAGTCGTTATCCTATCATATAACTACGGGTGATAACTGTTTACTTAATTGCTTATGAAATTTTAGATTCTAAAATATTTTGTCAAAATCTACGTCTGTATTATTATTTTCTGGATATGGGTAATGTATGAATACTGGAACATTTTAATCAGTTTATTTTATTTTCTGGATATGGGTAATGTATGAATACTGGAACATTTTAATCAGTTTGTTTTATTTTCTGGATACGGGTAATGTATGAATACTGGAACATTTTAATCAGTTTATTAAAAGTCAACACTTTTCTTTAGTTTGTTGCATAACATTACTTCACAGGATTTGTTCCTTGTAAGCGACTAGGGAAACCAAAAAATTCCAAAATCTAATAATGCATTTTTCGTTTTTATCAAAATCCGTGAGAGGAGTGATCCTTTGAGTGTTTTTCGCTATTTCTTATAGTTTCGGATCTAGCCCTGAAGGCCCACTTCATCCAAAGAAATAAATTCCATTCCGATGAGAGGCACAAAACCGCCTTCAAAGACTTTATTGACTCTTGCTACCACATTTTTTTTAACAAAGTTATCAATGAACTACCTATAAAATGGCGAAAGTCCATGGATAACAATGGTACATACTTTGATTAAAGACATAATAATTATTTTTTCATATGACATACTTTGTTTAAATCATTTACTTGCGTTACTGATATTAACTGCAAAGATTTAAATATGTAAACATACCATCATTCACCATAATCGTATTTGGCATCGGACACTAGAGCCAGTCCTAACCTGACTAAACTGACTAACCTTAACCTGACTAAAATATACTTTCTCGTACTAAGCAAGTACTTCGCCTTTTTCAGCGACTGACTGGACTCCAACCTTGCATGATGCTTATAAAATAGTCCAATTTAACAATTTTCTTTCTTTAATTAATTCGTCCTTGCTTCACTGTCGATTGCACATTTGCATCATATACATTACTCGTGCCCCTTCCGAACCCTGCATGTCACCTTACCAGGTTCTTTCTCTGAGAATATTCATACATCATACTCGTATATTTTTTTAAAAATACCTTATTTTCATTATTTTTATTGTTATTTCATGAAATAATACGTTCAAATTTACGTAAATAATACGCAAATACCACAGAAGAAAAAGAAAAGAGAAGTAGCACACGCTCGATTTTGCGTCCCCGGCGTATGGTCAAAGTGAACATATAATTGTTTGGGGATCCGGCGGCGCGTCGTATGCCACACAGTCGAAACATAGCCACCGCGTGCGAATGTGCTCTAAAATAGCGTTCGTCAAGTCAGTTCCCATCCACACAAACCCTCCAATATATCTGCAACTATGTTTGAATGTGGCATGTACGCACGACCGCTCTCATTGCTCACTAAAGTAGACTTTGAACCCGTACCACGGGACACAAGTAGCCTGAGTGAAAGGGATCAATGTATTTTCTATGCTTGTCTTTCGATTTCGCTTCTATTGCGGCGCATGGGGACTTGCGACGGCCGATCTTTGCCGATCGTCGCCGGCGCCACCGCCCGCCGCCCGCCGCCTCTACCGCCGCGCTGCCAGCGCGTAAATACCTAACTCGCGCAGGTGTGCTCTACGAGTCGATTACCTATTCTTCAATGCAAAATGAATAGATCATGTTTTCAGCTGCACCGCCCCGCTCCCTCCGCCACCGCCTCCGCGCCGCTCAGTACCGTCGCGTAGGTAATCACGTATCATTGTAGACATTACCCCCGTTTCTTTTGGATTCTTTGTGGTGGTCAAAGACGTATAACACTACCTACTAATTTAATGTCTTGGTGGTTAACAATTTAGATAGTAGGTATACAGAGCGTTGATAAATAGCATTCAGTACCATGTAGGTATGATTGTTTCCGGGTGAAATGGTTCAGATTACCGTTTTAACATGAACTAACAAACGTTGTGATTAAATGACATTCAATTGTAATATTTGACGATTGCAAATATTTGCATGATGTGATACCTAGCCGGTGTTGACAACTTTGCATTATTTTAATGACGCTGCTGATGTAAAAAAAAATGTTTCTTAAAAAAATGCTTGTTTCAAAGTTAAATAAAGTCCATGCAAAACCATTTTGAATATTTTTAACAGCCATATTTACGTTCAAAATTGTCTTACAAGTCAAAAGAAAGCAAATTTTATGTAACCGTATTTCTGGCCTATTAAATAATTTATTGAGTTTTTACATATTTATAAAACCAAAAAATACCTACTATATTACTTGATTATTATGATTGACTTCTTTAATATTAATCACCAATATTTTCATCTTTCTTTTCCAATATTTGTTGCAATAAACTAGATGAATATGTAATTCAAAATTTCCGGAAATTGGCTCTTGATAATAAAATATATCTGAGTAGGTAGGCAGCCGAAGTTTTCGAAGAAATAAGTAAAATTTAAAACATACCATAAAAAAAATGTGTTTTGTGTTAAATCTGTTAAGATGGTACGGAACCCTTCGTGTGCGAGTCCGACTCGCACTTGGCCGGTTTTTCCAGTGTTATGACTGCATGAACAATGATCGAAGCGAAAACGAAATATGTCCACAGTTTTCGATCCAGTTCAATGTAGCCGTAATATATAAGGAAAAAAGCACAATTCTATGTCGATATTTCTTAATACAAAATTCAGGCAAAGGAAAGTCCAGAAAATAAGCCGCGTGAAGTTTAAATATGTCGCAATAGAAGCTCGCAAAATCACTGAAGCATTCACAGTCGGTTGAATATATTATATGTTAGGTATGTGGGTTGAATGACTGCGTTGCGTTGCGTTGCGTCGCGCCCCACTCCCAGCTGAACGTAGTTGACCGTCTTCTTCTTTCTTATAGCTTCGTCCTACTTACTACGCCGAAAATTTCACACCCTTGCGCCTTCACCCCGCCCGCCGATCCGCCGTCGGCGCAGCGCCAGGTAACTCTCACTCTATGCTGAAATGTCCGAATTGGCGGTAAATATTGTGTGAGATATGAAAGCGGCCGTGCGTACGTACGTTTAATTTGGGTTGAAAGTTTTGAAAATTGAAGACAGCGGGTCATATAGTAATAACGCTCTAGTGGGAATATCTCATTCCTTTTTTGACATCGTTGCTTATTTTCTATTTCTTTTTTTGCAACCTGAGATGGATGGCTAATACCACACAACTACCATATATGATACTACTATAGCGTCGTGCGTACAAGTGCGTCGGCGGAAAGCAGTGGTTCCGTACCGCTGAGGGCCGGGAGGACTGGAGAAAAATTGGAGAATCCACTAAGTACCTGTTCCCCTTGTGGCTCAAAATTTTGTCTTTTATCAAGGGCATAGGGCTCAAACACTATATATGATATCAGCCCAATACACCACAGTCCCGAAGGAATTAGGTGCCATGCCAGGTTCTTACTTTATGAGCACGTCTACATTGAACTGGATGGAAAACACGTACAATTTTTCATTGCCGCTTCGACCATCTTCACATCCAATGCGATGGTACCAACCCGAGCGGGCTTGAATCTAGTAGAGGAAGAGAACCTAAAGTTTTACATGGATTCCGAACCATGGAGCAGCTCGCATTCGTGACGAAATGCACTTATCCAACAAGTGAAAGAAATCGGTGCAAGGGGCGAGAATTTGAACCCAGAACTCTGATATGCTTGGCAAGGCCCGCGCCACTAGGCTACGACCGTAGCTACCATTCAAATAAATAAAATGATACAGTAAGTTGAAATTATTTATTCACAAAATGTCATATCAGGCTTGCACAGTCGGTGTAGATCAGAGTCCAGGGGCAGAGTGTTGTGTTCAGACGTAGTACGCTCCGTACGTGTAGGGCGAGTAGGCGACCGGCGCGGCGTAGGCGGAGTAGGCGGGCGCGGCGGCGGCGTACGAGGCGTACGGGGCCGCGGCGTACGCGGAGTACGCGGCGGGCGCGTACGCGTACGAGCTGTACAGCTGCGGCTTGGGCTCGGGCTTGGGGATGGCGAACGCCGCGGCCACCAGAGCGAAGAGCACGAACTGGGAAATAAGAAAACGAACATGTCAGAACATGTGAAATGTGTGTAAACAATCTTAGATGGCTAGGTTTTCGGTTGTGTAAAAAGACATGGTTTATTGAGTTAATAATCATAAATAATATCGAGACATTTAAATTCAGAATTTATGATCTGAGTGAAGACAATAAAAATGTAATCGAATTGATTGTTTCTTGAATCGCATCGATTTGTTTCCTCAGGCATTACATGCCAATTTTGAAAATCAGAAATCTGATAACCAATAATATCTTTTATTTAAATATTTTCAAAATATCTATACTGTTACGCTTGAAGCTTCATATTAAATTCCGCAGCTACATATGTAGGTAATAAAAATATATAATCGTTTTCGTCCGATGTTCAAAACAAGGCTGAATGTTTTATGCCAAATTTTGTCGTTTATATTTTGGGTTCTGAAACGGACAAAAAAATCAACGCTGGCATTAAATATATACAGTAGGTAAATATAAGATCTGCGACGCAGGCCAACAACCCCTTAAACAATCAGTAAGCTGCAATAGAACATTTAATCCGAATAAAACTTATATCCCTCTAGATTCAACAGAAAATCTAAAAAAGAAAATAATTTGATACATTTTAGTTAAGGCAGAATAATGTGAAAGGCATTAATTGCCTGTGAAAAAAGTATTTGAGCGATTGGAGCAGATAAATACTTTACGATAAAGGTCAGTGACCAACTGAGATTAAAAATTAAACGAATTCCGTGAAGATTATTTTTAAAAATCTCTTCCGGAGAACAATTTAGCTGCTAATTAATGAACAATTGAGTGAAAAGAAGATTCTTGGCATTGCAAAGCCTTTCCTATTCTTATGACATTGATTTCTGGAGAAATGAATCAAGGAAATTGAAACATACCCACCAAGTTCAAGGAAGAAGATTATTTAATATTTTAAATATGCTCCAAATGTTTTGTTTCTGCTTAAACTGATTTCTTAACCAACACCGGTTTTACTTTAGATATCTTTATTAAAACCAATTTGTGAATTATTGCAAGATCTCTATATTAAGAAATTGGGTTTTAACTTTTGTTCGGTCGCCTAATATTATTGATATAAGAATATTTTTAATATTAAATATTTTCACAATGATTGCTAGACAAAAAATATTTTACAATTACACAAATTAAAATTGCATTCCGTGAATAAACATCGGGAAGAAAAATTTTTTTTAAAGGTTTTGCATTAGGCTATTCCAACAGCAAGTCTCTATGAATTCGGCTCTCGGGAGCCAGAAATGGTACTTTTTTTTTAAACTCACACCTATCCAACTGAGATACTTTTCAATGCACGACTTAACTGATGTAATCAAATAACTTGTACAATTCAGTACTCACCACCTTGGCGAACATTTTGTTTGATATCTCACACAAGTCTGCGACTGAATGATGCCTTCCTTGGTGGCTCTTCCACTTTATATACACTTCACGCAGACGACAATTTATGTCCTCCCGACGTACCTCCACGTACTATATACACACGCGTCATAGTACGTACGGCAATCACACTGGTAGCGTTAGGTAGGCAGCGGTGGTAAAAAAGAGTCCTTGATCTTAAATTAATTTATTCGCCGGCTGACTAATCTACATCCGTATGGACAGCAGGGTGGTTGAAGCACGGATTGAACCTCGCGAGACTATGAATTGATATTTTTTTATGTAACTGGACATGGATGGCTAATATCAAACAGACGGTTCAGATTTTAGCTTAACACACCACATGGGAAATAAGTGTCATGCCAGGACCTTCCTTATATTGCTCGGCTACATTGAACTGGAATTTAATTAATATTTCCAGGAATGGATGAAACTATGATGTCCACAATGTTTAGGGCAGAAGATGTCTATAAAAGGGGCCTTTGAAATTGGTTTTGGAACTTTATATAATACATGAGATAAATACTATACATAATTATTAAAACAATTTGAAACCATAACTGAATTTTTTTTCTTTCATTGTCCGAAACACATTACGTTCCGTCTTTGTATGCTTGCAAGTAACGGCATACTGCCTGCTATTAACAAACCCACCAGAGTCACTGCTTGCCTTGACCACTTTATGGTCAAATCCAAATATCCTACACGATCTATAATAATTGATAGTGCGATCACAGATCATTCTGCTGTAATGCTTGGAATACAAGCTCCAAACAACTCACAAAATAAAAAATGTTTGTATACATTATTAATAGACTACAACGCAATCAATGAAGAGCTAAAAGAAACAGAATGGCATTTTATAACAACCAGTTCAGACGCAAATGAAGCAACCAACTTGCTAGTGAATTTACTAAGATCTCTAAATGAGAAATATACAACCAAAAGAAAAATTAAGAGTAAGGACTTTATAATCACACCATGGGTAACACCAGCTCTTTTGAGATCCATACGAACAAGAGATAAGCTATATAAGATTCATGCAAACAACACCCTAGACTCCCAGTTAAAGTTAGAATATACTAAATACAGAAATATCTGCAACATTGCAATCAAAGAAGCTCGGGAACAGTATTACAAACAGAAATTGGTAAAATATCACAAAAATATTAAGAAAACTTGGCAACTGATAAAAGAAATTACAAACACAAAAAATAATACATCGACGAAAATCGGACTTTGCAAAAACATGGATGGGAAAATTGTATCAGATGAATTTAATTTATTTTTTTCAAACGTAGGCTGTAAACTTGCGAAAAATATCCTAACTAGATTAAAGGTTGATGAAGTAGATCTGTGTAGAAATATATCTCTGCCAAAAGTTTCTTCTCAACCATCCTCATTCTTCTTCAACCCGACTGACGAAAATGAAATAGGGCTTGTAATAGATGAACTTAGAGCCGACAGCGCGCCTGGCTTAGATCTCATTTCCCCTCAGCTTCTAAAAATGAGTAAATGTTACATTTCTAAACCTTTGGCGCATATATGTAATCTAAGTCTTTCTAGCGGTATCTTTCCGAATGTACTAAAACACGCAGTAATCATACCTGTCTTTAAATCTGGAGATCCATCTGACATGTCTAACTATAGACCAATATCTATATTAAGTGTTGTATCCAAAATATTGGAAAAAATTGTTAAGAAACGCTTAAACGCTTATCTTGTGAAAAACAAACTGTATTCACAAAACCAATATGGATTTAGAGAAAACCTATCAACAGAAGATGCTGTTCTAGGACTTGCTCAGACAGTCATAGGAAAAATTAATGAAAAAAAAGTATGTCTTTCTATTTTCCTAGACCTGGCCAAAGCTTTTGACACTGTCTCTCCAATGATTCTCTTAAAAAAAATTGAGCTCCTGGGAATAAGGGGTATAGCACTCGAATGGTTTACCTCCATGACCGCACGCAAAGAGTAAAAGTGGAGCTGAACGTAAGCTCAGCGCTCCCAGTTAAATTTGGCGTCCCACAAGGTAGCATATTGGGCCCGATACTTTTCTTAATATACCTTAATGACCTATGCAGCATTAATATTCCTGGTATGCATATTTTTTCTTTTGCCGATGATACAGCTCTAGTGTTTGAGGGCGTATCCTGGGTCGACGCAATAAAAACATCTGAAGATGGACTCAAATTGGTTAAAATATGGCTAGATTCTAATTTACTAACACTTAACATCTCAAAAACTAAATATATCACGTTTTCAAATGTTCAATCTAGAAAAATCTACCCCCCTACCGATTTAAAAATACATAATGCTTCATGTCTTTCCCACTCTGCTGGCTCCACTACAACATCAAAATGCTCTTGCGAAACGATTGAGAGAACAAAAGTTATAAAATATTTGGGAATCTTAGTAGATGAGCACTTGAGCTGGGATGCACACGTAGATAATCTAAAAAAAAAGACAGAAAATTGATTTACATTTTTAAACAAACCCGTAACATTTTAGACAAGAAAACACTTAAATCGCTGTACTTTGGGCTCTGCCAATCAATTATAAACTACTGTATTACTTTAACTTGGGGAAGTGCAAATAAAACAACTCTAAAACAACTTGAAATCGCTCAGAAAGCAGTGTTGAAGGTAATGTCCAATAGACCAAATATATATTCCAGCAAAATACTTTTCAAAGAAGCCCAAGTTCTATCAATCAAAAAGATTTATTTGTTAAGGATTTGCTGTTTCTTTCACAGCAAAGGTAAGACATTACTAAAAAGACCTGAGCACGACCATAACACCAGGGCAAAACAAAATGCTTACGTTCTACCGACTACCACCTCTCGATTCACTCAAAAATCTATACTTTGGCTCGGAACACGAACTTTTAGCTATATTGACTCAAAAATCTCTGGAAACCTATCTTTATATGCCTACAAAAAAAAATTTTTCACGATTTTGCTTGATATGTCGGAAGAAACTATTGATGAGTTTTTTGATATCGAAGTATAATAATGAACTAAATAAACGATACCTAAACACGAACCACAACTCACTCACTTACACACCATTACATACACACATCCCCACCTACATATCTTCACTTACTTCATGCCCCTTTCATATATTGTTTCGTTAACCTAACAAAGAATACCTAACTCTTAAAAAATGCTTTTGTAAGACTTAAACATACACGAAATAACGCGCGGCCTCTGAAAAACGATTGCAGCTTATAACTACCTAGACGCAGTGCAACACAGTTTATAGTAGAAAAATGTCGGAATCAGCTGCCTACTACTCAGAATCAATTCTTTTGTAGGCAGCAGTCTTACTTACAGTATTACAATTAAGATTAAATGTTTCGAAGATATGTTATTTTTTAGACATAAGTATGTTAATAATTATGTTAAAATGTATACTTGATCCTTGCATAGTTTGCAATCTTGAGAATATGTTCGAAGAAATAAATAAATAAATAAAATAAAATAAATTAACTAGATAAAAGATATAAATTTAAAATTGACCTCAATTTTTCTTTTTGTATGTTGTTGATCCCCTTCCCCTACTGGGTGATAGGTTTAGATAGGTAGCGGGTTTGTTAACATCACATTGGATGAAAATATGATCGAAGCGGCGATGACATTTTTTCCGTCTTTGCAATCCAGTTCAATATTTCTATGCTCATAAAGAGAAGGTCCGTGCATGGCACGTAATTCCTTTGATAATGCCGTGTGTTGGACTATTATCACCACGGTGGATATGGGTATAGCCTTCCATGTCCAGTTATATAAATAAAAGATCTTAATTTTGTAAATGTGAAAAAAAAAGTTATAAAAATTAAGCAATCTCTTTAGAAAGAGATGAAATAGCCATTAAATTAATTAATTATAAAATTGTTGAGTCAAAAGAACTTCGCTATGCCTCGCCATGCTTGTAAGTTCTATCGAGAGCAACTGGTGTCTGAGGGCTCCTACGCATATCGCAGTCACAAACGTAGTACATGCAAATGAATAATCGAGAGAAGCCTTATCTGTTGTTACATAAACCTGTTTAATAACCGTAACAATAGACTTATATAACGTTATGATCGCCAGTGTAAAGGTATGATCATTCATTGATTGGGCCCTTTCGATAAGGAAAAAAGGTTTCATGATCGGAACTAACATACTATTGATATAATTTCTATTGACAATACATTTGTTTGTTTGTTGGTTTTTAATATTTGTTATAGTGTTCAGTATCATACTTTATTTTCTAAATTATATATAGTGTTAACATATTTATATTAATGTATATTTATATTTATATGTATATAAGTAGTTGGTATTATGTGTATAATATTTGTTGTAGTAGTTAATTTGTCTCTATAAATGCTACTCGCACTACTGCTCACGATACCCAAAGGTAGACTGGTAGAGAATGCCCCTGGCCTTAAGTTGTACCTTTTGCCCGAATTAAGAGTGCAATAAACATGTATAAATAAATTAATAAATAAGATCGAAATGTGATATTTATGTAATCGACGGTGAAGCAACGATGGAACGTACTTACATAATTTTACATGTTTAAATTTCCCTGAAGGTTTTTTTCACTTTTCCTTCATATTTTGATGCAGTGAATTTAAATCTACCAGCCGTTTCCATCTATCAGCTTTTAACTTTTGGTGGAGAGCTTTTTGATATTTTACGTGAGGGTAGACGCAAATATGCGATAAATTCGTAATCGTACCCTCACACAGCGTTGGTTTTAGTTTTTTTTTTAAGATTTTTTTAAATTATTTTTGATTGTTTTTGCGTTTTTCTACAAAATTACACGTATTCCATATCTCAAAAACTAAAGCCGATAGATGAAAATGGTTTTATTTTATAAGTCACCCTAACCAATGTCGACACAAAAGATACTTACCCTTTCAGACAAAACATTTGTAACTATGAGTTTTTTATTAGTTACTATTTTTCATATTGATCAATATAATCATGTTCTGTGACTTGGAACCAGTTCTTATCGAGAATGGGGTGTGATATCATGACAACATACATTTCCGGTTACAAAATAACTTATTTTTCGGTCCAACAACCGCAGCTGTGCAGACTCCGCCGCCGTGCTGTCGGCATCCGTGACTTTGTACAGCCGGTTTTGTGGCTACAAAATAGAGTAATTGGCTCAGATTTTTTTCCGAGTTAAATCATCGATTGAATTCCTAAAATAGGTTATGATCCGTCCCGCAGAGAATGACGATAATGTTAAGCTTATTTTTCGGTATTACAAGATAACAGCAGATTTGCTTCATTTGATTGAAACACATCTTATTGGCTAATTGGGTGATCTCCCCCATATCCCCCCTCTATGCTTTCATTATTTTCAGGGTTTCGTATCAAAAGAGTTCCAACGAAACCCTATTACTAATCCTCCGCTGTCCGTCCGTCGCGTCGGTCCGTCTGTCAGCGGTGAAAAGGAGACATTGCCACTTGTGCTGTGTGGTGCTGTCACGCCCATGGTGCCGGTAGCCGGTAAGGTGTTCTATGCCGGAAAGGTTAGGTTTGGCAGGAAAGGTTAATTACTCTGTAAACTGCAAGAAATTGTCCAAATTCAAGGTACGGGGAGTATTGAAGGTGACGGAGACATTCTAATCGCAGCTCCTCTAATTTAGCGACCGTTTTTTTTATGTGACTGGACATGATGGCTAAAACCACATCTTCTGTCATGGTATTAGCCCAACACACCACATGGGAACTAGGTGCCATGCCAGGACCTTCCTTATATTGCACGGCTACATTGAACTGGATGGAAAACACGGACAATTGTCATTGCCGCTTCGACCATCGTTCATCCAGCGCCATGGTACCAACCCGGGCGGGATTAACCCTACCACCTAGTAAGTAAGGAAGGGGACCAGAGATAAAATCATATTGTGAACAGAACGATGTCATAGAAAAAAAATATGGCTTGAAAACAAATTGATCACTAAATTTTAAATAAGTTTGAAATTCCTAACCAAACGCCAGATATTTGAGATCAAAGTGGCCAGTTCGACAAATGCCAGTTTCATAAGCAAGGGTAAGGAAGGATATCTTATGCTGTCACTTAAGTACTATACATTTTATTTATCGAATTTAAATCGAAGCTCGACCGTCTCGACTTTTCATGGACGAGAAAACTAAATAAATAAAATAAAAATAGCACATATTAACGAAACTGCTACGATTTTCATGAAATTAAATGATTAAAAGCTAAAAAACCAAATTCACAAAATTAAAATATTATTGGAAAAAATTTAAAACAAAGAAATCAAGGAAACATTAAATTCTTAGATAGGATTTAGATTTTAAATTGCATAAATTTATTAAATCCGTTCTGAACAAAGACATCTACTTTATGATTATTTTTTAGTATGACCATGGTATGATATGATGTAAGAATTGGTCAGGAAAACAATTTTGTCTGACGCATATTCCTTCAAAACAGAACTCGAAACCTGCAAAACACTTTACCATTAAAACATACAAATTATCTTGCAGAAACAATCGTCACGAATACAATGGCGTCGTGATGGGTTTCCGTAATTGGGAATCCTAAACTCATATGCGCACTTGCCTCACAGTGCCATGACAGTGACAATGATCTATTATGCTCTACGATATGCTGCCTTATTGGTAGAATATGTCTCTGGCTCAAAATAAGTAATAGTGCTCTCGAATATCGGTGACACCTCGGAGGCCCTAGTCCCAATGGTCACCGAAATAGGCGTTTATGCCAAAACGATCGACGGCATTTACAATTGTATTGAGAAATTGAACAGCGTGCGCAGTGAGCGTCAAGCGAAACAACATTTGCGAATCCGAGTTTGATTTGACAGCTCGTCGTACGTCGCCGTAAATACGTCGGCGTTGCCGTTTACGCCGTCTCCGCGTTTTCATTCAAATGTATCCGTAATCCGGTAGTCCCAGTTTTATTTTGACAGCTTGAAGATATAAAGCCACGGAATAAGTAATAAAAGTTTTAGTATAAGTTTTTACATAACTTCGAAGTTCCGTAAACGCCGATTTAGGTGAGATCTCCGACTAGGACCTTGGATCAAAAAAGGAAGGAAATGTGTCACTAAGACAAATTTTCTAGAACAACCAACCCAAATTTAACGTAGAGTAGCATCCTCGCACACCTGTTGTGTTGGTGAGAACAGACTTGGCGAATGCATTTTGGGAGCACATTCGCGCGCGGCGGTGACTCTTGTTTTGTTCACGACGTACGGCCGGCTTCCTTTACGATTATATGGACAATATGTCCATACGGTAGCGACTCAGTTAACGACTTCATTACACTTCTCCTTCATTTCCTCTTCTGTGGGTGACATTTAACTTCGCTACGACAATCTCCTCGACGTCGCGCGTCACTCGATTGTGCGATGTTTGTTTTATCGAATGAATTAATTTCGATCTATTTTTTCAGTCAAGGCCGGATAAGGTCGAAGTATGTTAATTATTTGTTATATTTGTTTTAATTGTTTTTCCGACTATTCGTTTTAAGGGTCTCATCGCAAAAAGCGAAAAAAGTTCTGGCTCTGGGGGTCCATTCAGAGCAAGAGTGATTTTGAGTTCGGGAGTGAGTTAACCTAAAAATAGCTGGGAAATATATTATTATTTAAATAACGGAACCGTTATTTATGCTTCCAACGTATTTACGGGACAAACCAGATTTTTAGCTAACTGTAATGATGTTCTAGAAGTGTGGAAACATTAACTATTTAAAAAAGTGAGTTGATATTTAGTTGCGAATTCGAACTCACTCTTACTCTGAATGGACCCCCAGGTGTCCATCGGTCACACGCATTTTGTCCCGCATTGTTCTCCTATTAACGGTTATTTGAAAATTCTGAAAAAAATGCAAATATAGGTACACTTATGTAGTACTCAACCAACTAATTACTTTTGCCCGAAACATCATACTTTTTGAGAAAAAGTAGTTTTCTGGAGCGCTAATTTTGCATGAAATTGCAAAAAAATCTTTGTTTCGCTCGCTATCTCGTAGTGATATGCCCAACATTACCCATGCCCATTTCCAGCCGTCACGGAACCCTCGGCACGAGAAGACGTTCATGCTTAGCCGGATTTTTGTATGTGATGGTTTATTTTATAGTTACATCAAAGTTAAGTTAAGTATACCTAAATTAACGGCAAACTAATAATAATCTATACCGTTACCGTTACTTATTTGTATAATAATAAGCAAAAAAATCTTAGGATACATTAAGTGAAAGAAAAATTGATGTACTAGCCGAATTGGTCTTTCTTTAAGCACAACGTGCTAAAAGTTATACTGCGAGCGGTATTATTCTTGAAAGTTACCGTGGGCTATCTTTGCATACAAATTACTTCTAAAATATCTACGATAAAACATTCCTAGAAAGAAGAGATAGTAAAAATAGTATTTTCCATTATTCCGTATTCTCAACAAGTCAAAAGGGCATGAATCACGTTTCTAGAACCCTCATCTATATTTGGATTTCTAGCTGCTTCTTTACAGATCCATAAATCGGCCCCGATCGAAGCCATTAGCTCGGCGATGCATATTCTTTGGGCTTTTTACTGCACAAATCCATATTTAAAGAAACCATTTTAAGTAACTGGATATGGATGGCTAGCACCACACCTACTATCTTTGATATTAGCCGAACATATTACATGGGAACCAGGTGCCATGCCAGGACCTTTCTTATATTGCTCGGATGCATAATTTATGCCCTTGTGAGGGTTTATGTCTATTGCAGAAAGGTACGTTCTGTAATCGGTGCGCTGTTTCCGATCTGGGGCTGGACCGCTATATTTTCATGTATTGATGTCGAAAGAATGTCGAAAGCAGTCCCTATGCGACTCTAAGCTCGATGGGTTTACAGAGCAAACTACTTTGGCCTCTTTGATGGAGAGCTTTAGGTGAAATAATTAATTTCAATAATTTAATGAATAATTTAATTAATTTAATAATTAAAATAAATTAAAGTCTTCCGTGTTGACAAACACAACTGAGAGCACATATTATGTACGTCTGTATTTGTCTCCACCATGGTGAATGCCTCTCGTAGCTGCATAACGCCATCGCCAAAATTAGGACCGACCAATCCTCTAGATCCGTTATCCATTGGATCGGTACACTATGGAATGCACTTCTGCCGTGGCATTTCCCGAAAGTGATGTCAAGACGAATCCGTCTGGCCGGGATGGTTTTCGCAGCCCCCGTGTAAGTTCGTAAGCCCATGGGCATCGGCGGTAACATTTTATGTGAGGGCGTGTATATTAGCAGTGCTTAACATAAAAAATCTCATGGGTTTTTAAAATAATTTTACATATAAAATAACCATACAAATTTTATCAAAAACCTCTGGTATGCTAATGTGATGAAAGTTTAAAAATTAAGTCCGTAAATTAATAATTTCTTTTCGGAAACATCAAAATACATAAATAAAATATAACGTACAAACTCTCCGGAATTAGCAGTCCATATAAAATTAAATTCACTTGGTGCCCAAACGTTGTTCGGAAGTAAGCGAACAAGAAGTTGGTAATTTCCTCAAATGTTTTGGGCGAAACTCCTCCTCTTGCTTAACTTTTATTTGATTTCACTTTTTCAAGTAGCTTTGGACGCTGGGGTGACTGGACTGCTCCGAGTTCGTTGACTTCTGCAGTCGGAAGCTATTTTCACCTGAACAGCTTTTATCAAATTCCACAATGGGATTTTTTTTTGAACTCTCCATCCTGCAGACGGCGCGTAGCCATTACCAAACGACCAACAATTTTGAAAAATGACGCAGTTTTCTAAGAAAACAGAGTCAGTCGTATTTTTAAATGCATGGGGCCTTGGTTGTGGTCACAGAAAATTATAATCAGATATATTTAAAAGATAATGGCCGTATAATTCATACTATCCATACTAATATAACAATTGCGATAGTAATTCTGTCTGTCTGTTCCGTTTTCACACCTAAACCGCTGAACCAATTTTGTAGACCTTGGGAAAGGACATAGGCTACTTTTTGTAGAGAAAATTCAACTTGAAGGGGGGCAGTATTTATGCGGAATTCATATAACATAAAATGTTAGGTTCAGCTCGACATCAGTCCGAAACGACATTGACCTCAACTAGTCTTAAATGTTGTAATGAAAAGATTTACTTTTGAGCAAAAATGATGCATTCAAAATATCAAGTTTGTTTTCCAAACAACGGTGTTACTATGACGACGTTTTATTTGAATTGACATTATGTTTATAAAGTGTGTTTAAGGCAGAAGGCTTTTTTTAAGGTTTTTAAGGCGCTGTCTGACCAAAAAGTACTGACCAAAAAGTAGTATTTGATTTTGGTAGCGCATTGGTGCCTTCCTTAATTGAGGTCAGTCATGTTTGTTTGTGTCGATAATCTTGTTGTACTATTTTTCTCTTGCTGTTAAGAAGTGTCGTATAATTTAGTGTAATTCACATACAGAAAAACTGTGTCCATCATTTTCATTTTTTCAACCAAAACAATAAAAACGGCGAGATTACAGGAATTTATTTCATTTAAAAAAAATACAAGTTTTAATTATTAAATATAATCCATATACTAACCTATATCACAATAGACTTCACCGACAATCCCAAGTGTCTCCCCGCCCGTATTATTAGTTCTGAGAGTTGCCAGTTCATAATAGAATGTATAAAGATGGGAATATATCACTATTCTATCCAACATCTAATCTACATTATATTCCGAATGAAAATCACATTTGCAACGCTACACGTATCCATAGTATCCAGCGTAGCCGGGATACGTGTACGGGGAGGAGTAGCCGACTGCCGGGTAGTCAGAGTAGCTGTAGGGCGAGTAGGCGGAGTAGCCAACGGCGCCGGGGTAGCCAGAGTAGCCAGCATAGTAGCCTGGTGAGTAGTACTGCGGCTTGGTCCAGGCGAGGGCCACCAACGCCAGAATCACCAACTAGAACACAACATTTGTTTGAAATCGGAATACAGAACCATCATTCTGTTACCCAACACGCCATTTTTTGGTAATTTTGGTTCTTTTCTAGGTAATTGTGCAGTTTGATGACTTTTGAGAAAATCGATGGGATTTTTTTTTCTTCGGATACTGGTTGCTCTGATTGCAACAAGTGATATTCCATGGGGTAGGGAAAAAATAATAAAATATATTATAATACCTACTTTTTGTGCTCTATAAAAAAAATACCCAAAGGTTAATTTAAAGATGACACGGAGCTGAACCTTAACCTAACCGGTCCATGTCGAGATGGGCATGTCGGTTGCAAACGCTTATGGAAATTTATGGAATTTTTTCCCATCATTTTTCGCAAAAGCCCTCATACTGCATAATAACCCTTTTCTATTTGGTAGCACGGAGCAGCCAGTTCGAACACAATTCTTACTCTGCAGTTGATTCTACGTTTTGTACTCAGATTCTGACATTGACAGAAGACGTAATTGCTTGGTTAGAAAAATATTATATTTTATTACTTTGTTATTATTTGCACTTTTTGAAAATAATATTCAATGTTTCGATTGAATATTTAATACAATATTTTTAATTATAAGATCATTTTAAACATAGTACTTGAGCACGATGTCCTTGTAAGGTTCGTTTTCTTACCTCTATGTGCACATAGTGCGTTTGAGGAAAAAAATGTTCAATGAAATCCCTGACCGAAGCACACGCGTACGCGGTGGAGGTCTCTGAAATCTCAGTGCTAGTCACGTATTTGATTTTGGTAGCGCATTGGTGCCTTCCTTAATTGAGGTCAGTCATGTTTGTTTGTGTCGATAATCTTGTTGTACTATTTTTCTGTTGCTGTTAAGAAGTGTCGTATAATTTAGTGTAATTATTAATAAAACGGGTTTACTACAAACGAAAAATTTTGAATGGAGTATATATTTGACAGCTAGAGAGATGTGTGTATGGAAACGTAGTTTACTACTTAGATGATCTAAGGTTTACCTACCATTCCAATTTACTTGATAATATTTGGTAAATGATTTGAGTCAAATGTCTGCATGATTTAAAAAAACTGGGTCAAATGAAAACAAATGAAACAATGTAAACCAATTTCCTTACTCTCTTTTTTAGGTTATCGATGTATGTGCATGATGTACGCATCAGCAACATGTTGCAAGTGAGAGTAGCAATGCATCTTTAAATAAATAATATATTATAAATGTTTTCCGTATTTTGATCATTCACCCTTAGATGAAAAAGGAATCTTTTTCATCTAAGCATTCACCACGGTATTTCTACCATTCATCCATGATCATTTTTTGTTGTCACGCCTATTATCGTGGGTGTGCCAAGTAGTCGGCGAGCCCATCCGTCATCCTTCGTGAGATCCTTATCTTTCTAATAATACACAAAGGACGAGCCATTATTCATAGTTTTTTAAAGTTTTTCTTAGTATTCCCATCCTGGTTCACAATTCATTACGTAATCATGTTTGACGCAAGAATATGTCAACACTAATAAAGTGTTCAATCAATTAGCTCAAGATGACATGTGATTTGTTTTTATTTTTTCGTGGACTTATCACGGTTTGCAAATTTTAAAATGTACTTTTCTTGCTTACAAAAAAAACTACAAGATTAGGATTAAATTTAATAACGGTATTTATTGAGGCATTATTGTCAACACCATATTACCATAACAAAGCAACAATTTCTGACCAACAGATGTCTTCATGACGACTTTGAGAAGCCTCATTGAATCTTGGGTGTCTCGTAAACTCGCAAAATGCCAGCAAGAAGTGTGTAGTGTGAGGATTGTGGATTAAGATTTACTTATTCCATTATAATGTGTCAAATAACGCCTTCGTGTTCACGCCAAAAACTCACCAGTTTCGCAAACATTTTCACAAATTCCGGGATACTTATGCGGCTTTCGGCACAGGACTGTTATCCTTTTCAAAATATTTCCAGCTTATATACAAAACGATTGTCCTTGACTTTCCTTGAGCAAACATAAAGATACAAAGAGCTGGGCTTTAATTTGAATAACCGAATAACAAGATGCTACGAGCCGAGAATTTGTATTAGGAAGTCCTTTTGTATGCGAAACCTTAGTTGGACAATAATGCCTCGCAGACGAGCGTAATACTCGTAGGAAATCAATCGAAACATTAAATCATACATCTGGATACTTGTTTGTCCAGTGTCAGTCTCTTTATTTTAGTCGTTGTTTCGATATCGATTTCTACAATAATGTGTAATTCAACTTCAAAGCAATGCGGTACGTTATGGGGTTCTAATGACATTTAAATTATAGTTTTGAAGCAATTGCACCAAAACTTGAGTTCCTTCACTTTAGATCCATACTATTGATTCGGCTTTATTTGCTTGTGATTAAACCATATGACAATTATAAATGTTCTAACAACGCATGTTTGTTAAGTTCAGATCTCAAAATCTTTGAAATTATTGTAGAAAATTATAAAGTATACATAATTAAAAAGGCCATGATTTCTCTGGACATTACTTATATTTTTGCCGGATCATTTTTACAGTCAACCCGTGAAATAATCTTTTTTAAATTTCTTGTCAACCATACCTATTTTTAGTCGCGTCAAAAATATACATACATACCTAGTCAAACAGCGACATAAACATAGAAGGTTTCTCATCCGATTTATAAAATGCGCAGAATTCCAGATTTTTGTCTGGACATTTGTCTGAAACAGGTGTTTTCAGTTGTTCTCTTGCAAATAAATATTCTGCTCATTGTGGACGATATTATTTATTTGGTGCCAGCCAGGTATGGAAACGTAGTTTCCGGCGGAAAGCAGTGGTTCCGTACCGCTGAGGGCCGGGAGGACTGGAGAAAAATTGGAGAGGCGTATGTCCAGCAGTGGACGCAAACACGCTGACTGACTGACAGGTACCAACGACGACATACGTCCAGTAGGACCACACGGTCGGGTTTGTTTTGCACATGTGGCGTCTCCCTTCCCTCGTCGACCGGTCTTCAGACGGGGCGTCATACTGCAAGTCGCGCGGGCGGTGCGATTGCCTCCTTCCGCTTCACCTCCGCGCGATGCCAATGCTTCAAAGCAATCGCTCTGCGAAGTGCAACTGGACTCTTCAATGCGACAGTACATGTCAGTCTAATGCAAGCACAGTTGAATTGGACTCTAATCTAGGGATAAAGTTTCCGGATGAGGTCTCCAGAACCTCGGCGAGTTTAATGCGTGTGTATTTTTTGCTAAGCGGACACCATTAACTGAAGCTCCAACCTTTCAGTGTACAACTTTGCGTAATAACGACCAAATTGGGATTCTCGGTGTCGTACTGACGCATGTCTTTTAAAGCTATATCGAGAAAAAAATCCAATATCGCCTCAACTGGCAGTACTTAATAAAATAATAAAAGTTGTTAAAAAATCCACAGCCCTACAGGGCGCAGAAAAAGTCTTGGGTGGAGTATTGTTCGTATCTGTCGGACGGATCAGCTGCGCACCTGCTTGGCTTGTGCTCGATATAGAGCAGCACCGTGCAGCTTGTCAAGGACCCTGAAATCATTACCGGAGTCGATTTTGGTATCAGATATCTCTGGAGGAAGTCCTCTTGCAACTTTATATTTTAAAGCTGAATTACCGACACTGCACCAGTGCATCGCTTACGGTGACGCTTGGTTCGGGTTATCTATTTCCCTAAAATATGGTCAAGAGAGGTGATGGCTGTGCCCGGCGTGATGCCCGTGAACGGGTGCCGTTTGTAGGAACTGGCCTGCTTCAAAATAGTTTTGTAAATAAACTGATATTTGTTATGAACTGTTGCAAACGGCATGAATTGTTGATTTTCGTGAATTCATGTTTATTTAATGTTTTACTTAATTTTTCTAAAAAAATTGACAGTCGCTTTTGGAAATTTAAAACATCGGAGTTTCTTGCCAGTTCTTCGCTGTGTTTTGTTTTGCTGAGGTGGCTTGTGTTAAAATATGACAAATCCGAGCGTAGTGTACTGTTTTTGGATGATGAATAAACAATACATTTCAACGTTTGAAGTTGAACAACCGCTTTAAATTATTCTCTAGTCTAGAGCAGAATTCAAATAGGAAACAGTTGGATTACATGTCCACTGCTCTAGGAAACAATCGTATCAACCAAAAAATGTATTTCTTGATTTCTAATCGAAATAATACCTCCTCTATCAGCTACTCTGAAGAGATAGATTGATAGGACAACGGTTATGGTGTAAGCATTTAAAAAAAATATGGAAGATAATTATATGCATTTCATGTATGAAATAAAAGAAAAAACAAAATTTCATACTAATTATCGTCATTGTTTTTTGGTTATATTTCAATAACGGTTAAGTATAATATAGTATAAAACAGTTTTTGCTCAAAAAATCTCAGAGAATAATACGAACTGTGGTCAAACTTTAATAGCTAGGCATAGAATAGCAGATTACACTGAGTGTCATCTGAAGTCTACTTTAACATAATGAAAATGAGGAGAAAGAAACATTCGATTGTTTTTAATGTGGCCCAAATCAAACGAACAGTTGACGAATCTCGCTCAACATGGTAATACAGGATGCAAATCCTCGACACAACACTCAAGTTCAATGACTGGTCACATCGTGTTTAGACAACTAGACCGTATTGTTCCAAGAAGGTCAAGGCTTGGGAGCACGTATATAAACATTTCGGAGCCATCCGAAGACATCAGTCAGTCTCAAGCCTGCCATCAGTAACCATCATGTTCGCTAAAATTGTAAGTACACATTAGATATGTGTCTTAAGGTGGCCCATCCCGCTCATCTCCCCATACAAAAGGGGAAAGAAGATCACGCCCATATTTCTTGTCAGAGATCCAAAATTTTGCTCAAAATAGCTTTATTTGATCGAACTAGATGTCTGATGACCATTGGCATTGTAAAATTGTGTTTGGTTTCTAAGTTGTAAGGTCCGAAAGTTCGAATTTTTTGCGCGTTTTATACAATCACTTTGGTGGTGGATTACGCAATGATAAAGTAAGAACATCGTAAAAAGATTAGTCATCAGACATAGCTTATCTATTTGGTTTTTGACAACAGCGGTCGTGGTTTACTTTTAGCTATAAGTCGTTTTGAAATTAAAATTTTCGTAAATCTTACCAAATCATACACTATGCACATTGTCTTTTTTGTGGACATGTTGCATCTTCCTCATCACGGAGCCTGTCTTATTCTTTGAAACAGAGAAGGTCCCAGAGCGCAACAGCACGGTTTTGTACCGAGCCCGCGAATGAGTTAGGCCCGCCGGGTTGGGCCACCTTAAAGGTGGGCCCGTAAGCAATAGATGATTACGCTTCCCATGCGAGCGCAGTTTGGAAATAATTTCAAATTCACTTTATTTCATTATCTACTAAAATATGTAAGTTCGTAAAAGAAAATTCCAAAGTTTGTATATAATACTAAAGTATTGTCTTTGAAAGTAACTTCATAGATATTTCACTTTTGTACATGTGACTGGACATGGATAGCTAATACCACACCCACGATATTAGTCCAACATACCACATTCCTGAAGAAATTAGGTGCCCTGCCCGACTACCGTACTGTCATGATATATGCCCGATTCTCGAAAGAACCAAGTGCCATGCCAGGACCTTCCCTTTACATGAGCACTACATTGAACTTGAAACAAAACAATGGGTTAATTGCGACGGTAGCAACTCGGGAGGTGCCCTAAATTTAGTTTCTAACCATTAATTTATAATATTTGATATTTTTTATTTAAATTTTAGTATTGTCTGTGTTACATTTACGAGTAAGTAAGATCATAAATTACGTCTAGTACGGGAATATCCACACAGAGGCAACGACCAGTATTCAGAGTAGGTGGACTAACTTTGGAGCGCGGATAATTGCCGGACTAAACCGTTTTTTGTGTGTGTTAGTCCGGTCCTAATCGCGTACTAAGTTTTGACATCTGAATATGACTGTATAGTATAAGCTAAGAATAAATACACTGTGGTATTAGTCCGTCCTCGCCTTTCCCGCCATCCTGAACGGCTAACCCGCCCCGCACCGGCGCCATTGCGATGTCAGTCTAACCCAGTTATTGTTTTCTTGTTTGCATAAAACCTTGATAGGTTTGTATTTACGAAAATATTTCCCAAAAGTTACAGCCAGTGACTAATGAAACAGTATGTAAAGTTTAAAAAATTTTTTTTATGACAACTATGTACTTTTAATCAACTTTTTAGTGTTCCGTAACCAAAGGGTGCCAACGGAACCCTATTACTAGGCCTCCGCTGTCCGTCCGTACGTCTATCTGTCACAGAGCTGTATCTCATTAATCGTAATTGGTAGGCAGCTGATATTTTCAGCTGCCTACAGCTTTATTAAAATAAATAAAATAATAACAAATTAATTACAAAAAAAGTGATTATTTTATGTTAAATTTTGTACATGGTACGAAACCATTCGTGTGCGAGTCCGACTCGCACTTGGCCGTTTTTTTGTATACACTGACATTTGAGTTGTGTTACAGTTCGCCCTTTTCGCGCTGGTGGCTTGCGCCCTGGCCAGCCCCGCGCCCGCACCCAAGCCACAGCTGCTGACCTACACGTCCGGCGTGGACTACGTCGTTCCCGGGGCCTACTCCGCCTACTCCGCGCCCGTCGCCTACTCGCCGTACGTCGCCGCCGCGCCCGCACCCCTCACCTACTCCGCGCCCCTCACCTACTCTGGAGTTTATCTACGCTAAGGATCTAACGTTATAATAAATCTAGATACGACGATGCAGCATGTTTTAAGGACTTCTGATTAAATTCGTTAAAAAAATTGGAGTATTACTTAAGCCCGGCTTCCCTTAAACAAATGGAGCAATATTAATCTAATATGCGCAAAGTATTATATTTATCTTAATATTAAGGCTCCATATTTCTCATTGTCACAATATTACAGCGATGTAAATATCTTTAAAACATTTTTGAATACTGCACAATGGCCTAATTCAACTAAATGTTCATATTTATATTACAAATACGAAAAACGAGTTGATATGTTAATCTGTTGGTAACGTCATCAAAGACAGGCTACTTTTTCATATCTATTAAAACTCAACCTGACTTACATCAGAAATGACATTGACCCGAGCGGAGCCGGTACCGTCGCTATATGAACATTGGTGGCTACAATCCACAATTACTGTCATGATATAGACTAATACACCTAGAAATTAGGTGCCATACCTTACGTTTACGTTAAACCTGATGGAAAACACGGTGAATTTTTATTGCCGCTTCAACCAATGTTCAAAGCGATTTTACTATCCCGGGCGGGATTAACCGCCACCTAGTAGGTTAGAAAAAAGTATTCAGAGAGCACCTGTCAAAACTTAGTAGGAGATTAGCACCAGACTAACCACATAAAAACGGTTTAGTCCGGGAGAATTAAGTTAGTCCGCCCACTCTGAATACAACTGTCATAGTTTAACAAGGAATTCAAATTACGAACGATGATTTCCTTAGTCGCCTTTTACCCACGACGGAAAAACATTGTAATTCAAAACGAAAGATAAAAATATGAAGCGTTTTTGAAAGAGTTGATTTGTCATGAGCTCTTTCATCTGAACAACGAATTATGACTTTCCTCAGACATACTTTTAGTAACCTTTGTGTTTTTGTTCGTCGCAGAGATAGACACAGCGTTATATCAAATATTGGCACTACACATATTAGACTGCCTATTAATAAAATAAGAAACTTAAGACAATCCATCGAGGGCTGCCATTGCCATATCTGTTCCCAATTTAAATTATAAAATATAGTAGGTAGTAAAGCTTTTAGAAATGTTATGAAAGATATATTGTTCTTGAAAAATCTGGTATTTTAAACATTTTTTCTCTCATGATTCATCAAAATGGTCATGCATTTTTTTAAATTTTCATTTATAGTTTTATGAGTCAAATTACATCTTTCCCTTCTTAATACCTTTGTAATTTTAAATAAATCAAAGATATGATAAACATATAGTCAGTATTGCAATAATTACATGTTTTTTTTATACACTAAATTAAATTATTTCTACTCCCGACATCCAAATATAAGTTGTTGACATAATTAACAACTAAATTTCAGTTTCAGCGATATCTACATGTTGCTTCAACACTCTAATTAAGGTGGCCCGACGGGACTAACTAATTCGCGGGCACGCTACAAAACCGTGCCGTTACGCTCTGGGACCTTCTCTGTTTAAAATAAATAGACAAGCTCCACGATGAGGAGGATACAACATGTCCACAAAGCCGCAATGCGCATAGTGTTTGATGTGGTAAGATTTACGAACATTTTAATTGCAAAACGACTTATATCTAAAAATAAATCACGACCGGTGTAGTAAAAAATCAAACGAAAGCAAAATTGATAATACATTTTCATGAAACAGGCTAGGTTTGAGGACTAACCATTTTAGGATATTTTTATTTTATCGTTGTATAATCTACGCAAAGATTTTTCTGACCTTATAACTTAAAAACCAAACAGTATTTTACAATACCAATGGTCATCAGACATCTAGTTGGATCAAATAAAGCTGTTATGAGTAACATTTTGGCTCTCTGACAAGAAATATAAGCGTGATCTTCTTTCCCCGTTTAGGCCCACCTTAAATGTTGATTTCGCTGAAACTTAAATTAGTGAAATAACGGTAATGTACTGTCCATTAAATACATACATTTTTCTAATTAACAACTGTTCTATACATAATTTTTAACAATAAAGTTACTATATCCCGATGAAAAAATATTGGTTCCTTCATCTACCCTTTTAATAAATATTTAATTTAAAAAGACCGTACAGTTTTACTTATATTAACCAATACATATATTATAAGTGCAGTAATCAAAGTATTACTAAGTGAAAGTTACGTTCAAGTGTAAAAGGTACAAGTATAAATATGTGAAAAAATAGCTGAGTTAGGTTAAGGGGAATTGACCTCTACTACTCGTAGTAGACTTGCTGGGAGTTAGGGCACGTTGCTGCCAAGATTGTGCGCCGGACAGTCCTAAAAAAACATTTGCAAGGGTTGTGGCCAGAGGTCGTTGCTACTGGTCTAGTGAAGCAAAATTATGTGGTTCAATGCGTAGTTGTAATTCGTATGGTCTCTTGGAGAACATGGATTCGATAATGAATGTACACTTCTTTCTATTTAATTACACTTAATTTTTTATTTCAGGTTTTATATTTTTAAAATTTACTGGGTATATTAAGATTCAACTCAAATAATATAAGCTCTCATGTCATCCGTTGTTTATTTTGGGATTTTTTGAGAAAATGTGACGTTGGATCTAAATAAATTGGATGGTGGCAGCCCATAACCTGTTGACATTTAAAGAACACCATATTCTCTATTTTTAACACAAAAAGGCAGATATGGGCGACTTTTAAATCCACGTGTTTTTTTTTCCTTTTTCTATTGTATGGCAGAATTGAATAATTACTTTATATTTATATTGTAAAATAGGTAAATTACTATTTTGATAATTTGCATCAAGATAAAGGAAGGAACATTTTTATAAGTAAACGGGTAAACTTGCATTCTATTGGACTTTATTATGGATAACTATGCACATAGCTGGTACTTTAGCCATTAATAAAATAAATGACAAGTCAAATTAATTTTTCTATAATTTGAAATGAATATACAGGCTATATTCAGCAATGCAGTAAGCTCAATAATAAAATGATTAAAGCAATAAATATATTGGGGACGTAATACGTAGTGTATGCCATATGTCACGCATAAGTCTAGAATTTGACACCGAACAAACAGAGCGGTACATATATATTACATATAAATAAAATGCTCACTTGCCTTGCAACTACTGATAGTGAAATGTGATAAATCGTAAGAAAATTAATAGGCATTTTTTTATATTGCTTAAACAAAGATTCCTCCATAGGGCTGGTAATTATTTTCATTTTAATTCTTCCTCCTTTCATTCCCTCACCTACAATGTTTCATTCGAAAAATTGTTGCGATATCAAGGTGTAAGAGATGGGGGAGGGTACGGCAGCTTCATAGCATCGACCCTTGATATGAAGGTAAACATAGTTGACACATTTCAAATATTTAACTCCTAGTCAGTGTATGAGAGAAAGCGGGTTCAAGTAATACATCATATTTCTTTAATGAATTTAATCGGAAATCCTTATAACATGCGGTTTATCGTGTTTTTGTTTGAGATCATCAGCGCAGATAGACTCCAGAATAGGTGAGGGGGGCGGAGTAGGTGAGGGGTGCTGGCGCGGCGGCGACGTACGGGGAGTAGCCGACGGGCGCGCAGTAGGCGGAGTAGGCCCCGGGAACGACGTAGTCCGCGCCGGCCGTGTAGGTCAGTAATTGCGGTTTGGGTGCCGGCGCGGGGCTGGCCAGAGCGCACGCCACCAGCGCAAAGAGGACGAACTGTTGGAAAGCATGGATGAAAAGATTATAATCTGGCTGTTTTATTAGTGATCGAATGATTCACAAAGAAGATCAAATGTGATGTAAACTTTTGAAAAAAGTTTGATGTTCGTTTAATTATTATATCTTAGACTTACCAGTTTAGCGAACATGTTGATGATTGGAAGCAGGCTTTTGACAGACTGATGCCACTGCATGGACTGAAATCATTTTATACAGAATATTAGACCTTGATCTTCAGAAAACAATACGATCAACAGACGTATTGTAACCACTACGAAAAAACTAACTGATTTAAATCGTATCCTGTCTTAATATCGTATCCTGTATGCCCATATTATATACATTATAAAAACACCCAAGCCCTAGAATGTATTATTTTAAAATGCGTATTAAACGTTAGTTGCTTTTTAATCATATTTAAAACTATTATGTTTTTCGTTCATTTAATTTCAATCAATATTTAACCCACGACGCAAAAAGTAGAGTATTATAAGTTTGAAGCCTTTATCATTCTCTGTATTGTAGCTCCTGAACCGATGAACCGATTTCAACGCTGTGTTTTTTTATTAGAATAGTGTTCTTCGCCATGTTTGAGGAAAATATGTTTACCTATTAAAGCTCTTATCCTAGGTGGTTTAGGGATTGCAACCATTATTTCACTTTTACTAGTCGAAACGAACTGAAATATTACATATCAGTTAAGTTGTACTAATGACATTGACTGATAATGAAGCAGTAACGTATACATGATGAAACCCCATCGAGTTAGGGCTCATCTCTGACCTTGGTATCGAGGCTCGTAAAAGGAAATCAGCACTTACATGAATTCGAATGGTTCCATTCAAATTTGGTCTTAAAGAGTACTCTGGTTCTGAGTAGTATCCAGATTCTGATGATAAAACTGGAAGATATTGACTAAATAAACACACACATTGTTAGACTCTTTTGAGTTTGGGCTCGTTCAACTTGACTTGATGAGTACTGTGGTCCTAGTAAGTAGAAATTCTCCGTGATCCAGATGCCGGACGGGTGAGCGTTCGACCCTTGAAGCTCGATGTGGTTCGGATTCTACGTTACTCTGTAGGTGCCCTTCTTTACTTACTAGGCGGATTTGATCTGTGTTTTTCATCCAGCTGTCATTCCCAAAAGGTGTGTTGAGCTAATATACCATGACATGGTTTAAGCCAAGTGTAGTTAAATTAAAAAAAATCTTCTAGTTATATCTTTTTTTTTATTACAGAGTATTCTAAATTTACTTTTGAAATATTGTTAAATGTCGGGTGAGTATTTTCACAATAAAATATTGTAATTTTTTGTTTGATTGTGAGACTTTATCACATTTTTGGCTCACACTACGATATTACTACCACGGTATTGATCTGGTTACGCCATCGCATTTAATAAAATATGGTCCAAGCGAAAATTAAATTTTCTGCGTATTTTTCCTTAAAGTTCAATCACGGAGATCGATCTCCGTGAGTTCAATCAGTTCCTGCTACCACCCGATGCAGAGCCCACCACTTCTCCGGCGTGTTTGAGGTCGGCAGGCTACTGTCCGTATATGAACTCTGCCGCGGGAAGACCAGACCACACGCGCAAGAATTGATACCGGCCGGCGACCAGTAGTCTGGAGGATGCGGAACTCACCGAGATGGGGGTGGTGGTAGCTAACGTGTCTAACATCACCCATTGTTCGAATCGAAGGCTCGCGTTATCCCTGAGATCGCCGCCATCACGGCCTGGGATGTGGTACCGGCACGGGTTTTGGAACTATGTTGTTTACCACCTGTTTGGCGGATGGGAGCTACACGGGAAAAAGTGGATGACCCTACACTTTAGCTCTCACATGTCAACACACAAACAAAAACACCGTTACCTGTTTCTTTTTCCTCTGATCTTTTTCTTCAAGAAAACTAATATGTATTAGTACTAAAGCGCTGTTAGTTGGCTAATGCAATACAATGCTTTCCATTCCATTGCATTAAAATTTCAATCTTGTGTTTAACTTTTTCGTCTAGCGAAACTTTGAAGTTTTGCAGTAATTAATAGGGAATTGAAATTCGTTCCAATCGGGTGTGCCACGACACCTGGCGTTATTTTTATTTTAATAAAAATATATTGAAATGTAAAAACTACTATACTACTATATAAAACTAATATACTCTGAAAAATCATCAAATTCTTTATTGCTAACGTCAATCTTTTCCAAAGCCATAATAGGACATAGATCATCACCAACAAGACAAGTAAAACATTTTGGCAAAGACTCTTTTTTCTGTAAACTTACTCTTGAAATTCAGACCGATAAAAGTAAATATACTGGGCACATACGCGGGATGTCCGGCGAATTTGAATAAAATATGTTACATTAAAAGGTAACTTTGTTTTTAAACGCTCTTTGATACAATTTTTTTAATTTTTGCAGAAAGTTTTGTTGCACTTGAATAATATTTCTGAATCCTTTTATTAAACTGTTTTATTCAACTTGACACCGTATATTTTTTAATTTTTCAAAATAAATTATTTAGGGAATATCTCGGGAAAATAATTATGTAGATGTAAAAGTTCATAATAATTGCACGTGCTACTCCCACTATAACTTAATATAATTAATTAAATAATATATTTATAAACCAAAAATATAGCTTTGAGGTTACCAAAAAAATACCTAAACATTAATTCAAGATACAACCTTAAAGAAGGTCGGCAAATTGCTCATTGAGGAGTCCGGGAACCGTCGTGCCAGAGCGTTTCTTACCCAAAACATAAGCTTGGCCATTCAGCGGGGGAACGCTGCTTCGGTCATTGGGACAATGCCAATAGTCCCAATGGAGGAGTTATTAATTTTAATTTAATTATTTAGTTCTATATTCGCTGTTTATTTTTATCCTTATTTCGGTTTTTTCCTTTTATCCTATTAAATTTATGAACCCCTTTAAAACCTTAAATTTTACTTTTTATATTTATTTTCAGGAATTATTTTATCCATTTTTCTTCATTCATTAAGTGAAGGCTATTTATGTGAAATAATGTAGTTGTGAAATACCAAATTAACAGAGTATTGATTAAAAAATAAAATACCCATTTACATTTGGTTTAGTTTTCAGTATTTTATAAGGTACCTTTCTTGTGTATTTTTGTTTTGCTTATTTCCCTTTTGTTTGTCGCGTTGCTTTATTTTCTTGGATTTTGGCTTGGATTTCTGTATATTTTAGATGACTACAGTTTCACAATTCTCTAGGATTGAAATAATAAAGACAGAACATTATCATAATTGCAATTTATATATTAAATCATTCGTCCTTATAAAACATACATGGTTGTGCTTCACTGTGTTTGAATTGATATTCAGCGCAGGTAGACTCCAGAGTAGGTGAGGGGCGCGGAGTAGGTGAGGGGTGCGGGCGCGGCGGCGACGTACGGCGAGTAGGCGACGGGCGCGGAGTAGGCGGAGTAGGCCCCGGGAACGACGTAGTCCACGCCGGACGTGTAGGTCAGCAGCTGCGGCTTGGGCGCGGGCGCAGGCGCAGGCGCGGGCGCGGGCGCGGGCGCGGGAGCGGGGCTCGCCAGGGCGCACGCCATCAGCGCGAAGAGGGCGAACTATGACAGTAAAAGCAGAACTTTTAGTGTTTCGTGATTAACGCAGAACGCGGCCATCCTGAAGCCTCAGTCCGCTAATAGATAATTCCACTTCCGTACGTTAGCCTTATATGAGAGCGTATTTCAGTTGTAGTGGTTTGGTACGATTTTGTGTGATTCCCGGAGATATCATAACGCTAACGCTTCAAAGTGGAATTATCTTTTAGCGGACTTCTGATGATTAATTTAATAACATTAGCGGATAATACGAAATGAAAGCACACCCAAGAACATTATCATTATATTGAATTAGAATATTCAAATAATAAAAAATGTTAAAAGTAAATATGTAAACAATCAATAAATTCACAATAAGTACAACCCAAAAACCTAAAATGGTTTTAAAAAAAGTAATAAATAAATAAAATGGTAGACCTATGTTTCCTAATTTAGATCAATAAATTGCGACAAATTAATCTTTATTTGTAATTTTTAAAATATGTTTTAATCTGAAGAAAAGGAAAGATCCTAAATTTTGGAACAAATCTATAAATATGAACCAATTGCCTGATTTTTAGTATTACATTTTATAAGTATGTAGTCTATTAAATTATTCGGCGCAAAAATTTGCGCTTGAATTTGGGATTTTATTCCAAATATTGCTGAGTCTTACAAAAAAAAAACCCATTACGTCGGCCAGAATTGAATGTTTTTTATCAATTTTGAAAATATAGAGCGAAAGTACTCACGATTTTTGCGAACATTTCGGAAGTTTGCTAGATAGAGGAAGCTGACTGAATCTACCTGATCATCACCACCATACCATTATATACCCGAAACCTCACCTTGAACTTCATCTAACAATACAGCACTGTGACACCGCCAGCGCCATATGTGGAGATCGACACAGTACAAGAAGATATCGTCAAAGATTTGAATATTGTCGCATCCGTGAAGGAGCAAAAACGCTTCTACTGTGTAATGGATGGCATATGGGCATAGGGAGTGGTTTTGGGATTCCCGTTCTAAGACAATACGACATCTCAAGGTCGCGACGCTTCTCCGTTGCGCAGGAGCACAGATTGCACACGTCTTGCATCCTGGCATGGCACCTAGTCCCCATGTGGTGTATTAGGATAATTTCTGACGTTTAGTTTGGTATCGGCCATTCATGTCCAGTTACATAAAAAAATAATTATTATGAAATCACTGCTTTCGCCGCTACATTGTTGAAATAATAACACAATATACCGAATTTTGGGAAAGCAATAACCTCTGAGTATTCTTCAGATATATCTATTCAAATATATCTTCCGGCTTGGGTTTTGCTATTGTCATGGCGATAACGTACTAAAAATAAAGTCGTATAATTTCACAGTGTGTTTTTGTCCTTTAATTAAGGATGTTCCGACCCATACAATGTTTTTTTATTAAATAGAACGCAAACACTTTTGCACTTTAACGCACGAATTCGTCAAAAATATTAAATACAGCCATAGTAGTTGCAGCGAAAACATATTCACAATTTCAGGTTTAATGGTTTCGTTGTAATTGCCGATTAGAAGTTTTACACCGTTAGATGGCGCTTTTAAATAAAAATCGTATTTAAATAAATTGTAACAAAACCAATAATCCTGAAATTGTGAAATGGTTTTCGCTGCAAGTAATATGACTATATTAAACTTTTATTATTAATTCGTGGCTTAAAGTGCAATACTTTTTGCGTTATGTGTGCAAACAACTTTATATGGGTCGGAACAGCCTTAATAGGGTTTATCAGTGTACACGCACACGTTATACGTGGAGGTTACAACAACTAGTTGACCAAGACAATAGCAAAACTCTATATGCAATTTTTCCCTTATCTTCTATATCACTTTTCATTTTCCGTTTTGTTGGAAACCCGAAACTCACCGATGCTTCTGAAATACAGGTTTATCACTGGCGGCATCTATCTTACAGCTACATACCATGGACACTGTTTTGTGGAACTTGAATCCCTTATTCCTCAAACCTATATTCACACCATACAGATAATCCGAGCACTTATATATTATTATTTAATAATAATTAATAATTATTAGGCTTTTGATAACAATTTCTTCTCAAAATTCGTACTATGCTGGACAGCCAGGGTATGCCGGCAGTCTGCCAGAAAGAGCCTTTCCTCATTGCTTACGGAACGTAATTCTAACAAGCTCGTTAGCTCTACAATAATTCAATATAATCAGCTGGTATGGTTTCTTAAGATAATTTAACAATTCAATTCTTAAAAAACTATGCTCCCCATGCAAACATAGTTTACTAATCATTTGAACACTACTACTCCTATTGAATTGATATTTAATATATAATATCAAGCAACGAATATCTGTGTTTGCACGTTTTGAATCAAATGAACACAAAAATTAAATCTTAAGGCGCTAGGACTAGCCAACTACTCGCGCCATACAAATGCACTTTTTAACAAATGTAATTATATGTAGTGAAACGCTTCAGCAAATCCAAATAGATAAAAAAATCATTTATTTAAATAATAATAAAAATAAAAAAGTTGATTTTTCTCATTAGAAATCTTAAAGTCATTCGATTTCTAGATATAAGCAAAAACAGCATATATGCATAAACAAAAAATTCCATTTGCTTTTAGATTTCTACATTTAGTCAAAAAAGTTCGGAAATGGACACCGTTTCCGCAATGTATTTTGTATAGAAAAAGGAAACATACATTAACGAAAATCATTCGATTCCTAGACAAGGAATCATATATTGTAAGGATGACACTTATAATCGTCAGACTTAGTTAGTTTACTTGGGGTGCCTCGTCTAACTTTGCGATTTGGCTAGTACCAGGCCCTTAATGAAGATTTTGTTTTCTTTGTAGTCAAAGATAGATTTAACCAAAAAACAAAAACATGCAGACACAGATATGAGTTGTCTGATAATAATAATAATAATATTGTAATAGTTGTCTGATAATAGACTCCAAATATAAAGTAAATTGGAGTATTGGTTTCCAAATAATGTGCATGGAGAGCGTAATTTTCCGATCGTAACCCCGTAGGAACCGCTTGCGTGGCTACGCGATTTCTAGTATTTGGCTGTTTTCATCTTTCATCGCCTTCACTCCTTTCAGCTTTCAGCACCTTTCATTCAACGGGAAAGCCACCAATACTATAAATTTTATCATAACAATTGATCAATATAATCGTTTAAATAAAGAAAGTCTACCGACCACAAATGCAGAATAAAAATATTCTTAAAACTTGTTGCGGCATGGTATCCAATTTGATGGCAGAATGTTATCGTCTAGCTAGATGGTGATGATAATAGTTTTGGAGACGAATGCGGTAACAGGATTGTCGCCTGTCGAGTTGATGAGTTTGATTCCCTACGGACCCAAGATCTAGGACAGGGAAAGCAGTACATTTATGAACCAACAATGTGTCAAAGCTGAACAACCATTTTGGCGATTCAGAAGGGCTCATCAACTTTTAATTAAAGGGAATTTCAAATGTTGTATAAATTCTAAAATCATTAAAATAATGAGAAAAAAACCCCGAAATATGGGGGAAAATAAATAATAATGAACGGGGCTTACTATTTCTTTTTAAATTTTACCTATTTGTTGTTATAGCGGAAAAATTAATACACACTCTGTGAAAATTTCATCTGCATCTGCTGCTAATACGGTTCATAAGATACAGCCCTGTGACAGCCGGACGGACGGACGGACGGAATGACAGCGGAGGGTTAGTAATAGGGTTCCGTACCCTAGGGTGCTAACGGCTAAAAAGGGTGCTAAAAAGTTATTATTTCTAAAATTAGTATGTAATAAAGTTTTCTGCATGACCTCTAGACTGGATAAAGGCGTATTGGATAGCAAAGCCGACCATCGTTTCGAGATGAAAAACTTATTTTAAAACTTGACTAGCTGTATAACTAGTTAACGAAAACTGTTTTTCACATTAAATATCAAAAGAAGCATATCAAAGATAGTTTTGTACCTAAGCTTTCCCAATGCTGAGTAGCTGTAATGCTCGATAGTTACAAACAATTGCATTCGTAAAATGCATTCAACGCATGCACAATGTTGCCTCAGTCATTCTATATGTGCAACCGACACGCGCCAGGTGGCGTCTCGGCGGATTTGGACCCTGTCTGAATCTACAATGGGACTGCGTTGTTGAGGGCTGATTGACCAATGCATTCAAATCACTTTCATATTCCAACTTCATTACGGTAACGTTCGTAATTATTGCGGAATGTTTCATTCTTCAACAAATATATTTTCCTTCCTTATTGGTTCACAATTCTTTTGATAATGTCTAATATTGGCTTAACAAAGTATTTTTTGACATTATTTTAAACATCCACAGAAATCATAAATCCATTCTTTTGATGCTGGAATTCAATTATTTTGTAAATTAGGTGTATGTAGTCTATATAAAAATCCATGACAAAGACAGATAGTGATCTTTTTATGGGTCATGTGTCCCAACAGAGTATGCGTGGTAATAAGAGGCTTTATGATCCTTATAAGCTTCAATGACAGATGCGAAGTGACCGCAAGATGTTCCTGGCCACTTTACGAGTAACAGACCATTTTTTTTCTCTAACTCGCCACCGTTTCTCTTTTGTAAGAAGAACCTGACTTTTCGTGTTTTTATTATCCGAAAGTAGCAATATTTTAAATAAAAAATGCAGTAAATTTTACACCAACTTACTATGGAATTAGATATTTCAAACAAATACAAAATAAAATCACAAAATCATGTTTGTAAAGGTTTTATTTTTCCTACGTTATTATTATCTCGCTTTCTTGTTAGTCTGTTCTATTATTTGTTTTAATGACTGCGTGCTACACATTTTGCAATCCAATTTAAACTAACCTCCCTATGAGGAACACACTTAAGGTTTAAACATAGCTCAGGGCTCGATGACAGTACAATAAAAAAACAAACAAGGCTTTTATTAAAACTTTAATGTTTCCAAAACCAAAAATAGGGTCCAATTAATAATATTAAGGTGCTAAAACTACTGATAGTGGACTAACTACTAACTAACTGATAATGGATTGTTAGTATTTTTTTATTCCATCATTTATTTAAATAAAAATATATTTAATTAATAATAAAAATAAAGTAGATTTTTCACATAACAAATCTGAAAGTAATATGATTTCTAGATAAAAGCAAAAACAGCATATGTGCATAAACAAATAATTCCATTTGCCTTTAGATTTCTACATTTAGTCAAGAAAGTTCGGAAATGGACACCGTTTCCGCAATGTATTTTGTATAGAAAAAGGTAACACACATTAACAAAAATAGGTTGATCCCTAGAAAAGAAATCATATATTGTAAGAATGACACTTCTAATCGTCAGACTTAGTTATTTAACTTGGGGTGCCTCGTCTAACTTTGCGATTTGGCTAGTAGTAGGGCCTTAAGGGGTGTATATAGCGGTCCTGCGCATCCGTTTTATGTTTACGAAAAATTAGTAATTCAATAAAATAATGAAGAAAATAAAACCGATACTGAACCTAATTTGTTAGTAAGTTGATTGCACAAATACATGCCTTGTATTTGTACAATCAACTTAATATTTTATATCCGACAACTTACTATTGTCGGATTTCCTTTAAAATCGCATGTAATTAGGCCACACTGTGCAATGCATTCTTCAGAGATCACGTAATAACTCACGCCCAATATTAAAACATTATAACATAAAGTTGAAACTACGAGCTTATTTTTTATTTTGAGGATATTTATCATTCATGCTTATTAATCCAATTATTAACTAAAATCTCTACGCTAAAATGTCGTATTTAACGTCGCCAAACATTTATTTCCTTTGATCCCGTCATTGTTATTTAACCGTATTTTAATTTAGAAAAAAGTTTCCCGGAATGGTCCCATGAAATATCTAGAAGAGCTTTATGCTATTAATACAACTGAGATGAAATATTTGCTGAAACTTAGATTTTCTTAAATCAATAAACTCCAAGGGTCTCTTTACGGGTCAGGAAATTTGTGAAACCTTGAGAATTTGATTTCTTCGAAATAACAGAAATTCGGAAATAATTGCTAAAGATTTATATTTTTGTTTTACAGTTGAATACATTATTCGAATCGACTAGACGATAATTCAAATGTCATTCGAATATATTAGCTTTTAACAAAGAATCGAAATAGGGTAACCATACCCACTTTTGCCCGACCATTTCTTTTTTTTTTTATTAGGTTTGTCGACGTAGACTTGTTTAAAAAAAAATGTTTTACAAAACAAAATACATTAAGGCGCTAGGACTAGCCAACTACTCGCGCCATACAAATGCACTTTTTAACAAATGTAATAATATGTAGTGAAACGCTTCAGCAAATCCAAATAGAACTCCAGACTGATAATGGATTGTTAATATTTTTTTATTCCATCATTTATTTAAATAATAATAAAAAAAAAAGTGGATTTTTCTCATTAGAAATCTGAAAGTCATTCGATTTCTAGATATAAGCAAAAACAGCATATATGCATAAACAAAAAATTCCATTTGCTTTTAGATTTCTACATTTAGTCAAAAAAGTTCGGAAATGGACACCGTTTCCGCAATGTATTTTGTATAGAAAAAGGAAACATACATTAACGAAAATCATTCGATTCCTAGACAAGGAATCATATATTGTAAGGATGACACTTATAATCGTCAGACTTAGTTAGTTTACTTGGGGTGCCTCGTCTAACTTTGCGATTTGGCTAGAACCAGGCCCTTAATACTATCGGAAACTATCTACAATTAAAGACAAACACAGCATGCTTCAAAAAATTTCGTAGGTTAAATATTTTTTTATGTAGCTGGCTAGACATGGAGGGCTAACACCACATCCACTGTCATGATATTAGCCCTACACACCGTATTCCAGTTGAAATTGGGTGCCATGCCAAGACCTTCCCTTTAGGAGTACGATTACAGTGAACTTGATGGAAAACCCGGAAAATTTTTAATTCTCGTTTTGACCATGCGATAGTACCAACCTGGGCGGGCTTAACCCTACAACTTGGTAGGGGGGGGGGGGACCTACGTCAAAGAATATATACACCTTACGTGCAGCACAAAATCCCCCATATTGGAAGCACAGTATTGGAAGAATTTCGATACGGTTGATTGAAAAATAAAATGGACTCCTTATTATATTTTCTTGTTGCACGCAGCTTCACCCACGTAGATATCGGAATGCAGTTAAACTATCATAAAATGCGAGTCTTGTTTGTTGTTACCAATACGTGTATTTGTATCATTAGTAGGTGAGCTTGCAAAGTTTCCGAAAAGTGCGCGTTCCGAAAGTGCGATCCCCACTCAAAATAGCTTCGAAATCGACGTAAGACGATTGTGCCCTATTTTAGTTATTTTATTGAATCCAACATTCCAGGCTTAAATGATTTCGTGAAAGGAAACATAGAACACCCCTAACAAAATAAAAAAAAATGCTGCAATTTTATTGATTCTTAATTGACTGGTCTTAGATACAAATAATCAAGAAATATATATATATGCATGGGGAACGTATGAAGCTTAAAAATCTGCCTACAGGGTAACAAAGAAATTCAAATCTCCTTATAATATTATATTCCAGGATACGTTTTATATTGCAATAATACACTCTTTTACTTCCCTGCTTACTAGGTAGTAGGGTCAATCCCAGCCACGTTGGTACCATCGTATTGGATGGGAAGCGCAAATGAAATATTGTTCGCATTTACCATCCAGTTCGATGTATTCATGCTCATAAAGACTTGGCATTGCACCTAATTCTTCAAGAAATGGGGTGTTTGGGCGAATATAAGAGTTAGCCAGGTTTTCACCAAGTGCTGATTTATTTAATTCCACACTTAAAGGGTCTTATTACTAAAGTATTGATTATCTTGTACTGGTATTGATTACAGGCTGCTAAGAAAGGCCCTTAATATGTGGCGATTAAGCTAATCAGCAGTAGGTGAAAAAGGCCCTTAGTGTGAAATCAGGCATTTTTATAAAGGCATTTGTATTCCCAGTTTTATAAACAATACCAATATATTGACCGCTCCGAAGTCTGGACCGGATATAAATACTCTACTTCCAATGTTACACGTTAAAGGGAAGCAACATTTAAAATTTTGTGGAAATTTCAGAATTTAAAGTTGCATTTAAAACATGTTTATGTTACTTCGCTTAAAAATATCGAATGACCACATGAATATTAATTGATTAGTGGACTAATTTGCTTGGTGAACTAATCAAGCAAGATCATTCGGCAGGTGCGCATTGAAATGCCAACAAGATAATCATATTACGAGTGCCCCATAGACAAGTATGAAAAGCGCCTCCGGCAACTAGAACTTGTCGCAGGATGAGAATATACGAGAGTCCTTGACATTCGTCGCTAGCGCTACTCAATACACGAGACTCAATTTATACTTAAGAGAGTAACTGACGTTGCTTTAGTTGGTCATGTATGGTAAACTTTCTTTCTTAAGTTAAACAATATATTCTTCGTAAGCATTCCCATCTTAAAAAAACCTACTATATCATTTCTGAGTTTAGCGTTTCCAGACATTTAAAATGTGTACAATTTGCCCTCTTTTATCCCCCTTAACAGTGAAATTTATAAAACTTCTCTTAGTGAGCATTCTCAACCTATAAGAAACCTAATGTAAATAAAAAATCTTGTTTCTGGGTTCAGTGGTTCCGAAAATTCGTTGTTTGTTGTATTTAAGTACCAAACTACTGAACCGATTTTCATAAAAACCATCTCGGAAGCATACTCTTTCAAACAAAAAATAATTTTACAAATCGGACCAGGGGTGTCCAAGTAATCCGTGAACATACATAAAAAATTTTAACAAGGTTCCGACGAATTGAGAACCTCCTACTTTCTTTAAGTCGGTTAATTAAGTATCGGGTTTTAAGTCGGATCCCTGGTAGCTCATATCTAGGAGATCAAATTAAAAGTTTTACCAAAAAGTGAATAACGTTAAAGGTATAAAGTTAGAAGAGGCACAAATAAACATATAAATAATACAAATACTACTTACTGTTGCCTTTAGAATAGATCATATTTAATATTTTAAAATATATCGTATAAGATATTTCGCTTGAATATTTCCAGCTGTTGAAGTGCCAATTTATGCTTCCATTCATTCAAACAAATAACTACGCTGTTTCTGATATTCTAATCTCTGTGGGCGAGTTCCAAAGAGCTTAATAACACTCTTAAATTCATACCACGCTACATTGTACGTACCGGTAAATATTATTATGTGCATTAGTTTACACCCACCTCCAACGCTTCCTGATGGAGTTGGTGACAATAATGTCAAACAAATGACTCGTTAACATTTACAAGTACCTACTATAACCATAGATTAACTACTCTTCTATATTCTGACACATTACCATAACGTAATGGCATTTATGTAACGCCAATATAATTTATTTGTTGTTCTGTGTTTCGATGCACAAGTTCTTCTTAATGAGCATAGCTAAGTCCATCCGTCGACCCAGAGATTTTTTAATCATGCATATTTGAAGTCAAACTTAAAGCGGGGTACAGACCAATATTCATTACGTGTTACGCGTATGTCATGTGTAAGTATATGTGAGTTAGGAACTGTGTACCTAGCGAGGACCTTATCTATATATGAGCACCGGTACAATGAACTTGATAAAAAACACGGAACTTAATCTCGCTTTGACCATCTTTTACTCAATTCGAAGATTCGAACAAACAGGGTCGAATTTCACCCTACTTTATTACGAAGTAATTATTATTATTATCTTTACTACTACCTAGTTAGTAGGAGGAAGCCCACCGTTTTACATGGTGTCCAAAGTAACCCACAATCTCAAAGAAAATTCACAGAAATAACAGAGTGTTACCCTAAGATACGGGAATATTAAATATTTTTCTTTGTATTTGATGACTATATGATACATTAATTTAATTATGAATCGACCACAGACCTATTTAAAACGGTCTTTGGTATTATCGTGAAAGTCATGGCTAAAGAAAAATTATGTACAATTTATAAAACAAATAAAGGCGATCAATTTTGGGGGAAAAACATGGAAGAAACATGCCAAAAATCATCGATACCAAAAATATTGTTGTTAGGACTTACAATTTTTAACTAAACACAGATTAAGAGAAGGTTACTCCTAGATAAATAGTTGATATTTTTCTATCTAAGACTTAATAACTAGCCCCGGCTACTCATTCAAAGAGGTAAAGTGTCAAATCCAATCATCGTTACTAAAGTACGCTCCTTTGTATTTGCTTATTTGTTTTGAGTTAGATTACCGATATCCCACAGCAAACCCAAGATGGCCTGATACCAACTACCGCAGTTTAATTATAGCAAAAGCAAAGGTTCTTTGACCCCCAAAGACTTGATCGGGCTTAACCCTATCGCCACAGTCAACGTGCCTACACACGCATTATCAAAGCTGATATTGTTCCCAGACCGAGAGCTGGTAAAAAGTTTTTTGTTGTTATCACCTTTTCTACTGTAACTCCCTAAAAATTTGAACTTGCGAACACAGTGTTTTCCAGCCAGTTTTTATTATTTCTCGACTTGATTTAAAATTGCAATAGAAAATTTAAGAAGAAAATAAAAAATACCACTATTAAATTTGTACATATTAAAATCAGTTGTAAAACGAATTTCATTTAATTTCTGAAAGATTGATGAGTGGAACCATTCGGCTATTCCACGAATTGTCATGTTTATACACGACCTGGAGGATACCATGGTACATTAATCCGCCGGGTGAACTGCCAAGTGAGTGATTAAATCTGACGTTTATTTGTATTTCCTACCAAGTTGCGCTGCAGTAGCGCGACAGGTGCATCCGATGCCGGAGTATCAGAGGTCATTGGTTCGATCCCCACTCATTTCATGCACCACTTTATTTCTTTTTCTGAGTTGACGAACACATATTCTAGCTGATCCATAGTTCGGAATCCATGTAAAACTGTAGGTCCCCTTCCTCTACTAAGGTTGGTACCATCGCAAAAATTTAAATATGGTCGAAGCTGGTAATAAATTATTGTCCAGGTTTTTCATCCAGTGTAATGTATACGTGCTCATAAATGGAATGTCTTGGCATGGCACCTAATTCCTTCGGTAAGGCACTGTGTTGAGCTAATTTAATGACGGTGGGTGTCATAGAAGCCATCCTTGTCCAGTTAAAAAAAAATGGCGCATCTACTTCCTTTTTAGGATTCCGTACCCAAAGGGTGCCAACGGAACCTTATTGCTAAGCCTCCACTGTCGTTCGTCCATCCGTCCGTCACAGTCCTGTATCTTATGAACCGTAATAGGTAGGCGGCTGAAATTTTCACAGAGTGTGTATTTACTTTGCCGCTATAAAGACAAATTGGTTTTTTGTGTTAAATCTTGTACGATGGTACGGAATCTTTCGTGTGTGAGTCCGACTCGCACTAGGCCAGTTTACCAATGGTGACCTTAGATACGTTAAACAAAATTTGTTTAGTCCCGGAAAAACAAGCGTATTAACTCACGGCCTAGATCAACATCATAGCCAAACCCTGATTGCGTTGTGGCCGGGATGAGAAAAGTTATATTGTAAAGCCATTTGAACTCAAATCACCCGTGTATATGGAAAATCAAATGAGATATCGTGTTGACTTTACAAATCATTGAACCCTCCCATGCAAAATCGACGCAAAGTATTTAATGTTGTGGAATAAGTTGCTATTACTTTTGTAAGCGAGAACCCACTGCTACTTATTACATCATTAACATATATCCATTTTTAACCTATACACCTATAACCTATACATATATAGGGTTGTTTAGGCTGAATTTTTTGCGTATCAGTGAAAGGCGTATGTTAAAAATATGTGTTTTAAGTATTGCTTACACTGTATGTATTTTTAAATTGTTTTATGCGACCTAAAATGGATAGCTAATACCGTTATGATATTAGCCTAATACACCACATTCCCGAAGGAATTGGGTGCCATGCCAGGACCTTCCCTTTATGAGCACGGCTATATTGAACTGGACGGAAAACACAGACAATTTTTCATTGCTGCTTCGACCATCTTTTCATCCAATGCGATGGTACCACCCCGGGCGCGCTTAAACAATACCACCTATTACGGGAATTACCTACAGAGTTTTACATGGATTCCGAACCATGGCGCAGCTCAAATTCGTGACGAAATGCACTTATCTAACTCAGAATGAGAAAGAAAGTGGTGTATGAGCGGGGCGAGGATTTGAACCCAGACCTCTGGTATGCTAGGCAAGTCCCCGCGCTACTAAGCTACGAGCGGTTCATGTGTCGAATGTTCCTTGTACCGTAGATTAAGAAGGCTTTTTAATCTATGCTTGTACTAAATATAGGCCTGTGAAGTACTTACGTGTAGTTGGAAGAGAACATGGGTTGTGAGCGAATTCGTAAGCGAACTGACTCGCAGGCGCTACCGTCTCTGTATGTAAAGTGACTACGCGGCCCCCACACAAAATGGTTTCGGTTCCTTTCTTCCTTAGGTCTAACACAACTGAAGTGGTCGGATCCTCACATTATTTTTTTTCTTTAACGTAAATCAATCTGTAGTAATAGTAATAGTGTGTGTAATAAGACATGTTACTTATGAGTTATTTCTCAAATTGAACATAAGACGATATGCGCTAGTATTGTCATATATTTCTTACATAGTCGGATTCGTCAACATTATGTCTTTGTCTACAGATTGATTAAATTATCTTTGACCAGTTTACAATGGTTGTGAGAACTATTGAATTTAATAAGGACTTATCTTGTTCCAAGCAAATCGAATTCCAAATTATTCTAGTACGTGGTTATTATTGATACGAAGTGTCTTTAACTTATATATTAAAATTTATTTTATTTATTTATTTATTCATCAAAGTACAAGGTTTACATAATATTATATGTTATCTCCTAAACTAAACTAGGTTGGCATTACATGAGATAACCTAAAATAACACGTTCTGTTACATGTTTACATTAATCATAAAATTTAAAATGTGAAAAAAAAACATTACCGGCGGGGGCCGTTTCTGTCTCCTGAGCTCTGATAATCGGTGCAATAGTGTTTTGTTTATGGCTTCCAAAATAAAATATTTTTTTTTATTAACATGAATTTAAATGTTTCTTAAAACATTTATCTTTGATATCATATCTTCTATTCAAAGAAGATTAGCAACATACTCAGCGAAATTTTTTTTCTTTATCTTGATATTTGTGATAACCGGATACATTTTTAAAATATTTTTTTCGCCTAGTATCGCAGGTAAATATTGGCAGTTATTTATTTCTTTTCTTTGCAGAGACTTTGATGATGATGATGAGACTAATATTTACTGTTTTTCTGAATTTTCTCTCCTACAAAATATTTTTTCTTTCTTCTTTTAATAAGATGAAAAATATCCTTTATTGCTTATTGCTTACAACTATTACATAGTATGCAAAGGCGAGCTTATTGCCAAAGGCAATCTCTAACAGCTAACCTTAATATTAGAAAATATATTAAGAGGTAGCAAGAAACAATAAATTACTTAAAACTAAGCACCATAATCACACTTAGAAAACATTAGATAACTTAAAACTATATAAACAGAAAATATTTGATTGATTTAATTGTTAAAACATGTCAAGTAACAGGATTTTTACCTTAAAAATAGACAAGGAAGCACTTTCCCTAATAGTAAGAGGCAATTGATTCCACAATCGTGCTGAGTAAACTGTAAAAGATATATGTTCTATTTATTTCTGCTGCATTTACCACTAGGTTACATCCTGCATTGATTTTTTTTTATTATCAGACACTATGAACACCAAAGTTTCTAGATTCTTTCAACGCTAAATCACTATTTTGTATCGTGAGTATGATCAGCGCCTACATTACACGATTTCCTGGAATATTTTCGGAAACTTCAAAGGTGCTTAAGGCGTCAGCGACCGGAAGACCAACGGGTGATTGATCGATCCACATTGTCATGGTTAAGGTCAAGTTAATCGGTTGACGACCCCAATCAGAGCTACAAGGGTCTCTGGCCAACGTTCTACCCTTGTATAGTTTAACAAGGAATAGTTTGGTGTTTTGGATAGTTTAAGACATGTGAAAATTCTCGTGAACTTGGGGAGAATGCACTGTGAAATTGTGGGTTCATTTCCCTACGAAGTTCCATGAACTCGTGGGCGCAAAGCCTAACAATAATTATGTATGTTGAGAGGGTGCTTCAGTCTTTTATTTTTCGTATATATTTTATTTTCATTATAGGGATCTTTTGTTTTTATCTATGACTGATAGGTAATGATATTAGCCCAATACACCACATTCCCGAAAGAATTAGGTGCCATGCCAGGACCTTCCCTTTATGAGCACGGCTACATAGAAATGGATGGGAAATACGGACAATTTTTCATTGCCGCTTCGACCATCTTGTCATCCAATGCGATGGTACCAACCCGGGCGGGCTTAAACCCTACCACCTAGTAGGGGAACGGGACCTTCAGTTTTACATAGATTCCGAACCATGGAGCAAGTCGCGTTCGTGACGAAATGCACTTATCGAACTCGTAAAGAGAAAGACAGTGGTGCATGTCGGAATTGAACCCAGGCCTCTGGTACGCTAGGCCAGTCCCCGCGCCACTAGGCTACGAGCCGCTCAAATTGATTTTGTTACAATTTTCTGTTCTTGGCTTAATCCTGCCCCGATTAAATCGCATTGAATGAACTAACTTACCTAACTTAGTAGGGCAAGAAGGCCTACAATTTACAATGGCTAGCAATCGTGAAGAAAATAACTTATCCAGCTCAGAAAGATAATGGAAGTGGTGCATGTTTTTTTAGTTATGTTCGGCTCTTGTTGAGACTAATATATTCGTAAGCAAGCTGGCTGACCGGCGCTACCGTCAGTGATAATACCCTATACGTAGTTAGGTTTGGTCGCCACTGCCGCCCTTTCTCAATAGATGCTTCGTAAAAGTTTAGGTCCCCTTCTTTACTTACTAGGTGGTAGGGTCAATCCCGCCCTGGTCGGTATCATCGCATTGAATGAACGATGGTCTAAGCGGCAAAAAAATTGTCCGTGTTTTCCATCCAGTTCGCCGAGCAAAATAAGGAAGGTCCTGGCATGACACCTAGTTTCCCATTTAGAGTGTTATATAGGCTAATATCATTACTGTTGGTATATGCTCGCCACTCCCAGTTACATAAAAAAATCTCTTCTGTTCTATGAATTCCTTCATTAAACTGAAAAAAAACCGGCCAAGTGCGAGTCGGACTCGCACACGAAGGGTTCCGTAGCATCGTACAAGATTCAACACAAAACAGTGTTTTTTGTTATTTTTAAATTTTAGCTATTTTAGCGGAGGCTTAGTAATAGGGTTCCGTTGGCACCCTTTGGGTATAGAACCCTAAAAATCGATTCAGATCAAAATCTTTAAATGAAATAGAATATGCTCATGAACAGGTTCGATGTCCTGGAATAACCGAGGTGGGTATTGTTCAAGGTGAAACATCGTTATATCATTAGGCAGAGGTGAACTTTTACCCGAGTCATCGTATTGGGATCACTGCGATAGCATCATGTCACTGTATATAAGGATCAAAACGGATAAAATTATTTATTTATTTGCTAAGGAACGTACAGTCAACAAAAATATTACAATTACACAATAAAAGGGTTCCTATTCATAATAACTATCCTGTAACATAAATACAAGAGCAAAGTATACAAATATTATACACATATATGGATTTACATTAACGACACAATACCTATTGTTATCTATGATATGACAAGGAAAATAGGACCAATATATACATGTAATGTATAACAAGTACTATATGATACTATATAAGGCATATTTTTTATATGCGTTGCCCACAGTTTTATCAGTGTGAATTTTGGAATGAATAATAAATAATAATAAAGAAAATGATGATTGTTCTTTTCCCGATCTTACTCTATGACAAAGTTCATCTCAATTTATTCGATATCTTAGCCGTGAAGACAATGCAATAATGCAAATTCACGTTTGAAATTATAATTTACTTTGAAATTTTTATATTAAGGCGGCCCAACCCGGCGGGCCTAACTCATTCGCGGGCACGATACAAAACCGTGCTGTTGCGCTCTGGGACCTTCTCTGTTTCAAAGAAACAGACAGGCTCCGTGATGAGGAAGATGCAACATGTCCACAAAAAAGACAATGTGTATGATTTGGTAAGATTTACGAAAATTTTAATTTCAAAACGACTTATAGCTAAAAGTAAACCACGACCGCTGTAGTCAAAAATCTAATAAAAACCAAATAGATCATAAATCTTGATTAAATAAGCTATGTCTGATGACTAATCTTTTTACGATGTTCTTACTTTATCATTGCGTAATTCACCTCCAAAGTTATTGTATAAAACGCGCGAAAAATTCGAACTTTCGGACCTTATAACTTGGAAACCAAACACAATTTTACAATGCCAATGGTCATCAGACATCTAGTTCGATCGAATAAAGCTATTTTGAGCAAAATTTTGGATCTCTGACAAGAAATATGGGCGTGATCTTCTTTCCCCTTTTGTATGGGGAGATGAGCGGGTTGGGCCACCTTAATGTTTAATTCTATTATACTCTTTCATTGTAAGGGAAGATGGTCGAAGTCGCAATAAAAAATTGTCCGTGTTTGCCAGCCAGTTCAATGCAACCGTGCTCAAAAAGTGATTGCCCCGGCATGGTATCCAAATTTTAAGCTAATAAAATGACAGTTTGTGTAATGTTAGCGGTTCATGACCAGTTAAATTAAGATCAAAATGGGGTATGTTTATTCATTGATTGCTACAGCGTCGTTAAATATTACACTTTAATTTTGAGTAAAGATTGTCGTCCCTCTCTATCCTCAGTGGATATCTCGTTGTGAACCCTGCTGCGTGGGTTGCCATAGACGAAGCAAATTGACTGGTAACTCAATATCTTGTGAATAACCTTCAAGTCTAGCCCAGCATGTGTAGTGTGCAATAATTCGTTGACACTTTTCCATTGCCCAATCACAAATAATCTACCTTTCTAGATAATAATATAATGTCTAGACGTGAATTGTGTTAAATTAAAATAACTAGTAGTTCGCTCCGGGAGCGTTATGCATTGTATTGTATTGTTTATTCATCATCCATATATAGTACACTGCACTCGGATTTGTCATATTTTAACATTGGCCAGTTCAGCAAAACAAAACATAGCGAAGAAGAACTGGTAAGAAACACTGCTTTTTTTTTTCAACGTCCACTTAGTCTAAATTTAGAAAAACGTTTGTCAATTTTTTTAACAAAAACATAGGGAAAACACTAAATTAACAAGAATTTATATTTAGGATGGATGCAGTGCCATCTAGTGTTCATTGACACTCTACAATTTTTATTTTATTTATTAAGGACAATCAAACAGACACGCACAGGTTTATCGTGACAAATCATTGCAACAAACGAAATTAATACGTATCCAGCACAGAAAGTCACAGGGGAAAATAATGATTAAGGCCAATATAAAGAAAAGTCGATTTTTAGGTAAGATGAAAAACTGAATACAGCAATACAGTTCCAACCGAGTTTCCAACTATTTTACAGCTTTGATTATCTAGTCATTAAACAGTTAAAGGTTAGTAACAGCAATACATTTTCAGTTAAAATAAAATAACTGTTAGTTAAACATAACTTTACCATACAAATCACAATTATATGTTCAAAGAAAACAAAAAACAAATATACACGTTCCATATGCAGGTTAAGAATATTATTGAAAAAAAAAACAATTTAAAATAAAATAAATAAAATGACAAGTCTATGTTCTCTAAGCCAGTGCTGTTATTATACCCACTTTGAATGAGGCATGTACTCATGTCATTGATGGCAGAGTGAACTGTCAACATGTAGTACGCGGACTAGCTCCGGACTGACCATACAAAATGCCATTTAGTCCGGCGATAATCCCCATATTAGATTTAGTCTATATGTCGGATCTTGACCGTGGTAAGATAGGTGAAGTATAGTTTTCGTCGTCTGCTTCGCCTTCGCCCTCCATGATTAATATTCAAAACCAATTCACAAGAATGTATGCAAACAATTACGTTTAAATGCACAAAGTAATCGCAAATATTAATCAAAACAGTTAATATGAAAAAGTGATTCAGGCGTGATACTTCGCACTATTAGACGCGTGGACGAGGCGGCGGCCTGCGCGAGAGTAGTCTCCCGGAAAACACCCTGCCGCGCCGGCGCCTTCCCACCGTCGCCTGATCCACAGATTGCCTGCTTCGTTCAGAACGTGCTTCGATCAAACTCCGCTAGATGGCGGGGTAATATAGGCAGCTAGCCGATCACCTATTGATTATAATCGTTTTGTCAACAGCCAACAGATGGCGCTGATATCAATGGTGCCGACACGGCCATTCTGCTGCAAGTCGCGCTCGACCTGCTCTGGAATGAAATAATTTGGCACAGCAAATCATCAAAAGTTTTGCCCCTCGGTCAACCTGATGTTATTATAAGTCATCTGCGTGGAGGCCAAAATCTTAAACAAGCTCCATATTTTGAAGAAGGAGGCCCCTGTCCTCAACAACTAAGCGTAATTTCATGCATGATGGAGGCTTGAGTTTTCAACACCCTTTCAAAAATATAACTCATAGGAGGCCCCTGTCCTCAACACCTTTAACCTACTACTCATAGAAGGAGGCCCCTGTCCTCAACAACGTAGAGTAATCTATTTCGATAAAAGATGGAGGCCCCTGTCCTCAACATCTTTTATTTTACAAAAAGAAGGAGGCCCCTGTCCTCAACAACGTAGAGTAATCTATTTCGATAAAAGATGGAGGCCCCTGTCCTCAACATCTTTTATTTTACAAAAAGAAGGAGGCCCCTGTCCTCGACTTCTTTAAACCTACTACTCATAGAAGGAGGCCCCTGTCCTCAACAGCGTAGAGTAAACTTATTTTGATAAAAGATGGAGGCCCCTGTCCTCAACATCTTTTATTTTATAAAGAAGGAGGCCCCTGTCCTCGACTTCTTTAAACCTACTACTCATAGAAGGAGGCCCCTGTCCTCAACAGCGTAGAGTAAACTTATTATGATAAAAGATGGAGGCCCCTGTCCTCAACATCTTTTATTTTATAAAGAAGGAGGCCCCTGTCCTCGACTTCTTTAAACCTACTACTCATAGAAGGAGGCCCCTGTCCTCAACAGCGTAGAGTAAACTTATTATGATAAAAGATGGAGGCCCCTGTCCTCAACATCTTTTATTTTATAAAGAAGGAGGCCCCTGTCCTCGACTTCTTTAAACCTACTACTCATAGAAGGAGGCCCCAGTCCTCAACAACGTAGAGCAACATTATTTCAATTAAGAATGGAGGATGTAAACTTTTATGGTTCAAGATACTCACCTTAGAATGCATTGAAAGTTTAATAAGTTATGGAAAGTCATATTACCATGTCCCGGATGGGACAAATTGTTGCCTCAATTATTTCCTTGGTGTTTACGGTACCTTCGTCAATCGCCGACTCGGTTGCTTGACTACCTGAATGTCCTGACTAAGGTGCTAGGCGCAGCTGATCTTAAAAATCTTTGTCCGTTCGTCCTTTATTGTTTTTGCGTATAACACAATTGCCGTTTTCACTTTTCTTTTTTTTTATTGTAGCGGCCGATTCGGCATTACATGTCGGTTTTACCATAATCCAAGGGTCCATTTCATTGGCCAGGTTGATTGATGCACATCGTTGGATCGTATGGTTAAAGATGGGCCCATTCACCTATGTATTCTTAAAAGCAACTCATGTTTTTGAAAAAATACTTAATTGCGTTACTCAAATCTAAAAATGAAAATGAAATGAAATGAAATGAAAATGAAATGAAATGAAATGAAAATGAAATGAAATGAAAAAATACTTTATTTGCAGCCATACGGTACAAAAAGGCGGAAATTAATGCCATAAAGCATTCTCTACCATTCAACCTTAGAGATGTAGGAGAGGTGCAGTGAGGCGGGCAAAAAAAAGTAAATGTAAAACAAAATGAATTAGTGAAAATATGAACTAACCTAAAAATAAGGATTTATATATTATAATAAATTACATACAAATATGTACATACACTTAAACATATTAATAGGTACAAGATACAAATAACAAAAATTATTTTAGAACATATGAACAGATTTCTATCTATTTATCAGATTAAATCTATGTCTGTTTACCAAAATCACCGAATGTTGTCTTGACCAAAAATTTCGCATTAAAGTGGCTTCACCACTTTTAATATTTACGAGCAATAAAAGTTCAAATCTCTATTAAAAATTCACAGGGTATTTCATGGTCTTCTACGATATGAAAACTAATCTCGACGAAAACTGTGATATGTTGGCAATAAAAGACCGGAATTCCCGTTCTCAAACCCTGTAGCATTAAAGAGCAGTCCTCTCACTTTCCAGAACGATCTGCACCAAATAATGAAATTAGTTCCAACTGTTTACTGCAATCTACCCTCAATATTATTTTTGCCAAGGAAATTGTGTTACCATCATCTCTAAGTTTTTATTTAAAACATACCGTGTCTTTTTGCCTTTATTTAGCACAATAACTTCACTTAATCTTAGATTTTTCCGTGGGTTTTGAATGAGAAGAAACAGAGATAGTGGCAGTAAAGGCAATTTGGGCAATTCGGCTGAATGGGACCGGATATGCCGCATTTTAAGCAAACTAATGAAAGGAAACGCCTAGGTTTGGGTCGTTTAGCTGGTGGTTCTGCACTCCTTGTGTCTCGATGTTTTATAGTCAATGCGACCGATATGAAATCAGGTACAGTTGAGCATGTTTATTGTAAGACGAAGCTGTAGGTATTCATTGTCGATACAACATATGACCGCTCCAACGGTCTTATTAATACTTTACAAATCTTCCAAGCTTTTGTTATGGATTTGGTTGGATTAAATGGGTCAAACTTGAAGTTTCGTAAATCGAGAATATCATTTTAAATATCGTGCTCCGGGTTCGATTGTCTGCAGTAAAGCCTCACGCATATCAGGCCATAATGGAAATGTTACTAGCCACGTGTCCCCAACGGTTTTTCACGATATTGTAATAATCCAGCAATCTTAATGCAAATCTTGTAATCGGTGCGATTCCAGTCTTCTTTGGCTCGATCCACTTGCTCACACCAATCTCTAAAAGAAACATCACCATAAGGTCGCCATGTAATTTTCACTTAACTTTGTTCGTGTTGTTGAAACCATTACTTTCGTTAACATTCTTGTTGGGAGTAATTTTTTTTTTCAATATACCCGCTAATCATGACAAAATTCAGCCCGATTCGTTTTCATTTCATAAGTCAGGTAAGTGCGAGTTATTAGAAGTGCTGGGCTGCTGATTCCCTCTTCTGATGTCGGATCTTGACCGTGGTAAGATAGGTGAAGTATAGTTTTCGTCGTCTGCTTCGCCTTCGCCCTCCATGATTAATATTCAAAACCAATTCACAAGAATGTATGCAAACAATTACGTTTAAATGCACAAAGTAATCGCAAATATCAATCAAAACAGTTAATATGAAAAAGTGATTCAGGCGTGATACTTCGCACTATTAGACGCGTGGACGAGGCGGCGGCCTGCGCGAGAGTAGTCTCCCGGAAAACACCCTGCCGCGCCGGCGCCTTCCCACCGTCGCCTGATCCACAGATTGCCTGCTTCGTTCAGAACGTGCTTCGATCAAACTCCGCTAGATGGCGGGGTAATATAGGCAGCTAGCCGATCACCTATTGATTATAATCGTTTTTTCAACAGCCAACAGATGGCGCTGATATCAATGGTGCCGACATATATGTAATATACAATAGTTCCTTATGCAATCTCCGCAAGACAACGATAGCGCGACGTAGGACGGAGGCAGCGCCATCTGGTTTTTCGATCCCCTCTTACAACCCCATATCTCGGCAACCCTCAAGGGGTTGCCGAGATATGGGCAATGTATGGCGATATGTTATGTCTTTCATGTAGTACACTTCATTTAAATTAATGGGTTCCCTTCCCTATTATTTAGTGGTAGTTTAAGCCCCCTCCCAAAGTGTTAATTCAGTTTCAACGCCTAAAATTCATAATAAAAATGCCGTGAAATATGTATGATATCGTCAAGAAATTGTAAAAACCGGCCAAGTGCGAGTCGGACTCGCACACGAAGGGGCCCGTACCATCGCACAAGATTTGACACACAAAAATCACGTTTTTTGTATGGGGAACTCCTTTATTTTTTATTTTTACCAGTTTGTTGTTATAGCGGCAAAATAAATACACACTCTGTGAAAATTCAGCTGCCTACCTGTTACGGTTCATGAGATACAGCCCTGTGACAGACGGACGGCCGGACTGACGGACGGATTGACGGACGGACAGCGGAGGCTTAGTAATAGGGTTTCGTTGGCACCCTTTGGGTACGGAATCCTAAAATTGATGTGTGAATATACAAACAGGGTAATTATTATCTTTGCCAAGAGGCACAACTTTAAATAACATTTTGCCTTATCGTTTACGTGACGTCGAATAAAACAGACAATTGGAAATTTAGGTTACCAAAATGACCAGGTACTATAATTCCTAGGCCTATTATTGGAATTCTGTGCGCAGGAATAAAAAATGTTTCCGTCGATAAAATCGGTTTTCTCGACCGAAAAACCTGGAATCATTGAAATACTGTGTTCCGGGACATTACCGACGAGAAAACCGCCTTGAAAACGGTTTTTCTCTACTGAAAAAATCCTGATCCCCAAACACGGAGTTCCAAGAATAGACCTCGAGAAGCCGTCGCCAGCCCCGGAGTCACGAGGAGGGCGGGGGGCTCTCACGAGGCAATTTGCCGGTGAACCATGCCAGCACATACACCCACACCGAACGCGAGCACATTTCCGATAGCCATTGTCGCTTGGGGTCGGTCGGTGGCTCACGCGGGAGACGCATGGCCCCGGTACCTGTGGGAACAATGCTTGTGTGTAACGCGCAATACGCACACGTGCAGGTCACATATGTCGAAGAGAAGGAGTGATGAGAATACCCGGCACGCTTGCAGCATGCCCGTGCGGGGTGCCAGGAGCAAGGAGGGAAGTATGGGCCTCGTGAGCACGCTTCAGTTGGCTTGCGGGCGAGGTGACAGAATGCACGCGCTGCACGGACTTGCCGATACTCTCACCTAGTGATATTTTCAAATTCTAGTTACCAATAGAGAACCATTCATTGTATCATCATTGGCATACAAAAATTTAGACCCAGACACCCTAGCGAACGATGGAAGGCAAAGGACCGCACCTCACAATAACCACCTACAGCCCATCTGCCCGCTGCTACATCAGAAGTGGGATCTTTTCGGATACATAATACAGAACAAGGTGTAATCATTGACGTCCGAAACCACAACACGGAACTGATTGAAGTTTTGAAGACGCCGTCTAGCAGCAACACAACCATCCGGCCACTTGAATATGTTCCTGACGAACCAGATGCAGACCCCCGTGCACGGTGCGCAACCACAGGCCACAGACCAGTGCGTCGCGGATATCCTCATCAGCGGCATTCAACTTATCATTCCGCTCGTTGGGCCAGAAAGGGAGTACATTGAGATGGCTACCCGCATCTCGTTCTCAGGTATGACGTGGAAACAAAGCCTTTTTATAGCAAAATATGATAGTGTTGTCACGACTTGATACGGTACTTGAGCAGTAAGCGTAATGAAGGCGAAAGCTTCGCGGCGTATGCAGGAAAGGCGATGACGTCACTATTGGAACGATGGAATAACGCCCCGTTTATGCACCACTTTATTTCTCTTTCTGAGTTGCATAAGTGCATTTCGTCACGAATGCGAACTACTCTATGGTTTGTAACCCATGTTAAACTGTAGCTCCCCTTCCCCTGCAGGTGGTAGGGTTTAAGCCCGCCCAGGTTGGTATTATCGCACTCAATGAAAAGATGGTCGAAGTGGCAATGAAAAATTGTCCGTGTTTTCCATACAGTTCAAAATAGACGTGCTCATAAAGGGAAGGTTCTGGCATGCCACCTAATACCTTCGGGATTGTGGTGTATTGGGATAATATAACGGTATTTGTGTGTTATTAAGCCATCCAAGTCAGGTTGCATAAAAAACACAAATCCCAATTTCAGTAAAATTTTTCAACCGTGGAAAGATTGGGACCGTCAAGTTAGATTCTATAAGATGGGTGAAGCAACTCTGAGCGCGGTTCGGTTCTAGATTGGTGACCTTTTTTAACCGCGTTTCGGATTCCACGTAAAACTGCAGGTCTTACTTGCTAGAGTCGCTCGATAGCTCAGCGATAAGCCGCAAATCCGCTGGTAAGGTGCCTTGCTGAGGTAACGTGGTTTGGCTTTTCTGATTACCTTTGGGCTCCTACCTACCTACTACTCTATACCTACTACTACTACTACTACTACTAGGTGGTAGGGTTTAAGCCCGCCCGGGTTGAAACCATCGCATGGAATGAACGATGGTCGAAGTGGCAATGAAAATTGTCCATGTTCTCCATCCAGTTCAACGTTGCCGATCAATATAAGAATAATAATATAGCATTAATTGCACGATTGATTTTTTTCAATAAATATAAACAATTGAAAATATACAACAATACGGAAAAATTTAAATACGGACATTACGGTTAAAGCCCGATGTAGGTTAAAGTCCGAATTTTTTTTTTTAAGTTTTTTGGATTTCTGTACCTATATCCATGTTGAGTGCACTAATTAAGAGTTATTGTCAAGAAAAAAACAGAACTTTAAAAAGTTTTTTTTATTTTTTAAATGAAAAATTTAAAAAAATCTTGGTTGATGGTATTTTGTTTTTCTTACCGTAAGGTCTAAATTAGTGCCCTCAACACAGGTATATCTTGGAAATGTTAATTACCTTCAAGGAAAAACATATTTCGGGCTTTAACCAACATCGGGCTCTAACCGTAACATATACTAATAATAAATAAATAAATAAACATATGAAATATAATAAATAACATGCAAAAAAAGTATCTAGAGTACAAAGATGAATTCATGTAGCAGATATAGATAATTGTGAGAACGGTATTGCCACGGACCCATCTTATCATGTGGTATGTTAGGCTAATATTTTATTACTAACTGACTAATTATTTATTAGGTATCGTTTGGTGTCTAACAGGAAAATAATGTATCACGAGCAACATGAATTTAATCTGAACTTTACACCAGATCAATTATTGAGTACACCTTTATATGGGCTAAAAAAATCGGTCGACTAAAAGACGTTCCTGGGAAAGCACCTAATTCCTTTTGGAATGCGGTATGTTAACTGACATGGCATTGCTTCCATGTGGTGTGTTGAGCTATCTTATTGGGCTGTGAGTATATTTGAGCGGCTCGTAGCCTAGTGGCGCGGGGACTGGCCTAGCGTACCAGAGACCTGGGTTCAATACCGACTTGCACTACTGTCATTCTCTTTCCGAGTTCGATAAGTGCATTTCGTTACGAATGCGAGCTGCTCCATGGTTCGGAATCCATGTAAAACTGTAGGTCCCCTTCCCCTACTAGGTGGTAGGGTTTATGCCCGCCCGGGTTGGTACCATCGCATTGGATGAAAAGATGGTCGAAGCGGCAGTGAACAATTGTCCGTGTTTTCTATCCAGTTTAATGTAGCCGTGCTCATAAAGGGAAGGTCCTGGCATGGCACCAAATTCCTTCGGGAATGAGGTGTATTGGGCTAATATCATAACGGTGGTTGTGTGGTATTTGCCATCCATGTCCAAAATTACAATTACAGTCTGCCAGTTTCATTGTTGTCTTCAGTTCCCTGCGATAAATAAATAGTTAATATTTTTGATATAAAAAAATCTGAATATCTTAAACAGAACTACGTTTTTAGGAGTGTATTAGGGGTATTGTACCGGTTTTCTTCACCATCAAAGAATGGTCAAATGTCCTTTCAGATGTCTACCTATTACGGTCCATATACAGTCTGCTAACAGAAGGACGGACGGACGGAAAGACGGACGGCGGAGGCTTAGTTCCGTTGGCACCATTTAGATACGGAACCATAAAAAGAGACGAATTAAGAATCTTTCGGTTTTCATTCTTTTTTTGTCCTTGAACCCATAACAAATCTGGCAACGCCGATATTAATATATCTTTATTAATTCAATAATCTATAAATAAACTGGTGTTATCCCCTAAATACAGTAACAAAATCCAAAAAATCCGTTTGCAAATTCCTATTGAGAAGTATATTTTTTTTTAAAGCAATAATATTTATTTTATAAATCAAGTAGCGATGCCGGTATCTGCTCATGTGTATGATTTTCTTACATATTTTACTTCATTATAATGAATTTTTTAATTTCACTATTTAATTGATATATAAATCGTTATTCGCATCGCGACCCTTATTTTCTATCATAAATATATTCATGCGTAAACATACGTGCGCGTGCGTAACAAGCCAAGTAAACTATTAAATCGAACTCTATTTCATGCATTCATATTTCCGCTGTGCGGTAAGAGATAATGGCTCGTAAAAGGTCGCAGCGCAAGCAGGTAGCTGTTGCATGTGAGGACGGCCGCCACCTCCGTCACTGGGCGGCGTCGCGGGGGCGCATGCGCCGACCGACCGCGCCGACATCGCACACCCCCCAGCCTATATAAGCCACCCCCGCCGCGCTCCCGGCACAGTCACTCACCGACAAGAAACTGCCCCGTGCCCCTTTCGCAGCGGCGACGCGCGAAAAAGTTTCCAAAGTTTGCGAAGTGGTGAAAGCTGAAGAAAAAAAAAATGAAGAAGGAGCTCGGAGTCGAGATGGTGCAGTTCGGCGAGAGTTGCGATAGCGGACGGCGCGAGTCGACCGCGCCGCGCATCGTCGTCTCTTCGCCGAGCGAGGAGAAGGCGGCCCCGGCGGCGCGCGGCGCGCGGCTGCTGCGCGCGCTCGCCCGCCGCGTGCTGCGCCGCGGAGACGGCGACGCCGGCTCCAGCGACTCCGCCTCCAGCGGCAGCAGCAGCGACTCCTCCGAGAGCTCCGGCCGCCCGCGCGCCCGCTCCGCCGTCTCGCTGCGCCGCGTCTTCCGGGCGCTCGGCGCCTCGGCCCGCTCGCTCTCGTCGAGCCCCCCGGAGCGGCCGCGCCCGCCCAAGAAGAACCCGCAGCCGCAGCGCATCCTCCGCTCGCCGGTCACCTACACGTACGTGCGGGGCCTCTCCGGCCTGCCGACGCAGCGCGTGCCGCGCCAGCGACCCTCCGGCCTCAACCGATAGGTCCCAGCGCCGCGCCGTCGGTTGGCGAGATGCGACATCATATCCATGCGGAACTCCTGACGAATGTTGTCTTCGAAACGGACCAATGACCGAGAGGCTCAGTAAAGTTCGGCTGCTGAAACGCGCCGGGCGAAATTAGGATTAGGAGCGACTATGAGACTGCAAAACCCCTAAGAGTATGCACATCCGGGAATCGTCTAGCTGAAACTGCGAAGCGAAGTGAACTGAAGTGTATCCTGCGGTGGCTCTAAATGTATTTATCTATTTGTGAATGGAGATAGATATTGGTAAACACTTTTTAGAGAAATTATATTTCTCGTCTTTACGTATAGTGCCTTTCTGTGTATTTATTAATACGCCGAAGTATACACGATTTATCCAACACTCAATACTGCAAGCTTGGTTGAACTTCAATATTAGGCGATTCGAATTTTGTAAGCATGCAAACATGCCTTATTGTAATAACATCAGACACTTTCAGAATTATATTTTCCGTTCGAAATCTCTCAACATAATTGACCGTTCTCTGTTGGAAGTTGTATGTAATGTGGTAAATTAATAAAAAAAGTTCGCTAAAATCGTGAAAAATTATCGAATTTTTGAAGCGGTGCAATTTTTATGATGAATTACTTGATATGTTAATAATAAGAGTCTAAAATTGAAATGAACACGTTTATATTTACTATGTATGTAGATAAATGAAATGTAATAACATAGGTGTAAATATTGTTATTGATAATGGTCCGAATTGTTTTTATCGTGCAATGAATTGAAACTCGTCATGTTTGTTCACTTTAATAAAACAATGATGGAAATATAATAATCTGTTTTTATTCGTATCTTAGAAATATCGTTTATCGTATGGATAGGGTTGTATAAGAACCTTGAATCTTTGCTAACAGACATAGATGAAATGAATGCAAAAACGAACCACGCCTCCCGGACAAGACTGTCTGAGTGTAGTGGGACTCTGAGATTTACTCTGATGAGTAAATTTGAAGAAATCATTTCTTAGTCCAAGGTACAATTTTGCATGCCGACTACAAATTTAACATGCGAAATCATCGACCAGGCTCTAACGGTTCCTTACCTCAAAAGTTGTCAGATTTTAATAACAAAAAATTATCACTTAAAAAGATTGATTCTATGTCCGTGTGATTTTATTTTTACGAAAATGTCTACATTTTCCATTAAAAAAATCTAAAATTACAGTTAAAAAATACAACTTTTGTCCAATGTTTTTAAGCCAATATTTTACAGTCTAAAAGGTTAATTAAAAAAAAAAAAACTACAGACGCTGATCTCGACAATATGTATTTGAATACAAAATTTCAAAAATCTAGTACAATATTTAGAGCATGTAAACAGTTATTGCCCCTGGTATTGGGAATTGATAGGGTAACGACCATCTTAAAAAGCGTAGCCAATGACAACGAAACAATGATAAAAACATTGTTTAAATATTTTACCGTCTCCGTGCAACATACGCAATAGGAATTTGGTCACATTATGAAGAAACCGGAACCACATAAAATTCAGGCAATTTCATCGATGTGTTGACACCACAAACAACTTCATGATATTAGCCCATAAAACAACTCATGAGAACAAGGTGCCATTCCAGGCCTTTAATTTTATTGCACAGCTACTTTTAACTGGACGGAAAACAAGGACGATTCTCATTGCCGCTTCAACCATCGTCCATTCAATGCGATGGTACCAAGATTAACCTAGTGAGGAAGGGGACCTACAGTTTATCATGAAATCCTAACCAGGAACGATGAACTTATCTGCTATGGACGAAATGCAGTGGACGCAATTGCATTCTTCGTAAGTGCCGGAACTCGCACATTACAATCGTTTAGGTATACTCGTAGAGTAACGAGCAAAAAACCGATCATTTGATGAAATTATTTAGAAAATTATTAACGTCGATAAGAATGATCGATAAAGAATAGAAAAAAAATATGGACTAAATAGGAAATTATAAACTAGGCAAGAGCACCTACGTGATTATTTATTTGAAAGTAATGTTGATACTTATAAAAAGGTGAGTGCATTAATCTTTTTTTATAAAAAATGAAAATAAAAAAATTTAACATTTATTTAAATCCCGATTTTCTTATACTATTTATGTCGAAGTCTTACCCGCTGCTTAAGAAAGATTCGATGACATTGTTACCTAACACTGCTAATCCTACTTCATAGTGCGAATCACTACTATATAGTGCGAATTTGTTTTATGTGACTGGACATTGTTATGGATGGCTTATACCACACCCACAGTCCGAGAGATTAAAAAAAACCTTCGCTGAAATTAGTCGGATCCTAAATATACACACAGTTGGAACACAGTTAAAGAACTTTAGAACTCTAGAAGATGAATCATAATAGTATATTTAAATAATGCTATTTATAATCGTCAGGCTTGACTAGTTCACTTTCGGTGTCTCGGTAAACTTTGCGTTTTGGCTAGTACTAGCAGTATTTCACCCCCCTTTATTAAGAAATAGAAATAAGGAATGTATTTAGTTTTTAATTATATGCTGTGCACTTAAGTAACTGACAATAACAGCCAAATTAATTACAATTAAATAATAATAAATATGAGCATAATGTTAAATAAAAAACCCTTCGTTCTCATTCATGAAAACTACTTAATAATATTTTATAGGTATAACAAAAGAAGCACTGGCATTTTAACTTAGCAGGTTACGAAAACAAGGATCGAAAAACAATAACAAAAAAAAACAAAACAAAACCATGGAACAAAAACAAAAATTAAGACATAGAAACGAACAAATTAACCAACACAATAACATTTGTGAAATGTTGCGAATCGAAGTGTGCCTTCAGGGCCAAATCAGAAAATTGGCTAGATATGAGCCGATTTGGTTGAATTTGAAATGGGCGTAAATAAAACTACTTTTAATTAAAAAATAACCACAATGACTTTCTGTAATCAAAATGTAAATATTTAGATTGAAAGTCTAGGTATAATTTAAAGATAAAACTCTTTTGGTGCTTTGTGTTCTCGTAGTAGGCAAATATTCATAAAAAAAAAATTTTGAACATAGAATATAAGCGTCAAATATTTACCGTTGCAGGTTCTGAATATAGCTAGACCATCAATGCATCTTTGATCTTTTTGAAATCCCAAAGTAGTAGTTATTTTTTTTAATATTAAAATATTGTTTTACTCACGCCCTTAGAGAACTGAATCCACTCAGATGTTATCACACCCTTAAAGGAATCATGAGGCCGATTTTGATAAAAACTAAAAATACATCATTCGATTTTTTTAAAAGAGCCGGGAATCGAACTCGTTGATTTTGAGAAAAATAACGCATCTTGTATTGATTGCACCAGTCAATAGTTTTGCTTGTAAGAAAAAATGCTGTAAAGTAATGTCACACGGAAAAATAAAGAGAAGCGTTCAAAGAAAATCTGAACGTATTTCCTTTCAAATAAAAGAAAATCTATTCGGTATTTAAATGAAGGAGTTCTAAGCTTGGAGGTGAAGAATTTATTTCATTAAATTTACTCGGGTTTGTCATATTTTAAAAATAGCCAGTTCAGCAAAACAAAACACAGCGAAAAATAACTGGAAAGAAACTCCGCCGTGTTTTTTTATTCATCGTCCACTTAGTTTAAAATTACAAAAGCGTGTCAAATGTTTTAACAAAAACACAGGTAATGCACAAAATTAAAAATAATTTACGAAAGTCAATAATCCATGCCGTATGCAACAGTTCATGACAAATATCAATATATTTGTAAAGACTATCCCCACCAACAAAAATTTCGACGAGGTTCTGGAGACTTCCGGAAAAATTTTTCAGGGTCGCAACGAGGCACCGCCGCCTATACTCTTTGTCCTAGGTAACATAATACTTTTACAGGCAAGGAAGAAGATTTCAAGGTCGGTAATTGGTCAGTTTCCTGAACTCTTACAACTTTTAATTAATCTAGAAAGGTCCGGGTTTTTTTTGGCTTTGAGCTCGGAGAGAAACTATGACTTTAGTACGGGTACCTTAAACTTATAAAAAAATGATCTTCCAATGTTCTTCCAAATTTAAAGTCTTTTTTATGCAATTATTAACTCAGCAAAATTATGAATTCATATCTATTAACTTTGCAAAGTTTGTAGTACAAAGAATGTGATATGTATGATCGACCGTGAAGCAAGGCCACATTAATTCTGATGCCAAATACGATTTTGGTGTCCACGGCAATATGTTTGAATGTTCAATCTTTGCATTCAATATCCGCAACGCAAATGAAGCGTTTAATAAATGTATGTAGGTATTATCTAAAACACTGTGTTAGTAGGAGGTATTGATTACGGGAGGAGGGACTGTAGGAGAATTCCAAATTATGGTGGTGGTGGCGAAATTGGTAGACTCAATACCCGCGAATGGTAAGTTTTGCTGGTTCGGTTCCAGCCTTGCAGTATATTCGTAAATTAGTTCTTTTTACTGGCAGCCTTGCAATATATTCGTAAAGTTTATTTACTGGGCTCTTTCTTTAATTAACGTGTTCCTGCTTCACGTTCCTGTTCATCCATACATACATATCACATTCTTCGGAATAAGCGACGTACCTGCATAGTACGAAAAGGTATATTTACTTATGTGGTACATTTCTGTGCAATATTTATGCATGTATCTTTAGCATACTAAATGCTACAGATCCAAGTTCGTCGCCCTGGATGAAAGTTTGAGCCGCAATGCAGTTGACAGAGCCTCTCGAGCAGCCTCGTGTGGGCTCATGCCTGTAGGCTGCCGGAGCGAGAGGCAAGAGGCCAACGACCGCAGGCTGCAGTGGATGCGGTGCATTCTACTTCCGGGCTTCGTACGAGAATAGCCGGCCTCGTTCGGGCTTGCGCCGCTTTCATCGCTTAATTAAGGTGGCCCATCCCGCTCATCTTCCCATACAAAAGGGGAAAGAAGATCACGCCCATATTTCTTGTCAGAGATCCAAAACTTTGCTTAAAATGGCTTTATTTGATCGAACTAGATGTCTGATGACCATTGGCATTGTAAAATTGTGTTTGGTTTCTAAGTTTTAAGGTCCGAAAGTTCGAATTTGTAGCGCGTTTTATACAATAACTTTGGTGGTTTATTACGCAATGATAAATTAAGAAAATCTTAAAAAGATTAGTCATCAGACATAGCTTAATTAATCACGATTTATAATCTGTTTGGTTTTTGTTAGGTTTTTGACTTCAGCGGTCGTGGTTTACTATTAGCTATAAGTCGTTTTGAAATCAACATTTTCGTAAATCTATACCAAATCATACACTATGCACATTGTCTTTTTTGTGGACATGTTGCATCTTCCTCATCACGGAGCCTGCCTTATTCTTTGAAACAGAGAAGGTCCCAGAGCGCAACAGCACGGTTTTGTACCGTGCCCGCGAATGAGTTAGGCCCGCCGGGTTGGGCCACCTTAAGAACGGCCCGTAAGCTATGTTCCCCATACAAACGTAGTTTACTGATAATTTAAAAAAACACTGTTCCGGTTTACTTGATATTTGGTACATGATATTCTACAATAAATATCTGTGTCTCCACGTTTTTGTTTTGCTGAAACAACTAAAGCAAGTCAAATAACAGGCAAAATAAAATCTTCATACAAATTTGATTTTCTCTGTTATGTGACACAGGATATATTTTTCGAATAAACAAACACGTGCAGACATAGATATTTGTTGCCTGATTTTAAGTCCCAAATATCAAGAAAATCGGAACAGTGGTTTTCAAATGATTGGTAAACTACGTTTGTATGGGGGGCGTAATTTTCTGATGTTTACGGGCCCACCTTAAGAGGCGGTGATCGAGTTTCATACAGTGGAGCATTCCGTTTCCTCGGTCAAATTAAAAAAAATATTTTGCCAGAAATTATGCACATTAAATAAATCAACCGAGAGCTACGTCCGTACGTTTTATTTTTTTTGACAAGTTAACTTATATCCGTGATATATCATATTCATTATTTTAATATCAAAGAGATGCATACACTGTTCTTCCAATCTGGGCCGAGCGAATAACGAAGCTCCAGCGCAGCGTCTCCCTTGCACATTGGGCAAAAATGCTTAAGAATGTCCGGCCTCTTCTACAGGTCGCATTTCTCAACCGATTCTCGTGTAATTTTGTGAGCAGTTTGGATAATTATATATTTTTTGGCAAGCCAGTTTTTAAAAATGTTCAAAACGACTGACTCGCGAGGTCTACAGCTCAGAGAGCCACTAGTAATTCTTTATTGTTCCATTTCGCCCGATAGACCAATATGATGTCGCTATGCACATAATTTTAATTTTACATTGCCACTTTTCTAATGATTTATAACGTTTTGAAATATAATTCAAGATAATTCGTTTTAATTTAACGTAATCCCGATCATAGAGCATGCTCAAAAAAATTTAAGGTTTAGGTGTGGAGGCTTTTCGGCTCGACATCGGATTACATTTTGGAATTTATTGGGTTCGATGAACTCGGGCTGCTAACGGGAAGTCTCGCAGGTCTCACTGCCCTTCCGTTTTATCGCTTATCCGAAAAGCTGCAATATTTTTATGAGGCAATATCTTTCTGACAGACATGTCTTTCTCCCTCTCTCATATGCATATTGCAAAGTCACATATATGGTTTTACTTGCATTTGTTGACGTATATGGTTATGACAAAAAAAAAACTAATGCACGATTGGGGATTCAACCCAGAGTTTTACGTCGAATCCGAACCATGGTTAGCCTCAACGGTTGAAAATGTTCACCCATCAAGAACGTAACCGCGCACAGAGGTGCTTTACTGCTGGGCTACCGATGCTGCTATTACGAAAGAAATTACTCTAGCTGCATGTATTCTGTGCTATACGGTAAGGTGTATGTTTTTCCCCCCGTCCCTTAGTAGGTCTCTACGTGTCCCCTTCTGGAATATGCATATCAAGTATGAAGCCCTTACTTCAAAAAGAATATAGATATATTGGAAAAGGTTCAGAGACGCGCAACACGAATGGTGTTGTTCCTCAGGCACAAATCATATGAAGATCGCCTTGACACTCTTGGTCTTACTACATTGGAAAAAAGGAGGCAGCTGGGAGACCTAATTGAGACCTACAAAATCCTGACTGAACTCTACGATGAACCAAGTCTTAAATCAATGTACACAAAAAATACTAATGAGAGACTTCGAGGACACTCCTTGAAACTTAACCGCAATAATACTACTTCAAACCCGAGAAAGCACTTCCTATCTAACAGAGTTGTTGACACTTGGAACAAATTGCCAGAATAAGTAAAAGGTGCCAACTCAGTGAACAGTTTTAAAAACAAATTGGACAAATATCAAAAACGAGAAACAATAAATAAAAACTAAACTAAAAAAAACTTTACTTACAAAAATATGAATACAGTGCACTCAATAATTAAAATACACGCATCAGCTTGTAGCTGCTAGTGTATATAAGATATAATAATAATAATAATGCTTCTTCTCCACTTCATCAAATTCATTCAAAGTATTTATTTCACCCAAAAAATTGCAACAAACATAATTTGTAAGGAAACATCACACTTACACAAGCAATAAAAATACAGAAATACAGAAAAAAAAACACATGCGTCCATTAAAAAAACAGTCAAATTCATCAATAAATTACAGCTAAAGTTTACAAATACATATACAATATTTCACAAAAAATATTTAAAATAATCATCCAATAATATCCAACAATAATTGACATCCAATAAAAAATATAAGCAAAAGTCATTCTTAAAATATGAATATGGGCCCATACAATAATTTTCCATGATTAAAATAAGTATTTAAATTTACAAGAAAGTCAACTGATTTAAATTATAACACACACAATACTAAACAATTTATTATTTTATTAAAAACTAATCAACTGTTTAAATATAATTCATGAAATTAAAAATAAATAGAAATCTTTATCAGAATAAAATTCGTCTAATGAATAAAAAGCCTTCTTCAGCAGTCTAGATTTCAACTGTTTAGTAAATAATTTTTTTTCCAACAATATTCTTCAGATCAACGGGTAGAGCATTAAACAGCTTAATAGATTGGTATTGCTACGAGCGCGCCATCTGTTGGAGCTCGGCTGCAACGTCGATGCGTTTCGTCAACAGATGGCGCTGCTTACAACTTATATCGCGATAGGGATTCGGCAGTGCTGGTACAATATAACAAAAATGTTTGGCGCATCTGGCTGAGAGCAATTTCTGGAACGGTCGAGCGATTCCCAATGGAGATTGTTCTCGGCTGGCTCGCCAGGTGGGGGGCGCCTAGAATTCGGTGGAGTTTTCTAGAAAGAAGCTCCACCGATATAAAAGGCGCCTCAGCCAGCACTGCCGCCAGTCTATTTTGAATAGTGAAACGAGCGACAACAAGCGATAGTGCAGTGAGTGAACTAGCTCTCAGTGATACAGTTCAGCGATAATTAGAATTTGGTGATCGAAGTGACACAAAATTGTCGTTGTTTGTGTTTCATTTGTGAATTGTTTTCAATAAAGGAACATTTGTTAACTTTTGGTGTTTCTACTCTAATCCGCACCCTACCCGCGTAACAATTGGTGTCAGAAGCGGGGATTACATACACCTTTTACACCTTTGCCTGCCTACATACACCTTTTAACTTTTGACAATATTTAATTTGCTCCTTCCTCATTTACACGCACACACACGCTCTCATTCCCATTCACACCTTCTCTCATTGACACTCTTCTACACACCCTCACATACACACACACACCCTCACACACCCGCTACTCATGTGTTAAAGGACTTTGGAAAAGGATGCGCTGAAAACCAGCTTCGCAGCGTTTGCTGCGTACCAGCTGAGAGCATACCCTTTCAGTGCAACACAATATAACCCTCGAGGTCTAAATGATAATTGTACATTGAATATAACTTGTGTTACTTTTTTCTTTGCTTGATTAATTGGTGTCCTATGTATTTTCTTGTGTTGTGGCTGAATAAACTATTTGAATTTGAATTTGAATTTGGATTAGAGATGCCGATCACACCAAGGGAAGACAAGGAAGGTATGAGGACCAGGAGCCAGACAGCAGCCGACCCAACTCTGGCTGAGGATGGGGCTGATTCAGGGACTCTAGAATGCGAAAGCCATCAATCAACGACGAGAACTCCTGCATTGGACTTGGGCGCATTAATGAACTTCATGCAAGAGCAGGCCCGACGTCAGGAAGAACAGCAACAGGAGTTAATTCTGGCTGTTAAGGAATCCAACGCTAAAATAAAGGAGCAATTGGATGAGTTCAGCTCAAGGATCGAGGAGCAAGATCAAACCCTTGAGCGTCATGAAAAGCGACTTAACGGGCTTGAAACCAAAATAACCGAAGAAGTGCAAAAGATCAAGTCTTGTGGAGTGACTGTGGCTTCGTCGGCGACAGGGGGAACGAGATTTAAGGTTCCTCCTTTCGATGGGACGACATCTTGGGCGGCGTACAAACGCCAGTTCGAGTCAGTCATCAAAGCGAATGGATGGAGTCAAGACCAAGCCAAGACTGCTCTGACCTTGGGATTACGAGACAAGGCGCTCCATGTACTTGAAGCTCTTGGCGACGAGGTCACCTAGGATGAGCTTCTTGAAGCACTTGAGTCAAGATTTGGTGACAAGCACTTGGAACACGTTTATCGCGCTCAACTACGTGACCGAGTGCAGCGATCCAGTGAAGGACTTCAACAGTGGGCCTTGGAAATAGAAAAACTGGCATGGCATCAAGGACATTGAAGTGCGAGCGGCTGTACGACTAGGCCACCACACAACGGTGAAGGACGCTCTTGCCCACGCATTGGAGGTTGAAGCAGTCCGATCTGATCCTCGAGCGCATCGGGTAAGAGAAGTGGTAACTTCGGAAACCAGAACACCTGGTAGACGTAAATTTACTCCACGCTGCTACGGATGCAATGAGCTGGGGCACCTTCGAACCAACTGCCCGAAGACCAAAAAAATAATCTCCGATGCTGCGATCGAGGATGCGCAGCAGGGAAACGAGTGAAAGCCAGTACCGGGGGGCGGGTGCTGGCTGGTAGAATAGAAGCCCCGAAAGTCACAATTTCACAGGCATTTACTGGGAACAGCCTGCTCGTTGAAGGTCAAGTGAACGGGATAAAATGCAACTTGACCTTAGATACCGGAGCGTCCCGTACAGTTGTTAAGTCGAAAACCTTTGGCCACGTGACATGGAATCGTCGCCAATATTTCAATGTTTGCAGGCTTCAGACAGCTACCGGCCAGCACATACCTGTCCATGGAGAGATGGAAGTGACAATTAAAATTGGAAGTAAGACTTATCGTCATACCGCCATTTTAGCAGATATCATAGATGATTGCATTCTCGGTTTGGACTTTATGAGAACCAACAACTGTAAAATAGATTTGGCAAATGGCGTGCTCAAGTGTGGCAGAGATGAAGTATCCTGGCTACGCAAATGTGATGAAGTTTCCTCAGAGGCGTTGACCACTGGGAGATCTAAGGTGGCCGCTCTTTTGGAAGACAGCAGACGGGACCTGACTGTTGATGAGTTGCAGAAGGCAGCAAGTCTGCTTACGCGATATTCAGACATCTTCTCTTCGCACGAAGGAGACATTGGTAGAACTAGCATGGTTAAGCACCGCATTAATACAGGAGATGCTCTTCCAATACGACAGAGGCCACGCCGCGTTCCCGTAGCTAAGGAAGAAGAAGTTCAGAAAATGATAGCTGATATGCAGAAAAATAATGTTATAGAGACTTCGTCAAGTCCATGGTGTTCACCCGTAGTTCTGGTGAAAAAGAAAGATGGCAGCACCAGATTTTGTGTGGACTATCGACGCTTAAATGATGTAACGAAAAAGGACAGCTATCCGCTTCCTAGGATTGATGACACGCTGGATACATTAAGTGGCATGAAGTGGTTCACAACCCTGGACCTGAAGAGCGGCTACTGGCAGGTGGAAATTGACCAAAAAGATAAGGAGAAGACAGCATTCACGACAGGGCATGGGCTGTGGCAATTCAAAGTGATGCCGTTTGGACTCTGTAATGCTCCCGCGACCTTCGAAAGGCTTATGGAACGAGTACTTTTTGGGCTGATCGGGAAAGCTTGTTTAGTGTATCTGGACGACATCATCATAATAGGGCGGACATTTGATGATCACATTAAGAATTTGGAGAATGTTTTGAGCAAAATCCGCCAAGCTAACCTTAAACTAAGTGGCAATAAATGTTCTTTCTTCAAGCGTCAGGTTAGCTATTTGGGTCACGTTATCTCCGAAAATGGCATCCAAACTGACCCAAAGAAGATCGAAGCCGTACAGGAGTGGCCAGTTCCGAAGGATAAGACAGAAATTCGTGCGTTTTTAGGACTGTGCTCTTTTTACCGTCGTTTCGTCCAAAACTTCTCCGAAATTGCTAAGCCATTGCATCGACTTACTGAAGATAAGCGACAATTTACTTGGGACGAGGACTGCATGAGTTCGTTCCAAGAACTTAAGCAACGTCTCTGTAACGCTCCTATCTTGGGTTATCCCGAAGCCGATAAAGAGTACATAGTCGACACCGACGCAAGTAATACCGGAATCGGCGGGGTACTCTCACAACGTCATGAGGACAAGGAGATCGTTATAGGTTATTTCAGTAAATCCCTTTCAAAGCCTGAAAGGAATTATTGTGTGACAAGGCGAGAGCTTCTGGCGGTGGTGAAGACTTTGCAGCATTTTAGCAAGTATCTTCTCGGCCAAAGATTCCGCTTAAGGACTGACCACGCTGCGTTAAAATGGCTGCTTCAGTTTAAAAATCCAGAAGGGCAGGTTGCGCGCTGGCTGGAACAGCTGCAAGAGTATAACTTTGAAACAGAACATAGAAGTGGTAAATCCCATGGAAATGCTGACGCTTTGTCTCGTCGACCCTGTACAGAAGAGTGTAAACACTGCATCAGGGAAGAAACAAAGGAAACTGCCCGTTTAAAGGCGATCCGAATGGATAACATCAGTGAAGAATGGAGCAATGAAAACATGAAGCTAGCACAGGAGGAGGACGAAGATTTAATGCCCATTATTCGCTGGAAGCGAGCAGGAGAGGCAAAGCCGGAATGGAAAGATGTTTCCGCAATGAGCACTGCGACTAAGAGTTACTGGGCTCAGTGGTCGAGCTTGCTACTTCATAACGGTATCCTTTACAGAAAATGGGTAACACTTAACGGTAAGGATACCTCTTTGCAATTAGTCATTCCCAGAACTAAGATAAAAGAAGTTCTTCGTTGCCTACACGATGGAACTTCAGGTGGACATTTGGGAATAAAGAAAACGCTCCTGAAGATTCGCCAGCGGTTCTACTGGATTAATTGCCGCGACGATGTTGAAGATTGGTGCCGCAAATGCGCGTCCTGTAGCGCTGTCAAAGGTCCTCAGACACGGAGCAAAGGAGCTTTAAAACTCTACAATGTTGGAGCTCCGTGGGAGAGAATCGCTATTGACGTGGCTGGCCCTTTTCCCCCAACTAATGACGGCAACCGTTACTTTATGGTTGTGATGGATTATTTTACTAAGTGGCCTGAGGTATTTGCAATACCAAATCAGGAAGCAACCACGATTGCACAAAAATTGGTCCATGAAGTTTTCTGTCGCTTCGGAATACCTCTCGAGATACACACCGATCAAGGCAGAAATTTTGAATCCAGAGTGTTTCAGGAGACATGTCGATTGATGGGAATCCATAAGACCAGGACGACTCCATACCACCCACAATCAGATGGAATGGTGGAACGATTTAATCAGACATTGGAAAGACACTTGGCCAAATTGGTGGAGGAACATCAAAAGGATTGGGACCAGTATATACCTCTCTTTCTATTGTCTTACCGAACAGCTGTGCATGAAAGCGTAGATGAAACTCCAGCCTACATCAACTTTGGACGCGAGCTTAGATTACCAGCTGACCTTCTGACGGGATGTCCACCGGAGGCCTCTCGTAGTGTAACAGAGTACGTGTCAGATCTTCGGGGGAAAATGGACACTGTATATAAACGTGTCAGAGAGGCTGGCCTACGAGCAAGCGAACGGATGAAGACACGTTATGACCGCCGGGCTCATGGCAACGTATTCGAAGAAGGATCTTTAGTTTGGCTTCATAATCCTTTACGGAAAAAAGGAAAAAGTCCTAAACTGCAGCCAAAATGGGAAGGTCCTTATACAGTAGTGACTAAAATGAATGACGTGACATATCGTATCCGCCGAAATGATAGATGTCAGGCTAAAATTGTACACGTAGATCGTCTGGCCCGATACCACGGAGACAATTATGCTCGAGACGAGCATAACTAAGGAGGGGGCAGTGCTACGAGCGCGCCATCTGTTGGAGCTCGGCTGCAACGTCGATGCGTTTCGTCAACAGATGGCGCTGCTTACAACTTATATCGCGATAGGGATTCGGCAGTGCTGGTACAATATAACAAAAATGTTTGGCGCATCTGGCTGAGAGCAATTTCTGGAACGGTCGGGCGATTCCCGATGGAGATTGTTCTCGGCTGGCTCGCCAGGTGGGGGGCGCCTAGAATTCGGTGGAGTTTTCTAGAAAGAAGCTCCACCGATATAAAAGGCGCCTCAGCCAGCACTGCCGCCAGTCTATTTTGAATAGTGAAACGAGCGACAACAAGCGATAGTGCAGTGAGTGAACTAGCTCTCAGTGATACAGTTCAGCGATAATTAGAATTTGGTGATCGAAGTGACACAAAATTGTCGTTGTTTGTGTTTCATTTGTGAATTGTTTTCAATAAAGGAACATTTGTTAACTTTTGGTGTTTCTACTCTAATCCGCACCCTACCCGCGTAACAGTATTCTTTGCCATGCTTCACAACTTCTAACCTTGGCACTATTCTATATTGTAAATTGTTGCTATTTCGAGTATTATGGTCATGCGTTTGGTAAGGCCATATTTTGTCAAAATTACTCGAGATGCTAGATAAAATAACATGAATATAGAGCGATGGTACTGTTAAAATGTTTAGTCTAACAAAATGTTTCCGACATGACTCTTGTTGTGGTATTCTTAGGATAGTTCTTATGGCACGTTTTTGTAGGATAAAGGCCTTTTTGACATTATATTGCCAGCTATTTCCCCATAATTGGATTCCATACCTGATTTTTGATTCTACCAAGTTAATGAAGATCATTTTTAAGTCCTCTATCCTAAGTAATTCTCTAAGTGTTCTAATGGCAAAGCACGAAGAACTTATTTTACCGTCTACAAAGTCTAGCTGGTCTTTCCAATTAAAAAAATCATCGATGTGGACACCTAGGAATTTAACAGTTGGTACAAGTTTACACTGGTTGTCATTAACAAATATTGTAATACTAGCTGCGGTACCCGGCTCCGCTCGGGTTAGTGTCGGCTAAATTATCTCATGGATAAAAAGTAGCCCACATGACTGGTCCAAAATAGGGTCAAACTGGTCCAGGACAATGTATCCATGTACCAAATTTAATCAAGATCGTTCGAGCCGAAATAGAATGATTTAATGAGAAACATCCAATAATTCCCATTTAGAGCTTCGTTGACGTTTGGTGGCTATTTAAAAAAAAAAACATTTGCCGCGAGAACCTTTCTGCACTTTCACTGCTACATTGCTTACCTAGTAAGTAACGTGTTACGTAGGTAAGTTTTGCGTGGACTCCAACCCACAGCCAGCCTCAACATCGAAAACAGTAACCCATCTCGAACCTGACTGCTCCCAGAGATGCTATACATTGATAAAATACGCACATAAATCAGGTAAGTGGTTCACATGTTATAAGACTTTAAGACTCACTACTTACCCTTCTGGTAATGAAGCGTTATATTATATAATCTATAAGTTTTTAGTAGAATCAGGCTAGACGTAGATACAATGCACATCTAAATCGAGTAATTGGTTCTCAAGGATTTTATTCTGTTGGTCGCTCCTCCGGCGATTTAGCGTGATGCCAAGTAGTCCTTAAGTTGCAGGAAATACCAAGCCATACTTCAGTAAAAGTAAGCGCTGCCGCCGCAAAGCCGAGCCGTGCATAGCATTGCAGTTTGTATGACCGCCCCATCTTAGCGTAAGCGGAACTGAATTCTATTTAGCCAATCCTAATTCCCGGGTAGTTAAATGTACATGTACTAAGTTTTACAAATCGTTAGTGCCTTGAAAATTCGCCAAACGGACACCAAACAGTCACGACGTCTGCCCTCCCCCCGCCGCCGCTCCCCGCCACCGCCCCCGGCTCCTCTCCCCCTAGTGTGAAGTATCGCTACCGGCATCGTTTTCGCAGCCCCGTGAAAGTTCTAAAGCCCATGGGCACATAAATTGTAGCCTATGTGTTATTCTGATGTATAAGCTATATTATTGTAAAGTTTCATTAGAATCCATTCAGTAGTTTTTACGTGAAAGAGTAACAAACATCCATCCATCCATCCATCCATCCATCCATCCATCCATCCATCCATTATTACAAACTTTCCCCTTTATAATATTTATATTAGATAGATTCTCATTATCATTAATTTGGCTAGTGGATGTTTTGAATAGCATACATTGTGTCTTGAGTACTCTTGTGTGGTATGAACATAACCATTACGAAGCACATGAGCATGTACATTTTAAGTCCTCGCTCGCCGTCCGCTTGGACTTATTCATTCTACATGCACATGCCTGCCTACCCTTCTGAAGAAACGACTGGAGGGTTCATTCGTAGAAACGAGTCGCACATTAGCGGTGATTGACCTTTATAATCCTTGGATATTACGCGTTTGTTCTATTCACGTCTGTATAATGGCGGTGATGTTAATGAGGGGAAATACGTCATAGCAACCCAAGGCGATGAGGGCGGGCGGGAGTTTGGGCGGTGAAGGCTGCGGCGGCGGAGGCGAGCTATATGGCTGTCGCGATCCGGAAAACTGTTGCATGATATATGCTTCTACTGGGTTGTTGCCATAGATAAAAAACCGGCCAAGTGCGAGTCGTACTAGCACACGAAGGGTTCCGTACCATCGTACAATATTTAACACAAAAATCACGTTTTTTGTTTTGGACTTTAGGGTTTTTTGGTTGCACCATTAATTTTTGTTATTTTTTTTATTTTACCTATTTGTTGTTGTAGTGGCAAAATAAATAAATACTCTGAAAATTTGAGCTGCCTACCTATTACGGTTCATGAGATCCAGCCCTCTGACAGACGGACGGATGGACGGACAGGGGAGGCTTAGTAATAGGGTTGCGTTGGCACCCTTTGGTTACGGAACCCTAAAAAGAAATGAGACATGCCATCTAGCGTGCTTACTGTGAGACCCGCTGTCTTCAATTTTCAAAACTACCAACCCAACTTAAACGTACATGCAACATGCAAACATAGTCGCAGACGTGTGGGAGGGTTTACGTGGGTGGGACGAGCGCGTTTTTAGAGCACATTCGCGCGCTATGGCGATGTGTGACTATGTGGAATACGATGCGCCGCTGGATTCCCATACAATTATATGGTCACTTTGACCATACGGAGATAGACGCGATATAAAGCGCATGCCACTTCTCCTACCTTTCTCTTAAATGGTTGTTGCATTTAGTAGTTAATTTCTATAGTTTTTTTTATGTTTTATGGAACCTTGAATGGATTGCTAATACTACACAACTACCGTTTTGTATTTGCCCAATACACCATATTCTCAAAGAAATTAAGTGCCATTGGGGAGCCATATATTGAACTGAATGGAAAACACGGACGGTACGCTCATGTTTTATGTAAATTTTTTTTTCATGAAACACAGATCACAAGTGACTTCCTGATATATCTGGAAATTATAGCTAGACCATCAAACTACCTATTTACTTTTTTTATAATTCAAATTAGTTGTTGTATTTTTTTAATAATTAAATGTTGTATCACTTACGTCCTTATCAAACTGAACGCAGGCTCTTGTCACGCCCTTAACACAAAAAAACTTCCCAACCCAACGACGAGACAACCTTGTAGCTGTCAACTTGATCCCTGCCAGAGCCGTTATAAATATAGGACCCAGTATATTCTGTAATTTGGTCCGGCCGCAGCCAGACACACGTCTACATTGTAGGTCAAATCACATAATGTGCCTATTTATAGGAGCATTCGGAGCGGCACGTAGCAAAGTGGCAACCCCTGTTATCTCTTTTGTGTGCGTGTTAGAATCCAAGACGTCGAGACCAAAATGTCTGCAATCCTTTTTTTTTGTTCCGGACTGAGTTTTACTCCGAAATTCTTCGTTGAAACTCATCATAATACATTGCCAAAAAGGTGGGGCAAGACTTGCCCGGTTGCTGTTGCCCCATAAAATGACTCATGGGCTCTTTGAGCTGTAGACCTTGCGACCTAGCTTTAAATTGAATAAATTTTCACCGCGCGCCTTAAAACCAAATCCTATGATTTTTCTAGCTGCATTAAGAACCTAACGCTTTAACAAAAGTATAATGACATTTTTTTAAACAGGTACGCAATTATAAAAAAAAAAACAAAAACTGGTCGACGAAAAAAATCCATATAAAATCGAACCTGCTCACTAAAGTTTACGACAATCGGTTGTCAATTCAACCTGTAGAGGAGAAAAGCCGGAAAGGCGGACATACGAAAGCATTTTAACTCAAGTTGAAACGGAGACCCTTCCCTTGCGCTTCGAGCTTTGCTCGGTTAAAGAATGATGAAAATTGCTCGCGTTTTCAGAATTTCAACTTTTTTTAAATGTGATTGGTCATGGATGGCTAATACGACACCTACTGTCATAATATTAGTCCAGCACACCTCATACACATAAGTGCTAATAAGTAAGGAAGGAGACCAACAGTTTGACGTGCAATCCGAACCTAGAACGAGGAATCCATAACTCGGCTTTTACGATATGAACAGGAAGAAATACAGTGGGCCCAATTGTATTATTTTTATCGGAACCCACACAGTACAATCCTGTTCCACATATATCCATGCTGAATTGACAGGAAGGTCTTGGCATGACACTTAATTTCTGCGGGCATGTGGTGAGATATGTGTTTTAATATACCTAACTCACCTAAACGCATGCCCAAAGAACGTATCCGCCCATAAACGGCTTACCCCGTCCCACATAAAAAAAGTGATGATTTATAGCGTTGCTAAACAAGATAAGGTTCACATTGGCTCGATTTTAAAGTTTCTAGAGAGGACGGCTGCGCTTTTACGCACACACAGGCGCACGGCCGACACACTCGGAAGGTTTCATTGAGGAGCCGGCGAGGCTGGGCAGCGAGGATCGGTCGAACCATAGCCTGAGTGGGCAGTCTGAGTTCTCACCGAAATTGGCGTTTACGGCAAACCGATCGACTGGCGTTTTCTCCAAACTCCATACAAGTTTTTACTAGATATTCTGTGGTTTTACTTCTTCAAGCTGTCAAAGTCAAACGCGGACTTCCGATTTGTATGAAAACGCAGAGTGGACGTAAACCGCAACGTCGACGTATTTACGCCAACGTTGAGTAAGCTGTCAAATCAAGCTCGGACTCGCAAATGTTAGTTCGCTTAACGCCCGCTGCGCGCGCTCTTCAATTTCTCCATACATTTGAAAACGCCAGTCGATCGGTTTGCCGTAACGCCAATTTAGGTGACAGCTTAGACTACCGGCTCTGCTGTATTGTTTTGTGTTTGTGTGTGTGTTACAAGCCGTGAAGTAGGATTAGCAGCGTCCCATTTTCAGGTAGTGGTAGGCCTACCGATATCTTAGCTTTGTATGAAGGCTCTTTCTATCTTATCGAGCTGAGGTCAAAATATTATCGAAAGACGCTGATTCTAGCCTTGTTCTAGGTATTCATTAGCCTTTTCTTACTTAATTAATGTAACTGTATCTTTTAGCAATAGTTTTTATGAGTGAATGATCATAAATTGTTTGCTATTTCGTGATTGGAATTAATGTAACAAATTAATCATTTTATTAATACGTTATAATTAATTTGTTACTGTGAAAAATGTGCATTACTTTGAGAGTGGAGCTAAAATAAAATATATGTATTACTTATATTTAGTTTATTGGTTCTTATTTTCTAAGCACAAATATCTCCAAACATAGATAGATATTCAAACATTCATTTTCAATTATTGACGCAACTACCTAAGACACAAAAAATATAGTATTTACTACATATACTCTGCAAACATAAACAACTGTACATGTCATCATATTTACTACATATATCTACAAAAATGGCATAATTTCTTTATGTAATAGAACCTGCCTCAAACACAAGGAAATTCATATCTACTACATATTTATCAATGACAATTTTCCGCGATTAAGGCAGGCCCTGGGATAGCTCCTAAATACTATTTGCTGTGTTGAGCTTGACTAATGATAATGTAATATGTCTAGTTCAATATGTTTAATATGTACGTAGGTATATGAAGCTTCAGGAAGGAGTCATTTTAAAATACATATCTTTATCGTTTAATCTGTTGCCATGTCTAAATACGTTTTCACTTAAATATGCTGCTACATTGAACTTTTAGAATAGATATCGACATTATATATAGGATTCTACATTAAGAATTCTTCTTTATTATATAAAACTAATCTTATTTAATCAAATAATGCATATTGTGTGAAACAAAATAATTCTTAAACAAAATAAAACCACCTAAATTATATATAACTAAACTAGCTCTTTTATTTAACAGAATGGGACTATAAGTACTCGGAAACATTTAAATCCAGTCACTGTCACACATATTTTGGCGCACACACTTCACTAACTTTCTTGTGTATGATTTTTAGAATTTCAATGCTTGTAGAAACACCACTTATTTACATAATAACAACCAAATCAACACATTTGAGTCAAATCACGAACGAACGAATCAAGCGCACTTCATAGCTGGCGGCACTAAGCATACTGAAAGGCGGGCCGGTACAATGTCGGAGCTACCTGCGTGTAGGCCTACGACTCGACGTACCGAATTTCTACTTCACGGCTTGTAACACACACACAAACGCAAAACAATACAGCAGGCTATGGTCGAACCGTACTGGGATGGCAGCCTCCTCGCAAGCCACCGAGCAAGAAACCGGAGTCAGTGGCGACCGAACCTCACCCGTATCATGTTAATATTCTTAGCCCGTATAGCGGCAACGTAGGTACTTTCTAGTTGACCGTGGAGGCGTGAAACGCTAGCGTAGCGTCTTCGTTTCAGCTTGGGCAAAGATGCTTTTGTGTGACCTCCCCTGCTGGGGCCCATTCAGGTACGATTCGAGTAAGGTGCTAAATATCAACTCACTTTTATAAAATGGCAATGTTTCCACACTTCTTTAACGTAATTGTAGTTAAGACAAAATCTGGTTTGTCCTATGAAATGCAATGAATGAGAGAGGATGAAAGATAAAATAATAGTTCCGGTATTTCAATAATAATCTGTTTCCAGACACTTTTAGGTTCTTCCGAAAATGTAGATTTTTTTATAACAATGTCACAATAAAAAAAGCGTTAGGTGCAGTGAGAAAAATACCAGAAAAAGAATAGGATTTTGCTGACGCTAATGTCCAATGTTTTGGGGCTATTTTTATTTTATCTCAGCGTCGGTTGAGAACATCCGTAGAAAAATCAAAATATCAAATTAAAACGGTTTTAGTGCGTTGCTTAAATAAAAAAAAATATTGTAAACCCATTCAAAGCCGACGCTTGGAAACTATAAATGATTAAAACAATTTTATTTTTTTGGTACAAGATCACCTATTTATTTAGTGAATAGGCGTGAAACATTATTTACTTTAAAAAGTATGCAGGACAGACCAAATACATAAATTTCGCTCGCCTTGATCGCCAACAATGAACCCTAACACAGCCTCACTGCTTTCGGAGGTCGCCAATATTGTTTGTTAGCTGAACGCTGGACTCAGTTGGAGCCTTAAGAACGGCCCGTAAGCTCTGTTTCCCATACAAACGTAGTTTACGAATTATTTGAAAAACGCTGTCCCAATTTGCTTGATATTTGCTATCTTATATTCGACCATAAATATCTGTGTCTGCATGTTTTTGTTTTCCTGAAAAATCTAAAGCAGTTCAAATAATAGGCAAAAGAAAATCTTCATACACATTTTCTTTTCTCTAATGTGTGACACAGGATACATTTTTCGAAAAGACAAACACTTGCAGACATAGATATTTGTTTCTTGATATTAAATCCGAAATATCAATTTAAAATTATATTCAAATTAATCAAATTATGTTTTTCAATTCAGGTTTTCAAATTATTAGTAAACTACGATTGTATGGAAGGCGAAATTTTCTGACGCTTACGGGCCGACCTTACGGTGCAAACACAGACTCGCGAGGTATTCAGCTCATCAGAGAGCCATCAGGAGCGCCGGCCAGTCAGTCGCTTACGAATTCGCTCACTCCTGATGTTCTCGAGTTCCAACAACACGTGAGAACTGCACAGGACGCTATTTAGTGCAACGAAGATTCGATGTCGCGCTTCCCAAATTCGTAAGCGAACCAACTACCGTCAGTGCAATATCACTGCCGCTATACGGATGAGTTTCGGTCTTGGACTTCCTTACTCGATGTGTACGGCTGCTTACGTCACGGGTGCCGTTTTTGGGTCAGTGGGTCGAGGTACCTGCGTGCGGGGGGACGGGGGATGCGTTTATCCCGTGACGTCGGGGTTCGATGCATGGCGTCCTGCTCCCTCCACACCCTGCTGCGTGCTGAATGAATATCGCCCGACACTGACCCGAATACTTTGACATTTCGAAATTACCTCACCGATTCACCATTGGGGGTTCGCAAGCGGAAAACGGGCAGTGTTCAGGGTTCCGCATTCAAACGGGACTATTACTAAGCCTCCGGTAACTATCCGTCCGTCCGTTCATCTGTGTTTCAGCGGGCTGTGTCTCATGACCGTTATAGGTACCCATCTATTTTCTCAGAGTGTGTATTTATATTGCCACTTCATAGCTTAAAAAAAAAGTTAAAGAATGGCCTCGTACAAGAAACTTGATTTTTCAGGTTAAAACTTGTAAGAAGAAAAAAAAATGGTTCGGAATCCTTCGTGGTCGAGTGCGCACGTAGCCGGTTTTTTTTTGTTTTTTACGATCCCATAACTGCATGGCACTTCTTATGCTTTTGTAATATCTTACCTTCTGTAATCCTTCTCCATATTCTGAACAACCATCCATCGCTTGAAAATAAATTACGTACTTAAATAAAATATGCTCTGGAAGTACAATTTTGTATAAAAAGCTACACAATCCTAACCCGGCCATTCACATAAGCACATTGTAAGTAAGGTTCAACCTCACATCCCAACCTTAGCCAGCCTTTAAGGTCGAAAACGGTATCCATCCATCCCATCAGAAACACGACCGCGCCCAGGGTCCTTTTACCTCGACTAACTTTAAGGCGTCTCGCATCACTGGGATACCGAGGCTGAGAATCATATAGATAAATATTTTATTATTTATGCATGGATGTAATATAAAAATGGTTCTGCAAACAATTATTTCGTTCCGGTGTAGGAATGTTCCAGTGGACATTTCGAATTGACTTACGCCTAATCAATACGCAATATTGTGACGACGTTAAATAACGTCGAACCAAATCCCAGCCGAATGATAACGTTCAAGTGCGTCAACGAATCCTTTCAGCGGCAAATTCCAATCGCAAGGGAAATTAGTGCCAACATTCTAGTTATACTGACGGTGATTTCACGTTTACTTGAGAAAGTTCGATCACGTGATGCGGGCCGACCAAATCACGTGTTGGAATTGTATATTTCCTAATTGATTTCGATTGTGTCGGCACGTTCAATCTCGCGTCGCGTAACGTCTAGAAGGGAGAGCTCGCTGGCGAGCCTTGGTCGTCTGATCGATATGTCTTTGGAACCTGCACACAATGCATGTTGTTGTTGTTGCATATAATTCAACCTTTGCAAAACATAAGGAACACTTGGAGACGTCCAAAATCTATTCCATGGCAAAAGGCTAAATTTCGAGTTAAAAACTCACTTTTAGTAGGTATACACAGTTATAACCTAACACTTAATATTAACATATGCAGTATTGAAATCTTGCTTTAAAAATAACGAATAATAAAAAATAAACTAACAACTAAATAAGCATATCAAATAAGTAATAATTGGCAGAATACAGATTAAAATGTGACATACAGGGCATCAATCGAATTTTCAGGATACAAAATTAGATTTAAAATACAGAGCTTCAATGGAATTGTCAAAATAAAACATAAAATATGAAATACAGAGCATTAATAGAATTGTCAAATAGTTACTTAATTAGTGATACCACGGCCGCCAGTGTAGGCAAACGGAGTGTGGGAAGACCACCCGCCAGGTGGGAAGACGACATCAAGTGCGTCGGCGGAAAGCAGTGGTTCCGTACCGCTGAGGGCCGGGAGGACTGGAGAAGGATTGGAGAGGTGTATGTCCAGCAGTGGACGCAAACACGCTGACTGACTGACTGACTGACTGACTACTTAATTAAAGCACTAGTAAAAAAAAGAGAGCTAGCATCAAGATAATTGTAAACAGGATAACTAATTGGTAAATAAAGAAATAGGTGTTTCTATTAATAATATTATATTACAAAATAAATCATACAATTAATAATTATATAGACTTGTCAACTCAGGTAGCTCCTATTTAGTCATATATTCATGTATCGTATATATGGGGGAACGGCATAACGTATAATATGCAGATCGTATAATGTCATAGTTTAACAAAATTTTAAAACCATGCACAACGTATAATCGGCAGATCGTATAATCTTATACGTAGTGCATGAAGAAGTCCAAAAAATTAAATTACTTATTTCTCCATGCATAACGTATAATAGTCACAACGTATAATGTTATGATCTTTATTTAACAAAAAAAGAAAACCATGCATATCATATAATCCTAAAATATTTCATACGATAAGCGCCCTTATCGATATAAGATTAAAGATTATACTCGCACGCGACTTTTCGACCGTCTCAATTAGCGTTGTAGCAAATTGTTACTCTTCAACAGATATCGATTCGTAGCAATTTCAGCCTTAAATGTATCCTTGTTAGGGCGCTTTATGCAGTGCTTCTTGGCATATTATACGTTCTGCATGGTTTTCTTTTTTTGTGAATTCATGTTAGGAATATTATACGTTGTGACTATTATACGTTCTGCATGATGCAGAGTTTATTTTATTTTTAAACTCATGCACAACGTATAACATTATACGTTGTGAATATTATACGATATGCATAGTTTTAATTTTTTGGAAAAAAATACTATTATACGTTGTGAATATTATACGTAGTGAATACGACTCGTATATATTACATCTACATTTTGTTTTCCGCAAATGGTGACAGTTTGGTGACTTGATAAAACGGGCTTGATGCGGGATACGTTAAACTAGCTGAGATTCCCGTCTCCGCTCGGGCCGATTTAGTTTTGGAGGAAATGCTGTTTCACCTTCGCGCGTGTTATCGACAACAGCGCCACCTATATAGCAAAGAACTATCGTCGGATTTCGACAAATATTATTAAAAAATTGTGCAGTTTTTTAGTGCCATTCGACAGTATTGCTTTTAGCAACACATTTAGGCATTATTTTTATGTTAAAGTTACGTCAAGAACTGATAGATCCGCGGATTCTATCAACAAGTAAAGAATAACCCGCAATGAAACCACTGTTTTTCCGTCCACAGCAATGATTTTTTGCAAAAATCCGATATTTTAAAGTACTTCGAAAATTTACAGTCTATCAAACCTGTTAACCCTGCCTACGTAAGTCCAACTCGTCAATACATTTTGTTTTCGAAATTTTTCACGCTTTCGACAACTTTCCAGGAAATAGCGTGTACCAACAGCAATACCCCAATAATATTTTCCGAGGTGTAAATTTTCCACGCCTTGAATCTCAATAAACAAACAAACATCAATCATCATGGGTGCCAATTTCTACCTCCGGAGAAACAAATGTTTGGTATGTCGACCTCGTTTTCCAAATTCAATTTTAATGTCTCAATTCACGCACCATCGGAAGGTTTTTAACAGTTTTTTAAAAAAAGGAGGAGGTTTCTTTTTATGTATGTTCACAGATTATTATGTTATGTAATACCATGGCATTGTGACTGTAACGTGTGCGTGGATAACGAAACTTTTAGCGGGCTTAAACTCGAGCGAACGCTATCGAATGACTTGTTTTGTTGACGGACTGAAGTAACTTGACATTTTCTAGCAAGTTCTTGTAACTTTTTGTTCTTTCGAGGACTAACAACTTTCGAGAATGTTTCGTGAATGTGGTGTTTTTTTTGTCAATTTGACGGTTTTTCAATAAGATTAAGTGGTGTAAGAGGGTAAAAAACTACCAAACTCCGCTTTATAGCATGACCGACGACCTCAAGGGATCCCAGAATTTAAAAAAAACCTTGAGCTGTGAAGCTATCTATGTACGGTCTTTTTCTGAATTGTATGGTCTTTCTTCTGAGAAATTACTCCGTCCCCTTTCTACTATCGCAATGAGGAACAGGCAGGGAATGCACCCATTAACAGTCGAGCCTACCGGAATGAGAACCAGTAGATCCTTTTGATCCTTTATCTGTAGCGTCGGTAAACTGTTGAACGCACCGAGGCACCGAACTGAAGGTTCCGACACTTGAGACTGTCGTGACGGTAGCCAGGCTATAAGATTAAAAAAATTGAAGAAATTATGTTTCTATTGGCCAAGGCAAAATTTTGCACACTGACTGCGAATTAAAATATCGTAATCGTCTTTTAGGCCCTAACGGTTCCCTACTCTTATAATATTTGATATTATTAATTAACATTTTTTCATTCACTTCGATTTGTTTCTATGTCCGCATGTTTTATATGTGACAGTAAAAAAAGGTTTTTACAATGTTTATTAGTCAGTATTTTCCAATTTAACATTATAAAATAAATAAAAAAACAAAAACCTGCAGACGTAGGTCCCAAAACACTATTTTAGAATCCAAATCTCAAAAACCTAGAATAACATGTAGAGCATGTAAACAATTATCGTCCGTAGCGTGAGGAATTAATAGGATAATGACCGTTTTAAAAATAAAACTCCATTTCTTCAAGTGCGTAGATTAGATGAGTAGAAGATTCCGCGTAGTTAATTTCCTGGGTACAATCGCATTGAATCAACATGACACCTGGTTGCCATGTGATGGGCTCGGCAATTTGATGATAATACAAGAGGCTGGACAAAAGCCATCCATGTCGAGTTACATAAAAAACATCAACGCACGTAAAGGCGTATTGGACATTGGGTAATATCAGATTCCAAAACTGTTGCCTCAAATTCCGTCACGAATTACGCTCCTTAAAACTTATATATAGCACATGCGTATCACGTGTATCACGTGCTAGTGTGACATTACATTGATATTGTTAAATGTCAACAGAATACGTCCTTTATAGAGCGTCTAGCAAGCTTTGGTCGTCTTCAGCTCTCCCTCTGACGTGGGTAAATTTATATAACTGAGTTATTTTTCAACATGTCATGATTCACTTGATGAGTGATACTAAGGGGGTATTAATACCGGATTACATTCCGCTCCATGAGGGCGGAAGTGAAAGGACAGTACGCAAATTCTTTATTTTAGGGCTGATTTTTCAATAGTCACATAAACAGCCAGATAACTATTCGACGGATTTATTTACGCTTCTGCTTATCCATCCGATTTAGTAAGTCCATATGTTTATTAGTAAAATTATAGTAAGATAATTGTGATACAAGATACAATCCTCCGGCAACGACTATTCGTCTTTTGACCAACGCGAATTTGTACAATCAGTCCGATAAGTAACTATCTGAGGATTGAAAAATCAGCCCTTAAGGCGCTAGGACTAGCCAACTACTCGCGCCATACAAATGCACTTTTTATTAAATGTAATAATATGTAGTGAAACGCTTCAGCAAATCCAAATATAACTCCAGACTGATAATGGATTGTTAATATTTTTTTATTCCATCATTTATTTAAATAATAATAAAAATAAAAAAGTTGATTTTTCTCATTAGAAATCTGAAAGTAATTCGATTTCTAGATGTAAGCAAAAACAGCATATATGCATAAACAAAAAAATCCATTTGCTTTTAGATTTCTACATTTAGTCAAAAAAGTTCGGAAATGGACACCGTTTCCGCAATGTATTTTGTATAGAAAAAGGAAACATACATTAACGAAAATAGGTTGATTCCTAGACAAGGAATCATATATTGTAAGAATGACACTTATAATCGTCAGACTTAGTTAGTTAACTTGGGGTGCCTCGTCTAACTTTGCGATTTGGCTAGTACCAGGCCCTTAAGGCGCTAGGACTAGCCAACTACTCGCGCCATACAAATGCACTTTTTAACAAATGTAATAATATGTAGTGAAACTCCTCAGCAAATCCAAATAGAACTCCAGACTGATAATGGATTGTTAATATTTTTTATTCCATCATTTATTTAAATAATAATAAAAATAAAAAAGTTGATTTTTCTCATTAGAAATCTGAAAGTAATTCGATTTCTAGATATAAGCAAAAACAGCATATATGCATAAACAAAAAATTCCATTTGCTTTTAGATTTCTACATTTAGTCAAAAAAGTTCGGAAATGGACACCGTTTCCGCAATGTATTTTGTATAGAAAAAGGAAACATACATTAACGAAAATAATTAGATTCCTAGACAAGGAATCATATATTGTAAGAATGACACTTATAATCGTCAGACTTAGTTAGTTAACTTGGGGTGCCTCGTCTAACTTTGCGATTTGGCTAGTACCAGGTCCTTAATCATATAATTATATTTAGCTGAGGATAACTTATTGGTAAATAAAGAAATAGGGGTTTTTATTAATAATATTACATTGCAAAATAAATCATAAAATTAATAATTAAATAGACTTGTCAACGCGAATTTGTACTATCAGTCCGATAAGTAACTATCTGAGGATTGAAAAATCAGCCCTTAATCATATAATTATATTTAGCTGAGGCTCCCATTATTTGTTCCAAATTTTTTTATTTTTTTTTATGCACATTTGCCCCGTTTGAGCAAACACAGCATGTTACAGTTTTGTCTTTAAATTATGCTAGACGATCAACCTACAAACGTACTTGTTTTTTTACATTGAATTGGATGAAAATATGTTCGGAGTCACAACAGCAGCATTGAGCAGGCCGTCTGTCCAGTCGCCGGTACGTGGTATATACTCCAGAACTCGTCTGCTCCAGCGGCTATCGGTTCTACGGCAGATAGGCCAGCCCATTGTCAATTTAGCATGTCGATCTTGTGGGCTATGCTATTTGGGTTACTGATCTTTTCCATCAGAGAAATACCCAGATTAACACGTTGAGTGATCTGGAAATCATGGCCAAGCCACTTCTTCTGTGTTTCGGGTCCGTATGTCAATGCAGGTATGATGCGCTAGTTGAATACCCTGGTCAAGACAAGGTATAAGGCACTGCTGGAAAAAGTTGTTGTAGCTGATCAATAACCGTCCTTGTTCTTCTTCTTCAGCATTTTGTTGTCCACTGCTGGCCGTAGGCCTCCCCCAGACTTCGCCAAGTTGTTCGGTCTCCTGTTTTTCTTAGCCAGTTGTCACCTGCTGTCTGACGTATGTCGTCTGACCAACGTGCTGGCGGTTTGACGACGCTTCTTTATAATAACCGCCCACCCCAAACTAATTACATAATTTGTCCCTTTGACGATGATAAAACAATATCTACACATGCATCAACAAGGTGTACGTAAGGAACTCTACACAATATATACACACAGTATTAATACATCTTGTAGCATTGTCAACGTGATATCAACTTTCAGGCTCTTTTTCAGGCTACGTTCCTTTCGGTAACAGCTGCGCCTCGAGCGACCACGTCACGCCCCGTCACGCAATGAAAACTTTCATTTCGCGACGCGAAAGGTAAGAATCTCAGGCTATTATTTATGGAAAACAAATGTACCTACGTACTTAATTCATCAAGTGCGACGTTTGACTTGGTTCTATGCTCCTAACAATACGAAACGTTTAAAAACGTTGCTTTTAACATTTTTATATTTAATAAATCGTAACTTTAACGGTTTTAAATGGGTCGGGAGCACGGAGGATCCATCCTCCGTGGTCGGCAGCGATTACGATTAGCGGTTAAAATCAGCGATCAACATAATTATTATTATTAACATATGTACAACGCTTGAGACAACAGATTTTAATCATGCGTCGACGCTGATTTCGAAATTGCTATCCTTTCGTGCACTCGGCCCTAAGACTAAATAAAACGGGCCAAGTGCGAGTCGGACTAGCACATATAGGGTTCCGTACCATCGTTCAAGACTTTTAATTAATTTTTTTGACCTTTTTGTTGTTATCGCGGCAAAATAAATTCATACTATTACGGTAAATGAAAAAGCCGAGACATACGCACGGACGGACGGATTGGCGAACGGACGGATGGGCGGACGGACGGACGGACACCGAAGGCTTGCTTATAGGGTTCCGTCGACACACTTTGCGTACGGAACCCTAAAAACGATCCACATTTACCCGCCTTCAAGCATCCAATAAACCAGGAACCACGCACCGAGCAACGTGTACAAATTCGGGTGAACTCCTTTAAAGGGGAATCCATATTACGTTTTAATTAAATAACTGTTTGACACTACGTCAAAATATCCGGAATAGAAACTTACTCTGAATACCCATCTCTTAGAAGTGAAACGATTTAACAATCATTATACGGAAATGTCTCCAACATTTTAGGGAAATGTTTTGATATGTTATCGAATTGGAAGTGCCATTATAACATAACATTAAAGTAAATTAAAATTATAATGAGAAATTAAAATACTTCAGAATTATATTACAATATTTGTAAAACATCAATTTTAATGTACATAGAGCAAACCGCTCAGTGAAGAAGATCAAATGTTCTTTTCTGACCTCTGTGTGTGCGAGTCGGAGTTGCACACGAAGGGTTCCGTACCATCGTATAAGATTTAACACAAAAAAAACCGGTTAAGTGCGAGTCAGACTCGCACACGACGGGTTCCGTACCTTCGTACTTTTTTATTTTGCCTCTTTGTTTTTATAGCGGCAAAATAAATACACACTCTGTGAAAATTTCAGCTGCCTACCTATTACGGTTCATGCGATACAGCTCTGTGACAGACGGACGCACGGACGGACGGACGGACAGCGGAGGCTTAATAATTCCGTTTCCACCCTTTGGGTGAAAAACTATACCTGATATTTGCCCAGTTAACGACAAATAGTAAAAACAAACATTAAGAGGCCTTAATACAAGCAACGTGATACGATGAAAAAATGGTACCGAACCCTTCGTGGGCGAGTCCGACTCGCACTTGACCGGTTTTTTCTTTGCTTTGCCTTATTAACGAATATTTAACTTTTTGTTTTAAGTTCATTTAGGAAACTTACACTTTATGGTTAAAATAAAAAGAAACAATACATGCATGTAGATTATAAGATTATTTTGTAAAAATAAAAGAAACAAAATGAGCATAAAAGCATTTATACAAATAAATATTATGTCATAGGCTAATACCACGCCCACCGTCATGATATTACCCCAACACCTGGCATCTATTTCCGAAGGTATCAACCCATGATCCCTGGCATGCAACGCGAGTCGCCGCACTCCTGAGCTACGTATAACTAAGCTTCTTTCCGCCACGAGTTCTGGCGCAAGCTGTGCGCTTGCCTGTGGGTCAACTTAGTGCACTACGGGGACCAATCAAGAAATAATCCAAAAACAGTTAACCTTAATATTAGACAAATTATTAACAGGTAGCAAGAAACATTAAATTACTTAAAATTAAGCACCATAATCAGTCTAAGAAAACATTAGACATCTTAAGACCATGCATAAACATACCACTTTAACCAACCATTTTATAAAAACCACGACAGACAATTCATATCGCTGTTCTTGGCCGGTGAGTAAAGATTTTAATTTATCTTTCCTGTATCTTAAACGAGCACAGAACTCGTTTTGAGAAAAACGCCTCGTTTCGGGCTCGTTAAAATTGTTCGGCAACCCAAAAAGACTGATCACTGATGCTAACCCGCCATCACTTCAAAACGATTTATGAAAAGAATAGAAAAAAGAAAAACATTCGCGCACATACGATTGCCACGGTCATGCCTAGATCAAACGGTCAAGCAGTCGTTAGAACAAGACAACATTGGAAGCACTGCGTTCCTTAGGCGCACATACCGATGATGACAAATTGACAAGTGGGACGAAGTGCTGACAACCCCAACAATAAAACAAATATGCGCAACTATTTATGCATAACCATACCACTTTATCCAACCATTTTATAAAAACCACGACAGGAAATTATCACATCTAAATATCGCTGTTCTTGGTTGGTGAGTAAAATTTTTAATTTCTCTGTCCTGTATCTTAAACGAGCACAGAACTCGTTTTGAGAAAAACGCCTCGTTTCGGGCTCGTTAAAATTGTTCGGCAACCCAAAAAGACTGATCACTGATGCTAACCCGCCATCACTTCAAAACGATTTATGAAAAGAATAGAAAAAAGAAAAACATTCGCGCACATACGATTGCCACGGTCATGCCTAGATCAAACGGTCAAGCAGTCATTAGAACAAGACAACATTGGAAGCACTGCGTTCCTTAGGCGCACCTACCGATGATGACAAATTGACAAGTGGGACGAAGTGCTGACAACCCTAACAATAAAACAAATATGCGCAACTATTTATGCATAACCATACCACTTTATCCAACCATTTTATAAAAACCACGACAGGCAATTATCACATCTACATATCGCTGTTCTTGGTTGGTGAGTAAAATTTTTTATTTATCTGTCCTGTATCTTAAAAGAGCACAGAACTCGTTTTGAGAAAAAAGCCTCGTTTCGGGCTCGTTAAAATTGTTCGGCAACCCAAAAAGACTGATCACTGATGCTAACCCGCCATCACTTCATATCGATTTATAAAAATAATAGAAGAAAGAAAAATATTCGCGCATATACGATTGCCACAGGCATGCTTAGATCAAACGGTCAAGCAGATCGTTAGAACAAGACAGCATTTGGAAGCACTGTGTTCCTTAGGCGCACATACCCATGATGACAAGTGGAACGAGGTGCTGACAAGCCTCTAACACTGAAACAAATTTGTGCAACTGTTTACTGTTTAAGCACAGTTAAAATTAAGTGATTTATGGTTAAGGATTTATCATTACTTGTATTGCATTACGGTCAGTTTCTGATCACTGATCAAAGAGAGGACAAAACCAGTTGGTATTAACCAGTTATTGTAACCGATTGAGCAGTACAGCTTGGTGAAAATAACGAGTGTGACAGATCAGATGATTTTGAAATGGTTATCCGTGCATCTTCCATTCCAGTTTCAAGACGTACAGGAATTTTAACAGATTGGACAGTACCTTTTCACTGAATATAAGAAGTAAGTAAGAATAGAAAAAATAATAAAGATAGAAACCCATAGTTGGGAAAACAGTAAGAGAAAACAGTTATTACACACAGTTAAAAAAACACTTACAAAGATACAGTTACCTTTTATGTTTAAGGCTTACTATACTCGCTCACTATACTCTATACTACTATACTCGAGTAACCGATTTACACTATTTTAACGTTGCCAGACAATTATTGGTACTACAGTTGGATTTACTAATATTTTTTTCAGTGAACAATGTATAAATAGTACAGACAACATATAAACGCGGTTCCAAGCGAAAAATGTTTTGTTTATCGCCGAGAGTGACAGGTTTCCAGCCGATTGTGAACTATACATTAATGTGACGTGTCTGAGATGCAACATAGATGCAAGGATGAAAGAAGATTTCTTTCTCATTCTAAGTTGCATAAATTCATTTACAAGCCGTCCTATAATTCGGAACCAATGTAAAACTGTAGCAGTCGTATTCAGAGCGAACCTGTCAAAACTTAGTACGGGATAAGCACCGGAGTAACCATACAACCGGTTTAGTCCGACTTTTAATACACTACTTAATAAAGTTAGTCCGCCCACTCTGAATACTGCTGTAGGTCCCTTTCCTCTTCTAGCCGCCCGGTTGGTGCCACCGTATTAGATGAAACTACGATCGAAGCGGCAATGAAAGATTGTCAGTGTTTTCCATCCATTTCAGAGCAGCTGTGCTGGAAATGTTCTGGCATGGCACCTAATTCCTTCGGGAATGTGATGTATTTCGCTAATATCATGACTGTAGTTGAATGGTACTAGCCATCTATGTCAGGTTCGATAAAATGTCCTAATTCATAATAAACCCATATCACAATATTCAGGCCTGATGAAAAGGCAATATCATCAGCATCATCAAATGAGACATTTTTGACCTAACTTAAAACTTTTGGAGATAGTGCTGGATTTTGTAGTCGAATGTTATATTCAAAAGCCGGATCAGATAAGGTACGGCCCTGACTGCGGAGATAACAAATAATTATTTAACTGGTCAAGCTTTGTGATGCATGTTGATGCTTGTTCAAGGTTGCATAATTGGGTTCATTTTCGAATTAGAGCTTCGAAGTGATTGCTACAAGACATCAGGAACCTTCAACATACTGTCTTGTAAATACTTAACACGTGTTATAATTGTGCAGCAACGTTTGTGCCTGAGGACAGACACGAGACAGGAGGGCCCGATGTTGGCGCCACGAGTTCCGGCGGAAGTTATGCGCTTTTCAGTGCACGTGATGCAATATGGGGAACAATGAGGAGAGAGCGCAACGGAGCGCGAATCAACAAGCGACACACGAGGTAAAGGTAATGCGCCCACGGTAAAGGTATGCGGCGGCCATATTTTTTTAAATGTTTTGTATGTTATTGTTTTTATGTGTCATGTTTTCGATCGCCGTTCCCACTTCTTGGTCCGCGCATTTTGCACAAAATCAAAAAACTACCGTCATAGTTATATTGTCTTAATTGCTTTTTTTATGTGACTGGACATGGATGGCCAACATCACAAGATCTGTCATGGTATTAGCCCAACACACCACATGGGAACTAGGTATTTGTTTGATACTATCATTTGTGTGTGTGTTACATTCCAAGATTCTGCGTACGGAGGAGGATCAAAAGTAAACTGCCAATTGCTTCCATCGGCTGTGCTTGATATAATGGGCGGGAGAACATCTTTATCATCAGTCAGTCAGCGTGATTGCGTCCACTGCTGGACATACGCCTCTCCAATTTTTCTCCAGTCCTCCCGGCCCTCAGCGGTACGGAACCACTGCTTTCCTCCGACGCACTTGATGTCGTCGTCCCACCTGGCGGGTGGTCTTCCCACACTCCGTTTTCCTGTCCACGGCGCGCCAGTGCAGGTCACGGAATACATTGATTCCGTAGTACTTATGTATTCTTTATCATAACACCAATGTATTCCGATTAGGGAGATTAGGGTTCACATGCCTATATGTGAACCCTAAGAAAAACCAAGTTTTTCTACAAAAGAATAATTTACTGAGGGACCAAAAGGGCTCAAAACCAATATACCTCACTGTATTATAATCGGGTGCAGATTGTTCTTAGGTTATATAGCTAATTTTAGTGGGCACACCACTGTAGAGAGTTATTCTGCAGGATAAAATAAGCACATTGCAAGTTCAACAGTTCCCATCACATCAACCGAAGTCACATGAAATAGTAGGTAACTGAGATATTTTTTTTGAGATTTCAGAAAAAAAATTGCTGCTCGCAGCATATGGCATACGCCAGGACCTATTTAGGTGCCCGACGGCGCCCATGGGTTTTCGAACCTTCAGAGGGGGGCAGGTGCTATTCACACCACGTTTGAAGGACACCAGGTTGCAATTTGGAGGAATTCATTCCATTGTTTACCGACCCTATAAATAAAAGATCTAGAGGATCGGTGGGTTCTTATTTTTGGAATGTCGACTGTGAATTTGTGCATTTTCTCCTTGTTACACGTTGAGCGAAGGTAGGGGCAGCGTAATGTGCTCACTGTGTGGAGGCTTAGTAATAGGGTTCCGTTTTCACCCTTTGGGTACGGAACCCTATTACTAAGCCTCCACTGTCCGTCCGACCGTCCGTCCGTCCGTCTGTCACAGGGCTGTATCTCATGAACCATAATAGGTAGGCAGCTGAAATTTTCACAGAGTGTGTATTTATTTTGCCGCTATAACAACTAATAGGTAAAATTAAAAAATAATAAAGATTAAAAGGGGGCCCCATACAAAAAACGTGATTTTTTCATGTTTAATCTTGTACGATGGTACGGAACCCTTCGTGAGCGAGTCCGACTCGCACTTGGCCGGTTTTTTTTTACTACCAGAATCCGCAGTGTTGTGTGTATTCAAGGGTACGGAAAAACTTACGGAAACAAGTTGATGACTCCTCAAAAAATTCTCAAATGGTTCGTTTGACGGCTGTGTCTAGATTTCGCCGATATACAAATTCTAATTTTTGCAACAAACAATATGCGGTCTAAATAGCATGAAAAGTGGTAATTCGAGAAAACAAGGACATATTATTAATATTATGCAATAGATGGCGTTGCTCATCGGATAATTATTATAGCTAAAATATATATGTCAATGCATTTATGACAATAATGCTAATGGTACGGGTAGTGGCACAATGTACCTAATTATAATCGTAATTTGTTGAAATCTTATAACAAATGGCTCTACTTTTTCAGCTAATAGAACTGATTGTTTAATGTGCGTTTAGAACGAATTATAAAAGCCGGAGTTATCATGAAAATTTTAATATTTGAAAATTCAAATCATTAAAAATATTTATCGATGGTTTCGAAAACTAACGAAAACATTTCTGTAACAGCAAAAAAATCACTGGAGCTCCGGTTGGATAATTCATTTGTAATATTTACCCAGTTAGTGAGGTAAGAAATTACTGTACAGTAGATTTCAATCATACTAATATCATTAGTTATCCAATTGGATATTCATAAAGAAAATATCTATTCAGAGGAAAGATCTGGAGTTGATTACCTTCGCGGAATTATGTCTAACCTGCTCGTCCTTGTCTGTGGTCAAGGATAATCAGGTCATGACTATTATCTGTCTGATCGTTAACTTTAAGTGCCTGTCTATTAATGTATTATACATGTTTTTGTGTTTACGATTGTGCCTCGTTTGAACAGCTTTTTAAATTTACGAACGCGCTAGGGAGAAGGTTGGGGTCGGTAGGCGTACGAAAAATTTCCACCTCCGCCCCTGCCTACTGTTAACTCCCTATCCTTCTTTTAGCTAGACTGAACTCTTTCATAGAAGTACGCCGTTTTAAGATCAAAACCAATCCTATTAAATCTCATAGTTGGATAATTGTACAGACATGTCTTTCCGCTACATAGAAAATATCATTCGGCATTATTATACCCATACCACAGCGCCCATACGCTCAACTTAAACAAGCTCGATAGCTTAGCGATGGTCCGCAAATCTTCTGGTATGGTGCCTCGCTGAGCGTGGTTTCGCGAGGGGAGGTGGATTTGGCTATTCTGAGTACCTATAGTCTCTGAGCACAGTGAGCTTATACTGTGTGGTTTATTTTATATATTTATTTTAACACATATTATATGCAAGCAAGCGAATGATTAAATCTGACGTGTTAGTTGTATTTCATACCAAGTTAACTGGTAAATTTTAGTTCACTTGGCACGTTGTTTGGCAGTTAACATGGTACGAAATGCAACCAAACGTCAGATTTAACCACTCACTCGCTTGTTCAACGGGCGAGATAATTTACCATGTAAAAAGGCATGCATACATATATTTATTTCGTTTCTAGTTTGATATTTGGTCGAGCGTAGCGTCTCCTTTTCAGATTGGGCAAAAGAGCTTTCGTATGTCCGGCTGTTGTCCTCTACAAGTCGCATTTATCAACCGATTCTGATATTCTGTGATTCGGAGGTTCGTTAATTATATAATTATAGCCGAGCCAGATTTTGAAAATTTGAAAAATGTTGAATAAGACAGACACGCGAGGTCAACAGTAATATAGTAGTAATAATATTTGCAGGTCAACGTTTTAGGTAGAGCTTCCATCGCACGCTCTATCGCGAATCGTGCATCGCTGCATGCCCGGCAATTACGATACAATTGATTACATGTGAAATGAAAACGTGATTGCCGGCTTCTACCGCCGACAGAAGCCGCCTACAAGTCGCTTCACGTGGCGGCGCGGGACGCGGCGCGCCGCTCGTGCGGGCGGTGCGTCACAGCGGCTTCACGTTGCACGGCGCGGCCTGACCGATCCGTGAGGAAGTCCGTAGGCAGCTTTGAGACGAACTTTATATCAATTACCATGATACAGCTTTGTACAGCTCGTGGTCTAGGGGCTAGAGGACTTGCGGTCTTGAGGTTTGGGTTCAAATCCTCGCCCGGACTTTCTTTCTCTTTCTGAGTTGGATAAGTGCATTTTCGTTACGAATGCGAGCTGTTCCATGGTTCGGAACACTTGTAAAACTGTAGCTCCCCTTCCCCTACTAGGTGGTAGGGTTGAGCCCGCCCGGGTTGGTACCACCGCATTGGATGAAACTATGGTTGAAGCGGCATTGAAAAATTGTCCGTGTTTTCCATCCAGTTCAATGTAGCCGTGCTCATAAAGGGAAGCTGCTAGCATGGCACCTATTTCCCGAAGGATTCACCATTGTTTTGGGCTAATATCATAACGGTAGTTGTGTGGTATTAGCCATCCATGTAAGGTTGCATGCCAATAAGTTCTTTAATTTCACTTTACCTTTTGGACTCCGCAGGAATTTGTCCCGGATGCTAGATTCGAGAATTCCGAGGCGATTTTCGAGCCAAAATCTGTAGCGATCATACTTATCCCTTTGCAATAAGGCGTATTTGGGCGCTAAAAACTCGGTCGATATCGACTAAACGGAAGCCAAAGGTTGAACACGAACATGTGTGTACGGAGCGCAACACCGTAAACGCCACAGTAGGATTTGGCATTTGTGAGGGAAACGTATGTGGGTGAAAGTTCAATGTATGAGCCTTAGTATAGCATCTACATATTTTATGTTCCAGGGGTATATGTAGCAAAAGGATTTTTTTTATTATTATTCTTTGTATGTCCTTTTATATTTTCTTGTTCTACTTCCTTCCAGAGTTTATCAACTTGTTCATTCGACTGAATCAGCTTTCGGAGCAAAATCTGCGCTGCAGGTCTATTCCTTCAGTAATCAGGAATCAGGAATCCTGAGTATAGAAAATTACTTTTATAGCGATTTTCAAAGCGAGTTTTTCGACGAAAAACCTTGATTGATGACCTTGGTTGAACCTAGTGTTAAGTAAGAGAAAATCTTTGCACGGAATGCTTTACGCGAAACGTTCGTTATTCCAACTAATCATTTAGTCTTTTCGCAAAAAAGTAGCCAAAAATCACCAATTTAATGAGGGCATTAATTTTTTCAAGGATAATATTGAAATTACCCTTCAATTAGTTATAAATACATATGACAAAAGGTTTCACTGTAACAAACTAGCTAAAATCTTTTGTAACACCCACCATGCATAGCATTTTCATAGAAGCGACTGGCAGAGCTAGCTGCTATACTCAGAAGTCTATAATTTCATCCTAAATGTGTGCTCACAAATCAACTATCCAAGTTGTCTAATTTACCTGGAAAACTCAGTGTCGCCAAATTCGGAATATTTGTTTCCATGGGAGCCCACCGAGACGCGATATCTTGCTTCGAAGAACCGAAACTGGCCCAGACACTACGTGACAATGACAAGTGAGGTCACATTGCTTCACCTTCAAGACAGTCCTCAGAATTTCGGGTTTGTTGGCTTTGTTGAAAAATTAATTAGAAGTTCAATATAGTTAGCTGGCGCAATGATTTAAAGCGCCATATAAAACTGCTGAGTGAGTACCATTCATACAAAATGAATTAACATGAAATTCTCATGATTATTAAAAAAAGGGCAATCTTTTTTATAATTGAAACGAATTGGTTCCTGAAAGAACATTAATGTTATGTTTAAATCACGACGTGAGCGGAAATGTCGTGCCCGGGCGGCCTAGCAGAACGTACCACGACCAAATCGATGTAATTCTTCGTAAAGGTCTGATACGTTGCACCTGAAATCGTAAAGCATGTATGAAAAGATATATTCTGTAGATGAAGCGAAAGAGGTGTGCTGTGATTGTATCGTATGGCGCTCTATCATCTCTGCCTACCCCTCCGGGAAAGCGGCGTGAAGGTATGTATGTATGTTTGTAAATCACGACGTCGGTTAAGGTCTGATTTTTTTTCTTGCTGTTTATTGGGATTCTGCAGTTGTATACAAATGTTTTATGCACTAATTTGAGTTAATGGTAAGAAAAAAGAGACCTCAAACTTTTTTGAATCAACAAAATTTAGACGAAATATATTTTGTTTGAAAATGGTAGAAACATTATGAAACGTAATTTTTTTTCTTATTGTAAATTCGAATTGAGTGCACTCATCACTGGAACGGAGTCGACGAGACTGGAAAATGTTAGTTCCCTTAGCAACTAAATTTTCAGCATCGGATTTTTAACCTTAAAATATACAAGAAACTTTTTGTATAGAACACCACTCGGAAGTTAAGAGAGTACATTTTTCAAAGTTTTTTTTTTTATTTACTGGAATATTAAATACTTTCTATTATGCTTTGAATTATATGAAACATTTTTAATAAAAATGCGTGCAAAATCAAACATCTAACAAATTTTTAAGACATATGAGAGAAGCTACGAAGATTTTAAAATATATTCCGGAAAACAATAATGAAATCGGATATGTTTTGATGTACAAAACACAGGGTTCTCCTGTGGAAAACTGCGCGTACCGTACCATCTTTGTATGTTAATAATGGGCGATTCAATTTCAAATTGAGCCACAATTTTACAATAAATTTTATATTAAACATTTTCTACTAAGCACAGTCTTATATACTTATAAAGGTATCATTAACAACCGTATTTCTTAAAATTTACACTCAATTCTAATACACATCAAGTATACAATATACATAGTTATTTTGACAGTATTTTTTTGCTATAATTTAATATGTCCATACTTTGTGGTTCATTCTGCATAGCTAGAATTCGAAAATATGAATTTTCTTTATTTAAACAAACATTACATCAAACAAAAATTTTTTTATACACAAACTAGGACAAAAACTGCTTCTTGTGTCTTATATGGATCCAATAATGTAGAATGTAGATTATTAAACGAAATACATAATTAATACTGGATGAGTGGCAGAATGAGGGGCCGTAGATGACTAAATTGTTAGAACTAAACCCACAGTTGGTAGATCTGATAATTTTAGTCCACCATTTCTCAATATTCATAAATTAATAGTAATTTCAAGAACATCGTTCTTTTATTTTCATTTAATAATGGGTCCCCTCTATATCATAAAACAATATTAAGTGAATACAATTTCGTATCAATAATGACGAGGGTTCTGTACACCCGAACTGGTAGTAAATAATTCATTGTATGCGTTGGTTAGAATCTCATACTCGTACAAGAATCTTATTCATACATTATTGCAGAAGTCAATTTAAAGGGCATTTAAAGGGTAAATATTATATAGTTTTTTTTAGCTGTAAGAATAATAATGCTTTTGTATTTTGACTCTTTGCTTAGAGGCCAGAACAGAAATAATAGTATTAAAACTAAATCGTACAAAGGTTTTACAAAATTTTCTTGTTGCCGCTGGAGTATTCCTTGCTTGCGGTGACGCTGAGTTCGGGTCTCCTCTTTCCCTAAAATATGGTTGAGAGAGGCGATGGCTGTGCCCGGCGTGATGCTTGTGAACGGGTGCTGGTTGTGGAGACTGGCCTGCTCCAATTGGCAACATGGCGGGCAAGGTCTTTACAAATAAACTGATTTTTGTCATGAACTGTTGCATACGACATGTTTCGTTAGTCAAAACTAAATGTATCAATCAGGTCGGGCCTGGAGCCCAGTGGACAAAGCTGATAATTCCAAATCGGAATAATTGGTTTGAATCTGACTTCGTTCACGTTTTTTTGTGAGATAAGATTTGTGAGATACATTTCTTATTTCGATCGTATTGAATCAGAGACGGCCATGATGGCTCTTTTTTCGTGATTTACTCCTAGTTAAATATAACCATACAAAAACAGTGGTAGGTGCTGAAATTTAGTCGGGAATTTCACCTGTGTATTCGTATAGTATTTACGTTAAGGCGCTAGGACTGGCCAGCTACTCGCGCCATACAAATGCACTTTTTAACAAATGTAATAATATGTAGTGAAACGCTTCAGAAAATCCAAATAGAACTCCAGACTGATAATGGATTGTTAATATTTATTGATTCCATCATTTATTTAAATAATAATAAAAATAAAAAAGTTGATTTTTCTCATTAGAAATCTGAAAGTTATTCGATTTCTAGATATAAGCAAAAACAGCATATATGCATAAACAAAACATTCCATTTGCTTTTAGATTTCTACATTTAGTCAAAAAAGTTCGGAAATGGACACCGTTTCCGCAATGTATTTTGTGTAGAAAAAGGAAACATACATTAACGAAAATAGGTTGATTCCTAGACAAGGAATCATATATTGTAAGAATGACACTTATAATCGTCAGACTTAGTTAGTTAACTTGGGGTGCCTCGTCTAACTTTGCGATTTGGCTAGTACCAGGGCCTTAATGTGATACTATGGAGTAATATTATAACCACAGAATCAAAATATACCCTAGGTATAATATCAAACATCCATACCCGATGGTTAAGATAAAACGATGTTGAGTTTCTTAGAATAAATGTTTCTATATAGTAACTACACCCACTGCAGTGAAGAAAGTCGGTAAACGGAAATGTTTGTCCTAAGTATTTCGAGCTAAAACGGAAGTATTTTTCCTGTTTTTCTTAGTTTATTTTCGGTGTGTTTTGCTAAAATGTGAAAGAATTTGTTTGCAGCTCGCGTACTGACGTCAAAGAATTTTCCATGTTACCATAGAAATGTTCACAGTGTTATTTACTTTTCATTAGTTAAATAGCCAGCTAAATCTTTTTTTTTTTGCTTAATGTAACCTAATTTAGAACTGAGCAAACGTAAATTGGATTGCGTACGAATGGTTCCATGTTCCACGATTAAAATATGCGTCAGTACCTTAAGGTTTTCCAGACCGAAGTCATTACATCGGTATGACGAGTCATGGCACAAAAAAATCCAAAGAATTATATTCTAAACTTACGAATACGGTGCACGTTTTTTCTTCACGAATTTGAAATATATCTATTATGAAAGAAAGAAAGAAAGAAAGAAAGAAAATTTGTTTATTCAAAAAACAACAAAATAATAGGCATATAACTAATAACAGTAGTACAATTGCACTTTAACTATTTAAACAATAATACAAACAAAACAAAAATACAAATATTGTAGATATAAACAGAGAAAAAAGTTAAAAAAAAGATAAGCATGGGATGTGCAATCTTAAAATTATAACATATTATTGTTGTTACGTGAATGGGTTAGGAGGCTCAGCCCGTAATCGCCTGTGAAACAGTATGCTTCACAGACGGCGCTGTTTTTCAGCCACCACCCTATACATATATTAAGGTTTAAAAATGGGAAATAATTATTTTCGTGTCACCGGTAGTGTAGTGACGAGGCAGCTATTGCGAGATATACATATATTATGTGTGCTGTTATATTGGGGTAGGTACATGATTAAAGGATATGTGCATTGTAAGGGAGTGTTTAAGTTATGTAAAGAAGAAAAAAAAAAATTTGTAATTCTTATGTGTAAAGATAAGTGATTATGAGTTATGCTGACGAGCCAAAAGCCACGCTGTGACTATTTTTTTGAAAGTATTTGATGTTTTAGCCTCATGAGCCGGAGGGGGCAGGTCATTCCATATCTTGGAAGCAGCGAAGCGAAAGCAACCTTTGGTGGCAACCTTCGAATGCCGCGGTACTATCAGAAGGTAGCTTCTGGCTCTCGTCAAATAGTTGTGTTGGTCTTTTGACCATGTTAACTTTTTAAGTAAGTAGCAGGGTTTTTAAATTCTAATGACATTCGCTGTTAGATTTGCTAGCTTCAATATTCGACGGCTTTTCATTTTAAGAATGGCATGTTCATGTATATAAGGAGTGATTTGAGCTCGTCGTGGTATGTTGTAGCAAAATCTCATGCAGGCGTTTTGGATTCTTTGGACTTGTTATTCAGTTTTTTTTAGCAGACGCGGTCCGTATACTACGTCTGCATAGCCCAGAGGTGCTAGTACGAGCGATTCTGTGAGCGTCCTGCGAACGTCTAAGCTTAAGAATGGTCTTATTTTATATAAACTTCTTAGTGCTGCAAAGCATTTAGCAGCTTTGCTGTCGATGTGAGTCTGAAATGTTAAATGTGAGTCAAATATTAAGCCCAGATTTCGTGCTTGTGTGACCAAAGGAATAGTCTGATTGTTGATCATTATAACTGGCAAGTTTTTTTTTATTTCTTTGGTTTGCTTTCTATTTCCCAGGATGATGAGTTGACTTTTAGCTGGGTTAATAATCAGACTGTGACGTTTTGTCCAGAGAAACATTTCATTAAGGTCTTTGTTTAACTTATCTGCGCTTTCAATTACATGATCTTTCAGGATTGATGAGCTTATATAAATCTGTGTATCGTCGGCGTACATGTGTGACTGACAATGTGTGAGAGACTTCAGCATATCCGCAGTATATATTGCAAAAAGGGTCGGGCTTAATACGGAACCTTGGACTACTCCTCTTTTGACTGGTAAAGCTTGAGAAAGCATTGTCTTGCCATCAAAATGTATTGTTGAAACTACCTGCTCACGGTTACTTAGGTAGCTCGTAAACCATCTTAAAGCATTTCCAGTGAATCCATAAAAACGGAGTTTAAATACATATATATACAATGTGTTTTATAGGCATCTAGCCGGCCTTGTTAGCCCAAGCTGTCTGAAATAAATGTTGAGTTAAAAATTATATATAACTTCTGCCATGTTGTAAGCAAATTAATTAAATACTCTACATACGATGACTGAGGGCAAGTGAACGACTCTTCTGCTGGGGGGTTACTATGGTAAATAACTCACCAGGTGAACCGTGGGGCTACCATTCCAAGTTAACTCGCTAGGTGAATAGCAAGTAAACAGGCAATAGAGTGACCATACTTCCATTCAAACGACGTGCTATTCGGCCAAGTAAACTGAATTTTACCAGTTGAACGAAATGTAACGAAACGACACTCTCCTGCCTGTTCACTTGCTATTCACCTGGCGAGTTTTTTACCATGGCCCCCCGACCATAGATTGATTAAATCTTAAGTTTAGTGGTATTTCGTACCACGCCAACTACTAAATTTCAGTTTACTTGGCCGAATAACACGTCGTTTGACAGTTATCAAGGTACGAATTGAAGCTAAAACGTCAAAGTTAATAACTTTCTTACCAAGGGACTTAACCGGCTTAAGATGTGAGAAAACATGTGAGCGAATTCAATCTATTTAGCACCAGTCAAATGTGGATGCCAAATATTCTACCCAGTAAAAGCGCAGCAATGACATGAACGCATAAGAATTGTGCAACATTGATATAATTCCCTCAAATATGTTCTCACATCTTACGCCGGTTACCCCCGGTTTACCTGTTATTCATCTGGTGAGTTAACCTACCACAGTAACCCCCCTGGCCAGGCATCACACCGAGCGTCCAGAATGACGGAAAGGAATAGAAAGGGCTAGTTGAGCCCAATAATAGTGGCGAGATCGGTTTTTTTTATACGACCTGACATGGATGGCTAATACCACACAACTACCGTTATGATATTAGCCCAATACACCACAATCCCGAAGGAATTAGGTGCCATGCCAGGATCTTCCCTTGCACGGCTACATTGAACTGGATGGAAAACACGGACAATTTTTCATTGCCGCTTCGACCATCTTTTCATCCAATGCGATGGTACCAACCCGGGCCGGCTTAAGCCCTACCACATAGTAGGGGAAGGGGACCTACAGTTTTACATGGATTCCGAACCATGGAGCAGCTCGCATTCGTGAGGAAATGCACTTATCAAACTCTGAAAGAGAAAGACAGTGGTGCAAGTTGGTATTGAACCCGGGCCTCTGGTACGCTAGGACAGTCCCCGCGCCACTAGGCTAGGAGCCGCTCAATACTCATAATATCTGTGAGACTACGCTTCATACTCACTTTAAGAAATAATACGCTTTGAAAATTAATATCTCTACAATACGAGATGATAGAAAAGTATTTACTTTTTATCAGGACTAATATTACGAAGCGGACTTTCAGCAGTACTGTCTGAAGTTGCAAAAAGAATCCATTGATATTTGTCATCTGTTGAAATAGTTACTTCTTCCCTGTGCAAACCACACAGATCTTATCTGGTATTTTCACCTGAGACAGGTAAGGGTTTTTCAGCTCGTCGGAGCTACATAACGTTGTCCCTCCGACCCCTTTCTACCCTCGCTCAACGCGGAACAGGCAGGGAATGCGCCCATTCACTGTCGACATTCCAAAAATAAGAACCAATCGATCCTCTCTCCCAACTAGATCGTAGGCTCCGTACACAATGGAATATACTCCTGCCGAGGTATTTCCCATAAGGCATAACCTGGGGTCCTTCTAACATGTTTTAAAGAAGCCCCTGGTTGGCCGGAATGGTTTTCGCTGCTCCAGTTAAAGTTCAAAAGACGTTAAACGTGAAAAAAAACGTGGCCTGTCTAAAATGAGCACATGCTCTGCAGAACTTCACGTGGCGGAGCACGCCGAGATGTAGTACGGGTACCCGCATCTATTAATACGATTTCCGGTCTGCCTCTATCACCATATACAGGGGGCCTTTTTTTACGACAGCAGCAATAAGAAAAAAATTTTTTTTTTCAAATATTCATATTTGTGTCATCGGGTACCTTCTCAAATAGTATAATTGGCAACATAATTTTAATTAATTACGAATTAAAGACGACAAAGTTTAAGAATTTTTATCAAGTGTTATATTCCTAGCTAAGGGTTTAAAATGCTCGTATACATTAAAAACTTACATGTAATAAAGGTATTCAGACTTACCATGACACAAATTCCATCCTCGACTTACACTATAAAAATACTTATTTAATGTTACTCAGTTTACTCTTTTTCTAATATTATAATGGAATATTTTATTTATGGATTACTTATTTCATACATAATATACAGAAGACGCTATCTTAACTTAATCAAAATGTTTATTCCTAGCAAACCATTTCACCACGGGCCAAACGGTCTATCGGAATGGTATTAATCCACTTAGATATAGTTAAATGTGAATACTGTATTGTGTATGATGATGGATACAAATAAAAAAATAAAAAAAATAGGGCTGTTTTTCTAGTAGAAATTGCTATCAACAAAATCGCAGTAAAATTGTGATAGCTTGGTAAAAAATAATTGTCACTTCCATTCAATTGTGTTGATACTTCAGCCCTACACAAAATGTATGCGAAGGACGGTTTTTTTCAATCTTACCCCAAAACGTTATCGCTTCGAGCCGTTACATGGTTCGGAATCCATCTAAAACGGTGGGTCCCTTTCTCCTGTAGGTAGCCCGCCCGCCCACCATCTAATTGGATGAAAAGATGGTTGAAACAGCAATAAAAAGTCGTCTGTATCTTCCATCCAGTTCAACGTAGCCGTGCTTATAAAGGGAAGGTTTGGCATGGCACCTAATTCTCTCGGAAATACGATGTATTGGGCTAATATTCCGACTATAGGCGTGGTATTAGCCATACATGTCCTTTGGAAATCCATCCATGGATTTCCAGTGAACCAGAGACCAGTGAAGTTTCTTTGCAGCAATTCTTGGCAGGTTCTTCTTCACTGGTTGATCGAATCCGCGGATTCGATCAAATTGTGACATGACTTAATGTAGTTTGACTACTCGAAGTTGTATAAATAAATGTAATGAAATTCAAATTAAAGAAAACATTAAACATTCTGTAGAATCATATGAACATTTATTTTTATTCACTCATTTCATTGTATGAATGCAGTTAGGTAGTTCGTTTCTTTTATTTTCAATGTTATTAATTTAACTTGAATAATACCAATTTTTCGTCGCAACTTCACTGGTCTCTGTGTATTTATATTAACTATTTTATCTGTATATATCGACTGTTTGTTACGCAAATAAAAAAAAATAAGATTAATTTATTTATTTTTTAATAAAAAAAGAATCCGCCTATACATAAACATTTTATCGACGGTCGTCTCTCGTCCCTAGCTCCCCCTTCCTTACTGGGAAGAAAACCTGCAGCTGAGTCCTAACTATATTTGGTTCATGTCGAAGCGCTTGAGAAAATGTTTTTCTTTGCCCTGGAAAGTGTCTCCAATCTAGAGGAGTTTTATCCCATGTGCCCTATACAGTTGCCTACCGAAATAACGATACGTGTTTTCAAGTGTTTATTCATAAAATGACCATCAATGACCTGGTTTTATTTTATTTTTCCACCTCTTAGTTTCGTCACTTGCACTCCACGAAGTAGTAAAATTGGAAAACATTTTTTCCACACATTTTCACATTTAATTTAACGAATCGTTAGTTGAATCCAATGTCTAATTACAAACGATGAACGCTAATAAAAGAAGTCAGTATTTTTTCACACAATCTGTAAATTTTGATATTACTAGCATTGAGCATGATTCAAAATGTCTTCGTTAATTTTTATTGTAACTTTAAGTTTGTATGATGTAACACAAATCATTCGAATCACGAGAATAGTTTGTTTTGAAGAAATGTTTGTCCCTTAACAATATAAGGCAGTGGCATTGGACATCTCCAAAGCTTTTCACCATGCTTGGCACCGGGGCCTACTAGGCAAGCTCTCGTCCTTCTGCATTGAGCTTTGCTCATGGGTCGCCAGCTTCCTGTCGGGCTGCTTCTTATAAGTTGCCATTGATAATGTGAATTAGGACGACTTCCCGATCATCACTGGTGTCCCGCAGGGCTCCGTGCTGTCACCAACGCTATTTAATTATTGAATGTCCCTAGGCATGATTGACAGTTACGCTGATGACAGTACGGAGCATGCAGGGTATGTCTAGGATTGGAGGAGCAGAGTTGCATCTATGGTAAATAAGGTGGACACAGTTCTCAAGAAAGTAGTTAACCGGGGCCAGCAGAACCTTGTCGCCTTTAACGTTCGCAAGACCTAATACTGTGTTTTCTCTGCCAAGGTAGAACCCTTTCCGTTACTAGCAAGTTTCCAAGGTAACAACGTCGTACCTTTCTCGGTGCACCTGGACATACTGGGCTACAACATCTCCAAATACGTAAGTTTTCAATAGGTTCAAATAGGTTTACATCTCAAAAACTGGGGATCTTATAGCGTTACAGAAGGTTCTTTTCACCTGTACAAGTACTTCTTCTTTATAATCACAGATAAGACCAGTGATAGAATACTGTAGGATGGCAGTCCCCAGTACCTGTTGGCGTCCTTGGACTCAATTCAGCGCCTAGCGATCCGTTTTGTTGGGGACCTAAAACTAACCGATGGCGTGGAGTCCTTGAGCCACAGACGGTTTTTGGGGTCAATCAGTCTTTTATACAGGATTTTGCTCTATGGAACTTGCATCCCTTCCTCCCTTCCTACCTATGTTTATCCGGAGCACCCGCCGCAAAGAATCAGAGCGCCCCCTTGTGGATAGGCTTTTGAGAATGAACCATTTAAAAATTAGTTTTGGTCTGCTACATATCCAATTCTATATTTTATACAATATTTAAATAATTAAAATTTCTTATCGAAGTAAAATTCTAAAGTAATAATTGACAGGAAATCTAATGTAAAAAATTCAATGTACCGGGCGGCACGTGGATGGTTCGAATAAAAACATTTTCATTCTCACATTGGTGTTGTTTTCATGTTATTCATGAAAACTTAAGAGCCTCATTATCATAATTAAGCATAAGGCACTCAAGGCACTTAAGAGAGGCTGAACTATCTATGGCTAAACCTTAAGGTTTCGGTGTTGCGAAAACAAAATTACTATGCTCTTTTAGGTCGCATCACAAAACAGCTTGATCTACATTGAGTAACCCTAACAAAGTTAAGCATCCTGAAATATTAATATGATACGGGTAAGTGTGCACAATGACATAATATCCAATGAATGACAAAATTTCTAATAATAACTTTCGCTCTTATTTTAATAATTCATGATGTTTTTTGTTGTTTACTCCCGCTTTCTACTACCTTCCTACGCATTGCCCCTTACTTAAGTCGCAGTAAGATGTAAGAGTTTGGGGTGGAAGGTCCCGTAATCGCTTATGCAAATAGACAGTTTTCGTTGCCCGCACGAAGCGAGCCTTGGCCACTCGACTTCGCTTGTTTTATCAATTTTGTCCAATTTTGGCCCAATTCTCCTGAATAGTGTCGTTTAAAAGCTATAAATTTTTTTTCAGTAATTCCATTGAATGGAATGCTTGTTTACAAACAAACCTTTACATTAGCATTAGGGGGTGCCTCCGTTATTTGAATGGTGATCTAGTTCCATGCAATAGCTCGTGCATGTTTCCTCAGTCAAATTAAGAAATATTTTTCGGAAATTTTGCACCATAATTAAATAAACTGAGTGCTACGTCTGTACGTTTTTGTTTTTTTTATTACTTGATTTGTATCCATGATATACGACTCTTTGTATTTCAATATTTTTAGAGGCTTATATCACGGATACAAGTTAATTTGGCAAAACAAAACATACAGACGTAGCTCTCACTTAGCTTAGTTTATTATTATTATAGTATATACTAGCTGCGGTGCCTGGCTCCGCTCGGGTTAATTTCGGACTGAATTATTTCATGGATAAAAAGTTGCCCAAAGCGCTGGTCCAAAAGGCTTGTCCAGGACAATGTATGAATCTACCAAATTTAATCAATATCAAAAGATTTAATGAGAAACATCCAATCGGTCCCATTTAGAGCTTCAAAAACATTTGGTGAGCATTTCGGTTTGTATGACAGCCACACCTTAGCGGAAGCGGAACTGAATTATATTTAACCCATCCCGATTCTCGGTTAGTCAAATGTATGTGTACTAAGTTTCATTTAATTCGGATGATTGGTGTAAGAGTTATGGAGGAACATACATACATACATACATAAATGATTTCTAAAAATCGTCAATTAGGTTTTAGTACCATACATAGAGTCTACAAAAGCAGTATCTTATTAATTATTTAACATTAAGTTACTCCATGAACACACCTTACAGATTTCTTTTTAGTATCGATATTTAAATTATTAAAACCAATGTAAAAATCTACAAGTAGTTATGAACACACAAGCTACCTACTTAAAATACATCAGTTTAAAGATTATTTATTTCTCTTAAGAACAGAACATTCACTTACAGAGAATAATGAGTTAATTACATTAAAGTTTGTTACGGTTACCTTAGATATTTAACATTAATCGGCAAGGAAGAACGATTTTACCATTTTTTTAAACACTTGAAATGATATTTCTCTTGTATGGCACTGCCCTCCTTTTGTGTCCCACGAAACGGATACCGGTTCACTAAATACACAGATAAGGTCGTTGCGTCCGTATTATGTGTGTGTATTAGCTTACTTTAGAAAATCTAAATGTGCTTGGCTGTAGATGGTCATATCCTAGATTTTCAATTTGATTAAAAAATAATTTAAGTTACTTGATAATCAAAGTCTTAGAATACTCTTTCAACGTTCATATAGGTTGGGGAAAAAGTTTCTTCGCATTTTTTAAGAAAATTCAAAACATTTTTTAATATGGTTTATTTACATTTAACTAAAGTATGTAGGTACCATTTTGTTCGATAACTTTTTGCCATCTTGTAGGTAGGGACATGATCCCATTGCTATAGAAATATTGGGACTTCTGATCAATATACCGCGACAAGTGGTTTTGGCAGTCCTCTCGTGATGTTAACCTGACACTGCCTAAAGCATTCTGAAGAGACCTAAACAGGTGGAAATCTGAAGGTGCAAGGTCAGGACTATACGGCGGATGCATTAACACCTCCCACCCAAACTCTCTTAGTTTTTGCTGAGTGGCTAAAGATGTGTGAGGTCTAGCGTTATCATGATGAAAACCCACACCCCTTCTGTTGATTAATTCCGGCCGCTTTCTCTCAACTTCTTGCTTTAATCTCATCAGTTGTTCGCAGTAGAGTTCAGAATCGATGGTCCTGCCTGGTGGTAACAGCTCATAATGAATAATGCCCTTCCAATCCCACCACACACACAGCATCACCTTGTTGCGAGCTAACCCGGGTTTCGCCACAGTCTGTGAAGCTTGACCGGCCTTTGACCACGACCTTTTTCGCACGTTCTTGTCGTACGTGATCCACTTTTCATCACCAGTTATCAGCTTCTTCAAAAATGGTTCGGTTTCATTACGTCATAATAAAGAATCACAAATGAGTACACGGTTCATTAGGTTTCTTTCAGTGAGCTCGTGAGGTACCCAAATATCGAGCTTTTTTGTGTACCCAGTTTTTTTCAAATGCGCCAAAACTGTTTTGTGGTCAATTCCTAGTTCTTCAGCTACGTCGTAACTACTGATATGCCGATCTTGCTACACTTTTTCAAAAATGGCATCCATTTTATCCGTAATAGGGCGACCAGAGCGACGTGCATCTTTGACATCAAAATTTCCGGATTGAAAACGCTTAAACCAAATTTGTGCTACTCTCACAGACACTGCACTAGGTCCATAAACATCGCAAATTTTTTTCGCGGCTTGCGTTGCATTTTTACCTTTTTTGTAGTTTTTTTTTTAAATGTATCGAATTTCTTCATTAGATTCACTCATTTTGACAGTACGAAAAACAAATGAGAATCACACATTTTCCTAATTTTAATTTGGAATTATGTTCTTTAAAATTTAAACTTTCAATGATACCAAAACCAGCCAGATACAAATAGTATAGCCAAAGAGATTTTATTACAAGTTCATACATACTATAATGCGAAAAGACTTTTTCCCCGACCTATTATATATTTTGGACAGAAATAAGATTTTATTATTTCTGATCAAATAACATTACCTACTAGGAATGTAATGTCAAAGCTGATCTCTATAATCCAACTGAATTTTACAAAAATCAAAATGTTTGCTAACAAAAACAGCTACATTGAACTAGATGGAAAAACGGGCAATTTTTCATTGCCGCTTCCACCATACTTTCATCCAAAGCGGTGGTAACAACCCTGGCGGGATTAACCCTGTCATTTAGCATTAGAAGGGGACCAACCATTTTACATGGATCGAAATTTCAAGAAAATGCACTTGTCTAACTGAGAAAGTAAAATAAAGTGGTGCATGACCGGGCGAAGATTTGAACCCATAACCTCTCGCATAAGCGGCAAGTCCTCTAGCCCCTACACTGCAGGCTATAAGCCTGTAACTAGTCAGCCTATTCCCGGAATATCCCGTTATCAGGAATCAGGAATTGAAAACCGCTTTCTAACTGATTTGTTCGACGGAATCTTTTCGACAAGAAAAGATTCCGGGACTTAGGTTTCCTGATTCCTTCGGATTCTTGATTGCGGAATTCCAGGAATAGGCCTGCTGTGCAGGGATAAGGTTGTCCTGAAACGTCGTCTCTTTCATTCTATCGCGGCATGTAAGCAGGTTATGTCGGCGCGATCGTTAATTCGATACTAAATCCTTCTCTACGCGCAACCCCGCAATGCGCTCTCAACTGTGCGGGATTCATAGAATAGCATGTATTGTATTGCATTGTTTATTCATCATCCATAGACATTACACTGAACTCGGATTTGTCATGTTTTAACATTGGCCAGTTCATCAAAACAAAACACAGCTAAGAAGAACTGGAAAGAAACTCCGCTGTTTTTTTTTTTCAACGTTTGCTTAGTTTAAATTTACAAAAGTTTTTGTCAATTTTTTTAACAAAAACAGAGGTAAAACAATATATAAGAAATAGAATATATATATATATTAAAATAGAAGATATATTAAGATGAATTCACAAAAAAATACAATTCATGCCGTATGGAACAGTTCATGACAAATATAAATTGATTTGCAAAGACTATCCCCACCAACTAACAAGTTGCCAATTGGAGCAGGCCAGTCCCCACAAACAGCACCCGTTCACGAGCATCACGCCGGGCACAGCCATCACCTCTCGCGACCATATTTTAGGGAAAGAGATAACCCGAACCAAGCGTAAGCGATGCACTGCTCCAGTGGCTACACAGCCCAGAAAAGATAAATGTCGAAAGTCAGCGAAAACTACAATGTGGGAATAATAGACTAGGAGGTGGCGACAAAAATGGTAACGATAACGTAAATGGCTGAAACTGGGTTCACAGGACAAAAACCAACCCTCTGAAGCTAAATGTGTCAGTCTGCCTGTGCCAAGTGGTTGCGTGACAAAAAATATATATGATAAGGTAAATGGCTGCAAATAACGAAGCATGAACATGTCAGTACACACTTGCTTAGCAATACCAAAACTAAACAAAGCTTTGGTTTAAATTCGTAGTTATAGGCGATTTAGGTTACAGATATAACTTTAGGTATATTTAAGTATTTAATTAAAAAACCGACTGGTTATTGTTGTATAAATAATAGATATCGATATTTCTAGACAATCAGTATATTCATAAACAGGTACACACTAAAATATATTGTATATAGCCAATCTAGATAACGCAACTACTTGCCACAGACAGACCGACATATTTAGCATCAGAGGGTTGGTCTCTAAAGTGTGAACTCGGATTCAGCCATTTACCTTATCGTGAACAAAAATGACGTGACCTCCCGGAATATAAAAGAAGGCATGCGGATGGGTGTGAGACAGCGAACATGGAAGTACAGGGAATTAGTGGAAAATGTCTAACCATAGTTAGTTAGATCGCTCACGAATACGCGCAACATCGAATATTTGTTGCATTAAATACCGTCCTGTGAAGATCATAAGTGTTCTTTATTTTATTTTATTAAGGAAATCAATAGCAGTAATAGTTGTATTTAAAAAATAAACGAAAAATAACCCAATTTTAGTTTTTTAACTGGACATGGATGGCTAATACCGAACTGACCGTCAGCTATTAATAATAATAATAGTAATAATAATAATAATAATAATAATAAATTCTTTTAATTCAGATCCACGATCCATATAAATTACAGTAAATTAAATAAAATTAAATAAAAGTCATATGCAGCAAACATTTACATACCATTAGCCTTACACACCACATGGGAACTAGGCGCCATGCCTGGACCTTCCTTATATTGCTCGGCTACATTGAACTGGATGGAAAACACGGACAATTTTCACTGCCGCTTCGACCATCGTTCATTCAAGGCGATGGTACCAATCCGGGCGGGCTTAAAGGGACCTACAGTTTTACCTGGACTATGAACCACGGCCAGCCTCAACGGTTGAAAATGGTTGCCCATCCATCAAGGCGTCGCTCACTGGGCTACCGAGGCTGAAATTTCTCAATATATAACATAAAAAAAATACAGTCAGTGACAAAAGAAAATATTTATTATCTTAACAAAATTGGCATAGAATAATGAAAACATATGTAATACACAGTATTACTAGGGCTATAGGTACTTTTAGTAGTTCTAAAAATACGCGAGGTGGGACTGTAGGAGAAACCAAAATTATGGGTATGCAGCAAGTAGCATAAGTGTCAGCACTTACAATTGCCCTGATCTACTCGCTCAGGTAGGTCTACACGTGCCATGCAGACAAACATGCTCGACGTCACTGTTTCATGTAGGAAGATCTAAAACAAAAGCTGGTGTCCGTGCACCAATCCGCACAATGTGCGATAGCTACAACAGATATTTAACATCCATTTATTTATTTTGCAATACAGCTCCCACCTTCAAAAAACATGTCCGTCACCTGCTGGATAATTGTGATAAGTAGTGTATTATTTTATTTTATATGTTGACTTGTGCCTCTTCTAACTTTATGCTTTTAATGCTAATCACTTTTTAGTAAAACCTTTAATTTAATCTGCTAGACATCCAGGCATCCTAACGATTCTTCTTAAGGTGGCCCAACCCGCTCATCTCCCCATACAAACGGGGAAATAAGATCACGCCCATATTTCTTATCAGAGATCCCGAATTTTGCTCAAAAGAGCTTTATTTAATCGAACTAGATGTCTGATGACCGTTAGCAATGTAAAATTGTGTTTGGTTTCTAAGTTATAAGGTCCGAAAATTCGAATTTTTCGCGCGTTTTATATAATAACTTTGGTGGTTTATTACGCAATGATAAAGTAAGAAAATCTTAAAAAGATTTGTCATCAGACATAGCTTATTTAATCAAGATTTATAATCTATTTGGTTTTTGTTATATTTTTGACTACAGCGGTCGTGGTTTACTTTTAGCTATAAGTCGTTTTGAAATCAAAATTTTCGTAAATCTTACCAAATCATACACTATGCACATTATCTTTTTTGTGGACATGTTGCATCTTCCTCATCACGGAGCCTGTCTTTTTCGTTGAAACAGAGAAGGTCCCAGAGCGCAACAGCACGGTTTTGTACCGTGCCCGCGATTGAGTTCGTCCCGCCGGGTTGGGCCACCTTAAGCATATGTAATGTTCTGTGTTGCTTCATCTAGTGTAAATATTTATGTTCTACATTATGTGTTTTCGAGGGAAGCGTAGTGGAGGCAGGCGTAGTCTAATTTTAATTTATAATATTTTATTAATGTGTCATTGTAACCTGTTCTCTGTTCTTCTCCAAATAAATAAATAAATAATAAATCAAAGTATCGAAATTGGTAGACGCAATACCCACGAAGGGTATGTTTTGCTGGTTCGGGTCCAGCCTTCCATTATATCGTAAAGTAGTTCCTTTCACAGCTCTCTTTCTTTAATTAAAATGTGCTTGCTTCACGGTCCATTATACATGCTTGTTGTTTCTTCTATTTCTCAACCGACTTAAAAAAGTAGAAGGTTCTCAATTCGTCTGTATGTTTTTTTGTTTGTGTTTTACTCGATATCTCCGCAAACTGTCAACCGATTTGAATACTTATTTTTCTCATTAGTAGTGTATGTCTCAGGGACCCTCTCTATCATACATTGTTTGAAAGAATAGCACTCCTAAGGGCGGGAAATACTAACAAAACTGTTTTAAAAACATTGAACCGACGCCAAGCACCCAGGAGTAGCGGTACAAAAGCACATCTTTGAATGTATGTTGGACCCCTTCTGTGCTCTTGTACCGCATTCTACTTCAAGTTGCTTAAGTCGGTTCAATGTTTTTTAAAACTGTTTTTTTTTCCTATCATAGTGCACCCCGTGCATTCAGCTGAAAGGTTGCGACATGACCTAGCCCCACTTCCCGGACGCACGACTGCAACGGCACGGCCTTCTCTCGCCCCGGATCATATTGGCGCAGATTACAAGGACCTCAATGTAGTACTAGCCGATGTACCCGGCTCCGCTCGGGTCAATGTCGTTTTGGACTGGTCGGGCTGAACCTGTGAATTTGTGAAACACAAAGACCGACACACATATTTTCTAAGCGTTATATTATCACTTATATTAAGATTTATATGTTATTATGTTTGTATTATATATATACTATTATAATATCATATAATATTTGTATTTATAATATTTAAAAAATCCTTTTCGTGGATAACTGTTGAATCCAGGTAATAAACCATCATTAATTTGAGTTTCAGCAACATATACATTTGAAGCATTGTAATCAGATTTTGAAAATAATCTGAAAAAGTTGATCGGGGAAGCATTGTGTCGATTTTAATATAATCGAGAAATTCGTTGGCTGACGAAATTGTGCGGATAGCTCAGTTGGATAATGATTCGAATCCTGCTTCCGACCAAAAACTTTTTCAGATTATTTTCAAAATCTGATTACAATGCTTCATCTGTAGATGTCGCTGAAACTCAAATTAAGATAACGGTAATGCCGTATCCTTTAAATATATAAAGTATCAATAAACCATCAGTAACAAACATTAGAACATCCAAACTTTTACATTCATAATATCTCTAGCCGCAGCACCCGGCTCCACTCGAATGCAGTTTGGCTTTTGTTATTTTTTTTATTTGAAAAGTAGCTTTTGTGTTAATCTAGGTAATAAACTATCTATGTGCCAAATTTCATATATCATTAACAAATATCAAAATATACAAATTTCACATTTATAACATCGAATGTATTTTGTTTCATTTCATTTCATTTATTTACAACTTTCATTTATTACTTTTTTGGTCGTCACACTACACAAAGTTACCTCAAAAACGGGTTGATCTGCGGATTTGATAAACTTACGATAAGAAGAATCCGCAATTTAACTTTACGAGTTTTCCGTCCGCAGTAATGAAATGCATACTTATAAATGCCACTGCCAAACATTTTTTGGTACAGTCAAGAACAAAAAAACAGCAACCCTCATTGCAGTGCGATAGAACTTACTTAACTAACAAAGTTGCTTATACAATAATATGCATAGTATTACAAGTATTATTTAGTGTAAAAGCTGTCGTCAACTTAATAACCATGTATATGTCACGGTTAAAGCCCGATGTTGGTTAAAGTCCGAAATCTTTTTTCCTTGAAGGTAATTAAATGTTTAAGATATACCCCTGTCGAGTACACTAATTTAGAGTTTATCGTAAGAAAAAAATAACCTAAATCTAAGTAGAAATCAACCGAAAATCATCAATCAATATAAAATAAATTATTCATAAAACTCCGTACTTATACCGTTATGTGTACTACATTGTATTTATCTCAATGTGCTAAACCACATAATTAAATATGTGACTAGACCAGTAGGTCTATTCACGGAATTCAGTGCTCGGGAACCATAATCTTTCGGTCGAGAAAACCGCCGGATTGTCAATGCGATTTTCTCGACGGAAAACATTGAATAATCCGGAACTTTCTGTCGAAAAAATCACTTTGACAATCAATATAAAGGCGGTTTTTTTTACTGAAACATTGCTGATTCCCGAACACGGTATTCCAAGAATAGGCCTGCTGCTCCTTACTTCAGCCACATAATCGGTAATTCAGCACGGATATATCCAGTTCAAGATAAATAAAAATTATGAAATTGGACATGTTTAGGATACTTTCATGATATAAAACGCCACATTCCCGAAGGTTTTAAGTAGGTATAATGCCAGGACATATTCTTTAAGCATGACTATATTTAACTTGATGAGAATCATTAACAATTTTTTATTCTCAGTTCGACCATATTTTTATCCAATGTGATGTGCCCGCCTAAAATGGTGGTCCAGCCTAATGCGCAGCCTTCTCGCGTTACTGTATTTATGTATGGCGTACGCCAGCCTCTCAAACAAGTGCCCAACGACGCCCATGGCAGGTAAATTCCAAATTTGCTTTCTGTAAGGCCATAGTGCGCCAAATAACACAATTGTAGTTAAGATCATATGGCCATTACAAAGTTTTTTGTAAATTTGGTCATATGAAGTAAAATATCAAAAAAACACTGGCGAAGTAAAAACACTTTTTTTCTTATAGCGGGAAAATGAGTTTCATGGGATATAGCCAGCTGACATGCGGATGGATTAACGGACGGACGGGCAGCGGAGGCTTACTAATAGGGTCCCGTTGGCACCCTTTTGTTGCGAAACCCTAAAAAGGCTATGCATCTAATTTAGCTCAAAATTCAAAACTGCCAGCACAAATTACAAGTTAAAATTATCTCTAACCTTTAAAACCAGGCAGGGGCGCGGGAAGCCAGCAGACCCTGGAGTCAGCATAAATTTGACCTAGATATACGGTTCAATGGCGGCGGGGGGTATGAGGGGGGGTGTAGGAGCAGGGAGTATGAAAGGGCGGGAGGAGCGACCGAAACTCATTGGTGTGGCGGCAGGGTGGCCACGACTTAGTGAATAATGTCTTAGTTCGATTACAAATTCGGGGCACGCAACATCGAAAAGGCGCTAGGACTAGCCAACTACTCGCGCCATACAAATGCACTTTTTAACAAATGTAATAATATGTAGTGAAACGCCTCAGCAAATCCAAATAGAACTCCAGACTGATAATGGATTGTTAATATTTTTTCATTCCATCATTTATTTAAATAATAATAAAAATAAAAAAAGTTGATTTTTCTCATTAGAAATCTGAAAGTCATTCGATTTCTAGATATAAGCAAAAACAGCATATATGCATAAACAAAAAATTCCATTTGCTTTTAGATTTCTACATTTAGTCAAAAAAGTTCGGAAATTGACACCGTTTCCGCAATGTATTTTGTATAGAAAAAGGAAACATACATTAACGAAAATCATTCGATTCCTAGACAAGGAATCATATATTGTAAGGATGACACTTATAATCGTCAGACTTAGTTAGTTTACTTGGGGTGCCTCGTCTAACTTTGCGATTTGGCTAGTACCAGGCCCTTAAATGAACGATGGTTGAAGCGGCAATAAAAATTATCCTTGTTTTACATCCCGTTCATTAAAGCCGAGGGAATATAAGGAAGGTCCTGGCATGGCACCTAGATCTTATGTGGTGTGTTAGGCTAAAGGAATTTGGGACAATGCCAGGACCTTCCCTTTATGAGCACGGATACCGTGACCTGGATGGAAAATACGGACATTTTTTCATCGCCGCTTCGACCAGTTTCATCCAATGCTGTCGTACCGATCCGGGCAGGCTTCACTCTACCACCTACTAGAGGAAGGAGACCTACCGTTATGAATGGATTCCGAATCATGGAAATGATTTCATTCGTAACGGTATGCAATTATCCAACTCAGAAAGAGAAAGAAAGTGGTGCATGCCCGGGCCGAGGATATGGAACCCATAACCTCTCACAAGTAAGGCAAGTCCTCTAGCCCCTACATCACCAACTGTGCAAATGTTAAAGTGGCTATGGCGGAGTTTCTTGCGAGTTCTTCTTCGCTGGAATTGCTGAAACTGGCTAATGATAAAATATGACAAATTCGAGTGCAGTTTACTGTCTATCTATAATGAATAAACAATATGCAGCCTCCCCCAAAAAACTACTTTCCGTTACTACTACGGTCCTTCCATTCACGCTAGGCAGGAGCGACGGGGGACACTTTGGTCTCCGGTGCTGACCACCAAGCTGTACCTTGGGTGGAACGACTGTCCCTTGAACTCACGCATACGGCTATGCTGGTCATGGGCATTCGAGCTTCTATCAGCATGCAAACATCATCGCTTGGAACTTTTTTCACAATTGGAACACCATAAATGTTTAGTGCCATGAGACAGTTATATTCATAGATATGTAGTAATTATTACAACATATTATAACAACCTCTTCACAACACCAGCTAACAGATTTATTTTATTTTATTTATTCTCTTCTGATCCTGTAGGTTGAAAGTAAATCTAAAACGTAAAAGTAAAATTTTTATATTCAAAATAAATAAAATTATTAATTTTGAATGTAAAAAATAGAAAAATGTGTTCATTCAGTTCCGTCATAGATTATTAATCCAAGGTTCTTTTAACCATAAGCAAAGGAGATCATGCTGTTTTTTGTTTTGAAAGATAAAATAAGTTAAAAAATAAAAAACCACTTAACTAAAAGTCTGAAAATTATTTTCCAAGATTTTATGGAAAATTAAGTTCTTGCAAATAGGCGAAAAAATCATACCAACGAGGCAAGATTTTTTACGCGTAAGCACGGCAGAATATTAACGATGCGATTGAGGAGGGTAGCTAAAGCACCCCCAACGGCCGTGGCGTTTAAATTCGGGAGAATTCATTGAAAGTAGCTCCGCAAGGCCACCCGGCAGATGCGGGAGTCGAGTTCGGCGACCCCGCCCCGACCCAGTTTCCACTCTGACGTCACGGCTCCGCCCGCGTGACGTCACGCCGCGCCTCCCGGGCCCATTCAAACTGGAGCAGGCCTGCAGTGGCAGCGCGGAGAGGTCGCGGTGTAAAGGACAGGGCTATAAATAGATCAATGCCGCTCGGACCTCACTCGCGGTGTGCCCCCGCGCCGTCGTGACCTCGCGCGGACCTGGTTTTTTGAAGCGGAAAGAGCTGGTGTAGTCCGAAAATAACTTCGTCCGTTTAAAAAAAATTAGGTAGATTTGTACAAGCAAGGTACAACAATGAAAAAATGATAAAACAGGTGCATTTCGTCACGAATGTGAGCTGCTCCATGGTTCGCAATCCATGTACAACTGTAGGTCCCCTTCCCCTACTAGGTGGTAGGGTTTAAGCCCGCCCGGGTTGGTACCATCGCATTGGATTAAAGATGGTCGAAGCGGCAATAAAAAAAATACCGTGTTTTCCATCCAGTTCAATGAGCCGTGCTCATAAAGGGAAGGTCCTGGCATGGCACCAAATTCCTTCGGGAATGTGGTGTATTGGGCTAATATCATAACGGTAGTTGTGTGGTATTAGCCATCCATGTCAGGTCGCATAAAAAAAAATCTCACCCTTTTTACGACCAGATCCATTGAAACCGAAGAAGGGGTAAACATATATAAAACAATTATAAAGTCCAAACATTCAAAGATTTACGTTCGCAAAGCATCCTGTCTACGCCGTCTAAAGTAAAAGAATAAATAATAATGCAGCAATTCCAATATTTCGTTGATCATACTATGATCAAAAAGTTCCGGGAATTAATAAATAAAAAAAAATGTGTTAATTTTCGGATACATTTATTTTATCACCTTCAAAATAACAACCGTCTGAAGCGATGCACATACGCCAACGCTTAACCCATTCTTCCATACACTTTTGATAGTCCGGTGAAGGAATGGCTTTCAATGCCTTCGTCGCATTTTCTTTTATTTCATCGATGCGATTTAAGTTTTGAGAACAGGAAAAAGTCACATGGTGCCATATGCGGAGAATACGGTGCCTGTTGGATTGTATTTACAGTATGTTTGGTCAAATAATCGGTCACGATGCGCGCTTTGTGAGACGGAGCATTGTCATGGTTCAAGATCCATGAGTTTTTTGCTACAATTCCGATCGTTTTCTACGCACAGCATCTCTTACGGCCAGGTAGTACTCCTTATTGACTTGTTTGACGTACGTACGATTTTCGAGTACGATTTCTTGAACTTTTTCGACGTTATCATCGGTAGTTGATGTTGAAGGGCGTCCACGACGAGGTGCATCGTCAACTTCTTTGAGACCATTTTTGAACGACGAATACCACTTGTATACTCTTGTTTTTGAGAGAGCAGAGTCCCCGTAGGCTTTTTGTAGCATTTTGAATGCATCAGCACAAGAGATTTCGTTGGAAACACAAAACTTCAAACAAATTCTTTGTTCAATATTTTTTTCCATTTTGAAATGCGACGAACTTCAAAAACTTGATTGATATAAACAGACGCCAAACAATTACTAATGACAATTAATATTTGACATTTGGCAGGAGTGTCAGGGAAAGGTGTACCAACCTGAGAAAAAAAAAAATATTCGAATCGGTAAAGCGTTTTAAATTCAAACTACAAATTCCCGGAACTTATTGATCATAGCACAATCATAGTGTATGTTGTGCTTACTAATGAACTTATTCATAGTTTTTCGATATACTCAATAAATTTATCTGTGTAGGTACTTCAAAGTATTCATGTGATATTAAACAATTACATGTTTTACAATTACTTTATTAGTGTCTGTAGGTAGGAATAAATAATCATATTTATATGAGCAGATTCTCTAACGAAAAGAATCTCCTCTCTTTAGGGTTCCGTACCCAAAGGGTGATAACGGAACCCTATTACCAAGCCTCCGCTGTCCGTCCGTCCTTCCGTCCGTCTTTCAGAGGGCTGTACTGTATCTCATGAACCGTAATATGTAGGCAGCTGAAATTTTCACAAAGTGTGTATTTATTATGCCGCTATAACAACAAATAGGCAAAATAAAAACAAATATAAAAATTAAAGGCCCCCCTTTAATTTTTAAATTATATACAAAAACCTGATTATTTGTGTTAAATCTTGTACGATGGTACAGAACCATTCGTGTTCCGGACAAGTCCGACTCGCACTTGGCCGGTTTTTTTTTAAGTCGGTTAATATCAGGGGTGAAAACATAATTATGACGTATAACTGTCTGGAAGGTATTGCCATCTTCCACGCAGATTGCGAATGTACTGTGGCACGTGTATTAGGTGAACAGCTTATCAATTGTTTATCTCTTCCACGCAGATTGCGGTTGCACCGTGACACGTGTCTGGGGAAAAATATTTTCCATTGTTTCATATTTTTTCCGGAAGCTTCGCAACAACCGTTGATAGTAGTGGGTGGGTCGTAAGCCCCTCTTTCTAACCACTACATTGTCTGAGTGTAGAAGCGGAATTCCGGTATTGATAAATATTACGGTTGAAGCTCAATTTTGGTTAAAGTCAGATTTTTTCCTTTTTCTGCCGTTGCACCGATGTTAAGTGTAATGTTAGTGGTAAGAATTAAAAAGAACGTCAGCCTGTTTTTTCCAATAATTAATATATATACGTGTATTTTTTATTTGAAAATTCTAGACATAATATGTCAAGATTCTTTTGTTTTACCGTACATTCGCACACGACACGGGTTTATTTGGAAAATCTTAGTTAGTTACAAGAAATAAAATATTATGGTATATTTATGTGTTTATTGGATACGACATCGCCATCTTATTAATTTGTGGCTATAAAACGACATCTACATCGGAGCATTGCAAAATGATTTTGAAAATAATCTGATACAATTTTGGTCTGTATACGCGTAAGTGAAACCGTTGGATTACCGAGTAGTATTAAACCCAAAGTCAAAATATTGTATCAATTTAATACATAAAAACATCACGTTAAATCTGGCCTATTTCTAGTGTCCGATATCAAAATCGACCTTAGTGATGACACCAATTTGGCTGATATATCATCATTGCAGTCAAATTGCGAAGCAAGTGCGAAGTTGCATGCCTTAGCGTCGGACTAATACGAGAAATCAGTACCATCTAGTAGTGTAGGTTTCCATTGGGTCAATAATAATAGTGGAATTCGCTAGCTGGCGTAATTGTCTGGATAGTTCAGCGGCACATCAGTGGATATTTAATCCAAATTCGCAGGTTCGAATCCTGCTTCAGACAAATGTCCAGATCAACTTTTTTACGGATTACTTTCAAAATAGATGATGTTCGAATAAATATGTACCGATTGATCCTAGTGTATCACGAAGAGAGGTTTACTTCATATTGTTTTTTTGATAAAGTCTTAAAGTGCTCTTACTAAAATGGTGACTAAATAATCGAAATGTGTTTTCCCATTTTCGGGATGTGCACAAAACCGAAAAACAAAAAAAAATCTGCTCCACCGAGAAATTCACGGCCGTCGCGTCAGTTACGTGTAAAGTGACATAATAAAATACCTATGAGAATATAGAAACAGTCACGGAAAATCTGAGTGGGAGGAAAAGAGGGATTCACTTGTCAAGCAACGGTAGCTAATGCGTGAATACATAGCCACGTTTATCCGTAACGTATTACGAGTACAGAATATTTTTCTGTATGTAATAGTTTCTCAGTAAGAACGTGAATTTTGAAAACTTAAAATATGTTAATTAAATGTTTTATTTACGTTGCTTCTACATACGTATGGAGGTAGTGACGACATTTACACAGTAAACTAAATATCGGTTGAATTTCATTTAATTGTATGACGCATCCGCAATACAGCATGGACCTTGCACATTGCGACTTCTTTTTGTTTCCAAGAATTTAAGATAAGCTTAGATATTTTCGATTTACGAGCCTGGAAGCAGCGGTAAATTCGTTACACATATCCATGGAAGCTGATCAAACTGATTTTGACAATGGTTCCAAAGAATGTATCGTAATGGCATATACTATGAGACACAATAAATGTGTCACATCTAGTTTCATTTATCAGAATCCAGTCTTTCAGTGTGCCCTAAGTAATGTATACCTAAATGCTTTATATAATTGAATTTTCATTTAAATTCAAAATGCCACCGTTAGTCTGTTGCTAGCACGCAGATCGACGATTTCATTGGTTCAATGCATACCTTCGTTCAATCAACACTATCCTTTCGTTTGCCGTTTAACATTACTTCACATAATTAATTCCTTATACGCGACACCTTTTCTAAAGTACTCGAGCGGCACTATTGACTGGTGCAATGATACAGATTGTGTAATTTTTTCCAAAATAAATAATCCTCGGCTAGAAAAACAATATTTTTTGAAATCACTTAATTCAGTATTAGTTTTTATTTAAACCGAACCCATGACTACCTTGTAGTGTCTTTTGCTATTTCTAATAGCTTCGGATTTTGCCATGAAGGCCCACTTGCACAATTCACCTGTATAATATAGCTAATCGACACAAGGCAAATGTAGAACTGATGACGCATCCGCCATACAGTCTGGACCTTTCATCTTGCGACTTCTTTTTCTTTCCAAGAGTTAAAGATAAGCTTAGATATGTTCGATTTACGAGCCCGGAAATGGCTGTGAATGCGTAGAATGCGTTCCACAAATCCTTCGAAGAGGTCCCTACGCGAGACAATTGTTCCAAAGAATGTTTGTGATGGCATATACTTTGAGAAACAATAAATGTATCACATCTGGTTTTATTTATCAAAATTCAAACAGAATCCAAAGTTATATTTATGGATTGCTGAAATGCTTGTAAGTTAAAAGGAAAATTAAGCAGATAGGTCAATCCACGATTATTCTTAAGATGATTTTGCTATTTCAGGTGAAATATTTTCATAATAGACTAGGAGGTGGCGACAAAAATGGTAACGATAACGTAAATGGCTGAAACTGGGTTCACATCATTAAGACTATCCCTCTGAAGCTAAATGTGTCGGTCTGCCTGTTCCAAGTGGTTGCGTTACGTAGATAAGGCGACTGAAAAAGTAGTTATGGTGACATAAAATATATATGATAAGGTAAATGGATGCAAATAACGAAGCATGAAAGTATCAGTACATACTTGCTTAGCAATACCAAAACTGAACAAATCTTTGGTTGCATTTCGTAGTTATATGCGATTTAGGTTACAGATATGACTTTAGGTATATTTAAGTATTTAATAAAAAAACCGACTTGTTATTGTTCCATAAACAATAGGTATCAATGTTTCTATACAGTCAGTACATTTATTAGTAGGTACATTTTATTTATTTATTTATTTATTTCAAGCCCAATATAACCTTATATATAAATTACTATTGTTATGTTAATTATAAATTTGAATCGTTTTGGTTATAAATCATCCCACTGCTGGGCAAAGGCCTCCCCCATCTTCTTCCATTTTTCTTTGTCTTGGGTTAGCCGCGTCCACATCTTCCCAGCGAAAGCGTCCAGTTCGTCTCTCCATCTTGTTGGTGGGCGACCGCGACGCCGAGTGCAGTAGCGGGGACACCACACAGTGCTCTCTTTTGTCCAACGTTGGGCCTGCATTCGCATTATGTGTCCAGCCCATTGCCATTTGGTTAATTTAGCCATTTTGATGGCGTCTTTTACTTTAACAAAAGTAGGTACATACCAACATCTATTTTATATAGCCAATCTAGATAACGCAACCACTTGGCACAGGCAGACCGACATATTTAGCATCAGAGGGTTGGTCTCTAACATATACACCCAGATTCAGCCATTTACCTTATCGTGACCAAACATTTCGTGGCCTCCCGGAATATAACGAGCCTATTTATTAACCTAATGCCGTTCACTGGGGACAGTTCGTCGATCTCCACAATTTGTACTGTCATCCCATCAACGCCTACACCGACCTTGGGCGTGAAGTGTCAAAACTTAAGTTCGATCACCGATAATATCCCGTCGCAGTCCCTAGACTCGAAGGGTGACGTGCGTATATTGCTTTATTAGCAATGTGCTGGAACTATTTTTGTAAATACCGAGTTTAAGGACCTAATCGACCAAGCTGTCCTCAAAACTAAGAGACCCATATTGTCAGAGTTGCTGTCCGCATTAAATAATCTCGTAAAGCAAATTGTTTCTTTCATTGCATCAAGGTTCGGCTGAGGTGCGGCATTAACTTAGATGTAACGAAACGTGTAGCGCGCGAAGCCTTCTGTAGGTATACTTACATATTTTGGATAACATGTTATATATTAAATGATAGCATGGCTTTGTTCCAACATATCGGTATATGACATTTGTTTCGTGCGCATGCGCGTCGGTACGAGAGGGCCGGGAGCGAGGGGCCGATTTTGACGCTAGCGCTCAGTCAGCGTCAGACGCTTGGACTCATAATTCGTGTTATACATGTACTATCGAACTGATTTTCATTTTATTACATAATTTTTTATGTAACTGGGCATAGATGGCTATTACCAAACTGATCGTCAGATATTAGCCGTTTTCATTTAGGGAGGTGGGAACTAGGTGCCATGCAAGGATCTTCCTTATGTTGCTTGGCTGTATTTGAACTGGTAAGTAAGTAAGGAAGTTGAATCCGAACCACGGCCAGGCTCAACAACAGAAAAAGCTCACCCATCCAGAACCCAACCGCGCCCAAAGGTGCTTCATCCAGCATCATCTAGATAACGTCTACATAACGCAACCACTTGGCGCAGGCAGACCGACATAATTAGCATCAGAGAGTTGGTATCTAACCTGTGAACCCAGATTCAGCCATTTACCTTATCGTGACCTCCTGGAATAGGGAGGGATCGAAGTCACGAAAACATCCGCGGAACGGCCGGCCGACTTCTGTCTTTTTAGGGTTCTGTACCCGAAGGGTGAAAACGGAACCCTATTACTAAGCCTCCGCTGTCCGTCCGTCCGTCCATCTGCCACAGGGCTGTATCTCATGAACCGTAATAGGTAGGCAGCTGAAATGATGATGATGATGAGTGTGTATTTATTTTTCCGATTTAAAAATATAGAGATTAAAGGGGGGCCCCATCCAAAAAACGTGATTATGTTAAATCTTTGACGATGGTACGGAACCCTTCGTGTTCGAGTCCGACTCGCACTTGGACGGTTTTGTTTGTACTTTGAACCTGGTGCGAGGTGATGTTTTCGAGTTCCACAATATTGTTTTGGAGTGAAAGTCCAAAACCAATTTGACCCGAGTGGAGCCGGGATCCAGACATTCTGGTGAGGCAGATAATGATTGTTATCGGGCAAAAAAATCTGATACGCAGAAATTAGCAGTGAAGTATTGAATGAACAGTGAACACACAGCATCAGACGCTGGAGTCACCTGAAGATTGCCTGAAAAGTCCACTCGTTTCTGAGGCCATCTATAACATACAAATATATCCACAGATATCGTTTTTTATATGCCTAGTCCGATCATAAGATCTGTCAAATAATCAAAAGTTTCGAATTCAGAATTTTACCCAACAAAATATTAATTGAATTCGAATTTCGAATAATTAATGAAAATAAATTATGTGGAACTTGTAATGGTATGCATTTTAATATTTAATTTGTTTTAAAGAAAGGATGTCTGAGGGACATTTCTACGTTGTGCGTGACGCCAGTTGTGACGTATGGTTAAATGAATGCCATGCGGATATCAGTCGGTGAGCGGGGCCGGGTCCTCAACCATACGTCACAAAATGGGTAATAATTCTGTCTAACCAAATCAAAACCAGAAAAAATAAATTAATGCCTGATTATGAATGATTAAATATGAACAAACGGAAACAACAATCAATGTTCTAACATAATGGACGAGCATAAATACAAAAATATACAAGTAGGTAAAGAAATAGAGTAGGTTCCCAATTGGGCCCCCTAATATGAACGACGACACTGATAAGTGTTACGCACACTGACTCTAAAGCCGGCAAAAACAAGGTTCGGTACCTATTGGTGATGATGCATGGAGCACGTGGTTGGGCGGCGAATGGCGCCTGCCCCCGCGTGGCGAAGTTCGAGCGGCTGGGTCCCCCCAACTGTGGACGCACCGAACCACAGAGCGAGTCGATGGAGGACCCCACTAGGAGCACGGGGTGACGGAGCGCCTGGAGCACGTGGTCGGGCGGCGAATGGCGCCTGCCCCCGCGCGGCGAACCTCGAGCGGCTGAGGGTGGCTCCCGCGGTGGACGCACCGCACCACAGGGCGCGTCGTTGGCGGAGCACACTGCGAGGAGCACGGGTGGGCACCGAAGACACGGAGAGCGCGGCTGCGCTCCACCGGGCCAGCCCGAAAGCGGCGACGGCGAGACCCCGGGAAGCGACTTGCGTTACTCGCGGCGAGATGCCGCCGTGGCGGACAAACAACAAGATGGCTGCCGTCGTGCTCCCATTGGCTGTATAGTTTCGCTAGGCGCGCGCGCATGAGGGAGACAGCACCCTTGAATTGCTGAGTGGTAGAAAGAGGCGGTACGAATTTTCGTGGTTTGTTGTTTTGTTTCTAGAAGAATTTTGACCGTTGGTTCCTTGAAACGTGTATTTTCCATTATGTAGATAATTATAAATGTCCATCGTGAGTATGCATAGGCACTGACATCGTTTTGAAGGCTACCGTAAGTGTAGTTCAAGGAATATATAACAAATTTTATTTTCTAATTAACTGGTAACAAACATAAAATACACTTAATTAAATATAAAAAAAATCATCCATTGGGACTGTTGTCATTGTCCCCAATACTGATGCAGCGTTCCCCCGCTGAATAGCTAAGGAGACGCGTTGTTTAAAAAATGAGGCAGCTCGCCGATCGCCTGTCGATTCTATAAGTAATTTTCCCAAGCGTCTCGCAAAGACCCACGCATCGCTACTCCAAACTCCGTGGGTCTCCACAGCGAAGGCGAGGAACTCAAACTGTTCCTTTAAGGATTTATATTTTGAGTGTTTGAGTGCCTCGGCCTTCCCTGCAGCTGAACCCGCGGAGCAGGAGGAACCGTCCACGTGACTCGCTGCTAACGTGTCGGTGCAGGTAACGTCCCATACTAAGGCCTTCCCTTGCGACCAGGGTAACAAAGTGATGCCATCGGGTCTCTTACCGTCATCTCGAAAGATACCCGTAGGCTCTAAAGTGCTGGGTATCTTGGCGGCCGCAAGTGAACGCTTTAGAAGGTCGTTTATCGATGCATGACGTGATAAACGACCAGCACTCTTGACGCACGAGAGTCCATGGTAACCGGACGTGTCGACCGGCGAGCCGCAGGGGCAAGTGTGAGGCTGGCATATCCTGATTCCTCCCCGGAGGCAGAAAGCGATGCGTAGCGTGTCTCGATCTAGAAGGGTTCCTAGATGTGCGGACGGATACGCCTGTAGCCACGCACCGGATTCTACCTGCGAGGCAGCCAGGATACGTGCTTTATTGGTCTTGTCACTATTCAGCAGGAGAGCGCTCTGTTTCAGGACAATTATCGGGTAGTCCCAATGTTTTTGTCCTTTTAAGTTAGCCGGTAATGTTTCACCTGGGCACAAAGCCTGCCAAGCCTCCAAGGCCTCATTCATGTACGCGATCTCGTAGCCACATTGTGACGGAGTAAGAATAATTCCCACGAGATCGGTGCAGCTGTGAACAGAGGACAGGAAGGCTGGCAGGGCTATGTCTGAAACTGATCGTAAGCCGGTGCCACCTGATTTTATAGGGAGCGAAATCTGCTTCCATGATTGATCTCCCGTTGTAATATTAATATTCAAAATTTTATTCAAACTATTTCTTAAATGGTCGTCGAATATTTTACTTTTCACTGGGTATTTCCAAAAAGGACAACATCTTAAAAAATATGTCAATTTAGGTATAAAAAAACAGTTTTTTAGTAAATGAAGAGCCATATGAGCGTTCAGGTGTAATAATCTCTCAGAAAACAAATCTAAAACTTTTTCCTTTTTGTTTATAAATGGAACTAAAGCTGATTCCGTTAGTGGGGCTCCAAGAAGAATAATTGAGTCATCGTTTAATATTTTGATGTGCGGTAATAATTCTGACACTATTTCATGTATTTCAGATTTTCTGGAATCTTGCACAGAGTTACAGAAAAACATTTCACATTTTACTAAATTTATACTTAAACCTATTTTCGAAAGTTCGGTTGTTAACTTTTTTAAATCTGATAAAACCGTTATTAAATTTCCACCAATAGTTCCATCGTCTAAATACCAAACATTAAAATTAGAGCTAAGAGATTTTAAGATTGGATCTATTGCCAAACTAAATATGGCTGGTCCTAGCGGATCTCCTTGTTGACATCCTACGGTTGACTGAATTAAGTGACTGTTGTAATAAAGGTTTGAAGCAGTAGAATAACATTGGTTTAAATATTGAAAAATGCTTGGTACTTGTTTCTTCACTTGTTCTAACATCGAATCTCGTTCGACGGAGTTAAAAGCGTTTCGAATGTCAATTTTCATAATTACCTCGGCATCATTTGTACTTTGTGACATAAAGGAGCGTGTAGCGTGAACTGCAGCTTCACATCCACATCTAGTCCCAAAGCCCAACTGTATCGGACGGAGCGTGTCCCCAAGATCCTCCGATATACTTCGGCATGCTACTTTTGAGCATAACCTACGTAGTGTGCATCCGATGGCGATCGGCCGAATTCCGCCATCCTTCTTATTGAGTGCGATAAGGGATGCACCATAAAGATATTTAGTAAATTCCTTGTTTACCTTGCCCGCTAGCATTAAATTGCACAAATTAGTCAACTCTTTTAAAAGGTCATCTCCTACTGTACCGTTAGAATAATTTATAAGATCTTTTAAGTGTTGTGGACCTAAGCCATCAAATCCCGCAGCTGATCCGTTGGGGAAAGACGCAATAGCTTCCTTGACGGAGCTTTCCTTAGTTACTAAGTATTCGTCATCATCATTCGGTGATTCTGGAAAAGATAGGATGCGTGATGGAGTGGGATGTTTCAGCATTAGTGCAGCCAGCGTTTCGTCCGTGTCATCCGCTAATGCATCTTCTGAAGTTAATAATCTCACTGCTCCACGGACGTCGCCGTCAGAAATTTTATCCTCAACTTTCTTGAAAATTGTCGCCTTAGAGTGAAAATTGGTCGGAAGTGACGTTTCTTCTAATTGCGAACTGTAATTTTGGAGATTTTGTCTTATTTTCGAGGTGAGTGATTGTTTATTTCTTCCCTTTTCTTTTGATACGTGCAGTACTTTGTAGGAGAATATGAATAATTCCTCCCACGCTTCCGTGGTATTGTCTGAAGCACATTTCTTGACAACTGCACACAATTTGGATGCCACGTTCGTTCTTAAAGCTCGTGGTATCCTACGGACTACAGGACAGGTAAAACGTAGATATCTGATAGTGTCTTCAAATGTAGCCGGTGTGAAATTTGATGAGGTTGGTTGTGACGAAGGTAAAGCGTTTGCACAAAGTATGGTCGGCCTGTGTTTCTTGGATAGGTGGATGTTGAGGCCCCGGATTCCGTTAAAGGGCCTTCCATCCGCGCAGATAGAGCAATATGAACGATTTTGCGCCGGAACACTGTGACATGCATTATGCATTGCCTAGATCGCCTAGATCACTGTTTTGTTAAAAATAAACTTCTTCACATCATAAATTCTAATATAAATACTAAAGGACTCTACAATAAACAGCTAAAATAAAATAAAATTGATCAAAGTTTTGTAAAATATTTTTTTCAAATTCTGTCACCTGTCAGTTTTATTTCTCTGTATCTATCTCTGTATCAACAAATACAGATGTTGATATTGCCTAAAAATGAAAATAATAAAGTAACGCATGTTACAACCTATGGAGCGAACGTTTAAAGAAGACCGAACAGCGGTTATCGCGTTGCATCTTCGCGGTTTCGCGCCAAATCAGATTTTAAAAACTATTGAAAAAATTGAATGCCACCAAAATATTCTATTATCGCTCCATAAAACGACATAATGATGTGTTCATGTGTGGACCACGTTCAATCATCGAATTCAAAATCGCGCTGGTCATTTCATTAGCGTAAGATTCAATGTTTTCTCAAGTTCGTTTCGGTATTTAAAAAACCGGCCAAGTGCGAGTCGGACTGGCACACGAAAGGTTCCGTACCATGATTTTACACAAAAAAATACGTTTTTCTATGGGGGCCACTCCTTTAGTTTCAGTTTCAGTTTCTTTATTTCCTCCATTAGATGTATATTACACACTCGGATTCGTCATTTTTTTTTTTCCTGTCGGTTCGATTACTTCTGGCGAAGAAGAGCCGACAAGAAACTTCGTCAGGTTGGTCATTGTATTATTATTTTTTCCAGTGATACTTACAAACTAGTTAACAGTGATTGATTGATTACTACTGCTCACAAAGAACATTATTATAAGAACATTATATACATTGGTGAGGAGCAAACTCTTGACTACTATAATGACATCTTATTCTAAATTAATAGGAATTATGATCTAAATTATTCAGGTGTAAAAAGCCATCCAGCAGCAAGCCAGGTGTTTAATTTGTATTATTTTTCCTATTTGTTGTTATAGCGGTAAAATTAATACATACTCTGTGAAAATTTCAGCTGCCTATCTATTACGGTTCATGAGATACAGCCCTGTGACTAACGGACGGAAGGACGGACGGAAGGAAGGACGGACGGAAGGAAGGACGGACGGAAGGAAGGACGGACGGACGGACGGACCGGCGGATGGACGGACGGACGGACAGCGAAGGCTTATTTATAGAGTTCCGTTTTAACCCTTTGGGTAAGGAACCCTAACAAACATGACTAAATTATTTCACAATAAATATGTGACAGAACTTATGACCGGACTAGGTATGTAGACATTTCACTGTTCCGAGGTTCTGAAGACGTTGGCGTCGCGGGTGTCGCGTCACGAGGCAGCCACGCCACTGCTCCGGACATGCTCACCTGCGTGGCTGCCTCGTGACATGATGATATTCGAGCTCTCCACACTACGACGGGCTTTTTTCTAGGGAAATAATCAAACGAAACAATACCACGTGTTCTCGCGTGGTGGCAACTTTGGCCATTTTGCGAAGATTTCACTGTGCAGATTGTAAGTACATTTTCGAAATCAACAACCGAAATTGATTTCAAAAGCCTATGAATAACCTTCTCTTGGTATTTTGAAGCACATTTTAAGAGCATCCTCATCCCCAAACATTTTGGACCAATTTTTGCGATTAAAACGAGATCAGTGGCCCAGTGGCGCGACACTTCGGCGATCGCTCTCCGAAGTTAAGCAACGCTGGGTCCGGTCTGGTCTTAGATGGGTGACCATTCGACCGTTGAGAGAGGCTGGCCGTGGTTCGGATTCCACGTTAAACTGTAGGTCCCCTTCCTTACTTACTAGGTGGTAGGGTTAATCCCGCCCGGGTGTGGTACCACCGCATTGGATGAACGATGGTCGAAGCGGCAATGAAAATTGTCCGTGTTTTCCATCCAGTTCAATGTAGCCGTGCAATATAAGGAAGGTCCTGGCATGGCACCTAGTTCCCATGTGGTGTGTTGGGCTAATACCATGACAGAAGGTGTGGTATTAGCCATCCATGTCCAGTCACATAAAAAATAAATAAAAAAATAGCCAGAGCCCGACGTCGCATAGTTAGAGCAGCTCGAAATAATTCTTTCTAAATGTGACCATTCGTCATAACGCGTGAAACCGTTTTTTTTATTGTTTCGTTAAAGAAATTGGAAAAAGTTAAACATGTGGGTAAAAAGTTAAGATCTTTGAAATGGTATTAAAATAAATATTAGTTAAGATCAATATAAGCCGCAAACTAGAAAAATATTATATTTGAGACCTGACTTCAACATTTTTTTTCCATGCATAAAATATCAATATAACGTATCATGGTCGGCACCGTCTTCAGGATTGTCCATATTAACGATCTCTCAGTGGGCGTAACGTAGGTAATGTTAGGTCGTGTGTAAATAAAGCACCAGTCTCACCAATACAGGATGTAATTCCAATCAAAAGAGCCAATTCACAATACCGATACAGGCAGACACAAACCAAAAGTATGTAGGTAGTTTCGGATACGGAACGCGGAGGGTTTTACGTCTGTACGCTGCGACCGCCGGCGAACCAATGTGTCCGGCCCTCGCCCGCTCCCTCTACCGTAGACTCCCTCAAGTGCCGTACGCGGCGCTTGCGTCGTAATCCGAGTAATACCATGGAGCGTTACTAGATGGCGCTCATCCTTATCCGACACGGCCATCCTACTAGCACACGTCCTCGTGTGTAGCTACACCTGAAACAATCAACGCACGAGAATCTTGTTCCACTCGGCCTTTCCTGACCATCTCTCTACCTCATCACAGGGTTTCTACAGGAAATGAACGAACTCAATTCGCAACATTCTAGTCACAACTCAGGACTTTATAAATGATTGCGGCTTGCTGTTAAGCAATTACAGGGGTCACATTACTCTGAAGTTACATTAAACTGAACCAAGTCCCAGGTAGCAAGGTGACGTCTGCGACGCATAAATAACGTCATTCTTAGGTCAATTTAGGGTCAGTACTTTATTCGTCATTTCTGTACGTCGCAATAACGTTAATTTAGAGTTAGTCCTGGGTTGGTCATCGACGGTACGTCCTAAGAACGGCATTTCAAGGTATTTCAGGAAATGTTCCTGAAATATCCTGTCCTTAGATCCCTTCTTTTGGCTTTCGTAATTCTAACACATTTTGCCAATGTCAAAGTTCATTCAGGAAATGTTGACAAAAAGAATTAAAATAACTGAGCAGAATTGTAGTTTTTATTGTATTTCCTTTGTTTAAAAACTTACAAAAAAAATGCTTTAGAAATTACGCCGAGACCAACACAATGAACAACTTCTATTTTTTTGAAAATTATTGAAAAATAAATTGATCATAATAATCTGAATATTTTCTTATCCTGAAGTAAATATAATGAATTATTTTGAATATAAAAAAGTAAGTACCGAAAACGAGAAAAACGGGTAAAAGCCATATAATAATATAAAAAATAAATCGAGACGGTGCAAATGCGAAATCCCTTGCTTTTCCGCTACGGAAAAAAGATAGACCGTCAGTCAGTTTGACAGTTCGTTTCGATTTCCCTCCAACACTTTTATGGCCGGCCTCGTTCGCTCGTTCTTTGCGCTCGTTTTTATTTGAAGCATGTACGCAGTGATACAGTTTACGGAAAAGGACGGCGGAAGTGTCGCAATCGTTAACAATCAGTGGCTTACTCCAAGAAGGTGCGAGGTGTATTGGCCACCGGTAAAAGGGACAAAATCTTTTGAACGGATTTTAGCCAACGCACAGGCGTCATCACCAGATGATAAGTGGAAGCTGTATGGCGTGCAAAGAATTTTTTATGAGTCTGGTAGGTATTTGGTTTTGTTATTGTTATATAGACCCCGACTAGTCTTTAGCATTTTTCCGTTCTCCCGCAAGATTCTCTATAGCATCAACATGTGCTGTGAGGGTTACGGGAAAGCAGAAAGGTGTCTTATGAAACGTAATCTTTGCAACTAGCTTTGTGGTTATAGTGAAAGTTTACATTGTAAGTAACTTGGAAAAAAAACGTACGAAACCTTCGTTTTTCATAGATATTATTATAACATTGTATTTTATTTACCCCAAAATAGTTGCTGTGTGTTACACTGAAAGATGCTTTCGTAAGCGTGTCAGATTCACGCTTTAAACACACTATGCCAAACAACAACATGTTTGGCATATGAAATAATAATTTACTAACTTGGAAAAAAAAAGCTAATAAGGATTTGTTTCACACGATAATTCCCTTTTCTGCCAAATTCCTATAAAGGTAAATTTTCACCCTATCCACCGAGATGTTGTAAGAGGTGATAATGAGATTTGTTTGTGGTTATGATTCCACAATCTGCGGTTGATATGGGTGACCGACTTTTGAGGCAGGCCGTGGTATGGATTCTTCTTAAAAGTAGTGTTCCCTTCCTTACTTATAATGGTCAAAGCTGCAATGAAAATGTCCGTGTTTTCCATCCAGTTCAATGCAGGCATGCAGTATAAGGATAGTCCTGGCATGGCACCAGTTCCCAGGATGTCTGCTGGCTATTATCATGACAGTAGGTGTGGAGCCTTGCATGTCCGGTTACCTAAAAGTATTTTTTGTTGTGCGTTGCCCCAACATGAACCTGAGCGTAAACGGTGTAAGAAAATAAGCAAGGGTATTCCGTCAATTCTGCACCAATTAGAAATATTTACGACAAGACTTCAGCTCTCTTATCAGTGGGAATATTTGACATCCACTTTTGATAGGTGCAGAATTGATCGAATTCCCTCACTTATTTTCTCACATTTCACCCAGAAGTCGCTGATAGCTTGGATTTAAATTAATGGAAAAAATTGTTTGGGTTCCCTGGGTTCCCTTTCCCTGTGAAAAACACTGCTTTATTATTATAAACCTGCCACCTATTATCCATATTTTTTACAGATTTTGTGATTGTGATTTTTTTATTTGCATGTTTAGATGATATAGAGAAGGTAAAAAAGAAACTGAAGTTAGTTGAACTAACTTCAGACGTGCAATCTGAAGAGGACACACAACAGAACAATAAAAGAAGAGCTCCAAGGACAAAACGATATCTTTCCAGCAGTGAAGAAGACAATGACATCCATATCAGGCCACCACCTTTAAAAAAACAATTAGCAATGACTGTGCGACAGCCTGGACCCACAGCTGATGTATTTACAGGAACCTCATCGCAACGTAAGCGCTCTTAATTTTCTTAACATGAACATATAAGTAGGTGAAAAAATAAGAGTAAGAAACTCACGAGTCATCTCTATGTGTGTTATTTACAGTAACAGATAACATGTTTTGTCTTTATTTACATGGTTTGGTTTACATGGTCGAAGCGGCAATGAAAAATTGTCCATGTTTTCCATCGAGTTCAATAGCCGTGCTCATAAAAGGGAAGGTCCTGGCATGGCACCTAATTCCTTCGGGAATGTGGTGTGTTAGGCTTATGTCATGACGGTGGGTGTGGTTTTAGCCTTCCATGTCCAGTAACAGAAAAAAAATATTTTGTATAGACTTGCAGTTTGTAACATGTTGAGTGTTACTTTCACTATATAGCTTATTCCATAAGTTTACATGTAAGGGTAACTATGTAAATTTAAAAACCTGGAATTGTGTCTATCTTTATTTTTTTGTTATGCGCACGTAATATAGAAAAGTATATTTGCCAACAGATCTCCAAAAATCGGATAATGTTGCTGAAGATGATATATCTGTATTGAATATAGTTGATCTCCCTTTGTTGACTAGCAGTGTGCTAAAAGGTAAGATATTACATACTGGTATTTTTTTGGTACGTAGCAGCCATTTTTATAAATACGCCTTAATTTAGGATAAATCATTCAATGCTATGTAGTGCTATTTTTCATTACATGGAACATTCAAATGTATACTTGGTTTTATGTTCTTTCAGAATTTTAATTGCATACCAATGGAACAACGAACATTATTTAAAACAATGACAACTTATAAGTATTTTTATTTTCACCATGTTGTTTTTTGCATATCCACAGGTTTAGAAGACGAGTCGATAAATATAAAAGATAGTCCTCACCTCCAGAAAAATATTCAACAACGTAAGCTGAATTTTGGAGACAGCGCTCCAGCTACGCCATCATGCACACAGCTAAGGGAAGATAATCCTCAGGCAATATTTCATAATCTACAACCTAACTTAGACCCCGTTTCAGCATCAGCATCGCAATCGTGTGTCACAAACTTGACAGGTACTTTATTTTGAAAGTTTTCATTATACTTCTTGGTGATTGCAGCTTTCTGCAAAGAAATAATTATTAACCGACGAAAAACTGAGGAGGTATACAATTCTGCTGTAATTTTTTTTTTAGTATGGTATGTCCTTGTATTATTATTATTTTTTCTAATTACTGATCTAAGTCTTTTTTTAAGTTTATGCGGGACATAACTAAAATATTTAGTATGACGGCTTACCGCGCGTGTGAGGAGCATGGCTTGCTGCACTCAACGTTTCGGAGCTCACATCGGCTGTCTTCAGGAGAATGTGCCTGTCGCTACGGAGGTAGGCACGTTACTGCCTACCCGCCGTCCTGCTCTATCTCTGAGTGTCCATGGCAACACGTAGTAGCATATAGCATAGTCCATGGAAACATGGTGGCGACAGGCACGTTCTCCTGAAGACGGAGCCAATGTGAGCTCCGAAACGTTGAGTCATGCTCCTCACACGCCGGTAAGCCGTCATACTAAATATTATGATCTAAGTCTATCTAAGATTTCGTCCTATTTTCAAATATTGTTTTTACTCGTTTTCTTCTGTGTCTGTTATGTATATTTTATCTGTTTGGTACACATTTTGGTATTCATTTTATACTAACTTTCCCAAAGACTTGAAATTTTAAATGTAGCTCGGGGACTGGATGAAAATTTTTATCAATCAAATGTTTGTAATATTTTTTCTTTAAAAATTTTTAAATGTGGGTTGCTTTCATTGTAATATGTGTAAATATAGCCGTTGTGCACCCCATGTTTTTTTTTTGAGAAATTTGTGTTTTTTACAGAGAAAGATGTTTTTTTTATTGATTTGATTTGTTTTCTTTTATTTACCTAATACTGTCAAATATTTTCTAGCGTTTCAATCGAAAGTACTGTCATTATTGACTATACTGAAAACACAAAACGATCAAATTATACACATACTTAAGGAAACTAAGACTGCAAATTGTACCTTGAAACCTGAATTGAAATTCCCGATGAAAACAGCCGAAGAGCTAAATGCCATTGAAAAAACATTGGAAAATAAAGAACATTTTGATAATTTGGTAAGTTCTACAACAGTACAACCCGCTTTAATAAAGGTCCCAATATCCATGCCCCCATTTAACCAAAGTATTCCCTCAATGCCTCTATGTTGTGGGTGAAGAGCATACACAAATATAAGTAAAGAAGATTTAAATAGAATAGTCCCTGTGCATGTTTCCTACTTAATAGGTTTTAGGGCTTAACCTGCCCAGGTTAATACGATCACGGTGGATGAAATATGGTTAAAGTAGCAATTTTTCATTTTTGCAGCCCAGTTGCATTTCCATAGTTCCTTCGGGAATGTAGTATCGGGTTCATATTTTGACAGTGGTTGTTATTTTATCAATGATGTATTTAAGGAACTGCCATATAAAAAAAAACAGATTTATACATACACTTACGTATGTATATTGAATTCTCATTTTACAATCAAAGTTCTACTGTATTTAAATACACTCTTTTTATTACAGGTTTCATACATTAGAACCCTGGGAGGCAGGGATATTGCAAGCAAAGTATCTCGCATAATGAAATTCGCTTTATCTGACCAGCTAGCAGAACAATATAATTTCTATGGAAAAAGGTCATGGTCCATGGTTAGTTTTGATTTGACCTCTGGAGCTTCAAGTGCCTTGAGGCATGCTTGACTATCCGAGAGGATAAATATATTTTGGCTTTTGTAGGTGCGTTCAAGGTTTTCGTGTACACAGTCAATTATTGCGTACATCTCTGCCTGAAAGATGGAGGCAAAGGACCCCAGGTTTATAGATTTCCGAACCTTAGGTCGCTCCCCATATACTCCTGCCCCTACTCTGTCCCTGCTTTTGGAGCCGTCTGTGTACCATACTAGGTCTCCATCCCTGAAGCTAGGTCCCTTATTAGACCATTCACTTCTTTCAGGTATTTCTATTGTGTACAGTTTAACAAAACTGTATTCTGTTTTCATGACATCTGAAGTCATTCCCAATATTGGAATTTTCAAAAGATGGGCCTGCAGTCCCTGCATTTCTTTTGATAGCCAACTCCTCTGCCCTCCAGCCTCAAGGAGTCTCTGCATGCTGGCTCTGGCTTCCTTTTGTACTTGAATATACAGAGGGACGAGGTTAAGCATTGCCTCCATAGCTGCAGTTGGAGTTGAGGAGACGGCCCCAGTTGTGATGGCACAAGCTAGTCTTTGTAGACTGCTAAGTTTATTTCTGCATGTGATCTGTGTGGTTTTATTTTGCCACACGATAGAGCCATAGGTAACCATTGGCCTGACTATCCCCGTATAGAGCCATATGGCTACTTTCGGTCTAAGACCCCATTTCTTTCCTGCAAGACGATAGCAGGATCCCAACCTGCTATCGTCTTGCAGGAAAGAAATGGGTAAAGAAGACTCGAAACAAGACCTGAACATGGCTGAAAAAATTCAATACACAAAGAAGGCTGTAATTGGGCAACGTCAATTATTGAGAAGAGCCAAAGAAGCAGAGTTAATTGTAATTTCAGATATACAAAAAACTAATGCATCTAATGCAAGTGCAAGTTCATCTTTATCTAATATGCCATCTACATCATGTTCAAATTCTCTTCCCCAAAGTTTATCACGTAGTAATAGCGATAGTTATCATAATTCAATTTCAGAAGAAGGGATTGTATATGAAAGTGAAAATATTAATTTGAATGTTGAGCAATCTACATCCGATTCAGATTCTGATGATAATAAAGTTATTGATTTAAAAACCAAGTTAACACATTGGGCAACTATTCAACATCAAATACCACATAATGCTTTAGATAGTCTCCTAAAAATATTATCTTCTCTGTATCCAGATTTACCAAAAGATAGCAGGACATTATTGAAAACCCCAATTCATTTAAACGTCACCGACTTAGATACTGGACAATTTGTATATCTGGGTTTGCTTTCACAAATTCAAAAACAAATAAAAACATTTAATTCTAATGCTGTGACTAGAGAAATTAAAATATCTTTTAACATTGATGGATTACCCCTGTTCAAAAGCTCTAACACACAATTGTGGCCCATACTAGGTTTGCTTAAAAATTATCCAAATGCTAGACCATTTGTTGTTGCCCTTTTCTGTGGTAAAACTAAACCTTCACCATTAGAACTTTTTCTTAAGCAGTTTGTGGACGAACTAGCAAACATGCTTGAAAATGGGTTTAATTTTGAAAACATTGATTACACTGTTAAAATCCATAGTTTTATTTGCGATGCACCAGCACGAGCATATATTAAGCGTACTAAACAGCATGGTGGTTATTCAGCTTGCGATAAATGTGTTGAACCAGGTGAATACCGAGGCAGAGTTATATATGAAAGTGTTTCAGCACCTAAAAGAACTGACGAATCATTTCGTTTAAAGTTAGATGAAGATCACCATGTCGGAGAGTCACCACTTTTACGTCTGTCTATAGACATGATATTATTATTTCCTACTGAATATATGCATAATGTTTGTCTAGGGGTGATGCGTAAGCTATTAAATGTTTGGATCAGTGGTGATTTAAATGTTCGTTTACAGAGCCACTTAATTAAAACCATGTCGGAAAAACTAATCTATTGCTCAAAATTTATACCAGTAGAATTTAATAGAAAACCGCGAAGTTTGACTGAGTTAGCTAGATGGAAAGCCACTGAATATAGAATGTTTCTGCTGTATGTTGGTCCGATTGTTTTGAAAAATATCTTGCCACGATCACTTTATGAAAATTTCTTGCTTTTTTATTCAGCTATTACTATTCTTTGTTCAAGTAACCATATAAAAAAAATTGGTATAGATTTCGCTCAAGAATTATTAAATATGTTTATAAACCATTCAAAATTGGTTTATGGTTTACACTTTTTGGTATATAATGTACACATGTTATGCCATATAGGTGATGATGCACATAAGTTTGGTGCCTTAGATGAATATTCAGCGTTCCCATTTGAAAATTATTTGAAAACTTTGAAAATTTTAGTAAGATCACCCAACAAGCCATTACAACAAATTGTGAAAAGGTTGAAAGAAATGGAATCGCCAAAGTTACATAGTTCCTCATTGATAATATCTGTTTCTGACCACTATTGTTCTGGACCTGTCCCTGAAGAAAATTTGTATGAATGTTATAAAAAAATAATATACAAAAAATATACAATGTATGTTGCAGCATCTCGTGAAGCTGATTGTTATTGTCTCACAAAAAATCGAAAGGTATTCAAAATATATAATATCCTTGAAAATGATGGTTTGTTCATTTATGGAAAGGAATTTTTAAATTACCAGCCATTTTTTGAGTATCCTTTTAGTTCTGTAGCCATTGATGTAATGGTTGTGAAAGAATTGTCACATTTTAAACTAATATCTGTAAATGACATTTTGAACAAATGCGTGGTAATCCCTAACGAACATTATACTTTAAGTATTCCTATGCTTCATGATTACGATCTTAATGTATGATTACATATACCTATAGATACAATGGATACATAATAAGGTTTTTAATTATAATATATAGCTCGTTATGAAGACACAAATATGGAAAATGTGTACTGTAATAATGATTCCAATGTTTGAGAATTTTGTAGTTTATGCAGATACATAAGTTTATAATTATATTCTTTGTTTGTTAGCATGCACACATTTCAATAAATGTTTTAACAGTAATGTTTATTTTCATATAAAAATCCTTGCACCAAAAAAATTCATTGTTTTGATAAAACAGTAAAATTGGACATAGTTTGGTTAGGTATGCACATTTACACACGCCGTATACACATACACATGTGTTACTGCCTCTTCGCGTAAGATAGTGCAGAGGGTGGCATGTGTACAGGTACATATGCATATAGAAGCCACCTTAACAACCTATTTGAATGAGATAATGCCGATGTTGGCATGTGTACAGCACGTACATACCGGGTGTTAATGCGGCTATGGTCCAAACGTTAACCAGCTATTCCTTGGCATATTTGGAGCAAAAAAGCTAAGGAACTTTTTGCTGTCCGATTAAAAAAAATTCGTCTGCCCCATAAAATTTTGGAAATACCGACACGTTAAATGTATGGGACGGTCGGATTTTTTTCAACCCGTACAACAAAATGTTATCTGCCTTTTCTGTTCCAAATATGCCAAGGAACACCTGGTTAACGTTTGGACCATAGCCCCGTTAACACCCTGTATAGAAGCCAAGTTAGGCAATGTTTGATGAAGACAACATATTGTTCTACTTAAACCAAACCATCCACGGTGTACAGAAACTAGCAGTTCAGAGCCGAAAGGAGGTGATTCTGCATATGAAACTAAATATATTTTTATCTACGATTTCTGTTGTCAAGACCAAAAAATTAAATCCGACATATGGTGGACGAACCGACGGACGTGTAATAGAAAGCTACAAATACGAGGTGTACAGAAACCAATAGTCAGAGCCAAAAGGGGGTGATTTTCTACACGAAACTAAACACCTATTGATTTATGACTTGGTTTGAAGACTAAAAATGTAATCTTCTCCATTTGTTGACAAAAATGTTTGAGGAGAATGAAATTTTTTGTCTTAAAACCGAAGTCATAAATCAAAAGATGTTCAGTTTCGTGAAGAAAATCACTTCCTTTTGGCTTTGACTATTGGTTTCTGTACACCGTGTATTTGTAGCCTTCTATTACACGTCCGTGTGTCCGTCCACAGTACGTCGGTTTTGTGTTCTAAAGACGTCATTATAAGGTCACTTAAGTCGTACCATTTTAGTCTTTATCGACCGTCATTTTGACGTCCATATACAGACATCCTCGACGTCATTTCATGACGTCTGGATGTCCAGCAGATGACGTCAATTTGTGACAGCCTCACGACGTCTTTTTTCGGCGTCAGAGGGACGTCGACAAAAGACGTCGTGAGGCTGTGACAAATTCACGTCATCTGCTGGACATCCAAGACGTCATATTATGACGTCTTTTACGTCGAGGATGACTGTAAATGGACGTCAAAATGACGCATAATTGCTACCTGGGGTAGAGCCATGTACGACCACCATTTGTATCAATCCAAGAATCACACAACTGAAACTTTGAAACTTCACTACTACTACCCGAGTAAGCTGCCCTCTGACCCGCCACGGCTCACAGCCGACCAGCAATCGCATTGCTGCCTCGCTTGTCCATCTCGTGGATCGCGACTCTCTCACATGCCCATCCACCGCGTGGATCGCATCTCCCATACGCATATCCATCTCATGGATAGCACGTGTGCATCACCACACACTACGGTCTCAACAGACCACGACCTCCCTCCAGAGCTAAACGCGCACCGCGCACCCACGGACTACTTGAGTTACCTCAAGAGACACCGATTTCCACCGGGCTACGACTACGTAATAGCTACTGGCATGGTCGAACAAAATACGGCTGTTAGAGTCCTTACTCGAGTTTCCACCATGATTTTACTCAAACTTTCCCAAAGTTTACTTGCTGACGTCGTCAACGTCATCGTCGGCTGGTACATGACCTACTGGCATAGTTCTCAATCTATCGTGTGCACACTTGTAAATGCGTCTAGAGTTTAACGCTTTTAATGTGTAACGATCACTTATACGCTTGCCGCTCAATTTGCATGAAAAGCTTTCTTTCACTAGCGAGCATTCGGCACCAGAATCGTACGTAAACCGAATCAAGTTACCTTTATGATTCATCACGCCCGAAGGTGGTTGCACGAAGCAGGCGTCCATGCGCCGCTCACCTCGGCCGCCCGCGGACCCGCCGCCGTGGCCACCACCACCATTGCCGCCACTCGTACACCGGATCGCGATGTGTCCCGGCTTGCCACATTTGTAGCAAATCAGGGGCTTCGTGCTGCTTGGCTCGTCGTTGTAGATTCCGCAGGTCGTCCTCCGACTTCAATACGCTTACTCCTACACTCAGATCGCTTATGTCCAGTTTTCCCGCAGTTAAAACATCTAATCAATGATGTTATTTTTGTTCGCTTAGCGTTGAGCGCGTTCGATGACTCACCGTGACTATCAATCTTGCGTTTCAAGCACGAAATAGCACTGAGTTCTTGTTGTAACTTGTCCCTAGAAGTAATGTTCGTAGTGAACGCCAACCGTTGTAGTCTCAAATCAAACTGCGACACCTGAGCGAGCGCAGTTGCCACTACGAGTTCATCCTTTGTCACGTCTTTCCAGCGATTAGTTAACGAAGATACCAACCGACTCGCGTACGCGGCTAGCGATTCTTTTTCACTCGGTTTTTCGCCACGCAGGTTAATGAGGGTACCCGCTAAAGTCTCGGAGGTAACAAATCTCGTCGCGAAAAGTGCCTTGAACTCGATCCACGTCATTCCTTGGTAGGCTACTCGAGATAACCAAGTCGACGCTTCACCTTTCAGCGCCTTACTCACTGCCAGTACAAGTTGTCCGCCTTGTGGTGGGGTTTCAGCAAAGCACAAATCCGCGGTCGCGCACCAAGAACTTGCGTCCGTATCTGTCTTGTCGGGGTCGAACTCCGGCAGACGTCCATCAAAACTCCGTTGAGGCACCTGCAGGGCTTCGATTAGCGCGCGCATGTTCGCGTTCTGTTGTTCAAACATGACACGCCAATTACTGCTATCAATGCCTTCATTTCGACCCAACATTGATCCGACTTCTGATAACGTATCATGGTCGGCACCGTCTTCAGGATTGTCCATATTAACGATCTCTCAGTGGGCGTAACGTAGGTAATGTTAGGTCGTGTGTAAATAAAGCACCAGTCTCACCAATACAGGATGTAATTCCAATCAAAAGAGCCAATTCACAATACCGATACAGGCAGACACAAACCAAAAGTATGTAGGTAGTTTCGGATACGGAACGCGGAGGGTTTTACGTCTGTACGCTGCGACCGCCGGCGAACCAATGTGTCCGGCCCTCGCCCGCTCCCTCTACCGTAGACTCCCTCAAGTGCCGTACGCGGCGCTTGCGTCGTAATCCGAGTAATACCATGGAGCGTTACTAGATGGCGCTCATCCTTATCCGACAAATATTATTTTTGGTAGAACGTTAGCTGGAATTATACATGATTTTTTCTCATGTTCTCATTCCATAAATATCAGGAACTTAACGCAATGAAACCATTCGCATTGGCTAGTATAATAATCTTAATGTGTATAGGTGACTTGACATGGGTGGCTAATGTGGCTATCCACACATTCTGTCATGATTTCTGTTTATGGATAACCGGCATAAGTGGACGTGCTGAGAGACCTAAAGTGCTCAGAAAAGCCAATACACCTCACCTCTCCACGCCCAGCGAGGCGCCTTATACGAGCCGATTTGCGAACTATCGCTGAGCTATTGAGCTTGTTCAAATTATATTTGATGCTAGGTATTAGACCAACTCACCTCATGGGAACTAGGGGCCATGCTAGAACCTTCCTTAGACTCCAAAAAATAGGATGAGGTTCTCAATTTGTCGGATTTGTTTTTTATTATTATTCATTGCCACTACGACTATAGTTCATTCAATGGGATGGTGCAAACCCGGGTAGGATTATCCCTACCACCTAGTAAGTAGGGAAGGAAACATTCTGTTTTACATAGAATCCGAAATACGAACGATGAAATTCCTTAGTCGCCTCTTACGACATGCACGGGAAGAAATAAATGGCATCAATTGTATTACTTTTACGCGAGCTTTTACGTGCCGGGACCACACAGCTTGAATTGAAGTTCTCAACAAAAACACTCATTATCACTCGCACAAAGCATACATTACTAATATTTTTGTCTGCGATTTAAGAAAAACAATTAAAGAAACAAAAAAAGATGTACAAAATTACTTTTGTCACTAGTTTGATAACGAGGCGAGCTGACATATCCTAATGTTTTTATTTATTTCTAAGTTCGTTTAAATACATCACAGTTCATTAAGATCACTCTAAACATTACTACGTTAGTAAAATATGAGTAAAAAAATCTAAAATGAAGGTAAAAAGACAACTTTATTTCAATGTTTATTACCCAATATTTAATAATCTAAAAGGTTTATTAGAAAAATTAAAACAAACAGACATAGATGTCGACAATATATTTGAGAATCCAAAATTTCAAAAACCTAGTAAAACATTAAGAGCATGGAAACAGTTATCGCCCTTAGTATGAGGAATTGATGGGGTAACGACTCTCTTAAGATTATTATACTCGCCAATGCGAATGGTTTGATTGCATTAAGTTTCTGATCTTTATGGAATGAGAACATGAAAAAAAAACCTGTATAATTCCAGCTAACGTTCTAAGAAAACAGAAAGATAAATGTTACAGAAATTTAAATTTTATGCATGGAAAAAAATGTTGAATTCAGGTCTCAAATATATTATTTTTCAAGTTTGCGGCTTATATTGCTATTAACTAATATTTATTTTAATACCATTTCAAAGATCTTAACATTATCTACCCATTCAGCGAAGAACAGGTTTCACTTTTTCTAATTTCTGCAACGAAACAATAAAAAAACCAGTTTCACGCGTTATGCGGGTTGGTCACATTTAGAAAGAATTATTCCGAGCTGCTCTAACTAAGCGACGTCGGGCTCTGGCTATCTCGTTTTAATCGCAAAAATTGGTCCAAAATGTTTAGGTATCAGGATGCTCTTTACAACAGCGAATTCTTTTATGTTATCGTCAATCGGAACTAGCGAAAATTAAGACAATGATTGGAAAATAATTGCATTTAAATATTTAAATATACACATATACAGGTGATTGAAAAACTCGATACATTCCTTCTAAGGGATCATTCTGGAGTTAATTTGCAACAAATTTGGCCCGGTGAAACGGGGGTCTAAAATGAGCAGTTTCAGAGTTATTTAACTTTTAAAAATGTTCTGTGTTATTATAAATAAGTGATGATTGTAAAATAACTACTACACTAATAGCTGATGAATGAAAGAATACTTTACAAAAATATATGCATTAAAAATATCCATAATCATAGAAATACAGGGTCATAAATGACAGTTTTTGGCAAATGGCATTTTGTTAAGTAGTCTCTAATTCATCAACTATTAGGAAATCGCTGCAGTTATTATATTACAGTAATCACTTTTTCATAAAACAGAACGTTTAAAAAAATAAAACTCAAATAATGTTACATGTATGTATGTATAATCGAAAAAAAATTGATAAAAAAATGATAAATGTTGATGGAAAATAATGGTGATTCAAAAAGTTCTCTAACGGAATCTAGATTGCGCCATTATCAGAAAATTGTGGGATTTATTTCAAAACACATGCCTAGGATGACTTTACAAGAAGTTTGTGCAGCGCCATCTCGGAAAACAATTGAGAACCTTTATCACGTAACACCAACCACCCACAGTACCTAGGTATTAATTTCTGTTTACTTCATTCTAGTCCTAACAACAGCGCCATCTTGTAACAGAATTGGCAAAATAGCTCAATTTTGGGAAATGTAATAAACCGGCGGTTCCATTTTTAATAAATGCGCTAGCTAGCAATTATACACATAGAGTGGATTTTTATCAAGTGCGCCTTCATGGCGAAATTCGAAACTATAAGAAATACCGAAATTAAAAAAATACAATTATTCAGTTTTAGTGTTTAGTTGTAGGATGAAAGTCACTCTTGCCCTGAATGGACCCCCACCATTAGGTACTTATGTATGCATGTATGTAATCTGTGCATAAACTCAACAACCACTTGACCGATTTGGCTCATACCTCCCGAACCAGTATACTCACTAAACGTTTGTATATTTTTTTACTGTCTGTAAATTTACTAAAACTCAAGTAAAAGTAAATCAATAATTTGTATAACATTCAAATGTCTAGGAGGCGATCCCAAAGGTCATCATATTTTTTATATTAGTATTTTGAATATAATTTTTATCGCATTCATCGAATAACCTATAGCCTGAACTCTTTATCTACTTGGTTGAATTCGGATGATTTATAATTCAATCCAACTGGATGTGAAAAGTTGAACATAACGAAAGGAAATTGAGAAAATTTATTGGCTTCAATCATATTGTCGAGAATCCGCCTCCATCTTCCCCAATCTTGCAAGAGTCAACGACCGCGCCCTCTAGGAACTCCCAACCTTGATCCCGTCTTCCTTATTGCGGGCTTACCCCTGTCTAATAACCACGTTATTTCCCGAGTAATCTGCTCGGGGCTCCAGGATACGTGACCCCGCGTGCTCCGTTTGATTTGTTGCTCGACTGAGCTGCAAAACGAAAATTAAATGTTATTTTATTAGGTAGGAACTCCTTTCTTTTTTTAGGGTTCCGTATCCAAAGGGTGCCAACCGAAAAAAATACCGATTATAGATGGAATGGGGATTTTTTTGCAATACTTTGCTCTGAGTAAGTAATGAATTAAAATCCAAGTCCTATATTACCTAAATATTTGCTTACTTGTAAAAGAAACTTTACATTTGTACTTGGTGAATTTTCCCAAAACGAAATTTGTATACTTTTGTAATTCGCGATTCTAGAATTTTTAGGGTTCCGTACCCAAAGGGTGAAAACGGAACCCTATTACTAAGCCTCCGCTGTCCGTCCGTCCGTCCGTCCGTCCGTCTGTCCGTCTGTCACAGGGCTGTATCTCAGTAACCGTAACAGATAGACAGCTGAAATTTTCACAGAGTGTGTATTTATTTTGCCGCTATAACAACAAATAGGTAAGATTAAGAAATAATTAAAATTAAAGGGGGTCCCCATACAAAAAACGTGATTTTTTCTATATTCCATAAACCAGATTATAAATTTGGCCCCCATAAATTACATCAGATATAATTTAGAAAGAATACCTAAGTGACGTTGTGGATTTTTCCATGAGTACGTCGAATATTTTTATGTTAAGATTATTATTATTATTTATATGGTTAGTATATTATATATATGATATTATTTACCTTTTTTATTAATATTATTATCCTTATTTTCACGTTTATATTTATTTATTACATTGGCCTTGGTGGGGCCGCCTCAAGGCGCGCCGGTGGGTGCAGGCCGTGGTGGCGGCGCTCTCCGGGACGACGTTAGCCAGGCTTCGAACGATGTGTTGTGGCCTTGAGACGAGGCCTCCACCACCCCCATCTCGGAGAGCCCCGCATCCGCCGGACTGCTGGGGGCCAGGACCCAGAATTTCTTGCGCGCAGCGCCTGGTGATGCGCCTCGGTCCTCCGGCGGCGGAAGTCATGTGCAGGCAGCAGCCCGCCGACCTCAAGCACGCCGGGGAAGCGGTGGACCCCGACGAGGTGGTAGCGGGGCCGTGTCGGCTGGTCCCCTTTGCGAGGTGGCGCGGTAGTGGTGGGGATCTATGGCCGCAAGCTCCAGTAAGACTTGTCACATGGGATTTTTGTCGAAAACCTTCAGCAATAATGAAAAAGTCTAAACAATGAAATAATTATTTAAATTATTAGGCTAAAATAATTCGCAATTATATATTTTCTATTCATACATCGTTGACTTTTCCTACTTATGATTTTTCCACTTTGAATATCTGGAAAACTATCAGGAAATCTATTTATTGACTATGCAGAAAAAAAAGGTTGGTCACAAAACTAATTTTTGGTAAAATGTGAGTTGGTGAGTTTTCCTAATCCGAGGGGCTACCTTCGAGAGCCAAATATTACCGGTCATTACGTTGTTTATTTTATATCTATTGTTTATAGATAGATAATTACCTTACTGAATGTAGGAATCATTTACGATTAGTGGTTGGTTACTCGATGATATGATAAAATAACCAGATGGTTAGAGTTTAAAGTGTATTGCTTGGATAACGAGGACCACTCCATTTATTCGAACCCTGTGGCATGGCATTTGCGCTAGAATAGCTTGTCCTGTTTCTATTTGCGAACTTGAACTGCCTATTAACCATCGCTATTTTTCCGGTGTTTCTTGTTTTCTGGTATCCTAGCAAGACATATCGGAGTAATAGCGATAGTACAAGTACAATATTTATGTAAATGATCAACGATTCCGCACTATCAAATTAACGTCGACATTATGTTACAATAGATGTGTAATATTGTATTAAGTATATTAGAAATAATAATATCGCCGGTATACTGGTAAAACCCGCTAATTGTAATTTTTTGTAAAATGAGTTGATCATGCAGTTCTACTTAATTTTCCACGCTCTTTCTTATAGACTAGGAGGTCGCGAGAAAAATGGCAACGATAACGTAAATGGCTGAATCTGGGTTTATATGTTAGAGACCAATATGTCGTGACCTCCCGGAATATTACTGTAAAACCCATATATTGCTTTGATGTTTAGTTTTAAAGTTAGTTTGTGTAATCACATCGACAATTGTTCAAAGTCCATTTACCTCGAAACTTTAATTTCTTCAATTAAAAAGGTTTTATCAGTCTACCTACAGACGATATAATAATGTAATGTTTCAAGGAATAAGCATGACAAAAAAGTTCAAAAAATCTATGAAGCAACATGAAGGCAACAATGCTATCTGCTGCCACCTAGTGAGCACACACGATAGTCAACCTAAAATGTATCACAACAGAGAACCAACACCGCTTTGCAGGGGTCAGCTTTGCGCGCGCCATCTATAAGCCGTTTGGCTGGCTATCGCCAATGCAGCTCGTTGTTTAGCAGGGTACCAATATTATAAATACGAATGTAACTCTGTTGCTTTTTCCCGCCTAAACAGCTGAATACATTTTGATGAATTTTGGGATAGATATATTTAGTCTGGACCTTAGAGAAGGACATAATGCTTCCTTTGAGAAGGGGGTGAAATAAGGCATGAAAGATTGTGTGTGGAACTCATGTAATATCCAGGAAATAATTCGGCCCGGCATAAGTCTAACACGTCATTGACGGAAGCCGCTCCTGCACGATACCTCAGCTAGTTATATGATCATTTGTTGTTAATCAATCATTTATATCAGTTATTGAATGGAATTTTTAGAAATATCAAAGAGTTTTACAAAAAAAATATAGTTTAAACTAGTGCAAAATTTAAAGATCCGTGCCGTGCCAAGGGCATTATCTATGCACGGTGATTCTCAATCTTTCATCTAGTTATTTAACTCGGCGACGAAGGACGGCAGCGGCAACCATAACGCACTTTCATGGGGGTGGCGTAGGTAGCCCTTTGCATATAATGGCGGTAGCGCGGGCGCGTTCGCTTACGAATTCGCTCACTACTGATGTTTTCGAATTCCAACGACATGTAAGATCACGTAATAACTTCACAGGACGTTTTAAGTGCAAGAACATTCGATGTTGCGCGTCTCGAATTCGTAATCGAACTAAACGATGGTCAGTTGGTTTATTTACTTACTCGTGGCTACGATGCCGCCATACAAATGAGTTTCGGTCTTCACTCCTGGCCTTCCTTGTAAACTGACTTAACCGAACAATACGAAATAAAGGAAACATCCGGTTTATAAATTACGTTTAATACAGATACTGCTTCAGATCGGAGGGAATTTCTGAAATAACAAGAATCCAAGTCGTCATTTAAGAGCTTGTCCCTCTAGGCTCAAAGAAGTAACACTGGTGATGGGCGCTGCCTAGAACACCAGTGAACTTGGCCTCATAGTTCCATATGACGTATTGGTTCTCCTCGGCAGCGCTGGCGAACGTGTGGCGACTCTTGCGGGCTTCGCTGACGAAGAAGTCCATGTAGTAGCGGTTGGCCTTGAGCGACTGCTGGGAATGGTTGTAATTCTTGGAGAGTTTCCATTCGAATGCGATCTTCTCTGGGTGGAATTGGACGGCGTAAAACGGGTACCTGGAAATGGAATTTGATTTGAAAGTGACGCTTATTTTGAAGGAATCGTGTATTGGTTTTTATAAATGGAATACTTGAAGCTTGACGGAATTATGCTGACCTCACTCATTTATTTTCACGTATTGGACAGCGTATCAAATCAAACTCTTCAATTATTTCTACAGCTAACGAATCGCACCATTCCGCATGGCAACTTACGGTGAAGGCAGATTGGCATTCTGTGCAAATTATTGGAATGGCCAATACGATTGCGGTTGATATTATTGTGATTTTATATTGATAAAAACGATATATTTCGAAACATAGTGGGCAATTAATTCGATAAGCTTCTTGTGATATCTGAGATTTAAGGCTCCTACAAGGTTTGATTGTGGCTAAATTCCACTTAGAAGTAAGTGAAATAAAACGGTGCTATAATATAAATTTTGTACTAGTGAATTTCAAATTGAGTGCTGCCAACGTTTTAAGGTTTGGTTTCAATCCATAACACGACGACAGTGGTGCTCCAATGATTCAGTGAAATTCAGTGAGATATCCATATTCGGAGTAAGATTCCAAATGTATTACGTTTGATACGAAGCCCAAATCGTTTATTATTTTGTTCCCAAATCGGATATTATTTCCAATTTAAGGTGAATGCGATTTTGGTGCAATTTGGAGTATTTGGTAGTATTTCTGTACCTGTTGTGCTCGTAAGACGAGATGAAAGTGACCCCGAACACATCATCATTGAGAGTAAGTGCCCTCCAATCGTCAGTTAGGTTGTGAGATTTCAGGTTCTGGAAAACAAGTAACATCAAACATAATTAGATAGTTCTATTCTGGGCTTATTAAATTTGATTCGGTCTGGTTGATTTACAATTGTTTTGCGCTTTCCTTCCACCTACAGAATATAAGAAGATGTTAACTCCATTTGATTGCAGGTAAGGCCCAGACGTGTTAACTAGTAATTTTAAAGGTGATAAACAAATGTCGTTAAGGTTTGATATCAAAAAGGAAGGAGATGTGCTATCTTGCGCACCTTCTATGATACCCGCTGTATACCCACCCAACTAAAACGAACATGTCACAGCAAAAATAGTATGAAACAAATAATGAAGATAATTTCAAACAAGATAAAACCAAGAAACGCTAGTTACGGAAGTAAGACGCTGTCCGAGAGTATTAGATAAGAATAGCAATGTCGGTGTAAATGGACTCCTTAATGCTTACATCTTCGGTGACGCAAAACTGATGCTCGTTCACTGTGACGTCTTGTGTTGCCAGAATATCCACTATGTCTGCAGGTGCCTTACCGTACATCTTGCTAGTACGATAATCTGAAAGTATATATTCATAATGCACGATCGCATATCTTCTAACCACAGCCATACCATATCATTATATTTGTCATGTTTTTTTTAATGGATATTAATGTTAAATGTTGTATAATGTCAACGGCATGATTTTTATTTCATTTTATTCTATTATCCTATTGTTATTATAATTTGCTTCTGTCTCCAATCATCAATGCTTAATTAAGTAGTATGCATGTTATAAGAAACCAAATCAAACAGCGACCGATAACTCGCCATAGTGACCCTGAACTCGTATTTGTCATATTTTAACATTTAAACACGTATATAGACTTTGACTACTCTGCAGTCGTTGAAAAATTTGCAGTGAAGTTTCTGGGCAGTTCTTCTTCGCTTTGATTGCTAAACAGGCTGATGATAAAATATAAATAAACAATAAACCAATCATTAAAATACAAACACTGCGTTCGTTTACCAAATATTTTGATAAATTATGTTAATCTATTCTAATTCCCTTACAATTAACATTATATTTTAACCTTTGGACGCTGCGTTTGTGTGTTTGAACGTTTGTTCAAAGTTCGACAACTCATTGGATTCGATAACGGGCTTTGCCCGGGAAGATAGGTATTTAAGGGGGAGACACTGACCTCATAATACAATAACATTGGTTTCTACGTATAAAACTTACTGATGTATTTTTATTCGTAAGTTGGTTCAATTAATTGTGAGAAAAATAGCAACAGCAGAATTATAGCAATTAACCACTAAAGAACAGTTATCAGAAAAAAAACGTTGAAATAGCCATTCAATATTTGAACGCATCCCTACTCGCCCTGGTTGAAACGGAAAGTTGTGATGGACGCACCGTCCTTGAATTCCAGCGGCATGTTGATGCCGGTGGCGCTGCAGGTGATGCGGTTCTCCGGGTGGCGGCCGGAAGCCAGCACGATGATCAGCTGGAAGCCCAGGCAGGTGCCGAATATGGGAAAGTAGTCCCCGGCATCGTTGAGCTCCCGGGCGATGTCGTAGATGTGCTGACCGGCGTCGGCGTAACCGTTCGACTGGTTGAAGTAGGTGGCGCCACCGGGAAAGATGACCCTGCAAACGACACCTTTCATAGTTGTAGTCTATCTAGACGATTAAACTGGGAATTCTGGGAGACCTAAAGTCAATTCAAATGGAAAATTGTACGTCAATTTTGGAAATATTTAACTTAACTAGGTGTTAGGAGTATCTTATTAGATGAAAAGTTGCAAAGAGACAGTTCTTCATGTATTCCTACGAATTAACACGCTGATGTAAAAGCAGACGCTAGGTGAAAAGTGTTTTCCGTTCAGTTGAATTTAGCTGTGCTGGCAAATAATTCCCTCAGGAATGCGGTAAGTTGAAAAGATGAAAAGATATAAATTCCCAGTAGCACTGTAATATAAACAGAAAAATACTTGGATGTTGTGTTAATGTGGCAAATATTAAAATCTCAATTTGCCCTTGATGATTTGATTGGCCTAGAGATTTGCCAATTAATGCCTTTATTATAATGATTCGCTGTTAAATTTTGGTACCTAGCAGCAATTGTTTTCTTTATTAGCTGTTGGCGATCCAAATATATTGTTTCAATAGGAAAGGATCAACCAGACAATGTTATTATAATATAATTTACTGATTTTAACCGAGTTCAAAAAAAGGGATGTTCTCGTCGGATACTTTTTTTTTAACTTACCCATTGATTTTGCTCATAATTTCTTCATAATACGCTCGATCTTTTCCAATCCTGAAAAAATCAATAGTTAAGTATGACTTAGCTCTGAGAGATTCTTTACCCTATCAATTCCTCATACTACGGGCGATAACTGTTCACATGCTGTTAATGTTTTACAATTTTTTTTACATTTTGGATTCAAAAATTTACTGTCGAAATTTGCATCCGTATTATTTATTTTTTAATGTACCTTTTTGATTGGAAAATATTTGGCTAATAAACATTTGGAAAAAGTTGGACAAAAAATGCATTTCTTAAATTGTTCAAATCTTAGATTTCCTGTGACTTCACGATAGCCTTCATAGCAGCTATTGGAAGCATGTGGGAAATATTATGTGGACAAAAAAGACAAATAACACATTCGTTCAGAGGCTGATGCATGCATTTCCATAATCTCCAACTGGTACCTTTATTTCGAATTAACAACTAAAATGTTATATTCTAATGCATTGTTTTATTTTAATAAATATTTATGGAAATTGCATGTGTTGCTGAACAATAAAGCATCAATCACACACAGTGCAATATATATGTCACTGATCACATAGCATGATGAAATTATTATAATGAATTTTTGCAGATCCTTCGATATCCGTCATTGTGACAGGTGACAACATTCTCACACAACCAAAGCACCAAATGAGCGAAATGGAAACTCACATGATTGGCACAACCCTGGCGCCGGCAGACTCCACATCCTTGACGTAGGAGGCGGCGATATAGCTGGTGTAGTTCTCCTCGGGGTACTTGCCATTGAGATAGAAGGACTGCTCCTGGGCCAGGACCCCGATGAAAGGCCGGTCGTTGACGGCGTCGGAGCTCACCACGACGGTGGCACCTTCGCAGCGCAAGAAGAGGAACACCGTGAGCAGTGCCACCGCCTTCATGGTGAGGGAGAGCAAGACCTGCTGGCTCGAGAGGCACCTACAATATATACGGGCGGGTTTATCGGCAGATAAGCGCTCGATTGGTTGATTGTGATCAGTGTCTTATCAGGTAACCTGATGGGATCGGTGTGAGTTATGGAACAATCAGATCATGCGTCTATAAAAATTTCGATTAGTGTGCCAGCCCAGATAGCCCAGTTACGCCTCAGCAACTCTTATGGATGGGTGACTGCTTGAACATTTAGGCTAGCCGTGTGTGATTACTGCTTGAGTACTAATGGTACTCGTCTCCTAATTCACTTGTATTCTCTTGGGCTAATATGTGTATGTGTGGAATGAGCCATCCATGTCCAGATGTCCATGAAAAAAGTGTTTCTGGGCTTAAAACCAAGAAGCATAACTAGTTTTTAACTGCATGAGGGTCGAAACGCGATGGAAGTATAAACTATGATGATCGTTCTTAACGCTACGATATGATAAGTTGATGAATATGCAGAGTACATCTAATCAGGAAAGATAAACGAATGTGTTGATCAATCCGCCGGCTACGAAAGCAAACGTTACCTACTTTGGCGAGAAATATGGAATTTGCTTGATAGAGTTAGCTCGAATCACGCGGACAATTCCCTGTCAATGCCTATAGTTACGTCAGTTTCATTACGTTAAGTTTGGTGAACAATATTTTCTTTATTTTAACTTTTTCAATTAATACTCAAACATTATCAACATAACATATTTAATTTGTATTTTGGCGTAGCGTATCTGCCACAGTTTTTGGTGTTTCGTTGATAGACACATAAAAAAACTATAAAATTTAAAAAAAAAAATCTGAGTGGAGTCGCGTTTTGTCAAAGTGTGGTTTTCGCCATCACTCAAATCGCCATAACTTTTTGATGTGCGCGCACGTCCGAAGGCCACGTAAGCTGAAATAATACTGTGGTTTACCCACGGAGGATAGAGGTGGTAGACTAGGAGGTAGCGACAAAAATGGTAACGATAACATAAATAGCTGAAACTGGGTTCACGGGATAAAGTACAACCCTCTGAAGCTAAATGTGTCAGTGTGCCTGTTCCAAGTGGTTGCGTTACTTAGATAAGGCGCCTGAAAAAGTAGTTATGGTGACAAAAAATACATATGATAAGGTAAATGGATGCAAATTACGAAGCATGAAAGTATCAGTACATACTTGGCTAGCAATACAAAAAGTGAACAAATCTTTGGTTGAATTTAGTAGTTATAGGCGATTTAGGTTACAGATATAACTTTAGGTATATTTAAGTATTTAATTAAGTAACCGTCTGGTTATTGTTGTATAATTAATAGGTATCAATGTTTCCAGATAATCAGTATATTCATCAGCAGGTACATATCAGCATCTATTTTATATTATGCCAATCTAGAAAACGCAACCACTTGGCGCAGGCAGACCGACATATTTAGCATCAGAGGGTTGGCCTCCAACATGTAACCCAGATTCAGCCATTTACGTTATCGTGACCAAAAATGTCGTGACCTCCCGGAATATGGGTTTACCATTGGGTTTAGCGGTAATAGATAAACCAACCAGCGTATCGCATGCGTATTCCGTTTTAAATAGAATATGTGTGTATAGTCGTTTAAGATTATATCATAATTATTTCAGACTGATTATATTTTTTCATAAAAATAGTTTCCGTGGCCTAAGATACTATAGCTCAGGCATGTAATAGCTCAACCTGGGTTCCGAACCAGTCCAAACCATACAAAGTTTCTTGGTGCCTGCATATTTGACATTGAGGCATTACTTTGATATGTTGTGGGCAAGAAACTGGACTCAATCGGAAGGATTTTAAGGCAGGTGCATCATCATAGAAAAGTGCCGAAATTTTACCAAGGCGATTAAGAGCGCGCTTTAGACTATTTTAGAATTATACTAGGTATGCATATCTTGCTTATTACAATGCCTAGCCGAAAAATGTACTGTAGAATATGTAGAGTTCCAATTGAAATCAGTATTTTGTTATAAAATATGTTTTTCTGGTAAAAACTAAAATTAGGTTTCAAAATTGAACATTTTGGAAAAGAAGTTCAATTTTATAACAGTTTACATGTTACATGCAGCCAAACGATTATTTTGAGAAACTTAATTTCTGGGCCACAGCATAGCAAACAGAAATGCAATCTGCATATATGTAGGTTTGTGTGTCACCAGGCATACTATGCGTACTTACTAACCAAAGCAACACCAAATATATGACGTCGTTCACCAGACACGTTAGAACGCACTGGGTTATTTCTAGCTCTCTGCACCAACAACAGAACATCGCTTGCACTGCTGGTAGCCTGTCACACCACGTTGTCAACAACACTCGCGTTATTTTTATAGCTAACGACATTGTTTTCACAATTACACAATGTGTAGTCGGTCAAATTGGTTTACAAACGCGAGAACCCACGAAAAGAAATGTCCACTGAAGATGTAGAGTAGGGCAAATATTTTGAGAATTTGTGAATGTTTCACCCGTTGGTAAATGAACAGCTGTGAACTCTGATAATAGGACATTACACTGTTGTAAATCACAACACAATAACTTATCTAAGCCGTTGGGGAGCTCGCCGAAGTACTTTTGAATATTTTCGTTGAAGCGCGCAGTCGTCAGGCGGACTGAACAAAGATTGACTGTTGGTACGGTGGCCGCAAGAACGTTAAAAACCGGCCAAGTGCATGTCGGACTCGCACACGAAGGGTTCTGTGCAAGACTTAACACAAATAACTACATTTTTTATTATTATTATTTTATTTTGGCTGGACGGACGGACGGACGGTCGGACAGCGGAATTGGCACCCTTTGGGGTGACCCTAAAAATAGGAACAGACGCGAGACGTTCATAGTCCGCTATCACTAAAAGCGTCGCAATATACGTTTTAGGGTTCCGTACCCAAAGGGTGAAAACGGAACCCTTATACTAAGCCTTCGCTGTCCGTCCGTCCGTCCGTCCGTCCGTCTGTCACAGGGCTGTATCCCTTGGAGTGGTATTCATTCATGAAATTTATGAAGTGAATCGAATTTGTTCAAATCGGTTGACAGTTTTTGGAGATATCGAGTAACATACACACAAAAAACATACAGACGAATTGAGAACCTCCTCCTTTTTGAAGTCGGTTGAAAAAAATAGAAGTATACACATTGCGCAAAATGTTGAGTGGTATGTAGAACACTGCTTATTTTTTTACTGAAAATATTGTAATTGGTGCTGACTTATGTACTCTGTTTGTTTTGATATTTTTTGTAATTAATTTTTTTAAATTAATTAAAATCGATAGTAATTAAAATGATTTTGTATTTGTATTAATAATGCATGAGCCAATGATTTGTTTCTTGTTATACATCCACTCCCCTATTGTTTGCCCCTAAAAGAAAAAAATGGCAAAGAGACCTAGAAAATAAATAGGGTTCCATTGATGGCCGCGAAATCAGAACCAAAAGTAAAACAAACTGGGGGATCTCCTTTTCTCTAAGACGTGACCGTTACTTCCCATTTGGTAGCCAAAGCAATACCCACCTTCCAAGGTTGCTTTTCTCTTTCTTCCGTGTCGTGACCTTCTTGCCAGTTTTACTTTTACCATTAACACATCAATAACTCCTCGCACATATTTTATAAATTTGGTTCCATACACAATCATAGCAATCGCGAAAAACATTCGAGGTATGAGGAAATGTTTAATGCTTTTAGAAAACTTGGTAGGTACCTAATACCTAGTTACTGTTCTAAACCACGTTCACGTGAACGTACCGATAGGTAGAATCGATAAACTGTAAAAGAGCGCATGCGCTAGGATAGCCCGGGATTTCTCAGTTTAAATTCCAAAGTAAGTAATTTCTAATAAAACATATCTCTTTAGCTAAACTATCATACTAGTTTTGTGTTTATTTTCTCTTGAGTTTAACAAAGCATATAAGTTTTCATTTGACCACCCAATCGGAGATGAGATTATCCCGAATCAGTTTTGGTCACTACCAACAAAAATGGTCACTTCCTTCTAATAATGGTCACCTTAGCGCGCGCAGTGGACGTTCAGGAAACTAACATTTGCAAATCCTAATTTGATTTGACAAATTACGCATCTTCGCCGGGAAAACGTTGATGTTGCCGTTTACGCCGACCCCGCGTTTTCATACAAATCTGAAGTTCGAGTTGGTTTTTGACAGGTTCAAGAAGCAAAACTTGTATGGGTTTGACGTTTTTACGTAACTAAGTTCCGTAAACGCCAATTTAGGTGAGAACTCGGACTACCCATATTGAATACTAAGCGTGATTACTTAGTTTACTGGTAAATAAGATGAGCAAAGTTTAGAACCTACGTTTGCCAGACACATGGGCAACAATTTTCGTATTGCTTGTTCGACATACTAATGCTTTCTTTCGGTAGGTACTCACCTAAAGTTTTTACATATAAGGGGTAAGTGAGGCTTACATGTTTCTGGATCCTGATTCTTCGTTCCGTGTATCGATCTTTCAAAATCCGTTAGGTTACTGCCTTAATATAACAGGATACCGGGGCGAAGAAGAGTAATAGAGTTAAAAGTTCATTGATAAAATGTGACACTTTCGAACACTCAGATAAGAAGTAGGTACCTACTTCTATTTGTGGTTCAGTATTGTATTTAAATCAGCCAATGTGCAATATAGCATTCTTGAGAATTGCTAGAGCGAGGTCTTTTTGACTGCAATAGTTAAGAAATAAACACTTAAAAGTTAAGTTTAAACTTATTTATAAGTTTTACTTCATTTCTAAACTTTGTAAAACTTTGATGCCGGTAGCCATGGCAATGCATGTCAAAGTGCGCTTGCCAAATCTTAGCGGTGCAAACGTAGGGTTACTAGTTCAACATACACGCATCGCATTGCATAGTTTAAGGTTAGTTTGAAAGTTCTTATAGATGGTACAGTATGTATTACAGTGATCTTTCCTTTTTTAACTACTTTGCAGCTTAATGGCTTGCTTATAAATGAATGTATAGGTGGCTATAATAAAAAAACAGATATCAGACTACAAAATAAATAGTGCACCTAAATTATATGTTTTCTATTATTTGATATTCTAATCTAGCAACACTGAAGCATAATGAGAAAATAGCAAAAAGTGTCGCCGCCGCTGCAATAATGCAAAACGTAGTAATTCAGGTATTGTGCGCTAAATATCTTCCTATTCGACGTACCTTTCTCACAGGACACCCCGGAGCCTTATCCAATGCTATCGCTAGTGGACCCGCCTTGTTCCTACTAACATCTGGCGTTCTGTTTTAGGTTGGTTTCCCGCAGTGACATGGTGACAGCGACCCGAAACCGGCCAGCAGCAGGAGCAGACGAGATGTTCGAAATGGTTTGTGTTCTTTCACTACTTACTACTATATTGAATTGAGTACCTATTCGGTCGCACCTGGGCCCGGCCCTCTCAATTGCCCCCTGACGTTTGTCACTGTTTCAGAATGCGGCGGAGCCGATGCAGGTGGACGTACCCTTGGAGGACAACGAGAACAACGAAGCGGAATGCTATGTCGTGGAAAACCCAACCCTCGACCTCGAGGTGTACGCCGCCTCCTACACTGGCCTCGCCAAACTCTACAGACTCATGTTTATAGCGGAGCACTGTCCTTCGCTTCGCCTCGAGGCCCTAAAGATGGCAATATCATATGTAATGACCACTTACAATGTTAATTTGTACCAGAAGCTACATAGAAATCTGACAGAGATGCTTGGTGGGCCTGGACTCCCCGATGTCGCAGCACAGTCAACTTCACAAGATGTGCCTGTTTTAGACACCATGTGGGTCGATTCCAAGACAAAGAAGGCTGCTCTGAAATTGGAGAAGCTCGACACAGACTTAAAGAACTACAAGACTAACTCCATCAAAGAGAGCATCCGAAGAGGCCACGATGACCTCGGCGATCACTACCTGGACTGTGGTGACCTGTCAAGTGCGCTTAAGTGTTATTCGCGCGCTCGGGACTACTGCACTAGCGGAAAACACGTCGTCAACATGTGCCTCAACGTCATCAAGGTCTCAGTATATCTCCAGAACTGGTCGCACGTCCTCAGCTACGTCACGAAGGCGGAAAGTACACCCGACTTCACTGAAGTCCACGGAAAGGACTCCAACCAGACGATATTAACGCGTTTAAAGTGTGCGGCGGGCCTCGCCGAACTAGCCACTAAGAAATACAAGTCGGCTGCGAAGCACTTCCTTGCTGCCAGCCTTGACCACTGCGACTTCCCCGAGCTGCTGAGCAGCAACAACGTGGCAACCTACGGAGGGCTATGCGCCCTGGCCACCTTCGACCGCTCCGAATTGCAGAAGCAGGTCATAGTTAGCAGTTCTTTTAAATTATTCCTAGAACTAGAGCCGCAGTTGCGGGATATAATATTCAAATTTTATGAATCAAAGTACGCGTCGTGTCTTAGATTGCTCGACGAAATAAGGGACAACCTGCTCCTAGATATGTATATAGCGCCGCACTTGAGCACATTGTATATGCAAATTCGGAACCGCGCCCTCATCCAGTACTTCAGCCCTTACCTGTCGGCCGATATGCGGAAGATGGCAGCAGCATTTAACAGAACGGTGAGCGCTCTCGAAGATGAGCTGATGCAATTGATCCTGGATGGGCAGATTCAAGCGCGAATCGACTCGCATAACAAGATTTTGTACGCGAAAGATGTCGATCAGAGGAGCACGACATTTGAGAAAAGCTTGACTGTTGGCAAAGAATACCAACGGCGGACTTCGATGCTTATCCTGCGTGCTGCGATGCTCAAAAATCAAATCCACGTAAAGGTATAATGCACCAATTGTTTATTGTCACATAAATGTAATTTATCCCCTTTAGTTGTTCCATTGATATTGTCTGAGTTTGATCACAAAAAATTTCCATATTGCAAAATAATGTTGATATTTCCAGATTTTGGTGTGGAATTCACATCATTTCACCCTTGAAACGGTTGAAATTTCAAATGCGGGACAGATACCTAAGGGTATAAAAGGGTTCGCGAATTAGCAGTTCATACAAGCAAAGTCTGGCAAACACTACTTAGTGTACATATGCTTCAGAATACCTGTAAGCTATGTCCCCAATACAAACCATTTCAAAATCACTATGCCGATTATATATTTATTGTTTGTGTGATATTGAAATAAATATCTGTGCCTGCAATTTTTTGTTTAAATGAAAACCGAGTTAAATGGCCTCTAAAATAAAATCTGCGCAGGTCACAAAAAAAGGTCGAAAAAATCTAAATGTGCAGACAGAGATATAAGTCCAAAAATCATGGGATCATGGGGACTGAATTCACGTAGTGTTTTCTACCGGACGTAGTTTTTGCCTATTTAGTCCAGCAGATATTCTATGCTGTTAATTTTTCCCCTATTTACTGCTTGAAGTTCTCCTTCCAATACAATGACGTATTCATTGAGCCTCTCTATGCAATCCCTCTGGTGTATCATCATAGTTACAGTGCTTTGATTATTATGTGAATTGATGCAGCGACCATTATTCAAATAGTGCGCCATCAACTCCCCGTAGAAACGTGGAAAGTAGATCATGCGCATATTTCTTGTCAGTGATCCAAAATATTACTCAAAATAGCTTTATTTGATCGAACTTGAGTGTTCAGTCTGAGTTCTCACCTAAATTGGCGTTTACGACAAACCGTTTTTACGGAAAACGTCAAACTCCATGCAAGTTTTTACTAGATATTCTTTGGTTTTACTTCTTCAAGCTGTCAAAAGTCAAACTCGGACTTCCGATTTGTATGAAAACGTGGAGTCGACATAAACGGCAACGTTGAGTAAGCTGTCAAATCAAACTCGGACTCGCAAATGTTAGTTCGCTTAACGCCCACTACGTGCGCTCTTCAATTTCTCCATATATTTGAAAACGCCAGTCGATCGGTTTGCCGTAAACGCCAATTTAGGTGACAACTGGGACTTCGAGTACTGATGACTGTTGTCATTGTAAAATTTTGTTAGGTTTCTAAGTTATAAGGTCCGAAAGTTCGATAGAATTTTATAGAATAAATTTGGAAGTAGATTACTCAACGAAAAAAAAGAACATCTTAAAAAGATTAGTCATCGGACATAGTTTGTCTAATCAAGATTTATAATCTATTTGGTTTTTGTTAGATTTTTGACTACATCGGTCGTAGTTTACTTTTAACTATAAGTCGTTTTTAGGGTTCCGTACCCAAAGGGTGAAAACGGAACCCTATTACTAAGCCTCCGCTGTCCGTCCGTCCGTCTGTCACAGGGCTGTATCTCATGAACCGTAATAGGTAGGCAGCTGAAATTTTCAGAGTGTGTATTATTTTTGCTGCTATAACAACAAATAGGTAACATTTAAGAATAATAAAAGAATACAAAAAACGTGATTTTTTTGTGTTGAATCTTGTTCGATGGTACGGAACCCTTCGTGTGCGAGCCCAACCCTGGCCGGTTTTTTTAATTAAAATTTTCGTAAATCTTACCAAATCAAACACTATGCGCATTGTCTGCTTTGTGGACATGTTGCATCTTGCTCATCCCGGGGTCTGTCTTTTTCTTTGAAACAAATAAGGTCCGATAACACGGTTTTGTACGGTGCCCGTGAATGAGTTAGTCCCGCCGGGTTGGGCCACCTTAAAACTCAAATAGGTTTTATTAGGCAAAATATTCACCACAAGTCTTAATTTTTTATGTAACTGGACCTGGATGGCTAAAAGTACACCAACCGTCATGATATAAGCCCAGCATACCGAATTCTCTAAGAAATTAGGTGCCATGCCAAGACCTTTCCTTTATGGGCCCAGCTACATTAAACTGGATTGAAAACACCGATAGTGTTTCATTGTCGCGTTGACCATCTTTCCGTCTAATGGGATGGTACCAATCCAGGCGGGTTTAAACCCAGGGTTTTAAGTAGGGGAAGGGGACCTACAGTTTTACATTAATTCTGAAATGTGAAACAGATTGCATTCATGACGAGATGTCCAATCAACTCAGAGAGAGAGAGGAGGTGTTTATCAAAATGGAAAGGGGATCGAACTGATGACCTCTGGCATAGAAGGAAAGTCTACGTGCCCTTAGCTACGAGCCACTCAACAATCTTCCCGTGTTAGTCATAATAGGTTAAAAGAACGTTTGTGTATTGCAGGAATGGGGAAGAAAGCTCAAAGCTTATTGTAGGTGTCGCATGAGCGACCTCACCTTAGAAACGTTAAAACTGTCATTTCTGTCAAGTTTTATTTCTGGGATTTTAGATGCAAGATGTACTCCACAATGCGGTTAGAATGAGGTTTGGAGCAAAAGAAGAGCTTTTGTTTATCTTCAAACTCATTTTAATGTAATAGACCAGCACAAACTTTAAAATAGAAATATTTTAGGTTATGATATTGTGATAATTTCTTTCCTACTACTTCATTTGATTAGCATAATTAAGAACAGTTTATTTTCGGAATAACATGGAGAAAATTGAGTCAGTTCAATTACATAGATTGAGTAAATAAAAATTTCAAAACTCTTTTATTTTGTATGGTATCTGACAGCTTTGACAGATCTATTAGGTGAGCTCACTTAGACGCCACCTGTCGTGATAAATAAGCTGTTTTCTTCCCCATTGTTAAGAAATTATGATGTTGCAATATTCTGAGCACTGTTTCAATCATGCCAAATAATATATGTATATATAATAATATATACATGGGGGGTGTAGCCCAGCATATCTTTCTGCCTAACAACTCCTGTTATTAATCACTTACCCTGTTACCGGTGATGGATCGCTAACCTCTTTGCATTGCATTTCCTGCCACTAGGTGCCATTTCAAGGACCTTTCGTTTATTTGAGCATGGAAAAAAGAAAATAAATTATTTGGTGTGAATATTCCTGAAGTTATATAATAATAGATTTAAGCTTAATAAGTTAAGTACTCTCTAAGAAATTAATGAATAAATGAGTGACATCTAGCGTTAAGAATATCCCGTAATCTATGGTCCCCATACATCTACTGTTTTTCCTTTTTTTTTTTTGAGGTTACCACGGTCGTTAGACATGTTTGAAAAATGTTACGGCTTTTCACGCGGCAGGTAGAGATATTCTCCGACGTTTCGAGCTAATCATTCAGCCCGTTGTTTTACGCTCAGTGAAAGATCAGCTCCCCTTGCAGTCTCCTGGCGTCTACAAAATTTCATGTTCCTGTGGGAAATATTATGTTTGGCAAACAAAGCGAAGTGTTGCGACACGGGTTATGGAACACATTCGAGCAGTAAAGAAGAAGGACTCCGCGAAGTCAGCTTTGTGCGAGCATAGCAAATCAGGACCAAATCACTGGATACGTTTCGATCAGGTTGGCATAATCGCCGCCGAAAAACGAACTATACCAAGATTAGTCCGAGAAGCTATCGAGATTAAGAAGCACAGCAACTTCAATCGAGAAGACTCATTTAAGCTCTCTGCAATGTGGAACCCCGTGCTTCAGCCACTTAGAAGGGGCCAACGAGACGATAATATTGGCGACGATATTGTCAGCTCATATTGCCTTTCGTCTGAAGTTCGGACCGCAGCCAGACACATTTCCACTTCCGCCCCCACTCACAGCTACGATTTACGCCCACGGCGAGCCTAGCGGTCACCTCAATCGTCTGCCTGCGGCGGATGCCTCCTTGACAACGGGCGGAATGATTAGTTCGAAACGTCGGAGAATATCTCTACCTGCCGCGTGAAAAGCCGTAACATTTTTCAAACATACTGTTTTTCCAGTTCAAAAGATTCCAGTCCAATTGATTTAATATCTAATATTAGGCAAAAAAATTCTTGTTTTTTTTTTTTTTTTGGAAAATCTAATCCAAATCAAATGCAATCAGAAAGGAAAACTTCACACACATTTTGTTTTCTCTGGGGTTTGACCCAGGAGACATTTAAAAAACAAAACCATCCAGACACAGATATTTGTTACCTTATATTAGGTACCAAATATCAAGAAAACTGGAACAGTGGTTTTCAAACGAAAAGTAAACTAGCGTAATTTTCTGATGCTTTCACCAAATTTATAATGTGTACATTTTAAACTCGGTTTTACTCATATTGACATTGAACCCGCTTCTTTCAGAATGTTAGTCGAGAAAGCGGCTCGCAGAGCGGTGAAGCCCCGGGCTCCAGCACGAGCATGGCTCCACGGACCTAAGTATAAGTGTAACCAACACACGCTGTTTTTCCATATAAGTAACGCCCAATAAATAATAAGGTCTTTGCCGGTGGTTTAATGTGCTTTGTAACTACCGACCAACAATGAAGCTCTGTAAAGCATTTTCTAAAATAAAGCCTAGAGCTCAGTTTTATATATAATAATAAGAAGAAAAAAAACCCATAAACAACACGAAATTTGCAGTGCATTGAGTTATACTCTTTTTCATTTTGTACATTGTGGCCCCTTAAGAATTTTGCTTTGAAATAAACATGCTCTTGTCTTATAATACCTTTAACATTTTTGTATCTAATACTTCGTGTACATATACTTTGTACGTTTTTTTTTTAATTTTAAAATAAATACTCCGGTTTTAGCACAAAATTGGTTTAATTTCAGACTCTAACGGCATCAGTCAGTAAGTCATTATCTTTGGAATCTATAGATGTAATGAAATCGTAGACTTACCGTGTCTGATCATCAAAGATTTTTACCAAAAAATACTGGGAGATGGATATAATATAGGAATAAGTAATACTCATAGAATGTAAAAAAAATATATTTTTACCAGACTGCATAGGAGTCATTGTTTTTTTTTTCAGTTTGTCGGTTTGCCTGTTCGTTTGTTTGCATCACGCAAAAGCCACACATTCGATTTAATAGAATTTAATACATGAAACATTTGAAGTGATATTCTGAGTGACATTTTGTGTTTATTTCATCAAGATTGACCCACAGAAATGATAGATATTTTTTTTTTTATTTATTTAGAACCCTCATAGCACGATGTTGCCGCACTGCGCCACCGCGTCACTGAGTTTGACGTTTTTACGTAACTTCGAAGTTCTATAAACGCCAATTTGGGTGACAAGTGGGACTAGGGGTACAGATTATATTATATTCTCTGGGCACGCTAAAGTTCCGGATGGGTGGCCGTTGTCGATTGTGAGGCTGACTGGTTCGGATTCCACGTAAAACTTTTTGTCCCGTTACTGGGAGTAATCCATTCTGAGTTGGTACATACCATCCTATTGAAGCGAAGCGGCAATGAAAAATAACATGGGTGGGTATGCAATGTTGCTGACTACACGGTCAATATCGCGTCTTTGCCAAAGACCATACAATTGTATGGGAATTCGGCGACACATTGTGTGCCACATAGTCGAAACATCGCCAATGTGCTCTAAAAATCGTTCAAGTCAGTTCGCATCTACACAAACCCTCCAATATTGCGACTATAAAAAGAAGACTGCAAATAAAAAAAATAAAACATAACTTCACTGGTTGATCGAATCCGCGGATCAATCAAATTGTGACATCACTTAGTGTAGTTTAGACTACCAGAAGTTGAATAAATAAATGAAATGAAATGAAACTATGTTTGCATGTGGCATGTACGTTTTTGTTAGTTTTTAAAGATTGCAGACAGAGGGTCTCAGTAGGGGCGCTAGATGGCCTCCTTCCTTTTTATCTATGGCTGCAACACGTGCTCCGTTTGAGGAAAACTAGAGAAATCTTAAGATGTTACAAAAAACGCATTTCCCTTCAGTGAGCCGGACACTGTGTACTAATAGCGATTCTAAAAGTTGTCACATCGGGTAGGTATGTACCAGCTCTCTCCAACTCGCAGTAGTGGTACTTGAGTGACGTCTCGCTCCCACACTGTTCGTCTTGTAAGCACAGGATGCTCATGCCAGGTCTGTGGGCATAATAGTGGCTCCTATTCCTTTCGCCCGCAAGAAACCTTGATGAGGTCTGAGAGCAACCATCGTGGGTCCGGCACTTCATGGAGGAGCTGGGTTGGCTAAAGAAGCAGCCAGTCGGGATGGTATCGACGGATTTCACCGCTGCCGAGCCTGCTTTAAGAAATAGAGACAATTAGTATTCTGTCAAGTTAATAAATTACTAGTGACTGTAATAGGAGCGCAGCGACTTCTTCGAACTCTGCTGTAATATCACAGTTTTGCCAACATTACGTTTACAGACATAACTCGTTCGAACAGGATTTACATGAGGCCTGCAAATGAAACTATGGACTAGGTGATGAGGCGTAAAACTGCCGAAGTTTATTTTTCTTGTCAATAAATAGAGTCAAAACCACCTAATTACCAGGAATTATAGCCAAAGACACAATAAACGCCTCAATTCTATGAAGGTACAGTTGTTTTGTCCGAGATGTATACACCAGAAATAGAGACAAATTTGAGATATCTTTCTATCATGCTGAAGTCAACCATAGAGTAAAAATGTTTCTGATAATTTTGTTTGGTAATCTTATTTTTTTTCTTATTATATTTTCGAAAATGATGCTTCCATACAAACTTAGTTTTTTTATACTTAAATCAATCTTGCTTTAAACGACAGCGAAAAAAGTGTGTACTTACTTATGTAAATTTTTTTGCTGTCTAAACAGAAAACCGAAACTACTTCGAACAGTTTCGGTTTTTCAAAAACGTGCGGACACAGACATTGATTGACTTAAAAATAAAACCGCTTTTAAAAGGACCGATGTAACATATTAAAAAAATCGATTAAATCCGCGAAATTGTTTTCAAATTATTACCAACCTGTTTGCATGGAGAGCACCTCGTGGGCCCTTCTAATGGTTAAGACTTATCAGTAGTCAATCTAATTTGGTATAATTCATTACTAAAACAGGAACACATTTCATTGTTTCAAATAGCTGTCAGGGCCCATTAAATCCATATCTCTAGTAGTAGGGGAGCCCAATAGGGGATTTCGGGATTTACTCGAGCGCGTCAGATTAATATGTGGGGGGATACCTTGCACCCTGTTGAGTACCCCCACCTCATATTAGACCTCGACGCAGAGCCGCGCGTCAATTAGCTCATCAGATTAGTAAAAAAAAAATTGATCACTAGAAATACTCGAGCGTGTCAGATTAAGATATGGTGGGTTCATTATGTACTTAAATGTGTACATTTCAATAATCTGACGTTTTAAGCGTGACGAAAAGGAGTGGGAGGGTTACAAACTTGCAAAAAAAAACGTCACTTGGACATTCTCGAGCGCGGTTGATTATTTTTTTAATTTGAAGGAAATTATTCCAGGATATCGGGAATAACATAATCTGCCGTTTTCCACAAGCCGAAGGAACGAAAATCGTTAATAAAGTTGAGTGCGTGCAGACTGTGCAGACGCGGTAGAGTATGTATCCCCCACTCCTCGCCTGTCTTTCCCTTTCGCTCTTTTCAAATCTCAATATAGATTCTAATTGAAAAAAAAAAATACATTAATTTTTGTTTGCATGCTATTTTTCGTACGTTTTAGGTGACAAAATGCAGAAATTACAAAAAAAAAATCATTCATATATATATTTTTTTCAAGTTTCAAGAAAACCCCTCTAGATAATCGTCAGATTATTGGTCATCAGATCTGGAACATCAAGATGAACCGTCCATATCTTAATCTGACGCGCTCGAGAAAATCAAAATGGCGATTTTTTTTGCATTTTTGAAAAGCTCCCGTAAGCTTGCGTCACCTCCAAATCGTCAGATTTTTTAATGTGAGCATCTTGAGGGGTCACTGAACATCCCCTCTAAAAATCTGACGCGCTCGAGTAAATTTTTATTTTTTTTATTTTGTACCCCCCCGTACGGCCACCCCCACTATGCAAACTGGCAGATTATTATACCTCCATTATCAGAGATACGTGGGGCATACGCCCTATCATTATCTGACGTGCTCGGATATGACAATGTGACTGTTTTTTTTTACATCTTTGACCCCCCGTAGACGCTCCCCCCACCGGTGAACGGGTAAACATCACATGACTTTTTTTTTTTATTATGTGATCTTTCAAATTTAATAGGTCTCCACGACGCTCGAGTAAATCCCCATTTAGCATCGTGGGCTCCCCTACTATAGCATTCCAGTCCTGCCTTTTTATCCATGAGCAAATTTAATTATAATTGATTTAAGAAAGAAAATGCACACGTACGGCTAAGACAGAATGCGCGTAGAGTAGTAATGTGGACCTATTTAGGTTAAATTACTTACATTTTTTTATTAAGATTGCAACAAATTTTAATACATACATATAATTCAATTTGGAGCTATTGCACAACTTAGTAGATACCAGGTCAAAAAAAAGAAAAGTTAATAGTTAAGTACTAGACTAAAATTATTGATAAAAGAAATACATAAAACTTTCATTACATAGAGCCAGAGTTGGACTTGCCAATACGCCGTATAGGCTGCGACCTAGGGGTGGCAAATATACAGCTCTGGACAAACTTTTTGGCAGGTCTAATACCGAGTTCGGCAGGCATATTTGAGGTTATTTGTATTCTGCCCAGCGTAACGCGCCAACTTCACATCGGCCATAAAGTTTGGCCGCGATCTAGGGGCATTACCCGCCCAAGTCTGGCGCCACTTACACCTTTAACTATTTTAAAAATGACAAGGCCATTGAAGTAGGTATGTAGACGACGTGTACTTATACATTATTATTGTTTGCCTATTTCATAGCATATATTTATTATGTAGATGGCATAAAAATCTAAAAACTTATGTCTACAAAGAAATTTGTAAAACAAATCAAATCTACACTAAACACAAAAAATATACATCAAATAAATATATCAGAACACGGTTGTCTTGAGCGTTGATTAACACGTTTCGCCTATTCGCCTGGTCACCAGAACCAACCTGTTCAGTTAGACCCTTCTTTTCATGGAGGTGCAGAGGTGAAGCATACAGAGCAAAACAGGAAAAGTAATGATAATAGGATCTTAGGTACTTAAATTTGTGGCATGTAGGTATGCCCGAGTGACATCTATTCCTATCCTACATTTTTTTTATATTTCAAAATATCCTCACATCTTCACTAGAGATCAAATGTGATAATGAATATTAATAAAGATAGAACTTTGGAAAAAAAATTCATTGTATTGAGAGTACTGTTTGCGTTACAAATACTGATTACCCGTCAACATATTTATTCCAAGCATAAAAACTCCAAGCCAAGATACCAGGACCTTTCATTGCCACGTGTGATATGCCTGGAGATTTTGAGTCCCAAATAGTATAATATAATTAAAATTTATGTAATTCTTAGCTTCAAGTGACACAGAGTGAATTAACTTATGATGGTCTTACGACCTTAGTGTCTACTTTGATCATGTCGTCACCCTTCACCATCTGAACTTGAATAACTGAAAATAGTTCGATAACTTGTACAATTTCAGGCAGGTCGTCCGTCTTGGGCCAAGTAATTTGCAACTTGGATAGTCTGCTTCCAGCATTGCTTTTGATATGTTTACATGTGGCCGGAGGAATCTGAAAAAGAACAGGCACAGTGATAGTTTTAATTTGATTTATTCTATTTAAACCTCAAACGCGCCTTACCGAATGGTGTTTTAATCTGTTTTCAAAAGTTGGGTGATTACTCACCACACTCAATTTTAAATGGATGGAAAATACTGTTTGGACACTTTGCAAATGCGAATAACTCATAAATTACTGGTCAGATTTCAATGAGGTTTTCACCATTTAGAATAACACTCGAGTCATTCATCAGTCAGGTCTAAAACTCCATAATCTTAAAAATAGGATCTTGAATGTATGCCTTTGTAAGGAGCAATGAACTGTCTGGATTTCGATTGTCACACACATTGTAAGGATAATGAAAGCAATTTCAAAGTGTTACTTCCGGGCGAGTAAAATGCTCCATATTAACAGTATTTTTGAAATCTTGACTACATTATATTTAAAAAATATCTGCATGAAAGATATTCTCCAAAGACCCCATAATTTAAAAGGATTTAGAATGGAAAATAGATAAAAACAGCGGTAGTACAGACAAAGTTAGTTAAATAATCTTGGACTCACATTGTTCACATAAATCCGTCTGTTGAAGCCCAAAGCTATAACGATAACATCGAAGAACTTTTCCTTCACATCAACAACCACTGCCTCTGTCAACACCGGTGAATTCATCTCGATATACTTGAGGGTGTAGAGCTCTGTGGACATTTCGCCTGCTTTCTTGGCGTTGTACTTCTGCTTATTACAGTTGGCTGCGATCCATCGCACGCGGTCCACCTCCCATTCTGGCATCTTGGTGTACTCTAAGCTAGCAGCAAGAAGCCTGAAAGAATCGAGTGTAACCAATGCATTTGCTTGTAGAAATTTTAAAACCTCACATAATAGCATGATAAATAACCTAGAAGATTGAAACATAGACAATGGTGTTACAATTTCAGATAGTGCACTAGTTTTAACAAACATGTATGTATCTTGGGAGGGTTTGAAATAGATAGTATAGTAGTCTCACTAATCCGTCACTTCAGTACATCGACACATCCAGTAATAGTGCGTCACCACTTCCCACATACCCACCGCCACTCCCTCCACCACCGTCTGACCAGCCCGACTGCCACTCGGTGTCCGTGGGCCCTTGTCCACATAAACGCGTATGGCTACGCAGGCATTCTCACTCTAAAATCGTACTTCGGGCTTCACAAGTGATTCATTTGCTTTATTTACCTGGAATTTCCCCCCATACCATCCAGTAATCCGAGCATTCCAATAAACCGGCACCCCTTGTTTTTTAATAGTGCCGGATTAGTGACTGCTGTAATTCACAATGGCGTGCATAGCTATAAACCATCTAGTCTAAGCAGGTAGCAGCTATATAACTATTTTCGGAAATTACTCACCTGTGAACCATAACATCTGCATATCGTCGGATGGGACTAGTGAAATGAGTGTACAACGGCACATTTAGTGCATAGTGATTGAAATCTTCATCGTCCCAACCATCTGCGCAAAAATATTTTGCACGCGTCATAGGCTTCGTGCAGAGCATGCTCAACACCATAGCCTTCTGCTTGTTCTCGCATTCAGGACCGATGTGAGGCAAGAGTGAACGGTACAGATCACCGGCTGACGATATGTCCAGCTCGATGTCCATAGATTTCATTTGCTTGGCTAAGTCTTCGAGCATAAACTTGCTGGGAGGTGGGTGACAGCGCAGGAATGCTAGACGAGGGTGGTCCTTGTGAATGCGCTCTGCTACGGTCATATTGGCAAGCAACATGAACTCTTCGATAAGCTGATGACTCTCCTGGCTCTCATAAATGGCAAAAGATATTGGCAAACCATTGGTTGGATCAAGTCGGAAGGAAACCTTAGGCTGATTAATCTTAAGAGCACCATTACTGTACCGGTTAATACGAAAGATTGACGAAATTTTGCCCAGCGTTTTCACTGTTCTATGAATGTCCTCATACTTCCAACCATTGTGAATCGGCGGAAAATCTTCTGGCTCACGACCGTCAAGGATCGCCTGAGCGTGCTCGTAAGCCAACTGGGCACAGGAATGGATCACTGTCTTGGCAAAGCGATGACCGAACACCTTTCCTTCTTCGGAGATCTCCCAGAAGACGGAGAAAGCCAATTTGTCAATTCCAGAAAACAGCGAACATAGCATACAGAGTTCTTCAGGCAGCATGTGGTAGGCTCTTTCAACTAAATAAACAGTGGTGGCTTTATCGGCTACCTTCTCGTCTAAAATTGTATTCTCTTTTAAAAAAAAACCCACATCTGAAATGTGTACACCAATCTCATAATTTCCATTGTCAAGTAATCTGCAAGAAACTGCATCGTCAACATCCCTGCAGTTATAGGGATCGATACTAAAAATGCACAACTTTCGGCAATCTTCTCTGAGAGCAATTTCTTCCTCAGGTATTGTGAAATCAGGTCCCGGGAAAAACTTTTTCATTTCTGACTCAAAAGGAGTGACATCCAAATCATTTTCTGCTAACAGTGCCCTTGTCTCCGTTTTTATGTCACCAACTTGTCCAACGTTGCTCACTACAGTGCCTAATGCAAATCTGGTGTCTGTCCAATCTTCAATTTTCACTAGGAAAAGAATGTTCTCATATGCCTTAGCTTCTTTGTAAAAATTATCAGGCCAGGAAGTATACGGGATGTTGAGCCTGGGAATGCGATGGTCTCTCGGGACGAACAAGGCCCTCTGGCGATTTTTATCCGGCATTAATTTTAAGTATCCGATAGTTGTTCGTGGGTGTACTTTCTCTTTTATGTACACAACTCGGCCACGGCGATTGGTCTTTTCTTCTTTGCCTTGGCACATTTCAAGTTCATCGGATTGCTTCTTTTCATCCTCGTTGTCATCCCTACTTTCTTCACTGTTTTGAGTATCAATCGTTGCATCCTTATCTACTTTCTCTATTAGTTCAACTACAACAATGTCAGCTTCCAGGGCCCGATTTCGATTTTTTAGTCCATCTATGAATATGTCTTGTTCGTCGCGGCTCGTTGTCATATACGCGTGCATGTATTGTTTCGGGTTGATGCGCAGTACTCCCTCAAATAAGACATTATCTTTTAAGCCCTTTTCGACCTCCTCATGGGAAAGGTAGTCATCAAACAGATGTTTGTCCTTGGGAGTGCGCATGGAGCTGTTTTTTTTGCGGCGACTCCTTTTCGGTTTTTCCTTTAAAGGCCCCGTCTCCATTTGCACAGAATTGCAGAGCAAGGGATGCTGCAATAAATTCTTTAGGTATTGAGGACTCTGTTGCACACCATTCATACTGGACGAGTGTGGCTGTTTTGGCAAGTTCACCTTCGGTGCAAAGTAAGAGTTCTGGTGGGATTGGAAGTGCTCTTGAAGCACTGGTGGAGTGTAGGTGTGCTGGGCAAAAGTAGGACTCGCCAGTGGGGGCTGCCGGGCTGGGGCCGTGTGTGCGTGAACGCCATGCATGTATTGGAAGTGAGGATGGCTCGCCATATTCTCTAAATACTGTGCCGAACTTGTAGCATACAGGGGTGCAATCTGTTTCTTAAACAGCTCCTGAATCGCAATTATATTTTCGCTGACATCGAAGTTTGTTTCCTGCGGATCGCTTTCAGGCATCTGAAGCCTAAGCTTGTTTACCTTCTTTGGACCCCTTTTTTTTGCATTGTTTTTGGACTTCACAGATTCTGACTCTGTTGAATCATTCGAGATATCGAGTTGTTCACACTGTGCGGTGACAGCGTCTACACGGCTGCTGTTGGTGAAAGTTCGCGAAACAATGGGCAAGTCTGTGGATGGAGGTTTCCCGCGTTTAGGTGAGCCCGCAGCGACATTTCGACCTGTGTTGTGAGCGGATAGCTTGGATTTGAAGGGACTAGAACCCGGTATGGCAGATGAAGCAGGGTCGGTTGAACCGCTAGGGTCGGCCGTGGCTTTTGAAGTTGCCACCTGGATCTCCGACATAACGGTAGTGCTTCGCTGCCACGACTTTTGAAAAGGAAGGGCACCAGGGTTGATAGGTTGTCCTATTTCGGACTGTAAAAACAGTGAAGGAAGACTTTATCAGGAAGCCAGATTTTCAGATAAAAGAATCACATTTTGTTTTACCCTTGGCTCTATTACCATCTTCAAAGAAAGATAGAGGTGGACACACAGAATAAATAAAATTTATGATACGACAAAGGCGAGGCCATAGAATATAAAATAGTATGGCCAGGCCAAAGATTCGAATAATAGACTGCAGACGAGTAGAAAGAGAATCTTTAGAACAAACATTATCGTGTCACTTTGACTATACATACCTTTATTACATATGTATAGATGTTTGTTGTGTTTTAGCGACGTCCAAAGGAAGCTATCGGTTTCAAACGCGGCGCAGATTAGTAATAGTATAAAGTAACCATTGAACTGCCAATGGGGAAGAAAACTGTTGATTTATCACGACAGGTGGCGTTTAAGCGAGCTCACCTAAAAGATCTGTCAAAGCTGTCGGATACCATACAAAATCAAACAGAGATTTTAAAATATTATTTACTCAATCTGTGTTATTAAAATGACTAAATTCTTTCCATGTTATTCCGAAAATAAATAGTTCTTAATTATGTAAATCAAACGAAATCCTGGGAAAGAAAATATCATAAAAATATAACCAATAATATTTCGTTTCATCTTTGTGCTGGTCATTGACATTTAAATTTGTCTGACTTTGTGGAAACAAAAACTCTTCTTTTCCTCTAAAACTTATTCTAACTGCATCATGGAGTACATCTTTTACCTAAAAACTCGTAAATCAAACTTGACATAAATTACAGTTTTGACGTTTTTAAGGTAAGCTTGCTCAGGCGTTTTCTGCTCCATTTATTAACTGTCTTTAAAGCCAATAGGGGATGGCCAGCCAAAACGTTTTACCCTGCTTTAACCTGTAAAATTGATATTTTTGGTCTTCTGTGACATATTTTGGAATGGTTTTTATGTAAACTTACTAAATTTAACTGCCCATGCATTACGTATTGGCATAGTTCATAATGCTTCTCCAGTGAATTTTGCGCGCTACATTTTCCTTGCCAAGTTAGGCATTATAAAATTGTTACTGTCGTATTCAGAGAAGGCGGACTAACTTTATTACGGGGATTATTGCCGGACTAAACCAGTTTTTGGTATTGTTAGTTCGGTATTAATCCCGTACTAAGTTTTGTAAGGTTTACTCTTAAGGTGGCCCAACCCGGCAGCCCTAACTCATTCGCGGGCACGGTACAAAACCGTGCTGTTGCGCTCTGGGACCTTCTCGCTTTCAAAGAATAAGACAGGCTCCGTGATGAGGAAGATGCAACATGTCCACAAAAAAGACAATGTGCATAGTGTATGATTTGGTAAGATTTACGAAAATTTCAATTTCAAAACGACTTATAGCTAAAAGTAAACCACGACCGCTGTAGTAAAAAATCGAACAAAAACCAAATAGATTATAAATCTTGATTAAATAAGCTATGTCTGATGACTAATCTTTTTAAGATGTTCTTACTTTATCATTGCGTAATCCACCTCCAAAGTTATTGTATAAAACGCGCAAAAATGCGAACTTTCGGACCTCATAACTTAGAAAGCGAACACAATTTTACAATGCCAATGGTCATCAGACATCTAGTTCGATCAAATAAAGCGATTTTGAGCAAAAGCTTGGATCTCTGACAAGAAATATGGGCGTGATCTCCTTTCCTCTTTTGTATGGGGAGATGAGCGGGATGGGCCACCTTAATACGACTGTCAGAGTTTTATTAGTTATCGCTTGTAAAATTTCGTTAATACAGTTTATATTGGTTCCCATTGCGATTTTCGCTTCAAAATATTTTACATACTATCAAAATAAGTCCAGAATATACGGAAAACCTTTACAATGGGGAAGAAATCTGTTTATTTACCACAACAGGTGACGTCTTGGTGACTTACCCTAAAAGAAGTGTCAAAGTTGTCAAAGTCATTACAAAATAAAACAGAATAGATTTGAATATTGTATTTACTCCGTCCATGTATTTGAAATTGCTCGATTTCCTGTTGAATTATTTCGAAAAAGTTTTAAAATCTTAACTAGCTTCTTCTTTCGGAGTGAATCAAAATAGGTAGATCACGTGTTTTTGGGAACCGTTACCTTACTTTTATTTTCTTGATCCACCACTTTTAGTTCGATGTTATCTCTGTTTATTAAGTTTTCCGACCCTGTTTTTCCTGAAATGAGAAGAATACAATTTTTATTATTAAAATAACCGATTTTCGCTTTTTTAACAAGTTACAGAGGAAGATGGTATCGATGCCTTACGTTGAATGCATTATTACTATCATAGAACACGATTAGTCTAAAAATTTTGAATTTTTCGATGGGCTTAAATTTTTCCCTTTATTCTTTATTTTTCCGTAATTACAAGGTTTTTGGGACTCTGAAAATCTTCATCTTAAATAGCATCACTCATATACACATTAAACCAATGGTCTACTTAAATGAAATTATTCATAATAACATTTAATTTCTAATTTCAATGCGATTGTAGAGTCTAGACATTCGTAGAAAATTATTATGTACATTATCAAGATATCATGACTTAATCGATATCAATAACATCGATATCAAATCCAAATCGACTAGGGCACATCATGGTAAGTCGAAACATAACCTCAAATTATGGACTCAATTTTATCCGCGTTGAAATGGATGTTACGAGAAGATACGACGGCTAAATGCGATATATTCGAATAATAAAAACCACTATCTTCCTATGCAAGGTGTAACCTAAGCTGAATAACAGGGGAATCAGCGATATCATTCGATATTCTACTTACACATAAAACGATATATCTCCACGAAGCTCTTTTTAAAATCCGCTATGATTATTACAGAACACTGCAACCCACGCCATGTTGCACCTAAAATCACTTGATCACAATTTTTCGTGGATTGGTTGCTGTTTGCGAACTTTTAGCGGGACTTCAAAACTTTGTTTGACTTACTAGTAAGTCAAACATTGCAATTAGTAGCTACAGGGTCGATCTCCTGAACGCATTAGACTTCAGCTACTCATCTCTTTCACTCTTGCCATATCGTCATATGAGGAAACAGTTGTAATGATCTGTTAGATAGTACGTTTATTTAAGGTTCGCTCTATGTAGGAGCGCAGCGACTTCTCCGAACTCGCTACTCACAAGAGTTCGGTCAAAAAACGGGGGGAAGAAAACTCAAAGATTATTGTAGATGTCGCATGAGCGACCTCACCTTAAAATTTGTTTTAAGACAAACCATAGCTCTTCTTTTGATCTAAAAATTATTCAAACTAAATAACGGAGTAAATCTCTGATTTAAAAACTCGTTACATTTACAGAATTCCAGTTCTGAAGTTATTGATGTAAATAACTAGCAAAAGTATGAAGCGAAATATTATAGATTAAGTTTTTGTGATATTTTCTTTCCCACGACTCCTTTTGATTAGCATTATTATGAATACGATAGGTTAATAAGATTAGGATTAATACGAAAACGAAAGTTTAATCTAAATTAGATGCCAAAAAATATCGTTTGACAGAGTTATAACCTCCGGGATTGACGTTGGGGCTTATTTTTTTCATACAATTCAAGAAAATAAAACTAGCGCTAGTAAGTAAACCGGCTTCTACAACCCCTATTTTTTTATTTAAATGATTAAAGATCTAATTTAGTTATATTTTGAACAATATTATTTACATAAAATATTAATTTGTTAGTTAATTAGCAGGCTGTAAATATTTTCCCGATCAATGGGATTTTTTTTAATTTGGTATCTCTTAAAATATAGTGCCCTCAGCTATGCGCAAAATAAGCTATGTAGAACTATACCTACCTTGGCCGTTCAATTTCTACATACATTTGAAAACGCCAGTCGATCGGTTTGCCGTAAACACAAATTTAGTTGAGAACTCAGACTGACCACTCAGATAACTGTTTCTTTTGACGTGGGTCATCAACGGCGAGTTGATTGACGTTTGTCGTTTCGAGTTGAATTTATCGACTGGAAATTAGTTTAGTTACATTTTTTTATTTAGATTGAAATTGCTTGGTTTTGTGCGTTTCCCTTATGAGATGTGAAAGTGACGTTCATATGTTTTTTTTGCTCTAAGCGGTTCTGCCCAATTCCGTTCTGTAACGGAGAGTGCCGTGTGAGCATCGAAAAAGTAGTAACGATTTTGAGTGAAGTATCAGCTAATTGCAGAAGCATGCCATAGACAGGGCCGAGTGTACGAAAGGACAAAAAATCAAAATCAACGTCAGCGTCTGATCACACACGTCCCTTTGTGTGGACAGTATGTATGGAGCTCTATGCGGATCAATAAAAGTGACGTGTTTGAACATTGATTAACTCGGCCGTCTCTTCGTGCAACCGGGGCTTACCATGCGTGATCCTATTTCTATTGTGCTCGCTATAGAAATAGGATGTTGCTCGCACTGGGCACCCTCGCACTGCGGGCTGGATGAATCTAATTTGCCGGAACAAACGAAATAAAATATGTTCTGTGTCAATTGTCATAGAATATTAATAAGAAAAGCATATTCGGATGTCTGCTCCTGGTTGCTCGTGGTTTCTCTGCCAGTTTATTATTCTTTGGGTTTCTTGTCTCCGCTTGCTAAATTAACAAGCGATTTATTGTTTGGTTACCGAGGAAGCAGAACAGATTATAATGAAGCTTATTACCCACAACATGCTTACTTCAAAGTGTCTTAAGGGTGTAGCGACCGGCTACCCCCTCGCTATCAACGCCACCGATGTCAAGGTGGGTCCATGCACCATGCATCAATGCTGTCCTCTGGCGGAAGCGGTTTCCAAGACTAACGCACTTGAAAAATATATTTTACTCACTAAACACACTAAAATCATGCATTTTCACACGTTTTGGTGCACAATAACATCAGAAATCTAAGGGGGCATAATTAAGATTGGTCCAAATCCTTAAAAAATACATATCTACAAATCACCCCAATACCAAGCATTTACACCCTAAAAGACTGCACAAATAAAAAACAGCCTTTCTGTGACTGAAAAGTTAGAGTTTGCGCGTTTAATATAAAAAAAAAAAACATTTTTTCCCGACAAACGAAAGTTGGTATATGGTTGGATGGGTAATTTGATTATCTATTTTGCCGCTATAACAACAAATAGGTAAAATATAAAAAAAATATTAAATACCAACTATCTCAATTAGGTAGACTTTATTCATAATTACTTAAGGTGGTCTAGAAAAAAATACAAGGTTTATTTGTAGTGGATTAAAATTATTTTATTTTATTTTTGATAGTCTAGCAGTTTTCGCTGATGCGTTCATATCACAACACTTTAAGTTTATTTTGTTTTATATACTTGTTGAGTCTATTTTTACACTGATTCACTGAATTCACACAAATAACATCACTAGGTAGCTTTTTCCAAGACTCCACAACTCTGTGATGAGGGTTAAGCTTGGTGGAGGTATAGGATAGATTATATCGCTACGGGATATGGTGCGTATTGAGGTAATCCGCCGACGTACCAGAGTAGTCGATATTGGACACCGGGTGGCTAAGCTCAAGTGGCATGGCAAGTGGCACGCCAGCCGAAGAGATGACGACCGTTGAAGTCACCATGTCCTACACTGGCGGGTGTGGGCAGGAAAACTGAGTGTGGGAAGACCACAATGCTAAAATTGCATTTACAATGCAAGTCACAACTTTGGATATTATTGCAACAAGGAACATAGTAAAACAAAAAACTGATTATATCTGAAATGTATGTAGAATAAACCGTGAAGAAGGCTGTAAAAATAATTGCTTTATAAATATAGAGCAAGGGTGGACCAGCAAGCATACCTTTCGCGTCTACTGATTCCGCCGCCTGCTCAATACCCATAATTTAGAACTCTCCTAAAGTGGCTCCTGCTGTAATTGATGCCTCCTACGCGTCACCTGCACTGCGGGCATTGACTGAAACGATCAACCATTCAAACATTGCTGTCGTCACCAAAACCGTATTTGGCATCAGATGCTAGAGCCAGTCCTAGGTTGACGTAGAAAATAATTAGTTTTTCGTACTAAGCAAGTACGTCGCTTTTTTTAATGAATTCGAAATGTTTGCAGAAAGCAACCGTGAAGCGAGTATACATTAATAAAGCTGGACTTGAACCAAATTATTTTACCTATTTGTTGTTATAGCGACAGAATAGATAAGTACACACTCTGTGAAAACTTCAGCTGCCTACTTATTACGGTTCATGAGGTGCAGCCCTGTGACAGACGGACGGACAGACGGCGGAGGCTTAGTAATAGGGTTCCATTTTCACCCTTTGGGTACGGAACCCTAAAAAGTATGTTTCGTTTACGCCTGTATATTCTAGTTACATGTCTCATGCCAAAAGGGGCATTTCTCAGTCTTTATTATTAATATTAATAATATGAACATTTCAAAGTCTATCATCTCAAAAATTTTTTCCCTAGGTGTCTGAGGTTGATTTCAATCCAGAATTTATCTCGAGGGTGATTCCGAAGCTGGACTGGGATGTTATTTGGCAAGCTGCAGACAGCCTGGGACACAGTGAGGGCCTGCCAAAAACACTTGAAGCTGACTATGAAAATAATGAAGAATTTCTCAAGAAGGCACACAAGGTAATATTCACTTGAACCAAAGTAATGTAAATAAATTGGGCTTATTGCTTTGAAGAGTCTGCCACTCTCAAAGGATGCTAGCAGTCGTATTCAGAGAGATTACGAGTCAGAAGTACGAGATTAGCACCGGAATAACCATACAAAAACCAGTTTAGTCCGTCGCATTAAAGTTAGTCCGCCCACTCTGAATACGGCTCTAACTGTTATATTTAAGGGCCACATGTTTGGTTTTCCCATTAATTGTCACCCATTGCTCCATAGTTTTCCTACTTTCGGCACTTAGGTGCGGTGCAATCCTTTGTAACATGACTTTTCATCATTACTTTACAATAGGAGTACAGAATGGTGTCTGTCAAGCCGGCAAGATATTTGATGCCCAAATGGCATGAACCATATTAAATAAATAAAATATAAATGCGCCATTCTATTAACAAAAATTAAGATATCTTAGGTATCTCGTGATGGACGGCGGAGTGATTACAAAGTGCAAAATGCCGTGTAGGTGCTGTACCTACCCCAAACTGACAGCTTCCGTAGACAAGATTTGTTAGTTCGGGTAGGTGCAGCATTTCAGCGTGATTTCACGCTTCGTAATTGCACTGCCGAACTCTTGTCACCTTGATCTTCCACTACTCTAGGAAAGCGCAGTGGTCCTGAGAAAACTAACCTAACCTATACTTAGACTTCTGAACTACCTTTTAATACGAAAATTTTCCTTTAAGGAGGGCCATCCTGCTCAACTCCCCATACAAACGGGGAAAGAAGATCACGCCCATATTTATTGTCAGAGATGCAAAATTTTGCTCAAAATAGCTTTATTTGATCGAACTAGATGTCTGATGACCGTTGGCATTGTACAATTGTGTTTGGTTTCTAAGTTATAAGGTCTGAAAGTTCGAATTTTTCGCATGTTTTATACAATCAATTTGGAGGTTGATTATTCAACGATAAAATCTATACATCTTAAAAAGATTAGTCATAAGACATAGCTCGTTTCATGCAAATTTATATTTTTTACTACAGCGGTCATGGTTTACTTTTAGCTAGAAGTAATTTTGCAATTAAAATTTTCGTAAATCTTACCAAATAAATCACTATGCGCATTGTCTGCTTGGTGGACTCGTTGCATCCGCCTCATCGCGGAGCCTGTCCTTTTCTTTGAAACAGAGAAGGTCCCAGAGCGCAATAGCACGGTTTTGTACCGTTCCCGCGAATGAGTTAGTCCCGCCGGGAAGGGACACCTTAATCTTCCAGAGGCCATTATTGAAAGCCCTGATGTTCATGCTTAGTATGTTTCAGGTTCTTTTGGAGGTGGAAGTAGAGGAGGGTTCCCTGACTTGCCCCGAGTCCGGCCGACAGTTTCCAATCTCTAAGGGCATTCCCAATATGCTCTTGACGGAAGCTGAAGTGCAGTGAAGTAGTCTAGTAGGCGTAGGAGGTGGCAATCATGGACACGTGTGAATTTAATTTTTGATGATTTGTGCATTTTTTTTTAGTTTAAGGTATTTTAGGTAGTTAAAACAATTAAAGAAAAACCCTTTGGCTGTGTTAGCGTTCTACATTTCATAACTTTAACGGTCAAGTTCTGTTAAAATATACCTTGACTCATTTTATGTGAGAGAAATATCTAATATTCTTCCTATTGCAGATTTTACACCTTGATTGCTGTTTTTTAGTAATCATGCATTTATTTCTGCCAGTCTATTAGCAAATCGCATAGTAATATTTCATAAATTGAGCTAATGTTACATAGTACTTGCATACAGCAAACAGAGTGGGCAGTCTGAGTTCTCACCGAAATTGGTGTTTACGGCAAACCGATCGACTGGCGTTTTCTCCAAACTCCATACAAGTTTTTACTAAATATTCTGTGGTTTTACTTCTTCAAGCTGTCAAAGTCAAACGCGGACTTCCGATTTGTATGAAAACGCGGAGTGGACGTAAACGGCAACGTCGACGTATTTACGGCAACGTTGAGTAAGCTGTCAAATCAAGCTCGGACTCGCAAATGTTAGTTCGCTTAACGCCCGCTGCGCGCGCTCATCAATTTCTCCATACATTTGAAAACGCCAGTCGATCGGTTTGCCGTAACGCCAATTTAGGTGACAACTTAGACTACCGGCTCTGAGGAACTGAACATGACATTGACAGAGGTCACATTGTCCAATGTCAGTGTTGGTAATGTTTTAATGCTCTCATTTTCAATAAAAAAATGTATCCTATTCAGTGATGCTGGTAACACTGGGCAGAGCTGATTCTGTGTCATTCTGGCAAGTCCTTTACACTTTTTAATGTCTACTAATGGTTCTATTCATCCATCATGTATAAGTAACTGTCTTACTTGGATTGCATGTGGGACTATGCTTAGGACAGTAGGCCAATTCTGCTAATACCGAGTTGAATCAGGAGAGTTCTCAGGAGAGGAATTCACTTTGAGATTACTTAGGTATTCTGGTAATCGATCGCAGCACCACACAGTATTAGTGGAATGAAATTAAACATTTTCATGTGTTTCTATCTCTATTTCCATAAGCGATCCTTAAATGCACCAGAATAGATCAGAAGGAATTTACTGATTGAGTGTGTATTGGGTATGTAAACATCGCAAGAATTAGCCTCTTTATCCCAGTTTTCATTCTTCGGCAGGAGTTTCATGAAAGTGCATGATATCTTTTATCTTTTTCCTAGTGACGTGGAATAAAAAAATTTTTGAAATGTAAATAAACATGCAACAATAAATATGGTTTGAATGAAAAAACACATGTACCTTCGTAATGTGTTAATGTACATAGAATAAATACCTATTAAATAAAATATTTTCAAAGATATCCATTTAGTTTACTTCAGATGTAATTGAAATATTTACTTAAATAAATTTACAAGTGCAAATGGTAGCCCATAACTAGACAACAATAATAATTCTCCTACATAATATGAAACAACGTCGACTTAAATTTCGTCTACGTAGGGAACAGTGAGCAGGCTTCCGGCAGCTCCGATGGAGACCTTGCTTCTTCCGGCAGTCGACAGCGCCTGCAAAGCACAACCACTCATTGCACGAGCTTCTTAGAACCAGCTGAAGAACCTAATTTAACCAACCCAGTGACCATGGTAAATTAATTCGACGGGTAAACAGGCAAGTGAGTGATTAAGGGCAGATTTTTCAATGGTCTGATAAAACAGCCAGATAACTATTCGACGGATTTATTTACGCTTCTGCTATTCCATCAGATATAGTAAGTTCATATGTTTATTAGGGCCGATTTTTCAATCCTCAGATAGTACTTATCGGACTGATAGTACAAATTCACATTGCTGAGTATAAAAAAAAAATATCTGACTATAATTTTACTAATTTATTTATTTATTTATATTTATTTATAAGTTTTATACAGGCAGCATATGCTGATGCGTCTAAATCCAGTGTTTAACTTGATAAATTTAGTTGCTAAGTGGTTTTTAATAAAAAAAAAAAAATGTTTTTTTTTTTGTTATTTTTCTTTACATTCGATTTTGTTTGACATGGTTATCCAGTCTATTTTTGAATTGGTTGGTGTTCGTAGCGTTAATCACGTCTTCTGGGAGTTTATTCCATGCCTCTACTACTCGGTTGGTTATGTAGTTTTTGCGAGTATTCGTTCTAGAGGCCGTGACTTGCAGTTTCATGTTGTGCCCTCAAAGATGAACATTCTGGTTGCGTGCAAATATATCAATGAGTTCTGGGCAGTCGTACTTAAAGGTGAGAATTTTGTAAATTTCGATTAGGTCCCCTCTTTGACGGCGTGACTTCAGAGTAGGCAGGTTTAGAGCTTCAAGTCTCTCTTCGTAGCTCAGGTTACGTAGCTCAAGGGGGATCTTGGTGAATCTTCGTTGTACTCGTTCCAACTGCTGGATGTCTTTGGCAAAGTAGGGTTGCCAGATCTGGAAACCATATTCCAGAAGCGGCCGTACAAAGGTTTTATAGATTTTGAGCATAACTTCTGGGGTCAGCATATGAAACGCATAAGCATATAAGAAAGTTGTTTTTTTTTACAATTAGGGTAATATGAGGTTCCCACTTCAAATCAAAGTTGATCGTGATCCCAAGATCCTTTTGAGATGTAACTGGTTGCAACTGCGTGTTGTCCAGATAGTATGGTAGCTTGGGGTTCTTCTTTCCAAGATGGAGTACTGTGCATTTTTGAGCATTTAGCTTAATGAACATATGAATAAACATATGAACTTACTATATTGGATGGATAAGCAGAAGTGTAAATTATTCCGTCGAATAGTTATCGGGCTGTTTATCTACTGTTGAAAAATCAACCCTTCGTAAAATTATAGTCAGATAATTGTCAGCCTCAATGGCCCAGTGGCGCGACACTTCGGCGATCGCTCTCCGAAGTTAAGCAACACTGGGTCCGGTCTGGTCTTGGATGGGTGACCATTCGACCGTTGAGAGAGGTTGGCCGTGGTTCGGATTCCACGTTAAACTGTAGGTCCCCTTCCTTACTTACTAGGTGATAGGGTTTATCCCGCCCGGGTTGGTACTATCGCATTGGATGAACGATGGTCGAAGCGGCAATGAAAATTGTCCGTGTTTTCCATCCAGTTCAATGTAGCCGTGCAATATAAGGAAGGTCTTGGCATGGCACCTAGTTCCCATGTGGTGTGTTGGGCTAATACCATGACAGAAGGTGTGGTATTAGCCATCCATGTCCAGTCACATAAAAAAAAAATTGTGATAGAAGATATAATTCTCCGGCAATGACGATCTGACTTAAGACAAACTTGAATTTGTACTAACAGTCCGATAAGTACTATCTGAGGATTGAACAATCAGCCCTAAATCTGATGTTTAGTTGCAAGGGTACTGAAATTTAACAGTTAGTAAGGTAGGAAATGCAAATAAACGTCTGATTTAATCACTCACTTGCCTGTTCACCCGGCAAGTAAATTTACCATGGTAACGCCCAATTGGCTGAACTTTTATCGCCACTAAGATCATCCACTAATACCTCGACGTGCCAACAGTGAAAGATTAAGTGCATATCTATTGTGTAGCATACAAGAGAAGACAAAGATCACATGTGAATCAAATAGCCTTTGCGCTACAAAAACCTACGGGACGGATCGACTCGTGCGTCCTAGAGCATTTGAACTCAACAGTATATAAAGTACCCGTATATGGACAATCTTTGATGAAAGTTTGTCCTCACAAGCTACAAAACACATGGAAAACACCTGCTCATAGTGTATACTGAAGCGTAAGTCCGCTAATAACCATAGTCTTTTTACAAATTACATATTATTTTTTGTCTTCACCATGCCTAGCATCTGAAAAATGTGTAATCTTGTAAATAAATAGATTTTACTCTTTACTCTTACTAATAATAGATGACTCCTATGCAACTACCAGATTTACCTTGGCAACGTCGGCCGCGGACACCTTATCGACCGCGTCGGCCAGGTCGCGGGCGCTCCGCACCTCGCCGCTGAGCCCCTGCACCGCGAGCTGCTCCGCCAGGCTGGTCCCCTCCTCCTGCTCGTTCAGCAGCTGAAGCTTCACCTGGTTGCGACCCGCCTTGATCGCGGCCTCGCCCAGCTTGCCAGACTTGAGCACGCCGGCGACCGCCTTCACCGCCTGCGCACACCACCGTCGGTCACGTCACAGAAGAGTAAAAGAAGGAGTGGCGTGCGGTCGTTTTCGCGACGCCGCCATGGACAAAGCGTGCATATATCTTGAACAAGAGGAAACACCGATCCACCTTCTGTGTGACTGTGGAACACTAATTCATAAAAGAAATGGCATCCTTGGGGGATACTTACTGGACCCAGATGCTATAAAAGTTATCACACCTCAAAAAGTCCTGCATTTCCTGAAGGAGGCATGAATTGAGGGTGAACTGTAAGAAGGGAAAAGTCACAATAGATCTGTAAAGGTCGCAGTGACAGCGGGCTAAAAAGCTTGCAGCCCAACTTCAAATAAGAATAATAATAGGAAGATAGCCACGCATCGCCACACAAAGCCTTCTCAATATTTCTGCGACTATGTTTGCGTGTGGGAGACTTTTTAGTTGTGTATGTTATAAAATTGGAGACAGCGGGTCTCATAGTGGCGTTCCAGATGGCCTTTTTGGTCCGAGGTCACAGCCGATGATTTAACATGTGGAACGACGGTGATGATATGCAGCGCCATTAAAGTGAACAGGAGAAAGGCTTTGCGTACATTTATATGGAGGACAGGGAGCAAGAGAAGGTTGAATGGTAGAGAATGCCTTATGGCATTAATTTCCGCCTTTTTGTACCGTATGGCTGCAAATAAAGTATTTTTTCATTTCATTCATTTCATTTCATATATACAAGCGACAGATTACATCGTTTCATACATGCTCCACGGATTGCAAGTGCACCTGGTCAGATCATGCTACGTACTAGGCCGTTCCACTCGCTTCCGCTATGAATATATTGCACCTTTACATGTCCAATCTTCTCATGTCATGCTCCATCAGTCTTGCTTCCATACATAAGTGTACACACCAGCAGTCATCCTTGTTGTAGGCGAAATCCCCCCCCCCCCCTTCCCCGGCTTATGATAACGAGTTCATCGTGCCAGTCAGTCGGTTTCCAGCACTCACTCCTCTTTCAATGTCCATATCACACTTCAAGGGAAAACATGGTTTCTAGATACACAAACTTATTCAACTGTTTGAATCTTTCATTATTTGCATTCACATTTCACCCAGTGACTGCTTCGTCACGCCCGAAAGTCTTTACTTTCGTCTTACTTCTGTTTATTTTCATACATCATTCAGTAAATGTATAAAGCACTTTACACAAGTAAGCAAACAATACTAACAGCGCCGGCCTCATCCTTGGGCACTGACAGCACAACGCCGAACAGACCACTGTCGGAGTAGGCGAGGCTGAACCCGGCCGCCGCGAAGGGGCCGACGTTGCCGATTGCCTTCGCCAGCGGGGAGTTGTCGGCGCCCCACTTCACAGAAGGTCCGCTGCCCAGACCTGAATGTAGAGAAGTCAGATTTTTTATTTAAGGCTACATTAGTCACAATGCGAAACCGTACAATTATATTTCCATCTAATGTAACTTTATCACGTTCAGTCGTAGCCTACACATTTTCATCAAAATCTATGCTAACGATAGAAGGGTCTACACACTATATAGGGTAAGGGTTAAGTGGGGTCATTTGCAAGGTTTTGATCCATAATGATACCTTTTGTCACTTATCACGTGTCACCTTTTGTCATTTTTTAAATGACCAAACTCCCTAACCTAACCTAACCTAACTACTTTTTAAACCTTTTTTTTTTGTTCTTTTATGCAACCTGACATGGATAGCTAATACCACAGAACTACCGTTATATTAGCCCAATACACCACATCTCTGAAGGAATTAGGTGCCTTGCCAGGACCTTCCTTTTGTGAGCACATGGAAAACACGGGACAATTTTTCATAGCCGCTTGCTTCGACCATCTTTTCATCCAATTGAATCGTATAAACGGGGCGTCCTTAAACTCTACCACCTAGTAGGGGAAGGGGACCTACAGTTTTACATGGATTTCGAACAATGGAGCAGCTCGCATTCGCGACGAAATGCACTTATCCAACTCAGAAACAGAAAGTGGTGTATGAACGGGGCGAGGATTTCAACCCAGACCTCTGGTATCCTATCAAATCCCGGCGCCACTAGGGTACGAGCAGTACAAAATAAATGTTATTGGATTTTACAAAGCATCTTAGTTCTAGAAAAAATGTCAATTGGTGAAGTTAATACTATAAAGAGGACTATTTGTCCTCCCAAAGTAGAAAGGTTAGTTATTTTATTTAAAAAAAAAACTGACAGCAATTTAGAGTTTCGTTTTTTTTTTATTCGCTAGGTAACACCCTTTCCAATGGTATACCACATGTTATACAAAGCACACAAGTCACTATATCTGTGTATGCACAGCATAGACCGACGCGCCCATGCACGCTGCCAAGAAACAAGTCTGAAAGATAGAACATGAAACTGACCCCGTGCAGCGACGGCTAACGCCAGCGCCTCGGGCGTGCCGGCCTTTGCTCCCTCCACTGCTATCGCCACGTGCGCAAGCTCGCCTCCCATCTCCTTCCTGAAGACACACACAAACTATCATAACACAGACGAAACTAATATAACTCCATGCGACAAATCTCAAAGTTCATGGTCTTGCAGTTTGGTCTGCGTCTCATACCTACTGGAGGCACAGACCCACTGGTTTAGTATATCACTGCTGCTTTGCTCAAAATCTGCAAAGCATAAGAGTGAGATGTCAAGTACAAATGAAACTCACGATGCGAAACAAGCGATTCAGATGCAGCTTTCAGACAATTTATTCAAACAAAATGTACTGAAAGGGGAATGACCCCGCCCCCTTGGGCCCCTCAAAAATGTGAGTGTCTATCTGCCAAACCAATGTTGTAATTTAGAAAAAAACAATAATTTGACACTTAGATTTTGAAAACCGAATTCAATGGCATTTTAAATAATTGTGGTTTGGAGGTAATTAACTTCTTAGAGACACCAAATAGCTCGGCGTGGAGCAAAGTGCTCCAGTCCAAACGCAATAAAAATGACTGAGTTTAATGTCCCTTTGATATTCTATTGATCATTAAGTTTTTGACATTTTATCATTTGTGCCAGCAAGTTGCCGAGTGCTTTTTTAAATTGCAGATAGTTAGCAACGTATCTCTACTCACCTAAGTTCCCCGCCGGCATAGCGACTAGGCTGGTCCTCTGACTTGCCACTTCCTAGCTCCAGGGCTTGAGCAATGGCCACTGCCGTATCCTGTACAAAACCTTCGGTATTTTTTAACTAATACATAATATATAATTTTCTTTACTGCATACGAGTGTTGCATCCATTGACCTAGCATAGCACGCTGTGCTTACAAGACAAACAAAGCGTCGGAGTGATACGTCAACTCAAGTACCACTACCTCGAGTTAGAGGGAGATCGAACAAAACTGCCCGATTAGACAAGTTCTGAAATCGTTATCAATACATTGGAGTCACGCTCATGGAATGTGAAATGTTTTTTTTGTGATATCTTTCTGATTTCTCTAGTTTACCTTGAGTTAAGCATGGTGATCTGTGCACTTATAAATTTGTTTAGTGAACGGAAGTAAGAAACTTTGGTCTCATCCGTCAGTTGACTCTGTATGTCTTTACATTCTAAGTCTATGGTTGCAACAAACAGTACATACAATTTGGGAAATGATTATTGGGATTAAAAAAACCAAGAAATTTAATAACTTTTTCCTGAATATGCTCAAAATAAAAAGTTTGACATTCCATTCAATTAATTAATTTAGTGTAAAAGGAATATAATGTTCCGTAAGAACGTGGAAACGTATGTACCTGGACATGGATGGCTAATATCACGCCTACTGTCAAGATATTAGTCTGACAAGCCACGTGGGATCTAGGTTCCATGCCAAGACTTTCCTTATTCAAGGTTACAACATGGTGTCAAATTACACTAGAAGAAAACACAAATTTAAAAAAATACGGAAATTCATTGTGGTAATTTTCAAATAAAATTAAATGTTGTTTTACTTATGTCTTTATCAAACTAAAGACAATCGGCAAAGGACAAGCTGCGGTGGCCCCGTTCGGTACAATGTCGTTTAGGACGGATGTGAGGCTGATAAAAAGGATAAAAGTTATCCAACTGACTTTGTAGGACGTTTATCTATCTATATACAAAGAAACTGTGGCGTACCTGAGCGCCACCGACGATGCTGACGGCGCACCGGGCCGCCGTGAAGTTGTTGGCAACGAAGTGCTGCAGCGACTCGGAGGAGACCTGCCCGATGCGGCGCGGCGAGATGAACAGCGAGTTGCCGAGCCCGCGCCGGTACGCCGCCTTGTGCAGTAGGTCGACGGCGCGGATCTGCGGGAGCCGCGGCATCGCCATCACAACGGTACTTTGAACTTTACAAATTAAAGGCGTGTAGAACCGGCACACGACGTGAGTAAAGTCGTAGAGCATGCATGAAGACAGATGGAAAAATAATGAAATATAAGGTAAGTCGGACACGTCAATCTGGATTTTTTTTATGCAACCTAGATGGCTAATACCTGGCGTGTCCAATGTGTTGATGTAACCTACACATATGCAATTTTTCTGGACCTTCACTTTCTTCCAAAATGAATAAATTGTTCACATTTACTGAAAGCTACCTTCTCCTCTTTACCTATTTAAGTAAAAAAAACTTTACTGCCATTAGCCCGCATTTTTTGACAGGAAATTCTCAGATTGTAAACATGCCGACATATTCTGGAGGGTTAATAACATTTTTCTTCATACTTTTCCCAAATATTAATAAATTATTATTCTCTCTTATTACACAACTGGCCAAAGATAAGGAAAATAATCTATGTAAAATTTAAAGTTTTCAAGGTTTAAGAAAGTCACCATATCAATTCCCTATACTAGGGGCAATAACTGTTTCCATACTCTTAATATTTTACCAGGTTTTTGCAATTTTGTATTCCGAAATATATTGTAAAAATCTATGTCTGTATGTTTTATTTTTTTTAATATACCTTTTAGATTGGAAAATATTAGCTAATAAGCATTGAAAAAAGTTATCTTTTTTTAAGTTAATTTTCGATTTTTTTTTACTGGAAAATACAGATATTTACAAAATAAATATAAACATAAGGACATAAATTGAAGTTTTCTGAAGTGATAAAAAAAATTGATTAAAATCTGACCACGTTTAGGGGTAGGGAAACGTTAGGGCCGGGAAGACGATTTCACTATTTTAATGGCAGTTGACGTAAAAATTGTGCCTTGGCCAATGGACAAAGAATCTATTTCTTAAAATTTTCAAATCTTAGATTTCCTGTGACTTCATGACAACCTTAATTTGCAAAGCAGTAAAAGTAAAAAAGGTATCCTACGTGTGTATTATCTATTAGTTCATTGTTTCATGCCCAGTAATAAAGAGTTTTGTTCAAAAGAGGGCACAGTTATTACCTGTGGTGGCAGAGACACAATGTCATACTTGAGACGGGCAGCATTGTCGCTGAGCTCCCAAGGCCGGAATTCCTGACCAGAGACGATCGCGTTCAGAAACTTGACGGCACCACGCAGATTGTCCTTTGTCACCTGAACATGGACAAACTCAATTAAATATCTCATTAGCCACAAATGTATACCAACTATACTAACTAAATGAAGTCGTTCAAATTTGGGATCGTAAGCTGACTGATACTGTTGTCCTCTTTGAAGGCAGCTAAGCTCTTGCGTTTAGGTGCCATCATATATTCCATTCGAAATAAAAAAACTCATGGATCTTCCTATTTCATGAATAATTCCTGCGGGTTGAGGAAAACACACAAACTAGACACAAACATATTAATTTCAGTATAGTTTTGCAAGTTTTATAAGATATAGTATAGATAAGTCTTTGAAAAATATCGTCTGATTTCCGCATAGGTTTGCACTCTTGGGGTGTCATTGGATGGCACTTTTTACGCCTACATTCCTATCAATCGCTACATATCTATTAGGGATTCATGACCAGAAAATACTGTAACTTTTGGCTCGACAGAACACAACCACTGTGGTCTTTCCATGAAATATTCCAATCCATCCGATCCCTAATAAAAAAATGCCTTAGCTCTCATCTTCTGCTAATCACATAGTGCATTTATCGGCTATTTTCCGCTTCGAGTGAGGCTAATCCTGATAACCGATAAGTATAAATTTTTACAAGGTTTGCTTATTATTTTATTTCATTTATTTATTCAAATTCTGGTAGTCAAACTAAACCAAGTCATGTCGCAATTTGATTAATCCGTGGATTCGATCAACTTAGTGAAGAGTCCCTTCTTGGGACCACTCACAAGTGTCGTGACGATAGTACTGAATTCTCTTGATGTACTCTTCATATAGTAAAGCAATAATTAATTGATAATCAATTGTAATTCACAATCACAGATTGCCGCATTTTAACTGTTGCGGTAAACGAAATGATTATGCATTGAGTTGCCGATTCCGGGTTAACACAGCAGAATCTCACAGCTTGCACACCTTCTTCTTTATTTATGCTGTTTTTTACATGAACATTGTGTTAAGATGGCTCACCTCGAGCGTATAGGTGATGTTCTCGCGGTCGACGGTGGCGGTGACGTTGGCCCCCAGCTGCTGCAGGTTGCGGGTGATGAGGAAGGTGTTGCTGTGCTTGGTCGTGAGCCCGGCGGCCGAGCGGAGAACGTGCGAGAGGCCGGGCTCTGTCGCGGGCTCATAGCGCGCGCCACCCCTACCAGAAGACATTACAGTTAGAACTATCAATAGTATTGTTGGCACACAACCAATAAAGGAATACTTAAGGGGAATAAATACCTAAATTTGAACGATTTTCTGAAGTCGATAACGGTAAAGCCTTTGATTGTTAAACATTGAAAAAATACTGAGCTTATAGAAGGTACGTTTGCGAAGGTACACATCCCCATTTTCTCCAAAAAAACTTGTATAATCATCAAAATAAAAAAATATTTCTAAAAGGACCTTTCTTACCTTTCAAAGCAATTTTTTCTGTTATCTTTCTATTTAGATGAAATAAAAATAATCTTATACCTTTCAGCCATAACGAGGTACACATCGACTAGCCGTACCTTGCCGAGCGGGGACGGAGCGCGCGAAACGTGCGTACCCTCCCGCTGACATGATGGAACTGGCTAGATTCCACCGTTCGTATTCTTGACTTTACGCTATGGTATATGCACCTTAATTAGTACAAGCATGACATAAACTGTCTGAAGAAGGTATTCAATTTGTGTAAAGTTGTGTGTAAAGTTTAGACATTTATTATCCTCAACTGTTATAAAAACCACCATCTGGCATTTGTTTATCTGGCTTATAACTTGAGAACCATTTACCTGATTTTAATGTGATTTGTATTTACGTATAGGCTACTTACTATTTTGATAAATTACTTGAGGGGTGGGCAATGGAATTAAATTTAATAGAAGTCAGGGAAAACCGTCTGGTTTATGTCATACTTTAACACAGGTGGAGCCATAGAGTCGTATTCACTACGTATAATATTCACAACATATAATAGTATTTTTTTCCAAAAAATTAAAACCATGCATATCGTATAATATTCACAACGTATAATGTTATACGTTGTGCATGAGTTTAAAAATAAAATAAACTCTTTGCATCATGCAGAACGTATAATAGTCACAACGTATAATATTCGTAACATGAATTCACAAAAAAAGAAAACCATGCAGAACGTATAATATGCCAAGAAGCACTGCATAAAGCGCCCTAACAACGATACATTTAAGGCTGAAATTGCTACGAATCGATATCTGTTGAAGAGTAACAATTTGCTACAACGCTAATGGAGACGGTCGAAAAGTCGCGTGCGAGTATAATCTTTAATCTTATATCGATAAGGGCGCTTATCGTATGACATATTTTAGGATTATATGATATGCATGGTTTTCTTTTTTTGTTAAATAAAGATCATAACATTATACGTTGTGACTATTATACGTTATGCATGGAGAAATAAGTAATTTAATTTTTTGGACTTCTTCATGCACTACGTATAAGATTATACGATCTGCAGATTATACGTTGTGCATGGTTTTAAAATTTTGTTAAAATATGACATTATACGATCTGCATATTATACGTTATGCCGTTCCCCCGAGCCATAGGCATGTGTTAATTACTTAATAAAAGAAGTGACCGTGCTGGTAACTCTACAACCCCTGACTGATTACGTGTGACAGTACTACACTAATTTTCGACTGCAACAGTTAAAATATCAAATTTTTGGTGATTTCGCACAAAGTCAGTTTTGGGATTTGGCAAAAGAATTACCCCAAGTTATAGTCCGATTTAAGATAGTCGTAGTAGATTGGATGATAACAAAATCCAATTAGATCACTGTTGCACTGAACCATAAATGAAGAACCTTAGATGTCATAAGCCTTAAAGAACATACAAAGCAATGGATGTATATAAAAATAGGTAGGTACTGAGAATCTAATCTAATCTAATAAATATTATAAAGGGGAAAGTTTGTTATAATGGATGGATGGATGGATGGATGTTTGTTACTCTTTCACGTAAAAACTACTGAATGGATTTTAATGAAACTTTACAATAATATAGCTTATATATCAGAATAACACATAGGCTACAATTTATAAAGATATTATGCCCATGGGCTTACGAACTTTCACGGGGCTGCGAAAACGATGCCGGTAGCGCTACTTCACACCAGGGGGAGCGGGGCCGGGGGCGGGGCGGGCGGTCCGACGGGGGCGGGTGCGGGGATGGGGGGGCGGGTACAGCTTGGTATTTCCCGCAACTTTAGGACTACTTGGTAAAATCCTTGAGAACCAATTACTCGATTTAGATGCGGATTGTATCTACGTCTAGCCTGATTCTACTCAAAACTTATAGGCTACATAATATAACGTTTCATTACCTGAAGGGTGAGTAGAGAGTATAAAATTCTTATAACTTGCGAACCACTAACCCGATTTATGTGCGTATTTTATTAATGTATAGGATCTCTGGGAGCAGTCAGGTTCGAGATGGGTTACTGTTTTCGATGTTGAGGCTAGCTGTGGGTTGGAGTCCACACAAAACTTAACTACATTACACGTTACTTACTTACTAGGTAAACAATGTTGCAGTGCAAGTGCAGCAAGGTTCTGGCGGCAAATGCTTTTTTTTTAAATAGCCACCAAATGTCAACGAAGCTCTAAATGGGAATTATTGGATGTTTCTCATTAAATCATGCTATTTCATCTCGAACGATCTTGATTAAATTTGGTAGATGGATACATTGTCATGGACCAGTTTGACCCTATTTTGGATCAGCCATGTGGGCTACTTTTTATCCATGAAATAATTTAGCCGACACTAACCCGAGCGGAGCCGGGTACCGCAGCTAGTATTATAATAAAGAACCAATGCCACAGCTTCTACAACATTTCTGTTCATTGCATAGAGTGGTTGGGAAATTCTTATCAAATTAAGTAAAACATACTTAAAGGCAACGGAGACACGGGTGACGGGGTTGTTGTTTTCCACGGATGCAACGAAGATGCCATTACTCGTGCGAGTTGTCATCAACTTGGGCTCGCCTGATCTTGTTGGGGCGGGGCACGCCGCTGCGTAGCCACGCACCTGTACATAACATGCACACATGTTTTTACTGCATAGATAGGTAGGCCTGCAACAGCATTGTAATTTTGTTACAACTTTCAGCTGATATCAGTGAACGTAAACGAAGCGTAAACGCCAATTTAAGTGACAAATCGGACTAGAGGCTCTGATCCCCTAGTCCTATTAGATTATGTTCTATTTTTCATAATGCGGGCAAAATGCACAACTCTGTGTAACCCTACTCAGCACCCTTATTTAATGCTTACGGGAGAGATATAATTAATTATTTACCTTTTGTGAGATCGGCATAGAAATATTATTGGAAAATCCTTACTTTTCAAATAATAAATTTAATCAAACTCTGCATATTATTTGTTCATTTTGAATGATTCCGTTTTTTGCCTGATGGCAAGCATTAGACACATTGTAATTATATTATTATTATTCTCTCAGCTAAACACCTCCTTGGCTCCCTGGACTCGATGCAGAGTCGGGCTGTGCGTCTCGTCGACCCCTCGGTACCCCTGAATTTAGAGACCATCCAACTCTTAAGGTATCTAGTATCGGTAGGGTCTCTCTCTGTGTTTTAACAGGCAGAAAATGCATCGATTCACTGTTGATATCCAAACATCTGAACCGACTGTTCTTTATCCATAGGGTCGGTAAACTACAACCTGGATTCCTTCAAACGTGGTGTGAAGAAGCGCCTGGCCGGCCAGCATGATTTTTCAAAGCCCCCATTAAAGTTAAAAAAGCCCATTGGCGTCGTCAGGCACCTTAAGGTGGGCCCGTAAGCATCATAAAAATACGCCTCCCATGCAAACGTAGTTTACTAATCATTTGAAAACCAGAGTTCCAATTTACTTAATATTTGGTACCTATCATCAGGCAACAAATATCAGTGTCTGCATGTCTTTGTTTTTTTGGTGAATGTATAATCGGTCAAGCCACAGAGACAACGTAATTCGTACGAAGATTTTCTTTTTGCTTTCATTTGATTCGGTTTGTATTTTTCAGAAAAACAAAAGCGTGCAGACACAGATATTTGTTGCTTGGTATTAGATATAAAATATCAATTCAATTGGATCAGTGCTTTTCAAATGATTAGTAAACTACGCTTGTAAGGGGAGGCATAGCTTACGGGCCGTTCTTAAGATGTCCTGGCGTATGCCATATGCTGCGCTCAATATATAAAAATGTGTGTCTAATGCTTGCAAATTTCAGCATGTTTTGAACACATACAATAGAATATTTGCACTAAGTTCCTTCAACTTCATCCATGCAACCGAACGTAACTGTGAGACCAACACGCATTTTCTAAATAATCTTTCGGTTTTTAGATCACCTAAAATTATAAAGATGGGTGCTAAGTAGAAATGGTCGCCTAACGTAGGATTAGGGTTACCGTCGATTTGTCCAGCTTCATGGTTTTCTGTCTGGACCTTTAAATTATCGGAATTTTCGACTTAGAAGGAATTTTTTTTTCCATCATGCAATGCAACCCTATTGCTTTTTTAACTAAAATTTTCAGACTTAGTAGTACATGTAGGTACTACTCTTCGTCAAAAAGTTTCAGGTTTCGAAATTGCAACCGTACGAGCGACTGGGCCCAGAAAAAAATTATAGGATCTATTAATATTCATTCAAAGTCCTCAGATCTTCAGCCCATGGCAAAGAATCTGCAGTTTATAATTTCACAAGAAAAACCTTTTACATAACAGGGAGGAAGAAATGACAGCCCAAACGTCAAAATGATTCGTAGGTTTAGCTAGCTCCATGACTACTTAGCTCAAAGCAGATGCTTACCACGACGTGACGCACGAGCGGAGTCTTCATAGCGTTCGAAACCATTTCTAGAAACACAAACTCCAGTGGGCAGACCTTCCGACCGCACTGGCAGATAGTTTGCAAAACCCAAAAGAATATGGATCGCGATTTCAGATTTGACTTATTGATTTCATTTATCTTTATGGCAAGGCAACGATTTACGCCATGCACAAATAAATTGGCATCAACATATTGTTCAAAAAAGGGCCTTATTTTGGAATTCAAAAAGACACAGCCTTCTCTATTGTCTCTCTCTGGCGACGGAGAGACCTCTACGTGTCTCTCCGTCGCCAGAGAGAGAAAAAGAAAAAGGTGAAAGATGCGATGCATTGATGGTTTATTTAGCTTTATTGCAAAGGCCGTGCGAACGAGACAATCGCTGATCAGCAGGCATTTTAGTGGCCATGCGCATTTACGGAATGGTTGCAATAAATCGATCACTACGTCAAATATTTCTATAAAACGTACCCTAACAAATACCTTTTCAAAAACTAGAATAAATGAGTCTTATATTTTTAGGTTTTTTATTTTTAGCAGCAGCGTACTTAGCTTCATCATGCCGAGCGGACATATCGACCTCAAAAATGCAGCACCGGTTGCTGGACAGGCTTCCTGAGTTGGTGGAAAAGTGGAGGATGGCCGTTAATATTGGGAAGTCGGCCATCATAACTGGCCAACAGCGCACATACCCACCCGACCTGTTCCTCCGAGGTCAGGACCCAGAGTGGCAATCCTCACTACGCCGCATGATGATTATGATGGATTATGTCATCCGGCAAGCCAAGGCGGCACGAGCACTCCTGAGACCGGTCATTTTATCAAGTTTGTCTTTGTGAGCGAACGTGAGGATATACTAGACGTACGTCCACTCGCAACTCATCTACCCAGCCCCAGAGTGGTGTGTGATAAGTTTAGTCACTCAGAGGAAGAAAATCCAGGTCCAGCAAAACGTCACCCTCCGCATTATATTGGGGGCCGGGCGCTACGTCAGAAATGACGTAATCACCAATGACGTGCAGATGCCACCGTTGGATGAATTCACTGGAAGCTCGCGCTCCGCATGTTCGAACCCGCTGATGCTTTACCAGATCCACATCTAACCAGCATTGCGCCCCTGCACGGATGGCCGCCCGAAGGACGTCCGCTGCCCCGAGAGCTGTGCTCACGCTGTGCTGCGCACTCAGTCGTATCTGTTAGGATATTTTATGTTCCGTGCTCAGTCGCCTGACCAAGGATTGGAATAATACAAATAATATAATAATGCCGAGAAGCAGTCCGGTTAATAGAAGATACCCTCAGGCCCATACCTGCCCTAATAGCATGTTGGGTTGGCTGGTTATTGGGCCTACCAACCAATGGGGTAATCCCTACCCTCGGCAACACCACCATTTCCGAACTAAATCCCCATAGTTGGCCACGGTCCTGTACTCTTTTAATTGATATGGACGGGTGAATGTGAATCACTTTCATTACTCTTTCGGATGACATCATCGTTGTCACCTTATGATAGCGACCGGCCAGCGAGCGTTCGGTTCCCGGGTGACACTCGGAACCCGAACGGCTGGCTGCTCTTCGCTACGCAAGCACAGCTCCGACGATACTCCGCTCCCTCCTTGGCGAGGACCGACTCAGCGTCGGGACCTACCGAGCCACCGAGTGATGCACCCGGCTATGGAACCTCCCCAAGGCACCGGAGCGCTTTGCGACTCGAAATGAAACGCAAGCTTCTGGATGTAGAGCCGAGCTGTACCCCCGACCAGGTTGCCGGCAGCACGCCTTAACTTCTGCACCGCATGTACCGCAATCGCACCACGAGCACCGCACTATAAAGTCAGCAGACTCGACCTGACTGGTCGAAGTCTAAACTCGTAAGGCGGAAGGCCACTATAAACTTTAAAATAAACTATAAAACTATAAAAAACAATAAACTTTGAAACTTTGCCGAACCCACTTGGTTGGCGTAGAGAAGCGAACTATATAAGGCAGCGTCTCCGACCCGTTTAGTCGGAGCGCCAGTACGATCTGGCCCCATTGTGTTAGGGACCCTTATTTATACCTGACCTGAAAATATTACGGTGCGGTCTGCGGTGCGGGGGGCAGAAGGGAAAGCGAACGGACAGCAATCTGTCGAGAATATTTCTCGGTGTCAAATCTTTATTATTATCACATATTATAAGAAAATATAATATAAATACCATAACAAATATGCATAAGTCTGCACATGTACTCTACAATGTATACATAATTAACTTTCTAACATTAACAGATTTGTCCCAAAGCTGTAGGCTGTTAACCTAAATAATAACACAACGCGTATCAATGCTTTAAAATAGGATTTCACTAATGATATTATCTATATTATGTATAATAATGTTATATTAGTGGGTAGATAATCTACAATAACAATTACTTGAATGTGACTACCCAGCATATGTATCAAGTAAGTGAACTTTATATTATAAGAACGAAATCTATCGTTTTTACTCTGATCTATCGTATCATACAATCATACACATACGCATAAATCAATACACAATTCTGTAAACTATACAATTACTGAACAATATATCTAACTGCTATAAAGAAAACAAACTCTAAAAATAACCTCATGCTTTCAAACTACTTTCAATATTGGTATTTTAATAATAAAAATACAATTAAATAAATTATACAAACGTCGACTATATACATTAAAGACACGGATTACTAGAAAAGCTATCAAATAATCATAAGCTCTAAAACCTACATGTTCTAAATATATCTTAAAATATTACGAATATCTATTTTCTGTACACTATATATTTCCATTATACGTACTTTACACTTTCTAAGCTTTCCTCAAAGTATGATATGCAAAACAGAACTCTCTATAATATCTTTAAATGTGTACTCTAAATACAAGTAATGTTCATAACAATAGATATACTTTATACTTTCGAATCTTTCCATATAATAATGATATACAATGACACACTTTATAATAGCATATTGGTTTGTATGCACACCCCTAAAAGCTATTTCTGTATGCATAAAACAATATGTTACTCAATACTTACTATAAATGTATATTACATGTGTGTACATATGAGACATTTACTTAGGTATTTCCAAAATGCTACCTATAAACATACCTAAGTAAATTCACATGGTTACTATTAAAACGCACACCTGCATACTTTAAAATTCTTTAAACCCAAGACGGCTCGCCGCACCGAGCCGACGCACAATAGGTTTATTGCGGTCAGCTGCGTGAAACTATGCCCTGCCAAATATTTCCTGAAACAACCTTTAGATAACTGCCGCGCCGCATAAGGCGGACGCGCAGGTGGGCATACAATGGTGACTTTACAGCGTGCAGCCTTTACAGCCTTCAGGTGCACGAACTTTACAGGGAATCGAGGAAATATTCTACCTCTAAAATACTCCAAACAATTACTATCTTAAGGCACGGCGGCAGGGATCAAACACTTTAAAAACTAAACACGTGCAGCCCTATTCAATATTAACGGTACGGCGGCTAGATACAAAAACTATACAAATGAACACCTGCAGTACTATTCTATATAATTTACTTTAGAGTTTTGTGATCGCGTCGCCAACACCTTATGTTGTGTCATCGCACTCTAATAAGAATAACAAGATAGAGAAAAAACTAAGGCGACTTGTGTGAAAAGGATTCACACGAGTGGATGTCATTCCACGAATAAAGTGTGTACATAAGTCTATGGTTTATATTCACCGGTTTGTCATAGGTGACTGAATAACCGGCGAACATGAATTTCAAGATGAAACATGCCGTTAGAATGCATGCCTTGTTTATTTATCTAGACAGTAAAAGCTTTTTGTGCATAGATTTATTTACGCTCAAAATAACAAAAAATAACGCTCAATTTACATAGATCTATTTGGAAATCTCATATGTGTTAGAGTCTTTCTCTTTTAAATCTTTTTATAATTACTCTGTGATAACGAATACGACGAACATAAAATCTAAGATAGAAAAACATGGCCTACCCGGCCATAATATTTACTTATACTTTCGTTTTGCGAACAAAACTTACCTACCCTTTGCGAACTTTTTAATAAATTTTCCAACTCTCTCATACTTAGATCTCTCATAGAGGTTTTAATTTTATAGGAAACAATATATATGTTTACGCACGCACCTACATTATTCATGTAAGAAAAGTGTAAGTAATGTGAAAATTAAAAATATTGTGTATCAGAACTGCACGGTCAAACTAAATATTCTTATTTTTTTTACTATTATTTCGCTTTCCGCTGACATATTGATGACGTTTCAAAGCTCTTCAGTCATTATAATTTTGAAATTATTTGAAAAATACAAACAAAGGAAAAAAAGTATGTTTTTCACCTCCATGGTTTTTGTCTATTATTGCGTTTTTCGACACGGTATTTGAATTTTTCTCATTTAAATATTTTCCGTAAACAAGTAATAATCTTAATATAATGCAGGTAATAACATTAACATTAATTTTTTATATATAGCAGGATGACCGTTCATAGTCTTGTTGCAACTTATATCTCTATAAATACTAACGTATTTTTTTTATAATTATTTGTAATTAAACTTTTGTTTAAGCAATTTTATAGTATAGCCCATCTATATTCATTTCAAAATTTCATATTAACTCAATGTAACTCAATGTCAAATTACATAAAATACTGTGATTTCGAAAGGTTAACTTTAGAATTAAATTGCTTTAAGCAGTTTGTTAGAGTTCGTCAACTAGGTATGTGCTGCAAACATCATCTTACAGTTCAGAGCCCACTTTTTATTCATATGTAGAATCGACAGAAGACATTCAGATTATTTTTGTTGTTTATAAGTGAACCAAAGATTAAGGTCTATAAAATAAACTGTATAATATGTTCAGATTCTTCTTTAATATAATATGATGTGGGCCGTGTTTTAAAGGTATCGGTTTTCATTTTCAAACTATTACAAAAAGGCAACGAATAAACAAAGTGTATTCTACTAAGTTATAAAATTCCACGTATGCAGATATCTATAAAGGCTGTGACCATACTTTGTTTAAATGCGTGCATGTTGAGCCCACCCTTCAATATAGAAACATTTATATTTTATAGTAAAATGACATGCATAGTTTACTTCGCACCTAAGTAAGAATTAAGGTCTCTGCCAGGACAAAATAGCGGATTGGGTATTTCAGTTTCATGGGTTTCATGAGAAAACAAACTACCAGTTGTTCACTAACTCATTGAACCACATTTTTGCAGCAGAATAATAAAAACATTGAAAAAGACCCAGTATTTATGTAACGAGAAATTGATTATTATTTGAGATTGCCCCCGCTAACATTTTCACGTATCTCAAACCATTTGGACAGTGTAGCCGATGAAGCGGCTTAGCAGCGCTTTTTTTCGAGTTGAACGATCGCAAATAAAAAACTCGATGTTTAGATTTTTAGTCAGTAATTTCTTAGCTTTCCATTGGTGAAATAATGTATTGTTACGCGGGTAGGGTGCAGATTAGAGAAGAAAACACCAATACTCAACACTCTTCCTTTATTTCAAATAATTCACAAGCAAACTCACAAATACAATTTCACACTAGGTTAATTCAAACACTAATTTACAAACTATATCACTCACTTCACTGATTCACTTCAGAGCTAGTTCACTGCACTTCTATATCGCTTGTTGTCGCTCACTTCGCTTCCAAAAATAGACTGCCGCCCTCAGCGCCTTGGGCGCCTTTTATATCGGTGGAGCTTCTTTCCAGAACACTCCACCGATTTCTAGGCGCCCATGTAGGGCAGCAGTCGAGAACAATCTCCCTCGAGACATTACTAGAATGTCCGAGATTTGTTTCTGAAGTCAGCTGGACGAGGCGTCACTTTATATGGGACGACAGTGATGCGATAGCCTGCGCAATGCAATAAGACAAGTAGCGCCATCTACTGAAATTCGAAGGAACCATTTGGCGCACTTTGGTAGTGTATCAGCGCTATGTCTTCGCAGCGGGGCGCGCTCGTAACACTGCCTCCTCCTTAGTTATGCTCGTCTCGAGCATAATTGTCTCCGTGGTATCGGGCCAGACGATCTACGTGCACAATCTTTTCCCGACATCTATCATTCCGGCGGATACGATATGTCACGTCATTGATTTTAGTCACCACTCTATATGGGCCTTCCCATTTTGGTTGCAGTTTGGGACTTTTTCCTTTTTTTCGTAATGGATTATGTAGCCAAACTAAAGATCCTTCTTCAAATACATTTCCATTAGCTTTGCGGTCGTAACGTGTTTTCATCCGCTCGCTTGCTCGTAGACCAGCCTCTCTGACACGTTTATAAACAGTGTCCATTTTTCCTCGCAGATCTGACACATACTCTGTTACACAATGGGATGCCTCTGGTGGAATTCCTGTCAGAAGGTCAGCTGGTAGTCTGAGTTCGTGTCCAAAATGTATGTAGGCTGGAGTTTCATCTACGCTTTCATGCACAGCGGTTCGGTATGACAGCAGAAACAGCGGAATATACTGGTCCCAATCCTTTTGATGGTCTTCTACCAATTTGGCCAAGTGTCTTTCCAATGTCTGATTAAATCGTTCCACCATGCCATCTGACTGTGGGTGGTATGGGGTTGTCCTGGTCTTATGGATTCCCATTATTCGACATGTCTCCTGAAACACTCGGGATTCGAAGTTTCTGCCTTGATCAGTGTGTATCTCGAGAGGTACTCCATAGCGACAAAAAACTTCGTGGACCAATTTCTGTGCAACCGTGATCGCCTCTTGGTTTGGTATGGCAAATACCTCAGGCCACTTAGTGAAATAATCCATTACAACCATAAAATAACGGTTGCCGTCATTTGTCGGAGGAAAAGGGCCAGCCACATCAAGAGCAATTCTCTCCCACGGAGCTCCAACATTGTACAATTTTAAAGTTCCCTTGCTCCGTGTATGAGGCCCTTTAACAGCGCTACAGATCGTGCATTTACGGCACCAATCTTCTACATCATCGCGACAATTTATCCAGTAGAACCGTTGTCGTATCTTCAGGAGAGTTCTCTTTATTCCCAAATGTCCACCTGAAGTTCCATCGTGCAGGCATTGAAGAACTTCTTTAATCTTAGATCTGGGGATGACTAATTGCAGAGAAGTATCCTTTCCGTTAGGTGTTTCCCATTTTCTGTACAATATTCCGTCATGAAGTACCAGGCTCGACCACTGCGCCCAGTAACTTTTAGTCGCTGTGCTCATTGCAGAAATATCTCTCCATTCTGGCTTTGTCTCTCCTGCTCTCTTCCAGTGAATAATGGGCATCAGATCATCGTCCCCCTCCTGGGCTAGCTTCATGTTTTCATTGCTCCATTCTTCGCTGATGTTATCCGTTCGGATGGCCTTTAAATGAACGGTCTCCTTTATCTCCTCCCTGCCGAAGATTCCGCTTGAGGACTGACCACGCTGCTTTGAAATGGCTGCTTCAACTTCTCTGCAATTAGTCATCCCCAGATCTAAGATTAAAGAAGTTCTTCAATGCCTGCACGATGGAACTTCAGGTGGACATTTGGGAATAAAGAGAACTCTCCTGAAAATACGACAACGGTTCTACTGGATAAATTGTCGCGATGATGTAGAAGATTGGTGCCGTAAATGCACGATCTGTAGCGCTGTTAAAGGGCCTCATACACGGATCAAGGGAACTTTAAAATTGTACAATGTTGGAGCTCCGTGGGAGAGAATTGCTCTTGATGTGGCTGGCCCTTTTCCTCCGACAAATGACGGCAACCGTTATTTTATGGTTGTAATGGATTATTTCACTAAGTGGCCTGAGGTATTTGCCATACCAAACCAAGAGGCGATCACGGTTGCACAGAAATTGGTCCACGAAGTTTTTTGTCGCTATGGAGTACCTCTCGAGATACACACTGATCAAGGCAGAAACTTCGAATCCCGAGTGTTTCAGGAGACATGTCGAATAATGGGAATCCATAAGACCAGGACAACCCCATACCACCCACAGTCAGATGGCATGGTGGAACGATTTAATCAGACATTGGAAAGACACTTGGCCAAATTGGTAGAAGACCATCAAAAGGATTGGGACCAGTATATTCCGCTGTTTCTGCTGTCATACCGAACCGCTGTGCATGAAAGCGTAGATGAAACTCCAGCCTACATACATTTTGGACACGAACTCAGACTACCAGCTGACCTTCTGACAGGAATTCCACCAGAGGCATCCCATTGTGTAACAGAGTATGTGTCAGATCTGCGAGGAAAAATGGACACTGTTTATAAACGTGTCAGAGAGGCTGGTCTACGAGCAAGCGAGCGGATGAAAACACGTTACGACCGCAAAGCTAATGGAAATGTATTTGAAGAAGGATCTTTAGTTTGGCTACATAATCCATTACGAAAAAAAGGAAAAAGTCCCAAACTGCAACCAAAATGGGAAGGCCCATATAGAGTTGTGACTAAAATCAATGACGTGACATATCGTATCCGCCGGAATGATAGATGTCGGGAAAAGATTGTGCACGTAGATCGTCTGGCCCGATACCACGGAGACAATTATGCTCGAGACGAGCATAACTAAGGAGGAGGCAGTGTTACGAGCGCGCCCCGCTGCGAAGACATAGCGCTGATACACTACCAAAGTGCGCCAAATGGTTCCTTCGAATTTCAGTAGATGGCGCTACTTGTCTTATTGCATTGCGCAGGCTATCGCATCACTGTCGTCCCATATAAAGTGACGCCTCGTCCAGCTGACTTCAGAAACAAATCTCGGACATTCTAGTAATGTCTCGAGGGAGATTGTTCTCGACTGCTGCCCTACATGGGCGCCTAGAAATCGGTGGAGTGTTCTGGAAAGAAGCTCCACCGATATAAAAGGCGCCCAAGGCGCTGAGGGCGGCAGTCTATTTTTGGAAGCGAAGTGAGCGACAACAAGCGATATAGAAGTGCAGTGAACTAGCTCTGAAGTGAATCAGTGAAGTGAGTGATATAGTTTGTAAATTAGTGTTTGAATTAACCTAGTGTGAAATTGTATTTGTGAGTTTGCTTGTGAATTATTTGAAATAAAGGAAGAGTGTTGAGTATTGGTGTTTTCTTCTCTAATCTGCACCCTACCCGCGTAACAATACATTATTTCACCAATGGAAAGCTAAGAAATTACTGACTAAAAATCTAAACATCGAGTTTTTTATTTGCGATCGTTCAACTCGAAAAAAAGCGCTGCTAAGCCGCTTCATCGGCTACACTGTCCAAATGGTTTGAGATACGTGAAAATGTTAGCGGGGGCAATCTCAAATAATAATCAATTTCTCGTTACATAAATACTGGGTCTTTTTCAATGTTTTTATTATTCTGCTGCAAAAATGTGGTTCAATGAGTTAGTGAACAACTGGTAGTTTGTTTTCTCATGAAACCCATGAAACTGAAATACCCAATCCGCTATTTTGTCCTGGCAGAGACCTTAATTCTTACTTAGGTGCGAAGTAAACTATGCATGTCATTTTACTATAAAATATAAATGTTTCTATATTGAAGGGTGGGCTCAACATGCACGCATTTAAACAAAGTATGGTCACAGCCTTTATAGATATCTGCATACGTGGAATTTTATAACTTAGTAGAATACACTTTGTTTATTCGTTGCCATTAACAATAATAATAAGTTTATTTTATAGACCTTAATCTTTGGTTCACTTATAAACAACAAAAATAATCTGAATGTCTTCTGTCGATTCTACATATGAATAAAAAGTGGGCTCTGAACTGTAAGATGATGTTTGCAGCACATACCTAGTTGACGAACTCTAACAAACTGCTTAAAGCAATTTAATTCTAAAGTTAACCTTTCGAAATCACAGTATTTTATGTAATTTGACATTGAGTTACATTGAGTTAATATGAAATTTTGAAATGAATATAGATGGGCTATACTATAAAATTGCTTAAACAAAAGTTTAATTACAAATAATTATAAAAAAAATACGTTAGTATTTATAAAGATATAAGTTGCAACAAGACTATGAACGGTCATCCTGCTATATATAAAAAATTAATGTTAATGTTATTACCTTCATTATATTAAGATTATTACTTGTTTACGGAAAATATTTAAATGAGCAAAATTCAAATACCAACCTGCCCTTCTGGATTCTTAAACTGAAGCAGCCATTTCAAAGCAGCGTGGTCAGTCCTCAAGCGGAATCTTCGGCCGAGAAGATACTTGTTGAAATGGTGCAAAGTCTTCACTACTGCTAGAAGCTCTCGTCTTGTCACACAATAGTTCTTGCAACTGCTCTTCTTGCGGGCGGGCCTGTTCTTGCATCTGCTCCTCTTGACGGCGGGCCTGTTCATGCATCTGCTCCTCTTGACGGCGGGCCTGTTCTTCTTGACGGCGGGCCTGTTCTTGCATCTGCTCCTCTTGACGGCGGGCCTGTTCTTCTTGACGGCGGGACTGTTCTTGCATGAAGGTCATCAATGCGTTCAAGTCCAAGGCAGGAGTTTGCGTCATTAATTGATGGCTCTCGAATTCTTGAGTTCCTGAGGCAGCTGCATCCTCGGCCGGTGTTGTGTCGGCTGCCGTCTGGCTCCTGGTCCTCACGCCTTCCTGGTCTTCTCTCGGTGTAATCGGCATCTCTAATCCCCGCTTCTGACACCAATTGTTACGCGGGTAGGGTGCAGATTAGAGAAGAAAACACCAATACTCAACACTCTTCCTTTATTTCAAACTAGCGGCCCGCTCCGGCTTCGCACGGGTATGAAATATATCTGAATGGCTCCCGCCGCCCCGTCCGCCCGGTACCGCCGCAAACGCTACGTCCCGCAATTTTTAAATCTGTAATATCTTCGAAAATATTTATTTAAATCATATGCTGTAATGGGCCATATAGATCTATATTAAATCAACAATGTATTAAGATATTTAATTGGATAAGGATTAATGCTGTATTGGTTAAAATCGCTTCGAAAATTAGCCATAATTTGTCGTAAAAAGTAAATGACAATAAAATGTTATTGTGGGATATCCATAAGAGATAGATATATACCATCGAGGAGTTTACTGTAGACCTTTTCAATGTGTACAATACTTAGTACATTATTTTGATAAATCTCGTAGGGTTCAGCCTGCGTTTGCAATGTAAGCGGAAAAAAAATATTTTTTTACGACATCACATTGGAAACCTCAAAAATAACAGAACTTCTCCATTATTTATAGCATATTATTATACATATAAGCCTTCCTCTTCAATCACTCTATCTATTAAAAAAAACCGCATCAAAATCCGTTGCTTAGTTTTAAAGATTTAAGCATACATGGGGATATGGGGACAGAGAAAGCGACTTTGTTTTATACTATGTAGTGATTTGACAAATCTCGTAGGGTTCAGCCTGCGTTTGCAATGTAAGCGGAAAAATGATTTTTTAAGCTATTGCATAGCTTCTATCGAGGGCCTTGAGCGCGGGGACCGAATCCAAAAATTCCGTAACGAAAAAAAACCTCACGCTCCCCACTCCGACGGGCGATGCCGGTAGTGCTACTTCACACCAGGGGGAGCGGGGCCGGGGGCGGCGGCGGGAGCGGCGGCGGGGGCGGGCCGGCATAAGTTGATACAAAATGCTATGCAATAGCTTTACCGCGGCAGTCCCCGAGTGCCACACGTCTTTTTTTATGACATCACATTGGAAACCTCAAAAATAACAGCATTTCTCCACTATTTAATGGATGTTATTATACATATAAACCTTCCTCTTTAATCACTCTATCTATTAAAAAAAACCGCATCAAAATCCGTTGCGTAGTTTTAAAGATTTAAGCGAACATGGGGATATAGGGACAGAGAAAGCGACTTTGTTTTATACTATGTAGTGATAATTCACAAGCAAACTCACAAATACAATTTCACACTAGGTTAATTCAAACACTAATTTACAAACTATATCACTCACTTCACTGATTCACTTCAGAGCTAGTTCACTGCACTTCTATATCGCTTGTTGTCGCTCACTTCGCTTCCAAAAATAGACTGCCGCCCTCAGCGCCTTGGGCGCCTTTTATATCGGTGGAGCTTCTTTCCAGAACACTCCACCGATTTCTAGGCGCCCATGTAGGGCAGCAGTCGAGAACAATCTCTCTCGAGACATTACTAGAATGTCCGAGATTTGTTTCTGAAGTCAGCTGGACGAGGCGTCACTTTATATGGGACGACAGTGATGCGATAGCCTGCGCAATGCAATAAGACAAGTAGCGCCATCTACTGAAATTCGAAGGAACCATTTGGCGCACTTTGGTAGTGTATCAGCGCTATGTCTTCGCAGCGGGGCGCGCTCGTAACAGTATCAAATCGGTTCAGTATTTCTAAACATTAACTCTTTATATAATAGAGTAGATGTAGATGTATACAAGCGAAAGCCACTCACTCACTCATTCATGAAACGTGGGATCTCCGAAACCACTGAACCTAGAAACTAAACTATGTTTCGGTTACACCATGTTAATAAGAAATGTAACCGAATATTAACTATCAGATATCAAGTAGCTGGAGATGGAGAAATCAGGGATAAGAAAGTGTAAGTACTCACAGGCTGGCCGCATGTGATTGTGAATCACCAGCAAATGTGAACAACTGAATCCCATAAGCTATATTTTTGTATTTTTTTTATCTTAGAACTATCATGAAAACTTGGTGATCTTAAAAACTTGGTATTGAACCATTTTATGATTAAGATTAATAAAAGTTCGTCCTTCAAAATAAAAAAATAAATAAATCAAATCTTTAATGCTGGTCTTTGTTTAGTTTTATGATATTGCCATCGATATTCAATTCCTAAACTGATTTGACAAACGGTAACGCCCATTAACTCCTTTAACATAACTAATCGACTCTAGAGAGTCGCGCTAGAAAATATATTTTTTGTAATTAAATAAAACATGAGCGCCTATGGGGTATTCGTCCTCGATTCGATTGGTAGCCAAAAACATTTTCAATCGCGACGTTCGACGTGTAGTCAATATTATGAAGAAAATACCACATACACACTCGAAATGTTTCAAAATAGTTGTGTTCAATAGTTTCAAATGTTTTATTAACATCTGTAAACAACAGTCGATATCAATACCAGCCCCTGTACAGTGGAATAAAGACCTTTACCGCTTCCGTTTGAAATTTGAAAATGGACTTTTTTTTTGTTTTTGTTTAGCTTATGTTTTTTCGTAGGATTGCATTTAAAGTTAAATAATAGATGGTTTCAACAATGATCGTATGTATAGTCCCCCTTAAAAGTGTTGTCAAAAGTCAACCTATCATCTGTTCATCTTTTGCTTGTGCCATTTCGGGTAACTTTGGTCTGTTGGCCACTGTACCAACATTTTGAATGTAGACAATGAGAATGGCAGCTACTAGTGTGAGAAATTATTGTGTTAGTTCCATGAGTAATCCTACATAAACACAATGTATTGGATATACATTGTATTTGTCATTATAATATTTCAGTAGAGGACATGAAGTGTCATGTCAAGGCTGAGCCAGAAGATGTTTATGAAATCTACGAGCTACCACTCTTCAATCCAGCAGCACTTGGGCTTTATTGTACAGGCAACAAAGCGCTTCCCCGACCAAAACTTAACGAATCGGCAGAGCCACCACGCGAAATGCCTGTGCCCATTTAAGATAGAAGATAAGAACAGACTCGTATTCATTGGCGATTTTGTAAACTCTCCTACATCACTGGGACCTTCTCCGAAATTCTGGGCAAAAAAAACCCTAATCCGAATCGCCAAGAAGACAATTATTTTGGTGAGCGCTCTGTGGCTAATGTTGCACTGGCCCAAAAAGCCTCCAATCGTACTCGGGTAGACAAACGACTTCGAAATTTACTTAAACTGCCGAAGGCGCAAAAGTGGATGTGTTTTGAATTATTCTACAGCGACATGGATAAGACGTTGTTTGAAGGTGACAACAACTTCGTGGAATCACAGATTCAGAGATCACAAGTTATCTCACAGGCTAATGTCACTAGTGCGCCGCAAGATGGTAAAGCCACGTCGCTGTTCCCCAGCGTTTTTCTTCAAAGAAAGAACCAACCTCAGGATTAAACGGCAGCTCATTCGTAACATCCAGCAAAAGAAAATCACCTACATAGGCCACAAAGACTTACCCGCTGAGATTCCTATGCAACTTAGAGTCGGCATGCAGGTGACAGCGAGGCTCCGTAGACCCCAAGATGGACTATTTACGGGTAACATAGAAGGTGTCGTAACAACGAACGTCGTAACATAGAAGGTGTAACAACACTTACTACATTAACTTCGAGAAACTGAACCTCGGAAAACACTCGGTCCCCGATTTTGAAGTGTTGTCCAACGAACCGATACAAATTATTTCACTGTCGACAGTAATAAAGAGGTTCCCATCTCAACAGGTTATGGAAGAATTTTCCAATCGTAATACTCAACTTAATGCTGCTAGCTGCAATGAAACACAGGTGATGGGTCAGGAAGATTTTCATATTCAGTCAAGAATATATTCTTATAAGGACCTCGAAATAATTGTTAGAGTATCAAAAATATAATATATATAAATATATAATAAATATAATATATATATATATATAATAATAATGACTCGATTGAAGATATACATTTCTCCGGAGAAAACAAATCTGCAAATGTAGAAGGGAAATTTTTTTTCACGGAAATTTAACGAAAGTGCAAGGTTTCTGCCAAAATATCGCCCCGGGGTCTTTAATGTCGTCATCACTGGTTTCCAGTTACATAGCAGATAAATACCAGCAGCAATGATTTAAAGTATAGTTGAAAAGCTAAATAGAGGAAATATTAAAAATGAGAAAATGTTGTCGCTTATAACGAATTTAACAGGTCTTCTATTTCAAATTAAATGTGTCGCCGATTCTGATCAGAAAGAGCGTGAGTTAAAAGAACTGCAGCAGGCAGTAAAGCGAATTAAACTGAAACTCCCGACGCATCATCTTTTGTTTTTTGAGAATCGCGTAGAGGAAAATCTGAAACCATTATTAAAGGATGCATTTTGAGCAGATATTTACTGGCACTCTTACCTAGCCTAATGTAATCGGGCAAGTTGGATAACAAAAAGCCGCTTCAAATAGATTTGCCAGAGACATTTCACTATATTGGGCATTAGAAATTAGTAAGCAAGACATAAATGAGTTTATTTTTATTGAATCATCTCTTTTAGCTTTTTTTTTGCATTTTTAATAATTTCGTCTCTTTTAACTGAAGAGCATATTATTATCGTGCCCTTATATACCCTGTTCGGTAAATCCCTGTGAAAACTACATTAAAAGGCTTAATTTGCAAAGTTTGATTATTTCTGCTTTAGTGATTAGGATCATTTAGGGTAGATAGTATGTACCCAAATTGAGCTTCGAAATAACTAAAATAAAAAATAAATTAGGTATTTACAGAGTTTATTTATTTTATTTATTTATTTATTTATTTACTGGAAAACTTACAGCTTATTCACAATTCATATACAAACATGGACAATGTAATTGTCAAAAGCCAAAAACATGTTTTCACAGATATAAAATTTACAATTTGAGTTGACTGCTATCTAAGCGTAGATAAACTTGCTTAAATCTAAACTTAAATTAAACATGGAAATGAGCATATGTATATAATTAAGCGAATATTAAGTTTTCAAAGTGTGAGAGGGTGTGGGTTGGTGTCAGGGTGATTAAGAGTGTGTGAGGGTGTGTTAGGTTGTGTGCGTGTGGAAGTGTGGGATGTGGATGAGTTCAATACATAAAAACAGTAAAAATATCTGACTTTTTAAGTTGTGCCCGTATGGAATCGTGTCAGATTTCCGATACATGTCACTGATGAATGAATTGTGGTTGAAACACTGAGGAGAAAGGAAGAAGTGGCATGCGCTTGATAACGCTTCGCCGCCGTAAGACCAATGATTGTGTGGGAATCCGGAGGCGCGTCATATGCCTAACAGTCGAAACATCGCAACCAAGAGTCAGTGTCCACCATAGATATATGATGTAAATAGCGCGCTGCGTGCGCATGCCAGGTCTGTGGTGTCCACCCACAAAAACCCTCCAATACGTACGCGACTATGTTTGCATGTGGCACGAACGTTTAAGTTAGGTTGGTAGTTTTTCAAAATTAGAGACATCGGGTCTTATAGTAAACGCGCTTGATGGCATATCTCCTTACATTAGATCTATTGGTCGAACGCATGCTTTTTTATTACGTTTTGCAAGCCAACACTTTGGAACGCTCACCGAACTGCGGTCTGGAGGGTGGAAGCCGTATTCTGTGGGTTCCGGAATGTAAAAATAATACATTTGGGCTGACAGCATTGCCTCCCGTGCATGTCAGCCTCAGTCGCTCAGTGGCGCGACGCCTTGTGATTCGATAAGATTGGTAAACACCTCTGAGCGCGGTTACGTTCTGGATGGGTGACCATTTTCAACCGTTGAGGCTGGCCGTGGTTGGGATTCCACGTAAAGCTGTAGGTCCCTCACTTACTTACTAGGTGGTAGGGTTTAATCCCGCCCGTGTTGGTACCATCGCATTGAATGAACGATGGACGAAGCAGCAATGTAAATTGTCCGTGTTTTCCATCCAGTTCAATGTAGCTGAGCAATATCCACGGCAATTTGTTCCCATGTGGTGTGCTAGGCATATATCTGACGGTCAGTTTTAGTATTAGCCCGCCAAGTCCAGTTACATAAAAAAATGCCGTATGAGCCGACTAAAGGATTCGTCGTTGATGGTTCGGATTACACGTTAAACTATAGACATACTCCTTTCCTTGCTTGCTAGGTGGTAGGAATAATCCCGTCCAAGTTAGTAACATCGCATTGACTGAACGATGGTCGAAGCGGCAATGAAGTTGTCAGTGTTTTCCTGAAGATCCTGGCATGGCACTTAATTCCCATGAGGTGTGTTAGGCTAGTATTATGACAGTAGGTGTGGTATTAGCCATCCTTATCCAGCAACACAATAGAAAACTATTTCTGGGAAAATTATGGTGAATTTCACCACTTCCAATGAAATTCACATTCAACACACAAATTTACGCGCATTTCATTTTTAATTTAAAAAGGACACAAACATTGCAGCATTTTTTTTGTTTCATCTTCTTATTTAAATTTTTCGTACCGAACATCAACGGCCATTATAAAAAGCGTTAAGGAGATAGCATAGCAAGTTTAAGTGAAGATACTCCCACTCAAAATTGTTGCAACTTATTGGGTGCTCGGGGTGCCGAAGTGTGACAACTTTTTATTCGCCTCGGCACGAGTACTCCAGTATATCTAGGTTTTCATTAAAGCGAAATTAGGCATCATTTTTCTACATAGAGTTTGACAGCAGCGAACACAAGAACTTCTCGCTTTCGCTTTCATGAGTAGACCCCTCCCTAACTTCTCGGGAAAGCGAAAGCAAGATGTTCTCGTGTCCGGTTCTGTCAAACTCTATGTAGAAAAACCAAAGAGTTTGGAAAAGTCGTTTCGCTTCTACAAGAAAAACAGTCTATTTCTACCAAAGAGTTCGGAGAACTCGCTGCGCGAGATCCTCTTTCTGCGATTTCTATACAGAGTTTGACATATTTGTATTTGTATTTATGAATCCTCCTTTGGGACGCAGGGATCGTCAAAACATTTACAATTAAATACAATAGAATGAAAGCATAAAAAGTTCATTATTTGTCAATGTCATAAGCGAACACGAGATCAAAGAATCCTACTTCCTACTATAATATTATAAAGGGGAAAGTTTGTAATAATGGATGGATGGATGGATGGATGTTTCTTACTCTTTCACGTAAAAACTACTTAATGCATTTTAATGAAACTTTACAATAATATAGCTTACACATCAGAATAACACATAGGCTACAATTTATAAAGATATTGTGCCCATGGGCTTTAGAACTTTCACGGGGCTGCGAAAACGATGCCGGTGCCGCTACTTCACACCAAGGGGAGCGGGGCCGGGCGGTCCGACGCGCGGTGGGTGAGGGGGGGGAGAAGTCGTTCATCGCTGAGTGCGCTACCCGAACACGGGCAGACGCGTGAGGGCAGACGTCATTGACAGTTGTGTCCGTTTGGCGAATTTTCAAGGCATTAGCGATTTGTTAAAACGCATTGTACTTAAAGTAATTAGCTGGTTTTTTTTTGGTTAGGAGTTACACGTACAAAATGAAATTTCATTTTTAATTTAATTATATAGATAGGTTACTTACCTGTTAATTATAACGAATTACTTCGTTTTTATTTAAATTATTATAGGTTTAGGTAGGTCAGTAATTGGTGATTTTGGTTGTTTTGCTTCATTTATGATAATATGAATAACATAACAGCAATAATATTGTAAAATCCATACTAATAATAAATCTTTAAGGGTTGTTCATGGAGTAAATTGCTTTGTTTTATAAAATATTTCGTTTGAAGACTTTATTTATGATACTAAAACTAAATTGACGATTTTTAGACGAAAGGTTCTGGCGGCAAATGCTTTTTTTTTAAATTGGCAACAAATGTCAACGAAGCTCTAAATGGGAATTATTGGATGTTTATCATTCAATCATGCTATTTCGGCTGGAACGATCTTGATTAAATTTGATGTATGGATACATTGTTCTGGACCAGTTTGATCCTATTTTGGACCAGTCATGTGGGCTACTGTTTATCCATGAAATAATTTAGCCGACACTAACCCGAGCGGAGCCGGGTACAGCAGCTAGTATCTTATAAATACTGGCGTAACGAGATTATGATTAGACCCCCTGATAAAATACTCTAATTACACATTAGACGCTTGGCAAAGGTCCTTGCGTCTCCTTTCATCGAGATAAAAACAACAAGTCAGAGCGTGCTTGACATTTTGTTTACCGCCAATTTACGTGTGTGCTGCTGTGTCTGAATCGGTGCATTTGGTTGCTAATGTTTGCTTAGATTTTGCTGGGAATTGGCATTGTTTTGGTTATTTATTGAGTGTGGTCTCATTGTAACTAGTTGCCGTTGCGGTTGAATGAAGTAGAAAGCAAAATGTCAGTGGGCTCGGAAAGGCTTACCTTATTCAACCTGACGTGCCACCTTGATACGGCTCAAAGCGTGTGATCAAGAAGTTTATCATGTGATAATGTCGGTTAACTGCATGGTACGTATACCGGATTAAAATAAATAGAGTAGGTGCTTATAGTAGGTACTTTTGTAAAAGAGGTTAAGTTAATTTAAATTATGCACTAGCTCTGATTCGGCCAATATCGGCTGAGAATGGCTGCGTTTTTTGAGGCTTTCTTTACTTTTATCGAATATGCGGCGCCCATCGACATATCAAAGCAATAGACCGACATTCAGAGTACTTCTCCATACAAGCGTTCGTACCACCTGTTGAAATGTTTCAGTGTTGCTGTTATTCTATTTTAATTTGCCCGCTTATTGAATACGTTTTGGTTTTCTATATAATCAACACGATTGCTTAAATACTTGAAATTAATTATAATTACTTTAATAGAATAGTTTTAGATCAAATTCAATAAATAAAAGATAACAAACAGCGGACTTTTTACTAAGAAGCGATCCCGGAAAAAAACAAATTACTATTTTCCATCCTGATATCCCTCACCACGGAAGCAAGTCCCTAATAATGGGCGTCTCCTCTCTCGCTGAACTCGCGCTTTTGTGTTCATACACTCTATCTTGCTTGCTCATACTCGCAAGCTCGCACGAGCACACAAACAAATGAGGCCCATTCACCATCTTGTTCCTTCCTAATGATAACGTTTTCGGATGCAAGCATGGCAGTTGCAGCCACCGCGGTCGCTACGGTATTATTATTTCGGACGAAATGTTTTCTTGATTTCTATCTAATGATATGTATGTTTGCCTATGATAATTTATTATACGGATCTTTGTATTCCTTTCACTCCGATTTTTATAACTTTTGACTGCGTATTTCGGAATTTTGTCGCATTGCAAAGCCTGTAGATGGCACGTACGCTCGGATATCAAGTCGACCATATACTGACACGCAGTAGGGCATCAATGAGCGGATAGGGCGCATATTACGTGGTACGCGGGGAAAAGCTGATGGTGCATCTTTAGTTTTAGATTATATCAATGGCGGCGCCCCATATTTACAAGGGAATGTGGTATCAGGTATTTTTAACGTTTAGTTGAAAAGGATCAACAAAATAAACCAGTGAGATACCGGCTTTTGGGGCGATGCACTGATAAACCACATAAATATTGAAATTTTTTTTCAATTTTCAACACAGACAAGAAAGTGACACGTACATTATCTCGAACCACCAATTAGAAGCTGTATAGCTCAATTGTTAGTCACAGTTCAGGTTACGCACATATCTACCCACTGCGTTGTGCTACAAACTAAGTCCATACATGTACAAACACACAGTAAAAGGCTGGTTTTCCAATAACAATCATTAATAATAGTTTTAGTATTTAGGATTAATATTTTTATAAAATACATTTTACCTACATTCTAATTGCATCATGGCATAACGGAACCGCTTTGATTCAAGGGCAATAACTAAACGCAATAAAGCAGAAGACAGTTTTCTGGTTTGCTTGCGTGCGGTACATCTGGGTGGCTATTCGGTGAACCAGACTTACTCATTGCTTCCATTCTTTTTTTGCGGGCTTCTAGGATGCGTTTTCCAGTATGGCAACGACTACAGCATATGGCTGTCAAATGTGCTTACGAATACTTTTTTGTAAAAGAAGCATTCTGTATTTTAGAAATGCATTTGTGTAGATTCTGTTCGCCTCAACTTAAAACAATCGATCTATAAGTGTATGAGTTTCTATACTTACTGTTCCTATATAAGAGTTCAAATAGAAATGTGAAACTTCTGTATGCAAGCATTGTTTTCATTGTTAAAGTAAATTATCATTAAATCAGAGTCACTGGTTTGAAGTACTCAGCTTAAAATCATTATTGATGTTTTCAGTCTCTTTTGAATTAAATATTTCCATTCTACACACTATAGAAGTTTCCTACAATAAGTTCTGTCTGTTGATTTTTGAATTTTTTAATGTGTTTTTCTCTTAAATGTTGTTACTTGTTGGGAAAAACACAAGTAGAGAAATATAGATTTATAGGATTTATTTTGCCATAAGTTGCAATGATGTACTTAGTTCGTGGATTCAAATGCTCAGTAGAATGCTGATTATTCTGACGCTGGTTGTCGGAACATTAGGTTATCCGGACTGACTTGTATAGCCTCTAAATTCCTCCGGTTTGGAGCGCGCTCTGACTCATGCCACTAAGAAGCGAAGAATCCAAGGTCGACGATACGCCTTAGTTGCTATGCACGAAAATTGACGCGAGAGGGCGGTGACAAGCGGGAAGGCCCATAAGTTGGTAACATAAGCAAGTTAAAAATTTCTGCAACCCCATCGAGATTAATTAAAATCTTGACCTTAATTTATACTTACCCTTTACTACATTTGAGGATTTTGAGGCCAAAGCATGTTGATGTGTTAGCATAATGTGCGCTCACCAGGGCTTTTTCCTCAGATTTTGTCTAACTCAGAAAGAGAAAGAAAGTGGTGCTTGAATGCGGCTGGGATCGAGCCCAAGACCTCTGACATGCAAGGCAATTTCCCGCACCACTGAGCTACGAGTTGCATAAACTTCATGAATTTGCATACATTTAAAGTATGGGCATTTATCAGTTGAGTGGTATACACCATCTGACCCCTTGCTAATGAAATAAGGGGTTCAATATTGGGCCCAATATTATTTTTAGTGTTTCATTAATGATGAAGTGTTTGCATTAAAAAAGAAAGTGATATAGTAATGTTTGCGGATCATACATTTTGTTATAACACCACAAGCTAGCTGATGAATTAGAACTAATCATCTCCGAAGCCGTACACAATCTAACGCTTTTGTTGGAATTGAACAACTTGCTACGTTGTGCATTTTCTTTAGGCTCTAGAAGCAGCCAAGTTGACTATTTGGTCACAACTGTTCTCTTTGAACTAGTACTAGTAGTAGAGTAGTAAGCAAACATAGGCTGACTATTGGTCGGTCATCTAAAAGTTATCAGGGAATCTAAAACTCTTGGAATAACACATTTCATGAGAGCAATATAAAGCGAAATAATCAATAATCTAAGAGTTACAATGTGGGCGAGGCCTTGGTCGATAGTTGTGTATATGTTTAAGCGTAATATAGTCAGATTGTATTTTACATTTAATATAATCTTCATTTATTGTTTTATAAGTATACCTGGTTCTTAAAACTATTACAATATGAAGATGAATATACAATAAATAAATATTTTTATCAAAGTTATCCCGAAATCTTGATGGCTTCATGTTATGGCTATATAAAACTAAATTGAGCAGGATGAAAATTTAAGAACCTGAAGTGTTAGGTTCCTTCATTTATTAGAACGTTAAGGTTATTTTTTTTTGTTGTTATTCATGTTCATGTTCTTAATTGTTTTCAGATAAGTAATGTCAACCACAGAAAGTTTCCCGTCAGAAGATGATGACTTTATGAAAAAACCCCCCCTGAATAATCATTTAGAAAATGATCGATACAAAAAGAACTTATTGAAATCCAAGGAAAATATTTTTAAAGGCAAAACTAAATGCAACAAAGAGTTAAAGAAAAAATTAAAAAAGTATAAATTAAGAAAAGATGGAAATGACGATCCAGATGTTCTAAATGTGTCACAATGTCTGTCGTTATCCCTAAAAATAAAATCTCCAGTTGGAGTAAATAATAACAATATTAATTGCAAAAATGACAACACGGATGAATGGAGATTCAAGAACTATTTAGTGAAAATGGCCCAAAAGACTACACAAGAAGTGAAGATCAATAAAAAAGAAGAATATCACATTATTCATAAACATTCTATTAAAGATAATGATAAGATGGCTGATAATGATGGCCAGAACTGCCTCAACTCCTCTGAAGAAGAACATTTACTGAATGAGGTCTCCCCAAGTGGATCGACCATTAAGCCTAAAGAAATGAACGCATTCCAGTTGATGATGAACGCTCGCAATAAAAGTATCGGTTCTAACTCCCCTGGAAAAGAAAAGAATGAAGAAATAACTGAAGATGAACGATCATCAAAGCAATTAAAACTAAAGCGAAATTTAGCATTAGAAATGATGGCAAAAGCTAAGGGATCATTGCAAAATAAAGTAATAGAAGCTTCTAAAGATGAATTTATTCAAATGAAGATGGAAAAGAGAGCCAAACGATTAAAACATTTGTTAAATAATGGAGCCCAAATTTCTTGCAAGACTGAAAATAAAAATCCAGTGCCTTCTATAAGAAAAGGTGAAATGAAAAGTGTCTCCAAACAGAAAAATATTAAACGGCGTCGTAGGTCTGATATACTTTCTGAAAAGGTTACAAAGCGATTTAAGACTGATGGCTGCAATGAGACTTTAATTGAGGTTCGCGATTCTGATGACGATAAGGACGTAGTCGAAGTCATAAATTACGTTCAGTTAAAGAAGGATTTGCATAGTGAAGCAAGGGATAAGAAAATAAAATTAAATTCAGACAATATTTTACTAACGAATATAAGTCCATCATTGCCCAAGAAAATAGTCGACTCCGATGCGATTTTTTTAAATAATTTGTCTCCTTCAATAAAAAAAAAAGAAAGCATGCTGAGTTACTTTGCTACAAAATCAAAGAAATGTGAGGATGGTGAGAATTATTCACTGCCAGAAAATTTGAAAAAGGTAAAGATTACATCAAAACAAAAATGCAAGAAAAGAATACCTAAAAAAAAATATGTTGAAGAAAAAAATCACGAAAAAAGAAGTAAGGACCATTTAAACACAAATGCTTTAAAATTGGAACAAAAACATTTAGTTGAAAAACCTCTGGAAGACAATTTTCAAATAACCAAACAAAAGGTATCATGCAAAACAGAATTGTTGGAAGATAGTGACGATGAATTTCTTTTCAAATACGTAAAAAAACGTGAACTTGCAAACAGTAATTTAGAGGAAGTGTATGAACAGTCTTTTACTAGCTCTACTGTTGAACGACGTTCCAAAAGAGTTACCAAAAAACCTATTAAATTCCAGGATTCTATTGAATCACCATATGCACAATCTTCTGACGAAGAGTTGCAATTGTGCACCCTAGATAAATCCAAATCTGATAAATTGGCAAATACAAAAAAACTAAAGAAGGAAGATGCTCTAAAAATCACTGTTAATTATTTAAATCAAAATAAAATGCAAAGTGAAGAAAATGACAAAAAAACAAAAAAGAGTCTCAGTAAACATAAGGCATCTGAAAAGCAGTTCTTAAAACTAGCTCCCATATTTGGACAGAAAAACCAACTGAGTAACGCTGAATTAGAAGCCAAACAAAAGTTCTTGCAAAGTGGTGTACCAGAGCAACTAAAAAAGGTTATAGATCGACAAAAATACTTTGATTTGGAAGACAAATGTTTTACAGCTGTACATCATGTGCAACAAATGACAAAAAGTAGTGAAGATTTTGATCCATGGCTTTTGAAACAGGTAGATTTGAATCTTAATTCAGAAGAAGAAGAATATGAACTAAACCTTTCTAATTGGGCTTACCCACACATACAATATGAAACTGTACATTATAAAGAAAAAAGGCTACAAAAAGCTGTCAGTGTTAAAGAGAAATTAGAATTTGTTAAAAAGAAATATCCAAAATTTCCTGTTTATAGAACATTTCGAATACTCAAAAGTAACTTAACTGTCAACAAAAATTCTCAAGACTCTGATTCAGAGACACAAGCAAAAAGTTCTCGTTCAGGAGTTCCTGCGCATGAATTAGAAGATCCTGGAGAATCTACCTGGGCAGACAAATTCAGACCTAAGAGTTCAAGTGATATTATTGGAAACTTTGAAGGTGTTCATTCTCTTAAACAGTGGTTAATGAAATGGAAAGAAAATCATATTCAGACAAAAAGTCAACATATACGCAAAAGGTCGGATTCCTCAGATTCAAGTGATTTTTATTATCCTTCTGACACGGATAGTCGAGACAGTATGAAATCTTTAAATAATGTTTTGGTGGTCACAGGACCTGTTGGTTGTGGTAAAACTTCTGCTATATACGCAGTTGCTACTGAACTAGCTATGAAAGTAATCGAAGTTAATGCCAGTGTTAAACGAACCGGTAAGACTATTCTTTCGAACTTGCAAGAAGCTACCCAATCTCACAAGATAAATAGAGCAGGGACAAGCTCTGAAAACTCCCAAAACTCGCAAGAAATCTATGGGACAGCAACTCTCAAAAATATCAAACAATTTAGAACCTATGCCAAAAAAGTTTCTACCAATGAATTAACAGTGCACAAATGTAGTGAGGCTTTAAGTATTAGCCAAACAAGTAAAACTGATGGTCACAAAGCAGGAATGTCACTTATATTAGTTGAAGATGCTGACCTGGTTTTTGAACAAGATGATGGATTTGTATCAGCGCTTAATCAAATAGCGCAAATATCCAAAAGACCCGTCATCATTGTTACCTCATCGCTTACGTGTCCTCACTTGCAGCGTTTTATTACAAATGGAAATGTCATCAAGTTCCATAATTTGTCTCCCAAAATGCTTGGAACGTGGCTAGATATAGTATGCTTGATAGAGAATGCAGAAATTTGTTTACATATGGGTCAGAAATTACTAGATTTTTGCAAAGGGGATATGCGCAAAGCCATAAATACACTACAATTTTGGACAGCAAGTGAACTCCCAAACAGTGATTTAGATAATTGCGAATTTAAAGAAACATTGCCAAGACCGGACAGTGAACAAATTGCTTTGGAAGATGAATGCTCTTCAACGTCATGGCCTGATCAAGAGCAGAACCATCACGAAAATAAGGATGTAAACAGAGATTTTGAGGTTGGGAATAAACACTACACAAGGTCCTTATTTAAGACCTTTCTTAGTTTCAATGACCACGATATTGGCATAAATAATACAATTTTACAGTTCCCAGTGGATCATTTGAATATTTGGTGGAATATTCCATCAATTTTTTGTTTCAATGATACAAAGCCTGCCACATCAGAACACTCAAACAATGGGAGTGAAGCGAACAAAAACAGCCTTAACGCTTTGAGCAAACTAATTGATAGCATTTCTGCTTCAGATCTAATGTATTCTAAAATGACGCCAGCTATTGATTCTTCAGTAACCTCTAATCCATGGCGGAAAAGTCTTTGCGATAGTGTTAGCGAAGCCATTGACCTGTCGAACTACAACAGGAGCAGAGGCCTCGGAGATTCAATGTCTTACGCTCTGTTGTCATCGTCATTGAGTATCACGCAGAAAGCATTCGAAACAGCCAAAGATGTTTGTGTTGATTGTACATTGCCTGGCATGGCTGAAATGAGGTTTGTAACTTTTTTTGCTACATGCTGCAAAACACTGTTTTTTTTTTAAATATTGGAAAATTCTGTGGTATCTTCTTTAGAAACCATTAGTTTTGTCACTTTGGGTGTACCGTACCTTATTGTTTGAATTTTCTATTCACTCTGAATAGGTCATCTCCTACCGCGGTTGGTAGCACCGCATTGGAGGATAGACATTTTCCACATAGCCACCTTTAGTCGTTTAAAATGGGTGGGTTAAACCAACTTATAAGCAACAATTTCTGTGAATTAATGTTAAATGTGAAACGGGTAATTTAAAAAAGCTTAAAAATATGAATCGATTTATTAAATATTAGCACTTTCCTTAGTTTTCCGTTTTTTTTTTTTGCTACCTGACATGGAGGGTTTTTAGCAATTTGATGGCTAATACCACACAACTACCGTTATGATATTAGCTCAATACATCACATTCCCAATGGAATTAGGTGCCATGCAAAGGACCTTCCCTTTATGAGCACGGCAACATTGAACTGGATGGAAAACATGGACAATTTTTCATTGTAGCTTTGACCATGTTTTCATCCAATCTGATGGTACCAATCCGGGCGGGCTTAAGCCATACCACCAAGCAGGGGAAGGGAACCTACAGTTTTACATGGATTCCGAACCATGGAGCAGCTCGCAGAATAAGAAAGAAAGTGTTGCATGAATGGGGCAAGGGTTTGAACCCAGACCTCTGATATGCTAGTCTAGTCCCCGCGCCACTAGGCTACGAGCCGCTCCGTATAGCATTACTTCATATAATTTATGATACTTTTGAGATTACCACGGTCGTTGAACATGTTTAAAAACTTACGGCTTTTCATGCTGCGGGAGGAGCCTTTCTCCGACGTTTTGAGGTGATCGTTCAGCCCATTGTCAAGGAGGCAGCTGCTACGTCCGTACGCAGCAGCCGGCTGACAGCTAGGCTCGCTGCAGTCGTAGATCGTAGCTGTGGGTGTGGGTTGTTGCGGAATTCTCTTGGGCTGCGTTCCTTACTTCAGACGACAGGCAGCATAAGCTGACAATATCGTCACCGATATTATCGTCTTCCTTGACCTTCCTCAGTGGCTAGAGTATGGGGTTCTACATTCTTGCTGTGCTTCTTAATCTCGATGGCTTCTCGAACTATTCTTGGTATAGTTAACAAACATATCCAGTGATTTGGTCCTGATTCGCTATGCTCACAAAAAGCAGATTTCGCGAAGTCCTTCTTTACTTCTCTTATGTGTCAACACTTCGCTTTGTTTGACCAATATAATATTTCCCACAAGAACATGGAATTTTGTACACGCCTCGAGAATGCAAGGGGAGCTGATCTTTCACTGAGCGTAAAACTTGTGAGACCTTTTTTAGAGGTGTGAAAAAAGTACCTATCTGAAATTTTTTCAGTTTCTGTCCAAAGATGTCTGTTACTCCCTTTACATATGGCATGAATGCCTTTCGTCTTTCAGCTTGTTGGATGGGTGGTGTTCTTCTTTTTAACCGACTTCAAAAAAGGAGGTTCTCAATTTGTCTATATTTTTTTTAATGTTTGTTACCTCATAACTTTCGCCTGGGTGAACCGATTTTTATGATTCTTTTTTTATTTGAAAGCTGGTGCTTCCCATGTGGTCCCATTTTAACTTGGTTTAGTTCTGACAATGATATCCATGAGAAAATCATAAAATTCTTAAATTTTTATTAAGTATGTTCAAACGGACAAAGCGACAAATGGACAAATATCTCAATATAACGCCAACCGATTTCGATCATTCTTTTTTTATAGGAAAGGACGTGTAAAAATTAGTTATTATACTTCAGATTGACTAAAAATGAACAAATAAAAAAAAATATTCAAAAAAAAAATAACTGACTTCAAAGAAAAAAGCAATAAAAAGTAAAAATATAATTGCCATTTTTGTAGTTACGATTATTGTAATTTTTTGAGTCGGTGTTAGCCAAGGTAGCCAAGGTTCTCTTGACTGGTGCTGCGCGTGCCTGGCTGACGCCGACTCAAAAATTGCAATAATCGTAACTACAAAAATGGCAAATATTTTTTTACTTTTAAGTGCTTTTTCTTTGAAGTCGGTTATTTTTTTGTTAAATATTTTCTTACTATTATTCTACCCATTTGCTCGAAGCCTGCCCACAGTCTCCATTTCGGTGACGATATGGTCCTTGTCACACAACTGCTGTGCGCTGAGTCTCAATGCTCTTGCGATCGATTTTTATTTGTATTTCATATTTGTGTGAACCGAATTAAGATGAGAGAGGAAAGTGTTGAGTGAACAACGAGCTGAACAATCAGCTCGAAACGTCAGAGAATGTCTCCTTCTACCGCGTGACAAGCCGTAAGTTTACGTTTACTATACGCTGGTGCAAAAATACAGGGTGTAATCGCTATGTTCGATTGTATTTTTAAACTAACAATGTAGTTTTAGTTTTTATCCAAATTGGACTCGTGACGTAAAATTATTATCTTAAATATGTCTTAAAAATATTTTGAAGACATATTTTGGCGCCTAAATATTATATATATTATCATTTTGTTTTACTAATGTCACGCTCACAATTAAACCAAATCTAAAGACACCTCTCAAGCAATAATCCATCAAGCCGTTTAGGCTGCAGAGCATGCTAAAGAAATATACATACACACATACATACACACATACATACACTCGAAAAACGTAACCCTACTTCTTGCGCAGTCGGGTAAAAATAAAATAGGGTCAGGGTACGAGTGTGTGTGTGTGAAAATTAGAGATTTTTCTCGTATTACTGCATTGATTTAATTGTTTGACTTTCCAGATCGAGAGAAAAGACGATCGGCCGCCACAAGGGCCTCTACGACGGATTGCCTCTCAGCTCGCACCTCGACAGAAGAAGTGTCGCGTTGGATTACATGAGCGCCTGCCGGGAAATATGTCGAATAGAAAAGAACAAGAGTGAGAATAACAATAAGCGGAACAACAGATTCTGCCATTACTTGAAATCTCTGAAAGTGACTTGTAGCAATGACGCCTTGGAGAATTTGTGTGAAAGTTTAGGTCCGAGTTGCAGTGCTGGTGATAAATAGTTTATGAGTTCTTGTAGGTAATTGCAAAATACTTTCGGTTGTTGTTTTTAGACTGTTGTTTCATACCGACAAGCGGTGTTCAATAAAATTAAGACACCAAAGGCCCTATGTTGATTCACAATATAGCACTGCTTTCAGTCAATTTGCAAAGATGTTATAGGAGCCCAGAAATGTTCTGCGTTTGTAATACAGAAATAATTTGACAAGCACGTTGTGCACAGGTGATCAAAAAACATTTTTTTTCCGTAATGAGCCACATACAATTTGGCGGTTGAGTTTCGCTAAAATCAATCTCTGATCAATCATTCCGGAATCTATTCAATTAAGCGGAATGAAACTGAGCTGATATGAACTCGGGTTAGTCAAACATTATTTTTAGGGTCAGTAACGGGTGTTTAACTTGAAATGATGTAACTCAGATTAAGTTTGTGGCATTACATTACTATTTATTAATACTTATTAAAATTACTGCATTATTTTTAATTTATTTAATTAACACATTGAGAGTTTCTCGTATGCATGAAGCTAAATAAATTTGTTACTTAGACGGTTAATTATTGTAAAAGTGGGTTCCGGTTGATTCGGCTATACAGGAGAGACGGCTTGCCACACCATAGGCATCCACCTGACACTGTAAGCTGTTAATATTTTTGAAGTAGTAGAGCCCACGACAGAACTGATGCTGTCGTCCCTGTTAAATAGACATGTCTAAGTCCCAGTCTTTTTTGTTGATTTTTATTTAAAGGAAATGGAAGAGATAACCCGTGATTTAACAATTTTTATTATATTTCAATTTTATGCACTAGAGAAAACATAAATGTGCAAACATGTTTATCATTATAGTCTACAGATAAACCTATCGAAGGAAGCGTAAATTAAGCTCAGATTTGGCACCTTGAATAATTGATCCGCTGTTGAAAAATATTTTGTCTTGTCTATTGTCCATAGTGCCTGGACGCGATGTTATGCAATACTCGTGAATGCAGTTGTCATTTGTTACTTCGTTTTAAGTTCTAAGTTCCATCACTAGGTTTATTCGTAGATTATATTACATTACTTGATCAAACCTTTTAGTCATATGGCATTAGTGTAGGTGGTAATATGTGCACCTTTTAAGATCAACCTTATCCCAAGTTATACCACGATGCTCTCATAAATACCAAAATTTGCCTAGCTGTATCCTCAGTTAGTAATACATAGTTTTCGAGAATACAATAGCACACACTCACCTGTGACGCTGTTTTGAGCGGCTCGTAGCCTAGTGGCGCGGGGACTGGCCTAGCGTACCAGAGGTCTGGGCTCAATTCCTCGCCCCGACATGCACCACCTTCTTTCTCTTTCTGAGTTCGATAAGTGCATTTCGTCACGAATGCGAGCTGCTCCGTGGTTCGGAATCCATGTAAAACTGTAGGTTCCCTTCCCCTACTAGTTGGTAGGGTTTAAGCCCGCCCGGGTTGGTACCATCGCATTGGATGAAAAGATGGTCGAAGTGGTTTCAGTTTCAGTTTCAGTTTCTTTATTTCCTCCATTAGATGTATATTACACACTCGGATTCGTCATTTTTTTTTTCCTGTCGGTTCGATTACTTATGGCGAAGAAGAGCCGACAAGAAACTTCGTCAGGTTGGTCATTGTATTATTATTTTTTCCAGTGATACTTACAAACTAGTTTACAGTGATTGATTGATTACTACTGCTCACAAAGAACATTATTATAAGAACATTATATACATTGGTGAGGAGCAAACTCTTGACTACTATAATGACATCTTATTCTAAATTAATAGGAATTATGATCTAAATTATTCAGGTGTAAAAAGCCATCGTCATTTTTGATACAAGGTAATATCAAATTAAATATAAGTTAGTAAATAAACAAATTCATACTACAATGTAGTACCCATGTCAGAAAAAATAATAATAATAGAAAATAATAATAATAATAAAAAAAAAAAAAACTTTATTGGTAGTACCGTGTTAGGTACCCGGTCAAGTATGTAGTCATGAGCTTTAATTTAAACAAGTTTTCTATCTAATAAGGCTTCCTGGATAGTGTAGTAGCTTTTTTTTATTAATACTGATTTCAATTTGCTCTTAAAACATTTATCTCCTAATTTCCTGATCTCCTCTGGAATTTTGTTGTATAACCTAATACTATTGCATATAAAACTTTTTGAAAATTTTGATGACCTATGCTTAACATTTTGTAAATCAGTTTTATGTCTAGTATCGTAGTCATGTACATCAGCATTTAAGGTATTATGGTGCTTATATTTCCTAGCATGGCAGATATTTTGATACACATATGCGCTAGGTAGGGTCATAATTCCTATTTCGCTGAATACATTCCTACAAGAATCTATAGCTTTCATGCTAAGAATACAACGCAAGGCTCTTTTTTGCAAGACAAATATTCTATTTGCTTCTGCTGCATTTCCCCAAAACATTAGTCCATACAACATGAGACTATCGAAGTAAGCAAAGTAGACAGTTTTTGCAGCTTGCGTGCCACAGAGTTCCTTGATTTTTTTAATGGCATAACAGGCTGAGCTCAGTTTACCAGCAAGACTGTCTATGTGGGGTTTCCAGCAGAATCTATTGTCAATTATTAATCCCAGAAAAGTTAATTCATTAGCCATGTTTAACGATAATTCCTCTACAGTATTGGTTACGTCTTCATTATTTTTACGCCTATGTGCCCCAAGAACAAAATGCATTACATTCGTTTTATTAGTATTTAACAATAGATTATTGTGTTCAAACCATGATGTGAGCGACTTAATTACTGACAAGAAAACCTCCCGTAGTTCAATTATATTTTTGTTTTTCAAAACTACTGAGATGTCATCTGCAAACATAACTAGTTCTATGTCTTGCCCGATTGAACCGGAAATGTCATTCACATAAATCAGAAAGAATAATGGACCAAGGATAGAGCCTTGCGGTACTCCTATTGTAACAGGGTCAACATCCGATTTTATACCACTGACCTCACATATTTGTTTTCTGTTTTCTAGGTATGTTTCACATAAACGTAGCTCTTTTTCTCTTACTCCATAATACTCTAATTTTAATAACAATATATCATGTCTTACACAGTCAAATGCCTTTGATAAGTCACAGAAAATGCCATATGTGTGCTGAGAATCATCCAAAGATGTTAATAAAGTTTTTATCATAGCTGCAATGGCATCTCCTGTTGACTTACCTTTGCGAAATCCAAATTGTCTGAAATTTAGTAGATCGTGTTTAGTGAAGAAGTGAGTCAAACGTTTTTCCATAACTTTTTCAAAAACCTTGCTGAAAACTGGTAGTAATGAGACCGGACGGTAATTCTCAACATTATTGTGACATCCTTTTTTATATAATGGTATGACCTTTGCTATTTTGAGGAGCAAGGGAAATGTGCCATTTTCTAGACATTGATTTATAACTTGTTTTAGAGGATTTATGACACCTGTTAATGACTTTAGTAATTTGGGGGAAATATTCCAAAGATCTTGAGAACGTTTAGACTTAAGGTCTCTAAGAATGTTTTTAACTTCTAAGTATGTGACAGGACCAAAAGTAACTGATGCAGTGCTACGTGCTGTATAATCCTGCAGGTGATTGGGCTAATATCATAACGGTAGTTGTGTGGTATTAGCCATCCATGTCAGGTTGCATAAAAAAACCTTATATGCGAGCAGGACCTTCTTAGTTAACGCCAGAGGTAGGCCTCAAGGAACGTAGCTTTTAAAACATGCTCTTCGATTGCGTGTTATGTTTTTGGACAAGGAGCAAATAAAATATGCTCTAATCGTATTATACTGCGTTTTTTTCACCCCTCCCTACACATTTAAAGTGGTGGGATCATTTATATGTTTCATTATAATTTACTGTTCTGCTCTTTCTGGCCATATAATGATGACGGAATTTATTCGGTTTATTGATTGTACACCCTCCAATGATAATTCAGACTGAAAACACCCACAAAAATCTTCTTGTGTAATTTTAACAAAGACAGTGTAGGTTTTCTAGCTTTGCATGCAATTTGGTTAAAGAAACCATTGTGATCATAAGAAAGATTATCGCCTTTGGAACAAACATGAATTATTTTAATTGAACAATCGATAATCGTCGTAATATATAATTTTATTAAAATAATGTGGTAATTGATTAGCATAAAAGTTAAACTATTGCAATATGCAGCATTATCTTTTAAGTTTTTTGTTTTTTCCCACGAATCATTGTTTTAAATTATAAACAAATGACCAAATATGTTTGCAGTTTCTTTTGATTTCCACTGTTAGGCATGTTTTTATGTTTGGGTAAGCCCGCAGGTAGAGAGATGTTGCAAGCTCATTACTAGAGAAAGCAGTTCGAAGCACTCCATGGTGGGATCATGCTCCACCTTTTATTGCTAAATGCACAGCAAAATTATAACAACGTTGTGGTTTACAAATATCACAATAATTAACACACAAAGTTATTGCGCACCATCTTTTGGCCAGCACTTGGACAGGACGCAGGGTCTCTGTTTATGGTAACGCACCCAGGTTGCTTACACCATCTCCTCTCTACCTCCCTTTTCCATGGGTTAGCCTAACCTAACGGTACCATTGACGAAATAAGTCCAGTATCACCCTACGGTCGGGTTTGTTTTGCTCATGTGGCGTGCCCTTTCCCCCACCGCAACCCGCGCGGGCGGTGCTACCCCCTCCTCCCGTTTCAACTCTGTGCCATGTGAACGCTTTATAGAAATTGCGGCGTCATACGGCGTACGCCAGGACCTAAAGGTGTCCGACATTCAGGGGGGCTGCGAGGACCATGCCGGCCGGCCAGGTCGTAATTTGGGGTGCTTAATGAGGCAATCCGCTGACGTACCAGAGTAGTCGATATTGGACACCGGGTGGCTAAGCTCAAGTGGCACTGGGCTGGTCACGTCGGCCAAAGAGACGACGACCGTCGGAGTAACCGTGTCCTACACTGGCGGCCGTGAACAGGAAAACGGAGTGTGGGAAGACCACCCGCCAGGTGGGACGACAACATCAAGTGTGTCGGCGGAAAGCAGTAGTTCCGTACCGCTGAGGGCCGGGAGGACTTGAGAAAAATTGGAGAGGCGTATGTCCAGCAGTAGACGCTAACACGCTGACTAACTGACATGACATCTAAGTTGGACCTAGGGACTGCAGTTAAGCAGCATTCGATTGTGAAAAAATCGACCAAGAAAAATTATTTCTTGAAAAAAAAAAACACTTCATGGTTGGGTCATGCACCACCTATTTTTGCTAAATTCATCTACCGGAAAAACAGGAAATGTCATTGATGTTGTTATTGTCAATGGATTGTTAATGGTTCCATTGTTTAAACAAGATGATGCGTTTGCATTTTACTGTTAGTTGTCTCAATAAAAAAACGCCTTCCTACGAATTTAAATAATTTTAATTTAAAAATGACAATATTATGCATTTCGGAACGCCCATCGAAGAGGAACATCCCCGTCCAGAACCCCAAGAAGCCTTAAATTCACTTCAGGTCCATGATTATCCAATAATATTGGACTTCCACTTCACAGCCAAATTTTCCTCACATTCAGCCCTTTTTTTTCATACTTAAATAAATTACCCATAACGCTTTTCCTTTTTTTTACATTCAGCGTTTCTACCTATTCAACACATTTAAACCTAAATTTATTAACCGACTTCAAAAAAAAGGAGGAGGTTCTCAATTCCTCGGAATCTTTTTTTTAATCTATCGACTTCATAACATTATTCTTTTTTTAAACTGCCACGTGACCATTACTAATTTCCATAGTTCGATGTTCGGATAGCCAGCCGGAGATTTATTAGTTCATTCCCTGCTATTTATTTTTCAGATAGGTAAAATAATGTACATATGTATGTATGTATGTATTTATATTATATGTTCTTATGCGTCAACAGACAAAATATTTTTAAATAATTGAGCAAGGTAAACACTTTCCCTGTTTCTAAAAAATCTAGATCATCTGAATAGTTGTACTCTGTATTTTCCTTTCTTTGGGTCACTTCAAAATCTTTCTCACATTTTAAAAGAAGGCATTCCAATTCACTGGAAACGCTTCAGCATGTACTTCAATATTTTTGAAATACCGCATGCATGTAAATATAGCTCGCTGCCAGTGCTTCCTGTTCCGTTTGAACCGCGAGACGAGCAACATGTGCTCGAGTGAACGTAACCTATAAACATTATTATTTTGGACGTTTTATGCCTCCTAAGAGTGTTATATAACCTCTCAATAACAAACTATTGGAACGATCTAGTGAACCTGTGCTAAAGACATTGGATTGCAGTGCGCGATCCACCACGCTGGTGTGTTCGCCCATATTCATCAGAAACCCAGGGCCCTGGTGTGCTGAGAACTGATGCCATCAACCTGCAGGTAACGTATTCTTTTAGTTTGTTCTATTTTTGAGTGTGTCGAAGACTAGAAGTGGTTTTGTTTGATCACGCCTTTCTATCTATTTGCATTAAAATAATTTACGCTACAACCGTATTTCTTAGAGTCCTCTGTGGCTCATACACCCTGCAGTGTCGAATTCGGGAGAAAGGGACAAAACATTGTATTACTATTCAGAGGATGATCTGGGTTTTTTTTAGTAACAGGGTTTGTAATAAGGGATAAACTCAGGCGTCCGCCTGCGAAAGGTTGGCTTGGCACCAAAATTCTTCGGTAATTGGTATTAATTAGCTGCGAGCATGGATGTGTAGCGATGGAAACTCTAATAATGGCGGCAGCGAAGGCACGAGTTAGTGGAAAACCTCTAACTGTAGTTAGTTCGCTTATGGATTCGGGATGAGCAACATAGAATGTTTGATACACTAAATAACGAACTGCAAAATTTCTTACGTACCTTTGGAACTTGAGAATATCAGTGGTAAGAGAATTCGAAGTGATTACGCCGCCGCCACCCATACAAACGCGTTTCGGTTGCTACTGCCGTCCTTCCATGCTCACTGGGTATTAGTCACGGAATATTGAGGAGGCAGGAAGTGAAACGTTTGTAAATTTGTTCCAGGACCGCTGTTACCGTTTTACTTAAGACCTTTTTGCTTCGCGGATGTATAACCGTCGCAATTGGCTATCCTTTCTTAATTAATAACCAAACAACAAATCCACATTTGTTCAGTTAATATGAACCTTAACGTAATGGATCTATGTTGGAATTCCAATACTGTTTGCAATCAAATGTTACGTCACTTTCGAACACGGCCGAGCGCCTCACACCCACGCAGTCACTAACAGAGTAGCGAGACATGACCCGGCAAGCAAAGCGACGCCGCGACGCCATATTATTTCGTAGTGTTTTTGTTGTAAGTTTTATCGCTATACATGTAAATGAAACCAACCGGTGATATGAAACTCCGCCATTATGAAGGTTGTGCACCCGGCTGTCGCGTTTACACGTTATTATGGCACAGTACGGCATTACTCCTTTTCAATTTTAGATTGTATCACGGATAAGTTAATGCACAGGAACGCCGCAGAGGAGTGAATCATGCGCGTATGAAGTGCGCGGGTCCCCGCTAAAGACCGGCGCGCGAGTTTCGCCCACTTCACAATTCTTACCTCCTAATTGTTCTGTGGTATTAGTCATCAATTTCGAGTCACATACAAAAAGTATACGTGAATGTAGGTACTCACCGAGGTTGTCAGCGAGGGACTTCTGTTTTATTTCTTTACCAATCAGCTCGTATCATAACGCCGAGCCCAAATGGTAACAAAATTAAATGGCAGCACCATCAACACGCACCGACCGCTTCAATCAAGCCCCCTCCGGTAGATGGCGCCAGCGGTACTAACGCTGGAGGACACAGCTTTAACACAATTTGAGAGGTGAAAGAATGCGGAGCCGCCCGCCGTAATCGCATTATCTGGCCACTCGGACGCAAAGACGTGACAAAACTTCATATTTAAGTTGTCCGCGTAACTTCTGTATGAAAATAAATGTTTAGTGGAGCGGCTAATTTCGTTAGGTAGGGCATTTTATTCGGACGCCTCTCTGGGAGTGCATAAACTGGAGGACGTGTTGGGGAAAAGCAAATATTCCGCAGCTTTTTCCTGATAGTGGCGGGCCCACGTGTGAACCAACAATCCAGTCTATTTCACACTTGAGTCTGCAGGTAACTATTGTAAAAGTACTTTGGGTTTTGGCATTCTAACATTCTTACCTCCACTCGGTAGCTGCTTAGGAGGGTTATTCAGGGTATTTGTTGTTTTTTGTGTTAAGAGGATAATGAGATGATCGAGTTTAATGTGGTATTTTTCTAAAATTTTGCACATCTCAAAGACCTCGGTTGTGTGCTCACAGTTAGGTAACCAACACAACTTTCTTATTTCCACTGTTTCGTTAATTTTTTTTTAAATCCAATGCATTTACTTAGCTACATAATATGTAAATGCATTTAATACTTTTTTTACCATAGCTATTCAAATATAAATACATTTCATATATTGTATTTTTACGTCTAGCCATACCCTTATTAATATATCAACCACTGGTACTAAACGCTAATAGACTTCCTGGAAAACGGGCAGACGCCTTGTCTAGGAGCTAAAAATTAACACAAAAGCTAACAGCGCAATCACAAGACATATCCCGTTGCTTTCAGAACCCATTTAAATGCTGAACTAATACATTATATATTAATAATAATTAATAATAATAAAAAAATAAATAAATTCCACAGAATTTCCACAACCGAAAACTGGGCAAGCGCTTAGCAAGCAAGGGCTTAGCACAACGGTGTGCTAAGAACTTTGTAGGAACGTCTTTGGTTGAAACCAATTATCGAGGTAGAATGACTGTGAACATGGCAGCGTCACACACCCTCCAACTCTCGCGAAGATTCGAGGACGTTCAAAGGCGCACCTTCGCCCCCCTACAATTAATTATTCATTCGTGGTGCGCTCGGCGTAATGAGCGGAGCGATTGTGAATAAACTTTATCTCGGCAAAACTTTCGGTGCCTTCTCTGGGACGACTTCGATATGTGAGGATGCTGGGGGCCATCAATATTTCGCGTTATCAGTTTCGTCAGTGCATATTTATGCACACTTTTAATAACATATTAAAAAACATATAAATTTATAACATTTTGAACAGCTATCTACATACATTGAAATAATCGTTTTTTTTTCAAAAGTATTAGATGGTTTGTGTTGGTGGGAACAGAGATGGGGAACCACTCCATTCCGAGAACCTGCTTCATCTGCTTTAGTGATTCCTTCTGACACTCTTCATTAGCCTTACTGACTCCTATTCACATTCCCACTACTCCATTGAGTTATGCCCATTCCATCTCATTATAGTCATTTCAGGCGGCCGCATCATCCACACCGCGTAATCCAGAGGAAAACTTCATCCAAATCGGCCGAACGACCGATTTTTTTTGTTTATACGAAATTTGCTATGAAAACTTCGATCCGATTTGAGGCTTTTCGGTTCCTCGGAGTACCCGCCATTCCGGTGTGAAATTGTAGCCACTCCGGGTTGGAAATATAGCCGGAGTGGACATTTTAACCATTCCAGATTGTTGTGCTTTCTCGACGGGTTCTCGAAGTAACGTTGGACTTTCGTTCCGGAGGTCATTCAGGACGTGTGGAGTAGGAATGGGAACGAATTATTTCTTGGAGCCGCAGCCATCGCTAGTTTGTACTGTGTGCCACATGACGTGGGGCCGGTTTTCCTTACGATTATTTGGACAATTTCCTTCTTGTTCTCTTCTGTGGTATCTACCTTTCTAGATCGAAGTTTCACCCGTATTATGTGAACGCCCCCGAAGCAATAATTTTCTTTGTAAGTCGTGCCTTATCGCCGCGAAAAGTTTTCGGGCCCTCCCGCTATTGACGCGAACTCAATTATTTTAAAGTCGCAATCAATTTGAACACTAACGACTAAAGCAATTTGTGGCGACGTGTTCGAGGGATGTCCAACACGTGCTTCGTGTGCCTGCAGCTTCGGGGGTGCAGAAACCAGGAGGCACTACGTGCAGCTACGGAGCAACAGCAGTTATATTCCGGGAGGTCGCGACATTAGCTTAGACATCTCGATTAGCTATAAAAAAAGATGTTGTATATACAGATTGTCTAGAAATATTATTACCTATTAATTATGCAACAATAAACAGTCTATTACAATTTATTAAAAACAATTTATTAAATACTTAAATACATCTAAAGTTATATCTGTAACATAAATCGCCTATTACTACGAAATGCAACCAAAGATTTGTTCAGTTTTGGTATTGCTAAGCAAGTATATACTAATACTTTCATGTTTCGTTATTTGCAGCCATTTACCTTTTGTAACCGTATTTTTTGTAACCATAACTACTTTTTCAGGTGCCTCATCTACGTAAAGCAACCATTTGGCACATTTAGCTTTAGAGAGTTGCTTTATCTTGTGAACCCGGTTTCAGCCATTTAAGTTATCGTTACCATTTTTGTCGCGACCTTCTAGTCTATTAAGGGAACTATTTACTTGCATTTTGGACTTGAAATCTGACTCTAATCTGACCAAAAATACAGCGGAACAATAATGCTGCCAAATTAAACTATATTAACTAACATTCGATCGTTGAGGTTAAGCATCAGTGGGCGCGGTCGTGTTCGTGATGGGTGACCGCTCCTCCGTCGTGGCTGGCCATTGTTCGAATTCCACGTGCTCAACTATACCTGGGAGTCTTTGAGCGTAATTAGAACCAGCTCAATAGCTCAGCGATAGTCCACAAATCCGCTGAGAGTGGTTTTTGGCTTTCCTGAGCACCTTTGGCCCTCAGAACAGATAAATACCGTTTTTTTAAACTAATAGATCTGTTGGTTCCTTACTTACTAATCCATGGGTTGATACTATTGCTTATTATGAAAAATGGTTGCAGCGGAAATAAAAATTATCCGTGTTTTCCATCCAGTTCTATCTAGTCGTGCAAAATAAGGTGGTTGTCATTAGCTTTATGAGAACGAATCGTTTCTCTAATTCCTTCCTTCCTTCACCGTCAAGGTATGGAACTGTCTGCCTCATACCTACGACTTGGGAGTTTTCAAACACAGTGCATTAGTCTTTTCTGAGCACCTTTGTTAACTCGGCACAGAATGCTTTTCATAAAAAACAAAACATACAGATGAATTGAGAACCTCCTCCTTTTTTCAAGTCGGTTGAAAATGAAAAATAGACATCGCAACTAGTTCCCATGTCGTATATTGGGCTAATGACATGACAGTAGATATGGTATTCGGTATCGGTATATTTCGGTATCTTTAATAATGACAAGTAAATCGTGAATCTTCCACATAATAAAAATATATTATAGGTAGTTTCGTGTTTTGGTTTCATAGATACTCAATAATATCTTTGGAACAGAATTACTTATGGGTTTCTAAATTTACCATAATTAGTCTAATTTTCAGCCTCTGTATAACTGTAAAACATACATAATGTACACGTGTAACCTTTAGAACCAAGACTTATTCCGACCATGTTTATTTAATGCTCATAATTTAATCAAGTAAATACGTATTATATTCTATTCACAGCGTCGCATTTTCCAAGTAGGCCTAAAATTATGTTTCATTGTCACCTCAGCGGCTCACGCACGCAAATCTATTGAAATAAACATAATTTCGTGAACCTCGGAGGCGTTGTAATAATAAATACATTCGATACGTTCATACTACATGTTTAACGTTTTATGAAAACGTGTAATTTCGATGTAGGGCACAAGCTTATTCTCACAGTTAACTATATGTATTACTAGCTTAGGTACCAAGTTCCGCTCGGGTCAATGTCGTTTTGGACTGATGTCGGGCTGAATTATTTCCTGGATATTATGAGTTCCCCATACAAACTTTCATCTTCTATTACACCCCTTTGTATATTAACATTCGCCACAAATGGTACACTATGCCCTTCTGCAAAGTACAGACTATCTCTATCCCGAAATGATTAAATAATGATTGAGCGGTTTAGGTGTGAAAATTGACATTACTTTCGCATTTATAATATTAGTATGTTTACAAGGTGTTCTTATTATATTCTCTTTCAGACAAAGTTACTTATACTTGGATATTCGAATTTAAAAAAATGGTACGTTCAGAATAGTCAGATGACTCAGATAAGTTTATGTATATATATTTTTTTTTATGTGACTGGACATGGATGGCTAATACCACAAGTTCTGTCATGGTATTAGCCCAACACACCACATGGGAACTAGGTGCCATGCCAGGACCTTCCTTATATTGCACGGCTACATTGAACTGGATGGAAAACACGGACAATTTTCATTGCCGCTTCGACCATCGTTCATCCAATGCGATGGTACCAACCCGGGCGGGATAAACCCTACCACCTAGTAAGTAAGGAAGGGGACCTACAGCTTAACGTGGAATCCGAACCACGGCCAGCCTCTCTCAACGGTCGAATGGTCACCCATCCAAGACCAGACCGGACCCAGCGTTGCTTAACTTCGGAGAGCGATCGCCGAAGTGTCGCGCCACTGGGCCACCGAGGCTGACTATACATACAGGCTGTTATGAACTCTATGTACATGAATTCAAAAGGTTAATATTTTATAGGATATTAGAACTAGTAAATTAAACAACAGTATGGTTGATTTTAGATTTAACGAATGTAATAAATCGACCGTTAAGAAGGCACATTAATTAAGGAAAGAAAGCTATAAAAAGAGCTAGCCAACTGTTTCCTTGCTGGTTTTAGTCCAGCCTTGAAGTATATTCATAAAGTAGTTCTTTTACAGCTCTCTAGCTTCACAGTCGATCCTACATACATATACCTACTTGCCAAATACGAAGAAGCATATTGTTTGGGCCACTTCAAAATCTTTCTCACATTTTAAAAGAAGGCATTCCAAATGACTGGAAACGCTTACCTACCGCATGCATGTGACAGTTACCAAATACAGCTCGCTGCCAGAGTGCTTTCAGTTCCGTTTGAACCGAGAGACGCGCCACATGTCATGGAGTGAACGTATTCTATGAACATGATTATTTTGGACGTTTTTGCCTCCTAGAAGTGTTTTATGACCTCTCAATAACGAACTATTGGAACGATCTAGTGAACCTGTGCTAAAGACATTGGATCGCAGTGCGCGAAGCTCCACGCTGGTGTGTTCGCCCATATTCATCAGAAATCCAGGGCCCTAGTGTGCTGACAACTGATGCCATCAACCTGTGAGTGTTTTCCAAGGATTTCTTTTGGTTTGTTGTATTTTTGTATGTGTCGAAGACTAGAAGTGGTTCTGTTTCATACCGCCTTTCTATCTATTTGCATTAAAATAATTTACGCTACAACAGCATTTCTTAGAGTCCTCTGTGGCCCATACACATATTTTACTTATTTTTTGATTTATTTCTGCGCTTGATTTCTGTGATTTATCACGAGTCCGGAAAGTTACATGATTTTGGGAAACATTTTCAAATTGCGCAATGAAGTATGCTTAACATCATATCGAAGCTAAAAAAAGAATTTCCCATTTATAAGAGAATCCCATTTCCTCGCACACTTTTGAATTATATTCAGTCTCAAGTGGGCGGTTGTCATAAGGGGGAGAGGGAGTTTAATATTTAATTTTAGGAACACGAAACATCAACGCGTATACGCGGAGGGAAAAACTCTTTTTCTCCCCCACACCCACGTGAGTAAGCTTCAAATTAAATAACATAATGAAAGACGCTTATTGCTACAATCATAAAAATCCTGCAAGACATTTTTCTAGATTTACTACTATCGTGCAAACATTCACGAGTATAACTGGTTCAAGAAAAAAAAACAACTAAACTAAGTCGGATTTTGCATGCTTAGTCCTGTGACTATCCCGTGTTAAATTTTGACAGTTTACATACGTCGAGAATTTCATATTCCGACGTGGTGAATTGACAGGCCGGTCTGCTGTCGCCCCGTCGAATCGAACAATGCGTAGCACCACCCAATCGAATTGAATAAATTATTGTACGGAATCGGTGCTACTAGGTCCTCGTAAGGTGCTCCTAGCTAGGAGGTGGGCAGGAAAATAGTTTTTGCTAAGGACCTCCTCAGAAATTGAGTTTGTTGCAGAAGTGAAAGAATCACAAAACCCAGGGAATCATACATAGTGTGACAGATATCTTGTAAATAAATGCTACGGCTACATTGGTGGATCATATGCAGATCGGACACATATACTTGCACACTAGTATTAGATAAAATAAATTAATGCCATTATAAAATAATTTCAGTTACGGTTGTCCGGTGTGGCAAATCAGTTTTCGCCGACATGTAGATACGACACGACAGATATTACGTGCAGCAACGGTGTAAACTTAAAAACTTATATAATAACAAAAATACATCACTTTTTAGGGTTCCGTATCCAAAGCGTGCCAACGAAACCCTATTAAGCCTCCGCGCTCCGTCCGTCCGTCCGTCCGTCTGTCACAGGTATCTTCATCACAGCTTCAAGCGAGCCATGAAGTGGTGAGTCTGACGCTAGTTAGCTATGTATTCATGAAATCTCCCCAGCCTGAATGTCTGCTAAGAAATTTAATTTCACAGATAAAGCGTTTTGGATGGTACAATAGTGTAATTAGTTCGTAGTGAACTGCAAAGGTCAGTTTGTTTTAATTTGCAGGACACTCGAGACAACTGAAATGTATCTGGATTATTATCACTATACTGGAGTATCATCAAATGTCCATATTTTATGTTTTATCAGCTTTTACGTTCGGCTTGACAGCAAACAATTACTATGAGAATAGAAATAATTTCTACTTAGAAAATAACAATGATTTCAAAGGTAGAAAATAAGCTTTATTTAGTTCTCTATAAAATATTTTCTATATGGTAATAAATCTAATAATAGTTGATCAAAATCACTACTATGGTTTATTCATAGACTTAGTTAACTCATTAATTCATAGAGTCGATCGGTTTGCCCCCGAAAGACCACCCGCCAGGTGATCGTGTGTTAGTATCGTCCGCGAATACGCGAACTTAACTTAACAAATTTAACATCAAAACATTCATTAATTATCATAAAACTCACTGAACGTATACATTAAACTGCGGAGAACACTGTGATAATAACTTTAAATCAAAATTGCTTATTCTCCTAAATATTTATCAGTCTGTAAAAAAAAAAAAACTTTCGTGCAAAATAAATTGTGCCTCAAAATGTGATGATGAATTTCACCTTATTTTCTTTTTTAATTTGAATCAAAGTGAAATAATTTAGTGACAGTGATGACTATTTGCAGTGAATTCATATAAATTTTGTCAATCTACCTACCTTACAGAAATAAATATAAATGTTCTACAATAGATAAGACTATATCGCCTACCTCGTCAGAGCTACGAGTGTCACAGCGTATTGAACGCTTGGATGCAGAGTCGGAGGACCCTGGTTCGAGACTGGTGTGCGAAACAATTTTAATTTTTTTTTTCGCGTTTTATATTTTCTCGATAATTATATTTAATCATGTTGACTCGTAATAAAACGAACGCTCTAACTTCCAAAAATCCAAACTCTGTTCATCAAGATTCAATTCATAACAGTACTCTGCAAGAATCCTCGAGGTTCCAGTCACTATCCAATGAAGACGTATCAACCAGGAAGTTGTTAGAATCATCTAACCTAAATAATACATTCAATAAAAGCCTACCACTATTGTCAACCAGCAGCGAAAATTCTAATCTTGAAACGGAAAATCTTAGACTACAGCTTCAAGAAAAAGATTCTGAGCTTACTAAGGCCCAAATCGAAATAGAAAGCTTAATTTTGCAAAATGGTGATCTGCAGAAAAAACTTAAATACGCCGAGTTAAAGTCTGAACAATATAAAAAAATGTACGTAGACGCTCTTGGAAACGAACCTCTTCAACACCGTACGCCAACTTTATCCAAACATAAAAAAATATTACGAGATTCGTCAGGCAGCAAGAAAAAAACGAAAGCAAAAGAACAGCTGGCAAGTAAAGGGAATGGAGAAGAAATAGAGACCCCTAGGAAGCCTGATACAGTGGCATTATTCGATTTACCGAAATCAACCCGTCCGCCCACACAGCAAGCAACTACCACGGAAGCAATCCAACAACCTACGACCTTCTCTGACATTTCGAATTCATCAACGGCACGACTTCGGACAGAGACGACCACGACCACTCCTCGCTCGAAAGAGACAGACAAAAAAAGGATAATAATATTTGCAGATAACCAAGGCAAAGGATTATCACGAGCACTCCAGGAAACACTAGGGATCTCTTACAAAATATTATGTATTTTTAAACCAGGATCATCACTTTCCGAATTATTGTCTTCTTTTAAACCTATTTGTAAATCGCTCAGGAAATCAGACATTGTGATTATAATCGGAGGCACAAACGACAAAAATCCTCGTGAACTACTGTCAAATTTGTACTATTATCTAAGCACTGCATCCCATACCAACATACTTATCTCTGAAGTGCCCCGAAATATTCATTTAAAAGAATGTATGCTCAACAAACATGTAAAGACCGAATGCAAACAATTTTCCCACTGCACCTTTTTAGATTTGGGATACTCTAGGGAAGTCCCTAAATTATTTACTCAAAATTTAAGTGATCGTTTAACTAAGGAAATATTGCATATTCAAAATAAGAACGATTACGAATACTTTATGTCACAACAGCAAGCGAAATGGGAAAATTACTGCAGTAACAACAGGACCAAAAAAAATTTTACCTATGCTCAAGCCCTTAAGGCACAAACTCATGATACGTGTACACAGACTGAGTACGAAACACAAACGGTGGCAGCACCCGTGTCGTCAGTAACAAGCCCGCAGCAGGCGGCGGAGGCGGTAGAGGCGGAGACACTGACTCCAACACAAAAAAATCCGTCTAATATTTTAGAAAATGTAGATTGTAACACAAACGATGATTTTTTTCGGAACTAACACAGATGCTACGAAGATAAACTTTACTATATTCCATCAGAATATTTGTAAACTTTCAATAAAAAAAAACGAATTAGAACTTTTTATAACTGAATTTAAATACGAATTAGATGCATGTTGTTTATCAGAGCACTGGTTAGCAGAAAGAAAATTAACCTATTATAAAGAATTATTGCAAATGAAATTGGCAACTGCTTATTGTAGGAAATCAAGCGAATATGGAGGAGTGTGTATTTATTTAAAACCTAACGTTAAATACACAGAACTGAAAATGAAAGAATATTGTATAGAAAAAAATTTTGAATGCTGTGGTGTGAGTTTAGGGACAAGAAATTTAACCATCATATGTTTATACCGTACACCTGATTCTGATTTAAAATTGTTTCAAAAACAATTAGAAATAATTTTGAATAAGTTTTGTCCTATCAAGAATAATAGAAAATATATTTTATGTGGTGATCTTAATATAGACAATTTAGTAGACAGTATACACTTAAGAAATCTCAAGCTTCTTCTGAACGGACACAGCTTGAGTTTACTTCTTAGTAGCCCCACAAGAATCACCAAAACATCCGAAACATGTATAGATAACTTTATAAGTAACATAAAGGAATTTAAAACGCAAATAATTGAAACGGGCCTGTCCGACCATACCGGTCAGTTGCTCACCTTTAGGGTTAATGTGGTCAACGAACAGCCGATATTTTGGTTTCAATTTCAACGTCTATATTCCAATGAAAACCTTCTAAAATATTATAATTATTTAGCTGCAATGACTTTTTCAGATGTTTATTCGGAAAAAGATGCAAATAAAGCCTACAACGCTTTTATAGAATTGGTACTTCTTGGTTATGAACTATGTTTCCCAATATTAAAACAAAAAGTTACCAACGGAAAAAATAATTGGCTAACTCGAGGTTTGAAAGTATCTTCAAAAACCAAAAGATTGCTCTATTCAGAAAGCATACGAACGAATGACCAAACAATCAAAACCAAATATAAAATGTATAATAAGTTGTTAAAAAAAGTATTAATTAAAGCAAAAAAGCTATATAACGTTTCACATGTAATCAATTCCAGGAATAAAACTAAAGCAGCTTGGACTATAGTAAAAAGAACTACAGGTAACATGAGTAAAATTAACAAAATTGAGAGTATTAGGTCAAATAACGGACGCATTCTTGAAAACCCCCTTGAAATCGCAAATGAATTTAATAACCACTATACCAATATGAATATTCATGAAGTAAAAAAGAATACGCCCAATCAAAATAAATTTCCAAAAATAACACAAAAATCTAGTATTTTTTTAATGCCAACTACCCCAAAAGAAGTGAATAAATGCATCCTTAATTTAAAAAATAAAAAATCAGTAGGTTGTGATGGCATATGCACCAAAGTGCTTAAGCATTGCTCCTTGGTAATCTGCGAACCACTTAGTTACATAATAAATTTGTCAATGCTAACAGGAACATTTCCTGAAAAATTAAAGATTGCAATAGTGAAACCATTATATAAGAAAGGTGATAACAAAGATCCTTCAAATTATCGCCCGGTTGCACTTCTTTCTGTAATAAGCAAAATTTTTGAAAACATTATAAATACACGACTAGTAGGTTTTATAGAGAAATTCGAAATTTTAAGCAAAAATCAAAATGGATTTCGCAAAGAACACTCTACAACCAAGGCAGTGTATGACATATTTAGCGATATTTGGGACTGCATAGATAGGAAAAAGCCAATTACAGGACTATTACTTGATATGACAAAAGCTTTCGACTGTGTAAATCACGATAAATTGTTAGATAAATTAAATGACATAGGTATAAGAAGTAACGCATTAGAATTTTTCGAATCATATTTAGACAACAGACAACAAATGGTAGAAATTTCAAGTTTTGATAAAAAAACGAATACCCTGAAAACATACAAATCGAAAACTAATTTAATTAAAGCCGGTGTCCCTCAGGGTAGTATCCTTGGACCCATATTGTTTCTCATTTACATTAACGAGTTCTCTAAATGCACTATTCATAAAATTGTGCTATTTGCTGATGACGCAACTGGATTAATAGTAGCTGAATACAAAGTTAATCCAGAACAACACGAGAAAACAGTTAAAAAAGCGCTATCTGATATAATTGATTGGCTAAATTGTAATGAATTACAGATAAATCTATCAAAAACAAATATTATACAATTCCACCCATATCAAGGCTCGAGACAGGACATTACGATTTCATATGCGGGAGATGTCATCGAAGAAGTAACGAGCGCCAAATTTCTCGGAATGATGATAGAGAGTAATGTTAGTTGGAAGACTCATATAGATACTCTAGAAAAAAAAATAAGTAGTTTTTGTTATGCTCTAAAAGTGCTCACTGCAGTGTCTTCCATCGAGACTAGCCTAATGGCTTATTATGGTTTTGTATACTCCCATCTTAAGTACGGAGTTATATTCTGGGGAAACTCCACACATGTAAATAAAATATTTGTTTTGCAAAAGAGGTGCATTAGAACAATTTATGGAATGAGGTCCCAAGATAGCTGCAGTAAAATATTTAAAGATAAGAAAATACTAACCTTAACATCATTATATATATTAGAATTGTGTAGTTTTGTTAAAGAGCATCCACAATATTTTACTACAGCTGCCGATATAACAAAATACAGGACCCGTCAATGTGAAGCTGGCAACTTATACAAGGCTCCTGTACGAACTACACTAGTGTTAAAGAGCACAACACAGTCAGCCATTACTATATTCAATAAACTTCCCCAACGTATGAAACAGTGCAATAATGCTGCTATATTTAAAAAACAATTGAAAGACTGGCTTCACACCAAAGCTTACTATAATGAAATAGAATTCCATAATGATAACCACGGTTAGAAACATATTTTGCTTATATGTAAGTTCAACATAACTTCTTTTTCACGTTTTTATTTTATTATCTTTTCTGCATAATTCTATTGTAGCATATAACATATTTAATCTGTGTCCACACATTTGAGTGTTCGCGAAAGTGCGAATCTATTGCTACACCTATGTTTAGGTATTCACTAAACTTATATTGTTAGTACCGCTTGTTCACCATTTTGTATGTACTACTGTAAGTGATAATGCAATAAATTATTTTGATTTGATTTGATTTGATTTGATTAACGGTAATCTTCTATATAATATACTTGCTGAGGAGACATTCGCCCGAGCGGAGCCTCTTAACTTACAAAATGCACAGGATCATCATATGAAGGTTACCTGAAAATTTCATCTAAATCCGTCACGCCGTTATTTTATTTTGGGTATTCACCCGAGCGGAGCTTCTAAACTTCCAAACTGCACATCGGCGCGTGCAACTTCGATGCAAGCAGAAAATATACTCTGATCCGTTTTCCCAAACGCGCCAAAAGAAGTACTTGCATATAACTTCCAAAACATTGAAATGTGGTTTCACTTACGTCCTTGTGTCATAAAATCAATCATGAAACAGTAGATGCACTAAATAATTTTAAATATCCATGATACCAGCTTTTTGCATTTGCAGGGAAGGCGGGCGGAAAACAGGCCTCGCTAAAATGGTCTCTCATTAACCTTTACCGTATAAGACCTTCCGGGAGTAGTGTTACGCAGGCAGGAGGGGCACGGGCCGGCACAAACAGGTCACTCGGAAGCGCAGCCCGCTGACCCTAGAAGCGCAGCGCCCTCGCAGTGCGGAGCACACTTGCGACGTCGACTTTTGAATTAGGAACGTCTATTTTTTTAGATGTTTTATTTCCATGGAACTTGAAATAGATCTCGTTCTCACGACGAATACCTGCGAGTAGCTGTCAAAGTCCATTAAAAAAAATATTAAATGACAGCTTCTCGCAGGTATTCGTTGTGAGAACTTTTCGTGTTCGCTTTCCGGGTAAATTCCCTGGAACTTTCCATAAATTAGACAGAAACTGTCTAATTTACATGGTAACAGGAGTTACCGTGTTAAATCAACTTCACGGGTGAACAGGCAAGTTTAGTTAAATTTCGTACCATGCCAACCGTTTTAGGACGTGTTTTTAAGCTAAGTGATTCGAAATTTACTAGTTAGCGTAAATGCAACTAAACTTTAGATTGAATTAATTACTTGCCTGTTCACCCCGCGTTAATTTAACACGGTAACTCCCTGGAGGTATAGGATAGTACCTACAGTTTAACGCGGAACTAGAAACGTGGGCGTGACAGTTACTTATTAAACTTTATTATCGAACGGACAGCCTTAGCGATTTAATGTAGGTATATTCCACAGAAATCTGAATTTAGTATATTCCGATTTCTGTGTTATATTCCAGTATTTAAATATTAAATCCACCAGGAGGCATGACGATACCTGCTAAGGATATTTAAACGTTTCCTATGTTTTCCATTTTGTAATTAATTTTGAAGTCGCCTATCCTTGCAAACGGTGTGGGGGGTATCATTATTTTGGTCAATTACTTATTATTCCATTTGAATGCCGTTGACAAACTAAATTCCCTGAAAAAACAGCTGTCACTAAGTATAGAAAACTGGATGCATCGGAAAAACTATATTGTTCATAACCTTTTTTAATACCATTTTTAGTAGGTCTACGGTATGCGGTCTGAGGACAAAACAATAATTTTTTTGTCGACTATTGCTAAGATTATCGGCACGCTCTAAATTAAAAAAACAAAAAAGATCTATTAAGAGCCGAGAATCCATCGACACAGCCACACCCCTAGGACCTCGCGTGCAAGGCTGCAGCGCTTGCCGCACCGATGAATATTCGATGGCCACAGAGCCAGGCTTCAGGACACAGGAAGGTAATTTTTGAACGTCCGCCCCAGACCGGCCCCGCCGCTCCGGCGCACCTTATCTCGCTGCTCGCTGCGCCGATATGCGATCTTCGTGGGCGAATTCGACTGATTTAAATATCGGTAAATTCAATTTCGTTAGCACAGGCTAAGCCCACCGGGCGAGACTCCGTTTTGGTGTAATCTGCTTGTAAGCGATATCTCATTTAGGGGAACCGGTTTATATTCTCTCATGCAGCGGAATATGTAAGCGAAAATTGTAATTTTCGCTCTAATCGGCGAAGAGCTTTGAAGAGTACAGGGCGGTTACCATGGTAAATGAACTAGCCGGGTGAACTGGTTGGTGAATGTTTAAATCTGCCGTTTGGTTGCTTTTTGTACCATTCTAACTGGTCGATTTCAGTTAACTTGAGCGTATTCGGTCAAGTGATACACACGCCGTTTGACAGTTAGTATGGTATAAAATGCACAGAAACGTCGAATTGATCACTCACTGGCCTGTTCTCACGGCGATTTAATCTAACATGGGGACCCTCAAGTTTATCCAAAGATTTGCTTCTAAAATATTAGGTTTTGGCTATTACGTTTAGCATTATTCGGTATAGTTAGAATCACTTTATTTAGAATAAAATATTCTCTTGTTACAACTGACGCCATATCGGAGGTAAGACCGAGCTTGCCTCACGAAAGCTACGAGTTCTCAACAGAACGCAGATAAAAAGGTCTGCCCACGAGGCGCAGATAAGCTCTCGGCTGAAGTATTGCTCGCATCTTTGGATGGAGTCCCAGCTTGGCCCATTGTATCGATACAACGTCACGCCGTGCATCCCGTCACGACCCCGAGAAATCCCAGAATTCGGAGATCCTCCAATTCCGTAGGGATGTTGGGGCTCTATCTGTCTACTGTCCTCTGCACCATGGAGAACCCTCTTCTGGGCTGCATAACGCAATTCCTGTGTCCTTTAAAGTCCCCTTTAAATCATGGCTCAAACCGTAATAGGAAAGGAATGCACCCATTAAATGTCAACATTTTCAAAATAACCAACTGATCCTCTATATCCTTTATGTATAGGGTCGTTAAACTGTGGAAGACGCTTCTCTGTCCAGGTGTTTCCCCTAAAATACAATATGAACTTCTTTAAAGCAACGTGAAGAAACACCTGGCCGGCCGGCATGGTTTTCTCAGCCTCAGGAAAATTAGAAAGTCCATGGGCGACGTCGTCGGACTGAAAGTTTGGTGTTTTTTTCATTTCTTCATTCATTTTCAAAGTTCATCTTTTACCTCCAACGTTTTTAGGGTTCCGTACCCAAAGGGTGAAAACGGAACCCTATTACTAAGCCTCCGCTGTCCGTCCGTCCGTCCGTCCGTCCGTCCGTCCGTCTGTCCGTCTGTCAAAGGACTGTATCTCAGGAACTGTAATAGGTAGGCAGCTGAAATTTTCACAGAGTGTGTATTTATTTTGCCGCTATAACAACAAATAGGTAAAATTAAAAAGTTATAATAATTAAAGGGGGGCCCCATACAAAAAACGTGATTGTACGGAACCCTTCGTGTGCGAGTCCGACTCGCACTTGGCCGGTTTTTTCATTTGATGATAACCTCTCATATTTCCAAATGTCCATGTACTTAAACTGTGCTATTCTGTGCTTATTCCTTAAATTCAAGCACATTTACGAACTACGCATTTACCAAAAAAGTTTTCATGGTTCAACTATTTCACTTGTTACTGAAAATGAAATGCAAGCAGCTATAAAGTAAATTGTTTTATTAGCATCAATTTTAGTTTCTGTTAATTTGTCCTTGGTTCATGGTCGATTAGATGTAAATATTTTAATTAGTGTAAAAAATCGACACTCTGTTCGAAACATTAAATATGACCTTCCGAACAGCTGTTCAGTTTTTTTTATGCAACCTGACATGGATGGCTAATACCACACTACCGTTATGATATTAGCCCAATACACCACATTCGAGAAGGACGTAGGTGCCATACCAGGACCATCCCTTTATGAGCACGGCTACATTGAACTGGATGGAAAACACGGACAATTTTTCATTGCCGCTTCGACCATCTGTTCATCCAATGCGATGGTACCAACTCGGGCCCTAAAACCCGGGGACCTACCACCTACTACATATATAGTAGGTTCTCTTCCCCTACCACCTAGTAGGGGAAGGGGACCTACTGTTTTACGTGGATTCCGAACCATGGAGCAGCTCGCATTCGTGAGGAAATGCACTTATCGAACTCAGAAAGGGAAAGAAAGTGGTGCATGTCGGGCGAGGAATTGAACCCAGACCTTTGGTACGCTAGGCCAGTCCCCGCGCCACTAGGCTACGATCCGCTCAAAAAAGCCGCTCAGTTAAAAATCGGGTATCTGTCTACGCTACACACAAAACCTATTACAGACTTTATTATTTCTTAGAAGATACCTGCTTTTACTCATATCGAGTTTATCTTCGGGCTTGAACCTTGCCATATCCGAAATGTCAAGAAATATTATTATTTGTCAGCGTCGTCGATCTCCGCGCTTGTAACAGACCCACGCCATCTCAAATATTTTATGGTTAAAACGTATCTATTTGTTTCGCTGCTAAGGGTTTTTTCCAAATATAACGTTTCAACACACCGTGAGACGAAAATATGCCCACGTTTTTTTTTACCATGAAGGTTCTTGTACATGGACAATTTTTGAGGCTAATTGATTGCTGGGCAACTGTTTCCAATCATAATGTAGCAATAGAGCAACCCCAATACATTTTCGGCAGTTATCCCAGCGATATGGAGCGGCTCGTAGCCTAGTGGCGCGGGGACTGGCCTAGCGTACCAGAGGCCCGGGTTCAATACCAACTTGCACCACTGTCTTCCTCTTTCAGAGTTCGATAAGTGCATTTCGTCACGAATGCGAGCTGCTCCATGGTTCGGAATCCATGTAAAACTGTAAGTCCCCTTCCCCTACTAGATGGTAGGGTTTAAGCCCGCCCGGGTTGGTACCATCGCATTGGATGAAAAGATGGTCGAAGCGGCAATGAAAAATTGTCCGTGTTTTCCATCCAGTTCAATGTAGCCGTGCTCATAAAGGGAAGGTCCTGGCATGGCAACTTATTCCTTCGGGAATGTGGTGTATTGGGCTAATATCATAACGGTAGTTGTGTGGTATTAGCCATCCATGTCAGGTCGCATAAAAAAAAAATTGCTCCACATCGCTACATACTTTTCGTGTCACCGGTGAATTGTTTATCGAATTGCCACGTATCCGTACACTTGCTCACCACATGCGGGCAATTAATTGCTCCATGGATGGTTCCATATTTGTCCATAAGCAATGTTGCCGGAGATTGCTTGATTTTATCGGAACGACGAAATCGACAGATACTCGTATTGCTGCAGGTTGAGCAACTTTAGTTGACCGTCAGTCAGTCAGCGTGTTTGCGTCCACTGCTGGACATACGCCTCTCCAATCCTTCTCCAGTCCTCCCGGCCCTCAGCGGTACGGAACCACTGCTTTCCGCCGACGCATTTGATGTCGTCTTCCCACCTGGCGGAAGTTGACCGTGTATACACAAAATACTGTTACGCGGGTACTGTGTAGACTAGAAGAGAAAACACCAAAACTTAACCATTATCCTTTATATCGAACGATTCACAATTAAACTCACAAATACAAATTTATTCCAATTAATACGTCGTGGCGTCGCTTCGAATCCTAAATTGTAAACAATATCACTCGTTGAACTGATTAACAATAATATGACCGCAATGCAATTCATCAAATAAATCTCTCGGTTGATATCGTAAGTGGATTTAAAAATAATTGGCATTTTCAAGTGCCTTGAGCTAACGAACTTTACATAGCTAACAATTAATTATTTAGTGGTAGCATTTTGCAAATTACTGGGTTGCATATTTTAATATTTCATTATTTATTTTATTTATATTTCATATTATATTATTATTAATTTTCCATATTATTTTAAGGGCCTTCGGTTGCGGCGTGGACACTGATTTATGATTATTCAGTTAACATATAAACCTTGATTATGGATGGTGACTTGGTAAAATATAAGAATAGAAGCCAGGGAAGATTCTGCGCGACAGAAAATTTTGTTGACCTGCTGAGAGTATATTAGTGGCAGCAAGCTTATTACCAAAAAACTATGCCTGATTCGTTTGTGTATCAATTTTAACCGAACAAGTCGTGATTTTGTCTAACTTGTCACCAACCCGAAGGTACTCAGAAAATATACATAAAGTAATGTATTTAGAAGTGCAGTGAGCCATCCTATTTCCAATATACTCAGTTACACTTACCATCATTAACGCAATCACAGACTGATTTATTGGCAACGGCAGCATTTGAGAATAAAATAAATGAGCATCGGATAGACTTCAGTGTGTAAATTCTTAGGATTCTAAGTTCAGGAATCAGGAAGCATTCAGGAGAAAACAGCTTTGATCGCGCTTGTCAAAGCGGTCTTCTCGATGGAAATATTCCGGAGCACGGTATTTCAATGATTCAAGGTTTCTTCCGTCGAGAGAAATGCTTTGACAACCGCTATAAAAGCGGTTTTCTCGACTGAAAGATTCCTGATTCCTGTGCCCGGAATTCCAAGAATAGGCCAGTAGGACAAGATAAATGACCTGCATCCTCCTGCAGCATCCTGAGGTTATGAATATTCAGCGCAGATATGACGCTGGTGGTCTCCCGTATCGACTGGGCGCCTGTTCCAATCCCAGCGACTTCAAGCTAACCATATTAGCTCCAGGCCCAACGGCTGTTTAATCCATTAGTGGATGGATGTGGAGTTTGAAGAGCTTTTAATCTTCATATTTTTTTCATATTGGTTACGCTTAACGAGGAATATTGATTTTGAATTGGAAACAGTATTCAGGTACTTACAGTGATTAACAAAATATTGCAACAATAACATATTATCATCTAAATATTTTACCAGAAATCCATCTGTAATAGATACAATATGACTTCTATGGTGTGAAAGGGCACTTTTCTGAAAACATATTCAGCATTCCCGAGCTGGATAGAATATTGACAGCATGCAGACTTTTTTAACCGACTTTAAAAAAGGAGGAGGTTATCATTTCGTCGGAATCTTTTTTTTTTTTTATGTATGTTCACCGATTACTCGAAGACCCCTGGACCGATTTGGAAAATTCTTTTTTTGTTCGAAAGGGTATACTTTCTAGTTGGTCCCATTTTTTTTTATCAAAATTGGTTCAGTAGTTTGGTACTTAACTATAACAAACATCGAATTTCTTAACCCCGCGAACCCAGAAATGTGATTTTTTAGTTACAGTAGCTTTCTTTTCGGGTGAGATTGCTCAGTATGAGAGGTTTTCTTTTACTTCAACTGTTGAGGGTATTCAAGGGGGGTAAAAGAGGGCAAATTGTACACATTTCTATCTCTAGAGCCGCTGAACCCAGAAATGTCAGAGTATGTTTTGTTTTAGATGGGAATGCTTAAGAAGAAAATATTTTTGGAAATTATACTATTAGGGGGGTAAAACAGGTCAAAATGAACACATTTAGGCGAAAACCACTCATGTTTAGATCTCTGAAACCAATTATCCTCGAAACTTGAAATTTTCAGTGACTTCTTGTTAAGACGAAAAGGCTCGCTCACAACGGATTTTACAAAATTCAACTGTTAAGGGGGGATAATCGAGGCCGATATGTACACATTTTCATACGACTTAAACTTACGCAAGAAACAGACTATCCGGAACGATGGAAGGATGAGAAATTCAGAAGCTCAGCGGTTCCGGTCATTCGTTGTTTTGTCTTTTTAGGGTTTCGTTCCCAAAGGGCACCAACGGAACCCTATTACTAAGCTTCCGCTGTCCGTCCGTCCGTCCGTCTGTCACATTACTCTATCTCACGTGATCTCATCGTATCAATTATCGTACGTATCAACCGTGAACTCATGAATCCAGATAGTTACCGGTCTACCTATTGTCAGAAATGAGATTTCTCAATGGTTTCATTTCTGCTAATGCTCGTTCATTGTATTGTATATGTATGTATATCTTCTTTCCACTTTGTATGTGTAGTTGAGCAGGAGGGCTCGCCCACCTTGAGTAAAAAGTTACGCCACCACTAAAAAGCAAAAAATAAAATATTTTTAAATAAAAAAAGGACCGCCTTCAAAAAAACCGGAACTAAAAAGCAAAAAATAATTGGTTACTTTTAATTAATGTACGAAAAGCTATTTTAATTCTAACTAATTATGTACAATTTCTTAATTTTTAATTATCTTTTGAAGTCGGTGCCTTGGGTAGACGTTCTTTAAGGGCTGCAAGTAGTTAGATTAATATCACCTATGGCTAAGAAAGAAATATAAGTAGGTAGCTACTTACATTTACCTACTTGAACAAAACACGAAAACAAAAATTAAATAAACAAACAGATCGGAAAAACGTATGTAAGTAGGTATTTAGGCAAGTACTTTGTAATTTAAATATGCCTTATACTTAAACTAAATACCTAACATAGTAAAAACATAATGTTTACAAGAAAACCCTACGAACAAACCAATATAAAAACAACGACCACTTATATGATAAATATTTAGGTAGGTGTAGCTTGTACTTTTTATTCTACCTAAATACCTACATAACACAAAACAAAAAAAATACAAATATAAAAAAGAACAGAAAACAATAGGTAGCGACTTTGAGGTGTCTGCTCTCAACTACGTGTCAAAACGAGTGTGCGGTTAGTACCTATCTCACCAATTTCGGCAGAAATCGTCTCGTTCAGACAACGATGTCGCAGGGAAGTATCAACACAGAGCAGCGAATTAAGGCCCTGGTACTAGCCAAATCGCAAAGTTAGACGAGGCACCCCAAGTTAACTAACTAAGTCTGACGATTATAAGTGTCATTCTTACAATATATGATTCCTTGTCTAGGAATCGAACTATTTTCGTTAATGTATGTTTCCTTTTTCTATACAAAATACATTGCGGAAACGGTGTCCATTTCCGAATTTTTTTGACTAAATGTAGAAATCTAAAAGCAAATGGAATTTTTTGTTTATGCATATATGCTGTTTTTGCTTATATCTAGAAATCGAATTACTTTCAGATTTCTAATGAGAAAAATCAACTTTTTTATTTTTATTATTATTTAAATAAATGATGGAATAAAAAAATATTAACAATCCATTATCAGTCTGGAGTTCTATTTGGATTTGCTGAAGAGTTTCACAACATATTATTACATTTGTTAAAAAGTGCATTTGTATGGCGCGAGTAGTTGGCTAGTCCTAGCGCCTTAACGTACTCCTTCACCAGTGCGCGCCTTTATAAAGCCGAAAGTACTAATAATCGTTGAAATCCAATTTCAGTACGCTGCGTTGTATCGATATCAGCTTGCACGTAAACCAACGCTAAGGGCATCTCCAGTTAGACGAACGGTCGCTTAAAATGCTCTGTGGACCAATCATTGCTGACTCAGGTTGTTTACGCTCTCGTAGACTTCGGGTGTGTTATGCTGAAATAGTGTCTGTTCGGTCAGCAGCGTGCGAAGCGAACTCTACACAAGGCACCGACTTCAAAAGATGATTAAAAATTAAGAAATTGTACATAATTAGTTAGAATTAAAATAGCTTTTCGTACATTAATTAAAAGTAACCAATTATTTTTTGCTTTTTAGTTCCGGTTTTTTTGAAGGCGGTCCTTTTTTTATTTAAAAATTATTTTTTTAAATTAATTAGCTTCCGAAAACATTTGTGTCATTTGAAACTGATTCTTTTCTTACCTGATTTTCATAACTCATATCATCAGACAACTTTATGCGAGCAATCCTTCTATACAGAGTGTAAACGACAGCCCAATTATTTTTTTCAAGTACGTAATTTATATTCGATATTGAACACATTTTTCATGTTTCTTTTATTTTTAAGGTGATGAAAAATCCCTTATTCTTTTAATAATAATAAATGTATATTAAATATACATTTATATACAGCCTCAGTGGCCCAGTGGCGCGACACTTCGGCGATCGCTCTCCGAAGTTAAGCAACGCTGGGTCCGGTCTGGTCTTGGATGGGTGACCATTCGACCGTTGAGAGAGGCTGGCCGTGGTTCGGATTCCACGTTAAGCTGTAGGTCCCCTTCCTTACTTACTAGGTGGTAGGGTTTATCCCGCCCGGGTTGGTAACATCGCATTGGATGAACGATGGTCGAAGCGGCAATGAAAATTGTCCGTGTTTTCCATCCAGTTTAATGTAGCCGTGCAATATAAGGAAGGTCCTGGCATGGCACCTAGTTCCCATGTGGTGTGTCGGGCTAATACCATGACAAAACTTGTGGTATTAGCCATCCATGTCCAGTCACATAAAAAAAAAACTATTTCTACAGTTTTAAAAATGCGAAAATTACTGGCGTAAATTATTAATTGGCGTGAAAAAGGATGGAACGGTCGTTTACACTTGTATATGTAGTTGGTTTTTCGCAAATTTCTCTAAATATTTCAGTATACGTTACAAAAACTTCAAAATAGGATGCTCTTATTATTAGTAGAAATAAATCCTTATTGCATAAATATTAATTCTGATATTTTTTTCACGGTTCCCATAAAATTTAGTCATGCGACTTTAATGAAACGCAATGAATTTATATTTGTTTTATGAGCATTTCTTCTTCTAATAATGAGTACATCCTATTCCTGAAGTTGCTGTAGCTTATCATCATCACGTCCTGTATGAATAGGTACCATCTTTAATGTTTAAATAAAATAATAAATAATTAAAACAAACTATACTTTTCCGAACGCTACCGATAATTACGAGTCTAATTACTTATCGAAAAATTGAGAAGATCATCGATTTCGCAGGATTACTACTACAGGAGTAATAAAAAATCAGTATCAAGTGCGTCGGCGCAAACCAGTGGTTCCATACCTCTGAGGGCCGGGAGGACTGGAGAAAAATTGATGAGGCGTATATCCAGCAGTGGACGCAAACACGCTGACTGACCGAAATGTTTTCAACTCATTGATTTTATTTAATATTTCTACACGCATATAAAAATCCATCTCTGTATATTTGGAGTGTAGCTGTCAGTAATATTATTTTGGTGTTCGGCGCTACATCGTATTTATCGTTGAATATTCATGCATTAATGAGCGGCTCGTAGCCCAGTGGCGCGGGGACTGGCCTAGCGTACCAGAGGCCTGGGTTCAATTCCAAATTGCACCACTGTCTTTCTCTTTCCGAGTTCGACAAGTGCATTTCGTCACGAATGCGAGCTGCTCCATGGTTCGGAATCCATGTAAATTTGTAGGTCCCCTTCCCCTACTAGGTGGTAGGGTTTAAGCCTGCCCGGGTTGGTACCATCGCATTGGATGAAAAGGTGGTCGAAGCGGCAATGAAAATGTGTCCGTGTTTTCCACCCAGTTCAATGTAGCCGTGCTCATAAAGGGAAGGTCCTGGCATGGCACCTAATTCCTTTGGGAATGTGGTGTATTGGGCTTGGGAGTTGTGTGGTATTAGCCATCCATGTCAGGTCGCATAAAAAAAAATGTTATTCATGACGATAAATAAACTGTAAAGATGATCGCTATGTTAATTTTATTCGAACAAAAACACTGAGGGGAAATTCCCTCTCAGCTCGACGGACCAGTTTCGTCCAGCATTTTCTAGTCAGAGGACGCGCTGTGCACCTCGGTAATTGATAAATTAGTTAATCTGTTACACATTCACTTCGATTAGGGTAAAGCATGGCGCAGATTCAGAGTAGCGCAGCGGCATAGCCTAATTAATTAGCTGGTGTGATTCACCCTACCCGCCGCTATCGGCAAGATTCACCGCCTGGTATATTGGTTTGGTTCGATTATTTGGATGGCTGGGTTGTATATTAATCATAAAGAAATGTAGACAGTGCAGTCGTGTATACGAAGCTAGGGTCCTCGGGCCACTATACTATACATTCATCAGCTATTCAGCCAATCTAATGGAGGCCACGAGACCAATTATTGCGCACATGCGGAGGACCCACTCCTGAATACTCACTGAATCAATAAAAAACTTCCCACCTGCAGGCCTGTTCCTGGAATATTATTTTATTTTAACAAATCATGGGTCTCGAAATCAGCTTTTATAGCGTTTTCCAAAGAAATTTTTTTGACATGTAAAACTGTAAGTCCCCTTCCCCTACTAGGTGGTGGGTTTAAGCCCGCCCGGGTTGGGACCATCGCATTGGATGATTTTCGTGCCACTAATTCTGTGTGGAAGATCGATTACCAGATTACCAAAGTAATATTTGACATATTACTTTGGTAGTTCTAAGGTATACTAAGTGAATTCCTTACCTGAAAACAGTCTTGATTAATCAACTCAGAATTCCCAGAAAGGGCCTCCAGGTCGCTATCGTATTAGCAAAGAAAACCTATTATGTAATACATTATTGTATTGTATCTTAGCAGGTGGCAATAAGAGCTGATTGCAGTGGTGTGAAACATTCGTTTGTACCTACTGTGTGCAAACCGCCTGGATTTAGCTAGTTCTCACTTTTCTGCTTACTAGAAATCTAGACTACAAAGAAACATAATCACATGTTGAAAATGATTTGAAGAAATCACAGCGCCTTTGCGATATCTTATATGGAAAGATAGATTCGTACAAGTAATAATCGTACGTAATATATATTCGCTTCGAATTGGAATGTCTAGGTGAGTGCGCATCTGTTTTGCTTACACGGTTCACTCCCAACCCAAAATTAACGTGGAATTACATTACGAATTTCCCATTTGCCCAGATATCTGCATATTCAAATGGCTGTGTATTGTTCCCGTTGTGATCGGAAGAGGTTTGGGGCTTGAAGTTAAGAGGGATCCAGGGATCCAGCATATAAGACTTCGCCCCTATACCGAAAATCCCCGGACTTATTTTCGAATCGGCATTTGAGTCAAAGCTCCCACTAAGCCCCGGTTGCACGAAGAGACGGCTGAGTTAAACAATGTTCAAACACGTCACTTTTAGTGACCCACATAGAGTTCCTTCCATACTGTCCACACAAAGTGACGTGTTTGATCATGCTTTGACGTTGATTTTGATTTTTTGTCCTTTCGTGCACTCGGCCCTAAGAGATTGTATTGGGCAGTCAGTAGGCCTATTCTTGGAATTACGTGCTCAGGTATCAATAATCTTTCCGTCGAGAAAATCGTTTTGAAAAGCTGTTTTCTCGACCGAATGATTCCGACCGAAAGGCACGGACAAACTGACAGAAAATCCATCAACCACATATTGAGCAATGCTAGCAACTCTAAAAGACCACAGACAATGTATAGTCGGAGGGATTCCTAACTCAAGACAACCACAAAAGGCTAAAAACGTAACGATAATCGACTCAACACCGAGGTTTGAGTAAACTCGGGACTACCGTTTGCAAAAGCCTCGATGGGTTTGACGATTTTATGTATCTTCTAAGTTCCGTAAACGCCTGTTTAGCTGAGAACTCCGACTAGGCCCACATTAACCCAATGCGGTTCGTGTCATTGTATAGCTTGATGATTTTATGAATTGCTACTTAATTTCAAGCTAAATCAATTCAGGTATGAGCAGTGAGGGGAATTATCGACTGTATTTCGTCGTATTTTAAAGCGGGAAGAGCCGTGGGTAGTATTTTTATTTACAAATAAGTATAACGAATTTGGTTATGGTGCTGTCTCTACAAAAAACACAAAAACAACAATCGTTGTTATTAATATTATGTCTGCCTGCAGAACCAATACGGTAAAAATAACTTTTTATTTTTAATTTTACCGTATTGGTTCTGTAGGCAGACATAATATAACGAATTTCGATATTCAAAAAAGTACATGTTTAACAATAATTTAAATACAACAATGTAGGGCCCCGATGCTTTGATTGCTCAAACGGGGCAAATATGAATAAACATTCATAAAAAAAGTTTAAACAAATAATGGGAGCCTCAGAAAAATATAATTATATGATTAAAATACAGTTAAATAATAAATGTATATTTTATATTATAAAATTCTGCTTGGTTATATTTAAAAATAATAAAATGTACTTTCACTTACGCCCTTATGGAAATTTATGTAATCCGGAGTTAACACCCCCTTTAAGGACGGCTTTAGTTGATTAATTAAAATTAATTTTTTTAATGCATTTGCATTGAGGATTTCCGTTTCTTTTGTTCTTAGACTGCTCTACTAAAATTTTGGCAGCAGCATTTACGTCTAATATGGACGAAAAAACAATCATAAACTAGTAAAGTTTCTTTGCGCGTTCTTTTTTACCGAGGTTATCTAATCCGCGGATCAGTTTGTGGCGTCACGTGCTGAACCTTGAGTACAAGAAGTTAAAATAAATTAGTGATGCATCATATTTATGACATATATGAATACTAGCTGCGGTACCAGGCTTTGCTCGGGAACACATAAAAAACTATTTTAGTGAGGGAATAAACCATAACACGTCCACAAAATTTCATAGCAATCGGTTGGGTGGTTTCGGAGATTAGCGCACTGAAAAAAAATGCGCTGTCACTGTTTTAGCACAGTTAAAATTCAATAATTTATGGTAAAGTATTTTTCATTCGTGTATTACGGTAATTATCTATTAATGAGCTAAAACAGTTAATATTAAACAGTTATTTAACCCGATTGAAGAGTGCCGCTAGGTGGAAATAACAGGAGTGACAGATCAGATGATGTTGAAACGGTTATCTTAACTAATTGAACATTACATCTGACTACAAGTTAGGTGTCCAGTTTGCAGGAATTTTAACAGATTGGACAGTACCTTTTCACTGAATATAAGGCGTAAGCAAGAATGAAAAAAATAATAAAGTTAGAAACAGTTTTCACACAGTTAGGTAAACAGTAAGACAAAACAGTTATTGCACACAGTTAGAAAAACAATTAAAATAAACAGTAACATTATTGTTTAAGACTAACTGATTTCACTTAGTTAGAGTAACCGATTTACTTAGTTGGACTTCCTTACTTTCTTTGATTATAGGAATTACAGTAACATTCACTGATTATTATTTTTTGTGCGTGTGTCGTAGTCGTATAGTTATGTTCGCAGCTGTCTTTCTTTAATCAATGTTTCTTTGCTTCATCGTCAATTCTACATACTTATCGTATTCGTTGCTCAAATCTTTTGCTAGAATAGTGGCTCCATTCCCAGAAAATGTCCAATCCACAAATCAATTTGACATCACAAAAAGATAACCTAATTGTTGTTCACATCCACAATACTCGATACTTCAGGCCCGAATTCGACGTTGCAAGGCGGAGGCGGTCGTGTTATTATTAACAAGGTTTGTATGGGCCGCCCTCGAATTGTAGCGACCTTTAGAAACCCCCCCCCCCCATCAAGTGAGGGGGGGGGGCGAAAGGGCCCGATATCCCGGGGATATTAATGAGAAGAACTTGACGATATTGGAAATAATTTTTGCTTCACGTTTTAATTCACTTGTTTGCATTGTGTTTTATTTTTTAGGGTCACCGCTAAACTGACCAGCCTGCGTACAAAAAGGCGCTCGACTACTTGGATATTTTTCAATAAGTACCGTTTTTTTTCTTAGCGATTAGAATTATTTTCTGGAAAAATCGCTTCCAACTCGAAGGCCATGCCTGGTATGCTCCGAGCACTTTGACTTAACTGCAAATTTTCTGCAAATAAAAGGAAGTGTTGCTATGAATGAAGTCAACTATTACGATACCTCAAATAAACTTAATTACCAATTAAAATGCTCTCCGTTTTGTGGATGGTGTGAATATGTGGTGTGGTATTAAAATGTTTTTTTAATTTAACATGCCGAACTATAGTTTTTTTCTAGATTTTGAGAAAAAGGATATTTTATGTAGCGATTTGAGTTCAATAATGTCAATCTACCCATCACACACGGAAAGTTAGGCAAGATTATGAGAACTATACGGCACAATTATTTCACTTCTCTACAGCCAAATATCTCTTCATACGTACTCTACGATTACGGGTTGGGGTACGTCCCACACGCTTCACAAAATAATTTATCAATTATTCCCGGTACGTTCGTCTAGACGCAATAGATGTACACGCTTGCGGTTCGTGTGAAGTTTTTACATGTCGATTTTGAAAAAGTAAAAATCTATCTATAACTATTAAAAGTCTTCAGATGTATAAGTCTTAGAATTACTAAGACAGAAAACCCGAAGGGATGTACATTAAACCTCGCTTTTCTTGTTAACAAGGTCAGGATACAATTTTACGAACGACCTTTGAAATGAAGCCTCCGTCTGAAGCTTGAAATCATGAAAGGACCAAATTTCGGGCATTAGGGTGGAAAAATGAGAAATGTTATTTGTGTATTCAAAAATAATATCTTAAAACTCCTTTTGTGCGTGCTTTACAAAGTGTTGGTAAATTTATTTAAAGAACTTGCAGAATAATACATATTGGAGGTCATTTGCTCTTGATTTTTTTAATGAATAATGCCAGGATCACCATTTATTGTTAGTCCTAACATTATTAATATTCATTTTATAAAAAAAAAAGTGTAAAGAGAAATTTGTAAAGTATATCTCTTAGTTTTTTAGAACATGGTAATTTTCAATATGGCTTAACGTAATTTTGTATATGGTTAAGTATTGTTGATAATTTGATAAATAACAATACGCAAATGACAGCTTCACGTAATTTTGTCTATGGTTAAGTATGGTTGAAGTTTTGATATTATGCTATTATGGCATTATTTTATGTAGCTGGATATGGATAGCAACCAAACTAACTGTCAGATATTAATCACACACCACGTGGGAACTAAGTGCCATTTCAGGACCTTCCTTATGTTGCTCGGCTTTCTTTTCTCGGTTCTTCAACAGGCCATAAATCTCTTTGCACATGTTCCCAATTTTATTTTGTCCTATATAAAGTCCAGCAGCTAGCAAATATGCTAGGTTATCTATAGAGAGAGAGAGTAAAGAAGGCCCTTTTTATTAAAATATTTTCGGATGGACAGTGATGTAAATCGCTTACTTGTTTAAGTTGCCAGTTGACTTCTGACTGGACGACGTGTCGGAAGTCCTCCAGGTCGCGCCGCGAGTCCTGAAGAAGTCCACAATGCGGTGGACGAAGCGTCGACTTAAACAAGTAAGCGATTTATAACACTGTCTATCTATGTTTTAATAATAATATGTAACAACAGTGAAAGTCTAAATAAACATAAGGAAGGACGTTATTTAGTCGCTGTCATCTATAATACGAATCTAAAAATAACAGATTGTTTTACCATCATCCCGAAACTAACGTATAATATTAATATGATAGTTGGTTTATGTCATGGAATGGGGATATGCACGTGTGTTTAATATTATTGTTCTCATTCTAAGTTTTAGATTTTTTATTGATTACAAACTTGACGACAATGCACTTTTTACGGCAGCTAATTGAAGTGACTTGGTCTGAAATAAATGTATAAGATAACAACGTATGCATCTGTATACTATTCCGGGAGGTCACGACATTTTTGGTCACGATAAGGTAAATGGCTGAATTTGGGTTCACAGGTTAGAGACCAACCCTCTGATGCTAAATATGTCGGTCTGCCTGTTCCCAGTGGTTGCGTTATCTAGATTGGCTATATAAAATAGATATTGAAATGTACCTGCTGATGAATGTATTTATTTTCTAGAAACATTGATACCTATTCATTATGCAACAATAACCAATCGATTTTTTAATTAAATACTTAAATATACCTAAATTTATATCTGTAACCTAAATCGTCTATAACTTTGAAATGCAATCAAATATTTGTTCAGTTTTTGTATTGCTAACAAAGTATGTACTGATACTTTCATGCTTCGTCATTTGCATACATTTACCTTATAATAAATATTTTTTGTCACCATATCTACATTTTAGGCGCGTTATCTACTTAACGCAACCACTTGGATTAGGCAGACTGACACATTTAGCTTCAGAGGGTTGGTCTTTATCTCGTGAACCCAGTTTCAGCCATTTACGTTATCGTTACCATTTTTGTCGCGACCTCCTAGTCTATAGGGTAAGATCGCAGCGAGCGTCGTAGAACTCAAAGACAATAGCGTGGCCCCTTCTAGAGAAGAACGATAAATGCGTAAACGCCAAATTAGATGACAACTGGGACCAGGGGCTATAAGCCGAGTCGTACGCGTATTTTTTATAGAACCGACTTGCACCGGTCAATAATTACCTGCACCTACAAGTCGGGACCGGTTGACCTGCACCGATCAATACCGACCTGCACCTACAAGTCGGGACCGGAAAATCGGCTTCTTTATGCAAACACCAGTCCTCAAATACGTGCATACGCAAAAATCCTACCATTCGAAAAATTCGAGCGTGTAGACCACATAAATCTAGGCACAAATGCGCGACTTAGAACATATTACTTGAACTGAAAAAGATTCAACTCGCGTTATATTCGCTCGAAGTTCGAAAGCGAGCATGCCGCTGCATGTAGACATATTTCAGCGCTTTTAGTAACCTATGTCGATTTGAAAATTTCCGCAAGTTTCCGCTCTGATTTTCCGACGAAGCGTTTATCACTCCTGAAGCGAATCAGGCTTGGGCGTGCGGGAGGAAGGGGGATCAAGACGTATTTTTTGCTCTAGCAATAAATAAAACCGGTGTGCAACAACTGTGTACAGCAACTAGACTATGAACTACGGTCTATCAGTACGTTGTAACTCTTTACCACAACGGGTGTGACATAATGGGTGGATTGGTATTCTTTGGATATTTTTTCCATTAAAAATATGAGTAGAAATTAATGCTCTGTGATATTTTTATCAATTCGCTGTTTTCATGCTTGATTTTTTCAGTAATGTTTTTCTTAGGGCTGATTTTTCAATAGTTTCATAAACAGCCAGATAGCTATGCGACGGATTATATATCCGGCGGATATAGTAAGTCCATATGTTTACTAGTAAAATTATAGTCAGATAATTGTGATAGAATATATAATTCTCCGGCCGTGACTATCCGTATTTTGACAAACATGAATTTGTACTCTCAGTCCGATAAGAACTATCTGAGGATTGAAAAATCGGCCCTTAAAGACATAAGACATGGATGTCTAACACCACACTCACCGTGCAATACATTTTGTTATTAGCCCAACACACTGCATCCCCGTTAAGATAAGATATTTTATTTACTAGCATGGCTGCATTAAAGTGGATGGAAAACAGGAAAAAAAAATTGCCACGCTCTTATTTTTATCCAATGCGTTGGAACATTCCGGACAGACTCAGCATCGAAAGAGTGGCAGTAGAGAAATGGAAACAATCGTTTTACGTGAAATCCAAAAATTTTTACAACTCGCATTTGTGAAATAAACTCGGAAATCAATGAAAGAGTGCATGAATGGCCCGAACCCCACACCCCTCGCCCATGAGCGCTGTTAACGCAGTGTTGTCTTAACTCCGAATATTTATCTGTTCCTATTGCATATCCCTTAAAATTAATAAACTAATGTAAATAACGTTTTGTATTTTCAACCTAAAATTATTTTTGTAAACGATCTTTTATGTCGTTATCTTTAGACCAATTCTTGGAATTCCGTGCTCAGGAATCAGGAATAGTTCAGTTGAGAAAGGTATAGCGGCTGCGACGGAAAACCTCCGTCCGTATGTTACAAATATTCTAGTGCGGCACCAGCGCAACCTCAAAGTTTCATTTTGTTTTAGTGTTATCGCAGCACTCCTCACTCACGTACGAGATGAGCAGCGCGACTCCTCACAATTTAATATATTATAAATTTATTGATAGGTAGGTACTTGCTGAAAACCAGCACCTTGCAGTCAACTCAACTCAGGTAGTACTGGCCGCTTAGGATTATGCTGAGCTAGCACCTTTTGGTATACAAATACCTCATTAGGATGCATCAAATGTATACTAGTTTATATTTAAACATTTCTAAATTGTACCTAATTGTTGTTTTTGTTGCCAACAAATAATTTGAACTTGAAACATTTTGAAATACCGAGCTCCGTAATATTTCCGCCGAAAAAATCGCTTTGAATGATTCCTGATGCTGGAGCTTTTCTCAAATCATTTGGTATTTTTTATTTTTGCCTCATTTAGAAAGTATACCAGTCCGATTAGTTTGTGGACTTGTTTCCTACGGATAAAGAACCTGGGATTTCCGAATGGCTAGAACAATAATCAAACGCGAAAAGTGTTATTTCCAATAGCAATAACACCGACGCCCCGGCGTTCGGCTCCTCAACGTCGCGAGGGACCGAAAGTTATTTCGCGCTGCAGCGACCGGCTAAAGATCCTAAACGAACACGTCAAGTTGCGCGCAACGGCGGAGGGGCGGCGGATGCCACGAGCAAGGAAGAACGGGAGCGGCGACCAGTCAGGTCGCTCACGAATTCGATCACTCCTGAGCCGGTAGTCTCAGTTCTCACCAAAATTGGCGTTTACGTAACTTCGAAGTTACGTAAAAGCGTCAAACTTCATACAAGTTTTTACTAGATAGTCTGTGGTTTTACTTCTTCAAGCTGTCAAAGTCAAACTCGGACTTCCGATTTGTATGAAAACGCGGAGTCGACGTAAACGGCAACGTCGACGTATTTACGGCAACGTTGAGTAAGCTGTCAAATTAAACTCGGACTCGCAAATGGTAGTTCGCTTAACGCCCACTGCGCGCGCTCTTCAATTTCTCCATACATTTGAAAACGCCAGTCGATCGGTTTGCCGTAAACGCCAATTTAGGTGAGAACTCAGACTGACCACTCTGATGTCCTGAGTTCCAACGACACGTAAGAACTGCACAGGAGGCCATTTGGTGAAGCGGACTTACCAACTATCAGTCCATTATCACTAATACGGTGTGTTTAATTTACATGATCGCCGTATGGAATGGTCCTTTGCAACATTTTGACAAAAAACATGTCAAAAATAAAGTTGTGTTTAGGTAGGTCCGTCAGTGCTATGACAGATCGAATTGTAATTTCCTGTAGGAAGTGGCCGACCACTTCCCTGCGATAGCCACTTTAGGTAAAGGCTTCACTAGAAATCGAGTGTCAGTTTGCTTGTCGACCTAGGTACCACGTTTTTGCAATTTCAAATCGGCAAGATTTGAGTGCGTGTGTACAAAAGTGAAGTGTCTGCGACGATGCACGGAGAATCCAGTCAATATCCAGCAGATGCCGACTAGCGAGCGCCGAGAGTAGTGAGGTGAGGTGAGTAGTACATGTCTTGGACTTGTCAATAGGCCGTATAGGCTTCGGCCATTCGAAAATATTTATTTTCTTGATGACGACCACTGAACTCAAATTGTGAGCTTTTATTTTTGCTCATTTAATCCAGTCACAAAATTTTCCTGAGCACTTTACTGAACTCGATTGCAGGAGCTTTTTGTTTTTGCTTATTCGAAAAAAAAACGATCATTCTACCCAAATTGGCTGCATGGGTTTTCCTTTTGCTCATTCCATGTTTTTATTGAAAAAACGGGGTGGCCAACTTTTATAAGCCTAGGGAGGCCAAAGTCTAGGCTGAGATAAATAGTCGTAACAAAAACTAAGACTAACGGAAAGTAGTTCTTTGTGACGTCACTTTGACACATTTTGTATGGACCAAATCTCAAAGCAATGCCAATTGACGTCACAAAGTACTATTTTGCGTTAGCATTAGTTTCGGTGACGACTATTTATCTCAGCCTAAGTCCGGCTCTGCCTAGTTCTAGCTACATTCAGTAGGTTAGGGTTTTCATCCTGTGATCCGGCGGGTTAGGGCGTTCATCGAACAAGTGAGTACCGCCCGCGAACAACGTGGCTACGCTGCTGGTCGTCTTTACCATGGAGAATGCTCGTCGGAGCTGCATAACGCTGTTCCTCCGTCCCCTATCTACCTTTTCCCAAAGCGTAACAGGGAGAAAATGCACAAATTCCACAGTCCACATTCCGAAAATAAGAACCCACCGATCCTCTAGATCCTTTATCTATAGGGTCGGTAAACGATGAAATGAACTCCCTTCTGAGGTGTTTCCCCCAAATTACGACCCGGGGTCCTTCAAACGTGGTGTGAAGAAGCACTTGACCGGCCGGCATGTTTTTCGCAGCCCCCCTGAATGATCGAAAACCCATGGGCGTCATCGGGCACCTTCAGATCCTGGCGTACGCCATATGCCGCGCTTAAAATAAAATAAAAAGTCGGGATCGCCACTCCGGTCCATCCATGCCCGATGGGCGGGTGCGGGGGTAGCGCGGCGGTAGGGCGGAGCTGCGGCGGGGCGGGGAGCGGCGAGGCGCTCCCACGCCCGCGCCGTCCACGCTTGATTTATCTGACGGCGCCGAGCGACGGCGACGCGCTGGAAATCGATGGCAAACGTATAAACCCACTTCCTTTCCGCCCGTTCGACTAACACCCTGCCCCGCAACAAACAAACAAGATGCCTTCCTACACCATGTCAAAACGTATATGACACTGATAAAAATAATCAGTGAATCTTACTGTAATTCCAATAATAACAACCGTCTTGCAACGTTAAAATAAAAGCAACTGAGTAAAAATGTAACTGAGTGAAAACAATTAACCTTAAACATTAAGCCCCGGTTGCACGAAGAAACGGCTGAGTTAATCAATGTTCAAACACGTCACTTTTAGTGAAACGCATACTGTCCACACAAAGTGACATGTTTGATCATACTTTGACGTTGATTTTGATTTTTTGTCCTTTCGTACACTCGGTCCTAAATGTTACTGTATATTTTAATTGTTTTTTTAACTGTGAGAAAATTGTCTCTAGCTTTAGTATTTTTCCATTCTTGCTGTCGTCTTATATTCAGTGAAATGGTAATGTCCAATATTTTAAAATTTCCGTATTTCTTGAAACTGGACAGTTGCACGCCTAATTTGTAGCCGTAATGTTCAATCAGTTAATATTTCAAAATCATCTGATCTGTCACGCGTGTTATTATCACCAAGCGGTACTTTTCAACCGCTTAAAATATTTTTTTTTTTTATGCGACCTGACATGGATGGCTAATACCACACAACTACCGTTATGATATCAGCCCAATACACCACATTCCCGAAGGAATTAGGTGCCATGCCATTATTCATTTTAAAGTAATGAAAAAAATAAGAGAAAAACAAAAGACGTAATTTAAGGATGTTGGTGGATCATGTTGGCCAAAGGCTGAGGGAAACGAATCGAGTGTATAGGGTACTTAATTGATCATTTCATAAAAACAATAAAGATTCTACAAAAATAATTTTAAATATCTGTGATTTTAAGGAAATCAATTTTTACTTTGACGGCTTACCGCGCGTGTGAAGAGCAGGACGTGCTGCTCGACGTATCGGAGCCTCACATGGGCTCCGTCTTCAGGAGAACGTGCCTGTCGCGACGGAGGTAGGCACGTTACTGGATACTCGCCGCTTTGCTTCACTTCATGGAGCCCATGTGAGGCTCCGAAACGCCGAGCAGCACGTCCTGCTCCTCACACGCGCGGTAAGCCGTCAAACTAAATATTGTAGTTATGCCCCGCGTAAGTTTTGAAATATTAAAATCAATTGTTATTTAAATATTAGTGCACTTTTAGTTAATTACATCAGCACATTTTTTTAGGTTAATCAATACTAGTAATAGTAAAAAATACCTGTTTTATGTACAGTATTTTTTATCGTGATATCAAATATCAAACCACCTGTCCAAGATACTAGCCCAACACACCATTTGAGAACTAGATGCCATGCCAGGACATTCTTTATATTCCACGGCTACATGCACTGAATGAAAAACACGGAAAGCTTTCATTGCTGCCTCGACCATCGTTCATTCAAATCAAAGTGAGTGTGGCAAGATTAATCTAGTAACACCTAACAACCGTTTTGGGTGTAATCTTAACCACGAACGACGAATCCCTTAGTCGCTTCTTACAAGGAAATAAATGCAGTGAGATCACTTGTATTTTTTTAAGATCTAGAAATCACTCAATATATTTTTAATTACCCACTTAACAGCACATATAATTTTATTTCTATTAAATATATGCATTCGATTTGAACACAATTAAGTCGTAACGTATAAAGTAAACGGACGCGTATTCGAGCACTACGACATTCGGCTCCAATGAGCGCTCTCCAATTTACGGCCGGAACCGCCGCCATCTTTTGTTCTGTTTTCAAACAACACTCGTGACGATTTCCGTTGGCTTGTTTCCGGGGAGCTGTTGGCTCACACGCTCCGCGCAGCCGGCAGATTTGTTAACAGTAGTGCGACGATGTTTGCTCAGTCACTGCTCTGGATTAAACTGGCGGCACCGAACACGTTTGTCATCGAGTTATTTTTGCTTACCGCATACCGTGGCTATTGTTAACTTTGTAGAAGACACAAGTGGACAAGAGTTTTAAGTTTCGAAAGACAAATTCCTCAAATTATAACTGTATTGTAGTCAATTGAGGAAATATTTTCCTCAATTAGCTACAATCCCTCGGACTCGTCAATTAACAAGACGGTTCGACCTCCGTGAAAGAAGTGAAAACGATAAAAATTTTCTTCATAATTTTTATTTTGTTTTTGTTAACAGATCGACACAAAGAATCAAACACTTAACATTACTAATTTGACATATTTGAATAAAAATAATGTGCACATTCTATGAGATGTCAATACAATATGCGTAAATATTACATTATTATTATTATTATTATTATATGTTTTATACATTAGCAGCTACAAGCTTATGCGTGTATTTTAATTATTTAGTGCACTGTATTCATATTTGTAATAGTAAAGTTTTTTTTTAAGTTTAATTTTTTATTTATTGTTTCTCGTTTTTGATATTTGTCCAATTTGTTTTTAGAACTGTAAAAGTACTAAAAGCACTTATTACAGAGTAAGCACTTATCACTTCTTCTGGCAATTTGTTCCAAGTGTCAACAACTCTGTTAGATAGGAAGTGCTTTCTCGGGTTTGAAGTAGTATTATTGCGGATAAGTTTCAAGCAGTGTCCTCGAAGTCTCTCATTAGTATTTTTTGTATACATTGATTTAAGACTTGGTACATTGTAGTGTTCAGTCAGGATTTTGTAGGTCTCAATTAGGTCTCCTCGCTGCCTTCTTTTTTCCAATGTAGTAAGACCAAGAGTGTCAAGGCGCTCTTCATATGATTTGTGCCTGAGGAACAACACCATTTTTGTTGCGCGTCTCTGAACCTTTTCCAATATATCTATATCCTTTTTGAAGTAGGGGCTTCATACTTGATATGCATATTCCAGAAGGGGACGTACAGTCGTTTCCTCTCCATTGTATACACTAGAAAGAGAAGGAATTCCTAAGTCCCTTTTACTCTTTGGTTGACGTCAGCATGGCAGAGGGGGATGTCAAATTGGTCTCTATTTCCGATGTATAGATTTCAGACGAAACGACTGTACATCAAACTAAATAATGAATAATCTATAAACAAGGGAAACCAACTAGCGATAAAAAAAGTTTTAAAGATTTAAATGTATTTATGTATGTCGATAATACGGACCAAAAAATGCTAGCACATATACAGAATTGACAAGAATAAAATAGTTATATAACCATGGGTAACTAACACATTCCTGAAAGACCTCGGTGGTAATGCCAGCAAAGTTCCTCGTATTAAGCGCGACTCCGTGGAACTGGGTGATTTTCATTGCCATTTTTCATTTCCAATTTGAATGCTGCCATTACAGCCAGGGTGTGGCCATAACTTAGACCTAGTAAGTAAGAAAAAAATATAATAATCAAATGCAACCCTTGCTGTGTTGTTGTTACGAGCAATAAAAGGATAGACTCCCTGCTTGCGCATATGATCTGCATCCCTTTCATTCAAGCACTCTTCCGAAGTGAAGGAGCTCAGGCCAAAAGAATTTAAGAAAGAAATTAGGACACTTTTAATCGCAAAAAGTTACTATAACGTGAGCGAAGCTCTAGAAGATAGTTATTTAAGTACCTAGTCATAATTCTAGTCATTGTATCGTTATATTAATCATTTTATCGTTTTAGTTATAATTTTGTCTTTAATTTTAATATGTATTAATTGATTTGTATTTTGACATAAAAATGACTATTAAATTGTAAATTGATTTATTGTCTTCTGGCTCAAGTAATGTTCTGTAACTTAATGTAATCTTATATATATAGTTTTAATTGGAAAATAGTGATCAAACATTTAAATTCTATATTGAAATCTTTGACGAAGGCTATTTTTTGCTCGAACTTTTATAACTAACTGAACTAAGTCTACAAATATCATGTATGTTCTTTTGACGCATCCAAGTGTGCATAGTCACCATAAGGAAAAACGAAATAAATAAATATTGTGGAAACATTGAGGGCCTATTTTACGACCATTCGATAAAGTTGTCATTAGCTATCAAATATCAAACTCTAACAATTTGCAAGATATGCCAAAAGTGTAGACATAAAACAAGTTATTTAACGGGACTGAACTGGCTATTAAAACGATTATTTGATGCTAAAATACAGTCTCTAAAGAACTATTTTATAATAAAAAATCTGGACTTATATTAAAAACACATACGGTACATACCATTATATATTCTATAGCTAATGTGAACTTTATCGAGCGGTGGTAAAAAGGCCCCAACACTAGACAAATTGTCAGCAAGCAGAATTCACAATGCTTGCAACCGTAGAAACAGTGATATTTACTACCTACCCTGAATCAGCTGCAGAACTTTTGAAATGAAGTGCTAAATATCTTCTCTTTGAGAACCTGTACAATGGCAGCATTAAAGTCTACATGGTACGACACCGTATTTTATGAGTATTTCGACATGTCCGGGGTACACATTTCATTACTGCATATCTCAGAGTATCCTGCTCGTTCGTATACGCCTTATGCTTCTACAATCAGCGTGCGGCAAAATCCCTCTATTCTCTTCGCACCAGTTTGAGTAGATAAACCTAACAGCTGGAGCTGAATTCTCGGCTCAAATAAGCTTAATCTGCATATTAACGCTCGAGTACTCATGTCATATTAATACATGAATTATTACAGAGACGACAGACAGACACGCGTTCTCAGAATTAATTAGTGCATTTAGTTAGGCGGTAATGCAATAACACTAGTATGTTAGTTACTTCAACCTCATGGGGCTGCCGACAAGTGAAGCGAATGTTAATAATTTGCTAGAGAGAGTTAATTATTATATTATAATGACATGCCGCTTGTATTACATACACGTTAACATCGCTAACTGCTACGAACGTGCCATAAGGTATACATAAAATTGTTTTTTGAATTTTCCTTCTTCTGGTATGCCAGTCATTTTCATATTTCATTTATTCATACAAAAAAAAACATACAGTTGAATTGAAAACCTCCTTTTTTTGATTTCGGTTAAGAAGGCAAAACTTTTGGAATGGCGATGGCATTTACTGTTCTAACCAAGTAAGTACTGAGATCCAATTAAGGATTGAAGTTTCTTCGACTCGAGACGCCTACATCACAGATCCTTTCACTAAATCAGTCGCCACAGAAACTAGCGCAGTCAGCGGCCCGCACGAACTCGCCGAAGGCTTGACATGTTTTCGCTTCTCGCATGCTCGGCGACCATCGTGCAGCGAGTCGACTTCCGGTTCGCACTGGACTTCCGGTTCGGCCACGCCGGAAGTGGCTGGAATTAGAGCTCCATTCGACATTCTTCTCGTGCCGACGTGGTCCGGTGACTCTGAACTTGTGCGGGGTGTTATACCAAATGTTTCCTATGCTTTGAAATATTGAATTTATAGGTAGTTTTTACATTTTAACTAATTATAAAATTACCTCTACATAGTTATAGTTTAAAATCTAGACTTCAGTGAGCCTCGTGCTGTGATAATGACTGATAATTAACTAGTCATGCTTTAATTTTATTAAATGTAAATATTTGACGATTCCGTGTGTTCTCTGCGTCTCAAAGGGGGATAAATAAATACAAATACGCGCAATCGCACAGCGTGTATTAATATTTATACAAATTGAACAAAAAAAATATCTAAATTAAAAATAATTTAAAATGTGTTACATGTACCATGCTTTCCTACAAGGCCCGTTTTTGTATACGTTTTGGTTTAAGTTGAGTATTTCGTCTCATTCACCGTCACAAATGTTTGTGTGAAACACAATTTTACTATTTAGTCTCCTTTCAAATGCAGGATCTTTAGGAATCAGATAAATACATTTTAGTGATAAGAAGTACTCGTTTTTGAAGCAGAAAATAATTAAGTCAGCCAAGTTTTCAAAACAAATCCATATACGCATATACTCCCCATTTTTTTTTAACTGAATGCTCAAAATATTGTTTGCCAATTTTTTTGTATATCTAATAAAAATAAGTCTCATTTCTCATTTAATACGAAAATATTCTCATTTTTATTGAATAGAGTGGCATAAGCATTCAACATGAAACGAGGCAATTAAAAACATTGTATTCGGAGGTAAGCAACTTACTAAAAGGCAAAGAAAAACTCATGAAGTTAATTTGAGAGCGCTGACGACGCAATTTTCGGAGAAGAAACCGAGAAGTGTCTACCCCTAAACACTACTCGGACTGGATTCTTTAAAAAAGTATTTGCTTCTCTGTCTTACACCGCACACGAGATAGAGACGGCGGCGTTAATATAAATTGGTCGACCTGAAAGAGAATTTTCATGATTTCGGAAGTATCAGTGTGGGCAGCTACGAAAGATAGAAAGTTTAATTGCAGGCTGTCGAGACAACTTTGGAGAAAGTAACAATTTACGACGGTGAAATATATTTTTATAATGTTTTTATCGGCCAGAGGAAAATTAAAAGAAGGACGCTGTTAGATCACGATTGTCAAGTTTTTGACAACGAAATTAAACGCTCTCGGAACGTAAATTAATAAAACGGCTTTTGCACGAGATTAAACGCGTACTTTTTTCGTATTAAGTACTTTGCTTTGCGTAAATAATGATATTAATTAGAATTCACCGGTGATTTTAAAGAAAGGGTATGTATAAAACATACATAGCATCACGCCGTTTCCCCGGATGATGTCTAGAGACGGGGAAGTCAAATCATGAGGTTTAATTTGTTTTATGTTATGCGCTTTGTGTGAATAATTCGACTGTTCAAAGTTAAGAACTTCTATTTTATGATAGCAAACAAGAGAAGAAAAAGACAAGAAATTGTTTTAAAATGTTGTATGTTTTTATTAATACATATTCGGATTATCTCCAGAACATAGCACCAATTTAATTCTTAACTATTTTATCGGCGGAGTAGACAACCACGCATATTCTGTATTGAACTTGGCGCCCTGTTTCACATTTATGTTTTGGATCGATAGCGTCTTACTTTTCTAGCTTATTGAACAAGCATGCATGTTCTTCATGCATGACTACAGATGCTACCAATCTTACCCTTGCGAAGTATCACGTGTGCCTCACTCGATGTTTCGAAGACCTGGTTTTTCAATAAAAACGCTATAGAGGTTCCAGTAGGTGTAATGGTTTTATACCAAGATATTGAGCGGCTCGTAGCCTAGTGGCGCCTAGCGTTCCAGAGGTCTGGGTTCAATTCCTGCACCACTTTATTTATTTTTCTAAGCTCGATAAGTGCATTTTGACACGAATGCGGGCTGCTCCATGGTTCGGAATCCATGTAAAACTGTAGGTCCCCTTCCCTACATTGGATAAAAAGGTGGTCGAAGCGGCAATGAAAAATTGTCCGTATTTTCCATTCAGTTAAATGTAGCCGTGCTCATAAAGGAAAGGTCCTGGCATGGCACCTAATTCCTAATGTGGTGTATTGGGTTAATATAATAACGGTAGTTGTGTGGTTTTAGCCATCCATGTCTGGTTGAATAAAAAGAACATGGTGGATTTCAAGGTCAAGGAGCTACCATTGTGGCGTCATTGTGGCGACGGGTCGAACCAGGACTGCCGTCAGCTGCGCCCCTCTGGCCTGTAGTCCACCGCCTTCTCGACAGAAGACTGCGTCGGCCCTCTCCGTCAGGCCTTCAACCCCTTCTCCTCCTCTTTAGTCCAGGGCTGGGCACCTCTTGCTCCCAGCGAAGCCCTTATCCATCAACAGTTTTTTGAAGGCCTTGCTACCAGGCTGCTGGACGGAACCATAGGTTCCACAGCGGCTCGGTAGCGAGGGTTTACTTAATGAACAAATACTAAGCTCACCTGAGCTCCAGAAGTGTCTCGGTATAATAGTCAAAGACAAACTTATTATGCCAGCTGGGAGATGGCCGTGGAATCATTTATGGAATTCCTTAAAATTCCTAATTTCTGTAAATCTCCCTGAAGAAGACACTTTTATAATTTAAAACATTTACTAATGTTATTACCGCAAACATGAAAATTCAATTGAATTTCCTACGAAGTTAACATAAGAATCTACAGTATTTTAAATAGAATTCGAACCACGGAAAGCCTACTACTGTTTTTCCGCGTACAATTTGATATGTTTAAATATAAAATAAAATTCCTAGTAACCACCCGTTTCACAATAACTTAAAAGTTACAAATTACTCTACATAGGTCTGTATTTCTTATAGCCTTACACATCCATGCAAAACCTGCTACCTAAGCTGACTTCAGCGTGTCTTTCCACAAAAGCAAATTTTCGAAGGACTCGCAAAAAGCAGCGTCGGCACAAAAAGGGTGTTTACAGGAGGCAGGGCGGATCCGTCGGTGGGCGGCGACGGGCGGCGGAGGGCGGCGCGGCGCGGTGCTGTGAGGTGAAAGCGCTTAGCAACAAATTATTGTTTTTGTTGGCCCTCCCTCGGCGATAGTTCAAACGATACGTCTGTTTTTGGTGCCGTGATACACGTGGAGAACGTAGGGATGAGCTGCAACATTTTTAACCGACTTCAAAAAAAAAGGTGGTTCTCAATTCGTATGCATTTTTTTTGTTGTATGTATGTTACTCGCTAACTCCGCAAATTGTCAACCGATTTGAATAATTGTTTTTCTCATTAGTAATTTATATCTAAAGGATGGTCCTTTCATAAATTTTTGGAAAGAATACCACTTCCAAGGGTGGGGAATACTAAAAAGAGTGAAAAAATAACCGTTTTAAAATGCTTTAAACCGACTCCACGCACCCTCGAATGGAAGGTGGCACAAAAGCACAGATGGGTCCATCATACATTTTCAGGGTGCTTGGAGTCGGTTAAATGTTTTTTAAAAGTGTTATTTTTTTCAATATTTTTAGTATTTCCGCATGAGTCCAAAAGGCAGCGGAGAAGTTGCAAGGTGTATTCATAACATTTATCTATTTTAGGTAAGCAGCAAATTCACTACTTTAGGTATATAACTATGGAGATAGGATTAACCACGCGTAAGGACCCTGCCACCCTGTTATCATTGCTCTCCGCTAAAGCTATCCGAGGCTATTAAACTTGTTTGATAACACTTTATCACAAACACATAACTTGTCTCGACGGGCCGTGATCGGACACCAGGGCGTGTCATCTTCAATAAATTAAAATAAAACCCCTATTTACACATAGTTACAGTCGATGCCATAGTATTATTAAATGAACGATGGTCAAAGCGGCAAATTGCTGAAGTTTAAGGAAGAAAGGTCCTGGCATCGCAGCTTGTTTCTATTTAATTTAAGTTAATTTATTTATTCCACTTCTGGTTGTCAAACTATACTAAGTCATGTCGCAATTTGATTGATCGGCGGATTCGATCAAATCAGTGAACAAGAACCCGCAAAGAAACTTCACTGGTCTATAAGTTATGAACTTTGTTTCGTCTTTTTTATGAATGAATACCTAAATGCTTCTGCCAAACTTGAATTTTTGGTAGAACGGTCTAAGAATAACCTATCCTAACCTAACCTAACCTAACCTATGAACGAATAACCTACTAAATATGATATTGAGTATTTATTGCAACTTTATTCGTGTGTAAACGCCTTCGTTAAGTAAACAGCTATGTCGGGTGTTGTCCTCATATCATGATAACAAGTATGACATTAGCCATTCGTGTCTAGTTCCAAAAAATACTAGTGCTTTGACTATGTTCAACAACACTATTCAGACAAAAGTAGGTAGGCAACCCACGCGTCCCAACTTAAACGGCTTACTTCCAGGAGCGCTAGATACAGAGAGGTTCCTTCGGGACGACGAACGGGAGTAGCGGCAGCGTAGTCACGAGTTAGTGTAAATGCATTAACTTTAGTTAGTTCGCTTACGAATTCGGGACGCACACCATGGTATGTTCGACGCATTGAATATCACCCTGTGAGGTTCTTACTTATTCTAACGTATCGTTGGAGTTCGATAACATCAAGAGTGAACCGACTAGCCAGCGATATCGTCACTATGTATGATCACTAAAAAGTAGCTACGATGCCGCCACACGAGTTAGTCTCGGTCGCCACGCCCGTTCGCCCTTACTGTATGAATGTAGCCGTCTGTGGTGTGTTGGGCTTAGCAGCCAGGGACATAAAAAATAGAAATGTTTTGACTACACTTACCAACACTATTTGGACAAAAAGTAACCCACACGTCCCAGCTCAAACGGCTTACTTTCAGGACTGGTGGATATCGCCCGAAGGCGAGCGGATTTAAGCCTTTCTGCACACGATTTCCCGCGGCTATTTTTGAAAGTAATGATCAAAGCAGACCCTCCGTAACGATTGAGCCGGCAATACTGCGGACGGCCGGTGCTAATAATGGTTTGCTTTTGACACGGGAATTTAAAGACATTGTCCCACCTATTTTATAGGGATTTTGAGAAAAAAATGTTGTAGAAATACAGAATTACAATTAATATTATTATTTCGGGAGGTCACGACATTTTTAGTCACAAAATGTAAACGGGTGAATCTGGGTTCACAGGTTAGAGACCAATCCTCTGATGCTAAATAGGTTGGTCTGCCTGCGCCAAGTGGTTGCGTTAGCTAGATTGGCTATGCAAAATAGATGTTGTTATGTACCTGCTAATGAATTTACTGATTGTCTGGACATATTGGCGCCTACTTATTATGTAACAATAACCAGTCGGTTTTATAATTTAATACTTAAATATACCTAAAGTTATATCTGTAACCTAAGTCGCCTATGACTACGAAATCTAACCAACGATTTGTTCAGTTTTGGTATTAGTAAGTAAATATGAACTAATACTTTCGTGCTGCGTTATTTGCAGCCATTTGCCTTATCATATATTTTTCTTTTAACAAAAACTACTTTTTCAGGCGCCTTATCTAGGTAACGCAACCACTTGGCGCAGGCAGACCGACACACTTAGCTTCAGAGAGTTGGTATTTATTCTGTGAACCCAGTTTCAGTCATTTATGCTATCGTTACCATTTTTATCGCGACCTCCTAGTCTATTTCGTGTTATCTTAAAGATCTCAAAAAAGTGTTTTAATTCCAAGACTGAAACTCTCTGGGGCTGATCTTGACTAATTTTATTTTTTTCTGTTTATTAAAATTAGAGTGCGATAACTAAATATAAAATGTCTCAACGATGACGTCATACGACAGTTAAGAATGTTTCACTTTCATCACGTTGCTCTATGACAGTACAAACAGGCAACTGTTAATAATAATAATATAATAATAATAATAACGTTTATTGCACGATAAAGTGTACAAAAGGTAGAGCTTAATGCCTAAAGTCATTTTCTACCAGCCTACCTTACAATATTGAGAACAGAAAAGGGTAGGCGCAAATAACAAGAGAAAAAAAAAAAAACAGAACATCTATACAACACATTAAATTTTAAGTACTTAATTATAACACATATAAATAATAATATATATATAAACTGCCTATATCTATAATAACTACTTATATAATACAATATATTAAACTTATAAAATTATTACAAATATATACGCATAATACAATCATATTTTACATATTAATACGTACATACACTAAATATTATAGCATAGATAAATACTTTCACAGTTAGTAATAATGAAACTCACCAAACAGTGGGTAAAAGGTGAGATTTTACGATTTTAGCAGATACTCTTTCAGGTGCGAACGAAAAATCTGGATTATAGGACACTGTCGTAACTCCAGAGGCAATTGGTTCCATGAACGTGCTGCTTGGACGGAAAAAGAATCGCTATAGAAAGTAGAAGAATGTGAAGGAATGGAAAGAAGAAGATTGTCTACTGATCTTAATGGAAGGCCATGTGAGGAAAGGAAAGTAAAACGATCAAAAATATATTTAGGGGCGGAAGGATGATTTAGGGTGCAGTAAAGAAGACACAGGACATGGGATTTCCTACGACGACGAATGTCGAGCCATTTGAGGCGAGACCGGTATTCAGTAATGTGATCGTACTTGCGCAATCCAAATATGTATCGAATGCACAGATTAAGAAGCCGGTCTAACTTATTCAAAAGGTCTTAATTGAGGTCAAGATAGCAGATATCAGCATAGTCTAAAATAGGAATTAAAAGAGATTGGGCTAACATAGTTTTAGTGCTGAACGGAAGGAAATTTTGCAGGCGTTTGAGAGAGTGCATGCTTGCAAACATTTTCCGGCTAACCTCACCAACCTGCTTATTCCAGGATAAAGTGTCATCAATGTAGAGACCCAGGTTTTTTACAAATTTGACATACTTATGGGATGGAAACCCTGTTAAAAACTACACTGGGTATGGGGAGCAAGTTTAGTTTGGTAAGAAGTTTCGGGGACCCAATTATAATTGCTTGCGTTTTAGCAGGGTTAACGATGAGTCCGAATTTCTCAGCCCAAGATTGAACGGTGTCTAAGTCTCTGTTCATGCATGAAACTGCTTCCACAACTTCTTCAGAGTTGAAGTGCCTGTAAAGCTGCAATTCATCAGCGTAAAGATGGTAGGGGCATAGAAGTAAAGAAACAATAGTGTTGATGAAAATCGAGAATAATAAGGGTGAAAGTACACCGCCTTGGGGAACGCCAGCGGTGGTAGAACACCAGTCCGAGCAGAGATCGCCAGCTCGTACACACTGACGTCGCCCGTAAAGGTAGGAAGAAAACCAGTTTAAGACAGGTTGAGATATGTTGAGGGAGTGGAGAATTTCTAAGAGGATATCAAAATCAACCGAATTGAAGGCACTGCTGAAATCTAGTAGTACTAAAAGTGTCAACTGACGATTATTCATTCCAAAGCGAATGTCGTCGGTGATTTTAACTAATGCAGTGGTAGTACTGTGTGATGGACGAAAGCCAGACTGTAGTGGGTCGAGAAGTTGGTTTAACGTGAGATACTTGGACAGCTGATGGTGGACAACCCGCTCCAATACTTTGGACAAGAAAGGTAAAATCGAAATGGGACGATAGTTGTTGAATTCTGTAGGGTTGTTGGTTTTTGGCAGCGGAATAACATAAGCCATCTTCCAAGATTCAGGAAAAGATTCCGATATGAGAGAGAAATTGACGATATGTGTGAGAACAGCTAAAATATTATCTAATATAGGAATATATAGATCTCGACTCATGGAATCAGCACCGACGGCCTTGCTCAAAATGGAGAGAATGTTTTTTTTAATTTCAGACTCCGATACGGGTGTAAAAATGAATTCTTCCACCTTAAGGGGTGGGACTGACCGCAGGGATCTAATGGTGTCAGCTTTGACGCTGGAATCCATATTGACTGGAGAGGCAGAGAAATGGGAATTAAGGGCATTGACATCAATGAAAGGGGTGCTATTACAGTCTGACTTTCCAATACCAAGGGTACGAAGAAATCTCCACAGATTATTGGGATGACAGTGTTCGATAGAATCACTTATATGGCGGCGTTTTGCATCTCTACACATCTTGTTGCACTGATTCCTTGCAGCCTTGAATTTAACGTGATTTTCATCGCATGGTTGACGCTTGTACTTTCGTTTCAGAGCATCACGCTTAGCCATCATTCGCCTTATGCAATCATTCAGCCAGGGAGCAGGTAAGTGTTTCATTCGAACCTTGCGAATGGGAGCGTGCTGGTCATATAATTTAACAATATTGTTGTTTAGCGATTGAACTTTTGTTTCAATATCGTCAGAGACATACAGAGGAGACCAATCAATGGCATCAGCATCATTTCTCAGACTGTTACTGTAACTGTTATGTAGTATTATATTTTGTTTGTTACTAGCTAAGGTACCGGCTCCGCTCGGGTCAATGTCGTTTTGGACTGATGTTTGGCTGAATAATTTCCTGGATATTATACGAGTTTCCCATACCAACTATCATCCCCTATTTCACCACCATCGAGTTTAGTTTTCGCCACGAAAGGTTAAGGTTATTTTTTGTTTTTTTTTGATAACTTAACTTGTATCCATGAATACTCCTTTCTGTCTGTGTATGAAAGTTTTTGGAGGCGCAAATCAAGGATATAAGTTAAATTATCAAAACAATAAAAAAGTGCAGACGTAGGTCTCTGTTGATTTATTTAATGTGCAAAATATCAGAAACATGTTTCTTAATTTGACCGAGGGAATAGGTACGAGACATAGTATGGAACTAGATCACCTCAAAAGGTTGGCTGGGACTTGATCACTAAAAGGTTGACTGGAAGAAATCACTCTTACTGATAAGTCTGCCTTTGTGCAATTTGGTTGTTGTTTTGAACTTGTATTTGTTTTTTATGTTGCTCAAAAAATAATTTATTAATTATTTATTCATTCTCATTATCATCTTAACGGATTTAACAAGTGGCATGCTTCTTGGATGCGATCCCATCCATGTCACGGACGCCTAAATCGCCTAGCGGTCAGCTTCCTAGGCCTGCCGTTCTCCCGGCCCGAGAGCCCTGTACCCATCCGCCTAGCGCTGCGGAATGCAACCAAGGAAAGCACTTCCGGCTGCCCCCCCCCCCCTCCCTCACCGCCGCACCCCCCCAACCCCCTCCGAGCCGCAGCACTATTGGGAAACAATCGACGGAATAGCGCAGGAAACTTCACACACGAACGGGAAATTGCTTTAGAGCTTTTCGATGATCGACTTTCTAACGTAAAAAGGCCATCGAAGCAATATCCTACTAATATTCCACCGCACGACTTCGATATTGGAACTTCATTGTAAGAGCAAAGTTCATTGTACATGTGAATGTATAACCGTAGGTAAATAAAGCTGTATTCGTGAGCATTTATCTGGCTTCGTTTATTTTAACAAACTTTTTGTGATGGCAAAGTTTTTAATTAATAGTATGATGCTTGTTGTCTTCTAATTGTGGCTGTTTTATCAATGTGTGTTCTATTATGGTTTTGTAACCTGACGTGGAGACCACACAACTACTGTAATGATTTGAGCCAAGTACACCACATTCCTGAAGGAATTAGGTGCTATTCCAGGAACTTCCCTTTACGAGCACGGCTGCATTGAAGTGGATGGAATTTTTCGTTGCCGCTTCGATCATCTTTTCATCCAATGCGATGGTACCAACCCGTGCCGCCTTAAACCCTCCCACCTATTAGGGGATATTCGGTATTGTTTGATATTAGTCATCCATGTCAGGTTGCATAAAAAAATGTTTAGGTTCTAAACTCGTCGTCAGCCTCAGTGACCCAGTGGCGCGACACTTCGGCGATCGCTCTCCGAAGTTAAGCAACGCTGGGTCCGGTCTGGTCTTGGATTCGACCGTTGAGAGAGGCTGGCCGTGGTTCGGATTCCACGTTAAGCTGTAGGTCCCCTTCGTTACTTACTAGGTGGTAGGGTTTATCCCGCCCGGGTTGGTACCATCGCATTGGATGAACGATGGTCGAAGCGGCAATGAAAATTGTCCGTGTTTTCCATCCAGTTCAATGTATCCGTGCAATATAAGGAAGGTCCTGGCATGGCACCTAGTTCCCATGTGGTGTGTTAGGCTAATACCATGACAGAAGGTGTGGTATTAGCCATCCATGTCCAGTCACATAAAAAAAAACTCGTAGTCACACCAACCAACAGTTACGGTTTCTCCGGCCTATCGTGTGACGGAAAATAAATGTCTCGTGGTCACACCGATTTGTCACACTAGACAAATCGATGACACCACGACGATAAACGAATAAATTTCACGGATTTTTGTTGTTGTTATATTGTGACATTAAGGTGGCCCATCCCGCTCATCTCCCCATACAAAAGGGGAAAGAAGATCACGCCCATATTTCTTGTCAGATATCCAAAATTTTGCTCAAAATAGCTTTATTTGATCGAACTAGATGTCTGATGACCATTGGCATTGTAAAATTGTGTTTGGTTTTTGAGTTATAAGGTCCGAAAGTTCGAATTTTTCGCGTGTTTTAAACAATAACTTTGTAGGTGGATTACGCAATGATAAAGCAAGAACATCTTAAAAAGATTAGTCATCAGACATTGCTTTTTTAATCAAGATTTTTAATCTGTTTGGGTTTTGTTCGATTTTTCACTACAGCGGTCGTGGTTTACTTTCAGCTATAAGTCGTTTTGAAATTAAAATTTTCGTAAATCTTACCAAATCATACACTATGCACATTGTCTTTTTTGTGGACATGTTGCATCTTCCTCATCACGGAGCCTGTCTTATTCTTTGAAACCGAGAAGGTCCCAGAGCGCAACAGCACGGTTTTGTACCGTGCCCGCGAATGAGTTAGGGCCGCCGGGTTGGGCCACCTTAATATTCAGCTCTAAATTATTGCACGGTTTATCTGGAAAATTGTGTTACTTTCAAAGAAAAAAAAATTTCGGACTTCAACGGTCATCGGACTTTAACCGTTTAATTATATGTAATCCTATTTGATGTTCAAAGTGAAGTTATGTTATATTACAGTATTTAGGTTTTTTGTTTTAAGGATGTTCCGACCCTTATAATGTTTTTTTTACACAGAACGCAAAAAGTATTGCACTTTAAGGCACGAATTCGTCAAAAATATTAAATATAGCCATAGTAGTTGCAGCGAAAACATATTCACAATTTCAGGTTTAATGGTTTCGTTGTAATTGCCGATTAGAAGTTTTACACCGTTAGATGGCACTGTTAAATAAAAATCGTATTTAAATAAATTGTAACAAAACCAATAATCCTGAAATTGTGAAATTGTTTTCGCTGCAAGTAATATGACTATATTAAACTTTTATTATTAATTGGTGGCTTAAAGTGCAATACTTTTTGCGTTATGTGTGCAAACAACTTTATATGGGTCGGAACAGCCTTAATTTAAATCATCCATGTACCATGCCAATAGGATACCCATTTAAAATTACACATACATGTAGACGGAGAAACCTTTGATTTAAGTTGGGGCACCGCTGATCCCATATTTTGTTCCATTTGTTTTTGTTTGTTAGGCCTCCGCCATATAGTAAGCGAAGCGTAAAATTGGTTTCGTCTAAGTTCTACGATCTCGGAGAAGCCACCGTAGCTACACATTTTGGAGATTGTACATAAGTCAGTATAAATATAATGTGGTTTGGCCTCATAATATTTTTACATTTGTGTATTTCTTTTATTTAAGACAGCGATATGGCTATGTGAGTGTTGATTAAGTGTCCCTCAACACAAGTGATTTTTATAATAAACTAGCGGCCCGCTCCGGCTTCGCACGGGTATAAAATATATAGCCTATGTCACTCACTGAAAAAATTATTAAAATCGATCCAGTAGTTTTCATTTATTCATCGCTGCCCGTGGCCCGCACGCGTTAAATTTTTAAATCTGTAATATCTTCGAAAATATTCATTTAAATCACATGCTGTACAGGGCCATATAGATCTACATTAAATCAATAATGTATTTAAGGTATTTAATTGGATAAGGATTGATGCTGTATTGGTTAAAATCGCTTCGAAAAATAGCCATTATCTGTTGTAAAAAGTAAATGACGAAAAAATGTTATTGTGGGATATCCATAAGAGATAGACATATACCATCGCGGAGTTTTCTGTAGACCTTTTCAATGTATACAATATTTAGTACATTATTTTGATAAATCTCGTAGGATTCAGCCTGCGTTTGCAATGTAAGCGGAAAAAAAATATTTTTTTACGACATCACATTGGAAACCTCAATAATAACAGTATTTCTCCAATATTGAATGGATGTTATTATACATATAAACCTTCCTCTTGAATCACTCTATCTATTAAAAAAAACCCGCATCAAAATCCTTTGCGTAGTTTTAAAGATTTAAGCGTACATAGGGATATAGTGATATAGGGACAGAGAAAGCGACTTTGTTTTATACTATGTAGTGATAGTTACGTGGATGGATTGTCTCGTTTATATAAAGTAGTGGGTATCAAAAAATATGGAAAATGTAATCAAAATGACCAGCAAAGTATTGGTCAGTCTAACCAGTAAATAAAGCCTTGCAGTATATTCGTAAAGTAGTTCTTTTTACTGGGCTCTTTCTTCAATTAATGTGTCCTTGCTTCACCTCGATTATACATACATACATGTCACATTCCTTGGAATAAGCGACGTACCTGCTTAGTACGAAAAAGTATATTTACTTAAGTCAACCTAGGACTGGCTCTAGCGTCTGATGCCAAATACGATTTTGGTGATGAGGGAAATATGTTTGAATGTTCAATCTTGGCAGTCAATGTCCGCAACGCAGATGAAGCGTTAAATAAATGTATGTAGGTATAATCTTAAACACTGTGTTAGTAGGAGGCATTCATTACGGGAAGAGGGAGTATAGGAGAATTCAAAATTATGGGTATACAGCCGGTGGCGAAATTGGTAGACGCAATACCCGCGAATGGTATGTTTTGCTGGTTCGGGTCCAGCCATGCAGTATATTCGTAAAATAGTTCTTTTTACTGGGCCCTTTCTTCAATTAATGTGTCCTTGCTTCACGGTCGATTATACATACATACGTGTCACATTCCTGGGAATAAGCGACCTACCTGGTTAGTAGGAAAAAGTATATTTACTTCAGTAAATACATCGCAGTAAAGTAACTCGCTACGCAATAAGCTATTCATTAAGTGTGTTGAGGTAACTTGGACGAGGAGTTTGGAGAATCATTTTGAGCGGTTTGTAGTTCAGGGTGTGGGGTCTAGCTTCTCATACCACAACTCATGAATTCACTCCTCGCCCCGCTCATGCACAACATTCTTTCTTTTCCACAGTGGAGACAAGATAAGCTTATTTCCTCAGGAATGCAAGCTGTTCCACACTTGTAACCAAAATATCTATTCAGGAAAGCGAAAACGAGTTAGTCACAGATGAAAGAAATGCTTACGCCTGACGTCATCAAACATCAAATGTTATGTTGTGTAATTGTACTGTAATTAAATTCGTTAGAAAGGGACAACACTAGGGTGATTCGTGGCTGTCATTTCATGAGTACGAAAGAGTCACCGATGACTCACTGGTTAGTCATCGGTGACTCACAGCTGAGAATATCACGAGTTCACCCCCAGGCTCCTAAATCAGTCAACCTGTACTCCTAGAAAGAACAACGATAGCATAGCGGCTTGTAGCCTAGTGGCGCGGGGACTGGCCTAGCGTACCATGGGTCTGGGTTCAATTCCTCGCCCCGACATGCACCACTTTCTTTCGCTTTCTGAGGTGCATTTCGTCACAAATGCTAGCTGCTCTAAGGTTCGGAATCCATGTAAAACTGTAGGTCTCCTACTAGGTGATAGGGTTTAATCCCGCCCGGGTTGGTACCATAGCATCGGATAAAAAGATGGTCGAAGCGGCAATGAAAAATTGTCCGTGTTTTCCATCCAGTTAAATGCAGCCGTGCTCATTAAGGAAAGGTCCTGGCATGGCACCTAATTCCTTCGGGAAAATGGTGTATTGGGCTAATATCATAACGGTATATAGTTGTGTGGTATTAGCTATCCATGTCAGCGCATGAAAAAAAATCATGATTTCAAATGCGTGGCAAAAAAAATTCTATCAATTGTTGTAGAGGGGCGGTGTGATCCTAAGCGACGACGAAAACTCATCCAGGGGTCCTTCAGGTGAACTTCTGGAGCTAGTCACAGTTTGTAAAGCAGCCAGCGGCGGCAAGTCGCGGGTGCTATTGTTCTTTTCTGCCACCCTCTGTTTGCGAAGGTGGCAGAGGGACGGCGGGGTTTACAAACAGGCACAGTTTATATTGTAATTTAAAGTTGTACTTACCTTCTCGGAAGTTCTCCATCTAAATAAAACAGGGACTTGTACCTAAGGATAATACAAATGCTCTATGTATGTAATGCGTGCACGTAATGTTTGTTTGGATATTGAAAAGAAGAGGGATATGGGATTTTAAAATATTGAAACAAGTTTGATGAACAAATCGGATGATGATAGCCTTTGTAAATGCAATGGTGAACTGTCTTGACGTGCTAATAGGTTTTTTTTTATGTAACTGGACATGGATAGCTAATACCGAACTGACCGTCAGATATTAGCCTAACACACCACATGGGAATTAGGTGCCATGCCAGGAGCTTATGGATTCGCAAGGCGTCGGACACTGAGCTACCGAGGCATGTAAGGATTAACCAAATATTTAAAATCAATGGATACCGCATACATGACACACCATCTAACTGTCATTACCTAATCAATTGCGGGAATAAAAATGTGTCAGCCTCGGTAGCCCAGTGGTGCGACGCCTTGCGATTCGATATGGTGCTGGGTGAAGCACGCAAGCGCGGTTGGGTTCTGGAACCGTTGAGGCTGTACGCGGTTCGGATTCCACGTAAAGCTGTAGGCCTCCTTTCTTACTTACTAGGTGGTAGGGTTCATCCCGCCCGGGTTGGTACCATCGCATTGAATGAACGATGGCCAAAGCGGCAATGAAAATTCTAAGTGTTTTCCATCCATTAGGTCTGGCATGACACTTAGTTCCCATGAGGTGTGTCGGTCAGTTTGGTATTAGTCCAGTTACAAAAAAAAAGTTTCGTCTTTGTTTCTAAGCATGGCGACCAGGCCTTATGGAATCCGTTGATTAAAATTTAAATTAATTGAATGCTAATTTTGACGGACGGTTTCTTTGCAACTGAAACAAGGCAGCGAGCTGCAGTTAGCAGTTGTACGCCGGATGAAGTGTTTTTGTCAGTTTCAGTTCAGTTTCAGTTTCTTTATTTCCTCCATTAGATGTATATTACACACTCGGATTCGTCATTTTTTTTTCCTGTCGGTTCGATTACTTCTGGCGAAGAAGAGCCGACAAGAAACTTCGTCAGGTTGGTCATTGTATTATTATTTTTTCCAGTGATACTTACAAACTAGTTTACAGTGATTGATTGATTACTACTGCTCAGTATAAATGTAAGCACTGATGCATCAGAACCTCGCCATGAACTGCTAACACGTTTCGAAGTATGTTGGATGGTCGATCTAATACGATCCGACGATCGATACTGTCAATCCGGATGCCTTTAGAAATGGGGCAACCTGTGGGTATTTGTTTTATTTATCACATTCTATGGTTAGTAAAGCCGTATCGTACCACACTTAATTACTTTGCAAATTATAATTAATTATATTACAATTATACGATACGATAATAATTTTACATTTATATGCAACATTTGGTAATTTTGCTTTCAATGAATTTTGCGTTCAAATTGGATTCAACGTAAGTGTAAAAACATTCAAAATTATAATCCTAATAGTTAATACAGTAAAATTAAATAGATAGAGAATGGTCGTAGATATTTTTTGAAATCAAATAAAACAAGTTAAACATGAATTTTTAAAACAAATAATCACCAGTATGTTTTATTTGAAAGTTAAAATACCTTCAAATCCTAACCCGAATATTATCAGTTTGAGAAAACAAGCTAAAATAGCGGGGAACGGAAATTCTTAAACAGTCCGAACAATACAAAGTTTCATACACACAAAAATAAATTGACTTTGGGAGACTAAAAACAAATCTCAGCCGCCAAGTTCTTTTGATCTGCGACAATACATTCCCACTTTCAGGTCAAAATCGTTACGTATTTTGTATTTAACTAACCAAAGCACATTAAAATTTCTTTACATTAAGCCTGGTTTTCACCAAGTGCTGATTTATTTTAATTGACACTTAAAGGGCCTTTATTACTAAAGTGCTGATTATCTTGTACTGGTATTGAATTCAAGCTGCTAAGAAAGTCCCTAAATGTGTGGAGATTAAGTTAAAGGTTAAAAGGCTCTGTCGACAATCTTACAACAGTAAAAAATCGATGGATTAGAATGTTCCCAGAGTCTCTGATTAAATACAGGATTCAATTATGAAAGAAATCATAAGTTGCAAGTGCGCGGATCCCCTTTTCGTATATTTCGCTAAGGATAAATTACCAGTCAGACAGATGAGGAAAGAAATGAAGGATGAAGGCAATGTAGACGCAGCGGGGGCAAAAGTGAACCTGATCAAGAAAAACGCGCAATCATTCAGATTCGGTTAGCCCAAAATTCACGGAGAGGGGCGTATACTTAGCTATACAAGTACATAAGTAAACATACGGGCTGACCTAATGTATACCGGCACCACTTGAGGGGGTGTATCTGTATTGGTAACAGAACCATTCTCATGAAACATAAATATTCAATTCCGATGTTTTATTTTGCAATCCCGATACAAAATAGAATACTGCAAAAAATATCGGTAATATATATTTATTGTTCGTGAAAATGGCTCGGTTTCCGATACAGATACATCTCCTCAAGTGGTGCCGGTATTCATATGGCCACCCTATTTAGTTATTGTACTACGAATGTCAACATTTGGATTTGATAGGTAAATGAATACTTGGATAACAATTTAACTTCATAATTTGATAATTTGAAACCATTGGTGAAAACTTTATATTTCCTTTCATTCTGATATCGAGTTCTATTAGGGTTCCGAAGCTAAAGGGTGTCAACGGAACCTTAATTAATTCTAATCATAAAGCATGCAAATGAGCATTTCTAATGACAGAAAGGTTTTAATATTAAGGATTTAAGGTCGGCCCGTAAGCACCTGAAAATTTCGCCTTCCATACAAACGTAGTTTACTAATGATTTGAAAACCACTGTTCCAACTTACTTGATATTTGGTATCTAATATTAGGCTACAAATATCTGTGTCTGCATGCCTTTGTTTTTTCGGTAAATGTATTCTGGGTCAAACCACAGAGAAAACAAAATTCGTATGAAGATTTTCTTTTTGCATTCATTTCATTCGGCTTGGATTTTTCAAAAAAACAAAAGCATGCAGACACAGATATTTGTTACCTGATATTAGATATTAAATATCAATTTAATTGGAATAGCGGTTTCCAAATGATTAGTAAACTACGTTTGTATGGGGAGCATAGCTTACGGGCCGTTCTTAAGGTGTAAGGTTGGTGTCAGGGTGTGTGAAGGTGTGTTAGGGCGTGTACGAATATTTTTATATATCTGAATGAATGAATGAATGAACAAATAGGTGCATTTCGTAATGAATGCGAGTAGTTCCATGGTTCAGAATCCATGAAAACTGTAGGTTCCCTTACATGTGGTAGAATTAAGCCCGCCCGGGTCAAATTGGATGAAAAGATGTCGACACGATGATGAAAAAATGTCGATGTTTTCATTCAGTTCTTTTAGAAATTCGGTGTATATAAATATGCGAGCACAAGTAAGATAGGAGGCTAACATTTAAAATTGTATATGTTAAATATATATAACATCTAAAATTGCCTAGGGCGCCGTACGTGGTCCGATGGAGGACTTTACACAGTCTTTAAGTAAATATACTTTTTCGTACTAAGCTGGTACGTCGCTTATTCCAAGGAATGTGATATGTATGAATAATCAACCGTGAAGCAAGGACACATTAATTATAGAAAGAGCCTAGTAAAAATAACTACTTTACGAATATACTGCAAGGCCGAACCCGAACCAGCAAAACATATCATTCGCGGGTATTGCGTTTACCAATTTCGCCACCGGCTGTATACCCATAATTTGGAATTCTCCTACGATCCCTCCTCCCGTAATGAATGCCTCCTACTAACACAGTGTTCAAGATTATGCCTACATACATTTATTTAACGCTTCATCTGCGTTGCGGACATTGACTGCCATGATTGAACATTCAAATATATTTCCCTCATCACCAAAATCGTATTTGGCATCAGACGCTAGAGCCAGTCTTAGGTTGACTAATTAAATATGCGTTTTCATACTAAGCAGGTTCGTCGCTTATTCCAAGGAATTTGATAAGTATGTATGTATAATCGACCGTGATACATTAATGAGTACAATAACAGAGCAAGGATACATTAATTGAAGAAAGAGCCCAGTAAAAAGAACTACTTTACGAATATACTGCAAGGCTGGGCGACAAGTCCTTGCTTCACGGTCGATTATACATACATACATATCACATTCCTTTACACAGTCTTTTTCAAATTTTTGATATTTTCGTGCACTCTCAAATATATTTTTTTCTGTAACAGTAAATATTTAATCATTATTTTTTTGTTTTATGCTAGTTCATCTTATGTTATCTACGAAGGAATTCACTGCTGAAGGTAACTTTAAAATCACCCGGTATATGCATTTAGTATTTTTAGTTATGCTTGAACTACCACGATTATACACGCGTACATTCTTGCGTGCAGAATACACATAGGCGTGTCGCCAGTCTAACCTGGATCTAGGAACTGCAACATCCGATAATAATGAGACCTACGATAGTCAGAATAATGAGCAGATCCATTCATCCGTTTTGCTTCATCCGCATCGTATACTGCGCTCGGTTTTTTTGTGTAGTTAAATTATTTCTCTCTTCTTTTGGTACCTAGATATTACGATGGGCCACCCAGTCTAAGTTCTGTTAGTGTTTATTTCACTGTTTATGCATGATTCTTAACATTAGAAACTTAGAAGTCTTGATTGTTAAAAAAATAAATTTTTAAGGATCTGCATTTGCAGGCAAAAGGAAAATTGAAAGGAAAATATTTCGCTATTGGAATAAAGTAACGTGGAAGTACTGATTATTACACGAAAAGGCCTGAGAAGTGAGCCTCTACAATACCAGAATATTATTTCCATCTAATTTCCTTTTCTAAAACTTTTCCTACTTACCTCACAATAACTTAGTCGAACAAAGCGCTGCAAGAAATAAGTATGCTAAATTACTTTTTCAAGAAATGAAATATAATTCGTGGTATCATAGGTACTTGCATTAATATTCTTTCTCTGAGTAATGTTAAGCAAAATATTTTTTTAATTTTCAAATACTAAATATCATGCAATCATATTTAAAGGCTATCCAGCAAAAGTAGAACAAATCAAATAATGTTAATACTTAATATTTTTGATGAAACATTATTATGTTTTGTGGTTACATTATAGTTTTCTAATTTTAGAGCGATTACTTGCACAGCGACATCTAAGATTCATTTTCTGCTTATTTCAAATATCTAATTCCAATGATGAAATATAAATTGAACTTGAATATTATTTCAACATTATTCTGTCTCAAATTTTTTTTATGAACTTGTTGATTAAAAGTTTATAATTATATTCCTCGTCAATTGATCTCTCAGAATTACTTACCTTATAATTTACGAACTGAAAATGAACCACCGATTTGAAGTGACCATATTTAATTGCACTTTACGTTTGATTTAAAACAAGAAAAGTGCAACCGGATCAAACTGGATTGACGCATTAAGAATTCACACGAACTGGCTGGCTGAAATGCGGGACCGAGAAGCCCTGGTGGGCTGACCCCAGACCACTTTTAATGGTAAAAGTAATCCCCCTTCCCCGGAATGGCAACTTCCCCTTCTCTAGGAGTGGGAAGGATACTTTCTGGTCTCAATCAAAGGCCGTTGCTCTATTCGTTGCAACTCAGTGATATGTATATGCAACTGTGTTTTATTTTATTAAAAACAAAATTGTAAATTTAGAGGACGGTGTGCTTTAATAATAATTTTATCAAAATATTTGAATAATGAGAGTTTTAATGAAAATAATATGTTTTATAAAATTTTGTTACCATACAATTTACTGATCGCAGTAAAGATATGGATAGCAGCGGTCGCCCCATCCGATATATTAATGTTTTTTTGAAATGAAATTATGGTCAACCATGAAGAAATAATGCATTAAATATATAAAAATAAATACATACATACCTTCACGCCGCTTTCCCGCAGGGGTAGGCAGAGATGATAGAGCGCCTTACGGTACGATCACAGCACACCTCTGTCGCTTCATCTACAGACATACATATTTTCATACATGCTCTACGATTACGGGTTCTACGTACCAGACCTTTACGAAGAATTACATCGAGTTGTCCGTGGTACGTTCGTCTAGGCCGCCCGGGCACGACACTTCCGCTCACTTCGGCTCGTAAATTTATTTCGTCATCCATTCGTTTCATATGTCAAATCCATTTTAGTGCTCCTTCCTCGATTCTAGTCACAATTTCATTTTCTCACATCATTTTTCAATTGACAAAAATAATGTTTAATATTTATATTATAATGTAATAGTGGAAATAAAAACAAAATCATTCTACTTTCTTAAGTGCATTAAACAATTATACGATTTTAAATCGATAACAGTTTTATTAGACAATGATGTTACTAGATCAGTTGTTTTCTTAAATCCAACAATTTCATGGTATTAGTCATTTAGACCGCATTCGTAAGAAAACTAGGTGCCATGCCAGGACCTTAATTTTTCCACTGCTTTATGCAGGAAATACTTCTCTTTGTTACTCCATGGTATTCGATAAAAGGGTACTCATGAATACTTCGTTTTAAACCTCTAATTAGCGTTACTAATAGATATAAGATTTGACCAAATGTATTTATATATACGCTGTTGGTTCCTTTTAAAATAAATAAATAAATAAATAAACCATCAGACAATACCACAAGAATACTTTCTTTAATGGCAACGTGTTTGATTTGTCTTTTTATTTATTATCCAACTATAACATGCTGCAGCTTCATTCAGTTGCAATTATAACTATCCATACAGGCCACGTCATCTACAACCACTTCATGTCGAACATCATAGTTGATTAAAAAAACAATATTGCCAGTCTGGGGTCCCTGTCTACATTGCGTGGCATTTGTTGCCCAATTCGCATATTTGCAAATGTTAATGGGTTTCATTACTTATAAAAAAAAAAAATCTAATAAAGATAGGATAAAAATAAGATAAGAGAGTAAAAATACAAAAACAAAAAACCTTCAATATTTAAAATAATAAAATTAAGCTGAAATCAATTACTAATATAAACATATTTGCTAGATACTGAAGGTAATCTACATCAAAATATACGTTAATTCAATCAACGAACAAATATCACGCGCGGTTGCAGAGGTAAACGTAATCGCCCCCCAGTTCATCTTGCTCCTCGGTGGAGTTTTCGCATCCGTTTTAAAAGTTCGCATCGGCGGTCCTTTTGTGTGCGTACAGTTTAAACACCACTTACTTAAATGAAGCAAAAAAAATCTTTTCGTTTTGGTTCTGCATAACAATCCAAAACAACTCCCATAATCCTTCAAGCTTCAGGTACGGGCGTGTTGCGGCTGATTTTATTGATAACATTTGAGCGGCTCGTAGCCTAGTGGCGCGCGGACTGACCTAGCGTACCAGGGGTCTGGGTTCAATTCCGACATGCACCACTGTCTTTCTCTTTTCGAGTTCGATAAGTGTATTTCGTCACGATTGGGAGCTGCTCCATGGTTCGGAATCCATGTAAAACTGTAGGTCCCCTTACCCTACTAGGTGGTAGGGTTTAAGCTCGCCGGGTTAGTACCATCGCATTGGATTAAAAAAAAGGCGAAGCGGCAATGAAAAATTGTCCGTGTTTTCCATCCAGTTCAATGAAACCGTGCTCATAAAGGGAAGGTCCTGGCATAGCACCTAATTCCTTCGGGATTGTGGTGTATTGGGCTAATATCATCATAACCACAGAACAATTAGGAGGTAAGAATTATGAAGTGGGCCGAACTCGCGCGCCGGTCTTTAGCGGGGACCCGCTCACTTCATACGCGCGTGATTCACTCCTCTGCGGCTGTCCTGTGCATTCACTTCTCCGTGATACAATCTAAAATTGAAAAGGAGTAATGCCGTACTGTGCCATAATAACGTGCAAACACGACCGCCGGTTGCACAACCTTCAAAATGGAGGATTTTCGTATCCCCGGTAAGTTTCATTTACATGCATAGCGATAAAACTTACGACAAATGCATTACGAAACAATATGGCGTCGCGGCGTGTCGTTTTGCTCGCCTGGTCATGTCTCGCTACGTTGTTTGTGACCACGTGCGTGTGAGGCGCTCGGCCGTGTTCGAAAGTGACGTAACATTTGATTCCAAAACAGTATTGGAATTACAACATAGAGCCATTACGTTAAGGTTAATATTTACTAAACAAATGTGGATTTGTTGTTTGGTTATCGATTAAGAACTACTATCCCAGCCAATTGTGACTGTTATACATTCGCGGAGCAAAAAGGTCTTAAGTAAAACGGTAACAGCGGTCCTGGAACAAATTAACAAACGTTTCACTTCCTGCCTCCTCAATATTCCGTGATCATAACGGTAGTTGTGTGGTATTAGCCATCCATGTCAGGTCGCATAAAAAAAGAGGAAAACCGGTCAAGTGCGAGTCGAACTCGCACACGAAGGGTTTCTTACCATTATACAAGATTTGACACAAATAAATCACTTAACGTACAAGAAACCCCTTTCATTTTCAATATTTAATTAAGTTTTCTATTTTTCGTTATAGCGGCAAAATAAATACACACTCTGTGAAAATGTTAGCTGTCTACCTATTACGGTTCATGAGATACAGCCATGTGACGGACGGACGGACAGTAGAGGCTAAGTAATAGGGTTCCGATTGGCACCATGTACTAAACCCAAAAACGTAAAAAATAGTAAAATGGTTTTATATAATTATTTTGGACGTTGATTACTCAACGATAAAATAACAACATCTTAAAAAGCCTTGCTTATTTCATGAAGATTTATAATAAATTTGGTTATTGTTTGATTTTTTACTGGATCGGTCGTAATTTACATTTAGCTATAAGTCGTTTTGTAATTAAAATCTTCCGCGTCGACCGCTTCACGGTCGATTATACATACATGCATATCACATACCTTGTTTTCTGATCATTTTCAAAATCTGATAACAATGTTTTAATGTAGATGCACGAGCTCGTTAACCTCAAATTAATGGCATTAAGTTTTATTAGACATCGCGACATTATAAGCCACGCCTGTCACCTAGCGGGGCGCTCGCAATGCTTCTAACGCGCACTTATTGCACCGAAGACGCTCGCTTGTTCAGCGAAGAGGAATAGCTATAAGAATTTCCCGGCGGAGTTACGACATCTGTTTAGCGTAGTGGATAGAGACATGCTTACCAAAATAGCCAATGTCGGCATCAGCATCGGGATCGAATTGACTGTGCTGTGTTTATGTTCATCTCTATCTTCTCTACTAATTAAAAAACACTAGGGGGGTGGCGTGTCTGTAATTTTGGAATTTTACAAACATCTTTTTCGAGGGGCTTATACTAACGAAACTTATTTTCGGAAGTGTTTGTCTGTCTTCAACAATGTTTGGCCGCTTTTCACGATGAAATGGCTAATTCTAATTAGATGTGGTTTTCACTAATATAATCAAGCACATCTCGAATAAGTTTTTGCCAAATATCAACACGGTATGTTGAAAAATAAGGAAGTAGTGAGCGAAAACGTAAATGACCTTTTTTGATCACCGAAATGACGCGTTGCGGGTAGGCGTCTCGGCGGCCGACCCTAATTCTCACAATCATCACCCAAGCGGGAGCGACCACCAGACTAATAATATAGGACTTTAACGCGAGCGGAGCCGTGGGCACAGCTATAAATACATAAAGATTTACCAACCTTACCAACGTAAGTATCAGAAAATTACGCTCCCAAACAAACGTATGTAGTTTACTAATCATTTGTTAACCACTGTTTTTATTTATTGGTATCGAATTTGATATTTAGTATTCATTATGACGATATTTGGTATAATACTCAAAAAGTTTTAGTTTTTCCGAAAAATTTATCCTTTGTGAAAGCACAGTTCAACATTTTATTATCGCTGTCACTTAACTCGCAATAGATTTTCTTTAAAATAAAGTGCAGTCTGACAATAGACAAGAAATGTCAAGAAAATTGGAGTAGTGACTTTTATATGATAATCGAATTTCGTTTTGGTGGAGAGCTGAATTGTTTACAGTTATTTACACTAAGCAAGTAAGTACATTTTGGGATTATGGATGCTAGTAACTAAAGAACTGACGGGTCAAAGACCCAAATAAATATTTTACAAATTAATTTCCAAGAACGTCTGCTCCCTGGAACGGTGTTGCGGGCGTGAACCTACGAAGTTATAGCCGGTGTTGTAGGGGTGGCGGCGGGGAGGCGGGAGGCGAGGTACTCGCTTTTCATTTTTATTGCGACTGGGGCAATTAGGCAACCATTCGTTTAGTCTTAATGCCTTGATTCATACCACTCCGCCGTGGAGTGTGCGAGTTTTAAGCAGTGAACCTAATGACTCGGAACCTACCTGGATCCGAACTCTCCATCGTTTCGTTTTAGTTACATAGTTTATGAATGTCTGCTTTTAGGCCGACTAGATGCAGTGCTTTAGCGTCCGAGTATTGGGGGAAAAATGGTGATACTATAGCGTGAGAGGATAATGAGGTGATCAAGGTCCATACAACCGCTTGTGCCTGCTTCCTCAAGGAATTGAATGATCCTGCTTCCGACGAATGTCACGACCAATACTTTTATGATTACAATGCTTCAAATGTAGATGTCGCTGAAACTCGAACTAATGAATTAAGGTTAATATTAATAACTTGATACGAAATAAATAAAAAAAAGTAATTTAGATGAAAAGATTTAATCCAAACTATTACATCTTTTAAGATTTTCTCCTCATTCTACTTAGTTAATCGATAAGTATTAGAGCATAAATAATTCTAAAATTGACCACTAGATATAGAGATTCTTAAGTGCATTTATTTTGGCAGCTTATTTTGAAAGGCGATTTGTTTAAAATAAAATAAAAAATATAGATATTTTTTTACTCTAGCTAGAAATTCAACGCGTCAACAAGAAAAAGTTTTTGGTCTGGTCATTCGTACCCATTTCTGCTTCCTAAGAATAACCAAAATTACCAGTCTCATGGATCATAAAAAAATATCTGCTGAACTTATCCACTGTACGAGGAAAGTAATTCATTGGCCATGGCTGCAAATGCGTACAAAAATAATGTGTGCGGACAAGAAATATTTGTACGGATGCGAGTTTGATGGTGGTAGAACAGCTGACGTCATCAAATGGGCTCTTCCATATCCGGTTTTGTTAGCGGTCGCACGGAATCAATTCCAACCAGTCGTTCTTTATTCCGGTCACGAATGGAAAGATGAGGAGGGAAAACTCGCCTCCCGGACTTAATGCTAAATTAATAGTCGGTATCGTCGTAGATAAATCAGTTATCGACAACTGGAAACGATTTCTGCTTTGCTCAATATTTGACGTGTCTTATCAAACCCATATTAACAAATTGTCCTATTTACTCTCTAGCTTAAGCCACGTGCCTAAATTTATTAATTTTTCAATTCGAAATTGGGCTCAATGTAAGCAAGCTCATGCCATAGAATTACGTGAGACCGCGCTGATACTGACCCATCAGATAATACACGAAAAATAGTACCTGTCTATCCAATGATTGTTAAATCTAAATCAGTTCGTGCTTTAAAAGGCCAACACATTTTATTTTTAAACTCTCATAAACGTTTTGTGGAATTATTTGATTAGGTTTGTAAATATAGTAGTAATTTGTTTATCCAATGATGTTTTACGATATTTAACGGAATAATACACTTTTTAAGTATTTTTTTGTTAAGGGCGATATATGAGGCAAGGGCGTCGCCAGCCGATGGCGCAGGGGGGGGGGGGCAAGTTGACTTTACCTACTACAATTCATACTTTTCAAATTCTCATCGGTGAATTCATTCGAGTTTCGACGTACGGGAATGATTGTTCAAGGCTTGAACTTCAAGCAAATCAACTCAAAGACTTAGGACTTTGGTTGCATTATATTTGGCAACTTTTTTAGAATCTCTAGGCGGGGGGCAGCTGCCTCCCTGCCCCCCCTTGGCGACGCCCTTGATATGAGGTCTCATCTCATATAAGAGGTGCCTGACGATGCCTATGAGATTTCGATCTTACAGCTTGGTTAGAACATGGTTTTTGCAGCCCCCTTGCTCATCAAACCATCTTTGAAGGACTCTAGGTTATGCTTTGGGGGCAATACCTCGTCAGTCAGTGTATTCCATAGTTTAAGAGTACATAAAACAAGTTTTCGAGGAATAATGCGTTTGTATGCGTTTGTAATAAATAGATATTCTTTGACGTGTAATTTTACGTTCACGTTTTATGTGGCATAATAAAGATGTAGACCATCGAACTACATACCATTTGATTTCATGTAAACGAACAACATCTAATGTGGATAAAAGTACACTGCCATTTATAAGAGGAACGTGGCATCTTTCGTGTTGTCTGACACGGCAGACAACGGGCGCACCTTCTTCAGCGAAGCGCCCCGCTTCGAATTCCCAACATCCGCGCCGTAAAGTGGGTAGTGGGGGGCACATACGTACGTCCTGGCATTCGTCCGAAGCGCTGAGGATATCGGGCACATTAGGGGGAGTGCGAGGCAATTGTGTGAAACCTTGTTACCGGGCGAGCGGGAGCGGTGTCACGTCGACGCTCCATACGTCGACGATGGATGGGTCGAAATCACGGAGGAGGGAGGTGGAGAGGAGATGGTCTAAGCAAACTGGGTCTGTGTTCACCAAGTGGGTCTCTACGTCACAGTCCACGTGATAAGAAGGCGTGGCTTAGTGACATTCGTGACATGGCTCTGGCGGTGTTAGGTAGTGGGACAATGTTATGGTCTGCGGCGCAATTTTCCGCGAACAGTCGATTACACGATGAGATTTTGTGTAAAATGTTGCAAACATTTCATGGGTCAAAATAATCTAAAGTTTGTAGGTGGTATTTAGTTTTATTTGTCAGTAAAACACCTCATATTTCATAATTTAAGTCAATATTCGAGCATTGTATCGATGTATCGCTCTTGCTATGTGCCGATAGATGGCGCGCAATAATTTTATTTGTATGGTAAGAAATGTTGATCTCATGATGCAAATTTTTAAGACATTTTTAAATTAAAATTATTTGAATCCGCGCGAAGGTGAAGATTTAAATTTCGAAGGTGTTTTTATAGAAAAAAATACAGTCAAATGCAAAAGGCGCCATCTAGTTGTAATCATGTAACCACTAAAAATAGCTCTCGGAATAGCTGATAACAGAATACCGGTTCTTTCGGTAGATGCATTTAGCACAAAAGGCGGAGCTTGAACCCCCGCCATGAAATGTTTTCCCCCCCGCTTCCCCGCGCAGTGTCACGCTGCGTTCCTTAGTAAAATGAGCTAACAACACCTCCTCTCTATCTCTCCTCCGTGGTCGAAATCGATCCCTCTTGAACCGTTTCGATTTTTTGTCATTTTACCCCTAATTCATGATACTTACAATGTCAACTGAATGATCCTACACGTAATCACGTGTTTCATGTGAGTTTATGCTGAGATCTAGTAACAAAAAAATACCAAAAACACGGATGTATTACTGAAGGAGTTGCGATAAAAATAAACCAAAAGGTTTTTTTTTTGTAATTGTTCTTGCATGACATATTATACATCTGTATAATGGCTTTTGAAGAGTGAATGCTTGGGTATTTGGACTTGATAATACGCCTCGTAGCATTTCTTAAATTATCGGATCCAATAAAATAAATAAAATAGAGTGCGCAAAGGAGTCGTTTCCATTTGATTCCATTGTCTCCGTTCCAGGTTACATCTATCGTTTCCATGGAACTTGTTTGCAAACAACGTTCCGTTAACGAAAGAAACAGACAGGTCGTTCATTCATATTTTAAGCAAATTGACAAGCACTCTTGTGTACATATTTTCTGAAGGGTAACCAAGGGTCCTTCAAGAGATGCGTGAAATATTGGCAAGCTAACAGTACAATCTTGCCCACCTTTAAACTTTCCGATTGCTCTAAAAAAAATTGGAAAACCCTTTGAGACATTTCTCTCTACTTGTTTTTGTCTTTGTTATCTTCTAAAGAATAATTTGAGACATCAAAAAAGATTCGCACAGATGTGATATGTTAATTCAAAGAGAAATTTATGAAAATTCAAAAAATCGTTAAATACGATGGCCATACTAGAGTACAAACAACTACATGCTCCTGGTCAATCTTATACAGGTTGACCTTATGAATACCGGCACCGCTTGAGACGTTGTATCTGTGAGTCCCCGTATCTGTCACCCTATACACTATAAGGTCACCCGGTATACGGTTCTATAGATCTGTTGATCGAAATTTGACCTGTCGACCTACCGCACTAATAACCAGCAGCTGCCGATGGAGAAGAGTGGGACGAGGTTCGCATCTCACGTAATTTATTTCCAATTTGCTCCAGCAAAAGAACACTCCGAGGCGACGCTCTGGCAAGACACCCGCGTCTACCCTTTGTCCCGTCAGACGGCTTGCTATTACTACTCTACCAATTCAGTGGCGAATTGATTGATTCCTGAAGTCACATTACCGATAAGGCTTTGAGACATAAAATAACGTTATTCTCACTTCCTGACGTCCTCTTCTATTCCGTTTCCATTTCCTTCAAGATTTCTGTGAATTCTGTTTACCGCTCTACGTAATAGGAAAGCGCTGTGGAAAAGAGCGTCGAATCAATTGAGTTTATCGTCTGCCGTATGTGTTAGTATTTTCGTCCATCTTGAAGAATGTATGGTCAGTGTTTTGTAGATTTCTACATTGCTGCATGGTATTTGCACAGAATGAGTAAGGTATTAGTATGTATTCCTTGCTCTATCGTCCCTTATTGAATCGTTTGGTAGACCTTAGTGATACCTTGATAAATGAAAATGGTTCATAGGGTCCGGATTCTCCTCCATCACATTTAAGAATAAACAAAAAGAAATCCCCGCCAGGAAATGAAGCCACGCAAAGTTAACACCGCAACACGTGCAAAGCAAAACGATAAACCTTGCTACGACTCCTCGCGGATATCGCGTATTTTCCACGGCATATTCGGTCTTATTTCCTGGCGCGATTGGTACGGGAGTGGCGTGTCACGGGTCCCCTGGAACACTAGCCGGAACCCCCGTGTCGGCTGCTGGAAATAACAAAAGAGTATCGCTAGCGGATTCAATCACGGACCTCGCTCAATGGCCGCCTTTCGCCACGTGTCGCCGCCGTCGAAAGCCGTAACAACACGCGGTGGAGCCAATCGGGAAACATATCAACATATATCCTTGACCGATCGTTGGGTGGACAATATTTTAGATAGATTATTTTTTTTTTTACACTAAAGGATAATGCTCGTTCCACGTCCTATGAAGTTTTTACGTGTTCTGACGTATCGTAGGAACTCTTGAAAATCAGTAGGTAGATAAATCGTAAGCGAAATTACCCGCGGGCGCTACTGCTTCCATTCAAACGTGTTTCGGTTACTACTCCTGTCCTTCCATGCTCGCTGAGTTGTAGCCATGCATGGCCAGTTGCATAAAAAACAGGAATTAACAACAAACTTAAAGTTTTATTTCGATTTTTATTTTTAATCTTTATTTTATTCTTCTGAAGAATGTATTGTTGAACGAATGTAGTGAAAATATTCATTGTCACTGTGAAATAAAGGCTTTGTATAATATTCTATTATAGAATTGTGTTCTGGAGGGTGCAATTGGCCGATCGCAGCGAATGTTCAACCACATCAAGATTGGGCAAAAATGCTTTTGTATGTCTGTCCCGCTATTCTCCTCTGCAGGTTTACGCATTACTCGACCGATTCGCGTGAAATTTTGTAAGCAGTTTCGGTATTTTAAAGAATTTTTAGTCAAGTTTACGAAAATTTTCCAAAATTGCGTAGCTATTTAGCGAAATGGTCAGTACCACTAAGCGGTGAGCCGCTCGAAATCTCATCCTAAAACATGATTTTTTATTGAGATAAAGCAACTCATATCCAAATCAATAAAAAAAATGCATAGAAAATGTTTGTATTATGTACATCACGATCTTAGAATGGAAAACAGCCACCACAAGGACAATAACTTGCTCAGCTGTGGTATTCATTCATATTTTAAACATGCATGCGCGTTGCTTGTGTCACGTGTCAGTATTTTGGCGCAGGATGTCTCTGGTGCAGATAGCGACCGCGAGCTCGTGCCAATGAATTCATAACTCTGGAGGACTCCGCCTTGACTGGCAGATTCCGTTCATTTCTCGTTACTTAATGTGATAAAAAATACGCTCATTGTGAGGGACTAAAGCTTAAATTTCTGACTGCTAAATATAAACAACGAACATTAAGGTGGCCCAACCCGGCGGGCCTAACTCATTCGCGGGCACGGTACAAAACCGTGCTGTTGCGCTCTGGGACCTTCTCTGTTTCAAAGAATAAGACAGGCTCCGTGATGAGGAAGATGCAACATGTCCACAAAAAAGACAATGTGCATAGTGTATGATTTGGTAAGATTTACGAAAATTTTAATTTCAAAACGACTTATAGCTAAAAGTAAACCACGACCGCTGTAGTCAAAAATCTAACAAAAACCAAATAGATCAGAAATCTTGATTAAATAAGCTATGTCTGATGACTAAACTTTTTACGGTGTTCTTACTTTATCATTGCGTAATCTACCTCCAAAGTTATTGTATAAAACGCGCGAAAAATTCGAACTTTCGGACCTTATAACTTATAAACCAAACACAATTTTACAATGCCAATGGTCATCAGACATCTAGTTCGATCAAATAAAGCTATTTTGAGCAAAATTTTGGATCTATGACAAGAAATATGGGCGTGATCTTCTTTCCCCTTTTGTATGGGGAGATGAGCGGGATGGGCCACCTTAAGGGCGAGAGGCGCGATCTAAACTCATTTGCAAGGCGGCAGCGTAGCCACAAGTTAGTGGAAAACGTCTAGATGTAGGTTGGTTCGCCTACGATTTCGGAATGCGCAACATTGCGTTTTATTGCACTTAATAGCATCCTGTAAAGTTGTTACGTGTTCTTACGTTCCGTTGAAATTTGAAAAAATCTGTAGAAAGCCAATTAGTAAGAAAACTCACTCAGGAAGTACATTAGAGTTTGGAGTTATAGAGAGAGAGAGAAGACTGCAGATCGGGGCTCGGGGGGACACGAGCTGAAAACGACGACTCGATACAGCATCCAGCAGATACGAATGGAAGACACTTAGTACATTTCGATCTCAGGCGAATGCATTAAATTCTAGGTTAAAAGAAGGTAAACTGTCAGCAACTTCTACTCGATACGGTTCGGGAAATTACAACTGCTCTTCCGCTTAGTTATCCAAACAAAAATGCCAGCAAACAAATTTCTCGATTTTATTATTATTATTATTTTATGCGACCTAACTTATATACTTACATACCAGGACCTTACCTTTATGAGCGCGGCTACATTGAACTGGATGGAAAACACGGACAATTTTTCATTGCCGCTTCGATCATCTTTTGATCCAATGCGATGGTACCAACCCGGGCGGGCTTAAACCCTACCACCTAGTAGGGGAAGGGGAACTACAGTTTTACATGGATTCCGAACCATGGAGCAGCTCGCATTCGTGACGAAATGCACTTATCGAACTCGGAAAGAGAAAGACAGTGGTACGCTAGGCCAGTCCCCACGCCACTAGGCTACGAGCCGCTCATTCGAATCGACACAATGCTTACCGTGCCCCCTGTGAACTACTCGATGCCGCGTATGTTCATGCTATACAGTTAAAAGTCTAAAAAGTTTTTTACTATTCTTCACTCAAAGTGTAATTTCACCACATCTTAACATTGCCTCTTCCTCTTTGTCATATTTAATACAATTTTGCAGTGTTTGTAGTTTCAGATCGTGCATCGTCTGATTGAAAAGCTGGGAAGTATGAAATTCAACATACAATTAAATTTAACCTCATATTTCCGTTTATACAATTTAAAATGATCTGGCGTAGAACATGATGAGGACATAGCAATCACACGTAGAATATATTACTTTAATTTAAATAGATAAATGTGACGTGTTAACACAGAATACGGTCGTTCGGGAAATGCATGCTGCCGCTGTCGAGATGTTCTTTTGAATTTAGAAACATATTTGAGCCATCAATTACATAATATGAATAAAACATATATACGCATAGTGCTGTACGACAAAGTTATGCATGTACAAATATTTAATTTTGTATGCTGCTGTTTAAAATGGTAATATAGTTTCCACTGTAAGCAAACAAAATGGTGAACTTATGTAATGCCTGCCGTGAGAAAACAATTTTCGTTTATTTCGGGATAGTTATAATCAAATTTCCGGATACATAACTGCCTTACTAATAAACATTTATACCATCGCTCTAACTCCGGTATTTCCCGCTCGGCGGTACCTTTAGCTGTGCATTCACATTCTGTAGTTTTCCCGTAAAAGCCGTAATCAATCTTGTTTATTACAAATTCAGAATCTTGATAAACATCTTGTTGATAATATTATGTCATCGTTTAATGTTGAAAACAGGGATCAATTTAATGAAAATGAATATTTTCCTTTAGTTTGCCATTTCATATTACTTCACAGAATATGTTGCTTATAAGCGACACTATTGGCTGATGCAGTGTGCGTTATTTTTTCTTAAAATAACGAGTTATATTCCACGCTTGAAAACAACATTTTTAAAAAATCTAGCAGTTTTAGTTTTTATCAAACGTCTCAACGACTCGAATGAGTGTTTACGCTAGTCCTCATAGTTTCGTAATCGGCCATGAAGACCCACTTGAAAAATTCAACTGCATATAAACATATAAATTTCATGGGGATTATAAGGGTAAAACATATTTCGTAGCGAAAGAAAAAATATTACGAATGATTCGATTCCCTTAGCTGTCAATATAAAGAACCAAGTTTACAGTTTCAATGCAAACATTTGAACATGAAAGTTGTGAAAAGCAGAAATTTCTCCCGAGCGATAGCGCGGCGCACAGCGCAGCGTTCATCGTCACGAACACGCGGCGTATTTTCAAACACTACAATGGCACAGACACATAACTGTTACTAACGTATGTGCATTTATGATGGACTTCAGCGACGTATGCCTGAAAGTTGGATGTGACGTTAGGTGAATAAGGGAAAACATTGTTTTGTTTTATATTTTAGTTCTCGAAACGTAAGATAAATCAACAAAAATCAATGCGCATTGTGGGATGCATCTGAATTTTTGGATGTGTAAGAAACAGCTTTGGGTCTATATCGACTGAGTTCGTGCTTTCATATAAAAAATATTGAAGGCGAATTTTTTTTCTCGAATTCGGCTCGCGACGACGGCGTACTGCACATCATCTGACCTTCGGAACGCAGCCCAAGTTTTTTTGGCAGACGACCCTCACCCACAGCTACAATCTCGGTCAATTGCGGAACACGTCAAATGCGGGTACTCGCCTGATGATGGACCAAATGCTTGGTCGGAAACGTCGTGCATCAACCATCGGTAGACCGTGGGTAAGGTGTTTCTTACAAATCCTCAAATGAGTGTTAATCACGGTAATTTCAAATAATATATTACATCTGAATATCAATGCAATACCAAAGACTTTTGTCACAAAACATTGTTGGTTCAGCCATGTACCCTTCGTAACCCAGTCAGTTTATAATTGTGAAACAAAAGACATTTATTAAGTGTAGGTTTATGAAAAATTATATTAAATTAGGAATTTTAGAATGTCAGTCAGTCAGTCAGCGTGTTTGCGTCCACTGCTGGACATACGCCTCTCCAATCCTTCTCCAGTCCTCCCGGCCCTCAGCGGTACGGAACCACTGCTTTCCGCCGACGCACTTGATGTCGTCTTCCCACCTGGCGGGTGGTCTTCCCACACTCCGTTTGCCTGTCTAAATTTTAGAATGTATCATTTAAAAGCCTATGAAACTATGACAACTTTTGGAAAAAATATATAAAAAAAACATTTTAACTTTATGTTGAGACTATAAAAGATGGAATGGTTTGGCTGTGACTAGCGAGGCCTTAAGCTTACCTTGAAAAAAAAAGACATCATTGAAGTTATAAGCGTCGAAATCTACGAGGTTTCGTTATTTCGCGCCCGCCTAGGGGAAGACGAACTATCGGATTCGAATGTATACCGCGCCGATAAATGCTACGGCTTACTGAGAGTGCACATTTATCATCGAGCTGTCCGCCGCTTTTCAATAAACACGTGAACTATATTTCGGTTGACAGACTTGAGTATTGCTTTTTTTTTTATGTAATACCGAATCTTCGAAATTATGTTGGCCCAACACACTAAATACTAAATACCTTTTACTGCACTGACTGTATTTTTGATTGAACGAACAAATCATTTAAAGTGAAACTTCTTTACGCGGTAGGCCGAATTCGCATGGATCCGACGAAACAATTTTAACAAAAAAAACCGACTCCAACGAAAAAGTATTCCAAAACCAATTAACATGCACTAAAAAGTAAAAATTAAATAATTGCCATTTTTGTAGTTACGGTTATTGTAATTTTTTGAGTCGGCTTCAACCGGGTACGCATTATGCCAGTAAAGAGAACCTTGATACATTGACTCTTATAATTAAACAGGTTTGTTAATTATATGGTTTTTGTCTATTCAGTTTTTGGAAAAGTTCAGTTCAAAAATGGCATAAAAGTTTTGTTTTGTGACAAGACTTACTTATTTTTACTTAACTTTACTAAATACATCGATAAAAAATCACGACTAACCTAACGGATAGACTGCACTTATTGAACTCGGAAAGAGAAAGAAGGTGTTGCATGTCGGGCGAGGAATTGATCCCAGCAGGTCTATTCCTGGAATTCCGTAATCAGGAATCAGGAATTCTAAGTCTATAAAACCGCTTTTATAGCTATTTTCAAAGCGAGTTTTTCGACGGAAAAGCTTGATTAATTAAAAAACGATGCTCCGGAATATTTTCGTCAAAAAACATCGCTTTGTATTCCTGATTCCTGATTACGGAATGCCAGGAATAGACCTGCAGACCTCTGGTACGCTAGGCCAGTCCCCGCGCCACTAGGCTACGAGCCGCTCTCTCCGCTCGCGCCCTTCCGTGGTCGCCGCGGGAAGAGTTGGTCGGCAGCGACTAACGAAGGCGCGGCATCTTGCCAATTACGCCACTCGACACGCCACCGCCCTCCGCCCGCACTCCCACCCCGCCGCCCCGCCGTCCGCCCCGACAGCCAGGGCGGCCGCGCACTGCGGCGCGCGCAGGTAAACACGGAAACTTATTAAAGTTTGCGGAAGCTCTATGGAAGAAAGGAAGAAAATTCTAGTCTATTTTCAAAAACGTTGTTGCAACAATTCACTTCTTCACTTTGTTAGGGTTCCGTACCCTAAGGGTGCCAACGGAACCCTATTACTAAGCCTCCGCTGTCCGTCCGTCCGTCCGTCCGTCACGGGGCTGTATCATGAACCGTAATAGGTAGGCAGCTGATATTTTCACAGAGTGTGTATTTATTTTGCCGCTATAACAACAAATAGGTGAAATTAAAAAGTAATAAAAATTACTTCTCCTCCATGCAAAAAACCTGATTTTTTTGTGTCATATTTTTTAAAGGTACGGAACCCTTCGTGTGCGAGTCCGACTCGCACTTGACTTAATGACCGATATACCATAAAATACGAGAGGTGAGCCTATTTTCTGTAGATATAAGCTCAAATGGAAATGTTTTTTTTATATAAGAAACTTTAACTCCAACAAAGCCTTTTTCATTTCAGTGACAATGAGCGGAGTACTGAAGTCGAATGCCTAGCACAATTTCATGCTTTGCTTTGATATGTTTATATTCTCTTGGTTTTATTTCAATCAGATAAAACATTCCAAACATATCAAATGCTATAGAACTTGGGCAATAAACAATTGGACAAATAACTTCGACTTCGAGTTTCTTCCCGGAGCGCCAGGCATGTACTGAACTAGGTCAAAGAAAGCATAACATATTATTCAACTTTTCTTGCTCCTTTTCATAAGCATTTGAACATTGACGGAATACACGTGGCCACCTGCCAGATGCAATTATGTTTTCTTGAAACCGTAACAAGACACTCAAATAACACAGTTGTGGAACATTCAACCTCCCATCAACTGGTCAGGGCTCATCTGATCGAATGATCGAATACTCTATTATAGTAAATCCAAGATATAGATAGAGTCCGTGCGGAAAGAGAACCGTCGTTAGATTTGAGGGCGCACATGTGCACATTTACCGTATTTATCCTGCTGACAACACTGGCACGTCATTATAGTATGACTGTAACAACTTGATATTTTGAGGCTGTGTTAGAAAGATTCTCAGGTCTTCAGATGGCTGGGTTGGGTTGCCATGTAAAAATCTTAATGTTAGTTCCATTGTACGTCACGCCAGTTCTCTTTCCGCACGGACACAAACATGTTTGTGGCACAGAAAAAAATAGATGTAAAAATGATGAAGTTAATTGATCGGCTGTTTTACATGGTGGTGTGCCGGTTTTGTAAGCGTACGAAAACATAAAGCCCAGGACTGGTTGTACGTGGTAGCTCGTGCAACTTGACAGCGATGTAGTAGCTTTTGTCATTTGCAGGCGTACGGTTGCATTTAAAAGTCCAGTAGCATATTCCGACGCGATTGCTATGAAGCGCTCGCACCGCACTAAGGTGAAGCGGGAGAGGGGTAGCACCGCCCGCGGGGTTGCGGTAGGACGCCCCGCCTGAAGACCAGCCACGTACAACCCTTCTTGGGACCAGACAACGTCCAGGTTCAGCTATTGCTCTTGTGGAAACTCGTATTTCCTAAGCGTGCTCCAAGTGCGTTAGCACGACCCGACATAGTGCAGGATCAGTTAGGCGTGGTAGCTTCTGCCATTTGATGTGCGACTGCATCAGGGTCGGCTGTATGTGGCAGCTAAATCATTTAAAGGCGTGCGACCAGACTGCATCAAATATATACCAGGCCTGATTCAATGCGGCTTTAGTACGCGTGGGATAATAACTACTGATCACCATTGAATGTCTTTCTCGGAGCGCCTGACAAATACTGAACTGGGACAAAGGAAACTAAATATAAGATTAAATATTTATTGATCCTTACTATGATTATGTAAACATTAAAAGAATTTCTCGATATTCATTAAAAATATATTTTATTAAGGCTATCTACCTCCGCTGTTTGAAGATGTATAACGCCAGCAGCTCTTCGACAACTGAGTCCTTGACTGATCAATGTCTAAAAGTCCAAAAAGCACAAAGTCCAAAATCCATACCGTCCAAAACACTTATAAATACGGATATTTTCAATTATAATACACAAGAAAATACATACTTTTGGATGTTCTGGGTTTTGGACCTTATGCTTTTTGGACTTTATGAAGGCGACGTAACTACATCGTTTGTTGGTAAATATTACATAACAAACTTAAGGCTACTGTGTTATTCGAAGATATGTTATGAAAAATAATTCACTAATTTCAAGATTGTCACGTGATTTTATTGCATGAATGTGGTAAATCTTTCAGTTACTCCATGGAAATAAATTATCCGAATGAGGACAAAACCATAAATCATCAGTACAAAAACCTATTGACCAGAGCGGAGCCGGGTATCTCAGCTAGTATTAAATAAATGAGCATTTAGAGTTTCCATTTGCAAGCCGAATAAGCGTTCGCCCTTATGAGTATTTATTTGTATTAATATTTTGGCAGACTTTAGAGTACGCTTCCAAAAATTTAAAATTATGTTTACACTTAAGTTCTGGTTGTGATTGATTGTCAGTTTCAACGTTTAAATTGTTTGTGTTGAAAAGAGTATAAACTGGATGTTTTTGAACTGATTTATAACATCTCCATGAAGAAAACAAATCACATAAATTTGGGCGTGTAGTCAGACTAAACAAATAGACTTATGAATTACTCACTCACAGAAGTCATAAAGTGGAATGAATCGGCTTCTGACTTCATTGATTATGTATCTATACTAATATTATAAATGCGAAATTAACTCTGTTATCTAAACCGCTGAACAATTTTTGATGACACTTGGTACTATAGACCTTGGGAAAAGACATGTATGTAAGGTACCTTTTGTGGCGAAAATTAATCTCAAAGGGGGTGAAATAGGGGATGAAAGTTTGTATGGGGAACTCATAGAGTAACTCTGTTACCTCCCTTTTCTCGACAAAACGACTGAACGTCGACGACCTTTTGTATCAAAAAAATGTTTGAAGGGAGTGAAAGAGTGTGTGAGAATTTGTATGAGCAATTCCTCAAGTTAGGCATATGAAAATGGCCAAATTTTGATTTTTCTGATTCAATAACGCCATTTCGACTCAACCGATAAACACATTTTTTTCTATCTATCTACATGGCCTTGCGGATGCCATGTGAGCATGCCTTGAATAATCGAAATACCCATTGGATCCGTTTTGACCAAACTGAAACGATAGCTATAGAAAAAAAACGGCCAAGTGCGAGTCGGACTCGCACACGAAGGGTTCCGTACCATCGAACAAAAAATAATACAAAAAAATCACGTTTTTTGTATGGGGGGCCCCCTTTAATTTAAATTATTTTATAATCTTACCTATTTGTTGTTATAGCGGCAAAATAAATACACAATCTGTGAAAATTTCAGCTGTCTATCTGTTACGGTTACTGAGATACAGCCCTGTGACAGACGGACGGACGGACAGCGAAGGCTTAGTAATAGGGTTCCGTTTTCACCCTTTGGGTACGGAACCCTAACAATACATGCCACGCTTGGGTTCGAGAATCGATTTAAATTGCAAGGCATCCCAAATTTAACAGAGACGATAGTATGAAACTGTCAGCGTCTTGGTCTCCGTTACTGGCAAATTATGGCAACACTTCAGCTGCTAACACTTCTTCAAATTGACACCAGTAGCATAGTTTGCACGGATGATTTCATTGCCGAACGGAGTTCTTCGTCACTGCCCTCATCTGCGGCTGAACCTACCCCACAGCTACAATCTGCGCAGCCTATAGTTGAGAAGCGTCAGAGGTCCTCCAGGTCCCGTCACGAGTCCTGATGATTTCCACTGCGTGGTGGACGAAACGTCGAGCTAAAAATAAGACAGTATAATAACATAACATATTAAAAATATAACATATTAACAATATAACGTTCTATTTAATTGAGAGCTACTGAACAAGCTGGATCTTATTGATGGCCATGAAAAAGGTAGAAATACTAATAAGGATGATTTCCAAAGAACTACTATGCGCTAGGTTAAATTGTCAAAAAAAAAAAACAAATTTAAATCATCGTCTCTGACCCAAAAGTGTGAATTTTACTGGTCATCCGCCTAGATTGACCACTTAGTTTACTTAGTTCAAATAATATATAACAAGCGACGTATTTGCTTGGTAATGAAAATTATAATTATTCTTATAATATTTCCCTTATTCCCTCTTGCAACTGAAATATGTAAGTTCAGATAACATTAACAAATACAGTCTTCATTTAATAGAATATAATTTAATTCTTTCATTTGAATCAACAATGCATATCACTTCTTTGCACGTTCCTGTGTCGCTCGCAAGAACACCCGGAAGCTATCTCCTGCAACAGCCTCGTCGCTACAGAAGAAACTTCACTGAAAACTGATTACTCATTGTAGGTATATTTGTAACATTCAGTCCATCCTATTGTGATCACACTCGGCGAGTCCCCTCCGCCCGCGGCGTTTTGCTCGAGAAACTGCGCTTTGAATTTTTTACGCGACCCTCGCCCTGTATTCGAATGTGATTAATGTATGGCGGGCTCGCGATAGCGCTTCGGAAAGATGGGCCTTAATTTAAATTATATAACATTTAAATTCGATTGCGAGCACTGAGCTGAGGGTGAGACCAGTTGTCCGACTCGTTGCTAGATCGATCGCGGTCTGGACGGAGCGGCGGTGGGCTGGGGAACAAGACTTCTCATCAAAAGTTTTGCTTGTATCCACTGTGCCTTGGCGATAGAATGCCGAGTCGAGGCTAACATTGAATGCCGAAGAAACTGTACCATTTATTGGACTGAAAAATGGCAGTTATCAATAGCAAGCTCTTGCTTTATAATGGGTTTTTCAACGAAGACGGTTAGCGGAGAAAACTTTGGTAAAGTTTTATTATTTTTAGATTGTTTGATAATGGGTTCAAAGCCTTTGGTGTTTTATGTCGAAGACGATGGGCTCGAAATCCACCTCTTAACGTATTTTTAAAGGTTGATTTCCTCATTGAGAAAACTAATGGCCGCACCCTACTTACTAGGCTGGTACCATCGCATTGAATTAGGAATTGTCGATGCGGTAGTAATCAATTGTCCGTGTTTTTCATTACGTTCTGTCAGCGTGTTTGCGTCCACTGCTGGACATACGCCTCTTCAATTATTCTCCAGTCCTCCCAGCCCTCAGCGGTACGGAACCACTGCTTTCCGTCGACGCACTTGATGTCGTCGTCCCACCTTGCGGGTGACCTTCCCACACTCCGTTTTCCTGTCCACGGCCGCCAGTGCAGGACACGGTTACTCCAACGGTCGTCGTCTCTTCGGCTAACGTGACCAGCCCACTGCAATTCTGTGTACAGCTGTATTAATTTAAAGTTAAGGTGGCCCAACCCGGCGGGCCTAACTCATTCGCGGGCACGGTTCAAAACCGTACTGTTGCGCTCTGGGACCTTCTCTGTTTCAAAGAATAAGACAGGCTCCGTGATGAGGAAGATGCAACATGTCCACAAAAAAGACAATGTGCATAGTGTATGATTTGGTAAGATTTACGAAAATTTTAATTTCAAAACGACTTATAGCTAAAAGTAAACGACGACCGCTGTAGTAAAAAATCGAACAAAAACCAAATAGAATATAAATCTTGATTAAATAAGCTATGTCTGATGACTAATATTTTTAAGATATTCTTACTTTATCATTGCGTAATCCACCTCCCAAATTATTGTATAAAACGCGCGAAAAATGCGAACTTTCGGACCTTATAACTTCGAAACCAAACACAATTTTACAATGCCAACGGTCATCAGACATCTAGTTCGATCAAATAAAGCTATTTTGAGCAAAATTTTGGATCGCTGACAAGAAATATGGGCGTGATCTTCTTTCCCCTTTTGTATGGGGAAATGAGCGGGATGGGCCGCTTAAACGCCTGGCATGGCAAATAGCTCCTTCAAATACATGTTATTATTTAGATCAACCCGTAATAAAAACAATCAAAAATATATTTTACGTGCTCTATGAGACTAGTGAGATTTGGGTAACTATATACATTAATGTGTTTTGTTTTGAATGACCATTTCTCTCACCTCAGTTCTCTCCCCTTTTATCCATGACTTCTGGAATACCCATATATTGTATTTATGTAAAGCGCATACCTATCCTAAGATACGCCTTTCGCTGGATTTTAGAATTTTTAAAATTGCTAAAACTAAGAAAGAAAAAAAAACTTTATTTTGCAATTACATTAAAATGTAACCACAGGACAATATTTTAAATAAGTGGAACTGCACAAATCCGGGCCTTATCACTAAAAGTGATTTCTTCTAGTCAATCTTTTGGAAGATGAGGTTTAAAATTTAGAAAGAAAATTTAGGTAATGCGTAAAAGGTGAACAAAATAGGTGTCAATAATACAACTATACCATATATTATAAGTTATTGCTAGTTTTTCGTGACGATGTTCGTTTACTCCGTCAAGTGTGCACACACTCTTGGATACGTAAATTTCCGAAGACGATTCGATTACCTCGGACGATGAAGAACCGGCGAGAAACTTCGCCGGGAGTTGCACCACAGTTGCAGCCTACGCCATTTTGGCATCGGTGAGGTAGGTCCAAGTTTTCGCACGACACATAAAAGTCGGGTTGAATCTAAAGAACTCAGTATAAATCGCAGGAAGCAATCGGACGCGCGTGGCGTCCGGGTGTGGCGAGGCGCCAAATGTTGCCATCGTAAATAGAATTGGGGAATTCCTATCACGAGGGGTGAGCGAATGGCAACCCCTTGGTACGGCGCCATGGCCCTGCTGATAATAGAATGCCACCGTTCTACATTTAAGTGTGAACTCGCGAATATAATTCTATCAAAGTCCAAAAACTGAGAAAATATTTTCTAGAAACATTCATTTAATACAATCGTAGTAATACAATTAGCTAGCCGAAACTAGATTCCACTATCAAAATTCCATTTGAACAATGACAAAATTGCGAAAGCAAATAAGTATGTACATCTAATGAAGAAAAATGAACGAATTCTTAAACGAACAGGTAATACTATTCCTTTGAACATTCCGTAACAACAGACTCACTTTGCTAAATTCAAAATTAGAACAGCATAAACGGCTAAATTAACGACAGACTATGTTGGACTATTCCGTGTGCGAGGACACACTCTCTCTACTACACTCGCGGTCAATCTGCGATTACGAGAATGGCCCCAGGGTTGCGAAATTAAATTAAGTTCACCTGACTTCGCTTTGACCAGCTTCACGAGCACGGAAATAAAGTCTCCAGGAACAAAATAGTTAGACTTATAATATATATAATAATAATTATAGTTATTGTTTCAAAATATGAAATTGTTAAAACACATTGAGGTTTCTAAAGATTAGTTCTCCAATAATAAGTATGTTTAAATTGTATTGATCACATTTTTTTCAATATAAAAAGTTCTCCAATAACAACCGGTAACAGTTGGTTTTTTCCCCGACTTGTATCAAATATGTATAACCCCACTGCTTACCCCTATAGTGTAATATCAAGAAGGCATTAATTTACAAGTTACATTAAGCCATGCGTAAGTATAAATGGCATCACAATCGGATAAGTGGTTCTCAAATTATGAGCCGATATATAAAGATACAGACAACAGACGTTGAATTATAATGTCATGTATAATGTATATGAATGAACACAGGTGGTTAATAACATGTTAATATCAGTCATAATATTAGCTCAACATACCGAACTTCCAAAGGAATTAAGTGTAATGCCAGGATTTCCCTTTATCAGCACGGATTACATTGTACTCGATGGAAAACATGGATAATTTTTGCTTGCCGCTTCGACCATATTTTCATCCAATGCGATGGAATCGTAAGCCACCTAGATCATCGTCACATCATCACCTAGAGGGGAATGGGACCTACAATTTTACCAATACCGAACCATCGAACAGCTCGCATTATACACGGTGATAAATGAGTTCGCGACATTCCCGAAAGGGGGTTATTTTGGGTCGCATACTGATTCCGAAAACGAAGGATTTTTCTTGTTTTGATCTGTTTTAAAATTTTCGATTTCTAATACTAGTATGAAAATATAGTATTTCCTAACAGGAATCGCACTGCATTCATAAAAAGTTCTAAAGTAGGACATTTTTAAAATAAATGTGAAAATTTACATTCGGATCAACGCGATACAATTGGCGGCGGCGCGCAGTCAGCTGCGAGACAGCAAACGCGTGACCTTGGCAGTGGCGCGTACACATGGCGTGCTTACACAATTCCAAAGAGAAATTGTTGCTGAGGTAAAAGTTAAGATTAAATCTGATTTTTTTTTTACTATTTTAGATTTAATTTTTAAATACCACAAAGTGATCGGTATTCGAAATAGTTAAATAATCGGTATTAAAATAGTAATGTCGCGAAAAAAATTAACACCGTGTATAAGAGTGAGTGAGTAGATAAAATATCTACGCCTCTCCATGCTCGCGACGTCCTCATTATGCGAAACAGTCGCCAGTCGTTACAAACAATTTGTGATGATGAAAAAATGGTAGATGCGCCAAGTCCAGTCCCCGTGTCCTTGGCGTCCTTGGGCGGCGCCCGCCTTTTATATGCCTCATAAAGTGGGAGAGCTTCAATAAATTTTATCAGGCATTCGCGCGGCCCAACAACAAGCCGGCCCTCGCGCACCGGGACCTGTCGAGCGAGAAATTGAGACTTCATTGGAGCTTACACATTATGTGCAGTTGTATGGGAGAGATTTTCAAAGAAATATTTTCCACCGCAGAACAAGGGTCCGTCTCGGAAGCACAATGTCGCGACGTTTGGAGCGTTTCGGGACATTTGCGTGTTCCAACAATTTTGAAAGACTGTATCAATGGCGTAGTAACATAACCTTCGAAACTGACCAACGAGTGTATTCTACGTTTTGATTATTTACGTTATACATACGTGTAAAACGCATATGTTTACTGTGCTCTGGCGAATAAGTTACACGGCCAAAAACCTAGTATACATTTTAAATGTAACAGATGCTGATCGCCTCATATAATGTTGTTTTCTTGATTGAATTGCTATGGCGTCAGCACAGACGGTATATAGAAATAAAGAACTTGCTTTTATGATCTAACGTGCGTGTGTGAAATCAATGCAAATTAATTTCTTTTAATTCGTTTAGTATAATGTCATTTAAAGTTATTTAACCGGAATATAAATCGTTTACTTGCATTGTATAACATCGTAAAACTAAAGAGGATGGGCCCTTTGGTACACTCCTCCAACAGCAATGAGTATTACATGGATGAATTGGGTTCTTAAAGTAGATTAATAGTTACTATGGGCGTTTTGCCAAATCGTTGTCCGTTCGGAGATATACTGATCTAAACATGGCTGATTTTTCCTACTAAAATATAATTATTGTTTTATAAAAAAAAAAATGTTTCCATTTATTTATTTAAAGTCACGTGAACTTGATTTTGTACACTGGAACTGCATTATACTAGGTTTTACAGGGGGTTATGGTCCAAACTTTATCCAGGTATGTAAATGACATTTTGTTGTCGGACAACAAAATGTTACTTACCATTTTTGCTCCAAATAATTAACACCCTGTATAGAGATAAACTGTACATATATAATTTATACTTAAAGCAGAATAGTTCTAGACAACAATCGGAAACTTGCACACCAGTGTATCCTTATGTACATAAAATTACCTTTCTATTGATACATAATTCATTGCTATTGGAGGCTATACCAGAGTTCATACATTTTTGCGCATCTCCTTTAATACAACAGCACTTAAGTAAATGTTTAATATCAAAATAAATACAATAAAAAAAATTAATGTGAGTTATCAACACGGAGCGGCAAGAGTATGAATAAAACCGAGAGTTTCCCTCAATCAAATTAATAGGCATAAACGCGCCGAGGAAAGTTAGACAATAATTCATGGAATACATAAACGTACAAACGAAATATAAAGATTCCCCTAGGATAAGACATAAAGAGCCTTAAATATATAACAGTAAGATCGTCAAAACCTATTCGCAGTTCAGTTGACTCGACACAGATTACACAGATGGGTGGAATCAGACGTAAGTCAGTCTTCCGTCCCTCAAGCGCCGCCGTCTCCGGGGAGATAAAAAGAAAAGGGTTCAAATACGTGGCATGTGTCAGACTTAGGAGAGGCTAAGAGGCTTTGTTTTCAATATGACGTATCAGTGCTTGTTTATTTCGGTGGGAAAATTCTCGGCATTTTCCTCCCAGGTGAGCCCGTAATGCTAGGTGTGGTTTTGGCCACCGATAACGGATACAATCCAGATGATTTCACACGATTCCCCTTAATATCATCGCTACAAGAGTTACACATAATCTACTAGAAAATAGTGGATTATGTGTAACGCGATGATTAAATCCGATTTATTGTTATATATCAGTGTATTTTGTGCATTTTTAGGGTTCCGTACACAAAGGGTGAAAACGGAACCCTATTACTAAGCCTCCGCTGTCCGTCCGTCCGTCCGTCACATGGCTGTATCTCAGTAACCGTAACAGATAGACAGCTGATATGTTCACAGAGTGTGTATTTATTTTGCCGCTATAACAAAAAAATAGGTAAAAATAATTAAAATTAAAGGGGGCTCTCATACAAAAAACGTGATTTTGTTATGTTAAATCTTGTACGATGGTACGGAACCCTTCGTGTGCGAGTCCGGTTCGCACTTGGCCGGTTTTTTATGTTTAGTTTTCATGTTAAGTACGTTTTATACGTATACATGAAAATTGTTTTTTTTTTCGAAAAGTTTTAATTTAGTCACTGAATGTTCATTTTAGGATAGGATGAATTTTGCTATTTCATGTTGTGTGTTTCTGTTACTGAAAACGCACTAAGAAATTTTATTCATGTGTTTTTTTCTTATGTAAAGGTTACAGTTTCAATTAACTTTTCGAATCTAATAACGAAGTAATTTAAATTTATTTTAATTTAATAATAGGAAATATTTTAATTATTCCCGTTATTAAGTGAAAAACTTGTTTTGTAATAAAACGCGATTAGCAGACACCGTATCTGCCTATGGCTAATATGCTGCTTCGTAGTATTCTCTCCAATTGTTGCATAATATGTACCTTTGTGACGGTATAAATATTCCATTGGTCTCGACGAAGACTTATTGCAGATGAAAAACATCATCCCGCAGCTCCACGGAAGAGATTAAAACTTTATCCTCAAAAGCCGCGCCTCTCCAATGGCGGAGACATCTCTTTATGGACCTCCAAGGATCAAAAGGATGCAGCTCAACTGCCAATAGGGAGACGGTGGTCATATATCACCCGGCCGGCCGCTGTCGCCCCGCACCGCTTCGTCGCGTTCCAAATTTGAATTACAGATTACGTCGAGGCTTCCGGTTCCAGCGGCAGTGACGTCACGTTGGGCGGAGCTAACCAAATTACCGGATGTCGATGTACAAAGCTGAGAGATTGATCAATTTTGAAGTAAAAAATATTGTCTTTCAGGTAGAATTTATACTTAGTTTCCGTGCATGTGACGTATTTTAGTATGATTGCTGACTAGTTTCTTCTCCACATGATTGCATTTCTAAATGAATGATTGCAATGTTGACATACAATGTCCTGTGAGATCAGAAGACTCTGGTGACCTATAAAAAAATCGTGACAAGCCAGATATTTTCAAATAATTAATAATTATTAATGCCTGTTAACTTTTAAGTGCAACAAAATATTACTTGAATTAAATTGGTCTTAAAAAAAACCTTAACGATAAAATTGTTCAGCCATCATAATTATTTTTCTCTAATCACTTTTAAAAATGGATCTAATTGAATTATACTTATATCATGCATGCTCACACGCTGCGTAGCAATAGTAATATTATTAACGAATACTAAAAGAAATTGACAAACAATAAATATCGTGGCATGATTATATCAGGACGTCAAATACACGCGGGTATGGATTCTTGGCAAACCCTTGGCAGGTCTTTGAGCAGGAAGTCATTTCTGATGGCTTACTCGACAACAGGGAAGTCAACTTGGGAAGGGTACATTTGATTTGAGCACTCCAATTCTGTGGGCGAAGGGTAATCTGGAAAAAAATGTTTGGGATTTCGTTCTGAATAAATTAATTGTGTAGCGAGAGATGGGAGAAGGGATTCGTTAAATTTTTTATACACACTTTATGCACACTCTCTATGCATATCTCTAACTTCGTCATATACACCCTAACACTCTCACACATACACACACCCTCATATTTCGCCATCAATTCACCAACGTTGATAACATAAACTATGTGCATATTAATAGATAAACAGATTCTAAAACGTTATTTAAAAAAAATGTTGCTTTAAATATTTAACAGTACCAGAAATGACCTGCCCGCTTAAATTAAATTAACAGGAATACCCACTGCTCCCTATAGTACAGTATACGGGCTAGTTTAGGGAGCAGGGTGTGTAGATGGTTATGGACCATATTGCATAAACAATTATTATATGTATGTTATGGCTTTATTTTTTTAACAATAAAAACATTTGAACTTTTCATTTGTTTTATGTGATAAATATAACTTGACGGAATTTAAAAATATTTTAAGAGAAATCAATTAAATTAAAATCAAAGAGGCGCCTTGTTGTGTACGTATGGAAACTTGCCTTCGGAAATGCTTTCTCTGTATTTATTTTGAATTTGTGATGTGATGCTTCAAAGAAAAGAAAAAAAAATGTAGAAATCGAATTAATACTTTAACTCTTAGATTAATTCCGGCTCGTCTAATTCGCTGTATGGCATCGTTCCATGTTAACTTAAACTGAACAAAAGCTGGAGTCAGGAATTCTATCCGTCGCATGCGTCAGTTTTATAACGGATCTGTGTTTTACTGTGACATATTCCACGATAAGATACTAAATTTGAAAAGAAAAGTTATTACAACTTTTGTAGAGTCTCCAGACACTGTGATAATGTAAATACAATTATATAATTATTCCTATGTAACTTTATCAACTGTCCACTGTTTGTGTTCCCGCGAGGATTACATAGGAAATAGGCATTATTTTGTTGTTATTTTTGTGTTAATGCTGTCTATTTCTGTTTTTTCTACAGAAATAAAAAAATGATATTATTGCTAAACGGTAATGTCGCAATCATTATAATTATAGATCCAAAATCTCACTTCAAAACGAATGATAATTAGTTGTTAGTTTTGAAGTGGTCGGATTGATTTTTTTCTTCTAATCCTCGCCATAATTTTGAATCACGGAGGATCATACGTGCAAAGGATGAATTCCACGCGCGTCGAAGTAACGGGAATTAAGTTAACTTGGTTACTTTAATTACTGCAAGCTCTACAATACACTACTGAATATATAGTATCGCTACTAGAAAAATACATCCACTTGTTATGTTGACCCATCAGGGACTCGGCAAACACAGAGATACGATCCAACAAACGCCGGAAGCGAAAGGAAAGCACCTGAAAATGCTACCAAGTGATTAGGAGGGGTAAGGGAGGGGGGGGGGAGGAGGGACTCTCCCCAGGAAGTAGAACGAAGCATCCTGAGAGGGGACCCCACCTCGGATGATTAATCTCTACATTAATCGAGGCGGTTGTTTTCTCTGATTTCCGCGATTAAATGAGTTTGGTATTGCTAGTCCTATGTCATTTCCCCTTAAGGGACAAGAGGAAACGGAAGAGTTAGTTTATTCGCAGGGAAATGTAAATGTAAATATAAGTATGAGAATGTATGGAGGTTTTGCGGAACATCAAGTCACCAAGCCAAGCCTAGAGAAATCTAAATTTAATCGGCATCAGGTTTAATAGTACAAAGACCCGAAAAAACCAAGCGATGCCATTGATTTGTTATCATCCTATCGAATATTTATTCAATCAATGAAAACCACTAAAGTTCTCACAATATCTACGTTACGGTTAAAGTCGGAAATCTTTTTTCCTAGAAGGTAACTAAGATTTTCAAGACGTACGTGTGTCGAGGGCACTAATTTATAGTTTATTGTAAGAAAAAAATAACCTCAACGTTTTTGCATCATGGATTAAGTGCAGAAATCCGAAGAAGCCAAAGTCTCCTAATAGATATAACTGCACTTTCAAGTGTTAGCGTTTTGAGATAACCCCGCAATCACACAAAATGTTACTAAACCACTACAACTGCATAACGCTAGCGCTCGAAAGTGGAGTTATCTATTAGCGGACGTAGGCTTCAGTACTTGCTTTTTCCTCTTGCTCGAAACCGGAAACAAAATAGACACGCTAGAACTTTGTTACATGGATGCCATGTAAGTCATGATGTTGTAACTAAGCACCAAATACAGTCACGATATCATAAAAACAATCCTGGAAGACAAGTAGACCTGGAAAGAGAACACATCAGTGAAAATCTAAGACTCACACGGTCATCACGTATAATGCAGCCGTTACCTATTACGTTAAGTTTTGACATTCAATGAACGATGGTCAAAGCGGCAATGAAAATTGTCCGTTTTTCCATTCAGTTAATGTAGCTTCGCAAATAAAGTTAGGTCTTGTAGGAATGAATCTTCATCTACTTCATGAATCCAAGGCAGGATTCATGAAGTAGGAAAACTTCATGAATCCTGCCTAAAATAGGCTATATTTTATTTTGATATATATACGTTTTCATTTACAAATTTCTATATTTATTAACGAAGTTGGAGAAAAATCGGCGTACGCTATCCAAATGGTTTGAGTGCAATTAATTTAGATTTTTATATTAAGCGCGGCATACGTACGCAAGGACATTGTGTACGTATGCCGTTGCATTCGAACTTTTAGGGGGGCTGCGAAAACCATGCCGGCCGGACATGTACTTCTTCACACCATGTTCGAAGGCCCTATCGAGGAGCCTGACGACTGCCAGGGTATTCGAAATTTCAGGGCGGCTAAAACCAAGCCGGCCGGTCAGGCTTAAATTCAATTAAAATCTTTGTTGCACTAAAATATTTTAAATAAGCCTAAAATCGGTAAGGGTGCAGTTGTTGAGGATTCTAAGGGAGTTTATTTATGAAAATTGGATATATTTATAAATCTGTGATTGATAAATGTCATTTAAAACCTTATAAGTGTGAATGGGGGAATAATAGCATTTCTGGAGAAACAAAATAAATTTTAGAAATAATTGAAATGATTTTAGAGCGAGCGCGGCCGCAGGCAAAAGCTAGTGTGCTATAAAGTTTAAATTCGAGTGCCATATTACTTTGAACGTTTGTACCTATCTTTATTACAGTCCAGCGCAATTTGGTGAAATGTGGTTTTGAAATCACAACGTTAATTTTATGCGGGCATTACATTTTAACCGGGAAAAGCCTGCGTTAAATATTAATTACAGAAAATATCACAGAGGTTTTGTTTTGATTTACAGCTAGAAGAGTCAGATTAACCAAATTAATTAATTAATTAAGATTCTCAGCAATAAAGGTAATTATACATTTTAGAACTGATTTCTAAATATTGGAAATAACTTTGAGGAAATTAATGGAAATTTTGTCGGGTTCAAGGAAACCTGAATATTAGTCATTTTATGTTCTATAACACATTCCACACTGGCGCGTAGGTTGTGTAACCGATCGACTTTGAAAATATAATATATAAATATTTTTTTTATATATTATTCAATCCAACGAACTAGATCCAAACGTGAAGGGGGATTTCGATGATGAATATTTGATATTAATTAACCCTTAATTACTTAGGAATATATTCAATTGAAGGGTACTAAAAAATATGTAAACTCCATTTCTTCATTTACAGCGTGACATATGGCGTACTCTACGTTATCAACCAAGAGGCTTCTGGCCACACCCACGGGCTTTCGAACTTTACGAGCAGCGAAAGCCTAAATTACGTCTGAACGAATTGAAATTTAAAATTAAAATATATGCATCCTTATTTTTAGCCTGAAGACCAAAGAAGATAGATACATAATAACCTTAACTATATAATACTAGTCAGAGAGAGTGCACTCCAGCCTAAGTCATGTCACAATTTGATTGATATCAGAGGTCGAATATAATAGACCAAAGATTGAAATATTATGTAAGTTGTGATGAAATGGAAATCGTGTCTACATTTTAGTCATTTCAGTTAACAACAAAACGAAATATGATTTAATACCCGCTAAATATATTTAAACGTTATTATATCGGCATCAGCAGTCAGCGAGAAAACATTGCAAGTTAATTACTTTCCTATGCCAAATGAAGCAATCCTTACTAAAAACTTACAACTAACAGAGTAAATGGATTTCCTTTTATTGAACGTGCTATGTAACTAATTCGAGTGTGAATTTAATATTTTCAACTCTTTCCATGAAGAAGTTACACCTTAAATCTAATTCCGTCGAACTACCAGTAATCCATTACAATCTTAAAATTCTCTACTAATTTTACCCAGATTTTTTTTCGGTAAGCGAACACTGCGGAGGAGCCTCCTCGAATTGTCCTGGGACACCGAAAGGATCGATCAAAGTGACGAATATTTCCCATAAATCCTCATTTATCGCCGCCATGGAGGGTTAGAAACGTAAAATGTTATTGCCATCTAGCGTCACTTCGGCGATTCGTGAATGAGCTAGGAGATATAGTTCAGAACAATGACACAGAATTAAGGATTTTGTTGTAAGTTTGTCAACTAAATATGAGAATTTAAGTCATTCTATAATGGTAAATTTGTTATACATACTATATATTTTGCTTCAATAAGCCATAATCAATAAAAAATGCACATATTGTTTCTCCAAAATCTGTTTAGTTAATACAAAATTAGGAAAAAGCGTATCATTGATGTTATAAATTAACACCATTACTATTTTACTTAAAATTTTATATTCTTAATGCATACGCGATTAATAATACCGTTATATTATAAAATATAAAGTTTGGATATTTGTTATTCGATCACGGCATTACAGCTGAACTGAATTTCTTGGAGATAAGTTGATACTATCTATACATGGTGTAAAAGACGTTTAGGGTGTTAAAAGAGTTGTTATACATTCAAATGTAGGGCACAAACTTTAACCAGGTATTCCTTTATATATTTCGAGCACAAAAGGGAGTTAACATTTTGTTGTTCGAATTAAAACAAAGTCCACCCCATACATTTTGGTAACACACAAAATGTATAGGGAGCAGGAATTCGGAAGTCGTACAACAAATTTAATCAACTACTTTTGCCCCAAATATGCCTAAGAATACCTGGTCAAAGTTTGGACAATACCTCCGATAATACCCGGTATATAGAATAGTTTTTAATAACACAATTCGGGCTCAGTTGCATTATATTGAAATCGGAAAGGATTTACAAGATTTAATAAGGCCAAATTCACATAGTTAAATTAGGAATTTTGACGGTGAGCGATATGATATGATGAGATGAAATGATATGGGAATCTGGCCCATCCCTAATAAGAACTCCTCGTTGAAGTTGCCGCACTGACGGCAACTTTGTTTCTCGCGATGTAAATTAGCCAATTAAGTCTGCAAACAGCCCGCTGCCGTCTTTTCAAAGAATTTTGCCTCATTGTGAAATCAACGGCTCGGATTGAGGTAAGTTGGCAGCTTTATTCAAGTTTTTTTTAATTCTCCGAAAAAAATTGTTGAAACATAATTGCATTTTAAGAGTAGACATCTAATTTCGTGTTAATAAATCAAAATATACCTACTACGTATTTGTATTTGCGCGGAGGTGGGTGAAATTGGGTCCGAGAAGAAAACATGGTTATGCAAATCGAATAAATACATATGCATGCATTAAGATATGCCCGCCTGTTCAAGTAGAAAGAAAATATTGCTGTAGTCTTTAACCCTACTGCCTAGTGGGTAAAAAGAGAACTTATAGGTTAACGCGGAATCCAAACCACAAACAACCATTCTCTTAGATGACATGCAAAAGAAGATTTGCAGTGGGATTATTTTAAAATGCCGGAACCCACTCAGAACTTCTCGGAGTTGTGTTATTTTTGTGTGCCTTTGAATGTAACCCTTTTTGCTGAATCATATCTTGTTACCATGTTACAGATTATTTCCCCGAAAGTCTTCTTCCAAAGTGTTATTTAGTTAAACATAATGGCTTGTGATTGGAGTTATTAATGTCATAATTCAGAATACCTAAGTTCGGCGTAAATTACTTAGTAGCGACCGTAACTCATTTGTATAGCGGTATCGTAGGCACTTTGACATACACTGGCGATTGCGGAGGCCAATTCGTTCGCTAACGAATTCACTCACTCTATTCGTCCAACGACATGTAAGAACACGTATAAACCTCAGAGGACACTATTTAGTGCTACAAATATTTGATGTTGCGCGTCCCCAATTCGTAAGTGAACTAACTACTATCAGTGCATTATCACTAATACCTCGGAATAATGACGTCGACCTAGGGCTTAAAAGTATACCTCAACCATTGGATACTTGCGTTGGTTGAATATGCGACAGATACCAGCTTCATTTGACAGTATCGTTTGGGCAGAGCAGCGGGAATATAATTTGAAGGTCTCAGGTTCAAGTGCTACTTCCAGCGAGCATTTCCATGCTCCTGGACGGGCGTACTCGTACATATGGCGGTGGCGTAGCCACTTTTACATTTATTTATTTATTTCCTTTAAATTGTACAATTTACACATATTCAGTATACATATATAGTATAGCCGAACTGGGCGGTGTCGCCCGTGTCTCGGCTAGTCCTTTTTTTTTTTAATAGTAAGCGGCACTTGACTTAAACTAAACTTATGCTACATGCTTATTGCAATATAGGTTACAAAAGTGTTACTAACCCACCACCACTTGAAAAAATAAAATAATAGAGAAAAGTCAGCTATCCAAAACAAAAATAATTAAGTAAAGTAACTCTTAAATTATTATATAAGTACAATTTTTTCTTGAATGACTGCACCTCTTTATTATATTATAGTGATTTAACTATTAAAACTTGGTTTCTAAGAAATTGTGTTTTATTATTTATTTTATTTAAATATCTTATTTCTGCATTGCTGGGTGCATTGCAGAATTAATTGGGAAGATATCATCGAATTTTGTATGAAAGTATTTCCTCGCATCCATCAATATCCTTATCTAACAGCCACCTCACCACTGTTTTTTTGAATGTGTGCATGCTTTTAATGTGTGCCCAATTATCGGAGGTATTGTAGATTTTAGGCGCGAGATATGTATGGCACCGGTGGGCGAAAGCGGTACGGCAATGGGGAGGGCGCACCATACTTGAAATTCGCGTAGGATGATCATGGCTTGGCAGAACGTGCAGGTGAGAGCTTGAGTGAAAATGAACTAGAGCAGTCTGCATATAGATTTGACGAACGCTGAGGAGCTCTGTTTCCTTAAAAAGTATCTTGCTTTGGTATCTATAATCCTTTTTGAACATTACTCTAATAATAGCTTTCTGGGTTTTAAACAGTGGATTAATTATCGTTTTGGCTGCTCCTCCCCAAGCCAAGATGCCGTATCTGATTGTGCTTTGAACCAATGCAAAATATACTATTTTAAGCTGCTTTGGCTTTAATATATCTCGGATCTGCTTAAAAAAGTATATATATTTTCTTAGTCTTGAGGTGGTTTGGTCTATGTGTGCTCTCCAAGTAAGTCTGGAATCAATCAGCACTCCAAGATATTTTATGGTCTCAACAGCGTTAATAGTTGGACATTGGCAGTTGGGAAAGATAGTGCAGTTGGTGTGCATTTTTAATATAATATCTTTAGGGATACCTCTCTCCGTTATGGAATAATACATGCAATTTGTTTTCTTTATGTTAAGAGTCAAGAGACTTAAATCATACCATTTTTTTGCTATAGAAAGTCCAAGTTCTGCTGACTTTTTAGTTTCTTCCCAACTTTGACCACAAAACAGTAAAACAGTATCGTCTGCGAAAGCAATTATTTTTCCATTGGTTAATTCTAAGTCACAAAGTTCATTGACATATATTTGGAATAGGATTGGACCTAACACACTACCTTGCGGAACCCCGAAACTAACAGGACACTCATCACTCAAAGTTTCACCTGATTTGATAAATTGAGATCTTCCGGTAAGATAATCTTTAAAAAAGTCAAAAGCAACTCCTCTGATCCCTATTCCTTCTAATTTTCTCATCAACATCTTATGAGAGACAGAGTCAAAGGCTTTTTGTATATCTAAGTAAATTCCAATACATTGTTTACCCGAGTCTAAAGTTTATACAATATACTTTGTCAAAGTTTTAAGAGCATCCTCTGTGCTAGTTTTACTTTTAAACCCATATTGACTCTTTGAAATTATATTATGTTTATTTAAGAAGTTGACAAGACGAGTTTTGATGATTTTTTCTATAATTTTGGATATTGAACTCAGTAGGGCAATTGGTCGATAATTTCCACATTCAGTAACATCTCCGGATTTAAATATTGGTACTATGAGAGCACTTTTCAGACACCGTGGGAAAGTACCTTGCTCTAAGCACAGATTAATTACATAGACTAAGGGTATAATCAGTACTTCTTTGCAATGTTTTAATATACTTGAACTGACCCTGTCCGCGCCAGGAGCTGAAGAAGACTTCAAGCCCTCAATCAGTTTTTGAACTTCATCAATTGAGGTAGGTGAAATGAACATAGACTCTGCGATATATTTTTTGGGCTTATAGTTTAGTAGTAGGTTCTCTTCACTGGATTTCAAGGAATTAAGCATTTCTTTTGCTAGCTTAGCACCAATTGTGGAAAAGTAAGAGTTTACGATATTAAGTTTTGCCTTTAGTGAGTTGTCGTTGGTGTGAGTTTTTATTGCATTAAGGTTAGTGTATTGTTTGGTGTTAGTGTGAGTCATTTCCTTGACATATTGCCAGATTTTCTTTGCGTCTGTTCCTGAGTCCTCTACCCTTTGACTGCAGTAGAGATTATAGGCAGTGTTAGTTGCTTTTTTTGTTATATTTCTGTATCTTACATAGTTTGATTTAATTTCTAGATTATCCGGATTAAGCCGAAGCCTCATATGTAGGCAGTCTCTGTGCTGCATACATTTTATAAGTCCATCGTGAATCCAAGGCTTCAGATTGTGGTATTTGCGTTTCATTTTATTTTTTGCTATTGTGTGTGTGTTTAGGAAAGCAACTAGTCGCGAGTGGAATATTTCCATTGCTTCATTAGCTAGTTTGTCTTTTAGTAAGTTATTCCAATTTTCTTTTCCAATGTCAATTCTTATTGCATTATAGTCATACTTTTTTTTAATATCCGTTTCTTTGGGCTTTGGTAAATCGTGACTGAGTCCTATAATTGCAAGGTCGTGGTCAGTCAAGTCTGTTGAGCATACTATAGAAACTAGTTTCTTGTTTTTTGAGTTAAGCATTATATGATCAAGACATGAGTTCTTTCTCGTTGGTAAATTAATAGCCGATATGAAACCATGTTCAGCTAGCAGATTTAGGTAATCCTGTGAAGTTTTGTCACTAGTATTAAGGATATCAATGTTGAGGTCTCCTGTAAGAAGGGTGGATGACCGATTTGCATAGTCAGACAAGATTTGGTCCAGCGAGATCAAAAAAGGCGTTGCGTTACGATATGACGGAGATCTATAAATAGCAATGACAGTGATATTTTCAACTTTTAATACTAGGCAGTTAGCATCAATGCAATTCGGCTCGCAGATATTTGTTGTAAGGCTGTCCTTCGTGTAAACTATAACCCCATCATTTTGAATAGGATTATTAAGTGTCTGATAGGCATTGTAACCGTCTAAGTTTTTCGGCATATATTCATCCGAAATCCAGCATTCCGTAAGTACTATTATGTCAAATACAATATTTAACCGTTTTAATAATACCAAAAGCATGTTGTAGTTGCAATTTACACTTCGAATATTGATAGTTATCATTTTCAGCGCATAGTTATTGATATACACTTTGCATTCCTCTGGAGACTGTACTGGTATTGTAAGTATCACCTGAGTTCTATCTAACTCATTTGCTACAGTGTCTAAATCGCCTTATAAATTATAATATTCTCAAAAAGGTGACACGATGCATAAAGCTCAAATATTTTTGCAGGGATTTCTTTAAAGCGCAGTGAGTATATTGCGACATTAATTATTACACTAGGTATATAATAGGAGGTACAATAACTCAAGAAAATAGCATAATATTTAGTTATACATAGTAGGGTGCATTTCAAACAATAACATACATTTTCAAAGATATCCTTAAAACTTAGCGTACTTGAGGGTGCGTTAGATGTTGGTCTAGGTATATGGCAGACGGTGCATACCTTTAGATGCAAGCAGTAACATTTTGTCAAGCATAATATGGTACACTTTTGGCAAAAATAATTCTTAAAAAGATACCGGTCAGATTGAGGAAGAAAAGCGAGAACTGATTGTGTCCCTTCAGATGTTGGATGCAATGATTTCCACTCTCTCTGTTGTGGCGGAGCCGGCGGAGGCTGCAGCGAATCCGACGATTGACAGTGGCGGCGGCTTGCAGCCGAGCCGCTCGAGGTCAGCTTGTGAGCGAATACGAAGCGCCTGGGCTCCTTCACCGCGTCGCATGAGTATGCGACCGTTTCTCGTCCAAACGTATTTGTATCCGTGCTCCTTGGCGGCGGCGCGGGCAGCACGAAATAACTGTCGGTTCATGTAGGTCAGACTTTCATTGATGAATATCTTTCGCGGAGGTCCGGCCACGACGTCGGTACAGGAGAGTTCTCGGCGCACGCGCGCTGCTTGTAGCCACTCGCCCTTGACGGCACGGCGCGTGAATCGCGCAACTATAGGTCGCGGGCGCTCGGTTTCAGAGCGATGCGGCCCGACACGCATTACATAGTCAATGTCCCGTTTGTCGAGCGGCACGCCAATCTTCTGCGAGATGACTTCAATGACATGGCCGAGGTTCTCGCCTCGATGTTCGTTGACGCCGTTGATCTCAATGTTGTTAGCTAGCTGCTCTTGATCGCGCTCGCACACGACTGCTTTTAGGGCGGTGACCTCCATTTTCAGCACTGCCACTTCGCCCTCCAGATGCTCCACGGCCTCAACGCGTCGACTCATGTCGGCGAGTTGCACACCGAACTTGGCGAGGGCCTCACGAGCGAGATTCAGCGAAGCCCCAAACTCGCTTAGCATTGGCTCGAACCTTTCAAATTCTTCACGACAGACTCGAAGAGAGGCGGCGAACGAATTGATATCGGCCGCCGAGATCGATGCGGCAATGGCAGCGGTTCCGCTTGCCGGAGGCGGCGGCAGAGCAGTGTCGTAGCGTTGCACGGGGCTTTGGCGGGCGCCGGTCTTGGTCGCGGCAGCTTTTGTCGCGAGCGCGGGACCCCCTAGCGTGGCCGCGGCGACGGGTTTCACCGGTGTGTCGTCTCTGTTGCAGCGCTTCTCGCCGGCCAGGCAGAGCGGACACACCCACGTCTGTAGCGAGTCTCGAAGCCATCTGGTCGATTGTTGCGGACTAGCGCACAGGCGGTGGTAGGCCCGATCACACTTACAGCAGGACACCGCTTCTTCTTTCGCTTTAATCACTCCGTTGCAAGCAGGACAACTTGACATTTTGTTTGACAACAAGCCGCAAACTAACAATTTTACTTTACGGACATTCAATGAGGGTATATAAAAAAAAAAAAAAAAAACTTTGGCTCCCCAGTCTGTAATTTCGAAAAAACAACCAAGATAGGATGTGTAGAACTTTACAAACACTTCCACTGCAATCCACAACTATACTTAGTATTCCTGAGCGAAAAAAAGTATGTTATCTGAATTATAGAAGGCTTCGTTTAATCGTTTAATGACAGCTTTTCTATGAGCGTGCGTTCGTGCCACAGAATTGAATATAAACAATGGAAGCTCCGGCGAGTGAGTTCGGTTACGAATTCGCTTAGTACCGATTTTCTCGAGTTGCAACGACAAATAAGAACACGTACGAATATCACAAGACTCTAGTGTAACCACAGAAAATATTCGAATTTCTGTGAGTGCAACAAACATTCCATGTTGCTCGTCCCGAATTCGTAAGCGAACGAACTACAGTTAGACGTTTTGGACTAACTCGTGGCTGCGCTTTCACCTTACGAGTTCCGATCGCTTTTCCCGTTCACTCTCTGGCTGCAGAAGAAAAAAAAAATATTTCCGTACCATCGCAAATGAGTTAACACCAAAAATAATGTTTTATTTTAATTTGTATTGTTTTGTATTAACATAATATTTTTATAATTTTTATTTTACCTATTTGTTTTTATAGCGGCAAAATAAATACACAATCTGTGAAATGTTCAGCTGCCTACCTATTAAGGTTCATGAGATACAGCTCTGTGACAGACGGACGGACGGACGGACGGAGGGATGGACAGCGAAGGCTTAGTAATAGGGTTCTGTTGGCACCCTTTTGGTACGAAACCCTAAAAATGGCATTTCACGTTCGACACCCGGAAGCCTATCTCGCCAAACAGTTGCGGTCCTTCCGAGCGTTGCCGGTTACACGTGGCAATCACAAACGTCCGAGTTTGAAGTACGTGGCGGTGGCGGCTGCGGGTGTTGCCACAAAGTTGCCAGCGCCCGCGTCATCGCCACACCTCCCTTTGATATACCCGCACAGGATTCGCACCAGAGATCGACGCATGCTAGATCGACTTAGCAGCCCGGAGCCGAATCTTGCTGTATTTTTTTCTATGGCGTATGGCGTACGCCGGGACTTCACATAAGAGGTGCCTGACGACGCCCATGGGCTTTGGAACCTTAAAGGGGCTGCGAAAACCATTCTGGCAGGGCAGGTGCTTCTTGAGACCAACTTTACAGGATTCCAGGATGTACTTTCAAGGAAATACCTTGGCAGGGAATCGATTCCATTGTTTGGCGACCCCATAGATACATGATATAGAGGAGCGGCGGTTTTATATTTTAGGTATGTGTTTCGTACCAACTTCACTTTGTTGCAGTTTAATTATAAATAAGCACGCCAATGTTTGATGATTAGCCTGTAGGAAACGTTACGCTATTGGCCCAACGATGTGATTGGCTCCGCGGCTTTCCTGCCCGCAAAGGTGCATATTATTTGTCTGTTCGTTCGTTGTTCCTGTGAAATACACAGGTGAGTTGCAAATACGTCCATCTTTTATTCAACAAAATTTATAATATAGTCCACTCCAAAGCTATCGAAATAACCATACTACGCATGAGAAGTATAGCCGCTCTCTATAATCTACATGGTTCTTCGAGCCTTCAAATTAGGTGAATTATTCGAGTCGACGAGCGGCGCGTCGAGAAAGTCGTGGCAGGCCACCACGCCTTTTTTACTACACGTCAAGCGTCGATCGGTCACGTGAACCGCCATTAGCAACATTATATTTTTTCATCGGGACAACGAGCGAGCAGCCGGTGCGTGATAGCTGCGCACCGAGAGCCGTCGCCGCACGCGCCGCGAAAATCGACACTGACTGAGCAAACCAGTATGGCCGCCGCCGCAGCGTGCGCCGGTCGCTTATTCCGTGGCGCCGCGGCCTACGTCGGCGGAGCGGTGCAGCAGTACTGTACCGAAGGATTTGCGGCATAGTTCCTCGGAGGCCACCTTTGTCGCATCGTGGCATAGCGGAGCACCGGACGAGGCGCGCGGGCAAGCGTGCTTTAGCCAACGCGTCGTTCCAGCTTCGACAGCACACATGCACACAACAGCACACACACTTCGGCTGTGAATCGGTGCATTCCCTGCCTGTTTCGCGCTGAGCGTTGGCAGAAAGAGGAGGAAACATTCTTCGCGGTAAAGACCACAGAACACAGAGAGATACAGAGGATTTTTTAATTCAGGGAGACAATTCATATCCGTAAATGTGCATTACATCATGGTCTCATCTATACATACTAACAACATATGACCCTAGAACGACCGTATTCGATGGGCTATCATTTTCTATTTTTAGTTTTCATAATAAGCACTTGTTTTGAAACATGATTATCTGATAAACTTTGTATGGAACCATTTCATGATTTAGATTAATAAAAGTTTGTCCTTGCCATTAAAATTCAAGCCTTAAACTGGTTTAAGGCCTTTAAAAGCGCGATAACTGTTATATTTGTAAAAGCGCGTGAGTTAGCTCTTTGGTAACTATCGACATTGCGTGTGAACGTTCACGCTCGAAACGTTGAATTTTTCAGTCTCACAACGGGCAGGCAAACTGAAAAAAAAAAATTTGGTGAATGTTGGCCGCGACGTAGCAACTCATGGGCCTCGGTATTTTAGAGGAAGAGAAAACGCGTCGGCAATTTCGTATTTTGGTTCGTTCGGGGATCGATGCCTTTTATGAATGTACTTTCTCGTGTTCTTGTGCTCTCGGTTGTAGGGCGTTGGTTGGTTGGGCATATGCGAACCTATCCTATTAGCATATGACCAAAATAAGCAAATATGCAGTGTGACAGGTTAACGTGAGAGAATCATTATGCTCGTCGCAGTTATACATACTGAAAGATATTTGTATAAAACGCTATATTAAATAATCTTAGCGTGGAGTGGGCAATCTATGGTTAGTGATAATTTTTAAATTAAAATATATCCGTTATTATTTTTCGCCAGAAGAAGAAAGAAAAAATATCTATTATAAACATAACTATAATACTAGCCAGCGATAGTGAACTCCATACAAATGACGTGACACTAAATATAATACACACACAATCACAAAAATTACATACAAAGACAAATTTGTAATACATACAAATCACGTGACACTATATTCTTAGAAGTTAATCTCTAAAACCACCTAGCTAATTGCAATGAATATTTGTTCATGCGTTGTAACATACGTTACTTTATTAATTTTCATTTTAGGCATTATCAATATTTGTATGTCATATCCTTATTGAACTATACTTACGGTGGCCTTCAGAAAAATATCAGTGAGTATGCATACTCACAATGGTCATTTATAGTTATCTACATAATGGAAAATTACACGTTTCAAGGAACCAATCGTCAAAATTCTTCTAGAAACAAAACAACAAACCACGAACATTGGTACCGTCTCTTTCTACCATTTAGCAATTCCAGGATGCTGTCTCCTTCATGCGCGCGCGCCTAGCGAACGTCAGGCGATCCTCCAGAGCCAATGGGATAGGACCACGACGGCAGCCATCTTGTTGTTTGCCCGACACGGCGCGAGTACATTTCGCCGCCACAGACCGCCGACCGCCGCTAGGAACGCTAGTCGCGTCCCGGGGTCTGGCCGTCGCCGCTTTCGAGCTAGCTCGTCTCACCCGTAGCACCCTCCGTCTCTTCGGCGCCCACTCCGTGCTCCTTGGAGTGGGCTTCGCCAACCGCTGAGGAGGCACCGAGCCGCCCGACCTTCGCTGCGCGGGCGCAGGCGCCATTCGCAGCCCGACCACGAGCTCTAGGCGCCCCATCACCCTTGAGTCCGAGTGGGGTCCTCCATCTACTCGCCCTGTGGTGCGGTGCGTCCACAGTTGAGGGGACCCAGCCGCTCGAACTTCGCCGCGCGGGGGCAGGCGCCATTCTCCGCCCAACCACGTGCTCCAGGCATCATCACCACAAGGTACCGTACCGAACCTTGTTTTTGCCGGCTTTAGAGTCAGTGCGCGTAACACTTCTCAGTGTCGTCGTCCGTATTAGGGGGGCCCAATTCGGAACCTACTCTATTTCTTCACCTACTTTTTGTGTTTATGCTCGTCCTAGAACATTGGTTGTTGTTTCTGTTTGTATATATTTCATCATTCGATTTGGTTAGATAGAATTAGTACCCATCTTGTGATGTATGGTTGAGGACCCGGCCCCGCTCATCGACTGATATCCGCATGGCATTCACTTAAGGCGCTAGGACTAGCCAACTACTCGCGCCATACAAATGCACTTTTTAACAAATGTAATAATATGTAGTGAAACGCTTCAGCAAATCCAAATAGAACTCCAGACTGATAATGGATTGTTAATATTTTTTTATTCCATCATTTATTTAAATAATAATAAAAATAACAAAGTTGATTTTTCTCGTTAGAAATCTGAAAGTAATTCGATTTCTAGATATAAGCAAAAACAGCATATATGCATAAACAAAAAATTCCATTTGCTTTTAGATTTCTACATTTAGTCAAAAAAGTTCGGAAATGGACACCGTTTCCGCAATGTATTTTGTATAGAAAAAGGAAACATACATTAACGAAAATAATTCGATTCCTAGACAAGGAATCATATATTGTAAGAATGACACTTATAATCGTCAGACTTAGTTAGTTAACTTGGGGTGCCTCGTCTAACTTTGCGATTTGGCTAGTACCAGGCCCTTAACCATGCGTCACAACTGGCGTCACGCACAGCGTGGAAATGTCCCTCAAACATCTTGCCTTCCATAAAAAATAAATAATTTAAAACCTTACCGTTACAGCGTATGGTTTGTTCCAACTTGAAAGACAGAATGTTTTGGACCAATGAGATGGCGCTGTGTTCGATATGCAGATTATTAAAATCATATTTTACCGACAATGGAAAAATCGGCTAATATTATGTATGCGAAAGTAACTCTGTCTGTTGCGTTTTCACGCCCAAATCGCTGAACCAATTTTGGTGTATTTCGGTACAGATATGGTCTGGACCTTGGAGAACCTTTTATGGTTAAAATTAAACTCAAAACGGTGAAATAGGTAATGGACGTCGGATATACTATGATGATCTGAAAACAATATCAAAAAAATATTTCGGCTCGATATCAGTCCAAAACGACATTGACCGAGCGGAGTCGAGTACCTCAGCTAGTAACACATACGTTAAGAATTAAAGGAACAGTTTCAGTATAGGGTAATTTCAACCATTTGTCGTTGTGTAAGTTTATTTTAAAAGATATTAAAGATCATATTTAATTTATATTTAATAGTTAATATATAATTAAAAATATTTGTCGTTGTGTAGCAGTTCATGTGTATATGAAATTAACCTCCAAGCCTAACTCTGAAAACGCACTGCACGCCATTGATGTAATGTGTTTTGAGCCGTCTATTTTAGATAAAAAAAAATACAAAGATAGGGTTCTAAAAGGAAGGAGATAAGCTTTATAGCGTACCTACTATGAGACTCGCTGTCTCCATTTAAAAAAACTACCAACTCAAGTTGAGCGTGCATGCCAAATAGTCGCAGACTTGACGAACGCATTTTTAGTGTACATTCGCGCGGGGTGGCGATGTTTCGACTGTGTGGTATGCGACGTATCTTTCGATTCCTATATTATATGACCACTTTGGACACACGGCGGAGTCGCGATATCGGCCCATGTCACTTACCCTTTCTCGTCTCTTCAGTGATTCTGACGAATAGGAGAATATTTTATATGAGTGTGTACAGAATCATTTAAAAAATAATGTTTAATCGCTTGAACAAGCTTCACGAATTTTCCACTAGCGTATACTTAACCTCACTATTTCGGCCCTCTCAACAATGCTTTATATTTTTCAATTGAAGTTATGGTTTAGCAATCTGCATTTTTTTATGGTTAATACCACAAAACTACCGTCCCAATATACCACATTTCCAAAGGAATTAATGGCCATGCCAGAACCTTCCCTTTATGAACTATATAATGAGCCCGTGCAATATATTGTAGTTCTGGCAAGGTACCACATTTCTATGAGTTGTAATCATAACGGTGGGTCTGTTATTAGCCATCCAAGCTAAAACTAAAAACTTACGCCTCTACATTCAGTCTTCAAAGTCCGATAGTGTTCACACTGCAGATTATGTTCCGTCGCGTCACCACGGAGGGGGGACAAATAGAATTTCCGTGTCACTAAATGTCCCAAATTTCCCTCCGAACGCTCCTTTCCGCTTCCGTCCGCGCCGCCACCCCCCCGCCCCGCGCCCACTAACTGCACGTACTTACCCTGCGGTACTAACGGGGCTGTCTCAGTCCTACTGCTCACTTAGCACCTCGTGCCGTCGACGCTCCGCCACTGGCGGCCTCGTTACGAAGGGTGGCACTGAATTTACTTATGCTGAAGAGCTTCGCACCATTTTTCAAGAAAAATGTATATCATGTGACTAATAGATTTTAAATTAATGTGATATGTAAGTATGTTTACCAGCAAAAACATACACTGAAAAAAAGTAGTCAGTGAATCTAACTGTAATTCCAATGATAAATAAATTCTTGCAAAGTTAAAATAGAGCCAGCTAAAGTAAATCGGTTACACTGACTGGAAATAGTCACAATTAAATATGAAATGTTACTGTATCTTTTAATTGTTTTTTTAACCGTGTGAAATTATTGAAACTGTTTTTAGTTTTAGATTTTTTCCATTCATACTTACGACTTAGTGAAAAGGTTCTGTCCAAACTGTTAAAATTTCAGTACCTCTTGAAACTGCACAGTTGCACGGATAATTTGTAATTGGCTGATTCCAATCACTTTTATGAGGACATAATGTAAACAAGTGAAATAACATTTGATAATTAAAAACAATACTGCACTCATTTTGAAATTTAAAAAAGCTGGAAGTTAAATTAATGATCTAGGCATATTTGAGACCCTTAACTCTAAATATCTAACGCTTTTAACCTTTGTGCAAACTTTTTTTTATGCATCTTGCCTGATTGGAAAGATTCAAGTATCCTACTTCATAATAACAGTTTTACCTTTAAATAATATCATCAATCTATAAATCAACGGAATTTTATAGATCAATAAGATCTATAAAATTCCGTTATCAAACTGGCCGCAATCGGCTCTTATCACATTCTTAATTAGAAAATGGTGTCATTAATGCAATTATTTGTTTATGATAAGAAAATACTAACATTCCATTATAACTGGCACGAAAACATATTCGGTGCAAATAGTCGACGCGCAATTGGTCGGATTCAATCTATTTTTTTCATTTTGCGAACATTGAGTGCTCCGTTTGTTATGTTGCACTAAATAGTTGTACCAACCGAAACGTTAATAACGTGCAGCGCGTAAGCCTCCGCTGCAACGCGATTCACACCGTCACATGCTCCGAGCACACGTTACAGGAAACAGCTCCTCTACATCGCCAATACCACCGGCCAAGGCTACACTGGGGAGTGAAGATGCGAGGGAATAGAAATAAAACGGTCAAGCGTGAACGTGTTCACGTGCCGAGGGTCATGTTGGGAATATCACTACGAGACAGTGCGAAACTAATAAATTCGCTTACGCCTGTTGATTATTTTGCAATTTCATACAAAATTTAATATAAAGAAATCTAGTTTTTTAATACTCATAACTCCATAAATTGTAACCATATTGGTAATTATATTCATAATTTTCAAACAATCGATAATAGGAGAACAATACGGGACAAAATGCGTGTGACGATAGACACCAGAGTCAGACCATAAGGGTTCCTTTTTCTGCTATTTGCGACGGAACCCTAAAAACGTGTTCTGTCGGGGAATCCTGTAAGGAACGAAATTGCTCAGGCTTTTGCTTCAACTCCGCATATAATTCGATATAGAGTTTTAGATTGTTTTTTATTTTTGTATATTTTCGTCATTTGTTTCGTTTCGACAGTCGTTGTTAGAAAACACCTAGAAACCTCATCTTTTTATGAACCAGATAAAGGCCATGTAATGTATAATTTTAAATACTTTGATTTCCTCAATTCGAATATTCCATGTAGCTTGCATTGACTTTGAGTGAACTTCCCCCACAAATACTTATGTGGGGGGGAGGTTCGCCTCCAACGATGGAGGCATCGGCACGGTCGCTTCGGTGCCCTGGAGTAACGTCTGACAGGCCGACTTGTCAAACGGTAATTCCCGTTAGCGTTACCATACTAGTTACCGTTTGACGAGCCGGGCTTTCAGACGTAACTCCCGGGCAACGAAGCAGCCCTGACGATGCCTCCGTAGTTGGAAGCGAAACATGGCTACCAAGCATGGAATCGCACACCGGGATACCGTAAGTTTTAAAAACATTATATTGTAAATAGCAGCAAAAACTGCAACATCGTTTCCTATTTTTTACCTGAAAAATGTCACACACTAATGAATGCTGCACTACCGTCAAAAGTAGTCGCTTAGTCAACTTTCCGGTTGTTCCGAACCTTCAAATACGTTTTTTGTGGAATTGTAAAAAAAAATCTTAAAAATACTCTTACAAATGGGAATTAAGGTGCTCTTTTTGAATTAACAATTTTATTTGCGAGGTTGGTTCAAAATAAGTCACCATCACGAAATATGTAGCCTCTGTCTATCTGACGCGGACTGGCGTAGCGTGAGCGTGGGGTTCATAGTGGCTAGCCTTGTCCTTGCTGCAATCATGGAGTGACAAATAGTTAAGAGGTATTGAAATATATTGTTTTTCATTATCCGCCATTAGACGCGCCGCCGGTTTCCAATACAATTTTATGGTCACTATGACCATACGGCGGACGTAATATCGACCGCATGCCACAGTGGGTGTGACAATAGCGTGGCTATCAAGAGATATATCCGTGATACTGTTGCCGTAAACGTGTAACGTGCACGTGGGTGGGTCCGCCCATCTTGCAGCTTGACTCCGGTGACACAGATTCGCGCCCGGTGGCGATGTTTCGAATGTGTGGCACACGACGCGCCGCCGGTTTCCAATACAATCATGTGGTCACTAAGAACATACGGCGGAGACGTAATATCGACCGCATGTCACCTCTCCTTCCTTTCTCTTCAGTGGGTGTGACAACAGCGTGGCTATGAACAGATATAGATCTATTGTCTAAGATTGGCTTACCACAGTTATTTTCCTCGGTCCTTTTGGCCGACGTTTCGAACTGTCCCGTGCAGTTCATTTTCAAGGCGAGTGCGTATAGATATATATAGATATCTTTAATACTTCCGTGTAACGTGTAACTAGCTCAAATGGGAGTGGGCTGCTGTTTGAGCTAATTTAAGTCGTGCTGAGAGACGACGACCGTTGGAATAACCGTGTCCTGCACTGGCAGTCTTGAAAAGGAAAAAGGAGTGTGGGAAGACCACCCGCCAGGTGGGACGACGACATCAAGTGTCGGCAGAAAGCGGTGGTTCCGTACCGCTGAGGGCCGGGAGGACTGGAGAAAAATTGGAGAGGCGTATGTCTAGCAGTGGACGCAAACACGCTGACTGACTGACTGAACCGTGTAAAGTGCGGGTGGGTAGGTCTGCCCATCTCGCGGCTTGACTCCTGTCCCCTCTTCACTGCATGGTTGGCGCCCCGCACGCTCGCTGGTAATCTGCTGTGACGGCGCCGCGCCGCTGCGGGGCGCGGAGCGAGAACGATGCGTGTCGAGTGCAACCACACCGCTGCCGCGCCGTCATGCCGCTGTAGGTACGCCCTTCTGGGGACGTATCGGAAGCGGAATCACATTCAATGTTGCATTATTACATTCATTCAGTACAGAGTGGTCAGTCGGATTTCTCACCTAAATTGGCGTTGACGGAACTTCGAAGTTACGTAAAAACGTCAAACTCCATGCAAGTTTTTACTACATATTCTGTGGTTTTACTTCTTCAAGCTGTCAAAGTCAAACTCGGTCTTCAATTTGTATGAGAAGTCGGCGTAATCGGCAACGACAACTGTATTTACCGTGACGATACGTACTGCCAAATCGAACTTTGACTCGTAAAGGCTAGTTCGCTTAACGCCCACTGCGCGCGCTCTTCAATTTCTCCATAGATTTGAAAACGCCAGGCGATCGGTTTGGCGTTAACGCCAAATTAGGTGATAACTGGGACTGCGGGCTGAGCTCGTGGTCTAGGGGCTAGCGGTCTTGCCTTTCATGCGAGAGGTCTGGGCGTGTATTCTTGGCATTCAGTCATTGCGGATTCAGTAGAGTTAACAGTAATGTCAAAGTAAATTCTTCTTCTGTTAACTCTACTGAATCCGCAATGACTGAATGCCAAGAATAAACGTCCTGGGCTCAAATCCTCGCCCCGGTCATGCACCACTCTCCTTCTCTTTCTGAGTTGGATAAGTTCATTTCGTTACGAATGTGAGCTGTTCCATGGTTCGGAACCCATTTCAAACTGTATTGTTTATTGTTTATTCATAATCCATAGATAGTACACTGCATTCGGATTTGTCATATTTTATCACTAGCAGTTCAGAAATTCTAGCGAAGAAGAAATGGCAAAAAAATCCACTGGTTTTTTTTCAACGTCAACTTAGTCTAAGTAGGTCCCCTTCCCCTGCTAGATGGTAGGATTAAGCACAGCCGGGTTGGTATCACTGCATGATATGAAATTATGGTTAAAGCGGCAATGAAAAATTGTCTGTGTTTTCCAACCAGTTCAGTGTGGCCGCGCTCATAAAGAGAAGGTCGTGGCATGGCATCTAATTCCTGCAACTAATATCATAACGATAGTCAATTATGCGAAAACGGCTAAATGGATTTGAATGAAAATTTGACACATAGATGGTATATATAGTACCTGTATTAACACACAGAATACCTTATTTTCCCAGATACTATGCTTTTCTAGGTTCCTGTTTAAAGAAATTTCCAAAGCGACATTGAGCCGAGCGGAGCCGGTTACCTTAGCTAGTACAATAAATATCTGTTATGTGTGGGCAAGAAACCCAACGTAGGTTTGAACCCAGCGTAGAAAAATGAAATTCTAATTAAGATTGATTCAATTTAAATTTTCTAGTAATTTGAGAAGGTTTTTTTTTCTCCCATGATCGTAATAAAGTTCCCGAAAAGGAGGAAGTTAAAAATGATAAAGAATTCGGTTCACGCGAAGTTCACGCCCCTAACTTAATGAAGCGAAGCGCAAAAGATTCCTTTCTCGTGTGTCAAAGAGATTCCTGAGCAAACTTTGTCAAAGAAGCATTGCTAAAGACATCCCACTTCAGCAAACTTCATCTCTCGCACCAAAAGTAATCTGACTGAAAGTGAAGTTTTCCCACATACTCCCTTGTAGTTGGCGCACTGCCTGCTTGCAGAAACGCTTAATGGAAGGAAATACAAGAGAAGATTGTCGGAAGGGAACGCCAGGATATGCATGCACTGAGAGCTCTTTATGATTCACATGAACATATTTATCTTACTTGCATTCAACGGATCACTCAGTCCGTGAACTGTGGAATACTGGAGACCGTATTGCATTATATTTCTTATTTTTGCCATGTATGTAAATATTACTTTTCATATGTTCTTCACATTACCACCGAATATTCAATCTTAGAACCTTTTGGAGAGGTGTTAGAGGCTCTTTAACGGTAGGTACCTTCAGAGTCCATAATCAGATCCTTGCTATTTTTATTTGTGACGAGTAATTTTATAAAATAGTCACACGATTAGAAAGTTATGCGCTAATAAGGACAAAACATACCTATATTGGTAAATTGATAGCCTTCTACTTTTTTAAAGAGGCCAATATATCAACTAAACGTATAAGTATTGATTTTAATTTGATAATAAAAATATATATTTATATTGAATCGTTTAATCTATAAACTTTCATCATTGTTACGGTTTATTCACCTGTTCTCGACATATACAAAGATAAAAGACGGTACCTTAAAGGCTGGGACTTTTGTCAGTAATTTTCGTTCTCTAGGTCCGATGACAAAACATTTCTCTGAAAGCAGAATATTTATCGAGTCTACAGAAGCAAACAGTAACTAATTTGTCTCGACGTGTTTAATTAAGCGTAAATTCGTTTCATCCCGTAGGAACGAAGGGAATTTTAATGCCAGATTGAGGATAGAATTTTATTAGTGTTTGCCGAAAATTTGGAATGGATGTTATTAAATTTTACATAACATAAAATAACATTTGAAAATGCCAAATAGAGAAAAATTGTCGTTGCTTTTGAGATTACCGCGGTCGTTAGACATGTTTGAAAAATGTTACGGCTTTTCACGCGGCAGGAAGAGACATTCTCCGACGTTTCGAGCTAATCATTCAGCCCGTTGTCAAGGAGGCATCCTCCACGTTCGTACGCAGCAGACTGCTAGAGAGATTAGCTCGAAACGTCAGAGAATGTCTCTTCCTGCCGCGTGAAAAGCCGTAACATTTTTCAAACAAATTTGTCGTTGTAACCTTTTATTCCTAATAATTTTGTTTTGAAGGTGTCAGTCAAGTTCATGATCCAGGATAGGAGTATTATAATATATTGATTTTCGCAGCCTTCTAAAAAGTTCGAAAGCTCATGTTCTTCGTCTGGCTCCTTATGAGGTCCTGGCGTACGCCATATGCCGCGCTTTACATACAACATGAAAGACTCTTGAACTTTATGCTTATATTGTACGCTTGCATGTAGAAATGACCTTAAAGCATGAACACATTCACGAAATAAATAAAACTGTAAAAACAATTATATACAACAGAAAAAAAAGTTGAGAAGTTAATAGTAAATCAGCGTTCAATGGAAGGGAGAATGCTGGAATATCTGAAATATCTAGAATTAGATGTTAAGATCTTAGAAGGAAAACAACAGTCGACGATGTCGTAGAAAGCGCAAGAAAACCGTCCTTTTAATGCGCTGGTCACGGTTCACAGATTAAAGATGGAGTAGACTCACTACTGTGAGACGGCTGGAAGTGTGGGCCGGCCGCTGACGAGCTGAAATTACGATCCGCGCGCGGCTGCCACACACTGATAGAAATTCGCGAAGAACAGGATACAAAGGTAAGGTTTCATAAAATAGACGTGTACACAGGTTCAGATGTGTCACTCATTTGTCACACATAATACATGCTCTGTAAATTCCTTACAAATACAATTGAAGGGAAGGTTATTGCTGTTACGAATAAATCCTATGTCCTTGGTTTATTTATGGTTACTGTATTTGTGGGCTGATTTTTCAATAGTCGGATGAACAGCGAGAAAAATATTCAAGAGATTTATTTACGCCTTTGCTTATCCATTCGTTACTGTAAGTCCATATTTTAATTAGAAAAATTACAGTCTGACATTTGTGATAGAATACGAATTTGTGAAGACCAGTAATGACAATCAGTCTTTTAACAAACGTAAATTTCCGATAATTACTATCTGGGGATTGAAAAATTGGCCTTAAGTGATGTTTTCATGTGTACAATCTCTTTATTAGATAGGTAGGAACTAATGTTAATAAAATACATATTTAATTTAGACTTAAAGACAAAAAACTTCTTCTAAAAGAGCCGGAGCTCCAGCTGTACCTAGAATACTGGCGGTGTTGCCTCTTTGGATTTCGAGGCTTATTCGCCGGACAAAATGTGCCCCGGACCTGGGATCACCAGAACTTTCATTTAAAAGTTTGCCTAACGTTGAAGCAAAAGTTATCGCTTCTGGTGACCATGAACCGAGTGTCTCGACGGCGAATTGCTGATGTATCATTTATTTGAAGTTATATTATGTGATCATTCCGTCTGTTTAGTTTTTTTGAAAAAAGTCTTATTTTCCATTTGGAACTTTAATGACGGTGTCGAAATACTGGTGGTAATTTTAGTGTATCTCTTTTTCTGCTGTACATGCTGTTCTTACAGGGAATTCAATTACGATATCTCGAATTGAAAACAAACGATCCCATTATTCATAGCATGAAACCTCGACACTCCCCCAAAGTACGGACCACGCATCTGCCGAAGCAAAAACCAAACATTTCCGTTCATATTTCACAGAGATGAATACAGATTGGAGAGCTGTAGCGGCGAAAACGTCAAAAGTAACCCACAAATTTCAGCGGAACGGCCTCTGATTTTCGTATTGTTGTTTCGCTGCTCCGTAACGATTCGGCCGGCGCTGAAGTTTTGTCGTTACTTGCTGAAATAACGTGCATTTTATTGTGACCTCGTAAAATATATGAAACATAACCGATCAATGTATTTATGGGCGCAGTGATCTTTCATTCGGTTTTGCGAGAGGCGTTCGATTTTAGCGTTCTCATTCAGTGTCAATAGTTGTTTTCTAACAATGCAGCAAATTTGAGGAGTCTCATTGAAATTTCGTATGAAAAAAACACCACTATGGTGAATTTGCCAAAGTTCAATAAATTGTTGTTTTAGACGAACATGACATCGAGAAAATTATTTGTATGTCAAAATATTGACAAACGCTGGTGGGATATAGTTTAAACATTGTTTATTTTAAACTGTTTTATGTCCGACAAAGAAGAAAGATGAATGAGGTTTAGAAACGTTAGGTATGATGTCGTCAGGCCTGTTGAGATATGGGTGCGGCTATTTGTTATCTGCTTCTCCTCGGCTCTGTCGCTCCGTGAACTCGCTAGATCGACTTTCAAATTATATGTAAAACGCGGAAAGCATCCACATATAATAAAAAAGTGTTTCCAATAAAACGAATTGAAAATAAAAAAAAATAAGTGATTTAAATTCATTATTTATTGTTTATTTCGTCTCTTCTTCTTGTGGTCCCACCATACTTTCTTGCCTACGCTTGCCTGAGTAGGGTAATATATGAGGGGTATAGATGCAAAAACGCCAACGTCCAATATTTGATGAAATTGAGTTGAGTATGAAGTTGTCACAAGTTTTTTTTGTTTATCGAAACTTCTCTTATTGTTAGTTTCAAAGTTAACTCTAATCCATACAAAACTACAAATAAAAATCAAGATGAGGTGCAAGATCGACACTATCCACACAAAATCAGATGCAAATTCGATACTGTCCATCAGAGCCAATCAGAGCACGACATTCGCTGTCAACTAAAATGGCCGCCACTAAGTGTTTCTGTGAAGACGTGTCTCAAAAGTGGCTGCATTTAAAACGGATTTGTAAGGGTTTTAAGCAAGAATGGAAGTAAATGTTGAGCCGGTTGAGCCGAGAAAAGCTAGGAAAAGGAGTAGGAATCCGGAACAATGGAAAAGAGCGAAGGAAAAGGCCAAAAGGTAAGGTTTTCCTGTGCCATACATTTAGTACTGATAACAAAAAAGGTAGTCTTCAATCCTTTTCTACTTATTGCATACCATTTTCAGGCAGGTATCTACATTGGTTTTTATAGCACTGCTGCCAACTTTGCTGTACATTCGAGTTATTTTCCAGTCACACACGCTCTAGCATATTATAAAAAAACCTGGCCAAGTGCGAGTCAGACTCGCACATAAAGGGTTATGTACCATCGTAAAAGATTTAATACAAAATTATCGTGTTTCTCGTTTTAATTTAAAATCTTTAAAAACTTTTTTATTTTAACTATTAGTTATAGCGGCATTATAAATACAAACTCTGAATATTTCAACTGCCTACCGCACGCTGACGGACAGACGGACAGCAAGGCTTAGTAATAGGGCCCCGTTGGCACCCTTTGAGTACACAACCCTAAAAAGGTGTCTACCTAGACATGAATCAAGTCATTTTCTCAATAGTTAGTAGGTGGTTAGATATATTTAAGTTACAAAAACATCTGCGATTCAGCCACTGAAATGCTTAAAATACAATCGTAATGTAATATTTATTTTTGTTTTTATAGGTATTCTCCTAAGGCCTCACCTGAAGCCCCGACTTGTGGACATAACAGTAAAAAGCTGAGGTGCTCTACACTGTCTATGATGGACTTAAAAATCTTTCACGAAAACTTCTACAAGACAAAGAAAAAAGCAGATCAAGATGCTTTTCTACTTAAATATTGTGTGTGTAAAAATACAAAACGCCGTCGTCCAAGAAATAACAAGCGGAAACCATCCGTATGGCACACCAGATTGTATGTCAAAAAGTATAATTCTGTCAAAGTTGTACCGGTTTGCCAAAAGTTATTCCTTAAAATTCTTCACATATCTGCGCATAGAATAAAAAGTATATCAAAAACGTTTGCTGAAACTGGTGGTGTTATCAAAGAAAATCGCGGTGGCGATCGTGCAACAGCAAAAAATCGGCCAAAATTAACAGCTGTAAAAAAATTCATTCAGTCATTCCATTGTCTAGAATCACACTACTGCAGATCATCAGTTCAGAGGAAATATTTGCCATCTACACTAAATATCAAAAAAATGTGGAGAATGTATGAACTGCAGGCTGCAAACAGTGAAAAGGTGAGGGAATGCTATTTCAGAAATATATTTAACACGTGGTACAACCTGGGGTTTGGAACTCCAAGAACAGATACCTGCTCTAAATGCAGTGAATTAGATCAAAACATAAAATCTGCAAAAGATGACCGTGAAAAGACAAACGCGATGATCGAAAAAAGGGTGCATAGTTTGAAAGCTAGGAGTTTCTACAGATTGCTGAAAGAAAATAAGGATGGGATGTTAGTGTTGACATTTGATTGTCAAAAAAATCAGGTTTTGCCAAAGGTACCAGACCAAGCGGCGTATTATAGCCGACAGCTATACATTTATAACTTTGCTATTGTGCAGTCGGTTTTGGAAAACTCATTGAATAAAGAAAATGTATTCTTATATGCATGGACTGAGGACGAATACAGAAAGGGTGCCAATGAAATAGCTTCCGCTGTACACCATAGGCTTAACAACTCATCCCTGGACAATATAAAAACCATAAGATTGGTAGCAGATGGCTGTGGAGCTCAAAATAAGAACTCTGTAATGCTCGGAATGTGCGCAACTTGGCTCAGTACGGAAGCACCTGCGCAAATAAAAAATATAGAAATGGTTTTCCCGATCCCGGGACACTCTTTCCTTCCTCCAGATAGGGTTTTTGGACAAATAGAGAAGGAAATTAAAAACATTGAAGTCATAACAATTCCGCAAGAATACAAAGAAGTCTTTCAGAACTATGGGACTGTGATAGATTTTCATACCGTTCATGACTGGAAGTCTGCCTTGAATGATATAATTCGTCAGCCAGGGACTTGGCACTTCCAATTTGCGCCTTGCAAACGATTCTTTCTAAAAAAAACAAAATCTAACAATGTACTCATAAGAGGAGAAGTTCACTACACGACAGATGGAGGAACATTTAAGTCGATTTTGAAGAAAGGAAAGTCATTCAAGATGGTACGTCCAACTCCAATACAGAAAAACAAAGTTGTTATAAAAAAAGCAAAGGCAAAGGATGTAGAAAACCTGCTCAAAAAGCTTTTTGGAAGTGGGTGGAAGTCAATGACGGATTTGTCTTACTATCGTGAAATAATCAACCGGGCAGAAACTAACACAATTGACGAAGAAACACAAGAAAATGAAGACATTTGCGAAACACAAGAAAATGTAGACATATGTAATTAGCATGTGCACATTTAATGATCGTACTACGAAATAAAATTACATGTATATGCAACTGGCTACGGTTTGAACTTTTTTTTTAATAATACGGCCCTATTTAGTATTGACAAGATGATGAAGAAGATTGACAAAACAACAAAAAAATCTAGTTCTAATTTTAAACTTACTTCCAAATTAAATTTATTTCTATTCTAAGATCGGCATCCCTTGATTTTTTTACTTTGTATGTTTTATGTTATGCTGACCATACCTTACCATCCATCAAAACCACTTTGACAGATGATCGCTCAGGTGCAAAAATGCCATTGTCCATAGCTCAGATGCAAAAACACTATTGTCCACGCTAATTTAATAAATAAGTCCATTACAAAGTTATTTATCTACATACTAACATACTTATTTATTATCACAAGCGTCGAAATCGTAAATAAGTAAGGATTCCACTGCTAAAGATGGCGGTGAGCGAGCGTAACAGTTTTTCTGTAACCATGTCACTTTACTGTCAGTGGACGTTAGGGTTTTTGCATCTATACCCCTCATATATTTGTTTACAATACTTGCTCGCGAGCAATGTAAGATAGGAATTAATTTGAAAACCACAATTGATTAGATATTTTTAATGTCATCAGCCAATACCTATTTATTTCTTTTTAATAACGAAAATAAAATAAAATGGAAGATAAAAAATCTAAACACTTATTTCATCATTTTGATTAGGCCCAGGATATAAATCTAAGTAACGACTCAGCCTATTTAACAAATAAGCACCCATCTTAGACAAGTAAGAGATCGAAACTGTGTAACCAAAAATATTTTAACCATTTCTTACAACAATAAATCTGACCTCAGAATATAAATCACCAAGAGAATTGTTTATGAAGACCGGACTGCCCACATGGTCCACCGAGACGATGTCAACATATCGTGGTGACCCCGACCCCTATCCAGTGCAGCGTTGATAAGTTCCGGTCGTATATAACCGTCACTCGACGCTTCAGATACCATCTCCGAGCAACATCTAGCAGCATTTTCTATTCCCATGTTTTTGTTTCATTTTCCCGCTAGCCCCGAGCAAATTGCAGCCTTTAACTAATGTTGCCCCCTCAAAAGTTTATTATGAAATTCAGAAGTAATTTTATACGGCCCGAAGAATGTTGAAGAAGTTGTATTGATTATTTGTCAAACTGACAAATTAACCGGTTTAGTTATTTTTTTGCTATGCTCTTTGATCTATGACCACAGCCGCAACCGACATTTATATCTCGGTCTCTTATTTCTGAAGGTTTTTTCTAGGTCGAAGGAGTGAGTAATCCTCTTCTTTATTGAAAGCAAAAAGCGTAGTATTAGCGTTAGTAGAGCAAGAACCTCTACAATGAGGGCAAACCACTAAACTGATTTCGTCGTCTTTAAATATTCAAAATATATTCGCATATATTCTCAGTATCAACCAAACAGCCGCGCCGTTGCGCCAAGCTGTCTGTTGACAACATGCTGGTAATGTTTACTCAACAATTTAGCAATGCAAATTTTCGGTGTGAAATTTCACGTAATGAATGCAAATGCAATTTAATGTATGCCCAATAAAAAAATCGAAAGAGCAATGAAATCGGTCTACTAAAAAATTTCACACTGTATGATAATTTTATGTATTTAAAGACATTACCGTTATCTCATTAATTTGACATCTATATTTGAAGCATTGTAATCAGATTTGGAAAATAATCTGAAAATTCGTCGGAAGCTGCTTCCGACGAATGTCACGACCAATACTTTTTCAGATTATTTTCAAAATCTGATTGCAATGCTTCAAATGTAGATGCGCTGAAATTAAAAATTAATACATACTGTATGTCACTTGACTTATGGAATATAGCAACAAGCCCAGTTCATCTTATGACCCTTCTTCTTAAAACAAGTCAGCTGTAGACCTCGGTAGTCTATGTTTGCATAGCTAAAGAATATGTAATAATGACATTGCCTGCATAAATTATCACCACGCACTTTCAAACATAATACTATTATTATTCTTTTATTTTTCTCACGTTGTACTTACCTAACGCTTAAGTCTAGTTATAAATCAAAAGCTTTGTGACATTTTTGTTTTTTTTTTTTATTGTAAAAACTGAATCGACATAACAAATTTTATATAATTTTCGAACCTGCTCACACATATCACGTAAATTGGTGGACTTCTAAAAAAAAGTAGGAGGTTCTCAATTCGTCGGGATCCTTTTTTTTTCCACGAGCTAAACTGCGTTCCTGCGGCGCAACTTCCTGTGTTTTTTTTATTAAAGCTGACATGGGTGGCTAATATCAGGCAACTACCGCTATGATATTAGGCCAATTCAACATATTGGCGAAGGAATTCGGTGCCATGCCAGGACCTTACCTTCATGAGCACGGCTACATTGAACTGGATGGAAAACACGAAAATTTTTTGACTGCCGCTTCAACCATAATATCTTCCAATGCGGTGGTACCAATCCGGGTGGACTTAACCCTAAAGAGTTCTCGCGACGTTCTCACTATAAATAATTACGTAGAATACACTAGGTCAATAGCTGCTAATTAACGAGCCACACTCTATGAAGCAAGTGCTTGTGTTATTAGCGAAAGTATTTGTGAAGAGACAGGTGGGGTTTTTGCGGGTATGTGTGTGAGAAGGAAAGATGTGCGTGTGTATGATAATATATTTTCCCGGATATGAATATCTAACGAACCGTGTCATACAACCCCATTCCTTTATTCCGGGGAAGTAAGCTCATGTGCTCCAAATGAGTCCGTTCCGTTTCACTTTACAGGTCCTACCGAGAATTCGTTACCTGAAAACAATTCGTAAATAAAGTAGACTTACGTATTTATTATTATTATTTGAAAAGGGGTTTATTTTATTATCTGCGAATCCTTTTACTTTGTCGGTAACGGTGGGTTTATTCTACATGATGAATAGGTAAATAATTACCATTCAAAAACAACGGTTACGTATATGAAAATATTTATTAGTTATCTTAATTGGTGATTCTATAATTTTCGTTATAATAGCTGATTAATTTCGATAATGGGGTACCTAAAACCACTTTTCGTTTTATTAACCACATCTATTTTTTTTAAATAAAAATTATTTCAATTGCTTATTTTCAAATTTTTAAACATAATATTGTAAGGCTACTTTGATTTTATCGAACTGTTAATTACAAACCTGTATGAATATTTATCTAATTAGATAAATGAGAACTCTGTTATAATAATTAAATATAGATAGACCAAGCATCTCCAAGTTTTAGGATATACGAGTGTTTGTAGGTACATATTTCGAATCATAATAAAATGTGGTTTTACTTAAGCTCTTGTGGAACTGAGCTCAACCAAATTTCACCTGGTTTTATTAACAAAACAAAATTATGTTTCAAATTTATCATTTATTATTTTGTTTTTAAGGCGTTTTTTTATTCTTGTTACGAAGATTACTTTTTTAACTCACCAAATATGTATCACGAAACGGAGGCCTATTTGCGCTCACATCAAAATCTCGCAAGGGACTCTACAGTGGAAATTTCGTATGCAAAATAATTCATCTCCACGACGTCGCCACATCTTAAATGAATGATATCGTAAAAGAAAAGTGTTCAACTTTGTCACTTTACCGGGGGCAAGGCGGCGACGTGGTCTGGCTTCTTCGTGCGAAACTTGCACGTGGTATTAATGTTCCCTCTGCAGTATGTTTTACTACAAAGAGTCGTCAGGGGTGGATGGTACACCGCTGATCCAGTCCGTTATCCCTCAGAATTTGGCGTTAGATGTTTGTCTACAATGTGAAGATGATCTCTAAGCGGCTCTCTTAGAAGAAAGTTAATGAAACATTACTAGTACAAACATTCACTTCGTGCCGAAATTGTTTTACCTTCTATTATCTATTTCAAAAGTTAACCCTACCTTTTGAGAATTTGAGACTTTTCCGTAGAAAAATATGGATACCAACCTCTGACGTTGATGTGTCATAAACACTTTCAATCAACAGGACATATTGTAGGTCATCTTCATTGTATATTCCTTGGTATGAAAATGTTATGATAAACGATGATACATTAAAGGAGTTTCTGTATCATGCATTTCATAGGTTGAAGTGAACGGGAAAAAACCTCGAGGTTATTTTCTCGTTGGTTGAAGTCTACACATTTTTTTTTCCGATACAAAACATAAGTTACGTATATGTATTTTGCGTAATAAATGGCTAACAACATGCCTACTGTCATTATGATAGCCTAACACAACAAATATGAACTAGATGCCATGTTAGAACCTTTTAAGGGTTCCGTATACCCAAAGGGTGAAAACGGAACCCTATTACTAAGCCTCCGCTGTCCGTCCGTCCGTCCGTCCGTCCGTCCGTCCGTCTGTCCGTCTGTCACAGGGCTGTATCTCAGTAACCGTAACAGATAGACAGCTGAAATTTTCACAGAGCGTGTATTTATTTTGCCGCTATAACAACAAATAGGTAACATTTAGAAGTCATTAAAATTAAAGGGGGTCCCCATACAAAAACGTGATTTTTTTGTATACATTTTTTTACGATAGTACGGAACCCTTCGTGTGCGAGTCCGACTCGCACTTGGCCGTTTTTTTATGTTGAACGCACGGACAATTTATATTGATGTTCCGACCGTCGTTCATTCATCGGTACTTACAAAGGCGGGATAACCTAACCACCTAGTAATTAAGACAATTTACATGAAATCCGAGTCACGAACGAAGAATTCAAACTTTACTTACGTGCCAGTAATAGACTAGGAGGTCGCGACAAAAATGGTAACGATAACGTAAATGGCTGAAACTGGGTTCTCGGGATAAAGTACAACCCTCTGAAGCTAAATGTGTCAGTCTGCCTGTTCTAAGTGGTTGCGTTACGTATATAAGGCGCCTGAAAAAGTAGTTATGGTGACAAAAAATACATATGATAAGGTAAATGGATGCAAATGACGAAGCATGAAAGTATCTATACATACTTGCTTAGCAATATAAAAACTGAACAAATCTTTGGTTGAATTTAGTAGTTATAGGCGATTTAGGTTACTGTTGTTATTGTTGTATAATTAATAGGTATCAATGTTTCCAGATAATCATTATATTCATCAGCAGGTACATACCAGCATGTATTTTATATAGCCAATTTAGAAAGCGCAACCACTTGGCACGGGCAGACCGACATATTTAGCATCAGAGGGTTGGTCTCTAACATGTGAACCCAGATTCAGCCATTTACCTTATCGTGACCAAAAATGTCGTGACCTCCCGGAATATAAGTTGATATTCTACATCGCACATACACGATTATGGAAAACTACAAAAGTAAACTTCTGTTGATATTACAGGATGTGGTTCAAATAGTTTGATTATTAGAACCAGGTAGATAATTATTTGCCTGCCAGATGCACTGACGCGTTTTCAATTACCGGCAAATCAGTTTGGAAAGGTTTGACGCTAGTTGACAGGCTGAGCTTGTTGTCTGGCCTAAAATAATTGGTTCTGAAATCTAAATAATTGAAGCCACATCTGTGGATATATGGACAAACTTCGTTTCGCTTTGATGTTTAGGTTACAACAAAATAATTACTGGACAATTACGAAGCTATCAAAAGAGCGAATACATATTGAATATGTATATATACATAGTGATAGAGTTTGATGCACTTGTTTCTCTAAATTAATGAATAATTTTGCTAGTAATAAATAAAAATAGATACAATTATTCTGTCTGTGTTTGTCTAGGCACGAAACGACAAAATCAACGTTAATGTATAATGATCATGTCATTTTGTATGGACAGTATGGAAGAAACTCCATGCGGTTCACTAAAAGTGAGGTGTTTGCATATTGATTAACTCAACCGTCAAGTCGTGCAATCGGAGCTTATTCTGATGTATTGACTCTAGTCGGGCGCGGGAAACCAATTTATTTTATTGTCCTTTTTAAGTTTCGAACTCGTTTTCTTTATTGTTCATTACTGAAAATAAAACGATATATACAAGGAACGCCGTGTATTATATATATGATAACGTCGTGTATTATATCTTAGCTGTTTTGTACCCTAGTGGCGCGGGGACTTGCCTAGCATACCAGAGGTCTGGGTTCAATTAGTGCATTTCGTCTCGAATGCGAACTACTCCATGGTTGGGAATGTGGTGTTGGTAGGGATTAAGCCCGCCCGGGTTGGTACCATTGCATTGAATGAAAATATAGTCGAAGCGGCAATGAACAAAATTGTCCGTGTTTTCCACCAGTTCAATGAAGCCGTGCTCCTAAAGGGAAGGTCTTGGAATGACACTTAATTCCTTCGGGAATGCGGTGTATTGAGCTAACATCATAACGGTAGTTGGGTGGTATTAGCTATCCATGTCAGGTTGCAAAAAAAGATGTGTCAGTCCTAACGATATATGCATAACACTTTATACCGACAAATGAGGTAGGAATTTCACAGTTTGCGTTAAAATGTTCTACAGCTTTTAGCTAAACCATTGATGCTCAAGTATTTAGATCTAGTAGCAAACTGAGCCTGAATGTTACTACTGAATGTTACTAGAATGCACAAATCCGTGAGTCTACCCATGCGTCATCCGTCCACGCCGCGACGGCTGAGGTAGGAGGGGAGTGCAAGTGCATACAGCGCGGCGGAGGTGGGCTGCAAGAGCGATTCTAACAAAGTTGACCCAGTTGCATATATTCTGCCGCAGGGGAGCGGGATCTACTATCATATGTCGAATTTTTGAGTTCTTTTGGATTTATGTAGATAGAACATGTATGTGGTTTGGTAATTTAAGACTTTGAGTTGACTCTGACCTTTCAATAACGAATGGTCACTACATTTACATATATTTTGTAAATTGGTTGATAATTACAATTAATGATTATACAATTAATGGTTAATGATTATAATTATTGACAGTTTTATTCAGAGAGCACCTGTCAAAACTTAGCAAGAGATTAGCACCGGACTAACCATACCAAAAACCGGTTTAGTCCGGCGGGTTAAAGTTAGTCCGCCCACCCTATACGAGAGAACAGCTGTGAGCTTTACTATGCTAAACTACACCCAACTTCACCTGAAATACAAAACTACTGTAAACTATACTACGAGAGAGTATGAGTCCCGTATGTTGTTAGATTCGGTAGCTTTATGATACGACGCTTCGGTGTTCGATCGGACGGACGGATGGACGGACCGTTGTAATATGGTTCCGTTGGCACCCTTCGGGTAGGGAACCCTAAAAAATGATCAAGCCCATCTTTGGCGGTCCACTCGTGTCGATGTCAACCAACACTAGCGCACCCCAGAGCGGGTTGCCGCCACCCGGAAGAGAGCTTTGGGGGGCGGACGGGTTAGTCCCTGATTGATGTCGTAGTATTATTCTCAAGTTGTTGCTGCGCGATCCAGACGCAAATAAAGCGGGTGATGCCGGAATATACTAGAGATAATGTTGTATTTGAACGTTTTTAGGGTTCCCTACCCAAAGAGTGCCAACGGAACCCTATTACTAAGCCTCCGCTGTCCGTCCGTCCATCCGTCCGTCCGTCTGTCACAGTGCTGTATCTCATGAACCGTAATAGCAAGGCAGCTGAAATTTTCACAGAATGTGTATTTATTTTGCTGCCATAACAACAAATAGGTAAAAATGGAAAAATAATAAAATTTAAAGACCCCATACAAAAATCTTGCTAAATCTTGTACGATGATACGGAACCCTTCGTGAGCGAGTCCGACCCGCACTTGGCCGGTTTTTATCTTTATGAACGTGAATAGCTATCTACTGTCATAATGTGAGCCCTTTACACCTGCGGGTGTAGTCAGAGGTCTCGCCTAAACGGTAGTCGGAGTTTACTTCAACGATAGCATTAAGTCACGCATCATCATCACGTGTTGAGCCTTTTGTGATTGGTTTGCATTAGAAATCCATCCGATAATTGTCTGTGGTTTTACAAAGTTATTTGTGTATTTTCGACCGATGTCAAAACAGTATTTGTAAAACACTATATACTTGACACAGTTAATAAATTCAAACAATTCTTTAATAAAAAATACCGAAACATAAGTTCGGTAATGTTTAGTCCTGGTATTTCGAATAAACATTTATGAGTCAATTAAAATAATAAAAAAATCTATAAAGTATGTATCCATAAGTAAGGCTCCTGCGAGGATTTGTAATGCTTTATTTTGTATTTTAAACCTATTTTAATTTGAGTAATACTGACTCACTAGTGTTGAGCATAACAAGAATTTGCGGATCAAATGGACGGCAGCGTGAAAATTTCAGTCTGCAGGGCGGCCGCGGTTGCCTGATGAGGTACGCGGAGATTTTAATTTATCTCGACAGCCGGGGCGGCGGGGAGGGGAGGCATCGCGGGGGGGGGGGGGTGCGGGATTAGGAGCATAATGCCGAATGTCGACATATTCACAGTCGACATTCCAAAAATTTTAACACACCGATCTTCTAGATCCTTCATCTATAGGGTCATAAAACAATGCAATGAACTCCCTCTTTCCCTTTCCTCCAAAGTACGACCTGGGGTCCTTCAGACATGGTGCTAAGAAGCACCTGACCGGCCGGCATGGTTCGCTCAGCCCCCCTGTTAGTTCGAAATCCCATGGGCGTCGTCGGGCACCTCAAGAGGTTCTGGCGTTCGCCATATGCCGCGCTTAACATAAACAAATTTTGTAGCTTAGCATATGTGAACTAAACAACGTTGATGAACTGTAGATGAGAGTATATTTATTTGTATTTCCATTTATTTTATACGTTCCTTTCTTTATCCGATTTTTTTATGTTAAGCCAAAGGCCACGCTTAACATAAGCGGCGCGGCCTTTGGTGTACGGAAAAAAATAAGACACCACACTTTAGACCAACTATTCAATAAATATATTGTCGTTATTTTTAAGCTAATATTTGCTCACAAGAAGAAAACATCTCAATTGGTTTTCTTTACAATTTTATTTAATTTAAGAATGTCAACTATTTGGATACTTAATGTTGAACATAGAAATTCATCTCTGCTTTCCCCTTAGGGGAAGCGTGGTGGTATATTCTTTATTTTTTGTCCTTTGATGACCTATCAGAAATCAGAAGCAATAACATGAAGCAGGATCTTACTTAGTGGTCTATTATATAATCCCTTAATAAAAAATTAAAAACCAACATTTCGTGGATATAGAAATGTTGATTTACCGAAAGTGAATTTTATTTGGATCGAAAGCTATAATACAGAGATATGCAAAATTACATTTACATTAATACTCATGCTTAAATCCGCAATTCAGTTCATTTGGCCGAATAACACTTCATTTGACAGTTACAGCTAACTAAGCGACAGATTTCTTCACTCACCCGCCTGTTTTCCGGGATATTTCATTAACCATGGTAAGCCCCCAGAATAGGTGGGAAGTTATATACAGATTTGGTGAGGATTCAGGAGTGTGTATTCCGTATTTAAGGCGGCCCATCCCGCTCATCTCCCCATACAAAAGGGGAAAGAAGATCACGCCTATATTTCTTGTCAGAGATCCAAAATTTTGTTCAAAATAGCTTTATTTGATTGAAGTAGATGTCTGATGACCATTGGCATTGTAAAATTGTGTTTGGTTTCCAAGTTATAACGTCCGAAAGTTCGGATTTTTCGCGCGTTTTATACAATAACTTTGGAGGTGGATTAAGCAATGATAAAGTAAGAACATCTTAAAAAGATTAGTCATCAGACATAGCTTATTTAATCAAGATTTATAATCTATTTGGTTTTTGTTAGATTTTTGACTACAGTGGTCGTGCTTTACTTTTAGCTATAAGTCGTTTTGAAATTAAAATTTTCGTAAATCTTACCAAATCATACACTATGCACATTGTCTTTTTTGTGGACAGGTTGCATCTTCCTCAACACGGAGCCAGTCTTATTCTTAGAAACAGAGAAAGTCCCAGAGCGCAACAGCACGATTTTGTACCGTGCCCGCAAATGAGTTGAGGCCGCCGGGTTGGGCCACCTTAAACGAATAAGCGCAAGGATTGGCCTCCCGCAGTCGTGTTGCCAACGCACGGGCCTCGTAAACAAGCGCTGCCGAACGGTCGCGTGGCGGCGCGACCACAGAGTAGGTAGTTTACGAATGGACAGAAAATCAAAATGATTTGACGATTGATGACGACATCGCTTTTTGTGCACGTTCGCTTAACGTGACGTGTTTAAGACGTCTCTTCCTGCAATCGGGGCTTAAGAGAGTCGTTACCCTATCAATTCCCCATACTACGGGCTAAACTGTTTCCATGCTCTTAATGTTTTACTAGATTTTTGAAATATTGGGTTCTAAAATATATTGTAGAAATCTATGTCTGTATGTTTTAATTTTTTTGATAGACCTTTTAGATTGAAAAATATTAGCTAATAAACATAGGAAAGTTGTTCTTTTTACGTTAATTTTCCATTTTTTTTACTTAAAAATACAGATATTTACAAAAAAATCAATACATACGGGCAATAAAGTGAAGCTTTCTAAAGTGATATTTTTTTTAATAAAATCTGACAACGCTTAGGAGTAGAGAAACGTTAGTGCCTGAAAGACGATTTAATGGCAGTCGCCGTGCAATATTGTGCCTCGACCAATGGACAAAGAATGCATTTCTTAAAAATTTCCAATATTAGATTTGCTATGACATCACGACAGCCTAAAGCTGAGATAAATAGTCGCAACTGAAACGAATGCTTACGAAAAGTAGTACCTTATGACGTAACTTTGCATTACTTTGACATTTCTTCCATACAAAGTGTGTCGAAATGACGTCACTACTAATTTTCATTAGTCTTACGGTTACTCGTAGATAAATAGTATTTCTCGAAGCTAGTGAGCGCGCTGTCCTTACAAGACGGACGCATTATGAGAGTGATAAGTCAACTCAAGCACCACTAGCGCTAGTTGGAGAGAGATGGAACGTACCTACCCGATGAGACAAATTTTCGAATCGCTATAAGTATATAGTGTCCGGGGTCATTAAATGTAAAATGCGTTTTTGTACAAATCTTTACGATTTCTGTATGCCCGGTAGCCTTGGGACGTCACAGCGGGCCACCAGAGGAGTAGGAACAGCCACCTACCTCCAGCAGCACCAGCTCCTAGGCGTCGGGTCCCGGGACAGCGTTCGGCGGCCCATGTCTTTATTGTGTCTTTACATCTTAAGGTGGCCCAACCCGGCGGGCCTAACTCATTTGCGGGCACGGTGCAAAACCGTGCTGTTGCGCACTGGGACCTTCTCTGTTTCAAAGAACAAGACAGGCTCCGTGATGAGGAAGATGCAACATGTCCACAAAAAAGACAATGTGCATAGTGCATGATTTGGTAAGATTTACGAAAATTTTACTTTCAAAACGACTTAAAGCTAAAAGTAAACCACGACCGCTGTAGTAAAAAATCGAACAAAAACCAAATACATTATAAATCTTGATTAAATAAGCTATGTCTGATGACTAATCTTTTTACGATGTTCTTACTTTATCATTGCGTAATCCTCCTCCAAAGTTATTGTATAAAACGCGCGAAATATTCGAACTTTCGGACCTTATAACTTAAACCCCAAACACAATTTTACAATGCTAATGGTCATCAGACATCTAGTTCAATCAAATAAAGCTATTTTGAATTAAATTTTGAATCTCTGTCAAGAAATATGAGCGTGATCTTCTTTCCCCTTTTGTATGGGGAGTTTTTATTAAGTCTATGGGCGCGACCATAGGCCTAGTAAGTGCACATTGTAAGTCTATGGGCGCGACGCATGACGCGGCCCCACGCTGCACGCGGTGCGAATCTACAATTTGCATTCCCAATTCTATTCGCAGATCGTGTGGCAGCGAATGTGGAATCGGGAATCGAAACGCCTTGGCAAAAATTTGATGCAAAAAGTGGCCCAAATTTGTTTATGAAGGAAGGTAAAAAGGATTTAAACTAATCAATCAATGCAAAACAATCAATCAATTAAAGAATTGCTAATGATTGATAACTTTATATTTTGGATTACTATAACTGAATATTTCCATCGTGGCTTTATGGCCAAATCCGAAACTATAAGAAATACCGAAAAACACTAAAAGTATTTATAGGGTCGATGTTGATACAAACAAAAAAAAAATTGCTAGGAATCGAACTTGTTGATTTTGAGAAAATTAACCATCGTGTATTTCCAAAGGTCGAATCTGAAATTCGAATCCTGCTTTGGATGAATGTCACGACCAAAAAAAATCTGACTATTTTTTAATAAATCCGATTACAATGTAGATGTCGTTGGATAACCTCAAATCAATGAGAAAACGGTAATGTCGTATTCATTAAATACATAAAATAAAAGATGTAAAGGGAAATATACACTTTAATTGGATCATGATAAAAAAAAAATTTTTATGCAACCTGACATGGATGGCTAATACCACACAACTACCGTTACGATATAAGCCCAATACACCACATTCCCGAAGGAATTAGGTGCCATGCCAGGACCTTTTCCATGCAAGCACGGCTACATTGAACTGGATGGAAAGCAAGGGCAATTTTTCATTGCTGCTTCGACCATCTTTTCATCCAATGCGATGGTACAAACTCGGGCGGATTTAAACCCTACCACCTAGTAGGGGAAGGGGACCTAAGCCTTATATAGATTCAGAACCATGGAGCTCATACAAAGAAATAACAGGCTTCGTGCTCACCGAAAACTAACACATGACTCTCCTCATAAAAACTTTCAAAATATCTCTCTCTCTAAAAATCTTGTGTCATATACATAGACCACTTTCTCTCGTTAGGGCTGTTCCGACCCATATAAAGTTGTTTGCACACATAACGCAAAAAGTATTGCACTTTAAGCCACGAATTATTAATAAAAGTTTAAAATAGTCATATTACTTGCAGCGAAAACAATTTCACAATTTCAGGATTATTGGTTTTGTTACAATTTATTTAAATACGATTTTTATTTAACAGCGCCATCTAACGGTGTAAAACTTCTAATCGTCAATTACAACGAAACCATTAAACGCTGAAATTGTGAATATGTTTTCGCTGCAACTACTATGGCTATATTTAATATTTTTTACGAATTCGTGCCTTAAGGTGGCCCAACCCGGCGGGCCTAACTCATTCGCGGGCACGGTACAAAACCGTGCTGTTGCGCTCTGGGACCTTCTCTGTTTCAAAGAATAAGACAGGCTCCGTGATGAGGAAGATGCAACATGTCCACATAAAAGACAATGTGCATAGTGTATGATTTGGTAAGATTTACGAAAATTTTAATTTCAAAACAACTTATAGCTAAAAGTAAACCACGACCGCTGTAGTCAAAAATCTAACAAAAACCAAATAGATCATAAATCTTGATTAAATAAGCTATGTCTGATGACTAATCTGTTTACGATGTTCTTACTTTATCATTGCGTAATCTACCTCCTAAGTTATTGTATAAAACGCGCGAAAAATTCAAACTTTCGGACCTTATAACTTATAAACCAAACACAATTTTACAATGCCAATGGTCATCAGACATCTAGTTCGATCAAATAAAGCTATTTTGAGCAAAATTTTGGATCTGTGACAAGAAATATGGGCGTGATCTTCTTTCCCCTTTTGTATGGGGAGATGAGCGGGTTGGGCCACCTTAAAGTGCAATACTTTTTGCGTTCTGTGTAAAAAAACTTTGTACGGGTCGGAACATCCTCAATTTCTATTTGATCTGTCACAGCATTGCCATCCCAATGCCAAAGAGTTTTGATGTTTTTGTCAGGGTTAAGCAAAAGATCTTTCGAAAGACCACTGTAGTCATGTAAACTAAACGTTCGATCCTTGAACACAAAGGCGCTGCGCCAATGGGTCGACTATAGTTAGTTTCTCCCGTGACACGTTTCCACAGAAATAATATCCGTACGCATGCGAACACTTCCGAGCAGCGTTGATTGCAACGCCACCGCATGGCATGTAGAAAATAATTAATTGTATCCGTCGTATGACAGCTTCGATGCACGAACAGGGAACGCCAAGAACGTATTTTTTAATAAAACGTTAATTTGTATCGCTCTCATAACATCATATGCTAGTATGTGATAATTGCAAGAAAATTTGCTTTTCGGTGAGTTTTTCTTGGCATTGTCAAATACAAGCTAGGGATTTACGATTAACTGTAATAAACAATACGTTGAGCTTAAGCTGTTAACATGCAATACTTTTATTATAAGTAGTAGACTAAATGTTATCGACTATGGTTTCCTGTGTCGGAGGCCGCGGGTTCGCATTCCGGCATATAAACCGCTTTCTTTATACTACCCTAGAGTCAAATGTGCATTTTCGTTGAGAATGGAGAACACTCCATTGTTCTGAACCCATGTACAACTGTTAGTCCCGTTCCCGAATATCCAAATTATAAGGTTAAACCCGCCTCGTTTGGTACCATCGCATTGGCTGTAAGATGGTCGAAGTAGCAATGAAAAATCTTCCTTTTTTTTTTATCTACTTCAGCCATGCTTATAAACTAAAGGTCCTGGCATGGCACAAAACTAATCCTTAAAATTGTGTTTTCATGACAGTAGGTAGGGTAATAGTCATCCATTTTGAGTTCAATAAATACTTATCAATCAATTTATGATAGCATTTTAAACCGCTTTATATGCGCTGATATTGCACATGCAAATAAAACTGTTACGATGTGATATTGCGAGAGTTATGACGTCATCGTTTCGGTGCCACGTACAGCGATGGAAAAAAGTGTGCTCATTTTTTTCCGGTGATTTTTACAAGTTCTTGTTCAAGTGAAAACGAGATATAGCCATAATCAAACTCATAATAAAAACATAATCGCTATATTATGTAGTACCAAGTCGCCAAGTTAAACGCGAGATTACGTTTAAAGAGCTAGCTATTTTAATGAAATGAATGAATTTGTAAGTTACCTCAGGTCAGCTGAACATAGTTCTTATGCCAGGTTTAGTACTATCGCATTGGATGAAAAGATGGTCGTAACTGCAATAAAAGAATTAACGTTTTTGATATTCAGTTCCATGTAGTCGTTATCATAAAGACAAGGTCTTGGCATGGCACCTGGTTCCATAGGGAATGCGGTGTGTTGGGCTAATATCATGACGATGGTCAAAAACTTCTTTTGAGTAGCATAATTAAGAACAATTTATTTTCGGAATAACACGGAGAAAATTGTGTGATTTCAATTACATAGATTGAGTAAATAACATGTCCAAATTTATTCTGTTTTATTTTGCACGGTACCTGACAGCTTTGACAGCTCTTTTAGGTGAGCTCGCTTGGACGCCATCTGTCGTGCTAAATAAGCAGCCTTCTTCACCATTGTCACACAGCACCTGGCGGAGCTTGTTAGGCCGGGTGTACGCGCCGGAAATGGAAAAGCCAGTCGCCGCTTGCAGGTGGCAGCGGCGTCTTATTATTCTTCGATCGACCTCTTTATTAACCGATACAATACTAGCCGATCGTTGTTCCAGTCGAAGGACTATTTTTGGAAAGCCGTTTAGAAGTCGGAATTTACTGGGTGACACTCACTTACTCTTTGAATTGTCAGCGAGTTTTTGAAATATCAAATTTCAGTTTTCGTTTATTTATTTCCTCCATTAGATGTTTTTTTTTTATGTGACTGGACATGGATGGCTAATATCACAAGTTCTGTCATGGTATTAGCCCAACACACCGCATGGGAACTAGGTGCCATGCCAGGACCTTCCTTATATTGTATGGCTACATTGAAATGGATGGAAAACACGGACAATTTTCATTGCCGCTTCGACCATCGTTCATCCAATGCGATGGTACCAACCCGGGCGGGATAAACCCTACCACCTAGTAAGTAAGGAAGGGGACCTACAGCTTAACGTGGAATCCGAACCACGGCCAGCCTCTCTCAACGGTCGAATGGTCACCCATCCAAGACCAGACCGGACCCAGCGTTGCTTAACTTCGGAGAGCGATCGCCGAAGTGTCGCCACTGGGCCACTGAGGCTGACAAAATATAGATGTATAATATTACACACTCGGATTTTGTATTTTTTTCTTGCCGGATCGATCACTTGTGGCGAAGAAGAAACGGCAAAAAACGTACAAACTAGTTTACATTGAATGGTTTATCAATTACCACTGCTCACAAAGAACAATAAATATACATGGTATTATTATTATGCAATAAGTTTATGTGAAATATCATTACATAACTTCATGTATGTATGTCCGCACGAAATTAATAATTTTCATAGCATAACATTTGATCAATAGAAAATAAACGCAATAAAAACTATATTCTTTAATTTGCAAATTTTATAAAATTTCACATTATCAGGGAACGTATTTTGTATTCATGTATAATCGATCGTGAAGCAAGGATTACATTAATAAAAGAACACGAATTTGAATCAGAATTTGTTTACAGAATAAAATATCACATTAATAAAGAAAGAGCCGAGTAAAAAGAACTGCTTCACGAATATACTGCAAGGCTGGATCCGAACAAGCAAAATATTAAGTTGTTAAATTAATATTATTTTTAACCGCCTTCATCACATACAAAGTTGTAAGGAAAGAAAATACTAATAGAATGCACCGCAAGGCGATTCCACTCTCGCCTCATGTAAGCTTTCCTCTTCTTTGTGCTTCCAAAACCATCTCATTCTCTTTGCATGCCTTACAATAACTTTATGGACTATGATGTTGTCTAGAAACCACGGTGTTCTTAGATTCATCGCCTTAACATGTTCTTCTCCAAATGCAACGCAACGCGAAGGCGATTGTTTGAGCTGTGGAATTCTGAGACAACGAATAAAATTACTTGTACTCTGATACTCTTTGAAATAGATAAAAACTCAAAAGAATAAAAATAAGTACAGTAGTCTAAAGTTCTGTTAAGTAATATTGAACAACTACACCATAGTTTCGTGATCAATACACACATTTTAACAGTCGGGGCCCATTATATAAATATTTGAGTGGATCTCGATTTTTAATTAGTCCCGCAGTAGCATTAAAAATACTGAGATAAATACAGAAAAATAAGAGCGATTCGGTTGAATCTTGTTTAATTTCAGTTGCGATTACTTCATAAGAAAATCTATGGGTTTTCAAATTCCGTTGAATGTTTAAATTTTAATTAAATATTAAGATAACTGAGAACTGACGTTAATGTCAAGACTAAAATATAAGAAAGTTTGCTTACATGAAGTGTGTTGGACTAATAACATGACAGTAGGTGTGATATTAGCTAGCCATGTCCAGTTACAAAATATATACAAACATTTTTTTATGCACTTATCGTTAGTTGCTCGATGTAATAATAATAATAATAATAAAATTCTTTATTGTACACCATTATAAAACAGTTTACAAAAGGCGGGCCTAATGCCAAAAGGCATTCTCTTCCTACCTACCCTTGGGATGTAGGAAAGGTGCAAGGCGGCAGACAAAAAAGGATAAAAGAAGTAAGATGTTTTATCAATAAAGATATATATATATATATATATATAGATATATACTTAACAAGAATAAATATACTTACATTCTAATACTAATACATACAGATACATATAATACATAGCTTATAATATATATTTAATTTAAATATATACCAATATTTGTGTATATACATTTATGCTTATATGAACCTATTTTTGTAACAGAGAGCGAGCAAGAACTTATATAAATGATAAAGTTTAAATATAATTTAAATAATAGGACTTCAGACGTTTTTGAAAGATTGACATGATTGACATGGTGAAAGAATTTGCTAGTCTTGATCGACCCCGAAGGACGCCACTCGCATAGAATCTCGATATATTTATTTATTTTTCGTTGATAATTGAAAAGATAAATGAACGGTACAAAATTATTTCCACTACCCTCAGTCATTTATTTTCATCTAACCGCCACCATCAAACTTATAGTTTCTATTTTTCACACATTCTTCCTCAGTTAAGTAATAGGCTGTTATTGATAACTGTAAACAAGATGTAACAAGAGTTCGCTAAACTAGCGGCAATACGCAACGCCTGATTTACGACCCCTGATACAATCGACAATATATAAACTCTAGCGCAGTCATTAAGGACTTTCGGCTCTATTCAGCTTAAGGAAAATAAAACCTCTCATTCACACACTACGGTTCAAATTAGAAGAAGACACCTCCTTATTTTTACACTATTGTGTCTAGGAAGTTGTTTCGGTCCACATGAAGCCGTGAGTAATAGTTCTAATTGATTAATGTTATAAATATTCATTACATGTCATTCAATTTCGAACTTTATCATTAGAGCAATAGATTTCATTTTTTAATAGATTCTTTGCGAACTTTTACGTTACTGTCTCACCAGGGAGCGTATGGAAGCGCTGACGGGTTATCTTGAGTTTCCGCAGCTGAAGTCTGGGGAGGAAATTTTCGAGGAACCGACGGGAAAATGCTTGATCGTCATACTTTTATATTGCTCGCCTCTGTCGCGAAAACATGTAAATACATACACGAGTGCCCATACGTCTTCTTCAAGGTTTATCCTGAGTGGGTGTGCGGCAAACATAATATTTTTGGAGAGAGCCTTTTCGTCGCCCGCCGCGGTCTGGTGAATGGAATATTAGCTCACTACCTAAATTTATTTTTTGTAATGTTTACCGATGTTGAGAATATGGATGGGAAAAAGGCAAGAAAATTATCAATATTCTAATAAAAAACTTTTTCAACGAGTCCTTAAATTTGATATAATTAATAATTATTACTTTTTCTCAAATGTGTTGGTAATCCGAATCTACCCACCCGATGTTTGCTCGGCGATCGTGATCGGTAACTTTAATATGCTTACTCATAACATAAAATCAACTGGATGTTCATTCCTGATGGCCCACATTGAATGAGATGTTAAAATTGCTGGATTTTATCGTGACAACAAAATTACCAGATATTGCAAAAAAATTTGCTACTTTAGTTGCCCAGAAGCGGCATTACGATTAAGAATCGCAAAATTAGGCGCAGGCTCTGCATCACGGAGGAACCTCCATCCTCTGTGCTCTGCACCTACCCCAATCTGACGGTAAACTGACAGATTTTGTGTACGAAAGCTGCTAGTTTGAGGTAGGTGCCGCACCTACATCTCTGTTGGCGACGGCCAAGCTAAAAAGTGCTACGTTAACTGAAATTTATGTACCTGTGTTTGTATATTTCTGTATGTATGTAAATATTGTAAAAGTGTGAAAATAAACGAGGTTTCGGGGTTGCGTTTTCGTTGTCGAGGCAGTTAAGTACAGAGCCGGCCGCGCTAGCCTATCACAAGGCAGATAGGGATCGCACCCAGCGCCGTGAGCGGGGGTGTGATGAAATAATTAGAGCGAGATAGGTAGCCCGGCCGGCGGCCCGCGGTGCTGGCGCAGCGCGACGCGTGAGCGCGCCGCGCGAGAACAAAAGAGCGCCGCCGCGGGCCAAACAGTCAGTCGCCATTCAGCCTCTGCACGGAGCACACCTCGAGATAAACTAGATTCAAGCCTGTTCTCACTGCGATCTGCCGCCTCCCCGACCTACTCTGGAAGCTCTGCTCGTCGTCCTGCCTGCCAGCCTTACAACCTGGTAGCGCCAACGAGCCTCGCCCAGCTCTGTCGCAAGCCCACCGCCGCAGCGCCGACACCGCCGCCGCACCGTCGTCGCCTGCATCGGCTTGGAAGAGTCTGGGGGAGCTGTCCACGAGCACTGTCCGGAGGCGCAGTCGCCACCGTTGCCGCCGCGACGACACTGCCGCGACACACGCCGCCGCACCGTCGTCGCTCGCACCGGCTCTGAAGAGCCCGGTAGTGCTGACCCTGGCCCCGTAGACGAGATCGGCCGAACGCCCGCCGCCGCAGTGACGTCACGCCGACGTCGCCACACCGGCCTGAGACCTGCCCTCTGGTCGCCCCGCACTTCCCGCCGCTACACCGCCTCCTGCGCCGCAACAGGCGCCCGACGAGCGGAAGCGGGAGGTAGTCCTGGCCTTTGTTGTCATTTTTCAGAGAAACGGAACCCGGCAACACAGAGAGACGACACCTGTCGTTAAGGTGGCCCAACCCGGCGGCCTCAACTCATTTGCGGGCACGGTACAAAACCGTGCTGTTGCGCTCTGGGACCTTCTCTGTTTCTAAGAATAAGACAGGCTCCGTTATGAGGAAGATGCAACCTGTCCACAAAAAAGACAATGTGCATAGTGTATGATTTGGTAAGTTTTACGAAAATTTTATTTTCAAAACGACTTATAGCTAAAAGTAAACCACGACCGCTGTAGTCAAAAATCTAACAAAAGCCAAATAGATTATAAATCTTGATTAAACAAGCTATGTCTGATGACTAATCTTTTTAAGATGTTCTTACTTTATCATTGCGTAATCCACCTCCAAAGTAATTGTATAAAACGCGCGAAAAATCCGAACTTTCGGACGTTATAACTTGGAAACCAAACACAATTTTACAATGCCAATGGTCATCAGACATCTAGTTCAATCAAATAAAGCTATATTGAGCAAAATTTTGGATCTCTGACAAGAAATATAGGCGTGATCTTCTTTCCCCTTTTGTATGGGGAAATGAGCGGGTTGGGCCACCTTAACAATCTCATTACGCGCTTCGTAATCGCACTGCGGTTTCGACTGCTCATTAATGATAAGTTCTGTTTCTTTTCTTAGTTTAGCTGCTTCTTTAATTCCTGCAATTTTTTTGGGTGACGGTGCCAGAATTGGTGCCGCTGATCTCGTTGTTGTGTTGCGAATCCACTTGCTCTTTGAGCAGTTCATTATTTCATTCAAGGACTCTCTCATAATTCTTCTATTTTTAGGGTTCCCCACCCACAGGGTGAAAACGGCTACTAAGCCTCCGCTGTCTGTCCACCCGTCCGTCCGTCCATCCGTTTGTCCATCCGTCCGTCCGTCCGTCCGTTTGTCACAGGGCTGCAGCTGAAATTTTCACCGAGTGTGTGCCGCTATAACAACAAATAGGTAAACAAAATTACCTATACAAAAACGTTATATTTGTGTTAAATCTTGTACGATGTTACGGAACCCTTCGTGAGCGAGTCCGACTCGCACTTGGCCGGTTTTTTATAGTCCACAATTGTATCCATCACGTGTTGCTTCTTGGTAAGCATCCTCTTTAGCTACTTGTTAGACGACAACATTACTTCAACGGCCGCGGGAGAACTCAGCGGCTGTTGAAGTAATGTTGAAGCGCTTGCTGGGCGAGAAGCTTATTGTTTAACTCCTACTTCTCTTCAAGCAATTGTACTTCAGTAGGGCTGGCACAAGGTGATGGCAGTGGCGGCCTTTGGGGGTGGCGAGCAGGGCAACCGCCCGGGGCCTCGCTCTTGACTCGCGTAGAAACATATTAGGCACTAATATGTTTATTTGAATTTCGCGCCGTACGTCTCGCAACATAAAACTAACGTCAACGTCGCACCACTCGCGCTCTCTTTTTGGTAGTTATCGCGGAAACTATGACATTATTTTGGGGCTGAAATATAAAATATAAGATTATTAACCGAAGTGTACCCTACTTTTGAAGTAGTCCTGAAAATTATAACCAAGACATCTTTAAAAGTTGCGCCTAGGTTATCAATATTAAAATATTTTTTGCCAAACCTAATATAATATCGGCTTTCATGCTAAAATTTCAAAGGAAAATGACGCAGCTCTTTCGTGAATTATGATGATATAATTAATGATATTAGTTTTAGAAAATGAACTAGAACCTTAGTTTATCATGATTAATATTAATTGGTCACCTATGCGTTTATTATCATTTTTACGACTATAGTTTAAACGACAAGGGCCTCGCAAATATCTACTCGCCAGGGGCCTCGCAACGGCTAAAGCCGCCCTGGGTGGTGGGATACCATATGTTACGTAAAATATGGTCCGAAATACACACTCAGAATTTGGACTCATAAGAATGTGAGTGAATAATTATTAATAACTATAATGGGTATCATTGTCTTGCAGAGGTAGGTAGTTTATGAAATGCAAAGTGAGCGGATCTAAAATTACGTAATTAAGTTTATTCAGAAGGCCCTTACGCATTGATTGTCTGCAATTTTAACTTCACTTTTTACGAAATGCCCTCTTCATTGACTTTGAACAACATTGAGGGTTGTTGACAATCACTTTCAGTGAATTCTCTAATTTCATTTCATTCAATTTATTTAAACTTTTTGGTAGTCAAACTAAACCAAGTTACGTCACGAATGCTTGCCAGTTTTCTTATTCAGTCAGACTGGATAAGGATGGGTAATACGAAACCCACCATCATGATATAAGCCTAATTAGTATGGACACTAAACTGGATGGAAATTACCTTTACGCCGCTTTCCCCTGAGGGGTAGGCAGAGATGATAGAGCACCATACGGTACGATCACAGCACATCTCATCACATTTACGAAGTATTAAATCGATTTGACCGCTGTACGTTCTCCTAGGCCCCCCTGGATACATGGACTATATGGACATTGTCTTCACCCCATGCTATAATACCAACCCGGGCAGGCTTTATCCTACAGGGGGGACCTTTTTGGTGCCCGATGAGTTTTCGAACTTTTAAGGGGGCAGCGAAAACCATGCCAGCCGGCAAAGTGCGTCTTCACACCATGTTTGAAGGATCCGAGGTTGTACTTTGGGGGAAAAAACTCGGCAGAGAGTGAATTCCATAGTGTATCGACCCTATCGATAAAGGACCTAGATCAGTTGGTTCTGATTTTTTTAATGTCGACAATGAATGGGTGAATTTCCTGCTTGTTCCGCGTTATGCAAAGATAGGAAGGGGACGGGGGGCGAGCGTTATGCAGCTCTAACGAGCATTTTTCATGGTACATAAGGTAGAAGACGGTATATAGGACCTACTGTCCTCCAGAACCATGGAACTGCTCGCATTCGTGACGAAAATGCACTTATCCAAGTAAAAAACATAAAAAAGAAAGTGGTACATGAACGGAGAATGGATTTGAATCCATAGTCTCTAGCATACAAGGCAACTTAATTGGAGGGGGATTTCACTGACCATTGTCCTTCAACTGCTTTTTCAATATCGAAGAAAGTAAAATTCCTTCATGGTTTTTATCCTTTGAGTAGGATTCTAACACAAATATCGCCTGGAGCTGAAGGCCAGCTTCCCAACGGAACGAATTTATTTCGTCGAATTTCCGAGAAGTTCTCCGAAATCCCCTGAAGGCTTATTTCCGAATGATCAAATCAAATACTTTATTGTCACATAATTAGGCATTGGTACAGAGTTATCTTATAGTTACCCACAAAATGTTTTCATCATGTTGCACCTACACGCACAGCGACCTAGACTACAAATTGTGAAGCATTTTAGGCCGTAGAAATTATTTTATAGGAACCAGTTGTGTAAGCTTGTACAAAATTTTTGGGTTTCAAATTCATGATAGCAGCTCTTGAATATAAACTTATTTAATTAAAACAAATATGCTAGAATTATGCTCTATCCATCTATATGAAAACTATATCTTCTGATAATAGTGCGATAGGATTTATTCCTGAAATCATTTGATTAAGAGACTCTTCCGCGCGTTAGGTCGCGCGTAAAAATAGTTAGGTCAAAGAAGGAGTTAGAAGCTGAGAGGCATTGCTGCTCTGAGTGGGTACAATTCCCAAAAAAGATGAATCGAATCTGTGTTCAGATATTGAACATTTAGAGTACGTATGCTATTAACATGATAATGCCATCTGAATATTCAAAAACTAATAAATAAAGGACGAATTGAATAAAACAGCAGGCAAACACATAATTCGAGTCCATTGAAAGCGGCTCGACCCCCATTATTGCGTAAAGGCAATGAAAAGTAACCAAATTAACGTCTTTCAGACTCGGGCCTCCTTAAATCGAACTGCTTAAAACTTCCTTACAAGTTGTAGCTCCTAAGCAAACTTCTTAATGAGGTGGCATTCTCCCGCATATATCCGAGCCGGAGTTGTGTTCCCTGACTGTTTAAATGAAAATGTACGCTTCATAATTTGAGCGCGGGGGTTGTTAATGAACGTTGATTGATCGTAAGAATTTTTCGTGCGAACATATGAAATCATTCTCACAGCTTTTACTCAGACTAAGTCCTCTGAAGAGGATAATAAGGTGATCAAATTCCATACGATGGCTCGTGCCTGTTTCCTCAAGCAAATTAACAAATATTTTTCTGAAATTTTTCACATTAAGTAAATCAACTGAAAGCTACGTCTGTATATTTTTTTTTGATAAATTAACTTGTATTCCTGATATACGCATTTTGTGTCAAGTACATAATTTTAGAGGCATATATCACCGATATAAGTTAATCTGTCCAAAAACAAAACCATACAGACGTAGGGCTCGGTTGATTTATTTAATGTGCAATATATAAGAAATATATTTCTTAATATGACTGAGAAATTTGTATGCAACTTGATCACCTCATTATCCTCTTAAGTTAAGAATTCACATGAACTATATGTGTAGAACGGCCAGTAATTCCACTCGTGCAAAGCGTATCCTAAAGCGGTGATTGACGCACTTTTATTATTTGGAATCGGTTATTTTTTAAAAATTGTGATTAAGTAGTCCATTTTACCAAGTAGTTTGGTAAAATGGATTACTTTGGTGTCACTTGATGGAGACATTTGCTTCAAGGCACTTCTTTCTGTCTTACCTGCGAATAAGAGTGCATTTTCAATATCAATAGGGTCACTTCGCGATGTGCAGCTTTTATATTTCCATTAAATAAACGGGATTACATAAAAGACAATATGAATATTAAATGAAGATAGTCGGTGCCCATAGAGGAATATTTTTATATAGTTTAATGGGCACCGCTACAAGGTCCAAATTGTTTAAATTTACAAAGTGTATTTTATAATAAGTAATGTGTGTTAGAGAATTGTTTTTAATGTATTTGAATACTATAAAATATACATTATAATTAATTACAGTTGTTTTTATGTTAAGCGCGGCGTAGTGCGTAGGCCAGAATCTACTAAGTTGCCCGACGACGCCCACTGACTTTCAAACTTTCAGGCGGGGCTGCGTAGATCATGCCGGGCGGTCAGGTGATTTTTCACGATACAGTATCCAATAAAAAGGTACGGTATTTATGGTTCCAAAAAAGGTATATATAGGCTGCCACGGGCTTAACTACTATTTAATCAATAACAAAATTATAATAAAAAAAAAATTAATAAAAATAAATAAATATCATAAAAGGCAACATACAGGAACACCAGCCGTGGAAACTGACACAGTTATGCGTGGACGAAGCCGTATTTGTCTATGGTGCACGGACATTTCGGACTACCCTCATCCGCCGGAGTGTCGCAGCCTACCCACCGATACAATCTTTGCAGCCGACGGCCCTTAGTTGACGTTGGACAGGCCGAGTCCGCCCCGCGGCGCATCGGGCGAAACTCGTCGGGGCAAACCGATTTTCCACCCCGGAAAACCGTAAGTGTTGACAGACATTATAATAATTGTAGAACAAATATAAAATAATTAATAGCTCCTCTAAATTCGTTGACATGATTGTCGAAACACAATATCAAAATTGCAGGTAAGGTCTTGGAATCGTCACAATTTAAATATTTTCTAAACTGTTTAAAAAAACGTGTGCCATAGGGGGACGCCCACGAGAAGTGAGGTTTCTACGCATTTTTGGCGAGTCGATTTCACGCCTACACACCGTAATGTATGTGTAGGCGGCTAGGCGAAAATACTCCAAAACCTTGAGCAGCAAGTCCTTATCCTCACATGCACGGTAAGCCGTAAATTTTTTAGTTATGTCCCCCGTAAGTTTTGACCCTTTTTCTAATGGACTTGGTGGGTGGACCACCGATGACGGTGACATTTTTTCTTAGTTTCCTCGCCTGAGAGAGAAGAAGAAGCTGTTGAAGTTTCGCTTCAAAAACCATACTAAACCCTTTTTATCCTAATTTGTACACTCGAAAAAAATTAAGTAATAACCTCGAGTCTGTGAAAATATTTACTTAACCATTTCGGAATCCTTCAATAACAAAATACCCTCTCCGATTGATACGCACTCACGTGTCCCTTCCTCTGTCTCAATATTTTCTTTCGTCCTTCGCCTAAGAAGCAATAAGTACCCCACTCCCAGCTGGAGACTGCGGCTGCGGTGACGTCGTGTTGATATTACAAACAGAAAATCCCGGGACCACGCGCTCACTAACCGCGCAGCGCGCATGTCCATACTCACTACGCGCACGCGCGGTGGCGTCCCAGAAAATACGCGTATATTTTCTCTCCCTCGATCCGAACACCGCGTTTCGGTGCAGCTTTCGACGTTCTGTCACACCGCAACTGAACGAAACTGAGTCATTACGCCATCGTTTTAAGGTAGAGTCTCCAGTGGGGCGAAAAAGCTCTCGGTGCAAAGAAAAAGGGGTCCTCTCGCTTCGTCTCCGCGTCCAAACAGCTCACTAGTCGCCGAGGTCCGTTCGGTGTGACGATAGCTCGCTCCGTGGGACCCCGCGTCTATGCACCTGTGGGTACTATATGCGTATCTGTGGGAGGCTGCAGATGTGCATAGCCGGAGCAGTAGCGAGCGAGTCCCTGGGCGGAGCGGACCGCGCCAGTACCTCCGCGCCCCTGCCGGCAGCCGGTCGCCCCTCGGTGTTTTCCGCCCTGCGAGGCCGCAATGTGTCCCATGAACGTAACGTTACGTCACTGTGCGGTGATGTGTAGGGTTCCGCTGATGATCTAGTTCGAGTTGGTGCCGAGTCGAGACTTTTAATTCGCTCTTTCCTCAATTGTTTTGTGATCAGAAGAATTACGGACTCCCAAACTGTCGTGACGCTTGTGTATTTGACTGAAGTGAGCAGAATCATATTGAGTGCTCCAGCTGAGATTGAAAATAAGGTTAGTAAATTGAACATCATGTGTGGACCACAACTTTACAATATTTTGTTTCTTCGGCATAGTGTATTGCTATCTCAATAGAAAAGCAACCTCAAGCACTTTGCCCTTTGACATTTCGAAATTCTACGCGATGTAACATTTCGTTAAAACTTCAAACTTAATATTTTATTTATATTAATTCAAAATTAGTGAGCTAATAATATACTAAATATAAACCACGTTGGTAACAAATGATTTTTATATTTAAAATTCTGGTGTCCCACTCGTAATTATTTTCTTGCTGAATTGTTTGACGAATTATTATTTTCTACATATGGGATCAACAGGATGATTCCGAGGTATAGTTGGTTCCACTGGGTGTCGCTGTAATCAAGATCCATTTTTTTTCTGACGAATGACAAAAAACCTACATTTTAAGCCTTTTCTTATTTCTTTGCAAATTGCTATGCATATCTAAATATCTATTTTGGTCATTCAATTATCGACAACGCGATATCAGCTCCAAGAGATATCCCAAAGTGGAAGGGATGCCCAGTGGGCGGGCAGGATAATGCGGTGCGTCGTCGGTGTGGCACGTTGTGCGAAAGGTCTTTCGGCAGGACCTTTCGTGGAGTGGCGGTACGGAGGGCGCATGTTGATGAACTCATTAATACACAAGGAAGGAGGGCGGGCGGCACGCTAGGGCTGCGTGGGCGGAGGCTGAAACTTTACACGCAACTGTTCGAACAACTTTTTCCTCATTTTAATGCAAGAAGAGCGAGGTTATAGGTGGTTACTCTATTTGTCTGTTGGTCGATGAAAATATTATTTTTGTGGCACATATTGACGTATTTTGAATGTAAACTGGACATGAATGGCTGCACTGAAAAAAATTATCAGTGAATCTAACTGTAATTCCAATAAAAACAACCATCTTGCAACGTTAAAATAGAGCCAACTAAGTAAAATGGTTAGTCTAACAGAGTGAAAACAGTTAGCCTTAAACATTAAATGTTACTGGATCTTTTAATTGTTTTTTTAACTGTGTGCAATAACTGTTCCTGGGTTTCCATTCTTACTTTCGTCTTAAATTCAGTGAAAAGGTACTGTCCAATCTGTTAAAATTCCTGTAACTCTTGAAACTGGACAGTTGCACGTCTAATTTGTATTCAACCGTAATGATAAATCAGTTAAGGTATTCGTTCCAAAATCATCTGATCTGTCACACGTGTTATTTTCACCAAGCGGTACTTTTTAATTCGTTAAAATAACTGTTACTGGTTTGGCTCATTAATACGAGTACATACTTACCGTAATACATTAAGCCTGGTTTACATGGAGTGCTGATTTATTTTAATCGACACTTAAGGTGGCCCATCCCGGCGGGACTAACTCATTCGCGGGCACGGTACAAAACCGTGTTGTTGCGCTCTGGGTCCCCCTCTGTTTCAAAGAAAAACACCCACTCAACAATACTCCGTGATGTGGAAGATGCAACATTTCCACAAAAAAGAAAATGTGCATAGTGTATGATTTGATAAAAAATTTAATTACAAAACGAGTTATAGCTAAAAGTAAACCACGACCGCTGTAGTCAACAATCAAACAAAAGCCAAATAGATAAATCTTGATTAAATAAGCTATGTCGGATGACTAATCTTTTTAAGAAGTTCTTAATTTATTATTGCGTAATCTACCTCCAAAGTTATTGTATAAAACGCACGAAAAATGCGTACTTTCGGACCTTACAACTTAGAAACCAAATTTTACAATGCCAATAGTCATCAGACATCTAGTTAGATCTAATAAAGCTATTTTGAGCAAAATTTTGGATCTCTGACTAGAAATATGGGCGTGATCTTCTTTCCCCGTTTGTATGGGGAGTTGAGCGGGATGGGCCACCTTAAAGGTCCTTTATTACTAAAGTGCTGATTATGTTGTACAGGTATCGATTGCGAGATGGTAAGAAAGGTCCTTTAAGGTGGCCCAACCCGCTCAACTCCCATACACAGACGTCGTCTGCTGCGAACGAGCGCGGCGGATGCCTCCTTGACAACGGGCTGAATAATTAGCTCGCAACGTCGGAGATTGTCTCTTCCTGCCGTGTGAAACATTTTTCAGACATGTCTAACGACCGCGGTAGTCTCAAAAGTATCATATTCATTATGTAGTTTATTTTTACATCTAAGATACTTTTTTCTTTAAATAATATGTGGCCTTGCTTCGCGGTCGATTTTACATACATATCACATTCTTTTAACCTAATGTCACTGAAATGAATACCAAATCAATAAGCAAAGTAATGGCGATCAATATCGCCATTATTAAATATTTGTCTTGCAAACCCGAAGATTATCCGGAGCGGTTAGCAAAAAATAATGGAATCTTTCAACTCCAGTGAATTTGTCTCATATCAATATTTCCACTACAGTGGGCTCAATGGTCAGGAAATATGAACGAGATTTCGATGAAAATATCTAGTGGAAAATATAACTGTGATGGAACCAGCGGCGACGTATATTTAGGACGAAGGAACAACGTTTAAGCGATCGATTACCAGAATACCAAAGTAATGTCAAAGTAAATACTTCGTCTAAAAACAATCACTCTCCACCGTCAACCGAGAGTTCCCAGAATTGACCTACCGTACTCGATATAGAAAAATCGTTAAGATTTTTTCATATGGCTGAATATGGATGGCTAATAGTCATGATATTAATCTACACACCACATTGCCGACGGTTTTAGGTATCATCCCTTTATGAGCATGGCTATTTGGAACTTATTGGTAAACACGGACAGTGCTTGATTGCCGATTCGACAATCTCTTCATCCAATGCGATCGTATCAACCCCAGCGGAATGAACCCTAACAACTGGTAGGGTAAGGTGACCGGAAGTGTGACTAACCGAACCATGGAACAGCTCGCATTCGTAATTAAATGCACTTATTCAACTCTGAAAGAGAAATAATATGATCCATGAACGGGGCGGGGATTTGAACCCAGATCTCTGGGATGGAAATCAAATCGGTAAAATTATTATGGAAGCTGTTTTTATGAAGGTTTCGGGTTTATCTGTCATTATGAAACAATGACTAAACTTCATCGAATCGAAGTGATTTTTTTGTGAACTATGCAGCATTCAGATACAAGGAAGAGTCTGTATCCTGTGAATAGATGGTGTTTATGGTAGGATATGGTTATTTATTACCCATGTGATGTTCCATGCGGTAAGATAATCACGTTGAGTTATCATCGGCTCAATTCACCGATGGATCCACTTCCAATGGTATTGATTTTAACAACTACATCAACATTCATAATATTGGATGTAATTTCTGTCCGATATTCAATCTCAGAGTAAACATTGATTGAATAATGTCGACCTCAGTGATGTTTTAAGGCATACCTAATGGAAGCCCATTGCCGCTGTGATATATTGCTAGAAATAATACACCATCTTTCAATTTAGGTTTGCGTCCGTAAATCCCTATTTCATAATATTTCTTGAAGGTTTGTTATAAAATGAAAACCATATATTTTTTATTGCTAGCGACGACGGGGCGATGTTGTGATCGCAAGTTAAGTTCGGCAAGAATATAAATTGCCTTTGCCGTTTCTTTTCAATGCCTTTCTTCTCAATGTTTACTTTTAAACTAAGAATAAAAAACGTTAAAAATAACAGCTCGGCACCGTTTTTCGTTCCCACACAAGAATATTTCTTGAAAGCATTAGAAAAAATACGGTGCTAACCGGGAATAACACATAGCTTTGTTTATGAAATTTGAAGTAACTTTTGTGTAGACATGGGCTATCCTGACATTTAAAATTAATCTGCGGCTATACCCTCACGTAAAATACGAAAAAGCTGTCCACCAAAAATTAGAAGCTGGTAGCAACGGCAGGTAGATATAAATTCACTGAATTAAAATATAAAGGGAAAGTGAAAAAAACTTCAGGAAAATTTAATCAAGTACAATTTTGTAAGTATGTTAATAGATGAATAATTAATATTTTGTTGTGTAGCTGAACATAGATGGCTAATACACCACCCACCATCATGATATTAGCCTAACGCAATAGATGGCAGTAGGATTGATATTGTATTAAAACCTACCACTAACACTAATAACTGATTCCTTCATGATCCCAAGCTCATAAATAATAAACGCTTGATTCTTGCTTAAGGCCCTGGTACTAGCCAAATCGAAAAGTTAGACGAGGCACCTCAAGTTAACCAACTAAGTCTGACGATTACAAATGTCATTCTTACAATATATGATTCCTTGTCTAGGAATCAACCTATTTTCGTTAATGTATGTTTCCTTTTTCTATACAAAATACATTGCGGAAACGGTGTCCATTTCCGAACTTTTTTGACTAAATGTAGTAATCTAAAACCAAATGGAATTATTTGTTTATGCATATATGCTGTTTTTGCATATATATAGAAATCACAGTACTTTCAGATTTGTAATGTGAAAAATCGAGTTTTTTATTATTTTTTTTTTTTTAATAAATGATGTAATCAAACAATTTTAACAATCCATTATCAGTCTGGAGTTCTATTTGGACTTGTTGAGGCGTTTCACTACATATTATTATATTTGTTTAAAGGTGCGTTTGTAAGGCGCGAGTAGTTGGCTAGTCCTAGCGCCTTAATTTCATAAATACTGCCTTAGTATGTATATTTCTGCAAGTAACACCTATAATATACCTGTAATCAATGTTCACTATTCTAATTACATAGTACCGTTTCATAATTTTCTGTACAAAATGTTTACCCAATAATGAGTCGCTGTTGTTTGGCACAGAGAAACTCTCGCCTAGGCAGATATAGTTTGAAAATTGCGACGTTGCCAAAGTGGGTCTTTGGTTTTGGGCTTTGTTCCTGGTGCCAAAATCATGGAGAGTACATACATATGTATCAATGGCTAAAATAAACATTGTTGTAGGTTATTTTTTTTGTATACTTGACGAAGCCAATCAATGTTATTGACAGAGCGTAGGTCAGGCGGAGTGTCTCTTCTCACTGTTGTATTTTGTGTTCTATCTCATTCTCTCGCAGGCTGAATCCTATAAATGTATGTGTCCGTCTCTTTTTGTGTTGTTTATTCGTTTAATCGATTTTTTTATCTGTGCTAAAGAAGTTTCACTTCAAAACATAAAAGGTCTACTACTTGGATTATGGAAAAATTGGTACCCGCTTACACAACTGGCTCCTAGAAAATATTTTTTAAGACCTAAAATACTTTTCAATTGTAGTTTAGGCCGCTGTGTATGTGGGTGCAACGTGGCGAAGAGCATTTTGTAGGTAGCGGTAAGATTACTCTGTACCAGTGCCTAATTATTTTACAATAAATTATTTGATTTGATTTGATTTTTGATTAAAAATCTCTTAAGCGGAACGGTTTATTACAGGTTAAAATTAGAGCGAAAGTAGATCTCCAGGATTCCTATTGTCCGGCCGCTGGCCCGCAGCACAATAGTGAGTGAGATCACCCCAGCAGACAGCGCATTGAGCTTGTGAACAGGCCTTTACTTCTCGCTCGAACTTCAATCATGTCTTCCTTTCAATCTGGACACGGTACCGTTGAAGAAAGGGAAAAACTAGTCTTCTTGGAAATGTCGTGCAGTATTATCACTTCTTTCGGAAATAAGTGTCTGGAAACTAGGTACCATGTCAGGTAAATCCTTATATTAGAGGGTTACAATGAACCGGATTAACGATCAAATTTTCGTTGGCTCTTTAAAAATGTTTTATTCAGCGCGATGGCACCAACCCAGACGGAACTAACCATTGTATCTAGTAAGGAGGTAAGGAGACCTACAGTTTTGCTTAGAATCCAAACGGTCAAACTCGTCTGATCACCTAACCACACCCGATCGCGCCCAATGTTGTTCAGTCCCAAGATCAAAGCCCGAGGCTTGGCACCACCGGACTACTGAGGCTTTACGATTAGATTGTTTAGGTGACATACAGTGTGTGCAAAGGGTTGAAATTCAATGATGACCGATTTAGGTTAAGGAAATATGACCTTTTTTTTTTTATGCGACCTGACATGGATCGCTAATATCACATAACTACCGTTATTATATTAGCCCAATACACCACATTCCCGAAGGAATTAGGTGCCATGCCAGGACCTTCCCTTTATGAGCACGGCTACACAAGGGCGTCACCAGCCGATGGCGCAGGGGGGGGGGGGGCAAGTTGACTTTACCTACTACAATTCATACTTTTCTCATTCTCATTCGTGAATTCATTCGAGTTTCGACGTACGGGAATGATTGTTCAAGGCTTGAACTTCAAGCAAATCAACTCAAAGACTTAGGACTTTGGTTGCATTATATTTGGCAACTTTTTTAGAATATCTAGGGGAGGGGCAGCTGCCCCTCCCTGCCCCCCCTTGGCGACGCCCTTGCGCTACATTGAACAGGATGGAAAACACGAACATTTTTTTATTGCCGCTTCGATCGTCTTTTCATCCAATGCGATGGTACCAACCCGGGCGGGCTTAAGCCCTACCACCTAGTAGGGGAAGGGGACCTACAGTGTTACATGGATTCCGAACCATGGAGCAGCTTGCATTCGTGACTAAATGCACATATCGAACTCGGAAAGAGAAAGACAGTGGTGCATGTCGGAATTGAACCCAGGCCTCTGATACGCTAGGCCAGTCTCCGCGCCACTAGGCTACGAGCCGCTCAAGTTATAAGCATTTCACCCCACTGCTCACCGCTCCGGTAATTTAGAGTGATTTCATGTAGCTTTTAAGTTGTGAGCAGAATCAGGCTAGACGTGGAAACCAAAAGGTCTACATCGGATCTTAATTTATAAGCATTTCAAACCACTGCTTATTTGCACAACCCTCGCATAATTTTGCCTGATGCTAATTAGTCCTAAAATTGCGGGAACAATAAACCCATGCGATACAAATTAGGTACAATTAGGGAGTCTCGAAAGAAGATACATAAATGCAATTAGCGATAGCGCCATTTCTTGACCAAAAACATATGAACTATTCATTAAAAAACAGGTGCGTTTTCATATACCTAGTTTGAAGATATAATGGGTTTCCCATACAAATTTTCATATGTTTCATGATCTTCTATGAGACAAAAGATAGTTCCCCATGCCTTATTTAATGCTGTTCTGGCCTGTACAAAGTTATTGTACACAGAAAGCAAATAATATAAATATAAAGTTATATAATGCTATAGTAAATAGTTGCGGCGAAAATATTTGCAGAATTTCGGTCTTTGAAAATATTTAATTTCACAGCGCCATCTATCGCGCCATCTATCGCGCCATGATCTTCTAATCGCCAATCACACGTGGCGCCATCTCTACCCGGATAGAAGTTATTCTTTTCTATGAGAGTACACGTGGCGCCATCTCTACCCAGATGTTTAGCTAGTTTGCAAATTTTGCTTCCTTTTCTTCAAATGTGATTTATGTTTTAAACGGATGTGTGTGTAATACTTTTTGATATTTGGTTTTTTCTTTTTTTTGTATTGTGTTGCTTATTGTTTTTTCTCTCTTTTTTGAATGTTTCGACAGGATTCGAAGGATTTGGTTTTTATTTTATTGTTTTAGGGACCAGACGTAAATCAGCGTTGCTGCTCACTAAGTGAAATGCAACTTATGCTGAGATGGTCCCTGTTTACTATTATGTTATAAATCTTAGTAAGATTATCTTGCTGTCTATATGATGAATAAATTATTTTTGATTTGATTTGATAGTGAAAGCCGAGATATTAATAGATATGTGTATATCTATTAAGTCTAATCCATGCTATAACGACAGGATTCGAAGGATTTGGATTTTATTTTATTGTTTTAGGGACCAGACGTAAATCAGCGTTGCTGCTCACTAAGTGAAATGCAACTTATGCTGAGATGGTCCCTGTTTACTATTATGTTTTAAATCTTATTAAGATTATCTTACTGTCTATATGATGAATAAATGATTTTTGATTTGATTTGATAGTGAAAGCCGAGATATTAATAGATATGTGTATATCTATTAAGTCTAATCCATGCTATAAATATATGCGAGACCTCATAAACAATAAAATGTAAAAAACGGAAAAAAAAAACTGAGGCTATCAGGATTCGAAACTATACCCCCCGAACAAAATGCATGTAGAAGAGTCGGTAATTCGCCCTGCGCCATCCGCTTTCTGACATTCAGTGCGAAAATAGTGAATCGTTTCTATTTTAGAGAGAGCGGTCAAAATGACGCCGCAAGTAACGCCACCATACGCAACGGAATGGCATTAATTTTGTTTGAGAGTAATTTCATTGATATTGCTCAGCCCTTAGGACATTTAGCGTGATGGTATGTACCTTAAAGCGTTCTCCGCGATGTTCTCTTGAAATTGGTTTAAATCGCATCTTGATCTGTTTTGTGGTTACGGAGATTACCTCTCGCATGTGGACAGACGTTGCCTTTTATATAAGTAGAGAAGAGAAGAGATAAAAGGGTTGGGACGACTTTAGCCTAACGGCATTGATAGCATCACATTGTTCAATTGTACAGTTTTCAATTTTTTTTTTTAATTTTTTTTTTTTCATTAATCATCACTACATAGTATAAAACAAAGTCGCTTTCTCTGTCCCTATATCCCTGTCTCTATGTCCCTATGTCCCTATATCCCCATGTATGCTTAAATCTTTAAAACTACGCAACGGATTTTGATGCGGTTTTTTTTTAATAGATAGAGTGATTAAAGAGGAAGGTTTATATGTATAATAACATCCATTAAATAGTGAAGAAATACTGTTATTTTTTATGTTTCCAATGTGATGTCGTAAAAAAATACATTTTTTCCGCTTACATTGCAAACGCAGGCTGAATCCTATGAGATTTATCAAAATAAAGTGCTAAGTATTGTACACATTGAAAAAGTCTACAGAAAACTCCGCGATGGTATATGTCTATCTCTTATGGATATCCCACACTAACATTTTTTTGTCATTTACTTTTTACGACAAATAATGCCTAATTTTCGAAGCGATTTTAACCAATACAGAATTAATCCTTATCCAATTAAATACCTTAAATACATTGTTGATTTAATATAGATCAATATGGCCCTTTACAGCATTACTCCAGGAACTTTAGCCTTAAATCAGCACTTAGAAAAACATTAAATCCGAAATGCAATTTTTTTTCTCATAAACGTACTATTTCATGTGGACGTGTGTACATTAAGTTTGCAACATTTTGGGGGGTATGGAATAAAATATGAAATATGTTTAAAAAATGATATCTCCTAAACTAATATTTAGAAATGTTTTTAAAAATGTTATATGTTAGCAAATTTTAGGTGTAATATTACTGTGAATTTGCAACAATTTCTTATTTACGGAACTGTGTACATTTTTTTTTTGTACTTTTAATATCTGTAATATTTAATATCTGCAAAGCAAATAATGAAAATTCTATTTTATTTTCTGAAATTGGAAACTGACCGCAAACTCTATACTCTGTGAAATTTGTAAAATGTTGCAAATATTAGAAGCACATTTTTTTTTCATTTATAATGTTTACATTCACACAAAAGCTAAACAAAAATTCGAAATACGTATAAAATCGTTCGTTGTATAGTTTCTAAAGAATTTAATTTGCTTTTACATATTCTAGAAAGAAATATAGCAATAGCAAGTTAGGTTCGCGGCATAGATTTTTTTTAGTAAAAACATTTTTTTAAATAATTTCTGTAATTACACAATAGTTGCAAATTCACAGTTACATTACGCCTTAAAAGACTTAACATATAATTTTTTTTAATACCGTTTCTAAATATTTGTTTAGGAGATATATATTTTTTAATACATTTTAATTTTTTTTTTCTATCTTCCGTACCCCGCTAAATGTTGCAAACTTAATGTAAGCATATGAACATGAAATTATATATTTCTGAGAAAAAAAAAATCTTTTCGGATTTCATGTGCTTCTCAAACCGTATCTACCCCGGTCTGATTTAAATGAATATTTTCGAAGATATTACAGATTTAAAAATTGCGGGACGTAGCGTTTGCGGTGGTACCGGCCGGTCGGGGCGGCGCGCGGCGGGAGCGTGCCTATAAATAGTGCGTAGGAGGCCGCGGTTCTCCCTATAGCACTTTGAATTTAGCAGCGATCGGACGCGTTTATTATCGGAGCTATCTAATATCTAATAATCATCTAATAATAATATCTAAGTTTTTTTTTAATTTAAAATATTTCAATGTATCAACTCTACGTCACAAGTGCGAGTCGGACTCCTACACGAAGGGTTCCGTGCTATCGTACAAAATTTCACACAAAAAATCACGTTTTTTGTATGGTACCCCCCTTTAATTTTTATATTTTTTTTATTTTACCTATTTGTTGTTATAGCGGCAAAATAAATACATACTCTGTGAAAATTTCAGCTGCCTACCTATTACGGATCGGACGGACGGACGGACGGACGGGCGAACGGACGGACGGAAAGCGGAGGCTTAGTAATAATAGGGTTCCGTTTTCACCCTTTGGGTACGGAACCCTAAAAATGGTTTATTTGTGCATCATTGTGTCAAAATAATATTTTTTTTAATTATATTATGCCCGTGCAAAGCCGGGACGGGCTGCTAGTACAAATATAAAGAACAAATAATATTCGCCACCACTTAAATTGGCCCAATGGCTGTATTATAAGTGGAAGGCTAGTTGTGTTCAACAATGTTCACCTACACACTGTTCTTGTGTTTTACAAACATTACTGGACAATTTCTTCCATTTCCATTCAGATCAACGTCGTGATCATATAAAGGAAAGGCACCTAGTTTGTTCGGAAATTCGGAATGGTCACTAGTTTCATAAAACATATTATATCTTCTGCATCCGGTACATGCCAGCCGCGTTTCATTCGTCGCGCTTCAATAGTGAAGAAAACACAAAGCTTATCTTAGATGTCGCATGAGCGACCTCACCTTAGAAACGTCAAGACTGTTATTATTGTCATGTTTCATTTACAAGTTATGTGCTCCGCGATGAATTTAGAATATTGCTTGGAGGAAGAGAAGAGATTTTTTTTTCGTCTTAAAACTAATTTTACTGCACTTGACCAAGCACAAAGTTTAAAATGAAATATTATAGATTATGTTTTTGTGATATTTTATGTTCCACTATTACATTTAATCATTTCAATTACATAGATTGAATTAATAAAAAAAAACATATTTTTCTGTTTTATTTCGTAGTGTCTCTGACAGCTTTGATATGTATGTTAGGATAGGTCGCATTGAATTAATAAAAAAAAAACATATGTTTCTGTTTTATTTCGTAGCGTCTCTGACAGCTTTGATATGTATGTTAGGATAGGTCGCATTGAATTAATAAAAAAAATACATATTTTTCTGTTTTATTTCGTAGTGTCTCTGACAGCTTTGATAGGTATGTTAGGATAGGTCGCATTGAATTAATAAAAAAAAAAACATATTTTTCTGTTTTATTTCGTAGCGTCTCTGACAGCTTTGATATGTATGTTAGGATAGGTCGCATTGAATTAATAAAAAAAAACATATTTTTCTGTTTTATTTCGTAGCGTCTCTGACAGCTTTGATATGTATGTTAGGATAGGTCGCATTGAATTAATAAAAAAAATACATATTTTTCTGTTTTATTTCGTAGTGTCTCTGACAGCTTTGATATGTATGTTAGGATAGGTCGCATTGAATTAATAAAAAAAAACATATTTTTCTGTTTTATTTCGTAGCGTCTCTGACAGCTTTGATATGTATGTTAGGATAGGTCGCATTGAATTAATAAAAAAAATACATATTTTTCTGTTTTATTTCGTAGTGTCTCTGACAGCTTTGATATGTATGTTAGGATAGGTCGCATTGAATTAATAAAAAAAAACATATTTTTCTGTTTTATTTCGTAGCGTCTCTGACAGCTTTGATATGTATGTTAGGATAGGTCGCATTGAATTAATAAAAAAAATACATATTTTTCTGTTTTATTTCGTAGCGTCTCTGACAGCTTTGATAGGTATGTTAGGATAGGTCGCATTGAATTAATAAAAAAAAACATATTTTTCTGTTTTATTTCGTAGCGTCTCTGACAGCTTTGATATGTATGTTAGGATAGGTCGCATTGAATTAATAAAAAAAAACATATTTTTCTGTTTTATTTCGTAGTGTCTCTGACAGCTTTGATATGTATGTTAGGATAGGTCGCATTGAATTAATAAAAAAAATACATATTTTTCTGTTTTATTTCGTAGTGTCTCTGACAGCTTTGATAGGTATGTTAGGATAGGTCGCATTGAATTAATAAAAAAAAACATATTTTTCTGTTTTATTTCGTAGCGTCTCTGACAGCTTTGATATGTATGTTAGGATAGGTCGCATTGAATTAATAAAAAAAAACATATTTTTCTGTTTTATTTCGTAGTGTCTCTGACAGCTTTGATATGTATGTTAGGATAGGTCGCATTGAATTAATAAAAAAAATACATATTTTTCTGTTTTATTTCGTAGTGTCTCTGACAGCTTTGATAGGTATGTTAGGATAGGTCGCATTGAATTAATAAAAAAAAACATATTTTTCTGTTTTATTTTGTAGCGTCTCTGACAGCTTTGATATGTATGTTAGGATAGGTCGCATTGAATTAATAAAAAAAAACATATTTTTCTGTTTTATTTCGTACTGTCTCTGACAGCTTTGATATGTATTTATTTATTTATTTATTTATTTATTTGGAAAACTAACAGCTTAAAACTAATACAAAACAGGTTTTAAAAACTAAACATAATGCCAATTAATAGTTTTCAACATAAAAATCCGTAATAGTGCAGAGTATGTTTAAGGGTGTGTAAGGGTGTGTGTGTAGCTGTGAGGGTGCGTGTGTAGTGTAAGGATGTGTAAGGTTTTGTGTGTTTGAAAGTACGTGACAATATTCTCAAATTAAATCATTTAAAATAAATAATAAGTAATCTTTTTTTTTTTAAATAAAAAATAAGTGAGTACTTATTTTTAAATTATTTCACTTTTATATTTTCATGACCTTTATAATGACTTTAATATATTTTGTTTAAATTTCATTTTCGAGTCATTGTATAAATTCACATGACGAAATTTTAAATTGAAAGTGTTTGTGATACGATACATTACTGAGTTACTGACGTATTTTGTGCGGGTGAGAGGGACATTAAGGGGTAAGTGAGAACGCGTGCGGCGCACGGAGGGCACACGAAACTGCACGGCTTCTAGGAGTGAGGGGCAATCCACACGCGCATTCACAATGTCGTATAGTAACAGCATATCGTACAAAATACGTCTGTTTTCAAGGGACATCAAGTTATGGTGGATAGCAGCTTCTTTATAGTCATCAAAACGAACATTTGATCTGAAATTCAAATGTTTTAAAAACAATTGCTGGATTCGTTCTATACGGTTGATGTAAGTTAAATATTGAGGAGACCAAATGCAGCTAGCGAATTCCAAGACACTTCGAACATACGAATAGTAAATGATTTTAATGCATGACAAATCTGAAAAGGGTTTACATACTCGCATGACAAAACCCAAATTTTTGTAAGCTTTATTAACGACCATGTCAATATGTTGATTAAATAATAGTTTGCTATCCAATAAGACACCCAAATCACGTACAACTTGAGTTTTCGGAATTGTATTACCATTAATGACATAGTCGAACTGGATAGGATTAGGATTTCTTGTAAAGGAAATTTGTTGACATTTATTTACATTTACTCTTATATTATTCTTAAGCCAGTATAATTCGAGACGATTTAGGTCTTGTTGTAATTTTAAACAATCAGTGTTGTCATTTATGGCGAAAAAAATTTTTTTATCATCTGCATACAAACTAAAATCACTGTTTTCAAAGCAAGTGGTTATGTCATATATATACGCATTGTATAGAAGAGGCCCCAAATGAGAGCCTTGAGGAACCCCTGATTTTATTTTAATGAAAACCGATTTATAGCCTCCTATTGCAACTAATTGACTGCGATTCGTTACATATGACGAAAACCAGCGGTGTAAGTTCCCATGGATACCTAGACATTTAAGTTTTGACAATAGTATACCGTGATCTACACGATCAAATGCTTTTTCATAATCTGTGTAGATCACGTCTACTTGAGTACGCTTGTTCATGTTGTTTACTAAGGCATGGGTAAATGAAGACAGATTTGTTAATACTGTTCGACCTTTTAAGAATCCATGCTGACAGTGGGAAATGCTGTTAGAAATTGTAAGATATATTTGGTCATAGATAACCTTTTCAAATAATTTACTAAATATATTTAATTTTGATATGGGCCGGTAATTTTCAACTTTAGTGTTTGTTCCTTTTTTATAAACTGGAGTAATATAAGCCTCTTTCCATACATCCGGAAATGAACCTTCTAGCAACGATCTTTTAAAGAGAAGGCAGAGTGGTTCAGCAAGCTGGCCTGCACATTTCATTATGAATATCGGTGGGACTGCGTCGCTTCCTGCCCCGGTCTTGCTATTTAACGATTTAATATACTTTAATAAAAGGTTATGTGTGATTTCTACGTTATGTATATAGTTAATATCATGCTCAGTAGATTGGTGACAAGTTAATGAATCGTCAAAGGGTGAGGACACAATAAAATTATTTTGGAAGAAAATCGAAAAGCCTTCGCAAATTTCCTGACCAGATTTCAGGATAAGAGAGCCATGCTGCATAGTTTTTGGAATCGTAGATGAACCTCTTTTAGATTTAATATAGGACCATAGTAATTTGGGATTCGATTTAATGGAGTTTTGTGAATCCAATAAAAATTTTGAATAGTTCTCTTCTTCCATTATTTTTTGCCTACGTCGTAAAAATGAAAATGTGTCATAATCGCAGTCATTGTGATATGTTTTCAATTTTTTATGAAATTAGCTTTTTTCTTTAATAACTTTTATTAATGCAGGTGAATACCAAATCGGATACAAGGATTTCCCACTTCCTAACGTCTGTGGAACAAATTTTTCTATTACGGAATTAATTATAGTATAAAAAATTATAACCGCTTCATTTACACATTTTGCCGACCCGAAGCAGTCCCTCCAGTCCACTTTACTCAAATATTCGTTTATATCGGAATAGTTAGCTTTAAAGAATTTATATCTCGGGTTCCTGGTCTCCGTGAGTGGTGGTATGAATATATCGCTAGCCTCCATTTGAACGGATGGATGATGAATATCTTCCTTTATGATTGGGCTCTCACAATGGGTAATATCAACATTAAAATTGCAAAAAATTAAATCTAAAGTATTGCCACTTGGGTTTTTTAGCATATTATATTGCGTAAGACCGAGCAAGGTCGTGGTATCTACAAGTTTATAGGCAATATTTTGTTGTTCTATAGTTCCGACGTGAATATGGGAAGGTCCATTTTCGCACCATTTTATACTAGGGAAATTAAAATCTCCTGCTATTAAGAACAGATCATTCATAGACTTAGTATATATTGAGGTAAGTAAATCGAGGTAACTGCTTGTGAGAGGTGCTTGTTGAGAATCGCCGGCTATGTAAACAGAACAAATATGAAGATCCACCGCGCCCGCGCCGAGCGAATGGCCCGGTATGGTCACCCACGCACACTCAGCACGGCAGGACCACTCCGTCCGCTCACGAGCAGCGAGTGCGCGGCGCACGCATACAAATGCTCCACCGCCTGTCGATTTCCCCGTAAGAATGGAATTCCGGTCGCATCGGAAGATGTCATATCTACTATCACAAATTTCCGCGTCAAGGATTCCATCATGAAGCCAGCTTTCAGTGATCAAGATGATATCGTAGTTGTGAGTCAGTAGGCCTTGAAAGAATTCCAAAGTTTTTGTCCGCAAACCACGAACATTTTGATAATAAATACTTAAATTATCGAAAATAGCAGATAAATAAAGTAATTATAAAAGTATATGTTAATAGAGAATTTGTTAAAAAAAAAAAAAAATGTAAATGTTTTTACGTGAAATTTTAAACATACGATTTCTAAAGTGTATAGATGCTGAGAATAGTTTGTTGTTGATGGTGTGTAAGAGTAAGTGTAAGTGAGTTGTGTTTGCTTGTCGATGTAGGTAAATATGTGAAACAATGATCCTCTTTTGGATGTTACAAAGCAGTATAGCAAATTGAGTTGAAAATGAAGTAGCAATGTGATAGGCGCTCAGGTGATTTTTGACAAATCTTCTTCGGAACAGATGTTGATCGCGTCGGTGTTGTCGTTCAGTCGTACGAAGATCTTGCAGTTTTTTGTCCATAGGTACTTGTATCCTTTTTCTTTCTTCTGGATATTGGCCATGTTGTATAGCATTTTGTTGACAATCGTAAGATGTTCGTGAACGAGTATCTTAGTTGGGGCACCGGGGATATTGATGTCACTTGTTGTTATGCCTCTGCTCTTTCGAATACCCGAGAGAATTGCATCCTTTATGTGTCGTTTTCGAATTTTTGCCACGATGTGTTTAGGCCTGCCTGGAACAGATTTTTTTGGCTGTACTCGCGATGAGAACTCAATGTCATCGGAGGTAAGTTCTACTCCACAGGCTTTTGCAATATTAATGACAATGCTAGTAGGCACTTCATTTTTTAATTCGGGAACTCCCACAATTTCGATATCATTTTGACGAGCCCATTGTTGCGTCCTATTTTGTTCGGCCTGGATATTAGCGAGCTTTGAGTGTACGCTATGCAGTTGACTTTCGATATGTGGACTTGCTGTCTTTGTATTTTCGGTCCGTCTGAGGTTAGCCAGCTCTTTTTCTAGAGTTTCTACCTTATGCAGAATTGAATCGTATTTTTGACTAACAAATTGTACGGATTTCTCAATTTCGGAGAACTTTTCATCAAACTTTTTTGACCATCTAGCAGCAACTTCATCCATCTTAGCGTCAATGTGGGTTAGTAGACCTTCGAGTTGCATGTGTAGAACACCACCATCCTGCTCCTTATCAGTTTTGTGTTTTGTAGTGTTCCCCTGGTTGACATTAGCATTGGAGCTACACTTAGCTTTAGCAGTGGAGGCGGTTCCGTGCGTGGAGGAAGACATAGCTCGAGGGGGGGAAGTTACGCCGGAAAGTTTATTAACATACGGGCTACTTGCTGGAGTACTATAGGTCGAATTCGGGGGAGATTCCGTTGTTGTGATGCAAGGCGAAATGGTACGGCGGGGGCAGGGGCTATTGAAGAAACCTTTGCCTAGACGTGATCTACCAACACAGACTGCACACGTCCACTCTTAAGCTGCTCTCGTGCGTTTTGATATTGAGTCGGTGTTGGGAAGAATGGCACAATCGGTATGATATGGAGCTTTACATATATAACAGACGACAATCTCTGAATAAATTATGGTGTTATTGCAAGCTCCACAGTTCGCCATCACTATGTAACGTGTAGGGTAGATATCAAATTATTGAGGAACATGATGGTTGTGCCAGGCGCATGCACAATTCCGGTTGCGAAGTGGTCCCGTGCTGAGAGTCGAATTGTGTCGCACGGGCACGCGCCAATACAGATGAAGTGGAGAAAAGTAGTTGTCTCACCTTTCCCGCGCCGTAAATGCCAAGTGCGAGCAGGACAAATGCGCGTGATGTTTTTGTGGATTTTAATTTTCTTGTGAACAGTTGATGCGTCTACTCTGCTTGACGAATACACGGTGACTGTTAGGATAGGCTATGTTAGGATAGGTCGCATTGAATTAATAAAAAAAAACATATTTTTCTGTTTTATTTCGTAGTGTCTCTGACAGCTTTGATAGGTATGTTAGGATAGGTCGCATTGAATCAATAAAAAAAAACATATTTTTCTGTTTTATTTCGTAGCGTCTCTGACAGCTTTGATAGGTATGTTAGGATAGGTCGCATTGAATCAATAAAAAAAAACATATTTTTCTGTTTTATTTCGTAGCGTCTCTGACAGTTTTGATAGGTATGTTAGGATAGGTCGCATTGAATTAATAAAAAAAAACATATTTTTCTGTTTTATTTCGTAGCGTCTCTGACAGCTTTGATAGGTATGTTAGGATAGGTCGCATTGAATCAATAAAAAAAAACATATTTTTCTGTTTTATTTCGTAGCGTCTCTGACAGCTTTGATAGGTATGTTAGGATAGGTCGCATTGAATCAATAAAAAAAAACATATTTTTCTGTTTTATTTCGTAGCGTCTCTGACAGCTTTGATAGGTATGTTAGGATAGGTCGCATTGAATCAATAAAAAAAAACATATTTTTCTGTTTTATTTCGTAGCGTCTCTGACAGCTTTGATAGGTATGTTAGGATAGGTCGCATTGAATCAATAAAAAAAAACATATTTTTCTGTTTTATTTCGTAGCGTCTCTGACAGCTTTGATAGGTATGTTAGGATAGGTCGCATTGAATCAATAAAAAAAAACATATTTTTCTGTTTTATTTCGTAGTGTCTCTGACAGCTTTGATAGGTATGTTAGGATAGGTCGCATTGAATCAATAAAAAAAAACATATTTTTCTGTTTTATTTCGTAGCGTCTCTGACAGCTTTGATAGGTATGTCAGGATAGGTCGCATTGAATCAATAAAAAAAACATATTTTTCTGTTTTATTTCGTAGCGTCTCTGACAGCTTTGATAGGTATGTTAGGATAGGTCGCATTGAATCAATAAAAAAAAACATATTTTTCTGTTTTATTTCGTAGTGTCTCTGACAGCTTTGATAGGTATGTTAGGATAGGTCGCATTGAATCAATAAAAAAAAACATATTTTTCTGTTTTATTTCGTAGCGTCTCTGACAGCTTTGATAGGTATGTTAGGATAGGTCGCATTGAATCAATAAAAAAAAACATATTTTTCTGTTTTATTTCGTAGCGTCTCTGACAGCTTTGATAGGTATGTTAGGATAGGTCGCATTGAATCAATAAAAAAAAACATATTTTTCTGTTTTATTTCGTAGCGTCTCTGACAGCTTTGATAGGTATGTTAGGATAGGTCGCATTGAATCAATAAAAAAAAACATATTTTTCTGTTTTATTTCGTAGCGTCTCTGACAGCTTTGATAGGTATGTTAGGATAGGTCGCATTGAATCAATAAAAAAAAACATATTTTTCTGTTTTATTTCGTAGCGTCTCTGACAGCTTTGATAGGTATGTTAGGATAGGTCGCATTGAATCAATAAAAAAAAACATATTTTTCTGTTTTATTTCGTAGCGTCTCTGACAGCTTTGATAGGTATGTTAGGATAGGTCGCATTGAATCAATAAAAAAAAACATATTTTTCTGTTTTATTTCGTAGCGTCTCTGACAGCTTTGATAGGTATGTTAGGATAGGTCGCATTGAATCAATAAAAAAAAAACATATTTTTCTGTTTTATTTCGTAGCGTCTCTGACAGCTTTGATAGGTATGTTAGGATAGGTCGCATTGAATCAATAAAAAAAAACATATTTTTCTGTTTTATTTCGTAGTGTCTCTGACAGCTTTGATAGGTATGTTAGGATAGGTCGCATTGAATCAATAAAAAAAAACATATTTTTCTGTTTTATTTCGTAGTGTCTCTGACAGCTTTGATAGGTATGTTAGGATAGGTCGCATTGAATCAATAAAAAAAACATATTTTTCTGTTTTATTTCGTAGTGTCTCTGACAGCTTTGATAGGTATGTTAGGATAGGTCGCCTGGACGCCACCTGTCGTGATAAATAGCAGTTTTCTTCCCCACTGGTGCGCACGTTTTTTGTTCGTTGGTGGAGGTCGTGTGCAGGCAGCAACTGGGACTGGGGAGAACTAGGTCCCGTAGAAGAAAAGCTGTAAACTAGAATTCATGGTCCCCGTGGTAGAGGTGGTTGCGTTTGCGGTTGTATTCTAGGCGATTTATACCGAGAATCTAATGAAATAATAGAGAATTGCCGAAAGTTCGACAAATAATATCTTAAGTTGATACCAGCAACGGTATCAACTTAAGAACATATATGTAATAGTATTAAAAAGCAATAGTATTCATGGTATTTCTTCTATTGTGATGTTTTTTATGCTTTTTTATATTAATTTCCAATAGTTATTTTGTATCGGATAGTTGCACACAGAATATTAGATTTTACATTATTTCATACATACATTAAAATTAAAAAATAGTTTCTAGTCATAATAAGGTGCGTTTTTGTACCAAGTTGTATGAATATATCTAGTATACTTTAACGATTCCAAGCGCAGATATATTTGTGCAATTTTCATAATAATTGTATGCTCGTACCTTTCATTCCTAAAGCAATAGCTAAACGCCTTTAGGTAGAAGCGCTGTTCATTTTATCAATAGAATATAAATGAATGAACTCAAGGTACGGAAACTCTTCCCGTTTTATGATAAACTTTAACAAATTTATCTTGTTGAGCATCAGAAACAAGTCCGTTTTATGTTTGAGTAAAGTCTAACGAATTTTGATACAAGTTTAATATAAGCGGGTCCAAACGGGCACGGCTCTTTATATTTCCATAATTACTAGACACAATAGTTAACTTTGTAATTATTACGCGGCTCAAGGTTCGCACAAAGCCGAATTGCCCCTTGTCTTCGCGATAAATCGCGCCACAGGCTGAGAGGGACTATAGTCGACTCACAATTTTTTACCGCTTACATTTACCACGCATTTTTTTGCGCCACAGGCTGCGAGGGACTTAGTTGACCCACAAATGCATACCAATTATATTTATCACGCCTTTATCGCGCCACAGGCTGCGAGGGACTTAGTTGACCCACAATTTTATACCACTTATAATTTTCACGCAATTTTCGCGCCACGCCGCAGGCTGCGAGGATCTTTAGACGACTCTGCATTTCAAATCATTTATATTTATCACGCGATTTATCGCGCCACAGGCTGCGAGGGACTTTAGTCGTATCACATTTTGTATTTAAACTTGCACAAGGTTCATTTGCAATAAGTCTCAATCTTCAGACTTGATTTTCAATTGAAATACTGATTAATTCAAGCTTCACATTACATTAATTGAAATATTATTTAAAATATAGAGAAACGTTTGATGGTGAAGTTGAAAAGTGAATAATTAAACAATTCCATTTTAAAGTCTGATGGCGAAATAACACTGAATCAATGTTCATGCATTGCATTGGTACTTTCTATAACTTATGTATTTAACTAATTTCCAATACGTTGCAGGTTTATAAATATTGATATGTCAATTCAAGTTTACATTTTACATGAAATACTTAGAATGGAGTGAATTTATTCAATTTTATCAAGGCGTTAGTCAAACACATTAAAATTTGGATGTGTGTCAAAAGAACTATATCTGATTTGAATATTGTAAAAAGTGTGAAAAAATATTGTAAAGAGTTTTGGTCTAGCCGTAATTAAAACATTTAACGGTAAATGAATTTATTAGACTGTGTGTTTAAATAATGTGTTTTCTCTTGCGCCTTTATCGAATTATTGTTATCTCGCACTTTAGTCGATAACCACTAGATTAAACAAAACAAAATATATATTAAGTGCCACATATTCTTACATAATAATTTGAGATGAATAAAAATGAGTATTTTTAATGATTACACAATTTGAAAGCAGAAGCAGAAATGCCCAAAGCTAAGATGGTTGAATTCGAGATTATATTGTAACGAGGTTGTGAAGTTAAGTATAAGAGTTCTGCAATGTTCGGCGACAATTACTGCTGAACTTGGGCTGAATAAAACTTGAAAGCTGGTTCAAAGATATTGAACAAAGGATATTTTCAAAGCTATTAGGGTAGGGAGAAGAAATGTTTCCTGCTAACTGTGTCGGTTCGGGCAGCAACAGTATGGTAACAATGTCAGCCCGTACGTCTGCCTTGTCTAGGTTTAAATCTGCAATAAACCACAACATAAGAATACATTTTGTGGTATTGATTATCCTTTTTTCTTAGATAAGTTTTTATGATATTTGTTTACTAAGTCGGAAAAAGTAGTGCCTATTTGTGTTGAGGAAGCTGAAAGTGGATTAGAAGTCACGGAGTATGAGATTGGTGCAACGGAATTTGACTATAAATTAATACCAATGTCACATTTCTTTGCTACCTTACATGTTTTCGTGATATCTCTAAGTCATACTGGTAGAGAATGTCATTTGGTATTAAGTTTTCCTTTTTGCCACTGTTTGGCTCAATACTAGCAAATACATTATATTTTATTTCAAATGCATAAATTGATTTTTTGGGACCTTTTACTGTCTAGTGTTAAGACGAAAATTTGCCTACAGGTAGTTGAAAATAAATGAAGTGACAATATTCGAATGGGCGGGTAATCGAAAGTGACCTAGTACCCCAGGAACATTTTTCTAGTATTAGAATCGATATACTGACGGTCGAGTTAAGGCCCTGGTACTAGCCAAATCGCAAAGTTAGACGAGGCACCCCAAGTTAACTAACTAAGTCTGACGATTATAAGTGTCATTCTTACAATATATGATTCCTTGTCTAGAAATAAACCTATTTTCGTTAATGTATGTTTCCTTTTTCTATACAAAATACATTGCGGAAACGGTGTCTATTTACGAACTTTTTTGACTAAATGTAGAAATCTAAAAGCAAATAGATTTTTTTGTTTATGCATATATGCTGTTTTTGCTTATATCTAGAAATCGAATTACTTTCGGATTTCTAATGAGAAAAATCAACTTTTTCATCAATCAAAAAATATTAACAATCCATTATCAGTCTGGAGTTCTATTTGGATTTGCTGAAGCGTTTCACTACATATTATTACATTTGTTAAAAAGTGAATTTGTATGGCGCGAATAGTTGGCTAGTCCTAGCGCCTTAAGGGAATGTGAGGGCGGTGACACTCGACTTACCTTGCCGTCAGTTTCCGTACCTCTCATATTTCGGTAGCTTCTTTCCTCACCCTTGACTCGCCTTCATGCTTCGTTGGGTCTCTTTGTTTGGAAGATTCCATTACTAATTGGGTTAAAAAGGCCCAGTTGACCTGTGAGAATAGGGCAGGCGTACACCAATGCTTAGAATTGACGCTGATTGACATTAATCGGGTGAGATTTGACGGAAAACGTATTGAGTGCAATTTCAATAAAGATGAACAAAAACATACAGCTTTTATTGGAAGATTTTTATAGTATTAAATATAATGTCAATCTGTATAAACATTAAAAGCAATATAAAAAAGCCAAAGAACTCATTGTCTCGTGACTTTTTTCATTTAGGCACTTAAACATCAGAGCAGTTCAAAATGGAGATCTTCAATCAAGTATCGATACATGAAGAATATAGTAATTTACACAAGTTGGAAACCCATGTCTTATTATTTAATATATTAAATATCCTACCTTATAAAATTAAATGATATCTACATATGACTGTTGTCTCGATAGGACAAATGACGTTTCTGAACGAAACATGTGAAATCACCAAAAAGGTGTCTCCGAAAGCGAGAACTTCATTATATTCTACACTTCATTATAATCATATCGAAGCCAAAATCATTCTAAAGCCCTTGAAATTCTCTAGAATCGTTTTTGATTCTTTCTGTATCTCTTTTCTTTTTTTGGGGTCGTTTTTTAGGGTTCCGTACCCAAAGGGTGAAAACGGAACCCTATTACTAAGCCTCCGCTGTCCGTCCGTCCGTCCGTCCGTCCGTCCGTCCGTCCGTCCGTCCGTCTGTCCGTCTGTCACAGGGCTGTATCTCAGAAACCGTGATAGCTAGACAGTTGGAATTTTCACAGAGTGTGTATTTCCCTTGCCGCTAGAACAACAAATCATAGACATTACGAAATATTTAGAATTAAAGGGGGTCCCCATACAACACACGTCTATATTGTCTATCCCGCTCGCACTCACTACCCTGAGCCCGGCGTATTGCGCCCGGCCGCGCCGCGACGAGACACACGTGCTAAACTTTATATAGATGGACGTTCGCCTCGTGTCGGCAGTTGGTCGCGGACCATTCTTCGGTGATGTTCTGTTGGTCCGGCGCTCGGCGCGGCGTCTTCTATGCACGCGCATGTATTTACGATGCTTCGTCAATAATTCATGAAGTCGGTGTGTAGATATTAACGCCATATGCAAACTAAAGATTGAATATAATAGAACATAAGAATATATTTAAAAATATACAAAGCAAACGTATAGCATAGCATAGCTTTAACTAATTTGTAAATAAAATTATATAATATTTACGTAGAAATATATGTTAAATCAGGACATTTTTCATTGGCTTTTATGAAATATACAAATAGTATATGGTTTTTTTAGTAAGTACATGTATATGGATCGCAATACAACACCTATTAACATGATATTCGCCCAACACACCACATGAGAACTAGGTGCCATGCCAGGACCTTACTTATGCTGCACGGCTACATTAAACTGGATGGAAAAATCTCTCTCTACATATTTTGAACGTACCTACCTAATATTGCATTTTTAGAAGATTACATTATCGCTGTAATGGAACAGAGAAGCTTTGTAAAAAATATCTAAGCTATTTTTTTTTATGCGACCAGACATGGATGGCTAATACCACACAACTACCGTTATGATATTAGCCTAATACACCTGCTTCCCTAAGGAATTAGGTGCCATGCCAGGACCTTCCCTTTTATGAGCGCGGCTCCAATGAACTGGATGGAAAACACGGACAATTTTTTATTGCCGCTTCGACCATATTTTCATGCAATGCGATGGTACCAACCCGGGCGGGCTTAAACCTTACCATCTTGTAGGGGAAGGAGACCTACAGTTTTACATGGATTCCGAACCATGGAGCAGCTCGCATTCTTGACGAAATGCACTTATCGAACTCGGAATGAGAAAGACAGTGGTGCATGTCGGAATTGAACCCAGACCTCTGGTACGCTAGGGCAGTCCCCGCGCCACTAGGCTACAAGCCGCAATATTTGCGGGTTAACATAACAAGTAACATACATAAATATTGCAAGTATGACATTGCAAGTATGAAGTTTCTTTGCGGGTTCTTCTTCACTGGTTGATCGAATCCGCGGATCAATCAAAATGTGACATGACTTAGCCCCGGTTGCACGAAGAGACGGCCGAGTTAATCAATGTTCAAACACGTCACTTTTAACCGCATAGAGTTCCTTCCAAACTGTCTATACAAAGTGACGTGTTTAATCGTACATTGATGTTTTGTGCTTGCGTGGTCTAGACCCTTAGTGTAGTTTGACTACGAGAAGTAGAATAAATAAATGAAATGAAATTGTGTTTTTGCTTTCAAAATGCTTTATAAATCGCTTCAATCGGTAGGTAGGCAAAAACATTTATCTTAAAATGTTTATATACATTTTCTGTTTAAAAAAACGCAAAGGACGTTTTTGGCCTAGAGACCATTAACAATAAGTGATATATTATCGTATATATCCACTTATGTGTAACATTTTTTTATCCACATGCAAGTCTATGGTGGGAAATCATAAATCGATGGAGGAAAGAGTTATAGAAAAATTAAAAAACACATTTTTCAAAAAAATATATTTTTATTATTGTTTTTTCAGTTTCGTTACGTTCGTTTTTTTTATGAAACCAGCAAACCTGGTAACCTACAAACCTACTGTAAGGTACTTTCAAGGCTAAACAATGCATAATTACTATCATTATAAAAATAAGAAACAAAAAATAAGGACATATCTTTTTCCAAGGAATGTGATTTGTATGTACGTATAATCGACCGTGAAGCAAGGACACTTCAATTAAAGAAAGAACCCAGTAAAAAGAACTACTTTACGAATATAATGCAAGGCTGGAACCGAACCAGCAAAACATACCATTCGCTGGTAGGTATTGAGTTATTCGGTCAAGTCAACTAAAATTTACCAGTTGGCCTGGTACGAAATTCAACTAAACGTCAAACTTAGCCCCGATTGCACGAAGGGACGGCTGAGTTAATCAATGTTCAAACACGTCACTTTCAGTGAACCCCTTGAAGTTTTTCGTCTTTTCGTGCACTCGGCCCTCATTTTGCCTCCTTTGCGTGCTATGCACCTAGCGAATGATTTATCATGGTAACCAAACCACCCTGGATATTTTAAGGGCTTCAAAATGATACAATTATGTTCATGATATGATTATAATTAACGGTAGATGTTTTTTGGAGCCACATTTATGTTGATTTCACATAATACGTTCAGAATCTGATGATTTGTCATATCGAGACGACTGTTGTTATTTTTTTTTAAATAGGCTTTGTAATGCATATTATAAAAATTAAAAAAAATGCACGTTGCTTAAGTTACATTATTCTTCATGTATCAATTCTTGATTAAAGTTCCTCTCTTTAAATAAAAAAAAAATATTGTTTTTCTAATGTGAACAAAAAAAAAACAATTTAATGATATTTTTTTTATATTCATCGTTACATTCAGCATTGGAAATGTTTGAAGCTGGTTCAAATCCCCGCCCCGTTTATGAATCACTTTCTTTCTTTTTCAGAATTGGGTAAATTAATTTCGTTACGAATGCGAGTTTGTTGGGAGATGTTTGGATCCATGTTAAAATATAGGTGCCCTTTCCCTACGATTGATACCATCGCATGAGATGATAATACCTATGGTCGAAACGGCAATAATAAATTTTCCATGTTTTCCATACAGTTCAATGTAGCCGTGGTCGTAAATAGAAGATCCTGGCATGTCACCTAATTCCTTCGGGAATGAATTAGCGGAATGAAAAAAGCGGGTAGAGGCGAAGTTCAGAAGGCACAACCGAGGTTCCGTAATTTCCTTAAATATACGATGGTACGGAACCCTTCGTGCGCGAGTCCGACTCGCACTTGGCCGGTTTTTTACCCATAAAACATAAAATTTACTTTAAAAATTGGCGTTTAATTAACATTTTAGGTTTTTATTTGCAGCCATTTTAGTAACGCATATTTGATACAACTTATAGGTATTTATCTATTTTAATAATTGGGGACCTTAGCCCTGGGCGCACTTTTGTTGCAAATGGGTGGGTACATTGGATACAGTGGAGTTACTGAAGTGATCGAAAGCCATAATTCTCACCTAAGTATTTCGGGGTGCATGCGATTTTTTATATTTTATATATTTTCAAAAAAATAAATGTAAAAATATTTCGTCTTGTGGAGACTTGCCTTAGCTTCTAGACGGCAGCTTTTATATCTACAGCAAATGTTTATCTTCCGGAACAGGATTGTAATTAGTGCCTTGTTATCGTGAAGCTTCCAAACAACTTTCCATCGTCGTCAGCTCGACTTCCCTGAGGCTGTGACATTTAAGTTATATCTCGCAAGGTAAGACTGGAGCTATATGAAGAGGTTGAATTTAAACCTGGTATACTGCTAGAATCGTAATTGAGAACAGGAAAAACTATTTTCGCAAACATAATTGAGACATTTTGTAAAGATTCTAACGGATAGTGCCGGTTTCTATTACGTTTTGCCTTTCATATAACTTAAAGGGTAGAGAGGAAATAAAGCGATTTTAAGATGAGGTAAGTGGTGTGCAATCATGGACTCATTTACTCGCAGCAATACAATTATTTTTGAAAAATATAAATGCTATTTTGCAGAATCAACTTTACCGGAGTATATCAAAATAAATATATTTATATCGTAGCACAAATATATTCAGTCAGTCAGCGCGTTTGCGTCCACTGCTGGACATACGCCTCTCCAATTTTCCTCCAGTCCTTCCGGCCTTCAGCGGTACGGAACCACTGCTTTCCGCCGAAGAACTTGATGTCGTCGTCCCACCTGGCGGGTGGTCTTCCCACACTCCGTTTTCCTGTCCACGGCCGCCAGTGTAGGACACGGTTACTCCAACGGTCGTCGTCTCTTAAATAATAGATTAAATAAAAATATATTAAATAAACACATTTTTTCGTGCTAAGCAAGTACATCGCTTTTCTAAACTAGTATGAAATATATAAAGAATCGACAGTGAAGTAAGCACACACTAAATAATTAGAGAGCCAAATAAAAATAATTATTTCCTCAATGCACTGCAAGGCTGGTCTGGAACCAGTAAATCATACCATTCGCGGGTATTGCGTCTTTCACCTCTTTACCAATTTCAAGACCCGCTGAATTTCCATAATTTAGAATTCTCCTACAGTCCCTCCCCTCCTCTTCATTTGTTTTGTTTTGCTTCGGGCTTGTTTCCGCACTGAGACGCCAATTCGTCCATCGTATGTGTCAAGAAGCTCTACCAGTTGCATGTCAGCCAGCCGAACTATTCCAAGAAGCACAGCAGTATTTTTGTCTCGTACATACTTCCTGGGCAGGTGATTGGAAGGAACTGGAGTTATACGAGATGTTTGTTCAGCAGACAATGCCCTGTAAGAAGACCAATTCCAATGCATAACTTACACCAACTGTGGTGGAGAAGTCTCCTTGAGAGACGGGGTTCCAACTCCGGAACAGCGTGGAGCAGGAACAGCCTAAACAGTTATTGAAAACATCGCACAAACGTTCATTTCGGACTTAGACCTGGACATGCACATAAAAATATATATTTACTGCTCCACTCCTTTTAGAAAAGACGCCGTGTCGCCCTCGATGCCCTGAGGGTCATAAAATCAAAATAAATGTCAGAGCCGGAGGAGACGCAAGGGTTTTATGAGCGCGTCACTAGTCGCGTGACGAGTCAGAGCTGTGTTGTGCCTCTCGTAAAACTCTCAGACGTATTCGTGCAATGCTGTCCAGTGACGTCATTAATTTCTTAGCTCAGCCTAAAATAGAGAGACAGCCGTGTTCGTCTGGTAAAGCATTTCTGGAAAATCCACGATCCGAATTCGCATAAAATGAAATGGAAGTTACGAATAATTACTTCACAACTGTGTGTTCTTTATTTTTGAAGATTATAATAATAATAATCAAAATGAAATAAAGTGCAGAAAAACAGGGCTATACTATCATAATTTAAGGAAGACTGCCTAATTTAATGGTTAGAAGACATTCAATTTATTGAGGTTATATTACAATTGAACACAACAAATTTAGGGCATGAAAATTTTGTTCAACGCGTATTTATATCTTTAGCTTCTAGGCATGCAATACATTTTAACAATTAACAAAATTATTTTTTTTTTTTTTCATTTTAATTTTCTTTCAATCGCCATTGAAACACAAAAACATTATAACTGCGTGAGAAAAATACTTTCTTGTATCAACAATGCCAGTTCCCAATTCAGTTTACCTAGCCATATTGAAGTTCAAGCAAAAAGCGTTTCATCCAATATCGGTTAGCGCTTCTAACGTACTCAGCAAGTTACAGTATGCAAAAGCCGATGGTGATACCCACTTAAGGTGGCCCAACCCGGCGGGCCCAACTCATTCGCGGGCACGGTACAAAACCGTGCTGTTGCGCTCTGGGACCTTCTCTGTTTCAAAGAATAAGACAGGCTCCGTGGTGAGGAAGATGCAACATGTCCACAAAAAAGACAATGTGCATAGTGTATGATTTGGTAAGATTTACGAAAATTTTATTTTCAAAACGACTTATAGCTAAAAGTAAACCACGACCGCTGTAGTCAAAAATCTATCAAAAAGCAAATAGATCATATATCTTGATTAAATAAGCTATGTCTGATGACTAATCTTTTTACGATGTTCTTACTTTATCATTGCGTAATCCACCTCCAAAGTTGTTGTATAAAACGCGCGAAAAATTCGAACTTTCGGACCTTATAACTTAGAAACCAAACACAATTTTACAATGCCAATGGTCATCAGACATCTAGTTCGATCAAATAAAGCTATTTTGAGCAAAATTTTGGATCTCTGACAAGAAATATAGGCGTGATCTTCTTTCCCCTTTTGTATGGGGAGATGAGCGGGATGGGCCACCTTAAATAAACCCATCACCGCTCTCGGAGTTAGCTTCGAGCAAGTCGATGAAGAGCCATTAGATTGCTTAACTATGTACGAATATATGTTTCAAGTGGATGCTCCGAACACTTAATGCACTTTACTAAATTCAATTTACATTTCATCTTTAACGTGTGCTATGAGAAGTCAAATAATGTTAAGGGTCTATTTGACCACATCCATTTAACGCTCTTATCTACGCAACTGAGACTTATATATATAAAAAATCCTGTTATGAAATCGATTACTTGATAACCATAGGATTTTACTGCGAAACTTTGTTCGCTTGTCAATTGACGCTAACTATAATCGGCAATGGTGAAAGAGACCCTAAGAAATGTTAATTAACAACCATTACCAAGTTTTACACAATATACAAGAATAAAAAATATGAAAGAAAATACTTGATTGTATTTGTTTTTGTTCTGGCGATTGCAGGCTACTCTTTGGGTAAACAAATGTAATACCAGCAACTATATTATTTACTGTTAACTATAGTCTTAAGGCTGTTCCGACCCATATAAAGTTGTTTGCACACATACCGCAAAAATTATTGCACTTTAAGCCACGAATTAATAATAAGAGTTTAATATAGTCATATTACTTGCAGCGAAAACAATTTCACAATTTCAGGATTATTGGTTTTCTTACAATTTATTTAAATACGATTTTAATTTAACAGCGCCATCTAACGGTCAATCTAATCGGCAATTACAACGAAACCATTAAACCTGAAATTGTGAATATGTTTTCGCTGCAACTACTATGGCTATATTTAATATTTTTGACGAATTGGTGCCTTAAAGTGCAATACTTTTTGCGTTCTGTGTAAAAAAAAACATTGTACTGGTCGGAACATCCTTAAGCGAGCGTGTCGCTTTTTACATACATATGATTTTTTCTACGTGTCCTTGTTTTATGGTTATTTTTTATTAAGACCTTACAAAAAAAAGGAGGTTTGTAAACTATTTCTTTTTTCTGTGATTCGCAACACTAGATCGTCGGTGCTATATCGACCGACCCCACTTCTAGCTACTCCTACGCGATAGCGAGAAAAACCGTGACCTATTTACGGTTCGTTGCGACTTTTACGACTTTTCCTGATAAGTTTCCTTAGCAGTTCCATAAAACAAATACGTGGTTTTGTACATACCACTGAACTGAAAAAGATAACCGTTTTCACTCGATATATTTGACTTGTTACATAACTATTATTATATGTGGAATGTGAGTTGATATTATTATGATAGACAAAATAATAATTAATAAGTTAACAGAATATTAAATACGATGTAACAATTTCAGAATGTTTTGCATGTTGTCTATTTTTAGTTTTCTTTGTTAAACCTCAATTTAATTTAGCCTACTGCGCTCAATTATACTTCTTATTTTTTAAATACGTTTAAATACAGCAATACATTTACTGCCTGCCTGATTTCGCTTCTTTCCCCTTTGCTTTGTGTCGCAATAAGATGACTTTTGCTCCAAAATCTCTGCCAACACAGCAACAGCATCTGATGATTGTAATAAGGCGTATTTTGGCGCCAAATCTCGGTCGATTTCGAGCAAAAGACAGCCGGAGAGTTAATAAAGTAATCAAAATCTTTGAGTTTCAAAAAATAGAGCGGCTCGTAGCCTAGTGGCGCGGGGACTGGCCTAGCGTACCAGAGGTCTGGGTATAATTCCTCGCCCTGACAAGCACCACTTTTGCATTTCGTCACGAATACGAGCTGATCCATGATTCGGAATCCATGTAAAACTGTAGGTCCCCTTCCCCTACTAGGTGGTAGGGTCTAAGAGTTGGTACCATCGCTAATGATAAAATATGACAAATCCGAGTGCAGTCTATGGATGATGAATAAACAATAGGTTGAAAAGATAATCGAAGCGGCAATGAAAAATTGACCGTGTTTTCCATCCAGTTGAATGTAGCCGTGCTCATAAAGAGATGGTCCTGGCATGTCACCTAATGCCTTCGGTAATGAGGTGTATTGGGCTCATATCATAACGGTAGTTGTGTGGTATTAGCCATCCATGTCAGGTTGCATAAAAAAAAGCCTCTTCCATTTTTTTACGTAGCTACGATGACTTCGACGATAGGTTACCGACTATGACCTAAATACATCCACCCCTCCCAGTCAGACACATCCAAATATCCTTTAATAAACCCACTGAAGCAAACTTAATAGCTGATAGTGGCTTGTTGCGTGAACGACATATGTATCTAGTAGTTACCGAGTCAACCGAAATATATCGAGGTGACGGGAATGGGGTGGATTTGAAGCTAGTCTTAACTTGAATGTATATTTTTATTTATTAAATTGGAGAAGGATGGCTTACATCTCTTCCACCGTCATGATATTCACCGCATAGAAGGAATTAGGTGCTATGCCAATGCACGACTGCATTTTTTATGAAAAACCGGTCGGTGGCTATGCTGAGATACTAATGGTACTCAGCTAAATCCACCACACCTCGACAAAACCAAGCTCAGCGAGGGATTTGCGGACTATCGCTGAGCTATCGAGCTTGTTCAAATTTCGTTTGAAGACGTCTAGGTTAAAGGTGAGAGATGAACCACACGGCGAGTGCTCAGGGTATAGGTTGGATTGGGAGAAATAAGGGATTCCAGTTCTCAGAGCAACGCCCATGACAGTACCCGAAGAACTTAATAATAATGAGCCCTCCCTCAAACCGTGTGTGGCTCAGGGATTCCAGATCAACGATGACTTGTGGGTCACCAACAAAACACCTCCCTCCTTCATGAATAAGAGGAACCGCTCGGCGCTGTATTGCGTCCAAGGACGCCAGCAGGTACTGGAGATCTTCCCAAATCAGTGATTTGTAAAGAAGAAGTCGTTGCGCTAATGAAAATAACCTTCTGTAACGGTATAGGATACCTAGATTTGCGATTAAATTTTGGCCTTGGATTCAATAAAGCGCCGAAAACACCAGTTTTTGCAGATGTCTTGAACTGGCTGGAAAACACGAACCATTTTTCATTGCTTCACTCATTCACATACCATCCAACTTGGACGGGCTGAACCCTACCAGCTAGAAGGGGAAGTGGTCGTACAATTTTCCGTTGATTTTGAACCATAAAAGAGCTCGCATTTGTGATGAAATTCACTTATCCAACTCAAAAATCTGAAAGGAAATCTGGTATGAGAAGTAAGGCCCAGCGCCCTTATGACGCTCTATAAACTTAGAAACTGAGTGATTACATCAAATTTGTTAATATTAGGAGTCAAAACTTAAACAAAAAACTTAAATAAAATAACACTAAATAAATTAATCTATAGCAAACAACCGTGTTAAGGTTTTCACCGACTAAAGCATCTGCATGCTATTGAAATTACAATATTTTTTGACAATACTCACTTATTGACGTACTATTGCGGCATCAGATAAGCCTACTAATGCAATAAGTATTCCAATTACGACTGTAGGATGTAGATAGCTGTACGTAGGTTGGTACCTTAACCCAGCTGTCCATTGAGCTCAACACTCGGTCCCGAGGGACTCATTCCGCAAACACAGGGTAAAACAGTCTGCTACGCGAATAATTAAACGTTTATAACAAACGAAAAAGACGCCATATTGTTTGAGCAATTGTGTATGTATGTAAGTATGTTAGCACCGTTTTAATTATATAGCGGCATATGTAATTATATAGTGGCTGAAATATTATACGGGACGTTTCGGGAAGACTATATATTAAAAATCCTTGTAGCTCAAATCGAAATTCCGCTTAAATCTATTTTTGTTGAAGTTACGTAACAATTTTAATGAGGATCAAGAAAACGTTGGAATTTCGAGGGTTTTTCAGTTCCCTTTCGACTCCCCACACATCCTGAAACACCCTATATGACTTACAAATTATATAGCGGCTTACATAAATGATAGTACAATTCGTAGATAAACGAATAGAGATATTTCCCTCAATTAAATGAACACACGTGTCGCAGTAATATTGTCAACCCGTTTTTTTTATAATTTTAGTAGTAAACTTTTATTTGAAAAATGAGGCTAAGTTGTAAGCGATTGAAATTATTTATTTGGTACAATCTGTAAAATTACAATAATACAACTCAGATAATGTTTCAAGTTTCCATTCATATTTTTTTATTATAATCTAGCCTCCGTTGAAGTACTAGCAAACTTTAAGAATCATCAACTCTATTCTACTGCGAGGCTCGAATCAAAGTGCAGTGTCGCAAAACGCGACTAATTATACTGTGACCTCGTCGGTCCGCCCGGGGTCGGCGGCTGTGGAGATCGCTTGTGTTGTGGGTCGTATTTGTTTCGAGAAACCGGATCAATAGTTTGAGGGTTTGGCGGGATTGGGGTCGACCGCCGCGAATTGTTGGAAAACTTCCACTAACGGTGCCATTTGCTGAGAGTGGATTTGACAGTAACCATTTTGGATTAAGCGTATTCGTATTACATTTAAACAAGAAAATAAAAAAATCGAGAAGCATCGTGGGACACTCGGTAGGAACGAAGTTACTTTCGCTATATTCAATATCTTCAAAGTTTGACGGAATAACATTGCGCAAGCGCCAGTCGGAAAAGCGATAGGCGGCTATTTAAAGGAAATGGCTAAACGCCGTTACAGAACGCTTCGTTTGCGTTTCGGCCCCAACGCCGAACATTTAATTATTAAAAAAATAACTTAAAATTTAAATAAAACTACATACTTCCGAAAATTGCTAACATGAAAATTTCTTGGACTATTCCTGTAAAAGTTGCTCACTTTTCAGAAATGAACGAATTTGGAAAATAATGATAAACGTTTATAACAATGTTTTTCTGTGTTCTTTTCCTGTAAACATTTGGCTTCGATTCAATCGCCCCGAAGACATACATCCAGGTCACTGCAGTGATCTAAAAATGCGCATCGTTCTTGCAGCGCACCTCCACTCTAAAGTAGGTCACAGCTAATCATTCACCGATAAAGTTCACATAAGATACGGGGCGCTTGCTTACCGTTTGAGTTGGTCACGGAAACTGGAGCGTTTTCATTCGCTGTCGCTATCAGCCTTAATGATTATATTGGTTAAAGAACGGCCAAATGGTTATTTCAAAATATGGGATCTTAAATAAATAATAATTCCTGAATACCTTAGTGATATGCATGAACGGGAAGCCAACGAAATAAAACACAAGTGACGCGGAGTAGCGATGGCAGTGCACTGAATATAATTGCCTATATAATAAATTGCCGCAACATACATACTACTTAGTTTCTGATATTTGTACTTCTTGCAACTTGAGTATTTCGTAGCTCTGTGGCGCAGGGACTAGCTTTACATGCCAGAGTTCATGGTTTCGATCCTTGCCCCGAAATTGGTAGATGACCAAATTATTTCTTACCATAAGTTGGGTAAGTGCATATCGTCACGAATGCGAGCTGCTCCATGGCTCGGAATCTATGTTAATAAGCTTTAGGACCCCTTCCCCTACTGGGTTGGGTTGGGTACCGTTTAGCCCACCCGGGTTGGTACCACCATCGCATTGGATGAAAGATGGTCGAAGCGGCTAATCGGTCGTGTTTTCCATCCGGTTCAATACAGCTGTGCTCATAAAGGGAAGGCTCTGGAATTATTTCGGGAATAAGGTGCCTTGACGGTGACTGTAGGATCAGGCATATAATTTTTTTTAGATTAATAGGTATTGCATATGATTCATTTTTATTGTTATGCCCAAATCCTTTACTAAAATTAAAAGCAATATAAATACATTTTCTTAGCATACAAAGGGAACTCACTGGTAGATTTATTACTTTTAAGATTTTTAAAAAGTTTCTCTCTAGTACAATCGAACACCTTAATCGATTTCGGTTCGAATCGCGATTCAGGCTTAGCCCATTTTATATAACTTTTAACCGATCCTAACTTCGGCTGCAAACTAAGCTTCGGAACGTAAACTTTATTGGAGGATCTTTTGTTCTGAGATCAAACAATTTGTTCGGCCAGAATTTGGTGACAGTGAGATATTACTTTTCGATATATGTATGATATTTAAAGTTTTGTTAAGGCGTGTTTTTTAAACCATTTAGTACGTTACAGATTTCAGAGCGTTTTGAGTTTTGAGCTTTCATGAAAGAATTTTTTTCGAAAGTTTTTCGAAGTTTACAGAAAGTACTAAATGCTGATGAGGTGTTACCGTGAGGTGTTGTCGTTACCCAATCAATTTCCCATACTACGAGCGATAACTGTTTCCATGCTCTTAATGTTTTACTAGGTTTTTGAAATTTTGGATTCTTAAATATATTGTAGAAATCTATGTTTGTATGTTTTAATTTTTCTAATTTTTTTAAAACATTTTAGATTGAAAGATATTGGCTAATAAACATTGGAAAAAAAATCTTTTTTACGTTCATTTTCAATTTTTTTCTCAAAAAATATTATTTACAAAAAATCATGCAACATGGAATGACATCAACATAACAACAAACATACGGACATGGAATGAAGCTTTCTCAAATGATTAAAAACATTTTGAAAACAATGTTGAGGGGTAGGGAAACGTTAGGGCCTGAAAGACGATTTCGCTATTTCATTGGCAGTCGCCGCGCAAAATTGTGCCTTGGCCTTTAGACAAAGAATGTATTTCTTAAAATTCTCCAGTCTTATAATTCCTGTGACTTCACGACAGCCTTAATTACATATTTCATCTCCTTGATACGCGTTAGTGGCCTAGTGGCTTGGGGCCGCGCTTCTCAATCGGAAGGCCTTAATTCGATACCCGGTGGTTGCACCGATGTCTTTTTCATTCCGGTTTTGATGCGTGAATTATACATGTAACACGAATGATTTACGACGAAAGAAAATATTAAGAGGAAACCCACCACTTTGGTGATGTTAGGCTCTGTTGCAAATAGCAAAATGATACTGCAATGGGCCCGCCACTCATTAACTATGTGTCCTTTAAAACATCATTGGGTGACATTAAATTACGCCCATAGTCAACCGTATATTAGTGCTCGGGAATCATAAATTGCCCAAATGATGATGTTTATCTTAATCATAAAAAATACGGGCGTCTATAACCAGTGACTCTCTGAGCTGTTGACCTTTCGAGTCTGTCTTTTCATAGATTAAAACTGAATAAATGTTCACCGTTCCACCTTAAAACAAAATCCGATTATTTTTCTTGTATTTTCTAACTTGGTACTTATCTAACGTTTTAGGTCTTGTCACAACAAAAAATACTGTGACAATTTGGACTTGAATTGACCAAAAAATATATATGAGTAACTATCGAACCTGCTAATAAAATTCACGAGCATCGGTTGAGATATGCGAACTGTAGAGGAGATTAGTCGGACAGCCGGAGAGCCAGATGCTGGACAGACATACGAAATCATTATTGCCCAAGCTGAAACGGAGACACTACGCATGCGCATGCTTGCGCATCGTTCAGTCAAAAAGTTTGCTGGGATGGAACCGTATGGAGCTCTTTCATCCCTGCCCGTCCGGGAAAGCGGCTTGCTGCTGTGTATGCAGGCAAAACTAATCAAAACTTTTCCAGATTTATTAGAAATTACTACGACTTCTTTCGTGCGAAATCTTGATACAAAAGCGCTTAATTGGAGTGAATCTGTTTGGTTTCTTTCTCAAAAGCGGAAAATTTATAACTACGTACATTAGGTATAATACAGCGTATATATGTATATATTACCATAAATTAAGGTGGGCTATCCTGCTACACTCCCCATACAAACGGGGAAAGAAGATCACGCCTATATTTATTGTCAGAGATCCCAAATTTTGCTCAAAATAGCTTTATTTAATCGAACTAGATGTCTGATGACCGTTGGCATTGTAAAATTGTGTTTGGTTTCTAAGTTATAAGGTCCGAAAGATCGAATTTTTCGCGCGTTTTATACAATAACTTTGGAGGTGGATTACGCAATGATAAAGTAAGAACATCTTAAAAAGATTGGTCATCAGACATAGCTTATTTACTCAAGATTTATAATCTATTTGGTTTTTGTTAGATTTTTGACTACAGCGGTCGTGGTTTACGCTTACGTTAGTCGATTTATAATTAAAATTTTCGTAAATCTAACCAAATCATACACTATGCACATTGTCTTTTTTGTGGACATGTGGAATCTTCCTCATCACGGAGCGTGTCTTTTACTTTGAAACAGAGAAGGTCCCAGAGCGCAACAGCAAGGTTTTGTACCGTGCCCGCGAATGAGTTAGTCCCGCCGGGTTGGGCCACCTTAAAGAGAAATAAGTCTATCCGTATTGAATAGGAATAATAAAAGTCCACAGATGGCGTCGCAATTCACATTTCAGAATACATTAATACAACTCAATATATCAATGATATATTTTATTTACAATGACATTACTTAATTTATAGATAAAATGTAACGTTTTTATCAGGTCTACCTAGTAAAAGCTTGAAATCAAGCTAAGTAAAATGACGGTGTAAGTAGTTCTCACAGTGACGGGAGATGGCGCTGGTTAAAAATTTTAACCAGCGAAAATAAGTACTTTTCGGCGAGTTTTGTGCGTTGTATGACGTTAGCTCTCTATACCATCCTCTTTAATCTATAATACTCGCCAGCTTCACGGTCAAATTGGGGGACCATAAACAGTGTTATGAGCTCTAAACATGCACCAGGGCTGTGCTCAAATTGCGTGAACTTACGCCTTGTTAATGATATGGAACTACATTAGGCTTAGCGCATGTGATATAGGCATTATGTTCAACAGTCTGACTAACCCAGACAATTAATTTATGCGTTGAAATTCACATGCATAAATGCCACTACACCCTTTTCCTGGAAGGTAAGGCATTGAACACATTACACTTCTGTAAACACATTCTACCTATAAATCTTTTTATAAGTGGTCCTCGAGTAAGCGTGCTTAGAACTGTACCTTTACGAAGGTTACCTATGTATGCCCACATGGTGTTTTGCCCCCTACTCCGATATATTTTCCATCACTCTTTGTCTTACTTGTCGAAAACATTTCATATTCAGATGTAGCCTGGTCACTTACTTTTCTTTGGTAAGTATTTTATTTCATTTCAAAAATATTTTTTAACAATACTGGTTAAATTAAAAGAAATACCCTGAAAATATTTTGTGTAAGCGCGGATGGCTCACATTAAACAAGTTCATTCCTACAGGTAATAGATTCAAAACTCATCGTTTGCATGTAAAAAATATTAAATTGCCACTGTTACTTCTCCTTTTCTCTGTTTTGTTGTTTGACTGAACTGCTCTAAGGAAAATGCTAGTTCCAATGCAGTAATTTTAGGTTGGATTTTTTTAGACCAATGAATTTTACTAACGGGTTCTTATTCAATCTGTAAATAACATACATACATACTTTCACGCCGCTTTCCCGGAGGGGTAGGCAAATATGATAGAGCGCCACACGGTACGACAACAGCACACCTCTTTCGCTTCATCTACAGATATACATCTTTTCAAATATGCTCTACGATTACGGGTGCTACGTATCAGTCCTTTACGAATTGTGTTAATTGAATTATGTAATTTTAATCAATTAATTAATTTGCGACGTAACTGTATGTTCTTTGCCTGCATACTAAATGTTTTAATAAATGAAATAAAACGAAACTGGTTTCACAGTTAAAAATGTGGTTACTCAACTGAAGGACGACAAATATGTTGGTTTTTTTTAGCTGTTTCAAAGTGAAACTAAACTAAATACCGGCATGGCCTTTTTCCAACCATTTCACGAACATTTATTACGCATAGAAACCCATCTCTTTTCATTTGTTATTAACATGAAAAGTATGAAACAGAGATTCTAAAATTGTATTGTTAAAACGATTAGATTTTTTTTTCAACAAAAACTTTAATAAAAGTAAAAATTAAAATTTTGAAAAATATATGGCCAAGAAACATTAAGACGAATCGAATACGTACTTAATCTTAATGATGACCTCTTAAGTAAAGTACGTTCGATTTGTACTTGGCGGGCTTTTCTTACAGCGGTAGTTTTCAGTGTGCAAGTAACGCAACTTGTGTAAACATTTAAACATAACGCTTATATAGTTATCAAAGGTCACTGCACCGGGGAATTCTGAAATTTCCGCGTTCGGACGTAATTACTGTTATTTCAGTAACGTAACTAACCATTGACACTTGCATCTGCCGGCCAATCATTATTACATTGATAGCAAAAAGGCTTACAATCTAGTAATGACGGTGCAATTCGAACTTTGGCGCAGCGTCGTTTGGTCTATTTCCCCTCGCATTCACAATGCGTCGTGTGCTTTCCCGGTGTTCAAACTATATGCCTGCCTTTGTGATTTTTAATTGGCATTGCGTTGGCTCGAAAATGTGACGTAATTAATGTTTTAATAGAATAATGTGATCGGTTGACCGATAAATAAATATTACGTTTAAAATTGATAACAACAATTTTTACGGTTCCTTTCAATTATGATCAGAATGGTGGAGTATATTATTTAAATAATTGTAGAATAGAATATGATGCTTGCTTAGGATTTAATCGAGATATTATTGAAGAAAGGAATTCCCACGTCTTCTCTCTCTTATACTGCACACTGAATGACCCTCTTAAATACCTATCCAAACGTTTCCGATTTCTATTCTCCCACAATTGCAATTATTCTCACCTCACGAGTTTCCTGCAGGTCATTGAAACGTTTTTCCGGGCATAGTTGCTTTGGTGGTGTTAAAGTTTATCGGTTATGAAAACGTAATGACGGGTTGTAAACTAAACTCACTTTTATCATTACATTGTTGCAATATTACCCGCTAGTTTGTGCTAGTGAACATGGCACAAGGTTTGAGAAACCCTAGGCAACCTTTCAGAATAATGGAAAGCTTAGACCCAATCTTACAATTAGTATTAAAAAAATAAAACAATTTCTACTTCAGGGATTCTAAATCAGTTTTAAGGTGTTATACCGTGATAAATTTAAGTCGATCTTTATTTATTTTTTCAAACGAAAAATAAAGATTCTCCAAGGTTGCTAGCACGTGACTATTCGAGCATTAAAGGTAGACGCATAGGAATTTTATAGTGTTGCCCACTCACTTACTTAATCTGTGGTGTTGCCTGACACCAGTTTTCCATGGCTAATATCTAACTGACCGTGAAATATTAGCCTAACACACCACATGGGAACTAGGTGCCATGCCAGCACCTTACTTATATCGCTCGGCTATATTGAACTGGATGGAAAACACGAACAATTTTAATTGCCGCTTCGACCATCATTTATTCAATGCGATGGTACCAACCCGGGCGGGATTAAAACCTGGTAAGTAAGGAGGACCTACCGTTTTACGTGGATTTTTTACCACGGCCAGCCTCAACGGTTGAAAAATGGTCACTCTTCCAGAATCGAACCGCGCTTCGAGGTTCTTCACCAAGCTTATTGAATGGCAAGGCGTCGCACTACTGGGCTACCGAGGCTGACATGGTTGGACACGATATCAACGCTACCGGCCTACCCCAGCTCTGAAGTTCTCGAAAGCTAACATAACAAAATATCAGAAAACTGTTAGAGATTGCAGCATCACGAACCAGATTCACAGATGAGTTAGCACATCGTAAGACTCGCGCGAGGGTAATAGTAAAACTAAAATAGTAGGTTATCTTCATACAACGTAGCTGAAACCGATTGTATATTTGTGCGCCCTGTGATCGTGACACACAACGGAAACATTGCCGTCTGGCACAAGCGGAGATTGCAAATTTAGAAATATCGTGCATAGTACGTTCCCTGGAATTGAAGTATTAGATACGCTTTTTCAGCCACTGCAAATGATACAGTTACAGAAATGTGTACTTAAGTCTTTATGGTAACAGATACTGTTAGGTTACGATTAGGTTAGGTTTTGCACTGTTTATTTCAAATAATAAGAGTAAATCTCGTATAAACTGTGACTTTTGTTTACTTTTTTTAAAGTACTCGTTATGATGAATCAGAGAGGCATTTAGTGGATCTATTAAATAAGTTATTTTAATGAGTTAAGCATAGGAAAAACGTACATCAGGGAAACATACTGAATTCGGAAATCCATATACGCCAAGCCTCGCTTGATTGACAAATTGCCGGATATTGCCGCCGTACAAACTGCGTCTGGAGCCGTTCTATGGGGATAACGTACTATACTGGTTTTACCATGCAAGGGCAGTCCGTCCTAGTTTGCAACTGGGGCGAAGCGAACCGACGCCCACAGAACATATCTATGATCGCAAAATGTATGCGCCTAGTTTATATGGGTACCGGAGGGTAGGGCCGGCAATTTGGTGTTATTCAAATCTCTAATTGGAAGCGAATTATTTCCGTGGATGGCGAGGAACCTGTATTTAGGGTTACGTTAGAACATTTTCGTAGTAAAAACAGGAATCTAACATTATATAATTTTTATGAAAGGTAAATATTTTTTAAACAATAAAATAGTAATAAGTTAAATTTAAGTGAAAAAATATGGAAAACACTGAACAGGTAAAATAAAAAAATAATAAAAAAATAGTTTTTAAAACGGGGTGGTTTTTAAACGTTTTTATAACTATAATAATCATTATTATTGCAGCCCACTTGGTTCATATCATACCTATGCATTTTATTGAAATGAAATGAAATGAAAAAATACTTTATTTGCAGCCATACGGTACAAAAAGGCGGAAATTAATGCCATAAGGCATTCTCTACCATTCAACCTTAGAGATGTAGGAGAGGTGCAGTGAGGCGGGCAAAAAAATTAACGTAAAACAAAATGAATTAGCGAAAATATTAACTAACCTAAAAATAAGGATTTATATAATAAAATAAATTACATACAAATATGTACATACACTTAAACATATTCATAGATATAAGATACAAATACACAAATATTTGCATTAAAAAAAATATTTTGAATGCATTTTATTGAAGTGCATTGAGTCGATATCATGGAAAGAGGCTAACTTTGGTCTAAATATTAAAATAAATTAATTAGGTCCAAAATTAGTAATGCAAGCACTGTAATGAATCCACCCTCCTACAATAACTTTTTCGGCCGGACTCTTACATAAATGGCAACGTAATCATCTGAGGATCCTACATTTCCGTAGACGTTCACATTCAAGCTAAATCGTCAAATTATATTTCATAGAGTTTATTATTTATTTCACATGGTCATAATTAATTTAGAAAACTTTTTATCGGTAGATAATGTCATTGTAAAGATGTACATGTCAGATTTGGTTCATGAAATTTACTTTCAATGAATCGTCATGTGCACTTATCAGATTCATTGAATTCTGAATATACAGTGTCGGACTCCAAAGCTTGTGATTTTGGATGCTCGCTTAAGGGATCCCTTAGACTCTAAAAGAGCCTCTCAATGGCCATCGACACTCACGTATATCCGACACTTATATATGTAATCGATTCAAACCGTATTGAATGGGTCCTAATTCTTATCTAACCGATCAATGTCGTAAACTTTAGATATTGTTCAATCATTTATTTAAAATTGGAAGTTGTGGGCCCACATTAGAAAGTTATAAGTATTTCTTAATAATGATAATACATTTATCCACGACTGTTTTGAGTGAAACAAACAACCCAGAGTAATAGGAAGTCAATTATTCGAATCGTGGTGACCTGTAACGCCTTAGTTCACCAATAGATAAATTGACATATTTAAGGTTATTATACGTACTGATGATGAGTATTTCCGGCATATTTATATGAATGGTTAGCTTATATACTGATCATAAAATGTGTTTTAACATCAGTTCAGCCAACATAATAGATTAAGGAGAATAGGCTGCATAAACACTTTAATCAGGGGCTAAATGCGCAATAATAGCAAATCAATGTAGTAATAAAATCCATTAAATCTCTTTTAAAGGCTCAATACACAGTAAGAGAAGATAATAGATGATTTAGTCTTTATAAGACCACCTTACCAAATGCTTGCTCCATGGCTCAATACACAGTGTCAGCAAACCATTTGGCAATATATTTTAAAACCCATTAAAACTCTTTTAAAGGCTCAATACACAGTAAGAGATGATAATAGATCAATCAGTCTTTATTAGACAACCTTACCAAATGCTTGCTCCATGGCTCAATACACAGTGTCAGCAACCCATTTGGCAATATATTTTAAAACCCATTAAATCTCTTTTAAAGGCTCAGTACACAGTAAGAGAAGATAATAGATTGATTAGTCTTTACTAGATTTATTATATTATATTAAAGTTGATACGGCATTTAAACAACCACTCATAGAAATAGAACATTTACATTCGTGTAAATATTTTAATCCGACTGCAGTACATTGAGTACTGCATCCAATGCAAAAATATGTCAAAACGTTCAACGATGACAGTAACATTATCTTGGTATAGTAATTTTATATTCATTTCCAACCAGCTCTGGAACGAGGTTCTCAGTTTAGATGGTATTCATATCACCCCTACTCATCTCTAAAATCAAAGCACCATTCAATACTAAGCTGATCTGTAGTTAGGTTTCGAATGTTGATGAATTATATACCTAACCCATCCGTTTGTACCTTGTGTATTACAACCACGGCTCTATTCCCAAAACCCTGAATACATACCGCATAAGATGTACACATATATATTTAAAGTCTGAACAACTTCGGTATGGCCCGGTGTTTGTAGGCTTAATAACATTAATGATAATTTGTAAACAATGGAAGTTATACTTTGTATTTATGTAAACCCTCATCGACACTAGGATAGTCAAAATATGATCTCCCCTTTTTATATTGTTATTTTGTTTTTAAAGAGAATAGGAAACTTCAACAATAGATCAAGGCAATTGCAATTTAAATAAGGTAGCACCGAAATGTAACCAAAACTCAAGAAAACAACAATGTATTAAATGTGATTTTTCCGAGTCTAAAATCCCCTTAATTCGTCCAACATTCATACAACCTTCTTGAACGACAGTTCGCCACGTTAAACTCATAGAAATCCGTAAACATATACGGTTACTTATATCTAGCTCACGGTTAATCATTCATCACATAAATTTACTTATTTTTAACTACCTAACTCGGATTAATCACAACATGATTATTAAGTAAAACAATAAACAATCTGATCTATAGTAAATTTAACTTATTTCAGCACTACCTTTTATAATTCGGTGTATCGGCATCACATGGGTAGACTGATCCTATCAGAAATAATCTGGTTTCTATGTATCTTGTTTCATGCGATTCATTTGGGTATTGTAGGCAGGCTACAAAAACATAAATCTATGTAAATGTAAAGCAATATGCTTCCTATAACAGAAACAGTCAGTAACTGTAAATATGGTTTATTCTTCTATTCAATTAGGTGTAAACAAACATTCATTATGAATGTCTAAGGTGAAAATAAGTTAAATTTATCTGGATGAAAACTTAGTGCTGTACCTATTTAGGTGCAGCCAGGCCAAGGATGGTAGACGCACAAGTTGGTGAACCCTTCAAAGATAATAGCTTGTCCAACACCAACATGTATACACCATTACGCCTTCTTCCAAAAAGGATTGGCTGATATGATGTATTTTAAGTTATGTGCATCTTCCAATCGCAAATTTACTTATATCTAACTAATCTCTGCCTCAATTACTCCGAATGCCAAAACAAGATAACTTCCGAACCTTTCAGTCAGCGTCTACACTACATCAACCGTACCTCACAATCTTACAATTTCAAATATCAAAATAATGTATTCATATAACTTTGAAGCAAATTTAATTATTTTGAATCCATTCTAACATTAATAAATCAACATTTCAAAAGCTATGAGGTTTGGTTGACTTTTTTGGGTGGGAATACCTGAAATAACAATACTGGAAGCATTTAGACTCCACGTTGATTTTGAATTTGAAAAGATAACTAACTGCTAATGAATTCTCACAAGCTTCGTCTAGTATCATCCAGTTGATCACATGTTTCTAGTCTTAACTAATTACTTCATGAGAGTTCGAAACGAATCCAGATTAATAAAACAAGCTAAAACCCACTCACGTCTCCCGAATGCTCGATACACAACGTCTTAAATCTAAGGTTACGTTAATAATGCCTTGTCTATTGTTATAACCAATTAAATATAGTCACAATATAATATCCGTTAGCATTTAACCAACGAAACAAATGCTTCCTTTCAATGTTAAACTTTGGCCAAACCTTAAATAAATGGTTTAATTCAATAACTTCCAATTAAATAGTGCTTTGATTTAGAAAGAAATAATAAAGAGTAATAATCGACTCACGTAATTCTGCTACAGTTTCACACTCGCGATAGTAAACAAACAACTATGGCGCGCGGCGGCGCGGACGCACTGGTAGTCGTCCTGCGCAAGCGGCATCCGAGGCACGAATGCTTTCGCTGCGTGTCGTCGCATGAACGATAGGTATAACCAAACAACGCAAATCCGCAGGTGCGTTGACGTAAACAAAGCATCTATATTGACCTATGTATGTATTAACAACTAATGTAGCGTTATCGCCATAATCACCAAAACATTATTATTTATGTGGAGTTCAATATCTCTAATAACTTTTATAAAATTCTTTAGAATAAATTATGTTTTATTATTTACTGAGTGAGGTAATATCAAAAGTATTAAAGATGTATTTATTTCGATACAAACTAGTTTTGTATTCGAAATGTATGTATGTCTCTTCTGCTGTAAATGATTTAATATTTATTTTGAATAGGTTGGTCCCATTACAGCACCAACATTGCTGTAGATAAATAATCAATGTCGTGTCGTTCAGTCGTAAGCAAAGTTTAAAATGGCAAATCTCTGTCAAACTATCCGGGAACTTACTTTTATATGTAAATGAAGAGAAAAGCTCAATAAGAATTTGAGGAGAGTATTAGAAAAAATGCGCCATAGCTATGCATAACTATGAAAAAAAATGTTTTGTAGTGGAACAGTCCACGCGTGCATTTAATGATTTGGCATCAGTATTTTACTGAAAAAAATATAAATTGAAATCACGCAATCGAAGCGGCTTTTTAAAATTAAACTGCGTATTTTTGCCTCATGAATCTTAAGTTATAGAAATGTGTGTATCCCTAGAAACAATCGAGATTTATCAAAACTCAAAACAATATTTCCACACCCAATAATAGAAATGGAACTAGTATTTTAACAAGTTCCAGTCAGCTAATTCATGTAACTCCCAGCTAAGATAGACGCTTGAGGTTGAGAGCCGACGTCACAGCTTGTGACGTCATAGGATGCCAATTTCACAGAAGATTGGGCTTATTGAGTCGAGCGTACGCCTGACTTCGTGCCGATAGAGCCTGTTTCACCAACCTGTCGGGTTCCACACAGTAAGTTGATTGATTTCCCGTTTTAACTAGATTAGAGGTAATCCAATTAGCATTTTATTTATCGTTTAAATGAAAGGACAAACGGGACAAACCTTCCTTTTTTCGCTCGAAATTGATATTGTTGGTCCGAAAATTTTAAATATGATTTCGAACACTGACAAGCGAGAATAAAATACATTTTAGCCTTATTTGGGCCACTGAAAATATAAATCAATTAAATTATTTTGACAAATTCGATCCATTTGACTTTTTATCGTATAATAATCTTGTTCAAGTTACCTGTCACCTGTCAAACACAAAGAAATTGGATTTAATCGCGATTCGTACCGTAAAACCAGAGACAATGCACGTTTTATCACAGACTATCACTTAACGAGTTTATTTTATAGACTTCACGAGGGTTCAATAATTCCAAATTATAAGCATATTTTTGTTTTACTTACTAATACTCTCTTTACTTTGTTTTATATCAATCACCTGCCATGGATTGGCCTATATTATTATTTTGATCTAAAAAAATGAGCAAGTGATCGCTCAATTATTATTTGTAGCGGTTAGTGACGTGCTGGCTCGATATATTATCGAATGAAGTCGATATATGGCTCCCATATGTTTGAGAAGTAAATGAGTAGGGAGAGAGCTCTCTGTAAAGCCCACCAAATTCAGTCCTGGCAAGCAGGTTCGATATTTATATTGAATTTTTTAGTCGAGCCAGTTAAAATAAATCTAGATTTTGATTATTAAAAAAAACTGTCAAATGTCCAAAAAAACAGACTCACGAGGTCTACAGCTAAGAGAGCCACTAGTGAATTATGTATGTACATAAATACAAATATAGGTTGTTTATTGTAGCCAGTATCGATATGGTATTCTGCATGAAATACAATACCGTGAAAAGTATTTCTAACAAATGCTGTATTATTTTCTGATAGAGGAGATTATATTTAAAACTGACTCTTGGGAGTATAACCTATTATACTTTTAAAATATTAAACTTATTTGTCTTGAATCGATTTTTTATGAAAGGTAACACGGATCTGAATCTATATAAAAATTGTTATTTCATTTATTACGTTCTAATTTAGATTATAATTCAGACATTTTTTTTTAATCAGTAAAATTTAATTCGGAAATGACAATAAAATATTTGTCTATCAAATGGTCATAATGTTAGATAAGAAGAATTATTTAACAATGAATAGATTAGAACAGTTTATCAAGATTTGCATTTATGTATTCGTTATGTCGATATTTCCAAAATATTTTTCCATTTAAAGGTAAATTGTTGCAGTGATTCTAGACAAGTTATGAAAATATTTAACTTAGAATTTTTCATAGCGTTTCTACCAGATTAGTATATTGATGAAAGTAGAAGTTAGAAATCATTTAGACGCTCAATTTATTAACGGAACCCTAAAAACATAATATACGTTATGTTGAGTGCAGTATTTTGTCTTTACGTTGCGGCCGCTATCGTCGTATTTTTTCCATTTACGACTGAAATGTATTTTACACAGTAAGCTGAGCAAGCATAAAAAAAATAAAAGGTAATTTATTCTACCTCACGATTTTATTAATAATAGTTTTAATAAAATATGAGCATGCGGGGATTATTTTTACGGCCATAAATATCGACTTAGCTACTCTTAGAAGACGGGTATTTATTTCAAATGTGAACTGCGGCTAAGAAAGTAAATAAAATTAAAGTCACAGTAATATTTAACTTTATATTGTTTAAATATTATCAAAAAGCAACGTAAAGTGATAAATTCATATAAATAAAATTGATTAAATGTTTATTAATAAAAAAAATATAATTATATTCTATATTTTTAATAGTATAGCAAACACACGTATGGCAGAAAATTAAATAAGTATTTTTTTCATTCCGATTTTTTTTCTAAAAGTTTTTTTTTAACTAATAGCATTTTTACTACTCTATAAATCGTTATTTATGCTAAGGAACATTCCATTATAATTATCTCACCCCTTAAATTAGTGTATACCAATAAATAATTACACATAATCTTGTTATCTGTGAAATCGGAAGCTCATAGAAACATTAAATGCCAATAAATTTAAATGCACAGGAACTATTTAGCCGATATAATCTAAATTGCCACGTATCTAAATTAGTACTGCAGAGATAATTTTAACGAATAGTAAAACCTCAATGGGAATAGTTTTCGAGCTATATCGGGCGGCAAATGTAATTTATGGTCGCAATCGCAAATTTGTGCTGCTCTGGCAGCGACCACCACTTTCATACAATTTACAAAAACGATGACGTCAACACGCATTTTGTTATTTATTACACAGAAAATCCGTTATGAATATAAGGACTACGAACTCTTGGTTAACACGTGGGCCCAGAATTGGACCGTCTCCTTTACGTGCATCCGAAATGAAATTAGAACCATATGTATGTAATATTTACATTGTTTTTCTGGTGCTACACAAGAGTTGATTGATTGGCTTAACTCAACTGACATTTATAAAATATTACTTTACGAGAGCAAGAAATATAGGAATTGACTTACTCCAGATAACGCATCACTCCACCTAAAAACACAAGTCATCTATCCCCAAGGGGAGCATTAGACGAGGAACCGGAAAGATGAATGTCATGATTCTTTGTACATCTCAGGCTATTTAAACCGAAATCCTATCTAAACGAGCCGTGCGTCGGTACCCCGCAGCACGGCCTACGCACGCACGATCACGCAGATAAAACAGAATCTTTTCCCAACATCTAGGTTATTATCCCATGCACGACCCGCCAACAGATATAAATCATGAAGGAACGAAACAGCAGAGGATACAGAGGACTGCCGAGAAGTCCACTAATTAATTAATTATTTAATAACCGAGAGGAAATGAAAATACGGATCATTCTCCTCCTAAACGGCGTGACCATGTTTTGTGCTAATGGGGTCATCTGGATAGCTTTTTAGCCCTAGTTTGATCCGGTAGGTGGCGCTGCTGGTGATATACAAACAGATACCTATACCGAAAGAGGTGGAAATCTCTAGGTGCAAGGTCACGGCTATATGGGCATCAAAACCTCCCAGCTAAACTGTCTTATTTTTACCTGAATGGCTAAATATTTGTGTGATCTAGCGTTATCGTGATGAAAAACCACACCCTTCCTATTGATCAATTCCGGCGGCTTTCTTTCAACTTCTTGCGTTAATCTCATCAGTTGTTGGCAGTATAGATCCAAATCAATTGTTCTGCCCGGTAGTAAACGCTCATAAATGACAATGCCCTTCCAATCCTACCATACACACAGCATCACCTTATTGCAAGTCAATCAAGGCTTTGCCACAGTCTGTGAAGCCTGACCGACCTTTGATAACGACCTTATTTACACGTTTTGGTCGTACGGGATTAGCTTTTCATCACCAGTTATCAATCTCTTCAAAAACTGATCGGTTCCATTACGTCTTAATAAAGAATCCAAAAGAGTACACGGATCATTAGGTTTCTTTCAGTGAGCTCGTGTGGCACCCAAATATCGAAATGTTTTGTGCATAACTGTTTTGTTCTCAATTTCCTGTTCCTCAACTACGTCATAACTACTGCCATATTAAATAATTGGCGTCCATTTTATCCGTAACCGGGCGAATAGAACGTGGTGCATCTTTGACATCAATATTCCCGGATTGACAACGATTAAACCAACTTTCGTCACATCAATAATCAAACGTCACATTTTTGTCGCGGCATGCGTTGAATGTTTCCTTTTTTTCAAAAACATATGAAAATGTATCAACTTTCTTCCTTAGATTCATATTTTTGTTCGAATTATCCAAAATTTATTTCTGTGTATTATTTTAGTATTTTAAGCACTGAGTTGGGTCCTGAAAGTCTGCTCAGACCTCGCCCCTCCCGACTAGTTACTCGCTACTGCAGGTAATAGAGGTCTCTTTTTGTGCGATTCCGCTGCGCGCGGCGAAACACGACATTCATTCATTAGAGCTCATTTATTATTTGGACGGGCCCTAAATCTTTTTCTACCTCGTTGGGTGCGTGTTTTTATCTTATTTTAGGCGACTGCAAAACAGAATCTTGACGGCGAGATAATCGCGGATTCCGCTTTCGCCCGTGCAATCTTTTATTTTTTGCGAGATTAAATTTTAGGATCGGGCAGAGGGGATTTCCATCGACTTTCCCTGTCGTTCAGACCGTCAAGATTTATGCAGTTATTTTATTTAGATTATGTTTTCTGGTAAAGAAGAATGAATTATTACCAAATCGACACATTCTAAAATACGTGTTCATTTTTTAATGTTTATCTGTGAAATTTCTCCAAAAAATTTGTAGCTATTATAGTAGGTGTTAATGTTTTGTTTAATATACAAATAGATTTGAAAATATCATCACACGTGCTACTTGTGGCTCCCGAATACCAATCGATCAACTGTTTCCAATGAGGCTTAGAGCCCAGTGCTTTATCAACTATTTCTTTGCTAAAAAGTCTACCACCACCGAAGTGGTTGGATCTCTCTCGATGTTTTTCCTTCACCGTATTATAAATATTTTACAAAATATAACTTAAAAAAACACATATATATTTTGTTTTGTGAATTTATTATTTGGATTCATGAAAAGAATGAACAATATTGGCCGCTAATTAAATTGTTTCCTTCACTGTACTGGTGTCATTTCATAAAGGCTTTTATTTCGCGCATCCTTCATCACCCCGAAATCTCTACAATTTTAATTTGCAAAGCTGGTATTGTGTTGAAAACGAAATCGTTTTTTATGAGTTACGATTCTGAATATGATATAACACCAAAACAAACACTAAATTCATGGGCTGGAGGGATTCCAGTTTCATTGCATCTGAAGCTTAGTAAAATAAAGGAAAATATGAATGCAGGAAAACAGATAAAAATATTAAAATAAGTTTAATAATAAAGTTTCTCGATGAGTTTGTTAGTTCGTTTTATAGAATAGTCAATTTAGACTTGAGAATCACTGATACATACATCTGTAAAATTTGGTCGATGATTATGGCTACAATTCCTTTTTTTTGCAAGGCGCCTTAGGGGGATGTCTGTCTGTCATGGCGCCGCGGGGACTGGCCTAGCGTACCAGAGGCCTGGGTTCAATTCCGACATGCACCACTGTCTTTCTCTTTTCGAGTTTGATAAGTGCATTTAGTCACGAATGCGAGCTGCTCCATGGTTCGGAATCCATGTAAAACTCTAGGTCCCCTTCCCCCACTAGGTGGTAGGGTTTAAGCCCGACCGGGCTGGTACCATCGAATTGGATGAAAAGATGGTCGAAGCGGCAATGAAGAATTGTCCGTGTTTGCCATCCAGTTCAATGTATGGCAAACACGGACTTCGTGTTTGCCATACATGGGAGGATTTTACTGTCTTACGAAACTTAAGACAACATTACCGTGAGATCACAATAATTTATTAAAATAAGGCACATAATGTCACACAGCAGACTCGACTTGAGGGCTACTATTAGTGCGCGCGCCAATCTATCGCAAATAAAGGCTCTATATTAGCGCCATCCCATCCCGCCCTCAGCCGCACACTTGTACGAGCTGCAAAATTAATTTGCATGCTTCCGACGGCATCATACGCAGGCGGACCACACGAGGATTGTGATCAATTATGTGCTGGATATTGGATGAAGGTAGCTGCGGTAAATTGGCGAAGATAATTCTCGTAACGAGAGTCGTGGGTTCGATTCTTATGATTTTCAGCCTGTTGTCATCGTTTGGCATACTGTTTTCATAAGGTTGGTTTAAATTAATTTTATTTAATTCAATTATGTTGTTTATATCAATAAAATATTTAAGTATTCAGGGTGTAAACGACCGTCGATCCTTTTCTTAAGCTCGTGGAGTTGTCGACGTGTTATCTTAAATAGAGAAAATCGCATTAAAATCTGACCAGAAATTACGTGATATTCGCATCTGAATACTGTCGAAACAATACAATTTCCATACATTTTAAATAAAAATTAATAAAAAAAGCCTTAATAATAAACATTTGTACCATCGCTATTACTCTGGTATTTCCAGCGCCTAGTACCTGACAGAAAGAAATCCCTGGTTATTAACGATGGTATAAATCTTAATAAGTTAGTTAGAATAACTTAATATAAATCGATTGTTTCATTAAATCTTTTTTGTATGTGCAAAATATAAGGATAGATTTATAAAGCAATATTTTTAGCGTGAACCGACCATTCGGTGCAGTAAACTAAATCTATTTCATAGAAGTATAAAATAGAATCTATATCCATATATGTATACACACATTATGTTTATGTTTGTACAGGATGTTTGGTAATTCGATACATTGCTTCTTAGAAGTCATTCGAGAGCTAATTTGCAACAAATTTGGCCTTCTATATTTGGCAACTTGGGTTCTAAAATCAATAGTTTTGTAGTTATTTAAGTTTTCTTTATTTTTTTTTACAGTTCTGTGTTATTATGAAAAAGTGATGATTGTAAAATAATTGTTACACTCTGGGCATTTTATCAGAAATTTTCTAATAACTGATGAATGAGAAACTTCTTCAAAAAAAGAAATGCATTCAAAATATCCATAATCTCAGAAATAAAGGGTCATAAATGACAGTTTATATAAAAAAATACAACATGTGTTTAAATCAGGCAGGATTAATAAAATAAGTATGACACGTGACAAACAATTTATGGAAATAACTTCAATCCTTAATTGCAGAAAAGATACAAATGTTGTCCACTTTCACACAAGTTCTATTTTTTTTTAGTTGAGTTTGCGCTGTCGATTTAACATTAAGATAAAAAAAAAGTTTTCGACGAATTGAGAACCTCCTCCTTTTTTTGAAGTCGGTTAAAAAGATCCTCATTAAGGTGTAAAAAAACCAGTCGGCAATGAAATAATGTTTATTTTTCTGTAAAAAACGGTAAAATTTTACCGCTCAAATTGTAGATGTGCTCATAAGCAAATGTTATTTCATATTAGACAGGTTTTAAAACCTTAATGAGGACCTTTTTAAATAAAAATCGGCAGTGCAAACTGAACCATGCAAAAAAAAATATGGAACTTGTTTTTTTTTTTTTTATGTGACTGGACATGGATGGCTAATACCACAAGTTCTGTCATGGTATTAGCCCAACACACCACATGGGAACTAGGTGCCATGCCAGGACCTTCCTTATATTGCACGGCTACATTTAACTGGATGGAAAACACGGACAATTTTCATTGCCGCTTCGACCATCGTTCATCCAATGCGATGGTACCAACCCGGGCGGGATAAACCCTACCATCTAGTAAGTAAGGAAGGGGACCTACAGCTTAACGTGGAATCCGAACCACGGCCAGTCTCTCTCAACGGTCGAATGGTCACCCATCCAAGACCAGACCGGACCCAGCGTTGCTTAACTTCGGAGAGCGATCGCCGAAGTGTCGCGCCACTGGGCCACTGAGGCTGACAGTGGACAACATTGAAAGTGGACAACATTTGTACCGTTTCTGGAAGCTTCTATAGAAGTTATGTCCATAATTTATATATCACGTGTCATACTTTTTTAGTAACACTCTTTGATTTAAATGAATGTTGTAACTTTTTTTAAATAAACTGTCATTTATTTGTGAGATTATGGATATTTTGAAAGCATTAATTTTTTTCAAGAACTCTCTAATCCATCAGCTATTAGAAAATTAATGATAAAATTTGCAAGAGTGTAGTAGTTATTTTACAATCATCACTTTTTTATAATATCACAGAACATTTAAAAAAAAACTTCAAACTTAAATAACTCAAAAACTATTGATTTTAGACCCCCATTTCATTTTGCAAATTTGTTGCAAATTAGCTCTACAATGACCCCTTAGAGGGAATATATCGAATTACCAAACACTCTGTATATGTGTAAAATAAATGACACAATCATAAAGTTTAGCGCTACAAGAACAATACAAAATAATTTCATTATTAAATAGAATCAGCTATGTAGCGAGCCTGAAACAACAAAACGTTCACTTTGCGATGAGGAAAACGTGTATAGGGTAATAGCTTTTATGACTCCTATAGAAATTCAGTTGGATCTTTGCATATGGTTGTGTGGGAACATTTTTATTCAAAGCAGGCGGAAGGAGAAGTATATTTAGTAGCTGAGCACGGGATATAAAAAGAAAGCCTTCTGTAATGGCGATCTCACTTTCTCTGAACTGCATAAATATAGATGGTTCGTCCAGCCTAATTCAACATATTTTTTGTGGAGAAATATCCTTAGGGTAGGAGATTAAGAAAACAGAATCTTTTTAGGGTTCCGTACACAAAGAGTGCGTGTGGAACCCTATTACTAACCTCCGCTGTCCGTCCGTCCATCTGCCACAGAGCTGTATCTCATGAACCGTAGGCAGCTGAATTTTTCACAGAGAGTGTATTTATTTTGCCGCTATAAACAATAAAATAAAAATAATAAAGGTTAAAAAAAAAACCAAAAAAATAATATAATCAAAAATAAAAAAAATATAAAAAATATTTTTTTTATTATTTATCGTATTATAAGTGCATAGAACACCCGTGTGTATGAGCATGCGAGAACGGGCGAGGTGGACAACGAATGCACTGCCAACTTGACAGAAATTTCTTCCTACGGACCTCTGGAATGCAGTGTGCTGGACTCGGCAAAAACATTCCAGTCGCTAACATATTTTATATTCACTCGCATTGCGCATTGCACTTGTTAATGCAACTTTCAACACTTCGCGCCGCCGACGACGCAGCGCGCCGGTGCATTCCTGGAGGAATTGTTGGCGCAAACCGACGCGACGCGGCGTCCACTTGTGCCGTGACTTGTCTTGTGTGCAATTTCATTCATAAACGACAGAGGGGACTAGTTCTTGTAGGATAGAATCATGTAATCAACGGACTTGTTTGAAGTTTAAGGTGGCCCAACCCGCTCAACTCCCCATACAAAAGGGGAAAGAAGATCACGCCCATATTTATTGTCAAAGATCCCAAATTTTGCTCAAAATAGCTTTATTTAATCTAACTAGATGTTTGATGACCATTGGCATTGTAAAATTGTGTTTGGTTTCTCAGTTATAAGGTCCGAAAGTTCGAATTTTTCGCGCGTTTTATACAATAACTTTGGAGGTGGATTACGCAATAATAAAGTAAGAACTTAAAAAAATTAGTCATCAGACATAGCTTATTTAATCCCTCTATCTCCGACTGCTACGGACTATTCTGACTGGGGAACGTACAATGTCGACCAAGCCTTGTGACCGCGTCAAGATCCCATATTTTTGTAGACCAATTACGGCGCTTACCCAGCCAAGTTAAGAAAAAGAAGACAATTTACATCAAGCATGGTAGCATTTGGAAGTCCAAGAAAGATATAAAGTGGAAACTGATAACTGAGACTAGTATATGCCATAACAATCTAATATCCAAAATAATAATAATAATAATCAAATTATTTATTGTACACCATTATAAAAACAGTTTACAAAAGGCGGGCCTAATGCCAAAATACGCGCTACTCTATGTACGTACTGGCTCGCACATTACCGTAAGTTCTACAACCTAGCATCTTCAGTGGCACAGAACGGTACCTTCCTGCTAAATACTTGCTGGCACAGCGAGCCGACGAGCGAAATGGTAAACAGTATTAACCATATATGTATTCCGTTCTTATATAAGTTTTACATTGGAACGAAAGCGATTAGCCTGCTAAAATTTTTTACAGTGGGTTTTTTTGCTGGGGATATAATTTTATAAAAGTAATACAGATCACAACGATTATTACGTCACAAATGAAGCGTTGATGGGATGGGTGCAAAGTGTTGTTTTTATGAAATGAAAAAAATTTTTTTTTTTTTTATGTGACTGGACATGGATGGCTAATACCACAAGTTCGGTCATGGTATTAGCCCAACACACCACATGGGAACTAGGTGCCATGCCAGGACCTTCCTTATATTGCACGGCTACATTGAACTGGATGGAAAACACGGACAATTTTAATTGCCGCTTCGACCATCGTTCATCCAATGCGATGGTACCAACCCGGGCGGGATAAACCCTACCACCTAGTAAGTAAGGAAGGGGACCTACAGCTTAACGTGGAATCCGAACCACGGCCAGCCTCTCTCAACGGTCGAATGGTCACCCATCCAAGACCAGACCGGACCCAGCGTTGTTTAACTTCGGAGAGCGATCGCCGAAGTGTCGCGCCACTGGGCCACTGAGGCGCGTATAGTAGCATATAGTAGCCTTGCGTAGATCGTAGATATACCTAGAAAATAGAGCTACGATAACGGTTCAACTGAGTTCAAATAGGAAAATAAGATTAAAAAAACATTGAACCGACTTCAAGCAACCTGGAATAGAAGGCGGTACACAAGCGCAAAAGCGGTCCATCATTTATTTTAAGGTGTGCTTTTGTACCGTCTTATACTCCAGGGTGCTTGGAGTCTGTTCAATATTTTTTAAAACAGTAATTTTTCACAATTATTAGTATTTGCCACTTCCACTTGGTATTCTTTTAAAAAATATATCAAAGGTTTATTGATATATTGACCCTGAGATTTATATTAATAATGAGAAAAATAATTGTTAAAATCTGTTTAAAAGACTAAAGGCTTTCTACTCACGGCATTACTTGTGCGGAGCCAAAGGCGGAACACGTCAAATTGACAGTTCCCCGCTGGCCACCGCTGGCCACGGGAGAGCTCACCTGAAGATGAGCCAATTTTTGGCTCGAAACGTCGTGCTCCGCACAAATAATGCCGCGAGTAGGAAGCCGTAAATATTTTCAAATTAACAGTAACCACGGTAATCTAAAAGCTTTAATAATAATTCAAATCGGTTAACAATTTTCAGAAATATCGAGTCAGATACACACAAAAAACATTCAAACCAATTAAGAACCTCCTCCTTTTTTGAAGTCGGTTGAAAATACAATTATTTCCAATGTTTCATAAATCTGCGCTATCGACCCTCTACGGTGACGTAGGCCGAATCTACATAATCTGTTGCAGCCGACGCAATAAAATCTGCAGGGTAAACTTGTGGTGTAGACCGTCTACGGCGTAGCCCGATACTGCAAAGTCGTAGCACCCCATGCTTTACCGCACCGTAGGCCTATTTATGGATTTCCGTACTCAGGGATCAGGAATATTCAGTCGAGAAAACCGCTTATATATAGCGGTTTTCAAAGCGGTTTGATATTTATATGGTTATATTTATCAAAATATTGACAAATTTGATTGCGTTTAAGTAGAGCTTTAAACTGATTATTTATATTTTCATTATGATAAAATATTATTAACTATGCTCAGCTGTTACATCCGAAGGATGTCGAAAACTTTCGCATGTGAACAATTTTTGAATTCAGTATTTTTATTATTGTTTAAGGTTTTCGACATAAATCACATGTGACAAGCCTTACTGGAAGCTCACGACTATGGAACCGCGTCAGCTGCATGGTTCCCTGCATAGGGGACCAGCCTTTCTCCAGCGTGCTTGTCGAGCGGGCTGCTGTCCTCACTTGACCTCGGCCGCTGGAGGACCGAAGCGCTTCAAGCGATACGGAGCTCTCCGAGCTGGGGTGGTGGTTGCCCACTTTTCTAGTACCCATCGTTCGAAGACTGGCTCGCGTCGTCCCAGAGAGCGCCACCACCACGTCCTGAACCCACCTGCGCGCCACCGGTGGAAAATAACCGTTTTACATATTATTTTCGGTTTTTAGTTGGCAAGTAAATAAGTAAAAGATTATGCAACAATATCTAGTTAAAAAAGAAAGTTCGAAGGTACGAATCCTGGTTCAGACGAATGTCCATACTAAAACATTTTTTGATTATTTTCAAAACCGGATTACAATATTTGAAGGTACTGGTACCAGCCAAATCGCAAAGTTTGAAGAGGCACCCAAAGTAAACTACCTAAGTCTAACGATTACACGTTTTATTATTACAATATGTGATTCCTTGTATTTTTGTTAATGTATGTTTCGTTTTTCCATACAAAATAAATTGTTGAAAAGGTATCAATTTCCGGACTGTTTTTACTAAACGTAGAAATCTAAAAGCAAATGAAATAATTCGTTTATGCATATATGCGGTTTTTACTTATATCTATCTAGAGATCATATTACTTTCAAATTTCTAATGTGAAAAATCGTCTTTTTTTATTATTATTATTGTTTAAATAAATGATGGAATCCAAATGTATTTACAATTCATTATTAGTATAAGGTTCTATTTGGACTTACTGAGACAATTTACTACATATTATTACATTTGTTGAAAGGTACATTTGTATGGCGCGAGTAGTTGGTTAGTCCTAGCGCCTCAATGTTGATGTTGTTGCTTAACCTCAAAATCATATGACACATAAAATATGGAAAAATTTACGTACTTATTGCCAACACGGCGGATAAACGTGAAATGAGCGCTGAGGATGCCGCCGCCACGGTGGTGGCGCCACCGCTGCATCCGACCGTTTTCCCACTTTAATAGATTTTAATCGTAATAATTCGATCGTAAATAATTCAGACAGCCCTTTCGTTTTTGCACGTAAAATATTAATATCGTGCACCGCGCGGCGTCGGGAAGGAGATTGGTTGCATGATTTTATGGTGCTTTGAGATCCGTATACTCGAGATCATCAGGGCTACTGGGAATATGAAAAGCTAGCTTGTGAAATTAGCTAACGGCTGATTTTTCAATGTTCAAATAATCAGCCAGATAACTATTCTACGGATTTATTTACGCTTCTGCTTATCCATCCGATATAGTAAGTCCATATGTTACTCAGTTCGATAAGTACTATCTGAGGATTGACTTAGCAAACTTAAATTTAAATTTAATTTATTCATCATTGGTTACATTTAACATTAAAAACCTTTGGTTTTAAATTGAGAATATTTATGACTCTTAAAATCGCCCCCAGCCTACTTAATAAGTTTCTTATTATTCGACTAGTTCGTTGGGACCACTGAGTCAAATCGAAAAGTTAAATATTAAATAAATATTATAATTAAATATAAAAACCGGCCAAGTGCGAGTCGGACTCGCACACGAAGGGTTCCGTACCATCAACACAAAAAAATCACATTTTTGTATGGGGCCCCCCTTTATTTTTTATAATATATTTATTTTATTTTACCTATTTGTTGTTATAGCGGCAAAATAAATACACACTCTGTGAAAATTTCAGCTGCCTACCTATTACGGTTCATGATATACAGTCCTGTGACAGACGGACGGACGGACAGCGGAGGCATAGTAAATTTCTGATGCTTGCGGGTCCACCTTAAGAGGATAATGAGGTGATCGAGTTCCTAACAATTACTCGTGCCTGTTTCCTCAGTCAAATTAAGAAATATTTTTTGTAGTTTGCACATTCAATAAATCTACTGAGAGCTATGTCTGCACATTTTTTTGATAACTTAACTTATATCCGTGATATAAGCCCTTAAACATTTTGTTTTTTATTTTACAGATATCAAGAAAATCAAAACGTACAAATTTTAAGAAAAATATGTCTTATTTTGACTGAGGAAACTGGCACAAGCCATTGTATGGAACTCGATCACCTCATTATCTTTTTTACGTTTTAATAACGTTTACTAAATAACCTTTTTTAGCCGTATGTTTAACGTTTTTTTAATAAGACCTCAGTTGGACAGCGGCTAAAGCAGATGTGGACAAAACTATCGATCCGCTACGCGTCGGATATTGCTGTTGAATAAAACATGCCAAAAATTGCCTGCAACCGAAATCCGACCTCTGGCGCCAGAAATGTTGCCCCACCGCGTGTGGCGGGAGCTCCGAGGCCGCCATACTAAAAGGGAGTACACAGGATTAAAACACTGCCAGAAACACAGGCTCTATATTTAAATTAAAACTTGACTTTCATAACTGCCTAAAATGTTGTATAGCTGTAAAATATACATGCATGGATTTTGTTTCTGGAATGTCCATTATGTAACCATGAATTGATAGGACTTATCTACCGTTTTTTCAATCATCAGCTAGTGCTTAATTAACGGTCTGATAGCACAAATTTACGTTTATTAACAGACGGATAGTCATTGACGGAGGGATCTCCCATCCATATTATCTTAATTTTTTTTACTAATTTTACTAATGGCCTATTTTTCAATCTTAGGATAGTGCTTATCGGACGGATAGTACAAATTCATGTGTGTCAAAAAACGGATAGTCATTGCCGGACCATTATATCTTCTATCACAATTATCTGACTATAATTATAGTAATAAACATATGGACTTACTATATCGGATGGATAAGCAGCGGCGTGAATACATAAACCGTTAAATATTTATCTAACTGATTAGCAGACTATCAAAAAATCAGCCCGCCACTTAAATTTACAGGTATTTAAAAGTATGGGTAATGTATGAATACTTGAAAATTTTTGCCAGTTTATTAAAAATAAACACTATTCTTTTGTTTGCCGTATAACATTACTTCACAGGATTTGTTCCCTTATAAGCGACATTATTGCCTGGTGCAATAATACAGGTTGCTTTATTTTTCTGGAAATCAACGAGTTCGATTCCCGGCTAGGAAAACCATTTTTCCAAAAATCTAATAATGTAATTTTAGTTTGTATCAATATCGTCCTTATGACTGCTTTGAGTGTTTTTCGCTACATCTTTTACTTTCGGATTTGGCCCTGAAGGCCCAATTAAAAAATCACTTGTATACCCCGTTCCATGTGTAGTAAAATCAGTTACTTTTTATTAAACATCAAAATGTTAATTGTATGTAGTAGTCATATTTGGAGGACACTACTTTGAGTCTGGTCAGCGTAGGAGGCGGCAGGTTATATTTTTATTCATATCCTCGGCATCGGAAGCTACAAATTTTAAGAGTATGCTTTATGACGGTCCTTAAAAAAGAGACAGGAAATGGCTTTTTATTACTTTAGTCAAGTTTTTACATATTATATTTTAATATGCTTTCTACCCTAAGCGTTAAAATATTGCCCTTGAAAAGGCATTGATGTGAGGGTAGGTCTACTCTCAACGTTAGTAGACGGTCTATTATTAGTAAGGAAAGGGGCCAGCAGCGTAATATACCTTTATCTATACTTTACTATTGAGGTTGCTCTCCAACCATTATCCTTCTTATATTTATATGTAGTATTTGTTATATTTATAGTTCCCGTGTGGTGTTCAGCAAATACCATGACAATGTATTAGCTTTCCAAATTCTGATGGTGGTAGCATTTAAAGGGTTAGTGTTATTTTTTTTAACGAATGCAATAAAAAATAATTGGTATTTTGAATCCCGGCGATGTTTTTGTCGGTTTTTAGGGTTCTCTACCCAAATGGTGACAACAAAACCCCATTACTAAGCCTCCGCTGTCCGTCCGTCCGTCCGTCTGTCTCTCACAGGCCTGTATCTCTTGAAACGTATTAGATAGGTAGCTAAAGTGATTTTATTTTGCCGCTATAATAAAAACAAGGTAAAATTTAAAAAAGGGAGCCCCATACAAAAACGTTACGTTTTTTGTATGGGGTTTTTTGTTAAATATTGTACGATGATACGGAACTTTTCGTGTGCGAGTCTGACTCACACTTTGCTGGTTTTCTTCGCCCGTATAATCGAGCCGTTGCCAAAAAAGAATCGAATCCAATAGTGTGTGTACACTTAATGGAAGATAATAAAAGAGTAAACGAATAAACCATGATTAAAAAAGAAAATTAAATCTGAAAGAAAGAATGCTATCAAAGACTGAAGCATCGCATGACAAAGGCTACATTTAATTTAATTTATGTGACCAAGAGTTGAATCCACACCAATTCCCTTCTCGAAATCTGTTAAAAATCTAGGGCTCATCATGGATGAAAATCTTACGTGGCAGGAGCATATCAATAATGTTAGCAAAAAGGTATACTACAGCTTACATTCTTTACGTAAAACGAAAAGGTTCCTACCCAAACACATCAAAATTCAACTTGCTCAAGCTTATATTCTACCACTTCTTGATTATGCAGACATTTGTTATCTGGATCTAAAGAGCGAATTGGTGGACAAATTGGAACGAATGCAGAATGCCTGCATTCGCTTTATCTTTAATCTGAGGAAATATGATCATGTCTCAGTTTACCGGAAAGAGCTAAAGTGGCTCAAAATACGGGATCGACGCAATCTACACATTTTGACTTTTCTGTATAAAACTCTTACTACTCTTACGCCCATATACATAAGAACTATGTTCAGTCTTCTTGCTGGCCATGGTGTCCCTCTGAGGTCAACATCAACCAACCTGTTATTGATCCCGGAACACAGGTCCGACTTTATGTCAAGGTCTTTCTCTGTGCACGCTCCGCGGCTCTGGAATGCATTGCCTGAGCCCATACGCCGTTCACAGAGTGTTTCTATCTTTAAAACACGCTTGAAGGAACATTACCTGTCGCAAGAGTGATCTGTTCTCTTTCGACCCCCGTCTGCGGTTGCCATTGTTTTATGTTTTATGTGTTTTATGTTTTGTTTTATTTTATTGTTTTATTTTATTTTAGTTTTTATTCGCTGCAAACCACCACTATGCCCTTATATCTAATGGGTGAGGTGGAAGATTGCCATAAGGCAATAACATCACCCATTGGATGAAGGAAAGCATGCAGTAGGTAGCTAACATTTATAATATGTTTTTATGTTCTCCTTTTTATCTTTTCAGAAATGTACTCTGCATTGTATGTTTTACTGTTCTTTTGTTTTCTGTGTACTTATGTCTTCTTCATCCAATAAATGGTTATTATTATTATTATTATTATAAGAGTCACGGTATGCAAAATTACTAATTTCATCCTCCCGATCACGGGTTCTCGCCCCTGAGCATTAGACTTGCCTTTTGTTACTGTTCAAAGAGAACAATAAATACTTAGCATTCCGACGATCACGTCGCCAGACCTCCGAAAGGACTGCGTTTTATTCCCACGAAAAATCTCCACTCGTCCAATATACGAATCGCGCCCGCCCTCACCGATCGCCCGCATCGCATATGCATGTAAGCGGCGGAATAGAGCTCCGATGGATTATAGCACAGTCCAATAACGATTTAGTTGGAATATGTTAGCGATCAAGCGCTCCCAGACCGACCATATTTCAGACTTACGGCCGCGCCCGCCTTATGGACACGGGTTAGGAATAGCTCTGTCTGCCCGCCATATTGGGAGTGCCACTAAATGCATATCGACATTATTGTCCGTATTTGTCTTTTGATTTATCGTTTTTGGTGGAATATCAGTTCTAGTTAGTGATGCAATCGGCTCAAAATGTAACTAACTAATTCGATACTATCCGCAAACTTGGAAAGTTACACCGTGGTAATGAGTATTTTTTTCGATGGCAGTCTTACAGCTCATTTACAACTAATATATAAAATTAACAATGTAGTTGTTTAAAGCCAAAAATATAGTTTTCACAGATACAAGTGTCTTTTGAGTTTTTGGTACCTACTCTGATTTTTTTTATACTTGGACGTATGCTTCTTTCACACTTACTTTCATGATATAAGCCCCACGTACCTCATGGGATCTAGATAATGTATTGAAAATTAAAAGTTGTTTATAATTTAACCAAAAATGTAAACTTCGGCAATTCTTATACATGTATAATGCTATGGTATAAAGATATATAGTATTATAAGTAAAACATTAAGTACTGACGCTCAGTGTACAGGCGATTATTTCCTGTGACAATATTTAACACGATGGATTGTATTTATCCCTAAAATTAACTATGCCCGCTGAACGCAATAAAATAATATGAATGTTAGGTGGAACGTACCGCAACAAATCGATGTAATTCTTCTTAAGGGTCTGGTACGTAGCACCCGTAAACGTAGAGCATGTATGAAAAGATGTATGTCTGTCGACGAAGCGAAAGAGGTGTGCTGTGATCTCGGCTGTGATTGTACCGTATGGTGCTCTATCATATCTGTCTACCCCACTGGGAAAACTGCGTGTAGGTATGTATTAAGTAATTTAAATCCTGATAAATGCGACCACTCCAATCGTCGCACTAAAACGACCCTTCCATGTCTACAGAATACTTTAACGGCCCGATCCGAAATTCAATAACGATTTTATACGCGCACCAAATATGTGTCGTGCCGTAAAAATGATGTATTCCCTCCTCGAGAGCTAACGGGTTCCGTGCATAAAGTGGGGCGTCACATGGCTAGGATTCGCCGCTGCTTCGCCGCGGCAATAAAACAAAAATAAAAATATTATGCCCCGTACGTGCGGCTCGTCCGAGACTGCTGGCGGCCTCTCGGGGCGAACGCATCACTACGGCCTGATGATCATTCAGGGCGTAGTCTTCGTTTTGTCGAAGAAGAGAAACAAAAGAAAAAAACCGGCCGAGTGCGAGTCGGACTCGCACACGAAGGGTTCCGTACCATCAACACCAAAAAATCACGTTTTTTGTATGCTTTTTTATGTTTTTTTTTATTTTACCTATTTGTTGTTATAGCGGCAAAATAAATACCACACTCTGTGAAAATTTCAGCTGCCTGCCTATTACGGTTCACGAGATACAGCCCTGTGACAGATAGACGGACAGCGGAGGCTTAGTAATAGGGTTCCGTTGGCACCCTTTGGGAAAGGAACCCTAAAAACCGGCCAAGTCCGAGTCGGACTCGCACGCGAAGGGTTCCGTACCATAGTTCCGGACAGCGGAGGCTTAGTGATAGGGTTCCGTTTGCACCCTTTGGGTACGGAACGTATAGGACTTACTGAAAGAATGTTAAGCAAAATCTTAAAAAAAAAACTTGCACAAAAATAATGTCAATTCTTTTATTTACCCAGTACTTTTACGAATTTACAAAACGTTTCATTCTGTTTTCAGTCCAACAACATCAGTAATTAATCGAATTCTTTGAACTTAACAAAATATCCCTATATTTGATACGATCGACAAATTTGCCAAGTTTCATCACCGACGACTGAACTTTGATAAGATAGAATGGGCGGAAGAGAGAGCAGAGCGAAAAGTTTCGGTCCGCGTCTTTGACATGAGTAAGTCATTTATTGGTCGTCCCTTTCTACGTGGGTACGGGAAAATCATGGGAGGAGATTTTCTATATTATCAGCTATAATTGCTACTGCCTAACTTGTGTTTAGTGGGGTTTAAGGCAAACTTCAAAGATTATGAATGTTCTTAAGCGGGGCTTATGCGAACAAATTTTGAAGAATGATAACTTTTAAATACCTTTCCTAAACCCGACGTTTCGAAAGGAGTTGCATCCAATCGTGGTCACGGGAGAACTGTAGCAGCTCGCCTTCGCCACCGAGTAGTTCGTGCAGTTTCTCCAACTACCCTCACATTTATATTTAAGTTATTGCTAGGGATGTCCCTACACACAACACTGATCACATCGACAGGTTTTTCAGCACTCGAACCACTGTTTCTATGCGCATTAAATTGACTGATTACCGGATTCCATGCCGTAGATAATTTGTATCCATCTTCCTTATTGAAATTTTTATGTTTTTTAATCTCAATAGCTTCACGTACAATTCGTGGATAGTAATGACGCTCGGTGGAGAGGATTTTTAGATCATGGAGCTCGATCCAATGGTTTTTTCCGGTGTCAATAATGTGCTCGGCGATGGCTGATTTGTCCAACTGACGATTTCTTACAGCTGTAATATGTTCCTTTGCCCCGTTCGGAAATGGTGCGTTTGGTTTGGCCAATGTACGAACTTCCACAACTGCAATCAATCTTATATACGCCAGGTGTCTGTAATGGAATAACATCTTTGGGTGAGCGTACGTGTTTAGCCATTTTGGAGAACGGAGTAAATACGGTCTTAATGGAGCACTTTTTTAGTACTGTTCCAATTTTATCCGTCACTCCTTTTACGTATGGCATAAACGCCGGCATACTGTTTACCTCTGGCTGTTCAGAGTCTTAGAATATCACTTAGAAAGTGAACTGACACATGTGCGGAAGGTATTGGCTCGAAATGGGTATAATGTGAGTGACAAGCCCACGCGACGTCAGCGTGCACCCAGGGTAAGACAGCCAGAGGTAAACAGGATGCCGGCGTTTATGCCATACGTAAAAGGAGGGACGGATAAAATTGGAACAGTACTAAAAAAGTGCTCCATTAAGACTGTATTTACTCCGTTCTCCAAAATGGCTAAACACGTACGCTCACCCAAAGATGTTATTCCATTACAGACACCTGGCGTATATAAGATTGATTGCAGTTGTGGAAGTTCGTACATTGGCCAAAGCAAACGCACCATTTCCGAACGGGTCAAGGAACATATTACAGCTGTAAGAAATCGTCAGTTGGACAAATCAGCCATCGCCGAGCACATTATTGACACCGGAAAAAACCATTGGATCGAGCTCCATGATCCAAAAATCCCCTCCACCGAGCGTCATTACTATCCACGAATTGTACGTGAAGCTATTGAGATTAAAAAACATAAAAATTTCAATAGGGAAGATGGATACAAATTATCTACGGCATGGAATCCGGTAATCAGTCAATTTAATGCGCATAGAAACAGTGGTTTGAGTGCTGAAAAACCTGTCGATGTGATCAGTGTTGTGTGTAGGGACATCCCTAGCAATAACTTAAATATAAATGTGAGGGTAGTTGGAGAAACTGCACGAACTATTCGGTGGCGAAGGCGAGCTGCCTCAGTTCTCCCGTGACCACGATTGGGTGCAACTCCTTTCGAAACGTCGGGTTTAGGAAAGGTATTTAAAAGTTATGTTTCTTCAAAATTTGTTCGCGTAAGCCCCGCTTAAGAACATTAATAATGTGTGAAAAACGCGAAAGCTTAAGATTTATGGAAACTTCAAAGACCTTCAATGCGGTCAGATATGTTCAATGCTCATAAAGGGAAGGTCCTGGCATGGCACCTAATTCCTTCGGGAATGTGGTGTATTGGGCTAATATCATAACGGTAGTTGTGTGGTATTAGCCATCAATGGTCAGGTCGCATAAAAAGAAATGTTATGAATTATTAAAAAAATTGTATTGAACAATATTTTTTTCGTATAAACGCCAACGCATGTTACCTAGCGTCCATGCGGGGTCATCGCAAGCATTTCTAACAGCGACGTAGTCATTGGTCATGAATTTTGTAAACAGCTAGTTTTTCTTTTCCTCCGTTCGGGTCAATTTATTTACGAACATTCACCTGAGCGGACCCTAGTCAAATTTGTGAAATTTTCGTTTTCAAGCTGTCACATAAAAAAATATCTACGACAGCGCCAGTTTTGGTTAAAAATCACCCAGGAGACTCCACAATTACAATGAAAAAATAATCAAAATCGGTCATGCCAGTAAGGAGAAGAACGACGAACGCGCACCGATATATGTATATGTAAGTTATACCAGAAATAAAAAAAGCTATGTATAGTCATACACGCAACAGTAAGTAATTTTCAGAGTCGCAACTGAATTTATGTCCGCTCAACACGTGCCGCAATGAAACCCGTTAAATTTAGTTGTTCCCCGAAAAAGGGTACGGTGCAAAGGTGAACTTTATTGCCGTTCAACCCTCTTATTACTGCCCTCCGCCCCTCTTGTGTCCTATCATAAATGTTTACATTTAAATTATAGAATTCGGAGTTGGTGTATTCGGTAAATTGAATCGGACTGTGGTTTAAGAAAAGACACGTTTCTTTTTATTCTGCTTTGTCATTCCAGGACCTAATGACTAAGTTAAAATAAAGGAATACGGACTCTTAATAAATAAAAAAAGAATTAAATTTCAGCTATTTCAGATAAAATTGAGAATTAAAATTATTACTTCATCTGATCAAATTCCATACGATAGTTCGTGCCTGTTGCCTCGAACTCGATCACTTCATTTCCCTCTTAAATGTCTTAAATTTTTTTTCTCTAAAACATGTTTGTGACGAGACCAATGCGGTAGTATTTATCATGCCAGATTTTTTCCTAATAACCTTATGAAACCGAAAAGATCTGCTGCCCTAAAATCCAATTTAAGATTACTTTGTGCTTTATCTAAATCTCTTGTGTACTGTTGGCCGAAGGTAAATCGTGAAGAGAAAAACTTTCCGAGTCGCCTAAAAGTGCCAATCGGCGAATGGCCACTTCTCGATCTCCGTGCATGCGATCTGGCAAGCAGGCACATCCGCTATCGGCGTTGGCTCCACAAAGGTCCGCTGTTTACGGCCCTTCTAATGACGGTCTTCCCTTTACGTCTTTATTGAATACGCTTCCGACGATAAAACCGGACGGCCTCCACCGTTGTCGTTGGCTAACGCGCAACGACTGGCACGGCTCGCGATCTCGCAATCACCACAGGAGACTAACAATAATATACTGGATACTATCTGTCATAATATTAGTCTTTAGGATAACGATGGTTTTATGCTTTAATTAATACTGTTTTGGTTGGAACTTTGGCCGCCGTGTGTATTTATTTAAAATATGGCTCAGGAAAACAGAAACAACGCTAATGTCGGAATGATAGTAGAACCGACTTGATTACTGAAAGACAAACAAATCAAATAACAATAAAGTCAAAAAGTAAGTGGTCAGGACAACTGCTTTAAAATGTGAAGCAGTGCAGTGACCATTATTCAACTACTTTAATTTTTCATTATGTTTATACTAGCGGTGTTAGCTAATTCATTGTGTAGCTTTTAACCGCAATAAGCAAAAAATATAAACAACTGACATGTACAATATGCTATGAAATAAATGAATTATGGATTGTTACACCTTTTTTCAACAAGCAGAAACATCCCAAATATTTTTTTTCGGTAAGGGATGGTCAAAATGCTTGCAAAACGAACGCAGTGTGGGAGTGAGTCAACTTAAGCACAGATGCATGGAGTTAAAGCGAGATGGAACATACCTACGCGATGCGTCAACTTTCGCGACGAATCGCTATAACTGCAGTGCCACGGCTCAGTAAATGTAAAATGCTTTCTTTGCAAACAGTTCATTATATCTAAAGTTTTCTATCAAAAAAAAAATTTTTTTTTAAACTCAGAAAAACCAAATCCACTTCCCCTCGCGAGAGTCAGCGAGCTGAGCGAGCTGAGCTATAGTTGTTACGCGTTACGCATGAGTTAGTGACCAATTGTTCCACGGTTAGGGGTAGATATAGGTGAAAGGACCTAAAATTAACAATTAATACTTTGATTAAAAAAAATTAAGAAACTCCCAAAACACAATTTCATAACATGTCGACTTCGAACACTAATTACTCACACTCACCCGTTTGACTGGAAGAACTCGTTCACTCGTATCACTTCGAAGTCTCACTTTTATGTCGCCCGTTATGTCAGGCCACTGAGGCTTAAATACAGCTTAGTACGGAAGCCTATGTGACCTGTGCATTCGTAGATTTGTCCAGCCTTTTCACTTTCACTCATATAGCCCCCCCCCCCCCTATAACCCATCCAAAGAAATTGTCGTGATCGTCGCGCCTGCACTACAAATAATTGTATTGTAATTGTTTTATTATATTCGTAACATTCACTTTATTATCATAAGAATAAGACAGTCACAAAATAAGGTTAACTAAAGGCGCAAGGCGACGCTCAACTGAGCTACCGAGGCGAGGTTGTTGTGTTATATTATTCTAGGCTAGGTTATGTCAGGTTTTTTTTCAGTCGTTGTTTAGTCATTCATCCTTCTTATTCTGTTTCGGATTACGATGCTCTCTTGCCTTTTATGCCAAGTGGTTAGGCCATAATGTATTCGCGTAATCTATGGCTGTGTGGTTCTATGTAATGTGCATGACCCTAGTCCTATCCTTGTTTCCCGCATACACATGTCCCTCTCTCTCTTTCACCTGATGGAGCGAAGACTGACAGCGTCTGCTGAAAAGGCTGAAAGGCCCAGCTGTCAGTGCAATTTTTGATACCGCGATGCACGGACACGCCATGTCATCGTAGCACCGGTTCCCGCCAAAACTATCGCGCCGCCGCCGGGTCCTTAGGTACCCAGGAGTACCTCGCCAGTACCGCGTGTGCGCGAAACTCGAACAATCCAAGGGACTTTTGGTGCTCTTCATCGTCATATCGACGCAGCGTTCCCGAACCGCATCCTGTGGGAGAAGGAGAAGCGTGGTGGCCACCCGCACACATCAGGAAGTCTCCATCGTGGTGAGTCGTCCCACCTTCATTTATCCTAACCCCTAGAAGATTGTGCATTACATGGGACCACATACCTTTTATTTTTTGCGAACCTCCCCTTTCCAAAACTTACAAAAACCCAGCGACCTACCCGCGCCACCATAAAGTGGTATGGTGTGGTGGCTATGTCATACCCAAGGCTCACTTTCATGAGTAGTAAAATTCAAGTCATATACCCATACATTGAAGGACATACTTATATAGACAGCATCGCTTTGGAAAACTTTCCGAAAACTAATTCATTTTTCACGGAAATTTTCACCGCTCACAGTGCGAACCACGCTGAAATGGAAGTGGGGCGCCCTTTGTGAGAGGCGGGCTTCTGCGGGCAGCGGAGAAGTTGCTTTCAGCTCATTTTAACGAATTTCTCATTCAATTACGTCCAGCTGCTCCGGAGATGTTGAGTGTGAAAACAAGTCTTTCAAAAGAACCTTAATTGAAAAGAGTATGTTATGATGAAGGATATCATTCGCAAGAAACTAAATATGAAAGTATTTAATTTTAAATATTGTTTATAGTCGTAGTAAATATGAGCGATAAAATCACTGCGAGTTAGCTTTATTATTGCGAACGATTCCCGCAACACTCTAAAAGATATTGAATTAAATAAGGTTCAAATTTGAAAATTATAAATAAAAATTATGTGAAAGTTCCTGCGAGTTCTCGTCTCAAATAAATAGGATAAACGTTTTTGGAGTTTTTGTTAAGGACTTGAAATCGTTTTTGCACCAAAATATATGACCACCGTATTCACAAAAAAGCGTTAAACACAGAAAACCTTTCCCTGAGACATTCATTTCCGTAAGTAATTTCACAACTTTGAAATAATGCTGACGAAACAGTTTTACAAATCCTATACCTCATAATTATTTAATGCTTTTAAATTTAAACCAAATCGAACGCTGTGCGGTTCTTCGAAATTGTCCGTAAATATGTAAACTACAAGATTTGTGTCAGATATACTTGAGTACCAGTGCCCAGTGAAAGTTACTCTTTCGGAGTCTAAGACTGAGATAAATAGTCGTAACGGAAACTAAGACTAACGAAAAGTAGTACTTTGTGACGTCAATTTGAGTTACTTTGAGATTTCGTCCATACAAAATGTCTCAAAGTGACGTCACAAAGTACTACTTTGCGTTAGCATTAGTTTCAGTTACGACTATTTATCTCAGCCTAAGAGCGTCCTTAAGCGAGCATCCAAAATTACAAGCTTTTGAATCCGACACTGTACTAGGAACTACCTTCCCTATGCTAAGGTGTTTTTTAGTGGAAAAACTTCGAGTGCAGCATGATTTCGACGCTTATTTTTCGTCTTCGAATCTATTTCAACTTAAGGCCTCAATCGAGACTTATAAAACGTTCACCCGATCGCACGCTTCACGATGCTCGGAGCCAAATCGTTTCCCCAACGTTGTTAATATGCGTTCAGCTGGAATCTCACATGCATCAGAAATATCGCCGCTTTTTTCAAGTGAAATTACTTTTCTGTTTCAAACGGAATTCTAATCTTTGAAATGAATTTGTTCAAAACATATCTTGTATAATGATTAATATTGGAATGAATATTCTTACCTTTGTACATAGCGATGCCAGAGGTCAGGGGTTCTATCCCGCTCCGTTAATGCACCGAAAGGAAGATTAATTAAATAATTATTTATTTTAATAATTGGGTGAGATTTCCGGAATGAAATATATTTGTTTGTCATTTGTTATTTATTTAATTAAGAGAACTTAGAGGACCAATATTGTATTTATATTTTTTTCGGTTGCAATTAAAGCAATTAATAAATAAATAATTAATATTATTATTAAAATATAAGTTTGAGTTCTATAAAGTTTATTTAAATTATTTTTATTTTCATTATTTCTATATCTAAATTTGTAATATTTTAATTAATTTTATTATTATAAATAAATACAAATTAAACTTAAAATAATTAATGTTTCATTCTCGTTCTGAACTGATGAGTTTAAAAAAAATATCCGCGCACATAAAGATAAGGTGCTGGAGTGTCACCTGATTTCTTCGGTTGGCCTATTATCATAACGGGATAAAAACTAGATATAAATCATATTTAAAAGTCCATAGATTTATAATGTAACTGGCATATTTTTTAAATACATTTAGGTAAACAAAAACCTTTCTAACTCATACAAGATACATTTAGTGCGATCATCAAGAGCGAATGCTTTTGATCCTTTCCGCTTTACTCTGTCTGTAGAAGCCTAATGTATTTGTCTAAAGCTATAAAAGCTAGGCTTAAGCCCAGATCTCGAAGAGCGATGCTAGTAATCCCTCGGGCCGCCGGCTTCTCGAAGGCAGCTCTAATAATATCATCTCTGCCTGTAATAAACTCATAAGGTAGGGCTGAAGGCATCTTTTATTAGTTGATAAAACTTTTGGAATCCAATTTGGGCCAAAGATTCTTTGGATGACCCGCCGACACGTAGCGAGACCGAATCCGTGAAACTTTAGGCTGGGCTTACACCGGAGTTGTGATTTTGATTTTTTTTATAAAATATTCAAAAAGTTGGCACAAATAAAAAAAACGAATTCCTGTCAGAATGTTTTTTTTTACCATATGAATCTACTGCGTAATCGTGAAAATCATATTAATAGTAAAAATTATACAAACACAGCTGATGTAGCCGGTCTAGCTCGGGTCAAAGTCGTTTTGGACTGATGTCGGGCTGAATTATTTCCTGGATATTAAAATTCTTTTTTTCAATAGTCTGATAAACAGCCGGATAACTATTCGACGGATTTATTTACGATTCTGCTTATCCATCCAATATAGTAAGTCCATATGTTTATTAGTAAAATTAAAGTCAGATAATTGTGATAGAAGATATAATTCTCCGGCAATGACTATCCGTCTTTTGACAAACGTGAAATTGTACTATCAGTCCGATAAGTACTATCAGAGGAGCGAAAAATCTTACCCATAAGAACTCTCATCCCGCCGTCAAGTTCAATTTTTGCCACAAAACGTATTTTATGTCTTTGTCCAAAGTGCAGACTATCCCTTTACCACCATTCATAAACATTGGTTAAGCGGTTTAAGCGTAAAAAAGCAACAGACAGACAGAGTTACTTTCGAGAATTTATACTATTATGTACTATAGATGCAATATACGAGTATCTATTTCGAGTACGTACAGCAAAAGTATCTATTGCAGGTTTCCGTAGCCAAATGGCAGAAACTGATCCCTCATAATTTGTCCTGTCCATCTAACCATCGATCCGTAAGTCACATGCATTACTATGAGACTGTTAACACATTACTCTAAGACATATTTATGTTCATGTTTTATTGCTGAAATGGCACCCCTGATTATTTTTGTTTGAAGGATCTCGGGTTTTACTTGGGAGGGAAATACTTTGACCAAGAAATTATTCCACAGTCTATCTACAGATCGGATAGTTCGAGCATTGGTGTTACGCATCTGTTAAAAGCATTATTCGTGACACAGATGATAAAAATATAAAGGTCAGGGTTTACGATTATCTAAATTCTGGGATACTTCAGGGTCGACGAGTCTCACAGCACATCGCACTTCATTGAACCGCCCCACATATACGAACACACACACACCGGTACAACTAATACTTATTTACAAATCACAAATTAAGGTAGTGTTAGAATACTGTAGCCACATTTGTGAAGGTAGTCACCGTTGGCCTGAAATCCTTTGTGGTTGAGAATTTACCGTTTCTCAAACTCATTTCCTTGCCGCACTGAGGATATGTAACTGTCTGCCAGCGGGCACCTTTCCTCATACCTATTAACTGGGAGTCTTCAATCGTAATTTGAACAAGCTCGATAGCTGAAGGAAAGACCGCAAATTTGCTGGTATGGTGGCTCGCTGAGCATCTGTGTCTATTTGGCTTTTATGAGCATCTTTGTTCCTTAGCACAGACATCCATACCGGGTTTCCATGAAAAAAATAATCCACAGAATGTCTAATCTGCGCATTACACCGCAGCAGTTTTTGGTCCGGCGTGAAATACTGACATTCAGTTAAGGACTTCCAGCTTTGCGACCTTTGTCCTCGATACGGCATCCAAAATTCAGGTTATGCGTCAGGTCGACACCATGAATCCGTAATGTGATCGGCAATATGCTAAGTTATATCCCGGAAGGTCGAAGCCGAACGCTACTGAGTCATTTGCGCCCAACTATTCGTTATAAACGATATTTAACATTTAAAAAAATAAATGAACTATCTTTGGAATTTGTTAAAACATAATGAATAGCAAAAACATAATATTACATGCGAAAAGCATGCTGCAGATACTTGCGAACATCATTAGTGTAGTCAGGTCGACCTTTTAAGTTCGTCATTCCAGAACTCCGGTATGGCCGCACCTTTAGCGCAAGATGTTCGCTATTGGAAGACAGATCCCAAGAAGTTAGCGACGTGACCGCCATGCGCCGCCGCGAATTATACCTCTCCCGGACAACTAATGGGCCCTGGACAACCTCGGAGGACCCATTAATATTCCGCGCGGCCCGCACCTGCGCGAGGCTATTATTTAAGTCGGGTTTGCATTACGAATACTTCGATCTTCAAAGTTTTGCGGGCAACTTTCTCTACGGACGTGGGCGATGGGTTACAAGATGATGTTTCTTTTGCGGCTTTAACGCAGGAATCCGAAAGGGGTAATCGAGAGTGCTCTGTTGATTTATCTCTACTAGTCCTAATAAAAAGTATCTCTCAACTATACACTCTGTAATACCAAGGCTCTCAGAGTGTACGTGTTGCAAAGCTGTTAATGCTTCCATATCACCCGCATCAGGGTAACATCTATTCATAGTCGAATTGAATACATCGCTTCTACGGCATTATCTTGGAAGTCACTTCTTTCCCCACATTTCCTCCGAAGTAAAACATTGGGTTATTTATGAACAGTAGGTATGATGTTGTCTTTAATACGCAAACATTGGCGTCAGTTTACGGGTTTCGTCACAACGGTTTGTTGTTGCAACCTTAAGTTGCGACGAAATCTATGTCGCGTATTCTATAAAAACTCATGTCTGTCCGATATGCTGTTGTCTACACTACTTTTAAATTGCTCACTGTTTACAGGTTCCGTCGCAACAGTGCGTTGTCGTGTATTGTAAAAAATATTATTATATATATATAATAATATATTATTATATTATTATATATATATAATAATATATTATTATATTATTATATATATATAGCATATACTGTTTACAGGTTCTACAGTTTTTTGTAGTTGAGACGATGCTCAGAAAAGCCAAATACAGCTCTGGTCGGGAAACCACGCTCAGCGAGGCACCATATCAGCGGATTTGCGGACTATCGATGAGCTATCGAGCTTGGTCAAATTACGCTGGAAGAATCTCAGTTTATAGACGTTTGAGGAAAGTAAAAGGAAAGGTGAGACAGGTCCATATCCTGGCGGTTAGGCGGAGCCTTGAGTTTGAGAAACGGTTCGTTATCAAAGGGGGTGCTCTGATCTTCTGCGGCGGGTTCTGAGGCAGGATATAGGTTTGTTGTTATATACATATTCAGATCTGGAAACGGGTTTCGTTGCAACCGTTTGTAGTTTTGACGGCGCCATTATATAGTGTTTTAAGAATATAAAAATACATAAAGTCGAACGTAGAATCTCCTCCTTTTGTGAAGTCGGTTAATACAATGAATATACCTGGAAAGTGACACAGGAACATGGAGATTCAGCTACAAGCAGCAAAGGTAGAGATTCGATTTTAGCACATGCTTAGAGCAAGCGAGGCATTTTACCATTGCACGCTTTAAGGCTGTATTGCATCAATATCGCTAAATCCGTTTTAACACTTAATTTTCGTACTTTGATGAATCTAGATGACCGATTTAATATTATTGAATACCTCTGCTTACATTTTTAACCGTCACCGAACAGTGTGATTTCTTACATCAATTTTATACGCTGCATCAATTTCTCTTAATTCTCTTTCCATCTAAGTCGAACCTTATCACGCCGAGGCTGCATTAAAATTCACGACTCGCCTCTTTTCATACCCTTAGATAATTCCAGATTCATTTTACAGCTCTGAATAGCATTTAATGCGAAGACGACATTTGAGCCCCATTGTACCGTTAATGTAACGTCGGCGTTGGAGTAGCGCCCAGCTTTTATCATTCAACCTTTACAAACGCAACTCTCTGTCACCATTGGAGATCACATTATTCTTAATTATTTCTTGTATTAACGCATTTATTAAGGCGTTAACACTGTCTAACTAAAACCGAAATCAACCATCATTTATGAAGATTTCTCTAGTAAATAAGATGGTAAATAGATTAGTCAAGTAGTAACCAAAACCTCGTTATCGTTCGGTTACGGTTCCGTGGATTTTGCATACATTTTAAGTTTTTAGGGTCCCGTATTAGCCATCCATGATCACTTACTCATAATGCCGGGTTCTATACGCTGAGAAGAAAATATGGTTTAATGAAATCAAAGCCGCGTCACCGCAACCCGAAAATCGGGTAAAAATGGACAGCCCAAGATTCTGGAACCAGTTACTACAACATTTCAACTCAATTCAATTATATCAGCTGCATAGTTCAAATTACTAGAAGTTTTTTTTGTAGCGGAAGTGCCCTTATTAGGTCTAAATTCAAATTAACTGGAGCTAAATATAACATGCATCCATTAATAGATCATGTTATCTGTCGCAACCATAGGTACAAAGGAAGAGATATGCCATTGAGCGCGCTTACTTTGAGACCCGCTTGTTCCAATTTTAAATAATTTTAGCTCGAACTTAGAAGCGAAGCATGTCGCCTAGACAATTCGCGCTTTTCAGTACTGGAGTCGCTTTTCAGTTTGAAAAAAAACCGGTCAAGTGCGAGTCGGACTCGCACACGAAGGGTTCCGTATCATCGTAAAAGATTTAGGGCCGATTTTTCAATCCTCAGGTGGTACTTATGGGACTGGGAATTCACGTTTTGCGTCACGCAACCAAATGGTTAATCTGATACCGCTTGATTTGAGTCTACTAAAAATATGCTGATGGAACTTTTGTAAAACTTTGTATGTGTAATGTAAACTACTCAACATTTTGAGCGGTAGTATTGAAAATGAGGCAACTACATTTTTAATCAATTTACTAATGAAACTTATATGTCGGCTCTTCTCGAACCGACAGATTGATAGCGTGTCCAAGTGTAGGATCCTACCTATGGACAAGAAATAAAATGAAAATGAAATGAATGAAAACTACATAGATAACATTTAATCAAAATATGGTTGTCATCTTTTTTCTCAGCGCATACACAATGACATCGCTATTATTGTTATTCAATTTATTAATTTAATTAAGAATTTAAGAATTACTCATTTTTCGCCACACATCAAACAATAACTACCAATGGCAAATATTAAATTAACCCAAATGTTTCTCTTTAAAGCGTGTATGCTGTCACTTCCATAACAATTTGGTTTCAGCAATACAAAGCTTTTGGCCGCCTGCGGTAGCGGTGAGGCTCGCAGCGGTGCGGAGGCAGCGGTTGCGAGAGGGCGGGAGAGAGGGGCCGTGACTGCCCTGAAGATTAATGATTTAAAATAGCTTGAATATGCATATCTAATTTAAATATGCTTTAAACAGTATTTGTTTTCATATAACGTGTATTTACAACATGTAGACCTCGTTATTGGATGCATTGTAAGATTGATTTTTTATTGATAAGCTAAGCCATGACGCACTATTTCTACCCTCGGAACAATACTATGATGGAGATTCCTAGTAGCTCTGGTGTGATGGTTGTGGTTTTTCTCTATTCACCCTAAATGATTAAGGTTAGTAAGTAGGTTGGTTAAAATAAGATAAATATAAAGGCATAGTGCCGATAGAATGTTTACGGTCTTAAAATTGACTCTACATTATTCTTATTGAGGTATTCGCATAATTATCCTAATTGCACGTATTTGCAGAATAAAATCTCTGTTTAGGTTATACTTCCAACTGTTTCCCCAGAACTGTATGTCATAACGTAACTTTGATTCCAACAATGCATAGTATACCATTTTAAGTCGTTCCTTATCAACAAGGTCTCGCAAGCTTCTCAGAGCATAACATACAGAGCTAATACCACTGTCCAACGCCAACGTTTAGTGTTCACATTTGCGTTAAAAATATAGACCCGACTTTTCTACATTCTATCGCAAGCGGCATTTGCGTCATTATACACCAGCTGGAGTGTATGTAATATTGACTGCGGCTGCGTACTCGGACCGGCCGCCCCGACCCTCCTACGTCTCACGGGAGCCATACCTTACCCGGCAACGCCACGGCGCGCGCCCGCGTGTCGCATTCATCCGCGCTACCTGCGCCACGCTGGCTGACTAGTGCGACTAAGGTTGACCTTCCACTGAGCGCTATCATTGGAAATAAAGCGCTGCATAGCTTATATAATAGGTCGGGGAAAAAGTCTTTTCGCATTATAGTATGTATGAACTTGTAATAAAATCTCTTTGGCTATACTATTTGTATCTGGCTGGTTTTGGTATCATTGAAAGTTTAAATTTTAAAGAACATAATTCCAAATTCAAATTAGGAAAATGTGTGATTCTCATTTGTTTTTCGTACTGTCAAAATGAGTGAATCTAATGAAGAAATTCGATACATTTTAAAATTTTACTACAAAAAAGGTAAAAATGCAACGCAAGCCGCGAAAAAAATTTGCGATGTTTATGGACCTAGTGCAGTGTCTGTGAGAGTAGCACAAATTTGGTTTAAGCGTTTTCAATCCGGAAATTTTGATGTCAAAGATGCACGTCGCTCTGGTCGCCCTATTACGGATAAAATGGATGCCATTTTTGAAAAAGTGGAGCAAGATCGGCATATCAGTAGTTACGACGTAGCTGAAGAACTAGGAATTGACCACAAAACAGTTTTGGCGCATTTGAAAAAAACTGGGTACACAAAAAAGCTCGATATTTGGGTACCTCACGAGCTCACTGAAAGAAACCTAATGAACCGTGTACTCATTTGTGATTCTTTATTACGACGTAATGAAACCGAACCATTTTTGAAGAAGCTGATAACTGGTGATGAAAAGTGGATCACGTACGACAAGAACGTGCGAAAAAGGTCGTGGTCAAAGGCCGGTCAAGCTTCACAGACTGTGGCGAAACCCGGGTTAACTCGCAACAAGGTGATGCTGTGTGTGTGGTGGGATTGGAAGGGCATTATTCATTATGAGCTGTTAACACCAGACAGGACCATCGATTCTGAACTCTACTGCGAACAACTGATGAGATTAAAGCAAGAAGTTGAGAGAAAGCGGCCGGAATTAATCAACAGAAGGGGTGTGGTTTTTCATCATGATAACGCTAGACCTCACACATCTTTAGCCACTCAGCAAAAACTAAGAGAGTTTGGCTGGGAGGTGTTAATGCATCCGCCGTATAGTCCTGACCTTGCACCTTCAGATTTCCACCTGTTTAGGTCTCTTCAGAATTCTTTAGGCAGTGTCAGGTTAACATCAGGAGAGGACTGCCAAAACCACTTGTCGCGGTATATTGATCAGAAGTCCCAATATTTCTATAGCAATGGGATCATGTCCCTACCTACAAGATGGCAAAAAGTTATCGAACAAAATGGTACCTACATACTTTAGTTAAATGTAAATAAACCATATTAAAAAATGTTTTAAATTTTCTTAAAAAATGCGAAGAAACTTTTTCCCCAACCATATTTTCGGGTCACTGGACTTGGGTGGCTAATACCACACGTCCTGTCATATTCGCCCAACACAATGCACAGGATCGAAATGTTTTTTGTGTGTAACTGGACAGGGATGGCTAATACCACACCTGCTGTCATATTCGCCCAACACATTACACAGGAACTAAATTCCATGCCAGGACCTTCTTCATATTGACAATTTTCATTGCCACTTTGCCCAAAGGTCAATACGAAGGAATCGACCCGGGTGGGACTAACTCTACCACCTAATAAGTAAGGAAGAGGACGAATATCTTTGTGACCTCTTACGGTATGCACGATTAGAAATGCAGTGGGTTCAAATTTACTATTTATTACCTGCCAGAACACACATGGCAACACATATGGTAGTTTCTTAGAGTTAGAATATTTGTAGTATTCGCGGGTGTAATTGTAACTTTTTAAACAGTTTGGTTATCTATTTCCATCCATATTCATATCCATTCAACAATATTTAATGTGATTAAATGACAACATTTCATGAAAAAACTTGATATTCCTTGAATACTGTTTTTTTTTTACAAAAAATCACACTAACCATTTTATCTATAATTCCGATTCTTACCATGGGATTAGAATAATGTGCGAATACGAAAAAATATCTCAATCTTATTGGCTTTTACTCATTGACGTTGTACGTATTAAGTTGGCCCAACCCGCTCAACTCCCCATACAAACGGGGAAAGAAGATCACGCCCATATTTCTTATCAGAGTTCCCAATTTTTGCTCAAAAGAGCTTTATTTGATCGAACTAGATGTCTGATGACCGGTGGCATTGTAAAATTGTGTTTGGTTTCTATGTTATAAGGTCCGAAAGTTGGCATTTTTCGCGGGTTTTATACAATAACTTTGGAGGTGGATTACGCAATGATAACGTAAGAACATCTTAAAAAGATTAGTCATCAGACATAGCTTATTTAATCAAGATTTATAATATATTTGGTTTTTGTTCGATTTTTTACTACAGCGGTCGTGGTTTACTTTTAGCTATAAGTCGTTTTGAAATGAAAATTTTCGTAAATCCTACCAAATCATACACTATGCACATTGTCTTTTTTGTGGACATGTTGCATCTTCCTCATCACGGAGCCTGTCTTTTTCTTTGACACAGAGAAGGTCCCAGAGCGCTACAGCACGGTTTTGTACAGTGCCCGCGAATGAGTTCGTCCCGCCGGGTTGGGCCACCTTAAAACAAAAATATTGTTACTTTATAAAAAAAAAACAATATATAAAACGGATCGTAAAGAGTACAAATATAAATGTGTAGACAGAGATGCACTAAAAATATCCATTAGTGGATAACCAGCAGCATTCTATGCCCGTGTTTTACACGTTTCTACGGGGCTACTCGTTGCTGATTAGGAGCGGAGATGGATGCACTGGGCGGAGGAGTCGAGCGCACTGCGGCTGTTTCACAGATTCTCACTTTAGTACTTTGTGAACTCATTAGTGTTGTGGAAATGGTTAACTTTAAGCTTACACTAAATACCGGGAGTATACCGATGGGGTCATGTGAGGTTATTGAATTTTAACGTTAAGGTGGCCCAACCCGCTCATCTCCCCATACAAATGGGGAAAGAAGATCACGCCCATATTTCTTGTTAGAGATCCAAAGTTTTGCTCAAAATAGCTTTATTTGATCGAACTAGATGTCTGATGACCATTGGCATTGTAAAATTGTGTTTGGTTTCTAAGTTATGAGGTCCGAAAGTTCGAATTTTTCGCGCGTTTTATACAATAACTTTCGAGGTGGATTACACAATGATAAAGTAAGAACATCGTAAAAAGATTAGTCATCAGACATAGCTTATTTAATCAAGATTTATGATCTATTTGGTTTTTGTTAGATTTTTGACTACAGCGGTCGTGGTTTACTTTAAGCTATAAGTCGTCTTGAAATTAAAATTTTCGTAAATCTTACCAAATCATACACTATGCACATTGTCTTTTTTGTGGACATGTTGCATCTTCCTCAACACGGAGCCTGTCTTATTATTTGAAACAGAGAAGGTCCCAGTGCGCAACAGCACGGTTTTGTACCGTGCCCGCGAATGAGTTGGGCCCGCCGGGTTGGGCCACCTTAAGATAGTTTCAGGGGTAGGAAAACGTTAGGATCCGGAAGACGATTTCGCTAGTTTTATTCGCAGTCAGCGTAAAAATTATGGCAATCCGCCGACGTACCAAAGTAGTCGATATTGGACACCGGGTGGCTAAGCTAAAATGGCAGTGGGCTGGTCACGTCAGCCGAAGAGACGACGACCGTTGGAGTAACCGTGTCCTACACTGGCGGCCGTGGACAGGCAAACGGAGTGTGGGAAGACCACCCGCCAGGTGGGAAGACGACATCAAGTGCGTCGGCGGAAAGCAGTGGTTCCGTACCGCTGAGGGCCGGGAGGACTGGAGAAAGATTGGAGAGGCGTATGTCCAGCAGTGGACGCAAACACGCTGACTGACTGTAAAAATTATGCCTAACTAAAGAGTCCAAATGACTTCATGACAGTTTACCATTTTAGCATGTCATAATAACCTGCCGTGTCATTGTTAGCATTGATGTCCAATAACAAACACATTTTAGGATACAAGGGCCGATAAGTTTTTGGAACTCTGAACAACAGCTTAGCATGAATGACTTCTCATTTATCGAGGCCGAACTGCATGCTTATAGCGTTACTAAACGTTGATGTCAAGCTCAGGAGTTCAGATAGATATTCTTCGTTTGTTATTGTCGGTTTCAAGTCATCCATTTGTAAGTGGTTTTTGTTTTTGTCCGCCTCTCAGCCTCAATTTCTGGTGAGCAAATAGTCGGAAGGGTTAACTGATAAACGGAATCACCTGGAATATTCCCCGCTCTGTATAAGGTCGAAATATGATGGTAGAGATTACAGTTTACCAGTTGAACATACACTCCACGGAGTCATACGGAGATTGATAATCTTGTTGTCTGGTGTGGCAAGTCTAGTCAAAATGAAATACAAAATCAAACTTTAATTTCAAATTATACTTTAATATATTTTTTAACCCATCGGTGATCTCTCTATATCTTGAAATTACAAGACTTACACTGTGTTTAATTTTGATACTAGAATACCTTGTAGTCTAGTAGTGCATTAAATATCAGTATGGACTCGTTTTCCTTTTTCCTCAATGATGATCTGGTTCCTCACCATATTACATATGTTTACACATGTATACCACAACGCAGTGGTTACGACTATTTTCAAATAAACAGACGAGAAGAAAGTTTAGGGGTTCGCAAACAGACATCGCCAACTCGCGCGCCGCAACTCCCGAGGGAGCAGCACGTGCTAATGCAGCCAAGTCACCTGCTACTCCATGTGAAATTCGCAACGACGAGATTAAAAGTTTCCCTGCAACACCGCGGCGTGGCGGCGGCGGGTAGGGGCAGCGGGGGTGGGGGGAGGGGCGGCAGTGTCGTGCCGTGTCGCGCTGCCTTTGCAATTGTCGCGCGTGAAGTAACGAATAACATGCTCTGAAATTGAGGAAAACAAGTTTTAAAAACAACTCGTTTAATCCTTAAGGATTTCGTGGAGGCAGCGAACTCGAATATTTGAATTTTTTAAGACATGCATTCTTACCCGTAAAAGTTGTCAAAGTTTAAAATAAAAAATATAAAAAAGTATTACTTGAGAAAGCATTTTAGATAGTTTCCAATTTCTTTTTGCAAATATCTGTATTTTTCAGTTAAAAAAAATCTAAAATGATGGTAATCTTTTACCCAATATTTTCCGGTCTAAACTTAAAAAAAAATAGACGTAGATTCGTATTTTAGAATCCAAAATTTCGAAAACCTGTGAAAACATTAAGAGCATGTAAACAGTTATCACCCGGGAAATTGATAGAGGAACGACGCTCTTAAGTTTTCCGCTGTATAAATGATTTTCGATCGCCACTTCTGTTCTGTCTTCCTCGCTGTTAATAGGATACTATGTAGCATTCTGTGTGAAACGAGTGAGTATCTGCACACTTCTTTACTTCATGGATCGCGCAGACAATGATGTTTGTACGTTCTGAAAGGACTTCTGGAATTAGTTATACAACTTTTATTAATAACCCTTGTGCTGTCTTTCAATCTACCTTTTGTAATGCTTCTTTTATTCAAGTTCCAGAGTTAATACATTTAAAATTTTATATTTATCAAACATTAGACGTGATTATTTTGTCGGTTTGTTTTCGTGCTTTGGCATGCAACATTACAATAGAATGTGATTACAGTTCGCTTTAAATATACTTAAAATGAAAGAAAATTTAATTTTCCTGTTACTTTCACTCCAGATAGCGTCAACACTGTCCACGCTATATATTTAAGAGAACTAATTGAATACTATATTCAGAACTTGATTCTAAGCTTTTTGTTGCAGGTACATTGGACAATCATGATATTTGCAGACCATTTGGTAAGAATTTCACGGTATATCTTTGCGCGAAGCTGCTGAGTTATGGAAAAAGCTGTGCACAGTTCCGTAGTCGGAAAGTGCGTATCCTCGCACAGTGAACGGTTCCGTATTCGAAAAGAATCTAACAGAAAATATCCCGAGTCCCAAAACTAAACGATATTTGTACACCATATATTCACTTGAAACGTTTATTTCGTTGAAAAGTTAAACTCACCAACGATTGACTTCAACAAAATGGTGACTTCAACATCTTATAATTTCTGAATTACTATTGAAACGGTTTTTTTTTTAATAATTTTACTGCAACATTGTATAAGCTCTTGATTGGAAACATCTTACTTCCGAATTGTATCTATGTACTCGTACATAGTGTAACAGGCCTTCGGCCTTTACACATTTTAAGATATATAATTCAAATCAAGCGTCGCCATAGCAAAGCTGTTTGTTGAAAAAAAAAATGGTATTATTTTGAGATTTTGTATACATAATAATTTTGCTCGAAACTAAATCTTTTCATAACGCATAGTGCCAATTTTATCCGAGCAAAGTGTAGGTAATATCCGGATATGAAGACGGACAGATGAACAGGAGAATATCATAAGGGTTCCGTTATTGCCATATGGCTACGGAACCTTAAAACAATACATTAATAAATGTAGTTTACATATTACGAAGTATTCATTGGATATGACAAAATGATTACAGTCATAATTAGATTACAATTAATAAATATGACAAGTAATCATTCTACGCTGTTATGTAGCAGTTACGATTAGCAGATTTGGTTCTTTATTTATTAAAATTACTTCTTAGAGAAAAAGTTTATTGGAAAACGGGCTTCTTGATTACAATATCCTTCCTTTATCACAAACACGCCAGACTCGCAGCATAAATCTAGACAATCCCATGTATTTTCATAAAAACCCGCTCCGCTTGTACTCCGGCACAAATTATAACACCAGAGTCGCCACACCGTGCCGCCGCCGCCGCCGCCGGCAGCGCCGAGCGCGGGCGCGCCGTAAAATCGGGGACATAAAATCTGAGAGAGACATGGCCCATAGGAATTGCATCTACCATTTTGTACAGGGAAAGTCTTCATTTCAACTATTTATTTATTCATTGGAAAATAAACTTACAGATAACAAAACATCAAATAAACACATTACAATAAAATAAGAAAGTAGCCTCATAAGTTTTCACAAATAAAAAGTATGCTCATTTAATTGAAACGCTCTTAATTTAAAATTAATAAAACGAATTGGAAGGGTGTGAGGATGTGTGTGTGTGTATGAGAGGGTATATCAGGGTGTGTTTGAGATGTGAGGGTGCGTGTGTGTGAGAGAGAGAGTGACAGAGGATGGGTTATCTGCGATTTTTAATGTCAACCAAAATTAATGTGTGTATTAACGTCAAGAAAATCGCTTTGAAAAATGCTACAAAAGCGGTTTTCTAGACTCAGGATTCCTGATTACTGAATGCAAGGAATGGACCTGCAGACGGCTGTTGCCATGATACTAGCGCATTTGTTACCGTATAAACTAGTTGCCATGCTAGGATCTTCCTTTTGCATGAGATCGACTTTATTAACTGGTTGATTTTTCATTTCCGCTTCGTCCATCTTTCAATCAATTGAAATGGTTACCAGCCCGAGCGAACTTATTAGCCCTATCCTCATTAAGTTAAGTTCAAGCAACAATTCTTGCTTTTATAATGAATACACTATTCTATAAAATATTTTTTATGAATGCCTAATCGCCAAATATTAAGAGTCTTTCTTAGCAGCTTGCAATCAAGATAATCTGCACTTTAGTAATAAAGGCTCAATTAAAATAAAATAAAAAAATAAATTAAAATAAATCAACACTTGGTGAAAACCAGGCTAAGAATCGTATTTAATATTTCCGTAAAATATTTAAAAACATTCTAACAATAATTAAATCATCAGAAAACGTTACCAAAAAACTAGCGAACGATAGCATAGCTTCAAGAACGAAACATTTCCAACGTATTCCTTGCTCCTAGGGCGCCAGGCGTCATAAACCACAGAGAAATCTTCCACATCTCGAGTGTTCACCCCCCGCCCACAGGCCGCCCACCGGCCGCCCGCCGGCCTCACGGAAACTGTAACTCTGAAAATTATCTCGCTGCGTTAAAATTAAAACGGACGACACTTGACTGGGGGCGGCGCGAGTCCGCGCATACTGATCGCGTCACGGCCGGCCGGAGAGGCGTCATTGCTCTGGCCGGCAACATAGTGCTTCACCCAGTTTTATCTTTTAAACCTAGTTTAGGGCGGGCGGCCCCGCGTTAATTTTTATCTCATCTGGGCGCGCGCGGCGCTGGCGAGAGACTATTCTGAAAATATGTTATTATTCAGCGCGCGTGACTTTACGGCGATAAAAATATTTTCCTCGCTTATTATGGCGGGTCGCTTCGGATGTGTTTCGGTGTACCGAAGCTTTTGGGTTGATACGCGTATGTCCCTGAACCATGTATGCGGCTGTGACTGGATGGCTAGCCGTGTTCTCGCAGCTTTCATTCCATTGCAAAATTTGTAGATGACGCGGGAGCTTGCCTTTCATGCCAGAGATTCGGTCTATTTTTCTGAGTTGGAAATTGTGAGGATTAGTTGGCACTTCAGAATCAATGTAAAACTGTAGATCCCCTTTCCCCACTAAGACGTGGGGTTTAAGCCCATCTGAGTAGGCACCTTCGCATTGGATTAGAAGATAATCTAAACGGCATTGATGAATTGTCAATTTTTATATCTAGTTCAATATAGCTGTGCTCATAAAGGAAAAGTCCTGGCAAGGCCCCTAATCTGTCTAGGAATGCGGTTATTGGGCTAATATCATGACGGTCGGTGTGGTATACGCCATACATGTCGTTAAAAATACATCTTGTCCTCATTTTATTGATTATAGAATCCGTCACAGAAAAAATGTCAACAGATATTCTATATCAGTTGAGGTTTTTAATATTTACAACAAAAAGAATGTCAGTTTCTACCACCAAAGATATTTCTGTAGTTAAACTAGTTTAGCATTATGTGACTAGGTATCTTGAACATTGTTACAGTTTATGTTGTATTTTAAATATTTTCTGGCCTTTTCATTTCCTTTTCTTTTCACTAATTTTCCATTCATTTTTTTTTTTAAATTACATTGTTTAGTTTCATTAAATCACTAATAGAAGAAACCATAAATTCCATCTCTTTTGCATTTAATTTCAATGTTTTACTTGTAATGATTTTCTAGTTTTGAGTGATTTTATCAAACATTATTTTGCAATACATTAAATACCAAACCTTTTTATCCCCACAATCAGGTTATTGTATAAACTAATCTGCATACTTTATAATAATAATATGCATTTTTATTTTAAGATATTTTGAGCGTGATATGGCTTTTTTAGGGTTTCGTACCCAATGGGTGAAAACGGAACCCTATTACTGAGCCTCCGCTGTCCGTCCGTCCGTCCGTCGATCCGTCCGTCCGTCCGTCCGTCTGTCACAGGGCTGTATCTCATGAACCGTAATAGGTAGGCAGCTGAAATTTTCACAGAGTATTTATTTTGCCGCTATGACAACAAATAGGTAAAATAAAAAAAATTTCAACATTAAAGGGGGGCCCCATACAAAAAACGTGATTTTTTGTTTTGATTGTACGGAATCCTTCGTGTGCGAGTCCGACTCGCGATTTTTAATTTTATTCCAGTTCATAGTTCATTAGTTCCAGCTCCATGAACAATACCATCATCAATAGTAAAAATCTCAAAAATGTATCAAGGATCACCTCTGAAAAACAGTAAATCGTGGCATCCCATTGTTATAGCGTGCATGTAATATGAATTTTCATTTAATTTTTTTTTCATTTTATTTATTCAAAAAACTTTTGGTAGTCAAACAACACTAAGTTCCGTCAAAAATTGATAGATCCGTGAATTCTATCGACCAGTAAAGAAGAATCCGCAAAGAAACTTTACTGGTTTTCCGTCCACAGTAATGAAATACTTAGATCTAAATGCTACTGCCAAACAATTCTTAGTAGAAAAGCTAAAGGCAAACAACAAGAACAAAAGAAATAGCAACCCTCAGTGCAAATGGATTAGAAAAAGATATTACTTAACTAATAAAGTTGCTTATACAATAATATGTACAGTCTTACAAGTATTCTCTGGTGTAAAAGCCATCGTCAACTTAATAACCTATTGCAGGTGTATAAAGCCCTCGTCGAGTTTGATACTGTTGCTGTGTATCAATTCAATATATTATATATATAAAATTCTTATTAAAAATATTACTACCACCGTATTATTAATGTCAAAAAAGTTTTACAATAATGTATGGCACATAGATATGTATTTGTTTTCGCTATTTGAACAAAATAATTTAGAACGAATACAGTTTAAATCGCCTTACAATTATTTTAACAATTCTTTAGTAACTAGTTCTTAAACAAGTCTTATAACTCCAAGTAATGTCGTTACTCTTCCGTTGTATATTTAGTCTGGTGACTGTCGCCATAATCCGAATGAAGCAAGAGCGGGAAGTGATCCGGCGCGGATTTTAAAGTTGCAGATAATTTTTCTCCCTGCTTTGTGAATATTTGATGGCAGAGTCGGCAGGATGCTGGGTAGGTCATGAATAGTAAAGGAAGCCGGATCCGCCACCGCTATTCCGTCGCTCAGCTGTACCGCCGCCGCTTCCGCCGCCTCCCCCACTCCGCACCCCCTCCGCCGTCCCTCCCGAATAGCGAGCACGGACGGCAGGGAGCGGCGATCGAACGAAACGCTTTCGTATGGCCTCACTTTTTAGTGATATACATACATTGACGGTAGCGCAGCCCAGACAGTTCGCCTACTTTTGATTTAATACCTCTTGATATTTTATTTATAATTTCTCATGACAACGCTACTAGCAATATATCATCTTGACTAACCTGCAGGGAACTTTTACTGACATCAACTATCAGTCAAACGGAATCAAACGTCACCACAAGCAAGGACATTGAAGCGATGCTCTACTCCAGTGGCAACAAGAAAATGTGATACATGTGCACGTTTTAATACTATTATTTCATTCATAAACTGCTACAGTGACCTGATCACTAGTAACATAACGAAGCACTAAACATATTATAAATTTAACTGATTTCTGAAAAATGTATTCCGAAAAAATTATCTAATGATCAATGAGAATTTGTTGCAAAGAGCCTTCGTCAAATAAAATATAATATGTATATTACCGGTATTATACTAAAACATATTAACATACAATTCTTATTATCAGTATTATTCTTATTAACAATATTAAGACTTGAGCAAAGCAAAAATAAAATTAGGGATAAGGTAATATTTTGAGAAGCCGGCCTACCATTCCGTTCTTCACTCCCGAGCTTTCTTATCCGTCGCTCCCGAAACTTCGAGGATATAATATATGAATTTAAATCTTGGATAGCACGACGCTTGCGTGAGGTAATCTCGAAAACTTTTAGGCTTCGAGCTAAACGAATACAAGACTTGTACGAAGGGCTTGAATATTTTATCACAATTCTTACATTCGGCTAAAACAGCTCGGCTCAAAAAAACTTTACTGTATGTAAAACATCTAAAAGCCAACCAATAGGGCATATGGTGTTTCACGGACCTTATTTATTTATACTATGTTCTGTTAACACGACATCGACTAGATGCCATCAGTAAAAAGCCATCAATTACCACGATAAGTGATCTGCGTTTTTAGAGTTCCGTACACAAATGGTGTCCCCGGAACCCTATTACCCGTCTGTTCGTCCGTCCTTCCGTCTGTCACAGGGCTGTATGTTAGGAAGCTGTAATTTTCACAGAGTGTGTATTTATTTTGCCGCTATAATAACAAATAGGTAAAATTTTGGGCCCAACCAAAAACGTTATTTTTTTGTATTATATTTTGTACGATGGTACGGAACCCTTCTTGTGCGAGGCCGATTCGCACTTGGCCGGTATTTAATGAGTACTTTGTAATTTCAAGGATTTCAACTTATGTATTTGTGTCGAGCTACTTAGTAAAACAATGTAACAACAAAATGTTTCTTTGTCTTTACGCTAACAGCATTTTGGAACTTATTCCTAGAGGTGTTAGGAAAGTTTTTCTACCAAGTTTTGGTAAGTAGATCTAACGCCGAATTAATTCTGTGAAAATTATTTTCCAATGAAACAATATTTGCGTAAGTTCTATTTATTGTAAGCAAAGCCGTTTTTTCGCTTTTGATAAAACATGAAGTAAATTAGTTAAAATAATAAATATAATATTGATTACTCCAGGTATGTTCAAAAATAACAATAATGACGTTCGCTTTCATATTTCTAGATTTGGGGCAGATGTTTCTATTACATATCTGATTCAACTTTGCCGGCGATTCCCCTCTGCACCCGTCCATCAGGCTCTCGCCGCACACCCCGCTTGCCCTGTTTGGTACGGATAACAACGCCGCGAAGTGTACACGACACACTTGAATTTTATTCGCAGTAAATTCTTATTTGTTCTTGTTAAAAATTCGTATTTGTTACTCATTAGCAGTCGTTCATGTTGACAGGGCCGACATGGGCACTTCGTGTACCCAAGCCCTTTAAAGTAAAGATAAAAAAAGCTGTCATTCAGTTGGTTCATTGTTTATAAACCGTGATATTTTTATTATATTAAAATTATAGTTGAGCTTTTTTTCTGTTGGCCGTAAATCAATTTTAGTTGACATGGGCCAAGGAAGAAGAATGAATTAACTGTATGGATGATATGTAGTTATTTACGTTTTTAACTTGTGTGTGTAGCTCCTCCTGCAGCGGTATTATTATTTTGTTTAAAGTCAGGTAAGAGGCATTTTTCACATTGATCTGTCAAAAAAAAATTAAGTCATGTTTTTTCCTATATATGTAAGTATAATTCTAATAAAAATAATCTGTTTTGGTAATTACATTTTATCACTTTTGAAGAACCCTGCATAGTTTGTTTCGATTTTTACGTACACTTTTACTTTGTTGCTCACCCTACTGACAGACCTTGCTAACGTCACGGCCGGCAAACTGGAAACAGACGGATAATACATCACTACGATTGAACACTTCTCGTATATTTTTTTATATGATTGGACATATTTGCTAACAATGCGTTTACGAAAGAATTAGTTGACATGCCAGGACCTTATTTTATGAGCACGGCTGCATTGAACAGGGTGGAAAACACGGCCAATTTTCAATTGCCGCTTCGACCATATTTTCATCCGATGCGATGGTACCAACACGGGCGAGCTTAACCCTGCCACCTAGTAAGGAAAGAGGAACCTACAGTTTTACATGGATTTCGAACCATGGTACATCTCGCATTTGTAACGAAATCCACTTATCCGACTCAGAGAGAGAGAGAAAGTAGTACATGAATGGGGCGGGATTTGAACCCAGACGTCTGGGATGGAAGGCATGTCACCCAAGCTACGAGCCGCTAAACTTAACTTAATGAAGTCTTTCAGTGACCGTTCAGCACGACTACGAGTACGCAATAGATCTAGGTTCCTCACATATATTAGTTCACTTCATCCGGTATTGAAAACCGTCCTGCATAAATAAATTATTATAACCTAAGCCAGGCTTCAGGCTGTAATTAAAACTTGCCTTCAGCAACCTGCGCGCTCGGACGCAACAACTTTGCACGGACGAACTATTCGCTAACTTCATTCGTTGCACTGCAGGAGTAACAATAAGGACCTGCATTTTTCTGATTTCTACTTCGCAACCTACATAACAATTACACTTCTAAGCAATTGATAATATGTAAAGGCGCAATGCCATTTCACTATAGCTGAATATATTTAAACAGTTGCATCTAGGTATTTCTATATACACCTCTTCACTTCTACTCTTCTTTGAGCAGCCTTTAGCTCAGGGGCGCAGGCACTCGCTTTCAATGTGCGACTTTAGAGTAAATTCCCGCACCGTTCATGCACGACTTTATTTCTCTTTCTGGGTTGTATAAGTGCATTTTGTCACTAATTAGAGATGTTCCATGGTTTCAATTGTAACTCCTCTCCCCCAAATAGGTGGTAGGGTCATGCTATTTATGTGTGTGGTATTAGCCATCCATATCCATTAACTTAAAACAACCTCTATGCAGGGTGTAAACGAAGGTATGGTACAAACGTTAGCCAGGTATTCCTAGGCATTCTTGGAGCAAATAAAAAGTATACATTTTATTGCACGACTTGAAAAAACATTCGCCCCCCCATACATTTTTGTAAATACCTACACACAAAATGTATGGGAAGGACGAATTTTTTTCAAGTCGAATAACAAAATGGTATCCGTCTTTTTTGCTCCAAATATGTATGCCTAGGAATACCTGGTTAATGTTTGGACTATACCTCCGTTAACACCCTGTATAACAATAGGGACTGCGGAATGAAGAGGAACTACAGTATCACATGGGTTCCTAACCCTTATGCTAATGAATCTATGAACTACGGTTAACATCAGGTGCGTTACCATGGATCATTTATTTGACGTGCTAAAAGTTTAAGTGAGCTTAAATTTAAAGTTTATCATGGTAAGAAAAAACTAAAAAATCACTCACTTAGCCTGTTCACCTGGCGAGTTAATTTACAATTATAACCACCAGGTCTCGATGGCTCTAAGTGAACCACTAACAATTGTAACCATTTACTAAGAATATTGACAAAAGCATATATTTCTCAACGATATCCTCTGGAAAGAGATCTTTCAAACCACTGGCTCGGGCGGCTCAAAGTGCGATAATAGGGAAGTCCGGACAATAATAAAGGGGATATAAAGAGTAGAAATAAAGTAATCCCTTACTTGACCGCCATCTGTCTTCGCCTTTTCGTAACATGGCGGCAGTAGTGGCGGGAGTGGACCGGCAGTGCGAGCATGGACATTTTGCAACTTACGGTTTACGATTGTAGGAACGTCAAAACTGGACTGTAGGAACGTCAAAACTGGACTGTAGGCGCAAGTCTGATTCAGTCTTTTCAGAGGTTTACTTTCGCTAAACATTTAATAATAAAACCATAATTTAATTTCATTCTATTTATACATTTATTTACTACATATTTATTACATACACTCAGATGCGTCAGATGGTTGCGAGAAGTAACACACACACTATGCAATACAGATCTCAGATCAAAGACACTAACTCTGATATTTTGCAGAGTGTATAATTTGAAAAAATCCGGCCAAGTGTGAATCGAACTCGCAGCCGAGGGTTTCATACCATCGTAAAATATATAAATCAAAATAATCACGTTTGTTGCATGGGGACCCCCATTTGTTTTTATTTGTTTCTAATTATTACTATTTCTTGTTATAGCTGCAATAGGAATAAAAATACACACTCTGTGAACATTTCGGCTGTCTACCTATTACGATCCATGACATACAGCGCGCTGACAGGCAAATGGACAGCGAAGGCTTAGTAATAGGGTTCCGTTGTCACCCTCTGGGTACAGAAATCTAAAAAATAACTCGATCTCAAAAAATTTTTTACCCACGATTATAAATGTCAGTCGACCGGTATTTCGCATTAGCAAAGTACTCATTGCATTCCGTGGCAAGTTTGAGTGAATATACTACACTCAAAATAGTTGCAACTTATTGGTTGTGCGCACTGCGGTGCAATAATGAAAATCTGGAATATATATGAATTTAACCGAGACAGCATGTCTACGCTGCTGATTCGGCCTTCTAGTTTTGCTTTGCTTGCTCTCAAGCACTGAAGGTGTCATCCGGTGTTAACATCCCTAGTTAAGTCCAGCGAGAATGGAAGGACGGGATTGAAACCCGAAAATATAACTTGTATCTACGTAACGTAGATACAAGTTACAAGTTCCTTAGGTCTCACTGAATCATTCCAGATTATTTTGTCACTCTATATTATAAAAATATTTACGTCACGAAAGTGTACTTAATAAATGTTTTAAAAACAAATATCGATACAAAATTGGTCTCTTTTTAAAAAACATGACATTTGAAAGAAGGTGACGATTTATGAATGAAGAGGAAATGAAGAAAACTTAAAACTGGCGAATTGTCCCATACAAAGACAAAGGCCAATTTTTTTTTATTAAAATGGTTAGGCGAGCGAGCGAGCGAGGCGGCGAAGAAAATGTGAATAATATAATTTTTTGTACACCATTATAAAAAACAGTTTTCCTAAGGCGGGCATATTGCTAAAAGGCATTCTCTTCCTACCACCTTCCCTTGGGATGTAGGAAAGGAAGATATGCATGATATGAGAAATAAAGATGTGCATGATTTAAACTTTATAATTCAGAATCAAATCGTTGGTACTCTGCATTCATTTAAATCTATTGATTTTGTAACGAATGTATACGAACGTGATAGCGACGACCGTTCTTATTTTACTTGAAATGCCATAAATGTTAATAACTGTATGTATACAACAAAAGTATCAAATAAAATATTTTCATGATTGCGTATTACTTGACCGAGGCAGACAATGCGTATAGGCTGGCCGCGCGGACCAATCAGAGAGCCGCGCCCACCGCTACAAGTGTGGGTGCGGGGGCAACGTGCGGGGATTAGTACGCCGGCCGGCCGCACCGCGGCGCTTTCAGCCACTATAAATATAGGTCCGCCGCGGTGAAATTATTCATTCGCCAATATAGCCAGCCTCGGCAAGAATACCATCAGCATACAAGTCAAATTGGTCTTATCACTGCGATCTGCCGCCTCCTCACCGAGCCCTGCAATTAGAAGCCGCTTCCGCACGCCGCTCCGCCTGTTGGTCTCAAGATCGTTGTCTCTTCGGTAGCACCGAATCCCGCAAATACGCAGCTTCACAATCATTGGTCCTTCGAGACGGATACTGAAGATGTCAACGTCAAGGACTACACGGAGCCAGGCCAAGATAGCAGCTCAAGATTCAGGCATGTCTACTGACACACCGGCGGATTCGAGCAATGCACCTCACCAGATCAAGCGACTTGGCCCCCCCGCCTCACCGAGCACCGTCATCGCAAGTCGTGTACCCCGCGTCCCCGAACTACACAGCGACGCGAGGTCTCACGTGTCGGCGAGGTCATCGGTTTCCTCTGCCCGCGCGCGGCTTCTGCAGACCGAGTTGGAAGCCGCTGAAGAAATAGCACAAGCGCAGCGCCGCCGTGATGACAACGAAGTAGAGCGGGCCAAGCTGCTGGCATCAAAAAGAATCGCCGCCGCACAAGCAGCCGCTGAAGCCGCCGAGGAAGATGCACTTACCGATCACGCGGCAAGCTGCGTGCCAGAAGAGGAGTTAAGAGCGGGCCACGCCGACGCCCTGCTGCCCCCGCACCCCACCGGGGGGAGTGCGAGCCTCCTGTTCAACAACGCCCACCCTGTCGCGCCTCCGACGGGAGGGTTCGCCGAGCCTACGACAGCCGCACGTATCCAGCCACCGCCGCTGCTGAATACTGCGCATCGCTCCGCTCTGACGGCAACGCCTACTGAAGCGCCGCCGGTCGCGCCCGCCGCGGCGTACACGCAGCCTGACCCGATGGACCGTCTTGCCGCTGCCATCGAGAGCCTCGCCAGGAAGCGCCCGCCCACGCATCGTGACCTGCCACAGTTCAGCGGGGAGCCGCGGGACTGGCTCGCCTTTCGCGCCGCCTACCTTGAATCCAACCAGATTCACCGTTACTCGGCGGTGGAGAACATGGCAAGGCTGCGCGCTGCATTGAAGGGTGAAGCGAAGGAGACAGTCGCCGCGCTCCTCTTCACCACCGGAGACCCCAACGCCGTCATCACAACGCTCGAACGCCGCTTCGGACGACCGGAGGGCCTAGTAGCAAGGGAGGTCCAAATCTGCCGCGACCTCCCAAAGCTCACCGACGCACCCAGAGACCTCAACCTCTTCGCCTGCCGGGTGCAAAACTGCGTCGCGACGGTGAAAGCGCTGAACAACGTCGCCTACCTACATTCACCGGAGCTTGTCGCTACACTCATGCACAAGCTTACTCCGATTCTGCGCTCCAAGTACCTCGACTATGCTGCTTCATGGGGCTACGAGTCTACGGGCGCACCGGAACTCGAAACACTCTCCGAGTTCCTATGCATCGAAGCAGACAAAGCCGCAAAATACATCGCATATGAAGCAGCGCCGCCTGGCGGGAAGAACGTCAATACGCCGCCTGCGGGACGCCCCTCACCCCGTACGCCTCCAGTGCCGCAGCCGCAGCGCCACCAGCGGCCGAACGGAGCATATGCCGGCGTCGACCCGAGCAAAACTGAAACACCACCCATCTGCGTCGTATGCGATGGCGCGCACTCCATACCAAACTGCGAACGCTTCAAAAGCAGCTCCTCCGACGAACGATGGCGGCTGATAAAGCAAGCTAAAAAATGCTTTAAGTGTCTGCGGGGAAATCATCGTGTCGCGCAATGCAGAGGGCGCCCCTGCGGCATTGATGGGTGCCGCCGACCTCATCACCGGCTGCTTCACTACGAAAAGGAGCTCGCTGAGAAGACGGTTGATGAAGCCACACCGTCAACGAGTGCCACGCCGGGCACAGAATCTTGTTGCGCCAATGCGCAAGGCGCGCGGTGCGCGTACTTAAAGTTCGCGCCGGTGACTGTGCGCGGACCCAGCGGTGACGTCAATACATACGCACTACTCGATGAAGGCAGCACCGTGACGCTCATCGAGACGGAGATAGCTGACCGCGTCGGAGCAACCGGACCGACGTCATCACTTCGTATCCTCGGAATCGGTGGCCTCCAGAAAGGAGCGCGCAGTTCACGACGAGTCAACGTACAGATTCGTGGGCGCGATCAGCATGAGTGGCACGACCTCACCGGCGCACGCACCATTGACACGGTTGGCCTGGGTTCGCAGCGCGTCGGTGCGGAAGCTTTGCAAGACTGCGCGCATCTACATGACATCCGTGACGCATTGTTGTATGACCGCGCCGCTCCAACCATCCTCATCGGTCAAGATAATTGGGACCTCGTCGTTACCAGAGAACTGCGCGCGGGCCGCAAGAACGAGCCGGTGGCATCACTAACAACTCTAGGCTGGGTGCTGCACGGATATCGCGCACCGCACGTCGTCTCAGCTGCCTCGATACTGCAAGTCGCCTGCCACACGCGCGCCGCCGACGACGACATCGAGAAGCTTGTTCGCGATAACTTCTCTCTCGAGTCGCTCGGTGTGACTGCTCGCGCACCGCGAGTGCCCGACGAGGAGCGTGCACTTGATATTCTTCAACGCACCACCCGCCGCGTCAACGGAAAATATGAAGTGGGACTACTCTGGCGTGATGAAAGGACGCTACTGCCGCCGAGCGAACAACAAGCGCTGACTCGACTTCGTGGCATTGAACGCAAGCTCGCTGCCGACGCTGAGTTCGAGAAAGCGTACCGGCAACAAATGAACGCACTAATAGAAGCCGGATACGCGGAGCGCTGCCCGCCGGGGCCGCCGACGCAGCCAACGTGGTACCTCCCCCACTTCGCCGTCCGCAATCCGAACAAACCAGGGAAGATACGCATCGTGTTCGACGCTGCCGCGCGATCTGGAGGGCAGAGCCTTAACGACAAACTGCTAACCGGGCCGGACCTCCTGTCGTCGCTCCTGGGAGTGCTGATGCGCTTCAGAGAGGGCGCAGTAGCGGTGACCGGTGACATCAAGGAAATGTTCTTGAGAATCCAGATAAGAGAAGAAGACCGTGACGCCCAGCGATTCCTGTGGAGGAATGAGCCACGGGGGCCCATTGAGCATTACCGGATGGCGTCTATGATCTTTGGGGCCGCTTCGTCACCGTGCAGTGCACTGTATATAAAGAACTTGAATGCGCGTGAAGTGACAACGGACGAAGAGCTCATAGCCGTGGTCGAACGAGACCACTACATGGATGACGCTATTCACAGCACTGACAATGAGTGTCGCGCCGCCGCCATAGTTCGTGACATCACGCAAATCCACGCTGAGGCTGGATTCACTATACGTGGTTGGGCAAGCAATCGTCATGCTGCGCTGCAGCACGTCCAGGACGAGAACCAAGGAGTCGCAAGCACCGTCGAGCTCTCTTCAAAGGACGTAGAGAAGACGCTGGGCTTAGTGTGGCGTCCAGCCGAGGACGTTCTCGCCTTCAATCTAAGCCTGCATCGTGTTCCGACAGATGTCGCCGCCGGCACGAGACGACCCACCAAGAGGCAGGCGCTATCGCTTGTGATGTCGGTGTTCGACCCACTTGGACTGACATCGCCAGTTACAACGACAGCCAAGGTTCTGCTGCAGCGCGTGTGGAGAAGCGGCATCGGCTGGGACGACGAGCTGCCCGACGACGTGCACCCCGATTGGCGCCGCTGGCTTGTAAACCTGCAAGCACTGAGACCTCTACAACTTCCGCGACACTATGGCAGTGAAGTGGACGCTATCGCCGACCTGCATGTCTTCTGTGATGCCAGCACGCAAGCATATGCCGCCGTGGCATACTGGAGGTTCGGCAGGGAAGACGGCTCCGCTCGTGTCGTGCTTGTGGCGAGCAAATCACGTGTCGCTCCGCTACGCCCGGTCTCCGTGCCCCGCCTCGAGCTGCAAGCAGCGCTGTTGGGTACACGACTCGCCGCTACCGTCAAGCAAGAACACCGCACGCGCGTGGCTGCAGTCACATATTGGACTGATTCAAGAACGGCGCTCGCGTGGGTTCGACAAGACGCGCGGCGATACAAACCGTTCGTCGCTCATCGCGTAGCTGAAATCCAGGAGGCGACACAGCCTCACGAGTGGCGATGGGTCCCTACAAAACTGAACCCAGCTGACCTCGCTACAAGGACGCCGCCCGAAGAGTTTACCAGCACTCACTGGTGGTTCACGGGACCAACGTTCCTCGCCGAGCGCACCACTGAATGGCCGGCCGAAGATCCCGCTACTCCACCGGCACACAATGACTCCGAAAAGGATACAGAGGAAATTCGCGTCTGCACAGCGCGAGCAGCGCCGCACCCAGCATTGCCAGACATACGCCACTTCTCGAGCTGGATGCGGCTTATCCGAGCAACGGGCCGTGTATTGCAAGCACTTGACCTCTGGCGGGCTCGACGTGCAACTGCAATTCAACGCACCGCGCGCCGCCCTATCGTCGGGATCAAATCGCCGCCCGACGCCGCCGACCGATACATCGCACTCGACCAAAAGTACATCGAGCACGCCGAGCTACTATGGATAAAAGAATCACAGAACAATACGTTTCGTGAAGAAATTTTGGAGCTTCGCGCCGGCCGCGGAGTAGCAAAATCAAGCCGTCTCGCTACGCTCGCGCCGACGTTAGACAAGGACGGAGTGATTCGGCCCAGCGGCCGACTAGGAGCAGCAGTGCGAGTTGACAAGATAACACGTGCGCCCCCTATATTAGATGGAACCGAAGCCTACGCACGCCTGCTCGTGGCACACTATCACAAGCGAATGCACCATGGGAGCCACGAAGCGGTCATAAACGAACTCAGACAACGGTTCTGGGTCCTGCACCTGCGAGACGCGGTACACAAAATCACACACGCGTGCAACTGGTGTCGCCTGCGCAAGAGTCAACCGCGGTACCCGCCGGCCGGAGACCTACCCGCCGCCCGTCTACAACATCATCGACGGCCCTTCACGTGCACCGGGGTTGATTACTTCGGGCCGCTCGAAGTGACCGTCGGCCGTCGGCGCGAAAAGAGATGGGTCGCGCTCTTCACGTGCCTCACAACGCGCGCGATGCACCTCGAGTTGGCGGGAAGCCTCAGCGCCGACTCTATGCTTCTCGCTCTACGCCGCATGACTGCGCGCCGCGGCACACCTACGGAGATTTGGTCGGATAACGGAACTAACTTCGTCAAAGCAAATCGAGAACTCGCCGCGGCTCACGTCGAACTTGTGCAGCTGGGACTCGCCGCCGGTCGCCTGGGAATAACTTGGAGATTCATACCGCCCGGAGCGCCAAATATGGGAGGCGCCTGGGAGGTGCTGGTCCGCTGCACGAAACGCGCACTCACCGCCACTATGCACGAGCGCGCCCCACGCGAAGAAGTTTTAACCACGCTCCTCGCCGAAGCCGAGCACGTCGTGAACTCCCGGCCACTGACACACATCTCCGCGGACCCCAACGACGAAGAGGCGCTCACGCCGAACCATTTTCTTCTTGGAAGTTCGTCGGGTGCTGCGCTCCCGACCTACACGACGAATCAAGATTTGGTCGGCCGATCTACGTGGAGGACAGCGCAGCGGCTCGCCGACATGTTCTGGGGCCGCTGGGTGCGAGAGTACCTACCCTCTCTCCTTCCCCGCGGCAAGCCTGGGACGAGCAAAGAAGATGTGAGCGTCGGAGACATCGTCCTCATCGTGGACCACACGTTGCCTCGAAACACCTGGCCTCGAGGCGAAGTCATCACTGTCTACCGAGGGCCCGACGGTAGGGTGCGTGTGGTCAGCGTACGCACGACCACCGGAGTACTACGCCGCCCGGTCCGCCGTTTAATCAACTTGACGGTACGACAAAATCCTACGCAAGCAACCGAAGACCAGCCCACGACGCGTCGGGAGGAGACGCCACCGATTAGCAGCATTCCGCCGCACGTCCAGCCTGCGCGGGGATGCGGCCGCCGCGGACCGAAGCGTACAAAATAATCAATACAGCACGAGTCGTCGCTCCTACTATGTGTATACGCCGAGCTTCTACAGGGGGGAGAATGATAGCGACGACCGTTCTTATTTTACTTGAAATGCCATAAATGTTAATAACTGTATGTATACAACAAAAGTATCAAATAAAATATTTTCATGATTGCGTATTACTTGACCGAGGCAGACAATGCGTATAGGCTGGCCGCGCGGACCAATCAGAGAGCCGCGCCCACCGCTACAAGTGTGGGTGCGGGGGCAACGTGCGGGGATTAGTACGCCGGCCGGCCGCACCGCGGCGCTTTCAGCCACTATAAATATAGGTCCGCCGCGGTGAAATTATTCATTCGCCAATATAGCCAGCCTCGGCAAGAATACCATCAGCATACAAGTCAAATTGGTCTTATCACTGCGATCTGCCGCCTCCTCACCGAGCCCTGCAATTAGAAGCCGCTTCCGCACGCCGCTCCGCCTGTTGGTCTCAAGATCGTTGTCTCTTCGGTAGCACCGAATCCCGCAAATACGCAGCTTCACAATCAGAACGAATATGAAGCCACTAATTATCCAACCAATTTTTTAAACTCCTTGGATGTGCCTGGTTTACCACCGCACAATTTAAAACTGAACCGAAACTGAGCCCGCCAGTCGTCATGCTTCGAAATCTAAACCAACCAAAACTACGCAAGCATTCTTATCACCAAGCGCGTTCCGCTTGGTGATGAGAAAACTGATGAGTTATGTGATTCACACGACGATACTCAAAGGATAATTTAAAGATGAGTTAGTTCTCATTCCGAGGATTACAATAATCCCAATGGATATGCCTTTTGAGTTTAAACGAATTCAGTTTCCGATTCGTCTTGCCTTCACTATGACGATTATTAAATCACAAGGCCAATGCTTGACTGTTAGTTGTCTCAACTTAGAAATTCCATGTTTTTTATTACAGTCAGTTGTACGTGGCATGTTCCCGTGTCGGAAAATCATCCGCTTTATTGGTTCTTGCGCCTGATAAAAAAAAAAACAAAAAATGTCGTATATCACAAGGTGCTTCAATGAAGGGAATCAAACCGACTGCATCCCATGCTGCACAATATGTACATTGTTTAATTCAATCATGTCTTACTCACATGCGATTGATATACTTAATGTTTGTACTTTTTATTTATTTTTGTGTTATTATCTTAATAAAGTAGTGAACTTAATATTTGTTTTGTATTAATTGTATTACTTTCATAACATCATAAATAAGTTCACTAAATTCATTGACTGTTAGGTGTTGCGAAGTTCGCCGGGTCAGCTAGTCTAGGATAAAACTCAACCATCAGACCACTTATATCTCTATTGTTATTGTTAACATGTTAAGATATTTACATGTTACATATTTACGTATGAGCTGCGAGAAGGATCATTCGTAAATAATAATCCGTCTGTCGATGAGCATTCATATTTTGTACATCTTTTGTGCATAAGGTCACTATTTGTACTCTCAAATTTATTATAATATTCAGGCAGTGTATCAAAATTAATTCTGCGCGAAGGACCAACGAAGCCAGTCTAATATTATTCCGGAAGGTCACGACATTTTTGGTCACGATAAGGTAAATGGCTGAATCTGGGTTCACGTGTTAGGGACCAACCCTCTGATGCTAAATATGTCGGTCTGCCTGCGCCAAGTGGTTGCGTTATCTAGATTGGCTGCATAAAATAGATGTTTGTATGTACCTGCTAATAAATATACTGATTGTCTAGAAATTTTGATACCTATTAATTATACAACAATAACCAGTCGGTTTTTTAATTAAATGCTTAAATATACCTAAAGTAATCTATGTAACCTAAATCGCCTATAACTACGAAAAACAACTTAAGATTTGTACAGTTTTGGTATTGCTAAGCAAGTATGTACTGATACTTTGATGCTTCGTTATTTTCAGCCATTTAGCTCATCGTATATTTTTTTTGTAATCATAACAACTTTTTCAGGCGCCTTATCTCTATAACGCAACCACTTAGCGCAGGCAGTCTGACACATTTAGCCTCAGAGCGTTGGTCTTCATCCTATGAACCCAGTTTCAGCCATTTACGTTGTCGTTACCATTTTTGTCGTGACCTCCTAGTCTATATTTTCTTGTTACCGTCGACAAGTCTCGTCTCAAAGTGTAATAAAACGCTCAAGACTTGCACTGTTGCCTCTCTCGGGCTTATAAAGTTCGTCGCGCATGTCAGCAAAAGTATGAATGTCTGCACTAATAGCGGCGTCTACTCCTAAACAAACTTTTCTCGCGAAAACAAATCGACTTGTCTCATAATATTTCGCCTCGAATTATTTAACCGAGACAGACGTTTAAACTTTGATTGATGGTAGTATTTATGCTTCCAAATTAATAAGTAATTACGTACTTCATTAAGGATTCCAACGTTATTAGCAGCGAAATACTTCGGACGAATAGCTGGAGCCAACCGTACGATAGAGATGAAAGTTTAATATACATATTTTATTTAATAAATAAGAAGTTTTAAGCAGTGTTTTGTAAATATATAATCAAAAAGGCTTATAATATTTATTTCACACGGCTATAACCATCTCATTCCAGATGACAATTCCTACAAAATAATTAAGTATGAGATAAAATTTAATATATGTAGCGCAAAAGGAAATAGTAGAAAACAGACTACGTCCATAGATAACGACGCTCGACTACAACAAAACAGAAGACTTAGTAAGAATTTTACATTGAACTTAATAACATACAACAAATAATGTAACTAAATTGTGTGATTTAATCTGTAAAGAACGATCCATACTTACGGAAAGTAGGACACCTTATTACACATGCACTTAAAACACGAACAGCTTCCTTCGACAATAACCTACTATGCACTATTTTTCAAATGATTTGCGTCTACATATTTATTGATATGTGTTTAATTTACCGTAGACTTACGATAAAGTAAAAACCATAGTTAATGGTGATAATTCTAAGACATATAGTGTAGTATTAGAATCCATTATTATTTATTGGTTTAAATAATAAAGGATGCAGACAGAATCGGTTTTTTTTTTAATGAAAACTTATCGTTAGGTAAAACAGAATCAAATGTTTTTCATTTACCTCAGTACGTGCGAATGAAGTGTGCTTTAAAGTATATGGACACGTAAAGAAATCGCAACGATCAATTTTATCCTCTGTCGCTTTCGACACGTTGACGCCGCCCGTCTCGGCCGTATCGCAACTTGGAGGTTATTTCCACAGAATCATTTCGCCCGAGGCCCACTCGAAAGTGCGCTCTATTCCGAAGGCGCCGAGACTTAAAACTCGTTGATTTGTGATTTCAGTTAAGGCCCCGTCTCGCGAGGCAGAGTTGGCATGGGGGTTTGTGAGGTATGGAAGTTTTGGGAAATAAATGGCATTTGCGATTTGAGAAAAATGGTAGACGTGAGCGGTCTGTAGACGCGGGTTGTGGATTAATGCGATAGTTGAGACTTGAATAATGCTGCGGTGGGGACCGGTCGGAGGCTGGAGACATCGACAGCTTGAGATAAGTGGTGACGTCAAGATGACGGTTTGAAAGTAGATTATTTGTCTTACAATAGGCACCTAATACCCGCGCGGGCATTGAATGTTACCCGAATGGAAAACCTTCGCAGGAAACTTAGGGGGAACTGAAAAATAAATCTCAGTATATTCCAAACCGCACTATCATTCTATCGTCAGAGCCCGGGAACACGGCATTATAAATAATTATTATGTTATCGTTAGTTTTATTAGGGCTCCGTACCCGAATGATGCCAACGGAACCCCATTACTAAGCTTCAGGTGTTCGTCCGTCCGTGCGTCCGTCTGTCACAGGGCTATATCTCATGAACCGTAATAGGTAGACAGCTGACATTTTCACAGCGTGTGTATTTATTTTGCCGCTATAACAACAAATAGGTAAAATTAATAAATAATAATAATAAAAGGTGAATTTTTTGTATTAAATTTTGTTACGATGCTACGGAACTTTTTGTGTGCCAGTCCGACTCGCACTTGGCCGGTTCCTTTTATTTTTATAAAGCGTTTTTTTCCTACTCAGGGATTGTTGATAAGTTTTCCACTTATATTAAAGTAATTGTGATATGTATGTATACATAATCGGCCGTGAAGCAAGGACACATTAATTGAAGAAAGAGCCCAGTAAAAAGAACTACTTTACGAATATACTGCAAGGCTGGACCCTAACCAGCAAAATATACCATTCGCGGGTATTGCGTCTACCAATTTCGTCACCGGCTGTACACCCATAATTTGGAAATCTCCTACAGTCCTTCCTCCCGTAATGAATGCCTCCTACTAACACAGTGTTTAAGAATAAACCTACATTTATTTATTTACCACTTCATCTGCGGTCATTGACTGCAAAGATTGAACATTCAAAGACATTTCCATCATCACCAAAATCGTATTTGGTATCAATCATCATCATCTATATTTCACTTTTTAACTGATAGTTTATACAACCTGACACTGGTGAATATTATACCGATACTATTACACTGACACCAGGTACCATGCCAGTTCTATCGCCAAAATCAATAAGCAAGCGAACCGCACTGATTCGCAGCTCCATTCTCCTCAGGCCATCGACATAACCAAAGCAATAGACCGAGAATCAGAGTAGATCTCCATACAAACGTCCGTACCACCATTGGGAAACGTACGAGTGTTGCTGTTATTCCATTTTAATTTTCCCGCTTATTGAATACGTTTTGGTTTTCTTAATTATCAACACGATTGCTTAAATACGTGATATTCGTTATAATAACTTTAGTAAAATAGTTTTAGATCAAATTCAATAAATAAGAGATAGCAAACACCGGGCAAATTACGAAGAAACAATTCCGAAAAGCAACAAATAACTTTATTTTCAATTCTGGTATCCCTGACCACGGAAGCAAGTCCCTAACATTGGTCGTCTCATTCTCTCTCGCTGAACACGCGCTTTCGTGTTCTAACGCTCGCTCATATTCGCAAGCATGGCGGCGTGCGCCACAGTGGGGCGAATTTGTAAAATCAGGGACATCCGATTGTATTCATATCCTGTATAATTGAAGAAAACGAAGTATGCCAAAGTCTTCTTACACCTAATACAAACGTGTTTTATTCGTGACGAATTTCTATTTTATCCATTATTTTACGAGTTACAGTACTTTTACGTTTTTTACTATGGAGAAATTAGGACTTTATGGTTTTTCTCAAAATGCTTGCAGCCCTAAAGTATATAACTTTGTAAAAATCCTGTCCCCGTGCGTCTCCGTTTTTAATATATTTACATTTATAAATAATATTATTATGTTGTTCTAAAAATGTTATATTTAGATATGTTTTATTGTTTCTCTCATGAAAAAAAACCTCAACAACGTTGTTTACAAAACATTTAATACCCACGGCTCTGCCTGCGTGAATATTTTCTTATTTCTCGTATATTTACCATAATTCTCACTGCTTGAAGTAACTTAACGTGATGTTAAATGGCCTATAATTGATAGGAAGAATGAAGTTGTACGTAGATACATATGGAATCAAAATCAGGTGGGCAATTGTTCACTAATGAGCGAAAAGACAAGATTTTGTAAGAGTGTGAAGTAATGTGTTAATTCGATATATGAATAATTTTTGTTTAACGTAAACCAAATTAACAATAAAAAATATGATTTGGAAGTAAAATAAAAATTTGATGTACTTAACCCACAATTATAAACATGCCCAAAATACGCATATAATGTTCAACCCGTAAACAATGTATTATTCAAGAAATTATGGAACAAAGCGTGTGATTAAATAATTGTATGTATCCACACAAACCAGAGAATGCTTGAATATAATAAAATGTGACAATGTTTTTTTATTATATCAAACTTGTACTGACGGCACTAAATGTGCTTGGTAGCCATCTTGGTTCACACAATTAATCTAAAGCGTGGCAGAGTACTCATCTGTGGCGTCGCGGCCATACAGGCAGATTATATTAATCAGACTAACGCACATTTAAATTGCTGCTCCATCCTCAAAGGATTGGTATAGTGCAGTATCCTTCACTATGCTGGCATTCGTAAATTCAAATGGTAAATGGTTTTCAACATAGTTCTTACAGAAAAATCTAAGTTGTTATTCTAATATTTCGGCAGTAAGTGCTTTTGAGTTTTCTTATGACGGTGTTCATACCATTTTCTGGAAGTATTAGTTACATCGCATAGTGTCTGTCAGCTAACTATAGTATTTCCAGAAAATGGCTTGGGTCTTATCGCAGCTTCTTCTTTGTAATACTTTAAACCTCTAATCCGCACTTCTCAAAGTTTAGTTAAACAAATTATTATTAAAAAGGTAATTTTAATAATATAATACGTATAATAAATACGGAGATCTTGTCAGGTGGAGGCTGTGACTAAGGTTTGTCATAACCCCCAAATTCAACTGAATTGCAGTTAAAAGCCAGTGAAAACATAGACCTGAGAAAGATACTGGATCACTTGCAAAACATCTTGATGAAATAGAAAAGTTCAAACCGTTCATGGAAAAAAAATAGAAAACAATGTATCTTGAGTTGGCTGTATCGTTGAAACTTTGAAAACGATGACAAAATATAACACAGAGAGTCATTGCTATAGAAGTGGGTTCTTATTTATGTCCATTATGCTCCAAAGTAAAATGGGCAAAATTTCTATTCTAAAAGAAGTTTAGGAGTTCTGATGTATTGAAAGACTTGTTGTATTCTGAACGATTTATTAACCAGTGCTCGCATACTTATATGCTATGGAGCGGCCACGGCTTGCATAAATACGGAGCGCGTCGTGAAACACCTCTCATTTCATTGGCCGACGTCATGGCGGTGTCGCGCGCGCTGTGCGCTCGCTACAGAAGCAAGAATCCAGCTTCAAGCTCTTTTAGCCAGATGGAATGTCGACTCACTAGGCCGGAGTGAAACGCGTGCGTACTGGTAGAAGGGCGTATATTCACTGAATAAATGCGGGCGCACGTTTATAAGCATGCCGCCACACTCTTTTAGACCATACAGCAAGTAAGATTCTAAATGTTGTTAGCAGGGATCTAGTAGGAACTTATCAGACGCTGTTAGTATCTAGGGTGTTAATGACTCTAGATGGTCAGAGCACCTATAATCAACCACTTAATGGTGATGAAGAGGACGACAATGCATTGTCTTTTTTTTGGTAAATGTCTTACTCATTCAATTAGCCTGCGAATGCTAAGCGTTATGGAGTAATAAGACACCTTCATCAACTATTTTGTGTTTGTCTATTTCCTCAAGTTCGTGAACGAGACCACTAAAATAGTCAAAAATGAAATGGCAACCCTAGAGGCTGAAAATAAAATTTGTAGACTAACCAAAGGTACTCTCAACATACTATGGTGCCTTATGAGCGAATTTGCGTACTATTGCTGATCTATCAAGCAAAATTACGTTTGAAAACTCCCGGGTATAGGTTTGAGGAAAGCCTCCTGCCGACGGACACTTCCATATCCATTCGTTTGCAAAACGGTTCGTTTCCAAAAGCCTAACGTAAACTACAAGGGGGCGCTCTGACTACCCGCGGCGGGGCTGCTATTTTTCATAGTAAATGTTATTTACTACAATCAAGATAACTTTTAATACCGAATAACCATTACCAATTCTTACAAAATCCTACATCTGGCGTTGTTCTGTCCGTCTTTTCGCTTACAATTTAACAATTGATTTCCTGATTTGACTCCGTATGTATATATGTAAAGGTTCATTCTTCCTATCAATTATAGGCCATTTAACATCATGGCAAGTTACTTCAAGCGGTGAGCATTGGGGTTAAATGTAAGAGAAATTGGGAAAATACATCCACAGTTTTTCATCCGACATTAACGCGGGCGGAGCTGTCGGTATTTTAGGTTTTGTAAAAAACGTTGTGGAGGATTGTATTCATGGCAGAAACAATCAAATATATCGAAATGAAACCGTTTTAGGACAACATATTAAAAACATATATAAATGTAAATATAACAAACACGGGGCCGCACGGGGACACGATTTTAACAAATTTATATACTTAATGGCATGCTTAATTAATATTTAGTATAAAGAGCAAAGGCTCTATCAAGCATTTTGAGAAAAACCATTAAGTCCTCATTTGTCCATAGTAAAATAATGAAAAATTACTGTAGCTCTTAAAATAACGAATAAAATGGAAATTCGTCAAGAATAAAATACGTTTGTAATAGGCTGAAGAAGACTTTGGCATACTTCGTTTTCTTCAATTCTACAAGAAAATCGGATGTCCCTGATTTTACGGTTTCGCCCCACTGTGGCGGCGGTTGCAGCCACCGCGGTCGCTACCGAATTATTATTTCGGACGAAATGTTTTCTTGATTTATGTGTAGTAATATGTACGTTTGCTTGTAATAAGTAATTCCACGGATCTTTGTATTCCTTTCACTCCGATTTTTATACCTTTTGACCTTGGGTATCGGCATTTTGTCGCATTGCAAAGCCTGTAGATGGCGCGCACGCTCGGATGTCGAGTCGACCACAGACTGACAGGCAGTAGGGCAGCAGCGAGCGGATAGGGTATATATTACGTGGTACGCGGGGAAAAGCTGATGGTGCGTCTATTGCTTTATGTACGTCAATGCCTCAGGCTCTCGCGAGACAGACACATTTACAAAAGAGATCGCTCGTCGACGCGTATTATCCAGCCCGAGGCACATCCCTCCGTCTCCGCCCGAGCGACGAGTCCGGGTAAATAAACAAAATCATACATGAGCTGGTACACTCTTCACATATCTGCTGAGCTCGTAACCACGGCAGCTAACGTGCGTTTTCGACTGTACTTAAGTAACAATTTAATCTGTTAGCAAATTTTTAAGTTAACCTTACTTTATTAAAGAGAAGATTAAAAAGATTCGAGTTCATTATTATTTCATTTAATTTTACAAAGTAGATGTTTGGAAGGATAAATTAGTGAAAATTAGTTTTTGCAAAAATTAAATTCTAGGTAAATTTAGAGAAAAACAAATGGTCGTTAGTATTGTCTTCTTGCTTTCTTTTTACCCACATTTGGTGTAAAAAAATAAAACGTTCTGATACGGTTATTGATTGTCTGAGTTTTTTTTAAGTTGACCTGAATTAAATATCAATCTTTAATACAAACTTATTTGTATATGGTATGACTGCACTACACAATTTTTAGCTGTATTACGATACCGTTATGTCCATAGACTTGGGGTTTTTAATATAATTGATTTTTACTTACTGTTCTAACAAATAAGTCATTTCAAATCATAGCCTCGGTTGCTCAGTGTGCGACGCCTTGCGATTCGATATCCTGGGGAAGCACCTAAGCTCGGTTAGGTTCTAAATGGGTGACCATTTTCAACCGATGAGGCTGGCCGTGGTTCGCATTTTACGTAAAACTGTAGGTCTGTACCCTTCCTTACGGTGTAGGGTCAATCCCTCCCGGGTTGGCACCATCGCGTCGCATCGAATGAACGATAATCGAAGCGGAAATGGAAATTGTACGCGTTTTCCATCCAGTTCAATGTAGCCGAGCAATATAAGGCAGGTCCTGGCATGGCACCCAGTTCCCATGTGGTGTGTTAGGCTAATATCGGACGGTCAGTTAGGTATTAGCCATCCATGTCCAGTTGCATAAATATATATATCTATATCAAGAATAATCCAAATCAGTCAAGACAGTACAATTTTATGAGCAAACAAAGACAGAACAAATAAATATAATAGAACTACAAACCTCCTCCTATTTTAAAAAGGTTGATAAAAATTAAATGAATCGACCAAAGTGCAAGTTCACTGCCTACGGGTGCTAAGCGTTCTTTTCGATGACGTAGACAAACGTGTATGTATAGCGTAATTTCATGCCCTATTCACGTTTACACAAATCTTTGTTGAAGGATTGACTGCAATGGACTATCGTGACCGCGCGTCTTTACTAGTTCAGTGCAGCTAGTGTGTCCATGCGCAGCCTGCCTGTGTGACCGCAATATTTGAAGTTGACGTAACGTTTATATGCAAACCATCTCTAATATAAACTGTTACTTTTTCCCAAAATACTTTTGCTCACAAATGAAACAAAAAACGTTTCATAAATATCTGATTTAAGGGCATTCATTTTTACAAACGAAATTTTAGTCTAAAATATATCGTAAACTATAATGTAACATGCGTTTAATAAACGCTAGTATCAAAACGCAAAACGGACGCGCTGCTTAGTGCGGGCGGGCGCCTGGGTTCAACATGCCATTTATGCATGCACTCAGAGAAATCCGTTTACTTCTGCTTTCACCATTTCGCAAGTTTGAGCAACTCCCTGATATTAGAGTATGTTTGTCCCTGTTTGTCTAAAAGCAGTAGCGTGATCTTTCACTTAAAATGGAAGCTTTATGCAACTGAGTAAAAGTTTTTTAAGATGCAAGAGAGCCCGGGTCCTCACTGGTTTATTATGACGCTTTTAGGTCGAAGTGCCGTTAATTTATTTAACAAATAGTTTAATTAATCAAAAACGGTAATTTCGTAACTATTAAAATCAAAGATATAAAACATGAATATACTGTAAGACTGGAATTGAACTAGCAAGCATACCTTTCGCAAGCATTGCGTCTACCAATTCCACCACACGCTCTATACCCATAAATTGGAAATCTCCTGCAGTCCCGCCTCCCGTAATATCGTCCTGCTAACACCTCTCACCTCTTTCTTTAGTTTTTTATGCAACCTGACATAAATGGGTAATACCACTCAACTAGCCAACCATAACCATAGGCACATACCTATTAATATAACTATCTTTTTTTTTTTCTTTCTCTTCATTGTGTCAAATAACTTTAAAGTTTTAGTCTAAAATGTAAAAATGTAACTACCTATGTTTTGTTACCTGTGCTATGTTACCTGAATGTTTGTATAATCGAGTGTTATAAGAGGAATAAACGAAGTATTATTATTATTATTATTATTTCCAAAAGAATTAGGTGCCATACAAGCCTTTCCTTTATGAGCACGGTTACAATTTAGTGGATGGAAACACGGACACATTTTCATTGCCGCTTCAGCTATAGTTTTATTCAATCCAAAGCCCGGGCGGGCTTAACCCTACCACCTAGTAGAGAACGGGGGCGGTTTGAAATGCGTTCCGAACCATGGAATACCTCGCATTCGTAACGGAATGCACTTATTTAACTCAGAAATGTATCCTTGTCTACACATCAGATTCGTCGAAAAAAGCGAATTCGGCGAAAAAGTATAGATTACTATAAACATAATACAGAAATTAAAGTAACTAAATACCACTAAAAATAGAAACGATACTTACAATAATAAAGTTACATACCATCAATTTATTGTTTGAAATAAAAAGGCAAGGTTTCCCTTAAAGATTGAGCTTTTATTATAAAACCTTATCAGTTCTATAATCTATAGTCCTCAAATATTTCAACCGTAATCTTGTCAGAATGATATTGGCTATTCCGAAAATGTTATCAAAGTGCGCCACCAGGCGGTGGCGGGCGGCGCGTTGAGACGCCCAGACTGAAAGGGAATGCATAATGTCGGTCTGGCCGCAGCCTCAGAGCCCTGCATAAACGATCATGAATACCAAGGAGACACTTCAATGAAGCTGCACTTAAACGACTCGCGCTAACGAAGACGTATCGCGGTTGCTGTGCTTTTAGCGCGAGACCGAACAATAGGAGATAGAAATTTGGCCGTAATATCCTGTAATTATTAGCATCGAATATGCAAACGCGGTTTCGTCTCCGCTCACAGATATATCTGGCGTTCCAATGCGTTTGCGGTTGGACACTGTTTGGAACTCTGTTCCTTATCGAGCCTTTGGCGGACGAGGGCTAGACGAACGTTGTGTCCTCGACACTTTCGCTGTCAAAGAGAAGGTGGCACTGACACTTTTTACCTTGACGAAAGTACCAGGGCTACAAAAAATGTTAGGAGATGTTTTTTAATTCTGTAACACTGTAATATGGGGCCCCTGTTTGTGTGACCACGTAGCTTTCGTTTAATTTTTAGAATCCCCCCTCAATTTATATGGAATTTTATTAATATAAAAATCTCGGCAACCGTACTAGGACGGCAGAAATTGTTAGGTGTTATTTTATTGTGGCATCTATTTCTGAAATCGAATTAATTCGCCAGTTTCCATTTTCTGTTGCTCTCCACTTGTTATTTATTTCTCTTAATTTTTTTCTCTTTGATATTCATCACATTTTAACACATATCGTAAAAGTTTTTTTTTAATATTTGTAAATCTTAGGTTTAAAATAAGGTTCACCCTTATTTTAAACTAGAAGCGCTAGAATTCTATCAATGAATATTCGAAGCATTTGACATATCAGCATTTAGCTTCTAAAAAGGTTGCGCGGCTGTATATTTCCCGCCACGACTTCCCTATTCCAAGTCGGACCCAGCCAGGCTGATTTCCAAGTCGGACCCAGCCAGGCTGATTTTGCATTTCGTATAAGTTTATTTTCGGATTGTTATTCACTGGATTAATCAAGTCGTCGGATCCATAGACCTAGCATAGCGAGCTGTGCTTACAAGACGAAAAAAGCGTGGGAGTGAGACGTCAACTCAAGTACCACTACCTCGAGTTAGAGGGAGATGGAACACATCTGCCGGATTAGATTACTTCTGAAATCATTATCATTAGAGTCGCGCCCATCGAAAGTGAATTGTTTTTTGAGATATCTTTATGATTTCTCTAGTTTTTCTGTAAGAAATCACGGTGACCTTTTATAGATAGTTTAGTGATCGGAAGTAAAAAACCCGGACAAAAACCCTTTTTTGATGGAAAATAACTCACTGATTCTTTGTCGATCACATTTCTTAACTTTTCCTCAATATTTGAAAGTAAAACTTAAAATATAGCTTCGGATCATTATTTTGAAGCTATGTACACAGCGACTTAGAAGAAATTTCATTACGTTTTGTATGAAACGATTTTGATCTCATCCGTCAGTTGACTCTGTATGTGTTTACATTCTAAGCCTATGGTCGGATCAATCAGTTTAGTCTACCAGTAGATTATATAAATTACATTGACAATAAACTGCGTAACAGTTGAATCATATTATAAAAGTTGACTTTTATCGAGTGCATATAGGTTGTTGCAAATACAAATGTATATAAAAATAATTATGTGGATATTTAATTTTGGGTATTTACCTACGTGCATATTCAATTATGATGCGACATTACTGTTATCTCATTAATTTGAGTTTCAGCCACATCTACATTTTGAAACATTGTATCATTTTCAAAATCTGATTACTATGCTTCAAAATGTAGACGTCACTGAAACTCAAATGAATGCATATTAAATATCAAAGATAATGATTTCTGATTATAACTTTGGCTTTTGATGTGCCAAACGGAAATGTAAACCTGCTAACGGATAAGTCGTCGAAAGAGAAGGCCTCTTTGTGTACAAGATTTGCATGGGGTGGAGTCACTTTGATGGTCCGATTTCCTCATTAAAGCCACGCGGGCGCTACAAATAGACATATTCGTAGCTTTGGTGCCATCATGAACGTATCCCATGTCGGTAGGTTTCCAAATATATGGATCGGAAAATGTTTTTCTTGCATCGATTGAAATAGGAGTCTTAAGCCCAGCATTACACGAAATTGGCTCGGGCTCAGGTGTGGATGGGCTTGCCAGGTCTGAGTTCAAATCCCCGCTCTGTTCACGCACCACTAACTTTCTCTTTTTGAGTTGGATAAGTGAATTTCGTCACGAATTCGAGCTGTTTCATGGTTCGGAATCAATGTAACACCATGTAATCCATGTTCACCTCCTCCTACATGTGCTACCATCGCTTTGGATAAAAAGATCTTCGAAGCGGCAATGAAAATTTTTCCTTGTTTACCATCCAATTGAATGTGGCCGTGCTCTCATAAAGGGAAGGTCCTGTCATGGCACCTTATTCCTTCGGGAATGCGAGTTGTCACCTTTTATTGGCTCTATTTGGTATCTTCATATTGGATGAAAAGATGATCGAGGCGGTGATAGAATTTAGTCGTGCCCTTAAAGGTAAGGTCCTGCGTAAGCACCCGATTCCTTCGAGAATGCAGGGCGCAGGTCTTATGTTAGAGACATTAGATTTCGTATCAGCTATCAATGTTATGTATAGTTACATTAATTAGATTAATAATCCCTATTTTTCATATTGTCGGGTCCTATATTAAGTCCCACAAAACGTCAGCTAGTCTCCACCCAATATTTTTTCGATGAATTTTATTCTCTACATTTTTATTTACAGTTTTAGGAGAAGATAATATAAATGTAATTATTATTAAAAGTTCACATAGTTGTCGGCTGTGATAGAGCTGCCGAAATAGGCTCTGCCCGTATCCCGGCTAGTATTTTTTTTTACCAAAAATGCATTTTACAAACAGTTTGATTCATAACCCCCACACTAGGATTCCCTGTGTTGTGGGGGATATTTTCCTTAAGTTTACCATATCAACATTTTCAGAACAAAGTATAAATATGAAAAAAGCTAAGTAATCAACGTGAAATATATAAAAAAAAGAAAATGCAATAATACTGCATTATAATACTGCATTGCAAATAAAAAATAATGCAATAGTTGAGTCATTCAAGGGACAGTGAGTGTATTATGTCATCCTGTATTTTTTCTCTTCGTACGAAATTATGAGAAATGTAATTTTAATTACTAATGCTTTATATCAAGAATTATGTAAAGAAATAAAAAAAATGGTAAAATTTAACAAAAGCTAATAATAATAATCATAATTTTTTAACCTCAAAACTCTTTGAACATAGACAACGGATCCACCTACGTTTTAAATACAAGGACACATGGAACTTAAACTGATTATTTGGTCCATAAACAATCCTTACGAAACAGTGCCTCTGCATCGTTACATAGCGAAACATTCTGTTCCGCAGGAACCCCTAACGAAGAGGAGGTGCCTTTCGTTGCAGACCTTTGTGTTTCGTCAGACTATTAAGTCTGGTATGAAGTGGCAGCCCGGCGGGTCGGCTAGGAATGCACGAGTCTTGTTCCCGCTATCGTTTCGGTACCGGCGAGCGAGCATGGAAGCACGGGAGTAGCAACACAATTTCGTTTGTATGGGCGCGGCTCGGCATAGCCACTTTTGCATACAAAAATCGGCTAAGTAATTACGCTTACGAATACGCTTTCTTTTGGAACTGAATAACCGTTTTTGGATTAAAGAAATGGCACTCACGAATGCCATAAATTTGTTTATTATAATGACACATGTCTTAAATCAAAGATACTGCTACGTAAAAACTAAATCGTTTCAACCAATTCTAAACGCAGTCGGAAGAGCGATTTACTTTTTCTTCGGCTCGTATTGCACAAGCCTTCAGAGACGTGGATTAAAACAAGAGCGATTGCACTCAAGAGTGCAAGACATTTCGATTACGCCTCTAATCCCGAAGACATTCGGCGCGGCACGTGCTCCGCGCGGAACCCTTGCGACGCGGGTTGGATGCGATGTGTCGACCACGAGCCGGTTTAGTCACTCCGACAGACTCGAATATCCAGAGTTCCACGAGGAATATAAAGAAAAATCACATTTCTGGGTACATTGGTTCCGAAAATTGGTTGTTTGTAGTACGTAAGTAATGTATCAAACTTTTGAAACGATTTTGATAAAAACAATATGGGACCACCTGGAAGTATATATACCCTTTCGAACAAAAAAATAATTTTACAAATCGGTTCACGGGTCTTCGAGTGATCTTAACATACATAAAATAAAAAGATTCCGACGAATTGAAAACCTCCTCCTTTTTTTGAAGACGGTTAAGAATAAGATTGATTGGTTATCACAGAAGCGAAAGGCTTGCATCAAGTAAAGCCTAGTTTTAGATTTGAGGTTGTGACAGCAACAAATTGCATGTACTTCTGCAATTATTTTTTAAAAAGCTAGGGAGAACTTTTTTTTAAATTAATGATATATTGATGGATGCAGTATAGCGGCAGTCGCGGTAGTGCGACAATGCTATTTAAGAGCGGAATAAGAGCAAATAGCATTCAGTTTGATAAGAACGTGATACCGCATTTAATAATATTTAAAAACAACTACAACGAATTTCGATAATTCAAAAAGTTAATATGTAGATTGATGGTCTAGCTATAATTTCAAGATAAAACTGTTAGTATCTGGTGCCATATGTTCCCAAATTTGACAAAGATTCATAAACTTTCATAAAAAAGTTGAAACGTAGAACATGAGCGTCAGATATTTAATATAGACGTATAAACGTTTCGAATATAGCTGGGCACAGCAAAAAAGAACTGGCAAAAAATATCGCTAGATTTTATTTTCAACGTCCACTTTAAGTTTTCAGAATCATTGCCATTGCTTACAACGTGCAAGTTATTGGTTTCTGTTTATGTAAATACATTATTTTGATTAGTTATTACATAAACAGTAAGAAATTTGGTGATAGGAGAGAACCGTCTCTTAAAATCATATTTGTCTGACCAGTGACAACCTAGCATATGCATCCCCACAAGAAGTACACACCGAGGTCTGAAAATCCAAGCGAGCCAGGATTAGCCAGATCTAGACGGATCGAGCCGTCAATACCCTTGGTCTAGAAATAGACAGCCTTTAAGTCTAGGAGTTTTAACTGATTGAGCTGAAAACTGATTTATTGCACTGGAAATGCTTAGGTCAATTATTTCAAACTTGAATATATTAGGGCTCGTTCGACATCGAATATCACTCGGAAACATTTTCCTGTGTAGCCCCCAGCCGCCAAATCCGCGATAAGTGAAATTGTTCCAACGATAAAACAGTTATGAAACTATAATTGAACCTAAAACATAGCAATGAGAAATTAAATAAAATAGTGAAACTCACCACTTACCTACCCTGTTACTAATAACCCCAGATGATCATCTGAATAGTTATACAATATTTTGTCCCTTTCTCTCGAATTTGAAACTGCATGTCAAAACAAAACATTGTATAACTAAACAGATAATGATCTGGGTTTATTAGTAACAGGGCTAGTTTACCGCCAGTGTATGCTACAAGCTAGCCCCCCTATTTGACGAACGAGGTGACCAGCTTGCGTGCATAGTGACAAATTAGGCCTCTAGGTCGCTGCATTTCGTCACGACGAAATACGAAATGCCATGTAATGACCTCCCCGCAATGTTTGTTTGATACATTATATGCTTTTCAGTTGCTTTAAAGTAGCTTCATAACTAGTGGCTCTTGACATAGCGAGTATTTCTTTGCATAGCTTAAAACAGAATATATGTTCACCGCGCACCTTTAAACCGAATCCTAGATTTTTCGTTATTTTCTCACACTCACGCTTTAAAAACAAACGTTTAATGACATATTTGATTTTTTTTAAAAGGCCTGTTATAAAAAAATTAAACAAAAAAAATTACATTACAAACGACCAAAAAAACCCTATAATCATCGAATCGATTTTGGAAAATGACGCCACTACCACCAGTTGGCAGTTGGCCGATGGCCCCACATAAAAAAAAACATATTAAATCGGCTTACCGCTGTGCTAAATTTGGTGCTTTTATCAAAAAGGATACAGAATATTAGCTGATCCGCTGTACTATTCTTTATTGACGGACTGTCGATACTAAAAAGCTTTTTTTGAGTCGCGACGTAAACTATTTTTCAAAATTCTTTAACCTAAAATATACAACCATATTATAAAATCCATCCCATATTTAGGCATAAAAAACCTCACACGCGGAAAAAAAACTCCATTGCTGGCTAATTGATGCAGGGAGTCAAGAGTGTGAACAAGCCCTTACTTTTATATTACAATAAAAAAACCATAGAAAAAAACATGATTACACTAACACCTCGACTTACACTATCAAAATACTTATTTAATGTTACGTAGTTTACTCTTTATCTTATATTATAATCGAATATTTTATTTATATATTACTTATTTCATACATAATATACAGAAGACGCCATCTTAACTTAAACAAAATGTTTATTTCTAGCAAACCATTTCACCACGGGCCAACCGGTCTATCGGAATGGTGTTAATCCACTTAGATATAGTTAAATGCGAATACTGTATTTTGTATGATTATGGATATGAATAAATAAATAATAATAATAGTTATAATAATTGGATTTGTCCCAGGTGGGACCTCCCTAAGGTTAAATAAAGTTTTAGGTTTATATTTTTTAAGGCTACGATTTTGTATGTTTTTTATTAGATAATATAAACCTAAAATTAGTTAAACAAATATATAAAGTGAATAATAATAATAATAATGAAAAAAATATTTTAAAAAATCGATCTGATAATGTCGTGATATAAGATTTGATGTTTCCGTTCATGCGGTAGGTTGTACTTTATCGCGTGCGACCGTTGAATGTGTCGCCTTCTTTCAACACGTCAATCCCTCAGTACAGCGGCGTTGCCCGCTCGCGTTATTTCATCCATGGCTGGAAACATTTCGCTTGGGAGTCACGTGACAACACTTTGAAATAAATAAAGGTCTAAAATTAGCCTCACCGTCACGTGACCAACATTTACAACCAATTTTATTATGCGTTTACCACCGGTATACGCCAATGAAGAAGAAAGAGCTAAAAACATGGTTTTTAGGGTTCCGTACCCAAAGAGTGCCAACAGAACCCTATTACTAAGCCTCCGCTGTCCGTCCGTCCTTCCGTTCGTCCATCCGTCCGTTCGTCCGTCTGTCACAGGGCTGTATCTCATGAACCATAATAGGTAGGCAGCTGAAATTTTCACGAATGTGTATTTATTTTTCCGGCATAACAACATGTGGTGAAGAATGTATTTCTACACCTCCATGATTTCACCTAATAATAGAATGATGGCTCCAAGTACCCGATATCGTAGTCCTGCTTCGTGAATTGTTGAAAATTGATACTTATTTAATCCTAAGTTCTAAAATCTACCTTTTGTCGTTAAATTAAATTATTAAAATGATCACAATAAACTCGAAATCTGGTGACTTGTGAATTTAATAAAGAAATTGGGTATGTTTTCAGAAAGAAAATTCTTTAGGCTCTACTACTAGATAATTGACCAAACAGCGAAAATGTTGAGATAAACTGGGAATAACGTCATAAAACATGCACAAATCGAATTAAAACAGGAATTTTACTTACTTATGATTTCTAATTCGTAAAGAAAATTTATTCGTCTTAACCAAGTGAAAATGTACAATCTTCAGTTGCTTGTGAGCAGAAAAGTGGAAACATTTTTCTAAATTAGTTACCTCGCAGGTAACAGAATTCGTGTTTCATTTCTCCCAATGAGCACGGGAGAGAATGAGAGAATCCATTTTGCGGATGAAAAAAATATGAGGATCCTGATGATCAAAGTCTTCTTCGAGCTGCGAATAAAACATTTTCTTTTCTGTTCAAAGGGAGAGAACGGAAAGTAATTGAATTTTTTTTTAAATATACAAAGCAAAGTGTTTTTTTTCCAAAAGTGAAGCGATCTTTAAAAATAAAATGTTTTTGTGCATATTTGGTTTTTATTGCTTTTTATTATCAATTAATTCATCTTCTTTTTCTTCAATTTATTCAGATTAAATAATTAAAACTTCCGTTGGAAAATAATACATTTTTATATATTTAGAATCCTTAAACACATTATTTTTATATGCTCCATTTAAAACAGTGGTTCCTAATCTTTTAGTGAAGAGGGACCATTTGACAAAATGTATGTCTTTCCATGGAAACATAAGTGTTTATTTTTTATTTTTTGAAGCGCAGAGAACCCCCTGCTCGCATGGATGTCGATGAAAACAGAATTGGTGACGCTAAGCAATTCTTCTAATTTTCACGAACGAAATTGCCTTTTGGTTCGAAAAATCTTCAAGATTAATTCTTGTGTCAAATGTATTTTTAAAATTTCTTAAAATTTAACTCTCTTTCGAAACTACACAGTTTCAGAACTATAGCATTTAGTATGTAAGCTTATCTAAACGAATTGGATCTGTAATCACGGATCAACATCCTGTCAGAGACAAAAGCGCTTTTTTATGTAACTGGGGATGGATTTCTAATACTACACCGGCCGTCATATGTGGCCAAAACACCGCATGGCCGTATGAGGTTTGCCAAGGAATGTCAAGCGGGGCATATTTGACCATATTTGCACAACACAAGTTGATCCACAGGGTGTGTTGCCAGAGAAAACACGACGCCAGGACGCTTCGATGCCTCGCCAGAATTGAAGGTAAACACATATCGGTGACTAGGAAATTTCACGCGAGCGCGTACATTTTAAAAATAATGAGTAACCTGTAATGCTCAATAGATATTATTATTATTAAGTCAATTTATTCAATCGCTCTAGTTAAGTTTTATAATGATTAGGGTTCCGTAACCAAGGGGTGCCAACGGGACCCTATTACTAAGCCTCCGCTTTCCGTCTGTCCGTCCGTCAGTCCGACCGTTCGTCCGTCCGTCCGTCCATCCGTCCATCCGTTCGTCCGTCTGTATCACATGAACAGTAAAAGGTAGACAGTTGACATTTTCATAGAGTATGTATTTCTGTTTCCGATATAACGAACAATAATAAATTAATAATAATTATAATTATATTAAAATTAAAGGGGTCCCCATGTAAGCAACGTGATTTTTTTTGTTTCAAATCTTGTATGATGGAATGGAACCCTTCGTGTGCGAGTCCGAATCGCACTTGTTATTCAAATTTAGGATTAAATTTGATGATCGAACACCGAGGCACTGAACATCCGAGATATTCCGTGAATCAGTTTATGTGTCTGAGTACCAAGTTCTCCCGCAATGGAAGGTGGCTTGATATCAAAAGAATGTTGAGCTCTAGGAACAGTGAGAATGACGCGTTGAACTGTGTGGATTCCGGGATTTAAAAGAAAACAAGTGGTTCCACTGAATTTCACTGAGGGAGGTCTTGGTACAAAACCTAGTTTAAACTTGCGAAAATATGACGACAGTTGGTGTGGTATAAGCCATCCATAACTAGTTGAAAAACAGACCTTGTCACTGCTTCGTTTCGGTCGTCTACTTATCTTTTACTTACTAGTATCCATAAATCTCTACACATATCCTTCATTGCACGCATAATTTATGTTTTAGCTGCAATTTCTCTGTCGATTAATCAACTCATGTATTCCACGTCTACATACAAAATACATCTAATAAGTAGCTCATTAAATTGTGACTCACATATATGGTTACTACAATTGTATTTATGTTCCTTGTAAAGAATCTACAACAATTCTAATTTTGTTATTTTTGAGAAAATATTATTGCTTGCTTCAAAACATGGATCTCTGCTTACTTCCCACGAAAAGGCTAATTTCTATACCACATTTATTTATTTATTTACATTTATTTATTTACTCTTTGATACATACATGTAAAGGGCGAGCTTATCGCTAAAAAGCAATATCTTACAACTATTTATGTTACACTCTTTTGTGAGAAATTGCCACTAAACAAAAAACTAATTCTGTATTTTTGTTGGTTGTTTGTGCAAACAAACTGTACCTGATTTAAATGAACGAAAAGAACATTGTCTCCCGAGGCCTGTCTGTTTGCTTGACCCATTTCTTAATTTGGACATAAAGAGTAATTGGACAAAAGCGAAGTCCGTGGGTTCCTGAAAAACCCAGATCAATCAGTGGCCTCAGGGGAACTGATGCTTCTTTACCAGCCGCAGGACAGCATTTATAGACCGATAGATTCGTAAATTTATTATAATTTAATACGTATAAAAATATATTTTTATCAAAAAACTGTTTTAATCGCTGGAGCTTTTTTGGTATTTTATTTTTTTCTTGCATGCCGATTTGTGCAACATGTTTTTTTGTAAATATCTACTTTGTTTATCTCCTATAACCAGCTGGTGGTTAGAAAGGCACAGTAATTCAGATTTTCTCATTGTATGAAATGTTAAAATATAACAAATCCGAGTGTAGTCTTTGTCTATGGATGATGAATAAACGTTACAATACTCAATTTTTAGCTAGCTGGCTGGGTGTTAGGGATAGTAGTGGATTTTTGATAACACTTTGGTCAACAAATTGAGGTCCAGTTTATCCAGTACTATCCGTAATAGATGTGAAACTGTCATGCGGGCTTCGATATGGACCAGTTGGATTAAGGTGAACCCATAGACTATCCTGGGCGTAACAAAAGTATCTTATATGTATCGAGCGTGTAAAACATCAAGTTGCTTAGGTGAAATGTAAAAACCGGCCAAGTGCGAGTCGGACTCGCACACGAAGGGTTCCGTACCAGCGTAGAAAAAAAAACCAAAAAAATCACGTTTTTTGTATGGGAGCCCCTTTAATTTTAGTTATTTTTTAATCTTACCTATTTGTTGTTATAGCGGCAAAATAAATACATACTCTGTGAAAATTTCAGCTGTCTACCTGTTACGGTTACTGAGATACAGCCCTGTGACAGACGGACAGACGGACGGACGGACGGACGGACGGACGGACGGACGGACGGACGGACGGACGGACGGACGGACAGCGGAGGCTTAGTAATAGGGTTCCGTTTTCACCCTTTGGGTACGGAACCCTAAAAACGACTAGATGATTATTTTAATGTATTTTTGGATTGAATATTTCGGCTATTGTGTTAACGTTATTCAAGAAACATACTCATCTAGAAAATACTTGTCATTGCTAACTAATTTAACAAATACTCCTTTAAATTAACTTTTTTTAAAAACCGGTCATTCAGAGTTTGTGATGTAGATGATGTTTTTATAAAAATGCCACCGCCTCTTGGACTAGCCGGAAGAGTCTCGGAATAATTTCTTCGACTTGAACATAAATCTGCCATCGGAGAGCCCGTAAATTCTATTTCTCAATGGCTTAAGGCGCGATAATAAAACGCTCCAAGCGAACTACCACAATGAAAACTTCCTGGTTACATAGCCCGGAGCAACGAGTATCCTGGAACCATTGCCTGGAACGAAAACGCTATTAAACACATTCATATTTTTTAAGGTTTAAAAAAAAAAAATTAACCTTATTATGGGTGCCATGTCTCATTCCAGAGAACCCTCTAGATTTAGTCACTATGCTATCCTTCACTGTATTCTTAACGGTAATGCTGCAATACACACCTTTCTTTTATTTATTCTTTATTATGAAAAAATATATCTATACATACATCTTAAACGAGAGAGCCATGCATACTCTGCTATTTGGAATGCCTCGCCACAGGTCTGCTCATTACTATCAATGACCCAGCTCAACCGAATGTCCCTTCTGCGCTTTAAGGCGTGGATTGAACAGCCCATGGTGTCGCGCGGCACGTCCGTCTGGAAAAGCGGCGTGTGGGGACATCGGGCTGTGTCGGGGCTTTTAACCTTATTACCTGATTCTGTCCCTAACCCCTCAAGCAGACGCGAATATTCAATGGAAGTCATTGTCGGGTTTCTTCGGTTTTTGCCGAGATTTCTCTATAAAAATATCGTTATTTGTCTAAAAGGGAACGTGATATTCGTTTATATTTTTAATTCCTAATTCCAGTTAGTTTCGGTTTAACAAACTGACCAAATACTTTAATATCATGAACATTTTACAGGCAATATGAAATTTAATCTATCTCATGCAATTCTTAATACTTCATTAAATTATATAAATTTCTTACTTGTATTAACTTTAATGTTGTCAACAATGAAATAGGTACCAGAAAAAAAGATGGGCAAACTTGTGCCAATAATATGAAAAACAAGTTTTTAAGAAAATACATATAATAACGTGCCCATTTCCGCTCAGGGTAGGCAGAGATCATTAAGCGCCATACAGAACTACTCGTAGGATCGCACACTCTACGTATCCTGCATTTCTTTGGTTTTTACCTTGATATACCATACCTTGTTTTTTCTTCAAAAACCATATCATCTCTTCAATAGAATTGTGTCTAGAGCAAGTTTTTATTTAGTTCTATTTCGAAAAATCATGGATTAAATTATTTCAAATAATTTATCATTTTGACCTCAGAAAAATCTAGTGTTTGTCTACGATAGTTATTTGAAAACATTACCAAGGCCTTGGTTGCTGCTGCCGTTATTAATAAACTTTATCTTCGATAGCCAATTTCTTTCCACAGCCATAATTCAGGCTTCTTGCCAATAAAGTTGCAGAGGCTTTCAATCAATATCTTCCCCGTTAAACCCTTTATAGCCCAGCTCCAGCACAATCGTCCGCCAGATTACCTCCCTCACTAGAGTTTCCTGCGTTCGACGGTCCGACGTGCCGCCGGCGCGACGCGTCCGCCGCACCGCTCCACACTCGGAAGAGTGCTTTCGGAAAGGCAGCGTGAGGTTGGGGTAGAGAGAAGAGACTTTGTTGGATAATACCTGGCGAGTTTCTTATCTTCGTATATTATCTTCAATTTAAGATTTACAAAAAATGATAAAGATTACGATTTTGATGTGAATTTTAATATTCGTTTTTTTTTTATGCGACCCGACATGGATGGCTAATACCACACAACTACCGTTATGATATTAGCCCAATACACCACATTCCCGAAGGAATTTGGTGCCATGCCAGGACCTTCCCTTTATGAGCACGGCTACATTGAACTGGATGGAAAACACGGACAATTTTTCATTGCCGCTTCGACCATCTTTTCATCCAATGCGATGGTACCAACCCGGGCGGGCTTAAACCCTACCACCTAGTAGGGGAAGGGGTCCTACAGTTTTACATGGATTCCGAACCATGGAGCAGCTCGCATTCGTGATGAGAATGCACTTATCGAACTCTGAAAAAGAAAGACAGTGGTGCATGTCGGTATTGAACCCAGGTCTCTGGTACGCTAGGCCAGTCCCCGCGCCACTAGGCTACGAGCCGCTTATTTTAATATTTAAGGAATGTATTTCCTGCAAGCCGCCTGCATGATAAATGGAGGGTTAAAGAAAAAAGTCCGGAAACTCATAATGAACCTTTTAAAGAAAAGTTAGTACACAAACATTGTACATTTTTAATATTGTTCCATTTGGGGATATTTTTTTAAAAAATTTAAAAAACTATTACGAATAACTCTAATGTCGCGAGTATCATTTGAAAAATGTTGGTTTTTGTAATCTTTTAAATGAAAAATTGTGTTCGGATGCAACAATATTCTGTTCGAATATCAAGGAGGACTATGCTAATACAATGTGTTTTTCCAGCTTATAATGCTTACTACTTGGAAGAAATAACGACAAATATAAAAACAATGGCTATTGTGACGAATTTTTCTAGGAAGCAGTGTTGCGCCTAGTAAATGAACTTCAATAATTTCGTGCGGATATACCTGAAGTTATATAATAATAAATTTGAGCTTTATAAGTTTATTCCTATCCGAGAAATTAACGTATAACTGAGTGTCACCTAGCGTAGTACGCTGTCTTAATTTTTTATCATTTCATGTATTATGCTTTCACCGCTCACTGACTGTGAGTAAGTTAACACCAAATTGCAACCGCTCCGTCGAAGCGGTCATGCTCTGTGCTCTAGTTAAACTCAGAATATATGGTTTCGGAGTTAGCGAAATGCGCTATGATGTTTGGTATAGAATTTTCGTATAGTTTTGATACCTTTGGTTATTTAACGATAGGTTGTATTGGTCAGGATTGCGTGATTTCCTAACCACGCTTGTTAATCACGATAAAGCATCCGAGATAGCAAGGGCGGTTGCAGCAAGTTTGTTGATCTGTGATTTTAACTTATTTCGTAAAATTTGCCGGAGCATGTTTGTTTCAAAATTATTTTAAACTTGTCAAGATAAGGATCGAGAAGGATGTTGTACATAGTTTGTTTTAACATTTCTGCAAACTTGTCATGTTACATTTTCGTCAATAGATGGCGCTAGCTGACTTATATTTAACACTGGTGAATACACCAAAAGTGTTGCATAAATTTTTGGAAGTGATAATTGAATAACATTTCAATTCGTTAAGAGAAAGGCTGGGAGAGCATAGCCTCCAAGCAAACAATGTTTTTTGACATCATTGTAGTTCTGATCAGATCAGAACCTACAATTAAACATTTCACTACGAAGTATATTATAGGTTTTTTGTTATGATAAACATTACACAAGGTTGATATGTCACCATTGATACTCTTTTGTTATGATGAACATCTCGCAATTTCGTCGGGTGTAAACTAGAAAGTTTGATTTAAACTTGACGCAAGTTCACTGACTTGCCATGGCAAATGTGTAGCAAACCTTTATGTTTGTCGCTTCGATCTTGTGGCACGTCGAAAACAAGTTTACATTGCTATCTGGGATGAAGTTAGATGGAAAATATGTGTATTTTATATTCATTTTATTTAAAAACCTAGGGAGGTCCTATGTGGCCAAAATATTATATCGCCAATCTAAACTGGTTAGTGAGAAACCTCAGAACGATTCTCGTATTTTAAAGTAGAACTTTCATAGTTAAAAACGTAGCAAAATATAAAAGTTTGACTTTTCCAGATAATAAAGGCACAACAACTTCATCGATGTGATTCCGAAGATTGATTATTGATTGACCCACTTAACTATTTTTAAGTGAGTCTGAAAGGGATCAGCTGAGTACACACCCATTCAGTTCAGCACTTTCTCTAATCTACGTACACAGAGCAGGGTCCGCGCCTACGAATTTGAATAGGAAAAAAATATTATTATACATTTTATGTAGGCTTTGTTTCTGTTAGTCTATAGCTATTATGTAATATTCATTATTGATTTTTTGTGTACGTTGCGCTGAATAACTGATCGAATTTTTATTGAAGGAATTTAATGAATATTGTAATAAATTGAATACGAATAAGAGTAATGTTCCATGTTTTCAAAACAAAAAAAATCTACCAAGGCCACCTCACCAATAATAGTACAGGGACAAGTTTTTCTAGAAACAATCTCAAGAGATAATATTCGCTTATTTGTGCTTACAGAATCACCTCCTGGACTTAATGTGGCGCGCGCTGACCACCACAAGTATCCAGCGGTGCCATTTCCAAGTCACTCGCCGCTTTAAGGAGGTCAGTGCATTTAAAAGCAGTGCCATAGCCTGCTGTATTGTTTTGTGTTTGTGTGTGTGTTACAAGCCGTGAAGTAGGATTAGCAGCGTCCCATTTTCAGGTAGTGGTAGGCCTACCGATATCTTAGCTTTGTATGAAGGCTCTTTCTATCTTATCGAGCTGAGGTCAAAATATTATCGAAAGACGCTGATTCTAGCCTTGTTCTTGGTATTAATTAGCCTTTTCTTACTTAATTAATGTAACTGTATCTTTTAGCAATAGTTTTTATGAGTGAATGATCATAAATTGTTTGCTATTTCGTGATTGGAATTAATGTAATTGTAATTAATCATTTTATGAATACGTTATAATTAATTTGTTACTGTGAAAAATGTGCATTACTTTGAGAGTGGAGCTAAAATAAAATATATGTATTATTTATATTTAGTTTATTGGTTCTTATTTTCTAAGCACAAATATCTCCAAACATAGATAGATATTCAAACATTCATTTTCAATTATTGACGCAACTACCTAAGACACAAAAAATATAATATTTACTACATATAATCTGCAAACATATACAACTGTACATGTCATCACTTGAATTAATGTTTTCATTAGTAAACATTATTTAGTAGAAAAATTTTGTTATTTGCTAGATATATCTACAAAAATGGCATAATTTCTTTATGTAATAGAACCTGCCTCGAACACAAGGAAATTCATATCTACTACATATTTATCAATGACAATTTTCCGCGATTGAGGCAGGCCCTGGGATAGCTCCTAAATACTATTTGCTGTGTTGAGCTTGACTAATGATAATGTAATATGTCTAGTTCAATATGTTTAATATGTACGTAGGTATATGAAGCTTCAGGAAGGAGTCATTTTAAAATACATATCTTTATCGTTTAATCTGTTGCCATGTCTAAATACGTTTTCACTTAAATATGCTGCTACATTGAACTTTCAGAATAGATATCGACATTATATATAGAATTCTACATTTATTTATTATATAAATCTAATCTTATTCAATCAAATAATGCATATAGTGTGAAACAAAATAATTCTTAAACAAAATAAAACCACCTAAATTATATATAACTAATCTAGCTCTTTTATTTAACAGAATGGGAATATAAGTACTCGGAAACATTTAAATCCAGTCACTGTCACACATATTTTGGCGCACACACTTCACTAACTTTCTTGTGTATGATTTTTAGAGGTTCACTGCTTGTAGAAACACCACTTATTTACATAATAACAACCAAATCAACACATTTGAGTCAAATCACGAACGAACGAATCAAGCGCACTTCATAGCTGGCGGCACTAAGCATACTGAAAGGCGGGCCGGTACAATGTCGGAGCTACCTGCGTGTAGGCCTACGACTCGACGTACCGAATTTCTACTTCACGGCTTGTAACACACACACAAACGCAAAACAATACAGCAGGCTATGGCAGTGCCTAATGACCTCGCAGGGTGGTGGCCGTGCAGCGAACGAGCTCGCTCTCCCCGGGGTGAATGGATGGCCCCGCTGGTGGGCGCGGTGCGGGGAGTTCTGCGAGTTGCTACAGAGAATTTGCACTACTTCTCGCTACGGTCTCGCACCTTTTTGCTTTTAACCGCAAAAGGCACGCCGTATTTAACTGACAGTTATTCTAGGGATGTTGGCGGAATATTTTTTGTTGTTCGAGTAAAACGAACTGAAATTAATATATATCAGAGACATTGAAATAAATACAGAAAAAATGTTTATTAAAAAAACAACAACAAAATTATAAAGCAAATAAACGTAGTACAATTGCACATTAAACCATTTAAACAAATTTTTTTTTGTAGAAATAGACAGAAAAAAGTAAAAAAGGAAAAAAAGTAAAAAAGGGTCTCATCCTAATAATTACAACATAATGTTGTTATCTGAATGGGTTAGGATCCAGTAATTGACTGTGAAGCAGTTACACTTTACAGGCGGTGTTATTTTTCAGCATGTACGTAGATTAAGGTTTAAAAAGGAAAAACAACTATTTTTGTAGCCCGCGTATTGAGATACCCGCGAACATATCCATAGGTAAATTAATAAGTATAATTTATGGGTGCACAAGTGAAAGATTGTGCACTGTTATACAGTACATAATACGAGTAGCTCGCTTGTACACACCTTCAGATCAATACACATCAATATTGTGTATTTATCTGAAGGTGTGCTACATCTTATTCTACATCTCGGCAAAGGAAAGTTATTTCGTTCTAAGGTTCGAAGGTTACGGGATTTATATCGGCGGTGTGTTATTTATAAATAGTCCCTACATTTTTCGGAACCCAAGTTATGGCAAGGTTCCAACCCACTCATTAAACGTAAGATAAAAGGAGATGTAAATGGGTATGTGTTTGCCACCTAATTCAATAAAGTCCAGAAAAGTCCTGGCAAGGACCTGGTTTCTTCTTCAACCCGATTTAATGCTATGACCGGCTGTAACATTTATTTAGAATTGTACACAACAAATTACAAATGTATAAAGGAACGCTAGCAAGACCCTTTTCTGTCCTTTATACCAACAATTTACAATTCAAGGCAACATTGTGAGACCGCAACCGCAACTAACTGATCTCACTGCATGTTTAATTTACAGACAGATGTTCTCTTACGGCGAGACCGAGAAGTTTTCCAAGTATTTGTAATATACCTGTGTCTATTTACCACTGCTGAGTGCGACGGAGGCATGCATTGCAAGTCTCAGCGTTATCTATTTAGAACTTGTGCAGACTTTCTTGTGTATGTATACTCATAGTTCCTGTAATACAGGTTGTCCCATAGGTTATGTGAAGTTTTTTCTTGAAAGTGCAGGTTTTTAACATGCAAATGTTTAAAAAATATATACCCTAAAGGAACTGTTTGCGAAAACCTTATGAAACAATAAATATTGTCACAAAAATATGAAGTGACAATAAATAGTTGGAATAATATCTATCCTATGACCTACTTGGTCTATGACCTTTAACGATGAAGGCATCTTCTGGACGATTCTTATATGATGATTAATATCACACCCACTATTATTATCACAGGTTATCATCTGGGCCCATCACAACCTACCATGCCTTCGATCTACATGAAATATACAAATAAGTTGAACTGAATGGAAAATCAAAACTATTTTTCTTCGTCGCTTCGATAACTCGGCAGGGAGTGCATTACTACAGTTAAATCTGCTTCAAATCATGGAACGCCCATGTTCTGAACGAAAATGTACGCCTCAATCTCCTTATACAAATGTGAATTAAAAGAAAACAATAAATTGACCAAAAAGTAGACGTCACACGCGGTAACCACCGGAATGGAGACTTTACATTTTTGTAAAAGGAAAACTGTTAAGTCGATTACCAATAACTTTAAAAATGGTGCATTTTTTCAATAGCGTAATAGGAATGACATATAGACTCAGACTAAGGACTTCAGCCCAACTGGAACGCGTGGCATGTTTGAGTGACGTTACTGCAATCGAATTCGCGGCAACTTGTAACATTGCATCGAAGTAACGTTACTAGAAGCTCCAATGAAAATGGTCAGTGTTTTCCATGCAATTCAATGTAGCCCTGTAAGATAAGAATATCTTTCTGGCATGGCACCACGTTTCCATCTAGTGTGATGGGATAATATCATGACACTCTAGGTATGGTATTAGCCACCGATAACCAGCTACACTAGTATCATTTTATTTATTTATAATTATTTTATAAATGATATATTATTGACCCAATTAATATACCTATCCGTATCAAACTTGACGAGGGCTATTACACCCGACAAAGATTTTTAAGTTGACTGCCTTTACACCTGAAAATACTTTCAATACACTTATATGTACATTAATTATCGAGCTATTGATCTCGTTTACTTATGTAATTTTTTCAAGGTTCTAGTTTTTTTTTTACTTTGCCTTAAACTTTTGACTTGAATATCACTTAACGCTAATTAATAGAATAAATCCGCCTTTGTGCCGTTCCATTTTGTTAGATTTTATTGTTCTGAGTATTAAATTATATAATTCCACCGTAAAGACGTTTTATCTTTCTTTACTTCTGTTCTACGTACAACTTATGATTGGCAGTAGCATGTATGTAGTTCAAGTGAGTTAATAAAATCCATGGTTGAATCACTTTGTGACTAAAGATAGTGTATTCTTACTACCAGAATTTCAAAATAAATAAAAGGAAACGAAATGATATATAAAACATGCCAAGTTCTGTACCTCTGCCAACAATTCTAACGTTAGGTCAGCAGATGAGTGGAGTCTCCCAGGGGGGAGGGCCCTGCAGCCATTAACCCTCTGACCCGCAGGTTCCGCCCGACGACTTTAAGTTATTTACCGACTGCACGTCATCGATTTCTGCAGCGCTGCTCCTCCGGGACGCCGCGGCGGTGGCGGAGGCGGCGGCGGTGCGGGAGGTAGAGATGAGCAAATAATTGTTCACTTCCCATTCTTGCTGTTTCTGTTGCTGTTGCTACCCAACAATGCCAAAAATATCGTTCCTCAAAAGGAATTATTGTTACTAGTCAAAGAATACAGTGCGGTAATCAACCAAGCCTGTTCTCCAGAACTAAGAAAATGGAAATTATTCCTCTTTTGTCCATTGGGATACATAGCTATCCCCAATAAATGTCCCCTGGAGTTGTAAATAGCTTAGGGTGATGCTTTATCGTACGAAAACGTACGATAACTGAACCGAGATATTTATGATGTGTGCGAGAAATATATTCGAATTTACCTTCGCGATAAACATAGACTAGTTTCAGGGGCACGTTTCCCAAAACGTTCCAGGTATTCCCTGTGAAATAGGAGCGTCGATTATTTACAAAGAAGAGGATACCTTAGGAGCGCTATTGGTTTTAAGGAGGAATTTCAGACGTCATTCCTTCTTCATTTGCGTGCTGGATATACGCCCATTTTCAGCACCTCCAGCTACAAAAATTCCAAAGTTATCTTTTGGTTACACCTTGTAGATATGCAATGTAACCGAGAGTTAACCATCGGATTTCGGGTAGCCTCCAGGTGATGAAATCAGAGGACAGTCCGTCCTGGCTTTAGTTCAATCCTAGCCAATATTTAAGTAGACATTTAAATGTTTGGTTACAAAAATTGTTATGTATAACCCCTGTGAGTTGAAAATCATTCAAAAAAATTCAGTCAAAACAATTATAATTATTGAGAAAATGCATATTTATTTCCATAACAATTTTTAAAACCAAAGGAGAGTGCCCGAATTAAAAGCGGAGGCAAGCTTGTGAGTTGGTATTAATTTTAAAGTGCATTCATTGTTGGAATTTTAAATTAATAAAATACATGTTACTACTAATTTAAATTTAAGGAATGAGTTCAAAATGAAAATGAAATCTACGATTGAAAGTAAATTTTTGTTTTAACAAACGAGCAATATTTCCTTTAGGTATAATCGAATATATTCTTGAAACTAAAAACTTTTTTATAAGAGTATGAATTTCTCGTTATTTTTTTTCGGACCGTTGAGAAAAATAAACACATGTGTAAAAATAAGGATCTCCAGAAATGTATTGAACCATCAACACCTTCGCACAGTGGATACCACACCCGCATCGCTCTCGATAAACAAAAACGAAAACAAACAAACGCCGCCTGTACACAGGAAAATAATTTCTGCTTTAATGTTAACGGTAGAAATTTATTTTAGCTTAAATTTTTTCTCAAATGCTTTCCTTCTTCCACACGGTTGTTCTTGTTAATTTGCTGAACTAAAATTCATATAATGTAAATAATCTTTTTTAACTGTTTCAAAAACTTAAGGAGTTAGAATGTTACTAAAATAAATATAATCATAGTGCCGAAACTAATACAGACAATTCAATGATTTGAATTTTTGTTTTAATACCGATATCTGCTTAAGGGCACAAGGCTTAAAGCACAAATATTGTAGGGCTGGAAATTATAATGCGAAAAGGGTGCCATCTTAATAATTAAAAATCCGGTCAAGAGTGAACGTGATCACGTGCAGAGGGTCCCGTGACTGCTGGACATGGAAGAAATTAGCCCATTATTCCGCAATATAATACAAAATTTGAGCTTCAAGAAATTTAGCTTTTTCTCAAAAAGTATAACATTTGAGATAGTATCTGAAAGTCATTAAATGGTGCACAACAACATAAATTTACCTACATATTTACTAGTATTTTTTAACAACTGTCAATAGGAGAACGATTCGGGGCAAAATACGTATGACCGGCAGACATCAGAGCTAGACAATGTGGTCCCGGGTTTTAAAAACATGCAACGTATCATTAAAATAATATTAATAATAACGATTTTTTGTGTTTATTGCAGAGACAGCACTATCACCTAAAATAATATGATTAATTTTACATTAAAAAAACCGGACAACCGACGGTCTCATATAAATTTAACTACAAATGTATGATTTTATGAGCATATTTTTTTACGTGAAATTAATACATATCAACGATTTTAGAATTGTTCCCTCTAATTCTGTTTTGTTTAAAATTTCAAGATTCTAGGTCAACGGAAAATATCCTATATGTCTGGATCTATTTGCGAGTGTCAAATGGCTGTATTTTTAAATCGCGTTGTTTCGAAAGCTTTATTTTTGTACAGCTCCAATGGACCCAAAACCATATAATTTGAAATTCGTTTCAACTTAGTATCTTCACGCGGTCATAAGAAAATGGTTTTAACAGACAGACAGACCAACGAAGTGATAACGGGTTCCATTTTTTCCTTTTGAGGAAGGGTACCCCAAAAATAAACAAAGTTGCCAGTAGGTGCAGCGAATTAACATCACATCAATGTTCAACCTGAGCAAGCATATCTGGCTCAAAACACACTACAGTAATTAAAAGCCGCATCTCAACCGTCGGATCTGTTTCAACAAAGTACTAGCCAGAGATTGCGGTGCACAGACACTCCCCGCTGCACCGTGCCATTCAGTATTCAAACTGCACCGCACCAGATATCAACCTGATATGAATGTATCGGCCTTTAGAGAAACCGTCCACTGCAGTAATCCAGTTTTATCCGGCTTTGCCTGGATCGACGCCAAGGCTGGTCCGTCGGGACAAGGGCTTCTTGGCAATCGGACATTTGTATAGCTGCAAGTTATATCGATGGTGCAATGTGACTTACGGCGAGTTGAGATAAAGTTCCCAATTGAATTGCGGGGTTATTAAGCGCTGGGTCTTACTATGGAATATGCACATGTATAAATATACACATATATAAATATACACATACACCTAAATTTAGCCTCATTTAAATTGTATTCAGCCAAAATATTAATTGTAAGTGAATAATAATAAAACTAGTTAAATACTATCAGATCAAAGGCTTGCGAAAGAGAAATTACATATACATACTTTTTATAATTGTTCATATTAAAAAAATGATAAAAATACATATTAAAATCTAAATTATTTTGCAGATGTTGCAGTTAACCCTACAACAAAGCAAACCTCGTGTACGGTATTTTGATAGATTTTGGACTGTATACTCCAGACAAGCATGCGTACCAACCTTGACTTCCGATTCGGTGCTCTCCTACTCTCAGGCGCCTGGAGTCCGTTGGTTGTTGGCGACACACACACTATCTGGTCCATAGGTTTTCGATAAACTTGGTGGTTGGTCCCGTGGGAACGCTGCTAAATCGATCGAATATCGACGCATCGACGGCTGGGTTGCGGAACAACACGCGTGCGCTTCGAGTGCGTGATGACGAGGACTGCTTGACTGACTCGCAGCCAAGATGGCTCCAAATCGTTCATCTCAGTTAGCACGCATCATTCCAGTAGTATGACAGTCCTTTTTCTATCTAATAAAAAAATATGAAAGTATAACTAACGAAAAGTTTGGAAAGAAATGTGCCACCAAGATGAATTTGTAATAAACAAATTTGTGAAGTATTTAATACGGAACATACCGCTCACCTAAAATACTATGCTATTTTACATGTGATGTAATCAGGTAATGTAAATAAATATAACTAAATATTAAAGAAAAAGAATAAGAATAAGAATGAACTAAGCTATGGGCAGTGGGCACACTTTGACTGCAGGGCGTTTAACTAAATGATTGCCCAGTCGCAGTGTGACGACCCGCACCACTCCATCAGATCCAGGATGCGTTGCATGCACGAGACCCAGTCGCCACTGCAGTGGCGGCAGGTTTTCATCTTTTACAAGAACAACCGTCCCTTCTGTGAGAGGGGCTTTACTGTCAGGTCGGGTCCACTTGCCTCGCTGCTGCAGACCATGGAGATACTCTACACTCCAACGTCGCCAGAAGTGTTGAGAGCACTGTTGGATCAGTTGCCATCGCGTAAGGCGGTTTGGTACTTGGTCGTTAAAATCCATGTCCGGCAGGGAGACAAGTGGTCCACCGATCAGGAAATGAGCGGGAGTCAAAGGCAACGGATCTGACGGATCCGTGCTAAGTACACAGAGTGGTCTTGAATTAAGCATTGCCTCAATTTGGCAGAGCAATGTGTGAAATTCGTCGTAGGTCAATATTTGAGTTCCTACAACACGATAAAGATGATGTTTCGAGCTCTTCACTCCGGCCTCCCACAAACCTCCGAAATGAGATCCGTAGGCGGGGCTGAAATGCCAAGTAATTCCTTGTTTCAGTCCGTTGGAAATAATGCAATCGTTGACACCATTGTCGTTTAAGAAATCGTACATTTCTTTTAGACGTTTATCAGCGCCAACGAAGTTTTTCCCGTTATCCGAATAGATATCTGTGCACAGACCACGCCTAGAACAAAAACGGCGCAATGTAGCTAGGAAAGCGTCCGTAGACAAATCTGACACGATTTCCAAATGAACTGCTCGAGTTGCCATGCAGATAAACAAGCAGATATACGATTTAATAACTTTGGCATTCCTGACTTTGTTGGCTCGAGTTGAGAATGGACCAGCAAAATCCACGCCTACTTTGATAAAAGGCCGTATTTGGTTTAACCGTGCAGCGGGTAAGGAAGCCATTTCAGGTTGAGGTGAAGTTGGACGGCAACGAAAACATCTAACGCAGCGATGAGTTCGCTGACGGATGATATCGCGCGCCGACAGTATCCAGAAACGCTGGAGTAATAGGTACTGCAGCGCCTGAGGACCTGGATGAAGATGAACGCGATGAGCGTCATCGATGATTAAAGTCGTTAAAGGATGTTCCTTAGGTAAGATAAGCTGATGCTTAGCTTCAAAATTCAAATAATCAGATCTCTCGATCCGCCCACCAACTCGAAGTAGGCCTTCGGAATCGATAAAAGGCTTGAGCCTTTGCAGACGTGTTGAACAGGGTTTACCTTTTTTAAGGTTTTCTATGTCATCTCCAAATACAGTGCCTTGAACAATTTTAACGAGATATTTCAAAGCTGATTGAAGTTCAGATACCATTACGAATTTATTTCCAGTCTTGGAACTGACTTTAAGAAAGCGTAAGATGTATGCAGTTACACGGAGTAACCTACCTAAGGAAGAAAACCTTTTGAAAAGATCACAATAATGTTGTGTTGTCGAACTAAAAACGTGCAGACGTTTTTCTTCTTCTGTTGAACGTGCACAAGAAACTACGTTAGGCCAAGTATCTGGCGCATCCTTTAGCCAGGCAGGGCCGGAAAACCATAGCGGATGATCAATCAGAGCGGATGGCAAAGCACCGCGACTTGCAACATCGGCTGGGTTGTCAGACGAACGAACATGGCGCCAGCAGCTGGAAGGAATGCGCTTTTGAATTTCTGTAACCCGATTGGCTACAAAAGTTTTCCAATTGTGTGGTGAGGAACTCAACCACGCCAGAACTGTCGATGAATCGGAGAACACGACGATGTTGTCCAAGTGTATGAGGTTCATATAAATGCTTTGTACGCTTTCTATTAGCTTGGCCAATAAGAGCGCACCATTAAGCTCTAGTCTCGGGATAGAAATGCGTTTTAGGGGTGCTACTTTTGTTTTCGCAATAAGGAGGTGAACGTGTACCGTGCCAATGCTATCGCTAGAGCGAAGGTAAATAACACCTGCATACGCCTTCTCCGACGCATCAGCATATCCGATGAGTTGGACGCTATCGTGAGTTGGCAAGATGTGTCGAGGCAAGCTAACGTCTGATAGAAGGGGAAGTTCTGATAAGAATAACTTCCAGGCCTCGATGACTTCAACCGGAGGAATTTCATCCCAATCAGTTCCACAGAGCCATAAGCGTTGGATAAAGTGTTTAGCGTACAAAATGACAGGTGCCAACCATCCAAGAGGATCGTAAATCCGTGCTATCTCGGATAGAATGGCACGCTTTGTGCATTTTCGTTCCAACGGTTTAATGCTGTATTTGAAGCAATCACTCTGCGGATTCCATTCCAGGCCGAGCACCTTTACCGAGGAGTCGCCGTCAAGGTCAGCAAACGAGATTGTGTCTGGTGCAACGGGAGGTTCCCGCTCACCATTTGAATCCTTGGGGATCATGGGTGAATCCAATGAGACAAGTTCTTCGTAGTTGCTAGTCCACTTACGTAGCTCGAAACAACCAGCAGCACATATGTCGTTGAGTTCCTTTTTTAACTCTAACGCTGCTGTGATTGAATCGGCGCCGGTCACCACGTCGTCAACGAAAATATCACAGAGAAGAACGCGCGCTGCTTGCGGCCAACGAGATGATTCATCGCATGCTAGTTGGCGTATAGCGCGTATGGCGAGGAAAGGGGCAGCACTCACACCGAAAGTAACAGTGCGCAAGATGTACTCGCGCACCGGTTGAGCGGGATCAGTGCGCCACAAGATTCTTTGAAGATCCTGTTGCTCTGTTTGTATGAGTATCTGCCGGTACATTTGTTTTATATCGGCAGTAAATACGACGAGATGAAGGCGAAACTTCAAAATTACAGCCACAATATCCTGCTGTAATTTGGGTCCTACTAACAAGATGTCATTTAAGGATGTACCAGACGAAGTTTTACACGACGCGTCAAATACTACGCGTAAAGGACTTGTGGTGCTACTCTGCTTTATGACACAGGTATGAGGTATGTAGTATGGCACTGTCGTGCTCTGCGTGGGATCGTCAATCATTTCCATGTGATTAAGGTCAATGTATTCTTGCAAACACTTGTGGTAAGCAATTTTGAGAGTAGGGTTGCGTGACAACCTGTACTCCAGCTGCCGAAGGCGCGATAGCGCGGCGCCGCGAGAGTCGCCAAGCGCCGGTGCATCAAGCTTGAGTGGAAGGCCCACAACGAAGCGACCGGTACTATCCCGAGTATGCGTTTCGACAAAGATCGTTTCACACAACGAATCCTCGGGTGATATTGGTGGAGTAGAATATATTTCTTCTACTTCCCAGAAGTGCTCCAAATCCATTTCGCGCTCAAAAGAACCAAAACAAGTGTAAGTTGGCGTCGAGGAAACCAACTCAACTTTACCCATCAAGAGAAAGCCAAACGAGCTGTTCAATGCTGCAGGTGTGCCTGGTGGACCACTTACCCTAGTGCCTAACATTATCTGAGAGAAAATGTCAGCTCCCAGAAGCAAATCCACAGGTCGAGACTTGAAATAATACGGATCAGCGAGTTCTAAGTTTTGAATATGAGGCCAAACAGAACTAGGAATGTTACAAGTCGGCATATCCCCAGTTATTTTGTTAAGTACTACTGCGTCAATATGAAACTTAGGATTTAATTTATTGCGAGGTGTGATATAAAACGAAACCTCACCTTTGGTTTCCAGAGCTTCCCCGTTTCCTATCCCACACAAGGGAGCGAGCATTCGTCTACGTGGTAGACCAAGTCGCTGAGCGCAGGCTTCCGTAAGGATCGAAGTTTGCGATCCCGAGTCTACAATGCATCGCAGGGTGAACGCCTTGTCGTGGACGTGAACATCCACCAACGCTGTCGATAAAAGCACTGTGGTGCGACGACCGACAGATGCTCTCGCGGTAGCGGCCCCGCTGGGTCCGCTGCTAGCTAAGGATGTGAGAGCGTTTACACTGTCGACTGGGGAGGCCGCGCACGCGTTAGAAAGCGTGTGAGGGTGTGGGGAAACTTCATTCGCAGCTACTACATGGTCTCCACGAGATGGAAAATGAAGAAGCGAATGATGGGACTTGTAACAAGTCCTGCACGAGTATGATGACTTGCAAACATCGACACTGTGACCAAAGTTAAGGCAATTAATGCAAAGGCTTTTTTGCTTTACCATATCAAACCGGGCCTGAGGAGTAAGCTGTAGAAACTCAGAACACTTACTCACGATGAAGTGAGTAGTCGAGTTACAGCATGGGCACCTTTTATTCGGTTTCGATACACCAGCACATAAGCTCGCCTCCGCCACACGCTTGGGCGGCGGCGGGTTAGTGCGTTTAGGTATCGTGCGCTCGCGCTCTGTTTGCATGTCAGACGTTTGCATAACTTCGTTAGCTGACAAATCCTTCTGTAAAAAGTCGACAAGCTCTGACACTTTCGGAATGTCTGAAGGAGTTGTGAGACTAAGCTCGAAACGACGCCTAACTTCAGCACCGATTTTTCTGAGAAGAATTTGCAGTAGAATGAAACTCCATTCATTTACAGGAAACTTCATCATTTTTAAAGCAGTAACATTTTCGTAATAAATGTTCAAAATGTTACGTAATGTTTGAGTGTTTTTACCGGTGATCGGTTCAATATCGAGAATTTTGTCCAAATGTTTCGCTGCAATGATTCGCTGATTGCTGTATCGGGTCGTTAGAATCTCGATAGCACCTGCATAATTTTCCGATGTCACAGGTATCGATTTTATAAGATTCTGCGGTTCTCCCTTCAAAGACAACAATAGGTATCTAAATTTTTCAATGTCCGAGAGATTTATATTGGCGTGGACAAGGGAGGTGAACAGATCAAAATATGAATTGAAATCTGTTACAGTTCCTGAGAATGTTGGCAAAGGTAAATGAGGCAACTTTATGTTATTTGAAGTGCAACACTCATGTATACTCGACGGAGCATGTACTAAGCGAGGTTCTGATATTTTAATTTCGTCGACAACGATCTGTATCGCATAATACAAATCCGAAAACCTTTTCCTTTCCTTCAGTTGCTCATCTTTATCGATTGTTTTCGCCTTAAACAACCCTTTTTCAATCTCCACTTGAACGGTTAAAAATTCCTTCCGAATGGAAGGCAAATCTTTCATTCGACATTTAAACTCCTTGTCCTTACTTTTAGAAAGTTGTAATAAATCCTCTAACTGACTAAATATTACATCACGGGCGAACAAATGTCTTTCCATTTTTATTAAGTGGTCTTAAAATCAATTATTCGACAAATATGACCACAAAATATAGGATTTGAAGTTAACTTTAAAAAGTTAACTCGGGCAAACGATTATAAAATTCCAAGTTCGACAACGATCTATATGAAGGTAGTTACATATTACGTGTAACTATTTGATAATCTTATCCACACGTGCCATCAAAAGAAATGAAATGGATGAATACTTATTTTAACGGAATGATTTAAATGCGACAGCGATAAGAACTCAAATATTCACCCACGAACGAAATGCCTATGTATGCTACGTTACCTACATGTATCGTAACCTGTTACTGCAGATGAGTAAAGTAGATATGGCGGCCTAGTGTAAGCAATAGTTTATTAGAGTTTAAAACAGAATCAATCAAAGTGTAAAATGTGTTGAGAAAATGTATGTAATGATGATATGGATAAAAACAATTTGATCTCGCTACGTGTATAGACCGAGAGACGACAAACGATACAATTTACATCATTAACGGCACATTCTTTACAAACTATTTTAGAAACGAAAATAAAATTATATTTGGCGAAAAGGACCAAATTTATGTACGGTATTTTGATAGATTTTGGACTGTATACTCCAGACAAGCATGCGTACCAACCTTGACTTCCGATTCGGTGCTCTCCTACTCTCAGGCGCCTGGAGTCCGTTGGTTGTTGGCGACACACACACTATCTGGTCCATAGGTTTTCGATAAACTTGGTGGTTGGTCCCGTGGGAACGCTGCTAAATCGATCGAATATCGACGCATCGACGGCTGGGTTGCGGAACAACACGCGTGCGCTTCGAGTGCGTGATGACGAGGACTGCTTGACTGACTCGCAGCCAAGATGGCTCCAAATCGTTCATCTCAGTTAGCACGCATCATTCCAGTAGTATGACAGTCCTTTTTCTATCTAATAAAAAAATATGAAAGTATAACTAACGAAAAGTTTGGAAAGAAATGTGCCACCAAGATGAATTTGTAATAAACAAATTTGTGAAGTATTTAATACGGAACACCTCGTAATCAAAATATATGCAAAACATGTACTCAAAAGTGTAAGAATGTCTAACGATCTTTTTTTTTTCATAATCCCAACAGTTTTGGATGGAGGCATTTCTCAAAGGTAAATTTCCTTATTCTCAGCATTACCCATGTGTCGGTGCGGCGAGATATTAAAAATATTTATGGGCAATTTGTACCGAATTATTGGAACGGGCGAGGGAAAAACAAGAATGACAAATTCATAGCGCGCATGCCCGTTATGGCACTTTGCGGTTCTTATTCTGAGCCACGCTGTACTTTAGCACTGGCAACAAAACATCGCCTTGTTATTCATAGTTGTAAGGATGGTAATACTTTTATTTCAAACTTTTGTGATTTATAACAACAATATTTTGTCATAACGTCATAATGGGACCTGAGATTGTTATTATAGATACAATTTATTAACTTGGGTGATCCTGCAACTATGTTTCATCGTTCGGGTAATATTTAATTCATAAGTAAAGTTTTATGACCACTGCCTGAATTTACTAATATAAAAATTATAATTTTACTAATTTAATTAATATTAAAAAAAAACGATTCAGTCACGAAATTAAAATAAATGCGTTATTTACTGAAATTACAAATTAAATTTAATAAGTAGTACAATCTACTGTTTGCGTACTGAACTTTCAAATGAAAAATCATTCCGTTGATTTCTTTACTGTGACAAACTATTTTGGGTCCGAAACTGATGGTGTTTTTTTTAAAGAATACCTGATAAATGTCACCCTCCATATGTGGAGAGAAGTGCCCATAAGCATTTACATAGAACTATTTGAGGTGTGAAACGAATGCCTTGCCAACGACCGTGCCGACTCCTGTCAAGCTTTTTATGCTTCTCCTAAAGGACCCCAATATCTTAAGTTATTATCAGATAATTTTGCCATAAATGTCACTTCAAGTCTGTTGTGTAATCATTTAGTAAAATAATTGCTTAAAATTTTACATTCTATGCTCAAATGACTTTTTTCTTTTCATTTAAGCTTGTATTGGTTTCATCTATTTATTAAGCCTGGATTACACGAAGAGACGGCTGAGTTAATCAATGTTCAAACATGGGACTTTTAGTGAACTGCACAAAGTTCCTTCCATACTGTACATACAAAGTGACGTTTTTAATCATACGTTGACGTTGATTTTGATTGTTTGGTCCATTCGTGCACTCGGCCCTTGGATCTCTGATTTTATCATTATATGTGTTGATTTTAACATTATATGTGTAGTACGTTTATTCTTTAAATATTGTATGGTATCATAAAGCAGCTCCCCCTGTAGTTTGAGTAGCGCCGGCTCAGCATCGGAGTTGATCGATTGGTCTTCTTATTCTGCGACCATCTTCAATTTTGATTGTGTGGCGAATGCCGATCACAGTGCTCACGCTTTGGAGGTAGGGCACTGTGTGTACAACTTTCAGTGTCACATTTTGAAGTTTCTATAGCGTAGTCCCTCAATTGAAAATTTAAGTTCAACTCGAACCAATTGATTACATTCAAATTTGAGGTGAATTACTAATGTCATTTGTTTCCGTTAGCGCGTATACAACCGGGCCGAATCATTTGTGATGCTTACAGCATTGAGTGTGCAATCTGATTCGGGACGCTTTTATACGCTTTAAGCACTGTAAGCGTTTACAGTTCAATAAAAAACTCGCACTTATGCGAACGACTTCTATCGAACCGAACATCGCCGGCTTTGCATCACGGCGTTCACCGCTGCGCGAATCGAATCCAGCCCAATTTGTATTCAAAATACAGACACAAGTAGTTATAACGAGTTGGAGGGTCCGGACACTTGTCAAAGTTTCAAAAAGTTCTTTTTGTCCTCTCCGACCCCGTGTTGTCCGACGGACGTCTATGCTAATGTTGTTCGGCCTCGAAACTCGCAATAATGTTTCGGTTACTGTAACTATTGATGCCTGTACGAGTTTTTTTTCTCTGACTTGTCTCCATGGATCCGTACAGGAAATAACTTTTGCATTTGCACGGATTTATAAAACAATATGTTATTCTAACAATATTTTAATTGCATGAACATTGTTTTTTTTTTACAGTTCAATGTAGCCGAGCAATTTAAGGAAGGTCCTGACATGGCACCTAGTTCCCAGATGGTGTGTTGGGTTAATACTATGGTCAGTTTTGTTTAAGCCATCTGTGTACAGTTATATAAAAAAAATATTAAAACATTCTGAGAGGGTGTTTCATTTTGAGTACATTTTATATTACATACCAAAATAAATCATTGGATGAACAAGAACCAGCAAGAACATGTCATAATTCAAATATATTTATATTTATAACTTCATTTGTAAAACATAATTTGCCATAAAACCCCCACTTTGCTGGCGTATATTCGAATGAAAAAGACTATATTTTCCCTTAGCGAAAATAATGTTTGTGGCTTATTTTATTTTAACTGATTTTTTGTGAAAAGTTGATAAACTGTAAAATTACCTTCCAATACCGAATGTTCTTTAAATTTTCGGCAACAATTATCAAATCTGTGCTCAAAAAATCAAATGTGGCTTTCATTATATTGCAAGTGCCTTGAATAAAAGCGAGATCACATTTCTTAGATCAGTTTTTATTCCAGGAACATTTGATGTGTTAAATTATCAAAAAAATCTGAACATTTTTTTTCTGTTACGGAAACTATAAAAACTCGTCAGGCCTTGCCGTAACTATGTCTGTATTTGATACAGTGAATGATTGAATGATTAGAGCGAGGTCAGAAATATAGACCTTTTTAAGCATTTTAAATAAAATACCTGTTCGGACATCATCGCTCAGTTGTTCACGATCCATTAAAACTTTAGGCAATTGTATTTTCAAGGGGATAAACAAATGAGAAACTCAGTCAATATCCGCTGGAAACTTATATGTACATATTTAGTTGGTTTTGTGTCCGCCTAATGTGGAGCTGTCTCTTGTTGGAAAGTATAAAGCTAGATTCAAATCACATCAAAATCCGCAAAATGGTTTATGATTATGAACGGACATGCGGACAAAGAGACGGAGATGTCAGACGTTGGATTTTATAAGATTTCGTGACTAGGAAAGACAACTTTTTAGACGAACCACAATTAGCTCAAAACCAGTGTATCCCCTTCAGCTCTAACAATGTAACTCACCCCTCGGTTGAGTAAGCATATTAGAATTATGGCTGTGCCGGAGCTTCGAACTTGTAAACAACTCGAGCTTCTGTGGAACAGTGACACACACAGATTGAGTCCATTTTCTACTGCTTGCCGTGAATACGTCCTAGTCAAGGAGTAAGATTTTGTTAAAGCAAATAGTTTTTTATTCAAACTATATTTTCCCGTAAATGACAATAATTATTGCGGCAATTTTTTCAATGTACACAGTTACTTCTACTGTCCACATTAAACGGCATGAGACATTGCTCAAAGAAAAAAAATTAGCTAACAAAAAACAAAATGGCTACTAAATTCTAAACACTTTACATTTTGAAACTTCGTTTGTGGAATACCTTCGAATAAATGCGATTATAAACTTGACGAGATAAGCTCAAATTTGGAATTAAATTTTGACATGTGTTATTATCTATAAATAATTACATTCCTAAATAAAGTAATGTATCTAACGTTTTTTATTTGTTTCATGAAATAAATCATATTTAAAGTTATATACTTTAGTTATGTTTCGTTCATACAATATTTATCTATCTAAATGCCTTTTTCACCTACTGCTGGTTAGCTTAATCGCTACATATTAAGGGCCTTTCTTGGCAGCTTGAAAATAATACCAGTAAAAGATAATCAGCACTTTAGCAACACATGCCCTTTAAGTGTCGTTTAAAATAAATCAGCACTTGGTGAAAACCAGGCTAAGTCTACGAATATTTATTAATATTGCTAGAATTTACACACTTTCATTCCACAGTTTAAAACAATCTTTAAGCCTGCAGGCTTAAAGATTTTTTTTGTCTTTCAAAGAACGTCTATGTAAACACCGCTGTAACATTGTAGCCTAATCCAGCCAGGCGGAAGTGGCCGCAGAGATAAATTGCAGCTGTAGTGTTCCACACACGTCGAGGTCTGGCAACTGAGTGACGCGCTACCGGTGAATTATTGATGCGTTCCATTAGCCCTATAACCCCCACAACCAAGAGATGGGGCTGCACTACGCTGGGTCAACTTACTAAGATATCTTACATACATATATCCCCAATGTTTGGGGATATACGATAACATGGTTTTATGAAGAAAAAATGTGGGCCTGTCTAACGTTTTGAGAACGACCCTAAAAACAGTTAGCTTAAATTCAATACGTGTAAATACACAGAGAGAACAATATTTCTCTCTCTAATTTCTACAAAAGAAATCAATTTCAGCTTAAAGTCAACGTCACTAATGACGATTTAAGAAATCTGTTAGGACAGATAGAGAAAACCGTTATTTCCAAACCTGTCATTGCTCGTCAAATGTATGATTCTGACACAGCGTAGGCATGCAACAGTTACACCAGTTAAAACATGACAACTTGTGAACTACAAGTTGAGAGGACAATTAGGCGATCGAGTCAAATCAGGAAACCTTTTTCTGAAATTTTGCACATTAAATAAATCAACTGAGAGCTATAATATTAATATTAGCCTCTAAAGATTACCTCTATATATTACTAATAAGAAAACGTTCGGACGTAGCTCTCAGTGGGCTTACTTAATGTGTAAACTTTCAGATTTTTTTAAAAATTCAACTAAGAAAACACGCGCGAGCAATCGTATTGAATTTGATCATCTCATCATCCTCTTAATTAATAAAAAAATCCTCAAAATCTATATGTATGTGTGTAAAATCTTCCACGATTTCAATATGTGTTAGAGCGCGCAGTTAAATTACTGATTATTATCACTGTGGCTTTGTACTACTACCTTTAATTCCATCTGGGTGATCGCTGCTATACACCGGGGTATATATGGGAATATTGTTCAGTGATCACACTTGTGATCTACGTATCGAAAAAATGAATTATTTAATCCAGGAAGGATTACTAATTTTGAAATCTGTCACAAACGTACGGTTAATTACGGTTGGTAAGTTTTGACATATGAATTCTCAAAAATCCATCAGTATGGGAAAATAATTACTCACTGGTTGGGATACGGGCAAAGCCTAGTCAACATATTAAGTAAGTTTGATCAGTGGCCTAGTCCAACAGCACTCAGTACAATTACACCTAATGCAATTTAGTGCAATGAGCAACACTATATTCAACTATGTACACAAAGGGAATATTTGAAAGGCAGTACATTTGATGTAAGGTATGTATTGGTCCCGTAAGAGTTTGGTAATATCTGCCTTCAGTCGTTTAGGCGTGAATAAGTACAAACTTTCCTATTTATGAATATGATAATAGGGGGTGGAAATCTTAGAAACGGAATCTTAGATCTCGAAACGAATGTTTCGCTTCAACTCTCGCGATAATGCTGCGAAACCTGATAGAGAGACGAGAAAGCCACAATTTTTCACAAACCTATTATTTATAGCGCCATCTAACGGTACATCAACTTCTTATTTCTATTACAACCAAACCATTGATAATTTAATTCTGAAAATTAATTGGCCCTAAACATTAGTATATGGGTGAATTTAATATTTATAATGAATGAGTAAATGACTGTTTGTGTCGTTTAGATTTATATTAATGACTTTCTTTTGGGCGGATTAGTCCGGAACCTCGCGAGGTGATTCGAAACATTCGCTACATTTTCGACAACAGCTAGATGGCGCCATTCTCTGAAAACATAGAAAATAATTACTTGTAGATTCATTTATTTACTAAATTTTAAAAATCATCATTCATCATCACATCTACTCATCTCATCACAACTAGACCCTACACTCTCTTTTTACTTTACCAAAAACTCGTAAATATATTATACGGTTCAAGCCCGTTGTTGGTTAAATTACTAAATTATTTTGTCCTAGAAGTTGATTGGATTTCTGCACTTGTACCCATGTTGAGTGCACTGATTAAGAGTTGTTTTTTATCTATAATATAAAAATGAATCGCAAAATGTGTTGGTAAGCGCATAACTCAACAACGCCCGGACCAATTTGGCCAAATCTTTTTTTTAAATGTTCGTTGAAGTTCAAGGATGGTTTTTACGGCGAGAAAAATTAGAATTATTGCTGGAAAAACCCTAAAAATAGCCCTTTTCTTTTTCCCATACAAATGATTTGTAACTAAAACGTAGTCAATTTGAGCTTTATTGCTATGGTATAAAGTTCATATTAAATTACAAGCACTCACAGTTGTCTAAGTAATGTAGGTGTGTTCCTAACGTCAAAGATCATATCTATCAAAACAATGTGCGTGTGTGCGTTGGAGCACAGAATACATAGTTGGAGGAGTTTAATGTCGCGTTCCGAAACTCGCGTTTCTTTTGTATTCGTTTCGGCACGCGAGATAAACTGCATCAGTTTCCACGTCATTACATCAGTCAAAGAAAAATCGCGTTTCCAACAGTGTTTTATTATTTTTAATATCCAAATTTTAAATAAATAAAACAATTCGTACGGCTTAAAAGGATTTGACTTCAAGTCATATCAAATTAAAAAAGAAAAAGTTGTCTGTTACCTAATCTACTGAGTTTGCTTTTGTCAACTGATACACGAAACAAATTCGTATATCGTGTTTTGTGCAGAGTGTTTAGTTAGTTAGTGTTTGTTTAGTTCGTGATTAGGCGGGCGGTCCGACGGGGGCGGGTGCGGGGAGGGGGGGGGGCGGGTACGGCTTGGTATTTCCCGCAACTTTAGGACTACTTGGCAAAATCCTTGAGAACCAATTACTCGATTTAGATGCGGATTGTATCTACGTCTAGCCTGATTCTACTCAAAACTTATAGGCTACATAATATAACGCTTCATTACCTGTAGGGTGAGTAGTGAGTGTTAAATTCTTATAACTTGCGAACCACTAACCCGATTTATGTGCGTATTTTATCAATGTATAGGATCTCTGGGAGCAGTCAGGTTCGAGATGGGTTACTGTTTCCGATGTTGAGGCTGGCTGTGGGTTGGAGTCCACGCAAAACTTACCTACATTACACGTTACTTACTAGGTAAACAATGTTGCAGTGCAAGTGCAGAAAGGTTCTGGCGGCAAATGCTTTTTTTTTAAATAGCCACCAAATGTCAACGAAGCTCTAAATGGGAATTATCGGATGTTTCTCATTAAATCATGCTATTTCATCTCGAACGATCTTGATTAAATTTGGTAGATGGATACATTGTCCTGGACCAGTTTGACCCTATTTTGGGTCAGCCATGTCGGATACTTTTTATCCATGAAATAATTTAGCCGACGCTAACCCGAGCGGAGCCGGGTACCGCAGCTAGTTTTTTATAAAATCATTAAAAAAAATAAGTTAAGTTATCTATTACTATACAATCGAATTTAGTAAACTCAACATGGGTATTAGAGCATCAATTTCAATAAACTTCAAGGAAAACATAATTTCGGACTTTAACCAATATCGGAATTCAACCGTAATACACATGAAATCATATCTTGATTGTATGATATAAATGAGACACAATGGCTACAGGGTTCCTTACCGATACTGTGTGGGATCTAGGAGTGCGTCGCGTTATTTATTATTAATATACATAATCATACACAATATAACATTCACATTTAACTATATCTAATTGGATTGATACCATTCCGATAGACCGTTTGGCCCATGGTGAAATGGTTGCAAGAAGTCATTGTAATTGCAGTATATTATGTATGAAATAAGTAATATATAAATTAAATATTAGATTATAGTATTAGATTAAGAATAAACTAAATAGCATAAAATAAGTGTTTACTTATTTACGGATATGGGTCCTGGCTTCTGCTTATGGTGTCACAGTCATTTTACCTAATACGAGTAATAAGCAGACGAGGCCTTGAACATATGGAAATCTCGGTGCCCTGAAGAAGAATTCCCTTCAGCCAAGGAAAATCATATGGTGTGGCACAATGTAATGCACGACGCATTTCTGGCTTCAGCGACTAGTGAGGATCAAGCACGCATCAGCAGGTCTGTTCCTGGCATTCAGTAATCAGTAATCAGAAATCCTGAGTCTAGAAAACCGCTTTTGTAGCGGTTTTCAAAGCGATTTTTTTTAACGAAAATATTGCGGAGCATAGTTTTTTTTAACAATCAAAGTTTTCCGTAGAAAAACTCGCTTTGAAAATCGCTATACAAGCTGATTTCTAGACTCAGGATTCCTGATTCCTGATTACTGAATGCCAGGAATAGACCTGCAGAGCCGTTTCTACTCCGGAGTCAGGCTGCTGGCTCCACGCTATCCCTTCACCCCATACCGGTGCACTAATGGACAATGACACCCTACGAATCGTGTTCCGCTTAGGATGTGATATGTGTCAACCCTACGCATGTATTTGTGGAATCGAAGTCGATGTCAAAGGGCGTCATGGCCTTAGTTGTCGTCAATGTGCCGGTATATTCCGGGAGGTCACGACATTTTTGGTCACGATAAGGTAAATGGCTGAATCTGGGTTCACATGTTAGAGACCAACTCTCTGATGCTAAATATGTCGGTCTGCCCGTGCCAAGTGGTTGCGTTTTCTAGATTGGCTATATAAAATAGATGCTAGTATGTACCTGCTGATGAATATACTGATTATCTGGAAACATTGATACCTATTAATTATACAACAATAACCAGACGGCTACTTAATTAAATACTTAAATATACCTAAAGTTATATCTGTAACCTAAATCGCTTATAACTACTAAATACAACCAAAGATTTGTTCAGTTTTTGTATTGCTAAGCAAGTATGTATTGATACTTTCATGCTTCGTCATTTGCATCCATTTACCTTATCGTATCTATTTTTTGTCACCATAAATACTTTTTCAGGCGTCTTATCTACGTAACGCAACCACTTGGCACAGGCAGACTGACACATTTAGCTTCAGAGGGTTGTACTTTATCCCGTGAACCCAGTTTCAGCCATTTACGTTATCGTTACCATTTTTGTCGCGACCTCCTAGTCTAGTATGTTCTCTCGTCCCTCTGAGCTCAACAATATTATTAAAAGAGCATGGAGTTCGAGCAACATTCCTTCTTCAATAAAACGAATGGGGCTTAACAGAAATGGCTGGAAAAGGCCAGATGGGATGACGCTCATTCCATGGTCGAAAGGTAAGGCAATGGTGTGGGACACCACATGCGTTGAGTCCCACATGTTTCCGCCACTTCTCGGATGGCCGTCGCAGCCGCCCAATCAGCGGCTCGATCAAAACACCTGAAAAACTCGACAATAAGGCTAATCTAAGAATGTATCGCTTTCTCTGTTGAAACCCTAGGCTCTTGGAGGAAGGAAGCCTACAATTTGATACATATTTTAGTCTATAAAAAATCAAATATATTTCTTCGACAATGGACAGAACTATTCAGCGGGGCAATGCAGCAAGCCTTCAGTTTTCGGCAAAACTTAGGATCATAATTAAAGGAGATATTTTATTTAGTTTAATTTAATTTCAATAGTTTTAGTTAATTACTTTGTAAAAGTGGTATTGTCACGTGTATTTTAAAAATAAATTGTCATTTATTTTCATTCCTTTTTAATTCCCATTTTAATAACTTCAATATAATCATTACTATTAATTTGCGGTAAAAACGCTCGGGCCGTGGAGCGAAGATGCAACGGTTTTCTTGGAGAGACTGTGGAACCGTAAAATTTAGGGCGGAAACCGGGGTCCCACAATCAGGGACCTACTTCTACCAAAATGTTAGTCTGGTTGAAGTTTTTTTTTTATTTTGTTATTAAATTTTATTTCAGACTTTATTAAAAAATTCTTACGTTATTATAATAAAAAAAAATTATTCTCTTATGTGGCACCATAGGTTTAAAAAAAAATTTTTTTTTATAATGCATGTTTGGTAAAAAAAAAATTTGACCGAGCGAAGAACGAAACTCGAGCGTCATCTCCGTTTCCGATTGAGCAAAAATACTTTCGTATGTCCGGCTCCATACATTTCCTCTACAGGTCGCATTTCTCAACCGACTCTCGTGAAATTTTGTGAGCCGGTTTCATAACTATAAAGATTTTTTTAGTCGGGCCCGTTTTTGAAAACTTTTCAAGGTTTCGATAAATGTTCAAAAAATGTCAAATGTTGAAAACTCAGGGACACACATTTTCCTATCGGCGTCCATTATTAGCCGTGTAGTGGGACCGGATACATTATTTACTTAAATACTGCACATTTCTGAATGTTCAAGAAGTAAAGGGTGACTCACTCTAGATTTAAAACTTTAAATAATCATTGAAAAATGTCAGTCGTCCTAACAGTAATTTTAATAGTATGGAATCTAAGTGTGCATATTGGGATTTTATTGGTAAAAATAAAATAAACAAGATGTTTTCTTTTTTGCCGTCTACATTCTTTGATGCCGACGCGTGTATTTGTTATCACATCTTGCCATAAATTGCTTGGGATCAACTCTATGATTTCAACTTGAACTGGACAATTGGTGCATCACGCATATACAAGAAATTTTAATATATTTAAAATATTCGTCGCGCTCATGGGTACGAATGACAGTTGCTGAAATAAGCCTCGACTGCGCGCGTGCGGTGCGCTCCAGACCACGACATTACGCCAACGACCAATGCAATAGTAAATTTTCAAAAGCCATACCAAAGATAATACTAATAATTAGTTCGTGCTGTACCTTGCACCCCGCTAGTATTTGTATTTATGTTTTATTCATCATCCATAGACAGCTTGCTACACTCGGAATCGACACATTTCCACATTTAAAATCGTTAATCATAATCATAATTTTACATTCGTCAATTTGTGAGAACTAATTTCATAGTACAAAGTAAATTAATAATATAATTTCTACAGCAATGTAGCAGTAGTTCTTGTGCCCGCCAGTTTATTCGAATTTCTAATTTAAAAAGTTTGCTGAGTCACCCTGTATATTTATTTTAATTTTGATATTTCTCTGAATTCATATTTTTACCTGGTCTAATACACCTGCAGATTGCCGCGGGTGTGTGCAAGTATTTAAACAAGCAAATATAGGTACCATTTACTTAGCAAATATAGGTATCATTTACTTTCAATGCGTAGCACTACGATTTTTTTGGGAAACTGGTCAATTTACTAAAAACTATCTACTGTTTTAATAAATCCTTTTATTAGCCGATGCAACAAATTACAAATAAAATACTCAAAGCACAACAACTTATTGAAAACTTCCATATAATAATAAGTATGTGTTTTATAGGATCTAATATTTATATCATCATTTAGCCCAATTCCAGTCATAAAAATATAATATTTATGTTGTGTTGTAAAATTCACTTGAAATAGGGACTTAAAACCAAAAGTGTTTTGAAAAAAAAATATTAAAATTGGATTCCGTAATAGTTTAGTCATTCCCATTCTATCGAATTAAATTATTTCAGGCCACTTTTACATAAAAATCTACATTTCAAATAGAACAAGTGATGGTACAAAATCAGTATTATTTTCTTGTCATATTTTCAACGTTTAGCATTTTAGAATTTTAATTTTTTTAACAGAATTTATAATTTCCAAGTACATAGCTACAATGAACGATGAAAATACACCGATTGAAGAAGTACCACCACCATCTTCCAAAGAACAGACCGAGCCCCACGTCCAAGACGGCGACGCCCGCAAGAATAAAAGCGGCCAGCCTGCGAAGCCCTCTTCATCCACCATCCTCGAGTGGGTGAATGACCTTCGCGAGGTCGAAGCTGACGTCGCATCATCAAGCGGCGATTCAAGCGGCCATTCAAGTTCGCACAACCTGCGCTTGAGCGTAGGTAATAAAAGGTTCGTGCTGAAACCGAGGGCGGTCGGCGCGTCAAGCCGACGCGCCAATAAGAGGAAACGCTCCATGAAACGCACCAAGACTTCCGTGCCCAAGAGAAGGAAGGTCAGGCCTCGCTCGTCCTCGCGAAGCTCCCGATCATCGGAGCCGCCGACCTCGCTGCAGCTGGCGCTCGACAGGATGGTGAGTGGGAAAAGAGTCACCAAAAAAACCAAGAAACACTCCAAACTTAACCGAAACCGCCGCTGACGATATTTCTTTCTGCTTTACTTATTTTTGTTGTTTTTCCATTATTGTTTGAAAATAAATATGAAACGTCTGAAGTGGTATTATTTGACGTGCTTTTATCTTGAACAGGATATTTATGACCCATTTTCATGATAAAGCTCACACCGCATTCATTAAGGAATTGGGCGCCATGCTCTGTATTGACGGCTGTATGGCACTGAATGGAAAACACTGACAAGCTTACTGACATGCATCACTGCCGTTTAGATCATCCTTGATTCCAACCTGGGCGGGCTCTGGGGTCAACCTTTTTACAGACGACGCAATATATGGCGTTCGCCAGGCCTTTAAAGAGAGGAACCTCGCCTCGATATGCCAATGGCTTTACGAACTTTCTCAGTGGCTGCGAAATCTATGCTGGCCGACCAAGTGATTTTTCATGTTCAAAGAACCGGTTGTACTGCTGACCGCACGAGTAATATATGTACCTATTCAAAGATCGATTAAGTTCTCTACACTGCTGAAAAGGTACTCAGAAAATCTAAATTCATCTCACCTCGCGAAACCATGTTCAGCGAGGCACCATACCGACGGAATTGTGAACTATCGAGCTTCGCTGATTGAGTTTCAAGACTCCCCAGGTTGTAGATTTAAGGAAAGACCCGCGCGCTATACTTCCATATCCTGGCGGTGAGGCAGATAAATGAGTTTGAGAAATGGTTCGTTCTCAAAAGCCTAATGTCAACCACAAGGGGGTGCTCCGGTTATAGGTTGGATGGGAAGGAATAAGGGATGAAGTATCCACAGAGCAACGTCCATGATGGTATCTGTAGAACAGACTGAGCGACCCTACAAACCGTCTGTGGCTCAAGGACTACAGCCAACGGTGAGTTGTGAGTCACCAACAAGACGGGCCGCTCGGCCCTGTATTGAGTACAAGGGCCTTGCCAAATGTGGCTAAACTCACCGGCATCATCTGTGATTATAAAGAAGCAGTAGCTATTCCAATGAAAAGATCTTTCTGCAACGGTACAGGATCCCCAAATTCAGCGATGGAATGTTTGCCTTGGGTTCAATAAAGCGCCTGAAACCCACGTCTTTGGAGATGTTGCAGCCCAGTGGGTCCAGATGTTTCGACACAAGTACGACATTCGCCTGGAACCTGCTAGGAGAGGAAAGGGCTCTACCTTGGCAGAGAAAACAAAGCATCCCGTCTTGCTAACGTTGAAGGCGACAAGGTTCTCCTGAATTCAGTTATCTACTATTGTGAAAGTATTATCCTCCTTTTTAACTACAGAACGTTTCACCTCAGCGCATGCTCCGGGCTGTCATCAGCGTAACTTGAATCATGCTTAGTGACAGTAAATCGTTAGTGAAGATTAAAAATACCGTTGGTGACAGCACGGAGCCCTGCGGAACTTGCAGCATTTGTTTTTTTATTTAACGATTACCAACCGGACTCAGAAGAAATGTTTACATTTGAATTTGTGTCGCATAGCTTACTTACGTAGTTTAATTTAGTTTTCTCAAAAAGTAGCGTTATGTCCTTTCGCCAGGTCTAGACTTTCTCTATACGAATTTTCATCAAAAATTTTTCAGCGGTTTAGACGTGAAATCGTAACATACAGAAAGAGTTACTATGTTAGAGTTACTGACAGTTACTTTCCTATTTATAATTTTAGTATGAATTAGATAGAATGTTTATGTTTTAGTTATTATTGATGGGTCGTTAGTTGCGTCAATTTCTTGAAGCATTTAAATTATCTCAAGAAGAGGTTTAATTTCAATACTCTTTAATTCTTCACAAAACTGCTTACTTTATAAGAGCGAACATATTCTCTCATTAAATATTCCAAAACTAGTATTGCCTATTATAAACGCGTCCTTAAATACCGAGAACTTAGAGCACTCTCTTCTTAAGGCCCTGGTACTAGCCAAATCGCAAAGTTAGACGAGGCACCCCAAGTTAACTAACTAAGTCTGACGATTAGAAGTGTCATTCTTACAATATATGATTCCTTGTCTAGGAATCAACCTATTTTCATTAATGTATGTTTCCTTTTTCTATACAAAATTAATTGCGGAAACGGTGTCCATTTCCGAACTTTTTTGACTAAATGTAGAAATCTAAAAGCAAATGGAACTTTTTGTTTATGCATATATGCTGTTTTTGCTTATATCTAGAAATCGAATTACTTTCAGATTTGTAATGAGAAAAATCAACTTTTTTGTTATTTATTATTATTTAAATAAATGATGGAATCAAAAAATATTAACAATCCATTATCAGTCTGGAGTTCTATTTGGATTTACTGAAGCGTTTCACTACATATTATTACATTTGTTAAAAGGTGTATTTGTATGGCGCGAGTAGTTGGCTAGTCCTAGCGCCTTAAATGTAGCCTTATATTGTCATTTTCAAATATAAAACCAAACACTCTTGGTTTGGTAACTAGTACTAGCCAGTCCAGTAAGGAAATCTCTTTTGTCCTAAACTTGATCACAACTCCAACAGTTTCACAACTTCAAAGATGGCTACTAAACTCCTTATCTTGCAGACGACATAGACTCCCGACGAGACGAAACAATCTCATAGCGTCTAATAAAACGCAAACAGCCGCAGCTCCGCTCCGCCCCGCTGCACCCTCGAGCCGAGCGGGGTAGAGTGGGGTAAGTGGTAGCACCAGTGGGGGCACGGGTAGCGAGCGAAGGGTGAGCGGGAATGTATCGAGAGGAGCGGTGGGTCAATCGAGGGCCCGAAATACGAGAAGAATTACACACATCGAATATATTTTTCAGTGCCTTGCAATATATTGTTCTGTGTGCACCTTGCTGCATTTATACCCGTGTCGTAAGAGCCGAATAAGGGATTAGTCGTTAGTGGTTCATATTTGTCAGCCTCAGTGGCCCAGTGGTGCGACACTTCGGCGATCGCTCTCCGAAGTTAAGCAACGCTGGGTCCGGTCTGGTCTTGGATGGGTGACCATTCGACCGTTGAGAGAGGCTGGCCGTGGTTCGGATTCCACGTTAAGCTGTAGGTCCCCTTCCTTACTTACTAGGTGGTAGAGTTTATCCCGCCCAGGTTGATACCATCGCATTGAATGGAATGGACGGCAATGAAATTTGTCCGTGTTTTCCATCCAGTTCAATGTAGCTGAGCAGAAAAGGAAAGCCTCGGAAAACTATTGTCTTCGGAGATTAAAAATATATTCCATCTCAATTCAATTCGAAGCAGCCAAAAAAATCTCTTGAAACCGATTATGTTAAATGGTCGTCGAAATAATTGAGCTAAAAAAGCTATTAACACGTCATAACATGTCACCAGACGACACAAATAATGGAATTTACTTTCTAAAGATGATTAAAATTATGGTATTTTTATGGTAACTAACGTGACGACGACGTATACAACATGAAACTATAGTACATATAGTATAATTATACTACGAAATCCAACCTTGGACCCAAGGCCAGTCGACCTTCGGCAGCAATCCCGAGGCCAGCGCCATACTTGACTGCAGCAACCGGAACCGTTGGAGGCCGGCCAGACAGTCGCAACTCCGCATGCACTTTATCTCTACGCGCCACCATGTTATTGTGCCGGAGGCTGGAGGGAGTATATTTTTGAATGTGAAACTTGGTGACATCTCCCTGGCGTTATTGGAGCGCCGCCGTCGCGTATGAAGCAACTTGGATGCTGAATCGTGTCGTGCATTGTCGCCGGGATTGTTTAATATTTTAAAAGGATCGCTTAAGGCGCTAGGACTAGCCAACTACTCGCGCCATACAAATGCACTTTTTAACAAATGTAATAATATGTAGTGAAACGCTTCAGCAAATCCAAATAGAACTCCAGACTGATAATGAGTTGTTAATATTTTTTTATTCCATCATTTATTTAAATAATAATAAAAATAAAAAAGTTGATTTTTTTCATTACAAATCTGAAAGTAATTCGATTTATAGATATAAGCAAAAACAGCATATATGCATAAACAAAAAATTCCATTTGCTTTTAGATTTCTACATTTAGTCAAAAAAGTTCGGAAATGGACACCGTTTCCGCAATGTATTTTGTATAGAAAAAGGAAACATACATTAACGAAAATAATTCGATTCCTAGACAAGGAATCATATGTTGTAAGAATGACACTTATAATCGTCAGACTTAGTTAGTTAACTTGGGGTGCCTCGTCTAACTTTGCGATTTGGCTAGTACCAGGCCCTTAAGGCGGTCGTGAAGTCACAGGAAATCTGAGATTTGAAAATTTTGAGAAATGCTTTCATTTTCCATTGGTCGAGGCACAATTTTGCACGATGATTGCCAATAAACTAACGAAATTGGCTTCCAGCCCTATCGTTTCCCTACCCCTAAACGGTGTCAGATTTTAAGCAAAAAATTGTATATCTATTGAGAAAGCTTCATTCTAGGTCCGTATGTTTTGATTTTTAGGGTTCCGTACCCAAAGGGAGTCAACGGAACCCTATTACTAAGCCACCGCTGCCCGTCCGTCCGTCCATCCGTCTGTCCGTCTGTCACAGTGCTGTATCTCATGAACCGTTGTAGGTAGGCAGGTGAAATTTTCACAGAGTGCGTATTAATTATTTTGCCGCTATAACAACAAATAGGTAAGAAAAATAAAAAAATAATAAAAATTAAAGGAGCCCCCAAACAGATAACCAGATTGTTTGGTATTAAATCATGTACGATAGTACGAAACCCTTCGTGTGCGAGGCCGACTCGCACTTGGCCGGTTTTTTGTAAATATTTGTATTTTTCACAAAAAAAAAATCTAAATTGAACGTACAAAATGACAACTTTTTTCCGATGTTTATTAGCCATTTTTTGCTAATCTAAAAGGTTTATTAAAAAATTCAAACATACAAACAGAACACACATCACACTTGTGATCTACATCTACTAATTTGTTAATCGATTTTAATCAATGTTTTATGCAGACAGAAAAATATGCAGACGTAGATTTCGACAATATATTTTAGAATCCAAAATTTTAAAAACCTAGCAAACCATCAAGAGCAAGTAAACAGTTATCTCCCGTAGCATGGGGCATTAATAGGGCAACGACTCTCTTAAATAATGATAGGTGCTGCCACGTCTTCGGTTGAGCTGATATAAAATACAATAATGTTTATTTTTTTTATGTTTCAGGTGTTCACCTTGCAATGAGAGCCCTTAAACTTGGGTGACTGGTGAGTTCTTGAGTTTTTTTGTACTATTTTATTTATTTATTGTATTTTTAAACCGATATTTGTTTGCTAGCAACTTATTCAAGTATTTTGCAGACAAATAGTTCGTAGGTTACTTCTCTAGCATACTAAAATCTCACACATACATGTATATAAAATAAAATATCATTAGGGCAAGGAATGGCACCATTAAACAAAACATTACAATCACAGTATTATTAATTACACACTTTCATCGTATTGTTTTTAAACATTATATAAAAATAATGTTTAAAAACGAATGAAAAAGTCCTTCTTTATCGGTCATTAATTCATTAACAATAAAATATTTAACTTAATGCAAAAAAATCGTCTAAACTATGAAAGGGGTTATGTATCAGGAATTCTTTCAGTATGGCGCTAAATTTAATCACATTATCACAGTATTTAATACTAAGCGGAAGGTGGTTAAATATTTTTATAGATATGTAATGCGTACTTTTTATGCGTAGGGGTGGCAGGTAGGGGCAGCTGCCCCCCCCCCCCTAGAGATTCTAAAAAAGTTGCCAAATATAATGCAACCAAAGTCCTAAGTCTTTGAGTTGATTTGCTTGAAGTTCAAGCCTTGAACAATCATTCCCGTACGTCGAAACTCGAATGAATTCACCAATGAGAATGAGAAAAGTATGAATTGTAGTAGGTAAAGTCAACTTGCCCCCCCCCCCCCCCCCCCTGCGCAATCGGCTGGCGACGCCCTTGTATGTTATGCTCAATGAATAGCGGCCTACATGTTGCATCAAAACGAGAACCTGTCATAATTCGAATCGCTTTCTTCTGCATTTTCATTACTTTGCTGATATATGTGCTTGGTAACAACCCTTGATCTTGTTCCGTCGATTTTTTGTTAGAAAGTGTGGAGATGAAAAGGTTGGTCCAGTCTGGACACCCGCGACTGCGCTGCTGCTCCCTTTAGTCGTGATTTGGATGTTGTGTAATATGTTATTTGATATTGATAGTGCGATATTTACTTATTCTGATCTGTGTGGGTATATATTATAGTACATATTGACAAGCTTTCTATCCATCTGTTTGTTGCTATTGTTAGCATATTACTGCCTATGTTTGCCTAAAGCTCCCGAGCCTAGTGTTCACGCGAAATACAAGTCGACTGACATTTTTAAACTTGGGTGATATAGCAAGGGGTGCCAACCGAACTCTTTTGCTAAGCCTCCGCTGTCCGTCCGTCTATCAGAGGGCTGTATCTCTTGAACTAAATAGTTAGACTGCTAAAATCACAGTATGTACTTCTCTTGCTACTATAACAAAAATACTAGTAAATTTAAAACAAATAAAAACCAAACGGGGCCCCCCTAAAACAAGCGTGATTTTTTTGGTTAAGTCTTGTACGATGGTACGGAACCCTTCGTGTGTGATTTTCACTCGCCATTGACAGACTTCTTCTCAAGTAATAGACCCTCAAAATCTTCAGAGTTAATGACTTTGGTTTTATTATTAAATCTCCGGTTTCACCATTTCTTTCTGAATAAATTTAGCGAAAGTAAAACTCAAACTGAATCAAACTTGGGCCTTACAGTCCAGTTTTGACGTTCCTGCATGCAATCGTATTCTGTGCGTCGCAAGTTGCAACATTTGCATGATCGCACTGCCGGACTGTATGTTTTAACATTCAAGATGTTGAATGACAACATTTTGAATCATCAACAATTTTCGCTCACGAACTATGCTATACCAAATCGAATTTATTTGTTGCAAGGAGAAGTTACCTACGAACTGTTTGTCTGCAAAATACTTGAATTAGTTGCTAGCAAACAACTTAACGATACTTAAGAGGCTTAAAAGTGCTTAACAAATTTATCAGCGGTACTGTTTATGGTATTTATAGAAAGTTGTTATAACATAAAACCGGCCAAGTGGGAGTCGTACTCGCACACGAAGGGTTCCGTACCATCGTACAAGATTTAACACAAAAAAGTCATGTTTTTTGTATGGCCCCCCTTTATTTTTTATTATGTTCACCGATTACTCGAAGACCCGTGGACCGATTTGGAAAATTCTTTTTTTGTTCGAAAGGGTATACTTTCTAGTTGGTCCCATTTTTTTTTTATCAAAATCGGTTCAGTAGTTTGGTATTTAACTATAACAAACATCGAATTTCTTAACCCCGCGAACCCAGAAATGTGATTTTTTAGTTACAGTAGCTTTCTTTTCGGGTGAGATTGCTCAGTATGATAGGTTTTTTTTTACTTCAACTGTTGGGGGTATTCAAGGGGGGTAAAAGAGGGCAAATTGTACACATTTCTATCTCTAGAGCCGCTGAACCCAGAAATGTCAGAGTATGTTTTGTTTTAGATGGGAATGCTTAAGAAAAAAATATTTTTAGAAATTATACTATTAGGGGGGTAAAACAGGTCAAAATTAACACATTTAGGCGAAAACCACTCATGTTGAGATCTCTGAAACCAATTATCCTCGAAACTTAAAATTTTCAGTGACTTCTTGTTAAGACGAAAAGGCTCGCTCACAACGGATTTTACAAAATTCAACTGTTAAGGGGGGATAAACGAGGCCGATATGTACACATTTTCATACAACTTAAACTTACGCAAGAAACAGACTATCCGGAACGATGGAAGGATGAGAAATTCAGAAGCTCAGCGGTTCCGGTCATTCGTTGTTTTGTCTTTTTAGGGTTCCGTTCCCAAAGGGCACCAACTTCCGCTGTCCGTCCGTCCGTCCGTCTGTCACAGCACTCGTCTCGTACTATCAATTATCGTACGTATCAACCGTGAACTCATGAATCCAGATAGTTACCGGTCTACCTTTCGTCAGAAATGAGATTTCTCAATGGTTGTATTTCTGCTAATGCTCGTTCATTGTATTGTATTGTATTGTATATGTATGTATATCTTCTTTCCACTTTGTATGTGAAGTTGAGCAGAAGGGGTCGCCCACCTTGACTTAAAAGTTACGCCACCACTAAAAAGCAAAAAATAAAATATTTTTAAATAAAAAAAGGACCGCCTTCAAAAAAACCGGAACTAAAAAGCAAAAAATAATTGGTTACTTTTAATTAATGTACGAAAAACTATTTTAATTCTAACTAATTATGTACAATTTCTTAATTTTTAATCATCTTGTGAAGTCGGTGCCTTGGGTAGACGTTCTTTAAGGGCTGCAAGTAGTTATATTAATATCACCTATGGCTAAGAAAGAAATATAAGTAGGTAGCTACTTACATTTACCTACTTGAATAAAACACAAAAACAAAAATTAAATAAACAAACTGGTCGTAAAAACGTATGTTAGTAGGTATTTAGGCAAGTACTTTGTAATTTAAATATGCCTTATACTTAAACTAAATACCTAACACAATAAAAACAAAATATTTACAAGAAAACCCTACGAACAAACCAATATAAAAACAACGACCACTTATATGATAAATATTTAGGTAGGTGTAGCTTGTACTTTTTATTCTACCTAAATACCTACATAACACAAAACAAAAAAATACAAACATAAAAAAGAACAGAAAACAATAGGTAGCGACTTTGAGGTGTCTGCTCTCAACTACGTGTCAAAACGAGTGTGCGGTTAGTACCTATCTCACCAATTTCGGCAGAAATCGTCTCGTTCAGATAACGATGTCGCAGGGAAGTACCAATCAACACAGAGCAGCGAATGAACGTCCTCCTTCACCAGTCCAGCATTTATAAAGCCGAAAGTACTAATAATAATCGTTGAAACCCAATTTCAGTACGCTGCGCTGTATCGATATCAGCTTGCACGTAAACCAACGCTAAGGGCATCTCCAGTTAGACGAACGGTCGCTTAAAATGCTCTGTGGACCAATCATTGCTGACTCAGGTTGTTTACGCTCTCGTAGACTTCGGGTGTGTTCGGCTGAAATAGTGTCTGTTCGGTCAGCAGCGTGCGAAGCGAACTCTACCCATATTTTTTGCTTTTTAGTTCCGGTTTTTTTGAAGGCGGTCCTTTTTTTATTTAAAAATATTTTTAGAAAACAAAATACAAAAAAAATATCCATATTATACCATAACGATATTTGTGTGCATAATCAACATTTTAAAATATTAAGCTGTTACTATACACCTATTAAGTCAAACACTTTAATATAATTTTCTGTAACATTAGGCAACATATATAAAACAAATATTATTCACATTATATCATTACGATATCTGTGTATATTACTATTAAACTTTCCTATTCAAACACTGAAAATGCGATCTACTACTAATCCAATAATGCGTGCAAATTAATCTAGATCTCAATATGATAAAGTTACTCTGCATTTAGAAATTAATTCTTAAGCCAAACACACAACAATAGCATAGCTAAGGAGGGAATTCAGTTCACATAACTTAGGCAATATACTCGCAAGTCAATGTGCACCATATAGATAATATTCTTAATTTACTGGAATGTAACGCATTTAAATTTAACCATCTTGGAAAGGAAAGGTGTGGGAGGGTTTCTAGTTCATTGCTTCTGAAATATTATATGCAAGGTTAGGCCAATACAGACCCGTAAGTTCCCCATGTAAACGTAGTAACATTCAATATGACTGACCTATGCTCATGATATTAGCCCGACATACATCAAGGGAATTGTGTGCCAAGCAAATGCCTTCCTATTGCGCCGCTACATCGAACTCGATGGAACACACGGTCTATGTTCATATTCGCTTCGATCATCCTTCATTCAATGTGATGAGCAACCCGAGCGTGATTAATCGGATTGCCCGAATCCATTGTCAGCAATCAGGAATCCTGAGTCCAGAAAACCGCTTTTATAGCGGTTTTCAAAGCGATTAGAAAGCGATAAAAGATTCCGGAGCATTGTATTTATATTTAATCAAGGTTTTCCGTCGAAAAAATCGGTTTAAAAACTGCTGAGGACTAACCTTTCATGCGAGAGGTTATGGGTTTCCAGCAACACTTTCTTTCTTTTTCTGAGGTGGATAAGTGCATTTCATTGCATCATGATCCGGAATCCATGTAAAACTGTAGGTGATTTTTCTCTACTAGTTGGTAGGATTAAGCCAGCACAGGTTGTATCAGCGCATTTGATGAAACTATGGTTGAAGCGGTAATGAAAAATGGTCCGTGGTTTCCATCAATTTCATTGTGGTCGTGGTCATAGAAGGAAGGTCCTGGCACGGTACCTAATTCCTTCGGGAATGTGGTGTATTGTGCTAATATTGTAGTGTTAGTTGTATGTTAGTAGCCATCCATTTCAGAAACCACCTAGTAAGGTAGGGGTAATGCAATTCACTTTAAAAAACTGGCCGAGTGCGAGTCAGACTCGCACACGAAGGGGTTCGTACCATCGTAGAAAAAAAAAACAAAAAAATCACGTTTTTTGTATGGGAGCCCCCTTTAATTTTAATTATTTTTTAATCTTACCTATTTGTTGTTATAGCGGCAAAATAAATACACAATCTGTGAAAATTTCAGCTGTCTACCTGTTACGGTTACTGAGATACAGCCCTGTGACAGACGGACAGACGGACGGACGGACGGACGGACGGACGGACGGACGGACATTACCGTTTTCACCCTTTGGGTACGGAACCCTAAAAACCACTACCAATTTAAAGGATTTTCATTTGTTGGCCATCTGTGTCTAAACTATTAGATTTTTTTGGAAAATCTATTTTGGGTCATTACACATTGAAAGATTTTCTTTTTGGCACTAAAAACACAAACGTACAGATAAGTATGTATTTGAATAGTGCGTTTTCAAACGCACACTTAAAGTTTTGAAAGCGCTTAGCACTCCAGCAAACACGCGTTGTAGCAGCAGACAAAAGCGAAAACTAAAACAAACACTTAGCGCTCTGTTCGCCGTGCGTGGACGGAAAAGTTTTAACTTATCGAGTAAACACTGGCGCTTAGTTAAGTCAGTGTTGGCTTCTGGAGCTAAACATTGAGAGTGCGGGGCGTAACACTGTGATTACTTAATTTAAGTAGCGTAGATAAAGCAAACTCCTAGTGCTGTTTCGATACATAAAGATGTTAAAACCAATTCGTTCTTAATTTACCCACTTCAGAAGTCTTAAGAGGATAATGAGGTGATCAAGTTCCATACAATAGCTCGTGCATGTTTCCTCAGTCAAATTATGAGATATTTTTCTGAAATGTTGCAATAAAAAAAACAACTGACATCTGTATGATATGTTTTTTTATAACTAAATATCAGTATAAATATAAATATACAACTAGTATCCGCGGTAGACGTCTTTTTATATTTGCAAACAAATTTTTAGATGCCTCTATCACGGAAATGAGTAAATATATATAAAAAAAAACAAAAATAAACAGACCTAGCTATCAGTTTATTCATGAATTGTCCAAAATATCAGGAAAATATAGTAGTGCGCTGAATGCTGTAGTATACTCCGTTACTATATTGAACGACTACTATGTAATATGTGGGGGACGAAGTATCTGACACCGAGAATAAAGACTTTTTTTATTTCTGATATGATATAATAATCCTGCATTTATTGTATTTTGTTTAAATGCAGGTATTTCTAGTACTGGATGGTTAGGCAAATAAACATTGATTTGTCGATATTTCCACCAAGAGCATGCAACAATTGATATTTAGGACGTAAACGCTCCTTACTTATAAAATGTTCATGGAAAAAGGGCCTAACTAAACCGTTACATTTAAATTTTTAATGGGGTGCGTGCTGTAAGAAACACTGGATGTTTTTGTAAATAAAATACAATTGCCACAATAGTCGTGAGTGAATTTATATCTACTTCATATCTTTTAAGTAAAGAACGAAACCCTCAAGTGATGTTTGAAAGGACCAGAAATCGTATACGAATAAAAAGGTTTGTGCGTATAGGCCACGCGTAATCATTGCGCGTTAAGAGAGTCGTTTTCCAATCATTTCCTCATACTACGGGTGATGCTGTTTACATGCTCTTCATGTTTTACATGGTTTTTGAAGTTTTGGATTCTAAAATATATTGTCGAAATCTACGTCTGTATTTTTAATTTTATTTTGATTGATATCTGGCTACATTGGAAAAAATTGGCTAAAAAACAGTGGAAAAACTTATTTCTATTTTCATTTTAGTTTTTATTTGCTGAAAAATACAGATATTTACAAAAAATAAAAACTGACATAGAATGAAGCTTTCTCAAGAGATAAAATTTTTTTGAATAAAATCTGTTTACTTGTAGGGGTAGGGAACCCTCAGAGCCTGGAAGACGATTTCGCGAGTTTTATTACCGTCGCCGTGCTAATTTGTGGCTTGGCCAATGGAAAACGAATGCATTTCATAAAATTTTAAAATCTTCCATTTTTGCTGCCTTCACAACCGCCTTAATAGAAGTGAGACCTATTTCTCAGTATCACCGGCCGTAATGGTTTATACAGCCACGGTGAAAGTTCGAAAGCTCATGGGCATAGTCGGGCACCTGCTATGTGAAAATCTGGCGTATGCCATATGCCGCGACTGACATTAAATTTTTACTGACCTCTTGGTCAGACAATTATTGAGCAAAAAAAATGCGGACTTGATCTCAAATGAAACGAAAGCTTGTAAACAACAAAAAGTAATAGCAGCGTTACTAAAAATCTGTACCATTACTTCTACCGCTCCCCTGCCGTCACCCCATCCGAACGTTAGCTATAACGCTCGTATGGGCTGTGATTCACTTCAATAACTGAATTCATAAAGCCTAACCATTAAAACATATTTTATTGAGAGCATCGGTCGTTCACGTCTCCGAAAATGAACTCACGTAAAATATAGACGGTCACCTCCGGGGCTAGCCGGAAGCGGCGCGAACTTGGGACATCTCCCTTGACAAATGAACCCACTCCAGTGCTACTTGCCCGCCCAGTATAAATCGCAGCGTCCGTATCGCGTAGCCTTGGTCTATTACTGCAGGCGGATGCACTTTTAATGATAAGCACGGCATATGGCGTACGCCATAAGAGGTGGCCGACGACGCCCATGGGCTTTCTTATCTTCACGAGGGCCGCGAAAACCATTGCGGTCAGATGCTTTATCAAACACCGCACCGGCAGTGAGATTACGAAGCGCGACATGAGGTGTAGGTGCCGCACCTACCCCAACTTGACACCAAATTGACGGCTTTCGAGTACAAAATATGTCAGCTTGGGGTACTAACCGCACCTACGCCTCATTTCGCGCTTCGTATTCGCACTGCGGTTGCCGGTGCTTCCATTTCGTTATCGCAATAGCTGTCAGATACAACCAACCTCCCCCGTTTCGTGCTTCGTAATCGCACTGCCGGTCGCCTCTTTCCCCAAATTTGGTTGAGTGAATTCTTACAGAGGACATTAATTATTTAAATCGTCTTCTCCTCATTTATTGGGATAGTTACATTAGTAGTTATTTATTAGACTGTGTAGACAGCGAGACATGCGACAGCATGGCTGGACCTGGAGGGTTACCGCGATAAATAAATTTCCAGGTAATTAGCATGTGAACAGGCAAAAAGTGATTACATCTGATTTTGGTTGAATTTTGTACCAAGCAAATTCACTTGCCCGAATAAACAGTTAACATGGTACGATCTGCGCTGTACGCAGCATTTAACATAACCATTGAACAGCTCGTGGTCCAGGGACTAGAGGACTTGCCTTTCATCCGAGAGGTCTGGGTTCGAATCCTCGCCCGGTCATGCACCACTTTCTTTCTCTTTCCGAGTTGGATAAGTATTTCATTACGAATTCGAGCTATTCCATGGTTCGGAACCCATGTGAAACTGTAGGTCCCCTTCCTCTACTAGGTGGTAGGGTTAAGCCCGCCCGGGTTGTTACCACCGCATTGGATGAAACTATGGTTGGAGCGGAAATTGTCCGTGTTTTCCATCTAGTTCAATGTATCCGTGCTCATAAAATGGAAGGTATGGTACCTGGTATGGCACCTAATTCCTTCGGCAATGTGGTGTATTCAGATTCAGATTCAGATTCAGATATTTTATTCATCACAAAGACATACATATATGTTATCTATTATATGACACAATACATATTCAGTGTGATTCGTCCATGTTCAGTCCGATATACAAATAAATGAAGTCAGTCAATGTTAAAAACTGCCTAAACTAAATTAGGCTAATACCATAACGGTAGTTTTATAGTATTAGCCATCAATGTCAGGTTGCATAAAAAAACTAGCTTAACCTGGTATTTAATAATTTCCAATAACCGAGTCACGTCTACACGTTAGCTAAGCCCATGGGCAAAGGACGTTATTTATCAGATCCCGAGCTCCTCCACTAATGAATAGTTCCGGTGGCGTTTGCTCAACTGAAGTTTTTCCCCCCTCGGGGCCCCTACGACTCGGTTTCCGTCCTGGAGGGACTTCAGCTTCAGGCGACTTGCCCCTTGTTCTAGTCGGGCTTGGCTCCTATTTTGCATACGAGTTACTTGCATTCTACAAGTGCTTATGAATTAGGGCATCTAGCGTGTACTATTTTGACCCATGATATGACCTAACTCATGGAGGAATATTTTTTAGGGTTCTGTACCCAAAGGGTGCCAACGGAAGCGTCCGCTGTCCGTCCGTCCGTCAGTGCGTCACAGGGCTGTATCTCATGAACCCTAGGTAGGCAGCTGAAATTTTCACAGAGTGTGTATTTTTTTTTATGTGACTGGACATGGATGGCTAACACCACACTTTCTGTCATGGTATTAGCCCAACACACCACATGGGAACTAGGTGTCATGCCAGGACCTTCCTTATATTGCACGGCTACATTGAACTGGACGGAAAACACGGACAATTTTCATTGCCGCTTCGACCATCGTTCATCCAATGCGATGGTACCAACCCGGGCGGGATTTACCCTACCACCTAGTAAGTAAGGAAGGGGACCTACAGTTTAACGTGGAATCCGAACCACGGCCAGCCTCTCTCAACGGTCGAATGGTCACCCATCCAAGACCAGACCGGACCCAGCGTTGCTTAACTTCGGAGAGCGATCGCCAAAGTGTCGCGCCACTGGGCCATTGAGGCTGACAAATATATTTCGCCAGCGGGTCTCATAAGTAGGCGCGTTAGATAGCACACCTCCTTCCTTTTTGATGTGATTGAGGCATGACACGGTTACATTTCGTTAGCTCAAAAAATACTTAAGTTGATAAAATTGTGTTCATTGTAATTAAAAGAAATAATTACATTGCACATTACATCAGAAACTCATAAACACACATTTGTGAGTTTTGTTAGTTATTCTTTTAAATATAAGTTAATAAATAATAAAATAACACATAATATTTAGGGTAGTTTTTTTCTCAGTGAAATATTTTTTAGAATGGGATTAGTAGTTCTAGAGATTACCTACCTTATACGAATATAGTCAATTACAATTAACTTCACCTTCTATTATATTTTAATTATCATTTATTATGCAAACCAAATTTCTTTATTAAATACATACCTTCTACATCTATTAGCAGATTGCTCTACCACCCACGTTCCACACACCCGCAATAATCAAAATACATTTCATAATTTCGTTGCTCCATTCAAAACTGCACCTTATCGCCTAGGCATTAAAATATTTTTCCCAGCCACCCATGTTTTAAACATTTTAATGAAAATATCCATGAGTTCATCTTTCGAGAAAATGTAATTACATTTTCGCAGAACCGAAAAGGAGTTTTGAACGATCCAAATTGCGGAAACGGGGAATTTGTTTTTATTGTTGTTGGCGGATGTTGTTTTTGCGAGATTGCTTCGTGGCTTTGAGCGAGTGTCATGAAATCTGTCATTGACTCGGAAAACTTCTTCCGTTGATTGTGTCGATTGATCGTCAACCAAATAGAACGATACCATCAATTGTTGTGAATTAAGCCGCGTTTTGACGATAACAGTTGACCCTGACGAAGTGTTCTTTGGCGGACACTCTGATGGTACAAGTGTGTGCTAGTATGTCCTAGTGTGGACTAGGACCATGCTAGTTTTCGAGTGGATTATTATAAGTGTGACATAACCTCACTTTCCTACCTACACAGAAATGTTTGTGTATTTTTTTTTGGTATTTCATAGTTTTTTGTGGTTAGTTAAAAAAGTAGGAATATAAAATTGTCTGAGCGCGAAGAATAAAAAATGCTTTGATTTATTTACCAGTTTATATAAAACAAAGTAGCCGCCGCGCTTTCCCGATCGACGTGGGAACTCGAAGAAAGTAAAGACCGTTGCTCATTTATATCAATTCCACCGCGAGCTGTTGTAGTTAAATGCACAAGTATCACCGTAACAAAAAGCCAGAGACAATACACGTCACAACTGGCGTAATCTCGGCGAGTGGCGTGCGTCCTGGCGCTAGTCTCGTCCTGCCTACCTCCCTTTCCTTTACAATGCACGCTGCCTACATATCTTACGACTCTTTGTGACGCGCATCGGCATTTTATTTATTTAGGAATAAACTTATAAACGAATATACCTTTAATACCATTGCCCTTAATTATTATATCATCATCGCAAACTTTAACAATGACACATGAACACGACACGCACCAAAAATATTAAATATTATAATTAGCAGTATTGTCTTCAATGAAATAAACATTCAAAGCGTTAAAAATGAAAAATAAATAAAATAAAAAAAGAGTACTTGCGCTCGCTTAGAATCTAAGTGCGCTCGTTCATTTTTATTCGCTCGCAACCTTAGATGAAAATGGAACCTTCAGCTTAAAATGTCAGAAAATTTTATCAACAAACAATTGGAACATGCACATGGGCACATGCCAGAAACCATGAAGACTCCACTACCTCTAGCCGCCGATTTCGATGTTCGTTTTGTTATTAGTTTCTTTACGGCAAAAAAATCAAAGAAGAACAGGAAGTGTCAAAATCAATCGGAAGAGCTGTATTGACAGCATGAGCACGGTTGCGCGGCAAAGACTTCGATAGTTGTTGCACGGAGTGGGCCATTCAGCGCAACCGCAGCGACGCGTTCGATTATCCGACGCCACGAGTGCACCATATCCGGACTGGAAACAAAGCACAGAGCTCCCAGTCCCAGTTGTCACGTAAATTGGTATTTACAGCAAACCGGTCGACTGGCGTTTTCAAATGTATGGAGAAATTGAGGAGCACGCGCAGTGGGCGTTAAGCGAACTAGCATTTGCGAGTCCGAGTTTGATTTGACAGCTTACTGACCGTTGCAGTTAATACGTCGAAGTTGCCGTTTACGCCGACTCTGCGTGTTCATACAAATACGAAGTCCGAGTTTAACTGTGACAGCTTGAAGAAGTAAAACCCCAGAATATCTAGTAAAAATAGTAAAAAATTGTATGGATTTTGACGTTGTTACGTAACTTCGAAGTCCCGTAAACGCCAGTTTAGGTGATAACTGGGACTAGGAGCTCAGAGAGATAATCGTTGTCGTCAGAGTGAGTGATTGATTGAGTGAGTGTCGTCAGAGAGACAACAAGGAGACAGACACTTGGGAACGCATTTCGAAACTAATTACATTTTATTTATTTAAACTTTTTTTGTAGTCAAACTACACTAAGTTACGTCAAATACTGATTGATCCGCGGATTCTATCAACTCTGTAAAGAAGAATCCGCAAAGAACAGAGTGTGGGAAGGCCACCTGCCAGGTGGGACAACGATATCAAGTGCATTGGCGGCAAGCAGCGGTCCCGTACCGCTGAGGGCCGGGAGGCTTGGAGAAAAATTAGAGAGGCGTATGTCCAGCAGTGGACGCAAACACGCTGACGGACTGACATTTTTAAGGATTTATAAGTTTTTTTTAAATGGAATTTTCCCGGAGAAATAATTAATATGTCCGCAAGATATAAGAGGACACGACATTAAAATGTTAGAGTGGATATGGGAGATTACATAAATGCGCATGTGTGAAAATGAGGGAAAATGTAAAATTAAAAATGGTATAACACGTTGAGATGATTTGACGTGTAATTTGACGCGGTAATGAAGAATGAGTGACGTAGCAAATTTAGGGACCTAAAAATTGATGATACTCCCGAAATATCTATTGGTGACTTCTCGTAGTGATCGATCATGTCTTGGCGAGACCAGAGGTCACCTGAATCTACCATTTATCCATAGTAGTATTTTCAAAGGGTAATTTTCTCGTCTCCAAATTTTTTTTTGTTACTGTACATGGATGGCTAATACCGAACTGGCCGTCAGATATTAGCCATGCCAGGACCTTCCTTATATTGCTCGGCTACATTTAACTGGATGGAAAACACGAAATTTTTTCATTACCGCTTGCAATGGTACCAACCCGGGCGGGATTAACCCTACCACCTAGTAAGTATGGAAGGACCAGAGCTCTACCATTTAACTATAGTAGTATTTTCAAATGGTAATATTCTCGTCTCCAAAGTAAACCCATGACTCAATTTAAAAAGTAAATAAGCATAATGGCGTTATAAATTGAATCAGAATGAAAATTCCGATTCGTTCCCGAATGCTCGCGAGCAAATATTGACGCGCGCTGATTGGACGGAAGGGGCGGCGGGGAAGGGGGTGATCTTTGCTTTTATCTTGTTTTGGTTGCCGCAAAAATAACGCGATTATTTTTTTCGCGGATGAAATCGACTGCAAAATCGGAATAAATATCGCCATTCGACGAACAGCCGCCTCCGTCGGCGTGGTAGACTAGGAGGTCGCGACAAAAATTGTAACGATAACGTAAATGGCTGAAGCTCACAGGATAAAGACCAACCTTGTGAAGCGAAATGTGTCAGTCTGCCTGCGCCAAGTGGTTGCGTTACGTAGATAAGGCGCCTGAAAAAGTAGTTTTAGTGACAAAAATTATATATGATAAGGTAAATGGCTGCAAATAACGAAGCTTGAAATTATCAGTTTATGCTTGCTTAGCAATACCAAATCTGAACAAATGTTTGGTTGCATTTCGTAGTTATAGGCGATTTAGGTTATACATATAACTTCAGGTATATTAACTTCAGGTTCTTCAGGTTGGTCATTGTATATTTTTTTTCCATTGATACTTACAAACTAGTTTACATTGATTGATTAGATTTCGCATCGGAGGGTTGGTCTCTAACATGTAAACCCAGATTCAGTCATTTACCTTATCATGACCAAAAATGTCATGACCTCCCGGAATATAGCGCGTCTCGTTCCGATGGCCCCATTTTTGGTGACACTCGAAAGAAGGTTCGCCTTCGCAAGTTTGGAAGGCGCTTTTGAGGAAGAGAGATAGATGCGTTGAGGTATTTCATTATAATTTCATTTTGTATTTCTAGAGGATCAAACAAATACTGGCATCGAATTATGAAAGCAAGAGAGTATTTGTGAGAAAATTCCCGATGACGGAAAATATTTTTTTACAGAAATTCATTCATTTGGAGCGGCTAGTAGCCTAGTGGCGCGGGGACTGGCCTAGCGTACCAGAGGCCCGGGTTCAATACCAACTTGCACCACTGTCTTTCTCTTTCAGAGTTCGATAAGTGCATTTCGTCACGAATGCGAGCTGCTCCATGGTTCGGAATCCATGTCAAACTGTAGGTCCCTTCCCCTACTAGGTGGTAGGGTTTAAGCCCGCCCGGGTTGGTACCATCGCATTGGATGAAAAGATGGTCGAAGCGGCAATGAAAAATTGTCCACGTTTTCCATCCAGTTCAATATAGCCATGCTCATAAAGGGAAGGTCCTGGCATGAAACCTAATTCCTTCGGGAATGTGGTGTATTGGGCTAATATCATAACGGTAGTTGTGTGGTATTAGTCATCCATGTCAGGTCGCATAAAATAAGAATAATAATAATCACCTCGAGTTATTATTATTATTTTCAAGGTTAGAATATGGACTCTTAGTTCTATATATATATGCACAAGAAGTACAAAATCAAAATAAAAAAAAAAAATTAAATTGGTCCAGGTGTCTTCGAGTATTCCGTGAACATACATATATAAAAAAAAATATTCTGACGAATTGAGAACATCCTGTTTTTCGAAGTCGGTTTAAAATAAATTTGTGAGTAAATTAGAAATTATTGCGTCATGCTAAACGCATGCGCAGTAAAAGTTTTACGCACCTTGTTGGAACTGGACTTTCGTTAACTAAAGTAAGAAATAATGTACGTGAATATTTTTAATAGTTACGACTTTCCGGTTGATCCTATAAATCTGAGGTCAGGCTATGAACAACATATATATTTTTGATCAGATTTTGAAAATAAAAAGAACATTGACATTTTGATCAAAATGCTTGAACATAGATGTCGTCGCGGCTTAACCAGAAATCGAATTTTTTATTCGTTACCATAATTACCCGAACATGGATCGAGACGTAATACCTACATTTCACACCAAATCCCGCCACATTTACCTGCATTCCAGAAATGCCAAGAATTCCTTCAATAAACTTTAATCTCTATAAGTAAAGACCCTTTTATATCTTTCTCTCGACACTGCTGGGTTTTTTTTTCTTTGGCTGCGCTACTTATAAATGAAGCACCCATAAATGTTCTAAACCTTTTTTAGGGCTCCGTACCCAAAGGGTGAAAACGGAACCCTATTACTAAGCCTCCGCTGTCCGTCCGTCCGTCCGTCTGTCACAGGGCAGTATCTCATGAACCGTAATAGGTAGGCACCGGAAATTTTCACAGAGTATGTATTTATTTTGCCGTTATAACAAAAAATAAGTCAATTAAAATATTAATAAAAATTAAAAGGGGGCCCCATACAAAAATCGAGTTTTTTTGTGTTAAATCTTGTACGATGGTACGGAAACCTCCGTGTGCGAGTCCGACTCGCACTTGACCGGTTTTTAATAGACGGACAAATGGACAGATATTGTGGCAATGCTATCAAAATTCCTGGTTTGGCTAACGGATCCCTAAAAACGCATACTATAACGTGTATGCACGAGTGCGCTAAAGCCTCAGCGCCGCCAAAAGTTTTGTTTGCGCGTTCAACGAACTGAGAATCGGACGTTTCTACGAGCGCCATCTTCGTTTGGCGCCATCTTTATGTACCCGTCCCAGAATGTGACGTGCTCTGGCATAGTGACTAACTCATAATGATACATTTTTAACCGACTACAAAAAAAGGAGGAGGTTCTCAATTCGTCGGATTCTTTTTTTTATGTATGTGCACCGATTACTCGAAGACGCCTGGACCGATTTGCAAAATTTTTTTTTTGTTGAAAGAGTATACTTAGGTGGTCCTATATTTTTTTATTAAAATCGGTTCAGTAGTTTGGTACTTAAATATAACAAACAACGAATCTTTGGCACTGCCGGGTCCCTCAGTTGCAATCCTTACCTTATGGTTAAAATATAAAAAAAACGTGTTAATTATATACATTTTATATAAAATCTAAATATGTTGCATTTATTAATTAAAATGTTAATTCAGTGCAAATTGAAGATGCGAGGAGCAAACCTGAAGTTAGATAACAATTTGTGTCAAGTTACAATAGCTCCGCACTGTAACAGCCGTTTCCCAAAGTTAAGCCCTATCACCCTTAAATCCCTGAAGGGCATCGTTATCGAATTTCACTTATTTCTTGAAACACGTTCATTAGCGAAGCCGCCGAAAATGTGGAGTTAAAGTTGTTATCACAGCACAGTGCTGCCCTCGACAGCGAGCGCGGCGGCCCGTCACAACTTGGTGCGACGTCGTCGCGCGCCGAGACGCCCGCCATCACGACAGTGTGTATCAACCTTTCTCGCGCATTTACTCCCACAACCAAAGTGAGAGTAATTTTTTTAAACATGTTTGAAAAATGTTACGGCTCTTCCCGCGGCGGGAGGAGACATTCTCCGGCGTTTCGTACGCAGCAGTAGTCTGCTAACGTGGCGGATGCCTCCTTGACAACGGGCTGAACGATCAGCTCGAATCGTCGGAGAATGTCTGCTCCCGCCGCGTGAAAAGCCGTAACATATTTCAAACATGTTTAACGACCGTGGTAATCTCAAAAGTATGATATTTTTTTTTAATTTTGTTATATTGACTTGTCGATCCTATAGTGTCGCTGTTGAATTTTTTTTACGTTGGCTATACAATTTATTAAAACATGACCAATTTTGAGGGAGTTCGTCCTTGATGTGCTTAGAATTGCTCTTGTTTTATTCAGTACCTTTCAGACATTAAATGAATCAATTTCCCTACCTCAATAGGTCAGTAAAACTATTACACACTCTTACAGTGTCTCCTACACTCTTACTAATAAACCACACGGGAACGATATAGGTGCAATTCCAGGCCCTTCCATAAATTTCACTAGAATTGAATGGTTTCTTTCATTGAATCCGATGGTAGGTAAAAAACAGGGGAAGGATCTCCTAGTCAGTAAGCCACGTCAGCCTCAACGGTCAACCAGAGCCCGGATGCGCCCAGTGTCGCTCAACCTCGATGACCAAACACCGAGGTGTCGCGCAGCTGGGCTACAAGCTGCGACATATTTACAGTTTAATATTATGTATAATCAACTCTTGCACAGGGACTTATAAATGCACACGTGTGTCCTAAAAAATAGTCAAATACCAAGAATCAAACCTTGAAGCACCAGTTTGTGTGTGACAACCGGTCGCGATGCACAGCACATACGAAAATTCCGCCGCCAAACTTTGATTTGGCGCCACGGTCGGGTAAATTGTGTAATTCGTAAATCACACAAAGGAAAGTTAAACAGAGCCCTAACGCTTTCACAAGCTGATGTTGTTTCCGTGCGCTGTGAGCACGCACTCCTTGCTCTTTTAACATATTTACTCAGTTTCGCAAAAAGTTTCCTTGGTATATATCCAAATACTAGGGCAATTTAATACATATTTGTTACACCACGTGTGTGGTGGAGGTATTAATTATGAATTAAAATTAATTTCAAAGGTCCAGTTCAGCCCCTTGGAGCCAGCGAGCATGGAAGGACGGCAGTAGCAACTTTTTTTTATGCGACCTGACATGGATGGCTAATACCACACAAATGCCGTTATGATATTAGCCCAATACACCACATTCCCGAAGGAATAAGGTGCCATGCCATGAGCACGGCAGCTTTATGAGCACTTCTACATTGAACTGAATGGAAAACACGGACAATTTTTTTATTGCTGCTTCGACCTTCTTTCATCCAATGCGATGGTACCAACCCAGGCGGACTTAAACCCTACCACCTAGTAGGGGAAGGGGACCTACAGTTTTACATGGATTCCGAACCATGAAGCAGCTCGCATGCATGTAACTAAAGGCGGCGTAGCCACTTTGTGGCGAAAGGCGGCGTAGCCACTTCGTGGCGAAAGGCGGCGTAGCCACTTTGTGGCGAAAGCGGCGTAGCCACTTTGTGGCATACTTTTTAAAAAATACGGCCATTGTTGCCGTAAATGTTGGCACGTAAATTAATAAAAAAATAAAGAGTACTTAACCTGGACCTATAGAAGTTGGGCAAAAAGCAATATCTCATAACATAAGTAAAGGCATAATCCGAAAACGTTGAAAAAGAATGGACGAACTACCTACATACACACATATTTGTATGGAACATTCGGTGAGCGACCCGCGACCGCGACCCCGCCGTATGGTTAAAGTGACCATATAATTGTATGTGAATCCGGCGGCGCGCCATATGCCAGACAATCTAAACATCGCCACCGCGCGTGAGTGTACTCTAAAATAGCGTTCGTCAAGTCAATTCCCACCCACACAAACCCTCCAATATGTCTGCGACAACTTAGATGAAAAAGGAATGGATAGGGGACTAAACAAATTTTACGGTCCGTCAAAAGTAAGCTCAGTCAGCCGATATGCTCTCAGTCGGTGTCAGACGTCAGTGATGAATTCAGTTGGGCAAGATTTCAAAGTATCAACAAAATGTCGTCTTGTGTTGTTGAAAAATATGGAAATAACGCCATAAAGGACAACAAGAGCAATGGAATCACATTCCACGTATAAGTGCAAGCATATTCAGTATATTTTTAGTTTAGTTGACCTGAATACTTTTATCTGTTGTAAAGGCGCAAACAGGGTTGGCACAAGCAAACTTAAATTGTCAGTTCGATTTTTATTTTTGTTTTCATTTCAGTATTATATATTGAACTAAATTTTATTTTAAAAACAATTAGGGCTGCTAAAAAACAATAGTCTACGTACTGTTTATTATTTTTTATAATGTCGTTTAGGATGTTTGTATAATATGTCTTAGTTCTGAGGCTGTGATAAAAAGGTACATCCTTGAAATGGTCAAAATTTTACATGTGACAGACAGCTCGTTTCCATAAAGATTAAAATTCTCAAGTCGTTTCTTGGCTCAAATGTCCTTTTGTCATTGAATGAGTATTCATTCCTTCAACCTGCTACATTTAATCATAGACTCCATCTTCTTAGGGCTATTATCGAAAAATATGTAAATGTAAAACTTTATCATATACATAAAACCAATCCGGGGATTAAAGCCGCCACAAAAGGACAAAAGCGTAATAAACTGAACCTATTTGAAGCAAATAAAAAAAAATTAAAAAGAAAGAACTTAGTGGTTTATCAAAATACCATCACACATTTACGGCGAAATGCAATAATCATCAACAGGTTTTACATAACACTGTATTGACTATTATTTGGACTATTTTTTAGCATCTAAAACGCATTGAACAAAATTTTTAAATGCATAAAATGCAAACATGGACAATTCAAGAATAATCAATATTATTTGTTTTGCAATGTTTGACCCATACTTGCAATACATTAATGATTCCCTCTTTGTGTTTATTTTATTTTATGATTTCAATATTTACAAATTATGTACATGCGACTTTATTAATTTATCATTAATATCGATGATTTTTACTCAGAATAACGACGGTTTAATGAATGATTCCATTAATATTTTTTTCATTTTCCCGCTTGCAAATTCGCGAAAAGATTATTTGATGCCTTGTTAACTATACAATCATGGTACTACTTGTTCTGACCACTATCACTAAATAGGAACCTTAATATTTTAATGCACAATACAATATATTGTTATTTATTTTCGTGATCATTTTTGGCAACCCTGCCGTTTTCACTTTCATTTTTCATTTAGTTTTGACGCGCCATTCTGCTCAAAGGGCTTAGGATGCGCGCATCGTTGATGTGTCATGATGGATTAGGATGAATTTTGCACTATATCTACGACCAGATGTCACAAATGTCACCATCCCTTTTTCTCATGCTATAACTAATTCAATTTAAGGAAATTTTTGTCTCATTTCATTCTTCCGCGATTAGATGAATCTATTTGTCACTTTTTCGCATGATGCATTTCCTTATACCTTGGTCCTGCTCTATTACCCTTTACGTAGTAGAGTTTGGTGTGCATGTAAAAGTATAGGTGTGTGAGTTTTTTTTAAAATAGGAACGCTTTTGAACTATCGTCAGTATGGAGGTACCGTATCCATTCTTTTTCATCTAAGTGCGACAATGTGTTTATGTGGCAAGTACGTTTAAGTTGGTTTCGTAGTTTTCGAAAATTGGATAATTGGAGTTTATAAATCATGTGAAACAGAAAATAAAGGGACCTCACCATTTATGAAAGTCAAGCCTTTTCCATGCGCCATCGTTGTGAGATTAAACAATAATATTACGTTTAATTTATCCGCATTCGCTCGTAGCTCAGAGACGTGGGCCTTGCTTCTCATATCCTAGGCCGTGGTTTCAATCCCCGCTCTGTTCATGCACCACTCTTTATATATTTCTGAGTTGGAAAAGTGCATTTAATTACGAATGCAGACTGCGTACAAATTTATGTTCACTTCGCATACTAGATATACCTCTACACAGTATTCCTGAAGTAATTAGGTACCATGCCATGAATCTTCCTTTATGAGCACGGTGGATGGAAAATACGGGCCATTGTTCACTGATGCTTCAACAATTTTCGACAAACCCGAGCTTGCTTAAACCCTACCATCTGGGAGTCAGTCAGTCAGTCAGCGTGTTTGCGTCCACTGCTGGACATACGCCTCTCCAATCCCTCTCCAGTCCTCCCGGCCCTCAGCGGTACGTAACCACTGCTTTCCGCCGACGCACTTGATGTCGTCTTCCCACCTGGCGGGTGGTCTTCCCACACTCCGTTTGCCTGTCCACGGCCGCCAGTGTAGGATCTGGGAGTGCCATGTAACAACCGGACGAAATATACATATCAAACTTAGAACGAGAAAGAACGTGGTGTATGGACAGGGCGAGGATTGAACCAAAGAGCTCTGGCACGGAAAGCAAAGCCCGGCGCCCGTGAGCCACGAGCCGCTCAAATGGTTTTATATTCACGAAACAGCGTCCGAATCATAACACGAAATTACCTGCACTCTGCGCCCTAGATTCAGACAATGCCGGAATGCAATTCCGTTTCGGGAGGAAAAATATTCTTTTCACGGAGAATAAAATATGTGTCAGTGGCAACATCTTGGCAGCTTATTTTTGTTCAAGCAGACAAAACAGATATCTTTATGTACTTAGTTTCCTCTGAGTTTTGCATATTATTTGAGACCGTTAGAATGATTCCGTTACTCTGTTTGATTCGTTGAGATCAAATATAATTTAATCCTCTTGTATTAAATGCCTCCTACTAACACAATGTTTCAGATTATACGTACACGCATTTATTTAACGCTTAATCTGCTTTGCGGACATTGACTGCAAATATTGAACCTACAGTTTACATGGATTCCGAACCATGGGGCAGCTCGCAGTCGTGACGAAACGCACTTATCCAACTCAGGAAGAGAAAGAAAATGTTGAATGAACGGGGCGAGGATTTCAACCCAGACTGGTATGCTAGGTTGGTAGGCTACGTCCCCGCGCCACTAGGCTACGAGCCGCTCATAAAATTGTTCCTCATTCAAGTAAAAAATATGCCAACCTAAATCCCATCTCCATTATTCGCCTTTCTCATTAGCTTACCTGACAAAAACCTCAAAGCACGCTCATAATTATAAAGCTTAGAAGCTTCCCGCGGTGAGCCCCAGCTCGCTCGGACCGCGCGGAGAGCAGCCGAATTAATTTCCACATCGCGTGTTATGAGCAAAACGCCCGCGAAAATAATGACAAAGCCGAGCGAATGGATTCGTTACGTTTCGCGAACCTTTGTTGCTCGGTGTTTTCTTTTCGCCTGTTTAATCGGCGGATGTCGTGAAGTGATGACGTTAATGGTTTCATGAAAAAATTAAAGTCACAACGAAAATAACTAGTGGCTCTCTGAGCACGTGTACAGCTCGTGGCGTGGGCTAGAGGACTTGCCTTTCATACGATATACTCCAGGAACTTTAGCCTTAAATCAGCACTTAGAAAAACATTAAATCTGGAATGCATTTTTTTTTCTCATAAACGTAGTATTTCATGGGGACGTGTGTACATTAAGTTTGCAACATTTTTGGGGGTCCGGAAGATAGAAATAAAATATGAAATATGTTTAAAAAATGATATCTCCTAAACAAATATTTAGAAATGTTATTTAAAAATGTTATATGTTAGCTAATTTTAGGTGTAATATTATTGTGAATTTGCAACATTTTTATATTTACGGAACTGTGTAAATATTTTTTTTTTGTACTTTTAATATCTGTAATATTTAATATCTGCAAAGCAAATAATGAAAATTCTATTTTATTTTCTGAAATTGGAAACTGACCGCAAACTCTATATTCTGTGAAATTTGTAAAATGTTGCAAATATTAGAAGCACATTTTTACATTCACACAAAAGCCAAACAAAAAATTCGAAATACGTATAAAATCGTTCGTTGTATAGTTTTTAAAGAATTTAATTTTCTTTTACATATTCTAGAAAGAAATATAGCAATAGTAAGTTAGGTTCGCGGCATAGATTTTTTTTAGTAAAAACATTTTTTTAAATACATTTCCGTAATTACAAAATTGTTGCAAATTCACAGTTACATTACGCCTTAAAAGACTTAACATATAATTTTTTTAATACCGTTTCGAAATATTTGTTTAGGGGATATATATTTTTTAATACATTTAATATTTTTTTTATATCTTCCGGGCCCCGCTAAATGTTGCAAACTTAATGTAAGCATATGAACATGAAATTATATATTTCTAAGAAAAAAAAAATCATTTCGGATTTCATGTGCTTCTCAAACCGTATCTATCCCGGTCTAATAGGTCACGAGTTCAAATCGTCGTCGCGGTCATGAACCACTTTCTTTCTTTTTCTGTGTTTGATGAGTGTATTTCGTTGCAAATGCGAGGTTCGGAGCCCACGTTAATCTGTAGGACCTCTTTCTTCCCCTCCTTCCTACTAGGTGTTAGGGTTAAGCCCGCCCGGGTTGGTACCACCGCATTGAATCGGCAATGAAAAATTGTCCGCGTTTTCCATCTAGTTCAATATAGCCGCGCTGATAAATGGATGATCATGGTATGCACCTTCGGAAATATGGTGTCATATAGTGGGCATAATATTATTACGGTAGTTGAGATGTAAGGTAACATAAAATATAAGCAAATATAAATATATAAACAAAACAAATAACGTTAAATAATTTTTTTTCGATTTTTTCTTACAACAAATGAAAAAATACCATTTTTAAGTTAATTTTTTTTCTTGATATCAACCCTTAATTAGTGCACTCAACATGGTATAAGTGCAGAAATCCAAAAAACTACATTTTATCCAAATAATTTCGGACTTTAACCAACATCGGACTTTAACCGTGATATATATAATAAATAAAATTATATTAAATTAAAGTTTTCAATCCTCAGATCGTACTTATCGGACTGATCACGTTTGTCAAAAGACGGATAGTCATTGTCGGAGAATTATATCTTCTATTACAATAATCGGACTATAATTTTACTAATAAACATATGGGCTTACTTTGTCTGATATATAAGCAGAAGCATAAATAAATCCGTCGAATCTTGCTGTTTATCTGACTATTGAAAAATCAGCCCTAAAATAATAAACAAAGAAGCATTACTTGAAATAAATTTGATGTTTACCAGCGACATCTTCATTTCACGATTGTAAATTGTTAAATTTAGCAGTTTCAATGTTTATTTCGCTGCCTCAAAATATTGAGAAAACAGTAATTTCGTAACCATTAAACCATTTACAAGAGTAAGTACGTCTTCTTTATTGTTTAATTGCGGCGTTTATATTTTCGGTAACGCTCATATTTTCCCAGAATATTTGCCAGTCGAAGAAAATTATGGCCTCATGGCAAAATTTCCCGGAAGACTATTACCATGTAGCGATTCAGGACAAACATCAGCACAAAAATAATTGTCTGCAGATCCTGTGAAACCTGACATCGTGAATGTTGGAAACCGATATTGTCTACGCTGCCTTGAGGCTTCACACATATCTTGGAAATAAAATCCGGTATTGAAATAGATGAATAGACGCACTTGTTTTTTTTTTGTTTTTTCAAAGATTAAAATGTTCCAAGGCGAAAGGAGATTTATTCGTTTTCTTTTACCAGAAAAAATCTGAATTTTCAAGGCAGACGCTTTAAAAACAGTTCCAATTTGGTAACTATGTAATAATCTAGAAAAAATTCAAGTTTAACAACGTAAAAATATAACAAACAAATAAAATTATTAGTTTAGAGCAACGTTCATGGTCCACCGCATTCAACACAAGATAAAATGAATCCAGGAATTCTAAAAATGATTTGGATTAGTAATAAATAGTAATAGAAATTTATATTAAAACGTACATTTTAAATTAGCATTAAGTTTGTATAGCTTTAATTAACTTAGTAATAATACGAAACGTAGAAGAATACTAGATGGCTATTCCGGCTCATGAATCCAGCTCAGACATGCCAGCTCCATCCAATTCTGCTCTGAAAATTTGCTTAATCATCGTTAGCAGGACGACTGTAATGAAAAGTCCTTTACCTACCCCTGACAAAACATGTTGTCAACAGAACAAAGTAGTACTTGGCATTGGGCTGTCAGTGTGTGACAGATGGATTCGTCATTCGGTGCTAGGAATGAGCTAGCAAAATTCGGAGATAAATTGTGGCCATTCGCGAGAAAAAGTTGACTAGTGTGTGTTACTTTTCCTTTTGCTAATCATCGATTTGTGTGCAAACGTGAAGTGAAGTGTTGTCAAGTGCCGGAGCCAGGCTGGGGTAGGGCTTTTTTCGACACGTCGGTGCCTTTGGCCGCCCCTACGTCGGTCTCTGAGGCTGCATGCTTTTCACCCCTTATTCATTCTACTTATTCAAACCTTTTCATTGTACCCGTCTTATCTTTGTCACTGCATTATATTTCAGCTTACAACTATCTCTTATCTGTTTCGTTACTTGTCGGGCAACCCCACTCCGCATAGTTATCTTAAGAACGGCCCGTAAGCTATGCTCCCCATACAAACGTAGTTAACTAATCATTTGGAAACCGCTATTCCAATTAAATTGATATTTCATATCTAATATCAGGTAACAAATATCTGTATCTGCACGCTTTTGTTTTTTTGAAAAATACAAACCGAATGAAATTAAAGCAAAAAGAAAATCTTCATACGAATATTGTTTTCTCTATGGTTTGACCCAGAATACATTTACAGAAAAAACCAAGACATGCAGACACAGATATCTGTAGCCTAATATTAGATGCCAAATATCAAGTAATTTGGAACAGTGGTTTTCAAATTATTAGTAAACTACGTTTGTATGGGAGGCGAAATTTTCTGATGCTTACGGGCCGACCTTAAAGCGCAATCCTACTGCATTTATACTACAGCTCGTGTTTCTTCTTTCAAACTAGGGGGGTAACCAACTTGAAATGTGAGAAAATATGCATTGTGCACCAAAAAGAAGCATTTATTTCATACCTTCTGCAGTCTTACTGAGTAGAATATCCAGTTTTCATTTCTGATTGTTGCAGAATTGATCGAATTCCCTCATATAATGTTTCACAATGTATGCCGGTTAAGCCTCTGTTTCGGGAAGCACCATTTTATTTACTATGACACAACCTATTTATGTAACTAGTAAATAAAAAAAATCAATGCACGTTTTGTCCACTAAAATGTAAGATACATTTTGCCGCATAGCTTGACTAGCCAAGTGAAGTGACGCCTCGGCATTCGATTATCTAGGTTAACCAGCACTTGGCGAGAGTGGGGTTCTGGATGGATGACCGTTTGGATGAAGGCTGGCCGTTGTTTGGATTACACGTGATTGATGCTCGAAGCGTGATTGAAAATAGTCCGTGTGTTACATTTAGTTTAGCGTAGTTGTGAAATAGGAAGGTTCTGGCATGGAACCTAGGTCCCTTGTATTGTGTTGGGCTAATATCACGTCAGTATTTGTGGTTGAAATCCATAAAAAACTATAAATCAAGAACTATGACTAAAAATGTGGGTATATAACCTGAATTCGCGACAGGCACAATAAATATCATAAAAGACATGAAGTACTTAAGTAGCAGATAAAGGGGAATCGGTAGGAACCGCTCAACTCTTCTTTTCAATATTTCCCCCCTTCGCAATAAGAACTAAGAACCAAACAGGACCTCAAAGCAGCGAGATCAAACAAATAAATGAACCACACCCTATTTCGCCCACTTTATCATCAGAATCACTGCCAGCAAAAAGGCTCCGAGTAACAACACCGCACCTTCAGATACATTTTCAAAATGTTCCGCAGGATACTTAGTTGAAACTTAACTGCGCAACTTGCGAGGCAAGTTCCCGCTAAGGACACTTTTAAGTGCGCAAACCGGCCGCTTGAACGGAGACGTTTCAAAAGTGGGACTTTTCCGGGCACAAATGTGAATTTAATAAGACGTTGAATTTATGTGAGGTACTCGGCTAGCTGTTGCAATAAAATCTCGTGTACGGAGGTTGCTTTATCGTAAAGTCATAATATACTTATATCTGTTTTAACAAAGGCCGGATTGCACAACAACTGACTATAAGATAACCAACGTAACGCGTTCGTTTTCATGAATCCTCAACGCTGCTTTCACAAATGTTATAGTAATATTATAGAAGCCATTTTATCATAATTTTAATAGTAAAATTAAATTTTTTAGTTTTGTTATAAAAATATTGTAAATATCTCTTCCAATATACTTAACTAAACTTAATCTTACTCACTTCACCCAAACTAATCTAACATATCCTAACTTAAACCAATTATATCAAGTGAAAGTCAAGTGAAACCACAGTATTACTACTAATAATTGTAAGAAATAGAAAAATACGTAATATTACAATTTAACTACAAACATTTTAAAAATATTTTTTATGTAACTGGACATCGATGGTTAATACCAAACCGACCGTGATGATATTAGCCTAACACACCACATGGGTGCTATGCCTGGAACTTCTTTATTTGCTCGGCTACATTTAATTGGATGGGAAAGACGGACAATTTTCATTGCCACTTCGACCATCGTTCACTCAATGCGATGGTAGCTACCCTGGCGGGATTAACCCTACCACCTAGTTAGTAAGGAAGGGTACCTACAGTTTAATGTGGAATCCTAAGCAAGGCCCAACCGCGCTTAGAGTTGCTTTACCCAGCTTATCGAATTCCAGTGCGTCGCACCACTGGGCTACCGAGGCTGAAGCCTATCATGTCACTGTGAAACATATCAACACATATGCATTATATTAAAGCCTTTTTTTGTTTTATATTTTAACCGTTTAATATATTCACGGGACGCACGGGTTATATATCCTTAATAAATACATGAATTGGTTTTTTTAAAGGGTCGTTTTTGATTACATTTTAAGGTAGTTTTAACATTGATGCGTCTTTCTGCAATCGGACCTAAGTCGCTGATTATAACAATAGGATTTCACTTTGATTAAACCTTTTTTAGAGCTTAAATAAATATTATTTTCAGCCTGGTTTTCGCCAAGTGCTGATTTATAAAGGCCTATAAAGGGCAGTGTATTAGTGTATTGTATCATATACATTAGTATATTCAATTATATGTATAAATATGTATATATTATGGTATATGTATGTTTATGGAGTTAATTTTTTTTTCTTTTCAAATTCTTTTCAATTTCAAACCTACCTACAGATATTTCTATTGCCTTTCCTCATCACCCCAAGGATTGACTGGAAGAAATCACTCTTAGTGATAAGTCCGCCTTTGTGCAGTATTGTTGTTTTGCTGTATGTTTTCTCTGTAATTGTACATATTTTTGTTTATGCACAATAAAGAATTTATTCATTCATTATTCATTCAAAGGGCCTTTATTACTAAAGTGCTGTGTAGTTCTGGTATTGATTGCAAGCTGCTTAGAAAGGCCCTTAATATGTGGCGATTAAGCTAATCATCAGTAGGTGAAAAAGGCCCTCAGCCTATTAACCCTGTACATACACTTCACATCGTCGTCAATCAGAGCAGACAATTTCTTCTAGCAATGTATGGCCCTTCATGGTCCCGATCAAACAAAATGTAATAAACAGCTCTACTAAAAGGCAGAACGACTCACAGGCCTCTGTTCGTTAGCAGCACGTTGCGATTTCCGTCATTTTCCGGCTACGCCCGCGTCGCCTCCGCACTTCGTCCTTTGAGTCTGCTAATGGCCCGCGGCGGACATCCCAGATAAAGTCTACATTTGTGAGCGAGTCTTCGGTTTCAAACGCGAGATAAAGTCTGAAATACTAAAAATTCAACACGGCCAATGCCTGCGCCACCGCCGGGAACGGCAGTGGAATTCAGTTTCTTTTTCGTTATTAACGTATTTTTATCAAAATAACATAACACTAAAGGTCAAATGCCATACATTATTATACTAGGTGTGGCTACGGACGCTAACATTGAAAATAATTGTATTCCCACTGCTTATGATTCGCTTGGGATTTTATTTTTCTTCTGCAACAAACCAGCGGAGTTTCTTGCCTGGTCTTCTTCGCTGGGATTGCCGAACTGGCTAGTGATAAAATATGATAAATCCGAGTGCAGTCTACTATCTATGGATGATGAATAAACGATAAACAATAAAAAAAAAACTCTTGGGCCACATTGCACCGGGGTTTTAGGTAAAAGTGTCAAACCTTGGTAGAAGTTATGCGCCCTTGTGTGTCTTTTCAGCTGGAACTATCGTTTCCATAATACCGTAATCATCCATCGCCAAAATTACGCCAAAAAATAGGCCATTCCTTACCATGCTTCCTCTTTATGCCACAAATTTACCAGATTTGCAAATTTAAAGTACAGGAGGATCACTTTTACATCTATTTTATTGAATGTTCTATTCTAGTGAGAATAAAAATTGTATCTGATGAAAACGCAGCACACTTGTATGGTCCATACAATCTTATATTACTTAAATTGCTTTAGTTGAATATAACGTAACGGCCAACATCGTTTTCGAACCTTAAGAACAAGAATAGCGGCGCTTGCGCATCTAAGCTCAGATGCAGCGCTAGATTGCGATTTGCCTTAGATAAAATGGGGCGCCTTTGTAACGTGAACGAAACGCCCTTTGTTGGATAAGAGCTCGAATAATGCAGGCAAGAATATTTCACTTAAGAAGATGAACGGAAGCCAATTTTCTGACTGCCTTTTATATAATGCAGTTTTAATGGATTCCTTCTGCGTTGTGATGAAATATTTATGCTTCTTTGCATAATTTGGGGAGCTTGTGTTATCTTTATTCGATCGTTTTGATGTAACTGGACATGGATAGCTAATACCAAGCCTACCGTCATGAACACAACACATGGGAACTAGGTGCCATGCCAGCACCTTCCTTATATAGATCGGTTACATTGAAATGGATGGAAAAACGGACATTTTTTCAATGCCTCTTCGACGATTGTTGTTTAAATGCGATGGTAACAACCCGGACGCGATTAACTCTACCACCCAGTTAGGTAATAACCTACAGTTTTACTGGGAACCCTAACCACGGCCAGCCCAAACGGTCGAAAACTGTCACCCATCTAGAACGCAACCGTGCTCAGAGTTGCTTCACCCAGCTTATCGAACCGCAAGGCATCGCGCCACTATACCGGTGTGCCAGCTAACTGTCAGCCACTAAACCGCGTGCCAGCTGGAAAATTATTGAACAAAACTCGCATACAGCTAGAATATAACATCACATACAACTCTCGCGGTCTCCGTTTCAGATTGGGCAAAAAGCTATCGTATGTCCGGCTGTTCTCCTCTGCAGGTCGCTTTTCTCAACCGATTCTCGTGAAATTTTGTGAACAAGTTCGATAATCATACAGATTTTTTTTATTGCTTTTGAGAATTAATAAAAATTTCGAAGAATGTTCAAAAAAAATTTTCCCACGGAGGTCGTCAATTCCGAGCGCCACTTGCATTAATAACGAAGTTAGATCTACACATTTTTTTGTAATTTATTAAATAGTATTTATTTCGAAATAAATACTATACGATTCGTATAGTATTTACGATATAGTACTACGATTTAACCATGGATAAAAAGGGAGGAGATAGGTCATCGAGCGCGTCTACTATGGAACCCGCTGTCTCCAATTTTCAAAAACTATCAATCCAACTTAAACATACATGCCCATGCAAACGTAGTCGCAGAAATATTGGAGGGTTTGTATGGGTGGGAACTTACTTGACGAACGCTATTTTAGAGCACATTCGTGCGCATTGGCGATGTTTCGACTGTGTGGCATACGACGCGCCGCCGGATTCCCTTACAATCTTATGGTAATTTTGACCAAATAGCGGAGATGCGATATTGACCGCATTCCACTTCTTTTTCCTTTCTCTTCAGTAGATGTAACAATATTTAGCAATTTGAGAAAAAAACATTACAGCGATTAAAAGACTTTTAAGAGCCCTATAACTCTCGCATTGAACAGAAGGTTTATTGAGTTTATTTCGTCTTTTGAGTTGCCTTCTATAAAGTTGTTTATTCAAAATCTTCATTTGTAAACAAAGGCCATATCCATTCCATTGCAAGTAATGACCGGTTGGGCATTATATAGCCTGAGAGATTGTGAAGTCTCGATTTAAGAAACTGAAGCACGAAATTTCTTCAAGCCGAGATTGCATACAAGGCTTGAAAATATTGTGACGATTCTGTCATAAATTAATGTATGTCATAACTAGGTCCATATGTATATTGCAAGGTATGGGCAAGCTTTGAGTAACTGAATAGAATCGCATCGTCTTGGAGAAAACAATAAATTACTCTTGCGGAAGTTCGGTTAGGGACTGGATTGGTGGCGGCATGGCATTCAGTTTCGAACAGCCGGGACGGCGCGTCACGGTGACGTAGCGACAGAACGTAGAGCGGTTTTTTCTTAATCTTGAAATAATATACCGACGACTTACTGTAACCCTGAGAGTGCAGGGAACCTGGGAACGAGCTAAGCAGATGAGAACGTATTGCTGGTGAGTGATCTTTCATTACACTTTTTATTGACGGATTAATTTATTGCTGTTGTCAGATAATTTAATCGTCGCGCATTGGCGGGATTTCGTGTGACGAAATGGCGTAACCGAATCGCCCGCAGTATGTGCACTCTTGGTCTAAGTCCGGCGCGGCGCGGTGGCAGCTTGGCACCGCTTGCGCGCCGCCGCCGCCCCGCCGCCGCCGACATCGCCAAACGGCCGTGATTGCAGCTCCGCCCAACTGTACAATGAGTTGAAATCTTTATTTCCCTGCGCGGCACTGAACATTCAATTTTGTAGCTACACTTAGGCGCGTGCCGAGTGGATACATTTCAGATAGGCCATTAAATGTTTGGAGAGAAAGTTTTGTTTGAATTGACCGGGATACAAACAACTTTCGTTGTAAATACTTTGCGCTTCGCATCATTATTTTTACGCGAGCATGGTTACAGTGTTTAGATCGCGCATAAATACTTTCACGCTGTTTTGACGTGCATGAAAACGTCCTCAAACGCAAAAAGCGAATGGGAATCAGAGTAAATATACTTTTTCGTACTAAGCAGGTACTTCGCTTATTCCAAGGAATGTGACATGTATGTATGTATAATCAGCAGTATATTCGTAAAGTAGTTCTTTTTACTGGGCTCTTTCTTCAATTAATGTGTCCTTGCTTCACGGTCGATTATACATACATTACTTAAGTCAACCTAGGACTGGCTCTAGCGTCTGATGCGAAATACGATTTTGGTGATGACGGCAATAATTTTATTGTTCAATATTTGCAGTCAATGTCCGCAACGCAAATGAAGCGTTAAATCAATGTATGTATAATCTTAAACACTGTGTTAGTAGGAGGCATTCATTACGGGAAGAGGGACTGTAGGAGAATTCCAAATTATGGGTATGCAGCCGGTGGCGTATTGTCATCATTACAATTTATATAGCAAAATTTTCTATTTCATGTAGATCGAAAGCGATAACGGTATGCCTAAAGCGCTTCCATAAAGACGACGACAACTGATTGAAAAAAAATATTGTATGAGCGCATTAAAAAGATAAACATTATCAATTCAGCCGGCATGGTTTCGCAGCCCCCTGAATGTTCGAAAACCCATGGGCGTCGTCGGGCACCTTTGGGTCCTGGCGTACGCCATATGCCGCGCTTAGCATAACAAAACAAAATCTTAGAATGCCAGTTATGTCTCTAAAAATAATGATAATCCGTTTATTACTGTTACACAAGATTTTACAGGTAGGTAACTAACAGCAAGTAAGCACAGTGATGATATATACCAGCGTGCCTGTTTCGTTAGGGCGGATTTTTCAATCCTCAGATAGTACTTATCGAACATTTTTATGGTCTGATAAAGAGTCAGATAGCTATTCGACGGATCTATTTACGCTAATTATTATCCATCCGTTATAATAAGTCCATATTAATCTTAGTAAAATTACAGTCATATAATTGTGATAGAATATATAATTCTCCGACGAATAGTCTTTTCACAAACGTGCATTTCTACTATCAGTCCGACACATACTATCTGAAGATTAAAAAATCGGCCTTTATTATGTTTCTAAAATTTTTCACTATAAATAAATAAAATGAGAACTAATTAATGGCTTACTGGCTTAATTTATATCCGTGATGTACACTTTTAAAAATGCGTATACAAATACCAAAAATGCGTATATCATGGATACAAGTTAAGGTGGCCCAACCCGCTCATCTGCCCATACAAAAGGGGAAAGAAGATCACGCCCATAGTTCTTGTCAGAGATCCAAAATTTTGCTCAAAATAGCTTTATATATGTATATGTATTAGTTTATTACTTTAAAGATATTAATATATGTATTAAGCTGTAATTATTGTTTATGTATGTGTATGAATATATATATATTGGTTTCTGTCACCCTTTACGCATTACGTATTACCTACATTTTCTTTTTCAATTCTTATCCTCATCATCCCCAAAGGTTGACTGGAAGAAATCACTTTTAGTGATAAGTCCGCCTTTGTGCAGTTTCGCTCTGTTAGATTTAATTGTTCTGTAAATAGTTTTTAATGTAATTTGCACAATAAAGAATTTCTTTCTTTCTTTCTTTCTTTCTTTATTCGATCGAACTAGATGTCTGATGACCATTGGCATTGTAAAATTGTGTTTGGTTTCCAAGTTATTAGGTCCGAAAGTTCGAATTTTTCGCGCGTTTTATACAATAACTTTGGAGGTGGATTACGCAATGATAAAGTAAGAACATCGTAAAAAGATTAGTCATCAGACATAGCTTATTCTATCAATATTTATGATCTATTTGGTTTTTGTTAGATTTTTGACTACAGCGGTCGTGGTTTACTTTTACCTATAAGTCGTTTTGAAATTAAAATTTTCGTAAATCTTACCAAATCATACACTATGCACATTGTCTTTTTTGTGGACATGTTGCATCTTCCTCATCACGGAGCCTGTCTTATTCTTTGAAACAGAGAAGGTCCCATAGCGCAACAGCACGGTTTTGTACCGTGCCCGCGAATGAGTTAGGCCCGCCGGGTTGGGCCGCCTTAAGGCCACAAAATTGTGCAGACTTAACTCCCATTTGTGTTGTTAAGCCTGGTTTTCACCAAGTGCTGATTTATTTTAATCGACCCATAAAAGTGCTGATTATCTTGTACTGGTATTAATTGCAAGCTGCTAAGAAAGGCCCTCAATATGTGGCGATTAACCTAGTCAGCAGTAGGTGAAAAAGGCCCTGTATGTGCAAAATGTTTTAAAAATATTTCTTAATTTGACTGAGGAAACAGGCGCGCACTATTGCATAAAACTTGATCACTACATTATGCTTTTAACTGCCTACTCCCTCGGGGAGCAACGTGCATACATATGTATATGTATTATTTTGAAAACTAGCAAACGTTCAAGAACAATGGCTACTTACTATGCAATCTATTCGGCACTTCCCAAACAATTAAACAAATTTATCAATATTTTCAAAACCTTTTTTTCAGTAGCTCTTCACAAATAAAACGTTTCTCGAAGATCATTAAATTAATTCGTCCGATTGCTTTTCGCTTTGCTCGTATTTAATGGAAATTGAATGAAAAGCAATCATTTCCAACAAAATATATCAATTGAGCCAGTTTGTAAGTTAAAAATTACTTTTATTTCATAAAGGCCCGGTAACTTTGCAATCACATTCTCCTATAGAGCGTTTTTCATATGGTTGGTTAATATCACACCTACTAAATTGGACACGCCTTTGACACCACAATCCCGAAAGAATTAAGTGCCATCCCATGACCTTTCTATAATTCGAGCCATCGGCGAAGCCAGGTAGCTCCCCAATCCGGCAATCTCTTAAGGCTCCAGATGACGTTTTTTTCTAGAGAATAAGCGTGAAAGATATATTAATTTGTTATAAAAAGTAGACTTTACAGATCAAAAACATAAATTTCGCTAGCCCGAAAACGATTTTGACGCGCATACAACAATGAACACTAACGCAAACGAAGCACTCCCGGATGTCACCATTATCGTTTGTTTACTTAACGCTGGAGTCAATTAGAGCCTTAAATATCCAGTGTTCTATGTATTTACTTAAGAATTTAAAAAATCCGTCTCCTACCCCCATTACTAAATATTTTTTAGTCAGTGAGCATGTAAGGACGGGAGTAGAAGCCGAATTAAGCTTGTATGGGAGGCGGCGTAGCCACTGTGCCATACAAAAACGGCAGGACCGGCTAAACGGTTCGCTTTCGAATTCGCTTACTACTATTTTTCTAGAGTTCCAACGACACCTAAGAACGCGTAAGAACTTGAGGGGATGCTATGTAGTGCAACAAACCTTTCATGTCCCTCGTCCCGAATTCGTAAGCGAACTAACCACGTTTTGGGCTAACTCATGGCTACGCTGCCGCCATACGGATGAGTTTCCATCGCAACTCCCGTCCTTCGATGCTCATTATTTTTAGTCTAATAAAAATTATGCACATAAAAAATACCAAGTGTAAGAAGGGTCACGACCAATACTTTTTCACATTATTTTCAAAATTTTATTACAATGCTTCAAATGTAGATGTCGCTGAAACTCAAATTAATGAGATAACGGTAATGTCGTATCCAATTAATACATAAAATTATCATACCAAGAGTAATTTGTGCATCAATGTATTTAGGTTGAGTTAGAAAACCGAATGGTTAGGGGGATTTGAATTTCACTATCGACATAAATCGCTCTGCACATTTCATGAAGTGTCCAAGCAAACTATGTAGACGGATGCTCTATTTCAAAGCGGTTACAGTAAGTGCCCACTTCTTGTCCGGCTTTCACTTCAAGAAGTGGTCGACACATAGCAAAACGTATAGGACAGCTGAGGCAGTGGCTATGTGGCTGCACTTCTTCAAATGTCCAGACATTTCAAGAAAGGCACCGTTACGGTAAGAGCCTACGTCATGTATCCATTTATATTCCGTCGAGTTTGAAATATTTGAAAGTGAAATGGGGTAATCTCATTTCGAGCTCGCGGTGAGATCATTAGTTCGAAATAAGGAAAAAGAGCCATTTGCGTTGAGGTTCGGAACGAAAGTTAACAGTCACGGGTGTAACGACACGGAGTGTAATAAAGGTGGGGTGAGGCACCCGTACACAAACACTTGTGCCAAACCGCCTCGTTGTCATCGAGACGAAACGGCTCGCTTCGAAACAGACGAGGCTTGACAAGAAACATAACAGAGAAAACTTAATATTTTATTTGTAGTATCATGACATCAGCACAATCCAAAGAACTAACTAAATTGACGGTTATTTTTCATGTATTCGGAAGAAAAAAATCGACGAAATGATGGAATGGTTTTTATTTCCTCACTGATATGACATTTAGGAAACATTTTAGGTAGGTTAAAAAAAAATTAGGACAAAACCATCCGTTTCAAATACGAGGCACTGCTTTCTAGCAAGATTCGTAACCAAAAACTGTTAATAAAATTTGGTAAATCATGCAAATTATCCGATTCGTGAAGTAACTTACGCAGATAATTCCGTAAATTCGCGTGTCAACGTCAGAATGAAAGAAGATGTGTATTTCAGTCAGGATGTAATCTAAAGCTGTGGCGCGGTATGCATAGATCTGAAATCTGCAATACAAGTTTAGTTATATTGTAGATGACAAAACTTAACCTTTATGCCGTCATTAATAGTTGGTAAAGGAAAGTTAAAATATCATTATACAATTTAAATACCCTATTCATTGAAACTATTGTGAGCACTTGTTACGGAGTTCGTTCGAGCTCGGAACAGTAATGAGGCAGTCCTTTGTATTACATTATTTGGTGATCGTGGGTTGGTTCTCTACTACTGTGTGGTTTTCTCGTTGCTAGAATTTTTTGCCGGCAGTTTCACTCGAAAATATTTTTTTGTTTAGGTTTATTTTTGAAGCGAAGCTTCTTAACGGACTTTCCTTCGGATGCACATTTTCGATGCCCAAATCAGAAAAAAATAATTGACATGTATAGCTCGATTGATTGAATTTCTCAAATACAGTACGCTTCTTTTTTAAAAAAAAATGGTACGTTTAAGCACATTTGATAAGCATATGTCGCCTGGTTACCGTAATGGGCCACGCTTGCTATAAGCCGGCTAAAAATGTTACAATAGATGTTTGCATGACCTCAACTTAAATCAATCGACCACGCATCGCGAACACGATCAAAAGTTGAATCTTTTATAACTTTTTGTTCTACTAACACAAAAACAGTAGCACTTCATCTCTTACCGTGGATGTTGCAATAGTACAAAACGATACCAACCCGAGCAGAGGTGTTTAAAAACTAGGTAAAAACGAATGAAAAATTTCAATTATTTCACTCCTAATAAATAATCGACTTAAATCTATGGCTAATAAAGACAGAAGTTTCTATTATTTGTAAACCCAGATTATGTTTGTCCTTCCTTTTGTCTTATTTAAAAGGCCATCAAATGAGTCAGCAAAATCAACTTTTTGTGGCGTATTAAAGAATTTTCAATCGATCAATTAATCAAACTTTTGAACGTAAAAGGACCTATGCTAGACATTAAATAGTGTCACAGATAAATGTTCAAATAAATATTTAATGTGTTTTACACTACAATTATCATTCCCTATCCTTTAAAATCACCATTATCCGTTCTTTTTTTTCAGGTGCGACACTATCTGCTACATTATTCGGTAGATTAACATTCATTAGCCCTCGTCTCGATCACATTAAGTGCCGAAATTACGACAATGTTTTTGGAGAGAACGAGCCTTCCGCTCCTTTCCCCTCGGCTCCCTCTGCACCTCACCTAACGGTGTCGCCTGGAGGGTGCTCGCGGATAAACGTTTTCCATTACGGAAATTGCTACGTGACAAAGTATAATCAATATCTCGCGTAAGCAGATGACTTTGCACGTGGAACTGCCTCCGATATCTCTCTATCAATTCGCCGACGAAAATACCAAAGAAAGTGAATACCCCCGAAAGCGATTCACAAAATTAAGGTGGTCCTTCCCGCTCAACTTCCCATACAAACGTTGAAAGAAGATCATACGCATATTTTTTGTCAGAGATCCAAAATTATACTCAAAACAGATTTATTTGTTTGAACTCGATGTCTGATGTCAATTGGCATTGTATAATAGTGTTTTGTTTCTAAGCTATAAGGTTCGAAATTAACTTTGTACGTGGATTAATTAACGATACAATAAAAACATCTTAAAAAGGTTAGTCATCAAACCTAAATTGGTTTCTGTTTGATTTTTGACTACAGCGGTCGTGATTCACTTTTAGCTATAAGTCGTTTTGTAATTAAACATTTCGTAAATCTTGCCAAATCAAACTCTATGCGCATCATCTGCTGTGTGGACATGTTGCATCTTCCTCATCACGGAGCCAGTCTTTTTCTTTGAAGCAAAGAAGGTTCTAGAGCGCAAGAGCACGGTTTTGTACCGTGCCCGCGAATGAGTTAGTCCCGCCGGGAAGGGCCACCATAATGAATAGGAATGACAATATCAAGGACAATCGTTATTATTAGGAATATTTCCATTTCCAATAAAAAGCGACACGGAGAGACCTTTTAAATACGTTCCCTTTGTCATAGAAAGGTTAAGTAAAGGTTTCCACGTTATTATTAAAATATTCCCTAGCCCTTACACCTGCGTATATTTTCATTCATTCCGAGCGCTCGGGCGGCGTGACCCAAAATTCCAGGTCGGAATCAAAACACTCAATAAATTCGAGCATACCATTCGGCTATTCAATTGAAATTCAAATTGGAATTACTTTTGCGGCGGCGGCCAGTACTTCGCGGGGGTACCGAACGAAAATTGCGTTCCGGCAGATAATTTATTATCGTAAAATAAATATTAAGGTGGTAAACTTCGCAACTCCCTCCAGCTCTAAAAATGTTTTACAATAAGACGAGCGCCCGCAGAACTTTTCGATTCCACGCTTCGTCGGCATTATATAGTACTTTGTAACTTTAATACCTGCTTTGTTATACGAATTTTCAAGTTTTTGCCGGTTCCATTATATCTCTCGCGGCGCTCTTTAGTCATTAGACCCCGGAAGTGATAATGGGTTTGTCGCATATTGTCTCTGCTAGGTCGTTAATCCTTATCACGCATCCGAGTGGTGTGGAAGTTAACGGACTCCTCCACTAAGTATCGTGATATTTTTAAATACACTTTAAGCCAGTTTAATGACTTTGGTTGATCTCGGTTCTTATGTTTAATATTTCAGAGAAGATTTACTACATTTTAATTAAGTATTATAAAGAACAATTTTCAACAAATATCTTTACCATACCTAAAATTTTACTGGCATTTCAGGACATTAAGGTGGGCCCGTAAGCATCCGAAAATTACGCTCCCCATACAAACGTTGTTTAGTAATCATTTGAAAACCACTGTTCCAATTTCCATTATATTAGGGAATTAATATCACGCAACAAATATATATGTCTGCACGTGTTTGTTTTTTCAAACAATGTATCCAGTATCACATAACAGAGAAAAGAAAATTAGTGTGAAGATTTTCTTTTGCCTGTTATTTGACTTGCTTTAGATTTTTCAGCAAAACAAAAACATGCAGACATAGATATTTATTGTCGAATAATAGATATCAAATTTTATTTTATTTTATTTTATTTATTACTATTATTATATTTCAAATATCAAGCAAAACGGAACAGTGTTTTTCAAATGATTAGTAAACTACGTTTGTATGAGGAACATAGCTTACGGGCCATTCTTAAGCAGTCTATAGAATAACATGAATTAATTTAATAACTATTCAATATTCTGTATTAAACATAAACACCTTCTGCTATCTTTGAATGAGAGAGGGCATATGTAAAATATCTAAACAGCAATGAACAATAATTTTATACTGGATGAATGGCTCAAGCTCCCATCAAATTCACAGCAGTGACGGTTTATTGGAAACTGAGCAACTATTGTGATAATTTTTTTTATTTGACTAGCATTTATTTTTTGAAGTTTTACAAAAGTTGTGGAAATATTCATTTTTAAGTTTGACATAAAGCATCATCACTCCTGTGAATTTGATCAAGTTTCAAACAGACACCCCAACATATATTGATTGCCACGTACCTACACGACAGCACGGTGCTAGCCAGATACAGCTGTAAATGTATAATTTACCGTTATAACAACACGTCAAATTACACTAGACGAAAACATATATTAAAATATATATATAATCTCGGTAACTTGACACTGCAGAGAAAAATACTCACGTTTTTTTGGAAAAACTTGAGGATTACGCACCCGAAATGTATGTAGTGGCCGTTGCAACATCCTGTAAAAGGTCTAACTGACGTCCTTAGTTGTGTTCTCATGGATTTTGTATTTCGGGTCATGTACTATATTTCCCGTGTGGAATATTCTTCCATATATTTTCTCATAGCCTATTAACGCGGCGTTTTTACGTGGTTTAACGGAGATTTCAATCGGGGCGTCTAGCGGAGTAAACATCGCCGGCACCTCCGTGCCACGCTGTTTATTCATTTCCCGCCCGCGCATGCAATCGGCCGCCCGGTCGCCCCGTCGAGCAAGGAAATACGTTAGTGGCAATGTAGACTAGGAGGTCGCAACAAAAATGGTAACGATAAGGTAAATGGTTGAAACTGGGCTCACAGGATAAAGACCAACCCTCTGAAGCTAAATGCGTCAGTCTGTCTTCGCCAAGTGGTTGCGTTACGTAGATAATGCGCCTAAATGTAGTTATGGTGGCAAAACAATATTTATAAATAACGAGGCAAGAAAGTATCAGTACATACTGGCTTATTAATAGCAAAACTGAATAAATCATTTGTTCCGTTTCGTAGTTACAGGCAGTTTGGGTAACAGATATAACTTTAGGTATATTTAAGTATTTTAAAAAAAAATCAACTTGATATTGTTTCATAATTAATTGGTATTAATATTTCTAGACAATCAGTATATTCATCAGCAGGACCATACTGACATCTATTTTATATATCCAATCTAGTTTACGCAGACCGACATATTTAGCATCAGAGGGTTCGTCTCTGACATGTGAAGCCAGATTCAGCCATTTACTCGTACCTTATCATGACCACAAATGTCGTGACCTCCCGGAATAATAGAAACTCATCCGTACAGCGGCAGCACAGGCACTTTTAGTGAAAATTCCCTCACGGAAGTGCCTGATATTCAGTTCGCTTCCGAATTCGGTACGAGCAACATCGCCTGTTCGTTGCACCAAATGGCATCCGATGCGGTTACTTACGTGTTCTTAAGTGCCGTTAGAACTCGAGAATGTCAGGTCTTCTGTACCATGAAACCGGGTGATCCAGAAAAGTGAGTGATCAATTGATGACTGTTTGTCATTCCGTGCCCGCATGTTACCAAAATATAACTTAATATGTTTTTATGGAACCTTATATGGATGACTAATACCACTCACTACAGTTAGGATACGACCCTAATACACCACATACTCACAAGAATTCGATCCCTTCCCTTTGTGGTCACGGTTATATTCAACTGGACAGAAAACACGGACAATATTTCATTGCCGCTTCAACCATCGTTTCATCCAATACGGTGGTACCAACCCTACCACCTTAAGAAACCCTTAAAGCTAAGCAACTAATAAAATTATAAATTGCATTTCGTATCATGCGGGCACAGAGTTTAACAAAAAGTCCTCAACGTATCACTCACATGTCTGATGATATAATTTGGAATGGTAGACCACAAGAAGTAACTAACTGACTGGCCGATGCTACCGTCAGTGTAAGTGTTGTCACTAATACCGCTATACGGATGAGTTTCGGTCTCTATTGTCGTCCTTCCTTACTCTTTGCCCTCTCCCCCGCACATCCATCGGAGCATGCCGCCATGGCTCATCAGGCACACGATCCTGCACCCACCCCCCCCCCCCTCACCCCCCGCCCCAATCCCTCGGCGCCTGCCAACGACCTCCACACCTGGACCTACTTACACGTGCATCAGCCTTGCAGCCGTTGTCAACGGGCCGTCTCTTTTCAGTTTTGAGCACGAGTATAATAAACCGACTTCAAAAACCGGCCAAGTGCGAGTCGGACTCGCACACGAAGGGTTCCGTACCAACGCGCAAGATTTAACACGAAAAAACACATTATTTGTATGGGGACCCCCTTTCATTATTATTATTTTTAAATTTTACCTATTTGTTGTTATAGCGGCAAAATAGATACACACTCTGTGAAAATTTCAGCTGCCTAACTATTACGGTTCATGAGATACAGCCCTGTGACAGACGGACGGACGGACGGACGGACGGACAGTGGAGGCTTAGTAATAGGGTTCCGTTTTCACCCTTTGGGTACGAAACCCTAAAAAGGAATAGATTCTCAATTCGTCTGTATGTTTTTGTGTATGCATGCTATTCGATATCTCCGCAAATTGTCAACCGATTTGAAAAAAAAATCTTATCAGTTGGGTATATCTTAGGGGTGATGCTTTCATAAATTTTATGAAAGAATATTAGGTACTCATCTGAATAAGTCGGTTAAATTTCCCTACCAGCTGTGTGACCCGTATCTGAAAATGTTCCTGAAGACCCTCCATCCGTAATGAATGCCTCCTTATCGTTGTGTGTATTCGAGTTGTCATGATATTAGTCCAACACACCCACATGGGAACTGATGGCATTGCAGGAACTTTCTTATATTGTCCGACTACAATCACATTAAAATAGTACGTGACCTTTTCAAAACTAGTTTCATTCAACATAAAGGTAACATTTGTTGGAGAAATGGACGTATTTGCTAAATACAAACATGTAAATATAACTTTAGTCTTTTGTTTCCCCTCGCAGTCATTTTTTCCGAGAATCGTTAAAAATACCTTTTCTGTTTCCCGCGTCGAGGAAAAATTGTTTGGTAGCTAGCAAAAGGAAAATAAAAATATTGTGAAGGCATTCCGTAGTTATATTAATATCGGGGGTGATTTTGAAGCAGGCGCTTATTTTTTCCCTTAAGGCTGTTCCGACCCATATAAAGTTGTTTGCACACATAACGCAAAAAGTATTGCACTTTAAGCCACGAATTGATATTAAAAATGTAATATAGTCATATTATTTGCAGCGAAAACAATTTCACATTTTCAGGATTATTGGTTTTGTTACAATTTATTTGAATACGATTTTTATTTAAGAGCGCCATCTAACGGTGTAAAACTTCTAATCGGCAATTACAACGAAACCATTAAACCTGAAATTGTGAATATGTTTTCGCTGCAACTACTATGGCTATATTTAATATTTTTGACGAATTCGGTGTAAAAAAAAAACATTGTATGGGTCGGAACATCCTTAAGGTTGGCCTTCCCGCTCATCTCCCCCTACAAACGTGGAAAGAAGATCATGCCCATATTTCTTGTTAGAGATCCAAAATTCCTTTGGCATCGTAAAATTGTGTTTGGTATCTAAGTTATAAAGTCCGAAAGTTCTAATTTCCGCGCGTTTTATACAAAATTTTGGAGGTAGATTACTCAACGATAAAATAAAAACATGTTAAAAAGATTAGTGATCAGACATTGTTTCGTGAAAATTTATAATCATTTTGGTTTTTGTTCGATTTTTGACTACAGCGGTCTTGGTTTACTTTTAGCTGTAAGTCGTTTTGTAATTAAAATTTTCGTAAATCTTACCAAATCAAACACTTTGCGCATTATCTGCTTTGTGGACATGTTGCATCCTCATCAAGGAGCCTGTATTTTCTTTTGAAACAGACCTTCTCTGTTAAGTATACCTCATAATCTAGTAATATCATGCTAATATCATGACGGCGGGCTAAGTTTATAAAATACTAGCAGCTCGTCCCGTCAGCTACGATAGCAGCCTATGACGCGACGTCTCAGTGTCAGATCATTGATTGATTGAGATCAAGCAAAACGGGGCGCGGTCGGGTTCTGGATGGGTTAACCATGTGCTGATGTAGATGTATTCAGTTCTTCTTTAGCAAGTCTTAAGCGTAGTATGCATTAGATTTTTGGTTTTAATCGTATTTTACTTTTAATTTTAGTTTTAGTTGTGTGTCTTTTGTATTTATCACTTTTCTGCTCACTGCATGTGTATTTGAATTACTATATATATAAGTGCTGATTTCAGATATACAGCCAGATAGCTATTAGACGGATTTATTTACGCTTCTGCTTGTCCATCCGATAAAGTAACTCAATATGTTTATTAGTAAAATTATAGTCAGATATTTGTGATAGAAGACATATTTCTCCGGCAATGACTAACTATCCATCTTTTGACCAACGTGAATTTGTACTATCAGTCCGATAAGTACTATCTGAGGATTGAAAAATCGGCCCTAAGAGTTTTTATTATGTGTGTTTACTATTGTTCAGGATAAGACTGTTTGTTTCCCAAATAAAAAATAAATAAAAAAAATTCGACCGTTGAGGCTGGCCGTTATACTTGATTGCTAGGTGGAAGGGTAAATTACGCCCGGGTTGACACCATAGCATTGAATGAGAGATAGCAGAAGCGGCTATGAAAAAATTAACAATGATGGCATTGCACACAGTTTCCTTGTCGTATATTAGGATAATATCATAACGGGTGGGTAACCGACTTAAAAAAAAGAGAAGGTTCTGAATTCGTCGGAATCTTTTTTTTTCTCTTTTTTTTTAAATTAAATAATTAACTTGGCTTAATGCTTCATTGAACCCCATCCAACACACGCACCCACACATATGCGCTTCACATTATAATATTTCGTGGGAATATCTTCAATAGATTTTCCTGAAAAAATATCATGGTGTAACAAGCCTTCTGACTTTACACATTTTAAGAGACATTGAAAAAATATATTTTAATTAAAAAGGACCGCCTTCAAAAAAACACCGGAACTAAAAAGCACAAAATAATTGGTTACTTTTAACTATTGTACAATGAGCTGTTTTAATACCTAACTAATTATATACAATTTCTTAATTTAAATCATCTTTTGAAGTTGGTGCCTTTGTTTATTGAATGAAAGTATCAAACTACAAAACCGATTTCGATAAAAAAAAAAATTGGGACCACCTAAAAAGTATACCCTATAAAACGAAAAATGAATTTTTCAAATCGGTCCAGGCGTGTTCGAGGAATCGGTGAACATACATAAAAAAAAAGTTTCCCACGAATTGAGAACCTCTTCCTTTTTTTCCAGTCGGTTAAAAATAGCTGTAGTAGTGTAAATAAACTTAAAAATTTAAAAAAAGAAAGTATTTTTCCCCAAAAAGTAATTGTTTTCACTACAAGGGCGTTCATTACATTGCTATAGGTCGTTGACAAGCTGTATAAGCACGTATAGTTTCCCTTACAGACCCATCGCAAGTGCGGTTCGAAAATGTATGCAGATGTGTGGAGCCGCCTAAATCTACATACATTTCAGCACTCACGTTCTCACATCCCCCGTCTCCGTCCAGGTAACTGGCTTAAGCTCGAATGAGCCGGCTTAAAGAAATAAACTCGTAACTTTTTACCAATCGCGCAATTGAAGTCGTACAAGAATAATGCAGCGGATTGCATGACCTACGTTTTTTTCTTAAGCTTTGGCGAATTAACTTTTTCTTTTGTGTGTGAGTTAAGCTAGTAATTCCCATTGCTGAGGCACCTTAAGGTGGCCCAACCCGCTCATCTCCCCATACAAAAGGGGAAAGAAGATCACGCCTATATTTCTTGTCATATATCCAAAATTTTGCTCAAAATAGCTTTATTTGATTGAACTAGATGTCTGATGACCATTGGCATTGTAAAATTGTGTTTGGTTTCCAAGTTATAACGTCCGAAAGTTCGGATTTTTCGCGCGTTTTATACAACAACTTTGGAGGTGGATTACGCAATGATAAAGTAAAAACATCTTAAAAAGATTAGTCATCAGACATAGCTTATTTAATCAAGATTTAGAATCTCTTTGGTTTTTGTTAGATTTTTGACTACAGCGGTCGTGGTTTACTTTTAGCTATAAGTCGTTTTGAAATTAAAATTTTCGTCAATCTTACCAAATCATACACTATGCACATTGTCTTTTTTGTGGACAGGTTGCATCTTCCTCATCACGGAGCGTGTCTTATTCTTAGAAACAGAGAAGGTCCCAGAGCGCAACAGCACGCTTTTGTACCGTGCCCGCAAATGAGTTGAGGCCGCTGGGTTGGGCCACCTTAATATGATAACTGAACTGAACTATTGTCAGTAATAAGTTAATTGTAATCCTTTAGATGTAGTAGTACCTTTAATTAATCAGGAGACAATACATGTGTTTTGATGCAAGTAAGGCGTGTTTTGCTAACTCGTCTTCTTTTACCTTACTTACGCGTATGTTTAGAAAGTTGTTTCGTTAAAAATCTGCTTACTTAAATATATAACAAGTATCTTATAGTAAAAGATAATGTTAAAATTGTAATGAATGGATAAAAAAATATATTTTTTTGTTTTTCACTAACTATCATTGTCACGATTTTTGTTAAGGAAAACCGGTATGGGTGGCTGTGCTGGGAGACAAAAAGTACTCAGAAAAGTCAAATCCACCTCACCTCGCGAAACCACGATCAGCGAGGCGCCATTTTAGCGTATTTCTGGAGCGGACTTTCGCTGCACTATCGTGCTTGTTGAACTTACGTTTGAGGACCTCCAGGTTTATAGGTTTGAGGAAAGTCACAGAATTTTCTTAAAATAAGATATAGAGCCTTAAGTTCTTTATTGCGTTTTAATTTTAATTTTAAAAACTAAAAATGTGTTATCGTAACTCACTCCTTTTGTTTGCTGTCGCTAGAATGTACCGTAGCTGCATCCCTGTGCACAATTTTGCGTGTCTAAAACCAGCATGACAGTAATAGTTGATTGAGGCATATTCAGACTCCTACTTTATATGTTGACGATGATCTGCGGATATCCGTGAATATGCACATTACCTATATAGGTAATCCACATATTACCTGAACCATTATTTCCTTACCTAGTAATTTTGCACATTATTTAGTCAAAGTATTTTTTTTATTTCACGCATCAAAATGCAACAAACATGGTTTGTCTAGAAATATTACATTACAAATTACATACAATTCACTAAATACAACCAACAAATCATAAATCATTAATACATTGTAATTAAAAGTACACTCAATTCTAAGTATTATACAGTATGTAAACGTAAATATAAGTTATTCCATTAAATTCATTATCATTCAAATATGACATTAATTGATCCATAAAATATACAAAAATTTACCAATACATTCAAAGTCGAAAAAAGGGAACACACAAGCTGTTAACTCAGAAATTATTATCAACTAAAAACTCGTCGGTTGAATAAAAAGCCTTCATTAATAGTCTGGATTTAAGATCGTTATTGAACTGTTTGGAGGATATTTTTTTTTTAAATCCACTGGAAGTGCATTAAAAAGTTTGATCGCTTGAAATTCTGTACCGTGTTTAACCACCTCTAATCTAGGCCTTATTGTGTGTTGTAAGTTGCTACTATTTCGAGTGCCATAGCAATGCTTTAGAGTAGGCTTTGTAGTTTTTTTAAGATTGCTTGCTAGTCTTGTCAATACAACATAAATATATAGCGATGGCACTGTAAGAATTTTCAGTCTAACAAAGTAAGCTCTGCACGACTCTTGTTGAGGTAATCTTAGCATCGTTCTTATCGCGCGTTTTTGTAAAATAAATGCCTTCTTTACGTTATAAATAATCCCAGCTATTGCCCCAGAACTGAATTCCGTACCATAGTCTTGATTCTATCGGAGCAAAGTATATCATTTTTAGGTCGTCGATCAGAAGAAAGTCTCTGAGAGTCCTAAGAGCAAAGCACGAAGAACTTAGTTTGCTGTCAATCGAGTCTAATTGGTCTTTAGTTAATGTGGCTCTTTGGTTAATGTGGATGTTAACTGAAATGCAGCAGTTAAAGTTCCTAACCTAATCTAACCTAAAGCTCTGAATGGATTTCCGTAACCTTCTTGTGAGCTGATAACGAGTATTATACGTTCAAACCTCAATGTGCATTAAAATCTTCTTGAACTATAGGTAAAGTGCATATAAAATGTTTTCCTTACTTTATCGGATGAAATTAGATAATGTAGCTTGCACAATCTGTGGATAACACAGATGTGGACATATTTCAAGACCAATCGTAGTCTAAAGTGTTATGCATTGACTTACATGATATTCCTGTGAAATTATAATTCTCAATCGTTGTTCACCTGTTTGTCATTGTCATGTCAATTGTCATTCCTCTACTTTATGTTTTGCTCACTGTCTTTTGTTGTTATATTCTAAATTTACTTTTTCATTTATGCTTTGTTTTCTTACTGGTTTTCGAGATAGCAGCGTGGACCGTCAGACAGACGCTTTTTACAATCCTTACGCCGGGACCCTAAAACATACTACATCCAGAGTTGGGGTCGTATTTATAGATCTGCTCATTGCTTATCCTAGTAATCATCCAAGACTAGGCCAATGATATCCAAATGTAAAGATAATTAATTTACTAGTCTTTGCGCCTGGATTCAAAATGTATAATGGAAAGCAAATATTCAGTCTTCAAAGGCGCTCCTCCGGCGATAATTCCTTCCCAAGAAATTGAAGGTACAATGTGTTTATAATTGAATATGTTAGTCAAAATAATTTGACGAATCCAGCAGGTATCTTCATCTTAGGAAATGTTCTTGTCTGAACGTAGAAAAAGCATTTTGGTTTTAGTTAGTAATATTATATCGTTTGCGTAACTGCTGGTCATACGTGTATTATACAGAGTGTCGTAACGGCCAGTACATTAAATTTGGGAAATGCTTATGGGGATTGAAATAAACAAAAAAGTTTAATAACTTTTTGCTGAAAATCCTCTAAATAAAAAATTAGACTTTCCATGCAAACTAATTCAGTAATTTAGTGTAAAAATAATATAATATTCCGTTAGAACGTGGGAACGTTGCATTTACTTAGACATGGGTGGCTAATATCACACCTACTGTCATGACATTAGCCTGACAGTAGGTTCCATGCCTAGACCTTCCTTATGCACGGTTGCAACGTCGCGTTAAATTACACTAGACGAAAATATTAATTTCTAAAATGTATATCTCGGTAGCTAAACACTTTAGAGAAAAAAATATTAACTTTTTTGTCTCGGAAAAATGTACTGGCCGTTACGACATCCTGTATATTCGTACGTGTATCTGCTGGTCCGAAATGTTTACTCATAAATTACAATCAATAATGTTATGACGTTCTCAAACTATTATAAACTTGTTCTTTTTGTAGGTGGTCCTTAAAATAGAATCCCTTGAATAAGGGAAAATGTTTTTTTATAGATATATGTAAGAATCAATATTATTTTTTATGCGACCTGACATGGATGGCTAATACCACACAACTACCGTTATGATATTAGCCCAATACACCACATTTCCGAAGGAATTAGGTGCCATGCCAGGACCTTTCTTTTATGAGCATGGCTACACTGAACTGGATGGAAAACACGGACAAGTTTTCATTGCCGCTTCAACCATCTTTTCATCCAATGCCAATTAGCCCACTAACCCAGGCCTCTGGTACAGTCCCCGCGCCACTAGGCTACGAGCCGCTCAATAACATTTGTATCATGACTTCCGGCGTAGTTTCTTATCGTTTCTTCTTCGTCCCGTTATAGAACCGTTTTTCAAAATGACGAATTCGAAATGTAATGGAAAAACTAACCATAATTGCAAATTGCGGCTCGTAGCCTAGTGGCGCAGGGACTGGCCTAGCGTACCAGAGGCCCGGGTTCAATACCGACTTGCACCACTGTCTTTCTCTTTCAGAGTTCGATAAGTGCATTTCGTCACGAATGCGAGCTGCTCCATGGTTCGGAATCCATTTAAAACTGTAGGTCCCCTTCCCCTACTAGGTGGTAGGGTTTAAGCCCGCCCGGGTTGGTACCATCGCATTGGATAAAAAGATGGTCGAAGCGGCAATGAAAAATTGTCCGTGTTTTCCATCCAGTTCAATGTAGCCGTGCTCATAAAGGGAAGGTCCTAGCATGGCACCTAATTCCTTCGGGAATGAGGTGAATTGGGCTAATATCATAACGGTACTTGTGTGGTATTAGCCATCCATGTCAGATCGCATAAAAAAATAAAATAATAATAGGTCTCACTCGGCTTTCTTACAAGCACAATATTCCATGTTATAACATAATTTACCGTGTTTTAGTACACCTGAATGTGGCGCCTCAAGTCAACACTATGATAATGTGTGTAAGGCGTACTGTCTTAGCATAACAAATTTCATCGCACCATTAGGTTTCTGTGACCGAACTAACTGCTGGATAGTAATAATGTTGCATAGACACCATTTTGAAATAGCACCACGACATTATTGTGTCACTTATTTTTTCCACGTGAAAGACGCATATAATTTGCAGATAATGTAAATAATAACGTACATTTTGGTTTTCATAACTATGAAATTACGAAACTATATATGGTACTGCTGGAGAGTAATAATGTTGCATGTACACCATTTTAGAATAGCACCATAACATTTTTGTGTCACATTTTTTTCCACGGAAAAGACGCATAAATTTGCAAATAATGTAAAAACAACGTAAATTTTGGTTTTGATAACTATGAAATTACGGAACTATATATGGTACCGACAGATGAAAGAGACGGAAACAATACATTATGACATGACGAACAGAGCCCGTAGTCCCAGTTGTCACCTAAATTGGCATTTACGCCAAACCGATCGACGGTCGTTTTCAAATTTATGGAGAAATTGAGGAGCGCGCGCAGTGGGTGTTAAGGCGCTAGGACTAGCCAACTACTCGCGCCATACAAATGCACTTTTTAACAAATGTAATAATATGTAGTGAAACGCTTCAGCAAATCCAAATAGAACTCCAGACTGATAATGGATTGTTAATATTTTTTTATTCCATCATTTATTTAAATAATAATAAAAATAAAAAAAGTTGATTTTTCTCATTAGAAATCTGAAAGTCATTCGATTTCTAGATATAAGCAAAAACAGCATATATGCATAAACAAAAAATTCCATTTGCTTTTAGATTTCTACATTTAGTCAAAAAAGTTCGGAAATGGACACCGTTTCCGCAATGTATTTTGTATAGAAAAAGGAAACATACATTAACGAAAATCATTCGATTCCTAGACAAGGAATCATATATTGTAAGGATGACACTTATAATCGTCAGACTTAGTTAGTTTACTTGGGGTGCCTCGTCTAACTTTGCGATTTGGCTAGTACCAGGCCCTTAAACGAACTAACATTTGCAAGTCCTAGTTTGATTTGACAGCTTACTCACCATCGGCATAAATACGTCGACGTTGCCGTTTATGCCGACTCCGCGTTTTTATACAAATCGGAAATCGAGTTTGACTTTGACAGCTTGAAGAAGTAAAACCACAGAATAAGTAGTAAACATTTGCATGGGGTTTGACCTTTTTACGTAACTTTGAAGTTCCGTAAACGCCAATTTAGGTGAGAACTCAGACTGACCAGAGATGAAAAGGCATATACGCAAAAAAAAACACTGCACACATTTGTATCTACATCTAGCCTTGAATAATTTGATTATTTTCAATGAAACATCAATCGTTGAAAACCTTTACACCCGCGCTCATTATGTGCCACGCCGATTTACAGCGGGCTCCAGGTATTTACACAGTCCGGTCCGCAATTTCGGAATGTTTGAAGATAAAATTGCGAATTAATTTATAATTCTAAGTTAATTAGAAAAGCAATTCGTGAAAGCTCGTCACAGTTTCCGTTGGCAACGTTTGTTTGTCTGGTGGTCTCTATTTACTTTTCAGGGGTCGACATTTGGCCATCTAGAACGCTCGTCCGACACTTTTGTCCCTCCATCTTTCCACCAACTTCACCCCTTACTTTCAAGCCAACTCTGTCACTGCAGAGGCTTAGAACTCGTTCAGTATAATGTGGTATGTGTTGATATATTTGATAACCTGAGTTTTAACGAGGTTTCGAACGTGTCTGGTACATTAAACCTGTAAACTCCACGCAACATCGAATAAGGTACTCGTTTTTAAATATAAAATTCCAGTCGGCATGTTTTCATACTTCTTCTCCTAAAAGAGTTGACCGATTTTGTTATTTTTTGGACTTATGGGGTCAATTGGATGGTACTTAGCTATAGGTAGTTAGCACTGTTGTTTAGAGACAGATTTTTCATAAATAACAGTGTGAATAACACCACGTTATGCTCTTTGTAATGTGTGGGTTCCGGCACTTAAAAAAAATACAAGTTCTACCTTTATTAAACTACAGTTATTGCCGTATTCATCGTAAAAGTTGTCTAGGAGATTCGTCGTAGTAAACTCTAAGGTTAATCTTGCCCGGGTTAGTACCATCGCATTAAATGAACGATGCTCGAAGGAGCAATGACAATTGTCCGATTTCTATCCGGTTCAATGTATAGCCGTGCATTATAAGGACGACCCTGGCATGGCATTTAGTTCACACGAAGTGTGTTGGACATGATGACAGTAAATATAAATATACATAAAAAAATATGAGATAGACATGGCCCATACTGTAATTCAAACGATGTTTGGCCTTAACTTGACTACTAACAAACCAGGATAACAGGTTAGGAGGGTAAGGGGATAGTCTCTCCCGCGCTTTTCACACAACTGTTCACCCCCCGCTCTACGCCGCCGCCTCGTGTTTGTTTCAATTTTTCCAAATAAATGAAATGTATATTATAATATCCAACGAGTCAGTAGAATTCAAAACGTGGGACTTTTGCCCTTAAAACCCTTTATTGTATTGATCTAGACAGTTTTAAAATGATTAGTATTATATCGTGACGTGTGCAAGTGTATTTTTGAATGCATAATATATTACAATTCATACTGTAAGTATGTGAGTCCAATTACCAAAATGAAACGATAAAAATACACCCTTTAATTGGCTAAGAGTTTTTCTCAATATTGACTCATAGTTGGTGTATTTTCGCAACGGAATTTGTTTTCATTAGTAACATTTAGTTTTCGATTTTACTTTGACTTCTCGAAGCTCTTTGAAGGGTTAATAAAAGGAAAATAAATTATTTAAAGCGGCTACATTTAAGCAAGCAGTTATTCGGAGAAATAGCAAGAAAAAATCCGAATTTTACGAGGTTAACTCAATATGGTGAATGCGGTACTCAATAATACACTCAATAATTTGTTCTTAATACTCATTAGAGATATTTGATCCTTTTAAGGGTTCTGTACCCAAAGGGTGCCAACGGGACCCTATTATGTACTAAGCCTCCGCCGTCTGTCCGTCTGTCAGTCCTCGCGCCCCTAAGTTACGAGTATAGTTAAATCCCAATAATTTTCTCGGCTGGTAAAAAACTGGTATCTTCCAGTTTTTTTTAACAAAATTGGTCCCTTTTTTACGCGTACTTGTTGATTGTTATTACAGAAAAAAATAAGTTTTATTTTAACATATTCTCCCAGGAGGATGAAAATGTAACGCTAAGAAAACTGGAGCTTACATTCATCTATACTTAATAAACAGTACATTCACTGACTGATAGACAACGTGTAGCCTAAACCGCTAGGCCGAGATATTTAAGGCTGTCGTAAAGGCAGCGGAAATTTAAGATTTGAATTTTATAAGGAATGCATTCTTTGTCCATTCGCCAAGGCACAATTTTACACGGCGATTGCTATTAAACTAGCGAGATAGTCTTCCAGGCCTTAACGGTTCCCTATCACTTAAAAGTTATCAGATTGTAATAAAAAATGTTTTATCATTTAAGAGAGCTACATTCTATGTCCGTATTTCTTTGTAAATATCTGTATTTTTAGTTAAAAAAACTCTACGGTTATGATATTAGCCCAATACACCACATTCCCGAAGGAATTAGGTGCCGTGCCAGGGGTGAGAAATGATGTGTTGTTCCTGAACCATTCATCCAATTGCGATGAAACTTTGGTGGGTTGTTTGTTCGCCCGGTTGAATGCCCAAATCGAAATTGACCCGAGCGGAGCCCGGAACCTCAGCTAGTTCTCTTTATATAATCAAATGAACGTCACCTGCGGTAAGGGAGGAAGTTTTCCTTACTAAAATGAATCGCCTGTCATTGTAAAGCTTGCTTTTCGACTGGAACAACATGGAAACCACTGTAGAGACAGGAAGGAGAAATGTTCCATCCAGTTCTCACCTATACAAACCCTCCAATACGTCTGGGACTATGTTTGCATGTGGCATGTACGTTTAAGTTAGATTGGTACGTTTAATTTCATTACGGTCCTACAGCACGCGCGCTCGATGCCATAATATCTCCTTTGATGGAAACAGTATGTGTAGGATATTTCTTTTTTTTCTCGTTGAACAGCGCGGCCTGATAAGCGTACCCTTCTCTATAGTCCTTTGATTATTCCTAGATCGGCGCTGTTAGCTAACTTTTCTTAGCGCCCGTCCCCTCTAATCCGCAAAGTTTTATTGAATTTTAAACGATGTTCTGCGCCGCAAAGTTGGTTATTTTACAAGGTTTACAATCATTAATAACTTTGAATGCCTTTCGGATAACTAAGGCAGGAATTATTTTACCGAACTGTAACTACTTACTTAATTAATTTAGATTTAAATAATTTATTTTCTCCGTATCAAAATGGAATAAAATAATTATTTTACATTTTATGAAGATAAAACCTTATTATTATTTCGTAGCTATAAATAAATTTACTTTCATTGTCATGAGGCCAGTTTTAAGAGATAGTAGCTATTTAAAGTCACTTTTGCGAATAAAAAGCTGAATAAATGGAATATGTTTACAATGTAAGGCACTAATTATATTTTTCAGGACAATAATATTATTTTTCTCGGATTGTTATAAATTTATACAATATATTAATTTCCCTTCGTCGCCATCAGTAGTAAATAGTTTAGCCATTTACGAATCTTCTATACATACACAATTTAGCAAAATTACAACCTTATTATTTTAGTTATTATAGGTATTTTATAAGTTTTTAGACGACACTTCTTTTCATATTCCAATGTTAAGTTTCTATTTTTTGTATGACTTCCATTCAATGATATCAACGTTGGGCTCTCATTTCGGAACAAATTAACGAATAACCAAGGACTTCAACTTATTCTTTCAGACTACTTCATTTTTAACTCAGAACTACTTAATTTTGGGAAAGCATAAAACAATAAAACTTTGCATCAATTTATAATTAAACATGTTTGCTCGATATTCAAAAAGTAGCAAGAGAGTGCGTCATATCGAAAAATAATAAATTTACTAGATTGTGGTTTGTCCAATAAAAGTAAACGGGAAATGAAATATAATAATAATAATCCTTTACAATCAAAGACGTACTAAATCATTTATATTCATAACTACTATTTGGGTTTTTTTCCGCATTCGTCAATTCGTACTAAGCAGGTAAGTCGCTTATTCCAAGGAATGTGACATGTATGTATGTATAATCGACCGTGAAGCAAGGACACATTAATTGAAGAAAGAGCCCAGTAAAGAGAACTACTTTACGAATATACTGCAAGGCTGGACCCGAACCAGCAAAACATACCATTCGCGGGTATTGCGTTACTGGGTCTTTCTTCAATTAATGTGTCCTTGCTTCGAGGTCGATTGACACACATGTCACATTCCTTGGAAGAAGCGACGTACCTGCTTAGTACGAAAAAGTACATTTACTTAAGTCAACCTAGGACTGGTTCTGACGTCTGATGCCAAATATGATTTTGATGATGACGGCAATATGTTTGATTGTTCAATCTTTGCAGTCAATGTCCGCAACGCAGATGAAGCGTTAAACAAATGTATGTAGGTATAATCTTAAACACTGTGTTAGTAGGAGGCATTCATTATGGGAGGAGGGACTGTAAGAGATTTCCAAATTATGGGTATACAGCCGGTGGCGAAATTGGTAGACGCAATACCCGCGAATGGTATGTTTTGCTGGTTCGGGTCCAGCCTTGCAGTATATTCGTAAAGTAGTTTTCTTTACTGGGCTCTTTCTTCAATTAATGTGTCCTTTCTTTACGGTCGATTATACATACATACATGTCACATTCCTTGGAAAAGCGACGTACCTGCTTAACTTCACATTATGTAAAAGGGGGAACGGCAGAACGTCTAATATGCAGATCGTATAATGTCATATTTTAACAAAATTTTAAAACCATGCACAACGTATAATCGGCAGATCGTATAATTTTATACGTAGTGCATGAAGAAGTTAAAAAAATAAAATTACTTATTTCTCCATGCATAACGTATAATAGTCATAACGTATAATATTATGATCTTTATTTAACAAAAAAAGAAAACCATGCATATCATACAATCTAAAAACTTTTCATACGATAAGCGCCCTTATGTATATACTTTTAAAGCGTATACTCGCACGTGACGTTTCGACCGTCTCAATTAGCGTAAAGAGGCCTTTCGAATTTGTAGCAAATATCGATTCGTAGCAATTTCAGCCTTAAATGTATCGTTATTAGGGCGCTTTATGCAGTGCTTCTTGGCATATTATACGTTCTGCATGGTTTTCTTTTTTTGTGAATTCATATTAGGAATATTCGAGGGGTCACTCACTCAAGGAATCTGGTGTACAATCGTTTGGGAATCTCAAGAATCTTAGGTGGGAGTCCGAGGAATCTGGTGGGAGTCCGGAGAATCTCGGAAATCTTATGTAATCCCGAGTAATCCTAAAGAATCTGGAAATCCCAAGGAAATCATTGGGAATCCTATCAAATTCATGGAAATCTCGGGTAATCTTAGGCGGAGTCCGAGGAATCCGATGGGAGTCCGAGGAATCTGGAAATCTTATGTAATCCCGAGTAATCCTAAGGAATCTGAGAATACCAAGGAAATCATTGGGAATCCTTTCAAATTAATGGAAATCTCGAGTAATCCTGGGCGGGAGTCCGAGGAATAGGAAAATCTTGGGTAGTCTCGAGTACTCCCAGGAAGTGTAGGAATCCTAAGCGAATCATTGGCAATCCGATCAAAGTCTTTGTAATCTCAGATAATCTTGTCGGGGTCGGACTAAACCGGTTGTATGCTTAGTCCGGTGCAATTCTAGTACAGTACGTAAGTTTTGACAGGTTAGTTCTGAATAAGACTGTAAAGGTTTTTAAAATAAGAGTACCTTATCTCGAGTACGTGAAATATTTACTAGGTTTTTAAATATAGACTTTTATAACGGCCCAGGCAAAGAAATAATCAACTTTGACCTAATGATGGCTGAGATACTAAGGGATTTCGAAAGATCGGAGTACCTCATCGTTAAGTTGAGTATGTCAAATATGTATTATGGCTTCAAAAATGGTATTGCATAATGCATCAGGCAAAAAAAAAACAGGGCTGACCTAATGATCGCTGAGATAATACGGGATCTAATCTAACAATGATAGCGCGGCCGTGGGCGCGGCCGCCAGTTTGCGAAGAAATCACGCACACGTGTGCGCACGAGTGTGCGCAGCGCGCACCCCGCGTGTGCCCGACGACACAATTCCAAAACATATTCAGCCGTATTCAGAGTAAACCTGTCAAAATTTAGTACGGGATAAGCACCGGATTAACCAAACAAAAACCGGTTTAGTCCGACCTTAATACGCGTACTAAGCGAATAGAAGGTTATCATGCGTATACTACTTTTTAGGGTTCCGTACCGAAAGGGTGAAAACGGAACCCTATTACTAAGCCTCAGCTGTCCGTCCGTCCGTCCGTCTGTCACAAAGCTGTTACTCATGAACCGTAATAAGTACGTAGCTGAAATTTTCACAGAGTGAGTATTTAATTTGCCGCTATAACAACAAATAAGTAAAATTTAAAGATAATAAAAAAATACAAATAATATGATTTTTTGGTGTTAAATCATTTACGATGGTACGGAACCCTTTGTGTGCGAGTCCGACTCGCACTTGGCCGGTTTGTTTACTGTGTTTATTGTATGTATTTTGATTAAATAATTAGATGATTGTAGGTATGTTGTGAACCGAGCTCGGGGCGGACTAACTTTACTACGCGTATTAAGGTCGAAGTAAACCGGTTTTTGTATGGTTAGTCCGGTGCTAATCTCGTACCAAGTTTTTACAGGTTCACAGTGATTACGACTGCAAGGGATTTCGAAAAAGAAGAGTACCTACCTAATCGCGAAGTTTTCTACGTGAAATATTTGCTAAGGTTTCAAATATAGCCTTTTATAATGACCCAGGCAAAAAAAAAATCAACCCTGACCTAATGATGGCTGAGATTCTAAGAGATTTCGAAAGAGCGGAGTACCTCATCTTGAAATTTAGTATGTGAAATATGTACTGTGGATTCAAAAATGGTATCGTATAATGCCTCAGGGAAAGAAAAAATCAGCGCTGATCTAAAGATCGCTGAGATAATATGGGATCTAATTTAACCGGATTCCGCCTGGGTAAATATGTCCAAAACGAATATCGCACGGCCACGGCGCGGGGGCTCCCCGCCCGCCGCGCCGTTGCCGTCTCCTGCGGGCGCCGCTCGCCCCCGCCGCCCGTGCCCGCGCTGTTGCCGCCTCGCGCGGACACCGCGCCCGTGCCGACCCCCGCCGCCGGCCGCGCCGCCCGCCTGTCTGCGATGACGTCACGGACACGTGCTGCGCGCAACGCGCAATTATAAGTCTCTATGAATCGTTGGTGGTCACTAAGAATCTTTAGAAATCCCGAAATCATTGGAATGTACCAAAAATGTGTTGGTAGTCCTTAAAAATCCAGGTAATCTTTGGTAGTCTCTAGGAATCTTTGGTAGTCCTCAGAAATCTTACGAAATCCCAGTATATTTGAAATCTCCAAGAATCTTTGGTAGTCTTTGGAAATCTTTAGGAATCTCCAGGAATCTTTGGAAATCTTTAGGAATCTCTAAGAATCTTTGGAAATCTTTAGGAATCTCCAGGAATCTTTGGAAATCTTTAGGAATCTCTAAGAATCTTTGGTAGTCTTTGGAAATCTTTAGGAATCTAGAAATCCCAAGGAAATCTTGACTACTGGGAATCTGGTGTACACTTTTTGCTCGAGTGACTAACCCCTCGGGAATATTATACGTCCCGTGACTATTATACGTTCTGCATGATGCAAAGAGTTGATTTTATTTTTAAACTTTATTCATGCACAACGCATTATACGTTGTGAATATTATACGATATGCATGGTTTTCATTTTTTGGAAAAAAATACTATTATACGTTGTAATGCGTATGTAAAATGCGACGTTAGGCTTTCAACTACCACCCATAGATAGTAGTTTTTTTTTATTAAAACAATACATAAACCATTCCGTAAAAACGATCGCATGATTGCCATAGTATTTATCGTGTTTTGCTTTTTTTATTATTTTCCTTTCTAAATCCACGTATTAGTCTCTTGAATCCGCATTCATAGTGGAGCTCTTCTGACCGTGGTTTCCTCAAATATATTTCCATCCCAGCAAAACATCCCAATTACCGTAGACTGGGGTGAATAGATACGGCGCGCAGCAGCTTGGGTGGTTGGGGAAACCCGCGGTGCCACACCGATGTATTCGGGACACGTAAAACATTCGATGTTGTCATTCTGATATTATTTGCGGGAGCCGATTGTCCTCCGCGACCCTTCGCCCTTTGTTCTTCCAGCCAGCGGATTTCCTGCGAAGCCCTCAGATTATCAACGGTCGCCAGCCAAAAGTGCGCTCATATTTGTGTCAATCGGATTCGTTGATGGGCGGGATTAGAGAAGTTTAAAGGTGAAGGGATCAGGACATTTGCAAATGATACTTCTAATAACAGTGATATAAACAGATGCCCGCTTTTCTGAAACTGTGCAAATATTGTTTCGTACGATGCATACACACACACATACACACACACACATACACATACACATACACACACCCAATGGCGCTGTCGTTCCGGAGGAGTAGGTTCTATAGTGTAAAAAATCACAAAATATACTTATGTCTTTGCGAAATCGACTAAGACATCCAAGCTCTGGCATACACATTTGGAGTGCGATATCCACTTTTATCTGTCCATCCTTGCCATTGTCGATCAAAAAACCTATGCAGGGGCCTTCTAGCGTGGAGAGGTGATTAATTGTAGAAATCTCAATACATGGATGGTCCAGTTTACGTCAAACAACTGGAATCCGGGCCGAGTGATTCCTCTCCATTCCAGTCGATGTTGCTCAACCCCCAATGTGATCCCATCAACTTATGCGCAAGTTTATCGTAAGTAGGTGTTGAGATGCTATACATCCATAATAAACTAGTTTGTCTAATCTCCTACTATATTTTTCATTATATATTATTATTACACAGAATAAATGTGCAACAACGATAATAATGTCAAACATAAATAAGGAAACAAAATGAAGATAAGATTATAAATGTATTCCACGACCTTGTGAAGGACGAAATTTCGCACAGAAAAGATGTATTCAGTCAACATTGACATCAGAATAAAGCAATAATAGCGGACCGGACGAGAACCACGCGACCGTTATGCGACCCGAGCGGTTATGACATCGAGCTGCGAGAGCGGCTTCATATCGCTAATCCCATAGCTGTGAACGGAAGCATCTGTTACAAACTACCTACCGCATGATCGCTTACTGCTCTAGTCCGAGAGCTGTCACGGCGAATAATGCCAATTCAGATTTTCGTGAATTTGAATAAGATTTTGATTGGTTAAGGCGCTAGGGCTAGATGACTACTGAGTGAAATGTACCTTCAAATAAATACAATGTAATATTGAGTGAAACGCAGTAAGTCCAAATGTAACATAGACTTATATTTCTTTTTTAGAATTATGTAGGTTGATTGATGTCGAATACGAATGAAGTCGATACTTCGTACCAAAACTTTTAAAGTAGTATTATCGCTAGATATAAGTAAAAATGACACTTTATGCATAAATAACCCCCTCCGTTTAGATATCTACATTTGGTCAAATAAGTTCAGGTATTCACACCTTTTCTACTACATTTTACTATGGAAAATAGAAAAATATAAATTGTTATCCATTAGAGAATTTATACCGTGAAACGACGATTTCTAATTTTCAGAATGAATTGAATTGGAGTGCCTCGTTAACTTTCCTATTTTGGACATTACCATTAACGAAAATCGCACCACAATTATATCAAAAAAGGCATGTAATTTGTGTTTTTGCCAATTTGTAAGTTTTAGCGGAGTTTGAGCAGAACGGAATGCCCATGATTCCAAGTATTTGTTATGAATCAAGAGTGTAATTCAGAATTTTAAGTGGAGAATTAATGAATATATGAATTTACATTTTGGGCTCGAAAACGAAACATGTAAAAGATTTAACCGCAACGCTCTATTAAATAAACACGAATTTGAATATTCATCCTTCACGCCGTATTTTAATTCGTCACACGCCCGTTCGATTACTGTGGACGAAGAACCGATCAGAAACTTTGTTGGCAGTCTTTATGTACTTAAAAACTATTGATTGGTTTCCTGCAGATAAAAGTTATTTAATATGACGCAGCTCGCCAGACTTAGTCAATAATATTTTTAAAAAAATGTTAGGGGTCATATTATGACTAGACAAAAAAAGTAAATGCCAACATACACCTTTTAACTTTTGACAATATTTACTTTGCTCGCTACTTCCTCCCTCCTCATTTACACGCACACATACGCTCTCACTCACATACACACCTTCTCTCACTGACACAAATATTTTTTAACGCTCATACACTCTCGTATACATACACACACAAACACACCCGCTACTCACGTGTTAAAGGATTTCGGAAAAGGATGCGTTGAAAACCACCAGCTGAGAGCATACCCATTCAGTACAATAAAATATAAGCCTCGAGGTCTGAATGATAAAATTGTACACTTTAAATGTGTAAATATAAAAGTGACTTGCGTTACTTATTTCTTCATTCGATTAATTGGTGTTCTATGTATTTTCGTGTGTTGTGGCTGAATAAACTATTCGTATTTGAATTTGAAACCTAGGATATAGCTGTTTATAATGTGATACTGGCTTAAAAGAATAAATTAATAATTTGGAAACTCACTATTGGGAAATCGTTCTTTTTAGTAGGGCCAAGCAAGTGTGCCCCTGTTTTGATGCCTATACGTTGTACAGCTTCTACTTTGATCTCAAATAATTAAAGTTAACGTACACTATCAATCTAAGCACGGCATCAAATCAAAATATTTCCCTCGTTCTCTAGCAACCCAATACAAGATATTTCCACAAAGTCATACTCTTATTCCCAGCTATAAAACAATAGATGAAGATCGAACTCGTAACCGTTTCGCCGCCTCTGCAGATCGGCTGAAACTATTTTTCCTGGCGGGCCATTCACAACAAAGTATTCACTAGGCCTTGTTGACTTAATGCGGTATAAATGTTGGTCCTCGTTCCCCGAACTACTTCTTATTAAGGCACCCGATTCCTACGGCGATAATCTCCTTCGCTTATTGCGACAATAAAACACTCCTCCTGGGAAAAAGTCTGCAACAACACACAGGGTTGTCAACAATACTCAAATGACGTATTAAGCTGGGTTGAGTCCAAAAAAACTGTCCTACAGGCCTATTCCTGGAATTCCGTCATCAGTAATCCTGAGTCTAGAAAACCGCTTTTATAGCGGTTTTCAAAGCGATTTTTTCGACGGAAAACTTTGATTAAATTGAAATACTATGCTCCGAAATCTTTCCTGGTTCCTTAATACATTTTACAGGTTGTTTTTTTTTTGTTACTGCTTAAGGTAAAGTTTAAGCATTTCCTCTCACTATCTAAATGCGTAAATAGGATTAAAACGGATTAGCGCAACCACAAAGCGTTAATTTCACCGAACTTAATTGAATCTATCTAATTCTCCTATTCACTACCGACGTTCCCAAAAAAAAAACCAACCGATTCTATAGATATTTTACCCACAGGCGTCATTGAAAACCTTTTATATGAGCACCTGGCCGACGCCATATACCATTTCAAAAAAGAATCATACGGCAGACCTGTTACTAAATTTCTGTACTTATACTTGTCGCAGGAACGAAGCCTGGGATTTTCTTTTCGGATTTTCTGGGATGATGGACATCATCGTACGGTTATCCATTCCCAATCGAGGTCACCTATATATTGCCTCCGCGATAATTGAAAATTGGCACCAATCTGCGGAGGCAATTCAATACTCCGGCCAACCTAAATGTGGCAATTGAGTCGCAAACACGGTACCGTGAAGTGGTGTAATTTTCCTCGCGCGTACGATACACTCGACATTGTGAATATTTTACCAGTTAGTTGAGCCTCCGGGGGCAGGTTTCTAATGTAAGCGAAAGGGGGTGGCGGCAGCCTTGGGAGGCACACTGCTGTGAAATTGTGCCTCTAGGACACATGAGCGGGGAGACTTTGATATAAGCTGTCATTTGCAATAGTTGTAGACTTTACTCCATAAACTGCTCTGCAGTTTAAGTGCTTTTGAAACTGCGAGCAACTATTGTCTGTGATTATGGGTTCCATAGAAATTACTGTTATTTTTCATGACTCAATTACATGTTTTACATACATACATACCTTCACGCCGCTTTCCCGGAAGGGTAGGCAGAGATGATGGAGCGTCATACGGTACGATCACAGCGCACCTCTTTCGCTTCATCTACAGACATACATTTGTTCATACATGCTCTACGATTACGGGTGCTACGTATCAGACCTTTACGAAGAAGTACATCGATTTGGTCGTGGTACCTTCTTCTCAGCCGCTCGGGCACGACACTTCCGGTCACTTCTACTCTGTAAATTTGTTTCGTCATCCATTCGTTCCATGTGTCAAAACTATCTTAGCACCTATTTCTCGATTCTAGTCACAACATAATTTTTAATTTAAATTGCTCTCTTAAATGTTTTAATTTTGTCCTATAAGTTCGCCAAATAAAGTTCAGTGGAAACAAGTTCATTAATAATTTAAAACTTACGTGGAACATAACTACAATATTTAGTTTGACGGCTTACCGCGCTGCTTACCTCACACGCGCGGTAAGCCGTCAAACTAAAAAAAAAAAATGTGGGGATTAAACTTCTACTAGGACCATCATAGTGATGCAATCATTTTTTAACGTTTTTATATGAAATCCTGGTATGGGTGGCATATTCATACCAGCTAAATTACGTACTATTGCACACCTGTCGTGCTTGTTCAAATTTCGTTTAAAAACTCCCAAATTCTAGGTATGGGAAAAGGAAGCCACGGGCAGACAGTTCCTTATTCTGGCGGTGCCGCAGAGAAATGAGTTTGAGAAACGATTAATTCTCAAAAGCCTAATGTCAACCACAAAAGCGTACACCGATTCTCTGCGGCGGTTGCTCGGGATACAGGTTGGATGGGCAGGAATCAGTGGTGTTGTTTCCATAGAGCAACGTCCATGATTGTTCTAACGGCAATGATAAGTTAGCAAAGCAATCTGACAGATTTTCAGTTTTTACTCTAATCAGACTTACTGACTCTAATCAGGTCAAAATATCATAACAATAATAATAATATAAGCCTTTATTTCAGACAATTTTACATTGTTATTAAACTAAAAATTTAGTTGACTTAGTCGACATCGATAGCGTTGTCTGTTTGCCCTTTGTTGGCAATGGCCTCTAACAAACTCTTCCATGCTGTTCTATCCCTTGCTGTCCTCGTCCATGTGATTCCTACCACGGCTATTATCTCATCTTCCCATCTTTTATATTGTCTCCCTCTTTGCTTTTGTTGTATTTAGGACACCAATCCATTATGGTTTTGCTCCATTTTTCCCTTCCTCTGATTGTATGACCTGTCCATCTCCATTTGAGTTTTTTGAAGAAAATATCATAACCGTTATTAAATCTTCGAATAGTTTGTAACAGGAGACTTGCGATTATCAGAAATGCAAACCACTTAGGCGAGATCTTCCGCCGAGTCAAATTTACTTTGGGGTATCAAACAAAATCGAATGCCATTAATTCAATGACCGCAATATCTATTAAATATCCCAATAAACGTTCTGGACGGGGCCCAATGTAAACATCCCAGACTAACGATTATTGTTGTGGCAACCCTAAAGTTGGGGATAACATTATTATTTTAACACGCACCCATTACCGCGCGAGCCTTTATTAAAAAAGTTTGGCTTTTGTAAATAATTTTGTCCAGACGCTCGGGGATTTTGGGGAGATCGCGTGGCCCGCCACTAATGTGCGTTACGTAAGCGCATGGCAACACTCGGGACGCAAGCAGCTAAGTGACAATTTCGGGAAACACTTTTACGAGTCTGTAGGTTTGCTGCTTTGGGCAAATCGTAGAGCAAGGTCACTGGGCCCGGTCATGTTTCGTTCTGTAATATTTGGTGATGACAACATCCTGTGGAATATTTTACACAAGTGTGTTCTTACTGATAAAAAGTCAAAACAGAACTTGTTGAAAGCTTATAAAAATATTAGCTGCTTTTAAACTAACGAATATAATGCGTTACACGTATGCATTTGTGATCTTGGTTTTTTTCTCTATTGTTTTCGAAACTATTCAAAAATAATTCTCAAAGGAATACATAAGTAATTTTTAGGCGGTTCCGCTATTATCAAGGTGGTTTTTGTTAGGATCTCAAACTGCATTATTCCCGAATGAAAAGTAGCCCATGGGCTAATCATCGAAAATGTACTGTTAAGTAAATCTGTTGATCTGATGTGACGAGACTGAAAACAAACATTCAAACATTCCCATTTTTAATATCAGTGCAAGTATTCCACCGCTGGGAATTTTGAGACCGACTACCTACTTATCCTGTTTTGGAAATGGCGCCCGGGATTTTCATATTTTTTTTTTTTTTAAAGTGTTGTAATGTTAGAAACAATTTCCGAACGAAACATTACTTGCTAAGTATTAATATGTCCTTGCAATCACAGATATCGATCTCAGCTTGGAATAGGCATGGAGTTGAAGAAATAATTATTAATACATTCTTCACCTCCATGGGAATAGGAGACAATTTCAGGAAAGAACGTGCTGCATTACTGTCAAATATCATTTTAAGGTTTATAGGCCTTTGTCAACCGCGGTACATTTTCGAAAAAATGGCGAAGATTATTTTAAGACCTATAATCACCAGCTCGGAGTTATCTTCTGCTACCGCCGGACAGGGAATAAAACTCACCCGCGTCTTCTTCAACTTAATCCGGCAGCCACGAGATGGCGCTGGCTTTGTTTGCCGTTCAATTCAACTCGATTCAATTAGAGGCGGAGGAAACTTGAAACTCGACGAGCGAATCATTCCTATTGATTTGGGAGCCGGCAACAATGAGGGGATTCCATTTGAGTTTGAAAATAATTGCATTGGAGTAGTTATGACGGCATAGTTCGATGGTTTTGCATCTTATAGACGCCTCAATTTTGATTCCCGGGATCGTAGAGAGAGAAATAAATCTGCTGAAAATGGATTGCCTGGACTATATGTATCCATATAATTTGTGGACATAAAATGGGTTTTCTATTATTTTTATGTAACTGTGTTGATGGCTATTTACTGATTCAGTGAGGATTCAGGAGTGTGTATTCCGCGTGTAAACTAGTGAGCGCTAAAATTGGCCCGCTGATCGACATGGAGTGTAATGGCATCCCTCATAGCAATATGATTTAAACTACCAATAGGTGCGACCATAGATAAGCCCGCCTACTATGAGACACGCTGTCTACATTTTTCAAAAACTACCAAACCTAACCTTAACGTACATGCCACATGCAAACATAGTCGCAGACGTGTTGTGGGTATTGTGTGCGTGGAAACTGAGTTGACGAACGCATTTTTATAGCACATTCATTCGCGGTGGTGATGTTTCGACTGTGTGACGACGCGCCGTCGGATTCCCATAAAATTTTATGGTCACTTTGACCCTACGGCGGAAAGGCGATATCGACCGCATGCCACTTCTCCATCCTCTCTATTCAGTGGATAGAGAGGCGACCAAGGTGACCTTGTGGGCATATCCGACCAAAGTCGGTGCGGTGGCGCACAGCCTCCCCCCCCATCACACCACCCCCGCCCGCCCGCCCCCCTCGCCCCCCCACCGCCCACCGCCCCGGGCACACTCGACGCAGCAAAGACATCGCACTGGAATATTTTTGCCCGCTCCTGCTCTTTGCGGTCTGCATAATGGGTTTAGTCAGAAAATGTGGAACATCCTACAGGATCCAGTACCTCCTTGAAAATTATGTGTGCGGTAAAAACTCAAGATCCGCTGTAAGAATACGCTATGCGTAGTTTTAACCGGTACATTTGGTTTATTGCTAAGCAGTTACGAAAAAATATGTCATGGGCTAAGACTTTCCTTTATTTGAAAAAAAATTCGTTAAACTCAGTGAGATATCTTCGATTAAAATGAGCTAAAAATACGGCTCTTTTATTTATTTCCGTCAATTTACGGTGCTGAAAACCCGAAAAAACCGACCCACTGCGAGTCGGACTCGCACACGAAGGGTTCCGTACCATGGTACAAGATTTAACACAAAAAATCACGTTCTTTGTATGGGGGCCCCCAATAAATGTTTATTATTTTTCATTTTAACTATTTCTTGTTATAGCGGCAAAATTACATTTTAAAATTTAATACAATTTAAAAACAAATTTAGCTGCCTACGTATTACGGCTCATGAGGTACAGCCCTGTGATAGACGGGCGGACGGACGGACGGACAGCGGAGGCTTAGTAATAGGGTTCCGTTGGCACCCTTTGGGTACGGAACCCTCGTGAGAACGCAAGCAGAATTTATTATGCACTTACGGTAATGAACGATGGTCGAAGCTGTAATGAGAAGGCAATGTCCGTGTTTTTCATCCAGCTCGCTGTTACCGTGAAATTCAATGAAGGCCCAAGGGGCGTAGTTCTCATGTATTGTATTGTTAATTCATCATCCATATTATTCTTATTATTATTATCTTATATATTATAATAATCTATTATTATATTATTATTATTCATAGCTATTTTTTTTCAACGTGCACTAAATCTAAATTTACAAAAGTGTTTGTCAATTATTTAAAAAAAACTGAGGTAAAATAATGTGGTGGTTTGGGCTAATATTATATTATATAGAACAGAATCTTCAATTCTTTGTTTGTTTGTTAATTAGTTATTTAGTAAGCTATACAATAAGTAAATGTATTATTGAGCGCTATTTAATTTCAAACTTCGTTTTAAGCGTACAGTCGTTTCCTTTGAAACCTATATACTGGAAATAGAGACTTAGAGTTATATTGACGCCAAGCGTAAACGACTGTACTGCAGAAATGTTTCACCCCTCTGCGAGACGGGCCTAGCCCAGTGCAGAGTAGGTGAGCCTAAAAAAACACACTCCTACGTTACGATAGTCTGTAACAAAGTGTCATACCTATCAAATAAATAAATAAATAAAATATTATGAAATATCGTAAAAACCGCACATATCCAGTTCCATAAAAAAATCACAGACAACACCGTTGGCATGTGCCAATCAAGACAGGATAATGAGGTGATCAAGTTTCATACAATGATTGGCTCGTGCCTGATTTCTCAGTCAAAATGAGAATAATGTTTCTGAAAATGTGTACATTAAATAAATTAATTTTGAGCCTTTTTGGTAACATTACTTGTATCCAAGATATACGCATGTTTTTATTTACATACAGATTTTTAGACTCCTATATATAACGAATTTAAGTCAATGTATCAAACAAAACCTCGAGACTTACCCCTCACTTGATTCATTTGGTTGATGCAGACTGGTTGATTTGATTGACTAATCAGGCACGAGCTATTGTAAGAAACATGATCACCTCATTAACCTCTTAAATAATTCAATCGTACGGGAATTTTCATTCTGCACAAGTCAATAGTCTGAGTATATAGTTGGCTTACTATATACATATTTTGTATTATTTTTTTTATGTGACTGGACATGGATGGCTAATACCACACGTTCTGTCATGGTATTAGCCCAACACACCACATGGGAACTAGGTGCCATGCCAGGACCTTCCTTATATTCCTTCCTTGTATTCTATAGTGTCAATATTTTTCTTTTCAGATTAAATGGCGAACTTCAAAAGTAACTTTGACAACTACTGCTATCGTGATGTCTGAGTAAGTAATACGTTTTTTTTGGCAACATGTTAACACTTTTTAGCTTTTTTTTTAATTTGTGAACAACTACAAAAAGGCGTATGTCATAAATTAAAGTTAATAGTTATACGGGTTTAATTTTTCAAGTGTGCCTCCAGGGTCAAATTCGAAGCTATATGCAATAGCGAAAAACCATTTCAAAGGAGTCATCGCCGATTTTAATAAAAACTAAAATTGCATATTTAAAAAAAAAATATTTTCTAGCCGGGAATCAAATTCGCTTGTTTTGAGCACCTGTATTAACCTTGATATCCGACTAATTTTGCGACATGTGGGTACGTTGATATTGGGTTAGTCATTTTAGAAAATTGGACACAACGGGTCTCCTAATATACGCGCTGGATGGCACATCTCCTTCCTTTTTTGATCGGAGGAGGTTATAGAAAAAATAAGTATTTACTTCTATTTTCAGGACTTTTTAAATATTACGAAGCCAACGTTACAGCAGCTGTTTCACTATGTATATGTTTGTCGTTTAAGGCACCCCCACATTGATGCGGAATGCGGAAGCGCAAAACATGTTATCAGCAGGAATGCGCGGAATGCTTTTCAATAGTGAACATTCACAATTGTTTCGCATGAACTTCGTTCGGAACTCGAACGGCTTCCGCCGTAGTGAGGAGGAACCTTCAACGCCACTTCTCCTGTCTCTCCACTGATCTTCAGGTCTATTCCTGGCACTCAGCAATCAGGAATCAGGAATCCTGAGTCTTGAAAACCGCTGTTATAGCGATTTTCAAAGCGAGTTTTTCGACGGAAAACCTCGATTATTAAAAAAAAGCTATGCTCCGAAATATTTTCGTCATGAAAATCGCTTTGAAAACCGCTACAAAAGCGGTTTTCTAGACTCAGGATTCCTGATTCCTGATTAAGGAATGCCAGGAATAGACCTGCTGGTTGTCCCTAACTTTACTTCTAGATCCATCACAAGTGACTCATAAGCCTGGGCTCCCGTTGCGGGGGGTTTCTGCGGCAAAGCCGACAGAACCACCGTCTCATTTCTCATTGCTATTGGTACTACTTACCACACCAAACGAGAGTTGCGATGTTTATTTCTACCGTTATACATCTTATCTCATTGAACATAAAATAAAATTAGGTAATTGTAAGTAAGTTATCAAAAAGTTGTTGTTTACAATTCGCATATTTTTTTCCATTTTCATTTCTGTAATTTCAGTTAAAATCTAGCCTTTTAAATATTTTTTTCTGAGATCACCACTACATTTTTTATTTCATACATACTTACACATGCTTATATAACATTCATTACATTCTAAACGCTTCTAATTTTTTGGCGAATTAAAAACGCGATGATTCGCAATGGTTTCGCGTGAATTTCGCGCGAAACTCAAACGAATTCCGCAATCAGTGTGGGAGAACCTTCGACGCCACTCCTCGTGAAGTTGTGACAAGCGCCGCCGCCGCCGGTGACATGGCGCAGAACGACGTCACGGCCGTGGATTTGAGTTTCCCTCCACTAATCCTGTTGTCCCTAACTTTACTTCTGGATCCAACACACGTGACGCACGAGCCAACGTTCTCGTTAGGAGGGTTTGGGCGACGAAGTACCCGTAGATAGGAAAACCGGCCAAGTGCGAGTTGGTCTCGCACACGAAGGGTTCCGTACCATTGTACATGATTTAACACAAAAATTACGTTTTCTGTGTTGGCCCCCTTTAATTCTTATAATTTTTGAATTTCACCTATTTGTTGTTCAGCGGCCAAATAAATACACACTCTGAAAATGTCAGCTGCCTGATTATTACGGTTAATGAGATACAGCCCTGTGACAGACGGTCGGACGGACGGACAACGGAGGTTTAGTAATAGGGTTCCGTTGGCACGGACCCTTTGGCTACGGAACACCAAAAATGTGCAAAAATATGTCATTTACGGGGCGGGTCGACTTGCCTTCCTTCCCAGAGGTCTGCGTTCAAATCTCCGCCCCCTTCGTGCACCATTTTCTTTCTCTTTCTAAGTTAGAAAAGTTAATTTCATTGCCAATGCGAACTGTTCCATAGTTTGAAATGCATATAAAATTGTAGGTCCCCTTTTCCTAAACGGTGACAGGGTTAATCCCGCCCGGGTCCGTACCGTTGGATTAAAATATGGTCGAAGCGGCAACGAAGAATTGCCAAGTTTTCCATCCGGTTCAATGTAGCCATGCTCATGAAGCTCCTGGCATGGCACCTAATTCATTTCACTAATGTGGTAAGAATTGCCAAGTTTTCCATCCGGTTCAATGTAGCCGTGCTCATAAAGAAGCTCCTGGCATGGCACCTAATTCATTTCACTAATGTTGGGTGTAGGGCTAATATCATAATGGTGGGTGTGGTATTAGACTTCCATGTCCAGTCAAATAAAGAAAATATTATGCCTATATAAGTCGGTTCCTTGGCTAGTGGGAATGAAGATGGTGGCTAGTACTAATTCTAGCTGCTGGACGATGTTTTTAGTGTCACGCGATATGATGCTGCATTTACGATTAGGTAAGTATAATTTGTGAAAACGCTGGTTGAAATCACATCCAAATAAAAATGTTCTTCTTTCATTTAATCCTCAATCCTCGAAAAGAATTAATCTTAATCCTTTAAATTAACCCTTAATCTCAAGGTTATTACTTTAAAACCAATTATTAGTAGGTAAGTGTTTTAATCTTCCCGCTAAAATACTGCTTGGTAAAGACATTTGACTATGGGTAAATAACACGAATCAACAAATAGCAATCGAGTAAGAAATATTGAGAATGAAAATCAACACTTATTCGCCCGCAATATTAGTTGTTAGATCAATATATTTATGTTTTTAATACATATTAAATATAGCTTTAGGTGCGTCCAAATAATTGACAAAATTTTCAGTATTTCGTTATTTACCCGACTGCGCAAGACTGCTTTATTTATGTTTTTTTTTTTTGTAATTCCGATATTGTATACAGTTAGATGGGCCTTATATCGCGCCATCTATTTAATTGTTTATTTATTTAAGGAAAAGAAACAGAAACAAATATACGAATACATACAATTCAATACAATATATACATATAAACAATATGGAATAGTTATGTCCACTGCGCTGAAACATACAAATCTAAAAGGCAAAACACATAATAATAGTGAATTATTAAAATTAGTAAAAAACTGCTTATTGCTATTAAGGCGCTAGGACTAGCCAACTACTCGCGCCATACAAATGCACTTTTTAACAAATGTAATAATATGTAGTGAAACGCTTCAGCAAATCCAAATAGAACTCCAGACTGATAATGGATTGTTAATATTTTTTATTCCATCATTTATTTAAATAATAATAAAAATAAAAAAGTTGATTTTTCTCATTAGAAATCTGAAAGTAATTCGATTTCTAGATATAAGCAAAAACAGCATATATGCATAAACAAAAAAATCCATTTGCTTTTAGATTTCTACATTTAGTCAAAAAAGTTCGGAAATGGACACCGTTTCCGCAATGTATTTTGTATAGAAAAAGGAAACATACATTAACGAAAATAATTCGATTCCTAGACAAGGAATCATATATTGTAAGAATGACACTTATAATCGTCAGACTTAGTTAGTTAACTTGGGGTGCCTCGTCTAACTTTGCGATTTGGCTAGTACCAGGCCCTTAAAGCAAGACCACCAAACCACAAAATTTAATATATATAATTAATAAGTGCCTTAAAATTCATTACTTTTGGTGCGCAGTTTACATAATATTTGCCGGCCGGCACGTTTGGATCCACCTTAAGTAAACATGTATGCATCCCCTAATCTTACGAGATAAACCTTTTTTATTTCGACCTGCTTCACAGATGAAATAACGGAGTACTCTGCTTCAGCCCTCATAAAGAAGCGGCTAGTATCAGAATTTCTGCACAGGTAAAAAGATACAACTACGAACTTCAAACAGTAACAGAGTAGACGTTTGCTTCGCTCGATGAAAGCGAATCCATCGAAAGTAAATGTTGATCAAAACTATTCAGTTTGTCTGCTTTCTCCAGTACAGTGGGGCCATTAATTATACAAACAAGAGTTAATGATCGAACACGAACCTCGCTAGGGCGTCGCCCGCCCGCCCTCGCTACAAGGAGTTATCCCTTTGTTTAGACCGGCTGTAACCGAACTCCGGATTAAATAATTAAGGCTTTTACCCGGTTGTTTGGAAACGCCAATGAACTTGGCCGATTGGACGAGATTCCACGATAACGAGGGGGAATGGCGGAAAGTCGGAATCTCGTAATAAGGTCTCTATCTCATCGCTCAGGTCGATTTATTAATTTTCATATCAATTTATTTAATAAAAAATATGGTTTTGAAAACAATAAACCTAAAGTCACATAATCGTAACCTAAGTCTCAATTAACTCATGCCAAGAAGGCGAAATTGGAAGACACCAACCAGCCTGCGGATGTAGAATTTTTACCCATAACGGCAGGCGAGGCGGACCATGGAGGATTAGACACAAAATAAAGATAGTCCAAGGAGCTTAAATATGTAACGCATACCTATATTTTTTATTCAATAAAATATCCTTTTTTGGGTTCCGTACCCAAAGGGTGAAAACGGAACCCTGTTACTAAGCCTCCGCTGTCCGTCCGTCCGTCCGTCTGTCACAGGGCTGCATGTCATGAACCTTAAGGGGTAGGCAGCTGAAATTTTCACAGAATGTGTATTTATTTTGCCGCTATAATAATAAATAAATAAAATAAAAAAATAATAAACGAGATTTTTTTGTGTTAAATTTTGTACGATGGTACGGGATCCTTTATGTGCGAGTCCGACTCGCACTTGGCCGGTTTTTCATTTCATTATACTTACATATTTAAAAAGTTGCCATGAATAAATACACAAAATATTTCGAAAGTTTTTTTGTACGTATTAAAAATTGCATATTTTTTTCTTTTTCTTATTTTTTTTAGCTCGTAGCTTGAAAAAAAAAACAAATTTGTCAAATCAAAGTTTGAGAGAACCCAGATGTGTTTAGTAATGAACCACATTTCCAATTCCTAATTTTATTCGATTTTCAAATTCACGGGATCCTCCCAAAACGTCTGCGACTACGTTTGCGTGTGGCTTGGCCGTTTCAGTTGGGTTGGTAGTTTTAGAAAACTACTATCTTTCGTTAATTTGAGTTTGAGCGACATCTACATTTAAAGCATTGTAATCAGATTTTGAAAATAATCTGAAAAAGTATTGGTCGTGACAATCGTCGGAAGTAGGATTTAGATTCAGATTATTTCAGAATTATTATTATTATTTGAATATGTCGCTGAAACTCAAATTAATGAGATAACGGTAATGTCGTATTCATTAAATACATACAATTTTCATATACTATCTTTCGTTTTGGCGACAGCGGATCTCTAACTTCTTTGATCAAGGGGATCATAGACTATATATAATAAATAATAATAAAATAAATAATTGGTTGAATCTTTTCTATGGTATTAATAGATTTTATATAGTTCATATGACGGAAATCACGTCGAATGAAGTCTACACTTCTGTAAACCAATTCTCGTTTTCCTTAAAAAATGTTCGAATTAATAAATGCTCCATTTTCAAAATTATCAGCAAATATTATCTGCTGTACGTAACCAGTGCCAAAGTCTTTTGGCAAAGCCATTATCTAATTCAAATTAGGTTTAGGTTATAAACCATAATATTCAAGTTTTTGCGAAGAAAATGATGTATTTGTCCCAGTCCATTTTGAATTCGTAAATAGTTAATTCAAAGTTCACCAAATTCACCTTAAGTTTTTTTGAGTGATATAAAAACTCACGTTGCACAATCATTTCAATAAACAGCCGAAATATAATATTTTTTAAGAAAATAATAAAATAAATTTCAGTCTACTTAGATTACGGAAAAATTACGGGGTTCTTTGATGAATCCGTGTCTATGTAATTTGAAATTGGAAGCCTCAGTCAGGTATTACAAATTCTGACGTCGACTGTAATCATAACTAAACAGTGAGAACTAAAATCAAAACTGACAGGTGAAATTTGCCAGCTTTAGCTAGTTACGGCGTTTTTCACAGAGTCTAAAAAGAATTAGAAGTATCATGCAGTGGTTACTGTACCGTATGGACAATCGTGTATATTATCATTTGTGAATCCGGTCGCGCGTACTATGCCACACAATCGAAACATCGCCACCGCGGGAAAATGTATTCCCAAAACACAAAAACATTTTTTTTGGCTCAGGTTTTAGGTTTAATATTGAAAACAGTGAAACTGTTTTAATGGCTCTGGGTAATTTATAATAAAAATGTAAATATATAGCTCTTAAGTTTACTTTTCTGAAATAAATAAATGTGTTCGTCAGCGTCTGGGAAAATATTTTCGTGAGGTATGTACGGTTAAATTGGGTTGGTACTTTTAGAAAATTAGAAGTATGTGATAAAAAAAGGTAAACATAGACAGATAAGAGAAAAACATGTGGATTAGGTTAGGTTAATAAAAACATTGGTGAGATGAGTAAGATGGGCTAGGTTAGGTATTGGTATAAAACATAGAAACGATCTACAATAATTGGTAATATTGCAATTTTCCCTGCAAAATTATAATAATACCTCTTTCAAAATATTACTGCAACAGAGATATAATTCTTTCACGCCTATTACATATTGTGATGTTCTACATAGAAGTGTAGATTACTTAAATTGGGATTTTCTTTCTTATGCTACTAACCTATCGTACTTAAATCATTTCATCATAATTATGTAATTTCTAACGTAACTCTCATTTAATAAACTCATAATAGAAGTCATCAAAATTCGTAATAATATAAATTATCACCAAAACCTGTATCGATGACATAAAACAAAAACCATTAACTAAAACTCTTTACTTAAATACATAATATTATGCTAAGCGTATTTCTACTTTTGTAAACATTTAAATATATTCTAATCGAATAATGCATTTTAAACAAACTTAAATTAGGTAAAAATGAAAATACTTCTAACTCAGACCCGGTGTCTCAACTTGTCAGATTCGCTATACCGAAATTGACATCAGAATAATGAGATCAATGGCGACTGCCGGATTTTTGTGGCCAATCCCGCGTGAAATTACGCCCGCCGTGCCAACCGTCGGCCCGGGCCGTACAAATGTGTACCCTGTACGCTGGGCACACGATCCGATTTGCTTTGTATAGCAGGACCTTCGAGTATAGCCGTTGGCGTAAATCCTTCGACCGCCGCCTCCTGGCGTACATATTTACGTTTAAACAGTGCTGCTTGTTGTATTTACGGAGACCTATTACTTTTAGTTGGGCGGGTTTTTATGGCTGTGATTACACAGTTTAAATTGTAACTACCATAATAATGCAATGTATTTAGTAACAGTGATATTAATTATACAATGTTAAGTTAAAATGGAAGCAGTGTCAACTTAAAGAAGACATAGTGACTAACATTTAGAAGATTGAGGTGTTGTTCAAACGTAGTGTTTAAGCGGCTCCTAGCCTAGTGGCGCAGGGATTTACCTAGCATACCGGGTATCTGGGTTCAAATCCTTGCCCCGTTCATGCACCACTTTCTTTCTCTTTCTGAGTTGGATAAATGCATTTCTTCACGAATGCGAGCTGGTCCATGGTTCTGACTCCTTATAAAACTGTAGGTCCCCTTCCTAGCATAGCATAGGTGGTAAGATTTAAGCCCGCCCGGGTTGGTACCATCGCATTGGATGAAAGATGGTCGAAGTGGCAATGAAAAATTGTCCGTATTTTCTATCCAGTTCAATGTACCTGTGCTCGTAAAGGGAAGGTCCTGGCATGGCACCTCCTTCTGGAATGTGGTGTATTGGGCTAATGGCATTACGGTTTTAGCCATCCAAAAAAACGTGTGCTGTGCGCGCATGTGATTCCGAAATTAAGTTAAGGTGAAGAAAAAAATAATAATGAAAATGACATGGTGAAACCAAAATAAATTGCGAAAATAAAACCAGCCGACCATAGCGAGAACACGCGCCGCCCCAATATGTTTATAACATCGATAGAATCACGTCGATGGTTTACAACAATATTTGCGATTGGTAGTTTTAGAAAATTGACGACATTCCAGGTGGAATATCTTGTGAAATTCTGTGAGCAGATGTTATTTTTGTGGAGCCAGTTTTTGAAAAAAAAAATCAAAATGGATCAGCCATTTAAAAAAATACAAATCCGTAAATGTCACATTTTTTTTGTGACACGACCTAAAGCGTTAGGTTAGCTTTGGTTAGGTTACGTTAGGTTAGGTTAGGCTAGGTTAGGCTAGTAGGTAGTAGGTAGGTATCAAGAAGAATACAAGAAAAATAATAGGATTTTGAGCGGTGACCATTTATTCAGTTTAAAGCTATGCAAGAACAGACTCCCGAGGTCTACAGCTCAGAGAGCCACTAGTTCTAAGATTTAAATAATACAAAATAATATTTATGTAGGCTTGTAAGCAAGAGGTAGGTACCAATATGTGTTATTCACGTATTACTTACCTAATCGATGTCGGGAACATCGTAAAGATTGATTTATCGGAACAGGTGACATCTGCCTTTCGTCCTATTAATCTTTATTGCATTCTGTCCGCCCTCGCCTCGGGTCGCGCCGACACGCGGCGACACCTGCACAGACATGCGAATAACGTTTGTCACGTGACGCGACGGCGCGTCGGCCGCCATCTTGGAGTCGAAGTGATGCGGCACGGGTCGGGAATTGACAATAAGTAGATGTACCTATTCCCTAAAATAGAGTTCCTATTTTGGAAGCGTTTTTCACAGAATAGGTTTTTATTTATGAAAAGCCGGCATGGGTCAGGGGTCAAAGATCCCCATTACCACGAAGTAATATATAAGTCAATGCCATTGCCTCTTGAAACTGGACAAATTGCACGCCTAATTTGTAGTAAGCCGTCATGTTCAATCAGTTAAGTTAACTATTTCAAAATCATCTGATCTGTCACACATATTATTTTCACCAAGCGGTACAGCTCAATTGGTTAAAATAATTGTTTAATATTAACTGTTTTAGCCAATGATTTCAAAGGTAAGGATACGCTCTTACATATAATTGAAACAAATATTCTCCATACAAGCAAAAAGCAGCGCCATCTATCCAAACTCGGAAGAACTACGTGAGCGCCGTGTCAAAGTCGTGTTGACAACTCGGCGCCATGTTGCATTAGGTCTAACGATGTAACCTTGTACCTGCGTCCTTAAATGTTTTCTTTTTAATTTAAACTTTTAAGTTCTCTTAACTTACATGAATGGAAAATGTTTTTGTAATTTCAAGGTATTCAAGTTAAATACCATTTGAATTTTCTCTTGTACCTGCTTGGTCTTGATCTACCTGCCTGTCATGTCAACATTTGATTTCGTTATATCTTGGGAAACACTGGTCGTAGACCCATCATGCGACCACTCAAACTAAACGCCCCGACCTGATCTAACTATCTGGAATGTCAAAATTAGTTTTCGTTATATCTTGGGAAACACATGACAAGATATAACGAAAACATTTTTTTACATTACAGGCAGGTAGATCAGGTCGGGGCGTTTAATTTGAGTGGTCGCATGATGGGTCTACGACCAGTGTTTCCCAAGATATAACGAAAATAAATTTTGACATGACAGGCAGGTAGATCAGGTCGGGACGTTTACTTTGAGTGGTCGCATGATGGGTCTACGACCAGTGTTTCCCAAGATATAACGAAATCAAATGTTGACATGACAGGCAGGTAGATCAGGTCGGGACGTTTACTTCGAGTGGTCACATGATAGATCACATTAAAAAAATCTTTGATTACCCACTCATACTCATATCCACTCCAAAATAAACCAGAATGAAAAACCGGCCAAGTGCCGGTTTCACCCTTTGGGTACGGAACCCTAAAAAGGACGCCCGTACAAGGTTAATTCACCTACACGTGCCGCGGGTCGGCATGGCGTCAATTGCCCGCTTATGAAGTTTGGTAGTTAATTAAATTATCGATTGAAAATGCAATTATTCAATTGTTAAACAGAAAAAAATATTATCTGAGTTTACTTATCGATGAAACGTTATTACATATGTCTATGTAACTTTCGTATCGTATTTTATGCATCATTTTACTACGCAACAAGGGCATTTTCACGACTCAACATGACTCTGCAGTGGTCCGCAGACGACTGAGTCGCGTTGGCCCTAAAACGAATATTTTAGGGCCAACGTACTGGTGGCATTAGTCGTGCGCGTTGACCGGGTCCTTACGAAGTAATATATAAGTCAATGGTTTTAGGTCATTAATATAGGTTGGGGAAAAAGTTTCTTCGCATTTTTTAAGAAAATTCAAAACATTTTTTAATATGGTTTATTTACATTTAACTAAAGTATGTAGGTACCATTTTGTTCGATAACTTTTTGCCATCTTGTAGGTAGGGACATGATCCCATTGCTATAGAAATATTGGGACTTCTGATCAATATACCGCGACAAGTGGTTTTGGCAGTCCTCTCGTGATGTTAACCTGACACTGCCTAAAGAATTCTGAAGAGACCTAAACAGGTGGAAATCTGAAGGTGCAAGGTCAGGACTATACGGCGGATGCATTAACACCTCCCAGCCAAACTCTCTTAGTTTTTGCTGAGTGGCTAAAGATGTGTGAGGTCTAGCGTTATCATGATGAAAAACCACACCCCTTCTGTTGATTAATTCCGGCCGCTTTCTCTCAACTTCTTGCTTTAATCTCATCAGTTGTTCGCAGTAGAGTTCAGAATCGATGGTCCTGCCTGGTGGTAACAGCTCATAATGAATAATGCCCTTCCAATCCCACCACACACACAGCATCACCTTGTTGCGAGTTAACCCGGGTTTCGCCACAGTCTGTGAAGCTTGACCGGCCTTTGACCACGACCTTTTTCGCACGTTCTTGTCGTACGTGATCCACTTTTCATCACCAGTTATCAGCTTCTTCAAAAATGGTTCGGTTTCATTACGTCGTAATAAAGAATCACAAATGAGTACACGGTTCATTAGGTTTCTTTCAGTGAGCTCGTGAGGTACCCAAATATCGAGCTTTTTTGTGTACCCAGTTTTTTTCAAATGCGCCAAAACTGTTTTGTGGTCAATTCCTAGTTCTTCAGCTACGTCGTAACTACTGATATGCCGATCTTGCTCCACTTTTTCAAAAATGGCATCCATTTTATCCGTAATAGGGCGACCAGAGCGACGTGCATCTTTGACATCAAAATTTCCGGATTGAAAACGCTTAAACCAAATTTGTGCTACTCTCACAGACACTGCACTAGGTCCATAAACATCGCAAATTTTTTTCGCGGCTTGCGTTGCATTTTTACCTTTTTTGTTACCTTTTTTACCTTTGTTGTTTTTTAAAATGTATCGAATTTCTTCATTAGATTCACTCATTTTGACAGTACGAAAAACAAATGAGAATCACACATTTTCCTAATTTGAATTTGGAATTATGTTCTTTAAAATTTAAACTTTCAATGATACCAAAACCAGCCAGATACAAATAGTATAGCCAAAGAGATTTTATTACAAGTTCATACATACTATAATGCGAAAAGACTTTTTCCCCGACCTTAGATACTTACCGTAATACATTAATACTAATAGGAAGTACTATACTATAAATGACCGAATTTTAACTGTTCGAAACAGCTAACAGTTGCAAATTTTTTTTTCAGCGTTCAAACTCGAAAGTGCAGATTGATGTTTTGTCTCCACAAAAATTAACATTTCATTATTTTAGTTGTGCATCCACATATTACTAAAATTAATGGACAGCTTATAAGTTTGGTGGACCTCTTCACACAAGTTGTTCAAATAAACAGGGGTTGGACAGATTCGCCAAACTATGTAGATCAGCTCCAAGGGCGTCGCCAGCCGATGGTGCAGGGGGGAGGGGGGGGCAAGTTGACTTTACCTACTACAATTCATACTTTTCTCATTCTCATTGGTGAATTCATTCGAGTTTCGACGTACGGGAATGATTGTTCAAGGCTTGAACTTCAAGCAAATCAACTCAAAGACTTAGGACTTTGGTTGCATTATATTTGGCAACTTTTTTAGAATCTCTAGGGGGGGGGGGGCAGCTGCCCCTCCCTGCCCCCCCTTGGCGACCCCCTTGATCAGCTCTATATTTTATATGCCGTCTTGTATTCATTAGTATGCTTGTAGATTAACAAAATAATGTAATAGCTTTTATATTTCTGACAAAATATTTTTTTGTCGATCAAATGTTTTGATTTTTCCTCATTATTTTAAAGGATGACCTAAAACATAGCTTCAGATAATTTTTTCGAAGCTACATGGCGATTTTGAAATGTTTTTGAAGAAACAATGTGTTCTACATATTGTCTTAAACAATTTTGGTCTCATCCGTCAGTTGACTCTGTGCATTTACATTCAAAGGTCTTGATATTAATCCATCACACTACATGGGAACTAGAGGCCATGCCAGGACCGTCCTATATTTCAAGGTTGTATTAAACGGGATGAAAAACACGGAACATTTTCATTGCTGCTTAGACCATCGTCATTTAATATTCGCATTCACTCACTTTGCTCGCTAATTCCATTGGCCAAAAATGGAACAATATTGAATTGGCCGTTTCATAAGTAAATTTCGTGTTTTATATTCCAGAATAACCCAAGACGCCCAAATAATAAAACTGAATCTAACTTATCATCATAGTTAATACAATTCGATAGTTTTAATTCGCCTTTCACCTGACGAAAATTACTGATTACTCAGCAGAAAATGCTGGTACGTCTCGCGAGCGCTGTTTTTGCTCAAATAGCTCGTTAATAGGGTCGGCATACTTCAGGCGGAGCGTAATATCCTTCCCGTTTCGCTGCGTCACGTGATTTAATTAACTGAACTCATCGCGAGCGCCTCGCGGTAATTATTAAAATCCTTCAACTATGAAATAATCCAGCTCAGAGAATAATGAGTGTAAGGCTATCCCTTGCACGTAAACAGGACTATAGCTCGTACATTTAACGATGAATACATTTAAATAGAGATCAGTAACATTGAATAAATACCGGGCGATATCTCATACAAAATATTTGTTTCTTTCGGCGTTGATAACAAATTGTTAGGATAATGGGCAACTATTTTTTTTATTAAAGTAGATTGACCATTTTTTTATGGATCCATGACCCAGGGCGGCCTTATATGGCCGCTTTACGCTAATATATGGTTATTATTGGGAGGAGAAGAACGAATATAATAGTGGTTCAATATTTATGATTGATTTCAAGCATAATTATTTTTTTTTCTCATAATTAAGTAAAATATAATAACAGGTAATTTAGACGGAACTGAAGCCTCTGGCAATTCAAAATGTTTCTAGCAACCCCAATTAAGTGATTTGATAAAAAAAAGCGCAGTCGGCGTAAAGCGAACTTGATTGTTTGATTTGACAGCTTGCTCATCGTCGCCGAAATACATTGACGTTGCCATTTACGTCGACTCCACGTGTCAGAGTTTGATTTGGCCAGTTTGAAGAAGTTGAACCACAAAAGTTCCGTAAACGCCAATTTAGGTGAGAAGTCCGACTAAGATCTCTGACAATTTACCGGACAATTATATTTCAGCTTCAACTCCATTTCATTCAATGCGATGGCATAAACCGGAACCAACCCGGGCTGGGTTAATCCTATCACCTAGTAAAGCCGGGGAAGGGGACCTAAAGTTTTACGTGGAATCCCAACCACGACCAGTATCAACGGTTGAAAACGGTCACCCATCTAGAACCCAACAGCGCTCAGAGTTGCTTCACAAAACTTATCGGACTGAAAGGCGTCGCGCCACTGGGCTACCGAGGCTAACGTATCGTCTCTAATGTAGTTTTGACTGCCAATAATTTATTACTCTTACTTAATTGTCTCTCAATCTTAAAATGTGTACACAATAGGCACATGAATATATCATTATGCACCTAATCTGTGTTTAGATCAGGTATATAAGTATATATATGCCAAGGAATGTGACATGTATGTATGTATAATCGACCGTGAAGCAAGGACACATTAATTAAAGAAAGAGCCCAGTAAAAAGAACTACTTTACGAATATACTACAAGGCTGGACCCGAACCAGCAAAACATACCATTCGCGGGTATTGCGTCTAACAATTTCGCCACCGTCTGTATACCCATAATTTGGTATTCTCCTACAGTCCCTCTTCCCGTAATGAATAAGCGACGTACCTGCTTGGTACGAAAAAGTTTATTTACTATATATATGCATTTCCTACTATACGTAAATTATCAAAGTCTTGGCGTGATGGTATGTTCAATTAGTGAAATACTGTCGTGAACCGATTATTCACTTTCTTAAATTTACGGCATTGTAACATGCTATTGCGTTAGAAATAACAATCAGAAACGAACCTTGGTCCTTGCCCCATAAATCGCAGCTAATATTACAACCAATTAAAATATCATCCCTCTAGGGTTGATATTTTAATTGCCGTTGGATACTGAACCCCTATTTGTATACTCAACTAAAAACAGTGTGGAGGCTTAGACTAGATCTTACGCTAGAACTGACGTGCTTATTAGATACTCACGTAATTGCTGGTAATTTTCTTCACGTAGAGCAGATTCGGTCACAGCCTAGATGGACTAGTGTATTTACGATAATAGATGTAGTGGCAAGGAGATAATTAAAGTTGATTTATTAAATTGAAATTAAATATGACACCTTCATTAGAAATATTGGTTGGATTTTGAAAATGATTTTTAGTTTCTGACAAAATGTTTTTATCGGAAACCGAAGCTGCGGCCTACGAATAACGTATTCTCAACTCTACTTCAAAACCGTACATTTAAAATGGGTCATAGGGTTTTCGCTAGTTTTATTTTTGACTATGACTTTAGCTTACTCAAGCTTAGGTTGGAAGTTTCGCATGAAGTTGGCCTGGTGTGGGACTTGGTGGTTAGAAGCAACTTGCCGACATCTGGCTGGGCCCTGTAATGAGGTGCAACGTCTTCAGGACTGGGTGCTAATGTTTAGCGAAAGATGAAACTTGTTTCACGTAAGCAGCTCATATTCACATCATGCAACGGAAGTAATGCTTAGATATTCTGAGAATTCTAAAGCCCAAAGGCCTGATAATCATTGACTCTCAGACTCAACTCTAGTCAGAAAGCTTTAAATGTTTTTAACCGAACAACATTGTACAGTTTTAGTTTGTAAAACGTTCTCAAATAAGGGCCGATTTTTCAATCCTCAGATAGTACTTATCGGAATGATAGTACAAATTCACGTTTGTCAAAAGACGAATAGTCATTGCTGGAGAATGATATCTTTTGTCACAATTATCTGACAATAATTTTACTTTTAAACATATGGACTTACTATTTCGAATGGATAAACAGAAGCGTAAATAAATCCGTCGAATACTTATCTGGCTGTTCATCAAACTATTGCTAAATCAGCCCTTCATGTTTGAAAAACATCTGGAGTATTATTTTCCCGCTGCAAATATTTTCAGGTGATTACAGTCAGGATTTGTATTAAGTTTTATAGAATGAGCTGGCCTTTCACCATGGTAAATTATATCTTCGGGTGATCCTGAATATTGAGTAATAAATTCAGGACTTTTTTTTTATTCCTTTCCCGCACGGTGCCATTAGAAAAGTGTATAATTAAACAAAGGATAAAATTAAATCCTTTGTTTTATTTTGTAGCACTGTAATCAATATTAAGGGCTGATTTTTCAATGGTCTGATAAACAGCCAGATAACTATTCGGCGGAATTATTTACGTTTCTGCTTTTCCATCCGATATAGTAAGTCCATATGTTTATTAGTAAAATTATATTAAGATAATTGTGATAGAAGATATAAATCTCCGGCAATGACAATCCGTCTTTTGACGAACGTGAATTTTTACTATCAGTCCGATAAGTACTATCTGAGGATTGAAAAATCGGCCCTAAGGCCTCAATTTATCACTCACTTGTCTGGATCACCCGGTAATCTAATTTACCATGGTAGACCTCGTGTCCAAAGCATTCATGGGCAACATTTCAACCCACGAGGGCCACGTTGCTCATTCCAAGTCATGCCGGTGCCACATAAGTAGCTATGCTAAGTTTACGATTTTCATATTAAAAACAATTAATCTTACTGTACAACAAAAAGAAACTCAAGCTTAAATAAACGTTACATAAAAAAGTTAACGAAAGACTGCGCCAAGTCGTAACATTAATTAAGTTGTGAAACCTTTTTGGGCAACAAATTCGTTAACATTATATGGATACTTTCCAAGTAGACAACGAGATTCCCACTAATGTTAATGCCTACAGAATTTAAATAGACAAAAACTGTACATATTTTTATTATTTTTGGCGATAGTGTTTTTTAAAATTTATAACTGGGCAAATACATAATTATCAATTAACTTTTATTAGACAGGGTTTTCCCTTTATTTGTACATAGATTTCCCAAAAAATACTTAATATTTTTTTTTATGTAATTGGACAAGGATGGCTTATACCAAACTGACCATCAGATATTAGCCTAAGTCACCACATGGGAACTAGGTGCGATGCACCTTCCTTATATGGTTTGGCTACATTGAAGTGGATGGAAAACACGGACAATTTTCATGGTCGAAGACCATCGTTCATTCAATGCGATGGTACCAACCCGGGCGCGATTAACCCTACCACCTAGTAAGTAAGGATGGGGACCTACAGTTTAACGTGGAATCCGAACCACGGCCAGCCTCAGCGGTTGAAAATGGTCACCCATCCAGAACCCAACCGCGCTCAGAGGTGCTTACCCAGCGTATCGAATCCCGAGGCTTCGCACCACTGAACTACCAAGGCTGCGAGGATGTAGTTTAAGTTTTATTTGTACTAACGGATGTTAATAAAAAGTTTCATAAGCACACAAAAGAGGACGTTTCGACGGCTAGTACATTTATTTTTCCAGCGTAATCCTCATGTTTTTCCAAGAGAAAATTTTAAAAAAATCTCTGAAGTGTCTACAAAGATCATCATTTTTTAGGGTTCCGTACCCAAAGGGTGAAAACGGAACCCTATTACTAAGCCTCCGCTGTCCGTCCGTCCGTCCGTCCGTCCGTCCGTCCGTCCGTCCGTCCGTCCGTCCGTCCGTCCGTCCGTCCGTCCGTCCGTCCGTCCGTCCGTCTGTCACAGGGCTGTATCTCAGTAACCGTAACAGGTAGACAGCTGAAATTTTCACAGAGTGTGTATTTATTTTGCCGCTACAACAACGAATAGGTAAGATTAAAAAATAATTAAAATTAAAGGGGGCTCCCATACAAAAAAACGTGTTTTTTATGTTTTTTTTTACGATGGTACGGAACCCTTCGTGTGCGAGTCCGACTCGAACTTGGCCGGTTTTTTAATGGATGTTTTCGTCTATATTGACGCGATGTTGTAACCGTGCATGAGGAAGGCATGGAACCTAGATCCCACGTGGCTTGACAGGCTAACGTCATGCCAGTAGGTGATTAACCATCCATGTCCAGTTACATACAGCTTTCCGACATTCTTACGGAACATTCGTTTCTTTTTACACTAAATTTATGAATTTAAGACGCATGGAAAGTCTAACTTTTAATTTAATGAAAATTCAGAAAAAAATGTTTATCCTTTTTTAGGGTTACGTACCCAAAGGGTGAAAACGGAACTCTATTACTAAGCCGCTGTCCGTCCGTCCGTCCGTCTGTCACAGGGCTGTATCTCGTGAACCGTAATAGGTAGACAGCTGAAAATTTCACAAAGTGTGTATTTATTTTGCCGCTATAACAACAAATAGGTAAAATAAATAAATAACAATAATTAAAGGCGAAGGGCATACAAAACATATGTTTTTTTTGTGTTAAATCTTGTACGATGGTACGGAACCCTTCGTGGGAGAGTCCGACTCGCACTTGGCCGGTTTTTGTCTATTTCAAAGCTCAACAATAATTTCCCAAATGTACTGGCCGTTGTAACATTCTGTATACAGTCCAAACTTGGATATTTTGTTTTTCTATGGATGTTTATTCTTAACCGACGCTAAGATAACAGCCTCAAGCCATATCCTTAAGTATATCTACGCTTCTCGGCGTATGCTACAAATTGTTGCAGCTTGCTGAAGAGCGGTGAATATTTACATAATCTAGCTATTATGCCGAATATTAGCCGGATTTTCCGGCCACTTCTAAGACATCCACTTTTTTAATTCGACCTTACCTGAGCTATGAATCAAGCGCTCTGCATTTTCGAGACTTTATAGTGAGTTGGATTTATAGGCTCATAAAGGTCTCATTTATCTTTCAAATGGCAGCAAAAAGCATTTAATGTTTCCGTAAGCCTTTAAATATCTTTAAGAACTTTATATTTAAAATTATAAATATTTAAACATCATCACGGGTGCCATTTATGGCTCCCGGACATGTTTTTTTTATCTAATGATGCTTTAGGTACTCGTATCCTAGTCCCCAATCGTTTTGATATCTAGCAATTTCGGTTCGGATTCCACGTAAAAGTGTAAGCGTAAGCTCCAGGCATGGCATCTATTTCCCATGTGGTGTGTTAGGCTAATATCATAACGGTCGGTTTGGTATTAGATATCCATTTCCAGTTACATAAAACAAAAATTAAGATGTCAGTTACTTTCATTTTTAACCGATTGGAAAACAAGGAGAAAATATAATTTGGAACCGTTTTCGTTCATTTGTCTACTGTCAAAAATCGAACTGACGACTGGTGTTAAAATGCCCTAACACAGTTCTGCGTTATGCAGCGAAGAAAAGAGTAAGCAGGCCTACGAATTGATCGATTTGAGCCGTGAATAAATCATAGCACCCTCTCTCTCTAGCCATGGATAATAAAATAAAAGCTCTAGTGACGTGGAAATAAACGATAACACGGATAATAAAGACGTCGAATAGAAAATCCTAAACGACAAAACGATCAAGTCGCTCCAGATTAGCCGGCCGCCTGGTATCCGCCCTAAATATATAAATACAAAAAGTTGCCAGCGCAAAAAATATACTCCCATTGCCAAATCGAATGGCAATACTGAATAATACATTACCGATCCGCGCGGCGAAAAGGGACCAACTTGTTCCGCTAATGGGCGAGCGGTTCTGCGCTTTGTTTCTTTTGTGGCAGGGTCGAGAGCCGAATGAATGGAGGATTTCCGAGCAACGGCGATGCTAAAGTCCGCTTTTATCTATCGGGCTATGCGCGAAGATCTCCCGAAGGTTTTTCCAGACAATCGTCTTCGTGCAAGCCTTGAATATTTAAAAGCTAGAAACGGTAGGGAAATTTTCACCTGGCACCGCTTTGATTGCGACCCATTTTGTGGCTTTTGCGAAGTGCCATTAGGGTTTCGTGCATGCATAGTATTGGTTTGCGAAGTTTTTCATTAATCAACATTTATTTAGAGTCTGATTACAGGTGAATATTTCTGATAAGCGATGGTAGTGAGTACGTTAAGTAGCAAAGATATTTTATTGAAAAAAATATATATATTTTCCTGCTCTATTAATAAGTAGATATTGAATTTTTCCCATTTTTGTAACTACATGGAAATGAAACCCACTGTTATGATACTAGCCCATAATTCCCGAAGTATTGGGTGCCATGCCAGGACCATCCCTTCATGACCATGGCTACTTTGAACTGGATGAAAATGCAATGATAAATTATTTATCATTGCATTTTCGACCACTTTTTCATCCAACGCGATGATACTAGCCCAGCTGGGCTTAACTCGACGACCGTAGGTACAGTTTAACAAAGATTTCGAACTATGGAACAGCTCGAATTCGTCACGAAATGCAGTTATCCAAGAAAGTGGTGCATGAACGAGGAGGGGAAGTGAACCCATTACATCTCGCTTGCATGCGAGATGTAATGGGTACAAGCGCCGCGTCCGTGAGCTATGAGCCGCCTAATGGGCTAAGCAAATGCCTACTTTAATATATTTATCTCTTTTGTTTTTTTTTCATGTTATGCAATATAAATGTGCTTGCAATACAAAATAACAAAAATTGCTTGGAATGTAAACATTAAATAGCCCACGTATTGTCACACGCAGACAACCCGAAAGGTTTCGCGTGTACAGCATAATGTATCATGTATGTTTCTAAAAGATGAAAATAAACGCCATTTTGTGGCGATGAACTGAACTGAAATACAGTTAAGAGTTCTTATTGAGCCATCACAATTAATCTCAGTAACATACACTCTGTTCTGACACGCAAATTTGTGGAAAACATTTTACCAAAACGGCAGAATAAATCTCGAGTTTCGACCCTAACAATGTGAACATCGAAAACAAACTTCCAAGTCTCGACAAACTCTATTCTCCTAAGACTCAAGCGAACTTTGACTTTTATGCGTCCAAACTAATATTTATCCTCCGAAAGTACTCCACTCGTCGCACGAGCAGTCGGGCGAGCAGCCTCCGGACCAGTTGAGCGACTGGAAGGTGTGTGATGAGGCCTCCCTCTTCCCGCTAATTAAAGTCGGAGGCCCTCGGGGGACTACAGGCGGAGGATTGCCGAGTCACAGACGTAACGCCACAGATACTGTCGTAATCCCCAACAAGCAACGGCGTTTAAGGAGAACGCTGATCTCATTTCTCACATGTAGCTGCGTTGTGGCTTGTTTTATTGTATTTCCGAATGTTTATGAGATCCTGGTGATCAGAGCTGTAAATACCTAGTCTTTCTGTAATTCGCGAAGATTGTATTCTTAAGGTGGGTGCAGTGGGAAAATTGTTTGCATTCGGTCTTTAAATGTTTGTTGAGCATACATTCTTTTAAATGAATATTTCGGGGCACTTCAGAGATAAGTATGTTGGTATGGGATGCAGTGCTTAGATAATAGTACAAATTTGACAGTAGTTCACAAGGATTTTTGTCGTTGGTGCCTCCGATTATAATCACAATGTCTGATTTCCTGAGCGATAAATAGGTTTAAAAGCAGAGCGCAACCACAGAACAAAAAGAACGGGTAGAAGGAGTAAGTAGGCGGAAACAGCGTAGCCACTAGTACGCGGAGCTCGGCGCACTTCGTGATTCGCGCTCAGCAGTCGTGATTCGTCACTACTTCGGCGCTGTCGACCGCAACTACTGGACAATAAACTCGCGAAGCAAGAACGATGCCCTATTGTGCCATTTTGGAGTGCAAAAACGATAGCCGAACACACAATTTAACAAAAGGAGGCATATCATACCATCGATAAGTTTTATTTTATTTAATTTCGATTTAAAATCGAAAATGTATGCAAAATTTGACGAACACTTCAAAAGTCAAACAAAAATTTACTCTAAAACCCACATTTTAAGGATTGGTTTGCATCAATCTCATACATTGTTCTCGAAATTTCTGTCATTCACGATTATTTTTATATTCTAAGGTGATGCCCCAGCTACTCAATAAGGGATGTGACACATCGAATCGACATTGAGCTATCGATGTTTATGTATGTTTACAGTGATGATTGGACATGGATGATTAATATAACAATAATTGTTATTAAATTAGGATATTACACCGCATTCCCGAGAGAGCTTTAGTGCTATGGCTATATTAAACTAGTCAGAAAACGAGTACTGGTTCATTACCGCACCGGCTGCATTTTATTGAATTTTATTGTACCAACCTAGGCTGGTTTCCGGTATATCACTTACCCCTGTTTTCACCACCTCCAGTTACCTGAAATCCGATAGTTAACTTTCGGCTACATGCAATATTTGTATGATGTAACTGAAAGATAACTTTGGGATTTTTGTGGCTGGAGGTGGTGGAACCGGGCGTTAGTAATTCGCATATAATTATGTATTATACCTACATTATAAAAAAAAATACAATGTAATCTGAAATCTGCACTCTCTCTGTTTCTGTTTGTATATTAATATAACGGAAACAATTATTAAATAATGAACTGAATCGTATGTTTCAGTATTTCTTAATTAATGTTTAAAGGCTAGATTAAACTAACTGATTCTGAATGGTAAATAAATATATTGACTGACATCTAGTGGTTGGGGGCAAACGTTTGTGGTTGGCGATCGAACCTGGACACAAACTTTCACGAGAATCGGTTTAGAAATGCGACTTGTAGAGGAGAACAGCCGCATAGGCGGACAGCCGGTCGCCGGATATACGAAAGCATTTTTGCCCAAGCTGAAACGAGAAACTTCGCGCTTCGTTAGGTCAAAACGTTACGATATATTGTTTAATAAAATGTAGTACAAAATATATCGATACTCTGACGGATGACGTCACGATTTAGCCACATCCCTAATTGAGTAGCTCTCATGACTATGCAGTGCTGGGATTTTATCATATTTGTGCGATAAATGTACCGTCGGTACTATTTAATACCGTGACATTAAAACCTTTACATATATTATTATCAGTCCTAAGATACGAAAATTGTCACTTCGCTTCAAATAGAATCACATTTTGCAATATTTGAATGTTATTTCTTAGATATACAATGAATACTAAGGCCTAGTCTTCCAGTTCGGAAAATAGGACCGTAAATACTGATTATCACAATGAGGCTTTTTTGTTTATTAGGACTTACTTTGTCGTGGTACGATATTTTTAGTCATTTTATCTCAGATTATAATAATTTTCCAAATAATACGGTAATATTTTGTTAGCTTCGTCAAAACACCCCAACACTGTAAATGAGTAGCTTTGACATATTCGAGTAGCGCGTGGTTTTGTCGTGTGACGTAAATCACCTATAACAACGCAAATAGTAAGCAACTTTGCTGTATACACATAAGGTTACTTTATCCTTAAACTTAATTTTCATTTCCTGCATTTTATTTGTAGTTTAAGATTTGCTCCATGTAGATCAACTAGAGAACGTCATTACTACATGTTAAAAGTCGGTAATTAACAAATCAATCTGTTTTGAAATAAGGCCTAGTTTCGATTGCGTTTGAAAATTAAATACTTTATTTTGCTTCAATGATGTGTAGCCAACCAGAGGAACGATTTCAATGTGATCGAAAATAGGAGACAATCATGTTCGTGTGCGTAGAGTCACGGCGGTTTCCTTACAAACCCTCGTCTATGCTATTTCTATCCCTTCTTTGTTCTGTGAGCGCAACAGCACGGTTTTGTACTGTGCCCGCGAATGAGTTAGTCCCGCCGGGTTGGGTCACCTTAAGGTAACACTGCTAAGATGGTTTGGACATATGGAACAAATTTGAGCGGCTCGTAGCCCAATGTCGCGGGGTCTGGCCTATCATACCAGAGGTCTGGGTTCAATTCCGACATGCACCAATGTCATTCTTTTTCCGAGTTTGATAAGTGCATTTTGTCACGAATGCGAGCTGCTCTATGGTTCGGAATCCATGTAAAACTGTAGGTCCCCTTCCCCTACTAGGTGGTAGAATGATTGAAGCACCCCATTAAACATTTTTCACTTTATGAGTAACTAGCAGCCCGTCCCGGCTTTGCACGGGCATAATATAATTGAAAAAATATTATTTTGACACAATGATACACAAATAAACCCCATATTTCGTAGAGTTCCTTAAAAAAGAGCATATACCTACATTGAAATATTTGAAATAAAAATAACAAATGTTGTGAATATATTTTTTTGTATTTTTTTTCTTTTTTTGAATTTTTTACTTTTATATATTTTTCATACTGTTAATTATTGTAAAAAGGTCATAACCACAAAACAAAGCCATTAAATAAATAATTTATTAAGTTAAAGCCAGGGAGTAAACATTATTTGATGTTGTTTTATTTTTCACTAAATAATTAGCTTAACTGTTATTATGATACTTTTGAGATTACCGCGGTCGTTAGACATGTTTGAAAAATGTTACGGCTTTTGAGAATGTCTTTGGAGAATGTATCTTCTTGCCGCGTGAAAAGCCGTAACATTTTTCAAACATATTTAACTGTTATTAGCTACCTACAACTACTACTATAACCTACAACTAAAAAGTATTGAATCGAAAATCATAAAAACGATTTCAGTCACTTATTTATTAGGATAACTAAATGTACAACATATATTAATAGGTCTAGTTCTGAAAAGAACTTTTTGAATGCATTATCATCAAGCGACAAAATATTATCAAGCGACAATTTCCTAAATTCCGCACACGGCTGCTGCGTAGGGAGCCCACTGACTCCCCTCCCGTACCCCGTAACGCATAGTTGGCCGAGGGGACTTTTTTCTAATTTTTAAACTCATGATATCTTTCGAATGAAATGTCTGAATCGAATAATTCAAAAAGTAAAATTAAGGTATTGAAACAGTCTTAAATAATAATTTATTTATTTTGATAAGGATTAATATCCTTCTAAGAGCCTTTTCTAGCGGCGGTATTTAAATTTTTATTTTAAAATAAATGCACACTTATTGTGACATAACTATAATAGTTAGATGTATGCTGTCGCGACATTTTTTGTAGATAATAATGTGTTCTATAAAATTGTATTACATCATTTTGTTCTATCGTGAATAGTTTTCGCAGCGCACGCGATGTAAGGAACATTCTTGGTAAGGATCCCTAATTTTTTAAAGATAAAACATAGCCTATATCCCTCGGATAGACTGTAGCTTTCCAACGGTTAAATAATTTTTCAAATCCGTTCAGTAGTTTCAGAGCCTATTCGGTTCAAATACACAAACAAACCTTTCCTCTTTATATAATAGTAAAGATATAATATGACAAAATATTTACAATGCTTTGCCTACCACGTTTGGTAATAAGAGGTGTGATGTTATGTATGACAGTGGGTTCAAAACAACAAACATTACTTTCATAAATTTGTTAATTTTACCGCGTAGTATTCTTCTAGCTCGTTCAGTCAAATTTGACTTACCAATTTTTTTAAAGAAAATTCTTCAACTGAAGGATGCAACTTGGCAAAAAATGAATCGTGCTGCCAATATTATTCATATTGCTATGTTTCTATATTGTAATATTACGTTCACATCTTTCATATAACACTCCCTAAGGCAAAACCAAATGTGCAATTATCGTCAGAAACTTAAAAGCAAAACTGGCTATATCAAACCTATTCTGTCATACTTTTAGCCCATGGTATCTGGGTCATTCTCAGAACTAAAGGATTTTCTGACAAAATCTGGGTACTTCTAAATTAAAGCGAAACATTATTCCTTCCGTTATTAAGAAAATTTCTTAGAAAATATTCTCAATTTTGGCTCCTTACTTGTTGCCCGAGTAGTTTGCCCTTTATTTATAGAATGTATCATTTAGGTGGGGATTAATCTTGTTAACTTTAACTGGAGACCGGGGGCTAGCAGTCACCTAAGAAATCACGTTCTTCAACACTAACCATAACGGTTTTTTGTTCTCGTTACCCAAAGGGCCACAATATTGCCACGAGGTTATTTCTTCCGGATGCTTATCATACACACAGATACGATACCGAGCTGGGTTCAGGAGCGGTACACTTAGAATGCTTTCAAGTATGCAGGATCCATGATTCCCATACACCGCGGAGCACATTGGCAGGTATATTGTGGAATATAATATAAAATGCTTATTTGTTATAAAAAATAGTCTATTTGGTACGTGTATGGAAACCAATGAAAAATTGACTTATTGTCTGATATTGGCTTGCCACAGTTATTTTTCGCGGACAGTTTAGTTGCACGCGTTGGCTTCCTACCATGACAGCGCCGGCCGTATAGGGGTAAGTGTAGTGTTACGCTTGGAGTTTCGGCGTTTGGACGTAAACAGTGAAGCGCCGATAGCAGCACCTGACGACCAGCGGAGCGTCGATTCGTAAAAAAACCCACCCATCTGGTAACAGGTTAGGTAGGCTTTCCCTCCGACGCATTGGCGGCGTCACACGGCGAACACGAGAATCGTTCGTTTTTTTTTTTCATGCGACCTGACATAGATAGCTAATACCACACAACTACCGTTTTGATATTGGGCCAATACACCACATTCCCGAAGCAATTAGGTGCCTTGCCAGGAAATGGCATGTGAAAGTATGTTTCTATATCTGCAGCTCGAAGCGGATCGTCTTATTCTTTAAGTATGTATACGTCGTTTTTTTAATGGCATATTTTTTTTAATTATCGTTAATCCTAATCAAAGAAAGGTTTGGATTTGATTTATTTTATTTAGAGTCACCACGACCACATGCATAATTAATTCCCTTTTTTAGTCGCACCTTAGAAGAATTATAAACACTTTAATTACATTTAATTCATGTTAAATTATTCTTCTAAAACACATTTTTTGAACTTTCCTTAACACTAGGCCGTGTATTCTTGGCATTCAGTCACTGCGGATTCAGTAGAGTTAACAGAAGAAGAATTTACTTTGACATTACTGTTAACTCTACTGAATCCGTAATGACTGAATGTCAAGAATACACGCCTAGAAGCATTTTCGACTGAATGGCCAGACACTTTTTTGGTATAGGCCTCCGATTGTGGGATCCCAGTTTCATCCCTCAATTTCTAATACAACCTCGGAAAACCTTTAATAAAATTGAGATATGGTACTCCGTAACCTTTCCGTCGAGCAAAACGCTGTGACAACTGCTGTAAAATAGATTTTCAAGAATTCCTGATTTCTGAGCACGGAGTTTCAAGAATACCTATTGATTTTTATTACAATTGGAAAGTGTCATTAAATTTAATTGTTCAAATTACCGCCAATTGGCGTAAAATAATTAAGGGGCGTCCATAAATTACGTGAGGTGTTTTTTTTCTGTCCCTCCCTCCCCCATTGGTGAGATGTCGTGATTTTATTCAACCCCCTCCCCCATCCCCCAATCTCACGTGAGATTTTTCAGAATGTGGGTTTCTTACGTAAACGCGTTGGATTGTTAATGTAAAAAGAAAAAAACAATTTGCTTCGTGCTTTTATTTACGACTAGTTAAGACTAGTATCTAATCAATATTGCTGAGAGTTATAAATGTAATAAAACATTAACAATAGAATACTTAAATCATGACTACTGTGATTAAAAAAAAGAATATCTACTCTAACTTATTTTAAAATAGTAAGAGCATGCACTTAGTTGAGTAAAACAATTACAAGAATAAACAAATCCGGTTAGAACCTGTCCGTGAGTCGCTGCCACTCAGCTCGTACGCTCTCGTTCATCGAGCCGCAAGTTCGGCTGACAGTGGCGCGAAAACAAAGGACGGGCTTCTTAATCTTACGGAATCTTAATCGTATTACGATGACGCTTAAGATTTAATCTACATGTACATACAATTTGGATGAAATGGACCAAAATAGTATTTTTTTTTTGTTTTAATCAGAGAAAAAATTGCGTGATATTTGTCAAGGCTCCCCCTCTCCCCAACGTGAGATTAGATGAGATTTGACTCGACCCCCTCCCCCCTTAATCATCTCACGTAATTTATGGACGCCCCCTTATATTAAATGTATCAATTTAAAGAGGCTCACTGCAACCATTATTTGATAAAAATACAAATATAACTGTTATTATTTAAGACTCCAGCATTCAGTAAACAAACGATAATGGCAATCTCCGGAAGCACTGAGTTTGCGGTAGGGTTTATTATTGCGTGAAAATAAGCGCGACGAAGCGAATTTAGGTTTTTGACCTGTAAAGGCCACTTTCTAAATTAAAAATAATATATGTTTCACGCTCATTCACTAGATAAACACAATACCAATTCCACAAAAAGAAAATTGTCTAAATTATTTATAGTTTCCAAGCGCCGGCTTGAAAACCTACTAAAAACCTAATAAATAGGTATAAAACATGTTTTAAAAAAATATAAGTATCTCATCAAAACCGTTTTACGGTCATACACTAGATAATAGTCTAAACTTTGACATTTCGATTTTTCGACAGGTGTTTATTAAGAAACCGACACTGAGATAAAATAAAAATAAACCCAATATATTGGAGGTTACCGTTATATGGAGCCTTGAGAAAAAAACATTACATCAATACCTACTACTACATTATGAAAACCTTATGAATGCGAAAGAGACCAAATTTCTCTACAACTGTATCAAAAATAAAGTAAAACATGCAACGGCCTACCGCAAGATCCCAATGCGGTTCTCGACATTGAGTGCCTGCAGTTTGACGCACGCCGCGCGTCGTTAGCGTCACGCGGCGTACTCCCGCGTGACAGATATGGAGCACTATGTCACACGCCGCCCGCCCTCGTGCGCCGCCCTGGCCTCTCGACGTGCGCCGGGCGCCGAAGGGCGGCAATAATAAAATACCTTAGGCTTGATTTAATTAATGCAATGCTCGAGATAAAATATAGGCCCGGCTTCGAGCACGCAAAGGATCGAGTGCTCGGTATAATGAAAAATTATCCCTTCAAATTGAGCGAAAAGGCTAAAATGACCCAGCTGGATCTCATAATTTCGTTTTAATGCCATTATGTAGGTAAGTACAGAAGGCAAAAAAATAAGGATACACTTCAAGTTAAAAACTGTCAAAAAAATATTTTCCGTCAATTATATAGCTCACTAAATAAAGTTGTTAATTGTAAAATGTGTAAACCTAACACTACCAAAATTAACACGTTGTGAAGAAGCATCTGGCCGACTGGCATGGTTATTCGCAGCCCTTGTGAAAGTCAGAAAGCCCATGGGCATCGTAAGGCACCTATTTTGTCCCGGCTAGAGCCTTAACCGGCTAGTGGTGCGCTTAACATAAAATGAAGATAAAATACAGGGTTCGTCACTCGAACTGTTACTAAATTCACGCTGCTTCTATTTTCAAAATAAGAATGACAGCGCGCAAAATGTTGGCAAAACGTCAGTTTGTTTCATTGTTTTTTAGTGGGCGAAAAGAGCGGGAACTAATCTGAATTAATTGATAATATTATAATTTTTGCAATGGATATTAAACGTAACAATGTGATCGTTTTGCATTTGGCCGGAAAATCACAACCAGTCATCGTTAGGGAGCTCCGACATTTACGTGTGAACAAAATGTTAGTGCATCGAACCATTAAGCGTTACAACCAAACCAGGAACATTGCTAAATGTCATGGAGGCGGTCCTCCAAAAACAACATGAAGGCTCGAATTCAAAGAAATCATCGTCAAAGTGCTGCAAAATTTGCGAAATGTCTGAAAGTATCTGACTCAAGTATTCGGCTTGAATATTGAATGAGTATTGAAACTGAAGCCCTACAAGATACAAAAAGTTCAGCATGTTACTTCAGCGCAGAAGGCAGACCGACTACAAAGAGCTCGTGCACAGAAAGCCTTGTACGAAGTGGCGATCTGGAAAACATTGTTTTTACTGATGAAACCACAACAGTATGTAAACAAACAAATTGAAGGTGTTTGGCTGCAGGGCAAGTCCAACGAGAATTCAGACGATGAGTTGCCGGTCGTAAGTAGGCGCCTGCTTCTGTTATGGTCTGGGCTGCAGTGACCGCAAATGGTCGCTCAACTCGTGCTTATCGAGAAGGGCGTCAAAGTCAACCAGCAAGTGTACCAGCAAAAGTTGTTAAATGATGCGCTCATACCATGGGCACGTAAGCAATTCGGTACGAACAGCTAGACGTTCCAACAAGACCGAGAGAAAGGTCCTGGCATGGCACCTAATTCTTTCGGGAATGTGGTGTATTAGGCTAATATCATAACGGTAGTTGTGTGGTATTAGCCATCCATGTCAGCTTGCATAAAAATATTAATATTATAAATGTCTCTTCACGAGGTTCGACGGTTTGTCGAGTTCTTTGTTCCGCGACAAGTTGAACGTTTTAAAATGTGTCGTTGAAATAAGTTTATGTGGCAAAAAAAGCGAGTCCCTCCTACGAGTGCTCATTAAACTACAAGGATCTACAAAACAGTAATTCCACGTTTTGGGGATGCCAAAAAGATAGCTTCTGGCTCAGGGGCGGGTGGACTTGCCTTCCAACCCAGAGGTCTGGGTTCAAATCCGCTCCTCGTTCATGCATCACTTTCGTTCTCTTTCTGAGTTGGATTAGTGCATTCTGTAACGTTGTTACAATGGCTTGGAATCCATGTAAAAATGTATGTTTTACTAGGTGAAACTAGGTACAATCGTTAATCCGGACCGGGTTGGTACCATCGCATTGGTTTAAAAGATGATCGATGTGGCATTGAAAAATTGTCCGTGTTTGACATCCAATTCAATGTAGCCGTGCTCATAAATGGAAGGTCCTGGCATGGCACCTAATTCCTTAGGTAATGTGGGGTGTTTGGCTAATATCATGACGGTGGGTAATGCATATATTATTTGACGGTGGCCCTTCCATGTCCAGTCACATAAAAAAACTCTCCACCCACCCTACAATGTCCGTTTAAATGAGCGTATTTGAAGCAAGAAAATAATGTTTTGAAAATCCGGCCAAGTGCGAGTCGGACTCGCACACGTAGGGTTCCGTACCATTGTACAAGATTCAACACAAAAAAACAAGTTTTTTGAATGAGGCCCCTCTATAATTTTTATTATTCTTTAATTTTACCTATTTAAAGCAAGATAAATAGACCCTCCGTGAAAATTTAAGATGCCTTCCCATTGCGGTTCATGAGATGCAGCCCTGTGACAGACGGACGCACGGACGGACAGCGGATGCTTAGTAATAGAATTCCGTTGGCACCCTTTGGGTACGGTACCCTAAAAACTAATACATATACATACGTAGATATACATAGAAGTGATACTTGAATTAGAAATATAAATAATTGCGATTGGTGCCTTCTACCATTTGGTTTAGTTCCATTTCAATTCCTACCACATTGCTACAGAAAAAAATGTTTTTAGTATTAAGTCGATGCTATAAATAAATTGTATTCCTTTAAGATCTTTTTTTTAATGTTTGATCACGTTTTCATAAGCACATGATCGTCAAAGAATTCTCACATTTCTTTGAAGGCTCAAAGGTTAGCCAGCCTCCGATGGCTGAAATTATTGAGACAAAAATAATTAATAAATAACGGTCCCGAAAATTTAATATCGCATGGAGAAAAGCTTCGGTTGAAGCTGATTAAGTTCTGGACATGAATGGGCCACAAATACTTTTAATAGAAAATGGAGGCAAGAAATGAGGACGTAAAACTCGGTAATAAAAAAAACGGCCAAGTGCGAGTCGGACTTGCACACGAAGGGTTCCGTACCATAGTACAACCTTTAACACAACAAATAACGTTTTTTGTATGCCCCCCCCCTTTATTTTTTGTAAAATTTTTGAACATTTTTCGAAATGGCTCTACTATTTGAAAAAAAAAACAAAAATTTTATCGACAAAGTAAATCATTATCGGCAAATTGTTATAGAACCTGCACTCACATCATTTCACGAGAATCGTTTGAGAAATACGTCCTGTAGAGCAGAACAACCGGACAGGTGGACGTACGAAAGCCAAAACGGAGACGCTTCGCTCGGTCAATAACAATATTTACCGAAACCCTTTGATATAGGGTTCAAATATCCATAATGGACGTAATGTGTAAGTAGTATTATTCAATAGTTATGCACTTTTGTACTTACAAAGTTCTAATATCATCTAACGATTTATCACGCCATTACTTGCCATGGACTGCTTGATGCGAATGTGTCCGAGGTTATGTGCACTTGTAATGCATTTTATATTAATGCATAACATCGAGCTGCGGTGCAATCGATGTTGACTAGGTTAGGTTAGCTTAGGTTAAGAACCTTCTAACTTCTATTGCAGTGAGCAGAATAATCTTACATTCATAAATTAAGCAAATCTTGTGTATAATTTTAATAAGATAGAAAAGGTTTTCACGTTATTTTTCAGCCGCTTCAATTTTTGTACAAAAGTTTTGATTATTTTTTTATTTGTGGCTTAACTATACTGATTACTACTACAACATAAATGTATGTGCGGTAGAATCGGTTAACAGGTAAATATTCTGTGTGTGAACAAACACTCATCTTCCTACGTGGTTTTTAGGGTTCCGTACCCAAAGGGTGAAAACGGAACCCTATACTAAGCCTCCGCTGTCCGTCCGTCCGTCCGTCCGTCTGTCACAGGGCTGTATCTCATGAACCGTAATAGGTAGGCAGCTAAAAATTTCACAGAGTGTGTATTTATTTTCACAGAGTGTGTATTTATTTTGACGCTATAACAACAAATAAGTAGAATTTTAAAATAATAAAATTAAAGGGGGGGGCCATACAAAAAACGTGATTTGTTTGTATTAAGTCTTGTACGATAGTACGGAACTCTTCGTGTGCGAGTCCGACTCGCACTTGGCCGGTTTTTTAATTTAAATTGGACCAATTTCGAAGTGTTGTTCGATTAAAGCAAAATCACAAAAGATTATGACACAAATAATACCAAAGGCGTCTCCACGTCAGGGAGCCATTTCCCTCTAGCAATTTACACCTAGCCCCAAAACCGTAGGTTTCCCAGTCGGCCGCAGCGGCGCTGCCGGCGGCAACACGGAATAACTCCGGGCCCCCGGGAGATGACGAATCAAAGGGTCAGGTAGCCCTGGTGACCCCTCGAATTACGATGACGGGGTCAGAACGATCACGTCTTCCTTTCGAGGGGCTCGTTATTGCGGGGTCCCTATTACGTTGCACGTACGCAGGTCAAGGTCTTCGGCACGCTTTGAGTTGTTTTAAAGTATCGCTTGAAAACGCAATGGTACAGTATTCGTAAATTACCACTCATTTTCGTGCTCTTGTGGTCTAGGAGAGTATACCACGACGAGATTTTTTATTTGTGGTGCATAAACAGGGCGGGAAACGAGCCCTCTCGTCGTCTGTCGCATAGAAGACAGGTCTCCGTGACCTTGAGCTACGAGTTGCTACATGTCAATGCAATAGTTTACACCCTCATGACATTTTGGAGAAAAGACATATGACAAAATATTAGTTTTGTTGTTTTGTTGATTTATGATTTGTGAGTGAAGCTGCTATTGAAAATTATGAAGATATGTTTTAAGTAAGATTGTCCTAAAGTGCTGATTATCTTGCATTGGTATTGTTTGCAAGCTGCTAAGAAAGGCCCTTAATATATGGCGATTAAGCTAATCAGCAGTAGGTGAAAAAGGCCCTAAATGGCTTTTCCTACCATCTTGCAATCGATACCAGTACAATATAATCAGCACTTTTATAATAAAGGCCCTATAAGTTCCAATTAAACTAAACCAGCACTTGGTAAAAACCAAGCTAACCAAGCACTAAGGTCACGTTTGTGTTGGCATCGTAATCGGGGTATTATAGGGGTTTGAAGATTTTATGAATTAATTTTCTTTCGGCCTGCTTTTGACTGCAGAAATTATTAAAAGCATACATTTCAAAGCTAAATTGAGTGTAAAAGGGGAGGCTCGGACTATATAAATATTATAAAGAAAAGTGAACTTATTTCAAGAGTTTCGGGTTGGTTCGATTCCGGGCGCAGGACTCCTTATAATTCCGCCATGTCCGTCCGTTCGAATCTGGACATGAATAGCTCACACCATTCATACTGTCATGATATTGGCCCAATACACCTCACAAGAACTAGGTGCCCAGCCAGGACCTTCCTTATATTCCATGGCTACACTGAACTAGATGGAAAACACGGACATAGTTCATTGCCCTTATGACCATCTTTCATTGTTTGTTGTTTTTTCATCATCCATAGACAGTATACTGCACTCGGATTTGTCATATTTTATCATTAGCCAGTTCGGCAATCCCAGCGAAAAAGAACTGGCAATAAACTCCGCTGGATTTTTTTCAACGTCCACTCACTCTAACGGTCTCTTCCACCAAGTACTGATTAGCTTAATCTCTACATTAAAGTACCTTTCTTACCATCTTGCAATCGATACCGGAGCCGGTAGTCTAAGTTGTCACCTAAATTGGCGTTACGGCAAACCGATCGACTGGCGTTTTCAAATGTATGGAGAAATTGATGAGCGCGCGCAGCGGGCGTTAAGCGAACTAACATTTGCGAGTCCGAGCTTGATTTGACAGCTTACTCAACGTTGCCGTAAATACGTCGACGTTGCCGTTTACGTCCACTCCGCGTTTTCATACAAATCGGAAGTCCGCGTTTGACTTTGACAGCTCGAAGAAGTAAAACCACAGAATATCTAGTAAAAACTTGTATGGAGTTTGGAGAAAACGCCAGTCGATCGGTTTGCCGTAAACGCCAATTTCGGTGAGAACTCAGACTGCCCACTCTGTATACAAGATAGTCAACACTTAAGTAGCAAAGGCCCTTTAAGTGTCAATTAAAATAGATCAGCACTTGGTGAAAATCAAGCTAAGTTTACAAAAGTATTTAGAATCACAGGTAAAAACACTAAATACAAAAACACTTCATATGAATTGACGAGAATCAACAATTCATGTCATATGCAACTGTTTCGTACTTTACTCCATCAAAATATTCCTAGTCAAAGCGTTGCAGGCTAAACTAAGCGTAAATTGTATTCGCATGTAATTTCACAAGTAAAATAATTTAAAATCATTTTAATACAATAGGTGATTAATTAATCACATGGAAAAAGACGATCATTAAATTATTTTATTCTTTATAGGGTTCCGTACCCAAAGGGTGAAAACGGAACCCTATTACTAAGCCTCCGCTGTCCGTCCGTCCGTCCGTCCGTCCGTCCGTCCGTCCGTCCGTCACAGGGCTGTATCTCAGTAACCGTAACAGGTAGACAGCTGAAATTTTCACAGAGTGTGTATTTATTTTGCCGCTACAACAACAAAAAGGTAAGATTAAAAAAATATTAAAAGTAAAGGGGGCTCCCATACAAAAAAACGTGGTTTTTTTGTTTTTTTTTTTTACGATGGTACGGAACCCTTCGTGTGCGAGTCCGACTCGCACTTGGCCGGTTTTTTACATTCTTTAATACAGCTGTCGTAATATTATAGAGTAATCGTCAATACAGCCGAGTTTGCAGAGCACCCTTATATTGCGAGTCTTCTATTTTCGCAAAAAATCGATGTCGACAAAATTTATAACCGTGATTCGGCAATTCCTAAAGCCCTAAGTATGAGCACTAATAAAACCTATATCCATTATAGGAAGTCTACGTTAAGATGGCGCAAAGGAAGGTACTCATGATCAATAACGATGCCGCTGCGAGCGCACAAATTGAATTCTTCTGTTCTTCTTTACTATCTCACATTCGAGCGGGCTTTACCCTGGAGTGCTGACGTCAGCGAGCGTGGAAGGACAAGAGTGATCAAAACTCACTCGTGTAGCGGCAGCGGAGCCACGAGTTAGTGGAAAACGTCTAACTATAGTTTGCTGGCTCACGAATTCGGGACGCTCAACATCGACTGCTCATGCACAAAATAGGGGATTCGAAAAGTTCAATGCAAAAACGACAATTATCAAAAAAAGCAAAAAATGGATAATTAGAATGAAACATTTACATAGTTTGATAATTATGTTACAGAAATAAATAAAGGATTAAATACAAAACCAAAAAGTAAAATATGTCTTTTTATTGCAAATAATCACCATTATCTTCACCAAAACCCACCTTAACTAAGAAAGAGAATACTTTCTTACAAAAACCACAAATATAACAGTTGTTTGTTTAAGTATTCAAAGATTTCTTATAATATAACACAATGAACAAAAATCCTCTTCTACTGACAACAAGGAGATTTTCTAATCTTTTTTTGTGCTCTGAAAATCTTGTCACTTTATTTCAATATCTTCTTCCAAAAATCGCACATTGTTTGTCACATGTGACGATGTTTTAGAAAGATTTACTGACAAGTGCTCTTTTTTCCGGAAACAAAGAAACTTTCTAGGCCTATATCTCACGGCGGTTATTGAAGTCTTATGTCTGCATATGTTGAAACAGAATATATTAGTGTGTAGTTTGTAACCAACCCTTTAATTCGTAACCAAACTCACTCGCCAACGCTACAGTTTTTGTATGTAAAAGTGGCTACGCCGCCCACAAATAAGCGAGTTTTTGTTGCTACTCATGTCCTTCCATGCTCGCTTGCTGGCGTCCTCTCCAAGCACATTCTGAAAGTGACTCTTCAGATTGAAGTGATTTTGCCTTTTCAAATTTTATTCTTTCAACCTAAGATTTCAATTTCCGTGTTATGCGCAGGTGACTCGGTAACTCTGTGCCAAATTTACAGACGTGACGCCATATCTCAAATTTAACAACAATTGTTGTAAAGGTATGACAGCACTCGGAACAGATGTTTAAGTCCTCAAAAATTATAAGCTTTAAACATGTGAAAATATAGTACGGAGATTATATTCGAGTCTTCTCAAAACTCGTAGTACACATATTGTTATGTTTTAGATACAGCATCACTTAAGTAAATCGATAGCCTTAGGCAGTGATCGTATATTTAGTTTGCAAATGGAAAAAAAAAAACAAATTACTAGAGAAGGGTTTCTGTAACTGAAATAAACTTTCTTTATGTCTAAACTAAACTTAATTCTAGCTAAATCGACCATACACGATTTTACTAAATCATGTTAGTTCTAATATCACTTACTTTTATAGTTGAGTGTACTAAAACATAAAACTGTGCAGATTGAACTAGACAACATTTAACCAAAATATAGATAAATTCTTTATTTTTCAGTTGAACAATACCGTTAACAAACATTTAATTACCTATTTCATTTCCAACGGTACAATTGTTGGTAAACTGGCTTAACACGTAAAACAATTTACTTAGATCTAAATATATTCCCCTGCACGCGTGCGGGTGGACCCGAAACTTGTGATTCCAGGTAATAACTCTATCCTACTAACAACTCTACAATTACCACGGATAAGTTGTTCTCAGCTCTTAAGTACTAAGTTGGCGTTTGTCTTGTTCGTGATACGTGCAAGTTATCACCTAAGTCAGGGTTGCGTGCCGCCTCCGCCGTCTGTGGGTCGCCTTGTGGACCCCTAGCCCTGGAGATAAGCGACCAATTCAATCAAATATCATCAATAATTCATCGTCATATCTTAGTTTACGTACACGTTGTCATATTGTCATTGTTGAAACCGTTTCGATTTACCAGTCGACACGTCGTCTAATGTTTCGTGGAATTTTTCTGGGGTCACAAAGTCGCCAGAAGGACTTCCGATGCATCGTCCCGACTATAGAGTCAACGTGTGTCAACGTATCGAAATTCCTTCACGTCAGTTCTGAAGAAGTTCATGATGGAGTGTATCTAACACCGATTATACATAAGTATTTGTGTGATGGATCGCTTTTTTTTAATATCTGTAGGATTTTAATGGTTCAACGAATGGTCTACTTGCTATACCGTAATATTATGTGGAAGTCACCAAATCAAATCACCTTAACACTCGCTTGGAATAGCACATATGAATTGCACTCGAAGTTAAGAGCAACTATCAATGAAACCAATCACCGCGCGCAATTGTCGGATGACTATTGGGATTCCGAAATGGCGGTACTTGGCAGGACTAATACCGTCCTACTATCATTCTAAATCTATCTCTATCACTTTTATGCAATATACTGTTGACAAGTGTTATTTTAACTATGTCCATCTTTTAGACAAAATCACCTATGGTGCGGCATTTCTCACAAACTTTGGTTCCACACTGCCGTGTGTATAAATGTTAAGTATGTTATATGTATGTTATAATCATACAATATGACGCTCCAACGCCTCTACTAAACCCTCCGATAATTCGATAAAACAGCGTGAACGTTTTCTCGAGCTAAACTTGGTGAAGTCAAACATTTCCCATATTTCCATACCACCAAAACCGAACCAGTTCGCAACCACGGCCATTATCCCTTCATTGCCATCTCGAACGCTCTAGCACGCGCGCCTAACTAGCTAGTCGTCTAGTACGCACGGCCCGTTAGCCTAGCGTGAGATGGGGTCGCTCAGAACAATTTAACGCCACATGTATTTTGGTAACTTTCTTCCCCGTGCGGGGGATCTGGAGTAGGGTTGCCTGGACGAGAAATATGTGATGTGGAGGGAAAGAAATTATACCGCAACAGATGTTGCGACGCGAAAATGGCTGTTGCTCGCGGCTCTCGGCGAAATTGTGTTATGACGCCTTCCTTATTTTCTGATATAAACAACCTCGAGCCTGTGTATGCTCGCGGAGTGTTGGGAAAACACTTTGCATCGGGTAAATGTTGATTCGGTAGGCTCGTGTTTCGGTCGATGGCGGTTCAACGCTGGAATGTTAATGAGATCTCTGATTGCCGAACATCCCTGCGTATGTCGCCTTGCTAACTGGCTTTGTTAGACATGACATGTACAATGCGTAAATACACCAAGATTACTACAAAATCCAATTAACATAAACTGCCTGATGTCTTATTTCAGAAAATTTTATGAAAATATACAACGGTATTACAGGTTACTAGTTGCCGATGCTTCGGTATCCCCTTGGTTATGAATAGGGCATATGATGTTCGTTTTGAATAAACATAATGACCGGTTCAATTTCTGACCCCCGAGCACCGATATTCGGTCTCAGTGACCCAGCGTTTGATTAATGTCAACCTCGTTTGTTTTAGATTGGAAGGAAGATATCCTCTCTGTAAACTTAATTTAACTTTATCAGTATCTAGGACAGCGATGATGAAGGTAACATACACCTAGCATAGCGGGTACATTCTAAGCATATGTAACAACCATTCGGAAATGAGCGAGGGCAACAAATGCCTTGCCGGTTTGACAGGAGCCGTTTGAGGCTTCTCTTAAAGGTACCCATGTTGTAATCTTCAGGATTTATCTACATATATAGACAATAGGGAGCATTTAAGAGATTAGCATTACGAACAATTTACGGTCGATTTAATTGGTTCCTAAATATAGAAGGTAGATCGGCGGTGGGAGTATGCAGCTCGTGCCTAGCTTGGGTGGATCTGAAGTGGAAAAGGGATGGTGGAAAGACGCCGAATAAATTCTCAAGGCAAATACAAAAAAAAAGGTTTTATGGTTCCATAATGTATTTTGACTAGGGTTACAAATCAAACATGAAATCTTGAGGTTATGATCACCATTATAAATTTGTAATAAAAGTGCGTAGTAGAAACCTCTAAAGATGTACGTTTCCCGCAAAATAAAGCGAAATTTTAAATTCATATCTGTGCCTACAATCTCTGTGGTTTCATCACACACGAGGTCGGATTTTCCCTAAGTTGATCGCACCGGTACCCTGGCGGGACGGAGGTGGGCATAAATTTACATTCAGTCACAGGCAAAGTTGGCAGCGAAACTTACGGAGTCCGCCTTCGTTAGTTCGCGTGAATTGTGAACTTTCCACTTTGAACCGCCCCGTACGGCTTTTCTCTCTCGCGGACGCCAAAATGAAAGGTATGTGTTGCGTTGTTATCGCTTAAAGTATTTTGTTCATTCCTCCACTATTTATAGTGTCCATACTGTAATCCTTCATCACTTTTTATTTAAAGGTTTCATAGCTAAAAAATCTAAACTTTTAGAAGGAAAAATCGTAAAGATAAGATAGAAACAAATAACATTACTTAAGCACGTGTCAAAAAATATTGCACACTTTGAATTTCAAAATTAACACGGCCAATTTTTCGGTAATCATTTTGCTATAACCGAAAAATCATCATCAACCATAGGTCATATTTTGTTTTCTTTTTAAAATAATAAGGACAAGAAATTTAAATCTATCTGGCTTACGCTACTATAACAATATATTTATATGGCTTTAAGGATGTCCCGACCCATTCAATGTTTTTTTTACACAGATCGCAAAAAGTATTGCACTTTAAGGCACGAATTCGTCAAAAATATTAAATATAGCCATTGTAGTTGCAGCGAAAACATATTCACAATTTCAGGTTTAATGGTTTCGTTGTAGTTGCCGATTAGAAGTTTTACACCGTTAGATGGAGCTGTTAAATAAAAATCATATTTAAATAAATTGTAACAAAACCAATAATCCTGAAATAGTGAAATTGTTTTCGCTGCAAGTAATATGACTATATTAAACTTTTATTATTAATTCATGGCTTAAAGTGCAATACTTTTTGCGTTATGTGTGCAAACAACTTTATATGGGTCGGAACAGCCTTAAGTAATCCGAACATCATTATAGCAAATTCATAAATACTTTAAATCTAAAACATATTTCTATTTTTATCTACCAATATTTTTTTTCGTAACATCAATGGAATTGCAATAAATTGATAGAGCATCAGGAACGTTGTGAATGCTGCCCGTCCAATTTAGTTATCCTTAATCCGCTTTATGCCCCGGTTCGCTTTTACTATAATAACCTTTAAACTGACCGCTCATGCCTGGTGGTGGGCTATTAGTCTTCTTCAGACAATCGAGTTAGGATCGGGGGTAACGAATTATATAAAAGTATTTGTATGGATAAAAATGATCCAAAAATACACAAACGGTTGAAAAGTGTACTAAGTAAACGTAAATTGTTACGTGACTTTCGCAAAAAATATAGGTTAAATACTACACACACATGCAACCATTGTAGAACACGTCTTTGACTCATTGGAGGTTGTATTATTGGAGGATAATACAAATGTTACCAAATGAAAATTACAACCACTAATCTAAGTGTTTATGTCACGCAATATTAAATGATTTAGTGCAAATACAATAAATGATCACATTTTATTCGATATCGAATTAATTAATGAGATTTCTGTCTCTTATTTCCGGCACTACAGTCTCGCACTAGTTTAATGAAATGGATTAACGACGCAAAGTCGCAACCTTTCGAAACTGATTGCTTTCCGAACCGGGAGCGGGGATTCCGTCCGGCTTCCCGGAACTGCATAAAAACACTCCATTATAGGTTCAATCTAAAATCAATTTGCGGCGAGTAAAGCTCCGCTCCAAACCCTGTCGTTGGGTCGCTTTGGGGGCGCATCACACGTGTCCAAGGCTCTCGTGAGTGCCCAATTCATGGAATTATTCTAGAAAAAAAGGGTTTGTTGCGGCGCGTAGCCTAGTGGCGCGAGGACTTGCCTAGCATACCAGAGTTCTGCTTTCATATAACTGATTTGAGTGTTCTGTGGGTGTTTAAGCTATTGTCTGATATTGGCTTACGACAGTTATTTTCCTCGGTCCTTGTGGCCGACGCTTCGAAGTACCTGTCAAACGTCCGCCCAGCCGCACGCACGCACTCAGTACGGGACAGTTCGAAGCGTGTCGGCCACAAAAAATAGCTGTGGTAAGCCAATATCAGCCAATAATCTGGTTTCAAATCCTTTTTCTTTCTCTTTCTTTCTCACTCTTTCTCTTTCTCTCTCTCACCTTCTTTCTCTTTCTGAGTAGGATATGTGCATTCCGTCACGAATTCGAGCTGCTCCAGGATTCGGAATCCATGCAAAAATTTGGGTCCCTTTCCCCTACTAGGTGGTAGGGTTTAAGCCCGCCTGGGTTGGTACCATCGCATTCGATGCAAAGACGATCGAAGCGGCTATAAAAATTTGACCGTGTTTTCTATATAGTGCAATGTAACCGTGCTCATAAAGGAAAGGTTCTGGCATGGCACCTAATTCCTTCGGGAATGTGGTGTATTGGGCTAATATAATTTTTTGGTGGTAGTTTTGTGGTATTAGCCATCCATGTCTGTTTACAACTCAAATGAACCCACTGACAATTCTCCCTCCCAGCAGCCCTATAAATAACTACTGGCCCCGTTCCCACAACACAAATTCCTATCAGGTCTAGCCCCACCACAGGGGAACGCTGCTACCGCAATTCGCTTTGTTCCCGGTATTGCCATCTCGCGACACCTGCAGCCCCCGCCAACCCTTCCCTCCGCCGTCCCCCGTCGCGACGGCTCGATGATTGATTGGAGACATCCTCCTGATTAATTCCTGCCGGCGGCGGCGCGTGTGCCGGGAACTCTTTCCGACGCGTCACTCAAGGGTGGAGGGGAGCTGTAATGATACAGGTTCGCGTTCGTTGGTTACATGTGTAATTATCAAGTGTTTCCTTTGCGCGCATTCGGGGGCGGAGAACTGCCTCCGATCACGCGTGCCGCGGAACCGAATAGATGGTGTGTGCTCGACCATAGCCTATACCATAGCTATATAGCGTTTATTACTAACTTGTTTTCTATCTATTCGCGTAAATATGAAACGTGAGATATATTCTTGTGCAATAATTTAAAGAAATATATATTTATTGTTTATTACGCGACAGTACAACAGGGCTCATTAATGTCTTTAAAATAATTAATTTATTGATTTTTTTGAATGCATTATTTTTGACAGGCATTTCTGAGGTGAAAAAAAAAATCTAAATTGTAATGTAGATAAAATTTTAACTGAATATATATTTTTTAGTCACTCATAAACAATGTTTTTTTTTTAATATCATAGACTGATAAATCGTTACTTTTCACCTGTAAAATCAACCTCTATTTGCCTTTCATGCCAGAGGTCTGGGTCCCCATTCATGCACCACTTTCTTTCTTTTTCTAAATTGGATGAGTGCATTTCATTACGAATGCGAGCTGCTCCATAGTTCGGAATCCTTGTAAAACTGTAGGTTCCCCAGCAAGGTGGTAAGCCCACCTGGGTTTAAACTATCACATTGGATGAAAAGGCAATGATATAAATATCCGTGTACAAGTGTCAATTCAATTTAGCCATGCTCACAAAGGTAAGGTTCCTACATTGCACCTTCGAGAATATGGTAGGTGAACTAATATTATGACAGTGGGTGTGGTATGGACCATGCCCAGTTACATAAAAAAATGGTATCAGTACAGAATTACCGATGCTTAAGCAAATATAGCATCCTCACCCTGTGATTCTCACCGAGGTATTTTATGATGTCTCCTCGTAAAAAGGGTTCCGTAGTAATTGGCGGAAATGTGCGGTAGGGGGCTGCGGGGGGAAATCCTTTTCCATACGTCACGAGGGCAATGAAGACCCGCCAAATTTGGAACGCGCATTATGTTTGGAAGATAGCTGGAAATTTTATTACGGAGGTGTATTAAGGTTGGATACATAAAAATAGTTTAATATTTAAGCACTCTATCATCGTATCAAATGTTGTGAAAATGAGAAAATTCTTGAGTTCCCTTTGTTGTTATTAAAGAACATTTATTGATCCTAAAAATGGACCAAATTTAAATTGTTTTTAAAGTGGGCCCGTGAAAATCACGCAGATATATTTGAAAATATTTTTAAAATATTGTTTTCAATTCACATGCTTTCTCGTATCTAACCAACTGTTATTTGTGTCTATTAAAAAAAAGTTTTAGGGTTTCGTACCCAACGGAGCCCTAGTCCGTCCGTCCGTCCGTCCGTTTGTCACAAGGCTGTATCTGATGAACTGTAAAAAATACACAGCGGAAATTTTCACAGATTGTGTATTTATTTTGTCGCTATAACAACATCATCGTACATCTTGTACGATGGTACGGAACCCTTCGTGTGCGAGTCTGTGAAGAATGAGGTCTGGAAAGAGACTATTCGTTTAATATTATTTACTCACTTAAAAATGTATACTTTCACCAATTTCCTATCGAACCTGCTTACAAAATTTCACGAAAATCGGTTGAGAACTGCGACCTGTAGAGGAGAACAGCCGGATCACTAAAGCATTTTGCCCAATCTGAAACGGAAATGCAGCGCTCGAGCTTTGCTCTTTGCTCGGTCAATGACCGAACCCATGGATAAAGAGTCTAAAGGATAGGTTGGTTCTGATTTTAGGATTGTCGACGGTGAATGGTTGCATTCCCAGCCTGCTCCGTGTATCATTGTTTCACGCATATCAACATAAACTGATATAAAATTATCTAGTTTTATGTTATGATACTTTTGAGGTTACCGCGGTCGTTAGACATATTTGAAAAATGTTACGGCTTTTCACGCGGCAGGTAGAGATATTCTCCGACGTTTCGAGCTAATCATTCAGCCCGTTGTCAAGGAGGCATCCGCCGCGCTCGGGCGAGTCGTCTGCTGCGCACAAGCGCGGCGGATGCCTCCTTGACAACGGGCTGAATGATTAGTTCGAAACGTCGGAGAATATCTCTACCTGCCGCGTGAAAAGCCGTAACATTTTTCAAACATAGTTTTATGTTGACATGCATAGTTACATCCTTTATTCCATATTTAAACTTCTCGAAAATTCAAAATCATTGCTAAACCTATATACAATTTCTAATACCATTATATTGAATGCATCGAAAACAAACTCTGCCCACAACTCGCCTGCAAACAAACAGCGCACTCTCAGTTGGACACAATCGTTTTTTTGGGTTTTATTTATGAGGAATATTACGTAAATGATGAACAATTTATAGTGAGATATGAAAAATACGAGCGGCCGTCAATCTCGCGAGTCCAAAACGGAAGCGGCGGCTGCGGGATGCTGCAATATAAATCACAGGTGGCTCGTCCGAGGGCGTCCGCCATTGTTTCACAACGCAATACGTGCTCCGCGCTGGCCTCTGTCCGCCGTGCTAGGCCCCGGGTTCACCTCCGCTATTAATTCTCTTTCAGCTGTTTAGCAACCTCTTGTGAGAGAGAGTTTACAACTTAACGTGTATATCATCTATCAACCACGATTTCTTAAAACAGTCGTTACCGTATCAATTCCCCATACTAAGGCCGATAACTGTTTACATGGTCTGCATGTTTTACTAGGTTTTTTGAAATTTTGGATTATAAAATATATTATCGAAATCTACGTCTGTATTTTTTAACTCTTTTATTATACATTTTAGTTTGGAAAATATTAGCTAATAATCATTGGAAAAAAATGGTATTTTTTTACAATAATTTTCGTTTTTTTAATACAGATATTTACATAAAAAAAATACGTACATAGAATCATTCAACTCAATTTAGTTTAAAATCGGACAACTTTTAGGGGTAGAGACAAAATAAGGCCTGGAAGACGATTTCGCTCCGTGCAAAATTGTATTGTGCCTAACTTTCTGTTCCCGAAGTTTCTGTTACCTATCCCGAAACCACCATATCCCAACCATGGCAGTGAGCAGTAAACGTGGTCAAGACGTCATCATCAGCCGGCAGAAGCTACAAAGGAAGCAACGTCACCTAAACATGTCGGAATAAATTGCACATCACAGCCGGAATCCATTTCGCCGAATCGCTCGCAGGGAATCGTTGTCTATGACACGTGAAAATGAACGGGCGTGACGAACGGCCGCCGATGTGTTCGCGATGCGAGATAGCGCCGCCGCGTTCGTACGCGGTCGCCGAGGTGCTTAGCTTTCACGGATCATAAAACGGAATATCGAAAGTTTGATCGGGTTGCGGCTTCCAGGAGTCGAGCGCGGACCGCGGAATTTTGTTCTGAATTGTAATGGAACGGTTAACTGGGTAGGCGTAGAGACATGTTCATGAAATCGGGTTGAAGGGGACTATAAATGCAGGGGCACCATGCTTTCTTTAAGGAAAATTAGAGAATTCATAAAAAAATCACATTGCATGAGCACTCTTCCATTATACGGATAACGATTCGAAAAGTTGATTTTGAAGTCGGAAATATGTTCCACCTATCTCTAACTCGTGGCGGTCTTACTTGTGTTGTCGCCTCACTGCCACATTCTGTTCTTCTTGTAAGCGCAGCGCGCTATGATATTGTTTAGTGTTTATTCATCATCCATAGACAGTACACTGCAGTCGGATTTGTCATATTTTATCTTATCTTATCTAGGTCTATGTCCTAAGATTATTATAATATCCAATGCGTATGGTTTATTTGCTTTAAGTTCATGAACCTTATGGAATGAAAACCTGAAAAAAAACATGTATCATTTCAGCCAACGTTCTACCAATATAGTTAATAAAATATGTAGGAAATTATATTTTTTGCATGAAAAAAATGCTGAATTCAGGTCTCTATTATTTTTCAAGTTTGCTGCTGACATTGACGGTAACTGATATTGATTTAAATGTAATTTTAAAGAGCGTAACATCATCTGCCAATTTACTTAAGGGCATGCGGGGGGGGGGGGGACATGCCGCGACACAATAAAAAAAACGTTATTCGGGTTGGTCACATTTCGATAGAGTTCTTCCGAGTTGCTGTAACTAAGCGACGTCTGGCTATGGCTATCTCGTTTAATCGCAAAAATTGGGCGAATATTTGTCGGTATTAGCATACTCTTAAGGGGAATAAAAACCTAAAAATTAACGTCTGAAGTCGATTACAGTAGAGCCTTTGGTTGTTAAACATTGAAAAATACTGAGCTTATAGAATGTACGTTTGCGAAGGTACACATTCCCATTTTGTCCAAAACACTTGTATAATCGTCGAAATAAAAAATATTTCTAAAAGGACCATTTTTACCTTTCAAATCCATTTTTTCTTCTATCTTTCTATTTAGAAGAATGAAATAAAAAAATCTTATACCTTTCAGCCATAACGAGGTATACATCCCCCTTGCTGTTCAAAAAAATCTAAATACAGGAATTACAAAATCAGACTAGTCGTTACATTGCCATCAAATACACGAAATATCCGGGATCACGCGAAACGTGCGCACCTTGGCACTAGCTAGATTCCGCCGCGCGTATTCTTGACTTTACGCTATGGTATATAGGCGCCTTAACAGGTTCTATTCCAAGTATTAAATCTCTGTGGTCTGTTGTCCGGCAGGTGGTGAGGGTAGTGCGGGCGCGAGCATGTCCGCCGCCGCCGCCGCCGCCGCGGCGCTGCTGCTCGCGGCACTAGCGCTCGGCGGGCCCGCGTGCCGCATCTCCGAGTTCCCGTGCCGCAACGGCCAGTGCGTGCGGCTCGACCGCTACTGCGACGCCACCAACGACTGCGGCGACAACAGCGACGAGCCCAAGTACTGCACAGGTGGGCACGTTGGTTCTGCTCTCAGTACACGCTGCTGAAAATGGGCGGTCCGCACGTTGATCAGAGACTCCCTAGCATTTTTCCCTAAATAAGAACCTAACTGCACCAATAACAGATGGCGCTAGCGACCATTATAAATTGCGATATCGATGTTAAAGTCACCGGCCATGCAACTTTTGAGTGCAGGACGGGATTGGCGACCGAAACTCATCCGCATAGTAGCTCTCAGCTTTTTAAAGTTTGTGTACAAAGGTACATTGTAAGTTGGTAAATTGAGCTCTCAGCCCGGATGACGAGTTGACCCCTCAGCTTTTTAAACTTTGTGTACAAAGGTACATTGTAAGTCTAGTTTTGGTAACTTGAGCTCTCAGCTCGGATGATGAGTTGACATCTCAGCTTTTTAAACTTTGTTTACAAAGGCACGTTTAAGTCTAGCTTTGGAAAATTGAGCTCTCAGCCCGAATGACGAATTGAGCTCTTAGCCTTTTAAACTTCGTGTACAAACGTACATTGTAAGTCTAGTTTGGTAAATTGGGTTCTCAGCCCGGATGACGAGTTGATCTCTCAGCTTTTTAAGCTTTATGTACAAAGGCACGTTTAAGTCTAGCTTTGGAAAATTTAGCTCTCAGCCCGAATGACGAATTGAGCTCTTAGCCTTTTAAACTTCGTGTACAAATGTACATTGTAAGTCTAGTTTGGTAAATTGGGTTCTCAGCCCGAATGACGAGTTGACCTCTCAGCTTTTTAAACTGCATGTACCAAGTTACGCGTATGTTTGCTTTTGGTAAATTGACCTCTCAGGAAAAATTCAGCTCTAAACTTTTATGTACAAAGTTACATGTTGTCTAATTTTAGTAAATTTAATTCTCAGCCCGAATTACAAATGCCTGAACAGGAAAACGCTTCCAATGACGAGTCACATTCAGTATTTAAACGCCAATATGCACCGGATGAGAGCCTGATGGCGGATTACTAGACTTTAGGACACCCAGCGACCAGCGCATTCGGATATTGCTTCAATTTTGCGCCAATTAAAAAGCAATTTTCGAGATTCATCACCCATGGCTTCCATCCCCGCACCGGCAGCGCCGCCGGCCTCGTGTTTACTTCACAAAATCTCATTTACTAGCTACCCTTTTTCACCCGGTTTTTTATTCCATTACTTTTTCTATCATTAACATATTCGTTTCTATCGAAAAAGGGAAGCAAGAACTGTGCATTTTCACGAAAAGAGCGAGTTATGTAGATACTCAGTGGGTGTGTACAGAAGTGAAAATGTAAGTTTATTTCCTTTTACGCTAGGCTTTGGTTTGTTAATGAGGTTTATGCTTACCTTACATACATATAGCGCCACGTTCTTACCTCGCTATTTCTGCTGTAACTTCCCAAAAATAATAAGTTTCAAGATAAACCTGTGGTGGCAAAACAAGATGGAATTTGTGAGATAATTGAACCAAAAAGTTGCAAACTTAAATAGTAACTTTTCGCACATATATTCTCACAATTATGTATTTATAAAATTACAACCTTTTTTGACAGTGTTGAATAAGATTAAATATACGTTCGTATGTTATTAATTTATAATTATATTGTTTTTATTATAGTAGAAATAACTACAAAGGGCCATGGCGTCACCTTGAATTCGCCAGCATTCATACCGCAACATTGAATGAAAGTTGGTAGGAGGGGCAAAAATAAATCGTCTGTTTTATTTAGCTATGTTTAAATGAACAAAGGGTGCTGGTATAGCACCTAGTTATTTCAGCAATTTGAATTATTTTTTTCCATCCTTATCTGGTTACATAAAACAGACGTTTCAGTAAATTATGGTACCTACACCAAAATAATGTTAGTATCTGAGTTAAATCATGAAAAAGTCCTTTGCTTTTATGAAATCTGACAACCGCCCTGCGAAATAACTCCCTATAAAATTACTCAAAGAGAAGCTCCAAATGACTGAGCTCTTCCAAATAACAAATAATTTGGTCCACTCCTATGATCGTCGCAATTTTTCAGCAGAAAATAATTCCGATTCACATGAAAATATAGTGCACCCCGATATTTGGCCGCTTGCATTTTCCTTTACGCTTTGAATAGTCTGCGATGAATGTGTACATTGGAAAAATATTATTTAAACGAATATAATAGATATTCATGTTACAGTCCATGCATCCATTCTCCGTTTGCTTTTAAGTTACCCATTTAAAAGTCATGTACCTTAGGTACAGTTAGCACTCCAGCTCCGTAGATACCAGGAAAATTGTTAATTATGTCTGTCAACATTTACGGTTGCCCGGTAACCGTAAGTGTTAATAGACATTACGATGTGCAGCGATTGCGTAAATAAATTAAACGACTATATATTGATAATATAATTGAGTGATATTGATTTGAGGAGGGTTTTCCATTATAAGTTAATTATTATCAAATATTAGTAGAAAAAAATATTAACAAAAAATGTTCACAGACTTGCAAATGTACAATGGCTTTATTTTATTTTACTACCAAATAGAAAATCTATTAAATCTACCTCTGATTAAAAAAGTGCCTGCTATGATACCCGCTGTTACCAATTTTCTAAAACTACCAATCCGATTTAAACGTTTATGTCACACACGATCATAGTAGCAGACGTTTTGGACGGTTTGTGTTGGTGGGAAACTGACTTAGCGAACATCAAGGGGGAAATTCTCGATTTGCGGGTGGTTATGATGGGTGGACTGTATGGTCGATGACGTTTTGACGATGTGATGGCAGTGCACAAAACTTGAAATCACAAATAAATTCTTTGAATCTTTATTTATATAGACGATATGTCCAACGACGAACAGGATAACGCTTCAAATAGTACGGATTCGTATGTCGACTAATCGTAAAAATGCGGCCTCATTACGGTTGGAGAGTAGTCGTAAAACATGCGGGCGTTCCCGTAAACACGAAACTCCGATTTATGTGTAGATATTCCTATTGGTCAACTAATCCGTTGATTCGACGTTGTTTTTTTCGCGGCAGTAACGCGTCAGCGGCAACGATGTCGGCTGGTGTATACAAATAATTCTCCCTAACTCTGTGCTTCTGTGTTCAATGTACAAACAGGGGCATTAAAGGGGCGCTTTTTAAAATTTTAAACGGACTCTACATATAAACGACCGTGAAGCAAGGAATAAGAAAGTTATTAATTGATCCACTTTATGAGTACATAGTGCAATGCACCTTCTTTATGTGTCACGACTTAAATGAACCGATTGAATTTCAGGTTATGCAACAACATCTACATGAAAGCATTGTCATCAGAGTTTGAAATTTCAGAAAAAAATATGGTCTCGATATTCTTTTGAAGCAGGATTTGAACCTGCGACCTTTGGATTACATGGTAAGGCATTTTGACTACAACGATGGAGGTATCAGCTCAATAAGGACGGAAAACACGGACAATTTTCGTTGTCGCTTTGACCACCCAACCGGAATAATGGTTGCAGTCAATGTCTTCAATCCTAGGTTATAAAGCGTAAATTTAAAAGCCTATTTATTTATACGTAAGCAATATGATAGTGAATAAATCGTTTGAATACCAATTAACAATGTTCTAGCGTATAAATAGACATTATTTACAGTTTTATCTTTCTCTGTAATTCGATTTAGTTACAGCGACCTCAGCAGTCAAAATAAAGTGGAAGGGGGTTGGTCCCGGGGGAGCGATAGTCGGAAATGAAGCTTGCCTAGGCCCTCGTCGCTACCGTCCAATAAAGAAAGGTTGATAGAACAAAAATAGAAGAAAAACCATTTAAGATCACCTCATACCTAAACATTTTGGACCAATTTTTGCGATTAAAACGAGATAGTCAGAGCCCGACGTCGCTTAGTTAGAGCAGCTCGGAATATTTCTTTCTAAATGTGACCAACCCGCATAACGCGTGAAACCGGTTTTTTTTTTTCGTTAAAGAAATTGGGAAAAGTTAAACATGTTCTTCGCTGAATGGGTAGATAATGTTATTAAGTTCTTTGTAATGGTATTAGAATAAATATTAGTTAATATCAATATAAGCCACAAACTTGAAAAAGAATAAATTTGAGACCCGACTTCAGCATTCTTTTCCATGCATAAAATATCAATTTCTGTAACATTTTACTTTCTTTTTTGGTAGAATGTTAGCTGGAATTAAACATGTTTTTTTTTTTCATGTTCTCATTCCATAAAGAACAGGAACTTAACGCAATCAAACCATTCGCATTGGCTAGTATAATCATCTTAATGATCAAATCATTTCTTACTTACATTAATTTTATAATACATCTATTAACAGCCACTTCCTTTAGCGGAAAAACTTTCTATGTGAAACCAGCAGTACTTTTTAGTATGTTGTCAAGCAATATCTAAAGTGTTTACGTCAGCAAATATGACGTATTCAAAATTACTGCCACCACACTTTTGCGTTAAAAAACATGTCATAAAGTACGTACATAATAAAAATGCTTATAACAGTAGTACCGAACGGCAACGTTATTGTCTTGTTTTTTCATCCGATTGACATATTCGCTTATAAAGTTTTATAATGATGCATTAATTTGCATTGCATACTACTTACTTACTACTAGAAAAAAATTACTCAATAATTTTAGTAACAGTTAAATCAATAAATAATAAATTTATAATCTTACATTCAGGAAAGATGTATTGCAGCTCATTTTATTGCGGTTATCGTGATGCACATAATTCTTGATATTTTTTTAAAATATTGATTCACAAATTTCTGAATGCAACAGCGCCGGCGTATTTTATACGACGTCGTATTTTCTGACGCAACCATATTAGAGATTGTCTCTGGACAGTTCTTTTTAAGTAGCATCACCTGTAACATACCAGAAATGTGTTTTTATTCCGACCTTTAGGGTAGGAAGGGACTATAAATGTAGCCACAGAGACAGACGAACCTTGAACCAAATTTTATTGCAGTATTTCCAATATGGATGCGTATTCATCGGCGGGCCCATTCGCTTGCGTAAGTAAATAAAATGGAACGTGCGACGCCCTCGAGTGAGACTTGCCGTTAACCCCCCCCCCCTCCGCTGCCTGCCCCCCTCCCTCCCCACCTACATTAGCCGAGCGTGTGGCGCCTGTGTAATTTGGGCAGCTGCGGAGGTGGCTGGGCGGCAAGGATAGAGTTGCTTGAGAAACGCCCCTGCGCTTGAAATAAATAATTTTGTCATCGACACCGATCGTTTTCTTTTTTCGCTTTTTTTTACTGTCAAATCTTCGTAATAAATTGTTTGTATAACTAGGTGATATTTTTTCTAATCTATATCATTGCTTGCTATGGAATCGTCTATAGTGGAAAGTGTCATAAATGCACTAACTGTAGACGAGGTTTTTTTATGGAACCTGACAAGGTTTGCTAGTACCACACAAATACCGCTATTAAATTTGCCCAAACACCACATTCCCGAAGGAATTAGGGGATATTCTAGGACCTTCCTTTTAAAAGCACGGCTACACTGAAATGGATGGAAAATATGGTCAATTTATCATTGCCGCTTCAACCATTGTTTCATTCAGTACAGTGGTATCAACCCAGGCGGACTTAGACCTTCCACCTAGTAGGGAAAGGGGACCTACAGTTTACCATAGGTTCCGAATCATGCAACAGCTCGCATTCGTAACGAAATGCACTTGAGATGAAACAATGAAAGAATGTGGTGCATGACCGGGGCAAGGATTTAAACCCATAACCTCTCACTTGAAAAATTGTTTGTATAACTAGGTGATAAAAACTATTTTCTAATCTCATATCTTAAATTTCTTGGTATGGAATACGGTGGTGGTATGGAATGGAAAATGGTACCTTTCGTGTAAAATGTCATACATTCACTAACTTTAGGGAAGGATTACTTACTTTATTACTTACCACACAAAATTCCTGTGAATCATAATTCTTTGAGATTTTTTCAAAAAGATTGAAATTGGCCGAGTATATATGTAAACGACGAGACGTTTAAAGCATGCCTTGTAGTGATTAATAAAGTTGGCTGCGTGCATACGCGGTGCGGCGAGACATGCATACACACATGTGGAAGGTAGCGGCGTATAGATAATTAAATTAACTTCTTGCCAATTCCCGCCCTCTCATAGGGAGGCGCAGCTAACTAGATTCTCCCCCATAGCCGTATTGATTACAAATTTAATTCACGATTGGTTTATTGGTTTTTAATTCAATGTAACTGGACATGCATAGACGGTTAATACGACACCCACAGTCATGGTATTAGCCTAACACACCGTTTTCCCTTACCGATAAAATGCCATGCCATTACCTTCTCTTTATGAGCACGGCAATATTAAACTAAATGGAAAACATGGAAAAAATTTATTTGCCGCTTCGAACACCTTTTCCAACCAATGTTATCAACCCCGCCCGGGGTGTAGCTCTACCACCTAGCAGGGAAAGGGAACCTACATACAATTTTATATGGTTTTCGAACCATGAAATAGCTTGCATTCGTAAAGAATCAAACTTAAAAAGAGAAATATTGCGGTGAATGAACAAGGCAGGGATTGAAACCAAGACGTCTGCCCTCAGAAGCAAGGCTCCGCACCGCTGAGCCACCAGTGGCTCAGAATCATCTACCAAAACTTTGGCATACAAAAAGTTTTAGGCATTTAGGCACCTTTTTAGCACCGGTTCTTTTAGAAAAGAATTTGCTTAAATTAGTATTTTGAACTAGGCTGCGATAATATCTGGTTTTAGTGAAAGTAATCTTATCGGTTGTGCATAAACATTTGATTAAATTTTTTTTTTTTTTGTTTACTTGTAAGCGTGCATGCGATGGTATTTTTGTATTTAAATATTTAGCATTTTAAGAATATTGACTATTGCATAATGTAAAAGGAATTAAAACGTAAATTATTTGTTTAACTTGTATTTTTTAACAAATTTAATTGTTTGATCAATCTTGACCAAACACATGTATGCGAAGTGGAAATGTACCAATCTTCATATTTCTTTGTGGATTTATCCAAACGTACAGTCAATTAACGGAAAATAACAATGCATATAACTCTAATTTATATTCTCTACCAAAGAAATATTCAGCAATAAAAAAGAATATCATCATGACGTTTCTGCAGCGTCCAGTTCTCTGTCCGTGCTCTGCCCGCCGTCCGTTGGGCGAAAAATAGCAATAAACACTAACAATACACGTGAAATATTAACCACCCTTTCAGCGGCGCATGGGGACTGCTGTCATGCAAGCTCGTATATCATCGTGTGTACGCTTAGATGTACACTCTCATGTCATTGTTGAGCATGTGTTTACGGGGTCGGAAACGAAAAATACATCCCTGCAAAAACACGTTAAAATCATGCAATTGCGACTTGAAAAATGCAAAAATATACCCAACAAAAATATTTGATGGTAACATCATACTCGTACACTCTACGTATACAATCTAATGTTAGGCGTAATTTTGTCTTTGCACTAACAATTTGATAACTTCTTACCCGATTTTGATGCGGTTTTAATCTTAAACATTTTTTCTATAGATATTTTATACAATAGATCCCCTTCCTTACTTACTAGGTGGTGGTGTTAATCCCGCCCGGGTTTCATAAAACAGGCATTTACATAAACAACCTAATAACCCGCTAAAACATGCATTACATCTCTTTTGCACACTGTCCTCAAAGTATGCTGATGTTTTTCTACTTAAACACCAGTTGTACTCTTAGATTCCCTATTAAAAAATAAAATTATTTTCATGCTAATCAAATATTGCTGGTCTTAATTTATTTACTGTAAATAATTTCTTGTCATAGATAGCAACGTCGGTAATGCAAAGTAATCAGTTAGCAATTTTCTTAAAGCTTTTCTAATTTCCGCTTCCCTTTCTCAGTTCATTTCGTTACTGCATACTTGAGCGTTTTCTCGGAATACTTTATTAAATACTTAGCCTTTCGTTTGAGAGTATTACTAAATTGTTTTTCGACATAGTTAAATCTGCAGATCATTCTTGTTTAGTGTATCGAAGCAGTAAGATTTATTGTGTCCTTCTTACAGCTTTTAGCTTTCACCTTTGGCCAAAATGTTCCTATAACTTTTGTACAAGGTTTGAGAGTTCATTGGGCGAGGCGGCAGCGCCGGCGAGGAAGTTCGCTTACGACTTCTCGACTGATGTCCTCGAGTTCCCATTCGATGTTTCGGGGCCCGAATTCGTAAGCGGACTAAATAGAGTTAGACGTTTTCTACTAACTTGTGGATATGCTGCCGCCATGCGTATGAGTTTTGATCACTACTCCCTCCTACTCCTTCCATGCTCTCTGCTCGCTCGTCGCCAACCGCACACCAGTACGCCAACTCAGCAGCTGTTTCCCAACGTTTTTCCTGCGTGAATTGGGGTCTTGTTGCATCTATAAAATGTTTCGTTAAACGCTAATTTAATCGGTTTAGTTAGTAAGTCTTAACGCAAAAGATTCAGATTTTATGATAAAAATTTACTTATTGAAGACAATATCATTTCCCCCTTTGACCAATGTTCAAAAATTGCGAGACCACAACGTCGATAGTAAACAGAAAATCATCTCGAATCTGAAACGAGATGGCGCTGTTCATGTGCCAGCAAACATCACCTGCCCACCGATGGCAAATTGAACTGACATTTGGACAAGCATAAGCGGGAATTAATGTGTAAATGCGATTTCCCATTCAAATTCCAGAAGATCCTCAGTTTGGTGCGATGTGAATGCCAATTTCAACCCTACATACAGGACTGTAAGCATCACAATCCAACAAGTAGTAATGGATTTAGTCTGCTATGTTCTGGAAGGATTCGTCAATTGGGTTTTGAGGTTGAACTCGTGCTTTCAACTACATGGACAATTATGATTTCTGTAGTTTCTTCCGTGTGAAATTGTATGTCTCTATTTACTTTCAAGCTTTTCTTTTTAAATGTTTATATAACTGGACATGGAAGTCTAAAACAATACCTTTTGTCATGATATTAGCCTAACACATCACACAGCACTAGGTGCCATGCCAGAATATTCCGTTGCACGGTAAAACTGAACTGGATTCTTTCTCTATGTGTGTCTATTAAATCATGAAAAAATAACGATGTCCATACACGAAATATTTTAACAAAGTAAAGGAAGTAATATAGAAAATTTCTTTGAATAGGCACACCTGCATTATCAGCACATTAACATTAGCATTGCAAAATAGATACTTATAAAGAAACATAGCTTCTTAAAGAGCTGCATTACATATGAAAAATATCCAATCTGATTTATGCAAATACTTTAGAAGATTATATAGAAGTTCGACGCTTAATGAGCGGCTTAACTAGCTGCAAACCGCTGCATACTGTGCCGTCTGTGACGGAAATCCGAGTGACCGCGCGGCTGTTGGCAGCCCATTGAGACGTCACCCTGACGTCCCCTGAACGGCGACCGAGTGGCTAGGAGTGGCACCGGCGCGGGGGCAGTGCGGAGCGGCGCGGAGGCACGCGGCGAGCGATGCAGTGATGGAGTTGAACAAGGGGGGGAGCGTGCATGGTTTAAATTTTACTATTTGCAGTAAGGTCTTCTAAAATACCTAAGGCACAGAAACCAGAAGAACGTAGTCAAGCGGTCATAAAAATTAACATTCGCCATTTATTTGTGAGTACCTGAGATTCACTGGTCGTACTCACGGTCAAGGAATACTTCACTTTCTTACTCATGCTATTCGCAGTCAACCATTTCACACAAATCACCTTAGTGTTATCCCTTTCTAATTATTGTAATTAGAGTTCGATGATACTACATAAAAGTATCAGCGATGACATCATGCGGAATGTAAGCGTAAAAGTTTCACTTTCAACTGTGAATTAAACTCGTATTCGCTCCATGAATGCAAGAACTGCCCTTGTACTGAAAACATGTGTACTTACTACATTGTTTTTATCATGGACATCGATATAATCTACGTCGATGATTATGGAGGATAACAGCTACTTGCGTGAGAACCTCTTCTCTCGTCCACTTCTAAGTAAGGGGGCAGATCCGAAAGTGGTGATTCTGTATACGAAACTACATACGTGCATAAATATATACCATCACGCATGCCTTTCTAAGCCATTCATCCAACTTCGATGAATCATTAACTAACAACATTTTAACCGACTCATTTTTACCAGGCTCCGCTTCGATGAACGCTCTAAGGCTGTCGTGAAGGCAGCGTAAATCAAAGATTAGAACATTTTAAGAAATGTATTCTTTGTCCATTGGCCAAGGCACAATTTTCCACGGCGACTGCCATTAAGGTGGGCCATCCCGCTCAACTTCCCATACAAACGGGAAAAGAAGATCACGCACATATTTATTGTCAGAGATCCCAAATTTTGATCAAAATAGCTTTATTTGATTGAACTAGATGTCTGATGACCATTGGCATTGTAAAATTGTGTTTGGTTTCTAAGTTATAAGGTCCGAAAGTTCGTATTTTTCGCGCGTTTTATAAAATAACTTTGGAGGTGGATTACGCAATGATAAAGTAAGAACATCTTAAAGAGATTAGTCATCAGACATAGCTTCTTTAATCAAGATTTATGATCTATTCGGTTTTTGTTAGACTTTTGACTACAGCGGTCGTGGTTTACTTTTAGCTATAAGTCGTTTTGTAATTAAAATTTTCGTAAATCTTACCAAATCATACACTATTCACATTGTCTTTTTTGTGGAAATGTTGCATTTTCCTCATCACGAAGCCTGTATATTTCTTTGAAACAGAGAAGGTCCCAGAGCGCAACAGCACGGTTTTGTACCGTGCCCGCGATTGAGTTAGTCCCGCCGGATTGGGCCACCTTAAACGATCAAAATCTAAAGACTTTCTGTCATCGAATCTTTATTGTATAAAGTTTGGCGAAAAGGTATTTTTTTTGTTTTTATTTTTGGTGTTAAAACAATATGTTCACCTACAGCAAAATCCGGGCAACAATCTTTTGTAAGAAACGTTCATTGTTTAGTTTCCCCTTAATGACATAATTTGATTGAGTCTTACCGAGTGAATCGTTGAAATTAACACTTTTCTGACAACTCTATAACATTTTCTTCAAAAATACAAAAAAAAATCAGGACGGAAGCAGAATAAATGGGTCGTTGATTCCTCCAATTGGTCGAATTTTAGTGACAGAAATAATCGGCGTGACGAGCCCCGTGCCGTGAGCGCGCGAGGTCGGAAGTGCGCCGCTATCGATCAGCGCGACAAGACAATCGTTTGATGGATGGTCGCTTAGCGCTCGAGTGCCCCCCATGAATCATTCAATTTTGCTGACCGTCCGTCGTGCGCGCGTCCGGCGCGTCTTCCACCACTCGTGGCGGGCGGGCAACGGGCGGGATCGTGTTTCACTCGGTGTTTTGACATTTTATTCACTCCGAACACTGCGTGCATTGAGGTGGTCCAACCCGGCGGGACTAACTCATTCGCGCCGCGGTACAAAACTGTGCTGTTGCGCTCTGGGACCTTCTCTGTTTCAAAGAAAAAGACAGGCTCCATGATGAGGTGGATGCAACATATCCACAAAGCAGACAATGCACATAGTGTTTAATTTGGTAAGATTTACGTTACAAACCGACTTATAGCTAAAAGTAAACAACGACCGCTGAAGTCAAAAATCTAACAAAAACCAAATTGATTATAAATCTTCATGAAACAAGCTATGTCTGATGACTAATCTTTTGAAGATGTTTTTATTTTATCGTTGAGTAATCTACCTCCAAAGTTATTGTATAAAACGCGCGATAAATTCGAACTTTCGGACCTTATAACTTAGAAACCAAACACAATTTTACTATGCCAATGGGCATCAGACATCCAGTTCGATCTAAAATTGAGCTAAATCTTGGATCTCTGACAAGAAATATGGGCATGATCTTCTTTCCACGTTGGTATGGGGAGTTGAGCGGGAAGGCCCACCTTAAGGTGGTCCTTCCCGACGGGACTAATTCATTCGCGGGTACGGCACAAAATCATTCTATTGCGGTCTGGCTTTTAAATTAAAAGGTATTATTCGTGATGAGGAGGATGCAACAAGTCCACATAGCAAACAACACAAAAACTTACGCTATAGCACAAAAAAATAATTAATTTTTAATCTTCATGGAACAAGCTAGGCTTGATGACTAAAGTAAAGATTTTTTTGTTTTATCGTTGATTAATCCGCGTCCAAACTTATTACATAAAATGTGCGATAATTCGAAATTTCGGACCTAATAACTAAGAATCCACACACAATTTTACAATGCCAGTGGTTACCAAGCATCTAGATCTAGATCGATCAAATAAAGCTGTTTTGAGTATAATTTTGAATCCCCGACAAGAAATATGCACATGATTTTCTTTCCACGTTTGTATGGTGAGTTGGGCGGGAAGGCCCGAAAATCTTTTTCTAAATCTAGCCTTCATTAAGAGTACACCTTTATCGAAAATAATATCAAATTATCCATCCATCCATGTCAATGCCGTTCATTCATTTACGAAATAATAGCCTCAAAACTTTGCGATTTTTTTATGTTTCTAAAATATTTTTTTGCGGCTAAAATGAAGTATTTTTTTGAAGAAAATAGTTCGAGATTTACAATAAACAGTGACCACCATTTTGCATTTTTTAACGCCACTCGTTTAACCGCCGCATGAATCTCTTTCGGGAATTGGGAGATTTGGAAAGACTCCTGCATAACAGGGCTTTCACTAGAATGCGAATTAGATTGCAGAATTAGCAGACATCTGGTGGTAAATTGAGGCAATCGAGATGACGCATTTTTATGTATTAGACATGAGACTTTTGTCACAAAGCTAGTTAATGGCCCGCAAAGTTACATAGGCTACTATACCGGAAAAAATGCTTGCGATATTGCCATTAACAATGAAGTTTTCATTCTGAGCTAAGCCATTTGTATTGACGTAGAAGCTGTTTCTGTTTGGGTGACAAACACGGAAATTGTCGTTCTCCCCGAAAATAATCCCGAATTCAGTATGATTTCGAAAGGTCCATCGATTTAATTTCAATCAGGCCCGGGGGCTCAATTGCTTCTCAGATACTTAATCAGATCCGCCATTACCTAGTTATTCTAGCGTACATGAACTCATCGCCTTTTTGCCCGAGGCCTATTAGACCTAAGCGTAAACCTGCCCTCGCCCTACGCATTACGGAGACGGATAGTGACGAATCGAGTTGCCGGTAGATGGGAGTGAAAGCATTTCTTTGAACGGACTTTTTAGAAACCTTTGCGTAATTGAGATTGCAATATTCTTTTCATTAGAAAGTATCACACAGTAACCTAATAATTATTAAAAACTGAAGTTTATTATAAGTATTTTTGAGTTGCATGCTTTTAACAAAATTCGTTGCACCTAAGCGAGCCTTTGCTTCCACCAAACGTTTGTAGACGCTACCGAAATACGCTCCCCATACGAAGGAGGTTTGGAGATCATTCCAAAACACTTTAACAATTTAGTTGCATTTCGGTATCTGACATCAGTTCGTTATTATGATTTTTGCTGTCATTCGACTCAAATTTGACCTTAAAAAAATATAAAATTACTTTTATAACGGAAGCATCATTCTGCCATAATGTGGTCATATGCCATGCCTTGGTATCGCGTACATTGCTACTGCAGGAGTATTGCGCATTCAGTGCTACTACTATCTATTAGTGGTCTATACTTTTTCTCTTCATAATTTAGTTCTAAATCTTAAACACCGACCCTTATGTTCGCATGGGCCCAATTGCAGTGTATATCCAAAAGACAATCTTTGAGGTATCCTCTTTTACTAAAATAGACCCTATTTTGCAATGTAAACTTAGACTAAGTGGACGTTGAAAAAAAAGCCAGCGGAGTTTCTTGCCAGTTCTTCTTCGCTAGGATTTGCCGAACTGACTAATGATAAAATATGACAAATCCGAGTGCAGTGTACTGTCTATGGATGATGAATGAACAATAAACAAAAACAACAATGCGCATTCGACGGCACTGCTCAAAATCACTCGTGGCTGACTAGGTTTTGCCCATCTGATTAAGTACCACCAGATGTGTTTTGGGAAGGTCCTAGCATCAGTCCAGTAATGTTTTTTATAAAAGTAAAAAAAACATTTACTAATTGATATTGTATATTTTTCAGTACAGCTTTTCTCAATATTTTACGTTAGAAACGTAAAATATGAATTAAGGAATAGCCGTATATGAGCGGTGGCAAATTATGCGAACAGAAAATCAACCAATATTATAGCTCACACCTTTCATTACACTCTTTGAACTTATGTTTTATCTTCCCAAATAAATGTGCCTATCTGAAATTCAAACCACCGGTAAAACCTTTAGATGCTGCCTTCACATCTCGTATAGAAGAGATAATATTAATACCCGTCCAAAGATTTAAGAGAGCATCGGTATTAATACGACCAAAAGGAATTTGTTATTGGTTCCCTCTTGCTTTCTCTCCCTTTCATTATACATTCAAGACGTGGCAGGCCGGGCTAGGCAGAGAGAATCAATCATTCGCGAACTTCGGACATGGCTCATATTTCCCCAATCTCAGCACCACCCATTTATTTCTTTTGACGGCAGCAATCGGTTAAATCGTCTTTCGATTCGCAAATGTAATCATTTTCTTCATGGTTCATATAATATTAGACAAAAAGGAAATAATAATCTTGTGTTAATAATACAATTTCGTTGATGCTGATATTATGAAAAAATTCAATTTACCCTAAATTATGAATTTTGGATGTTGTGTCTACGAGATTGCCGGAAGAAAATTCATTTTTAATTAATCAAAATACTAGTTTCATTCAAATCTGCTAGCTCGCGGCACAAGCTGTTATAAAATAAAAGGAACAATTAATTGACATATTTGTCAATTAATTGCTGTATATGGGTGATACATTAATTAAATTCCGCCAAAAAAAAGTTAGAAGGGTTACCTACCTGTAACTAAATGTATTATATCTTTGTACATAATGTTTTACAACGTTAAAGTTATTTGAGGTAATACCATAATATTACATTTCAAAGGTGTTAAAATGTCAATTTCCTTGCTTCCATATGCCATGTTTAGTGCGCTGACAACACCTGTACTTCTAATATAATAAATTCACAACTCCAGGTACAATATTGTCACAATTTAAGTACCCAGCATTACTGTCAAAAGGACGTGCAAACTTTCTGCCAACTCACGTCCTTACTTTACTGTTACCTATCAAGTCGAGTTTATGTACGTACACAAATAACAACATTGTACAATATCTAGCTCGTTAAAAGCTCCTAACTCTACCTCCCGCCGGAAAGCTGAAGCTAGTCAACATGTATTATTCTCTTTTGAGCTCAATTAAAACTTTCCTACTTGGATGCGGGTTGAGTTTTATCCACTGCGGTCGCTCGTCGACGCGTGCGGTTAGCGTCAATGCCGGAGCAAGACTGACCGCAGCGACGAACCCTTTTGGCTCCTACCCGCAACTTATTTGCATTGCGTTTGTCAGTTGCTATATCGTGAGGTTTTATTCAAGCATCTTCTATTTCTTCTGAGCTAGTTCTGAGCAAGAATAATGTTTGTCTTACATACGATACCGAATGTGTAATCACATTTAATTGTGAAAATAATTGTCATTCAGCTGTCCATACTATTAAGATTTTTTTATATATACAGAAATATAATTCTAAAATCGTCGTTTCTTTTCACAGTTTGCAACCGCACGTACTACGGTGACGTCGGCAAGACGTACGAGTTGGGCGTTTCGGGGGCGCCGCGCGTGCCCTTCCTCTGTCACCTCACCTTCACCGCCAATGGACACCTCAATGGCGACATCGTGCAGGTAACGAGCTCCGTTGTGCAACCACGTTTGCTATTTGCAACATGGGCAAGACGTACGAGTTGAGCGTTTCGAAGTGCGGCACATGCCCTTCCTCTGTCACCTCACTTTTACCGACAATATACGCGAAATCGTGCAGGTAACAAATTCCCGAACGACGAGCATAGAAAATACGGCGAAATGGGCAAACATGCGAGCTGGGCGTGGCGGTGATGACACGCGTGCCCTACCTCTGATACCTTGTCTTTACCAATAATGGATACCTCAATGGGGACATCATGCAGGCAACGAGTTCTGTAGTGCAACCGTGTATGCTATGGTAATATGGGCAAGACGTACGAGTAAGGCCTTTCACGGGCGCCGCGCGTGCCCTCCCTCCGTCACCTCACCTTGACCACCAATGAATATCTCAATGGCGACATCATGCAGGTAATAAACTCCACATTGCAACCAGTGCTATGGCTACATAGGCAAAATGTACGAGCTGGACGTGACGGGGATGCGCATCTCTCTCGAAGTCACCTATATAGTCTGTGCAACGCTGTTTAAGTTCTGTCGCATGAGCGAGGTGTCATTGCCTGCGACAGCTCTCCCTCCGCCCGGCCGACCATCAAGCCGCAGGACCCGCGTCACTTCGCCTTAAGCCTCTAAGTCCCGCGCTCATTATTTATTCAGGAGGTACAATCAGAGCCCGCATTGTCCGTCTGGTCTAATTGTCGGCGGCGGCGGAGAGATGCCTCGCCTCCACTCTATTACCTCGAGCGGCACGTGCCGCCTTATCGGCTTAATTACATTCTTATTACCATACGGACGGACGGACGGACAGTGGAGGCTTAGTAATAGGGTCCTTTGGGTACGGAACCCTAAAAAAGCATAGATTTCTCAGATTGTCATTTGCGTTTTGTTATTCCATGTCAGATGCATTTTTGTTATACCACGTTTTATAGTGACTTGTATTCTCTTTGACATTTTATGTAACGTCACACGTGAATGCCTTGAAACTTGAAACGAATACCAAAATATTTATCAAACGGCATAATAATAAAAAAATGCCGATTGCACATGAGCAAGTCATTCAGCTTTACTGTTTGATATATTTTACGTGTTCATTAACTTTAATAATCGAAAAGAATACCTAACTATATTTTAATAAAGAATTCTCAAAACACTTTAGAGTGGAGATTAATTTAGGTTAGTGAGTGTAGAGTGACTAACAAGAAATTCATGCAAGGAAATTTAAATGTCATTTTAATCCGATGATCATGTCAAAACAAATGACATACTCTTAGGGCCGAGTGCACGAAGCAACAAAAAATCAAAATCAACGTCAACGAATGATTAAACACGCCACTTTGTATGGACAGTATGGAAGCATCTTCGTGCGGTTCACTAACGCGTTGAACATTGATTAACTCGGCCGTCTCTTCGTGCAATCGGGGCTTACTCATTTGTTTAGCACTGGCAACTCATAACGTTACGTATTGTTTTTAAAGCTTTAATTAAGATACTGGAATCTTACAAGTTAAGTTGAACCCACTTCCGGGTTTGCGATTGAGCTGAAATTTTGTATGAAAAAATCGGACTGAAAATTGGCACACTCGTATAATTCTTTCTGGTGACAATATGAACGATTACTTCAAAACATATCAAACTAAAAAGTAAAAATAAATAGGAACAAATACTAAAAAAAGCTTAGTTAAATGCTATAAAAAGGAGAAAATCAACTTTAAATTAGATCACACTCATAAATGTATTACTGACACAATTTATTTGATGTCACGAGATTTACCGGTGTAAATAACCACAACGTTTAACATGACATTGAGACATTTCTTAAGGAATTAGGTGCCATGCCAGGAACTCTCTTTATGAGCACGGCTACACTAAACTGGATGAAAAACACGGTCAATTTTTCACTGCCGCTTGAACCATAGTTTCATCCAATCCGGTGGTACCAACCCGGGGCTCCCTTAACCCTACCAACTAATAGGGGAAGGGGAGCTACAGTTTTACATGAGCACCGGTTGGAAGAGCTCTCATTCCTAACAAAATGCACTAATCTAACTTACAAAGAGAAAGAAAGCGGTGTATGACTGGGGCGACTATTTGAACCCGTAACCTCTCGCATGAACGGCAAGTCCTCTAGCCAGATCAGCAGCAATGCAAACTATCATTTACAATCACCTCTCACTAGAGTTATTCGATATTGGTACCTCACCCGCCATATTCCTTTGACGTAGTACTCTGCGATGTTTACCTGATCCAAAAAAAGGTAAGTGGTTCAATGGAAAATCTAATACTTTGGCAATTTATAATTTACATCTTTCTAAGGTGTCAAAAGAAAAGTGGTCAGAGATATTTTTCAATTAGTTTATATTTATGTATTGGAAAAGTGTTAACTTACTCTGAGTAAATATTGCGAAAATATCGATTATTATGAAAAAGAATAAATATTATTACTTTTGAGTATCAGTTGAGTGCATACATATCTATTAATTGATTATGGTGTGACCCTCGTAATCGCAATAAAGATAAATTTAGGGATACCAAACCGTAAATAAATTCATTAATTCTTTCTTTTTACCTCCACAATCTCAATTCCTCCTGAAATGGCAACAAATTATTTCCTGGCGTAAAAAGAAACGCTTAAATTTTCAGACAATACCGAAAATATAACCTTAAAAGTTATCCAATATTAAGATAATAGGGTCGCAACTGAAAAGCAACCAAAAGTAATTCTAACGTTAACGCTCTCAACGTTGTTAAAAGCGACATTTTGTTCGTTCGTCATTTCAGTTAGGGCCGAGAAAACAAAAGAAGAAAAAATCAAAATCAACGTCAAAGTATGATTAAACACGTCATTTTGTGTGGACAGTATGGAATGAACTCTATGCGGTTCACTAAAAGTGACGAGTTTGAACATTGATTAACTCAGCCGTTTCTTCGTGCAACCGGGGCTAACTACTTCATTTATTTATTTATCCCAGCCTCGGTGTAAAAGAAAGGCGGATAATCATTTCTAATGAACGTAATTATCGATGCTGGCGATATGGCGTCACACGACAAGGGTGCAACGAGTGGAATGAGGTAGACAGGACGGGTTAACGTTGAGGACGCGGTCACCTCAACGAGGTGCGAGCTGCCCGCGTTCTCCCCTCCCCCCCCTGACTTCCTCCCTACACCCCCCCCCCCCCCGCCCGCCCGCCGGACCCGCCCAGCAGTGAATGTACCGTGTGGTCGGAGCTTAACTCAAGTTCACTTTACGCCTGTGGCGACGGCAAAGCTCTCACCTTTAAAGGAAAGTGATAAAACCGAATTAGCTTCGTTAAGCACATGCATAAGTGGCTGCTACACACACGAATTTATGCTGAAAGCATAACATGAATGGCTAACGTCACATCTAGTTACTTGTTATAAATATTCATATTTATTTTAGTTTCAAGGGTTATGGAGAAAAAATTGTACATGTAGAATATTAGAAAATATAACAAAATCAACCATGGCTAAAGAAATAACCTGCGTTCAAAACTATTCCTCAAAATTTATAAATGGCTTTTACTATCGACATTAATAACACTTGACAATGCATTCGTAAATTATTATATCTTTTTCTTATGGACAATGTGAAAATAAAACTACAAAGTATCCATCACGCCTCGTAACGGTAGGCTGCATACGGACAACCCCCATGTAGAGCTGCGGGAACGTGGAAACAAAGTCACGGATCATAACTGAGGCCTTTAATGGCCTTGCTTGCGGCAATTTGTAATAGAATACCTATTGACCATATTTTTGAGAGACATAACAACATCCATCTGAAGGAAGAAACAAATGACCAAAAGTGAAGTTTAATTTGAGAGAAGTCATTCGTTTATAGAAAACTCGGCTTTGATCAGATTTAAAGACAAATTCCAGATTGAACAAAGAGGATCCCTTGTCACTTATGAATGTTTTTCACGACAACGACACGGGTTGAGAACATACGGTAACGTGCTTGACACAAGGGTTTTCGAGGACCTAATGGAGCAAAAACAACATCGAATTTCACATTTATTGACACATTATTCTGTTCTGTCTACGCCTACTCCAGCATAACGGCGACTTTCGTGACATTATCCGTTCAATGCTGTCCATACATCTTGTTTTAATGGAGAATACATATCAAAGGCAAGGCAAAGTTTAGTCTGACCCACTAATAATGAACTGAAAATATTCATTTCTTTATTTGCGTTTGTTATCTCTTGCTGAGGTTGTATTTTAAATCTAAAATTAAAACACTCAACAAAATATAGTCAGACATATTATATGCCTGCATCATAGTAATTGTTAAAAACTGAAGGCCCTTAAAGAGGTGCCCCACGACCCCCATGAGCTTTCGAATGTTTTACTGTTATGGGGCTACTACAACCTGCCGGCCGTTCAGGTGCTTCTTCCCACCATGTTTGTATGCCGACAATGAATGGGTGCATTCCCTGTCTGCTGTAGCTGTTCCTCTGCCATTGTTTTGCGTAGTTAACCGTTAACATTTTTCGTATATTTCCTTGAGCGAGCGTTCTCTTCACTGGTCTGCCTTCTGTCCGAGCTAGCAAATACAAGCGTGGCGCTACTAACTTCGCCTACCCGCCACCGTCTCCTTTATTCCACCTCCAAGCGCCCGCCCGCCCAAAGCCTAGCTTTCCACTGTCATGGCGGGATATTTTCTGTCGGCGCAATGAATTTCTAATGAGTAACTTTAACCTTTAATGAAGGGTTATTTTACACCAAATATTTACAGAAAACTAAGAACTGCTTTTGTTATGGTTGTAAGCAATTAAAATTAATGAAATGGAAATGTGAATGTTGAAAACGTGATTAAGTATTTACCACGTTGAGAATAATATTTTTTTAAACGTGTATATTGTTCCGGTAACACTTTTGAACATTTTCTGATTAGTTGATAGCTCACATTAAAGAAATATTTTTCCCCATCTTTAATCGTACCGCCGCAAACGCTACGTCCCGCAATTTTTAAATCTGTAATATCTTCGAAAATATTCATTTAAATCATATGCTGGAAAGGGCCATATAGATTTATATTAAATCAACAATGTATTTAAGGTATTTAATTGGATAAGGATTAATGCTGTATTGGTTAAAATCGCTTCGACAATTAGCCATTATTTGTCGTAAAAAGTAAATGACAAAAAAAAAATATTGTGGGATATCTATAAGAGATAGACATATACCATCGCGGAGTTTTCTGTAGACCTTTTCAATGTGTACAATACTGGGTACATTATTTTGATAAATATCGTAGGGTTCAGCCTGCGTTTGCAATGTAAGTGGAAAAAATTTAATTTTTTACGACAACACATTGGAAACCCCAAAAATAACAGTATTTCTCCACTATGTAATGGATGTTATGATACATATAAACCTTCCTCTTCAATCAATCTATCTATTAAAAAAACCGCATCAAAATCCGTTGCGTATTTTTAAAGATTTAAGCATACATAGGGATATAGGAATATAGGGATATAGGGACAGAGAAAGCGACTTTGTTTTATACTATGTAGTGATATTTCGCGTAAAGTTTACAAAACGTAAGTATAATTAGCTGACATATTTATGTAGTACTCGTACCATTTTTTTTCTCAAAAGTAATGTTAGTATTGCAATATCAATAATATATATCTTCTACTTTTTACTTAAAACTTGCTCGCTATTTGCTAAATTTCAAGAGTGAGATGTACACGTTTTTTTTAAATAGTTAGCCACAATATCGGTAAATATTTAGAAATCCACTTTTTTTTAAATGAAAACGAGGCTTAGAATAAAATAAAATAAAACATACAGGTTTTGGAAATTTAAAAAAATCTAAGCTTACTATGTTTTGTAACCTCTTATACCCTCACAACGCGTTCCCTACGAGTGATCTGGTTATGCACATGTCAGACACTACATATATTTCGAACGATAATAACGTTTTAATATTCCTCTTACGGCTATAATCAGCTAGGTCATAGAAACTTCCCTTTAGATTCTACCTCGCTTTATTCCATTTTAATGCAGCCTTGACTACGTACATATGTGTTATTTGCAGTTATCCATCTTTTAAATCAATTAAATCGATGCATATCTCAAATGCATTCCCAACATTTAAGAAAATGGTGTCGCAGACAGACGCCCAAATGAAAATTCAAAAGCAACCTATATTTTGAATCTAACATAATAAGTACATTTAAGTATAGATAAAATAAAATGTAGCTTGTCCCGTCTCGCTTCAATGACTACAGTCGTGACTGACCTCTGGATGTTCATCTTTTATTCTGTTTGGCCGTGCTCCCCACTCCGCCACTCTTCACTGCGCGACTGAAAATCAGGAATCCGTCAGCTCGCTTTGACTGTGAGGTAAATTTAAACTTAATTAATTTTAGGTACTAATTACAGCCAAAATAGCCTTATTCATGAAATCGAACAGTTAATTGCTACAAACCAACAATTACTGTTACTTTTGTAATCTTCCCCACAAAATTGTTTTGTTCAAAATCCAGATACAAAGGCTGTTGACATTGACTAAAGCTCCAAAAGTAAATAACGAATACATTTTACGAATATTTTTTTTTTTTATTTAAAAATATAATTTATCGTTCACAATTTAGCTTTAAGTTCAAACGAAAAGTTGATTAAGTTACCAACTTAACAACATGCATTATTACTAGGTTTCGAGTCTGTCTTTGACGTTCACCGCCTATAAAAAGTAGTCAAAAAAATAAATCCTATAATTTTCTCACTGCATTAAGTACCTAACGCTTGAGGTCGGTCACAAAACAAAGGTTTTTTTTTATATTTACGAATATAAATTTCGAAATTGCTCCGTCGGCAAAAAAAACCATACAATTGTCGAACCCGCTCACAAAACGACAGGAGAACAGCCGGGCACCGAACAGACATACGAAAGCATTTTTGCCCAAGCCGAAACGGCGACGCTTTGCTTGGTAACAAAAGTCGTTATATCCATATTTAAGTGGTAACTTATAACAACGATTTACTATACGATTTAATGTAAGCATCCCTACAAGAAGTCAGCTTTTCTCCTCAATTTCTTATTTCGAAATAATTCGAGTATCCTCTACGTTCACGTTCGTTAACTCCGAGCTGAGCTTGTTCAAATTGTTTTGTAGATTAAATTTACATTATGAAAGTATTCCTGGTCATGGAGGAAAATTTAATTAAAGGAATAGGTACAGCATATTTAGATCAACAAAAGCGTTCTCAGGGCAATGATGCTCATTTGTGTTCCTAATGGAGGGTCCATGCATTACAACTTATTAAGGTCCCAAAAGATCTGTGTTTCGGCACGTAAAGATAATGCAAACTTGCTTACTGCATTTCTTCCTAGTGTGGAAGACTAAGAGGCGACTATCTGTAGGCGATATGTTACCCCGCCCGGGTTGGTACTATCGCATTGAATGAACGATTATCAAGACAGCAATGACATTTTTCCACATTTTTAATGTAGCCGTGCAATATAAAGACGTCCGTGGCAGGGCACCTAGTTCTCATATGGTGTGTTGCGCTAATATCATGACAGCAGGTGTGGTATTAGCGACCCATATCCAAGTACGTAACAACAAATATGTAGCAGGTGGAAGTTTTAATTGAAGTATTGCAAGGCTTGCAGCAGGAAAATCGAAGGAGTAATTAGAAGACTTCAAAAAAACGGCCAAGTGTGAGTCGGACTGGCACACGAAGGGTTCCGTACCAGCGTACAAAATTTAACACAAAAAAATCAGGTATTTTATAGGACCCCCCCTTTAATTTTGATTGTTTTTTAATTTTACCTATTTGTTGTTATAGCGGAAAAAATATACACACAATCTATGAAAATTTCAGCTACCTACCTATTACGGTTCATGTGATACAGCCCTGTGACGGACGGACAGACGAACGGACGGACAGCGAAGGTTTAGTAATTGTTTTCCGTTTGGTACCCTTTGGGTACAACCCTAAAAAGTCAGTCTGAATAATGGACGGATCAATATGAAAATAATAACTGTTCTTAGCACAAAATTAAGTTATTTTGAGGCGCTGGTCATTGCTCCTTAACTCCAAATGACTACATAACTTGTCATAAGAAAGTCATCTCTATGAGCTTATGATCAGATTGTCGTCACACTCCATAGGCATTACGTCACTCAGAGCACTATTATCTAGCAAAATCGTGGTGAAAGTTGATCTCCATGCGAATCAAACAAAATGCTCTGCTGACTCACTCCGATAGCTCCGCCTTCGCAATCACGCGCTAAACTGCTCCCACTGAAATACACCGTCTGCAGTTTGATCCTCCGGCAAATATATTTTAATTCACTTTGGCGGGTCTGTCCGTCCGGCCCGGATACGAAACTTATTCTAATCAAATCAGGACCTAGTCTTAGTTTGTTCAACAAGTCGCAGCGGCGCCGGGGCGTTGCCTCTTTCGCCCTGACGGGATCCGTACGTCGTGCGGACTATTGTAGGTTAAAAAAAAATGTTACTGGAACTAGGTGCCAGGACTTTCCTTATACCGCATGCGTATATTAAATTGAATGGATAATCTTAGATATAAACGTATGGCTTTCGCATTGTTATTAGGTAACTCATAAGGATTTAAAGCTTATAATATAGCGGTACAGTGCACGGCGTATGAAGTTGACCCAAAATATAGTGACCTTGGAATTTAAGACCCAACTAAGTTGAAGTGATTTACTTTGTATACGCTGTTATTTCCAGTCAGCCTATTACTTGGTGAAACGGCCAGGCTTAAAATCAGCGTGATTGATTGCACCTAGCATATTCAATGACATATGCTGCGCCTGGATCCGATTTATCATAATACTGTATTACTTAGTTAATTACCTTGTTACTACTTGGTGTCTCAGATTATTTTTGTTATCTTATTTATTTTTTGTTATTTTATATTATGCTGTTTTCTCTATCCCTGCGTGTTTTTCTTTAAGGTTTATGTATAATTGCCTTTTCTTGGTTGTGGTAAATAAACGTAAGTTCATTTCATTTTCACTTTTTATTTTATTTCAATCAACGTCGAATACATAGATGTCAGGAAATGATTTTGGAAGCAAAAATATTATTTTTTTAATGCCATGCAATGCAATGCAGATCAATAGTCATATCAATAATCAAAAATAAAAAAAAATACTTTTCAAACATAACATTTGTCGAAGAAACTAAACCGACAATCTTTTCGAAAAAACCAATTGTACTTTGATGGAATGTATTTTTTGTTTTGAGCGGCTCGTAGCCTAGTGGCGCGGATACTGGCCTAGCGTACCAGAGACCTGGGTTCAATACCGACATGCACCACTGTCTTTCTCTTTCCGAGTTCGATAAGTGCATTTTCATCACGAATACGAGCTGCTCCATGGTTCGGAATCCATGTAAAACTGTAGGTCCCCTTCCCCTACTAGGTGGTAGGGTTTAAGCCCGCCCGGGTTGGTACCATCGCATTGGATGAAAAGATGGTCGAAGCGGCAATGAAAAATTGTCAGTGTTTTCCATCCAGTTCAATGTAGGCGTGCTCATAAAGGGAAGGTCCTGGCATGGCACCAAATTCCTTCGGGAATGTGGTGTATTGGGCTAATATCATAACGGTAGTTGTGTGGTATTAGCCATCCATGTCGGGTCGCATAAAAAAAAAATTAAGGGTTGAATTCGTTTATCACAACATTATATTACATTATTGAGAGGTGGAAGTGGCACTACATTTCGATTCATTGACATCAAGCAAAGAAATCGACGGCTATGTTTACTTTATATTGCGAAAACAGGAAAATTATCTTTCAGTCAACCTAACGTCAAAATCCCTCTACTGGCGAGGGGCGGAATTAAAAGCAGTATCCGAGGGCCTGAATCAATTAACGAGCAATTTCATCCGTGGATATCCATCTAGTTTTTTGTAGACACGTGTAATGGAGTTAGTTGTGAGCGCGCGACGTAGACTAGAAAATGTGGTAGAGCAGTGACGTAAAATGGGGCTTCTTTAATAGCATCGTGTGGTGTTTTAGTACTAAAACCGGAATGGAACGCTCTGAAGCTTGAGTACCCTTTATTCATGTGTAAAACGTATTTGCATATCGTTATATCGTGTTCCGAGTTCTCTTTCTGTCATATTGACATAAACCTTGGAGTGAAAGGAAGTTGGATATTATTCCTCTTCCAGACAGAAGTGGTAGTATCGCCATCTATGACATCCTATCGGGATTAAGTTGAGAGTTCAAGTCGATTACACATGTGCTCAGACTGGCTACCGTCTCCTGCTCCGGGGAATATTGTCAGCGCCATTCAGCGGGAGGTTACGAACGCTCGTATCTGATTTATGAACGACGGAAAAACAATACCTACCTTCTATTTAGTCCATATTAATATTACGTTTATTAATGTTTTTAAACTATAAAGTAAATTGATGGTAAACGAGATTGTTTTGAAATGATAAAAAAATATATATAATAAAATAATAAATAAAAAAGAAGACAAATTGTGCTACTTGATCGTAAAACATTTTTTTTCTTGTAACTGCATTGATACTATCATAATAACAAACGGAATTACATCGTAAATATTCCCCTTCATTGAGAACACCATTTTTCTACGACAGTAAGTTGTAATACATATATATCTCATGGCGTAAGAAATTTAAAAAAACGGTTACAAGCTAGTACTAATTTAATTTATTATTCTGTAAAAGTTTCATAGAATATTTTAACGAATGTGACCTGTTTAATCATTCATCTCTTTAATCATTCATGATATTGCACCATGTCTTGCTTATATATTTAATGAATGTTTTAGTAACGGTTTGTTGAAAATCAGTAAAATAATACCCGTGTACAAGAATGGATCCAAGATAGACTGCAATAATTATAGACCAATATCAATTCAACCAGTCTTAAGCAAGATCTTAGAAAAAATTGTTCTTGATCAGCTGGTGAGGTTTGTAAGTAGGCACGGTATTCTGAACAAAAGCCAATTTGGATTTCAAGCCATGAAAGGAACTGATGATGCTATCGCAGACCTATTCACCACTGTGTTGCATTCACTCGATAAACATTTCAAAACTGTTGGTATTTTCTGTGATCTGTCGAAAGCCTTCGACTGCGTTGACCATACATTGTTATTAAATAAGCTTGCTCACTACGGAATATCTGGTAATGCACTTAAGTTAATCAAATCATATCTATCATCAAGACTACATTTAACTGAAGTAAATGGTGCTCAATCTGACTTTAAACCATGTGATATTGGAGTCCCTCAGGGCTCCATCTTGGGCCCATTTCTGTTTCTTGTTTACATCAATGACTTACCAGGTTGCGTTACTGACTATGGAAATATAGTGCTCTTTGCTGATGATGCGTCATTAATATTAAAAAGTGAATGCCTTGAAGACATCGTTGACAAAACAAAAAATGCACTTCTAGCTCTGAATAAATGGTTTTCAGCTAATAATCTCCTACTCAATATTAGTAAGACAAAAGTTGTAATGTTTTCCTTAAGACCTCAACCAAACTTACCCGTAAATATTGATGTTGATGGGAATGAAATAGAATTTGTCAAGCATATTAAATTTCTTGGTCTTAATGTTGACAACAAATTAAAATGGGAAGATCATATAGATACGATTTCCTCTAAACTTAGCTCTGCCGTATATGCTATAGGCAGAATACGACAATTATGTGGATTAAATACAGCCAAACTAGTTTATTACTCATATTTTCACTGCATTATGAACTATGGCATTACTTTCTGGGGAAATGCTGCATCATCTGAGAGGATATTCATCTTGCAAAAGAGGGCACTTCGCAAGCTTCTGGCTCTTCATTCTCTTGAATCCTGTAGAAACCACTTTGCAGAGACGGGAATCATGACAATGTCGAGTCTCTATATTTACAACAACATTCTTTACGCTCGAAAACACATCCTTGAGACACCGCTGAACTCAAATTTTCATGATTACCCCACTCGAAATAGAAACAACATTGCAAACCCCCAGTGCAGACTTGCTAAAATTTCTAAAAGCTTTTTATGTAATAGTATAAGGTTCTACAATCATTTACCTGAAAATATTAAGGAATTAACTGGCAAGAGTTTCAAACAAGCAGTTAAGAAGAAATTGATTAAAAATGAGTGCTATACTATCGAAGAATATCTGACTAAAACATAGTCAGAATCGCAATCTTGAAAGGACGTAATTGAAATAATTACACTACTCATTATTTTAATTTTTTAATTTTGTAACAATGATCATTTTTTATTTTTATTTTCCAAATAATTGATTTAACTTATTTCTTTTAGTTTTGACTACTGTTCTATTCTTGACAATTCTATTGATGCTGTTTGATGTAATTTTAATGTATGTGACAAATATCCTGACAATTCTATTGATGCTATGAATTTAATATTTATTATTGTATTTCAACTGTTACTATATTATTTATGCTTTCATGCTATTGTATTTAAATTTAAATGTTTTGACGATTCCAAGTGTTCCCTGTGTCCCAAAGGAGGATTTAAATACAAATACAAATACAAATATTATTAACAGGCCATTTAAAGTTGCTATCAACGAGTCATGTAGTTCCATGTCTTGTAATTGCATAGGCCTCGAGCGTGCAGCGGCAAACGGCGTTGCAGAGCCTAAATTATCGCGAAATTATGCAGGAAACAGAGTTAAGTCGGCTCCAGTCAGTCTTTACCATTTTACCGTACCCACTCGCCGCGCGCCCAAATGTTATGGCCCGGTGTTTTCAGAGCGGCGAGTCGGAGCAAAAAACTCTTACTCTATCAGCGAGATTAACCAACTCGGCGAATTTCAAAACGTACATCGACTGAAATTTCTGCGCGTAGACGCGATGAGTCTCCAATTACTTAGAGAATTCCGTCGGCTCTTTCGGTTTTCACGGAGCTGCTGAATATTTAAGGGTCCGACTTCGCCTCCGCTTTGTTTGGGGTATGGAGGAGCCGAGCGCTCATCGGCCCGTCCGCCTCTGGTCCCGGGGGAACTTGCGAATTATCGTGAAGACCGACTCCGGGTGCGTGCGTACAATTGGAAAGACAGGCGAGAAAATTGATTTATTCCTCCCACCTTGTGGCTGAACTCCCAGGGGGAGGGCTGACAAATTACAATGTAATCCTACAAGAAAATACACTTTTTTTTTCAGGTTTTACCTTAAACCATTTTGAGGTAGATACACATACAACGAAGACGTATTTCGCGTATTCGGTGCGTCCTTCTTAACACTGTCTAAAAGACAAAACAAATAAAATCCTCCCCAGTTGTCTTTACGTGCGTTGATTTACAATCGAGTACTTAATCGTTTTACAACCAGAAACTTCACTCGATAAATAAAAGCCTAAAATGAGCACAATCAATTTGAAAAAAAATAAATACTTAAAAAAATATTTTTATGTTTTGAATGTATTTTTTTTAAACAGAACAATTTCCGCTTTGCACAATAACCAACACTATACGCCGGTTTAATTTACAGTTTTGTCTTTATTTTACTGACTAATTTTAAGAAATAACAATTCATTTGTAAAAATCTTTCTTTGGTATTTTTTTTAGTACAGTTATTTTGTTGAAGGAAAATTATTGCATACAGAGTGATATATTTTTTGGAAAAAATACGCATAATTTAAAGCTTGTCCTAGATACTTATAATGCTTTTACGTCAGCCGCCTACTCAGAATCGAAATCGGATCAGAAATCGAAATCATCCCAGTTCGAGAAGTTAAAATCGAGTTTAAATCCTACTAGCAAGTGCCAAGGAAAGAGTCAGTAACACTTGAATTACCATTACCCCCTTTACGTACCAACCCTTAAGGTCGGCCCGTAAGCATCAGAAAATTTCGCCTCCCATACAAACGTAGTTTACTAATCATTTGAAAATCACTGTTCCAATTTGCTTGATATTAGGGACTTAATATCAGGCAACAAATATCTATGCCTGCACGTCTTTATTTTTTTGAAAAATTTATCCTGTGTCACATAACAGAGTAAAGAAAATTTGTATGAATATTTTGTTTTGCCTGTTATTTGACTTGCTTTAGATTTTTCAGCAAAACAAAAACGTGCAGACACAGATATTTATTGTAGAATATTAGATACCAAATATCAAGCAAATCGAAACAGGGTTTTTCAATGATTAGTAAACTACGTTTGTATGGGGAGCATAGCTTACGGGCCATTCTTAAGATGTCACCCTACACACGCGTAATATTCCCCCAGCGCCGAACTGTTGTCGGCGGTGACTCCGGCTCTCGCCGCGGAGGCACGGTGGCATTTTAAATCTTCACAAATCCCCTGACGGATGAGAGCGCAGGGCGCGCGCCACCGCAGAACTTCACAGGAAATTCTTGCAGATAACAATTAAGGATAAGCTAGATTTACCCCCGCTTACCCTTTTGCTAAATTAGCTATGTGGCTTCCTGTGTCAGCGCTGCTGAAACACGCTCCTCGAGGCGGAGCGCCCTCGCTCGTTTTTTTGTTTTTTTTATGCGACCTGACATGGATGGCTAATACCACACAACTACCTTTATGATATTAGCCCAATACACCACATTCCCGAAGGAATTAGGTGCCATGCCAGGACCTTCCCTTTATGAGCACGGCTACATTGAACTGGATGGAAAACACGGACAATTTTTCATTGCCGCTTCGACCATCTTTTCATCCAATGCGATGGTACCAACCCGGGCGGGCTTAAACCCTACCACCTAGTGGGGGAAGGGGACCTACAGTTTTACATGGATTCCGAACCATGGAGCAGCTCGCATTCGTGACGAAATGCACTTATCGAACTCTGAAAGAGAAAGACAGTGGTGCAAGTTGGTATTGAACCCGGGCCTCTGGTACGCTAGGCCAGTCCCCGCGCCACTAGGCTACGAGCCGCTCTAGTGCTGCTGCCTTGAGCGCTCGCCTTTTTAAGTTTTCTTTCGAAATTATTCATTTTTAACAGCGAGGATGGAAGGAAATGTGTAGCGATTGAAACGCATTAGTATGAGTAGTAAGATAATAGGGCCCACTGCATTTCTTCCCGTGCATGTTGTGAGAGCCGACTAAAGGGTTCGTCATTCGTGGTTCGGATTTCGCGTTAAACTTTGGGTTCCTTCATTCCTAGGTGGTAGGGATTGGTACCATACCATCGCTTTAAATGAACGATGGTTCAAGCGACAATCATAATTTTCCGTATTTTCTATTCAGTTCATTGTAGCCGTGAAATATAAGAAAGATCCTGGCATGGCACCTACTTAACATAGAGTGTGTTAGGCTTATATCATGACAGGTGTAGCCGTCCATGTGCAGTTACATAAAAAAATGCGGCAGCATAGCCACGAATTACTCGAAGACGTCTAACTGTATTTTGTGTACGAATCCGGGACGCGCGACACCCAATATTCGAAGCACTAAATAGCTTCCTGAAATAATCTTACACTGAAAACCATTATGAGCAACTGTTCTCTGTTTTAGCACAGTTGAAATTCAGTCATTTATATTAAAGTATGTATCATGACATACTATTAATGCATTACGGCAAGTATTTAAAAATGAGCCAAAAGAGTTAATATTTAACAGCTATTTTAACCAATTGAACTGTGCCGCTTGGTAAAACTAACACGTGTGATTGATCAGATAATTTTTAAACGGTTATCTTAACTGATTGAACGTTATGGCTGACTATAATTCCGGCGTGCAGATGTCCAGTTTCAAGAGGTACAGTGAGGACAGTACCTTTTCACCAAAAATTAGACGTAAGTAAGAATGGAAAAAATACTAAAGCTAAAAACAGTTTTTACACAGATAGAGAAAACAGTTACGGAACACATTTAAAAAAACAATTAAAATATATAGTGATATTTATTGTTTAAACCTAACTATTTTCACTCAGAATAACCGATTTACTTATTTGGGTCTATTTTAACGTTGTAAGACGGTTTGTATTATCAGAATTGCAGCTGGATTCACTGATTTTTTTTTCAGTGTACGTATCGTTGCAACTCGTTAAGCGAACGTACTCGCCGGCGCTGCCGCCCCATACAAACGAGTATACGTTGCTACTTCCATGCTCGCTGATTTTGTTCTGAGGGAATGAGTTGGCTGTTTGTTTTACTCTTGGTTTCACTAAAGGTGTCCTCGCTCGAGACGTGCGTGGGCTATCGATCCCGGCCAGGAGCCACTTTAGATGCATATTGCTTTTCATTTGGCTCCGTTTCCACTTTCTTTTCTGTCGAAAACGATTATTAAGAGTACATACCCTCGGGAAAATTGATACCGGAGGCGGGAGCGAAGGCGCCGCTCCCTGAAAATTCTTCTGAGCTATAAAATTATGCGCGAGTGGGGGGGCTCAGATTTAATTTAACCTGAAGGAGCCAGGGTAATGGGTGTAAGCATGGAAATGGGAGCGGCGCATAATTTTATGTTCGTGCACACTGTGTAATGTTACTTGTTGTGTGATGATATAACTTTCTGGACGGTGCAGAGTGAGGAGAGTCTGTTGTTGATGTGTGTGCCTCACGCGCGCGTTTGCTTTGTCCACAGTTGATATTCGACGCGTTCAAGGTAGGGCGGTACGAGCCGCAAGCGCTTGACGGCTGCCCCGACGGATACATGCAGCTCTCGGAACTTGGAAGGCCGTTTACAGGTACCTGTCCGTCTTCACGACACTCACTTTCTCTCACTTCCTCAATGAATTGTTTAAGAAAAAATCTTACCCTGCGAAAAGTACTCGTAAAAATCAATAAACGCCTTAAAGGTTGGCAATTCCATGAAAATTTCAGAAAATGATTCCCTATTATGATGATTCCCTATAATGATTCATATTATGGTTGGAAATAAGAACAATAACACAATTCTTTTCCAGTACACAGAATTAATAAAACGATACTAAGCTTGTTTTTCGCCAAGTGCTGATTTATTTTAATACTAAAGTGCTGATTATCTTGTACTGGTATTGATTGCAAGCTATTAAGCTAATTAGTAGGTGAAAAATCCCCTGCATATTAAAAGAATAAACCAATACTAGCGCGGTTCGTAGCTCAGGGGCTTGTGGACTTGTCTGCAATGCCAGAGTTCATAGGTTTAAATCCTGGCCCCGTTCATGCACCACTTCTATCTGAGTTGGGTAAGTGCATTTTGTTAAGAGGTGGTTCCCTTCCCCTACTAGGTGGTAGGGTTTAAGGCCGCCCGGGTTGGCACTATCGCATTGGATGCTTTTCATCAATCGATGAAGTGTTTTCCATCCAGTTCAATGTGGCCGTGCTCACAGAGGGAAGGTCCTGGCATGGCACCTAATTCCTTCGGGAATGCGGTTTTGTGGGGCAATATCGTGACGGTAAGTGTGGTATTAGCATTCCATGTCCAGTTACATAAAATCATATGTATTTATATTAAATCCTGCATTTACAAACAAAAAAAATGAGCCTAGATGATATTTTTTTCCAAGCTTACTTCACTCACTGTATGTTTCAATGGTACCAATTTCATTTTTACAGTAGCGATGGGTCATTTCGGCACCAAAAAGTAATGCATTCCCTTTCCTACTCCACAAGTGCGGAACTACCTCCGGAATATTAAGGTCCGTTACTCCGAGAACCCGTCGAGAACCCACAATAATATGGAAGGGTTAAAATGTCCACTCCAGAATGGTTATATTTCCACCCCGGAGCGTCTACAATTTCGCTCCGGAATGGCTAAACCGGTATGGAAAAAAAGCTCATCACTCCAGAAAGGCACAAAATCTTCATCGGATCCAAGCTTTCGTTGTAAGTTTTTAATTACCAAAAAAAAGGTCATAACTCCGTGAGCCCGCAACATTCGGATCCATTCGAATGACAATAAAAAGGTGGTATTACGCCGTGTGGAATAACTATAAAAAGACGGAATGTATATAACTTAACGAGGAGTGCGAACGGGAATAGGAGTCAGCGAAGCTAGTAAGAAGTGACAAAATGAGTAACTAAAGCAAGAGAAGTTGGTCCTCAGAATGGGTTTCACCCGGAATGACCCATCGCTATGTGACAGGCGGTGATGTGTTAAAGTTAAGGATATTCCTAAGGTCTTTCGGACAATTCTGTCGCTTGTTGCGGTATTCCGATGTTCCGTCTTTCATTGCGTTTTTTTATGCAATTCTTGCACGGTTTTACCACACAATTGGACATTTTTGGGGCGCATTATTAACCAGAGGCGACGCACACACGCACGACGAAAACAAGCGCCTGGTGACAAAGTGGTGTCCCCGCGACGCATATGACACCACTTGTCTTGCTCCATTTATTGTGTATGATAAGGGCTATCATCAATATATATGTCAAAGGTGGCTCATGGTGCGGCTCTTCGAGTGGCTACGCCGTCTACTACAGTGAGACGTCCACCATCACGGTGTCGGTGAAATTGTTCCGTGCCCGCCTCGACGCGGCCTTCGAGTTCCGGCTGCGTTACAAGTTCGTCTCGCAGATGGAAGCCATTGTTAGGTAAGTCGCCATCGCTGTTAAACTGTTTACAGGAATACAATGTAAAATCAAAACTTCATATTATAATAGAGAAACTACACGCTTTAAAAGCAAGTTTGGATGCGGAGGCCTGAATTAATTAATCAGTGAAAGTAAACAATAGGCAGCGATGTTAGAGCGCCTTACGGTACTATCACAGCATATGTATTAAACTTATACAGACATCACTTCCTTCCATGCCCTACGGTTGCATCAATCTTTGTATGATACGCTTTTCCTGGCACAACAGTTCCGTATACATTTCCGCTCTGTAAATCAGTTTCGCCTTTTTTTCTGTACTCATTTTCTCTACATGTCCGAACCATCTCAGCATATCAATCTCTCATCTTGTATCAGTTGAAAACGCTATCCTATTATATTTAAGTATTGCGGACTTATCCAAAAAAGAAAAAAAATTACTATATTTTCAACAATATTGCACGTTTGGTGCACAGGCCCCACCACTAGAAAGAGGTCAAGTTCCTCTAGAAATAAAATATGTTGAACAATATTGCAGGTTTGGTGCACCAGCCGCACCTCTAGAAAGAGGTCAAGTATCTCCAGGCACCTACTGCACCAGAAACTACGAAGAGTGCTACAGAAAACCATGCCGCTTGCAAAGCCCTAACTACCCGGGCATGTACCCTAGGTATGTACCTTTTAATCAACAACGTTAAAAAAATAAATGCCTAAAATAATTTATTGAAGAATCCACGGATGATAAGATAATCTTGTAATGTTTTGGTTATTTTGCTTGAAAATATACAACACATTTCCAATTTACAAAACAGCGGTCACGCACATAGTCTATTAGCTCGTTGCATGGGCTTTTCTTCTTTAGGAAAACACTCTGCGACTTGGTTGCAAGGCGTGTCTTTAGTCTATTATTTTTATGGTTTTGCAATAATTGTCAATATTGGTAGATTAACCTGCTTGCCACAATTATCGTCGAATATAAACTTTTATTTTAGTTCTGATCCTTATTATGGTTCATTTTTGTGGATGTCAGGAATGTGACGTGCTACTGGAGCCTCCGGCAGAAGGACATCCCGACCTGCAAGCACGCCATGATCGCCGTGCGGCAGGAGTCCGAACACAAGATGCAGATGAAGAGGTCCATTTCTATGGCGAGGTACAAATATTTAATCTTTCTTAGACAAAGTTCACATTTCTTATTTTCCCCACTGTTTGATCAAGTTTAGACTTATTGTCTGGTATTTACGGTTCTCCTTATTCATTAGGTCCGTCGTGATCAAGTATTTTATTCAGCCAAAGTTCACATTTCTTATTTTCCCCACTATTTGATCAAGTTAAGACCTATTGTCTGGTATTTACGTTTCTCCTTATTCATTAGATCCGTCGTGATCAAGTTAAGTAGGTAGTGCGAGTGTGCACATTTTTTTAGAGTGAGTACTTTGTAGAATATTATCGGTTGTCCAGACTCAGACCTCGATAACGGTGCCAACTGCAGGGTCCAACCTTAGCTATGAACCATTCAGGCGACCCCATAAGTTCAAAACAATAAGAAAATATCAAGCTATTTAGGAGGATAAGAATTACGAACAGACGCATACCGGAATTTTATATGTAAGATACGAGTATATAGATATTTTCAAGTATGTAGATCATGAAAAAAGTCTAGTTTGGGTGATAAGATTGATTTCCGTTTTTTATGGAAATTTCGAGATTTTTTACTTCTATTAGGATGGTGGCTTGTAACATATTTTTCCAAAGATTCATTTAAACATTCTTTAAATATAGCAAATTCCCTGCTCTCTAAATGACTCCTAATACGGCAATAATTGTACTATTCCAGTATGAACAAGACTGGACGAGCACTGCGCGCTTGGCGGGAATGCACAGGAGAACGGGATCATCTCATATTCTACGACGGTCCTTCCACCAACGATCCCGTGCTGGTCAAGTACTGCGGTGGGGACTGGCTGCCCAGAGTTGTCTCCAGGTAATCATTGATTTAGAGTATTCATTTAGTAAATTACAAAACAATTTGACCCACTCGGAGTTCATTTATTTTAAAACGGCAAGTCCTCATTTAAGTAAATGTTCAACATTATTAAAAATGCCATAAACACATTGTTTTTCTATATCGTTAATCTTAACCACAAAAAGTATTTTATTTGAGTCCTTACCACCAAGAGCTCGTATTTTAGTGGCACCAGCTAAGCATAGCATAGGATTAATATGAGAAACTAGAGCCATCTAGTAGCATTGTGTCGATTCCTATATAATCGAAAAATTCGTTGACTTACGTTATTTCCGAGATAGCTCAGCGGTTAGAGCAGTGGATATGTAATCCAAAGGTTTGAATTCTGCTTTCGACGAATGGCACGACCAAAAACGTTTTCTGATTATTTTCAACATCTGATTACAATACCTCAATGTAGATGTCACTGGATAACATCAAATCAATGCTATATAACGATAATGTCCTATCCATGAAATACATAAAAATGAAATAATAAGTAAGATGTATTCGGTTGTGTATGGCAGAGGTCCAGAGATGCTGGTGGCATTCCACTCTTCGCCATTCAGCATGCCGCTGCACTCCTCTGCCATCACGTCACCACTGAGGGGATTCGAGCTAGACGTAGACATCATATTTGCCGACTCCGACAGCCTCGACTACTCCAGGTACGTTCATTATAAAGCTGATGTTTCAGAACAAACTCAAACAGTCAAACCAGTTTAGTCTGTGACAATCTAGTTTGATAGAACTATAAATTAAATTGAGGTATTTTTGTTAGTGTCATATCGACTGACTTTATTGACTACCGTTGTTGTAATGCACCCAAACATAAAATTAAGAATTTCTTGATTTCAAAATTTATTATATTTCCTAATTTTATTTCGAAATAAGACTAAACTGATTTGTCGAAAAATGGCTTTGGCCACAATCCTAGTTAATAGATGTGATAAAACCTTACCTAAACCAGCTCTAGTAACTAAAGTAATTGCAATTTTCTGATGTCGACAGATTTTAATGACTTTTTTAGATTCTGATTGATTGTGAAGTAAAATATCTTTTTATTTTTATCATTATTGTATTATAAACACTTTTGTTAATTAGATATTAAAAGTGCTCAGTCTTACGAAGATTCATTGTGGTTTCTTCTTCGTTTGGTGCAATCTATAAGCGGAACAGCGTCGATTTGTACAGTTTTACTACGAGAAATTTTAAATAAATTATATGATAAAAGATTCTATGGGTTAATTTCGATTGATAAATGAATACAACGTCAAGCAGGGAGTCGCGCCGCTGCGAGTTCCACATCAACGCGTCCTCGCAGGACGAGGAGGGCGGCGGAGGCGGGGGCGCGGGTGCGGGGTCGCCGGGGCGCGGGGGTCGGCGCGGTCGCTTGCGTGCGCCCACGCACACCCTGCCGCCCAACACCACCTGCACCTGGACCTTCCACGGCCGACCCGGTGAGTAGGTGCAATGCGATGAGGGAGTCCAGCCGAGAAACTATAATCCAGAAGGGCCTGGTGAGCAGGTATACTGCGATGCAGAGGTCCACCTGATACAATTTAACCCAGGAAATTCTGGGAATTCCGATTTGATGAATCAGGACTGTGGGAATTTATGTTGACATTACTTTGGTATTCTGATAATCGATCGCAGCGCTTATGATTAATGAGTGGCACGAAATAGAACATTTCGAAATTTAGCAAAAAATGTGTTTCGAAATTTAGCAAAAAATGTCACGAAACATAATATATCGATTTCCATTCGACTTTAATTGCTACTGAATTAGTCAGGATTCAAGAGTGTGTATTCTGTATGCAATCTAATTAGCGCAAAAAATGGCCTTCTGATTGGATCAACTTCCTCTTATTTCTTATTAAATCATATATAGGACCTCCTGAATTTTCTATACTATGCCATCTAAAATTGATGACCTTTAAGCTCCTAGCCAATGCCCTTGCTTCTACTTGCCAAATCTATTCCCGCAGGAGACTTGGTGTGGGTGTACTTCGTGAGCTACTCCCACCACTCCCTCATGCCCACGCCCGACAAGGAATCCGAAGAAAACACCACGACGACCAAATCTGCCATCGACCCTTACCGATATTTCCTGAACTATCTCAACGGGACCAAAGACTTCCAGAAGACCACACTCCGGGACCTCCAGAGGAACCGACTCGTCGCCAGCAGCAGGATCGATTACAGGGAGTACGAAAGGGAGAAGCATCTGGAGAGAGAGAAGAAGCAGAACGCTTCCAAATCTTGCACAACCAGGGTGAGGGTGTGGGACGGTGGTGGCGACAATGAAGGAGCGGTAAGTCATCAACATCTATTTTCGGATTTACTTCCATTTTATAATGAAAATTTCATAATTATTTCAAATTAATAAGTCATTGGGGTGAAGAAATTGTCATGACTTTCACAAGTCTTCATTTAAAAAAATAATTGCCTTAGTTAATACGGTCTTATTATGTGGCATAACAAACAGAAATGTGCAAAATAGAATAAAACTTTAGCAAGACCATTATATTCCCAGCACCGTAATGCTAGAGGAAATAATAAAAAAATACACTTATAGCAAAGTAAAAGAGAGGGTAAAGATAACGAAACAAAAACAGAATACACGAAAAGTTCGTCAATACAATAGAAAGAGAAACCAGGGAGTGAGAAATGAAGTGAGTAACATGAACATTGTAGAAATAATTAATTAGAGAAAACATTACATTTCAGTCGAAGCTGATCGGCAACCATTGCGACGACAACCCTCCCAAGCTGTGCGACCATACGTCCCTCAGCAACTTGACGCGAGTCACGCGGGCCTGCTCCTCGGATGAGAGTTACATCAGCACAGGTGATTTTCTTAAACTAGCACATTGCCAATTAATGCAACAAAATGCAACGATCCTGTTTGAAATCAGACTAATCATTTTACCTATCTTTATCAATCTGATAACAAGATTATTTCTGCATGACCGAATTGATGGTATTCATAACAATACAATTATTATATTTTTTAGTTAATTGGTAAATCATTACTTTGCCTTCAACACAAGCCCTCCTATTGAGCAAGGATTGAGGTAATAAAGAAAAGAAAGAAAAGATTAATTTAGAACATTGTTAACTTAACTAAGTTCCAACTCAACCTTACCCAATCAAATATAGCATAACCTACTTGTAGGCATACATTTGTAGGCATAAACCAGTGGTTATTATAAGATCCAAAAATCTTGAGCCAGTTTATCATATAGCTTATTTGTATCGCATCGCATTGGCCGGCTTAAGCCAGTGTCTCCCATTTACATCTGCTCAACCCAGCAACTCCCACTCACATAAGCCTAGTCCAGCATCTGCCACTGGCATCAGCTCGAACGAGCAGCTCCCACTCGCATCAGCTCAATCCAAGATCTCCCACTCGAATTACCTCATTGCAGCATCTCCCACTCCCATCATCTTAACGCACCATGTCCCACTGGCATTGGCTCAACCCAGCATATCCCACTTACATCACTCCAACCATCATCTCCCCACTCACATCAACTCAGTCCATCAGCTCCCACTCGCATCAGCTCAACCCAACATCTCCCACTCACATCGGCTCAGTCCAGCGTCATCAGCTCAAAGTATCGTGTACGCGCAGGCCCGCTGCTGGTGGTGCAGCACCACACGGCGGAGGGCACCGCGCTGCACCCCGCCTCCTTCCGCGTCCGCTACGAGTTCGTGGACACTCGGCTCGGCGGCGACGACGTCTCCGACGAGCAGTCGGGTGACGCCTGCAGCAGGCTCTTCAGGAAGATGAAGAGCGGCGAGGTCGCTTCGCCGAGGTCTGTCACCTTTTATGACAGGTTTTTACAGGTGTTACAACGGCCAGTGCATACATTTCGGCAGCGTAATCATCATCTTTTTCCATGGGTTAGGGTTTGTTTCTAAAGTGTCCAGTTACCAAGATATTCATTTTTGAAATGTAGTGTAATTTGATGCGATGTTGCAACCGTGCATAAAGAAGTGTCAGCCTAACTTCATGACAGTAGGTGTGAGATTAGTCATCCACGTCCAGTTAAATACAACGTTCCCACGTTCTTAGGGAATAATACACTATTTTTACCATAAATTGATTAATTATTTTTTATAGAAACTCTAACTTTTTGTTTTGAAGATATTCAGAAAAACAGTTAATAAACTTTTTTGTTAATTTCAATAATCCCAATAATAATTTCCCAAATTTTCTGTATTGACCATTTCAACACCAATTATTGATCCCACAGTTGATCTAGTCACGGTGGTCATAAGTATGAAGGGGGCATACCGCTTTTATTCTTACGTGACCATTTCTACCAGTCAACTCCTACCGCCAGCGGCGTCAATAAACTTCGTTTTCAAATAAGCATGGCATTCAATTAGGCGCTCTTTTTTGTCCTTTATTTGTCCTACGTCCCAACCGAATGATCCGCACTCGTTCTGCAGGAACGTGTTCATGTACGGGCGCGGGGGCGCGGGCAACCTGTCGTGCACGTACCGCATCGAGGCCGGCGCCGGCGAGCGCGTGCGGCTCACGCTGCACAACGTGTCCTTCGGCGAGGCCGCCTGCACCACCGACCTCGACCCGCACACCGCCAGGTCACAGCCTCCGTTTTATCTTCTAGTATAGCCACTCGAGCAGTAAAGCCGCTCAGCTCTCTTGCTGCCATGATTTCGGAATAAATGCTATCGATAGTCTATCGGACATTTTAAGGTTATTTGTTTTGTTATCAAATAATTCGTTTTTTTTTAATACGATTTAGTATAGTGCGAAGTTTGAGATTCGGTGCTGTTGTAACCAATCAAAGTACTATTATCTGCTAGAATGTAGTTTTCAGTGTGTTTGACCCATGATCTGTCGTAAGCTCATAGCTCAAAAATAAAATCGATGAGGGTACCGTTATTTACAATTTCGAACTTCATATAGAAAAGATGGCCATTTTAAGTATTTTGTTTTACAACTACGCTTAGGCTAAAATCGACTCAAATTTTGTACAACTGCGTAAGAAACAAACTCGTTTGGGGCTAATCGAACCCACGGGCAAACGAGTGGCTAAGCTCCCGTGGCAGAAAACTTACATGACAACTCATTCGAGAGGTTGTGGGTTTAATCCCGCCTTGAGCGTGCACCATTTTCTTTCTCTTTCTTAGTTGGACGAGGGCATTTCGTCACGAATGCGAACGCGCGGGATCTATGTAAAACTGTAGGCCTGCCCAGTACGGTCACTTGTTTTCCATTCAGTTCAATGTATGTTGTCGTGCTCATAAAGGATTAATCTTTAATTACTATTTAATTGACCTGCAGGCCACGCTGCGTATCCTCTGCTTACCAGTACACGGAGGATAACGAGCTGATTGAGACCGACGAGCTCGCTAACAGAATCGCGGATCTCAGGATATACGAGGCTCCGTGGAAGGATGCAAGGGTAAACATATTTGTGGTCAAGTCAATCAAGTGAAAACTATGAATCCATATCTGAAGTAATAATATTTACCACCACTTTTTACCCTTCATTAAAACAATGAATAACATCGCCCAACCCATCAATTTAATGATTGGTGACGTGGACAAAATCCATGTTTATCATCCAGTTCAAATAAAGACGGTCATTCCGAGCCATCTTTACAAACGTGTCGGAATATGCTAATATCATGACATTATATAGGCATAGCCAAAAAACCATCATTATTTTCTTGACAGGAGGTATTATATTAGCCAAACAATCTTCAATGTTATTACAGCTGGGTCATATTGGCCAAAACAATATTCAATATCATCACAGTAACTGTTATTTCAACCAAAACAATCTTCAATAACACGAAAGTAGATGTTAAATTATCCAAACCGATCTTCATATTCATGATATGTTAGACAAAACAATTCTTAATCTTCAAACCGATCAACTGTTCGACTAAACGAGCTTCGTCGCCGCAGGTCCCGCTCAGCTGCATCTGCGACAACTACACGGCCGGCGGCGCCACGCCGTACGTGGTGGCGTCGTCGTCGCGCGCGCTCGAGCTGCGCTTCCGCGTCACCGCCTTCAACGTGAGCGAGGACTTCCGCCACCTCTACTTCCGCGCGCGCTGGATCACCGAGCGCGTCGGCGCGCAGCTCGACTGCGCGCGGCTGCGGCGGCTCGGCGGCTCCGGCGGGGAGATCGAAATGCACTACCCTTACAGGTCAGTAGTGCTTCACACTAGAAACCATGGAGATACATTCTTCACCTCCATGCTCGAAGCTACATAAGCTCTACGAGTCCTTTTTAGGGTTCCGTGCCCAAAGGGTGCCAACGGAACCCTACTAGTAAGCCTCCGCTGTACGTCGGTCCATCCGTCCGTCCGTCCGTCTGTCACAGGGCTGTATCTCGTGAACCGTCATAGACAGGAAGCTGAAATTTTCACAGAGTGTGTATTTATTTTGCCGCTATATCAAAATTTTAAAAAATATCAAAATTAAAGGGGGGCCACCATACAAAAAACTTGATTTTATGTTAAATCTTGTACGATGGTACGGAACCCTTCGTGGGCGAGTCCGACTCGCACTTTGCCGGTTTTCTGAACTCCAGTAGATCTGGCGGGACGCAGAAATAAGAATTGTCTGTCAAATTAATTTGAATTATTACTTACTGATGGAATTTTATTTTCAGAATCCTCTTTTCGTGCTGTATCCATAACATTAATTGAAAATGATTATATTTGCTTTAAACTTATTAAAGACTCGGTTTTGGTCAAATTATCTGCATAAGACAGCTATGGAAATGACCGGATTGACGTTGAAGGAGAAATTACTGTGATCTCTCAACAATTATATTTCGTAGTCCAGTTCAAGGATAAGAGTTGTTAAAAGGAAGATTGAAACCTTCAAATATTTCAAATTATTACCTTAAAAGTTTTTACCAGAGCATTTGAATTATTCTCTCATATTCAGCATTTAATTAATTATTTATCTATTTACGAACAAAAATCGATTCTGGTTGCAGAACTGAGGAGGAGCGAGCGTGCACGGACACGCCGTACTTGGTGGAGAGCCGCACTAACCGCAGTCTGTTCCTGCTGACGTGGGGCTCGCTGCTACCGCTGCCGCCGCCGGGTCCCGTCGGGCTTGCCTCGCCGTCACAAGACGATCCCAACCGCTGCCCCACCAGGAACCGCCTCCTCATATACACACACAGTCCAAACAAGTAAGCATGCTGATTACAACACTAAGAAGAAGCGAGCATGCACAGACTCACAGTGGAGAGCGGCACTAACCACAGCCTGTTCTTGCTGACGTGGGGCTCGCTGCTACCGCTGCCGCCACCGGGGCCCGCCGGGCTTGCCTCGCCGTCACAAGACGATCCCAACCGCTGCCCCACCAGGAACCGCCTCCTCATATACACACACAGTCCAAACAAGTAAGCATGCTGATTACAACACTAAGAAGAAGCGAGCATGCACAGACTCACAGTGGAGAGCGGCACTAACCACAGCCTGTTCTTGCTGACGTGGGGCTCGCTGCTACCGCTGCCGCCACCGGGGCCCGCCGGGCTTGCCTCGCCGTCACAAGACGATCCCAACCGCTGCCCCACCAGGAACCGCCTCCTCATATACACACACAGTCCAAACAAGTAAGCATGCTGATTACAACACTAAGAAGAAGCGAGCATGCACAGACTCACAGTGGAGAGCGGCACTAACCACAGCCTGTTCTTGCTGACGTGGGGCTCGCTGCTACCGCTGCCGCCACCGGGGCCCGCCGGGCTTGCCTCGCCGTCACAAGACGATCCCAACCGCTGCCCCACCAGGAACCGCCTCCTCATATACACACACAGTCCAAACAAGTAAGCATGCTGATTACAACACTAAGAAGAAGCGAGCATGCACAGACTCACAGTGGAGAGCGGCACTAACCACAGCCTGTTCTTGCTGACGTGGGGCTCGCTGCTACCGCTGCCGCCACCGGGGCCCGCCGGGCTTGCCTCGCCGTCACAAGACGATCCCAATCGCTGCCTCACCAGGAACCGCCTCCTCATATACACTTACAGTTTGTGTTTGTGTGTGTGTGTTTTAATTATGTGCGCCTCAGTGGCCCAGTGGCGCGACACTTCGGCGATCGCTCTCCGAAGTTAAGCAACGCTGGGTCCGGTCTGGTCTTGGATGGGTGACCATTCGACCGTTGAGAGAGGCTGGACGTGGTTCGGATTCCACGTTAAGCTGTAGGTCCCCTTCCTTACTTATTAGGTGGTAGGGTTTATCCCGCCCGGGTTGGTACCATCGCATTGGATGAACGATGGTCGAAGCGGCAATGAAAATTGTCCGTGTTTTCCGTCCAGTTCAATGTAGCCGTGCAGTATAAGGAAGGTCCTGGCATGGCACCTAGTTCCCATGTGGTGTGTTGGGCTAATACCATGACAGAACTTGTGGTATTGGGCATCCATGTCCAGTCACATAAAAAAAAATTGACTTCTTTCATTGGGCTGCACATTTTTAAATGCAGTAGTTATGAACTTTGAGATAATAGTGTACTATTTATTTCCAGGTTGATAAAAGTCGTCTGCCCGAGCGAGCCGGATTCCCACCAGTACGCCATCCACATTTTCTCAGAAGACTGGTTCACCAGCTCCAAGCAGCACCTACCTCCGCGACCACCTCATGCACCGGCCTTCATAGTCCAATACGTCGCCAGAGAACCGGGTTTAGCCGCCTTCAACTGGATGGAGATTTCTAAATCTAGATCTAGTCTTCTAAAACAGCTTCAGCAGTCTTTGGAAGGTGGAGACGTATTGGCAGATAAAGACTTTGCTAACGAAACACTTGGACTTACCTACGACTGCACTTACAAATGTCCAGAGATCAGCGCGTGCATAAGCCCATCGCTTTGGTGCGATGGAGTCAACAACTGTCCATCGGGATACGACGAAAACGAACTGCACTGCGGGGTAGGGACGCGATTCTTTAATCAATTCCCCGGAGGTGTCTACACAGCCATGGGGGTGACAGCTGCGGTGCTAGCCGCCTGCATTCTCTTCACAATATTCGCGCTGATTGCGAAGTTTCGACGCATCAGAAAGAGAAGAATAGGGAAGAAGAAACTGCTGGCAACATCGGACGGGCTGAACTGCCATGGGCGGCGACTGACGGAGGAGTTGCTGCTAGATCCGAGCATCGCTTCTTCCACCGTCAGCTCCTGACATAAGGACCGTTCCGTCGAGTACATCCACGTGGACCGAGAGACCACGGTGTGAGTCGGCGGAACAGGGTATATGCTAAATGAACTAATTAAAGAATTGAAAGTGAATGTGACAAAGTGTGCACTTCATTTGACGAGGATTTTCATAAACGCTCATTCTGTGGAAGGGATTCGATTAAGTAAACTGAGCAATCGTATTGTATGTATTGATATTGTAAAAGATGCCAATGATTTAACTTAATAGTGCTTATATACATAAATTCAAATAAAATAATGAAAGTAGAAACGGTTTTGTTTTAGTTTAATAATAAATCATTTTGATGTTATTATAGATCAAATCATAAAATGAGAATTTGTAAATAAGTTGTAAATTTATACATCGGAGACTCGTATTTCATCTAGTTATTAATATTGACGAAAAATCGTGCTATAGAAGTATTGATAAAGCAAAATTATGTATATAAGTACGATTCTGAACTGAAAACAATGTGTTCGTTTATTTATAACCATACTTTTATTTCCATTTATTCCATTAGGGTTGATTCTGATATAAAACCCCTTAACCTATCCAAAACGTAACCAAATAATTTTCACATTCACGCCACGTAGTGATAGAACATTGAACAAATTCGAAAGCCAAACAGGAGGTCCATTCAGGGAAAGAGTGAGTTCGAATTCGTCACTAAATATCAACTCACTTTTTTTAAAAGTTAATGTTTCCACACTTCTAGAATATCATTACAGTTAGGTAAAAATCTGGTCTGTCCCGTAAATACGTTGGAAGTATAAATAACGGTTCCATTATTTAAATAATAATATATTTCCCAGCTATTTTTCGGTTAACTCACTCCCAAACTCGAACTCACTCTTACCTGAATGGGCCCCCTGAATTCGCTGGTGTTTTTCCCATGTAGATTGATTCGGTATTGGATGAAATGATGAAAAACATAAACACTGCCTATTATATCTGTTTATTTTCGAAGAACAACCTTTAGAAACATTTTACGATGCACATTAATTAACATTTAGAATATTTAGCAAAACAACATGAACGTCCACGATTCATAGTAATTTTGTTTGACAATGTTACTTTAGTTTATTTAAGACGTGATCACAATTTGACTACGACTTTGTATATTTAGTGTTTTTGCTTCGAATATACTCTTTTTTACCCATTATTTAAAAAAATTGACACAAGGAAATATATGGAAAGAAATAAAGATTTCCGAAAACCAAAGGACATACCTATATGATAATTGTATACATTACCTTAATTACATTACCGTTATCTCATTAATTTGAGTTTCAGCGACATCTACATTTTAAGCATTATAATCAGATTTTGAAAATAATCTGAAAAAGTATTGGTCGTGACATTCGTCGGAAGCAGGACTTGAACCTGCGACCTTTGACGAACTTTTTTAACTTTTGTTAAAATTTCTTAATACATTTAAAGTGATACTTAGTGAGACTTCTGCACCCACGGTAGTAAAATATGTATGTAAACTATGTCTTAGTTTATAAGTCGTTTAGATAAACGAATTTATTTTCAATAGGTTCGTATCTCTTTCACAAATGGCTACTAGAGAGATACTTATCGATGTAAAATATCTAATGATTTATATTGTTTTATTTTAAAGTCTATCTAGTTTTCTTTCATTTAAAATATGTGTACACCTACAAGATACACGATCAAATACATACATTAAATGAAATAACACTATAAAATTGTTTTAATACAGGAATATTCTAACGTTTTCGGCAAATAATGGAGTTATGGTTGGTTATGGTGAAATAAAAATATTAATATGGGTAAAAATAATGCATTCAACTGATTCTACACCTTTTATGGTCAGTATTTTGGTCTGATAGCGAGTATAATTCGTATTGTATTGTTTTTCTTTTTTTAAACCTATAATATAATAAGAATGGAAAGTTAAGCTTGATTTAGTTATGGTTTGGAACTATTATTTATTGATATAATACGATATTTCTTATAGTTTCGTATTTAGCCATGACGACACACTTGACACATTTACTCTGCATTTTTATATCCTGATTCCCTACGTTTATGTTATTTCCACGATTGAAATATGCATTTTCGCTAAGAATTCAGGGGGCCATCCCGCTCAACTCCCCATACAAACGGGGAAAGAAGATCACGCCCATATTTCTTGTCAGAGATCCAAAATTTAGCTCAAAATAGCTTTATTAGATCGAACTAGATGTCTGATGACTGTTGGCATTGTAAAATTGTATTAGGTTTCTAAGTTATAAGGTCCGAAAGTTCGAATTTTTCGCGCGTTTTATACAATAACTTTGGAGGTGGATAACTCAACGATAAAATAAGAACATCTTAAAAAGATTAGCCATCAGACAACCTTTTTTCATGAAGATTTATAATCAATTTAGTTTTGGTTAGATTTTTTACTACAGGGGTCGTAGTTTACTTTTAGCTATAAGTCGTTTTGTAATAAAAATTTTCGTAAATCTTACCAAATCTAACACTATGCGAATTGTCTGCTTTGTGGACATGTTTCATCTTACTCATCATAGAGGTTGTCTTTTTTTTTGAAACAGAGAAGGCCCCAGAGCGCGATACCACGGTTTTGTACCGTGCCCGTGAATGAGTTAGTCCCGCCGGTTTGGGCCACCTTATATTCCGGGAGGTCACGACAATTTTGGTCACGATAAGGTAAATGGCTGAATCTGGGTTTACATGTTAGAGACCAACCCTCTGATGCTAAATATGTCGGTCTGCCCGTGCCAAGTGGTCGCGTTTTCTAGATTGGCTATATAAAATAAATGCGGGTATTTACCTGCTGATGAATATACTGATTATCTGGAAACATTAATACCTATTAATTATACAACAATAACCAGACGGTTACTTAATTAAATACTTAAATATACCTAAAGTTATATCTGTAACCAAAATCGCCTATAACTACCAAATGCAAGCAAAGATTTGTTCAGAATTTGTATTTATAAGCAAGTATGTATTGATACTTTCATGCTTCGTTATTTGCATCCATTTACTTTATCATATGTATTTTTTGTCACCATAACTACTTTTTCAGGCGAATTATATACGTAGCGCAACCACTTGGAACAGGCAGACTGACACATTTAGCTTTAGAGGGTTGTACTTTATCCCGTGAACCCAGTTTCAGCCATTTACGTTATCGTTACCATTTTTGTCGCGACCTCCTAGTCTATTAATACCACACCCATCGTCATGATATTAGCGGTGTGCATTCCCGAAGGAATTTGTTGTCCATATCAGGACCTTCCCTATCCTAGCACGGCATTATCGGACTAGATGAATAACACGGAACATCACATAGCCGTTTTGACCGTTTTCATCCGATGCGACGGTACCAACTTGGGCGGGCTTATAACCTACCACCTAGAAGGGGAAGGGGACCTACAGTTTTACATGGATTCCAAACCATGGAACCACTCGCATTCGTGACGAAATGCACTTAATCCAACTTTTATTTTGAAAAATACATTATTAGGAGCAGGAACACTACTCCATGTAATACAATCTTGGTATCTATGGTACTATCATGGATATCATTTAATGTTATATTTACATGTATCCTGTTAGGATTAATATTATTTTTTAGATATCTGGAAGACTTATGTTCTCGAAAAGTAGCCAACTGGAACCTTGTCGTCTTCAACGTTCGCAAGACCCAATGCTGTGTATTCTCTGCCAAGGTAGAGCCCTTTCCGCTCCTAGCAAGTTTCCATGGCAACGGCGTACTTGTCTCGGATCACCTGGACCTACTGGGCTGCAACGTCTCGAAATACGTGGGTTTTCGGCTTTCATTGAAGCCAAGGCCAAAATTGCATCGCAGAAACTGGGGATCCTATACCGTTACAGAAGGTTCTTTTCACCGGTACAACTACTTAACGTATAAATCACAGATAAGGCCGGTGATAGAATACTGTAGCCACATATGGGAAGGTAGTCCCCAGTACCTGCTGGCGTCCTTGGACTCAATTCAGCGCCGAGTGGTTCGTGTCCCGGACAATCCCACAAATCACTGCTGGCTTGGAGTCACTGAGCCACAAACGGTTTGTGGGGTCGCTCAGTATGTTCTACAGGTACTACCATGGACGTTGCTCTGTGGAACTTGCACCCCTCATTCTTCCCCATCCTACATATATCCGGAGCACCCACCGCAGAGAATCAGAGTACCCCCTTGTGGTTGACATTAGGCTTTTGAGAACGAACCGTTTCTCAAACTCATTTCCCTGCCGCACCGCCAGGATATGAAGATGCCTTTCCTCATACCTATAACCTGGGAGTCTTCAAGCGTAATTTGAATAAGCTCGATAGCTCAGTCATAGTCCACAAATCCGCTGGCATGGCGCCTCGCTGAGCGTGGTTTCGCGAGGCAAGGTTTTTTTTGGCTTTTATAAACACCTTTGGTCCTCAGCACAGCCAGAATTCATTAAAAAAAAAACCTTCATATTTTCCTGAATTCTTTCCAGGCAAATCGATGGACGAAAATATTTTGAATACTCGTTGAACAAAAGTTGTCAATTATCCTGCATCTAATACGTGTTTTGCAGATACGCTCGCACGTCCAGGCCACTCGGTAAGTAACGAGGGGCTAGTATTTGAATAATAAGACTCAGATCTCTTTTTCTGTGACAATTTTTTTCGTCAAGAGTTTGTAATATAGTTTCAATTGAATACTTTACACAAAAAATCCAGTACAAAACCAAAATGTTGATTGAAAGCCTACTGGAAATCTTTGAGGAACTGAAGATGGAAGCGGCGGAAACAGTCCAGCATGTACTGGAACTCTTCCTTTGGGTGCAGGATGGTTGTGCGAAAGTGGTAGGTGCCAGGCTTCTGACCGAACCCACTGCCGGGAATTACGCAGACACCTGAAAACAAGTCAATAAATTCATTTAAAGTGGGCCATCCCGCTCAACACCCCATACAAACGGGGAAAGAAGATCACGCCCATATTTCTTGTCAGATATCCCAAATTTTGCTCAAAATAGCTTTATTTGATCGAACTAGATGTCTGATAACCATTGTAAAATTGTGTTTGGTTTCTAAGTTATAAGGTCCGAAAGTTCGTATTTTTCGCGCGTTTTATAAAATAACTTTGGAGGTGGATTACGCAATGATAAAGTAAGAACATCTTAAAAAGATTAGTCATCAGACATAGCCTATTTAATCAAGATTTATAATCTATTTGGTTTTTGTTAGATTGTTGACCACAGCGGTCGTGGTTTACTTTTAGCTATAAGTCGTTTTGTAATTAAAATGTTCGTAAATCTTACCAAATCATACACTATGCACATTGTCTTTTTAGTGGACATGTAGCATCTTCCTCATTTCGGAGCCTGTCTTTTTCTTCGAAACAGATAAGGTCCGAGAGCGCAACAGAACGGTTTTATACCGTGCCCGCGAACGAGTTAGTCCCGTGGGGTTGGGCCACCTTAAGTTACCCGTAACAAGATTTTGAAGGACATAAACGACAAAAACTAAATGCCAGGATTTGGCTATTTCTTAAGGATTTTCATATTTTACTACAACATATACAAGGGCATCGTTTTTAAAATACAGGAAGTATTGTGCTTATTGTTGGAAAACATTGAGTTAACTTCATTTTTGCGAAAGCACTTATTCTTAGGTCGGAATTAGAAGTGAAGTAGAGAACGGGTAAAGAAATAATTCCGCCAACGATCCGCTAAGGCGGGGAATAGAATAATTAATTGTCTTCTTTAAAACAAAACTGTAAAACATGCTAAATTTAATTAATATAGACGTCAAATGAAAAAACGAATTGAACTGTGAGTAATTACGCACGAACAGAAGTACTTACCAGTGTCTTCCAGCAGCTTCAGGCAGTAGAACGCGTCTGGAAGCAAGTCCTGTTTATTTGCTTCCTCTATTGCTTTGGCTGGCATATCTATCCGTGGAAAAGCGAACATTGCTCCCTGAAAAAGAAAACATTCCGATGTGTTTATATCAATCTTCAACGGATTTGACAATAAACCATAAAATGTGATTTAAATTTAAAAACTTGAATTTCTGCCTATCTCCTACAGTACAGACATAGTACACTAACACCGTTAGTAAATATTGATATTGAAATACATTTTCAAAACTATGTATAATTTACTAAAATATATATGAATATAGATGAATAGATAAGCGTTTCAAACCCGAAACGAATTAATTGTTCATATCACTTCACGTACAGGTATTATCCGAAAGCACAGCTCCCTTGGCTGCCACAGTGTGATGGTGTGCCACGGCCATAGACTTATAGGAGTTCACGAAAGGACTACACAATAAAATCAACGTCAACGGATGATTAAACACGTCACTTTGTATGGACAGTATGAAAGGAACTCCATGCGGTTCACAAAAAGTGACGTGTTTGAACATTGATTAACTCAGCCGTCTCTTCATGCAATCGGGGCTTAGCCACGGCACATTTCATTTATGACATGTTTTGATATTCGACTTGTACGGCGACTTAGATCTATCGATTTTGATCTCTGATCATCTGAAAAATAAATACTCACGTCTATGGGATTACAGAAGTATCCAGGAATAGAATTGAAAGCTTCGTAGGCCATACGACTTCTTTCGGTTAGCACCTCGTGGATTTGCGAACGTTCCTTATGAAACAACTCGTAGGAAGGTTCCCCAGGCTGCGGCGGTTTTGCCTGAAAATGATTATTCTCAGTTTACAATTTAATGATCACAAAGCTTCGATGAATCGGATGAATCGGATAAGATACACGGCCGTAAATTTCAAGTTTGCTATATGTCTATACTTCTGCATTTTATTAATTTGATGTCACGGTTAAGACCACGGAGGATAGAGATAGAGAGGAGATGGTCTAAGCAAACTGGGTCTGTGTCCACCAAGTGGGTCGCTACGTCACAGCCCACGTGATAAGAAGGCGTGGCTTAGCGACATTCGCGACATGGCGCTGGCGGTGTTAGGTTATGGGACAATATTATGGTCTGCGGCGCAATTTTCAGCGAACAGTCGATTACACGATGAGATTTTGTGTAAAATGTTGCAACATTACACAGGACAAAATAATCTAAAGTTTGTAGATGGAATTACGTTTTATTTGTCCGTAAAACACCTCATATTTTATAATTTGAGTCAATATTCGAGCATTGTATCGATGTATCGCTCTTGCTATGTGCCGATAGATGGCGCGCAATCATTTTATTTTTACGTTAAGAAATGTTGATCTCATGATGCAAATTTTAATGAAATTTTTAAATTAAAATTATTTGAATCCGCGCGAAGGCATACATTTAAATTTCGAAGGTTTTTTTTATAGAAAAAACACATAGTAAAATTTAAAAGGCGCGATCTAGTTGTAGTCTTGTAACCACTGAGAATAACTCTCGGAATAGCTGCTACCAGAATATCGATTCTTCCGGTAGATGGATTTCGCAAAAATGGGCGGGGCATGACCCCACCATGAAGCGACTTTCCCCCCGCTTCCCCGCAAAGTGTCACGCTGCGATCCTTAGTAATATGAGTTAAAAGCATCTCCTCTCTATCTCTATCCTCCGTGGTTAAGACCCTCTAATAAAGAAAAAAATATGCAATTAACGCCATTAATAGCACTTACGACCTTCCAAAGTCCTGAGGACGAGTAAAAATATGGCCGAATCTTAATTTATGAGTGAATAAAAACACTGTTATAAATTAAGGGCTTCATTTTCTTGTAAAAAAGATGTATACCCATATGTCATGGAAATAATTCACTATGTGGAGAAAATTATAATTTGTAAAAGACCAGAACAATACCACTTACCGACCGACTTACTGACCGTTAGGGCACTTAGTAAATGGCCACCTTTTTCGGAGCATTTTTAAATTTAGAACTTTGATTTACCCGAACAACTTGTATGATATTCAATAAGTCTCGATTCTACGAATACATATTTGCATGAGTATTATTTTCAGTCAGTATTCTAGTGGGACGGAAGAAGCATACTTTCTGCTGTCACGTCATAGAAAGGAATTTATATCATCGTACATGCTCTACGGAGGAGGGTCTGGGGAGACTGCCTATGTCAACTCACCACACAGTCCATCACCAGCTGTCCCAGCACTGTGGGGCACTGCATGACGGCCAGTGACACCTCCAGCGCGGCCTGGACCTCTGGGTCCATGTTGATCAGCTCGACGTAGCCTGAGCGCAGGCCGCACTCCGCCACGTAGCCCTTGGAGCACGTGACGAAGCTGGCGAGCTCCATTGAGTTGTACGGGGCTCCCATGTCGTGCATCACCTGGAGAAGTCGCCATACATAAAAACACTGCACATTTATTATCATGACATGAATGTATCATCATTTGATACATTACCGTTATTTCATTCATTGGGTAAACCTGGTAGCGGTGCCCATTAAACTACATAAACCATTAGATGGCGGGCATGGTCTTTACTAATAAACTGATATTTGTCATGAACTGTTGCATATGACATGAATTGTTGATTCTCGTCAATTCATATTAATTTAGCGTGTTTATCTGTGAGTCTAAATACTTTTGTAAATTTAGACTAAGTGGACATTGAAAAAAAAAACCAGCGGAGTTTCTTTCCAGTTCTTCTTCGCTGGGATTTCCCCGAACTGGCTAGTGCACGGCCAGGCCGATGCGCTGGAGGAGAAACGACCCTGCTCGACTGTCTCTGGACGATTCGCGCAGCCTGTTACTCAGCTCGCTCAACAATAGTTTTCCGGCTGTGCATCTCTATTTTCTTTAGCGTCTCTATTTTCATGAATAGGATACAGGTACTTTACATATTTACGGCATTTCCATAATAGTAACTGAAAACCTATTCATGTAATACATGAGAATTTAAACTACTTACCCTACCTACTTGTTTTATGTTAAAAATATTTTTCAAATGAGACCGACCTTCTTAAAGGAGTGGAATGGCTTGCTGACGATGTTCTCCTGGTAAACCTCGTCAGCCATGAGGAAGAGCCTATGCGCATGCGTGAATCTCACGATCTCCTCCATATTTTCACGAGTTAGAACCTGAGAGCCAAAACATAAATGGATCAATTATTCGATATAATTTTTTAGAGTAACTACAGACCAAATTATTAGCGGTTAGGCGTGAAAAAAAGCATTCTAGATTAACTTCCATAAAATGGTTTCAATATATTATTATTGTAATTTACATATTTATTAACACACACTCATACTTTTGGATTTATTAATTCAAGAGACGGTTCGATTACCGCGGAAGAACAAAAACCCACAAGTCTGACAGAAATCCCCATTAAGAAAAGAAGACAACTCAAAATATAAACAGTAGTTTATGAATATCTAATACAGTTTTCAAATTGTTTACATACACTCAAATATTGTTTTTTAAATGTTCTACTACCCATAGTACCTATTTATTAGAAAGAACATTTAAATAAAGAAAACATCTTTCTTGTATGTACATACGTCTCTTTCGTTTCAATAACTGAAGATGCTTGGATTTTTGAAATGTTGCAGGAAATATATATCAATTAAAAATATATCAGGTTGATGACCACCAGAGCACGCATGTGATGCTCCGCGCTCGCATCCCTCCAGCAGTGCCGCAATACATCTTCCAGCAGCAGGCCTCACCCAAAAAGTAGCACGGTTGGTCGAAGCTAAACTCGTTGGGTTTGCTAGAGAACAGCGGATGCTTCAGGATCTGCATTATGGCGCCTGCAAATATCTCAGGGATTCCCCGGAGTTATGACGCCCAGCGCCGGCACGTGAAGATCCACGCTCACATTCCTATAGCAGCGTTTCCAATGCTCCTAGTCCAACTCCCATCAGCACTCCTCACGCAACGAGTAGCACGTTTTGTGGGAGCCGACCTAACTAAGCGTGCCCGAGAACAGTCGGTTACTGCGGAATCGGTATCATGACGATGGCTACAAATGTCTCATCACCTGTCCTGTTGGATCCCCCGGGTTGATGACGACGTTGAAGCCAACCTCGCTGAGCGGTCCCGATAACACCTGGTACTGCGGTATCGGTGGTATGATGACTACAAATGTCTCATCACCTGTCCAGTTGGATTCCCCGGGTTGATAACGACCAGCGCCCGCACGTAATGCTCCGCGCTCGCTTCCCTCCAGCAGCGCTCTAATTCCTCGCGGTCCAGCTCCCAGCAGCGCTCCTCACGCAAGAAGTAGCACGCCTGGTGGAAACCAAACTCGCTGAGCGTGCCCGAGAACAACGGGTATTGCGGTATCGGTATCATGACGGCTGCAAAAGAAAATGAAACTGAAAAGTTTTTATATTTTTATTTGTTTTACATTAGTTAGCGATCGCTTGGGTTATTCATAGAGTGTATGCAATTTTTGTCACTGCTAATTATCTTCTATCTCTTAACTCTGTATCGAAAATGTATTTTACTAACCCGGTGGTTTCCCTTCGACCGGCTGCAACATAGTTCGCAGCACCGACTTGATGATATCGGAGGCACCAGACCCTAGCAAGATGTTGTCGGGGTCCGCCGGTATTCCGTCCCGGCGCTCGATGAACTCTGCGCAGTGTCGGCGCACCAGGCTGAGGCCCAGCGAGGGGGAATATGCGCCCACAGAGCCAGACCTGTGGTCAGATAAAGTCATCTAAAGGAAAGTCAAGTCGGAGCCACACACTAAATCGAGTCACACTTGATCCTTTCCAGTCACACCTTCCAACTCGAAAACGCACAATCGTAATTCCACCTTTTAATTCCAACTCGGAAAATTCAAACGAAATATAAGTTCAAATAAAATATATTGGTGTTTAAAATTGCCGAGTACAAGATTTACTAGTAAGCAAGAAGTGTTTATTTTCTTATAAACAAGAAAACAATGCTATTTGTGTACGTGATTTTCAAAAAACTAAATATACATTTGGCACCCACTAACGTTTTAATTATTTTGTTGACGAAGCTGACAAACCCACTTTGTTCATTATACTGAATCTTGCATCTCAACTTTATGTTTTTGGTGGTAAGAGTTTCTGTATTTCATCTCGACTGCACCGACGGCATTTTATGTTGGGACGAGGTGCTACTGATAATATTGCTACATTTAGCCTCTTGCTTTCAGGATAGTGTATATTTCGACATTTATCATTTTGCCCGAAAATCAACGGGAATCAACTGAAATAATCAGCGATTCAATAGATTTCAAATTATAAACATACGTGCAATTTTTCAACAAAGAATGCGCTCGTTCTTTTACATCATCAGGGAACTCATCCGAATCCATCAGCTGTGGGAACGCTGCTAATGCCAATACCTGAAATCAGAAAACATCGATCTGTCAAGAAACTGGCCTTTTATTTTACTATTGCTCGAACAACATACATTGTCCAGACTAGCACCATCTCCGTTGCTGGTGAAACTCAAAATGTCTGGACATGTCTCCACGAACTTAACGTCATCATTTTAAGGCACGTCCTCAAAATTCAATCCTTTCATCTACTATTCCACCAATATATGTATGCTCCAATCGTAAAACCTTTGTCTACTGACATCGAGACGTATGAGACATTAAAATACTGTGTGGTTTATTTTTTGTTTTGAGGCGATTGTATGTGCGAATGTGATGAAATCTGTAAGAGTGGTCGACTGTACTGTAAGTTCAATAATGTTCAAATAATCTAATTTATTATAGTGCTTTCTCTAAGATAAATACTAAACAATAAATAACAACATCCGCTTATATTGCTGAAATGCGATTGAGGGGGGAGAGGGCGCAAGCCATTCCTGGTGACTACAGCACCAACAAATTGAAATGTGGTGTTGCAGTTTGTTTGATAATGAAATATGAAGATTGCATTATAATCAAATTGAAATACCTGTCGAATGAACGTAATGGGTGACTGCCCGAGTGCATGACAGTCTCCAATATTTGCCTTCACCACCTGTTTGAATGGTTTCTCTATGCCCTGAAATCACATTTTTACGTTAAATTCATAATACGCGAACCAGAAATTTTATTCCTGAATGATTCCTTCTTCTAACAATTCTCGAGTCTTCTGACAGTCTGGCGTTAGCGGGCTATGGATAAAACACATCTCAATCGATATTGTATGTAACTGGACACCGATGGCTACCTGCAGTCATGATATTGGCCAAACGCATGCATGGGAGCTAGCTGCTATGCCAAGACCTTCCTTATATTGCGCCGCAGGTACATGAAACTGGATGAAAAACACCAGACAATTTCAACAGACAAGTCAATAAGGAAGAGGCATACACTTTTTGGAATCCGAATCAACGCCAGCCTCAACATTCGACCGGTCACCCTTCCAGGGGGGATTACCGTGGTAAATAGCACGCCAGGTGAATAACACGTGAAAAGACCAAAAAGTGAAAGAAACTAGCATTTAAGGCTGTTCCGACCCATATAAAGTTGTTTGGACACATAACGCAAAAAGTATTGCACTTTAAGCCACGAATTAAAAATAAAAGCTTAATATAGTCATATTACTTGCAGCGAAAACAATTTCACAATTTCAGGATTATTGGTTTTGTTACAATTTATTTATATACGATTTCTGTGTAAAAAAAACATTGTATGGGTCGGAACATCCTTAAGTTTCAGTTCACTTGGCCGAATGACACGTCGTTTGACAGTTAGCATGTTACGACATGCAATAAAACGTCAGACATAATCACTCTCATGTCTGTTCACCTGCTATTCATCCGGCTAGTTAAGTTACCATGGTAACCCCGATAAGTCGATCGCGCCCATGGCCCAATGGTAGCTACGGATCTGGTAGCCTGATAAAACTTATTGGATAAACCAATGGAATAGGAAATACTTTTTGTATAGACCGACACGAAAAGTATACCCTCTTAAGCAGTGGCTCGTGACAGTGGTGGACGTTTGCTGACTCTCTGAACCTCGCAAGGTTGGAAGATTATGAAAGCGTACGTCATGTGTTGTGCATAGCACTACTAATTTTACTGATAAATTGAACTAAATTACTGCGCAGATTACACTGCGGGTTCATTGCAATGCAGAAGTGGTGCAATGTTTTTAACAAGTATCGTAAATGCATAAGTGAACGTTGGGTTCAAGGGTATAAATGCAAAATATACGATCCTTTATTAAATTTGCTGCTTTCCAAATCTTCCAAAAGTTTTTGACCAAGGTCCTTCAAAACCTAGGATTGTTCTCCCAAGTTGAAGAAGCAAAATTCAAACGCAAAACTATGGAAACCCTAGGTATTTCTGCAGAAGAATTCTCAATGTTCGTAGCAGTTTTATATAGATTGTATTATTTATCAGAATATGGGCACCCAAAACAAACCGCTTGTAGTTTTTTATTATAAATAACAAAACCGGCCAAGTGGGAGTCGGACTCGCACCTGCCTACTTATTACGGTTCATGAGTATGTAATAACGGACGGACGGACGGACAGCGGAGGCTTAGTAATAGGGTTCCGTTGGCACCCTTTGGGTACGGAACCCTAATAGCATTTTAATGAAAAACCAGTTGAGGGTTTAAAAAGCCTGGCACATAGTTCGAATCGAACCAAGTGCCCGCGCGACCGTTACATGTTCTAAATTTGAAAATGCTCCGAAATCAATATTGATATCCTCATCGACGACCAACATTCAACCGTTGGTAAGGGCGTAAACTAACAAACTTTCCAACTAGCAAAAATAAATCCTTGATCCGATATGTCCTTTTCTTGATATTCATTTCATTATAAAATGTCTTTGTAAGACAAAGATGCATCGTAAAATTCAATACATGTTATTTCATGGTGATACAATAATTTACACGGAAAGTTAAATAAAAAACCGGCCAAGTGCGAGTCGGACTCGCACACGAAGGGTTCCGTACCATCGTAGAAAAAAAAAAACAAAAAAAATGAGGTTTTTTGTATGGGAGCCCCCTTTAATTTTAATCATTTTTTAATCTTACCTATTTGTTGTTATAGCGGCAAAATGAATACACACTCTGTGAAAATTTCAGCTGTCTACCTGTTACGGTTACTGAGATACAGCCCTGTGACAGACGGACAGACGGACGGACGGACGGACGGACGGACAGCGGAGGCTTAGTTTTTAGGGTTCCGTTTTCACCCTTTGGGTACGGAACCCTAAAAATTACACTTTAAAGCTGGGATTTCGTTTTTTTTTTAAATAAAGAATGAAAACGTATCTCGATACCACGTTACATCTGACAAATGGTCCGATCGGTCGAAACCTTGAAAATAAACCTCCTAACCTTTTTAAAACCTTTTTTTTTTCGTAGAACCTGTATTGACTACGATATGCATATTTCCTATTTAAATAATATGTTTTGTCATAAACTTCTGTTAAAAAATATATTTTCTGCAATTAATTAATTTTCGTTAGGAAAATTTCCTAACGAAAATTTAGAAAAACACCTCTTACCTTCTGAATTTCTCGCTCTATCTGGCATGCCCGCACCAGGATGGGCCCCCGCACTGCATATTCAATGTTAAGGATATTCTGATTCACACTTTGGCAAGTAATTGACTTTTCAATCTTCATTTTTATTGTTTTATTTTACTGATTTTTGTTGTAGAAACGTTAGTTTTAAAAAAAAAAAGTTAGTATAAAGTTTACGAAAACCAATTAATGTTAATTTATTATCCGTTGAACCGTTTCTCTCTAACAATGGAAGACGTAATCTAATTTTAAGCGAAACAAAGAGACGACGTATATGACTTTTGACCAGCATTCAATATTTGCGTGAGGTTGACAGATTATATGGCGATGCGCAAATGGCTGCTTGCATCTTTATACCGCGAAGTACCCGTGCATTACTTTGCATTCGCCACGGTAGATCGACGCCGGAATAGTCTACCACCACCGTTCAAGTGATATTAAAAGTTCATCACCATTAATTACCTTACAAATCACGCTCTATACAAAATGTCAATTTAGATTAAAATAAAAATAGTAATAAGACATTCATTAAATCGCAAACGGTTGGTATAGTATCCTTGTGATGGCAGGTAATCAAGGCACGGAAGTGTGACTAGGATTAACATTCATACATGCATTTATGTAATTGTGAGATGTAGTAAATAAATGAAATTAATTCCGCGATAGGCGAAACCCTGGACCAGAAGGCACAAATGAATAAACCTATCGGATAATCAACTTAATCACAACTGCGAACAAAAATTCAGTTGTCCTTAATGAGTAGAGAGGCTGATAAAATATCTCCTCATCATACGGAGCACCCGCCGCAAAAAATCAGAGCACCTAATTTTTTTTATGAACGAACCGTTTCTTGAACTAAATTTTCTGCCGCTCCGGCAGGATATTCGGAACTGTCTGCCGGCGGGTGTTTTTCCTGACCTGAGAGTCTTGTAAAGTAATTTAAACAAGCTTGATAGCTCGGCATTAGTCCGCAAATCCGCTAGTGTGGTGCCTCGCTGAGCGTGGTTTCGCGAGGTGACGTGGATTTGGCCTTTCCGAGTACCTTTGGTCTCTCAGCACAGTCACCCATACCGGTTTTTCATTAAAGAGAAAATGACAAATCCCAGTGCAGTTGAAGCTATCTAATCTATGGATGATGAATAAACAATAAACAATAATTTTACATCTGAAACGATTTGGCTGAGACTTTAGGTCGATATCTTTTAGGAATCCCTAGAAACTGTTGACCCTGCAGAAAGTTCAGCTGGAGTTCAGTTCTGAGTCGATATATCGTAAAATTATTACTATATCTGTCTCACTCTGAACGCTGCATGTTTATTTCTTTAGGGGATTGCCGCATACGTTTTGATTGTTTTAATATTTTGCTCTCTGTTTCCAGAGAAACCAGAAACCAAAATGAAACCAGATATTGCCTATGTCTGTGTATTTATCTAAAACACCGTGGCTTCGAATACCACGGTATACCATCCATGCATGCACGGCATCCATAGATATCTTTCTTTCTAATCCAAAGTTGAGATAGAGGATCACTCGATAATCAAAGGATCACCCGAGTTGGTACCATCGCAGAGGACGAAAGCTGCTCGAAGCGGCAAAGATAAGTTGTCTGTGTTTTCCAACCAGTTCAATGTAGCCGTGAGAGTCCATGTAGAAAGTCCAGATGTGGCATCTGATACCTTAGCACTTCGATCCTCCGATCTTCACTTGGTGGTGAAAAAACCATGCTTGTAGAAGAAGCTAGAACACACGGAGATGGGTTGCCCAGCTCTTTCTATACCTGAGCATCCCAAGTAAAAAATAATGCGATCGTCCTGTATAAAACAACACCATCCACCGCGCGCTTATCCTGGCGTCCTTTGAAACTGAATTGGGTGCTTCATCTACGGACATTACGCAACTTTACGCATTATGGTTTCCGTCCACGATTCGGGATTAGACTATGCGAACCAAATACGTTTACAGTTTGGCGGTGAATGTGCTGAGCCCCACATATTATCTTGTTCCGATGTAAGGTTTTCCACCATGCCAATACCAGATAATTAAGCGTTTACTGGCTTGCACAAATATGCCGAGAAGCCTTGAACCATTTCCGGGAAGATGCCAAAATACCTGATCACACACACTTCTAAGCTTGTGCTAAGTCATTTGGAGGGTTCTTCTCAAGTAGCTTGATATGCCACAGCAAAGGCATACTTTAAGCTGTCAAGAATCGTTACGACTATATCGTCTTTTCCGTGGAAATCCTTGAGACTTGGAGTTTAGAGGCAAAATTAATTGAGAAAAAAAAATGCTCAAACCACTCATTGGGTCGTCTGGGTCTTGGATGTTACAGCATCTTTAGACTGACACGGTAAATGTAAACAATATCTTTACGAGCGGCTCGTAGCCTAGTGGCGCGGGGACCGGCCTAGCATACCAGAGGCCCGGGTTCAATACCAACTTGCACCACTGTCTTTCTCTGAGTTCGATAAGTGCATTTTGTCACGAATGCGAGCTGCTCCATGGTTCGGAATCAATGTAAAACTGTAGGTCCCCTTCCCCTACTAGGTGGTAGGGTTTAAGCCCGCCCGGGTTGGTACCATCGCATTGGATGAAAAGATGGTCGAAGCGGCAATGAAAAATTTTCCGTGTTTTCCATCCAGTTCAATGTAGCCGTGCTCATAAAGGGAAGGTCCTGGCATGGCACCTAATTCCTTCGGGAATGTGGTGTATTGGGCTAATATCATAACGGTAGTTGTGTGGTATTAGCCATCCATGTCAGGTCGCATAAAAACATAATAATAATAATAATAACTATTATTTTGATTTTGTTTTACAACAAAATCCACCTTGATTCTCTAAGCAAATTTCCATCCACCTGAACAAGCTCTGGAAACATTTATTCCTCCCTCCTATAGGTAAAGGTGGTCCTTCCATGCTTGCTGCTCTGAAACGTTGAAAATTCGTTGCCCGAGATGGGACAGGATTCCGCTCAATTAGATATTTAACGCTCAAAGCAAACATACAGATAAACCAAAGTAAACGTTCTACATAGCACGCAAAATGTTCTCGAGCAGACGAAAAGGCAGGAAGTGATGATAGAAAAATATAAAAAAAGTTTTTTTTTGTTGCTCTAAATGTCTTCGCTCAACCACTCATTGGGTCGTCTGGGTCTTGGATGTTACAGCATCTTTAGACTGACACGGTAAATGTAAACAATATCTTTACGAGCGGCTCGTAGCCTAGTGGCGCGGGGACCGGCCTAGCATACCAGAGGCCCGGGTTCAATACCAACTTGCACCACTGTCTTTCTCTGAGTTCGATAAGTGCATTTTGTCACGAATGCGAGCTGCTCCATGGTTCGGAATCAATGTAAAACTGTAGGTCCCCTTCCCCTACTAGGTGGTAGGGTTTAAGCCCGCCCGGGTTGGTACCATCGCATTGGATGAAAAGATGGTCGAAGCGGCAATGAAAAATTTTCCGTGTTTTCCATCCAGTTCAATGTAGCCGTGCTCATAAAGGGAAGGTCCTGGCATGGCACCTAATTCCTTCGGGAATGTGGTGTATTGGGCTAATATCATAACGGTAGTTGTGTGGTATTAGCCATCCATGTCAGGTCGCATAAAAACATAATAATAATAATAATAACTATTATTTTGATTTTGTTTTACAACAAAATCCACCTTGATTCTCTAAGCAAATTTCCATCCACCTGAACAAGCTCTGGAAACATTTATTCCTCCCTCCTATAGGTAAAGGTGGTCCTTCCATGCTTGCTGCTCTGAAACGTTGAAAATTCGTTGCCCGAGATGGGACAGGATTCCGCTCAATTAGATATTTAACGCTCAAAGCAAACATACAGATAAACCAAAGTAAACGTTCTACATAGCACGCAAAATGTTCTCGAGCAGACGAAAAGGCAGGAAGTGATGATAGAAAAATATAAAAAAAGTTTTTTTTTGTTGCTCTAAATGTCTTCGCTCAACGAGGACATCTACCGAGGGAGCAGTACCTTTCTTGCCGACATCTACTGTCAACTGTCAACAAATGTCAACCATCAACGGGAAGTACTCGTTCCTTTTTCATCTAAGGGGCAACCTGAACCGGCTGCGGCGCTTCGTGATGGTCAAGTTCAACAAAGGCACCATCGTGCAGCCGAGCGAGACCGAGTGGTTCGGCTTCTACGCTCCGGGGCATGCGGTCCGCGTACAGAGCCTGAGGAAATTGAGGATCTACTCAAAAGCGTCTCTACCATATGGCACCACAGGGCTCATTCCCAGGGCCCCAAGCTCACGAAACTAAGCGAAACGCCGATATATTTTCATACATTACACATTTCGCTCATGGTATTAAGTTAATAAATACAAATTCAATCATTTTTCTTTCGTGCGAATACAATCCCAAAAAAGTTACCAGGGTAGAAAAGAAAAAAAAGTATCTCGATAACACGTGACAAACCATTCAAATGACTTACCCACAAAAAAGTTGTCGGTTGATGTGCAAATCTTGAAGAAAGAATCTGTGTATGCATATAATGTATTTAGTTTCCAAAAGGGCCACAAATACTTGTGTGCCCTAGGGCTCCGGCATAGCCTAAGACGCGGCGGATCTACCTCAAGGTGAGGGGGAATTTGGGTCCATCGATTATCCGTGGAAATCCGCGTTGACCACTAGGGTCGGGTCATTCCGGCTCCAAAATGGATTGCAGTGATGCAAGTAAGTCATGGCAAGTCCAGAATGACCTCCGGAATTAAGATTCAACATGGTTCAACACAACTAGGGAACTTACCGAGGATACACCGAGAAATATAACAATTACTTGAAAACCAATTCCATTTTTAAATTTAGAGTATCTCAAAATGTTTTTTTTTATATTTAAAATTAACATTCTATAGTTAAGGTATTCTGTCTTCACGGACAAAAGCTTGATTGTGGCTTGAGATGTTTGATTTGTATATGAGTAATAGATAACTAAAGATCTACCCTGTTACTAATAAACCCAGATCATCATCTGAATAGTTATACAATGTTTTGTCCTTTGCATTGACATGCAGTTTCGAATTGGAGAGAAAGGGACAAAACATTGTATAACTATTCAGACGATGATCTAGGTTTATTAGTAAGGGGGTTTGTTTCCAAGGAATCAAAATTTTGTTTCAACCTTTTCATACATTATCAAAACACGGTGCTAGTTTTGTCTTAAACCTTTATTGATTCAGTAATAAGAGATGCCTCCATTTTACTAATGGCAGTGAACTAATTGCGATGGCTGTCCGTGAACCTCCGGTGGAAGGTCCGAAAGGTTTCCATGACGGCGGCCAGGCGCTCCGGCTGCGGCAGGATGGTGGTGCGGAAGTGGTGCGTGTGGGGAGCCTGCCCAAACCCGGACCCGGGTACCACGCAGATACCTGCGGCAGTACGTCCATTGCTGTCTTTATTGGTACCTCAGATCGGAAACCGGCCAAGTGCGAGCACAAGATTTAACAAAAAAATCACATTCTTTGTATGGAAAAATCATATCCTTTCATATTTATTATTCAAAAATTTTACCTATTTATTGTTGTAGCGGCAAAATATATACACACTCTGTGAAAATTTCAGCTGCCTACCTATTACGGTTCATGAGATACAGCCCTGTACCGGAGGGACGGACGGACAGCGGAGGCTTAGTAATAGGGTTCCGTTGACACCCTTTGGGTACGGAACCCTAAAAAGGAAGGAGCTGTGCCATCTAGCGCGCCTACTATGAAATCAGCTGTCTTCAATTTTCATACAACCTAAACGTGTGTGCCACATGAAACTAATTGGAGGGTTTGTATGGCAATCGCCGAGAATGGAAGGACGGAGGAGCAAACGAAACTCACTCGGATGGAGGCAGCTTAGTTAAGCGAGTGAGATCGATTACGAATTCGTTTCCTACTGATTTTCTCGACATCTAAAGAACAGAACTTCTAAGGACGCTATTTAACGCACCGAACATTCGATTTGGCGCGTCCCGAATTCGTAATCGTACTAGGTAATTAAAGAGTCGTTTTAGACTAACAAGTGACTACGCTGCCGCCATTAAAATGAGTTTCGATTGCTGATGAGTTTCCTTCCATGCTCGCTGGTGGGAACAGGGGGGCCATTCCTGTAAGAGTGAGTTCGAGTTCGGGAGTGAGTTAACCTAAAAATAGCTGGGAAATATATTATTATTTAAATAACGGAACCGTTATTTATACTTCCGACGTATTTACGGGACGGACCAGATTTTTATCTAACTGTAATGATGTCCAAGAAGTGTGGAAACATTACTATTTAAAAAAGTGACTTGATATTTAGTGACGAATTCGAACTCACTCTTTCCCTGAATGGACCCCCTGACTTGGCTAACGCATTTCGAGAGCACATTCGCGCACCACGGTGATGATATTTGATCTGACGGCTTCCCATAAGATTGTATGCACAATTTGTCCATACGGCGTTGTCTCGAGTTACGACAACATTAAATCTTCTCTTCTGTGATGGGTACCTAATTAAGCCCTCGTTCGCATGGGCGTTTTTCTAACGCGCGTTAAAAAAATGGACATATCATAATAACCTATGAGTTAACGCCACCCATGATAACATTACAAGTAAATCATGGCATGACTATGACGTAGATATTAAAATGAGATATACCTATATGTAGGTTCGACCATGAATCAAGGACACATTATTCGAAGGAACGTCTGATATAATTAATTATATTTTTGTTTTTTACAGCACAAAATGTACCAATCTGTTCGGCAACGTTCACGAAACATTTTTGAAGATAACGTCCAAATAAAAGTGTACACACTGACGAGGAAGATATCGTTGGTTAACTCATACAATATTTAGCGGTGTGATAAGAATAATAATTCATTTAAGTTTTCCTCAAGATCATTGCAATTAATTGCAGGCTAGGTAAGTTCCCGGTTTGCTCTCGTCAACAAATAATTCGTCATCGTAATCATACTTTTGAAGAAAAAAATCCCGAGAGATACTAAAACAGTGCCTCGTATTTCGTTTCCGTACCCGAATCTATCACATCTGGACCATACAAAACCCAATATCAATATAATAAGTGATAATGCCCGCGTAAGATATGTGAGGTGATTTGATCAATTCTGCACCAGTCAGAATTGTCATACTGCGTTTATGCCATATCGTGGTCTAGAGGCTAGAGGATTTGCCTTTTATCCCAGAGGTTGAGAGTTGAATAAGTATCTTTTTATTTATCAAGCGCGGCACATGGCGTACGCCAGGAGTTGTCCGACGAAGCCTAAAGTCTTTCGATATTTCGGGGGAGCTGCGAAAACCATGCCGGCCGGCCAGGTGATTCTTTACAACATGTTTGAAGTACTACAGGTTGTAATTTGGAGGAAATACCTCGACGGGAGTTGATTCCATTGTTTAGCCATTCAACTGAAACTGTTATTTATGCTCAAAAGTACATCAAAATGGCATGCAAGAATCGTTTCCCAAGGTTACGACTTTTGTTACACCGTGTATAAATATGCTGTCGTTTTCAACGAATATGATGTGTAATCAGAATTGACCGTGAAGCAAGGAAACATTAATTAAAGAAAGAATGCAATAAAAAGAACGACTGTAGGAATATAGTGCTGGACTTGGACCCAGCAAACTTTCGCGGTCAGTGCGTCTACAAATTCCGCCTACTGCTCTATAACATAGAGTAACATTTCCAAATATGTAACCACATTTAATCTAAGTATATATATAGCCATAGCACAATATTTAAGAGTCTACATGCATTATTTGAATGCTTTGCAATGCCGACATTGATTGCAAGAAATTTCCGTCGTCACCAAAGTCGTATTTGGCATTAGACGCTCGGTCCAGTCCTAAATTGAGTTTTTAGTACTATACCTTTCTTTAATTTATATCCTTCTTCGTGGTCGATTCTACATTCATGTTATTTTCGTTGGAAAAACGCGACCTATTTGCTTATCACAAAATAGTAATTCTTTGCTGAAACAAACCAGTTTCCTCCAGCAGCCTGAATGCGTAGTACACGTCTGGAGCCAAGCCTTCTTGCTTTGACTTCTCGATGGCTTTGGCTGGCAGAGTAATCTTGGGGAAGGCGTACATAGCACCCTGTTGACATAAAGTATACATTTCACGATGGTCACCAAAATGGCCAATGGCTATATATTCGCTACTTAAATATAAACCGGTGCTGCAATGTATGTAAATCTTGCTAGTAAATGTTTTAAATGTGAAAACCGTTTTTAAAACTACAAATAGTCATTTTATTCAATTAGAGAGAATCATTTAATCTTACCTTTTTAATCTATTATCAGATCAGATGATATGACCCACAGATCTAGCAAATTATGTTATTTTATTTCCCTCTTAAGTATCTTTACTCTCCGATTATCTGCGGACATTCATCGATTTACCAACCAGATTTCACAAGTTATTGACAGCCGGGCAGTTAAAGCAGATAAGCAGAAAATATAGAACTCGTATGGAAACAAAGCGGCGTAGGTTCTACCTTCGAACATGGAAAGCATTTTTTTGTTTTTGTTAATTATTTATTACAAATTTCTCGATTTCTACATTCAAAGATGGTCCAAAATTTTGATATATTTGAGGAGTATGATTTGGACATACACCTACGACTTCTGGTCGAGGTCCGTACGCTAGGTCTTGCAGAGTCATTCGTAGCTAAGCTCAAGTTTGGTCAGGTACAGACTGTAGAACTTTCATCCTTATCCTCGCCTCGACGCCTGAAACTGGCTTCTATTAAAAAATTACGAAACTTAAAAATGTTCCCTTAAATATTTCTATGTTTGAAAGAATCAATGTATCAATGTTTGAAAGAAAACATTATTTTTGAGTAAGATAGTTAATAAAACTTACGATACAAATGCGATTCTCCATTTAGAATTTGGACTGCGTGACTAGAGGGTTCTTAAGCAGACTGGAGAAAACACACATATATTGAACGGCCAACAAACCCTAAAGCGTGATTTGTCGAACTGGCAAATCCGAATCTACGGATGATGAAGTATCAATACAATACAACACAAACCTGAACGCGGTTGCAAGTAAAGCCCTCCATCTGGTTGAATGTGTCAGCCACGAGCTCCGCACGCCGTCTGAGGGATTCCAATATTTTGCTTCTTTCTTGTGAAAATAGCTCGTATGAGGGATCCCCTCGCTGTGGTGGTCTAGCCTGAGGATTATAACATGTTTGTGGAACTGGCGGTTTTTGAGACGCCGAAATTGGCCTCACCTTGACATGAAGTGAATTGTCCTATAGTATAGGAACATCCGGGTCAGCCGAAGAGACGACGACCGTTGGAGTAACCGTGTCCTACACTGGCGCACGCGGAAGACCACCCTTCAGTGCAAAAGCAAAAGCAGTAGTTCCGTACCGCTGAGGGCCGGGAGGACTGAAGATACATTGAAGAGGCGTACGTCCAGCAGTGGACGCAATCACGGTGACTGACTGACTGACATAGGAACATGGAAACGTGAACGTTGTTTTTCTGTTCCATACCGAATTAAGAAAAAAACATTTATTATCTACGTCTATGTCTATATTGTCTATGGTTTTGTTTCCATACATGTTCAAAATTTCCAATCCTTTCAATATTGTTCTAAGTTATTAATAGTTTCTTTCAATACCGTGACCTCATTTCATGAGATGGCATATCCTGGGCCAGTAGGTGCACATAAAGTTTGAATAGGTTCCGGTCCATAAAGTGGCCCTCATGTTCAATGAAAAGGCACTCTGACCCAAAAATAAAAGGAAAAGTGGTTTTAATTTTGCCAAGAGTCGGCCTCAGCAGTAATCAATTACGTTCTGTATGATCGTTATACTGAAAATATAATTTGTAAATGATTTTTGCTCCACGGATAATATCAAAAGACCAACGATATCATGGACTGCAAAATATATTGAATAGGTCTGTACTTCCTGGCTAACGACATAAACATACTTGACTGGACGTAATGAATAAAAAGTCATAGATATTTAACACTGATTTCAGTTATAAAGTATCTATTAAGCTTTTTTATTTTTCTCAATTAAATCTCGGTCGATGATGATATGATCTATTGGATCATTTGAAATGTGACTTACTACCAAGGCCATGGTGATCTGGCCGATCGTGGTGGGGCAGCCACAGGCGACTGTCTTGTACAAATGCGTGATAACGGCTGGATCCAAATTGGTGAGTTCGACGTAGCCGCCACGTAGCCCGCACTCGCCCACGTAGCCCTTGCTGCATGACATGAAGGAGGCCAACTCTACCTCCGAGTAGGGAGCTCCCATCTCTTTCAGCACCTATGACAGGTGCTCAAAAAGAATAAAGGATGAATGCATTAATTTATAAATATCAACCATATCAGCGTTAAACGCCAATGATCATGCCTTTCGTAATTTTGCGTGATCTAAGTACGAATACGTTACATGAATTATCAGGATATACGTACATATTATCCAAAACTAAATCGAGTCCATACCTAAAGCAGGATTATAGCAACATGACCGGCATCGGCGTCAATGTGACTAAGATAACCAGAGCCAGAAGCTGGCGATATTCTTCAGGCTCCTTGTCAAGAACAATAAATTTATAGAGGCTGTTAAATTATATATAGTAAATACTTGTGTACCAACATTTTTAACAGCACTGTAGAATGGCTAATAGAAATCTTCGTGCATATCCCGTAAATTCTATGGATGTTTCCTGCGAGAATAGTATTGTGTAGTACTCGGAAATTATTTGCTCCTGAATTCCATTTAGATTTATAGTTTAGAAAAGTATATTTTTAACTCACTTTCTTGAAGGAAAAGAACTTGCTTCCCTCTGCGTAGACATTCTCTTGGTAGACCTCATCGGCGAGTATGAAGAGAGAGTGTTTGTGCGCAAACTTCACGATCTCTTCAATATTCTTTCTTGTCAGTACCTGTAACCAAACAAATTTACCATTCAAATTCCTGAGCCCAAATCCTTGCTTATTCCATCAACATTCAATAGAAAGTACGGAATAGGGTTCAGCGATATGAACTTAGGGAAGAAAGGCGGCCATTGCTGCAGCGACCAGCTAACTTTCTAAACATAGACTCTACAAAATAAGTGATTTTACACATTACATCACGAAGATACTGATGATTTTTAACTTTTTCACGGTATGTGAGAGTGAAAAAAAAATACAAATAGTTTCAGATAGAGGAGTCTCATGTTTGATTATTCTTATTTGATTATGTCTTATTTGAATGTGTCTACTAGGCAGTTAAGTTTATTGATTGTAAACTTGGTTTCAATATTATTAGTGTTTTGGTGAGAATTAAGTAAATATACTTTTTCGTACTAAGCAGGTACGTCGCCTATTCCAAGGAATGTGCTCTTTCTTCAATCAATGTGTCCTTGCTTCACGGTCGATTATACATACATACATGTCACATTCCTTGGTGAGAATTGTTAAGGAGGCAGGTGAAGCGTTATACTTGTAGTTGTATAATTTTATGTTGTATGTACGTGTCTCTGTTTATTCTCCAAATAAAAAAATAAATAAATAAAATAAAAATATATTGATGTGGTATTGAGTAGTCATTATCACATATATTTAATATAGAAATAAAGATATCTAATAATGATACGGCAACTATATTGGTAGGTAACTAATTAGGACACAATTTATGACTAAGTTGTTAAATATGTGCTTTTTTAATAACTAAAATAACTGACTTGGTTGATAGGACTGCGTTGCGAGGTACGCATTTTTTTAAATGTAATGGGATTAACTTTACTCGAGAACAGTTTGCAGTGTTGCATAATACTTCTGCATAATCATTGTGTGATAACATATCCAGTCCCTCCGCAAATCTATTAAGGAATTCAGGAATCATCGCCAAGTTAGCTTTCCTTGGGTCACTGTGCCTTAGTTACAATTTAAAATACCTCCAAATTTACTAGTTCTTCCTCTACTTTGATTACGGGTTCTTCCCTGGTGACACTAATTATATATTTATTAAAATAGTATTATTTTAATGGGATTAACTTTACTCGAGAATAGTTTGCAGTGTTGCATAATACTTCTGTATAATCATTGTGTGATAACATATCCAGACCCTCCGCACAACATATTAAGGAATTCAGGAATTCTCGCCAAGCAGGCTTTCTTTGGGTCACTGTGCCGTGGTTACAATTTAAAATACCTCCAAATTTACTAGTCCTCCTTTTACTTTTATGACGGGTTCTTCCCTGGCAATACCAACAACAACATAAACAACAGTTTGTAAACCTGGCCGGTCGGGTTCCCAGGGTTGATGACGACTATAGCTCTGACGGCCGAGTACTCCTGCGCTCGCTGTAGCGTCATCTCCAGTTCCTGCTCGCTGAGTGCCCAGTTGTCGGCCTCGTCCAGTAAGTAGCCCGCTTGCTCTATGCCGTACTCGGTCAAGGTGGCCGAGTACAAAGGGTACTGAGGTATTGGAATCATTATACCTGCGGGGTAAACATATAACATGTTTTAATTTTCCCAAATTATTTGAGTGTTGTTGCATTCACGGGTTTCACGTGTATGCTGTTTTTGTTACCGGATATAGATCGCTCTACACATTTGTCTATTTAGATGATAGGAAAAAAAGTCCATGGTCCAGACTGGACTATCCAACACGGACAATTTTCACTGAAGGTGCAACGAAATTGTATTGAAAGTGGGTGGATATATCCTTCAAGCTAATTAGTAGTGCAATCTTCTGTTTTGGATGTGTTTGTATCATGAATATTTTTGTGGTGCAAATGAACATTTCAGGCTTTGTGTAGCCTTGTTAATTTAAAGGGTGTGATGCATTAGAAGAAATGAGTAAGTAGGAGTGGTTGCCACGGACAGACCGACAGACATATATAGGGTTTCAAGGGCCCAGGGATCTTCCGGTGGTTCGTTGTAATTTAATTAGGCTACAAGATATCCAGGTGGTTACGCCGGTGTATAAAGTGTGATGTGTAGAGGAGGGATCTCATGAATGTACTTGGTGGCAGCTCTGCAGCGTGTGGGGGAGGCTGTTCACAGGTTGGGAATGGGTGAATTTGTAGGGAATCGATGAATAGCGAATTAACAGACTACAGTAGGTACAAAAAAAGATGTAATAAATTATAGACCATTTGAGGCACAAAACACAAACAGACACTCAAAAATACACCCTGGCATTGTCCTATTTAAGACACCTACAAATTAAGAAAATTGGGCTGTGGCGATCTAACCATCTACCTAAAATAGCCTATATTTAGAAGCACAAAGAAGACTATAAATAATTAACAAACAAGGCGGTGTTCTAACACGGCCTTAGCCTAACCTAATATCCAAATGGCCGGGGTTCCATGCCGGGAGCTCGGGGTGGGTCCGAGGTCGTGCGTAGTCGAATGGGCGGTGTTCTGCTTCAATGGGTGGTCCTGATAGACGCTCTTTGCGGTTTCATCGTAGATTTCTACGGGGGGGGCTGGCGTTAGAGTATAGGTACCGTGCGGGGATCCAGCAGGCGTACGGCGACGCTGTGGTGGTGGGTCTACGTGTTGAAGATGTCGGACCGGCGACTGTGACAGGGCACGGCGGAAGCTGTGGCTGCTGGTCCACGGGCTGAAGACATCGGAAGGCGTGGGTGTGGCCTCGAAGTAGATCACGCCCGGCTGCTCACACGGATACGGAACACGGCGGCACGGCGGGCGCACCGATATTCGCGAAGGGTGGTACGCGGACAGCTCAACCAACTTTGGGAGCGAAAGTTTTCACGTTTTTGTTAATGTCGCCTGACTCCGCGGCCTCGGGACCCGCACTCGTCGGAGCACGTGGCGCGACCGTGCGTCTCAAGGTGCTGCCCGCTTCTGCCCGTGTCCCGCGGGCGGCGCGGCGGAGGATTGCCGCGTGTTTCGACATTCCCAATCGGCGTCGCTAAGGCCCCAGTGGCGAGATCCGGTGCAGCATCTCGCTTGCACCTTGCTGGGAGCGCTGCTGTTGCGTCCTTGTCTTGTGTCTAACGAATTTAACTCAAACGGCGCTGTTTGTGCACCAGTGCCGAGATCCGGTGCAGCATCTCGCTCGCACCTTGCTGGGAGCGATGCCGTTGCGTCCTTGTCTCGCACTCAATGCAAAAAGATAATCTCGCCCCTGGTATCGTTACGTCATAAGGCGGCGCGGCGGACGCTACAATACCCGGTTACTTAAAAAACAAAAAAAAACAAGCAAAAAAAAAAAAAGAATTTAAGTACCCTAGACATTTAACAAAGTGACCAGAATGTCACAGTGACTATAACATTAATTGCTGAACTATAATTGACAGTGCAAAAGTAATAATTAATACTGAAGCTAACCAAAATGTTACTAATGATAATCTTTACATCAATGTGATATCGATTGGCAAAACTGTTTTAAATTTCTAGACATTCAACAGGTTTACAATACTATAAGCCAAGCCCAATGGAATGCTAAAACATCTAAATGACAACAGAAATAGAATTAATATCGAACACAGTGTTATGACATTAACATATAAGTAACATTTTTATCAATCAGTAAAATATTTACACACATGTACAAGCTAACACATATTTACAATCCTATGGAAGCCACAGCCCAATGACTTATATCCTTTAAGTTGACTTTCATTATTAATAAAAAGTATAAGACGAGTATGAGAAGAAACATTATTAGCCGAAATTATATTCATGAATGTCTTTTTTTTTTTAAATAAAAACAAGAAAAGCAAGGCATAAAGAGAACAAGTTGTGTCCTTGAGTGTACTTTCAATAATAAGGAAAATTGAGATACGTATAAAAATAAACATCACTAAAGAAGTTGTATCTATGAGTGTACTTTCGATAATAAGAATTAAGACAAATAATTTAAGAAAAAAAAAAAAACATCAATAAAGGAAGTTTTGTCCTTGAGTGTATTTTCAATAATAAAAATTAAGACAAGTATGAGAAAACATTATTAAGCGAAGTTGTGTCCACCAGCATTATTAAAGCGATAGTAGGAACCACTGTGTGTTCCGGACATTATATTTCTAACATTCCGTATACTTTCTAAATACTATAATGTGTCTAGCGACATCCTACTTAAGATGTGTCACTCTGAACGCGAACTAACTAACTAACTAACTAACTAACTAAGTACCTACGCTTAAGTATTTTAATTGTATTTATATAATTAGCATGTTTATATCTTAATACAATTTGAATTTTCTCAAAATCCGTGTTTAATTTTGTCTTTCCGAGAGTTTATATGTTCAGTGGCTCACTATGCCATATTTATTTAGAGTTCCTACTCTTATTGGTCGCTATTGTGCGCCTATAAATTAATTTTAAGTTTAAACTAAAATTAGCAATATTTACAATTGTACAATTAATACGAAAGTTTTACCAACACTCACGAACGCGTTTTGAGACACATGAAATGATTTGGCAAATAAGACTCAGCAGTCTTCAAAATGGTTTACATTAACCGAATAGAATCCTATGGGAAACGTCATTAACATTTAACCCGTAGACGCTCAAAATCCAAAATAATAAGTGCCTTTTTATAAGGGACGCTTTATAAATGTCATATCCTTGTTCTTACCTAGAGTAAATTTTATCTAAATACGACTTATAAGTATTTTTATATACAGGTATGTACAGAGAACATGTGTTGGGAGGGTATGGTTGTTTGGAACTTAAAACTAAATAATGCAACCCAACCAGTCTTATTATGCCGACTTAACATAAAAAACTGGTTGTAATTGGTGAGCCTCAGAGTGAGAACTCGTAAAACCCCTTCAGATCAAGACACGCGAACTGTCTCGTGTCTCATCTTGGCCCTAGGTAGGTGCCTAGTGCACCGCCTGTCGAGAAGCGTTAAATGGGGTATGGCCTGCACCTAGAGATTCTATAGAATTTTGCCCCCCTCATGGGAGGCGGCATCTATCACGAAATACACCATTATGTGTTTTCAGCTGAACGTGTCTGACGCGACGTGTTGCCCGTTACAGTACACTATAGCTGTTAAAAGAAAAAAAAAAGAAAAGAGAAAAAAAAATAGAGAATAACCAAAAGAACTAACATAAAATAAAGCGCGGTGAATGCGCTGTATGCCTTGTCTACGTAAGTGACTCGGTTGAGACCACTTACTAGTGACAGAGGACAGATATGGGGAAAAGGGTAGGAACCACTTGCTTACATCATCATTCACTTATCCTGTCGTATCCTTTCTTTTAAATTATCTATCATACTGGGTTGGGTGAGGTGGTTGGTGTTAGGGTGGGAGGGCGCAAGCTTGCTAGGGAATAGGGTGAGGGGTGAGGTTAAGTGAGGTGGAGGTAAAAGAAAGAAAGAGAAGAAAAAAAAACCCGACGAACGCGAGGCTGGTTTGCTTCGCGGACGTCTGTGAAAGACCCTAACCTAACTAAGAATTTGTCGAACTGATTTTAACGGATTCGAACAATGTGGGGTGTAGATAAGGCTTATATTTATATGGAGGTTCTACAACCGCCTCCAGCTGTGACGACACAAGAGTGACCGTACACATAAGTTTGAGAGATAAGGCTTTATTTTTGCTACGCAGGATTCTCAACAAACCGTCCTGCGGGATATTTTGAATAAGGCTTGGGCGTTTAACGTGCGTTTCAAAAATACCATAAAAAACCGCGCACCGGTGAGTCGATAAGGCTTCAATTTATAACAAAGAACGTTAACTCGACCGCGTTCCATATCGCCCAGGACACACGTGTACCCAATAGTACATTGTGACACAAGCACATTTTTTAAAAGACCAAATATATATATTTTTTTTCAAAGACAACATTTTCCAAGAACAAGACATATACTAAAACTTAAATAAACATACCAAAACGAATCTAACCTAAGTACTGTGTCGGCATGATTTGTGACCGAACACCTAGATGCGGGATAAGGCTTAGATTTATAACACGGATTCCCACGTAACCGTCCGTGAGCAAGGATAGGGCTTTTTATTTATTAACGTGAATTCCCTTGCCAATACCGTTCACGGGATATTTTTTCAATAAGGCTTTAGATATTAACGTGCGTTCGAAAAATATTCCAAAAAAACAACCGCGCACGACCGACCCTAACCTAACTATTGGAGTATAGCTTGTTTTACTAAAAAAACTTCTCCAAGAATTACCGTCATCCATGTATCCCTTGACACCTGGCTCCTTTTTAGGGCGTGTGACACAAGATACAATTTAATAGAGAATTTAACCATTTAAAAATTTTGTAACTTATTGTTACTTAAAGTTATTGTTTAAATTTATGACCAAATATATCAAAGAAATGCAAACCAGTTCAACAAAAGTTTTAATTAATTTTTTTTTTAGTATTTAATAATATCACTCACATGTATTAGGCCTGCCTTGGAACCATCCATGTTGCCCAAAATGTATGTATTTTCAGATTTTTTCTCAAGGACCACAGATTTAATAAAACGAGGGGCTAATTTATTTGAAAAGAATTTAGCGGCGTCCGATTGAACATGGGATCGACGCCAGACTATGTCACCTACATTGAAATGTATCACTGAACGACGAAGGTTGTAGCGTTTGGCATTAGCTTGATATGCTTGAGTCAGGTTCGCTTGGATTTGATGAAAAACGCTTGCCAATGATTTTAAGCTAGTGGTCCATTCGTCGCGACCATCGATAATTAACTCCTCTAATTTAGTGAAATCTGCAAATTTATGGAATCGACCATCGAAGATGAGTTCTCTACCTGTCATTACAAAATTGGGTGAAAACCCATGGGCTAAGCTGACATGGCTATTTAAAGCTGCCTGAATCTTAGGTAAATTTTTAGTCCAGTTTCTATGGTCTGTCTCAACATAAGAAGCAATGGCTAATTCAATGGTACGATTGTGTCTTTCCACTGGATTGTTTTGTGGGAAATAGACACAATTTTTGAAAAATTTAGGGATATTATACCTTTTTAAAAGTGCCTGAAACTCGTTAGAGACGAACTGCACGCCATTATCACTTATCATACAATATGGCACGCCATAGACTAGGAAAATCTCATTTTCAATGAATTTAATTATTGACTTACTATTGGCTTTTCTAAGTGGGCATAACCATACAAATTTGGAGAAAATGTCAACTACAGTAAGCAAGTATGCGTGTCCTGAATAAGACCTCGGCAGAGGACCAATGAGATCGCAACTTAATGTTTGCATTGGAGCGTAGACCTTCTTCTGAAATAACATTTTACCATGGGGTAGCTGATTATTAGCTTTAAATGCCAAACAAACTTCACACGAACTTAAGATTGATTTGATTGAAGGAAACATGTTGGGCCAGTAATAATTCAGTTGTAACTTTTTAAAACATTTAAATGGGCCAAGGTGTGCCGATAGAGGGCTCTCGTGAGTAGCAGTTACTAGCTGTTTAATATGGTCAGCGGGAATAACTTCTTTCCATGAAAATGAATTTAAAAGATTGAATTTAGGTTTGCAAAAACGAAAGAGCTTATCGTCTTCCAACCCAAAGTTCGGGTAACTAGCGGGTGATTTTTGTATACTATTTTTTATTTTCAAAAACCACTCATCAGTTATAGGAACGTTTGGGTTGGATGAGTTTACACTTTCGATCTTAATACGTGACAACGCGTCCGGGACAACATGGAGTTTGCCTTTCTTGTGGACGATATCAAAGGAGAATTGCGAGAGCCTAGTAGACCAACGGGCGAGCCTGCCCGTGGGGTTCTCGAGTTTATATAACCATTTCAAGCTTTCATGGTCAGTCACAATCGTGAAATGAGTTCCTTCTAGGTAATGTCTAAAATGTGTGGTAGCTTCCACAATACTAAGTAATTCCCTTTCGGTGGTAGAAAAACCTTGCTCTTGTTTTGTTAGCGTTCTCGAATAGTAAGCTACGGGGTGTTCCTGAAAATTTGCGTCCTTTTGTACAACTGCTGAACCAATTCCCACTAAACTTGCATCACAGTGGAGGAAAAAGGGGGCTTCAAAATTGGGAACACATAAAACTGGGGCTGAAGTGAGGGCGGATTTTAATTTTACGAAGGCTGCCTCTGCCTCAGGTGTCCAATTAAATTTTGAATATTTTTCAGAGATGGAACTTGTGAGATTGGACAGGGGCGCCGCAATAGTAGAGAAATTTTTGATGAAACGGCGGTAGTAGGAAGCTAGTCCTAAGAAACTGCGTACATCTTTGACACATTTGGGTGTTGGAAAGTTTTTCACTGCCTCCACTTTGGCTGGGTCAGTCTTTAAGCCGAACTCGTTTATAACGTAACCAAGATATTTCAGCTCAGATTTTAGAAATTCACACTTCTTTAGGTTAACTGTTAGGTTAGCGAAATGTAAACGTTCGTAAACTTTGTCAAGGTAAGAAATATGGTCTGCAAAATTGTTGGAAATTATAATTAGGTCGTCTAGATAACCAAACACATGGTCATCGAATTCTGCACCTGGTAGTAACGCATCGACCAGGCGCTGTAAATTCTGGGGTGCGTTAGATAGCCCAAAAGGGACCACCTTAAATTGTAATAAGCCTCGGCCCTGTGAGATAATCGCTGTCTTTTCCTTAGCCGATTCTGCCAGAGGGAGCTGAAGAAATGCCTTAGATAAGTCAATGGAAGAAATATATTTTGCGTCCTTTAAATTATCAAGAATGTTATCTATGCGAGGGAGAGGATAACTACATTTTTTTGTAACAGCGTTTAGTTTACGAGAGTCCATGCAAAGGCGGAAGGAGTTGTCCTTCTTGGGTACTACTAACACAGGACTGGCCCAGGGTGACGATGATGGTTCCAGAACATCCAAGTCTATCATTTCATCTATTAATTGGTCCACTAACTTTTGTTTGTAGGGTGACATGCGATAGAACCTTTGTTTGATTGGAGGACCTTCCGTATCAATTTCATATTCAAGAAGATGCGTTCGACCTAGGCCACATTTTTCAAAAGATATGGACTCAAACTTTTCTATCGTTTTATTTAATATTAATTGTTCATCTGGAGAAAGTTTACAATTACTCGAGTTAGAAATAGAATGCAGCTGTTGCGCGTTAGAAACAGAATGCGGGGGCTGTGCGCTCTGAGCGCGATGTGTGGCATTGAGCGCTCCGGAAGAAGGCTTGGTTTCACCGACCGACGCGAGCGGCACGTACGTAGGGAGGGTGGGCGGGGGAGAATTCGGCCGATACGCTTTGCGTTCTAAGACATCTATTGACTCTTGCACAGAAGCGACGGCTATTTTGCGGGCCGACTTAATGTCCGGGTTATTATTAGACGGAATGTCGTCCAAAGCTAACAATAACTTAGTAAGTGATTCATCCAACAACTTATAATGTTTGCTCGAACGGGGGCTGTTAAAGCTAGAAATTTTACTTTTAATGATATCTAAGCTGGAAATAATATCTTTAATTTTTTTAATGGCCCCATCAATGTTTAATGAAGAAATCTGAAATTCTGACGGAATGGAGAAAGTGATTTTTTTATTTATACAGCCGGAAATTTTTTTTGATAGACCGGACTTTTCCCAAAATTCTGTGCCTAAAATGCAATCAGATTTAATTTCTGGAATAACTTCAAAAGTAAGTGGAATTTCAATGCCGTCGACCACGATATTGCAATGGATTGAGCCTGGACTAAATTGTTTAGTCCCGTCTGCCGTAGAGGCGGAACAAATTTTGGACTTGTCTAAAGTATATCCCATATTCAGTATTTCAAGATGTGAATTATTACCAAACACATTTATCTCGGCTCCACTATCTAATAGAGCTGTAAAATCCTTATTATTTAACTTGAAATGAACGTAAGGCCTCCTATCGCCATGTTGGTTTGATAGCACCGGGCTAACTTTCGGAAAGTCATGAACAAATTTTAACCAGTCATGCCATTCTTCCGAGGAGGTATAAGTCGCCGGTGCGTTTACCCGTTTTTTGTATGAGAAGCGGAAGATTGAGGGGGAGATGGGGGGGCCTCGATCGCTCGAATATTGTTATGCGGCAGCTCGCGCGCGCTATCGGCGTAGTTCGATGAGTGAAAGTGAGTCGCCGGGGGGTGACTCGCGTTCGGAAAATAAGGTCGGTATTGCTGACCCCTAGGGCGGTAAGAGTTATTGTATTGGCCTGAATAGACTGGCCTAAAACGAGGATATTGACCGCCATTAAAATTGTTATTGTTGGCGTTGTTAATATAAGTTGGAGGATTCTGTTGCCTAACACTAAATTGGCCTGCATTATTGTTATACCACGGCGGGTATTGTTGTCCGCTGCGTTGGTGTGACGCTTCAGCACGAGATGTGAACCGAGAGTGGGGCTGAGGCGTAGACCTCGAATTTTGGTTACCTTTCGCGGCACATGTGGGACAATTTTTGGACGTGACATTTAGCTTGCCGCAGTCAAAGCAGATAGGTATTAAAATATTCGGGCAGTTTTTAAAAGAATGGCCCGTATTTTTACATTTGAGACAAGCGTTTGCGTTTGAAGTCGACACTGTCTCGGCTTTAGGAATATAACTGTTAACTTTGGACACCTCTGATTTGATATTACTGAAGGGGGCCTCATTATTAAAACGTTCAATTTTCTTACCATACGCCAGAAGGTCGCAAGTATTTTTAATCGTACCGTAAATCAGACATTGATTGTACTTAGGTAACATATTTCGTTTTATTATTTCGAAAAGCATGATATCGGAAATTTGACCCTTGATTTTATTTGCCAAATCATTCACATCTGTTACAAAATCTGACAACTTCTGGTTAGGTTTTTGTTTTAACGAGCGAATACGGGATTCCGTGTCGAAAACGTAGTCGATATTATCGTACTCCTCTAACAAGGCTTTCTTAAGCTGGTCCCAATTCGCAACTCCATCCCTCACGGTACGGAACCATTTCAAAGCAGTGCCCGACAACAAATCAATGAAACATCTCAGTACGATGTCATAGTTAGATTTCCGCGCATAAGTAAGCTCTTCGACACGGGCAATGAATTCACGTACATCTGTTTCACCACTATATTTTAGATTCCAGGACGATAAGTTGTAGTAATGTTTGTTGAACACACAATTTTCGTGGAGACCTTCTGGTTTTACCACGGTACTTGAAGATGACTGGTTGGAATCGTTATCCAAGGAAAAAAAACTGGGTCCATAATCACCACCACTACGTGTTACAACATTAACCTCCGACTGTGAGTTTATGGATTGATTGTCATACATCATTAATTGGTCCTCTGGCATGTCAATGCACACGGAATGGTCCTGGCTTTCCATTTTGTAGTACCTATAATAACTTACTTAAAATGAGTTAAAAAAAAAATTACGTAAATTTCCGTTAACGCGACACGCGACTAGATCGAACGAGACGAAAGCCTGATAACTACAGATTAAGGTTTGTTTTAACGAGTGATTAACAATAAGCACGTAGTTAACCTGACTTCCAAATATAACCTACGTGTTCAACGCAAGAGAATAAAGCGAGAAGAAAAAAAATTTCACACACGTTATTTACACACACAATACATAAGCATCAAGAACACATAAAATTATACACTTAAATGAAACAGCACATTTCAGTTTTTTATATTTCGTTGTTTCATACTAACCCAAGAAGTTCCGGATCGCGGGACTGGCCGGTCGCGTGCTCACGTGCTCGCGATTTGTCCACGCGCAACGTGCTATAAGCTATATTTATAAGAAATGAGAGAAAGACAAAGAATATGCTCTGCTCTCGGCTTCCAATATATGATGACCTAAAAACCTAAGGAAACAGTGCACACCTATAAGAGCGAGAGTTACCGCCTTCGTGCGCTATTGCAAGACTCGATATTCTAAAATGAAATAACGTGCGTAAGTACCTATATACCTATTACGTTGGTGGACACAACTCGTTATTGACACATTTAATATTCAGTTTTGTTAATTCGCTATTTGCTTACCGTCAGGGCTGAAATGGAGAGTTAATTTGTAGTGTATAAAACAAGTGAGGCGTACCATAATAAAATAAATATAATTAATATATACAAATAGGAAATTAAAATAAACCAGTTCGGGTGCCAATTGTAGCCTTGTTAATTTAAAGGGTGTGATGCATTAGAAGAAATGAGTAAGTAGGAGTGGTTGCCACGGACAGACCGACAGACATATATAGGGTTTCAAGGGCCCAGGGATCTTCCGGTGGTTCGTTGTAATTTAATTAGGCTACAAGATATCCAGGTGGTTACGCCGGTGTATAAAGTGTGATGTGTAGAGGAGGGATCTCATGAATGTACTTGGTGGCAGCTCTGCAGCGTGTGGGGGAGGCTGTTCACAGGTTGGGAATGGGTGAATTTGTAGGGAATCGATGAATAGCGAATTAACAGACTACAGTAGGTACAAAAAAAGATGTAATAAATTATAGACCATTTGAGGCACAAAACACAAACAGACACTCAAAAATACACCCTGGCATTGTCCTATTTAAGACACCTACAAATTAAGAAAATTGGGCTGTGGCGATCTAACCATCTACCTAAAATAGCCTATATTTAGAAGCACAAAGAAGACTATAAATAATTAACAAACAAGGCGGTGTTCTAACACGGCCTTAGCCTAACCTAATATCCAAATGGCCGGGGTTCCATGCCGGGAGCTCGGGGTGGGTCCGAGGTCGTGCGTAGTCGAATGGGCGGTGTTCTGCTTCAATGGGTGGTCCTGATAGACGCTCTTTGCGGTTTCATCGTAGATTTCTACGGGGGGGGCTGGCGTTAGAGTATAGGTACCGTGCGGGGATCCAGCAGGCGTACGGCGACGCTGTGGTGGTGGGTCTACGTGTTGAAGATGTCGGACCGGCGACTGTGACAGGGCACGGCGGAAGCTGTGGCTGCTGGTCCACGGGCTGAAGACATCGGAAGGCGTGGGTGTGGCCTCGAAGTAGATCACGCCCGGCTGCTCACACGGATACGGAACACGGCGGCACGGCGGGCGCACCGATATTCGCGAAGGGTGGTACGCGGACAGCTCAACCAACTTTGGGAGCGAAAGTTTTCACGTTTTTGTTAATGTCGCCTGACTCCGCGGCCTCGGGACCCGCACTCGTCGGAGCACGTGGCGCGACCGTGCGTCTCAAGGTGCTGCCCGCTTCTGCCCGTGTCCCGCGGGCGGCGCGGCGGAGGATTGCCGCGTGTTTCGACATTCCCAATCGGCGTCGCTAAGGCCCCAGTGGCGAGATCCGGTGCAGCATCTCGCTTGCACCTTGCTGGGAGCGCTGCTGTTGCGTCCTTGTCTTGTGTCTAACGAATTTAACTCAAACGGCGCTGTTTGTGCACCAGTGCCGAGATCCGGTGCAGCATCTCGCTCGCACCTTGCTGGGAGCGATGCCGTTGCGTCCTTGTCTCGCACTCAATGCAAAAAGATAATCTCGCCCCTGGTATCGTTACGTCATAAGGCGGCGCGGCGGACGCTACATTTGTCAAGAAATGAAGAGGTGGCCTAGGTCTCTTTCACAACTCTTGGCGCGATCGGTTTCTAAACGGGTGACTATTTTTCGACTGTTGAGGCCCTGGTTCGGATTCCACGTTTAACTTGAGGTCCCTTCCTAACTTACTTAGTGGTAGGGTTAATCCCGCAAATAAAGATGGTCGAAATGGCAATGACGGCTATGCGTATTTTTCGTCCAGTTCGTAAACAAGAAATAAAAAATTAGGTATGAATATGCAAGGTAGAAATAGAAAAGAGGTGTGTTGAGCTCATATCTTGGCAATAGGTGTGCCATCTATGTCCACTTCCATAACCAAGCGTTACAATGATGCCACACGTCGTCGCCCTATGAGGGGGGTAATCACTATTTGGCTTGTCTTAGACGTGATCGATTAAGACTTTGAGCAAGGTCCGGATATCGGCAGAAAAGTCAGCTGTCAGCCAGCCAGGTGTCCTATCAGCTGGCGGGCCGATACTCAGGTGGCGGCTCAATGGGATTCGCGCAGCTTCGCCGTACTAACTCGTGGCACTAATACTCACTTCTGGGCTTGCCAGCTGGCGGGCAACTAGTTTTGCCGCTCCAAATACTTCGCGCTGCGCCACCGTAATGGCTCGTGGCAGATATTATTCACTAAGGGGCTTGCTTTAATGCGGTTGGTAAAGAGTTTGACTAGCGCCCGGATGCTAGCTGACGTGCCCGCTGCCAGCCAGATGTCATGCCAGCTAGCGGGCACGTCGTTTTGCCGCTCCACATACTTCGTGCGGCGTACTATCTCGTGGCAGGTAGTACTCACTACTGGGCTTGCCGTCGACGCGGTTGATAAAGAGTTTGAGTAGCGCCCGGATGCCGGCAGACGCGCCAGCTGTCAGCCAGATGTCCTCCCAGCTGGCGGGCACGTTGTCCCGCCTCTCGACGTACTCCGCGCAGCGTCTCCGCACCAGCTCGAGACCTATTGGTGCCGTGTATGAACCAACCGATCCGCCCCTGTAACCAATGAAGGAAGTGATTGGTATGCACGGCAGAGTGACGGAGACTGCGAACGAATCTTTCCTTTTCACAGAATGTCAGAAAAACTGATTGCTTTACACTTGACTTCCATTCTGCCACCGACCTGCATAGCTTAGCATACTGGAGAAAACGTCGCTTTGATGAGGTGATGCTGAATCCTCGACGTAACCGAATGATCGACCAACTTCAACTTGCCATACGAATGGCTTCCGAACGGAATGGACAAAGAAAGGAGATGCGCTCGATTTCGTTTCTCCACCGTAAGGTCAAAGTGACCATATTGTATGGGAATCCGGCGACGCGTCGTATGCCACACAGTCGAATCATGCCAACCGCGCGAATGTGCTACCAAAATGCGTTCGTCAAGTCAGTTCACACCCACACAAACCCTCTAATACGTATGCGCCTATGTTTGCACGTTACATGTACTTTATAGTTGGGTTGGTAGTTTTTGAAAAGTGGAGACAGCGGGTCTCATAGAAAGCGCGCTAGATGCTGTATCTTCTTCATTCTCAGAAAGATAATCTAATAAGTGGTGCGTGAAATATGTACCCAGACCTGGCATGCAAGCTACGAGCCGCTCGATCTATAGTTACTTCTGTTTACACGACACGAATGATTTCTAAGGGGCCTGGATTTGGGCATTCTCCTTTTACGAAAGTAAAAGAAGAAAGTTTATGTCTGTATCTGTTAAATGGTAGTATCCATGTTTCTTTTTTTTATTACTTTTTTCGTTCTTAGCTTTTTCTCGTAGGTATACATGAAGAAGTTTGCTAGATTACCTACACACAGTGTGAGAGGATCTCCTTTGCTCTGTTCGTGACGTCTGCAGGGAAACCTGCCGAGTCCATCAGGGGAGGATACAGCACCGAAGAAATGACCTGGAAGCATAAGAAAAAAACGCTCATTATTCAAATCTACAGTTCCATGAAATAACACAAAATGACTACGTTGACTTAATGCAAAAGTCAAATGAAAGTGATTCACCCATCCATGTGAGTTCTATGATTACAGCAGCTGTTCGAAAACCTATGCGACATATTCTGTGTAGCGGCAACTACTGTGTTAAACTTTAAATTTACATTACAAAAGTAATATATTTATTTAATTAGGATGTTTAGCGGAGGTTTGTTCCAAATGTCAACCAGGTGTTCCTTGGCCCAATTGGACCAAAAACCGTAGATATAATTTTGTTGTACACCTTAAAACAAATCTCAGTCCATACCTACACCTAAACATACCATATTGTTGTTTATTGTTTCGGAATAATTACCATGCAGGCATAGAAACATTTCATTATAAATAGGTACACACACAACATTTCATTATAAATAGGTACACACAACATTTCATTACAAATAGGTACACACATCACTTAAGCCGACGAATAATTTTTTACATACAATAAGCACAACAAGTAATACTATTCTTATATTTAATCTTCTAAGTTATCCTTATTTATTATAATTAAAATATTCACTGAGAGAGTAGAAAGGATTATCTAATAGGAATTCTTTAAGTTTATTTCTAAATAGGTTAGTTGAGTCTGCACTCTTTATTTCATTCGGTAGTCTATTAAATATGTTAATTGATTGGTAGATAGAACTTTGTTTTAGAACTTTGTTTCTTTATTTTGCTCTTTGCTTGCGGTAGTTCAAGCTTATTTCTGTCTCTTAAGGAATAGTACAACTGGACGCCTTGTTTGGGCAGATTTGGAAGATTTATAAAAGTATTAGTGCACAAAATAAGATATATAAATTAATCACAGTACATATTTTCAATTCTCTAAACAGTGGTCTACAGGTCGCATCCCATTTGGAGCCATTGATGATTCTAATGGCCTTTTTCTGTAATTTTAATACTTTTGCTACACCCGGGCTTGCTCCCCAGACTTCAAGGCCGTATCTTACTACCGATTCAATATTAGAAAAATAGACTAGTTTTAGGGTTTTAATAGTAGATGTTTTCTTTAGCGATTTAAGGGCGTAACATGCACTTGCTATTTTTTTAGAAACATTTTCCGTGTGGTATTTCCAATTAAGGTTACTGTCTACAACCACGCCTAAAAATATCATAGTTTCCGTTCTTTCTAATGGAAAATTAGATATATCTTCATTCTTATTTAAATTAATATTTTTCTTTCTATAAGTTATATATTGACTTTTACTTTTGTTTAGTTTTAAATTGTTACACTCAAACCAGTACGATAATTCATGCAGTGTTACTTTAAGACTTTCGTGTAATTCCTGTAATGTTTTTCCCCAGGCTGTACAGCTGGTATCATCTGCATATAAGTAAACATCACATTTAGTTAAATTACTGGGAAGATCATTAATAAAGATTAAAAATAATAGCGGGCCAAGAACAGATCCTTGAGGGACACCATACTTAATGAGTTTTAGTTCTGATTGTACATTAATTTTTTCACAGTTCTGGCTGTGATAGCTTACTTCAACATACTGTTTTCTATTAGTTAAGTATGATTTGATCAACTCTAACGTTACTCCTCGAATCCCATAATATTCGAGTTTTTTTAACAAGATGGTATGATCTACGGAGTCAAAAGCTTTGCTCAAATCACAAGACAAGCCCGCACATTTGTATCCTATGTCAAATTTCTCGGTAACATTGTTAATTAATTCTTTAATTGCCATTTCTGTTGATTTGTTCTTTCTGTATGCGTATTGCTTATCTGTTAAAATCTTATTTTTCTCTAGGTAAGTAAATAGTTTTTTCGCCAATAGTTTTTCAAATACTTTAGTTATTGGTGATAGTATTGATAGTGGTCTATAATTTGAGACATTATGTTTATCACCTTTTTTAAATACGGGTATAATTTTCGCTATTTTTAATTCATCCGGGTAGCTTCCTTTTTCGATACAGGTATTGAATACTTCAGTAAGTGGTGCACTAAGTATGCCAGCATTTTCTTTTAAGATGTCAGATCTTATTGCATCATACCCCACACTGTTGCTATTTTTTAATCTTTTGATTGCATTATATACTTCTTTGACTGTGAAATAGCTGAGATAAAAAGATTTGATGGTCTGTACACTGTGTTTATGTAGCAAGTTTAGGTATTTGGTGTCAGAAATGGGGATTACAGGCTGGCCAACATTTACATAAAAGTCATTGAAGTACCTAGCGACATCTCTAGAATTAGTCAACTCGGTATTTTTATTTAGTAATGTGATATTTGTCTTTTTTATAACATTAATTTTATTGGTTCGTTTTTTCACTATTTTCCATACTGTTTTGATTTTATTTTTTGATTCTAATAAATTTCTTTCATCAGTAACAATTTTTGCTGTTGTTAATGTATTTTTAAGTATTCGCCTATACTTTTTGAAAAAGAGAATCTTCTCGTCTGTGGATTTTTTTCTTAAATCTAATAATAATTCACGTTTCCTCTTAAATGAAGTCATGAGGCCTTTTGTAATGAACGTAGTGGCACTTTTACGAGTTTTTTTTCTTTTCATTGGGAAAATTTTATTTACAGTGGCTTTAAGTAACTCATAGAAATTAGTAAATTTGTCTGTATAATGATTGTTAATTAAATTAAGTTCTCCCCAGTTAATTTTTATTAATTTTTCCTTAAACAATATTTTATTTTTATAGCTATAATTATTAGTATAAATATAATTTATAGGTTGTACATTAATTGTTTTTTCATTTTTAATTTTTAATAAAATGGCATCATGATCTGAAATATCACATTCGAAAATACAGGATTCTAAATTATTCTCATTCAAATTCGTCAATATATTATCAATAGTTGTAGCGGACTTATTATTCTTACGCGTGGGTTCATTAATAATATGCTTTAGGTTGTGACTCTTCATAAACAACATAAGATGCTTATACCCCTTAGATTTCTTGTCCATAACATTTATATTAAAATCACCCAAAATTACAATGTTTTTTAAATGTTTTTCATTAATCAATCTACTCAATACATTACAAAAAAGCTCAAAATCTGTGGACGATGTTGACCTGTATATCGTAAGTACATTAATATATATGTTAGATAGCATTTTCAGTTGTATACCTACTAATTCTATGTTTTTTTCTATATTATATGTATTTAAATCGATTACATTGTAAACCTCAATATCATCTCTACAATATATGGCAGTGCCACCTCCTTTGTATAGTTCTCTACATTGTGCCGTTGCTATTTTATAGTTATTTATACATAGGTGTTCACATTCATTTTTTTCTAGCCATGTTTCACAAAAGCACAAAAGTGCAGGTATTATGTTAAACTCTCGGCATAAGTATTCCATAAACATTTCTATTTGCAATACTTTATTTCTAATGCTTCGCACATTTAAAAGCAGTATGCTTACCTTACTACATTGTGATTTATGTGATTTCACATCATTTCCTAACGAATATTGCCCTGATGGCATACTTTGTGAAAATAAGGGTCACTATTGTAGTATTTTTCATTCATTTCAATCAGGACATTTTTCAAACCATTTACAATTTTGTGTTTTCCTTGTGTATTGAGGGATATTCCATTTCTACTATAGTCTTTAGATGTAATTTCTTTGTTTGTATCCAAAATGTATAAATTATTATTATTATTAAACATTTTTAAAATTTCAAAATTTAGTTTGTATACATAGTTGTTGTAGGATAGTCCATTTCGACACTCAATACTATGCGGAACGGTGCACATAATAACATTAGTGTGTTTTAATTTATCTACAGCCGCTTTCAATTGAAACACAACATTCATGACATTTTCCACTTCATACTCACTGCCACCGCACATGATCACTACACAGTCCTTCAGTGTGTAGCTTTGAGTCTTGCTCTGGATATCTTGAAGCACGCGTTCTGCAGGCGCCGACTGGATCAAGTCACTCATCATGTAGTAGTCACCTCTTCTCTTCCTGTTAAGTAGGTAGGGGATATCTGCTGCATGCATGTCCGAAAGAATCAGTAACTTAGGCTTGTCTCGTGGAGGTAGTGGTGCAGTGTGTTCGGAACCGGGTGGTGTTGGTGTCTGTGATAAGTGGGGGGTATGGCACGCCATTTCTGTTGACAGTGTGGCGCCTTGTAGATGTTGTTGACTAGTGGCGGCGGCTGGGGTAGTAGCAGGGGTGGGGATACAATTTTCTCTTGATTTGCCTGTTTTCATATGAAGTTGCTTACCTTCAATTTTTTCACATAATAGGCTTAGTTTTTCATTGCATAGTTTTAAGTTCTGTTCCAAAACACCCGTTTTCAAAAAATGTTTACTTTCATTTATTTTTTTTCTAAGTGATTTATTGGTTTTTGTTATATTACTGCACATTTTTTTCAGTTTTCTCATGATCATTTGGTAGTTTTTAATTTTATCTTCCAACATTTTAATTTCTTCGGTATTTTTCTTGTTTGTGTGCCAAGGGAGGTTGGTCTGTAGTGATGAAAGAGGTGTGGAAGTTGTATTGAGGGCCTGTGTAAGTTTACTTTGTAGTTGTAAGTGCTCCTTTTCGAGATTTACCAATTTTAGTTTCAGTGGGGTGATTATTTGGATATTACTGCTTTCAAACTCCTCATGTTCGTGTCTGTACGTATTGATTACGCCTTGTGCTGTAGTTAATTGGTCTTCCAAATCTGCATTTTCAATTTGCAGTTCAGTTAATTGATTTTTTAAATCGGTATTCATTCTGCAATTTTTTTCAAAATCTTCACTATTTTGTTCATGCTCTTTGAGTAATAAATTAATATAGTTTTCTTTTTCCAGTAATTTTTTTTTAATTTCTTTTAATTTTTCATCTAATTCCAAAATTTGATTTTGTAGTTTTTCATTCTTTTTATCATCGAGCACATTAAAATGTATAGGGCGGGTTAATAATTTTTGAGCCGTACAACAAAATGTTATGTACCTTTATTACTCCAAATAGGCCAAGGAATACCAACTGGGGTCGCGGTCCGAATCGCGCTTACAGCCCTCAAATTGACGTCCCGTGAACGGTATGAAGTTAGCGCTGCGTCACGCAATCCCGTACACAGTGCTTACGCTTCGGAGGTAGGTTACCGTGTGTAAAACAGTCAATGTCACTTTTAGACGTTTCTAAAGAGTTAATCATCGTCCTTCCACCGTGTTTTTTTCACAAATTGTGGAATGTCCCTCAGTTCAAAATTCAAGTTCAGCTTAAAGCAATTGATTATATTCAAGTTTGAGGTGAACTACGAGCACTAATGTCATTTGTTTCATGTTTGTTGTTTTCTTTCCGTACACAAACGGTCCGAATTGTTTGAAATGCCTACTACTTCTTCGAGCTTGCAATGTGGTTCGGGACGCTTGTATACGTTTTAAGCAGTGTAATCGATTACAGTTCAAATCGGAACGGGCAGCCGGTATACAAACCTCAAATTTTGAAAATTATTTGGCGGAAACAACTTCCGCGATGTTTTTGTAAATTATAAATTAATTAGTGCCTCAAAGTCGTTTTGTGTGTTGTATGCAAGAGTGGACTGGACAAGTCCGGAACACCCATAAAACGTGCCTCAGGCATGGCATTTAAGATTACGACAAAATTTCCTGCGTTAAATATAATAAATATTAATACAATGTACAACCCCGAGCAATGTCCAAAAGGGAGGCTTAAATGATGTGTAAAATATATGGACAACACTCACTTGTCTGAAAAAGGTGAGCGGGATCTGTCCCATTGCCTGAGGCTCCCCTACGTGGGCCTTCGTCACTGATTCGAACTGCTTGCTCACACCCTGTGGACATCCAAACGCACAATTACTGGACAATATGCCAGTTATTAAAATATATAACAGTCGATTAATGACACTAATCAGCTTGACGCGATCAGAGACCTCAGATTGGATCTCGTTATTGATTTCTACTCGTGGCAAGCACAGATCTTTTCGGGCAACCAAGACCGATTTTTAGTGGATTTAAGTGGCCCTTCCAGCATCGCAGATAAATCGTCTAGTGATACATAGATAAGTTTAGCCTTTCAGTAGTTATGAAGGCAAGAAACCAGAAGTGCTGTGTTCAGCTAGGTTTGAACATTCTACAAGGTTGATGACGCTGGCTGGGAAATACGCCCTATCTGACTCGGGACTAGCCAATCCACAGAAAATCGGTGAGGCAGAAGGTCATACCGAGGCGGCATGACGCCTAGCAGCTCACGTTTTCCTGGATTCGGACGACTCCAGTTCCTTTAAACTACTGGAACTGCCCAAAAAACGTGGAAGGATCCAAGAAGACTGCTGCGCTTCGCAGGAGACCTGGCTGGCTGACGTGACAACTGGCAGAGCTTCGTGACACGTACAGTGGATGAAATGGAGAAAAGCCCCAAGCACAAATTAGATTTTTTTACTGTTTGGAAGATTACATATTAAAACCGCATGTACAAACCTGAACTGTCAAACAGTCATTTATTAGGCGCTAACAATAAATTTCACCACCCATTTCTAGTAAGACCAATTCAAAAGAAATACAATCTGATTGATGTTTGGTCATTGACGTTTTTGCTAGGTGCAAAATCAGCTATCGCTTCAAACATTTCGCAGTCATTTATCATAACTCACCCTTTTCAGTTCTGCTTCAATTTCAATACACCTCGCAGCCACTGGCCCGCGCACTGCGTACTCCATTTTTATCATTTTCGGGTTCATTGTTTCAACCGTAACACTCTTGGAGTACATTCTGGTATAGTCAGCAAGTCCTCCCTTCTCTGTTGCCATTATCACTTTAGCTCCTAATTGCAATCGTCTAGCATGTTGTGACATTTTAACAATTCACTGCCGTCCTCTTTTATTTAAAAGAAAGTGTACGTTTTCTTTAACAAAACAGGTAATCGTTTATTTTCCACTGTTCGCAGACAATACATCCATGTGTGCAAGCACAATATAAGTGATATCGAATGCGATTGCTGTTACGTAATTTTACTATCTCATGCTTGTGTTTACTGATTACCTAGTTATATTTCTTCTTGGCTTTGTGAAAGATAAGGTGTTGTTCTAATTCATTGTTTTATTATTTAAGTTTGCAGAGGATTCAGAATAAGTGAAATTAAGGATAACTTGTTTACTTAGTTTTTAATGAATCGATTTCGTACAAGAACCGCATCCTCATGTACAAGCCCCAGTGAATAACGTTCAGTGAAGTAGCATGCAATGTCATGGTGGTGTATACAAACATTAAATAGACTTGGAGGTCGCGACAAAAATGGTAACGATAACGTAAATGGCTGAAACTGGGTTCACGGGATAAAGACCAACCCTCTGAATCTAAATGTATCAGTCTGCCTGTTCCAAGTGGTTGCGTTACGTAGATAAGGCGACTTAAAAAGTAGTTATGGTGACAAAAAATATACATGATAATGTAAATGGATGCAAATGACGAAGCTGGATAGTTTCAGTACAGACTTGCTTAGCAATACAAAAACTGAACAAATCTTTGGTTGCATTTCTTAGTTATAGGTGATTTAGGTTAAAGATATAACTTTAGGTATTTTTAAGTTTTCATTAAAAAACCAACTGGTTATTGGGTGATTCCGCCGTTTCGTGCATATTTGGAGATTTGGCGGAATAAAAAAAAAATTTGAATTGATGAGTTTTTATTGGCTCATATTAAAGAGCGGAAAATATGGACCAAACCATGAAAATTGTGTCACTTTGGGACCAGCAGAACATGCAAAATTCGTTCACGATTTCAAAATATTATATATATATATAATAAAAATAGATAAAGGACATTCCGTGACAGAAAAAGCCATTCCGTTGGAGCCCAGTAATGGTGCGTTTGGATGTCCACAGGGTGTGAGCAAGCAGTTCGAATCAGTGACGAAGGCCCACGTGGGGGAGCCCCAGGCAATGGGACAGATCCCGCTCACCTTTTTCAGACAAGTGAGTGTATTGTCCATATATTCTACACATCATTTAAGCCTCCCTTTCGGACATTGCTCGGGTTTGCAAACATTGTATTAATATTTATTCTATTTAACGTAGGCAATTTTGTCGTAATCTTAAATGACACGCCTGAGGCACGTTTTATGGGTATTCCTTTCTTGTCCAGTCCACTCTTGCATGCAACACACAAAACGTACTTGACTTTGAGGCACTAATTAATTTATAATTTACAAAAACATAGCGGAAGTTGTTGCCGCCAAATAATTTAAAAAATTTGAGGTGTATTTGTATACCGGCTGCGCGTTCCGATATGAACTGTAATCGATTACACTGCTTAAAGCGTATACAAGCGTGCCAAACCAGATTGCACGCTCAAAGCGTCTATACTGTTTGTGTACAGTCGTTACTTATCAAATGTATACACTGGAAAGAGAAGGAATTCCTAAGTCCCTTTTACTCTATGGTTAACGTCAGCATGTCAGAAAGAGATCTCAAATTTGTCTCTATTTCCGGTGTATAGATTTCAGACGAAACAACTGTACGCGCTTACGGAAAGAAAACAACAAATATGAAACAAATGATATTAGTGCTCGTAGTTCACCTCAAATTTTAATCTAATCAATTGCTTTAAGCTGAACTAGAAATTTTGAACTGAGGGATATTCCACGATTTGTAAAAAAACACGGTGGAAAGACGATGATTAACTCTTTAGAAACGTCAAAAAGTGACATTGACAGTTCCACACACGGTACCCTACCTCCGAAGCGTGATCACTGTGTATGGCATTGGGTGACGCAGCGCTAACTTCATACCGTTCACGGAACGTCATTTTGAGGGCTGTAAGCGCGATTATGACCGCGACTCCAGTTGGTATTCCTTGGCCTATTTGTAGTACATAACATTTCGTTGTACGGATCAAAAATTATTAACCCGCCCTATACATTTTAATGTGTAGGTATGGTATGTGTAGGTGTAGGTATGGTTGACATTTTCCAAGGAAAGAGCGGAATTCTTAAGTTTACGCCCTTTTCAACGGTATACCACATGTCATGCAAATCATTCACTATGTAGGCAAAATTAGGGATAACTTGCAAGATTCTAAACATGTCGCTTATTCCAAGGAATGTGACATGTATGTATGTATAATCGACCGTGAAGCAAGGATACATTAATTGAAGAAAGAGCCCAGTAAAAAGAACTACTTTACGAATATACTGCAAGGCTGGACCCGAACCAGCAAAACGTACATACAGTTTGAATCGAATTAAGTGCCCGCGCGACTGTTAACATGTTCTAAAGGAGATATGCAACCGGAGCTCCAGTGACTTTTTTGGCGTAACAGAAATGTAATCGATAGTGTTCGAAACCATCGATAATTATTATTAATGATTTGAATTTTCAAATATTTCAGCTTCCATGAGAACTCCAGCTAATATAATTCGATCTAAACAGACTTTGAACAAATAGTTCCCTTGCAGAAAGAGTAGAGTCATCTGTTATCCGATATTTAAACAATTTACGATTATAGAAATGTTCGTAATTTATTATTATATAATTTATGACAGTTAATTTATTATTGTATAATTTAGTATAACCATAGAACTCAATATTGTAAAACTTTATATGTGTAATATAAACTACTTCTTAATTCATTAATTAATGAAACTTGTATGTCAGCTCTTCTCGAATCGATAGATTGTTAACGTGTCCAAGTGTAGGTATCCTACCTATGGATAAGAAATGAAATGAAATGAAATGAAAATGAAATTACTATTATTCTTTTTTCAATTAGGTATATTGTGCCACTACCCGTACCATTATATTTATTTTCAAAAATACATTGATACACAATATATCTTAGCTAAAAAAAAATCCGATGCGCAGCGCCATCTATTGCATAATAGTGATATGTTGTATTGATTTTTTCGAATTGCACGTTTCTCTCGAATATCGACTTTTTATGCTTTTTACATAGTTGACCGCATATCTTTTTTTGGAAAAATTCGAATTCGTACACAGCCGTCAATAAAACCAAATGAGTATTATGTGCCGAGACACCATGTTGTTTCCGTAAGTTTTTCCCAACTCTTGAATAAACACAGCACTGCGGATTCTGAAAGGGAAAATAACCACATTACATTACATTAATCACATTACATTACATTGTTTTCTCTAATATCAAATTAATATCTCAGTTCACATACTATTTCACGGAACTTCGATACGAAGTGCATGAACTAGCAATATTCTTATTTTATCCTTCAGAATAACTCTCTACGGTAGTGTGCCCACTAAAATGAGCTAGAAAATCTAAGAATAACCTGCAAATAATTATAACATAAAAAAAACCTGGAACGTGATGCGTCGCGAACCTCGGACCTCTGGCTCTGGAAGCGACGCCCAGCGCGCTGCACTAAACAAGAAACTTGTTCAAATTGCGAAAATAGTAATCACTTCAGTAAATGCATCGCTGAGACTTTAGATGCATCTGCTGACGTTTCTAAGAGTTTACAGTGTCTGAAATTTATCAATTCGGATTCACCTTAGTCAAAACAATTTAACTGTGGTAGTTCGATCCAAAAACACTTAAATTAGTGACGATTTTCTAGCCCATACAAACTTTGCGATGTCCTTTGAAAATGCTCTAAAATCAATATCGAAATCAACGTTTACCCCACCACGAAACATTTTTACTAATTTTGACCAAATAGTAAATTAATTTGGTAAAACCTGTGGTATATCGCTGAAAAGGGCGTAAACTAGCGAACTTTTTAAAATAAAAGGGAGCTCTCGATCGCTGTCAGTTGTTCATTCATCATATTAACTTCATCAAATAATTTATGTTTTTAAGATATATTATTTAATGAAATTATAACAATGTAGATTTATTTTATTTCGTGCTGATACAATAATAAATTAAAAGTTAGGTTTTAAAACTGGGATTTTGGTGATTTTCAAAAGTAAAGAAAAAAATCGTATCTCGATACCACGTAACATGTGACAAAAGGTATCATGGATCAAAACCTTGCACATGACCCCACTAACCTACAAAATATTTTTGTCGGTTGATGTGTCGAACAGCCTGTATATCGGTCAACGGACAAAAAAAAACTTTTTCAATTAACTAACGTTCGGATACCATAGACCGTCATCAAGATTTTTTTACTACCATACTATAAATGGTTTAATATGACATCAGTCCTGCATGTCAATGCTCAATGTCAATCATGCTGGTGAGAATGCAGTGTCATCAAATTGTTTAAAAATTTAAAAAAAAAAAACAGAATAAATGATCAATATTGTTTTTCATTAAATTTGTTTTACAAATTCATAACATAACAAAGCACAGTACAAGCTCAATAGTCTGCATGAAAACATTCACCGAACCGAGCACCATGCCAGGACATTACCTTTATAGGAGCACTGCTTCATTGAATAGAAAACATGGATTATTTTATTCACTATCTATCAGGACACTTTGTATAAATTTTGATAGCGAAGTTACTTCAGTTTTATCTGTAACCCTGTTTACCGTAAGAATATTGAACTTGTACCGTATCCAAGCATAGTGTCTTAGGCTTACGGTGTATTACATAAGAGATTGCAATTACATAAATAATAATATTGTCTAAATATAAATTATAAATCAATAATTTGTCACACTAAAGGGAATGCAAAATCAAATTTCGGAATCATTTCGAATGTTCGTCAATATCGTATGTATAGAAAAATGCACATCAAAATTGGTATGCGTGAAAGGGAATTTAATTTTTTTCTCACAAATCTGCCGCAAGAATAATCACATTTTGAACATTATGGCAATACTGTTTAGTCATTACATTCACTAAGCTATTATACACATATTGTGTTATTGTTAAATCTCAGTTGTAGATATAATTATCAAATTGTATTATGTATTATGAAAATTGTTAGCAGAGTCGATCTAATATAAGCTTTTGACTAAGGGCTGATTTTTCAATGGTCAGATAAACAGCCAGATAACTATTCGACGGATTTATTTACGCTTCTGCTTATCCATTCGATATAGTAAGTCCATATGTTTATTAGTAAAATTATAGTCAGATAATTGTGGTAGAAGATATAATTCTCCGGCAATGACTATCCGTCTTTTGACAAATGTGAATTTGTACTATCAGTCCGATAAGTACTATCTGAGGATTGAAAAATCGGCCCTAAATGAGACAATATAAGTAAAATAAATCTTTCAGACAATGTTTTTTTACGTAATATGTTTTTATCGCATTCGATGATGGCGATCATCTGTGAAACATTGAAAACATAATTTACATTCACAAAGATATTGCCATCATATTTAGTATCGAGTCTTTACATAATGTTACAACCCACTAGAAAAATATGTGCAATTGAATTGCTATGAGCTATAGATTCATAGCGAATCCAGTAGGCTAAAAAAATGGTTGCATTTGTTTATCGTGGCACACATTGCATGTAAACACATTACAATTATTATACAATTTCTCACTTACACATTGAAGTATAGAACTCGTTGGAGGAGTGGTCTTATACATATTGGACAGGCTCTACTACTACTAAAACGCATAATATTAATTAAAACACAGAATAATAGTAAAAATCAAAATAAAACCAAAAGAAAGCCATTCTTCTGGACCCATCCATTCTACTTTAATATCGTATATTTCATCCAATTGATCCAATCGAAACAAATTAACCAGTCAGTCATCTCGACCAGTGTAAAGTACAGACTCCCCTATGCCTATCTCACCTGACTTCTGACACCATATTGCACAGTGAGTTACACAGCGGTACACTTAAACCGGGCAAGTTGCTTGCCAATAGCTAGCACGAATTATATTTTTTTTTATTTAGAATACAGTTTTAAGAATGCAGCATTAATTCAAGAAACAAAATAGCCATGTAAAACTTATCTACAATATTAATTGCACAATCATTGAAAATTACGGCTGACTTATTTGGAACATTGTTTTTTATTTATGTAACTAGAAATTGTGATTAAAACTGTATATTCACTTCTCTTATAATATGAATAAGTATTAAATAGATAAATAAATACCAACCATTTATAGAAACACTCATTAATTTGTGCCTGCCAAATATGTCTACAAGTTATTATTCAAATTCAAGGTAAATAAAAGTTACCTGGATAACTTAAATCTAATATGACACAATTTTCAGACAAATTATGCAAATAAACTCTAAATGTCGGTGCCAATATCTTTCAATATCAATTATTTCACTCGCAGCTATAAAACATTTTAAAAAAAAGTAACTAGAATATTGATAACAACGCTTCAACAATTGAACTAGGGACTAGATCGTGTTTTTTTTATTAATTTTTAATAACCAAATTACCGTTATCATACCTTCTAGTTGGTCTGTGATGAGATAAAACGCAAGCCCGAGCCACTAGAGGATCGGCAGAAGTATGTTTCATCAAAATAAATGATCTGACTTCAGAGCTCGAAGCCCCAGTTGTCACCTAAATTGGCGTTTACGTAACTTCGAAGTTCCGTAAAAACGTCAAACTCCATACAAGTTTTTACTAGATATTCTGTGGTTTTACTTCTCCAAGCTGTTTAAAGTCAAACTCGGACTTCCGATTTGTATGAAAACACGGAGTCGGCGTAAACGGTAACGTCGACGTATTTACGGCAACGTTGAGTAAGCTGTCAAATCAAACTCGGACTCGCAAATGTTCGTTCGCATAACGCCCGCTGCGGGCGCTCTTCAATTTATCCATACATTTGAAAACGCCAGACGATCGGTTTGCCGTAAACGCACATTTAGGTGACAACTGGGACTACAGGCTCAGAGCCTGTAGTCCGACTTATCACGTAAATTGAAGTTTACGCCAAACTGATCTAATAGCGTATTCAAATGTATGGAGAATTGAAGTGCGCACGCAGTGGGCGTTAAGCGAACTAACGTTTGCGAGTCCGAGTCGAATTTGACAGCTTACTCATCGTCGCCGTTTGCGTTTTCATGCAAATCGATAGTCCGAGTTTTATTTTGACATGTTGATGAAGTAAAATTACAGAATACGTTGACAAACTTTTGACGTTTTTACGTAACTTCGAAGATACGTAAACACCAATTCAGGTGAGAACTCCGACTACCCATACAGATCTTATTTCAGGTTATATATTTAGTAAATCTGATTCAGCAAACATTTATAATAACGCTCATTACAGGTAAGTGCAGCTCTCCGAAATGCTTGCAAAAATTTAGTTACAAAACAAATCTAAATTGGTAAACTGTGCACATTTCAACAATTTGAAAGTGTGAACACGATATCACAATTTCTATCGCCCCTAATCTGACATTACCTATGGTAATGTGTCCATTGAATCGAAAATCATGGTAATAAGCCCATTCAATGGACACATCTTCACACTTAAGGGCGTGATAACACCTGATTGCATCCAGTTCCTTAACGGCGTAAGTGAAACCATATTTTATTGTTTAAAAAAAACTACTACTTATTTTGGAATTTCAAAAAGATGAAAGATGCATTGATGGTCTAACTATCTTTGAAACCTATAACGGTAAATGTCAGACGCTAATATTTTGTGTTGTAACTATTTTTATAAGAATTCATGAATATTTGTCTAATTTGAGAACACAAAGCACCAGCGACTTACAGTTTTATCTTTAAATTATAGCTCGACCATCATTCTACATATTAACTTTTTGGATTATAGAAATTCATTGTGGTTATTTTTAAATATAATCAAATGTTGTTTTAGTTACCTCCGTATCAAACTAAACGCAAATAGCTCTTATCACACCCTTAAACCTTTCCTGACATAAAAATCCCTTCGGCGCTAGCAATTGAGTTTGCTAGCCTACGCAAAAGCTGCCTATTTCTACCGCTAGATGGCGCCCCGCCTACGAGTGCTCGGCCGTGAACTTGGTGTGGAACTTCTTGAACTCGTCGAGCATCAGCTGCAGCTTGTCCGGCTGCGGCAGGATAGTGGTGCGGAAGTGGTACGTGCCGGGACGCTGCCCGAACCCAGACCCGGGCACCACGCAGATTCCTGGAATCAAACAAACAAATCAGGCAAAGAATGAGTAGAGTTTGTGTAATATTCGAAAAGTGTCCCTCCGATGTGTCCGCCATTCGTGCCTAGATGTAAATGCGCTCACGAGGCAAACTAATCAATGGATTTCTTGGCCGAAGTTTGTAATTTGCCTGAGGCCACAAGACTACTTTCCAGCAATCCCACGGCTTAGTTATTAGTCGACTAACAAATCTATAATATAAAAATGAATCGCAAAATGTGTTGGTAAGCGCATAACTCAACAATGCCTGGACCAATTTGGCCAAATCTTTTTTTTAAATGTCGTTGAAGTTCAAGGATGGTTTTTACGGCGAGAAAAATTAGAATTATTATTATTGTCTCGATACACTAGCAGCTTAAAGCTGATGCGTGTACATCTGAGTTGGTAACTGGGGGTGCACTTGTTTTTTTTTTTTTTTTTTTTCTATAAAAAGTCTAAAGTTTATGATTTTTTGTATAAGTGTCAAGTCTGTTTTTAAAGCTGTTCACTGAAGCGGCACTAATCACTTCCTCCGGGAGCCTGTTCCACGACTCAACCACACGATTGGTTATAAAGTGTTTCCTCGGGTTTGAATTGCTGGAGGTTCGGTTCAGTTTTAGTGAGTGTCCACGTAGGTGATCATTGGTATTCATTGTGTACATCAGTTTGAGATCTGCCACATCATAGAGTTCTGATAAAATTTTAAATGTTTCAATGAGATCGCCTCTACGTCTTCGTTCCTCCAGCGTGGTGAGGCCCAAGGCCTCTAGACGGCTCTCATACGATTTATTTCTTATGGAGGCCACCATCTTTGTTGCCCGCCTCTGCACTCTTTCCAGTAGACAAATATCTTTTTGGAAGTAGGGGCTCCAGATTTGGTAGCCATATTCCAGGACTGGGCGAACATAGGTTTTGTATAACTTGAGAAATAAATTTGCAGTGATGTAGGAAAAGGCTTTCCTTATTATGTATAAGAGAGAGTTTGCCCTTTTAACGATTTCAATCAGATGTGTTTCCCATTTTAGGTTGCTGGTCAAAATAATACCGAGATCCTTTTGTGAGGTCACTGGATTCACTGGTGTTCCGTCTACGATATAATGAAGTTGAGGATTTCTAGGACCCACATGCAAGACGGAGCACTTCCCGGCGTTAAGTGTCAAGAGCCAGTCCTTTGTCCATTGGACAATGCGATTGAGGTTATCTTGTACTTCTTGGTGACTGATCGTGGGGTTGGCAAAGAATTTTGTGTCGTCTGCGAAGAGCATAAAATCAAGGTCGATGATTGCTTTCAGGTCAGTAAGGAAGATCCCAAATGCTGCAGGCCCCAGGACCGATCCCTGAGGAACTCCGCTTAGGACGGGATCCACAACAACAGCTTGCCACGAAAACCGAAATGTTCTAGTTTTTTAACTAACCGTTTTATAGGTACTCGATCAAACGCTTTTTCATAGTCTAGATATACAATGTCTATAGGATTCCGCTCATTCCATTCTGTCGTCCACTTATCTAGGCATGAGAGCAGGTTAGTTACAGTCGAACGTCTTTGGACAAAGCCGTGTTGTTCTTCGATGATGATGTGCTCTTGATCCCTTTTCTTTTTCCCATACAAATGATTTGTAACTAAAACGTAGTCAATTTGAGCTTTATTGCTATGGTATAAAGTTCATATTAAATTACAAGCACTCACAGTTGTCTAAGTAATGTAGGTGTGTTCCTAACGTCAAAGATCATATCTATCAAAACAATGTGCGTGTGTGCGTTGGAGCACAGAATACATAGTTGGAGGAGTTTAATGTCGCGTTCCGAAACTCACGTTTCTTTTGTATTAGTTTCGGCACGCGAGATAAACTGCATCAGGTTCCACGTCATTACATCAGTCAAACAAAAATCGCGTTACCAACAGTGTTTTATTATTTTTAATATCCAAATTTTAAATAAATAAAACAATTCGTACGGCTTAAAAGGATTTGACTTCAAGTCATATCAAATAAAAAAAAAAAAGTTGTCTGTTACCTAATCTACTGAGTTTGCTTTTGTCAACTGATACACGAAACAAATTCGTATATCGTGTTTTGTGCAGAGTGTTTAGTTAGTTAGTGTTTGTTTAGTTCGTGATTAGGCGGGCGGTCCGACGGGGGCGGGTGCGGGGAGGGGGGGGGCGGGTACGGCTTGGTATTTCCCGCAACTTTAGGACTACTTGGCAAAATCCTTGAGAACCAATTACTCGATTTAGATGCGGATTGTATCTACGTCTAGCCTGATTCTACTCAAAACTTATAGGCTACATAATATAACGCTTCATTACCTGAAGGGTGAGTAGTGAGTGTTAAATTCTTATAACTTGCGAACCACTAACCCGATTTATGTGCGTATTTTATCAATGTATAGGATCTCTGGGAGCTGTCAGGTTCGAGATGGGTTACTGTTTTCGATGTTGAGGCTGGCTGTGGGTTGGAGTCCACGCAAAACTTACCTACATTACACGTTACTTACTTACTAGGTAAACAATGTTGCAGTGCAAGTGCAGAAAGGTTCTGGCGGCAAATGCTTTTTTTTTAAATAGCCACCAAAAGTCAACGAAACTCTAAATGGGAATTATTGGATGTTTCTCATTAAATCATGCTATTTCATCTCGAACGATCTTGATTAAATTTGGTAGATGGATACATTGTCCTGGACCAGTTTGACCCTATTTTGGATCAGCCATGTCGGATACTTTTTATCCATGAAATAATTTAGCCGACGCTAACCCGAGCGGAGCCGGGTACCGCAGCTAGTCCACAATAAAAAGGTATTTGGACATTTGCAATGTTTCTTTTTTGGTTAACATATTTATTATGAATAGACATTTATGCAAAATACCTATACTGCAATATGTATCTTTGTAAATGGAAAAAGTGACTGTGCATGTTTTCGCCTGATGCGTCGCTGGTGGTGGTATACTTTTTTATATAATCTCTGTTTCGCTTTTGTTTTGCTGGATCTTTATAAGTAGGCGTTTAAAGTACCTACATAAGCCTGACTAGAGCGAAGATAAGCTCATATATGGAGAGAGCCACAAATTCATAACTGGAAGCATCCTAAAAAATATGTACAAGAGACATAGACAGGGAGAGCGGGACTAGGTATCCTCCGCAGGCTAGCTGATGAAGCTTGAACCGAAGGTCTTTACTAAGGAGGGTGGCTACTCCCGACCTCGATTGAACTTTCCTCTACTGTCAATAGGCAGGTTAAGCCATTGAAATTGGACAAATCCTAGTTTCCAATGTCACATCACAGTGAGTGTGTTTCAGAGTTGTTAGGAAGAGAATGCCTCACAGAAATTTCATGGCCAATAAATAAATATACTAGCGTGTTCCAAACACAGTGCGGTACTCAATACACTTGGATTACGAAAGTGGCTAATCGCCATGGGAGTGTGTATGACGGGGTTGCCAAGAAAACTTATATAAGGGGAGGGTATACCCACCACACAATATAATGGCCGATTTGGTAACCAATAAATTAATGCTCACCGGTATTCTCCAATAGTTTGAAGGCGTAGTAGACGTCAGGAGCTTTCCCCTCCTTCTTGGCCGCTTCGATGGCCTTCGGAGGGAGGTCTATCCGCGGAAACGCGTACATCGCACCCTGTCAACATTACACAGTCAGAATACTTCTTCAATGCTCCTTCCGAAGCACGGAGTGGTGGGGTATGGTGGCAAAGCCATGGGCAGTACGGAGCTTGTTTAGATATCTAAAATGCGCCGCACGGACGTGTATTAAGGTGGCCCATCCCGCTCATCTCCCCATACACAAAAGGGGAAAGAAGATCACCCCCATATTTCTTGTCATAGATCTAAAATTTTGCTCAAAATAGCTTTATTTGATCGAACTATATGTCTGATAACCATTGGCATTGCAAAATTGTGTTTGGTTTCTAAGTTATAAGGTCCGAAAGTTCGCATTTTTCGCGCGTTTTATACAATAACTTTGGAGGTGGATTACGCAATGATAAAGTAAGAACAACGTAAGAAGATTAGTCATCAGACATAGCTTATTTAATCAAGATTTATAATCTATTTGTATTTAAGTACTTTATCTATCTGGTCGTGGAATGTTCTCCCAGGCCTGGGTGCATGACAATTTCACTCATATACTTTGTAAATCTGTTTCGGCATTATTTTGTGACATTAGCTCTGTTACATAGATATATTGTGTATCCGAGCAACATCCAAACAAATCCTCGAAAACATTTCCTAACAAACCGATTTGTGGATAATTGGAACAGCTTCCTGAGGAAATAATAACTGCATCGTCAGTATATGTTTGCAAAAACAAATTGGATCTTTACTTAAAAAAAAATCATAGACAAGAAAATAAATAAGTAAGTGCAAGTGCTTAAAAAGAAGTAAAATAAAAATATATATATATGACATCTCTAAAAGTACAATATACGGACATATGACAGTTTATGCTGATGATACCTGCCTGTTCTACTATGGATCTTCCATTGTAGACACAATAAGAGAAGCGCAAGAAGATCTCAACATACTCAACGCATGGTTAAAAAATAACTTACTTACAATAAATACCAGTAAAACTTGTCATATCATATTTACTGCAAACAACATCAATATTGATCCACACTGTTCACTTAGTATAAATGGCGAAGTGATTGCTCAGGTAGACCATGAAAAGTATGTTGGATTAATCCTAGACAAGGATCTTTCTCGTACACACGTAAATCATTTAAAATCCAAAATCACTTCCCTGACTGGAGCACTACGAAGAATCAGTGCTTTTCTACCTCTGCAAGTTCGAAAACATATTTACAACTCGTTAGTATACCCACACCTCGACTACCTCGCTGCAGTCTGGGGAAGTGCTGCTCCTTCTATTTTAGAATAATTGCAGGTTGTCAGAATAAAATAATTAAGGTTCTTTTCCATTATGACTACCTGACTCCAACGGCCACCCTTTATAAACAAACAGGACTTTTAAATATCACACATATATACAAATACAGCACATGCATCCTAATCAGGAAAATACTCAATGATGACATTCATTTCCAGACAACATTTGTAAGAAATGATGAAGGGCACGCTTATTTCACTCGGAGCGCGCGAAACTTACACGTGTTTTTGCCAAGAACAAATTACGGTAAAAGGACCGTGACTTTTGAGGGAGCAAACATTTATAATACCTTACCTAATCATATTAAAGACCAAACGTCTCTAGAAGTGTTTAAAAAAATGTTAAAATCGTTCTTCCTTGCCGATTAATGTTAAACATCTGAGGTAACCGTAACAAACTCATTATTCTCTGTAAGTGAATGTTCTGTTCTTAAGAGAAATAAATAATCTTTAAACTGAAGTGCACGCATCAGCATGATGCTGGTAGTGTATTACAATATAATAATAAAATAATATATTCCTTCCATTGACAATGTTCTCTAATCCAAATATTGGGGCACTTGTTTCGTAATCTTGTTATCATCCGACAATGAAACGCATCCATCCATCCATTTTTACGCATCCAAAGTGAAGGCGTCACGTTTGTGTCAGTACGAACCTGTACCACGTTGCAGGTGAAACCCTCCATCTCGTTGAAGGTCTTGGCGATCATGATGGCGCGCTCGTTCAGTGACTTGAGCACCGCGTTCTTCTCCTTCAGCCACAGCTCGTACGACAGATCGCCTTTCGCGGGCGGCTTCACCTGTCGACGCCAAACTAGTATTTAGTATGATGATTAACGCACAGTGTGGAGGAGTGAGACATACATGGGGTATGTAATTCGAAGATCATAGTTTCCAGTCCAACAGAGTAGTGTTTAGTAAAAAAAAGTGTCTGTTTAATTTGAGAATCTAATCACATTGGTGATGCATCCAATATCTAATCACATTGGTGATTAGATTCTCTAGACTTGTTATAATGAAGATGTCACTGCTCAACCTCCAATTAATGGTAAAACTGTAACTTTCTAACCATTTAACATTATTGTAAAAAATATCTAGTCTCTAACAGTCGTATTAAGAGTAAACTTTGCAAAACTTAATACGGGATTAGCACCGGACTAACCATACAAAAACCAGTTTAGTCCGACCTTAATACTTGCATTTTTCATTTCATTTCATTTATTTAAACTTTTTGGTAGTCAAAGTACACCAAGTTACGTCACAAAGATCCGCGGATTCGATCAACCCAGTCAAGAAGAACCCGCAAAGAAACTTCACGGGTTTATATAACATATTTTTCCGTCCACAATTATGAAATACATACTTAGATCTAAATGCTACTGCCAGACAATTCCTTGGTAGAACAGAATAAGGCAAAGAACAAAGAACAATAGAAACAGCAACCCTCAGTTTACTAATAAAGTAAAAAAGTAAAAAAAAGCAATTACATAAATTAATATAATTTATAGCATTACAAGTATACTCCGGTTTAAAAGCCGGAGTAAACGTGTACACATACTAAAGTTAGTCCGCCCACTCTGAATACTGCTGTAAGGGTGCAGAAATGACAAAAAAAGTATTATAGATTTTAAAATGTGATTAGTAAGTATAAAAGGGTCTAAGTTTTATTCGACTGTGAAAATTACCCTCTCTATACAAATGTTGTATGGAATTAACGTGGAAACCACTGCTCTAATTTAATTGATTGATTGATTGTATCTAAGAAAATTCTAAAAATGATTAAAATGGAATCATAATTATCGCCAAACTATGTTGGCAATTTTCTACTTCACATGGCGTACAATAAGGATTTCATATTAGTTCTATAAGGTGTATATATACTATTCGAATCGGTGTACAGTGAACGATACAATACAGAGAATGTACTTACTACACAGTCCATAGCGGTCTGCCCGAGGATTGTGGGACACAGCATGGCAGATATGCACTTGAAAAGGTGCGCCTGAAATCACAGTAGCAGTTGGATATACCAACATAGACATAACAATCCATTTTTAACCGACTTCGAAAAAAAGGAGGAGGTTCTCAATTTGTCGGAATCTTTTTTTTTCTCTTTTTTTTATGTACGTTCACCGATCACTCAAAGACCCCATAACAATCCATTTTCCAATTAAAATACATATTCCATATTGTTACATACTAATATCAGCAGAGATAAATAATCTACACATATCGATACAAAAAGTATCGAGTAAGAACTATGTAAAGAGTAAGTTTTATACTGTTCATGCACTCATCATCACAACCTGCCCGTCTATCGGTCTATATGTCTTTCTTTCTGTCTACCTATACCTTGAGAACCCTTGGGGAGCATTCGTCCCCTACCCAAGTTATGTGACATTCATAAAATCGCATTTTACACTAACAACTATTCGAAAAACCCGACCACCTTTTCATTGGAATTCAACGCGTGCTGATTGGTGAGCAAAACATTGCAGACAAAACTATCAGAATTACTCCACCAGGTTGGTGGAATTGTGTTTCATCAAATTGTTCACTGAGTTGTCTTAAATCTTGCATTGGATAATAGCAATCAACCCCTAATATACCTGCACGGTGGGCTCCATATTTCGTAGTTCCACGTAGCCACCGCGTAGCCCGCACTCGCCCATGTAGCCCTTGCTGACGGACATGAAGGACGCCATCTCCACGTCAGAGTAGGGCGCACCCATCTCTGTCGCCACCTTTAGGGACAATCACAACGCACGTTACGAAATAGCAACTGAAATTAGCTCAACATACTGTCGTGAATCATAGTGCTGTGTGGGTTCCGGCACGTAGAAATAATACAATTTAGGCACACTGCATTTCATTCTATCCATGTCGTCAGATGCGACTAAGGCGTTCGTGGTTTGCGATTCCACATTAAACTTTAAGGCCTTATTTACTTGGGGGTAGGGTTAATCTAGCCCAGGTAGGTACCATCGCTTTAAATGAACGATGGTCAAGGCGGCAAAGAAAATCGTCCGTGTTTTCCATCCAGTTGATGATGTACTCTCTTGGACGAAGTAGTGGAGTCGAAATTAATTTGTATGGGAACAGTTTAGCCATGTGGTAAATGCATTGACTGCAGTTAGTTCGCTGACGAATTCAGGATAAGCAATATTGAACATTTGTTGCACTAAATGAAGTTAATACGTGTTGCCGGAACTCGAGAACATCAGCAGTGCGCAAATTCGTAAGTGACTGACTGGCCGGCGCTACTGCCATTGTATGTTAAAGTGGCTGCCCCGTCCAACGAGTTTTTTTTTACTCTCTTCCGTCCTTCCTCACTGATCGACAGACAGCATCAAAATCCGAGCTCTAAAACCATCCAAAGCGGTCACAAACCTTCTTGAATGAGTAGAAGGCGCTACCATCTGCGTATATGTTGTCCTGGTAGACCTCGTCGGCCAGCACGAACAGGTTGTGCTTCTGAGCAAACTTCATGATGCCTTCGATGTTGGGCCGCGTCAGTACCTGCGTAAGCAACACCCATAACGTGAGAGAACTTCTAATACAATTAGTATGTGTGTGTGTGTGTTAAAATTAGTACAAATGTGCGGTCACTTAACACATTGATGGGCATATTATGTAAATAAAGCGCTCTTTTAAGTATTGCTTGTGAGACACACGACAGTACATGTTAGGCACGCAATACCTGCCGTCTGCAAGCAGAAAACCGGCTAAGTACGAGTTGGACTCGCACAAGAAGGGTTCGGTACCATCGTACAAGATTTATCACAAGAAAATCACGTTTTTTGTATGGGCCCTTTAATTTTTAATATTTTTTTATTTTACTTATTTGTTTTTATAGCGGCAAAATAAATACACACTCTGTGAAAATTTCAGCTGCCTACCTATTACGGTTCATGAGATACAGCCCTGTGACAGATGGACGGACGGACGGACGGACAGCGGAGGCTTAGTAATAGGGTTCCGTTTTCACCCTTTGGGTACGGAACCCTAAAAAGGCCACCGACAACTCGCACATCCAAAACTATGGGCGGATATACAACATGCAACCAACCAGTCAAGCTATTAGACGCACGTCGAGAACCGAAACGGCTGGTTCCACCTCAATAAAACTTGCAGTGCATGCACAGTACACGGCGATAAATAATGCACATCGAATGCTACTTTTGGCTTTGTAGAGCATCGTCGCTAACACATGATGTCACTCAGTACCTGTGTAATACGTGCAAGAGAGCTGACGTTTTACGAAGCCGAAACTAGCCGATCGCATCTTTCCATTGTACGATGTGCATTATTCGCTGTCGAGTACTCAGAGCAGTGCAAATGACATCCAAAGGTAGCAGCTTCGAACGCTGCTTTTGACGAATCAAGATTATTTTCCAACTCTGATTACAATGCTTCAATTTAGATGTTGTTGGATAAACTCAAATCACCGAAATTTGCCACTTCGATATTTTGAATGTTTCACTGATTATTATATTACCTTTTTCCCATTATGTTGAGGTTAAACATTGTATCGCATATTAAAGGGCCTTTCTTATCATCTGGCAATCGATACCAATTCAAGATAATCAGCACTTTAGTAATAAAGGCCTTTTAAGGTGGCCCATCCCGCTCATCTCCCCATACAAAAGGGGAAAGAAGATGACGCCCATATTTCTTTTCAGAGATCCAAAATTTTGCTCAAAATAGCTTTATTTGATCGAACTAGATGTCTGATGACCATTGGCGTTGTAAAATTGTGTTTGGTTTCTAAGTTATAAGGTCCGAAAGTTCGAATTTTTCGCGCGTTTTATACAATAACTTTGGAGGTGGATTACGCAATGATTAAGTAAGAACATCGTAAAAAGATTAGTCATCAGACATAGCTTATTTAATCAAGATTTATGATCTATTTGGTTTTTGTTACATTTTTTACTACAGCAGTCGTGGTTTACTTTTAGCTATAAGTCGTCTTGAAATTAAAATTTTCGTAAATCTTACCAAATCATACACTATGCACATTGTCTTTTTTGTGGACATGTTGCATCTTCCTCATCACGGAGCCTGTCTTATTCTTTGAAACAGAGAAGGTCCCAGAGCGCAACAGCACGGTTTTGTACCGTGCCCGCAAATGAGTTGAGGCCGCCGGGTTGGGCCGCCTTAAGTGTCAATTAAAGGTCGTCAGCACTAGGTGAAATCCATTTACTGAATCTTTCTACTGTTTTAGTTTATCAAAGTAGATGTCGCCACAGTAGTAGTTATTTCTGCTATAAAACCTTAAACATAGGAAGTTACAAACTATTACTATAGTGGCGAGCACATTATTTGTTAATGTATTTAATCTCACAATTACTGTGTTAAATAAGCTGGAATCGCGTAGATAATTCAGAAGATGTGTGCAAAAAGGTGCTATTTACAATTAGCAAATTTCTGCACTTTATCTTATAATAATCTCACAAATGATAGCTTTTTTACAAAGGGTTCATGAGATTAAATACATAAATGTGTAGTGTGCTCGCTACTACAGTTATGGCTAGAAACTTCCTTTTTTATATAACCACCGGAGCCTGCAATAGGTCTGGGAGGTGAAATGCTTTACGCATACCTGATTCCGGAATCAGGTTATGTGGGACTGGTTTAGCGAGTCTAACCGCAGCATAGGCTAAACCTACCCACTAAAACACCCCCCTAATTTCCTTCAGCCTGACGGCGTTATGAATGGTAACCTGACGTTTGGCGAGCGCAAAAGGCGCCAACAAATGTTTGTGTGGGTGTGTGTGTGAGTGCAACTAAGGTGCGGCCCTTAGGTTCACGGGGCGTTGCGTGAAGCGCCGGAGTGTGTCGGTGAGGAGCGAACAGGGATATGTCGGAACCTGCTGAAAGTACAGCGGGGCCTGCTTGTCTTGAGTCGGGGATGGGAAACTTCCTATTTTTGGAGAGTTATAGCAGAAATAGCGAAGAACTACTGTGGCGCCATCTAAATGGTCGCCCACACCCCCTTAAGCCAGCTAAAGCCGCAGGAAGGCCACTCACCTGACCGGTGGGGTTGCCCGGGTTGATGATGACGATGGAGCGCACGTTGACGGTGTCGCGAGCCTCGTGCAGCGCCCGCTCCAGCTCGCCGATGTCCAGCGCCCAGTTGTTGTCTTCGTCCAGGTAGTAGCTCACGGGCTCCATGCCGAACTCTGCTAGGGTCGCCGAGTAGAGGGGGTACTGCGGTATCGGGATAAGCACACCTGTCGGGGTGGAGAAGACAGGGATACATTTTGGTTTTATTAACTTTAATATTTTTTTCTCTGCAATTACACTAGGCGACTAATATCATTAGAATTTCACATGAATTCCCGTAAGAATTAAGTACCATGCCAGGACCATCCTTATGTTGCACGGCCACTTTTTTACATGGACAATTTTCATTGCCGCTTTGACCATCAGATGCAAACAGTGACATGTCAATGAAAAAAAAAATCTCCTCGGCTTAACTATCGATTTTTTCAATATTTGGAATGACTCTTCTGAATTTTACTGAACATGTTTCAGTTCAATTCCCCAAACATTAGGTATTTATCCAAAACCATTCATAAAACTATTTTACTAAAAAGAAGAATAAATATATATATAACTAAAAGTCAGTTTATTTTAAGCTCTTAACATGAATTGTTTGGTAGATTGCTATGAATATATCATTATCTTGAAGGTTATCTGACTATGTATACACCACCGACATTGAAAAATAATCTCAATGGGAAGATTTACTCCTTAGGCATGGACTGGTGTTCCTAATACATAATTCATATAAATATTAAAACATAAAAATAAAAATATTGTTGGCAAAATTACAAATTGCAAGTTAGTTAGAAATTAATCAGCATAGAAAATTCTGCAAACATATAATTATTATTAAAATAGGTTTTCACTGATCTGAGACACTATGAAAGTGAAAAATATATTTGTTTGAAATTAAATATAAATTCAAGGTCATTGCATATCATCCCATTGTGAAAGGTCAATCCTGTTTGCTAAAAAATTGCAATTGAAAAATATTTACAAATTTCATAAAAAAAACTTATTTGAAATTTCTGAACAATCGATCGAAAGGTCGATTGTTCAGAATCGATTGAGCGACCAACCTTGACCTCATTTCAAGGACAGCGCTGCCTGATTTATAACTAAATTTTGGAAAAGATACCAATGACTCAAAGGAACAACGTAGGATAAGTTCTAAAAATACACATTATTGCTGCAGTCATAATTTTGGCAATATTTCCTGGAGTTTATTGTTTTTATAGATAAATCTTTTCAGAATTTAAATGGGTTTTTTGCGATAATGATTCAGTTGCCGATACCTCCTTGAAGGATTTTAAAGAATTATATTACATCCTGTGTAAGTACATGTTATACTTGATACTAGACCAGAAGCCCACTATAGGTGACAGAGCATTACGTATATACCTATACATTGATCCCATGTTACATTTGACATTGGGACCATTCTGTAGCATGTCTCTATTGACCTGAATATGTGAGAACGATGATGACAAACACGTTCATAATGTCGCTTATTAGAGAGAATTAAGTGAACATGAATTGAACAAGAATGTGGCTTGGACCATTGTTTTGATCACTAGTTGATTGTGTTTAATTTTGGGTGTGAACTGCAAAATTGGCTGCAAAATGGGAAAGTTGCCAATAAAGCCACTTCCTTATTTGAAGTGTAAATACAACTGGTCAGCATTTTACGTATGATTCAGTGTGTTGACCACTCCAGTGTTATGGGTAAATATTGTTTCATCAATATGCATCTGTGTAAATAATTTATTTTTAAAAGGATTATATCATGCTATGTTTTTATAATTTAGGTCATAATTGATTTGATTAAGACTTTACAAGCTGCAAAGCAAAGAGCTATCTATCACTAGTTTTTTTTTCCAATTATTTAAAACATCATTAAGACTAAAAGGTATTGTGACTTTGTCAATTTGATATTCTGTGGAATGAAACTAACCTGACACAGAATTTTACATCCATACTAAATACATCATTATAAATGCGAAAGTAACTACCTATGTCTATTCTGTTTTCACACCTAAACCGCGGAACTAATTTAATTATGTTGAATTTTGTTAGCGGCCTTTCAGAAAAATGATCAATACCAAATATCTGAAATTCCTAACATTTTATTTTACATAACCATAGCTTCGGTTATTGTATGTAAAAACCGGCTTTCTAAGTGCATTTCAGAAACAAATAATCGTTGCCAACTCATGCATGGACACGTTACATATACCACGAATCACTAGTATTTCCTGTTATTATGTAATGCGTGTGGAATCAAATTTATATCGATATCTGTAAACAGTTGGGTGAAAGGTAATTTGTTTACATTTTTTATCTTACTCTCCGGCCAGACTTTTAGTAAACAATATTAGAAGACCGTGCGCTACTAACCGGGAGGCTTGCCGTCGAGATTCACAATCATCGTCTTCAGGACGTTCTTGATAGCGTCAGACGCGCCGCTGGAGAGACAGATGTCCTGCCATTTCGCCGGGATGCCGTCGCGCCGCTCGATGTACTCGGCCGCGTGACGTCGGATCATCTCAATGCCGTGGGACTGTGAGTACGAACCCACCGAGCCGCCACTGAAATTCATATTCTTTTATTTAGAGGTCTAGCTTACCACAACTATTACAAGATCTAATTTGAAACAAGCTAAATAAAACCATTACAAAGGGGTTGCTTAGCTTCTATCTGAAATAAAATATTTTATATTCTTAAGCTGATCACATTTCGGGTTGCTGTTTCTTTTGTTTGGGGGAACCGGCAAGTAAGTAATACATTCTGACGTTTATTTGCATTTCGTATTCAAATAACAAACTGAAAATGAACAGTTAGATTGCTACGAAATTCAAAGAAAGGTCAGATTTGATCACTCACTTGCCTGTTTACCCGACGAGTTAATTTACCATGGTAACCGCCCAGGACTTTTGAAGTTCGACAGTCCGGCACGAAAAACGCTAATATACTTACCTACATTTGGAAACAACTATGTAGAGAAATGGTGTGAATCACAATTTATGCGAGTCACCATTTCTATAACCGGCAGCTCACCATAATAACGCTACTTGACTTTAGTAATGCATTCAATACGGTTGACTTTGACATTCTACTGGCAGTCCTTGAATCTCTTCATGTTTCACAGCAGGTACTGGATTGGTTCACATCTTATCTTAGAGGTCGCCAGCAAAGAGTTCTTCTGCATGATGCTCTGTCTGATTGGAGTGAACTTCTTGCTGGCGTTCCGCAGGGTGGCGTACTTTCTCCTCTTCTTTTTTCTGTTTTTATAAATACACTCACTAGTAAAATAGCATGTCTCTTTCATATGTACGCCGATGACCTGCAACTCTACCGCCATTTCTCCATAACTAACATTCTCTCCACAATTGACCTCGTCAATGTCGACTTGTCTCGCATAAAAGATTGGTCTGAGAGATTTGGTCTCATAGTCAATCCCAAGAAATCTCAGTTGATAATTGTAGGAAGCAACAGGTTACTTTCCAAGGTCAACAAAGACGAATTGCCTGCAGTCAGTTTTAATGGTGTTGTCATCCCTTACAGTAGGACTGTTAAAAACTTGGGTATAATCATAGATGAATCACTGACTTGGACTGATCATATCAGCGGTGTATGCCGAAAAATATATGGTGCTATGCACAATCTAAAACGACTGAACCGGTTCATTCCTACAGAGACTAAAATTACCCTTGTGCAGACCCTGGTTCTCCCCATCCTTGACTATGGTGATGTGTGCAACTTAGATCTAAATGAGGACTTACTGAATAAGCTTGATCGCCTTCTCAACTACAGCATAAGATTTATTTACGGACTCCGCAAATATGACCACATTTCGGCATACCGTGATCAGCTTCAGTGGCTAAATATTCGACCTCGAAGACAATTGCATGTCCTTTCTCTTTTATACACAGTCCTCAACAACCCACGTGCTCCCACATACCTTAGAGATAAATTCAATTTCTTGTCCTCCCATGGTTTACCACTCAGGTCAATCGACAACCTTCTTCTACTGATACCGTCACACAATACCACTTGTTTTACGGATTCATTTACAGTAAATTCAGGACGACTTTGGAATCAATTGCCACTTGACATCAGGAGCTCAGCTTCTCTTGATATTTTCAAAAAAAGTGTAAAATCATACTTCCTCGCAAAATGAGTATGTTCTACTTTTGTCACATTTCAGTTTTATTATCATGTTTCACTTTTATGTGTTCACTTTAGCTGACATTTGTCTGCAGATATATATTTTATTCTACATATAATTAATTTAGAGTATAAATAGTGCACAAGAAACTATCTTAGGTTACTTTTCTTTTGTTGCTACCTGAATATTTTTGTCCCATAATCGGGTTGATTGGAAGATATTGACTTTAGGCAATAAGTCCTCCCTTGCATGTACCTATGTGTATGGAAGCAATAAAGCATATTATTATTATTATTATTATTATTTCTAATGGAGGAAGAGAGACAAAGGCGATACACATCACAACAGAATATGACTCACCCACAAGAACTTAAGATATCCTTCGCTCTCTGTTTCACATCTTCGGGAAAGTCTGATGTCTCAATCAATGGGGGATATGATACTAATGCCAGGACCTGTAAAAAAACATTTTAATAAATTATAAAAAATGTGTTCACTAACATTTTATTCCAAAAATCTCAGGGGCGCGGCGAATTGCCTTGCATGCCAGAGATAATTGGTATAGATCCCCACCCAGTTCATGCACCACTTTCTTACTCTTTCTGACTTGGATAAGTGCATTTCGTCACAAATGCAAGCTGCTCCATGGTTTGGAATCCTTTTAAAACATGTGTAGGTCCCCTTCCCCTAATTGGTGGTAGGATTAAGCCAGCGGGGTCTATACCATCACATTGGATCGATCGAAACGGAAATGAATATTTTTTTTGTGTTTTTCATCCAGTTCAATGTAGCTGTTCTCATAAAGGGACGGTCCTGACATGGCCCCTAATTCCTTTGAGAAATCGGTGCGTTCGGCTAATATTATGAGAGTAGATGTGATATTAGCCATCCATATCCTGTTACATAAAAAAAATGCACCTAGCAGTAAAAATTTCATGCAATAGTGGAATTTTGTACATAAAACATATTACAAAATGTATAGAAAGAATCGTTCATAAAAAAGTGTGAATTCTTAATATATCTGCAGTTACGTGCCTGACCATGCTTCTATTATTCCACTTCTTCAGCAATGTTCAATCACCGTATATCAAGGAACCATTAACATATTTAATGAACGCGTCCTTGCTTCACGGTCACTCTTACAATACACAGGTCGAATTGTTCCAGTGTGCCTTCATGGCCTAATCTGAAACTATAAGAAATAGAGTAAAAGACCTGACTGATTTTGATAAAACTAAAAACTGCATTATAATACTTTTGAAAATATTGTTATCTCGATGGGTATAAAACTCGTTAATTTTGAGAAAACCTATAATATTGCACCAGCAAATAGTTTCGTTTACAAGATACAAATACTGTGAACCATTGTCAAATGGCAAGCTAAGGGAAAGGGAATTTTTTTAACAAAAACAGTATTTTATGGTTCTTTCGATTATTATTCTATATTCGTTATTCTATATTCGTCTGTTCGGGTTAAATTAGCCCTTTAGTTTGCTGTTTGATATCACATCAAAGAATTTACTTCTTATATGCGACAATATTAGCTGGTGTAATAATAGAGGTGCGTTATTTTTCTCAAAAGCAACGGGTTTAATTCCTGGCTGGAAAATAAGAAAATTCAAAATTCTAATAATGCAACATATAAATGTAAAAAATATATATACATAAAAATAGCCTTTATCAAAATTGCCCAAGTGTTTTTCGTTATTTCTTATAATTTCGAATTTGGCCATGAAGGCACTCTTGATAAATTCTCCTGTATATTTCTGGAAAAAAGGGAGTAATATTGCATGGTTCGTAAAAGTTAATCTATTTTCGGTGCATTTTAACAAGAACAAACCTGTCTAATGAAGGTAATAGGGACCTGCCCCATTGCATGCGCGTCTCCAATGTTCGCATTGATTACACTCTTAAATGGTTTCTTGGCTCCCTGAAAATAACAAACAGGTCTTGTACAAACATAAAGACATACATATTCCCAATGAACTAGTCACATGGTAGCGAAACAATTGGCCTCTTATACAACCAAGGTTATATCCACCATTAAATTTTGCATTATTCGCGGTGCTATTTCCGTAAATATATTCAGTGTTTCACGGATAAATCTCGTGTGTACTACGTACAAACAGAATGAAAGATTATCTCTGATAACAGGCAAATTTCTTGTTCATACTTGACAACAGTACTCAAGAGTGGCTTATTGAAAATGTCTCGGTTTATCAGGATTTTATAACATCTTTATCAGTGTATAATAGTGCAATTCACGTAAATAAAACATGAACTGATAAAATAAGAAGCAATTAAAATTAATGCCTAGAAATTTGGATGTATACGTTAAGGGATTTTCCACAAACATGAGGCTTTGGATTATGCATTTATTATGCGTTAATTATAAGATTTTTTTTAAATACCTAATAATAAACGATCGTTATTATTAAAGTGGAGTATGGGCGTGTCACGCCCAGCACCAACATACTGGTAAGATCACACCCTCACTATGTTCTCAGTGATATTTTCTTTTAATTTATTGTTTTAAGATGCTATTTGTTAAAAAAAAGGAAAGTTAATAACTAATCAAATGAATTAGAATAGTATTCCTTCATTCCAATATGTATCTTTTTAAAATAATCCAAGAAACCCTTTTTTATATTTATATATTTAGTTTGTGCCTAGTGCCATTCAAAAAGCACCACACAAAAAATACTACTTAAATACTTAACTTAGTCAGAGTTAACTTTAAAAATTAAATACTCGAATTATTATCAAACTAACCACGCAAAATGTGATTCATAAAAGTAATGAATGCAATAAAGTTAATCTGCTGTTATGTACAATATCAGCTGTAATATCAGTCCATATAGTTTGACTTAGATTGGCAAGTTTGAGTGTTGTAAAACGGGCTGTGCTCCATTAAAAATAGGCAGAAACCATATTTGCGGTTTGCGCATCCCATTGAACATTTTTATAAATAAACTATGGACATCTAGTTTAAACATGCTATTTGTTGAAAAGTTAGTGCGGGAGGAAGATGTCTCACAGGTCTTTAGATAACTAAAACAAATCATAAAACAAACAGAGCTGTACTGGCTCTAATAAGATGCTAATAAGAGAAACAAACTGTCATAAGCAACAATTTAGTGTTTTCTAACATGGACTGGCAACATCAATCAGTAAATGGAATAGAAAGGCACACATTGCCATTGAAAATGTACCTAGTAGGTACACAACTGATAAGCCTCAATGGTTATCCATTCTCCGACCACTCTCTTGGTCAGTATGCAAGAGGCGAGCATGACCCTGGCCTTCTTATTGTGTTCACATTTGCCATTACCTAGACTACATCGACTCACACACATAAATATAATAACATCTGTTGAGCTATAGCCAGTTTTGAAATAAAAAATCTTTACAATTTTAAACACTACCTATTTTGCAAACAATTTATACATGTAGGTAGGTACAATATGTATGAATAAAATAATGCTTGCAAGAGTGTCTCTAAAGACAAATAACAAAGAATATTGTAACATATGTAAGTGTTGCTTTTTTTTTGTTCTGGCCAACTTATTATTATTATTATATTATATTATTATTATAGCCATCTAATGAATAGTAAACTTATTATGGGTTAATTACTACTAAACTACCCCCTGTTACTAATAAACCTAGATCATCACCTGAATAGTTATACAATGTTTTGTCCTTTGCATTGACAGGCAATTTCTAATTCGATAGAAAGGGACAAAACATTGTATAACTATTCAGACGATGATCTGGGATTATTAGTAGCAGGGTACATGTTTTACAAGTGATGTCAGGTATGTCTAGTGACTATTCATTTGTTGTTTAAATTACACTCACTCATACCTACATTTTCTTTTCATTGAATAGTAATTAAAATTATTGGAGGTTAAATATTCATAAAAGAGAGCGAGTTGTAGGTAATGTAGGAACCTAAATACGACAAATACCTTACAAAATCGCAATCGTTTGGCATTTACGTTTTTATAGTCATTAATAGGTCGAAGGTCAGAATTATGATATGATTAGCTAACCAAGTAGGTACCTAGTACTTGCTAAGTTCAAGGTCGATTGGCTGTGAAGTCCACACAGACTTCCTACATTTATTAACGCACAATCGGAAACACTTAAAATATAACTGTTAGATGTAAGTCGAAGGAAAAGGCACCTGCAATAAAAAGCCCATCTAGGTAGGTACGGGTAGGTACCACAAATAAAAAATAATTCATACCTTTTCCAATTCTTTGGCTATCTCGGTGGCACGGATAACTAGCGGTCCGCGGACAGCGTACTCCAACTTGATCATGTTGGGGTTCATGTTTTCGACGGTCACTTGCTTCTTGGATGCCATGTTTCGGCTGAATACTCCCGCTGTCGGAATGACGTGAGCTCCGTACGCGGCGCTCGCTCGACAAACACCGCCACACTGCGCCGCCGCAGAACGCGTCGCATTTATCAACCGCGGTGAAGCCATTCTGTAATCAGTCAACACGCCTTTTTATTATGGTCACACTTTATTATAATTATCGTTCAAATTTATTCAACCTAACGTGGAATTGATCAGACAAAAATGCTCTGGGTGCAATTTACTTTTTATTATCCTGTGTCGATCGTCCGCCTCCCTTCACAAGTGCGCTTACTATTGATTCGAATCAATCTGATTGTTGTTGGGTTTGTAGATTACAAAGCCAGAGGTTATCGTTCGATTGCGCGGCAGAAATGAAAACACGATAAAAAGATAGCTATTACGAGCGCCTTCTCACGCTCAACGCAAAAATCGAGCGCAACGCGCCTGCGTCTCCTCTACTAAGGCGAAAGATGAATACATGCATGAGCTAAAAGCAGCAAATAAAGCAAATTAAAACCCAAATTTGTACGTACCTGTTCAACTTTGCACAAAACGGGGTGAACTTAGGTGTTATGTCATAGCAATCTCATGAAAATGGCAACTATTCGCGAATACTTTGTAAAAAGTTCACTCACACTACACGAAACAGCTGACTAAACACATACGAATGCAAAACAAATACAGCGAATCTACTGCGAATACCACCGTATTCATTCATCCATACATATATCATCCATATATATACTCACGCAATGAAAAATAAACGGGACGAACACGCGCTCACACACTTACATATTTCATTTCAACGCTTTTCACGCACACAAGCTCGCTCGCTCGCTCTCACACACCGACGCGCGACGTCGCGTATCGATCGACGGTGCTCCGCATTTTAATGCCTAATATTCTTATCTTCGCGCGCCGGTGCCTTCAGTATTTCCACCTCCGATGTTTAGTTGGAAGGTGTCTAAATAACGTGAGGTCAAAAGGGGGAGGGCTGTCCACTAAAATCTTAATACCAAGTGGATTCTCGTGTCGGAGACTGCGGGCTCAAGCCCAGGTTACGGACCTCATTTTTTCTTATGCGATACTGAAATGTGCATTCTCGTTGAGAAAAATCAATGGTTCTCACTGATTATTTCGTGATCCATGTACTCTTATGTAAAACTGTAAGGCACCCTTCCCAAATTACTTGTTGGTAGAGTTAAGCCCTGCCAGGTTGTTACCATCGCATTGAATAAACGCTGATCGACGCGGCAATGAAAAGTGTCCTCGCTTCCCATACAGTTCAAGTAACCGTTTAATATAAGGAAAGTCCTGGCATGACACCTAGGTCCCGTATGCTGTGTTGGGCTAATATCATGACAGTAGGTGTGGTATTAGCCATGAAGCAGTCGAACCCCTAAATTCACCACCTCTAACTACCTGAAATCCGATAGTTAACTTTCGGCTAATACATTGCTTATTTGCATGGTGTAACCGAAAGATAACTAAGGGATATTTGTAGATGAAGGTGGTGAAAATGGGCGTAAGTAAATTTCCTTTTATTTCCTTTAAATTGTGCAATTTACACATATTCAGTATACATATATAGTATAGCCGAACTGGGCGGTGTCGCCCGTGTCTCGGCTAGTCCTTTTTTTTTTTAATAGTAAGCGGCACTTGACTTAAACTAAACTTATGCTACATGCTTATTGCAATATCGGTTACAAAAATGTTACTAACCCACCACCACTTGAAAAAATAAAATAATAGAGAAAAGTCAGCTATCCAAAACAAAAATAATTAAGTAAAGTAACTCTTAAATTATTATATAAGTACAATATTTTCTTGAATGACTGCACCTCTTTATTATATTATAGTGATTTAACTATTAAAACTTGGTTTCTAAGAAATTGTGTTTTATTATTTATTTTATTTAAATATCTTATTTCTGCAATGCTGGGTGCATTGCAGAATTATTTGGTAAGATATCATCGAATTTTGTATGAAAGTATTTCCTCGCATCCATCAATATCCTTATCTAACAGCCACCTCACCACTGTTTTTTTTAATGTGTGCATGCTTTTAATGTGTGCCCAATTATCGGAGGTATTGTAGATTTTAGGCGCGAGATATGTATGGCACCGGTGCGCGAAAGCGGTACGGCAATGGGGAGGGCGCACCATACTTGAAATTCGCGTAGGATGATCATGGCTTGGCAGAACGTGCAGGTGAGAGCTTGAGTGAAAATGAACTAGAGCAGTCTGCATATAGATTTGACGAACGCTGAGGAGCTCTGTTTCCTTAAAAAGTATCTTGCTTTGGTATCTATAATCCTTTTTGAACATTACTCTAATAATAGCTTTCTGGGTTTTAAACAGTGGATTAATTATCGTTTTGGCTGCTCCTCCCCAAGCCAAGATGCCGTATCTGATTGTGCTTTGAACCAATGCAAAATATACTATTTTAAGCTGCTTTGGCTTTAATATATCTCGGATCTGCTTAAAAAAGTATATATATTTTCTTAGTCTTGAGGTGGTTTGGTCTATGTGTGCTCTCCAAGTAAGTCTGGAATCAATCAGCACTCCAAGATATTTTATGGTCTCAACAGCGTTAATAGTTGGACATTGGCAGTTGGGAAAGATAGTGCAGTTGGTGTGCATTTTTAATATAATATCTTTAGGGATACCTCTCTCCGTTATGGAATAATACATGCAATTTGTTTTCTTTATGTTAAGAGTCAAGAGACTTAAATCATACCATTTTTTTGCTATAGAAAGTCCAAGTTCTGCTGACTTTTTAGTTTCTTCCCAACTTTTACCACAAAACAGTAAAACAGTATCGTCTGCGAAAGCAATTATTTTTCCATTGGTTAATTCTAAGTCACAAAGTTCATTGACATATATTTGGAATAGGATTGGAACTAACACACTACCTTGCGGAACCCCGAAACTAACAGGACACTCATCACTCAAAGTTTCACCTGATTTGATAAATTGAGATCTTCCGGTAAGATAATCTTTAAAAAAGTCAAAAGCAACTCCTCTGATCCCTATTCCTTCTAATTTTCTCATCAACATCTTATGAGAGACAGAGTCAAAGGCTTTTTGTATATCTAAGTAAATTCCAATACATTGTTTACCCGAGTCTAAAGTTTCTACAATATACTTTGTCAAAGTTTTAAGAGCATCCTCTGTGCTAGTTTTACTTTTAAACCCATATTGACTCTTTGAAATTATATTATGTTTATTTAAGAAGTTGACAAGACGAGTTTTGATGATTTTTTCTATAATTTTGGATATTGAACTCAGTAGGCCAATTGGTCGATAATTTCCACATTCAGTAACATCTCCGGATTTAAATATTGGTACTATGAGAGCACTTTTCAGACACCGTGGGAAAGTACCTTGCTCTAAGCACAGATTAATTACATAGACTAAGGGTATAATCAGTACTTCTTTGCAATGTTTTAATATACTTGAACTGACCCTGTCCGCGCCAGGAGCTGAAGAAGACTTCAAGCCCTCAATCAGTTTTTGAACTTCATCAATTGAGGTAGGTGAAATGAACATAGACTCTGCGATATATTTTTTGGGCTTATAGTTTAGTAGTAGGTTCTCTTCACTGGATTTCAAGGAATTAAGCATTTCTTTTGCTAGCTTAGCACCAATTGTGGAAAAGTAAGAGTTTACGATATTAAGTTTTGCCTTTAGTGAGTTGTCGTTGGTGTGAGTTTTTATTGCATTAAGGTTAGTGTATTGTTTGGTGTTAGTGTGAGTCATTTCCTTGACATATTGCCAGATTTTCTTTGCGTCTGTTCCTGAGTCCTCTACCCTTTGACTGTAGTAGAGATTATAGGCAGTGTTAGTTGCGTTATATTTCTGTATCTTACATAGTTTGATTTAATTTCTAGATTATCCGGATTAAGCCGAAGCCTCATATGTAGGCAATCTCTGTGCTGCATACATTTTATAAGTCCATCGTGAATCCAAGGCTTCAGATTGTGGTATTTGCGTTTCATTTTATTTTTTGCTATTGTGTGTGTGTTTAGGATAGCAACTAGTCGCGAGTGGAATATTTCCATTGCTTCATTAGCTAGTTTGTCTTTTAGTAAGTTATTCCAATTTTCTTTTCCAATGTCAATTCTTATTGCATTATAGTCATACTTTTTTTTAATATCCGTTTCTTTGGGCTTTGGTAAATCGTGACTGAGTCCTATAATTGCAAGGTCGTGGTCAGTCAAGTCTGTTGAGCATACTATAGAAACTAGTTTCTTGTTTTTTGAGTTAAGCATTATATGATCAAGACATGAGTTCTTTCTCGTTGGTAAATTAATAGCCGATATGAAACCATGTTCAGCTAGCAGATTTAGGTAATCCTGTGAAGTTTTGTCACTAGTATTAAGGATATCAATGTCGAGGTCTCCTGTAAGAAGGGTGGATGACCGATTTGCATAGTCAGACAAGATTTGGTCCAGCGAGATCAAAAAAGGCGTTGCGTTACGATATGACGGAGATCTATAAATAGCAATGACAGTGATATTTTCAACTTTTAATACTAAGCAGTTAGCATCAATGCAATTCGGCTCGCAGATAATTGTTGTAAGACTGTCCTTCGTGTAAACTATAACCCCATCATTTTGAATAGGATTATTAAGTGTCTGATAGGCATTGTAACCGTCTAAGTTTTTCGGCATATATTCATCCGAAATCCAGCATTCCGTAAGTACTATTATGTCAAATACAATATTTAACCGTTTTAATAATACCAAAAGCATGTTGTAGTTGCAATTTACACTTCGAATATTGATAGTTATCATTTTCAGCGCATAGTTATTGATATACACTTTGCATTCCTCTGGAGACTGTACTGGTATTGTAAGTATCACCTGAGTTCTATCTAACTCATTTGCTACAGTGTCTAAATCGCCTTATAAATTATAATATTCTCAAAAAGGTGACACGATGCATAAAGCTCAAATATTTTTGCAGGGATTTCTTTAAAGCGCAGTGAGTATATTGCGACATTAATTATTACACTAGGTATATAATAGGAGGTACAAACATTCAAGAAAATAGCATAATATTTAGTTATACATAGTAGGGTGCATTTCAAACAATAACATACATTTTCAAAGATATCCTTAAAACTTAGCGTACTTGAGGGTGCGTTAGATGTTGGTCTAGGTATATGGCAGACGGTGCATACCTTTAGATGCAAGCAGTAACATTTTGTCAAGCATAATATGGTACACTTTTGGCAAAAATAATTCTTAAAAAGATACCGGTCAGATTGAGGAAGAAAAGCGAGAACTGATTGTGTCCCTTCAGATGTTGGATGCAATGATTTCCACTCTCTCTGTTGTGGCGGAGCCGGCGGAGGCTGCAGCGAATCCGACGATTGACAGTGGCGGCGGCTTACAGCCGAGCCGCTCGAGGTCAGCTTGTGAGCGAATACGAAGCGCCTGGGCTCCTTCACCGCGTCGCATGAGTATGCGACCGTTTCTCGTCCAAACGTATTTGTATCCGTGCTCCTTGGCGGCGGCGCGGGCAGCACGAAATAACTGTCGGTTCATGTAGGTCAGACTTTAATTGATGAATATCTTTCGCGGAGGTCCGGCCACGACGTCGGTACAGGAGAGTTCTCGGCGCACGCGCGCTGCTTGTAGCCACTCGCCCTTGACGGCACGGCGCGTGAATCGCGCAACTATAGGTCGCGGGCGCTCGGTTTCAGAGCGATGCGGCCCGACACGCATTACATAGTCAATGTCCCGTTTGTCGAGCGGCACGCCAATCTTCTGCGAGATGACTTCAATGACATGGCCGAGGTTCTCGCCTCGATGTTCGTTGACGCCGTTGATCTCAATGTTGTTAGCTAGCTGCTCTTGATCGCGCTCGCACACGACTGCTTTTAGGGCGGTGACCTCCATTTTCAGCACTGCCACTTCGCCCTCCAGATGCTCCACGGCCTCAACGCGTCGACTCATGTCGGCGAGTTGCACACCGAACTTGGCGAGGTCCTCACGAGCGAGATTCAGCGAAGCCCCAAACTCGCTTAGCATTGGCTCGAACCTTTCAAATTCTTCACGACAGACTCGAAGAGAGGCGGCGAACGAATTGATATCGGCCGCCGAGATCGATGCGGCAATGGCAGCGGTTCCGCTTGCCGGAGGCGGCGGCAGAGCAGTGTCGTAGCGTTGCACGGGGCTTTGGCGGGCGCCGGTCTTGGTCGCGGCAGCTTTTGTCGCGAGCGCGGGACCCCCTAGCGTGGCCGCGGCGACGGGTTTCACCGGTGTGTCGTCTCTGTTGCAGCGCTTCTCGCCGGCCAGGCAGAGCGGACACACCCACGTCTGTAGCGAGTCTCGAAGCCATCTGGTCGATTGTTGCGGACTAGCGCACAGGCGGTGGTAGGCCCGATCGAGGGGTTAGTCACTCGAGCAAAAAGTGTACACCAGATTCCCAGTAGTCAAGATTTCCTTGGGATTTCTAGATTCCTAAAGATTTCCAAAGACTACTAAAGATTCTTAGAGATTCCTAAAGATTCCTAAAGATTTCCAAAGACTACCAAAGATTCCTGGAGATTCCTAAAGATTTCCAAAGACTACTAAAGATTCTTAGAGATTCCTAAAGATTTCCAAAGACTACCAAAGATTCCTGGAGATTCCTAAAGATTTCCAAAGACTCCAAAGATTCTTGGAGATTCCTAAAGATTTCCAAAGACTACTAAAGATTCTTGGAGATTCCTAAAGATTTCCAAAGACTACCAAAGATTCTTGGAGATTTCAAATATACTGGGATTTCGTAAGATTTCTGAGGACTACCAAAGATTCCTAGAGACTACCAAAGATTACCTGGATTTTTTAAGGACTACCAACACATTTTTGGTACATTCCAATGATTTCGGGATTTCTAAAGATTCTTAGTGACCACCAACGATTCATAGCGACTTATAATTGCGCGTTGCGCGCAGCACGTGTCCGTGACGTCATCGCAGACAGGCGGGCGGCGCGGCCGGGGGGGTTCGGCACGGGCGCGGCGTCCGCGCGAGGCGGCAACAGCGCGGGCGCGGGCGGCGGCGCCGAGCGGGGAGCCCCCGCGCCGTGGCCGGCCGGTGCGCGTTGGTGCGATATTCGTTTTGGACATATTCACCCAGGCGGAATCCGGTTAAATTAGATCCCATATTATCTCAGCGATCTTTAGATCAGCGCTGATTTTTTCTTTCCCTGAGGCATTATACAATACCATTTTTGAATCCACAGTACATATTTCACATACTAAATTTCAAGATGAGGTACTTCGCTCTTTCGAAATCTCTTAGAATCTCAGCCATCATTAGGTCAGGGTTGATTTTTTTTTTTGCCTGGGTCATTATAAAAGGCAATATTTGAAACCTTAGCAAATATTTCACGTAGAAAACTTCGCGATTAGGTAGGTACTCTTCTTTTTCGAAATCCCTTGCAGTCGTACTCACTGTGAACCTGTAAAAACTTGGTACGAGATTAGCACCGGACTAACCTTTCAAAAACCGGTTTACTTCGACCTTAATACGCGTAGTAAAGTTAGTCCGCCCCAAGCTCGGTTCACAACATACCTACAATCATCTAATTATTTAATCAAAATCACTGACTAAAAGTCGCCCACCCAATACACAGTAAACAAACGCGAGTCGGACTCGCACACAAAGGGTTTCGTACCATCGTAAATGATTTAACACCAAAAAATAATATTATTTGTATTTTTTTATTATCTTTAAATTTTACTTATTTGTTGTTATAGCGGCAAATTAAATACTCACTCTGTGAAAATTTCAGCTACGTACTTATTACGGTTCATGAGTAACAGCTTTGTGACAGACGGACGGACGGACGGACAGCTGAGGCTTTGTAATAGGGTTCCGTTTTCACCCTATGGGTACGGAACCCTAAAAAGTAGTATACGCATGATAACCTTCTATTCGCATAGTACGCGTATTAAGGTCGGACTAAACCGGTTTTTGTTTGGTTAATCCGGTGCTTATCCCGTACTAAATTTTGACAGGTTTACTCTGAATACGACTGAATATGTTTTGGAATTGGGTCGTCGGGCACACGCGGGGTGCGCGCTGCGCACACTCGTGCGCACACGTGTGCGTGATTTCTTCGCAAACTGGCGGCCGCGCCCACGGCTGCGCTATCATTGTTAGATTAGATCCCGTATTATCTCAGCGATCATTAGGTCAGCCCTGTTTTTTTTTTTGCCTGATGCATTATGCAATACCATTTTTGAAGCCATAATACATATTTGACATACTCAACTTCACGATGAGGTACTCCGATCTTTCGAAATCCCTTAGTATCTCAGCCATCATTAGGTCAAAGTTGATTATTTCTTTGCCTGGGCCGTTATAAAAGTCTATATTTAAAAACCTAGTAAATATTTCACGTACTCGAGATAAGGTACTCTTATTTTAAAAACCTTTACAGTCTTATTCAGAACTAACCTGTCAAAACTTACGTACTGTACTAGGATTGCACCGGACTAAGCATACAAAAACCGGCTTAGTCCGACCCCGACAAGATTATCTGAGATTACAAAGACTTTGATCGGATTGCCAATGATTCCCTTAGGATTCCTACACTCCCTGGGAGTACTCGAGACTACCCAAGATTTTCCTATTCCTCGGACTCCCGCCCAGGATTACCCGAGATTTCCATTAATTTGAAAGGATTCCCAATGATTTCCTTGGTATTCTCAGATTCCTTAGGATTACTCGGGATTACATAAGATTTCCAGATTCCTCGGACTCCCATCGGATTCCTCGGACTCCCATCGGATTCCTCGGACTCCGCCTAAGATTACCCGAGATTTCCATGAATTTGATAGGATTCCCAATGATTTCCTTGGGATTTCCAGATTCTTTAGGATTACTCGGGATTACATAAGATTTCCGAGATTCTCCGGACTCCCACCAGATTCCTCGGACTCCCACCTAAGATTCTTGAGATTCCCAAACGATTGTACACCAGATTCCTTGAGTGAGTGACCCCTCGGGCCCGATCACACTTACAGCAGGACACCGCTTCTTCTTTCGCTTTAATCACTCCGTTGCAAGCAGGACAACTTGACATTTTGTTTGACAACAAGCCGCAAACTAACAATTTTACTTTACGGACATTCAATGAGGGTATATAAAAAAAATAATAATATGGGCATCATTTCATTTTAATGGCTTGCTTAACTATTAGTAAAAATATATAGTAAGAATAACAAGTTTCGTACCAACCTTAAAGTGAAAAAGGCACAAACAATGTACAAAGTAGGAGCACAAATGCATACGACCGTATCGCACCGCACAAGAATGTTATTATGATGAGTGAGGATAAATTCAGTAAATACGATAACAAGCTCGTTACGTAACAAAATTGCTGTACCCACATCACATAGCGTATACCGTTGCTAAAATTGTTAGGACATTTTGATGGAGTTGTTTTAAATTCCAATTATGTAGGCGGATACTTTCTGCTTATGAAATCAAACATTCCAAAATCCTCGTTTATTTATTTCCACAATAAACAATTTTGACAATTGTATTTTCTGTAGCTATGCGAGACATAATTTTGCCAAATGTGGAAAAGCTTTACAGCCAAATACATTTTCAAAATAAAATGTAAAAAAAATACACACTTAGTAAGTGCTTGCAGCACAAATATTTTCTAATGCCTTAAGTTTTTTTTTCAACGGAAAATAATATTTACGTGCTGCCCAAAAGTAAAACCAATTTATTTTGAAGCCTGGTCTACAAATGGTCGCTGGTGAATTTCTCGTGAAACTTCTTGAACTCTTCCAGCATACTTTTGAGCTGCTCCGGCTGCGGAAGAATGGTGGTGCGGAAATGGTAGGTACCGGGCCGCTGCCGAACCCAGATCCGGGGACTATGCAGATGCCTGAAATAAATTCCGATTCGATAATAATACCCTTATCTTTGACAAACAAGATCTGGAGCCCTACTACGAACGCTATCGACAGGGCGACATCGCCTGTCAAAAATATTCTATGCTTTTGACAGATGCTATCGAAAGCGCTCTCGAAACGTATACAATATTTTTGACAGGCAATGTCGATAGCGCTTACTCGATAGCGTTCGTAGTAGGGGGCAGCTTTAACGATAAATTAATGTTGATGAGTCGTCGCCATACAAGTCCAATGCCAAAACCTGTCAAGAACGAAATGTATAGCTTACGCTAGGGTATAAACTCATCACTTCCAATCACAGGTGGCTCACCGGTGAGTCCATAGACCTAGCATGCGCGCGTCACAAAACTTTAGTACTCATGAAATGAGAACCATGAAGAACGTTCCGTGACTCACCGGTGACTCACTGGTAAAAATCTCATCAGTAAACCCGCAGGACGTCGACGAGGTGCCAAACAACGCGCACCTCTTTGAGGCTGGGTTTTCATTTTTTTACTGAAAAAACTAAACCCCTTCTTAAATGAGTAAGAAGAGCTGTGCGTATACATTCTCCTGGTAGACTTCATCGGCGAGGACGAGCAGATTATGTTTTTGAGCGAACTGCATGACGCTTTCTATATTTTTTCGCGTCAGTACCTGTAAGTTCATTCGAGTAGAAATCATGTAATCTCAAGGGCTGGGCAGATAGCATAATTGGCAATCAAACGAACTTATCTGTACGTGAAGTGCGATCATAATTGGGCTTAGTTTTCATTTTCATCGAAATACAAGTGACCTTAACAGTTTGTTTGAATGAAATTCTCTCTACTTGCTGTAGACCAATTAATTACATTTTGGAGATTTCTAATAAATAATTCTAAAAAGTGTGGACGCAAACATCTTGGGAAACTGTGAATTTGGAAACACAGATCAAACCTATTATAGACTAGGAGGTCGCGACAAAAATGGTAACGATAACGTAAATGGCTGAAACTGAGTTCACAGGATAAAGACCAACTCTCTGAAGCTAAATGTGTCAGTCTGCCTGCGCCAAGTACTTGCCGCCTTCCTCCGCCGCCACTCATGATGCTATGAGACATCATCTTACAAGTTTTATTTATTACTTACGATCGAACTTTCCTGATGATGAAATAATACTCACAGGTGATTTTAATCTGCGGGCATTGAACTGGACACAGGTACTTGATAATTTTCATTTGACGGTCGCTAGCTCACTAAATGATACGTTGTCTGCATTCATCGATTGCTTGTCATTTTCGGGGATGTACCAATATAATGGCATTTTTAATGAAAACGGTCGTATGCTGGACCTTGTACTGAGCTCGAGCGCGGCAGAGGTGCGACGCGCGGAACGGCCGCTAATTCACGAGGACATGCCTCATCACCCGGCGCTAGAGATATTCTTACCCTGACCTGCGATGCTTACGGCTTCGCGATCCGCCTACCCGTAATTACTGCTACGCTAAGGCAGACTATAGTCAAATTAATTTAAACTTGTCGCGGGTGGACTGGTCTTGCCTGGAATCGGGCGCCATCGACGAGGCTGTCTCGGCTTTTTACACCATCCTATATGAAATCATAGATTTATACGTACCTTGTCGCCTTCGCAATACGAACGATTATCCACGTTGGTTCTCCCCTGTCTTGATAAAGATTATCAAGGAGAAAGTTAAATTCCATCACAGGTTTAAACTATATAAACGGGGCGCCGACTACGACGCATTCTCATTGCTCCGTGCCCGTCAGAAGCGGGTACAGGCGGAATGTTGGCGCCGATATATTGACGCGACTGAGACACAAAATCAAATCCTAAAACATTCTGGAATTTCTCTCACTCAAGTCTCACCGCGGCACTAATGCGATACCTCGCCGTGTCACTCGCGGTGGCACCGAGGAAGCGAGTGATGGTCCCGCCATTTGCGAGCTATTTTCGATTTATTTCAACTCAGTTTATTCGAGGGCCTCATCACGTAACGCTGCACAATCTCAATATATTACACACGAAGTGCAAAGCTCCATCGACACTCACAGAACACTTGTATTAAAATATCTAGTAAGTCTGGATGCGAACAAGGGTCCCGGCAGCGACCACATACCGCCATCTTTTGCGAAGTCATGTGCTCATCAGTTGTCGGAACCTCTGAGTATAATTTTTCGGCGCTCCATCGCGGGGGTTGAATTTCCGAGTGCGTGGAGGCTTTCGTTGTGCCGATTCATAAAAGCGGACCGAAGCATCAGGTTGAGAATTACAGGCCAGTGTCGATACTTTCTGTGTTTAGCAAATTATTTGAACGCGTGGTGTACGACCAAGTTTACCCTCTTATCTCGTCCAGCGTCACGGCTGCGCAGCACGGCTTCATGCGTGGCCGATCGGTCGCCACGAATCTAGCCGTGTTCACAGATTATGTAGCCGCGAGGATGGATGAGAGGGCGCAGGTGGATGCGGTGTATACTGATTATGCGAAATGCTTCGACAGAATAAGTCACAGCATTCTTATACGTAAACTCCGCGAAATAATCATTCACGGAACCCTACTCAGGTGGCATGAATCGTACCTAATGAATCGTTCGCAGATGGTTAAAGTCGGGGCATATAGTTCCGGGCGAGTTATAATCCCCTCTGGAGTTCCCCAGGGATCGCATTTGGGCCCACTGTTGTTCAACGCGTACCTGTATGATATCGCTGAGTGCTTCCAACACTCACTGTACCTGTTGTACGCTGATGATATGAAGATTTACATGAAGATCGAACAAGATTCGGATTGCGCCAAGCTGCAGCTGGACTTAGACCGACTATCTCATTATTGCAGGCTAAACTGTCTTGATCTTCATGTTCACAAGTGTCAGGTCATCACGTACAGCAGGCGCAGGTGCTCGGTGATGCACACGTACTCGCTGAACGACACCCCTTTGGAGCGAACGGAGCTGGTGAGGGATCTAGGAGTGATGCTTGACTCGAAATTACTATACGATAAACATGTAGACCATATAGTAAGCAAAGCGTACAAGATGTTGGGATTCATTGTACGCACATGTAAACCATTTTCTAGTTCTCCAACATTAAAAACGTTGTACCTACTTTTCATATGTTCGCAGTGTAGTCGAGTTCGCATCGCCCGTCTGGTCCCCATCATACATTACTTATAAAAAACGTATTGAATGGATCCAAAATATTTTTTTAACACAACTCTCATTTAAATGCAGGCTCCACTTCGAAAACCACGCAGCGGCAAGGAATCACTTCAAGTTGCAGTCCCTCGAGCAGAGACGAACGGTCGCGGACGCCATCCTAAATTATCATATTGACTGCCCCGACCTTGTCGCTCGAGTATCGCTGCGAGCTTCACCGGTGCGCACTCGCAGTCCTTTTCTGTTCCAAACCTCGAAATGCCACACTAATCACGCCAGGGACTCGGTTATCAATAGATGTATTGGACTAAATCAAGATATCACGAGGAGCGCGAACCGAAACAAAAGACACTGACGCGCACTACCTGCCGGGCGCGCTACCTGTCCCCTCCCCCGCACGCCTTTCACAATTATCTGCCTCAGGCGAGGCCACGATATGTTTTTTTTGATAATTGTGTTAGCTATAAGTCCTTTTAGAATAATATTGTAAATAAAGTATATGAGTCTTGTTGTAAATAAATGTATATACGTGCCGCATGACTCCACGAACAATATTATAATATTTTAGAAGCTATATGGTCTTAGTGTTTTATAACCTATGTAAAGCCACACGGAAGAAATATATGTTTTTGTATTTTTGAGAATATATCATATACGAGATATTATGTAAATTTACGAAAAGTCCATTTTAAAATAAAAGCAGCGGACGCGCTCTGCGCGCCGCGGACGAATTCAGCACAACGACGCGCGCGCCCTCTTGGCGGCCGAACGAGGCAACTCGAAAAATGTACCATGTAAAATATCTTTGAAAGCAAGAAATTGTATAAAATCTTAAAGTTACGAATTTATTTGTACATGTATGGAAAGAGCGAAAAAAGTACCTATCGAATGATGTACCCAACACGAAAGTCTAGCATGTGTACCACGAATGGGGTTGAGGCAAAGTTATATTTATGCAAGAAATTGTAATGGGAGACAACAATATCGGGCCTATTTTACGAGTCTCCACAAAAGGCCAATATACCTTATACTATTTGGATAGATCTCAGCGAGATCTATCCGCACATATGTTTAGATTTTAAGTCCAACATGTACAACCAAAGATATAAGGCTAGAGCAGTACATTTTGTAAAACGAAATAGGAATCAAAGTACGGAGAGGCTCTAGTGGCCGTCTATTTTATTACTTTTCAAGATAGTTAAGGAAATTAAATTTCAATATACGTTACGTTCGCTACAACATTACGGTGTTTTATTCTGATCGAAATACTACGCTTCGGTTCCGGCACCACGACCCCTGACCTACGAGATCTCCGGATCGACATCGAGTCCTGCAGGGAGGCACCCCGTCGGCTGGAACTGGAGGTAGCGGACGTCGCTACGATCGAGCTATCGGAGACCCTGTACCCCGCCGCCTCCGCCCGCCGTCCACGTACTACAGTCCACTGAGCTTCGGGGGGTGGCGGATACAATAGATGTATGAGTAATTATAACAATTCATTCGGTAACATTGATATATTTAATAACACAAAACCATAATATTTTAATAAAGTTGTTAAGACATTAAATAACTAAGATAAACATGTAGACCATATAGTAAGCAAAGCGTACAAGATGTTGGGATTCATTGTACGCACATGTAAACCATTTTCTAGTTCTCCAACATTAAAAACGTTGTACCTACTTTTCATATGTTCGCAGTGTAGTCGAGTTCGCATCGCCCGTCTGGTCCCCATCATACATTACTTATAAAAAACGTATTGAATGGATCCAAAATATTTTTTTAACACAACTCTCATTTAAATGCAGGCTCCACTTCGAAAACCACGCAGCGGCAAGGAATCACTTCAAGTTGCAGTCCCTCGAGCAGAGACGAACGGTCGCGGACGCCATCCTAAATTATCATATTGACTGCCCCGACCTTGTCGCTCGAGTATCGCTGCGAGCTTCACCGGTGCGCACTCGCAGTCCTTTTCTGTTCCAAACCTCGAAATGCCACACTAATCACGCCAGGGACTCGGTTATCAATAGATGTATTGGACTAAATCAAGATATCACGAGGAGCGCGAACCGAAACAAAAGACACTGACGCGCACTACCTGCCGGGCGCGCTACCTGTCCCCTCCCCCGCACGCCTTTCACAATTATCTGCCTCAGGCGAGGCCACGATATGTTTTTTTTGATAATTGTGTTAGCTATAAGTCCTTTTAGAATAATATTGTAAATAAAGTATATGAGTCTTGTTGTAAATAAATGTATATACGTGCCGCATGACTCCACGAACAATATTATAATATTTTAGAAGCTATATGGTCTTAGTGTTTTATAACCTATGTAAAGCCACACGGAAGAAATATATGTTTTTGTATTTTTGAGAATATATCATATACGAGATATTATGTAAATTTACGAAAAGTCCATTTTAAAATAAAAGCAGCGGACGCGCTCTGCGCGCCGCGGACGAATTCAGCACAACGACGCGCGCGCCCTCTTGGCGGCCGAACGAGGCAACTCGAAAAATGTACCATGTAAAATATCTTTGAAAGCAAGAAATTGTATAAAATCTTAAAGTTACGAATTTATTTGTACATGTATGGAAAGAGCGAAAAAAGTACCTATCGAATGATGTACCCAACACGAAAGTCTAGCATGTGTACCACGAATGGGGTTGAGGCAAAGTTATATTTATGCAAGAAATTGTAATGGGAGACAACAATATCGGGCCTATTTTACGAGTCTCCACAAAAGGCCAATATACCTTATACTATTTGGATAGATCTCAGCGAGATCTATCCGCACATATGTTTAGATTTTAAGTCCAACATGTACAACCAAAGATATAAGGCTAGAGCAGTACATTTTGTAAAACGAAATAGGAATCAAAGTACGGAGAGGCTCTAGTGGCCGTCTATTTTATTACTTTTCAAGATAGTTAAGGAAATTAAATTTCAATATACGTTACGTTCGCTACAACATTACGGTGTTTTATTCTGATCGAAATACTACGCTTCGGTTCCGGCACCACGACCCCTGACCTACGAGATCTCCGGATCGACATCGAGTCCTGCAGGGAGGCACCCCGTCGGCTGGAACTGGAGGTAGCGGACGTCGCTACGATCGAGCTATCGGAGACCCTGTACCCCGCCGCCTCCGCCCGCCGTCCACGTACTACAGTCCACTGAGCTTCGGGGGGTGGCGGATACAATAGATGTATGAGTAATTATAACAATTCATTCGGTAACATTGATATATTTAATAACACAAAACCATAATATTTTAATAAAGTTGTTAAGACATTAAATAACTAAGATATACAAACACGCTAGCATACACACCCTCACACGTATCCTCAAACACCCTTACATCCTCACCCTCTTACACTTACACACCCGTAGATACACACCATAAAAAATAATTTTGATGCAATATTTGTAATTAGATTAAGTGGATATATTTTTGTATTAGTTTGTTAAAAAGTGAAACTTTATTATTGGCTGTATTGTTTGTGTAGCTTAAGTTTTTCAATATTGTTTAATTTAGCTGTTAAGTTTCCAAATAAATAAATAAATTATCCACCTCCAAAGTTATTGGATAAAACACGCGAAAAACTCGAACTTTTGGACCTTATAACTTAGAAACCAAACACAATTGTACAATGCCAACGTTCATCAGACATCTAGTTCGAACAAATAAAGCAATTTTGAGCAAAATTTTGGATCTCAGAAGAAATATGGGCTTGATCTTCTTTCCCCGTTTGCATTGGGAGTTGAGCGGGAAGACCCACCTTAAGAGCGATCGAGAGAACAGCCAAGTAAGTGAGTAGGTACTTACTTACTTCTTAATTTTAAATAGTATGCATGTTTTATCTGAAGCACTTTAAAGAACAGTCGAAAACTTATGTAGGTTTACACATCGAATTTGATTGATACACTTAATGTGTTTGTTGGCAGGTGTGTGGGTGTGACCATGGTGTGACGGCGCGATTCACCCCCGATAGGTGTGTGTTTCGCGCCACAATATTCATAATCTGCCTTACGAATAAACATTTACTTATACCATCGCTATTACTCCGGTATTTCCAGGTGGAAGTTCCGTACAGAAATAAATACCGGAGTAATAACGAGGGTATAAGTAAATGTTTATTAATAATTCCATTGACTTATATATTACTACGTATAATTCAGAATTCTATCTCTGTGTACCTGCATAGTTGTATATTTTTTACACACTCACTTCTCGCTCACTTTAGTAAAACGCTATTAAATATACCTACGAAAATTGGGGAAATTAAGCTGTCCTCTGAGAATGAAGTACCAGAAAACCTTGAGTCCCTTCGCCAAAAGCGAAAAAAGGGTCCCTTATGGTCTGGCTCTGGGATCTGTGGCCTACGCACATTTTTCCCAATTTTTTCTCTTATTAACGGTTGTTTGAAAAATGTATAACTATCACCAATACACTTACATAGTTATGTAGTTGTGCACCAACTAATTATTTTTGCTCAAAAAATAATATTTTTTGACGAAAAGCTAGATATGTGAAGCCCCAGCAGTGGCGAGATCCCCGGAACGTGAGCACGTTCACGCTTGACCAGTTTTTATTCCATTGACATCTATCACCTGTCGTAAAGAATTAACTTGCCCAAGTATATCCTCTATGATGTTGTTTCTTTTCTTCTCTGGCACCTGCCAAATTGAATGCACCTACCTTTACCAGGCGCGGTTGCCAAGTGGTGCGACGCCACAGGGTTCGACCTTGAAGTCAAACAAGAATGGGCGCGATCGGTTTCTGGCTAGGTGACTGTTCGATCGTTGAAGCCGGGCCGTGGTTCCATGTAAAATTATCCCCTTCCTTACTTACTAGGTGGTATGATTAAACCCGCTCGGGTCGGTAGGTACAATCCTCTGAACAGAAAACAAGCTTCTGAGGTACCATCACATATAATGAAATATTGTCAAAGCGGCAATTAAATATGTCAGTATTTTTCGTTCAGTTCGGTGTAGCCGTGAAATATCAGGAAGATCCTGGCATGGCACCAATTTACAATGTGGTGTGTTGGGCTTATATAATTACAGTAGGAGGTATTAGCCATCCATGCCCTGTTTAACAAAAAAAATTCATAAAGTCGAACATAGCACCCCCTCTTTTTGTGAAGTCGGTTAAAAAACGAAGTGACATAACTCTATCAAGTATAGAGATGTATTTGCATTGAAATAGAGATAAATTCTACATACATTTCAGTCAAATTGGTGTCATGTAAATAAAACATCAGTTATATTAATTTATATATTTACTTAACATAATGTAGGTATCCATTCTTACATTTTGTGGTTCATACTATCCCAATATAAAAATATTTCCTCTCTTATTTATACATAATAAAATTATATATTGACATTTTTCCATTTTTACATATACAACATTTTGTTTCACACGAGATGCTTCACAGATGGTTCCTTGTAGTAGGTAATATATTACAAATAACTAATTTAGCTTAATTATTTGGACACAATATTTACCTACAAAAATTTAATTGAATTTTCAATATACATACGAATAATGCAGGTATATACAATGAAATCCTGTTTACTAATTTTAATTTCTAAGTAAAATGGTTTTAAACGATTAGAAAATAAAAAAAACAACAGAAATATATCTCACATATTTATGGCAAATCGTCCTACAAGCCCAAAACGTAAACTTCCTATTTCACCACAAAATATATGTATAATATATATTTTAAAACATAACTACTTTAATTTTATAAAGTCTTAAGAACAAAATAAATAAATTACACTACGTAGTAATTTTATTGCTTATTGTCAAATCAATTAAAAATCTACATAATAGTAGTAAATTAGTAACTTTTTACTAACTACAGATAACGCTTCTAAATTAGTGTCTGTCTACTGTACTATGTTCTCGTATGTTGAAATTTATACATCTCTTTCGTGACAGGAATGTTAGTAATGTTTGGTACTAAAACAGATTACTCTTTGAAGTAATTTAGGTAAAAGGAAGTGAAAGTAAAAGAATTGTAGATTTTAAGTATGTACTGTAAAAACTAAGCAAAAACCATTTTGAGAACAAAGTAAATTGAAGAAAATACTTGTAGTAAAATATTTTAGTCCCAAACAAGAAAGGGCTAGGAATGTACAGTATCTTAGACTAAATCGGAAATTTACAATAACATTTTTATATCACGAAATGATATGATTTATTCAATTCGAATAATTAACAACAATACTTGGTTCTGTAACGTTACACGTTGCTCTGGACAAATGGAATGTACCTACACCATTTTACAACATTTTCGTCAAATACATAGAATATTTATAACAATTCCACTTGCCAACGTAGACCTTAAACACGAATTATTTAAAACAAAAATTTTAGAGATTCGTAGCTCCACATTTCAATTCTAATATTCCTGTCAATAATTTTTCGTTCTAACCTTTTGCGGCACTTGAAGTGTGCACCCAAAATCCCTACTAATATTGTAAATGTGAAAAACAGTTTGTCTGCTCGTTGGCTACGTCTTTGTGACCAAGCTGGCTGATGATTTTTTTTTTTGGCTTTGTCCAGTGCAGACAATTTGCCAGTTTCAAGTTTCACTTCTTGATTCTTGAATTCTTGAACGAAAGTATTTTATTCTGGTCATTTCATAATTATCACAACACAAACTTTGTAATTGGGAAGAAAACTCAAAGCATATTGTAGATGTCGCATGAGCGACCGCCCCTTAGAAATTTCAAAACTGTCATTCCTGTCAAGTTTTAATTAAGAGTTTCCATGATGCAGTTAGAAAAAGGTTTAGAGGAAAATAAGAGCTTTTATTTGTCTTCAAACAAATTTAAATGTTATTGACCAGCATAAAGTATGAAACGAAATATTATAGTTTATGTTTTTGTGATATTTGCTTTCCCAAGACTTCTTTTGATTAGCATGATTAAGAACAATTTATTTTCGGAATACCATGGTGAAAATTGAGTATTTTCAATTCCACAGATTGAGTATAAAAAAAATCTAATCTATTTTGTATGGTATCTGACAGCTTTGACAGATCTTAGGTGAGCTTGCTTAGACACCACCTGTCGTGATAAATAAGCAGTTTTCTTCCCCATTGGGCAGAAAAGCAATTTAGAATTGAGAAAATGACAAAGTAATTTGGCAACTATATTGCCAAAAAAAATGTCCTGAGCGAAATTTCAATAAATGGACTGAAAAGCAAAATTTTACTGTAGAGCAAAGCATAAAATGTGAGGATTAAAATTCAAAAGACGGAGCCTGAAAACAGAAATACGGCAGACGAAAATATAGTGCATAAAAACTTCAATTTTTTTTTTCGCGGGCGGAATGTTTAAGTATCTTAAAATTATGGGCCGCACTGACAGTGGGTAGCTCGTTTTTGCGAGTTCTAACTCACTACACTTAGAAGACATAAGTACGGCCAGCAGGGCGAGAATTGCCCAGAGTGAGGGTTGGGTGAAATGAGAATGTTACATGGCGCCTCACCAAAATGTCACACAAATGAGGTTTCATTATTATATGAACAGAACAAATTACAATAATGGAGGCAAAGTCTTATGAAAAGAACTTTTGTGACCATTTGAATAAAAGTAAATAATTTAAATATTGTTGATGCCATCATTTGTGTCATTTAAAATAATAGTCTATAAATTGTTATAAAATTAATGATCAGTGATGAATAAGTCATGAAGCAAACCTTATCATTTACTTTGACAAATTGAACTCAGATAGGCTCTTGACATTACCAATAAATATTTGATCGACTATACATTTTTCAAAATGTTACATGTCATTTATTGAGTAGAGAACTTAATTTGGAGTGGCATGCAATGTTTTATTAGATGTTGCAAAAAATATCCACAAACAATCCTATTGTAATTTCTCGTCAGCCTAACAAACATATATTTTCACTTACTTAAACCCTGACAACAGAACTTAACTATGAATTCCAAAAACAAAAAAAATACTAATTGACCTTACACATTTTATAAATTACTCAATTAAAAAAGCGATTTCATAGTGATCAACCAATAAATTGCCATCATGTCTAGTCACGAAGGAAAGGCCCATGTTCCGCCCACTGAATGCGACCCTAACTGCCCGTGACACCAGTACCCGTGGCCACCAGAGAGGCAGACCTACTAGTCGCGCGCTTTAAGATGAAATAGTAAAACAGGACTACTAGACAATCACGCTAAAACTGGATAGGCACACAAGGCTACTAGAAGGGCGATCATAATTTATGTACACAGAGTTGCTAGTTACTAGTGTGATAACAAAACAAGTACAGATGACTCCTAGATGCTTGTGTGACAAGAAAAACAAAGGGCCATTAGTTGCTCGAGTATCATCAAAACAGGCACACAGGGCTAGCTGCCTGCGTGCAGACAAAACAATAACACAAATTCTATTTGTCGCATGAGTGCAAACAAAATAGGCACACAATGGTGCTCGTTGTCCACGTGACAGTAAAACAGGCACACAGGGTTTCTAGTTGATAGTGTGACAGCAATAAGTGACACAGGGCTGCTAGCTGACCGTGTGACGGGCTAGTTGCTTACGCGACTTCCAGTCACAGAGGGTTGTTAGAGGCGGGCGGTGCTACCAGACGAGCGCGTAGGGCCGCGGTCGCCAGAAGGCCTTGTGCTAGCAATCCCGGTCCTCGTTCACGAGCGACTGCGTGTCCTTGCCGGTGTCGAGCGCGGGGTCGAGCTGACGCGGCCTCACCGGCGCCGCGCTGCGCGTCTCCGTCGAGCTGGGCGAGATCACCGCGGACTCCACCTTACCCTTCACCTCGTCCGGCACTTCGTAGATACCTGCGGAGAGAAACTTTTTAGGTTTTTTTTAATGAAAATCCGGTATGGGTGGCTGTGCTGAGAGAACAAAAGCCAAATTCTCCTCACCTAGCGAAACCACACAATCCGAGCATGTTCAAATTATGTTTGAAGATCCGAGGTTATAGGTTTGAGGGGAGGCACCTGCCGGCAGACAGTTCCATATCCTGGTGGTGCGGCAAATAAATTAATTTGTTCTCTAAAGCCTAATGTTAAACTGCTTCCACCGAGTATTATAATTTAAATGGACTGTATAGACTAGGAGGTCGCGACAAAAATGGTAACGATAACGTAAATGGCTGAAACTGGGTTTACGGGATAAAGTACAACCCTCTGAAGCTAAATGTGTCAGTCTGCCTGTTCCGAGTGGTTGCGTTACATAGATAAGTCGCCTGAAAAAGTAGTTATGGTGACAAAAAATACATATGATAAGGTAAATGGATGCAAATGACGAAGCATGAAAGTATCAATACATACTTCCTTAGCAATACAAAAACTGAACAAATCTTTGGTTGCATTTAGTAGTTATAGGCTATTTAGGTTACAGATATAACTTTAGGTATATTTAAGTATTTAATTAAGTAACCGTCTGGTTATTGTTGTATAATGAATAGGTATCAATGTTTCCAGATAATGAGTATATTCATCAGCAGGTACATACCAGCATCTATTTTATATAGCCAATCTAGAAAACGCAACCACTTGGGACGGGCAGACCGACATATTTAGCATCGGAGGGTTGGTCTCTAACATGAGAACCCACAATCAGCCATTTACCTTATCTTGACCAAAAATGTCGTGACCTCCCGGAATAGTACGAAGGTCAGTGGTTACGCCTATATGTCTTATATTTAAGATCCTGTAGGACTATCAACTTACAAATAAGAGTGACTTTTAACAATTTGAAATATTATTTATTGATAACTTTAACGCTGACCAATGGGTGGGAGTGATTACAATTAGCGGCTTGACTTTTGTGGAACGCAAATTTTAACTGATCAAGCTTGAATCATACGCTGACGTTGCTGTCCTTTCGTGCACTCGGCCCCAAGATCCAAAACGTCCCATCAGTAAACTCACCGATGACCCCGGAGCCGTTGCCGCCGCGCGTGACCGCGTCGTACATGGGGTTGCTGAAGTCGCGCGGCCTGCCGCCCGCGCCCGCCGCCTTCGCGCCGACCTCCTCGAGCCCGTAGGCGGCGTCGGCGTCGGCCGGCGTGGGCGCGGCGCCGCCGAACTCCACGTTGGAGCCCTGCCGGAACGAGACGCTCTGCGAGGACGCGAGGCTGCCCAGCCCGCTCCCCTTGCCGCTGCAACGGGTGACAACAGTGTTAGGAGTGCTTGGCGGTGACAGTTCAATTGTACGATATATTAATAATTAATTACTGGCGTAAGTAGATGGCCCCCCACCATCGTGACGGAAGTTTCATGTAATAAGTGTTAAGCAAGCCAGTCCCCTAGTTCAATAAATGTATAACTAAGATGGTAACTTTTATTCGATCGATCACAAGAAAAAGAGTGTTTGCACCAAGAGATGGCGCAGCAATCAGGCTCACTGCTTTAAATCTATTGAAAAGTCATTTGATTTTATGTTTTATGATATTATATTTTCCAACTTTGAAACAAAATTGTATTATTAATCTTTTAATATAAATCCTATGTTTTTACAGCACTATCTATTGGCTATTTCGCAAGTTCTAGGTACAAAAGTGGCGCCATCCTATTTCCATAGCCGTAAACTTGTATTCATGCAGTTGCACAATCTATTGTTCCTCCCTTCAGCAATGACTTGAACCATGAATCATGAAAATCAACCATCATAATGTAGGTTAAGTTAGTCCTATTTTTACTTAGGTACCTTTCTCACCTGGTATCCGGCATGTTCCGGTGATGTTCCATTCTTTTGTGAATCTATGGATAAGATAATCACGGATAGCGGACTTACAATGGCCTCTTCCTGATGACGAACCATGCGGCCGCGGCGGCGAGCGCCACGATCGCGATCAGTACCACGGGCACGACGACGGCGGCGGCGCTGGCTCCGGCGCCGCCGCCCGCCGCTGCCGCCGCCGCCTCGCAGTGCGGCGGCAGCAGCGGCGCGGGGCACACGCACGACATCACCGCGTCGCCCTCCGCGCCCTCCGAGCACACGCCGCCGTTGCGGCACGGGCAGACGCGCGGCGACGCGCGCGGTCTCTCCACAGCTGCTCACACATTGCCCTTATTAACTGCTTGTCGATTACACAGGTCAACACTGGTTTTGGTGCCGAGAAGCCGTAATATATTATTGATAGGCTAGCAACTTTAAGCTGATGCGCCTATATCACAACACTAATTTAATTATTTGTTATATTTTTTATGATTATCCAGTTTATTTTGGAGAGAGTTTACAGAGACAGCATTTACAACTCCAATGGGTAGACAAGACTAAAAGTGTCATTGAGGGTTCTGCTTCGACCGATTGTGATACAATATTTTTGAGTTTTAACTCTCAGGTTTATAGTATTAGCAAGGATGAACATATCTTGTAGCTTAGGAGATTTGCAAGAAGAGTTCAGAGCTCCTAGTCCCAGTTGGTCACCTAAATTGGCATAAGTTAAGTAAAAACGTCAAACTCCATACAAGCGTTCACTAGATATTATGTGGTTTTACTTCTTCAAGATGTCTAAGTCAAACTCGGACTTCCGATTTGTATGAAAACGCGTAGTCGCCGTAAACGGCAACGGTGAGTAGGCTGTCAAATCAAACTTTAATTTCTCCATACATTTGAAAACGCCAGTCGAGTGGTTTGCCGTAAACGCCAATTTAGGTGACAGCTGGGACTAGGGTCTAAAATTCTGTTAAATGTTTCAATGAGATCTCCCTATTCTCTTCGTTATTGTAGAGTGGTAAAAGGGCAAACAATCCATTTCGAATCGTTACGGAGCGAGTGGTCACCGTTACAGGCATGTGTTGCCATTTAACAATGCAAGTTACCGACTATTTATTCCTTTTGGGCTGTGTTTATTTTAGAGGTAGGTTGTGAAAATGTCCCCTATAAATGGCGGATATATTTTTCTGTGTTAACCCCAAGACGACAGTGGGAGTTTTGGGGTCAGTTTTCCATAGTTACTTTGTTCTAAGAGCCACTTTCATCTACATGTTTATGCATAGGCTTTCAACAAAACGGCACTAATTCGTTGACGGCTTGAAAATGTATGCGAGTGCAGCGTCACACTCGTCATTTATCAAGGCACTTGTTGTGATGCTAGTTGATACAACCAGATATAAAAGCTTCTACCAAACTAGCTCCTTTTGACAGAGGCTTAAGGTCGGCCCGTAAGCATCACAAAATTTCGCCTCCCATACAAACGTAGTTTACTAATAATTTCAAAACCACTGTTCCAACTTACTTGATATTTGGTATCTAATATTAGGCCACAAATATCTGTGTCTGCATGTCGTTGTTTTTTCGGAAAATGTATTCTGGGTCAAACCAGAGAGAAAACAAAATTCATATGAAGATTTTATTTTTGCTTTCATTTCATTCGGTTTGGATTTTTCAAAAAAACAAAAGCATGCAGACACAGATATTTGTTACCTGATATTAGATATTAAATATCAATTTAATTGGAATAGCGGATTCCAAATGATTAGTAAACTACGTTTGTATGGGGAGCATAGCTTACGGGCCGTTCTTAAGACATAGACACCAACAAAATCCCCCCTAGTTGCACCGCTCAACTCCAAATATTCACAGCATGAAAATAACACATTCTCTCTTTGCAGTCATTTGCGTTAGCTTAGATAAAAAAAAACATTCAGACACAGAAACTGATTGAATAATGATGGTGTTCTGTAACATAGTTTTTAATGAATGTGGTCTCTTTTGTTGTAAATCCCAGGGTATGAACCTCTTTCTTCTTACGTGAGATTGAAATGTGCATTGTCTGGGTTTTCTATCCAATTTAACAGAGCTGTTCTTACAAGGTCATGGCTCCTAATTTCTCCAGGGTTATGATGCTAGAGCTAATATCAAGACATATGTGGTAAAAGATTCATGTCCAGTTCCATTAAAAAAAAATCCTAACTAAAATTGTATGGAAAGTATTCCAACAAAAGGAGCAAATCGATAGTATGATAAATAATATATAATGTGTAGTTACCAGCGTCACAAGCAATCTCCTGCGTGACCCGCTTAGGCGGTTGTTGGCCGTCGGGACAGGCACAGCGGCGGCCGCCGGGCACCGCCAGGCAGAGATGCGTGCATGGGGCGCGGGAGCACGCATCGTTCAGTGATGTGTTGTAACGCAACGGGTGATACACTGCAGTCACATGGAATGTTTCATTTGGTAGTCTTTTTTAGGTTGATGACAAGTGAAATCACAATATATATTTTTTTTATTATAACTTAAAAACTATTCAGATACAACAAAGCAAATATGACTGGATCAGAAAGGGTACAGTAAAAACTCTTTAGAATTGTTGTAACTAGTACTTTTATTGCTTCTGTAACGTTTTGTCTATGATTCTGTTTAATATATGAGTTTATACTTATAAAATGTACTTAAAGATGGCAGTTAAAATAAATAGTGAAAAAGAGAAGGTTTCTGTATGTCCTTAAAAACTACTTTGACTATAGGTTTGTTATTGTGTTGATTTATTTCCCACCCTTTGATTAATTACTTTATATACTCCAAATTATGCCAATTTAACAAAACTGAATGAACGAATAGAGTTCCCATAGTGATTTTGTTTTAAGCTGAAAGTCGCCTACATGCTATTTGTTGAGATAAATAAGCAGTATTGTGTAGGAAAAAGAAGAAAAATTACCTTTGACTCCAGATGGATTGACCAGGTCCTTAGCGATGACGACAGGCACACCTCGCCCGAATTTATCTTGCCGCACCAACTCTCCAGACTCTCTCGTTATCCAGTACAGAGAGGATTCGAATACGTCCAGAGAAATCGGGTGCTTCAAGAATTCACCTTCAATCAACTTCTTCCGGTTCGTACCGTCGTGCTTCATCATTTCAATCGTATTCAGTTTAGAATCGACCCAGTATATCGTGTGATCCATCGAGTAATCGATCGTCAGACCGGTCGGGTGTCTGATGGACTCTGTTATGAGCGGTCGTCGCTTCGATCCGTCCATCCAGGATACTTCGATCTTCGGCGCAGATCCGGCATCCGACCATAGCATTCTTCCCATCTGCGGATCTAGAGCGAGGGACGTGGGACTCTCGAGACCGGCCGAGACGAGCGCTCGGCGATATCTGCCATCTGTTCTTGCCACCATCACACGTCCTCTAGGCTTTGTTCCAGTCCGATCCATTTCAGTCCAGTAAAGATTGTCAGCGATCCAGTCGACGGCTATGGCGGTTTGCTTCGCATTTCCTTTCATGTTCAGATCTTGGGGGAAGCCGGTCCTTACCACACCATCCTGGGCATTCACCATGTACGACCGCTTGATCGTTTTGTCGTAGCTGTCGGCCCAAAACACAATCTCGTGTTTGGGATCGTAGTCAAGTGCTTCTATCCTCTTTTCGGCGGAGATGACGTCGAACTCTTCGTTTTTGTCTAGGATGAAGGCTCTTATTTCGGGACCGTTGGCAAATATAAGTGTGACATCATCCCTGTCTGCTCTGCATACGCCGGACGTCTTATCTGAGATACTGCAAACAAAAAAAAACAAATGATAATATCTTTTTAAAAGTTTGAAACTGTTGTAGTAGTTATAATAATCTGCAGCTAAGACAAGAAGCCCTGTGAGCGATCGACTACAAGCTGTGTTGATGTGAGATAATAATGCAAAAACAAAACCATAAAGTTATAGATATATCTGATAAGACTACAACTGGGGAAGTTCAAGCCGTAGAATCAAATATGTGCAAGGATATTGTTGGCAGCCTGCATTTCTGATACAAGCAACAAAATATGTTAACATGTTTGTACCTGAAGCCATCTCGACAGTGGCAGCTGTAACCACCTTTGGTGTTGGTGCAGAGCTGGGAGCAGTGGTGCGAGCCAGCGGTGCACTCGTCCACATCCTCGCACTTCTTATGATTATCCTTGGCGATGATGTAGCCCGAGTAGCACGTGCAGATGTAGCCACCGTCCGTTACGTTTGTGCAGAAGTGCTCGCAGCCACCTTAAGTTGGGAAGTATAATGTTGTTAATTCCAATGGGGTGACTGACTGCCAGATATTCCATTACAGCTTCCATTTTAAGTTTCGGAATCGGTGCAATACAAAGATTACATGCGAACAAAATATAGGTGACTCTAATCTCCTACAACCAATGTGATTTATGAAAGAAATTGATATTTTACGTATTGCCAAGAAGTAAAAGTAACAACTCATTTTCGCTTTAAGGATAAAGGTGAAACACATAGGTAAAGTTCTTCTGTCATTAGACACGTAATGACTGCGTGAGGCAAATGCTCAATGCAAACGCACGCTGAACAAGCCTTGGCCCGAGCAGAGTGTTGTCGGTTTTTGTCAATGCTCAAAGGCATCTCAGTGCGAATGCCGTGTGCACTCATGACATTTATGTTTGGCCTCGTAGTTCGTTTTCCTGTACAGTAAGTTGGCAGATAAGTAGCCTCGGGCCGGATGGCAGCCTAGTGCACTAAGTCTTTAGGCCAAGGATGCTTCACAAGGGATCCGAGGCTCATAAGGCATCGTAAGGCTGCTTGCTCAGTCACCAAGCGACTATTCGATTTATCCTATCCATTTATTATTATGACAGAATAATGTATACCACACACATACCTTTGTCGCTGTCAGAGCACTTGTGCATGTGGTGACATCCCAGTTCATCAGAACCGTCAAGGCAATCGTTGCCGTAGTCGCAGATCTGGTTCTTCTCAATGCATTGTTTGTTAGCACACTGGAACTGGGTGTAGGGGTCGCATGGCTTCGTTCGCGTCGAGCACAGAGTCATGTTGTTCTCGTCCGAGCCGTCGCCGCAATTGTCCACGCCGTCGCAGACTTGATATCTGCCGAAAGACAATGATTCTATAGACTATTAAATTAAATGCATGTGAAAAGCATCTCCCAATAACCACTTCATTAACGCTTCCAAGCATAAAGGTGAGCGCCTTTAACACAATGATTTGTTGTTCGTTTTGGATCAAATTTATTGTTGCAGATTAAAAAGATGAATTTAGTATATCGCTAACATTTCCGAATGATCTAATTAATCTGCAATTATTTTAAAATATATTTTTGTTACCTCGGTACACATCGATGATTTGCACATTGGAATCGTCTCAAAGTGTCACAATTAAAATTGGTACACATCGAAGTCGATTCGTCGGAGTTGTCGCCACAGTCATTAGTACCGTCACACAGATCCGATTGTGAGACGCACAAGTTGTTAGCACATTGGAATCTGCAATTGCACATGAAAGTTATGAACATTTTCAGTATATTCGGTGAACATAAATAACAAAAAAGAAAGAAAAAAAGATTCCGACGAATTGAGAACCTCCTCCTTTTCTTTAAAGTCGGTTAAAAATGTATGGCAAATATTCTATTGATATACATGGTTAGAATATTTTAGGACACATACCTGCTTTCTGGGCAGTATCTGCCGCCGGGGAACCTTGGTGGACAGCCAACTTCGTCTGACAAGTCTCTACAGTCACGATCCCCATCACATCGGAAGTATGCAGCAATACAGTGGCCTGACTTGCACTGGAATGTTCCGTTCTTGCACTTGAATCCACCGCAGTCTGATTCGTCCGAATTATCTCCACAGTCATCTTCGTGGTCGCACCTCCAGCGTGATGAAATGCATTTTCCATTGTTACATTTGAATTCAGATTCAGAGCATTCACGGTATTGTTTGTGGCAGACATTCTCAGCTTCATCACTTCCATCGCCGCAGTCATCCGTAAAATCGCACAGCCATTGCTTTGGGATGCACCTTTTGTTGTCGCAGGTAAAGTCGGTATCATCATTGCATGATGGGCAGTTTTGCGGGAGTTCGTCTGAACCATCTCGGCAGTCGTCTTTGCCATCACAGAACAACCATTTCGGAATACATCTGTAGTTCGATTGACCTGGACACCTCCTCCAACCGGTAGTGCAATTTCTCTGCCGGCACATGTACGCTGGTTCATCGGAATCGTCACCACAGTCATCGTCAAAGTCGCACATCCACAATTTGGGAATGCAACGGCCGTTCTTGCAACTAAACTCCATATCGGGTTTGCACGCCCTATTGTGGCACATTACTGGGTCCTCATCACTCCCGTCCTTGCAATCTGGGTCGCCGTCACATTTCCAGCTGTCCAAGATACACCGCCCGCTTGACTTACATTTGAACTCGAGAAGAGGGCATTGGTTGGAGCATTCCTGTTCGTCACTTCCATCTCCGCAGTCGTCAGTACCGTCGCAAATGGTTGCAGCAGGCGTGCAATTTGTGTTTTTGCATTGGAAGGTTCCAGCACGGCAGTGTCTAGCGGGACAAGTATCTGGCTCATCAGATCCATCGGCGCAATCTTTTTCACCGTCGCATGTCCAGAACCAAGGAATGCACTTCTCGTCCTTTCCTTTGCAAAGGTGTTGCCCATTAGTGCAGTTGGCGACACAAGTCTTCATATCTCTAGCCAAGTAGAACTGGTTAGGACACGCACATTTGTATGTGGTGGCACCTTCTTCGCCATACCCTTCGATGTTTAGATAGCTCGATTCATGAGGAGGCGCAATCAAACAGAGATGTGAACACCCGCCATTAGCATTTTCACATGGATTAGGATAAGGTGGTTGTCTCAGAGGATGAACAATATGAATGTCGTATGGCCGATGTGTGGTGTTTCTCAAAGTAGTTAAATCTTTTCCATTGTATTTATTTCCTTTGCTTATGGCTTTCAAGTTCCAGTCAGTCCAATAAAGCTCATCATCAAAAAGTGTAATTGCAAAAACATGTGGCACGGTAGAACCAGACAGCACAATATGACGATGCCTGCCTTCTAAATCTGCAAAAGCAATATAGTCTAGATGTGCATCTGCCCAATATATCCTGTCTGTGAAGTAATCTATCGTAAGCGCATTCGGCCAGGCAATGTCATCCTCCCATGTTAGTATTCTTGTGAAGTTGGATCCATCCATTCCCATTTTCCCGATATATGCTTGAAGATGCCATGATGTGAAATACAAATAGCCAGTGCCAGGATGGACCACAAGTGCTCTTGGGTCAGGTATTCCAGTCATTAATGTTTTCCTCCTCGTTCCATCAAGTTCGGACACATCAAGATTTTTCGAATGTCTGTCTAGCCAATATAGCTTTCTTCCGATCCAATCGATAGCTATACCTTCCAAGCCATGAGAATCATGTCTGATTACAGCTTCTTTTTGATTATTCGAGTTTTCTGAAAAATCGGATCTGTAAATAGTCTTTGCAGAGACATCGCAGAAGTATATTTTATTATCTTTAATATCAAAATCGATAGCGACAACATTCATTAGATCTTGGTGAACAAGGCCATACAAAGATGCATCCGTTGACATATTTCTCACATAGAATTTATTTGTGAATATTATCCAGGGTTTAATACTCTGATCTTTCCTCTTACAGGTGTGTTCATCAGGCTGTCTCTCATAAAATTTGTCATTACATTTGCAATAAAATGATCCTGGCGTATTGGAGCAGTACTGTGAGCACACACCCGGCGTCTCCAGGCATTCATCTATATCTGCACAGGCCTTTCCGTCAGTTAATAACTTGTAGCCCTGATTGCAGTCGCAGTAGTAGCCTGTGAGGGTGTCAACACACTTGTGACCACACTGGTGGATTTCAATTTTGGCACACTCATCAATGTTACAATGAAGAGGCTCATCGGAATCATCGGCACAATCAGATACTTTGTTGCAAACCAAACTGTTATCAATACATTTACCATTATTGCATTTAAATTGATCTTTCGTGCATGTTGAATTATTTTTCTTGCAATCTACTTCATCGGAGTGATCTCCGCAATCGTCCTCCCCATCACATTGGAAATGTTTTCTGATGCACTTAAAGTTCTGACAAGTGAATTCATTTGGTGAGCAAGTCTTGTACTGCATGTTGCATTGTTTTCCTTCATCAGAACCATCTCCACAGTCGTTGTCGTGATCACAAAGCCATCCCTTATTGATGCATCTACCATTTTTGCAAGGAAACTGATCGTCCTGGCATGGTTGTGGAGTGGAACAGTGGTGAACAGTAGCATTTTCATCGGCTCCATCCACACAGTCAGGATCCCCATCACACAACCATTTCTTTGGTATACACTGAGCTCTACCCCAAGCCTTGTTCTCCTCGCAGGTAAACTCAGTATCAGGGTCACATTTTCTTTCATTGCACTGGTGCCGATCATCCTCGTCACTGTTGTCCAGACAATCATTGTCACCATCGCATATATAAATTCTCGGTATACAGTTGCCATTATCACAAGTGAAAAGATCACCGAAGCAAGTTCTACCTTCAGAACGGCAGTATTCCGGAGGTTCGTCTGAGCCATCGCCGCAATCATCGTCTCCATCGCAATACCAGGTTGCAGGGATACATCTATGGTTAGGACAGCGGAAGCTGTTCTGTGGACAAGTTCTTTGGGCGCAGTGCAGTGGATCTTCGTCAGAGTTGTCACCACAGTCATTGTCTCCATCGCAAAGCCAGTACGGTTCCACACAAATGTTAGTTTTCTCACATTTGAGATGATTAACTGGGCACGTTGTATTGTTCGGGCATCGCTCGTGAGTTTCGTCAGAGGTGTCATTATCTTTACAGTCATTAATTCCATTGCAGACTTGTGACATGGGAATACAACGGGAGTTCTTACAAGTGAATTCTCCAGTTGCACAAGCAGGGTAAGTACAGCCTTCTTCATCCGAGCCATCCTTGCAATCATTCTCATGATCACACTTCCAAGAATTAAATATGCAACGTCCATTGTTGCATCTGAACTCATTCGGAGAACACGAGTGGAAGGCGCAATAATTGGTGTCTTCATCGGAATTATCACCGCAATCATCATCGCCATCACATGACCACATTCTGCTAATACATTTTCCGTTTGCGCAATAGAATTTACTCGCATCGCATGTGAGGTTCTTAGTTACACACATTCTACCTTCGTTTACAAGTTTCGTGTTGTCATCGCACTTGCATTCAGCAGTATTGTTGGGTGCCGGGTGACAGCTTTGCGCGCAACCACCATTATTAATGCGGCACGGGTTAACTTGACACTTCTGTTTGCTTCCGCTGTAGATGTGGATGCCACGTGGGGAATCCTCTAATCTCTTTACCATTTCCACCATGTTTGCACCGGTGTGCTTCTCAGCTCGGTAAACTCCACGTAGTTGCAAATCCGTCCAATACATGTAATTTCGGAAAACTGTTATAGCAAATGGATAGATTGTAGCAGATATTAAAACTTCTCTTCCTGTTCCATCTAATTTTGATCTCTCTATTTTCTCACGAACAGCGTCTGTCCAATACAGCATGTTCTCTTCAAAATCTATTGCCAGACCGCTGGGCTGAGATAAATCTTTGTCTATAAGAGCCTTTTTCAGAGAACCCGCCATTGTAGTTCTGAAGATCTTGCCGGAAGTACCAAACCTGCCCCAATCTGTATAGTAAAGTGTTCCATTGCAGGGGTCTACAACTATGGCTCTTGGTCGCTCTACCCTGGCTATCATGACTAAGTCAGTACCATCAAGGTTCATAGCATAAATTGAATTATTTGAACTGTCGGTCCAATATATTTTTTTCTGGGTCCAATCATATGCTATTCCCTCTGGGTTTATGTTTTTGTTAATAATAACATGCATCCCGGTCTCTGGATTGCTTGCGGTCATGGAAACAATTTTAGCCCAAGGCCTGATTTGAGTAAAAAATAGTTTGTCGTCAGCATAATCGAATTCTACTCCTACAGCATTGGTCAGATTTCCAATTGGTTTAAATGGCACCCCAGTTGATTTGGGATCGAGATTTACTGCCCTTATTTCTGTGCGAGTAGTAAACACTAGGTATTCATTTACAATATCACATTTCTTATCATCTGTAGTTGAAATTTTTCCTGTAGCGCATTCACATTTCAGAGACAATGGCTTATTTGCATCAGGAGGATAGCTAAAGCAGAGCTGGTCACAGCCTCCATTGCCCAATTTCCTGCAAGGATTATTGTCATCGGTTGGCTGATTTGATACATCGAAAATAGCAATGTCTCTGAGCCTGGGCAAATTAATTCTCAGCTTCTCAGGCATTGACATGTTTCCAGGAAGTTTAGAAGACTTGAAAACAGTCTCCAAGTTTCTGTCAACCCAAAAAACATTGGATGTATGAATAGCGATACCCATTGGGTTAGGAAGATTGGAACGGATTACTTGTCGGTTTCCCCCATTGTATGAAATCTTTTGGATAACATCAAGTTTCGAATCGACCCAGTATACATCGTGAGTTAACATATCGACAGTTAAATCTCGCGGATTTGAGACTCCAGAGGTGACTAGTGGGGTCCAGTTAGTGCCATCTAAATATGCTTTTCCGATCCTTGGATGCTGGCCGTAGTCTATCCAGTACAGAATTCGTTTGAGAGGGTTGACGGCCACTTCTCTTGGAGCATCAATGGTGGTCTTTACCAGGACCTTTCTATTAGACCCGTCTAACCAGCAAATTTCAAGGTAGTTTTCGTGAGGAAAGACATTGGTGAAGTATAAATTTCCAGACACCCAATCGATGGCCAAGCCTCTGATTCCATTGCTGCCAATTCCATCTTTGACTATGTGTTGCAGCTCAGTGCCATTAGGTCGCACTCTGAAGATACCATTCCATTGGCCTCGGTTAAACTCTACCCAATATATCCAGTTCTCAGCGAAATGAACATCAACATGCAAAATGTGATGCCCTAGACCTGTAATAGGCACCATCGCCTCAGCATTGCTATCTAGGCTGTATCCCCTGATCATATCCAATTGCGAAATGACAGCAAATGACTTGTAAGGCACACAATTGACTTCATTTTCCTTTCGGTAGCCAATAGAGCAGGCACATACCCTTGAGCCACCTTCACCGGGAATGCAAATCTGTTCACACTGGCCATTATTGGATGAGCATGGATGGTGAATCATTTTTCGCTTTTGGAAAACTGTCATAGATTTCAAGTCACTTTCATTGTCTATGATGGTTTTTAGGTTATCACCATTTGGAAGATCGGCCTTAATTATTTTTTCATATCGTGGGTCTAGCACGTAAAGCCTGGAATCGAGTACGGCAATCGCTTTTGGATAAGAAATATCGTGCTGCTCTGAAAGTATAGTCTTTCTGTTGTTTCCATCTGTATTTATACTGATAACGCTTGCCGGATATTGAGTACTAAAGTAAACTAATTTCTTCTCTATGTCTATGGTAATTGCTTCTGGTCTCTCGATGTTATCTACAAGTATGACTGCATTACTTCCATCCATGTTGACTTTTCCTATCTTTGCTGCAACACCAAAACCACCCTCGTCGGACCAATATATTTTTCTGTAAAGAAAATAAATATTGAATATGTTACTAACTTTTATCTTAATGAGCTGAGCAAGTAAACAAGTAAATAAAAAATAAATCACTTAATTACCCTTCAGTTGGATCCAAACACAATCCTTTAGGCTTGGCAAGAGAGTATCGTTTTCCATCGTTAGCCATTATGATGCTTCGGTATTTTACTTTTCCGTTAACTCTTATGACCTCGATATTACTTGCAAACCGATTCGCAATGAACAGATTTCTTCCCAACCAGTCAAAGGCAATTGCTGATGGTGCTCCGACAATTCCTGTATCCATTCCCAAAAACTCCGTTCGGTTTCCTCCTCCATACGGTGTAGTATATATGGTACAGTTCTCATCGTCTGCAGAGTCTCCAGTGATGGATTGCAACCAGTACAGAGTGTGCTCCTGACGATCATAGTCCAGTTGCACGCCACCTGGAAACAGTGATAGATTTAAATTCTGTGTGCTTTGAATGTTCACTACAATTCCATGTTCCTATTCATTTGAGGTTTGTGTTAAATGCATAAAGACTTTAAATAAGCAATAGCCCTTTGCAAAAGCATGCATTTATAAAATGTAACCTCACCTTGAAGTCCAACAACTGGGGCCAACAGTCCAGCACGACCCGTTCCATCCAATGCAAGATCGATAATTTGTGATCCTTTCAGTACCATGAGGTAAGCAGTCTCCTCTGAAAATATAAAATATAATTCATCAAACATACATAAACCTACAATACACCCAATAATATAATTCCATCTATTACGGAGTTCCATTTCCTCCAAAGTTTATGACAATCGGACAGAAAGTAATCTCAAATTTGTCTCTATTTCCAGTATAAGCATCAAACAATGTGACCTTACAGCGGTACATAAAACATTAGGTACTGACCTTCAGTGCATTTTCCATCCAACTGCAATTTGAAGCCAGGCTTACACATGCAGGTGAAGCCAGGAGTTGGGGTCGGACTCAGCAGACATAGATGTTGACAGCTGGCCTTTGCACACGGTGAAGGTATCGCGGGCTGAAGCGATGGATGATGCACATGAATCGACAGAGGCTGCGAAATCAGATGAGAGACCACTGTCTGGTTATCTCCCTTGAACTTGTGCGCGGAAAGCACCCTGTTGAGTTGTCTGTCCGTCCAATATAACGTCTCCTCGAATAGTGTTAGTGAATGCGGGTGCAAAAGATAGTGACTGCCAGCTAGAACTTGTTGGCGACCTGTCCCATTGTAGTAGCAGAAATCTATGTAATCTAATTTTGAATCTGCGAAGTAAACTCGCTGAGTCGCCGTATCCAAGGTGAGGCCGTTGGGCCAGTACATCTTAGTGTTAATGATAGTGTCGCGGCGTGTGCCATCCATGCCGACACGTTCAATGCGAGGGTTCTCTCCCCAGTCCGTCCAGAAAAGCCACCGTGCATCCTGCGCGGGGTCGAGACACATTCCTCTAGGCTGTGTGATGTTGCCGCTCAACAGCGTTGTCCGCACCGAACCATCTTCTTTAGCCACTTCTATCGTGTTGAGTTTGCTGTCCAACCAGTAAATATTTCCTCCGACCCAGTCATAAGCCAATCCTTCCACGAGATCCAAACCGGTAGATATTATTACTTGAGGCTCACTGCCACGGTCCAGTCGGGATATTTTCTTTAGTTTCATATCTGACCAGAAGATGGTTCCGGTATGCATATTAGAAGCAGTCGCAACGACGTTCTCGACATTTATCGGAACTCTTTCGAGTCCTTGCTCTTTCAAGTCTGCTACGAGAATGGAGTGCCTGTTTGAAATAATGAGGAATGCGGAAGAATGGTTGAGAGCTTTGCAGTTGTGTTTGTCCACTGCGAGAGTGTATCCATCTACGCAGCTACACAAATAAGACCCCTTGGTGTTCGTGCAAGTCTGCGAGCACAATCCGACTGGAATACATTCGTTTATGTCCTTGCATGTGATGCCATCGGTCTGTAGTTCCTCACCACTTGGACACAAGCAGAGCGGTCCGTTTGGAGTCTGCTTGCACTGGTTCGTGCAGAGACCACTTTGGTGCTGGCATTCAGCAAAGTCACAGCTGGCTCCTGAAAGTAATGCATCACAGATTCTATTAGTTAAGATTTTCTATGTTTTGGTCCTGTAAATATTAAATGAATGGGAGAAAACATAAGTAGTTATATAGAATGCATAAAGATTTTTTATTAGGAATATATGGTAAAAAAATAAGTTACCTTCATCAGCTCCATTGGGGCAGTCTGGCTTGCCATCACAAACAGATGTCAGGTTTACACACCGATCCGTCACTCCAGGACATTGCCACTGCCCATCGGGACATCTGAAAACAATAAAGCCATAGGACAGTGAGTAGACGAAAAGTGGACCTGCAGCGGGAGCACAAATGCAACGATATGGCTGGATCAATCGATAAATGTGTTTTTGTTTCACTTATCGTGCGAACCGACACGAGAATGATAGACATTTATCAATTGATATGTAATGTAATGTTTTTATCCATGAGCTAACTTTTTGTCGTTCATGTATTATGTATTGACTTAATGGAATCTCTCTGCAATTTGTATTTATTAAAAGTATTTTTTTCTGAAAGCCAACATACTCCCTCTTTTCTACAAAACCTATCCAGACGCTCAGTGACGATTATTGAAAGGTTACTTCACCTGAACGGAGGCTTGACGCACGCGTGCTCGTGACTCTCGTCGGATCCGTCTCCGCAATCGTCGTTGCCATCGCAGATGTAGGCCTTGAAGACACAGTGGGAGTTCTTGCACTTGTAGAAGTTGGGCGCGCAGTCGATCTGCCCGCACGACGCCGGCTCGTCAGACAGATCCTCGCAATCTGGAGTACCTGCAAGAGAGAACGGAGGCGGTTGTTGTTGAAATAATTGAGAATAAGGAATGTGATATGTACATATGTATAATCGACGTGTGGTAAGGATAACCCTGCAAAAAGAACCATTTTACCAATATACCTCAAGGTACCCGAACCAACAGAAATTACCATTCGCGGGTATTGCGTCTTTCAATTTCGCCACCTGCTGTATGCCCATAATTTGGAATTCTCCTACAGTCCCTTCTTCCGTAATCAATACCTACTGTGTTAGTACAGTATTTAAGATTATACCTACATACATTTATTAAACGCTTCATCTGCATTGCGCCCATTGACTGCAAAGATTGAACATTCAAACATATTGCCGTCGTCAATATTCAATGAATGAATAATATGAAAAAAAAGTATATTCGTGGTACGCTCTCCTAGGCCGCCCGGGCATGACAATTTTTTTCGTCATTCGTTCCGTTCACCCATTCGCTCTATATATCCAAGCGGTTTCAAACTGCCCTTTTGAATTTTCGTCATTAGGTCTTTTGAGTTGACAATGCTCTCAAATCCAGCTATTTTGGAACTGGTCCAGTAAACTAACTGAAAGGAGAATGCCCATTACAAAAGCGCTAGCAGTTAGCATGTACACCAATGAATCCACTTTCCTTTCATTCCTCGCATCATATAAGTAAAAATATGTGACTTTCCGTTTTTTCTATAATGGGGATAAGTCAGTATCAGGAAAAAGATAGTTGGCACTATTATTGCTATAGCGAGTACTCCAGCTATATGTGAACTCTACTGAGGGTAAGGGAACAATAAATCGATAGTGGTGCCTTTTGACAGGGGTTTTCATACGTTTGTATGGTATTATATTATCTGCAGGTCGACTTAGAGTGGTATAACTGATAAATAGGTACCATTTAATGATCTACTAGAGTTAAGAATTCTTTAAAATGGGGAAGATTCCTTGCTGTGTGGGCTAAGCCATTGAAAATTAATACAAGTTCCACTACAATAATTCATTCCTGTGCATGTCGTACGAGCCGATTATGGTATTCGAGGCTCGGTATGACCAGTCCAGAAGTAAAATCTGTTTAAAAAACAATAAGTTGGTACCTATAAGTAACTAGAGATGGCGTTGCGGTTAGCACCCCATGTTGGACTGGCGACAAATAATATGAACTCTGTGGCTGGGGTAAATAGTCATAACCGAAACTAAGGCTAACGAAAAGTAGTACTTTGTGACGTCAATTTGCATTACTTTGAGATTTCGTCCTTACAAAATGTGTCAAAGTGACGTCACAAAGTACTACTTCTCCTTAGTCTTAGTTTCTGTTACGACTATTTATCTCAGCTTTAGACTAACGAAAAGTAGTACTTTGTGACGACACTTTGAATTACTTACATATTTCGTCCATACAAACTGTGTCAAAGTGACGTCACTAAGTAAGTACTACTTTTTGTTAGTCTCAGTTTCGGTTACGACTATTTATCTCAGCGTATGACTCATAAAAGTGGTGTAGCAAATAAATATCAACCAAAGATGACATGTAGGTACAATGTAGGCAAAACACAGTCCATGACCAAATAAGGCAATGTATTGCGCCTTCCTGGGAAATGCATGGCTAGCACTTTATTAGCATAAATACCCTCAGCTCCTTAGAACCATTGATATTTTCTGATTGTCATTCACGCCGTGTCCACGTCTCTTAATAAAGTATTTTAAATTAATCTTTGCTTTTTAAAAACGCGTTCCCGTGACTCGTGAACTTAACTCGCGCGCTGTTCTGAGCAAAAATAACCTCAAAGTTAACCTTTAGCCGTGTTTGCTGACTTATCCCCATTATAGAAAAAAGTAAAATTTGCGGATTGTTACTTTTATGATACGAGGAATAAAATAAAATTGGTTTCATGTCTGTACATGAAAATTTCTAGCGCTTTTCTACCCCATACTGGAATGGGCATTCTCCTTTTGAAAAAGACGGACTCGCGAGGTGTACAGCTCAGAGAGCCACTAGTATTATGTAGATGAACAATTAAATTTCCGAATGCATCGTACCATCGCAGTACCAGGTCCTTGGTATGCAGATCCCGGAGGACTGACACTGGAACTGCTTCTCGGCGTTGCACTCGTCGGGCGCGATCGAGGGGCAGCCGTACTCGTCGCTGCCGTCGTTGCAGTCCGGGATGCCGTCGCACTTGTACGCCTCCTGGATGCACTGCCGCAGGTCGGCGCACTTGAACTGGCTCGCGACGCAGCTGATCGGCGGGCAGTCGACCTCGTCCTGCTTGTCGAAGCAGTCGTCGTCGCCGTCGCACACCCACGACTGCGGGATGCAGTGGCCCGTTCTCGGACATGTGAACTGTAATGTGGAAACATTTATTTTTATTGTTTATTCATCATCCATTGGGCTGTACACTTGAATTGGTCAAAGAAACTTCACTGGTATATAGGTAATGATTTTTTCGTCAACACATGCTATAACACACTCATAAATGAATACCTAATTTTATGTGGTAAAAATTTATTTACCACATTAGTCAAGTCAGCTTAGAAATACACATATTCTGTTGCCCCTTATTACATTGTACATTGCCCCTAGAACGAAACTCCCCTGAAAACTTTTCACTATATATGTCATTGAATCTGTATGGTGGTACCGATATTTTTCCAAATTATTGGGAAACAAGGGCTCTGAATATAATGTTCTAAAAAAAATGTCTCACCTGGAAATAGGCACAAGTTTTCTCTGCGCAATCTGCTTCGTCAGAGCCATCCCCACAGTCATTCTCCGAATCGCACTGCCACGTTTTAGGCACGCATCGGCCGTTCCCGCAACGGAACTGTGAGCTGGAGCACGTCACGTTGACGCAGCCCGTCTCGTCAGAGAAGTCCCCGCAGTCATTCTCCGAGTCGCATTTGAAGGTTAGGGGGATGCAGCGGCCCGACTTGCAGGAGAATTCGTTTGCGCTGCAAGTCGGTTCTGGAAAATTCAAATATTGTTATTGTAACGTTTATATGGCCATTATAGGACAGTCACTCATTTGGAAAGAAAAAGTTACCTATTGACATACAGACATACTGACCAACTAATTACGCTTTTATAATAGTATGAATGGATAATTGTATGCGCAATAAATGCCTTTGATTTGCATACAGGGGCGGAGATGTACAACTACTTCTTTGTCCTCCAAATTCAACTGTAAAAAAAAAATCTAATTGACAATTCAGTTTTAGCAGAAAATTTAATGATTTGAATGACATACTTGTACAGTTTTGTTCCTCGTCACTGTTATCGAGACAATCGTCATCTCCATCGCACACCCAGCTCTTGGGGATGCATCGCTGATTGTAGCAGGTGAAATCCCAGGAGTTGGGGCACGGCTGTACCGGCGGCTCCGCACTTGGGTCAGAGACGCATGTGGTCCCATCGTCTGACAACTTCTCACCGTATGGACAGCCACATCTTACTGTTAAACCTTCCGTATTATTCCTAGGAATGGCGAAGCATAATTTGGCACAATTTCCGTTGTTTATGGCACACGGTTGCATATGGTCTATCCTTTGGAAGTCTTGACTGTAAACTTTGACTCCGTATAACCGATTTGTCTGCGGTTCCCGCACCATGATTTCCTCTTGAGCTCCTGTCACCTTGTGCAGTCTCACGATAGCGTCTAATCTCCAGTCGGTTATGTACATGAATTCCTTATGAATAACTATAGAGAATGGATGTCTGATTAGACGCGAATTCACAGTCTTAACGTCGTTTCCGTCCAGCTGTGCGTGTTGGACATGATCCAGCAATGCATCGCACCAGTAGACTCGGTCTGCTTCGAAATCTATCGATAACCCGTTGGGCCAGCCCAGTGTAACGTTTTTGAATACAATTAGACCGCTGCCATCGGAGTTTGCTCTGCTGATGTTAGCCGGTCGATCCCATTCAGAGAAGAAAATGTAGCCCTTGTTGGGGTGCACGACTATCGCTCTCGGTCGTTTCAAATTCTTAAGCAAAGTTCTTTTCAGAGTAACGTTTCTCGTGGACAAGACGTTTAGTGTGCCTTTTCGGGAGTCAATATAGTAAAGATTTTTGGAAGCCCAATCGACGGCCAACCCCTCGACGCCCTCATTTTGTGATGCGAGCACGATTTCTCTCGATGTTCCGTTCCTGTGTACCCTGTATATGACGTCTTGAAGGACATCCGAATAGTAAATATGTTCGTCCCTTGCGTCAAAATCTAATCCTACGAACCTAGCCCTTCTTGAGACAACTGGCAAAATGGCATCGCTGAATCCTTCAATGACTGGATTCAACACTTTTCCCTTGATAAACCTTTGCTGGGAATACATCAAGAATTCGTCCACAAGGTCACAGTTTCGCAAGTCGCTCTCTAGTCTATAGCCAATGTTGCAGGCGCACCGGTACCCTAGACCAGCGTTCTGAAGTGCTGTGACTATGCACATCTGTTGGCAGCCACCGTTGTTGTTCCCGCACGGATTATTGGCGGATACTTGCACCAATGGGTGGAACACTTTGATAGCTTTAGGCTCTCGGATATCTTTCATCTTGTATATAGCTTGAATGCTGGATGAGCCTAGGTATTTGTTGACTGAGCTGATGCCTTGTTTAGTTCCATCGGACCAATAGATCCTGTCGCCAAACAGAGTCAGTCTAGAAGGGCTCGGCACCTGTTGTCCTCTCAACACCAGAAACCTGTTGTTCCCATCGTAGTCGACAGTCTCAATGTAATCTAATAATGAATCACACCAAAAAACTCTTCTTGAGATTATGTCCACTGTTATTCCAGAGGCTTTGTAAACTGCTTCTGTAACTATAGACTTTGTATGAGTTCCGTCCATGTTTGCTCTTATAACCTGAAATAAAAAAGGGACATCAAAAGGAGTTTAAAGCTTTAGCTGATGGTCTAACATGAGTTAATGTGCTGTTACGACCGCGCCATCTATAACACAATGGCGCAACTGCTCGTAAATGCCGCACTGGTGTTTGTCCACGGACCGAACGCGGTAACAGATGGCCTTACTTATCGATTCATTTGGTGCTTGAAACCTCTGATTGTACCAATACAAAACATAATGTTGTCTCCTAAATCAGAGCTTTGGAACATTTGTAACACACATCGAATGAGATTGTTCTCGATGGGTACGCTATGACCTAGAAATCCGTGGATATTTCATAAAATCATCTCTATATAAAAAAGATGTGCGAGCACTGGATGCGGGCAGTTCTCAGGGTGTGAGACAAGACAGAGCAAGTTTTTCAAAAACTTTGTTTATGAGTAATTCTAATAAACGGAATATCACCTTCACTACACACCTATCATACCATATCATCATCAATAATACCTGACTGCTGTCTGCAACAAACATATAGCCCAGAGTCGGGTCCAAGGCCAAATCTGCAGGGTTCGTAAGGTTGGAACCCAAAACGACAGCGTGCCACCGTCCGTCGAGCTCGAACACGTCTATCTTCTGACCGATGGCGTCGGCGACGTAGAGCTTCTCCCCGACCCAGTCGACGGCGACTGCCACTGGCGCCCAAGTGCCCGGCATGTTGATGACACGGTTGGTGTACGTAGGCCGGGAGGGCACCTGTTCCATGCTTTGCATGTGGACCTGGCAACGACAGTGTGCTTTATTTACTTGTTCATGTTTTTTTGTTAGTTTTCAGAGATTGCACGTAACTGAATTGGTAGACATCTCAAATAGTCAAGTAACTTTTTTATACTTGACTTTCAATTGAAAGATCAAAGAAAATTCAGTTTGATAACGGCGAATGCCGAAATATTACTGCTTTTTACGATATCTATGTTATGTTTCAGGATCGGCTCCCGATTCCCGATCCTGCACTCCCTGCACCCCATTGCAGCTCCAGGGGCGCGGCTCGCGCCATCCGATCGGCATAGAGACGGCGGCGCGGGACACAAGAGGGGGCGTTCAGCTACATACAACCAGATTAGCTGTTTTTCTCATTTATTTTATTATTTATTTATTCATTTACTTATTTAGTTGTTTTCACCGTATTGGTTCTGTAGGCAGACATAATATTTGAATTGATGCAACATTATAGTGAACTATTTCATTAATTTAAGGTTATATAAAAACATCTACATTGATACACCAAAATTTTTCTAATTATTTAAAAAATCTTGATATATTCTCCTGTTGGCACCACATACCATTGATATTCTGTTCTGTTGGGGGTAGGTAAGCTGTGACCAATATAAACATACTATTCTTATATTTCAAGTGCAACCTCAATAGCTATTTGAAAACGAATAGGTATAATCAAATTGTTGACCTTTAATGGAAACAAGATTTTGTATCGAGTGGTTAGCATAGAAAGAAGTAAAAATTACAGTGTGTTTTTAAAATTTTTGTAAAATAATTGTGACCACTTGGTTAAGTATGGCAGTCCTGACCAGAACCTTGGTTAAACTTCAAATAATATTAAAATTATTAGGTAGAGAGACTGCTTCTTTTTAATTTTGTTTCTTTGTTAAATATCTGCTAGTCAAGCATTTGTATTTTTCTCCTTCTTTGCCTATGTATTTTATTACTATGCTAATGGAGACTTTGCTGGTTTAATATGTATCCAAATTTTTGTTATTAGTTAGTTTTAAGACTGTTTGTTTTCCTGAATAAAATAAAAAATAATTAAATACAGATAAAATACCAACCTTTCTAGTCTTGACATCTGTCCAGAAGAGCATGTTTTTCTTGAAATGGAAGTCCAGCCCCGTGGCCCCCGTTGCGTTAGCTATCGTCTTGGAGCCCCGGCCGGTCGTGTCCATCATGAGCACGGCTCGCTCGTGCGCAAACAGAATCTGCGCGACGGGGTCCGACGGCACCACGCACATCTTGTTGTCCATCAGAGTGTAGCCGGGAGCGCAGGAACACTGGTATGCTGAAATCGTAGAGAGGTAAAGATGATTCAGTCAAACACGTTACTCTACAGTAACCATGATCAATTAAACGTTTTGTTAGAAACGTTTGATCAGATTCCTTACACGTTTCGTTGAATAAACTAGAGGATATAGTAGATTGTAGATTCATAGAAAAACCCAAGTTATCGTGGAATAGGTCATGATAAATTTAACAACTAACTTTTTATAGAATTATACCAAGTATTACTTGTATAGTTTGCAATCATCGATTGTAGCTACACTTTGTTGAATGCAGAAGGTAGGTATGTGTATATTTTATCCACCAAAATATTTGCCTACACCTTTTTCAAATATGTCTAACTTGCTAAAAATTAATTACGAATTAACTACTCATAAGTAAGTATGTGAAGATATTTAAGTATTCTGTCATACATAAGTAATGGTCTTATGAATACAGAACTTTTAGATAACTAAACCTAATTTTTTTATCTAACTAAATCATCATCCTTATTTCGTCGAAATCATGTCAACAAAATTAAAAACCATTGCCAGTAGTGTGCACAATCTTAAGAGCTCTCCAGCGTCGTCCGCCAGCGACGCCACGCACTTGAACTCGCAGCCGAGCGTCAGGCACTAAGCGGTCGCTGCAAAGGTCGGAGCGAGCCGTCACACGATACTCACAGCCGTCGGTGTTGGTGCAGAGCTGGTGGCAGTAGCCCCACTCGCGGCACTCGTCGCGGTCGACGCAGGTGCGGTTGTCCGCCGCGAGCACGCGCCCGTCGGGGCAGCTGCACGCGCCGCCCGCCAGCGACGCCACGCACTTGTACTCACAGCCGAGCGTCGGGCACTAAGCGGTCGCTGCAACGGTCGGAGCGAGCCGTCACACGATACTCACAGCCGTCGGTGTTGGTGCAGAACTGGTGGCAGTAGCCCCACTCGCGGCACTCGTCGCGGTTGACGCAGGTGCGGTTGTCCGCCGCGAGCACGCACCCGTCGGGGCAGCTGCACGCGCCGCCCGCCAGCGACGCCACGCACTTGAACTCGCAGCCGAGCGTCAGGCACTAAGCGGTCGCTGCAAAGGTCGGAGCGAGCCGTCACACGATACTCACAGCCGTCGGTGTTGGTGCAGAGCTGGTGGCAGTAGCCCCACTCGCGGCACTCGTCGCGGTCGACGCAGGTGCGGTTGTCCGCCGCGAGCACGCGCCCGTCGGGGCAGCTGCACGCGCCGCCCGCCAGCGACGCCACGCACTTGTACTCACAGCCGAGCGTCGGGCACTAAGCGGTCGCTGCAACGGTCGGAGCGAGCCGTCACACGATACTCACAGCCGTCGGTGTTGGTGCAGAACTGGTGGCAGTAGCCCCACTCGCGGCACTCGTCGCGGTTGACGCAGGTGCGGTTGTCCGCCGCGAGCACGCACCCGTCGGGGCAGCTGCACGCGCCGCCCGCCAGCGACGCCACGCACTTGAACTCGCAGCCGAGCGTCAGGCACTAAGCGGTCGCTGCAAAGGTCGGAGCGAGCCGTCACACGATACTCACAGCCGTCGGTGTTGGTGCAGAGCTGGTGGCAGTAGCCCCACTCGCGGCACTCGTCGCGGTCGACGCAGGTGCGGTTGTCCGCCGCGAGCACGCGCCCGTCGGGGCAGCTGCACGCGCCGCCCGCCAGCGACGCCACGCACTTGTACTCACAGCCGAGCGTCGGGCACTAAGCGGTCGCTGCAACGGTCGGAGCGAGCCGTCACACGATACTCACAGCCGTCGGTGTTGGTGCAGACCTGGTGGCAGTAGCCCCACTCGCGGCACTCGTCGTGGTCGACGCAGGTGCGGTTGTCCGCCGCGAGCACGCACCCGTCGGGGCAGCTGCGCGCGCCGCCCGCCAGCGACGCCACGCACTTGTACTCGCAGCCGAGCGTCGGGCACTAAGCGGTCGCTGCAAAGGTCGGAGCGAGCCGTCACACGATACTCACAGCCGTCGGTGTTGGTGCAGAGCTGGTGGCAGTAGCCCCACTCGCGGCACTCGTCGCGGTCGACGCAGGTGCGGTTGTCCGCCGCGAGCACGCGCCCGTCGGGGCAGCTGCACGCGCCGCCCGCCAGCGACGCCACGCACTTGTACTCGCAGCCGAGCGTCGGGCACGAGGCGGTCGCTGCAACGGTCCAACGAGCGGTTCAACGTCATACTGCGGCTCAATTTATGTGCAAACTTTTGGATTGACCCGAGAGATGGCGAATGAGCAACTTTTGTATTGCCTCGAGGGGTGGCTAATGAGCGGCTAAACCTAAAAGCAAACTATTGTATTGAGCCGAGTGGTGGCTAATGATCGGCTCAACTTAAATGCAAACTTTAGTATTGACCCGAGCGACGGGTAACTAAAAAACGGCTCAACTTAAATGCAAACTATTGTATGGAGCCGAGTGGTAACGAATGAGCGGCTTAACTTAAGTGCAAACTATTGCATTGACCCGAGGGTAGTGAATGAGCGGCTCAACTTAAATGAAAACTATGGTTTTGATCAGTGGGGTTGTGAATCAGCGGTTCACCTTAAAGTGGGCTTACATGTCTTTGTTTTCGATAAATGTATCCTAGGTCAAAACACAAAGAAAACAAAATTCGTATTAAGATTTTTTCTTTGCTTTTATTTGATTCGGTTTGGATTTTTCAAACAAACCATAGATATTTGTTGCCTGATATTTGATATTATATATCAATTCAATTGGAGCAGTGGTTTTCAAATTATTAGTAAACTACGTTTGAATACACATTTGAATACGTTTGCATACGGGCCATTCTTCAATACAATCTATTGAATTGACGCGAGGGGTGGAAAATTAGCAGCTCAACTTAATGAAAACTTTTGTGTTGACCCCAGATGTGGCGAGGCGAATGAGCAGCTCACCTTAAATACAAACTTTTGAAATTGAAATCCACAGCCAAAAATATCACATTTGAGGAGGTGGGCCCAATGTATGGAGGCCTCTTTACAGTGGCAAGTAACTAAGAACAAGCTCGCTACACTCACAGCACGCGGCCTCCTCGTCGGCGCCGTCGTCGCAGTCCCGTTTGCCGTCGCAGAGCTGCGTGCGCGCGATGCAGCGCCTGGTGCCGCCGGCGGCGCCGTCTCCGCGCGGGCACAGGTACTTGTTGTCGGGGCACGCCACCGCGCTGCAGTTCGCCTCGTCGCTCATGTCCTGGCAGTCCTTGTAGCCGTCGCAGTGGTACGTCGCCGGGATGCAGAGCGCGTTCGTGCAGCGGAACTGGCCGATGTGGCACGGCGGGAAGCCTGCGGAGACGGTTCGCGATGGAGTATATCGGGGCTTCATGTTATGAGGTTTCTACTCAGCACAATTCACGGATGAACTTTAAGCATTCGGGTTTCCTAACTCGCTTTCGGTCACGTTAGTGTTAGAATAGAAATCCAGAGCCGGACAGAGAAGTTGTATAGAGAACACTGCTTACATTGCCCGAGCTGCATGTACCATCAGATTACTAGAACCTCCGATACGAACGACAAATCGACTCCTGCATATGTGTGTGTTACCTAAGCGTTGAGATAATATGCGTAAAGTGTGGTTTACGTACGTGACGCATCAAGATTCAGGGATTAATTGGACACAGTAGGCATTAGGAAAGCTAGAGGACTGAACCCTTGTTGAGGAGGAGAGGCGAACCTCTTAAATTATGGTTTTCGAGTAGGTTGACAATTCAGGAGGATTCAATGAATAGTTATTAGGAACATATGTCGGACTGACACACGGCTCAGTCTACAGCTCTGGTTGAAAGATCGTCTTTCCACGATCTTACTATTAAACGTGTTAATACAGATACATCGTATAATGTGATAGCTAATGAAACTCGATCTCCGTGACGCCTTATGTCGTGCTTAGCATACGAATAAGATACTCACTGCAATGTTCTTCGTCGGAGTTGTCTCCACAGTCGTTTTTGTGGTCGCACTTATGCGTGAGGTCGATGCACTTGTTCCCTGCCCGGCAGCGGAACTGGTCCAGGCGGCAGGCCGCCGTCACGTTGCCGCAGCCCTCTTCGTCCTTGCCCGACCGACAGTCTAGGTACCTGCGATGCCAACAAAAAATAGGGATGATTTTGAAGAACTTCGCAAGGTGCAGCCGGGTGAAGAGATAGACAAACGACTTCGACAGCTGAAATTAATGGACGTACCGAGTTACATGCTCCTTTAGCAGACAACTCCCAGATGTAAAGTCGTAACTTTTCATTATTAGAACTTTTTAGTATAGATTTATGAAATAAAACAGAGTTCGTTTCAATACACGCCACGTGCGGTGGGTACTTTTAAAGAGACGACGGGGGAGATGCTGGAATGCAAGCTATCTAACTCTGAAGAACGGACCGTTGCGTAGCGTACCAAACCAGAGTCGTGCTTACGTAGCGAGGTCCAATGTGAATCAAGACACGATGCAGGATATCCAATAGTGTAGGCGGTAGACATTGAGTCAGCCGCGTTGGCGGATGTAAGGTTGCTGCGCAGGTCTTGCACGCAGCGCCGAAGAAACGTGCAACAATTTTCAGGAAAACGTACCCATCGCACTTCTTATCCCGAGGAATGCAAGGCCCCGTCGCTGCTGGCTTGCCGCCCACCGCCGGCGCCTCCAACCCACCGCAGAGGAAGTCACCCGTCTGACATTTGCGATACGCTGCGGACAATAAAACAAAACACCATGTTACCGACCGTTGATTCTGTTAACCACTCCACCGCAGAAGTTTATCTCTCGCCCAATACTGCGATCACCCGAGGAACTATGTTACGAGCTGTAGAGACTGTTACCCATTCCGCCGCAGAGAAAGGCCCTCGTACATTTTCGATACGGCATGTTATTCTCAGAGTAATCGCATACAACCGTGTTTCTAGTTGTCTTCTGTGTTGTCCGCAAGACAACACAGAAGAAGCATTTTTTCTAACCTGATATTTTTCAACTGCTTTTTATGCTTGTTAAAACTAATCGAATCAAAGGGCTGCTTAAAATGGAAAACAATGTCACACTCGCAAAGACTATCCCTGTTACCAATAACCCAGATTAACCTCGGAATTGTTATGCCATGAGTCAATGAAAAATAACTATACATTCGTGTAGTGTGGATTAAAGAATCAAAGTCTGCAAGTGGCTATGAGTACACGAGTGCATCTTCAAGCACATCCGCCAGAACGTTATCTCTTCCATACTTTTGTTAGTTTAAGTGATTTTTCTGTGTAACGTCCTCTAACAGAACAGTGCATGAAGAGGTAGAGATCACTCAATAAACCACTTGCAGCCCTATTCAGAGTGGGCAGACTAACTCAGTGCGCCGGACTAAACCGGTTTTTGTGTGGTTAGTGCGGTGCTAATCTCGTACTAAGTTTTGACAGGTGCTCTCTGAATACGACTGTTAACGTTGATTTCATTGACTGCATCTCGGTTTTATGTTGGATACTAAGGAGGAACCGTAAAAATAGATTATTTATAAACACATTCGTGCCTGTAGAGGAAGCGATATCTCTCTTAGCCAGCTGAGGAAGCAGTGTGACGGCATATTTTTTTTATGTAACTGGACATAATGGCTAATAACACAGCCACCATATATTATACTATCATACCGCATTCCCGAAGAAATTCTGTGCCATGCCAGTACCTTTCTTTTACGAGCACGGCTACATTTAACTGGATGGAAAACACGGACAGTTAATCATAGCCGGCCCGACCATCTATGTCCGTTTGATCTGTAAATATAATTATGATTCCAGTAAAAAAAATAAAAAATGACTGTAAAAAAGACAACTTTTTCTAATGTTTAGTAGCCAATATTTTCCTATCTATCAGGTTAGTAAAAAAATAAAAAATGCAGACGTACGTTTTGACAATATATTTTAAAATCCAAACATTTAAGAACCTAGTAGAATATTTAGAGCATATAAACAGTTATCACCCGTAATATGGTGAATGTCTAAGGTAACGACGCTCTTAAGAGGTGATCGAAATCCATACAATGGCTCTTGCCTGTTTGGCATGGATGGATTCATCAACTCATTATCATCTTAAGATGTTAACACGTATATTTCAACTCGTCGCGACGCATCGCTGCGAAGTGCAATCGTGCATTGCAGCGATTCCACAGAACGCGGATGCGCCGGAAGTATTGGCCGGAAGTATCGACAGCCCCGGGGCACCAGTCGCGGAACTGAAAACTCGACAATGGCGCGTCGAGTGCATTTTGCAGTTCGCACAATGGATTCTCTCTGTCCTGTAGAGCTTTGCACATATCTGTTGGATTTACTTATGTTACGTACTTTTCGACGGACAATTTTGTCGCGGAAACGAATCAAGGTCATATTGCTCAGGCAAATTCGCTGAATTAACGCAGTTACGAAAACAGACAACAGAACAATAGAAACAAGTAAAATTATTGTACACGATTTAAAATGCTAGCTTTTGGAGCTTGAATTCTTTTTGAATTCGTTCTTTTTGTAACTCCTTAGTCAAGGACAAATAGGTTAAAATCCGAAGTCGGTTGAAGTCTGAAAAAAATATCCCTTGAAGATAACAAGTTTACCCATTTTGAGATCACGATTTTGAGTATATAGTAAGTCAAGAAATTATTGATGTCAAAGGTTGAATAGAATTAAATGAACAGAATAATGATAATTACATAATAGAATTAACTGAAGCCTGAATATGGCACATTTTTGGGTCAAATTGATACAAATTTATAGGACCTCCACCTTTTTAAAGTGCCTTAAAAGTAAGAAGAATGTGAATGCCTCGGTAAATGCGCTAGGACCAATAATCACAGAGACGTTGTTCTTACGGCTCGAATCCGCTTTCACCGAGGTTCCTGCAGTAACGAGCGCAACATTAATTCCAAAGTCTCCTTGTGACCGCAAAACCCTTTGAGTCAACGACTGCAGACGGCTCTGGAGCCCGCGGTCACGGCACACGAGCAAGGTACGCTCCTGCCGGCGAAACTCGAAACTACTTCATTAACAAACTCCCGATTGAAGACTTCGGCGATGTGGCCACGGTCGCTTGACATCTATCGCAATCTGTCATCCTATGCTCCATTTTTATTAATTTTTAGGTTTTTGCTACTATATTTTAAAAATCGGAATACTGAAATTAATTGTGCATCCCTTACCCGAAAATTATATCAAACTTGCCCCAGTTTAACCCCTTTCCCCGCTACTTGCGGGGAAAGATGTCTGTTCCGACCCAAAGTTTTAGCATTTTACTCCAGGAACTTTAGCCTTAAATCAGCACTTAGAAAAACATTAAATCCGAAATGCAATTTTTTTTCTCATAAACGTAGTATTTCATGTGGACGTGTGTACATTAAGTTTGCAACATTTTGGGGGGTCCGGAAGATAGAAATAAAATATGAAATATGTTTAAAAAATGATATCTCCTAAACAAATATTTAGAAATGTTATTTAAAAATGTTATATGTTAGCTAATTTTAGGTGTAATATTATTGTGAATTTGCAACAATTTCTTATTTACGGAACTGTGTAAATATATTTTTTTGTACTATTTTCATAATATCTGCAAAGCAAATAAAGAAAATTCTATTTTATTTTCTAAAATAGGAAACTGACCGCAAACTCTATATTCTGTGAAATTTGTAAAATGTTGCAAATTTTAGAAGCACATTTTTTTTCATTTATAATTTTTACATTCACACAAAAGCTAAACAAAAAATTCGAAATACGTATAAAATCGTTCGTTGTGTAGTTTTTAAAGAATTTAATTTAATTTTACATATTCTAGAAAGAAATATAGCAATAGCAAGTTAGGTTCGCGGCATAGATTTTATTTTAGTAAAAACATTTTTTTAAATACATTTCCGTAATTACAAAATTGTTGCAAATTCACAGTTACACTACGCCTTAAAAGACTTAACATATACATTTTTTTAATACCGTTTCTAAATATTTGTTTAGGAGATATCATTTTTTAAACATATTTCATATTTTATTTCTATCTTCCGGACCCCCCAAAATGTTGCAAACTTAATGTAAGCATATGAACATGAAATTATATATTTCTGAGAAAAAAAAAATCATTTCGGATTTCATGTGCTTCTCAAACCGTATCTATCCCGGTCTATTTCCAAATACATGGAAAATGCCTCTTTTTATTTCGCGCCGTATAAAACCGGCCAAGTGCGAGTTGGACTCGCACACGAAGGGTTCCGTACCATCGCACAAGATTTAAAAAAAAACACGTTTTTTGTATGGGGCTCCCCTTTAATGATTATTATTTTATGATGTTGGTAAATAAAATTTAAAAAAAATTACCTATTTGTTGTTATAGCGGCAAAATTAATACATAATCGGTGAAAATTTCAACTTCCTACCTGTTACGGTTCATGAGATACAGCCCTGTGACAGACGGACAGACGGACGGACGGACGGACGGACGGACAGCGGAGGCTTAGTAATAGGGTTCCGTTTTCACCCTTTGGGTACGGAACCCTAAAAACAAAAATACGAAAAGGCTACGATTATTAAGAACGTTAAAGTCTTTACTTTTACATTATTTTCATGTAGACGCAATGAGCTGTTCTAAAAACAATTAAATGAAATGTAAATGATTCAAGTAAATGACTCTTCATTTTGACGATTTTTGGTTTTATCATCACAGTTCGACGTTTATTTTAATAAAATGTTGGAATTTAAGATTGACACCATAATATTTCTTTAAAATCTACTATTTTACAGTTTTGATTACTGTTTCTGCCTAAAACCCATATAATGATACGGTGGTACTGAGGATTAACTCAGAGGAAAAATTTTGGTCATCAAACAACGTGCAGCCAACTAGGGAGATCGTAGATTCATTGATCATAATTTCATAATTCATAAAAAGCATAATTTCATAGCAGCAAAACGACAAAGATATGTCAACTCGTTCAGAGTGCATGAAATGGCATTTTGCATGGCGGGTTTAAGTTTTAAAGACCTTACGGTTCAGGTATCAAAGAATATAACTTCGTCTTGAAAAACCATCTTCACCTGAGTCTGTGGAAACCTCCTTCTGTTTTTTGAGAAATTTAAGCCGATAACGTCGGCATCATTTGATGGAAAAGTTGCAAAAAATTTTAAACGAGACCACAAATTAATAAAGTTGGTCTTTGTTGGTCTCAAAGTACTTAGGTAAACCCTAATGAAAACTATAAATTCTCTATCCACCACACCACAGAATAAATTTCGAGAATGCTATTTTTCTGAACATATTTCTTCACTCTTTTCTTAGTGTAGTTTTAGTTTTAAAATAAATTCTCCCCTCCCAATCACAAAAGTATATCCCAATCAATGAGTAATAATTGCAGAATGTTGTGTAAAGCATGCTATATTTATTGTATGTTTACTATAACTGAAGAAGTCCACGATTAGGTCAAATAATTAGCAACCAATAGGTTGGTTATAGTGTTAAATAAAATGAATTTGAATTTTAAATCAAATATTAAACTTACAGTAATTTTGCGGAATTAAATTCCTTTGTAACAATAGAATAAAATTTTGAGATGTACATATATTATAATGCAAAATAATTTAACTTTACTATTAGTTATTTTTTATTTTAAACAATTAATTCGGTAACTTTAGCGTATTAATTGCCGGCCCAATTTCGGTTTTAGATCGGTAAATCTAGTAAAATTTTCGAAAGATTCTCGGGTGAAATTTCGAAACATTTTGTAGGTATAAAGCATGGAGGTAAAGAAATAACATCCTTCACCTTCATGGTAAAAACAGGGTTTTTTTACGTTTTGAACGAAAAATTTTATTAGCCTGGAACTACATTCGCTTCAAATAGTGAAGACATGCAATGTATTTTTATTAGCTTTATAATGCTTACACTTGAAAGAAATCGGCCTATTTTTGGGATTTTGTTCAATGGAGCAAAGTTTGTGGAATGGACACGAAAATCTTTCATTTCATGCGGATATTCCTGAAGTTATATAATAATAAATTCGAGCATGATAAGTTAAGTACTCCCTGAGAAATTAACGAATAACTGAGTGTCACCTAGCAGCGTAATTATATCGCTTGATCGGCGAAAACAAAACACAATCGACGAAATGACCACAGAATTCAACAGCTTCTCTGGTTTTTTGTTACCTATATTCTACTGACTCAACTGAGGAAACCTCTAATTGTTAGTCGTACAAAGCGTTTTCAGGTAAATTTTAATTGTTCAGATCAATGCAAATTGCAGTGAAATGCAATGAACACTAAAAATAAAAGTGAAAGTGACAGTGCAACGTCAAGGCAGAAATGAGATTCGAGAAACTTATACTGTTAGATGCGATGATAATTACGAATAATTTATAAAATTGAAGATATCTATATTAATACTAAGAAAAGGCATTCTGCATTAAAATAATAATGAAATTCTAGGTTCTTTATCTTTCCAGTCATTGTAATGTTCAATAATCCGGTATACGCCCGTATTTCATGGAAAGTATTTATTCTGGAAAAGCCACAGAGTCAAGAAGAAGGTACGTCAACTATACCCATCGAGCGTCTATGCCCAGTACGCACTGAGCAAACGTAAACCGAAAGTAATATTCCAGGTAACGACATTTTTGGTCACGATAATCTGGGCTCCCACGTCAGAAAATAACCTTCTGATGCTAAATAAGTCGGTCATCAATTGGCTATAAAAAATAGATAATGGTATGCACCTAAAACTACGAAATGCAACCAACGATTTGTTCGTTTTTTTAGGGTTCCGTACCCAAAGGGTGAAAACGGAACCCTATTACTAAGCCTCCGCTGTCCGTCCGTCCGTCCGTCCGTCCGTCCGTCTGTCCGTCTGTCACAGGGCTGTATCTCATGAACCGTAACAGGTAGGAAGTTGAAATATTCACAGATTATGTATTTATTTTGCCGCTATAACAACAAATAGGTAACATAATAAAATAACAATAATTAAAGGGGGGCCCCATACAAAAAACGTGTTTTTTTTTTGTAAATCTTGTGCGATGGTACGGAACCCTTCGTGTGCGAGTCCGACTCGCACTTGGCCGGTTTTTGATATTACTAAGCAAGTATATACTGACACATTCATGCTTCGTTATTTGCAGTCCTATATTGATTTGTCTTGGCGCAGTCAGATATACACATTTAGGATCAGAGAGATGGTCTTTATGATGTGAACCCAGCTTTAGCCATTTACATTTTCGTTACCATCTTTGTCGCGACCTTGTAGTATAGACTACTAGATATATATATAGATAGAGAGAAAAAATATAAGTTTATGCTGCACAGTTGAAAAAACAATGAGTTTTTTACATGGAGGTAAAGAATATATGGAGAAATAACCTCCATACAAGGAGCGCGCAAAAAATGACGCCACGCGACTTACAATATCATGTCGCCGTACACATTTGTAACGTAGTGATGATATAGGAGAAAAATCCAATTTTACGTCTACCAAATTGTTAGGTAAAGTTATTAAGATAAGAACAATTTTTAATAAACCAGATGGTCATTACGTCATTCTTCATTCGTAATGATGTATTCACTGAGAGGCGAATCCGGCTATCACACCTCCCGCGGCACAATTGTGGTGTCGACACTTTTTCAGGTCCATCCGTTCTCATGTAATGTCTTCACCCACCGCCATGGTTTCATATACAAAAACATTATTCAAATGCGATCATATCATGCAATAAAGCCAACAAAACATTTTGGCATGAAAAATGCTAAAACGTTCAGTTTTATTTACACTCAACCCTTTCAGTTGGTCCTGGGCAGAGCAGTCAATGGACTCCCAGAAAGCCTCAGATTTTTCCTTTGAAATAATACAACAGAGGTTTCTTTATTTTACTACGGTCAAGGTAAATTTTGTCCACCCTTAATGAAGGTAAAATATTTTTAATAAAAAACAATAAAGGGACTTCGCGCTATCTGAATCACCAGGGCGGAAAATGCAAATGCAAAAAGAACATTTCCATTTGAGTCACTGAAATAATTTACCGCTTCTTGAAAATAATAGAGCCTGAGACTTCCTTTCAAAATAATATGAAAACTCGATTTTGTTGACAACCCGGATTGTTTTAGATGTTTTGTATCGAAGTAACAATATCTTGATTATTCATAATTTAAAATATAATATCCTCCTCTAGTTAGTGGTTTATTGTAACAATATTGTACTTACTTTGTTAATAGCTGGAAGATAAGAATACTCATGCTACTCCACTCCCGCAATGAGTAAATTCGAAAATCCACTTAGGTTGAAATAAATAGTCGCATCAGAAACTAAGACTAACGGAAAGTAGGTAGTACTTTGTGACGTCACTTTGACACATTTTGTATGGACGAAATCTCAAAGTAATGCGAATTGACGTCACAAAGTACTACTTTTCGTTAGTCTTAGCTTTTGTTACGACTATTTATCTCAGCCTTAGAAATGGTGCCCGCCTAAGTGTTGTGGAGCAACTTACATAGTCAGGAATTAGAAATGTATGGACTAGGCGTTCCAAATAATGGCGACTAAAAAGGCCACACCAGCCTCGTTCTAGCTCAGTGTGTGACGCCTTGCGATTCGATAAGCTGGGGAAGCACCTCTGAGCGAGGTTAGATTCTGGATAGGTGACCATATTCAGCCGTTGAGGCTGGCCGTGGTTCGGATTCCACGTAAAACCGTAGGTCCCCTTCCTTAGGGTTGATCCCTCCAGAATCGCATTGAATAAACGATGGTCGAGGCGGCAATTATAATTGTCCGTGTTTTCCATCCAGTTCAATGCAGCCGAGCAATATATGGAAGGTCCTGGCATGGCACCTAGTTCCCATGTGGAGCGTTAGGCTAATATCGGACCGTCAGTTCGGTATAAGCGATCCATGTCCAGTCATCCTAGTCATCAGTCAAAACTCTCCTATAATCAGCCGTCGCCATTTTTTCTGCTCGTCGAAGACTAATAATTCCAAATGGGAGTAAGAAGGTAATTATATTTTATTGTAATATATTCCGTAATAAACACAAGTGAAGACATTGTCCCGTAGTCTAGTATTTCCCGCCACGTTTGTGCACCAAATTCTTAAAGAACCATCTTTCGGTTGACGACAGTGTCATGGCATTTTTAAGTCACATTGTTCGCCATGTTGGCACTGATTCGGCACACGATTCAAGCTCATCGTATGAGAGGCCCTTCTCTTGCAGCGTTGTGATCACACACTCCCTGCACGACCCCCTTCCGCCCCCACCGCAGTTAAAGTCGAAAGCGATTAAGTTTTATGGTCGCACGGATTTTCTTTTGGCGGCATAAATTTAACATTTTTATTGCCCGCAACAGTCCACAGTTTGTTCGGAGCATAGTAAATTAGATGCAAATTTACAGTAAAACACTAGGTTCGCCCGCGTTTTATTTTGCGCCCCGTATGCATTGACAATTAAGTGGCTGAAGCTTTGAATTTATGTGGATTACGCTGAGTGGCGCACGATTTTTACCGTCCCCGCTTTTTAGGGGCTTATGCAGATTATAAATTCAGGGAAACTTTTCCATTTGTAGCATTAATCCCCTAATCGTCTAAATCTTCATTTTAGGACATCGCTTAGCAAAAATCGGCCAAGTGCGAGTCGGACTCGCACACGAAGGGTTCCGTACCAACGTACAAGATTTAACACAAAAAAACACGTCCTTTGTATAGTTATATAGGTATAATACCTATTAGTTGTTATAGCGGCAAGATAAATACACACTCTGTGAAAATTTCAGCTGCCTACCTATTACGGTTCATGAGATACAGCCCTGTGACAGACGGACGGACGGACAGCGGAGGTTCCGTTTTCACCCTTTGGGTACGGAACCCTAAAAACAGTCACCAATATCGCATTTCAGGTTCCATTTATGTCACTCGAAAAGAGATTGTTTATATCGCTCGCTCTTTCCGCGCTTTTATTTTTGAGAGAACAGAGAGAACATGCTGTATGGGTTTTGGTTTTGGTATTAATTTCTACTTTTTCGTAATTCACTCTCATGAGTTAATTAACTTTTAAGTTTCACTGAACTCACACCCAAACAAGTCATAATAGGAGGTCGATAGAAACGTTCTTAAGGTGGCCCAACCCGCTCATCTCCCCATACAAAAGGGGAAAGAAGATCACGCCCATATTTCTTGTCAGAGATCCAAAATTTTGCTCAAAATAGCTTTATTCGATCGAACTAGATGTCTGATGACCATTGGCATTGTAAAATTGTGTTTGGTTTCCAAGTTATAAGGTCCGAAAGTTCGAATTTTTCGCGCGTTTTATACAATAACTTTGGAGGTGGATTACGCAATGATAAAGTAAGAACATCGTAAAAAGATTAGTCATCAGACATAGCTTTCATCAAGATTTATGATATACTAGCTGCGGTACCCGGCTCCGCTCGGGTTAGTGTCGGCTAAATTATTTCATGGATAAAGTAGGTCACATGGCTGATCCATAATAGGGTCAAACTGGTCCAGGACAATGTATCCATCTACCAAATTTAATCAAGATCGTTCGAGATGAAATATCATGATTTAATGAGAAACATCCAATAATTCACAGCTAGCCTCAACATTGATAGCAGTAACCCATCTCGAAACTGACTGCTCCCAGAGATCCTATACAATGATAAAATACGCACATAAATCGGGTTATTGGTTCGCAAGTTATAAGAATTTAACACTCTCTACTCACCCTTCTGGTAATCTAGCGTTATATTAAGTAGCCTATAAGTTTTGAGTAGAATCAGGCTAGACGTAGATACCATCCGCATCTAAATCGAGTAATTGGTTCTCAAGGATTTTACCAAGTAGTCCTAAAGTTGCGGGAAATATCAAGCTGTACCCGCCCCCCGCTCCCCGCACCTGCCCCCGGCGGACCGCCCGCCCCGCCCCCGCCACCGCTCCCGCCGCCGCCCCCGACCCCGCTCCCCCCGGTGTGAAGTAGCGCTACCGGCATCGTTTTCGCAGCCCCGTGAAAGTTCTAAAGCCCATGGGCACAATATCTTTATAAATTGTAGCCTAAGTGTTATTCTGATGTATAAGCTATATTATTGTAAAGTTTCATTAGAATCCATTTAGTAGTTTTTACGTGAAAGAGTAACAAACATCCATCCATCCATCCATCCATCCATCCATCCATCCATCCATCCATCCATCCATTATTACAAACTTTCCCCTTTATAATATTTATTAGATTTGGTTTTTGTTAGATTTTTGACTACAGCGGTCGTGGTTTACTTTCAGCTATAAGTCGTTTTGAAATTAAAATTTTCGTAAATCTTACCAAATCATACACTATGCACATTGTCTTTTTTGTGGACATGTTGCATCTTCCTCATCACGGAGCCTGTCTGTTTCTTTGAAACAGAGAAGGTCCCAGAGCACAACAGCACGGTTTTGTACCGTGCCCGCGAATGAGTTAGGCCCGCCGGGTTGGGCCGCCTTAAGGTGGCCCAACCCGCTCATCTCCCCATACAAAAGGGGAAAGAAGATCACGCCTATATTTCTTCTCAGAGATCCAAAATTTTGTTCAAAATAGGTTTATTTGATTGAACTAGATGTCTGATGACCATTGGCATTGTAAAATTGTGTTTGGTTTCCAAGTTATAACGTCCGAAAGTTCGGATTTTTCGCGCGTTTTATACAATAACTTTGGAGGTGGATTACGCAATGATAAAGTAATAATATCTTAAAAAAATTGGTCATCAGACATAGCTTATTTATTCAAGATTTATAATCTATTTGGTTTTTGTTAGATTTTTGACTACAGCGGTCGTGGTTTACTTTTAGCTATAAGTCGTTTTGAAATTAAATTTTTCGTAAATCTTACCAAATCATACACTATGCACATTGTCTTTTTTGTGGACATGTTGCATCTTCCTCATTACGGAGCCTGTTTTATTCTTAGAAACATAGAAGGTCCCAGAGCGCAACAGGTTTTGTACAGTGCCCGCAAATGAGTTGAGGCCGCCGGGTTGGGCCACCTTAAGGGATCGTAATAAAAGGTGATTGCTATCACTTATATAAGGGTGTTAGTGAAACCACGTTTTATTATTTTTAAACATAACTTGGTTGGTCTTTCTTCTTCTCCTTTCTCCAAGTAATATATCCTACTGAGCTGAATTGTTCATCTATACTAATAATAAATCTGTAAGGGGTGTCCATGAAGTAAGTTGCTTTGTTTTCTAAGATACTTCGTGTGTAGACTTTATGTATGATACTAAGACTAAATTGATGATTTTTAGAAATCAGTTATGTATGTATGTATGTATGTATGTTGCTCCATAACGAACGAACTCCACGTATATGTAAATACATGGGACACAGGATAGGCTATATATAATTCAGTTCCGCTTACGTTAAGATGTAGCTGTCATACAAACTGAAACGCCTCGAGGCGGCGGCTTGGGGGGTAATCACTATCAGCCTTTATTTCTTCGTTTACTTCTTCTAAGCCACGCAACGGACTTTTTGATACGGTTTTCATTCATATAAGGAGCGATCAACGTGCAAGGATTGCGTATGTAATTTTTTAATATTTAATACAAACCCTAAGAGAAAAATGAAAACTATGTACTTGAAAATTATAGGTGTTAAAAAGGCCTACAGAAAGTTCCACGATATCATGTAGAGCGATAACTTCGAACCACTCGCCCGATTTATTTGCGTATCTTATCAACATATAGCAACTCTGGGCGCAGTCAGATTCCGGATGGGTTACTGTTTGAAGGTGGCTGTGGTTCGTATTCCTCGTAAAACTTTGTAAAAGTAAGGAAGGTATTTTTGGTTTTGTATCAATTTCTATGTAGCAGTGCCAGTGCAGTAAGGTTCTGGCGGCATTCGCATTAAAATTCGTTCCCAAATGTTTACGAAGCTCTAAATGGGAATATGTCGATGTTTATCATTAAATCAAGCCATATCGGCTCAAACGATTTTGATTAAATTTGGTAGATGGATACGTAGTCCTGGACCAGCCTTTTGGTGGGTTACTTTTTATCCAGGAAATAATTCAGACCCAGATCAATCCAACACGATATTGACCCGAGCGGAGCCGGGTACTACAGCTAGTTAGAAATATTATTATCAAACGGAGCATGGATATACGCCTAAACGCTCCATACCCCTTGCAAGGGGTGAATTTGAACCATCGCGGGATTAAAAAAAATATCCCCTCTTCAAATCGGTTGACACTCTTTCGTAGGAGTATCGAAGACAGCGAGAAAGAAAGGACTATAGTGGGAATTGAACCTCATTCATATGGCGACAGCGTAGCCACTTTTTATTGAAAATACATACATTGACGCTAGAGTCGCCAGACCTTTATCTTACGAACTCGATCACATCTGATATGATCGAGTTCCAACGATACGTGGGAATACATAAGAACTTCACTGGATGCTATTTAACATCCAACATTGCGCGTCCCGAATTCTTAAGAGTACTAACTATAGTCAGTGCATTTACATAAGTGCTGGTCGTCCACTGGACGCGACACAAGCTACAACCGAACGAGCGGCTACGAGCGCAGGGATCGTCCACTGCAAGCGCCTTCGCGTGTGACCTTTCATTTGTTTTCAGGTGTATTCAAGGGAAGGAAAGTTTTTATTCGTCATGGAACGAGATACATTTTATTTCCTTGAAAGCAGCAACGAGCTGCCAACAAGCCAACTGTTTTACATCTGTCGGTTGTAGCGCGTTTCCGCTCGGGAACACGCTTCCAGTAGACGACACCAATAAAAACTCAATGTAGTTGGAACTGTAGCGCGTGTCGCTCGTCGTCGTTTCTGTAGCGCGAAGCGCCGCGCCGCTCGTGCACGCTTCCAGTGGACGACGGGCCTAACGCGTGGCTACGGTGCCGCCAATGAGTTCCGATCGCCACTTCCTACCCTTTTTAACCGGCTTCAAAAAAGGAGGAGGTTATCAATTCGTCTGTATGTTTTTTGTTTTTTTGTTTTTTTTGTTTTTTTTTTTAATGTTTGTTACCTCATAACTTTTGCCTGGGTGAACCGATTTTGATGATTATTTTTTTAAATGATAGCTAGTGCTTCCCAAGTAGTCCCATTTTAATTTGGTTAAGTTCTGACAATGATATCCATGAGAAAATCATAAAAGTCTTGAATTTGTATTAAGATGTGCGCGACAAATGGACGAATATCTCAATATAACGCAATAATATTTTTTATTGGAAAGGACGTGTACTAATTAGTAAGTGTACTTCAGATTTACTAAAAATAAACAAATAAAAAAAAATTAACAAAAAAATAACCGACTTCAAGGAAAAAGCACTAAAAAGTAAAAAATAATTTTCATTTTTGTAGTTACGATTTCTGTTATTTTTTGAGTCGGTGTCAGCCAAGGTTAGGTTAGGTTAGGTTAGGTTAGGTTAGGTTAGGTTAGGTTCTCTTGATTGGCGCAGCGCGTGCCCGGCTGACGCCGACTCAAAAAATAACAGAAATCGTAACTACAAAAATGAAAATTATTTTTTACTTTTTAGTGCTTTTTCCTTGAAGTCGGTTATTTTTTTTGTTAAACTTTTTTTTTACTCGCTGTTCGAACGTGTCCGCTGTCTGAGCTCGCACCTATTGCGACGAAGCGACGCGGCGCCACAGGCGAGCGAGCCGCAAATGAAGCGGAAGGATCCTTGTACAGCGCTTCCAGTTCGCGGGAGCGCATACTTTTATCCTGCCGCTATGGCGTAGGAAAACACGACCCAATAACCGTGCCTGAGCCCCGGCCCCTTCCGCCGGAACATTTGGCTATTTCGTATTGAATTGGCTGTTCTTAGTGATTCCTAGAGGACTGTTTCTATATTTGACAGCGAAATCTGTGGCGAAATCGGGTAGGTTGGCGTTGAACCCTCCGTTGAACAAAGGAACAAATATGTTCGGAAAGTGAATGGTTTCATTTTTGACTATTAGGGTTTATAACGAATTGTAGAAAATAGCTTCGTAAATAATCTATCGTTATTCAATAATCTGTAAAAGATAAAAATAGTCATTGTGAGTGTACCTTAGGAGAAAGACACATCCTATCCCAGAATTTATTTTTTTATTATTTATTGATTATTTTATTATCTAGCACATTGTTTAGATGTGATATTTTTTTTTGACAAACACGAGTTCAACCATTTGGTAGAAAATAACTACTGAATAAATTTGCTCTGAGGTTTGACCTTCCGCAAAATTTAAAGACCAGAATATATAACCAGTGCGTCCTCCCGGTTATGAGGTACAGGTGTGAAGCGTGGACTCTGAAAGTCGCCGTTGTTCAGAAGTGGAATGTTGCCCAGCGAACAATGGAGCGAGCCATGATGGGAATATCGGTACGGGACGGTGGTGCGTAACGAGGCAATCCGCCGATGTACCAGAGTAGTCGATATTGGAGTGGAGTCATCGCCTCTCTCAACCATATTTTCGTGATAGAGGTGACCCGAACCTATCGTCACCGCAATCAAGGACCTTGAATAACTAAGATGGCTGGTGTTTACATCAATCAAGTTCAACTGAATTAATTAGGTCACGAGGATAATGGAAGAAAGTAGAAGAGATTCTCGTAAAACGGGCCCAAAGAAAAACAAAACAGATACAAAACGTACATGGACGAGGTCATAAGGTCGAGGCCTCATCATTTCCACACCATTAAAACTTATCCACTTCGGGAAGTTGTTGAATCTTGACAATTGAGGGAGCCAACAGCATCCGTAAATGCGGGGAAGACAGGTTCGGGATGTTGATGAAACACAGACGTTGGATTTCCTTTTGAGAAATACCGAATATATTGATTTGTTTATAATAATAATGTTATTAGTCGCGTTTATGATTGCTGGCGAAGTTTCTTGTCCGTTCTTCTTCAATCACACAATATTAATCTGTCCTGCCGAGGGGTAGCCTTATTATTTTAAGATACTTCCTTTTAAGGTTATATCAACTTCGTGAAGGGGGATTGTAAATATCAATATTAACAGGATTTTTAAGAGTTCCCCTTTTTTTCGATGTCGCATTGCAGTAATTTTACTTTGATAAACCCTGTATTTTTCCAAACATAGTGGGATTGATTAATCATAAAGGTGTAATTATAAATTTTCAAAAGGTTCAAGAGGCTTGATTTTTTGTATCTAACAGCTTCAATCAATATCTGTGTCCACAAGTTTTCGTAAATTTTTAAAGCAAACCGAGTCACATTATAGCCAAAATAAAATATAAAAAAAATGAAATAAGCAGACACAGATAATAGTTGTCCAATGTTAGATACCAAAAAATCAAGTACATTTGTCCAAAAAAGTGTGCTACTACTTTCATGATAGGAGTTTATTTTTTTATTCTTGCGGAGGCCTACCTACCTACCAACCAATACGATATTTTTTTAGCGACCAAATGGTGGAACTCAAACCGGATTTGGTTTGTTTCACATTTATATTCCCATAAGTCTGTCAGATTGCGGATACTTGAAGCTTGCTCTAATCAAATTGTCCACTTTCAGTAGAAAGCCATAACAAGGTGTTTGTTAACGAAATAAAAATGCTAAAGTACGTCAACAGCACGAGAGAAACTCGCAAATATTCTCGGAATAAATTACTGAACTGTAAATAAGGTGTGACGTGAATTCGTTACGAAATTCCGAAACAGATTTAAAACTTGGAAGAATATTTTAAATCTATTACGCCTACACCCGTATTTCAGAGAGAAATGAACCGAAAAAAAAATTGGCTTGCTCGCCGATATAACACAATACTTGAGTTATACAGTTGAGGTTATACAGTGGGCATGTTTAGTGCCATTATTCATAATTGATCATTTTAATTGGGTACAAAGTTCTTTATTAGTGTATTTTTTTTTATTTATATAGTCCCCTTCCCTGAATACTATTGTAGCGACCTAGCGCCCTCTACTGAGAGCTGCTAGTTTCGCATGCCACAAATGCGACCAACAGATGCAATAGAAGCTAGTTAACATGGCGGGCGCTAGATGGCTACCAGCCAGACACTATATCGCACTAACGAAGTTTCCCAGCGAGATAACACATATACAACATTCAAATCACGACTAGAGGAGAGCAGCTGCGCAGCCGTGGGTCTCAAGACCTGACCCACCTTTTCATCTCTCCACAGTGGTGACCCCGACGTGATTCAGCAACAACACCACGCCTCCTCTAGTCACAACAAGGTATACTTCGCAGTCACGACAGTTGCTACCGGCCTCCCACCAGCGGGTCTCACCGGTAGTAACTCAAGCATGTCGTCATCCAGCATCACTCCAACCCAGCAGAAGAAAATCAGCACCATCGTCCTAAGTAGGTGTATCGATACGCCAACTAGGACGCCGGTAACATCATCACCTCCGGCAGCCGTCACCCAGCATCACGACCGACTCACTGCGTCACACTGGGCACCTCCGGCAGCCGTCACCCAGCATCACGACCGACTCACCGCGTCGCACTGGGCACCTCCGGCGCTCCGTCATCCAGCACCACGACCGACTCACCGCGTCACACTGGACACTGACGATCAGCACCGAAACCAGCAGCAATATCGTCTTCATGGCAACTTGCCATTCGACTGGGGGAAAGTGATGTAGCGACCTAGCGCCCTCTACTGAGAGCTGCTAGTTTCGCATGCCACAAATGCGACCAACAGATGCAATAGAAGCTAGTTAACATGGCGGGCGCTAGATGGCTACCAGCCAGACACTATATCGCACTAACGAAGTTTCCCAGCGAGATAACACATATACAACATTCAAATCACGACTAGAGGAGAGCAGCTGCGCAGCCGTGGGTCTCAAGACCTGACCCACCTTTTCATCTCTCCACACTATTGTTCAGCCCGCCAGCGTTATCACAATCGCGTTGGATGAAAGATAGTAGAAGCCTCAAATAAAATAGAAAAATGTATTCCTTCGGATATTATACAAATCTTGGAAATAGGATTGGTTTATTAGCCAACTATGACAAGTTTCAAACCAAATACACACCACAGCCGGCTTTGTATTTTGAAATCCCCATGTATTTAGACAGATATGAGAAACACGTTTTAGCTGATGGCTTGAACGTACGTTTTTATCGAATAATCTACCCGAATCCTAACCTTTGACCACATCTATCCCTAAAGCGATTTTCACACAATTCCCCAATTTCACAAAGGTCCTAGTCTTGCTTTATTCTGGTACTTGAACGCAAATCATTCTTCAGAAATATATTTAGCTCTACATACAAGAGAGCGAATACAAAGAGATCTGCCAGACGGTTACGCGTGTAAGCAGGTGTAGGTAGGTACTGGAATTAAGGGCCAGCGGTTGTACCAACTCTACTCTTACAAAGGGAAGGAGACAATCCCCCGAAACTCGCCGCGAAGTGACGAGCGTTTGCGAGTTTAGTCGTTTCTTTTGTGGCAGATAAGCCCGTCCCCCGCATCCCCCCAGGTGCAAACAGCGTTAGTGCTCACATTAGTGACATGCAACTTCTGCGAAGATGACGCCTTTCCTTCATGCTACATATGCGTCTATATATTTTCCGCCCGAAACTGAATGGCATATCGAAATGTACTACACGTGCGAGTTAACATGACACCTGGCTCAGATGACTTTTAACAAAAGAATCTCGAATAGCACGCATAAGTTGAAAACTTTAAAACGCAAAAACAGGTGTCACGGTGACTCCGGGGCAGCGGAAGGCTGATGGAATTCCGAGGTGTCATGTTAATCCGTCACAGGCAATACAAACTCTATTTTTCAATAAATTTTCATGCAACAACGTGTGATTAAGGTCGTAAATTATATTGTAATCTTGTGACTTTATGCTTGAGAGCAAACTTCAAACAATGGTGCATGAGGTATCTAATTGCGTCGCAAACTCAAATGAAAATGTTTAAACGTTCGCCGCGAAGTAAAATTGTACAGTTTTCGTTAATGCATTCTGATAAAACTAGAAACTGTTTATGGCATCCCTTGAGGAACTGTCAACATTTGCTTACCGTTCGAAGTAAATGGCCAAATGTGTACCAAATTATTTCTGTCACGGCTGGTCCTCTAGCGCAAGACTAGCTTAGTTAAGGAACACTTGCATTTATGTATTCATTGTTAATTCCTTTCTTCAATCAATATTTAAGTAATTGAATTTAAATTTAGAATTGAATTTAAATATTACCTGAAACTTGCTAAACGAGTCCCATTTGAAAGCGTTAGTTTTTAGTGTAAAAGAAGAACACAACATTTTGAATTCGGAACATTAGCGCTGATACTCACTGCAGTCAGCCTCGTCGGCGGCGTCAACGCAGTCCACGGTCATGTCGCAGCGGTAGTGCGGCGGGAAGCAGTACGTCCGGTTGAACACGTACTGGCCGCACGTCAGCTGGCCCGCGTCGCACTCCGGCGGTGCTGCAACAAACACAGCTCGTCACCATTGTGAATTTCGCTGCTCGTCTTGAGGCGCCTATATACCATAGCGTAAAGTCAAGAATACGCGCGGCTGAATCTAGCCAGCGCCATCATGTCAGCGGGAGGGTACGCACGTTTCGCGCGCTCCGTCCCCGTTCGGCAAGGTACGGCTAGTCTGATTTCGTCAAAAAAGTAAAAAGAAAATATTTTAACAGCAAGGGGGATGTGTACCTCGTTATGGCTGAAAAGTATAAGATTGTTTTTATTTCATTCTTTTAAATAGAAAGATAATAATAAAATGAAAGGTAAAAAAGGTCCTTTTAAAAATATTTTTTATTGCGATGCTTATAAAAATGTTTTGGACAAAATGGAGATGTGTACCTTCGCAAACGTACGTTCTATAAGCTCAGTATTTTTTCAATGTTTAACAACCAAAGGCTTTACTGTAATCGACTTCAGAAAAACGTTCATATTTAAGGTATGTTCCCCTGTTGCGGGTGCCACAACGGACGAATCCGCCGCCGGAGCACCGAAATCGTAGCAACTTCGTCGCGATGAGCGCATCACTGAAACTTTGTTCGGCGGTGTTTTGTTGACCCTTACTGAATTCGAAAGCCAATGGGCGTTGTCGGACTGAGAGTTTGGCGCACGCCATATTTCTTGCTCTGCATGATAAGTCGCGTTGGCTACCAATTTGTGGACCATATAAAATATTTGACTGGAGTAGGGAAAAAGGCTTTTGGCCGATTTCAGTCGTCCGGGTTTGCGAGTGAAAAATGCGCTCTATCCCATTGAAAAGCCCGCACAAAAGGATTCGGTTTTCGCGCGATATTCGCTGATTGATGTTGCATTCAAACGTTCTTTAGTGCAACCGCCATTATTATACAGAGCGCACAATTTACAGCGCAACATTTATTTTCGCATTCGAGTGAGTTTAATCGTTACTTCTGTCATTTGATCGCACGGTGAAGTCGTTAAATTTTAATCAAACCAAATATACACTTGACTAAGGGCTGATTTTTCAATAGTCAGATAAACAGTCAGATAACTATTCGACGGATTTATTTACGCTTCTGCTTATCCATCCGATATAGATTATAGTTAAAATTATAGTCAGATAATTTTGATAGAAGACATAATTCTCCGGCAATGACCATCTGTCTTTTGACAAACATGAATTTGCACTATCAAATAGTCATTGCCGGAGAATTATATCTTCTTTCAAAATTATCTGACTAGAATTTTACTTATAAACATACGGACTTACTTTGTTGGATGGATAAGCAGAAGCGTAACGAAATCGGTTGAATAGTTATCAGGCTGTTTATCAGACTATTGAAAAATCAGGCCTTAAGGCCCTGGTACTAGCCAAATCGCAAAGTTAGACGAGGCACCCCAAGTTAACTAACTAAGTGACGATTATAAGTGTCATTCTTACAATATATGATTCCTTGTCTATTAATCAACCTATTTTCGTTCATGTATGTTACCTTTTTCTATACAAAATACACTGCGGAAACGGTGTCCATTTCCGAACTTTTTTGACTAAATGTAGAAATCTAATAGCAAATGGAATGATTTGTTTATGCATATATGCTGTTTTTGCTTATATCTATTAATCAAATTACTTTCAGATTTCTAATGAGAAAAATCAACTTTTTTATTTTTATTATTATTTAAATAATCTATTTGGATTTTCTGAAGCGTTTCACTACATATTATTACATTTGTTAAAAAGTGCATTTGTATGGCGCGAGTAGTTGGCCAGTCCTAGCGCCTTAAGCGTAAAATAAATGTTAAGCCAGTACACTTAAAAACGGAAAACACTCTCCCACTCTTCGGACTACTTATCCACCAACCTCTAAAGCGAAACACAACACTAACTACTTGACTTAAGAGGATTCGACGAGGGCGAAGGAAGAGACCACTACGATACAAACTACTATTAGGAAATTTACTATATAGTCAGCATTATTAGACGTTCTTTGACGAATAAAGATAACACTCTAGATTGTGTAACTAATAACGGACTGGCATTTAATTGTAGACAAATTGGAAACTAAATAGTGGCTCACTGAGATGTAGACCTCGCATTTGCATAGCTTAAAACTGAATAAATTTTCAAACATTTTATTTTTCTTGTATTTTTCTCAATTGGTACTTATCTAACGCGGTCTCGTCACAAAACATTTTTTTTTGGGAGATTTTAATTTCTATAAACTGGCCCGACAAAAAAATATCGAACCTGCCCACAAATTTCCCAGATAATCGGTTGAGAATGCGACCTGTAGAGGAGAACAGCCGGACAGACGGACACCGCACAGACGTACGAAAGCATTGTTGTTTTGCCCAAGCTGAAACAGAGATCGCGCGCGTTTCGCGCTCCCTCGGTTAACTAGCCGTGGCTAGACTCCGCTCGCTGTTCCAAAGAGTATGTTTCTTTCCGGCCAATAAACTATCGCGTTGCGAAAAATCATATCCTTTTCTCCATCTTGAAAGGACAAGGCAATCGATAAACACAATTTCGCATTTATAATAATAATAGGAAAGAGCTGTTAAGGCTGTTCCGACCCATATAAAGTTGTTTGCACACAACACGCAAAAAGTATTGCACTTTAAGCCACGAATTAATAATAAAAGTTTAATATAGTCATATTACTTGCAGCGAAAACAAATTCACAATTTCAGGATGATTGGTTTTGTTACAATTTATTTAAATACGATTTTTATTTAACAGCGGCATATAACGGTGTAAAACTTCTAATGGGCAATTACAACGAAACCATTAAACCTGAAATTGTGAATGTGTTTTCGCTGCAACTGCTATGGCTATATTTAATATTTTTGACGAATTCGTGCCTTAAAGTGCAAAACTTTTTGCGTTCTGTATAAAAAAACATTGTATGGGTCGGAACATCCTTAAGTACGGATTATCATATGTATATGTTACGGTTAAAGTCTGATGTTGGTTAAAGTCCGTAATCTTTTTTTCCTTGAAGGTAAATACAATTTTGAAGATATTCGTGTCGAGTGCACTAATTTCGAGTATACGGTAAGAAAAAAATAACCTTAACCAATTATTTTTTCCCCCCCACCTCACCCTCGAGTAAAGTCGAACATTGGAACATGAACTGTGCAAATACGAACGAACCTAAGCTCTGACTTAAAAAAGGATGCGCTTCGCTCGGTCGAAGAAACGGAAGCAGCTCGTTATAATGAGCCGGCGTCCGTCCAATTGCAGATTACATCGGCGGCAAACCCCTCGGGCACTTTCCTCTCGGCGGCGAGTTGCTGGCTTCGGATCGCTGGCTCTTTTTTGGCGGGATCCACATGATAGTTCTACCTTTAAAGGGGCGATAACTTTGACTTTGGTCAATCAATGTTCCAGATTAAACCAGAATTATGTGCAATACATATATATATTTGAAAGCAAAAGTAAAAAAAAAAGTAAAAAAGATTTATTTGTTCATAATATTACATACATCGGTATAATTACAACCATGGGTTACAGTACATAGTTTTGATGAACAGGTAGTATTTTAAGCCCTGGCTCCCACACTAGGATTCCCTGTGCTGTGGGAGTCAGTGTCTTTCGTCGCACTAATTGTGCACTGTTGGCGTTAGTAATGTATGAGAAATAATATATAAAGACAATAATGTAATGTATTAATGTATGTATATGTAAACACGTGTAAACAAGGGTGTTTTTATATATATTAATATTAGCTAGAATTGTACTATCTTAGAGGTGATGTTTTTTCATTTAAAAATATAAGTCGTGGATCATATTTATTTGTTTTGATGTAGCTAGAATAATATATTATAGTTTAGTGAGTTTTTAGTCTCTAGTCTGTATTTGTGGTGTATTTATTTGATTATAACAAAAAGATTTTCTGTGTTAATATAATTTAGGTTCAGAAGCCAATTGGTGAGTGACTTGGCGCAACTTCTTTGTGTGAGGGTTTTGAGTTGCAGAATTTGGTTTATTTTAGAATAAGTATACGGAGCAAGAAACGAATAGTGTCTTTGTGCAAATGCAGTTCTGGTGAGTGGAATATGCCATTTGTCTAAACGACTGGGTCTTGTCGATCCCGGATTGCATGTTAGGTAAGCAGTTCTATGGAATTTCTTGACCATTGCTGAAATAAACAACTGGCGAACACTAAGTACATTCGCCTCCTGATATAGAAGATCAGTGGGATAGCGAAAGGGTCTCATGTGCATAACTTTCAACACAGCTCTTTGTGCACGTTCAATTTTTAACAAAATACTTTTTGCCCCTCCTCCCCAAGCTAGGATGCAATAGCTTAAGAGGGATTGGCCAAGTGCGAAATATACTGTTCTTAGGAGTGGATATGGTGTAACTTGCCGCAGACGTTTAAATGTTGGCAGTAGTTTTCTGATTCTTCCAGCTAAGGTTTGTATATGTTCGGTCCAGCAAAGCCTAGAGTCCAGAATGACACCCAAATACCTTATTTTTTCTACTCTTTAGTAGAAAAAATCAGGGTAGTTGTGAACATTCCTCATAAAGTTCACATTATTTTTTTTTTCAAAGTACCTAACCAGAATTATTTGATATTTAATCTTTATACACATTTTCAGCCCATAATATTGCGTTCCTAGGACTAATAACTACAAAAATCCATTTCTGACATGAAGAATATAATATATGTTATTACATACATATATATTCCATCTAGCTTTATATTTCTTTATTGTATGTTCTCGAAGGAAATGTAGTGGAGGCAGGTACAGTAATATCTTTTATGTTTTTATTATTCATACCTTTGTAACGTGTACTTATTTTCTGTTTCTTCTCCTTAATAAATAAAATAAATAAAAATAAATAAAATATATAAAAATAATTATAGGTAATTAATTTTTATTATATTGATTTTTCGTTTCGGTCGACTCAACGTCGATCAACAAAGTACAGAGAACAGGGAACATTCCAACATATATATGTTACATATGCTGTAGTAAGAATATAAAAGAATTTAGTGGACAGTTTAGCGGTCACGGGAATTGCCAAAATATTGACAAGATCTAAATGTCTGTCGACTAACCGTGTTCGCCGTCTTAGCGGGTAGTTTATGAGAACTCTGGGGAAATGTAAGGCTACGATGATGGCGTTCGTAGATGATCTATGAGTAGTAACACAAAACGAGTAGTAAAAATGAGTCACGAAGTTTCCGATTGGCCTATATACCGATTACTAAGTTTTAGTATTTCGTTTGCATATTCAGCTTTAACGCCGGTTAAATCCAAACCCCTTCGATTTTTAATTTTGAATGATGGATAAAAATTGTACACATACAGTAGATCATGCATTGATCCTTTTTTATTTCCAATCTAAAATCAATAAAGACAGATTTAAAGTACTAAGACACACGTAGGACCTGTCAAAAAAATTGCATTAGTGGTGAAATTCCTTGCAAGTAATAAGAATATTGTCCATGCCTCCGTTGAGATTTAATAATATTTAAAACGGTACATGATCATATCATAAAACTGCAAGCAACCGAGCGTGAGCTATAAGGCAAGTCCGACAACTTGACACCGGCCGGAGATTATGTCCGCAACAGGAAGAAGGCTACTGGCGTTACTGCTGCTCCGTTGAATCGTTAGAGGAATCCGATGCAGGCACTTGCTGCCTTAGGGGCTAACCGTCCATCGAAATAAACCTTTTCGTACCTATAAACGTTGCACAACGTCCAGTTATTGGAAATATGTTCCTTATCGTGCGTTTGGCGGATGGGAGCTACCCGGGAAAAGTATCCGAGAGACACTTTTGCTGTCACAGACCCGTCAATACTTTACGGCCGAAACGATACAACCATCACCTGCCTCTTTTTCGCTAATCTTTTTCTTAGTAAAAAGAAGACAGGCATCAGTGTCTACATTCCGGACGTAATGCAATACAATGCGTTGGCACCACTGAAGAGAAAGGAAGTAGTGGTATACGGTCGATATTGCGTCTCCGCTATATGGTCAAAATTACCATATAATTGTATGGGAATCCGTTGCAAACGTCGCATGCCAGACTGTCGAAACATCGCAACCGTGCCCGAATGTGCTCTAAAATAGCGTTCGCACACAACCCCTTTCAATGCGACTGCGACTATGTTTGCATGTAGCATGTAAGGTTAAGTTGGATTGAAAATTGAAGACAGCGATTACCATAGTAACCGCGCTCGATGCCATATCTCATCTCTTTTTATGTATCGTTCCGACCGAAATGCAAACAAAGCGCTCTGCAACAGTGTGCGTCAATTTCATTAAATTAGGACTCTAACGCTTTAATCGTAATCACGCGTTAAACTTGACTGGCGGACGACTGGTTCGGATTACCACGTAAAACTGTAGACACTTTCTTTACTTTTGCGTACCATCCGCAATGAAATTTGTCCGTGTTTTACATTCAGTTCAGTATCGCCTTGCAATATGAGGAAGGTCCTGGCATGGCACCTAGTATCCATGAAGTGTCTTAGGCTAATTTCATGACAATAGATGTGGTATTAGCCATCCATGTCGTCATATAAAAAAAATAAACCTCTTTTGGCGAGCCCATTGCTGTATCATCTCGCTAAGTGAGATATTGTTAGAGTTAAAAATAACTAAAGGGGATAACACCAATTGTATTAAAATTAAACTGATTTTTGTCATATCAAGCTGAGGAAGATCTTCCACGTGGTTTTTAAAATCACTCTGTGAAAAATCAGTTCAAACTAATTTCTATAAATCTCGTGTTTGCACCGTTAAATATTGTCAAACATCGCACCCCATCCAGAACCGGAATCTAAAAAATGCGTGCAATAGGTCAAAATGAACGACTCGAATTGAAATCACCTTTCCACTGCGTAAAGTGAACTCTGATCTCGAGTCGCCAACTGATTGGTTGAATAATTGATTGAACATTCGTTCACATGAATGGATACAATTTGGAGAAAACAAAAGCCGAGTGACTGAGTTATGTACTTATCTTGCCTGTGGATTTGTTCCAAATTCTTTATTAAAAGTGTATACCACCAATAGAGGTGTTCACCACTAATCAGTCCAGTAAGTAAGGAATGGGGATACAATTGATAAATAAGAGCTGTCTTACCCCCTCAGCCATCAAGGGATTACTTGTATTGTGAACACATTAGGATTTCAATTAATGTAATAAAACATGTTACCAAAAACTGAAATGGTGCCACAAATGTTCCTCTTTCTCTTTTTAGCGTAATTTTACTTACATTTTAGGTCAAATAGAGAAAACTTTGCCTTCGCACCGGATATGTTATGTTAGCTCTTGCAATTCCTACAACCCGCTTGTTATTCTTTTAAGATATATTTTGGAACCACGAATTTTGCTTGCATCGGAGAGTGCGTATATTGATGCAAATTGTACGCATCTCTCTATTGTTTTCCACGGTAATAGAAGAGCGTAGAAGATTTAGTGTAGTAACTCTATCATCGATATATTACGATACGTCCAAGTCTGAGAAAGGTAATGACTCGATTATATCTTCAGGTGGACGGTGAATCTCGCTGTCTCCATGATATACCTCACGGTGTGGACTCGTATTACGTTTTATCGGATCACGACTCTTTAACGATGGCGCCGCGGACAACCTCATTTATGTAATGGCTTAGAATCCCTTAAAGAGGTTAAATCACACATCATAATGTCTTGAGAGGGTGCCAACAGAGATGATGGCAAGCACCCAAGAGAAGTGATTAATGAGAAGTGTCGATCATCTGAAATCTGATGCCAAGATATTTAACACTTTATTTACCTTAGCTTGCTGCACAGGCTTGCTGTGAAAATATCTTCATTCAATGACTGATCCAAAACACTTTTACAGGTTGCCGAAAACCCAGCGTCGACGGTAAAAGTGTTGGAATGCTGAGCCCCTAAAAACGAACCGCCTATTCGAAGAGAGGCCTTTGCCCATCAAACGTCAAGTACATTTTTGTCCGATATGTATTGTTTGCGCGATCCTGCTCGCTACCATATTCCCAAAGTGTGCCAGTTTATTTAAGCTACGCAACAAAAGTATGGAGATAGTCACAACGATATGCTATTTTGTTAGAACAATATAATTGTTGTGTTATAACAATATATGGTTTCATTTTTAAATTGTTTAACTTCACAAGGATACATTTAACTAAAGTTTCGGGGTAACTCTGATGTTCTAATATTAAATGGACTTATACCGATATGTATCTTGAAATATTTTCAAAGATTTTGTGCTTGTATCAATATTTATCTGCGAGTTTAATAGGGCTTTAAAATGTATTTTTCTCCATAGAATGGTTAAAGTTTGAATATTTGGCTAAGTATACAGAATGTCTATGAATTTCTGAAGCTTCCAACTGAAAACAGTAGAACGATCAACATGATCGCAATTTGCAATTCAGTAAATGATAGTTTGTACGTTTCTAATTGTTAGGACATTTCAGTTTTCTTTTCATTTTAAGCTGAACAGCGACCTTCTACAATACTATTAAAGTAATCTTCGGTGATGACAGATATAAAGTTGACTCGTGGCCTTGCCTGTTTTGAAGCATGTCGATCAACAGTCGATTTTTACCCAACTGCTCTTGTACCTAACCCCCCTGTCATCTCCCGTAGGGTAATTATAAAGTGGTCTGTAATTGATGGGAAGAAAGAGTAAAAACCTCGTAAAAATCGGGTAACAAACTAAATGACAGACAGACGGTATACGGTGGATTTTTTAAGATTTAGTGATACACATAGTATTCTGGAACCAAAATCAAGCCTTTATGTAGGTGGAATACGCGATAAAATACGATCATATATGTCTGGGAAGCGGTGTGATGGTATGTAATACGAGAAATCAACATAATATTTTGTCGGCAGGAATCTTAGAGGCAGGTAGATAGTGCGCAGGTGCCATCGATATATCATTAATGGTATACATTTCATAGGTGGGGGAGTATCCAAGTAGTATTCGTAAGTCGCAGATTCGTGCCCTGCTTCAGAGAAAGCTGGGCTGGACTGAAACTTGTGTAGCGACAGTGGCGCTCTCTATGTAAATATAGTTGCTAGTCACAAAATGCAAAGACAAACAACAAACAGACGCATATAATCAAGTCAGCGTGTACTACAATAGATGGCGCTAACAACTTGAAGGTCGAAGATGTCAAAAACGTTAAGAAGTGTATATCGCAATATCGACGTTTCCAAGTCAAATAACATAACATACAACATCCAGATACGACTAGAGCAGAGTGGCTGTGCAGTTGTGGGTCTCAAGACCTGACCCACCTTTTCGTCTCCACACATGTCGCCCTTTTTTTTAATCTTATAAATGACTAATATGTAAATAAAACCATTCCTACCTTATTTTGACCTCTGAAGAGTTTGGAATTCATCAAGCGTAATATCGCATTCGACCCCATTTCATCCTGCCGTTACAGCCTTTGATACGCGCGTGAGGTGAGGGTTCAAAGAATGCAGGCCGAGCACAAAGGCTAAGCTGATTGCGTATCGACATAAATATTTCACGTATCTATGTACAGGATCTGCCTTTGTTAGCCATTGAACCTGCATCCGAAACCTACACCGACCTGTTCCGCTAGAACAGTAATTACGACTGGTTCTGTGTTATGTAAATTTTCAGACTGTTTTTATAAAAAGTTTTCTTGCTGGTGCTGGTTCGAATCCAGCTTAACTACAGCTAAAGCATTTTTTCTTAATTTACTATGACATATCAATATGATTATGAAATGTATAAGGCTAACAAAGTTTGAGAAATTTCTTTTATATTTTTTTTTAAAGCTCTGGAACCATAAGAAGGCCATTACCAAGTGAATAAAGGAAAAGGGAAACAATTATTCAAATAAAAAAAAACACCGGTAGCACTCCGGGAGTGCCGGCAGAAGTGAAAACATTAGTATTAACGTTGTGTTTAATTATAAGTACAAAAATACTATCATTTATGAGGTAGAATACAATGTTTATTTATTGCGCTATCGTACACAAATATGACAATTTACATGTTATTATTCATAATATTATATCGTTATTTATTTATATATTACATTAATTTTGATCTCTTAGAAAAATCAACTTTCATCCATAATTTCGACGACTTTTTCACCATCGTTATTACCAGAATCATCATCGCAAATTTCTAAAACTGATACAATCGGTTTATGATAGCTGAAGTAAGAAACAAACAGTTTTGATTCGAATCTACTAGTTCCTCTCCCTTCCCCTCGATCTTACGCTTTTTCGATCAGCATCACGTGACCCTGACGCGAGTTTGGAAGTTTTTACCCATCCAACAAAAAGTGCTCAGCGCCGCTAAAGAAGTTTTCACTTCAATCTTACGCTTTTTCGATCAGCATCACGTGACCCTGACGCGAGTTTGGAAGTTTTTACCCATCCAACAAAAAGTGCTCAGCGCCGCTAAAGAAGTTTTCACTTCAATCTTACGCTTTTTCGATCAGCATCACGTTACCCTGACGCGAGTTTGGAAGTTTTTACCCATCCAACAAAAAGTGCTCAGCGCCGCTAAAGAAGTTTTAACTTCAATCTTACGCTTTTTCGATCAGCATCACGTGACCCTGACGCGAGTTTGGAAGTTTTTACCCACCCAACAAAAAGTGCTCAGCGCCGCTAAAGAAGTTTTCACTTCAAAAATGCATGATTGGGAACGCCGAAATAGAGGATTTTGCCTCAAACGTTGTGTTTATTTGTACAGTTCATGGCTTTTAATTATCGATCAACGTAACTTGGAAAAAGCGACGTACATGCTTGGTACAACTATCTGTTACTACTTATATTTTGTGATCAAACGAACTTACCTGAAGTGAAGTTCGATCATAATTATATGAGTAAGCTTCATTCGAAGATATAATTCACGAAGGTAGTACCCTCTTCCTGCAGGCAACTCGCACGATTCTTTAGAGTATCTCTATTGTTTAAAATATTGTACCCCTCGCCGCCCGGCCCGCTCCCGCCGCTGGCGCGCCGTGTGTTGCGTCATTCTTTTTAGAGATTTACCTTAACGAAACTTACTCGTTGGGTATCGGAATGGGCGGGAAATTATATCTTCGAATGAAGCTTACTCATATAATTATGATCGAACTTCACTTCAGGTAAGTTCGTTTGATCACAAATTATATTTCGTAGCTTCATTCTTCAGATATAATTCACGAAGGTAGATGTTTAGAGGAGGAAGTTTTGTACTGGTAGAATTTCATGGGAATGAAGTAGGCCATAAAGCATTCTTTGTATACCCACATTTATTTGCAAAAAACGTTACCAGATATAATTACTTGTTGAAGCAGACAGATTTTGCAAAATTTCCCTCGTTGTTTAAGGGGCGATGGTAAAATTTAGCCAATGTTGTTGATGTTGACGTCCAACCAGCGGTTTTTCTGATGATGTCTAGAGAGATCCCTGCCGCGCTGGCAGCGGAGGTGGCCGCGTGACGTGTACTATGAGCGCTAAACATTGAGACGTTTACTCCACTCACGAGTAAAGTTTGCTTAATCCATCTGCTGATGGTTTGAGCGGATGCTGGTTTGAAAGGCCGTTTAAACGCCAGTAGCAAAGTATTTACGTTCTTAGGTCTAACATCTTCTGTGATTTTTATGTACTGATTTAAAGTTTTTACGGCACAGATTGATTCGTTTTCTGTGAAGTATGGGAGACACAAGACTGGTTGTTCTCGACCGATCGCTGTTGTCTTAATAGTGTTTGTAATGCCAATTTTAACGCCTTCTTGGAGGAATACTAGATTTGTTAATGAAATTAAAGATAATGTTTGGGCTCTGTGAGCGGTGCACAAGGCTAGTAACATCACTAGCTTTTTGGTAATTTTTTCTCTACTGAGTGTTTCATTTGGGAACCAATTGGAAATGAAACCTAAAACCGTTTGGGGGTTCCATGTAGTGGTATACTTAGGGCTCGCTGGTTTTAATTTATACGAGCCCTTTAATAGCCTTTTTATCTGCTCGTCTGATCCGATCTTATTTCCTAACAACAGAGAAAGGGCTGAACGATGACTGTTTAATGAACTGTATGTTGCCCCCCTGTTAAATTGTTCGGTTAGAAAGGCTATGATTTGAGGAATCGTACTTTCGTATGGCTCACTACTGTTTTCTCTACAAAACATCCACCATAGTTTATAAGTAACACTATATTGGCGCAATGTATTGGTAGATAAGGATGCTATCATGAGATCTAGTGACGATGTTGGTGTGCCGCGTTTGCGCCATGCGACCCGGAGAGCTTCCCCGCAGCCAGGGTAAGCTTCCTGAGTGTCTGCCGACGTTCCCTGCAATTTCGAAATAGCTGTTTGTTTCCGTCGATAAAAACCAACTCTGACCTGAGCATAGTCATTAAGAAGGGAAACCAGGGCTGCGAAGGCCAGTGTGGGAAAATAAGGATTCCTTCTGCCCCATCGTTTTTTATTTTTTGTAAGCATTTTAAAATTAATGGGAATGGCGGAAAGGCATAAAATAGCCAAGGCTTCCAATTGATTGTGAAGGCGTCGGTGGTTAATGCATCCGGATCTTGTTTCCATGAAACATATGTGTCACATTTTGCATTGGTGCGCGAAGCAAATAGGTCTATGTCTGGTGTCCCTAGTTTTTGAACGATATCATAGTAAGCTTCATTAGATAAGGTCCATTTAATATCGCGATTTATTCTTCTCGATTCCTCGTCAGCTTCTACATTATCTTTGGTATTAATATAGGAAGCGAACAACCAAATATTTCTTTCTTCGCACCACTGCCAAATTTTTCTACTAATGTTATTTAGGTGAGTATATTGAACGCCTCCCATGCGATTAATATAACTTATCGCTGTTGTGTTATCGACTCGTAACAAAATATTACTGTCTAAATAATTACGAGCAAAGCATTTAATGCCAAGGAAAGCGGCCAATAATTCCAAGTAGTTAATGTGAAAATGTTTTTCGTTCTCATTCCATTTACCATTTGCGCGTTTATTATTACAAAATGCGCCCCACCCGTTTTTTTAAGCGTCTGTAAATATTTCAAGGTCGTAATTTAAAACTCTCATGTCTGAGCATGTGAAGTAAACTTTGTCTTTCCACCACTTCAAATCAGGTAATATTTTGTTGGATAGCTTGATCTTAGCGGTGTACACACTGTTCTTTTTAAGGGCTAAATATGTTTGTCTTTCCAATTCCTTTGTATATAACCACCCGTACTTTACTGCTGGACAACATGATGTAATCACTCCTATCATTCGCGCAAAGTCTCTGATAGTGCAAACGGGAAGGCGAAGATATTTATTCGCTAGATTATATAGGTTGTTTCGCTTTTCTGTCGGTAAGGATAATGTCATATTGATTGAGTCATAAATAAAGCCTAAAAATTTGCAGCTCTGTTGTGGTTCAAGGATGCTTTTTTCGGTGTTTATTATAAATCCTAAGCATTCGAGATGTTTAAGTGTTTCATTTACGTTGTTGAGACACTCGTCATAATTTCTTCCGATGCAAAGTATATCATCTAGGTATACCACTGACATTAAGCCGTGGGAACGTAGGTACGATACGACAGCTTTCATGATTTTGGTGAAGGTTCTAGGTGCGATAGAAAGGCCATAAGGCATGGCCAAGAACTCATAGGTAGATATTTGTGAGTTTTTATATGTGAATTCGAATCTCAAAAATTTGCGATACTCTGCTGCTATAGGGATAAGCAGGTATGCTGCTATAGGGATAAGCAGGTATGCTTCTATAGGGATAAGCAGGTATGCTGCTATAGGGATAAGCAGATATGCTGCTATAGGGATAAGCAGGTATGCTGCTATAGGGATAAGCAGGTATGCTGCTATAGGGATAAGCAGGTATGCTGCTATAGGGATAAGCAGGTATGCTGCTATAGGGATAAGCAGGTATGCTGCTATAGGGATAAGCAGGTATGCTGCTATAGGGATAAGCAGGTATGCTGCTATAGGGATAAGCAGGTATGCTGCTATAGGGATAAGCAGGTATGCTGCTATAGGGATAAGCAGGTATGCTGCTATAGGGATAAGCAGGTATGCTGCTATAGGGATAAGCAGGTATGCTTCTTTTAAGTCTATTGTGGCCATGAAACCATTTTTAGTTATGAGTTTGGTGGCTGTTCTGTGGTCTTCCATTTTAAAGTGTGTTTTACGGATGAATTGATTGAGCGGTTTCAAGTTTAAAATAAATCTTTTTGTTCCGTTTGTTTTGGTTGATAAGAATATCTTAGAAATAAATTGTCCTTCACATGGCTCGCATTTCGAGACCGCGCCTAGATCTAGGAGATTATTAATGGCGCACGTCATTTCCTGCAATTCGTTCTCTGAGAATGAATTAGTCGGGGTTAAATATTGTATAACCTGGCGTTCAAAAGGTATAGATACGCCATCTCTGATCCATTGTAATAAGACAGGGTTATTGGTAATTTTACGCCAACAGGTGTAAAAATGTATGCTGCTATAGGGATAAGCAGGTATGCTGCTATAGGGATAAGCAGGTATGCTGCTATAGGGATAAGCAGGTATGCTGCTATAGGGATAAGCAGGTATGCTGCTATAGGGATAAGCAGGTATGCTGCTATAGGGATAAGCAGGTATGCTGCTATAGGGATAAGCAGGTATGCTTCTATAGGGATAAGCAGGTATGCTGCTATAGGGATAAGCAGGTATGCTGCTATAGGGATAAGCAGGTATGCTGCTATAGGGATAAGCAGGTATGCTGCTATAGGGATAAGCAGGTATGCTGCTATAGGGATAAGCAGGTATGCTGCTATAGGGATAAGCAGGTATGCTGCTATAGGGATAAGCAGGTATGCTTCTATAGGGATAAGCAGGTATGCTGCTATAGGGATAAGCAGGTATGCTGCTATAGGGATAAGCAGGTATGCTTCTATAGGGATAAGCAGGTATGCTGCTATAGGGATAAGCAGGTATGCTGCTATAGGGATAAGCAGGTATGCTTCTATAGGGATAAGCAGGTATGCTGCTATAGGGATAAGCAGGTATGCTGCTATAGGGATAAGCAGGTATGCTGCTATAGGGATAAGCAGGTATGCTGCTATAGGGATAAGCAGGTATGCTGCTATAGGGATAAGCAGGTATGCTGCTATAGGGATAAGCAGGTATGCTGCTATAGGGATAAGCAGGTATGCTGCTATAGGGATAAGCAGGTATGCTGCTATAGGGATAAGCAGGTATGCTGCTATAGGGATAAGCAGGTATGCTGCTATAGGGATAAGCAGGTATGCTGCTATAGGGATAAGCAGGTATGCTGCTATAGGGATAAGCAGGTATGCTGCTATAGGGATAAGCAGGTATGCTGCTATAGGGATAAGCAGGTATGCTTCTTTTAAGTCTATTGTGGCCATGAAACCATTTTTAGTTATGAGTTTGGTGGCTGTTCTGTGGTCTTCCATTTTAAAGTGTGTTTTACGGATGAATTGATTGAGCGGTTTCAAGTTTAAAATAAATCTTTTTGTTCCGTTTGTTTTGGTTGATAAGAATATCTTAGAAATAAATTGTCCTTCACATGGCTCGCATTTCGAGACCGCGCCTAGATCTAGGAGATTATTAATGGCGCACGTCATTTCCTGCAATTCGTTCTCTGAGAATGAATTAGTCGGGGTTAAATATTGTATAACCTGGCGTTCAAAAGGTATAGATACGCCATCTCTGATCCATTGTAATAAGACAGGGTTATTGGTAATTTTACGCCAACAGGTGTAAAAATGTTTCAGTCTTCCACCGTGTACCTGTTCTACTGGCGCGCTGAAGCATAAGTCTTTGCGTAGTTCGATGACTTGGGTCGCGCTGGCATCGTTGTGCGGCGCGACGGTGGTCCACGGGTCACTGCAGATGTGTTCTTGTGAGCCCCTCCCCGCCCCCTCCTGTTCGGCGGTGTAATGTAGCGAGGAGGGGTCCCCCAGTTTCCCCGAGGTTTAGACTCTGTATTTTGAAACGAATGTTGTTTCCGCGGAATGATGAATTTCTTTATTTGGAGGCCTTGTTTCTCCACAGTTTTTGAGGCCTTTATTTTTTCGGTCAATTTGTTTCCGAAAAGAGTGTCGTCTCTGTCAACATCTTGTGTTATAAGCAAAAATTTTTTATCGAGTCCCGGTGTTATTAACTTAATTCTAGATTTTGTTTCCGAGTGGTGGAGATCGGATAGTATCCGGCACCCATCTGATAGCGTTTTTATTGCTTCGATCTTCTTAATTTTCTCGTCGCTGGCGAGTAAAAGGTCCATGGCCCTGTTGATGGCTGTAATGCCCAGACCCAACTGTTGCTGACCCATCTCGATCTTTTTATCGCGAAATCTAGCAGATTCTGATATAGCAGCTGATATTTCTGGGTTAAGAAAGGGAGCCCTCAAAAGTGTACAATTTTGGGGTATTTTATACTCTTTTAAGAGTTTATCCTTTTGTTCTTTTAGCTCAATGCCCTTGCATAGGATAGGCGTCCAGCGCTGTGCAAGGTCTGAATGAATCTTCTCACCGTAGGTTGGAGTATCGGAACTAGTTTCGCCTAGGGCGGAAAGTAAATCAGGGTCCAGGGGTGTCTCTTCTTGGCTTCCGTCGTCCGTGAGAATAAGATTTTCATCCACTTGTGCACCATTGGTCTGTACAATGTTGGTTACTTCGTCGTTTGCAAGAGAAAAATATAAAGTTTTATATCTCTCCTTTTTACACTCTAACACCGTTATAGTTTCATAAACACACTCGTTGATCGGTTTTGCGAAACTATAAACGGCTCGTGTGACCGAGTGGAACATAAACATACACGGTCCGCTTGGTGTGCCTAAGTCACCTCTTAATCTCAAGGTCGAGCGTCCGATGTAGGAATGATTGCGCGGAAGCCCTCGAAATGATTGCCTTCGTGATGACTCTCGGTCAACCCCCCCCCCCCCCAGGCATTGAGGCGCCAAATAACCTTAAAATGAAAGTGCCTTCGTGACGACTCTCGGCCGACCCCCAGGCTTCATTTTTCACGTTCTTTGCCTTCGTGATGACTCTCGGTCAACCCCCCAGGCATTGAGGCGCCTAATAAACTTAAAATGAAAGTGCCTTCGTGACGACTCTCGGCCGACCCCCAGGCTTCATTTTTCACGTTATTTGCCTTCGTGATGACTCTCGGTCAACCCCCAGGTTTTGACGTGTAAAATTAAATTGCCTTCGTGTTGGTTCTCGACCAACCCTTAGCTAAGTGTGCCTTCGTGACGACTCTCGGCCGACCCCTAGTTAACAAAACACTTGCTCACGGCCAGTTCAGTAGATATGGATGAATGTAATGAGTTTTTAGTTATTAAGAAATTATTATTATTTTTTATTATTGTCCTAAATACCTGATAGTTGCTCGTCCTCTGATGAGTCTGAGTAAATTATCACTCGTCGTCGATGCTTGTGTTTATCTTCTTTGTCTTGAATTTTTTTGATTTTTTCACGGTAAAACTCTATTTTATCTTCAGCACTTCGTTTCGACATTGTTGCTGTGCGGCGTGCGATGGTTGCCTCGCACGAAAAAAGAATGACGCAACACACGGCGCGCCAGCGGCGGGAGCGGGCCGGGCGGCGAGGGGTACAATATTTTAAACAATAGAGATACTCTAAAGAATCGTGCGAGTTGCCTGCAGGAAGAGGGTACTACCTTCGTGAATTATATCTGAAGAATGAAGCTACGAAATATAACTAATACTAATAACTAAATTTACTGCTTCGTTTAAAGTTGCTTTAACTCAGAATATTTTCAGAGGAAGTTTTCATGTTGATTTTATGACATCGCTGTGCGTTTACGAAAAAGTATACGTTAAAATCGTTTTGCGGCTACCAGACACAAGAGTTGAGATGGGAACTCTTAACAGTGCAAGCAAAGGAATGCGAGTGCACTTGAAAACTGCTATCACAACGGCAAGGTATCCAAAGGAAATCCCGCCTCAGTGGAAGAGATGCTTCGTTTACACACGGATAGTGGACTATCACACAATGACGACATATCAAACGTGCCTCTAGAGATGCCACGATTGTGACGAAAACGACGCAAATGAACTCGTACTCGTCCTCATTCTAGAACTGGAAGTAATGTTCAAATGTCTGGAATACAACTTCACTTTGCATCTCGTAAGCAGTAAACGAGGCCTCTTCATCGGAGCAATCTCTTAAGACGCCAGCGTCGCGTCGCCTCCCGGCGATATAGCAGCTTTGCGAAAGCTCTCAGATAAAGCTCGCGGCGCCCACAATCGATGCTACAGCTTCTGCTCCGCCTCCGAGAGGCGATTATGATGATTTGGGGATTCTCGCAAGGCTATACACGGCTCGTATTGATTGTAATATCAACTCGCCCACTTAAGTCGTTGTTATGACTCTATATAATATCGTCCGCGTCTCTAACAGTGGGAGTTAATATTTGACCAATATTATGTTATTATATTACTTCACTGTAATGTACTACTATAATAATAACGATAATACGTGTACTATAATACGTGTCTTTAGTTTTGAAGTTTCAATTTTAGGTTTATCCACACTAATATTATGAATTCCAAAGTAACGCTCTCCGTCTGTTGCGTTTTCACGCCGAAACCGCTGAGATAAATTTGATGAATTTCGGTATAGATATAGTCCTGACCTTACTTACCAGGTGGTAGGGTTTCTAGGGGTTGGTACCATCGCATTGAATGAACTTGGACGAAACGTAAATGAAAATGTTCCGTGTTTTCCATCCAACCGAGAAATATAAGGAAGGTCCTGGCATGTCACCTAATTCTCATGTGGTATGTTAGGCTAATATCATGACATGGTATTAGCTATCCATGACCAGTTACATAAAATATAGCTCACCACTTAAGGAATTTAATGACATATCTTGCGGAAACTGGAAAACTAAAACATTTCAATTTAAATCCTGATAGTTCTGCTTCCGCAAACGTAGTTTAATGTGACTTAAAGAACCCACTCCTAAATAACAAAATCCTTGGTTTGCTTGAAGTGTTAATTGTTAAGATAAAGACAACATAAACACCGAAGACCAACCAATTTGCCTCACAAAACTTCGTGCTCCCAAGACTACCCACAAACAGGTCTACGTTAAACAATCTATTGCACAGCCCGAACGGCAGTCCAGCACATCAATATTCAATAGCCCCAAACTAGCTACCAATACGACCGGTTAGGGGCTGCCCCACAGCCACCAATATCTTTGAACTGGGCTAAGGCACAAAGCAGATGCACCAAGGCTTTGTCCGGTCGTTAGGGTGTTGCGGTTGAGCTAACGAGCGCACTAAGCCAGTGAGTTCTAGGCATATCGCAACACATGCCTTATAAACCCAAATGATCACCGACAATCATATGGATAATATCCTAGTTTATTAGATGAGCAATCATTGTAAAAGAGCTCACTGATCAGAAAATTTGCGCATTGAATAGTAAAGAAAATTATCTGTGTCGCAGTCAGTTTGATCACAGAATTATAATCCCAATTGTGTGAACTCGATGTAGCCATGCCATATTAAGAATGTGCTGGCATGGCTAGTTCCCATGCGTTATGCTGCTAGTATAATAACAGAATAAAACATAATGAAATGTACGTAGAGTCCGTGCGGAAAGAGAACCGTCGTGGCGTACAATGGAACTAACATGTAGATTTTTACATGGCAACCCAACCCAGAATTAATACCTGAGAATCTGAAAATATTATATTCTAACACAGCCTTAAAATATCAAGTTGTAACAGTCATACTATAATGACGTGCCAGTGTTTTCAACAGGACAAATACGGTAAATATGCACATGTGAGCCCTCAAATCTAACGACGGTTCTCTTTCCGCACGGACTCTATCGGGGTATTATTAAAGAAAAAATGGTCAGAAATGTTTACTATTTTAGTGGAAAATGCTCGGCAAGGCTTTTTCTAGAACACAGTTCACTGCTGCACCGCCAGGTTATGGAATTGTCTGCCGGTGGGTTTCTTTACTCAAACCAATAACTTGGGAGTCTTTAAACGTAATTTAAACAAGCTCGATAGCTCAGCGATAGTTCGCGAATCCGCTAGTATGGTGCCTCGTTTATCGTGCTTTCGTCTTTAGTTTCTCAGCATACACAGCATACAAATACTTCTACTCATCTCTCATAGACAACGTTTCTGAAAGTTACAAATCACATATAGGCTAATACTATGATAGTGGTGTTAGCTGCCTTCACATTTTCATACGGCGACAAACTTCCGAGAAACTGTCGAATGAAGTTTACCCTCTTGTATGGAAAACAGGGCGCTGATTCGATTTATTACTCCCAAGCGTGTTTAGATTCTAGATAGCTCCCCCGCGAGACGTCTGTTTAGTCTAAAATTTAGTCTCATAACCTTGTGAGTTTCCGTCGCATACGCATATGTACCGAGTGACAATCGCACTATCTGCGATATTCCAGGGGAGTGCTCCCGAACACTCCCGTTTGATTTGTGGGACGCCGGCGCGGCGTCGTCGGAGACAAATGAAAGTTGGCTTAATAATATAGAGAGGTATTCCGTCCTTAATTGGGCAGCTAACGTTGACGTTAGTAGTCGTACTGATCGCTGTCTCTGCTAATCACATTAATGAGAAAAATAAAATACTATCCCTTGTGCAACCTTTGTTACACAAGTTGCAAGGATGCATGTACAAAATCATTGAACAATTCCCAAGTGCCAACGAATGACAGATGAGGCAGACGATAGTCGGCCGCACCAGCGTCGACACATCTCTTTCGGTTCCATTGCGTCGACTATAGGGAAGACTTTTATCATTGAATGAAAATTCGAATACATGTACTGCCTTACTAATAAACATTTGTACCATCGCTATTACTTCGGTATATCTAGCTAGAAGTACCGGACAGCAAGAAATACCGGATTAATAGCGATGGCAGTTAATGTATTTCTTCGCTTACTTAAAACGTGAACGTGCTTACTTTTACAATCATAAACGCACATGACATATTGCAAATCAAACCGTTACTTGTGTGCATGCGTACTTTTTTACGGTTGTTTACACGCATGATTTTTATTACAATTATATCTTTCATATCGCAGCGGAAGAGCGCTGGTACGAAAACTATCGCCAACGTCGGTGACGCAAAACGTTAGTGAGTTACGGAATCCCGGGCGCGAACGGGCCGTGCGGTTCGCACCACTTCCGGTACAGTCCGCGCCGATAACAACTTCAACGCCAACCCGGACAGCGCTACTGAGAGATTAGAAGCTCGCAACATCCGAAGCGCACTGCTTACCGGACTGCGGCGAAGTGAAAATGTTTGTTACGATTATGTTAGCAGGAGCACAAACACTTCAAAACGTTTTGGGAGAATTGGTAAAATTCCGTTAGAATTTTAAGAATCCATTGATTCTATGAACTGAATCCCTGTGAAAGACAGGGTTTCATTTCATAGAATCAACAACATGTAGGCACGTATTTATTGTTAAATTGTTCACTAACGAAATCAACGTGTATAAATCTTGGGGGAAAAAATCCAAATGTTTTTGCACATATTTAAAATATCGGGCTTTTTTAAAGTTTAGTTCTTGTTATTTATTTTAATTTAATCAAATTTTTACTCGAGACACTCCAATCTATTCAAAACTGCAGAATCGCAGTACCATATTAATTTCATGTTTTTAGTCGCAGCTTAAAAATGTAACCCTCCATCTGCTAAGTATGCTGCTTAAATTATATGCTTTAAGTATAACGAAGTTTGCCTAATGTACGAAACTGTGAAATATTTTAAGGACAATTTCGAAGTTTCGCAACTTTTGAAAGTTTGAATTTTAGAAGAAACAAAAAAAAACTGCAACTTAAATGTTTGAAGGATTAAAGAATTTGTGATTGAAATGGACGATTGTCACTAAAATATCCTCCAGCACAAACATCATTAAAATAAACAAATATTCATATGAAAAACTGCAAAACACGGAAAAAATATTAGCATTTTTGATATTATTGTAACAGCGAAGACCACACGTTCGTTCGTTGGTATATTCGTTTTTTTTAGAAGTCAGGAACGATGATATATATTGAAATAAATATATCAATCAAACATTCCCTACATGAGTATTCGTCAACGCCTAATAATCACATACTTATAATATAAAATTAGACGATGAGTCATGCCCTAATACCCTTTCTATATGAGACTCAATAAAGTTATAAAAAAGTTATAAATTGTGAAAAACGAAGAAGACCGGTTCCTTCAGTTTGCTTAAGGTGGCCCAACCCGCTCAACTCCCCATACAAACGGGGAAAGAAGATCACGTCCATATTTCTTATCAGAGATCCCAAATTTTGCTCAAAAGAGCTTTATTTGATCGAACTAGATGTCTGATGACCGTTGGCATTGTAAAATTGTGTATGGTTTCTAAGTTATAAGGTCCGAAAGTTCGATTTTTTCGCGCGTTTTATACAATAATTTTGGGGGTTTATTACGCAATGATAAAGTGAGAAAAACTTAAAAAGATTAGTCATCAGACGTAGCTTATTTCATCAAGATTTATAATCCATTTGGTTTTTGTTAGATTTTTTACTACAGCGGTCGTGGTTTACTTTTAGCTATAAGTCGTTTTGAAATCAAAATTTTCGTAAATCTTACCAAATCATACACTATGCACATTGTCTTTTTTGTGGACATGTTGCATCTTCCTCATCACAGGGCGTGTCATTTTCTTTGAAACAGAGAAGGTCCCAGAGCGTAACAACACGGTTTTGTACAGTGCCCGCGTATGAGTTAGTCCCGCCGGGTTGGGCCACCTTAATATAAAAAGTAGTCTAATGGAAAGTTAGCAGATAAATTAATTGAAAAGATTTTTATCTCGTGGACGGTGAATTGTCAATTGCTTGGTGGTGGATGGTGCTGGATCGACATCAGTTAATTAATGAAGACAGAAATCTCATTTTAAGTGTGTCAATTAATTAATATAGATGAGAAGCTCATGAAAATATATCAGTTGAATTATTCAAAAACGTAAAATGGAAATGTGTAAAGCGTGTAAAATAGGACTTAGTACTTCAGAATCTATATCGAACAAATCGAATGCAACGAGAATCCAATTTTCGAATCGAAGCCCTTAGATTGAGAAGCGTCTAGTCTATCTTCAGAGTTCATCAACAAAGAGGAATGTTTTATTCATTCACAATAATTAACTTCGTAAGATATCCACCCTTTGTAGTAGACGCGGTGAATATATTCAGGAATATGGCGGCATCGCGTTGAGGGAGGGTGTGCAAACATTAATGTATGTCGCGCCATTAATATTCGCTTTAAGTAGTTATGACAACACAGCGCGATCGCCTGAATAGCGTCGGTTCGTGTCGGTATACGACAGAGATAATTACTAAGACGCTTGGCTTTGTCCTCGGTTAATTTATTAATGTTATAAATTAATAGAATACCTCGTTCGTTTTGCAGAAAAATCGTGGAGCACTTCTAGCTAGAAATACGAGAGAAAAAGAGATGGTAAAAAATGTTTATTAACAAGGCAGTCGAGGGGATTATAATAATATATAGTAATATAACATTATAATGCTAACACAGTACTTACGAGTAGTACTGTTAGATAATGGTAGATGACTTCAGACAAAGAACGCAACTCAAACATCTACGTTCAAAGTGTTTTTTCAAGCGATGTCAATAAAGCATGTGATCTGTTAATTATGTATTTTTAAGAATTATATTCTAATAAAACTTAAACTAGTGTTGTCAGTATTAGTAAATTTATTAAGGTACATATTTTTCATAATGTATACGGTTCTCGAAAAAAATAATTAAGACCCCTATTTAAGGCGGGTAGCGCCAGGAATGGGAGAGAACTTTTCCGAATTTTAAGCAATTACTCCACTATAACGTATAGGTATTGATTATTTGATCAAACTTGTCAAAATACTCAAAATGTTTGGTCTTGAACTAAAAACTAGAGTTAATGACACTCTATCGTAGGCTATCATTTTTTTTATTAAAAACCGGTATGGGTGGTTGTGCCGTGGACCAAAGGTGCTCAGAACACCTCGCCTGTGATGGTCCATTGTGAAGAGGCCTTTAAAAACACCATTACAGATATTGATAATTCCAAATGTATTCACGAGTCCAAAGGTCCAATCATAACGGTAGCAATGACCCCTGATGAATTTCAGTTGCATAGATACTCACGACACGCCTGCAGCTCGTCTTCCCCCTGCTCGCAGTCCCGCTGGTAGTTGCACACCCACAGCGCCGGAATGCACTTGCCCTCCGGACACCGGAACATGCCGCTCGGACATATTGTATCTCCTGCAACGAACGGACAAATGTCACATTTAATAGCTGATCGGAGTGACTTGTGAGCGAGAGTGGGAATATGGTGCTTCGGTGTTTGTTGTCAGTGGTGTCAAGTGTGTCGTAGTTTTCTGATCACTAAAATAATTTATTTAAGGCGGAAACAGGACTCAAAAAGTTGAAAAGCCGACAATTTAAAGACATTTTGTTAAGTCATTAATTAAGACTACAAATCTGGCTTCATATAATTTTTAAAACTACTTTATAATACTGTTAAAAAAATCTGAACATCGAGCGTAATTTACTAAAAATAGAAATTGTTTACAGAACAGCTCATCGTTTTGATATGAAACGATTGTAAACGTTTAGACTTTATTGTTCTTTACAATCGCAGCTTCTTAATTTTTTTCATTTATGTTTCTACTGCGCGGAAAGTTTTTTCAATGCATAAAACAGCGTTTACCACGCGACTCTTCCTTATTATGACAACTTTCTGAGTGTTGTTTCAGACTTAACAAAATACGTAGGAAACAATATGTTCATATGTCAGTTCGTGTATAGTTCACCCTTTCGGCTCCTATTACTGAATGCTGTACACCATATAAATTAAAATATTAAAACAATATGTATGTATGTAGTATTAATAAACTATATTAGTTCCATTGCATCATAATATCAGCATAAATTTGCACTCTTCGGAAAAACCGAACTGACACATTACAAGGAACAACGAAGGCATTTGGTCTCGCTCTCTCAGAGTAACCATTTTTTTTATTATAGTTGAATAGTAAGAAAGAAAAAAATGTGTTGATTAAAAAAACAACACCAACATAACACGAGTTAATACAATCCTGTTGCATTAAAATTTGCATGGGTTAAACTAAAATTTCATAACCGATAGTACTTTAATTAATGATAATTTAGGTGAGCATTTAAATCAATTCATTTCATTTCATCGCAAACTAGACGAATAGAAATAGACGTGAATTTAACTTAAAATAATGTTTAATTATTGTATAATTTTTACACGGGAACAAGTGGGAGCACATGATTTTCGCAGCCCCTTAAAAGTTCGAAAGCACATGGGCGTCGCCGAGCACCTTAAGAAGGGCCCGTAAGCTATGTCCCCCTTACAAACGTAGTTTACTAATCATTTGGAAACCGCTATTCCAATTAAATTGATATTTAGTATCTAATATCAGGTAACAAATATCTGTGTCTGCACACTTTTATTTTATTGAAAAATCCAAACCGAATGAAATGAAAGCAAAAAGAAAATCTTCATACGAATTTTGTTTTCTCTGTGGTTTGACCCAGAATACATTTACCGAAAAAATAAAGACATGCAGACACAGATATTTGTAGCCTCATATTAGATACCAAATATCAAGTAAGTTTGAACAGTGTTTTTCAAATTATTAGTAAACTACGTTTGTATGGGAGGTGAACTTTTCTGATGCTTACGGGCCGACCTTAAATGGTCCTGGGGTACGCCGTATGCCGCGCTTTACATAAAAAAAGTGAGCTGTTTTAATATAATTGTAAAGTTGGATATTACTAATAATAGTACGCCCATATCAAAAGACATAGAATCCCCCCTAACTCGTACCAAAGTCCCGCAACTTTAATTGTATTTAGTTGTGCGGTTTCTCGTCCGGCCGCGTGCGGCGGACTTCTCGTAATTTCTTTGCCAATTCAATTAGGTCCTCTCCCCGGATTCTTTCTTTGAAAATATCATCCCCGAGAGCTATTACGACATTCGCGGAACTCTGCCGCTGGGACAAAGGGAACGTTGTGGGGAGACGCCGTGCACTCCAAAGTTTTGAGCTATTACATTAAGCAAGGCGTCCAGTGAAACGTCATATTTGTGGACGATGCCATTTGAAAAAAAAAATGCCTTAAGAAAAATCGTGACTTTTTAAAAATATCGCCCGCGAAAGGTGTACTCGCTGGTTGAAATAAATCCATGCAATGTAGTTACGGATCTCTTAGTTTCAATTAATGTGTCGATTCCATATACAAATCGTTTTCAAGGAATGACGCTTACAATACTTTATTAGCTCTATTCAAAGATCATCCAATCACTTTCTTAAGTATCTTATTAGATGTAGACAACTGTATGTAGGTTCGGCACATAAAACATACATATTTAGTCCGTGCATAGGCTTATTATAAATCTAAGCAAGAAGAATTGGAAAAGGGTAGCGTTAAGCTGTATTGGGATCGACCGATACAAATAGACAAAACAATTAAGTGCAGTGAGCCTGATATTGTTTTGGTCGGAGTCCAACGAGGTTTTCCTCGTAGACATAATAATACCAGACGAGGTAAGCCTCGACCAGGTCAAAAATTATAAGCTTGTGAAATACTTAGACCGGCCCCATGAGGTTACCGCCATGTGCCGTGCACGGAAAACTGCCCTCGTATTAATAACATTTATACATAAACTACGAAAGATTCTCGTTACAAAATGAATATTATGAAATGTTTTCAAAACCATATTGCGAAAAATATAACCGCATTTATACCTACACGACATCTTGGAAATAAATATTTTGTGGAGAATTCTGTGCTAGTTTATACATAAACTACGAAAGATTCTCGTTACGAAATGAGTATTATGAAATGTTTTCAAAATCATATTGCGAAAAATATAGCCACATTTATACCTGCAAGACATCTTGGAAATAAATATTTTCTGGAGAATTCTGTGCTAGGCAGACTTAATTAAAGGGTCCACCGGCTGTATTAATTTTGGCGCTCATTGTGCTAATATTATTTTAATTAATAATGAATATCTTTATTGCGTAGAAGGGCCCAGCTAATTAAAAGACCCACCACGATTATTTGGAATGAAGAATGAAAAAAAAATTCTCACGAATAAAAATAAGGTTAAGTCGCACGTATAAGAAAGCACAGATACAAAATCTGTTCTGTGTAAAAACATTGATCGAAATGGAGCCATATCCTAGGGATGTTCATTTCGGCGAGAAGAAATACTTGAAAGAAAAATATATCCTCGTGTCGGTACGGCTAATGCGAAAGGGCCTACGCCCGGTTAATGTTGTGGCTCGACATTTGTCTTCGTCCTGCGATATGTCCCCGGACGTGTCCTGCGACGCTTCCCAACGTGTTCGGACATCATTAATTATCCGAAACACTCGTCTTAATGACGCCGCCATTACGAATATTGGCGGGTGGGAGAGGTCGGAAAAAGGTGAGCGATGACTTTTTTTTTTCTAGCGCTCGTTCCCTCACTCGCACGCGAATTCCGGGATGTTGCGATGATTGATCAGCCATCTGTTAATTAGGAAGAGTAATGAAACAAAACAGGAAAGTACGAAAGAGGACGCTCGAGCTCGTTAAATAATAATATCAGAAGTGCTCTTGCACATGGGCTCGCAATATTCGCGCAGAGCGTTTTCTTTAGTAAGCGCGAGCACGACTTACTCATACAGGGAATACAATCGTTCACCAGCCGTGAATTTCGCAAAAACTTAAAACCTTCGATAATCTTTTGACCAGACTTCTTACTACCTGCTAAAGAAAACAACAGGCTGATCATCTGCAATAAATGTTTACATTTATTATTTAAAACGCATTGTAATACACAGAAAAAAAATATGTGTTCACCTTCACCTCCATGGTGTTCACACAGTAAATCTTCAGACGATTTTTCAGAATAAAGTTCTTTCTGCTGATTCAAAAAATCTCTGTACAATGCTTTAACGTAGATTTTGCAATATCAAACAATGGGAATACGATAATGACGTAAACAAACAACAAAATATCAACTAACTCTATCTATGTTATTATTATTTATATTTCTATAGTAATATCTATTTAAATATGCTGGTCAACACAGTTCAATACCATTCCAATTTCAAGGTTGGATTACCACGTTTGACTGTGACAGGCCGACGAACGGATGAAAGCATGAGCAACCTTAAAAAAAACCGGCTAAGTGCGAGTCGGACTCGCACCCAAAGGGTTCCGTACCATCGTACAAGATTTAAGACAAAAAAATCACGTTTTTTGTATGGGACCCCCGTTTTTTTATTTTACCCATTTGTTGTTATAGCGGAAAATAAATACACACTGTGTGAAAATTTCCGCTGCCTACCTATTACAGTTCATGAGATACAGTTCTGTGACAGACGGACGGACGGACAGACGGACGGACAGCGGAGGCTTAGTAATAGGGTTCCGTTTTTTCCCTTTGGGTGCGGAACCCTAAAAAGGTATGTTCTGACGACATATGATTTGAATAATTTATGAAAGAAATCAGGCAGGGAATGCATTTTGATTAGCACAGCATCAAAGCTCAAGCTCTGGCAACCTAACACAATGATTTATCGGCGAGCGACTCAAATATTCCTGATTTAGCGCGAAATTCAGCTACAGCTGTAGCGGCAGCTTCACAATACGCTGCGATATTTCATTCCATTTCCGCCACGGAAAATGTGCTTGCGCCTCCAAAGCCACCATCGCCGCCTCCGCCGCCTGACAGCCAAAGCTAGCAATGGCGTCGGCAAAATGGCCGACGCGTAAATCAATCCGGCGTGCGAGTGACGTTCCCAATTCAAATTCATAACCGCTGCGGTGCGCTCCGTAATGCGGCTGGCAGCCGGTGATTTCGAATTTTTCAGCATTATCTTTTATGAAAAACTGTATCTGTTGGCGGGGAATTGTTGCAAGAAAAGGAAAGTGTGGTGTGTGTATGTGTGAGGGTGTGTGAGGGTGTTTGTGAGGGTGTGTGTGTGTGTGTGTGATTATTACAACTAAATATTTACATTAATTTATCTACATGTTTTGTAATTCAAGGACGTACGTCATGCAACGACCTAATAGTGCGAACCGAGACCCTCCTAAACCCCAAAGCAAAAGCAATATACCTATATATCAAGACAACAACAGATGATGAAGGCACGTGCTCTCTAAAATTAGGAATTAGAATAAAATAGAACAATATTTATTCGATTAAGGTACATGGACTCTCCATGTACCTTACAGACATTAAGAGTAAAGAAAACAGAAAACATTAAATAAAATAATACCCTGTGAAAATGTATGAGCGGCACAAAAATGATAGCCTTTGTCATACATTATTTTATTACAATTACATTACTACTTACTGTCTTCGCCATTAATAATAAGTGTAATCTAGTCAGATTGTATATTAATTTTTTTATTTTAAATTACCTAACGTAGTTTTAATATAGTGTTTTCTAACAAAACCTGGTTCCTAAAATTAATACATCATTGACGTGGCCATGGCCGACAATATTATACAATACGTAAGCGTAATCTAGTCTGATTTTAATTTTACTTTATTTAATTAATTATTTCTATGAGTTATTTTTGAATTGTGAAAATACCTATTGACGACGGCCGCGAATCGTTTAATATTACTAACATGTTACTCCGTACGTATCCAAGTGTGCAAAGCCACCAAAGAGATGAATATATATACAATACAATACAAATAGAGTTATAGTTTCTAACTCCATTATTTTGGGGAGTTATAGCAAAAATAACGACGAATGACTGTGGCGCCGTCTACATGGACCCATGAACCTCCTTAAGCACGAATTTCATTAAGGTTTTTTTTTTTTAATGTGACTGGACATGGATGGCTAATACCACAAGTTCTGTCATGGTATTAGCACAACACACCACATGGGAACTAGGTGCCATGCCAGGACCTTCCTTATATTGCACGGCCACATTGAACTGGATGGAAAACACGGACAATTTTCATTGCCGCTTCGACCATCGTTCATCCAATGCGATGGTACCAACCCGGGCGGGATAAACCCTCCCACCTAGTAAGTAAGGAAGGGAACCTACAGCTTAACGTGGAATCCGAACCACGGCCAGCCTCTCTCAACGGTCGAATGGTCACCCATCCAAGACCAGACCGGACCCAGCGTTGCTTAACTTCGGAGAGCGATCGCCGAAGTGTCGCGCCACTGGGCCACCGAGGCTGACGAATAATCTAAAGTCAAAATAAAACGGGAGAAGCATAACTATGGCAACATTAAACATTGACGGTCGTATTCGGAAAGCACCTACCAAATCTTAGTACGAGATTAGCACCGGACTAACCATATAAAAACCGGTTTAGTCCGAAGAATTAAAGTTAGTCCGCCCACTCTGAATACACCCGTGAGACTTTCAGTAGTATTCAGAGCGGACTAACCTTAATACGGATTACTGCCGGAAAAAATATAATTTTGTATTTGTAACTAAATTTTGCCATTTCACACTAAATACATGTTTCATTCGAGCCTGCGCACAAAAAGACGCGTCCGGTAAAGCCCGAACCTAAAACCGGTGCCGTATCGGTCATCATTGCGCACTTCCTAATTACCTGGCTCATTTGTATGCGATCCCGCTCCGAATTATCATAAACCGGTGGCGCCCCCGAGCCAGTCGTGCGGCGAGGCGGGGGCGGAACGGATTAGGCGGACTCTAATTTGTGATAGTTTTCCGATAGTGACGTCACAGCCAACATATCGGATAATTTTGATTGTTTATCTTACCGGACCTGCATCATCACGAATATTGTGATCAACAACGTTAAAAAATAATGGATTGGAAACACACGCGGCGTAATATGTGTAATGCTTGGATTTATAGTAGTTTGCTTTTGTAGTCTAATAAAAAGTTATATTTAATTTGTCTGCGTGTGATGGTATCTGTGTGTTGTTTTAATCTGTGTTTATGTATTCATAATGGAAATCTGTGTAAAGAGTGTGTGTGTGTGTGTGTGTGTGTATTTGCTCTTGGAACAAAAGATACCAAGTAACGTATTATTTTTAACATGGATTGTTCTCTGTCTTTACAGCTTTTCTTTTTTTGTAAGAACGTAATTGTAGAGTATATAAATAAGTCAAAGTTTATTTTAAATTGTTGGTAAGGTAACTAAGATAGTAGTAGAGCGGCTCGTAGCCTAGTGGCGCTGGGACTGGCCTAGCGTACCAGAGACCTGTGTTCAATACCGACATGCACCACTGTCTTTCTCTTTCCGAGTTCGACAAGTGCATTTCGTTACGAATGCGAGCTGCTCCATAGTTCGGAATCCATGTAAAACTGTAGGTCCCCTTCCCCTACTAGGTGGTAGGGTTTATGCCCGCCCGGGTTGGTACCATCGCATTGGATAAAAAGATGGTCGAAGCGGCAATGAAAAATTGTCCGTGTTTTCCATCCAGTTCAATGTAGCCGTGCTCATAAAGGGAAGGTCCTGGCATGGCACCAAATTCCTTCGGGAATGAGGTGTATTGGGCTAATATCATAACGGTAGTTGTGTGGTATTAGCCATCCATGTCAGGTCGCATAAAAAAAAAAGTAACTTTCCCGCTCAACTCCCCATATAAAAGTGGAAAGAAGATCATGCGCATATTTCTTGTTAGAGATCCAAAATTATATTCAAAACAGCTTTATTTGATCGAACTAGATGTCTGATGACCATTGACATTGTAAAATAGTGTTTGGTTTCTAAGTGATAAGGTCCGAAAGTTCGTATTTTTCGCGCGTTTTATACAATAATTTTGGACGTGGATTATTCAATGAAAAAACAAAAATATCTCAAAAACATTAGTCATCAGACGTAGCTTATTTCTTGAAGATTTATATTCGTTTTGGTTTTGTTTGATTTTTTACTACAGGGGGTTTACTTTTAGCTATAAATCGTTTTGTATTAAAACATTTCGTAAATCTTACCAAATCAAACAAAGCAGACAATGCGCATAGTGCATTGTCTGCTTTGTAGACACATTGCATCCTGTTCATCTGTCTTTTTCTTTGAAACAGAGAAGATCCCAGAACGCAATAGCATGGTTTTGTACCGTGCCTGCGAATGAGTTAATCCCGCCGGGAAGGGCCACTTTAAACACAGGCATGCTACGGGTATATTATATTATGTAATTTAAATTGCAATCTACAAGTCATTTGTCAACCGGTTAACGAAGAAAAATAGCTTTAAGGCACGTTTTCCTTTTACACTTTTGTACTTCGAATTAGGGCTTTTTCCGAGACAGCTGATTTATAATAGAATGAAAAGTAATCCAATTGACCTGTACACCCAGTGAGTGCTGCTGTTTGCAAAGTGGCTAGATTGGCACATTCAAAAATGTATCTCGAAAAGGTCATTTATGTGTGGAAGTAACTTTCCATGTAAGCTCAGGCTAAACCCGAAAAAGGGTGAGTCGATTTTAAAAGGATTTCCTCGGGACCGACGACGTCGAAAATAAACGACGTACTTTGTGTTTTATAAAAAGTTAAATATCCAACTCGCTAAGTACCGCACGAGGACTATAGCGATCGGCGTTATGTGCAATTGTATGAACAGAAAAAATTACGAAATTATATAGGAATGTGATATGTATCTATGTATAATCGACCGTGAAGCGAGGAAACATTAATTAAAGAAAGAACCCAGTAAAAATAACTGCCTTATGAATATACTGCAAGGCGAAACCCGAACCAAAAAACATACCATTCGCGGATATTGCGTCTACCAATTTGGCCACTTGCTTTATACCAATAATTTGGAATTCTTATACAGTCCCGTAATCAATGAATTCTGCTAACATAGTTTTATAGGGTTTCGTACCCAAAGGGTGAAAACGGAACCCTATTAATAAGACTCCGCTGTCCGTCCGTCTGTCCGTCCATCAGTCCGTCTGTCACAGGGCTGTATGTCATGAACCGTAATAGTGAGGCAGCTGAAATTTTCACAGAGTGTGTATTAATTTTGCCGCTGTAACAAAAAATAGGTAAAATAAAAAATATATAAAAATTAAAGGATGTTGACGGTACGGAACCCTTCGTGTACTGGTCCGACTCGCACTTGGCCGGTTTTAAGATTATAGCTACATATATTGACTTAACGCTTTAGTAACAGGATTTAAAAAAAAACTATTAATTCAAAGAAAGCTGAAGACATTTGAAATTATTACAAATGAAAGTAAATATATTCGCAATCCCATTAACGTATTTAACCGTTTCAGAGATTTAAGTCATTGTGTATTTATTTCTGAATTTTCCCACTCAACTGCTCGTAATTTGTCGCTGTCTTTTGAATAACAACAGAAGACTATTGCTAAAGGTGTTCATTTATCTTTCCTCCTATTTTACATTACTGAATTTCAACGACAATACTCGAAGAAACGATCGAGGCATATTTCTGCTTTACTATCGCACAGTGATGAGTTCGTCGGTCTGCGTTCGAGCGATTTCTGACAGTTTGACGGACGGCGCGTAGATAATTTCGAGTCTGAAGTTTGTGAAGCCTAAGGTACTTTAACATTTACAATTTCAATTCGGATTCAGGATTCAGCCTCCATTATTTTCTTAGTGGAAGGTATTTTACTGAAGACATCATAGAAGGTATGCCTACTTTGTTTAATCTTATACATGACGGAATTTATTTTTCCAATAGATCTATTACTGTATTTCAGATTTCATAAATAAGGGAAAGTAACGATTCATATTCGTTTTAAGTTAAGCGCGGCATATGGCGTACGCTAGAACCTCAAATGGAAGTTCCCTGACGACGTCCATGAGTCAATCCTCAAGCATTTACGAGTGTTGCCATGGACGCTGAGAAGTCGAGCAGAGCGACGGGTAGTCAGTAACGTGCCTACCTCCGTCGCGACAGGCACGTTCTCCTGAAGATAGAGCCCATGTGAGGCTCTGAAACGTCGAGCAGCACGTCCTGCTCCTCATACGTGCGGTAAGCCGTCAAAATAAATGTTATTGACGTCCATGAGGTTTGGACCTTTCACACGGGGCTACGAAAACTACACGGGTCGGCCAGATGCTTGGCCACACCATGTTTGAAAGGTCCCAGGAGATAAATCCGCTGCAGAAAGCTCATTTCACAAATAACCGACCCCAAATAAAAATGATCTGGATGATCGGTTGGTTATTATTTTGGGACTGTCAACGGTGAATGGGTGTATTCCCTGCCTGTTCCGCGTTGAGCGCTGGAAGAAAATGGGACGCAGGGGTGGCGTAATGTAGCTCCGAATAGCCATTCTCCACGGTTGAGACGATTAAACACAGAGAGATACCCTACATCCCTATGGAGTTACATTTGGGATATCTCGGGGTCGTCGATAGGACGCGAGGCACGGCGCGGCACTGAATCAATTCCAAATATGGGAAAAGCAAGGAATCCATTAAAATAATAAAAAACCGGCCAAGTGCGAGTCGGAATCGCAAACGAAAGGTTCCGTACCATATACACCAAAAAATCACGTTTTTTGTATGGGGCCCCCCTCTAATTTTTTTTTATTTTTATTTTACCTATTTGTTGTTATAGAGGTTGATATAGTGGGAAAATTTCAGCTGCCTACTTATTACGGTTCATGAGATCAGCCCTGTGACAGACGGTCGGACGGACGGACTAAAAAACAACCTGATCCACCGAATCCGATCATCCAGATATATGTGGCACTACGGGAAGGCACTACCTCCAAAAAATAATTGTAGCCTCTTCCCAAACGCCGCATCCAAGGCTTTGATTTTCGTCAGGGCCAGACAAGGTGGGACGTGTCTATTTTTGTCAGAGACATTATTATCGACGCGAACCGACGCCTGATTGACCACCGAGCTGGGTCCAACATGACTCGAGCGGTTTTGTGCAATAAAAAAATGAGCTTGGATCTTGGTTCTCTTGATCTCAGTCATGGACATAGCGTACGTTAGCGTTTTTGCACACACCGAGTGCACGCATTAAGGTGGCCCTTCCCGGCGGGACTAACTCATTCGCGGACACGGTACAACGCCGTGCTATTGCGCTCTGGTTTAAAATAAAATACAGGCTCCGTGATATGAAGGATTCAACATATAAACAAGGCAAGACAAGCGCATGTTTGATTTCATAACACTTACGAAAATTTTAATTACAAAACGACTTATAAAACGTAAACCACGACCGCTGTAGCCAAAAATCTAAAAAAAATAAAATTGATTATAAATCTTCATGAAACAAGCTATGTCTGATGACTAATCATTTTACGATGTTTATATTTTATAGTTGAGTAATCCACCTCCAAAGTTATTGTATAAAACGAGCGAAAAATTCGAACTTTCGGATCTTACAACATAGAAACCAAACACTATTTTACAATGCCAATAGTTATCAGACATCTAGTTCGATCAAATAAAGCTATTTTGAGCAAAATTTGGGATCTCTGACAAGAAATATGGGCATGATCTTCTTTCTACGTTTGTATGGGGAGTTGAGCGGGAAGGCCAACCTTAATTGGAGAGCGTAATGTCGCCAGTTGAATTTCACGCAAATCGGTGCGCGATTACCCTCCCCTAGCTACCCCACCGCGGCCCCGCGCCACTTCGGCCTCCACCAGCCCTTACGCCGGATGTGTCGCAGACATCCGGTCCGCACCGGAAAACTTGCGATACACCGGAAGCGGCCAAGCCCTGGCCTGCGATCCTCTCAAACTGTCACGATATGTAGATTTACTGCGATGTCATCATCTCCGAGTAAAAACAAGTTTGCAGGACGTGATATAAAATAAAGGAAGCCCAAAACGCAATATGATTTGAATCATCGGTATACCCATAGACCACGTGGTGTAGGAGCTAGACGACTTGCCTTTCATGCGAGAGTTTATGGGTTCAAATCCTTGCCCCAGTCATTAACCACTTTCTTTCTCTTTCTGATTTCGATAAGCGCATTTTGCTACGAATTCAACCTGTTACATGGTTCAGAATCCATGTAACCCTTCTCCCCGGGTTAAGCCCGCCCGGGTTGGCACCATCGCATTGGATGAAAATATGGACGAAGCGGTAATGAAATATTTACCGTATTTTCCATCCAGTGTAATCGTGCTCATAAAGGAAATGTGTTGGCATGGCACCTAATTATTTCGGGTATTAGCCATCCACGTCAAGTTCCATAAAAAAAAACAGAAATGTGTTGGAAGGATGAATCAAAAGTCGTAGAAGAAAATATGTTCAGCTTCATGTTTCATTTAGAGAATCACCCCTTTTTCGCCTCCGACTGCTGGTACCGCGTACATTTCAAAAACAATATTGTCGAGTTGATTCCTATGGACTTATTTTACAGGGCAGGGCACCGCCATGCGAAATTTTTAATGGCAAGGCTTCACCGTAAGATCATATAATTAAGGATGCAATTTTTGGTTACACGGTGCAACTGTTTTTCAGACGTAAAAATAATCAGCACGATACAACGGAAACTCCCTTCAGAGGTATTTCCCCCAAATTAAGACCTGGGGTCCTTCAAACGTGGTGTGAAGAAGCACCTGGCCGGCCGGCTTGGTATTCGCAGCCTCCCTGAATGTTCGAAAACCCATGGGCGTCGTCGGGCACCTTTAGGTCCTGGCGTACGCCATATACCGCGCTAAACATAAAAAAAACTCCGCTTGGTCGCCAAATAGAATGTTACTCCAACATAAACCAAAGCTCTCCTACCGCGCTGTAGAATACTCGTTTCCCGTCTAGTTCAAGCTAAAACCATTTTGTTGAAGACACGTGACTAAGTTGCATGGGGTTCGCGAAAGAAAACATCGGAATTTCTATTTGAGTAATTGTTTTCTTCTAATATTGAGTACTTTCTATCGGCCTATCCTGAAACATTTTGTTTACTTACATACAATTTTGTTTTGGTTTTTTCAGTAGATTTATTGACGGATTAGCTCTCCCGTGCCTCAACCTCTCTCCCTATAGATATTTACACAGCTAACGTTGTGTTGAATAAATCTATCGACGGGCGTAAAGATGATCAAAATGCAAAGCATATAAACCCGCGAAGACCCCGAAGGGAGATAAAGATGGCGTTTGGGGCAGGATCCAATCGCCTAAGTCAAGTCTTACGCCATTAAAGGTCTTAACGAGCTACTTCCCCGTCTCAAAATAGTTCCCCTGGGTGCTCCTTGAGGCGTTCGAGAGGTCTTAACAATTTTTCCACGATACAAACAAAGCGGGGCTATAAATTAACGGTTTCACCCTCATTAATCCTATTATTCGCCACTCTTAGGAAATTACCCTCGAAAGGGGCTTTTGTTCGTTTAATTGGCGTTTTTATATGCGTCCAGTGGATCGTGTGGCCGCTCGAATGGGTCGGTTAAGGCGAGACTCGTGTCCAGAGCATCGCTTGTGGTGTATGTTTGAAGCTTGCAGATCGACACGGGTTTATTTTTGTTCGTTATTTTATATATGCCTAAATCCATTCATATTTTTGGGCTATTGTATAGTTATATAATATTATGTTCCGCTCATGTGTAAAGATTTTTTTAACTTTAAATTCAAGACAATGAAAGAATTTGTTTTTTAAATTCCTTGAATAAAACAGGATAGAATATCTCCTTCAGTTTACTGTCATTTTGTTTTTTACTATCAGTGGGTTTGTAATTTTTTTGAATTAATCGTTTACTTAAAATGTCAATGTTAAATAATGGAAAGATTGTGTGCGTTTCTTCTCAGAGGCGACGAAGAAATTCGTACTTGATGGTTCGGTTTTTAGGTAATACCGTAGATCCCCTTCCACACTAGTTGGTAAGGTTAATTTCGCTTTAGAGAGATTGATAACTGCACATTGAATTAACGATGTTCGATCCACCAATAAAATTTCCACGTTATCCACCCAATTAAATGGAACCGTTCCCATGTAGTCTGTTGGGCTCGTATATGTGTGTGTGTGGCGTAGTGGGTATGGCATTAGCCATCCAATTTGAGATGTCTTTTCGGCTCGTATCCTAGTGGCGCGGGGACTTGCCTAGCATACGAGAGGTCTGGGTTCAAATCCTCGAACCGTACGTGCACCACTTTCTTTCTCTTTCTGAGTTCGATAAGTGCATTTCGTCACGAATACGACCTGCTCCATGGTTCGGAATCAATGTAAGATTGTAGGTCTCCTTCCCCTACTAGGTGGTAGGGTTTGAGTCCACCATAAACTCCAGATGTTAGATTTTAAGCCCCGATTGCAGGAAGAAATGTCTGAGTTAATGAATGCTCAAACACGTCAGTTTTAGTGAACCGCACGGAGTTGACTCAGCTCCCTTCCATACTGTCCATAAAAAGTGAAGTGTTTAATCATAAGTTGACGTTGATTTAGATTTTGTGTCCTTTCGTGCACTGCCCCGAGTTATCCAGATTATCGTAATAAAGACGCACTGTACCGTCCCCTATTCATGAATGTCCCCGCGAGCAGCGATGCAAACACAATCTGGATTGAATTCTTCATACAAGGGTCAACCAGGATCCCGTCTGCGGTCGGCTGACCGCGACCAGCGGGAGGGAGGACCGGGGGGGGGGATGGGGGGCGCCCCCTGGTCCCTTCGCAGAGAGTCATATATTTGTGCAGAAAGCTCACACGTCGAGAAAAAATAATCAGGACTAAAAAAATAACATAAATCGTAACTACAAAAATAGCGTTTATTTTTGCCTTTTTAATGCTTTTTCTTTGAAGTCGGTTTTTTTTGGAAACTTTTTCTTTGTTTATTTTTAGTGAATCGGAAAAACACTAACTAATTTGTACACGTCCTTTCCAATAAAAAAAGAATCATCGAAATCGGTTCACGTTATATTGAGTTATTCATCCATTTGTCGCGCACATACTTTTAATTTAAGACTTATATCATTTTCTCATGGTTTTCATTGTCAGAACTAAACCAAATTTAAATGGGACCACACGGGAAACACCAGCTTTCAAATAAAAAAAAATCATTCAAATCGGTTCACCCAGGCGAAAGTTCTGAGGTAACAAACATACAAAAAATACAGTCGAATTGAGAACCTCCTCCGTTAGTCGGTTAATAATAGATTTGCCCATTAAGAGGTTGTCAAGTTCCATACAATGGCACGTGCCGTCGAATTAAGAAATATTTTTCTTAAATGTTGCAAATTAAATGAATCAACTGATAACTTAATTTGTTTGATAACTTAACTTGTATTCATGATATACGCCTTTTTGGATTTTTTCACAAAAAAATAGTTCGATGGCAGCAGTGAAAACAGTTTGACGCCAACAGTGAAAGGCACACATTTGAATGGAATGAGAAGTGTGAGGAACGAGTCCTGTAGACTGACCAGCGCGAGAGGGAGGTGGCAGGGTTGTGGCGCACCACAGGACTCCCGCCCTCATCGCAGAGTTCATTTCGCAGGATTAAAGCAGGACTCGGCGGTGCGGAACGCAGTCGCGCGGTTTAAGGGAATAAGACATTCGTTATTATATTTTAATTGCGATTTTATTTGCATCTCTTTTCTTTTGCACCAGAATCGTGCCGTAAATACGTAATCATTTCCACAGGTGCATTATAGTGGAAATTTTGCAATGTCATCCTCAGGTTTTGATCTTGAGGTTAAGCAACACTCGGCGCGGTAGGTTTGTAGATGAGTAACCGTTGAGGCTGGACTTAGGTAGGATTCTACGTAAAACTATAGGTCAGCTTACTAATCCCGTCAGGTCGGTCTCGAAGCGGAAATGAAAGTGGTCTGTTTTCTGTCTGAACCATTCCGGACAAAATGCGTGCGACCAACAGATAGCAGAGCCAGAACTAAGGGTACCTCTTTCGCTTTTTGCGCCGGGGTCGTAAAAATTATAAATTATGAATTTGTCTCTATATCCAAGATTCATCAATTTAGAGTATATCTAGATTCATTGTTATCAAGATTCAATTCGAAAACACAATAACATGCGGTCAGCGGGATTAAGATGCTGTTAACACTACCTAAAAGAAAAACAGATTTGAAAGTACACCATTGTGTTTATTAATAAAAGCCTTATAATTTATTCCTGCTGGTAAGCCCAAACTCCGTTTCGAATTTAAATGGCACATGTGTCCCCTTAAGGTTTATCACATGTGCTTCATGAGGGAAGCAACTCCGCCACTAAGACTATGGGCAGGATTTGTTTGGAAGTCGACGAAAAGGGTAAAACGTCGAGTGTTTTTTGTAGACCGGCGCATAAAAAGGTGTTATTTATTCAAATGATTTGGCTGTTTTTGAAGGTACCAAATCCTGGAATTTCGCACTCCTGTTAAAATAATACAACGCTGTGAAATTCAAAAAGGCCGGTTAATATAGAATGTGTGGAAATTCCAAGGAATGTGACATGCATGTATCTATAATCGAACGTGAAGCAAGGACACATTAATTAAAGAAAGATCCCTGCAAAAAGAACTGCTTTACGAATATACTGCAATGCTGGACCCGAACCAGCAAAACATACCATTCGCGGGTATTGTGTCCAACCAATTCCTCCCCCTCATGTATACCCATAATTTGGAATTCTCCTACAGTCCTTTTTCCCGTAACATTCCTTGGAATAAGCGACGTACATTCTTAGTACGAAAAAGTATATTTACTGTGTTAAAATAGTTACTAACCCGAACTTGAATAATAGTGCTTGAGGTTTTAATAAATTAATGGGTCTACAAAGTAAAGGTAAAGATACAGGATACTATACATTTCGCGACGAATTAACACAAAAATACCCTATTGACTTCAAAGAAAAAATCTAATGTAATATTCGTTCAGCGATAAAGGTTAAATACATGGTCTAGCACAGAATAACTACCTAATAATAATCCATAGGAGAAAATCATATCGATTTGGAAAGTTAATGATGTTTTTCTAGCGAAACCATATATTTTTTTAGGAACTTGACCCATGTCCTTAATACCACCTTTTATAATTTATTTTATTTATTTGGAGAACAAACAGAAACAAGACATAATAGACAAAGATTAAAATACATAAAAAAAAAACACTTTACCTGTCTCCTTACAAGTTCTCACTTAAACTTAAAATATAAAAATTCCAAGTTTACAATCATAAACATGAACATATAGGAGCTAAAAGTAGAATAACAAAGATTTAGTAGTCAACAATAATGTAAAATATAAACAATAATATACGTGATATAATAAAACATACTGTTATGATACTAACCCAACACCCCATGGGATCTAGGTTCCAAGCCGAACCATCCTTGCATTTCACTACTACGTTGATCTGGATAGAAAACAAGAACAATTTTATGCGATAATACCAATCAGAGTGTGATTAACCATGCCACAAATAAACGACAAATCCCTTAGTCGCATCTTAAACATGCATAAGAACCAATGCAGCGAGCTTTGTAGTATTTTCAAGTGCCGGAACCCACAGAGCAAGAAATATCTAAATTTTTTTAAAGATGTCAGTGATGACAGTTAGCACTAGTTATTCCCCTAAACCAGTGGTCATTAAAAGTGACATTTAGTTGCATTTCGTACCATGCTAACTAGTACAGTTCACTTGACCGAATCACGCATCGTTTGTCAATTTACATGGTACAAAATCGCTCAATTGCCTGTTCACCTGGCGAGTTCATTGTCCATATTAATTAAAAATGTCATATTCGTGCAGCCGAGTGAATTTCAATGGATACTTACATATTCCAAGATGACTCTTCACAGGACGTTCGTAGGTGCTGTTCGAAAGCGTGACGTATCGGACGAACTATCGGGAACTCATCGGAAGAGAGTAAAAAAGGAGAATTCCGGAGCGGATACTGTCGCGCCGCCGCCGCCGCGGCCGCCGCCGTCCCGAGGGAAATATGCGAGGTCCTGGCTCTCCCGTGCACTGCGCTTCCGCTACCACAGCGTAGACTGAGAGATCATTAACTTACTTCTTAAGACAGTCGTGAAGTCCACGAGGCTCGGAGATTTCATGATTTGAAGAAATGCTCTCTGTTTCGATTGGCAAGGCACAATATTGCACGCCGACTGAGAATAAAACTAGCGAAATCGTCTTCCGGGCCCTTACGTCGCCCCCCCCCCCATGCCTTGTAAATATGTCAGACATTCATAAAAAAAAATTACTTAAGAAAGCTTGATTCTATGTCCGTATGTTTTTATGTTGACGTAAATATCTTTATTTTCCAATAAAAAAAATATTAATGGCATTAAAAAAGAAAACTTTTCCCAATTTCATACTAAAAGGAGATAAAAAAAACATTCAGACGTACGGTTTGATAATATATTGTAGAATCCTGCATAAAAAAACTAGTAGCCCGTAGTGTCGGGATTTGATAGGGTAACGACGGTAAAAATGTATTTGTTAAGTGAAGTGTCCAGTGCACAGAGTTAGTAAAAATAAAACAGACCAAATTGACAGAAATATGTAAATGATGGGACCATTTCTGAAGATCATGAGGCTTGAACTGTAAACAGATAAAAAGGCGCCTCTAGATATGCCGACGGATCAGGATCATACATTCAAATCCGAGAATATATGTACGTCATGAGCCCCGGGACGAATGGCTCCTAGTTCAGGGGCGCGGGGTCATGGGGGAAGAGGTCATGGGTAAAATCCCAGCCCAGCTACTTTCGTTCTTTTGCTGAGTTAGATAAGTGCGTTTCATCACGAATGCGAGATTTTTGATGATTCGGAATTCATTTAGAACTGTATGTCACCTCTCCTACCACGTGGTAGAGTGAAATAAGGCCGCGTTTTCCAAACAGTTTACCCGTGCTCCTGCAAGCTCCTGGCATGCCATTCAATGTGAATGCGGCGTGTTGGGCTAATTTGGTGTGCTTTTAGATTTTTCTCCAGGTACATAAAAATATCGAAGAGATTCGGTTCCTTACGATCGATAATTCGGTTCCTTATTAATCGAGAATTTGACAATCGTTCAATTTCCAAGATGGCCGTGCACAGCAGTGCAAAATAATATCCAACAAATGAATTGAGTTTCGCATTGAATTCGTCTGCGGCTAGCCCATAGCTAGCGGTGTAGACTCCAGGTCTAAAGTACGAGAGATAGAGTAGTTCGGCTCTTCGCACACTTCAATGTGCAGATGGGTCTCCTTATCCAGATTAGAATTATCCATTTGCAGCGGGTGCTAAGACCCGAAGAGCGTGGTATCCTCACGTCAAGTGAATCCATTTTGAACTGAATATTGTAACAGTTTATTATTCAAGTTAGCCCATAACATTATTTGTTTTTTGTATGCAACCTGACCAACCACACAACTACCGTTATAATATTACCACAATACCCAATACACCACATTCCCGAAGGAATTATGTGCCATGCCAGGACCTTCCTTTTATGAACACATTGAACTAGATGGAAAACAGTAACAATTTTGCATTGCCGCTTTGACCAATTATTTTTATCCAAACGATGGTACTAACCCGGGCGGGCTTAAACTCTATCTATCTAGTAGTGGAAGGGGACCTACAGTTTTACATGGATTCCGAACCATGGAGCAGCGCACTTATCCAACTCAGAAAGATAAAGAAAGCGGTGTATGAACGGGGAAAGGATTTTAACCCAGACCTCTGTTATGGTAGGCGAGTCCTTGCGTCACCAGGCTAAGAGCCACTCAATGATGATTCAATCTCAGTAATGAACTAGAATATGCCAGTGGCTCCGCTCGCGTTAAGTTCCGACGTAATACAGATTTTTTTCTCATATTAAACCACTTAAACTATTTAATTAGAATGATGGTAAGTAGGATACAATTGATAGGAAGAATCAAGCTAGTCGCAGTTAAGGGGTCCCCAACTTTTTTGGGATTTATTATGAAAGTCATTGAACGTGAAAAACAAAATAATAAAACAATTATTTTCTGTCAAAGGTAAAAAAATTTTGATTCCGTAGCAAGTTACAAACTTTAAATAACCTTGACTTCCTGTGAGATCCAAAACGGAAAAAACATATTTCCACCACTCCCCGACGACGTACGTAAGGTAAATAGTATTAATGAACAATGCAAGATTCAAATTAATTGTTATAGAGCCTATTTGAAAACAAGCTGCTTTTTTCATGTGAAAAATACAATTATAATTACTAATAGTAGTAGATTAGTCAAACTCTTTAAAAAACTGTACATAAGATATGTTATTTATTTCAATATGGTTCCATCGATAACCGCTTGTCTCCAATATTTTATTGTTTGAAAAAAATACCCAACGCAACAAAGAATTTGCGTTTCTCACTCCATTTCGTTTCACGGACTGTACGTTATCAGTGTTTTTTTTATCTGAAGGAAGCAAAACAAATTATGGATTCGTAGAACCCAGCAATTATTCTCAGGTTACATAATATGAGCGTTTAGTATTTACATCAATTAAATGAAATTTCGCCTCTTTGTTAGGATAATTAGTGTATGTAATTACAACTAGTGTTACTGATTCGCATTTATTTAGACGTTTATCTACATCTGCCAGCACCGTGTATTGGCTAGGCGTTTAGTGAAATGGGTGTACGTTAAGTAAATAAATCTATATGTTTATTTACTTAACGTACCGATTCCAGACTATCTCTATACCGATTTTAATCAAAATTGGTCTGCAGTTTAGTCGCGAAAACGCAACAGGCAGACAGAGGTACATTCAACATTAGATTCATGCCATCAGTGTTTGCAGGGGACCCTTCGAACAGGTGACACTACACTACAGCAAGTTGAAGACAATACCGTAAAAAGGTTTATTTTAATTTCGTTGCTCACATCGCACATTTCTGAATGTTCATTAGCATCTTCAGAGTTGCCGCTCATAACACCACTTTGAACAAAGTATTCAGTTAAAAAAATAACACGGCCCGATATTTTCACTGCTATTCTGCAACAAATGGCATCAAGTGAAGGCACAATAGCGGGCGAAATATGTCCAAAGTTTTTTTTATTTTATAGTACCCGAAAAACAGTTCACGTTATGCACGGCGGGCATCAACCTCGGCGTCACAGTAGACGTTGGCTTTTGCAAGGAAAACGTGTTAAAGTTCAATGTGTGGCGTCTAGGGTGATGCCGTTTGTACTTTCGTAGTACCGACCGAGCAGACCGACTGTAAAACATATCTGATACCTCCTTTAGTCTAAGATTAGTCTATGTAAACAGAATATTATAAAACTCGATGGCACCGCTAAAAATCAGTATTTGCAAATAATAAACAAAAAAAAAACAAATATCTAACTAAAAATGCATGAAAAGATTGTTTCTGTCCTCGGAATATTTTTGTTTTCGCGTTCAGTGTGTTCAATAAATATTTGCCCATTTCGAGATTCTTTATTGAAATATATGTTTAAGTGCAGTAATTTCTTTGATCTTAATAAATCTAACTTTGAGCCTGTCGATCGAAACCTCTAAGACGAAAGTGTCTAACGGTAATGCGCAAAAATTAAGCCATCTAGTGCTAACATGTAGTGTGGCGACCTAGCGCCCTCTATAAAGAGCTCCTAGTTTCATATGCCAACAAATCAACGAACAGATGCATATGAGCTAGTTAGCATAGCGGTAGCTGGCGCTACCCGCTAGAACGTCCATCATGTCAAAAACACAAGAAGTCTATATCGCACTAACGAACAACAATAAAATCACAACTAGTGGAGAGCAGCTGCGCAGCCGTCTCAAGACCTGACCTGCCTCAACATCTCTCCACTGTAGTGTACCCAATTCTTTCCTAAAATTCAAGGCCATTGCAATACTCATAACACGCGTTCCTGTCTACTTCTATCCTCCCAGTCAGTATACCCGAGGGACGTACACTAATCACATTCAAGAGTGGATATATATAGCTGAAGGCGATGGCAGATGCGGCGAGCCGTGTGGAGAAGCGGCGGCGGCGGCCGGAGTGAGATTCGCATTATTAGCTACATAATTGAGTTGGCAGGAACAGCGCCGCAAAATCCCGGGCAGAGGCCACTTCCGAGAAAATTCCCGACGAATAGTGACATCTGGAGCGAGGCGGAAGTTATAACGGGAGGTTCGAAAGATCAAATAGTCAGCGCTCGCAAAAGTTTATATCAAATTTATTTTACGTAGGACTTTGTAACACCACCATTGTATACAAAGAAGCAACACGCTCTAGCTACAGAAGCAACAAAGAAGAAAAAAACTAAAAGGACCCCTTATGATTCCTCTATTACCCGCCGCCGCCTTAAAGTGGCTCAGAATGTCCGAAGGCCTGCGCCGTCCGAATAGCTAAGTAGTCCAAAATAACAAACCAGGGTGGATAACAAATTCACAAAACAACACGATTAATTCTACCGCCGACGCTCCGCTTGGCTCCGCCGGCCTTCTGGGCGCGTGACAGTTTTGCGAACTACCCTCGGCACGTGTTCGGTGTAACGATAATCATTTACGAGCGTCTAATCCGTAATCAAACGGCGAGGGGAACGGACGTGCCCCGCGAGCGCCGTGGAACGCTTATAGCGAATAGCGCTCCCATGGGGTGATCGTGCAGGATTCCATGGAGGTTTTATCGAAGTTCTGAACCCTTAAAACTTTTATTGAAATATATTAACGTTACATATACCTACTACTACCTTTTTCTGATAAATAATCTACAGGGTACAATCTAGTTTGCTAAAACGTAAAATGAGAAAGTTCACTCGATAAAACATATTTGAAACTATTTCGGATTTTTTTTCAATATTGATGCGGAGAATTGCCTTCGTTAAACATGTCCACACCATCTTGACATTTACTTCTCTATCTGAAAATAAAATTGAGCTAATATCTAAAAAACAAGCAAGCCTTAACTTAAAGACTTCTTTAATGATTGTATATGGATGAATTAAAATTTATTTTGTTGAATTAAAGTCACTGAATTCGACAATTTAGCCTGTGTCTGGTAAAAATATTTTGCTTCGATAATGTAAGATTTGAAATAATCTACGATATAATAATTCCTTTGTTTTTTGAATGGAAATCCTGCAATACAAATTCATCAAAAATTAAAAAAACTAAACACGAAAACATAATTTAAACTTAAGTAAATACGTTTTAATGGCCAGAAGCCAGAAGTTGCCCACTATCCGATCGCATGCAGCAACTACAGAAAACGCTAAGCTAATCAAATTTTAAGTTCTATTAGCTGATGAGGATAAACATTGTTAGCTTAATAAGTCATCCGATTGTATTGACCATAGCTCGGGCTACGTTAGACAATATGGAGTGGAGACGGGAATTAAGTATCCCGGACAGGTGCTCTAGCGATTCTGGAAAACGGCGTGTTTACGACATAAACTTGCAAATTCGCTTAATCGTAAGTAGGAAAAACTAACTACTGGTGTGAATCACAATTGTAACAACCAAAATAATTAAGGTGGGCATGGAAAACGCTGAGAAAATATAAAGGACTAGCTGAGGTACCCGGCGCCGCTCGGGTCAATGTCGCTTTAGACTGATGTAGGGCCAGTGTCCTTCTCGAAGGACTAGACTATCTCTATACCGATTTTAATCAAAATTGGTCTGCAGTTTAGTCGCGAAAACGCAACAGGCAGACAGAGGTACTTTCGCATTTATAATGTTAGTATGGATGGATTGCGGGAAAAAATCATACTAGTCTTACTCAGAGTCAGAGTCAAAGAATGCTCTGCCTAATGTCAAGCCTGACACGATTTTTATAGCAAACTTCTACGAACGGGTCGCATCTTGAAGTCAATAAAATGGCCGATGGACTGATGCGAGGGAATTATATCTGAGTTTATGTCGCAAATGTATCTGAACCTTTAATAAAGCCAAAAAAGGTACAGCGCCCTTGTCTGCCAAAAAATACAGAGGCAAAAGAACTGTAATCCTCCATTCGGAAACGAAAAAAAATCAATCTTAATCTAGACATAGTATCGCACGGTAAACAAGATGGCCGACCTCCAATCCGACAGAGATGGTGTCCCCGATAGGGTGCGGACGCCCTCAGGCTTTAATTGCGTCACAAAAGCGTCAGAGAGGCCCGTTTACGAAGTAGTGAGGCGATGACAGGAGAAAATTTAACTTTTAAGAGATAACCTCATCCGCCTCATCATTGAAAGGATTTTTAATTAATTTAAAAGCTATAATTAACGAATGACAAGAAGAGTTTTATTAAAGAGGCTAGAACATGATGGTAGCCTTTCCTTAGTTAAGAGGAGGACTACAATCTGCTCGTATTACGCTTATGATATATTCAATATTTAGGTGTCCAGACAATAGTAGAAACGTACACAAGCAGAATATGATCCCATAATATTTATTGCACGTGCGTTAGTGCCAAAAAATTGCAAATCAAGTATGTTTAATCTTACATTATGTTTTCAATTGTAAGCTCACAAAGAATAGCATTTATGTACGCCCACTCATCCCTACAAGAGCTTACTTAAGTTATAAAGGATGGCTTACATGATCCGCTACGATTCAGATTTCTTAGCATTCGGACTTTGAAATTTAATTGTGTCAGTATAGTCAACAGAATTACAACAAACAAAAAAAGGTATTATATTTTATAAAACATGGTATTTGTACAATAATATAATTGTAAATAGTTATGTTATATTAGGTAGCATTTGTATATGCAAATAATGTTTATGATTGAAGTTGTATGTTTCGTTAATATGATAAAAATGTAAAATGCATGTAGGAAAAAAAAACCATTATAATGTACATATATGAGTTTCCAGATGTGGTTGATCCATCAAAATTAAGTTTCCTAGAAGCTGGCTATTGGAAACAATATGCATAAACATAATCTTGGAAATCACCTCAGCCTGCTCTCCAGGAAAGCGGCGTGGTGGTGCGTTAGTATAATCTTGGATTATGTTAGTAAACGCTATGAATGACTTAAAATTAGCATAGTTATAGATCCTTTTCGTTACTTGCTGGCAGGGTCCGACCGGGTTGTTACATGGCACTGAAGGCAATTAAAAACTGTGTGCGATTTCCGTCCATTTAGGTGACCTCAGTGTATACGCGCTCAAAAAAAATCATTTAAACAATATTTAAGCATTTAATGCCGTCAATGCTTTTATTTTATAGTGCCAGTAACACCAGAACCTTCCCTTTGTTTGGGCGCGTAAAATTTAAATATGTACAATTTGTATATGTACTGAAATTTTATTGTCTCATTAAAATTGCCAGGTAACAAAATTTAGACAATGTTTTGTACTGAAACCTAAATGTACTAATGAGTCGACTGCTAACAATATTCAGTAACAACCCTTCAAAGAAGCTCGAGAAATATACTGAGCAAAAACGCTGGGGTTTAAAGCAGGTACATTAAAAAGGTCTAACTTAATTTTATAGTACGTCGCACGTCTACTAGAAACGGTGTATTCTGCGCTTTGTGTTCATAAATTAGGTTAGTGCTGATTCCGTCCACTTATGCCACTCGTGTCTTCGAATATTCTCGTAAACTGGGACCCACTGTAGCAACTAAGCTGTTACAATGTAAGCGCGGGTCTTTATTTTAGTGTCCGATGCGTCGGAGGGCGCGCTGACGCGTCAGGCGGCGTGTTGCGTCGCCATCAAACCGGGGTCGGTATAAAACAGTCAATAAAACGCGTAATACCATCGTTAACAGCGGGAGAACTGCCTTTTCGTGCCTCGACGCTCGGACAACGAGTTTTCGATACGTCGCTTCGAGGAAAGTACTCCTAATCTGGCGACGCGACTGGATTGACTCGACGTTAGAGATTGTCATTTGTTTTGGAATGGTAGTTCAGAGGGAATTATAGTTGCTGCTTTGAAATACCACCATAGATGAGAGTTGTTGATAAATATTGAGCAATTTCGAGCTCAGGACGCAGGGCCTCGCATCTCATTCAAGAGTTTTATTCCGCCTCGTGTATGCAGCAGTTTAATTCAGCATTTCGTAGTTTTGAATTGGATAAGTTCAGTTCGTCACGAATAAGAGATTGGTCCATGGTTCGGAATCCATGCAAAATGATAGGTCCCTTGCCTACTCAGTGGTCAAGCCCGCTCGCGTAAATACCATCGCAATTAAGGGCCTGGTACTAGCCAAATCGCAAAGTTAGACGAGGCACCCCAAGTAAACTAACTAAGTCTGACGATTATAAGTGTCATCCTTACAATATTTGATTCCTTGTCTAGGAATCGAATGATTTTCGTTAATGTATGTTTCCTTTTTCTATACAAAATACATTGCGGAAACGGTGTCCATTTCCGAACTTTTTTGACTAAATGTAGAAATCTAAAAGCAAATGGAATTTTTTGTTTATGCATATATGCTTATATCTAGAAATCGAATGACTTTCAGATTTCTAATGAGAAAAATCAACTTTTTTTATTTTTATTATTATTTAAATAAATGATGGAATAAAAAAATATTAACAATCCATTATCAGTCTGGAGTTCTATTTGGATTTGCTGAAGCGTTTCACTACATATTATTACATTTGTTAAAAAGTGCATTTGTATGGCGCGAGTAGTTGGCTAGTCCTAGCGCCTTAATGAAAGATCCCGGGCGGGATTATCCCTATCACCTAGTATGTAATGAAGTGGACCTACAGTTTTACGTGGAATCCGAACCATGGCCATGAAAATTGTCATCCATCCAGAACCCAACAGCGCTCAGAGGTGCTGCGCAAGGTGAATCGCAAGGCGTCACGCCACTGGGATACCGAGGCTATAGACATAATAATCAGGTAGATCTTTTTATTTCTAACACTGTTGGATAGGCATAGGTTGAGTGGATGAATAGGGCTCAACTTTAATGATGACCTATGGATCCGAGGAGGATGCATCTTTCTATGACGCAGACTTAGATCAGAGCCTGTAGTCCCAGTTGTCACCTAAATTTGCGTTTACGGCAAACCGATCGACTGGCGTTTTCCGTAAAAACGTCAAACTCCATACAAGTTTTTACTAGATATTCTGTGGTTTTACTTCTTCAAGCTGTCAAAGCGGCGTAAACGGCAACGTCGACCTATTTACGGCAATGTTGAGTAAGCTGTCAAATCAAACTCGGACTCGCAAATGTTAGTCGATTGACGGCCCACTACGCGCGCTCTGCAATTTCTCCATACATTTGAAAACGCTAGTCGATCGGTTTGCCGTAAACGCCAATTTAGGTGACAACTGGGACTACAGGCTCTGGTAGCTTCGTTCACTGCGAAAACATTTCACGGCTCAGCCCCCCATTGCCGGGCAGCAGGAAAATCGAAGTGTGTATTCGTAGCGGCAATATGAGATCGGAAGCAATGCGCCCTTCTGCTCGGTCCTGATTAGACAAATACTCATAAATAAGTTTTACTGCCGGGGGAAAAGGAACGGTTAATTAAGAAACTCGACCTGCAGACCTCGCGTATGTCTAGAAGTGAAGCAATCTAATGAGAATATTTCGCAGATGCAATTCGTACTGTCATTTCACATATGTAACAATACTTATTTAAAGTTAGGTTATAAATAAGAAATTAGAAACGTTTATGGTTGCATGTAAAAATGTATATAAAAAAATTATAAAGCTGATTATACTATTTAATTTATGCAATAAAAATACCTTAATTAACATATATATAGAATTCCACGTTAAATATACATGGCCTAAATGAATTTAACAAGTTGCAACAAAAGGTCTAGACGCAGCATGTGACTGACATATGTTAGCCGCTGATTTTAAGCCTAGCGTTAATGTTAGCGAAAAGGTATTAATTCGGCTGTCCGCCTGTCTATCTGAGAAAAGGGCATTCTGATAAAAATACATTGAGCCGAGCAGAGCCGGGTATCAAATAATATGTTTGGTTTCCACGCATCCGATATTTCACGCACATTCTTATCACAGTGCATGGCGCAAGAAAGGGGGGGATGAACAAGCGTTTCCCCTACTAGGTGGTAACCCTCCCGGGTTAGTGCCATCGCATTGGATGAAAAGATGGTCGAAACGGCAACGAAGAAGTCCGCATTATTTTACGTTAACGGATAAACAGTGTTCAGCTTACTTATTTAGCTCGACGTTTCGTCCATCACGCTGTGGACATCATCAGGATTAAGCTGAACACTGTTTATCTATACGTAAAATAATATGTCCAACAACAGTGAAAATCTAAACAAACATAGAAAAAGTCCGTGTTTTCCACCCAGTTCAATGTAGCCGTGCTCATAAAGGAAAGGTCCTGGTATGACACCTAATTCCGTCGGGAATGCAGTGTTTCAGTATAATATCATGACGGTGGGCGTGGCGTGGCATTAGCCATCCATGTCTGGTCACATATAAAAACAAATGTTTGTCAAGGACGATAGCAACACAGCTTTGACACCGTTGTGAAGTAAGTTATATTTCCGGTCCCGGTTTACGCTCTCAATATCTCACTGGAGAGATATAGGTTATGTATCGCAATAAAACGGATAGCTGTGCCTATTCATGGTAAGGAACAGTTAAAATTATTTTTATGTTGAATAATATAATAAACTTAATAATAATCATATTTTTAATATAAAGTTTTTTTTAATAATGCATTTTTCCCTAATTATTTTATTACTCTTAAATATTACAATAACTTTGGCATTCATTACTTCAAAGAAATCTAGAATCGATCGAGAAAAATGTTCTTCCATTGATACATACAAATGAGTTTTGGCAACTGTTGCAAGCTAGGGCAAAAATATCGAATAGATTATATTTCTAGTCTGGGAATATAAGGGTTCAAGACCCAACTAAACAAAATCCAAGCTTGTGTCACTAATGAATCGATATAGCTGAGCTATATCCTGATCATAAACACGCCATTAATAGGCACTGCTGTTGCAGCAGATTTGGTGCACCTTCAGAAAATAATCGCAATATGCGCAAATGAGAAGAAAACGTTGCATTTAGGGTAAAGTGCTTTCGTGAGATAATTATGAGGCACAGGAAAAAACGTTTCTAAATGCCAATGACCACGTGGCAGAAACAACGACGAACGACCGTGACGCCATATACTTAGGTCGCGGTCCGATTTGAACCATCGTTACCAAAAGCACGCTCAAAACTGGTCAGATTCGCGCTTACAACCTTAAAATGGCGTCCCATGAACGGTATGAAGTTAGTGCTGTGTCACGCAATACCGTACACAGTGCTCACGTTTTGGAGGTTTGCACTGTGTGTGCAACTGTCAGTGTCACTTTTTGACGTTTCTAAAGAGTAATCATCGTCTTTCCCCCATGTTTTTTCACAAATGTCCCTCAGTTCAAAATTCAAGTTCAGATTATAGCGATTGATTATATTCAAATTTGAGGTGAACTACTACAATTAACGTCATTTGTTCCATGTTTGATGTTTTGTTTCCGTAAGCGCTTACACAAACGCTTTTAGCGTGCAATCTGATTCGGGACGCTTGTATACGCTTTTAGTAGCGTATTCGTTTACAGTTAAAATTGGAACGTGCAGTTAGTATAGTATAGAGCAGTTTGGTGCGGAAACAAACGACTGTCTTTCTCGAGCGATGATTTTTCTATTTGCAACAAATACTTACACACAGAGAGACACGAACAGAGCGAAAGAGACGACCCTATCGATTCGGTCGGATTGTAAAAACATTGCTCTGTCTAGACGTTACAAGACTCCCGGGCGTCGTAAAGACCGCAACACTAATTACGGTGGTACGAATAAGCGGAATGGGTCGGCAACCGGGAGGTGGTCCGGCCGGGAGCCGCGGCGGGTCCGGTGCGCGCACGGACATAAACTGTGATGAGGGGCCCCACGCGAGGCGCCCATCTCTGCGCTGGGAGCAACTTGCACGCGGGTCCAGGTCATAGAAAAGCACTGTTGACTTGAGGTCACTGAGAAGTGTATTATCAGAGCGGTGATTGAGTTGCAATGTTTAGTTCAATAGGCGTGAGGACTGATGATAGCTTGGAGGTAAATGTTTAAGGTTGCATCAAAATTGGATTATTTTTTTAATTGTATCAGTCATGCGAAGCTTAAGCATTATCTCAGTCCATCACACGGTCTGGTCTAACGCCCTTAGGGTCTATTCCACCAAGTACTGATTTGCTTAATCCTCGCATTAAAACACACCATCTCGCAATCGATACCAGCACAAGATAATCAGCACTTTAGTAATATAGGCCCTTTAAGTGCCGATTAAAATGAATCAGCACTTGGTGAAAAACAGGCTTAGACTTTTAATTAACTGATACCTTATAGGCAAACATAACCCTCTCATTATTTTAATAAAGTCCGATTCGTGCATCAAAAAATTCTACGAACGCCCCACTTAAAACGTAACCACAGCGGCCATTTGGCCGATATATTTCATAATTAATGCTATCGAGAATAATATCAATTCGCAATATTGATCATACATATGTATAGAAGCGATGTTTGTATTTGGCACGAATGTAGAATGCAGGCAGTAGAAAATTGGTCCAGGAAATTTTGAGGAGTTAGCATCCTGGACAAGTTCCAAATAACTGGGTTCGAGAGCATTGTAAGCAACTGAAATAATATATAGTGACGAGAATCGAGAAGAGCGTGTGAAGATGGCTTAGATAGGCTGAGGGAATGGGTGAGGAAGGATGACGAAACCAATTTCCCACCCATAATTGTCATGCCTGGGCGGCCTTCTTGGCCAAATCTGAAACTACAAGAAATAGTAAAAATATTTAAAAGAGTCATTGAGCCGCCGATTTTGTTAAAACGGAATCGAACTCGTTGAATTTGAGAAAAATAACGCCACGTGTGTTATTGCACCAACTAAATCGTCGATATCAAGGTGTCTTTTCATAGCGTGATAAAATTAACAGAAAAGACGATGCATCGCAAACCGAACGACTTTTGTTCCAACACTTGTGCGAAAACGAAAAAAATATCTAACTCTCCATTTTAACTTTCAAATGTCTAACCTTAAAATGCACGGAGATTTTTTTTTCTAGTTTCCACAAAATTCATAGATCAAAAGTTAGATATAGATCGAGACAACGCCTCAATTCTGTAAATTTCATCACACTTTAAAAAGATAACCCGTAATTATATGAAGTACGTGATGATACAAATTGTCGCGCACTGAACGAACCGACAATGTGAAGGCGCCCTTATTAAGGAATATTTCCACGGAACTTAATGTTTTCAGCAGCCCGCACAATTTAACCGAAATAACGGATAATCGCAGCAAGCAGCGGCGACCGAGATAAGCGCGATTGCATCTGCGGACGCCGAGAGGTGGGGGGGGGGGGGGGCGGAGCCCGTGATTACTCTCGCCATAGACAAAGGATAGTAGGGATAGGCTCCTAACGTCATGCAGCGTAAAAACTCGCTCAATACTTCTTATATTCTCTGGTACTACATTATATATTGATCTTTGTCTATTTACATATAATACATCTCTGGTACATTTCTAATCAGCGCCATGACTGCCAGACCTAGTGAAACCGTTATTAAACTAAGCTTGATTCAAAATGTTGCCCAGGCAGGCATGATGAAAACATTACGTTTAAACTATAGATTAAGTAATGTCATTGTAAATAAAACCATCATTGATGTGTTTGAAAAATGTTACGGCTTTTCACGCGGCGGGAAGAGACATTCTCCGACGTTTCGAGCTAATCATTCAGCCCGTTGTCAAGGACGCTTCCGCCACGTTCGTACGCAGCAGACGACGTCGTCGGAGAATGTCTCTTAACGCCGCGTGAAAAGCCGTAACATATTTCATACATGTCTAACGACCGCGCTAATTTACCATCATTGATATTCATTGGTTTCTATTTAATGTATTCTCAAATGTGAATGTGTTATCAATCTTTCCCTTATATCATTTATCTATGCTCTCGGCGCGGTTATCTGGCCCCACCCCCCCTCCTCCGCCGCAAACCGCTACCGGTCGAGCAACAACGTTAATGGAGCTTTTTGTAGTGCCGATATGAAGGTGTAAAAACAACTTAATGCCTTTCGGATGGAACGGTTGTGTTTTTCATTGACGGATTTAATTAAAGGCGCACAGCGGGGGCAGATTATTTACACGGCGATGAACACAAGACCGCTGTGTATGAGTGTGGAACTTTCTCTGAGCATGCGTGTAGGGCCTATATAGTCTACCACTTTGCGAAAAATCAAACTTGGCGTCCAATGTGTGTACGCACGGTGCGCGAGTTTCGCTCGCCCTCGGGTGAGCGAGAACGCACACTAAAACGAAACAATATTCGACCGAAAGGTTCGTTGTCTGCGTCTCGTCTACACGCTGGGTCCGGTCTGGTCTTGGATGGGTGACCATTCGACCGTTGAGAAAGGCTGGCCGTGGTTCGGATTCCACGTTAAGCTGTAGGTCCCCTTCCTTACTTACTAGGTGGTAGGGTTTATCCCGCCCGGGTTGGTACCATCGCATTGGATGAACGATGGTCGAAGCGGCACTGAAAATTGTCCGTGTTTTCCATCCAGTTCAATGTAGCCGTGCAATATAAGGAAGGTCCTGGCATGGCACCTAGTTCCCATGTGGTGTGTTGGGCTAATACCATGACAGCTCTTGTGGTATTAGCCATCCATGTCCAGTCACATAAAAAAAAAAAAAAAAAAAAATGTGCTAAAATGAGGCAAAAAAAATCCAACTTACCTTAAAAGAGTCGTGATAACTGTATCCATGCTCTTAATGTTTTACTTGGCTTTTGAAATGGATTGGATTCTAAATTATATTGTATAAATCTATAACTTTTTGTTTTAATTTTTTTAATATACTGGAAAATACTGACTAATAAACATCCGAGAAAAGTTTGTTTTCGAAAAGTCCGAGAAAATTGGAAAATGTCATGGCCTGGAAGACGATTTCGCAATTTTTTTTAAAGGCAGTTACCGTGCAATATTGTGTCTTGGCCAATGGACAAAGAATGCATTCATTCAAATTATCAAATCTTGGATATCCTGTAACATCACGACAGCCTTAAATAAAACGTCACTGCGCAGCTAAAAAGTCAACCTTAAAGTAAAAAACTAGTTTTATTAGTTCAGGGAAGGAGAATTCCTCAAAAAAAATGTAGTCCAGGACCCGTAAAATATCCTAATCATTCCCTCCTGCTTACAACTTATTTTTTCTTTTGAGTTCACAATTTGTCACGGGAGACGTGTTTAATTTGTTTAGTACTAACTTTTAATGGAAATCATATTTTACGTCAGAATCTATTAACATAGAATGAATATATGGTACCTCTACTTAATCCGTGACTTACATCAGAAACTAAATATTAATGTGCTGGCATCGATAAAATTGTGTGTACTAGTCTTACGTCCGAACCTTTTAATATGAATTTTATTTTCCCGTTTGTACATCAGAAGCACCATGGCTCACAATTCCAAAAAATGTCTCAGACAATAGTAGAATTTGCAAATATGTATGTTACTTGTAAAGTGGAAGGATACACGTGTCAGACTCGCACCGCAAGCTCGAGTGTCGGCGCGCGGCGGATGCGACGAGCGCTCGCGAGCGCTCGCGGCGCCGTCACTTCCGGCGCACAACATGGCGCGTGCGTTAGCTTCCGGGCGGCGGAGGGCGGGCGACGCGTCGACAACTCGCGTGGTGATATATCGCCCGCGGAACGCACTCGTGCGCGTACAGAACGCTGCCGGATTTGAACTGTTCTTGCAATCTTCCAGACCGAAAGTGTTTGCTTACTAGCGTGTTTCTTGTTTTAGTTTTATACTTCCGCATAATGGGACGGTTTAGTAAGGCTTGGAGTTTTGGTCACAAGAAACATATTTTTTTATTGATTGTTTTTGATTTTTGTTTGAACGTTTGTTGAAAGTTTGTTTTTTGTTTGAACGCGCTAATCTCTGGGACTTTGTCTCTAATCAGTCGGATTTGATAAATCCTTTTTTGCATATGATAGCTCAATTTTTGAGGAAGGGCTTGAGGTTGCATTTTACCTGGCTCCGCTAAGGTGATTGTTCACAACGAAATTAACCTCAACTAGTTATTTATAGTCCTTCAGTAACATCATAGACTAAGTGTGTAGGTATTAACATCACAGCTTAAGGTGGCCCAACCCGCTCATCTCCCCATACAAAAGGGAAAAGAAGATCACGCCCATATTTCTTGTCAGAGATCCAAAATTTTGCTCAAAATAGCTTTAGTTGATCGAACTAGATGTCTGATGACCATTGGCATTGTAAAATTGTGTTTGGTTTCTGAGTTATAAGGTCGGAAAGTTCGAAATTTTCGCGCGTTTTATACAATAACTTTGGAGGTGGATAACGCAACGATAAAGTGAGAACATCGTAAAAAGATTAGTTATCAGACATAGCTTATTTAATCAAGATTTATGATGTATTTGGTTTTTGTTAGATTTTTGACTACAGCGGTCGTGGTTTACTTTTAGCTATAAGTCGTTTTGAAATTAAAATTTTCGTAAATCTTACCAAATCATACACTATGCACATTGTCTTTTTTGTGGAGATGTTGCATCTTCCTCATCACGGAGCCTGTCTTATTCTTTGAAACAGAGAAGGTCCCAGAGCGCAACAGCACGGTTTTGTACCGTGCCCGCGAATGAGTTAGGCCCGCCGGGTTGGGCCACCTTAAGTTAAAAAACCGATAATGACAATTTTATTTGAAGTTTTCCTATGTATCGTGTTATTAACACATGGAAGGAATCGCTCTTTGAAAGAAACGCGATACAGCAACATAAATAATCGCTTGGAGAAGTCAAAACGAATAAAGCCGACAACGAAGAGATAAAAAGGCCGTAAAAGAAAGAAAATAAATTATTCGTTTTCACAAACGTATTCCGTCTCCCATCTCCCGTGCGTGATAATCTACAAACACGTGAATAAATACCCAGGCGTACACAAGTTTCACATAAATAATTCTTTGCCATTTGGAACATGCTTAAACGACCAATAAAACAACAGTTCAGGGGCTTACCATGGTGAATTAACTCGCCGGGTGAGCAAGCGGGTGAGTGATAAAATCTGACGATAGTTGCCTTTCATACCACGCTAACTCGTAAATTTCCGTTCACTTGGCCATATAAAATAATACATTGTTTGACAGAATGTTACGAAATACAACTAAATGTTCGATATACATAATTACTCACTTGTCTGTTCACCCGTCTAGTTAGTTTACCATGGTAAGCCCCAGGCTTTATTCAATAGCTTGACTGTCCTAAGTCGCGTCTTTTAATGTCGTTGCACCGGAAAGAGAGAAAATTAAATATTCCTAACGTAATAACGTCGATCTTGACGTAAATAGGTTTTAGGGATTCGGTCCAACGTCATTACTAGAACCAAATAGTATATTTTTTTAATAAAATATAATATCTTATTAAGAATATCTTATTATTCTGAGAATAAACATATTTTTTTACACATCTCGGATGTTATAATATCCCAAGCTAGATCAAATACACCTACTTTTTAAGAAACTGAGCACGGATGGCTAAAATCAAAACAACTGTCATGTTATTAGCAATGCATTCCCGAAGGGAAAATACGGATGTATTTTAATTGCCGCTTCGATCATCTGTCATCCCCGGGAGGGCTTTACCTACATAGTAGGAAAGGAGATCGACATTTTACATGGATTGCGATCTACCGGATCCCGCACTCGTGACGAAATGCAATTATCCAACTCAAAAAGAAAAAGAAAGTGGTTCACGCACGTGACGCAATTGAACAAACGATTTCTCGATTGGGAGGTAAAGCCCCAAGTCCTTAGCTATGCGCCGCTCAAATATACAATACTTCTACTTACATAAGAATCGCAGACATTTTTAAAAGATACATTTATTTTAAAGCATTTTTATTAATTACCGGTAATAACATTTTATTTATGCAAAAAATAATACCCCGCCCCGCTGTTCAAACGGAGCATTATTTTGCGAAACTTATTATCCTTCCAGCATAGTTTACTTTGAATAAAGAGAGTAAATGTATTATTATTTTTCCTTTCGAGCGGTACGTAGCTGAGGGGCGGGCGGACTTGCCTTCCATCCCAGAGGTCTGGGTTGAAATCCCAGTTCCGCTCATGAACCACTTTCTTTCTCTTTCTGAGTTGGATGTAAGTGTATGTCGTTACGAATGCGAGCTTTTGCACGGTTCGGAACCCATGTAGCCCTGTAGCTCCCCTTCCTCTACTAAGCGGTAGGGTTAGCCGCCCGGGTTGATATCATCGCATTGGATGAAAATATGGTTGAAGCGGTAATTAAAAATTGTTTTCTGTCTTTCCACACAATGCTTTTCATTCAGTTAAATGTAGCCGTGCTCATATAGAGAAGGTCCTGGCAAGGCACCTAATTCCTTCAGGAATGCAGTACGTTGGGCTACTATCATGACGGTAGTTGTGTGGTATTAGCCATTCATGTCAGGTTCCCTAAAAAAATTAGGTGTGGTTTAAGCTATCCATTTCCAGTCACATTAAAGAATCACAATGTTTGTAAAATATTCCCATTCAACATTTCGAACGCAGAGGCCGTGATTGTGCCAACTGACTGCTTGCACAAAACAGATTCATGTTTGCTGAGCTGCAATAATTACATTTCCATTCCACATGAAATTTACGAACCATTAAGGCTGAAATTAAACCTAACATACAATAATTGCAGCAATTTCGCTAAAATCAGACAGAAATACTTTCATTCTAAGTGCAATGAAGAGAGTGCACCGAAGCAATTCGTTTATTTTGTGCAATGGTCAGGGCGCATCAGCACCGTATATGGAAACAGGTTATTTAATTTAAAACAGCCTTTCGGCAGGCGACGTAATTTCTCATTGTTTAAGCTTTGTTACATAGTTTTGGCAATCAAAGCGCTCATTCGATGAGCAAATTCTTATACGTTTTTTATCGTGCGTCATGCTTTAATAAAGCAAGCTCCAACTTGGCGAAATATTTTATACGCCATTTGATAGTAAGACCATTTTTGAATAACAGATTGCTAATGACACTTACCGTAAACATGTTAAACATGTTTGACGTAACACAATTTCAAAAAGATTGCTAACTCCTCGCCGCCTTCATTTTCAACGTATCCTTAAGGGCAGATTTTTTAATGGTCCGATAAACAGCCAGATTCGACGGATTAATTTACGCTTTTGCTTATCCATCCGATATAGTAAGTCCATACGTTTATTAGTAAAATTATAGTCCGATAATTGTGATAGACGATATAATTGTCCGTAAACGTACTAAAACGTGTAAACGACTATCCGTCTTTTGACAAAGGTGAATTTGTAATATCAGTCTGATAAGTACTATCTGACGATTGAAAAATCAGCGCTAAGTCTTAGTTTTACCAATTTAGTAATTTTGAGTATTCATCCGGACGATTGCGCCTGCAGCGAAGATGGCGGTTCATAACAGTGGTGACGTGTGGCAGAAGAGGGCTGCCCTTTGGGGGAGCGGCGTGAGTGTATGCATGCATGAGTATATGTACAACTCGTGGTGTAAAAGCTAGAGGACTTGCCTTTTATGTGAGAGGTAATGCGTTCAAATTCTCGCCCGGACATGCACCACTGTCTTTCTCTTTCTGAGTTGGATAAGTGCATCTCTGATTCACCTGATCAGGTGCATATGACATGAACGGCTAATACTACACAAGCTTTGTTTTGATTAAGTAAGCAGGCCTCAGTGGCCCAGTGGCGCGACACTTCGGCGATCGCTCTCCGAAGTTAAGCAACGCTGGGTCCGGTCTGGTCTTGGATGGGTGACCATTCGACCGTTAAGAGAGCCTGGCCGTGGTTCGGATTCCACTTTAAACTGTAGGTCCCCTTCCTTACTTACTAGGTGGTAGGGTTCATCCCGCCCGGGTTGGTACCATCGCATTGGATGAACGATGGTCGAAGCGGCAATGAAAATTGTCCGTGTTTTCCATCCAGTTCAATGTAGCCGTGCAATATAAGGAAGGTCCTGGCATGGCACCTAGTTCCCATGTGGTGTGTTGGGCTAATACCATGACAGAAGGTGTGGTATTAGCCATCCATGTCCAGTCACATAAAAAAAGGCAGGGTTAAATGTAACGTTTTTTTCGGTAATTATCGACTTGTTTCCCATTCGGAAAGTTAGTTTCGACAGCAAGAATCTCCCGAGCGGGACGGTGCGGAGTCGACCCAGCGGCGAGAGGTCTCGGAAAGTCGTCGCCGAGGATTCGCAACAAATTGCTGAGGCGGCGGGCTCGGAATTGTTTTTAAATTTCGTTAGATGAAGTTTGCACATCCCTGCTCCGAGAGAAGGTTGCGGAATAACGTTGTCAAAGTGCGGATCGCGGTGGAAGTGTGATAGTTTTCCGTGAACGAATGTTTTTGTAATTTTGACATTGATAAGTTACACTATGGTTGGCGAAAGAATACCGATTTGGCCAAGGAAGTCGGAAAATTAAATTTACATAATAATCTGGGTTACAGTTAATAATTTTCTATGTTAATTTTTTTACGTTTACGTAGTAAGCTAAGTAAGCTGTAATAAATAATATGTCGAACAACAGTGAAAATCTAAACAAACATATTTCCTATGTGTGTATTCATAATTTAGACATACAATGCATAAGTTATGCGCAAGTAAGTTAAGCTGTATACGTTTTTTGTTGCACCCTGACTTTCTTTCGTTCTTTTAAAAACATATTTCTCAGATGTCAAGTCTCATTTTCAAATTTAAGTTTGGTTCCAAAAGGACGGTAAGATAGCTCAAAAAGGCTTTTCATCAATAAGTAAGAAAACAAATTATAATTCAGTACATTCATAAGGACTTTCTTCAATTTCTTATGGAAGAATATTATATATTCCTCGTCGATATTTAGCTGCGGTGTTATGTATCTAAACCATTTAAAAAATAAAGCAAGAGCCACGTCCATATATTGTGGTCCCAACCACCGACAACCACAAGAAATCGAGAAACAAATAATAGGGAACGAAATCTTTCCCCACCGCCTCACAACTACATACGAGAATCGCCCTGTCTGCCTCTTGCATCAAGAACTACTATGTCATGGCAGCCTTTAAAGGTGTACAAACGAGCCGTGGTCGCAGATCCACGGTGAGATTGAATTGCCCCTAGGACAGATCGAGAGGAAATCAATCTTAGCTTCCCATACACCGCTCCGGTATCGATAGTCGGTAATGTAATAATAGGAGGTGTTTTCCTCGGTCCATCAATAAATGTGTAAGAATTGCCGGATATCCATCAACTCTGTACATTCTTTGTGAGGTTTAGCTGCCTATGTAGGTCCGTAAACAGTTTTCTTGAGGGGACCCATACGCGTTGAATAGTTAAGACGAATATGTAGACCAACATTTTTTCCGATTATTTTCAAAAATCGAGCTTCATAGATGACGCTCTATAGCTTCAATTTAATTATTTAAGAAGTTAATAAAATACATTTGTGATCAATTAAATCCAACCAGCATGATGTAAACTAAATCTCAGTTAAATTTCAAACAACACTCCGAATAAGAACGTCTAAATTCATAGCAAGAGATTGTTGTTCCAGTAGCGATATCAGTTGCGGGTGCTGGCTCCAACCGGTGCTATAAATAAGGCTTATCGCAACGTAGCCCCCGTCGACACGTCCTTCCTCCGTCGTGCCTGGCGATAGAGTGCCGCACGCTGCACGCCCCACGCCACACGCCACACAAATACCTCCCCTCTCCTCACGCTTCTCTGCCCCGCCCGCGCCGTGTACAAAACAATACAAACTACCCGCACGTTGGCGAATATTTAATAACTTGCTTCGGCCAGTTTGCAACATGATTAATTAAAAATTTAGAGGGCTCTTATTCTGTTTTTTCTCCAGTTTACATGGGGAGAATTAAATTTACCCAAATATTTAAGAAATCTTGGCACTGTAGTGATGGCAGAAAAAAAATGGTAATTCGTGATTTTAAATAATATATTCATTTATTTGCTTGTGATTTCGTTTAATGTGTGACTGTGCTATCTTCCATTGATAATAAACTTTTACTAGTTTATATAACTTTTTCCATTTATTCACTAATTAATAAAATAATACAGACAGTCGTAAACCGAATTGTTTGCCTCTGGAGCTAGATTTTTCGGAAGCCTAAGTTACTCGACGCCGCTAACATTAGATTAGTTAACTAGACCGTACATCCTCGCACTAACAATGCTAACGAGACGGCTGTCGGGGGTACAGCCGCAGAAGTGCGACCTCGCCTCGCTGCCTCATCCGCTGTTCCGTGACAGAAGCCGACGCTTCCGGAAGCGGGTCACGCGTGTGCCGGTAGCGTGTCTCTTATATTTGATATTATATTTGACGATGGAAAATATAAAAAAACCGCATATATATATGCACGTTCATAGAATGATGTATACGAACATATGAAGTACAAGAACTGAAAATAAGACTGTTTCGTGAACGCAGAAACGTCCATATCTGAACTTGAAAAAAATCGTTGCATAAAGATTACTTCAAGATACTTGGAGCACGATAAACGCTTGTCACCTCAGAGGTGCATCCACATCACAGCGAATATTATATTAAGTGACAACCGACAAGGCGTTTTCAAAACTAAGATTACGATATAAATTATTGTCATTTTACTGTCGATAAAAAATGCAGTCACTTTCACTTCAAATAATAAACTTAACGGAATACATCTTTGTAACTATAAACTGTAAACATTTTAATGCTGTTTGTCCTTTTTATTCAGCAACTGGGAACATGTATGTGTAATATTAGCTGAGGTGCCCGGCTCCGCTCGGGTCAATATCTAGACAACAGCACCACCTACCAGGTCCAATAGTAAATATAAATCGTTCAGGGAATCACCCGAACAAACACACAAATTTTCATCGAAATCGGTCCAGCCGTTTAGGAGGAGTTAGGTCAAAAACACACGTACAGAAGAATTATAAATGTAAGGATGATAGGATGGTAACACTCAGTTGCGCGTATGTGTGCCAATTAGTTGTGAGGTCAGCTTAAGCGGTACGTTTTGAACCCGGTCAATCCGTGCCTGGCTCGCTGCAATGTGGATGGACCTTAAAGTAGGTGGGGCGGGTAGTAAAGTTAGTTTTTACGAGCAGTTTAGACGAGAACGGACGTTTTTCCAGGCGGCTGGCGACGCAAACTGCGCGATAGAGACGTTACCTCGCGCGAATATGAAATATCATGGCCGGCATTAAGCAGCGATTTATTCATACGGGCCTGGCGGCGGCGGCAAACAACTCCACCGGGTTTTTCAGTGTATTATTCCCCTATTTGACCGCTTTGCTTCCTTTTCGAGGAGCGTCAAAAGTGTTTGCTCAACGTGCGGCGACCAAAAACTGATGGCTTCGCGGATTGTCGCCTAGGTTTGAAACTTGGCAAGGCTCAGTGAAGGAAAATGAACATTCAAAAATAAAATGAACTTTTGTATTAAGCAAGTACGTCGATTTTTAAGTAATGAGCGAGTATGTCGCCCATAAGTTATTAGTTATAGAGCAGATGGCAGACGTGTTAGACGCACTGGCCGCGAAAGGGTAAGCAATTACGTCGATTTGTAAGTAATGAGCGAGTATGTCGGCAATAAGTTATTGGTTATAGAGCAGATGGCGAAATTGTTGGACGCATAGTTCGTGTAAGGCTTGCTTGCTGGTTCGGGGCCAGGTTGCTGCAGGTGCAGATGCTCCCGAAACTTTTTTTTCCAGCTTTCTTTTTTATTTTATTCATGTCTTTCTGCTTCGCGGTCGATTTTACATAAGCATTCATAGAACGGTATTCCATAGTAGATATCAGGACAGGAAGATTTATGAAACAATAGCGTTTCTTACGGGCGCTCTAGCCATAACTGTCCTATACAATCGTACTTTCGTTACTTTACTTTTTTATCAAAAAGTTGAAACTTTAAAAACCCCACAATATTTACACATGCCTCATAACTTTTTCCGGCCATTATTGGTAATTTGAAAATATGTGCAAACAATTACATATTGCAAATATGTTTAGCTCTTCAAATAAGTAAATGTTTATAAAATATTTTGCTACAGCACTGCTCCGATTAAACACATTAAGCTTTCATCAAACCACGTCGCACCAGAACATTCCCACCCGCCACTTCCCTTTGAAACTGTCCAACCCCTATTTGCATATCAGATTTTCGTCCGACCTCGTGTTTTGTGGCCGCTATAAACATTGATTTGGTATCGCCTGATTTATTAGGTAGGTCTTTTTGCAGGATACATTATCGCAGAGCCGGTTATGTTGTCGGGCAACACTAGCTCTGGGGGAGCCGGTGCTGCTTCTCTTACGCCCGGTTCCACCACCTCCAGCTACAAAAAATATCATACAAAAGATAACAAAAGTTATCTTTCAGTTACATCATACAAATATTGCATGTAGCCGAAAGTTAACCATCGGATTTAAGGTAACTGGAGGTGGTGAAAACAGGGGTTAATCAACCGGAAGCGGATGTCAAATATTCCACCAATTAGAGAGCAGACGATATAACTTCAACGCTCTGATTATTGGAGAATTAGTCGAGATTATTACTTTTTTGGGGGACCTGCCTATTCGCCATCCATGTGTAAGGGCGTTATCATGGTAAAATCTCATTTTCAAAAATTCCTTATTTTTAAATCAAAAACGTGATGGAACATTCGCTGAGAAGAAATCAATTCAGTTTTTCGAAAGTTTAAAAATTGGGATTTTTTGTGTAACGAGATATATACCACATTATTACCGTCATGATATTAGCCCATTACACCACGTTCCCGAAAAAAATTGGTACCATGCCAGTACCTTCCCCTTACGAGCACGGCTAATTTGAGTTAGATGGAAAACACTTACACAATTTTGAATGTCGTTCCGACCATCTGTCACCTAATGCGATGGTGCCTGGACGGGTTTAAACCTTGCCACCTAGTGGCGGAAGTGTACCTCAAATGTATGTTTATAGCTAAATGGAATTCTTCAAAGCAGAAAGAGAAAGAAAGTGGTGGACGAATGGGCCTGGATTTGAAGTAAGTCTACACGTTCCTGAGTTACGAACCAATCTATTAGCCACGCATTTCCAATGTCATAAAACACCCCTATGATGCCACCAACTTTATTCAAAAAACCGGCCAAGTGCGAGTCGGACTCGAACACGAAGGGTTCCGTACCATCGTACATGATTTAACACCAAAAATAAAGTTTTTTGTATCGGGGCCCCATTTATTTCTTATTATTATTTAAATTTACTTATATCATTTATTATTATAGCGGCAAAATAAATACACACTCAATTTTAGCTGCCTATCTATTCCGGTTCATGTGATACAGCCCTGTGACAGACGGACGGACGGACGGACACCGAATGCTTAGTAATAGTGTTCCGTTGGCACCCTTTTGGTACGGAACCCTAAAAACGGTGAGAAACATTCGCTGAGACGAAATGAATTCTTAGTACATTTAAAAACTGGGTTTTAATGTGATCGACAGGTTGGATTGTTTAGTCTAACTCTATTTGCCAGTGCGATTTGTATCGCGCGGGGACCCCAGACCTTCCAGGGGTCTGGATAAATTCGAGGGAAACATTAAATTGTGAGGACGAGAATTCACAAACAAAGAAAGGGAAAAATAAAGTTAACTCAACATTAAACTTTGTACCCTTCTTATTTTCTTATGTAAGGACGCGTTCCGATTTCGGTTGACAAAAATTTTATATAATATTAAAGGCTTTATTAAGGCTGGTTTATCGTATCAATAATAACTAAAAGGCAACAAAAATATATGCATAAGTAATTTATGCAAACCTTTCTTACTCTCACCTACTCCTCTATGATTTTTATCTAATAACGAAACTACCAATATTATCACAATTAAATTTCAAAATGTGCCATTAAAAATATAATTTCTCAATTATAACTGCAATAGCCAGTCAACTGAGGTCTAGCTATAATTTAGAGATAAAACTGTAAGTCGCTGGTTCTTTGTGTTCTCAAATTAGACAAATATATTCATAGAAAAAGTTTGAACAAAGAATATGAGCGTTCTATATTTACCGTTATAGTTTTCAAATATACATATTAGTAGGTATGCAGATTACAGTATTTAACGGGATAGAAGGAAAATGAAACGCGTACTTGTTAACTGATCAGAAGCAACTGGTTTTTTATTACACGACGGGTAGGTATCGAAATCCATGCGCGCTCACGCATACACACACATATATACTACACAGCTAGACCATTTTTCGTCTTTTTAAATTTCAAAATAAGAAGTAGTTATTTTTAAAAATAATAAAATGTGGTTTCACTTACGACCTTATGGAACTGAGTGCGTTTAAGTGTTATCAAGCTCTTCAAAAGGAATTCGTTGCTAAGATAATGTACGACCGAAGCATGTTTCGGAACGCGGGCGAGCGATCGCGTCTGGAGTTTGGAGCGAGAGGTGTCCGGAGCAATCGTGCGTCCAAATTTAGACAGCGCCAAGTTCGTTCTATCAATCAAAACTTAAAATATGTCGCGACCCTTTTTGAAGAGGCTCAAGTTATAACCGGTTTTGGGATTCAATTTTGTATCTTGGTGGTACTTGCTTACGTTGTTTCGACTAGCATACGAAATCGAACGACTTTTCGATTTTGGTGCAAAATTTCGAGTCAGCAGAGAACATTGACAGAGCGATTGAATCTATCATCACAATACACAAAGTTCTAATCACAATACAGTTACAACAAATACAACAAAATAAGATAAGTGGCATGATTTGGAGCCAGCATTAGAACTACTTTTATTCCGGGATGTCAGGACATTTTTGGTTACGATAAGGTATATAGCAGAATCTGGGTTCACAGGGACCAACCCTCTGATGCTAAATATGCCAGCGCCAAGTCGTTGCGTTAGCTAGATTGCCCATACAAAATTGATGTTGGTACGTACATGCTGATTTTACTGATTGTCTGAACATATGATACCTATTGATTATTCAACAATAACCAATCAGTTTTTTTAAATTAAATACTTAAAGATACATAAATGTATTACTAAGGAATGATGTATTGATACTTTCAAGCTTCGTTATTTGCTGCCATTTACCTTATATATATTTTTTGTCCCGATAACTAAATTTTTGGGCGCCTTATCTTGGTAACGCAACCACTTGGCACAAGCAGACCGACATATTAAGCTTCAAAATGTTAGTCTTTATCCCGTGGAATCAGTTTCAGCCATTTACGTTATCGTTAACTTTTTGTCGCGACCCCTAGACTATTTGAGATGATGTTATGTGTGCATGGTTTTCGAACTCTTTGATCGCATAAAATTTCATTGAAACTTTTAAAACTAAAATAATTTACGTTATTAGTAAAAATAGGACATTTCATCTGCGAAAGGAAAGCGAAATATCTGCAACCATAAAAATGTGCAAGCAATCAGAAAAGCAATCTCTCAAAATAGTTTCTGATGAATTCTTAGTGAACTTAAAGCAAGTGGGCGCGCGGCCAAGCCCACGACTGCACCCATACTAGTTAACGTGAAAATTGGAATGCAAATGGAAAAAATGCTGTTGACAGAGGTGTACCTGGCCTGGCATCCCCAGGTGCAGGCGTACAATGAAAACTGCAGGCGGGACCCTTCCAATATGAAAACGAATTCAAGCGTCGACGTTACGGTCATTGTTTTCGCAGCCAAATGCCAAAAAAGGATCCTTAAAATATAGTCCTGTCAATACGTATATCACAGCCATTTTACTCTGAGACTATTGGCACTACATATGAAATTGGGAAGGAATGTGTTTTGCATGAACCGGTATACAATGGTGTGAAATAAGGATTTAAAAAGTTGGGTTGACCGTCTGTATGGTGCGCTGAGGGATCCAAGCGAACATACGCGTGTGGGATATTGTTAAATAGGCCCTTCACCATGTTTGGTCAAACTATCGGCTACTACACAGTGAAACAATTTATTATTATGTACGCGTGTTATTACTCCAAAATATTTTCATGTCAGTTGACGTCAGGCGTCGGAGGCTGAGGCAGCTAACAGCGAATGAAAAGGTTTTTTTATGTTACTGTAATGGATCGCTTATACCTACTGTCATGGCATTAGCCCAATACAGTGCATAGGAACTAGGTGCCTTTTCATGACCTTCTTTGTGCCCTGTTTTGAAATGGACGGAAAACACGGAAAATTTTCATTACAGTTTCGATTATCGTTAACAATGGGATAGTACCAACCTGGGCGGGATTAACCCTACCACTTAATAAAAAATTAAGAAGGATTCCAGTTTTACGTGGAATCCGAACTATGAACGACGAATCGGGAAACGGAAAAAAAAGCAGTATGCCCACCGCCATAGTATTATTTTTATGATCCAGAACCCACACGGCAGGATAGCTTACATTTGACAACTGACGCTAATTGTAACATTGCCCGAGTTATTTACCATCTATTAACCGGAAAAATTATACAAATATTTTACACTCAATGAAAGAATTACTTTAAAAAACCTTAAAAGAATGTCGTCTACTTCGAATCTCTACTTCATGTTACTGTTTTAATGCAGTTTATCTTTTACTGTCGTACTTTCAATAATAAAAACGTCGCTGCGGTTAAGACAGTGCCGCTTAACAGCAGGCCGACAGTGTCGTTGCCAACTAGCAATGCATTACATTTTACAGGAGTAGAAAGAGTGCTTTCTAGGCAATATTGCCCTCGATTTTCTAGACCGCGCGCACGGCAGCCAGACGACGACACTACATACCAGCGCGTAAAGGCACTATTACAGTGGCTTGTAATACGAGGGGCATGCATCGCGCTGGGAGCATCTCGGCGGATTACTCGGGTGACATCGAGGCTTTATTCGGTCGTATTCGCTGCAGCCCGCGACTGCCGCCACCCGGCGGTAGATTAAGGAGATTCGAGGAATATTCCCCGCGCAGCGACTACAATACGGGCCAATAAAGATACAGCCTTGGCGAGGGTCGCTCTTTCCGAATCGAATTAAACTCCGCGACTTTCTGTATATTGTAGGAATCATAAAATAAACATACAATCCGCCAAGGAAAATAAGCTAGCCTTTGTAATGAAAATTCGTACGGAATTGTTATAACATTTCAGCCTTTTCGTCTCGAAATTTCGTCGTCCGTCAGAGTTAATACAACCCCGAACTGTGTGCGTGATGCTTATTCAGCACACAGGTTCAACACATTTTCTATGAGTCCGCAACGAAATGTGTGTTTCGTGTATTCTGGACAAAGCTAAACAAGAATACTTCTACCGTGCCGAAACGTCTCTGGGATTGTAAAGACGAGTGGCGTCTGCGAAAACAGTGCTTTCAATGACGGAAAGCAAATTGTGAGCGATATTACCCACTCGGCTCGCGATCGACTGAGATGGGAATTCGCGTCTCGACTACGACGAGATGAACAAACAGTTATTCTCTCAACGAGTCTGTTTTATTATGGCAGTGTTCCATCTTGAATATTTGACGCTAAACCGCGCCGAGAATGAATCAAATATCATTCGACAGGATAGGTAAAGGGTGCTTGTATTCGTGTAACGAGCTTAAGTTGACGGTAAGGCAAACAATGATATTTAAAATACCGTACAATATTTAACACAAAAAAAAACACGTTATTTGTATGGGGTCCCCCTTTTATTTTGATTATTTGTTAATTTCACCTATTTTTTTGTTATAGCGGCAAGATAAATACACACTCTGTGAAAATTTCAGCTGCCTACCTATAACGGTTCAAGAGATACAGCCCTGTGACAGACGGACGAACGGACGAACGGACGGACGGACAGCGGAGGCATAGTATTAGGATTCCGTTGGCACCCTTTGGGTACGGAACTCTAAAAAGGTAAGGTTATCTTATGTATTTGTTATTAAAACCATCCGAGCTTGATTAGTAAAATTGTCCAATTAAACATTTAAACCGAACCGTTGTTGTCTTGAAAATATTCGTGCTGACTTAAACCTGCGCTGCTCTTTGGCTGTGAACACGTTAATTCCACTCCAAAAAACTTTAATTGAGATATATTAAGCACGTACATGCACAATTAAGAGTTCATTCGTGATCATCGTTAATTGAACAGGTCCATTAAATTTATTCGAACGAAATAAATGACATTAAACGCGACCCGCTCCCTTTAGAGTGCAGCCGAACGTAAAAAGTTGTTTGAAAACATTTTTAAAGCGAAACTTTAGTAAATCAAACAAAATGGCGGGCACTCGTTAAAAGTGCCCTCCGGCGAGATCGCCGCTTTAAAATGTTTGTCTTCGGAATCTACCGAGCGCCGGCGAGCTTCGAGGGTCCGTCCTGAAAACTGCAGGAGACTTTCAGCGGAGCATACGGACCGATGCTTCTGATACATTAAGTTGATACAGCTTTCCCTGACACTCCTGCCAAATGTGAAATATTAAATGTCATTAGTAATTGTTTGGCGTCTGTTTATATCAATCAAGTTTTTTAAGTTCGTCGCATTTCAAAATGGAAAAAAATGTTGAACAAAGAATTTGTTTGAAGTTTTGTGTTTCCAACGAAATCTCTTGTGCTGATGCATTCAAAATGCTACAAAAAGCCTACGGGGACTCTGCTCTCTCAAAAACAAGAGTATACGAGTGGTATTCGTCGTTCAAAAATGGTCTCAAAGAAGTTGACGATGCACCTCGTCGTGGACGCCCTTCAACATCAACTACCGATGATAACGTCGAAAAAGTTCAAGAACTCGTACTCGAAAATCGTCAAACAGTCAATAAGGTGTACAACCTTGCCGTAATTAAGCGTTTGAGAGATGCTGTGCGTGGAAAACGACCGCAATTGTGGCAAAACAACTCATGGATCTTGCACCATGACAATGCTCCGTCTCACAAAGCGCGCATCGTGACCGATTATTTGACCAAACATACTGTAAATACAATCCAACAGGCACCGTATTCTCCGGATATTGTATTTGTATTGTTGTATTGTTTATTCATCATCCATAGACAGTACACTGCACTCGGATTTGTCATATTTTAGCATTGGCCAGTTCAGCAAAACAAAACACAGCGAAGAAGAACTGGAAAGAAACTCCGCTGTTTTTTTTTTTCAACGTCCACTTAGTCTAAGTTTACAAAAGTGTTTGTCAATTATTTTAACAAAAACATAGGTAAAACACTAAATTCACATGAATACACAAAAATTTACAATCCATGCCGTATGCAACAGTTCATGACAAATATCATTTTATTTGCAAAGACAATCCCCTCCAACTAATATGTTGCCAATTGGAGCAGGCCAGTCCCCACAAACAGCACCCGTTCACGAGCATCACGCCGGGCACAGCCATTACCTCTTTCAACCATATTTTAGGGAAAGAGATAACCTGAGCCAAGCGTCACCGTAAGCAAGGACCTTTAAGCGATGCACTGCTCCAGTGGCAACACAACACTGTGAAACACTTGCACATTAGGTTTTAATACTATGAGTTTTGTCATAAACTACTACTGTCAGCTGATCACATAGTTACATATCCCTTTAAATGCTACCACCTACAGACAATTAAGAGTATAATGGTTTGAGAGCATCCCTATCAATAAAGTAATAATAGATTCCTATATGAGATTTTGACCAATACCGAGAAACTATGGCACCATGTGACTTTTTCCTGTTCTCAAAACTTAAATTACCTCTTCGTGGAAAGAGATTTTCGAGCATCGATGAAATAAAAGAAAATGCGACGAAGGCATTGAAAGCCATTCCTTCACCGGACTATCAAAAGTGTATGGAAGAATGGGTTAAGCGTTGGCGTATGTGCATCGCTTCAGACGGTTGTTATTTTGAAGGTGATAAAATAAATGTATCCGAAAATGAACACAATTTTTTTTATTTATTAATTCCCGGAATTTTTTGATCATAGTATGTATATCCTTAAATAGGTGGTGCTTTTCACGACTATTCCAATTCACTTGGCAGTTAAATGATTTAAGCGTTCTTTGGGTGTTTAAAATGTTGCATGATATTGGCTTACCACAGTTATTTTCCACGGTTCTAGTAGCCGCGGGTAGGTAACCAATTTTGCTGCCTACCCAAAGCCAGTTTTACAACCTTCGCAGCCGCTCGTGTGCACTTATCTTAAAAAAAATACTGCCGTGTTAATTGGGACCGTGGTTTTAATATTATAAGTAAACTACGTTTGTATGAGGAACGTAATTATACTGATGCTTACGCCTTAATGCCTTCAACTTACACAGTGTCTAAGCACCTTGATCTGCGCTGCGGTCATTGATTTTAAAGATTTAAATTACATACATATCATTCAAACGATTCTTAGTATGTTTCCTGGCGCGATGCGTCGTACTGGGCCGACATGCTTCGCATCCGACGCCTGGTAACGTAGCTCCGGGGCACTGAAGTTGTCCTTATACATCCGGCGTTGGAGGTAAACCGTAAATTCGACAGATAGTATCTACTTTTATTAAAACTGTTTCAATTAACCAAGGAACAGGCGGTAAGAGGTTGGCGGTAGTGCGGAGGCGGTCAGTCGAGAGCGGATCAGAGAAAGAGACCACTCTAACCAGCTGTGCCGCCAGAGTTGTTAAGTCTCTGATTAGCTCGATACATAACAACTTGCGAGTGCTCTCAACCGGGGCGAAAATAGAGGTGTGCCCAAATCCGTCTTCAGGCCGTGGGAAGGTACCACGGAGGGTTGGGGAGGTAAAATTGGCCAGGTGCACGTAAATTGTACTGGGGCCCGGCCACTCACGCAGACCGGCGCCGGGTCGATTAGGGGTATTAGGGGCCTTTCGATTATGCAAAGAAATCAAATACAATTGAGTACTAGAAATGGGTTTTTTTCCTCAAAAGAAAACTCGTTAGATCTAAGGATTAAGTATCATGTTGTGTTTATCCATTACTGGCGATAGTTTCAGTTTATTTTTATTCCCAATATTTGTAATACTAACCTAACCTAACCTAACCTAACCTAAAAAAATCGTGCGATGGTATCATCGCACGTTGTGCCCATAACATTTGGGATAGGCACCTACGAGAGCCTCCACCGAAAAATGGAAGAAAATTACACGATCTAGAGCGCATTTAAGGCTATTTAGAATATACATATTGTTGTTTCGATATGTTATTTACGATGACCAAAGAAAATTATCCATGCATTGAGTAGATTATGTTGAAATCTAAAAGAAAGTATTTATAATAAGTATTATAAGTATAAGAAGGTTATGCTACGACATCAGAAAATAATTAAAATGTTCGAAAAAATGTTAGTCTGGATATTCGTCCGAAGCAAGATTCCAACCTGCGATCTTTTGATTACGTGTTCACCGCTGAGCTATCCCAACAAAATTACGTCGGCCAAAGAATTTCTCGGTTATATTCGAATCGACCCAATGCTTCCCCTTTCAAACTGAAGATGACGGTAATGTCGCAATCACCAAAAATACTAATGCCAAGTTTTTTTTTGTGTATGGTAATCTTAAGCCCAATGATATCAAATTGATAGAAAAAATTGTCCAAAGAATATTTTTTTCTAATATTGTCAGAATGTTTACTGCATGTTGCTACATTCGCCCAGAATCAAATTTTTAAAATTATTATTTTAGAAACATTCAACGGTTTAGGCGTTGCATAAAATGAGCTGTAGCAGCAATGAACTTTTATCTCGATGTCTGCCTTCAAGCATTAAGATTCTGGAATACTTAAATTTTGAACAATGCAACATTAAACTGTCTCACCTTTTTCAACCTTTGCGCCATCAGCTGGGTAACGATAAGAAAATAACGATTAAACCTGAAGAGGCGATACAAAACAATATCGGAGTTCAAACAACCAGCTTCGCCGTACAAGGTGGGACACTCGACGCTCGCGACACAACATTCACAAGCGACGCTCGGCGCGGCGCGCGGCACGCAGTAGCGAACGACGCGACAGCCACGGTTGGTCAGTCAGCCACATACTCGGCACACGAACGAGAAAAACGCCAGTAAAATGAATCAACCTCAATGGGGAGGACGGCTGCCAAATTTTACCACCAGATGGCGCCACATGAACTATGCCACGGTTTAATTTCAAGGTTATAGGTTGTTGACCAATCTAACTGATTTAATATGAATAACCACCTTGAAATACACGTACAATGTGATTGCCTGTGATTCGCTAGTAAACATAACCCCTACGTGATAGCTTGGCATAGTTTTATGTGGCGCCATCTGATGGGCTAATATGACGGTGCATGAGGTTTAGTCATCCATGTATTAAAATAATAACTTCAGGCGAGTAAAAACGATAAACTCGCCACTCAATAGAGGAGCTTTCTGTGCGTGAGTTAAGCGGCCGTCATTACGGTGGATGAGGTTTATCCATTCATGTCCAGTTATATAAAAAAAGAACTACAAACAGGGGAGTAATGAAGATAAATCTTCCCACTGAATAGAAGAGTCCATCTCATATTTTCTGCTCTCTATTGATTGCGTTTTATGACTATTTTGTAGGGTTCCGTACCCAAAGGGTGAAAACGGAACCCTATTACTAAGCCTCCGCTGTCCGTCCGTCCGTTACAGGGTGGACATCATCAACCGTTAGAGGTATGCAGCTGACATTTTCACAGAGTGTGTATTTATTTTGCCGCTATAACAACAAACAAAAAACGTGATTTTTTTGTGTTTAATCTTATACGATGGTACGGAACCCTTCGTGTGCGAGTCCGACTCGCACTTGGCCGGTTTTAGCTGAGTTTAGCCATCCATGTCCAGTTATATAAGACAAATAACTTTCTAAAATTATAAACCCCGCCACTGATTTGTCGATACTGCAGGAAGTCTAAGATGGTCAACCGCAAATAAGTGCTTACTTATAAGGATTTATTCATATCAACACGTGTCAGGCAGGAACTATGTATATCTATTTACTGCCGAACTACCTTGCATGTTAACGTACGAAACTACTAGATTAGAGGAGTTGTTCAATGTGATTCCATCATTCTAGTTTTATTTCAGTTATATATGTGGACTGCGTGGAATCAAAAACGTAGCTCATTCATAGATACTACTGATACAATCTGGGATACGCTCCCGGCTCCATAAATCGTCCTTTAAGATATCCGTTAAAAGTCGACATGGCGTTCGATGCACACCTCGCATATTTTTTAATGGCCCATAAGCACCGCTTTTAAAGATTTTTTTTTTTTAAGCTTTCATAAAAAAACATATTGCAACTTTCACCGAACAATCCGGGACCCTCGCTGAGAGAGAACTAAATTGAATGTAATACTTAAAATTTGTTCCAAAATGATATACATCGGTACCTGCTATATTTTAAATCTATAACGGTAAACACATGACCCTCGTTTTCTTTGTTTAAACTTTGCATACTTACTTTATTTGAAAAACTAGAGTACCAGAGAATTATAGTTTTATAGCTAGACCATCAATCTACAAATTATCTTCTTTATTTATCATTTCGTCTTAGTTATATTTAAATATAGATAAACTTTTTTGCACTTACGCCCTATAAAACTGAACGCAATTGGCTCTCATCAGCCCCTTAATACAACAATAATTACATTTTGACATTTGGCTTTATCTACCTCACTCACCTTCGTTCCTTCATTGCCCCGCGGCGGCGGCGGCGCCGAGATCTCTTCTAGAGACATTCAGCAAGACAAAAAGCTACGTAAATAATCCTTAGACATTCCAATATGAGAGCTTCCACCCTGCTCCCGCTTTCCCGACGAGTATAATGTATCGCAATATGTATCCGCCTGAGCAAATATTTAATGATACCATGTTACGTTTCAAAAACACACTCACATCTAACACGAAAATCTAAGAATTCGAAGCATTGGGGGAACGAGTTTCACAAGGAGTTTAAGAATTTTAAGAAGCAAGACTTCAGGATTAGGCTAATGTATTTAATTAAACTCAGTAAAACAAGATGCGTGCATAGTTTTTTAGGGTTCGGTACCCAAAGGGTGCCAACGGAATCCTATTACTAAGCCTCCGCTGTTCGTCCGGCCGTCCAACCGTCCGTCCGGCCGTCCAACCGTCCGTCCGTCCGTCCGTCCGTCCGTCTGTCCGTCCGTCCGTCTGACACAGGGCTGTATCACATGAACCGTAATAGGTAGGCAACTGAAATTTTCAGAGAGTGTATATAATTTTTGCCGCTATAACAACAAATAGGTAAGATGAAAAAAAATTAAAAATTAAAGGGAGCCCCCATACAGAAAACGTGAATTTTTGGTGTTAAATCTTGCAAGATGGAATCCTATCTCTATCCCATACCCTTCGTGTGCAAGTCCGACTCGCACTTGGCCGGTTTTTTTTTTATTATGTATACTAAAATTGAAATCATTTGAGAACCGTTTTGTCGATTGACTTGACCGTCAATCAATCAATTAATAAATAGCACCAGTGATATTAGTTAACTGGGATGGGAAATCATAGATCAAATTTGTCTGAACTGGGTTTTTTTTTTAAACAATTGCCAAAACAATGTTTGTATGGGAAGTAACAGATTAGGGCATCACACACACACATTCCTGAAACACGCAGCGGTTGGCACAGCGGTTTCGGTCGGGTTTCTCAACCTGAAAGCGTTGGTTCTACACCCGTTGTCGTGCAACAAAATGACTGTTTCTCTTCGACTTTGTTAAGTGATATTATTAAGACGAATGCTGACGGAGAAGGCCATATCACTCATTCGTGTCTTCAGAACATCTGAACAACGAACAATTGACAAAACTTAAGAAACTAGAGACTAAAGACGAAAGACAAAACAATAGACGACACTCGTGATCATATTATACATATATGTGTGTTATTAAACAAAAACATTTAGGAACCCGAATAATTAGAAAAAGTTCGTTTTTCAAGAAGTAAGCCATAGTTTGGAAAGATTTTAGTAACAATAAAAACAAAGAAAAACGTCTCTAAAAGTAAGAAAAACTAAATTTTAAATGTGCATACCTTTATTATAAGACGGCCAACGAGAAAAAATACAACAGAAATCAAACGAATTAATAGATATTTCACACGGATCATACAACCCTGCAAGGTACAATTCAGAAGGAATTAATCTAATGGTGTAAGCCTGAGAATATGAGTTTGTAACAGGCTGTATAATAAAAAAATAAAAAAAATTATAATTTGGAGAATATGTTTTAAAAGGAATTATTTATAACACTTAAAACCTCGGAAGTTCATAAATTATAGCGCACCCGGTAAGGACACATCCTGCCATAGACCTCGACAATAGCGCCACCTACCGGGTCCAACTACAACTACCATCCAGGTCACCCATAAAGTAAAAAAATACCATAAAAAACCATGAAATATGATGAAAACAAATACGAACAAACGCGCACCTGAATTGTATCTAAATATATAAAAATAATTATAAAATGAAGCAGAATAAAATGAGTATGTTATATATTATATTATGTAATAATCTCGTAACATTATGAGTGAATAATATTAACGAGATAGTTATTATAAAAAAATAATAATACAGAAATAATCAAACCAATTACGAAATCACACGCAACCCGGCAACATACCTTTGGGGCGCAATTTAATTTTAAAGTATGGCTTTTGAATTGTTGACTTGTAACGCCCTGCAAGTAAAAAACAAATAAGCATTAGGCTGTTGAAAATATTTCTTCTGCTATCCGGGAGGATTGGAGAAAAAATGGAGAGGCGTATGTCCAGCAGTGGACGCAAATGCGCTGACTGACTGACTGACTAACTATCCCTACAATCAGCACAATTAAATGAAGTCTTCTTCGTCATTCTACCCATAGAGCCTTTTACAGTCACCACGCCGATCTTAGTCTTAAGTCAGTGAAGTTTTTTAGGCCTCAAAAAATGGTTGAGACACAGAGGTAATTGCGCACATACATAACGGCGATTTAACTTTATTATCGAGCATTAAGATACTCATAAAATAAAAAAAAAATTAAAATAAAACATATTTCAAAATGGTTGTCACTCTATTCCGTCTATGATTTTCTCTTATCCTATGTATATATATATAGTCTTAATAATATATTTTTGGTTATGAAAACTTATATTTAATATGTGTGTATTATAAATATTATGACAAAAATTAAGTCAGATAATTAAAATAGAAGGGTTAATTTGTATTTACACATATCAGTATCTTACGCCCTGTTTACTCATTGAATCGGTTGCATATCGGTGACGACAAATCTTTTAAATTCGTGTGCATTATTATTATATTACATTATATTATTATTTAATATTATAATATTATTATTATATTATATTATTATATTACACAAAGAGTAATGGATATTTAACTAATATCATACCTCTTATCATATTACGCACGCAAAACGTTTTTAATTTCGAGCGCTGCTTTCAAATGTATGGGTCTCCGGATAACGAAATTTACATGAGTCATTTTAAAAACAAGAAAGTTTAAAGAGTATTCCTAGAGCCGAAGCCCCCAAAATCCTCGCTTCATATTTAAACTGGCTCAGGAAAATTAAGGTGGCGTAATTATGTATGCACATAAACATGCACGAATTGTGTGTCGAGCAAATTGCTTTAATGAGCGCATACGGTGGTCGCAACCCTTAAAAGTTCTTCGGTTTCACATTTTTTTGTTTTTTCTCTTCATAACGCGAAGCGTAACATACGAGATAAATACATTAATAAAAACCTATTGGTACCTAAAAAGAAAGTGAGCTGATCAAGACACGCTCTTTTAATTTATTGTATAGTCCACCAGTTAAAATAAGAACGGCCTTAACATCTATACATATTTAATTCGTTATGCAAATTTATAGTTTAATTACTTAAAATTTTAATTAATTTATTTCTAATCCTGTAGACAATGTAATGTTATAAATAAGGATTTGTGGCTGAGGATTTTATTGCATTGAAAAATACAATATTACTAGTAGTTCGCCCCGAACTGTGAATAAGAAACAAGAGTTAATTAAAAGCTATGAATGGTATGGAAATTATGGAATAATATGGTATCTTATAAGTAGTTATAACCCGTTACGACCCGTACGTTTTAGTTTAAAATAAAATTGTATCTTTATTGCAGGGATTTTAAATAGGGATTTCAAAATTATTACGGAGCCCACTTGAAGGAAAAGAAAACAAGGTATTATTTAAGAACGACTTTATATTCATTGCCACAGAAAAAGTAAATATACGTAATTTTTTTACCCCAGGTTTAGAAACCCGAAAGTAAAGTTTGACATGGATTCCGAACGCATTCGTGACCTTATCCAACTCAGAAAGAGAAAGAATAAGTGCATGGACGTGGCGAGCATCTACGCGCTACGAGCATGCTGTCGGGTGCGCCCCCTGTCTGTCCGGACAGAGTGCGCGGTGCACATGTATTTTTACTGTTTTCTGGCGGCGACGTTGAAAGCTAATTAGAGTTGCCCGGCAGGACGGGGCGGGGCGGGGCGGGGCGCACGGCAATGCCGGTGCGTTGAGTTTGTTTTATTTTCTATCAAAATGTAAATTCGCTAGTGGACTCGCCGCTTTGCAGAGGCCTCTGCAAAGCGGCGAGTCCAGTCAGAAACAGTAGACCGTTTTTGCAGTAATATCTTCATTGCATCCATTATCCTTTATTGATTGAACAACGTGCTTTTCTTAATACGCCTGGTATTAATATCAAGTCATTTGACAGACAATCTTCGCGCAATCACTGTTTTCTTAAGCGATATATATGTTTGGTTTTCTGTCACGTATTTCAATCGTGTCAAGCCAGGCACATACTGGCCAAGCTTGACACGTTTCAATACCAAGTTCATTGCCAAATTTAGTTTGTTACATATTTTTTAGGAAGGTCCATTTCTTATATTGCTCAGCTACACTGAACTGGATGGAAAATACGGACGATTTCCATTACCTTCGGACATGGTTCATTCATTGGTACTATTCCGTATTCATGGTACCTACCTGGGCGGGATTAACCCTACCACCTAGTAATTAAGGAAGAGGAACTATAGTTTTACGTGGAATCCGAAACACGGCCAGCCTCAACGGTTGAAAACGGTCACCCATATAGAACCCAACCGCGCACAGAGTTGCTTCACCGATCTTATCGAACCGCAAGGCGTCGCACTACTGGACTACCGGCTGACAAAAAAAAGCCCCAAGCTTTGTATCACAAAAAACAATTTGTATCACTGATAACGCACGCTTAATTTTGGATCTACATACATAAACACACAGCGGCGACACGTCCTGATATTAATTTTTGGGTCCAATTTCCAGCTCGCTCGGATTGAAACTCACCCCTCAAAATTGTCCCGCGCCGCGGCGGTGCGGCGGCGGGGCAGGGGGTGGCACAGGCGCGGGAGGTAAACCTGTTACTGCACGACCTACAAATGCCAATTACTTGGAAATAGACTATAATACTTTAATTAAATGAGGCGCTAGTGTAATTGCTATATGCCTACTAACCTTATTGTTTATAGTTTATTCATCATCCACAGGCAGCACACTGCACTCGGATTTGTCATATTTTATCATTAGCCAGTTCAGCATTGAACTGATGCGGGAAGCGTGTGATTTTTGGTAATGATGATTTAATAACTATGTACAACTTTTGGGAAAAAGCACATTAAATAATGTTGTGTTAGTAATCGGCAAATGATTATATATTAAGTTAAATACATTTTAAAGTAAGTCTGAACAAAAATCTTGAATTACTGGAAATGAAAAGCTATCTTATGTGAGACATACATTATCGAAAATTGGAAATAGAAACATGCGAAACCAAATTTCCCAAATTATAATAATTAATTTCTTTGGGAACTTATCAAAATATGGAAAAAAATATATATAAGATTTCATAAAAATAAAATTAAATTCCATGAAACTAATTTTAAATACGCACAGAAAACGCAACTTCTGAAAATGAGAATCGATGCATGTCCGATATTCTGATGATTAAGGTTATTTAGCTATATAATGAAATTGCCTTAAATTATTAAATTAATCCTTAAATGTCTGCCCCTGCCTAAATTGACTGGGATCGTCGAAGTTTAAATAAATATTGCAATGTACATATTATCGTCTTCACCATGGAGAGTGCTCTTCGGAGCTGCACAACGCTGTCCCTCCGTCCCCTTTCTACCACCGCACAACGCGGAACAGGCAGGGTATGCACCCATTTACTGTCGACATTCCAAAAATAAGAACCCACCGATCCTCTAGATCTTTTATCTATAAGGTCGGTAAACTATAGAATCGACTCCCTGTCGAAGTGTTTGCCTCAAAGTACAACCTGGGGTCCTTCAAACATGGTGTGAAGAAGCACCTGGCCGGCCGGCATGGTTTTCGCAGCCCCTGTGAAAGTCCGAAAGCCCATGGGCGCCGTCGGACGCCTTTTTAGTGAGGTCCTGGCGTGCGCCATATGCCGCGCTTAACATAAAAAAAACGTACATGCGTTTTTGTAAATAATTTGTTTTATTTTTAGATTGGGGTTAATCTGGATAGCGACTCGAGCAAAGCGCTCGTAACATTTTAAAGACCTCAATTTTAGATGCCGTAAAAAGTTCGGTGACAACAGCACCTGTCGGATTTATGGCTTGGCTTAACTGCGACAACTTTCCGACGTAAATTCAGGCTAAACTTAAACAATGTCATTCTATTTTTAAAAACATTTAAAAATATATATACATATTAAGCATCGTCTAGGCTCTTATTTAAAATTAGTTTTTTCATAAAGTTTGCCTCCACAAAATTAAAGATTCTAAATACCTAAGTAGTTTAATTTCTTTTTACACCTTTTTAATCGAGCTTATATTTTTTTTGCAACACCCAATTACTGCCATGCGCTGTCTTCTCGAACCCATAAATACATCTGTTCCAGGAATGAAATGAATGGATGAAATATTCAATAATCCCAGCAATAATACACAGCAGGATCTACCGTATGGGAAATTATTCTCAATTTCAGAAAAAATAATACACTTAGATGTCCATATTTTTATATCAAAACACTTAAATGGCGAACTGGCGGACGGCAGTGTCAACAGTTATCTATGTATGTGTATCCAAACAATATGATTGTTTACACTTTTTCTTTACTCTTAGTTATTTTTGTTTGTTTTCGTTGAATTTGTTTTCACAATAGTATTGTTCTTTGTTAGAAACTTTATTCACATTATATATTTTTACAAATAAAGTTATATTTATTAAGGTCTACTTATTTCGTTAAAAACAATGACGTAATTAATTTATAGTAGCAGTGCTAATTAGACTATGTAAAAAATCTCCTCCATGGGCACCGACTGTGGAAAAGTCCCCATAACGCTTGCTGCGTCCCCCTTCTGCACGGCCAGGCTTATATATATTGTTATATATTTTTTACATTTACAAATTCAATGTTAAATAAGTTGTCAGGAGACGACTCGATTCTGAATTCAGACTGCTGTAGGAAAGACGTGCCCGCCAACGCCGGCAGACAGCTCCAGGCCCGGGGCTCCGACCAACTCATGAATAACTTGTGTTACTTCCGGTAGTAGTACTCGTACATTTTGTTCATTGAACTTTAAATTTTTATGTCATAAAGTGTATACCGCGCAGTCTTCTCTGCGTGCATTTATTTGCATCGGATCGCTGAAGATTCGCATAAATACATGAACTCACATTTAATCGAATGGGAAATGCTTGAGGTGGCTTCACTTTATTTACTGATAAGGTTTGGTTTTTTTTAATGTTAACATGCCCGACGACGCCCATGGGCTTTTGAACTCACAGGGGTGGCTGGAAAAACCATGCCGGCCAGCCAGGCGCTTCTTCACACTATTTGAAGGACCCCAGGTTGTACTTTGGGCTAAACCCTGAATTGAAAACAACCTTTATTACTTACCACATAGGATGCAAGAGGCGAGCTTATTGCCAAAGGCAATCTCTAACAGCTACACCAAATATTATAAATAAATATTAACAGTTTGCAAGAAATATTACATAACTTAAAACGTACAAACTGTCAATTACCGGATATAAGAATTCCTGCGATGTATTTTCGTCCTTAGCACCCACGGAAATGCAGCACCTAAAGGAATTGAATACGCAAGATAGGATTCACATCTTTCACACATCTTGATAATGTTTACCGCTGAAACATTGAACATGAAGAAGCAATTCCGTTTGCATGTTCAGTATTGTTTTGCTCACATGACGGAATAATCCCAAAAGGACATCATAATTGAGTCTCGAGCGATATACCAAATTAAAATCATAAAGGGAAAAAATAAAAGTGAAGATTGCCCTTAGCTGAATCTTGCACTGATCCATCAACCATCTTGCTTGGTTACTTAAGTTTTATATTCAGTGAAAAGGTACTGTCCAATCAGCTAAAATCGGTGTACCTATAGAAACTGGACAGTTGCACGCCTGACTTGTACTCAGCCATAATGTTCAATCAGTCAGGATAACCGTTTCAAAATCAGTGTCCCACGTTTTATTTTCACGAAGCGGTACGGTTCAATTGTCTAAAATAACTGGGCTTTTATTGGCTCATTTATAGATCCTAACCGTACTACATTAACAGTAATGAAAAATACTTTGCCATTCATTACTGAATTTTAACTGTGCTAAAAGAGAGAAAAGTTGGAAATTAATGTTTTTTTTTTCCAGTGAAGGTGAGAAGGATAGCCGCTATTTCCACTAACGCCGTGTAAGCAGGGGCCATACGTGGTAGGTTCTGCCACCAAGGCAGTTCACCGGACCAGGCAAGTATTGGAGTAGTTATGCTCCCATTCGAAACCGTTTTGCGCACCTGGAACAATTTGGGTGCCCTGCGCATCCATTTACACATCACTGGCCCTACGCCATTTTTATTCATCAGCTCAAAGGTACATAGCTGTTAGGATACGCTCATTGCTTTCGAATGGGCCTCGAATATGATGCCCGCAAACTTGATTGCCCGGCAACAAGCCTTGTTCAACCTCTACAAATAATCAGATGACACTACGAATCCGACATCAGTGCTAGGAGGCGGAGGACCGGGGACATCCCTGGTAGTAACCTGATTCAAACTGCCAGACCCTTATATGCGAATGCTACCAGATCAGGTGCCTCAAACAAGGCATTTAAGGCGCTAGAACTAGTCAACTACTCGCGCCATACAAATGTACCTTTAAGCAAATGTAATATCATGTAGTAAAACGCCTCTGTGGCAATGGATTTGTAATATTTTTGGAAATAATAATAAAAACTATGTTTTCAACAATAGAAATTAAAATAAGTAAAAATTTGCTACATATAATTAAAAACAGCATATTTGCATAAACAAATAATTCCATTTGCTTTTAAATTTCTACATTTAGTCAAAAAAGTTCGAAAATGGACACCGTTTCTACAATTTATTTTGTATGGAAAAAATAAATGAACATTAACAAAAATAGGTTGATCGCTGGACGAGGAATCATATACTGTAATAATGAAACTTATAATCGTCAGAAATACGAGTATAGCTAGTCTACTTGGGGTGCCTCGTCAAACTTTGCGATTTGGTTAGTACCAGGTCCGTAAGCGACGAATTTGAGCAGACCCAACACTGAATGACACCCAACTCCTCAACCTCCACAGCACACCCGACTGCACGGCCCGAGTTGCCTTCCTCAACTCTCGAGCGGCAAGTAAATAACGTGGAACCTTTGCAGCAGGCTTCGTCTCGCCCGCGGCGTACCCGCGCGGAAAATGCACGCGGAATTGTGGGCAAACTGGATTTGTGCGAAACTTTTGTTACGAGTGCGGCTCTTGGCAGATTGGTTCGCGCAACACTTCGGTCGGGAAGCACTTACCGGCTGCGCACTGTGCCAGTCTCGAGCGGGGATCGCGGCAATTTGTCAGAGAGAATACAACACTAGCGGGGGATACCTGCGAAGCCAGGTGTTCTGTAGTACGTACCGGTTACCCACTCTCTGAAAAATGTCTGATTCCAGTTTTCCACTAATGAACAGTACCAGATCCAATATGTTCAAATTGAACAATTTGAAACTCATAATATTTCATGGAGTTTGAATATCTATCTAGTAATATCATAAACGTGTTTGATCATAAATGTTTAATAAATATTTATGTATATTTAGTCGCCTTACACTATCATCGCTAATGACAACGTATTTTGGCTGATCATCTTTTCATTCAACGTGGCACTCGTGCTTGTTTAAATGTCCGTATATAAGATTATGTTTATTAGTAGTTTTTTTTTGATACGCTTAGCAAGACGCATCATCGAATTTCAGTCATTATTCATTTCTTTACCCAGGGTATTGGAACGGCCGCGTAATCCTCATGTTTATCCAAGATAAAAAAGTACAAAAAAAAATCCTCTCAAGTGTCTAGTTAGCGATTAATTTTTGAAATTTATGTGTAAGGCATACTTTACACATCATGTTAATTTACACTCCAAGAATTCACAACTGTTATGGAAAGGACTCAAACACGTGACAGTGGGAGATAAGTCACGCGATATACCTAAACACCTGTGTGAGCCAAATATAATTAACTCACATTTTTTAAAGCTGCCCGTGACTGAACCGGCGTCTCCAAGCCTGGTTACTTTTTTTTCAAATGCTGTTCATGCTAATGTAAAAACTTTTTTTTCATTTCAAATGGTAACGCAAAAATATGTAAAAAAATGTATCGATTCTATAACTTCAAACGCCGTAGGTATTGATGAGGTTTCTATACAAATGATTAAACTAACTATTCCCCACACCATGCCGTTCATTACTTTTATTCTTAATTCTTGCCTCTTGGAAAATGAATTTCCATCGGCCTGGAAAACTGCTCTAGTTACCCCAATACCAAAAAAAAATGTTGTAAAACAAATACTGGATCTGCGACCCATTAGTATACTACCGGCATTTTCGAAGATTCTAGAGCGAGTAATGCACAATCAGCTCTCAGAATATATACACCAGCAAAAGTTTATTCCTCCAGTCCAGGCTGGGTTCCGGAAAGGGTACAGCACAGGTTCAGCATTGTCACACGTCACTGATGAGGTACTCGTGGCATCAGATTGCGGCGAGGCATCTATTATTGTTTTGCTAGATTATTCTAAAGCATTTGACTGCCTAGACGTGGAGTTACTGTTGGCTAAACTGTCCTACTATGGCCTTAGTTCAGAAGCACATCAGCTGATGAAATCTTTTTTAACAGCCAGGTCACAGGTCACGAAGTGTAGAGGCTCGCATGGAGGTTTCGCATATTCTGAAAAAACAATGCTTAAAAGAGGCTGCCCGCAAGGTTCAATTTTATCACCGTTGCTCTTCACGATACACACCGCGGATATGCCCCAATGTCTGCAATACATGAGCTGTCAGATGTATGCAGACGACACCCAGCTATTATTCTTGTTTCACGTTGACCAATTAGATACAGCTGTTCAAAAAATTAATGGCGATCTCAACCGTATCTGGCAATGGTCAGTTGATAATGGACTTGCTCTAAATCCCGACAAAACTGTTTACCTAGTCATGGGAACAAAAAAGCAAGTCGAAAAAGTAGTTTTAAAAAAACCAATATTAAAATTAATAATATTCCTATCCCTATGGTAAAATGTGCACGTAATTTAGGTTTACATATGGATAGTCAACTTAGATTCGATGAACATGTAACGAAAAAAATTCAAATTGCTTTCAGTCGACTTAAAATCCTTTACAAAGTCCGTGATCATTTAGCTCAAGAGGTTCGACACATACTTACCGATGCTCTCATACTATCACAGTTTGACTATTGTGATACAGTATATGGACCATGTCTATTAAAGCAATCCGAAAAAAGAATTCAGCGTGTTCAGAATGCATGTATACGTTTCTGTAGACCACTGCGTAGAAGGCAACGAATAACTCCAGTTCTGAATAGGCTGAACATTCTTAATATGGGAAACAGAAGGGCACTTCACCTGGCCTCTCAGATACATAGAATTGTGCATACTCATACTCCAGAACTGCTTTATACTAAATTGTCTTGGGCTGGCGAGCGGCACAGGTACAATACTCGCGCAGTAGGTAATCTGCTTACCGTCGCCAAACATAAAGGGGCGGCTTTTGAAGGATCTTTTAGATATGCTGCTACCAAATGTTGGAATAATATACCTCCACCGATTAAAGCAATATGTAGCAATAAGGTTTTTAAAAAGAAATATAAAATGGTTTTAATTAATCTTCAGCAATCCCAGTGAAATGTTGATTACATTCTTTAATAATCAGGTTCTAGTGTTTGTGAAAAAAATTGCATTGAAATGTTGTTTACTTTTGTTAAAATATTTTCCTTGTTGTTGTTGTTGTTGTTGTTGCATCATATGTTATTTGTATTCTAGTTTGTTTCTTTCATTTAGATTTTTTGTGATTTCCGCTACCTCAAAAATGTTTTTATTTACTTTTTAGATAACAGGAGTTCACTTAAAACCAGCTGCGATGGAACTAATATGTTCTATCGCAATGTGCTGTGTGAAATCCTTTTCAACAATTCATTTAAATTCAATATGTTACTTTTTTATATCTGTTTATTTATTATAATGTTGTGTGTGTAATCGATTATGTAATTGTTGAATAAATGTATTTTCTTTCTTTCTTTTCGTCTAGTGTAATTTGACGCCATGTTGTAAACGTGCATAAGAAAGGTCTTGGCATGAAACCTAGATCCCACGTAGCGTATCAGTGCAATGTCATGACAGTAGGTGTGATATTAGACGTTCTTACGGAATGTCCAACCTGTATATGATGCTATTTGTTTTTAGCAGATAGCGCTTCAAAACAATTATTTTTTAATGAAATTCAATGAAGACAAAATATAAATCCACGTAGGTTAAGTATTGTGCCTTCAGAAACAAAATCAAATTTGGAATTTTCTAATAATCCCGCCGGAGCCGTGCCTCCGCTGCCTTCGCTTCTAGCTTGAAGACTTGAAGCGAGCTTTAAGCCATCCGTTTAAGCCGGGTTTAAGAATATAATCAGCTTCATTAGTCAGCAACGGATATAAGAAGGATAAGTACATTTGCCAGACGAATAATTTAATTATACTTTCCATCCTTCTTTTGGGCCTGATTGAAGCCAAATCCTTAACAAAGTAACCTAAATAGCAACAAAATGGCCCTGTTTTAAATGATTTATTTATTAGTGTTGGGCGTCGTATGACGATTTCCTTGTATATCCTGAGATAAAAATCTCCATACAGAACCCCGTAATAGAATACGTAATAAAACCTTAAAACCTTAAAGCAGTTGATAGGAAATAAAAAAGAATCATCAAAACAAACAAACGTACAAAAAACATACAACGAATTGAAAATCTCCTTTTTCTGAAGTCGGTTTAAAATGATAATATCAGTTGTTGTTAAGACATCCGTAATTTTAATTAAATTACGCTGAGTTAACGGATAAATAGTGACAGCCTAAAACATGTTGTCGTTTATCACGAAACTCACTTAATTTTGTACAGTAATGGCCCCCTGTATCGCCACAATCATCGGAAAAGCGTGTTTTGAGGGCGATAATGAATCATCAAAGTGGAAAGCGCGGGTGGTTGTTTCGTGGAATCGGACGTGGTAAAGAATGTTCACGATGCGATAAATAAAATTTACCACCCCTCTGTCAATCGTACCGGCCAACCAATTTGTATCGGCGGGCTTTGATTCGTAATCCCTGCGAGAGGAAACGCTCGGGCTCGAAGTTTAACATCACGACTTCAATCGATAATTCTAGATTGGATGTATAGTCAATGCGCGTACAATGTCTCACCAAGCAGCCCCTAGCCCAGTGGCGAAGTATCTCGCGGCGAAGACCATGGTTCGATACAGGGTGTATCTCGGGGTGTATGCGGTTTTCTTTCTCACATGGATGGTTTTTAAGCAACCTGAGATGTATGGCTGATACCACACAACTAACGTTGTGAGATAATCCCAGTACACCACATTCCCGAAGTAATTGGGTGCCTTGCCAGGACCTTCCCTTATTGAGCACGGCTACATTGAACTAGATGGAAAACACGGACAATTTGTCATTGCCGCTTCAATCATAGATACATTACAAATTATAGGTTCACGAAAACAACCTTAAATCACTATAATATATTATAAAGTTTGTGGGCTAGATTTTTTTTTATCATGATTTTAGGAAATATTAATGGCATATACCCCTCACGGAAATAATTTAAGAAATTATAATGAAATAGATGCAAACAATATACGTTCCGATGTTACTTTTTTGGTATATATTTTTACGCTATCCCATATTTATTGTAACAAATAAAAAACTCACCAATTGCGATACGTCATTGGAAACAATGCTCACTGAATTACGAGAGCACGGGCCAATTGCACGAATCTGAATTGAAATTCGTACCTGAGCTATCATGTGGTCCTGCGCTATGCATCATGTCGACTAGCGAACCGTCGAAGTTACACAGATCAGTAAATAAAATGATAGATTAAGCCCATAAAAACAATCAAGGCATGGCAGTTGGTTGGCTACCTTAAGGTGGCCCAACCCGCTCATCTCCCCATACAAAAGGGGAAAGAAGATCACGCCCATATTTCTTGTCAGAGATCCAAAATTTTGCTCAAAATAGCTTTATTTGATTGAACTAGATGTCTGATGACCATTGGCATTGTAAAATTGTGTTTGGTTTCCAAGTTATAACGTCCGAAAGTTCGGATTTTTCGCTCGTTTTATACAATAACTTTGGAGGTGGATTACGCCATGATAAAATAAGAACATATTAAAAAGATTAGTCATCAGACATAGCTTATTTAATCAAGATTTAGAATCTATTTGGTTTTTGTTAGATTTTTGACTACAGCGGTCGTGGTTTACTTTTAGCTATATGTTGTTTTGAAATTAAAATTTTCGTAAATCTTACCAAATCATACATTATGCACATTGTATTTTTTGTGGACAGGTTGCATCTTCCTCATCACGGAGCGTGTCTTATTCTTATAAACAGAGAAGATCCCAGAGCGCAACAGCACGGTTTTGTACCGTGCCCGCAAATGAGTTGAGGCCGCCGGGTTGGGCCACCTTAAGTGGATAGTGAGGTTCGAGTTCAATACAATGGCTCGAGCATGTTTCCTCGGTCAAATTAAGATTGTTTTTCTGAAGAGTGTTTAAGGACGTGGATGGAATTAACTTAATTAATTATCAAAAAATCAAAACGTATAGACCCAGCTCTCAGTTGGTTTTATTTAATGTGAAAATTTTCAAAAAAATATTTCTTAATGTGACTAAGGAAAAGGCACGAGCCATTTTATGGAAATCAATCACCTCATCATCTTCTTAAGACTCGTGAAGTCAACGGGAGATTTGATACATGAAGAAATACTCTCTTTGTCTATTCGCCAAGGCATACTTTTACTCGCCGACTGCGAATAAAACAAGCGAAATCGTCTTACGGTCCCTAATGTTTCTCTACCTTTGTCTGATTTTAATCGAAATTGCTTTATACTTAAGGAAGCTTGATTTTATGTCCGAATTTTTTTTTTACGTCAATATTTGTATTTTCCAATAAAAAAAATCTAAAATTGTAGTACAATTTTTTTTATATTTATTAGCCAATATTTCCAAATCTAAATGGTAAATACAACAAAATCAAACATACAGATTTACGTTTTAAAAGTATATTTAAAAATCCAATAAAAATACTTGTAAAATATTTAGAGCATGTTAACAGTTATCGACCGTAGTATGGGGAATTGATAGGTTAACGACTGTCTTAAGGCCAAATAAGCAAACTCAGAAATTAGCCAGAGTCGCAAAAATAAATAAATGTAAAAAAAGCCTTTGAATCGCTTTGAAAGCTATGATCGTAAACAAGATAACAACACATATTTTTCAAATCGTTTCATATCAAAACAATGAACGGTTCTCAAGATAATTTTATTTTAAAGTAAATGACGATTGGATTTCTTTTGACACCTACGAAACTAGAACCTAACCTAACCTAACATTACGAAATAAAGTAAAGCTCCAAAAATAAAGTTTTGTGACAAACTGAATCGATAAAAAAAAATCCATATAATTATATCGAACGTGCTCACAAAATTTCACGAGAATCTGTTGAGAAATGCGACCTGTAGAGGAGAATAGCCGAACAGCCGGAGACATATGAAAGCATGTCAAAAAATGTGCCTACATATCTGATTCCATTATCTAATCTATTTTTATGAAAAGCCGGCATGGGTGGCTGTGCTGAGGATCAAAGGTGCTCAGAAAAGCCAAAAACACAAGCGCCATGCCAGCGGATTTGCGGACTATCGCTGAGCTATCGAGCTTGTTCAAATTATGCTTGCAGACCTCCAGGTTATAGGTATGAGGAAAGGCACCCGCCGGCAGAAAGTTCCATCTCCTGCGGGTGTGGTAGAGAAATGAGTTTGAGAAACGGTTCGTTCTCAAAAGACTAATGTCAACCACAAGGGGGTGCTCCGGATATAGGTAGGATAGGGAGGAATGACCTAGTCTTCTGTTTTCAGCAATGTTTTCCCCAGAAAGGAATTTATTAGGCGAGTGATAATGAACTAGCTGCTACCCCCTCGTGCATAATTATTGGGCAGGAGCAACTTTTTCATTACAAAGTTTTTTGTTCGTTCGTTCCGCAAAAAGTTTTCCATGCTTAATTATGCAGGCCCTGAGCTAACAATGCTGGATCTAGTCGTTTTCCAAGTCATCGAAAAGTTAATCCAGTTGTACAACATACGTTTATTGTTATAATTATAAATCCTAAGCGAAGGGTTCTACCATTCGGATTTCAATAAAAAGTGAATATTGAATTTATGTTGATAAGAAACATTATCCATACCAATGAGCTTTAATACCAAAACATAAATATTTATAATAAAATATTACTTACTCGATTTTGCCTGGTCATTTTGGTTAATATCATATCATCCGAATATTAATCCCTAGTATGCACCTTTTATTTTTTTCACAGATTGAAATGCATTTTCGTTCAGAAAGCGTTACTCCACGGTTTCGAATCCATGTAAACTGAATGTCCTTCCTTACTCACGAGTAGTAGGGTTAATGCTTCCCAGGTTGGTAATATCGTATTGGTACGATGGTGGAATGTAGCCGAGCACAAAAAGGTCCCAGCGCCTAATTTTTCGGGGATGTGGTGGTTGCGCTAAAGTCATGATAGTAAATGTGGGAATATCATGTCGAATGTCGCAGATATGCGAATTCATATCTAGAATCACCGTGATACTAGAGAGCCATAACACAATTTAAGAAAGGTAGGACTCGAACTAGCAAATAAAAACAATTGTTAATTCTCCATACGTATTTGACAGTATATGCTGAAATTGTGTTTTTATTATTTATTTATTGTTTTTATTGTTTTTCTGGTATGCCAAGGCAGGTCCCCGCGCCACTAGGCTACGAGGCGCTCATTTCTTTGGTGTTGGGTGTTTCATCACTCACAACCATTGAGTTTGCACAAGTGTATAAATTCAAAGAAGACAAATACTTGTGTAGCATTAAGAAAGTCCAAGAAGTACGAGTACATTTCAGAAATTAAAATGATCACTGGAAAGTATGATGGGATCTGATTAAGTTGACGGATTTAATAAAGGCACGAGCTACATAATTAACAATTTATACGATTCATGAAAACGATAAAACGAAAATTACGTTTCTTTGATAGCAGATGAAGGAGAATATTACTAGCTAAAAGGAAATATTAATAATCGTAAATTTCAACGGAATAAATGTAAATTTATTCGCAGGGGACTTTGATTACACACAGAACAATCAAAGGTTGTACAGGAAAAGCTAACGTTTCCTTATTTGATTTAATTTCTCATGCGAATAATAAATAAAGCCAGTACAGATGAGCTTTCGTAGGTCTTCACTTACTTCGCGTACTTGTAGATATATTCCGTGAAGATATCATACCTGAAACAAAAAAAATAATATTAAGGCGAGCTGATAGTCAAAACGAGAAGTTTGACGAGGCACCCCAAGTAAACCACCTAAGTCCGTCGATTATAAATCGCATTGTAACAATATATGACTCCACTTCCAGTGTGCAAATTATTTTTGTTTATTTATATTTTAATTTTTCATAAAAAATCCGTTCTAATTAAGGTGTCCATTTTTTTATTGTGAGGCCAAAGGTAAAAATCTAAATAGAAATCAAATTATTAATTTACGGCTAATGTAATTTTTACTTATTTCTAGCGATAATAATACTCTCAAATTTCAAATGCGAAAGATTATAACAAAAAAAAATCAAACTAAAAAATTATAAAAATCAATTATCAGTACGAAGTTCCATTTGAACTAAGGCATTTCATTTGTTGGTAGCTATTTTGTATGACGCTACGAATGGCACAAATCGTGAAAAAATATTTTGCATGGATTGTTTACTTAAGTTTTTTGGTTATATTACAAATATTTTTTCTTCTAATATCTGATAATGCACTTTTATTTTTTATCAAAATCGACCCCGTGAGTTGTGTGTTTTTCTCTATTTCGTATAGTTTCGTTAAGTATTACGTCAAGGAACCAGCAAACATGCTACAAACAGTTATCAGTAATTGCTGGTTCAAGTCCAGCCTTGCAGTATATTCATAAAGTAGGTGTTTTTACAGTTGCTTCACGGTTGACTCTACATACATATCAAATTCGGGAAAAAAAGCGAGGAACGTGCTTAGTACGAAAAATTATATCAACTTACAATATATATGTCATAGTGTTAGTATAACAACACAACGCTTCCGGAGTTATATGTTGTACTTTTCCTCTTTCATTCGGCGTCTACCTCTGGGAGACATCTCAGCACAATGTGAAGAGAATCTCATTCGTTCTAAAGACTGGCCTGAACTCGCGCTCAGCACCGACAAGGCAGCAGACACAATGGCCTGCCGCCGTTGTGCGCGGGAAATCTTTGTGACCCTAGCAGCTCGCACCTCAAATATTGGCATAGTTTTATTTTTATTAAAGTCTGGTAAGTCCGACATCAAATGGTTTTCAGCTCTGGTTTGAGCGGCTCGTAGCCTATTAGCGCGGGGAGCTGCCTTGTATACCAGAGGTCTGTGTTCAAATCCCCGTTTATGCACCAATTTCTTTATCTTTGTGAGTTGGATAGTGTATTTCGTCACGAATGCGACCTGCTCCGTGGTTCGTATTTCATGTAAAACTGTAGGTCCCCTTACCCTACCGTGTGGCAGGGTCTAAGCCCGCCCGGGTTGGTACCATCGCATTGGATAAAAAAGACGGTCGAAGCGGTCGATGTCCGTGTTTTCCATCCAGTTTAATGTAGCCGTGCTCATAAAGAGAGGTGCTGGCATGGCACCTCATTCCTTCGCTAATGTGGGTTATTGGGCTAATATCATAACGCCAGTTGTGTCCAATCCATGTCAGGTTGCATAAAAAAAGCTCCGCTTCAAAACTTTTACGAACGCAGATACTCCATTGCTTTTTTATTTGTTCAGAAATTATTTATAACTATTTCAAAAGGCCTTCTTGGGATGTTTATTATTAGATGAATAAGTCCGCGCGGATTTGAATTTCATTGAACAGAAGTTAGAGGAAATGGCAATTGAAAATTGTTAGCCTTTTATATAGATCTCACATCTCTTATATATTATCACAAAGGGTGTAATGGCCTGAAGGACCGCGAATTAATAAATATCTTTATATTATTTATAGGTAACTAAAAATTTACGATTTACTCGTGTTGTGAAAGCTTGCATCTTAATGTATTTATAAATTTCAATTGAATACCTCCACGCGTTATTGATGAAAAGAGTATTGATAGACAGACGGACGGATCTTTTTCCTTGTGAGGAACGGAACCCTAGAAATACCCGTAAGTCGAATTGACACATCTTTGAAGAAGAAAGGATGCCGATATGTTCTTAAAGTTTACGTAATACCGTAAGGTGAGTAGGTACGCAGGAAATTTAAAATTAATATATCTCACTGCGAAGGTACACACAAAATATGCTGGCATTTTGATGAATCTGTGAGCGGGATACATTTAACAGCGCACCATCGCCAAACATTTTCGCTCCTGTAGTAGGTAAAGAATCCGGGCCGCGTGCCTCCGAAGGCTCTCAGGCCGCAGGAATGCGGAATATTTCTCATTTCAGCGTCATGAAAATTTGTCTTTTGTGTTGAATAAATAGAATTCAACTCCCAATGCAGCGATTTGTTAAAATTCTAGTCTCTGAGGAATTTATAATTTCTCTTGATATGATTATTGATAAATAGAACGTTCCTGTCCGTCCATGTCTGTCTTAATAATACATGTTGAAAGAGACAAGTAAGAGAACATTCTAAATAAAAATAAAAATAAAAGATTCCGACGAATTGATAACCTCCTCCTTTTTTGAAGTCGGTTAAAAATTTATTGACTTTTTCCGAAGAATGTTTAAATAGTTATGTTCATCGGTTCGATAATGTCGTAAGTAAATCCATATTGTATTATATTTAAAAGCAACTTTGCGCTGTTCAGAAGTTGAAAGTTGCCCAGCGAGCAATGGAGTGAGCCATGATGGGAATATCGCTACGGGATATGGTGCGTACCGAGGCAATCTGCCAACGCGTTGCAACGTACCAGAGTAGTCGATATTGGACACCGGGTGGCTAAGCTCAAGTGGCAGTGGGCTGGTCACGTCAGCCGAAGAGACGACGGCCGTTGGAGTAAACGTGTCCTACACTGGCGGCCGTGGACAGGAAAACGGAATGTGGGAAGACCACCCGCCAGGTGGGACGATGACATCAAGTGCGTCGGCGGAAAGCAGTGGTTCCGTACCGCTGAGGGCCGGGAGAACTGAAGAATAATTAGAGAGGCGTATGTCCAGCAGTGGACGCAAACACGCTGACTGACTGACTGACAAAAAAAAAGAATATCAGCAGTTACAAAGTAACTTTTTAGATGTACATATAGTCTAACTTGGATACGGTATTTTTACAAAATGTATTTCCTTGAAATTTCATACAAAATAGGTTTATAATAATTTTAAAATATACTAATTAGAGTCTAACAATAATGGAAATATATAACGGTAAGACATTGGCGCTCTTGTTAGTATATTTTAAAATAATTATAAACCTATTTTGTATGAAATTTAAAGAAATTACATTTTATAAAAATGCCGTATCCAAGAATAAGAGCGGTAGACATTTCACTCTGTGAAAATTTCAGCTGCCTATCTGTTACGGTTCATGAAATACAGCCCTTTGACAGACAGACAGACACACGGACGGACGGACGGATGGACGGAGGCTTAGTAATAGGATTCCGTTGGCAACCTTTAGGTACTGAACCCTAAAATTAAAGGTCATACTCTTATCTTCAAACTACAAATTTAACTTATGATAGTTTCGTAACTCTTCGTAAAAAGGTGTGGAACTTTACAATGAAATTGTCTAGAGAACCGCTCATCTTTTTAATAAGAAACTAATATAAAAGTATCGAGTATTTTTACAATATTTTTTGTTATTTATTTCTGTACCTACAGCGCGGAAATTAAGCTATTTTCCATGCATGAAGCTGCTGTTGTCACGCGACTCTGAGTCGTACTTAAGGTGGCCCAACCCGGCGGGCCTAACTCATTCGCGGGCACGGTACAAAACCGTGCTGTTGCGCTCTGGGACCTTCTCTGTTTCAAAGAATAAGACAGGCTCCGTGATGAGGAAGATGCAAGATGTCCACAAAAAAGACAATGTGCATAGTGTATGATTTGGTAAGATTTACGAAAATTTTAATTTCAAAACAACATATAGCTAAAAGTAAACCACGACCGCTGTAGTCAAAAATCTAACAAAAACCAAATAGATTATACATCTTGATTAAATAAGCTATGTCTGATGACTGATCTTTTTAAGATGTTCTTACTTTATCATTGCGTAATCCACCTCCAAAGTTATTGTATAAAACGCGCGAAAAATTCGAACTTATTCGAACTTTCGGACCTTATAACTTAGAGGCCGAACACAGTTTTACAATGCCAATGGTCATCAGACATCTAGTTCGATCAAATAAAGCTATTTTGAGCACATTTTTGGATCTCTGATAAGAAATATGGGCGTGATCTTCTTTCCCGTTTTGTATGGGGAGATGAGCGGGATGGGCCACCTTAATATGGGAACTTCCTGAGTCTCGTTGCCGCTTTAATTTGCGGCTAATGTACATGACATGGCGCATCAAAGAACAACGAACAAACTCCGGGCAGAATACGACCGGGTCGTTAGGTAATGATCCCCTTACAATGCTCGCACACGGCATAAAGCAGACAGGCAGGAAGTACATACGTACGTGCAGTAAGTCCCACGAGTGAAACGAGGTGCAGCTCTTATTAGACGACTCGGAGTTGAAATTAAATACCTCGGAGTAATGCCGTAAATACACCCCGGCCTCAAGACCACAGAGCAAGAAAATGTATAGATGCCGGAAGGACGCAGTTGTACTACTCGACATATTTTGATTATATTACAGGCGTGAACACATCGTCGAAGTCCGTGGGTGTGAAACAGCCGATTGCGTTCATTTCGAGAACGGCGTAAGTAAAACTATGTTTAAAAATAACAAAACATCATTTCTAAAAAAGCTGTAAGTTTCTGGTGCTTTGATTTCTCAAATCAGGCAAACATGCATGGAAATACATATATAACATATAATAAGACAAGTTTAACAAAGAATTAGAGCGTCATACATTTACCGTTCAATATTTCCCATTTTTTTAATTTTAAAATGAGTTATTTATTTTAATTAATTTTTTTTCTTTCACATACGCCCTTTTACTTTTTTAAAATTTAACATATTTTAATAACAATTACAGTGGTGTGAACATTGCATGTTTGCCGTGACCGCGTCTAAGCGATTTCGGAGCGGATGGCGTTCGCGTATACATGGTGCCTGTACTCACGACTCATGAAACATTTATGATTTTTTTGCGTATCTAAAATTTGACGTCAGGAGTGTGAGTTTGGTATCAGATACTGTTAAGTATGGTCAGGCGACCGTCTCAACGTCTTAAATTGTAAAATGGTATTGTCGATTTAAAGGCTCATCGACCAATCGGGTTGCTGCCGATGGAAACGTGAGCGAAATCCCCCCGCTTAATTATTATTATTCAGACATCGTCGGTGTTGGCCGAATTCTCTCCCTTTAGACTGATTTGTACGGGTCAGACGATTTATCAGGGTGGAAAATGGTTTCTTAAGTGTTTTCTGACCTTTTGACATGCGCTATTAGGTCTACTAGTTTCAAATACATGTTGATGGTTTTGAAGTGCTGAGTAGTCAACGTATTGGTTCTAGCAAATCTGTATATATGGATGTTGGATACTTTTTTAGGCAACTATTAGGGTTAGCGGAGGTATTGTTCAAACGTCAATAACGTATTCGTTGGCAAATTTGGAGCAACAAAGTTAAATAACATTTTGTTGTACGACTAAATAAAAATCGTTTTCCCCATACATTTTGTGTATGGGGAAATGTTTCCCATATGGGAATGATGAATGTTATTTAAGTCGTAAAAAAAAATCATCAACCTTTTTTGACAACGATACAACAACGGGTAACATTGCATACATCTCCCCATACATGCTCTTCGATTGCGTGTGATTCGAACTTCAGTTAATCTATGCTTTTACGAAGCGCATAAACTCTTGTTAGATCTTCTCCGTGAGCATATCATGACCACACACTTTCGATCTGTACATTTCCTCCGTGATTATTTCATCCTAATTCATTAAATTGAAAACATTTCAATGTTCTCTATCTTCTTCTCTATCTTAAATACTTTAGTTTTACAGCTATCTGCAAGCAAACAGTTGCGTAACCTTGTCTGGCGACACCACTCCGCATACTTTCCTCAAGACACGCATTACTACCGCATCCTATTTATTTTACAACTCCTACGTATAACCTCCCCACTTGTAAGGGTGATTCGGGAAAAACAACAGAAACTTCAGCAACAGAAAGTATTTATTTTCAGAAGAAAACAATCCTTATAACAACATCTTATTTCCCATGATTTTTTAAGCTGTCGTCCTTAAAAAAAGTAGTGAAATAACTTCGTCATAATGTTTTATGTGACTAGACACGGAAAGCCTATACAACACCTACTCTCATTACATTAGCAAAATACACTACATGGAAAATATACGCTCTTAATATATTATTTCTCTTGCCGAAGTTCCTGTAGGCTTTCCTGGAACAGCCTGTATTTTATGCGTCGTCGTCGGTACAATTAGGACGTGGGCAATGTCTCTTCCAATTGTCCGGACTCTTGCCGTATCCTTATTCGCATTGCCGAGACGACTCCTTCGTCCTCTCGACTCCATCAGAGACCATTACTCCTGAAAAATACGACAGGGCACAGCTCCAAGTTGTCACATTTGAAAATAATTAAAAGAACATCCAATTGAGAAAAGAGACGTGCGGAAGTGGAAACTAAGTGACGAAGTATATTTTCACGATAATAATTTGAATCTAAAATTATTTTGTTGTTTATTTTCTTGTAAATTATCTGTGTCTTTACGACATAAAATTGTAAGGGAAAGTATGTTCGGTCGCAAGCTTATAAGTCGACTTCACCTAGGGCCTTTATCACCTACTGCTGATTAGCTTAATAGCCACATATTAAGGGCCTTTCTTAGCAGCTCGCGATCAATACCAGTATAAGATAATCAACACTTTAGTAATAAAAGCCAGAAGATAGAAATTGTCAGACTATTCATGAGACGTAGCGCGTCGAATCAGGTTAACAAAGTTTTTTTGAACTTTTGTTTGTAGCATTTTCAAATGCTACAAACTCCGACAAGTGTTAAATAATTTCTCGACTTGCTTTAATAATAACACCTACTTGCGCATGAACGCTACGTTAAAGATACACTTTGGCATGCTTCGTGCATGTTATGTAAGGAAACCAAGTACGTGATGTAGTCTATTGAGAATAAAGTTTTCTCATTGTGTTGGCCCGAGTCGGCGACACGCACAGATTGTCCGCTCAAAGACTAGTCTTTCAAAGAGAATCTCAGTGTAATTTTAAAGCTATTAACAGACGACAACTGACCTACGGGCTAACGGACAAACTAAAGAAAAGAGTTGTGGAGCCATTCTCCTAATTACTTGTTTTCGCTGCTCTGCCTCACCCCGATTGAAGTGAAGTGAAATATTTTCTAATAAAAAAAATACGTTGAATTAGCCTTTCCAAAGTTTGCCTCAGGGCGAAGTACATTTTTAAAACACGCAAATGGATAAATCATCACGATATAGCCTACATATAAGCAATAAAAATAATAATATTGGACAGAAATGTAAGTTCTTCCTATAAAGTGTGACAAGTGTTTCATTTAGACGCCTATCTAGACACTATTGGAACTCGTGTCACTCTGAGCTGTAGACCTCGCGAGTCTGTCTTTGCATAGCTTTAAAGTGAATCAATGTTCACCGCGCATCTTAAGGCGCTAGGACTAGTGAACTACTCGCGCCATACAAATGCACCTTTAAACAAATGTAATAATATGTAGTGAAACGCCTCAGCAAGTCCAAATAGAACTCCTGACTAATAATGGATTGTTAATATTTTTTTATTCCATCATTTATTTAAATCATAATAATGAAAAAGTCGATATTTCACATTAGAAATCTGAAAATAATATAATTTTATAGATATAAGCAAAACAGCATATATGCATTAACAAATAATTCCATTTGCTTTTAGATTTCTACATTTAGTCAAAATGTTCGGAAATGGACACCGTTTCCGCAATGTATTTTGTATAGAAAGAGGAAACATAAATTAACGAAAATAGGTTGATTCCTAAACAAGGAATGATATATTGTAAGAATGTCACTTCTAATCGTCAGACTTAGTTAGTTAACTTGGGGTGCCCCGTCTAACTTTGCGATTTGGCTAGTACCAGGGCCTTAAAACCAAATCCTATTATTTTTCTTGTATTTTTCTTACTTGGTATTTACCTAACGCTTTAGATCTTGTCATGAAACACATGATTTGTGCAACCTGTAGAGGAGAACAGTCGGACAGCCGGACGGCGGAGAGCCGAACATACGAAATCATTTTTCGCTCGGCCAAAGAAGGGTTCTGTACGTTCTGAAGAAAAGTTACAAATATAACCATGGTTCAGCTATCGAAAAAGAGAAGACATACGAATCAATCGATTGTCTCCACGTCTATGTGCGCTGGGGTTAGTCACCGGAAGTTTCGGGGCGAGGAGAGAGCGGGAGAGAGGGGGTGAAAGTTTGCTTTCGTTGTACTGTACCTATTCACATAATGAGGCCAGGTAGCGAGATTAACCTGGGTTCGCTGAAGCGCGCTGTAACGTATTGATAGAGTTTTAATAGTTAAAGTTCTGATTGGAGGAACTATTTAATCTGTTGTAATAGTATGTACGTAATTTGCAAGTAAGAGTCGATCGTTTAGGTTAACCAAACTTTGTTAAGTTAAACGTTTATCTTGTATCGATAATCTCGGTTGTATGCGTTCAGTAGTTTTAGGTAGCGCTATTTTATAGGACGCATTTATGTACAAGATAAAATGTGTACTAGAATGTTAGTTATTTACAAATTCGATTTATATTAATCAAACTTTGGTAAGTTAAACATATAAGTTGCATCTATATTCTCGGTTGCATGTGTTGTTTTAATAAGATGTATTTTTAAATATGAGAATAATGCATTATTGTACTAGTTAACTAGAATCGTCGTGGATCCTAACATATTTCTCGAGATTTATTTATTTCAACACGGGGTGAATAAAATAAAATATTGTGAGGGGCAGTCCAAAAAATTGCGTCAATATGGCATAGGGTTCGTTGAAATGTTTGCGCATTACTGATAAAGATTTTAACTCTTAGAAAATAACCTAAACACCGAGACCTAAGTTTAAGTTATATCAAATTAATAAAAGCATTTTAGCCGTAATGTGTGAGTTCCGGCACTTGAAAATAATAAAAAGGATCTCCCGGCATTTATTTTCATTTGGATCCCACAAAAACTAAAGGTCCCTTTCCCTTAGGTGGTTAGGGTTAATCCCGACCGGATTGGTGCCATCGCATCAAATGAGCGATGGTCAAAGAGGCTATGAAAATTATCCGTGGTCTCAATCCAGTTCAATTTAGCCGCGCGATTAAAGGAATTTCCTAACGTGGCGCATAGTTAGCGCGTTAGTTAGTGCGCTATTATTTTGACAGGTACGTGTGGTTGCTTACTCTCGCGGGACTGACGGGAACATTTTTTGGAAAAAGAAGAAAGGTATTTTTAATCTTCCACCAGAAATCGTGTGGCAACAGCAGTCCATGTCCGTAACCCGGACGAAACCAACCCACCTAGACCACACTTGGGCATTTTCTTAAAATAATAATAGGTGTTTACAATTGGAGTAATAACAAAGGCTCCAATAAAATGCGAACGCGGTGGACATGATAACAGACGAGCTGGGCAGGTCGAGTTCCAGGCTGTATTTATACAATTTCACAGCAATTGAATAGACACACGCCCGCCCGACCCGCCCCCGCGTCGGGCGGGAGAAAGAAATGCGGTGGAAAATTCGCACGAGCGGCCGCCGCTGCACGAGAAATCTCGGCGCTAAACGATACTTCTGAATGGAATGTCAGTGGAATTCTCTCGCAGGACGTTCGATACTTTTAAGCCAAATCATTGGCGAAAGTATTTTTATCTTTGTCAGCTTTTGTTTAATTTGAAAAAGATATGCTATTCATTCTAGTGGATGCTTGCGGCACTGTCAACAGCAATTTGACAGCTCTCATCATGATTGAACATTCAGTCTTCGGGAGCCACATATGCACACATACACTTTTTTTTATAAAATACTTAGAATATTTAAAATAATAATAGTTACTTCCACGAACATTATGCAGATAAACGTAGAATCGAAATTAATGGAGAATAGGATACGTGAAGGGAACAACGAAACATGTAAAAAATACTGTTTTATAAGTAAAGGACCATGCTTCAATAAAACCAGCAGATAATCGATCTCGGTCTTCTGGTCTAGACAAGCGTAGATGTATATTCTCATTACTCACTCCGTTGAAAGGAATGAACCAGAGACATTTCATGCCTCGGACTGAACTTATGCGCAAGCAAGCAAATGTCATGCAACGAATCGATGGTCTTGTCGACGCGTTCTAGAAGTAACACTAATTGTATTTAGTAATTATAATATTCTGCTTTACCCTCTCATTTAATATATGTACTTAGGCACAATAATATATGCATAAAATAATTTGTCTTCACACATCCGTACACACCCTCATACCACCTACACACACAGACTTGTCATACCTATCTGGAAACTTTCTCACTGATCTGGCCTGCAGCTTGGTTTGTCGGCTCACTGTTGCTCACGGCGACACGAAAACTACATATTTTTTTAACATACACAGCGTAGAGGGTGGTGGCTGAAAAACAGCGCCGCTCGTGAAGTTCCTTACTTCACGGGCGATTTTCTCGCTGAGCCTCCGAACCCATTCATACAACAACACTGTTTATTACCTTAATATGTACTTCAAATGCTTTTGTATTTTCTTTTTTTGTATTCTTTCAAATTTCATATTAAATTTAAAATTAACTCATTTTCTTATGTAATTACGTTGTTTTATGTGTTTTTGTTGTTTGAAAAAATCATTTTCTTTCTTTCTTCTTTCTTTCTTTCTTGGCGTTATTAACAGTAGTAAAACAAGAGCTTGCTGTAATGTAAAAATAACAGAACTAGGAAACTTTGAAAAGTTACAATATTGCGAATGTGAATCATTTGTGAACGTTTTATTTTTCGGTATTTCTTTGTAAAACATTTATAAAAGCCTAGCTGGGGTAGTCGGTTCGGCCCTAGACATTTTTTTTTTAAATTCAAAAATCACGTCCATGCGTTGCTGCCTAAAATGGTGAACTTACACACTTTCCCATTTGTAATATTAAGAGGATAGGATTATAGCGACACTGGTAGTGATAGGAAACTACCTATAAACCTCTGGCGACTATATTTTATACCACATTTTATACTAACATTCTTCACTCACTCATTCGTGTTTGCGCATTTCTTTTTAAAACGAAAGCTTTAGTGTGTGAGTCACCCGATGTGCGCTCATGCGGAGCGTTTACTCATATTTCAAGTAAACGAAACCCTTCTTTAAGAATTTTAATTCTGCTCACGACGGAGTTTTTCCAGGAATCGCTGGCTCGGGGGAATCCCGAGAATTATGAAAACGAGCTCCCCCCCTCCATCTCTCCCCCGCCCGTGTGCGCTCGGTTTTGTGTGAAGAATTCGATCAGCGCAAACGTGAACATTTATTTTATACTACTTAATGGGATTTTCGAAGAAATATCTTCACAAGTTGGGCAAGTGTTTTATCATTTTCATTTGCGAAACGTTGAAAATGGTTTGCACTGTAATTTGCACGGTTTCTCTTTGTAACACGTCATAAACTCGATTAATTGTCTGTATATTCGGAACAAATGTTACAATCGATTTTAGACTAACTTCCCGATGAATGGCTTATAACATTACAATTGAATATGCATAATTATTTTGTTATCTAATATTTACGTTTGAAAAACTGAATAATTTTCCGAACACAAAAAACGTGGGGTCAGAAGTATAGGGGTATTCACCTATCCCGGTAGACGAACGTAGACGGCTAAAGTCGGACAATCCGCAGCCCCCCCGGTTCTACGGCCTACCATAGATACACAAGCCAGATATGCCGCTCAGACCCATAGTTAGCCAGATTAATTCGCCCACATACTGGTTATCTAAGCACCTTGCCTGTGTGTTGCAGCCATTGGTCGGAAAAACAACGTCCTATGTGAAGGACTCCACCCACTTTCTGCAAGTCTTGTCGGAAGTAACACTAGAACCCGGACATATCATGGTGAGCTTCGATGTGGAGTCTCTGTACACGAACGTTCCTGTGGAAGATGCGCTGAAGAAAACAGAAGCCCTTCTACAAGAAAACAACCTGTCCGTGATGTACATCGATCTACTCAGACACGTCCTTAGCACTACATATTTCCTGTGGAACGAGAGTTACTACGTCCAAACAGATGGTGTGGCGATGGGGTCACCGGTAGCTCCAGTGGTGGCGAACCTGTTCATGGAGTCATTTGAACAGCGTGCCCTGGACTCGGCAGCTTTAAAACCGGCACTATGGATCCGTTACGTGGATGACGTTTTCGCAGTGTGGACCCACGGACTCACAGAGCTCAGCAAATTCCTAGACCACCTCAACTCCATACATCCCAGGATTAAGTTCACTATGGAGATTGAGCAGGAAGGAAAGCTAGCATTCCTGGATGTATTAGTGATTAAGTGCGCCGATGGAAAGTTGGGTCATACGGTATATAGAAAACCGACCCATACCAACAGGTACCTACATGCATCCTCACATCACCACCCGGCACACTTACAATCGGTACCAAATCACTTCTACAGAGAGCGGAACGTCTTTGTGATCCACTACACATTGCTGCGGAAATTAAATTCATAGAGACAGTGCTGCAAGGCAATGGTTATAAGGCAAGAGATTGGAGAACCAGAAGGAAAGAACGACAACCACAGTATGACGTCAAGAGGCGAGCCGCATACATGCCGTACATCAGGGGAGTGACAGACCGTATTGCGAGAATACTGAGGAGATCCAGCATACCAGCCGTGCTGTATCCTCAACACAAGGTCTCAGCCATGCTCCGATCAGTAAAGGACAAGGTACCATTACTCGCCGCTGGCGTCTACAGAGTTCCCTGTTCATGCGGTAAATCGTACATTGGCCAAACGAAGAGGAGCGTCAGCACACGCATCACGGAGCACATACGGGCGGTTAAGAACAGAGATATCACGAAGTCAGCGCTGTGTGAGCATGCAGAATCTGGACCTGGGCACTGGTTGAGGTTTGATCAGGTGAAAGTCCTAGTACCTGAACAACGAAACCTCCCACGAATCATTCGGGAGTCCATCGAAATCAGCAAGCACAAGAACTTCAATCGTGAAGATTCCTACCGTCTTTCGCCCATATGGAAACCCGTGCTGAATAAGCTGAAAACTGAATTTCGGAGAGGTGCACCGACAACAGACGTCGAGGAAAACACAGTCAGCGTGTTTTGCACTTCACACGAAATTCGGACCGCAGCTAATCCTCAAGAAAATGTACGAGTGTTGCCATGGACGCTGAGAAGTGAAGCAAAGCGGCGGGTAGCCAGTAACGTCCCTACCTCCGTCGCGACAGGCACGTTCTCCTGAAGATGGAGCCCATGTGAGGCTCCGAAACGTCTTGAGCAGCACGTCCTGCTCCTCACACGCGCGGTAAGCCGTTAAACTAAATATTGCAAAGTATAGAGTTAAGAACTTTTAATCATTTTATACATAAAATATCTAAAGAGTTAAAATAATGTTAATAAATAAATTAGTTAATTAATTTACGAAAATAGAAAAAAGCTAACAGAAATCAATAATAAATAATAACAAATCTGCACAAAGAAGAATTTATTACGGAGGCGATGTTTTCCAGTCAACCCCCATCTCGAGATGAGACGGTGCAATAGGCGCAGGTAGGTGATACACTAGAAATGGTAAATACAATATAGTTAAACAATTCACAAATTTCATATGTCCTCTTTGATTAGGAATTCGAATTATCTGTAGTTTCAGTAACGAAAAATACACAAATAAATCGTCAAACGTATAAAAACAAATATTTGTAACTAGCTGATAAAAAACCTGTCAAATGCGAGTCGGAATCGCACACGATTTTTTTTACTATTTGTTTCTATAGCGGCTATAGAAATACACACTCTTTGAACATTTCAACTATCTACCTATCACGGTTCATGAGATACTGCCCGCTGAGAAACGCACGGACGGACAGCGGAGACTCACACACAAAAGTACGAAGCTGAATCAAGATGCAGCCTTCGTCGGGTGGCCGACAACGTAAGCCAATTTCCTTGCAATTTAGATGCGAAGCATAAAAGAGATCGGGAAAGTCCCCGGCGACTCGTGCGGAAGATGTAGAGCAACACTAAACACACAACCTGGCAATCACATGCGGAACTCGAACGAAGCCGTGTTCCGCGCGCTTTGTAAAGGTTATATATAGTGACTAAGGGTGGAAAAGGTTATATATAGTGACTAAGGGAGGAAAAGGTTATACGTAGTGACTAAGGAAGGAAAAGGTTATACGTAGTGACTAAGGGAGGAAAAGGTTATACGTAGTGACTAAGGGAGGAAAAGGTTATACGTAGTGACTAAGGGAGGAAAAACTTATACGTAGTTACTAAGGGAGGAAAAGGTTATAGTGAGTGACTAAGGGAGGAAAAGGTTATACGTAGTGACTAAGGGAGGAAAAGGTTATAGTGAGTGACTAAGGGAGGAAAAGGTTATACGTAGTGACTAAGGGGGAAAAGGTTATACGTAGTGACTAAGGAAGGAAAAGGTTATACGTAGTGACTAAGGGAGGAAAAGCTTATAGTGAGTGACTAAGGGAGGAAAAGGTTATACGTAGTGACTAAGGGGGAAAAGGTTATACGTAGTGACTAAGGAAGGAAAAGGTTATACGTAGTGACTAAGGGAGGAAAAGGTTATAGTGAGTGACTAAGGGAGGAAAAGGTTATACGTAGTGACTAAGGGGGAAAAGGTTATACGTAGTGACTAAGGAAGGAAGAGGTTATACGTAGTGACTAAGGGAGGAAAAGGTTATAGTTAGTGCCTCAGGGAGGAAAAGGTTATACGTAGTGACTAAGGAAGGAAAAGGTTATACGTAGTGACTAAGGGAGGAAAAGGTTATAGTTAGTGACTAAGGGAGGAAAAGGTTATACGTAGTGACTAAGGGAGGAAAAGATTATAGTCAGTGACTAAGGGAGGAAAAAGTGTTTGTTTTACAAAATCCATAGTATTATGATACCAATCGGTTTATTGGTTTACAACTTTTAATGTAAACGGAGTTGAATGGCTAATACCACCCACACCGTCATGTAAGCGAAGAGCATTGCTTAGCAAGTGAACGGTTTAGAATAAGGTTTTCAATATTCAAAGAATAAATAAATAAGCCTATCATGGGTAAAATAGTATAATATTGAAACACAGTGGAAAAAAACGAAACGAAAAATCATAACTTATAGATTAGTGAAGTTTCTTCGCGGGTTCTTCTTCACTGAGTTGATCAAATCCCAAATTGTGACATGACTTAGTGTAGTTTGACTGCCAGAAGTTGATCAAATGAAATATGGGAAAATGAAATAGTTTGAATGCCTAAAGTTAAATAAATAATTAATTTAAAATAAAATATTGTTAGAGTACAGCGACGGACTTTACTTTCATATATATTTTGGAGGAAACAAAAGCAGACAATATAACACAATTGCAAAAAATTCATTGGAAACAAGTCAACAGATCTTTTTCAAACGATTCCTCAATAAAATAAGGAAATGTATACAATTTAAAGCTGGCATTGTTTATAGGAAGAAAACGTTGATTTTTTACAATTAACCAGCAGCTAGTTAATTGCAAAAAATCAAGTGAGATGAGATAACCAGTTTAAAGAAATAATGAACTTGCTAGAAAAAAATATGTTAACATCACAATCCTTAACCCACGCTTCGAGAGACACAACATAAAAACTCCAATGGATTGCATGGAACCTGTGAGCGAGCAGTGACGCAAAGAAACCGAACAAGCTGGATCGGCTTGACGGCGCAGGCGGGCGGATGCGGCGAGCGCTGGGCGGGTAGGGGGAGGCTGCGGACCAATCTATCGTGATAATTACCGCGATAACTCGCGCCCCGGCGCTCGCTCGATATTTATTGGCGCCGATTTCTGACCCCGAAGGTACCGTTTGCTTTTATGCAACACGCAAATATGTACACACAACACGTGTGGAGGCCGACGCACCCGTATTGGAAAAGTGTGCTCTTCGAGTGCTTGCAATGTGAAACAAAACCCCAAGCGAATTAAAGATGGCGCATGGGACAATCAAACGGGGAGACACCTTGTTATTACAATTCGAGTTTTATTTACTGACACTGTGCTGCATGATGCAGATAAAAAGTTTACAGCAACAGAAAAATTACTGTTTGTCTTCAAAAACGATTATGAATGTAATTGACCAGCACAAAGTTGGTCGTGAACCGCATTCCGGAAGGAATTAGGTGCTATGCCAGGACAATTATTTTATGACCATGGCTACATAGAACTAGATGCAATATATGGACAGACGGTTTCAATGCATCGATCTTCTCAATTATTAAAAAAATATATCATCTCCAGTACTGATATATTTTGTAACATAGTTTTTTTTTTCGTACTTCTACTTTCTACTTTTAAAACATTCTTATCTTGTTTTATTAAGCAGATGGTTGATTTTATATATTTGCCAAACTATACCTGCTCGGCATACTGACCTCGTAATTTTCTACTTTTTGTATTTCAGATATCGCGTCTCTTCCGAGAATCATCCCAAATACGCGGCGAGTTTTCAGCAATGTAAGGTCACACGTGACACCCGTGCAGAAACAGCGTTTACTTTTCCCAATATTGACTACACTTCGGCCCGCGGCCCGCGAGACGTTTGCCCTCGGTTTTCCCTAATGCGCCCCGAATGTTACCCCTGCACCCGCACCCGCACCCGCACCCGCACCCGCACCCGCACCAGCACCCGCATCCGCAACCGCACCCGCTCGTACACCCGCTCCCGCTCCCGCTGCCGCGCCCGCACCCGTGCCCGCGTCCGCAGCCGCGCCGCGCCACCCATTTATAAGAAAGTTACGCATTCGCTAGGCCGGGAAGGGGTGACCAATAACTTGCCTACACGCTGGAAATCTTTTGTTGTGTTCTTTTTTCAAAAGTCGGGCAACAGGGCGCGAACGTGGAATGCTAATGGATCGGCGGCCATTTATAAAGATCGAGCGAGGTTACGTGTTCATTTGTAGAGACGGAGAATAATCAGCTTACTATTTTATGTACTTACACTTGGTAGTTGAGAATGTCTTTTAAGGTGGTTCCGAAAGTCTTCAGCCCCAAGTTTTTTTGTATTCTTTACGTGCTAATAAAAAGCTCTATTTAAAGCTTAGCTAGCGGCTAAGCTAATTTATATTGCAACGATATCACGTCTGCAGCTATATTTAAAAGTCATGTCTTCCTGGATCCCATCGCAGCTCCTGACATCCGAGCAATTCCCCAGCCCGCGTCATTCGCCGAGGGTCTTATTAAGGGGCCGGCAACTTTCAAAAGACATATAAACAGTCATTTTAATTTTGGGTAGTTAGAACCCGTATTTCTAGATGTATTATTAATAGGTTGGGGAAAAAGTTTCTTCGCATTTTTTAAGAAAATTCAAAACATTTTTTAATATGGTTTATTTACATTTAACTAAAGTATGTAGGTACCATTTTGTTCGATAACTTTTTGCCATCTTGTAGGTAGGGACATGATCCCATTGCTATAGAAATATTGGGACTTCTGATCAATATACCGCGACAAGTGGTTTTGGCAGTCCTCTCGTGATGTTAACCTGACACTGCCTAAAGAATTCTGAAGAGACCTAAACAGGTGGAAATCTGAAGGTGCAAGGTCAGGACTATACGGCGGATGCATTAACACCTCCCAGCCAAACTCTCTTAGTTTTTGCTGAGTGGCTAAAGATGTGTGAGGTCTAGCGTTATCATGATGAAAAACCACACCCCTTCTGTTGATTAATTCCGGCCGCTTTCTCTCAACTTCTTGCTTTAATCTCATCAGTTGTTCGCAGTAGAGTTCAGAATCGATGGTCCTGCCTGGTGGTAACAGCTCATAATGAATAATGCCCTTCCAATCCCACCATACACACAGCATCACCTTGTTGCGAGTTAACCCGGGTTTCGCCACAGTCTGTGAAGCTTGACCGGCCTTTGACCACGACCTTTTTCGCACGTTCTTGTCGTACGTGATCCACTTTTCATCACCAGTTATCAGCTTCTTCAAAAATGGTTCGGTTTCATTACGTCGTAATAAAGAATCACAAATGAGTACACGGTTCATTAGGTTTCTTTCAGTGAGCTCGTGAGGTACCCAAATATCGAGCTTTTTTGTGTACCCAGTTTTTTTCAAATGCGCCAAAACTGTTTTGTGGTCAATTCCTAGTTCTTCAGCTACGTCGTAACTACTGATATGCCGATCTTGCTCCACTTTTTCAAAAATGGCATCCATTTTATCCGTAATAGGGCGACCAGAGCGACGTGCATCTTTGACATCAAAATTTCCGGATTGAAAACGCTTAAACCAAATTTGTGCTACTCTCACAGACACTGCACTAGGTCCATAAACATCGCAAATTTTTTTCGCGGCTTGCGTTGCATTTTTACCTTTTTTGTAGTAAAATTTTAAAATGTATCGAATTGCTTCATTAGATTCACTCATTTTGACAGTACGAAAAACAAATGAGAATCACACATTTTCCTAATTTGAATTTGGAATTATGTTCTTTAAAATTTAAACTTTCAATGATACCAAAACCAGCCAGATACAAATAGTATAGCCAAAGAGATTTTATTACAAGTTCATACATACTATAATGCGAAAAGACTTTTTCCCCGACCTATTATTTATAATTAAATAAGTGCCCCAACAACTCCAAAACACCGTGTTAATGAAGTTTGGAATATCGTAGTTGTAAACCAAAAGGCGGCATTCCTTCGCCGTTCAGCCAACAGTGAGAATAAAATAATAGGAAATATTTCCGGACGATTATATTCTAAGGATTTTATTAATGTGTGACTTAGTAATAGTATTATTAACAACTAGCTCAGGTACCCGGCTACGCTCGGGTCAATATCGTTTCGGACTGATATCGGGCTAAATTATATGCTGTATAGTAACCCAAAGGGCTCGTCCAAATGGCTAGATTTTTTTCCTACTTACTGGCTATTTTGGACAATTCACACAATATCTTTATAAATTGTAGCCGATGTGTTATTTTGATGTAGGATTTTACATACATTATTATTAATGTTATATTATATTGTGATGGACATAAAAATGCGAGTTACCGGTGCTGTGTGAATGTCACCAACAATTCAAATTGGAGAGGCGTATGTCCAGCAGTGGGCTCAAACATGCTGACTGACTGACACGAATGTCCACCATTTTAGTACCGCGCCTCTCCTGAGCGCAACTTAATCCGCACGCCATATACGACCCTCAAAATACTTCTGAGCGAAATTTGTCCGCAGACATTGGGTTTTAGTTATAGCTGCAGCGTGCTGTACAATGCCAAAATAAATAAAACTTTTACATATAATCTAAAACCGTCCATGGTAGCTATACGTTGACTTCCTTGCTACATAACAGCCCTGTTATTGAACTAACTACCTACCCCTATTTGGGGTGATGAATTTTTGTCACGATTAGCGACAGCATAATCCATTGTATTGTCTATTTGCCCAGCCCACGGGATGACATAGCATTTTCGAAATATATTTGTCTCGTTTCCGACCACATTTTCCCGGCGCTGCGTCATCAATCTTTGCGACCTATAAAGCGAATATTCTGTTAGTAACAATGTTTATTTGGAGAAGATAAGTTCGGAAATCGTTGAATAAAACCTGTTGCAGTTTATACCTAATAATGATTTTATTATTTTCGATTCTTTGTCGATTAGTACAGCTCGTGGTCTAGGCGCTAGAGGACTTGCCTTTCATCCGAGGTTCAAATCCGCGCACCAATCCATGCACCACTCTCTTTCTCTTTCTGAATTGGATAAGTGCATTTCGTTACGAATGCGAGCTGTTCCATGGTTCGGACCCATGTAAAACTGTAGGTCCCCTTCCCCTACTAGGTGGTAGGGTTAAGCCTGCCCGGGTTGTTACCACCGCATTGGATAAAACTGTGGTTGAAGCGGCAATGAAAAATTGTGAAGACATCTAGGTCTTCATTCATTTATGCTTCTATCCTGTCCGCCTAGAACACAACATGTTCTACCCCTTTCGAATAATGAATAGTTGAACAGACATCCGAACCACACGGGTGCTGTAGCTACATTCTAGTGCCACCGAATTTCAGCGGCGCGCCACCTTCGGTCAGGTGATAAATGGATCGAGGAATGCAGATCGCGAGTGGGTTGGTAGTGATCCTGCAATAATATTCAAATCCACCAATTTCTCCAACAAATCGTAGACATTAGGGCCCTTATATCGCGCGAGGGCGAATCGTTTCTGCGAATCGCTTCGGAAAACTTTTTATAGTGAGATTCGGAAATATTTACGTCCAATATGTGCCGAGAATTTTATGGCCGAAATAAAAGGGCTTCTAACTTTTTTTCCGCTCGGATGCCTTTCAAATAAGATACGATTACCATGAATAATAACCCTTCCGGTATCGTTTTTTATCTTCAACATTGTTTGTTACTTTTCTTGAAGTTGGAATTTATTCGATTGGATGTAATTTATTTTATTGGATACTCTGATTAACTTAAAAGTTTTATCAAAACATCATGACGTAATTCGCGTTCGATGGAGGTGGAATTATAATTCGGCCACATTTCAGTTGCGTTATATTTCGTGTACTACAACTCTTACAAGCTATTTTCATTTGATAGACCTGTACATGTTCGGAAGTGGCTTGAGAAAACGGATCAAGGCATTGTTTTTAAGGATTTAAAAGGTCATTTTAACATTTATTTATAATTTACAAGCAAATGGTAAACGGACAGCTTGTCCTCCGAGTTACAACCTGTATTTTTATTTACCTAACTTTCAGTTTATCAAAAATCGTAATATTGATAAATGTACAGTGCAATACAAATCATGCGCGCAGTGTGATAAACATGTCACTGTATACTTTCTTACTTAACTTCAGATACGTAAGTGAGAATAATTTGCAATGAGTTATGAAGACAAACAACCAAACTCAGACAAAGAACACACGCTAAGGGAAAAGCTTTAAAATATCTCAATGTCAACGAAAAACATATTACGTAAGACGACATGCATACATTAATTGCACTGTCAGACGAAAGTGAGTAAATATACGTAATCAGGCAATGTATAAATACATAAATGTCGCCTTAACAGCGCCACTGGAGCCCTGCTTGATTCGAAGAATAAGTGTGGAGACGATTGTACCAATACTTTTGTAATTATTCAATTTTAATTACTTTTTTTTTATTTGATCGCTAGCAACATACTAACAAACTATGATATGAATGGTCGTGTGAAACCTACTTTAATTGAGTTTAACTGTAGAGGTTCAAGCACATATGTATAATACTGTTTAACGTAGCTAACTTGTAGATGTTCCGTAGCAACGAAGAAATTCAGGATATGGTGAAACCTTCTTGATATCTTCTTGATTACGTTAGCATTAAATAGTTGTCCATGTATCACGATAGTAGGTGTGGTATTTGCCATCCATGGCCGTTCCAAACAAACTCACAGTCAACTCCAGAGATAACTTTCGCACGAGGACGGGTTGGGGTACCATTGAACCTTACCATATCACTACCAATTGTGTTATCTCCAGCTAACACTTTGGACTTTTGTGTGTCGACGAGGTAACAGTAAGACGAGACAGCTGAAGTAGGAAGAGGAGTCACGTCTCATACCTTCAGTTCGTCAGTACTTGTGACTGGAACGTGTGTGTCTCTGGTAGCCGTGAAATGCACAGTGTAATTCCCTCAGAGTACGACCTCAGGCTCTTCAAGCGTGGTGTAAAGAAGCACCCGGCCGGCTGGCATGGTTTTCGCAGCGCGCCCGTGACACATGATGCGTTGGAAAAACAAAAGCTAATTTATTATTATTTTAGGAAGATCCTTAGTAACATCTAGTAGGAGATAGGAGTAGCATTGTATAGATTTAAATAAAATAGACAAATTCGTAGGAGTAGTTGCGGGGATATCTCAGCGGTAGAGCAGTGGACATGTAATCCATAAGTCGCTGGTTAAAATCCTACTTTCGACGAATGTTCAGACAAAAAACTTTTTCTGATTGTCTCCCAAATCTGACCAGTCAGACAGCGTGTTTGCGTCCACTGCTGGACATATTGTTTCCAATTATTCTCCAGTCCTTCCGGCCCTCAGGGGTACGGAAGCACTTTTCGCCGACGCACTTGATGTATTGGACAAACCTGGCGGGTGGTCTTCCCACGATTACCCCGAATCTGACTACAATGCTTCAATGTACCTGCCGTTGGATTACCTCTAATGAATAAGATCCTTAGTATAATTATACAGGAGATACAAGGAATAAATAGGAAATAAAAATGAGTGATGCTATAGTAAGAGAATACTAGTAGGTCTGCGAATCGGGGCGCGGGAAAGGCATCAGTCAGTGCCGTCGACCGAGCGAGCGCATTACTCTCAGTACTTTAGAGTACGTGTTGCTTTTTCAGTAATGTGGGAAAAAAAATAAGCATAACCCGGAAAATCCAGACCATTCTGTGGGAGCGGCCGACGACGTCTAAGGAGTAACGTCTACCTCCTATTTTATACGAGATCCATATCAGCGTCTACTAGCTATCACTACCTTAGCACCAATTCTGGAGTACTCATAATATAAATTTGAACATACTCGAGTTTTAATGTAACACAAACGGTAAAGAAGTAAGTTGTGTTTAATGCCGCGGGTACGGGTCCCCTTTTGAAAATGAGCATTTTCGCTGGAAACTCGGGTCTGGAAACCCAAGTCAAACTGTAGGGCACTTCACTAATTACTTAACGGTAAGATTGATTAGCCTGCCCGAGTTGGTACCATCCCGATAAAAAAATACGTTGTACGTAGTATCCACCAGTATTCCATCATTTATATTTGTATAGTTTATTGTATTCACTTAACTATGAAAAATATTGGACACATGTTTTTGGCACTCATACCGCAGTGCCTCAAGGTCATGTATGTCTTATTGTATTTGCAATGACTTAAGGAGCCGAAATGTGGATACTGACAAAGATGCTAGTCCATCATTTTCAGGTCACTCAACGAGGTTTAGGAAAGGCTATGCTCGGTATGCTACGCTTAGGGAAAAATAAGCAATGAGGTTATTCATTAGAGAACGAAAGTTCGTTCGAAAGTAAGTAAGTGGCCATATCAGCTGCAGAGCCGATAGCCGATATATCTGACGAGTTCTGGAATGGAGATTACGTAACGGCAAACGGCACTACGTTTGCTGGTACGTTGTCCAGAGCCCTTTGGACAGGTGACCCGGTACATGCCGCTCGCGGTAGCTGGTTGAGGAGGGTAAGCAATAGAGCAAAATCGCGCGCGTTGGGGGTAGCCCAATAATGCTAAATAGTGGACGGCAATCGGTTTAAATGATGATGAGCAAAGAAGAAAAAACTCCAACAAGCCTTCGAGAATAACCAGGTTTCGAATCCTCTCCATCTCGCGAGTGGACGCTTTACTATTGCACCACGGCGCTTGTATCAACCTGTCGATGCTAGTGTACAGTTTTAGAATTCGCTAAAATTACAAATTTGTCAGTACAACGGTGCTTATAAACGCGGAAGAGACATCGCACGCAATACATGAAAATGTTAAATTATTCAGAGCACCGCCACAATCACCTTTTCAAAAATATGGTCATAAGTACAAGTGCTCTCAACGCTAAGAATTGCCACAATATTTGCCTTACTGCTTTTATCATATCCTTCTGTGCGGGCAAAGTTTATTGCGGTGCAGTCACGATTGACAGCCCTGTGTGCACGTGAACTCTACGAAATATTTTAATATCATATTTAAAAAATCAAAGGGTTTATACATTTACATAATACTATCGTATTTACTTGTAACATATCTGTCCACACATAAACAGGTTGACTTTATGAATATCGGGACCACTTGAGGGGGTGTATGTGTATCCATTCACCTCATATATTTAGTTTAAGTCACGTGACTAATTTGTATGGGGACCGCGAAAAATCATCGGAATTTAATATTTATTGTTATAAAAATGGTTCCGTTTCCGATACAGCTACACCCACCCCCTCAAGGTGTCCGATATATATCCGATATAAGTATAAAGTACTCAAAAATTGTATATTCTTGTTCACCTTAGGTTTTACATTGCAAACCAATAGAATTACCACGATATACCAATTCAGGATATACTATTAGGTAAATAAGACTTATTATAATAAGATTACAGAAATCAAGCAGCACAAACTAATTACATTAACCCAAATTTTGGTCGTGATTGTACAATCGACACTTATTGCTATACTTTTTGTCGGTGGTTTTATTTGGATTTAACCGACATATAATTTAGAGTTGAATTTAAATATCAAACATTTGAATCACCGGTCGCAAGCTTCCCAAAAGTTGAATAGTGTCGATATCGTTGTGCAAATTATGTTTTAGGCACACAAAATATTGACTAACACCAGCTAACCAGTATTTTTCACCTCATGGTGGTTTTCTTAGTCGTAAGTATTCGTACCATAAAAAATCACTATCAATCCGATTGTGTTCAGTTTAAAATAATCGTAAGTAAAACAACATTACATAAAATTTTATATTACGTCATATGCTGCGCTTAAAAACTACAACTATTATGTATTTCCATAGTGAAAGAAGACAATTTGTAGATTGATGATTTTTTATCAACTTAGAAAAATATGCATAAACATTCATAAAAAAAACCATTACATATTTCACATACAGCTAGAACTTCAAAGTGTCTTTCATCTTTTTGAAATTTGATTATTACTTGCATATTTTTAAAAATATTAAAATGTGGTTTTACATCCACGCTTATAGAATTGAATGCAATCACGCCCTTAAAAGGTAAACTTCAGACCAAGTTCAGATCCAGACCTCGCGGTCGACCCACGAATCCATATAGTGTCCGTTTTCTCATTACACGAAGCACGTAATGAAAATTTATGATTTTTTTTATACGGTTCATTCTAAAATAATCGTAAACATTCTCATTTGTTTCCCATCTAATTTGAAAGAATATAAGCGGTATAATTCACTATTATGGCTACACTGTGGCTTTCCGTATCTCACACGTTTCCATTAACATAACAGCGTAAAACGGAATATATTAGACGTTACACCTTCCGCTATATCTCCCCCGGGATGCCACAGCGAGTTACCTGCACTTAAAAAAACAACCACTCCCTTCCGAAAGCGTTACGGCGAGCGCTTAAGGCGGGTAGCAGTTCCACAATTTCTAAAAACGCTAGTACATGAGCACCACGGAAAAAGTATTTCCTGACATAACTGTTTAGATTGAAGCTATTTTTTTTAGAATACTGTCACCTATTTTTTCTTCTCACGATATAACGCGCAATTTTGTTCATTTAATTTCATTTATTTATTTAACATTTGGTAGTCACACTACACTAAGTCATGTCACAATTTGATTGATCCGCGGATTCGATCAACACAGTGGAGAAGAACCCGCAAAGAATATTCACTGGTCTATAAGTTACATGATTATTTTTTCTTCCACATGAATAATATGACACCTTATGAATGAATACCTAAATGCTACTGCCAAACTTACATTTTTGGTAGCACGGTCTAAGGCAAAGAACTAAGAACTACGATGACACAACAACCCACAATGTGAACAGTCTAAAAATCGCACCTGAAAACTATTGAGAATGAAATACAAAGGTGGTGCTATTTTACAAAGTAACGTATCTGCGATATAATCACAGGAGGTCATGCCTTTATTTAGAAGCATTGTGCTCAGATTTTGAAAATTTTCAGAAAAAAAGGACAGGTCCCATTTTTTTATGGGCAACAAGAACGGCGCCAAATTGACTTGGATAACTCATTTTAATACGTTTTATTTTCAGCAGTATGTCGATACAGATAATTGAAAATTATAGTATGGATTATGTAGTATGTCTTTAAAGATCTCGGAATAATGTCCCTCGCAAATAATGTATATCAAAATATAGTCTATGCAAAAAAAACTATAGAATCGGCTACTCTTAACGCTGACATACATTCCCACAATACTAGAAATAAGTTTAATATACAATGTCCAAAACACAGACGAGCAAAGACTTCGAAGAGTTTTATTCACAACAGTGTTAGATTGTACAATAAATTACCAGCAGTAATGAGAAATTTGCCCCTTAATGAATTTAAAAATAAAATTAAATCAGTTTTACTTAGTAAAGTATATTATAATATAAGCGAAGCTCTTTCCGATAAAACTCTCTTTTGTGACTTAATATCATAAGAAGACAAGTACATAACTGTGTACCATACAAAATTGTAAGACTTCTTTGACATAATACTACGCTGGTAGTATTTTTTTATATATAAATACTTATTCTATATATAATATATTGACTTGATACACTTCATTGGTATCAAACTTGACGAGGGCTTTATACACCTGACATAGGTTAAGTTGACGACGGCTTTTACACCAGAGTATATTTGTAATGCTATAAATTATATTAATTTATATAATTGAATTAGTAACTTTATTAGTTGTAAGTAACTTAAACTGAGGGTTGCTGTTTCTATTGTTCTTTGTTCTTTGCCTTAATCTGTTCTGCCAAGGAATTGTTTGGCAGTAGCATTTAGATCTAAGAATGTAAACCCGTGAAGTTATTTGCGGGTTCTTCTTTACTGGGTTGATCGAATCCGCGGATCTTTGTGTCGTAACTTGGTGTAGTTTGACTACCAAAAAGTTTAAATAAATGAAATGAAATGAAAAATGAAATTAATGAAACCTCCAAATCGTCCTGATTGGGAACATAATAAAAACAATGTTTTTGTAAGGTCTGGATTGCGCCATTAAAAATAAAGCCAATCAAACAAATTTTACCCATATTATCAAAATATTGCGCGAGAAAGATTCTGCGTGAATAATATTCACCTGTCGGTGACGTGTCCTAACTGACTTCCGTTCGGAACAATTATAATTTAAACTTCTGAACCAGAAAACGTTTAATTTGGTATTTAATACGCCATATACTCGAAACTTATTCCGTACATAATATTCCGACCAACCTACGCACTAACTTACGATAACAGCTTAAAATAGTCACGTTTCCAGATCGTTATAACCCTTTCATTTTGGCATTTCATTCATCTATCATTCTCGTAAACCTGGAAAAAACCTCAAAGTTTCAAAATCTGAAATTTGCAGTGAATGCCAAATTAAAATCAGATATAACAATTAATGTCTTAACACAATCCCACATATATGTTGCTGTTACAACAACAAATTGATAAGATCAGGTTCATGTTTGAACCGTTAGAGAGAATAACCCCCAGAGAATCATCAAGTGAATTCAGTTTGTATTGTACCATATCTGCACCACATAAACGTACATTCTCAAAATTTCAGGAGAGAAGGAAGAATATGATTTTGATATAACCCAAAATGAGTGTAATAATGCCTTTGGACAGTCTTATTCAAACAACAAATAATACCGCCAAACCCGATATTTTCCCTCAGCACGTATAATATTTAAGTGAATATCAATAATTAAGATATTCCGGGGTTTCCTGAGCGCTACCGCAATAATCTTCTGGAAATTCGAATAATTTCTCGCCGTGGCTGCGGGAATTTAATTACCACGGATTGATTAAACTAAATTGAACAGGCAAATGCAGGAACCACCGGATTGGCTAGCAGAATGTGGGGTTAACATAGGAAATTGTTCTATAAATATCTACGAGACGTCGCACGTGATCTGTAGGTAGTACTTGCACGCGACTATTTAAAAACCTTTTAATTGGAGTGAGATTTGCGCACGCAGGGTTCCATACCATCGTACAAAATGTAACACAAATAATAACGTTTTTTTGTATGGATGCCCCTATTATTATTAAAATTGTATCTATTTGTTGTTATAGCAGGAAAATAAAAAAACACACTCTGTGAAATCTTCAGTTGCCTAGCTACTCCGGTTCATGAGATACAGCCCTGTGACAGACGAACAGACGGATGGACGGACTGACAGCGGAGGCTTAGTAATAGGGTAACCTTTGGGTACGGAACCCTAAATAGGACTAATTTTTCGAAAACGAAAAACGTGGGGTGCACGACGTCTACCCTCTACACTTCTTACTACTTTATTTTGCCAGCCACTCGTTTTAGGGTAAAATTAAGTAGCCAAAACATTTTTTTGATTACATAGTCATCCAGTGCTGGGACTGAACCGGGTAAAATACGATAAAATAAGGGATAAAATGAGGGATGCGATAAATTCTGCACAATACGGAAGTGAAGAAAAAGACCATATGTATAGACAAACATATTTATAAAATACATAAAAAGTTCTGATTGGTGCAGAATTGATCGCATACTTAATTTTATCCCACTTTGGGCCGGTTCCCCCACCGAGCTATTTATAAACCATAGGACTCATCGAGCAGTTAGTATGTGTCGATTCAAAAGTTGTACCAAACAGACAGAAAAGAAAGCCAGGAAAAGAAACAGACACATTTTTAATTTTGTTTGTATTTTATTATAGTATTTATAGCGCGACACAGGGTGTACATCAGACCCTGAAAGAGGTGCCCGATGACGCCCATGGGCTTTCATAGGGGATGCGGGTTGACCAGGTCGCTTCTTCACCGTTCAAACAACAGAATGCGGCTCGTGGTGCGAAAGTAGCCATTAAGCTCCCGATTAGAAAAAAGAAGTCAGTATGCATATATTAATGGTGTCATTCTTATCCATCGGAAACATATATTAAAGTATACAAAAGGGTGACAACGGCCACGGTCTACCTGACCGACACATTATCAAGTGCGCACCGGATAGGGGCCAATCGCAAACAAAGGTCAGGTTCAATAGGCCCCATTGTTTAACAACGACGCCCGGACCCAATAAATTAACCCGATAAATTACACCCCCAAATACACTAATTTTAATTTAATGTATTTTTTCCGCCGCAGACGCGAGCGCGCCCAGAATCCAATTAAGGGCGCCGTAATCCGGACGCGATCGCCGCGGGAGAGTCGGCCGGATCGACTTCTCTTTTCGGCGTAAATGGAATTGGAAATTTTCACCGGACGATCGTCTTTGTATTATTGGGCGGGCGACTCAATCGCGATATTTTTTTGTAAATTGAACGATTTATTCTCGACGATTCGTCCCCGCCGGGGGCGACGCCGCTAACTTTTATGGGCCACGATTCGGGGGAAATGGTTATTAGAGAGCAGCATTTTTGCACAGATACAAACTGTTGGAATCCACAGTTGTGTTCATAAATTATGATAACAGAACGGGTGTCGATGAAATGTAGGTACAATTTTATTTATTTATTCTTGGAAATAAATCATAAGTTTTGCTATCACCGAAATATCTGAAACACTGAGAACGGAGATCCTAGTTTAAACACGATTTGAAATGAGACATATGTAGTTAAACTGTGCTCTACACCTTATGAATTTTGGGCTGCTAGTATAATCCGGAGACTCACGGAAACGTCAAATGGATGATTGAGGATTAAGTGAAAAACTGTTTAAACTGAACAATACGCTTCTAATACTAGGAAGCATATTGATAATTTTATGTATTAAATTGATTCGACATTGCCAAATCTCATTGATTTGAGGTTATCCAACGACATCTACGTACATAAAATAATTGTAATCAGATGTTTGAAATAATCAGAAAAATCTTTCGGTGTTGACATTAAATATTATACCCTGCTTTCGACGAATGCGGGGCGGGGCGGGCGTCCTACCGCAAGCCGCGCGGCCGGTGCTATCCCCTCCTCCCGCTTCAATCCCGCTTCATAGCAATCGCGTTGGAATGTGCTACTGGACTTTTGAATGCGACTGTACATCGGCGGAAAAATACATATTTTTTTAAATTTTTCATTAAGCAAACAGACAGCTTTATTACTAACTAGCTGTGATACCGGCTCTTCTCGGGGAAATGTCGTTTTGGACTTTTTTGGACTGATTTCGGGCTAAACCTAACATTATTCAGGGCATATTTTTTTAACATACACAGCGTAGAGGGTGGTGGCTGAAAAACAGCGCCGCTCGTGAAGTTCCTTACTTCACGGGCGATTTTCTCGCTGAGCCTCCGAACCCATTCATACAACAACACTGTTTATTACCTTAATATGTACTTTAAATGCTTTTGTATTTTCTTTTTTTGTATTCTTTAAAATTTCATATTAAATTTAAGATTAACTCATTTTATTATGTAATTACGTTCTTTTATGTGTTTTTGTTGTTTGAATAAATTCATTTTCTTTCTTTTTTTCATGTGTTAATCCAGATAATAAACTATCTATGTGTCGACATCCAAATCCGATAAGCCATTTTGTGTGATTGAGTAACAAAAATTCACAAACTTTCACATTTATAATATTAGTACGACACGTGGTTACACTGCTAGTTTCAGTCGCCATTCCCGTACTTCCGTCCTCGATGCCTCCCGCCGTCTATCGCTGTGTTCTATCGCCGCCGCATCGTCCTGGACACCTCACACGTACGGCCGCGCTCTACAATTTGTCCGGGTGGCAGCCCTATTGCGCTTCCGGACACACGGACCTCTTTGTGCGGACCGAACCGCAGGACGAGCGATTCGCCTCAAAAGCAATCGTGTCCAACCGTTATGGCACTCGCCTGCATTCCCATTTGCGGATTTACATACGAGTTAATTAATAGTGCTTGTCATTATCGCATGTATACAAATATGTATTAGGTGAAATCTATACTAATATAAAAAGCTGAAAATGTTGTTTCTTTGTAACGTAAATTCATTGAACGTTTAACTCGAGATTCGGCTGAGGTGGTCCTCAACTTTAATACAACGAAATTGTGTGCTTCGTGAAGCTTACTGGAGCTAAACTAACATATGTACAATGATATGTTGTACACCATATGATAGCGTGGTCTTGCCCTAACGAATTGGTATATGACATGGCGAAAGGGGGCCGGGAGCAGGGGCCGATTTCGACGCTAGCGCTTAGTCAGTGTCAAACGCTTGGACTCATAATTCCTGTTATACTTGTACTATCGAACTGATTGCAATCTCATTATATAGCTAATTAAGGATACTTTAAAGTGTACTGCGAGATTTTACAAGAACATTTTCGATTTTGGAAAAAATGTGAGATATCGTGCTGTGAAGGGGAAATGGTTTGCTCAAAATCAAAGAATGGCCCGTTGATAAGGTTAACAAAGACCGAAAGCAACCAATAACTGTTAGTTGTGTAGTTATCAACTTATAGAGTAGCATCGTTGTGGGCGTTTCATATTAATGAACTTCCCTTCATACATATTTTTAAGGTGCCAATTACTAAAAAGAATTAAGATTAAATAAGATTCTCGGTTTTAAATATCATTCATGGTCTCCGTATATTCGATGCCAGGGAAATACAAATATATTTTTACTCTTAAATATAAACCAATAATTCGTGATGATATAATAGGAGGTATCATTAAATTACAAAGCTGATAAAATACAATCTCATCTGTTTGAAAAATGTTACGGCTTTTCACGCGGCAGGTAGAAACGGCCAGATATTCCGGGTTCTACCGCGATCCTGCGCCAAGCTGAGCTCCGCCTGTTAAAACGTATGATCAGGAATAATTGGCGTGAGTACGACATAATTTCTTCTGAACTATTAAACTTGCACCTAAAATTGGCATCTAAGCTAAGCGAGGAATTGTGGTATAAGATCGACGCTATTACCCTCGGAAAAGCGGAAGCTTTGCAAAGCACAATAAAAAAGCAACATGCCAAAAAGTTGACAAAAATAATGCCAAAAACGGAAGGCAGCGGTAATATGCCGCGTTCCGATGACAGCGATGTAAACGTCAACGCAGTTGTCAATTTGTCAGATCGAGCGCTGTCGCCGGCTGAAGTAAATATTTTGAAGAAAGGTCTGAATTTTGTGCCGGCACCCAGCCGAATACCCACCGAATCTATTGTTTGTGCAGTGGACGACGTGATAAAATGCAACAGAATTCCCTTTAATGAAGCCGACCAACTACGCCAAGACATATCTGTCACTTTGCAGCGAGCGAAACCGCTCGAGCCGAACACCACAAAGGAGGAAATCCGTGCGTTACAATGCCTACGAAAAGACAAAGAGGTCGTCATTTTACGGGCTGACAAAGGAAATGCGACAGTAGTCATGAATAAAACTGATTACGACGAAAAAGTCGCAGTTATGTTATCAGCTAGTACCTATGAAAACATACCTCGTTCTCTGACTAGTAGGGTAGCAAAACAAACACTTGAACTCATTAACTCATCTGACTCGCCTATACCACATGAAATTAGGAAGACAATAAGAGTGGACAACCCTCAGCCTCCTCGCTTCTACGGTCTTCCTAAAATTCACAAAGACGGGAACCCCCTAAGACCAATAGTCAGCCAGATAAATGCTCCTACCTACCTCCTCTCTAAGCATGTCGCCTCCGTACTGCAGCCCCTGTCTGGCAGGACGTCTTCCTACGTTAAAGACTCGGCCCATTTCGTGGAATTGTTGTCTACAGTGAAGTTGGCACCCACGGACATATTAGTGAGCTTCGACGTCGAGTCGCTGTATACAAACGTACCAGTGCAAGAGTCTCTCGACGTCATCAGAGACTTACTCATCAGCAACGACATCGACACTGAGTACGTCAAGCTCCTACAATATTGTCTCACTACGACATATTTTCTGTGGAACGGTCAATACTACATCCAGCGAGAAGGTGTAGCAATGGGATCTCCAGTGGCACCAGTGGTGGCAAACCTGTTCATGGAGTCGCTGGAACACCGCACATTGCAAACTGCACCTTTTAAGCCAATGTTTTGGGTACGGTACGTGGATGACGTGTTTTCAATCTGGTCACATGGACGCCAATCACTCGACGCTTTCCTCTCTCATCTTAATTCGGTTCACACAAATATAAAATACACAGTAGAGTTTGAGAAGGAAGGCACTTTGGCGTTCTTGGACGTACTTGTTGGTCGGCGATTGGATGGAACCCTAAGCCACACAGAATACCGCAAGCCGACACACACAAATCGTTATCTACATGCTAAATCGCACCATGCTCCGATGCATTTGGAATCGGTCGCAAGAGCATTGAAACTCAGAGCACAGCGGTTGTGTGACAAGGACCATATCGTCACCGAAATGAAGACTGTGGACAGGGTGCTTCGAGAAAATGGGTACAATGTTCGAAATAATAGTAAGAAAAGAAGAAGTATACCACCCATCCAATACGCCGAGAGACGAAAGGAATTCTTGCCATATGTAAACGTAGTTACAGACATCATTGGGCGTAAGCTGAAAAAACTGCAGATTGGTACAGTTTTCATACCTATAAAAAAGGTCTCACAAGTTTTACGCTCAGTGAAAGATCAGCTCCCCTTGCAGTCTCCTGGCGTGTACAAAATTCCATGTTCATGTGGGAAATATTATATTGGGCAAACAAAGCGAAGTGTTGCGACACGGGTTACGGAACACATTCGAGAAGTAAAGAAGAAGGACTCCGCGAAGTCAGCTTTGTGTGAGCATAGCGAATCAGGACCAAATCACTGGATACGTTTCGATCAGGTTGGCATAATCGCCGCCGAAAAACGAACTATACCAAGATTAGTCCGAGAAGCTATCGAGATTAAGAAGCACAGCAACTTCAATCGAGAAGACTCATTTAAGCTCTCTGCAATATGGAACCCCGTGCTTCAGCCACTTAAAAGGGGCCAACGAGACGATAATATCGGCGACGATATTGTCAGCTCATATTGCCTGTCGTCTGAAGTTCGGACCGCAGCCAGACACATTTCCGCTACCGCTCCCACTCACAGCTACGATTTACGCCCACGGCGAGCCTAGCGGTCACCTCAGTCGTCTGCTGCGCACGAGCGCGGCAGATGCCTCCTTGACAACGGGCTGAATGATTAGCTCGAAACGTCGGAGAATATTTCTACCTGCCGCGTGAAAAGCCGTAACATTTTTCAAACATGTCTAACGACCGCGGTAACCTCAAAAGTATCATACAATCTCATCTGTTTCCCAATTTCCATTACAATGAACACTGATTTACCATTACGGGAGCAACGCACGCAAAACATATTTCAAAATGTAAAATAAAACCTCGCATTTGTTTAACCGCATCACCCAAAGCAAATAACATAACCTGAATTACTTCTTCCCGCCGAAAATGTGTCCCTATCGCGGTGAGATAAAATTGAGGAAACATTTTTAAAATGTGCGCGCGACCGCAAATTGGGGCCTTAATCAGGCATCCGTCACTCCTAAATACCTACTGAGATCTCCACCTACGGCGCTTGGGAACCCGAGGTTCCAAATTCAGTAAGGGCCGCCGCGCGCACACGCTCGCACGTCCACTACGTCCAGTCGATCAGTCGTTTCGGAAAGCGCACTTTCGCCGTTTTTATTCGTAATAATGTCCAATCATCATAGAATTAAATAAAATAGCTGTTGTGTGAACGGATGTCATAGTATACAGAATAATTTGAAGTTGCCTTTCTTTACGCTACCGAAATATTCTGAAAGGTGAGTTTGTTTTTTTAATTTAGGTTTATTGACGTTTTGCCTTTATGAAGGTAGGTATGTGGTATGGTGTTATGAGGGGTCTATTGAACTGACACGTATTTAACTGGTATCAGCACAGCACTTTTTTATACATTAGGTAGTATTTATCCATGTATAAAAAGGAAAAACAACATAAATTGGTTTCGTCTAGTGAAAGAATAATGGGCAATCATTCGTGGCAGCTCCAGGTACTTATTGCTTATTCTCCTTTGCTGCATGTAGTTTGTTTTTTGCCATACCAGGACCTTCCTTTCATGAGCACGGCGATATCGAACTGAATGGAAAACACGGACAATGTTTCATTATCGTTTCGACCATCTTTTTATCAAATGTGATATTATCAACCCGGTCTTAATCGACAATACCAAACAATACTAGACCAAAGTACAACGAAAACACCGAAATACACAGAAAACATCAAACTACACCGTTAAAGCCAATCAACACTAACCAATATCAAACAACACCGAAAAACAATAAACAACACATAACAGCACCAGGCATATTTGTGACAGAAAATCTTAAAATAATAATAATTGTAGACATGTCATAAAACAATCATTTTGAAAGGTTTGTTTGTATTTTATTCGACTTTAAAACAATAGGCGGCGGCAATGTGTGATAACCCTAGCGCAAGCCGCATTCCAGCGACAATATTGTGTGGAGGGGCGGGTGAACGACGACGCGTTTCATCTCGCCGCCCCGCCGGCAATGAGCGACGTAATAAATGCTTTATCATAACGACAATTAGGATGAAAATTGAAAAATTACTATCGGGGAGTGCAACTTCTGTGCGTAGCACTATTAGTTATTCTGTGCCTTAATTGGCTAGAGCGGCAACCGGTGTCGTTATTGCTTAAGGGTGTGGTAACACCTGATTGCATTCAGTTCCATAAGGGTGAAAGTGAAACCCTATTTTATTTTTTTTCAATAAATAATAATAACATTTCCTGCTGTAAGGTACTATCGCCCCATCAAAGACAACGGCAGGAATATTATCGATTTTAGCCAATTGTTTGCGAGATCCCACGATAATAGCCTGAAATGCTACTTATGTTGAAATTTCATAAATATCAAAAGTAACGGTAAATATCTGACGCTGATATTCTGCGTTTAAACTTTTTTTCAGATTTCAAATGGGAATTGCCCAAATTCCCATTTTCAAATGGGAATTTGGGCAATTCCCATTTGAAATCTGAACTAACGATTAAGTAGACTTGTTTCCTAATAATTCCTAAATTGTTGGAATTACAAATGAATAGAGAAATTTCATCAATATATTTACTTTGAGTTATTGAAATTCATGGTGGTTATTTTTAAATATAATTAAACTGTAGCCATCGGCTCCTTCATTTAAGTTTCAGCGACATCTACATTTGAAGCATTGTAATCAGATTTTGAAAATAATCTGAAAAAGTATTGGTCGTGACATTCGTCGGAAGCAGGATTCGAAACTGCGACCTTTGGATTACATGTCCACTGCTCTAACCAACTGAGCTTTCCCGACAATTACGTCGGCCAACGAATTTCTCGATTATATTCGAATCGACACAATGCTTATCGTATCTTCTGCTAGATGGCGCTGATTATATTCTTTGCGTATTTTTGCCATCGGCTCCTATCACGCCCCTACATAAAAGGGTGCCGCAATGTATCTTGATTTATCCTGAGGACCGGCTGGTGACTGGAAAGAAGTTGTATGCTTAGGATGGAGTGCACCATCTCTGGTTAATGTTAAACTTACGGTTATTATAGATCTTAGAATTGCCCGTAGCCAACAGAACATTATTTCCCCCATACATCCAAAAAACGGTACCTAATATCAAGCAACGAATATCTGTGTCTCCACTTCTGTATTTTTGCACAAAAATTTCGCACCGCAGCCGTAAAATGTTCTAATTTGTAGGTTCATGAAATTCAGCTCTCAACGAAGGTATGACGTAATCCTTTTAACGGGTGCTTCTCCGTCAGTGTCTCCGCGTATACCGCCATAATGAAATCTCTGCAGGCAAGAAAGCATGTAAAAAGTAACGAGTCGCGAAGTAACGGCCGCGACAAAGTATGAGTAAAAATAGTACTTTTCACAAGTTTTAAGGACTTTCGTGAAGATGTGTAATATTTTATCGCAAGACTACAACTGAGACCTTTTCGTTGCATGGCATACATTCACGTTTCATTCCCAACGTAACCAGAAATATCTCTTTTCATAATTTTATATTATAGTTATTATTATTAAAATATGTCGTAACCTTTATACAATTAAAAATTTACTATACTTTTCAAAGTTACTTACAAAGGCACGCCTTCTCATTCTTACGTTTCTTTAAGCGAACAAAACAATTGTATGTTAATCGTTCTAAAGACGTACACAGAATACATTATCCAAATACATCAACGTGAGTCAAAAAAATGTCGGTGTCTGATTCATGTGAGTGAGAAATGAACACACAATTTATTTCCTCATTTTACAAACCCTATTATTTTAGCGTCGTGTTGAAAAAAGCTAGGACGTGTGAATTTTTTCATTATATTCTATAATTACTTTCGAGTTTGTTACATTTACAACCAACCTCCTCTAGCACAATGAGCTCTAACTACGAATGTTCATATTATTACCAGACGGATTACTATTCTTGCGTAGTGCAGTTCCTGGGCACAACTGTGCGAGATAATCGTTAGGAAAAGCGTAATAAAGTATTTCTAATCGCGCGCAACAAAACTCTCGACTATCATTAAATTTTCCTCCACAATGGCACGTACCCTAGTTATTGCAACACTGATGTCAACTCTCCGTCACAACTTTCGCGCGCTTCAACTAAAGGCACGTTCACACTACCAATTTTAAGTTGCCGCTAAACTCTAATTCAGTTTGGTGTTCGGGCGAGTCGGCGCCGCCGCCGCGTTAATGTTCGTATCGGTGCGAACTTGGCGAAAGTTGCTCGGCTCGCCAAGAGGACGTGAGAGCGCAAAGTTTACTGTGAAACGTACTTTATAAATATTTAGACTGCGTTTGTATCAGGTGGCAGGACTGCGCAGCCATCAAGATCATATCGGTGTTATGATAGTGTACAAAATACGCAAATTTCAACTTGAATAAGATCGACGTACAGGATTCTTTGGTACAGGCTAATTCTGCCAAGGAAAACTTGAAAATAAATTAATTATCATCATAATAATGTTTTGTTTGTTGAAATAATAATTCGACGTCAGATCATACGTCTTAGACGTCAAACAATACAACACAATAGGCTTAGTAATAGGGTTCCGTTGGCACCCTTTGGGTACGGAACCCCAAAAAGAAAATACCTACAGTCGTATTCAGCGAGTACCTGTCAAAACTTGGAACTAGATTAGCACCGGACTAACCATACAAAAACCGGTTTAGTCCGGCGGATTAAAGTTAGTTCGCCCACTCTGAATACAATTGCTAGTTGTTACCTTTCGAATTCGCTCCGGACTCATCCCTCTAAATAAGTTTCCACATTTAATAGGGGCAGCGCAGCATCACCAAATTGTGACAATATATGTGACGTGACGTATCTGAAGATATGTATCATAGCTGATGTATTGTGAAAGGGGATGTATTGAGTGACAGACCATATGGAATCAGTCAGACAGAAAAATATATTTTTTTTTGAAATCTTATATAGCAAAGTAAGAAACATTCAACGAGGCTGATACGGTTACTAAGTGAATATTTGTTTTCATTTACTTGGAGGAAACACAGATACAGATAAAGTAATAAAACAGTTAGTAAACAAAATACTATAGAACTAACCTGCATCCTTACCTATTCCTCGCTAATCTATACATAAATTAGAGTGACAGTATAGCAAGTCCCATTTAGCCATGTTGTTTATTTTGTGCTTGAAATTGCGCTGAGAGTCAAAGAAGATGTCTAGGTCAGATAAGTTCTTATTATAAAGCGAACACATTATATGTAAAGGGTCCCTATGACCAGCGTTGGTGAGTGTCCGACCAAGGTGGAATAAGTCACTGTATCTGGTGTTTTTGACGGTACTCTAAGACATACAAGTTGAAGCAGGTTTGGACAGTCAAGAACATTATTGCATATCTTACGTAGCATTATTAGGTCAAAGTGTGCGCCCCGATTAGGGTTGCGAATTGGGTTGGCTTCATATTATTTTGTCTTCGAAAAATCCGTTTCATGTACAGAATCACCCTCTCCAGCTCGTGCTACTTGTGGCTTTCACCATGTATAGAAATAATGACACACCTACTAAAGAAGGCGGCAATATTCATGGTTTCTCGCAAATGCCTTGTTAAATAATAATGGGACAAGCGCTCTTTAATAAATAAACGAGTTATTTTAGGACCCCCTGCTACGTCTTTTTTTATTTACATGAAATAGATTTGCATCGGGGAAGTCCGACAGAAGCGAAGCTTCTACGCATTTTTCGGTGAAATTAATTTTATTTTATTTTAAAAGTTTTGTGCTGCTATACAAGCACCGCTCTTATATAAACATACCAGCTGTAAAACTCAAAAAAAGAAAAAATAAATACAAATATACAGTAATAAGTGTTAATATATAATGTCACTGTCTTAGATGAAAAAGGCTGTAACAAGTTATAACTTTAAAATGTATAGAATAAATGTAATGAAAATCTATCGTTAAACGTTCTAATTGTGAAGTGCAGCCCGACGAAAGCACAAATAACTTCGTTACTAGGTTTGGAAGAAATAATTATGATTGGTCCGTGTTTTCCTCCCGGCTCATATATAGAAGGCCTTGGCATAGCACCTAATTCTTCCAGAAATGCAGGGTGTTGCGCTAATATCATGTTAACATGTGTGCCTGTCATGTTCAGTTACATAAAAAACCGGCCAAGTGCGACTCGGACTCGCACCCGAAGGGTTCCGTACCATCGTACAAGATTTAAAAGAATATCAGGTTTTCATAAAAAAACTCGGGGACCCCCTTTAATTTTTATTATTTTTCTTTTTACGCTGTTAGAGCGGCAAAATAAATACACACTCTGTAAACATTTCAGTTGCCTGCCTATTACGGTTCACGAGATACAGACCTGTGACAGACTGACAGACGGACGGACGGATAGCGGAGGCTTAGTAATAGGGTTCCGTTGGCACCCTTTGGGTACGGAACCCTAAAAATTAGTAAGAAGGGAAAATTCATAGGTTATATTATTATTTGTTTGTTTATGTAGGCACTGGGCACGCGTGTGTGTAAGCGATTATCATGGAATAGTTGGAAGGTGTGACTTAGGGCGTTCAAGTCGGAGAAAAATAAGCTCTACTTCTTTGCGCCTATGCAGCAGAGAACACCAAAATAAACAAAACGATTACAAACAAATACAGTCAAGCTCTCGGCATGGTACCATTGTCATTACTCTTATAACATGTTATAGATGCGTTATGCATCTTAAAACAGTGGCGTTTTCTTTTCTGAAATCTGTTGTCACTTTAAACCACTCACCCACCAAACGAAGTCTCATGCAAGTCTTGAATGGGTATTACCTGAAAATGTTGAAAAATACAAATTAATACAGGTGAGATAAAACAAATTCTGATCACAGAACGGACCATAATAAATGTGATTCCCACTGAGCAGTATTGGGAAGATAATAATTCATTTTACCTTTTTTCAACTTGGTAGTAAAACGAAAAAAAGTTACGTAAAAGGTACGTAATTTATAGATGCGCGAATTCGATTAACTCAGTAAAGAAACTTCACTGGTTAAAATATTGTTTCCGTCGACATTTTTGTAATAATATAAAATAAAAAAAATACTTAGACCTACATTACATCGTAGACATTTCTTTCATAATATCCTATTAGCTTTAGGTTAACAATAGTTTGTTTTAGTTAAGTATTATTTGTTTCCCGGTATTGGTCAAAATCTCTTACGGGAATTTTATTCTTACTTTATTGATAAGGCTGCTCTTAAACCATTATACTTTAATTATCTGTAGGTGGTAGCATTTAAAGGGATATGTAACTATGCGATCAGCTCACTGTAGTAGTTTATGACAAAATGAATAGTTTTAATACCAAACGTGGAAGTGTTTCACAGTGTTGTGTTGCCACTGGAGCAGTGCATGGCTTTAAGGCCCTTGCTTACAGTGACGCCTGGTTCGGGTTATCTCTTTCCCTAGAATATGGGCGAGAGAGGTGATGGCTGTGCCCGGCGTGATGCTTGAAAACGGGTGCTGTTTGTGGGGACTGGCCTGCTCCAATTGGTTATGTTAGATTATGATTAATGTTAGTTGGTGGGGATAGTCTTTGCAAATAAAATGATATTTATCATGAACAGTTGCATACGGCATGTATTGTTAATTTTCGTGAATTAATGTTAATTTAGTGTTTTACCTATGTTTTTCTAAAAAAACATTTAGACTAAGTGGACGTTGAAAAAAAACAGCGTAGTTTCTTACCAGTTCTTCTTCCCTTTGTTTTGTTTTGTCGAACTGGCCAATGTTAAAATATGAAAAATCCGAGTGCAGTGTACTGTTTATGGATAATGAATAAACAATACAATACAATACATTATTTATTGATTTATTTCGAAATAGCTGAGATCGATCGAATAAAGATTCTATGCTCCGATCGAGTCAACCTAGAAATCGGAGCCCCACCTACCGGAACCAATTGTGAATCTAAACTATCCAGGAAACCAGTCAAAGATCTGCAAGTGAAATGTACGTTGCTTGGTAGATACACAAAATAAAATAGTATACTGAATTATTTAGACACGTCAACATTCTGAGCGTGTTGTGTCTACGGGTTATGAATTTTGTATTTATTAATAAACAGGTGGATGCACTTGACAAATGTTTAATATTATGAAAATTAATCACTACATTTATTTTGGTTCGGAATATATAGAAACTGTAGGAAAAAAATATTCGCGTTTTGCAACCAGTTAGCTGGGCTCATGAAGGGAAGATCCTGGTATTGCACCTAATTCCTTCGGGAATGCGGTGATCATTGATATCATTGATTGATAAACAAAAGAACAAGAAAATTCTTAATAAAATAAAGTACTAATCAAAAGTTTAACTGATTTATTTATGAACATGTACCTACATATTTCGTTTATTGCACACATACCCTGCTACTAATAATCCTAGGTCATCGTCTGAATAGTTATACAATGTTTTGTCCTTTTCTATCGAATTAGAAACGGCCTGTCAATGCAAAGGACAAAACATCGTATAACTATTCAGATGATGGGTATAAATAATTTGTGCTTACAAATAATAACGTAAAAAGTATCAAGAATTTGAGTCTTACTATATTTATTTTGTTACCCTACATGCTTTCGTGATATGACTCATGTATATGGTAAGAAAATGCCATTTGATTTATTAAATGATCATTTCTTCAATTTGTTTCACTAATAACAATTCAACAATAACGTAAAAAGCCGGCATCGTTTACGTTATTGCATCTTTACAACCTTATACACCTGAAGGGGGATGCAGAACGCATAATTCGGCGCATAAGATTCCCGTGTTACCGCCGCGTCGCGACAAAATTGGAGTCCCAAAATCGCTCCCATCGAAATTTCAATATCTGTTGGGAGGCAACAGGGGGCGAGAGCAGGCAAGGGGAGGCAAGGGGGGCAAGGGGGGGGGGGGCGGGGGGAGGGAGCGGGACACCGTAAATACATTCTGCATAATGTGAGCTCAATTCGCCGAAGCAACCAAGAACGTGCGCTGCATTACCATGACACACGGCCGGTGCTCCGCGCTTATAATAAACTTAGATGGCGAAAAACCTCTTCCCTTTTATGCTTTCTTTATTGCTTTATGTGCGCTATAGAGACACGTCACTTTGACGTTTCTACTACGGCGGAGACGGACGAGTACTCGAGCAGCAATTTGCATGAATTCTGAAAAGGAAGTACCAGAGGTATTACTGCAATTTCGTTGCGGAGCTGAGAATTTTGTTGGAGGCCAATCAAATTGGTGAATGTAAACGGGATAAACAACATGCGTGCAGGAGATGTATGTCTGTATAATCGACCGTGAAGCAAGGACACATAAATTAAAGAGAGATTAAAGAGAGAGAAGAGCAAGTGGCGAAATTGGTTAGACGCAATACCCGCGAATGGTATGTTTTGCTGGTTCGGGTCCAGCCTTGCATTATATTCGTAAAGTAGTTCTTTCTACAGGGATCTCTTTTTAATCAATGTGTCCTTGCTTCACGGTCGATTATACACACATACATGTCACATTACTTAGAATAAGCGACGTATATTTTCAGCACGAAAAAGTAAATTCAGTAAACATTAACATTAAAACAGGTACAGTTGTGTAAATAAACATTGTACATCGATTTTACGATTACCAATAATTGGGCAGAGAAGTAGGCGTAAGCGAAGAATATATACACTGCATGGTTCAATGAATAGAGGTCCATGCGCAGATGTAAATAACATACGTTTCTTGGAATGAAGTTTCCCTCGATCATGTCGGCATCATAACAGAGTTTATTTGATCTCAGTAAACATGTATTAAGGGATTTCTCCGAAACTAACACCTCCTGGCCACCTCAAGTTCACCTCCGATAATCTTCCCTTCTCTCCCACCGCTCGAGGCGGTGTGTATCCTATTTATTTCACAACTCCCTTCCTAACCTTTCGCGCGGCGGCCGTCACACAGCTCCCGGCCGTATTTTTCACCGCGTCCTCTCAGCTCGTGTATCCACGATGGCTTGTTATATAATAATGAACAGTATAATCCGAAGCTCCTCGTGATGAATAACAAAGGAAGCAGTTTAATAAATTATTGCAATAAATAACCCCCGGCGGCGCTATCACGCAGAAAAATGCTCCGAGGAAATGGTGAGGAACTATTTTGTGCACTTCGCTAGTTTGGTTTGGCTCTGTAGCGCCGGAAAAGATTTACTCAATCGCATCTGGTACATACATTATCGTTTGATGAAAATTTATTGAAAACTAACAGTAGCTTGAAATAAACATGGTTAAAATCAAAAGCAAACGATTAAACCGCGTGATGGGTGTTTACCTTTTATTTAATTTGTGTTCTTATGTTTACGTAGTTTTTAGTTTTTGTCTTGTTTGAATCCCTTGGTTTTTATATCAATTTCTTATGTTATTATTTTTACTTTACTATTACTTCTTATTTCTTATTTTTTTTAACAGAATCTTTGCTGGTGTTAAATTGTTGTTATTTGTAGCTGTAAATTGTATTTTCTAATACTGTGTGATACCTCAATAAATTAAAAAAATGCCATGCACCCTGTTTTTATAGAGTTGTTCGACATATTATTTTACGTTTCAGAGGTCCTCCAGGTCACGTGGCGAATCCTGATGATCTCCACAGCGTGTTGGACGAAACGCCGAGCTAAATTAGTAAGCTGAACACTGTTTATCCGTAAACGTAAAATAATATGTCTCTAATCGATTCTACAGATGCGTAAAAAAAATATGGACTACCTTAAATACTAGCTGAGGCTCAGGTCACTTTCGTTTTGGACAATCACTCGAGCGGAACGCGGTAAAAAGGGGCACTCGGCCCTCAAGCCACCGCGTCGCATCAACGAAACTCAGAAATTGGATCTAATTCAAAGAGTATTTTTTTATCGGACTGGCACTTCCAGACATTAGAGCGTTCAAAGAAACAAACTTTTCGGCTTTATAATTTAAGTTTTAGGAACATAAAAAAAGACGTATCAGAGGAATATTTTACTTGGTTGAGTTGTAGTTAATTTAATTTTGTCATGAAATATTGTTTTCAATTTAAAAAAAAACAAAGATTTAAGTATGTATTTGCTTTCGATCCATCTAAGTCTTTAAAAATGCGCCATAACCATTCCAACCAAATGTGATTTCCGTAAATAAAGCACCAAGCTCGCCGTGGTGCGTTTCAACCATAGGGGCAGCACGGGGGGGCGCTGGGGGGCCGGGGAAGGGGGGCGCGCCCTCATCAGCGCACCGCGTGCAGCCGCTTGTATAAACTACATGCGATTATCCCTAACCCACGACATGGAACCACAATGTGTGCCGAATACGTCGCGCCCTCGGAAAAGGTTGATGATCGACGATTTACTTTTATTTTTCTAAGTAAAAAACGTATGACGAGCGTTTTCCCACGGGCACGAAGAAACACAAAAACACACGGAAACATTTTTTCCTGTGCCTTTGCCTGAAATTACCTTTAAATACGTTCATTACGCCATTTAACAGGGTACACTTTTCGTATCGGCCAATACAAAAAACAAAAGGTAATTTCCTACTCCATTTTTAAAGATATTTGGTATAAATTATGCCAACAACTAGATATTCAAGTATATAATTACAATATAAAAAATATATTAAAAAAAGAACACATTAAATTGGAGTCATTTTGATTTAGAAGACCCGTTTTTGGAACCGTTTTTGTTTTGCGCGACATTTTTGTATGTCTCAATCGTAAAATGTAGCCTTTTGAGCTTTATAAGTAGTTCTAATATGTCTAAATAATCTCTTAGTCGCCTAGTCCTGGGGGTTACTGTCATGCCAGGCCATGCACATAAAAATAAAATAGAATAGTTTAAAAAAAAAATGACAGTTCCGTGTTCGAAGAAGAGACTAGAAAAAGCGGATCGGAGAGAGTTTTGTTTTTAGAAAATAATTTTGCCAAATAAAGTTCTGGTTCCCGATGATCTGGATTTTCACTGAGCTACGCCACCCCCGAGCACGCCAAGACGTGACATTGGTGGAGGCGCCTAGATCGCCTAGATCGTCGGAGGAGTCGAAGTTTAGGCCGTAGAAGGCCTGCGCTGCTTCGCGTACCACTGCTGCTCGGGATACCGCTGCTGCACGTGTAGCGCACGGTGCGAAGGAGACGACGCCCAGAAACGTCGGGTGTTAGTATATAAAGGGTTGGGAATATGGACTTTCCTTGGTGAGTATTTCTTCTTGAACATTGTGAACTCATGTGTGTATTCTCATCTTGAACATTAATTGGTGTGGTGCTATTTTTCCTATGTAGGGTTTGATTAGGGTTCTATTCTGAAAAATGGAGAGAATTATGTCTCAATTTGGGGGCGATGGCCAGGACAATGTGGAAGAGTTTCTATATTCCTTTGAAAACATAGCTGCAAGATATGCTTGGTCAGAGGAAATAAAAAAGGGAGCACTCCCCGCCTACCTAAAGGGAGCGGCAGCTTATTTTTATGCGGGTATTAAGGATCGTACGTACCAGGAAATAAAAAATAGTCTGACCGAGGAGTTTCCATCGAAAATAGATTATTTTCTTCTACTGACCACGACGAAACAAAGGGATGAAGGCTTAGTTACCTTCACCTATAAAATGTTGAACTTCGCTACAAAAGCAAAGCTTGACGACGAAGAAAAAATATGTAAATACGTTATATCTGCGCTTCAACCATATGCGGCCCATAAATTGATAGGAAGGAACATTATTAAAATCTCTGAATTGAAAGCAGCAATTCAAGATATACAATACTACGAAAACAATAATGCCGAGGACGTTACATACGAGTTACCTATCCATACGTCTTCGAACAATTTGCAACAACAGATGGTAGCAACACCTCAACCGTGGTACCCAGACAATTGTTTTGTGAACCCAGAGGCAGCTAGCGTAGCAGACCGGCAGCTGGCGGCGTCGTCACGTCAAAGGCCTGTCCCGGGACGTTACGACTTCAGGACACGTCCTAACGAAGGCCATGCGGGCGCCCCTGGGACGTACGGTCACCATTCCGGTGCACCAGTACACCCAAACGGGAAAGGGCGACAGTACTAGTAAGGACTGAGACACGTGTAATGTCGCCCGTGATAAAGGAAGGTACGATACTCTATTTACCCATGTACTCATGTGATTTTTGCAAGGAAATTGCGGGTTTGGTTGACACGGGAGCAGTGAAATGCTGCATAAACTATGAAGTGGTTAAAGGGAGACATTTGTTTGAAATACCAGAAAACTTTACATTAAAAAGTGCTTCGAATAAATCATTAAACATTGCTGGATTTACTACCATTAATTTGCTCATCCAGAATTTAAACTTTATATTAGAAGTGATTGTGATAAAGGACCTTCCAACAGAACTTATTTTAGGGGTAGACTTTCTCAAAGAAACAGGGGCCATGGTCGATTACTCAGGACAGGAGATAATCCTACACAGACTAAATAAAACATTTTCTTTTAGTGAGTGTACTTTGAAGGAAGTGAATATCCCAATCGATAATAAAACCAGAAACTATTTCATTAATGCGAAACCATCGGTGGGGTATGTGTTTACCACGAGCTCAAGGAAGCCTAACACTACGTACGAAATAGGACAGAATTTAAATAAAACACAGAAGACTATATTAAATGAGTTATTATATGAATATCGAGATAGGTTTGCGTACTCCAACGGAGACATCGGGAAAACAACCCACCATGAAGTAAAAATAAATACGGGAGATACCCTACCCATTCACAGACCACCATATAGAGTGTCAATGGCGCAAAGGGATATTATAAATACTCAGGTAGAAGAAATGTTAGGTAATAATATAATTCGACACTCAAAGAGTGCATATTCGTCGGGGGTAGTTCTGGTAAAGAAGGGTGACGGAACCTGGCGATTTTGCGTCGATTACCGTCCTTTAAATAAGTTGATTAAGAATGACTGTTATCCGATGCCCCGTATTGATGATTTATTGTCGTGTCTGCAGGGTGCCACTTATTTCGCATCGCTAGATTTATTAGCCGGTTATTGGCAAATACCAATCGCCGAGCAGGATAGGGAAAAGACTGCGTTCTGCACGTCTTCGGGTCTGTATGAATTTAACGTACTACCTTTTGGATTGAAAACGAGTCCATCAATTTTTCAAAGGTTGATGGATAGGGTATTAGGGGAATTAAAATATCACGGTGCGATCGTCTACTTAGACGACATCCTGGTATATGGTAAGTCATATGAGATATTTTTAAATAATCTCCGTAACGTCTTAAATAAATTAAGGTTAGCGGGGCTAACATTAAAACCAAATAAATGTTCGTTTGGTGTCAGGGAAGTAGCTATATTAGGGCATCAGGTAAGCGCAGTAGGGATATCCCCAGCGAAAAAGAATATAGAGAAGATAGTAAACTTTCCCACTCCGAAAACAGCAAAACAGGTAAGGTCGTTCATAGGGTTAGCGTCATTCTTTAGAAAATTTATACCAAACTTTTCCAAGAGGAGTTTAGTGTTGACCGCGTTAACGCATAATAATGTTCAGTTTAGATGGGGTGAAGAAGAACAGACAGCTTTCCAGTGGCTAAAACAAGAGTTGGTGAAACCACCTTGTTTGAGTCATTTTTCCGAGGATGAAGGGGAGATTATACGGATTGCTGTCGATGCCAGTAATGAGAGCCTTGGTGCACATGTTATGCAGGGATCAAAGCAGAATAAACCATCAGAATTTAAGACAATAGCTTTCGCGTCAAGAGGTTTAAGTTCATTAGAAAAGAAATATAACACTACAGAGAAGGAATGTTTAGCGATTATCTGGGCTTTCGATTATTTTAAACATTTTACGTGGGGTAGGAAAATTCAGGTGGTCACAGACCATAGAGCTTTGTGTTGGTTGCAGTCGTGTAAGGATATGAATAGACGGTTAGCTGGTTGGTCTCTTAAATTACAAGATGTGGAAATGGAAATTATCCATCGTCCAGGGAAGGAAAACCTCGTAGCGGACGCCTTATCTAGAATCCAATATACGGAGGAGGAACAAGAGGTAGGAAACGTGGAGATTCCAACTTACTTTATAAAACCTCAAGGAAAACCACATCAGGATAGCTATATATTACGTAATCATTCCTTATCCGTAGATCAATTAAATGATCATTTCTGTGCCGCCATAATAAAGAAAGTACAGGACCATCATAGCAACGCATTCAAGGGTTACTTTATGGATCAGGGTATTTTAAAGAAAAGGGTCAAAGTAACCAGCGGGGAACACATTTTAATAGTGCTTCCACAAATAAGGGTAAACAATATTCTGAAAGAGGCTCATGATGAAGCCTTAACAGGAGGTCATTTAGGGTTAGCTAAATCCTTAGGAAAGATTAGCTCAAAATATTATTTCCCAGGTTTAGCAAAACAGGTAGAGTCCTACGTCAAGACGTGCAAAATATGTCAGGAGAAGAAACATCGTTCAGGCAAACCACTCGGTGAACTGATTAACATACCAGTGGCCGGAATTTTCGATAAAATAGGTATCGACATAATAGGGCCTCTGCCGAAATCAAATACGGGAAATAGGTATATAATTACCGCGATCGACTATTTATCAAAATGGGCTGAGACGAAACCCTTAGAGAAAGCGACAGCAGAATCGGTAGCTAACTTCTTGATAGAAAATATATTTTGTAGGCATGGAGTAGTAAAGGAGATAATATCAGATAGAGGCTCCGTTTTCACTTCAAAGTTAGTCAAGAACGTACTCGAATTGTTGAATTCGCATTCTATTCTGACTACGGCTTTCCATCCACAAGGAAATGGCCTTTGCGAGCGTTTTAATGGTACCCTGGTACAGGCACTCTCGATGTATGTAAGACAGGATCAGCGAGACTGGGATATATATGTACCTTTGGTAACGTTTGCCTACAATACAGCTGATCAATCTTCAACACATATTTCCCCTTTCTTGCTCGTCTATGGTCGTCAACCCCTATTCCCATCTGATTTTTCGAGTAATGCTACAAAATTAACATTAACAGAGAAAATTGAATTCATCGAAAAGTTAAAACAACAAGCTAAAGCAAATATCACAAAAAGTCAGAAGGCACAGAAGAAAACCTTTGATAGGAAAAGACAGTCGATGCTTTTCGAACCGGGACAATTGGTCTTAGTTCAGAACCCATGTAAAATCATTGGGAAAAAGACCAAACTGGCACGCATGTACGAAGGTCCTTATAGAATCACAGCTCGATTATCTCCAGTGAATTACAAAATAAAAAGTCTAAATGATAAGCTGAAATTCGAACAAAATATTCACATGAATAGAATGAAACCTTTTTACATTCGTGCGTAACTGATACCAATAATCCTTTTTTTTTAAACCTATTTTTACCATGTCTTGATTCTAATAATATGTCATGTGCATATATTAGTAGTTAGATCTTTATTTTGTTGTACAATCACCGCACTCGTAGTATGTACTTATGTTATTTTACTTTAGTATAATAGGGTAGGGTCAAGTAAAGAGCCATTCCCAAAATTCAAAAATATCCATTTGGTCTTAACCGTGACATATTTGGAATAATTCTGAATGCGAATAAATCTAGGCTAGTAATTATTTTGAATCTGTTCCTGTTAGGAATATATTATAATTTTATTTGATTGCCTATTATTTTTACTGATTAAGTTTGTGTGTACGATAAGGGTCTCAAGTATATAAGTTTGTAGAATTGTTGAATTATTTTAATTTCATGGTCTACTCAGAGCATTTTATTCTTGGAGTAAATAACGATGGGGTCGATGTGCGGTAACTTCCGGTTAGAATTTGCAACGTACTAGGGTCTATTTTATCTAATTTCATCTGACTGAAATGTATAGATATATTGATTCGATTATGTTCATATTCATATTTAGTTTTCTCTGAAGAAAACATAGATAACTTCGGTAGCACACCCAGGTGTAGGCGAAAACCTTCGTATCCAATAATATTGCATTCAGAATGTTCGAAATGAAAGGTATCATCTCATTTATTAAATACTAGCTGCGGTACCCGGCTCCGCTCGGGTTAGTGTCGGCTAAATTATCTCATGGATAAAAAGTAGCCCACATGACTGGTCCAAAATAGGGTCAAACTGGTCCAGGACCATGTATCCATGTAACAAATTTAATCAAGATCGTTCGAGCCGAAATAGCATGATTTAATGAGAAACATCCAATAATTCCCATTTAGAGCTTCGTTGACGTTTGGTGGCTATTTAAAAAAAAAACATTTGCCGCGAGAACCTTTCTGCACTTTCACTGCTACATTGCTTACCTAGTAAGTAACGTGTAACGTCGGTAAGTTTTGCGTGGACTCCAACCCACAGCCAGCCTCAACATCGAAAACAGTAACCCATCTCGAATCTGACTGCTCCCAGAGATGCTATACATTGATAAAATACGCACATAAATCAGGTAAGTGGTTCGCAAGTTATAAGACTTTAAGACTCACTACTTACCCTTCTGGTAATGAAGCGTTATATTATGTAATCTATAAGTTTTTAGTAGAATCAGGCTAGACGTAGATACAATGCGCATCTAAATCGAGTAATTGGTTCTCAAGGATTTTATTCTATTGGTCGCTCCTCCGGCGATTTAGCGTGATGCCAAGTAGTCCTAAAGTTGCAGGAAATACCAAGCCGTACTTCAGTAAAAGTGAGCGCTGCCGCCGCAAAGCCGAGCCGTGCATAGCATTGCAGTTTGTATGACAGCCCCATCTTAGCGTAAGCGGAACTGAATTCTATTTAGCCAATCCTAATTCCCGGGTAGTTAAATGTACATGTACTAAGTTTTACAAATCGCTAGTGCCTTGAAAATTCGCCAAACGGACGCCAAACAGTCACGACGTCTGCCCTCCCCCCCGCCCCGCCCCCGCCGCCGCTCCCCGCCGCCGCCCCCGGCTCCTCTCCCCCCGGCTCCTCTCCCATCGTTTTCGCAGCCCCGTGAAAGTTCTAAAGCCCATGGGCACATAAATTGTAGCCTATGTGTTATTCTGATGTATAAGCTATATTATTGTAAAGTTTCATTACAATCCATTCAGTAGTTTTTACGTGAAAGAGGAACAAACATCCATCCATCCATCCATCCATCCATCCATCCATTATTACAAACATTCCCCTTTATAATATTTATTAGATCTTTTTCACTCTTTGTATTACCTTTCTTTAGCATAATATTATCCTAATTTGGTTGTCATCCATGGATGATTTTTGTACTTAAAATAATTATGTTTGTACCATAGCTATAATCATACATATTTTTTAATTATAACTCTAGTAATAACTCTAGATAACATAACATAAGTATGATTTCCTTTGATTTCATCCGTAACTTTAAATAATATTCTAGTGAAATAGACCTAATTTTATTTAATTCAATATTATTAATTGATTTATTTGTAATATTTTGGCTTATGTGCCATCGTCCATACCTGATTAGGTTTATCATATTAGTTAAATAAATAGAATAATTTTACGTAAGTACATGTATTCTATTAAGTAGTATCATCTTAGTAAATAGACAAAGGACTCGTAAGACTTAGTCTAATATGTTGTTGTGTGATGCCATCGAGTTTGGAACGCGCTACCCTCCGATGCTGGGTGCTGAGCTTCAAAAGCACGCTGGTCCTCGGCGTTCGCTCGGTCGTCTTCGAGTCGGCGGCTGGGAGCGTCTTCAGGCTGGAGTCATGCACTCATCAACCAACCGGAAAAAAAATCGGGACGAAGCAAACAGGACGAAGCAAATATTTAAGGAGCCCGTATGGCTCTAGCTTTCTATCTCAGGCCTATAAAAGATTATGTTTAACTATGTAGAATAATTTATGTTGTGGGTTGTGAAGTTTAAAATAATTCATGTTACAAAGTGACGTATGACAACCTGTCAAAGGTCTAGTCTGTCCGGCCAGCGGCCAGTCTCAGAAGACAGCATACAATGATCCATAGAGTTTCAAGTCTTCTGTCACAGAGTTGATAGTAAGTAACGGCCACACAAGGCAATTACTTCATAGGTCTGTAAGGAGTCATAGAGTATAGAGTATCTAATAAATATTATAAAGGGGAATGTTTGTAATAATGGATGGATGGATGGATGGATGGATGTTTGTTCCTCTTTCACGTAAAAACTACTGAATGGATTGTAATGAAACTTTACAATAATATAGCTTATACATCAGAATAACACATAGGCTACAATTTATGTGCCCATGGGCTTTAGAACTTTCACGGGGCTGCGAAAACGATGGGAGAGGAGCCGGGGGGAGAGGAGCCGGGGGCGGCGGCGGGGAGCGGCGGCGGGGGCGGGGCGGGGCGGGGGGGAGGGCAGACGTCGTGACTGTTTGGCGTCCGTTTGGCGAATTTTCAAGGCACTAGCGATTTGTAAAACTTAGTACATGTACATTTAACTACCCGGGAATTAGGATTGGCTAAATAGAATTCAGTTCCGCTTACGCTAAGATGGGGCTGTCATACAAACTGCAATGCTATGCACGGCTCGGCTTTGCGGCGGCAGCGCTCACTTTTACTGAAGTACGGCTTGGTATTTCCTGCAACTTTAGGACTACTTGGCATCACGCTAAATCGCCGGAGGAGCGACCAATAGAATAAAATCCTTGAGAACCAATTACTCGATTTAGATGCGCATTGTATCTACGTCTAGCCTGATTCTACTAAAAACTTATAGATTACATAATATAACGCTTCATTACCAGAAGGGTAAGTAGTGAGTCTTAAAGTCTTATAACTTGCGAACCACTTACCTGATTTATGTGCGTATTTTATCAATGTATAGCATCTCTGGGAGCAGTCAGATTCGAGATGGGTTACTGTTTTCGATGTTGAGGCTGGCTGTGGGTTGGAGTCCACGCAAAACTTACCGACGTTACACGTTACTTACTAGGTAAGCAATGTAGCAGTGAAAGTGCAGAAAGGTTCTCGCGGCAAATGTTTTTTTTTTAAATAGCCACCAAACGTCAACGAAGCTCTAAATGGGAATTATTGGATGTTTCTCATTAAATCATGCTATTTCGGCTCGAACGATCTTGATTAAATTTGGTACATGGATACATGGTCCTGGACCAGTTTGACCCTATTTTGGACCAGTCATGTGGGCTACTTTTTATCCATGAGATAATTTAGCCGACACTAACCCGAGCGGAGCCGGGTACCGCAGCTAGTATATTATAAATTGTTACTAGCTTCTTGCGAGCAGATCTAGTGATCGTTTTCTATAAATATAAATGTCTGTCTGCTCGACTGTCAGGTCAAGGATTCTGACTGAGATTTTGACGAGGTTTTACTCGGTCAAACTGTGTTCACAAATGAATATGGGACACAGGGCCCCACTCGGGCAGTTCTTGAAATTAGTTAGCAAATACTCCTCGAAGTTTTGGGACCTCAGAACTAAACTTGGTGGAACATAAACTAATTTGTAAAGATAGGGAAGGGTGTCATGCCAGGCCATGCACATAAAAAAAAAATAGAATAGTTTAAAAAAAAAATGACAGTTCCGTGTTCGAAGAAGAGACTAGAAAAAGCGGATCGGAGAGAGTTTTGTTTTTAGAAAATAATTTTGCCAAATAAAGTTCTGGTTCCCGATGATCTGGATTTTCACTGAGCTACGCCACCCCCGAGCACGCCAAGACGTGACAGTTACCATGGTAAATAACTCGTAACTAACAGGTGAACGGGCAAGAAGTGATTAAATCTAACGTTTAGTTGAATTTAGTACCAGGCCAGCTGCGATGACGTGTTATTCGGCCAAGCGAACTGAAATTTACCAGCTGACATGGTAAGAATTGGAACTGAACGTCATAGCCTAGCAATACTAAAACTAAACAAATCGTTATTTGCATTTCGTAGTTATAGGCGATTTAGGATAAAAAGAGAAAAGTCACTGGTTATTGTCGTAATATGAATATGTCCAGACAATCAGTATATTGATTCATCAGCAGATATATAGCAACATCTATTTTATATTATCTATCTAGCTAACGCAACCACTTGGCGCAGGCAGACCGACATATTAAGCATCAGAGGGTTGGTCTCTCACACATTCAGATTCAGCCATTTACCTTATCGTGACCGAAAATGTCGTGACCTCCGGGAATATTAGATTTAATCATTATTTTGCCTGTACATCTGTTAATTTTATGTATTTAATGGATACGACATTACCGTTATGTCATTAATTTGAGTTTCAGCGACATCTAGATTTAAAGCATTGTAATCATATTTTGAAAATAATCTGAAAAAGTATTGGTCGCAGGTTCAAATCCTGTTCCCGGATTTTTTCGGCTTATTTTCAAAATCTGATTACAATGCTTCAAATGTAGGTGTCGTTGAAACTCAAATTAATGTACACCTGTTATTCACTTGGCTAGTTATTTACCATGGTAACGACCCTGGTTGTAGTGCGCATCACCGGGTGCAGCGCGCGGGGTGGCGGGGGTGGCGGCGGAGGGAGAGCAGTGGGCGGCCGGCGGCGCGTGCCCGGCGAGATGGACGCGAGATAAGAGGATTACGGGGGCCGACGTCCGCAATGGTGGGCTCGCGTTGCGTTGTGTTGCGCCCGAGGTAGGCTGGCTCAGTATTGGGAGCGCCGTCAGCTACACTCGCGAACTCTGAGCCGACTACAAATTATACGGAATTATGTGTAAGTACTAGATCCCATCACTTGGTTTTCGAATAGAATAAAAATAAATATGTATGCAATATTTTTTACGTTACAGAGATTTTTGACAAAAATAAAACTTTACAAGTCAAACAAACATAACATTCAATATTATTTATGCTACAAGGAATCAAAATAATGTATTCGCACAAACGGGTACCAATAATCCGCATATCTGTAAGCAGTGACAAACCCTATTGTTAATATAGACAAGTGGACGTTAACGATACGAAACTTAACAACGAATTTTCTTGCCAGTTCTTCTTCGTTGTGAATGCTAAACTGACTAATGATGTGATATGACAAATCCGAGTGCAATGAGCTAGCTGCCGATGGATAATGAATAAACAATAAAAATTCAAGTTCTCACCCTAACGAATTTGACGTACATCAGCTGAAGATCCTCTTCCTTACTTCCTAGGTAGGGTAACTCCTCCTCGGCTTAGTACCATCGTATTGAATGAATCACGGTCATAACGGCAATCAAAAAGGACTGTATTTTGCCACCCAGTTCAACGGGCGAGGTAAGTAAGCGAGGTCCTGCGCCTAATTTCTTCGGGAATGTGGTATATTAGGTGGTATTACTAATGAGCAAGAAAGGACGGGAGCAGCGATCTAAACTCATTAGTATGGCGGCATCCTAGCCACTTTAACATATATTGACGGTAGAGCCGGCCAGACAAGTCGCTAATTTACATCAGCAGTGATGTCCTCGAGTTCCAATGACACATAAGAACAGGACGATATATTTAGTGCCACAAAAATCTATGCTGCGTGTCCCGAATTCGACTACGCCATGAGTTTAGTGTATTAACACTAACTTTCTTTCTTACTTGCCGGGTTTTACGCACAGATACCAGTTCTGTGGGTAAATGTAAAGGTCTGGCACGTAGCACCTGTAATCGTAGATCATGTATGAAAAGATGTATGCCTGTAGATGAAGCGAAAGAGGTGTGCTGTGATCGAACCGTATGGCATTCTATTATCTCTGCCTACCCCTCCGGGAAAGCAGCGTGAAAGTATGTATGTATGTATGTATGTATATATGTATATATATACTAGTTCTATAAACCAAAATCCAATTCAAATGTTATGCCGGAACTGCCGCAGCTAAGGAAGAGTGAAAATATATAAAATGGAATCCAGGCGCGCCGACAACACGGGTATTGTCGTCAAAAATGAAGACGCCATATTCGCGACTCCATAAAATTTTATGCATATTGAAATGTTGCGAAAAAAGTCGCCTCGGCGCCTCTAAGACTTCATTTCCCGGCAGGTGGGAGTCGAACGGTGGGATATGGAAATGCGGCGACTTAGCGAGAATTTAAGTGGCCGCGATAAGCGCGAACCAACTCGGCAGTATCGTATTTTGGCGGTCGAAATTGCTTTTGGAAAATTGGGGAGCACCCCAATCTGTGGCTCAATAGGATTCAGTGAAGTATTGAATAAACGGCGCATGGAATCTATATAAATAAAAAGATGTATAATTTGGCAGTGAAGTGAGACACTGTTCACACACACAACGTTTGAAGATAATTCACTTGTTTGTATTAACTCAAAACTAACATACAGAGACATTATAAATTGCTTGGTAAACCAAATGTATTATGTTCTCAATAAAAAACTCATCCATACTAATATTATGAATTCGAAAGTAACTCTGTCTTTCTGCTGCGTTTTCACGCCCGAACCGCTAAACCAATTTTGATAAATGTCGGTGTAGAAATAGTCTGGACCTTGGAGAACGACATAGGCTATATAAACGAAAGCTGAAGGGGTGAAATAGGGGATGAAAGTTTGCATGGTGAACTCATACATCCAGAAAATAATTCAGCCCGACATCAGTCAAAAACGACATGGTCTGGAGCGAAGCTGGGTATCTCAGCTAATAAAAAATAAGTCAAAATACAAACGGAACACGGATCGTCGTTTTGTTCGCTGTCTTTTCTGATAGTAGTATACTTTTTCATCTCGTTCTTATCATACGGCAGATTGGTAGATGGCAGTCTTTCTCAGGACCCGAATTCGAAACATCATGGCTGCAGACTTTCTTTCAATTTGTCTTTGCTTTTTATTTTGTTTAGATAGTTAGATGTGGTGTGAATGGATTAACTACTGGGATGAATATATCTAACTAAATAGCATGATATATGGGCCACCCACACGGCAAATATGGCGGCGGCGACCCGCGGAACAAACGACGGACGATTTGCCAAGTTTTCAATTCGAGGAGGTTCTCAATTCGTCGGAATCTTTTTAGCATCAAAAATCTATTGTTTCAAGTTTCTCCCAACATCTCGAATGCTACTATGGCCTTTTCATGCCTGCATTATTTACTTTGTTCTGCTATTTTGGCCCATACAACAGTACCTCCTTTGTGCCAATTATGACGTCGCTCAAATTAAAATATCATTACACTAGGATAATCTTTCCACATTATAAACATACAACAACACAGCGGATCCTTAACGTCCAAACCGACATGGACACACCAACAGGAGCCAGTGAGCTACTTAGATGGATTCGGGGACCATCCGGAATATTTGAATAGAATTAAATAAACATCCCTCAAGCCGCCGGCAGACGAAGCGGCGGAGGTGATGACGTGTCAACCACAGCCGCCGAGCGCTGGTTCTCCATTACAACTTTGCTGATGTGTGACGGGAGCCGACTCCTGGTGCGGAGCTGACAAATTGTGTGTGAAGTTGCGGAGCTCGGGAGCGTATCGACGGTGACAGACGAACATCGACCGTGTAGACTCGCATATTTATGGATATTGTAACTAGCGTAAATATACATACGTAAGTTCACAATTATATTTTCAACCGACTTCACAAAAGGAGGAGGCTCTCAATTCGTCTGTATGTTTTTTGTGTGTATGTTACTCGATGTCTCCGCAAATTTGCAACCGACTTGAACAATTCTTGTTCTCATCAGTATCTCAAGAAAGAATACCATTCCCAAAGGTATGAAATACTAAAAAGAGTGAAAAACACTTAAGTCCGTTTAATGTTTTTTAAAACAGTTTTTACATTACAGTGGTCGGGATCGGCAGAGTATTAAATTATCCTTACAATTATTCTACGATTCATTTTGTTGGTTCAAGTATTCGAGACTAGGAAAAGAATTGTAGTATTATGGAGATTACGTTATCAACGACGTGCTGCCTGATTCTAATGTTAAAATCACAGATTAGTTAAAATCGTAGAATGTCAAAAACTCAGATCTAAAAGAAAGGAGATGTGCCATTATTATCAGACCCGCTGTCTCCCAATTTCTAAAACTGCCAACCCAACTCAAACGTACATGTTACACGCAAACATAGTCGCAGCACGTATTGGACGGTTTGTGTGGATGGCAACTGACTTGGCGAACGCATTTCATATTCGCGCGCGGTGGCGATGCTTGGACTATGTCGCATACGACGCGTGGCCAGCTTCCCAATACTTCCCATTCGATTACATGCACACTTTGTACATGCCACTTCCCCTTCCTTTCTCTTCTATGGTAGAAATAAAGTTGTCTTAAAAATGAAGAAATTAACGCACAGGAGCAATACAGTAAGTTCAACAGTGGGATAACGTCTCCTCCCGCCTCGTGAGAAGCCGTAAGTTTTTTCAAAAATATGTCTCGGAAGGTTTTGTTCACGAGAGTGAACGCAATTCTGAAAGTTGCACAGACGATATCTCGTGAGGTTTTTTCACGAGAGTTACAGATGAAATAATTCTCACCTCGTTCCTTTGTGCCGTCTCGGGCGCGGAGCCTCGGTGATGCATCGAGGGGATTTGTCGAGTCCGTTTGCGTGCAGTGCAATAGCTAGTTTTCAGACCGCTATTTACCGGGAACTACGTGACGAGGGGAGCGCCGCACGTCTAAAATTCAGAATGTACAACGGTCATTCGCTATGATGTTAGAGGGAATGCATGTTAAGGCTCCATGTGACTCTAACATCTAACATCTAACATTTTGATGTTATTTGTATGTTATCTCAGCGTCTGTTAAGAATAAACACCCGAAAAAATATCAAAGCTTAGGGCCGAGTGCACGAAAGGACAAAAAATCTAAATCAACGTCAAAGTATGATCAAACACGTCACTTTGTGTGGATAGTATGGAAAGAACTCTATGCGGATCACTAAAATTGACGTGTTTGAACATTGATTAACTCGGCCGTCTCTTCGTGCAACCAAGCCCGCCCTATTATATTATGTTGTATGACCGGTTTTAATGCTTTGCTTATATTTAAAAAAAAAAATCTTAGGTTTTTACTATGTTTTCAAGCTGGCACTTGGAAACTATAAATGATTTAGACAATCTTCTTTTATGAGGTACAAGATCACATATTTATCTAGTGAATAAGTGTGAAACATATACTAATTCCCTTAGACTTAAAGTAAGTTAAGTAGACTTCACAGACCAAAAACATAAATTTCGCTCGCCTGAAAACGATTTTGAGGGGCATGCAACAATGAAGCGTAACGCAAACTCACTGTGCTTTCGGAGGTCGCCATTATCGTTTATTTGCTGTAGAATGGTTTCGAAACATATTTTTTATTGCAACAGTTAGAGCAATTCGGTTCAAAAATGCAACACGGTAATTTTTTTTTTAAAGTTTAAAACCATTATACGTTCTGAATTTTAGACGTTAAGAACAGCCCGTAAGCTATGCTCCCCATACAAACGTAGTTTACGTATCATTTGGAAACCGCTATTCCAATTAAATTGTTTTTTTTTTATGTGACTGGACATGGATGGCTAATACCACAAGTTCTGTCATGGTATTAGCCCAATACACCACATGGGAACTAGGTGCCATGCCAGGACCTTCCTTATATTGCACGGCTACATTGAACTGGATGGAAAACACGGACAATTTTCATTGCCGCTTCGACCATCGTTCATCCAATGCGATGGTACCAACCCGGGCGGGATAAACCCTACCACCTAGTAAGTAAGGAAGGGGACCTACAGCCGCCACGCCCGAATCCGAACCACGGCCAGCCTTTCTCAACGGTCGAATGGTCACCCATCCAAGACCAGACCGGACCCAGCGTTGCTTAACTTCGGAGAGCGATCGCCGAAGTGTCGCGCCACTGGGCAACTGAGGCTAATATTTAATATCTAATATCAGGTAACAAATATCTGTCTGTGTCTGCACGCTTTTGTCTTTTTGAAAAATCCAAACAGAATTAAATTAAAGCAAACAGAAAAGAGAATACATATACCGAAAAAACAAAGACATGCAGACACAGATATTGGTAGCCTAATATTACATACCAAATATCAAGTAAGTTGGAAGAGTGGTTTTCAAATAATTAGTAAACTACGTTTGTATGGGAGGCGATATTTTCTGATGCTTACGGGCCGACCTTAAGACTCCGCAGCGAGCGGGCTGGTATGGTTTCAGGGTTGGGCGCGTATAGGGACCTGTCTTTCCAGCTAGAACATACTCCTCGCCGAACACTCCGCCGTTGGGGTTTTTGCATTTATGAATATTCTCACGAAAAGCCGGGATTATTAACTTTTCCACCAGCGAACATATTGAGGGAACCCTTTTAAGTTACGAAATTAATTGCTGCGCACCCTAAATAGCCCATCATCAAATCCTGTTACATGATGGATTCATTTTGGGTTTAAAATAGGTTTTTTTTTATTTATTTATTTTTTTCTGGATTTTTCTGCAAATTGATCGATGATTGGGTATGCTTTTGTGTTTAAATTTGCCAGTGTTTGGTCTTCCTAACCAAATATGCTCGAAGCAGATATTGGAGATGATTGATTAAAACATATGCATAATATTTTAATTTAACCAATCACAATCAATAACATTAACAATCAATAATAATTTAACTAATTTTAATTTAACTAATTATTAACTAGTAACTAGTAGCATAACTAATTAGTTATGCGTCTGTAGCGATTCCATTTATACGCGATACATTTACGATCAATATATTCGACCATTTGGAGCACATTTTAATGACGAAAGGCATAGACAGAAATATTTTAATAAAAGCATAGACTAATAATAATGTTTTTCAATACTATTATTGGCTAACAATATTGGCCAATATAATTGATCTGTGATAGTACGTAGCAAACCTGAAGACCACAGATTCCTTCGTGGGTCACGCGGGCACCGATAAGATAAGCCATTAATCATTTGTAATGCTATTTATTTTTATTTGTTCTTATTTATTGGCAGGAATTGCGATTTTTCGCGTTTGGCTTAGGGACAGCACCGAAACGAGTAAAAACATTTTCATTTTTATATTCACATTTAATTTTTGTATTTTCGTTTATTATACATGGAAATTAAAATACAAATAGGCATAAACATCATTCTGTAGTACCAAACATTCACCTTATAATATTTTTGCGACTTTGGCATCTTTCTCTGCGATGGTAGAGCTCAGCCCGCCTGCGTTAAATGAAAAGAAAGTCTAGTAGTAGGTAATAAAAACCGGCCAAGTGCCAGTAGGACTCGCACACGAAGGGTTCCGTACCATCGTAAAAAAATGTATACAAAAAAATCACGTTTTTTGTATGGGGACCCCCTTTAATTTTAATTATTTCTTAATCTTACCTATTTGTTGTTATAGCGGCAAAATAAATACACACTCTGTGAAAATTTCAGCTGTCTATCTGTTACGGTTACTGAGATGCAGCCCTGTGAAAGACGGACAGACGGACGGACGGACGGACGGACGGACGGACGGACGGACGGACGGACGGACGGACGGACGGACGGACGGACGGACGGACGGACGGACGGACGGACGGACGGACGGACGGACGGACGGACAGCGGAGGCTTAGTAATAGGGTTCCGTTTTCACCCTTTGGGTACGGAACCCTATAAAGTAAGAAAACGAATGTATTTGCAAAATTGTACTACCATCCATGCATGCGACGGATAAAGATAGAGAAAGGAATAGGATGATAAACGAATAGCATGTACGTAATACCGATTTGCAAACGCGGAGTTCACGCCAGACGGGCATTGTTGGCGCGTCTGCAGGGAATGCAAGTGGGTGCAGGTGAAGACGAATAGTGACGTAATGAAATGTAGGGCGGGCCCAGGCGAGGGCGGTGCTGGGCGGGAAATGTGTAACGCCGAAGAGTCGACCTTGTGAGCGATGCGACACCAGGTCGAATACCATGGTACATTAACTCGCCGGGTGAATTGGCACGTGAGTGATTGAATCTGCCGTTTAGTTGCATAACTATGAAATCTGTCAAACGACGTTTTATTCGGCGGAGTGAACGAAAATTTACCTGTTAGCATAGTACGAAACTTAACATAAAAATAATACAGATGGTGTGATTAAAACGTTCGAACATGGGAAGGAGATAGCACACAACTTTCAGATTTTCTTATGATATTTTGCTGGTATGCACAGGTGTGAGGTTGATTTAACATAATGTTTCAGTAAAGGTTGGAACTTTAAAACTTGAGGTATTCGTATTGTTAGAAAAAGTAAAAACATGAAACTGGGTATACATTCATGCACGTAGTTAAATGTTCCAAGCCTTTTTTCCGGTATTATACCAAAGGCGAAGTAACACCCACTTTGATTGGTTACTTTATTTAGTACAAGTTGTTACTCTGAAGGTTGGCTGCAAATTACAAAAGCATAATTCGGGATAGAAAAGTAGACATGCAGATTTTATGGTAGGAATCAAATGATATTAATTAATCATTAATTAGGTTTGCAGCTATTTCTACCTTGGGTAAATAAGAATCAAGCTTTAAAGATAAACTGAGAAACTAAAGTCACAGTTTCCGGCAGGCTTAAACAATACATCTCTACTAGACACAAAAATAATCTTCAAAGATCCACGTGGCAAATATTTGGAAAGTTTGCATCAAGCGAAAAACAATGAATTCAATACATTCGTTTCGTCAATAATGTTAGCCAGGGGGAGAGAGGATATCAAGATTGATTGTCCGCGTGCATTATGTACACAATCATAATTAATCAATCATTGTAATTGATTGACTCGGGCTAAGACCCCTAAGTTAGTTCGATCGCACCACAACACACATTGTGTAATGGCGCCGAGTTAGACCTCACCAGCGTGTATGAACACTTCATTAAGCAAATTGTAGCTATCTAACCCATCCCGATCTCGTGTATCGACTATCTTCGACCCTATTGACGAACGCTTATCATATTGTTAAATTTTTGTTTTCGACAATTCACCTTATAATTTATAATTTATCATACATAACTAAACAAATATTTATTTCATTCCTCTTAAGGCTGTTCCGACCCATATAAAGTTGTTTGCACACATAACGCAAAAAGTATTGCACTTTAAGCCACGAATTAATAATAAAAGTTTAATATAGTCATATGACTTGCAGCGAAAACAATTTCACAATTTCAGGATTATTGGTTTTGTTACAATTTATTTAAATACGATTTTTATTTATCAGCGCCATCTAACGGTGTAAAACTTCTAATCGGCAATTAGAACGATACCATTAAACCTGAAATTGTGAATATGTTTTCGCTGCAACTACTATGGCAGCGAAAGTTAATTTAGAAAAAACGTCTTACATGCAATTATACACACACCAAGGCAATCCTATCACCCTCGACATTGGCTACAAAGATCATAAATTAAAAGAAGTGCAAGAAATAAAATTCTTGGGTCTAAACTTAGACTGCCATAGTAACTGGAAGGCTCATATAAATACAGTATGTTCAAAACTAAACAGATTCGTGTTCGCTCTAAGGCGCCTAAGTAAGGTAGCCTCCCAGCAATCAGCATCATGGATACGTATCTTCGTTGTTAAAATATGGCCTGATACTGTGGGGTAACGCATCTGATGCTAACAAAGCTTTCATAGTACAAAAAAAATGTGTCAGATCTATTTGTGGAGCAAGGCGATTTGAATCATGCAGACCGCTCTTTAAGAAGTTAAAGATTTTACCATTGCCCTCCTTGTATATATACGATGTATGCATTTTTGTTAAAAAATATCCGCACTATTTTGATTGCGTGAGTTCAGTTCATAATTATAACACAAGAGCTCGAACGCGTAATGAATTAAGCCATGCCCAGCCTAAAAAGGTACTTTTCAAGAAAAGTATATTTTATATGGCTACTAAGATCTATAACAACATTCCAGATGATTATAAAGATTTAAAGATAAATGGGTTTAAATCAAAACTGTATGATTGGTTAGCAGATTCTAATTTTTATACGCTCGATGATTTTTTTAAAAAAATGTAATGGGTTTTTTTTACTCTTACTATTTTCAATAACGATTTCACTATTATTATTGATTTTTTTCCTAATTGACTGTATGATTGTGTAGCAGATTGTAATATTGATTCACTCGATGAACTCTTTAAAAACAATTATGAATTATATGTTTTTTTATTTATTCCTATGATTGTTTTATTGTTTTAATAAGGATTTCATTATTATTATTGATTTTTTACTTAATAGATATGCGATGCTGGCTTGGATTTTATTATTTTATTTTTTATTGGATAGTGTCGAGAAATATACCTGTGTAAATATTGATTAATTGTGTTTTGTTAGTATTCAATATGTGAATACGATATTTGTATTTGTACGCCGTAACAGGCATCTTATGGAGATCTGAAGACCAAAAATGTATCGCCTATTAACCCATAAGTGAACAAATAAATTATTTCATTTCATTTCATTTCATTTCATGGCTATATTTAATATTTTTGACGAATTCGTGCCTTAAAGTGCAATACTTTTTGCGTTCTGTGTAAAAAAAACATTGTATGGGTCGGAACATCCTTAAGGGGACCACACCAAAAAGTAATGTCTTACCGTTAAACTTAGCTTAAAAGAGTGCTTAAGGAGTTAAGGCAAAGTGACAACCATTTTTAAGTTAATCGCAAAAACTTTTAAAATAAAACCCTTCTTTCCCGGTTTTCACCACCTCCAGTTACCTGAAATCCGATAAGTAACTTTCAGTTACATTTGGTATTTTTGTAACTGGAGGTGGTGGAAACGGGCGCTAGTCGATTGACTAAATAAGATACATTTCGGAGGTATTATTACCCAATCGACACAAAAGAGATCATTTTAACAAAAACGTATCTACAAACAGCAGGTATGATGTGTCAGTTAGTCTTCTTATGACTGAGGTCCGCCATCTCAAGCCTACAATAAATAACTTAGTAGACCGACCCACGTGCTGTAATGTGAATGAAGGACATGGGTAATTTCACCTCTAACGGTGAACCGCCTTCGCTGGAAATACTAATTATCCGAGCGCTATCGAAATAAATCAGGTTCGCGGCGAATCGCCAGGGACGGGCTCAGGTGGCGGCGCTCGCATTCAATCGTCTGCACAATTCCGTGGAGTGTCTGCCGCGTAATTTGAAAATATACAATGCAGCGACGCCCAATGGTCACGCGAGCGCGCCAAGCCGCGTATACTTTCCAAATGACGTTCAACGATGACATCAGTACGGCGCCAAAACAAATACATTTTCAAAATACCGATTTCGTTAAAAATCAATTTAAACTATGCAACGTAGCAGCGCCACTTGGCGAGATTAGGGTGGGTTAGGCTCCATGTCTTCTATAAACTAACCTTAACCTAACCGGTCCATGTCCGGGTGGCCCATGCCAGTCCAGTTAAACCATGATGTAAAACAGAATATATTATTATGAAACATTTTCTCATAACCTCCATTTATAAAATACTAGTCGACTTTTGGAGAGTATTTGTCTACAATTTCTGTAAAAATATACTCGAATTTGACTCTACGGGGCGTCGTTGCATTGTAAATTTTCAAATTAAGCGCATCTGCCGAACAATTTCACACGGCACCGCGTCACGAGATTTATAATGCGCCTCCGAGAGCTTCGAGAAACCTACACCGAGTGGTCGTCCCCGCCTGTGCATGAAGTGCGGGAAAAGTTTTAATACGACTTTGGGCAAAATAGCTTTTTGGGCAAAATAGCTTTTTATTCCGGAAAATTGGTAGAACGGTTATGAAATTAAGCGTAAGAGCGTAATAATGTATGTTTGGACGTTCTTGCACACATTTTGAAAACTTTTGGTAGAACGGTTATGAAATTAAGGCATAAGAGCGTAATAATGTATGTTTGGACTTTCATGCACACATTTTGAAAACTTTTAAGTCCGATCTGAAATTGACATTCATACGTGTTCTAGTATAGTTTCAGGTACGGATCCACTGGAGCAAATAAGGTTAACACTAACCTACTTCTTATTCCGGGAGGTCACGACATTTTTGGTCACGATAATGTAAACGGTTGAATCTGGGTTCACGGGTTAGAGACCAACCCTCTGATGCTAAATAGGTTGGTCTGCCTGCGCCAAGAGGTTGCGTTAGTTAGCAAATAGATTTTGTTATGTACCTATTAGTTAATATACTAATTATCTGGACATATTGGTACCTATTTATTATTCAACAATAACCAGTCGGTTTTATAATGTATTACTTAAATATACCTAAAGTTATATCTGTAACCTAAATCGCCTATAACTCCAAAATGCAAGCAAAGATTTGTTCAGTTTTGGTATTACTAAGTAAGTATGTACTAATACTTTCATACTGCGTAATTTGCTGCCATTTGCATTGGCATATATTTTCTTGTAATTAATTATAACTACTTTTTCAGGCGCCTTATCTAGGTAACGCAACCACTTGGCGCAGGCAGACCGACACATTTAGCTTCAGAGGGTTGGTATTTATCCTATGAACCCATATTCAGTCATTTATGTTATCGTTACCATTTTTGCCGCGACCTCCTAGTCTATCTAGACTAACCCACGCAGCCAGGTATGCGCAGTGCTCAGCCGATCTAGATCCACCAGAACTCTGATGAATAATGACGTCATCTTCCACGACCTACAAATGCCCCCGTAGAGGAGTTTATCGCGAAGCCCGCGTGCACAACGTTCGAGAATGGTGATGATTGGCATGCCTCCACCTGGCTACCATCGCTCCTATAATAAGGTAAAAAGTCTGTGTTGCCGATGGTGCGCAATAACTTTTGATCGACGAGTTAGAAATGTTGACGTCATTATGCACAATTTTATGTCATTTTAAAATTAAAATTATTTAAATCCGTGGGAAGGCATAGATTTAAATTGTGAAGGGATTTTTATTGAGAAAACTAACAGTCAAATGCAAACGCGCCATCGAGTTCCAGTCTTGAAACCATTGAGAATCCATTGAAAATAACATCAATAACAATTCCGGTTTGTCAGGTAGAGGACGGATTTAGCATAAATAGGCGGTTCATGACCCCACCATAAAATGATTTCCTCCCGCTTCCCCCCTTACTAGAGACACTGCACTCTCTAGTAATATGAGCTAGCAATATCTCTTTACTCCTTCCTCCGTGGTTAATACGTTTTAGGGGTATTTTTTAAACATGTACAAGTATTGACTTTGCTTTGTAAAGAAAAATGAAGCAAGGAACGACTAAGACAAATATTCCGGGAGGTCACGACATTTTTGGTCACGATAATGTAAATGGCAGAATTTGGGTTCACAGGTTAGATACCAACCCTCTGATGCTAAATATGTCGGTCTGCCTGCGCCAAGTGGTTGCGTTATCTAGATTGGCTATATAAAATAGATGTTGGTATGCACCCACTGATGAATATACTGATTTTCTAGAAACATTGATAGATATTAATTATGCAACAATAACCAGTCTGTTTTTTAATTAAATATTCAAATATACCAAAAGTTATATGTCTAACCTAAATCGCCTATAACTACGAAATGCAACCAAAGATTTGTTCAGTTTTTATATTGCTAACCAAGTATGTACTAATACTTTCATGCTTCGTCATTTGCATCCATTTACCTTATTATATGTATTTTTGTCATCATAACTACTTTTTCAGGCGCCTTATCTACTTAACGCTACCACTTGGAATAGGCAGACTGACACATCTAGCTTCAAAGGGTTGGTCCTTATCCCGTGAACCCAGTTTCAGCCATTTACGTTATCGTTACCATTTTTGTCGCGACCTCCTAGTCTAAAACAACATCTTTAAAAACTAACTAAATTAACTAAAATTAGTTTTCAAACACGTTCAACGACCGCGGTAATTTCAAAAGCATCATAAGACAAGCATCGTCTCTTACGCGGAGAAGCGTCGTCTATTTCCAACCATTCCCAGCTGTGGGTACTCATCGATTCCATCTCGCAGTTTCCAGCCCGGAATGTCCGTGAATAAGTAATGGCCCGTGGCGGAACGTCAAAGCGTCCGTCCCGGGCACGCGGAGGAAAGGGTGAGCCCCTGCCCGTTGTTTTTCAGCATTTCCCAAGCTCACCTGAGTCTCATTAGAGGAGTGGTCGGATAATTGTGCACTTCGCTCGAATGAGGACGCGCTGTCGCTTAGCGGCGGAGGAAGGACGCATAGCCAAGGAGCCGATCCTGGATGTGTGAAACACTAAATGAAAACACGAGATATTTGCTCGTAACGTTAAAAACACCGTGGATTTTTTTTTATTATAAGCCTGATAATCACATTTTGTCACATCCAATTTAAAAATGTTATATTACTATTAACGAGCTTCCTGACACAAATATAAGTAAAATTAACTTACGCATCAGATGGTACTAAGAAAATACTTTGCGATAGTTTGACCCGAAATAGATTCGTTTAAAATATTTCCAAAAATGTATAGAATAGAATATCAATATCAATGATACCGAAGATGCAAAAAATGGCTTTGATAGGTAAAAAAGGTCCTCATAGAAATATTTTTTATTTTGATGATTATACAAGTGTTTTGGACTAAATGGAGATCTGTACCTTCGCAAACGTACGTTTACGTTCTATAAGCTCAGTATTTTTTCAATGTTTAACAACCAGAAGCTTTACCGTAATCAACTTCAGAAAAACGTTCATATTTAGGTATTTATTTATTTGCGAGTCTGAGCTTGATTTGACAGCTTACTCATCGCTTACGCCGACTCCGCGTTTTCATACAAATCGGCATTCCGGGTTTGATTTTGACAGCTTGAAGAAGTAAAACCACAGAATAAGTAGTAAAATATGTATGGGGTAGGACGTTTTTACGTAACTTCCGCAAATTCTGTAAACTCCAATTTAGTGACAAGTCGGACTAGGGGCTGTGAATCACATATTTATAATGGACTAGGTGCGGTATCCGGCTCCGCTCGGGACCACGTCGAAAACAATATTTTTTTGGGATAAAACGCAATCTATCTTTCAAACGGAAACAAACCATACTTCAACCATAAAACTTCATTGAAATCGGTTGAGTGTCTTCGGAGATGAGTGTGCACGAACATAGTGACACGTGATTTTTAAACGGTTTTACTTATTACTAGCGGATCAAAATGTCCTTTTGAACTGAAGTCGGGCCGAATTATTTCCTGGATCATAAGTTCCCAATACAAACTTTTATCCCCTATTCCAGCCCCAACGAGTTTTATTTTCGCCACAAAAGGTAGCCTATGTCCTTCTCCATGGTCCAGACTATCTATCTCTTTACCGAAATACATCGAAATTGGTTCCGCAGGCGTGAAAACGAATCAGACAGACGACAGAGTTACGTATGCATTGATAATAATACTATGAGTATATTAAGGTGGCCCAACCCGGCGGGGCTAACTCATTCGCGGGCACGGTACGAAACCGTGCTGTTGCGCTCTGGGACCTTCTCTGTTTCAAAGAATAAGACAGGCTCCGTGATGAGGAAGATGCAACATGTCCACAAAAAAGACAATGTGCATAGTGTACGATTTGGTAAGATAAACGAAAATTTTAATTACAAAACGACTTATAGCTAAAAGTAAACCACGACCGCTGTAGTCAAAAATCTACAAAAAAACAAATATATTATAAATCTTGATTAAATAAGCTATGTCTGATGACTAATGTTTTTAAGATGTTCTTACTTTATCATAGCGTAATCCACCTCCAAAGTTATTGTATAAAACGCGCGAAAAATTCGAACTTTCGGACTTTATAACTTAGAAACCAAACACAATGTTACGATGCCAACGGTCATCAGACATCTAGTTGGATCAAATAAAGCTATTTTGAGCAAAATTTGGGATCTTTGACAAGAAATATGGGCGTGATCTTCTTTCCCCTTTTGTATGGGGAGTTGAGCGAAATGGCCCACCTTAAGATAATACGAAAAGAAGAAAATGCTTCGAAGCTTGCTCCCGTCCAATGCTGTCGTCACTTTATAGGTTGCGCGGGAGGGCGGAGGCGGGAGGGCGGAGGCAGCGGAGGGACAGCACTCTACCTGAAAATGATCCGCGCAAGGACGGGTTAATTACCTTACGCACGCGTTTGTTTTGCGGTTCGCGGCAAATTAGGGGCGGTTGCCCATCTGCCCTATGATCATTTCTACAAAACTCTTATATGATTTACCCAAATTACATCATTTTCCTGGAAATAAGAAAATTTAACCGCGATTGGGCAGGGTTAAACCCGACCGGATTGGTACGATCTAATCTTAATATTAAAAAATGGATTAATATTATTTTTATATAATTGTGTAAATTAATTTCTAATATGCACCTACAACTGACATCAAAATGGCTTTGTTTGCTTTCATTTTTAACCGACTTCAAAAAAGGAGGAGGTTATCAATTCGTCTGTATGTTTTTTTTTATTATTTTTTTATGTTTGTTACCTCATAACTTTTGCCTGGGTGAACCGATTTTGATGATATTTTTTTTAAATGATAGCTAGTGCTTCCCAAGTGGTCCCATTTTAATTTGGTTAAGTTCTGTCAGCCTCAGTGGCCCAGTGTCGCGACACTTCGGCGATCGCTCTCCGAAGTTAAGCAACGCTGGGTCCGGTCAGGTCTTGGATGGGTGACCATTCGACCGTTGAGAGAGGAGGCCGGCGTTGGTTCGGATTCCACGTTAAGCTGTAGGTCCCCTTCCTTACTTACTAGGTGGTAGGGTTTATCCCGCCCGGGTTGGTACCATCGCATTGGATGAACGATGGTTGAAGCGACAATGAAAATTGTCCGTGTTTTCCATCCAGTTCAATGTAGCCGTGCAATATAAGGAAGGTCCTGGCATGGCACCTAGTTCCCATGTGGTGTGTTGGGCTAATACCATGACAGAACGTGTGGTATTAGCCATCCATGTCCAGTCACATAAAAAAAAAAAAAAAGATATCCATGAGAAAATCATAAAAGTCTTAAATTTGTATTAAGATGTGCGCGACAAATGGACGAATAACTCAATATAACGCCAACCGATTTCGGTGATTCTTTTTTTATTGGAAAGTAGATGTACAAATTAGTAAGTGTACTTCAGATTCACTAAAAATATACAAATAAAAAAAATTTTACAAAAAAAATAACCGGCTTCAAAGAAAAAGCACTAAAACATACTCAAGAATCACAAAAATCTTAACTACAAAAATGGCAATTATTTTTTACTTTTTAGTGGTTTTTCTTTGAAGTCGGTTATTTTTTTTGTTAAATTTTTTTTTAATAATGATCGATTGAAATAATACATTTTGTCAAATATATGTCGACTGCTGAGTCCTTCATAAAAGCAATCAACTTTTATTTTCTTAAAAGCCAATATCCTTTTTTTAATGCAAGCATAAATAATTTAATATATGGAAACCAAAATATACTTATCTACAGCTGACCCTGGTAGTATTTATTATAATTGAAGTATATATAAGTGTATGAAAACCACAATGATTAATAAAAATGAAATTAAATGAAATGTTCAATGCAGCAAAATTATGGTCTTATTAGGGCACATAAGGACAAGCTCTAAAATGTATTTCGCCAACACATATTTAAACATTAGAAGATAAAATAAGAAACTCGCCTATTTTTCAAAAACAAAAACATTAGTGTTGTCTTTCTAAAAATTCAACAGAGTCTAGAATGAACCGCAACGAAAGTTTAGGCAAAAATATTTCATATTTTAGCAAAACTTAAAGCAACATGAATATTCAACATTGACCTAGTATGCAAGTCACAGCGCTCTATCTAGTGGGCTAATCTGGAACGTCATTTCCGGGCACCAGCAAACGAGCCTCGTGAATAGATCGCTCTTTACACTTTTGTTACACCAGATAGCAATCTGGATCTAGACTTCGCGTCTGGATTCACATTAGCTGAACCCGCTTTTTAGAAACAGATAATCCGTAGGTAAGGGATTTCAAGACTAAACAGTCAGACTAGTTCGTCTATTGGGTGAATGGGTTTTTTATTAGTTTTTGGACTATTTTATGATAAGTAACTACTTTACGCTGTAGGTATTAGCATAGTTTACGTATAGATATAGGTAAACGCTATACCATGCCATGTTATAAAATATCCCTTCTTTCTGGAGATGTAGTAGAACGAATAACGTGATTATCTGGAGAAGGCTACAGTAAAGACTAAAGCGAGGACGTAATTACAAAAAAAAAATCTAGGCTAACGCTTAACACGTAAAATGAAATCCAACCAATTTAACATTTAAATGAACAATACGATAAATTACAGGACAAATACGCCGCTGATCCTTATTTCGTATTGCTGAAACCTGGATAACATGGCAGAATTCAGTAGCATTCAAAGGCATAACATACGAAAAAAATATGTTATGTAAACCCGTGAAGTTTCTTTTCGGGTTCTTCTTTACTGGGTTGATCGAATCCGCGAGCCTTTTTGACGTAAGTGAGTGTAGTTTGGCTAGCAAAAAGTTTAAATAAATGAAATGAAATGAAAAAATTAAAAGTTACCATCACGCATATTTTAGGATCCCCATAGGTACGTCGCTTACCTAGACCCAAATAAACACATTTAAAAACATTTAAGTATTGCGCATCGGAAGTGTTTATCCGAAATGCCCCGAAATTGCGTTGGAAAGTGGCAAGATTAAAAAGCTGAACTATAAACAAAGCGACGGATTAGGGTCCCGGCGGCGACACTCCGCCTCGCCGCACTCAGCCCGCTCGGAATAAACCTCAGTAAAGAGTTGGGTATACGGCGGAGGTCTCGCCTCAACAGGGGCTTAAAGCTTTTAAAGGTCCACTGAAAATGCGACATCGCCGCTTAGATTTTATTTTTCTGGGGTAGCCAGAAGTGCGTAATGTTTTAGCCGCATTATTAAGTAGCAATAAGAGTGTATATTTTACTTAAATAAATTAGCCAATCGGTATATAACAGCATTATTAAGTAGTGATAACAGTGTACATTATACTCAAATGGATAAGACATTAGATAAATAGCACAATTATAAAGTAGACTGTTATATTTCCCGCACATGATTAGATTAGATACATAGCGGCATTATTAAGAAGCAATAACAGTGTATATTTCACTGACATGATGAGCCATTAGATAGATAGAAGAATTATTAAGTAGCAATAACAGTGCATAATTTACTGACATGATTAGACATTAGATAGATAGTATATTAAGTAGCAATTCCAGTGTAAATTTCACTTACATGATTAGCCATACGATACATAGGGGCATTATTAAGTAGCATTGGCAGTGTATATTTCACTCACATGATTAGCCATTAGATAGGTAGAAGAATTATTAAGTAGCAATAACAGTGTATAATTCACTGACATGATTAGCCATTAGATAGATAGTAGAATTATTAAGTAGCAATTACAGGGTATATTTCACTTACATGATTAGCCATTCTATACATAGGGACATTATTAAGTAGCAATGGCAGTGTATATTTCACAGAAACCATCAGCCATAGATAGCCATCAGAAACAGTTCACAAACTTACTTTCTACGGTGTCTTCGACATTCGTTGTGTGGTATAAGCCATCCACGTCAAGTTGCATTAAAAAAGCCTTTCAATAGATGCATTAATACCAACCTGGGCGGGTTTAACCGTGCCACTACCATTGGTCGAATGTTTAAATAATGAAATATCCCAGACAATGACACCTTGCTCTGGAATTTAAGGCGTGATAAAATAGGATCATAGCCATTCATATCTAATAACATTACAAAAAACAAATGTGCAGCACAACACAAATTGTGCCGCAGCCGACAGTTCGAGTCGCCTGCTTCGGTCTATGGGGCGTGATATTTGGGTAGAGTTTTTAAAAGCTAAGCCCTGATAATGTAATGGTCGCCGACCCTGCTCCGGGCCAGTACGGGAACCAGGACAGGAAAAATAAGTCCCCGGGATTAGCGCCGGCGGCAGCGGCGACGACGGCCTGTGTGCCTACTCGTGAAGACATTAACATTATTGAAACTCATCGACCTATTCTGGTTACCCCGATCTTGGATTTTTTTTTAGTTTGGAAATATTAACTACTGTGTATTAAATTCGCGGAGTTAATCTAACGGACAAATTTCGAAACGACTGTGTTAAAGAGCAATGTCAATTGAAAAATTATGTTGTGACTAGAATCGAGAAAGGAGTGCTAAGATGGTTTGGACATATGGAACGAATGGATGACGAAAAAAATACGACACAAATTTACAGAGCAGGAGTGAGCGGAAGTGTCGTGCTCGGGTGGCCGAGAATAACGTACCACGACCAAATCGATGTAATTCTTCGTATAGGTCTGTTACATAGCACCCGTTATCGTAGAGCACGTATGAAACGATGTATGTCTGTAGATGAAGCGAAAGAGGTGTGCTGTGATCGTACCGTATGGCGCTCTAACATCTCTGCCCACCCCTCGGGAAAAGCGGCGTGGAGTTATGTTTTGTGTATTAACTTAACATTTAAATTTTTTATTTATATTTTTGACTAAGGCCATTTTTGTTCGGACAAATGTTTGTAAGTAACGCGTGAAATCGAACATACGTTTTTTTCTGATGTATTCAAGTGTGTCAGATGTGAAATATAAAGTTTTTTGTGCACAGAACAAAAAACATTTTATTTAAATTATTACTTTTGAATTCATGGCTCAAAAAGCAAAAATTTTCGCGTTCTGTATACAAACTGCTTAGAACGGGTTGGAACACTGTTAAACGAGACAGGTTGATAAAACGATTCATATCGAACAAAACAGAAATATACTTACAACCTATAATGAGCAGCTTATTGCTTTTTTAGTTTTGGGTATTTATTTCGTGCATGACGTAAAACTTAATCACACGGGAATGTTTGAACGGATTGTTGAAAACTATCAACGACTGAGTGAGATTCTGGCGACTAAGGTATTTGCCGTTCGTGGTTCGAATTTAATGAAAAACCATTCGGCTTAGAATGTAAAGACACACAGAGTCAACGGACGAGACCAAAATAGTTTCATACAAAATATACTGATATTTCTTTTTTTGCTAATTTCTTTTTCTTATTCGCTTTGTAGCTTATAAAATAATAAATTGTAGTTTTGTTTTAAGGTTTACTAGTTCTAAGAAAAACTAGAGAAATCATACAGATTGCCCAAAAAAAACATTTCATATTCCACGAATGCGACTCCAATGTACTGAGTACAATTTAAAAAGTTGTCTCATCGGGCAGATTTGTTCCATCCCCCTCTAACTCGCGGTAGTGGTAATAATAATAATAAAATGATTTATTTTCACACACAACAGTACAATAATTAGTATACAGTATCAGACACAATTAAAAACAGTAGTAGGAACCAAGTAAAGAAATATCGAAAGATGTGCGATGTGTGAAAAATGGCTGTGGCTCAGCTGGATGTCAGCAGGGGCGAACCCGCTGGCCGCTGGTCTACCGCCACCGCCACCTACAGAAGCGTCAGTGGAAGTGTGTACACATTTTTAAATCGCCAATTTTAAAGATTTAGTTTAGGTACTTAAGTTGACGTCTCACTCCCACACTTTGTTCGTCCTGTAAGCACAGCGCGCAATGCTAGATCTACGGGCCTACCAGCGTTCAAACTACGTGCACAGCACACAACTACGAATAGTGGCGTCGAGCGCTCTTCGCGGGACCCTCAAAAGCCCCCAGAGCGCTGCATCCGTCCACAAAACGTGCAATGCAAGAGCTGCGAATATTATAATCCCCCTCGAGGACCGAGGACGGTAAACAAAGCTGATCCGACACAAAGGCGTACAGCGGCGGTGGCTGCCCGCAGCGGCCGCAGCGGCGTGGAGCGCTCAAAACTGAATAACTTTCAGAGTTTTTCATTTCGCTGTCGGCACCGAAAGGATTTACAACAATAAAGGTAGAGCATCCTAGTTATTAAGTTTGCTATTCGTTAATGCGATGAGAGTTGAACCGATTCTTGGTTAACACGGGGGAACGGCAGAACGTCTAAAATGCAGATCGTGTAATATCATATTTTAACAAAATTTTAAAACCATGCACAACGTATAATCGGCAGATCGTATAATTTAATACGCAGTGCATGAAGAAGTTTAAAAAATAAAATTACTTATTTCTCCATGCATAACGTATAATAGTCACAACGTATAAAATTATGATCTTTATTTAACAAAAAAAGAAAACCATGCATAGCATATAATCCAAAAACTTTTCATATGATAAGTGCCCTTATGAATATACTTTAAAAGCGTATACTCGCACGCGACTTTTCGACCGTCTCAATTATCGTAAGGTGGCCTTTCGAAATTGTTACTCTTTAACAAATATCGATTCGTAGCAATTTCAGCCTTAAATGTATCAATATTAGGGCGCTTTCTGCAGTGCTTCTTGGCATATTATACGTTCTGCATGGTTTTCTTTTTTTGTGAATTCACGTTAGGACTATTATACGTTGTGACTATTATACGTTCTGCATGATGCAAAGAGTTGATTCTATTTTTAAACCTACTTCATGCACAACGTATAAAATTATACGTTGTGAATATTATACGATGTGCATGGTTTTGATTTTTTGGAAAAAAATCTATTTATACGTTGTGAATATTATACGTAGTGAATACGACTCGTTAACGCCACTAGAGGAACGTTTTGTTCGTATACATGTCGCAGAAAACACGTGAAAACCGTTAACTTACAAGTATGTTAAATTCCGGAAATTCCTTAAAAAGCATTTCAACATACATCTTTTCTAGTAGAATTCAGGAAACCTGTAAGTTGACTAACCCTCCCCAGTTGACTTGTACGGAAGAAATGTTTTTCAAATATTGAAGAGTATAAAAATCTTTGTTTTCAGAAACCTTGTAAGCTGACTGACCCTCGTCAGTTAACTTGTAAATATGTAATTGTATGCAATCTGATTGGTAGATTTTCAGTAAGGTTTTGCTGGTACGTCTACTCATAAAGTCTGCCAGGAGGGGTCGGCAGAGACGATAGATGCGTCACAAAAAAAATAGATGCGTCCGTCCTTATCACAATGTAATTCTTTCATCACTCATGCGGATGTGCATGCATGTACTGATGATGATGTACTGGAGCGGCTCGTAGTCTAGTGGCGCGGAGACTGGCCTAGCGAGGCTTGGGTTCAATTCCGACATGCACCACTGTCTTTCTCTATCAAAGTTCGATAAGTGCATTTCGTCACGAATGGGAACTTCTTTATGGTTCGGAATCCATGTAAAACTGTAGGTCCCCTTCCCCTACTAGGTAGTAGGGTTTAAGCCCGCCCGGGTTGGTACCATCGCTTTGGATAAAAAGACGGTCGAAGCGGCCATGAAAAATTGTCCGTGTTTTCCATCCAGTTCGATGTAGCCGTGCTCATAAAGGGAAGGGCCTGGCATGGCACCTTATTCCTTCGGGAATGTGGTGTATTGGGCTAATATCATAACGGTAGTTGTGTTGTATTAGCCATCCCTGTCAGGTCGCATAAAACAAACCGAGGTAAGCAGAGACGACAAATGAATCACAATAATTTGAGTTGTTTTTTACGAAGTCATTCTTTGGTAAGTCCTGCGGACTTGCATGCACCGATATGCACATACCTTCACGCCGTCAATCCCTCCGGATAATTTAATTAACCCTGCGTTTGTAGAACCTCAAGATTAACGATTGTGAAAACACGCCCCGGTGCTCCGTACCACAAAATACTAATACGACAGAAGAAAATCTTGGCGAGTATTTACCTATGTTTACGAAGTATTTCTGTCTCCCACAATACCATTTAGTCCATGCTACATAAGACGGTCATCCTTTCCCATTTCTCTAATTCCGTAAAGTAGCGTCTGAAATGAACTACCCGCTCGAGTGCATACTCGGAAAACAACGAGATTCTAGAAGGGTGCATAAAAGTCTGCGAAAGTCTGAGCTCCGCACTGAGTTCTTAGTAAATTCTCGGTTCTCAGGTCAAAAGCCAAACAGAACGCGTAGTAGCGATACTTCGAATTCTAACTTTTCTTCTGTCTGTAATATACCTCTAATTCATTAGCCATTGATAAAACCTAAATCATTAGGTACAACTACTACGCTAGATACATAGGAGCTCAGCTTCTCTTGATATTTTCAAAAAACGTTTAAAATCATACTTCCTCGCAAATGAGTATGTTCTACTTTTGTTATATTTTAGTTTTATTATCATGTTACACTTTATTAAATGTATGTATTGTATATTTTACTACTGAATTTTACTATTGTATATTTTTATATTTTTAAGTTTATATAACTTTTTTTTTGTCTGCAGCAAATTTTTTTTTTACATATCATTAATTTAGAGTAATTATAAATAGTTCACAAGAAACAATCTTAGGTTACTTTTATTTTGTTGCTACCTGTATATTTATGTTCCATAATCGGGTTGATTGGAAGATATTGACTTTAGGCAATAAGTCCTCCCTTGCATGTACCTATGGGTATGGAAGCAATAAAGCATATTATTATTACATATTACATACTAGTGCAAGGTATACCTCATGTTTAATAAAAAAATCACCGTTTTTTATTCAATCTTAAATTAGTTTCGTGGAGTGATGCTGACTGCACCATTTATTCGGGATGATATTAAAGAATACATTTATAGACACGATGATTAAAAACATTTTTTTTAAAGAAGCAACCCTGATAGTTACATTGTGATCTTTCGAGATTTTAATCTCGTGCCCCCCAACTAAGATACGCTTGTTCTAGGAAGCCCGTCCCCAGCGAGGTGGTCAGTAAAAAGACGTCAAGCAACGTGCGGAGGCCGGATTTGAACCCATGTCTCCGGCACCCAAGGCGGACGCTTTACCACTGTACCACGGCGCTCGTCAATTAATTATAAATATTAATTATAATTATTCAGCCTATTATAACTTCACTAATTAAATCCAACGTGCTGTTTCCGTCTGTCTTTCTTTTTGTCGGTGCGCTTATAACTTGAGACCACTTACCGGATTTGGATGCGTGGATGGGACCTACGCGTAGCTTGCATTTTTTTTCTTAATTGGCTGCTTACCATTGATTTATTGATTGATTGATTTAAAATTATTTATTACACCACAACATAAAAAGTGGACACAAAGGCGGGGTTACCCCTCAAAGAGATTTCTTCCAGCCGTTTGGGTGTTTGAGATGTTCAACGGGGATATATTCGTAGTGGCTGTATTTCTTCGGATATTACCGCGATCGGAGCCTCGGGCATCTATTAGTAATATTACAGAATAGCATTGTAAAGTTTAAATATTTTATAAACACTGATACTGAGAAACGTTTTATCTGAATTCCCGAGTTTCGCTTCAGCGTACGCACTGTGAGACCTTGAGTCGTTAATTAAAGGTTGAGCAAAATAGGCGAGAATTTTCACGCCAATTTTCAGTTGTCAGTCGTGTGGTCAGTCGAGCGTAACGATAAAGCTGGAGATGTATTGAATGGAATGGATAGATAAAATGTTTTACACCTTAAATGGTCCATTTTGGACCTCTAAACTCACTTTTACTTCAATTAATTTATGATACAACTGCAATTGTTAGTTGATAAAGTTTTTTACCTTCAAACATTGTGACGAAGACTAAAATTTAATAACATGCAATATGTATACCCAAGCATATGTATTTAGACATCAAACTTAATCAGTGTGGGAAGTCGGAATTCTCACCTAAATTGGCGTTTACGGAACTTCGAAGTTACGCAAAAAAGTCAACCCCATACAATGTTTCCTACTTATTCTTTCGTTTTACTTTCTTCAACCAATCAAAATCAAATTGGGACTACCGATTTCTATGAAAACGCGGAATCGGCGTAACAGCAACGTCAACGTATTTATGGCGACAAAATGTTAGTTCGCTTAACGTCCGCTGCGAGCGTTCTTTAATGTTTCACTCATTTCAAAACGGTAGTCGATATGTTTGGCGTAAACATGTTGAGCGTTCGGAATCTGATGAAAAGTCAGTCAATTACTTTCTTCTTGCATAAAAACAGATTTACGTCAGTGCCATTCCCAATCAATGTACCAGAAACATGGCAAACGCCGGGGCAGTATAACGAATATGTTCCGACTCGCCTACACAATGGACGTGTTGCGGCAGACACTCCTCAATACCACAAGGTTTCTGCGCTGTCGTTAACAGATAGATACATCGAATACAGCTTCCGTGAGAGACCTCAGTCATTTGAAGGTTGTGACTTTCAATGCTGTCCAGAATAAGCTCAACATTTATTTAACGTACTAACAAATACCGCAGGGGAAACGGTAAGTTAAGCGTAGTTAACAATAACTAGGGCTGGTCGCAAGAGGCGACAGAGATATACGTCGTTCGTAGTTCGGAATCCACGTCGGATCCACCTTAAGCCAGCCTAGGTTGGTGCCATCGCATTTAATGAACGATGGTCGTAGCGGCAATTTAAATTGCCCCAGTTTTTTATCCAGTTCAATGCAGCCGTGCAATATAAGAAAGATCCTGGCATGCCACCGAGTTCTAATGAGGTTTTAGGCTAATATTAGGACAGGTAGTGTGGTATGTCATATAAACATGTCCATTTAATTAATTAATATACCAAGAGACGACTTTAGTGATTAGTCAACAATATTTAATTTGACTCGATACGCAAGTGAGTTTATAACTATATTAAAAAAAATATGGTAAAAACTGGGTAGGCAGAGGTCATAGCACAAATTTCGCTTCCTCTTCGGACATATATATTTTCATACATGCTCTACGATTACGGTTCCTACGTACCTGAACCTTATGAGGTATGAGTAATAAGAATTAAATAACTTTATCTGCGGTGACAATGTAACCCGCAACACAGCACAAACTGATCTCACATGTGGCTCTTTATCGCTTCTGTATAGTCTTTTTACTCGTTTTCACCGTAGATGTCGTGGGAAACTTGTGAAATGTGTAACTTTCAAGTTTCCTATAAAAATCCGGATATTTCTAACTCAGCATTTCAATTTACATCTTCCCTGGTAGATTACAGGAAAACTGTAAGACGAAATAATTTTACACCTTTACGATAATAAAGATCTGCGTCTCACTACCAAGTCACAATCAAGTCATGGCATTTGTAAATATAATACTGAATTCACGCTAATCGATGATCGTTTAACGTGATTGATGATCGTGTGTTTATTTTGATATTACTTAGTGTTATTAGATTTTTGGGACGTGAACGGGTTAGGTTGAAGTTAGAATGTTTCGTTTCTCCTTGGTTATTTTTTTGTAATACTTTGGGGATACTCGTCATGGAGTGCATTCCACACTTAACCGATCCTATATAATAGGTCGGGGAAAAAGTCTTTTCGCATTATAGTATGTATGAACTTGTAATAAAATCTCTTTGGCTATACTATTTGTATCTGGCTGGTTTTGGTATCATTGAAAGTTTAAATTTTAAAGAACATAATTCCAAATTCAAATTAGGAAAATGTGTGATTCTCATTTGTTTTTCGTACTGTCAAAATGAGTGAATCTAATGAAGAAATTCGATACATTTTAAAATTTTACTACAAAAAAGGTAAAAATGCAACGCAAGCCGCGAAAAAAATTTGCGATGTTTATGGACCTAGTGCAGTGTCTGTGAGAGTAGCACAAATTTGGTTTAAGCGTTTTCAATCCGGAAATTTTGATGTCAAAGATGCACGTCGCTCTGGTCGCCCTATTACGGATAAAATGGATGCCATTTTTGAAAAAGTGGAGCAAGATCGGCATATCAGTAGTTACGACGTAGCTGAAGAACTAGGAATTGACCACAAAACAGTTTTGGCGCATTTGAAAAAAACTGGGTACACAAAAAAGCTCGATATTTGGGTACCTCACGAGCTCACTGAAAGAAACCTAATGAACCGTGTACTCATTTGTGATTCTTTATTACGACGTAATGAAACCGAACCATTTTTGAAGAAGCTGATAACTGGTGATGAAAAGTGGATCACGTACGACAAGAACGTGCGAAAAAGGTCGTGGTCAAAGGCCGGTCAAGCTTCACAGACTGTGGCGAAACCCGGGTTAACTCGCAACAAGGTGATGCTGTGTGTGTGGTGGGATTGGAAGGGCATTATTCATTATTAGCTGTTACCACCAGGCAGGACCATCGATTCTGAACTCTACTGCGAACAACTGATGAGATTAAAGCAAGAAGTTGAGAGAAAGCGGCCGGAATTAATCAACAGAAGGGGTGTGGTTTTTCATCATGATAACGCTAGACCTCACACATCTTTAGCCACTCAGCAAAAACTAAGAGAGTTTGGCTGGGAGGTGTTAATGCATCCGCCGTATAGTCCTGACCTTGCACCTTCAGATTTCCACCTGTTTAGGTCTCTTCAGAATTATTTAGGCAGTGTCAGGTTAACATCACGAGAGGACTGCCAAAACCACTTGTCGCGGTATATTGATCAGAAGTCCCAATATTTCTATAGCAATGGGATCATGTCCCTACCTACAAGATGGCAAAAAGTTATCGAACAAAATGGTACCTACATACTTTAGTTAAATGTAAATAAACCATATTAAAAAATGTTTTGAATTTTCTTAAAAAATGCGAAGAAACTTTTTCCCCAACCTAATATAACGCATCTACATGATAGTTTGGTTCTTATTTGAGTCATTTCCACAGTAAATGAGCACATTCCCTGCCTGTTGCGCGAAGAGCAATAGTAAAAAGGGTGTTATGCAGCAAATTTACACGCGTTTTGACAAATAAAAAACTTGTAAGTTTCCGTTCCTAGGTAACTTGTAAGTTAACGTATTTTGCAACTTTCCTCCGACATAGATATCGGTTAAGACGAGACGATGAGTGCCACATATAGCCGCGGAGCCGGTGTGGATACTCATCGCTAAACGTGGCGGTCTAGACCATAGATCTAGCAAGAGCACGCTGCGCAGACAAACACAGCGTGGGAGTGAGAAGTAAACTCAACTATCATTGCCCCGAGTTGGAGAGAGATGGAACATACCTAACCGTTGCGACAACTTTTCGGAACGCTGTAAGTACAGTGACCGGGCTCATTAAATGAGAAATGCATTTTTGTAAAATCTTTACGATTTATCCAGTTTTCTCAAAGAAAGCGTGTGTTAAGACATGATGAAGCCTAATAAATAACTCCAATTTCGAGCATTAGCGTTATGAGATAACACACAATTAGGTACAATTTTGTGTGATTCTTATAACGCTTACACTCGAAAGTGAAGTTATCTATTAGCGGACTCAGGCTTCAGTGCATTTGGGAATTGTGAGGTGAACGGGCGTAACTACCCGGAGAAATACTCTTTTTCTGCTAAACAAGAGGTGCCCACTGATTATTTCTATCTTTTCCTCATTATTTCAAAGTAAAACCTGAAACATAATTTTACATCATTATTTTGAAACTCCACGACGATTTAGAGAGGTTTTTGAGTTAAATAATTCAGCACATTTTGAATGAAAAAAATTCGGTCTCATCTGTCAGTTACCTGTCTTTACGTTTTAAGTCTATGGTCTAGGCTCCCGAGGAGGGTCTGGCGCGTGGGTGAAATGGCAGAGGCGTGGCTTATGCTATGGCGTGGTGGCGAGCCCTTGAGACATCCGTGAAGATTCGGGGTCGTTGTGTGTCCGCAGTTACAATTCTCGTGAACGAGCAGTAAAAATAGGGTCAGGGGAATTTGTGGTCGACTTATCAAGGAATTGACGCGAGATCTTTATAGTTTCGCTGACAGAACGCTATTCTCGGTTAATACGAAGAAATACCTAAAACAATTAATAGAATCCTTCACAGAATTATAAGATCATTTTGTTTTTCTGTTGTTTTTCACAAATACAAATCACAGGACATTTTCATTTTAATTTACAAGCCGTGAGATTAGATTACTACAGGATCGTTGCATGTCGTGTCTGCAGTAACAAGTCCATTCCTTTTTAAAGTTCTTGGTATGAGCATTTTGAATATTCTGACAGATTGTTAGGATTTGAAACGTAATACTACATAATTCCAGAATGCAACTTGAGATAAGTTGCAAAAAATTGCAATTTCCAACAGTCGAATGCATTAAAATCGCTGAGATGCTTAAAATGGACTAAAATGCATTTTTGACTTAGCCGCATTCTTCTGACGAAACCGTTTCATCTAATTTTCAATATATAGCACAATTTGGATATTTTTAACCGACTTCAAAATAGGAGGAGGTCCTCAATTCGCCTGTATGTTTTTTTGTTTTTTTTAATGTTTTGCGTAAACCGATTTTGATGATTATTTTTTTATTTGAAATCTGGTGCTTCCCGTGTGGTCCCATTTTAATTTAGTTTAGTTCTGACAATGATATCCATGAGAAAATCATAAAAGTCTTAAATTTGCATATGCGCGACAAATGAACGAATAAATCAATATAACGCCAACCGATTTCGATGATTCTTTTTTTATTGGAAAGGACGTGTAATTAGTAAGTGTACTTCTAATTCACTAAAAATAAACAAATAAAAAAAAATTACAAAAAATAACCGACTTCAACGAAAGTACTAAAAACAAAAAAAAAATATTGCCATTTTTGTAGTTACGATTATTGTTATTTTTTGAGTCGGTGTCAGCCAAGTTCGCCAAGGTTCTCTTGACTGGCGCAACGCGTGCCCGGCTGACGCCGACTCAAAAACTAACAAAAATCGTAACTACAAATATGGCAATATTTTTTTTACCTTTTTAGTGCTCTTACTTTTTTTTTGTTATTTTTTTTTATTATTTTAATGCAAATCTTTAATCATAAAAAAAATTACATCGTAAACCAGCTACCCATTATCGCGGACTGCTCAAAGCCACCGGATGGCTTGATGAGAACCATTAATTCAAATAGCACAGCCGTCACAAACCAAATAAATGATCAGTGTTGGACTGATTTCGGTGAAATATTATTCACAAATGAAAGGCAAATACGATGGAAATATCGAAGCCAATAGGAAACGGCAATTTGGTTCTGCGTATTTGAGTGTTGTTAAAATGGAACGAAATTAGCTTCGAACATGAACTCCTACTGAAATAGTACAATTTTAATGGGAATATTTAAGCCCTGTTGCGATCAAAGATGAAGATTACAAATAATGATTTTAGTTCACTAATTTAACTTTTGATACTAAAAGTATTGATTAAACTTTTCTAAACTATATTTTACAAATATTGTATATTGATCGATTTAAGTATTTGAGCGACTCGTAGGTCAGGGCGAAGGACCTACCTTAATTATTTTTTTTATGAAAAACCAGTATTAGTGGCTGTGTTGAGGACGAAGGTACAGAAAAGCCAAAAACACCTCGCTTAGCGAAGCTACGCTCAGCGAGGCACCATACCAGCGGCCGTGCTCAAAAAGGGAAGGTCCTGGCATGGCACCTTATTCCTTCGGGAATGTGGTTTATTGGACTCTCATATCATAACGGTAGTTGTGTGATATTAGCCATCCATTTCAGGTTGTATAAAAAAATTGTATGAAATCAAATTCAGTCAAATGGTACCATTTGACTGAATGAAAGATTATTAACACCATGGATTTAGTTAGGAATGTTGTTGCCGCTTCGCATAAGATAACCACAGCGTGGGAGTGAGAGTTTTTTATAGTTCAAACGCACTTAAGAAGAAAAGAGAAGGCGAAAGATCCACGGTGGAGATGAAAAGGTAGGTCAGGTCTTGAGAGAACCACAGTTGCTAGTAGTTGTCACAGTAGTATCTTGTTATGTGGTTGCTTGATGGAACAAGGCCTGATCATCCTAAGATCATAAAATAAACTAAGACTTGAAACATAACCTCAGACCATTATTTTGCAGATACAAAGAGATTAAGTGAGATTTTAATTAAAAAATATATTTGAAATATTTTTAATATTAAAAAGAAAAAAGGTCCAAGTTGTTATTCTAGTATAACACAATGTGGAACGCTTATTTTTTTTATAATAGATACATTTCCCAATATCAGATGATAACCAACTAAATATAGTCACATTCAATAGGTTTACAATTTCAGTTTGGCAAGCACATCTAAGTAAGAACATCTAAAATTAATTTACGCCGACTTCGTGTTATTTTGAAATGGATGCATAAATTATGGAAGATGGTCGCAAGTTAATTGGATTCCAAGCACTCCGTTCACAAATTTACATGCCTAGGTTTAGTACAAATCATCAATCTTGGCTATACATGCAGTGACTGATGATAATTTGATTAAAATAGAAAATACATTTCAATTTAACGTTAATTTAAGCAGGTTATTATATTTTAGTTGGGCTTTAGAAATATTGAGGGAAAATAATGAAAGATAATGATTGAAAAGAGAATTGAACGTATAATTAAAGATAGTGCATACCGGTTGCATGCATTAGGAAAAGACACTCAGCAGTCAAATTAAATTCAAGCCCAAAACATATATAACATAACCTAACCTAACCCGGACATGGAATTCACAAACAGTGGAAACCAATTTTTTTGAATCTTTGAGGGATTTGAGTAATACTTACTGATTAGGTAAGTTGCAAACCGGTTCGCTGCCGCGCCGTCTGTACATCAGCGCTGACGCAGGCATCCACATGGAATTTTACCGAGCTAAGCTTTTACGTAAAGAACGTAATAATGGAGCCGGGAATCATTTCGATGCGCAGCAAATATCGGGTACAATCACGTGATCATCGAAGGCCACTTCCACTAAGCAGACGCCACCATAATTTTACAAAATGCAATGGACAGCCGTCATGCCCTGTTGCACGCGTGATTAGAAAGCACCGTGTGAATTGAGCATTTTGCACATTATAGACATACGTAACAAAAGCTTCTGAACTTAAATCATGGTTATGTGCTTTGGTAATAATAAAAAAATCCTATGGACCTTTTATCGCTACTTCCAAGATAACGATTGAACAGAAAACCAGCATCATATCAGTGAACTGTTACACAATTCTAGGTGCTAAAACTAACCTAACGTAAAAGCGGCCTGGCTAAAAAAATAAAAAATAAATTTATTAGTTCCGTGATGCGCCGGATTCATTTCACATTGTTATTTTTAGTACAAATGTAAACACTGAAATCATTGGCTACGTCGGAAACGACAATGATAAGGTTAAGCCCCGGTTGCACGAAGAAACGGCCGAGTTAATCAATGTTCAAACACGTCACTTTTAGGGATCCGCCTAGAGTTGCTTCCATACTGTCCACACAAAGTGACGTGTTTGATGATACTTTGACGTTGATTTTGATTTTTTGTCCATTCGTGCACTCGGCCCTAAGTGCTTTTGATAACATTTAACAAGTCCTGTGATCTTTTATAGTCAAACATTCGTTAATTACAAGTCCAAAAATAGAACAGAAAGCAAGCCTAAAACTAATCTAACGTAAAAGTGACTTGGCAATAAAAAACCTAAAAGCATGTGTTAATTAGGTACCTATGTGATACGCCGGATAAATTTGTCATCGTAAAAAATCCTGTTGTTCTTAGTACATGTTTAAAGACTGCAATCATTTGCTACGTCAGAAAAGACAATTATTATGTCGATGGTATTGTTGTCACTGACAATGTTGTATTCCTCATTGGCATTTGCGTCAATCTCAAATTACAAAACATCTTCGAGATGCTCCATAGCCAGCGATTTGTAACTGTATTCTCAGTCGCCTCGACGCATACAATCAGAGCCGATGGATCGGCACACGCGCCTTAGAAGTGTGGGTAACTTAATGCTAGCCCACATTCTTGTCGCAGGCTGGCACGGAGTGGTACGGTCGTACGGTCACACGCACACCGATACATCGACACACCGACACGCCGACACAAAAGCCACCGCACACAAGCACACAACCCAGACGCGGTGTCTCGAAGCGTCGTCGCCTATGCAATTACGATTGTGTTGGAAATTTAATTTTATGCCCGGCGTAATAAGATTAGTATTCACTTACGCAATGAATAGTCATTAGAGGACACACACACGGGCATGTGAAGGATGGAAGAGCGTAAGGATTGTGTGCGAACACAATCTCTTTGAAGATGACACACAAACTGTAGAGATTGAGTTGTGTGCGTGAGCGGTTTGTGTGATGCGCTAGAGTTGCGAGTGAGCTCGATCGATTCGGCATGATGGCGAATGTCACGCAGTTGCTATTGTTATCGTTTAAGTTAACTTAGCCCATTGACGTACATAAAGCAATAGACGCACCATCAGCTTTTCCCCGCGTACCACGTAATATATACCCTATCCGCTCGCTGCTGCCCTACTGCCTGTCAGTCTGTGGTCGACTCGACATCCGAGCGTGCGCGCCATCTACAGGCTTTGCAATGCGACAAAATGCCGATACCCAAGGTCAAAAGGTATAAAAATCGGAGTGAAAGGAATACATACAAAGATCCGTGGAATTACTTATTACAAGCAAACGTACATATTACTACACATAAATCAAGAAAACATTTCGTCCGAAATAATAATTCGGTAGCGACCGCGGTGGCTGCAACCGCCGCCACAGTGGGGCGAAACCGTAAAATCAGGGACATCCGATTTTCTTGTAGAATTGAAGAAAACGAAGTATGCCAAAGTCTTCTTCAGCCTATTACAAACGTATTTTATTCTTGACGAATTTCCATTTTATTCGTTATTTTAAGAGCTACAGTAATTTTTCATTATTTTACTATGGACAAATGAGGACTTAATGGTTTTTCTCAAAATGCTTGATAGAGCCTTTGCTCTTTATACTAAATATTAATTAAGCATGCCATTAAGTATATACATTTGTTAAAATCGTGTCCCCGTGCGTCCCCGTGTTTGTTATATTTACATTTATATATGTTTTTAATATGTTGTCCTAAAACGGTTTCATTTCGATATATTTGATTGTTTCTGCCATGAATACAATCCTCCACAACGTTTTTTACAAAACCTAAATTACCGACAGCTCCGCCCGCGTTAATGTCGGATGAAAAACTGTGGATGTATTTTCCCAATTTCTCTTACATTTAACCCCAATGCTCACCGCTTGAAGTAACTTGCCATGATGTTAAATGGCCTATAATTGATAGGAAGAATGAACCTTTACATATATACATACGGAGTCAAATCAGGAAATCAATTGTTAAATTGTAAGCGAAAAGACGGACAGAACAACGCCAGATGTAGGATTTTGTAAGAATTGGTAATGGTTATTCGGTATTAAAAGTTATCTTGATTGTAGTAAATAACATTTACTATGAAAAATAGCAGCCCCGCCGCGGGTAGTCAGAGCGCCCCCTTGTAGTTTAAGTTAGGCTTTTGAAAACGAACCGTTTTGCAAACGAATGGATATGGAAGTGTCCGTCGGCAGGAGGCTTTCCTCAAACCTATACCCGGGAGTTTTCAAACGTAATTTTGCTTGATAGATCAGCGATAGTACGCAAATTCGCTCATAAGGCACCATAGTATGTTGAGAGTACCTTTGGTTAGTCTACAAATTTAATTTTCAGCCTCTAGGGTTGCCATTTCATTTTTGACTATTTTAGTGGTCTCGTTCACGAACTTGAGGAAATAGACAAACACAAAATAGTTGATGAAGGTGTCTTATTACTCCATAACGCTTAGCAGTCGCAGGCTAATTGAATGAGTAAGAAATTTACCAAAAAAAGACAATGCATTGTCGTCCTCTTCATCACCATTAAGTCGTTGATTATAGGTACTCTGACCATCTAGAGTCATTAACACCCTAGATACTAACAGCGTCTGATAAGTTCCTACTAGATCCCTGCTAACAACATTTAGAATCTTACTTGCTGTATGGTCTAAAAGAGTGTGGCGGCATGCTTATAAACGTGCGCCCGCATTTATTCAGTGAATATACGCCCTTCTACCAGTACGCACGCGTTTCACTCCGGCCTAGTGAGTCGACATTCCATCTGGCTAAAAGAGCTTGAAGCTGGATTCTTGCTTCTGTAGCGAGCGCACAGCGCGCGCGACACCGCCATGACGTCGGCCAATGAAATGAGAGGTGTTTCACGACGCGCTCCGTATTTATGCAAGCCGTGGCCGCTCCATAGCATATAAGTATGCGAGCACTGGTTAATAAATCGTTCAGAATACAACAAGTCTTTCAATACATCAGAACTCCTAAACTTCTTTTAGAATAGAAATTTTGCCCATTTTACTTTGGAGCATAATGGACATAAATAAGAACCCACTTCTATAGCAATGACTCTCTGTGTTATATTTTGTCATCGTTTTCAAAGTTTCAACGATACAGCCAACTCAAGATACATTGTTTTCTATTTTTTTTCCATGAACGGTTTGAACTTTTCTATTTCATCAAGATGTTTTGCAAGTGATCCAGTATCTTTCTCAGGTCTATGTTTTCACTGGCTTTTAACTGCAATTCAGTTGAATTTGGGGGTTATGACAAACCTTAGTCACAGCCTCCACCTGACAAGATCTCCGTATTTATTATACGTATCATATTATTAAAATTACCTTTTTAATAATAATTTGTTTAACTAAACTTTGAGAAGTGCGGATTAGCGGTTTAAAGTATTACAAAGAAGAAGCTGCGATAAGACCCAAGCCATTTTCTGGAAATACTATAGTTAGCTGACAGACACTATGCGATGTAACTAATACTTCCAGAAAATGGTATGAACACCGTCATAAGAAAACTCAAAAGCACTTACTGCCGAAATATTAGAATAACAACTTAGATTTTTCTGTAAGAACTATGTTGAAAACCATTTACCATTTGAATTTACGAATGCCAGCATAGTGAAGGATACTGCACTATACCAATCCTTTGAGGATGGAGCAGCAATTTAAATGTGCGTTAGTCTGATTAATATAATCTGCCTGTATGGCCGCGACGCCACAGATGAGTACTCTGCCACGCTTTAGATTAATTGTGTGAACCAAGATGGCTACCAAGCACATTTAGTGCCGTCAGTACAAGTTTGATATAATAAAAAAACATTGTCACATTTTATTATATTCAAGCATTCTCTGGTTTGTGTGGATACATACAATTATTTAATCACACGCTTTGTTCCATAATTTCTTGAATAATAAATTGTTTACGGGTTGAACATTATATGCGTATTTTGGGCATATTTATAATTGTGGGTTAAGTACATCAAATTTTTATTTTACTTCCAAATCATATTTTTTATTGTTAATTTGGTTTACGTTAAACAAAAATTATTCATATATCGAATTAACACATTACTTCACACTCTTACAAAATCTTGTCTTTTCGCTCATTAGTGAACAATTGCCCACCTGATTTTGATTCCATATGTATCTACGTACAACTTCATTCTTCCTATCAATTATAGGCCATTTAACATCACGTTAAGTTACTTCAAGCAGTGAGAATTATGGTAAATATACGAGAAATAAGAAAATATTCACGCAGGCAGAGCCGTGGGTATTAAATGTTTTGTAAACAACGTTGTTGAGGTTTTTTTTCATGAGAGAAACAATAAAACATATCTAAATATAACATTTTTAGAACAACATAATAATATTATTTATAAATGTAAATATATTAAAAACGGAGACGCACGGGGACAGGATTTTTACAAAGTTATATACTTTAGGGCTGGCATAATGAATAATTAGTAGCCACAGCTCAGGCTCTTTTAAGCATTTTGAGAAAAACCATAAAGTCCTAATTTCTCCATAGTAAAAACGTAAAAGTACTGTAACTCGTAAAATAATGGATAAAATAGAAATTCGTCACGAATAAAACACGTTTGTATTAGGTGTAAGAAGACTTTGGCATACTTCGTTTTCTTCAATTATACAGGATATGAATACAATCGGATGTCCCTGATTTTACAAATTAGCCCCACTGTGGCGCACGCGCCGCCATGCTTGCGAATATGAGCGAGCGTTAGAACACGAAAGCGCGTGTTCAGCGAGAGAGAATGAGACGACCAATGTTAGGGACTTGCTTCCGTGGTCAGGGATACCAGAATTGAAAATAAAGTTATTTGTTGCTTTTCGGAATTGTTTCTTCGTAATTTGCCCGGTGTTTGCTATCTTTTATTTATTGAATTTGATCTAAAACTATTTTACTAAAGTTATTATAACGAATATCACGTATTTAAGCAATCGTGTTGATAATTAAGAAAACCAAAACGTATTCAATAAGCGGGAAAATTAAAATGGAATAACAGCAACACTCGTACGTTTCCCAATGGTGGTACGGACGTTTGTATGGAGATCTACTCTGATTCTCGGTCTATTGCTTTGGTTATGTCGATGACTTAGCCGTTCTCTGGCTAGGTTCTTTGTTGAAGTCTGTGCTCCATTGTGTCTGGTCGCACGGCTCGTAACATGGATACCCCTAATGTAAATTGACAATTAGATGAACGAGAAATACCGTCGCATGAAGGTAATTGAAATGGAACCATTCTATAATGACAAGATTGCATGAAGGTTTTTATCGCACGGTGAGGGCAATTGTATCTTACAATAATTATTCGACACGATCGATACCGTTTTTTAATTTTGTTGCTATTGTGGTAAAAGTATTAAAATCATTTAGCACAGGGTAGCTCAGAATTGCGGCGAATAACCTTTCATTCCAGAGGTCATGGGTTCAGATCCCCTCCCCGTCCATGCACCACTTTCTTTCGTTACGAATACGATCTGCTTCATGGTTTGGAATCGATGTGAAGCTTTAGGTCCCAATTACCTACTGGATGGTAGGGACAAGCCCATCCTTGTCGGTGACATCGTATTGGATGAAAATATGGTCGAAACGGCAATGAAAAATCGTTCATGTTTTCAATCCAGTTCAATGTAGCCGTCCTAGCATGACACCTTATTCCTTCGGCGATGCATCGGACGGTGGTCAAAGCAATGTGGTGTTAAAATAAGTATCGGAGATCCTTGTGGATATTTTATCACAGTAAATAGGAACAAGTCACACAGGTGTGCTCACGCGTCGTAAGCCGATTGTCCCCTCGATAAATTCGACTCAATCTTCGCTAGGCATCCAGGGCTTATATACGCTTCGGTACATCCATTTAACCTTAGACTGCCATTATAAATTTATTGTATTGGACGACGGGCTTGGACTTTTCAGAGAAACCTTATTTCCCCTAACATTTATGGATAAGGTTTTGTGAGCTTCACATTGAAGAATGGTCCATTTACCGATGTCTTAAAAATACGGATTTGTCGGCTTACCAATATTTATGAGTATTCTGAAGAGATGATGTGACTTTTACCTGAAAACAAAATGATTTATTGATTAATAAAAAGTAACAAGGCGAATAAAACAGTAAAGTTATGTGTTCACTGGATGTTGTACTGCTCAAACAAGCGATAGGGGTTTCGCAAACGAACGGGTCAGAAGACCTGGGTCGCCTGTGCTGAACGACTAAATGGCTCTCTCGTTCACGACGATCCGTGTCTTCGCGACCGGTACTTTCTTCCGACCCGGCCGACTGAACGAAATGCCTAGACCGACCGGCCGACCGGTGAGCTCAGTTTTCGGCTCTATTCGCGAACGAACGGGTCAAAAGAAACGGGTCGCACCTTATTTTCTTTGGTCCTACAACAAATTAGATGTATTCTGTGGTCTTACTGCAGGTCGCGTATTAAAGTAATGTGACTCATCAGTGATTCACCTGTAACTCACTGGTGGGTCACTGTTGACTCGCCGGTGCATCTGAATTTCAAGATTAGCCCCAGGTGACTAACCAGTGAATCTGAATTTCAAGATTAGTCTCCTGGCACTTTGGTGAGTCACATATATCAGTGGGGTGAATTTGACTTTCAAGAGTAATAATAATAATAATAATAAAATTCTTTATTGTACACCATTATAAACAGTTTACAAAAGGCGGGCCTAATGCCAAAAGGCATTCTCTTCCTACCTACCCTTGGGATGTAGGAATGGTGCAAGGCGGCAGACAAAAAAGGATAAAAGAAGTAAGATTTTTTATCAATAAAGATATATATATATATATACTTAACAAGAATAAATATACTTACATTCTAATACTAATACATACAGATACATATAGTACATAGCTTATAATATATATTTAATTTAAATATATACCAATATTTGTGTATACAGGGTGTCCCAAAAGTCATGGTCCAAACGAACTGGGGTGATAGAGGAGCTTATTTGCTATCATAATCACCAGGGATGTAGTTACCGCATTCTTAGTAGTTTAGAAGTTAGAGCACTTTTTACTGATTTATTAATATAAGCTCCAATTCAAAGAAAAAAAATATTTTAAAAATACAACATTGTGTTTATGTATTATTTTATTTCTGTGATGTGTTAAGTAGTGATGTGTCTTTTTATTAAAAATGTTTCCACTAAGTTAGCTTTCATAATGTTCTTGTAGCAAATACATTTTAAAAAACCAATATTAAATCCATAAAAAATATCTGAACTTCGAATGAAGATTATCAAAAAAAAAATGTTCTACCGAAAAGTGAACCGATGTTGAAAAAACTTCTGCCATTCATGCCCATTCTAACAAGGTATAAATCATCAGTCAACCTTTAATGCGATTGGATTTTTAATGGTAATTACTGGAACACTAGCTATTGACGTGACCGCGCTGTTTTGAGAACAGGATAATCTGCATGTGATGCGGCCGGTAGAAATAACTTAAAACAATAGAAATAACTGGAAATCTCGTCTGGTTCCGTTTCCCACTAATCCTCCCCCCCTTATCTCTTTGAGCTGCTCCTACCTAGCGCCCAGCTCAGTGACTCGCTAACTGCTTGTAACTACGCACACATATTCTCGTTCTCGTTTAAATATCCCACGACTTGCCTTGTGTTTATTGACTTCATCAGTGACCAGTGTTAAGACCTGTGTTTATTATTTGGACTCCGTTTTTGCTCGTGGTTTGGAGACTTTAGTTGCTGCTCTGAAGATGCCACATCAGTATACGCCGCGTGAATATGCAGAAATGCATTTCATTTATGGGTTCTGTGATGGCAACGCTCGACGTGCTGCAAGAGAATACCAAAATCGATTTCCGAATCGCCAACGTTACCCCGATCACCGAGTGTTCATACGTGTGCATAACGCTTACATGCAAGGCGAAATACCTGGTGCTCCACGCCGAGAAGGACGACCTGTGGTCGACGGGGAAGAAGCAGTGCTTGCCATGGTTCGGGAGGACCCGACTATAAGCATACGAACCATCTCACGACGTAGTGGCGTTCCAAAGTCTACAGTACAACGGATGTTGAGAAGGAACCGTCTACATCCCTACCACGTGCAACGTGTGCAAGCCCTCCTGCCCGCTGACTACGCTCATAGGGTGGCGTTTTGCAGAGAAATGCTTCGGAAGTCGCGAGAGGATGCACAGTTCTTCGACAACATTTTGTGGAGCGATGAATCAACATTTAAACGGCTTGGGATCTTCAATATTCACAATCTTCACTCTTGTGATGTAGTCAATCCAAGAATAATAAGAAACGACCGCTTCCAACACCACTTCGGAGTAAACCTCTGGGCAGGCATACTAGGTGGAAGGCTCATTGGGCCGTTTGAGCTACCGCCGAGGCTCAATGGTCGACGGTACCTGCAGTTCCTGCAGCGAGACCTGGGTGAACTTCTGCAAGATATCCTGCCTGAGCAACAGGAGAGAATGTGGTTGCAGCACGACGGGGCACCAGCGCATTACACACGCATCGTTCAAGACCACCTTAACAATGCATACCCAAATCGGTGGATAGGGAGAGGGGGGACAATCCACTGGCCAGCGCGCTCACCAGACCTTAACCCACTCGACTTCTATGTTTGGGGATACTACAAAGAAATTGCCTACAGTAAGGAAAACGCAAACATACATCAGCTTCGGGACAAGCTACAAGCTGCCGCAGAGATAGTTCGGAACAATCATCGAGGCATGAGACTATTAAAAAGAAACTTTTTAAGGCGATGCCGTTTGTGTATCAGGGCTGGTGGCCGGCATTTTGAGCATTTACTGTAAAAAATAATGAAATAAACTGATCACACTGAACCCGCATTTTTTTCTTTTTTTTCTTTTGAAGGTAATTTACTTCAATTACTGTCCATGTGTCAGAGAATTATTAACAAATTATACCTTGTTAGAATCGGCATAAATAGCAGAAGTTTTTTCAGCATCGGTTCACTTTTCGGTAGAACATTTTTTTTTATAATCTTCATTCGAAATTCAGATATTTTTTATGGATTTAATATTGGTTGTTTAAAATGTATTTGCTACAAGAACAATATGAAAGCTATCTTAGTGGAATTTTTTTTAATAAAAAGACACATCACTATTTAGGACAGCACAGAAAACAAAAAATTGATATACACAATGTTGTATTTTTTAAATATTTTTTTTCTTTGAATTGGAGCTTATATTAATAAATCAGTAAAAAGTGCTCTAACTTCTAAACTACTAAGAATGCGGTAACTACATCCCTGGTGATTATGATAGCAAATAAGCTCCTCTATCACCCCAGTTCGTTTGGACCATGACTTTTGGGACACCCTGTATACATTTATTCTTATATGAACCTTTTTTTTGTAACAGAGAGCGAGCAAGAACTTATATAAATGATAAAGTTTAAATATAATTTAAATAATAGGACTTCAGACGTTTTTTGAAAATATATACATTCGAAGAGGACCGAATTTCTAGGGGAAGCTGATTCCAAAGACGAGATGCGTTTACAGAAAAAGAGTCACTATAATAAGTGCTGCGATGTGTAGGAATTGCTAACAGTAAGGTATCAGCAGACCTAAGTGGAACACCATGTGAAGATAGGAATTTGAAGCGATCCTGCAGGTAACTCGGAGCAGCAGGGTTATTCAGTGTGCTGTAAAGAAGTGATAGGGTGTGAACATTTCTGCGTTTTCTATTGTCAAGCCACTGGACACAAGCCTCCGCATTAGATGGACCACACCAACGAATGACCGAATGGGTCAAAAATACCTGTTTAATTTCTGAGTCATTCGGTCAGACCCGGGTCGCAAAGACCATCGCTAATACAAACATACAATTGGACCGCTATTCCCTGGTTGATATGACCAAGTAACAAATGGTATGATCAAATCGTGGGTACTCCCTTCGCTTCTTCTACGCACATACATCTTCTTCAATTACGGGTGATACGTAACTAAACTTTACGAATCATGAAGATAGGTTACGTCTCTAAGGAACTACTACGTTTTATGTGGACCGGCATAGAATGGATAGACGTGCTAGCTAGGGGCAATGCCAGTTTCTAGTAAATTGTGTCAGGAGTAAGTTATAAGAGAGAAAAAGACAGAATTTCAGTAAAATAGAAGAAATACCTGGAAATCTTTGAGTTCTCAACACATTTCTGTCGACGACAATTGGATGTCCGGTTAATTTGCTGCATGTGTCGTACTCGAATAAAAAGGGGCGGGGAGAGGTAACATCTGTAAAATAAGTGTACAAATATATAGGACTTATTTGCTGTCCATTGCTTGGAATATCAATATAGGTAAACAACCCAACCGATAATTCGTTAGGCATAAAAAAATATAAAAACCGGCCAAGTGCGAGTCGGACTCGCACACGAAGGGTTCCGTACCATCGTACAAGATTTAACACATAAAAATTACGTTTTTGTATGGGACCCCCTTTATTTTTTATATTTTTTTTTATTTTACCTATTTGTTGTTATAGCGGCAAAATAAATACATACTCTGTGAAAATTTCTGCTGCCTACCTATTACGGTTCATGAGATACAGCCCTGTGACAGACGGACGGACAGCAGAGGCTTAGTAATAGGGTTCAGTTTCAGTTCAGGTACGGAACCCTAAAAAATATCACAACTAAGATAGGGATTGCCTAAGCAAGAAAATCAAGCTGCCAAAAAATAAAATTGTTAGATCGGGAACCACAAGGTTATTCGCAGAGTCAAACTACACACGTCCGTAAGCTAGTTATTTATTTGCGAACTGCCTGCACTGGCCAGCGCGTCTCTCGGCGCACACATACCACGTAAGTATTTACACGCACACACACTTTTATATCCTACTTACATATCTAACATCCCTCCACCTTTAATTCCAAAAAATAGTGAACTAAACTAAAACTAAAATTTTACAAAACAATTATAAAAATGCCTTATAGTTAACGGGGTCTCTTTGTCTACGAGGTCTTTGATAAATCTCGTGTGCCTCCGTTTCTGTGGATGGTCCTGGACTTGCCCTCATCGATGAGTTGGACCTGGCTGATCCTGAACTTAGCTGTTTATCTATAGCCTTCGCCTGGTTCTCTTCCGACCTATCCCTTTCCCTCGTTTCTACTTGTTCCTCCTCAGCCATCGCGTCGTGGAAAGCGTCGTCTCCCTCTTCTTCTCGATGTGCCCTTATGACTGGAGAGTCGACCGATATCACCAACTCTGGCTCTCTGGTAGAGGATGAAGACTCTGCTGGTGGTGTCGCAGGCGGCGAGGGCGAGGGCGAGGGCGAGGGCCTTGCTGGTGGCGGGGGAGTCGCTGAAGGTGGCGCCGGTGGAGGCGGAGGTAAGGCCTCTGTAGATTTCGGCGAGGGCGACCGCGAAGTGGACGTCCCCGGACAATTTTCTTTCGAACTTCTGTCCATTGCCAATTGATCCGCATGCTTTTTTACGCATCCTCCGCGATCTAAATATACCTCATACATATTTTTACCTAACATGGTACCTATATGTCCCCGTGTCCACGTCCCTAGTCTCCCTTCTCGTACTAACACTTGGTCTTCTACTTTAAACTGTCGTTGTTTTCGGTTCCCGCTATACTTCATCTGTGAACACTGATTTTTTGTTACAGCCGCGCGGGTGAGGTCGGAGTATGGCGGGGAGCCTTGCGATACGTTTTCTGTCCTGAGCGCGTCGAGTCGCGAGCGCAGCGATCGTCCGAACAGCAGCGCAGCCGGAGAGCTCTCGGTTGTTGTGTGTCGCGAGTTCCTATACTCAAACAAGTATTCCATTAATCGAACGTTAAACTCTTTCGCCGAGTGGCTTGCGGCCACGCTTTTTATGCCCTTTTTCACTATTTTGACGTAACTCTCCGCCTGTCCGTTGCTCGCCGGGTGATACGTTGCGGTCGTGACGTGCGAAATACCATTTAATTTACAAAAATGTTGAAATTCATTAGATGTAAACGATGTACCGTTGTCTGTCACGCACGTATGAAAAACTCCAAACCTAGACATTACTTCCTTCAGTTTTTCGATCACCGCCGCCGTAGTGTACCCTGACCTCATCTCGAACACCTCTACCCATTTCGAAAACGCATCGACAACCAATAAAAACATTTTTCCGTTGCACGGACCTAAGAAATCACAATGAACGCGATGGAAAGGTTCCGGTGGGTACTGCCATAAGGCTGGCGGCACACGCGGCGGCGCAGGTCGCAACTGAATACATACCGAGCAGGAACTTATCATATCCTCTATTTGCGAGTCGATATGCGGCCACCAAAATCGTGATCGCGCTTCGGCCTTTACTTTGACTACTCCTAAATGAGTTCTGTGTAGTTCTTTGAGGACACGTGATCGGTAAATTGAGGGCACCACTAACTTATGACCGCGCATAATACATCCCTGTTCGAGGGACAACTGGAGCCTACATTTAAAATATGGTTCTAATTTCACTTCCCGAACACTTTTTGGCCAACCTTCGCGAACGTGCTGTGTCACCGCCTTTAATACCTGGTCATTTTCTGTTTGAAACCGTATGTCATCGAGTGAAATCGGCATATCCCCATCGTTCACAAAATTAATGTATGCGGCTCGCTCGTTCTCCCACTCGCGCGCGTCCGGCTCGTCAGGTTCCGTATTACCATCGATGTGAAGTGACCTCGACAAATAATCTGCGACATTGGATTCTCCTTTAATATATTCTATTGTAAAATTATAAGCTGAGAGGAATAGTGCATAACGCTGTAATCGATTTGCAGACACTTCTGGTATGCCCCTGTGGGGTCCAAAGATTGATGTTAATGGCCTATGATCAGTGCGCAAGACAAACGGTTCACTACGCCCGTATAAGTACTGATGATACCTACGCACTCCAAATATAATAGCTGTGGCTTCTTTCTGAAGCTGACTGTACCTTCTCTCTGCTTTTGTGAGTGAGCGAGAACCGTAAGAAAGAGGTTTTTCTTTCCCCTTTTCCACAGTCGACAACACCGCTCCCAGTCCCTCTGGCCCCGCGTCTACCGTTAAAATTATTTTAGCCTCACTGTTAAAATGCGCTAAAACCCGGTCCGAAGCAAGTTCATTTTTTATTTTTGAAATAGCGCGGTCGTGTTCTTTTGTCCAACACCATTTTATATCTTTACGCAGCAAGACATATAGTGGACTTAAGATCGATGATGCGTTAGGAACAAACGCGCGGTAGTAATTGGCCAGGCCCAGGAATGACTTTAATTCTTTCTGATTTTTCGGATTCTCCGCTTGCATAATGGCTTCTATTTTTTCCTGAGATTTGTGCAAGCCATCTTTATCGATTACGTACCCTAAATAAGCCACTGAATCCTGAAGAAAAACACATTTACCTTTTTGTAAGGTCATTCCCGCGTCCTGCAACCTATTAAAAACCAATTCCATGCGTTTTATGTGTTCTTTTCTGTTACGCCCAGTAATCAAAATGTCATCCAAGAAAATCTTTACGCCAGCAATTCCTATCAACAAATTTTCCATAACTCGCTGGAATATGCCGGGGGAACTCGATAGTCCAAATACCAACCTAGTATGCTTGAATAATCCTTTGTGTGTATTTATACAGGTCAATAATTGTGACTCTTTAGTTAGAACTAACTGATTATACGCACTTGAAAGATCTAATTTGGAAAACTCTTGCCCACCATGTAAATCAGCAAAAAGGTCCTCAATTTTAGGCAACGGATAGCGATCAATGTCTAAATGCTTATTCACGGTTACTGAATAATCTCCACATATCCTAACTTTGCCATTCGCTTTTAAAACGGGTACAATCGGCGATGCGTAGTCCGAGTGAGTGACCGGCACTAGAACACCTTCAGCAATGAGTCTATCTAACTCGACTTCAATTTTATCTTTTAGAGCGTACGGAACACTTCTTGCTTTAAAGAAAATCGGTTTCGACTCCGGTTTCAAAGACAAATGAACTTCATATTTATTGAATGTGCCCAGTTTTTCAGCAAACAAGTCGGGGTAACGAAGGAAAATGTCTGCAATCTCTTTTTCCTTACTGTTTGAAGGCTCACAATAACTAATCGGACTTATTTGTAAATTAAATACGCAAAAAAAATTCCTGCCTAGCAAACACTGAAGATTTTTGCCTACTACGTGAATATCTAATGTCTTAGTTCTTTCCTCGTACGTGACAGGCACCGATATTTTACCTAAACATTCTATTTGACGGCCATTGTAGTCCTGCAATACATAATCACTTCGAGATAGTGGAATGTGCTCAAAATTTTTAAAATAAATATCTTTGGGAATGACAGACACATGAGAACCAGTATCTATCTGAAAACAAATTTCTACATTTTTCACAGACAGTTTTTGTACCATAGGCTTTCCATCTCGACATTGAATAACACAAATTTGTTTACCGTCATCTCCGACCTCCTCCGCATGACTTGAACTCACAACATGCACTTTCGCCCTACACACTTTTTGCAAATGCCCCTTTTTATGGCATTTTTTACATTTGTAATTGATGAAACGACACTTCTCCGCCACGTGATTGCCGTACCCGCACACGGTGCACTTTACACAGCCCTTCCCGTCTGCGCCGGCACCGCCGCCCGCTCCCCCCCGCGCCGACACCGCCTGCACCGCCGACGCGCTGCCGTGCGCCTGCGCCGCCGCTACCGCCGCCTGGCGCGCGCACCGCACGCCCGCCGCAATGTCGATCGCCTTACTGAGGTTTAGGTCTTGCAGATTCTTCTGAAATAGTTTCTCACGTTCCGGCCCCGGCTGTAACCCAAGGATGAAACGGTCCCGAAGCGTTTCCGCGAGCGCGGCGAAACCGCAATGCATCGCCAAACTGCGCACCCGCGCTGCCCACTCCTGCATGCTTTCTTCCGCTCGCTGCGAGGCGCCGTAAAACTGTTGCCGTTCCACGAGTCCGCAACGTTTGGGAGTAAAATGGCCGTCGAATAACTGAGTAAGATGCTTGTACTCGACTCCATCGAGATCCTTCGGAATTGCAAGATCCCGCAGGAGCTTGTATGAACCTTCCGACAGGTTACTGATGAGGACCGCCTTCCGTTTCACGCCGCTCTTGTCGCTGGTATCGTTGACATCGTTCGCCGTGAACCAACTTTCTAGACGTGCCTTGTACACGTTCCACTCCTGTGCCTCGTGATTGAACGTGTCAATACTCCCGATAATACTCGTCATTTTGCACTATCGTCGCCAATGTTAGATCGGGAACCACAAGGTTATTCGCAGAGTCAAACTACACACGTCCGTAAGCTAGTTATTTATTTGCGAACTGCCTGCACTGGCCAGCGCGTCTCTCGGCGCACACATACCACGTAAGTATTTACACGCACACACACTTTTATATCCTACTTACATATCTAACAAAAATCATGGACAGAAAATACACAAACAATTCAATTCACTGAGATTTTGATTAATTATATTTTTATTTATTGAATAATCCTCCTGAGATAACAAACTAAAGTATAAAAATCTCGAGACCATCTTACCATTGACCTGACGCAAAGTCACAATTTCCCCAATGGCAATATTATTATTGTACAGTCAAAAAGAAAAACATAATTGTTTAATTGATTTATAACGATTTTTTTAGTTAAAAGAGCTAGTTATCAAAAATCTATTTTGATGTAAAACTAGTTAATTACATTGTAGTTTAGTTTACTTTTCCTTAAATTGGTAATACATCTACTATGTGTACTTAAAATAAAACTATACTTATACCATCCAAATCCAAACTCACAATCATATGAATCAAATAAAATAGAAACACGCTATTGCGATATAAAAATGAGCAAAACAATCTTAGCCATAGTAACTGCACAAAGGCGGACATAACTTTCAAATTATTTCATTCAACCTCTACTAATCCCACTAAACATACTCATTATAACTTCATATTTTTTTAGACGTAACCTCTCAATTTTACCTAGCTTCGGCTATACTAATCAGTGGAATTGACTCTAAATTCATAACTCTAAAACAGAAGACCTAAGATGTGTTTCCAAATTATATCACATACTTTGGGCATGATAGAAACGAGGCGATTGTGACTAGATAGGTCTCTAGTAGACGTTCCTGGCTGACAAAAAGCGCACGAATGAAAAACCGCGGTGCTAAGATCTGACCTCGATTCGATCAATCAAAAAGACGTCGACGAGTTGACAAAGGTAAGGAAGAAGTCGTTGCGAAGCGATATGATGACACAGTAACCCACAAACCGGCTGACACGCTGAGCATGGCCGCTGCCCCGCATGCAAAAAAGGAACACATGCGCAGAACTTTACTTTTGGAGTCATTTTCCCTGTTTAGCTTTTCTGTATACTTCCATATCATTGTTTTAGGGTTAAGGACCTTAAGGTGTACCTTCCCAGCGGGACTAAGCCATTCGCGGGCACGGTACAAAATCGTGCTATTGCTCTCTGGAACCTTCTATGTTTCACAGAAAAAGACCGGATCCGTGTTGAGGAGGATGCAACATGTCCACAAAGCAGACAATGCGCATAGTGTTTGGTAAGATTTACGAATTTTTTCTCTACTTACAATCTCTTTATTAAATAGGGAGGAACTAATGTTAATAAAATACATATTTAATTTAGACTTAAAGATAAAAAACTTCTTCTAAAAGAGCCGAAGCTCCAGCTGTACCTAAAATACTGGCGGTGTTACCTCTTTGGATTTCGAGGCTTATTCGCCGGACAAAATGTGCCCCGGACCTGGGATCACCGGAACTTTCATTTAAAAGTTTGCCTAACGTTGAAGCATCGTTATGCGTAACGCAATAACGTTATCGCTTCTGGTGACCATGAACCGAGTGTCTCGACGGCGAAAGCTAATTTTAATTACAAAACGACTTATAGCTAAAAGTAAACCACGACCGTTGTAGTCAAAAATCTAACAAAAACTAAATTTATTATACATTTTCATGAAACAAGCTATGTCTGATGACTAATCTTTTTAAGATGTATAGATTTTACCGTTGAGTAATCCACCTCCAAAGTTATTGTTTAAAACACGCGAAAAATTCGAACTTTCAGACCTTATAACTTAGAAACCAAACACAATTGTACAATGCCAACGGTCATCAGACATCTAGTTCGATCAACTAAAGCTATTTTGAGCAAAATTTTGGATCTCTGACAAGAAATATGGGCGTGATCTTCTTTCCCCGTTTGTATGAGGAGTTGAGCGGGATGGCCCACCTTAAAAGGTAAAATGATACCTTCGAAATCGAAGTCTGTCTATCGGTTCATCCGTCCCCCATCTGCCGTCATGGCCAATGTTCTAAAACGATTAGATGTAAAATATTGAATTGAATATAGGAATAAACTGAAAGAATATTTATGTACGTAAGCCCTAAGGTGTGCCCGATGACGCCCATGGGCTTCCGAATTTTCACGGGGACTGAGAAAACCATGCCGGCTGTCCAGGTGCTTCTTCACACCATGTATGAAGGACCCCAGATTGTATTTAGAGGTAAAATCCTCGACAGGGAATTAATTCAAAAATTAGTGAGCCTAGAGAAAGGATCATCAAGAGGATCTGTTGGTTCTTATTTTGGGTTCGTCGATATTGAATGGTTGCATTTTGAACCAAGGGATTGTTGAAATGGAATGGAGGGATTGCGTTATGCAGCTCAGGAGATCAGTCAAAGAGGCCCTACATCTCTTTGGAATTAAATGGTCTCTTGATTCTGGGATACCTCGGTGTCGTCGACGAAACGTAAAGCACGGGGATGTAACACGTTATATAGAGTCCAATGATCCTAGGCGTTACTTAGCTGTTCCGTGTTGCAAAAAGAAAAATCCAAAAAAATCAAAGAAAAATAAGCTAAAAACGTACCATGAATGCTCGTCAGTCATCATAACGCTGTTTCGAAACTCGTTTGTGTGGGGGCGGCGGCGTAGGCACTTACATACATTGGCGGCAGCGCCGGCGAGTGAGTTCGCTTACGAATTCTTCACTACTGATTTTCTCGAACTCCAACGACATGTAACACCTAATAACTCCACAGGACGATATTTAGGGAATCGAACATTCGATGTTGCGCCTTCCGAATTCGTAAGCGAACTAACTTACTCGTGGCTACATTGCCGCCATACAATTGAGTTTCAATCGCTACTCCCCGCCTTCCATGCTCGCTGCAAAGCCCACACATACGCGGCTCGTAGCCTAGTGGCGCGGGGACTGGCCTAGCGTACCAGAGGCCCGGGTGCAATACCAACTTGCACCACTGTCTTTCTCTTTCAGAGTTCGATAAGTGCATTTCGTCACGAATGCGAGCTGCTCCATGGTTCGGAATCCATGTAAAACTGTAGGTCCCCTTCCCCTACTAGGTGGTAGGGTTTAAGCCCGCCCGGGTTGGTACCATCGCATTGGATGAAAAGATGGTCGAAGCGGCAATGAAAAATTGTCCGTGTTTTCCATCCAGTTCAATGTAGCCGTGCCTCATAAAGGGAAGGTCCTGGCATGGCACCTAATTCCTTCGGGAATGTGGTGTATTGGGCTAATATCATAACGGTAGTTATGTGGTATTAGCCATCCATGTCAGATCGCATAAAAAAAAAAAAAAAAAAACATGAATTTACGTGATTCTGAATAGACTTTGAAATTTTCCCTCAATTCCCGGTGACCAAGTTCACTCGGCCAGACATGCTAAAAATCAATAAGGCACGCCAAAAACCATACGCACATCACGCCAAATCACCAAGTACCGTAACCGCGCGACACACAGCCTGCGCCGCCGGGGTCGGCGACCGCGCCGCGTGCGGTGCGACCGGACGTGCGATCAGTCGCACGATCGCTCGCACGACCGGTCGGAAGTTCCGCGGAGCCGGTAACGAGTTACCTTACCGATATGAAATTAGCTGGTCGATGGATTCGTTCCGCTCCGCAGGCCAGTTTGCGTGTAGCGATTAGACTCGACTAGGCGATTACTAGCAAAGTATGCGTGTGTCGAGGTGAATGTGGGTACGCGATAGAGTTATATACGGTCGTGGATTAACACTCTTGAACCGTGTAAACGTTTTATCACACCCATGATAATTGAGGTCATGTAATACATTTATGAGATCTCCAGTACACCGCCCAACTCCAAGCCCGACACTTTAACTTTGATTAAATTTTAATATTTTTTTACCTCAGTCTTAAGATTTTCTTTTCACTTATCACCCAATCAAAATATATGCTATAACAATAAAAACGTTGGTGTAACATCTTCCATTCAAATGTTATTAGAAAATACATTTTGAATGGAAAGTATTAATTACTCATAATGTAATATTATTATTATTACACTCCAGGAATCCTGGAATCCAAAAAACGTACGACAAATCCCTCATTCGCCTCTCTCAACATCCTCGGGAAGAACTGCAATAGGACCACGCGTTTTTTTTACGTGCCGGAACCCAGACAGCACCATTAGACTCATTTTAAAGGCGTTATGAGATGGAAGCATCGATTTTGTGTGTAGTCGATTTAAATGTCTGCTTCGAAAAATTATGAAGTTATGGTAGAAGCATGGAGAAGTTCTAACTAGAGCACTCTTAAGAGCATACTGAGGTGATCAAGTTCCATAAAATGGCGCGTGCCTGTTTCCTCAGTCAAATGAAGAAATATTATTCTGAAATTTTGAACATTAAATAAATCAGCTGAGAGCTAAGTCTGTACCTTTTAGTTTTTTTGATAACTTATATCCGTGATATACGCCTACAAAAAGGGGTTCACATGGATACAAGTTAAGTTATCAAACAACTAAAACGTACGGACGCTCTCTCGGTTGATTTATTTAATTGGAAATTTCAGAAAAATATTTCTTCATTTGAACAAGTAAACAGGCACGAACCATGGTTTGAAACTCGATCACCCCATTATCATCTTAAGGGTAAATATTTCATGGGACGTAATTCCGGCATCGAAACTGCTCCGAAGACGCGTCATGATATTCACTATCAAAAGCATTGCGCATCGGGAAAGACGCCTGCATGTATGCTTCGTTAAACTCACAGAAGAAAAGACTTCAACGCATCAAGTGATAAAACAGGAACAAGATAAACATTGGAGACAAAGTTAGTTCTGGATTTTTGATAGATGTTGATTGGATTAAAAACGGATGCAGTGAATGATGGGATGGCAAATTAACAATTCCAAGAAGAATTGGGTATACTTTACTTCAACCCCATGACAAGGGTCATGTGGTGGTGGGATACGATGTGGGGGACAAGGATCCCCGTAGGCAGTGAACGCGCCCAAAGACATGAAATGACTAAGGTTTTCTTCCTGTAATTGGAGTGGATACAGTGGATTTAGTGGTCGGCTTAACAGATTTTGATGTTTTTTTTTACTTTTGTTACCTATATGGTTTTTAGACCCGATTAGTAACGATGTGGCTCCATTGTTGAGATCCAGAATTATTTTTCAAACCTTTTCTTTGGTCATAAGACACACGCATAAAAAATATTGGGGGGAATATAATATAAAAAGTAGAGGGGGGAACCCCAGTTAGTATAGCCTATAGAGTTGAACGGCCGCGCGTGTTTGGACGTAATTAGCGAGAGCGTGCAAACACTCGTATTCGGTGGATAAATAACACTGGAGAGTCGATCAAGCAAGCAAACTGACGCAACCACGTCTATCTAACCGGAGGCTCGTTCCGAAAGTACGCACATATAAATAAATAATATTATCAGCGCCTATACAAATCCTTAGCCTATTGAAGGAGGCGTCGAGAACCACTCGGCATTCACGGCCGCTCAGCCTTCGCTATCAGCCTTCAATGAGCTTCCACTGCATTTAGTCCCCGGTACTTGTACCGGCGGCGTCGACACACGCCGCGGGGCGAGCGCGTAGATCGACGAGAGCGAAGTCGACTCTCCGGCCTGCTTGTGAAATGTCGACTTAGGGCCGAGTGCGCGAAAGGACAAAAAAACAAAATGAGCGTCAACGTATGATTAAAGACGTCACTTTGTACGGAGAGTATAGAAGGAACTCCATGAGGTTCACTAAAAGTGACTTGTTTGAATAACTAAGCATTATCTACGTGCAATCGGGGCTTAGTCATCATCTAAATACAGAGGAGAGGGTAGCAGGGTTCAGACGAGTACAAGACAATATTGTCTTGTCCTAGCTCCGGAGCTATTGACCCTAGTGTGAACGGGTTGTTGTAGGACAGGACAATAGATCAAGACATTGTCCTCGAGATAGGCGGGCAGGCTAATTCGCAGGACAGTGTCTTACTCCCACCACCCGCACGTGACCATATCTTCCGTATGTGAACGTGTACAAGTCTCGTTTCGCCAAAAAATCAACGCCAAAATACAGTAATGAGAGATAGCATACCTGCTCGCGTCAAATTGCAAATTATAATAGAGTTTTTTAGACTTTGACACTGAAAACTTACGCGATGAACGGAGCGAATGACAATAGTCCTACTGTCCTGTCCGTACATGGTCTATTGTTCTGTTCTACAGTGTTGGGAAGGAAAGGAATGGCGATCTGAACTCATTCGTATGACGGGCGGCGGTTGGCGGCGGTTGGCGGCCGCGTATCCACGTATTAGTGTTAATGCTCAGTGATGGTAATTAGTTTGTAAACAATTTGGTTAACATTCTGTCGACACATTGTGTGGAACCCCCTAAGTAGGCTTTACACGGCGAAGGAGATACCATTGAGCTGAGCTCTTTTGTGCCGAATTTCAGAGCGAGATGTCGTGTGAATGTGTATGAATATGCTTAATTTTACGTATGTTTACAGAGAACGTACGCCCGGGGCAAACTACCCCGCTGAGGCGCCTGTTCGAAGATTACGTTTGAGAATTGACGGTGAAGTTTAGTTAGCTATCCGTAAATTATTCTCGGTGCCACTTCTCTGCGCCACATATCATCTATAACTTATTCGGAATATTGATGATCACAATTCAACGGACATTTTTTTACTAGTGGCTAAATATACGAGATATGGTTATTATACTTTTTGTATATTCATGACAGTAGGTGGCTAAAAGCACATCTACTGTCATGTTGCCAGCTCAACACACCTCACGGAAACTTGGTGCCATGCCAGGACCTTCCTTTTATTGCACAATTACATTGAACTTGATGGAAAACACGGACGATCTTCATCGCCGCTTCGACCATCGTTCATTCAATGGGATGGTACTGAACTGGGCGGGATTAACCCTACCACCTAGCAAGTAAGGAAAGGTACCTAAAGTTAAACGTGGAGTCCGCACCACGATCGACGAAACCCTTATTGGTTCTTAAGACAAGCACAGGAAGGAATGCCTATTTGTATTATTTTATTCTGGCACCTACACAGCACTATTAACATAATAAAGCTTGTTTTTTGGTACGAACGCGCTAATCTCTGGAACTGCCAGTCGGAATTGATTGTTTTTATAGAAAGAACGCAAAGCGAAAACGAAGGAATAGCGCGGGCGGGTGATGCGACGCGGTGGTCGTTAGCCAAGGACGCATTTTACCAGGCACTGTGATTGTCCAAAACGAAATTGAACCGAAAATTAGTTACAACTGAGTTTTTACCTAACTAGTAGGCGACGATTTTTTTAGATATACATAAATTTACGCTCTCCGGGGTAGACTGCTCGCGGTACCTTCACAAGATACTTCTTTCGCTTCCTATGCATACATCTTTTTATCATACATCGATTTAACTTGCATATATGCTGATAGACATCTTAAAAGTGGACATAATTGCAAAAGAATAAGAAATATTGCCTTTCAGGAAGTTAATAATGCACGACTGTCTGATTCGACGGGGCGAGCAAATATTAGTTCATAAACATGAGGAAAATGTTACTACCTACGAATCGTACGTTTATGTAACGGTTTGCACAACCGCAGACATCATGAACACTGGCACTCCACGAGATAAGTATTTCCATTTGCAGAGAACTAAAGATAAACTGAGAATATGAGTATAACTCGAAATCCAGCAAGAGTTACAAGACATTTATACACTGTAAAAGATTCCAGTATACTTAAATAATATTTATATGTTTTTTATATAATTAGAAATGGGTGGCTAATATCACACCTACTTTCACGATTGTAGCCAATCGCAACACATTACCAAAGTAACTAGCTTGCCACCGCCTTTCCTTTATTTGTGCATGGCTATATTGAATGGATGGGACAACCAACCCAGGTGGTCTTAACCCTATCTACTAGTATATGCCAATTCCGAATCATGGAACAATTCGCATTTGTGAGTATCCAACTCAGAACGAGAAAAAACTAGTGTTTGAAGGGGCAGGGATTGAACCCATGACCTCTCGCATGAGCAGCAATGCCCCGCGCCTTGCTCCGCGTCCTTGGTTAGTTCTGTTTTTGTTTAGTTTCTTGTTCAGTGGCCGCATGCTCCAGGTTCAGGGCTGCGATCACAGGCTCCTTGCCGGAAGTGAATTGTGAAGGCATTAGCATCATTTCATTGGCTACCCCTACACGCCGTGAGGGATGCTTCAAGTTGGGCGTCTCCGTTGTATCGTATTTATGCGTGTCTCTGTTATTCCGTATTTATGCACGTATTCCGTAATAATATTTGGCAAATTCAAAGGATAAAATACGTTTATTTATAAAAGTCAAATCATTTTCGGTACATGCAACATATATTTTAAGTTAAATGTTCCGTCTTCAATAAGAAGGCTTTTCCCTCCAGGTGCCCGCAATTTCTACTCTACATAATACTACTACTCAAGACTAATACTACAAATTAGGATGATAGGAATATGAAAAAAAAAATATTTAAAGTTAGACAGGTTTTTAAAAAAAATCATCTGTATATTTGGCTGAGACTAATACTTCGGCTGCAGGCGAATTTCCAGTTTCTTTGTTTAATGTTCTTCTATTTTTTTTAAATGTAACTTCAATGTTTGAGACGTCGTTTTGTAACATAAAATTATTGAGATTACGGTAATTTATCCATTAAAATACAAATAAAATTATCAAATAATTAGATATCTAAACAAATTTCCAAGTACAAATAAATAATGTTATAAAACGTATATAATATAAACAACATGCTCATTTAGATTCAAAAATAATTCTCAGTCTGAGTTGGTGTTGTAATCATTACGAAAAAAATAGAATTATTTAAAAACACGATACCAATATCTATGCAGATACATTTGTCAAAAAAAATTTGGGAACAGTATAACTTATTTCACGCTTTCTGCGTTTACATTATAAAAAGATTGTATTTAATTTTCTCATAAAGACATCTAGAGATAAATTTAAATCAAGTTTTCTATTTATACATTGCTAACAACTTTTAACGAGACAACATTCCAAAATCCTAGCAGATAGACAAAATGTAGATTCATATTATTTTCAGCCTAAGGGTTGTACCTTTAGGCGCCTAGGCTCTCAGGCCGAATATATACCAGAATCGCGTAGGCGATACATGAATGAAAATGATGGCAGTAGCCACTTACTTGACATGTGCACACTTGGCGGACCCGTTCAAACTTTCCTCGTGTCTTTTCCTCCTTAGCACCGTCCTGATAGGATACCCACATGTAGATAATTTGAATGCAAATTTCAACGGGTCACAGCGAATGTCCTCGTCGCGGGCATCATAGACAAAGAGAATCGATTGAGTGTAGGGCACAAGATGCGCCGTTCGCCTCCTCGGCCGCCCCTTCGCTCCCGGAGCAAGTAAACATGCCACAGGCAATTTCACTTTCGACGCTGGCGATGTGACGAAATCGAGCAACAAGGAAGGCGGTATGCCACTTGGAGGCACAATCTTTTCATCAGACTAAAGTTATTTGACTTTGGTAGGATTATTTAGATTTTTGAGGCAGCTATAACATTTTACAAACTATACGTGATCATGAAATTGTGGAGTTTAACCCGAAATGTTGGAGTTTAGGCCAACTCGGTGCATTTTATTCTAATGATCGATCCATGCCTTGTTGAGTGAAGTAAAACTTTACAACGGTTTGTTTTTAATCGGTACTTAATAATACAGATATATATACAGACAGACAGACGGAATAATACAGATAATTAATAATACTATCGCTCCTCACTTCACACGACATTGATTGCGACGCAGGTGACAGCACGGTGCTAGCCGGGTACACCAGTCACCTGACCGCAAGCCAGGGTGTAATGGAGTATGTTACATAAGTTGTAAGACTCAAAAAGTTTCCGAGTACGGTCTTCATAACCTCGAAGAGTTTAACGCAAGCAAGACACAGTGGTCTGTACTAAGTGCGAATCGAACACCGTACAAATCGTATGTTTATCTGTATGCCTACATAACATAGGGTCGGTAAACAGTTACGTGCACTTTCTCTCCGAGGTATTTCCCAAACTTGGTGTGAAGAAACATGCGGCCGGACGGACGGCATGGTTTTCCATCTCCTTAGATAAGGGATATCTCTTAGATACGTCAAACGCCGCGCATTAATATACACACGTGTCGTGAAAATTTCTTATTAATTCGTGAGCCATTGAGCTTTTTAGAACCAGATTTAGTAACAGTTTTCACACATTTTATAACATTCCTTGGTCAATTGTGTACGTGTAGGCACGTTATGCTGTGACGTTGAAGAGCTGCTTCCCTTATGCATAGTGCGGTCCACCCAAGTCAGTTAAGCCGCCCAGTTTTCATATCGGCCCGCAGGGAGCCAGCTTCCCTCCAGCCTGATTGGAGCGACACTGTTTCAATATTCGATCCTTTTTCATACATACATTTTTATGACACGACCACTGCTGCTACTAAGCAGTCCTCGGCAATGCAGTGGATTTAGGACAGGTCTTGTTATTGCCGGATTGTTGATTAGGCCACAAAGTAAAGTGGCTGGATATTTAGCAACGGTTTGCCAATGCATACAAATATCCACACCAAATCTAATATTACGTTAAGCATTATTCTCAACTTTGGTCGTAGAATACTAAATTAAATTAGCTGTCTCATTAATAATTATATTTTAAATATGTAGAATGTTTAAAAATATATAATAGGAATTCCTAGCCCCTTAAACATTACATTGATCTGTGAGTATTTTTTCTCAAAATTCAATTAATGTTTTATGAAGATTTAAAATGTGTGTACTTAATTAAATTAAGATCACATATCCGCAACACGTTTTAGAGACACACAGATTATCATAAAATATATATCGAATCTTACAATTTTAGTTTTGGCATTGTGTTTTAAAAAAATCGATAAATTATTGGCAATTAATAAAAAAATATTTGAAATTTAATTTGATTATCCGCCATCGGTCAAAGGTCACGTCTTAAAAAATTGCAGGCAGCAAATTGATCGAATTTACCTGCCGATTTAATAATAATAATTAAATCTGCCTTCGCCGGGGGTACATTAAATTTAATATAACCTAATGAAGCTTGCTGGGTTTCTTTAGGGGCAAGTAATAGGCGGCAGGGGGAGTTGCCGTGTTGTATAAAACTTAATTATTTATAACACGCTTTCATCTCGCTGCTCGACTGATGTAGCGGGGATATTAATTAAATTGGGTGAATATTTTGGAAAAGCCCTCAATTTAGGGCACGCCCACTCGTGCAGACAACAAATATTTACGGCATAGTGGTACTTATTGTTTTTGGGAAAAACTAAAATAACACATCATAAGAATGTCCCTTTATCTGTCCGTCTGTCTGTTTGTCATTCCAAACCACCGATGCTGTTTGTGCTATTCACAACGGGGTTAAAAATTAAAGTCTTGGAAAATCGACTATATATTTCGTGGGAAAAGCTGCCGCCAGCATGTACAAGTATACTATAAGTGCAAGTAGTTTCAATTGGCAATATTATTATAATTGTTTATTATTGCACACATATAAGAATTTAGTAACTGATGCGTTTATTTGAACGGTTAGTTTTAACCGTTGAGTGCACTTTCTTAATGTATATATTCCTAAATGCTGTTTTCGTTTAATTTTGTATCAAACGAAATGAAATGAAAAACATCTGTATTGCTAACATCTATTATTAAATAGGATGCAAAGGCGAGTTTATTGCCAAATGCAATCTCTTACAGCTAACCATAATATTAGACAAATTATTAACAGGTAGCAAGAAACATTAAATTACTTAAAACTAAGCAACATATTCAGTTTTTATCCAAGAGATTCTTAAAATTATTCTTATAATTATATAATTATTCATATTCTTGAATGAACACGATACATACATACACACCTACATACACATACAAACCTACACTATCTGAAACCTACTGTTCTGTTTATTATTCCTGTACATGTACTGAACTTACTTAATCAGTGAAATAAAGATTTATTATTATTATAATCACTTATCAATTCGTCTGGTAAGTTATTCCAAGTGTCCTCTACGCGGATACATTTAAGCAATTTGCTAGGAAATCAAAATATATTTAAATCGCAAACACTCATAAAAGCTCACTAACACCGCGCAGTATAATGGCAGCATAGAATAAATATGAGATCTATGATAGCAGTCTAGCGATGCTCATTACAGTCTGCTTCGCAGCATGTTCCAACCCTCTCCCCGGTGCTGTAACGACTGCGCCTCCCCCCCTCCGCACCCTGCCGCACCGCCGCGACCCTCCGCCGGCCGGACCCGCGAGTTATGGCCGTCGTTAGGGGCAGAGATACGCTGTACACAACCCCCGAGATATGAATGGCAACCCATCACATTACTTCTTATTCTATTGTCTACCTACAATATGGATCTTCTTCTACACGGTTGGAGCATGTAATGGTTCGCCGTGAGGTTGGATTTCGGCGCCATTTTATTTTAGTAGAGAATCATAATATAATTCTCTAAAATATAGACACCCATTATAAGTATATAATGGGTGTCTCAGCAAGAACTTAAATTTGGAACCGAGCCGTTTTAGAATTTCAATTGACGTGTAGGGACTATTTAGTCAGTCAGGGTGTTTGCGCCCACTACTGGACATATGCCTCTCCAATTTTCCTCCAGTCCTCCCGGCCCACAGCGGTACGGAAGCACTGCTGTCCGCCGACGCACTTGATGTCGTCCTCCCACCTGACGGGTGGTCTTCCCTCGAACCGTTTCCTGTCCACGGCCGCCAGTGTAGGACACGGTTACTCCAACGATCGTCGTCTCTTCGACTGACAAGTTTGGTGTTCAAAATGGTGCGTCACCGCTTTGAAAAACGTTGAAATTGAAAACAATGACTTAGTTACAAATCAAGTACAGCAAACACATACTGCATTCCCAAAGGTTAGGTGCCACACCAGGACCTTCCCTTTATGAGCAACGGCTACATTGAACTTGATGGCAAACACAAGACAATTTTTCATTGCCGATGCGACCATCCTTGCATCCAATCCTCTACAAGTGTGCGAACGTGTGGTCATGGTTCTGAAATCATAGGGAGAGGACTTGAAGACTAATATAAAAGCAATGAAAATAACTTTGAAAAATCTTTTCAAAAAGTAAATATGAAAAATGTATTCAAACAAGCTTAGACGACTCGTCTCATAATACCGCCATCGGAGAGTAAATAAGAGGAGACTTTTAGAATTCCTGAATTGATATTTATAATACCCATTGCATAAATCATATTCTATTTTGCGATTCGACGAAAGTATTGGGAGGCAAGATTCATTGTCACATTCCTGCGAAATCGTTTGACACCGCTGTCAAAGATGAGTAATGATAGCCTTGAAATTATTAAAATAAATAAATATCTAAGAAGCATTTATTACTGCATTTACATAGAATATGGAATAGAAAAATTGATAAAATTGCATGCATAGCCTAAATTAAATTTACGAAGGTACAGCATATGGCTAATAAAAATATTTTTTAGCCTAGCCAATGTAACTAAATGGCAGTAACTATCAAAATATTTTCAAGTTAATAAGAATACATATAAAAATAAAATTAAAAAAGAAAACAGTTTGTTCTCAGAAATTAAAATAAATTAACATATTTTTGTAAGCTTGTTTCCAAGAAATCCAAAAAAAATCACTTAGCTAAGGTAGAAAAGACAGCCAATGACAGCGCTGTACCATCATATCATATGTGCCCATCATACATCATCATATATCATAGAATATCATCAAGTCGTCGATGGTAAAAACCGGCGGCCGGGGATTTAAACTTTACCATCGTACAATTTAAACCCCCCTCGAATTTTTATTATTTTTTAATTTTACCTATTTGTTGTTATAGCGGCAAAATAAATACACACTCTGTGTAAATTTCAGCTGCCTACCTATTACGGCCCTGTGACAGGGCGGACGGACGGACGGACGGACAGCGGAGGCTTAGTAATAGGCTTCCGTTTTCACCCTTTGCGTACGGAACCCTAAAAACGCTCCCGAGCTAATGACAGAATCGTGGGCCGGGATGGAAAAACATCTTTTTTTTTTTCAACATGAAACTATCGACGACTGCCCGGGAAAACTAGGGAAGGGAACGGTCGGGGCAGCACCACTGAAGGGCAGCACGGTATTTTCAACCGACTTCAAAAAAGGAGGAGGTTATCAATTCGTCTTTATGTTTTTTTATGTATGTTACTCGTCAATTGTCAACAAATTTTAATAATTATTTTTCTCATTAGTATGTGTATCTCAGAAGTGGTCCTTTCACAAATTTTATAGAACAATTTTACTCATCATACGCCCGTTGCCACCACCTCCAGCTGCAAAAATCCCATAGTTGCTTTTCGGTAACACCATACAAATATGCCATGTTAACGAAAGTTACTTAACGAATTTCAGGTACTTGGCGAAAACATGATTGAAGACGGTTAAATGATTTTTTAAAACGGTATTTTTGTAACTGGACACAGATGCCTAATAAAACACTTACCGTCATGATGTTAGCCTAACCACACATAATGGGAACTAGGTGCACTTGAATCTTCATTATATTGCAAGGGTTCATTGAACTGGATGGAAAACAGGTAAATTTTTCATGGCCGCTTCAAACATCGTTAATTCAATGCGATGGTACTAACCCGGGTGGGATTATTACTACCACCTAATAAATAAGGGGGACCTAAAGTATTCCGTGGAATCCAAACCACGGCTAGCCTCAACGGATGAAAACGGTCACCCATCCAGAACCCAACCGCGCTCAGAGGCGCTTCACCAACCGACTCAGATAAAATATGGACAAAGTATGCGATACAAATATCGACGTTGGCGTCCAGCCCTGTATGCATCCTCCGCAATAAAAATAGCACGGTGACAATGGTGACGAGCTATCGCTGCTGTCACCAGCAGCGTAACGAACAAAACAACCACGACGCTTTCCCGAGTGAAAGGATGCATTGAAAAATACAGCCAGCCAAATGGCTCGTGATGCGACTATAACGATTTGAAATGTATCTAGGAATGCATTTTTATTCAGGGTGTTAAAGGAATGATGCGTACACGCTATGTATGGGGAGGAAGATTTTTTTAAGTCCACTAAATCGAGAAAACAAAATATTATCTCGATTTTTTTATCCAAATATGCGCAGAAATACGTGATTAACGTGTAAGCCCTGAATATCGTGTGTATTTATAGCAGTTTCATTCTTGCTGAGAGAAATTCTTTTATTTTGTCCTTCGAAATGGAATGTTCTATGGCAGTTCGTGTCTTCGTGAACGGTGTGTCATGTATCGTGACACGAACGATGCCCTGTTCCATAAAAAAAAATCTTCTTTGGGTAAGCATACTTTCGCGGGCATTGGGTCTACCATTCCGCAACCATATCACATTCGTTGGAAAAACGAACCTACTTGTTTAGTACGAAAAAGTATATTTTACTGCGATTGTTATGGTTCTGGTTAGGGCTGGCGAAAACAGAACCCTTATAATTTCGTCCTGTCCGTCTTTCCATCCGTTTGTCCAAAATTATATGTCAAAAAATATATGTAAGTTTTAAAGACATTTTCCTTTACTATTTCTAAACATTGGTGAGATATGTGCTTTCGAACACTTAAATGAATAGTTCAAACTTAAAAAATACTTTAAATAAAAATGTATTTCACTAAGATATTTCATTTAGTTTTTGAAGTATGGCATATTTCAATATTAGGGCCATTTAGATTGACTACTACGGAACCTTGAATGTGAGTGGTCCGACACGCGCTACGATGAAAAAAACTTTTCCAAAAGAAGAAAAAAGAGGTCTTTTTCTCGTTGCACACGCGTTTAGGCAGCTTTTTTAGGGTTCCGTACCCGTTCCGTACCCAAAGGGTGCCAACGGAACCCTTTTACTAAGCCTCAACTGTCCGTCCGTCCGTCCATATGTCACAGAGCTGTATCTCATGAAACGTAATAGGTAGGTAGCTGAAATTTTTACAAAGTGTGTATGTATTTTGCCACTATAACAAAAAATGGTTAAAATTTAAAAATAATAAAAATTCAAGGGTGCTTCCATACAAAAAGCGTATTTTTTATGCTAAATCTTGTACGATGGTACGGAACCCTTCGTGTGCGAGTCCGACTGGCGCTCGGCCGGTTTTTATGGTTAGTTTTCCCAACACTATTGTCGTGCATATTGCCGACATATTGTTAATAATGGTCGGGGAAAAAGTCTTTTCGCATTATAGTATGTATGAACTTGTAATAAAATCTCTTTGGCTATACTATTTGTATCTGGCTGGTTTTGGTATCATTGAAAGTTTAAATTTTAAAGAACATAATTCCAAATTCAAATTAGGAAAATGTGTGATTCTCATTTGTTTTTCGTACTGTCAAAATGAGTGAATCTAATGAAGAAATTCGATACATTTTAAAATTTTACTACAAAAAAGGTAAAAATGCAACGCAAGCCGCGAAAAAAATTTGCGATGTTTATGGACCTAGTGCAGTGTCTGTGAGAGTAGCACAAATTTGGTTTAAGCGTTTTCAATCCGGAAATTTTGATGTCAAAGATGCACGTCGCTCTGGTCGCCCTATTACGGATAAAATGGATGCCATTTTTGAAAAAGTGGAGCAAGATCGGCATATCAGTAGTTACGACGTAGCTGAAGAACTAGGAATTGACCACAAAACAGTTTTGGCGCATTTGAAAAAAAACTGGGTACACAAAAAAGCTCGATATTTGGGTACCTCACGAGCTCACTGAAAGAAACCTAATGAACCGTGTACTCATTTGTGATTCTTTATTACGACGTAATGAAACCGAACCATTCTTGAAGAAGCTGATAACTGGTGATGAAAAGTGGATCACGTACGACAAGAACGTGCGAAAAAGGTCGTGGTCAAAGGCCGGTCAAGCTTCACAGACTGTGGCGAAACCCGGGTTAACTCGCAACAAGGTGATGCTGTGTGTGTGGTGGGATTGGAAGGGCATTATTCATTATGAGCTGTTACCACCAGGCAGGACCATCGATTCTGAACTCTACTGCGAACAACTGATGAGATTAAAGCAAGAAGTTGAGAGAAAGCGGCCGGAATTAATCAACAGAAGGGGTGTGGTTTTTCATCATGATAACGCTAGACCTCACACATCTTTAGCCACTCAGCAAAAACTAAGAGAGTTTGGCTGGGAGGTGTTAATGCATCCGCCGTATAGTCCTGACCTTGCACCTTCAGATTTCCACCTGTTTAGGTCTCTTCAGAATTCTTTCGGCAGTGTCAGGTTAACATCACGAGAGGACTGCCAAAACCACTTGTCGCGGTATATTGATCAGAAGTCCCAATATTTATATAGCAATGGGATCATGTCCCTACCTACAAGATGGCAAAAAGTTATCAAACAAAATGGTACCTACATACTTTAGTTAAATGTAAATAAACCATATTAAAAAATGTTTTAAATTTTCTTAAAAAATGCGAAGAAACTTTTTCCCCAACCTAATATATCCGATTGGTGCGAGTGACATGATTACACACGTCGAATGTGCGTCGCTAAGCTAGATCGCACGGCGCATGTGAAATGGCGGAGTTTCAATTCACACGCACTTCACACACGTGGTGTACCGCAGTGCGTAATCGAAGCGACATCCTTTGCCCGCTGGTGCACTAAAAGTTGCATGAATTGCATCGCGCAGTCGAGTGGGGCATGCCCGCGGTCACAGTGAAACTTCCATCCTAGTCGAAAGTTTATTCGTCTAGGGATCAGTTAGTAAACATTGATCATCGCAGCAGCTGACTGCAACCCAACGCTCAGAATGAGATATTTTGGCTTAAGGCGGCCCAACCCGGCGGGACTAATTCATTCGCTGGCACGGTACAAAACCGTGCTATTGCGTTCTGGGACCTTTATTGGTTCAAATAAAAAGGCAGGCTCCGTTATGAGGAAGATGCAACATGTCCACAAAGCAGACAATGTGCATAGTGTATGATTTGGTAAGATTTACGAACATTTTAATTACCAAACGACTTATAGCTAAAAGTAAACCACGTCCGCTGTAGTAAATAATCTAACAAAAACTAAATTTATTATAAATTTTGATGAAACAAGCTATGTCTGATGACTAATCTTTTTCAGATGTTCTTACTTTATCGTTGAGTAATCCACTTCCAAAGTTATTGTATAAAACGCGCGAAAAATTCGAATTTTCGGACCTTATAACTTAGAAACCTAACACAATTTTACAATGTCAACGGTCATGAGACATCTAGTTCGATTAAATAAAGCAATTTTGAGCAACATTTGGGATCTTTGACAAGAAATATGGGCATGATCTTCTTTCCACGTTTGTATGGGGAGTCGAGTGGGTTGGGCCACCTTAATGCTTTATTTTCCACAGTTAGTTTTTCAGTGTTTTCCGCCTATACTACTAAGGTTGTTCTTTTGAGGAAATACTTCAGCATGAAGTGCATTACAATTTACCGAGCCTATAGATAAAGGATCGGTTCGTTTTCGTAGGATGAACGTGGACGGAGGTGTTTCGAGGGAGGAACGGCATAACGTATAATATGCAGATCGTATAATGTCATATTTTAACAAAATTTTAAAACCATGCACAACGTATAATCGGCAGATCGTATAATCTTATACGTAGTGCATGAAGAAGTTTAAAAATTACAATTACTTATTTCTCCATGCATAACGTATAATAGTCACAACGTATAATATTATGATCTTTATTTAACAAAAAAAGAAAACCATGCATATCATATAATCCAAAAACTTTTCATACGATAAGCGCCCTTATGAATATACTTTCAAAGCGTATACTCGCACGCGACTTTTCGACCGTCTCAATTAGCGTTGTAGCAAATTGTTAATCGATTCGTAGCAATTTCAGCCGTAAATGTATCGTTGTTAGGGCGCTTTATGCAGTGCTTCTTGGCATATTATACGTTCTGCATGGTTTTCTTTTTTTCTGAATTCATGTTAGGAATATTATACGTTGTGACTATTATACGTTCTGCATGATGCAAAGAGTTTATTTTATTTTTAAACTCATGCACAACGTATAACATTATACGTTGTGAATATTATACGTAGTGAATACGACTCGTTTCGAGCGGGTTTCGTTTTTATTTTATTCTCAATATTTGGACTGATTCTGGCTCAAAACCTATGGAATTGACTAGAAGAAATCACTCTTAGTGATAATAAGCCCGCCTTATTGACTTTTTGTCTTTGTTGTGTGTTGTTTTCAGTAATTGTATTTTTTTTATTGCACAAGAAATCATTTTTTATGTTAAGCGCGGCATATGGCGCACGCCAGGACCTCACAAAAAAAGGCTTTCGGACTTTCACAGGTGCTGCGAAAACCATGTCGGCTGGCCAGGTGCTTCTTGCACACCATGTTTGAAGGACCCCAGTTTGTACTTTGAGGGAAAAACAGAGAGTCGACCCATAGATTACCGACACTATAAATAAAAGATCTAGAGGATCGGTGGGTTCTATTTTGGGAACGTCGATCGTAGTAAGGAAAGGGGACGGAGGGACAGCGTTATGCAGCTCCGATAAGCACTCTCCATAGTAAAGACGATAGAATACATAATATCATGTTCATTCATATCATACATAACATGTATCGTATTGTTTCGTTTTTTTTTTCTCTGACAAGGGTACTACATTGTAGGGTACGTCATTTGAATTTGTTCATTTACTAACTTATATTTGTTTTTATATTAACTTTTATCAAAAATGACGATGGCTTTTTACACCTGAATAATTTAGAACATAATTCGTGCTAATTTAGAATAAGATGTAATTATCGTAGTCAAGAGTTTGCTCTTCACCAATAGATATAATGTTCTTATAATAATGTTCTTTGTGAGCAGTAGTAATCAATCAATCACTGTAAACTAGTTTGTCAGTATCAATGGAAAAAAATAATACAATGACCAACCTGACGAAGTTTCTTGTCGGCTCTTCTTCGCCAGAAGTAATCGAACCGACAGGAAAAAAAGAGACGAATCCGAGTGTGTAATATACATCTAATGGAGGAAATAAAGAAACTGAAACTGAAACTAAAATTTATTCAATAAATGAATTCTAATTCGCGAATTTGTTCACCGCCACAAAAACACGACAATCACGAGGAAGCATTAAATAAATTGACACTTCCCAGAACCGGTCGTCTCGTCGGCGTTTGGGTCAGTATCCCGAGTGCAAGGTGAGTGCAAAGCGAGCAAAAAAAGTGAAGGTCACCAAAACAAGGCCCCCGTGGTCACGCCGCCGCGCGCCGGAGCCGTGCCTGGTACGCGCCGTCTCCGGCGCGGCTGCGTCGGCGGCGCCCGCGCACTGGGAAATCCCACGCGCCATTCGCGCGAGAATAGGTTCGAGCAAGGAACGACGGGAGCGGGCACGGAAACTCATCCGTGTAGCGGCCGCGTAGCGTAATTTGAAAATATACAATGCAGCGACGCCTGATGGTTACGTGACCGCAGAAAGCGTATGCTTTCAAAATTAAATTTCTGTTGTTAATTGTTCAATGTTAAGTACATACGGCACCAAAATCGAGTATGTTTTAGAATCGTCAAAAACCATTTTAAACTGTACGACGTTACCTAAACTAGCCTTAGCAGTCCATGTCGGGGTGGCCCATGCTAGTCCAGTTACACCATTATGTACATTAGAGGGTATTAAATATACTTCTTCGTACTGAGCAAGTACGTCGCTTATACCAAGGAATGTGATATGTATGTATGTATGAACAATGAAGCAAGAACACGAAGAAAGAGAAAGAACTTCTTTACAAATACATATACTGCAAGGCTGGACCCGAACCAGCAAAACATACCATTCGCGGGTGCGTCTACGAATTTCGCCACCGGCTGTATACCGATAATTTAAAATTCTCCTACAGTTATTACGAAACATTTTGTCATAACTTTTCGAGTATACTTTTGGAGAATATTTTGTCTTAATCTCCGTTCTCCATTGTGACGTCAAAATTGGGTACACTTTTGGAGAACCTTTTGATAAAAACATTGTAAAAAATATACTCGACTGTGACTATTGAAGCTTCGCAGCATTGCATATTTTCAAATTAAGCGGGAGCGTATCCATGTATTAGTCATAATAATAAGGTAGTTAGTTTCCTTACAAATTCTGGACGCGCAACACCGAATTTTCGTTGCACTAAAAGGCATCCTGCAGAACATCGGGAGTGAGCTAATTCGTATATTTATTATCAATTAAATGTGGATACGTCGCCACTCCCTTCCTTCCTTACTCGTTGAGTTCAAAGGATTACCGACCTTTGCCAATAATTAACGATAAGATTTTTCTTACCTCGCAAATATTAGAGCACTAAAGCTATCATGACGCCTGCCTCGCTCGAAGCTTACCTGAAACAACACCATTAAAAGTTAGCAGGTAAGTATTTTAATGATCGCCTGCCAACACGCTTAAAAGGAATTCCGTAACTAACAAATAAAGTTAAAGCTTTTCTAGAGTTCGTTAACAGTATTCAAAATGTAATAATATCATGTGGTAATCTTTCACGTGAAGCATGCCATTGATATTGAAAGGAACTTTATGCTTACTTTTGATTAGTTAATCAGCAATCAAATTTTTTTTATTATTATATTATTTGATTCTATTTTAAAAAAACATTGTTTTCATTATATACATATTATCTTATTGCTTAAGACTGGAACGCCTAGGAAAATATTATAATTAATGTTTTTGAATAAATTAATTCTTAAATAATTAATTCTAATTATGAATCTTACGAATTAGGTTAACTTCCTAAGATTCATATTTTTTTATATATATTTTTGACGTTTCTTCTTATGTTTTTTTTGTGAGCGGTGATATTGATTAATGAACTACTTAAATTTTTATTAAGTTTTAAACTTATTTTGTGACTGGCAAAGTATGTTTGCCAGTTCTTATGTGCATGGAAATAGAGCATGCGACTTTTATATTTTTGACATAGACCTAGCATAACGCGTGATTTTTGACATGTTCAAGTGTAGGTTACTTACCTATGAATAAAATAAAACAATACAATTCAATATCATTCATATGTTAAATATGAGACATGGCGGCGAAATTAAAATTAGCAACGTTTTGAACTATGGCTCATAATTATCTCACAAATGCTAGCCAAAATGCAAATTTGTTTAATGACATCACATAAATAATTGTTCATCGTTTTCGACAATACAGTTATACATAGTATGTGTTCCTATTTTTGGAGAATGGTAGCAGAAATGGCTATGAACGACTGTAACGCCATCTACTTTGGCGCACGCGGTGTGCGAGCAGTGCGGTAGTGTGCGCAAAACCTTAAATTGAACTGGAATCGCTTTAAAATCTCATTGGAAAATTCCAAAGAAATTATGAAAAGTCTGGGTGCCATTAAACGCATGCCGTGCCGCCTGCTCTCCCCTCCCCGCCCAGTCCCACCGAGCTGAAATGATTTCTCCACGTTCCCTTGTGCAACGCATGCCAGGAATCCTGTGGGAATTCATATTATTTTTTAAAGGTGCCGATGTCGCTGTGTGAACCCATGAGCGCGTAGATTACATTTCTGTCCCAATCCGAGCGAGGCCTATTTCACGACACACACTACAATTTTCCTGCTAAGCCTTAAGAGAGTCGTTAACTTATCAATTCCCAATTCTACGGGTGATAACTGTTTGCATGCTATTTAACTTTTTTTTTATTTTGCATTCTAAAACCTAGCTTCAAAATATACGTCTATAAGTTTTCATTTTTTAATATACCTTTAGATGGGAAAATATGGGCTAAAAAACAGTGGAAAAAAGTTGTCTTTTTCTACCTTCATATGAGGTTTTATTTTAATAAAAAATAAAGATATTTAAAAAAAATCAAAACATACGGACATATAATGCGATATAAAAAAAAGGAATATTTTTTTGTTTTAAATCTGACAACTTTAAGGGGTAGGGAACTATTAGGGTCTGGAAGAAGATTTCGCTAGTTTAATCGGAGTCGCCGTGCAAAATTGTGCCTTGGCCAATTGAGATTTCAGTTGAGATATTAACCTAAATAACGGGAAATCTGTAATTTCGAGGAAACATCCATTAAAATAAAGGTTTTTGGCTCGGTACAGTCGAGAAAAAATATTTTTATACATGGGCTATTTCCACAGATGTTTTAACTTAAAATATTTTTGACTATTTCCTAATGTCAGGAAATACTAGATTTAAATTCGCAAATCAATGGGCGTAGTCGGATACCAATATTAATATATTCGTAGGTACGTACTACGAATATAAGCAATGAATTGAAACGAAATTAAGTAACTGAAAAAAATAAACGGAACAAAAAAAGAGGACAATTTTGTAATACCCATGCTAATGAGGTTTGCTAGCGACCTCAGAGCAAAGTTATGCGCTAGCGACAATACTGTTAGCTCAGGAGCCGACAAATTGTCGCGTGCCGAACCAAATCAACGGTGCCTGTGACTCAAATTAACTTTCCGACGTCGCCATTACGAAGTTTACGCGCCTCGCCCAAGGAGCAACTTTTTCAATTAGGCCTTCGCGGTTACAGTATGAAGGCGCCACCCCAGAACCATGCCACCGCGCCGCCCCGTGAGAACATGACAAAAATCGCTCACCGCTTCGAAAGCTATGAAGTTGCTCTTATTTTCGGACCCATATTTCGTACCATAACTAATTGGTTTAGGGCATCCTTTACAGCAGTTACAATGCTGACACGTAGTTAGAAGGGAGCGTGAAAAAGCGTAGTCATCAGTTAAATATTGACACTGAAGTGATAGAGCAGCGTAAAGAAGCTTTAATAGGCAGTTTACAATACTGACACTGTAGTGAAAAAGCAGCACGAAGAAGTTTAGTCAGCTTTTAAGATGATGATACTTTAGTAAGAAAGAAGCCAGAAAAAGCGCAGTCAGTAGTTACAATACTAAGACTGTAAAGAGAAAGCAGCGCGAAAAAGCGTAGCCAGCAGTTACAATGCTGATACTGTAGTGAGAAAGCAGCGAGCAGAAGCGCAGTCAGTAGTTACAATACTAAGACTGTAGAGAGAAAGCAGCGCGAAAAAGCGTAGTCAGCAGTTACAGTCTTGATACTGTAGTTATAAAGCAGCCAGAAGAAGCGCAGTCAGTAGTTCCAATACTAAGACCGTAGAGAGAAAGCAGCGCGAAAAAGCGTAGTCAGCAGTTACAATGCTGATACTGCAGTGAGAAAGCAGCCAGAAGAAAAGCAGTCATTCGTTACAATACTAAGACTGTAGAGAGAAAGCAGCGCGAAAAAGCGTAGTCAGCAGTGCCATGCTGATACTGCAGTGAGAAAGCAGCCAGAAGAAAAGCAGTCATTAGTTACAATACTAAGACTCTAGAGATAAAGCCGCGCGAAAAATCGTAGTCAGCAGTTGCAATGCTGATACTGTAGTCAGAAAGCAGCTAGAAGAAGCGCAGTCATTAGTTACAATACTAAGACTGTAAGAGAGAAAGCAGCGCGAAAAAGCGTAGTCAGCAGTTACAATGCTGACAGTGAGACAGCAGCGTGAATAAAAGTAATCAACAACCGTTGTGAGATTCAGTTATAATAACAGCTTGAAGTTCAAACGAATATTATTATTTCGTTGTAACCGAAATGAAGAGATTTAGAAAATATTACGATGGATAGCTTACATTATCACCTACATTAGAAACGACTCGTTATACGTGGAAGGTTATTAAAATAGGATTGCTTGTTTATATTACAAGTCGCAAACGAGTTTCGCTTGGATGTTTTAAAATAATAACAATGTGAAAATAGTAGATAACTTTTGCTATTACCATTTGATAAATAAAACAACAATCTAGAAATATTTCACGCAACAAGCGAATGCGTGGCTGTCGAGAATTTGTCGGGAAATGTTTTTAAGGCGGGCCTTCCCTCTCAACTCCCTATACAAACGTGGAAAGTAGATCACGATCACATTTCTTATCGGAGATCCAAAATTTTACTCAAAACAGCTTTATTTAATGGAACTAGATGCTTGATGACCGTTACATTGAATAAATGTGTTTCGATTTTTTAAGTTACAAGGTCAAAAAGTTCGAATCTTGGCGTCCAGCAGTGTACGAAAACACGCCGACTGATTGACATACAATAACATTGGACGTGCATTACTAAATGATAATAACAAAACATCTAAATTTGAGTCTTCAAGCCTAGCTTTTTCCATGAAGATTCATAATCAATTTGGGATTAACTTTTAGCTATAAGTCGTATTGTAATATTTATTTTGTTAATCGAAATAAATCAAACACTATGCTTATTTACTGATTTGTGGACATTTTGCATCCTTCTCATCATGGGGCCTTTTGTTTTCTTTGAACCAGAAAAGAATGTGCACATAATACACAAGAACTAATCCACTGTATACTTTTTCACGTCCATGAAATAACGACTAAATATAATATATGTATTTAAAATACCGCCAGACATTATCAGTCTTAATTACATCCAAGATCTTGATAATGTTGTACAGCCGCCAAATAATGGCGAGCTTTCTTCGGGATCGTCAGAGCCAGTCACTACCCCCCTCCCGCTACCCTCCCCTGCCTCTGGCACAACGACGCCACTTCGTCGCCGAAAATGACCGGAAAATAGACGTCAGATAACACTTCTGCTGACAAGAAGGTTTCATTAAGGCTGCGTATGAAGCTAGACAAATTCCCGATTTCCCCCCTTCGCTCCGCTAGACGCCGAAGCGGCAGTGGCGCCGTGAATCTTAGGACAAAACTGAAATGAGATATTGTTAGAGCGACACCTATACGCCGTCGCGGGAATTTCGTGAAAGTTGTATCGATCCCGCGGCAAGTCGTCAATGATCATACAACCAATCACAAGGCTCGAGATCACCCGCCATATTATTTACATTGCTGCTAGAAAACAGCCACCATTTCGTGAGATCTCTACTTCATGAAAGGATTTACTATTTTCACATCGATCGTCAGTAGCTCGTTGGTGTAACGCGTGAGACGTCTTATCTACAGTTATTGTTCGATGGGGGTGTCGGTTCGAATCCTGTAGGTTACAAAACTTTTTTTTCTGGTTTTTTACTTTTTATTGTTATTGGTGTATAGTATATAATTATAGCGTAGGTTATACTTAATTGATTTACACATATAAAAAAATATTACATAATAATAGGTTTTGGTAAAAGTTTTTACCTGAGAAACAATTTTAAAAAGTATAAACGTAAAATAAAACAAAACAATAAAAAGTAAAATAACACTTTTAAAAAGGATAAACGTGAGACGATGGAGAAATAATTTCCATACAACGAGCGCGCAAAAAATTACGCCACGCGACTTACAACATTATATCGCCGTTCATAGCGCCCCGTAGCGCAGTGATGAAAACGGAGAAAAATCTAATTTTTTGTCTCCCAAATTGATAGGTAAACTGATAAAAAAAAGAATTATTTTTCAATAAACCTGATGGTCGTTACGTCATTCTTCATTAGTAGTGAGAGCCGAAACAAAGGCCAAATTCCTCCCGCGGCATAAGTGAAGTAAATTTACTTTTTTGTACTAAGCAGGTACCTACGTCGCTTATTCCAAGGAATGTGACAAGTAGTGTCGACACTTTTTTGGGTTCCGTACCCAAAGGGTGAAAACGGAACCCTATTACTAAGCCTCTGCTCTCCGTCCGTCCGTCCGTCCGTCTGTCACAGGGCTCTATCTCATGAACCGTAATAGGTAGGCAGCTGAAATTTTCACAGAGTGTGTATTTATTTTGCCGCTATAAAACAAATAGGTAAATTAAAAAAATATATAAAAGTTAAAGGGGGGCCCATACAAAAGAAACGTGATTTTTGGTGTTGATGGTACGGAACCCTTCGTGTGCGAGTCCGACTCGCACTTGGCCCGTTTTTTTAGTTCAATTTGCTCTTCTGTGGTCGCCTGGAACGCAGTATCCTCTATTTAGCTGCTATTTGCCGCGGCAGCGAGTGCCGCGTCTTTTGTCGTTTGAACATCTTTTGTTCGACGTTAGCGACGTTGTCGTCGTTGTTCGTCGTTGTTGATGTCGAAAACGGAACCCTATGCGCGCTCGTCGATTGTATCTCGTTCACTCGCGTCAGTCGCGCGGTCGCGCCGCGCCGAAGTGTCTTATAATATTTGGACGCTCGTCCGCTCCGCTGTAGCGCCACAGAGCAGCGCTGTGCAACAATCGAATAATGTAGATTTGTATTCGAATGAATCGAATAACGGGAACAATCGAATAATTCGATTGTTTTTATTCGCAATCGCCTATCGCTAGTCTACGACCAGTGTTTCCAATGATATAACGAAAACAAATTTTGACATGACAGACAGGTAGATCAGGTCGGGGCGTTTATATTGAGTGGTCGCTTGATGGGTCTACGATCAGTGTTTCCCATGATATAACGAAAACCAATTTTGACATGACAGACAGGTAGATCAGGTCGGGGCGTTTATTTTGAGTGGTCGCATGATGGGTCTAAGACCAGTGTTTCCCATGATATAACAAAAAACAATTTTGACATGAGAAACAGGTAGATTAGGTCGGGGCGTTTATTTTGAGTGGTCGCATGATGGGTCTACGACCAGTGTTTCCCATGATATAACGAAAACAAATTTTGACATGACAGACAGGTAGATCAGATCGGGGCGTTTATATTGAGTGGTCGCCTGATGGGTCTACGACCAGTGTTTTTCATGATATAACGAAAACAAATTTTGACATGACAGACGGGTAGAGGTCGGGACGTTTAATTTGAGTGGTCGCATCATGGGTCTACAACCAGTGTTTCCCATGATATAACGAAAACAAATTTTGACATGACAGACAGGTAGATCAGGTCGGGGCGTTTATTTTGAGTGGTCGCATGATGGGTCTACGACAAATGTTTCCCCAGATATAGCGAAAACATATTTGGTCATGACATGACATGTACAACACATGAAATTGAACTGAACCGTTCCTCCGAGATTAATATTGGAGTTTCTTTTCGTCATAGAATTTATTTTATTTTATTTTATTATATTTTTAATTTTTATTATTATTTTATTTTAGCTATTTGTTGTTATAACGGTAAAATAAATACACACTCCGTGAACATTTCAGCTGCCTACCTAAGGCCCTGTGACAGACGGACGGACGGACGGACAGCGGAGGCTTAGTAATAGGGTTTCGTTTTCACCCTTTGGGTACGGTACCCTAAAAACGAACCAACAAAACAAAACATATTATTTATGTCATTTATTCTTTTCACGGAGTTTTCCTTCTGTTCATGTTATTAATTATTCTGTGCCGCCGACAAAAACTACAAAAATCCGCCCGCCGAGCAGCACTATTACTTATTCTGTGGCCGAGCTATCTGCCAAGGTCATGTGACTTGTCCTGTTGCGACCCGTCCGCAATGGACGTACTGCAGACGCACGTTCCACGGGGAGGCGGATATTTGCGGCCGCCCCAATACTCGTAGTGCCCGCTAGGCTTGAGAAGGAGAATTTAGCATAATTGCGTAACGACAGTCGTGGCACAATGGTTTTAGTGTCGTATTTTTGCTGCGAAGTTGAGAACAACACATATCGAAGTTCGGTTCCTGGAAACATCACTTTTTTTATATTATAACAAATATTTTATTTATTTATGATATTTTTATTTATTTATATCTTGCTAACCGAACGTTACTAACCAGTGTCAATTATTTCGGCTTTAGACCTCAATAACATTTGATTGAAAATTATACAGCGCCATCTATGAAGTTCAGCTGATGCTCGTAGGAATTTGGTTCGGAACTTTGTTACTGTCGCGATCCCGAAAGCGATCTCCGCGTGCGGAGAGTCGTGCGGAGAGGCGTGCGCCCGCTTCGAAACATCGCAGCGGACTGAGGCTACCGAAATGGCGATAGATAGTCGCCAAGAGAACGAAAGGGAAAGGGATACTTTACGGTGCTCAGAAATTTTGTCGTAAGTCCAAAACTCATTTTTTCGATGCTTTGAATGAAAAATTGTGTCCAAATGCAACGATAATCATTCAAAAATTTGAAAATCATGCTGCAAATATAATGTGAGATTACTAGCACTGTAATTAATACCAATTCTGAGAAATAAAGCATAATGTAAAAAATCGACCTATTTTCGCGATTTTTTTCTATCGGGCCAATGTTATGCTATTGGAACAATAATCATTCAGATTAAGCGGATATAAGTGAAGTTTCATATAACGCAATTTTAGCATGATTAGTTCAATATTCTCTGAGAAATTAAGACAAAGCTAAGTGCGATTTAGCGTCATATGGAGCCTTAATACTAGTAGCTTCCGGGAATGCGCGTAAACATCGAGATCAATAATATATTAATTGAAATTTCCGTTCAATATTGTATGCATAAATAGGATTGAATCGTGAAAATACTGCGAGAATGGTTGACGATAGAATATATATGTATATAATTTATTGACAAAAGATCCGGCTGCATCAGCGTTAAAGCCCGGCAGAAAGTGTGATCAAAAGGGGCAGACAGACGCTCAACTTGCAAAAGTCTACAATCGAAACCTGCAGATAGATAAATTAATGTACATAATAAGCCAAAGGCGTAGAGTTCCCTAATCCGAAAGGGCCGTCTCCGCCAAAATTCACAAGAAAATATATGAGGAGCCGACGAACGTAAGCGGACTTGCACGCCTAAAATATTTCCAATTAAAAACCAGATCTATCATATTTAAAATAAATGTTTAAAAGTGACTCTTTCAGTAAGAAATGGATTTGTCCCACAAGCAGGTCATCTGCATTATTTAGTTTTTGACTTCTCCTGTAAAAAACTATAAGGGTTCCTTTTTTAACTACGGAACCCTAAAAAGCATCGGGGAGCGACAAGTCCGCTTTTGTCAAATATTATATTTAGTTCGACGGCTTACTGCGCTTATGAGGAGGCAGAAATCCAGTAGCTAGGTGCTGCATTTGTTTTATAATTCTACGACTTAAGTCGTGTACCTACACAGCACAGAATAATAAAAAATACCTCAAGTACGGATCGGATTAACCGGAAAAAATCACTAGTGAGACATTTTGAGGTATTCGTGCAATTTAGAAGCTTATAACTCTGAAATACCATGTACGACAAGGAAACAGTTTTCTGCAATTCATAATTTCATATTATGGTAGCTTAACTTCATTCAACGTTTTGGCTCGATAGTGCGTGAACATGGCTAAGACATGATTGCTTTATGCAAATGGCTTTTGTCGAAATGTTAATCCGACAGCAACGGCAGCTTAACTGTATCGACAGCTAGGTGAGTACCCCTACAAACGTGAACTGTTGACCGACAACAGATTACCGCCAACACACCGTGCTTGATTATGTTGACATGCTTTTGAACCCTTTCTAATGTTCAGGATACTTACACTTGCACACTGGCCTCTGCGGTAATAATTCGACACTTAAAGGGATTGTATTACTAAAGTGCTGATTATCTTGTGCTGGTATCGATTGCGAGATGGTAAGAAAGTTCCTTTAATGTAAGGATTAAGCAAATCAGTACTTCGTGGAAGAGACCCTAACTCAAATGCAAAGTTCAAAAGAAAGAATATTCCATAGCTTACAGGAGCCTTCTATCATCGATCAACGTGGAAACGGCAGAGAATGCACCCATTCACTGTCGACATTGAAAAAAAAAGGGGTAAACTATGTAATGGACGCACTCGGAAATGCTGAGGTATTTCCGGCCAAGCACAACACGGGTTTCTTAAAATATTGTGAAGCACCTAACCGACCTAACTTTTCGCAGCCCCCGTGAACTTTTGAAAGCCTATGGGCATCGTCGGGTACCTCTTATGTGAGGTACCTGACGTACGCCATAAACCGTGCGTAACATAAAAAACCGGCCAAGTGCGAGTCAGACTCGCACACGAAGGGTTCCGTACCATCGTACAAGATTTAACACAAAAAAACATGTTTTTCGTATGGGGGTCCCCTTTAATTATATATTTTTTTATTTTACCTATTTGTTATTATAGCGCGGCAAAATTAATTTACACTCTGTGCAAATTTCAGCTGCCTACCTATTACGGTTCATAAGATACAGCCCTGTGAAAGACGGACGGACGGACATCGCCATTTTGTTTAATTCCTAGAGTAGTCTAGTACCGACTTTATCAGTAGTATTTTTGACAACAAGAAATACCAAGTAATAGCTATGGTATCAATGTTTAAAACTCATGCAGAAATGATCTGTTTCCCAGAGTACTTGCGTATTACTTTCACTTCGTGTCGCTAAGCTGCACGGCTTTAGTTGCAAAGATCTTTTGAAAGCTAAGAGCCCCTACTTGAGATACACTCTCATCAAAGGACATTCGCGTTTCGCCCGGTGTTCAGTCAGGTGGCAAGTACGTGCGATAATGAGCGCGCTGCTAATGAAGGCAAAACGCAGCGAACGGCGGGGTCGGTTAGCGTCATTGTACTGTTTACTCCACTGTTCATTTAGCTAGATAATCAAGCTGGACACCATCAAGTTGGATATTTAGTCGACATAGTTTGGGCGACTACAGTCTGTCCAACCTATTATTTTATTTATTTATATGGAAAAATCAACAGCTTACATAGCCCTTAAACCCTACCCATATTTTTTGACGTCATTAACCCTACCCAGGGGTCTAATAGACCCCAAAATGTGATTCGTTTTTTATGCTAAAAAAAAGTATTATTTAAGTTTTACGAAAAGCTAATCATTTATTTAGTTATTCTTTATTTATTTTACGAGCAGAAATATCATTATTATTAGAAATTATATAGGTACGACACAGAATTGTCAAACAAATGCGTTTTTTACAGGAGGTGCAGGTCACACTTGTTTTCGGGTCCTTGGCGTGCGGCCAGAAAGTACAGCGTTAATTTCCAAAAGGTTGAGGAGCTCCTCTTTCGAATAGGTGTATTTTTTGCAGAATTTCGCCAATGGTCTGCTGTAGCGACACCGACAAAGTTGGCCATTGAAATCTCTTCCCGTTCAGGACGAATGAGGTCCGTCACTAGAGACTTCGGGAACTATTTACGCTTCTGGCACTGATTGGTGGCGAATTTGAGTTGAATTGCTGCATTCATACCTACAGCCGTATGTTAGGTCAGGCCGAGGTATGTTAAAGTGGTGTGTGTGATAGACTAGGAGGTCGCGACAAAAATGGTAACGATAACGTAAATGGCTGAAACTGGGTTCACGGGATAAAGTACAACCCTCTCAAGCTAAATGTGTCTGCCTGTTCCAAGTGGTTGCGTTACTTAGATAAGGCGCCTGAAAAAGTAGTTATGGTGACAAAAAATACATATGATAAGGTAAATGGATGCAAATGACGAAGCATGAAAGTATCAATACATACTTGCCTAGCAATACAAAAACTGAACAAATCTTTGGCTGAATTTAGTAGTTTACAGATATAACTTTAGGTATATTTAAGTATTTAATTAAGTAACCGTCTGGTTATTGTTGTATAATTAATAGGTATCAATGTTTCCAGATAATCAGTATAATCATCAGCAGGTACATACCAGCATCTATTTTATATAGCCAATCTAGAAAAAGCAACCACTTGGCACGGGCAGACCGACATATTTAGCATCAGAGGGTTGGTCTCTAACATATGAACCCAGATTCAGCCATTTACCTTATCGTGACCAAAAATGTCGTGACCTCCCGGAATATGATGTGTGGCAGCTTGAGTACGAATCGATTAATGATGTCCTAATGCGTTACCGATTCTATTTCTTATTACAATCACTTTAATCCACAAATCATCTGAAAGCAGCCTCTTGCAACTATGCATTGAGTTTTTTTGTCTATGGTTTTGACAATCATGTAAATAAATTTTTTAGGTTTATTATGCTGATGACTAGTAATTACTGTATATTTCCTGTATTTAGGACTGTGTGCCTCAATAAAACATTTTATTATTATTATTATTATTATTATTTAAATTATTTAGTAAGTTGGACGATGGTACACACCAGTAATTGTAAGCTGTACGCATGTTTAAGTAAATTTTGTCATCATCGATAACAGTGCACTATTCCAATAGTGTAAAAAATACAAAGACCAAAGCAAAACCGTAAATAATAATCGATGTCGCCACAGAATGTACCGTATAAATGACCGCCAATTTGGGATCAAAGCGCCCTCGACTGCGTCAACACTGAAGGACACCTTTGCTACTTTGAAAACTTTCTAGACAAAGCATAATGAGATTCTAACTCGTATTTTACGGATTTGCTACGGTGACTTTCAAGTTTAAGTCTAGCCTGCTATACTAAAGTAAAAAACAGCATTACAAGGCATAATCATTTTATTCGTAATTCCGTTTTTTTATGTTTATGTCTACTCTTTATAAAGAATTGAACCCCATGGTGCGGCGTCCTGAGACACGAGACTTACGAATCGTTTCAAAATTGACTTTAGTCTTAAGAGGATAATGATGTGGTCAAATTCCATACAACGGCTCATTCCTGTTTCTCCAGTCAAACTAAGCAATATTTTTCTGAAAATGTCTACATTAAATAAATCAACTGAGAACTACGTCCGTACATTTTAGTTTTTTTATATAACTTACTTTAAATCTATGACTATATACGGCTTTTTTTATTTGTTTACAAATGTTTGAGGCGTGTATTACGGACATAAGTAGATTTGTCAACAAATTACAAAACGTACGGACGCAGCTCTCAGTTGATTTATTGAATATTGAAAATTTCAGAAAAATATTTCTCATTTTGACAGAGGAAACATCACTGCATAAAACTCGATCACCTCATTATCCTCTTAACCGGATGAACATTTCCTATCAAATTGAGCCTGCAACAGAGTTTTCAATAGAATGCTATGGAGGCCTTCGTTATTCGGGCAACATCAAATGCGTAATGAAGTTTAAATTTGTATTGATAAACGGTAAACACCGGAACTAAACTGAATTCGCAAATTAAATAATTACTTTTGGTCTATTGACCATGATTAAATGTACATTGGTATTCAATATCAATGACAAGTATAATGATTACGACGCTTATGATAAGAAGTAATGACGGTATAATATTCTTAAACGTATCCATCACATACTTAATCATACATGATAAAATATGGTTCGGAATCCACGTAAAACTGTAGGTCCCTTTCCCTACTAGGTGGAAAACATGGCGACGCGGCAATAAAAAATTGTCCGTGTTTCCCATCCAGTTCAAAGTAGCCGTGCTCATAAAAGGAAGGTCCTGGAAGTATTTTTGTCCTATCAGTCCTTCGGGAATGTGGTGTATTGGGTTAATATCATAACGGTAGTTGACGGATGGTATTACCCATCCATGTCAGGTTGCATAAAAAAAATGCAGGTGTGCTTGTGAGTTGGCTACAGTATAGAAGTGCATTTATCGCTGCAATTAATAATTCATAAAATTATGTTTCGGGTAAGTATATCATTTCCGTAACATGACATTATCCAGAGCAAATAAATGGTTGCATTTTACCTTCCGATTTTACAATTGAAACGCGTCAGAAACAGGAGCAAACTTTTTTCAACATCAAATCATGACCGACTTTATTTTCTTAAATATATTTTCAAATCCTAGAAGCGTATATTTTCGTAAAATAGTTTTTGTAGTAAATTACTGAGTTGAAAGCAATTTGGTTCCGTATACTTAATAATTCAATGTGTTTCATAATAAGCAATAAATATTTCAGTAAATAAAAATATTTGAAACATTTAAAAAAATAGACTGCTGTTAGCATAATTTAAGACCTTTAGAAATTAAATAAGAAATAGCTTTACTCTTTTTGTATGGGTTGACACGAAAAATATACCGCCTAAACGAATTGTCAAAATATAAAAATTTACATTTTTTCATTAAAAATTGTCTAAATATAAAACAGAACTGCTTTTTAGGTATTTCATACCTCGGTATTTCATTCAAGCTGGCACCGCTTTTATAGTCCATATAAGAATGGTCCTCGTCCTTTTGCAAAATTCTCATAAAGGTTTCCTTTGGGAGAAAAACTGTTCCAACATACGTTTCAATTGGAAAAAAATGTTCTAACTTCTCACATAGATTTTCCGCCACACGGTTAGTGTATATCAGCCCAATGAATGAGTTGCTTGGCCGCCGCCGCGCCGCCGCGCCTCTCCGAATCCGCTGCTTCGCTGCATACTAGAAGGCGAGCCGGCATGTTTCCACTTTCGGTACATGGCATATTTGTATGGTGTAACCGAAAAGTAACTTTGGGATTTTCGTAGCTGGAGGTGGTGGAAACGGGCATAAGCAAAACAATCTAATGTCTTACATATATGAACTGTTTTTTCGTCGTCGACTATTTTATAGAAACACAGATGCGGCCAAATTAGAAATTTGAGAGTTTTCAGACAGAGTTTTCCTACAAAATAGAATTTTGATCTGAAGTTTTACCTATTTCTTAAGCTTGCATATATTAGTATAGTTCTTACATCTCACCCAGATAACTGATAACAATGATTAACAATAACAAAACAATTTCTCTAAAAACATTATTCCTGTTTTTAGAGAAATAACGAAACGGTAAAAGTGGCTGTTTTCATTGTACTGCGTGCTGAACCTAAAAGATGCATTAATGTATAATTAAAAAATAAGGTACCTTCATTGGAACCCAATCCTACAGCAGTAGGGGCGTCGAGAAACTGTTTCCATGCTGGCAGCGACACAACGTGACGAGAGACGAGCGAATACAAGAAATGCGTCCGGTAAGGCATTGGAAGTTATTGACATTGTATCGTGTGAATATCACCCTGTTTGCGTACATTATTTCATTGTAATTAATTGTAAAGAGTAAACGGTAGGAACCCTTGTCTAGAGGTTAGAGGTGTCTAGAGGCTAAAATAAAATTTCATTAAATCATGTGTGGGTGTTACAGTGTTACTTAAACAACTTTTCGGTATCTCCACAAGATTGCCAGCTATGAATTACGAACATTAAATAGGACCTGTATATAGCTCTATTACAGCTTTACTCTTCGTGAGAGCCCATGCACACGATTTCAGCGCCACACCGGTTTTTTTCATCGAAGTTTCAATTTAAATTACTTAATTTCCTCCATTGTGTGTACATTACACACTCGTATTCGTCCAACATGTTTTTTAATATTTTGAAATTACCTCTGAAAAATAACTTAAAAGAAACTTCGCCGGTGTGTGAGCGAGTGCCACTGATTAAGTTCAACTGGGGTGCGTGGCGTGGCGCCCGTGGCGTTTACACGATGGGCACTAGCGCACTGAGCATTAACTACTTACTCCGCATCGTGTGCAAGGGCCTTTTGGGCGACACAACTCCGTTGGCTATTGTACATGGGCCTCACTATCACATTCACACTATGATGCTTTTGAGATTACCGTGGTCGTTAGACATGTTTGAAAAATGTTACGGCTTTTCACGCGGCAGGAAGAGACATTCTCCGACACGACAATGATTGGCTCGAAACGTCGGAGAATGTCTCTTCCTGCCGCGTGAAAAGCCGTAATATTTTTCAAACATTCGCACTCATTCAATTTAGTGCAATGTACACGCTGCGGCTTAGAACAATGTGGTAGACACGAATTTATTGATATTATCTGTGGTAAGTATTGATTTTAATGATTCTTCTTCATTACAAAAGGATAATGGGTCATCGAGTTCCATACAATGGCTCGTGCCTAGTTCCTTAATCAAATTAAGAAAACAAATCTAAAATTTTGCACATTAAGTAAATGAACTAAGAGCTACGGCTGTACATTTTTGATAACTTATGTTATATTCAAGATATATAAGCCTCTAAAGATGTGTATCAAAATGTTTAAGCGCGTATAACATGGGTACAAGTTATGTTATAAAAAAGTCTAAAGGTGCTAAAAATGCTATTACTTGCCATGCCTGACATGAATTGTATTCCACCTGACTACAACCAGACACAAGTCCTCTTCACTCAAAGTCGCCGCTCGTTGCTCACCGCTCGACAATCCTTAACAAACGGACCTCTGTCAATTTAGCAAATTAGACTGGAGGGAGAGGTCAGACCAGGTATGAGATTATGAATATTTAAACCTGAAGCTCTCAAGCATCCACTCGGAAGGGCCACTCCGCAATGCGGTGTGGCCCAACTCAGTCCAAGCTCAATTTATACAATCATACGAGCATACGCCATCACATAATAATAATTCACACAATCAAACAATACTATCTCATCACAAACATACCACCCAATAGCTTACTTCGGCGTCGTAAAATCAAGTTCAGCAAAGATACCCGTGGATTGTTCTCGGCAAATTAACTATTCCAACTGGTTTAAGGTACATACATATATTATAGGCCGCTCCCCTGTGCCGTTCTATCCTCTGAATTCCGGTTCTTAACGAACCTTCGTCTTTATTTCTTAAGACAAAGAAAAGTGAAGTATTTTATTTAAATAGTATCAGCAATTCAATAAGATATATTATTTTGTGTCTTTTCTATTACAAAACTACCTAGTAGCGTCGCCTTTACATAAATAGGCATTTTTTTAAGAAACGCTACGCTATTAGCCTAGCCAGTCTGTTGCAATACGTAAACGCAAACAGGATTTGCTATATTAGGCGCAGATTGCTCTGGTTTAGAGATTTTTGGTACGCTGTTGGATTTTACACCTCCACACCCACACGAATGATTGTTTGCCCAACCAGGAGTTTAAAAAAATCGGCCAAGTGCGAGTCGGACTCGCACACGAAGGGTTCACTACCATCGTACAAGATTGAACACTAACAAATCACTTTTTTTGTATGGAAGCCCCCTTAATTTTTTATATTTTTTTTATTTCACCATTTGTTGTTATAGCGGCAAAATAAATACACACTCTGTGAAAATTTCAGCTGCCTATCTATTACGGTTCATGAGATACAGCCCTGTGACAGACGGACGGACGGACGGACGGACAGCGGAGGCTTAGTAATAGGGTTCCGTTTTCACCCTTTGGATACGGAACCCTAAAAACGTTTTTTCATCGCTGGGACCTTCATATGGTGCTTGTTTTTTTTTTTGCCGGAACGTAAGAACGCAAATCACCGCTGGCTTGGAGTCACCGAGCCACAGAAGGTTTGTGGGGTCGCTCAGTCTGTTCTACAGGTACTACCATGGACGTTGCTCTGTGGAACTTGCATCCCTCATTCCTACCCATCCTACCTATATCCGGAGCACCCGCCGCAGAGAATCAGAGCACCCCCTTGTGGTTGACATTGGGCTCTTGAGAACGAACCGTTTCTCAAACTCATTTCTCTGCCGCACCGCCAGGATATGGAACTGTCTACCGGCGGATGCCTTTTCTCATACCTATAACCTGGGAGTCTTCAAACGTAATTTGAATAAGCTTGATAGCCTAGCCATAGTCCGCAAATCCGCTGGCATGGCGCCTCGCTGAGCGTGGTTTCGCGAGGCGAGGTGTTTTTGGCTTTTCTGAGCACCTTTGGTCCTCAGCACAGCCACCCATACCGGTTTTTCATAAAAAAAGAGCATATTATCACGTCAGAGGAGGCAAAAGGGAAATACAACACGTGTGCAAGCAAACAACTCCAAACCGGTTTGCACAGCTGACATGTAACCTTAGAATGTAGCGCCGCATAACGCGCTGGCGAGTGGCATGCTAGTAACGGAATACCTGGGGACCCGTGCCGGGAGACAAAGCAGCCGGGTCTCGCGAGATTGACGCCCCGCACCAGCAGCGGGTCTCCTTCAATTGAATTGATTTAATTTCCGTTCAGCTTGTCCCATTTCCCATTTACCACCTATCACTATTACTACTTGGCGCGTACATTGAGCTGTGCTGCGCGCGAAGTTGACTCCTCGAGACATAACAGCCCCGGGTGATCGAATTTTGCGACTTTTTCTTTTTTCATGTTTCAACTGATTTGGAACCATTATTTAATTATTATTTTGACTTGTACTGGTATAACATTATCGCCAGAAAACAGCAGTAAACATAGTTACTGACAGATTGCCACGCTGGGCGTTTGAGCTGGGAAGTGCGAGCATAAGTTGTAAGTCGAATAATTTAATTATCTGCAACCAATCACATAACACATACATTTTTTGTAATAAACATTTAAATTTACGAACCTGTATTCGCCCACTGCTCTACAAGAAACATACGAGTTCCTTGTTGGTTTATTTATATGTGTTTTGTTTTTTAAGTAATTATTTTATGATTGAAATTTAAATAATAATAATGCTTCTGACTCCGTCAACGCGTATGGTTTTTTTTTTTTTTAGTTTGTCTTCATATGTTATGCTTCTAATGTTATTCTAAGGATTAAGTCCAATGAGAACCTGTCAGAATTCACCAGGTACGATTTGTTTTTGGAACTGTGAGATGTTTGTTAATACAATAGTAGTTGTTGTTGAGTGTTTCATAGCATCGTATTAACGGATCCCTAGGCGAATCTTTTAGGTTTGATTACCGAGACACCTGCTCAATGAGCTATGTGCAACTCACTACACCTTTTCGTGACTACAATACTCACGAATAAAATCACATCAAAATGCTAAAATATTTAACCCGCAACAGCTAACAAACACCCGGTTGATTAAAACAAACAACTAGCCCACCTTTTTCCGAACTACACTCCTTCTCGAACGGGGATATCCTCCAATATCACGCAATAGCAAATGTACTGGAGATTATGAACTTAGAAAAACTGATAATTTTATGTATTTAATGGATACGACATGACCGTGATGTCGGAAGCAGTATGCTTCCGACGAATGTCACGACCATGCTTCAAATGTAGATGTCGCTGAAACTCAAATTAAAGAAATTCAGATTTATAAATGTCAGTTAATATTCTGAAATTATGATCGTTATCCTTCGTTAGGTGGGAAATAAACTTTGGAAATTGAAATCAAATACGTGGCATTTACTAAATCGAGCGAAAAAGAAGCCAGAATGCCTAGCTGGGTTATTTAAAACTTATAACCAACACATTTTAATGAAATATTGGAATCACTGTAAAAAATTTTTATCTGTTGCGATATTTTTATATCACACTTAAATTTTGAAAAATACAACTTAGAGTAACAGAGCCACTGAGAATATACCGTCTTACTTCTCTGTCGCCAATTTCTGGCGACGTCGAGCCGTTGCAACTCAGACGTCTCGGACCTAGGACGCCGCGCGGCTCGGTTGTATATTACCTCGCTATTCTTCATCGGGCGATCTACTTACTACAGTTTATCGCTTATAATAGGTCCGGTGTGCATTAACGTTAAGTTTGTTTAAAAAAAACAATAGCCTTGATTTAATCTAATAAGTGGAGTAGAGACCAAGCCGCACGGCGTTTGACCCGCGCGGCGCCTGAGAATTACGCGATGGAGATGTGAATCCCAAATATAACATTAAATGATAAACTTTCGACTAACACGGGAATCATAAGTAGATGAACTTATTTGATTCCGTAAATATTATTATTTTAGTTGAAACGCCACAAAACATTAAGAATACCTTAAGTTTAGCTCTCTGGCTCGTAGATACGGGAACAGAAAAATCATTATTTCCAAAAAACATGTATTAGAACCCAGAATACTATAGAACGTATGATATGTAATAAGAACTAAATTATTATGAATTATATGCATTTACATATATATGATGATGGGAATTCGCGAGAGAATTCGCAAGCTGTCCGCCGTGAAATCCCTTCGTGTCAGGCTTCGTGTCGATAATACAATACGACCCGAGGCTAGACCTCGCTAAATACTAGATAAACAAGAAGGGAATGTCTCCCCTTTTCGCTCAGAAAATATTTGGCGAGCCCTTTCGTGACGGGAACCTCAAGAAACAGCCTCAGTAAAACTTAAAAAATTAGCATTGAGCGAGGTGAACTGAAATAGTTATGTTTGTGATGGTAATTAAAAACATTAAGGGTCTCTTCCACCAAGTAGTGATTAGCTTAATCCTCACATTAAAGGGCCTTTGTTATCATCTCGCAATCGATATCAGTATAAGATAATCAGCCATTTAATAATGAATACCCTTTAAGTGTCGATTAATATAAATCAGCACTTCGTGAAAGCCAGGCTAAGCGATACAAGAAAACAGAACTATACAAAGGCCGACTTTCTACTCAGAGTTATTAATTTCAATTAACACTTGCGGTGATGGGGGCTGATTGATCGAATGAAGTAAAACATTTTTAGGGTTCCGTACCCAAAGGGAGAAAACGGAACCCTATTACTAAGCCTCCGCTGTCCGTCCGTCCGTCCGTCCGTCTGTCCGTCCGTCTGTCACAGGGCTGTATCTCATGAACCGTAATAGGTAAGCAGCTGAAATTTTCACAGAGCGTGTATTTATTTATTTGCCGCTATAACAACAAATAGGTAAAATAAAAAAATAATAAAAATTAAAGGGGGGTCCCATACAAAAAAGGTGTTTTTTTTTAGTTAAATCTTGTACTATGGTACGGAACCCTTCGTGTGCGAGCCCGACTCGCACTTGGCCGGTTTTTTAGTTATTATATCTCATTACTAATCAACAATTAATTCAAACTAATTTGCCTACTCTACACAGTGCAACACATAATTAAGGTGGTTCCGAACGTGTCCCGCCCATACAAAGTATCTTGTAGACTCTACACCAAAATTAATAGAATTTGAGGCAATCGTTGGGAAATCGTTTTCAAAAATTCAGGTTCATTGGTTTTGTATTTGTATAAGCCATCATATTTTTAACCGACTTCAAAAAAGGAGAAGGTTATCAATTCGTTTGTATGTTTTTTTTGTTTTTTTTATACCGTTAGTAAGCGCTTCAAAAAATGCGCACTCTAACTGTATAATAGGATGTTTTTGTAGTTAAATCTTGTACCATGGTACGGAACCCTTCGTGTGCGAGCCCGACTCGCACTTGGCCGGTTTTGTAGTTATTATATCTCATTACTACGCAACAATTTATTCAAACTAATTTGCCTACTCTACACAGTGCAACACACGTTGCACTGTGTAGAGTACCTTAAAGGACATAATTGGCGTCTTGACAAATAAACATAATATTTAATTCAGAATATTTATTTGTGGAATAAAACTAAAAACCAACACACAAGACATGTGCGGCTTGTTTAATATTGTGGCTTTAACGAAAAGTCTACCATAAAGCGATACAGACAGACATTATAGCGAGACATACATGTATACTGGTTTTACTTACGGAGTCCTAAAACAAAATAAATAAATTATCCTTTCGAGAATTTACAAAATTAGTGGAAACGTCAGTTGTAACAACCGCCCTGGCAACACTGAGTATTCCCGAAACAGGGCTAATGAGTAGCGGACAAACAGAACGAGGTGAGCACCAGCCTGGAGTCTGGTGCGAGGGGCCGGCAGGGAAGCGGTGGGGGGAGGGTGTCGTGTTTGCTTTGGGACTGACAGTTTTGTCTAATTGGTGCTGCTCAGTTAAAGTTGGTAATGTCCACACATTAATTGGATGTCGGCTTACACTTGTATGCCACTCTATGTGTACTCAACAGTTACGTCCGAAGCGGATTTCGTACGGTATTTTTGGTTAAGAGTTGAGAACATTTTTTTTATTTGCGTAACAAACAGTCGATACAAATTTGCCGCAAACTGACGACCGAATGTACGATGGAAAAACCACGGGTAGAATTCTACCTTACGCAGACTTTTTGGTTAGAGTTGAAAACATTTTTTTTTTTTTCGTTAACAATCACTCGATACAAATTTGCCGCAAACTGACGAACGAATGTACGATAGCAAATCTGCAGGTAAAATTCTACTTTACGCAGACTATCAAGTATCCACCCAGTCGAATTTTGCTGTGCACGTGAAAGCAAGCCCCTGGCATGGGACCAAATTCATAAATATGACATTTTAAATAAATTTAATGTCAATAAAGGTGACATTTTAAACGTTGAAGAACCTTAAAAACAGTTGAATCAAACAGAGATATATCCGGCATGTCTGGAAAGAACATACATTGAGCTATTTTACTAAGAATGTGTTTTCAGAGCTTTCTTACTGCAGTCTATTCTAAATAATACTAAATCCAGTTTATTTATATTGGAACTAAGCTATAAGGGTCGCTCGCTAGTAGTCCGACAAAATTAAGGCGCTAGGACTAGCCAACTACTCGCGCCATACAAATGCACTTTTTAACAAATGTAATAATATGTAGTGAAACGCTTCAGCAAATCCAAATAGAACTCCAGACTGATAATGGATTGTTAATATTTTTTTATTCCATCATTTATTTAAATAAAAATAAAAATGAAAAAGTTGATTTTTCTCATTAGAAATCTGAAAGTAATTCGATTTCTAGATATAAGCAAAAACAGCATATATGCATAAACAAAAATTTCCATTTGGTTTTAGATTTCTACATTTAGTCAAAAAAGTTCGGAAATGGACACCGTTTCCGCAATGTATTTTGCATAGAAAAAGGAAACATACATTAACGAAAATAGGTTGATTCCTAGACAAGGAATCATATATTGTAAGAATGACACTTATAATCGTCAGACTTAGTTAGTTAACTTGGGGTGCCTCGTCTAACTTTGCGATTTGGCTAGTACCAGGGCCTTAACATTCAACAGCCTGTGACCTCCCTGGCCCCAGGCGACCGCAATCTAAACTCTATTCAAACTAACCGATATCATAAGTTGAACTAATGTCAGCTGAAACTTAACCTGTATTCGGGTGGTCCTTACACTTCGTCTGTAAGTGAATTTACTGCATTGGAGTATCTAATATTTCCATTGTTAAGAACTTGATGTCATATTATGCGAACATGAAGCGTATGAACATACCTACGCGGCGAGTTTCAATGTGTCGCGCGCCCTGCAATTTCAGAGTATGCGCTTCATATCTCTCTCTGAATGGGCACTGCGGATTTGGGATGCGCTACGTATTCCCACGCTAACATCCATGAAGAAATAAAAGGACTAGAGCCACAAATACAGATTGTATTTCAATGTTGTCTTTTACAGAGCTTAATAAGTGAATCGAATACTAAGTTTATTCGCAAAAAAAAACGGTGGTATGAGTGGACAAAAAACTATCAAAATACGTCCAAAAGAGTTTGATGACCAAATACGAGTGATTGCGCAGATAATCATAGACATGCCACATTGTATGCCATTGTAAAGTATTATTTCATCATATTAGTTAGTTCTTAAATCGAGGATGAGCCCTTCCAAAAGCAAAACGTACGACTTTGTCATGTGGAGCAAATAAATCAAAATACTTACATAAATGCTTTTTGTAATGCAACGATGATATTTATTTTGAGACTAGTCTAAACTTTTAAAGGTCACGCCATTTCACCTGTGGAGGTTGAAAGAAGGAGGCAGTGCTTTTTCATTGCGCTTCCTAACCTCAGAACTAAATAATATTAAAAAAGCTCCTGCACACAAGTCAGAAAATTAAAAAAAATTGCCGATCAGAGGATTCTGCGCCGGACACACCTGGATTTGTTTCTAATTGGCATGCACGTAATTTACCTGCTTATTTCTTTCTTTTGTAGTGTAGAAATGTGTTTATTAGGGATTTAGTGGTCCGGAACCCATATGAAACTGTAAATAACGTTGTCTTCCATAGAGGATATGCAAATAGTAAAGCGAGAGGATAATATTTCTGTCGTTGTGTTGATACTTGCAATACATATTTCAGTTAAAGTATCTTCCAGAAAATGTCGATAACGGTGATATCCGCTCGTCTATTGCATACCTCCAGAGAACTTATAGCTTTATCAACTGAGCGCACTATAAGGAACGGTTTTGCAGTCTAAGAGTGTCTTGGGACGTGCTTGCGAAGCTGCACGTTCTGTTATGCTCTGAACACGTCGATAATAAACTTTTGGTAAAGACGACGTCAAAATTTACATTTCCTTGCGGCCATTTCGTTCGTTGAGAGTAAATGAAACGAATCAAATCGAAGGGCAAATAACCTACAACATTAATATCCGACACGAAAAATAAGACTTATCCTAAGTAAACGCTTGTACCATCGATTGATCATTACTTAGTGGCGTAAGTAGATAGCCCACCGCCATAGTGACGAAAGTTTCATAAAATATGTTTTAAGCAAGCTGACCCTCTATTGCAATAAACGTAAATAATGATTTTAACTTCCATTCAATCGATCACAACAAAAAGAGTGTTTACACCAAGAGATCGCGCTGCTATCAGGCTCACTGCTTTAAATCTATTAAACAGTCATTTGATTTTATGAGTTGTCAAAAGGAATGTGATATGTATGTATGTATAATCGACCGCGAAGCAAGGACACATTAATTTAAGAAAAAGCCCAGTAAAAAGAACTACTTTACGAATATACTGCAAGGCTGGACCCGAACCAGCAAAACTTTGGAATACGCGACGTACCTTCTTAGTACGAAAAAGCATATTTACATAATGTGTGCATCGATTCAAAATTTTGTATTTTCCAACATTGAAACAAAATTGTATATTAATCTATGAATAAATCCTATGTTTGTACAGCGCTATGTATTGGCCATATCGCTAGTTCTAAGTACGAAAGTAGCGACACCCTATTTCCATAGCCGTAAACGTGTATCCATGTAGTTGCGCCATCAATTTTTCGTCCCTTCGGCATTGACCTATTGGTGAAACATCTAGGTCTTCATTAATGTGTGCTCGTATCTTCTTAACTCAAGAAAACACTCACCCTTCCATCGAATGATAGGCATCATGAAATTTATATTTTAAAATAAGAGCCCCTCAAAGATCCATTTCCAAAACGGTCGCGTCGTAACAAATTAGCAACAAATTAAGAACTTTTCAACTTATCTGGAAATCATGAGGGCCAATACTTACAAAATAAATTTTCAAGTTGGATTTTAAAATACTTCCCTTGCCACCGAGGAGAGAACAAAGTTTAATCCACACGCGAATTTTCTTTCGCCAGTTCCGAGGAGTGTAAAAATTCCGGTGCCAGTTCGTTAAATATTAAAATTTCTCGTATTCTGAAGAATGTTTGTAAGGACTTGTTCTTTTAGCGTCTGCTTCTGGGACCAGTCTAAAGAGGTACCAAGATCTATCACGTTTAGATAGAGATAAAGGCGTAAAGAAAAAACTTTAAAAATATACAAGGTGTTAATGCCATAAAGAGGTTACTAACTAACCACACCACAAAGATCTCACAGAAATACATGCGATATCACCTATTTATGATTAGACTTTTTATGATGTAACTGGACATTGATAGCTAATACCACACCTACTGTCACATTGAATTGACCGTGAAGCAAGGACACATTAATTGAAGAAAGCGAGCTGTAAAAATAACTCCTTTATGAATATACTGCAAGGCTGGACTTGAACCTGCAAACATACTTTTTACTGGCTAGGACTGGCCCCACAATCTGATTACAAATACTATTCTGGTGACGATAGCAATAAGTTTGAACGTTCAAGCTTTGCAGTCAATGACCGGAACGCAGGTAAATTGTTAAATCAATGTATGTTTTATCTTCAACACTTCAAGCTTACGGGAGGAGAGATTGTGGGAGAGTTCCATATTGGTATAGAGCGGTGGCGAAATTGGTAGACGCGATGCCCGCGAAAGGCATGTTTGCTAGTTGAAGTCGAACCTGGCAGTATATTAATAAAGTAGCCATTTTTACAACTCTATTATTTTAATTAATGAATCCTTGCTTCACGGTCGATTGTACATACATATCACAATACAAATACACATAAACAAAGCTACGTACTTGTTTTATTACGATTTTTTTAAATTACTGTCATATTAGCCGAAACACCACCGGAAATAGGTGCCATGCCAAAACGGATAGAGTGAATTGGATAGAAAACAAGGACAGTTTTCATAACCACTTCGACCATCGTTCATTCAATCCGATGGGCAGGCACTAGCTCTAAATAAGTAATGATCCACAGTTTTACTTAGAATCGGAATCACGAACTATAGGTAACTGCTTTATACACATTTACAAACAAATAAAAATATATTTCATTCCACGAATTATTGATAATTTACAACAAAAATCATTATTTTTAGTCTTACTTAGATAATAATAATAATATTCTTTATTGCTTCCATACGCAATGCAACCATACGCAGGGCGGACTTATTGCCTAAAGTCAATATCTTCCAATCAACCCGATAATGGGACAAAAATATACAGGTAGCAACAAAAAGAAAAGTATCCTAAGATTTTATATTGTGCACTATTTATTGATACTTCAAAATAATTATGTAGAAGAAGGTGTCTGCAGACAAAAGTCAGCTAGAAAAATATGTATATTAACAGTTCAAAAAAAAAAAAAATTTTACAAAATACATACATTAAATAGACCAGATACAATTATTTTATTTTATATTAAATATATGTTACATTATATTCAAACATAAATATTTACAATATAAAACATAACTCATTTTGCAAGGTAGTATGATTTAATGTTTTTTTTGAAAATATCCAGAGAGGCTGAGCTCCTGATTTCAAGTGGTAATTGATTCCATAGTCGGGCTGCATTAACTGCAAATGAATCCGTAAAGCAGGTAGAATTATGTGACTGTATCCGTAGAAGAAGGTTACCAATTGAATCTATACAAGAAATTGAATCTATCCAGGTATGTGGGAGCACGTGGGTTGTTGAAGACTGTGTAAAGCACAGAAAGGACATGTGATTGATGTCGATTGTCGAAGAATTGTCGTAGATCATTTCATTAAAAAAAACACTATACATGACTTACGTTGCTTTTACATGTAATGAGCTGACGATCGTGCGTGTTATAAGTTCAGTACCTGAAACAAAAATATCAGGGGTACAGTCAGGGTTTTTGGAGCAGGTACTAGTGAACATTTCTTATTTCCCTTATGTCGCTGTAAATAGAAATTCGAAAAAAGAGAAAAAAATATTGGTTAATTTTTTATTTTTGGTGTAATTGGGAACTGAGAGATGAGGTGTAATGTGTATTATAAATAAATTTACTTCCTCGAATCTGCATTTTCCTGCTTCGAAACCTGACTTGGATTCCGAATAAAATGTAATTAATGTTATTGAAATTAATACAATTAGATAAAAGGGAAACATGGGGTTGGACTATTAACATTCTAAACCAAGCACGTTAGTAAAAAATTGAAAATAAACTTCACTGCTGTCTCTAGGTATTGAACCTAGCCAGCCGTGCCAATATACCAGGAAGGTCCTGGCAACGTGTTCCTTTGAATGCGTTGTGCTAGGCTTATATCACGTCAGTATGGGTCCATCCACGTCCAACCTAGTTCCGTAAAAAAGGTGATAGAAGTTTAGGGTTAACTGCTGATCTGTATAGATATACCTACAGCTTCTCTGTTGCTAATTTTCAGATTAAATAAACGGAATTGACCCTGCCGATAGTTTCCGCTTCCTTCGTCAACGGATAAGCGAGCCTCTTCAAAGGTCAGTCAGCAAGAAACACTTCACCTTGCCAATTGTGTTTCAATAACAATTATTTTCCTGTCTGAATCCTTATTCGAAATACTCAGTTGGAATTCGCAATCACCGTACAGCTTTTCCTTGTGATCTTGAAGATCCCGTCCCAATGGTTGTACATACACATAATTCGTAGGTAATCGTTTGTCTTTCGTTGGAATCAGAGCAATTATAGGGACTTGTTGGAATCCAAACACAGCCCTAGCCAATATTATTGTTTAGGATTCGTATAGATGGATAATATATCTATGTAAAATTACGATGTCATCCGAGTCTTGAACGAACATATTGGTCATGAAGATAACTTTAGGAGGCAGAGATGTAGGTGACTCGGTAAAAAGATAACTAAATATTCTAGTGCTTCAACGTACATATGTGTCACTTTCAGTAATAATACCAATCTAATGACACCTCATTTATTAAAATTCATCGCGCTATTTGGAATAAATCATCTTACGCTTGTCACTATTACTAACTCTTGTCTAACATCTCGCGTCCGTCTGTCTGAAGGTATATCCGCTCATAACTTCAGAGCCACTTATCCGAGCGGTTTATTTTTTATGGCTAAATTGATTCTTCTCATCAATTACAAGCTCCATTTTTCATGTAACTGGACATAGATGGCTAAAACCAATCTGAACATCAGATATTAGCCTAATACACCACATGGTAACTAGGTGCCATGCCAGGACCTTCCTTATATTGCTCGGCTACATTCAACTGGATGGAAAACACGGACAATTTTCATTGCCGCTTCGACCATCGTGCATTCAATGCGATGGTACCAACCCGGGCGGGAATTACCCTACCACCTAGTAAGTAAGGAAGGGGACCTACAGTTTAACGTGGAATCCGAACCACGGCTAGCCTAAACGGTTGAAAATGGTCACCCATCCAGAACCAAACCGCGCCCAGAGATGCTTACCCAGCTTATTTGAATCGCAAGCACCACTGGGCTACCGAGCACGTGTATAAAACATGAGAAAATTCAGTGAAAACCAGTACTTCCATATGCGTAGAAACATCACCTTGCATTCTCTTAACCCCACAGTCGTTGGGTAAAAAACTCCGCCTTATAAATTATAGGAAAGATCGTCGAAGAAGGCTCGCGCACAAGAAGACAGCACGCAACAATAGGAAATACTTTTCCCTGCGTGCCGACTGCCGTGACAACGCGCCGGCTTGCAACACGAGACCTCCAGTACGGGAGCCACTCTCACGTCCCGCCCCTCCGCCGGCACCGTGCGCCTGTAACTACAATTCTTATCCGTTTGTTCTTCAAGCGTCAACAGATTCAACTCGAACCCGACGCGCCGCCACCGAATAAAGTTATTTCGCAGACTCGTATAAAAAAAAAACATTTTGACGTCGATTTTTACAATATATTTTAGAATCCAAAATTTCAAAAACCTAGATATAGAGCATGTAAACTGTTATCGCCCTTAGTATAAGGAATCGATAGGGTAACGACACTCGTAAAATTCCTGAGTGAATGTGGCTACGGCTGCATACAACTCTAGAGAGCTAGGGCCGGACTGAGGAATTAAACTTTCTGACTGTGATCAACATTGTTTATTGAATTGTCTACATATGCTGTCGCCTGTAAATTTTAAAACGGACGGACGGACGGACGGACGGACGGACGGATGGACAGCGGAGGCTTAGTAATAGGGTTCCGGTTTCACCCTTTGGGTACGGAACCCTAAAAACGTCTTACAAAATGAGAAAGGCATCGCAGCATCTGAAACGACACCGTATTTGGTTCCCTTAAGGTCCCTTAATTTAAAGTTAATTTAAACGAGATGCATAGCTCAGCAATAGTCCTCAGGGGCGCCTCGCTGAGCGGATTCAAGTGGATCTGGCTTGTTTATCTTAAAAAAAATTGTATCAAGAATTATTATTTATATTATTATAATAAGATCCCTGAAAGTAGAATTTTGATCTTTAGAGATTTTATCTCGTTCCCCGGAGGGCCCAAGCGACGTGGTCAGTGAAAAACTTCAACCAACGTGCGGAGACTGGATTTGAACCCACGCCTCCGGCACACAAGACCGACGCTTACCAACCTTAAAAACACTAAAATAGTTTGTTTCTTACTTTACTTTCACTGAAAGGACACAATTCGGTTAGACATGTATATGGAAGAAACGCGCGCGCCGGCTGCGACTTTACAATCGGCGCCATGCTGAATTCTGTGCGGGGAGGAGGGTAGAAGGGGCAGCCTATACATTGGCTCCCATAACATGGCGTTACAAATTGTAATTTTTCAGTTTGATAATAAATTAGACAAAGGAACTCTATGGAGAAAAATCATGCAGTAAAGATATGGACAAACTCAGTAATTCCATTTGCCCTTTTAATTATGTAATTCTTCCAGTTCGAACCAAATGTGACCGACACGAGCATCTCAGGGTATTTTGCTGGAGACGCAACGACAATAGTAGTTTGTCTCCCATTATCTTTAACGTGGCTAATTTATTGTTTTATTGTTTATTCATCATCCATAGATGATAGTACACTGCACTCGGATTTGTCATATTTTATCATTGGCCAGTTCGAGGCAATCCCAGCGAAGAAGAACTGGCAAGAAACTCCGCTGGTTTTTTTTTTTCAACGTCCACTTAGTCTAAGTTTACAAAAGTATAAAGTATAAACAATTAATATCATATGCAACAGTTCATGACAAATATCAGTTTTTTTGTAAAGACTATGCCCGCCATCTAACATGTTGCCGATTGGAGCAAGCCAGTCCCCACAAACAGCACCCGTTCACGAGCATCACGCCGGGCTCAGCAATCGCCTCTGTCAACCATATTTTAGGGAAAGAGGAGACCCGAACCTCCTATGTCAGAAATTGAACGTAGTAGCAACTAAAAAAATCAAGAAGGCAGCGAGAAAATAAGTAAATAAATAAAGTTAAATAAATAAACTACGTTCTAGTTAAAATGTATATTACTACCTTGATTTTCTGTTGATGCTGCTACGTACAGTGTTCTTCAAAATGTTGGTACTTGTAATTGGTACACGGGTAATTGTGAGTCTTTTGAAAGTTTAACAAAATTTTAAAGAACCTATCCATTGTCATATAATTTTACATTTGAACTATTATATATATTAACTAATTAAAGTAAAAACAAGCCTTGCAAAAGTGGTTATTCCGTCCAAACTTATTTCTGACTTACCCAATTAGAGAGAGTTCGCTTCTCGAGTTTATTCGTTTTTTCTGACGTGATAAAGTAAAGTTTAATATTATTAGTGTAATATTTAATTTAATTTATTCTCACTTGAATATTCTAGAAAGTCTACACCCAATTCAGAAGCAATTTACCGTTAAGAGCCCTTATTAGCATTTAATAGTATCAAATATCGTTATTTCATTTTATGTTGTGTAGGTTTCCCAGAATCGGCACTCCAGAACCGACGCATGAAGGATCAAGTTCGACTTTTTACGAGATAATTATTGTTGGATAATGATAAAGACGATGTGGAATTATTTGCATATTATTACTCCAGCGCTGGGTAAGACGTAGGCCATAGCTTAGAACGTAAGCCGAGCGTGCTATGCTAGGTCTATGAGATATGCGGCAGTGCGCGAGGAATCCAATCTAGCGCAGGTCGTATAAAAAACCGGCCAAGTGCGAGTCGGACTCGCACACGTAGAGTTCCGTACCATCGTACAATATTTAATACCAAAAAATCACGATTTTTGTATGGCGGCCCCCTTTACTGTTTTTTTTTTATTTAACCTTTTTATTTTATACGGGAAAAACCAATAAACAGTCTGCAAAAAAATCAGTTGACTACCTATTACGGTTCATGAGATACAGCCCTGTGACAGACGGGCGGACGAACGGACGGACGGACGGACTTCCGTTCGTATCGACCGAGTTTTTGGCGCTAAAATACGCCTTATTGTAAACCGAAAAGTAAGGTCGATGTTGATGCAGATTTTGGCGCGAAAAATGGCCTTCTTTTCAAGGACGAAAGTAGGACAAATCTGGCATGCAGGACAAATACCCTCTGGATCCAGAGGGTTAATTGTTTGTTATTTACCAAATAAATTAGACGCAGCAGAAAGTCGACGGTTCATAAGAATGTGTCTGACAAGTGTAGTCCTTAAGGTGGCCCATCCCGCTCAACTCCCCATACAAACGGTGAAAGAAACGAAAAAGAACGCCCATATTTCTTGTCAAAGAACCCAAATTTCGCTTAAAATAGATTTATTTGATCGAACTAGATGTCTGATGACCGTTGGCATTGTAAAATTGTGTTTGGTTTCTAAGCTATAAGGTCCGAAAGTTCGCATTTTTCGCGCGTTTTATACAGTAACTTTGGAGGTGTATTACGCAATGATAAAGTAAGAACATCTTAAAAAGATTAGTCATCAGACATAGCTTATTTAATCAAGATTTATAATCTATTTGTTTTTTGTTAGATTTTTAGGGTTCCGTACCCAAAGGGTGAAAACGGAACCCTATTACTAAGCCTCCGCTGTCCGTCCGTCCGTCTGTCCGTCTGTCACAGGGCTGTATCTCATGAACCGTAATAGGTAGGCAGCTGAAATTTTTACAGAGTGTGTATTTATTTTGCCGCTATAACAACAAATAAGGTAAAATAAAAAAATAATAAAAATTAAAGGGGGGCCCCATACAAAAATCGTAATTTTTTGGTGTTGATGGTACGGAACCCTTTGTGTGCGAGTCCGACTCGCACTTGGCCGGTTTTTGACTACAGCGGTCGTGGTTTACTTTTAGCTATAAGTCGTTTTGAAATGAAAATTTTCGTAAATCTTACCAAATCATACACTATGCACATTGTCTTTTTTGTGGACATGTTGCATCTTCCTCATCACGGAGCCTGTCTTATTCTTTGAAACAGAGAAGGTCTCAGAGCGCAACAGCACGTTTTTGTACCGTGCCCGCGAATGAGTTAGTCCCGCCGGGTTGGGCCTCCTTAAGGCAGCACTCTACGCGTTCGTTGCTGGTGACAGGCTTATTAGAGGGGTTAGATTGAAAACGCAGCGGACGAAGCGTGTAATCCCCTTATTCAGAATCCCCGCTCTCCATGAAGCTGCAGTCTTAAACTCGATTTATGTTAGTGAAATTAGGAAAAGGGCTGTAGCTTTGATGTAGATTTCGAAATTGGATTTTCGGGGGAAACTACCAGGGAATATCATTATTGGAAAGGCAATAAAGTTGTCTGCAAGAGTTATGTAAAAATATATAAATACGGTAATGAAAAACATTTTGACACGAGCATGCAATGGATCGATATGGCAACTTAATTCCTTAATTCCTGTATTTATCAAAAACTTTTAGTTTGAGGTCAATAATCAAGACAGAATGAAAACAAAAAGATAATGTCCCTTAGAATATCTTATGTCGTCTCGTAAATATATAAAAAACATTAGGGTTCCGCACCCAAAGGGAGCCAACAGAATCCTATTACTAAGCCTCCGCTGTCCGTCCGTACGTCTGTGGCAGGGCTGTATCTTATGAACCGTAATAGTTAGGCAGCTGAAATTTTCACAGAGTGTGTATTCATTTTGCGCTATAACAACAAATAGGTAAAATTTAAGAATAATAAAAATTAAAGCCCCCATACAAAAATCGTGATTTTTTTGTCTTTCAAATCTTGTTTAGAGGTACGGAACCCTTCGTGTGCGATTCCGACTCACACTTGGCCGGTTTTTTTCCGTCCTTTCACAATAGAAATCTGGGATAACCTGCCCCTTACTAATACACATAGCATACATATATTAAACACAAATTCCACCACGTTCAAGCACGCAAGTAAATAACTCGTGTGATACAAAGTAACTCGAGACACAAATAAGCGTGTCTTATCGTAATCTCTGGATAACCCACCGCTGTCACATCGCAGGCGAAGTGAGATAGAAGGAAACTTAACAATGTGTGGCGCCGTGATCTCTTGAGTTAAGAGGATAATGAGGTGATCAAGTTCCATACTACGTGCCTGTTTTCTCAGTCAAATGAGATATATTTTTCTAATAATTTGCACATTAAATAAATCTACAGAGAGCTACATCTGTACGTTTTTTTATATTAGCATATAACTGTGAAATATGCCTTTTACAATTTCTATAGAAATACAAAACGGCGTACACAATGGATACAAGTTAAGTTATCGAAAAAACAAAAACGTACAGACCTCTCAGTTGATTTAGTAGTATATAGTAAGTAGTACATATTTATAGAAAAGTATTTCTTAATTTGACCGAGGAAATAGGCACGAGCTATTTTATGGAACTTAATCACCTCATTATCCTCTTAATTATCCTCCTAAGGTGGGCCCGTAAGCATCAGGAAATTACGCTTCCCATACAAACGTAGTTTATTAATCAATCGTTTGTAAACCATTGTTCCAATGTATTGAAATTTGGTATTTAATATTAGGCAATAAGTAGTATTTCCGCACTTTTATTTTTAAAAATTTTTTCTTGTATCAAACCTCAGAGAAAAGAAAATTGTATTAATATTTTATTTTTCCTTTTTTATAAAAACACGTGCAGACGCAGATTTTCGTTGCATGATATTAGATACGAAATAGCCAAGTTAATCGGATCAGTGATTTTCAAATTATTAGTCAACTACGTTTGTATAAAGAGCAAACATCGGAATCGCTTAAGTTCTGAAGGTGATGGCGGTGTGCAGGCCAAATGGTCTATTTGGCGAGGCAACTTCAGAATGAATCGGTCACGTATCTTTTTGTTGCTGTCATAAATTTAAGGTTCGGACTGCCCATTTAGAATCGAATCGAACGCAACGCTGGCCCAACCCGGCGGGCCTAACTCATTCGCGGGCACGGTACAAAACCGTGCTGTTGCGTTCTGGGACCTTCTCTGTTTCAAAGAATAAGACAGGCTCCGTGATGAGGAAGATGCAACATGTCCACAAAAAAGACAATGTGCATAGTGTATGATTTGGTAAGATTTACGAAAATTTTAATTTTAAAACGACTTATAGCTAAAAGTAAACAACTACCCCTGGTAGTAAAAAATCTAACAAAAACCAAATAGATTATAAATCTTGATTAAATAAGCTATGTCTGATGACTAATCTTTTTAAGATGTTCTTAATTATCATTGCGTAATCCACTTCCAAAGATATTGTATAAAACGCGCGAAAAATTCGAATTTTCGGACCTCATAACTTAGAAACCAAACACAATTTTACAATGCCAATGGTCATCAGACATCAAGTTCGATCAAATAATGCTATTTTGAGCAAAATTTTGAATCTCTGACAAGAAATATGGGCGTGATCTTCTTTCCCCTTTTGTATGGGGAGATGAGCGGGATGGGCCACCTTAAGACGTATCAGAGGCCCGTGTTTCGCACAAGGTTTCGCATTTATTATAGACCACTTTCGCCGCTAGTTGTCGCCGGCACAATTCATCAGACGAACAATAAAGACCAACTGACGCCAAGAAGTCTTTGTTTCAGACAAAACTCACTTTGTAGAAGCGGAGATAATGAAAAAACGTCCTTTCTTCGTAGAGGGGAATGAGACCGCCGCGTTCGCGACGTCGCGAAAGCAGTAAACTCGAGAATCATAAATCTCGAATACCGAGAGTTGTCTGACCTAGCCGGGATGCTAAGTTTGCATTTAATTTCGTGTAACTTTATTGTTCGCTCACAAAGTATGCATTGAACGGTCGAAAATAATGAAATGACGCGTGCTACACAGTTTCTCTAAAGATGTGAATATCAACTACCGATTGCAACTGGTCCCTTTCTATGGACTGGGCGCTTTCAGTCGTCCAAGTTAAGCTACTTTAGACTTTTTGAAGTGACGTTACTTTACGGATGTGACTTTTAGAATGAGGACCTAACCCAGAAATCACCGTCATGTAACGGAAGTTTTAAACTTTCTTTGAAACAGTTTAAGTCAGTGGCGGACTTACCAGCTGGAGCCTAGGGCGGCAGATTTTAGGGGCGACAAATTTGGGGCCATTTTTTTTTCTTGCTCCCCAAGTCGAGAGCACCGGCCGGAAAGAGCGACTTTGGTGCCTTGCTAGTGGCACAGGGCACCTATGCATAACATCGCACTCAGCTAAGCATATTATTATTGAAGTAATACAACATCACCTAATTCCTTCGGGAATGTGGGAATCGGCTAATATAACGGTAATTGTGCGTTCTACAATTTGCATAGATTGACGGTGGACTCGGCAACTTACTACATTTCCAGATTTATTGATTTATTGGAGAAAAGTTCTGAAAGGGATTGTTGCTTAAGTAAAGCGAATGTCTTCAAGGGGTCTCTCTATTTTTTTGAGTCGGTGTCAGTCAAGGTAGCCAAGGTTCTCTTAACTAGCGCAACGCGTGCCCGGCTGATGCCGAGTCAACAATTTACAATAATCGTAACTACAACAATGGCAATTGTTTTTTACTTTCTAGTGCATGTTAATTGGTTTTGGAATACTTTTTCTTTGAAGTCGGTTTTTTTTATTTTTTTTAGCCAGTCATGATGAACGATTTGGGAATCAAGGATAAGGAAGTACCTGTTACTTATCGAAGAGCCTTTGTAATGAGTTAATTGATTTGAAACAGATGGGAGAAGAGCGAAGATGGGTCAAACATAATCTATTCAACACCAGAACAGCACATGTGGACCAATTTACCCTCGTCATTAAATACGTTTTGAAAACCTCTTGTTGAACCGTGTAAAATATTTCTCAGTTGTTCGCCCTCAGTGGGATATAGAGCTGAATAAATGTTTCCTGCCATTAATTCGGAACTAAAAATACTGGGCTTAAACATTGAAGACTGTCGTAGGCAGTCATATATTAATGTCGCGAAAATGTCTTGTGTGTACAATGGCTTACAAACTAAAATTCAAAGCCAAGCCCCTTTTGCTTTTCCGTTCCTTGCTCTGCCCACTCTTTAAATTTAGTAGTATCTGCGGCTGGTCAATCATGCACAGAAGCTTTTGTGTAAGTTCGACACAACGCTGGAAAAAAATATGATCGAAATCGGTAAAGAGAAACGCTAAATAGCGTAAAACTGACGCGTTGGTCAGCTATACATACTATGATCAAAAAGTTCCGGGGAAAAAATGTGTTAATTTTCGGATACATTTATTTTATCACCTTCAAAATAACAACCGTCTGAAGCGATGCACATACGCCAACGCTTAACCCATTCTTCCATACACTTTTGATAGTCCGTTGAAGGAATGGCTTTCAATGCCTTCGTCGCATTTTCTTTTATTTCATCGATGCTCGAAAATCTCTTTCCACGAAGGGGTAATTTAAGTTTTGAGAACAGGAAAAAGTCACATGGTGCCATATCCGGAGAATACGGTGCCTGTTGGATTGTGTTTACAGTATGTTTGGTCAAATAATCGGTCACGATGCGCGCTTTGTGAGACGGAGCATTGTCATGGTGCAAGATCCATAAGTTGTTTTGCCACAATTCCGGTCGTTTTCTACGCACAGCATCTCTCAAACGCTTAATTACGGCCAGGTAGTGCTCCTTATTGACTGTTTGACGATTTTCGAGTACGATTTCTGGAACTTTTCGACGTTATCATCGGTAGTTGAAGGGCGTCCACGACGAGGTGCATCGTCAACTTCTTTGAGACCATTTTTGAACGACGAATACCACTCGTATACTCTTGTTTTTGAGAGAGCAGAGTCCCCGTAGGCTTTTTGTAGCATTTTGAGTGCATCAGCACAAGAGATTTCGTTGGAAACACAAAACTTCAAACAAATTCTTTGTTCAATATTTTTTTCCATTTTGAAATGCGACGAACTTCAAAAACTTGATTGATATAAACAGACGCCAAACAATTACTAATGACATTTAAGATTTGACATTTGGCAGGGGTGTCAGGGAAAGGTGTACCAACCTGAGAAAAAAAATATTCTAATCGGTAAAGCGTTTTAAATTCAAACTACAAATTCCCGGAACTTATTGATCATAGTATATAAAAAGGACACATGCAGAATTTTGAGAGATTTTTGGCAGGAAGTCCTTAAATCTTAAAATCAATCAAGGATGATTGTACCAAAAATCCTACAATGCGAAATAAAGCGACTTGAATTATTTTAAATTTATAAAATCGGGAAACGGCGGCAATGGTTCCTGAGTGGTATTTTTTTTAAATAAAGTGAATATTCGAATTCAGGCTTCAACCGTAGATTTTTACAGTTGCCGATCGATACGAATCTCTTTGTAAGGTTTTCGCTGCTAAATAAGGAAATTTCAAGTATTTGAAAAAAAAAGACGATGGAATTAAGCGTGTAGAAGCAGCACGCAAAATACGTGGGAAAAGACAACCGAAAAGGAAAAATATGACGAAACACCCAATGAAGAAAGAAATGACTACAAGTGGTACGTTCAGGGTTAACACATTTCTCGTCCTCATTGATATACTCGTATCTGAATAGGAAAAGCGGCACTAGGCCTGCAAAAATTGCAATTAAAAGTTTTAATGTTTTGACCCACATGAGTGAATCGTCATCATCGACCCTTACGAAAAAAACTCTTTTTTTTTGAAGAAATGTATGCTAATGATTTAGAGACCGACTTAGTTCAAGAATGCATACACATCCAATTCTATCTTTTTTCTGCAAGAATGTTGGTGAAACCAGATTCTAGATCATTGAAAAGTCTATCTTCGTTGCTGTAAAAACAGAATTTTAAAAATCTTTATCCAAACTCAAATGGCTCTGTGTACACCAGCGATAAATTATTCGGGCGATAGAAGTTTTCCTCGAAAATAACGGGTTAAAAATTGTGTAAAATCTACCTTAAGCTAAGATAAGCTAAACGTCTTGGCTCTTTTGTGCATACATAGATTCAGATGATTTTGCGAATAGATAATAGCTCAAAAAGGTAATGTAAAATTTTGATAACTTAATTAAATAAATTTCATTGTCATTATTAGTTGGAATGTTGACAGATGATTGAATATAAGTATTTAAGTAAACATACTGTTTCGTACTAAGCAAGTACGTCGCTTATTCCATTCCCATAATTTGGAATTCGCCTACACTGTGTTAGTAGGAGGCATTCATTACGGGAGGAGGGACTGTAGGAGAATTCCAAATTATAGGTATACAGCCGGTGGCGAAATTAGTAGACGCAATACCCGCGAATGGTTTGTTTTGCTGGTTAGGGTCCAGCCTTGCTCTTTCATGTGTCCTTGCTTCATGGTCGATTATGAATATAAGTATTGTTTTTCAGCTGTAAGTAAGCGAAATAAAAATTCTTTAATTATGTTTATCGAATACATTATTGTGTAAATAGTATTAAGGCATACCTTACTTTGCTTTATTTTTCGTACATGATTGAGCTTTCCTAATGAAAGAAATAGACTGAAAAACGGTTTCTTCTGCAATCTATCTAGGAACAGACACATCGATCTCCTAGTTCACAATCATACTAATTTCGGGAGAGAGGTTGTGTAATAAAAACGAATTACCACATATCATTAAATGACAATTTCATTGTCAAATGCATTGTAATTTATATGATTGTGAACAAAGGACTCTTAATTATTCTGTGACTAGGGTATCGAATTGTAGAGGTCTGTAGGGGCGGCAAAATGTTATTAGCCTACTGGCGGCAAATGTGTAATTCCGCCACTGGTTTAAGTTCTTTTAAAAGTTCTAGTAACATCAATTTAATCAAACTGTATCGCCGGCCGTACAGGTTGCAATAGTCGGCCTTTTGTCATATCTCTGGAACTTCTAGTCCTAGGTTTACAATGGTGGTACTCAAATAAAAGATCTCATCGATATTTAGGTACCTTCCTGTAATGTTAAAATTGTATTATGTCATATCTCTGGAAGCTCTGAACCTAGAACCGTCGTGTTGGAACCCAAATGAAATGAATAAATGCGTAAAAGCTTCGCTTCTGTCGGATGGCCCACAGTACCTTACGTTTTTACGTAATTTATTTTTACCTTACGTAATTTATCGTTCAGAAGCTAGTTCTAGCGACAGGTCATTAAATTGTTTAAATAGAGCCAGATATGGCGTGTCGTGACGTACGTCCACCATACCGCATTTCCAAAGGTACCTAACCTAACCTAGCCTTAATTAACCATGGCTACATTCAACTGGACAGAAACCTGCACAATCTTTCTTTGTGACCATCTTTGGCGACGATACTAATCAGAGCGGGATTTCACGCGAGTTCCAACCCATGTAAAAACATTTTTCCATAAAATAAGATCAAGAATGGACGACATTTTTTTAATATTATAATAACTGTTGCAAGTTTATTAGTTTCGACAGGCCAGAGGTCGTCGGCGGCTGTAAGACCTTCTAGAAGTCCTTGATAAATTTCGGGCTGTGACCCTCGCAAGTTTTACGCAAGATTTATTAAATTAATTATGTATGTTGTCACGCAGCTTACGCTATTAGGCAGAGACGAATCATTGATGCTATTTTATTTTTTATTTTATTTATTGTTATTTAAGAGAATTAACAGCGGTAACATAGGTACATACGAACACATTCTAATATAATAAGACATATTATTTATGCTTATGCTACCCCCAAAAACAATTCCCATTTATTACCATTACGTACGAACAAGAAAATGTAATCAATAAAGAAAAACGTTTAAAAAACGAACTAAAAAGTATAACAAACTAGCTGCGGTACCCGGCTCCGCTCGGGTTAGTGTCGGCTAAATTATCTCATGGATAAAAAGTAGCCCACATGACTGGTCCAAAATAGGGTCAAACTGGTCCAGGACAATGTATCCATGTACCAAATTTAATCAAGATCGTTCGAGCCGAAATAGCATGATTTAATGAGAAACATCCAATAATTCCCATTTAGAGCTTCGTTGACGTTTGGTGGCTATTTAAAAAAAAAATATTTGCCGCGAGAACCTTTCTGCACTTTCACTGCTACATTGCTTACCTAGTAAGTAACGTGTAACGTAGGTAAGTTTTGCGTGGACTCCAACCCACAGCCAGCCTCAACATCGAAAACAGTAACCCATCTCGAACCTGACTGCTCCCAGAGATGCTATACATTGATCAAATACGCATATAAATCAGGTAAGTGGTTCGCATGTTATAAGACTTTAAGACTCACTACTTACCCTTCTGGTAATGAAGCGTTATATTATGTAATCTATAAGTTTTTAGTAGAATCAGGCTAGACGTAGATACAATGCACATCTAAATCGAGTAATTGGTTCTCAAGGATTTTATTCTGTTGGTCGCTCCTCCGGCGATTTAGCGTGATGCCAAGTAGTCCTAAAGTTGCAGGAAATACCAAGCCGTACTTCAGTAAAAGTAAGCGCTGCCGCCGCAAAGCCGAGCCGTGCATAGCATTGCAGTTTGTATGACAGCCCCATATTAGCGTAAGCGGAACTGAATTCTATTTAGCCAATCCTAATTCCCGGGTAGTTAAATGTACATGTACTAAGTTTTACAAATCGCTAGTGCCTTGAAAATTCGCCAAACGGACACCAAACAGTCACGACGTCTGCCCTCCCCCCGCCGCCGCTCCCCGCCACCGCCCCCGGCTCCTCTCCCCCTAGTGTGAAGTATCGCTACCGGCATCGTTTTCGCAGCCCCGTGAAAGTTCTAAAGCCCATGGGCACATAAATTGTAGCCTATGTGTTATTCTGATGCATAAGCTATATTATTGTAAAGTTTCATTAGAATCCATTCAGTAGTTTTTACGTGAAAGAGTAACAAACATCCATCCATCCATCCATCCATCCATTATTACAAACTTTCCCCTTTATAATATTTATTAGATATATTAGATAAAAGTAATTTCTCTTGCCCCGATATTGATGACAAATTAACAACCAAAATAAAAATTAAATATAGCCTAATTAGTAACAAAATGTAAACTTTTTACCAAAACAGAACAAAAACAAAACAAAAAAAAATTTAACAAAAAAAATAACCGACTTCAAAGAAAAAGCACTAAAAAGTAAAAAAATATTTCCATTTTTGTAGTTACGATTTCTGTTATTTTTTGAGTCGGCGTCAGCCGGGCACGCGCTGCGCCAATCAAAAGAACCTAACCTAACCTAACCTAACCTAACCTTGGCTGACACCGACTCAAAAAATAACAGAAATCGTAACTACAAAAATGGAAATTATTTTTTACTTTTTAGTGCTTTTTCTTTGAAGTCGGTTATTTTTTTTGTTAATTTTTTTTTATTTGTTTATTTTTAGTGAATCCTAAGTACACTTACTAATTTGTACACGTCCTTTCCAATAAAAAAAGAATCACCGAAATCGGTTGGCGTTATATTGAGTTATTCGTCCATTTGTCGCGCACATCTTAATACAAATTTAAGACTTTTATGATTTTCTCATGGATATCATTGTCAGAACTTAACCAAATTAAAATGGGACCACTTGGGAAGCACTAGCAATCATTTAAAAAAAGTAATCATCAAAATCGGTTCACCCAGGAAAAAGTTATGAGGTAACAAACATAAAAAAAAAAAACAAAAAAAAAACAAACAGACGAATTGATAACCTCCTCCTTTTTTGAAGTCGGTTAAAAAGTTATACAAGAAGCAACATTTGCCGTGTGTTATATATGTGTGTGTGAGGGAGTGGGAGTCCATGTGTAAGAGGGAGGGTGAGAGGGTGTGTGTGTATCTATATGTGATCGGTTTTATGATAGCATGTTGGCGAGTACTAAAAAATTAAAGAATGGGGAGGGGACATTGTGTGAGCGGTGAGTGCAATACTCACTCAAAATCAAGGTTGCCGTTGCGCTATCCAACGACATCTACATTGCGAAGCATTGTACTCAGAGTTTGAAAATTCTATTAGTAGATAGGGGAATAAATGTGTCGATTCGAATAAACGAGAAATTCGTTGGCTGACGTAGTTGTCGGGATTGCTCAGCGGTATTGGACATGAAATCTAAAGTTCGCACGTTCGAATCCAGCTTCAGACGAATGTCCGGACCAAAAACGTTTTCAAATTATTTTCAAATTCTGATTGCAATGCTTCAATGTAAATGGATAACCTCAAATTAATGAGATAACGACAATCTGTAATAGACTGGTAATCTATTATTGGCTTTTGGTCTTTGTGTAAAAATGTATCGTATATGATACTTTTGAGGTTACCGCGGGCGTTAGACATGTCTCTACCTGCCGCGTGAAAAGCCGTAACATTTTTCAAACATATGTATCGTATATATCTCAATTACCCAGATAAAATAAATAAAAATATTTATTAAATACAACTTTCGCTTCACTGCATCAATATGCTCTGGTCATATTCATATTCTATAGACAAACATAAGTAGGTACATATATTATACCATTCTAGTATACGGCTTGGAGCTCATAGAAGTGGGGAATTCCTTTCCATGTCAGACGTCATGGGTTCGATCCCCGCCCCTGGATAAAGGAGTTTCTTTCTCTTTCCGAGTTGATAAGTGCATTTCACATGGATCTGAATCCACTAGGATAAGCCTGTCCGGATTGTTATCATCGCATTGGACGAAACATTGTCGAAGCAGCAATGAAAAAGTATCCGCGTTATCGTTAATTCTTTAGGAAATGCGGCGTTGGACTAATCATGTCGATGGATGTGATATTAGCCATCCATGTCCAGTTACATAAAAAACAGGCCAAGTGCGAGTCGGACTCGCACACGAAGAATTCCGCACGTTTTTTGTATGGGCCCCCCATTATTATTTTTTTATTTTTTATTTAACCTATTTGTTTTTATAGCGGCAAAATAAACACATACTCTGTGAAATTTTCAGCTGCCTACCTATAACGGTTCATGAGATATAGCCCTGTGACGGACGGACGGCCGGACGGACGGACCGCGGATGCTTAGTTATAGGGTTCCGTTTTCACCCTTTGGGTACGGAACCCTATAAAAGGTTATCCAATATTGCGGTAAAATATAATAATATAATCTCAATAACGCTAAGGTTTTGGAATGCATTTAAGAAACAAATTGGTATTTAGCTTTCTCCTGAATTTTAGGTGCATTTTCAATTATTATGTAGGTTGCCATTTTTTTAACATTCAACAGTAGTCTAAGATTAAATCTACATGGATTGTATAAAAAAAAACACCGGTAGCACTCCGGGAGTGCCGGCAGAAGTGAAAAGTTTTTACCCATCCAACAAAAAGTGCTCAGCGCCGCTAAAGAAGTTTTCACTTCAATCTTACGCTTTTTCGATCAGCATCACGTGACCCTGACGCGAGTTTGGAAGTTTTTACCCATCCAACAAAAAGTGCTCAGCGCCGCTAAAGAAGTTTTCACTTCAATCTTACGCTTTTTCGATCAATATCACGTGACCCTGACGCGAGTTTGGAAGTTTTTACCCATCCAACAAAAAGTGCTCAGCGCCGCTAAAGAAGTTTTCACTTCAAAAATATCAATCCAACTACGTAAATAAACCGGCATCTCAAAGCTTTTATTATTCTTCAAATAACATATTGGCAACTTTAGAGAACTGGTTTTATAAGTCGATTGGTATTACCCATACAAGACCAGCCACCGCGTGAACGCTCGATTCGAAGATGATCGAATCAAGCGAGCGAGAGAGAAGGGGCGTGTTGGAGCGAGACGGAGCGATGCGCGCTCAGCACGGACTGGTACGGAGTCTCGTCTAGCAACATACATAGCTCCGAGTTCTCCATATTTTATACAGTTCCGGGAAACTCAACATTCTGAGCCAAACAACCCGTAACGTTGGTTCGGTTTCGCAGTCATAAGGAAACAACAGAGGAATTATTGGCTTGTATTTTTGATCTAATTGGTTTTTTGATCACCTAAGTGTTTAGGCTTACACCGTTGCTGTACAGATCAGCGAAAAACAACATATTAGGCAGCCGTATTTTGACAATCATGCCCGCGGCTCAAAAGGGAAGGAGAGTGCCATCTAGCGCGCATACTATGAGTACCGCTGCTCTCTCCAATGTTTAAAAGTAAACATTTTTACAGCTTTCTTTCTTTCATAAATATGTCCTTGCTTCATGATCGATTCTGCATACATATTACATTCCTTTTTTTTTTTTGTATTAATCGAAGTAGACTATTTCCACCTTATTCAATCATTTGCCGTCCGAACAAATATGACGTTTACTTTGTAAAATACCCTCCTCAGCCCTACCAGCCATAATCTACCACGTGAGGCTGCGGGGCTCAGGCAGATATCAAAATAATCTCCACCTATTATTATGATCACCTTTATTGCCTTTCTGAACAAAGGAGTCATAACGTAATTTACCGCTAGCACAAGATGAAACAAAGGGTCGCGCCAAACCTGCGACACTCTTTATATGTACCTATTCTGTGAGCGACTTGCAAAGCGAGCACCGCGTATGCGATACAATGCCTAAAGGCGGCCATACATCATGCAGCCTATCGTCCAATCGACATGGCATTGCTGCCGATTGAATCAAGCAGAACTGACCTTAGTGAGCGTGAATTGCAATGACAGTTATAGTCCCACATAGCTTATTTTGCGCGTGGCAAAACCGAAACTGAACGGTCGCCATCTTGAACTTCATTATGTTGTCAGAATGGGCAATAATCCCATTTCAAAACGTCACCGAGCGCGCCTAGCTATTACAAGCATGTGTTGCCATTGCAACCAATCTATTTACCCACTATTTATTCCTTCTTGGCTGATTTTAATTTGGAGGTAGGTTGTAAAAAATGTTTTCTGTGGTAACCATAAGAGATCAGTGGCGTCCCTCAGCCAGGTGCAAAATGAACCAATCTATTTACCCACTATTTATTCCTTCTTGGCTGATTTTAATTTGGAGGTAGGTTGCAAAAAAAATGTTTTCTGTGGTAACCATAAGAGGTCAGTGGCGCCCTCAGCCAGGTGCAAAATGATCTATGTGTGACTATATGCCTCTCATGCTATTCCCCGCCCACCCACGGTCAGTTCTACTTGATCTAATCGGCAGCATCATGCGATTGGACGATAGACAGCATGCTGCATGGTAAGGCCTAAAGGAAATTTGCGCTTTACCTTGCACACGAAAACGTATCGACATTTGAGTTTGGATTGTTCAGTGTCAACATAATCGCATACATTTATTTGCAAACTTACGGTTCATGCCTTCGGTGCAAGATGTCGCGTTGGGCCGCCATATTCAGTCTCCATCAACGGAGCCGTAGTCAGGAGACCACATACCTGGCATGAGCACGCTGTGCTTACATTTCAAGTCTATGGGAGAGACGGTGTCCTTGAGTGACGTTCCCGGCACGTCAAACGTGAACTGTCAAGTCAAATTGACGTTTGACGTGGGAATCCAAAAGTATTAAATGACAAGGAACGAGCCTCCAGGATGCAGGGATACAGGGGAACGAGGGGAAAGGAACTCACCTAGTAGCTCCAACAGGAGTGGCAAAGTGCTGCCGACTCAATTAGGATACTCTCATACTTACACAATCGACTTTTAAAACTTTATTTATTTTTTATGTAAAGCATGGCATATGGCTTACGCCAGGAACTCTTAAGAACGGCCCGTAAGCTATGCTCCCCATACAAACGTAGTTTACTAATCATTTGGAAACCGCTATTCCAATTAAATTGATATTTAATATCTAATATCAGGTAACAAATATCAGTGTCTGCATGCTTTTGTTTTTTTTTTTAAATCCAAACCGAATGAAATGAAAGCAAAAAGAAAATCTTCATACGAATTTTGTTTTCTCTGTGGTTTGACCCAGAATACATTTACCGAAAAAACAATGGCATGCAGACACAGATATTTGTTGCCTAATATTAGATACCAAATATCAAGTAAGTTGGAACAGTGGTTTTCAAATCATTAGTAAACTACGTTTGTATGGGAGGCGAAATTTTCAGGTGCATACGGGCCGACCTTAAGGTGCCCGACGACGCCCATGAGCTCTCGAACTTTTAAGGGGGTTGCAAAAACCATGCCGGCCGGCCAGACATAATAAACAGCCAACCAATATATTTAGAAAATTTTACCCATTTAAAAAAGATTGCAAGAATTGTCTTTTATCTCAAAAAAAAAAAAAGAACTGGACTCAAATAAACTTATAAATATCCACATATATTAAAGAAAACTGTTTACATATAAACAATCATACCAATTTTTTGTTCTAAACATAACACTTGTTTCATATACAAAGAACGGTCTTCGTGTTACATATAAAATACACTTATCAAGCTCTAAGCGAGAAAGTGGAGCAGCAGCCACCGGGTATCCTGTTCGAACAATCCTGTTTGGCTTTACAGCAAAAGGGGATAGGAAAAAACTCTAAAACTACAAATGTTTTGATGACTGAGTTACGTCAATGAGTGTACACCGGCATTGTGAAGCCACATCTTCGGCGTGCCGCGCATAGGTCGACGCGCGATCACGCCAAATGGAGGCCTCCGCGCGTGACGGCGCGCCGCACCGCCACCGCGCCGTGGGAACGACTTTCACTGCGCATCGCGCGCGCGTCATCCGGGCTCGGCTGAACCAGCTTAGTGGAATATATTCGGTAAACCAGCTTAGTGGAATATGATAATTTTATGTTTTTAATGGATACGACAGTACCGTTATCTCATTCATTCGAGTTTCAGCGACATCTACATTTGAAGCATTGTAATCAGATTTTGAAAATAATCTGAAAAAAATGTCGGGATAGCTCAGTTGGATTAGAGCAGTGGACATGTAATCCAAAGGTCGCAGGTTCGAATCCTGCTTCCGACGAATGTCACGACCAATACTTTTTAAGATTATTTTCAAAATCTGATTACAATGCTTCAAATGTAGATGTCGCTGAAACTCAAATTAATTAGTGGAATATATTCGGTAAACCAGCTTAGTGGAATATATTCGGTGATCCAGCTGTATACACCTCGAATCGTCACCGTTGTCGAGATGTTCGCTTGCCTCTCCCACCTCACCTCCTTTTGAATCTGGTAATACGTTCTAGACGGAACTTACAGTTGGTGGACACCCAAGACTTACTCCTGTGCTAACTGTATAGCTTACACATACCTTACATAAGTTATGGGCTTTTTATTCCCTCAGACACGACCTACACTTCAGGAGTTTATAAGTCTGGGGTCTCCACTGCGGCCCATTTACCTTAAATAAATATATTCATGTAAACACTAAGGTAGTCTCTGCTTAATTATACATAAAAATATTATACTATTTAAGAAATATATACAAAAGTGCCGGAGGGCCACAGGGCGCAAGCTCTTTCACAAAATGTATGGAAGCTTTATGGTTCCCATTCGTATAAAACGGAGGCGCATGTCTTTACTTACTCACACGGGTCGGTGCATAGTCCAAGCGGCAATTCATTCAATGCAACTTTGCTACAAATTAAATAAAGGTCTTGGTATGACTGGTACCTAGTTCCAATGGGATGCGGTGTGATGGGCTATATGTATATGTTAAAAATAATCATTTCTCGTTTATTTGTTTATTCCATCTAAGAAATGTTGACCTAAGAAACTTCTTTCGCTCAGTTTCATTTTACACATTACGTTTGTACTCTAACTTATTGTTATTATTATTTGCAAAATGTTATGTTGTTATGGGCTATCAATTTTTAAGTAGTTTTGGGACAAGTTAATTTTCCTTTAGTATAGAAGTCGACGTTATTATCGTCTAGCACCATTAACACATTTGCTATAAGGCGTTGAATATTAGACGATATTCTGAAAACAATTAAAACTTGAAGTGTCTTGAAATTTCTAAGTACTTGATCTATAAAAAATCATTGTGTTTTTTCTTGATCATAAAATGTAAACATTTTCTCCGTTTTAAATAAATCATGACGCTAACTCATTTCATTACCATTGTCCATGGATGTATGGAAATATTTCTATTAAAATATAAGATCAAAGATGTGAGTACCAGTGTAAGTGAAAAACTTTGCTTGAACTCTTGATGTAACAAGACAGAGGACGGACACTTTCCCTAACAAAGTTTGACGTAAATGAGAGCGAGAGAGGAGCGAGAAAATTAAATCCATTTACGTCAAAGCCACGTCATGGTGGCATCTACACGGTTAAAGGTATGTATTGTTAAATTTCACAACTCACGGACCTGTAGTTTATGTAATGTCAATTATACTAACCCAAAGACTCCGCCCTACCCTAGCTAGCTCGTAGATAATCGTCAATTTCCCAGAGTCCTTAACTCATCAAGCTATTTTTTTAATTATTAATCTTCAGGTATACCCGCACCAAATTAGTTATTTCAGTTTCGAAGGCAGAAACTTTGCTCCATAGAAAAAAATCGCTAAAAATGGGTACATCTTTTCACGTTTCTTGCTATTCCAGCAGCAGTTATTCTCAGCGGGTGAATAAAATCTAATAATAAATAATCAAATTATAAAAAAACCCAATTTTCGGACTATAATCGGGTTCCATTTTCGGACTATTTCGATAAGTCGAAATTTCGTTGCTTTCCGTTTGGTTCGGTTTGTTTCGCATATTTTTTTTCGTTTCAGTGCCACAATGTTACGTTTATTTCATGAACACATTTTAACAACAATGTTTCTATAGTATATTGTACGCGCAAAACCCGAAGGTCTGTCTGCGCATTACAACCTGTTTTCGTGTGCTAGCATTTAACACTTTTAGCATTTTTTATTAACAATACGATGCATGCTTTTTATAAGCTTTATAATGCCGATTACTTTGAAGATATTACACCAAATGTAAAAAAGATTAAGTATGGTGCAGCGTTAAGTTATTCTTCAGAAAATGTTCACGCGTGAGTAGTGTACGAAAAATATATTTTTTTAAGTTATTTACTAAGTAAATTGCTTAAGCCAAATTTTAGAAGCGTTTGTGAAGTAAACATTCTGGTAACCCTACATCCTTCCGTGATATGAAATCGTTTCCCATGATTTATACAAATCCCAGGGCAACGGAGGCTTTTAAATCATAATGATCCCTTTGAGTATGTAAATATTTGGGCGGGCGGCGGCGCGGCGGTAGTGCGGTGCTCGGTTGGCCTGGCTGGGCGGAATTTTGTGGGCGGCGTTTCTGCCGCAAGAAGCGGAATGCGCGAGCGGACGCTCGTAACTTTTTTACCCCTTGACTCAAGACGGCTTTAGCCAGCTTTAGCTTTGTATTTTTATTTAATGGTTTCCGGAAATAATTGGATTTTACTATAAAACAGTACGAACTAATAAATAAAATGTTCGCGGTGAATTTTGTGGTGGCAAAAACGGAACATTTTGATTTCGTCCTGTTTGGCTCTGTGTATGTCACAGACAATTTACTAAAAGACTATCGGCAGTATACGTGCCGATGAATTTTTTTTTATGAACAGCTATACAATGGTGTAGTTTATTAGGAAAAATAACATTAACTTTGTTGCAAAATATGGTGTACCGTAACAATAATATAGTTTTTAAAGTGACTGTTTTGTCCATGTTTGTCAGTAGGTGACTTATGCGCTTGTGAAGATATAAATAGAGAGCACTCCCCTCTTACTTTTCAGCTATGCAGCGAAAAATAATGAAAAAAAAATTCAGGGTGTAGAACTTAAAAAAAAACTAAAATTTGTCTTGTTTTTGACATACATATACAGGATATCTCTCTTAACGTTCTTTCCGGCTAAGAAACCACTTCACTGTGTGTGGTGGTACGACACGCAATTCGCCGTTTTCACTTTATACCATGACCACAGAAGATAACTCAGAACACGATAACCATATTGACCTCAAAACCCTACCAATTGATCATTTATGATACCGCAGTAAAATAGATTTCCAATATAAAAAGGTATCTATTCATACAATAACAATGACAGATTACCACACATTGTGCGTGATGCGAGAAAGCAATATGATCATTATTGCGACGTGCTGCACAATCCATACTCGTTTGTTCGCATCACAACTATTGTTCGACGGCGATGGTGCCTATAATACATGCACACTACGATTGTAGACATGGAGCGAAGAAACTTGCAGGAAACATGACACATTAAGTTACAAATATAAGTGAATTAAACACAATTAAATCTTAAAAAACCGGCCAAGTGCGAGTCGGACTCGCACACGAAAGGTTCCGTACCATTATACAAGAATTGGTTCATAGAAATCACGTTTCTTTTATGGTTTTTTTAATGTTTACTATTTTTTGTTAAGGCGGCAACAGAAATAAACCTGGCGGACTACCTACTACGGTTCATGAGATACAGCCCTGTGACAGACGGACGGACAGCGGAGGCTTAGTAATAGGGTTCCGTTTGGCGCCCTTTGGGTACGAAACCCTAAAAAATTAACATGTCTTTGATTTTCAAATATGTACCCGTTTATTAACACACTTCATTAAAATACATAAGTTGTAAACAAAACAAAATAAAACCATCAACTTACTATTAATTAAATGAAACTTTAAACTAAACAGAACATTTCCGCCATGCCCGCCCATAGTACCTATGTAAAATGCTCTGTGCGCTTCGTCATAGAGAAAGGATAGCAGGGGTGGACTGCTAATGTCATGCAACGTACAAAACTCGCGAAATACTTCTTATTTTCACAGTTACTAAGACATTTCTAACCAGCGCCATCTCCCGTCACTGCCAGAACTTGTTACACCGTTATTTAAATAATCTTAATTCCAAATTTTGCCAAGGCAGGTATGATGAAACGTTACATTTTTTAACTATAAATTGGGTAATTTCATTGTAAATAAAACATATTGATATTAATTGGTTTGTATTTAATGTATTCTTAAATGTGAATTGCAACGCCATCTGTTGACTTTTATTATCCCTATTCAACACTTGTAAGACGTGAGCAATCTTTCTGTACAATCATATATCTATGGATTCGTCCATTAAGTTCCCTGCTAATACGCCGTATAAATAATGCTTTAGCGCGATGGTCCACGGATTTCTCAATGAGTAGTTTTCCAATGCAGTCTGGAAAACGTTTCGCATCTGATTGAACATGCGCCGACAGTTTGCACAGCGAACGCAAGCAAATCAAAGTGGTCATGCACAGGCGCATATTTCTCAATTTACTCACGCTATCATTTCTCAGTTATATCATAGCTCCACATCAATCGTTATCTCTCGCAGTGAGCCTCCGTTCACGGAGCAATGACCTACTTTCATAAAGAAAAGGTCAAGCGATCGTCGATGCATGAATTCGCGCAGGTTAACTTTCAGATAGAAGCCGGTCCGACCGTGATGGGTAAGCATTAACGGGGAATATTTATCATGCGGCCACACTCACGAGCACATCGATAATTTTACGTGGGAGACACGGGAAATAGTCAAATAGATTTATTACACTGTACGTATGTATAAACTGTATTTATACTATACGTGTTGACAAAAAAAAAGTTTTCTCAGGAATGCATGAACAAAGCTAAAATTATTTAAGTGCATTATAAATTATATTATGTTTGTGGAACTCGGCCAGAAAAAAAAAATCGGTCAAGTGTGACCGTGTTCACGTGCCGAGGATCACGTCACTGCTGGACGTATGACGTTTTGAACTAATACTAAAAATACAAAACTATTTAAGTGTACCAATATGGTTTTTTTTTTCATAATGTTCAAACAATTAGGAGAACAATTCGGGACAAAATTCGTGTACTCGACATACACAAGAGCCAGATCATAAGGATACCTTTTTGCTTTTTTTGAGACGGGCCCCTGAAAACAAACAACTTCACGGGTATCATTTCTGGCTACAAATATTCGGTTCCACTCATAGAAATGTGCGCGCATGCTAGGTTTATGTTCTCACTCGATTCTCTCCAGTGGATAAAGTGACCTCGTTTTCTTTCAGTGATAACGACACCTTGTGTCATCTGTGAAGTTCCACCACCAAAATACTGGTTTTTTTTTACCGGAAAGCAATAATGATAAAGAACGTAATTATCAAACTCTAAACGAGAATGAAAGTGGCGCAATAAACATCATCGAACCTACGTTTCTGGGTCGAGAAGCGTGGCACCAAACAGCTAGACCAAGAACGCTCTAAATGTCACATGTAAAACGGTTACGAGCAATCATTTTCAACACCGTTATAAACAACATAATCGCATACATGATCGCGTAAATTCTCCACTCATTGCCGACAATTATTCCGAAACTCGAGAATTTCAGTAGTATGCAAATCAGTAAGCGAAAAAATAAAGAACTAAACGTTCAAAGAATATTATCCAACCTTGTTCTATTAAACAAAATTGCTTTCACATGTGGGACGACATCAAGTGCGCCGGCGGAAAGCAGTGGTTCCGTACCGCCGAGCGCCGGGAGGACTGGAGAAAAATTGGAGAGGCGTATGTCCAGCAGTGAACGCAAACACGCTGGCTGACCGACTGACTATTTTTACAAGTTTGATTGACGCGTTTAGTAATCAATCAACACGAATGTTCAGGCATAAAGATACTTTATTTAGATTTTTACAAATGTAAATAAAAATTTAGGCTTGCCTCCCTTTTCACTCCATATCATCATGCTATAACAAATGTGCATCGAGATGCCTGGACATAAATAAATAATATTACTGGCCTACAGTCCAACGAAAAAGTAAATAAATCTTAGATAAAAGCGAGCAAGCAGATCAGATGCGACCACCTGGTGTTCTTGAAGTCCAACCCGTGATCAATGCTCGTATTCATAGAGAGGACGCTGAAACATTTGCCAGTGGCGAGCGCACCCATGCATAAGTTATAGAAGCGCGAGCATGCAAGCCACAGAAAGGAACACGACAGATAAATGTGCAAATGAAAAATCACAGAAATAGAGATACATTATATACTTTCAACGTAAATGGTTAAAATTCCAGATAGTTTGGGATGTTTTCTATGTATCTTGGAATAGACGTAGAACGTAAACAACAACGAATTAACCTAAGACCCGCCCTGGTTTCTCCAATCTTCGAACAATCCTAGAATACCATAGTCATCAGCAAAAGACTTAGATCTATCGCCTGTAGTCGGACAAGCGTGTCGATCCCCCATAGACGGCTCGGGGCGCTAGGACATTGCATTATGTATGCCTCGCTCGCGAAAGCCGGTGGGATTTCGGTGAACTGCACACGAAGTGCCCGCGGCTTTGTCTTTGACGCTTTCTTTTCTAAAAGCCCGACCAAGATCCTGGCGTGAGGTTGCATGTTTCCTCAATAAACATATGCAGCCTTACAAATTTTGGAGCGGCTCGTAGCTTAGTGGCGCGGGGACTGGCCTAGCGTTCCAAAGGCCTGGGTTCAATACCGACTTGCACTACTGTCTTTCTCTTTCCGAGTTCGATAAGTGCATTTTCGTTACGAATGCGAGCTGCTCCATGGTTCGGAATCCATGTAAAACTGTAGGTCCCCTTCCCCTACTAGGTGGAAGGGTTTGCCCGCCCGGGTTGGTACCATCGCATTGGATGAAAAGATGGTCGAAGCGGCAATGAAAAATTGTCCGTGTTTTCCATCCAGTTCAATGTAGCCGTGCTGATAAAGGGAAGGTCGGGAATTAGGCTAATATAGGCAAGTATTGGGCTAATATCATAACGGTAGTTGTGTGGTATTAGCCATCCATGTCAGGTCGCATAAAAAAAAAAAACAATTATTATAAATCCACCGCTTTATCTCGGAATAGTTACGCCAGGCTTTACGATGCTTACTAACAAACAATAGTGAATGAATAGTTCCTACGTTACAAAAACACATTTTGCTTGCATGACCTCGGACCACTGGAATACCGGCGCATTAATTTTGGTTACCACATTCGATTTTCAAGACAAATGTCATTGTGATCGCGATCAAAGGTGTTCAAACTCTCAATTTAGCGTTCTTGCTTGCGCTCAGAGATTCGAACACATATCTGAGCACATTGAGTAATTTGGCGGTTATTGAACGCGGGGTGTGGGGAATGTGTCAAATTATCAACAGCTGTTTGGTTTAACGAAGCAATTTTTCTCCTTTTCCGTCGCTATACTGGGGTCCAACTTTAAGTAAAATCTAAATAAATCTTCATACATTTTGCAATAATCTACTCCATGGCTTAGCAGAGGATCGGTTTACAACACCATTATTAGTAGTATTTTTTGAGAGCTAGGAAAACTGAGGAATTGAGATGGTGTAAATATTTATTAGTAAGGCTGATAGAGTGGAATTCCACTAGCCCGAAAACTCAGTCGTCAGAGAACGTACGGAGGCCTACTATTTAATAATAAAATTCTACCGCGGTTATTTTATATTGAATAGCATGAAAATTCGTTTACCAATTGAAATGTACACGTTTATTCGGTGTGCCTCGGCATTTAATTCCTAGTAAATGAAAATCCTTTGGCGGAGCTCGAGTCCGCTAGTTGGAAGTGAGTCTGTATTTTATTTTTTGCATAAATTTCACGCTCGAATGCATTTTCTCATATAAATTGCACTGCTTCATTTAAATTTACAACTCTTCGGTCGATCTCGTTACAGTGGGCGCCAACTTTGTTTCATTCTTTATTTTTAATGAATGTTCAGTGAGGAGTGCATAAAGAGAAGTAACATACTGTTACATAGTAGTTATGTACAAATATCTGACCCATGACCGCCTAATCATCGAAGTGGTTTATCCGGACGTGGATGGCTTATACCACAACTACATACTGTCATGATATCAGGTCAACACAACCTGTGACACAACAGTGTCATTCTTACAATATTTGATTCCTTGTCTAGGAATAAACCTATTTTCGTTAATGTATGTTTCCTTTTTCTATACAAAATACATTGCGCAAACGGTGTCCATTCCCAAACTTTTTTGACTAAATGTAGAAATCTAAAAGCAAATGGAATTATTTGTTTATGCATATATGCTGTTTTTGCTTATATCTAGAAATCATATTACTTTCATATGTCTAATGTGAAAAATCGACGTTTTATTATTATTATTATTAATTCAAATTGATTCATTGATCAATTATTAATATGAATAAAAAAATATTAACAATCCATTATCAGTCTGGAGTTATATTCGGACTTGCTGAGGCGTTTCACTACATATTGTTTTGTTTAAGTTAACTAAGTCTGACGATTAGAAGTGTAATTCTTACAATATTTGATTCCTTGTCTAGGAATCAACGTATTTTCGTTAATGTATGTTTCCTTTTTCTATACAAAATACATTGCGCAAACGGTGTCCATTCCCAAACTTTTTTGACTAAATGTAGAAATCTAAAAGCAAATGGAATTATTTGTTTATGCATATATGCTGTTTTTGCTTATATCTAGAAATCATATTACTTTCATATGTCTAATGTGAAAGATAGACTTTTTATTATTATTATTATTAATTCAAATTGATTCATTGATCAATTATTAATATGAATAAAAAAATATTAACAATCCATTATCAATCTGGAGTTATATTCGGACTAGCTGAGGCGTTTCACTACATATTGTTTTGTTTAACATTTGTTTAAAGGTGTATTTGTATGGCGCGAGTAGTTGACTAGTCCTAGCGCCTTAACTTAAATGAAATAAAGACAAAATTTACGTCCTTTGGAAATCTCATGGCACGGACACTATGTGAGTTACGTTAATAATGATTATATCGCCGTATCGGGCATCTCGGCGCCAGCATACATATAGTAGGTCGATGATCATGACAAGGGGTGGGGAGTTGGGTGTTAGTTAGGTTAGTTTAGATTATAAAAATACGAATAGTCTTTGAAAATATATTGAATATGTTTTGAATTGTTTTAGCGCAATCAGGTACAAGTGGAAGTTGAACTGAATCGATCCTCCGAGATTGTTTCTTTTCATCATAGAATTCACATGAAAACCGAGCCGTAGAACGCCGACTTCTACCCACCCCATTTTTTCTGGGAATATGACGAATGGGTAATTTTGTGATTCTCAGAAATGTTTTTACAAAATTTTAATAAAACTACGTTGCACAAAACGTATAATTGATAAAGATTGTAAATCAAATTCTGAATGTATAAGAACGTCCATATTGAAATGCACAGGACAAACGCGGACATTTTTTCATCGCCTCTTCGACCATCTCTCATCGAATATACCTGGTAAGATTTACATGGGTTCCGAACCATAAAACGACCCACAATCTCAACGAAAATAAACTTTTAAATGGCGGATATAAAAGAAAGAAGCATACACTGGGATTCGAACCCGCGGTCTACGACATTAGAGCCCACAGACGACAAGCGCTAGGAGCTGCACGACTCTGTCCGCCCCCCTTCCACCATCGCTCAACTCGGTACAGGCGCGACATCACCCATTCACTGTCGATACTCCAAGAATACGAACCAACCGATCCTCTAGAGCCTTTATCAATAGGGTCGGTTAGTACATTGGTGCCGAGGTATTTCCCCCAAAGTACAGCCTGGGATCCTTCAAATGTGGTGTGAAGAAGCACCTGGCCGGCCGGCATGGTTTTCGCAGCCCCGGTGATAGTTCGAAAGTCCAAGGGCGTTGTTCCTGGCGTACGCCAAACGCCACGCGCTTAACATTAAAAAAAGGGTAAGATTGCTTTTTTGGGTCTTTTCCGGTTGGGTAAGCCAATTCGAATAATTTACCTACTTCACAACTTTACGATTTACGACTTTTCTGTCACGTATAAAGACCACCGTGCAATATGGATATACTTTTAATAGCCATGCCATGCGCGCATCTTTAGTAAAACAGTTAGTCGGATCCGAGCATCGAGAAAGAAAAGACGGGAGTGGCGATCAAAGCTCATCCGTATAGCGGTAGCATAGCCACGTTTTAGTGAAAATACACTGACGGTAGCGCCGGCCAGTCAGTTCGCTTACGGACTTCTGATGTTCTCGAGTTCCGACGGCACGTAAGAACTTCCCATGACGCCATTTAGTGAACGAACATTCGATGTCGCGCTTCCCGGATTCGTAAGCGAACCGACTGGTCAGTGGCACCGTCTACACGTCTACCTTTATTTTATTGATTTATTATAGAATTAATGCATTCAAGTCTACGAATGTATTTATTTCTAGCTGAGATACCCGGCAACGCTCGGGTCAATGTCGTTTTGGACGGATGTCGGGCCGACTTATTTCCTGGATATTATATGAGTTCCCCATACAAACTTACATCCCCTTCGAGTTTAATTTTCGCCACAAAAGGTAGCCTATATTCTTCTCGTATTAATCCGAGCCAGCTCTCTAACCATAATATTGCTTCGTGGCTCAGTTTTTTTTCTCTCGCAAAATGCATACCGCTCAATATCCAACCATTATCAAAGCCATAAAAGCACATTCGAAGGAGATGAGTGAGCAAAAACTGAAAAAAATCTGTAACCGACACTTAAGGTGGGCCTTCCCGCTTTTTTATTACAGCGGTCGTGGTTGACTTTCAGCTAAAAGTCGTTTTATAATAAAAAAAATTGTAAATCTTACTAAATCATACACTATGCGCATTGTCTGCTTTGTGGACATGTTGCATCCTCCTCATCACGGAGCCTGTCTATTTCTTTGAAACTGAGAATTCCCTAGAGCGCAATAACACGGTTTTGTACCGTGCCCGCGAATGAGTTAGTCCCGCCGGGAAGGGCCACCTTAAGTGTGTACATTTCGTAAACTTGCTAATGTTAGTGTGCGGTGGCTGAGCGACTAGTCCATCGTCCGCTGGTTGGAAACAAAATTGTTCAGAAAATGAGCCATTTTGCAGCTCAGCGCTGAATCGCTGCCAAATTTGCACAATATCAATAAAAGGTAACTGGCCGCAACCACCGCAGTGAAGTTTCTAGGCTTTTACATATGTCTAGAGTTTTAGGACACAAAGGCTAGAATCTCTGGTTACCGTTATGTTAATGTTAAGATATCTCTATCCTATGTTAATGACATAAGAAGAAATAAGATAGATATATCTTAACAATAACACTAACGCCAACCACTTTAGCCTAACTTACGAATATTCCTAAAAGATCGTATTTAGTTTGAATTTTAGTTATATACATAAAAGTTCAAACTTTTTTTTATCAATAGTTCTTAATGAAAATACGTTATTAGGAAAGGAGTACCTCGCCAAGCCATTGACTGATTTTGAATATCTATACAGAATCAATAAAACCTTTAAGGTACTGCTGCGTGGGTTACGGCACGTAAAAACAATACAAGTGGTTGCACTGCATTTCTTCCCGTGCAAGTCGTAATTGATCATTAAGGGTAGGTCCGGACATGGCACCTAATCCTTCGGGAATGTGGTGTATTGGGCGAATATCATGGCATCCAAAATAGCCACCCGTGTCCAGTATTTGTGCACTTTATCATTAACTAAATAACATTTGAATATTAATGAATGATGGAAATCAAGTAATAGGACTAAACATTATGAATATTTCTGCTGTGATTCATAAAAAAAATTAATCATTACTTACAATGTAGACGACTTATTATAAAATGTATGAATTTACTTCACTTCATCGAACAGAAAGTGGTAGCGTGTTTCGATAGCTCTTCACTGGCTTCCGGCGCAAATGAAACATTATTTAACATTTCATTAAAACATTAATATTTGCCCAAACTGCCAATATTCCGCAATTTAATTCGTTCGCGATATATTTATTATCGATTTCGCATTCATATTTTATAATTTTTATTATTTTTTTTATTTTACCTATTTGTTGTTATAGCGGCAAAATAAATACACACTCTGTGAAAATTTCAGCTGCCTACCTATTACGGTTCATGAGATACAGCCCTGTGACAGACGGACGGACAGCGGAGGCTTAGTAATAGGGTTACGTTTTCACCCTTTGGGTACGGAACCCTAAACATTTTGATAATTATAAAACGTTGTATATGTAGAACCCGCTACTCGATTAAGTAAATATACTTTTTCGTACTAAGCATTTACGTCGCTTTTTTCCAAGGCATGTAATATGTATGCATGTATAATCGGCCGTGAAGCAAGGAGACAATATTAAAGAAACAGTCCTGAACAAAACTCGATGTAATATATTTTTGTTTCCAATATTTTTTTACGCACGTAACTGGAGAATATAAGAAACACTACTAGTTGCATGTGACTAAAAATATATTACATATAATTTAGAACCCGATACTGGATGTAATAAATATTTGAGTTCCAATTATTTTGTTTACGCACATACATGCAAACAATAAGAAAATCTACTAGTCACTACACACTTGCTCGTCGGTTGAGGCCCCTTTCCCTGCTGCGGAAACCTATCTCGGGCCTGTTTTGATTACACGAAAAGAGTTTAGTTTCATTCGGGTCATGTTTCACGAGGCGAAGGAAGCTATAAAACGTTTCCTCTCCATTTTGGGTGAGTACACAGTCTAGTGAATATTCTGGCTTCTCCTCGGGGGAATTATTGGTAATGACTGTTTGGAAGGCCCGCGATTCAAAAGGCAAATGTACTATTTCCACTTCTATTTTTCAAAATATCACAATTTGATCCCTAGCGGTTTAAGGCTCCATAGGACGCTAACATCCAAAACTTTGGGGTGTACATTTTATCTCAGCGTCAGTTAAGAATAAACATCCGTAGAAAAATCAAAATATCTAGTGTAGGTAATGTAAAAAAACCGTAAAACTGTTATAATGCGTTGCTTGTGTTCTTAAAAAAAATATGTTTGTAAGCACCCATTTACTAGGTTTTCAACCCGAAGCGCGCTTAGTAACTAAAAGTTATTTTGAAAAATGTTGTACAATATCACATATTTATCCAGTGAATAGGCGTGAAAGATTTATTCCATAACTTGAAAAACCGGCCAAGTGCGAGTCGGACTCGCACACGAAGGGTTCCGTACCATCGTAGAAAAAGAAAAACAAAAAAATCACGTTTTTTGTATGGGAGCCCCCTTTAATTTTAATAATTTTTTAATCTTACCTATTTGTTGTTATAGCGGCAAAATAAATACACACTCTGTGAAAATTTCAGCTGTCTACCTGTTACGGTTACTGAGATACAGCCCTGTGACAGACGGACAGACGGACGGACGGACGGACGGACGGACGGACGGACGGACGGACGGACGGACGGACGGACGGACGGACGGACAGCGGAGGCTTAGTAATAGGGTTCTACCAAACGTTTTTTTAGGTACCTTTTTTATGCGACCTTATATTTATCCAAATCCAGCCAAGTGAGAGTCGGACTCGCACAAGAAGGGTTCCGTACCATCGTACAAGATTTAACACAAAAAAATCACGTTTTTGTATTGTATTTTGTATCACGTTAAAGGGGGGGCCCCCTTTAATTTTTATTATTTTTTCATTTTTATTATAGCGGCAAATTTAATTCACACTGAAAATTTCAGCTGCCTACCTATTACGGTTCATGAGATACAGTCCTGTGACAGACGGACGGACGGACGGACGGACGGACAGCGGAGGCTTAGTAATAGGGTTCCGTTTTCACCCTTCGGTTAAGGAACCCTAAAAACGTGTTAATCCTCAGTCATATACAAGCATACCGTAAAATTGACGAAAAATTCAATCTAGCTGCTTTTCAATACGCCGTGACATTTTCATCCTATTACTTTATTGAAGGGGCCTTACAATGCAAAATCGCTCGGGCCGTAATCGTTTTCCCGAAACCCATTATCTATGTCTCCCTACCGCCGCACCCTGGGGCGCTTAGGAAAATGTGGAAAAACGCCGACCGATCATTCTGCGCGATCAAATAAAATCACCGAGTCAAATCGCGCAAGTACACAGAATGAAGCATGAATTTTATATAAAATGAGGGGTTCAGTATGTTGGGAGGGAAAGTAATTTCGGTGCGCTCAGACGGGATCAGTGCGGGGAACAGTGGCAGGGAGATGGAGGACTTTATGGAGTGCAGCGAAGTGGAAACAGCAGTGTCGTCGGCAGGTCGTCGTGGGTTGCAGGAGGTACCAAATAGATTTTTTTCTCGCAGGATAAAAAAGTGTCTCATAACGTTTGAAGGTCGTGGAGAAGATGGGCAACAAACTAAACGACACTATGTTCAAATGTATATTTTAAAATATTTTATGATTTAATGCTTTTTACGTTGTCATCAAAATGGGTCCTATGACTCCTTTTTTACCCGACTGCGCAAGACGGAGGGTTATGTTTTTCTAGTGTTTGTATTTATAGTTTCATGGTAATTTAGACATGGTGGCACAACTGAAAAAATCAGCCTGTATAGGAGTTTGGGTTGGAGTCCGAACAATTTTTTTTCTTCGATAGTAAGAAGTATTTCCAAGTGCCGGTAAGTTATAGATAAAAAATGCCTTAGTAAATTTTCATGGTAGAAAATGTTTTTTTTTTACTTTTTCTTAATTCATACACAATTTGATACTTCCATTTTGTTTCTCTACGAGACGCGACGCCCCATTGTTCGTTATTTTATGTGCAACGTAAATAAAAAAAAAATGCTTTAAATCAACCACTCACATGTCAAAGCGCTGTATTGTCTTTTCTGACAGCCTTACCTGGAAAATAAAAAGAAATCTTATTAAATGCTACATTACAGAATACAAACTGAAATCAGATAATTCACCCGTATCTATAAATTCCTACTAAACAACGAAATAATGCAAGTTAATATCAATGAAAGGTTCTTTGCACAGCGGAAAGTATGATTTATCTGCACGTTTCCAGTTCAGGTGAATAATTATTTGTATATCTATTGTAAATAATGATGTTGTATTGTATTTTTTTTCTTCTATTGCGAATTTAATATTCTATGTCTATGGACTTCTTGTCTAAAATAAAGAATTATTATTATTATTATTAACCATCTTTTTGATCGATTATATATAAGCAAGCATCCTCTGCTAGACGAGTAGTGTTTAAAACAACCAACTCTATGTAAAATAGACCAGCAAATATGTTCCGAAACTTGTTCGGTGAATCCCTAGGACGAACAGTGCAATGTCACGGCTAGTAGCGCCATCTGAGTGCAAGCGCATATGGGCCGGTAGAAATAGATTATTTTTAGGTGGAGAGAAATCATCGTTTTTTTATACATTCTTCAATGTTTTTTTCGTAAATGCTCCCCGAACGTTTTGGGTTAGGTGCACTGGGACTTCTTCCCGCTATTCTGCGAAAGTTCAATTGGAACCTACTCCACAGCGCTCTTCAGTTTGTATTAGACAACACTGCGTCCTCTGTCAACCCCTATAGCGATTAGGACGTGATCTTATGGATGCTTACATGTTACAGTGTATAAAAATGTTCGAAACATAATTTCTTCCAAAGATGTTTTTAGGAAATGGATGGCTTAAACTATACTTGCTGTCATGTCAGCTCATACTCCAACTCTACACATGGAAACTATATAAGTGCCATGGCAGGATCTGCCGTATATTAGAGCGTTGAGCTGGATTTATAGTTGGCTCAGTTCCACCAACGTTCAACCTGGACGGGATTGACCCTACCACCTAGTAAACAAGGAAAAGGTTCTACGCAGAATCCGAACCACTAATGACAAATCCCTTATTCGCCTCTTATTAAATGCACGGGAAGAAATTCAGTGGAATTATTTTTAAGTGACGGTATCTTCAAAGTTATATGAACTTTTTAGTAACATACAGAAAATATAAGAAGATGACATCAACCGTGAATATATAAAATGTATTAATTAATTAAAGGAAGCAGTAAAAAAACTTCATACGAGTAATTCGAGCCAGCAAGAGAATTAGTGTGAATTGTGAAATTACTGTAAATTCTCCTACAGTTAAATTAATTAATTTATTTATTTACTTTGACCGTTCCGTCGACAGTTTTGTAAATACATTAGGCATATTATTATTGTAAAATAATGCAAATGACTTAAATTAACAAGTACACAAATTCACAAAAAAAAATACAATTGAAACCTAAGATTAAATTCAATTAACACAAAATAACTTTTTAAAATGTAAACAATATATATCGTAACAGTTAAATATTTTAGAACAAAAATTACAAAAATAATTGAAAATCGAAATATCATCAATTATTAAAATCGCTAACAAAAATAAAAATTAAAAAATCATCAAATAAATCGCTAAAAATATACTGAAATTATTGAATATCATTCTATGCTAGTCACTAGACTAGCCAATACCGGTCAGTGCTAGGTTCCCACCGTAGCGGTAGCACGGCTAACCGCTCGCTAAGAAGAGCCGTCTTTCGATCGCGCCCGAGGCGCCCTCCGAGTTGGCCGACATCGAACTCGCATTAGCACTAACGCCACTTCCATTGCTCCCAGTTTACACAGTTTAGGCCAAGAATAACGCAACGGTAACTGGGAGTTAGCCCGGGGCGAGAAAGGGTTCGGTGTACTTGCGATCTTTTCACCAGCAACATGTTCTTTGGAACCTACGGGAGCATTACTAAATATTTAAATTTGGAATCGCTATTGGCAGGGCCAAACGGCAACTCTAAGCCCCGATTGCACGAAGAGACGGCTGAGTTAATCAATGTTCAAACACGTCACTTTTAGTGAACCCCACGGAGTTCCTTCCATACTGTCCATACAAAGTGACGTATATGTATAATCATACGTTTACGTTGATTTTTTGTCTCTTCGTGCACCCGGCCCTCCCCCTTCTGCTCAGAATGGTACAGTGCATTGGATACATAACATTCTGACCGCTCTACGACTACAAGATTTACATACAAAGCTGTCTAGACTTGATTCTTGGTATCCCTTGTCCTAGCACAGAATGGTTCATTATTACTATTTATAACTCAATCACTCGTATGTTGGTTGAAACGAGCGTGCTTATTATTTTTGTAGTTTTAGAATGCTAGCTGTACCATGGTTTGGAATCCATGTTATACTGTACGTCCCTTCCTCTTCTAATTAGTGTGTAATATGACATTGAAAAACATTGTTTTCATGCAGTTCAATGTGTAAATTGCCATATGGCAATAACATCACCCATTGGATGAAGGAAAGCATGCAGTAGGGAGCTAACATTCTGATTATGTTTTTGCTATTTATGATTAACTAGATACATTTTTTCTCTTTTCAGAAATGTGTTCTGCGTTGTATGTTTTACTGTTTTTGGTTTTTCTGTATACTTATGTCTTCCTCATCCAATACATGGTTATTATTATTGTTATAATGTAGCCGTGCTCATAAAGGGAAGCTAATTCCTTCTGGAAAACGGTGTATTGAACCAAAATCACACGTGTTATTAACCATCCATGTCCAGTTACACACAAATGGTAAGTAGATTTCGGACAGCAAGGTACTTCTGACAAGGGCCAATTTGCGTTACTTATTTTAGAATGTAGTGCTACAGATTTCGTGTAAATGAAATTTAACTGTGTGCTTGAGCGGTGAGCGGCAGTTGGAACATAGACCCCAAAGTCGAGAAATAAGTTATTTTTAAAGTGTCTTGGATTCGCACCATTTTATTGGCTAAGGTCTTACAAATACTTATCCTTACGGCTTCTCTGTTGAAATTTGACGCCATGCCACTGCTCTGCTTACCCCTCCGTAATTCTGATATTCTGTCCGTGGTGATTTTCTTGTCATGGACTGGAATTTCCAGTTAATTCCATTTGCGATTAGATATACTGCCGGTGTGACGAGGCGTTTGATTCTCATTATAGCTGTACAAGTGGATTATATTACTTTACGTTGAATCCACGTCTCCAGAAATTACACAAATTGATTTCAACCGAATCAAAATGGATACGTTCCAAGCATCGGGCTAATAGGTGTGCGGCTTTAGGTGGGTTTGTAAGCATCTGACAATAAAGCTCACATAGTTTACTAAATATTTGGGAACCAATGTTCCAATCAACTAGATATTCGGTTTCAAACAAATCTCTGAGTTTGCATGATATTTTTTTTATCAAAACTGGGTCAAATGGCACTGAGTCGTTACGCACGTTTATTGCTCTTTGGTTTAACATAATAAAAAAAACAAGCGTGAACCTGTTCATTCATCTGCCGAGGTTCCAGTCCTGCTTGACAAGAACGTGTGGGGCCTCCGACGTACGGGTATAGTTATAGTTTTGCAATATCACACAAAATTAGCGCTTTTTCTACTGTTGAATCAAACATAATTAGTTAGTGCACAACTACATAATATTGGTATTTTTTTTCAGAATTTTCAAACTATTGTAAATAGGAGAACAGTTCGTGTGACCGACAAACACCAATGCCAGTTCTAAGGGTTCCTTTATTCGCTTTTTGCGACGAAACGGTTTTGTTTCCAATCATAAGATACCAAATATCAAGTAAATTGGAACAGTGGTTTTCAGATGATTATCAAACTTATTAAGGTTTCGCCATGTGAACTGGATTACTGGCTGAGTACTAAGTTGCTGTGATTAATTCGTCACTTTCTCGGAGAGCTCTTAATTTGTCGAGCTCAAATTTAATAATATGTAAACGTAAAGATCGGGCGGCAAGATACATGACTATTTAATCAAATCGACAACTCGGCCATTTAATGATAAAAATGAAAACAATTACTATGGTAAGCCCTCTTAGATACTTGGGTTTCTAGTTGAATTATATCCTAGTCGGATTATGAGACTGATCATAAATGACCATACGCGCATCAGTCCCGTTACACAAACCAAATGTCTAGTACATAAATTCAACTAAGTGCGGTAGCGTCTGCGGACACGAGTGGAGTAGGTGCGTCCTCTTGCGGCGCGCCAATCCGCTTAAGTTACGAATGGTTGCATCGTTAGCGTGGATAGTCGGAAGTGTCGAGGCGAGCCGGAGGTGTGCAGTGAGTACACCGTTAAGCGGAGTAATGTTCGTCGTCACAGGTACTAAATTGCTCCTACCCACTAATCCCAGGGTCTTTATAGGATGAGTATCGCTCTGTGACGAGCGATTCGCGTGCTGAACTGTCGCATGGCGGATAGTGTTTCCGTTCTAATTCGTGGATGATTTTTTGCGATGAAGCCATAATCAATGCTGGCAGCAACTTGTTAATATTACGTACTTATATTCCGGGAGGTCACGACATTTCTGGTACGGTAAATGGCTTATACTTGCCTGTACACCCGGCGAATTAGTTTACCATGGTAATGCCCCAGCACTTTCTAATGCGGGGTAAGTTGGGGTCCATGGACCCCTTTTGCGGAATTAAAAAATGTATGTATTCTTACTTTTACGCAATAAATATTAAGTAGTTTTTCTAAATGACTTGTTTTCGTTTCCTGCAAGTAATTTGGAAGGGGTTCGTAATAATTTGAAGCACAACATTTTTAATAATTCCTCTTCTAATGATATGAAATTCCGTGCTAGTCCGCGATGCAGCCCCCTCGAGGGTCCACCGGTCCGCGTGAAAGGGCGCGTTCGTCGCGTGACGTCACGCTGATTACAGCGCTCGTTGACCCGCTTCATTTCAGCTGCGGCGTCGGCGGCGCAACCGCGAACTCGCCACCAGCCCACCACCTACATACTTACCAGATGCAAAGTACTCTAGACTCGACCGTGCAGCGCCCGGAACTTGCCGATGTCTGCCACGGACTTTCGTCCGATTTTGGCTAAAGTCCGATTTTTATTCAAGGTGCTCTCGATCTTGCAGACGCCTGCCACTGCACTATTTTCGAGTTTATGGTAATAATACAAAGAACCTTAACCAATTTCAAACAAATAATTTATCTTTTGTTGGAAAAAACAACGTGTAGATTTTTTTCTTATCATCAAGTGTTAATTAGCGCACTAGACATGGATAAAACTGCAGGGCCATAACTGGTTGAAAACTCTTTGAAATTTCGGATACTACATAGAATATATTGTTCAGAGTTACGTCTGTATGTTTTTATTGTTGTAATTAACCTTTTAGAATAAAAAACATTGGCTAATAAATATTGGAAAAATTGGTCTTTTAATCGGTTTTTTAATGTAATTTTATTAAATTTTTTTGCTGGAAAATTCAGATATTTACTTAAAAATAAAAAAATACAGACACCCAATCATGGTTTCCCAAATTATTAACGACATAGATTAAAATCTGACAACTTTTAGGTATAGGGAACCGTTGTGGCCCGATTTACTACTAACTAATTAAATTCGCAGTCGGCGTGCAAAATTGTGCCTTGGGCAAAGAAATAATGTCTTCAAATGTTCAAATCTCAGAGCCTGTAGTCTAAGTTCTCACCTAAATTGGCGTTTACGGAACTTCGAAGTTCGTAAAAACGTCAAACTCCATACAAATGTTTACTAGATATTCTGTAGATTTACTTCTGCGAGCTGTCAAAGTCAAACTCGGACTTCCGATTTGTATGAAAATGCGGAGTCAGCGTAAACGGCAACGTCCACGTATTTACGGCAACGTTGAGTAAGCTGTCAAATCAAACTCGGACTCGCAAATGTTAGTTCGATTAACGCCCACTGCGCGCACTCTTCAATTTCTCCATACATTTGAAAATGAAAAACCAGTCCATCGGTTTGCAGTAAACGCCAATTTAGTTGAGAACTCAGACTGACCACTCAGAGTCCTTTACGTCAGTTTAACGCAATTCAAAACGCAGCATTCCCTCTATATCTAGAAACATCCGTAGATCGGCACAAGTACTGAGCCGAATAAACATCCGAATGACGGCGCTAATGGCGGGAGGAGGCGCAGATGCAGTAGCTAGAGCCAAGCTTCAGCTGAACTCGGCGACACGTTGGGTGTCCTATACGCAAATAAACATGTCGACCTACGTAGACCAGAGGCTATTCCGTAACAGAAAGGACGACGTATGGGCCTACTGAATTTATATAACGAAGACGTCGTGTTAAAATCATAGCGCATAACATTAAACATGTTCTAAGGTGCTTAGAAAAGAATAGACGAGCGATATTGATAGTTCGCCGTCACAGCGAGCGTCGCCAAGAAATGATACTTTTGAGGTTACCGCGGTCCTTAGACATGTTTGAAAATTGTTACGGCTTTTCAGCAGACGACGTACAAGCGTGGCGGATGCCTCCTTGACAACGGGCTAAATGATTAGCTCGAAACGTCGGAGAATGTCTCTTCCTGCCGCGTGAAAAGCCGTAACATTTTTCAAAAATGTCGCCAAGAAATGCCGAAATTAATTGACTAGGCCAGTTTAGATAACTTACTTTTGTCTGTTTATTGGTTTTTTTTTTTGGTACCATGTCAACTACCCATACTACGGGCGATAACTGTTTAGATGATCTAAATAGTTTTTAAAAAATACTATTCTAAAATATTTTGTAAAGACCTACGTCTGAATATTTTCACTTTTTTAATTTACCTTTTATATTGGAAAAGATTGGCTCATAAACATTAAAAAAGGGGATTATAAGTCATTTTAAATTTATTTTTACTGGAAAATACAGATTTTAAAAAAAAACCTAGGATTAAGCTTTCTCGAGTGATTAAAAATGTTTGATTAAAATCTGGATAGGGAGTCGTAAGACCCAATTTCGACGATTTCAATTGTTTAATTCGCAGTCGAGTTGCAAAATGGTGCCTTGACCCACGGACAAAGAAATAATTTCTTTAAATCTCAGAGCTCGGCCAACTTCACGACAGTCTTATGTTCTGCTGTTTTTATTGCATAAAACTTTCATTTTAGATCACAGGGTAGTGAAATTACTATGGGCTCATCGCATGTCACTCGGCGACGTGATTACCGGGCGTGTATCTAGTCTATTCCTTTTTAACGTTCTTAACCCATAATATCCTGAAAGAACTTCAGGGTAAACATTTATTTACGTTAATGTGATTCGGTGTCTGAAATTCGGTTTTTAATAAAGCTATAAGATAAGGATTTGTTCGACGAATTCGTAAATTAAGATAGGTCGTGAAAAACGTAGAGCAGACAAGGTCGGGCGATATTAATAACACGCGTCGTCGGGCTCAAGAGTCAATAACGTGAAAATTTGATCCACCTGAGATTGTGGGTTGCCGATATCTAATATGAAAACAGAGAGTCGAGCACCTATATCGAAATAAATACTTGATTTAATGTTACATTACTTGTTAAAGCGAAAAAAGGGACCCTTATGGTCTCGCTCCGGTGTCTGTCGGTCACACGCATTTTGTCCCGAACTGTTTTCCTAGTTACGGCTGTTTGAAAAATACCAATACACGTAAACTTATGCATGTAGTTGTGCACCAACTAATCACTTTTGCTTAAATGGTCATATTTAAAAAAAAGCTAGATCCCTGAAGCGCTAATTTAGTATGAAATTGCGAAATTGTCATCAGGCAAGGGTGAATTTCTTACATGTCCCGCAGTGACGAGACCCTCGGCACGTATACACGTTCGCAATTGACCCGTTTTCATTTATAAAAACATCCTATAAGAAATATAACAATGAATAAATAGGGTTGAGATCGAGAATCCTTTGGTAAATTGTTTTCGATGGTTGGTATAAAAATTAATGAATGTGATTTACGAAGCAAAATATCAAAGCCTAAAAAAACAAAAGCTACCTTTCCCGGAAAAGGCTACACATTTATAACTCTATTTCCAATATTCCCTACAGCAGGAGCTCAGCTCTCAGCAAATGCGGTTCTGTGCTATGCAAATATCTCGGCCATCTCTAAGGATTATTCTAATACAACTGGCGAGATACTCTCCGAACTAGCACGAGGGAGAGGATTCAGACTCGGTTGTTTGCAATGCAATACCATTAGTTCAGTGCTATAGTAAATTTCTGATAGTGCCAACGTGGTGACCCTGCTTGTGAAGACAGACAAGCATGCATGCTAAAGGTAATGCCAAAAGAAATTAGATAGTCTTTACACATTTTCTTGACACTGGCATGTTATACATTTTCTTAACGATTGAGATTCTGAGATAATCGAGCGGGAATATTAGAACTCACTCGACGAGATTTTCGAACTATTTTTTTAAGATTGTACCCTGGCAATTTTTTCAGCAAAAAATAACGGCAAAATTGTCTCACTTAATTAATTCAATGTTTACTTACGTAAGACAATTTGACCGGCGGCAATTTGCTCGGTTACAGAAAGAGACTTTAACGTTAAAATCTGTTTATAATAATCTGTATTTAAGCTTCATTCAGTACTATTATATTGATACTTACCTGACGTACTTAAATAATGATTACGGAATTATAACGTTGATGTCACGTTTTGCAACCTGGCCATGCAATATTTTAAATTCTCCATGCACAAATGTGTGTCTTCCTCATATGTAACTATAACAAAATCATATTCTATAAAAAAGTTGTAAAAGTTTTTCTACAGTGAGCCATTGAAGTTAATTATTTAACATTAAATGTATGTTACATTACCGTACTTAATATATTCAAAAGGCAGACGACGCAAGGAATTTCCATTCAATCTAACATATCAAGAACTTCTTTATATCAAATGTGATATCAAATGCGCTGAGATCCAATACTGACAAATGCATTTCACCCCATTGTGCTCACATGGCGAGAGCACTTGAGAAATGTGCACATTTGAAATGATATCTATCTAGTCTAGCACCAATGCCAATTCAATTACTTTCACCTGCACTGCTGGGTACGACTGAAGCATTTTAGTCCTGACACACTTAGGTGTAATAGGTATATTACATTTTCAAGTGTATTCTTTGAATAAAATATCAGTCTAATAATATGATTAACACGTAGTCTTCAAGAGGATTCGACCAGCCGATTGGCGATACAATTTGGCATAGTTTTATTAGCAACTGTATAATATGTTAATATACAGGTTGTTGCAACGCAATACATTTATTTAGAGTTTTATTTTTATGTTTAAAAAAAAAACGTTTCAAAATAGCACAGCTTCATATCCAGCCCAGCTTATAATCGCAACGATTAGATACATACAATACAATGAAATAACTCATCCTAATTTTATTATTTCATTCGTTTAAGGCGGCCCAACCCGGCGGGACTAACTCAATCGCGGGCACGGTACTAAACCGTGCTATTGCGCTCTGGGACCTTCTCTGTTTCAAAGAAAAAGACAGGCTCCATGATGAGAAAGATGCAACATGTCCACAAAAAAGACAATGTGCATAGTGTATGATTTGGTAAGATTTACGAAAATTTTAATTACCAAACGACTTTATAGCTAAAAGTAAACCTGGACCGCTGTATGAAAAAATCTAACAAAAACCAAATAGATTATAAATCTTGATTAAATAAGCTATGTCTGATGACTAATCTTTTTAAGATGTTCTTACTTTATCATTGCGTAATCTACCTCCAAATTATTGCATAAAACGCGCGAAAAACCCGAACTTTCGGACATTATAACTTAGAAACCAAACACAATGTTGCAATGCCAACGGTCATCAGACATCTAGTTCGATCAAATAAAGCTATTTTGAGCGAAATTTGGGATCTCTGACAAGTAATATGTGCGTGATCTTCTTTCCCCGTTTGTATGGGGAGTTAAGCGGGATGGGCCACCTTAAACATAATATTGTAAAATCGGAATCCTTATCAATAAAAGCTTAGCCTTAGCTCCGTTATTATAACTTGAAAAATATAATTCAATAAAAAGTAGTCGAAACCAATCTCATATAGGAATCTTGTTCATATTTTAATTTAGAGGTTGCTCTCAAACTCTTGAACTCTCCTGCATGCAAACATAGTCGCGGACACTGATCAAAGGTCGCAGACGTATTGGAGGGTTCTTGTAGGTGGGAACTGACTTCACGAACGCATGTTTAGAGCTCATCAGCGCGCGGTTGCGATGTTTCCACTTTGTGGCATCGACGCACCGCCGGATTCCCATACAATTATATTATTCCGGGAGGTCACGACATTTTTGGTCACGATAGGGTATATGGCTGCATCTGGGTTCACAGGTAGGAGACCAACTTTCTGATGCGAAATATGTCGGTCTGCCAAAATAGATTTTGGTATACATGATGATTCTGGATATATTTATACCTATTAATTATACAACAATCACTAGTCGGTTATTTAATTATTATTTACTTAAATAGACCTAAAATTATATCTGTAACCTAAATCGCCTATAACTAAGAAATGCAACCAAATATTTGTTCAGTTTTGGTATTACTAAGCAAGTATGTAATTTCAGTCTTCGTTCTTTACAGTCATTTACCTTATCACATTTTATTTTTGGTCACGATAATTAATTTCTGAGACGCCTTATCTAGGTAACTCAAACACTTGGCGCAGGCAGAGCAATACTTTTAGCTTCTGAGGGTAGGTCTTAATCATGTGAACCCAGTTTCAGCCATTTACCATATTTGTCGCGACCTCCTAATCTATGTGGTTACTTTGACAATACGGCGGGAACGCCAAATACGCACGCATGCCACTTCTCCTTGCTTCCCTTCAGCGCATCGTGCACTACGCTTTTGTACAGCGTACAGTGGCGCCTGGAGCGTGTAGGCTGGCGTGACGCGAAGGGGCGGCGGAGTGACGGGCGGCACGGCGGCGCGCTCACCTGCGGCGTGCAGCTCCGGTTGAGCGCCGCCGCGCAGCGCCGTCTGTATGGTGCTTCACGTCACGCTCGGCTCGCTCACACGGGCCGCGCCGCGCCGCGCGCCGGGGTGACGGAGCCAGGGTGCCGGGTCAGCGAGTATGGAAGGAGGAGAGTACCGATCGAAACTGATTCTTACGGGCGCGGCGGCAGCGTAGTCACGAGTTAGTGAAAAACGTCTAACCGTAAAAAGATGATAATGAGGTGATCGTCTCCCATACAATTGACTCGTGCCTGATTACTCGGTCAAATTAAGAAATATTTTTCTGATATTTTGCACATTTAATTAATAAACTGAGAGCTACGTCTGCACGTTTTAGTTTTTATATATATATATGTATATATATATATATATATATATATTATTTGTATTTGTATGCAACACATGGATACAAGTTGAAAAAAAAACGCACAGACTTAGCTCACAGCTGATTAAGCAAACTGACTCGCCGCCGCTACGCCGACCCCATACGCTCGAGATTCGGTTGCACTCCGGTTCTTCCATGCTCGTTGTCCCGCATGGTGGTGTATATGAAGCGTCATTCTCCTGGCTCCGTTCATAGTTATATTTCATGTGTAATACACATGGGATAATATCCATTTAATCAACACAATTGCTTTGAAAATGGCAAGTATCAATACTACTATTCGATGACTGTGTTTTCGAATAGGCTTTCCTGTTCACGATCTGGTCCTACCAGCACCCCCTCGAAGATCCCGTGCTGACCCTGACATCCGAGCAAGCCTCAGCCGCGTCATAGATATCCTTGTGGTTTGCAAGAGGGGGCCGTCCGCTTTAAAAACCACCTAAGCAGTCCTTTTTCGCTTATATCCTGTAGCGCCTTTAGTTTTCTAGATAAAATATTAATAACAGCAATTTGGGCTTTGTGTGTTTGTTGTAGATACAACACTGCATAAGTAATATGAGAACCAACCTCTAAAAAAATATTGGTGAGTGAAATGCTTCCTTTACAGAGATCGATTAACTCAGTGATTTCGCGTTGCACGGAAATTATTACACTAAAATGTCCACTTCAAGTAGATGGCGCTCAATCAAAAAACAAGCAAATGTAACCACAGTTACCGTGAAAATTAAATGAAAACATTTTTCCGACAGCATCAAAAGGGGCATTCTACTCGTACTAATTCGCATAAAAATGAGCATTCCCCCCAACGGCAAACACGCCGCCGCCGGCGCGCCCGGGCGCTTGTAATTACATTAAACTATTTCTTCTTGTAGCGATGCAAGCTTAAAAGCCTCTAAGCTTATTACAGTCTAAAAGAATGTCGGTTTCCCGTTTAACGTCGGCCGCCGCCGCGCGTCGGAAAACTAACGCGAAAAACTAACATAATTCCGTTGGAGCGCTTGCTAGACGCCCATAAATTTTGCGCGCCTGCAAAAATTGCACTTCAGCTCCGAACTAATTCCCAGACTATGTGTAATAATTTTAAAAGATTGTATGAGATTTTGCGTCCTTCCAGAAAATTACTATTAATTTTATAGGGTAATTCAGCAAAGACTGCCACAATTTGTCTTCCGATATTATAATAATACTAGCAGCCCGTTCCGGCTTTGCACGGGCATAATGTCATTAAAAAAAATATTATTTTGACACAATGATACACAAATAAACCATTTTTACGTAGAGTTCATACATTGAGATATTTGAAATAAAAAAAAATAGATATTATTATAACACGATTATTAGATATTAGATAAATAATAAATTCAAAGTGCTATAGGGAGAACCGCGGCCCCCGAGGCACGCTCCCGCCGTCCCGGCCGGCCGGTACCGCCGCAAACACTACATCCCGCAATTTTTAAATCTATAATATCTTCGAAAATATTCATTTAAATCATATGGTGTAAAGGGCCGTATAGATCTATATTAAATCAACAATGTATTTAAGGTATTTAATTGGATAAGGATTAATGCTGTATTGGTTAAAATCGCATCGAAAATTAGCCATTATTTGTCGTAAAAAGTAAATAAGAAAAAAAAATTATTGTGGGATATCCAAAAGAGATAGACATATACCATCGCGGAGTTTTCTGTAGACCTTTTCAATGTATACAATACTTAGTACATTATTTTGATAAATCTCGTAGGGTTCAGCCGGCGTTTGCAATGTAAGCGGAAAAAAAAAATTTTTTACGACATCACATTGGAAACCTCAAAAATAACAGTATTTCTCCAATATTTATTGGATGTTATTATACATATAAACCTTCCTCTTGAATCACTCTATCTATTAAAAAAAACCGCATCAAAATCCGTTGCGTAGTTTTAAAGATTTAAGCGTACATAGGGATATAGGGACAGAGAAAGCGACTTTGTTTTATACTATGTAGTGATAGTGTATACTGTTTTAGTGTTAACATTTGATTTATAACTTGCCGAAAATTAATTTTCAGAGGCTGTAAGTTAATATTTAGGTACTGTTACTTACTTACTTAGCCCCGGTTGCACGAAGAGACGGCCGAGTTAATCAATGTGCAAACACGTCGATTTTAGTGATCTGTATGGAGTTCCTTTCATACTGTCCACACAAAGTGACGTGTTTGATCGTACGTTGACGTTGATTTTGATTTTTTGTCCTTTCGTGCACTCGGCCCATACTCTACAAGATTAACCTAATCTAAACAACATAATGCTACCGATTTCGTCTACAGATATCTACATATAGATATATCAAGAGCATAACAATAGCATAACAAGATCAGCATCAGATTCTGAAGCGAGAGCAATGGGGAAAAAAACACAACACATTGGAAACGTCAAAACTGTTACTCCTGTCAAGTTACAAGTTTTTTAAATGAAATATGTACTCCATTAAGCAGTTACATACATAACATACGAGTAAGATTAAGAGGAAAAGAAGAGTTTTTGTTTGTCTACAAACAAATTTTAATGTAATTGACCAGCACAAAGTTTAAGACAACCTATTATAGGTTATATTTATGTGATATTTTCTTTGCAATGATTTCATGCCATTTCAATCGATTGAGTAAATCACATCATTAAATCTATCCTGTTTTATTTTAAATGGTGTTTGACAGCTTTGACATATTATTTTGGTCAGGTCGCCTAAACGCAGTTTTCCTTCCCATTAAGCACTAACGGTAGACAGACAATGGCGATCCTGAAAAAAAAACATTTCCACAGAAACCCGCGCACTAATTGTAGTTAAGTCCCCCAAGCACCACGGGACGGTGCTAACATCAACTCCGTAACTTAGTTTAAACTTAGCAACCAACTCAAGGTGGCATGCCGCTCTCGCCCCTAACATGTTTGCCGAACTTTTATTTAGCTCTGTGTAAAACGTTAGTGTCTGGCGTGAGTTAAGAACGCGTTAGTCTCGTTCACTCTTTTTGTGTGACTTTGGGTTTCTGACAATAGCTCGACGTAACTTGTGTCGAGTAACGAATTGGGGTTTTCGATGGTATCCGATAAATGAAAACCCACATACACGCCTCCATCAACTGATAGAACCCAACACGCGTCCCGTATCAAAAAGCGAAGAAAGGGACCGCGGTGTTGGCAACCCTGCCGCCGTCGCAGCTGCAAGCATATCTATATACGCACGTATAGCACAACTATTCTCACAACGATAGGAGAGTTCCGCTTCTGTCCCCGGCCATAAAAGGTATTCTTTGGTAGAAGATTTTCCTAGTGGAGCGAGAATAAGAAATATGTCGTTTAAGGCCCTGGTACTAGCCAAATCGCAAAGTTTGACTAGGCACCCTAAGTAAACTACATAAGTCTGACGATTACACATTACAACATGTGATTCCTTGTTTAGCGATCAACTAATTTTCGTTAATGTATGTATGTAATGTATTTTTCCATACAGAATAGATTGTTGAAAAGGTGTCCATTTCCGAACTTTTTCGACTTAATGTAGAAATCTTAAATCAAATGGAATTATTTGTTTATGCATATATGCTGTTTTTACTTATATCTAGCGATCATATTACTATCAAATTTATAATGTGAAAAATCGTCTTTGTTATTATTATTATTTAATAAATAATGACATCCAAAAATATTAACCAATAAATTATTAGTCTGGAGTTCTATTTGGACTTACTGAGGCGTTTCACTTCAAATTATTACATTTGTTGAAAGGTACATTTGTATGGCGCGAATAGTTGGCTAGTCCTAGCGCCTTAAGGATGTTCCGACCCATACAATGTTTTTTTACACAGAACTCAAAAAGTATTGCACTTTAAGGCACGATTTCGTCAAAAACATTAAATATAGCCATAGTAGTTGCAGCGAAAATATATTCACAATTTCAGGTTTAATGGTTTCGTTGTAATTGCCGATTAAAAGTTCTACACCGTTAGATGGCGCTGTTTAATAAAAATCGTATTTAAAAAAATTGCAACAAAACCAATAATCCTGAAATTGTGAAATTGTTTTCGCTGCAAGTAATATGACTATATTAAACTTTTATTATTAATTCGTGGCTTAAAGTGCAATACTTTTTGTGTTATGTGTGCAAACAACTTTATATGGGTCGGAACAGCCTTAATTCAAAATATCTCGTTGGGATTTGTGTAGGTATGTAGTAAAGAGTTATAATTCAAAAGTCCCCTCACCCGCTTCCCGGTTCGTTATACAATGGTGTTTGTTATTCCATTGTTTGTTTGGCTTGCTGTTTGACTTCTGATAGGCCGATGGGTGCGTGGCCGCCGCTGCCGCATTCCTCGCGGCGGCGGCGGAAGCGGCGGGGCGGGAGCGCAGCGGCCAGCGAGCATGGAAGGACGGGAGCCGCAACCAAAACTCGTTGGCATGAGCGGCGGAGCTACAGTTACTTCGTTGGAGCGGCTCGTAGCCTAGTGGCACGGGGACTGGCCTAGCGTACCAGAGGTCTCGGCTCAATTCCTCGCCCTGACATGCACCACTTTCTTTCTCGATAAGTGCATTTCGTCACGAATGCGAACTGCTCTATGGTTCGGAATTCATGAAAAACTGTAGGTCCCCCATCGCATTGGATGAATGGATGGTCGAAGCGGCAATGAAAAATTGTCCGTGTTTTCCATCCAGTTCAATGTAGCCGTGGTCATAAAGAAAAGGTCCTGGCATGGCATCTAATTCCTTCGGGATTTAGGTGAATTGGGCTAATATCATAACGGCAGTTGTGTGGTATTAGCCATCCATGTCAGGTTGCATAAAAAAAACAGTACCCGACGGTAAATAATGCACATCGGACGTTGGAAAGAGACAATCGGCTAGTTTCGGCTTTGTAGAGCGTTGTCGCTGCCACATGCTGTATCTCAGTACTTGTGACCTACGTGCGAAAGAGATATAAAGTCGAAACTAGGCGATTATCTCCTCCCAACGTCCGATGTGCATTATTGTCAGCCCGGTACTGTACTTTTACATACAGTGGGAGTGTTCGCTTACGAACTTGCTTACTGCTGATTTCCTCGAGTGTGCGACATGTAAGAACTTCACAGGACTCTAGTAGGTGCAACGAAGATTCGATGTAGCGCGTCCCGAATTCGTAAGCGAACTAACCACAGTCAATTCAAGAAGCACAGCAACTTCAATCGAGAAGACTCATTTAAGCTGTCTGCAATGTGGAACCCCGTGCTTCAGCCACTAAGAAGGGGCCAACGAGACGATAATATCGGCGACGATATTGTCAGCTCATATTGCCTGTCGTCTGAAGTTCGGACCGCAGCTAGACACATTTCCGCTTCCGCCCCCACTCACAGCTACGATTTACGCCCACGGCGAGCCTAGCGGTCACCTCAGTCGTCTGCTGCGCACGAGCGCGGCGGATGCCTCATTGACAACGGGCTGAATGATTAGCTCGAAACGTCGGAGAATATCTCTACCTGCCGCGTGAAAAGCCGTAACATTTTTCAAACATAACCACAGTCAGACCGTTTCCACTAACTCGTGGCTACGCTTCCGCCATACGAATAAGTCTCGATCGCTACTCCTGCCCTTCCATGCTCACAGTATTCTTTTAAACGCCTTTTTCGATATTCGCGCTTCTTCTACTATCCTAACTTCACGTACCTATATTAATTGTCTAAAAATTTGGTTTAGGCACATAAAAGAATGCAAGTGGCCCCAAGCTTAGCCTTACATTTTGCGACTAAAATAATTAAAATATAACCAACCGTTTACTTAGAGAAGAATGAAATAACTTCAGAGCTCCACAAAGCTGACGGATTCAAATTGAAATCCTCATCCTCCAAGGCTTAGCGATACTTAAAAATCTACGGCTTCTAAGTTTTGAACCGCCACGGTCGCTGCTCATCTAGCGACTAAGTTTGCGGCTAAATACTTTTAGAGTAACCTTCTTAAACATACTAGAGTGACCGAGATGGCAACATTTTCCGTTGTTGACGTTACAAATAAAAACAGTCAAGTGCGAGTTGGAATCACTCACGAAGGGTTCCGTACCATTGTACAAGATTTGTGACAAAAACTCACGTTTTTTGTATGGGGACCCCCGTTAATTTGACCTATTTGTTGTTATAGCGACAAAACAAACACACTCTGTGAACATTTCAGCTGCCTACCTTTTTTCTTATTCATGAGATACAGCCCTGTGACAGACGGATGGACGAACGGACAGCGTAGGCTCAGTAATAGGGTTCCGTTGGTACTTTTTGGATAAGGAGCCCTAAAAACGTTTGTTTTCGTGCCATCGCCCTCATGGAAAAAAAAGAAAAAGTTAGATTAGAAGGATGCAGGCACAAAAGTATTTTCCACGTTTTTTTTCTGAGCTGCTCGTGGCTCAGGTACACTTGCCTTCCACACCAAAGGTCTGGGTTCAAATCCCCGCCCCGTGCCCGCGCCCGCCACTTTCTTTCTCTTTCTGAGTTGGATAAGTGCATTTCGTTATGAATACGAGTACCATTCTCTTATTTGGTGGTGGGTTAAGCCCGCCCACCCGGGCGATCGCATTAGATGAAAATATGGTAGAAGCGGCGGGGGAACGGCAGAACGTCTAATATGCAGATCGTATAATGTCATATTTTAACAAAATTTTAAAACCATGCACAACGTATAATCGGCAGATCGTATAACCTATACGTAGTGCATGAAGAAGTTTAAAAAATAAAATTACTTATTTCTCCATGCATAACGTATAATAGTCACAACGTATAATATTATGATCTTTATTTAACAAAAAAAGAAAACCATGCATATCATATAATCCAAAAACTTTTCATACGATAGCGCCCTTATGAATATACTTTTAAAGCGTATACTCGCACGCGACTTTTCGACCGTCGCAATTAGCGTTGTAGCAAATTGTTACTCGTCAACAAATATCGATTCGTAGCAATTTCAGCCTTAAATGTATCGTTATTAGGGCGCTTTATGCAGTGCTTCTTGGCATATTATACGTTCTGCATGGTTTTCTTTTTTTGTGAATTCACGTTAGGAATATTATACGTTGTGACTATTAGACGTTCTGCATGATTCAAAGAGTTGATTTTATTTTTAAACTCATGTATAACATTATACGTTGTGAATATTATACGATATGCATGGTTTTCATTTTTTGGAAAAAAATACTATTATACGTTGTGAATATTATACGTAGTGAATACGACTCGAAGCGGCAAGGAAAAAATTACCGTTTTTTCCACCCAGTTCAATGTAACCGTGCTACAATAGGAAGGTTCGGCATAGCAACTTATTCCTTCGGGGATGCTGTGCTAATAAGACGGTGCAATGGTGTAAGTCCAGTCACATAACTACTGAATGCCTACCAGCTCGTCTCCAACAGAGTTACCCCGTTCAAACGGCGGCGGTGCCGCGAGGGGAGAGCGGTGCTGACAAACTCGTTGAGAACAAGTGACGCCAGTCTCTGCCGCTGCCAGGTGCCCACTACACTCCTCCCCGCGCAGCTCCCGACAGCTTCTCTCGGCTACACCCCACACCCTATCCGGCAACATCGCTCCAAACTTACCCCATTTTACGGTACTAGCAGCGAGACATTACAATTTATGGCTTTAAAGTGGAATTTGGAAAATGCATTTAAATTTACAAATACATTTGCGTATAAGCCGTTATATGTGTGGGTTTCAGCGTGTAAAAGAATACAAGCGGGGCCACTGCATTTATTCCCGTGCATGCCGTCAGAGCCGAATTCGGTAAACTGTAGGTTCCTTAAGTGGCTCGTAGCCTAGTGGCGCGGGGACTGGCCTAGTGTACCAGACGTCTGGGTTCAATTCCTCGCCCCGATATGCACCACTTTCTTTCTCTCTCCGAGTTCGATAAGTGCATTTCGTCACGAATGCGAGCTGTTCCATGGTTCGGAATCCATGTAAAACTGTAGGTCCCCTTCCCCTACTAGGTGGTAGGATTTAGGAACCATCGCATTGGATGAAAAGATGGTTGAAGCGGCAATGAAAAATTATCCGTGTTTTCCATCCAGTTCAATGTAGCCGTGCTCATAAAGGAAAGTTCATGGCACCTAATTCCTTCGGGAATGTGGTGTTTTGGGCTAATATCATAACGGTATTTGTGTGGTATTAACCATCCATGTTAGGTCGCATAAAAAAAAAGGTGGTAGGGTTCATTCCGTCCGGGTTGGTATCATTCCAGTTAACAAACGATGGTCGAACCGGGAATGAAAATTGTCCGTGTTTTCAGTCCACTTCAATGCAACGGTGCAATGCAAGCATGGGCCCTGTTATGACACCAAGTTTCTATGCATTGCTTTGGGCTAATATCATGACAGTAGGTGTGGTATTAGTTATCCATGTCCAGTTACATAAAAAGTCGTCACTCCACTCAGTCTGTGTACCTATTAGGCGAAACGAGGTAGGTAAGCCCCTAATGTCATGTATAGGTGCTCGGGAGCCAAAAATGGCACCCTTGATGATGCGTTATGAAACTGGGCAGTCATAATTACAAGACCGTTTTCTAACTATATAAACATAGCTGTCCCTACTCCAAGCCCCCGGTCAAGTAATGAGGCAACTTGAACTTATCTCGGGCCGAGACGGCGGCACCTGGCCGCCAGGGCAGGAGCGATTAGTCGGAGCCGAGTGCGGACTGCGGACCCGCTCTTATGGGTGACTTTGAAACCGATGAAAGCACTTACATCGCTGGGCGCAGGTACGAGCACATTACATTGCTGCTAAGCAGCTGTTCTCTAATGGAGGTCCGCTGAGAGCATATATGTAGTTTGAGAAGAATATATTTGCGAATAAAACAGTTTCACAAAGACATTTAAGGAGAAATAAATTTGCGTAAGCACAGTAAATGTAAACACCAGAGAAATAAACGATAAAAGTGAACTGAATTATTATCCAATAATAATTGTCATGTTATTATCGAGTATGCTTTCGTGGATAGTGCAAACTGAAGTTAGTATCTATGATTACAACAACTGAAGTTAGTATCTATGATTACAATTCATTTTATCAAGTATGTTTTCGGGGATAGTGCAAACTGAAGTTAGTATCTATGATTACAATTCATTTTATCGAGTATGCTTTCGGGGATAGTGCAAACTGAAGTTAGTATCTATGATTACAATTCATTTTATCGAGTATGCTTTCGGGGATAGTGCAAACTGAAGTTAGTATCTATGATTACAATTCATTTTATCGAGCATGCTTTCGGGGATAGTGCAAACTGAAGTTAGTATCTATGATTACAATTCATTTTATCGAGTATGCTTTCGGGGATGTTGCAAACAGAAGTATTATTACAATTAATTTTGTTTCGCGCAGAAAATAAAAGTAACTTGCCAGCTAGTTCGTAATGCTACAGAAACGAAATCATAAAAATACAAATTTTGTTGTTTTTTAGGGTTCCGTATCCAAAGGGTGCCAACGGAACCCTATTACTAAGCCTCCGCTATCCGTCCGTCCGTCCGTCCGTCTGCCACAGGGCTCTATCTCATGAACCGTAATAGTTAGGCAGCTGAAATTTTCAGTGTGTATTTATTTTGCCGCTATAACAAGAAATAGGTAAACTTTAAAAATAATAAGAATTAAAGGGGGGGCCCCCCGTACAAAAAACCTGATTTTATTTGTGTTAAATGTTACGTTAAGTGGTACGGAACCCTTCGTGTGCGAGTCCGACTCGCACTTGGCCGGTTTTTTTCACCTAAATCCCCTGTAAATATATTTTAATGATTTACTTTAAAACAGTATTTGAGTGGCCTGAAAGGTTAGAAACGAAATACATGTCGTTGGTGAAAAACCGGTATGGGTGGTTGTGCTGAGGACCAAAGGTGCTCAGAAAAGTCAAATACACCTCGCCTCGCGAAACATGTGCTTAATCAACCAACGGGAAAATAACTGACTATCGTACAATATGACAAGTAAGATTATCTCAAAATCTCAGGACTAAAAAAGTAGGTTTTATATTTTTATTCAGCCAGGGACGTTACAATATGGATAAATATTAAGACGTTAAAGCGTAAGGATATTACTTTTATAATTAATTATTAAAATGAGTCCAACCAACTTTATAAAATTTTCGCAACACTACGAACTAACTAAACGAGAACTAAAAAAAAAACATGGTTTTAATTATTTATTTATTTTATTTTTGACAGGCAGCCTAGACTGATGTGTCTAAATCATGTTCAAGTATGGTTATCAGTTTTCATGTTTATAAGGTTTTTTTTTGTCCTAATGGTAGTTCACTTAGTCACTTCTTTGTAATCTATGAATGTCAGTGTTGGTTATCAACACGGTATTTAAGTATTCTTAGATGAGTTGTTTAAATGAGTGTCCAAACGGTTTTTAAATTGATTAACATTATTTTCGTTGATTATGTCCTCAGGGAGTTTGCTCCAGTCCTATACAACTCTGTTACTAATGAAGTGCTTGCGTACATTAGTCTTGTGCTCTGTTGTGTTCAGCTTCAGGCTGTGACCACGTAGTTGAGGGTTTTTGTAAAGACTGAACAGCTCTTGCATGGCTAGGCAGTTGTATTTGGCTGTAAGCATTTTGTATACCTACCTTGATTAGGTCACCTGGTCTTCGTCTTTGTTCTAGAGACGGTAATTTGAGAATTTTGAGTCGGTCTTCGTAGGAAATGTTTTTCAATTGATGTGGGATTTTTTACAAAAAAAAATTACCTTTTCGCGAAGTAGGGATGCCAAACTTGGAATCCGTAATCTAGTAGGGGTCGCAAGTAAGACTGTAAATTTGTTGCATGATTTCTGGGGTAAATAGAGAAATAATTCCAATACAAGATCTTTACTCGCCCCATAAAACCAAGAAAGACCACAACAATTCCTTCCAAACCCCATAACCTTCAGTGTAACTTCAACCAATCGAGTGTTCCAATGCGTGCTAATGATGTGGGTCAACTTGGACGCTGCTGCACGCGCGTTAGTTAAGCCCAGGAAAGTTGCAATCAAACTCCTACTAAATACGACAAAAACAAACTTGCCCAAAACAGACCGTCCAACTTAACCCCGTTATTTAGGGTTAACTGGTTAAGTTCTAACTGTAAACATCGGGTGCCCGGGTCGAGCTGAACTCTAGCCGGGCATTCGTGAGTTGACGTTTGAACAACTTCGGCGAGGGGGTCGGACGTCAAATGCAGTGTAAGCATACAAACAAACATAGTCGTGTCAAATTAGATTTGTAACCTTAACAGGACCCGCATGTTAAAATTCATAGACACTGCAGGGCCGGATTAAGCCCCCTAAGCAATGTTATTCTCTTTTTTGATCTGAATTCTTTCAATATATTTAAGAGGATAGTGAGATGACCGAGTTACGCAAATTAGGAAATATTTTTCTAATATAGTGCACATAAATAAATTAACTGAGAGCTACATCTGTACGTTTTTGTTTTGTTGATAAAATAACTTATAACCGTGATATACACTTAATAAAAATTGTATACAAACTGTTAGCCTACCCTTTTTGGAAGGGTTTTAAAAAAAAAAATTTATTAGCTAAAAGAAGTTTATTATTATTCACACGGATAGTTTACTTTGTTCAACACTAAAACTATTTATAATATAGAAAATAGACACGTCAACTGCTATGACCGAATTAGAAAGCAGGAATAGTACTCGAAGGGATGGTATATATGATTTGGTATGGGGCGTGGCGCGATCGTTTATATAGGTGTTAGCTGCTATGTCTTCATAAACACAGATATAACAAAACGCAAAAAGGCGTATTTAATGGATACACGTTAAGTTATAAGAAAAAAACAAAAACGCACAGATATTGATTTATTTAATGTGCAAAATTTACCAAAAATATTTCTTTATTTGACTGAGATAACAAGCATGAGCTCACAGGGATTATATGCAACTTAATCACCTCATTATCCTCTTAAAAGTAGAGCATCTGTTTATCACGATGAAAGGCCATTATTGCAAGTGCATATAAACGTTTTTTAGCTAATCGCTCGTCTAAATTGATAAGATTTAAAATCTAGGGTTTATTAGCTTTACTTACCCAGTTGCATAATGTTGTCGTTTAACTCTCCGACGTTCTATTTATTTATTAATTTAGGAGAAAACACAGAGAGAAATGCATAAAAACATAAACAACAACATTTTAAAGTACATAACAAGGAATCTCCCTCCACTACTTTTCCTTCCGGAACATAAAATAATATTGTTTATAATAAGAGTAATAATAAACACAAATTAACTGAAACAGAGACATGATTGCAACAGAAAAACTGAACGAGTAAAAGAAAATAATTTGAGATTACATTAAAAAAAAAAGAAGATATTTCTGAGCTTGCGAAGTGCGAATATAGATCGATTTCTATAGAGTGAGATTTTCTGATGCTGGTAAGGTAGTATAGTACGTGCCAAACTTATATGCGCCTCGTGCGTACATTAAACGCTCTGGAGACAAGGGCATAGAGTACACCCGCGAGCTTTAGAGGTATATTTAAGTTTGGCGCGTAATCATCAAGTAGTCATTTGTTGTTCGATTCATTCATACTTCGCCGGTTCACACTTGAGATATATCCCCGCGCAAAAATTAAATTAAATACGGCATTTTAGGCCAAAGATTACATTATATATTTTACTTCAAATGAGACAATGAATCTACGATTAAAACTTGGACCATATCTCCATAAAACCCGGTATATTTGTATACACGATGAAAACCTTTGCACTGACTTTTCAGATAAGTGCAATAGCTATACCATATTCTAACATCACCCATTAGAACATTAGATTATTTTGACACTAAATTATTGAATTACTTTGTATAAAAAGTCTAACTTTTTATTTAGAGGATATTCAGAAAAAAGTGGTAAACTTTTTTTTTTTCATTTAATCCCAATAATCATTTCCCAAATTGCATGTACTGTCCGTTGCAACTTAACATCCTGTGTTCAATGTTTCTTTCCCGGCGGGACTAACTCATTCGCGGGCACGCTACCAAATCGTGCTTTTGCGCTCTGCGACCTTCTCTGTTTCAAAGAAAAAACAGGCTCCGTGATGATGAGGAGGATCCAATATGTCCACAAATCAGACAATGCGCATAGTGTTTGATTGAGTGTAGAAATAGGAAAATTTAATTACAAAACGACTTATAGCTAAAAGTAAATCACTACCGCTGTAGTAAAAAATGAAACAAAAACCAAATTGATTATAATTTTTCATGAAACAATCTAGATCTGGTGACTAATCTTTTTGAGATGTTTTATATTTTATCGTTGAGTAATCAACGTCCAAAGTTATTGTATAAAACGGGCGAAAAATTCGAACTATCGGACCTTATAACTCAGAAACTGAACACTGTTTTACAATGCCATGGTCATCGGACATCTAGTTCGATCAAATAAAGCTGTTTTGAGTACAATTTTGGATCTCTGACAAGAAATATGCGCATGCTCTTCTTTCCACATTTGTATGGGGAGTTGAGCGGGTGGCCCACCTTAATGGATGTCTCTGATTTCGCGAAGTTATCTTGAGCAAAGGCATAATCAATCCAAAACAGCACCAAACACGTTTCACTCAACAATCACTCCTTAAATCTGAATTCCAATCTTGACAATGAATTTTAATTCCTCGGAAAGCTCTGAAAGGTCTCTTTTGTTCAGAGAAATATTTTATCTCGAAATTAAAATGGACGATTATTATAATTTCGTACGGTTCGTGTCCAGAAGTTTAGAGTGGATCAAGAACCAAAGATGTGTTTTGTTGCGAAAACAATGGTATGAGTGTCAAAAACATTTGAATTTGAAAAAGCCACGACGTTCCTTTTTAGAAAAAAAATATAACGGTTTTCGTTAAAAGCGTTATGGTCGCACGAGAAATAGCGAGCAGTAATTCGATTACCTTGGCAACGGCTACAAAGTGCATCGCATTGAGCGCTCGTATATAGTGCCGCGGGAGGGTGTTTTTGTAAAATGTTCTCCATTACGTGTATATTTTCCCTTGGGTTCGACATTTTACAAAACGGGTCGACAAGAAACTTCGCCGTACTTCATTTTATGAATATGAACAGCGAACGGCACACGGTGCACTTTTACTCTTTGCAGACAGTATTAGTGTGGAACCAGTGATATGTAAAATGTATATTTATGTCAATGTGTGCAACAAGGAAAAACTGGCCAAGTGCGAGTCGGACTCCAACACGAAGAGTTCCGTACGATCGTACAAGATTTAACACGAAAAAATACCTTTTTTTTATGTAACCTATTCGTTGTTATAGCGGCAAAATAAATACACACTCTTGTAAATATACTTTTTTGTACTAAGCAGGTACGTCGCTTATTCCAAGGAATGTCTTTCCCGCGAATGTTATCTTTTGCTGGTTCGGGTCCAGCCTTGCAGTATATTCGTAAAGTAGTTATTTTTACTGGGCTCTTTTTTTAATTAATGTGTCCTTGATTCACGTCGATTATACATACATAAATATCACATTCCTTGAAATACGTCGTATGTCCAGCAGTAGACGCATACACGCTGACTGACTGAGAAACGGTCAACCCTCCCAAAGGCCAGACGGGTAAGGCTTTCATACAACAGGGTGTGCCCGGCTCCCTGAGGTTGACGGCAGTGACATGAAATTTTAGTCACCCTTTTTCCATTCACCCTTGGTATTTTCTCACCAGTTCATTGGATTCGTTGTGTTTAATAATTAGCATCGTCAACACCGATATCTTTAGAAACCTTTGATGGTATGTTTGATATTTTTTTGTAAATGTCTTCCAAATCAGTCAGTTTATTTCGATAATTGCGCGTGACAGACGAAGAGATGGTAGTCACGTAGATGCGAAGGTACTGTACTGAACTGTAACCACTGAAGAGAAAGTAAGGAGAAGTGACATGCGGTCGATATCGCGTCTCTGCCGTATGGTCAAAGTGACCATATAATTTTAGGGGTATCCGGACGTGCGTCTTATGCCACACAGTCGAAACATCGCCACCGCGCGCAAATGTCCTCTAAAAATGCATTCGTCAAGTTAATTTCCACCCACACAAACCCTCCAATGCGTCTGCGACTATTTCGTTCATGTGGCATGTACTTTTAAGTTGGGTTGGTAGTTTTTGAGAATCGGAGACAGCTGGTTTCATAGCAGGCGCGCTGGATGCCATATCTCCTTATTTAACTATGACTGAACCCTATGACACAAACAGAATACAAAATTATGGATCACGATATTTTTAATCCATATTTATTCGAAGAGCTGACTTTTTTTTATGTGACTGGACATGGATGGCTAATACCACAAGTTCTGTCATGGTATTAGCCCAACACACCACATGGGAACTAGGTGCCATGCCAGGACCTTCCTTATATTGCACGGCTACATTGAACTGGATGGAAAACACGGACAATTTTCATTGCCGCTTCGACCATCGTTCATCCAATGCGATGGTACCAACCCGGGCGGGATAAACCCTACCACCTAGTAAGTAAGGAAGGGGACCTACAGCTTAACGTGGAATCCGAACCACGGCCAGCCTCTCTCAACGGTCGAATGGTCACCCATCCAAGACCAGACCGGACCCAGCGTTGCTTAACTTCGGAGAGTGATCGCCGAAGTGTCGCGCCACTGGGCCACTGAGGCTGACTACACCAAAACTGAATAAAATTGTTTTTAAGCCACAATTTCGACGAGTACTAAAAGGCATAAAAGACAAAAAAGTTATCTTTAGGCGCCACGCACAGAAATGTAGCAGTCTGCACAGCGCACATCCAATACCACAGCTGTGCGCCGAATTTTCCATTATAACATGAATTGCGAAAAGCACTTCCATGCCAAAATCTAATATTAAAGTCGCTATCGAAAAGTCTGAAAAAAGTAAATTGAGGTCTGAAAATTAAAAAACAGCACGCCCGGTAAAAAATCCCTCGAATTTCATGAAAAAAAAACGTCATTTTCAGAGGCGCATGCGATTAATCCTTTGTGTTGCGAGCTGTGGTGTTGTATTTTCAGTTTCTGCAATATTTAATCCTAGGCTCATCCGCATTTTTGAAAAAAGTCGTTGTCGAAATCCTTTTCCAGTCCTCATTGTAATAGGGCCGTGCTGTCAATTAAATTACCTAGTATGAAACTCAATAAATATCTCCTGTGCAAAGATGACATAAAACAGAATTTAACTTTGTTTTGAGGAGAAATGTTATATTCTGCATAGCTGGTATAATCTCTAGCGATAATGTGTATGTCCCAAATCAAAAAACCCGTTTCTAAGTATTGCCAAGCATGAAGATTAAATTATATACGGAAAAAACCTGCGAAAAACGAATAAGGTCGAAATAAAGAAATCTTTAATCATTACCTGCGGACTAAAGCTCTTTTCGTTTGGAAAAAAAATAGCATCAGCGCAAACACAGATCCCACGAAATGATGTTACAGAAAGGTTGCAAATCGGATTTGGAAACCCGGCCAGCTTAATTGGTGCTTATTTGGTACACAAATTAAATTACAAAGCGAAATACATATTTCTCTATTGAAATAAAACGTCCAATTCGTTAACGAAGCCGCTTTAAAGCGCCCGGCGCAGGATAACTCCCCGGGCACGTCCTGCGAGCCGGGATGACCGAAAACTTTAATTGTCGCCACTATTCACCGAGGCAACGACGGATAAAAAAAGCGAGCGCCCTCCCTTTAGTTTACGGCCATTTGTCACCGGGTGAATTTAACGGAAAAACAGCCTTCGCGAGACATTCAGTGTTTTAACATCGGTGCGAAAGTTTGAGGAGATAAAGGAACCACATCAGGGGTCGCCAGTTTCGGAATCCACTTCTGACGTGAAGTCACGTCTTTGTTCGCGCCAAGGTTCGGGCGAACGAAATTATGTTATTTCGTAATAACTGCGAGACTAAAAGGTGAAATCGAATATACGAGGTATCATTTAAAATCCATAAAACCAGAGGTGACTAGGAGGCGCCGATATTACTAAAATATTGGATTTAGTTTCAAACTTTACACATCTATCTAACTTCATATATTTACAGCTTGGAAATTGGCTTGCCGTATCGTATATTTCTACGCAGAGTAAATTTTTATCAAGAACAAAACAAGTTTTTAATGCTGTACTAACAGCGGTAACCGGCTCCGCTCGGGACAATTTAGAAAATTTGTTTTATCCAGATACAAAATAGTCAATGTCACGCTTCGACCCATAAAATATCTTTACAGAAACCACATCGATTTTTTGCTTCATTGCTGAGCAAAATAAGGCCAATACAAACTTAACAAACAAACTGCAAACGGCAAATATATCAACAAACATGGCGAACAGTCCAACCAAGTATAATCATCTACAAAACATAACCCAAATAGTAATGAGGGACTCAACCCTTATAACACCACGAGGCTCCGAAGGATTCTCTTTAATCCCCTCTAAAAAACTATGTAGCCGAGGAAGTGTGCTTTATTATGTCCATGTGCCCATCGCGTCTGTCAAAACTGACAAACCCTCGTCGTCACAGCCGATAATAGCTTTTCAGGCCGACCGTTGGCTCCGTCGGCCCGCGGGCCTTCTGTCTCACTAGATAACCTTTGTGTTGTGTTTGATACGAAACGTTAATCTCTTATCACGAATTGCCACCTTCGCCCGGCCCATACACATATATAAATGAAGAAATTTATAAGGTTTTTAAGGAGGTGAATATAGAACTTACTCATATTAAAAAAATCAGTGGTACGAAAACAAAATCCATATAAGAACATTTGCTGTTACACAAACATTGATTGAATTAAATTTATGACTAGCGGAGGTACCCGGGTCTGCTCGGGTCAATGTCGTTTCGGACTGATGTCCGGATGAAACTAACATTTCATGTTCCTCATACTAACCTTCACCTCCCTTTTCACCCCCTTGGAGTTTAATTTTCGCCACAAAAGGTTGCCTATGTCCTACCCAACGTCCAGACTCTGTCTATTCCAAATCTCATTAAAATTGGTTCAGCGGTTTAGGCGTGAAAGCGCGACAGAGTTATTTCCGCATTTATAATATGATAATAGTATGGATTTGACTCCGCCGATCCAACGGAAAATTATCACTCAACGACTTTTAAAACACACACACCATCAAAAAATACTCCTAAATGGTGCCCTTAGACCAGGAACGAGTATTATTTTGAAGCAAAAACATTTTTATTCTCTCCCTCCATAAGTATATGGAATGATTGACACGATAAATCAATAAACCCATAATGAAACTAGATTTTAAATTTACGTTGCTCTGGTTAATCGGCATCTGTCCAAACATTTCAGACACATCGAACGGCGCGCCGGCAGTAAAGTGCATTCTCGTCACTCACTGGCCGTCCGTTTCTGAGTGGTCAGTCCGAGTTTTCACCTAAATTGGCGTTTACGAAACTTCGAAGTTACGTAAAAACATTCAACTCCATACAAGTTTTTACTAAATATTCTGTGGTTTTACTTCTTCAAGCTGTGAAAATCAAACTCGGACTTCCGATTTGTATGAAAACGCGAAGTCGGCTTAAACGGCAACGTCGACGTATTTACCGGCAACGTTGAGTAAGCTGTCAGATCAAACTCAGCCCCGGTTGCACAAAGCTACGGCCGAGTTGATCAATGTTCAAACAGGTCACTTCTGGTGAACCGCACGGAGTTGCTTCCATACTCTCCATACAAAGTGACGTGTTTGATCATACTTTGACGTTGATTTTGATTTTTTGTTCTTTCGTGCACTTCGCCCTTAGACTCGCAAATGTTAGTTCGCTTAACGCCCACTACGCGCTCTCTTTAATTACTACGCGCGCTCTTCAATTTATCCATACATTTGAAAACGCCAGTCGATCGGTTTGGCGTAAACTCCAATTAAGATGACAACTGGGACTAGGGGCTCTGTATCTAGGACGCTACACGTTCATCGCCAGCGCTTCACTCAAGCATCAATTCATCCGCGCCTATTCAAATTGAAGGATATCTCGAGATCCTGTAATCAGGCGGCGTCACTCGCGAAGAGGGCGATCCGACCCTCGAAGAAGCCCCGGTCCGGATATCGAAGTCTAATGAAGGCGCTTCCCCTCACGTGTATTTACATGAAGTCCCGCCAGATACGGGTGGCTCCCCGGCCGTGAGCCGATTGTTAAGATCTTTGTTGGTAGAGAGTTGCTTCTGTGTTCTTTCGCGTGAATTTGCCGATTCGGCCGAATTATCGGAAGAGACTGATAGAACAATGGATCGAATGCTGACGAGCCAGCGGGGTCGAATATGTTATGCTCATGAATCAAAGCACATTATTGTGAAGTCTGTTGCACGCGGTGGAGGAGATTATCACATAGGGAACTGTTCTAAGATAGTTACAGTGTCCTAAGAACTAGGCACCTGATCTCCTTGCGCGATATGGACATGGCAATAGAAAAATGTGACAAAATAACTTAGCATTAGATATACAATTTTACAATAGTGTGGTCAAAAGATCAAAGATTTTTTAAAAGTTTATGTCACTCTCAGTAGCTCAATGGACCGACGCCAATTGCACGCGCCCGAGTTCTAGATGAGTGACCGTTCGGTCGTAGACGATGGCCGTGGTTCAGATTCCAGCTAAAACTGTAATTCCTCATCGTTGGTAAATACCACTGAAGTGAACGAACCCTGTTCGGAGCGGCATCCAAAGTGGTCCGTGTTTTCACCAGAGTACCATGAGTTACCATGTGGTATGTTGGGCTGATATAACAATGTCAGGTGACATGCCATCCATGTCAAGCTCTAAAACAAAAGTTTCACGGCAGCAGAGAGCGAACTATTGTCTCTCTTTAGGCATATTTGCAGCACATAGGGTGGTGGCAAATGTGTGGCCTAATTACTTACCCAGTCAACTGACCGTCGATGTAAATGTCCCCGTAATCCTAAGCCAAGCCCTAAATGTTTGACCGGGTAACGTGGCAAGTGTCTTGTCCCAGAGATCGGGCCGTAATCGAAGGGGGTATTGGCTCGTCCGGGCGCGCCCCGCCTCGTTAGCCGAGTCGATAAACGTCGGGAATTCCGGAGTGATCCCGCGGGACGCGCGCTCTACGCCTTACGAGGACGTTTGCGAGGAAGGAAATATTCTCGGTGAAGCAAGGGCATTTTGTCGGTAAATTCGTCAATGAGACCCAAACGAACGAAGATGACGTAAAAGGTCATTGTAGAGCATAGGCAAATATTTGAAGATTCAAAGATTCAAAGAGTTTATTTGTGATCTTTAGTTTTGTACACTTCTATCACATCGTCAAGGTTTATACACAGGTAAGTATATAATTCTACAAGTTATTAGCATTCAAATTATTAAATAAATTTTCATTAAGGCACAGTAAGAAATTCGATATAAAAATTAACATTATGCATTAAACATTTAAATTAAAATCATTCCATCAAACATTCATAAATCACAATTAAAATTAAAAACATCAGAAAGTATTGTATTAAAGTCAGTCATTATAAAATTAACTATACTGAATATATATACACCGGAAATTATTAAAATATTACTTATTTTTCTTACAAAAAGTAGTATAGGTCATAAAAAGTTTTTGTGAGCAGCCATTTATGCAGGTTTTGTTTGAATAGGTTGTCACTTTCTTCTCTTTGTAACTCAATGGGTAACTTGTTATATATATTAGCTGCTTGGAACTTAAGGCTTCTTTGGAAACACATGGTGCTGTGGCTTGGCAGTTGGAGGAGGCATTTGTGTCTGGTGCGGTAATCTGAAAAAATGCGTCCTTTGCTCTATTTAATGAAATATTAATACTCGAGACGGTCAACATAAGGAACCACTTTATCTCCTGTGGAAAGGAACTTCCGAATCTCATTAAAAAGCGCTCGGACAGATTTTAAGAGAAAAGTCACCCCCAGACATATATTGTTTCGGACAGAATTCTAAGCGAAAAATCGCTCGAATTTCCTAACGAAACTTTGGCAAGACCCTGGCCGATTATCGCTCTTATTCTTGCATTCTGAGAGATTTATGTAATCTGTGCTGCGATATCCGAGGTTTCGCAGTTTCGTGCCTAGCTTGGACTATTCTTGATTCCTCATCAGACGAATCGTTTTTCTCATTGGCGGTAGCTATGAATGAAGAAGAATGGGAGAAGAATTAAGACGCAAAAAACGTAGATCAGTACGAAACTGTAAGCCTAGGTAGAAACATTTTACTAAGTTTGTAAAACTTAGAAAAAGTAAGGAGTACATGATTTAGAAGGCGGGTTGCGGGCGGGGTTAGGTGTTTTCATAGGAAATCTACCAAAACAAGAATTCTTGCCTATATATGTGAATTAGGCTAGTTAACTACTGTTACCACTATCTAAAAGTGAATGACATTGTTGTATGTAACTGGACATGGACATGTCAGCCTCGGTGGCCCAGTGGCGCGTCACTTCGGCGATCGCTCTCCGAAGTTAAGCAACGCTGGGTCCGGTATGGTCTTGGATGGGTGACCATTCGACCGTTGAGAGAGGCTGGCCGTGGTTCGGATTCCACGTTAAGCTGTAGGTCCCCTTCCTTACTTACTAGGTGGTAGGGTTTATCCCGCCCGGGTTGGTACCATCGCATTGGATGAACGATGGTCGAAGCGGCAATGAAAATTGTCCGTGTTTTCCATCCAGTTCAATGTAGCCGTGCAATATAAGGAAGGTCCTGGCATGGCACCTAGTTCCCATGTGGTGTGTTGGGCTAATACCATGACAGAACTTGTGGTATTAGCCATCCATGTCCAGTCACATAAAAAAAAAAAAAAAAAAAGCTAATACTAAACAAACCGTCATGATATTAGTCTAACAGCACATGGAAACTAGGTGTCATGAGAGGACCGTCGTTATAATGCTCGGCTACATTGAACTGGATGGAAAACACGGACAACGTACATTGAAATATTTTGTATTATATGATTTAACTATGCGAAATTGAAAAATACCTGAGTTTGCGTTTCCAAACCTGTCTAACATACATACAGGTATGTCGTTAACTGTGTCGGGAATGGTTTATGAACCCGGTAATTTATGACGCAACACTTGCACCGGCAGTTCCTGCACCTGTATACCCGACGGCATACCTGTATACAAATAAAAAATCACTACTCTCATTTCTTTAATTTCATTCAATATTTCATATTTAAAATTCTTTATTCAGAAGAGCATTTTTTTTCAAGTATCCAATTATACATTGTAAGCACCTAATATGCCTTTGTTTAGAGCTCTACGAGAGTAAGTGGACTGTAGTGTATGCAATATGATTAAGGTTTGACTCACTAACCTTTTCGAATACACCTTCCACGACCTTTCATCCCGCGCACTGGCTCAGGTTGGCGGCAGCGGTGCGGTCCAATCTCTTCAAAGGCTGGTGGTCACTGAGGTCACTGTTCTCGATAATCGTAGACTATGCAAAGAATGTTCTTGGGTTTGGTGGATTTGTGACGGGACGGCCAGAAGTCGGTTCGCTCGCGCGCGAAAGTCAGTTCTCACTCTCGTCCGTCCGATTCGCGCCGGTACTCCGTTGAATGGGGCATTTGAGACATGCATGAATTCGCCCGTCCATGAAATCTTCAGAATGTGTACAAATACAGGTTTTAAATATGAATGACTCAGAATCCAACATTTTTTTTTCCCGGAACTTAGGTATTTTGGCCAAAAACACAATATATGCGGTATCATTTGCTGCAAAAATGGCCCGCCAAATTTCTTTTCAATGTCTAATAAAATGGGTTAATAGGTATATATGTGTTCAGGAATCCAACAATTTTTTTACACAAAAGCGAGTTTTTTTTAAAAAATACACAGTTTTCGCTCTCATAAAATCGGCAAAATTGGCCAGCCCAATCTGTCGTCACACATTGTTTTTTAATTCTAATCAGATCGATAATTTCAAAGAATCCAACAAAATTGTTACTGGCAACACATATATTTTGCAAATGCCCAAATAAAGTGAACAGCATAATTGGCCCGCGCACTTTTTGAAATATAATGACAATAAAAGATATAATCGAAGATACTTTTAACAGAATCCAACAAAAAAGTTACACGACCGTCAGTTTTGCAGCGTTTAACGCAACTTTGAATTTCGCGCTGAAACGGCAAGATGAGCGCGGGTGGTAGGCTGAGGCAGGCCGAAGCGGGACGGCAGCGGCGGCTGAGGCACGTGTTTCAATATGTGTGATTGCGTAAGTGTGCGTGTGCGCCGACCTTTGCTCGAGGCAACGAAACGCTCGAGGCGCGGGGCTTTGGAGTGTGGTGGCAAAGATAATACTAATAATTACTTTGGTGGTGCATAATCGAATGTTACCTAAAGCGAGCGCGTAGTTGGGAGCTGGCGAGCATTTCGGATGATTTTGGTAAATAAATTGGTCATGTACGTGCATAACTCGTGTAAGTTTTCTATGACAAGTGACACATCTTTATAACCGGCTCGACTCGTAGATTCTAGCAGTTGTATTCAGAGTGAACTGTAATCATTTTATACGTATTATCACTGGACTAACCATGCAAAATAATACATAGGACGGACATAATCCGGGTCGTCAAGTTAGACCGCCCACTCTGAATACTACTTTTTTAGGGTTCCGTACCCAAAGGATGCCAACGGAACCCTATTACTAAACCTCCGCTCTCCGTCCGTCCATCCGTCCGTCTGTCACAGGGCTCTATCTTATGAACCGTAATAAGTAGGAAGGTGAAATTTTCACAGAGTATGTATGTATTTTATTTATTTATTACTTTTTAGGGTTCCGTACCCAAAGGGTGAAAACGGAACCCTATTACTAAGCCTCCGCTGTCCGTCCGTCCGTCCGTCCGTCCGTCCGTCCGTCCGTCCGTCAGTCCGTCCGTCCGTCTGTCCGTCTGTCACAGGGCTGTATCTCAGTAACCGTAACAGGTAGACAGCTGAAATTTTCACAGAGTGTGTATTTATTTTGCCGCTATAACAACAAATAGGTAAAATTAAAAAATAATTAAAATTAAAGGGGGCTCCCGTACAAAAAACGTGATTTTTTTGTTTTTTTTTCTACGATGGTACGGAACTCTTCGTGTGCGAGTCCGACTCGCACTTGGCCGGTTTTTAATATGTTGTTATATGATTAAAAAAGTAAATAAAATGTATTGTAATGGATTTTTCTTTGAATTAAAAAAAAAAGTGCATTTTATGTTTCCTTCATATTGACTTTTATGTGGCTAGAGAAAATTGATAATGTATTCAACTTATCAGTATATTCACTCCATTAGCATGAAAAAGATCGTCGGTGTATAAAGTATCGGTGAAAATGCGTCTTAACAATGTTTTAAATTTTAAATGTATGGAAATAAAAATACCGTCCATCTTTTTTCGCTTATGGAGTCTTTGACTTGCTATCTTTAATGGTGAAAACCTCATTTCAATCTGACCATTAATTTCCGATATATTCGCATGTCAATACTGTCAAAATTGTACAGTAAAATTTCAAAAATATAATTAAAAGGATTTTTTACCGATTTAAAAAAAACATAAAAAATATGTTCAATATCGAAAATAGGCAACGTTCAATAGGTAAAAAAAAATGCCTTAAATAATGTTTTAAATTTAAAAGTATGGAAAATTTACTGTTTTGAGTGTATTCAAATGCGAATATCTCGTAAATGAGTCGTCAGATTTTAATTAAGTTTTCATCATTTAAAATAACAGGTTGAAGACTCCATTAGCAAACAAAGATGAACGGTATTCATATTATCACACATTTAAAATTTTCAAATTTTTTTAAAGGAATTTTAAAGAAAGAGGCATTTATACCGATACAAATGTTTATACCGTATACACAGATTTAAATGAGGTTTTCACCATTAGAGATAGCTCGGCAAAGACTCCATTAGAAAAAAATATGGAACCAAAAATTATGAAGATTACATACAAAACTTTTTTGTGATATATCTTGTACGATGGTACGGAACCCTTCGTGTGCGAGTCAGACTCGCACATGGCCGGTTTTTCATGCCCATGGAGTCGTTGACGTGTTATTTTAAATGATGAAAACTTCATTAAAATCTGACGACTAATTTACGAGATATTCGCATTTTAATACGCTCAAAACAGTAAATTTTCAATACCTTTATATTTAAAACATTGTTAAAGGCATTTTCACCGATCCAATGTTATCTATTTTTGATATAGAACACATTTTTCATGTTTTTATCAGACCGGTGAACAAGCCTCTTTAAAATTGTTTTAAGTTTTTAATGTATGGAAAATGTACTGTTTCGACAGTATTCACATGCGAATATCTCGGAAATTAAAAGTCAGATTTTAATAAAGTTTTCACCATTCAAAGTAATAGGTTGAAGACTCCATGAGCAAACAAAGATCAACGGTATTTATATTTTCACACATTTAAAATTTTCAAAGGTTTTTAAACGAATTTTAAAGAAAGAGGCATTCATACCGATGCAAATGTATGTACCGTATTTACAGATTTGAATAAGGTTTTCCCCATTAGAGATAGCACGTTAAATACTCCATAAGCAAAAAATATGGAATTAAAAAATTGTCAAAATTACGTACAAAACTTTTTTGTGTTATGCCTTGTAAGACGGTACGGAACCCTTCGTGTGCGAGTCAGACTCGCACATGGCCGGTTTTTCATGCTTATGGAGTCGTTGAAGTGTTATTTAAAATGATGAAAACTTCATTAAAATCTGACGACTAATTTATGATATATTCGCATTTGAATGAGCACAAAACAGTACATTTTCAATACCTTAACATTTAAAACATTGTTAAAGGCATTTGTATGTACCAATCTAACGTTTTCTATTTTCGATATAGAACACATTTTTCATGTTTTTTTTAGACCTGTGAAAACGCCTTTCAAAAATTGTTTTAAGTTTTAAATGTATTGAAAATGTACTGTTTCGACATTATTCACATGCGAATATCTCAGAAATTAGTGGTCAGATTTAAATAAAGTTTTCACCATTCAAAATAACAGGTTGAAGACGCCATGAGCAAACAAATAACATATTTAAAATGTTCAAAAATTTTTGAAGGAATTTTAAAGAAAGAGGTATTTATACCGATACAAATGTGTGAACCGTATATACTGATTTCAATGAGGTTTTCACCATTAGAGATAGCACGTCAAAGACTCCATAAGCAAAAAATATGGAATTAAAAATAGTCAAAATTACATACAACACTCTTTTGTGTTATGTCTTGTATGACGGTACGGAACCCTTCGTGTGCGAGTCAGACTCGCACATGGCCGGTTTTTCATGCTTATGGAGTCGTTCACGTGTTATTTTAAATGATCAAAACTGTATCAAAATCTGACGACTAATTTACGAGATATTCGCATTCGAATGCGCTCAAAACAGTAAATTTTCAATACTTTTAAATTTAAAACATTGTTAAGGGCACTTTCACCGATCCAACGTTATCTATATTCGATATAGAACACATTTTTCATGTTTTTTTAGATCGGTGAAAATGCATTTCAAAAATTGTTTCAATTTTTAAATGTATGGAAAATGTACTGTTTCGACGATATTCACATGCGAATATCTCAGATATTAATGGTCAGATTTAAATAAAGTTTTCACCATTCAAAGTAATAGGTTGAAGACTCCATGAGCAAACAAAGATCAACGGTATTTATATTTTCACACATTTAAAATTTTCAAAGGTTTTAAAACGAATTTTAAAGAAAGAGGCATTTATACCGATGCAAATGTATGTACCGTATTTACAGATTTAAATGACGTTTTCACCATTAGAGATAGCACGTCAAAGACTCCATAAGAAAAACATATGGAATTAAAAAATAGTTAAGATTACATGCAAAACTTGTTTGTGTTATGTCTTGTTCGACGGTACGGAACCCTTCGTGTGCGAGTCAGACTCGCACATGGCTGGTTTTTCATGCTCATGGAGTCGTTCACGTGTTATTTTAAATGATCAAAACTGTATTAAAATCTGACGACTAATTTACGAGATATTCGCATTCGAATGCGCTCAAAACAGTAAATTTTCAATACTTTTACATTTACAACATTGTTAAAGCCATTTGTACCGATCCAACGTTTTCTATTTTCGTAATAGAACACATTTTTCATGTTTTTTTTAGACCGGTGAAAACGCCTTTTAAAAAATGTTTTAAGTTTTAAATGTATTGAAAATGTACTGTTTCGACAGTATTCACATGCGAATATCTCGGAAATTAATGGTCAGATTTAAATAAAGTTTTCACCATTCAAAGCAATAGGTTGAAGACTCCATGAGCAAACAAAGATCAACGGTATTTATATTTTCACACATTTAAAATTTTCAAAGGTTTTTAAACGAATTTTAAAGAAAGAGGCATTTATACCGATGCAAATGTATGTACCGTATTTACAGATTTAAATGACGTTTTCACCATTAGAGATATCACGTCAAAGACTCCATAAGAAAAACATATGGAATTAAAAAATAGTTAAGATTACATGCAAAACTTGTTTGTGTTATGTCTTGTTCGACGGTACGGAACCCTTCGTGTGCGAGTCAGACTCGCACATGGCTGGTTTTTCATGCTCATGGAGTCGTTCACGTGTTATTTTAAATGATCAAAACTGTATTAAAATCTGACGACTAATTTACGAGATATTCGCATTCGAATGCGCTCAAAACAGTAAATTTTCAATACTTTTAAATTTAAAACATTGTTAAGGGCACTTTCACCGATCCAACGTTATCTATATTCGATATAGAACACATTTTTCATGTTTTTTTAGATCGGTGAAAATGCATTTCAAAAATTGTTTCAATTTTTAAATGTATGGAAAATGTACTGTTTCGACGATATTCACATGCGAATATCTCAGATATTAATGGTCAGATTTAAATAAAGTTTTCACCATTCAAAGTAATAGGTTGAAGACTCCATGAGCAAACAAAGATCAACGGTATTTATATTTTCACACATTTAAAATTTTCAAAGGTTTTTAAACGAATTTTAAAGAAAGAGGCATTTATACCGATGCAAATGTATGTACCGTATTTACAGATTTAAATGACGTTTTCACCATTAGAGATAGCACGTCAAAGACTCCATAAGAAAAACATATGGAATTAAAAAATAGTTAAGATTACATGCAAAACTTGTTTGTGTTATGTCTTGTTCGACGGTACGGAACCCTTCGTGTGCGAGTCAGACTCGCACATGGCTGGTTTTTCATGCTCATGGAGTCGTTCACGTGTTATTTTAAATGATCAAAACTGTATTAAAATCTGACGACTAATTTACGAGATATTCGCATTCGAATGCGCTCAAAACAGTAAATTTTCAATACCTTTACATTTACAACATTGTTAAAGCCATTTGTACCGATCCAACGTTTTCTATTTTCGTAATAGAACACATTTTTCATGTTTTTTTTAGACCGGTGAAAACGCCTTTTAAAAAATGTTTTAAGTTTTAAATGTATTGAAAATGTACTGTTTCGACAGTATTCACATGCGAATATCTCGGAAATTAATGGTCAGATTTAAATAAAGTTTTCACCATTCAAAGCAATAGGTTGAAGACTCCATGAGCAAACAAAGATCAACGGTATTTATATTTTCACACATTTAAAATTTTCAAAGGTTTTTAAACGAATTTTAAAGAAAGAGGCATTTATACCGATGCAAATGTATGTACCGTATTTACAGATTTAAATGACGTTTTCACCATTAGAGATATCACGTCAAAGACTCCATAAGAAAAACATATGGAATTAAAAAATAGTTAAGATTACATGCAAAACTTGTTTGTGTTATGTCTTGTTCGACGGTACGGAACCCTTCGTGTGCGAGTCAAACTTGCACATGGCCGGTTTTTCATGCTCATGGAGTCGTTCACGTGTTATTTTAAATGATCAAAACTGTATTAAAATCTGACGACTAATTTACGAGATATTCGCCTTCGAATGTGCTCAAAACAGTAAATTTTCAATACCTTTACATTTAAAACATTGTTAAAGCCATTTGTACCGATCCAACGTTTTCTATTTTCGTAATAGAACACATTTTTCATGTTTTTTTAGACCGGTGAAAACGCCTTTTAAAAATTCTTTTAAGTTTTAAATGTATTGAAAATGTACTGTTTCGACAGATTCATATGCGAATATCTCGGAAATTAATGGTCAGATTTAAATAAAGTTTTCACCATTCAAAGTAATAGATTGAAGACTCCATGAGCAAACAAAGATCAACGGTATTTATATTTTCACAAATTTAAAATTTTCAAAGGTTTTTAAACGAATTTTAAAGAAAGAGGCATTTATACCGATGCAAATGTATGTACCGTATTTACAGATTTAAATGACGTTTTCACCATTAGAGATAGCACGTCAAAGACTCCATAAGAAAAACATATGGAATTAAAAAAAAGTTAAGATTACATGCAAAACTTGTTTGTGTTATGTCTTGTTCGACGGTACGGAACCCTTCGTGTGCGAGTCAGACTCGCACATGGCCGGTTTTTCATGCTCATGGAGTCGTTCACGTGTTATTTTAAATGATCAAAACTTTATTTAAATCTGACGACTAATTTACGAGATATTCGCCTTCGAATGCGCTCAAAATAGTAAATTTTCAATACCTTTACATTTAAAACATTGTTAAAGCCATTTGTACCGATCCAACGTTTTCTATTTTCGTAATAGAACACATTTTCTTTAGACCGGTGAAAACGCCTTTTAAAATTTGTTTTAAGTTTTAAATGTATTGAAAATGTACTGTTTCGACAGTATTCACATGCGAATATCTCAGAAATTAATGGTCAGATTTAAATACAGTTTTCACCATTCAAAATAACAGGTTGAAGACGCCTTGAGCAAACAAAAAACACATTTAAAATTTTCAAAATTTTTTGAAGGAATTTTAAAGAAAGAGGCATTTATACCGATGCAAATGTATGTACCGTATATACAGATTTAAATGAGGTTTTCCCCATTAGAGATAGCACGTCAAATACTCCATTAGCAAAAAATATGGAATAAAAAAATAGTCAAAATTACACACAAAACTTTTTTGTGTTATGTCTTGTACGAGGGTACGGAACCCTTCGTGTGCGAGTCAGACTCGCACATGGCCGGTTTTTCATGCTCATGGAGTCGTTCACGTGTTATTTTAAATGATCAAAACTGTATTAAAATCTGACGACTAATTTACGAGATATTCGCCTTCGAATGCGCTCAAAATAGTAAATGTTCAATACCTTTACATTTAAAACATTGTTAAAGTCATTTGTACCGATCCAACGTTTTCTATTTTCGTAATAGAACACATTTTCTTTAGACCGGTGAAAACGCCTTTTAAAATTTGTTTTAAGTTTTAAATGTATTGAAAATGTACTGTTTCGACAGTATTCACATGCGAATATCTCAGAAATTAATGGTCAGATTTAAATACAGTTTTCACCATTCAAAATAACAGGTTGAAGACGCCTTGAGCAAACAAAAAACACATTTAAAATTTTCAAAATTTTTTGAAGGAATTTTAAAGAAAGAGGCATTTATACCGATGCAAATGTATGTACCGTATATACAGATTGAAATGAGGTTTTCCCCATTAGAGATAGCACGTCAAATACTCCATAAGAAAAACATATGGAATTAAAAAATAGTCAAAATTACACACAAAACTTTTTTGTGTTATGTCTTGTACGAGGGTACGGAACCCTTCGTGTGCGAGTCAGACTCGCACATGGCCGGTTTTTCATGCTCATGGAGTCGTTGACGTGTTATTTAAAATGATGAAAACTTCATTAAAATCTGACGACTAATTTACGAGATATTCGCATTTGAATGCACTCAAAACAGTAAATTTTCAATACCTTTACATTTAAAACATTGTTAAAGGCATTTTCACCGATCCAACGTTATCTATATTCGATATAGACCACATTTTTCATGTTTTTTTAGATCGGTGAAAATGCCTTTCAAAAATTGTTTTAAGTTTTTAATGTATGGAAAATTTACTGTTTCGACAGTATTCACATGCGAATATCTCGGAAATTAATGGTCAGATTTAAATGAGATTTTCACCATTAAAGATAGCACGCCAGACACTCCATAAACAAAAAAGATGGACGGTATATATATTTTCATACATTTAAAATTTAAAAAAATGTTTTGAGACATTTTCACCGGTACTTTATGCACCGACGATCTTTTTTTATGCTTATAGAGTCTTCAACGTGTTATTTGAATTGATGAAACTTCACTAAAATCTGATGAGTAATTAACTAGATATTCGCATTTGAATACGCTCGAAACAGTAAATTTTCCATACTTTTAAATGTATGGTCAGTATTATATGACCGGTGCAAGCGAATTGCGGGGTATTTCACAGGCGTGCTCGGGTCTAGCGCTTTCGGCTCCTATTTGCCCTGACGCCCAAGGCACCACATAATTCAATAAGTAAATATACTTTTTCGTACTAAGCTAGTGCGGCACTGAATCCAAGAACGTGATATATCACGTTCTTCATTCATGAATGTATGTTTAATCCACCGTGAATCAATTTGTGAATAATAAATATGTAGTTTATCTAATTTCAGTGATTTATCTTCGCGGAATCATCTTGCATAAAAATAAAATAACTCAAATTGTATTCAACCTCTACCAAAGTATTTTACTCATTTACATGTGTATATTCGACAATCACTAGCAATTACAAAAGAATAATAACTTTATCAAATTGGCGAATTAATTAATTTAAATTTCACATCACACTTATAAACTCTTGTCCATTATGCAGGTACTACGCATGAAAACGAACTATACATAAGTATCACCAAAGATAATACTAATAATTACTTCGTAATCGGTATCACTAACACAGGCTAAACCCTTTCTTACCGCCGCCACCGTTCCCACGCCACCGCTCCGCACTGCCTCCGCACCGCGCCGCCTACCACCCGCTTTCGCCAAGCTATTTTAGCGCGAAATTCAATGTTACGTTATACGCTGCAAAACTGACTGGCATGTAAATTTTTTGTTGGATTCTGTTAAAAGTATGTTCGTCTATATCATTTATTATCATTATAATTTAAAAAATAGGCGGGCAAATTATGCCGTTTACTTTATTTGGCCATTAGCAAAATATATGTGTTGCCAGTAATAAATTTGTTGGATTCGTTGAAATTATCGATCTGATAAGAATTAAAAACCAATGTGTGACGACAGATTGGGCTGCCCAATTCTGCCGAGTTTATGAGAGCGAAAACTGTGTATTTTTTAAAAAAAACTCGCTTTTGTGTAAAAAAATTGTTGGATTCCTGAACACATATATACCTATTAACCCATTTTATTAGACATTGAAAAGAAATTTGGCGGGCCATTTTTGCAGCAAATGATACCGCATACTTTGTGTTTTTGGCCAAAATACCTAAGTTCCGGGAAAAAAAAATGTTAGATTCTGAGTCATTCATTTTTAAAACCTGTATTTGTACACATTCTGAAGATTTCATGGACGGACGATTTAGTGCTTTGGTAAGCCCCAAATTTTAGCTTCATTCATTGGCCTACGGCCGCGGCACGGCGACGCGTTGGTCACGATGCATGGACCAATCATGGACGCCGAATTTCGGCGGCAACCAATACGCTGAGACTTCGGGCCGTTTCGAGCGTATTTGAAAGGGAAAAGTAAGTTCAAACCTCAACCGATTAATTGCAATTTGAATTTGAAACATTTGAACGTAAAGTACCTAATCGAAATTGTGCAATCACGTTGGATTTGAACCCTTTCCGTACGGAACAGCCTTTGAATACGCCTTTTTTTCAGTATAATCAGTAGTACAATCAGTATAATCATTTGTCGCTATTGTCGTATTTGCAGTTTCCGCGGAAACAACTTCAGCTGTGCGTAGGCGTTTCGCGCGATTTTCCGATCGGAATTCCTAACGATTTTCGACTCGGGATTCCGCTCAGAACTATCTCTGCCTGGTTTAGCTTAAACCCCTTAATATAGTAGCCCGTTTTGTAAAACACATAGAAACGTATCATTTTCCCGACGCACTTTGAGTGGGATAAAGCATAAGAATTACAACAGAAAAGGTTTCACACTAAACCTACTTTTTGTATGAAAAACCGGTATGGTTATGCTGAGAAACGTACTTACGCACGTTCACGATGCGTAAACCGAGTATTACCTGAAAATAAAGGCACAGTATTAGCATTAAGTTTATCTTGGCACACAAAAGCTTGAGTACTGAAAGCCGACATGAGAAGAGATAAAAATAAAGTCAATATCTACGGAGATCTTACGTAGGGGTGAACGTATTTCTAAGGAATTGTGCTCCATTACATACCCTTCAGTAGCAGGCCACCAACACCGACCTCAATAGATTATGATCAGGCCGTGGAGCCCCGCCTATTGTTGCGCCCCTCAATTATTAATAAAGGCCCTGTAATGTTGGAGGACACATGATTTAACGGAGGCACCCAACAATGCGAAATCGAACCCATTGCCCTGGGCGATCGCAAAAAATGTGTTTTTGTGGAAATCTCGTGGATAAGCATAATGTTAAGCATCAACAAGTCCTGAATGTTCGATTTTTTGGGATTAATTATTTTTTACTCAAATCGTGTAAAAAGGGTTCTGTGTGATCTTAAAAATATATATAAAAATCCTATCCCATTGCTCGTGCGACTCGGGCTTAACTAAATACATTACACACTCGAGTTAGTGATTAAAAAACCTAGCTCAATTGCTATTTGTAAACTTATGCGAACAGGAATGGAGGACATTTTGCATACAAATATAAGTACAGCAACGGTGCAAACCTAATAAATAAGTAATACATATTGCAAAGGGTACGTTGGTGCTTACGAATATTAATTACATCAGTCTGTTCTACAGATACTAACATCCATTACATGCTTACATCCCTCATTCCTCTCCATCCTAACTATGGCCGGAGCACCCGCCGCAGAGAATTAGAGCACCCCCTTTTGGTTGTCATTAGGCTTTTCAGAATAAACCGTTTCTCAAACTCATTTCTCTGCCGCACCGCCCGAACTGTCTGCCGGTGAGTGCCTTTCCTTATGCCTATAACCTGGGAGTCTTCAAGCGTAATTTGAACAAGCTCGATAGCTCAGCAATAGTCCGCAAATCCGCTCACACGGTGCCTCGCTGAGCATGGTTTTGCGGAGGAATTTTTGGCTTTTCTGAGCACCATTGGTCCTCAGCACAGCCACCCATACCGGTTTTTCATTTTAAAAAATGCTTTCAAGAAAACATATTTTTTTTTCAATTTCATCGTCGATAACATATCAAAATGTCACGAGAATATTTTCTAATGAGCAATTATAACGTTAACACGTCAATAATTCGGCACATTTCGCGGGCCATCGGGCCACGAGCTCCGTGAGCGATGCGCACATGCGAGGATTAAATTAGGATCAAGCCTATCGCAGGCTCGATTCCGACCATATATGCTCAAGCGATTCCAGCGCGTAATCAGAATCTATTGATGCCTATGTTAACGCGACTCCACTTAAACTGGTAAATAAAGCTTGAGCTAAATACGTTTCTCGGTAACAATGTGACGTTTCAATTAAGGTGGAATCGCGAAAAACCATCTCGAAATCAAATATTGTTGAGTTATTCAACATTCTGCACAAAAATGATTCACGTACTGTGAGCCTTAGTCGGCCGTTTCACCTAAATCGGCGTTCACGCCGAACCGAACGACTAGCGTTTTCGAATTTATGGAAAATTTGGCAGTGGGCGGTAAGCGAACTAATATTTACGAGTCTGATTTTTTGCAGGTTAGAGATTTGACAGCTTAAGGTCGGCCCGTAAGCATCAGAAAATTTCGCCTCCCATACAAACGTAGTTTACTAATAATTTGAAAACCACTGTTCCAACTTACTTGATATTTGGTATCTAATATTAGGCTACAAATATCTGTGTCTTCATTTTTCGGTAAATGCATTCTGGGTCAAATCACAGAGAAAACAAAATTCGTATGAAGATTTTCTTTTTGCTTTCATTTCATTCGGCTTGGATTTTTCAAAAAAACAAAAGCGTGAAGACACAGATATTTGTTACCTGATATTAGATATTAAATATCAATTTAGTTGGAATAGTGGTTTCCAAATGATTAGTAAACTACGTTTGTATCGGGAGCATAGTACGGGGCGTTCTTAAGGTGGCCCAACCCGCTCAACTCTCCATACAAAAGGGGAAAGAAGATCACGCCCATATTTCTTATCAGAGATCCTAAATTTTGCTCAAAAGAGCTTTATTTCATCGAACTAGATGTCTAATGACCGTTGGCATTGTAAAATTCTGTTTGGTTTCTAAGTTTTTTCTAAATTTTTCGCGCGTTTTATGCAATAACTTTGGTGGTTTATTATGCAATGATCAAGTAAGAAAATCTTAAAAAGATTACTCATCAGACATAGCTTATTTAATCAAGATTTATAATCTATTTGGTTTTTGTTAGATTTTTGACTAAAGGAGTCGTGGTTTACTTTTAGCTATAAGTCGTTTTGAAATCAAAATTTTCGTAAAACCTTACCAAATCATACACTATGCACATTGTCTTTTTTGTGGACATGTCGCATCTTCCTCATCACGGAGCCTGTCTTGTTCTTTGAAACAGAGAAGGTCCCAGAGCGCAACAGCACGGTTTTGTACCGTGCCCGCGAATGAGTTAGTCCTGCCAGGTTGGGCCACCTTAAGCATCGTTGCCGTGGCCGTTTGTAACGACTCCCCGTTTTCATAGCAATCAGTAGTCCGATAAAACTTGTATGGTTTTGACGTTTTTACGAAACTTCGAAGTTCCGTATACGCCAATTGAGTTGAGAACTCCGACTACCCATACTGTTTTAAAACTATAAATCTAGCATTTTATCTTCTTTTTAACTATTCCAGCAAACTTTCCACGGTGTCGACACATTGCTGCACTAGTGCTGGCGTGATGGATTCGTCGACAATAGAGTGGAGTGCGCGGAGCACTGATTGCAATCATGTCACGGCGGCGGCGCTGGCCGTCGCTCCTGCAGTTAATGACTCCTGTTTAATCATGTCCCATCTGATGTGCATTTGGCCTCCTGCGGTGCGCTACTAGTGGACAGAACCGCCGCACATGGAACTTCTTTTCGAAGACAAGAGATGGTGTTATGTATTATTGAATTTTAGAAATCATTTGGCACGCGGACTTGCAAAGGACTTGCAAATGATCACAAAACATATTGTTTGTTGGTGAATTATATAAGAGTTGGTCAATTAAGTCGTAATAGTAACTAAACTTATAATACCGGTGGGCGGTTTGATATTATCCTTGCAATGATAGCCATGCAAGAACCTTTCCTTTGTAAGCACGGCTACATTGAACTGGATGTACAACATGGAAAAATTTTCATTGCCGCCTCGGCCATCGTTTCATCCGATGCGATGGTACAAACCCGGACAGGCTTAACCCTACCACCTAGTAGGGGAAGGCGACCTGCAGTTGTACATGAATTGTGAACCATGAAAAAGGTTTCATACGTGACGAAATGCACTTTTCCAACTCGATTCTATTTCCTGTTCGAAACCCTGACCTCTGGCAGGAGTGGCATTGCCCCGCGCCTTGGAGTTACGAGCCGCTCATGAGATTCAGGCCTTGTTATCACAGAACGAACGCAAAACGTCTTTACCTAAGTAGCTAATAATAAGGGTAAAATCTATTAAAAAACAATTATATTAAAGAACAAATTAGTGATGTCGTATGGCGATGTGGCTGTTGGGTAAAAATATGAACAGACAACTAAATGTACGAGCGGAATGCGGTCCTTACACATGGACACAAAGCGTACATCCGTACGTTCCACGACCACCTTAATACACTAATATTCCGCATGCAATTCCAAAGAAGCCCAGTTGCACGGGAGACAGGCGAGCGGGGTGAGTGGGCGTTCACGTTCACGCAAGCGCAGTGTGTCACGAGATAATTTTATTTACGCGTCCCTAGCCCATATCTCCTAATGAAGCCAGCCTTCAAGCTGCGGCTACATTGAGATATACGGCGCAGCCGCTATGAGTTGCCGGCAATATTCAGCGCCGCGCCGCCACGGAGCATCGACGGGGCTGGGAGGAAAGTTTTCGCAACATTTGAAACGGTATGAACAAGAGACGTCAGTTTTAAACTTAGTAACTCAAAGTAATTCAAAGTAGTAACTTTTTGGTTTAGTAACTCTTTCCCAAACTAGTTCAGGACTGTATCATGGAAAAGAGGTTGCACTGTAAAAATGTATATCATCGGTCCTACAAATTAAACTGTAGTAATGCATTATATAATTGTAGGTCTTGGTCAGAATCTCTTGAATCTTGTTCGTACATTATTGCAGAGGTTCCTCTCAAACCCTTGTACTCTTAATTTTCTGTAGGTGGTAGCATTTAAAGGGTTAATATTAATTATTTTAGCTTTAATAATAATAATGTATTTTGCATTCTGACCCTTTGTTTAGAGGTCTCTGTAGTAGTTCATGACAGAAATAATAGTATTAATACTAAATAACTACCGTCAAAAAACACCAGATGCAGTGACTTATTCCACCTTGGTCGGACACGCACCAACGCTGGCCTTAGGGACCCTGTACATAGAATGTGTTCGCTTTATAATAAGAACTTATTTGACCTGGACATCTTCTTTGACTCTCAGCGCAATTTCAAGCACAAAATAAAAAACATGGCTCCATAGGACTTGCTACACTGTCACTCTAATTTCTGTATAAATTAATTAACGAGGAATAGGTTAGGATGCAGGTTAGTTCTATAGTCTTTTGTTTACTAACTGTTTTATTACTGAATCTGTATCTGTGTTCCCTCCAAATAAATAAAAAAAATCGTACAAACTTTTCACACCTTTTTCATGTTGCCACTGGAGTAGTGCATCGAGTGAGTGGTGTCGGTGCCGGAAAACGAATTCGTTTCTTGCAATTTACTCAGAACTGGACCGCAGGCAATGTAACGAGACGTCCTATTCACGATATTTGGGTCAGCATCTTTTGCTGAAACAGCGTCTGGTTTGAACATTGAGTCTTTTCAATAAATTTTGTTTTAGAAATAGCTTAGTAAAACAAGATTTTACACATAATGTTGAAGATATAACAGAGTATTCACTGCTCATATCCATTCATTTATCTGAATTCTTACCATTATTCTAGATAACCTCACGCCTACGCTGCGCTGGTTTCTTAAGGTGGCCCTTCCCGGTGGGACTAGCTAATTCGCGGGCACGGTACAAAGTCGTGCTATTGCGCTCTGGGACGTTCTATGTTTCAAAGAAAAAGACAGGCTCCGTTATGAGGAGCATTCAACATGTTCACAAAGCAGACAATGCACATATTGTTTGATTTGGTAAGAAATCAAACAATATGTGCATTTAAGAAATTAAAAGAAAATTAAGAAAATTTTAATTACAAAACGACGTATAGCTAAAAGTAAACCACGAGCGCTGTAGTTAAAATTCTAACAAAAATAAAATTGAGTATAAATTTTCATGAAACAAGCTATGTCTGATGACTAATCTTTTTAAGATGTTTTTATTTTATCGCTGAGTAATCCACCTCCACAGTTATTGCATAAATCGCGCGAAAAAATCGAACTTTCGGACCTTATAACTTAGAAACCAAACACAATTTTATAATGTCAACAGTCATCAGACATCTAGTTGGATCAAATAAGGCTATTTTGAGCAAAACTTTGGATCTCTGACAAGAAATATGGGCGTGATCTTCTTTCCACGTTTGTATGGGGAATTGAGCGGGAAGGCCACGAGTGAATATTTTTTTTTATGTTTTCATGTGACTGGACATGGATGGCTAATACCACACCTTTTGTCATGGTATTAGCCTAACACACCACATGGGAACTAGGTGCCATGCCAGGACCTTCATTATATTGCACGTCTTCTCATACTTCCTGAGTTCAGGCATGCACTGTGCAAGTAGCGACACGTAAAAATAATCAGTTGGGCCCACTGCATTTCTGCCCGTGGGTTTTCGACGTGTCGACTATTCGATTCATCGGCCGTATTCAAGTAAAACTGTAGTTCCCCTTGCTTACAAGTTAATTCCGCCTGAGTTGGTACCATCGCATTGAATAAACGATGATCGATTCAGTTTAATGTAGCCGTGAATATCATGAGGTTGGCTATCCATGTCTAGTTGAATAAAAATGCGAATGCATTCATAAAGTTGCTTCAATATCACAATATTAGGAGGCTAACAAAACCTTATTCAGTCTGAAAATTATTGTATGCATAGTGAACTTACCTTCAGTCGTGTCTAAAATAAAAAACAAATTCGAGAGCCTTCTCTATTGGTTTGGAAGGGACTTAGGAATGATTTCTCATTCCAATGTAATTACGCGACACTCGTATTACATGAAATATGGTTAGAACGGAGCGTGCAAAATGAAGAGAAGGTCCTGAAGTGCCACCTCGTTCCGTCGGGAATGCGGGTGTAATGAGGGATCCATGTCCTGAGCATTAAAGTTAGGCTTCACCGGAGACATAGTCGCTGAAACAAACGTTAGCGACGTTTGAAATCATGTTGGTTAAACATGTAAGGTTATGCAATAGTTTTTTTTTTCCCGTAGACCTAGCATAGCGCGCTGTGTTTTACCATGACTTATATGAGCATACTTAAAAATAAAAAAGTAAGGGAACCTAAAATACCGGAACCCTAGGTTAAAACGCGTGTGACACTGGGGATATTTTCATTGTGTTTTTACTATCAGCCCGCCCAGTAAAATAAAAGTAACCATCGATTTATTTCTGTTTTTTTTTTATTCTGTTGTGGTTCTACACACATATTCGCAAACACGGATACTCGTTCCCTGATATTAGATACCAAACATTAAGTTAATTTGACCAGCTATTTCAAATCATTAGTAAACTACGGTGGCATAGGGACCATGGCTCACAAGCCATTCTTAATAACACTTAGTATACATGTATTTTTATACTATATATTTTAAAATATGATCTCAGAAGTTATTGCAAAAGAAAACCCACGCGCGACAAAATCATTATGGGAGCGGTCAAATGGCTGCGGGTCGGCAGCGGCTCGCGGAGGCTGGGGAGATTTTTAAAATCAATAAAAAAATTAGGAACCTACACATATATCATGACGTTTTAAAGTAAAATTTACCTGCCTAACACCTATTCGGTGGATACGTCTCGATCATTGTTCAACCCAAACAGGGTAGGGTAGTAGTAGATATTTTAGTAGCCCTGATATGGCCCTGGTTAGCGATGGCCTAGGCCCCTACTACGAACGCTATCAAGCACGCGCTATCGAGAAGGCGATATCGCCTGTCAAAAATATTGTATGCGTTTGACAGTTGGTATTGACAGATGGTATCGAGAGTGGTTTCTATGACAACTGTCAAAACGCATACAATATTTTTGACAGGCGATATCGCCTTTTCGATAGCGCGTACTTGATAGCGTTCGTAGTAGGGCTCCTGATACAATAACCGGCCAAAATGTCACCCGAGCGTCAGAACAGCGACCACATGTTCCAAACGACCGACGCAAACCAGGCCAAACTGGCAGGGCTGCGCATTCGGCGTGCGCCCTCGGGCAAGTAGGCTGTGCTCGACCGTGGCATTGATACAATAGTGCTCCCCGCCGCCCGCCTCCCCCCGTCCCTTCCCCGCGCCGTCCCGCGCGCGGCGGGTCGACGACCGCCGCCGACACAACCAGTTTGGAGGCTATATTTTACAAGTTTCGCGCGTCGGCGGTCGACTCCGCCGCTTCGATTGAGGCTGTGTGACGTTGCGGTTCTTCTTCCACTTATTGTATTATTGAAACAGCACCGCTCCGTATTGATGGAATCGTTGAACAATGAGAATACAGTCTTCATACGTCGTTTATGTTTGATTATAGTTGCATGCTGATTTGTCAATAGAAAATTGATACAATGCCTTTGTATTATTGCCGATTTAATTTATTTGATTATTTGCATTCGATGACAGGTATTGATGGCCCAGTATAAAATCTCGTGAATGGGATAAAACAAAAAATCCTGAGGTAGTATGTTACACTAAAATGGGTCACAATGACACATTCGTTAAATAAAATTATTAAATAGTTATTTGGAAAACACGATTAAATCACTTTTATCTTCTAATAAATTATGTCGGGTTTTAACCGAATACACCATGAATAAATCTTTGGAAAGCATAATGATATTAGTGTCGTGTAGTAATAGGTAAGGCAATCATTTCAGTCCGGTAAAAAAGAAAAATATGGAGAATTGGTGATATTCGATATCGTCGTGCGCAGCGCGCAGTCCACATATCGAGGCTTCGGTTAACCCAATTCTATTAGGAACGAAAACGAATGGATGTAACGGCGCAGTAACGGTACGCTGCACCTCCGCCGCCGCAACCGCACCGCAACCGCAGCCGCGCGCCCGCAACCAGGGACGTGACCTCACAAAATGTCGGCGAGACTTTTTATCAGTTGACCTACCTACCGCCAACTACCGCTGCAACAAGAATTTTGGCAACCGAAACTGTTTTAGGGGATTGAGACCAATCAAGGGAGGGGGGTGGGTTTTGATGGCAAATTAACTCGCCGGGTGAACAGGCAAGTGAGTGAATAAATCTGACGTAAAGTTAAATTTCGTACCATGCTAACTGTCAATCTTCATGGTCTTCGGCCAACTGAAATGAAATTTACCATTCAGCATGCTAAGAAATCTAACTCAATGCATGTATTTCATCAATTAGTTGAGTGTTCACCCGGTGAGTTAATATCCCCCCCTGTTTGTCACTTAAAAGCGAGTGCCTTTCCTCATAACTACAACTTGGGAGTTTTATAGGTAGTATGTGTTCTTTCTGTGTAAAATATTCTGGTGTAAATAGCCATCCTAATTGCTGCCTGCCTAATTGATGCAATCAAATCAAAATGTCAGGACGTCGGTTTCATCTGGATCCAAATTATCTAAAGGTCACCAACACATTTTATAGACATAACTAACTTAGGTATCCGGCACCGCTCGGGTCAATGTCGCTTTGGGCTGAATAATTTCATGAATTATGACATTAATGAATTATGAATTATGACATTATATGAGATCCCCATAAAAATATTCATCTCCTATTTCAGCTCCTTAGAGCTTAATTTAAATTCATCAAAATTGGTGTAGCGGTTTAGGCGTGAAAATGCATTTATAATACTAATGCTCCTTCAAGCTTAATTTAAATTCATCAAAATTGGTTTAGCGGTTTAGGCGTGAAAATGCATTTATAATACTAATGCTCCTTCAAGCTTAATTTAAATTCATTAAAATTGGTTTAGCGGTTTAGGCGTGAAAATGCATTTATAATACTAATGATCCTTCAAGCTTAATTTAAATTCATTAAAATTGGTTTAGCTGTTTAGGCGTGAAAATGCATTTATAATACTAATGCTCCTTCAAGCTTAATTTAAATTCATTAAAATTAGTTTAGCGGTTTAGGCGTGAAAATGCATTTATAATACTAATGCTCCTTCAAGCTTAATTTAAATTCATTAAAATTGGTTTAGCGGTTTAGGCGTGAAAATGCATTTATAATACTAATGCTCCTTCAAGCTTAATTAAAATTCATTAAAATTGGTTTAGCGGTTTAGGCGTGAAAATGCATTTAGCGGTTTAGCGGTGAAAATGTATTTATAATATTGGTGGATAAGGACGGGGGTGGATTTCTGGTTTATTTCGTAGGCCTAGCTCAAATATTAGAATTATGCATATGTTCATAAATAATGAAGGAACGTCGGGGTTAACATAATGGTTATATTTTATTTATAGTTAACGTGATCGGGCTACATTATAATAAAATATATTTTTATGGTAAAATTAGAATTAAGAGACTTTTGTGAAGTGTCGCCTAAATACAACGGCATCAGCCTAACCGCCACATATTGAAATTTGACATTCGTGTTCCTTGAAAATGCCAATGCCTACTATGGCATTGAGGGTGATGCGCTCTGTGCATGGTATTTAATTTCATTAAATATGAACATACTTAAACAGCATTAAGAATATTTAAAACTAAACAAATACATTAACAAACTCTGTGGAAATACACTTAAACATTCGTTTTATGAAACCGGCTGTATCCATATCATGTTGAACAAGATCGACAGGTGTAAGCGAGTGGGTAGAGTGTCTCCACCATGTTCTCACATGTGGTATAAGCCAGTACAGGCTGTGGATACTTGAGAGAAAGGGTGTCCGTGCGTCACGATAACTTGGCACTGCTTTAAGTACTTCAAACAAGCTTTGCAGCTTATAGTTAGAAGCTGGAGCGAAATCATATTAGGTATTCTGTAGTGACACATTTAAATAAGTTGATTTGATACAAAATAATTCTAAAAGTGAATCATGGAACTGGAAATAAATGGCTTATACCACACCTTCTGTCATAGTATTGGTCAGATACACCACGTGGGAACAAGGCGCCATTCCAGGACCAGGATGGCTATTTTGAACGGGGTGGTAAACACGGACATTTTCTTATTACAGCTTCGAACGCCTTACATTGAATGTGATGGTATCGACCTGAGCGGGATTAACCCTGCCAGTGGGTAAGTTAGGAAGTGGTTCCGAACCATTGCCAGCCTCGACGTTCAAAAACGAACGCGAACGCGCCCAGAGCTACTTCACTTCAATTATCGAACGGGAAGACGTCGCGCCGTTGGGCCACCGAGGTTGACTTAGGTGCTATGCTAAAGTTTGTAAGTGCATACACTTAAATTAATTTTAACTGACTGTGCACAGAGTAGCGGGCTTGGAAGTTTAAGTAGCTATTTAATGCCACGTTTTACCGGAGGGAGCATTCCGACGAACTTTTGGCGTGAGGCCAGCCCACGATCCTTCGGGTCACCTACAATGTATCGACATTATGAAAATTTATTGTTTTCAATAAATGTGTTTTATTATCGCTCAAGGCGCAATAGGCCTGGAATTCACTGTCCATACTGCCAAAATAAGAACTAACATATCCTGTAGATCCTTTCTGTTTAGTGTCGGTAAATTCCAGAATTTCCACCCAAACTACCACCTGGAGTCCATCAAATTTGATACTAGTGGCTCTCTGAGCTGTAGACCTCGAAAGCCTGCCTTTACTATTGAATAAATGTTCACCGCGCACTTTATAACAATATTTTTAGAAATTCCTGTATTTTACTGTAATAAGTATGTAACGCTTTGGGTCTTGTCAGAAAACAAAAAAATTATGACGTTTTTGATTGAATTTTCCAAAAAGTGAATCGACAAACTAATCCATATAATTATCGAACTTGCTCAGGAAATTCAAGAGAATCGTTGAGAAATGCGACCTGTAGAGGACAAACAGCCGGACAGGCGAATATCCGAAAGCATTTTTGCCCAAGCTGGAACGGAGACACCTCGCTCAGTTAAAAAAAAAACGCACGACCGCCCCTAAAGTCGATGTAGGGCGACCCCGCTCGTCAGCTTATCTGCATCGTGCCACCGAGTACGCTCCATACAAGCGCAGAGCATTGCGTTATCGTTATTTGTGTAATATGCTGTAAAATTATTTACATTATGTACGTGCACGTATAGCAAGATTCAGGCGAAATAGACAAGTTCATTTGGATTAAATAAATATTTTGATGATTGATTTTAATAAACTTCAAATACGTACCTATTTTCTAGCATTAAAACTGCATTCAAGTTCTATTTCGTTTGTCGCACGCACACTTGTAAATAATTACGTATCGGGGCTACACATGCCGGGACCATTGACCAAATGGCGACTTATTGACGAGCGAAGCGTCTCCGTTTCAGCTTGGGCAAAAAAGCTTTCGTATGTCCGGCGTCCGGCTGTTCTCCTCCACAGGTTGCGCTTCTCAACCGATTCTCGTGAAATTTTGTGAGCAGCTTCGATAATAGGTATATATATTTACTTAACGATACAGTTTTTGGAAAAAATGACACAACAATTTCGTTTTGTGACAAAACCTAAAGCGTTAGGTTAGTAGTGAGTGAATTTTGTTTTTAAAGATCCGCGGTGAAATTTATTTAGTTTCAAGCTATGCAAAGACAGACTCGATCAGAAAGACAGTCGATACATATTTTCAACACATTTATATTATTTAATATTTCTACACAAATATAAAAATCCGTGGACGGGCGATTTAGTGTATCCTTCAAATTCCTGCTCTATTCAATACCTGCGGCATTGATGATCTTAACGATTTTTCGATAAGTGAGTTGTAACTCGTACTAGAGGTTCGGTTGTATTATTCCTATTGCGGCGCGAACTCTGCCGCGGAGTTCGATGCGCCGCCGCCAGGAGCCTGCGCCTACGCAGCCGCACGGATGCCGGAAGCGAGGTGGGCGCGACGACGCGACGTTGACCTGAAGCGCTGCGCGGAGCGGCGACGGCAATGTCACGGCCGCACGCTCTTTTATTACAACCTACGCGAGCCTGCGCACACATGTTTATCTGATACACGTTCCAAGACATACGTTATCTTGTATTGTTATCAAAGATACTGAGAAAGTTTGTTTTGTATATTTTAATTCATTAAATTTAATGTTTACTTTCCCAACCTGTAACAAGAAAAATATACGTTGGGCAGTTTTTAAAAGAACTTGATCTATGTATTTTATTTCGCTCTCCATGCTATCTTTTATGAAATCCAAAAAGAGTCTGCCTGTCTACTTATGGACTTGAGAACCGCTCCACCAATTTTGAAGCGATTTGTATCTACGGATGCTTTGATTCTTCTCATCAATCGGAGACTGCTTAACATGACGCTAAATAACCTAAGGGAAATTAGGGAGGTTAAATATAAGAGAAACATATTCTTAGGGCAAAATTGAGTGACCAAATTGACGAAATACTTCGAAAAGGTCAAATACTCAGTACCTGTAATCGTAGAGCATGTATGCTGTGATCGTACCGTATGACCCTCTAACATCTAGTCTTACCCCTTCCGGCAAGCGGCGGTAAAAAAACTGGCCAAGTGCGAGTCGGATTCGCACACGAATGGTTCCGTATTTGTTGTTACAGCGGCAAAATAAATACACATCTGTGAAAACTTCAGCTGCTTGACTATCACGGTTCATGAGAAACAGCCCTGAGACATACAGACGGGCGGACGGACAGCTGAGGCTTAGTAATAGGGTTTCGTTGGCACCCTTTGAGTACGGAACCCTAAAAACTGACTATTTTCCGTCGGACTTTTACGCAGGCAGAACCGCGGACATGCATATAAAAATAGAGATAATTTACTAACTGGTGACGACAAGTTCATAACTTCGCTGGTATTGTGATTCTGGACTCGAGAAAAACAAAACTTCGCTAGGATGCTAATGGAACAAAGTGTGTCGCTGGTTCTAAACTAGGACTGTTAGGGGTAAGTCTATCAGTAGCTATCTATTAAGGTTATAATTCGCTTACATTTAACATCCCGCGTTTTCTTTGACGTTTCGTGTTTATTTTCTCGACATTTGAAATATCTTACGTTGTCAGCTTGCCGGTACGTGCCTACCCCATATAAGTGGTACATCTTCATATCCAAATATGTAATAGTTACCCCTATCCCTAACTGTATAAGTATTATGTGGTTGCAGCTGTTATGTATTGTGTCGGCCGTTATGAGTATGCACATGCCGTTTTACTTGATAGATTTACCACAGTATGTGTTGTTACAGTTTGGTACTGTTGCATGAGTAAAATATAACGTGTGGACGTGGCTCGACGGTTTTGGGAATTCATAATTTATATCGAGTTTCATAGAGGAAACCACCAAGCCTGGCTATTGTGTGTTCTAACCTCGTCGAGTAAGTTAGTGCACAGCTCTTGTTAGAGTCTCGTGTGTGTCTTTATTTGAATAATAGAAATATCCATGCGATGAAGGTGTTCAGGAAATGTCATCGAATAATTTCCGTAGACTCATGCACTTAGCATTCACATGTTTAAATTATTCTGCACACAGAACTCCTTCGGTTAATTCGTTTTTTTTAATGATCATTGCGACAGAACAATGGTTGGCTCATGAGTTTATCTAGTTCCTCAGGAATGAACTTCGAGCCACTCAATACAATACAATTCGGCTCCAATATGTGTACAGATAGGAAAGCATCAGAAAATGTTATTACTAATATTTTTAAAACCACTGTTCAAATTATAAAGATATCTTGTATTTAATACCAAGCAATAAATATCTATTTCTGAACGTTTTTGTTTTTTCGAAAAATGTGTATGAAAAGTTAATTTATATAAAAAAAAGACTTTTGATTTGGTTTTAGTAAAGAAAACGTGTTTATGGGGAGCGTAAGTTTTTAATTAATTTGAAGAATTTTAAGCGGGACATCTCCAATGCAAGGCAAGTCGCTGCGCCGCCACTAATCTACGAGCGCGTACTCAGCATCCATCTGCAAATTCCGGGTGGGTTTTAGAACTAGCTGGAAAAATAACGTGATCGCTAAATAGTTCGCCCTTGAACCCTAGACATAGGACATTGGAATGCGTCAGCGGCAGGTATTGTCGGAGTGATCACGACGGTGTCACACCTTCACAGCGGGCGACGCGCCGTCAGGTCGTTGACTAGCGATATGCTAATTCGCGGTGATGCGAGCCGCTCGGAAAACACGTTCAAGTCGAACGAAAAAACGTGAAAAGTTAGCAGAGCTGAGACAGGAAAACTTTCAAAAGTAATTGTTAACCACGAGAGCATTAAAATATTCTCTTCAACTATACCTTAAGTCAAATATACTTTTTAGTACGGTTTATTTTGTGGGTTTGTTCAACGAATAGGAGATGTATTCAGAATCAACCGTTCACGACATATTAATACAAGGACATATTAATTAAAAAAAGGAAGCTGTAAAAAAACTACTTTACAAGCATAGGGCAAGGCTGGACACGAACCAGCAAGCAAACTTTTGCAAGCAGCGCGTCTTCCAATTCGTCAACCGCTCTTTACAGAGGATTCTTACAGTCTCCGCCAGTAAATCAATGCCTCCTACAAACACAATGTTAAAGATTGTCCATACTTTGTTAGCAGCTTTGCCTGCTTCTTTGAATCTTTGAATGTTATTTTTTCTAAAATATTACGTGTGAATGACTGCGATGTGACGAAATCTTTTAACAGTAACATTTGAAAATACAACAGATATACAAAGGACTTCAATACGATTTAATTATAATGTAGAGTCAAATATGTGCTGTTATATTTATGTACGTTTATTGCACTCCAAAAATCGGCTAAAAGGTGCCTTAATGGCGGAGGGGTGAGGAGGAGGTAACAATTACTTGAAATTAAACATAATTCCTACGAAATACAATACACAACAAATACACGTTAAACTTATATATAACAATATTCATAGATGTATACAAGGTTTAAACGACTCAATGAATAATCTGGAAACCATGGATTTCTGTCCTCATGTGTGGCACAAAGATAAAAAAATATAGACGTTTAATAAATATATCATCACTTTGTCGGTGACGTATAAATTAATAACTTAATATTCACACTAGTTCTAGACTAGACTAGCTACTAATTGGGGCTACCCTACCGCCCTACTATACTAGCTCCGTGTGTCGCCCAAAATTTGACATGATTGAGATCACTTTTCGGGAGCAATTCTCACAAAATGAGTGCCCGACACTGAATTGATCGAAAGGGGGCGATTCATTTGCGTAAATCGAAGCGGGCCAAAGTCCCTCCGGGTTCGCCCGCCACTAATCACCGGCATGGACCCAACTTTCGGGGGACAATAATCAATCAATTGACGGCACGTTACGGTTCAACCTCTCCGATTGTCCCGTCGGGTTTGACGATCAAACTCAATCGAGTCTAAATCGGGTTTAAATCTGCGTTTGATTCGGAAACCTCTTTCGTTAATAGGTGAACGAATAAACTAGTATGCAGTGAACAAAGTTATTAGTAGTTTTTAAGCGAAACTTCTTTAGGTGCGGTAGGGCAAATTGGCCTGAACCAGATGTAAAAGTGAAACAGTTCCCCTTTCTTTACAGACTCTATTACAACCTATAAATTACTAAGATCATCGATTCCGAAGGTTTACACCACTGAATAGGGCAGGCATTTGAGGGAAACACGAAATCGCCCGTGCAAGGATTTTTATATTCGTGTAGATACATATTTGCAACACATTTATATTTTCATATTTCTCATAACTTCGTTATTCTACCTACACTCATGCGCGCGCAGCGCGAACGTCAACAAATGCTAGAACCTAACAAAATTCACTTCTCACGCAAAAGTATCACGCATGTTTTTATGATTTACTTGTTTCACGACATTGCATACAATGGGAATTATAAAATTGATATCAATCATTAACATTTAAATATGTTGATCAATGTATTTTGCTGTCAGATTTACTGAATTGGCACCAGAATTACAAAATGGTCGACAGAATTAAATACATTTACCATTTCAAAGGTTCAAGTTGGTGACGAATAATAGTTTTCTGTGATTGTAATGTGGTGCTTGGTCTGGTGGAATTTTGGAATTTCAAAAGTTATTTGCCTAAAACTGTTGCAATAATATTTTGTAAAATGTATTCAATCAGTGCACGGCACGCGGTAGTACAACGGAGTGAAGCAGTTATCCCTTGGATATAATCAGCTTAATAGTCGCGCACGAATTTCTTGTCGAACGCAATAATTTGAGGGCTTAAATCGCTTTAATCAGAGGCGACACTGGTTGCGGACGACTGCGCCGACACAGAATGGCCGATTAAAGCAAGATGGCGGCTCCAACTTTACGCTGCCGGTATTCGGAGGTTTATAGCTCTCTGAAGTCGCTCCGTCAAAGTCTCCTGAATTCAGATGGAAGCGCACTTTTATTCGAGTTAAATTAGCGGAAATTATTTAATCAGTGAAGCTCATTTATGACTCGGGTAATGTTAACATAATTTAATCAATTTGTTTCAGCAGCTGCAAAAATAAAACGCACTATTAGGTCAATATAACCAGTTTAATTTTATATATAGTTTTCGTTTGTGTTTAGAGACCTTTTAATTATCTAAAACTTGAAATTCAAATTTAAAAAATGTGAACAGCATCCGCTTAAGTGAAGCAAGACTTCAGTAGAAGAGAAAAAAGCTGTTCCATAATATTGGCTACCAAATAATATTTAATTAATCAATTACTTAAAATTTAAAGAAAAAAGTTTTATTGTGTTGTGAGAATGAACTCGTTGTTCGATTTTTTTACATTTGAAAAAAACCTTTCATTTTCTTTCGTCTATGGTACCATTAAACCCTCTAACACCTCCGAACCGCCTTTCTCCGCAGGCAAACTTCTATGCTATGTGAGCCTCTCTGTTGCGAAGATCTCTCGTTAGCGCGGCGTATTGTCGCGCCGGCGTACGCTCACTGGTGATTACAGCGCGGAGTAAAACCTAAATATGTACCGCAAAAAGATGTGCCGAGTGTGGTCGCATTGACTTACATTACTAAACGTTAGGTTTTGTTCGCAAATAATAAAGATTCCAAAGCTAAATTTGAGTGTCGGCATGATTTGTCGTTACGAATAAAACGCCTCATCCATCCATTACTCTCAAACCAAGTAGGTCAGTATAGTGGGTTACAGTTATGAAGTGGTAATTAAGTTTAAATTGTAGCTATTTTGAATTAACTTTAACTTATTATATTGGACACGTAACGTGTGATTGTCAAAACAATTATATTATAATTTCAGTTAATAATCACAGGCTTATTGTCAATCGTCTTCCTTCCTTACAATATCACGGATCTAGTCACGGACAATTTTCAGTGATATTATAATTTCAGTGGACACACTAAGCCTGGTTTTCACCAAGTCCTGATTTATTTTAATCGACACTTAAATGGCCATTATTACTAAAGTGCTGATAGTCTTGTACTCGTATTGATTGCAAGCTGCTAAGAAAGGCCCTTTATATGAAGCGATTAAGCTAATCAACAGTAGGTGAAAAAGGCCCTAAGTGATATAACAAGACCATTGGAACGAGTTCGATCCCAAATAGTCTTTGTTTTTTTTCAAAAATGCAGTTTTAGATTTTTTCTAAATCGGCCTCGTTACTCCGTAGTGTTTTTAGCTATTTCATATAGTTTTGGATTGGGCCCTAAAGGCACGCGTGAAAAAATCAACCTGTATCCTAACAAATATAATTTTTTCTTAACACAAGACGTGCAAACACAGATATTGGTTGACGGATGTAAGGTAAAAAAATGAAGTTCATAAATAGGTAGTTTGTATGGGGAGGAATGACTTCTTACGAGCCGACCAGTTACCGAAACATGAATCAGGGGTCTACCGGCGTAAAGTGCGATGAATTAAAGGAGTGTTTTCGATCGATTCCTCACTAGTCAGAAGTGTTTATGTCATTACTGTCTGGTGTAATACTCGACATCCATTTCTTATTGTTTCAGAAGTTATCGAATTCCTTCCCTTATTTTAGGCGATCCCAGAAGATTGCTTTGCAATCGCCAACAAAAGGGGGTCGATTGCTCCATACTGTCCATAGTTCAAGGCATCATCACGCCAGCCGGGGAGCATGGTAGGGCTGTTTTATATGGAGGAGGCGTACCCATTTTAACCGACTTCAAAAAAGGAGGAGGTTATCAATTCGTCTATATGTTTTTTTTTTATGTTTGTTACCTCATAACTTTTGACTGGGTGAACCGATTTTGATGATTATTTTTTTAAATGATAGCTAGTGCTTCCCAAGTGGACCCATTTTAATTTGGTTAAGTTCTGACACTGATATCCATGAGAAAATCATAAAAGTCTTAGATTTGAATTAAGATGTGCGCGACAAATGGACGAATAACTCAATATAACGCCAACCGATTTCGGTGATTGGAAAGGACGTGTACAAATTAGTAAGTGTACTTCAGATTCACTAAAAATAAACAAATAAAAAAAAAATTACAAAAAAATAACCGACTTCAAAGAAAAAGCACTAAAAAGTAAAAAATAAACAAGTTACGATTTCTGTTATTTTTTGAGTCGGTGTCAGCCGAGGTTAAGTTAGGTTAGGTTAGGCTAGGTTCTCTTGATTGGCGCAGCGCGTGCCCGGCTGACGCCGACTCAAAAAATAACAGAAATCGTAACTACAAAAATGGAAATTATTTTTTACTTTTTAGTGCTTTTTCTTTGAAGTCGGTTATTTTTTTTGTTAATTTTTTTTTTTACATAAATAATTTGCTTTCGATCGCGATTCGATTCGATCACATTGAGATCGTCTTTGCAAAAAAACTGAGATTTGTCATGAACTATTGCATATGGCATGAATTGTTGACTTTCGTGATTTCATATTAATATAGTGTTTTACGTGTTTTTATATAAAAAAAATATAAACGCTTTTGTAAATTTAGACTAAGTGGACGTTGAAAAAAGAACAGCGGGGTTTCTTGCCAATTCTTCTTCGCTGTGTTTTGTTTTGCTGAACTGGCTAATGCTAATGTTGAAATATGACAAATCCGAGAGACGGATGGATGATGAATAAACAATACAATACACCACTTGGACGATTTCCACTAACCGCCTACGCTGGCTGTCGCCATTCGAATGAGTTTCTATTGCTACTGCCGTCGATTCATGCTCGCTGACGCCAGCGGTCGAGTGGGTCGTCGACCAGCGTGAATATCCGAGTGCGGGCCCGCACTGCGAGAGCGCGCCGAGCGGAAACAATGCTAATACTTTTAGTTTAGGCCACTTTCCGGGCGCGGAACTTGGACGGGTAATTGCTCGCAGGCTGACTAGGAAAATTCCGGGAACATTTACTATGCATAAGCTTCAGACCCTAGCGGAGTTCTTCCAGTGTATTATGCTCCTGATTTTTGGAATAACGTGTATTTTGTATTTTTGTATTTTGTTACAGTATATGTAGTTATTTTTTCCCGTCGCGCTGCTTCACGGACATCGTTCAAACTCCTTAAGGACGATGTTAACTAAAATTTAATCTACTACTAATAATTAAGCAAACAAAAATAGTTTTAGTCAAGTTTTAGTAACATAAATTATTTACGGAAACTTCTGAATACATGAAGAAAAAAATCTCCAGAGCATTTATTTATGCTAACCACGACATATGGCGTACTTCAGACCTTCACATAAGAGGTGCCCGAAAACGTCTATTCAGATTACATTTATTAAATAAACCATCGTGGCGGTGGCACTGAAACTGAACTTTCATGGGACTGTGAAAACCATGCCGGCCGGCCAGGTGAATCGATTTGTGTCAATGGTTTATTTTTCATGTTTTGTCGCCAGAGTCCAGAGAGAGAGAGAGAGAGAGAGAGAGAGAAAGAGAGAGTAAGAGGGGGGCCGGGGGGACAAGGGAGAGAGGCGTTAATGCAAATTTATCAGAAATGGTTGGTGATTTTCTAGGAGCAATATGCAGATATTTTCAAATTCGGAACGTTGATCGAGGCAATCAATATCTGAAAACCGCAGGGGCTGTACAATCGAGCTGACAAACAAACTCCGTGGCCTAAACTCATTTAACTTTCTCCGCGCGACTCGGCGGCGGAGTGGCGCAGCGGCGCGGCGTCACGGCGCTGCGGCGCGGCGGCACGGCGGCGACCGGCGCGGGGTGGCGGAACCGCCACGAGAAATGTAGCGAGACCGCAACAATACCGCTGCGAAATAATTCGAAATCCAACAGCCAATTAGAATATTAGCTGACGCGGCGGCACAGAATCTCCGGCGTATATAGCGGCTTTAATGAGGAGCTGGGAGTTCGAATTAACTAGCTACCGCCGATTAGGACGCCGGCTAAGCTGTAAGGATAATTTTAAGATTAACAAGCCAAAACAATTTCTGCATATTTGCCGATTCAAAAGTAACGCAGTTTCGGTTTAATATAAACAAGTATGAGTAAAACTACTTCACAATAAACTTATAACTGGGCCCTCTCAGAATGTTTTTACAAGAAAAACGTTTTCTAATACTATCGAGCTGGAGGCGGCTAGAAACTGTGATGATACATGTATATGTTTAATTTACTTACGTTGACTTATAGTTTTGATTGAATAAAGTGTAAAATGGTGACATCATACCTGCAAAAAACAAAACATACAGATTAAATAAAAATCAATTAGTTTTACTACATCAGTGGTGTCATATTGGAAGAAACTTAGTTATGGGAGGGATTTAATGACCATATGCACACCCATGCATAATTCCAGGGGCCTATACAACAAGAACTGTTGCTCGTGTTGCCATATGGGGTTTTGTTTTTTTGTTGTTCTTACGTCACTACATTTTTTCCGGCCATTAGTGTCTTTTTGAAAGATTTAAAAAAAAGGAGGAGGTCAAAGTTTGTCAGCTCAAAGTTTGTCTATTATCTAGTGTATGACCATAAAATGGTTTTAATATAGTTTTAAAAAAAAATATGTTTGTAAACACCCATTTACAAGTTTTTACTAGGTTTTCAAGCCGGCACTTGGAAACTATGAATGATTAAGACAATTTCCTTTTTGTGGTACAAGACCACATATTTATTTATCTAGTGAATAACCGTGAAAAATATATTTATGTACGTTAGAAAGTAGACATCACGGGTCAAAAACCTAAATTTTGCTTCGTTGCGCTCGATTTTCATGCGCATACAACAATGAACTCTAACGCAAACTCAATGCTTCCGGAGATGGCTATTACCGTTTGTTTGCAGAACGCTGGAGTCAGTTGGAGCCTTAAATACATTTATAAATTACCTGAAAACACAATTGTGCAATGTGCACGTGTATTGCGCCAATGTATTATTGTATAGTGCTTGGAAAAACATTTAAACAATGCAATAAGGCAACCCTTCTTGATGTTTTTATTACTTTACATGGATGCACGCATTACTGCTTTAAGCTGTGACCTTTAAGTTAAATTAATAAAATATATATTTCTTCCATTTGGGAGCATCATAATTATGTAAGACATAGGGATAAACTCGGAGCTTTTTCCATTTCCAATTCCACTGGTAAGAACTGAAACTGCATTTTAAAATTTAATAAAAACAAAACCAGCCAGGAAAACAACTCGACCAGTCAATAGTGTCGCTGAAACGGTACCAATTCTGTTAAGTAATGTTTAACGGCAAACTATAGGAAAGTGTTAATTTTAAATTAAACTAAATCTATATTTATGTACTAAGTTTATGTATGAATACTTTTATTCTACTTTTAAATTAGTATATTCTGTAAATATAGTAATTATATGTTCATTTACACTTTCACCATTGTTACACATTATTAATACGTCAACTTAAACAAGTAAGTCATAATCAGAACACTGTTTATCCGAAAACATTTTAATAATATAGTTATAATATTTACTTTATCAATTGGTTAAGTTTTATTTGATTTTATTTTATTTGGGAAATCAACAGCGTGTTACATCACTGTTAATATGAATGCAGCCTCGTAGAAATGTAGCTCTTCAATAAAACGATTACCCAAGTACAATCTTTTATTGGCCTTCACAATTCAACAATCACAAGTTAACAAAATACAGGAGCTAAAATATGTTGCCAATTACAGATTTTCTCTAATATAAACAAATTAAAAGTCTTAAGACCGTCTCCAGACACAAATTTTGGTTATCTATAGAACGTTCATTACAGTAAGTTGTATTTAAATTAAATGTCATAGTTAATAGTTTATAATTACACTCTCTATTACTTCCCTTTGCTACCTTACGTGCTTTCGTGATATCCCTAAGGTATACTGGTAGAGAATGATATTTGGCATTAAGCGTTTCTTTTTGCCATTGTTTTGTTTAAAACGAGCAAATAAATTATATTTTCATTTTCATTTCATTCCATATTTTCAAGCATTCATTCACTACCAGTAACCTGCACTAATAAAATGTTCAAAATTTTTCGAAAATCTATAAATGCAGTCTTAGTTTTTTTTAAATCGGCTCCTTTTAATGTTTTTCGCTAGTTTATAATGACGGCAGTAAAAAAATAATATTTTCTTTGAGGTAATATTGACCACCGGTCGGTTCCAATATTAGCTAGTAATAGGTCGGGGAAAAAGTCTTTTCGCATTATAGTATGTATGAACTTGTAATAAAATCTCTTTGGCTATACTATTTGTATCTGGCTGGTTTTGGTATCATTGAAAGTTTAAATTTTAAAGAACATAATTCCAAATTCAAATTAGGAAAATGTGTGATTCTCATTTGTTTTTCGTACTGTCAAAATGAGTGAATCTAATGAAGAAATTCGATACATTTTAAAATTTTACTACAAAAAAGGTAAAAATGCAACGCAAGCCGCGAAAAAAATTTGCGATGTTTATGGACCTAGTGCAGTGTCTGTGAGAGTAGCACAAATTTGGTTTAAGCGTTTTCAATCCGGAAATTTTGATGTCAAAGATGCACGTCGCTCTGGTCGCCCTATTACGGATAAAATGGATGCCATTTTTGAAAAAGTGGAGCAAGATCGGCATATCAGTAGTTACGACGTAGCTGAAGAACTAGGAATTGACCACAAAACAGTTTTGGCGCATTTGAAAAATACTGGGTACACAAAAAAGCTCGATATTTGGGTACCTCACGAGCTCACTGAAAGAAACCTAATGAACCGTGTACTCATTTGTGATTCTTTATTACGACGTAATGAAACCGAACCATTTTTGAAGAAGCTGATAACTGGTGATGAAAAGTGGATCACGTACGACAAGAACGTGCGAAAAAGGTCGTGGTCAAAGGCCGGTCAAGCTTCACAGACTGTGGCGAAACCCGGGTTAACTCGCAACAAGGTGATGCTGTGTGTGTGGTGGGATTGGAAGGGCATTATTCATTATGAGCTGTTACCACCAGGCAGGACCATCGATTCTGAACTCTACTGCGAACAACTGATGAGATTAAAGCAAGAAATTGAGAGAAAGCGGCCGGAATTAATCAACAGAAGGGGTGTGGTTTTTCATCATGATAACGCTAGACCTCACACATCTTTAGCCACTCAGCAAAAACTAAGAGAGTTTGGCTGGGAGGTGTTAATGCATCCGCCGTATAGTCCTGACCTTGCACCTTCAGATTTCCACCTGTTTAGGTCTCTTCAGAATTCTTTAGGCAGTGTCAGGTTAACATCACGAGAGGACTACCAAAACCACTTGTCGCGGTATATTGATCAGAAGTCCCAATATTTCTATAGCAATGGGATCATGTCCCTACCTACAAGATGGCAAAAAGTTATCGAACAAAATGGTACCTACATACTTTAGTTAAATGTAAATAAACCATATTAAAAAATGTTTTGAATTTTCTTAAAAAATGCGAAGAAACTTTTTCCCCAACCTATATATCAATAAATCATAATAAATTTCCTAAAAAAGACACCTACACAAAAAAACCCTAATATGACTTAACTGCCATACTGCATAAACTATATACAATATTTCTTCATATTGTTGCTGATTAGCCGAATTATTAAACTGTGTCAAAGCACAGACATTTTACGGGAATTCAACATTGCAATTTTCTAGAAAGCCCCAAGAAATAGGTCGCCACCCACCTTAACAGTCGCCTAGACCTTTCTCGTCAAGTTTAGACCGAGAGACAGGCAACGATGATTGATTACAGGCTAACTACAATGTGTATCCACTCTCCATATTAAAGTAAAAAAAATAAATTAACAGCAGGACAAGTGGAATATTTCTGGCTTCCGTAAAATGCTCTCGATGAAAAGATCGCTTGGAAATCATTAGAAAACCGAGTTGCCTTTAATTTGTTTTCTCTATTTGATATCAGTAAATAAATTTCTGTGTCTGAACGTTTTACTTTTAAATCAGAACTAAGTAAAATGAGAGTAAAAAGAAAATTTGAATACACAACAAATTGTTGTCGCAGGATAAACTGCAAAAAAGGGCACACTGATATTTATAGGCTGATGTTTAATACCAAACATTCCAGTAAATTGATTGAGTGGTTTTCAATTTATGCGCAAACAATATTTATGGTGAGCGTGATTTTCGTATTGTAAAAATCAAGCATTTACTAAAGCGCAAACACAAACAGTAATGGACTTCCTCAAGATGTTTTCCTTCACGAGTTCAAAATGTACATTTAAATTCAAAGTGAAAGTATAAATAGTATCGATTCGGTTAACGTCAAGGGGTTTCAGTTTCAGTTGCTTTATTGAAACCACGTTCCTCGTCGTGCGTTCCCTTAGAGTCCATTTTCGACTTTCTTTCCATCCCCTCCTCGAAAATTCAATCCTTCATAACTCGGCACCCTCGTCCACCCAGAAGGACGCAGGCACCTCCATAGGGGTTGTCTTCATTACAATGATTCCCTCCCACACCCACCTCCACCTCCACAATTTAAACCCCTCTATCTCAGCCCCGCGAGCACCTAGCAAGAGGGACACGAAAACCTTCCCTTGGGTTAGCTTTTTGTCCTCTTTCATTTTCCGCCTACACACCACCTTAAAATTGAAACCTTCGCATTACCTCTTGTATAACTTCGGCCCCACTTCGAATTAGGGAAATTAAAATACCTCCCTTAGAGTTCGACATTCTCGGTGGAGCCGGCCCTCGGTGTAAGTAAAGCGATATGGAGGCGGCGACACCGTGCGCAGGTGCGGAGCGTCGCAGAAAGAGCACCGCAGGAGCTATTACTAAATGAGAATGTCGTCCCGCGCGCCGGATCAGACCAGCAACTAAATGAAAGATAGGTTTACACCAAGATGGTTTTACACGGAGCGATTCAACGGTTCAATGAAATTTTTAACCAGCGCCATCTCCCGTCACTGCCAGAATTATTTACAGCGTCGTTAAACTAAGCTTGATTCTAAATTTCTCCTAAATATGTGAACTTTTGTCATCCCTATTCAACACTAGTATTATGTTAACAATATACACGTTCCTCTGATATCTATGATTATGCTAAGCTGCACTAAAGGATTTACCCAGTCTTTCACATATAATCATTTATAGCCACGAAGAGGAGTACGCCTACATAAGAAAACATCTAATTCAAAATGGCTTATATCCACACTTAGTGTCGTGTTATGCGGCCATCAAGCCGCATTCCCGAAGCTACTGGGGAATTAATAAGTCGTCATTCACAACGTATAAAAGTAGTTTTTGCAAAACATCAAAACCATGGATACCGTATAAAATCCACAACATGTAATTTTATACATTGCGTATGAAGAATTTAACGACATTGCGTGGGAAGACCACCCGCCAGGTGGGACGACGACATCAAGTGCGTTGGCGGAAAGCAGTGGTTTCGTACCGCTGAAGGCCGGGAGGACTGGAGGAAAATTGGAGAGGCGTATGTCCAGCAGTGGACGCAAACACGCTGACTGACTGCATGAAGAAAGTTTGAAAATAAAATCAACTCTTTTCGTCATGCAGAACGTATAAAAGTCACAAAGTATAAAATTAGAAAACCATGCAGTACGTATAAAATGACACGGAGCACTGCATAAAGCACGCTACTTTATTTTTTCAATTTCTTCATGCACTACGTATAAAATTATACGATCTGCTTTATCATTGTGCATGAATTTTTATTTTTCGTCGTAACAATATTTTATATGATCTGCATTTTATACATTCTGCCGTTCCCCAAAATGGAATCATGGGTTAGGTTCTTTACTAAATGATAGATGGACTGACTGACAATTTGCCGTCGCTAATTTTAACACGGGCACGGGGTGAGATTACATGATATAGCGCTAAGCCCCCCCTGGTGGCTTGATAACCTAAAAATTACTACGAGTAACAGTAAAGGCACATATACTCAGTCATATAAGTTTGTACAGACAGGTGGTGTCATAACTGACGTTTTATCCGTCGGGCGGGCGGCGCGGGGGAGGCGCTATCGGCTCGCTAGAGCGGCGGCGGGTCGTAACTAGGGCGGCAACGGTTGCAGGAAGAACTTCGGGGGCGGGAAACTGCGAGTAAGGAAGGGTGGGAGTGGCGTATTTTACCACGTATTAGTGATAATGTGCTAATGGAGGTAAGTTCGCTTAAGGTCGGCCCGTAAGCATCAGAAAATTTCGCCTCCCATACAAAGTAGTTTACTAATAATTTGAAAACCACTGTTTCAATTTACTTGATATTTGGTATCTAATATTAGGCCTCAAATATTTGTGTCTGCATGTCTTTGTTTTTTCGGTAAATGTATTCTGGGTCAAACCACAGAGAAAACAAAATTCGTATGAAGATTTTCTTTTTGCTTTCATTTCATTCGGTTTGGATTTAAAAAAAAAAAAAACAGATACGGATATTTGTTACCTGATATAAGATATTAAATATCAATTTAATTGGAATAGCGGTTTCCAAATGATTAGTAAACCACGTTTGTATGTGGAGCATAGCTTACGGGCCGTTCTTAAGAATTCAGGACGGGCAAAATCGAAGGTTCGTTGCACTAAATGGCGTCCTGGGAGGTTACCATGGCCATGGTAAATAAGCTCGCAGGGTGAACAGGCAAGTGATTAAATCTGATGTTCAATTGCATTTCGTACCATGGTTGCAAGATAAATTCAGTTCACTTGGCCGTATAACACGTCGTTTGACGGTTAGCACGGTACGAAACACAACTAAACGTCAGAGTTAACCACTCACTCGGCTGCTCACCCGGAGAGGTAATTTACCATGGTAACCCCGCGTGTTGTTACGTGTCTATGTAACTCGAGAACATCGGTAGTGAGCGAATTCGTAAGCTGACTCTAGCTTGCGCTACCTTTGGTGACAATGTATTTTTACCCGACCACGGCGAAGCCAAAAGGAAGGGTTGATATTAGCAGTCTTAGTAAGTATTTTTGTATTTACGTATATTCCACAGTAACGCCTAAACTATTCATCTGATTTTGATGAATAGGGTGTCAATCGATTCGTTATTACGACCCGGGTAGCATAAGCACGGAAAACATTAAAATAAATAGTAAAAACAATTGCAACCCGACTACTAAAAGATAAGAAACCAGGTAGGTGCTGTTAGAAAAAAAAAACAATAAAACGATGATATCAAACCGCACCTTTTTAAAACGTTTTTACTAAATAATGCTGCCCCTAGAAAATGTATAATATCGCCACTTCCGTCCTTCCTTACTCGTTGGCGGGAGACGTCGGGGCGGAGGGAGGGGAGCTTCGAGCTCATGCACCGGACACGCTCCGCCGTTTTCAGCTATCGCTTCCGACTGGGGAATAACTGGCACCTTTTCGACGTTCGGGAAAACTATTGTCCATTTCGGAAGGATGCGGTTACGCTCTCTGGATTACGCGGAGACGAAGCCTCCGACGCGATCTATTCGGAATATTGGACTTGAGCTTAAGAAACAAAGGCGAAATCTTTCCTAAATAATTCATAAGTTCTAAACTTTAGATTGCCTCGAGACCGGGTGATTAATATCGAAGCCTTTCCTTTGTGTGAAATAAACAACTAACTAATATTAATTATTACGAATAGCTGTAACTGAAATTCAAATGAAGAATATGGTAATGTTGGGATGCAAAATATTCGAAAAAATCGGACTGTGAAACGTCAGAAATAATCACTTACTTGCCTGTTTACCCGGCGTGTTATTTTACCAAGGTAACCCCTCCGGATGCAGACATGGACGATTATAACTTCCAGTGCCACTTCGATCATAGTTCATTCATTAACCCTCCCAAATAGTTGAGAGGACGTAGGGTTTTAGGTACTTGAATTTCGAACCATGAACTAAAAATTGCTGAGTCGTATCTTATGTCATGCACGGGACGATATGCAGTGGGACCACTTGTACTCATTTCAAGTGTCGCAATCATTAAACATATTTAAAAAATATTCCCCCGCGATAAAATTGAACGTGGCGAAAGCTCTAAGTCAGCGCTTCCCAACATTTTTGCCCCTAGAGCCCCTTTGGCTATATTGAAATGGTCTGAGGACCAACATGGTCAGTAAATATTATAGATTAGGTACCTGTATTATACATAATATGTGCTATCAAGGTGCGCTCAACATTGCAGGGTATTCATTTCTTTACAATGTGTGCCGTCAACACAAAAACAGCACTGGCTTCGAGAATATAGACTTGTCATTTGTTTTTTTGTTTTAAACCATTTGTTTGATTTGTTTAATAAAACATGTTTTCTGAATTCGCTTAGCCTGCATATGTACTGGGTAATTTTGCATTTTGTATTTTTGTTTTTTAACACATAAAATTGTGCTTTGTATTGTGAAAGTCAAGTTATAATAAGAATTGTTTTATTTTAAATCTAACGTTATTACTGTTATTAACCTGTAAATGTAATGCTGTACTCATACATTCATCTTACCTAAAAATTTAACTATTTAAACCTTAATCCTAATATCTACCTGTGACTTTCTGTGCTGGATGGGTATTTATTTTTTGCTGCAATTATTGACCATCATAAAAGTGGACGTGTCTGTTTGAAATAAATACATACATTCTGTCCCCCCTCTGTCTACTACCACTTTATGTTTCTGGGCGAACAGCCTCACCAGCCAGGTGCCCGCGACCCCCAGTTGGGAAACACTTATCCAAGCTAAAGTGGCAAGCATGGCGGTGGGGGGTGTTTTGTAAATAATTTGCGTGAGTTGCGCGAACAAAGCCGGATCCACTCCGCGCGCCGGGCTGAAAGGATTCCGCGCTTCGTTCGCTTTCAGCCCCAAAGTGCCCGTCACCTTCGCGACGTCTTTCACGCATATTTTATATCAATAAACGAATCAAGAGAGTACAAGCCGGCGTGGCTTCCTCTCCGTATTTCAAACGGAATGACTTACAACATGTTTCGTTGTATTTATTTGTAAAAGCTTCGCGAAAATCGAATTCGCTACGCACGTTATATGTATTAGTCGATTAATGTATCTATCTAGCTTTGTATGATGAAAATTTACTTGGAAAATTATTTCTTTTTTCAATAATGCTATGTTATCTTAATGGCTGAGCAGTGATGCAAATGTTAGAATGAATAGATAATATATGAAGGATAAGGATTCTTTACGAAAGTTAACAAATTTGTTCAGCGATTTAGGCGTAAAAGCGTGTCAGATGGACAGACAGGGTTACTTTCGCATTAATATGGATTTAACGTCACGCTACAATCCTCAGGTGCCGAGCGAAAAGAAAAAAGTCAGAAAGAACGCTAAGCGAAAACGAAGTGATAACGCGGTCGCGGGATGCGACACTGTGGACCGAGCTCAGCTCGGATGTTTTTCCAAGACGAAATTGACCCGAGCCGAGCCGGGAATATCAGCTAGTTGACATGTATTATGAAACGAGTACTCTGACCTAGTAATCCGCCCTTTGCACGTCAATTGCACGCCGTCGCAGCACTTAAAGGAATGTTCCAATTCCCTCGGCGCGTTATCGCGGAGTCGTGCCGCGGCGGCCGTGCGGTGGCACGCTCGTCACATTGGCTGCTGCTAGTTGCACCCGCGCGCGCACAGCGGGCACGCGACCGCCTCGCTCCGGGTTCGATTCCAGGAGCTAGGATGAGAGGCGCGAGCAATTTGAGGGAAAGCACACATCTAGCATGAGCGCAGGGGGATTATCATAGTGAGTTTACTTGCCGGGCGAACATGCAAGCGAGTTGTTAAATCTTACGTACAGTTGAATTTTGTACCATGCTAACGGAACAATTTAAGTTCATTTGGCCAAATAGCACAATAAACAAAGGAAAACAATTGGGACAATAACGTACCCAAAACCTCCGCCTTACACGGCGTAGATAAGGTCTTGCGTGGAGTCTTGCTAGCATTTGTGGGACGGCTCAGCTAAGAACCTGCTTGGCTCTCTGGACTCGATACAGCGTCGAATTTATTCACACAGAATTTATTTCTATTTACGTAATTCTGATTTCTTATGTCGTGCAATAACCTCGACATTCAAACATTCCTCCGTTAGCCATGGATTTTTTTTAATACTGTAGGCTCCTCTTTTGTATGTTTGCATTAAATAACGAAACCTATTTTTTAATAACTATATCATTCAGATAATAATAAACCAAGCAATTTAATTGTGCCGCTAGTTCAAAGACACATATTTGGCCAACATGGCTGACAAGGTCTCAAATTACATGTATTATTAAGCGTAAGCGACCATTTGCCGAATACCTTTAGGGATTGCAGTAGTGAAGTTATATTGTACACGATATTCTCCGGCGAAGTCGGCATTGTTCGAGAACGTCCGAACACGATGAAACATGAGTAAAATGCTACGGTATTTGTCCTAAGCATACATGCCTTTAGTGATGAAAATCTTTGGAAGTTTTCCAGGTGGTGAAATAAGCAGGGTCTTGTGTCAGCCATGTTGGCACGAGAAAAGTTTGCTTGTGCAGGTAAGTGTCGCCCCATTTCCAGCATCCCATGTCCACAGAACTGGGGATAGATTTTTGCGCAGAACTTTCAACCACAACACTTATGTATCTCTAAGTGTATTGTAGTGTATATTTAAGAGTTAAGTTATGTTAAGTTGTTGTTCAAAAAAAAAATTTTACAAAAAAAATACCGACTTCAAAGAAAAAGCACTAAAAAGTAAAAAATAATTGCAATTTTTTACGATTTTTGTTATTTTTTGAGTCGGCGTCAGCCGGGCACGCGCTGCGCCAATCAAGAGAACCTTGGCTATCTTGGCTGACACCGACTCAAAAAATAACAAAAATCGTAACTACAACAAATGGCAATAATTTTTTTCTTAGGCTTTACTTTTTAGTGCTTTTTCTTTGAAGTAAGTTATTTTTTTTTGATAATTTTTTTTGTTATTTTTAGTGAATCTGAAGTACACTTACTAATTTGTACACGTCCTTTCTAATAAAAAAAGAATCACCGAAATCGGTTGGCGTTATATTGAGTTATTCGTCCATTTGTCACGCACACCTTAATACAAATTTAAGACTTATATGATTTTCTCATGGATATCATTGTCAGAACTTAACCAAATTAAAATGGGACCACTTAGGAAGCACTAGCTTTCATTTAATCATCAAAATCGGTTCACCCAAGCAAAAGTTATGACGTAACAAACATAAAAAAAACATACAGACGAATTGATAACCTCCTCCTTTTTTGAAGTCGGTTAATAATAAGGTATATGAGTGTAAGAATATAGAGAACAGTGAGTTATTGAAGAAAAATGCGTCACACTATCTATGTATTGCCTTAATTAAAATTGTATGCATGCAATATTTTGCTGGTAGACGAAATGCACGCTTATTTTTGTACCTAGAATCAAACGCGTAGGTACAGAATAAGCGCATAGGAGCTTACGACACGTCTGCGACTCCCTTGGCGCATTATCAAGGAACGAGGCGACATTCCGTCGGCCCTGAATGGCGGTATTACTTGGTCGTCCCACCGATAACTGCGGTTGCGTCGCCCCACGTAGACCGAGAGCTGCCTCGGGATATCGCGTGGACCTATCGGCTCCACCCGCGTGAGTGTCGCAGGTATAGGTGTCGTCCCCGAAACGACAGGCTATGAAGCGAGTAAGACGGCAATAGTTAAGTCAAGTTCCGTCCCCAACGGGTGCCAAAGGAACTCTATTACTAAGCCTCCGCTGTCCGTCCGTCCGTCTGCCAGTCCGTCAATCCGAAAGGTAGGCATCTGAATTTTTCACACAGTATGTATTTATTTTGCCGATATAACAAGGTAAAATCAAGAAAGAATACAAATTAAAGAGGGCCGATACAAAAAACGTGATTGTTTTGCATTAAATCTTGTACGATGGTGCGGAACCCTTCGTGAGCGAGTCCGACTCGCACTTGGCCGGTTTTTACTCCCTGTTGAGAGCGCCTGTGAAAAGCCTTATTGCCTGCAACTACACGGATACGTAAAATTGTAGGCCCCCTTCCTTACTTATTAGGTGCTTGGGGTACGTTCTTGCAACACAGTATCTTCATTGTTCATAAACGTTACAAAAAAGTTTACAAAATTTAAAGGAACGTACCTAAAAATATTGAGGTCAACATGAGCTCAATTACTGTGCTGTGTTTATCGTTTTCCGTAAAAAGGCCCCGACGAGCCCTCCACGTAATTTAAGTCGCGCTACGGCTCCCAGTCCTGGATCCTCCTACCCGCTGATGGTTCATTAACTTTTCATCCCGGATATATCCGGCGGGACGATTGTTCTGTGCTCCGGGCGAGCGCCAGCTTCGGTGCCATTCGAGATATGTCAATCTACGGAAGCGCTTGCCCTCAATGCGAAACAGGCAGGGAGTGCATTCATTCGCAGTCAACATAAAAAACCGCTCCTCTAGATCCTTTATCTGTAGGGTAGGCAAACAATCGAGATATGTCATTATACGGAAGCGCATGCCCTTTTTACCATCGCTCAATGTGAAACAGGCAGGGAATGCATTCATTCACAGTCAACATTTAAAAAACCGCTCCTGTAGATCCTTTATCTGTAGGGTCGGCAAACAATCGAGATATGTCATTATACGGAAGCGCATGCCCTTTCTACCATCGCTCAATGTGAAACAGGCAGAGAGTGCATTCATTCGCAGTCAACATTAAATAAAACCGCTCCTCTAGTTCCTTTATCTGTAGGGTCGGCATCCATTCCAACTTGGTGTGAAGAAGCATCGAAACGTACGGCGCCGGGTATCACCTCTCATGCGAGATGTTTTGTTCCACTCCCGCCTCATTGTTTGTAGATAGCCTGAACGAAGTTATTTCTCTTTCCGAGTTGGATACATGCATTTCGTCAGGAATGCGAGATAAACCATGGTTCAGAAGAAAAGAAATATTCTCTTCTCTACTTGGTGATAGGGTTAAGCCTACCTGGGTTTTAAACAATGCATTGGAAAATCTTGGCCAAGCGGGTAATGAAACATTGACCGTGTTTTATATTTAGTTCAATGTAGCCGTATTCATAAAGGCCTGGCATGGCGCCTAATTCCCTCGGGAATGCGGTTTCTTAACAGATTTAAATATATACAGGGTGATTTTTTAAGAGTGGCTTCATGGTCGAATCCGAATCTATAAGAAATAGCGAAAAACATTGAACGGAGGGCCGATAAAAACTAAAAACTAATTTATTAGATTTTCGAAAATAACGTTTTTAGCCGGGAAATAGATTCGTTTATTTTGAAGAAAATAATACAATGTCATTTATTATCAATAATAATAAAATTTGATGGGAGTAGCCAATAGTGTCGCTTATAATGGAGAAATTATGTAAAGTAATGATGAACGGCATCCTAAAGAAAAGCGTTGTTTTTAAATAAACTGATTTATATTTTAAAACACTCATACATTGCCATAACCTCACTTTTTTAATGGATATGACATTTAAGTATGGCAGGCTCGAATTCTGGTTCCGATGGATCTTCAATGATCTTCAAACGCTATCCTCATTGCTTGGCCTACAATATTAAAAACCGGCCAAGTGCGAGTCGGACTCGCACGGGAAGGGTTCCTTACCATCGTACAAGTTTTAACACAAAATAATCACGTTTTTTTGTATGGGAACCTTAATTTCTACTTTAATTTTGGGAACTTTAATTTTTATTATTTTTTAACCGACTTCAAAAAAGGAGGAGGTTCTCTATTAGTCTGTATGTTTGTTACCTCATAACTTTCGCCTGGGTGAACCGATTTTGATGATTCTTTTTTTATTTGAAAGCTGGTGCTTCCTATGTGGTCCCATTTTAATTCAAATAAAGTTCTGACAATGATATCCATGAGAAAATCATAAAAGTCTTAAATTTGTATTAAGTATGTGTGCGACAAATGGACAAATAACTCAATATAACGCCAACCGATTTTGATCATTCTTTTTTTATTGGAAAGGACGTGTACAAATTAGTTAGTGTACTTCCGATTCACTAAAAAAAAACAAAGTTATTTTTTTGTTATATTTTTTTATTTTACCTATTTAGAAAATTATTTTTAAATTATTAGCGGCAAAATAAATACACACTCTGTGAAAATTTCAGCTGCGTACCTATTACGGTTCATGAGATACAGCCCTGTGACAGACGGACGGACGGACGGACGGACACCGGAGGCTTAGGAATAGGGTTCCGTTTTCACCCTTTGGGTACGGAACCCTAAAAAGTGTCTACAATCAGGAATGGAAGAGTAATTCGTGGATTGAAAGAGGTTAACGAGACGAGGGTTCCGCGCGTACACCTGCCGGCGCTAATGGCTTTACTATTAGTAATTTAATATCTGATAATTCTGTGTATTCCGCCGGGCTGAGGATTCGGAGTAATGGAGCATTAGGTGCGCATGATTAACAACGCTTTGCGTCCTAATGACGATAAAGTACGTTCTCGGGAGACATTTAATAAATATTTGATATCTTTTAAAGGCACCTTAAACTGTTAATGAGACATTACGCTTTGACAGAATTTCTGAAAATGTTTGTTAATACAATCTATACATTAAAACAACATCTTATGAAACCGACCATTGTATTTCCAGACCTCACTTTTAAGCTTCAGATCACAAAATCAGGTGACTTGTTCTGTATTCTGAGGATAACCCCAAAGCTATGAATCATCCAGAATATTATATAAATGTCGCAGCTACTTACTGGAATTGTGGACTTCATAAAAAGCCCAGACACGTAGTGCTGCCAGCAGTAATTTATGCTAGTAGGAATTTGAAACTAACTTTCTGGTCAGTATTAAAAGGTCTAAAAAATAATCTTCCTTGGACCTTTCATGAAGTGCGCCATGCTTACATTTCACGAAGCAGCTGAGACGATAGGGCAGCTGAGACTGTTACAGTATGTGGAAATACTTACTTCTTAAATGAATACAATTTATTACATAAATGCAGCATTACGGTAAGAAGGCACGAAACATACACACCAAGACCTCGAGTAGCCAAGCCGCTGTGGACCGACCCTACCTCCAACTTTTCTTACCCTACCCTATCAAGACTTTTCGACTCGGGCATTTAATTCCCCACCTAATGCTTACCGCTAACTGTGTTAACTTTCTACAACGCATCACGACAATTCAAAGGGAAAGAAAAGAATCGTACATATGTATTGAGAAGCCACCTCGCTTAAAGGGATCCTTGGTTGATGGGATCTCGGTGGGATGTATTCTATAATGTTCAAAAATACAATTACTTTCAAAAATTGAATTTTTATATATTATTTTAATATCAGTTAATACATATAATATTTCCTTTATTGAATTTTCATGTTTATTGAGCATTCATCAATGTATTTTTGTTATAATTAATATTCATTTTATTACAAAGCGTGGCTTTGGTCGCTAGACTAACCAACCAACGAATTTAATATGTGTACAATGAGCATATATATACTGTTAACGCGTATTCCCCGATATGTCAAGGATATGCAACGATTTTGAAATGTAGACAAAGAACGTTCACAGATCATTGTCAAAATATGACCACTGCACAACCATTGGGGAGGCACCTTTTTCGAGGGGGGTTTCCTTCGACAACACGTCGTGGGTAGAAACGTATCTATTTTTCCATTTTCTCGCCGGAAATTATGACGCGGAAGTTTTCCTCAAGAACCATATCTTTTAGCACCGCCGCCTGCATTACGCGTCACCGATCAAAGTCAAATATGTTTGAATATTCTTTTGTCAGGCGCCGTTCTCTGTAAATAGAGGAAAAACACAGCTTTTTGCCAGTTGTCAGAATATTTATTAACACATTAGTAGCCTCACTGCACAATTCTGCGTCTGCCCGTGTCGCTGTCTGTTATTTAGGTGATGCTTTCAAATTGTTAATTTACGAATCATGAAGTGCCGAGACCCTTAAGTAAGTTACAATTTCACAATACTATGCCGATTTCTCGGAAATTATGTAACATTCGTGAATTTCTATACTAGCGATCGAATCCGTCCATAGATTGTGTCCGTGCATAAGATGTGTTATAAAAAAGACTACAGAAACTCCAGGAATACGAAATACTCATTATTAGAAGACCACAATCCTTACCACACAAATCCAAACCATGTTTTTTTCACATCACAGTACAAATGGGTCTCACTACCTCACAAAATGTGTAGTCGGGTAAAAAGCCTAGATGAAGCGTTTCACAGTGAACGAATGGTGTACGGCGTACACGCCGCCCTGTCACCCCACGCCCGATGTTTCACCAACACGCTCGCGACGTCAGTCAGTTGGCTGCGTCGCGGAAGTTGCATCGGAGTGACGGACTAATGCAGCGAACGTGTCCGCAACTTTGGCGTAACTTGGACCGAAGGAAACTCGCTCGGCCCACGGTGCAAATGGCGAGAAATTCACGCCGGGATTCCCATCATGCACGCAGCGGCGGAAGGCCTCACTTCGAGGAATTGTCTGTCCAACCAGCCACGTATCCAGACTTTTGGTTCGGGGGGGGGGACTAACATTGAAACAACCATGTGAACTGGGGATAATGTATGCAATTTTATAATTTTATATTTAACACAAACCTTAAGAGAAAAATGAAAACTATTTACTTGAAAATTGTAAGTGTTAAAAACGCCTGCAGAAAGTTCTACGATATCAGGTAGAGCGATAACTTCGAGACACTCGCCCGATTATTTTGCGTATTTTATCAACGTATAGCAACTCTGGGAGCAGTCAGATTCCGGATGGGTTACCGTTTTCGATGTTTAAGATGGCTGTGGTTCGTATTTCTCATAAAACTTTGTAAAAGTAAGGAAGGTGGTACCTAGGGTTAATCCCGCGTTTGTTGGTTTTGTATCAATTTCTATGTAGAAGTGCCAGTGCCCAGAAGGGTCTGGCGGCACATGCTTTTAAATTTCGCTCCCAAATGTTTACGAAGCTCTAAGTGGGAATATGTCGATGTTTATCATTAAATCATGCCATATCGGTTCAAATGATTTTGATTAAATTTGGTACATGGATACATAGTCCTGGACCAGCCTTTTGGTGGGTTAATTTTTATCCAGGAAATAATTCAGACCGAAATCAATCCAACACGACATTGACCCGAGCGGAGCCGGGTACCGCAGTTAGTATTTATATATAAGTATTTTACATAAACATTATATAAGTATTTTTTTACATTTTTTTTTTGTCACGTTTACGTTTTTTTTTCAATCAGATTTCGGGGGGGGGGATAAATCCCAACTATCCCCCCCCTGGATACGTGCCTGGTCCAACCCATTCTTGATTAGCTAATTGAAACGATTTGGATCTTTCATTCCTATGTAAGGGTCCCACTTACATTTTTTTTTATGTGACTGGACATGAATGGCTAATACCACACCTTCTGTCATGGTATTAGCCTAACACGCCACATGGGAACTTTATATGGGAACCCATATAAAGTTGTTTGCACACATAACGCAAAAAGTATTTCACTTTAAGCCACGAATTAAGAATAAAAGTTTAATATAGTCATATTACTTGCAGCGAAAACAATTTCACAATTTCAGGATTATTGGTTTTGTTACAATTTATTTAAATACGATTTTTATTTAACAGCGCCATCTAACGGTGTAAAACTTCTAATCGGCAATTACAACGAAACCATTAAACCTGAAATTGTGAATATGTTTTCGCTGCAACTACTATGGCTATATTTAATATTTTTGACGAATTCGTGCCTTAAAGTGCAATACTTTTTGCGTTCTGTGTAAAAAAAAAACATTGTATGGGTCGGAACATCCTTAAATGTATTTAAGCCAATAAGATTTGCCAGGACTTTAAACTTTCACTACGAATCTCTATATTACGGTTATAGCCCGATTTTGGTTAAAGTATGTAATGTTTGTTTACTTGAAGATTATTGGATTCCTGCACTTGCACCCTTGTTGAGTGCAGTAATTAAGAGTTCATGCAAGAAAAAAAAATACAACTTGGGGATTGGTTAAGGTTGTTTTTTTCTTACCACATACTCTAAATTAGTGCAATCGACACGGGTACATCAGAAAAATCTTAGTTACCTCAAAAAATATACACTAAATATATACTATAATATATATACTATAAATAACATATACACGTATCCCTTGATATGACAGTTACTATCATATTCTGAAATTTAATTTGCGTAAAAATTTGGCGGGACAAGAAAACATCGAGAAACGTTCGATTTTGTCGCGCCCCTAATCTCTCAATGTGAATGCGTAAACTTATCTGACACGAAGGGCCACTAGTTTATTCGCAAGTTTATGACAACTGACACAGGACAGTGATGGAGTGGACATTTCATTTTGCGAGGCGACCGAGTTACTTATAATAACTTAGCGATGTGAACTTTACTCCGTCGCACGGACACTAGGTCACAACTGCAGTATGGGTAGTCGACATAGAAATCGGCATGTTAATAATTCCGATATCTATGGTAGTCGGAGTTCACACGTAATTAATTGACGTTTATGGAGCTTCGAAGTTACGTAAAAACGTCAAACCGATAGAGGTTTTATAACGTATCTTGTGGTTTTACTGTCGAAAACAAATCCGATCGGACTACCGATTTGTATGAAAGCGCGGAGTCGGGGCAACCGGCAACGTCAACGTGCCTTCGGCGCCGATGCGTAAGCTGTCAAATGAAACTCATTAACAACCTCAATGTGTTTCATCCATATCAAAATATTGTAATTTTTTTCATTGCAAAGTTTTCGTCCCCCACATTTTAAATGGTTGCCAATGCATTTAGGGTTGTTTCTAAAATAAACGTGCGCGTAAATCAGGCGGTACACTTATTCCGAATTTTATGTTCACATTTGAATATTTCCACATTAAAAAGTCAGTGGATTATTTTGAATTCAAAATCTATACTTTCATTCTATTATTGATTCATATCTTTACATATTTTATATATTCTATTATACTGCAAAAAATCGATGAAACGATTTCACCTCGCCTTTTTAGGGTTCCGACGTCATCAAGGAACCCTTATAGTTTTGCTATGTGCGTCCGTCTGTCCGCGATTTATCTCAGATAATCTTGGTGATACAAAGCTGTAATTAGCATATGTTTACATCTTATTTAGGCCAACAAAACTGTGAAATAAAATTTTGAAATATTTTTTTTTTAGGGACCGTAAAAACATACACGTAAAGCGTGGATGTTTTTTTTATTATATCGTGTGGGGTATCGTTGGATAGGTTACAAAATATATTGGAGGTTGACGAAGAACATTTTTAGATTCAGGTCTCCATCTGCGAAATATTCATTTTCAAAGTTGTTATTTTCGTTGGAGCCAAGTGCCCCCCCCCCCTCGTTATTTTGTCGTTAATTTAGGCTAATTAGCCAAAACCGTGACTTCTAATTACGAATATTGTGACGGAAAACTACGGAACCCTACAATCCGCGTGGCCCTACACGCACTTGGCCGGTTTTTAATCACGACAGTGTTAGTCGCGAAAAAGTTCCTTTCTTTGCCCTACTAGGAAATAAATTAACATACTACACGATTATGTGTCGCATATCATTCTTGCTTTCTTTGAACGCAAATAGTAATTTCTCATTCGGAGCACATCTGTAAATATTACACACCTGATCAAACCGCACATTCAAACAATGATATGCTTGCTATTTTAGCAAACAATGTAGCAAGTCGACAGTTATATCTTACTCATTATTCAAACATATTTGTATCCTTTGTTACTTTGACATTCACCGCACCTTCATTAATTAGTATGTGTAGCACTTCTTTCTTAATTCTATTCTTATAACACTATAATGTTATATTATATTATATTGTAAGAATATTTTTTTATTTTAGGTTAGTTCAATAAAAAGATGGGTGGCAGTTCATACATGTAATATTTAGATAATTCCTAAACAAATTCTAAACGAATTCGGTTGGATTGAACTGGGTGGGAAAAGTGGAAAAAAATATTTTTCTGTTTCAACCATATTTCATTAATATGGATATCCTAGTTAGCAAAAAATTATATAGTTTCGCATTGGTTCCGAAGAAGGAAGCAATCAGCATTCAACATTAAATATTAATCGAACTCTTAACAAATAATAGGGGAGTAGACCGGCGTGATTTAGGCCAATTGCAGTGCTCGACCGACCGTCAGCGCTGACGTCGGTCGCGCGAGACAATATCTATGAAAATGTACGCCTTTTTATTCGCAATCATAATTAGTTTTGCACAGAATGATACCTTCATAAAAATTTTGCTGTATAGGGAAACATACGAATAACAAACGTTTCTTGGATTTAATAATCCCTAGAGTAGCCGAGTCCGCAAATGATATTTTATTACCAATCAACATTTTATTATACTGCTTCTTTGTATTCCAAGACGAATGTGCACAGTTGAGGAAACACAATATGATGGCGTCGGCACGATCGCTCAATCTTGCACTACTGTGCCTTTTCAACGTGTGAGTACACGGGCACTGCCATTTGTATAACAAGTCAGGTTGGCAGCCTTGCGTTCTACGTCGCGGGACAGTTATATTACTGCAGCCGAGCGCAAAGCGAGGTGGGTGTGCAATATCGTACGTGTTGACAGCTAGGAGCGAACTCCGCGCGACCGGCGAACAGGCGTGACAAGCTGTTAGTCACGCGAAAAACTACGATAACTTATTCAAAACAAGCACTTACGTTGTTATGGTTCTAACCTGCTTTTAAAAATTGAAACTGGATGTATCAATTTTTCAATGTTGGTTTAGAAGACCCTCTAAACGAATATCCTATCAATAATATAAACACGAAAGTTTGTGAGAGTATATGGATGTTTGTTACTCTTTGACGCAAAAAACACTGAACGGAATCGGACTGACCATACAAAAACCGGCCAAGTGCGAGTCGGACTCGCACACGAAGGGTTCCGTACCATCGCACGAGATTTATTAAAAAAAAAACACGTTTTTTGTATTAATGCCCCCTTCAATTTTCATATTTTTTCAAATTTTACCTATTTGTTGTTATAGCGGCAAAAAAAAAAACACACTGAAAATTTCAGCTGCCTACCTATTACGGTTCATGAGATACAGCCCTGTGACGGACGGACGGATGGACGGACGGGCAGCGGAGGCTTAGTAATAGGGTTCCATTGGCACCCATTGGGTACGAAACCCTAAAAACCGGTTTAGTCCGACCTTAATACGCGTTAGCCCGCCTGCTCTGAATACAGCTGCTAGAGTACACGAAGATAATGTTTGGCGGTATTGTTCATTTAAGGTGGCCCATCCCGCTCAACTCACCATACCAACGGGGAAAGAAGATCACGCCCATATTTCTTGTCAGAGATACCAAGTTTTGCTCAAAATAGCTTTATTTGATCAGTCAACCAAAGGTTAAAGGATACACTTCCGATTAAACGCAAAAATGAATGGTGTTTAAATACAACCTCTGATTCAATATTTTTAGGGTTTTGTTTACTCAGTAGCTAGTAGACATCCTCAACTATGTTTGAATCTATACTCAACACTATAATTGTTTCCAAAAGTCAAAGTATTTCGACTGTTCATCTTTTCATTCAACCGGATGTGTATCCTAAACTCTTTGTTCGACTGTACAATTACCTAGTCTTTGTTTTGACATATTAACCGACTTGTAAATATTCTCAGTTCGTTTGTAAGAGCATCACTTGAGAAATGTTGGACCGATTTCGATAATTTTATTTTTAAATTCTTGTAATGGTACGAACCAAGTTTTTGGGACCTTTTCGGGTAAATGTCCAAAACTACATTGACCTGAACGGATACCGTGCCTCATATAGTACACATTATATACATGCAATTTATGAGAAATAATGTCGTACCGTGATTCAAACCCGCGGTCTTCGACATAAGAACCCACTTGTAGGCTACAAAGAGCTGAAGGAAGAATTACCTTCTGGACATGTACCTAACAGAAGTCGAGATTAACGATGGAGAACCCGCCTAATTAACTTTCATTCAAACATTTCGAAAGGTAAGTAGGTCATGGAGGAAAAACAATTTGAAACAGATCTTAGTGCGTTGTCCTAAGAGATAAATTCGGCTAGAAATAGTCGAGAGGAGTGGGTGAGAATTACCATCTGATTGATCTTAATTACAAATTAATTGCTCTTAATAAGGACGAACAATTTAATCGGGGAACTCGCATTTCTACTTAGGCTTCGCACCTTGGTTTTACGAAAATTTACTTTATAAAATAAATATTATTAATATTTATAAAATCAATCGCTTGGCGCAGTCGCTTTCGGCCTAATTAATGTTAAAAAATAATAAAGCCATCTCCGTTGGTTTAACTGGCCCAAGAATGGCTCGATGGGTCGCAGCTTGTTTTGAAATGTTTAAAGATAAGCAAGAAAGAGAAATAGAAAGAATCAGAATAAGGCCTTAGCTAGCCCTTGTCTAAGTTACTAAGCAATCATTTCTAAATCCCACCAATTTAAGAGGATAATGGGCTGATCAAGTTCCATACAATGGCTCTTACCTGTTTCATCACTCAAATAAAAAAAATGAGAATGTTTGCACACTAAATAAACAAACTGAGACCTACGTCTGTACGTTTTGATAGTTTATCTTATATCAATGATATAAGGCCTCAAAAGATTTGCATCAAAATGTTTAAGTGCGTATATCATGGATATAAGTTTAGTTTAAAAAAAAAATCAAAACGTACAGACGTAGGTTCCCGGTCTCAGTTGGTTTATTTAATGTGAAAATTTTCAGAAAAAAAAAATGACTGAGGAAACAGGGGCCAAGCCATTGTATGGAACTTTATCACCTCATTATCCTCTTAAGCGCTGAAAAAAACTGAAAGGCCATCCAATGACGAATCGCCTGACAACGAAATATAATAAGCTACGTACTGACAATACAATATGAGATCACGTTTCCGGAAGAGCTCAATTATTCCAGCGGCAGCACGTATTTATGTAGCAGAGATTCCTAGCATGATTTATGCAAAAATGGCGGCAATTTGAAACAGCAACGCAAATGGAGGTGATGCGGGTAAATCACAAATTACTAAGCAAACACATCTAGATGCGACATGGCGGCGCGCTGTCACGGTTCGACATTGGCAGTGAATTGTATCGTGTTTTTTTATGCAACCTGACATGGATGGCTAATACCACACAATTACCGTTATGATATTTGCCCAATACACTACATTCCCGAAATAATTAGGCGCCATGGCAGGACCTTCCCTTAATGAGCACGGCTACATTGAAATGGATGGAAAACACGGTCAATTTTTCATTGCCGCTTCGACCATCATTTCGTCTAATGCGATGGTATCAACCCGGCGGGCTTAAACCCTACCTACAATTTTAAATGGATTCCGAACAATAGAGCAGCTCGCATTCGTGACGAAATGCACTTATCCAACTCAGAAAGAGAAAGAAAGTGGTGAATGAACGGGGCGAGGAATTGAACACGCGCCTCTGGTATGCTAGGCAAGTAAGTCCCCGCGCTACTAGGATAAAAGCCGCTCAGTGGGTTCCGGCACGTCAGATGCCCTTATCCGAAATTTATTTAATAAACTATTTTATTAAACACAAATAGTGCATTAATCGATTTAAAAAAATATATGTTTTCTAGTCAGGAATCGAACTCGTTGATTTTGAGAAAAATAACACAACCTTAATTATTGTAACAGTCAATGGTGTCGGTTATAAGGAAGTAATTCTGTGAAGCAAAGTTAAGCCAATGAATGAAGCTAAAATTTGGGGCTTACCAAAGCACTAAATCGTCCGTCCATGAAATCTTCAGAATGTGTACAAATACAGGTTTTAAAAATGAATGACTCAGAATCTAACATTTTTTTTTCCCGGAACTTAGGTATTTTGGCCAAAAACACAAAATATGCGGTATCATTTGCTGCAAAAATGGCCCGCCAAATTTCTTTTCAATGTCTAATAAAATGGGTTAATAGGTATATATGTGTTCAGGAATCCAACAATTTTTTTACACAAAAGCGAGTTTTTTTTTAAAAATACACAGTTTTCGCTCTCATAAACTCGGCAGAATTGGGCAGCCCAATCTGTCGTCACACATTTGTTTTTAATTCTTATCAGATCGATAATTTCAACGAATCCAACAAATTTGTTACTGGCAACACATATATTTTGCTAATGGCCAAATAAAGTAAACGGCATAATTTGCCCGCCCATTTTTTAAATTATAATGATAATAAATGATATAGACGAACATACTTTTAACAGAATCCAACAAAAAATTTACATGCCAGTCAGTTTTGCAGCGTATAACGTAACATTGAATTTCGCGCTAAAATAGCTTGGCGAAAGCGGGTGGTAGGCGGCGCGGTGCGGAGGCAGTGCGGCGCGGTGGCGTGGGAACGGTGGCGGCGGTAAGAAAGGGTTTAGCCTGTGTTAGTGATACCGATTACGAAGTAATTATTAGTATTATCTTTGGTGATACTTATGTATAGTTCGTTTTCATGCGTATTACCTGCATAATGGACAAGAGTTTATAAGTGTGATGTGAAATTTAAATTAATTAATTCGCCAATTTGATAAAGGTATTATTCTTTTGTAATTGCTAGCGATCGTCGAATATGCACATGTAAATGAGTAAAATACTTTGGTAAAGGTTGAATACGATTTGAGTTATTTTATTTTTATGCAAGATGATTCCGCGAAGATAAATCACTGAAATTAGATAAACTACATATTTATAATTCACAAATTGATTCACGGTGGATTATACATACATTTATGAATGAAGAACGTGATATATCACGTTCTTGGATTCAGTGCCGCACTAGCTTAGTACGAAAAAGTATATTTACTTATTGAATTATGTTGTGCCTTGGGCGTCAGGGCAAATAGGAGCCGAAAGCGCTAGACCCGAGCACGCCTGTGAAATACCCCGCAATTCGCTTGAAGACTCCATAAGCATAAAAAAAGATCGTCGGTGTATAAAGTACCGGTGAAAATGTCTCAAAACATTTTTTTAAATTTTAAATGTATGAAAATATATATACCGTCCATCTTTTTTGTTTATGGAGTCTCTGGCGTGCTATCTTTAATGGTGAAAATCTCATTTAAATCTGACCATTAATTTCCGAGATATTCGCATGTGAATACTGTCGAAACAGTAAATTTTGCATACATTAAAAACTTAAAACAATTTTTGAAAGCCGTTTTCACCGGTCTAAAGAAAATGTGTTCTATTACGAAAATAGAAAACGTTGGATCGGTACAAATGGCTTTAACAATGTTTTAAATGTAAAGGTATTGAATATTGAAGGCGAATATCTCGTAAATTAGTCGTCAGATTTTAATACAGTTTTGATCATTTAAAATAACACGTGAACGACTCCATGAGCATGAAAAACCGGCCATGTGCGAGTCGAAGGGTTCCGTACCATCGAACAAGACATAACACAAACAAGTTTTGCATGTAATCTTAACTTTTTTTTAATTCCATTTGTTTTTCTTATGGAGTCTTTGACGTGCTCTCTCTAATGGTGAAAACATCATTTAAATCTGTAAATACGGTACATACATTTGCATCGGTATAAATGCCTCTTTCTTTAAAATTCGTTTAAAAACCTTTGAAAATTTTAAATGTGTGAAAATATAAATACCGTTGATCTTTGTTTGCTCATGGAGTCTTCAACCTATTACTTTGAATGGTGAAAACTTTATTTAAATCTGACCAATAATTTCCGAGATATTCGCATGTGAATACTGTCGAAACAGTGCATTTTCAATACATTTAAAACTTAAAAAAAAATTTAAAAGGCGTTTTTTACCGGTCTAAAAAAAAACATGAAAAATGTGTTCTATTAAGAAAATAGAAAACGTTGGATCGGTACAAATGGCTTTAACAATGTTGTAAATGTAAAGGTAATGAAAATTTACTGTTTTGAGCGCATTCGAATGCGAATATCTCGTAAATTAGTCGTCAGATTTTAATACAGTTTTGATCATTTAACATAACACGTGAACGACTCCATGAGCATGAAAAACCAGCCATGTGCGAGTCTGACTCGCACACGAAGGGTTCCGTACCGTCGAACAAGACATAACACAAACAAGTTTTGCATGTAATCTTAACTATTTTTTAATTCCATATGTTTTTCTTATGGAGTCTTTGACGTGCTATCTCTAATGGTGAAAACGTCATTTAAATCTGTAAATACGGTACATACATTTGCATCGGTGTAAATGCCTCTTTCTTTAAAATTCGTTTAAAAACCTTTGAAAATTTTAAATGTGTGAAAATATAAATACCGTTGATCTTTGTTTGCTCATGGAGTCTTCAACCGATTACTTTGAATGTTGAAAACTTTATTTAAATCTGACAATTAATATCTGAGATATTCGCATGTGAATATTGTCGAAACAGTACATTTTCCATACATATAAAATTTGAAACAATTTTTGAAATGCATTTTCATCGATCTAAAAAAACATGAAAAATGTGTTCTATATCGAATATAGATAACGTTGGATCGGTGAAAGTGCCCTTAACAATGTTTTAAATTTAAAAGTATTGAAAATTTACTGTTTTGAGCGCATTCGAATGCGAATATCTCGTAAATTAGTCGTCAGATTTTAATACAGTTTTGATCATTTAAAATAACATGTGAACAACTCCATGAGCATGAAAAACCGGTCATGTGCGAGGCTGACTCGCACACGAAGGGTTCCGTACCGTCATACAAGACATAACACAAAAGAGTGTTGTATGTAATTTTGACTATTTTTAATTCCATATTTTTTGCTTATGGAGTCTTTGACGTGCTATCTCTAATGGTGAAAACCTCATTGAAATCAGTATATACGGTACACACATTTGTATCGGTATAAATACCTCTTTCTTTAAAATTCCTTCAAAAATTTTTGAAAATTTTAAATATGTTATTTGTTTGCTCATGGCATCTTCAACCTGTTATTTTGAATGGTGAAAACTTTATTTAAATCTGACCATTAATTTCTGAGATATTCGCATGTGAATAATGTCGAAACAGTACATTTTCAATACATTTAAAACTTAAAACAATTTTTGAAAGGCGTTTTCACAGGTCTAAAAAAAACATGAAAAATGTGTTCTATATCGAAAATAGAAAACGTTAGATTGGTACAAATGCCTTTAACAATGTTTTAAATGTTAAGGTATTGAAAATGTACTGTTTTAAGCTCATTCAAATGAGAATATATCATAAATTAGTCGTCAGATTTTAATGAAGTTTTCATCATTTTAAATAACACTTCAACGACTCCATGAGCATGAAAAACCGGCCATGTGCGAGTCTGACTCGCACACGAAGGGTTCCGTACCGTCTTACAAGGCATAACACAAAAAAGTTTTGTACGTAATTTTGACAATTTTTTAATTCCATATTTTTTGCTTATGGAGTATTTGACGTGCTATCTCTAATGGGGAAAACCTTATTCAAATCTGTATATACGGTACATACATTTGCATCGGTATAAATGCCTCTTTCTTTAAAATTCGTTTAAAAACCTTTGAAAATTTTAAATGTGTGAAAATATAAATACCGTTGATCTTTGTTTGCTCATGGAGTCTTCAACCTATTAGGTGAAAACTTTATTAAAATCTGACTATTAATTTCCGAGATATTCGCATGTGAATACTGTCGAAACAGTACATTTTCCATACATTTAAAACTTAAAACAATTTTAAAGAGGCTTGTTCACCGGTCTGATAAAAACATGAAAAATGTGTTCTATATCCAAAATAGATAACGTTGGATCGGTGAAAATGCCTTTAACAATGTTTTAAATATAAAGGTATTGAAAATTTACTGTTTTGAGCGTATTAAAATGCGAATATCTCGTAAATTAGTCGTCAGATTTTAATGAAGGGTTCCGTACCATCGTAGAAAAAAAAAACAAAAAAATCACGTTTTTTGTATGGGAGCCCCCTTTAATTTTAATTATTTTTTAATCTTACCTATTTTATAGCGGCAAAACAAATACACACTCTGTGAAAATTTCAGCTGTCTACCTGTTACGGTTACTGAGATGCAGCCCTGTGACAGACGGACAGACGGACGGACGGACTGACGGACGGACGGACCGACGGACGGACGGACGGACGGACGGACGGACAGCGGAGGCTTAGTAATAGGGTTCCGTTTTCACCCTTTGGGTACGGAACCCTAAAAAGTAATAAATAAATAAAATACATACATACTCTGTGAAAATTTCACCTTCCTACTTATTACGGTTCATAAGATAGAGCCCTGTGACAGACGGACGGATGGACGGACGGAGAGCGGAGGTTTAGTAATAGGGTTCCGTTGGCATCCTTTGGGTACGGAACCCTAGAAAAGTAGTATTCAGAGTGGGCGGTCTGACTTGACGACCCGGATTATGTCCGTCCTATGTATTATTTTGCATGGTTAGTCCAGTGATAATCCGTATAAAATGATTACAGTTCACTCTGAATACAACTGCTAGAATCTACGAGTCGAGCCGGTTATAAAGATGTGTCACTTGTCATAGAAAACTTACACGAGTTATGCACGTACATGACCAATTTATTTACCAAAATCATCCGAAATGCTCGCCAGCTCCCAACTACGCGCTCGCTTTAGGTACATTCGATTATGCACCACCAAAGTAATTATTAGTATTATCTTTGCCACCACACTCCAAAGCCCCGCGCCTCGAGCGTTTCGTTGCCTCGAGCAAAGGTCGGCGCACACGCACACTTACGCAATCACACATATTGAAACACGTGCCTCAGCCGCCGCTGCCGTCCCGCTTCGGCCTGCCTCAGCCTACCACCCGCGCTCATCTTGCCGTTTCAGCGCGAAATTCAAAGTTGCGTTAAACGCTGCAAAACTGACGGTCGTGTAACTTTTTTGTTGGATTCTGTTAAAAGTATCTTCGATTATATCTTTTATTGTCATTATATTTCAAAAAGTGCGCGGGCCAATTATGCTGTTCACTTTATTTGGGCATTTGCAAAATATATCTGTTGCCAGTAACAATTTTGTTGGATTCTTTGAAATTATCGATCTGATTAGAATTAAAAAACAATGTGTGACGACAGATTAGGCTGGCCAATTTTGCCGATTTTATGAGAGCGAAAACTGTGTATTTTTAAAAAAAAACTCGCTTTTGTGTAAAAAAATTGTTGGATTCCTGAACACATATATACCTATTAACCCATTTTATTAGACATTGAAAAGAAATTTGGCGGGCCATTTTTGCAGCAAATGATACCGCATATTTTGTGTTTTTGGCCAAAATACCTAAGTTCCGGGAAAAAAAAATGTTAGATTCTGAGTCATTCATTTTTAAAACCTGTATTTGTACACATTCTGAAGATTTCATGGACGGGCGAATTCATGCATGTCTCAAATGCCCCATTCAACGGAGTAAGTGTTGATTTTTAATAAACAAATTCATATTGTCAAGCATTCATGCATTATTTTACCGTACTAAGTTTTTATTTTAGGTGGTTTTGAGGTGTCCAATCCATACAAATTGGTTTTTAACACCAAACACAAAATAATGGACACGCATTCATTATAAAAATTAAATATATCCATAATGTTGTAGTCAAATAATTTTCAGAATTTTTTTTGGTGGCGCTGTCGTGCCGCGTGTCGCAGGATAACGTGCTACCGGGTCCGCCAGTATTTTATAGAAAAAATAGAATAGTTTTAAATTTAATAAATATAATAGTTTTAAATTTAATAGATTTAAATTAAATTGATGATTAGGGTACATATAGTTTTTTTTTTAATTTCGAGAAAACGACGCCATCTAGCGCCAGTTGAAGTTTTAGCGAGCGTTTCGAGGCCAGAATGTCTAGTCTTATTCCGAAAAAGGTCGAAAAATAGAATCTATACTCTCTATTCAAACAAGAAATCAGAAAAGAGCTAATAATTTGTGAAATAATATATTTCACATTTGATGCTAAGCCAGATGTCGCCAAGGTAATTACAAGTTGTGATATTAGTAGCAACTCAAAGTAAGTGACATACATTTCGATTTTTAGGGTTCCGTACCCAAATGGTGCCAACGGAACCCTATTACTAAGCCTCCACTGTCCGTCCGTCCGACCGTCCGTCCGTCTGTCACAGGGCTGTATCTCAGTAACCGTAACACATAGAAAGCTGAAATTTTCACAGAGTGTGTATTTATGTCGCCGCTATAACAAAAAAAGGTAACATAAAAAAATAATTAAAATTGGAGGGGGCCCCATACAAAGACATGATTTTTTTATTAAATCTTTTATGTGGTACGGAACCCTTCGAGTGCGAGTCCGACTCGCACTTGGCCGGTTTTAAATTATCTCGATCTACATATGCTGCACACCAACATTTGCTAAATAGAATAAGTTACATGTGTACGTTTCAGTCGAAATTACGTCATAAATTGTGGTGCGTCACATTTTGACGCAAATTTACGATCGCTGTGTATACAGACTCAAGCGGCCATTAATTATTTGAAATCACCTTTTAAAAGTGTCATTAATTTCCAGGGATCGACTTAAATAGACAAGTATTGTAATCATATTAACGTCTATGTTATTGTTTCACAAGTTTTAGATTACATACACGCCATCACGGAACTTTCCCGGGATAGGCAGAGGTAAGAAAAGTTTAAGAGCTGATAAGATATATTGTGGTTGTGGAAGAAGTGTAGAATAAAGTTTTTTTTAAATTAAGACTAATAAAAAAAAATCCGAAATTCACGCAAATCATACTATCTGTGCGAAAATCGTTTTAATTTGCCTTCAAAGAGAGTGCTTTTAGGATCGGATAAGCTGTCAACAATTTCTCCGCGCCTAGAATGAAAAGTAAAGCATTTCTAAAACAATAATGGCTGATTGAAAAAAAAAAACTAGTTAATTTTTTTCCTACATAGTTAAAATTTCTTGTGGAAATCGGCTCTTTCAGGTTTAAGGCAGACAGACGTTAGGGTTTCGTTAAGAATCCGGAGCCCTCAAAACTAAGTAATTAAGCCTCCATTAAAGTAACTTCTTAAACACACCTGCCGCGGTGCTTATCTAAAATACTCCACGAGCCATTTCATTTCTACCATGAATTTATGACCTCGGTGGAGGTTGATCAACTTACGGCTAACTCCACCCCTCGAGGCCATCGAGTAAATCAGAGGGACAGATAATGTCACAAACGTATTTCAGAAACTTGAAATTTCTGTGTCGTTATATTGTATGTCAGCCTCAGTAGCTCAGTGTGCGACGCGCGCGGTAAGATTCTGGATGGGTGACCATTTGCAACCGTTGAGGCTGGCCGTGGTTCGGATTCCACGTAAAAATGTAGGTCCCCTTCCTTACTTACTAGGTGGTAGGGTTAATCCCGCCCGGGTTGGTACCATCGCATTGAATGAATTATGGTTGAAGCGGTAATTAAAATGGTCCGAGTTTTCCATCCAGTTCAATGTAGCCGTGCAATATAAGGAAGGTCCTGGCATGACACCTAGTTCCCATGTGGTGTGTTTGGCTAATACGGTCAGTTCGGTATCAGCCATCCATGTCCAGTTACATAAAAAAAAAGATTCATTATCTTAATCAAGTTCACAGCTAAACGTTTCACGTCTAACACAATTTTGCATAATTTAGGCATTTTCGATTCAATATCATGGTAAAAAACCGGAGAAAAATTATATTCCACTTCGAAACAAATATACGGAGAACTGAAGAGCGGCCGAGTTTGACTTGCCAGTTTACGTATAGTCGCCGTAAATACGTTGACATTGCCGTTTATTTTTGACAGGTTGAAGAAGTGAAACCACAGAATAAGTTGTAAAACTCAAATGGATTTGACGTTTTTACGTAACTTCGAAATTCTATTAACGCCAATTTAGGTGAGAACTCGGACTACCCATAGTAGACTTCAGACAGGATGACGAGAAGAAATCGCAGGTAGTGGCTGCAGACAATAATCGAACTGACTCGATTTGGCTGAATGCCGGGTAATGAAGGGATTTTTTTTACTATAAAGGGCGTGATAATAGGCGAATGCATTCAGTTTAATAAGGACGTTAGTAAAACAAAATTTCATTATATTTAAAAATAAGTAACTCCAATAACCAAAAAAATTTATATGTAACTAGCTGCGGTACCCGGCTCCGCTCGGGTTAGTGTCGGCTAAATTATCTCATGGATAAAAAGTAGCCCACATGGCTGATCCAAAATAGGGTCAAACTGGTCCAGGACAATGTATCCATGTACCAAATTTAATCAAGATCGTTCGAGCCGAAATAGCATGATTTAATAAGAAACATCCAATAATTCCCATTTAGAGCTTCGTTGACGTTTGGTGGCTATTAAAAAAACATTTGCCGCGAGAACCTTTCTGCACTTTCACTGCTACATTGCTTACCTAGTAAGTACCGTGTAACGTAGGTAAGTTTTGCGTGGACTCCAACCCACAGCCAGCCTCAACATCGAAAACAGTAACCCATCTCGAACCTGACTGCTCCCAGAGATGCTATACATTGATAAAATACGCATATAAATCAGGTAAGTGGTTCGCATGTTATAAGACTTTAAGACTCACTACTTACCCTTCTGGTAATGAAGCGTTATATTATGTAATCTATAAGTTTTTAGTAGAATCAGGCTAGACGTAGATACAATGCACATCTAAATCGAGTAATTGGTTCTCAAGGATTTTATTCTGTTGGTCGCTCCTCCGGCGATTTAGCGTGATGCCAAGTAGTCCTAAAGTTGCAGGAAATACCAAGCCGTACTTCAGTAAAAGTAAGCGCTGCCGCCGCAAAGCCGAGCCGTGCATAGCATTGCAGTTTGTATGACAGCCCCATCTTAGCGTAAGCGGAACTGAATTATATTTAGCCAATCCTAATTCCCGGGTAGTTAAATGTACATGTACTAAGTTTTACAAATCGCTAGCGCCTTGAAAATTCGCCAAACGGACACCAAACAGTCACGACGTCTGCCCTCCCCCCGCCGCCGCTCCTCGCCACCGCCCCCGGCTCCTCTCCCCCTAGTGTGAAGTATCGCTACCGGCATCGTTTTCGCAGCCCCGTGAAAGTTCTGAAGCCCATGGGCACATACATAGTAGCCTATGTGTTATTCTGATGTATAAGCTATATTATTGTAAAGTTTCATTAGAATCCATTCAGTAGGGAATGGATTCTAATGAAGGGTAGGGAAATTCCCGCGTGAATGGATACACCCACACGCAGCCACGGGCGCGAGATATGCAAGTTTAAAGTTGACGCCCGGAGAAGGGTCCACATAAATCATCGGGTGGCACCGCAAACTTTTTCTGAGAGCCTACTTCAGGATCACTTCTCCATAAATCACGGACATACGGGTTGGGCCGGCCGGCCCGAGGTGGCCTGGGACCCCTCGCTCCCGTAGGGCTCCGAGGATTCCATGCACACTTCAACTCGAAAACAACCGGAGTGGTCTACGAATGGAACTTCACAAATGCTTTTATGCTGGTCCCCATTTAATGAGAAATAATTCCTGTAGGTAGACGATTTCTTCATACCTGTGTACATTCGAGTTATTAAATATGTACTGCGGCTGAATTAACTACCTTTTGTAAATCACACTTTAAGCTTTTTACTACTACAGTACATTTGTATGCAACCACACATTATCTTTATTGACCGAGCAATGCGCAAAGCGTCTCCGTTTCAGCTTTGGCAAAAATACTTTTGTACGTCCGGCGTCCGGATGTTCTCCTCTACATGTCACATTTCTCAACCGATTCTAGTGATTTTGCGAGAAGGTTCAATATTATATGGATTTTTTTTGTCTATTCAGTTTTTGGAAATGATCAAAAATATCAAAACATTTTTGTTAATGACCTAAAGCGTTAGGTCACCGAGTGAGAAAAATACGAAATTGAATGGAATTTATCCAGTTTAAAATTTCGGTGTTCTTGTGTATTCTTGTTCCTATGTAATTCTTCTCCTCCTAAATGCTCGACCGATTTTGATACTTTTTTGTAATTATGGACTCACCTGGATGGTTCCTAGCTATCGGTAGGTGGCGCTGTTGTCGAGATCTAAAATATTTATATCATCCGCCCTTTTTTGTTATTTCTCAGATAAAAACAAACACAAAATCCCGAATTTTTAGCCACCCGTCACCTATCAATAATTTTTGGTTTTCATTCATAACTGACCATTCAAATAACACACCTGCGAAGGTTTCTGATAATATAACGGACTCCGCTCGGGTGAATGTCTACAAGTAAATTTACCTGAGCAAAACCGAGAAGCTCAGCTATACCATGGTATAACAGAATATAATACCACTATTACCTATCAATAATTTTTGGTTTTCATTCATAACTGACCATTCAAATAACACACCTGCGAAGGTTTCTGATAATATAACGGACTCCGCTCGGGTGAATGTCTACAAGTAAATTTACCTGAGCAAAACCGAGAAGCTCAGCTATACCATGGTATAACAGAATATAATACCACTATTAATTACATGCCGATTTCCCCTCTTTGTCATAGTACATGGCTTCGTTGTTCGTTGATCTATGCTTTTGTCATTGCATTTTTAGGGTTCCGTACCCAAAGGGTGAAAACGGAACCCTATTACTAAGCCTCCGCTGTCAGTCCGTCCGTCCATCTGTCACAGGGCTGTATCTCATGAGCCGTAAAACATATGAAATAACATGGCAGCTGAAATGTTCACAGAGCGTGTATTTCTTTTGCCGCTATAACAACAAATATGTAAAATTAAAAAAACATAAAAAATTAAGAGGGGCATTCAATAAACCTGATTTTTTGTGTTAAATCTTATACGATGGTACGGAACCCTTCGTGTGCGAGTCCGACTTGCACTTGGCCGGTTTTTTATTTTATGTTTGTCCAAGCAGATCCCCTTCGGTCTATCCGCGTTAAAGTTGGGTGTCTCCTAATTCTGTCACAGGTACCTAAAAAAAATTAGCGCGATGGTAAGCGCGGCTCGTAGCCTAGTGGCGCGGGGACTGGCCTAGCGTACCAGAGACCTGGGTTCAATACCGACATGCACCACTGTCTTTCTCTTTCCGAGTTCGACAAGTGCATTTCGTTACGAATGCGAGCTGCTCCATGGTTCGGAATCCATGTAAAACTGTAGGTCCCCTTCCCCTACTAGGTGGTAGGGTTTATGCCCGCCCGGGTTGGTACCATCGCATTGGATGAAAAGATGGTCGAAGCGGCAATGAAAAATTGTCCGTGTTTTCCATCCAGTTCAATGTAGCCGTGCTCATAAAGGGAAGGTCCTGGCATGGCACCAAATTCCTTCGGTAATGAGGTGTATTGGGCTAATATCATAACGGTAGTTGTGTGGTATTAGCCATCCATGTCAGGTCGCATAAAAAAAAAAAGTATAATTCACAAGTTAAACGTCGATACAAACTGCATAAAAAATCGGGTAAGTGGTTATCAAGTTATAAGCAGACATACAGACAGAGGCCATACTGTATGATAGTAAATGAAATATATTTGTAAATCAACAGCGATTAAGGAACAACGCACAAATTAAAGAAAGCTGTAAAAAGAAAAAGTACATTTTTAATTTTCATTTAAATGCTGGTAAAAAATGATCCTCTTAAAATTGTCAAGCTATAGGCGTACAATAATTCATGCCCTATGCCTATATTTATATATTTAGATGTTTTTCAAAATAAAATGTACGCGGGAAAACGTTAATTAAGAGGATAATGCGGTGATAAAGTTTCCTAAATAAATCATATCATATCATAAATTAACTCATATCCCTGACATAGCCTCTAAAAATGTGTATACAAATACAAAAAGGCGCACATCAAAACGTGCAACGCAAAATAATTATTATTAACCATTCAAAACATTCAGTTGGAAAACACAAAACAAAACACGACTACTGCCAAGGTTAGTGAATGCAGCGCCGTGGTACCAGGCGGATATGAACCGTAAAGAGACGCAGGTATCGAGGCGTGACGCCGCGTCACGTCACACCGAGCGCTTTCAAACGCCACGTCTGCTGCCGTGTCATGCGCGCCTAGTAATAGTGAAGAGAAGTGCTAAAGCCTTCGGCATCCACAGGAACTCGTTTTGCTTGTTTCAGTGAAGAAACAGCGTCTTATTTCGTCTCTAGTGAGTAAGTTGATTAATTATTAGAAAATTAATACGCAAAAGATTTCAACGCGTAAGAAAACCTATATTCGGAATGAAGAGATAAGCGATATAATTTAGTCGTATTTATTTATTAAGTTTAATTTTATTTCCAAAATGGATTAAACAGAGAGACTTTCTTTCGACTGAAACTGTTTTGGAATACAATAGAGTAAAATGTGCAGATGGCAAATGCAAAATATTTCAAATGTTTTAATAAATGTTCATTGTTTTTAGGGTTCCGTACCCAATAGGTGAAAACGGAACCCTATTACTAAGCCTCCGCTGTCCGTCCGTTCGTCTATCACAGGGCCGTATCTCATCAACCGTAATAGGTAGGCAGCTCAAATTTTTACAGAGTGTGTATTTATTTTGCCGCTATAACAAATAGGTAAAATAAAAAATAAAGGGGTTCCCATACAAAAAACGTTACTTTTTGTGTTAAATCTTGTACGATGGTACGGAACCCTTCGTGTGCGAGTCCGACTCGTACTTGGCCGGTTTTTTAACGATAATATAAACGAAAAAATCGGGAGACTTGTCACGCCTGATTTTTCAATGATGTCGGGCCGAATTATTTCCTGAATATTATATGTGTTTCCGATACAAACTTTCATTCCCTATTCTTCTTCGCGTTTAATTTTCGCCGTAAAAGGTAGCCTATATTCTTCTCCAAGGGCCAGACTATCTCTATACCGAAATTCATCAAAAAGGTTCTGTACCATCGTACAAGATTTAACACAAAAAAATATGTTTTAATTATTATTATTTTGCAATTTTGCCTATTTGTTGTTATAGCGGCAAAACTAATACACACTCTGTAAAAATTTCAGTTACCTATCTATTACGGTTCATGAGATACAGCCCTGTGACAGACGGACGGACGGACGGACTGACGGACGGACGGACAGCGGAGGCTTAGTAATAAGGTTCCGTTTTGTACCCAATGGGTACGGAACCCTAAAAACATGGCGGGAGAACGACCGTAGGCGTCTCCGTGCATCCGCGATGTCGCCGCCGTCGCGCGCGCGCGGCCCGCGGCGGCGCGCGGCGACTCGCGACGCGCAGTTTGTTGAACCTACCCTGACGAATGGCGGCGGCAAGAGCGCGCCGAACGCTCTGGTGAGCGCCGACGAAAGGCGCCGGCCACTTTCTTGACGTTTTGCTTTTGCATGTGCCGGCACGTCGAATGGCGAGATCGGGACGGGGAGCGGTAAAAAGTGGGCCGTTGCACCTCGCTTAGCGCGCGAGCTCAATTCGGGGCTGACTTTGAACATCGGTGGCGGTGTCAACTACCGACCTACATAGGATCTTTCTTATTTAATTATTTGATAGGTTTGTTACTTTGTTGAAGATATTTGTAACGTAGGAGCGTGTTTTTTAGGCTCACCTACTCTGCACTGTGCTAGCCCCTTACCGTTTCGCAGAGAAGTGGAACAATTCTGCAGTACAGTCGTTTACTTTCAAATGTATACACCGAGAAGGGCAAAAAGTCAATAGAAGTAAAGCAACTCCGAGCGCAGTCAGGTTCTGGATGTGCGACCCCTTTCGACCGGGCTGTGGTTTGGATTAAAACTTCAAACTGTAAGTTACCGCCCTGGCTCATACCAACGCATTGAACGGACGATGGTCGAAAATTGTGTTCCCCATCCGTTTAATGTAATCGACTAATATAAGAAAGGTTTCTTGAATATTTTGGCGAAAAGGTTTTTTTTATTCTTATTTTTGGTGTTGTTATAAACATGTGTAAATACTTCACCTACAGCAAAATCCGGGCAACAATCTTTTGTATGAAACGTTCATCGTTTAGTGCCCCCTTAACTGAAGGCGGTCAGCATACAGTCCATATATTATAGTCCGTCAGGTACCAAAATAAGTGTGTCTGTCTGTAGTTGGACTTGATTCATGTCGCGAAATAATTGTACATATTTATATCTAGCTGCCAACAGCTCATTTCGGTTAGCATTGGCGGTTTGGAGCTCATTAAAACAATGGATGACATTGCATTGTGTATTCGAAAGTGTAGGCCACTTCTGTGGTTTTGGTTACAGAATATTATTTTCTCCGATTAAGGATTTGCTCGGCCTAAATCGTGTGTCAATGACCATTTTATGTGTGAATAACGAGGAATTCAACTATGTTTGATTTTCGGTAACACTTTTTTGAACCTTTTTTGGTCAAACAATTTTAGGACGTTCTTTGATATTTTAAATGACGCGATATTTTGATGATTGATTTCCGCCTAAAGAGCTAAAAAAAGGAAATAATTCAAATGTAGAATCGGAAAAAGTCCGAAGTCAGTTTGCTCACTTTTATAGTGTTTAGATAAATAAATAAACATCTTTGGGCGAACTAACAAAATTCGTTGCTGAGGATAATTTTGTTCACTATTTTCCATGATGACGTACGAGGCAGTGAGTCTAGATTTACACATACGAAGGGCTGATATTGGGACAGTAGAGAAAGGTTTATTAAAAGGACTATTAGACTATCCAGCCATAACAATTACCGATGGATAATAACTTACAGTTTCACTGATCTGTAGACAAGCGGTGCAGCACAGCGTGGCCGGGAGGCACGCCACCGGAGGAACCATGTTCCTACAACGATCTAAACCAAATGATGTAAATGTGAATTTAATTAACTAGCCTTTCCGTTATATTATTCCTTTCGGTTATATTACTCCAACTATTATTCCGGGAGGTAACAAAATTGTTGGTCACGATAAGGTAAATGGCTGAATCTGGGTTCACGGGTTAGAGACCAATCCTCTGATACTAAATATATCGGATGGATCTAAATAGATCTAGATTAGCTATAATACGAAATAGATGTTGGTATGTACCTCCTGATTAAATATAGTGATTGTCTGGAAATATTGATATCTGTTTATTATACAAAATTAACCAGTCGGTTTTTTAATAAATCTGACGTTTAGTTGCATTTCGTACCATGCTAACTGTCAAACATCGTGTTTTTAAACGACTTCAAAAAAGGAGGAGGTTATCAATTCGTCTGTATTTTTTTTATGTTTGTTACCTCATAACTTTCGCCTGGGTGAACCGATTTTGATGATTCTTTTTTATAAAATCGGGTGCTTCCCGTGTGGTATTATTTTAATTTGGTTTAGTTCTGACAATGATATCCATGAGAAAATCAAATAAGTCTTAAATTTGCATTAATTATGTGCGCGACAAATGGACGAATAACGTCAACCTATTTCGATTATTCTTTTTTTATTGTAAAGGACGTGTACAAATTAGTCTGTGTCCTTCAGATTCACTAAAAATAAATAATTTCAAAAAATAACAAAAAAATAACCGACTTCAAAGAAAAAGCACTAAAAAGTAAAAAAAGAATTGCCATTTTTGTAGTTACGATTACAAATACATGGACCAGTGAATACAGCGAAACCGTTATCTACAAACTTCACCAATTTGCATGTTTTTTTCCTGATAGCACCTTCGACATCGACGCCCTGTGTGTATGTTGGCGTTTTCATGCGCGTCAAGAATAGTCTGCTACGACGCGGCGCGGCGTGACGTCTCTTTCTCTATAACAACTAGTCGGTCAACACCGACAACGTATATTTTAAGGTACATGGTTCCACACCCGCCGCCGCAGCAGCTCGTGTGATCGCATCAACGCCATTTGTCATACGAGACGGTTTAATTTGATCGCCGTCTTCAGTCTCGCCCCTCCCCCCCCCTCTTCACGCCCCAGCAGCGCCCTCTCTCGTCTCGCCGCTAACGACTTAGCGTTCGCGCGTTCGAAACTACTGTTGCGAAAACAGACCAAAAGAACGTTGTCAGCGATGGCACCTCTTACTTTTACAGAAACAGACGTAAGCACGGCACTCATTCGCCCAGCGAAGAGCTATGTAGGTAGGGTAAAGTAATTTTAACATAATGGACAGTACCTATCCTTTACATTGAATATAAAAACCGGCCAAGTGCCAGTCGGAGTCGCACACGAAGGGTTCCGTATCATCAACACCAAAAAATCACGTTTTTTGTATGGGCCCCCTTTTCATTTTTATTATTTTTTTATTTTGCTTATTGGTTGTTATAGCGGCAAAATAAATACACACTCTGTGAAAATTTCAGCTGCCTACCTATTACGGTTCATGAGATACAGCCCTGTGACGGACGGACGGACGGACGGACAGCGGAGGCTTAGTAATAGGGTTCCGTTTTCACCCTTTGGGTACGGAACCCTAATAAGTCGAAAGGGAAAACAACAAACAAGGGAAAGCCAAAAACAGTTTTCACAGTTAGGAAAACTGTTAGATAAAACATCTAAAAGATACAGTAACATTTAATGTTTAAGGTTAACTGCTTTCATTTAGTTAGAGTAACCAATTTACTGAGTTGGTTCTATTTTAACTTTGCAAAACTGTTGTTATTTTTTGGATCATACAGTTAGAGTCACCGATTTTTTATATAGTGTTGCAAGGAGGCTTGCACGTCATGGAGGCTTACCATGGTAAATTAACTCACCAAGTGAACAGGCAATTGAGTGATTAAATTGGACCTTTAGTTGCATTTGGTATCATGCTAAATCGTAAATTTCAGTTCACCTGGCCGATTAATACGGTGTTTGACAGCGTAGTACGAAATGCAACTAAACATTAAGGGCTGAGTGCACGAAAGGACAAAAAATCTAAATCAACGTCAACGTACGATTAAACACGTCACTTCGTATGGACAGTATGAAGGGAAGTCCATGCGGTTCACTAAACTCTTTACTTAATCTTAAATGATCCCAAATCCCCACTTTATCTTAAAGAACGCTTCAAATATCTCTCTTTTCATGGTGTACCACTTAGGTCTGCAGATAATCTCCTGCTCCTTATTCCGTCACATTCTTCCACTGCTTATTCGGGTTCTTTTACAGTTCACTCAGCACGATTGTGGAATCAATTGCCTCTTACTATTAAGGAAAGTACTTCTTTTGTCTATTTTTAAGGTAAAATTAAAATCTTGGTACTTGACATGTTATAACAATTAAATCAATCAAATATTTCCTGTTTATATAGTCTAAGGTTATCTAATGTTGTATCAAGTGTGATTATGGTGCGTAGTTTTTAAGTAATTTAATGTTTCTTGCTACCTCTTAATATATTTTCTAATATTAAGGTTAGCTGTTAGAGATTGCTTTAGGCAATAAGCTCGCCTTTGCATACTATGTAATAGTTGTAAGCAATAAAGAATATTTTCAAAAGCGACGTGTTTGAACATTGATTAACTCGGCCGTCTCTTCGTGCAATCGGGGCTTAATCTCTCACCCGTTCAACAGGCGAGTTAATTTACCATGGTAATCCCTCTGTTCTACCGTGAGATCAGACACCCACAGTACCCACTTAAATTGTTAGAATACCTCATGCTCTGCACAGTTATTTTCCCGTAGAATGTGATTTTAAGTAGGATCCTAGGCTACGTCAATGTCATGTCAAGCTGCTAGTAAGCAACGCCGAATAAACAAGCATCTGAGCCCCTAATCGGACTTCTCCCCTTAATTTACGTCAACGGAACTTCGAAGTTACGTTAAAACATTAAACCTCATACAAGGTTTATTACAAATTCTGTGGTTTTATTTCTATTTAACCTGTCAAAATTAAGCTAGGTCTACCAAATTAGTATGAAAACGCCGTAAGGCCGTAACGCCGTAAGACGATGAGCCGTCAAATCAAGCTCCAAATGTTAGTTTGATTAACACCCACTGCGCGTGCTCTTCAATTCTCCATACATTCGAAAACGCCAGAAGATAGTTTTGGCGTAAACGCCAATTAAGTTGTAACCAGTCCAAGGGCGCTGTTTGGTAAATCATTCCGTTTGCTAACTTCTTCAGAATTGCTTCAAACAGAAACCCGAGTTCTCTAATAGATAACTCCTTTTTCACACGTCAGCGTTATAAGATAACAAAAAATTTGGTACAGTCTTGAGTGATTCCGGGGTTATCTCATAACGCTAACGCTCGAAAGTGGAGTTATCTATTAGCGGACTCAGGCTTCAGATTCAGTGAAGGCGCAAAAGGTTGATTGCTGCGTGTACATATATGCGTAGGTACGCAGAGGGGCCATTGGGCAGGTGAGTGGAACGGGTAATGCTCCAAGGAGAAGTTCAAGTATTTATCATTGGTTCAAGTTCACTGTCGAAAGCCGGCGAAACCAGTCCGCCGCGCCGCCCCGTCAGGTATGACGAGTCGTGACAACGTATTTTTTTCCGTGCGGAGGCGGCCCAACGACACGGCGAGCTCCGCATGCTAATGAGTCAAAAGTAAGAGCAAGGCACTGGAGACACTGAAACAGGGCAGCTCGTAGCTCAGAGGACCGGGGACTTGCCTTCTATGCCAGAGGTCATGGGTTCGATCCCCATCCACGCACCACTTTCTTTCTCTGTCTAAATTGGACGAGTGCATTTCGCCACGAATGCGACCTGTTCCATGGTTTGGAATCCATGTAAAACTGTAACTAACTAGGTAGTAGTAACTGGATATGGACACCACACCCATCGTCTTTATGACAACACACCGCATCCCTGAAGGAATGGATTCGTGCTCTTCCCTTCATGAGCAAGGCTACATTGAAATGAACGTAAAAATACAGACAATTTTCCACTACCGCTTCGACCATATTTTCATCTAATGCGATGGTGCCAACCCAGGCGGACTTAGCCCTACCGCCTATGAGGGAAAGGGGGCCTACAGTTATGGATGGATTCCGAACCACGGAATAGCTTGCATTTGTGACGAAAATGCAATCATCCAAGTCAGAATGAGAAAGAAAGTGGAGCAATAACGGGGTCCGGATTTGAACCAATGACCTCTGGCATTTAAAGGCAAGTCCCCGGGCTACGAACCACTAAACACTCTAAAATAATATTGGACGGTAAAGTATAAGTTTAGGTTTTTAGGGTTCCGTACCCAAAGGGTGAAAACGGAACCCTATTACTAAGCATCCGCTTCCGTCCATCCGTCTGTCATAGGGCTGTATCTCATGAACCGTAATAGCTGAAATTTTCACAGAATGTGTATTTATTTTGCCGCTATAACAACAAATACAGAAATAAAAAAATAATAAAAATTAGAGGGGGGCCCCATACAAAATCGTCATTTTTTGTGTTAAATCTTGTCCGCTGGTACGGAACCCATCGTGTGCGAGTTCGACTCGCACCTGGCCGGTTTTTTATAATAAAATTGTTTTTGCCATCATAAAATAACCTAATTTTTCACTTTGCACTCCATTGTCGTATCTATCTTCCTTCTTCTTCGGGCAAAAATAAGGACAGATATATTGTAGATTTAAAATTGTCACTGGCCAAAGACGGTGCACTCCACATTTAGTATCAGACACTCTTTACACGTTACATTCTAGTTGTAAGACACTCTTGTAAAATGTAAAGCTGACACACTCGCCCACGGGTAAGCCCCTGTAAATACAACTGACTAAGCAAATAAATAATCTCTGAATCTAAATCCACTGTCGTAGCATTATTCGAACGCATCGCGTAGTGCTGTAGGACAACGCTTTCTAGATAGTCTGCGGTACGTACTCTGTGACGGACGGTAGGCACTAAATAGGTACTTACAAGTTGTGGATGCGTAGAGAATGAACACTTTCAACAACACCGAGACGACGCCGGAAGTCTTTAACCATTTGAATTGATGAAATAACTTTTAAAATGTCCCCACTTCCGCTGGTCAACTGTTCTTTCTCTGAACGACTTATCCTATACGTAGTATTACGTAGTAGGTAGTTATACTATTATTTTATTTAGTTAAGGGCCTGGTACTAGCCAAATCGCAAAGTTAGACGAGGCACCCCAAGTAAACTAACTAAGTCTGACGATTATAAGTGTCATTCTTACAATATATGATTCCTTGTCTAGGAATCGAATGATTTTCGTTAATGTATGTTTCCTTTTTCTATACAAAATACATTGCGGAAACGGTGTCCATTTCCGAACTTTTTTGACTAAATGTAGAAATCTAAAAGCAAATGGAATTTTTTGTTTATGCATATATGCTGTTTTTGCTTATATCTAGAAATCGAATGACTTTCAGATTTCTAATGAGAAAAATAAACTATTTTTTATTTTTATTATTATTTAAATAAATGATGGAATAAAAAAATATTAACAATCCATTATCAGTCTGCAGTTCTATTTGGATTTGCTGAAGCGTTTCACTACATATTATTACATTTGTTAAAAAGTGCATTTGTATGGCGCGAGTAGTTGGCTAGTCCTAGCGCCTTAATGTAGTGTTTAGTAGTTGTAAAGTTGTTTGTTAGAACAGGTACCATTTTATCCTCGGTAGCCCAGAGGCGCGATAAGCCGGGTGAAGCAACTCTGTGCGCGGTTGGGTTCTAGATGGGTGACCATTTTAACCGTTGAAGCTGGCCGTGGTTGCTGTAGGTCACCTTCCTTACTCACTAGGCAGCAGGGTTAATCCCGCCCAGGTTCGTTCCAGGTACCATCGCATTGAATGAATGATGGTCGAAGCGCCGTCCGAAAATCGTCCGCGTTTTCCAATCGATTCAATGCAGCCGAGCAGTATAAGGAAGTTCGTGGCATGGTACCTAGTTCCCATGTGGTGTGTTAGGACGGTGATATTAGCTATCCATGCCCAGTTACACCAAACACCCCCAGGCGGTTATTTACTTATTTTTAAAAAGTTAAACGATGACGTACCAACAAATGAATTTTAATTATAGTTTCGATCATTAAGCTAGTTGAAAAACCATTAGGGCCGTAGGTACCTACCTAACCTAACCTACCTGTCTGGTCCATCACCCAAGGCGAACGACGAAAAAGCAATGAACATCACAGATTACAATACTTAAATTTACGGATATACCTACTTGAATTATTGTCTCCAAAGGTGGAATTCGGGGTGAAAAATATTTGCAATAGGAATGTGATCACGGGAGTTGACAGCTGTCGGAGAACGATTTGTAAAACGGATAGGTATTTGAATCCGTTTTGTCTGGTTTCCTGTCTGGTCCATCACCCAAGGCGAACGACGAAAAAGCAATGAACATCACAGATTACAATACTTAAATTTACGGATATACCTACTTGAATTATTGTCTCCAAAGGTGGAATTCGGGGTGAAAAATATTTGCAATAGGAATGTGATCACGGGAGTTGACAGCTGTCGGAGAACGATTTGTAAAACGGATAGGTATTTGAATCCGTTTTGTATTAACTTTCTCAATAAGGCATACGAATACCCACATGAATACCTATTATATTGCAAAATTGCACCTCTGTGTATTCAAGAATCAGAGTAAACAAGTTAGCTTTTTATCGAGCAATGTAAATTTCATATCGCCAAAAATGGTTTGTGCTTGCTGTGCCAGCCGTACCCAAAGCAGACCCAAATAGTATCGTTGAGAGTCTCACAATGGTGAAGTACAGAGCTACCGGGGCTAAGGGCTTACCTGATAAGCTCTTGGTGTCGGCTGCCGCGACCCAGGAGAGGCCAGCGCCCAGCAGCGCCAGCAGCAGCCACGGGGCGCCCCGCGCCGCCATAGCCACCCACTCACACCAACTCACCGCACCATGCACACATCCACTTCCACCGACATACACCAACCGACCGCACCATCCAACCGAACTAACGGGAAACTGCTACTTTCAGTTCGCGACCACTGCGCTACACTCAACTCTGTCGCGATTCAATTTCGGAATGCACTGTACGATTTGAATTCGGAATATTGTAACGGCAAAGTTTTGCGCGTGAAAAGTTTCTGGTGACGTGTCTCGCGCCGGGTGCGGCTACCGCGAACGTGTGTACGCCGGCCGCTGGCTCGCCGAGAACTGAAAGCGGCGCGCTGACGGCGGGGGGACAGGTCGCGGCGGGGGGACGCGACACAGGTGGTTGGTGTCGGCGCGCGGGGGGCACGTGGCGCCCGCTACCTGTCCACCCTTTTTGCTGACACATCATCGCGACGATATCGTATATTCATGCATGTCCATCATTAAGGTGGCCCTTCCCGGCGAGACCAACTCCTTCGCGGTCACGGTACAAAACCGCGCTATTGCGCTCTGGGACCTTCTCTGTTTCAAAGAAAAAAAAAATTCAACAAAAAAAAACCGACTTCAAAGAAAAAGCACTAAAAAGTAAAAAATAATTTCCATTTTTGTAGTTACGATTTCTGTTATTTTTTGAGTCGGCGTCAGCCGGGCGCGCGCTGCGCCAATCAAGAGAACCTAACCTAACCTAACCTAACCTAACCTTGGCTGACACCGACTCAAAAAATAACAGAAATCGTAACTACAAAAATGGAAATTATTTTTTACTTTTTAGTGCTTTTTCTTTGAAGTCGGTTATTTTTTTTGTTAATTTTTTTTTATTTGTTTATTTTTAGTGAATCTGAAGTACACTTACTAATTAGTACACGTCCTTTCCAATAAAAAAAGAATCACCGAAATCGGTTGGCGTTATATTGAGTTATTCGTCCATTTGTCGCGCACATCTTAATACAAATTTAAGACTTTTATGATTTTCTCATGGAAATCATTGTCAGAACTTAACCAAATTAAAATGGGACCACTTGGGAAGCACTAGCTATCATTTAAAAAAATAATCATCAAAATCGGTTCACCCAGGCAAAAGTTATGAGGTAACAAACATAAAAAAAAAACTAAAAAAAAACATACAGACGAATTGATAACCTCCTCCTTTTTTTGAAGTCGGTTAAAAAAGGCAGGCTCCGTGATGAGGAGGATGCAACATGTCCACAAAGCAGACAATGCGCATAATGTTTGATTTAGTAAGATTTACGAACATTTTAATTACAAAACGACTTATAGCTGAAAGTAAACCACGACCGCTGTAGTCAAATATCTAACAAAAAGCTAATTGATTATAAATATTCATGATACAATCTATTTCTGATGACTAATCTTTTTGAAATGTTTTTATTTTATCGTTGAGTAATCCACCTTTAAAGTAATTGTATAAAACGCGCGAAAAATTCGAACTTTCGGACCTTATAAGTTACAAAATCGATCAGTCAATGGATCTGCATATTTGTGGCGAATTCGATATCCCTTTCGGCCATATTGATGCAATAAAGGTGAATAATGTTTGCTCTTTCCATCCATCTAGGATCAGTAGTAATCATAAAAATTTTTTTTTAAATACATGACCACAAACACATGCACACATCCAGCGTGTACAGAGCAAAGAGACGGTTAGGCTAAGCGGTTAGATTAGGTCATCGATGGATTAGTATGTCATATAGGTCATGTTAGGTCAGGCTCGATTTAGGAATGCATTTTTTTACTGACTTCAATAAAAGGTGGGTTATGTTTCACAGTTTATTTTCGGAATAATATTGAGAAAATCTAGTCATTACAATTACAAATATTAAGGCTGTTCCGACCCATATAAAGTTGTTTGCACACAGAATTAAAAAAGTATTGCACTTTAAGGCACGATTTAATAAGAAACGTTTAATATAGTCATATTACTTGCAGCGAAAACAATTTCACAATTTCAGGATTATTGGTTTTGTTACAATTTATTTAAATACGATTTTTATTTAACAGCGCCATCTAACGGTGTAAAACTTCTAATCGGCAATTACAACGAAACCATTAAACCTGAAATTGTGAATATGTTTTCGCTGCAACTACTATGGCTATATTTAATATTTTTGACGAATTCGTGCCTTAAAGTGCAATACTTTTTGCGTTCTGTGTAAAAAAAACATTGTATGGGTCGGAACATCCTTAAGGAATCCCTTTTTAATCATTGATTGTTCAATCCTCAGATAGTACTTATCGGACTGATGGTACACATTCACGTTTGTCAAAAGACGGATAGTCATTGCCGGAGAATTATTTCTTCTATCACAATTATCTGACTATAATTTTACTAATAAACACATGGACTTACTATATCGGATGGAAAAGCAGAAGCGTAAATACATCCGTCGAATAGTTATCTGGCTGTTTATCAGACTATTGAAAAATCAGCCCTAAGTAAACAAGATTTTCAAATCTACACGGTTTTTTGTAAAAACTCTGACAGCTTTGATATACATTTTAGGAGAGGTTGCCTAGACGCCACCTATCGTGATACATGAGCGGTTTTCTTGCCCATTGATGCAGCTCTAGCGTTGTCACTACCAAGGCTACCTCGTCAGATAAATAATTATTCCGCGCGTGACTCCTACTCCCAGGTCACTGCGGACAGAGCTAACCTAGAAAAGCAAACAGAAATGTAAGAGCATCCTCATACCTAAACATTTTGGACCAATTTTTGCGATTAAAACTTCCTTTTTCATCTAAGATTAAAACGAGATAGCCAGAGCCCGACGTCGCTTAGAGCAGCTCGAAATAATTCTTTCTAAATGTGACCAACCCGCATAACGCGTGAAACCAGTTTTTTATTGTTTCCTTAAAGAAATTGGGAAAAGTTAGACATGTTCTTCGCTGAATGGGTAGATAATGTTAAAATCTTTGAAATGGTATTAAAATAAATATTAGTTAATATCAATATAAGCCGCAAACTTGAAAAAGAATATATTTGAGACCTGACTTAAAAATTTTTTTCCATGCATAAAATATCAATTTCTGTAACATTTTTCTTTCTGTTTTGGTAGAACGTTAGCTGGAATGATATATATTTTTTTTCATGTTCTCATTCCATAGAGATGAGGAACTAGACGCAATCAAACCATTCGCATTGGCTAGTGTAACCATCTTAAATGAGAATTCTCCGTTCATAAGAAAGACATTATTAATTCAGCTCGTGGAAAATGGGAAGAAACGAACCGTTGACTTCAGCCGATACTCGTTATATCTTGTTGTGTTAAATAAGTTCAATTAAACGTAGAAAATTCAATGAAATCACAGAGAGCGTAATAACATGTATCTTACCTAACTAATTAAATTGAATACAAAGATACTTAATACTGGGCCCACTGAGGCTGGCCGTGGTTCGGTTTGTACGTAAAAACAGTGTCAACCCGTATTAAAATATGGCAATACCATCGCATTGAATGAATTATGGTAGAAGTGGCAAAGCAAGTTATGTGCGTTTTCGATCCAGTTCAATACAGCCGAAGGTCCAAACATTGCACCAGGATCCTATGTGGTGTTTTGGACTAATGACCGAGGAATCCGCCGATTTACGTCCAGTTCCATAAAAAAACTTGTTCTGATTAGTAATTTGTTTGTTCACTGAAATAATGTTTTTTGCAGCGTAGCAAATTCGGCGAAATGTGTTAATGTTTTGAATGGAACGTTTAAGGGCCGAGTGCACGAAAGGACACAAAATCAAATTCAATGTCAACGTATAATTAAACAGTCACTTTGTATGGACAGTATGGAAGGAACTCCGTGGGGTTCACTAAAAGTGACGTGTTTGAACATTGATTAACTCAGCCGTCTCTTCGTGCAATCGGGGCTTAATCTTTAAGAATTGGTAAACTTAACAGTCTGGACCAAAGCGCGCACCACGAAAAGGTCATAAGCAGCGTCGCATGCCCCTAACCACAGAATATGCCCTAACTCCGTGACTGCCCACCACACACCATCTCAGCACTGTAACCCCCCCCCCCTCACCGCACCTCTCGACCGGATATTGAGCCAATTTCCGCCATCTTGTTCGAATGCAGCGTCACTCAGGCGCAATTACTTATCCTAATTGGTTCGAATTCAATGAGGAAATTAGTAACAAGTTAGACATCCGTTCCTTTCATGTGACGGGCTAAAACATTAATACAGATACAGAGCCCCTAGTCCCGCTTGTAACCTAAGTTGGCGTTGACGCGCCAGACCCATCGGCTAGCGTTTTCAAATGTATGGAGAAACTGAAGAGCGCGCGCAGTGCATTTGCGAGTCCGAGTTTGATTTGACAACTTACCCACCGTTTACGCCGACTCCGCGTTTTCATACAAATCGGGTGTCCGAGTTAGATTTTGACAGTTTGAAGAGGTAAAACCACAAAATAAGTGGTAAAACTTGTATGGGGTTTACGTTTTATGTAATTTCGAAGTTACGTAAACCCCAATTTAGGTGAGAACTCGGACTGACCACTCTGACAACAAGAACGTTCTCGCATGAGAAGCAGGTATACGTGCATTATCGTCGCCGATTTCGTGTTAGTTGAAATGAAATTTGAAAGTACTTTTACCCTTAGAATTAATTCAAATTACCCTTAATTATAATAAAATTAAAAAACGTCTGTAATTAGGTGGGTATGCTATTCATTTCGTCAAGTAGTGGTTCCGAAAACTTTCATTTATACCAAGCAAAGATAAAACTAAACAATTGTACAATTGAAGAGCATAAAAATATGGTTTCTGAAACCTCTATCCGTACCATAAGTGACCTATCCGTCACTTATGGTCATGGATAATCAGCGATTATGGTTATGACAGTGTTACAAAAAAAATCGGACTAGTCGTGCAAGAGATGTAGGTATGTTTAGGGGTTCTGCACGGGGTTGTGGTTATATTTCGGGAGGTCACGACATTTTTGGTCACGATAAGGTCAACTCTCTGATGATAAATATGTCGGTCTGCTTGCGCCAAGTGGTTGCGTTATCTAGATTGGCTATTAAAAATAGATGTTGATATGTACCTGCTGATGAATATACTGATTGTCTAGAAATACTGATACCTATTAATTATACAACAATAACCAGTCGGTTTTTTGTTAAATACTTAAAAATACCTAAAGTTATATCTGTAACCTAAATCGCCTATAACTACGAAATGCAAGCAAAGATTTGTTCAGTTTTGGTATTGCTAAGCAAGTATGTACTGATGCTTTCATGCTTCGTCATGTGCAGCCATTTACCTTATCATATATATTTTTTTCATCATAACTACTTATTCAGGCGCCTTATTTACGTAACGCAACCACTTGGCACAATCAGACTTGGTCTTTATCCTGTGAACCCAGTTTCAGCCATTTACGTTATCGTTACCATTTTTGTCGCGACCTCCTAGTCTATTACAACATATTTATTAGAACAAGCTGTGTTTATCCAAGAGGTCGTGAAAATTGTCACCCATAATACGTGAGTCACTCGGAGCGACCATACGCGACGAACAATGGCGGCGTGGCTGGTACGAGACCGCACCGTCCTGCGGGCTAGCTCGTTGTACGTGTGCTATTGTTGCGCGAACGCGCTGCAGTGTGGAGCGCATTGTGCCATATTACCTCTGCGTACTCATAGCTGCCTGGTAGCTACAACCTAAACGCACTTGCCATGCGTCTTCGACAGAGCACGGGACCTTGCTTGATACGAACATGGTCAAGGAAATCGACTATATTTGTGCTGACTCTACTACTCTTTACGGTATTATTCCATGCTAGTCTATGGCTCCTGGAAAAAAGTTTCCACGACCGTTTTTAGGGTTCCGTATTCAAAGGGTGAAAACGAAACCCTATTACTAAGCTTCCGCTGTCCGTCCGTCCGTCTGTCACAGGGCTGTATCTCATGAACCGTAACAGGTAGGCAGCTGAAATTTTCACAGAGTTTGTATTTAATTTAATTTGTTTTTAAAAAATTAAAGGCCCCCAAAAATAAAGACATACAAAAGCCGTGTTTTTTTATTAAAAATGCTACGATGATACGGAACCCTTCGTGTGCGAGTTCGACTTGCACTTGGCCGCTTTGTCGACTTGTAGGTATTAGGGTACCGTGTAGGCAAACAGACAGCTAACTTCACCCTCAAGAGGCCAGTCCGCTTGTGTGATATACATCTTCAAATGGGGTAGCAACGAACGATGTTTTTTATGTTTTCTTAGGATTCTGTTTCTTCGTCAATTGTTGACCGTCTGTCTGTCTGTGAAGACAATACTTTTTTTCTCAGGAATAGGTGGAGGTTTTAGTTAAAATTAATATCAAATGCTTAGGTATATCGTCTTGGAGATGTAATAAAGTGAAGCTTCTAAATCAACTCTCTAATTCAAATATGCTGAATATTTGGACAATCCCAACTCAATCGAAAAATGTGCACGACCACATTGAAATGGATGAAACACGGCCAATTTTTCATTGACGTTTCGGTCATGTGTTCATCCAATGCGGTGGTACGAACCCGGTCGTGCTTGGCGTAGGGGTGGAGTAGGTTTTACGTAAATTCCAAACCATGGAACAGCTAACATTCTTAACGCACTTATTTAACTCAAAACAGAAAATACAGTGTTTCATGAACGGGGCGGGAATTTGAACCCATGACCTCTGGCATGCAAGGCAAGTCACCGTGCCCCTAAACCATGAGCCGCTCAAACAAATATAACATGCAAACGGCTGCAGAGGCGAGCGATTCATGAATAGGTGACGTCAACGGGTCAAATCACAGAGCATGAACCTACGGGTATTCAAATATTCGTCGATCACGTAAGTAATTTAATTGATAAGATACTAAAGTACATAGGTACCTACAACAGATATTCCTGTAGGGTATAATTGGGATTCTCAACAGATTTTTTAAGCTTACATTTGCTTTATTATGCCATTAGGACATATGAACTGAATCTCCATAGATGCTATCCTCGCCATTCGATCGGTCTCGCGCGTGTACTCTATGCCCTTGTCTCAAGGCGCGTCTGCAATAAAGTCTGTGCCGATTAGTTACGTCTGCTGAGGCATGGATTTATTCAGAACAGTAGGGCAATTCTGTGGCGGCATTTATCCAATTTTGCATGCTTGCACATTTGGTCGGTGCTACGTTTACGAAGTATTTCGTCAGTCTACTATGCGTGGTATGTTTTTCTAGACATTCTGTGCACAACAGTTCCACTCACTTTCGCTCTGAACCTGTATCTGTTTCTTCTTCTCTACACAACCGAATTACCAGCTTACATACCCTTCAAAATTCTCGTCAAAGATCATGGCACCTAATTCCTTCGGAAATGCGGTGTGTTGGGCTTATAGCATTGGGTGTGTTATTATTCATCCATATCCAATTTCATAAAAAAAGTATTTGAAAATATTCAAATTCGAAAAGAAGGTATAATAAACCCTTTATTTATTCGAAAGGTCTTCCGTGTGACTATCCATTTTATACGCATTCAAGAAAAGGAAATACTTTTCTATAATATTTGTAGAGTTACATCTTGCATTTTTATGTCGCCATCTCGAGGGATCTTACGAAATTAATTACTTCACCCATAGTCGTGTAGTGGAAATAAGAGTTCCTGAATATGACACTAGAGTGCGTTGCATCGATAATTACGATCGATTGTATGGCTAGCCAATCAAATGCGCGCAGCTGTATCGCACCATCGATTTTTTTTTCTCGCTTGATAGATATACGTTTTGAATAAAGATAATTCCGGGGAGTCCATTACTACGCGGTAAGGCAGTAACGGTGGGACAGCTGCTCTGAATGTCCCAACGCTCGCGGCGAGTCTTATTGGGTGAGTCGTTTAAAAAGGGCACCAGCTTCACGTTCAATAGTTACATCCAAAAGGAGCTTATATTCAGTGGGCCAAATATGGCCCGACCCACCGCCGTAGTACATTTGACTTCCTTTTGAACAAAAAAAATCCAACTTCGAAAATATTATTACATTTGACTTCCTTTTAACAAAAAAAATCCAACTTCGAAAATATTATTTTTGCTTTACATTTGACTTCTTTTTGAACAAAAAAAAATAACTTTGAAAATATTAATTTAAATTCATATAGGCCCGGTTTCGCCACCTCCAGCTACAAAAATTCCAAAGTTACGAAAGGTATACTACTATATTTTATATATATGTACTATGTAGTGATATATCGATGATAAATATGCAATGTAACCGAAAGTTAACTATCGGATTTCAGGTTGCTAGAGGTGGTGAAAGTCGGTGCGCGGCGCGGGTGTGAGGCCACGAGCGGCTCGTGGCTCAGGGACGGCTGGATTTGCCTTCCGTCCCAGAGTTCTGGGTTCAAATCCCCGCTCCGTTAATGCACCACTTTCTTTCTCCTTCCGAGTTGGATACCGTTGCATTTCGTTATGAATACGAGCTGTTCCATGGTGCAGAATCCATCTAAACCTGAAGGTCTCAATGACCTACTGGTGGCTACTAAGCCCGCCCCGGTTGGTATCGTCGCATTAGATGAAAAGATTAAACGGTAATAAAAAAGCGTCAATTTTTTCAATGAAAAACCGGTATGAAATGTAATATGTGTAGGTACCTAGGTACTTACATTTTTTATTCCCTTGGCGATTGTTGTATGCTGTACCAAGCGTTTGAAAAAATATACTTAGATAAATATATTAATATATTTAGGTATTGCACTTATTGCCTCTTAAAATATAACCAAAACCCAGTACTTATAAAATCTTCCATAAAAATCTTTTCTAATTCTGGGGGCAAGCGCACTTTATGTCGAGGGTGTTTCTCATTGAGAAGTCCAATGTACCCATAATTACATTTTATTAATAATATTATTAACTATTAATATTATTTTCTTTCCGATAATTTCATTTCATTAGAATCAAATAGAAATATTGATAATTTTATATTCAGCAAAACAAACGAAAAGTAAACTTTTTTCTCACATTTATTTTTTTACGTTTTTTTCCTTCGCCGTAAAGCGTATTCGTGTTACATACATGCACTTATCAGACTCCAAACGATAAAAAAGTAATGCAGCGAACGGGTATCGAACCCATGCGTCCCAGCTGAGAAACGCTAACCTAAACCGTTAGGCCACGAAATTTTAAAGGTTTTCCATAATCCAATACAAATTCCGCCCGTCATTAACTTCCCAGTTAATCACAACACACGAGTTAAATTAAAAATATGTAATATTTTCTAGTTGGAGCACGTTTTATTTTATGGTTCTTCCAAATGAGCGTTTCGCGGTTTTTCCTCGCATAAATGCGACTCGAGCTCCTCATATAAGTGAAGGCCGAACGGAGATGTCACCGTGTGACACGTTTCTTTGAACCATGAAATTATATGGACGCTGACTAGGTACTTACTACTTACTGGAAGTAATACTTCAACACCTCTCGATATTCTTCTAGAATGTTGGTCGCGTAGGTACAACACGGCAACACTCGTAGGAGGTACTCACTCGTAGGAAGGCGCATCTACCAGCAACGATAACGATCAATAGTAAGAACTTTTTAGGGTTCCGGACCCAAAGGGTGAAAACGGAACCCTATTACTAAGCCTCCGCTGTCCGTCCGTCCGTCTGTCACAGGGCTGTATCTCATGAACCGTAAAAGGTAGGCAGCTGAAATTTTCACAGAGTGTGTATTTTTTGTCGCTATAACAACTAATAGTTAAGTAAATATACTTTATTCGGACTAAGCAGGTACGTCCCTTATTCCAGGGAATGTGACATGTATGTATGACAATACCCGCGAATGGTATGTTTTGCTGGTTCGGGTCCAGCCATGCAGTATACCTATTCGTAAAGTTCTTTTTACTGGGTCTTTCTTCAATTAATGTGTCCTTGCTTCACGGTCGATTATACATACATACATGTCACGTTCCCTGAAATAAGCGCCGTACCTGCTTAGTACGAAAAAGTATATTTACTTAAGTCAACCTAGGACTGGCTCTAGAATCTGATGCCAAATACGATTTTGGTGATGATGGCAATATGTTTGATTGTTCAATCTTTGCAGTCAATATCCGCAACGCAGATGAAGCGTTAAATCAATGTATGTAGGTATAATCTAAAACACTGTGTTAGTAGGAGGCATTCATTACGGGAAGATGGACTGTAGGAGAATTCCAAATTACTAGTAGGTACAGCCGGTGGCGAAATTGGCAGACGCTATACCCGCGAATGGTATGTTTTGCTGCAAGGCTGGACCTTCGGGTCCAGCCTTGCAGTATATTCGTAAAGTAGTTCTTTTTACTGGGCTCTTTCTTCAATTAATGTGTCCTTGCTTCACGGTCGATTATACATACATACATGTCAAACTAATAGGTAAAATAAAAAATAAAAAAAAATTAAAAGGACATACATACACGTCCATACAAAAACCTGATTTTTGGTGTTGATGGTACGGAACCCTTCGTGTGCGAGTCCGACTCGCACTTGGCCGGTGTTTTTAAATGAACTGTATCTATTTGCTGTCATACGCATTCTTAACAGATTTAAAGTAATTATATTAAAAGATTTTAACACATACCTATATTTATCGTATGCTTAATTTTTTTTTTGTTTAATGGAATATCTATGAACTAGATAATCAATGGAGGAAATACAGACACAAACATTTGTTTACATACAAGGATTAGCATTAAACTAAAGAACAGCAAAGCGAAATTCACTAGCAAAGTCACTAGGCCGAGGCCGTTCGATAGATTTTTTTTGTTTGTATAAATTTTTGTATTCTGCGACCATGGCAAAAGATGCGCCCATAGCACGTCAACCATCGACATGACCAAACGTCAATGACGTCAACCTTCTTTTACGACGAGAGTGGCAGTGTTACTGTTATTGTGTTATAGAAGTTATAAAAGAATTTGAATTATTTCAAAGAACAAAACGTTCAATATGATGGCCATTTTGGTATCATGGAGCGTTGGAACGGCCCAAACATGGCGACAACTTTTTTCAAATTTGCAGCGTTGCAACCGCCGTTCGCAATTTTTTTTGTATGACGTTGTACTTTTTTTGGGTTAGGTTAGGTTTTAATAAAATACCTATCCGAAGAAACATCTGTATAGTCCTCCATTCGTTAAAAGTTCGCTGCTGGCGCGTGGAATATTAGAGGGTTGCTTTGTTTCTTCCAGCCTCTAAAGATGCAAAAAGGCATGCCTATATCGCTAAAGTTGGACTCAACGGTAGGTCAGTAACTCCGATGTTGGTGTGCAAAGAAACCAGCTGCGTCCGTGCCGTCTCCTAGATAAACTAGTTACAGCGAGAGAATAAGATCATCGAGACGATTGCAGGATAATGGAAAAATGTAGAGATAGCTCCGAGACCTTGAAATTAATGGTTGTAAATGTTTGCCACTTGTTTCATTTGCGATATCTCTTGATATTGCGAATGAAATTAATTGTGGTAAATATTTACCACTTGTTTTATTTGCGACATCTCTTGATAGCCGCCTTGGCGCCGCCAGTAGCTCTATTCAGCATTTTACTCAGGAAAGCGACAGCGAGTAAGTCACAGATGAAAGTAAAATGCTTTCGCCTGACGTTATCAAACATACAATGTAATGTTCGTGTCATCGCACTCCAATAATAATAATTAGAGAGGGGCAACACTCGCGACAAAAGCGTTGGGACTCACCCGTGAGTCACTGGTGACTCACAGGCAATAATCTCATGAGTAGAGCCTGTTCGAAGTTGTCAAACTCTATGTAGAAAAAAAAGTAGGCATCATCTTTCTAAATATAGTTTGACAGCTTCGAACACGAGAACTTCTCGTAATCGCATGACCAGAGCCGGTAGTCTCAGTTCTCACCTAAATTGGCGTTACGGCAAACCGATCGACCGGCGTTTTGAAATGTGTGGAGAAATTGAAGAGCGCGCGCAGTGGGCGTTAAGCGAACTACCATTTGCGAGTCCGAGTTTAATTTGACAGCTTACTCAACGTTGCCGTAAATACGTCGACGTTGCCGTTTACGTCGACTCCGCGTTTTCATACAAATCGGAAGTCCGAGTTTGACTTTGACAGCTTCAAGAAGTAAAACCACAGAATATCTAGTAAAAACTTGTATGGAGTTTGACGTTTGTGCGGAACTTCGAAGTTACGTAAACGCCAATTTAGGTGAGAACTGAGAGTACCGGTTCAGAATAAAATATTTAAATTCAAGAACTCAAGAATCAAGAAACAAATAAAAAAATAATAAAAAAAGTATGCAATATCCTCAATTTTTAAACACAAAATAGAATAATTAATTTCCTTATTAAATAAGCATAATGCTTCAAATTTTAGTAAACTCAAGCCTGTAGGTATTGTACAAGCTGAGATATCGTCACATCTCGCCCTGCATGCTCTGTGTCTCACAACTAACAATGGCCTCTCAGGATAATACGAATTGCGGTACTAATTCAATATACAACCGCTGCAGGATATCATCTACGGATACGTCCTGTGGACGTGACGAGCGTTTACATACTCTTGGAGACGCCATTGGTAGATTCAATTTTCTCACCAAAATAGAGCTGCTTTGAGTCACGCAGGGCAGATTTAGTAATATTTCTGTGTCAGTCAGTCGATCAGTCAGCGTGTTTGGACATAAATGAGCCACTCCAATTTTCTCCAGTCCTCCGGCAGTGCGATTACGCAAAATTTGAGGATGGTGCCGCGGTACGTGTAGGTGCGCCCCCGTCATTTCTAAAGCGCGATTACGAAGCCGTTTTTCATCCACCTAAATCCAGCACGGACCAATCTGTGTCCACAATAGGTCAACTTTTGAGGTACTTGACTAGACGAGCAGACGAAATAGGCGTTTACCTCCCCGCATTTGACAGTTCTTTGCCGTTTCGTAATACCGATTCGACGCGAAATGTATGGAGTTGACCTAATTGCTGCGGGTAGCGCTGAGTGCCGCACCATTTGTGAATATCGATTTCGTATTCGCAAAAGCTGTCATATTGCTGTAAGTACAGCAACCTACACCCAATTTTGTGCTTCGTAATTGCACTGCCGGCCCTCAGCGGTACGGAACCACTGCTTTCCGCCGACGCACTTGATGTCGTCCCACCTGGCGGGTGGTCTTCCCACACTCCGTTTTCCTGTCCACGGCCGCCAGTGTAGGACACGTTTACTCCAATGGTACTATTCCCCTTCTAGGTTAGGTTAGGTAAGTTTAAGCCCGCCCGGGATGACACCATCGCATTGGATGAAAAGATGGTCTAAGCGGCAATGAAAAATTGACCGTGTTTTCCATCTAGTCCAATGTAGCCGTGCTCATAAAGGGTAGGTCCTTGCATGGCCCTAATTTATTCGGGAATATCATAACGGTAATTGTGTGTGTGACAGCCATCCATGCCAGGTTGAATAAAAATCAAAGTTCAGTCACTAGAAGTAACGTCGCTAACCTGTGCTGGGTGATTTTATCTAATGACAATAAATACGTCCCACCGCTGATTGACACCAATTGACACCATTCATTGAAACCAATTTTAAATAGCAATTGTAATATTTTTTTAAATGAACAGAAATGTTATTGGTCTGGTGTAGGCCACCTCAATTTGTGAAACAAAATGAAAATCTGCCGCCCCTAGGCCGCGGCCTATACGGCCTATTGGCAGATCGACTTAGGACCGAGTGCACGAAAGGACAAATAATCTAAATCAACTTCAACGTATGACCAAGCACGTCACTTTGTATGGACAGTATGGAAGAACTCCATGCGATTCACTAAAAAGTGAGGTGTTTTAACATTGATTAACTCGTCGTCTCTTCGTGCAATCGGGGCATAATCTGTGGGAAAATCCAAAGCTAGTTGGACATTCGTCTGAGCAACACCAAATCACTGTTCACTCAGAATCAAATCAGTAAGCATGGCGGTTTACAGTTTTACCACAGAATATGGTATTTCTTAGAACCGGCCAGCCTCAATGTTCGATAACGACCCGACCGCATCCAGATATGCCGATAAACAGGAATGTCACTTGGTATCGCAATTTTTTTTTTAGGGTTCCTTACCAAAAGGGTGAAAACGGAACCCTATTACTAAGCCTCCGCTGTCCGTCCGTCCGTCCGTTCGTCTGTCACAGGACTGTATCTCCTGAACCGTAATAGGTAGGCACCTGAAATTTTCACAGAGTGTGTATTTATTTTGCCGCTGTAGCAACAAATAGGTAAAATAAAAATGTAATAAAAAATAAAAGGGGTCTCATACAAAAAACGTGATTTTTTTGTGTTAAATCTTGCACGATGGCACGGAACCCTTCGTGTGCGAGTCCGACTCGCACTTGGCCGGTTTTTTTATAGTTACCAAAACCCCTTCATTGTGACTGCTGTAGCTGCATCGAGTAGGGAGCCAAGCAGGTACTTACCTGAATATGAATCCTGGCAAGACCTTATCTGTGCCCTGTAGATCAGCAGTTGATCCGGCGTGAACTACTGTCTGTTGAGTAATCCTCGCTTTTTTGAGGCGAACTTGGCTTTCTCCTCGATATGGTGTTCGATATGGCGTCAGCGACGTACCGATCGATTCTGGCGCCCAGGAACCCAATTTGGCCCCCCAAAAAAACTTTTCATTTCCAAACACAATTCAGCAGCATTCAAGGCGTCTTACATTTGATTGCTAAATCAGTCGCCGATTTTTAGGTGTTCTATTGGTTTATCATCGCCAAAGCAGAGCCTGTCAAGAAATATAAATCCGATGTTCAGCATCGCCTGATCTTTATTTTGCAATTTCATACAAAATAATTGCTTTATAAATATAGCTTTTTAAAACATACCAAAAACCGGCCAAGTGCGAGTCGGACTGGCACACGAAGGGTTCGGTACGATTGTACAAGAAATCACGTTGCATCACATCACAAAAGGGGCCCCGTTTCATTTTATTTATATTTTTAACATTTGTTGTTATAGCGGTAATAGAAATATTTACATTTAGTTACCTGTTATTATAATTATTTATTAATTAGATATTAAATTTTATTTTATAATAAATTAAATATTTACCTACTACAATTATTCGTATTATCTTTTCTATTACCATCTATACGCTTCATGAGATGAAACTAAGTATTTACAGCCCCCTGACAGACGGACGGCGGAGGCTTAGTAACAGGGTTCCGTTAGCACCAATTGAGTAAGGCACAAAGTTTCTTGTAAAAAAACACCACTTTTTACAACCAACAAATATGTAAAACTATTATACCGCTAGATGGCGCTCAAGTAGCAATATAAAACGAACCTCTAAGGTCAAGGTGAACAGAAACTTGCAATAATATTGCTTTTGGGCATAACGGACACATACTTACCTATTTGACACAAAAAAGCCGTGCAACAAAACATAAGAAATATTCCAAATACACATACGAGTATTTGTCAAGAAATTCGTCGTCCGTTAACACCTCTACACAAGCATATAAAATAGGTTTGGTGAACAATATAAGCTACATTACAAATATGCAGTTTTATGTCGCCATCTGTAGGGATATTACGAAATTAGTTGAGACAGCGTAGCCTGTGATGGATGTAATAGTTCCAAGATATGACACTAGAGTGCGTTTCGATTATATATCATCAAGGTCGAATATTACAGCCAATCCGGTGAGCGTCCCTGTAACGCGCTCTCGAAATTTATTTCTCGTTGTGTAGATATAGGTTTAGCCCGCACCTAAGTTCGGGGAGTCCATTACTACGCGGTAAGGCAGTACCGGTGGGACAGCTGCTCTGAATGTCCCACACTCGGCGTGCGCAGCCTAAACAAGTGACTTGGGGGTATCACGACGTTTGGCAGCAGCTCAAGCCAGTCAGTTCACCCTCCGCAAGGAGCGGTCGATGAAGCCTCACTCCGCAAGGAGTTGACCCAGATGATTGTCGTTTCCGAAAGGAACACACAAAAGTCGTCCTCTCCCCTCGGGGAGAACGAAAAGGGCATCATTGCCCAAACCCACCGTCGTAGTATATTTGACTTCCTTTTGGACAAACATTCCAACACATGGCTAAACATAGAGAAACTCTCATTTGTAAGGAAAAAAAAATCTTGCTTATTTTATTTTTGTACCTATAGTTCTGACCTATTATGTAATAATCATTGATTATCTAGTAATTCATACCTAAAACTACATTTTGACCGTAGCCGAAATGCTAATCAGAGGACGAAATGTCACTGAAAGCGTGTTTTCATATGAAAAGTTCTATATGCGATCAAATGAAGAGCCAGAAAAATGTTATACGCGGATATCTAAACAATCATATATAACCATAAACAATGTATACCTACACATAGTATTTTATTGGATTTTTGCACTTATAGCCATGGCAAAGAAAAAAGGAACTTTAAAATGTTTTTATATGAAAAATAAAAAAATTGGTTAAGCTTTTTTTTTCTTACCATAAACTTGAAATTAGTGCACTCGACACGGGTATCCCTGAAAATGTTAGTTATCGTCTTACATATACAATATACGTGAAGGTGAACTTGTTTAAGTTTATAAAAAATATACACTTTCCTTTAGTTTTCCGTGTAACATTTTGTTACTTATGATTTTGACAATACCAAAATAACATTTTTATTCAACATCTCCATATACGGTGAACAACTTCTAATGGCTAATTACTACAAAACCATTGAACCAAGGATGTTTTTGCGTCCATGTAGATGGCGCCACAGTCGTTCGTAACTATTTCTGCTGTAAATCCACAAAAATAGGAAGTTTCAAGCTGTAAGGCTGGAGTGCACCCTCTCTGGTTAATGTTATAGTTAAGGTTATTTCGAGGGTTATTTAGATCTATCTTCTTTCTTCATCAGCATATTTTTATGAAATTACCTTACTTATAGCAAGAATGGTTTGAATGAACGTGACGCTATGTTCTTTGACGTTCGATTGATAGTTGCCATGATATGAAATAGTAATAATTATCGTACGATTTTATCACACCCTTGCCTGGATTACCGCGAGATGTAATTTATCATGTTATAAGCGGCTAGTAGCTCAGTGGCATGGGGACTTGTCGTCTATGACAGATGTCATGGCTTGGGTTTGATCCCTCCCCTTCTTTGTACCAATTTCTTTCTCTTTCTGAGTTGGATGAGTGCGTTTCGTCACGAATGCTAGCTGTTCCATTCCATGGTTCGCAATCCATGTAAAAGTGTAGCAGTCGTATTTAGAGTGAACTGTAAAATTTTAGTACGCGGACTAGCACCGGACATACCATACAAAAGTGTTCTTTAGTCCGGCGATAATCTAGCATTAAAGTTAGTCTGCCCATTCTGATTACTACTGTTAGGTACTAAGGTAGTAGTATGGTGATGGGTAGGTGCATAATGTACAAGTAGTGGTCGGGTTTAGACCACCGACCAGCTTGGACATCGCATTGGATGCAAATATGGCAAAATGTATGATCGACGCGGTAACAGAAAATTGGAAGGTACTGCCTATCTACTGATGTTTGATGACGTTAGGCGAAAGCGTTTCACTTTCATCTTTGACTTACTTGTTTTCGATTTGCTGATTAGATATGGATATTGCGAGAAGATACAAAAAATTTTTATGCGACCTGATATGGATGGCTAATACCACACAACTACCGTTATGATATTAGCCCAATACACCACATTTCCGAAGGAATTAGGTGCCATGCCAGGACCTTCCCTTTATGAGCACGGCTACATTGAACTGGATGGAAAACACGGACAATTTTTCATTGCCGCTTCGACCATCTTTTCATCCAATGCGATGGTACCAACCCGGGCGGGCTTAAACCCTACCACCTAGTAGGGGAAGGGGACCTACAGTTTTACATGGACTCCGAACCATGGAGCACCTCGCATTCGTGACGAAATGCACTTATCTAACTCGGAAAGAGAAATACAGTGGTGCATGTCGGTATTGGACCCAGGCCTCTGGTATGCTAGGCCAGTCCCCGCGCCACTAGGCTACGAGCCGCTCGAATTTTAAGGTGGCCCAACCCGGCGGAACTATCTCATTCGCGGGCACGGTACAAAATCGTGCTGTTGCGCTCTGGGACCTTCTCTGTTTCAAAGAAAAAGACAGGCTCCATGATGAGAAAGATGCAACATGTCCACAAAAAAGACAATGTGCATAGTGTATGATTTGGTAAGATTTACGAAAATTTTAATTACCAAACGACTTTATAGCTAAAAGTAAACCTGGACCGCTGTATGAAAAAATCTAACAAAAACCAAATAGATTATAAATCTTGATTAAATAAGCTATGTCTGATGACTAATCTTTTTAATATGTTCTTACTTTATCATTGCGTAATCCACCTCCAAAGTTTTGTATAAAACGCGCGAAAAAATCGAACTTTCGGACCTTATAACTTAGAAATCAGAAACACAATTTTACAATGCCAACGGTCATCAGACATCTAGTTCGATCAAATAAACCTATTTTGAGCAAATTTTTGGATCTCTAACAATAAATATGGGCGTGATCTTCTTTCCCCGTTTATATGGGGAGTTGAGCGGGATGGCCCACCTTAAATGAGATACATTCGAATAATATCTTACCATGAAAGATGTAACCTAAGCTGAATAACAGATGAATCAGCGATATCATTCGATATTCTGCCTACACATAAAATGATTATATCTCGTATAAGCTCTTATAAAAATCCTCTATGACGATCACAGAACATTGAATTCTTTTTCATCTAAGACTTGACCACAATTTTTCGCGGATTGGTTGCTGTTTAGGATTTTTTTTAGCAGGACTTCAAAACTGTGTTTGACTATAGTAAGTCAAACATTGCAAATGTCATATTTTAATTGAAACAGGGTCGATCTGCTGAACGCATCAGACTTCAGCTTGTCATCTCTTTCACTCTTGCCATAGCTTCATATGAGGTACGTTTATTTTATGTTCGCTCTATGTTCGGAGAAGTCACTGCGCTCCTACGCAGTGACTTCTCCGAACTCCTTGTTTAAATCGGCACAGAACATAAATATTCAAACGGATGCAAAAGTCTGTGCATGCGTCGCTCTTTGCGTTATAAAAAAGATATGTGTTGTTAAATACTCTTTGGTTATATGTTTGTATATTTCTTTCCTTGCATGCAAGCCCTAAAATAATAATCAATAATAATGAAATGAAATAAGTGTGTAACAGGTGACACGATGAGTGAGGAATCGGATCTTCTGTTTTTCGATACCTTTTCTCACGAGACCAGCGAGGTATGTATTATTTACGGCAATATTTCATCTGAATTTCTGATCTTGGAGATTATCTTACTATTTACTCTAGTTTGTTAAATCGAAAAGCAGAAAATCAACATCCTTCGCCTTTTCTGTGCAATGCTATTAATTTGAGATAAGAACAGTGTCATCTAGTAACCCGATTGATTTAATTTGAGTCGATCACGGCACACACACGATTGCATTTTTCAAATACATTACGCTTCATTTTGATAAAATGGGTACGTTTAAGCACATTTGATAGCCACAAGTTGTTGTCACCATACTGGAATGCGCTTGCTATAAGCTGGCAAAAAGCTGAATGTTAGCAATGAGTAAGATAGTGGTCTCAGGTCCATAGATCTATCGTCCGCACAATCCTCTCGCGAGCGAATGAAACTATATGCCGTTTCATTACGGTTGAATCATTTTGTTGAATCGAAGCGATTCCGTTACACCATGGACCAATTAATAAAGGGATACACACAATTTCGCATTGAAGTTATATATATCCATTTTGAAATGCTAACACAAAACTATTTTGAGTCAATACAATTATGTATCAGTAATGGCGGGGGCTCAGTACACCTGCATTATTTGGTTTTAGGTGTTTGTCAGAATCTCGTACAAGAATTTTATTCATTTGTTATGGTTGAGGTTTCTCTTCGACCATTATACTCTTAATTTTTCTGTAGGTGGTAGCATTAAAAGGGTTATTGTTAGCAATGAATTTTGAGCGGCTCGTAGCCTAGTGGCGCGGGGACTGGCCTAGCGTACCAGAGGCCCGGGTTCGATACCAACTTGCACCACTGTCTTTCTCTTTCAGAGTTCGATAAGTGCATTTCGTCACGAATGCGAGCTGCTCCATGGTTCGGAATCCATGTAAAACTGTAGGTCCCCTTCCCCTACTAGGTGGTAGGGTTTAAGCCCGCCCGGGTTGGTACCATCGCATTGGATGAAAAGATGGTCGAAGCTGCAATGAAAAATTGTCCGTGTTTTCCATCCAGTTCAATGTAGCCGTGCCTCATAAAGGGAAGGTCCTGGCATGGCACCTAATTCCTTCGGGAATGTGGTGTATTGGGCTAATATCATAACGGTAGTTGTGTGGTATTAGCCATCCATGTCAGGTCGCATAAAAAAAAAAAAAGAGAATTAAAAATATATTCCCCCCCCCTTATTTTTTGCCCGTTTTTGCCCGAGGTAATCAAATCATCTTTAAGAAAGAATTTATCCAAGACTGTGTGTCTAATACAGGAAAATAAAGTAATTTTTTTACCTAATTGTACAATTTATCTTTGATTTTCCTGTTTCAGTTTTGCTATTTTTTTTCGTGCAATGAAATACATGGCTAATACCACACCCACTGTCATGATAGGTATTTATTTTTATTTATTTATATAAGTTGATTGCACTCAAAAAAACTCAGGCAAAGGTACAACTTAATGCCAGAGGCATTTTCTACCAGTCCAACTTTGGGTATCGTGAGCAGTAGTGCAAGTAGTAACTATGGAGAAATAGCTTTAGAGGAAACATAATTCCTACACAATATTCAACAAATACACATTATACTTTAACTTAAATATATAACTTAAATAACTGTACATAAATATAACTACATAAATATCAATAAATAAATACTAAATACTAATATATATTAGGTTGGGGAAAAAGTTTCTTCGCATTTTTTAAGAAAATTCAAAACATTTTTTAATATGGTTTATTTACATTTAACTAAAGTATGTAGGTACCATTTTGTTCGATAACTTTTTGCCATCTTGTAGGTAGGGACATGATCCCATTGCTATAGAAATATTGGGACTTCTGATCAATATACCGCGACAAGTGGTTTTGGCAGTCCTCTCGTGATGTTAACCTGACACTGCCTAAAGAATTCTGAAGAGACCTAAACAGGTGGAAATCTGAAGGTGCAAGGTCAGGACTATACGGCGGATGCATTAACACCTCCCAGCCAAACTCTCTTAGTTTTTGCTGAGTGGCTAAAGATGTGTGAGGTCTAGCGTTATCATGATGAAAAACCACACCCCTTCTGTTGATTAATTCCGGCCGCTTTCTCTCAACTTCTTGCTTTAATCTCATCAGTTGTTCGCAGTAGAGTTCAGAATCGATGGTCCTGCCTGGTGGTAACAGCTCATAATGAATAATGCCCTTCCAATCCCACCGCACACACAGCATCACCTTGTTGCGAGTTAACCCGGGTTTCGCCACAGTCTGTGAAGCTTGACCGGCCTTTGACCACGACCTTTTTCGCACGTTCTTGTCGTACGTGATCCATTTTTCATCACCAGTTATCAGCTTCTTCAAAAATGGTTCGGTTTCATTACGTCGTAATAAAGAATCACAAATGAGTACACGGTTCATTAGGTTTCTTTCAGTGAGCTCGTGAGGTACCCAAATATCGAGCTTTTTTGTGTACCCAGTTTTTTTCAAATGCGCCAAAACTGTTTTGTGGTCAATTCCTAGTTCTTCAGCTACATCGTAACTACTGATATGCCGATCTTGCTCCACTTTTTCAAAAATGGCATCCATTTTATCCGTAATAGGGCGACCAGAGCGACGTGCATCTTTGACATCAAAATTTCCGGATTGAAAACGCTTAAACCAAATTTGTGCTACTCTCACAGACACTGCACTAGGTCCATAAACATCGCAAATTTTTTTCGCGGCTTGCGTTGCATTTTTACCTTTTTTGTAGTAAAATTTTAAAATGTATCGAATTTCTTCATTAGATTCACTCATTTTGACAGTACGAAAAACAAATGAGAATCACACATTTTCCTAATTTGAATTTGGAATTATGTTCTTTAAAATTTAAACTTTCAATGATACCAAAACCAGCCAGATACAAATAGTATAGCCAAAGAGATTTTATTACAAGTTCATACATACTATAATGCGAAAAGACTTTTTCCCCGACCTATTATATTATAAAAACAAATAAAAGATATAAAACATATAAAAATATAATTAAAAGGAAAAAAATATTGGCAAAAGAAATAAAGAATAAAAATAAATACTGACAAACTTAAAGAAGTATGAGGGAGAAAATTAAAGAAATCATAAAGATAGAAAATAAGCTTTAAGATCTTTTTTAAAAACATTAATAGAGGGGGAATTTCGTTAATGGGGAGGTAGCTGATTCCACTGCCTCGCAGCGTGCACTGTGAGGGAGTCTGAATACGTGGAGGATGTGTGCGAGGGAATGGACAGTACCGAAGAGCCGGTCGATCTAAGTGGGAGACCACGTGAGCAAAGATATTAAAACCGATTTCGAAGGTACGAAGGAGCATTGGGATCATTAAGGATAAGGGAAGGTATTTGGCCATCACACCACATTCCTGAAGAAATTAGGTGACAGCACGGAAAAAATATCATTACCACTTTGACCATATTTTTATCCTATATGATTGTTACCAACCCTAGGACTTAACACTATTACCTTTTTTTTTTTTTTTTTTTGTGACTGGACATGGATGGCTAATACCACACGTTCTGTCATGGTATTAGCCCAACACACCACATGGGAACTAGGTGCCATGCCAGGACCTTCCTTATATTGCACGGCTACATTGAACTGGATGGAAAACACGGACAATTTTCATTGCCGCTTCGACCATCGTTCATCCAATGCGATGGTACCAACCCGGGCGGGATAAACCCTACCACCTAGTTAAGGAAGGGGACCTACAGCTTAACGTGAAATCCGAACCACGGCCAGCCTCTCTCAACGGTCGAATGGTCACCCATCCAAGACCTGACCGGACCCAGCGTTGCTTAACTTCGGAGAGCGATCGCCGAAGTGTCGCGCCACTGGGCCACTGAGGCTGACGAGCCTAGTAGGGGAAGGCTACCTTCGGAATAATGGAATGGCGCATTTGTCGCGAAATGCACATATCCAACACAAAAAGAGAAAGAGAGTTGTGTATGAAAGGGGTGCGGGGGGGTTGGACCCATGGCCTCTCACATGAGAAGCGAGGGCCCACATCCAGAACGGTCCATTGAGATGAAATAAAAATTATATGTACCTTGCAAAAGCCTATCCTCTCCAAAAAACATTTTTTTCCATTTCGAACTTCAAATAAAGTATTTGTAAATTTCGAACTTTCACAAATAATGTTGAACTCTTCTACAACTGGTGCTAAATGTTACTAGCTAGCTAGTAGCTAGCTAGGCCCGTAGCCTAATGGTGCCGGGACTGGCCTAGCGTACCAGAGGTCTGGGTTCAAATCCTCGCCCCGATATGCACCACTTCTTTTTCGTTCTGAGTTCGATAAGTCCATTTCGTCACAAATGCAAGCTGCTCCATGGTTCGGAATCCATGTAAAACTGCAGGTCCTCTTCCCCTGCTAGGTGGTAGGGCTTAAGCTTGCCCGGGTCTTACCCATCGCCTTGGATGAAAAGATGGACGAAGCGGCAAAAAAAAATTGTAAGTGTTTTCCAACCAGTTCAATGTAGCCGTGCTCATAACTCCTGCTATGGAACCTATCTCCTTCCAGAAAGTGGTGTATTGGGCTAATATCATAACGGTAGTTGTGTGGTATTAGCCATCCAGGTCATATTAATGTCATTCTGACTTGGTTGGAATATTCTGCACCCTACTACTAAGTTATGAACTAGTCTGCTTAAAGACATTCTCATTTAACTGCAGAGGTGCAAACACTACTGTACAGCAGCGGATGGTTTCAGGAGCTGAACCTGGACCTGGTGCAGTTCCCCAAGTCGGTGTTCGTCTCCGAGATCCGCATCATCCCGCTGGGCGCGCGCGTGCAGGGCGACTTCCCCGGCGGCGTCCGCCTCGGCGCCACCAACCCCACGCAGTTCCATATCGACTTCTTCGTGAACGACCTGAGCAAGCCGGGCGCGAGCACGTTCGAAGCGCTCGGCGAGCTCGACTACTGTCAGAACGGTGCGATCCACGTGGAGTGCGCCACGTCGCCCGACCAGCCGCGTATCCCGACTGACGGGCTCGTGTTGCGAGGTGTGTCTCGTGATACTATTATCTTTTCGTCATAGGCTGATCCCCGTTAGGGCTCATACCCAAACTACGAGACCGTTTTAGGGGGGGGGGGGGGTTTCCACAAAATACCACACTTAGTCACAAGAAGGGGGGTAATTCACGTAGCCTCACGGTGAATAATATTCTTCATAAATGCGAGTAAGAAGGCCTTTTGTTATAATTTTAATTGTTTTGGTTTTTTGGTTGGGTTTATTGATTTATAGAGTAATTTAGAAGCGTTTGTTTGAAATGAATCTTGATTGCTTGGAGATAGATTTGCAAGAAAGAAAATAAGCTAGCAAAATGACCAGCTTAGGCGCAAATTTTAAATAGAATATGAATATGAAGGAAAAAGGATATGGAGGTTGTGGCCCAGGATCCAACAGAACCTACCTATCTATACAGGTGAGCTTAGTTTTAATTTCCTGCCTATTCGCTTCCTTGTACCATTAATAAGTTCTGAAATATTGATGAAATAGGCCAAAAATAGCCATTTTTTATAAAGAAATCACTATTTTATAGTATTTGAAATATTACGTGAAAATAGATAACCCCCTCCCATCCCTCTCTGGGGCTCTAACCACATTACAAAGGGGGGAGGGGGTCAAAAAGTGGCTAAAATTGGTCACGTTGTATAGGTACGAGCCGTAACAGATAACACTGCAGGAGCTTCTTCACACTGGCGGCGCAACTACTTCTACACAAATGACAGATTATACCGGTGTTGGAATACCTTAAACAAAATACAGCACCTAGCCATCCGTCTTGTTGGGGACCCGAAACCTATTGATGGCCTCTGAGCCGCAGACAGTTTCTATGGTCACACAATCTACCTATCCAAACTTGTCGGAGAGAATCCGACAATCCGTTTTTAGTTGACATAAGGATTTTGTGAACCCACTGTTTCTCTGCCACACTGCAGTATTAACCATGTATGGACCAAACATACTATGTCTACCGTGAACATATTGGCCTAAGCTGCTCGATCATCTATCAAATAATAATGACAATAAATAATCTCAATAGCTCTGCCATAGTTCACTTATCAGCTAGGTGATTCACGAGGTGACGTATATTTAGCGGCTCGCAGGACCTATAGTCCCTCGGTGCAACCACCTATACTAGCATGTTAGAATGAGCTTAGAATGAAAGCTTATGGATGTCTGAATGTTTGTAACAACCGTGAAAGACAACGGTTATTAAACACTGTCTATTGCAAATACATCACGTCACATTTACCATTTAAGTATTCTTTCTTTTTGACCAAATATTATTAATAGTAAAATATAAATAAATAATTCCTTTGAGAATGCAGTCTGTGGGCTAATATCATGACTGTGGTCGGTCATTGGAATCACATGTTCATGATTTCTGTGTGCTTGATGAATAATAACGATTTTTTTCTGTAATTTTCAGGATGGTACACGACCATAACACTTGCAGTGTATGGACAACTGACGCAGACAACACCTGAAGCATCTATCGCTAGCCAGCCTCAGAGCATCAGACCCCCTCTGACACGGGAGGTGGGCCCCATTGCACCCGCCGTCGCGCCCCCTGGTCCAGACTGGAACCAGGAAGCATCCAATCCCATACCGACTTACACGGGCAATGTTGCGGTCGTTAACCCTGAAATATACGGCCCTGCCAACGCCTACCAAGCAGACAACTATGATCCCCTTTACAGGAATGACTACTACGAAGAGGAGCCGCCAAAAGATCCCAGGGCATACCACCACCTCGAAGAAACAGGCAATGTCTTGTGGGAGAAGGATCGTCGGGAGCTCAGCTGCGAAAGAGAACCCGAGCGCATCCGTCACAGCCCTGGAAAGGATATGGATCGAGAGCGGATGCGATCGTTAGACAGGGAACGCCGCGATGGGCGAAGCAGAATTCGATCCAGATCAATAGATAGGGATCGTGGACGCAGCAGAGATTCTTCAAGACACAGAGATCGGAGTAGGGAACATGACCGCGGCCATTCCAGGTCTAGAAGTATTGACCGAGAATATATGATGAAGGGAGACTATAGGCCTTTAAGCAGGTCGCGCTCTAGAAGTCGTGCTAGGAGCCGAGCCCTTTCTGATGACCGCGATTGGGACCGGGGCTCATATAAAAAGGACGATTACAGGCGTCGCCGTGACACCTCATACGATCGCTCTAGAGCAGGGTCTTATGACAAAAGGTCAACATCTTACGAGCGCCGGGGGTCCCCATATGACAAAAGGGCAACTTCCTATGAGAGGAAAATGTCCTACGAGAAAGGAGGTGCTCCATATGAACAATCGAGTTCATATGAGAAACCATACGAAAAGCGGTTATCTCCTTACGACAAGAGAGCTACATCTTACGAACGAAGAGGATCCTCATATGATAAACAAATGCCATATGAGAAGAGGCCTTATGATAAGAGACATTCACCCTACAGCAGGGTAAGAGATTCTAACTACGATAGCCGGTCTTCAAGTAGGGATGATCCTAGAAAACGGCCACGGACTCCACCTGTAGATGTTTTACGAAGACCAAGAACACCTCCACGCGATGTGGACAATATGAGTCCAGCTCGATCCGTGCTTTCGGACGAGGGACCGATTGAATATGATCACAGCGGTAAACCTATACCAAAGGGTGAATATTATCAAGGTTACCGTCATAAGATGCCAATCCGTAGTCCATCCGTTGAACCTAATAACCCTACAAAACTTTTCGGAGACCCTCATCACCCCACATTGGTGTCTCTGAAAGTGATCGATATCCCTACTTCACCGAAAAAGCAAGTCGAATCACCTAATCAGATACAAGAGGAAGATCGATCTATTGATGCTGAGCCATTCGAGCCTATCTTGTCTGATGAGGACATCTGTGACGACTTTGATGGTCCCCCCTACGCTGACACAGATTACGATATGAGTGAATATTGTGGAGTCGATGACATCATCAAGTATTACAATCCCTTTAAGTCTGACTGGACTCAGTACATAAACGTAAACAAACCTCAGATATTGTCAAAATTAGACACAGATGACAAAAAACATGTAATGAATGTGACGTTTGGTGAACTATGTACTATGAGTACAGATTTATCAAAACTTTATGAATTGACAAAGAAACGAGAGCACAGGTTTGTTTGGAATACGTTCGTGGAACTCGATACGGCAGGCAAGGAGGATTGGGTACATCAGTGTGAACAGTTACCTGTTTATGTAACTAACATTAGTAAAAATAGTGATATAATGTTACGGATAGTGGGCAACCATGAGAAAAATGAAAGTGGTCAAGATGAATTTGCAGAACTATTTCAAATGATGCTGACGTTTTGTAGAATAGGCCTAAATTTTGACTATGCCCTCTCTCAGTCACAGCCAACATACAAGATTAGGCACATGAAGTGTGGTGTGCGGCTAGCTGAAGCTTTAGTTTCACATCGCAGTAATGGACATGTTATGACAGTACTCCTCGATCAGGGAATAGATATACCCATGTTGCTATTAAATATGTACTCTAAGGATTACATGGCTCTCAGCATTCGACTGATGATATTGAAGGCTTTAGATGCCTGCCTCTCCTCTAGAGAATCTGTGGAACATTTTTTGGCAGATGCAGTATACCCAAACTTACAGAAATCGCAAAAGCAGAATGAATCCTCTCTATCTAATGGGTATCAAGTACTTATCACCATAATGCAGAGTAACCCACTAGCCAGAATAAAGTTTTCTGTAAACTCTCTTATTAAAAAATTAAATACCTTTGAACTTCTGGAAAAATTGTATAATATAATATTAAACTTTAACAAAACTGCAGCAGAAAATCGTCAAGCTGTAGATGCAGAGCTAACGGATGCAGATACTGAATTCATAATCAATGCTCTGGAGGAAATCATCCACATGTACCGCTCCCACTGCTTCCATATCGCTCAGCCGAAGAGGTTTCTTCCTGTATCAGCCCAGTTTGAAATTAACAAAGACTGTACCAACGAACCGCTCTTAGAGTTCTTTAAGACGCATCACCTCCTGGAGGTTTGTCTCTACCTCCTGACCTGCCCCTCTACCTGCAGCCACCTCGTCCTCATCAGTCCCGTTTACGAGTTGCTTACCGAACTAATCCACTCGCACGAAGGCCTTCTCTTTCTCTACAAGAACATAGGAACATGTGAGATACTATTCAAGTGCCTAATGCACCCCTTCGGTCAGCAGAACCCAGATGAATATATTTTTGGACACGATCTCAGCAACTACAATGAACTTCAACTCCTAGGCTTAGAGCTTGCATACAGGCTGAAGACTCTGTACTACGTTGAAGCCATTTCGGATCTTCAGGCCGGGCAACCCGATGAAAACGAACTGGTTGACCGGTTGCAGTCTCTATACTGCTTGCGATTAGGCGGTGTGGGCAAGCTAGCTGTCCCAGATGTGCTCCGAATGGGAGACAATCTTGAATGTCTTTTGAACATATTCGAAGGAGATGCTCAAATCAAAGTCAAAACCGAGCCGACTGTCAAGCAAAAGTCTCCAGCAAAAAGCTATGCTATAGATCTCACAGCATCGGTCGTCCAATTCTCTGCAGATGTGCCTTTCCTCAAAAAATTCGGAAAGAGGATCTTGATGGTTGCCAATGAACAAGAACGCTTCGAGCCGAGCATTGCTAATCTTCTGCAAGAAATCATTCCTTATCTAAAACCACTGGAAAAAGAAAATCTACTTGTTGGTGACGATGTCACTGAATGTGTTGAGATTCTAACGACCGCAATCGAAGCGGCTCCCTCGCTTCCAGGGGAGATGATTACTTGCCTCCGAGTGCTAAAGGAATTTGGAGTGTCGGATTACACCTCTCGAACCCCGGGGAGCAGCGACACCGTCTGCGAGGATTATGTGGAACTAAAGCAACGCTATAGTGTCCTCCAACTGTTTTCCCTCGACGGAACAGCTCATCTTGTATCCATACTGGATAAGCTGTGTACGCACTTTGACCAACCTGGACTGCATACTTCAACGTTTGCATCGATTCGGGGCCTACAAGTAGCGCAAGTGATGGTTCCATGTCTGCGCCTGCTAGACGAGATGCTAGCTCAAGTAGTACGCTGTCGGGGGCCTCGATTTCGTGACACTACCGCGGCACCTATTCTTCTAAAAGCTTACGGAGTTGCGAAATCCTTTCCTCCAGGTTGTATCGGATACCGGACTGCTAATATTGCTGCCGAGGCAGCTATTCGCGTTCTATTAGCTTACGCTCAGCCGGGAACCGATGACGGTGCCGCAGGGGATTCTATCAGACGAGGCCCATGGACAACGCTCTGCTCTGAGGTTATCTCCTACACGATGACAGCTCCATATACTTTCGTCACGGGACTGCTCGCATTCTCCGAACTTCTGCCACTTCCTCTTCCGATGCAAAGTCGTGCGCCGCCTGAGCCTCAAGAACTCTGCGATGCGGCCAACGTGCGGCGCATGTGGTCAGCCCATCTTCATTCGCTTACCAACGATCTAACAGACATGATTCAGACGATCTGCGTGTCCTCGTACCGGCCGGTCCTGCACATGCTTCGTCGCGTGTGCGTTCAGATCGCCGACCTCGCTCCGAACACGGCCGCTACGGTCGCGAGGGCGGCCGTCGGAGCCGTAGTGCGGGAGCTGGCGCCCGGGAGAGCGGCCAGCGCGACCGCCGCGCGCGTCATTGGCTTCCTCGCTTGCCTCGTGACCCACGCGCCGGTCAAGGTCGCCGTCCTGCATGCGATGTCGAATGCCGCCTCGAAGCCCAGCGAACTCGCGGCCGCCCTCTGCGGAGTCTTGAGCGGCGGTCACGCGTCGCCGGAGCATTCGGCGGCGCGGGAGTGCGCCGCGCACACGCTGGCCGGTCTCTGCGACGCTGAGGTCACGCTGTCGCCGTCGGGCGCGCCGTTGGAGTCGATGCTGGCGAACTCGCTGCCCGGGAAGGAGACTCTCGGGGCGATGCTCGAGGCAGTGGCGGACTGTTTGCGATCGCCGACGAAGAACTGTGCGGTGGTGACGTCGGTGCTGCGCGCCCTGTTCGTGATCACGGAGCACGACTACGGGTTCCAGCAGTTCAGGCGGGTGGTGTCGAAGCGGAGGGAGGCGTTCGCGAGTTTCTTCCGCTGGACGGCGGAGTGTTGCTCCGAGGAGCGCATCGAGTGCCTGAGTATCTACCTGGAGCTGACGCGGGCGCTGCGCTCGGCGCCGGAGGAGCCGGAGGCGGATGCGGACGGGGGCGCGTGTCGCCGCAGCTGCCTCACGCTAACCGAGCTCGCCGACCTCGTCGGCTACACCCTGGGCGACGTCAACCACATTGCACTAACACTTGATGCTGTTTTAAAGGTAAGGAAACCACTTGACATAAAATTATTTTCAATGGACCGTTCAAAGAAATTTTAAAAAATATTTTTTTCATTTACTCTTTTAGTAAACATAGTCAAAACACATAGTTTTGAGTACAAACTATTTTTTGTAGGGGACTTTTTAAAGCAGAGAAATAAACCCCACCTATCTTTACCCTAGGTCCATTACACATATCTCCAATTCGTGGCTGATTTAGTCATTTTTCTCTAAAATTTTAATTAATTTCTTATGTTGATTGATTTCTACTCTTGAAAAACTGTTTAATTTAGTTTGTAACCCTCAGTGTATTCATTCTGCATGTAATTGGTCAGTGGGTGCAACGACCCACATTTGTATGGGATTTTCAATGATGTCCAGCGGAATAATTGGGAATTGGGCTAAAGCTGGTTTATGACCATTACAGTTTGTTTTAAATAAACAAAGCAATGGTCATCCTGAGAAGGGAAATTGATGTACTGCAAAGATATATTTGCAACATTAATTTGCAGGGAAAAAATGCCGATGAAGATGCAATAGTCAATGCCCAAATACTCGCCGAGTCCCTTCAGAAGAACCCAGAGATGGAGCCCGCAGAGACCTCCACGCCGGAAGTGATCCTGCCTCTTCCGGACACCCTGGTGGCGCAGTTCGCTGCGAGGACTATTTACACTATCGGCGACCCCAACGACGAGAGGCTGACTGCTGGCTACTGGCTCAATATTCCGTCAGCCGAGGAGGAGGCGCAAGATGGAGATTTGGTGAGTATTGCTTGAATTGCTTGTGAATTATCTGGTAATCAGAAAAAATCCTAGAATTGTTTCATACTCCATTTTCTTGCAAACATTCTAAGGTTGCAATAATTTTCACACTGACTGTACAGCAATGAAGGTTACAATACCTTGCATATTTTTATGTAACTGGTCTACTATGGCTAAATATCATACCTACCGTCATGATATTAGCCCGGCAAAATTGACCTGCCGCTGCCGAGCAGCGATTTCCCAGAGCTCTAATTGGTTTTCTGAATAGTGGCAATTTACTAAGTTTTTGAGAAATGTAAATAAAAATCAGTTGTTATCATTAATAAGTTTTCAGTGCAATAAAAAATGTATTAGTCAATAATTAAAACATCATAAATGAACACATGCCTAATATTTGAATTTAACGTCTTAGCGACATAAGTGACATGGCTGTCCACTGCCACTCAAAGAAATCGTGCCACACAAAAGTATCGTTTGTGAGGGTGTCTCGCAATAGCTGCCCTACAACACTACTCACTACACGAAAACAATTATTTCTCCTTTTTAAACGTTAATATACGTATAGCGAGGTGGCTGAAAAACAGCGCCGCCTCTGAAGTGTACTGTTTCACAGGCGATACTGACTGAGCCTCCTTACCCATTCACATTATAACAACAATATGTTAAAATTTTAAGATTGCACATCACATGCTTATCGTTTTTGATTGTTTTTCTGTTTATTTATACATTTATAATTGTTAGTTATTGTTTAAATAGTTTAATGTGCAATTGTACTACTGTTATTAGTTTTTATGCTCTTCGCAGACGACACAAAATTCTTTGCCAACCCCACGATCAGTCACCAAGAAGTACAAGATAACCTCAATCGCATTGTCCAATGGACAAAGGACTGGCTCTTACTTAACGCCGGGAAGTGCTCCGTCTTGCATGTGGGTCCTAGAAATCCTCAACTTCATTATATCGTAGACGGAACGCCAGTGAATCCAGTGACCTCACAAAAGGATCTTGGTATTATTTTGACCAGCAACCTAAAATGGGAAACACATCTGATTGAAATCGTTAAAAGGGCAAACACTCTCTTATACATAATAAGGAAGGCCTTTTCCTATATCACTGCAAATTTATTTCTCAAGTTATACAAAACCAATGTTCGCCCAGTCCTGGAATATGGCTACCAAATCTGGAGCCCCTACTTCCAAAAAGATATTTGTCTACTGGAAAGAGTGCAGAGGCGGGCAACAAAGATGGTGGCCTCCATAAGAAATAAATCGTATGAGAGCCGTCTAGAGGACTTGGGCCTCACCACGCTGGAGGAACGAAGACGTAGAGGCGATCTCATTGAAACATTTAAAATTTTATCAGAACTCTATGATGTGGCAGATCTCAAACTGATGTACACAATGAATACCAATGATTACCTACGTGGACACTCACTAAAACTGAACCGAACCTCAAGCAATTCAAACCCGAGGAAACACTTTATAACCAATCGTGTGGTTGAGTCGTGGAACAGGCTCCCGGAGGAAGTAATTAGTGCCGCTTCAGTGAACAGCTTTAAAAACAGACTTGACACTTATACAAAAAATCATAAACTTTAGACTTTTTACGGGAATAAAAAAAAAACAAAAAAAACAAGTGCACCCCCAGTTACCAACTCAGATGTACACGCATCAGCTTTAAGCTGCTAGTGTATCGAGACAATAATAATAATTGTTTATTTTTTGTTGTTTTTTGAATAAACAAATTTTCTTTTTTTTTTCCTTAACTGTCAAAGTGACATTTCTTAATTGATTAGTTTCTTGTCTCATACGTGCTGCGCGCGCCCGTCAGGTGGCGTGCGACGTCGCCGCGCTGGCGGAGGGCGAGGCGGCGTGCGGCGGCGCGGAGGCGCTGGCGGCGGCCGTGCGGCGGCTGCTGGGCGCGCCGGGCGCCGCGCGCGACGTCGCGCCCTCGCCGCACGCTGACCGCCGCCTCCGCGACAAGCGGCCCTTCGGTCCGTTGACACCTTCTCATTTCATTTCATGTATTCACACTTTTTAGGGTTCCGTACCCGAAGGGTGCCAAACGGATTACTAAGCATCCGCTGTCCGTCCGTCCATCCGTCCGTCAGTCTCTTAGACAGCAAGGCCTGTATCTCATGAACCGTAACAGGTAGACAGCTGATTTTTTTCACAGAGTGTATTTCTGTTGCCGTTATAACGAAAAATAGTAAAAATAGAAAATAAATAAAAATTAAAGGGGGTCGGCATTCGTTCATGTGCGTCGGACTCGCACGTCTAAGTTATGTCAAAAACGGATAGATCCGTGGATTCAATCAACTCAGTAAAAAAAATCCGCGAAGAAACTTTACGAGTTTTCCGCCGACAGTAATGAAATACATGATTAGATCTAAATGCCAAAAAATTTTACAGTTTAAGGCAAAGAACAAAAGCAAAAGAAACAGCAACCCTCAGTGCAAATGGATTAGAAATATAACTTACTTTATATGGACAATAATATGTATAGTATTAATAGTATACTGTGATGAAGGCTACACGAGAGAGAGGGAAAGGAAGTGTTGTGTGGGCGTGTGGCGTTGTGGTGGTGTTATGTTGGCGAGTAAGGAAAATGGGTGTTGTTGTCGGCGAGTGGCTGCCGACGCTTGAATGCACTTGACACGAGACCGTTGTGCTCAGTAACCCGACCGGCCCAGCTCTTCCACAAAGCGTACCAGCCCTTTAGGGTCTTTCCACACTTGCGAGTCGCTCCTTTCGAAGCTAAAGACCCCCGTACAAAATGTCTGCAGTTGTGTACATTCCATGACTATATGTGCCGGTGTCTCCTCGGCCTCCAAGCAGGCCCTGCAGAGGGAACTGTCCGTGACTCTGATGGGTGAAGGTGTTTGTTGAGCTGGCAGTGGCCCGTGAGTAGTTGTTGTTGTTGTTGTCGACGAGTGGCTGCCGACGCTTGAACGCACTTGACACGAGGCCGTTGTGCTCAGTAACCCGACTTTTGGCTCATTTCAGCCAGCCGAGCTCTTCCACAAAGCGTAGCAGCCCTTTAGGGTCTTTCCACACTTGCGGGTCGTTCCTTTCGAAGCTAAAGACCCCCGTACAAAATGTCTGCAGTTGTCTACATTCCATGACTATATGTGCCGGTGTCTCCTCCGCCTCCAAGCAGGCCCTGCAGAGGGGACTGTCCGTGACTCCGATGGTGTGAAGGTGTTTGTTGAGCTGGCAGTGGCCCGTGAGTAGGCATACCACCGTTCTCAACTGTGGTCTGTGCAGCTGTAGAAGTTTCCTTGTTAGGTGTGGATCCGGTGCTGACACTGCTTCCCTTGATTGTCTACAGTCCGCTGTAGATGACCACCTTGCAGTGTGAGCCGACGGGCTTGGAACTTGAACCCGCCTTTTCGAGATCTTCGGCCGCATCGTTACCATGGCTCCCGCTATGTCCCTTTATCCACTGGAGTGTGAACCTATTGTTGATTGAGATGTCCTGTAGAGCCTCATGACATTGTTTATTTAGTCCAGAAGTGAATGTTTGATTGGCAAGAGCCTTCAAAACAGATGCACTGTCTGTTAGTATTTTGCTGTTGTTTTATTGCTGCGGCTGCTCTGGGTGTTTACAGAATTCAGCAGATGGGGTGGAGATTAAGGTGTTTTGAATAAAACCATCTCATATGTTGTAGTAGATCTTGTGTAATTATCTTTCGCAATGTGTTATAAAGAACTAAGTTCATGAACACCACATCGCAGTGTTTGCCATGCAAAGCCGTCTAGTGGCAAAACTTTACTTAACATGGGAATCGACTCATTCAGGGCCGGTATTTCAATCGCCCCTCAAATATAGCCCCTACACAAGCTTCACTTATGTATTAAGCCTGGCTTAACACGCAAATGCGTCTTTCATTACAAATCAAAGTGTAGCTCAGCTAAGCTCAGCTATGGTACCAGTGGCGTAGCATAGGTCACAACCACCCGGTGCGGATCCCAAATTTGCCGCCCTCTTATTTTGTGATTGATAATAAAATATGCCTTTTTACCTGCATTTTTTCCGCCACCTGTTAAATGCCGCCCCCGTCAAAGTGCCGCCCGGTGCGGACCGCACCCTCCAACCCCCCCAAGCTATGCCACTGTATGGCACTGTGTGGCATACCCCTTCCTTTTTTATATTACCTGTTACTCGGTCTTAAGACGTTTCTTGTTGTTATCTATAGAAGTTTCTTGTAAGTATACTCAGCCAAGACCATGATTTTGGTCTCAAGCAGTTGGTCCCACGTTGTCTGGTCCTTTGTACATCGCCGACTCAATTCTTGCTGGCGTCATAATAATGCGTTACGGGCGTCATACAATACAGCCACATGCCCACACAACAAATATGTTTCGTCTGTATATTTATTTCAACGTAAAATCTTTAATTACTCACTTTATTCAGAAAATGTAATAGTTTTTCAACTGAATCCTCTTCCTATTATTCCTATACAACAAAAAAATCTATTATTTTCTTGTTTTTTTTCTCACTTGGTAATTACCTAACGCTTTAGGTCTTGTCACAAAACAATTTTTTTGTGAAATTTTTGAACTTGACAACCCTACGTTTTTCAGGTAAATAAGACATGATCTTGTCCAAGAGATGCGATTGGCAAAGCATCAATGCTTTGTCGACCATATTTCTATGTTTTCTTCAATATTTCAAAGTAAAACTTGAAACATTAATTCAGACCTTTGCTTCAACAGCAAAGTAATAATAATTCAGATATATTTATTATGTAAAATGAGATTTTTATTAAATTTTATATGAAGGTGTTTAGGTCTTATCCGTCAGCTGACTTTGTTAGTCTTGTAAGTCTGTGGTTGTAACAAAAATCTTTTTTTACAGTGACACCAGCACGCACACGCGCTGGCGTGGAACTCTCAGCGGTAGGAGCGGACACGTTCCGCTCGCGACCGCCCAACACATCGCGGCCTCCCTCCCTCCACGTGGACGACTTTGTGGCGCTGGAGGGCCGCGGAGCGCAGCCCACCGGCCCCACTGGCTACAATAAGATGTCGCGGGAGGCCCAGGCCCAGCAGCAAGCTTCCAGGTGAGCTATTAGATACAATAACACATCGCTGTCTCCATCCTCCATCCGCAGTGTGTAGCCCACCGGCCTCATCGGCTACAACAAGCTCTTACGAGAGGGGCAGACGCGGCATTAGGCTGCCAGGTGAGCTAAAAGATTCTATAAAATCTCCTTCCCTGCACTAGACAACTTCTTGGCTCTGGGGGGCAGCAGTGCGCAGCCCACCGGCCCCACTGGCTACAAGCTCCTGGAAGAGACGCAGGCGCAGCAGCAAACTGCCAAGTGATGCCTGGACCCGCTTACATGTTGTGAGAAATATCTTTGTCCGATACGGCTGCAGAGAGTTGTGAGCGAATGCGTTCAAGTCAGTGACAACGAAGCTATGCATACTTTAACCTTCTAAGATTGTATTCTTATTTTATGAGGGGATTTCCATAGGACCATTTGGCAGCCGAATCCGACCCGACTTATGTCACAAAAAGAAAGAAAGCACGTCCAAAGAGAGTAGTGCATGAACGGTTTTTTTTCCGGAATCGTTTTTTTGTTTCTATTAGAGTTCTATTAGTCCCTTTTTAGGGTTCCGTACCCAAAGGATGCCAACGGAACCCTATTACTAAGTCTACGCTCTCCATGCGTTCGTCCGTCTGTCACAGGGCTGTATGTCATAAACAGTATTAACTATGCACCTGATTTTTTCACAAAGTGTGTATTTATTTTGCCGCAATAACAACAAATAGGTAAAATTAAAAAATAATATAAATGGAATAGCCCCCATACAAAAAAACGTTATTTTATCTGTTAAATCTTATGCGGTGGTACGGAACCGGAACTTGGCCGGTTTTTTCTTTGACTCTAGGAAAAATCTGCATGGACTGAGCTATTAAATACCACAACACGTCCTGGCTAACTTCCTTGCATTTTCCTCAATTTACTAATAGTGTTGAACTGATTTGTTGAAATGTATTGCTATGAGTTTTTCTCATCGTTTGAACTGCCACTATGAAATAATTTTCATCACAATTTTATTGTCTTTTGTCTTTTCATAGGGGCATGAGACGGGGTGGCGGTATAGCGATTGCCGACCGCGGCCGCTTCGCTTCTGCCACACCACAACCCTCGCCGCACTACCGCCAAATGTGAGTTGAATAGTGAATAATTTAATAGGTTTAAAAGGAATAAACTTAAGAGCATTTCTACGCTGGGGATTGTGTTTTGAAAAAACATTGAAATAATTATATTTATAATTTTTTGCTGTATATATTGTATGCAAGATCATTAAACCCTAGTGAGCATTATTTCCCTGCACCTAAGTTTGGCTGGTTAAACCACAATATATCTATCTACTTATGTTACAGTGACTTTGAAGCTAAAATGCTGATTTGGGACGTTTACCACAACACACACCACTTTGTAATATTTTTTCCGCTCCTTTTAAACATCGTCATCCTGAAACCTTCTTTATAAAAATGTTCCCGGATGATCACTAGCTAGTTTCTTTTGCGGAACAGAATGTTTCTTTGTTTTTTCGATCTTTCTTCCTGTCGAACTGGAATATTATTTATTTCCAAAATGTGAAAATTATGTGGGTATTTTAAATTGTTCATGCTAACTTATGAATGAAACAAGATTTTAGTTTTTTTATACTGGAACATGTAAACGTAAAACATTTTTTTTATCAAATAAGTTTTAATTTAAACTAATTTCTCAAAACTAAAAATGTTAGGGGATCTTCTCTCTCTCCGATAAATACTAATACCTCTGCAAATATGCAATACATTATTTGGTTTGTAATAAAAATGGCCAATCCAAACCATATAAAAAGTATTGTATGGAATATTAATTGCCTTCTCTTTTAAATAATGGTTTAGAAACTGCACAAGTGATAACCCTAGAATGTTTGTATGAGTAATTGAAGTTCAGGGTTATCAATGTGTTACTGTTTGCAACATACTAACTATCGCTGTGCAGGCGCGGCCGTGGGGCGTGGGAGGGTGGCGGTCCTCACTTCGGCCACTTCCCTCCAAATACGCAGTACATGATGGGTAAATATAACTTTCTTCTCAAATTTATTTACATGCTATACATTAATTGTCTCTGAAAATGTTGTGTACCTCTTCCTATTTCTTCGAGTTTTCGAGATTCTGAAATGCTAAGTCCTACATTAACTACTACATTTTGCTATCATTCTCTACAATAGCTCAGCCATTCATTGAAAAGTCTCACCGGCACATAATTATTTTCGGGATACTAAGTTCATGTTGTTTTCTCCTGCACTCTGTCTCATGTATGTTAGAGTTCTCTTTTTTTGTCCGTCTTGCTAGCCAAACTACTATTTGATAATTGTCGCAATGTTTTGGTAAAAAAAAACCAGTCAGCACCACCTGTGTCCATGGCAATGGGTTCAATATTTGCGGGGCATCTATTTCATTCTTTCTGACATTGAAAAATACATTTTCTTTGAGAATATGGGTTACTTCATAGTTTTCAATTCATGTTAAAAATTTAGGTCCCCTTTAATACTTACTAAGAGTATTAAGCACACTAAGCTCAGGATCATCGCCATTCAATAAAAGTGATGGCATAATTTTGGATTGATCGAATTGTGGCATTTTTTCTTATTTTATATTCAGTGCAATGCAGCCGTAAATGTTTATTCAAGACGATCTTTGCGTTGTGCCTTGTTCTTGAGGGAATGCAGTGTGATGGGTTAAATGCAATGACTAGCCTCTGTTTTCACAACCTCCAGCTACCTGAAATTGGATAAGTAACTTTTGGTTACATTGCATATTTACATGGTGTTACCGAAAGGTAACTTTGTGATTTCATTATGAAATGGAAACGGGCATTGGTGTGACAATAGCTTAGCGTACTTGTACTTTGTGTGCGCGTATACATTATCAAATATGGTGTTTTGCAGGCGGCATGGGGTGGGGCGGCGCGCGGCCGCAGCGCGGGCACCGGCACCGCGCGTTCATGCGCTGACCCACACTCTGCCCGCCCCCCATCGCCACCACCACCACATTGCTGACATCCTCCGATTGTAGGGATCCCACATCTTAAGAACGGCCCGTAAGCTATGCTCCCCATACAAACGTAGTTTACTAATCATTTGGAAACCGCTATTCCAATTGAATTGATATTTAATATCTAATATCAGGTAACAAATATCTGTGTCTGCATGCTTTTGTTTTTTGAAAAATCCAAACCAAATGAAATGAAAGCAAAAAGAAAATCTTTATACGAATTTTGTTTTCTCTGTGGTTTGACCCAGAATACATTTACTGAAAAAACAAAGGCATGCAGACACAGATATTTGTAGCCTTATATTAGATACCAAATATCAAGTATGTTGGAATAGTGGTTTTCAAATTATTAGTAAACTACGTTTGTATGGGAGGCGAAATTTTCTGATGCTTACGGGCCGACCTTAAGGACCTCCAATACGTACTATAAGTGAATCTCTAGTGAAAGTACAATATAACACGACAGCGCTAAACTATAGAAAGAACATTTTGAATAGCAAGTGATGAAGTGTATTTACAAAATTTAAGTCTTTACAAGAGCACGCTAATAACACCGCCAAACCCCAAATCATACAGTATTTCTTCCATCATAACCTCTGATGTTTAGTTCCCTACTCAAAATTTTACTTTTTACATCCCTATTCTAAATGTATGCTTGCTAAAAAACCCTTTGCATTCTTAGTATTTGTTGAACTTACGGTTTTCCGGTGCGTAATGCCTCAATGGCGGAAGGTGGTGCTTTTCGTCTGATCTACCAAGTTCTCAGGACCATGACTTTCATGGCTGCAGATTTTTGTTTCCATTTTTCTTTGCTTTTAACTTTCGATTTAGATAAACTACTGGGATATACATATAAGGTGAGTTTATAATAATCTACAAGCCTTATAGGGTTGAATCAGTATCTGATATAGAACAACTTCTAAGAATGTAGGTATGAAATTTTTTTTGTTCCATTTGAATTTTTGAGAAATTTAAACAGTACGTTGTCCCAGTATTTCAAACAACTTTTGCGAAGAAACTATGCACCTATCGGTAACGGTTTCTAAGAAAATAATTTATTAAAGTGCACTAACTCTTCAATAGCCTATTTGAAAAATAGGTCAACCATGGGGCATTGACCCTACTGTGACCCACTGACGCAAGACACAATTTACCGCCGCCGCGCGCCGCGTGCGCAGACAGGTCAGCCTAGGACGTTTGTTTTCGTTGTGAAAGCAATTAGTAGAGTAGCAGCTCTAGGTCGGTGGCGGGCATCGGACCTATGCATCGGACACGAGAGAGGTGAGTGCCGATCGGACGGAAAAGGACGGAAAATGGTTAGGTACATCGACCAAGAATAGAGAAGCTCGATATGTACATACCTACCTACATTAGAGCCGCTGCTATGGATTTGTTCAGCACGGGACGTCAAAGTGGGAACGAAACCAAACGGTTCGGGTGGGTAGGTAAGTAGCATCTCGCCCCCGCAACCCCGCGCCGCTGCGCCGCGCCGGCGCGCGCCGTTCTAACGAAGTTCGCACGCATTATTTAATTTGAATATTTAATTATTTCTTAAAAACCATTACCGATAGGTACATAGTTTCTTCGCAAAAGTTGTTTACAATACTGGGAAGAACGTACTGTTTAAATTTCTCAAAAATTTAAATGGAACAAAAAAAATTACATACCTACATTCCAAGCAAAAGTTGTTTTATTTCAGATACTGAATCAACCCTATAAGGCTTGTAGATTATTATAAACTCACCTTATATATCAGAATTTCATACTAATATGATAAAGAATTTACCAAATGGCACAACATGGCGGTAGCGACCCGGAACAAGCAGTATAATGCAGCATTTTGTGGATACAGATTTGCCAAGATTTTAGCACCTAAAATGTATTGGTTCATTTATTCCAACACGTAAAAAGTAACTACATAGAGCAATTTCGCCATGAATTGAATTTTATTTAAAACATATATTTGAGTATTAGTCAGGGGGTTTTTCTGCACTGGACATTGAACCTGTTTTTGCAACTATAGAGAGATTGACATGTTATGATAAAAGTGTATTTTTGTCGTCACTATTTGTGTATTCAGGTTCTGCCTCGGCTGATTCTAATTGCTAGCTCTGTAGAAGCACTTGGTGTGTGGCACACAGTGGTTCACTAAGAATGTGTCTTTCTCTGCTCTGTCGCATTTTCGGTAATGTGTAAACTAAATCAACAAATTGTAATATATGTGACCTTGAAACTTTTTTGTATGAATAATTCCTTTGTATGGTAGAACACTTTAATGTTAAGGAAATAATATTATATTCTAGCAACACGAATTCTGGTTGCCGCACAATATTGTAAAATATAAGAACTGTCTTAATAAAGCCAGATAAATTCACTTAAGTTTTTAATTTTGAGTCACTAATTTCGATATTAATTAAGAGCTGTATTCAGAGTGGGCGGACTGACTAACTTTAATCCGCCGGACTAAAACGGTTTTTGTATGGTTAGTTCGGTGCTAATCTTGTACTAAGTTTTTTGACAGGTGCTCTCTAAATACGACTGAGTGTTTTATGTCAGCCTGTAATTGATGGAACTAATTTAGATATATCGGGTTGCCAATTATTAGGAACAGTACCAATATGTGTATGCTTTTCAAGGTGATTAGCAAAAAATTATGATATAGATGACTTTGCTCTGTTTTTTTATTGTGACCACTTTCATGGTAATCCGCCAGTCATTCTGGGCGGACATGTTGCACCTCCATCAAAGGAGATGTCATCAGAACCGCTTCGGTTGCCTGGTGTGCTGTTCGACAGCCCAACATGTCAAACGTCAACTGCCCATGATATCATGTCGGCCCAGAACTACTTTGCACTATATACTTTTTTTACATGACTTAGAAGAATAAAACCATCTCATGTTAGCCTTTAGAGGACAGCTTGCAATTATAGAACAAAACCATTTTAAAGTGGAATTAAGTAAATAATATATGTAGTGTTTAATACCACCCGAGTTGGTCATCGCATTGGATGAGAAAGGTGGTTGAGCACCAATGAAAACATTTCAGGTAGCTGTAGTATAAAGGGGAGGTCCTGGCATGGCACCTAAGTCCTTCGGGAATGTGGTATTCTTATCAACAGTATTTTGGCACTTCAATCATTAATAAATATTTGATGACAAATAAATGTAAAGACTACTGGAATTACTTTCTTGGTTAATTTTTATACAGAAACTAGCTGCGGTACCCGGCTCCGCTCGGGTTAGCGTCGGCTAAATTATTTCATGGATAAAAAGTATCCGACATGGCTGATCCAAAATAGGGTCAAACTGGTCCAGGACAATGTATCCATCTACCAAATTTAATCAAGATCGTTCAAGATGAAATACCATGATTTAATGAGAAATATCCAATAATTCCCATTTAGAGCTTCGTTGACATTTGGTGGCTATTTAAAAAAAAAGCATTTGCCGCCAGAACCTTTCTGCACTTGCACTGCAACATTGTTTACCTAGTAAGTAAGTAACGTGTAATGTAGGTAAGTTTTGCGTGGACTCCAACCCATAGCCAGCCTCAACATCGAAAACAGTAACCCATCTCGAACCTGACAGCTCCCAGAGATCCTATACATTGATAAAATACGCACATAAATCGGGTTAGTGGTTCGCAAGTTATAAGAATTTAACACTCACTACAGTAATGAATACAGTAGGTAATGAAGCGTTATATTATGTAGCCTATAAGTTTTGAGTAGAATCAGGCTAGATGTAGATACAATCCGCATCTAAATCGAGTAATTGGTTCTCAAGGATTTTGCCCAGTAGTCCTAAAGTTGCGGGAAATACCAAGCCGTACCCGCCCCCCCCTCCCCGCACCCGCCCCCGTCGGACCGCCCGCCTAATCACGAACTAAACAAACACTAACTAACTAAACACTCTGCACAAAACACGATATACGAATTTGTTTCGTGTATCTGTTGACAAAAGCAAACTTAGTAGATTAGGTAACAGACAACTTTTTTTTTTAAAATTTGATATGACTTGAAGTCAAATCCTTTTAAGCCGTACGAATTGTTTTATTTATTTAAAATTTGGATATTAAAAAAAAAAAACACTGTTGGTAACGCGATTTTTGTTTGACTGATGTAATGACGTGGAAACTGATGCAGTTTATCTCGCGTGCCGAAACTAATACAAAAGAAACGCGAGTTTCGGAACGCGACATTAAACTCCTCCAACTATGTATTCTGTGCTCCAACGCACACACACACATTGTTTTGATAGATATGATCTTTGACGTTAGGAACACAGCTACATTACTTAGACAACTGTGAGTGCTTGTAATTTAATATGAACTCTATACCATAGCAATAAAGCTCAAATTGACTACGTTTTAGTTACAAATCATTTGTATGGGAAAAAGAAAAGGGCTATTTTTAGGGTTTTTCCAGCAATAATTCTAATTTTTCTCGCCGTAAAAACCATCCTTGAACTTCAACGAACATTTAAAAAAAAGATTTGGCCAAATTGGTCCAGGCGTTGTTGAGTTATGCGCTTACCAACACATTTTGCGATTCATTTTTGTATTATAAGATGTAAGGTAACAAAACATAACCCTCCTGGTGCATTCTGGTAATAATGATTCCTAATAAGTCTCTAAAATTAAACTTTAGAATAAACTTTGAAACTGAATAATGTAATGATTGTTTATTAATGCAAGAAGAGGACAATGCATTTTTTTTTCATTAAAAGGTATACCAATGTTTCTACTTCCTTGTTAATCGCTAACAAAAAAATTGCCTTTACTTATTTTTTTAAGTAATCATTTACAAAATGTACATTTTTTATCAAGGTTCCATTTCACTTTAGTCCCCTTTTAGTCTATTAAATTGATTTGACGAATTTGCTTGCATAGAACCTAAAAAAAACTATACACAAAAAAAAATATTGGCACCTAAGTTACGGCCAAAGATTGACCTCATGAATAATTTTCTAAACTGTGACCCAGGTATTTGGACCTTTAGCTTCGACACACATTGTTTTGCCAAGAATAATAAGAGAAAAGTACAGTAGTTAGAAACAAATTAACTTTATTATCAAGAAGATCAAATCATAATATATATGCTTACAAAACAGATATGTTAACCTGCTAAATAGATCACAGTGGACTCGAGCCGCATCGGCCCTGTCCTCGCTCAATCTCCGACCCGTAACACAAACACATTGTACAATTCACATACACCATCGGCCACCGCGGGACACAGCCCGCATGCAATCCGACCTCATCCCTTTAGCTCTTCTTAAAGCAAACAAAATTAGACGCATTTCCACTATTTGAAACAGATTGTAATACATCAACTATATATTTGAAAACGACCAACTAAAGATAATATGTAAATATGTATTACGATTCAGCGAAAATGACATTATCATTATAAGAAGTCCTCATTTCATATGGGGTAATGGTAAACATCTCACTAACATTACTTTATGTACACTGCGCCTTCACTTAGGCCCGTAGTCTCGTCATTGTAATAAAAAACTATCACTTCGAAGCACTGGTCGGCCTCTAGAGTCCGTGCGCGCGCACTAGTCGCCCGGGTGCTCCGGGCACGATCTGTTCACCTCGAACCATTGGTCTATGCACCTGCAACCAAACACGACATAGTCACTAGTGGGCAGAGGCTGGTGCCAACAGTCGGAACGACAGCAAATATATCCTTCGCAAAGATATTTCTATAATTCATGCTAACAATATACATTCTAGTGTCAGTTTTGTTTGCGGTATGTCCCAGTTTTGGATAAATAGAGCATAGAGGTAAGTTGATATCGGAAATACCACAGGCAACAGTAATAAACTAATAAATTGTATATCAAAGAAACATTTAGGCGATGTGATGTGAGGGCAAACATAAGCCGAGCAAATACATAATGTATTAAATGTCTAAGTAAAGATATCTTGACAGATCATTACATAGTTGTGTCTGGGTTGGATCGGAATCCTTGTTGAGCTGTAAGTCCCCTTCCCCTACTAGAGTTTAAGGCCGCCCGGGTTCGTACCATCGCATTGAATAAAAGATGGTTTGTCAGTGTTTTACATCCAATTCAATGTAGCCGACCAATATAAGGAAGGTCCTGGCATGGCACCTAGTTCCCATGTGGTATGTTAGGCTAATATCTGACGGTCAGTTCGGTATTAGCCATCCATGTCGTTTCATAAACAAAAAGCACGTAATGACCACAGCATAAACATGTGACGAATGTAACTTCGTTTGAGTAAAGCACACAAAAATCTGACACGAGCGTCGTACAAACAAGGCTCATGTCATGAGGTGCCGCGAGGAAACAACTGTATAATCTATGTTAATTGTTAATGAGTAGGAACCTTATCAACCTGTTGTGAGTTACTTCCTCCCACCTGATTATGGTACTGCGTGCGCTATAGCATTTGTACGGATTATTATTATACAATAGTGTTATTTAGCGCCTTGGTTCTTTTCTTTTGACAGGTTTTTGGTTGGCTCAGGGGTACGATCGGTTGGTTCTTCAGATGTCGGTGCTGTGCTGGATCCTCTCTTGCCCAGTTCATCTGCAGCGTCATTACCTAAGTGACCGCCTTTTATCCACTGTAGAGTTATTTGATTGTTCTTTTCAACTTCTAGGGCGCAATAACATTCTTACGCCCACACGCGACCTGTGTGACGTCGTGTTGCCTTGACGGACTAATTAATATATGCATGAAATGATCGGGAACTTATAGACTAGGAGGTCGCGACAAAAATGGTAACGATAAGGTAAATGGCTGAAACTGAATTTACAGGATAAAGACTAATCCTCTGAAGCTAAATGTGCCGCTCTGCCTGCGCCAAGTGGTTGCGTTGCGTAAATAAGGCGCCTAAAAAAGTAGTTATGGTGACAGAATATATATATACATGATAAGGTAAATGGCTGCAAATAACGAAGCGTGAAAGTATCAGTACATACTTGCTTAGTAATACCAAAACTGAAAAAATCTTTGGTTGCATTTCGTAGTTATAGGCGATTTAAATTACAGATTTAACTTTAGGTATATTTAAGTATTTAATTCAAAAACTGAGCGGTAATTGTTTTATCAATAATAGGTATCATTTTTTCTAGACAATCGGTATATTCACCAGCAGGTACATACCAACCACCTTTTTTGCATAACCACTCGACGCAGGCAGACCGACCGCATTGGAGGATTCGTCTAACCTGTGAACCTAGATTCAGCCATTTAGCTTATCGTGACCAAACATGTCGTGACCTCCCGGAATATTATAGCCCAAATGTCTAGCGTGCGATCATGCGAGGTGGAAGGCGGTGAAGCGACGTACCCTTTGTGGTAGATACAGAGGCAGGGCAGGCGAGCGATGGTGTCGCCGGCGGAGAGCTCCTCCAGGCAGATCACGCACTCGCCCTTCGCGTCGCTCAGCACGTCCTCTGCAACGCACAATACGGCACGATTCGTAATATTGCAAACATACGAGGACGACCTTGCCAGCCAACCAGCACGAAGAACACATACATTGGCGGTAGCGCTGGCCAGTCAGTTCGCTTAAGAATACGCTACGCTACGTGTAGGGATACTGGTGTTCTCGAGTTCCAACTACACACGTACGAACTCGTAAGAACTTCACGGGATGCTATTTATTGCAACGAATATTCGATGTTGCGCGTCCAGAATTCGTAAGCGAACTAACTACTATCAGTGCATTTACACTAATAACATTCCAAAGCAACGGCAAATGTTTAAGCTTAACCCTTTATAGTTAAAATTGTACAATGTTCATTTTTATAACATTTCCAATGGATGAAAAATAACATACAACTATATTTAGTTATATTTATTTACTTATCTACAAAAAACAAGAATATTGTGCGCTTGATCACCCTGAAACATTTGTACATGATGTCAGCATGGACCTAATAGCAACTCACTTTTATTTTATTGTCATGTTTAGAGACAGAAAATACCAAATATGTCATATATCATCAATAAATTATATTATACAAATGTATTACGTTCAGGATATAGATTTTGAATAGTCAATACAAAATTTAACGATGAGTTTGAAAATTTTCAAGTTATGACGGATGCATGTTTGTATGGGGGCGGTTGTGACTTGAATAAAAAACCAACAGAGCAAGCAAGTGTTTGCGTGTCGTTAGCCAGTCAACTGCTCACCATTGTATGAAAGCCTAGGTCTCGTCAAGCACATGACGAGATGGCACTCTATGTCGTCCGGCAGCACGAACTTGCTGCACACCGGACACTTGATTCCTGCAACAACACAAAGCGAGCTTCCTTGAGTATTCGGCGACATACTTCTTAACACACAAGAGAAACGGAAGGAGAAGTGGCATGCGGTCGATATCTCAACTCATATGCCACTCAGTAGAAACATCTCCACTGCGCGCGAATGTGCGTTCGTTAAGTCAGTTCCCACTCACACAAACTCTCCAATACGTCTGCGACTGTTTGCACGCGGCATGTACGTTAAAGTTGGGTTGGTAGTTTTTGAAAATTGGAGACAGCTGGTCCGATAGTAGGTACAGCCAGATGGAATATCTCCTTCCTTTTTGATATGAAGTTCTTAAATATGCTGGTACAGTTTTACTAATAAAACCAGAACATGCTCGAAATAGCTTTACTATGTTTTCCCTTTGAATTGAGATGCAGTTTCAAATTATATAAAAAGGGACAAAACATGGTATGAATATTCCAAGGATGTTCTCGATTATCCTCCTATACATTTAGGGTTCTACATCTTTAACTCAGTTTAAAATTAATAAATCATTTGAGTAAGTTACATTCATAAAATACTCATAATTTACCATAACGTGCAACAAGCAAGAGCCCAGAGCAGGACTTTGATGGACAGATCGATACTCATTGATTAATCGACAATATACATAACTATGCCTGCATGTTTCGACGGCAACTTTTCAATGGAAAGGCATCGATTGAACAAATAATGAATTCGCATAACACGTTATGAAAAATCATATTGGACTCACACAAATTCATGTTCTTTTTTGACACCATTTTAAACATTGACACATTGAATGCACAAAACATTGTTAAACTCAATAGACTTAGAGCGCGACATACTAAATTATCTCGGATTATAAATCTCGGATTATTTTAAATCGTCTAAGTTTCTTAAGGTGGCCCAACCCGGCGGCCTCAACTCATTTGCGGGCACGGTACAAAACCGTGCTGTTGCGCTCTGGGACCTTCTCTGTTTCTAAGAATAAGACAGGCTCCGTTATGAGGAAGATGCAACCTGTCCACAAAAAAGACAATGTGCATAGTGTATGATTTGGTAAGATTTACGAAAATTTTAATTTCAAAACGACTTATAGCTAAAAGTAAACCACGACCGCTGTAGTCAAAAAGCTAACAAAAACCAAATAGATTATAAATCTTGATTAAACAAGCTATGTCTGATGACTAATCTTTTTAAGATGTTCTTACTTTATCATTGCGTAATCCACCTCCAAAGTAATTGTTTAAAACGCGCGAAAAATCCGAACTTTCGGACGTTATTACTTGGAAACCAAACACAATTTTACAATGCCAATGGTCATCAGACATCTAGTTCAATCAAATAAAGCTATATTGAGCAAAAATTTGGATCTCTGACAAGAAATATAGGCGTGATCTTCTTTCCCCTTTTGTATGGGGAAATGAGCGGGTTGGGCCACCTTAAATCACAATATCATTAGTGATATTGTGAAATCCTCCCTATATAGTCTCTCTGAAAATGGTCGAACGGTTCTCTGTTCCAATTAAGAGCACGATAATCGATTTTGAGACTGCGACTAAAATTATGAAGTTAATGATATAATAGCAATTAATAGATGGAAGAATGATTTTCAATTTTTTTTTTATTTGCCTCGAGGGATTCAAAGATGTATGCCTCGGCACCCTGTCGGTATACTCTTATAAACACTAAGCTTGTAGCTTAGCGATAGCCTCGGCGGTAGCAATACATATTTGCATTGAGATGGAGTGGGTAGTTCTGCCAGACTTAAAAACACCTCCTCGACAGAACGCGAACAGAATTTTTAATTAAAACAGTAGCGGCCCTCGGCTCCAGTTTCCAGCAAAATACCTCGCTCGAGGATTATTATGTTCCATATTTTCTCTCATACCGTTCGGCTCGCTTTGTGAGATGAGCAATTTCGAATGCGAAACATTATCCTCATCTCTTTGATTTATTTATCCAATGCTAGGGAATTCAGAACAAAATAATATTAAGTATTTAAATTTGTTCAACAAACGAAAATTATATGTATATTTTACAGAAATACGAAACCTCCTATTTTTCCAATGAAAGCGAAAACAATTTTCTATTTCTAAACAAACGAAAACAAATATCAATGTATATTTCATGGACAGTAGAAAAAACCCATCTTCTTTTCTGTCATATTTAATGATTTTATTAATGAAATCTAATACTATTTGAAACGTGCCATTATTACGTATAATACATTTTCATATACGCAAATTCTTAATTATTACATTATTTATTTTGAGAAAATAATTAGTTCAGATCAAAAGTATAAACAACGTGGAGGAAAATCTAAAGAGAACATTTCAATAATTGCATGTTATACATTATTTTTATGTAAGGCGTGACATATGATTTGCTGCTAAAGACACGCCGGCCGGCCAGGTGCTTCTTGAAGGACCCCAGATTGAACTTTCGGAGAAATACCTCGGCATTCCACAGTTTACCAAACCAATAGGTTAAAACAGAATAAGGACAGGTAAATGGCCTACAGGATAGGTTGGGGATTTTTAAGCTAGAAGGAGCGGAAAAAAAGTCTGCAGCAGATATAGCTTGAAGTGATTGCGGTGCCAGCACAGTCATATCCTTATATTAGCATCTTCCTCATACGTATGCACTTTCAAAACTAAAATGAATGATTGTGGAGATATAAATGACTACGCGAACACGAAGGAAGTAGTATTGAGTCATTAAGATCACAGTAATGTTGAGTGAGACGTCATAGTGGAAGACTTCAGCTCTAGTGGTGCGATGAGTAAAAGCATGCGTAATCCATCCGATTGCGCAATTAGCGGTCCTCTCTTCGTTATTACCACAGATATCAACGCAAAGTGCTTTATAGTTATGGTTACACGAGTGATCATTACAGCATTGAGTGCCTACAATGTTATCGGATTCGTCTACGTATCAAATGGGTCACAATGCTGCCATATATCTATCTGTTCGCCCAGTCAAATTACTTTGGTAACGTCGCGGCGACGAGCTTCCAAATAGTATCGCATTGTATTTAATCGATCCCACCTGAGTTGTGGCCATGTGGAAAGTTGCAGTACCCGTAAAGTTGCTACGTAACATTTGGAAACTGAAATATTCTAAAAAAGGACAAATAAACTAATCCTAACTTAACTTAACCCGATCATAACCAATCGAAATTAATCTAATCAGCTAGAACAAAAAATGGTTTTACAAGTTTTCTAGCATCATTGTAAGATAGATGTTCAAACAGGAGTGGTAGAGGATTTAAGGATCAGGAGTTTTCGCAAAAAAATCCAGCGATGCTTCAATGAGGGATCATCTGTGGACGAATCTAGCAATACGGAGCTTTAGAACCAATTTTGTTCAGGCGATTCAGTCCCTTATGTGAATAGAAGTACATGTGAGAAGATAAATTCTACTCTCACCGTCTAATTCACTAAACAGGGGTATGTGATGTCAACTTGGTCGTGAAAATCTGTTCATGGGTAGATGTCTGATTAAACGGAAAGACACCCATTGGGGTAACTTGGGGCAAGACGAATGCATTGGTTTTCGAGCGAGACGAAACAGTGACTAGTGGGGAGATTAGAACAGGTGAATGAGTTTGTTTATCTGGGTAAGCCATTTGCTCCCGTGATTGAAACGTGATGAAAGTGTGACATTTAGGGCCGAGTGCACGAAAGGCCAGAAAATCAAAATCAACGTCAAAGTATGATCAAACACGTCACTTTGTGTGGACAGTATGGAAGGAACTCTATGCGGATCACTAAAAGTGACGTGTTTGAACATTGATTAACTCAGCCGTCTCTTCGTGCAACCGGGGCTTAGTTTGCGCTGGGATAAATGCTAAAGAACTGCGACGAACGCTGTTATGAAAAACCGAGCCTATATGTACCCGTATGTATGGAAGCGAGACTTGGATATATACTTGGGAACTTGCTGGCGGGCGCGTGCTTATCGTCGGACTCGCGCAGGAAGGGTTCCGTACCATCGTACAAGATTTAAGACAAGGAAAATCACGTTTCTTGTATGGGAGGCCTTTAATTTCAACATAATTTAATTTATTACGATTTGTTGTTATATCGGCAGTAGAAATACGCACTCTGTCAAAATTTCAACTTTGTATTACGGTTCATGAGATACAGGCCTGTGACAGACGGACGGACAGCGAAGGCTTAGTAATATTTATTTATTTTTTTATATTTTATTTATTTGTCAACATCAGACACAGGGTCCATTTTAAATATGGTCCCTTGCCACCCTGCCCTCCACACACCCCCGCCCCCCGCATCCTGTTTGGGGGTAATAACACGAGTGGTGTATAACCGAAGAGAACGGTGCTGAGCGAACGGCTGCGGCGCTTCGCCGGCTAGTTACCGTAGAGTATGCGGCGCTGCGGGCGGCGCAGCGCGTGCGCCTGCGCACTGTACGCCGCCGCCGCCGCGTCCGGCTCCGCGTCCGGCACGCACGTCCCGATGATGATGCCCATGCCCTCCGCCGCCGCGCCGCCCCGCAACATCACCCTCACCTGCCCCCCACCCCACAACCGCGTCCCATCGCGACTACTCACACTTGGCTGTCTCTCTAACCTGAGGCTAATGAGACCGAATCACTTTCAGTATTTAGTCGCTTGCTTTAGCCACCGAACTGGTCACTTATGATGAGACAATATCGGTTGCAACAAGTGTAATGTTGTTTTTCACCATAAATTACACTAGCTGAAAAAAACATTCGACGAATCGTTAGTAGGTACACAATCCGCTCGTTTCCCGACCTCCCAGACACTGATCGCGACTACTCACACTTGGCCGTCTCTCAACTTGAGGGTAATGAGACCGAATCACTTTCAGTATTTAGTCGCTTCCGTTAGCCACCGAACTGGTCACTTATAATAAGACAATATCGGTTGCAACAGGTTTCAATTAATATAGACTGTTGTTGTTTTTCACCACAAATTATACTCGCTGAAAAAACATTCGTCGAATCGTTAGTACACAATCCGCTCGTTTTCCGACCTCCCAGACACTGATAGCGACTAGACACACTTGGCTGTCTCTCTAACTTGAGGGTAATGAGACCAAATAAGTTTCAGTATTTAGACGCGCACGTTAAAATTAGTCTTCTGTCGCTCGCGTTCGCCACCGAGCTGGTCACTTATGATAAAACAATGTAGATTGCAACAGGTTTCACTTACAGGCTATTCACCACAAATTAAGGTAACTGAAAAACATTTCGACGAATCGTTAGTACACAATCCACTCGCTTCCCGGCCTCAACGTACGATCGTTGAATACAAATCGCTCATGAATACATAGACAATGCGTCTAACTTTTGACAATACAATAAATGGACACGAAGTGCGAAACATCAGACCGATCGTAGAGTAGCCTGGCGACTGCCCACTAGCTAGCTGTTTGCTTGCACAGCGGTAGAGTGACGTCACCGCTGCGACGTCACGACGTAGCCTTCCCCTGCGTCACGACGACGCGCTTCGAGCACGCAACACATCAACCCCTGTCGCGTCGCCGACTATTTTAGGAACACGCAATTGACCCTAAATCCACGTCCTTCAAGCATTAGCTATAAGTAGATCTGATTGATCTTGATTAGCAACCTCTCCACGAATATTGGCAAAGAAATGAGGTCGTAAGCCCACGTTGGGAGCACATATCGCAGAAATGAATAATTCAACGATTTGACCGACACCGACGAGTAAATTAAGTGGCATCAATCGACAGAGGGCAACGCATAACCTCCCTTAACAAATAGTTAATTACGTTACCGTGTTAAGAGAGCATAGCGTAGTGAACAGTTAACACCCTCAAGTCCCGGGTCAGGCCGCAAGAGGCGCTTCCTTCGCCTACCTTTAATTGGAGGGATGCCAGATAACACGCGAGCATCTCGCACAGCTACAACTACCCGCAGTCACGAACGCCTCGATACGTCATCGACATGCCTCCGAAGCTACTATCCTCGACGGAAATAGAATTCAGGGTAACAAGGATCGAATTAGATGATAGCTATATTTAGTACTGAAAAGATTGTATAAAATTAGTACATGTTAAAGCATTATTTTTGAAAGATAGGTAGTAAAAGATTTATAATTTATGGTTGAATTAATAATACTCATCATATATTTAACCATTTAATTCCACAAGGAACTCCAGGCATCTTAATACCTTTCATAGATTTAATTGAAACAATTAGAAATATTATTCGACCGCAACTAAGCATTGGAAACGTCTACTATGGGTTTTATGAATGGCACAAGAAGGTGAGATAGGAAACACTAAACTATTGAAGTGAGGTTAAATTTAGAAAAAGATAATTTTCCCTCAGCTAGAGCGAGCGCTCCACATTTTTTAAGGACCTTTAGCATATAAATGTGCACCCATACACGGTGTGCTGTGATTATTTAACTGACATTCATTGACAATTTTGTCCGGTAGTAGTTATTTCCGATTTTACCAATGATTATGTCGGAATGTTTATTGTTTAACCGCACGAAAGCCCTCGTCACTAGAGCACATTTTTGCACTCGGCGGACATGCCGCGACGGTGGTAGCGGAGCATCGAGTACGGAAGCAGTGGCGACAACTCAGCCGTATAGCGGCAGCGTAAGCCGCGTTAGCGCCCTATAACGTGGCCACTCTGCTGCTACATGGATGCCGTTCCACCTCAGTCGGTGTGGCGGAGTGACGTCGGCGGCGGTCGAGAGGCTGCCGACGCGGAGCCGCAAGTGGGTCATATCGACCTGCCGGTGCATGTACGTATGTACGCACGTATACATACACTATATTAGTACGTACGTATACACACGAGCAGTATATTTTATTTGTAGAGCAGTATATTTTATTTGTAGAGCAGTATATTTTATTTGTAGAGCAGTATATTTTATTTGTAGAGCAGTATATTTTATTTGTAGAGCAGTATATTTTATTTGTAGAGCAGTATATTTTATTTGTTGAGCAGTATATTTTATTTGTAGAGCAGTATATTTTATTTGTAGAGCAGTATATTTTATTTGTAGAGCAGTATATTTTATTTGTAGAGCAGTATATTTTATTTGTAGAGCAGTATATTTTATTTGTAAGTCTACCGTCCCGTTTATTTCCTGCTCAGATAAAATAAATCGAATTAAGATAATCTCAAAACCCAAGGCCCCACAGTCGTGCGAGCATATTTTTTTTATTACTGAAAACGCCCCAAAACCAGTCATACCTCACTCTTCGGATTAAGAAATCATCACTGCCCGAGATTTTACGTAAAATGGCAGCCATAAGCCTAAGTCCGCAAATAGATAACCTCCTTTCGAGCGTTATCGTTATGATATAACCCGGAATCACACAAAATTGCACACACAAAGTAGCATTTTGTAATTAATCACATTTTTTAAATAAGCTGGAATTTATCAGATAATTGTGAAGATGTGTGCAAAAGTTATGATTAACAAAAATCACCTTGTGGCACTATGCCTTACGATTTTCTCATAAATTCTAACCTCTTTACATTCTTTGTATTTTTCTTTATGCTTTATATTTTTATGTCGCCACTACAGTTATAGTTTGTAACTTCCTATATTTGAAGTTACAGTAGAAACAGCGATGAACTACTGTGACACCCCTTCTGCATAAACGCACATAAACCCTTATTCCACAGGATCGTGTGGTAACAGCTCACACCGTCAGCTGTGATTCCGGTGCCCTATGGTGCAGCAAACTGGCAATCAATCGCTATCTACCGCATCCGCGAACCAACCGGAACCGTAGAATAAGTAATCCGGAAACGCACTAAGCTCGGAGCCCATTCAGCTGAGGCGGGAGGGATGACGACGCGACCGAGACGCCCGTCAGTTGACGTTTGGCTTGCCCGGCTGTCAAACGCAATTCCAATACACCGAGGCGGAATGACGCCTCCGCCGCCGATGGCGCGTAACGTGCCGACACATACGACATCGAGCGCCGGGAGACTATAAGCTTGCAAATGAATTAATTCAGCAACGGCGTTATACGCAAAAGTAATTGTTTCAACTAACTGTTAAAAATACAACTTCAAAATTATCAACCTGTTTTAGGAAAGAAACTCAAAAACCTTGCACATAATGTTTTTTGTAAGCCGTGATCAGCATTGTACCACTACGTAGGTAATAACGAACCCAAGCGTGTAGCTAAAAGAGGAAAATAAAATACTATACGTGAATTAATACCAAGCTAACAATATACACATCGTGTGAAAAACCAGGAAGACGGGAAGCACCTTGAAGGCCACATTCCAACGACAAACAAATCCATGTAACGGACAACCTCCATTCGTTATTCAAATTCGTGTAGCGTGCTCCCGATTTGTGCCACGCTACGCCATCACACGCTGCACAACGAAACGTCACGTCACACCACGCCACCCCACGCCGCACCACGTCCCGCTACGCCGCGAGCGACTCGCTGCTGGAGACATATTTCACTGCTTGAATTTTCTCCAACAAAGGGATCAATGAATAAAAGGCAATTGCCGCGCAGCCACGTTGTATTTGTGGAGCCGATTATTTCCAAGTTCAAGGTTATTTGTTTGTGAATAGCAACTGTATTATCGAATAAAGTTTTTGTTTTATGAAAACACTGGGGTAAATTGTAGGCGGCGACGCGACGGCGATAAGGGGTAATTTCCCCCCTCCTGCAAATCTACCAGTGCCCATTGTATTGGATTTTACATAGGTGATTTGCAATCAACATTTCTTACCTCGATTGCATAGTATGTGAATTAAATTTTAGATTCTCATGTTAGTTATGGTGTCTTAACTAACGTGGACATGAGTCTATCTCTTCTTATGAACCTTTTTTACCGAGCGTAGCGAAGGTCTCCGTTTCAAGATTGGGCAAAATGCTTTCGTATGTCCAGCTGTTTTCCTCTACAGGTCGAATTTCTCAACCGATTCGTGTGAAATTTTGTAAGCAGCCTCTATATCTTTATAAATTTTTTTAGTCGACCCAGTTTAGAAAAAAAAATTAAATTAATTAATTTTCAGAAAAAAATAACTGTTTCGCATTTCTTGCCTGAATCTCTTGAAATTTTGCAAGCAGGTTTGTTATGTATAATTTTTATAAATATTGAAATGTTGCAAAATTTTGATATTTAAAAAAATCTCAAATTTTTAAAAAAGACAGACTTGCGAGGTCTACAGCTCAGAGGGCCACTAGTTTAATTTGTTAATAACGAATTACATTAACAAAGGGTTAATACAGAGACAAACACTCGAAAAACAAACTACATGTTTAGTAGTCCCGCCAGGCCTACGCACACTTGTCATTCCGGACACGTGCGCCGCGCTCGGCGGGAGAACTCGCTGCACGGAAGCCTTATCAAATCACACTCGCGCTAATGGGATCTCGTCCACCGACTATACGCAGGCGACTGACCCGTGCGCCTGCACGACACATCCAAGACAACACAATAAACCGGATGCAGCGATGAAGCGACACCTATCGTTAAGATATTAACCCAATAAACCACATAATAGTGGGTGCCAGGCCAAGACCTTCCTCATATTGCACGCACGGCTACATTTAACTGGATGAAAAACAAGGAAAAGTTCATTCAATGCAATGGTACCAACCCGGGACGGATTTGAATTGTCACAATTCCAGAACCCGATCGTAATGCTTAACCTCAAGATCGAAACCCGAGCCACTGGGCTACCGATGCTGACAGCGTACAACAAACAAATGTGCAGCGAATTCGAGCTATTCCAGCTCATCATCTCAGGTGTCACGCTTCATTCGTATTCAGCCACTCGGAACACGTAAATGAACGCTTTATTAGACAATAGAAACGAAATAATGGAATGGGCATTTGCAGACTCGCAGAAAGAAATGCCAGAAATTATCCAGAAAATGTCGAAAGGAAAATGAACGTAATCATTATAAATATCAGACGGTTGAGCGGTCGCAGAGAATAAGGACGAGACGAAGACAAAACTCCTGCGATAATGTCCTGGGCGGGGCGGGCGGAGGCTTCGCACAGCGAGTAAGGAGGGAGGGGAGTGGTCCCGGAAACTCATCCGTATAGCGGCAGTGTACACTGACCGGCTCCAAAAATCCAAACCGAATGGACTGAAAGTAAAAAGAAAATCTTCATACGAAATTTGTTTCAAGAAAGACATGCAGGCACAGATATTTGTAGCCTACTATTAGATACCAAATATAAAGTAAGTTGGAACCGTGGTTTTCAAATTATTAGTATACTACGTTTGTATGGGAGGCGAAATTTTCTGATGCTTCCGGGCCGACCTTAGGAACACGGAATAACTTCACAGGACGCAACGAATATTCGATGTTCCGCGCCCCGACTTCGTAAGCTAACTGACAACCATCAGTCCATTGTCATTCTGTACGTTCCATACGTACGTATAATAAAGTGGATATTGTTTTTTGTTTGAACGAGCTAATATCTGGAACCCCAAGGCGGATTTTAAAAAATATTTTTGTATTTGATAGGCCAATTCTTGATTAAAGTTATAGGTTTACCATCAGGATTTGACCCTAAGTAGCAGAGCAAAAATAAAAAATCAAAAAGAACGCCAAGCAAAAACAAAACTTTCTGTTGCCAATTCAATTATCCGCAGGAGATTGTGCTCGCGGCGGCCGGAGGTAGCTCGGCGGGACGCGGTACACGGAGAGTTTTAACACAATTATTCTGAATTCCAAAGGTCGTAAATGAACCACGTGACAAACACAGAGCAAATCTCGAAACACACGTATTTCCGAAATTATAAGTGTATATACGCCATTGCTGCACAAATTTTTTTGGGCGGCTCGTATAGGCCCCGCGCGAGACGAGTCCTACCCCTTCCAAGCGGTCCTCTCCTCATGTAAACCTGATTACTATTATCCAAATAACAAAAAAAAACTTCCAGTAGTCAAATACATCTAATATGATAGCCCCAAGCGCCATCTAGATTACCTTGAAGGAACAGACAGTGTTTTGAATCAACTTTATTCATGTTGTTAACAAAAAGTTGGCAGAGAAAACAATATCATTATGGTCCAAATCCCAACTCCTACACAAACACTTGAAAAACCATGAAACCCACAAATAAAGTTTCCAGGTAATTTCAGCCCGCCCGCCCTGGACAATTATCGTGACCGCGTCATCGCCGCTGCGCACCGGCATTTTCATAAGGCTTTACGCCAGTCATGCCGCAATCGATCCTCCGACGGAGCGAAGCCTCCGGCAACAAGCCACATATGTTCGGCCGTCACCTGTCAATACACTCGATATCTGATAGCGTTGGAATGGCTATAGTTTGCTGCGCTTGTACTGGCATAGAAACAGTGGGAAGGTCACCATATTTGGCGTTCGTGCTGACCTATAAACAGTGGGAGGATCACCAGATTCAAAAGCATCTGCGCTTATATTTAAAGGCATCTGCGATGGTTCTGGCATTTAAACATTTGGAAAATCACTATAATCAAAGGCATCTGCGCTTGTGCTTATCTGTAAACATTGGGAATATCACAATGTTTAAAGGCATCTGCGCTTTTGCTGGCCTAAAAACGGCGGAAAGACCACTTAATTTGAAGGCATCTGCGCTTGCGCTGGCCAAAGTACAAACAGTGGGATTAACAGTCGGAAAATCACCATGTGTAAAGGCATCGCTCTTGTGGTGGCCTTTAAATAGTGGGAAAATCACAAAAAATAAAAGTATAGTGAAAATTTGGTTCGTTCACAATTAGAAAAAACTATTTCGGTTGGTCTCAAAATACAGCCATTTTTTGGCAAACTTGGTGTATAACTGGGACTTATAAAACCTGCATGGCGTTCCACTGAAGTTAGGAAAATCATGGTCGCGACGTCACTGCAGGTACTCGAACAATAAACCGCTGTACACGATCGATACACGAAAAGTTACTGTTCCCACTGGGGCCACCCATGAATATGTTAAATTTTTCTTTATTTATGTAATCTCACACATTCATTTTACGACTAAGCGAAATTCCAACTTCCGTATGTTCAGACGCGGAAAAACATTAATCGACTACAGGAAATCAGCAGTTACCACCCGGCAATAAAAATAGGTATACCGGCGCCCAGGATACCGACGGCACGATCCGCCCAACACGGCGGGCACGGCGCCAACAATCCTTATCTCACCGGCAATAAAGCCCGCATACATCACATACGTCGAACTCGGCCGAGCGAGCGATTCGATGTGCCCTTAATAACACCGCGCGTCATTTCGAAATGGATATAGTTAACGAGCCACAGTTGTGCGACTAATTTAATTGAATCGTGGCGATCGGACGAAGTTATCAACGTTCTGATTACTCGGAAGCCGAGTCGTCCTCGCCGAGCGCTGCGGTCGCCGGGTTCCTACTAGGTTACGGAATTCTGGGAGCCGTTAGGTCGCGGAGGCGCTCGGACGCCGTCGGTGCGTCCTGCCGCGGCGCCGGCGGAGCGCGACTGCCTCCCGCCTCCGCCCACAGCTCGCCGCCCGCCCGCCCCGCCTGCCTCCCGCCCCACCGCCCCACTTGTTGCCTGAATCGCCGCCCATTCGAAACATCCTCGAACGCTAATCTCTACCACCGGCCGCACTGGAAGCGGGCCCCACCGAGGAGTCCTTTTTCATTTCGCTTTATGTGTTGGCAAACGAGTGTTTGGGATCAACGTAACGCTTTGTTACCCTCGTCCCTTGCGAAGGACGATCGTTAAGGCGCTAGGACTAGCCAACTACTCGCGCCATACAAATGCACTTTTTAACAAATGTAATAATATGTAGTGAAACGCTTCAGCAAATCCAAATAGAACTCCAGACTGATAATGGATTGTTAATATTTTTTTATACCATCATTTATTTAAATAATAATAAAAAAAAAAAAGTTGATTTTTCTCATTAGAAATCTGAAAGTCATTCGATTTCTAGATATAAGCAAAAACAGCATATATGCATAAACAAAAAATTCCATTTGCTTTTAAATTTCTACATTTAGTCAAAAAAGTTCGGAAATGGACACCGTTTCCGCAATGTATTTTGTATAGAAAGAGGAAACATACATTAACGAAAATCATTCGATTCCTAGACAAGGAATCATATATTGTAAGGATGACACTTATAATCGTCAGACTTAGTTAGTTTACTTGGGGTGCCTCGTCTAACTTTGCGATTTGGCTAGTACCAGGCCCTTAATTAGGAAATTTTTCAATTTGTTTCGATGAAGGTTCTGATATATGAACGCGAAGACGACTTCCGACAATTTAACGGATCCTCCGTTAAATATTCAACAAATTAGTGTCGCTTTAGGCTGGCGAAGGCTGATATTTACATATTGCTAGCCACTTATTGCGCTCTGATCAAACATTTTCGGTATTCACTGTACATATTATTACAAGTATATCATTCGGTGGTTGATACATAAGGAAGTGATACCGGATACATGGGAGTTACAAAGCCCTCCGCAAATTATTATACTCGTAATTACACTTTGATCACAACGGATGCTGTGCAGGTGTATATTTCGACATTGGGTCCCGCGTTAGGATCTATATTAGGTATTGACTTCAAATATAAACATGTTTTAATAAATGTATGTAATTTTTACACTTAGATCTGGCAAGTTTTATTAGGCGATTTTTGCTTTTGGCCGATTGTCCAGTTAGTAGGTATGAGAACAAAACGTTTAAAAATTTTTGAGAATTTAGTTTTTTTGAAGTTAAAAATCCAATATTTTGTCCAAAGTGCCGGATTTTCGACCGGTTTCGATGATAGCGAATAAATTACTCCAATTTACTGTGCTGATTTCGGCATTAAGACCTACTACACAACTTCCCGTGCATGTCGTCAGAAGCGATAAAAAAACCGGCCAAGTGCGAGTCGGACTCGCACACGAAGGGTTCCGTACCATCGTAAAAAAAAACAAAAAAAACACGTTTTTTGTATGGGAGCCCCCTTTAATTTTAATTATTTTTTAATCTTACCTATTTGTTGTTGTAGCGGCAAAATAAATACACACTCTGTGAAAATTTCAGCTGTCTACCTGTTACGGTTACTGAGATACAGCCCTGTGACAGACGGACGGACGGACGGACGGACAGCGGAGGCTTAGTAATTGGGTTCCGTTTTCACCCTTTGGGTACGGAACCCTAAAAATGGATTTGTCACTCGTGGTTTGGATTCCACGTTAAACTGCAGGTCCTATCATCACTTTCAATGAACAATGGTTCATTGAAAGTGATTATCTGTGTTTTCCATTCAGTTCAATGTAGTCGGGCACCTAATTCCCATGAGGTGTGTTGGGCTGATAATAGGTGTGATATCAACCATCTTCAGTTAAGAGGTCTCCGACGACGCCCATGGGCTTCGCAAACCATGCTGATTGGCCATCCTGGAAGGCCAGGTGCATCTTCATACCATGTTTCGCTCATGTCAAGTTCCATAACGACGATGAATGTTTGAACGACCCCACGTCTAAAGGGTGAGATAAAACATCCGCTAGGCAGTCCCGCGTGCGGCACGTTGGTAGCAGGGTGACACGGACACATCCCCACCCCCACGAGCTCGCCGTCGCAGGTTCGATTCACTGGCTATTTGTAAAGCGCACGAGGCCTAGCTAGGGTTGCCACCTCGCCCGCATTTCCGGGTACCTCCCGAAAATAAAGATCTCCCGCTTTCCGCAAGTATTTCGTAATAATCAATTTGACCAGCGGCTGGGATATGCTGGCCAGGCTGGGGTTACGGTAAAATAATATTTCTTTCGTTTTATATGTACCTGTGTCCAATGCCAGCCGTGGAATGGGTTTCCGCATAGTCTTCGCTGCATGGGAAAGACATCGTTTAAATTAAGAACATGTCAATATGTTCATATGTTAATTAGTTTTAAAATGGACTGAAGATATATATTTAAATTTGCAAAGTTCCGATTTTTTTTAATTAAAAAAAATATGTAAAATTAATATATGTTTCGTCTGAACTACCGTGATATTTATTAAGAAGCGACCGTAAATCAGAGACAATTAAAGATTTTTTTTTAAAAAGAACTAATTTGTGAACTTCCTCCTCCCATTATCAATGCCTCCGGTAACACAGTATTTTCAGATTACCCATTCATTCTGAGTTTTACCTGCTTGCGGAAAGTGACTGCAAACATTGAACATTCAAACATATTTCCGTCGTCACAGAAATATTATTTTATGTTCCAATTTTTATTTTGCGATAGCCTCTCTCCAGCAACCAAACCAGGAGGTGGCAACCCTAGACCCTGCCGCAGAAACGACATCGATTGGCCCCAGCGCGGGCCGCTCGCCAAGTCACGCGGCGGCGACGACATGATTGCAGGAGGGGGCCAGTTCGATGCAAAGGCATTTTATGAATTCCTGCCTACGTTATATCGATGTGACAATATTGTGAAATATTCGAAGAGTGAACGATTATTGTGTAAGTTTTATGCATATGCAGAAGTTAGTAAATGTATATGTTCAGCAACAAATGTACTTATTTATACAATGTGTAAACGAGCCCACATCCTTTTTAGGGTTCCGTACACATAGGGTGTAAACGGAACCCTATTACTAAGCCTCCGCTGTCCGTCCGTCCGTCCGTCCGTCCGTCCGTCCGTCCGTCTGTCTGTCACATGGCTGTATCTCATGAACCGTAATGGGTAGGCAGCTGAAATTTTCACAGAGTATGTATTAATTTTGCCGCTACAACAACAAAGAGGTGACAAAAAAAATAATAAAAATGAAAGGGGGGGCCCCATACAAAAAACGTGATTTTTTGTGTTTCATCTTGTGCGATAGTACGGAACTCTTCGTGTGCGAGTTAGACTCGCACTTGGCCGGTTTTTTTATCATGGACAGCGCTACCTAATAAGTGTTTATCATGAAGTTTAAAAAACTTCCGCTTATTATATTACAAGAATTTACAATTAATTACTTTGAAAATGTTTAACATAAACCTCTACGTATAAATGTGTCTATCCCGAATTGACAAAACAGTTTCACTCGTCTCGCACGCGCACTATTGCATTGCTGGCGTCAAAATTATATTTCACGCAATTTTAGTTACGTTTATGAACAGTTTTAGTTGAATTAATACATTCAATCAATGTCACAATTTTGTTTCTAACTCATTCGCGGGCACGGTACAAAACCGTGCTGTTGCGCGCTGGGACCTTCTCTGTTTCAAAGAATAAGACAGGCTCCCTGATGAGGAAGATGCAACATGTCCACAAAAAACAATGTGTATAGTGTATGATTTGGTAAGATTTACGAAAATTTTAATTTAAAAACGACTTATAGCTAAAAGTAAACCACGACCGCTGTAGTAAAAAAACCGACCAAAAACCAAATAGATTATAAGTCTTGATTAAATAAGCTATGTCTGATGACTAATCTTTTTAAGTTGTTCTTACTTTATCATTGCGTAATCCACCTCCAAAGTTATTGTATAAAACGCGCGAAAAATGCGAACTTTCGGACCTTATAACTTAGAAACCAAACATAATTTTACAATGCCAATGGTCATCAGACATCTAGTTCGATCAAATAAAGATATTTTGAGCAAAATTTTGGATCTCTGACAAGAAATATGGGCGTGATCTTCGTTCCCCTTTTGTATGGGGAGATGAGCGGGTTGGGCCACCTTAAAGATCATATATAAACTTAGTAGACCGGCGGTCGTTTACTGCAGTCAAACTGTTAAATCAAATATGTTTACGAATTGAATTTAACAAGGTTGGAAGAGATCTCTTTCGACTTCTTCGGTTGTCCTTAAAATGTATGTTTTTTTTAATTTGTTTCATGTGGCGTATTTTTTTTTCTGTATCTGATTATGTGCTCTTGCAACTACAATATTTCATTCCAAAATTTAGCACCGACATATCTACACCTCTGACTTCCTGAAAGCGTATCCATATGTCTGAAAACTTTTTGGTTCTATTTTCGCAACCCTAATGGCAACACAGACAGATAAAGTTCGAGGTTGTGGGTAAACACGCAAATCGTAAAACGTAAACTCGAATCGCACTTTCCGTTCGATCCCACAGTATTTAAGATATTTATGTACATTTTCATAAAGTTTAACATGAACTGCCACGAACTGCTAACTCTGAACCAAGCGAAACAGTTCCGTAAATACAGAGAATAATTTATTATAATATACGAATGGAGTTGCATATATAATGACTAAATTTTCATGGAAATCCTGCAAACCTCCATGCGCTGACTGCACCCTATTTTAACACCATTTTGACATTTGCCAATGAATTTCTACTTGTCAGCTCAATCATACGCGGCTTGGGATTCCATACGTTCCGGGATTTGTAACGCTTTTCCATAAGAAAATCGCGTCCTACGGATAAAATCTGAACAAACGTCCCGAATTAGTGAGGTTGTTGTGTCTCTCAGTCTTACTAAGGGTAAAATACACACTCTCTGATTAGTATTATAATTATGGTTAATATTCTTTCATCTTCAGGCGAAAAAATAAAATATTTTTTTTAATAAATATTAAAATATTTTTAATTTTAAAATTATCTCCAACCAGAGAGTGTGCACTCCACGCTAAGGCTGAGATAAATAGTCGTAACCGAGACCGAAACTGAAACTAAAACTACCTAAAAGTGGTACTTTCTTACGTGTCACTTTGACACATCTTGTGATGACGAAATGTCACTTTTGACACCGGTTAGTATTTCTTTTGGTTAGTGGCGATTATTTATCTCAACCTAAGTTTATGGACTAAGTACTAAAAAACTATGGCATTAATAAATCGTGCAATTTTGTATTGACGCGAATTCTCAAATGCAAATGCAAATGGAACAATTGCTCACGCTAAATCTGAACATTCACGTCAAGGGGGTACAAATGAACGCTAAATTGTACCCCAACCTTCCTCGAGCGAGCGAACCTCCCGCAGAGAAGGCATCTCCGTATTGAGAGCTAATTGAGCTCGAGGTGGCGTGCCTGGCGCTAGCTCCACGCAAATTGCTGCCCAGTAGACCTATTCTTGGAATTTAGTACTCAGGAATCAGGAACCTTTCAGTCGAGAAAACCACTTTTGCAGCGGTTGTCTAAGCGATTTTCTCGACGGAAAGATTCAGGAGCACGGTATTTCAATGATTCAAGGTTTTCCGACGAGAAAATCGCTTTAAGGATGTTCCGACACATACAATGTTTTTTTTACACAGAACGCAAAAAGTATTGCACTTTAAGGCACGAATTCGTCAAAAATATTAAATATAGCCATAGTAGTTGCAGCGAAAACATATTCACAATTTCAGGTTTAATGGTTTCGTTGTAATTGCCGATTAGAAGTTTTACACCGTTAGATGGCGCTGTTAAATAAAAATCGTATTCAAATAAATTGTAAAAAAACCAATAATCCTGAAATTGTGAAATTGTTTTCGCTGCAAGTAATATGAATACATCAAACTTTTATTATTAATTCGTGGCTTAAAGTGCAATACTTTTTGCGTTATGTGTGCAAACAACTTTATATGGGTCGGAACAGCCTTTACAACCGATATAAAAGAGGTTTTCTCGGCTGAAAGATTCCTGATTTCTGAACACGGAATTCCCAGAATAGGCATACTGGAAACTTCCAATGCCCTGCCGGTGACGTCTGAATGAGTTTCTCGAGGCGTAGCCCCAAGTGTTCCAATGAAACTGCTTATGTACAAGACTTAATTGGTTTCAAAATATCTTAATAAAGCTGAGCTTGCGATTGTAAGTGAAGTGCGTTACGGCTTACGGTTCAGACGAGATGGAGTTTTTCAGGCGTGCAAGAAACCGTCAGCTGCTTACCTGAGGATGAAAGAAAATCCTTGAAATGTCTTGAACATGTTAATGATTAGAGTACAACAAGAGAGACAGTAAAGTATTCTATAAGTTTAATTTATCATCTATAGACAGTACAGTACACTGCACTCGGACTTGTCATATTTAAACATTGACTATTGCATTCAGAGTGGGCAGACTCTTTAATTCGCCGGACTAAACCGGTTTTTGTAAGGTTAGCCCGGTGCTAATCTCGTACTAAGTTTTGACAGGTGCTCTCTGAATGCTATGTACTTTTAGCCTTGATATTTTATGTGTCACATATTTTAGCATTTCACTTATAAATCAGAGTGGTCAGTTCGGATTTCTCACCTAAATTGGAGTTTACGTCAAACCGATAAAACGTAAAAACGTCAAACTATTCTGTGGTTTTACGTCTTCAAGCTGTCAAAGTCAAACTCGGACTTCCGATTTGTATGAAAACGCGGAGTCGGCGTAAACGGCAAAGTCGACGTATTTACGGCAACGTTGTGTAAGCTGTCAAATCAAACTCGGACTCGCAAATGTTTGTTCGCTTAACGCCCACTGCGCGCGCTCTTTAATTTCTCCATACATTTGAAAACGCCCGTCGATCGGTTAGGCGTAAACGCCAATTTAGGTGACAACTGGGACTATCGGCTCTAGATGTAATAGTCCGCAATCTGCTGGTATAGTCTCGCTAAGCGTGGTTTCGCGGGGTAAGTTTGGTGGCCACAGCCACCCCATACCGAGTTTTTCATAAAAACCCGCCCAAGTGCGAGTCGGACTCGCCCACGAAGAGTTCCGTACCATCGTAAAATATTTAAATTAAAATCACGTTTTTTGTGCCCCCTTTAATTTTAATATTTTTTTTAATTATACCTATTTGTGTTATAGCGGCAAAATAAATACATACTCTGTGAAAATTTCAGCTGTCTATCTGTTACGGTTACTGAGATACAGCCCTGTGACAGACAGTTGGACGGACGGACGGACGGACGGACAGCAGAGGCTTAGTAATAGGGTTCCGTTGGCACCCTTTGGTTACGGAACCCTAAAAACACGTTATGCTACGTTATAAATATAAAAAAAGACGTGTTACATATCGTCGACTTTCGTTGCAATAGCAATAGTAAATTCTCGTCCTCGTCGTAACCGCTTTATCCCCCGTGCGAGAATCACTTCGCACGAGCGTCCGGCCAGCATCGATGGCGCTCCACACGAAGATGGATAGTATTGAGTTCAGCATGGCCCGGTCGGGCGAGACGTGCAACGACCGAGGTAGTTTATAAGGCACAATTACCTCACACTGTTGTGTCCTGGCTATATATATTTCCACAGGCAGTAACAGCAGCAACTGCAGTTACTTTGTGAAATTCTTCGTGAGATCAATTATTACAAAACGTTTGAGTTTTTATACAAACCCATTCGAAATTTTGGTAAGGCTGACGGTGGGTAATGGATGGTTAGTACCCCACAACTACCGTTATGATATTAGCCCAATACACCACATTTCCGAAGGAATTAAGTGGATACTGAGGTTCCATATAATGGCTGGTGCCTGATTCCTCACTCTAATTAAGAAATATGTTTCTCACATTATTCACATTAAATAAATCAACTTAGAGCTACGCCTTTAAAAATTTAAAATAATAAAATAATTTAAAACTTTTAATAAAATAATTTTTTTAAATAAAATAAAATAAAACTTTAATTAATTTTTTATAACTTAACTTATATTCATGATATACGCCCTTAAACATTATCATACAAATATTTAAAGGCCCATATCATGGATATAAAATAAGTAATCCAAAAAGTCCAACGTACAGACGTAGCCCTCAGTTGATTTATTTAATGTGCTAAATATCAGAGACATATTTCTTAAATTGAGAGAAGAATCAGAAACAATCCTTTGTATCGAACTCGATCACCTCATATCCTCTTAAGTGCCATGCCAGGACCTTCCGTTTATGAGCACGACTACAATGAACTGGAGGGAAAACAAAACGCAGAAAGAAAAAGTGGTGCATTGCCGTGGCGAGGTTTTGACCCCACAACCTCTCGCACGAAATTCAAGTCCTCTAGCCCCTACCTCACGAGCTGTACGAGGTAGCACGAGGCTTACATCTATTCAGCGTCCAGGATAGCAGGAAGAAAGAGAGCGGGCTGTTAACCCCAATATGTAGCGGCTAATAAGGGTTGGGTCGTGTTGCAACTCGCGCTTCTGCCTCCGTTAGGATACAATTACTTGACGAAATAAGAAAGTTTATAAATGTGCGAGGGTCATGTCAAAATAAATTGGATGAAAAAAAAATTTTTTTTAATTATTTATCATTATTTTCAAAATATTCACCCTGAGTACGTATACAATTTTTTTTTGTATATAATTTATTTTGATATGACCGATCTAAAAATCGGCCAAGTGCGAGTCGGTCTCGCACACGAAGGGTTCCGTACATGATTTAACACCAAAAAAATTACGTTTTTTATATGGTGGCCGCCTTTAATTTAACTTAACTTATTTATCATTATAACGGCAACAGAAATATATATTCTGTGAAAATTTCAGCTGCCTACCTATTACAGTTCATGAGATACAGCCATGTGACAGACAGACAGACGGACGGACGGACGGAAGGATGAACAGTGGAGGCTTAGTAATAGGGTTCCGTTTTCACCCTTTGGGTACGGGACCCTTAAAAAATGGATTGCTTTATTCTTTGGACTGTCAGTTTTAAAATTCGTCACATGACCGCCCCCATCCATCCACCAGAAGTAATCAGGCCATAGGTAAATATTGCTTCCCCTGCGAAGCCGGGGTGGGTCGCTATTAAAGTATAGTCCATTTTAGGGTTCCGTACCGAAAGGGTACCAACGGGACCCTATTACTACGCTGCTACAAAATCTCATACGGGTATATTATTCTTACTTTATTTATAAGGCTGCTCTCAAACTCTTAATTTTCTGTAGGTGGTAGCAAAAGCAAAAAACCGGCCAATTGCGAGTCGGCTTAAGTATTATTAGGGTTCCGTTTTCACCCTTTGGGTACGGAACCCTAATAATACAAATTAAAGGCGGCCACCATACAAGAAACGTGATTTCTTCAAGTCAAATCTTGTATAATGGTACGGAACCCTTCGTGTGCATAATTTAAACCAAATAATTTTAGAAATGGAGCAGGAAATAGCATTCCCTTTTAGTATGGGCCGCACGAAAAGTGTATCTTCTTAAAACAGACATTTTACATCCACCGACAAAGTAAGCTATATTCCCCGAAGCAGCTGTTTCCTCGCGCATCAGATCTACAAGAGCACTCGCCGCCCTAACGAGGCGGAATCCCCGCGCGCAGGTGACGCGGCGTCGGCGGCGTATACGTCGCGTATGCACTTCCGCCGGCGCGCGTAATTCGCGAAGCCATCAGCCATTGTCTGGCGGTATCGGTGGGTTCCCGCGGGCTTGGGGCGGGGCGGCGGCGGGTGGAGGCGTCTCCCGCCCCCGCGATCGATGCCGCCGACGCGACGCCGCCCCCACCTCCGCCGCCACCTGGACCCGGATGCTTAAGGGCGTGATAGGAGCCGATTGCGTTCAGTTTGGTACGGACGTTAGTAAAAAAACAACATTGAATTATGTAAAAAACCGGCCCAACAGGGTTCCGTCTCATCGTACAAGATTTAACACAAAAAACCATGTTTTTTTGTTATTTGGCCCCCATTAATTTGTTGAATTTGTTATTATAGAGGCAAAAAAATACACACTCTGTGAAAATTTCAGCAGAATTTCGATAATCAAACAAGTTAATATGTAGATTGATAATCTAGCTATACCTTAGAGATATAGCTGTATGTCTCTAGTGCTTTATGTTATGTGTATGTTAGACAAATATACTTAAACTTTCATAAAAAAAGTTTAAACACAGAATACGAGCATCAGACATTAACTGTTATAGGTTTCAAATATAGCTAGACCATGAATGCATCTTTAATCTTTTTGAAATTTAAAATAGTAGTTATTTTTAATATTAATAAAATGTAGTTTCACTTACGCCTTTATGGACATCAATGCAATCCACAGGCCATAAATAAATTATTTATGGCCTCCACAGGCCATCAATAATTTACGAAAATGTCAAATATAATCACTCACTTGCCCGTTCACCCGGCGAGTTCATTTACCATGGGAACCCGACAAATCTATATTCCAAGGTCCAGACTATGTCTATACCGAATTTCATCCAAATCAGTTCAGCGGTTTATGCGTGAAAACGCACATACAGACAGAATTACTTTCGCATTAATAATATTAGTATGGAAGTATGAAAAACCTTTAAATAAACACATTTTGGAGCTTTAAACCTACGTTTAAGTACATATTTATTCAAGGATCAAAATAAAATATCTTCGAATCTAAATAAAAAATAAAAACGCTTGCGACAAACTGTACTAATAAGTGCATAATATTTTTAAATGTAGCTCGTGGGCTAAATGCGCCTTAACCTGCGAAGTAGCGTCTGGTTGCATTGGAGGTGCTAAAGTTAAGAGGACTGTCGTTTACATAGCATTATTCAACTCGTTTAATTTACGATAAAGCATGGAGAAAGCGGTAGACAGCAGCAAATAATGCAGTTGGGTAATGGTATGTCCGTCTGTCACAGGGCTGTACCTAATGAACCGTAATAGGTATGCAGCTAAAATTTTCAAAGAGTGTGTATTTATTTTGCCGCCATAACAACAAATTTAAACAATTTAATAATAATAAAAATGAAGAACGTGATTTTTTTGTTACATCTTATACGATGGTCGTAACCCTTCGTGTGGGAGTCCAACTCGCACTTGGCCGGTTTTTTCTACTGCCTCTTACTCATTGCGCCTTCGAAAATCTGAAGACCTGTACCATGGTCGTTATACATACATAAGTTCATATATTCTAAACAATATCGGCAGGGTACTTCCCCTTACAGAATTTACCATAAAATGAAGCAGCCCAGCGAGCGAAACTTCTTAACTTTCGGACGTCTAAGTTCGATAGAGGAGCAAACAGAATAAACAGCGTAAAGGGAAACTTTATTCATAACTTTAAGACGAGTTGCTTTCTCCGTGAAAGTTATATCTGTCAGCCAACAGCAGTAGCATAATAAACGATTAAAAAAAACCGGCCGTTTGCGAGTCGGACTCGCACACGAAGGGTTCCGTACTAGCGTACAAGATTAGCGTACAAAAAATCACGGTTACGGTTTATGAGATACAGCCCGTGACAGACGGACGGACGGACGGACGGACGGACGGACGGACAGCGGGGGCTTCGTAATAGGGTTCCGAATTCACACTTTTGGTACGGAATCCTAAAAAGTAGGACTTTTCCCTGTTAATATTATTTCTAGACACGCAAATGAAAAACATGAAAACTATTTTGCAAGGTAACCATCAGAGAACTATGTATAACGAGCGATGTGTTGGGATTAAGAGAGTCGTTAACCTATCAATTCCTCATACGACGGGCTACGGGTTACTAGGTTTTTGAAATTTTGAATTCTAAAATATATTGTCAAAATCTACATCTGTATGTTTGAATTTTTTTAACATACCTTTTAGATTGGAAAATACTGACTAAAATCATTGGAAAAAGGTGTATTTTTTACTGAAAATGTTTTAATTTTTTTGTAAATATCTGTATATTCCCGTAAAAACGACGGGAGGCTGCGGTGACGGCGGCGGCGTGCCGCGCCCCGCGAGAGTGCTCAGCGGCGAAAGTTCAGCGAGGCGGTTGTTTTTATGTAGCGGACGTGTCTTCGTGAGTTGCAGCGCCGCGCCCTCCGCACCGCGCCCGCGCCCTGACTAGACACCGACATGAACAAACTACTCCGCTAATTGGCTGTCGGAGTTTGTTTCACCTTTCAGCGGCTGCGGTGAGCGCACGACAGTGTAAAACAATCTTTAAGAAACGTTTCAATGGTGGCATTGTTACTTCGCCTAAAATAACAGTTTCATGTATGCCTATAGGTATTTGTTTATGTAACTGGACATGTTTGGCTAATACCACACCCACCGTCATGACCTCTAGTACAAAACGCAAGTGCATGCGGTCCTGTACTACTGGCCGATCTAACGTATTGTTTTGATTGATTAAAACAGGCTTATTAAAAAGGGCAGGTTTTATTGACCGGATCATAAATATAAAGCTGTTATGTATTATTAATAATAATATAAATGTGTTATTATTATTTTTCGCGAACGCCAACGAAAACTCTTCGTGCGAGAACGTTTGGCGAGGTCAAGCGAGTGCTATAATTAAGTTTCAGACATTAATAGCCTTGTTATAGTCCATTCACAGTCTGCGCATAAAGGACGTACATTTTATTTGCAGTTTTTATGTTTAAATAAGAGTTATGGTTAGGCTAACGACTCCACGTATAAACTGAAACAAGCCGAACATCTACAAAGTTATACAATGAGCCGTGGATATCTAATAAAGAGGTCCTGGCATGGCAACTAATTCCTTCGGGATTGTGGGCTATGGGGCTAATATCATAACGGTAATTGTGTGGTATTAGCTATCCATGTCAGGTTGCATAAATAAAACCTCACCTTAATCGGGTGAGTCTACTAAATCCTAGTAAACTATCAAACCGTCTGAATTGTACTTAAATGTACCGAAAATGTATTAGAATTTTTCACTATATCCGTCAGAAACCAACTCTTTAGGACACATAATTCCATAAAAAAAAAACAAACAGACGAATTGAGAACCTCTTCCTTTTTGGAAGTCGGTTAAAAATATGTCGCTCGTGCACTGGTCGTAGCCCAGAGACGCGGGGCCTTGCTTATGAAGTAAGAAGTCATAGGTTAAATCTGACGAGGGCTTATTTCAAGAAAGCATTAAGTCAGAAAAAGTTGTAATGAGATAATTCAGTTTTAAAGTTTACAAAAAAACGTTTGACATGTAATTAGGATGTAAATATTACGCTATCTTTGGACCCTGTCAGTGTACGATATACTGTGTTTTTTTAAGATTTTAGCGTAAAAAAATAGAATAAAATTGCATCATTAAAGGCTTTAAGCCAAAATCGACTTGTTTTGAATTAATGCATTCTTGAAGTAAGCCCTCTAGATTCGATTCTAGTCGGTGTGCAAAGGCGGTGATCTGTTTATCTAGATTATTATTTTTTTATTTTAGGAATGGCGGCCACACACGCTCAATCCTACTTGATCTAATCGGAAGGGTCCTGCCGATTGGACGATCAGCAGGATGGTGAATGGCCGCCTTAACCCTATATTCAGACGGTATTCTGAAAGATGTTGACATTTTTTGTTTCTATTTATCCCAATAATACTTTTGTAAATACTATGTAGTGGACGAATCGAAAACGTATATAATATTCGGATATAACAGTGCATAAGATGATTTTTTGCAGAGTCTACTTACCTTGACTGTTTTTTTATAAACATCCAACCGTGAGGTTATGCCGTGAGGGAGACGCTATTCTTATTGATCACACGAAGATGTAACGAATTTGAAAATATTTAACAGTGCAATGAAAACTTATTTTTCGCGTGAATGCTACGCGACAGACCTTTTGTCCCCGTGTTTCCCGCAAGCCCCTCCCCCCACCTTCGCCCACGCAGCAGCCGCGACTCCGGCGCGCAACGAGCACGGAATGGCGGGAGTAGCAACCGAGTCTCGTTTGCGTGACGGCCCGCGGCGTCGCGTCGCGGCGTAGCCACTTCACATACAATGGCGACAGCGCCTGCGAGTTAAGTTGCTTACGAATTCGATTAATACTAATTTTCTCGAGTTCCAACGACGCGTAAGAACTTCACAGAATGATATTTAGTGCAACGAACGTTCGATATTGCACGTCGCGAATTCGTAAGCGAACTTTTTTTTATGTAACTGGACATGGATGGCTAATACCGAATTGACCGTCAGATATTAGCCTAACACATCACATGGGAACTAGGTGCCATGCCAGAACCTTCCCTATATTGCTCGGCTACAATAAACTAGATGGAAAACACGGACAATTTTCATTGCCACCTAGTAAGTAAGGAAGGGGACCTACACTTTCACTTGGAATCCGAACCACGGCCAGCCTGAACGGTCAAAATTGTCACCCATCCAGAAACTTACCGCGCTCAGACGTGCTTACCCAGCTTATCGAATCGCGAGACGTCGCACACTGAGCTACCGAGGCTGACTACTACAGTTCGACGTTATCCACTATCTCGTGGCTCCGCTGTCGCCGTACGAGTGCTCGCCACTGCCGTCCCTCCATGCTCGGTGGCGGCGCGGGACATATCTCATCACGGTCGCGGCACAAAACCGTCCGCCTCATCAGTCGCACACTGAGATACCGAGGCTGACTACTACAGTTCGACGTTATCCACTATCTCGTGGCTCCGCTGTCGCCGTACGAGTGCTCGCCACTGCCGTCCCTCCATGCTCGGTGGCGGCGCGGGACATATCTCATCACGGTCGCGGCACAAAACCGTCCGCCTCATCAGTCGCACACTGAGCTACCGAGGCTGACTACTACAGTTCGACGTTATCCACTATCTCGTGGCTCCGCTGTCGCCGTACGAGTGCTCGCCACTGCCGTCCCTCCATGCTCGGTGGCGGCGCGGGACATATCTCATCACGGTCGCGGCACAAAACCGTCCGCCTCATCAGTCGCACACTGAGATACCGAGGCTGACTACTACAGTTCGACGTTATCCACTATCTCGTGGCTCCGCTGTCGCCGTACGAGTGCTCGCCACTGCCGTCCCTCCATGCTCGGTGGCGGCGCGGGACATATCTCATCACGGTCGCGGCACAAAACCGTCCGCCTCATCAGTCGCACACTGAGCTACCGAGGCTGACTACTACAGTTCGACGTTATCCACTATCTCGTGGCTCCGCTGTCGCCGTACGAGTGCTCGCCACTGCCGTCCCTCCATGCTCGGTGGCGGCGCGGGACATATCTCATCACGGTCGCGGCACAAAACCGTCCGCCTCATCAGTCGCACACTGAGATACCGAGGCTGACTACTACAGTTCGACGTTATCCACTATCTCGTGGCTCCGCTGTCGCCGTACGAGTGCTCGCCACTGCCGTCCCTCCATGCTCGGTGGCGGCGCGGGACATATCTCATCACGGTCGCGGCACAAAACCGTCCGCCTCATCAGTCGCACACTGAGATACCGAGGCTGACTACTACAGTTCGACGTTATCCACTATCTCGTGGCTCCGCTGTCGCCGTACGAGTGCTCGCCACTGCCGTCCCTCCATGCTCGGTGGCGGCGCGGGACATATCTCATCACGGTCGCGGCACAAAACCGTCCGCCTCATCAGTCGCACACTGAGCTACCGAGGCTGACTACTACAGTTCGACGTTATCCACTATCTCGTGGCTCCGCTGTCGCCGTACGAGTGCTCGCCACTGCCGTCCCTCCATGCTCGGTGGCGGCGCGGGACATATCTCATCACGGTCGCGGCACAAAACCGTCCGCCTCATCAGTCGCACACTGAGCTACCGAGGCTGACTACTACAGTTCGACGTTATCCACTATCTCGTGGCTCCGCTGTCGCCGTACGAGTGCTCGCCACTGCCGTCCCTCCATGCTCGGTGGCGGCGCGGGACATATCTCATCACGGTCGCGGCACAAAACCGTCCGCCTCATCAGTCGCACACTGAGATACCGAGGCTGACTACTACAGTTCGACGTTATCCACTATCTCGTGGCTCCGCTGTCGCCGTACGAGTGCTCGCCACTGCCGTCCCTCCATGCTCGGTGGCGGCGCGGGACATATCTCATCACGGTCGCGGCACAAAACCGTCCGCCTCATCAGTCGCACACTGAGCTACCGAGGCTGACTACTACAGTTCGACGTTATCCACTATCTCGTGGCTCCGCTGTCGCCGTACGAGTGCTCGCCACTGCCGTCCCTCCATGCTCGGTGGCGGCGCGGGACATATCTCATCACGGTCGCGGCACAAAACCGTCCGCCTCATCAGGCCGAGTGCTTCCCGAGTCGCGCACTCCGACGCCGATAGATAACGGCGGCCACCACCCGCCACCGCCGCCACCACCGCACCGCACCGGATTGTGAAAATGGAAAATTATTTCAATGAAAATTACAATTTACTAGCTGATTTTCCGGGCTCCGCTCGGGTCTAGTTCGTTGTGGGCGAGATAATCGCTATCGCTTCGTCCTCGATCTTCGTACGGAGATTGCATAAATGTATTTGGTGGACTGATCGATTGCTGCCATTATTGTCCGAAAGTTTAAAACGTATGGCTAAATAATTTTCCGTAAGAAATCAATACAACCAGGTATATTTCGAAAGTGTGTTCATAATAAATAAAGAAAATGTAAGAAAATTATATTGTTTAAATATTACCACATAACAATCGTAAGGTAATTTGTATTTGTATTTATTAATCCTCCTTTGGGACGCAAGGAACACTTGGAATCGTCAAATATTTACATTTACAATTAAATACAATTAAAATTAAAGCATAAAAGTTCATTATCTGTCGTTATCATGGCAAGAGGCTCACTTAAGTCTAGATTTTCAATTAAACTATAACTACACTTAAATTTTTAAATACCGCACCAATTTCCTTAAAATAGGTATTTTAAGTGGGAGTAAAGTAAAGGTATTTGCGGATCCGGTTCTCTTGAGGTAGAAGCTGCCGCCGCTCACCTGCAACCTTCGCCGTTATAAATCGTAGACGTGACATTTACTCAGCCGCTCAATGCTTGTATAGCACCTCCAGGGGATGCTGGCACTGCAACCGAAGCGCAGCGCCGCCGGCGGCACTATACAGATACGCCAACACGTCGAGCTTCTGGGATTACATTTTGATTAAAAAAAACCCTTTTAAAAATCGTCTTCAATCACAGGACAAAAAGGAGTAATATTCTCTATACAATGTATAAAAGGATCACCCCTAAGACATATCCTACTGGTTAGAAAATGAATTATTCAAATCGGTTGACAATTTGCGGAGATATCGAGTAACATAATACAAAAAAAACATGCAGACGAATTGAGAACCTCTTCCTTTTTTTAAGTAACTTATAAATAGGTGCGCGTTGCACGTTGTCATATGGCCGAGTGCAACGATTTGAAGCAATTTTGCTTAATCATCGGACCAATATCGCTACGAAAGCTAATATTGTAGTCCAAAGGCAGGAATATCGAACGGAATAATCTAGGATTTTAGTCATATTTTAATCAATGTATTAGCCCTTTCACCTATTATTGTGTTATATATAAAACATAATTGTTGTAGAATAATCAATGGCTTTGACATTTTTTTTGATGGTTTCATAAATAAGCATATGGTAATGATTTTAATCGTATTTTATTCGATATTATATAAAAAGTCAAACTTATTTACAGGAAGATTAAATGCATAGTTCTGTAATAGACCTACATTACTGCTGACACTAGCATTCTCACGGTTTTACTATATAAAGGGCGCTGTCGCCAAGCAATAAAGTTCAGTCAACATTCAGAGTCAATCGCGTGCGGATGCGCTGCCGAAATCCGTGTATTATCTAAGTCCGTATATAAATCCAAGTTATCCTGTAAATCAATTCAATTCTGTGTTTCAAAGTGTTTTCTTAGTTTTCTTCCAAAACTAAGTGGTGTCAGAACTGATAGAAAATCTGTGCTAAAGTTGTGAACCTTATCAAATAAATTGTGTTATAAGAAAAGTGTTTTTTAAAAACCTATTCAAAAGTGCCGTCACAACAAATTGGTGTCCGAGAAGTGGGATCCTGTTCAGCGATATCCAGCCCCTGGACTAGCCATCAGCGACAGTAAGCCTCGCCGCCTTGGTGGTTGAGTCTGCCTGACTGGTCCAGAAAGGCGGATAGATCCCGCCACACCGCGTCCACATCACGGTCTTCTGTGTCCTCGGATCCAGCGACATTTAGCCTCACCGCCCCGGTGGTTGAGCCTGCCTGCCCGAGCCAACAGCTGACCAAACCAACGACTTCTCGCCTATCCAGATCATGTTCCAGTTCCTGTAAGTTTAAAACTTAAACTACTTCATGTCCGAAGAGGAAATCAACTCTTTATCCGGATCAAGCCGATCATCAACCCCCAGCGTAATCGCAAAAATGTCGGACAAAGTCCCATTAACTGTCCTCATTAAGTTCGTGAAGCCCTTCAATGGACAAAGGGAAGCATTGCCAGCTTTCCTTACAAACTGCGATAATGCCGTCGATCTGGCAAACGACGAGCAGCAGAATATAATATTCAAGTACATACTATCCCAGCTTGAGGGAAAAGCACAAGTTGCAGCATCCCTTAGAGTATTTGAGACCTGGAAGGATCTTAAACTATTCCTGAGGAGTACTTTTGGTGAGCAAAAGCACCACACGCATCTTCTAGCGGACCTCCAGAATTGCCGCCAAAATCTGAACGAGCCCGTAACTCAATTCTCATTGAGGTTGGAAGGATGCCTCACCCGTCTCCAGGCAGACCTACACCACAGTTGCAGAAACAAAGCCGAACTTGTAGGCAGGGTCGCCGAAATAGACGACCTCGCCCTTAACGCGTTTATAATCGGTGTTAGTCCTAGTATAGCTACTGTTTTAAGGTGCAGGAACCCATCGAGTCTTAACGAAGCCGTAGGACTTGCAATAGAGGAGGAGAAAGTCCTTAAACTCACTCGAACTCCCCCTACTTACTTCAAGCCTACCCCTCCGAAAGGTCCATTCCCGAAATATAATAACTATAATCGGCCGGTTAACACAAATGAAAACCGACCTAATTCATTCTCAGCGCCGAAGTCAGGCGATAAAACGTGCTTCTATTGCAAGAAGCATGGTCATGTTATCTCAGAGTGTCGGAAGCGCCAGTACAATAACAGTCACCGGACACCTGAGACCAACAACGGGCCCAGCTCCCGTGAGAACGGCGCTCAGCGATTCGCAGAACCGCGCCGCCCTTCTCAAGATATGAGACAACCGGCACCACGTGTGCATTTCAATGACTCAGCAGAATATTACGAAGATTTAAATGCCTAAAGGTTCCGGAGCCGTGCCTTCCGAAGCCTAGTTATAAACATGGCACAAAATCTGTTGACTTTAATTATAAACAAACGATTGACTCTGACTCTTTGCTAAATCTGAAATATGCTAACTCTGAACCGAAATCCGACGACTCTACTAAATCTGTACAAAATCTGAAATCTTCTAACTCTGCTAAATCTGTACAAAATCCGAAACATGCTTACTACGCTAACTCTGTTCAAAATCTGAAGCATGCTAACTCCGCTAAATCTGAAATTATTCCGAAATCTACTAACTCTGCTAAATCTGTACAAAATCCGAAACATGCTTACTACGCTAACTCTGTTCAAAATCTGAAGCATGCTAACTCCGCTAAATCTGTCCTAAATCATGAACCAACTAACTCAGCTAACTCCGTCCTAGATCCGAATCCTGCCAAATCCGTCGAAAATCCGAACTCTGCTAAATCCGTTCCAAATCCGAATCCAGTTCCGAACCCGAATCCAGCTAACTCCGTTCCAGATCCGATTCCTACTAACTCTGCCGAAAATCTGTTTACTAAATCTGACGAAACTCACGAAATCTCGAAATCTGAATTAAAAGTTTTTGAAATTAATACAAAATCGAAAATCTCGTTACCACATACTCATGTCTATACCCGCTACTCACATAGGCCACTATGCCTACTTGTGGACACAGGGTCATCAGTAAGCCTAATTAAGGAATCTTCCCTTGAGATAAAGCCCAAGCTCGATGACTTCAAGGTCAAGCTTAAAGGGATAGAAAACGGAGATTCATACTGTCTAACCAGCGGCACTTTTATGATGCCGTTTGGAACAGTGAAATCTGACAAAACCTCTTTATCTTTTAATTTTCACGTCGTTTCTGAAATCTGTATTAATTACGACGGAATCATAGGTAATGACTTTTTCTTTGAAAATAACGTAACTATTGACTATGAAACTAACTCTATTACAATCGGAGATCAAACCCTGAAACTACTTTTTGAAGAAAGTATATTTACTATTCCGCCTCATTCGGAATGTGTTATCGAGTGCTCGGTGAAACCAGCATTAGGTCACCGGCTCGAGCCCGACAACTCTTATCTCTCGCTAAGTCAGCAAATTTCTCGCGGCGTGTATATAACCGACTCCATTGTTCAACTTAAACGTAACCGACGCGTTAACGTTATAGTATCGAATACGACTAACTCGGAAATTAAAATTAAAAATCACAAAATTGAACTCACCCCTATTTCCGAAATCAAGGAACCCGAACAAACTTTTGCCGAATTCAACCTAAATCACGTAAATCAGCGAAATCTCCCGAGATCGGACAAAACTACCCTTAGCCGTCATCAGCTTGTTCTCAACCAAATCCGGACTGATCATTTGGACGTAAATGAAAAACAACCCTTATTAGACTTTTGTGCAAAATACACAGATATATTTCACTTAGATGGAGAACAACTGACGACAACGAGTGCTATAAAACATGAGATCGACACTCAAAACAACCCTCCGGTCCATGTAAAATCTTATCGATTTCCGGAGTGTCACAAGGATGAAGTTGAAAAACAAATTCGGAAAATGCTTGAGCAAAATATTATTCGTCCGTCTATGTCCCCGTGGGCCGCACCGATCTGGGTGGTCCCGAAAAAACTGGATTCCTCAGGGAAACAAAAGTGGCGCATTGTCGTGGACTATCGCCGTCTGAACGACATCACGGTGTCTCAGGTCTACCCGCTTCCTCTCATCACCGATATCCTCGACCAGTTAGGCCAATGTAAATACTTTACTACTCTGGACCTAGCGTCAGGATTTCATCAGATCGAGATGTCACCTCAAGACGCGAGTAAAACCGGATTCTCCGTGATTACCAATGGCATTTCAGGTCACTTCGAATTTACCCGAATGCCATTCGGTTTGAAAAATGCACCGTCCACTTTTCAAAATCTTATGAACAATGTGCTGTCAGGTCGACAAGGCGTACACTGTTTTGTCTACCTAGACGATATTGTTCTCTATTCCCGTGACGTAAGCTCTCACATTGAAAAGCTAGATCTTGTTTTTGAGAGGCTGCGTCAATTCAACTTGAAATTACAGCCGGACAAGTGTGAGTTCCTTCACAAGGAAGTGGCTTACCTTGGGCACATAATTTCACGAGAAGGTCTGGCTCCTAATCCTGATAAAGTCAAGGCCGTCGCCGAATATCCTGTTCCTAGAAACCCGAAGGAAATAAAGTCGTTCCTAGGATTAATAGGCTATTATCGCCGCTTTATACAGAACTTCTCGCATATCTCGAAACCCCTGACGTCTCTCTTGAAAAAGGACGCTCATTTTGGTTGGACAGATAGCCAGCAAAATGCGTTCCAAATACTGAAGAACAAACTTATTTCTGCTCCGATACTTCAGTATCCTAGATTTGACCTCCCTTTCATTTTGACCTGTGACGCTTCAGCCCATTCCGTCGGCTGTGTACTAAGTCAAAACCAGGGTCAAGGTCAAGGTCAAAATCAGGATCGGCCAATCGCATTTGCGTCTCGCAAGTTAAATAGCGCGGAAGGTAACTACAGTGTTACTGAAAAGGAGTGTGTTGCGATCATATTTGGCACCCAGACTTTCAGACCGTACTTATTTGGCCGCACATTCACTATAGTTACCGATCACCGTCCGCTTACCTGGCTATTTAACGTCAAAGACCCCTCATCTAGATTAGTCCGTTGGAGACTAAAGCTAGAAGAATTCGACTACAAGATAGTGTATAAACCCGGCGCTATTAATAACAACGCCGATGCACTTTCCCGTATACCTGTCAATGTCAACGAATCTTCTAGTACTACCTACGAAGACTATCTGAAAATATCCCGATCATCTAGGATCCCGTATGACACAGACATCATTGAACACAATGAGAGCCTCTTAAAGACCCATTGTTCCCATGTGCTATACCCGACTGCCCTAGATTTAGATGAATCCATCCCCTTTTGTAAACAAATTCTTGAGCTGTCCACTGAAAATCCTTCGTTCAGGGATGACGAAAGAGAGTTGTTCACCTACTGGATTACATCTAATGAAAAGCAGCATTTTGTTCATCTTTTCTTACGGGTACATCACTACGAAGAGATGTCATACAGACGTATATTCGAAATCTTGCAGAGCTTTAAAACAGGATTCATGATTGTGCACAATGAGATTAAGGAGATCGCTATTTCTGATTTCAAAGATCCTTATTCTCAACTGTCTTACACTAAAATATACAACATGCTGTTGCATATATTTCATGACACTAAAATCAAGATCCACGTGTATAAGAATAAGATCATTTACCCAACTCCCCCGGAAGTCGAAAAGATTTTGCGCGAAAACCACGATACCCCGGTCGCAGGACACCCAGGATTCGCGAGGATGTTTAATCGTATCAGCCAATCGTTCTTTTGGAAAAATATGCGTGCCGACATAAAAAACTATATAAAGAAATGTAAATCATGTCAAATAAACAAACCCTTGCGTAAAACTAATAGAGCCCCAATGGAGATAACGAGCACCAGTACTAAACCTTTTGAGAGGATCGCTCTCGATATTGCCTGCCCGAGTCAGGTGTGCACCAGTTCAAATACATCATGACGTTGCAAGACGATCTCACTAAATTCTTTACCGCGTATCCCCTTATCACTACCTCAGCTGAGCAGACAGCAACACAGCTGATTCACTTTATCGCTCACTTTGGCATTCCTAAAACTGTCTTAACTGATCAAGGATCTAACTTCATTTCCGAACTATTCAAAAACGTCTGTGACTTATTTAAAATCAAAAATATATTTTCATCCCCTTACCATCCTCAAACTAATGGCGCACTCGAAAGGAGTCACGCCACCCTTAAGGAATATTTAAAATCTTTCGTAAATGAAAATCAAAATAACTGGCATCAATTTCTTCATACCGCTATACTAGCGTATAATACGAATGTCCATACAACAACTAAGTACTCGCCATACGAACTTTTATTCGGCTACGAGCCCTATATCCCTAACTCAGTATATAACGAAAACCCCAACTTGACTTACCCCGAATACATCCGTGCGTTAAAATATAGAATGAACCTAAGTAGAGAAAAGGCCCTTGAGCACATAGCGAATAGCAAGGAGACCTCTAAGCGATATTACGACCATCATTCACGCGAAACACAATATAAATCCGGAGACCTCGTGTATATTAAGAATCACCCCAGACAATCCAAATCACTATCTCCGATTTGGAAAGGCCCATTTAAACTAATTAAACTAAACGGTAGACACACCGCTACCCTGCTGATAAACAGGAAGCATGTGCGTCACCACTTCGACGAGCTGAAACCAGCTCACGAATGAGTAGATTAAATTTAGAATTTTAGGAAAACATAAATATAATTTACCCTATTAAAATAGATATTATTTTTCTTCTATTTCAGGATAATACTCTTCGCTATAAGCACAGCAAGATGCTTCATACAACCTATAGTGCATAGTCCTGGCCTATACTTCGATCCCGAAGGCACAGTTCAATACTCTGACGATTATTGGAACGTGGTAACTCACGTAGACCTTTCGTATATAGAACCACACCTAAAAAATGTCGAAACTAATATGAATATCTTAAGTTCTATATGCCATACCTACCAACAACATCGCCGTTTCAGTAATCTTTGTAACGCTACAATCCAACCCCTTTATGTCTTACTGCAGCAAGATTTTTCTCATCTGGAATCTTTGTCTCACATTATCTCAAATGATAGAGCTAAGCGAAGCCTCATGAATTTCGGAGGATCTATTCTTAAATTTTTCTTTGGAACATTAGACTCTTCAGATGCTGAAAAATATAATAACGCCATAGAACACTGCGAGCAGGACGAAACTCAGATAACCAACCTAATGAAGGAAAACATCCACGTCGTCCAATCTTCTATTAACTCTTTTAACGAAACTATTTCGAAGCTTAACTCTAACGAAATAATATTAAATAATGGAATAACATTTATAAATACATTAATAAGAAATATATCTAATGAAATTACTCAGTTTAAAATCTATATAAGAATAAACTCCCTTGGATCCGCGATGGAAAGCTCACTCCTTACTCTTTCTTTCGCCCTTGAAAATACTATAAACTCCATTCTTTTTGCTAAACTTAACACCCTACATCCTTTTGTAATCACCCCCACTAAGCTTCTTTCGGAATTAAATATCCATAGTAATAGATTTATTAAAAGTAGAGATTTTCCCGTAGCACTTAATATTAATAATATTCACACCCTTACGGATATCTCGCAATTATTTTCATACTATCTAGACAAGAAGATAATATTCATTCTAAGAATACCCTTAGTGCAACCGACGAAATATATCCTTTACAAAATTATTCCTCTCCCGACTCCGCATGACTCAGCTATCGCAAGTACCTATGCGCTCATCTCGCCAACTTTCAAGTTCATGGCTATCAAGCAAGATAAGCTAATGTACTCACCTGTCGAGAACCTCGAACTTTGTAAACGAACCGATAAGAGTCACTATGTTTGTCCTTTAGAAAATGTTTATTCTGCCATAACCAACCCTTGTTGTGAAACTAAATTAATTTCAGAGATAGTTACTACCCTTCCGGTAGAATGTAATTTTAAAATCATTTATGCAGAAGTCGATATTTGGCAGCGACTCAACAACAATAAATGGATTTTTGTACAATCCAAATCTAGCAAAGTAAGTATTAAATGTAATGATAGCTATAAAGATTTTACTATTATTGGCACTGGAATTCTAACCCTACCTGTGAATTGTATTGCATATCATAAACTGTTAACTTTTAAGCCTGTTTTGTTTGAAAATATTACAGTGCAACCCTTAACTTCTAATTTTGATATTATAAATGATGACTGTTGTGTTCAAGAAAATTTTAACGAAAGTTTACAAAATATGTCTCCGATAAAATTGTCTAATATAGATCTAGACTCTTTGAGATATTCATCTCACAAATTGGACCATCTAAGTGATGAATTAAATAAAATAAAAACTCAACCGCATTATATAAAATATGGAAACATTTATTCTGGCCTTGTATACTTAGCATCTTCATGTATAATATCTTACCTTGTATACAAACTTTACAAATACATGTGTTGTAACAATGCAAACCTATGTATTAAAGTATATAATCAGTGTTATAACAAGAGACTCGCTAGAAGCTCTTCTAAAGTAAGTAACTCAATAGAAATGTCAGAAATCCAAACTTCTGAAGATGATGTAACATCTATCACGCCAAGTTGTGCTAGGAAAGCTATGCTTAGAACTAAGATCAATGTAAACCACTAGTGTGTTGAATGTCAAATTTTGTATTTCATGTATTGTATAGCTATGTAAATCAGTTTCAATATTTTTTCTAGTATGACACTTAACTTTGTGATAGCCTTAGAAGCAGTTTAACTCCTCGCTTTCTTTTGTCTATCCTGAAAGCTGCGAGCTTTCCCAGGGGAGCTGTAATAGACCTACATTACTGCTGACACTAGCATTCTCACGGTTTTACTATATAAAGGGCGCTGTCGCCAAGCAATAAAGTTCAGTCAACATTCAGAGTCAATCGCGTGCGGATGCGCTGCCGAAATCCGTGTATTATCTAAGTCCGTATATAAATCCAAGTTATCCTGTAAATCAATTCAATTCTGTGTTTCAAAGTGTTTTCTTAGTTTTCTTCCAAAACTAAGTGGTGTCAGAACTGATAGAAAATCTGTGCTAAAGTTGTGAACCTTATCAAATAAATTGTGTTATAAGAAAAGTGTTTTTTAAAAACCTATTCAAAAGTGCCGTCACAACAGTTCGAAGCTTAAAGATTCCTATGTGCCGTCAGGAAGACCGTTCACACGAAGCGATTCTTCCAAATTAATAAAAACCGGCCAAGTGCGAGTCGGACTCGCACACGAATGGTTCCGTACCATCGTACAAGATTTGCCCCAAAATAACACGTTTTTTGTATGGGGCCCCCTTTAATTTTTATTATTTTATAATTTTATCTATGTGCTGTTATAGCGGCAAAATAAATACATAATCTGTGAAAATGTCAGCTTTCTACCTGTTACGGTTCATGAGATACAGCCCTGTGACAGATGGACGGACGGACGGACAGCGGAGGCTTAGTAATAGGGTTCCGTTTTCACCCTTTGGGTACGGAACCCTAAAAATGTGACATATTCAAAATACTCAAATTATTATGGAGGAAAGAGGAAGTGAGCTCGAAAAAATCACAATTGCGGCAAGACGAAACAATATCGGGCACGAGCAGCCGGCTTTTGTTGGCTTCTTAAAATAGTCACCGAAATATTTATTCGTGCATCAACGGAAAGGATGAAGGCTCCCCTTAGGGTCGACAGGACTCGCAGTCAGCCTCCGTCAAGCGCGGGCTGCGGAAGGCAGACAGGGCAGACCACAGACCTAGCACGAGCGCTCTGGGCTTTGCAAGACAAACACAGTGTGGGAGTGAGAACTCAACTCAAGCGCCACTTACTATAGTTGGAAAGAGATAGAACATACCTACCAGATGTCACAACTTTTACAATCGATATAGCCACACAGTGTCCGGGTTCATTAAGGTGGGCCTCCATCTCAACTCCCCATACAAAAGTGGAAAGAAGATAATGCGCAAATTTCAATATTCAATGCTTGATGAATTGGCATTGTAATATTGTTTATAATTATAAGTTATTAGGTCCAAAAGATCGATTTTTTCGCACTTTTTATGCAATGAGATGGACGTGGATTACTCAACGATAAAACAATACAATCTAAAAATCTTAATCATCAAACCTAGCTTGTTCCATGAAGATTCAAAATCAGTTAAGTTTTTCTTTGATTTTTGACTACAGCGTTTGTGATTTACTTTAAGTTATAAGTGTAATTAAAATGTTTGTAAATCTAACGAAGTCAAACACTATGCGCTTTGTTTACTATGTGGACGTGTTGGACTTTTTCTGGAACAGAAATGTGTGCCGTGCCCGCGAATAAGTTAGTCTCGTCGGGAAGGGCCACCTTAAATGTAAAATGCGTTGTTGTAAAATCTTTTTGATTTCTCTAGTTTTTCTCAAAGAAAGCATATGTTGAAGCCATAGTGCATTTGTAGATGGTGAGGTGAACAGGCGTAATAACCCCGACAAAAACCCTTTTTTCTGGTAACTCAGAGGTTATTGGTATGTATTTGTGTTATACATATAATATTAATATATAATATTTCAGTACATTTCGTATAAAACAATTTTGGTCTCATCCGTCGTGTCTTTCTCTACTTTACTTTACATTATAAGTCTATGGGACGGGACAGACCGCCGTCGCTGCCGTCGCTGCCGTCGCCGCCGTCAACGCCAGGTCTGGTTTCAGCCGTCAGACATAAAATAAGGCTAGCGTGAAGCGAAATAAGAGCACAATACTCCGCCCGGAATAAGTCAAATCTCCTGGTCGACAGAATTATAGATGGATTGGGAAGATGCGATGTCTGTATTGTGTTTCGCTTTGATCACTCAAACTCCCATGAACGGTAATCCTGTTCCCAAGGGAATAAACATCAGCACGCGTGCCTCCGCGGTTATTGTAAGAGCCTAGACGTATTGCAAGTATGTATCCGGTCTAGACGCGCCCACCGCCAAGTGCTGGGCGCACGAGGCGCTCTGGGAGTCTAGCGGTCAGAATGAAATATTAATGAGAAACTTGAAGTATACAGTTGCCGAGGAGCGGCGAGATCTCGGGGCGATGTGAATTTGCGAAACGACGAGAGCTTATAATTGAAAATATCCGTCCCCACTTCTATTCGCCGTTCGCTAATAGCTGATTAATATAGGTCTGGCTTTATTTATTAAGTTAGGATTCAGACCGAGTAGTTCAGCGAAAAAATCTTAAAAAATAAAACATTGATGTCTTTTCACGTTCATTTCTGTTAACTAAACGATTAAACATTAAGAATGATGAGGAAACGTCAATAACTAGCGTAGCAAATCGGCGTATATTAAAAAAAATACGTACAGAAGCCCGAGTCCGTTAATAAATAACACTACTTTCGAGCGTTAGCGTTAAGATAACATAAAATTTGGAGGTTTGTCTGATTCTCATAACGCTAACGTTCGAAAGTGGAGTTATCAATTAGCGGACTCGGGCTTCTGGGTATGGATGGTTAAAATCACACACTCTCCATGATATTGGTCCACCACGCCGCATTTTCGAAGGAACCATACGCGATTTACGTAAACGGATGCTTTCACTCTTAACTACGGCCATAAATACGTACGTGGAAGAAGTGACCCACATTTGACCGGGCTTAGAACCCACGGTCTTCGACGCAAGAGACCATTTCACAAAAACATTAAGAAAAAAAGATATATATAAAATATTGAAAATCTGGAAGTATTCACTTTGTGTTCAAATATGTATTTAATTTTAATAAACATTGATGTTATTTACATTTAATTATATTTCGTCGCTTCATTCTTCAGATATTATATTACCAGGTAGTCCTTTAAACCTACAAGACGACTTCGCACTTTTTTAAAAGACATTCAGTTGACTTAAACGGAAAATATCTGCTACCACGCCGCTGGCGTGTTTTCTCATTCTTTTTTCGTGCGAGACGACGAACGCACGCGTCACTGTCATTTTCGAAAACAATATTTTTTCCAAATTGCCAAAGCGGCATACTCAAGATTGCATTAAACGATATCAAGAAAAAATATGTCGATTGGAATAAAACATTGTAAACGAAACCAATCCTTGTCACCGGACAGGGTTTACGACGGTAAGATTCCATACACTTACAAGAATTCGACGAATCGCTGGTACTATCATGGGGATTGACTGCGAGTCAATAACTATGAACATTATTTATCGGGGTTGACTGCGAGTCTTCAACGATATAAAAAGCAGCAAAAATGTGCAATCTGCAATAGATATACACAATCCGCTGCGTCACATAGCCAGACAGAAATATACGTATGTGCGTATCTATCCCAAGTGGGGTGAGAGCATTTACAAAGCCAAAGATAATTTTTGGTTTTTAAGTACCAACGTGACGGATGTTACGCCGGAGGCCTGGGGCTCGGCAATATTAGTTTCTAACGAAACCACCACTTCAGCAAATAAAATTTTAGATGAGACGGTTCTGTCAAAGGAAACACAACCGAACTATGCCCAGCTAGAAACTAGCGCACCGAAAAAGCCCGCATTAGTTCCAGAAATTCTGTCGCCACTGGGTGAAGTGTCAGGCCACACCCCGAGTTTGGTAAAATATTCACCTAAATCTGGCGAAATCTCTGGTTCCCCCCTTTAAGAAGGGGATGTCTAAAGAAGACAAAGAAAAAATACTCAAATGGTACTTAATCCCATGCATGCAACATACATTCCTACAGGCTCCCAAACTAAACGCAGAGATTTCAGCGGCCGTACCGGATATGGTAAGAAATCGATTTAAAAAAATAATGGCTTACCAAAAACAGGTAGGAATAAGCATATCAGCTATTAATAACCCGATGGATCTACACCTGAAAGGTGAAGATAAAATACGGACTATTAAACATATCAGCAATAGCTGTCGAATACTGAGCGACCTGCATTCAGATTCTGTCAAAAGTCGCATAAAACTTACCTATTATGCCGAGCCTTGATAAGACTTTCCTACACGACATTCAAAACGCAAATCGTGACAGCACACCGTTCGGTGCAAAACTCTCAAGGCAACGAAAGCGTATCTATCTAGGTCTTCAGATCAAGAAAGTCAGCACGTAGAAGGCACCGAGTGCTACGCAGCCGACGGGTACTTGTCCATTTTTGTCGGGAAACTGGCCAGCCCCTCCTTCTTATCCTTCGGACCGGGGGGGGGGAGGGCCCACGTACAGGAGGCCAATATAGCCGCAACACCCGGGGCCGAACATTGGCCGACCCTATGCGAGTGCACCACGGCCATGTGACACGAACAAGCCACGTGTACAACAAGCAACGTGTAGTTCAGGTACATGCAGGCAGAATTAGCCATATTTAAAACTTTTGGCTAAATATAAAATTTAAAAGCGTAGTACTAAGATTGGCTACTATGGCTACACTACCGATGTCTGAAAAAAAAAAAAAAAAAAAACATTCTATAGTATCCCCACATCGTTTTTCTGAAAGCGGATTAGAGGATATGAATATAGCCATAAATGAAGTATTAGACTTTGGCGCCATATCAAAATTTACACCTGCTAAAGATCAATTTTTATGGAAAGTTTTCCTCGCATCAAAACCGAACGGTGAATGAATATACGGTGATGAAATGCTTCATAGTCCCTAAATAAGTTTATTTCAACCTCTCATTTTAAAATAGAAGATTACCGCACTTCGTCGGAACGAATACACAAAAACGGGTATCTGGCCACTATAGATCTCAAAGAGGAGTACTTTCTTATTCCTATCTCTCAAAGATAGAAAATATTTACGTTTCAATTTGAGTCCGCTAAATACATATCCACATACAAATTCATGACTATGCCGCACGGGTTATGCATTGCCCTTAAATAAGTCACGAAATTGTGAAAATATTGATGAAAAAGTGATATTTTATTCGGGATTTAAATCAGTTATTTTTTTTTGATGGGTGTAGGTCAATATATAGATATATTGCAATCGATACCTTGAGGAGTGTACTCTCAACGTTAATGAGACAGTGAAACTTCTACAATACTTAGGCTTCTGCAAAAACCATGACAAAAGTTCGATACATCCGAAACAAATACGTAGATTTATGGGCTCAAAGGCTTATTGGACACAAAGAACTTATTAATTCGGTTTCCACTATAAAATTGACATAATATTGTAAACTAATAAAAAATACTCACCTTCACCTATCTGTACTATCCGTGAGTTTGCTCAACTTATCGGTGTACTGCCTGCCCTGGCGTAAGATATGTTTGGCTGTATACAAAACTTTTAGAGAGTCATAAGAACCTTGCTTCATCAAGAAACAACAACGATTATGAAGCTAAAATAAAACTGCCCGGCAGTTTACTGGATGACCTCATCTGGTGGTCATACTTACAACAACCAGTTCTATGAGATACTCCAGTTTTTAACTAGAGATCTATTCTGACGCCTCCAGGGTAGCCTGGGGTGCAGTCTGCGGTGCCAATCGAGCCAACGGTTAGTGAAAGTCTTCTGAACAATTTTTCCATATAAATTACCTTGAATTCATAGCTGTCTTTATAGGTTTGAAGAGCTTTGCTCAAAACCAGAATAATTGTGTAAAAATGTTGCTAGTCGACAACACCACCGGAATTAGCTACATCAACCGCATGGGAAGTATACTACGGTTTCCTCACCTAAAAGAGTTATCTAGAATAATTTGGCGATGGTGCGAGGAGCGAAACATTTGGATATTCGCTTTTTATGTCAACACAAAGGAGAACCGTGTAAATATCGAATCTTGAATAATAAACCCAGATACACAATGGTAATTATTTCATGCTGTCGTACGACAGTTTAGCGTACCACAGATTGATTTGTTCTCCTCTCGCACCAACGCAAAATGCAAGAATTGTATATCCTGGAAACAAGATCCAGACGCCATATCTGTCGATGCATTTACCGTCGATTGGCATGGAAAAATATTTCATGTATTCCCCCTTTTTTCCTTGGTCTTAAAAAGCTTAGGAAAAAAATATGACGACGGTGCAAACAGTATATCAGGCTTTCCTTATTGGCCATCACAGCCTTGGTTTCCATTGCTGCAGAGTTTGCTGATATCAAACATTTCATATTTCAAGCTTGAGAAGTATCTCTTGCAATCGCGTTTCAGAGAACACCATCTCTTGCACGCGAACCTTACCCTGGGTGTTCCGAGGCTTTGCAGCTGGCCTTCATCCGACGAAGGTCCCCACCAGACGCGCTGACCTTGATGTTAGCTTCACTATCTGTCAGTACGGTAAAGCAATATAACGTTTCACTTAAGCTCTGGTGGCAAGTTAGTGACTATGAAGATCCTAACGTATTTTTCATTTTCAAAGCAACTTGTTTTAAGTTTTTTAAGTAAAACATTTATTAAGGGGTGTTCCTATGGATCTTTAAACAGCCACCGATCTATCTGACCTGTCACTGTTTTAGGCAATAATATTGTATCTGACAAATGGGTAAAACGCCTGCTTAAGGAGCATTCAAATTAAAACCTTAAGGATCCAAATATACTTATATGTGAACCCTCAGCAAGTATCAAACCACATCGCAGAGTGGTTTCCAAATACAAATCGAAGTCTAGAAAAAGTATATATAAAAAAAAAAAAAAAATTAACAATTTTACTAGCATTATATACCGGTCATAGGGTTCAAACCCTTTCCCTCATACAATTGGAAAATATATCAATTAAAGATATTGACATAAAAATAATTATTTCAAACACTATTAAAACGTCCGCCCAGGCCTGGACCAACCCGTGCTCACCTCAACCTAGGAGGGTAAGGATAATATAAGAATATGCCCTGCTACTGGTCTCAAAGAATATATTATTTCGGTAACAAAAACTAAGAGAACTGGAGGTACAGGTAAACTCCTAGTGACATACAAAGCACCACACAGAGCCGCTACCACACAGTCCATCAGTAGATGGATCAAAGTCGTATTGGCAGATAGCGATGTGGACGTTCGCCACCTTCAGGGGGCCACGCATCCACCTCGGCAGGGCGACGCGCCGCGCCACGGGGTCGACTGGTCGACCATACGAAATACGAGAACAGCGGGCTGGACAGACTCATCCAGCGCCTTTGCTCGCTTTTACAATAGAACCATTAGACAAAGGAAGCTTTGCAAAATCCGTTTGCTTACTTCCCACCACGTAGAAAAACGTGTGTAACATTTATAAAAAGTTAGAAAACGACTGGTTTAACTTAACATAAAGTTATTTTTTTTTAATGATAAGACCTATATCATCTTAATTTCATTACCATGATGTGTTAATCAATGCAGGAAGAGCAAAACTTTGAAATCGCTCTGAAATTCTACCTGGTAATATAATATCTGAAGAATGAAGCGACGAAATATAATAAATGATCAAACGAACTTCTTAAGTGAAGTTCGATCGTTATTATATGAGTCGCTTCATTCGAAGATATGAGTTCCCTCCCTCCCAAAACCCAGCAAAGTTTTGAGTTGGTAAGAATTCTCTAAAAAGAATGAGAAAACACGCCAGCGGCGTGGTAGCAGATATTTTCCGTTTAAGTCAACTGAATGTCTTTTAAAAAAGTGCGAAGTCGTCTTGTAGGTTTAAAGGACTACCTGGTAATATAATATCTTCGAATGAAGCGACTCATATAATAACGATCGAACTTCACTTAAGAAGTTCGTTTGATCATTTATAATTGATAAAGATCCAAACGCAATGATTACAACCTTCATTAAATCTGTTCAAAGGACGGAGGTACTTGGAAAATATGCAAACAAATCCGTCGACCATAAGGCAGCGAGCGGCACATGTGGGTTACGAACCCACATGTGCCGCTGAGTTGGGAAAGATCCTGAAAAAAACCCACGATTTCGGAAATACTGAGAGAAGCCATATCTAGAATCAGAGCTTTGATTCAACATGATTGTGACCAATAAGATTGTCCCACAATGTTTAGTCCCAAATTGCAAGCCACTAGAATGTAGTTTGCCAGCTGCAGCTGTCAAAAGAGGAAACAATGACACAGAAGTGTCGCAGTGGCTTGTCAATCGTGTGAATTCGTGACCCGCCGTGCTATTTTTGAAATTCTTTGCAATCGCTTGCAGCCAGCGATTAGCAATGCAATCGTAAACGCTCGACAACAGCCAATGGCCGCCGGGCGCCAGCATTCGTTCCCAGGGGTGGAGCCAGGAGGAATCGTCTTATGCGCAATTGCGCGTGCTTCGAGACGCCGCCGGAACTCGACGCAACGCGAGGTGTGTGTGAGTTCCCTAATCCTTCCCAACCCAAATGCTAACGACCACGTCCTGCCGGCACAGGAAACCATTCGACGGGGTATGTACTTACGCCTCTAAACACACAATATTGCTTTATGTGCAGTATCTCTTGAGGTGAGGGGGTATAATTCACGATTGTATCATGTCTAATAATTTAGAACACAATTGCATAAAATATAAAATGTAAGTAAACAAAGAAATTGAGCAGGCCTTTGAGCTAGTCCCAATAAAATAAGTATGTCAAGATCATTAGACCAGTAAATTGACTCCCGACCATCCCTATTAAAACGCGAATCTCATTAAACCTCCTTAATCAGTGTTTCGTGAGATGCTTTCTAACCGACCAATATTAAATATCGGCCATGAAAATCAACCACAAAACAGTTTAATTAAGGCTCAATAAACGTCAAATCATTACAAAGCGCTAGAAATGTAGTCTGGCTACGTTGTTAATAAATATGTGGGATAAATTATGTCGTACGAAAATTGTTGCTCTCAAAACATTATGATCTTATTTTTTTTTGTAGAAGGTTAAATTTAAAGAGATAATGTTAAATTTGTAAAAAGATAAAAAAAAAAAATCTATTTGTATTTTGACTCCAGGCAAATTTTCTTGTCGGTTCTTCTGCGTCCGTGGTAATGGAACAGTCTTTAAAAACATTACGAACACAGAGTAAAGTAAACGAATAAACAAATTATGTACATAATATGTTATCGAAGTGTTCTTTATCATCGGATGATTCATAGACATATTATCCGTAAACATTTTCTTCGAAAACATCGCATATTCATCCCTATTCGGCAATTCTAGAAACCACCTGATCTACTTTGGAAGATCAGTTCGGACACGATATGGTCGCAGTGGGGGCCCAGACGATCGGCAGTTTATATTGGTCTCCGGCAGGAAGCTGGATGTTTGCGCCGAGACAAAAGCAATAAAGACGATTCGCCAGCGGCGGGAGCCGAGCAAACGGAACTTTCAGATTCAATATATTGGATAGGTCCGGACGGTGCGGTGTTTCAATTTCCATTTTAATGATCCACACGGCGAACCGCACAATTGAAGATAAAGGTCAAGCGATTTTAGTCGAGTATAACAAGAGGTGGAGAGGTCAAGCAACGATTTAACCTTGTTACAGGTCCAATGAAATATAGACATCGATTAAGGCTGTCGTGAAGTCACAGGAAGTCTAAGATTCGAAAATTTTAAGAAATGCCTTCTTTGTCCATTGGCCAAGGCACAATTTTGCACGGCGACTGCCATTAAACTAGCGAAATCGTCTTCCAGGCCCTAACGTTTCCCTTCCTCTAAAAGTTGTCAGATTTTAATTTTTAAAAAAATATGTGTGAAAGCTTCATTCTATGTAATTATCATTAATATTTTTATAATTATCTGTATTTTTCTGTAAAAAAATCGAAAATGAAATTAAAAAAAAACTTTATTTTGCTATCTAAAAAGCAAAAATACTTTAAAATCCTTGTAAAACGTGAAGAGCATGTAAACAGTTATCGCCCGTAGTATTGACAGGGTAACGACTCTCTTAACATTGAGTGTAATATACAGGCTTTCCAATCAATCGAATGATAAAATAGAACAACAGCTTTGAACTAGGAGAGAAATACTCGAAACGTTCATGAAAGTTAACGGGAAAATCTAAAATAGTGGATGTTTCCAACAAGATGATATCTTTGAACGAAACTCGAAGCGAGCTCTCGGCTCTTTGTTTCGAGAGCTGCCGCTGACAGAAATACGTTTTCATGTATTTTCAACCGACATATCTGCCAAAGACCTAAACATCTGAACAAACAAGTACATTTGCTCGCAAATACCAAACGCTGACGGAACGGCAAGCAATAATAATCAGTCGACATGTGTTTCTATTTAATTTGAAAACGGTGTTGCGAATTTGTATCGAAGGTATGTAATAACTACTAACAGTCGTATTCAGAATATCTGTTAAAACCACAGAACAAAAAGAACGGGTAGAAGGAGTAAGTAGGCGGAAACAGCGTAGCCACTTGTACGCGGAGCTCGGCGCACTTCGTGATTCGCGCTCAGCAGTCGTTATTCGTCACTACTTCGGCGCTGTCAACCGCAACTACTGGACGATAAACTCGCGAAGCAAGAACGATGCCCTATTGTGCTATTTTGGAGTGCAAAAACGATAGCCGAACACACAATTTAACAAAAGGAGGCATATCATATCATCGGTAAGTATTATTTTATTTAATTTCGATTTAAATTCGAAAATGTATGCAAAATTTGACGAACACTTCAAAAGTCAAACAAAAATTTACTCTAATTCCCACATTTTAAGGATTGGTTTGCATCAATCTCATACATTGTTCTCGAAATTTCTGTCATTCACGATTATTTTTATATTCTATGGTGATGCCTCAGCTACTCAATAAGGGATGTGACACATCGAATCGACATTGAGATATCGATGTTTATGTATGTTTACAGTGATGATTGGACATGGATGGTTAATATAACAACAATTGTTATTAACCCTAGAACCGTACCCTGGGGTACAAATCGAAAAAAAATATTTAAAATGACCTTAACTTTTTAAACTTGCGCGAGATTATTAGTGCGACCGTGTATTCTAATAGGGGCTCGAGGTGCATCTTTACGTCAATTGATCACGGGCTTAGCTAGCGTACGGACGTAACACTAAGCATGTGGGGTACGCCTGCACCCCGGGATACGGTTAACGTAAGTTTTTTGTATGTTTAATAGTTTCGAAAACAGCATAAAATTGCCATATTTGGGTGCTGGTATTTAGTTGCTATTTATGTTTAATTTGTGCATTAACAATGCATGATCCCCATCTTATTTCGCAAGTTTTTTTAGCAATTTTTTTTGGTTGCTTTATACGATAATTGGTTTACCTTGATTTTTTTTGCAGATTTTTTTTTTTGCAGAAGGAACTAACATCGGTTGGCACACTGAAAAAGAACTAAAAAGAAGCCGCAAACCATTTCAAAGAAACAAACTCTCAAACAAAGATTGAAAGAAAATATTTGCATTTCACAGCAAACTTACATTTCTCTCTTATGGGCCTCCTAAACTCGGCCAAAAGAAGTAAAAGAACATCTTGATGCTTTCAATAATGTATTATAAATGCAGAAAAAGACAAAACGATAAACCTCACCAAAATAATACATATTTACAACAAAACAAAGGGTGGACTTGACACATTCGACCAGTTGTGCCATAAATATAGCGTCTCGTGGAAGACTCGCTGTTGAAGCATATGCGTATTTTACGGAATTCAAAATATCGTCGGGATTCATTCCTTGATATGGGGATATGTCAATAGGAAACATATTTTCAAAAACAAACGTTCTTTGTTAAAGGTTCTGGCAATAGACCCCATGAAACCACACCTTGAGCAGCGTTTTACACACTAAACTTTGCCGACGAATCTACAGCAAATTGTTGGAGGTATCATTGGATAGAAAGGGACATAAGATGCTCCAAGATTTCTGGATACTATAATAAAAAGGTGTTTTAAAAAAATCAAGAAACCGATGCGCTATTTGCAAGACCTTTATTTGTAACGAGCACCAGACTGTAGTTTGCCAAAACTGTGCTAAATATTTTTTGTAATAAGAAATTTTTATTAAAATGTATGGTGATTAAATGTATTTATAATAAAATCTAAGTAGAATTGGTAATAAATGTTTAATTTTGTAAAAAAATCTGTTTCATTTAACGGGGTATGCCTGTACCCCTGGGTACTGTTTATGTCCTTGTCAATATGGGTACGGTTCTAGGGTTAAATTAGGATATTACACCGCATTCCCGAGAGAGCTTTAGTGCTATGGCTATATTAAACTAGTCAGAAAACGAGTACTGGCTCATTACCGCACCGGCTGTATTTTATTGAATGTTATTGTACCATCCTAGGCTGGTTTCCGGTATATCACTTAGTAATTCGCATGTAATTATGTATTATACCTACATTACAAAAAAAAACAATGTAATCTGAAATCTGCACTCTCTCTGTTTCTGTTTGTATATTAATACAACGGAAACAATTATTAAATAATGAACTGAATCGTATGTTTCAGTATTTCTTAATTAATGTTTAAAGGCTAGATTAAACTAACTGATTCTGAATGGTAAATAAATATATTGACTGACATCTAGTGGTTGGGGGCAAACGTTTGTGGTTGGCGATCGAACCTGGACACAAACTTTCACGAGAATCGGTTTAGAAATGCGACTTGTAGAGGAGAACAGCCGCATAGGCGGACAGCCGGTCGCCGGATATACGAAAGCATTTTTGCCCAAGCTGAAACGAGAAATTTCGCGCTTCGCTCGGTCAAAAAGTTACGATATATTGTTTAATAAAATGTAGTACAAAATATATCGATACTCTGACGGATGACGTCACGATTTAGCCACATCCCTAATTGAGTAGCTCTCATGACTATGCAGTGCTGGGATTTTATCATATTTGTGCGATAAATGTACTGTCGGTACTATTTAATACCGTGACCTTAAAACCTTTACATATATTATTATCAGTCCTAAGATACGAAAATTGTCACTTCGCTTCAAATAGAATCACATTTTGCAATATTTGAATGTTATTTCTTAGATATACAATTAATACTAAGGCCTAGTCTTCCAGTTCGGAAAATAGGACCGAAAATACTGATTATCACAATGAGGCTTTTTTGTTTATTAGGACTTACTTTGTCGTGGTACGATATTTTTAGTCATTTTATCTCAGATTATAATAATTTTCCAAATAATACGGTAATATTTTGTTAGCTTCGTCAAAACACCCCAACACTGTAAATGAGTAGCTTTGACATATTCGAGTAGCGCGTGGTTTTGTCGTGTGACGTAAATCACCTATAACAACACAAATAGTAAGCAACTTTGCTGTATACACATAAGGTTACTTTATCCTTAAACTTAATTTTCATTTCCTGCATTTTATTTGTAGTTTAAGATTTGCTCCATGTAAATCAACTAGAGAACGTCATTACTACATGTTAAAAGTCGGTAATTAACAAATCAATCTCTTTTGAAATAAGGCCTAGTTTCGATTGCGTTTGAAAATTAAATACTTTATTTTGCTTCAATGATGTGTAGCCAACCAGAGGAACGATTTCAATGTGATCGAAAATAGGACACAATCATGTTCGTGTGCGTAGAGTCACGGCGGTTTCCTTACAAACCCTCGTCTATGCTATTTCTATCCCTTCTTTGTTCTGTGGTTAAAACTTAGTACGAGATTAGCACCGTACTAACCATACAAAAACTGTGAATACACCTGTAAAACTTTAATAATTATTTACCTTAATTTTTTTGCATCCCCAAATTAAAAAGAAAGCGAACATAATCAATTATTGCCATTCAAAGATGGCGTCCGGTTCACCGTGTCCCCGTTTGTTTTCGCATTTAGGAATCGATTTTCTTTTCAAATAGGAACGGCTTCACCGAGCTTGTGCACGTATAAAATGAGTAGAATGGAATGAAAAATATTTTTTTATCAAACAAGTTCTCATAAAAAGTTTGGTCTGAGAAAGTTGCAACCTGCAAATGTGGGAACAAGTTTAATGCGCTATCTTCAAGGTGGAATGTCGGCAGTACATCAGTACAGTTTAAAGTCCAACATTACTTAACGTAAGTAATTGGTTACATTCGTAACATCAGAGACACATTATTATTCGCACACGCGTCCAGCCCCCTATTTGAACTGACGTAGCACTGAGGCTTCTGGATGGCTAGGGATGTCCTATACTCGAAGCATAGTGATTTATTTATCTAACAGTATGTATGCTCTTTGACAAGCGATAATCTCAATACACTGAAGCTATAACAGTTCCCTATTTTCAGGACCAATTGAAATCCTCGCCTTCAATAAAATCACATTAGATTTCTATTGATGAAGGAATTTAAAAAATACCAGATAGACAAATGTCTGATAGATATGTATGAACAGCAGTTAAACATTATTGTTTTAATATTACGTCTATTTATATGAACATTATGTAACCTTCTCATTCCACCAGCAATACCACCAGCACCAAGTCGGTATCTTTGTGGGTATTGTCGGCTCCAACCCAGGCTCTGTTCCGTGGCTGCTAGTAAATGTTGACGCGGGCGGATGATAAACGATTTCATAAATTCACATTGAGAAACGAGAATTTACGCGTTTGATCTACTACCGGCTTTGTGGTGTATTTTTTTAATAAACTCGGTATACATATAGCGAGTTTATATGAAGCGAATCTAAACCTTGGTTGTTCATAACATACAGAAATATCACAGTAGCAGTAAGAAGTATGAGAGAGTATCATTTTTAAAAACATTAAAATAATTTGGGCAGTATTAGACTCCTGCTTTTTGAAAACAGTTACTTTATATTTACCCCTATTTTCGTAATTGTCTACATAAAAGAACACATTAATCCTGTCCATTGAAATTAAACAAATTCACAACCAAAACAAAACTTAACCGAGGAGGAGTTTTAAGAAGTATTTACGATGCTAAACAAGTTATGTATTGATGACGCACTAGATTATGGGTGAGTAACTTGTAACGGGGTCCCAACTTGAGAATACGTTTGGTGTATTTATAACTTAACCAGTTTTTATAGGAATAAAAAAAAAAAAAACAAGTGCACCCCCAGTCACCAACTCAGATGTACACGCATCAGCTTTAAGCTGCTAGTGTATCGAGACAATAATAACAATAATAATAATAATAATAATGATCCGTTTACGAAAACAAACTAATCTCGCGTTATCTCCGGTTGTATGTAGCATGCACGGAGCGCAAATGCGTCGTCCGGCGTCAATCATCAGACAGACAAATATTATGACTAAAATTTGGAGCTGACCGTCTAAGGTCATTCTATTTTTAAACATTATTATTACAGAATATAATGTAAGGATAAACAATAGACAAACATGCGCATCATCTGTAAGTGTTTCACGGGTATTTATTGCAAAACATTTTGCAATTGTGCTTATTGGAAATGAGAATGTGATTTCTTTGCCTAAACCTATACCTTACCCAAAACCAGAAAAGCTCTGAGTGGTCAGTCCGAGTTCTCAACTGAATTGGCGTTTACGAAACATCGAAGTAACGTAAAAACGCCAAACTGCATACAGTTTTTACTCGATATTCTGTGGTGTTATTTCTTCAAGCTATCAAAGGCAAACTAGGACTTCAGATTTGCATGGAAACGCAAAGTCGGCGTAAACGGCAACGTCAACGTAATTACGGCGACGACGGTGAGTAAGCTGTCAAATCAAATTCGGAGCCGGAAATGTTAGTTCGCTCAAAGCCCACTGCGCGCGCTCTTTAATTTCTCCATACATTTGAAAAAGCCAGTCGATCGGTTTGGCGTAAACGCCAATTTAGGTGACTACTGGGACTAGGGGCTCTGATGATTTTCAACCATCGATAGTTTTGAAGGTTAAGGCGGAAACAAGACGAAGGAAGTTTTATGTATTTAATGGATACGACATTACCGTTATCTCATTAATTTGAGTTTCAGCGACATCTACATTTTTAAGCATTGTAATCAGATTTTGAAAATAATCTGAAAAAGTATTGGTAATCCGGGCTGACTCTTAGTGTCCGATACCAAAAACGTCTTTGGTGACGACAGCAATAAGATTGATAGCTCAATCATTGCAGTCAAAATGCCTTAGCGTAGGATCAATACGCAAAAACATCATCAGCGCCATCTAGCAGAAGATAGGGGAAGCATTGTGTCGATTCAAATATAATCGAGAAATTCGTTGGCTGATGTAATTGTCGGGATAGCTCAGTTGGTTTAGAGCAGTGGACATGTAATCCAAAGGTCGCAGGTTCATGTCCTGCTTCCGACGAATGTCACGACCAATACTTTTTCAGATTATTTTCAAAATCTAATTACAATGCTTAAAAATGTAGATGTCGCTGAAACTCAAATTAAAGACGAAGGAAGTTTCCATAGTATAGTCACAGTCGCGTGGCAAAAACCTTTTTATGCATGGAAAATACCCGTTTTTATTTTTTAATGTCTGTTTTTATTAATATCCGCGCTATAGAAACATGAAATAATAAAAAATAAAGTTATCATTGTAAAAATAATACTGTCCATACTTTTACATACGTTTCATATTAATACGATGAGCGGTACTCAAGATTTTCTTTAAGAAAATGACGCTTTCTTTTTTAACACCCATTTGGAATATTTACAAAATGCACAAACAGTTGGATAAGGTATGACATACATTTTTTACAGTATATAATTTGTCTTCATGGATAACTCAACAATCGACGTTTTGAGTCCTGTCTCAGTCAGTTGAACACCCGGAATACCATTGAAAGGTTACAAACGCGCGGTCACAGGCCGCCACTATTATCATTGGTCGCTGGAATAATATAGTTGCTCCCCTCCGCAACTTGTTTAATATCATGGCAAAGAGTAGACAACTTCGTGCGTATGTCATTACTCATACAAGTTTTTGCGGCGACTACATATTGACGGCGTGTCCACACAGCGATGTGTGAACTTATGATCTAGAACAAATGCAGCATTTTTTGTGTGAATGGACATGGATGGCTAATACCACACCTAATGTCATTATATTAGACCAACACACATCTTGGAAACCTGGGCGCTATGCGAGGACCTTCCTTTTATGACACAGCTACGTAGAACTGGATGGAAAATACCGAAACTTTTCCATGCCGCTTCGAACGCCGCTCATTCCATGCGATGGCACACAGGCAAACAGGGCGGACATAACCCTACCACCTAGTAAGTAAGCAAGGGGGACCTTAAATTTTTCGCGGAATCTGAACAATACAAACTAATCCCTTAGTCGCCTCTTACGACGTGCACAGGAAGATATGAAGGGGGCCCGATTGTATTATGTTCACGTGCCGGAACCCACACGACTATAACCGGTGCGTACGATACGGTGTCAGCGTGTAGACGCGCCAGCACACGCGGGCGCGGCGGAGGCAGAAGGCAGCAGCCGTGGTAGGAGGGAGGAGGTCGGCCGAAGCCTTCGTCTCGTTAGTTTTTAGGGTTCCGTAGCCAAAGGGTTTCAACGAACTCCGCTGTCCGTCCGTCTGTCAGTCACAGGGCTGTATCTCATGAACGGTAATAGGTAGACAGCTGAAATTCTCACTGAGTGTGTATTTATTTTGCCGCTATAACAACAAATAGGTAAGATTTTAAAAAAATACTAAGCCTCCGCTGTCCGTCAGTCCGTCCGTCACAGGGCTGTATTTCATAAACGGTAATAGGTAGGCAGCTGAAATTTTTACAAAGTGTGTATTTATTTTGCCGCTTTAACAATTAAGTAAAATTTAAAAATAATAAAAAATAAAGGGAAATCATGTACGATGGTACGGAACCCTTCGTGTGGGAGTCCGACTAGCACTTGGCCAGTTTTTTTACTGGAAACCGTTCTTTCTTGCGCAATCGCTTACTGCCGATCCGTTATCGATATAATTGTTTCGCGTTTAGGAGCTCTACGCAATTAGGCATCGAAGCTTAGGTGGGACCGCAAGGATCAGAAAATTACTCTCCGTACAGAGGTGGTTTACTAATAATTTGAAACAGCGATGTTCTTAATATTTGTTATTTCATATTAGAGGACTGATAGATGTACGTTTTTTTTAAAGTTGAAAACTTGCCAAATGACAGCAAAAAAATTAATTTTAACAGTGGTTTGACAAATGATACTTTTAAAAAAAAAACCAAAAACGTGCAGACACAGCTATTCATTTCCTGATATTGGATACCAAATATCAAGTAAATTGGAACAGTGGTTTTCAAATGATTTTAACATACGTTTGTAGAACCCACATTAATCTGTTGGTTTGAGTAAAATTAACATTGTTCCAATTTGGGTGAACATTTGGTTTTAAAATATTTTTTCCGTAAAATCTTACGCACAACTAAAATAAGCCATGGATTATTAAGTCCCCTTTCCTTTTTATTCTCCCCCCGTCGTCACACATAAACGTATGATAAAAAAATGACAACTAATTCGACTTGATATTAGATTATTATGCTAGGCAATGCGTATGGTGTGATTGCGTTAGTTCCTGAACCGTATGGCATGAGAACATGAAAAAAAAACATTTATAATTTCAGCTAACGTTCTACCAATATAGTTAAGACAATATTTTAGAAAACGATATCTCTCAAACGTATTATTTTTCAAGTTTGCTGCCGATATTGACAGTAACGGATATTGATTAAAATATCATTTTAAAAAGCGTAAATTTTCTACCTATTTAGTTAGGGCATTGTTTAACTTTTTTTAAATTTCTTTAACGAAACAATAAAAAAAACCGGTTTCACGCTTTATGCGGTTCAGCGACATCTACATTTGAAGCATTTTAATCAGATTTTGAAAATACGCTGAAAAAGTATCGGTCGTGACATTCGTCGGATGCAGGACTTGAACCTGCGACCTTTGGATTACATTCTGAGTTGCTCTAACTGAGCGACGTCGGGCTCTTGTCGAACAAAATGGTCGCAAATGTTTAGGTATAATGATGCTCTTAAATAAGTTGAATGAACTAAGCAAATATGTAAGCCAATGCTCCAAGCTAATTTAGCGTTGAGAGCAAACAAAAAACGAGAAAAGGTGACACGTCTAGGTACATAACAGTAAACATGAGTAGCGAAAAGGACGTGAACTGAATCGGGGGCAAGCAAATAGGTAGTGCCAGCTTGAATATGTTGAACACGCTACGAACGCTGGCCTCTTCAAAGGAAATGATAATTTAATACTACCTCATTCCGCAGAATGTGACTCACCTGAAAAAAACGAAAAAATATATAGTTAGTGCAGACACATAGGTTCTGTGAGATCTGGATGCAACATGAAAGCTATTTTATCTCATCAGATTTTTTATTGCACGTTATTTTAACATAAAATCACTTCTTTGCTATTCTTGTATGCGACTAGGCATCGATGGCTAATACAACACCTACAGTCATTGTAGTAGACCAACGCAGCGCATTTCCGTAAAAAGGTAGGTAGGTGCTATCCCAGAACCTTCCATTTTATGAGCACGGCTACACTAGACTGCATGGTAAGCACCAGGAAAGCATGAACGTTCGCTGGTAAGCACGGACCATTTTTCATTGCCGCTGAAGCTCGCATTCGTGGCAAAATGCACTTATCATGCTAAGAAATGGAAAGAAAATGATGCATTAACCGGGAGGGGACTGTCATAACTTTCTACTCATCATTGGTCCGGTGCTGCTGGGAGTGAACCATCCAAACATAGAGATAAAATGTTATATATGTATACAAAATTTTAACAGATATTATATTTGTGAGGCAAGCCTTTCAATAACATTCAATATTGACTTCAACCTCTGCGTGATGTATGTGTATTGTCGTCCGACCTTGCTAACTCAACAATACGTTAACCCGGCAGGTTCTAACCAGTTGACTAATTGGTTGCCTTAGGTGCTAACTAACCCGCAATTCAATAGGCTTCGACGTTGCCAGAAGCAGAACGAATGGTAGCTAGGTCGACCTTCCAATTTCACTAGCTAGTCCAATCAGCGCAAATACACGCTATTATTTACTACGTCTGCTGCTTCGGGGTTTCTGAAGCCGATGTTAGGAATTCCTCAATTGCGATAAAATAAGGAAAATATAGTAAAATTAATTCCCCGTTGTCGTTGTAGTATTCTGTCAAGCAAGTAAGCGAGTCCTGTTTTCGAAGCAAAAATAAATCTAAGTATTTAACTAATAAAGGTTATTATACAGTTGCAAAGATTAAACGGCTTTCTACTCACGGCTTTATTTGAGCGTAGCACGACGAGGTTTAGAGCCAAACATTTGGCTCATCTTCATTGTTATTACGGATTTTACTTTGGTAGTTTTGCATTCACCCGCATCTCTGAGAAAGGAGATCGTAATGAGAAAAACGCCAATAGCCGTCCTCAAGGGTCAAAATTGGTACTTGAGGGTGCATACTAAATTACCAAAATGTTTAACCAATAGAAACGGTTTTTGCTCAGATTGGTTGCTGGGCTACACCTGGCATGATTTCTAATAAATAAACATTTTGCAATATAGCCGTTAGCCGCACTGATATATGTATATGTATGGCTAAAGTGAACGTGCTACGGGAACGACATCAAAATTACGATCAGAAACTTTACAGTCGTCCACGCGCTGAATCGAATCCTTACCATATATCAACACTCATTCATCATTTAAAGAGGCATTTCTATAAGAAAGACAGTCACAGGACGTAAAGTACCTATAGATTCGATAGATATTTATCCGAATGAATAAATATAAATCGGAACGAAGTCCGATAAAGTTAACAAAATAATATGTTAACGCCTGTATTAAAGTTTGAGATGACGATTACGTTGATTTCAAAAGGGATCTTTTTGATAAGTGTTTCATGTTAATGTTGCTTGTCAAATTATTCTCACGCAGTACTATTAAAATAACACCAAAACCTAATATGTAGATGAATCTAAGGCAGCATGGTGTCCGTCAGCAACCGCATATCTGCAAGCGACGACGTCACAGCTCGCCGCCATTAAGTAATTGGTGCACCGTGACGTCAAGACGACGACCGCAGGCCGTAATCCACTGTGCTAGAGAGCTGTCGACCGCTCCAGTTCCGACCTAATCAACTAACCGCCGCGTCATTACCCTCCGGGCTGTGCGGAGATTCCCTCCACCCGCAGGCTTGAGGAGAATCGAGGCTTCGATTGGAGGGCCGGGATTGGGGGAAATAGAGTAGTAAGGTATTGCGTCACTATAAAAGACGAGATAGATTTTGATGAAGTACCAAGGATGCTGAACAAGGGGAAATTTGAATTTGAACAAATATACAAACACACACGGCACTATACTTAGACGACTGATGTCTCCTAAGGGAAAATTGAACAATATGGTTTGCAAGTCTAGATCTTAGATCAAAAGAGGAAAGATATGTGCCAACCATCTAGCGCGCTTCCAAAAATATCCGCATATTGTCTAAAAAATACATGACACGCGCAAACATATCTATGTGCAGACGTATTGACGTGTTAGTGGGAACTGACGTTGCGAACGCATACATGCGTTGGACTGTGAGGCATACACCGGCTTCCCATAGACTTATATTACAATTATATGGTCAATATGATCATACAGCGGCCACCCGAGACGCTCACACAACACTTCTCCTTTCATTTCTCTTCTGTTCTCTAGATAGATGATACAACCAATAAATGGTGCAGCACAGGCCAGTGAATCACCTAATCCGATCATGCATGCACTGACGAAGATACACAATTACTTGACGCATTCGTCTTTGTGGGTGATTCACACACAAAGACCGTTAGCCAATTGTCTCTGAATTAGTCTCTGAATTCAAAACAATACAGCTTCAATAATCGAATACAGCTTGTAAGAGCAGGCCTACACATAAAAGTATAGAATTAATCAACTGGGGTTGGATATGGATATGTGATTTCCAGAATTTTTTATTTTGTAACCCCGGTTTCACCGGAGGAGCTGGAGGTGGTGAAAATGTGGGTTAGTGGGTGAGTTGGATAATAGCATTAGTAGGCCTCTTTCTGTGCTATAGCAAGATGTTTGAAGTAGCAATGAGAAATTGTCCGTATTTACCATTTACGTATTTAATGTAACCGTGCTCATAAAGGGAAAGTGTTGGGCTACCCAGCCATGTCTAGTTACAAAAATATGTAACGGACATCCTATGCAGCGGAAGCACGAAACTGGCGCGCACATCACGAAGGTTAGCGCGCGAGAACAAAGCTCTGGGCGGAATTACAAGAACATTTTGGAGAGAATCCAAACTTCACGTCGGAAATTGCGGGTTAATTGTTCCAACGAACCCGCGCTCCTTGCCAGCGGCTTCACTTAGCGATGAACTTATCTCGTATCGTAATGTTAAATACTCATGCATAATTTCGTTCTTAGAAAGAAATGGCAATTTTTATGTAACTGGATATGGATGGCTGACCACAACCTCCGTCATTAATAAGCCAAAAACACCGCATTCCCGAAGGAATTAGGTTCCATAGAACCTTCCGTTTAAGGGCATGGCTAGATTGAATCAGATGGAAAACACGGACAATGTTTTATTGCCGCTTCGACCATCTTGTCGAAACACCCTTCAAACTCGGTGTAAAGAAGCACCCCGATGGCCTGCATGGTTTTCGTAGCCTCTGTAAAGGTCGAAAGCCCACGGGCGTCGTCCGGCACCTCTTACGTGAGGGCTCAAAGTAAGCCATATAATAGGCCGAGCCGAAAGTAAACATACCATTTTCTGTATAATTATGTTTTTTTTTTATGTGACTGGACATGGATGGCTAATACCACAAGTTCTGTCATGGTATTAGCCCAACACACCACATGGGAACTAGGTGCCATGCCAGGGCCTTCCTTATATTGCACGGCTACATTGAACTGGATGGAAAACACGGACAATTTTCATTGCCGCTTCGACCATCGTTCATCCAATGCGATGGTACCAACCCGGGCGGGATAAACCCTCCCACCTAGTAAGTAAGGAAGGGGACCTACAGCTTAACGTGGAATCCGAACCACGGCCAGCCTCTCTCAACGGTCGAATGGTCACCCATCCAAGAACAGACCGGACCCAGCGTTACTTAACTTCGGAGAGCGATCGCCGAAGTGTCGCGCTACTGGGCCACTGAGGCTGACATGTATGAATACTTTTAATATATTTTTAAATTATGTATTAATTAAAATATTGAATTATAATATTTACAAATTTGTCAATTAGTTAATTTTTATTACACTCTATATTACTTTTCTTCGCTACCTTTCGTGCGGTACACGGTACACTGGTAGAGAATGCCATTTGGCATTAAGTGTTCCTTTTTGACATTGTTTTCTTTAAAACTAGCAAATAAATTGTATTTTCATTTCATTTATAATTGAACCCAAAATCTAAAAATCCACGTTACAGATAGCGCTTAAATAGTTACATGCCTATCTAGGACAAGCAGGATATGAAAATATAATGGCGCCTAGGCCTAAGAGTTCAAGCCAGCCGGCACGACCCACGGCCCACGGGCCGCGTTGGCTATTCGTGCCAATCGCTCTACACTCCGCCGCACCAAGGCCACATTTGGTGCACCCGTCGAGCGTCATGCATTATTCACATCCAATCGTGTGTACAGTTTCTTTATCGTTCGTATTTTGGTCCGATTTAAATCGAAACGACCGTTACTTGAAATGATAAAGATGCAGTTATGAAGCGACGATCTAAGGTATAAATAGTTTTACCGAAGTACGATGACATTCAACGCGAAAAACTGGAACGCACGTACCTACCTGAGAATATTAGATATATTATGTCAATCCTGAAAACCTACCTATATGTCTTATACCACTCACTCAAGTGAACTCACTTAAGGGCGTAATGAGAGCCGATTGCGTTCAGTTTGATACGGACGTGAGTAAATCAACATTTAATCATATTTAAAAATAACCAAAACTAATTTCGATAACCTAAACATTATATGAATGGTCAAAATATCATTTTACGATAAAACTGTAAGTCTCGATTGCTTTGTGTTCTCAAATAATGCTTTAATAATGCAAACAATTCTCAATCAAATTTATAAACTTTCATATAAAAAGTTTTAACACAGAATATGACCGTCAGTTATTACCATTATAGGTTGTAAATATAGCTAAACTTTAAGCATATCTTTAATCTTTATATAATTTAAAAGTAATAGTGGTTATGTTTAAAAATAATAATATATACATAATAAAAGAAAATGTGGTTGAAAATTTTATTTTTGACTTGGTTTAGATTTTTAAAAAAAGCCAAAACGTACAGAAATATAGCTAACGGGCCCTTAAGGTGGCCCAACCCGGCGGCCTCAACTCATTTGCGGGCACGGTACAAAACCGTGCTGTTGCGCTCTGGGACCTTCTCTGTTTCTAAGAATAAGACAGGCTCCGTTATGAGGAAGATGCAACCTGTCCACAAAAAAGACAATGTGTATAGTGTATGATTTGGTAAGATTTACGAAAATTTTAATTTCAAAACGACTTATAGCTAAAAGTAAACCACGACCGCTGTAGTCAAAAATCTAACAAAAACCAAATAGATTATAAATCTTGATTAAACAAGCTATGTCTGATGACTAATCTTTTTAAGATGTTCTTACTTTATCATTGCGTAATCCACCTCCAAAGTAATTGTATAAAACGCGCGAAAAATCCTAACTTTCGGACGTTATAACTTGGAAACCAAACACAATTTTACAATGCCAATGGTCATCAGACATCTAGTTCAATCAAATAAAGCGATGTTGAGCAAAATTTTGGATCTCTGACAAGAAATATAGGCGTGATCTTCTTTCCCCTTTTGTATGGGGAAATGAGCGGGTTGGGCCACCTTAAGGGCGTAATAACGCCTGATTGCATTAGTTCCATAAGGGCGTAAGTGAAACCATATTTTATTATTTATAAAAATGAGTACTACTTATTTGGAATAAAAAAAAAGCATTAGTAGTGTAGCTGTTTTTTAACCGATAACGGTAAATATCTGGCTCTCATATTCTATTTTCGAACTTTTTTTATGATATTTTATACAAGTGACTAATATGAGATTACAAACCACCAGAGACTTACAGTAATCTTTAAATTATAGCTAGACCATCAATCTACATATTTACTTTTTACCCGACTGCGAAAGAAGGAAGGTTATGTTTTTCGAGTGTATTTTGATTATCGAAATGATTATTGAATATTGTTTTACTTACCCTTATCAAACTGAACACAATCGGCTCCTATCACGCCCTTAAAATTCCGTATAAAGCACCAAAACGAGTGGTTTTCCTTTTAAATGTGAACCCAATTTCGATTGTTGCTTTCAGATCGTCCCTTGAGTCGGCCGACATATCAGCAATATTGTGCCGAAATAGGGGTAAAGGATGGAAATCACCCGTCCGTCGCGTTTCGGAGAAAACCCAATTTATACGTAAACCCGAATGTCTGCTAATGGACGCGTCAGATAGTTGCGTGGCGAAACGACAACTGATAAGGAAAATATTCTTCAAAACATTACCAATATATATTTGTCTATTAAATACCTACAAGAACAAGAACGTTTGATGATCTCTTAAGGGCGTGATACGAGCATATTACGTTCTCGAGAAGGGTTTAAGTAAATGAAGATTTTATTATTTCAAAATAACTACAACGAATTTCAATGATCGAGAAAGAAAATTTGTAGATTCAGGCCTAAGTATAATTTAAAAATTAAACTGTAAGACAGGTGCTTTGATCGCTCAAATTAGGCAAATATTCAAAATGCCTTGATAAATACAGCTATTGGTGGCCACTCGCGCTCTGGGATCCGGGAAGCGGGCGGGGCAATATCAAACTTCTGAATTTTTGCGTGAAGGACTGTTAACGCACACCCTTTTAGCCGTGTCAGGATGCCAGTTAAAAGTAAAAAAAAGGGAAAGTTAAAAGCCTTAGCCATGGAAACCCCGTGCGGACTGTAATAGAATGATAGGCCTCCTTGATTCTTATATTTTCTGTTGCCTCGTTTAGAATTCCCTTGTTGCTATTTCTGTCTCGCTTTCTTTTGTCTCAATTTATTCCTCGTGACAATGAAAAATCACATTCGCAAAAACTTCATCTCTATTTGCAACTACAAAATATAAGTAGACGTTTTCAAAATCACAAATATATTCTTGAAAGTCGTTCTAATTTCCTTCTGATTATATGGTTAGTTTTAGATTTAGACATATATTTTTCTCTAAAATAACCTGCCAAATGAAGATCTGAAACCAAACCCAGGTGTATGGGTACTAATATTAAAACAGCTATAGCTGAGCACATAAACTTGGTACTAACCAGAAATCTAGTTCTGATATCTAGTTTGATAGTTCGTCGGTACTAACCCTACTATTATTGATTTACTTTTGCAATTAAGTGTATGTTTACCGATGCATACGATCATGACCAAACTCATGGAAGATGAAGACATAACAAATAGACATAATGTCACCCGACGGCCATAAACAGAAGATTTACACATCCGTTTATGTTCGCAAGCATGACAGACGCGGGGGGAGGGGGGGGGGGGAGACGGTCATGGAACGAGAACTGCTCTCGGCTGCGACGATACGCGATGAACCGCCTCGCAAATTACTTCTATTCCTTTGTGATATTTATAGAACTCGTGACGCAGATACCTCACTTTGAGATATCATTTTATTTCTGCTCGTTGGCAATACCTTCGAATATGCCTCGAGGAGGCTTAGCGACGTTGACATCAACAAGGCACTTAAACGGGCTCGGTTCAAGGTTAGGGCGTTAGTAACAGGTATTATTGCGTTGCTATTCACCTTTGAGAAACCTATTGAAGGCTTGTTCGCTTTCGACCTATTTATCGGAGGGCGAAAAAACCGGGTTAAACCATGTAAGATCGTTTAAATTTAGATGCTTACACTATACAGAGAAATAATTCCCTTCTATGCTATGGTTGACGTCAATATGGCAGAAAGAGATCTTGAATTTGTATCTCTTTCCGGTGAATAGTTTGAGAGTAAGCGACCATGAGTCGTTAAATGGATGAAATTGATTAAATTGGAGTTATTGCGAAAGATAACACCATGCTAGTGGAACAGATGACAAAACGTTGCGGGCTGCACTGGAACGGGAATGAGGTTAACTGACCGCACGTGTGCGGACCAAGAATATGATACGATACCTCAGGTAACTTCTGTATGTTGGATTCCATACCTTGATTGCATATGTACATTACCTTGATACTGCAATTTGCATGAGAAGTATACGTTGCACCTTTTTTTTTTATGTTAAGCGCGGCATATGGCGTACGCCAGGACCTAAAGGTGCCCGACGACGCCCATGGGTTTTCGAACATTCAGGGGGGCTGCGAAAACCATACCGGCCGGCCAGGTGCTTCTTCACACCACGTTTGAAGGACCCCAGGTCGTAATTTGGGGGAAATACCTCGGAAGGGAGTTCATTCCATTGTTTACCGACCCTATAGATAAAGGATCTAGAGGATCGGTGAGTTCTTATTTTTGGAATGTGGACTGTGAATTTGTGCATTTTCTCCCTGTTCCGCGTTGACCGAAGGTAGAAAGGGGACGGAGGAACAGCGTTATGCAGCTCCGACGAGCATTCTCCATGGTAAAGACGATAGAAGACAGAGAGAGACCCTACATCCCTTCTGAGTTGAAGGGTCTCCAAATTTAGGGATACCTCGGGGTCGTCAACGAGACGCACGGCCCGACGCTGTATCGAGTCCAGGGAGCCAAGCAGGTGCTTAGCTGAGCCGTCCCACAAGTGCGAACAGTACTCCACGCAAGACCTTATCTGCGCCTTGTAAAGAAGCAGTTTTTGGTCAGGCGTGAAGTACTGACGCACCCTGTTGAGGACTCCCAGCTTTTTTGAGGCGAGCTTGGCTTTATCCTCGATATGGCGTCCGAAATTAAGGTCATGCGTCAGGTCAACACCAAGGATCCCTATGTGGTCGTCAATATGTAGAGTTGCTCCCTGGAAGGTCGGAGCCGCACTGAACGGAGCTCGCTTCGCACTGAAAACGCACGCCTGCGTCTTGCTCGCGTTAAACTCGACGAGGTTCTGGAGACCCCACCCGGAAACTTTTTCCAGGGTCTCTTCGAGTCTAGCAACGAGGCGCCGTCTATCGTCATCCACTTCAGCCCGGCTTGCGGTCTGGTGACTGGTGTACCTGGCTAGCACCGTGCTGTCATCTGCGTAGCAATCAATGTCGCCCAAATTGAGCAGGTCATTGATGTGCAGCAGAAAAAGGGTTGGGGACAACACAGAGCCCTGCGGCACGCCGGCATTCACAGACATGGCTTTGGAGCAGCAACCGTCAACCAAGACTTTTATGCTGCGGCCATGCAGGAAGTCGGCGATCCAGTCACACAGCTCGGGTGGAAGGCCGTAAGAGGGCAGCTTGGAAAGCAGTGCCTTATGCCAGACCCGGTCAAATGCTTTAGCGATATCCAGGCCGATAGCCATACCTTCGCCATGATTTTCGAGCGCATCGCCCATCTCATGTGAGACGTATACTAGGAGATCCCCAGCAGATCGATTCGGACGGAAGCCGTATTGATGATCGCTGAGAAGTTCATTGCTCTCTAGATACTTCATCAACTGAGAGTTAATGATGCGCTCCATCACTTTGCAGAGAAGAGAGGTGATGGCTATGGGTCGGTAGTTGGCCGGGTCCGATCGATCACCCTTTTTAGGCACGGGCTGAACGTTGGCCGATTTCCAAGCTGCAGGCACACAACCAGTGGAGTACGACAGGCGGTAAAGGCGGGTTAAGACAGGAGCTAGTTCGGGAGCACAATTCCTTAACACGAGCGCAGGAATACCATCAGGGCCACTCGCCTTCCTGGAGTCTAGGGCGAAGAGCTCACGCCGCACAGCTCCCTGACGGAACTGTATGCTCGGCATAGACACTTCGCACCCGGGGATAGAAGGCGGAGTGGAGCCGCCATCATCCAGGCGTGAGTTCGCCGCAAAGAGGCCCACGAGAAGGTCGGCCTTCTCTCTGGCGGAAAAAGCGAGTGATCCGTCAGGCTGCTGCAATGGTGGAAGTGAGGAGCGGCAGAAATTTGCTTCGACAGATTTGGCGAGGGACCAGAATTGACGGCTCCCAGTCGGGTGGCTGATCAACTTCTCGCCAATTCTGCTGATATGCTCGAACTTCGCTCTGGCAATTATTCTCTTACTAGATCTGGAGGCTACGTTAAGGGCCTGTTTCAGCGTCTTCAGGTTTGGGTCACGTCGTGTTCGCGCACGACACCATGCACGGTGGGCCGCGTTCTTAGTTGAACAGGCGACCGCGCACTCCGCGTTGAACCATGGCTGGCATTTACCACCGAGGGATTTGGTAGAGCTAGGAATAAATAATTCCATAGCTCCCTGAATCACCTCGGAAACGGCATTAGCACAGCTCGACGGATCCATAGCGCTGAAACAGAGCTGCCTCCAAGGGAAGGAGGAGAAGTGTTCTCTCATTCCGTCCCAATCTGCTGACTCGTAGTGCCACACCAGACGCGTGCCAGACGCATGTGTCTCAGACTGGGTGTGTGGCACAGTTGACCTTACCAGGCAGTGGTCAGATGACCCCAAGGGAGCAAGCACCGATACCTTGTACCCGGCGGGTTTGGTGGTCAGCAGAAGATCCAGTAAGGAGGACGCATCACCTGCTCGATCTGGGATACGCGTATGTTGCGTCACCAGTTGAGTCAGGTTGTGCGCCAGAGCGAAGTTACGCACAGCCCTACCAGCAAAGTCAGTCTTTTCGGAGCCTAGCCACGACGCATGGTGTGCGTTAAAATCTCCCAGGAAGACCAACTCCGCTGAGGGGAACCTCGCCTGTGCATCGTCTGCCGCTTTGCTCAGGTACTCCATAAGTCGAGTAACCTCCTTGTCTCCGTTATGCGGTCTGTACAGGCACGCATACAGCCGCGTGTCCGTCCCCATGTCAACGTGGACCCAAAGCACGGAGTGTTCGGGGTCCTCAAGGCAGTGCAGACGGCGACAACAAATATCAGACCTGACGAACAAACATACCCCGGCTTTCGGACGGAAGGATTCTTCCAGAGTGTAGCCGGGATAGTGCAGATACGATGTGTCGGCAGGTCGTGATATTTGTGTCTCCGTGAGGAAAAGCATGGCCGGCTTACTCTGCTCCAGGTGCAGGTGCACGGCATTCAGATTAGTGTACAGCCCCCTTATATTCGCAATGTCTGCGCGAAAAATGCCGGGGTTGTGCACCGCTGAATTAACGTTTTTCCTTTTATTTTGCACTGTCATTTTTGAGTTGGTGTGAAGGGGTTGCACAGGGAACAAGGGGCGAAGATTTGTGGTCTAAGCGCAACTCTCTGGTTTCGTCACTATCTGCCTGGGATGGTGAGAAACCGACACGATGGACGGAAGGGCCCCCGGTCCACTAAGTTGCGAGATCAAACAGTTGGTTGTAAAGTAGCATATTACATCCGAATATTATAACTAAAGAAAAAAAGAAATATAGAGACGCTGAACACTGAACACCAAAGTTCCAAGTAATACAGGTCGACTTCGACCATCTTTTCATCCAATGCGATCTTGCAAACCTGGGCGGGCTAACTAGCAAGAGGAACAAATTACAGGTTTTACCTACAGATTTACATGGATTCCGAACCATGGAAGAGCTCGCATTCGTAACGAAATGCACGTATCCAACTCAGAAAGATAAAAGGGATAAACGGGCGGGAATTCGAAACCAGACCTCTTACATGGAATGCAAATCTACCCGTCCCTGACCTACGAGCCTACGATATAATGTTACGTCTACATGACGAATACGGATACAATCAATAAGAATAAGACTGGCTAGATAATACGTAGAAATAGGTTACTGTGCACGTTATTTAGATGTCCAGACAGGAGGCCTCGTAGATTGTCTTCGTGAGCAAATGTTTAGTTAGTGGGAGACGATAGGAGGCCTAATTCACAAACATTACAAGATGCTATTCTAATGCTTAAGCTATTCTTACTCATACTTTTTGGTGTTTGTCTAATGCTGAGATTCATTGACGTTACTTCTGCTTGGTCTAGCCAAGGCATACCTTCCGGAAGTCAAATTCGACGTAATGAAATTGAAAAAGGTCAAATTGACAGTTTACATGGACTCCGAACCATGGAACCGCTCGCATTTGTATCGAAATGCACTTATCCAACTCAGGAAGAGAAAGAAAGTGCATGAACGGGGGCCGGTATTTGAGCTCAAGACCTCTGGCAACGGAGGCAAGTCCACTCGCCCCAGCTACAAGCCGTTTAAAGAAATACATACATTAGGTACATCGTGCTTCTATGTTTATATAGAAACGACTCTTAAAAATACATTATTTATTCACAAAAGGATTTAATCAAACTATCATAACAGTCTGGGAGGTTTGTTATTGAAAATGGTTTCACTAGAATAACAAATATCTGTTAGTTCAAAACATTTTAGTGTTTTCTACGAACTCGATCTAATTTCCATAATGAATACATTATTCGTTCGTTATCGTTTCCTTCGACTTCCTCTTAGCAATTTGGCACGAAATGGCTACATAGAAGATTTAAGAATTGTTTTCGCAGCCACGTGGCAATATACGTTCACCACGACAGCTTATGAGGTGCTTACTTAAATTAAAGTAATGCGTCCATGTAGATGGTCGGTTTTCGCTAGTTCTGCTATAACTCCCTAAAAAAAGGAAGTCACTAACTACAACTATATAGGCGAGCACACTTCGCTGTTATGTATTGATCTAATAAGATATTTTGTAAATAAAAAAGGCCATCTTTTCTGACTTAATTATGAGGCATAGTGCAAAAGATTGCTAATGGTAAATATAAAAGTTTTGCACACATCCTCGGAATTATCTAAGCAATCCCAGCTTATTTTTGTAATTGTTTAATGAGATTAAATACAGAACCGATTAATGTGCTCGCGACTACAGTTATATTATAAGTTCCTATATTTGAGGAGTTACAGCAGAAATAACTAGGAAGAAACTGGCCATCTTTTTTTCAATTTCCACTGTTCTGAATGTTACCGATACTCAATATGAAAACTACCCTTGCAATAAATGATAGTCCATTGATTTGTGCATCGTTGTACACAGTCAAAAAGGTCTGGTAGCTAGAAAGGATATATCCAAACTAGTCCATACTAATATTATAAATGCGAAAGTAACTCTGTATGTCTGTTAATTGATGAAAATTGGTACATAGGTATTCCGGACCTTGGGACAGGACATAGACTACCGTTTGTGGCGAAAATAAAACTTTAAGGAGGTGGAAAGGGGCGTGACAGTTCTCATTGGGAACTCATATACAGTTTAGGTTCAGCCAAACATCAGCCCGAAACGACATTGACCCGAGCGGAGCCGGGTACCTCAGCTAGTAAATAATAAGTTCGCCGTCTCGCTTTAGGTTTGTTTCGCACGTGCGATGCCTCGCGAGCCGCGCAGAACACACCTCTCACCTTTGACGGCGACGATTTTCAGGATATGATGACCAATTCGTGCCTGCAGCCTCGCAGCTGGTGGAGAATTAAATACCTTCACACATTACACGAACACTACTACTATTCCTGCGCCCCGTACAGTGATTCGCTGAATAAGCTGGAATGAGTTTAAATACCGACCGTAAATTACATAGTTTAATTTAATATTATGTGTGGCTTAAGTCCAAAAAGCACCAGCTCCAAGGCCCAGAACATCCAAAAGTATGTATTTTCCGTGTGTATTTTAAAAATCAAAATACCAAACCTAATCAAACCTGGGTTAGGTTAGGTCCTAAATGTTCCGTATTATTAAGAGTTTTCGATGCTATGGGTTTTGGACCTTATGCTTTTTGGACTATAATATGATACGTCCTCAATTTATAACGTTAGCCTGGTTTTCACCAAATGCTGATTTATTTTAATCGACATTTACAGGACGTTAATTACTAAAGTGCTGATTATCTTGTACTGGTATTGATTGCAAGCTGCTAAGAAAGACCCTTAATATGTGGCGATTAAGATAATCAGCAGTAGGTGAATAAGGCCCTTAGAGTATTCTTCACCTACCGCTGATTAACTTTATTGCCACATATTAATGGCCTTTCTTAGCAGCTTGCACCCATGTACATGTACATATGACAATACCAGCACTTTAGTAATAATTTACGTGTCAATTAATATAAATATATTTATATAATAAATCAGCAGTTGGTTAAAACCAGGCAAACTTAAATATAAAGACGGAGCTACTTTTTAGTCGTATTTATTCTTATAAATATTTACAGAGTTGCCAAACTGGAATTGAAATTATTCTAAAATGCTAATTGCATAAATACACGCAGGCTGTGTCCCAAGTGAAAGTAATGTTAAAGTGATAACGGTCTAGTAAGAAAAGTGCTAATGGCGGCGTGGGAGTGTGCGAAAAGCACGACGGAAGACGTTCCTCGGCCCCTACTTTCCCAGTTGGAGTAGGTCAAGACCAAATTAATTATTGCACGTTAATTGCGCGCATTAGATCTAATTGTCGATTTTGTGCAAGGCGTCCGGCCTTGCACTATCCATATTTATAACCGTAAACAGCTCTCTTTCTTTAATTATAGTGTCCTTGCTTCACGGTCGATTCTACATGCAAATCTTATTCGCTAGTTTATACTATTTTTTATACATTTCTTTATTTTTTTATTTAGGACAAGTACATCTGACTTTGTATGTTATTATGGATTGGAACGTCCTAGGTGTATTATATGGGTTAAAATATACTATTTTCAATTTTTTTAAATCGGTTAAAAATTATCAAATAGAGGGCCAGTCTGGTACTAAATGACGAAGAATATTTTAAACCCGCTGCTACTAACTCCATGGGTACCCCGGAACCTAGAAGCTGTCTCTATCTCTATCAAAAAGTTAACATATCGAGACATTAATTATTCCGATCAACAGATGTTATCCGTCAGGTATATGGATTTTCATGAAAACTTCATCAATCAAACGAGGATGAATCTGTCCATTCCGTGTAGCAAGTGAAGCTAATGCGGCCTTGGCATTGGAACATTTTTCCTGAAGTGAGACAGAAGCAACCAGCGATAATAATACATTTTTCCCGCTGTTTCATTTCATCAATTAGCTAATTGAGCAAGTATTAGAAGAGTGAAACCAGAAATGACGAGGGCATATCTACTTCCTTCAATCAATACTAGTTCATGGATGGATCAAAGATAAATTACGTAAAAAAATTACGGAAAATTACGTAAAATTAAGGAAAATATGGCCTACGCGACAATAAAAAATATCCGAGTTATCCATCCAGTTCAATATAGCCGTGCAATAAAAGGAAGGTATTGGCGTGGCACTTAGTCCCCGTGTGGTTTGTTGGGCTAATATCATGACCGTAGGTGTTATGATACAGGAACAGACAAACGGAAGGACAGACAGACAGACGCCAGAAGTTGGACTTGATAAGAGTTAGTGATATGGCGAGTAAATACCTAGGGAGATACCAAATGCAATGGTGATATGAGAAGAGTGCCGTGTTGACCTACAAACTACAAACGAGTTGTTTAAAATTACTTTCAGATTCATAAGTTATTGTTGGTTACAAATGCAACTAGAAAATCAGCTTAACATAATTCGGTATAATACCACAGATAATACAGACATGTAATGTTTGTAATCTTCATATTGAACTTCACCGTGTAAAAAGATAGACAGTTTGTGTTAACACGGTTGACATTTATATTTTCCAAAGATTATTCCCAATTATAATAAGTATGTAGGTTTTTGGGATACTTTATAATGGAAATTTACAACCAAAATTACCGTTTTGTAAATGATCAGTGTTCATGGTCAACAAACAAGCGGCGCGAATTGGGAAGTGCTAACAACGAAGCAACGGCCGCAGGTGTAGCCTTCCTCTCCTCAGACATTGTTGTGCCGTCCTAATTAACATGACATGGAAGCTTGCACGAACTGCCCGCGAAACGCTTATCTGCTGGTTCCAGTAAATGTTTTCATGATATAACCAATATTATTCATCTATGATGATGGTAGCTATTTTTAAGTTTTTTTTGTCGGAATAATGCGTCGTTTACATAGAATGTTATATTATTTGAAAAGGTGACGTATTTGCTTAGCACGAAAATTCGATTTATGTACGTATGCCTCACATTTTCGCACTAAACTAAATTAACGAGCCTGCATACATACGTAACATCAGCCCTTTCCCCTGGGGTAGACAGATATGGTAGAGCGCCATGCTCTACAATTATAGCAACGTCCCTTATTTAATTCGGACATTCTTTTCGATTACGGGCGAAATAATAAAACTGCGAAATTGACCTCTACAAACCGTTCATGACCTTTTTGGTCGCGCCATTAAATAATCGTATATAATATCGTAATCAGTTTTTCGTTAGCGCTATATATTTCGGGGCACTCGTGAAACGCTGATGGACGCGGACTCATTAAACAAAACTATTTTAACGAAAACGGCGACCACGCCAGAGATGGTTGGCTTCATATAATATGATCACGATGCTGCCCTGAAGATTAGGATGACCCCACAAAGCGCGATAAAAGGCTACGGTAAATTCATAAACATGAATACGGGGCCAGTCCAGTAATAAAACTACATTTAGCTACATTCACACTTATGCCAAGTCGGCCGACCGCCCGCGTTCGTTAACCTCGTGTTTTGTTTCCGTTCCCGTCGCCAGTACAAAATAGCTCCGAACAACCAGCAATTTCATATCGCAACCGTATCTGCGAACCCACGAGTCGTTGACACATGACTGCCGAGACGTGGTCTGCTATCTATCAGTCGACCGTCCCGCGACGCACTTCGGAGGAATACTTACAAACCTACCTTTTGAACTCAGCAACTTTCCCACAAACATATTATGCTAGAAGAATATGCACCTTATAAACGGCGAAGCCGAAGAAAAGATAGAGGGTTAAACAATTGAAAAGTGTCGGAAGAAACTCTCGAATAGAATAGACAACTAAAAACAAGTTGTTATTAAGATAAATAATGAATCGGTACATACGTCGACTGATAAGATAAATTTGGCCATTGTTATAAACTTGTAGATAGCGGAACCGTAATTTTGAACAACATCACTCCGCTTCATTGAGGTAATCCTGGCGAGCGATCACGCAGATAACCTTAATTTCGTCACATTGTGCAGCATTCGTGATAAAACCCCCAATAAGAATAAGAACTGGAACATCTCGCGGTAATTTTCCAAACACTAATGGCATTTCTGGTATTATTTTTCTGTAGCACCAGAAACGCGCACTATGTAGATATTTAAGTTCCAGGTATACAACAAAATCTAAGTTAGTGACATTAAAAAATGGTTTGATCTTTGATTAGGTTTTCACAAATGGCTAGAGCAGACTACAGCCCGGCTACTGTATCCGGTTGTGGCTTGATGACGTCACAGCGCCCTGTTTAGAGCTGCGCCGTTCTAGTCCGTAGGTCCACTCAAGCGTGCAGAATTCGCATGAGACGTCTAACCTTCGGCTAATCAAAAAATGACGACACGTTCATCGTGTTAGTAGGAAAGGCCGATGCAATACATAAATTTATAGGAAATGCGTCAATAGTAAAATCAACAGCCAGTTGATAGCGAATTATCAGTCTAGATCAATATACATTATATGCACACTGATATTGATCTCCCCAGGGTTTTCCGGTAAACTTAATTAATTTCCAACCAGAGCACGTCAAGGCGACATTATCATTAGAGTGTGTACACAGTACAGTGCACACAATCTTACGAACGATTAAGGAAATTGCAGGCCGTATTATAATGAGGTGTCTTGTTATCATTGAAGCACAATGATTTGTCGAAGTTGCTGCAATAGAACGCAAATGGCGCAGTGTTTTTTAGGGTTCCGTACCCAAAGGGTGAAAACGGAACCCTATTACTAAGCCTCCGCTGTCCGTCCGTCCGTCCGTCCGTCCGTCCGTCTGTCCGTCTGTCACAGGGCTGTATCTCAGTAACCGTAACAGATAGACAGCTGAAATTTTCACCGAGTGTGTATTTATTTTGCCGCTATAACAACAAATAGGTAAGATTAAAAAATAATTAAAATTAAAGGGGGCCCCCATACAAAAAACCTGATTTTTTTTGTACGATGGTACGGAACCCTTCGTGTGCGAGTCCGACTTGCACTTGGCCGGTTTTTACAAATACGAATATTAGTGCGATAGCACCGTCGGGTCAGACGTTTGAACTCTCGTTTTAACAGAACATTAAAGATAACACGCATAAAACGTCCGTCAGGACACTATGATTTTAGTCACCTCATTATCCTACCATCGTGTGAATCGCCAACTTAGCATCAGCTGTTATTTGGTGGTATTCATACAAAAGATAAGTCCGTCGGATCCAGATCGAGTCATATAGCTGGTTTGATATATCGGACGCAACGGCTAGTAGATGTGCGCTGTGTGTCGCACATTTTGCGCTGTGCCACCGATACCTTGCGCCCGTTTGCCTTGACAAATACCTACGACGCACGAGACCAGTCGCTGAGACTCGTTCAGTGGTTTGAATGTTAGTACATATCTTCATACCGTGGCCTGTAACATTTTGATTGCAACATTGAACACAATTTTGCATGTGCAAAGGCACTAACATCATTAATTACTGTACCTTCTAAAACATTGCATCAGGACATTGGTTCATTTGTATTTCAAAAACTAAAAGGATTTAGAAAATTTCACATTAAACCATGTTTAGTGTTTATGACGCTAATATTATAGACAGAAATCGTAAATCAACCGCATTATGTTCCAGTGCCTACTTGACGTATGTGAAGACGAACAAACGCCAATAGAGTGGTAAACACTGGCATTTAATGTAAATACTACACAGAGCGTACAACATTAACAGATCTATATTAAGAACAACTGCGGAATTTTACCACATCGGTTGGAACTTACTGAGCGATAATAGTTTTTCCGTGAGCTAAAAACGTTTAAGTGACCTCGATTTCGATTACTACCTTATGCGGTACTCAATTACCATTGTATTTAAACTTAAACGTATTAAGGTTAACCTCTCTTTCGGTGAGTGGTAGCATATTTAATTAATCGGGCTGAGAAAAAACAGTTAGCGGGTACGGATCTTATCAACCTCGACGCCACAGTAGACATTGGCATTTATTTGCAAGGAAAACGTATGTGGGTTAAAGTTCAATGTGTTGTGGTTAGGCTTATGCCGTTTGTACATGGAACGTGCGTATTATGTACCCCGCGAGGAAGGAAACGCAGGACTGGCGATCGAAACTCATTCGTCCCCAGCAGAGCGTAGCCACGTACCAGCCCCGATTGCACAAAGAGATTTAGTGAACCGCATGGAGTTCCTTTCATACTGTCCCTACAAAGTGACGTGTTTAATTGTACGTCGACGTTGATTTTGTTTTTTTTGTAATTTCGTGCACTCGGCCCTAAGTAGATGGTAATTAGTTCGTTTACGAATTCAAGACGCCCAAAATCTAATATTCCCTGTGAAGTTCTTACATGTTCTTACGTATCGTTGGAACTCGAGAACATCAGCAGTGAGCGAATTCGTAAGCGAATTGACTCGCCGGCGCTACCGATATTGTGTGTGGCTAAGCCGCCCCGATACAAGCTAGTTTCGATTGCCAATCTAGTCCTTTATTCATCGCCGGTTGTTCCCTCAGCGAGGGCTTGGTTTTTAATGTGTTTCAAGTGGAATGGCAGCGCTGGTAGAAGAGGCCAAAGATGGCGGACACGATAGGGCGGTGCAGGTTGCGGCGGAGTAATGGAGCCGGTCACGGCAGGCGCCCGCGCCCGCGCCCCCTCGGCCTCGCAGCAGCCTTCGAGGTGTTTGCTCATCGAGTGCAACCCGTGTTGCACTCCGCCCCATCCGCAGAAGAGAAAAGGAAGGAGAAGCGGCGTGTGTTCGTTATCACGAATCCGCCATAAGTGTGGCCGCGCGTCGTGCAACACAGTCCCAACATCGCTACCGCGCGCGAATACCTATGCTCTCAACCCGAAATCCGTTCTCCATCCCATCCACACTAACCCTCTAATACTATGCTTGCTTGTGGCGTTTAAGTTGGGCTGGTAGTGTTAGAAAATTGGAGACACCGGGTCTTTAATCGCGCACATCTTCATTTTTGATCTGAGGTCCCATCATTCAACGATACTTCGGACGTTGAAGGGTGATTTCGAAGAGCTAGATTAGGAGCAACGGGAATACAACTAATTAAAGTAACGATTTAACTTTGAAAAAGGACTCCGGCATCAACAGACAGATGTACAAACGGCATCACCCTAGACGCCACACATTGGACTTTGACCCACATACGTTTTCCTTGCAAACGACAATGCCTACGGTCGCAACGAGGCTGATGCGCCCTGTGCTTGTGAATATTTGGCAGTGATATTGGCAAAGCCCTGATTTTAAAATATTTCTTCTAGTGACATTATAATTTCTTTCGTAAAGTCGATAGTATCCATATTAAATTTAAAAAAAAAAACAGTAAAATTGTGATTTCAATGGACAGTGTTAGGTTAGGTTCATGTCAATGGAAGAAATATAGACCATTAACAATGAACAAGAAAATTGCAACGATTCTACCTAGTGAGATTATAATATAATGGCTTCGAAAATATCGAGTAATACAATGCTTTAAGACCCTCAAGATGCACAGAACTAAATGAAGGTTGTATGAAAAATTATAACGATATATATAACGATGCAAAATACATAAAGAGAGCAATGTTCTCTGTAAATAAAGTTGTGTACAGCTGGCTCCCCGGCGGCGCACAAGCTAGCAGCTGTTGTTGTCGTGAACGGATGTTTTCCGAATGCATTCTTCTTACCCGCAAATACATCATTACATCTCCGTCTGAAGAATGACTCAAACAACCGTTGATTTAAATTCAACAAAAGGTTTAGAATACCCATAACTTTGATAAATTAATTAGTCATAAATACATTCCTGTCGGCAGAATAATTGAAACAGACCTATATATTTAAACATAAATAAGAGTCACAAACCAAAACACTGAACAAATGATTATGTTGGGTATGCTTCCGAGTTCTAACAACAACTTTATCAAAACATCACGTCCCGGTGAGTATTACCTATTACTGACAATGTTACTGTGAATGTTGCCTTTTGCTGCCGTCCAGAGATTGAAATCATTGGTACTGTCCAACTCATTACGATTCTTGTGTCGTTCCACGCAGTGGTAACCTTGCCAGCGTTCATTTCGACTTATTCTCACGACTTAAAAATATTTTTATATGATGTATCCAGCTGGTAAACTTATGTATCGCAGCATTGTGATAAATTTGAATTATATCTAAACATGTCCTATTCTACAGCAAGTCAAAAGGTACTAAGTTTAATAGATATTTTCCTACAGACTGTATTTTCCATGTTTATAATTTGGAAGGTGCTAATCGAGCGAGCCGTTGAACATTTGATCCAAACTTCAACAGCTTCAGTGGACAGTCCGATTTTTTAAAGGTATGTTTACGACACTAACGTCTGTAAACATCTTGGTTAAGGAAGACTAGATTTATTTTAAAACTCACCATATTCTTTCCTCGATCGATGCCTGGTCTGGCTGTTGTGGTGGTTGGCAGTTCCGAAGGATTGACCCATTTTGGAGTCTAGGTAATAAACACTACACCACAAATTCCAAATTCCAAGTGTTCACACGGTCCTGAGCGGTACGCGGGCGGCGATGTCAGACAAAGACCTCGAGCACTCGGCGGTCCCGAGCGGAGTTGACTAGAACACGACTACGTTCCAGCGCACTTCGTTGTCGACTGTGTCACTCTGGATGGGCGGACGGGAGCGGGTTCGGGTGCAGGCGCATGCGTGATCTCGCATCGTCGGCACTTCAGCGTGGTATCACCGGTGACGGCGCGCGCGCACTGACTGCTGACGATCGGCGGAGCTGGCGCGTGCGGTCGGCGCGGGTGTTTTGACTCGATTGAGGTGTCGACGACGCGCTCCGCTCGTGTAGTGTTGCCAGCTTGCCGGTGGTGCGCGGTGCCCCTCCGCTTCACCGCTTGCCCTCCTGAGCTATACGGCAGTCGCTAAGGACTGCTGTCAAAATACAATGTGAATGAAGCCTGTGCCCCTGGCCCTGGGCGCTACCGCCTCCGTCACAACGTTCGCTGGTTGCACGACAATTTTGTAACTGTAGTTAATATGTGCTTACGTGTATTTGCAGTTTAAGATGCCATACAAAAATACGCTCCCTATATAAACTTAGTCCAATTCCATTGATATATGGTATCTATCAGGCCGCTTCGATCTCTCTCTGCAAGTTTAAAAAAAATCTAAACCAAGTCGAAGGACAGTAAAGAGAAACTTTCATACACATTTTTATTTCTTACACGTTAATCGATAAATGTTATGAAAAATCTTATTTTTTATATAAGATACCAAATATCAAGTAAATTGGAACAGTGGTTTTCAAATGATTGAAAACCACGTTTGTATGGGGAGTAAAATATTCTGATTCTTACGGGCCCACCTTAATAATTAACTATGCAATAATTAACTCACCTCAATAAGCATAAGTAGGATGATGAATTCGATAAAAATACACACATTCCCATCCTCCATCTTAAAAATATCCGAAAGAAAAGCCCGGCAAATTCATTAATTCCAATTTAAATTAAAGTAGCTTAAACCCTGTGTCCTTTGACAATTCAAAGCTTTATGAAACTTTCACGTCTCACACTGTCGAGTCGGGTTTAATTGAATCCTATAAACCGCTTCAACTAACGGCCAAAGACTCTTTTAAACCCGCTGGAAATAAAAGTTTCGCGAGGCGGTCAATCTCTTTCTTTGAACGTCGTAGTTTCAAGTGTTGAAATTTTCAAAGGACTGAAAAGCTAGACTCTTCAGGAACTTCTCAAACAATAGGTTGGTTGTTTTTTAGTTTTAAACAAGCTAACAAATTACGTAATATGAATGCCATCTAACGGTTTACTCAGAAAATCATAAACTTAAATGTTTTCGCATTCAAAGAAAATGTACATGTCATTAATTCATGAAAGCATTCTAATACGATTATAGAATACATTAATGGGTCACTAAAATGCAAAATTTTTGGTGAATTGTTTTCACATGACAAACATTGACGCTCACTGCTCGTGCTTTAATGACATGTAATGCATGCTACATAACCTAAAACTATAGCCTTATATATGCTAAAATCATAATATATGGATTCTGTCATAGATATGACAGAATATATAGTTATGACGTAAAAGTTACGAGTAAATAAATTAAATAGATCACGAGTTTTCGGCGCACAAATAATGTTCTCGTATATTATACTCGATCCCGACATCACATATTTATCACAAAGAAGACATTTATTTATTTATTAAAAGGAAAACTTACAGCTAAAAAACAAGTTACACAGAATACACTAGAAATAAAAAAAATAAGCGTAACAAGTTTTCACAAATATAAATGAAACTATTGATCGCTCTTAACTATAGTACATGGGAAAGATATGAAGAGAAAGAGAGTGTATTAGGGCGTGAGGGTGTGTGAGGGTGTGTGTGTTTGTGTGAATGGGTGTGTGAAATTGTTGTCGTGCGTTATGTATGTGGGTAAATCCAAATTCCTAAAAATGTATGCATGTTTACGTTTAATTATGTATTAATTACGTATCTAAACAAAAAAAGCTGTAGTTCAACTGTAGTGAAGTAAACTCTTCCAACTGTGTTGTAATTTGTTCGTTATCTTCGAATGGCTAGTTGGTTCAATAAAAGGTAAATACATAGTAATGCAAGGGTTATCGCTATGAACCCATGACCTCATCATTTTGAGTTGCGATAAGCGACATATTGTGGCGACTCTAGTGAGGAATATTTGAAAAGTATGTTATCAATGAACACTAAATATGTAATACAACTTTTCAGCAAAAAATAAACCAGATAATTTTGATTTGCGTGGAGTCCGGCACCTAAAATACCGGCGAAGTGAGAGTCGGACTCGCACACGAATGGTTCCGTACCATCGTACTTTATTTAACATAAAAACCGGCCAAGTGCGAGTCGGACTCGCACACGAAGGGTTCCGTACCATCGTAAAAAAAAACACGTTTTTTGTATGGGAGACCCCTTTTATTTTAATTATTTTTTAATCTTACCTATTTGTTGTTGTAGCGGCAAAATAAATACATACTCTGTGAAAATTTCAGCTCTCTACCTGTTACGGTTACTGAGATACAGCCCTGTGACAGACGGACAGACGGACGGACGGACGGACGGACGGACGGACGGACGGACGGACGGACAGCGGAGGCTTAGTAATAGGGTTCCGTTTTCACCCTTTGGGTACGGAACCCTAAAAAATACTGTTTTTTGTATGTAGGCTCCCTTTTCTTTATTTTACCTGTTTGTTGTTATAACGGCAAAATAAATACACACTCTGTGAAAATTTCAGCCGCCCACCTATTATGGTTCGTGAGAAACAGCCGTGTAACGGACGGACTGACGGACGGACAGCGGAGGCTTAGTAATAGGGTTCCGTTGGCACTTTTTGGGTAAGGAACCCTAAAAAGGAAACTTTTACTTCCAAATTATTTGATTTCTTCGCTTCCTCTACATCGATCTCTATACAAGTGTGCGATAACCGTGCCGGCCGGACAGTTACTTCTCCACATTACCTACATTTGAAGGAACCTAGATTGTACTTTGGAAATAAATACCTTGTCATTGCCCAGTAAACTGACCGCGCTTTGAGCGATTGTAGAAGGAAAACGGGGAATCGTTCAGTATCTACTTTAATATTGTCCAGTATATTTTCCTGTGCGGGAAAAACGTCGATTACGTTCGATTCGATACAGAACTATAGTAAAAAACATTGTTTTGATGGTTCTGGTATTAAAGCGGAAACAGCGTAGGTACAGGCATATTTTGCTTTTAATGTCGAGCTCGAGTAAAACGTATGCGAGTGGCCGTTTTGGAATTGCCGTATGAGTAAAATGTGCAAAGTTAGTTAGCACAATTATTGCGAATTGAAATTAACTCTAAATTCGTGTTTCCGCTCACTAACTTTGCACATTTGACGTAGCTGGGGCCATACCAAAACGGCTTTTCGTACGTTTTACTCGAACTCGAAACTGCGAGTACCTATAATAGCCCGGAACGGTCCCAGGACCTCACAACGTGAAAAAGAGTAGATTTAAAAAATATTGTTAGGTTATTTATAAAGAAATCAGTAAAAAGTATCTATCATAATATGATTTTAAAACTGCAAATCTTGATTTTGAGCGAGCTCTCCGTTTAAGATTGGGCAAAAATGCTTTAGTATGTCCGGTTGTTCTCTACAGGACGCAAATTATCAGATTTTTTTAGCTGAGTCAGTTTTTGGACCCACTAGAAAATATTTTCAGTACCTTTTATATTCTATAAACTGTCTTGAAATGACGAGCGGACTTTGATGTTAAACTCACGTAAAGTAGACACTTCAATGATCTTTAAAATTGTAGGTGAATTTTTATATTTTTTTAATTCTTCCTATTTGTTGTTATAGCGGCAAAATAAATACACACTCTGTAAAAATTTCAGCTGCCTCCCTATTACGGTTCATGAAATACAGCCCTATGACAGACGGACGAACGAACAGCGGAGGCTTAGTACTAGGGTTCAGTTGGCACCCTTTGGGTACGGAACCCTAAAACCAGTTATTATTCATCTATAAAACTGTTTTTGCTACGCGACTCTGCCTCGTTAGTTTCTGAGCCTGATTTCCGCCTTAAAATCGTCTCTTTTCTAAAATTATAGGAAAAAATCATGCCTAAAAATTGCCCTGCCGACAAGCCCAGCAACAACTTCAGATCACAGAAGTAGAGAAGTACTTCTGTGATTTCAACTCACATCGCATTGTGTTCTGTTGCAATGTTATCAATAATGTCGCAATTAAAATAATTATCGTCCGATCAAGCTTGTTACTCATACTTATCCTTGCGATTGGGGGAAATACAATTAATAAACGGTGGGCTCGTCTTTTTATCGAACTTGACGTCGCGACGTCGGGTCAAAGAAATGACGTCTCCAAAATTTCTATATCGTTTATTTCGACATTCGTCGAATTAGAAACTACTGATGCTGCAAATCCTTTATTTATAGGGTCGTTAAATTGAGGAATGCACTTTGCACCATGAAATACCTCTAACTAACTAAAGGGTAGTTAGAGGTATTTCATGGTGCAAAGAAGCATCTGGCCGACCAGCATGGTTTTCGCAGCCCTTGTTTAAGTTCAAAAACCCATGGGCGTAGTCGAGAAATTTTTTGAGGGCCTACCGAATGCTATATATCACATTAAAAACTGCCTACACATATTACAATGACTGCCTTTCTAACTTTATTTTTGCAATAAATTTATTTGATTTGATTTGCCTACACATTAATTGCTTATTTATCTACTGTTCATGCGATCATTGACAGACAGCACCCTGCACAATTTATGACAAATGCGGCAAGGAATACCAAATATCACAGAGTTTTCTTGCATCACATAAAATGTTGCCAGTTGAAACAGGTCAGTCCCAACAAACCCGTTCCTTAGTAACACAGCGAGTACAACCATGTTAAAAACCACCGTAAGCATTACCCCAAAGGCAACATATTATTTCGCGTTTAGTTTTAATAATATTCACATTGCAATTGAATGAACCAGAATTAAATTCACGAAACGAATACAAACTACTCGTTCCTAGTTAGTTACCAATACTAATATAATAATTTCACATCATCTAGATCTGACAAAGGAGACTCTTGTACCAAGGGATCGAGCCCTCTTTTATATGTGTTGTGAAGGGCTCCTACAAAAGCATTCCTACTTCACTGCTCGGGATCTTTTGAGTACGGGCAGTTGTTGGGTGCGGGCAACACAGTATCCGGAGGTAAATATATATAAACGGTACGACCTGAGAACAGCCGCCAAACAGCAGAATAAATCGTACCTGAAAACAAAGGGAATATCGCAAATTAATAAAAATACATCCTGGCCCCTGCCACAGTATATTTGGCGGGATCGATCGAGTCCAAGAGCCAGCGGCTGCGCAGAACAAAAACTATATCGGTATATCGGACGCTGTCGCTCGGAGGGCGTAGGGCTCGATCCGACCCGGGCAGAATACTCTATGCATTATAAGGTTAGATTGTTTAGTGAGTGAGAAGAATTGTATTTTAGGTTTATTGTAGCAAAGGTTATGAGTTTTCGCCTCCAGACTAACCCCAGAAGTAACGACACCCTTTGCAGAATGTGTCGCAATAAAAACCAACACCAGAGAGATCCCTCTAGATAAAAAACTTGGCGAAGAATTTAATGCCACCGACAAATCCATATCGCAATTTCTCGGAAGGAGTCGTTGACAAATGTGTTTGAGCAGGGAGTGTGCTGTGCTACGTGCCATATCTCACGTTCATCCTCTTCGCATTGCTTCTTGGTATAAATACAGATCATGAGATCAGTTCCTTGAACGGGCTGCTCACAGTTTGCATATAATTAACATGCTTACCGCCAACGAGAAAATAAGGTTTTGTCTCGTTGCTCACCTCGCACTTGAAGCTAAAATCCCTATGTAGACTGTGGAGCATGTCTGCTGCCAAATTAAATCTTTGTCAATATGTAGATACTAGGAAGTCGCTAAAATGCTTCGTCTCATAGCACAGGGGCGCGGGGACATCCTAGAGCTGGGTTCAAATCCCCACCCCGTACATTCATGGTTGGATAAGTGCATTTCGTCACGAAAGCGCCACTCGCTTTCGTGACGAAATGCCATGGTTACTGTAGGTTTATTTTCCCTACTAGATGGTAGAATTAAGCCAGCCCGGGTTGGTACCATCGCATTAGATGAATAGAGCGTCGAAGCGGCCAGATTTATTTTGACAAATTACAACCCGAATAAAAATACCTGTCGTGCCTGCATAACAAAACAAACAAATCCGCGTCAGGTCTGTGCACACCTTTTAGTTAAGTGGCAACTTATTACCTTCTTGATTAAACCGAGTATACAATACACTAGGCGGAGAATAATCGGAAAAGCAAGGGGAGGGAATTTGTTCACCTCGAACGACCCTCGCTTACCGGCGAGTTTTTTCGGGAAATGTGACAATTATCCGAATACTCATGGGCACTCTTTTAAGGCGGCCCAACCCGGCGGGCCTAACTCATTCGCGGGCACGGTACAAAACCGTGCTGTTGCGCTCTGGGACCTTCTCTGTTTCAAAGAAAAAGACAGGCTCCGTGATGAGGAAGATGCAACATGTCCACAAAAATGACAAGGTGCATAGTGTATGATTTGGTAAGATTAACGAACATTTTAATTACAAAACGACTTATAGCTAAAAGTAAACCACGACCGCTGTAGTAAAAAATCTAACAAAAACCAAATGGATCATAAATCTTGATTAAATAAGCTATGTCTGATGACTAATCTGTTTACAATGTTCTTACTTTATCATTGCGTAATCCACCTCGAAAGTTATTGTATAAAACGCGCGAAAAATTCGAACTTTCGGACCTTATAACTTGGAAACCAAACACAATTTTACAATGCCAATGGTCATCAAACATCTGGTTCGATCGAATAAAGCTATTTTGAGCAAAATTTTGGATCTCTGACAAGAAATATGGGCGTGATCTTCTTTCCCCTTTTGTATGGGGAGATGAGCGGGTTGGGCTACCTTAATGGCTTCTAGGATATAAAATTGTTCCGCGCGGGTTTTAGCAAGTTAAAATAATACAATTGGGCCCACTTCCTTTTTTTCCGTGCAAGTCGTAAGAGCCGACCATCTTTCAATGTTAATCGCGCCCGGGTTTTACCATCATATTGAATGAACGATGGTCAAAGTGACAATGACAATTTTCCGTGTTTGCCATTCAGTTCAATGTTCCCTTGAAATTGCGGCCGGACGAGTCATAATCCGTGTCACACTTTCTCAGAAAAATCTCGTCACATCTTCAAAACCGGGCCGGACAATGGAAACATGCCTCTGAGTCCTTTACGGCGAAAAAAAATCGTGCTGATATCTACAGTCCAATGTTTTGATTGGAGAAATCGAATTTTACTACCTAACTAATACGGTTTTGCAGTGGCCTGGAAACACGAACCAAGAAGTCATTCATTAGCTGTTACAAAATCCAACATCTGCTTAAGAGCGTCGTTACCCTATAAATTCCCCATACTACGGGCGATAACTGTCTACATGCTCTTAATGTTTTACTAGGATTTAAAATTTTGGAATCTAAAATATATTGTAAAAATCTGCGTCTGCATTTTTTAATTTTTCTGTTACACCATTTAGATTGAAAAATATTAACTTAAAATCATTGGATTGGTCTTTTTTTACCTGAAATTAGTTTTTTTAAATACTGATATTTCTCAAGTGATTAGGTGTAAACAAAAAACAAAAAAATCCGACAACTTCTAAGGGTAGGGTTAGGGACTGGAAGACGATCTCGCTAGTTTAACGGCAGTCGCTGTCCAAAATTGTGTTAGACCAATGGACAAAGGATGCATTTCTTAAATTTCACGACAGTCTTAAACTTTAGAACCACTTACCCGATTTTAATGCGTTATGTACGCATAGATTTTCCGCATAAATTATGGGCTACATACAATTACGCAGTCGGGTTAAATACGAGAAAAGTCAAGGGAAAGGTAAACTATAAATACAAGTAAGTTGTTATTTGGCACCGAACTCGTTTTGTGCCGTAAACACTCTCGCTAGATATCACTTACATTTCCATTGCTAAATGAACTTCTGATTATAGTCTCGAAGCTGCTTCCCCAGCTCTCGCGGGCAGCAGCAGCGGGTCTCATGGTAGGTTTCTTTTTAGGGTTCCGTAGCCAAAGAGTGCCAACGGGACCCTAATACTAAGCCTCCGCTGTGCGTCCGCCCGCGCGTCCGTCCGTCTGTCACAGGGCTGTATCTCATGAACCGTAAGAGGTAGGCAGGTGAAATTTTCACAGAGTGTGCATTTGTTTTGCCGCTCTAACAAATAGGTTAAATAAAAAAAATAAAAAAAATCATGGGTGGGGGGCATACAACAAACGTTGAATGCCTGCACGCACCAAATTCCTTCGGGAGTGCGGTGTGTCAGGTTATCAGGATGATAGTGGTATTAGTCATCCAGTAGCATGAAAAACAAACATACATACATACATAGGCTGATAAAGACATTATAGCCTCCTTTGCATCGCTTGGTCGGGTAAAAATAGAACACCGTCGTATTGTCAACGAAGCGAAAAATTTGCCTGGTGAACGTCCTTGCGATGCCATATCACACAGGTTTAAATCCATCGAAGCAAGGAAAAAGTGCGATCAGCTATACGTCAGTCCCACTAATCCCGCGCGCCCTAATGATTCCGATCGGACGGGCCTCTATTCGCCGGCGACGAACAATTCGATAAGAGATCCAATCTCGGCTCATCAATCCGATACCGGGAGTTCTACTCATGGGGGGGTGGGGCGTGAGGGGCAGCGCGCCAAATGAGCGGGTGAGGAGGCGCGGGGGCGGAGGGAAGGGGAGGGTTGGGGCAGGACGTGCAAACCCAATCCGAAAAGGTGGAAAACAATTTCGGCGACGAATACGAAATAAACAAACGTATGTAAATGGTACGTAATATATACGTGCGTAATATCCACTAGAGTATAGACATCCACTAGACATTAAGGCGCTATGACTAGCCAACTACTCGCGCCATACAAATACATCTTTTACAAATTGTAATAATATAATAATAGTGAAACGTCTCAAAGTCCAAAGAGAACTCCATACTAATAATGGATTGTTAATATTTTTTGATAACATCATTTATTTAAAAATAATAATAATAATAAAGTCGATTTTTCACATTAGTAATCTGAAAGTAATATGATTTCTAGATGTAAGCAAAAACAGCATATATGCATAAATTAATAATTCCATTAGCTTTTAGATTTCTACACATAGACAAAAAAGTTCGTAAATTGACTCCGTCAATTTCCGTAGCAATTTATTTTGTATAGAAAAAGGAAACATACATTAACGAAAATAGGTTGATTCCTAGACAAGGAATCATATATTGTAAGAATGACACTTCTAATTGTCTGACTTAGTTAGTTAACTTGGGATGCCTCGTCTAACTTTACGATTTGGCTAGTACCAGGGCCTTAAATTGCCTTTCTTACCATCTCGCAATCGATACCAGTACAAAATAATCAGCACTTTAGTAATAAAGGCCCTTTAAGTTTCGATTAAAATATAATCAGCAATTGGTACAAACCAGGCTTAGACATTTAACAGCGCGCGGGGTTAGAGATAACATACTTCGCCACAGCCCGGCAATATCTCCATGCACGCTGAGAAAAATACATTTATCCTGGTCGCACACTAACCTCGGCTAAGGTTTCAAAGAAGAAGAAGTTTATCGCATATCGTGCCGTCCACTGTACATACAGAGGCAGGGGTGACCTGAGTGCTAATAGTACGCTGAGAGCATTTTGGTGCTACGAATTAGGTCTACTACGAATATGCTCTGTACCCGAAGTCTCAGTTGTCACCTTAATTGGCGTTACGGCAAACCGATCGACTGGCGTTTTCAAATGTATAGAGAAATTAAAGAGCGCGCGCAGTGGGCGTTAAGCGAACTAACATTTGCGTCGACGTTGCCGTTTACGTCCACTCCGCGTTTTCATACAAATCGGAAGTCCGCGTTTGACTTTGACAGCTTGAAGAAGTAAAACCGCAGAATATCTAGTAAAAACTTGTATTGAGTTTGACGTTTTTACGGAACTTCGAAGTTACGTAAACGCCAATTTAGGTGAGAACTGAGACTACCGGCTCTGAATGCTTCATTTTAAGTTGTAATGTAATTTTCTTGATGCGAAATAAAAAAGGTAAGTCTTTATGGGTTTTCCTTGGGTTTTCCTCATGTTGTACTACATGTTGATTTGATTTTCAAAAAGAAAATTTAATGTTTATAAAATTACGTGATGAAATATGATGACGCGGAGGGTGCAAAAGACCGTATTTTTTTCACATTTTTATTATTGCTGTTGTTCAATTTCGTTTTGGAGCTGTATTTATATTATTTTAATTTATAATATACAATAATATATATTTTAAGGTTACCCAGCAACATCCACATGGAAGAGACTATGATTTTGAAATTGTCTGACAATTTTCCTACTTCAGAGGAATGTCCCGACATAAAATCTGATCATTTCCAAAATATGTTCTTGAACGTAATTAACGAGGATTCATTAATGTCGTTATCATTGAATACACACAAAGTTCGGTAGTCATTGGAAAAGATCGGTTAAGGCGGCCCAACCCGGCGGGCCTAACTCATTCGCGGGCACAGTACAAAACCGTGCTGTTGCGCTCTGGGACCTTCTCTGTTTCAAAGAATAAGACAGGCTCCGTGATGAGGAAGATGCAACATGTCCACAAAAAAGACAATGTGCATAGTGTATGATTTGGTAAGATTTACGAAAATTTTAATTTCAAAACGACTTATAGCTAAAAGTAAACCACGACCGCTGTAGTCAAAAATCTAACAAAAAACAAATAGATCATAAATCTTGATTGAATAAGCTATGTCTGATGACTAATCTTTTTACGATGTTCTTACTTTATCATTGCGTAATCCACCTCCAAAGTTATCGTATAAAACGCGCGAAAAATTCGAACTTTCGGACCTTATAACTTAGAAACCAAACGCAATTTTACAATGCCAATGGTCATCAGACATCTAGTTCGATCAAATAAAGCTATTTTGAGCAAAATTAGAAATATGGGCGTGATCTTCTTTCCCCTTTTGTATGGGGAGATGAGCGGGTTGGGCCACCTTAAGACACCAAATAAAAATAAAACATTTCGCGTGCAATCATCCAAGATAGAGCCGATCCGTGCGGCCAGCCACCCCACAGATGAACAACCTCGACTGTTCCACACACAGAAATAAACTGTTTCCGCCATTTTCCCGCAATGTCAAGTGGCCGACGACGCGACGCCCGACCAAAATACAATGTTTATCCGGCGAGGTTGAGACGACACGGCGGCCGGTGGGCGCGGCGTCGACAGTCCGGCGACACACTGCGACAATGTTATGAATTTTCCTCACAATTAAATTCTATAATACAATGTCTACTGCCGCGTTTCCGTAATGTTTGAGCCAATTGATGCGAAATGGACACGGCGAACTGTGGTGCGAACTCGAAACGCATTCATTCACCTGAGGTTTCACGTCGTCGCTTATATTTCAAACTGCTTATTTTCGTTGGTACTATGACATTTCAACCAGCGCCAACTCCCATCACTGTCAAAACTACTTACAACATTATTATACTAAGCTTGATTCAGAATGTTGCCTAGGCAGGCGTCATAAAAACGTTACATTTTAACTAAAAATTAAGTATCATTAATTATTTATCGTAAATAAAAAATATCATTGGTTTCTATTAATAATGCATTCGGAAAAGTGAATTGCAACGCCAACCTGTGAACTTTTATTATCCTTATTCAATACGTGGTATGACGTTAGCAATCTATCCCTTCCTATTTAATCTATGCTTACGCCTATATGTTTACGTTTATTTGAAAACTTTTAAATACATTTCACCAGATTATCCCTATTCAATACGTGGTATGACGTTAGCAATCTATCCCTTCCTATTTAATCTATGCTTACGCCTATATGTTTACGTTTATTTGAAAACTTTTAAATACATTTCACCAGATTATCCCTATTCAATACGTGGTATGACGTTAGCAATCTATCCCTTCCTATTTAATCTATGCTTACGCCTATATGTTTACGTTTATTTGAAAACTTTTAAATACATTTCACCAGATTATCCCTATTCAATACGTGGTATGACGTTAGCAATCTATCCCTTCCTATTTAATCTATGCTTACGCCTATATGTTTACGTTTATTTGAAAACTTTTAAATACATTTCACCAGATTATCCCTATTCAATACGTGGTATGACCTTAGCAATCTATCCCTTCCTATTTAATCTATGCTTACGCCTATATGTTTACGTTTATTTGAAAACTTTTAAATACATTTCACCAGATTATCCCTATTTAATACGTGGTATGACGTTAGCAATCTATCCCTTCCTATTTAATCTATGCTTACGCCTATATGTTTACGTTTATTTGAAAACTTTTAAATACATTTCACCAGATTATCCCTATTCAATACGTGGTATGACGTTAGCAATCTATCCCTTCCTATTTAATCTATGCTTACGCCTATATGTTTACGTTTATTTGAAAACTTTTAAATACATTTCACCAGATTATCCCTATTCAATACGTGGAATGACGTTAGCAATCTATCCCTTCCTATTTAATCTATGCTTACGCCTATATGTTTACGTTTATTTGAAAACTTTTAAATACATTTCACCAGATTATCCCTATTCAATACGTGGTATGACGTTAGCAATCTATCCCTTCCTATTTAATCTATGCTTACGCCTATATGTTTACGTTTATTTGAAAACTTTTAAATACATTTCACCAGATTATCCCTATTCAATACGTGGTATGACGTTAGCAATCTATCCCTTCCTATTTAATCTATGCTTACGCCTATATGTTTACGTTTATTTGAAAACTTTTAAATACATTTCACCAGATTATCCCTATTCAATACGTGGTATGACGTTAGCAATCTATCCCTTCCTATTTAATCTATGTTTACGCCTATATGTTTACGTTTATTTGAAAACTTTTAAATACATTTCACCAGATTATCCCTATTCAATACGTGGTATGACGTTAGCAATCTATCCCTTCCTATTTAATCTATGCTTACGCCTATATGTTTACGTTTATTTGAAAACTTTTAAATACATTTCACCAGATTATCCCTATTCAATACGTGGTATGACGTTAGCAATCTATCCCTTCCTATTTAATCTATGCTTACGCCTATATGTTTACGTTTATTTGAAAACTTTTAAATACATTTCACCAGATTATCCCTATTCAATACGTGGTATGACGTTAGCAATCTATCCCTTCCTATTTAATCTATGCTTACGCCTATATGTTTACGTTTATTTGAACACTTTTAAATACATTTCACCAGATTATCCCTATTCAATACGTGGTATGACGTTAGCAATCTATCCCTTCCTATTTAATCTATGCTTACGCCTATATGTTTACGTTTATTTGAACACTTTTAAATACATTTCACCAGATTATCCCTATTCAATACGTGGTATGACGTTAGCAATCTATCCCTTCCTATTTAATCTATGCTTACGCCTATATGTTTACGTTTATTTGAACACTTTTAAATACATTTCACCAGTACAGTAGCAGTAGAGTTGATTAATTGAATTGGTTAGTCGGCAGTGACACGCGTAATAAGGAACCGGTCAAGTGTGAGTCGGATTTGCAAACAAACGGTTTCGTAGCAGCGTGCAAGAGTTTACAAAAAAAATCACGGCCCCCATTAATATATTTTTCATTTTTACTATTTGTTGTTATGTCGCAAATAAAATATACTCTCTGTAAATTTCAACTGTGTCCGTGTGACGGTGCATGAGATGCAGGCTGCTGACAGACGGATGGACAGACGGACGGACGGATGGATGGACGGACAGCGGAGGCTTATTAATAGGGTTCCATTGGCACCCTATGGGTACGTAACCCTAAACGCAGTCGTTGTGTGTAGCATGTCCGTTTAAGTTAGAATGGTAGTTTTATAAAAGTGTTAGAAATGGTTTTAGGGTTCCGTACCCAAAGGGTGCCAACGGAACCCTATTACTAAGCCTCCGCTGTCCGTCGGTCCCGTCTGTCACAGGGCTGTATCTCACGAAACGTAATAGGTAGGCAGCTGAAATTTTCAGAGTGTGTTTTATTTTGCCGCTATAACAAATACGTACAATTTTTAAGTAATTAAAATGTATATTTCCCCATACAAAAAAAGGATTATTTAGGGTTCCGGACCCAAAGGGTAAAAACGGAACCCTATTACTAAGCCTCCGCTGTCCGTCCGTCTGTCCGTCCGTCCGTCTGTCACAGGGCTGTATTTATTTTGCCGCTATAACAATAATTAGGTAAAATAAAAAAAATAAAAAAATTAAAGGGTTACATACAAAAAACGTTACTTTTTTGTGTTAAATCTTGTACGATGTTACGGAACCCTTCGTGTGCGAGTCCGACTCGCACTTGGCCGGTTTTTTGTACGTTAAATCTTGTACGATGGTACGGAACCCTTCGTGTGCGAGTCCGACTCGCACTTGGTAGGTTTTGATCTGAGGTTTCCTCTCGCCTTTGTCTCGCGGCGAGAAAATGGAAACTGACCCACCTATGGCCTCGGGGGCCAGAAAAGGTACGTGCAGACAGCCGCGCCGCTATGCCGTACATCCTGGGGCTTTTAGTCGCGACACGCCCAATCGTTACTTCGCTCCGTGGACCAATTCGGAGGCTTATCTTTTACGGTTTCCAACAGCCGCGCTCTGTGCTTCTATGGGTTTTTTTTAGGCAGGAGGATCGCACGCGATAGGACTGAAACGTGTCCGCCATACAATAGGAATGGTCTGCTTTCGGATACGAGAGAGAGAAATATCGCATTGGTGTAATCGTAAGAATGGCTAATAATACACCTTACTGTCGTGATGTTAGCCCAACTCACACCGCATGGGATCTACCTGCCATGTCCGACCCTTCCTTATATTGCCGCAGCCTAATTAAACTTTCTCTTTTCGCGACGGCAGGCACCCCAAAAATTTACATAATTCGTGTATGACCCAACAATGCACTCCTACCCATTAAATCGTGACAAAACTTACTCAACGCGAGGGGTTAGTCACTCGAGCAAAAAGTGTACACCAGATTCCCAGTAGTCAAGATTTCCGTGGGATTTCTAGATTCCTAAAGATTTCCAAAGACTACCAAATATTCTTGGAGATTCCTAAAGATTTCCAAAGACTACCAAAGATTCTTGGAGATACCTAAAGATTTCCAAAGACTCCCAATGATTCTTAAAGATTCTTAAAGACTCCCAAAGATTGTTAGGGAATTATCAAATATACTGGGATTTTGTAAGATTTCTGAGGACTACCAAAGATTCCTAGAGACTACCAAAGATTACCTGGATTTTTTAAGGACTACCAACACATTTTTGGTACATTCCAAAGATTTCGGGATTTCTAAAGATTCTTAGAGATTCTTAGTGACCACCAACGATTCATAGAGACTTGTAATTCAATAGAATATGTATGGTTAAAATCTTTTCAATCTCGTTTGTCATCTGACTGAATTGCTGACAGCCGGCTGGCCAGCTGGCTGTCCTTTGACTTGACGGCGCGCGCCCTTAGCGCACAAAATACCTACAAAAATAAAATTATTGAACCAAAATCACTGACTAAAAGTCTCCCACCCAAAACACAGTAGGTAAGTCAAAAGCGAGGTAAAAAGTTCAAATATATGGAAATTATGTACTATTTGTTTTGGAATTGGGGGTCGTCGGGTACACGCGGGGTGCGCGTTGCGCGCAGCACGTGTCCGTGACGTCATCGCCGACAGGCGGGCGGCGCGGGCGCGGCGTCCGCGCGAGGCGGCAACGGCGCAGGCGCGGCGCGGGGCGAGCGGCGCCGCGGCGCCCGCGGGAGGCGGCAACGGCGCGGCGGGCGGGGCGCCCCCGCGCCGTGGCCGGCCGGTGCGCGTTGGTGCGATATTCGTTTTGGACATATTCACCCAGGCGGAATCCGGTTAAATTAGATCCCATATTATCTCAGCGATCTTTAGATCAGCGCTGATTTTTTCTTTTCCTGAGGCATTATACAATACCATTTTTGAAGCCACAGTACATATTTCACATACTAAATTTCAAGATGAGGTACTCCGCTCTTTCGAAATCTCTTCAAATCTCAGCCATCATTAGGTCAGGGTTGATTATTTGTTTGCCTGGGTCATTATAAAAGGCTATATTTGAAACCTTAGCAAATATTTCACGTAGAAAACTTCGCGATAAGGTAGGTACTCTTCTTTTTCGAAATCCCTTGCAGTCGTATTCACAGTGAACCTGTAAAAACTTGGTACGAGATTAGCACCGGACTAACCATACAAATCCGGTTTACTTCGACCTTAATACGCGTAGTAAAGTTAGTCCGCCCACTTTGAATACTGCTGTTTGTATCTTAAACAATTTTAGTAACAAAAACAAGATTTCCAGATTCATCGGACACCTTCCGAAGATTATCTGATATTACAAAGAATTGCAAAGATTTCCTTAGGAATCCTACACTCCCTGGGATTACTCGGGACTGCCTGAGATTTTCCCATTTCTCGGACTCCGCCTAAGATTACACGAGATTTTCATGAATTTTATAGGATTCCCCACGATTTCCTTGCGATTCTCAGATTCCTTAGGATTACTCGGGATTACATAAGATTTCCGAGATTCTCCGGACTACCACCAGATTCCTCAGACTCCCACCAGATTCCTCGGACTCCCACCTAAGATTCTCAGATTCTTTAGGATTACTCGGGATTACATAAGATTTCCGAGATTCTCCGGACTCCCGCCAGATTCCTCAGACTCCCACCAGATTCCTCGGACTCCCACCTAAAATTCTTGAGATTCCCAAACGATTGTACACCAGATTCCCTGAGTGAGTAACCCCTCGACTCAACGTTGCCGTAAATACGTCGACGTTGCCGTTTACGTCCACTCCGCGTTTTCATACAAATCGGAAGTCCGCGTTTGACTTTGACAGCTTGAAAAAGTAAAACCACAGAATATCTAGTAAAAACTTGTATGGAGTTTGGAGAAAACTCCAGTCGATCGGTTTGCCGTAAATGCCAATTTAGGTGACAACTGAGACTTCGGGTACAGAACACATCATATGCATGAATATTAACATAAGTCATCCAACTATACAAGCACACTGTCGTAACGAGCAACACTTTTATGGCCCCGCGTCCTGTGGGATACGGCACCAAGTTTGCACAGTCGTCGCGGTACCTGCTGATACGCCTCGATGCCCGGCTACGCGAAACGACCCAACGTTAAGAGTCCTACATTTTTAAATTGAAACGCCCATTATTTACATACAAAGATACCGCGCAGCTACGCTCGGGAAAAACATGCTTTCTACTTCAAAACATGTCCAATTCAATAATTATTTTCTTTACTATGATTTGCTAGTCGCCTATATTTTCATAGATTCGTTTTTCTCGTAAACGACTGAGTTAAAAGCAGTTTGATATTGCATGCTTTTTAATTCAATAAGTTTAATGTTAAGCGTTTAATATTGCTGTAAATAAAAAAGTTGTACTACTGTGTACTGATTAGATGATATTGTTGGCACAATTTAAACCATACATCTTAAGATATTAAGTAGGACATAGTTTTCCCTTTTTGTAAGGGCCGACACGTAAAGTGTAGCCTCTTAAAACATGCGTTGCAAAACTGTATAGTGTCTTTGGTGTCCACATTAAACACAGGTAGGGATAAACTTTAATCGCCTCGGGAAGGTTAATGCGAGGACAGCCATATTACCTATTATGCAAACAATTTCGAAGCTCAAGGACTGTGGAAATATTAGGATTCAAAATAAACGTCGCTCCAATAAAAGTAGAAAAAAGTCCAATGTTTTATTTAAAATTAACTTTAGGTGTAACACCAAGCAATAGTGAACCACGTGGCCACAGGCCACACAAAATATAGTGAAGAAATATGACACATTCGGACGGACAGATATCGTATTGCCTTCTGGCTTCATTAAGAAAGAGTTATAAGGTTTCTGGCTTCATTAAGAGGATAATGAGGTGACAAATTCCATACAACGGCTCGTTGTTTGGTTACATATACATACAACGGCCCGCCTGTTTCCTGAGCGAAATTAAGATATATTTTCCTGAAAGTTTGCACATTAAATAAATCACATGAGAGCTACGTCTGTACATTTTGTTTTTTTTTATATCTTAACTTGTATCCATGATCTACGCCTTTTTGTATTTGTATGGAAATTTTTAGAGGCGTATGTCACGGATATTAGTGAATGTATAAAAAAAAACAAAAACTTTTAGACGTAGCTCTCAGTTGATTTTTTTTTTATGTGCTTGGACATGGATGGCTAATACCACACCTTCTGTCATGGTATTAGCCCAACACACCACATGGGGCCTAGGTGCCATGCCAGGACCTTCCTTATATCACACGGCTATATTGAACTGGATGGAAAACACGGGCAATTTTCATTGCCGCTTCGACCATCATTTATCCAATGCGATGGTACCAACCCGGGCGGGATTAACCCTACCATCTAGTAAGTAAGGAAGGGGACCTACAGTTTAACGTAGAATCCGAACCACGGCCAGCCTCTCTCAACAGTCGAATGGTCACCCATCCAAGACCAGACCGGACCCAGCGTTGCTTAACTTCGGAGAGCGATCGCCGATGTGTCGCGCCACTGGGCTATTCAAGATATAGTGCAAAATTTCAGAAAAAACGATTTCTTAATTAGACTGAGAAAACAGGCACGAGCCATTGCATGGAACTCGATCACCTCATTATCCTCTTAAATCCAATTAACACCGCGTGTAAATAACGAAGTCAATGCAGTCCTTCCAAACCGACAGGGACAACACAGAAAAATAATTGTCATGCCTTTCCCCTTCGTCCTCGTGCAGTTTTCATCTAGCCCCCTCTCTCCGCCCTGAGCCTCCCAAACTCGGTGCACCGCTGAGTTAGGGTTGCCACATGTCACGAATCTGAAATCGGGACAGGGCAGACAGAAGGCCTTGGTTTGGGTCAAAACTTAAGAGTTCGGATTTTCGAAATTGACGATTTTTATCAATTTGAATAAATACTTTGATAGATGGCAGCGTGTCGCACTGGCGCAAAAATTACATGTCTGCAGGCCTACGATTAACAGATGTCGCTACTAGTATGTTTTCACAGTCCAATTTTTTTTTTATTTGATTGCACTTAGAAGATTATTTCTTGAATTCTGAAACTAGCTGGAAAACAAACTCATAAAAGATAAATTGGAATGTCCGAAAGATTCTAATTAGCCGACAATATTTGAATTTATAACACAGAGGTGTCTATCCCAACCTGGCGGGACTAACTCATTCGCGGGCACGGTACAAAACTTTGCTGTTGCGCTCTGGGACCTTTTCTGTTTCAAACAAAAAGACAGGCTCCGTGTTGAGGAAGATGCAACATGTCCACAAAAAAGACAATGTGCATAGTGTATGATATGGTAAGATTTACGAAAATTTTAATTAAAAAACGACTTATAGCTAAAAGTAAACCACGACCGCTGTAGTCAAAAATCTAACAAAAACCAAATGTATTAACAATCTTGATTAAATAGGCTATGTCTGATGACTAATCTATTTAAGATGTTCTTACTTTATCATTGCGTAATCCACCTCCAAAGTTATTGTATAAAACGCAGACTTCTTACCTTCTGACTAAGGAACCTTATAACTTAGAAACCAAACACAATTTCACAATGCCAACGGTCATCGGACATCTAGTTCGATCAAATAAAGCTATTTTGAGCAAAATTTGGGATCTCTGATAAGAAATATGGGCGTAATCTTCTTTCCCCGTTTGTATGGGGAGTTTAGCCGGATGGCCCACCTTAAACGGATTTTTCTGAAACTGGCTGTAAACCAAACTCATAAATAAATGTGTCTGTCCCAAAATTCATAAAATTAAGGGCCTTTTTCACCTATTTCTGATTAGCTTTATCGCCAGGGGCCTTTTTTAGCAGCTTGCAATCGATACCAGTACAAGATAATCAGCACTTTACTAATAAAGGTCATTAAAAACCAGGCAAAGAGCATTTATCCCAATATTCGGAAAATCGGGACAAATATTCAGGTACCGACGAGTCGCGATTTTAATAATAATTAGCAGGATGAATACCGTTTTTTCGCATTTTTGGGACGTGTGGGAACCCTACGTCGAGTGAAACCGCCCAGCCTCCCCAGCCAGACGCTGAAAAAATGCACTCCGTTTTATGAAGCGCGAACGCTCGTAAATACTTTCGTTCGAGCCGTGTACATCGCGTACATAATGTACAATGTATGTATGTGCTGAGCTGTTTATGTAAGGTATTTTATAAAGGTAAAATTATTCCCGGAAAGTGAACGAAGTACGGAATATAAATTGGCCTAATTAGGTTTCGAAGTGTGTACTCGGAGCCGTTCCCCTCTTGGTGAATGACAAAGTTTGGGGATTAAGCATATTTCTAGAAATTATTTATCTTCAAGTGAACGTACTTTTATTATTATCATTATTTTTATGCGGAAAAACATTTTAAATTATTAAGGGCCGTTTATGTTACAGAATCTTTGATCATCCTTGGAATCGGACGATTTACTTTGTTTGTGTATTATATTTTTAGGGTTCCGTACCCAACGGGTGAAAACGGAACCCTATTACTAAGCCTCAGCTGTCATTCCGTCCGTCCATCCGTTTTTTTATTATCAGTACTCTGATTTGTATGTGACCCGGTCAGTGGCCTAGTGGTTAAAGAATATGATTTTTTATGTCGAAGATCGCAGGTATTTTTTCCCATGCGCTATTAAAATGTGCATTTTCGTTTAGAATTAGAGTCACTCCATGGTTCGGATCCCATGTAAAAAAAAAGATTTTAGAATTATATAATAATGATCTGTGAAATTAACCTAGTTTATTTGTGATTTCCACTTTCTAAAGTAAAAGTAAAGTTTATTATGAACACGGTCATAGTAAACATCTATTATCTTTGATTGAATTATTGATAGTTTCAATAACATTACATTACGTAGGATTAAAAAGTAATGTAACTCGTTTGTAGTTCCAAAATGGTTTTTTTTATTATCAGGGAAAAAAACCGTGGGTCAAACACAAGAACAAAAAAATATCCTGAGCCAATAACCAAAACTTATTGCGCAGAAAACTGTCACTCTCTCTAAAAAGAACCGGCGTCACAGAATAGCATATCTATCGCGTCGAATGACACTAGGCCCGTCCACACGGCGGGGACACACTTGAGGCCGGTTCACACGTCACCATGTTATATCCTCCCCCTCTAACCCGAACGCTACGTCCCCGAGTTTGGGTTAGTTCTTGCGCGGTCTACCACGTTTGCGCTTCTCCTGCATAGGAGCTTGGGCTCGGCCTATGAAGGGAGTGAGCTGTGAAACATGATACTTACCCGATAGTTCACCGCCTCTGGTGCGCCCCAGGAGATATGTGGTAGTGCTGACAGCTTCTCGAATTTCATATGGACCATCCCGACGAGGAATGAATTTAGGGGCTTGCCCGCGCTTTGTGTCATTAGCGCCCTGCGTCTTAAGAAGTACAAGGTCACCTTCTTTGTAGTCGGGAGCTGGGCGGCGGTTCTCGTCCGCATATTCCTTCCGAGTCGCTTGCGCTTTCTCATGGACGTCTCGAGCATTCAGGAGAACTGTAGATAACCTTTTAAGGTAAGGGGTTATACTTACTACGACTGTATCACTATCCACGATCGATCTCATGTCCGTCAATACGTCAGCTGGAGCTCGGAGCTCACGGCCGAAAGTTAAGTAAGCCGGAGAGCTTCCTGTGCTGGAAGTGACAGCGGAGTTCATTGCAAATCGAATAGCTGCAAGATGGTCATCCCAAGTGCTATGGTCTTGACCTACAAGGATAGCAAGCTGTGGTTTCAAGTCTCTATTTTTCCTTTCTATAGGGTTAGATTCTGGATGATAAACGGGTGTTAGAGACTGGCTGATACCCATGGTGTGACATACTTGCTGCATGACCTCGCTAATAAATTGAACTCCGTTGTCACTGATCATTCTTCTTGGTACCCCGAACCTCAAAAATACTTCTGATATAAGTACCTTGGCGCATTCAGCGCTTGTCGCACCCTGTAGAGCGAAGAGCTCAACCCATCGTGAACAAACATCTTCAATGATAAGGATCCATTTGTTCCCGCTGTCGGTCTCTGGGAGTGGACCAAATAGATCTACTGACATTACTTCAAAGCGGCGGGCAGCAGCCGGGGTCTGTACCAAACCAGCCGGTTTCCTAGTATCCACTTTATAACGTTGACATGGTACACAATTTTTTATATATCCTGCGATGTAAGATCGCATTCCAGGCCAATAATATTTACCACTTAAGCGCTGGAACGTACGCTCTACGCCGAAATGTCCGGCAGTGGGAGCATCGTGGTAGTCTGCCAGCACTCGTGCTCGCTCATGATCTGGCACCACCAAACAGGCTTCATCTGTTTCTTCTTGCTCGGGTCCGTACCTGTACAGTATCCCATCAGACATAACATAACCCCTATCTGCCCAAGCTCTCCCCCTAAACGGATCATCGGACTCCATACCTTCGATGATCTTCCGAACCTCGGGGTCCTTGAGCTGGTTCTCTCGGATATCTGTGGGGCTTTTAAGCGGTAGGTCCACAACTGTTACACAGAGGTCACAGCTGGCATCTTCAGTGCAAGTGGGCCGCGATAACGTGTCTGCAATGACGTTAACCTTACCCGGTGTGTACTCTATTTGCAGATTATATTCTTGGAGAGCGAGTGCCCATCTAGCAAGGCGGCCGCTCGGGGATTTAACGTTCATTAACCACCTAAGCGGTTGGTGGTCTGACCTTACAACTACTTCAGCTCCATCGATGTACCCTCTGAACTTAGAGACGGCCCACACCACTGCCAAGGCCTCCCTCTCCGTCGTAGTGTAATTTTTTTCTGCAACATTCAAAAGGCGGCTCGCGTACTCGATGGGGCGTTCGTCTGCCCCCTCCCCCTGCATGAGGACTGCACCCAGGGCGTACCCGCTACTATCGGTCCTTAACACATAACGCTTTGTCTCGTCTGCTTGCCTTAGTATCGGTGCTGAAACAAGCAGGGACTTTATATGTTCATAGGAGTTTTGTTGTGACGAACCCCACTGCCATGGTGCTGCTTTCTTCATCAAGTCGGTCAAAGGTCTGGCGACTTCGGCATAGTTTGGTATGAAGCACCGGAACCAGCTCGACGTCTGCAAAAAACATTTCAAGTGTTTAAGATTCTGAGGAGGCTTCATTTCCATGATGGCGGCAGTCTTATCCGGATCCATGTGTATACCACCCGGAACAATGACGTGTCCCAAGAACTTAACTGAGCTACGAGCAAAATGACTCTTGTTACGGTTTACTCGCAGGCCGAACAAATGGAGTCTGTCAAACACGGCTTCGAGATCTTTTAAGTGGCTCTCAAAGCTCTCAGAGAGTACAATAAGATCGTCAAGATATGCTAAGATGGTAATACCATTCAAGTTAGATTTGAACCGGTCGATTAGCCTCTGAAATGTCGCTCCAGAGTTCCGTAAGCCCATGGGCATTCTTTTAAATCTGAATGTTCCCAGGGGTGTGATAAACGCTGTTTTGTCTCGGTCGTCAGGGTGTACATTCACTTGAAAATACCCAGTGCGGAGATCGAGGGTTGTCATAAAGTTGCTAGTTTTTGCCGAGTGAAGAATATCTTCAATTCTCGGCAGAGGATAGCGGTCAGGCTCTGTCACCGCATTGAGCTTCCTATAATCAATACATAGCCTTGTACCTCCATCCTTCTTGGCGACTAGCACGACGTTTGCGGCCCACGGTGACTCGCACTCCTCGATCACGTCGGCCTCGAGTAGTTTTTCCAGCTCTCCTTTTAGTGCATCCTTCCTGCACTGAGACATCCGGTAAGGTGGGGAAGCGATGGGCTCCTGTTTTTCACCAATCTTGATTCTGTGCGTCGCAAACTCGGTGGCTGGTCCCTCGGAAGCGAACTGTCCCGCTCTCTGTAAAATAAATTCATTCAGTGTGACTTTCTGCTTCGTTGTAAGATTTTGGCCTTCACCATCCCTGAGGCAAATGTCACTCGTAATGGCTCTCATAAGTTCAGCATGAGGAAGGCGTAAGGTGAATTTTGCAACAAAGGGGAAACGACAATCAGGATCATCAGCGAAATTCCATGACCTCTGGGGTATATCAAGAATGATACCTGCATCCATTATGAAGTCACGTCCCAGGAGTGTCTTTGTGTCAGCGTCGGATAGAACCAAAAAATTGGTGAGAATATCTCGACCTTGGAGGTTGACAGTCACATTAGCCGTTAGAACAGTACGTACCTGTCGTGAACCATCAGCCAAACTAATGGTCCGCTGGGTCTCCTTAAACTGGACACCATGCTCGACGAGTAATGCATGAAGTGTAGGACTGGCAACACAATGCGTCGCGCCGGTATCGACGACGGCGACACCCTCCCGGTCCAAGACTTTAATGCTTACCATGGGTTGCGAACTATCGGTGCCCTCATTCTCAAATGTATTAAAATCGACTGGCTTAGACGATGTGCTCGTGCCTTTACAGTTGCTACACTTTGACCTCACTACTCCGAGTTGGCCACACCCATAGCATCGCAATGTAGGAATACAGTTTTTTTCGAATTTATTGGCAGGCCCATCCGATTTCTCGGTTAGTTTTTCTGACTTACCTTGCTTATCACGTAAGTTACGACATTCGTCTATGCTATGCCCAAATAATCTACAATATGAACAACGGATTCGGTTCCGTTTCTGATCGGTAGTGTGAACGTTCGAGTTAGTAGCGGGGGAGTTTTTCTTGGGAGAGCTCCCAATAGTTGCTTGTGTGACAGCGGGTGGCACAGTAGGTGACAACTTAGAGTTGGAAGTTTGTACCAACTTATTTCCGCTGACTTCCTCAAGTGCTTCCTCTACGACCCTCGATTTATCAATCAACATTTCAACACTACTCACTGAATCACGTGGCAGCCTTTTACGCACGCGCCTATTTAACGAACCGTATATTATATCTAACATTACAACATCAGACAATGTATATGGTAATTTAGCCATACTGGCTCTCACTCGTGAAACAAAAATATCAGCACGTTCTGTGCTCTGTTCGGCAGAGAAAATGTCTTGGAATATTTTGTATGCAGGACGCGGGGCTCCAAACATTCCGCGCAATCGGGATATAGCATTGGTCCACGAAACTGTTGTCGCCTTAACGCCTTGCCACCATACAGCCGCCTCGCCGGTCAGGAGCATTGGTAGCCCCTTCAGTGCACGCTCGTCGGTGACGTTCGCGCACTCTTTGTAGACCTCGATGGCGTCGACGAAGGCTTCTAGGACTTCGGGAGTGTTTTGAGGGTCACCGTCAAATCGGGCGGTGCACTTCGCGAAGCTTCCAACGGGCGCTGAGAAAACGGGGGCCGCGCTGGTCGTGACAGCGCTTGCGGTAGCGGCGCCTGGTGCGAGCGCTGGCGCATGGCCGCTCGCCGCGGCCGGTGACGACAGGATACTCTCCATTAACAATCTGCTGGCCTCTGCTTGAGTCTTCGCCACGTTGCGTAAAAGAGAAGCTAGTTGCTCCTCCGTGATGAGCAATGCGTCGCGCGGCGATGCGGGCGCGCGCTCCTGTGGCGCTACGATTGTGATATCTGCGGTGCTCGTACCACTCTCTTCATCGCTGGTCTCACGGACTTGATCGCTCTCGCGATTCTTCTTCCGCGGCATGTTGACAAAGAGTTGTAACAAATCCGAACAAAGCGCGTGGTTACAAGAATGCTCGTTGGCTCACTTGACTTTTGTTCTTGCCACTAGTTGGGCGACACTGTAACTCGTTTGTAGTTCCAAAATGGTTTTTTTTATTATCAGGGAAAAAAACCGTGGGTCAAACACAAGAACAAATATCCTGAGCCAATAACCAAAACTTATTGCGCAGAAAACTGTCACTCTCTCTAAAAAGAACCGGCGTCACAGAATAGCATATCTATCGCGTCGAATGACACTAGGCCCGTCCACACGGCGGGGACACACTTTAGGCCGGTTCACACGTCACCATGTTATAGTAAGTAAATTATGTGTACTAATATTTATCGGAAAGTCACAGGTTACAAAGCCGTACACTAATGAAAAAAATATAATCATCCGAAAAACCATTTTAAAACATTTCCAATACTGTTTGGTTCCCCTTGGAATGACAAAAATAGCAACTTAAGCAGCCCCCTTAAAAGTTCGAAAGCTCATGGGCGTCGTCGGGCACCTTAAAAGGTCCTGGCGTACGCCATATGCAACGCTTTACATTAAAAAAATCCTAAAGAACAAACCCACTGGCGTTATCTATCGGTGGCCGATAAAACTAAATTGGGTGAGCTTTGTTGGCAGCGCTGCTAATAGATGTCGCCAGGCGTTGCGATCCTTAGCGAAAACGAAGAGCTTGTATTTTCTTCGTTACAATTGTCCTGTAACTCCACGTAACGGTTAGGTGATAGGCTTTGCACAAATGAAAAAAAAAACCACAGATCTCGAGTATTCAAAAGTTAAAGGTGTATGTACAAAGATTATTGCAGACAGAACACAAAAAGTTAAGGATCTATTTATGTACAAAACATTTTGTAGGCAATACACAAAAATAAAAGGATGCCATGAACAAAAAAAAATGTCTTCATAATTACAATTGTTATATAGACATTTAGTGCAGGTTTACTAACCACCTTCAGCGCAATTTGTAATCGCAAAAATAATCGGAAATTTTTGTCCTGTTCATTGGAAGTTTTATTATTTTAGATGAAAAGATTTTCGTGGCAACAACTGTGTCTATATTTAACATTTACATTGAATTAGTGCCCCCAATTACATTACGAGTTATGAATTGTGTACTGGAAACGTTATATGGGTTTCGTCATTGTAGTAAAACTATTTTTATTTTTGTAGATAATATATTACGTATTAAGATTCCTGTTACGAGCTTCACAATGACACTAAATTTGATAGCTTTCCAAAATATTAACAAATCAACGTCACATCGCCCCCTCAACTAACCCCTCTCACTATTTTAGCAAATGTTTGTCACCAATTTTCTGCGGGAATCAAAGGTCTATTGATTTCAGTCCTAAATATTTCGTCTATTAGGGTCTCTTCCACGAAGTACTGATTACCTTAATCCTCACATTAAGGGGCCTTTCTTGCCATCTCTCAATCGATACCAGTACAAGATAATCAGCAGTTTTAGTGTCGATTAATATAAATCAGCACTTGGTAAAATCAGGCTTAATGGCGAACGAACTTGAGAGGTATGTAGGACAGAATCCGGAAAAACCAAGACCAATTAAAGAAACGTTAAGAGTAGTTTCTCACTCCATTTAACATAGTAGATTTCCTGGAAGAATGTATGTAAGTCTTGGCCAATAGAGCGCTCTAATGTTTAAAAATAACTAGGTCACACATCAAGTGTACACACAACACGTGTACAAGTGTACGTTACATTGTACTTTACAATGCACCCCCACGGTGTCATTAAAATTCAATCAATTTAAAGAGCCAGCCCAGCTGCAGCTAAACGAACGAAGCTATAAGCTGGTTAAGGCGGCCCAACCCGGCGGGACTAACTTATTCGCGGGCACTGTACAAAACCGTGGTGTTGCGCTCTGGGACCTTCTGTGTTTCAAAGAAAACACAGGCTCCGTGATGAGGAAGATGCAACATGTCCACAAAAAAGACAATGTGCACAGTGTATGATGTGCAATGTGCATATGAAGATTTACGAACATTTTTATTTCAAAACGACTTCGTAAACCACGACCGCTGTAGTCAAAAATCTAACAAAAACCAATAGAATATAAATCTTGATTAAATAAGCTATGTCTGATGACTAATCTTTTTAAGATTTTCTTACTTTATCATTGCGTAATAAACCAAAACACACCGCGCGAAAAATTCGAACTTTCGGACCTTTTAACTTGGAAACCAAACACAATTTTGCAATGCCAACGGTCATCAGACATCTAGTTCGATCAAATAAAGCTCTTTTGAGCAAACATTTGGGATCTCTGATAAGAAATATGGACGTGATCTTCTTTCCCCGTTTGGAGTTGGGGAGTTGAGCGGGTTGGGTCACCTTAAGAACGGCCCGTAAGCTATGCTCCCCATACAAACGTAGTTTACTAATCATTTGGAAACCGCTATTCCAATTAAATTGATATTTAATATCTAATATCAGGTAATAAATATCTGTGTCTGCATGCTTTTGTTTTTTTGAAAAATCCAAACCGAATGAAATGAATGCAAAAAGAAAATCTTCATACGAATTTTGTTTTCTCTGTGGTTTGACCCAGAATACATTTAACGAAAAAACAAAGGCATGCAGACACAGATATGTGTAGCCTAATATAGATACCAAATATCAAGTAAGTTGGAACAGTGGTTTTCAAATCATTAGTAAACTACGTTTGTATGGGAGGCGAAATTTTCAGGTGCTTACGGGCCGACCTTAAGTGTGCAACACATGAGGGTGCCACCCCAGGAGGTTAAAGCGGTATGGCTAGCTTGGGTAATTTTAGCGAATTTTATGTAAAAAATCGATTAGTTCTAAAGGTCGGAAGTAATCTCGGCAGCGGCGGGGACGGTGCGATCACACTGTGGCAGACAATCTCTTTGGCCAGAAAGCAATTACCAGAGAAACGATCCCTTGTCCTTCAACTCTTCAGAATTATTTTTTGGAATGTACATTTGGTTTACATTAACACGAAACTTTATTTAATCTGTTAAAACCAACTCCCTAAATTGTCAAAAAGGATTAAATTTAGTGTGATTAAAAGGCTCTTCGATTAGCGAGGCGATAAACTGCCGAGAACGCTCGGGCAACAATGGGACTTCCCACATTATAAACATACAAACTTATGGCCAGATGTACATTTCGGAAGAATATAGGAAAAAAGACATAGTTTTTTTATGTAAGTTTACATGGCTGATAAAAAAATAAATAAGTCCAAAGTTATTGAATTGACACAACCCCAAAAAACCTGGTTCTTCCACCTATTTTAATCAGACACTTTAAACCTTTCGATATTAGAAACATTTTGTGTTGCAGTAACATTATACCTGCATGTAACATTATACCTTATGTACGAATATTTTCGTTTTACGAATGACCGTCAATCGTTTCTATTTCATACAATATAACTATTTACAAACAAGACTTTCACTAGACATGTTCGATTAAGTTAGGTTGGATTGTGTGAGATGACATCAATTCGTAAAATCATATATGCCGATCTACCTCTAATGCTCTGGACTCATTGCAAATGTATGACTTGACGATTTCCATGGCATGATGGATATTTCCACCAATAATGCTCGCTGAAATAAAAACCTTTTGAATTTGATTTTATAATTTTACTTGCAAAACTGTAATAATATGAACATTCACAATAGTACCGGGACATGATGACGAAATAGAACAGGCCGCTTAATAACATGCTGATTTCGCGAAAAACAAACTGTCAATACAACATAAATTCGCCCGAACACGTAGGTTAAAAGGCGATTATGAACGTCAACAAACGAGATTTACCAGACAGTAGACGTGGCAACAGAAAAAAAACATGTAAAGGAAAAACAACATCAAAAACCGATGCTGACACAGCCGCTCAAATTGACTGTGCAAACAGCACAGTCACGTTATGTCGTTCAACTAATAGAGGCCACATGCGAAACTCCGCATCAATGCAAGTTCTCATCCTTGCTGATAAGATAAGCGGTCGTTTGTGCGCCGTCTCGGGTCTTGGTCTCATCGCAGCGTCTGCTGGCTCCAATCAACAAGTGAACTGCTTTAATTGTAGCCTGCGATGGTCTATTTAGTGGCTCGGAGCTCAGGGACATCGAGTATGGAAGGACGGGAGTGGTAGACAATTTTGATTTACAAACATACACTAACGGTAGCGAAGGCCAGTCAGCTTAAGAATTAGCTGACTCCTGATGACGTTATAACCCTGGGGGGGTTACTTATTTATTTATTTTATGTACGAGCAGCCTATGCAAATTTGTTCATATGACTTCACTGGCGCTTTGTTATTAGGGTTACTTTAGTTTAGTATTTTAGGTGTTTGTCAAGCCCGTTTTTGAAGGAATTGGTGGTGGGAGTTTGAACGACAGCTGGCAGTTAGTTCCATATTTCCACTGCTCTATTCGACAGGAAGTGTTGTCTCGGGTTTATTGAGCTGACAGTGACATTTAGCTGCCAGTGGCATTGAGCTTCAGGCTATGAGCTCGGAGATGAATATTAGTGTTTCTAGTGAAGAGGTTCTGTAGTTCTGGACAGTCGTAATGCTTATTGAGAATCTTGTAAGTTAATATGAGGTCGCCCATTTCTCTACGTTGTTGCAAGGTAGTCAGCAGAGTTACCATGGTAAATAAACTTGCCGGGGGAACAGGCAAGTACGTAATTAAATCCTTGCATAGGCCGTCATTTAGTACAAAGAACATTCGATGCTGCGAATCCCGAATTAGTAAGCCACTTGACAACCAGTGTAAGTATTATCATGAATAAGTGTCTACGTTGTCGCTATATGCATGGTCATTTCGTCACGAATGCGAGCGGTCTCTGGGTCGGAATCCTTGCTGTAGGTGCCCTTCCCCTACTAGGTGGCAGGATAAGGCCCGCCCGGGTAGGCACCATCGAATTGGATGAAAAGAGGGTTGTAAATTTTCGTATGATCATAGCTACCAACGCCACCGTCACCATTACCATGTAATTTCCATAGCAAAGTGTTATCTATGAAACCTTTGCGACCCGCGTCGTTCGGAAGTGGCGTGCGACATATTTTCACTCGCGAATCTAATCACGGTGAGATAAGCAAGCTGCTAGCGTAAATCAGGCCATTTCATTGATCTATTATATTGCATAATACTTTGCAATATAAGGCATGGCACTTTACTGTGTCGATATTCTGTTCAATGACGAGGCCTAGGACAGCTCTGGAGCCGGTAGTCTAAGTTGTCACCTAAATAGGCGTTACGGCAAACCGATCGACTGGCGTTTTCAAATGTATGGAGAAATTGAAGAGCGCGCGCAGCGGGCGTTAAGCGAACTAACATTTGCGAGTCCGAGCTTGATTTGACAGCTTACTCAACGTTGCCGTAAATACGTCGACGTTGCCGTTTACGTCCACTCCGCGTTTTCATACAAATCGGAAGTCCGCGTTTGACTTTGACAGCTTGAAGAAGTAAAACCACCGAATATCTAGTAAAAACTTGTATGGAGTTTGGAGAAAACGCCAGTCGATCAGGTTATGCCGTTAACGCCAATTTAGGTCATAGCTGGGACTAGGGTCTCAGAGAGTTTATCACTAGCCGTGGTGGCCCAGCGATGCACCGGGTTTCGTTCTTGAGGTTAAGCAACCCTGGCGCGGACGGATTCTGGATGGGTACCATTCGACCGTTGAGGCTGACTGGGGTTCGGATTCCACGTAAACCCGCGGATTAGTTATATTACTTCCGAGATGAATTATAGTTTTACATTTATTCAACAGGAAATATTACAGTAATGATATCAAGTATAAGCGACTACGGGATTCGTCGTTTGTGGATCGGTTTTCACGTGAAAGCTATGCAATATTAGGAGAATCCTCGCGGTCATGCCAGTTCCATTTTCAGTTTGCCTAGTTATATATGGTGCTGCTAATATTATGGGCAGTAGGTGTAATATTATTCATTCATGTCCATTACATAAAACCGGCCAAGCGCGAGTCGGGCTCGCACACGAAGGGTTCCGTACCATGGTACACCAAAAAATTTACCTTTTTTTTAGCCCCCCCCCCCCTTGAATTTTTTAATGTTTATTATTTTACCTATTTATTGTTATAGTGGCAAAATAAATACACACTCTGTGAAAAGCTGCCTACCTATTACGGTTCATGAGATACAGCCCTGTGACAGACGGACGGACGGACGGACGGACGGACGGACGGACGGAAGGACAGTGGAGGCTTAGTAATAGGTTTCCGTTTTCACACTTTGGGTACGGAAGCCTAAAAATGGTCCCGCCAGATTCGACGACGACTCATGTTGCATTTATTGATAGAACCCATGTTGCGTGATGCCAGGCTACCGGGAAGAAACGACTTCTTGGATGTTATCCCGTTCGGAAACAGACATAAAAAACAGTCAAGCGTGAACATATGAACACCACTACACTTCACTAGGGTCCCGACACTCCTGGAAATAATCACCGGGCAAGGGCGAATTTCTTGCCCTCGCTGGGTGATTATTTTGAAATTTCATATAAAATTAGCGCTTCCCAAATCAGGCTTTTTCTCAAAAAGTATATCGTTTTAAGAAAAAGTAATTAGTTGGTGCACAACTACATAAATCATAATCATTTACCGGAATATTTGACTGTTTTACCATTACCGCAATTTAGAAATAAGGCCAAGAATCTCCTAATTGACAATGTATTTTAATCGGATTGAAAATTTTTTATTACACAAATTTGATTATAAATGATATTTATTGACAATTAATTAATTTGATTAACTATGAACTTTAATATTTGAATTTTAAGGATTATTTATTTAGGTTGGGGAAAAAGTTTCTTCGCATTTTTTAAGAAAATTCAAAACATTTTTTAATATGGTTTATTTACATTTAACTAAAGTATGTAGGTACCATTTTGTTCGATAACTTTTTGCCATCTTGTAGGTAGGGACATGATCCCATTGCTATAGAAATATTGGGACTTCTGATCAATATACCGCGACAAGTGGTTTTGGCAGTCCTCTCGTGATGTTAACCTGACACTGCCTAAAGAATTCTGAAGAGACCTAAACAGGTGGAAATCTGAAGGTGCAAGGTCAGGACTATACGGCGGATGCATTAACACCTCCCAGCCAAACTCTCTTAGTTTTTGCTGAGTGGCTAAAGATGTGTGAGGTCTAGCGTTATCATGATGAAAAACCACACCCCTTCTGTTGATTAATTCCGGCCGCTTTCTCTCAACTTCTTGCTTTAATCTCATCAGTTGTTCGCAGTAGAGTTCAGAATCGATGGTCCTGCCTGGTGGTAACAGCTCATAATGAATAATGCCCTTCCAATCCCACCACACACACAGCATCACCTTGTTGCGAGTTAACCCGGGTTTCGCCACAGTCTGTGAAGCTTGACCGGCCTTTGACCACGACCTTTTTCGCACGTTCTTGTCGTACGTGATCCACTTTTCATCACCAGTTATCAGCTTCTTCAAAAATGGTTCGGTTTCATTACGTCGTAATAAAGAATCACAAATGAGTACACGGTTCATTAGGTTTCTTTCAATGAGCTCGTGAGGTACCCAAATATCGAGCTTTTTTGTGTACCCAGTTTGTTTCAAATGCGCCAAAACTGTTTTGTGGTCAATTCCTAGTTCTTCAGCTACGTCGTAACTACTGATATGCCGATCTTGCTCCACTTTTTCAAAAATGGCATCCATTTTATCCGTAATAGGGCGACCAGAGCGACGTGCATCTTTGACATCAAAATTTCCGGATTGAAAACGCTTAAACCAAATTTGTGCTACTCTCACAGACACTGCACTAGGTCCATAAACATCGCAAATTTTTTTCGCGGCTTGCGTTGCATTTTGACCTTTTTTGTAGTAAAATTTTAAAATGTATCGAATTTCTTCATTAGATTCACTCATTTTGACAGTACGAAAAACAAATGAGAATCACACATTTTCCTAATTTGAATTTGGAATTATGTTCTTTAAAATTTAAACTTTCAATGATACCAAAACCAGCCAGATACAAATAGTATAGCCAAAGAAATTTTATTACAAGTTCATACATACTATAATGCGAAAAGACTTTTTCCCCGACCTATTATTTAAATTTTGGTTTGCTTTAACCGACCACACACTTATAATATTTTTAAATTAATTTAACCCATTTGGCGCTGCCGTACTCAACTGAGTACAGTTAAACATTTAAGGGTAGGACAAAACTGTTAGAAGTTAAAGTTATTATTTACATTTAAAATTATTGGAAGGGTGATGGTTTACTAAAATAAGGACAAGAAAAGTGGGTAAATGCAAAATGTATGTCACAGAAAGGATAAGAACCACACCGTAACATTGTTTGAACCGGTAAGCTTACTATTTCAATATTTTATGTTACTAATTGACAAACAAATATTGATACTTGTATTTAGTATTATCCAATATATCCTGATTTATAAAATAAAAGGTTAATGAGTGTTGGAAAATTTGTATATACCAAGATATTTGGTTTGAAATCGTATTGTACTCAGTTGGGTACAGCGGCCGAATACATACAGTAATTGACTTTTTATATTACAGGTGCTTTATAATGATTTCAATGTGGTTCAACGTTTGCAAGATCTGCAAAAGGCTTATGGAAAACTGTTAATTCCATTATAAAAGAGGGTGACATCAACCCCGAATATGATTTAGCAATTATACCACCAGAACCCATCGTCGAGACAGATGAAGAAGAAGGTACTGGCGAAGATGTGTTTACTGCTGATTTGCCACAGGATATACCTGGTTGTATAGAAATATTCCAAAGCAACGAGGACACCATCCCAAGTGTTGACAGTTATAGTAGCGATGAGGAGCCGTTGGCTGCAAAGCGAGTTCGTGATACTATGACCACGATTTCACAAAAGAATATCCATCTCGTGAACGTCATTCGTGGAAAACCAGTAAGATTTGGGTTCAAATGCTGGGTAGCAGGACGCTTGCCGGGATGCTGCTATGTCTTTGATGTTTACTGTTGAAAGCAACTGAACCTTCTACTGAACCCTTGGGTTATAGAGTTGTTAAAAGTTTACTTTGGAAATTGGACACAAATCCAACGAATCATGCAGTGTTTTTTTTGCCAACTTATTTAGTAGTTATGACCTCTTGGCTGATCTCAAGAAAGAAGGATTTCGTGCGACTGGGACTTTCAGAGAAAAGGGCTAAAAATGTCCTCTGAAAAGCACTAAAGACATAAAAAATCAAGACCGAGCTTCGTATGATTTGCAGGTTTGGCAAACATAAGGAGATATTATTAGTAAGATGGAAAGATAACAGTGTTTGCACTATGGTGACTATTATGGATGCTATTGAACCTATGGGAGATGTAAAAAGAAAATTTATTTTGGTATCTGAAAACGATTTCAGAATTATAAAAACATGGGTGGTGGAGACGAATTTGACCAATCCATTTTACTCTATAGAATTGCATTGTATGGAAAAAAGTGGTGGTGGGAATTATTGACATGCATGATCGATATGGCTATTTCAAATGCCTGGCGTTTACATGTCATGAGTCACATTGAACGTATGGATCAGTTGCTGTTTCGCCAGAACATTGCGAGATACGACTAATGACAAAACCCGCTCGACAATCCCCTTCATTGATACAAGGTTTACCTCGAGATTGGGTAGGACACTATTCTCAGGAACTTGAAAAATAATTACGATGTGTTTTAGGTCATTCTAGAGTCCGCTGGCAATGTAAAAAGTGTCTGAAAACATTTTCTGTTGAAAAGCAGTGTTTTGAATATTTTCACCTGTAATACGCCATTGTACTCAAATGAGTACATCCCTCTGGAGGGGGGTAAAAAAAATATTTTTCGATTTTTTCCTATGTTCATGTTTATTTGGTATAAGTTTAATGAAAAAATATAAATTTCATTGATATAACCTTCCTGACTTTCATTTGGCTGTTAATGGGTTAATTAGTATTATTATTTTTTAATTTTTTGGACAACTTTAAAGGCTTTTATCTTTTATTGTATTGTACTGATGTAATGAATTAATACGTATGAAACACTGTGTGATCAGTATACTGAAAAAAAAATATGACGTATGTGCTTACAATGTAATATTGTATACTTGAAAAAAAATGCTCCACTGAAAAAAGAATTTGAAATATGAAATAAATGTAACTTCTTTGAAATTTTTTTTAAGAATTTTCTAACAACTGTTATTAGGAGAACAATTAGGGACAAAATGGGTGTGACCGACCGACACAAAAACCAGAACACAAGCGTACCATTTTTTTACTTTTTTCAACGGGACCATCAACATCAAAATAAAAAAATATATATGCACGTAAAATTCGGAACCGCTAATGTGTGGTTAGGTGACGATACGTTTGCATATTTTCAGCAAGATTTGATTGACAAGGTCGCATGGCATTGACAACAAAATGTATTTGTGTAAGCTACAGAGTTACAGAACAGAAACGCGACAGGCATCAGCCACTTTTGAGAGCGTGCCTGATTCACACAAACAATGCAAACTTGAGACGATTATAATGTGTAAAAAATCTATGGTTGGTGACTGATTTAATTTGAATATATCTTAAGCTGTGTTCACATATGTCAACCTCGGTAGCTCAGTGTGCGACACCTTGCGAATCGATAAGCTGGGAAAGCACCTCTGAGCGCTGTTAGGTTCTGTATGGTAGACCATTTTCAACCGTTGAGGCTGGCCGTGATTCGGATTCCACGTAAAACTGTAGGTCCCCTTTCTTACTTACTAGATTGTAGGGTTAATCCCGCCCGGGTTGGTACCATCGCATTGAATAAACGATGGTCGAAGCGGCAACCGGTTTTCCATCCAGTTCAATGTAGCCGAGCAATATAAGGAAGGTCCTGGCATGGCACCTAGTTCCCATGTGGTGTGTTAGGCTAATATCTGACGGTCGGTTCGGTATTAGCCGTCCATGTCCAGATACATAAAAAAAAGTTGAAATGTAAGCATGCTTTAGCCGAAATCCAAGCCCCAAGCACGTGTGTAATGCTGTAATCCGAAATCTGGTTTGTCAGCTTGGCTTATGAGCTTTATGAGTACGCTCGCGGGGCGTAATAAACTCCGGATCGAGAATTGACGGCTGACAGCGTAATGAGAACAACATCAGCACGCTCAAATGTAAGCACGTGTAAATGCAGTTTAATTTTGAACAGTTCAACTATCTGGTTAACCCCTGTTTTCACCACCTCCAGTTACCTGAAATCCGATAATTAACTTTCGGCTACATTGCATATTTGTATGATGTAACCGAAAAATAACTTTGGGATTTTTGTAGCTGGAGGTGGTGGAACCGGGCGTAAGACGGCCAGAATTTGGGAAGGATATTGCTAGAAAAATTATTACACTGAGCAATTAAGACTCCCGAATATTCGAAAGAATAATTACTTCACAAATAAGATTTAAAAAATTAAAAAATAAATGCCTCAGAGTTAAATTTCTATTTTTCACGTTTAAATACCTATTGGCTTAAAAATAACAATCTAATCTTAAATATCGAAAAAACCAAAATTATGCAATTTTGTAGCCCACCAACAAAGCACATTCCGCTAAATATAAAATATCTAGATGAGAAAATAGAAGAAGTTAAAACAATTCGATTTCTGGGTGTAATGTTGGATTGCCACTGTAACTGGAAGGAACACATTGATATGTTAAGCAGAAAAAAAAAAAGTCGTTTTATCTTCGCATTGAGGCGAATAGCCCAAATCTTAAGCGAGCAATCAGCTCTGACGGCTTATCATGGATATGTCTCTTCCAACATACGGTACGGAATCATATTTTGGGGTAATGGTACAACTATAGACGACATTTTAAAAATTCAGAAAAAATGTATTAGGGCAATTTGCCAAGCTCAACCTTTAGACAGTTGTAAGCCACTATTTAAAAAACTTTGTATGTACATTTATGAAATTTGTATATTTGTAAAAAATAATCCAGAACATTTCACAGCAGCAGGTGACACGCATAGATATAATACTAGAAGGAACAATAACCTATCCACTACTAAACCACATACAAAATTCTACATAAAAAATGTATTCTATATGTCGACAAATATATTAGGTTGGGGAAAAAGTTTCTTCGCATTTTTTAAGAAAATTCAAAACATTTTTTAATATGGTTTATTTACATTTAACTAAAGTATGTAGGTACCATTGTGTTCGATAACTTTTTGCCATCTTGTAGGTAGGGACATGATCCCATTGCTATAGAAATATTAGGACTTCTGATGAATATACCGCGACAAGTGGTTTTGGCAGTCCTCTCGTGATGTTAACCTGACACTGCCTAAAGAATTCTGAAGAGACCTAAACAGGTGGAAATCTGAAGGTGCAAGGTCAGGACTATACGGCGGATGCATTAACACCTCCCAGCCAAACTCTCTTAGTTTTTGCTGAGTGGCTAAAGATGTGTGAGGTCTAGCGTTATCATGATGAAAAACCACACCCCTTCTGTTGATTAATTCCGGCCGCTTTCTCTCAACTTCTTGCTTTAATCTCATCAGTTGTTCGCAGTAGAGTTCAGAATCGATGGTCCTGCCTGGTGGTAGCAGCTCATAATGAATAATGCCCTTCCAATCCCACCACACACACAGCATCACCTTGTTGCGAGTTAACCCGGGTTTCGCCACAGTCTGTGAAGCTTGACCGGCCTTTGACCACGACCTTTTTCGCACGTTCTTGTCGTACGTGATCCACTTTTCATCACCAGTTATCAGCTTCTTAAAAAATGGTTCGGTTTCATTACGTCGTAATAAAGAATCACAAATGAGTACACGGTTCATTAGGTTTCTTTCAGTGAGCTCGTGAGGTACCCAAATATCGAGCTTTTTTGTGTACCCAGTTTTTTTCAAATGCGCCAAAACTGTTTTGTGGTCAATTCCTAGTTCTTCAGCTACGTCGTAACTACTGATATGCCGATCTTGCTCCACTTTTTCAAAAATGGCATCCATTTTATCCGTAATAGGGCGACCAGAGCGACGTGCATCTTTGACATCAAAATTTCCGGATTGAAAACGCTTAAACCAAATTTGTGCTACTCTCACAGACACTGCACTAGGTCCATAAACATCGCAAATTTTTTTCGCGGCTTGCGTTGCATTTTTACCTTTTTTGTAGTAAAATTTTAAAATGTATCGAATTTCTTCATTAGATTCACTCATTTTGACAGTACGAAAAACAAATGAGAATCACACATTTTCCTAATTTGAATTTGGAATTATGTTCTTTAAAATTTAAACTTTCAATGATACCTAAACCAGCCAGATACAAATAGTATAGCCAAAGAGATTTTATTACAAGTTCATACAAACTATAATGCGAAAAGACTTTTTCCCCGACCTATATACCAAATGAAATCAAAAATTTAGATCTAAATGAATTTAAGAAAAAATTGAATGTATGGTTAGTAGAAAAATGTTTCTACAAAATTAATGAATTTATGACGATAATAGTTTGAAATAATAGAAGTGTTTAATGTTTTTTTTTATAATATAAATGGCTCAATTAGATAAAAAAAAGGTTAAAAGAGTTTAATTTATTCAAAATTACATACATGCTTAGATTAAGCTAATATAGTGATTGCACTGCTCTCTTATTGAGAGCCACGTGCTATTGTACGCCTACCCAGGCAATTTGTAGATGACACTCGCTTTTATTTACCTCATTTAGGTTCTGTAACACCTCTGCAAACGTTGATACTTGTATTTAGTATTATCCAATATATCCTGATTTATAAAATAAAAGGTTAATGAGTGTTGGAAAATTTGTATATACCAAGATATTTGGTTTGAAATCGTATTGTACTCAGTTGGGTACAGCGGCCGAATACATACAGTAATTGACTTTTTATATTACAGGTGCTTTATAATGATTTCAATGTGGTTCAACGTTTGCAAGATCTGCAAAAGGCTTATGGAAAACTGTTAATTCCATTATAAAAGAGGGTGACATCAACCCCGAATATGATTTAGCAATTATACCACCAGAACCCATCGTCGAGACAGATGAAGAAGAAGGTACTGGCGAAGATGTGTTTACTGCTGATTTGCCACAGGATATACCTGGTTGTATAGAAATATTCCAAAGCAACGAGGACACCATCCCAAGTGTTGACAGTTATAGTAGCGATGAGGAGCCGTTGGCTGCAAAGCGAGTTCGTGATACTATGACCACGATTTCACAAAAGAATATCCATCTCGTGAACGTCATTCGTGGAAAACCAGTAAGATTTGGGTTCAAATGCTGGGTAGCAGGACGCTTGCCGGGATGCTGCTATGTCTTTGATGTTTACTGTTGAAAGCAACTGAACCTTCTACTGAACCCTTGGGTTATAGAGTTGTTAAAAGTTTACTTTGGAAATTGGACACAAATCCAACGAATCATGCAGTGTTTTTTTTGCCAACTTATTTAGTAGTTATGACCTCTTGGCTGATCTCAAGAAAGAAGGATTTCGTGCGACTGGGACTTTCAGAGAAAAGGGCTAAAAATGTCCTCTGAAAAGCACTAAAGACATAAAAAATCAAGACCGAGCTTCGTATGATTTGCAGGTTTGGCAAACATAAGGAGATATTATTAGTAAGATGGAAAGATAACAGTGTTTGCACTATGGTGACTATTATGGATGCTATTGAACCTATGGGAGATGTAAAAAGAAAATTTATTTTGGTATCTGAAAACGATTTCAGAATTATAAAAACATGGGTGGTGGAGACGAATTTGACCAATCCATTTTACTCTATAGAATTGCATTGTATGGAAAAAAGTGGTGGTGGGAATTATTGACATGCATGATCGATATGGCTATTTCAAATGCCTGGCGTTTACATGTCATGAGTCACATTGAACGTATGGATCAGTTGCTGTTTCGCCAGAACATTGCGAGATACGACTAATGACAAAACCCGCTCGACAATCCCCTTCATTGATACAAGGTTTACCTCGAGATTGGGTAGGACACTATTCTCAGGAACTTGAAAAATAATTACGATGTGTTTTAGGTCATTCTAGAGTCCGCTGGCAATGTAAAAAGTGTCTGAAAACATTTTCTGTTGAAAAGCAGTGTTTTGAATATTTTCACCTGTAATACGCCATTGTACTCAAATGAGTACATCCCTCTGGAGGGGGGTAAAAAAAATATTTTTCGATTTTTTCCTATGTTCATGTTTATTTGGTATAAGTTTAATGAAAAAATATAAATTTCATTGATATAACCTTCCTGACTTTCATTTGGCTGTTAATGGGTTAATTAGTATTATTATTTTTTAATTTTTTGGACAACTTTAAAGGCTTTTATCTTTTATTGTATTGTACTGATGTAATGAATTAATACGTATGAAACACTGTGTGATCAGTATACTGAAAAAAAAATATGACGTATGTGCTTACAATGTAATATTGTATACTTGAAAAAAAATGCTCCACTGAAAAAAGAATTTGAAATATGAAATAAATGTAACTTCTTTGAAATTTTTTTTAAGAATTTTCTAACAACTGTTATTAGGAGAACAATTAGGGACAAAATGGGTGTGACCGACCGACACAAAAACCAGAACACAAGCGTACCATTTTTTTACTTTTTTCAACGGGACCATCAACATCAAAATAAAAAAATATATATGCACGTAAAATTCGGAACCGCTAATGTGTGGTTAGGTGACGATACGTTTGCATATTTTCAGCAAGATTTGATTGACAAGGTCGCATGGCATTGACAACAAAATGTATTTGTGTAAGCTACAGAGTTACAGAACAGAAACGCGACAGGCATCAGCCACTTTTGAGAGCGTGCCTGATTCACACAAACAATGCAAACTTGAGACGATTATAATGTGTAAAAAATCTATGGTTGGTGACTGATTTAATTTGAATATATCTTAAGCTGTGTTCACATATGTCAACCTCGGTAGCTCAGTGTGCGACACCTTGCGAATCGATAAGCTGGGAAAGCACCTCTGAGCGCTGTTAGGTTCTGTATGGTAGACCATTTTCAACCGTTGAGGCTGGCCGTGATTCGGATTCCACGTAAAACTGTAGGTCCCCTTTCTTACTTACTAGATTGTAGGGTTAATCCCGCCCGGGTTGGTACCATCGCATTGAATAAACGATGGTCGAAGCGGCAACCGGTTTTCCATCCAGTTCAATGTAGCCGAGCAATATAAGGAAGGTCCTGGCATGGCACCTAGTTCCCATGTGGTGTGTTAGGCTAATATCTGACGGTCGGTTCGGTATTAGCCGTCCATGTCCAGATACATAAAAAAAAGTTGAAATGTAAGCATGCTTTAGCCGAAATCCAAGCCCCAAGCACGTGTGTAATGCTGTAATCCGAAATCTGGTTTGTCAGCTTGGCTTATGAGCTTTATGAGTACGCTCGCGGGGCGTAATAAACTCCGGATCGAGAATTGACGGCTGACAGCGTAATGAGAACAACATCAGCACGCTCAAATGTAAGCACGTGTAAATGCAGTTTAATTTTGAACAGTTCAACTATCTGGTTAACCCCTGTTTTCACCACCTCCAGTTACCTGAAATCCGATAATTAACTTTCGGCTACATTGCATATTTGTATGATGTAACCGAAAAATAACTTTGGGATTTTTGTAGCTGGAGGTGGTGGAACCGGGCGTAAGACGGCCAGAATTTGGGAAGGATATTGCTAGAAAAATTATTACACTGAGCAATTAAGACTCCCGAATATTCGAAAGAATAATTACTTCACAAATAAGATTTAAAAAATTAAAAAATAAATGCCTCAGAGTTAAATTTCTATTTTTCACGTTTAAATACCTATTGGCTTAAAAATAACAATCTAATCTTAAATATCGAAAAAACCAAAATTATGCAATTTTGTAGCCCACCAACAAAGCACATTCCGCTAAATATAAAATATCTAGATGAGAAAATAGAAGAAGTTAAAACAATTCGATTTCTGGGTGTAATGTTGGATTGCCACTGTAACTGGAAGGAACACATTGATATGTTAAGCAGAAAAAAAAAAAGTCGTTTTATCTTCGCATTGAGGCGAATAGCCCAAATCTTAAGCGAGCAATCAGCTCTGACGGCTTATCATGGATATGTCTCTTCCAACATACGGTACGGAATCATATTTTGGGGTAATGGTACAACTATAGACGACATTTTAAAAATTCAGAAAAAATGTATTAGGGCAATTTGCCAAGCTCAACCTTTAGACAGTTGTAAGCCACTATTTAAAAAACTTTGTATGTACATTTATGAAATTTGTATATTTGTAAAAAATAATCCAGAACATTTCACAGCAGCAGGTGACACGCATAGATATAATACTAGAAGGAACAATAACCTATCCACTACTAAACCACATACAAAATTCTACATAAAAAATGTATTCTATATGTCGACAAATATATTAGGTTGGGGAAAAAGTTTCTTCGCATTTTTTAAGAAAATTCAAAACATTTTTTAATATGGTTTATTTACATTTAACTAAAGTATGTAGGTACCATTGTGTTCGATAACTTTTTGCCATCTTGTAGGTAGGGACATGATCCCATTGCTATAGAAATATTAGGACTTCTGATGAATATACCGCGACAAGTGGTTTTGGCAGTCCTCTCGTGATGTTAACCTGACACTGCCTAAAGAATTCTGAAGAGACCTAAACAGGTGGAAATCTGAAGGTGCAAGGTCAGGACTATACGGCGGATGCATTAACACCTCCCAGCCAAACTCTCTTAGTTTTTGCTGAGTGGCTAAAGATGTGTGAGGTCTAGCGTTATCATGATGAAAAACCACACCCCTTCTGTTGATTAATTCCGGCCGCTTTCTCTCAACTTCTTGCTTTAATCTCATCAGTTGTTCGCAGTAGAGTTCAGAATCGATGGTCCTGCCTGGTGGTAGCAGCTCATAATGAATAATGCCCTTCCAATCCCACCACACACACAGCATCACCTTGTTGCGAGTTAACCCGGGTTTCGCCACAGTCTGTGAAGCTTGACCGGCCTTTGACCACGACCTTTTTCGCACGTTCTTGTCGTACGTGATCCACTTTTCATCACCAGTTATCAGCTTCTTAAAAAATGGTTCGGTTTCATTACGTCGTAATAAAGAATCACAAATGAGTACACGGTTCATTAGGTTTCTTTCAGTGAGCTCGTGAGGTACCCAAATATCGAGCTTTTTTGTGTACCCAGTTTTTTTCAAATGCGCCAAAACTGTTTTGTGGTCAATTCCTAGTTCTTCAGCTACGTCGTAACTACTGATATGCCGATCTTGCTCCACTTTTTCAAAAATGGCATCCATTTTATCCGTAATAGGGCGACCAGAGCGACGTGCATCTTTGACATCAAAATTTCCGGATTGAAAACGCTTAAACCAAATTTGTGCTACTCTCACAGACACTGCACTAGGTCCATAAACATCGCAAATTTTTTTCGCGGCTTGCGTTGCATTTTTACCTTTTTTGTAGTAAAATTTTAAAATGTATCGAATTTCTTCATTAGATTCACTCATTTTGACAGTACGAAAAACAAATGAGAATCACACATTTTCCTAATTTGAATTTGGAATTATGTTCTTTAAAATTTAAACTTTCAATGATACCTAAACCAGCCAGATACAAATAGTATAGCCAAAGAGATTTTATTACAAGTTCATACAAACTATAATGCGAAAAGACTTTTTCCCCGACCTATATACCAAATGAAATCAAAAATTTAGATCTAAATGAATTTAAGAAAAAATTGAATGTATGGTTAGTAGAAAAATGTTTCTACAAAATTAATGAATTTATGACGATAATAGTTTGAAATAATAGAAGTGTTTAATGTTTTTTTTTATAATATAAATGGCTCAATTAGATAAAAAAAAGGTTAAAAGAGTTTAATTTATTCAAAATTACATACATGCTTAGATTAAGCTAATATAGTGATTGCACTGCTCTCTTATTGAGAGCCACGTGCTATTGTACGCCTACCCAGGCAATTTGTAGATGACACTCGCTTTTATTTACCTCATTTAGGTTCTGTAACACCTCTGCAAATATGCAATAAATTATTTGATTTTGATTTTTGATTTTGAAAGAGGAAATTAGGTACCCAGCTCCGCTCGGGACAAAATCGGCCCGATTTTTTTCCGGGATGAGAAGTGGCAGCATCATCAACGACATAGAACAACAAAATCCTATAATCATAGATAAGTTACGAACTGTACACACTACAGGAGCTGTGAGTATGCTGGCCTATCCAACCGACATCCCAGCTGCGGCTGCAGACTGCACCGGCACGTCTATTTCGATCCGGCAGCGGTGGCAGCGGCCGGCGCGACGACGCCGCGACGGCACAGTTTCGAGAGTCGCCTATTAGCAATACAACTTCCGTCTCGAGGGCCGCCAGCCAACTAGAACTGGGGTGCAGCGCGTCATAAGGGGCACGAGCCAGCGAGCGGGCTGAGCCTTGCGCCTCGTTTACATGCTCGCCTCGCGCTTCGCGACAATGTTCGTGCACATTCGTGTATCAAGCTCATTTATGTAATCTGTGGTCTCGACCGGCAAATATGACATATGTGAAATATTTTGATTCTATCTAGAACTCTTTCACCCATCACATTGTATGAAAAGATGGTCGAAGAGCCAATGAACAGTTGTCAGTTTTTTAATCTAGTTCAATGTAGCCGTCCTCATACAGGCAAGGTCCTATGCGGTGTACGAGGCTATTAGCCTCAGCTTAGTTAATAGTATTAGCCATTCATGTCCAGATACAATAAAATAACGTTTTTGTTATTTTATTTTGAACGCAAGATTGTTCATGTCAATATTTCTTATGCGAGAGAAAAGGAAACGTAACGCGCAGACGAACCTCAGGGTTTCGCGCGTACCGATTTGTAGTAGAAGTAGAAGTACGAAATAAACGCCACATTTAGCGGCAACGGATCTGAAGTGAGTTACAGCGGGTGTGTAAACGCTTAGATAATAAACGCGCAGATATTCTCACCTGTGAGTCACAACGCTTTAGTACTCATGAAATGACAGGCACAAGTCACCCTAGTGTTGTCCCTTTCTAATTATTCGAATTAGAATGCAATGACACAACATAACATTTGATGTTTGATGACGTCGGGCGAAAGCATTTCACTTTCATCTGTGACTAACTCGTTTTCGCTTTCCTGAGTAGATATGCAGAGGGTCTACTCATGAAAGCGAACAAGAGAACTTATAAGACATGTTTCTTGCGTCTAAAAGCCTCTACGTAGGTAAGCTCCGCGCGCGCCGCGCGCCGCTCGCAAGAGAGTACGCGTGGCGAGACTAGTCGAGTTTACTATTTGTTTTTACACGCCTCGCAATCTCGCGTTAGTTCGCGCAGGCTCGCGCGAGCTTATAAACGCGGCGTTGCAGTTTACAACACGTGCGGGTATTGATTGCAGCTCGGAAAAGCTGCTTTCAGCAGTGACGTACTAACTTGATGAAATTGGTAATACACGCGAGGGCTGAAAGGTTCAATTTTCAGTGAAGAAAATGGAGCAAAATATTCTTAAGATGCATGCATCTATAAATTCTTCTAACTTCACCTAAATTAGGACCCATATCAGGAGCCTAGAGAGATAAGCGAAAGTTATTTAATTATGATTTAATTTTACCATGAACGTTAAAGATAATAATTGACTAGAGGTGGTCAAACCGTCTTATAAATTGACTAATCCAAGAGTGTGTGCGGCGCATAAAGCTAATTTAACAAACGTATAGAAGTTAATGCCTTCAATAATTTTCTACCTGTCTAAGTTACAGCCATTTAGATCAAAAAGCGTAGGCGCGAAAAAGGTATAGGTGATTCATCGATACAAACATAGTGATATTTAAACACTAAAATCATGGGAACAAAAGCTGTATTTATACATTATCATAATAAAATAATACTATATAAAAAATAGATATTTACGCATTATGTAAAGTTATTGACGATAGCGAAAGTTTTCCGTAATTCGAAAGACCCTTTCCCATGCAAGATATACCTAAGCTGGGTTCAAAAACTTACGTTACCTCGCAGAAAGACAACAGAGGCGATAGATCTCGGACGGCCAAAAACTTACCTGTAAAAGAAAACATGCGTTTAGTGCCTTGGATTAAAATATGTCAAACCTTGAAATATAACGATCATCCAAAAGATATCAGTGTCACATTGAGAAAACGGAGTCAATAATCTCATAACAGGTTTGGAGCCCCCTGCTCGCGACGTTGGGTCACACCACGGTCACACCCACAGTACATCTGTCGTGCAACAGTGGACAACTACAACCAGTAGATACAAATAAACGGACGGAGTCGATAAAACTCGTTTCCTACAAAATATATTTTTCCGGTAGCCGAACATGAAAATTATTTGTAGAGACAGAGTAGTTAATAGCCATGGCAGATGCTCGTAAATTTACTTTGTCGCTTGGGGCTGCACAATTATCACGTATGATAATTTAGGGAAGAGGGGGGGGGGGGGAGACTGCGAAGTTGTTCTCGCACGGGCGCCGGACGTAGGCATGGGTCTTGATATAAACATGTTTCATATATTTAAGGCTTTACTTTGACACGTAATAGCAATTTGCATATGTTATAAATTTACAGTTTAGAAGAGCTCACAACTCTAACTCAAAGGTTTTACTAACATTTACTATTTAGTAGTGGTATTTTAAAATAATACGTTTGTACTTAACATTAGCGTGAAGTAAAGTGCTATAAGCGTATTGCTCGAACCAGCAAGAAAACTTTTCACATAAATAAACCATATTAGGTGGTGGAATTGACCCTGGCAGGGTTACAAGTCGTTCAACCAGCTTAAGGTCGGCCCGTAAGCACCTGAAAATTTCGCCTCCCGTACAAACGTAGTTTCAAATGATTAGTAAACTACGTTTGTATGGTGGCATAGCTTACGGGCCGTTCTTAAGTGGTTCCAGCAAAATGATTTTTTTGCATGCCTTTTTTATGTAACTGGACATGAATAGCGAATACCAACTGTCACGATATTAGCCTAACACACCACATGGGAACTAGGTACCGTGCTAGGACTTGCCAAGCTTTTACTATGCCCTGGAAAGTTTTATTTGGTGGTTTGAGTCCAACCTATACATGTAAATCAGTTACTTTTATTTGCATTGGCTTATGTTCCAACGTAATCAAATAAAGAACCATACCTACAGTGTGAGTTTATGTCGACTACATTCATTTTACGAACATAATCAGACTAAAAAAGGTCACGAACAATTCCGTACAATTTCATTACGTAATATTTCCAAATAAATAAATGCATTTTAATAAAATTCTTTAGTTCTTTTGGCCCCCGATAATGATCCTAAATAAATGTGGTTAATGCAACCTGTTCGTTTGTATTTTAAAACTCATTTTACAAACTAAAATAATATAACGGTACTATAATTAATACGTAATAACTATACAGCCCCTGGAGCCTGGAGTCGAGCGTCAGATGTGTATAAGCGGGGTCCTGCCAACTCGTCGCTGGACGAATATCCTCTCATCAATTATTCGCAAGCGACGGATAATCCTCCGTTTGGGCAACATTATCCTTTCACGTGGTCGGTACTGAGTGAGGCCTGAAAGTCCTCAATGCCCTCCATAAAACAGATAACAATGTAGTCTACAAAGTTTTTATTTTATTTTATTTATTTGTTAAGGCGAGCTCACAGTGCATTTACATAACAATAGAAAAATAATATAAATGAAAATGACACCAATTACGAGCTCACACAGCTGGAGCAAGTTGGAGAATAAAACATATTATACAATGTAACGTTACTCCGGGAACATTATTTTTGCGGTCAATAGAAATGATAAAAAGGTGGTATACAGGGGTAATTTCAAAAAATACAATGAGTTTTTATGAAAATCGGCCTCATGGCTCCTTTCCACTGTTTTTTGCTTTTTTATAGTTTTGGATTTTGCCATGAGGCACTCTTGAAAAATTCCCTGTATTACGATTTCTAAATTATGTCAGCAGCTTCTGTTGCACTCTGTATTAGTTTAGAGCATTTCCGACAACAATAGTCCAAATTAACATTGTTAAACATCTCTACGAAAAAGTAATTCGATAGAAAAAATAAGCAAAAGTAATATTTTTATTGTTTCTATTGTAAAATCTCCGCATCTATAATATCCCCTTAAAATCCCCAATAGGTTAAATCCCCGCAATTTGGGGAATTCCCTAGAGTTTGGCAACGTTCCAGTGCGGAACAAGCGGAGTAAGATATGGTCAGGACAAGATTCTATCGAGTCAATATTTGAATTATTTTTATGGATTATTATTACAGTTTTAGCAGTCAGATAATCGGTCACGTATTAACAGAAAGTAGGTTCGAATTCTGTTTCGGTTGAATGTGAGAATAGAAATGTTCCTATTAGTTTTAAAAAAATATGTAGATGTCGCTTTCGAACTGAATATATTCGTTTTAAATGAGTTTTGAAAAGATGAAGAATTCTCGTCTTGATTTCTTTGAGAAATTACGAGTGGATAGCATTTAAATACGAAACATGTGCACAAGCCAAGAAAATATATATATTTTACATTGAAAAGAAGTAATGGTCTTCAATAAAATACAAAGGACTAAGAAGTATCTCTGAACTGACATGCATCGCCTTCAGTTCTTCCTCAACACAAGGAACAAAGTCACAATTGAGTTTTAATATTGATTGTTAAGGTGGCCCATCCCGCTCATCTCCCCATACAAAAGGGGAAAGAAGATCACGCCCATATTTCTTGTCAGAGATCCAAAGTTTTGCTCAAAATAGCTTTATTTGATCGAACTAGATGTCTGATGACCATTGGCATTGTAAAATTGTGTTTGGTTTCTAAGTTATGAGGTCCGAAAGTTCGAATTTTTCGCGCGTTTTATGCAATAACTTTGGAGGTGGATTACGCAATGATAAAGTAAGAACATCTTAAAAAGATTAGTCATCAGACATAGCTTGTTTAATCAAAATTTATAATCTATTTGGTTTTTGTTAGATTTTTGACTACAGCGGTCGTGGTTTACTTTTAGCTATAAGTCGTTTTGAAATTAAAATTTTCGTAAATCTTACCTAATCATACACTATGCACATTGTCTTTTTTGTGGACATGTTGCATCTTCCTCGTCACGGAGCCTGTCTTATTCTTTGAAACAGAGAAGGTCCCAGAGCGCCACAGCACGGTTTTGTACCGTGCCCGCGAATGAGTTAGGCCCGCCGGGTTGGGCCACCTTAAGTGCAAACATACACCGAAAAATAAGCTGACGAGCATAAAATCCTACCAGCGTTATTCCCTGGTAAATAACGGTGAAAAATCTGTGCACTTCAAATTTAGACTGGCCATAATGTTTCGAACTATATATCCATCGAAAAAATAGTCCGACGACACTGCAGAATGCGCCGAGCCGTCCCTCCGTTCCCAACGTGGAACAGGGAGAAAATGCACAAATTCATAGTCAAAATTCCAAAAATAAGAACCCACAGATCCTCTAGACCCTCTATTTATAGGATCAGTAAACAATGGAATGAACTCCCTTCTGAGGTATTTCCCCCAAAATACGACGTGGGGTCCTTCAAACATGGTGTGAAGCACCTGGCCGGCCGTCATGGTTTTCGCAGCCCCCTTTAAAGTTCGGCGTAGGTCTTGGCCAGGTAACGCCATATAGGTACGCCATATAACGCCGTCCCTACACTTGGGTAAGGACGCTGACAGCGGCACCGCCACCTCCGCGCCCCTCATCATCAGAAGGCAGTCATCGTCCTCTCTCATGATTGTCTCAAGTCCACCCAATAATAGTCATAACTTTGAATGAATTTAAATTTAAAAGTGTTATTGTTACTAATGTGCAATTGGGATTGGTTTGAGATTTGAGTTAATGTGCGAGGGCTAATTATGGTGTTTGTGTATGAGAGTGTGCGAGGGTGTGTGAAAGGTGGTATGTGAAAGAGGGTGAGGGTGTGTGCGCATGTAAATATTTGTGTGAGGGAGCACTTGTTATATATAATAATATTAGGTTTCCTTGTTATTTATTATGCACTAACATTATACATTAACATTCTCAATGTTCTCACTCGCCCATCAATAGAATGCTGCAAACTTGCAATGACTCGAAAGACAAATGTGATGTTTTAGCATGCTCTGTAGGTAGCATTCGAAAACTTAAGGCCCTGATACTAGCCAAATCGCAAAGTTAGACGAGGCACCCCAAGTTAACTAACTAAGTCTGACGATTATAAGTGTCATTCTTACAATATATGATTACTTGTCTAGGAATCAACCTATTTTCGTTAATGTATGTTTCCTTTTTCTATACAAAATACATTGCGGAAACGGTGTCCATTTCCGAACTTTTTTGACTAAATGTACAAATCTAAAAGCAAATGGATGCAGATATGGTGTTTTTGCTTATATCTAGAAATCGAATTACTTTCAGATTTCTAATGAGAAAAATCAACTTTTTTATTTTTATTATTATTTAAATAAATGATGGAATCAAAAAATATTAACAATCCATTATCAGTCTCGAGTTCTATTTGGATTTGCTGAAGCGTCTCACTACACTCTTGTTAAAAAGTGCATTTGTATGGCGCGAGTAGTAAATAAGAGATATAGAGTAATAAAAATAAAAAAGTTGATTTTTCTCATTAGAAATCTAAAAGTAATTCGATTTCTAGATATAAGCAAAAACAGCATATATTCATAAACAAAAAATTCCATTTGCTTTTAGATTTCTACATTTAGTCAAAAAAGTTCGGAAATGGACACCGTTTCCGCAATGTATTTTGTATAGAAAAAGGAAACATACATTAACGAAAATAATTCGATTCCTAGACAAGGAATCATATATTGTAAGGATGACACTTATAATCGTCAGACTTAGTTAGTTAACTTGGGGTGCCTCGTCTAACTTTGCGATTTGGCTAGTACCAGGCCCTTAAGTAGCACTGTTGGTGCAGATATACAAATTTGATTTATTAAATAAATCATTAACAATTATCAACTATCCTTGATGCATTTAAATTTAATATTAGTACTTGCATACTGTGTTTCCTGTATTCATTCTGTTTTAGTATCTTATATGTTGCTTGTAGTTGCATTAGGTTAAGGGCCTGGTACTAGCCAAATCGCAAAGTTAGACGAGGCACCCCAAGTAAACTAACTAAGTCTGACGATTATAAGTGTCATCCTTACAATATATGATTCCTTGTCTAGGAATCGAATGATTTTCGTTAATGTATGTTTCCTTTTTCTATACAAAATACATTGCGGAAACGGTGTCCATTTCCGAACTTTTTTGACTAAATGTAGAAATCTAAAAGCAAATGGAATTTTTTGTTTATGCATATATGCTGTTTTTGCTTATATCTAGAAATCGAATGACTTTCAGATTTCTAATGAGAAAAATCAACTTTTTTTATTTTTATTATTATTTAAATAAAAGATGGAATAAAAAAATATTAACAATTCATTATCAGTCTGTAGTTCTATTTGGATTTGCTGAAGCGTTTCACTACATATTATTACATTTGTTAAAAAGTGCATTTGTATGGCGCGAGTAGTTGGCTAGTCCTAGCGCCTTAACGAAATATGTTAATATTTTTATCAAGCTTGTACTGTGTTCATCTAAATTTTACACTGTCTCATTTATTAATTTTACACTACATTGTTCAGTTTCCTTAGCTTCACTATTTTATTTTAAACATATTGTTGAATCGTAGACATAAACTTTCTTAGCTGACTACCTATAACTGTGCACGCTGTGACCACTACCTGTAGGATGATTCGTTCGTTTTTTATACTGTAAATGTGTTTATGATTGTGTAATACGGATTTATCCTGTATGTGATCTATATTAATAAATAAATAAAATAAATAAATTTTACTTTGTATTCGATAGTTCCACGTCCTGGCTTCATTTGGTTTCTTGTAGCCTAGAACCACGCAAGTGCCCAACGGGTAAAGCCGCCATGTACGCAAGGTAAAACGTAAATAAGCTTAATAATCGCGGGGCTGAGGTATAGATGTAATTAATCCACATACGACAATGGACCGGAGCACGGAAAGCGCCAACTTTGACAGCTTCATGTAATAAAGACCGGAAGGAGTTAATCAGGATGACAGGCTTCTAGCTGAAGGCTTTGTAATTTGGAATGCTGACAATGAATATAACTTGATTGTGGAAATATTAATAAAATTGCTTTAATTTAATATAGCATACATATTAGATAGTTTTACTAGTTTTACATTTTAAGTTCAGTAATTTGAGACCAATATTTTGTCAAAATAATACCAGGAGGTTGGATATTTCAATTTTAGAAAATAAAATTGTATCGGCTGCCGAGCATTCTATTATATGCTATTTTGTGTTAATATGTTAATGTTTGCAAAACATTATTTGTATCATCGACTCAATGAGCATTCGGCGTCTTACTAAAACACGTACGTATTACTTAAAAACAAATTCACCTATTTCGGCTTTTTAATGTAATTACGTTTGATATACTACAATGCCTTCCCCATGCATTTGTTCAGACTTGTAACTTAGATGGATAATATGTGCTAAATGTATTAACAAAATTGTGTTTAGGTTTACAAGAAAGAGTGTTAAGACATAATTTATTTTTAAGTTTATTTATTAAGGAATATGAACATGAAAAAGAATTAGATTCCATTGAACATGCTATAATAAATGTGAGAATTAATAATCATAGAACATACAAAAACATGAAATCCAACTCAACTTAGAATAGCAAACCACCATTGAAGTAGTCGAACAATGCGCTAATGGACTAACACAAGGATTCAAGTTAATAAATTCCCTGCGACTGCCTGGCGCTGCTAGATTGGAAAGCGGTTTACTGAAAGCCTTGGCTTCCGGCCAATAGCAGTCTCTACACAACACCGAGATAAGCTGCCGAGAGGTTTATGAGGTAGTTTAGAGAAGTTATCAAAACAAATTATCATGCACAATGAAATGTAGCAGTGACGTAGCAAAATCTATCATCGGGTTAGACAGTGAAAGTAAGTAGTAAGAATGTTAAAAAGGAATCGAATTTCGCAGAGTGTTTGCCTGAGAAGTCAAACGCCATACAATACCACGAACCCATAGTGGTGTGTAGGTAAGTTTTTTTTTTGTCGAAGAAAAAAAAAAGGTAAGTAATTTTGCAGGTGAATTAGGCCTGCTGGCCATACCATGTAATACTGGTCTGGAACTCTACCCCGGTGGTGGTGCGAAAAGGACACGGTAAAAGTATGTATTTATTTAATTTATTTATTTCCTTGTACTTTACTTCCAAAAGTAAAAATTAGCCACGTTATTGACCGAAACTATTAATTTCATAATTAAGGTTTAGGCTCTAAACTTTAGACAAAAAAAAATTTTTAAGGGAATTTTTGCGCATTCAGCCTTTTCTTATGCATTTTTAAGAAACGTATGCACACAAGAGCAGTCACAGGCTAGGGTCAAGATCGCGGCGGAGTCCAGGCTGGGCACAAAGACGGTCGCCGCGCGACAGACAAAGGCGGTGCCCGGCGACATCTGAGCGCCGACCTGCCCCCACCGTTCGTTGCTCCCGAAACGCAGTCGCCGCTCGAATAGTGCGGACGAATGCGCCTACGTCAAAATATGCACCTGCCAAATGTTCCAGATGCTCATTTCTCACTTCACTATGCAGCACTATACTTACTACACACGCCTCTGCAAGCGGCGAAGCATGGGCTTTTCGGTGATACCCGGTTGCAAATAATATGCCGTGGAAATATGTAACCCTGAGTATGCACATACCCCTAAGTAAGCAGCCAAGCCCGCTTGATCATATTTGAAAAACCGGTCCAGCTCGATTCGGATGCGAAGAGTACACTATGGACAACATTTAACACAAAAAAATCACGTTTCTTGTATGGGCCCCCCGTTTATTTTTTATATTTTTTTTATTTGAACTATTTTTTGTTATAGCGGCAAAACGAATACACACTCTGTGCAAATTTCAGCTGCCTACCTAGTACGGTTAATGATGAGATGCAGCCCTGTGACAGACGGTTGGACCGCGAAGGCTTATTAATAGGGTTCCGTTGGTACCCTTTGGGCACGGAACCCTAAAATTTATGTTTTTAAATAAAGGAATATTTCCCTTCAGTTTTCTTCTATTTCTTGTATCTTGAATATTTAGGGTATTTTCTCTCCAGGTGGAGTTTTTTTTATGCGACCCGACATGGATGGGTAATACCACACAAACACCGTAATGATATTAGCCCAATAGACCACATTCCCGAAGGAATTAGGTGCCATGCCAGGACCTTCCCTTTATGAGCACGGCTACATTGAACTGGATGGAAAACACGGACAATTTTTCATTGCCGCTTCGACCATCTTTTCATCCAATGCGATGGTACCAACCCGGGCGGGCTTAAACCCTACCACCTAGTAGGGGAAGGGGACCTACAGTTTTACATGGATTCCGAACCATGGAGCAGCTCGCATTCGTGATGAAAATGCACTTATCGAACTCGGAAAGAGAAAGACAGTGGTGCAAGTCGGTATTGAACCCAGGTCTCTGGTACGCTAGGCCAGTCCCCGCGCCACTAGGCTACGAGCCTCTATACTAAAGGGTACCTAGAAACATTACCAACACCTTTGATAAGAACGACATGAATACCTTCGATGCGTGTCACTCTAGACGGGCACGGAATTTCCAGGTGCTAGCCTCCAAGTTACTACGGTTGGATTATGTATGAATGTTCAGAACTGTATCGATTTTCAATTGAGAAGCCTACAATATGTATGCTACACTTTAAGTAAGCCTAGATTATCTGCTCAGAAAACATTGATGTCGCCAAGGGCGCTGTAAATAATTTTATCAAATGGCCCTCGCACCCATGCATGTGTAGTACTCCGACTGGCAGACGAAAACAATAAGCAGACCCGTCCAGTAACTACATAAATGTGGAAGGACAATGAAAATATTAAACGATTTCAAACAAAGACATCGGTTGGGACAACGACCCGTGCCTCATGCAGAAATAGCAGTCGAGTGCAGTGAGCTACTAATCTCATCTCTACACCGCCACCAACCACTACACCAACGAGACCGCGCTCCAACTCAATTTACATACCGCCCAATCTTATTTCTATCTGAAGTGTTTCGTGCCGAGATATAGTAGGCGAAATAGAAAATATTTTGTATTGCCTAGAACAACGACTCATGGATTGGTCGGTCTCTTGTTCAGTTGTCAACGTCAAACCCATGTAAGTGCCCTGTGTTACCGCCGCCATATATCAATAAAGATGTGAGTGAATTTGAGTTATTTTAATCTATGTTTCCTTACTTTAGACACCATTTAAAATCAGTTTACAGTCTGCTGATCTATCCTTGAAGAGCTGTATTGATGAAAAATCACACAGACGCAATGCATGATGAACAATCAATGCAGCGCGCGAAGTGTAAATATTTGCACGATTCCCCTCACATCCCGCAAGTATCAGAAAACTACAGTCATCTAGTTCACTAATAATTTGAAAATGATTGATCCAATTTACTTTATAATTATTGGAATATTTGTGGCTGCAGATTTGTTTAATTAAGACCGAGAGAAATGGCAACAAAAAGAAAATGTTCATAAATTTTTCGAGCCTGTATACATTTTTGGAAAAAACAATCCTGCGAACAGCCCTTTGCTGCCTGCTAAATAGATAGCAAGTACTAATCAAAATGGAACAGTGGTTTACAAATGTCGCAGCCCTTCAACAATCCCATTTAAAATGTTTACATTGAAGCTAAAATTCGTTTGTCGAATGTGTTCCTTTCAAAAGTTATGAGATTTTAAAAATGCACGCAATATTACATTTTTATAGTTTTTGAATGAAATGGTCTTAGCTTCAAAGCTTATATTTTGCGTTAGAAAGTCGATGAAAAGTTAAATTTTGAGGCTCCGACTTAACATTACGAAATTATGACGTAAGTACGATTTAGTGTTTTGGAGTTAGGCTGTGTATACGAACATCATCATATTTAAGGAATGTGACATGTATGTTGTGACATGTATAATCGACCGTGAAGCAAGGACACATTATTTAAAGAAAGATCCCTGTAAAAAGAAGTACTTTACGAATATACATGTCATTTACATCCTTTACAGGGATATTTCTTCAATTAATGTGTCCTTGCTTCACGGTCGATTATACATACATACATGTCACATACCTTGGAATAAGAGACATGCTGAGTACGAAAAAAAGTTTATTTACTTATCATCATATTTAGTCCCAGCCTACCATTGTTTTGTCGGCTTTCCAAATAAAAAAACCATTTTCCAACCGTTCCTTGATCCAGAATGTCAAATATCACATAGAAAAAAAGTCTTGACTTTAGGGTTTTTACTAAAATATTTAATTATGATGGAAGTACGATTAAATAGGCGTGGCACCATGCTTCAGCTGGTTGGATGGTTTCCGAAGATTTGTGCGTCAATGAAGCAATAATTTCAATCTAAACACGAATAATTCATCCCCGACAACGTCGACATACATACAAACAAATAGTGCCAGAATTCAGCCGGGCGCAAAGCGTAATCTCGGCCGAATAAACGTCGCGTTCAAAGTAGCGTGAATATGTCCGCCGCGTGAAATATCGGTCGTACATTTGTCATGCGTCCGGGAAAAACCCGCATCCCTTCGCGCGGACAAGTTTTCACGGTCACTTTCTGGGAATTTCACTTTCGTCTGATTTATTTCGGCTCACGGGCGCGGCCGCCGCGCCGTGCGACGCTTGCGTTTCTTTGCTATGGGACAGCGTAGAAGCGACATTATTTATTGCAAAGTTTATTTCGGGGTACAATAGATTTTACTAAGAGGATGTTGTTAAAAAACATGTTTTTTCTAAGGAAATGTAAGTGAGGTAAAATGTTCAAATTAGTTGTAGCAATTTAAAGTAACTCGCTCAAAGGATACAATTTCCTTGCAACGCACGTTGGTCTGCACGTGTGTTAGTGAAATGGTTTAAGGTGGCCCAACCCGCTCATCTCCCCATACAAAAAGGGAAAGAAGATCACGCCTATATTTCTTGTCAGAGATCCAAAATTTTGCTCAAAATAGCTTTATTTGATTGAACTAGATGTCTGATAACCATTGGCATTGTAAAATTGTGTTTGGTTTCCAAGTTATAACGTCCGAAAGTTCGGATTTTTCGCGCGTTTTATAGAATAACTTTGGAGGTGGATTACGCAATGATAAAGTAATAACATCTTAAAAAGATTAGTCATCAGACATAGCTTATTTAATCAAGATTTATAATCTATTTGGTTTTTGTTCGATTTTTGACTACAGCGGTCGTGGTTTACTTTTAGCTATAAGTCGTTTTAAAATTAAAATTTTCGTAAATCTTATCAAATCGTACACTATGCACATTGTCTTTTTTGTGGACATGTTGCATCTTCCTCATCACGGAGCCTGTCTTATTCTTAGAAACAGAGAAGGTCCCAGAGCACAACAGCACGGTTTTGTACCGTGCCCGCAAATGAGTTGTGGCCACCGGGTTGGGCCACCTTAAGGCGCATATATCCCAGAGTTTAATCTTTATTTATAGTGGACGACAAGGTATTATAATGTAATAATTATATCAACTTTCTTTCTTCAAATGACGGCTTGCTTCAGGGTCGATTTTTCATGCATATCACATTTGGTTGAAAGCTGTAATATGCAGAGAGTAAAACGGTATTTTTTTTTTCAAAAGGTCCTCTAAGACATTCGAAAAGATTTTGTTAAATTAATGATATTATTCCGGGAGTGTACACAGAGCCCCGTACAACGCCAAGCATTACGTACACACAGCATCGATTGAGAGGGTTATTATTGGAAAAAAAAATAACTTAATTTATAATTCATTTATTGAGACAAATCACCGCGATCGTTTACCCAATTTTTTATTGCCAGCCGCTCGGATGCACGTCGAGGGGACGTCTGTGAACCGTGTAGCTTTCCGAGAGCGTTAAATATAGATGTACGGAAGCTCAAGGCGCAACTTTTTGCATGCGAGCAGCGGTGGCCTTGTCGGCTTTTTATATCGTGCTGCGGTGGAAAGTGAAAATCAGCCGCTATACGTGCGTAGACACTGCACGCGTCATCGCGTCTATACGGGATGCGACGGATATCACGTCCTTTGACAGCTCTGTTCGAGGCGCGTCAAAGCAGATGGCGCCACAGTCGTTCGTAGTTATTTCTGTTCTAACTCCTCAAACATAGGAAGTTACAAACTTTAGCCGCAGTGGCGAGCGCATTATTCGGTTATGTATTAAATCTCATTAAACAATTACTAAAACGAGCTGGAATTGCTTACATAATTTTGATATGTGCAAACATTTTTCATTACAACTAGCAACTTTTTACACTATAATGGACTAACAAATGATAGGTTTTTTTACAAAGTTTTGTATGAGATTAAACACATAACGGCGTAGTGTGCTCGCCTATATAGTTATAGTTAGTTGCTTCCTATTTTTGGGGAGTTATAGTAGAAATAGCGTGGCACCATCTACATGGACACAGTACCTCTTAAGATCCTACATTTTAAAATTAAAACACCATTATTTACCCAAAAATATGTCGCAAAGCGACCCTCAGAAGCCTGTTTCTGTTTCATCTAAGGTTTCTGTGATGAATGAAAACGATATACTTTTTGAGCAAAATTATTTTTTATTTTTCAAGTTTATTTTCGCTACTCCAGCGTTGCTAAGCGACGCGATTTTTTTAAATATATATCTTTAAAATGTGCGAAGGCAGAAGGCCTGTTACAGTTTCCTGCATCAAAACATGTCCGATTTTATATTTATTTTTTTAATATATTTTAAATACTAATAGCTAGCTACGTTTTTATGTTTGCATAAATATTTTTTTCTCGTAACTCGTAGAATTACCGCTTTTTAATTTTTTAAGTCCTACAACAAAATGTGTGCTACATTTTTTGCTCCAAATATGCCTTGGAATACCTGGTTAACGTTTGGACCATACCTCCGTTTACACCTGACATGTGTATAAGTATCGCAAATTTATTACAGAGTGATTACTAAAAGTAGAAATCTCACCTGTATTCGTGCCCCATTGAGAACAGGACTCGGCAAGAATTAGGGAACTATATTAGTTAGGCGGAGGGTGCCGCGTGTAGCACACGGAACCCGTAAATTCTCATACCCGTAAATCTCGAGGATCCGTAAATTCTACTGGACGCGTCGGATGAAATGAAGAAAGGCAACGAAAGTGTCCTGCTAAGATCTAACGGTTCGATTGGAACGGATATGACAATTACGGAGACTTCAATATAAATCAGTTAGGATTCGTGGAATCGTAGGAAATCAACGAATATAATATCCATTCATAATCGACCGTGTGAAGAAAGGACATGTCAAAAAGCTATCTTATAAAGTATAAAGTACTACTGTAATTGTATCGGTGGTCATACAGAGGAATTTAGGGCCAGGAGCCCTAAATACAGCGAAGGAAGATTGTTAATCAGTTGCGAGGATTTTGTTTTTCATTTATTTTACTGTTTTGTGTTCCCAGTGACCATGCCCGCATGTTCCGAAAGTGTAAAGTTTATAAAAAGTTTATTGAAAACTTCAAACAAAAAGTAAGTTGTGGCCAAATCAATTTCGGAATTTTAAGTTCATTGGTTTTGTTGTAATCAAATACCGGGTTTTACCAGACTTTCTCCTGGAATCTCATTTCTAATCCCAATGTTCACCGCTTAGGTAATTAAGCACCATAGTAAGAGCCTATAATTGGTTGCAAGTCCAGCTTTACGATGATATAAACTATAAGAAACCCCATTGAAATCGGGTAAGTGGTTCTCAAGTTATTATTATTATTCAGAAAGAGAGGGGGACACCAGGGTTGGCTTCTATAAGAGTTCGTAATTTGTGATAATGTAGTGATCGTCAAATTATGCTATCCGAGTCCTAGGCTGCTATAAATAGTGAACTGAAACTAAGACTAACAGACAGTAATACTGCGTCAAAAGTGTTATTTCGACCATAATATGTCAAAGAGACGTAAGAAAGAACTACTTTTCATTAGTTTTAGTTTAAGTTACGACTATTTATCTCAGCCCTAGCGCCCTAGTCCTTGTCCACGGAAGGAAATGGATAATATAATTTAGATGAACTTATCAATTAGATTAGGACTGGACCACCCTATGTACTGGTGTTCGTAGCCGCGCCGACGACGGGAGCACCGGTCAGACGGTCATTATTCTTTAATCAAGTCGGCTATAAAGTGTGTAGCTGGCAGCTCTCCAGGCGGGATCGATCGGGTGCTCTGCCCGCGCCATCGCCCCCGCTTCCGCGACATCGGTGCAACATGCATATACATACGCACTCACACACACACGTATTGTAGGAACAGTAGACATATTTTGTCTACTGTCACGGCAGTAGCTTAACTAAGACGATATTTAAGATAAAAACTGGCCAAGTGCGAGTCGGACTCGCACACGAAGGGTTCCGTACCATCGTACTTTCTGACGTTTCTCGTATGGGGTTATTTTAATTTAATTTAAAACCCTGTGACAGACGGACGAACGCGGCCGACAGCTAAGGCTTATCAATAGGGTCCCGTTGGCACCCTTTGGGTACGGAAACCTAACAACTTCGGTCTATCTAGTGTCAGGGTTGTCACTCAAAAGTGTTGGTTGAGTAATAATGAGGTGAGGTGGGATATGGAATAGGGTGAGTGGTATTCTTATGTTCCGTCAAGAAATTTAAAAGGTATCATATAAAAAAAAATCCTAATATAAATATGATGACAAATTTGGAAAAAGTGGCCGCCATCACCACTACTATATAGGGTCAGGAACGAATGTTTTTAAATTCAATATCTTAGGGTGTCAGAATTGGAAAAAGATGTCGCCATTTTAAACGTTTTCACAGGTCCGAATGCTTTCAAAACAGATATCGGAGGGTCACTGTGACCGGAAAAAAAAATGATGTCAATTTCGAAAAAAGAGGTCGCCATATTCTGGCGTATTAAGTAAGATATTTTCGGAAAATCCCAACGATTCAGGACATTTGTTTAGCTTAATTTGGCGACTTATCTTCTATTATATTTTGCAACGTTGACATATTTTACGTAGACAACACATGATCCACGATCTAACAAGATTAAATTGTGTGCTTTATGACACCATGTTGGAAATCAACCAAATCCATAAGAAGACAAAGGGAAACGGTAGTACAGGATGCTTTGAAATAATTAAGAATACAATCTCTCCACCAGTCATGGGTCGCATGTACCTTGTAAATATTCCCCAAATATCGATGAAAGGACGCTATTTAAGAAACATCAATACGAAACCATGAAAACCTTAATTCACATCAAATAAGCACGGTCCTATTATGGCCTGAAAAATATTTCAAGATCAAAGCAAAAAAATACTTTAGTAAGTCCATTATCCTGTCCGTTAAAAAACATTTTAATAATCCCGGCCGTCAATAAACGGACGGCTTTGTGACGAATTTACGTACTTCACAGGCCTTGGCTTGGCGAGATTCGCACATGAGAAAATCTACGTTACTAGCCAACATTGTGAGGTCTGGGTTTCTGACCGGACGTCGAGTACCTAAGTTAGAACGGTGTAAATGATTGTTTTTGATCCAACGGGGAGAAGATGTGTGACGATCGATAAAACGAGAGTAAAAATAACATAAGATAGTGTTTTATTTATTTAATTTTGAATCGTAAAAGATTTACCGAATATTTAAAAATGCCATGTGGTGATATAACGTGAAAACGGCAGGCCAACGGGAAAAGCAAGCAAGTTGAGATCGAGATAAAACAAAAGGACAATGGGGGGGGGGGGGGGGGGAACAAAAAACTTATTGTATATGTCGCCTTAGAAACGTCTAAATGTTATTCCTATCAAGTTTTATTCACGAGTTTTTAGATGAAATATGTACTCCATGATGCAATTCGAATATGGTTTGGAGAAAAAGAAGAGCTTTTGTTTCTCTTCCAACAAATATGACCAGCACAAAGTTTGAAATGAAATGTTAGAGGTTATGTTATTGTGATATTTTCTATCTCACGAGTTCATTTGATTCGCGTAATTTTGAACTATTTATTTTCTGAATAATATCGAGGAAATTGAGTCATTTCAATTACAATCAATCAAGTCAATACAATTTTCAAATATATTCTGTTTTAATTTGTATTGTATCTGAAAGCTTTGACAAATCTTTTAGGGTAGGTCGCCTCGACGCCACCTTTCGTGAACATTTTCAGACGTAAAAGCGCCCATGTCATCGTGTGCATAAAACACCATTCAAGGAGCTGCATAGTGCACCAGAGCATCAGCATTTGGATATAACTGTGAATTTTAATATTCTGGACGGAAAAAAATATGTAAACCAGTGAAGTTTCTTTGTTCGTTGCTCGAATCCGCCGATCGCACTTTGCGACTAACCAGGTTAGGTTAGTCGCAAAGTTAGGTAGTGTAGTTTGACTATTAAAAGTTTAAAGAAATGAAAATAACTGAAGTAACGCCATCCCTCCGTTTCCTTTATACTATCGCTCAACGCGCAATAGGCAGGACATGCACACATCCATTGTAGACATTCCTCGAATCAGAACCAATCGATCATGTAAATAATTTGTTTATAGGGTTGTAAAACTGTGTAATGCGATCCCTGCCGAGCAAAACCATTTTTTTTATGTTACTGATTTAGATCCGACCGTCATGATATCAGCCCAACACACCGCGTTCCCAAAGGAATTAAGGTTTCATACCAAGACCATTGAACTGGGTGGAAAAGCCGGACATTTACGTTTTCGCAGTCCCTGTGAAACCAATGGGTATCGTTGGACAGTTTTGAGGGCCTGGCGCAGGCCATGTCACGCTATACATAAAGCATACCTGTTTATTCAACCGAAAACCGTGCGTGAGCGCAGAGCGGCGATTCGCAAGGATTCGCAAAGCCGTCCGGCGCGCAGAGTGTACGCACGGCTCGGCCGCGGCGGTGGCGGGGAGATGAGTTTATTTCGAGCGCGGAAACTGGGTTGAGTCAATAGGACGCGCGGGTAATTATGGATGACATACATCCCCTGTGCACCGCGCACGAGTACCGAGCCGACATCGGCACCGCTTTATACATCCTGTTCCTGCCGGAGCGTCTGGGGAGCGGCCTTTTCAATTGACTTGCGGTGCGGTTGCGATAACAAAACATAACTAAGGGGTTTGAGGGGTTGCCATGGTACATGAACTCGCCCAGTGAACAGGCAAGTGAGTGATTAAATCTGACCTTCAGTCTCATTTAAAAACTCCTGGACAAGGGTGTACTTTTTAGGGTTCCGTACCCAAAGGGTACCAACGAACTAAGCCAATGACTGAGCCTCCGCTGTCCGTCCGTCCGTCTGTCCGTCCGTCACAGGGCTGTATCTCATGAACCGTAATAGGTAGGCAGCTGACATTTTCGAAAAGTGTGTATTTAGCCCATACAGAAAACGTGTTTTTTTGTGTTTAATCTTGTACTGTGGTACGGAACCCTTCGTGTGCGAGTCCGACTCGCACTTGGCCGGTTTTTTATAATTATTGATTAGCTCTAATTTTGCATCAATGGTGTATTTTCATTTTTTTTTTTTTTTTTTATGCGACCTGACATGGATGGCTAATACCACACAACTACCGTTATGATATTAGCCCAATACACCACATTCCCGAAGGAATTAGGTGCCATGCCAGGACCTTCCCTTTATGAGCACGGCTACATTGAACTGGATGGAAAACACGGACAATTTTTCATTGCCGCTTCGACCATCTTTTCATCCAATGCGATGGTACCAACCCGGGCGGGCTTAAACCCTACCACCTAGTAGGGGAAGGGGACCTACAGTTTTACATGGATTCCGAACCATGGAGCAGCTCGCATTCGTGACGAAATGCACTTATCGAACTCTGAAAGAGAAAGACAGTGGTGCAAGTTGGTATTGAACCCGGGCCTCTGGTACGCTAGGCCAGTCCCCGCGTCACTAGGCTACGAGCCGCTCATAAAACTTTGTGTTTTGTATTTATAATTTTTATTTACCTAAATTAAAATTAATATGTCTTTTTTTATTTTTACTTAAAAATAAAAATAGACATTTATTATTTAGTTTATTTTGCGCTTATCACTTTCGTTTGGTTTTCTTGCTGGTCATAAGTACACGACGCACGTGAGTGTTCGTAAAAGAAGAATTATATTATTTAACTAACATTCATTTTGTATGCCGAAATGTTTGACGTTACTAGTGAGACGTTAGGCAGATAAGAATCGATTTTTAGGATAAAATACGTCATGTTCGTCCATGTTTGGCAGCTTAAGGTGGCCCAACCCGCGGGCCTAACTCATTCGCGGGCACGGTACAAAACCGTACTGTTGCGCTCTGGGACCTTCACTGTTTCAAAGAATAAGACAGGTTCCGTGATGAGGAAGATGCAACATGTCCACAAAAAAGACAATGTGCATAGTGTATGATTTGGTAAGATTTACGAAAATTTTAATTTCAAAACAACTTATAGTAAACCACGACCGTTGTAGTCAAAAATCTAACAAAAACCAAATAGATTATAAATCTTGATTAAATAAGCTATGTCTGATGACTAATCTTTTTAAGATGTTCTTACTTTATAATTGCGTAATCCACCTCCAAAGTTATTGTATAAAACGCGCAAAAAATTCAAACTTTCGGACCTTATAATTTAGAAACCAAACACAATTTTACAATGCCAATGGTCATCAGACATCTAGTTCGATCAAATAAAGCTATTTTGAGCAAAATTGTGTATCTCTGACAAGAAATATGGGCGTGATCTTCTTTCCCCTTTTGTATGGGGAGATGAGCGGGATGGGCCACCTTAAAGCTGCAGCTGTGTCAAAGAATAAGTAATAGTGGTTGTGTCTGCCTTCTGTATGATAAAAACTAAACGTTGGCAATGAAAACTTCATGGCAACGATACGGTTGCATCGCTCGATATGCATGCAAGTGGTTGACGTCAACCACTGAAGATAAAGGAAGGAAAAGTGGCATTCGGGAGATATCACCGTATGGTTAAAGTGACCATATCATTGCATGGGAATCTGACGGCGCGTCGCGTCGTTTGCCACAAATATGGAAAACATCGCAACCGCGCGCAAATTTGCTCTAAAAACCGGCCAAGTGCTAGTCGGACTCGCACACAAAGTGTTCCGCACCATAGTACAAGATTTAGATTTTTTATAATTTTTTTATTTTACCTATTTGTTGTTATAGCGGCAAAATAAATACATACTGAAAATTTCAGCTATTACGCTAATTTACCTATTACGGTTCATGAGACACAGACCTGTGACAGACGGAAGGACGGACGGACGGACGGACGGACAGCGGATAGCGTTCCGTTTTCACCCTCTGTGTACGGAACCCTAAAAATGTGTGCGTCAAGTCAACTCCCACACTCACAATGCCTCCAATACGTCTGTGAGTATGTTTGCATGTGGCATGCACGTTTAAGTTAGGCTAGAAGGTTTTTAAAAATTTGAGACAGCCCAGGATAGTAGGCGCGCCAGATGCCACACCTCCTTCCTTCTTATCAATGACGTCAACAGAAGGATCACTTCAGAAGGATCGCATCGCGGCATTCACCTGGTCCACTGCCGGCATTCTCATACTTGGACTTGAGCTTGGCGGCGGTGGCGCGCGCGTCCGAGCGCACCGCGTCGAGCTGCCGCTGCGGCGGCGTCGGCGTCGGCGTCGCGGCGAAGCGCGCGCGGAACGAGAGCGTCGCGGTCGCCGAGTAGTCGGTCGCCGCGGACGCGAGCGAGGTGCGGTAGCGGCGGCGGTACATGGCGCGTGCGAGCAGGCCGGCGGTGCGACGAGGACTGCCCGGCGGGAAGGCGGGAAAGCCGCCGACGCGCGCGCAGCTCTCCGGGCGCGGAGCGAACGAACCCACCCGGCGCCTGCGCGGTTGTTGAACTTCGGCAGGGGACGGAGTCCAAAACATCCAAACATTGGCCAAACTGACTATTTAGCGGCTCGTAGCCTAGTGGTGCGGGGACTGGCCTAGCGTACCAGGGGCCTGGGTTCAATTCCGACATGCACCACTGTCTTTCTCTTTCCGAGTTCGATAAGTTCATTTCGTCACGAATGCGAGCTGCTCCATGGTTCAGAATCCATGTAAAACTGTAGGTCCCCTTCCCCTACTAGGTGGTAGGGTTTCAGCCAGCCCGATTTGCTACCATCGCATTGGATGAAAAGATGGTCGAAGCGGCAATGAAAAATTGTCCGTGTTTTCCATCCAGTTCAATGTAGCCGTGCTCATAAAGGGAAGGTCCTGGAATGGCACGTAATTCCTTCAGGAATGTGGTGTATTGGGCTAATATCATAACGCTAGTTGTGTGGTCGCATCAATGTCAGGTCGCATAAAAAAAAACTGTCTGACACAATATTCCTCAATACAGTCCCAACCCATTTAAATTACAATCATCAGGTCGACGCACTCAGGCTGGGGGGAACGACCAAATCATCCCGCGTCAGGCAACGTTCCATCTTTACCAGGCCGAAATCTACTTAGCTTTGCACAAAATAAATAGGCTCGCAATATCTTCTTGGCCGCCGCGAGTCAGAGAAGCCCCTTTTCAGAGCTAAGAACGATAGCTCCAAAAAAGACTCCCCAAAAGTTAAACTGACAATGAACATCGTAACATGTAATCGAGCGATTAACACTTTTATGAACCCACTTTCACATGAAAGATAACAACTTATGAGGTATAATAATATCCCTAAGGTATTTTTCTGCAAGCGAGATTTCAACCCACTTTCGCCATTTGCTTTAATTCGATTTTCGCGTCAAAATCACGGTTAATATCGATACATTTTGCGATTTTCGCGTCAATAAGGCTATGATCGCGTCAATCACTGTCGATATACGTTAAACTGTAGGTCCTTACTTACTAGGTGGTAAGGTTAATCCCGCCCGGGTTAGTACCATCGCATTGGATGAACGATGGTCGAAGCAGCAATGAAAATTGTCCATGTTTTCCATCCAGTTCAATGTACCCGTGCAATATAAGGAAGGTCCTGCCTGGCATGGCACCTAGTTCCCTTTTGGTGTGTTGGTCTAATACCATGACAGAAGGTGTGGTATTAGCCATCCATGTCCAGTCACATAAAAAAAAACCCATTGCAATAAGGCTATTTGAACTGTTCCTAAAAAAGGTTATGATGGCGTAAGTAGTGATCGTACCGTATGGCGGCCTGTCATCTTCAGGAACTCCTGGGAAGTGGCGTGTTCGTACGCATGCATCTACGCGTCGGCGAAAAGCGGTTGAAAAGAGGTTGAAGCTAAAGAAATCAGAGCTATCAATGTTATGAGAATAATAACGTTATTGTAGGAAGTGACGTCTGACGTCTTCCATACTGTGGATAAAACATAATGTGTTAAATCATACGTTGACGTTGATTTTAATATTGTGTCCTTTCATGCACTCGGCCCTAAGTGTGGAGTGCCAATCTCTGATTATTGAATATTTTAAATGTAAAATATATCTTTTTTTTTTCACCTGAAGAAGAAAGAAGATAGATCTATAATAACCATGCATACTAATATTATAAATATTAAAGTAACTCTTTCTGTCTGTGACGTTTTCACGCCTAAACCGCAGAAGCAATTTTGATGAATTTCGGTACAGAGCTAGTCTGAACCTTGGAGAAGTACATAGGATACCTTTTTAACCGACTTCAAAAAAGGAGGAGGTTATCAATTCGTCTGTATGTTTTCTTTTTTATGTTTGTTACCTCATAACTTTTGCCTGGATGAACCCATTTTGATGATTATTTTTTTAAATGAAAGCTAGTGCTTCCCAAGTGGTCCCATTTTAATTTGGTTAAGTTCTGACAATGATATCCATGAGAAAATCATGTAAGTCTTAAATTTGTATTAAGATTGCGCGACAAATGGACGAATAACTCATATAACGCCAACCGATTTCGGTGATTCTTTTTTTATTAGAAAGGACGTGTACAAATTAGTAAGTGTATTTAAGATTCACTAAAAATAAACAAATAAAAAAAAATTAACAAAAAAATAACCGACTTCAAAGAAAAAGCACTAAAAAGTAAAAAATAATTGCCATTTTTGTAGTTACGATTTTTGTTATTTTTTGAGTCGGTGTCAGCCAAGGTACCCAAGGTTCTCTTGATTGGCGCAGCGCGTGCCCGGCTGACGCCGACTCAAAAATTAACAAAAATCGTAACTACAAAAATGGCAATTATTTTTTTACTTTTTAGTGCTTTTTCTTTGAAGTCGGTTATTTTTTTTTGTTAATTTTTTTTTTACCGAAAAACTCGAAGGGGGTGAAATAGGGTATGGAAGTTCGTATGGGGAACTCATATATACTGTATACATAATATACAGGAAATAATTCGGTCTGACATCAGTCCAAAACGACATTGACCAGAGCGGAGCCGGGTACCTCAGCTAGTAAACTATAATACTAACCAGATATTGTGCATTCTAGCTTAGCCTTCGCCTAGAAGACCACATATTTGAGGTTTTGTTTTATTAATTAAGCTTGACCTTACTTCGCGCCTAAATAGGTACTTCTGAAGTATGTATTCATAACATGAAGTGCATATAACATTTGCTAGAATATAGCGCACCATTGGGAGGATATATCTATGTAATATGTACGATATGGATAATAAATTAGGCTTTATGAACCATTAAGCGCTTCGCATTCACCCTTTCAGTAACGTTACGCAATAATTTAAACCGTCCGTAAAGAGCTCATTACTTTCAGTCGTTTCTCGTAATAGGTGCCCAATGAGAGCAGGCATGGCATAATGGTCACGGGGGAAATAGACAATTTATCGGATGATCAAATCTTTCGAATAAATAAATCTCAAACACCCAACATTTTTTCTTAGGGATAAATATTGTAAAATAAATCACAACTGACCTATACTACAACAGCTACAGGTTATTATGCAGTTTGAGGGCTTTTGCGAAAAATTCTGGGAACATTTTTTTCCCCCTATGAAGCTGTTTATTGTATCATAACAAATCATATTTCTTGGGGGGAGGCAAACATATCCCATAAATTCCCATAAGCGTTTGCAACCGACATGCGCCATCCTAACATGGACCAGTTAGGTTATGTTTTAAATAAGTAATTTTAAATTTTAGGTAAATTATCCTTTGGTTATTTTTTTTAGAGCACGAAAATCCTTTAGTAGGTATTATAATATTTTTTTTATTTTTAATTTTTTCCTCCCCCCATAGAATATCACTTGTTGCAATCAGAGCAACACGATTCCAAAAAAAAAAAACCAATCGTTTTTTGCAAAACTCCTCGATCTATTGAATTTCCAGGCACCTGTATATTATTCGATGTACTGAACCAACTTCTATTTTTCCATTTTTCGTAAGAAAAATGCCATAGAGAAGGTTTTTGTTTTTTACTTTGTTTGATCAAATCGGAGAGTATAAATGTAATTTTGATATTTAAGTTCTGATGCAAAAGCTTGCATTTAAAAATATATATAAAAACCGATCAAGTGCGAGTCGGACTCGCACACGAAGGGTTCCGTACCTTCGTACAAGATTTAACATAAAAAATCATGTTTTTTGTATGCAGTCGTAAAATTAAATTTACCTATTTGTTGTTATAGCGGCAAAATAAATACACACTCTGTAAAAATGTCAGTTTCTAAAAATACATACAAAAAATATAACGAGCAAGCTGTCTTGAGTTCCATTTGGACTTACTGAGCTGAGTTTCACAAAATAGGTACATACTTATTATAACATTTGTATGGCGCTACAAGTTGACTAGCCCTAGCCCCTTATTGGCCTATGACCTTAGATGAATAAGAAAGGGGTAGATACGGTACCTTCATAGTCAAAGATGGGACAAAAATGTTTCGCCCGCACACTTTTGCATGGTAAAATATTTGTAGGAATGTTATTCCTGTGCTTGACGTGGTATAGAGTCCAGGGAGCCAAGCAGGTGTTTAGCTGAGCAGTCCCACAAATGCGAACAATACTCCACGCAAGACCTTATCACCACCTTGTAAAGGAGCAGTTTTTGGTCATTACATTGCATTAAAAAAAAATATTGGTCAAAGCGAAAATAAAAAGTATATAATATAAACACACAATGTTAGAAAGGTCCTGAGATGACACCAATGAAATGTATAGCATAATTTCATTACAGTTTGGCCATCATTGTATAGGTATATAAAAAAATACCTTGAGTATTTATGTCGGTTTTAAGTTAAAAAAAAATCTCAAGGCAACATAACACAATCAGTACATATTTTTTACTGTCAGGCAAACTTATTTGACTGTGCACGATATCACATTGTCGCCGATTCGCGACCGCGAGTGTCTCCACTCACACCTACCACACTTGCGTAACAAATCGAAGAATGAAGCCAAACACTCAAGGTTTCACCAATGACAGACTTCATTACAGGATTTATGTTAGCTTACAGTTAACTCAACTGGAGAATGGGCGAAAAGCAAATGCTTGGCAAATTTTAAATGTAGTTGTGGATAACATAAAACAATAATATAGTTCAATAATGGAAGCAAAAAAACTACATCAAAGATTTTAGAAACTAATCTTTAGTTCGAGTTCATTAGTTCTTCTCCAACCCTATTATGTACCCAAAATTATGTACCAGCTATTAGTTCAGCAATGGTACATAATTTTGAAGTTCACTTTCACCGGAGACTCGCTTGTTTTTGTAATTAGCAGTCACCTGCTCCGGAAAATAGTTTTTTCTTGAAATTTGTTTTCACCTGTGATTCACACTTTTACCATTTAGCGGATTAGCTACTCGCTACAGCAATTTCAAGATTAGCTCTAGTCGGCTAGAGTCGCATACATTTATGTAAACTTCTTTTAAAAAATCTTTGTAAAAACATCAACTTGTTTTTTTTATGCGACCTGACATGGATGGCTAATACCACACAACTACCGTTATGATATTAGCCCAATACACCACATTCCCGAAGGAATTTGGTGCCATGCCAGGACCTTCCCATTATGAGCACGGCTACATTGAGCTGGATGAAAAACACGGACAATTTTTCATTGCCGCTTCGACCATCTTTTCATCCAATACGATGGTACCAACCCGGGCGGGCTTAAACCCTACCACCTAGTAGGGGAAGGGGACCTACAGTTTTACATGGATTCCGAACCATGGAGCAGCTCGCATTCGTGACGAAATGCACTTATCGAACTCGGAAAGAGAAAGAAAGTGGTGCATGTCGGTATTGAACCCAGGCCTCGGGTACGCTAGGCCAGTCCCCGCGCCACTAGGCTACGAGCTGCTCTGAGACGAATAAATGTGTGTGGTAGTTTCTTTTATTTGTTGTGTGGATATAACTGTGGTTTTGCACAAAAAAATATACTAAGTACAAGCCACTCATACCGATGATACCGGAGTTCTCGCCTGACAAACTAATCCTAAAGTCGCCGTCCAGATACCTCAAGCCCGTAATGTCAGATACCCAAACACAGGACAGCTTAATCATCATCGCCATAAAAATGTTTACGTTGCCGTTTATGCCGATTCCACGTTTTCATACAAATTTGGTAGTCCGAGTTTGATTTTGGCATCGTAAAGAAATAAAACCACAGAATAAGTAGTAAAATTTTCATGGGGTTTGACAATTTTACCTAACTTCAAAGTTCCGTAAACATCAATTTAGGGGAAAAGTCTGACTAGGGGTTCAGGTCATTCTTATATTTATTGCACTACATCAGCCACTTTTTTTTTAGGTGTACTAAGGGTTTTTCATCGCCTACAGCAGACAGTCAAAAAATCAAAATTTACAAGATACATTTTAATCAAAAGTTGATCCCGTGGAGTTTAATTTCAAATCAATCATCAAGTCGTGGGCGTCCGGCATATAAAGTTGCAACCCTGGCTCGTGCCCCTGTTGCCAGGCCCTAGTTACGTGTAGTGTTAGATTTCTATGATGTACAAACAAAACATGAGCGGCTGACAGGCGTTGTACAACTACGAGGTTGATTAGGTTTTTAAAGTAGCTGTTTAAAGGATTTTATGTGGTAGACCAGGGCTACAGGCTGAAATGCTAATGCGATTTGGCTTTTTCTAGCGAAATTCCTAACACGTGCATTTTGATACGATACGGATTTATATTTTCGAACAACTACCTAACTATATGGTTTTCCATATCCTAATATAATTGACTGCTGTACTTACCATTTAGGGACCAGATGTGCGAGGGCAGGGAGTGCGCAGCGTAGACCCGGCCCAGCGCCAGAGCGGCCGCCGGTGCCGCGGCAGCCTCTTCCGCCTCGCTGGAGTCGGTTTCGGGGCTGGCGCCGACGGACACATCGTAGCTCGCTGAATTGGCCGGTATTGCGATGGCCTCGTGAGAAGCCTGTAGGTCCGGCACGGAGGAAAGCGAGCGCGCGCGCTGCCGGTCGCTTACGGAGGTCGCCACACCCGGCAGCGCGCGTAGCAGTCCAAAACCGAGCCCAGTGCCGCCTCCACTAGATACCATTTCGGAGCTCGAACCGGTCGAGAAAGTGCGCGCGCGCGGACTTTGGCTCCCGTTAGCGGTACTCGGCTTGGCGCCCATCGTCACAACCGTGCCGTTCACAAAATCAAAATCGGGTGCTCACATGCACGTCCGGAAGAGCGCTCCACATCTTTCAGGTTCAGTCCACACAACACTTGAGCGAGGCCCTCACAATAGAAACTGCGCGGTACACTGCACGACTATCAGCACGACTGCGACTAGTAATAGGTTGGACAAATAGATAGGCGGCAATTGGTAAACAACCCTACGGATATTCTGTGCCCAGCTGAGAGCGTACCCTTGAGTATGCAGCCTTCCGCAGCCGCAGCTCGTCCCTTCGCCCTGCAAAATTTTGACAGCTGATCGAACCAGCGACGATTGTAGTGTCAGTCCATATGTCCTTCGCCATTATATCCTTCCCCGTCATCTTCCTCACCAGTATCGTCCATTATCCTGAGCTCCAATATCTCCGACTCCAGCGATAAACGTGCGACATGCGAGCACCGAAATATTGCCGCATGCGATCCACAGAATTCGTCAAAACTGGACTGAAGACAATCTGATTCTTACAGAGTTTCACTTTCTATAAGATTTTGCAGAAAGAAGCGGTGACATGAAACCATTATACCAAAGACGTTAACACAGATCGTGTTTTATTTTGTTAATTTTTACATTTTTTTTTGGGTTAGATCGAGATTTTTGTTTATATTTATACATTGACCAAGAGAATAAGTTGGAATACGGTTATGATCTCAAATGAAAAAACAACAAACACAATCTGCTTTACGAGAAATCTATAGGACCACCGCTAATACCTCTCTCCTGTCGTCACCCCATCCAAGCGTTATAACTTAGAATATAGTATAACACGCATGGACCTAACCCCTCTCCACCGCTTCCTAGCAGCCGTCTTTCGTTTAACTCTTTTGTTAGAGAAAAGACGCTGCTGAGGCACTCGGACGCAACTGTTCCCATCAAGCGATTATATTTTTTTGTGACGCTTAAAAATCTTAGGCCCGCCATTAGATCAGTTTTACTATAATAAAAACGATGTTTATGTTCCATAACACCCAGATGTGGAACCGGTTTTGTCCAGCGTATTAAGGTTAATACGCCCACTCTGAATACGGCTGTATATTACTTGTAAATTGCATTCATAAAATCATTTAATACATAAAAAGATATTCAAGTACAATTTTCATTGAAGTGCTTTCTTTCCAAAGAGCCATTTTTAAACACTATCCGATCTTGCCGAACCACATGGGAACCGAACGACCGGTGTAGCGTTCATGATCATGCGTGCTCAGTAGTCGTGGGACGAGAAATGACAAAAGGGTTCGTATAACTGTTACTAGTGTAAAATCGAAGTATTCATTTTACGCCGAGCAGTATGGCCGCTACAAATTTCTTGTAGCGCACTGGATCGCGCACGCGGCGCGCCAACGAAAGCCCGTAGGTTGCGAGCCGTCTAGACGCAACGACCCGCCAGCCGCAACTATCTCGCTCGCGCAATAGTGGGCGGCAGTATCTGTAACGGTTGAGGCTTGGAGCCGGCGGCGACTCTCGTAACTGGAGTTACGAGTAATAGTTAGTAATACTAATAATTACTTCGTTTCGGCTTGTAGCCGGCGACTCTTTACCGCCGGTTACCGCCGAAACTGTAATGCGCGCGCGCAGTGCGCACTGTAGTCGAAGAGGGGGTACATTGTTATCGACCGCCTTTGTGGTCTGCTTACAGAAAAAGTCCAACGATTAGTATTTCTAAATGCTAATAGGCATATTCAATAAATGATAATGATGTTTATTTATCATTTGTGTTATCATTTTTCTGGGGATTATTTTGTCGAGGATAAAATGTTTTGTCTGACTTTTGTTGAGAATACAGGTCACTGCACTCGAGACAAAAAAAAAGGAAGAAGGGAGAGGGAGTTTTTTTTTTCATTTCTTTTTGCAACAGTTTCCACAAACGGCTATCGGCATCAGCAATAACAGTTACTAACGTTTTCGAAGACCAGTGGAAACGTCCACGACTAGTAGTCGTGGGACGAGAAATGAGAAATGGGTTTGTATAACTGTTACTAGTGTAAAAACGAAGTATTCATTTTACGCCGAGCAGTATGGCCGCTACAAATTTCTTGTAGCGCACTGGATCGCGCACGCGGCGCGCGAACGAAAGCACGTAGGTTGCGAGACGTCTATAGTCGAGCCGTTCTAAGAAGCGTTTTTTGACATATGGGGGATAGGGAAGGGTAAAAACCAGAGTTTTACTTTTATATCGATAACATTTCAATAAGGAAAAGCAAAAATCTAATAATAGGCAATCTTCTCTAAAATAAAACACATTCATACAGATGGACAGGTGATTATCTGATATCGGAAGGTGTTTCGTAACCTAAATACAAGATCTTTTGCACATATACAGCTTTCAACGGAATAATTTTCCAAACATTAACCATTGTATATTTGGAGTAAAAAATTTTAATAACATTTTGCTGTACACCTTAAAAGGCGCCTCTTCCACATACATTTTCGTGAGTAGTAATTGACAACTTATGTGGTGAGCACCACTTTTTTAGTCGAAAAACAGTATTGAGGACCGAAAAAAGGAAAACATAACCACCCAAAATGAAAAAAAAGGGCGACGTACAAATATCGTGAATCTAAGCCGATTGTTATTATTCTATTTCACATAAGATTACTGTCAGTTTTATTCGACTGATTCGACTTTCTTCTTCAGCGGTGTAAAGTTAACTGACTAGAAAAACCGGCCAAGTGCGAGTTGGACTCACACACGAAGGGTTCCGTACAATCGCACAAGATTTACAAAATAAAATACGTTTTTTGTATGGGGCCCCTTTAATTATTATTATTTTATAATGTTACCTATTTGTTGTTATAGCGGCAAAATACATACATAATCTGTGAAAATTTCAGCTTCCTACCTGTTACGGTAAATGAGATACAGCCCTGTGACAGACGGACGGACGGACGGACGGAAGGACGAACGGACGGACGGACAGCGGAGGCTTAGTAATAGGGTTCCGTTTTCACCCTTTGGGTACGGAACCCTAAAAATCTAGATGATATTGCAATTAACTTTCCATTTATTATATGTGCCTAAACATATAATTTAAGAAATGAAGGAGGCATTCGTTAATTGCTGGAAATCCCGAGACCGAATATTCATTCTCACAAGCCAACATTGGTAATCGTGATGATATCTATTTGATTTTCCTTTATAAGAATATTTAAGTAATAGTTATGAAAATCACTACATAGTATAAAACAAAGTCGCTTTCTCTGTCCCTATATCCCCATGTACGCTTAAATCTTTAAAACTACTCAACGGATTTTGATGCGGTTTTTTTAATAGATAGAGTGATTCAAGAGGAAGGTTTATATGTATAACAACATCCATTAAATATTGGAGAAATACTGTTATTTTTGAGGTTTCCAATGTGATGTCGTAAAAAAATATTTTTTTCCGCTTACATTGCAAACGCAGGCTGAACCCTACGAGATTTATCAAAATAATGTACTAAGTATTGTATACATTGAAAAGGTCTACAGAAAACTCCGCGATGGTATATATCTATCTCTTATGGATATCCCACAATAACATTTTTTTTCTCATTTACTTTTTACGACAAATAATGGCTAATTTTCGAAGCGATTTTAACCAATACAGCATTAATCCTTATCCAATTAAATACCTTAAATACATTGTTGATTTAATATAGACATGGAGGTGTTATTTCTTCGCCTCCATGAATATAGATCTATACGGCCCTTTACAGCATATGATTTAAATGAATATTTTCGAAGATATTATAGATTTAAAAAATTGCGGGATGTAGTGTTTGCGGCGGTACCGGCCGGCCGGGGCGGCGGGAGCGTGCCTCGGAGGCCGTGGTTCTCCCTATAGCACTTTGAATTGATTATTTCTCTAATATCTAATAATCATGTAATAATAATATCTAAGTTTTTTTTATTTCAAATATCTCAATGTAGGAACTCTACGTAAAAATCATTGTGTCAAAATAATATTTTTTTAAATGACATTATGCCCGTGCAAAGCCGGGACGGGCTGCTAGTTAAAGATATTAAAACTTAAATGGTCGATATTATTTTGCAGGTTCACATCCCTATTGTGATCGAGATGATCGAACCGTGCTAGATGTCATTATACCCATTCATGTCCAGCCAAAAAAAAAAAAAGAGTTTTCTTTCATTTCTTTTTTAAACCGTTTTCGCTAACGGCTATCGGCATCAGCAATAACAGTTACTAACGTTTTCGAAGACCAGTGGAAACGCCCACGACTAACGACTAGTGCTCAGGCGTGCTGCCGTTACTCCGGCGCGCTTCTATTGAACTCGACTGGCTGGCTTCTACCTTTCCCACAAACTTTTTCGATGCGCTAGTAACCAGTAGGGGCAGTAGTTGTCGCCCCCACCACACCTACTGCCTTTAAATAATTGACGAGATCCTATTGACTCGATTGCCCTGTTTTACTAGCTCACTATCCTGGAACACAGTGTTTCCACAAGGATAGTAACGAAATTCTAGCCTACTGATCGACCCGACTATCCTAATTGGAACGAGGCATTAGATTTCTTAGAATTGTGTCTAATAAGCCCTTAACTCTATACGAAATGTGTCTGAGCGTTAGCAAAAATGCTCAATGAAGCGCTTTAATCTCTTATTGAACGCGGCCTCGCAACGTTCAAATTCGTAATCTATATTTTGGTTAACATTACTTAAGGTGGCCTTTACCGGCGGGACTAACTCATTCTCGGGCACGGTACAAAACCGTGCTATTGTTCTCTGGGACCTTCTCTGTTTCAAAGAAAAAGACAGGCTTCGTGATGAGGAGGATGCAACATGTCCACAAAGCAAACAATGCGCAGTGTTTCATTTGGTAAGATTTACGTTTTATTTTATTATAAAACGACTTTACGTACCATAAAGTCTTAGAGCATTTAGGACGGGAGACGCCATCGGTGGGCTAACCCCTCTGCCAAAAGCATAGGCTCGGCGGGCATACGTTTTATATAAAACTAGTTTCTCCGTACATTTTACTAGACTCGATCCACATTGCGTGCGCGAAACGTTTCCGACAAGAATGCCGAGTTGTAGTGTGTTTCGGTGCAAAAAGAGATCAGGAACATCAAGTTTAGAAAAAGACAATGTGACCTTTCACCAGTAAGTATTTTTTCATCTCAAAGTAATGTAATTGAGCGTAAAACACAATAAAACCTGTTCGGTATCAACCATTTGCCTACCAACCGATTGGTAGATCGATCTGCGCACTCGTTGACTCATTGCTATGCTGCACTAGACTAGTCGGCCCGATAGCCTGCTACTCCTGGCCATAGACAATATGGAGTGGGTGAATAGTGATGTCCACCAAATATAGATTTTGGGAGATTGTCGATTTATTAAAGAACTAATTTATTTATTAAGAACTAATTTATTTATTAAAGTAAACTATTCATATTTTCCCAATGCTACCTAGCTTATTCTTTTATGAATGGATTAAAATGGAAATTTTACAATGATAATAAGGGAATAATGCAATATTATTTTAGAAATGGGATCATTCATTTATTATGTTGTTCTTTGTCATATAGCAAGTGTTATTAAGGACATTCGCTTCTAAAATACACACCTAGAAAGTGGGTTCCATAAGGGTGACATATCAAATTCACTAAAAATAGGAGTAAACTTAAACCGTTATGTATATGTGCTGTGTGTGTCTGTGACGCAGTGCCATTTAATGAACTTTTTTATTTGATGTTATATATTTGTTAGCGTTTTTAGGAACATTACTTAAAATTTCTATAATTTTGCTTTATCTTTACAGATTTCCGAAAGATCCGTACAGGCGTCAATTGTGGGCAAAATCATGCAATAATCATGCTACCTGGGTACCGAAACGAACAAGCACAATTTGTTCTGATCATTTTGATAAATCTGCAATACAAATTCTCTCTAATCATAAAAGAAGATTACACGTTAATGCTGTACCCACTTGTAATTTATCGCAAGAAGTTAGTACCTACTCAAACTTTAAGTAAACATATTTGTACACATAAATAAGAATTACGTTTATATGAAGCTCAGTTAATTATATCTTTTATCTAGTTTAGCTGCACACAAATTGAACTTCTTCGTATCTCGCCTGGTTCGCTAGGCAGGAATGTATTTTATTGAATAACTAAATAATACAGGTTGTCGTTACGGCCAGTACATTAAATTTGGGAAACGCTTATGGGGATTGAAACAAACAAAAAAGTTTAATAACTTTTGCTAAATATCTTCTAAATAAAAAGTTAGACTTTCCATACAAACTAAGTCAATAATTTAGTGTAAAAATAATCAAATGTTCCGTTAGAACGTGGGAACGTTGCATGTTACTTGGACATGGATGGCTAATTAGCCTGACACCCCACGTGGGATGTAGGTTCCATGCCAAAACTTTCCTTATTCACGGTTACAATGTCGCGTCAAATTACACTAGACGAAAACATAAATTTCTAAAATGTGTATCTCGGTAACTAGACACTTTAGAGAAAAAAAATGCTACCTTTTTTTTCTCGGCAAACATGAGGATTACGCTGGCGAAATTAATGTACTGGCAGTTACGACACCCTGTATATTACCGGACCTTTATGATTGATGTCGACGAGGTGACATGCTAGAACCTCCCTCATATTTGAGCATGCCCTGCACTGAACTGAACATATAAAAGGGTCAATTATATTTTCAGCGTCGACCAACTTTCATTCTATAGGATTCTACCTACCCGGCCGGGGGTTTAACTCTGTAGGTGCCAGTGACTTTTTTTATGTAAAGCGCGGCCCGGATCTCTTAAGGTGCCCGACAACGCCCATAAGCTTTCGAACTTTTAATGGGTTCGGAACTAAGCAGTTACTCTTATTCTCAAATAAAGAGGATTTTTTAATCTATTTATTATAACAATATCACAGTAACAACAACATAATAATTAGATAATTTGGTATCTTGTCAATTCATTAATTAATTTCTTGACAGGTACATCCCACAGAAGAACTAAAACCTGACAAAACCGAACATGAATGTATCATATTACCATCGGAATCAATAGATCATAACATATCTGAAATTTCCACACCAAAAAGTAACGAGTTCCACGATGAAAAAGCAGCGTCACCATCTACATCATTAATCCACTATCCACCAAATGAGATGACTTCACCATCGAAATCATTAGTTCACAATCCACAAAATGAAATAACTCCCAGAAAGAGAAAGTTAATAAAAAAAATAGAATTGAAAAATAAAACGATTAAAAGACTTCAAGCTAAAACTCGGTATTTGAAAAAAAAAGTCTGTACACTCCAAGAAATACTGAAATCACTCAATGAAAAATCATTAATCTCCAAAGAAGAGTCAATAATTTTGGGTAAAATTGGGGTGGAAAACAGAGAACTATTGAAGAGACAAGTTGAACCACGACATCAAGTGAAGAAATCAGTTACGAACATTTAAATATATATTCCGAAGGTTACATTCTCAATGACATCGAAAGTCAAATCTACCTATCACCTTTTGGAGAAAAAGTAGTCGAGTATATAGCGGGGTTTGTGGTTTTCTCTGTAATGAAAAAAATTAAATGTAACACATGCATTAAAGGTCTTTTAGGAGACTGTGACAATAAAAGCTTAGCGTATCAAAAAAGCAGAGGACATTTGATCTATGCGTCCAAAGATGTTATCAACCTATGTAGACGTTGTGAAAGTATTATCAGGCAAGGCTTGAATGAGGACAAAAGGTTGAAAAAAAACTATACGACAAACTACGTTGTAACTAAGTCATTGGGTTACTTTGTTGGTGAAGGTTTATTTCCGGACATGGAAATTCATGATCCAGACAATTTTGTGAATCATAATTTTGAATTAGCTAAGATTGTCATGAGTAAATATACGAATACGAGAATTACATTTCTTTCCAAAAAAAGTAATCCGCAGAAATGCATTCGACACATTTATACCAAATTAATTCATTTCAAAAACCAATAAGTCTTGTAACCTAACATAAAAAATCACATTTCTGGGTTCGCGGGCTTATGAAATTCGAGGTTTGTTGTATTTAAGTACCAACCTACAGAACACATTTTGTTAAAAAAAATGGGACCAACTAGAAAGTATACCCTTTCGAACAAAAAAAAAATTTTCCAAATCGGTTCAGGGGTCTTCGAGTAATCGGTGAACATACATAAAAAAAAGAGAAAAAAAAAAGATTCCGACGAATTGAGAACATCCTCCTTTTTTTTTGAAGTCGGTTAAAAAGAGTCGTTACCCTATTAATTCCCTATACTACGGGCGATTACTGTTTCCATGCTCTTACTGTCGTATTCAGAGAGGGCGGACTAAATTTAGCACCCGTATTAAGGTCTGACTAAACCGGTTTTTGTACGGTTAGTCCGGTACTAATCTCGTACTAAGTTTTGACAGCTTCTCTCTGAATACGAATGTTAATGTTTTACTAGGTTTTTTAAATGTTGTTTTCTAAAATATATTGTAGAAATCCATGTCTGTATGTTTTTAATTTTTCACATACCTTTTTATTGGAAAATATTGGCTAATTAATATTGGAAAAAGTTGTCTTTTTCATTCATTTTCAATTTAGTTTTACTGAATAATACAGATATTAAAAAAAACAACATAAACAAATTATTAAAATCTGGCAACGTTTAAGGTTAGAAAAAGGTTAGGGCCTGGAAGACGATTGCGCAAATGTATGAATGGAAGAATGTATTTCTTAAAATTTTCAAATCTTCGATTTTCTGTGAGTTTACCACAGCCTTAATTGTATTTCATTTTTTTTCATTTCATTTATTTAAACTTTTTGGTAGTCAAACTACACCAAGTTACGTCACAAAGATCCGCGGATTCGATCAACCCAGTAAAGAAAAACCCGCAAAGAAACTTCACGGGTTTACATAACATATTTTTCCTTCCACAATTATGAAATACATACTTAGATCTAAATGCTACTGCCAAACAATTCCTTGGCAGAACAGTTTAAGGCAAAGAACAAAGAACAATGTATGAAAAAATGTGTCTGTAGAGAACGCTGTGATCGAACCTTAGGGCGCTCTATCATCTCTGATTACACCTCCGGGGAAGCGGCGTTATGGTATGAATATATGTTTATTAAGTTATGTTAATATATGTTAAAGTGAATATAAATATGAAAGACTGTAATAAGATGATACCTTTGTGATCCTTGCCGATTATTTATTTTTAGTAATTAAATTATTAATTCGAAGTCTAATTATCTAGGTACTCAAGAAATCTAACGGTGGGGAGGACGATTGAATGCAGATAAATGTGTTATTAATAAATGTTTCATTTTAAAAAAAAATAGTCATTATTAACTTAGATTTTATCAATCAAGACAGAATATGTGTTACCGAAGACCATTCAATTCAAATTATGTGTATTCCTTGAATATAAATAGTAAAACTATGTGAAAAATTAATGAACATTATATTATAACTATCGACGTCTACTGTTTATTTTATCGATAACTGTACACGTCATGTCAAGTCCCTAGCGAGTTTACGCGAGAATTTGGTGGGAGACCGTGTGCAACGAACGTTATGGTTTCGATGTATCTGTGAATTCTTACTGTGTTTGTTCAATTTCTTAGTGTGCGCTCATTTCAACGCAACGGAGATTTACACGAGTGTGCGAAAAGCCATCATAGTGAGTGTGAACCTACTTCCCCGCTCCCCACTAGAATTTACAGAAACGAGTGCATGCTAAAGCACTGCTTTGGCGTCTCCCGTCCTAAATGCTCTAAGCATAAAGTAAATCACGACCGCTGCAGTCAAAACTCAAAGAAAAACCAAATGTATTATTAATCTTCATGAAACAAGCTATATACGTCTGATGACTAACCAATTTAAGATGTTTTTTTTATCGTTGAGTAAGCCACCTCCAAAGTTATTGTATAAAACGCACGAAAAATTCGAACTTTCGGACCTTATAACTAAGAAACCAAACACAATTTTACAGTGCCAGTGGTCATCAGACATCTAGTTCGATCAAATAAAGCTGTTTGGAGTATAATTTTGGATCCCGCATAAGAAATTTTCATTAAATTCTTCATCGCTGCATGATTTTTATTTCAACCAGCTGAAAATTTTCATAAAAATAAATCATATTTTAACGATGTTTTTGGAGTACTTTGGCAAACCGATTTGGGCAATCTCCTTTGGTAATGTAAAACTAAAATGGCAAAGTATTTTTAGCTTATTCGGCATTTGCAACTACCGAGCACACGGATCATGACTCAAATTTTATGGACATCTTTTTTTATGTTTCTAGACATGGATGGCTGATACCTACTACACCTACTTTCATATCAGCCCAACCTACCTCATTGGAACTAGATGCCATGCCAGGAGCTTTTTATTGCACAGCTACATTGAACTGGAAAGCAATTAAGAAAAAACATTTCTATAGAATTTTCAATTCCGCTTCGACCATCGTTCATTTAATGCGATGGTATCAACTCGGGCGGAATTAACCCTACCACCAAGTAAGGAAGAGGAATTTTAACTTGGACACCATACCACGAATGACGAATCCCTTAGTCGACTTACGACATGTAGGGGAATAAATGCAGTGGGGCCCAATTGCATCCTTTTTACGTGTCGTAACACACAGAACAAGGTACTAGCAAACAATAAGTAAGCAAGGAATGCACCCATTAACTGTCGACATTCCCAAAATAAGAACCAAACGATCCTACTCCCTGTCGAAGTATTCTCCTCCCCAAAGTACAACCTGGGATCATCAACCCTATATTTGACTGCACACTTATTGATCAAAATTCATAAGCCAAATTAAAGAATATTTTCTTATTTTTTTCACACTCGCGTACCTACTAGCAACCCGTATTTTACGAAAAAAATATTTTTAGCACTGGCAACAAGTGGACGCTCCGTAGTTCGCGAGATGGCGAAGCATACGCAGGCGGCTGCAACTTACAAAGTCAGTTGCCTAGTCTGACTGTTGCATTTCATATGTATCTTTAAATGCATATCAACAACCCTGTTTTGTTTGTGTGAATTTGCAGATACATTACCAGTTTGGAAGAAATTGTTTCGTAATATATTATGAATTTCAATTAAAATAACTCCTTACATTTGACGACTTTGCAATAATTTAATTGTATTCTAGCTTACTATGTATAAGAGCCTCCAGAATTTTGGCATTAGTACCGTAGTCTGGTGCTTGCTCCGATATCGAAAATAGATTCTTCGGAAGATGAACTTCACTATACCCAATTGTTGAACGTGCTGATGTAAGCTCAGGGCCACATCCATACACAACCAGAACACATAATAGACTAGGAGGTCGCGACAAAAATGGTAACGATAACGTAAATGGCTGAAACTGGGTTCACAGGATAAAGACCAACCTTTTGAAGCTAAATGTGTTAGTCTACCTGTTCCAAGTGGTTGCGTTACGTAGATAAGGCGGCTGAAAAAGTAGTTATGGTGACAAAAAATATATATGATAAGATAAATGGATGCAAATGACGAAGCATCTGTATATTCATCAGCAGATACATACCAACATCTATTTTATGTAGCCAATCTAGATAACGCAACCACTGGGAACAGGCAGACCGACATATTTAGCCAGAGGGTTGGTCTCTAACACGTGAACCCAGATTCAGCCGTTTACCTTATCGTGACCTCCCGGAATATAACACATGCACATGACACCATTTAGTAGAACAAACATTTGATGTTCATAATTCTCAAGCGAACTTACTCCCAAGTGCATTATCGCTAATATGTGGCTATGCTGCCACTAATAGACGAGTTTCAGGTTTTCAGGTCGTTTCAGGATGGGTTATTACTCGCTGGGAATCACACCATTCATTATTTTACCAAAGTTGTTAAAATAAAAGATATTAATAAAGGTACATTAATTTATTAATAATTTTAATACTGTATTACGTAGAAGAAATGCACTTTATGGAAACTTACAGAAGACTTCCCATCGGGACAGTTTTATACTCATATACTGAAGGTTCTCTTCATTTTGATATTCAATACATTTGTATTCATAAATATAAATTTCAATAATATTTTAAGTTTGTAATTTGTATTTCGTTAAAGTATTTACTTTTATTTATGCGGTGATCTGAATTGCCTCAAACCTAAGATCTCTTCGACGCACAAGAACATTTTGAAGTTGCCTCTCAAAAACTGTCTTTTTTTACTAAAAACCATAATTTCTAAATTCTATCAATATTCAGGATAGTATAGTACAATTGCCTTGTTGAAATATTGTCACAATAAAATAAAAAATATTTAAAATTTTGCAAATTAACAACAAATCAATAAATTCATAAAGAAAACTAGGACATTTAAAAGTACTGTCACCATCTTTAATGACTGATTAACAAGATGCATTACTGCAATATAAAGTTTTTCACAAGTGATGCTGAGAGCGCACGGAACTACCTATTTTCGCGAGTCAGTGACCAAGGACCATAAGAAAGGCATCTCGACACATATCCAACATATTCAAGTTCTAAAACAAATCTGAGTTGTCATTTTTTGCTCATCATTGTAACGCAACAAAGGTACAATAAAAACTTCGAGACGCATCTTTTTCCAGACACGGCCTTTAACATATTCATTAGTAAGAAAAAATCAGTCTTGTTTATAGAAAACATTTTACTTTTTACTGGCAGCTTTACACCGCACGTATAAAAAATGTATCACATATAAAATGATGTCAGATATGATGCCATCCTTTCCCCTGGACGTTACTAGTTAACAAATCGCCTGCTACACTACTTAGCGTTATTATCACAGTTATTAATAAGAGGTGGGTGTAGTACATTGTATATGTCCATAGCCCGGTGGCAGCCTACAGAACGCCCGCCGCGACGCCACGATCTCACCTGCTCTCTACACAATACACGTACAATACGTACACACGGTGACACACCCCTATAGCTGGGATTCCATCCGCGCACTGCATACACCCTATTGGGATGTTAAGCTTCTCACGGAGTACCGACAGCAATAATAACTCCATCACCCAATCATACCTGGACCAATTTTGTCGTCTAAAGATATTTACGGTGAGAAATGAAATAGCGTAACAATAAATTATTAAATCTTACAACTATTTTATATCCATATATTATATTTGAGAATGACTCGCAATATTTTCTAATATAAGATTGAATGGTAATTCGTTCAAATAGTCAAAAAATATATTCTGGTCTAGTATATACCCAGAGAGCACTGGAACTTTCCTCGATATAAGCGCTAACAATTGACCCGACAAGTAAACTGCAGAATAGTATTGTAATATCACAGATTATTCCAAATCTTTGGAGTTTGCGGGACATTATTGTACTTACGTGGGGCACTTTGACATGATACCGGAACGTTCGCGCTCACACTACCCTACTTCCAGTCCAGTAGTTCACTTCAGATATCTAAACAAGAATAAGTAGGACAATTTACAAATAAAGCCTAACCGATGGTTGCTACGTAAATCAATATGAATATACCTAGTCTTAACGGGCATAAGAAACCAGAATTCTTATTTGTAGTGCACAAGAAATGGGCAATTTGTTACATTATTGACATTTTACTCATTTAACATACCTTTGATGATTTTGTTAATTTTATGTTAAATAAACACTATACTACCCGCCATTACTTATAGTAGTATCAGAATAAATAATTTGAGGCATTGGCGAAGAGAATCAATATTGTATTATTCTTCACTTCCGAGTGACCAGGGTGCACTCCAGTATACACACGACTTTAGTTTTTCGTGCATTACACCTATGTATGTTGAATTCTGTCCGACACTTTGAATAAATATTTGTGGACAACATTTACCCTTAGAAAAAAAAATATATCTGGCAACACAGATTTGTTTACAAATTTATAAATTACTTTAACACGTCGTTCACAAGACTAAACTCTAATACTATTTGTCCAGGCTGGATTCGCCGCTCCCCGGTCACAATTCACTCACTTTGTACAAAACAGTATAAATAAAAGAATTCAGATTCAAGTTATCTTATCAAAACTTCCCCTTAACAACAAACATCTTCTATATGTTTCGTGCATTTCATACATCATACAGACAAGAAAACAAACTTTTGAAATAAAGGGCACCCAGGATTACATGAGGGGTACCACACCGACTACACTACAGAGACATACATTATCATTACTGCTACTACAGATGGCGCCATCGCTCCACATAGGCTCCGATGCCACCGTTACCTTACGTTACACTAATTATATAATGTTACAATTTTTAATGGAATCCAAACCAGAAAGAACTGTGCATTTTCCACCACAATTTGATAAACATAGAATGTGATGGTTAACCTAGTTCAGAATCGATCGACTGACATGTAGTTCGCATTGATTGCCAGAATCATGGTGCCTTACCACAAATTTTGTGACTTAATGCTACTTAATTGCTTAAAATTAAAAATTTCAAACTAAATCAAACCCCCCTTAAGTCTAGAGAAAACAGATCAAATATATTATTTCCCGATGTGTTAAAATTTAACCCCACACTCAAAGCTCTTGGAATCAAAATAAAGAGATGCAACATTACAGTTGAAACATACCTAAGATTTAAAAAAAAAATGAGAATGGATATAACTTAAAAGGAGTTTCAGCATTTACACTATTTAATTTATCATATGATCTGGGACTTATTCAAAACAATTCAAATACAATTTTATTTTTAACCAAACACAACTGGATGAGATCTTTACTTTCAATACTGAACATCGCATGAATATTCTATCGAATATTCTATTTGACAGATTGGTCTATCATTTGCATTTCATATTGTGTGTATTGTATTCTGTTTATATCACAACCATGAAAATAATAAATTTGAGAACCAATTCCACTACTGAAAAGTAAATGGCAGCAATAATATTATATTTATTTTCTTGTTCCATGTTTGTAAAGAAAAAAAATCTGTTAGATAAGTTTTCAATAATGTTGAAATACCCAGTAAATCAGTGCAATGCAATATTAAGGTGGCCCAACCCGCTCATTTCCCCATACAAAAGGGGAAAGAAGATCACGCCTATATTTCTTGTCAGAGATCCAAAATTTTGCTCAATATAGCTTTATTTGATTGAACTAGATGTCTGATGACCATTGGCATTGTAAAATTGTGTTTGGTTTCCAAGTTATAACGTCCGAAAGTTCGGATTTTTCGCGCGTTTTATACAATTACTTTGGAGGTGGATTACGCAATGATAAAGTAAGAACATCTTAAAAAGATTAGTCATCACACATAGCTTGTTTAATCAAGATTTATAATCTATTTGGTTTTTGTTAGATTTTTGACTACAGCGGTCGTGGTTTACTTTTAGCTATAAGTCGTTTTGAAATTAATTTTTTTGTAAATCTTACCAAATCATACACTATGCACATTTTCTTTTTTGTGGACAGGTTGCATCTTCCTCATAACGGAGCCTGTCTTATTCTTAGAAACAGAGAAGGTCCCATAGCGCAACAGCACTGTTTTGTACCGTGCCCGCAAATGAGTTGAGGCCGCCGGGTTGGGCCACCTTAATTCGATAAATTACATTTACAATGGGTGCGGCAACATTTTATTTGGACGTCAAAAAGGAAAAAATTGGACAGGTGACGCAGGGACTACTGCAAGTTTCCCAAAGTGACGTGCACACTTCCATAATCATTAAAAAACCAAAAAATGTACGGTGACTACACCGTTGCGTCCCAAAATCTAAAGAGTTTCTCGCCGAAAGTTAATCAACAATACAGCAATAGTACAACATTAAAAATGTGAAAATGACATAGATACGTTGAATAAAGGGTTAGTTTTGGAGGTCGGCATGCGTTCACTGCTGCACGGCAGGCGCCGCGTAGAGGAGCTGAGTGGGAGGCAGGTGGGGGTAGTGCACACTGGCGCCCACCGCCGCCTGGTAGCCGCAGGGACCCGCGCCGCCTCCCACGCCCACTCCGCCGCCGTAGTATTTGTTACCTGCAACCGCGATACACACGCTCACTCATCAGCTCTACCGCAACTAGCTACTTTTACAATTGGTTAAATTGACGATGGCTTTTACACCAGAGTATACTTGTAATGCAATAATTATATTTATATAATTGCATTAGTAACTTTATTAGTTGTAAGTAACTTAAACTGAGGGTTGCTGTTTCTATTGTTCTTTGTTCTTTGCCTTAATCTGTTCTAACAAGGAATTGTTTGGCAGCAGCATTTAGATCTAAGTATGTATTTCATAATTGTGGACGGAAAAATATGTTATGTAAACCCGTGAAGTTTCTTTGCTGGGTTGATCGAATCCGCGGATCTTTGTGACGTAACTAAGTGTAGTTTGACTGAAAAAGTTTAAATAAATGAAATGAATTTTAATGTTGTTTAAAGTCAGTCAATATTTTTGTGAAGTAAATCTTGCACGAAATCTGCCGGACCTCCAAACAGTTTATTCTCTCACTTTACTTGATAAATAAACCCTATTTGCCAATGAAATGGAGGGTGAAAACAATTTTAGAATTTGTTTGTCAGAAAAGTTCCTGACACAATGTCCATACATTTACCAAACACTTTCAAAAGAGACCAACAATAGTAGCAAACCATCACCCAATTTCATTAAAATACGCGATGTAAAATGTTCTGATGAAATAAAAAAAATGTGTGAAGCTATCTGAAATTCTGTACACACACAGGCCGTCTGTGCCATGGTGCATTGCTCATGGTTCGTGTAGCGGTATGGTGGCAGGTCTTTATTACTTGAAGTTTTATGGTCTTGTAAAATATATAACATGATTTTTATTCTTATTATAAGCATTTATAAATAATTATAGAATGTGCAGAAATCAATCTTAGCTTAAACTGTGACAGAAGTTTAGGTAGTAAAGTGTTTTGTTATCATAGAAGAGAAAAAGACAATGCATGTTGATGGGCGAAAAATAATAGGTTTACTTTTGAATTGCATCACATAATTAACTAAAAAAAAATAAAAAAAGTTCATTCTTCTCTGATTTTTTAATTTATTTTTCTAACACTTTTTATTCAAATGCTTGATGACATTAGAGGCAGCCATAATCTGGGTTAACATATCAGTTATTGGAATGACCATATTTCGTCAAGTTGTGAGTTGTGAGGCCGTCAAAGTTCGTATAATAAAAAATTAAGCACAAAAGATAGTTTTATCACAAACGCTTACAATGTGTCTTTGTATATGTCCAATATGACACTTCAGTCTGCTGGTATGCCCATCGCTGCCTACGTAGGCATCGAAGAGCATATACCATACAGGCATAAAGGCACTGCCTAACCCAGATGATCTATGCGATTTCATTAAGCATATTTTGGTATTTACATAAGTTGATCAAAGGTACAACTTTATTACGAAACACTAAGATTGTTTATTTCTTCAAATAACTAAATGTGATCGCAAATACTTCCGACAACACCCACTGTTAGATATGTACCAAAAAGTGGTATGGTGTCCGTATGTAGCCAGAAGAAGTACCATTCTCTCTAAGACTAATACAATTTATTAATTTAAAGTGACCCACACCATATTTCGGTACATATTCTGGAATCTGAGAAGCTAAATCAACAGAAGCGTGCTGCTAGGAGTTTATGTTGAAAAATCAAGTCAACTAACTCCACAAATGGATGCAAGTAACATGATTACAGAATAATTTCAATCCAAGGAAACAAGCTAAATCTAAATAAGCAATTGCATCAATAAAGATAAAAAATAGTTTTCCCCAAGCTAGAAACCTATCTATTGCAAAAGTTCATCCAGAATTGAGCTATACGTAAAAAGTGAACCAATTACTCACCCAGTATTGTGTATATCATACACAACTTATTAGGGTTTTTAATGTTGAAACAAACTAGAAATTACTGATTTAGTTGTGATCAATTTGCTTTATTAAGAAACAATTTGTTTCTTGTGGTTCTATGCGGTTGGTCAGAAGTTAAAAAAAATATTGGAAGAATATGCTCAAATCTCAATGGACCCCAATGCAGTGTTCCAACCTGAGACACGCGGACTGATGCTCGGGCGATGTCCGCGAGCAGCCGTTTAAAAATTACAATGTAATTTTTACTCTTGAAAGAATGTGTATGATTGAGGTAAATACGACCTGTTACTAATAAATCCAGATCATCGTCTGAATAGCTATACAATGTTCAGAGTGGGCAGTCTGAGTTCTCACCGAAATTGGCGTTTACGGCAAACCGTTCGACTGGCGTTTTCTCCAAACTCCATACAAGTTTTTACTAGATATTCTGTGGTTTTACTTCTTCAAGCTGTCAAAGTCAAACGCGGACATCCGATTTGTATGAAAACGCGGAGTGGACGTAAACGGCAACGTCGACGTATTTACGGCAACGTTGAGTAAGCTGTCAAATCAAGCTCGGACTCGCAAATGTTAGTTCGCTTAACGCCCGCTGCGCGCGCTCTTCAATTTCTCCATACAATTGAAAACGCCAGTCGATCGGTTTGCCGTAACGCCAATTTAAGTGACAACTTAGACTACCGGCTCTGTCCTTTGCATTGACATGCATGAAGTTTCGAATTCGAGAGAAAGGGACAAAACATTGTATTACTATTCAGACGATGATCTGGGTTTATTAATAACAGGAAAATTGTACATAGATGCACAAACATTTTAAGCAATACGGCTAGGAATAGAATGGGTATCGCCAACTGAAGGGTCCGATCAATAACTGAAGGGTCCGATCACTAAAGGATGTTTTAAGTTATTATGATGTTTATCTTTTAATCACTCACATACGTTTTATTAATCAGTAGATTTTAAATTATTTAACACATTTTTATGATGAAGCGTTAGCAATGAATGATGAATGCCACGTTGAGAGTTGACGGTTGATGAGGTGAGGCGGGCGAGGGTGGGAGAAGGATGACCGCGGATGCTACTAACCGAGCAGGTCCTGGTGGTGGGGGTGCATGGGTCCCGGGCCCGGCTGCTGGTAGTGCTGGTAGTGCGCTTGGGGCGGAGGCGGGGGCGAGCCATACGAAGAGGTGGCGCCCGAAGACGAAGACTTGCTTCCACCCACAAACTGTGGCCCGCCCGCGCGGTTGTTGTCTGTCCAGACGGATTTATTCTGTTATTATTAGAATAACCTATCGCTCGTGATTTTTATTTTATCGGATTCGATTAACGGTTCAGTTTGGATAGTTTTTCACTTTTAATTCCGCCTGTTTCCATGTTTGAGGATTCAAAATTAGGAGGAATGGTAGGAGTGGATAGGGAATACTACTATACAAATTCTACTATAGTTTGTTAGCAGAACTAATGGGAGAACACTATGTTCCCTCAAATAACCATACATGCTTGAAACGCAGACTTCCGTGGGGTTCTGCAAGGATGGCATAGTAATAACAAAAGATTGATTGGTTCTGCCAAACGAATGGCTAGAATGCATGGATTAACAGACCCAACTCGACGCAGCGAAGTCCTCGTAGATACGTATAGTCAGGATAAAATTCCACATGTGAACACAATAGGCCTGTGTGACCATCTCGAGAAATACCCATGGAAGTCAACATTAAAAAAAACTAAGAAATGCAAATATAAATACAAACATCTGTATCATCACGAGGTACACTCACTATAAGGGCGTTGCTGCTGCTGTTGCTGTTGTCCGTAGCCATTCCCGGCGTTGTAGCCTCCTTGGTAGCCACCGGCATTATTGTAGCCGCTCTGATAGTTTCCGATTGCGTTCTCGAACATGCTCTGGTTAGGGTTGCCAAAGTGGTTGGGTTTCTGGTAGTTGTTCTGACGGTAGCCCTGACTCTGCTGTTGGTTCTGGTTGCTGAAGCGAGGCGGCTGCTGCTGGTTGCGGTTCTGGTAGGAGCCCTGGCCCTCCTGGCCCGGGTTAGCCATCTTGTTCGACCACTGGTTGTTTTGGCGCGGCGAGGTGTTGCCGCTGTTTTCCTTGCGCTGCTGCCAGCGGTTGCGACCTTTAACATTCGCAGGGTTAGGAGCGCGATCGAAGTTTGCAATACTAAGTCAAAGTGGCATTTAAGTATCAACTCTGCATATGTACAAATAACCTTCCAATATGTTTAAGGAAAGCAGAAAACGCATTGGTAGATGAACCCATAAATGACATGTCTGACCATTTGAAACGATTCCTAAAACCAGTGTAGAGTATTACCAGTGCCGTTGTTGGTGCGTGCCATCTCGCTCAGCCGCGCCGAGGGGTTCTGTCCGGCCTCGCGCAGCACGGCGACCAGCGAGCGCGCCTGCCGCGCGTCGCCGCTCGTGAAGTATGTGTACGCCGTGCCTGACTGCTGGCAACGGCCCGTTCGACCTAAACGCGATTTTTTTAAATATTACATTGGTGTCACATCCATAAATATTGGTATAATATTATTTAATCCATGAAATTCAAACCAAAGTAAGTGGCATTGAAAATGGTGCACTTAAAAGATATTTTTAATCAATTTAATAACGAATTTAGTATATCTGCTCTTCTCAAACCGACCGGTTGGTAACGTGTCCAAGTTTTTAACCTATAGATAAGAAATGAAAATGAAATAAACAAATTAATATAAACATACGTTCCGAAAGTTGCCCCAGATCACTTAATGAATTTAGTGCTAGATTATTATTATTATTATATTTTATATGCACTAGCCCACTAAATTTAAACCAAAGTAACATTGGTAAAGTTGCTCCTCATCACTTAATTAATTTAGTGCTTAAAGTGTGCTGACAGGTGCACTTCTTTTTATGGACTTGCACTTTTTAATTTATTGAACTGTCTTCTTGTCTATTCATTATTTGATTTCAAGTTAAGATCTCGTTTGTTTTTTAATACATTTACTGACGATGCAGTTAATGTAATGTACGAGTAAATACATCGGACATCTCTTCCATATGCACAGACAAGACAAAGATGGCATCTGTACTTTAAATAACATGAAGCATTCATAGCGATGTTGGTGCAATTAAGCCTAGTATGGGCCCGTTTAGATAAAACGTATCCTCAAAATTTTCTCTTGAATGGCGGCATTTTGGTCTATGGTGCGGGCAACCAACAGGAGGTTGACAGATTGTGTCTTAAGTTGAATTGCAAATTAAATGCAGATTACACAAAATACAGCATGTTGGTATTCCTATATTCCTCCATAGAGTTTTGATGCATAAAAGTCAAAATGGAACAGAAACCTGCCCCAGACTACAATTTCATATTGATACAATTACATCGAAGAGGGATGGCACATGCAGAAATGTTAAAGGTTAATGAAAGGTTACAAACAAAATAATTACCAATTCTGTGGATATAGTCCTCCGAGGAGTTAGGATAGTCATAGTTGACGACAAACTTGACATCTTCGACGTCGAGGCCACGCGCCGCTACGTCCGTCGCCACTAGGATGGTGGAGGCTCCACTGCGGAACTCAGCCAGAACGGCGTCACGCTCCGGTTGCGACTTGTCTCCGTGAATCGCAATCGCCTTGTGCCCGTCGCGACGGATTTGTCGCGCTATGTCATCAACCTGATGGGTACACAGTTTTTAAGCAGCTTCAAGCCAGGTGATTCTAAGTTCAGCTAGTTTTGGAAATATTAGGAACATTAATTCCTAGCACATCATTTAGGCTTATAAACGCCCCTTTCCTTCTACGTAAATAATTGAACTTTGATTGTAAAAAAATTACACAATAAGAATTTGTTTCTCAGAAAAAAATACTGTGGGATTGCGGGATTCAACAATCAAAATATTGCTCTTCAACATAAAATCTCATTTTATATAAATTAAATTACCCCTGCATATTTAATTAATGATACATGATTCAACATCATACATATCATAAATACTTCCAATTATAAATCATAGCTTGCAGTCACCTCTACAGTTCAATGGTGCAAACAGTGCCAACGGACTGACAACTTTTGACTGGCGTTGCAAGTCTCATCGTGCCAGCTGATCAAGAAGAATGAGGACCAGTAGAATGGCTTTTACTTTTAAGTACTTAACTAAAAAAAAAGGATATTTAAAGAAAGATAATTTGCTAAAGAGATAGGAATACCTGCAACTTAAGGATGTTCCGACCCATACAATGTTTTTTTTACACAGAATGCAAAACGTATTGCACTCTAAGGCACGAATTCGTCAAAAATATTAAATATAGCCATAGTAGTTGCAGCGAAAACATATTCACGATTTCAGGTTTAATTGTTTCGTTGTAATTGCCGATTAGGTTTTACACCATTAGATGGCACTGTTAAATAAATATCGTATTTAAATAAATTGTAACAAAACCAATAATCCTGAAATTGTCAAATTGTTTTCGCTGCAAGTAATATGACTATATTAAACTTTTATTATTAATTTGTGGCTTAAAGTGCAATACTTTTTGCGTTATGTGTGCAAACAACTTTATATGGGTCGGAACAGCCTTAAATCACTTTTTATCTTTTTCAGGTTACTAGGTTTTTATAACTTATTGAAAATTCACAAATTCAATATCATAAATACTGCCATTTAGCGGCTTATCCGTAGCAGCTTTATATGAATTGTCAGTATTATTTATAGCATCGGAAAGCTATCTATATCTTTCAAAGGATAGCGACAGAGATGGCTCTTCGGCATATAGTTCTAATTGGGGCATGTGATAGGTGACGCTTTGCCCGATAACAAAATATTCTAATCTTAATATGTTAAAACCCGTTTATTTAATACAAGGAATCAAACATCCTATTGTTTAAAAAACTCAATGCCATGATGCAGTTATAAGGTTTAGCGGAAAATAAGAGCTTTTGTATGTCTTCAAACTAATTTTAATGTAATTGACCGGGACAAAGTACGAAACGAAATGTTATATGTTACGTTATTTTGATATTTTCTTTCCTAGACTTCATTTCATTAGCATAAATTGGAACAAATAATTTTCAGATTAATAACAAAAACATTTTGTAATTTTAATTACGTGGGTTGAGAAAAGATCGAAAGAATCGATTCTATTTTTATATTTTTATTATAATTTATATTTTAATTTATAATTTATATAATTTATATAAAATATATATTATAATAATTTTTATATAATTTAATTATAATTTATATATGCTAATTATTATATTTTTAGTTTTAACCTAGTTCTTTTAACGCCCACCGTGTGCGCTCTTTGATTCTCCATACATTTGAAAACACCAGTGGATATGTTTGGCGTAAACGGCAATTTTGGTGACGAGTCGGACTGGGGGCTCAGACAAGGAAGTACAGTAAGTGTCATTCACCTTCTTCTTGGTTTCGACAAACACGATGACTTTGCTGTCGCGCTCGGCGGCGACCTCCTTCAGCAGCTGCGACAACTTGTGCTCCTTCTCGTGCTCCTCGCAGACTTCGACGATCTGCTTGATGTTGTTGTTGGCCGATAGATTCAATGAGCCGATGTTCACTTTGATGTAGTCCGTCAAGAAGTCCTCGGCCAGCGCCTGGATCTCCTTAGGCCACGTGGCTGACCACATCAATACCTGCCCCAGAAACATTACAGGTCATCATACAAGCATAATTACCTTCTTACACAATTATAGGGATAATTTAGTCCAAAACTAAAAAGCCAATTCATGAACTTTAAATTGATAAAAGTTATAGTTATAAATGATGAATATGACAAACACCCATATATGTCCAAACATGTCCTTAGATATCCTTTGGGTTTCTTAAATATAATGGTGGCGTTCTAGAAAACTCAAGCAAGAGGAAGGAATGGCTTATTCAGTGCAGGTATTGTGCACCTGTATGCTAAAAGTTATTGCCTGATGCAGTACAAACCTGTCTGTCGGGACGAATCTGCTCGATGATCTTCCTAATTTGGGGCTCAAAGCCCATGTCCAGCATCCGATCAGCTTCATCGAGGACCAGATATGTGCAGCGCTTCAAGTTGGTGGTGCCTCGCTCCAAGAAGTCAATCAGGCGGCCGGGTGTGGCGATGACAATCTCCACCCCCCGCTCGAGGTCACGAGCCTGCGGACCCTTGGGGGAGCCCCCGAAGATGCAAGTGTTTCTGATCCCGCTGCGCGCACCGTACTCCTGCGCCACAGTTTGAATCTGCTGGGCGAGCTCACGTGTTGGTGCCAGAATCAGGACTACCGGGCCATCACCTCGGTTCAGCCGCTGCTGGTTAAAAATGTGCACGGCTGCCGGCAGCATGTAAGCCAGGGTCTTTCCAGAACCAGTCTGGGCGATGCCAACCATGTCGCGTCCGGATAGGGCAATGGGCCACCCCTGCGCCTGGATACCCGTAGGTTCGCTAAAGCCCTGCTTCTGAATTATGGTCATGATGTGCTCGGGGAAGTTTCCTTCATCAAACTCCTGGTTGGGTCGGGGGACATTGTTTCCGCTAACAGTTATCTCCTTTTCGGCCCTGTATGTGTCGACATCTTCTTCGGAGCGCGTCTCGACTGCCTCGTGAGGCTTGTAGAAGTCCTTCTTGAAAGGCTCCAGGGCAGTAAGATCCCAATTAGGTTTTTGCAGACTCTCGCCAGGACACTTGGCTTTCATGCTTTGGAGCTTGGCCCCAGTGAACTCCATGGTGGGAAAGCCACCCGGAAACATATTTTTGGGCATGAAGTTCTGCTGGGGAATAAATCCATTCCTCATGTTATTGAACTGTCTGGGTACACCATTGTTAAAATTATTTTTTGGTGGTCCATTTGGCCTCTGGCCTATTCCGTCCTTCTTGGGTCCACCGAATTCGTTCCGAGGAACGTACTCCTTTTTCTGGTAGCCTCCCTCGTCGTTATTGTCTGAATCATTCTGTTGGCCGTTGTAGTTGTTTCTAGGTCTGTATTCGCGAGGACCACCAAACTCGTTACGGTTGTTATAATCGTTCTTGGGTCCGTTAAAATCATTCCTCATTCCGTTGAAGTCGCCTCTGGGCCGAAAATTGGGTCTCGGGTTCATGAAGTTTCTGGGTCCAAAGTTATTCTTCGGACCTCCAAAGTCGTGAGGACCATTGAAGAACGGAACTTGTTTGCCGAACTGCTCGTTCCGGTCCGGTCGTGGCCTGAACCTATCAAATATTGAAAAAAATGGTTATTAAATACCTATTTGAACACAAATAATTGTTTGAAAACTTATGGCTTTCAGAAGTAAGGAACGCAGCCCAAGAGAATTCCGCAACTACCCACACCCATAGCTACAATCTACGACAATGGCGAGCCTAGCTGTCAGTCGGCAAACAATAATAAACATATTATATAGTTAGACCGAATGGGAAAAAAATTAGTATGTCTGATATATTAAAAGGTGCCCCTCCAATGGTCCTCTTGTTTTTAAGGTGGCCCAACCCGCTCATCTCCCCATACAAAAGGGGAAAGAAGATCACGCCTATATTTCTTGTCAGAGATACAAGATTTTGCTCAAAATAGCTCTATTTGATTGAACTAGATGTCTGATGACCATTGGCATTGTAAAATTGTGTTTGGTTCCCAAGTTATAACGTCCGAAAGTTCGGATTTTTCGCGCGTTTTATACAATAACTTTGGAGGTGGATTACGCAATGATAAAGTAAGAACATCTTAATAAGATTAGTCATCAGACATAGCTTATTTAATCAAGATTTATAATCTATATTGGTTTTTGTTAGATTTTTGACTACAGCGGTCGTGGTTTACTTTTAGCTATAAGTCGTTTTGAAATTAAAATTTTCGTAAATCTTACCAAATCATACACTATGCACATTGTCTTTTTTGTGGACATGTTGCATCTTCCTCATCACGGAGCCTGTCTTATTCTTGGAAACAGAGAAGGTTCCAGAGCGCAACAGCACGGTTTTGTACCGTGCCCGCAAATGAGTTGAGGCCGCCGGGTTGGGCCACCTTAAGTAACTATGACAGACAATATTGTAAAAGTATGTATGTATAATATGTACTGTTTTGCACATTTGATTTCTTATGACAAAGTGATTTTAGAGGAACCTAATACCCAGGGAAGAAGTCTAACAGAAGTAGGTGTCCATCACGACGAACCATCATGGACTCGTAAAATTATTGTCGAGACACTGCCATCAATTATTTGGACAATATTCTGCAAGAAAAAGGAAAAGGAAAGGGGAAAAATTGTGCAAATCGATGAGAGCAAATTTGGCAAGCGGAATTATTATTTATCAATTTTAGACTCATTGAAGACAGTCAATGTCAACTGGAGTGTGTTGCTACAGATTGTATACAGAATCACTGGGGTGCATACAATTGTTTGGAAAGTAATGGTATACGCATTATTCTCAAGAAAGTGAACCACCATTATCCCGAAAATGGATTGTGAAAAATAGTTCCCTCACTGTAAGAGTGTCTGCCTGTGCAGACTCGGCATCTTTTGGCGATTTTGAGGTCATCATAGTAATGCATTACATTTTCGATGTGACCATATAACATAAATTTCCTCAATGGTATGATATTGCAGGAAATTTTGGAAAACCCTTTTTTAATTTAGTGGAAAATGCCGTTTTAGATGAAAGTTCAAGTATTTAAAAATTTATTATTACGGTAAGTAGGTATCAAGGTAATGCCTCTTTTAGTGTGGTTAACAGGTATACCACCCTGGACGAAAAGTGTCCCGATTCCTAACAGCAGTGACTGCGAAGAAAGAAAACATCGGATTTGGTTTCTGCGCAGCGGCTGGCGCTTGGAAGGGGAAGGTCTCGGTTCATCCCGGGCAGTTTTTTTTGTGGGTTAGTTTTCACAGTAATTTATTTTCGAAAAGGTGGAGCAGCGCTGGGCGCAGGTGAGGGCTGAAGGGAAAGGATTTAGACATTTACCTACCTACCAAACATCTATGGAAGATTCACATAACCACTTGCTTGCAAACAGCAAAGTTTGGTAGGTTTTACAGTTATGTACTTACCTACACAAATTAAAACATATACATGTTTAGTAAAGGCCATGCTTGCAGTACTACTTGCCTAGTATTTTAATTGAAACTGTGGATAATAGAAAGGATATAAGAGACAAACCAATTATGAGCTACCGTCCCGAGATGAAAAGTTTTATGGCCGGATCATGAACAGTCTGATGAAAATCAATTTAATCTGACGGCAAAAATGGACAAGATGGCCGTCAACGTTCCGTGCGGCTGAGCGGCACGCTTCGAGGCGAAACTACGAATGTGCTCTATTATGAACGCGATCTTACATAGGTTGATTGTGGAAACCACCGCCGTACTGCATCCTGGCGCCGGATCTCTGCGAGACTATCAGCACCGAATCTAAAAAGACAAATACAGAAGCGTCAAATAAGACCCGACGAGCAATTAGGAAATCCTTTAAGATATTATGAATTTAGGTATAACGCACCTCTAACTATTGGAGAAAATGTAGCTGTTTAGAGGCTGGCTCAAGTTCTGCACAGCGCAGGCCCTGACCGGCGCACAGAAAATTCGACAAAAATGGCGGACGCGCACACCGCGACCAAAGCCAAACCTACAACCCGGAACGTACCTAACTAAACATCCCGCACCGGAAACAGTTGTTCGTTCAGGGGATCTAGTTTGCCAGTAGAAAAAAAGGGATCCATTGATATATCGGTTAATTTTCTGATTTTCTGTTCTAAAATAACTTTGATTCTCAAAATTCTCATATATGTACAATTCCTTGGTGTAAGTATATATTTTTTGGCAAGCAATCGGCTAGGATTGGGTAATTAATTCTTCGTTGGATGGTGAATGTTGCAAGAGCATATACGGAAATAGGGATATAGTGGCAGTAATATGAGATAGTTGCCAACACCATTTTTCCAAATTACCCAAAAAATTTTCATATTCCCACATTTTTCTCAGAATTTTCCCAATTATTTATTTAGGCTGGCGCGCACCCCGGAAGTCCGAGGAACCAATTCGTTGCAACCATTTTTAATGGAGTATCTTCACTCACCTTGCTACGCATTGCGATAGGGAAGAAAATACTTACTTATCACGACAGGTGGCGTCTAAGCCACGTCTAAGCGAGCTCACCTAAAATATCTGTTAAATCTGTCAGTACCATGCAAACATATAATATAGAATATCTGCATGCAAAAGAAAACAGAATCTATAGACTAAATGATCTAAGACTAAAGGGGCGAACTCGCTTTTTCCATAGATAATATAATATTACTGCTTTTTCCTTTCGTCGATCTTTTTTAAGGATTCTTTAAAAAGTCCCCGTGTGAAATATCAATCGTTCGCAAAGATCGTCGGCGCTTTCGTTTCGTCGACGATCCAACGGTACTCTATTTTCAATCTTTTCTAAAGAGAGGTTGAAAGAATATAAACTGCTATGTCTTTAGCCACGTGGTTATATCTACTGGGTGTATGGAAGATATTAGCGAATTCTGCTGGTTTTAGCGATGTGTATGGCATTATAGCAATTAATAAAAAATCTAAACCTAAGTGAACGTATGTCTCTGCATCAAGCTTCCGAAACGGCAGGAGCCAAAGCCCTGGTCATCCGACCGCCCGGACCTTCATGTTCTGTGGTCTCAGAACTGACCCCATTCGGGATTTAGAACAAAATGCTTGCGAGTCGGCGAATGACAAACAAAATGAAATTCCTAATTAAAATAGTAATAAAACACGTGTTTATTCTTATTTCTCACTAGTAAGTCAAACACAATTTTGAAGTCCCGCTAAAAAGTGCGCAAACAGCAACCAATCCACGAAAAATTGTGATCAAGTGATTGTAGGTGCAATATGGCGTGCGTTGCAGTGTTCTGTGATAATCATAGAGGATTTTGAAAAGAGCTTCGTGGAGATTTATCGTTTTATGTGTAAGTAGAAAATAGAATGATATCGCTGATTCACCTGTTATTCAGGTTAGGTTACACCTTGCATAGGTGCATAGTGCTTGACAAGCATGCTTGAACGAGGTCACGACATCAAAAAACATTCTTGTCAAGCATTCGCATCATTTTGTCAGAGTGACCCAGTGTTGAACTTGCGCTTAAAACAGAAACATTTGCAAAGCATTCGCATCATTTTGTCGGAGTGACCCAGTGTTGAACTTGCGCTTAAAACAGAAACATTTGCAAAGTAGTAGAATGTCTCTAGAAGCAGATATGGCTTTTCTTGCTCTCACAATTGCTTTGTTGAAGAAAACAAAAAAGAAACGAACAAGACGATGGTCTAAGCAGTGGTATTTGTTAAGAGATAGATTTACCCATGAGCATTTGCAAAAGATTCTACAAGTGACGGAGCCCAATGATTTCAAAAATTTTTTGAGGATGGATAATGAAGCATTTGAGACATTATTGGAAATGGTTAGGCCAAACATTGAAAAACAGGACTCTAACATGCGACAGGCGATTCCTGCTAGTCAGCGATTATCTGTGACTTTAAGATTCTTGGCTACTGGCATGGATTTGGAAGATTTAAAATTTACTTGTGCTATTGCTCCTTACACATTAGAAGGTATAATAATGGAAACTTGTGAGGCTATCATAGAGAAATTAAAAGAAAACATTGCGGTAAGTAGAAATTAACACTTTATTTAGGTAGTTATCTTAATTAACAAAAGTATTAAGGAATTTTATTAAAAAGATGAATATGTTCTAAGAAATTCGGCTGCTGTTGTATCTTCGTTGTTGTATTCCTCCAATATATTGGACTGATTAGAAAGGAATTGAATTTTATTGGAAGCGGAAGATTGTTGGACATTGTAGGACTGAGTAGAGGGCGACTGATAGGGCAGAGGTGATTGAATGGGAGCGGAAGATTGCTGAATATTGTGAGATTGATGAGATGGTGGTTGATATGGCAGAGGTGATTGAATGGGAGCGGGAGATTGCTGAAAATTGTGAGATTGATGAGATGGTGATTGATATGGCAGAGGTGATTGAATGGGAGCGGGAGATTCCTCGGAAATATAAGAATGGTTGGAACTAGGTGAGTTATATCTGAACATTGGCGATTGAGATGAAAGTGGACTAGGCAAAGGATTTTGTAAAAAAGTAACACCATGTCTAGTAAATGTGCCCATTTCTCCTTCAAATAAAACATCGTTAATTATCTTCTCAGCATATCGGCGTTGATCTGCAGCTTATCTTCTAATCTTGACAGCCCAACCTTTTGCGATGACATCAGCGTCATCTTCAGTACGATTCTTGAAATAGGAAGTAGCAGCAGAAAATAATTCTGATGTTTCACAACTATCTTCTTTTTTTTTCTTCCTTGATGTGGTTGGTGGTGGCATTTTCTGAAACATATTTTTTATTTAAAGGTACCCAGATCTTCAGAAGGATGGAAAAAGATTGCAAAGGAATTTGAAACTCGATGGAATTTCCCTAATGTGATCGGGGCTGTGGATGGAAAACATGTTCGAATACAGAAACCTTATAACTCCGGATCATACTATTTTAATTATAAACAAACACATAGTATTGTTTTAATGGCTATTGTAAATGCTAAATACGAGTTTATAATGGTGGATGTTGGAGCAAATGGCAGAATATCTGACGGAGGTGTTTTAAAAAATACAGAATTTTGGTCAAAATTCACCAGCAGTGACAATTGTTTGAATCTACCTGAACAGTCAGAGTTACCATCAACAAATAAAAAAAAGCCATACGTTTTAATAGGCGATGAAGCATTTCAATTAACTCCCAATTTCATGAAGCCCTACAATAAAACTGTTTTAAACAATGAACGCAGAATTTTTAACTATCGATTATCACGTGCCCGCAACGTTGTGGAGAATGCCTTCGGGATTTTATCATCACGTTTTAAGATATTTAAGCGATCTGTTAATTTAGATCCACAAAAAGTCAGTAATATCTGACTGTATCTGTAGTATCTGAATAACTTGCATAATTATCTGTCAAAGTCAGAAAAATACATTCGAAATAATGACGTTGATTTTGAAAATATTAATACAGGAGAAATTAGGCCAGGCTCGTGGAGAACAGAATCACAAGAGTTGATCCCTACACCAAGGTTAAGGGGAAATCCTACTATTGAAGCCAAAGCAGTCCGAGATGAGTTTTGCGAATATTTTAATACAACAGGAGCAGTTCCATGGCAAAATAGATGCGTGAATACTGCGTAGTACATAATAGTGTAACATGATAAGAAGGGGAACTTACTTGTGATCCTTCCGAACTGATTGTTGGCGAGATTTCCGTTCCGTCTGCTATGAACATTAAGTCGTTGTAATAAAACAATTTTGGGCTATAAACTTCACTTGCTCCCATTCCAGACTTAATAGAATTTTTATATTTTGTATGTTCTCTATTAAAATTTGTTCGTAACAAATTATTTTTTTTCTTCAATTCCTCAATGCTGAAATTACTCTTATATCTTTTTAAAATATCCACCATATTCATGAGAGCCATATTCTTTTTATTTTTGTCTTTATAGTCCCGAGCCTTAATGTCCCACAATCTCGTCGCATCTTTGTATAATGATATCAACAACAAAGTAAAATCACGATCACTAATTGCGCCGCTGCCGCCATCATCACCGCTGGCGCCGGCGCTGTTCGTGTCGCGTGGTTTCTCCATAACGTTCCGTAGTACACTGAATGTGTTGCTTGACAAGCATGTTCCAAACGATCAAGCATGCTTGACAAGCATTGCAAAAATAGAATTTTTCATCAAGCTTCATCAAGCATCGAGTTTGCTTGTCAAGCACATCAAGCTTCGTTCTAGACGGTCAAAATTGCTTGACAAGCACGTTAATTTAACGTGCTTGTCAAGCAATTTTGATCGTCTAGGGACCCCATTATTTGAGGTTATGTTTCGACTTACCATGATGTACCCCAGTCGATTTGGAATTGATATCGATATTATTGATATCGATTAAGTCATAATATCTTGATAATGTACATAATTATTTTCTACGTATATATAAAGTCCTACAATCACATTAAAATAAGAAAACAAATGTTAAGTTCATTTAACTAGACCATTGGTTTAATATGGATATGAGTGATGCTATTTAAGATGAAGATTTTCAGATTCCCAAAAACATTGAAAATTCGGAAAAATAAAGATGAAAAAAAGGGAAAAATTTAAGCCCATCGAAAAATGCTTAATTTTCAGACCAATCGTGTTCTATGATAGTGATAATATGCATTCAACGTAATGCATCGATACCATATTCCTCTGTAATTTGTTAAAGATATGAATCGAATATTAAAATAATAAAAATTGTATTCTTTCTCATTTCAGGAAAAACAGGGTCGGAAAACTTAAAACAACAGAGAGAACATCAAACTAAAAGTGGTGGATCATCATGAAAATAAAAGTAATGTTACGGTTCCCAAAAACACGGGTGTACCAATTTTGATTCACTTCGAAAGAAGAAGCTGATAAAAAAATTTAAAACTTTTTGAAATAATATTGAGGAAATTGGGCAATTTCAAATATTTGAATTTGTCTATTCTATATTATAAGGTATTTGAAATTGTCTACTCTGTTTTATTTTGTAATGTCTTTGAGAATGTTTACACTTCTTTTAGGGTAAGTCACCTGTTGTGGTAAATAAACAGTTTTCTTCCCCATTGTAAAGGTTTTCCGTATATTCTGGACATATTTTAATAGTATGTAAAAGCTTTTGAGGCGAAAATCACAATGGGAACCAAGATAAACTTTTACAAGCGATAACTAATAAAACTCTGACAGCAGTATTAAGAGTGAACCTGTCAAAAGTTGGTACAGGATTAGCACCGAACTAACCATACAAAACCGGTTTAGTCCGGCAATAATCCGCGTAATAAAGTTAGTCCGCCGACTCTGAATACGACAGTACCATTTTTATAATACCTAACATGGCAAGGAAAATGTAGCGCAAAAATTTACTGGAGAAGCATTATGAACAACCTATAAAAGATAAATCTGTGCCAATACGCAAGTTTGATTTGCGAGGTTTTAGGTGAAAGAAGTGCTTAATGATGCAGTTAGAATAAGTTTTACAGGAAAATAATAGTTTTTGTTTGTCTTCAGACAAACAAAAACAGACCAGCACAAAATATGAAACGAAATATTATAGGTATGTAATATTTTTGTGATATTTTCTTTCCCAGGACTTCTTTTGATTAACATAATTAAGACCTATTTATTTTCGGAATAATATGGAAAAACAATAGTCATTTCAATTACACAGATTGAGTAAATACTATTTTCAAATCTCTTCTGTTTGATTTTGTATGGTATCCGACAGATTTGACAGATCTCTTAGGTGAGCTCGCTTAAACGGCACCTGTCGTGATAAATAAACACTTTTCTTCCCCATTGGCAGTTCAATGTTTACTTTCAACGAGACTTTCAATTCATACTTTTACTAATCTGTGCCGCATTTGATATCGATTGCTCGTGGAGTTCGGTTTTGGCGGGAATCCGAACAAGTCGAGATTTTTTTGCTATCGAGTTTTTATTTGCCAATTCGTTTGTTTGTGGTCTTTCTTCGCGGAAAACCGGTCGAGAAGATGAAGGCGAAGAGGAAACGGAAAAAGGAAGACAAGAGGTCTCCAGAGGAGTCACTTTCGTCCGATTTATCGGACTGTGAAAATTTGGCGGGAAAAGATGATCTTGTGGAACAGGCGGGAACTACTGAGCTCAACATCAACACCACAGCTACTACATCAAAATTGAATTCACTCGATAAGTACCAACCATTCTTCATTAAAGACTACACCCGTGCATACCCTGAGGATTCGGGAGCACTGGATTTTATCGTATTCATAGAAAGCACAGAACCTAACAAGCCGATTGGAGACAGAGATATTATGAGCTTATCAAACTCTTTCAAAAGATACATTAAGGGCATCAAACAGTTCAAGAGGATAAATCGATACAAAATAGGCGCAATATTTGAAAAACCAGAGCTAGCCAATGCAGCTCTCGGTAACAAAACTTTTTTGGATCAATTCAAGCTTAAGGCTTCCATACCTGCATCTGCAACTGAAACCACTGGTGTCATCACCTCGGTCCCTACCAACTTATCCAATCATAAAATTTTTACCAACATAACAAGCACAAAAAAAATTATATCAGTAAGAAGATTCATGCGTAAAGTTAAGAATGAAAATGGTTTCCAACTAGAACCCACTCCTACTATTTCCATTACATTTGCATCAAATACTCTACCGGACTATATTGACATGAACTTATGGAGATTTAGAGTGGCTCAATACATACCCCGTTTAAAACAGTGCTTCCGATGCTTGCGCTTTGGGCACATATCAAAATATTGTAAAAACGGAGAGAGGTGCTCAATATGCAGTTGCGAAGGGCACAATTATAGAAATTGCTCTACGGAGCATGCCAATGCTACCTGTTATAATTGTCAAGGTAATCATGTCGCTATATCAGGGTTATGCCCTATAAAAAAGAAGAAAATTGAAGAAAACAAAAATAAAACCAGAAAAGTTCAATACAATGAATTATTTAATGAAAAGTCATTCCCTTCCTTACCTACCACTAACACAGATCAAACAGAAAAAAATTATAATACGCAACTAAAATATAACCAAATATTACACACGAATAAAGAAAATTCAGTCGACTCTATCCTGAATAATTTGTTAAACTCTGAAAAGGCAATGAACATACTTCTCGAAATGATTGTAAAAGTTATAACAATGAGCAAAACTGGCGAGGCTCCTATCTCTGCGCAAAACATAAAAAGCGTTATTCACGACTCTATTAGAAAAAATAAACCTGTTATATAATGTCTACTTTGAATGTTGTACAATGGAACGCGCAAAGTTTGCTATGTCATCGACATATTCTCACTCAATTTTTATATGAAAATGATATACATATTGCAATAATTTCTGAAACTTGGTTAAAACCACAACAACGTTGTAAATTTAGAGGATATCAATTGGAAAGATCTGATTCTGGAAATTCCCACAATGGAGTAGCAATATTAATTCATAATAGTCTAAGCTACACAAAAATTATCACCACAAGTGACAACTCGATACAAAATATAGCTATCAAATTATCTTACAACAACAAATTTGTAACTATAGTTAGTTTATACAGTCCCCCGAATTGTACTCCACCTTTCACAAAAAGTAAGTTCGATAGATTAGTAAAAAATATCTCTGAGCCAACGATTATTGCGGGCGATTTTAATGCTCATCACACTTTTTGGGGATGCAATAACACTGATTCACGTGGAAGGGACATTTTGGAAATAATTGATGACAACAATCTTGTTCTTTTGAATAACGGTGAAGTGACAACAGTTGGTTCCAGTAGATGGCGGCCAAATGCACTCGATCTCACAATGGTATCTTCTTCTTTAGCATTGTCTTGTAACTGGACGGTCCATGATGACCCTCTCGGAAGTTATCACCTGCCAACAATAACAAAAATATTATTAGCCAACAACACATACAACAATCAAGAGACTGCAAACAATTTTCCAAAGCATCCAAACTTTAGACTCGTAAATTGGAAAATATACTCAGATTTAGTTTCGAGAGAGCTCGAACATTTTAACTTTGATAATCTTAACCCAATAGAATCTTATGATTCTTTTTGTAATATTTTAAATGCAGCTATTGAGAAGTCTATACCCAAACGGAAGCATTCATCCACACCTAACTCCACTTTTCGGCATTCAAAACCCAAACTTTCTGTTCCCTGGTGGAATGAAAAATGCAGCTCAGCTGTAGAAAATTCCAGGAAAGCATATGCAACATTTAAACTAAATTGTAATGACGAAAATTACATAGAATTCAAACGGTTGCAAGCACTTAAAAAACTCATTTTAAAAAGAGAAAGAAGCGAAAGCTGGCAAAGGTTATGTGAATCATTTAACAGATATACACCCGTTTCTAAAATTTGGAACACTATTAAAAAATTTAATAATACCTACCAAAGTAATAGTCACAACACAAATCATGACTGGATTAATGATTTTTTGCAAAAGTATACACCCGATTATGTTGAAAATCAACTACATTCAATCAATAGTTCTGTTCCTAACAATAATGAAAATGAGTACCTTACAAAATATTTTACTTTACAAGAACTGAAATCTGCCTTAAATTCTAGACGAGATACTGCATGTGGATTAGATATGATTCCATATAAAATGCTACGTCACTTAAACCACAACAGTCTGGTAATATTTTTAAACACGCTTAATAAGCTGTGGTGTACTTCCATAATTCCATGGGAATGGAAAATAGATTGTCTCATCCCAATACTTAAACCAAACAAAAGTAAAGACGATGCAAATTCTTATCGACCTGTGGCATTGACTTCGTGCATTGGAAAAATTTTTGAACAGTTAATTAAACAACGTTTAGAATTTTTTATAGAAAGAAACAACATTTTACCTAGCAATCAATTTGGTTTTAGGAGGGGTCGATCCGCTAGAGAAAGTTTCAGCCATCTACATCTGGATATTTCAAAAGCTTTCTCATTAAATCACGATACCGTGTGTGTTTTTTTAGATGTCGTCGGCGCATTTAACAACATCGATCACTTTACACTTGCATCGATCTTGAACTCTTTGGGCATTCCAGCAAAATTAATAAATTGGATATATAATTTTTTAAATGGCAGGGAAGTATATGTGAAATACAGCAACTCTCTTTTTGGTCCCAGATTTTCCTATAGGGGAACGTCTCAAGGTGGGATATTAAGTCCCCTCTTATTTATAATTTATATTCACAAATTAAACTCAAAACTAGGATTTGATGTAAATAATCTCCAATTTGCAGATGATTTGGTTATTTATTGTTCCATTGGTGATAGAGTGACTACATTGACTTGTATAAATAAAGCCATGGAGAATTTGTATAAATATTTTACTGAGTTAAATTTAGATATAAGCCCAGAGAAAAGCAAAGTTGTTATATTTAGTAAAAATAAATACAAATTAAAAGCCGAAGTCTTCTACAATAACACTCTTCTTCCGGTAGTTGAAACCGTTAAGTTTTTAGGAATAATATTTAACAGTAACTTATCTTGGAACTCTTATGTCGATGGCATAGCAGACAAAGCGTTAAGATCATACAACATTTTGAGGTCCTTAGCGGGCACCTATTGGGGCGCGGATCCGAAAATCCTAATAATGCTTTTTAAATCTTTGATACGTAGCCATTTTGAATATGGTTTTCTATGTTTTTCTCATCATTGGAAACTTATAGAGAAACTGGAAAAAATACAAAATAAAAGCTTACGTTTAATAACTGGAGCGATGATGTCAACTCCCATAGTATCCATGCAAGTAGAATGTAACATTCCTCCACTGAGAATCCGCTTCAAATATCTGAAATTAAAATTTTTGTTAAAGCTTCTATCCATATCAAATCATCCTCTGTTTACCAAAATTCAACATCTCCTTTCCATCCCATCCGATCCTAGTCATCATCCTTACATCCTGAGAGACTTTTCAAATATATTACATTACAAAAATGAATATGAAATACAAGCCAATTTCAACTTTCCTTGCTATTTGGGAAAATATGACAGCAAATTCTACGGAATTCCAATTCAAATAGACGAAAACTTGGAGTGCAAAGAAGAATTTTTAGAACAAATTTCAAGTTACAGAGGTTACAGAAGAATATATACCGATGGTTCGAAAACAGTTCGTGGGGTCGGCTGCGCGATCTATGACGAGACAACCAAGAGAGGTTATGGCATTAAGATTCCTAGTTCTGCATCAATATACACTTCTGAAGCTTTGGCAATTCAAATCGCACTCGAGTTCATCGAAGTTCAACAACACTATACGTGGATAATAATAAGCGACTGCATGAGCGTTCATAGAGCCCTACAGAATACGAAACTAGATGCCAATACTCACTATGTCATACACCAAATACGGGATAAACACTTTTCCTTGATACAGCAAGGCTACGAAATATGTTTTTTCTGGATTCGCGGCCACATAAATTTGAAGCCACACGACTCAGCAGATTATCTAGCTAGAACGATAGCTGACAGCAACCTGAATATTTGCCATATTAAGAATGTTGCCCTACCGCAATCGGAATTTGTAGCGAAAATAAAACAGGAAATTATCCACGAATGGACCGAACAATGGAAAATGTCCAATACGGGTCGTTGGTACGCCGAAATAAACGATTTAGTTGGGAAAACACCTTGGTTCAATAAAACCTTACCAAAAAGAAGAAAATATTATACAACAATTTGTCGTCTACGTTTCGGACATTGTCTTTTTCAATCCCATCTTTACAGATTAAACCTTATCGACACCGCCGTATGCCCACACTGCAACTTAGCTGATCAATCCCTGGACCACCTCTTCTTTCATTGCTGTGCTTTTGATGAGCAAAGAGAAAAACTATATAAATGCTTAGAAATTACATACAAAGAAAGAGAAAAAATCCCGCTCGACCTGAAAAAGATATTAAGTCAACCGACCAACTTTGAACCCATATTTCTATATATACATGAGACAATAGAAAGTATTTAACTACATGACACTCCAGAATTGACTACAATCCATAAGATACAATAAAGAGAAGGCTGTATAGCGAAAGCTTTTGCCTGTCCATTGGATAAAGAAACAAAAAAAAAAAAATCGATTGCTCGTTTTGGACGTCACTAAAACACAGCATACATCTACGTATATGTATTGTAGGTATGTATAGTCAAAGTGACACTCTATCGTTCCTTCTAGAGATTCTCTTTCTACGGTTCGAACGGCCAAATTAACGAAAAGAAAAATCTATCGCTCTTTTGACCAAAGAGTATGTAGACGATTCGTATTACTTTTGGCTTGGCAGAACCACAGAACACAGAACATATATAGAACCACTATTATATTATCTATGGAACCACTGACGGGTGGATATGTGGATATTATTTCTTAAAATGCTTTAAAAAAATTAATTCTTGGTGCACAACTAAATTAAAACTAAAGTCATGACATCTGCGAAATCAAGTTCACGAAAGAAGTGATGGTTTTCCTGGTGTTTTTCCTTACTTTACTATATGTAAAATAAAATAAGTTTCGATTCTATCACCAGTGCGTCACTGGTCACGATGGAGGGGACTTCTTTGGATAGCGGAGCGTCCACAGATAATCTATATCCAGCTCTTTTCCAATGCTTTACCATTATATTATGCGGGTGAGTTGAGTGCTAATATGCTAACATTTTTTTACCCTAGCATATGGTGGCTACCAATTTGTTCATATTAATTATCAGTACACTAAGGGCACGTAAGGGTAACATTCGAATTTGATAATTTTTAGAAAGTAAAAACAGCCAATTCACATGCTCGTCGTGTCGAATGCAGATGATTTTCCATGAATGGAAGATATTGAACTCGCCTTCTGAAAACATTATTACCTTTTTTTATGATAAGCGCGGCATATGGCGTGCGTCAGGACCTATTATGGTGCCCGACGACGCCCATGGGATTTAGAACTTACAGGGGGGTTGCGTAAACCATGCTGGCCGGACAGGCGCTTCTTGACACCATGTTTGAAGGATCCCAGGTTGAAGTTTGGGGGCTAGGAGAGTAGGGCTGTTTTTCCACGACGGTCATGATTGACCGTCATGAAGGATCGTTTAAGCTGCCCACATATTTATGTGACCGTCTGTCCACGAGGCATCCTTCTACGCCGGGAATTCAGCTAGATCTAATGAGCATCTGAATAAGCCCATAAAAAGTTCTGTCAGGAGTGCCGCAATACGATTTACATGTTGACATCTCCACAACGTCCGGGATGACAGATCCATCTTTTCGATGGATGTTGCGCCTGTGAGCGGTCAAAATGAACCAGAATGTAAAGACTGACAGAGTCAACGGACGGACGAGACCAAATATGTTTAATACAAAATGTACTTAAATTTTTTTAAGTACATTTTCTAATTTTCCGTGTAGCTTCAAAATAATGACCTGACCCCTACTACAAATGCTACCGTGTAAGCGCACTCGAGAAGGCAACATCACTTGTCAAAAATATTGTATACGTTTGTCAGATGGTATCGAAAGCAGTCTCGATACCAATTATCAAATGCATTTTACCACCGATTCACCTACAAATGTACAAATCTACAAATGTAAAGGTCACTATACTTTCTTTAACAAAAACTAGAGAATACATACAGGTTTTACAAAAAAATATTTCACATTACACGAGGTCCACGCTATCTACTGAAAACGATTCTAAAAGTGGTCTCAACGGTAGGTACACTCCGTCCCTCTCCAACTCACGGCAGTGTTCCTTGAGTTAAAATTTCACTCGCACACTTTGTTAGTCATATAAGTCCTAACCTCACTGAACACATCAAATTATAGTCTGTCAACTGCTTGTGGATTTGTAATAGGAAAAAAAATTTAATGTAAGCACATCACGCTCATGCTAGGTCTTATGGTCATAACACATGCGTTCTAAGCCTGAATTCAATATGAATATCACGCAAACGGTGCACAATATATGGTTATCCAACATGTGCGGCTTGTACTGCATCACTATAATTTAAATTGCAGGTATATAGCGGGCCGACTCAACCTGGTTTCCCAGACCGAAGGCAAGGGTGTGGCCACGTTTGTGGGCACCTTCGCCCTCCCGTCCCTCATCTTCCTCTCACTGGCGCGCCTCGACTTCAGCACCGTCAACTGGTTGTTCCTCGTCGCGATATTGCTAGCGAAAGCGATCGTGTTCTTTGCTGTCATACTCTTATCGCTCTTCATATCGAAGCCTGTAAAGTTGGGGCGTGCGGGCTTGTTTGCCATATTTTGCACGCAGAGTAATGACTTTGCTTTGGGATTCCCAATTAGTGAGTACCGATTGACAATAAAAATATTATTATACAATACGTAAAAATAAATATAATTCTCCATGGTCCTGTACATACTGGATTAATAGCTCTTGTATCTTCCTTTACTGTATTTTTTTTCCATAGACAGTATACTAAACTCAGATTTGCCATACTTTAACATTTCTTCTTATTTCCATTTACTTGTTTCAATCTTATGTCCATCATATTTAGTCGCAGCCTGAAATGTTTTGCTTTTTATAAAAAAGCTAAATAAACCCTTTAATGACGTACCAGTACTTCAATCAAGTTCAGGAATCCATCGTGATTAGCCAATGTCTTCATAGTTGATTAGATGTTACCCATCCATTTCCATTACAATAAATTAAATATGTTCATACAAGACTTGTGGAAGAGTTTCTGCAGGGTGTAAAGGAAAGTCTGACAGTTTCATATCGCACAAATTTTTTAATGTTTTTTTTTATTTGAATCTGTGAAAATTTACTGTTCTGACAGTTTTCATATATCACTGGTGAGATTTTCACCTTTTAAGATAACACGGCAAATACTCCATAATCTTAAATAATAGGATCGTACAGTCTTTTACACCCTGTATAATATCAATACTAATTTTTTTTTAACATTACAGTAAACGCCGTATACCATTCGTCACACCCCGAGTATGCATCCTATCTATACCTGATGGCGCCAATATCGCTAGCGATCTTGAATCCGATCGCTTTTGTCCTAATGGAGGTCGGAAGACAGAGAGAGAATCCTCCGGCGGTGGAGTTGGCCCGGAAGACCGCTTGCAGCAGATTCGCGATGGGTGGGAAAGTTGCGAAGGGTATTGTCCTAAACCCGATCGTTTTGATGACTGTACTTGGAATCATGGGAAACATAGTTTTCAAGCATAATGTTCCGATTTATATTAATGGATTGCTTCAGGTTTGTATTTCTGTCGTTAAACTTTGAGTATTATAATATATCAGCTGTATATTATAATGTACCTTATAGTAATTATGTTAATATGTATGTATATATAACCAGTAATTCAACATTACAAGAACCACTTTACATGCCTATGATGTAATCCCTACAGTACTGATAACATTATTGTAAATGTAATTAGTTTGCCTTCTCTATCTGATGGTTTGTTTGTTTGCCTTTTAGCCATTAATTTGAAGAAAGGAATATTGTATGTCTGGTAATACATATGATTCAAACTTCCATTACCAGATTAGGCAGTAAACATGTAATGATATGTTATATTTTAACTAATCATATGTAATATTGAAACATATTATAAAAATAGTAATTGAAAACTTATAAACAATAACATTTTGAAAACTTTCAGTATGTCTCAGTTTAATCCATTACTATTTTCAGGTGTTGGGTGATGCTTTTTCGGGAAGCGCTTTGTTTCTTCTAGGTCTGCGAATGGTCGGCCAGTTTCATAGGCTTCGGGGGCCGGCATTAGTTTTACCTTTCGTGCTGATCATGGTGAAAATGTAAGCTTAATCTTGTATAAAATAAATAATTTATTCCTTATACATGTATTTAAAGTAACCATATGCAAAACTATACATTAAAATAACTATGCATACTTAATAAAAAATTGTGAAAACCCATACTTTCACAATAATACAATTGGTCCCATTTAATTTCTTACTGTGCATGTCCGAGGCTACTAATGGGATTTATCATTCGTGGTTCGGATCCCATGTACAACTTAGGTCCCATTTCTTACTCTTTCCCACCTAGGTACCATTGCATTGAATGAATGAAGCTCGAAGCAACAATAAAAATTGTCCGTGCTCTCCATCCGGTTCAATGTAGCCGTGGAATATAAGGAAGGTCCTGACTGGCACCTGGTTGCTATATGGTGTGTTGGGCTAATATGACAGCGGGTGGCCATCCATATCCATTAATATAAATAAAATGCCATTTTGTTTGAAATTTACTGATGAACTTAATGATATTTTGGCCTTTACTGTAGGTTAGTGCTGCCGTTGGTGATGCGGGAAGCTGTGAGCAGCTTGAAGGCCGGCGCGAACACATCTGACACCCAGTCTCTTTCGACGTACGCCTTTCTGTACGGCACCATTCCGACCGCGCCTGCCGTCTTTGTCTTCTCTCATCAGTACCAGCTTGAAATAGATCTGGTGAGTGTCTCTGAAATGAATGAGTTAACATTGTTCATGCATAACTTTTACGTTCACACTATAACTTATGCCTTATAGGATGGTTCGTGATAGCCAAATTATTGAATCGGGCTATTTAATTTCTTGCCTGGTCCCTTCATTGTAATGGTCACATATAAACATCTAATTAAACAAAACCTTAACCTATTTAAGGCATTTAGGTTCAGGTAAATATTTATGCTAATCGAACTGGACCTTTTTAATTCCTTCCACCTGTAGATAAGGTGGAAGGAATTGATAATAAAGCTGAAGAGTTTTTTTTTTGTTTGATCACTCTCATCTCTGGAACAACCAGTTGGATTTTAATAAATCATGTTGCATTCGATAGCCTAATTCTTGAGGAAGGTTATAGGGTATTTAACATCAAGCATAGCAGAACAAAGAGAAAAAAGCACACAATAGCACGGGCGGGCGAATCGACGCGCTGGTTCGGGGTCAAGGGGACATTTTACCGGGCTCCTCTCGGGTCATTGACCAAAACGATTTTGACCCAAGGAGAGCCGGGATCCTCAGCCGGTATTGAATAAGGTGGAAAGATTTCAATAAGGTCTTATTAGCAGTATTGCACCACATTCAATATATTGGCAAGGGTCGCCTTCATAAAGTCCAACAAGTGCGAGTAGGACTCGCACACGAAGGGTTCAATACTATTGTACAACAATAAAGACAAAAAAATATGTTTCTTGTATGGAGGACCGCTTCAATTTAAATACCGTTATAGCAGCAATAGAAATACACACTTTGTGAAATTTTCAACTGTCTACCTATTAAAATTCACGATTTCCAGTCCTGACGGACGGATAGCGGCTTTTGGATCATGTGCTTTTGGACTTGATGATGTGTCCCCGTCGCATGTTAACTTTTAAAATTAAATAATAATATGTTGTTTATAATTTTTTTTAGGTAGCATCCACCATGGTGTTGTGCACTTTTATATCAGCTCCGATGATGTTCATATCGGCTGAAATGATTTCCATTACCAAGGACTATGCGGAGCAGCTCAAGGGTTATGGAGTTGACCTGTCCATTGTCGCTTTGATAGCATCAGTGTGGGTCATGATTGTATTTATTATCACGAAAAAATACAAACGGATGCCTCATGGATTAACAATGTGCTTAATAGCTTCACAGGTAAAATATTTTATGCGGGTAGTTTTTAGTTTTTATTGATCCTTAGGTCGGTTACTCGGCCAAGTCAAAAATAAAATCCACCATACACAAATTCGTGTAAAAGCAATTGTCAATACATTTTCTTAAATAATGTAAAAACACCCCAACTGGTCATATCTTTTATGAGTAAATATTAAATGTGAGCATGAATATACATTCATAATTAGTAAATTACTTCATACTACACTAAACTAAAATTGCTACACTAAACTAAAAACTTCCATGCTTGCATGCTAGTTTTTTTTTATTTTAAGCATGTTTTAGCATCGAAAAACTTCTCGAAATCTATGGCCCCTGATCTTCCCTGATAACACTGCCACTATCCTAATAGTTTTTTCATCTGTCACCGCCGACCAAATAGTTTCGAATATCTCACACAATGGCCGGGTCAAGAAAATCAATGGCTGCGATTTTTTATTGTTTTTTTTTTTCAAAATGAGAGTATGTCACGGAAGTCATGAGACAAAGCTATAACAATAATGCTCTCACTTCAACGCCTCTACAGCAAGGGTACTACCGTGATAAATATATATTACTGTAATGTTATAAATATATAACAATACGTGGTTAACACCATGCCAACGTAGATGGTAGCAGGGATTAATTATAGGCTAAGAAATTGCGAGTAGAATTCACAGTAAAATAATGAATCACAGGAATGTGCGGGAATTGGTATACTTACAAACTCAATATTTTTTTTAGTTTCTTTGATTAAAATGTCCTTGTTTCATCAGGGATTCTACGTACCTACATATTATATTATTTTGTAACTTTAACATATTTTTTTTATTAATTTAAATAAGTTCTCCTATTTTGAAATATCATAATAATGCAAGTCGTTTGATCATGTCTTTGTAATCTATTCAAGGTGTAGGCCATTATTCTGTATTGGCAACAATTAAGGAGAAACTGTTTCATTACGCTTCAATGACTTCAAGGTTCCTGATCTGCTTATTTAAAGCAAAAAATATTTGTTAGTGAAAACTGCTATGCCAATTTTAATGTTGCAAGCGTTTATTCAACCTCATTGCTGAATATATTTTGTATCCGAATAGTATTAATTTGGATGCAGTCATTCATTTCATAGAGAAAGTTTTTTCCCAACAATTCATTCATTCCTATTATATATATTATAACTACTAAACAAAATATTATGCATTTCAGATTTTGCTGTCGGTTAGTGTAATCTGGGGTGGAGCAATAGCAAATGGAGAGACATCATGGAACAAAGTCTTCCAACAGGCTTTGAGAATATTTGCAATGTATTCTTGTCTGCTATGGACCTCAATGTTAGCAGTCGGACTACTATTTCTGCAGGTTTGAACTATTCTAGTTATAAAATAAAAAATACCACAACTGCGTAATACCCACGGAGGATAGAGGTAGAGAGGAGATGGTCTAAGCAAACTGGGTCTGTGTCCACCAAGTGGGTCGCTACGTCACAGCCCACGTGATAAAGAAGGCGTGGCTTAGCGACATTCGCGACATGGCGCTGGCGGTGTTAGGTTGTGGGAAAATATTATGGTCTGCGGCGCAATTTTCGACGAACAGTCGATTACACGATAAGATTTTGTTTAAAATGTTGCAAACATTACACTGGACAAAATAATCTAAACTTTGTAGGTGGAATGACGTTTTATTTGTCAGTAAAACACCTCATATTTTATAATTTGAGTCATATTCGAGCATTGCATCGATGTATCGCTCTTGCTATGTGTTGATAGATGGCACGCAATCATTTTCGTTTTACGGTAAGAAATGTTGATCTCATGATGCAAATTTTAATGACAGTTTTTAAATTAAAATTATTTGAATCTGCGCGAAGCCATAGATTTAAATTTCTAAGGTTTTTTTATAGCAAAAATAGTTAGTAAAATTTAAAAGGCGCCATCTAGTTGTAGTACCAATAAGAATAGCTCTCGGAATAGCTGCTACCAGAATATCGATTCTTCCGGTAGATGGATTTCGCAAAAATAGGTGGTGCATGACCCCACCATGAAGCGATTTCCCCCCGCTTCCCCGCTCAGTGTCACGCTGCGATCCTTAGTAATATGAGTTAAAAACATCTCCTCTTTCCCTCTATCCTCCGTGGTAATACCTATTGCCTCCAGTCTGATCTAGAACACACCATCCTACAGTCTCGGTTTTTAGTGGTGCACCACTGTAGCATCCTTTTTAAAAATATTAATTGTGTATGATCACTTTGATACGCTTATTATTATGTCAGCCTAAAACCTATTCTTGTAAAAGCAAGGGATAATTTGTTCTTTGACTTCATAACAGCTGTCAGTGCCGTATTGACAGCTGTCAATTACGTTTCGCTTGATACTGCGAATGTTTATTTTGCTTTTTTTTTTGCAATTGCGTAGAGCCGCGGCCCATGCTTCGTGGTGACGGTGTGGCCGGTGCTGGGGTTCGTGTCATGGGGCGCGCCGGGCGTGATGGTGGCGGTGCTGCTGGCGATGCGCGGCGCCACCGGCGACCTGGAGAGCAAGGCCTGCGACGCCATCCGCCTGTGTCTGCTGCTCTTCTGTCTGACAGGTATTAGTCTGCTTTACTCGAGTAGAGCATGGCTGGAGCCTCGTGCAGTCGGTATGCCGGTGCTGGAGTTCGTGTCGCAAGGTGTGATGGTAGCAGTGCTGCTGGCGACGCGAGCCTCTTAACTTCCACCATTTTAGTAGCCTGATTGTTCACCCACTTTTTCTGCCAAAGAGAAAGCTGTACTTCTCTGGGCGCCATAGAATTCCGCCAGGGAAATATGCGGCGTGAGCTCTTCACCCTAGGTTCCAGAAAGGCGTGTCTTTCAACAGCAGTGCATTCTTAACTCGCCTTTACCGCCTACCGTCTTCTACTGGGTGTGTGCAGCTTGGAAATTGGCTCTTCCTTAAAAAAGGCTGTCTATCAAATCCGGCTAACTATCAAACCATTATCAGACCCGGCCAACTACTAAATCACAGCTGTTATCTCTCTTCTATGTAAAGTGATGGAGCAAAATAAAATGTAAGTTCGTAAGTGTCTAGAAAGCATTGAACTACTTAACAATCACCTATGCGGCTTTTGTCAAAATCAATGTGCTGGGGACTCCTAGTTTACGTTTCATATGAGCTTCAAAATAATGACGAAAGTATGGTTATCGGCCTGAATATTGAAAGCGCCCTCTTGTGGCCTTCCACCGGAAATGTTTGAGTAGATCTTTGAATTTATTGTATCAAATCAAATCAAATAAATTTATTGCATAAATAACTATCTGTAATATATAATAAGTATCTGACGTTACATAGCTGATCAAAGGTGACATTGGCCTTATACTGTGACTTATCAGTATACGTGACGGGTTTCACAACACGTTTCATAAAATCTTATAAATATTTAGGTCACCCTGATAAAATATTATCATTTTATTGGATTGGCGATGAAAGTTGGTATTACCATATAAGTAGGTATGATATATGTTATTATATTAAACTCGTTGACATTGTTTCATTGATATTTTATCATCATCTCCTTATTTCATCTGTAGTTATTGTTTTGTTATAATTGTTGCACGTAACATGTACAGCTCATGGCTAGAGGACTTGCCTTTTATGCGAGAGATTATGGGTTCAAATCCTTGCCCTGAGCTGCTACATGGTTCGGAACCTATGTAAAACTATTGGTCCCTTTCCCCTACTAGGTTGTAGGGTTAAGCCCGCCCGGGTCGGTACCACCGCATTGGCTGAAACTATGGTCGAAACAGCAATGAAAAATGTCCGTGTTTTCCATTAAGTTCAGTGTAGCTGTGCTAATAAAGGGAAGGTACTGGCATGGCACCTAATGGCTAATATCATAATGCACAAAAAATATTGAAAGTGAGTTCCTAATATTGCACCTAGTTCTTTCGGAAACCATGTCCGGGTGCAAAATAAACAATCTTGCAATCCCTGGCATCAAAAAGTGTAAATAATTATTATGAAAAAAATGGCAAGTTCACTTCAATTTCACCGTATGTTGTACTTCTTTACTTTTATTTGCACCAATTTCTCTAACAATTCTGTATCCACGACCATCTCATATGAGTTTATGTTCACAGTGACGGCTGGTTCACTGGCTGTGTACCTGCGCTTCCGACGGCGCAACGCCCACTACAGCTCGCTGTCGGCGGAGGTGGCGGGCGGTGGCGACGGGGCGGGGGGAGGGGAGGTCGGCGCGCTCGTCGGCTCCATCAACACGGACGAGACCACCAGCCTCGTGGAGAGCATCGAGCCTACGCACACAGACACGCCTCTCTCAAATGGTAAATGTCTCATCTGACCTATCATTCTGTCACCGACCAGACAAATGGCAAGCAATGTTTTCTATCTAACTTCGTTAGCCACGCGATAGATTACTCCATCTGTCGCGAAAATGAGCGAAATCCTGAAGAGCTTCTGAGACCGTCAAGTGGGCCGTCAAGCTCTCTGCTTGAAGCACACGTCAAGCTGCTCGATCAAGCAGAAGTCATTTTAGAAGATAGTATTAGTATTCTGTGGCAATTTTTTTGTTTGTTGCGACCAGCCTTAATGGTTGAAAATGGTCACCCTTTCAGAACCCAACCGCGCTCAGAGGTACCCAGCTTATCGAATCGCAAGGCTTCACACCACTAGGCTACCGAGGTTTGCTCAAGTGTTAAAATTATTTCTAGATGCTGTCTGCTCATGTCTTTGTAAGTAGATAAGTTGAGGTAGGTAAATATTAATGCTAATTTTCGGAAATATTGTTGCGACTAAATAGATGTTGAGAGTGAAATGGTTAGGACGTCTAGGCTCTCAGGAATCAAGTGGTAGTGGTAAGAGAACTCGCCTCCCACTAAATAGATGTTGAGAGTGAAATGGTTAGGACGTCTAGGCTCTCAGGAATCAAGTGGTAGTGGTAAGAGAACTCGCCTCCCACTAAATAGATGTTGAGAGTGAAATGGTTAGGACGTCTAGGCTCTCAGGAATCGAATGGTAGTGGTAAGAGAACTCGCCTCGCACTAAATAGATGTTGAGAGTGAAATGGTTAGGACGTCTAGGCTCTCAGGAATCAAGTGATAGTGGTAAGAGAACTCGCCTCCCACTAAATAGATGTTGAGAGTGAAATGGTTAGGACGTCTAGGCTCTCAGGAATCGAATGGTAGTGGTAAGAGAACTCGCCTCGCACTAAATAGATGTTGAGAGTGAAATGGTTAGGATGTCTAGGCTCTCAGGAATCAAGTGGTAGTGGTAAGAGAACTCGCCTCCCACTAAATAGATGTTGACAGTGAAATGGTTATGACGTCTAGGCTCTCAGGAATCGAATGGTAGTGGTAAGAGAACTCGCCTCGCACTAAATAGATGTTGAGATTGAAATGGTTAGGACGTCTAGGCTCTCAGGAATCAAGTGATAGTGGTAAGAGAACTCGCCTCCCACTAAATAGATGTTGAGAGTGAAATGGTTAGGACGTCTAGGCTCTCAGGAATCGAATGGTAGTGGTAAGAGAACTCGCCTCGCACTAAATAGATGTTGAGAGTGAAATGGTTAGGACGTCTAGGCTCTCAGGAATCAAGTGGTAGTGGTAAGAGAACTCGCCTCCCACTAAATAGATGTTGAGTGTGAAATGGTTAGGACGTCTAGGCTCTCAGGAATCAAGTGATAGTGGTAAGAGAACTCGCCTCCCACTAAATAGATATTGAGAGTGAAATGGTTAGGATGTCTAGGCTCTCAGGAATCAAGTGGTAGTGGTAAGAGAACTCGCCTCCCACTAAATAGATGTTGAGAGTGAAATGGTTATGACGTCTAGGCTCTCAGGAATCAAGTGGTAGTGGTAAGAGAACTCGCCTCCCACTAAAGAGATGTTGAGAGTGAAATGGTTAGGACGTCTAGGCTCTCAGGAATCAAGTGGTAGTGGTAAGAGAACTCGCCTCCCACTAAATAGATGTTGAGAGTGAAATGGTTATGACGTCTAGGCTCTCAGGAATCAAGTGGTAGTGGTAAGAGAACTCGCCTCCCACTAAAGAGATGTTGAGAGTGAAATGGTTAGGACGTCTAGGCTCTCAGGAATCAAGTGGTAGTGGTAAGAGAACTCGCCTCCCACTAAATAGATATTGAGAGTGAAATGGTTAGGATGTCTAGGCTCTCAGGAATCAAGTGGTAGTGGTAAGAGAACTCGCCTCCCACTAAATAGATGTTGAGAGTGAAATGGTTATGACGTCTAGGCTCTCAGGAATCAAGTGGTAGTGGTAAGAGAACTCGCCTCCCACTAAAGAGATGTTGAGAGTGAAATGGTTAGGACGTCTAGGCTCTCAGGAATCAAGTGGTAATGGTAAGAGAACTCGCCTCCCACTAAATAGATGTTGAGAGTGAAATGGTTAGGACGTCTAGGCTCTCAGGAATCAAGTGGTAGTGGTAAGAGAACTCGCCTCCCACTAAATAGATGTTGAGAGTGAAATGGTTATGACGTCTAGGCTCTCAGGAATCAAGTGGTAGTGGTAAGAGAACTCGCCTCTCACCCATGCAACTCCACCTAAAGTTTGGCTGAATGATTTTCAGGTTGCTATGGAGCCATCACCGCAACGCCCTCGCCTAGTAAAAGCGTGAACGGTTGCTGCAGCAACGACCCCGATTGCTCCAACGCTGGCCTCCTTCTGTCCCAAGAGCAGCCTAAAAACAACACCACTGATATTGAAGATCTGAGCAATGGAAATAGGTAAGTATCTCCACTAACTGAATGTTTTAAGGCAGCCATTTCTTGCACACATGGCATAGCCTGGGCGTAACAAGATATCTTGGATGCACGGCGTCACGGACCAGCTTCGATTCAAGGGCAAGATCCAAATGCAACGAAGCATAATATAGTTTTCTCGTTCGCTCGAGCGCAGATCATGCGGGCCCAGCTCCGTGGAACAAAGACCGCTATCTTACTTATTGCTAACATTAATTTTTTTGCTGTCTTGTATGTGGCTATATAAGCTGGCTATATATTTTTATTTATGCGACCTGACGAGGATGGCTAATACCACACAACTACCTTTATGATATTAGCCCAATACACCACATACCCGAAGGAATTAGGTGCCAATGCCAGGACCTTCCCTTTATGAGCACGGGTACATTGAACTGGATGGAAAACACGGACAATTTTTCGTTGCCGCTTCAACTCGGTCCATCCATCCATCCAATGCGGTGGTACCAACCCGGGCCACTGCCAGCTCAACAAACACCTTCACACCATCGGAGTCACGGACAGTCCCCTCTGAAGGGCCTCCTTGGAGGCGGAGGAGACACCGGCACATATAGTCATGGAATGTAGACAACTGCAGATATTTTGTACGGGTGTCTTTAGCTTCGAAAGGAGCGACCCGCAAGTGTGGAAAGACCCTAAAGGGCTGCTACGCTTTGTGGAAGAGCTCGGCTGGCTGAAGTGAGCCAAAAGTCGGGTTACTGAGCACAACGGCCTCGTGTCAAGTGCGTTCAAGCGTTCAACCCGGGCGAGCTTAACCCTACCACGTAGTAAGGGAAGGAGACCTACAGTTTTACATGGGTTCCGAACCATGGAACAGCTCGCATTCGTAACGAAATGCACTTATCCAACTCAGAAAGAGAAATAAAGTGTTGCATGTCCGGGCGAGGATTTCAACCCAGACCTTTCGCATGAAAGGCATGTCCTCTAGCCCCTAAACCACGAGCTGTACGACCGACCACTCATAAAAGTACCCACTTTTTTAAAAAGGAGCAACTGCATTTGAGAAATGCATTCGTGTGCATACCATGATTACCTAAACTTAAACAATCAATGTGCAGGGAATGTGCGTGCCCGGCGGGCGCGCGGGCCCCGTGCCGCGGTGGCGCCACCGGCCGCTGCGAGTACCTGCACGGGCTGGAGGACGCCGCCGGCAGCCTCGGCCTGGTGCCGCCGGAGCAGTCTCACGGCCGTGGCGGACAACTCCTCAAACACTCGGTCCTCATACTGCTCTACAGCCTCAGCATGTTCATTGTAAGTTATATTTAATGGGGCTCAACTTTATTTGGGAATGGCAGCATTATCAACTAGAAGAAAATAGTGTGATGAATGTTAACTAACAGGCAAAGTTGTGCAGCGGTTAACCGGAGGTGTGCATTCCCATCCTCATCTTACACTAAAAATAATTACTTTCTAAGGCCATAACTGCCTTCCCACAGCAAATATAAACAGAAAATTTCTAATTTTTAAACCAGATATGCCAACATCTATGCATACCTTTATATAACTGTACATAACTTTATCCAAACCACGTCCCAGTTTATCAAGTTTGTGGAAGATGGCCACATGACCCATCATCAGCTGTTTAAAAATCAGTTACCTATTGATTTCAAGGTATGTAAGGTCTATTTTAGACAGAACCGTCATATAGTTGTGAAAGTGTCCTATTCCTAGTGATAGATGTGCAGCCATATACAGTTTTTATTATTAGCAATTTTATTCTAAATTCGAGTGTGAATGTATTTAAACACTGGATAACTAATGAAAATATCATTAATTGTAGTAAAATTTTTCTATTAATAAGGCTGAAATAGTGTGGAACATTAAAGGGATCTATCAGCGTATGGAACAATTGTATGCAAGTGTGGTAGCCGATAAAGCTTTGAAGCTTAATTCAACATTTTATCTGCTGCAAGCACAATGAGTCGATTTTCACTTGGCAACCTAGTAAGAATCACGGATATGGTCGATGAAACCATTTATAGCTGAGTTCATAGCATTCCTCATATTTTCATTAATTTCAAACCAATGGTGTAGATTTGTGGTCTAGCTATTAATAGATATACTGTCTTTTGAAATCATATTTTTCTCAAAATTCTTTTCAGGCAAAAGGATGAACAAAATATAATAATAATATAAAAGTACCACTAATTCCTTCATTTTTTTAAAAATTCAATACAGATACTTGGCTACATAATATGTAAATGCATTTGATACTTTTTTTTTACCATAGCTATTCAAATATAAATATATATAATAAATATACACCATACACATATATGGTATTCTTACGTCTAGCCATACCCTTAATAATATATCAACCACTGTTACTAAACGCAAATAGACTTCCTGGAAAACGGGCAGCAGCCTTGTCTAGGAGCTAAAAATAAACACAAAAGCTAACAGCGCAATCACAAGACATATCCCGTTGCTTTCAGAACCCATTTAAATGCTGTACATACATTATATATTATAATGTAATCATATTAATAAATTTATGAATAATGTATGAAAAATGTAATTTATGTGTAATGCCTTGTATCATGTGCCATTTCATTGGTGTAGTGCTGTTATTGTCAGCTGTACAATGGAAAATACGGTTGGCAATGGAATGCCAAAACTATAGAGCCACAGTCTGAACAGCTCAGAGACCCTAGTCCCAGCTGTCACCTAAATTGGCGGATCGGCAAACCGATCGACTGGCGTTTTCAAATGTTTGGAGAAATTGAAGAGCGTGGGCGTTAAGCGAACTAGCATTTGTGAGACTGAGTCTGATTTGACAGCTTACGCATCGTCGCCGTTAATACGTCGACGTTGCTGTTTACGCCGACTCCGCGTTTTCATACAAATCGGAAGTTCGAGTTTGACTTTGACAGCTTGAAGAAGTAAAACCACAGAATGTCTTGTAAAACTTGTATCGAGTTTGACGTTTATACGTAACTTTGAAGTTCCCTAAACGCTTATTTAGGTGACAGATGGGACTTGGAGCTCAGTTGATAAACTGTTTGTACAAATCTTATAGAAAGAGTGAAAAAAGGTACTGAAAGTAAGATTTGGGATGCTCAAGCAGAATTTAGAAAAAGTCTCTGTGAAACTCTTGAAAATTTTCTATACATTCGTGGACTGTAGAAATAGCCTATGATGTGTGGTGAAGGACTTTGGCTATGTATGGAGTGAGCACCCATCTTGTGCAGATGATGAATAAGGGGATAGCCAGTGGCTGCATAAGGATAAATGGTAAACTCACCTATTAGTTCACTCTATCTAGAAGTGTGAGACGGAGGTTTGCGATGTCACCTTGGTTGTTCTCTCTGTTCACGGACAGATGTCTGATTAAGTTCCTATACAGTGAGAGGATTAATACTGTGCGCACTTATCAGATAGATCTGTGTTCTGTCGATGCTATCCTGGTGGCTTCATCAACAGAAGAGCTATCATATGAAGGATTTAACAGTAAATCCTGTCATTTTCAGGGAATAGCATACACAGCGTGGAGTATGATGCTAGACAATATGACTGGAATATTTGTGGAAATCCAGTTCCTTGACATCACGGTCAATTACGGCCAGGGCCTCGTCATGTTTGCGCTGTTCGGACTTGACCCCGCCGAGATCCTCCTGCCGGCGATACGATATTTCAAGATGAAGTGGTAAGATGTTCACAATATGCACTTTCATTGCGTAAACTTTAAAGGAGATAACATTATTTTAGCTTTAGTTAAAATATCGTCATCTCAAAATATATTCTACGTTGTTTATGACCTATACCATTTCCCTGGAATGCCATGCGGTCCTACATACAAGACATTTAGCAAGCACTTTACCAGTCGGATGCAAAATTTCTATTACTATAAACTAGTAACATAATTACTATAAATATACTAACTATATTTATTAATTATATTTACTAGCAGCTTAAAGCTGATGCGTGTATTCATGATTAGTCTAAATTCACTTGTATTGTTTAGTTCATGGGCTGTTTCATTTAAATCGCTGAATGTATCAGGTATGGCGCCGACACACTGGTACTGACTCCGCTGGAAAATCTCAGCTTTGAGACGAAGCATGTGTGCGACCAGTTCATCTCGCACCACCTGGATAGGTGTCGTCAAACAATCGCCAAGGACACCAGGTAGATAGTTTCCGCATTGTTCTTTCTTTTTTCTCAGTATGTGTCATTGTATGCTCTTAGAATTTCTAGCCTCATTACATATAGATAGACAAATTATTTTTTATTATATCTTTTAATTATGTAAGTAATTCGACATTTCATATAGGTTATGTTTCGACGGCTGCACTAGAAGAACGTAGTATCTGTTAATGCAATGAGGTATACCAAAGTCTATTTACCAAAAGTTTTTACCAAGCTTCAGAAAACCAATCTAAAGTGATGCATCATCACCATGACAATAGAAGCCGGTACCATTGAAAAATTGGAGCAGCAAAACATGGAATTTCTGGGCCACCCTCCAAATGACCTTCTCCAGAGAAATCTTCATGGTCAATATTCGTATCCCTCCATGTTTTTAATATCCCTACTTTCGAGTGGATTAGATGGAAGTGGAAAAGTGGAAAAGAAAACTACATAAATATTGTGGGGAATGCGTTGAAAAACAATATAGTTGTTATATCTAGTTGTTAATTTTGTTATCATGCAACAAAAGCTGATGGTTTTTGCCCGGACTCACTTTATCAAACTCCAAAATTATGTGTACAGTTCAATGAAAAAAATACTAATAAGTGGGGCGTCATCGCAGGTGGCGCATGAAAACGTACACGAGCGTGTTCCGCGGCGAGTGTCTCGTCCGCTGGCTGACGAGCTGCGGGCTCGCGCGGGACGAGGCGGAGGCGGTCGCGTACGGGCGCCACCTGCTGGAGGGTAGGCTCATCGCACACATTGGCCGCTCGCATCACTTCACCAACTCCACGCTGCTCTACGTCTTCCTCTAGAGTGCGGGGCTAATGGTTTTTTTCTTATCGTTAGATGGGCAATGGCGAGTTATTGGAAATATGGGTTTTTTTTATTCAATGTCATTGGTCGCTTGAATGTACTATTGTGATAATATATTATTTATTTTTTATTCTAGTAACAAATAATCAGTGATTTAGTTTGATTTATTCATCTTGACAAAATTCGTTAAAGTCACCAGACCAAAATGAAGGAAGTTAAACCGGCCTAACAACAACGGAGATTCGCGCCCAACAAGTAATATAATATTTTGGGCAGCTGACATTTTTACCATTTATTCCTCCTAATCCGTTTTCGTGGACTGCATACGCCTTTATGAATGGTTTCACGGTTTTTTTTTTTATAAATACCGTTCACCGTATAAACTTAGTTCACTAATATTTTCAAAATCACTGCTCCAATTTACTTGATATTTGGTATCTATGTATTATCAGGCAAGTAAATTTTAAGAGTGGTTTTCAAATTATTATCAAACTAACTTTGTGCGAGGTATTTACAGATGCTAACGGGCTTACCTTAAAGGTTAATTAATTAATTATTTCATTGTTTTCTGAAATGTTTCTGATAAGTTACTTAAATGCAGAGTGTTAAATTTTGTATTATTCTTAAGTTCCTAAATGTTATGTTAATTTTAATTATCCTGCTAATTCCCTAAGTTGCATGGTGTTGTGAAACAAATGGTATATTCACATGTAAGGCCAAGCGGATTCCATTTTGGCCGTAAGGAGACACATCAGGGTGTTTTAGTTCAAACTATGTGTGCCACATGCGTTACTATTGTAACATGAGCGTGCTATTTTATTAAAAAACGACCTTAGCAATAAAGTTACCGCACGGTATCTGTATTTTGATCTCTCAAAGTGACCATAATTTTGGGCATGAAGTGGGATAATAGTAGTTGAACTGTCCAAAGATGTTCCGTAAATATTGTCGCCATAACGATCACATCATATGAATTATCGTATTTTGTTTAATTGTAATCAATTTATTTGGCATGTAGATTTAAAAATTCATTTCTATAATTCATAAAACCAGCACTTCAATCAATGAAATATTACATGTTATTACTATTGTAAGGTAGTGAAGTCTTCTGTGAGATAAACAAAATTCAAACAAGTTTACTGTTTTCAAAACTCAAATTGTCCATTTGATCGTAATGTCTTTTTAATCTTTAATATTCTGTCCACATCTTAAACCAACCACGAATCTCACTCTGGCGTTTGTTTGGAATTTGAGGTATGGAGAAGAACCACATTATTTTCACAAAGGCAGGCTAGTCAAAAAAAGCAAATTTATTTTGTGAACTGATTTCCAAGTTTGTAAGCTTTCATGTTAGTTCAGAATATTTGTATATTAATAAGGTATTTTTATAACTATAGCATAATTCCAAGAAGATCAAATAAGCAGTCTTCTTATCAATGTTTTTGTATACCAGTGCCTGGGATTGCTGGCGTTTTTTGAAACTACGTATTCTAGGCCTGAATGATTTCGTAACACCTCCGATAATGTATGGGATACATTTTTTTTGTATTCTTAAAACATTCAGTGCAAAAGTTGTTCATTTAATACCCAGAATATGTGATTTGAAGAAAGACATGCACTCTGAAAGGACAATCATCTCTTTCATGGGGGCAATTATTCATGGTTCCAATAGTTTTTGCAACTGGTGCAGCAGTGCATTGCTGATGAAAAATAACTTTTCATGTGGTTTCATACACGTCAGTTTCCTTGGGGCCATGATCGTAGACCTGTGCAAACCTTTAGAAAATATCCAAATAAACCAAAAATAGTTTTAAGTGAAAATCTCAAATAACGACCTGGATAGGAAAATGGATGACGAAATTTGTTAATGTTCATAATAATGTAAACGTAATGTTCATGAAGCTATGGAATTATGTACCTATTATACATATAATGTAGTATATCAATCTATGTATTGGAGGCCTATGTGAGCGTGTACTGATATTTTGATTTGCATAGGATTTCTAATACACAATCACCCAAAGGATACAACTATAAACCCACAAACATTTACTTAGTTTTTAATCATGTATTGTTTATTATTATGGTGCTAGAACCAGAACAGTTGACAACAAGTAAATGGCTATAGTATGTTATATTTGTGCAAAGTTGGATTACTTACATCAGATTAAAATATAGATTATATTATGCAAGTTACTAATTTGTTACTAATTCATGTTTAAACAGAGTTATTGCCTGTGTTAATATTGAATTTTGTAAGAAGTGCAAACCTGTGATATTGTATCAACTAATAAATTGTATTGTATTGGAACATGTTGCTTCTTATTATCTATTAAAATATATCCAGACCTGTATATATCAATGCTATATATACTTATACACGTATATATCAATGCTAGTCTTAAAGTTTTCCAAAAGACGAATGAAAATGTTCACAATAGGTCGGATTGTTCTACGGAAAGACTTGAAGTCTATAAGTAAATGAATACGTTAAAAATCCATAATCATCCGTATCCATAATCGTTTTTATGGATCTTACAAAGAAAGTAGGGTACTCCATATGGCCCAAACAATTGTTACGAGTACACAGATTCTTATCCTACCAAAACTAACATATACTTATGGTTATGGTTTAATATTTTTTTCATGACGAAATGCTGAAATGCAGAAATGTATAATTTAGTAGTACACAACTGTGGGCTGCGTTAGTTTAATTGATTGACTGTAGAAATATTGTGCACCAAAGTACCAAATCTGAGTACTTTGATTAGAAATATGCGATCAATATGTACCGGGTTGCTTCCGAATGATGGTAGGTAGGAGCAGGGGTTTTTTGAAAATATTTAATAATTTGTTTTAGCTTAATGTGTTTATGAGACACGGTCGAATTTGAAATTACTTAGTGGAGTGCAGAAAATTTTTTTTTTGCAGAATTACTGCAGCAAACGTAATAATAGTTAAAAAAAGATATAATTTCAAGTACTTCACTGCATTCTTCATGAGATATCGACCCAAGCTCAGAATATTGCTTTAAACATATACGCTACACATATTTAAGTTGTACATGTTATACACAATTTTATTAATTGAAAATAAAGAGCATTTGTGAAAAGGACATAAAAACATTGTAGGGGTATATACGCCGATTAAAATTGTTGAAAACTGTATTATTGTTGTCTTATTTTTATCTTCAAACACAAAACCACTATCATAAAAAACCTGATTTCATTATAATAGGTGTACTTATACAGATTGTTAATGTAGGTATTGTAATATTTAATGTGAACTGTGAATTTTTGCCTTTCTGCAGGTAGAAAGGGGACAGAGTCGTCTCACAAATGCGAACAATAGTAAAAGTATTGCTATTACTATTTTAAAATTCGCAATAATGATTTTGCCTGCTTCAGATTGTTTTTAATAGTTATTATATTTTATTTGTACATAATACAGGCCAGTCCCATGATACAGAAGAAAAATTTATATAAAAAAATATCTGAAGTATTTTTATTGCAATTTTGGTTGGATGGTAAAATTACCCCCTTTTGCATTTAATTAGTAAGTAATAATTAACTGTTTACAAAAGTTACAACATTTAATTATATCATTAACAATATCATTTTGAAATTATTGGAAATATTTTTACTGTAAATTTTGCATATATATAAAAAAACAACTGCAATAACTAGTCATACTATTTACTGCCTATCTATGGGCATGGTCCATGGTCTGCCACAAAATTATTATTGTTCCCACACTGAATCTGCCGTTTGGGACGACCAGAAGACGGCCAGATCGCCCCTCTCCAAACAGGGCGTGGCCAAACAAATCTGAGTGTGTAGCACCGTCTGCAGACCAACAGTTAGTTCGTCCCTATGGTTCGTCCGCTGTTCCACACCTGGACAGCTGCTTAGATGTAAAAGGAATGGATAGGGGACTAAACAAATTTTACGGTCCGTCAAAAGTACGCTCAGTCAGCTCAAAATATCAACAAAATGCCATCTTGTGTGGTAGACAAATGTCTAAATAACACTATTAAGCACAACAAGAGCAATGGAATCACATGCCATGTGTAAGTACAAGCATATTCAGTATATTTTTAGTTTAGTTGACCTGAAACCTTTTGTGTTGTAAAGGCGCAAACAGGGTTGGCACAAGCAAACTTAAACTGTCAGTTCGATTTTTATTTTTGTTTTCATTTCAGTATTATATAGTAAACTAAATTTTATTTTAAAACAAGTAGGGCTGCCACAAAACAATAGTCTACCTACTGTTTATTATTTTTTATAATGTCGTTTAGGATGTTTGTATAATATGTCTTAGTTCTGAGGCTGTGATAAAAAGGTACATCCTTGAAAAAGGTCAAAATCTTACATGTGACAGACAGCTCGTTTCCATAAAGATAAAAGTTCTCAAGTCGTTTCTTGGCTCAAATGTTCTCTTGTCATTGAATGAGCATTCATTTCTTCAACCTGCTATATTTAATCATAGACTCTTCTTAGGGCTATTATCGACAAATATGTAAATGTAAAACTTTATCATATACATAAAACCAAGCCGAGGATTAAAGCTGCGACAAAACGACGAAAGCGCAATAAACTAAACCTATTTTAAGGAAATAAAAAAAAATGTAAAAAGAAAGAACTTAGTGGTTTATCAAAATACCATCATACATTTACGGCGAACGGCAGTAATCATCAACAGGTTTTACATAACACTGGACTGACTATTATTTGGACTATTTTTTAGCATCTAAAACGCATTGAACGAAATTTTTAAATGCATAAAATGCAAACATGGACAATTCAAGAATAATAAATATTATCTGTTTTGCAATGTTTGGCCCATACTTGAAATACATTAATGATTCCCTCTTTGTGTTTATCTTATTTTATGATTTCAATATTTACAAATTATGTTTATTCGACTTTATTAATTTATCCTTAATATCGATGATTTTTACTCAGAAAAACGATAGTTTAAAGAATGATTCCATTAATATTTTTTTTCATTTTTCCGCTTGCAAACTCGCGAAATAATTATTTGATGCCTTGTTAACTATACAATCATGGTACTACTTGCTCTGACCACTATCACTGAATAGGAACCTTAATATTTTATTGTACAATACAATATATTGTTATTTATTTTTGTGCTCATTTTTGGCAACCCTGCCGTTTTTACTTTCATTTTTCATTTAGTTTTGACGCGCCATTCTGGTCAAAGGGCTTAGCATGCGCGCATCGTTGATGTGTCATGATGGATTAGGATGAATTTTGCACTATATCTATGACCAGACGTCACAAATGTCACCATCCCTTTTTCTCATGCCATAACTAATTCAATTTAAGGAAATTGTTGTCTCATTTCATTCTTCCGCGATTAGATGAATCTATTAGTCACTTTTTCGCATGATACATTTCCGTATACCTTGGTCATTTCTTCACCTCCATGCCTTGGTCCTGCTCTATTACCCTTTACGTAGTGAGTTTGGTGTGCATGTAAAGTATAGGTGTGTGAGTTTTTTAAAAATAGGATCGCTTTTGAAATATCGTCAGTATGGAGGTACCGTATCCATTCTTTTTCATCTAAGGACAGCTGTGCCTGTCCAATGTTCGTTCCCAATCAAAAGTACGATTTTTAAATGCTGGAGAAGGAAAAAGAAATCTGAAGGGAGGTCATAGAACTTCTTAGGGACATGCCGTGCCTGTGGGACACGTCAAGTGCGACTTATTTAACTATGGGCATGCGGCTACATTAAAGTATGTTGTTCTTGTATGGATGGCCACACCATTGAAAGTAACTCTTCAAGAGAATAACTATCTATTCTTGAGAAGTTTTTAATATACCCCGTTTTATGACTAAAATATTTGCGTGGCTGTATTTATTCCTATAAAGTAATCACGTTTTTTTCCAAAAGTGTATTTGTTTCTTGGATTTTTTTATTGTTGAGCACAGTCAAATTAACACGCTCATATAAAAACCAAGACAGTGATGTAGTGAACGTAGGGTTGCCATCTCTAAAATTTGGCAACCAGGATAAGACGTGAAAATACGCGTGAAAACCCCGGATTTTAGAGCCCTGGGGGTCCATTCAGAGCAAGAGTGAGTTCGAGTTCGGGAGTGAGTTAACCTAAAAATACCTGGGAAATATATTATTATTTAAATAACGGAACCGTTATTTATACTTCCAACGTGTTTACGGGACAAACCAGACTTTTACCTAACTGTAATGACATTCAAGAAGTGTAGAAACATTAACTATTTAAAAAAGTGACTTGATATTTAGTGACGAATTCGAACTCACTCTTGCTCTGAATGGACCCCCAGAACCCGGATGTCAACAGGTTCTTTTAAACAGTCAGTGTAATAAAGTGCGTGTGTCGCGGGCGGCCCAAGACTTTAAATTTGTAAACCCGAACTACAAATGAAGCCCCGCTCGGACGCTTCCTGGATGCCCTCTAAACTAGGACAAATCCGGGGAAACCCGGACGGATGGCAACCCTAACTGAACGTATGGCGAGTCGTCGCGGACATATCCCTACCCAAAACCCTACAAGTCTGCCAACTTATGATCTATTTGGTTTTTGTTAGATTTTTGACTACAGCGGACGTGGTTTACTTTTAGCTATAAGTCGTTTTGTAATTAAAATTTTCGTAAATCTTACCAAATCATACACTATGCACATGGTCTTTTTTGTGGACATGCATCTTCCTCATCACGGAGCCTGTCTTATTCTTTGAAACAGAGAAGGTCCCAGAGCGCAACAGCACGGTTTTGTACCGTGCCCGCAAATGAGATAGGCCCGCCGAGTTGGGCCACCTTAAAGAAGAAGAAGAAGAAGAAGAAGAAATTACAGCCACGAGTCACCTTAGTGTTGTCCATTTCTAATTATTCTAATTAGAGTGCGATAACACTAACAACATTTTATGTTTGATGACGTAAGGCGAAAGCGTTTCACTTTCATCTGTGACTAATTCATTTTCGCGTTATTGCTAGTGTTGTGCTTGTAGACCAAGCTCCCATTGCATAAAATCTTACCTCACTCGATTTCTCTACAGACGTGTATTGCAGTGAAAGAAAACACTTGGAAACATCGGTTCATAACAGGTTGCCATTCCGTAACCTGGTAAAACCATGTTTTTTTTCGGGTTTAAAACCTCTATTTTGACCCAAAATTATCTCATAAGATTTCACATAGAAAAGTATATGCAGTGAAAGATATGCCTTAGGAGATGAGAACCCGCACAGGTTGCCTCCCCCCACCCTGGAAGGTTCCATGGTCAGCCAAGTTTAATGAGGCCAAAAAATAGGGGTCATTTACCTCATTTGATTTCTCGATGAAATTTGTGCAGAACGATAGCTCGAAATGTGCCATTGATAATAATATAAGGTTGCCTGTCATCAGCCTGGTAAAACCCTGTTGTCAGCCGCCTCAAAGGAAACGAAGAAAAATCTTCGATTTGAGAAAATCTCATGTAGTCGCTAAATTCATGGGGGCAATCAGTCCCAATCATCGTATCAAGATAAAATCCATACCCTGACATTCCTGCGCCTCGTTTATTTTGGCAAAAAAGGGTACAGGGGTCGACTGTGGACTTATTAGTTTTTTGTATTCAATAATGAAAAAAATCATGTTATCGTTTAGAATAGACGTAAAATGAGTACCACCAACCATGACATAAGTCGAAACCTATACGCACTGACATTTGCACACATTATATGTTTTGAAATAATGAGGGTAAAATAGTCAAATGTTTGTCTTTCCATTCGCACAGATGTATGATGCCGTTTAGATTCGTGCCCTATGTAATGACATTTTTCAGCTTCATGTTTATTGAAACAGTAGAGTAAATGAGTAAACTGTGTCGATTGGTTCTTATCCTGCCTGTTTGCATATATAGGTATAAAGAAAAACGTACGCTGCCGCGGATATGCATCAAGGTATGACGAGTGCCAGTCGAGATTTTAAGTCAAATGAATCGCACTGATGTAGTGACAGCCATACATATATATTTTACTTTACTTTAATTTACTTGACTAGTCTGGTTGTTTGATTTTAAATAAATATGCATAATGCCGCTCAGTTTCTAAGTATTAGGAGTGCTATTCGTAATATAACGTAAAAACCTACACTCTGGAATATAATATTCTCAAAAAGTTAGTAAGTGACCTTAGTCCGTGGTCCATAGAACAGTTAATGTAAATGTGGATTAGAGAAGCAACGTTTGCTGGGGGTTTTCACTTCAGGTGACCAGCCAGTTGAGCCAGTTGATCCAGCCAACCAGAACCAGTGCAATTGTGCTACTGTTGTTCGGTTTATGTTTTTGTTGTTATTTTTTTATTTAATAAACAAATTTTATTTCATTCTTTCTTTTTCACGCCATTAAAAGATAAATCTATTCGTCATCAGTTGAATCTAGACTACTATCTGATTCAGTTTTTCTTACTATTATATTTTCAATGCTAAAATTATCACCTGCTATCATATGTCGTATACAATCATTCAATTCCTATGGACCATTCAGCAAGACGAAAACGGCTCACGTTCTATTTAACTATATTAAATGCCTTCGTTTTTTCTTTGTCTTGTAAGGCAGATGTGTAGTCGCAACCAGTGTAAACCTGCTGAGCTGCATAATACATTTCCTAGCTAGCGAGCTTACTCTATGTAGTTATAAGCCAAATGGCGATGGTCACTGTAAATTAATATTTCCGAACAATTCGAGAGTAGGTGTAAATTCCCAAAAATAAATATGAAAATTTCTTTAATTAAATTTATCTACATCCAAACTCATCCACAAACCACTGGCTAAGCTAAACATACTAGACTAGATGCTCGATTTCCAAGCCAAACTCGAGGATGCTTAGCGCCACGCGATGAGGATGCCGACATCGACAAGGCATATATGAGCTTCGTATCCGCACTAACGGACACTGCAGAAAAGCACTTTAGCAAAAGTCGACAGGCAGACCGCAGTAAGTTATCAGCAGAGACGTTGAGGCTCCTGGAAACAAGAAGAAATATGAAACCGGAGATCTGGAGTAGTGTCGTGCACAAAAACCTCAACAAGACCATCAGCAAGTCCATTCGCCGTGATGTTCGCCGAGAGAATATGAAGTTGGTTGGCGACGGCGAGAGTCTGATACTATCGTCCCTGTTGAAGTTTGCATGTCTGGAGATTTCAATGGATTTTCGAACCAAGCATTCTATGGTGCAGGAAATTGACAACCTACCCGCATCCACGAGGCAGCCCGAACCTAACCACACCTACAATCTTCGCAGCCGACGCCCGCCAGTTACCGTTTGACGAGCCGGGCTGTCAGACGTAACTCCGGGGCAACGAAGTGGCCCTGACGATGCTTTCGTCGTGGGAGGCGAAACATGTGGGCCAAGCACGGCATTGCACACCGGAAAACCGTAAGTTTTCAAAACATTATGTACAGCGACGGTGTAAATCTAAGAACATATGTTCAATGCAGTTCTCGAAAATGGTGTCGTTCCGGCTGCATAGCAAAATAGTGTCGTCGTGCTGTAGGACGAATAGGGCGAAGTTGAAAAACGATCAACCTATCTCACTTCTAAGCCACCTGTACAAGGTATTTTCAAGAGTCATACGAGTCGGCTGACAGAAAGGCTGGATCGGTTCCAGCCCCGTGAGCCAGCTGGTTTTAGAATAGGATACGGCACAATGGATCATATATTTACTGTGTGATAAAAGTGCAGAAATGCGAGGAGTACAACAAGCCGCTCTTCCTAGCCTTCGTGGACTACGAGGAGGCGTTCGACTCAGTTGAAAACTCCCTCCTGAGGTGCAGAATCGCTACATCGAGGTATCGTAAATCTGTACCGGTCCGCGATGATTACTGTGAGGCTCTATGAAAATATCCAATCCATCCACCTTGGTAAAGGCGTAAGGGGTATGTGATCTCACCCAAGCTCTGCATTGGAAGATGTGTTCAAGATGCTTGAATGGGACAAGATGGGTATCAACGTTAATGGAGATTTTCTCAGCCATCTTCGCTTCGCCGATGACTTTGTTCTTCTGTCGAATTCCCGAGTTCAGCTTCAGACCATGCTGGAAGACCTTTATAAAGCATTGATATAAAATCGTTATCGACAGAGAAGTGATCGAAAAGGTTGAAGAGTACGTATATCTCGGTCCAATTCTACTGCTTGGTAGACAAGAACTGACTAAGGAGTTTGAGAGACGGATTCAACTGGGTTGGGCTTGCCTTCGGAAAGCTTAAAATTCGCTCTGAGTTCTGACCTTCCACAAAATTTAAAGACCCGAATATATGACGAGTGTGTCCTTCCGGTAATGACGTACGGGTGTGAAACGTGGACTCTGACGGTCGCCGTTGTCAAAAGGTTGAAAGACTTCCCACACTCCGCTGTTCTTTCCACGGCCGCCAGTGTAGGACGCGGTTACTCCAACGGTCTTCATCTCTTCGGCTGATGTGATCAGCCCACGCTGCCATTTATCCACGCGGTGTCCAATATCGACTACTTTGGTACGTCGGCGGATTGCCACGTTACGCACCATAACCCGTAGCGATATTCCCAGCATGGTTCGCTCCATTGCTCGCTGGGCAACTTTCAACCTTTGGACAACGGCGACCGTCAGAGTCCACGTTTCATACCCGTACGTCATAACCGGGTGGACACACTGGTCGTATATTCGGGTCTTTAAATGTTGTGGAAGGTCAGATCTCAGAGAGAATTTTAAGCTTTTCGAAGACAAGTCCAACACAGTTGAATCCGTCTCTCAAACTCCTTAGTCAGTTCTTGTCAACCAAGCCGCAGAATTTGACCGAGATATACGTACTCTTCAACCTGTTCGATCACTTCTCTGTCGGTAACGATTTGTCCTTCCGTCATGCCCTCGGTCGCCATGACCTTTGTTTTGTCCCGGTTCATCTTCAGACCTACCTTTACCAATGCTTTATAAAGGTCTTACAGCCTGGTCTAAAACTGAACTCGGGAATTCGACAGAAGAACAAAGTCATCGGCGAAGCGAAGATGAGTGAGAAAATCTCCATTAACGTTGATACCCATGTTGTCCCATTCAAGCGTCTTGAACACATCTTCCAATGCGTTGGCGAAGAGCTTGGGTGAGATCACATACCCCTTACGCCTTGACCAAGGAGGATGGATTGGATATTTTCATGGAGACTCACAGTCATGGTCGCGGACCGATACACATTTACGATACCTCGATGTAGCGATTCTGCACCTCAGGAGGGAGTTTTCAACTGAGTCGACAGCCTTCCCGTAGTCCACGAAGTCTAGGAAGAGCGGCTTGTTGTACTCCTCGCACTTCAGCACCTTTTGTCTCACAGTAAATATATGATCCATTGTGCCGTATCCTTTTCTAAACCTAGCTGGCTCATGAGGCTGGTACCAATCCAACCTTTCTGTCAGCCGACCAAGAGGCTGACTTTCCGAGAGGCAGCGTTTATCTCATAGACACTAAGCTCCGGCGGCGCACGCCTATCAGATTCGACTGGTTTGCTTGGGCTCGGGGTAGGAATTGCTGCGGAGTAAAATTCGACATAAAATTCTTCCATTGCCTGAAGTATATCCGGATTTCTTGCAGTGAAAACCCCATTCGCTCGCTCGATTTTTGAAATTTGTAGAAAAGGAACAGGCAAACACTTAACTGCCTCGATTTTCTGTTATAATGCGCTCAACCACCAACCAACTTCATATTCTCTCGGCGAATATCACGGCGAATGGACTTACTGATGGTCTTGTTGAGGTTTTCGTGCACGAGACACTACTGCGGATCTCCCGGTTTCATATTTCGTCGTGTTTCCAGGAGCCTCAACGTCTCTGCTGATAACTTACTGCGGTCTGCATATCGACTTTTGCTGAAGTGCTTTTCTGCAGTGTCCGTTAGTGAGGATACGAAGCTCGTATATGCCTTGTCGATGTCGGCATCCTCATCGCGTGGCGCTAAGCATCCTCGAGCTTGGATTCGAAATAGAGCATCTGGTCTGGTATGTTTAGCTTAGCCAGTGGTTTGTGATGAGTTTAGATTTGAAGAAATTTAATTAAAGTCCAGCCTTATTCTAAGACACTAACTAATTCATTGTTCCGATACCGAAATTTTGATATTTATACTTGGGAATTTACACATACTCTCGAATTGTTCGAAATATGGATTTACAGTGACCTTCGCCATTTGGCTTATAAATGCATATAGTAAGCTCGCTAGCTAGGAAATGTATTATGCAGCTCAGCAGGTTTACACTGATTGTGACTACACATCTGCCTTAAAAGACAAAGAAAAAGCGAAGGCATTTAATATAGTTAAATAGAACGTGAGCCGTTTTCGCCTCGCTGAATGGTCCATAGGAATTTTATGTTTGTGTACGACATATGATAGCAGGTGATACCATTAATTTTAGCATTAAATATATAATAGTAAGAAAAACTTAATCAGATGATAGTCTAGATTCAACTGATGACGAATAGATTTATCTTTTAATGGCGTGAAAAAGAAAGAATGAAATAAAATTTGTTTATTAAATAAAAAAAATAACAACAAAAACATAAACCGAATAACAGTAGCACAATTGCACTGGTTCTGGTTGGCTGGATCAACTGGCTCAACTGGCTGGTCACCTGAAGTGAAAACCCCCAGCAAACATTGCTTCTCTAATCCACATTTACATAAACTTTTCTAAGGACCACGGGCTAAGGTCACTTACTAACTGTTTGAGAATATTATATTCCAGAGTGTAGGTTTTTACGTTATATCACGAATAGCACTCCTAATACTTAGAAACTGAGCGGCATTATGAATATTTATTTAAAATCAAACAACCAGACTAGTCATGTAAATTAAAGTAAAGTAAAATATATATGTATGGCTGTCACTACATCAGTGCGATTTATTTGACTTAAAATCACGACTGGCACTCGTCATACCTTGATGCATATCCGCGGCAGCGTACGTTTTTCTTTATACCTATATATGCAAACAGGCAGGATAAGAACCAATCGACACAGTTTACTCATTTACTCTACTGTTTCAATAAACATGAAGCTCAAAAATGTCATTACATAGGGCACGAATCTAAACGGCATCATACATCTGTGCGAATGGAAAGACAAACATTTGACTATTTTACCCTCATTATTTCAAAACATATAATGTGTGCAAATGTCAGTGCGTATAGGTCTCGACTTATGTCATGGTTGTTGGTACTCATTTTACGTCTATTCTAAACGATAACATGATTTTTTTCATTATTGAATACAAAAAACTAATAAGTCCACAGTCGACCCCTGTACCCTTTTTTGCCAAAATAAACGAGGCGCAGGAATGTCAGGGTATGGATTTTATCTTGATACGATGATTGGGACTGATTGCCCCCATGAATTTAGCGACTACATGAGATTTTCTCAAATCGAAGATTTTTCTTCGTTTCCTTTGAGGCGGCTGACAACAGGGTTTTACCAGGCTGATGACAGGCAACCTTATATTATTATCAATGGCACATTTCGAGCTATCGTTCTGCACAAATTTCATCGAGAAATCAAATGAGGTAAATGACCCCTATTTTTTGGCCTCATTAAACTTGGCTGACCATGGAACCTTCCAGGGTGGGGGGAGGCAACCTGTGCGGGTTCTCATCTCCTAAGGCATATCTTTCACTGCATATACTTTTCTATGTGAAATCTTATGAGATAATTTTGGGTCAAAATAGAGGTTTTAAACCCGAAAAAAAACATGGTTTTACCAGGTTACGGAATGGCAACCTGTTATGAACCGATGTTTCCAAGTGTTTTCTTTCACTGCAATACACGTCTGTAGAGAAATCGAGTGAGGTAAGATTTTATGCAATGGGAGCTTGGTCTATTGCCAATATTATGTTCTGTGGTGCGTGCAAGCACAGAGTTCGGTCAGTTCCAAAAGTCTGTGGTTCCAAAGAGTTCGGAGAAGGCGCTGCACTCCTACTGTCAGTTCAGTTTGTCAGTTTTCCTGGTTTTTCCTATATTCTGTGCACGGTCTGTACCTTTTTCCGTTTGTTGTGGTCGCGAAAACTCGTAACGTTTTTCTACTTAGATTTCCATATACTCTGAATGTTGATGCCATTTAATTTAGTTGTTAATATTTGTAGAAGAAGAACGTATTAACAATGTTTAATTCTCGTAAGTACACGTAATTGTTCGTCCCAATCACGTCCTTTGACCTTTAGTTGATAGCTAACCTTGTACCTACCTTTTGATAATTATGACTAAAAAGTATTACTAGGATTAAGAGAAATGTGACCCCATCTATACCGTCCAACGTTGCCACTCAAATTAATAATATATTGTCTATTATACAAAATGCCCATAACGTAGATCCTACGAATGATCTACTGGACATTGTTCCTTAATCAATGTAAATAAATAGTTCTAATTCTTTAATGTTTCATATTAGTTATTTAATGTAATTTTTTTTTTGTTTTTTATTTTATTAATTTTTTCTCAATTCTGTATAAATACTTTTAATAATGAATTCTACAATATTACAGTGGAATAGTAGAAGTATTCATCAGAAAAGAACAGAAATCACTTATTTGCTTAAAAAACATAATCCTATAGTGTTTGCCATTTCAGAAACATGGCTAAAATTAGATCAAAGATTTAAAGTACCTGGATATACAATACTTAGACATGACAGGACAGACGGATGGGGCGGTGCCGCCCTTCTTGTAAATAACCTGTTACCCTACTCCCCCATTCCTCTTCCTTCATTTGGTGACAAAATTAATGCTGTTGCTATCAGATTACAGGGCATTACATTTCTATCCATATACATTCCCAAACCGACAACTTCCACGTCCCGTGAAATTAAATCAATTATTGATTGTTTGCCAAAACCTTTTTTAATAATGGGAGATTTTAACTGCAAACATATTATGTGGGGATCCTCCTTTTCTGATTCATTTGGCAATAAACTTGTAGAAATAATGGATGATGTTAATATATGTTTATTAAATGATGGTTCGCCAACTCGAAGGGTGTCACCCTATCAAAATCCTAGTGCAATTGATCTAACATTATGTACCCCAGACCTTGCTTCAATCATTTCTTGGAAACCTCTCTCTTCCACGCACGGTAGCGACCACTTTCCTTTACTTATTTCTCTTCTCACACATTGTCCGACTCCTCTTCAACGGAAACCTTTACAAAAATACAGGGTATCTAAGGCTGATTGGTACTATTTTAAAAATTCTATTGATGATTGCATCAAAAAACTTCCTAATCCCTCCATTGATTCAATTCAGAATATATATACTCAACTCTCTGAAGCTTTGATTGCTGCAGCCGATGCGTTCATCCCACTTAAAAATTCGGCTTTAAATAGACGATCTTCCCCCCCATGGTGGGACTCCGAATGCACGAATGCTATAAATTGTCGAAAATCGGCTGAGTTGGTATACTCTCAAAATATGTCTGAGAGGAATTACTTAACTCTCCGAAAGGTTCAGGCCAAAACTAACCTTACATTAAATGGAAAAAAGAGGGAAGGGTGGCAAAGATTTTGCAGCTCTCTCTCACCTCAGACCCCTCCATCTCTAGTTTGGAAAAACATCAATCGATACAGATCAGTTTTTAAAGATGATTCACTTCCCAAACCCCTTTCAGACTCGTGGTCTGAAGAATTTCTTGATAAATTAGCTCCTCCTTCAGTTCCACAACTTATAGAAATTCCTTGTAGATATCAGTCAAAATTATTTAATGATGATATGGATGAACCATACTCTTTAAAAGAATTAAAAAATGTTTTAAATTATGTAACAGATTCAACTCCCGGCATTGACGGTATACCATATTCATTTATTAAAAATTTGAATGACTTTTCATTATTATATTAGGTTGGGGAAAAAGTTTCTTCGCATTTTTTAAGAAAATTCAAAACATTTTTTAATATGGTTTATTTACATTTAACTAAAGTATGTAGGTACCATTTTGTTCGATAACTTTTAGCCATCTTGTAGGTAGGGACATGATCCCATTGCTATAGACATATTGGGACTTCTGATCAATATACCGCGACAAGTGGTTTTGGCAGTCCTCTCGTGATGTTAACCTGACACTGCCTAAAGAATTCTGAAGAGACCTAAACAGGTGGAAATCTGAAGGTGCAAGGTCAGGACTATACGGCGGATGCATTAACACCTCCCAGCCAAACTCTCTTAGTTTTTGCTGAGTGGCTAAAGATGTGTGAGGTCTAGCGTTATCATGATGAAAAACCACACCCCTTCTGTTGATTAATTCCGGCCGCTTTCTCTCAACTTCTTGCTTTAATCTCATCAGTTGTTCGCAGTAGAGTTCAGAATCGATGGTCCTGCCTGGTGGTAACAGCTCATAATGAATAATGCCCTTCCAATCCCACCACACACACAGCATCACCTTGTTGCGAGTTAACCCGGGTTTCGCCACAGTCTGTGAAGCTTGACCGGCCTTTGACCACGACCTTTTTCGCACGTTCTTGTCGTACGTGATCCACTTTTCATCACCAGTTATCAGCTTCTTCAAAAATGGTTCGGTTTCATTACGTCGTAATAAAGAATCACAAATGAGTACACGGTTCATTAGGTTTCTTTCAGTGAGCTCGTGAGGTACCCAAATATCGAGCTTTTTTGTGTACCCAGTTTTTTTCAAATGCGCCAAAACTGTTTTGTGGTCAATTCCTAGTTCTTCAGCTACGTCGTAACTACTGATATGCCGATCTTGCTCCACTTTTTCAAAAATGGCATCCATTTTATCCGTAATAGGGCGACCAGAGCGACGTGCATCTTTGACATCAAAATTTCCGGATTGAAAACGCTTAAACCAAATTTGTGCTACTCTCACAGACACTGCACTAGGTCCATAAACATCGCAAATTTTTTTCGCGGCTTGCGTTGCATTTTTACCTTTTTTGTAGTAAAATTTTAAAATGTATCGAATTTCTTCATTAGATTCACTCATTTTGACAGTACGAAAAACAAATGAGAATCACACATTTTCCTAATTTGAATTTGGAATTATGTTCTTTAAAATTTAAACTTTCAATGATACCAAAACCAGCCAGATACAAATAGTATAGCCAAAGAGATTTTATTACAAGTTCATACATACTATAATGCGAAAAGACTTTTTCCCCGACCTATTATTTCTTGAAGTTAATCAATCTAATAATAGATTCTGGTGAAATTCCTATAACTTGGAAAACTCAAATTATCATTCCCATTCTAAAACCAAAAAAAGATCCTAACTTATCCTCTTATCGTCCAATTGCCCTCTCATCGGTTTTGGCCAAGATAACGGAACATATGATTAAAAATAGGCTTGAGTGGATAGTAGAGAGCAAAGGATTATTAGCTAATAGTCAGTTTGGATTTAGAAAAGGTAAAAGTACTATGGACAATCTCAGCATTTTTACAACTGATACCCGCTTAGCTTTTAGTCGCCATGAATCAATAGTAGCTGCCTTTTTAGATATTTCTGCTGCCTATGATAATGTTCAACTCACAATTCTCAGACAAAAAATGCTAAGTCTGAATATCCCAAAAAAAATTGTTCTTTTTATTCATAATCTGCTTGTCCAAAGAACTATCGAATTATCAGTAACTGATGGACAACCTCTCGTCAGAACAATTTGAAAAGGACTCCCTCAGGGTTCTGTTTAAAGCCCGATATTGTACAACCTGTATACAAATGATCTTGAAACCAGCGTAAACCCTTTCTGTCGTGTCTTGCAATATGCTGATGACCTTCTTATTTATATTGCCAACAAGTCCATTCCTAAAGCAGCTGACTCTATTAACTCAGCCATTGCTTCTTTGAACACTTGGCTCTCAGAACATGGTTTAGATCTGTCTGCAAATAAAAGTAATATTGTTACCTTTACTAGAAAACGAGTAATTCCAATGTTCTCCATTTATAGCCACGATGTTCAAATCCAACAAAAAAATAAGATTAAATTTTTAGGTGTAGTTTTAGACTCAAAATTGACAGGAATAGATCATATGAAATTAATCTCAGAAAAGTGTGAGAAGAATATAAATATTATCCGATCTCTTGCCGGTGTGTGGTGGGGAGCTCATCCTTTCACACTAAAATTGGTTTATAATGCATTGATCCGCAGTCATCTTGACTATGGTACATTTCTCTTTGAGCCTTCTAACTGTAAGGCACTTAATAATCTAAACTTGATCCAGTCGAAATGCCTTAGAATTATCACTGGAGCGATGAAGTCGTCTCCAATTAATGCTTTACAAGTGGAAACTGTAGATCCTCCTCTTCACCTTCGCAGACAATGTCTTTCTGATAGATACCTCTTTAGAACCATTCAATTCTCTAATCATCCATTGATCCCCAAACTTCAACTTTTATCTGTTTATACACTTAACAAACCGTACTGGGAAAATAAAGTATCTCCTAGACTAGTAAAAAGTTATCGTAAATTCCGTAAGCTTAAAGCTCCAACGCATAGATCTGAAACTCTTCCATTATTTGAGTCCTCTTATAAAGCCTAAATTTTTTCCGCTAAAGTAATAACTAATATTGATATTGATAAAGACTCTCCAGCCGCTAATACTAAATTTAATGCCTGGTTACAGGAACACTACCAAAACTGGCAATATATTTATACTGATGCATCAAAATTAACACAGGAAGGTAGCGTAGGTTCAACATTCTTTCACCACAATACTAACGCAATATGTAAAACAAAGAGCCCTCCAGAAGCTTCAGTCTTTACAGGGGAGGTCAATGCAATTCTTGAAGCATTACATTATATTGAATCACATCGTTCAATGAAACAGATTCTTATAATATCAGATTCTCGAAGCTCGCTTCAATCTATTTTACAAAATCCTTTCAAAAGCCGAATTCACAGTACTTTAGTTATACAAATTAGAGAAATATTGTATGAATTATCTTTGAATAATATAGATGTTGTTCCTGGGTTCCAAGTCATACTTCAATAGCTGGTAATAGTATTGCTGATGATTGTGCAAAAGACGCGGTTATCAGAGGGGATAAATATATAATAAAATTACTGCTATGATCAAGTAAATCTTTCAAAAGTCCATCTCGCTAACATGTGGCTCAAACTATGGAAAAGAACTAGTGTTCATAAGGGTAGATACTATTTTAAAATCCAACCCGATATTCCTCCAAAACCATGGTTTTACAAACATAAATTAAATAAATTAGAGACCTCAGTAATAAGCAGACTTAGAATCGGACATGTCTGCACTCCGGTTCATCTAGCTAAACTACGTATAAAAGATTCATCACTGTGTGAATGTGGACTGGAGGATGGTACCTCTGAACATATTATTTTTGCATGCCCAATCAATAATAAAACAATTCCTTTATATGTGCAATTATCAAAATTTAATATTCCTCTACCCACTAATTTACAAAGCCTTCTGGTAAGCTCTAATACATCTGTTTTAAGAATAATTTCATCATTCATAAAATCCAATAAAATAAAAATATAAACAAAAATAAAAATAAAATACTTATCTAAAAGAAAAATAAACAATTCAACTAAAAACTGAAGAATGGGAAAAAAGAAGAAAGAACAAAAATAATAACTGACAATAAATTCAAGCAAAGAAGGAAAAAAAATAAAAATATATATATATATACATATTTCATAACGTGACGCTGGCAGAAATGAGTCTCTGAAGGGACCGATTGCCAACGGGGATATAATATCCCTACTAAAAAGAAGAAGAAGAAGAAGAAGAAATGTGACCCGATGAGCATGACAATACAAATTTCAAGACAAGGCTTAAAAGCAGCAAGCAATGCTCGATATAAGCATCGATTCCATTTTTCGTCTTGGTTTATTGCAGTTTTTTATGTAAAAAAACATTTATTTTCATAAATTGCTTGTCAAAAATCATATTTGTTGTCTTGAACATTAGTAAGTACGACAGCCGCATAGATAGTGGCGAAACTGCATTAAACGGAGCTTTGATTGCCTTTGGATTCTGTAGATATTTGTCCTAAGTGCCATAGTTGCCCTGCTTTCATCCTTTACAATAAAGCAATTTTCCAAACAAAATCTCTGTCATTATCGACCTTACATCTCCCTTTGCAAGAGCGTATTTTGGCACCAAAACTCAGTTAATATCGACCGAACCGAAGCCTTGGTGTTAGAAACTAGTGTAATCAATCCATAGTTAGTTGAGATGTTATAATTCACATCCCAGGAGAATACACCCGCTCCAGTTTATGATCCGTCTTTGTACATTATTTCCTTCACCCCGATTGCTTGGTGGTTTCTTCTTTCAGTTCGATGTTGCAGTGGTCCTCAAATATAAAAAACCGGCCAAGTGCGAGTCGGATTCGCACACGAAGGGTCCCGTACAAGATTTAACAAAAAAAAATATTTTAACAATTTTTTTGTATGGAGGGCCCCTTTATATATATTTTTTTTAATTTTACCTATTTGTTCTTATAGCGGCAAAATAAATACACACTCTGTGAAAATTTCAGCTTCCTACCTATTACGGTTCACGAGATACAGCCCTGTGGCAGACGGACAGACGGACGGACGGACGGACGGACGGACGAACGGACGGACGGACGGACAGCGGAGGCTTAGTAATAGGGTTCCGTTTTTACCCTTTGGGTACGGAACCCTAAAAATACCAGATTGCCATGAAACAAGTCTCACAGTGGAGTACCTACTTTAGTTCTCCGCGCAGGGAAATGGGACGGCCGATCTGTTTTTAGGGTTCCGTACCCAAAGGGTGAAAACGGAACCCTATTACTAAGCCTCCGCTGTCCGTCCGTCCGTTCGTCCATCCGTCCGTCCGTCTGTCACAGGGCTGAATCTCAGGAACCGTAATAGGTAGGCAGCTGAAATTTTCACAAAGTGTGTATTTAATTTGCCGCTAGAACAAAAAATAGGTAAAATAAAAAAACAATAAAAAATTAAGGGGGGTCTCATACAAAAAACGTGATTTTTTTGTGTTAAATCTTGTACGATGGTACGGAACCCTTCGTGTGCGAGTCCGACTCTCACTTGGCTTGAAATGTCATTATCCTGAAGTAACAAATGTACCTATTTGGTCTTGCAAACAATTCAAACAAATGAATTGCATGTGCAGATATGTGTTAGGTTACATTAGGTACGTGAACACTACTTGCATTCACCAATGTTGCAGTTCTCCGCGGTCTCCTGGGAACTGAAGAGTCGCTGACCAAAGTTCTGGAGGTGCGGTCTGATGTCTACGTCTCTCGACCAATATGTTATCGTGAAGATTCCATCCTACTTTATGGCCCCAGTGCTCAGCCGCATGGCAAACATAGTAAGGATAGGTATTATGAAATCGTGCTGCATCGGCCATTTACAGAGAGTTTAAATCAGATGTACAGGTGAGTCCTTATATATAATTGTTGATATTCTTAATAAAAGCCATATGATGTCAAGAACTAACTGCTATGTGATATTTTCCATCTGTGAAAATTTATCTGTTGCAAAATCAATTCGATTTTTTAACATTGTTTAACTTATAAAAAATAATTTTAGTTAATTCATTCTATCATCTAGCTGCATGAGAGATTTCATCAGTACAGAGGTATATTTCCAACCGTTTGTTCCTAATACTCATGTAGCAAATTTTTTATTTTTTAGCCTCCTCCGCTGCGAAAAACTTGATGAAGCAGAAGAAAAATTCATCACATACAAGGACCGTATTCCTCTTTTCATAAGCATTACCAAAGAAGTAAGGCATCCTTATTGTTAATGATATCGTTTTTACTTCCTCTTTAAAGTTTAGAATACAGACGGGTGTAAACGTCCACTTTTCGGCCACTAAGAACTGGTTGCTTGTGGACGGCCATGTATCTTTATGAATTTCCTCAGACGAACCATAAAATGTTTACATTTTGTTGGTTTTCTTTGATATAACTGATTTGCCCCTTTCATAGCAAAACTTTAAATAATTATGAACTCAGTGAAATCAGGCCACCGAGTTATACTTTGGTAGAATCAGAATGAACTATAGGAGTTTTTAAAGTAATGGTAAAGAATAGAATTTTGGCATACACTTCGTTTAAAATCTAGGTTTTTTTTTTCAAGATTTTTTAAATGTTCTGCAATCAAATTGCGACTCTCGTGTTATTAATTTTATCCATGACTTTAGAAACCTCTGCATAAATTCAATAGCTTAAATGCTTGAATGGTAAATTAATGTTCTAACAGAGAGTTCTTGTTTGCAGTGTACAGTCGCGAGTCTCCAAAAGCTTTGCGATACTCTTGCAGCACACCAGGCCTGGACTATAGCGCATCTAGCCAGTTACTTCGGTGTGATGGATCTTTTCAACGACCCCAATGTGCAAAAACACATCAATGATATTGACGTGTTGACTGGTGCCACTCCGTTAATGGTAATATTTTAGTTTTGTACAAAATATGTCAGGAAGAATTACTTATTGTGGTATGTGGGCACTACGTTCCTTTCTGTGCATGTCCTAAGAGGCCATTAAGGGACTCGTTCTTTCATGAAACAGGTTCCACGTAAAACACGGAGCACATGGTAAAATTCTAGCCATCGCATATACAGCATGTTTCGATACTCAATGTCAAGTGGTCACTGGGTGAGAGGCCAGCTTATTGCAGTTCTTGTAAAAATAATTAAAGTGTACTAAATGTTTATTACATTTTTGAATATAAATTTTGTTTCAGGTGGCAATTGAAACTGGCAACATTCGAATGGTTCAGAGTTTGGTTTCATTGAAATGCTCTCTCGATACAGCCGACCTAGAAGGCAACAACGTTTTCCATTATGCTGCAGGCACTAAACAAGAAATAATTGCAGTAAGTACAGAGCGCTTCACATTAAACGCCACACTTTTGCATTTGTAAAGGTACAAGTTCGTTAACGAACTGTTCGATAACTGGTTTCTATGTATTTGTATTGCATACCTTCCGTAGTGAGCGATCGGGTGACACTTATCACCCGTGTTGCCCGACAGCAGATCAGTAGTGTCACCGACGCTGGAGCGACTACAAGTTTATTTTTTCTCAAAAAGATTTCTTTCTCCAATTCCTAGAAAGGTTCATTAACCTTAAATTAGGGTAATCCCCTAGTGGTAAATTGACTAGCCGGGTGAATAGGCAAGTAAGTGATAAAATCTGACGTTCAGTTGAGTTTCGTACCTTAAAAATGGCCAGTTCCCCCTACAAACGTAGTTTACTAATCATTTGAAAAACACTGTTCAGATTTGCTTGATATTTAGTATCTAATATTCTACACTAAATATCTGTGTCTGCATGTTTTTGTTTTGCTGATAAATATGAAGCAAGTCAAATAACAGGCAAAAGAATATCTTCATACAAATTTTATTTTCTCTGTTGTGTGACACAGGATACATTTTTCGAAAAAACAAACACGTGCAGACAGGTATTTGTTGCCTGAGCCGGTAGTCTCAGTTGTCACCTAAATTGGCGTTACTGCAAACTGATCGACTGGCATTTTCAAATGTATGGAGAAATTGAAGAGCGCGCGCAGTGGGCGTTAAGCGAACTAACATTTGCGAGTCAGAGCTTGATTTGACGGCTTACTCAAGGTTGCCGTAAATACGTCGACATTGCCGTTTACGTCCACTCTGCGTTTTCATACAAATTGGAAGTCCGCGTTTGACGAAGAAGAAGTAAAACCACAGAATATCTAGTAAAAACTTGTATGGAGTTTGACGTTTTTACGGAACTTCGAAGTTACGTAAACGCCAATTTAGGTAAGAACTGAGACTACCGGCTCTGATATTAAGTCCGAAATATCAAGCAAACTGGAACAGTGGTTTTCAAATGATTAGTAAACTACGTTTGTATGGGGAGCATAATTTTCTGATGCTTACGGGCCCACCTTAAGGAAATGGCATGTGGGCCTTGTTTTATTTACCTTCAAGTGACTTCGAAAGGGATCCGTAATCATTTTGAAATCCCGCAATCTGTTCACAAGAGCGTAGCTTCTCCACATAGTTTCCCTCAACAAACGGTTATTTGGTGCGTCAGGCGCTAGTGGCGGGCGGCTCGCAGCTGGGCCTCAACAGGTACAACAGGGCGGGCTACACGCCGCTGCACGTGGCCTGCCTGCGCAACGTGCCCGACTGCGTGCGCGCGCTGCTGCTCGCCGGCGCCGACGTCAACCTGCCCGCGCGCCCCACCGACGCCTCCGCCGCCCCCTCGCCGACCGCCGGTGCCTCCTCGACGCCAGGTCACTACTCCATCACTCAATAGGCCGAGACGTGTTCATACTTACTTAGAAAAAGGTTCAAACACACATTTTTTGTCAGATATATCAATTAAAAAATAGACTGGATAACCACGTCAAATACTATCAAAAGCAAAAAAAACACTCAACAACTTATTTATAACACGATAATTATTGGAATTAGACGCATCAGCATATGCGACCTGTCTAAAATTTGTATAAATACAAAATAATATGTATGATATAATAATTCCTGATAGGCAGCAAAGATTTAGTTTTTCGATCCAGTCACGATCCATTCGAAATGTGACACTTGGCAACTGTGAAAACAGAAAAAAATAAATTTGAAGTATTAAATGATATGTGATAGGATAAAAAACAGTTCTGTGTTCTATGAAAAAATAACTTTTGGGAGGTGCATCGGTCAGATTGAAATGGAAAGTATTGAAAATTGAGAAGGTGTCCTGGAAACATAGAGTGACGAAATCAGTGCAAATTACGTGCGGGGGCAGTGAGGGTAGTCCAAAATACGCAAATACGTATGTGTACACGCATAATTAATGATACAGTTTCCATGGCTGGTCTTGTGGCTGTTTTCTCTTAATGATGTGTATATATGTTTGCATCGAATAATAATTCCTCCATTTTTTCTTTCAGGCTATGTGATGGACTTCCTGCAGGACAACCCGAACAAATTGTTCCAAAGAGACATGAAACACGGAGGCACCCCTCTGCATTGGGCGTTCAGCAGAGAGATCGTCGAGGCTCTCGTCAACAAAAACTGCAACGTGAACGCTGTCAACTTCGACGGGCGGACCGCCCTGCACATGATGGTGTTGAGGGATCGGCTCGAGTGCGCTATAGCCCTTCTATCCAGAGGAGCGGAACATTCCCTGAAAGATAAGGACGGCAACACACCGCTTCATCTGGCCGTTAAGCAGACGAACATTGCGATTGTGCAAGGGCTCATTGTTTTCGGTGCGGATCTTGAGGCCAGAAACAATGCCGGCCAGACTCCGAGGCACACGGTGCCTGTGGAGATGTCTTCCAGCAACCATGATAAAATTTTATATGTACTTCATGCTGTTGGGGCTCAAAGGTGATTTAAATAGATTTGTATTTATGAAAATTTTAAATGAGATCATTTGAGAGATGAGTTATCGTTTATTCAGGACTACTTGTACAGGGTGTTAACACTACAAAGAAAATAAATCGAACCCAGAGTTCATTTTCGGATTCTAAAAACATCTAGATACATCATTTTCATAAACTTTGCAATGAGTGAAAATTAAAAATTCTATAGTAAACGCGAACAGCCGACGTGTGACCGCGCATCTCGCCTCCTTCGCCCCGTCTTAAGGATACGATTATTTTGGCGAATCTGTTTTAATGTAGTAAAAATATATGTAAAAATATAGATAAAGACATGGGGTTTTCACTGTTAGGCCTTATTCACGTAGCTCAGCTTACGTCAAAAGCATTATTTTTCATTGTGTCGTAAACACAATGTATATCTCAACAAAAATCTAGATAATTTTTTTTTTATTACGCAACAATAATTTCAGCTTTAATTTGAGGTTATCCTGCTTCAAACAAATATCCAGACCAAATATTTTTATGAATATTTAGAGAGTCTGATTACAATGCTTCAATGTAGATGTCGTTTTGTAACCTAAAATTAAAGAGTTAATGGTAATGTATCCATTAAATGCATAAAAATCCTAATAGAGTAAAACTTTTATTATATTTTCCCAGCAAGCGCAGCGTGGGTAGTGGGTTCTTCAGATAGTGATGTCCGATGAGCGAAGACAATATGTGAAAACACTTGGGCCTAGTCGAAATTGTGTGTCTGAGTTGTCAAAAATAAATCAGCATTATGATGGCCTGTCTAGTGCCCAATAGTATTAATATCTTTGCTCCTGCCCGACCGCAGGTGCCCCTCCTCCCGGGCGGGCTGTTCGGCATCGTGCGCGGCGGACGGCGAGTACAACGGCGTGCCGCCGCCGCGCGTGGGTCGCGCCGTCCCGCGCGAGGACCTCAACCAGATGCTCGCCGTCGCCGCCATGGAGCGCGCCGCATGCCTCGACGACTCGCAGAAGACTGGCAGGTACGGGTGGTAGGCAGTAGCGTGCAGTGGGTATGAAAGCTCACAAAATCCGAATAAGTACCTACAAATATTTTTGTCCACACGATTATACCTACCAGGCGAAAATAATAGGCACTTATAATTTTGCACGTCCACATTCGATAATCTTCTTAACTTTTTCGTCCTTTGAGCCAATGAGCACAATTGAGCAATGAAACAAGACTGTGCTACAACCCGTTACTTCTATCCTTAACCCACACATGTAAATTCTATTCGCTTCTCGCTCTTACAAAAATACTGCGATGTAATGCTAGGCTATAAGAAGGTGAACATTTCCGTGCATCGAAAAAAATTGGCCATATTTGTAATTTGCGTGGGATTTTATAGGGCAAGCTGTGCTTATCAGCCTCTTTGTATTGCACACCACTGGTGGTAGGATTGGACTGAGGAGTAAAATTACCACTAAAAACTTACATTAACTCACTCGTCCCTTATGGATAACACTATGGACTTGACTATTTTACCTTCGATATTTTCTATACTAAAAAATGATTATGCCGATTCCATATGACGATGAGCCCTTTACAAATGGGGTAAGCATGACAGTCAGCTCAAAGCAATTTTTTAACGGGGATTCCGACTCCATTGCAGGCTGCTCTGCCTGGACGGCGGAGGTATCCGCGGCCTGGTGCTGATCCAGCTGCTCTTGGAGCTGGAGGAGGTGGTGGGCAAGCCGATCGTCCACTGTTTCGACTGGGTCGCCGGCACCAGCACGGGCGGCATCGTCGCCTTGGCTCTGGCCTCGGGCAAGACCCTGAGGGAGTGCCAGCGGCTCTACTTCAGCATGAAGGAGCACGCCTTCGTCGGGATGAGGCCGTACTCGTCGGAAGCGCTCGAGTCTATCCTGAAGGAGTGCTTAGGTACGTGCGTTTGTGCGCCTTCAAATTCTGCCTTGCCGCTCTTTGAGTAACCGTTGGAGTAACCCTGTCCTACACTGGCGGCCATGGACAGGAAAACGAAGTGTGGGAAGACCATCCGCCAAACGATATCAAGTGCGTCGGCGGAAAGCAGTGGTTCCGTACCGCTGAGGGCCGGGAGGACTGGAGAAAAATTGGAGAGGCGTATGTCCAGCAGAGGACGCAAACACGCTGACTGACTGCTCTTTGAGCCATGATTACTTTAATTTTATGTTATATATTTTTATCGTAAAATCAGTCTCTTGACTGAGAGCAGATGTTTGGCATGTGGTTCTATTGAGTATAGTTCTGCCCTCTTTATTAAAAGGCGGTAACTACTGCAACAGTACTTGATATGTTGAATTTTTTAAATTTACATTGATTAAATATAGTATAGTTTTGGATCTCCGACAAGAAATATGCCATGATCTTTCCATATTTGAATGTGGAGTTGAGTGGGAAATGATAATGAGCCATAAACATAGAAATGGACCTTTTCTTTCAAAACATGTTATTTAATGAAGTTTTTAATGTCTTGCAGGCACAGAGACGGTGATGGCAGACATCACCCACCCGAAGTTAATGATCCTGGCGTGTCTAGCAGACAGGAAGCCGGTGGACTTGCACATATTCAGGAACTACCAGTCCGCTAAGGATATCTTGGACGTTCACAATAATGTAGAGCGAAACTGTAAGTGGACAAGTGTTATAAACATTCGGATATTTGGGTGGACCTACTTAGTTAGTAATATCGCTACGGGATATGGTGCGTATCGAGGTACTAAAGTAGTCGATATTGGACACCGGGTGGCTACGTATTGGCACGTCAGCCGAAGAGACGGCGACCGTTGGAGTAACCGTGTCCTGCACTGGCGGCCATGGACAGGAAAACGGTGTGTGGGAAGACCATCCACCTGGTGGGACAACGACATCAAGTGCGTCGGCGAAAAGCAGTGGTTCCGTACTGCTGAGGGCCGGGAGGTCTGAAGGAAGATTGGAGAGGCGTATGTCTAGCAGTGGACGTAAACACACTGACTGACTGACTGACTCAGTTGGGCGTAATCCAAGAATTGGCTCATTTGGGAGTAAACGTTAGGCACTGCGCGAATTTTCGATGAAATAGCATAAAACTTTTTATTCTAAGTTTTATGCTATTTAGAGCCTCATTGTTATTATATAGAATTTGTAATTTAAGATAGATTTTAATTATTTTATTCCAAAATTCAAACACATTCACACACATAACACCCAAGAACACCACCACTAAGCACCCCCATCCTCCCGTTCACTTTGCGTCAATTCACTTTGACCCTCTCTTCTCTTAAATTTTCTTTATCATGCAAACCCGTTTCCCTGGAGGGGTAGACAGAGATGATAGACTGCCATACGGTACGATCACAGCACACTTCTTTCTCTTTCTCTATAGACATACATTACAATTACGAGTGTTATGTTACCTATACGAAGTACTCTGGTGTTTTAGGACATTATTTTAGGTCGCCTGGGCCTGACAATTCCACTCACTTCAACTTTGTTAATCTGTTTCGTCATTCTGTCGTCACTCCGGCAATCTGCATGTTCAAACCAACTATCGATCCCAGCTCAATGCGTTTCGCCCGCAGGCGGCAACAGCGAGGCCGGGGACTCGGCGTCGGTGTGCAACCTGCCGCCGCCGCCGTGCCCCGGCGAGCAGCTCGTGTGGCAGGCCGCGCGCGCCACCGGCGCCGCGCCTTCCTACTTCCGTGCATTCGGCAGGTAACCCTTCCAATAAGGCTAAACATCAAAATACTTTGAGCGCTTAAGACGGGTCAAACATAGTTAGCACTTTTAGCGTTCCGTACCCAAAGGGTGAAAACGGAACCCTATTACTGAGCCTCCGCTGTTCGTCCGTCCGTCTGTCACAGGGCTGTATCTCGTGAACCGTAATAGGTATGCATCTGAAATTTTCACAGAGTGTGTATTAATTTTGTCGCTATAACAACCAATAGAAAAAAAAATAAAAAATAAAAACGAAGGCCCCATACAAAAAACTTGATTTTTTTGTGTTAAATATTGTACAATGGTACGGAACCCTTCGTGTGCGAGTCCGACTCGCACTTGGTCGCTTTTTGTGTAACGACATGAGTGGCTAATAATCAGGACCAAAATAGGGGTGGAATCTAAACAAAAATGGAAGGTCTCTTTTTTCTACTGCAATCTGTCGCCAGTTTCAACATTCAGCAGTATGTTGGTTCCTCTTTTTCATATTTCTTCCCAATGTTGCATTGAAAAAAATACTTAGGTTCCACTAAGAATATCTCTAGGCGCGTCAAATCCAAACAAATAGATTACCAGTGCACTCTGTACTACAGGTAGCTCTTCGCAGGTCCGAGTGAGAGCGATTTTGTGATGCAAACAGGTTGATCATTTTCACAAAATAGGTCTGAACCTGCAAGTTTCACTGCAAGTCCATAAACAGTATCGTTCTTTTCAAGAACAAAGAGCTAAGTGTTTTGCTTTATACGAACGTTTCTTTTTGCATTTGCCGTTTTATACGAACGTTTCTTGTTGCATTTGCCGTTTTATACGAACGTTTCTTTTTGCATTTGCCGTTTTATACGAACGTTTCTTTTTGCATTTGCCGTTTTATACGAACGTTTCTTTTTGCATTTGCCGTTTTATACGAACGTTTCTTTTTGCATTTACCATTGATTGGCGTGCATTTGTAAAAAAAATGCATTAAGTATACATTTTTCGCTACCAACATCTCTTTCAATAGAATCTGCCGCGCAGCACTAAAAAAGAATCTGGTAGTGGTTCTCATCTCTCATCGAGTAAAGTTGGCACGGTCGGTAAAGATCATCAGGAAAAGCACAAAAATGGAGTCTGCCTTATCATACTGTGTTACTTTCTGGAGTCTGTCAATTTAAGAATTGTTTTGCTTGAGAAAAGACACCAGTGGCGTCTGTGAGCCAACACTACAAAACACTGTGGGATCACAATGCATTACAGGTACCTGGACGGCGGGCTGATCGGCAACAATCCGACGCTGGACGCACTGACCGAGCTGGCGGAGCTACGGCTGGCTCTGCGCGCGACCGGCCGCCGCGAAGAGGCTCGCTACACCGACCTCAAGGTGGTCGTCTCCTGCGGCACCGGTGAGTACTTTTTTTTATGCCACCTGACATGGATGGCTAATACCACACAACTACCGTTATGATAGTAGCCCAATGCACCACATTCCCAAAATAATGAGGTACCATGCCAGGACCTTCTCTTTTTGAGCACGGCTACGTTGAACTGTATGGAAAACAGGGACAATTTTTCATTGCCGCTTCAACCATAGTTTCATCCGATGCGGTGGTACCAACCCGACCGGGCTTTAACCCTACCATCTAGTAATGGAATTACATGGGATTCCGAAGCATGGAGCAGATCGCATTTGTGACGAAATGCACTTACCCAACTCAGAAAGAGAAAGAAAGTGGTGCATGAATAGAGGCGAGGATTTAAACTCAGACCTCTGGTATGCTAGGTAAGTCCCCGCGCCACTACGAGCGGTGTATACCGCAGAAACATGGACGATGACTGAGCTGCAAAGACCCCTTGTCAAATACGCCGCCAGAGCAAATCTTTTCTACTTCCCTTGATTCCCTTGAACATGTACTAATTTTGATAAATTAAGCAGTACTCTTCTCCATGTAAATGTTTTATGTTTTCAGGGTTGATTCCAGTGACAAAGTTGAAAGACATCGATGTTTTCAAGCCTGAGAGCCTGTGGGACACAGCGCGATTGGCCTGGGGTATATCCGCAATAGGAACTCTTCTAGTCGACCAGGTACAAATGTATGATATGTATTTAGAATTGACCGTGAAGCAATGTGTTGATTAAAGAAAGAAAGCTGTAAATAAGAACACCACACTCCGCTCTTTCGAAATCGCTTATTATCTCAGCCATAATTTGATCAGTGCTGATTTTTTCTTTGCCTGGGACGTTATAAAATACTATTTAGAAACTATAGCAAACGTAAACAATTTCACTATAAGGTTGGTAAATATCTTAAGAAACCCACATAAATATCAACACCACAATCCGCTCTTTCTGGTGTTTGCTCCTAGATATGGAGCAAACGCTAGCGATTGTGTCGTGGTATCGATAACACCAATTCGTAACTTTAACAAATCAGAGTGTAGCTTAGCCTGGTGTCAGTTGATTTTGGAACTGTACGCCACAGAAGTCTGTGTTAAAAGAAAAAACAAAATTAATGAATGAGCGAATTTTCGCATCGCACCCATCTTGCCATTTTTTTTCCATAAAAGTAACACTGTTAACCGACACGGATAGCTAGTGGCGAACGTGTCCATACATGCTAGTAATTAGCACGCCCCCACTACTCCTCTCACTGCACACCGTCTGCCAATTGCACACGAAAATCAAACGGGGCTCGATTCGCTCACACACTGGCCACGATCTAGTAGCAGTGACACAATACGTATACCACTGGCACAACTGAGACTGCTACAGGCATGCTTTCGTGCAAACTGCTATCTCGTTGAGGGACACTTTTAAGGTTGGCTGATCCTTAAGGTGGCCCTTCCCGGCGGGACTAACTCATTCGCGGACACTGTACAAAACCGTGCTATTGCGCTCTGGGACCTTCTCTGTTTAAAAAAAAACAGGCTCCGTGATAAGGGGGTTGCAACATGTCCACAAAGCAGGCAATGCGCATAGTGTTTGATTTGGTAACATTGACGAAAGTTTTAATTACATAACGACTTATAGCTAAAAGTAAAACACCACCACTGTAGTCAAAAATGAACCGAAAACCAAATTTATTATAAATCTTCATGAAACAAGCTAGGTCTGATGACTAATCTTTTTAAGATGTTTTCATTTTATCGTTGAGTAATCCACCTCCAAAGTTATTGTATAAAACGCGCGAAAAACTCGAACTTTCGGACCTTTTATCTTAGAAACTAAACACTATTTTACAATGCCATTGGTCATCAGACATCAAATAAAGCTGTTTTTAGTATAATTTACGATCTCTCACAAGAAATATGCCCATGATCTTCTTTCCACATTTGTTTGGGGAGTTGAGCGGGAAGGCCCACCTTAAGTGAAGGTTTAATAAAATACTGTATTGATAAATTAAGCTTGGCTAATACCGGCCCCTAGGCTTCAGTCAGTTATTGAGCGTAACGTTATCTATGTGCCAGGCGACCATGTCGGACGGCCGCGTCGTGGACCGCGCGCGCGCGTGGTGCAGCTTCGCCGGCGTGCCCTACTACCGGTTCAGCCCGCCCATGTCGCGCGACGTCGCCATGGACGAGCGCGCCGACGACCGCCTCGTCACCATGCTGTGGGAGAGCAAGGCCTACATGCACCAGCAGAGGGACCGCGTGCGCGACGTGTGCGCCCTGCTGCAGTAGTCTCCCACCCGGCTGCGGGCCGTCTCGAGCAAGAGGTGGATATGGTGCCAGACACGATCGTAGATTAAAGAGAAATGTATAGATAGCTAACGTCATGCAACGTACAAAGCTCGCCGAAAACTGCTTATTTTCGCTGGTTACATTACTAACCAGCGCCATCTCCCGTCAAACATTGGAGCATTAAACGTTATGAGCTTTGCTCACAAAATTTGGTATAATTTTGTGCAATTCCGGAGTTATTTTATAATGCTAATGCTCAAAAGTGGAGTTACGCTTGAGAACTATTTACAACATCATTAAACTAAGCTTGATTCCAAATTTTGCCTATGTAGGCGTGATGAAAATGTTACATATTAACTTTAAATTAAGTAATGTCATTGTAAATACAAAATATCATTGATATTCATTGGTTTCTATTTAATATATTCTGAAATGTGAATAGCAACGCGACCTGTGGACTTATATTATACCTTTTCAAAACTGGTATGACGTTAGCCGTCTATCCCTTCCTCTTTAGTCTATATATATAAACTCAAATCATTCTTGTACATTTATAACTCATGTTGTACTTGTGTGTTGTCCATTTGTGTTGTTGTTTTATATTTTCGCATTGAGCATTATTGAATACACACTGTGTAGCAACAGTCGACACGCATATTACTAATTTTATCAAGTTGCGTTCATGGCAACTACATGGAAATATTTGACGAACAATTTTACTTATGAAATCAGCCATATGTCACCAGTGTCTTTTTTTTATGCGACCTGACATGGATGGCTAATACCACACAACTACCGTTATGATATTAGCCCAATACACCACATTCCCGAAGGAATTAGGTGCCATGCCAGGACCTTCCCTTTATGAGCACGGCTACATTGAACTGGATGGAAAACATAGACAATTTTTCATTGCCACTTCGACCATCTTTTCATCCAATGCGATGGTACCAACCCGGGCAGGCTTAAACCCTACCACCTAGTAGGAGAAGGGGACCTACAGTTTTACATGGATTCCGAACCATGGAGCAGCTCGCATTCGTGACGAAATGCACTTATCGAACTCGGAAAGAGCAAGCCAGTGGTGCATGTCGGAATCGTACCCAGACCTCTGGAACGCTAGGTCAGTCCCCGCGCCACTAGGCTACGAGCTGCTCAAATGTGTGTTATATGTGTCTTCATATGTGTGTTATTCCTTGCTCAAAATGAATAATCTATATGTATTAGATAATTCTTTATCGATTGGGAGACTGGCGGCGTCGTTGTCGCCATCTTAGAACAGAATGGGTCCATGAAATGTATTTAAAAAGAGATGAATTTGTTCGATTTCTTCATCTTATGGCGCACCGAATCATGATATGAGCTAATCATGGTCCAGTAACTTTAGTAACACCAAATTTCCTGAAAAAACTATTAGTTACAATTGGTATTTGTTTCGGGCGTTTGTGTCAGTGTTAAGTATCATACTTTATTTTCTGTTTCTATATTATATAAAGTGTTTATATATTTATATTAATGTATATTTATATTTATATGTATATAAGTAGTTGGTATATTGTGTATAATATTTGTTGTAGTAAATTCATTTTTCTCTATAACTGCCACTCGCACTACTGCTTACGATACCCAAAGGTAGACTGGTAGAGAATGCCCCTGGCATTAAGTTGTACCTTTTGCCCGAATTTTGAGTGCAATAAACATATATAAATAAATAAATAAATAAATAAATAAACTATATGCACACGCACAACTAGTTCGCACTTAACGTGCGAGCTAAAATTGCACTTGGAGAATCGGTATATTTATGAGATATTTTTGCATAATTGTACGTGTTTGCACGACTCATATTCGTACGTAAATGTTCCCAAAGTGAAGCTAGCCTAATACATTCTGTTCTATATTGCTAGGACTATTAAGTAAAGCTAGCACAATTGTATTACCACTTAATGGATCTACATATTTGTAATTTGAATTAAGAAGTTAATATAATTACTAAAGGACTAGGTGTTAAATCTGCGTCTCTGACTTTTGGCTAGCAATGGCTTCACCGAACATATTTGGACATCTTTCAGAGCAGGAGGGTTCCTTGTTAACCTTTTGCTAGTGGCTGCTAAAGTGTCATGTCTACATTCAACTCATCAGCTAGTCTGCATTGGGAAGAACCGGTCAATATTCTGAATATGCTGCTCTTAAAGGTGCCAATGACACATGTAAGAAAAGAACTTCTATATTTTTTTATGAAAAAAATTAGGAAAAGGTTCAGTGATTCTGTAGGTATCATTTTCACTTTTTCAACCGACTTCAAAAAAGGAGGAGGTTATCAATTCGTATGTATGTTTTTTTTTTTATCGGCAACCGTTGTGATATGAAGATGAACTTTTTGGATGGTAGGTATATTTATTTCCAAACGTTTTCGTACTTGCATGTTTTCTTTGTTGCACTAATGATATTTTACAAACCTGTTTCAACCAAATTGAAGAGGTTCATTGAAACAAAAAAGTTGGTTATGCATAGTTAGGGAATACATCATTTGATTTGATTTTAAATTTGGAACAACCAAATTTAAATTGGAAATGTTTTGCTTGCAACAAATAGTTGAAAGAGTACATAGGGAGAAGCTAAAATTTTTTAAAAAATCGTCATAATCTATGGCGTATAAATCTACTTGCAATAATATGTTATTTAGACGCACTAAATATTATCAATAATATAATATAGTTCCCATGAAGTACTATTGACGCTTGTACTTGAATTTATATTTATTTTAAGCAATACACCACACTATTACACACAAAGCAAAATTAAATTTCAAAAGTCCAAATATATGTTATCTAATAAAAATTGTAGTTATGTTTTGCAATATAACAGGAAATTGGACATTTCAAAGGAAAATGTCCTTTTAGAGTATTTTTTGCCAACTTGTTTCCTTTTCATATTTTTATAATAAATTATTGTTTTTATTGGAAGTTCAATAACATGAGTAATGAGACGAACAATTATAAGACAATTCGAAGCTTTGTTGTGACAGATTTAACATTATTAATAGGTACAATACGAACAGCAGGAACTGATTCGTTAGGTTATTCGAATAATTATGTAGCAAAATATGATTGCTCTCTGTGCAATATCTACTGTATGGAATTGTTATTAAACGAATGAGTGTAAAAGCGTAAATTTTATTTTGAAATATGTGAATATGACGTCTCTGTACAATGTGTTTTGGGATAGGTTACATAAACTTCAGGAATATGATGTAATCATTAACCCTGCAGCATCTCATCTTTCTCATCTGCATCTCATTCCGCACATATATATTTTAAGAAATATATCCATTGTTTTCGCATGCACAGCGCTAGCGCTTCTGTTAACTTCCTCACGCGGTCATCCCGCGTCTGAAATAGTCAAATTAATCTCATGCCAAAGTTAGCAGTAGTTGACGATGTGTTATTCGTTTTTTAACTATTCCAATTATTTTGTTGAGGTTCATCATGTAACCAGGGTTATGGTTTGGGTGTATGTTTATAATTGAATGATGTTTCAAGAGATTATTTAGTCTATTATGGGTACAAGTGTGTATGTAAAGGTACTTAAGATGTAGTTTGTTAAAAAATTAAAATTCTGATTCATAATAAATTCGCTAATAAAGCACTTTATTTTTTCTATTCATATTCTTAACTAAAATTTATTCTGTCCATTTCACTTGTAAGCGTTGCAGGAAGCCAAGTAAGTAAATAAACGATATGGTGTCTACAAGTATAATCCATACACGGCGTATGTGCAAAAACAACATTGTAGGTATGTTTGTTTAATAGCTTGCGTAACATTTGCAAGTGAAATGGTAATTTGTATCTACTATCTAAATTATACAAAGACTCAATAATATCACATTTCTTATGTGGATATTATTAATCCACGATCTAAACTATCTTATGTTTGTAACACTATCAATAAAGCAATCATGAATGGGAGTCTTAACTAATGTAGTGAATAAGTACCATCAACTAAAGCAAATTGTCAAATATCTGTAAAACATTTTTGTGTTATTTTGGTGACAATAAAACTGCCTAAGCAGGAGACACGTAAGTACATAATTTAAGTAAATGAATAATAGAAATAATAAAAAATAAAACCAATAAAAATCAGCACCGAAAACTAGTTCACCCTTTTCATACAATCCTAAAAAAAAATTCAGTTTGAAGAATAGTATGTGAAAGATATGTTTGTTGATATTTTTAAACAAGCTTTTATAAAACGATAAAATGTGTACTATTGGGCAGTGGTAATTAATCGAGATTCATTTCAACTGTCATATGGTAAGTACAGTCCTTTACTTTCATGCCATGTTGGTTTGGAAGAAATGCCTCCTTCTTAAATCAAGTTTTTTTTTCTTGTACTGTTCATTATTTTAGCTGGTATATAACGTGTAATGGCATGAAAGTAAACGTCTGTACATACAAGGTGGAATTGAGGTACTATAATTAACAAGTGTTTAGGAACTGATTCCGACATCAATGTAATTTCATTACATCCATGCAATATCTATCTCTACCTACAGCCTTTAAAATTAATTTAAGTAATAAATTATACAAATATTCACAAGCCATACAACCATTAAAAGTATAGGAGGTAGTGCACCATCCAAAAAATAATGATAATAACCGGTCCACCATGCTTTGAGCCGTGAAAATGTATTTCAAGAAATAATTTTCCGTATCTCGGGTTGTGCTTCACAGAGCATGGCTTGTCATGTGAAGTCAGATGTTGGTTTTTATCTCACTCATATCAGTACAAAGTGGGCACGACCCCACTATTTATCAAATTACAAATTCACCAATGGGATGGATGGACAACCATGGAGCAAAGCAACTCCGATTATTTCATTATAATTTTCCCACTGTACCTAATAAAATCAAGTCAAAAAAGTTAATTCACAAATTTTATTTGGAATCAAAGCAAATGTTTGTACTGGCCAAGAGTAGTTTAACCGCTCATGACATAGTTATTGTAATATGTCTAAAGGATTTCTTTTAATGTAAGGAGTCTTGCGATTACTCATCAAAACAAGTTGATCCTTTCTAGCACATTCATGTTAATTACATCGTTTTGAAAAAAAGGTGCAAGTTTGCGCTAATCTAGTAGCATGCATTACATCCTGTCCTCACTAATATATTTTTTACACAGGTGACAAATATAATTAGGTATAATTGGATCAAAGTTCTTTGTACACTGAACACAAAACTGGTAAGATAATGTTTGCCTGACTGTTATATATCTGACAGACTTTAATTCGCTGCTGTTATTAAATGCATTTAAAAAAAAAACCTAGCTCTTCACTGTTTAAGAATACCAAACGTGGCAAAATAAAACCAAAAGTAGTTTCTGCAAGTCGCATGCGACAAAAAGAAAACATTTTACGATTCAGTCTAAATTTGATTTCCTAATTAATACTAAATTTACTTTCCGTTTCAATAACAAGTTTCCAACAATTTTATGAATAACTATAGTATAAGTGCAGAAACATGCTTTGGTCGTGATTTTTGCCCGTTTATGACATTCAGCCTATATATATCACAAATGTGGCAACGTCGCCACACTGGACGCACACTCGCCACATCATTTTGGCCTATATGTCCCGAATTTATTCTAGTTGGAGTGTTCAGTATATGTCGTCCGGATGCTCCATGTTTCCTATTAAATTTCTCTTTTCATCTTTGCCGGCTTTGGTGCCAAGGAACGTGGGCCTGATGGTTGACCTGGGTTCGAAGCAAGGCTGTAACAAGAATTTCATAATATATTATTAAATAGTATGCCATTGAAAGTACTACAACTGTTTAGGTAGTAGATTGCAGAAAGGACATCAGGTATAATATCTATACATATAAATAAACCTTCCACCATAGCATGCTTAATAACTGTATGAAAAAAGTATAGCTAAATGTTTTTTAATAGCAAGCCCCACCAATATTTGTTGCCATTTTGAAGAACCAAATACAGTAAACCACTTATAAACGGTACACGAACTAGGCATTTAATTAACATTTCATAATTCAGAAAAATTATAGTTTTATAAATATATGTACATATTTGCAGTACTTTTGCCGAGATAAAATATGCTAGAAACAGATGTGTCCTTGCAAAATGATAAAGACACATAATTTTCATTTTCCATTGAAAGTGTTAACAAAACAAAATCCTCTGTGCCTATAAGAATAGGTATTGCACATTCATCATGTAGTTATAAAAAAAATGTACGATTGTTATAGAGGTTCAATCTTGTTTTTACTGTGCAGTCAAAGTGTTGAAGGCAAAGCGACAGGCTAAGTAAGTTGTGTTTTGAAGGTAGGTAGTGTGACGGGAAGGACACTCTGGTCCTAACCGCCTCATACAATCATACTAACTCTGTTTTTGTAATCCCAGCCTCAAAATAGACTATGTTGCTTAAAATCTATGCCGTGAACATTAAACCGTTTGTCTAATCTGTGAAATTGCCATACAATATTTGTTGATTCGTTTCGTAACTTACATAATATAATATTAAAAGACATTAGACCTATGGTTTTATGCGCAAATAATAGATTTTGAGTAAGATAATCGATAAAAAGTAATATTTAGAAGCATGATTGTTCGTTTAGGCACAGTGTAGGAGTTAGTCGGTCAGTGTGCTTAGAGGGTCAATAAATCAAGCAAGAATCTAATTTATCGTAAATATTGAGTTAGTGCAAAGCTTTCAGACGACTTCCCCTTCCGACAACCGTGGTTATTGACATGCCAGAAGAAGTGTAAACGCATTTTGTAAACCTTATAGAATGCATGATTGGAAGCGTGTCCCAGCCGAGCAAGCGAGGAGGACCACTCAGTTATTCCACTCCTCTATCCTATTAACCTGTGCGAGGAAACATTCCAAGTTCCTATTACACAGTCAATGCTTAGGATAATAGTAATTAATGTTCGATGCACACACACGGACACGGCTGACCTATCCTAACCACAAATCATGCTCTCTGATTGTCTTCCGCGCAAAGATTTAAATCATTGGATACTGCATTGCCATATTCGGCACATCACTAGACAATGATGTGCAGTCCGATAATTTGCATCACACTCTTGATAGCGCCCTTGTCAAGATTTGGTATTTTCGAACTATGGTGAGTGCAGTCTTAATTAATTACTTCTTTACTAGTAGATTAATCCGGGAAAAAATACTTGCTGTGCGTTCTTTAGGTAGAAGAACATTTCCGAAATGCCTCAAAAGACAAAGTTGTGACATTTCATGTTATGTTACTATAACTAACATAGGCATAGAATGTAACAGCGCGCTATGCTAGGCGTATGATCACTCATTTATAAATTCAAGACTGTATTATATTCTCATGACATTTGTTAAATTTGACGCTAATATGCACAACTCATAAGTGCTGTGTGATTGATGTATATTTAAAATTTCATCTTTGTTCTAGGCAAACACAAAGAAAGTTAAGCAAATCCAAACAATTTCTAATAAATACAAAGCTATGCGGCATAGATTGATTTAAATCTTTACTTCCATGGCTTATCCCTGTGAAAAATGAGCTTGAGTCGGAAATAAGGTAATTTATATCTCCTTTGCCAGTATCTGTACCGTCAATATCTCAGCTTCCGGCAATAGACATGTGGGTCTCAACATGGACCGGTTAGGGATAAAATTTGGAGGCGGAGATATTGGAGATGTATATACAGGCATCGGAAGTAAAGGTTATGTGTGTGTCGGCGCCAAGGGGTCAAATAGGCACCAACATAACAGGTGCCAACCACTTGGCACCGACATACGTCTCTTGAACCGAAGTTAAGAATTGAAAGAATAGCTCTTTATGTAAATAATAAAAAATAAGAAAAGGATTGAACAGCTATCAAAGGAATTATAAATCTGAGACTATATTATTTATGAAAGTTGAAAAAAAAATTATTATTATTAAGGAAGTTACATAATAGAGATCGAAATGTTGTGTACACCAGTTTCTGGGTGGAAATATCGTGAAAAAACAATTTCTCTTTTTTACACAATACTTTAATAAACAATTTACCTCTATTGGTAGTTACTCAGAAATAAGAGAAATGTTTACTCGTGGCAATGCCACCATTATTTTGGTGGGCTCGATAAAAAGTAATCGTAATATATAACATTATTTAGCTAGGGAGTAGTAGTAAATCAATCATCAAAATCGTTTCATGCAAATTTAGGGTTCCAGGCAACTTAATAAATCCCATATAAATTTTAAGTTTTGGATGAAGCAACTCCAAAAAAATTTTCATTTGTTGATCAGTGACATTTAATGAATTTAAGAAATTAAAAAACCACAGGATGCATAAATGATACATGACTCATACATAACTTGTTTTTAATTAACATTGCATTAAAGCTGTATAGTTTAAATCTTTATTTATGTTTCTTTCTGATAAACTGGTTTGAGACAAGTTTTTTCTCCATTCATTTGATTAAAAAAAAAAAACGTTAATTTTCTATGCAAAGTTCAACATTTGTTTTTACGCTTTTGTTATGCCCGTAGCAAAATGGTAGAACAAAGGAGTCGCACACTGCGGGAATTTACAAATCACAAACACAACATTAAACCATCACAAAATTACGAATTATATTATTTCAGGGTCAAAAACATGCCAAAACTGCCAACCCCTTGTTGCAGTTCTGCCAAGCCGTTGAAAATAAATGACCATTTAGAAATTGTGAACAGTCTACCTCGGAGGGCCGCCAAGATCAAAAATAAAGGCCAGCCATTCCGAAATTGTGAACAAAGGGCCGCAGGAGCAAAAAAGGTCAGCCATTTAGAAATGGTGAACAAACCACCTCGGAGGGTCGCACAATTAAAAAAAAGGCCAGCCATTAAGAAATGATTAACAAACCAACTTAGAGGGCCCCAAGAGCTAAAATAAAGGTCAGCCATTTAGAATTTGTGAACAAACTACTTCGGAGGGCCGCACGAGCACAAAAAAGTTTAACCATTCAGAAATCACGAACAGACCACCTAGAAGGGCCGCAAGAGCTACAATAAAGGTGAGTCATTTAGAAATTCTGAACAGACCAATTCGGAGGCCCGCAAGAGCTAAAATAAAGGTCAGCCATTTAGAAATTGTGAACAAACCACCTCAGAGAGCTGCAGGAGCAAAAAAAAGTTCAGCCATTCAGAAATTATGAATAGACCGACTCGGAGGGCCGCTTAATAAAACAATTGCAGTACGTAAATGGTAAGTAGTCCACCTAGGAGTGCCCCGCCGTCTTATTAAGAAAAAAAAAAGAATTTCAAAACTGTCGCTTAAACTAAGTGAGATTAAATGAAGTGTTGAGTTCTGCCAAAATGATAGGAAGGAAACTGCCCTTGCTGCCACAAATAGTCACTAAAGTCGCGTTAAAAGTAAGTGTGCGTGAGTAGTGCAGTGCAAGCTGCGTTGAACCAGTTGAACTTACCGTTTCGCAGATGTTCATGTTGCAGCAGTTCTCTATAGTGATCTCGCACTGCTGCTCAGGACGCGCTGTCAGCGGCGTCACATTCTTGTTCACTATTATTCGCTTCTTTATCCTGCAATAAGAAAAAAATACAATTGTTTATTAATGTACTGGTATATGTTTGAGTTGCTACTACTTTCTCTAATTAATATGATAGCTCTTTACAACATAATATTTTACCTATTTATTTAGAAAAAGATGTCATTATGGTAGTAGACTAGGAGGTGGCGACAAAAATGGTAACGATAACATAAATGGCTAAAACTGGGTTCACAGGATAAATACCAACCCTCTGAAGCTAAATGTTTCGGTCTGCCTGTGCCAAGTGGTTGCGTTACCTAGATAAGGCGCCTGAAAAGTAGTTATGGTGACAAAAAATATGATAAGGTAAATGGCTGCAAATAACGAAGCATGAAAGTATCCGTACATACTTGCTTAGCAATACCAAAACTGAACAAATCGTTGATTGCATTTCGTAGTTATAGGCGATTTAGGTTACAGATACAACTTTAGGAGTATTTAATTATTTAATTAAAAAACCGACTGGTTATAGTTGTATAATTAATAGGTATTACTGTTTCTAGACAATCAGTATATTCATCAGCAGGTACATACCAACATATTATTTATATAGCCAATCTGGATAACGCAACCACTTGGCGCAGGCAGACCGACATATTTAGCATCAGAGGGTTGGACTCTAACATGTGAACCCAGATTCAGCCATTTACCTTATCATGACCAAAAATGTCGTGACCTCCCGGAATATAGTCGAGAGTTTGCTTTCCATCTACGGATGTTCTTTGTGAGAAGCAGTTATCTATCAACCACTGTAAACTAGTTCTTATGAAACGAAAAAAAAAACCGAAAACCGGCGAAGTTTCTTGTCGGTTCTTCTTCGCCAGAGGTCGAACCGGCAGACGAATATTGTTGCCGAATGTAAGTGTGTGATGTACATCTTATGGAGGAAATAAAAAAAACTTAAACTAACTGCGAAACCTGGCGCTGCTTGGGAGAATGTGGTTTGGACATCGTGGACGGGCTATACCTGTAGCAAATAAGCCTTGGTTGCTCAGTTGCGCGACGACTCGGTGTTTGATAATTGCGGTCAAACAAAACTGGGCGCGGTCGGGTTCTTGGTGGATTGTATTTTACACACAACGCTTAAGAAACTTTGCCTCTGTCGGGTGTCCTGCGACGCCTTACGTTCTTTTTAAAAATGTGACTAGAGGATTAACAAATAAAAATGTCAATGCAACATACCTCGGCCTCCTCTTGAGCTGCATGATTTTTGTGAGCAGCACGGCGCAGGCCACGCAGAGCAGTCCACACAGTGTCCCCAGCGCCATTATGATCGGGTCCTTGATGTCCTGGTCGTTGGCCGTGCACCCCGCAGCCTCCACGTAGAACTCATCGCTCGTGCTGTACTCCGTTTTGGACTTCGCTTCGCTTATCTCCTGGGGGATTTTTGGAATTTCGTTGGTTAGTCCCATTCTTGGCTCGCCGAAACTTGAAGTCGTGTCGGGAGGGGTTTGGATGTAACTAGGTTTCGCCTTCTGAGGCCTAATCGTCGACATAAGTTTCGGATGTGCGTTTACAGCCTCGAATTTCTGTTCGTACGGAGTGAACTTAAATTCTGAGCAGCTGGGAATACCGTTCTGTGTCGCGAGGCTGTATCTGACGGCCAAGCCCTTGAGGGTTTCTTTTCCTTCGAAATCTAATATTTGAACGGGAGCGGTGGTGTTAGAGGCATTCTTGGGAGTGCCCCAGACGCCATTTTTGAGGTTCTCGCTCCAGAAGACGCGGTGGTCGCCGACGGCGATGTTCCTGGGCTCCTGGTCGGTGCCCTGCGCGACGGTGCGCCGGTGGCCGCCCTGCAGGTCCGAGCTCTCGACCTTGTAGGGTATCCCCTCGGCGTCGTCCGTCCAGTACAGCGAGCGCGCGCTATGATCCACCGCCAGGCCGATCGGCGCGAACAGCCCCACGTCCACGACCTTCGCCTCGTTGGATCCATCGAACTTCGACCTTTTGATTATTGACTCGGACAACGCGAACTCAGCCCAATACACGTATCTGAAATAAATACGTTTGGTTGATGATGACCTGATTAATTGGGGTCAATTCCTCGGCGTATTACATTGCATATTATCACATCAACCGATAACACGTTTTCACTATCACTTGCGCGAACTTAGGACCTTTGCGGCCATTAAAACAGTGAATCCGTGCCAAGAATTTAATAAACTTGAAATCCAATACTGACAATCGTTCTTCCATCATTACTGCACTATTTTTATGCACGGTAACATTTCAACGGCTGACTCAGTAAAAAAATGTTTTCTTTTGAAACCAGCTTTATCCAAGTCTTCGATTCAAATGTTAAAGACTATTGAAGAGTTACGACGGAAGCACTATTGTATGGGACGGGACAGTGGTAATTAGAGCGCCCTTAAGTTAGTTTAAAACAGAACAAATTGTGACATGACTTAGTGTAGTTTGACTACCAGAAGATGAATAAATAAATGGAATGCAACATACCCTCCACAGCTGTCCACTGCAATTCCTGTGAATCGTTTATTACGTTTCAGAACAGATACTTCATTGCTGTTCCGGACGGACATTTTGTAAATGCTTCTACTCTGCGGAACAATGCCTGCGATCCAGAACAATGTGCTGGTGATAGGGTCGTAGGCCACGCTGCTCACCGTTCCGTTCTGGGTTCTGATAAGCTCGCTTTTGTTTTTGGACGTTATTCCGTATATGTTGTACGTTGAGTTACGTTCTTCTACGAGCAGCAGCATGTCTTTAGTTGCGTCGTACGCGAGCGCCGACAGCTCCGATCCCTTGTATTGGGCTGTATCCGCTAGAGTCCCGTTGCTGTGGAAATAGAGGAGTTTACTGTCTGACGTGGTGACGGCCACATCTGGAATGAAAAGAAACGATTTATTATTTAATTTGCGAGGATTTTGAAGAAACGCTGGATTCTAAATAGTCCAGCCACCGTAGCAACGCTCGGTAAAAAAATATGTATACGGTAGAACAAGAGTTAAAGAGAGGCAGGTGTTATTAGAACCTATCATTGATAAGGAAGTGTATTTAAATTAATGAACATTCCTATCCTCATTTACCTATTTTTATATTATCATGGCCGTATTAGGTACATTATTATCCATCCATTATTGCGTAGAATAATTTTATACTTCGATAAATATGCGCTTAAATATACTTTTTATCAGTTCTGGTGAGATAACAAGAACAAATAGTCAAACGCTTGCTTATCAGTCAGTTTATTTTTGGAAAACAAAATTACGAAAGTACTCTTAGTTGTACACATATTATATATATTTAGGTAAATTGAATATCGTAAACACAACAGAGCCGTCTGACGTAAATAAACATAAGGAATTTATTAAATATTATTTGACATTAGTGTCAAGTTGTTTAACAAGCAAAGCGAACTCCACTGGTTTTCAATTCGTGGCCAACTTTTTGAATAATCAATTAGAGCCAAAAAAAAAGCTAGCCGTTGTTCGCACAACCGAAAAAAAGAAGGTCAGCCGTAAACAAAAATGAAGATTTTGAGTTAGTTGTTTTGTAGGTTTTTGTTGGTGCATAGACTAGAAAGGGTTTACTGCGGGACACAGTTTTTTGCAAGACTTTTTGCAGGCGCAGACTTAGCAGGACTATTGTAATTGCGGGACAGTTTCCGCCTTAAATATTAGTTAGTAAGTATTTTTTGAAGCAAGTACATACGTTTATTATTATCTTTGTAAACACAAACCAGGCAACCATTTGGAAACCAGTCTGCATTTGGCCGTGTTTTTGTATAGCAGAAGAAATGACCTGGCGGCCGAGTATGGGTCTGTGGCGTAGGTCCGGCTTTTAAAACGGCATACTAATGTATCTATCATGAGATTGATAATCTTACTATCTTACGGTTTGATATCAAAACAGCAAACGTGCAAGTGAGCTGAGAGAGATAACGACGCGATAATTGGTTCGAGGTTAATAAAAATATCTATAATAGTGCCTATCTCCATAGATTAACTATCGCATACAAGCGCAATTTATATTTGGGGTGCATGCATATTTTTTTTAAAAATATAATTAAGTTACTATTATTTTGCCTTTCTGTTCGTGCAGGTCGTAAGTGGTAACTAAGGGATTTGTCGTTTGTGGTTTGGATTCTACGTAAAACTGTAGGTCCCCCTTGTTGGTACCGACGCATTGAATTAACGATGGTGGAAGCGACAATACAAGGAAGGTCCTGGCATGGCACCTAGTTACCACGGGGTGTGCTAGGCTAATATGAAGATAGCATATGTGCTAAAAGCCATCTGTTTCTAGGGTCATAAAAGGAAAAAATCTACGATTCGATTATAACTTGAAAATGACGAAAATGCGTGAAATCGATAACTGTAATACATATTTATTTTCATAATTGTTTAATATCACGATTTCATTCCTGTCCTATCATTTCCGCTACAAGCGCATACAAGATTCGTGTGGGGATCACAAAGATGCTCGGATAAAAATTAATTAAAAAATAATAATTTTGAAGATATCGAGATAAATATTTCACTTTATTACATGTGATTTAAGATTTATTTTAAGACAATAAAAATGAAGTAACTAGGACATTAAATAATTCATAATAAACCGAGTTGTTTTTGGCACGCACAAATTGCATAAAAATATTAATCTGGCTGGTCAAAATTGGTAAATTTGACCAGTTAGATTATGGACCAGGTGGTGCCAACTAATTACTGATAAACACAAAACGACTTGGAAAATGAAGAATGGAACAAGTTTCGTGTGTATTCCGGACTAGCCTGGTCCGGCTTTATCAGCAAAACAGTCGTTTCTTCGCTGACTTCTCTAGTATTTAACCCCATAGCTCACCCCTTAGTAATTTAGCTTGATGGTAAGTGGCGCATGATAAATGGGAAATCGGAAAATCTAGTTATAAGCGGACAGTAGGCAGATCCTTGGGACTCCGTGCTCAGAAAGACGGAAAGATTCTGGAGATCGGCATTTCTATGATTCAATATCGAGAAAATCGCTTTAGCAACCGCTATAAAAGCGGTTTTCTCGTCCGAAAGATTCCTGAAGCCTGAGCACGGAATTCCAAGAATAGGCGTACTGACCAAATTTTTTTTTATTGAACTGGATGGAAAGCACGGATAATTTTCCATTGCCGCTTCGACCATCTTTTCATTCAATGCAGAACTTGAGTCGGACAATCAGAGGATTTTTTTTATTTTATTAGGTATTTATTATAGGTACTACTTATCTATGGTCCTACAGAACAGAATTCCCGTCTTAGAACCATTGCATGTTTGCAAACAGAAACTTTGGGCTCGGGTAACCAGCGGCGTAAGATGTGAGAAAATATGCGAGGCAATTCGATCGCAGAAGTGAATGCCAAATATTCTACCCAATAAGAGCGCAGAAGGTATGACATAAACGCTTCTGATTGGTTCAGAATTGATGAACGACGGAAAAGATGTGGAAGCTGCATTCGCCATAGTTGTAACGATAATTTATTGCAATAAAAAATATTCTTAACATTGTCAGTCTTCTGATTAACTACCAACTTTCCGCGAAACTTTTTATCGCTATCAACAGATATATTATGTACAACGCAAATCATGTGATTTGGACGAATTTCCTCGTCTATTTCATCAAGGCCTTAGCCGACGCCTCTACAAGGCCACCGTGTCAAGGGTTTTGGTTGGTCACTCGCAGCGTTGCTCGCAGCACCGCTACTGGCCACTTCAGACATGCACAGCAATACACAACACGCATCGGCTTGTTGGGTCACCTCACATTTGTGACACTCGAAGCGGCAATTAAAACGGTTCTCGTTTCTAGTCGCCCGTGCCAAGTCTTCTGTATCGTTGCTATGTAGGGTTCATCTTGTAATTCACATTCGCCAGTGATTCACAGTCACTTGTAACGCACTTTATTACCCATGCAAGGTGATTGCCCCTTGCGTGAAACCTTCTCACATGAGTCGCCCTAGTTATGTCCCAATGTTTTTGTCCCTTTCTAATTCTTACTATTAGAGTGCAAGTGACTTCATGCGAAATTAAAACATGCAGGGGCTGTAATCATCCCATCAAACGACGTGCACGTTACGAAGCAACTAAACGTCAAATGTAATCACTCACTTCCCTGTTCACCCGGTGAGTTAATTTTCCACGGTAACCCCACAGAACAGACATCCCGGTTAGGGCGCAGCCCGCCTGGAGGATTCCTTTCGATCCACATGTTTCGTTCACCACCGCATGTTCTTCACATAATTTAGGCGTGCGTTTGAATGTACAAGTGTGATTGTGTTGCTAAGGAGTAGGTGGTACCTGCCCACATCGCTCGGTTGCACACCGAACATTTGTGTACTTGTGCCGTGTCGCTGCAATAATTGATCCAAGCGAACTCTTATCTCCGGCTAAGTTTGCGTAAAAGCGCGTTTGGGTGTCGGGTGACCAACTTCTTGCTTCGCCTGGCTACGTGACTTGGCGCACGATGGCAGGCTTTCGCGAATCACGTATACTCGTACCTACATACACTCTTCTTCCAGTGTTTGCAGCGTTACGGCGACATCGTTGGTGAGTTAATGTCCCATTGTGGCTGGCTCATTAGCGTTAATTGGACCGATTTTTATACTTGTTTCTATTACATTAGACCATGCAGATAAAATATTAGCCCGGTGTACATTGCAGTTTGCGATATCTCAGTTTCAGTCACGTACTCCATCTTAGCATGATGTCATACATCAAAAAATAAGAAAACAATGGATCAAATTATATTTAGACACATTCGATTACACACCACCGCATAGACATACTTATTCTGAAACTTTGCATTTTTGCTGTGGGTTCCGTCACGTAAAAATAATACAAGTTGTACCGTTGCATTTTTGTCTGTGCATGTCGTAGCAGGCGACTACGGGTATTATTCGAAATCCGGATTTCACGTAAAACTGTAGGTTACTCACTCAGTTAGAATTTAATGCATGATCGTCGAAGCGGCAATGAAAATAATTAGTCTTTTCCATCGCTACGTTCAATGGAACTGTGCAATAGATAACACAACGTTCTTGTGTTGGGCTAATATCATGACATTCGGTGTGGTAAATATTAGCAATCCACGTCCAGTTACATAAAAAAACGGAACAAATAGTAATTATTTGAAGGAAACTTACATATTTTTTTACTTTCTTTATCAAATTAAATAGTTTACATAAAATTCAATCCATTCGTGCATAGCGCTCTTATGCAATAATAATCCAGTAGATAAAATGGTCGGACTAAGTTAACGATTACAAGAATTGCAAATACTAAGCAATCAATCCTGCACAGTGCACCTATGTTGCGAAATGTGTTACTGAATAAACGTTTTTCTTTACTCAGCTTTCATTTGCACTTTGAAACCTGAGTGGGCAGTCTGAGTTCTCACCGAAATTGGCGTTTACGGCAAACCGATCGACTGGCGTTTCCTCCAAACTCCATACAAGTTTTTACTAGATATTCTGTGGTTTTACTTCTTCAAGCTGTCAAAGTCAAACGCGGACTTCCGATTTGTATGAAAACGCGGAGTAGACGTAAACGGCAACGTCGACGTATTTACGGCAACGTTGAGTAAGCTGTCAAATCAAGCTCGGACTCGCAAATGATAGTTCGCTTAACGCCCGCTGCGCGCGCTCGTCAATTTCTCCATACATTTGAAAACGCCAGTCGATCGGTTTGCCGTAACGCCAATTTAGGTGACAACTTAGACTACCGGCTCAGATTGTTAATGCAGACGCAAGCGACTTGTGCACCGTCGTGTCATCTTCTTGCTGGCTACTTATTATTTTGATGATTGTCCAGTTTTAGCCTGCTATTCTATTCTACCTACAAGTGAGTACTTACCTTGCATGTGTTATGACTGAGACGAAATAGGTTAACGTGCGTATTGTCGAGTTAATTAATTTCTAGATGATTTATTGATGACAATATAATTTCTGTCATCGTGCTAACAATTTCAGCAAAAGTAGGACAATTCTACGTATAAACTTTTTATGTGCAATACGTTAGAGGATAAACTAAATTTAACTTATATCCATCATTTAGCTAAGCCCAAATGTTTAGAGGCTTATGTCATGGATTATATGAGTTATCATAAAAATCAAAACGTACGGACGTAGCTTTCAATTGATTTGTTTAATGTCCAAAATTTCAGAATAATAATTTCCTAATTTTACTGAGGAAACAGGCACAAGCCATTGTTTGTAACTCGATCAGCTCATTATTCTCTTATGTGCCATGCTAAACCTACCGTTTTATAAGCACGGCCACATTGAACTGAATGTACAAGACGGACCATTTTCATTGCTGCTTCGACCATGTTTTTATTCAATGCGCTGGTACTAACCCGGGCGGGCTTAAACCTACCACCCAGTAGACGAAGGAGATCGACCATTTTACATGGATTCCGAACCATTCAACCGTTCGCATTCGTAAAGAAATCTTATCCAACTCAGATATAGAAAGTGGTTCATAAACGGGGCGGAAATTGAACCCATGACGTCTCGCATGAGACGCATGAACCGCCCAAATGTGCATTTGCGTTGAGAATGGAACATGGTTTTTTTTTTTTTATGCGACCTGACATGGATGGCTAATACCACACAACTACCGTTATGATATTAGCCCAATACACCTCATTCCCGAATGAATTTGGTGCCATGCCAGGACCTTCCCTTTATGAGCACGGCTACATTGAACTGGATGGAAAACACGGACAATTTTTCATTGCCGCTTCGACCATCTTTTCATCCAATGCGATGGTACCAACCCGGGCGGGCATAAACCCTACCACCTAGTAGGGGAAGGGGACCTACAGTTTTACATGGATTCCGAACCATGGAGCAGCTCGCATTCGTAACGAAATGCACTTATCGAACTCGGAAAGAGAAAGACAGTGGTGCATGTCGGTATTGAACCTAGGTCTCTGGTACGCTAGGCCAGTCCCCGCGCCACTAGGCTACGAGACACGGACTACGAGAAACAGAATACGGAACACTTGTAAAACTGTAGGTCCCTTTACTCACTTTCTAGGTGGTAAGGTCAAATATGCACGGGTCGGTAACATTGAATCAACGATGGTCGAAACGACAATTTTCCATCCAGTTAGAAGTAGCATTGCTCAAATAAAGTGAAGATCCTCGCAAAGCCTCTAGTTTCTATGTACAGGAATTTGGTGTGATGAGATAAATGCCAATATCATGACAGTGTGTGTGATATGGTGTGACATGAGTAACCATTTAAAAATATATTATAATTAAGGCATGCGATTAACATACTTGCATGTTTCAAGTTAAAAACCGGTCGTGCACACCTCAAGAAACTGTGCGCTCAAAATTGATACTTTATCAATTTACATGTACTGGTAGATTCGGTTTGCCGTTACAATCGCTTTCTAGTGACTGAAGTGCAAGTGTGACTGAACGAACCCCGGTGGTTATTTCAAAGATTACTCTATTCTAGGAAAGAATTTCGATCAAGAATGCGGTTGGTATCATTGCACTGAATAAAAGGATGCGGCATTGAAAGTGTTTCCATGTTTTGATCCCGTTCAATGTAGCCGTCCTAATTAAGGGGAGGTCCGGGAATGGTACCTAATTCCTACGGGACGCGGTGTGTTGGGCTAATATGATGACGGTAGGTGTGGTAAGATATTTATCTCTATTAACGTGTAAAAGTGAAGGAAGTCTATAAACTTTCTTGTCTATAAGCATCGTTTCCATAGGTCTGATCCGAAACTAACAGCAATCATGCACTGGAACTCAAACATACACATTCCACAATCCACGGGTGTGAGTGAACGCAGCTCGCGTAACACTAAAAATTTCTTATCAGTTTTAAAATAATTTTAGATAAGTATCTATAGTATCTATCATCATGCACAAGCCGATTATATATAAACATAGGGTTCCGTACCCAAAGGTTGCCAGCGGAACCCGCTAAGCTAACTAAGCATCCGCTATCACAGGGCTGTATCTCATGAACCGTAAGATCATGCGGATATTTCTTGTCAGAGATCCAAAATTACACTCAAAACAGCTTTATTAGATCGAACTAGATGTCTGATGACCATTGGAATTGTAAAATAGTGTTTGGTTTCTAAGTTATAAGGTCCGAAAGTTTTATACAATAACTTTACAGGTGGATTACTCAACGATAACATAAAAAAATATTAAAAAGATTAGTCATCAGATATGGCTTGTTTCATGAAGATTTATAATAAATTTGGTTTTTGTTTGATTTTTTACTATAGCGGTCGTGATTTACTCTTAGCTATAAGTCGTTTTGTAATCAAAATTTAAGATTATAATAAATAATCTTGCCAAATCAAACACTATGCGCATTGTCTGCTTTGTGGACATGTTGTATCCTCCTCATAACCCATATAAAACGTGATTAAATCTTGTACGATGGTACGGAACCATTCGTGTTCGAGTCCGAAGCGCACTTGAGCGGTTTTTTATCTATGGTATCATTGGTATCATGCACGTACATTCCAAAGTAAACCCCGCTACCGGTTGAAAGTAAACATCGCATAACCTTTCCGTATATGGCACTGCTGCACTACCTGTCACAAGGGAATAATGTACCATATAATTTGTATAGAAACGAGACTGCTAAAACAGCAAAACCTCGATTCCAAGCTATTCTCATGCCTTCGATGAGTTTTTATAACATGCTCCAGTTGCCCAGCGATCCGCTAAATTTGCTATCCGCGTCAATTAGCGTGTATGTGTGCCAAGAAAAAAACCGCTACCTTGCAGGTCTTCAGCAAAGAAATCACTTGATTGTGACCTCTGCGAGTGTTGCAATTACTCGGATTGCGTCTTTGCATGCCAACTCAGTGCTCCGGTGGATTTCATTATTTCTATGTAAATATGGATAGTCATGTACATTTTTAAGACGTAGGTGCTCTAGACAGAAATATATATACGTATCCTTACGTCAAGTGGTTGATAGAAAGAGATATTGATAATTGTACGAAGACTTCGCTATCCTAACAGTCATGGAAGACACTTAAAAATAACAATGCTACAATGAAACCTCGGTAGCCCAGTGGTGCGACGACTTGCGATACGATAAGCGACGTCTGAGCGCGGTTGGGTTCTGGCTGGGTGACCATTTTCAACCGTTGAGGCTGGCCGTGGTTCGGAGTCCATGTAAAACCATACTAACTAGGTGGTAAGGTTAATCCCGCCCGGGTTGGTACCATCGCATTGAACGAACGATGGTCGAAGCGGCAATTAAAATTGTCCGTGTTCTCCATTCAGTTCAATGTAGCCGAGCAATATAAGGTAGGTCCTGGAATGTCACCTAGTTTCCATGTGGTGTGTTAGGCTAATATCGGACGTTCAGTTTGGTATTAGCCATCCATGTCCAGTTACATAGAGTGACAAACCCACATTTCGCTGACAGAAAAGAAATGCTCAGCATCGTCACTGGAGGCAAGCGAAAAACATTGCACAAAACTATTACTTGAATGTCCAAATACGTGACAGGTTGTATATAAAAGAGGATACAAAAAAATCTAGCATGTGCGTGATCTTGACAGGTCATTGCTTCAAGCTCAAGTATCCAGACCCTGTCCTAAATAAATGTTTTTGCATCAGCAGCGATTGTATTCAAACGCGATTGCTCAGAAATAAAGGTTACGGTCACGCACAAACCTTTAGTTAATTATATCGGGTTTAGGATAGGTATGGTGCTTAACAGTTTCTTTGCAAGTATATTATATTTATGATATCAGGTTTTTTATTTAAATCTCTCAGCAGTGTGATTTACATTTCCATACTAAAATAATAAAAAAACATGCATATTTCATGTAACTTGTTATGAATGGCTAATACCAAACTTAGGGCCGAGTGCATGAAAAGACAAAACATCAAAATCAACGTAAACGTATGATTAAAGACGTCACTTTGTATGGACAGCATGGAACGAACTCCATGCGGTTAACTAAAGGTGACGTGTTTGAACATTGATTAACTCAGCCGTCTCTTCGTTCAATCGGGGCCTATTGTCATGGTATTAGCCCAATACACCACATGGGAACTATATACCGGGACCTTGCATTGAACTTGATAGAAAACAAGGACAATTTTCTTTGCCGCTTCAACCATCGTTCATTCAATTTGATGGTACCAACTCGGGGCGGACTAACCCTATGGCCTAGTAATTTACATAACCCAATAATTTAAATAATAATTTTACATTGATGTACTAACTACATGACGTTAGGATTAACAGTAGATATTAGTGAACAAATCCATACAATGGCTAGTGCCTGTTCCCTCAATCAACTTAAGAGTATATTAAGGTGATCGAGTTCCATACAATGGTCTGTTTCTTTGCTCAAAGCAAGATTTTTTTTAAAATTTTTGCACATTAAATAAACCGATTGAGAGATACGTCTGTAAGTTTTGATTTTTTTGATAACTAAACTTATACAAATCTTTAGAGGCTATTTCATGGATATAATATAAGTTCTCAAAAAAAAAAACGGACGGAGCTCTCAGCTGATTTATTGAATGTGCAAAATTTCAGAAAAAATTAAATATTATTTAAATATATAAAAATGATAAATTTTAGATAAATAACGTATACCTATCAAGGATACAAGTTATCAAAAAACAAAACACGGACGTGGCTCTCAGTTGATTTATTTCCAGGGATCGTTAAAAATCCATTTCATAAAATTAAAGCATAAAAATTTTATTATACATATGTCATTATCATGTCAAGATGCTCCTTATGGTTCTTATGTCTATCAGTCGTATTTAGAGTGGGCGGACTAACTTTAATACGACGGACTAAACCGGTTTTTGTTTGGTTAGTCCAGTGCTAATCTCGTACTAAGTTTTGACAGGTTCTCTCTGAATACGATTCTCAGTTTCTATTGAATTAGTGGAGTGTACAGTGATGAAAGATTATGGAAAAAAAAAAGTGGATCCACATTACGTATGCAGGGGGACGTTCACAGACAACGGAAATAGTTGTCGTCCATTCATTAAGTGAGCACAAAGGGGGAAAGAGGTCTCACGTCAACTTTGCATATCGTTACAAATAATAAAGTCTGACAGCATAATTTTGTGTCCACTAATCGAAAAAAAAACCAATTGTAACTCAGTTCGCAGACATTCCCACGTGATATTTGGGGAGAGAGATTAAATCTCACCAAATCTTAAGCCGAATCTTACACCAAATCTTACTTACGAAAAAACGTAATCACACCTCAACTAATTAACAGACGAAATCATTCAAAAGAAACGGACCAGGTGTCCACTACCCTTGCATAAGATGTAGGCCATCTGGTACAATGAATGATAATTTAAATATCGAAGCATGTAGCTACACATCACGATGGAATTTTAGCGATGGTGTTTAACACAACCGTTGTAAAATTCCAATCAGAGAAACATGATACACTATGGTAACCTCGGAGATATGGTGCTAACTATTGACGTTATTGACTGGAGATAAGACAATCACTCCTGAATTAAAAAAAACCATAAATAAGTATGGCAATATTAATTGTAGGCATTGAAAGCATAATATAATGGAGATTGAGAAGTCTATATAAAATTTTCTGTGTTTTATCAGAATACGATAACATATCTATTAGATGGAATATGAAAGTGATGTTTTATGAATTCGACGCATTTTATCTGTGATTTAAATAGAAGTATTTTTCCTTTAAATAAGTTAGCCCCCGTTTGGTTTCAAGTTTTTGGCGCGAAAATTCGAGTGATTGCAGAGGGCGAAAGAAGGTGATAGATTTTTTGGCCCCAAAATCTACTAATGGCGCTTGGCAAAGCGCGAAAGTAGAATATTGCATGCCGGAAAAAGGGTCGCCTTCATAAAGTCCAAAAAGCATAAGGTCCAAAACCCAGAACATCCAAAAATATGTATTTATCGTGGGTATTATAAAATGCATATACACTAACATAACCTAACCTAACTTAACTTAATTTAATAAAAACGAATTCATAAGTGTTTTGGAAGGTATGGGTTTCGGACTTTGTGCTTTTTGGACTTTATGATGCGTCCCCCGGAAAAATACCTAAGGCTTTTTATGCAATTTTTTTTTTAAATAAATGACCATTGATGAAAACTAGGTACAACTCAATGCACAGGATGTGTTGTTACCTTGGGAGGTCATACGAATAATAAACTTGAAAGCAATTTGACTATACCTCCTTTTCGTAAAAACTGTTGCATTGCATATCAGCGTAAAAGAAACCTAACGTGGCTAGGCTGACGGTCGGCAAGCGGGCGACGCTGATGCGGGGCGGGCTAGCGGCCAGGATGGCAGGAAGGGAGAGGGTGGGTACGCAGCACAGAATACCCATATAATACTTCGAGTAACGTGGACTCTGACGGTCGCCGTTGTTCAAAGGTTGAAAGTTGCCCAGCGAGCAATGGAGCGAGCCATGCTGGGAATATCGCTACGGGATATGGTGCGTAACGAGGCAATCCGCAGACGTACCAAAGTAGTCGATATTGGACACCGGGTGGCTAAGCTCAAACTGCAGTGGGCTGGTCACGTCAGCCGAAAAGACGACGACCGTTGGAGTAACCGTGTCCTGCACTGGCGGCCGTGGACAGGAAAACGGAGCGTGGGAAGACCACCCGCCAGGTGGGACGACGACATCAAGTGCGTCGGCGGAAAGCAGTGGTTCCGTACCGCTGAGGGCCGGGAGGACTGGAGAAATATTGGAGAGGCGTATGTCCAGCAGTGGACGCAAACACGCTGACTGACTGACTGACTGACTGACTGACTTCGATTATTAGCATCAAGAAGACACCTCAAAATAAATATGAGGATAGTTTAATATTTGAAGAAAATACATGTCTCCAAAATAGCTGACGCTGTGGTACATGATGCTTGAAATAAATATATTTAGTAAGTACACTTACTTAGGCACTGTTTTAACATGACTATATCGAACACAGAGACAGGTGTAACATCAGTCCCTGTCGTAACTTCTTAAGTAAAGGTAAACTTGTTGATAATTAATTTTCCAAATGTATCATTCCTTCAAATATAAAATATCCTAAATACGGTAGGAGGGTGAAGGAATCGGGGCTCCAAGATTAATAATTTTGAAGATATGATTTATTTGTCCATTGGCCAAGTCACAATTTAGCACGCCGAATGAATCGTCTACCAGGCCCTAACGTTTCCCTACGCCTAAAAGTTGTCAGATTTTGATCTTTTTAGGGTTCCGTATCCGAAGGGTGAAAACGGAACCCTATTACTAAGCCTCCGCTGTCCGTCCGTCCGGCCGTCCGTCCGTCCGTTCGTCCGTCCGTCCGTCTGTCACAGGGCTGTATCGCATAAACCGTAATAGGTAGGCAGCTGAAATTTTCACAGAGTGTGTATTTGTTTTGCCGCTATAACAACAAATAGGTAAAATAAAAAAAATATAAACATTAAAGGCGGCCCCATACAAAAAACGTGTTTTTTTTAGTGTTGATGGTACGGAACCCTTCGTGTGCGAGTCCGACTCGCACTTGGCCAGTTTTTTCATGTTCTCATTCCATAAGGTTTAGGAACTTAATCCAAACAAACTATGCGCATTGGCTAGTATAACAATCCATGGCATGAGTGTTGATGGCATGGGTCTATGTTGGATATGGCGACAATAAATACTGCGCGTGGTCGATCTAAATATCGCGCCTATACTGTAGCGGCAACCCTAATGCCTGCAGAGTTCAACGACCTTTCCGTGTGACGGTCGGTCGCGCGGTTGCCAAAAACGCAGGGCTTTGCATTCGATTATAATTAATGAGTTGGTTCGAAATTCAGCACTATATGGCATCTGACTTTTCAACTTTTTTCGACTCCCAGAATCAAATCTTGAAATGAATTAAGTCCATGCAAGTTTATGCTGTATTACGTAAATGGTTTAGATAAAATAAGTCAGATTTTTTTTAAAAAACGTGTACTATGATGAACTCAACCAACTACTAATATAAAAACATAACCCTCCTTCTTGCGCAGTCGGGTAATAAGGTTTCTGAGAAAAACAAATATTTAAGTGGGCATTGATTTTTGAAATAATGAATTCAATAAAACGAGTAACTTAAGACATCTAAGTAATGCTCCGAAGTTTACAGTTACATTGGCCTAGCATTTCATTAGAAAAACGTCGCCGCGCCGAGCGATCTCCACTCCATTTCGGAAGGCTAATATTCCTCATCGTGTCATGATGCAACCACAAATGTTTGGTTGAAAAATAAATAATTACTAATTCCCTTTCCTCAAGGTCGATGTGAGTATGTCAGAAAAGGAATATTGGCTGTGTTCGGGCCAAGTGCTCCATGCCATTCAGCGCAAAAAGAAGCAAGGAAAAGGAGCAAAAGAGGCGTTTTGGCTAACAGAATGACAGTTCCGTGTACCTCGGCCGTTTTCGCCGACCATGCAACGGTTCGGAATCGTTCGGAATCGCTCCTTTTTTCTCCACCTCTCTGAGGTGGAACGCGGAACCGGAGCAAGATCTGTCAACTGTCACTTACGTCAGCAATGAATTAGCCTACTAGGTACTACAAATAACGTTATTTCTAGTTGAATCTCGTATCGATTGAAAATTAGGAAAGTATTTAACGAATTTAGTTAGAAATTCCTCGGTTTTGCGCGTTTGCCTAGTGAGATTAGAAGGATTTTATTTTGTGTAAGGTCAAAGTGACGCTCATCTCTGCACTTTTTCGTTTTGGCGTTCGGGCTGGAGCGTTGCTCTGAGCCGTTCCGCCTGATTCCGTTATGTAACGGACAGTAGGTGGATGGAACCCCCTTGTCTCTCAACTCCAGTGTAACGACATGAAGATATGTGACTGTACAGTTTAGCGGCTCGTTAGCTCAGGGGCGGCGACTTGCCTTACATGCCAGTCATGGGGTCAAATCCCAGCCCCGTTCAGGCCTCCCTTTTTTCGTCACGAATGCGAGTTGTTCTATGGTTCGGAATCCATGTGAAACTGTAGGTCCCCTCGTCCCTTTCTGGTTTGGTAGGTAGGTCCGCCCGGGTTGGTGAAAAGATGGTCGAAGCGGCAATACAAAATTATCCGTGTTTTCCATCCAGTTCAATGTAGCCGTGGTGTGGCTCATAAAGGGAAGGTCCTGGTATGTGGTGCTTGGGGCTAATATAATAACGTTAGTTGAAGCCTACCATGTCCGGTACCATATGAAAGCACTTATTACAAAAGGCCAAGTGAGAATAGGACTCGCACACGAAGGGTTCCGTACCATCGTACAAGATGAGAACACAAAACAATCACGTTTTTTGTATGGGGCCCCCTTTAATTTCTATATTTTTTATTATTTTACCTATTTATAGTTGTAACGGCCAAATAAATACCCACTCTGTGAAAATTTCAGCTGCCTTCCTATTACGGTTTATGAGATACGTGACAGACGGACGGACAGCGAAAGCTTAGTAATAGGGTCCCGTTTTCACCCTTCTGGTACGGAACCCTAAAAATGGTTCAGCGGTTTAGGCGTGTAAACACAACTGACAGAGTTTCATTCGCATTTATAATATTAGTATGGATTAGGCAGAACATTCTAATACCTGCCTAATATTAATTAAAATTATTCAGCCGAATAAGCGTTAGTACCTATATGTATTTTCGATTTTTAACCGACTTAAAAAAAAGGAGGAGGTTCTGAATTAATATACCGATTTAGAAAATTCTTTTTTGTTAGTCCTTTTGACTCATTATTTGAGCGACTTTGCTGATTGAACTAAACATTTACCTCTCCGCACAATGCTTTCGAATGAATGAACCATTTACCTACCTGCCTAACGTTTCAATCCAAACATAGGCAGGCATCGTGGCCGCGATATGGAATAGAGGCTTACCTAGCCTGCCTACTAACATAGGCTTTCTATGGTAGGTCAGATAACAGACGATGTCAGTGGGTAAGTAAGGAATATAAGGTAATAACTAAGGATTTGGTGAATAATGAACTTTAGAAATCAACGACGCGGCGCAGATTTAGAATAAAATAAACGTACCTACCTAGGTTCCTATTCCAACACATATTTTTTACCTATGTGTAGGAAGTAAGACAATTTAAATATATAATAATTAGACTTTCTTTTCAGCGGGGAAGAGGTGGTCAGAGTTCGGAAAAAGTTTTTCTCGTTTGCGTCTTATTTCCGCCCAATGCTTCTCTTCCGAAGCGCCAGACTCCTGCTATTAAAAAAAGAAAGAATATACAGAAAATACTATAAGAATGACGAACGAACCTAAATATTAAGTTATATTAGACTTCAGCGAACGTTACAGCAGATATCCACGTAATTTACGATTTTAGCGCGCCCCGGAGGAAAACCTAACCTGCAAAATACAAGCATAGCGCACGCTGTGCACATATACACGGCCGACACGCACACAGACGCGCGAGTGGCCTACGTGACTGGAACGTGCCGCCCAATGGAGTCGGCGCACAGCAATTTGACATCCCGCGCCGCGCCGGCCACTTTCCGATTCTTGAGTGAAAACCTCTCAGCAACTCGCTGCACAATCTAAATAAGCGTTGCCTATCGGCAACGTCCCAAACAATCGGCCGTAAATAGAACACACTACTTACATAACGCTTATCTGCCGCATCATAGCACGTGCCGCTGGGAAAAGTTTATAAATCGTCAAAAATATAATTTCCACTCACCCCAAGACCTCGAGAATCCGATGAAGGCCGCCAAAAGAATCAAAGCAGAGAACGCTAACATTTTAGATTTTTTTTATTTAGGTGCACAGCATTAGATTTGGCTTTATGTAACAATTATCACCAATGTCAGATATAGGACGTGTACAAGTAGTAAGCGAGCGCGGAACGGACACTCGCCGCAGCCGCGCTGAAACGAAACTGGCTCGCCGGCCGACCGACCAGACAATTCATTGAGAACGCGCGCGAAACCGACTGGCGGCGGCGCGGCGCGGCGCATGCGTGCGTAGAACGAGGGTGGTGGGAGAGGGAGACGTATGTTTGTTCACAGTTCTCGGCTCTCGACGACGACGACGCGTGGCTCGGCAGGCGACTCGACGAGCGACGACGCGGGGGCAGGCGCGGCGCGGGGCGTCGCGCGTTGACGCCGACAAGATAGTGACGTGACGACGACGCCGCCCCCCCCGCCCGCCCCGCGGCCGTCACGTAGGTCGTCGGAATGCACTGGGTGTGTCGCCGTGCCACCCGCCGAAACCTACATCATACCTACTCTAATTGTCTTCAATTTAAATTGCTTGATTGGGGGCTGATTTATATTTATTGGGATATATTCCAATGAGTGGAGCGAAGTCCTATTTCAGGTAGGACAGAGCGCCCAACCCGACTGTAAAGAAACGATCACAGCATCCTTCTTTCTTTTCCCTTATTACATCTTTGCATACTTGCTCTACGATTCCGGGTGCTAGGAGCCGGCCAGGTGCTTCTTCACACCATGTTTGAAAGACCCGCGATTGTACTTTGAGGTAAATATCTCGGCAGGGACTTGATTTCATAGTTTAAAGGATCTAGAGCAGGGGTGGCCAACCGGTCGATCGCGACTATTAGTCCAGTCGATCGTGGCAAGGCAAAAATATAAATAAGTAGACCAGACTGCGCAACATAATTACCAACTACTGCAGCATCATTTTGAGTCATTTTTCAATCTTCTTGATGAGAAGAAAAAAAAATCTAACAATTCAACAATTGAACAAGGATCATATGGAAAAACATCTTACCTACAATTTCATTTTTGAGAAGTACACGACAGAAATGAGGGCAGTGATAGCAGACTTCGAAATTAGCTTTAGTGATTTCAGAAAAATTTAGAAGTTGGTTCAATCAATCAGTTATCCGTTTAACGATTCCGTTGATCACAATGAATTGACTACAAAATTTGAAGATACATTTCAAATGGAGCACATGATGTTACCAAACGAAATGATTACTCTGCGCTAAGACATATTTCTAAAAGCAAGGTCATCCTTAGGTTAAGATTTCTGGGCATTGGTTTCCAACGAAAAATGTCCAAATTTGAAGAAATGTGTTGAACAATTTCATTCGTGTTTTGGTTTAAGGTGGCCCATCCCGCTCATCTCCCCATACAAAAGGGGGAAAGAAGATCACGCCCATATTTCTTGTTAGAGATCCAATATTTTGCTCAAAATAGCTTTATTTGATCGAACTACATGTCTGATGACCATTGGCATTGTAAAATTGTGTCTGGTTTCTAAGTTATAAGGTCCGAAAGTTCGCATTTTTCGCGCGTTTTATAAAATAACTTTGGAGGTGGATTACGCAATGATAAAGTAAGAACATCTTAAAAAGATTAGTCATCAGACATAGCTTATTTAATCAAAATTTATAATCTATTTGGTTTTTGTTCGATTTTTTACTACAGCGGTCGTGGTTTACTACGATAAGTCGTTTTGAAATTAAAATTTTCGTAAATCTTACGAAATCATACACTATACACATTGTCTTTTTTGTGGACATGTTGCATCTTCCTCATCACGGAGCCTGTCTTATTTTTTGAACCAGAGAAGGTCCCAGAGCGCAACAGCACGGTTTTGTACCGTGCCCGCCATTGACGTACATAAATCAATAGACGCACCATCAGCTTTTCCCCGCGTACCACGTAATATATACCCTATCCGCTCGCTGCTGCCCTACTGCCTGTCAGTCTGTGGTCGACTCGACATCCGAGCGTCCGCGCCATCTACAGGTTTTGCAATGCGACAAAATGCCGATACCCAAGGTCAAAAGGTATAAAAATCGGAGTGAAAGGAATACAAAGATCCGTGGAATTACTTATTACAAGCAAACGTACATATTACTACACATAAATCAAGAAAACATTTCGTCCGAAATAATAATTCGGTAGCGACCGCGGTGGCTGCAACCGCCGCCACAGTGGGGCGAAACCGTAAAATCAGGGACATCCGATTTTCTTGAAGAATTGAAGAAAACGAAGTATGCCAAAGTCTTCTTCAGCCTATTACAAACGTATTTTATTCTTGACGAATTTCCATTTTATTCGTTATTTTAAGAGTTACAGTAATTTTTCATTATTTTACTATGGACAAATGAGGACTTAATGGTTTTTCTCAAAATGCTTGATAGAGCCTTTGCTCTTTATACTAAATATTAATTAAGATGCCATTAAGTATATAAATTTCTTAAAATCGTGTCCCCGTGCGTCCCCGTGTTTGTTATATTTACATTTATATATGTTTTTAATATGTTGTCCTAAAACGGTTTCATTTCGATATATTTGATTGTTTCTGCCATGAATACAATCCTCCACAACGTTTTTTACAAAACCTAAAATACCGACAGCTCCGCCCGCGTTAATGTCGGATGAAAAACTGTGGATGTATTTTCCCAATTTCTCTTACATTTTACCCTAATGCTCACCGCTTGAAGTAACTTGCCATGATGTTAAATGGCCTATAATTGATAGGAAGAATGAACCTTTACATATATACATACGGAGTCAAATCAGGAAATCAATTGTTAAATTGTAAGCGAAAAGACGGACAGAACAACGCCAGATGTAGGATTTTGTAAGAATTGGTAATGGTTATTCGGTATTAAAAGTTATCTTGATTGTAGTAAATAACATTTACTATGAAAAATAGCAGCACCCGCCGCGGGTAGTCAGAGCGCCCCCTCGTAGTTTACGTTAGGCTTTTGGAAACGAACCGTTTTGCAAACGAATGGATATGGAAGTGTCCGTCGGCAGGAGGCTTTCCTCAAACCTATACCCGGGAGTTTTCAAACGTAAGTTTGCTAGATAGATCAGCGATAGTACGCAAATTCGCTCATAAGGCACCATAGTATGTTGAGAGTACCTTTGGTTAGTCTACAAATTTTATTTTCAGCCTCTAGGGTTGGCATTTCATTTTTGACTATTTTAGTGGTCTCGTTCACGAACTTGAGGAAATAGGCAAACACAAAATAGTTGATGAAGGTGTCTTATTACTTCATAACGCTTAGCAGTCGCAGGCTAATTGAATGAGTAAGAAATTTACCAAAAAAAAGACAATGCATTGTCGTCCTCTTCATCACCATTAAGTGGTTGATTATAGGTACTCTGGACCATCTAGAGTCATTAACACCCTAGATACTAACAGCGTCTGATAAGTTCCTACTAGATCCCTGCTAACAACATTTAGAATCTTACTTGCTGTATGGTCTAAAAGAGTGTGGCGGCATGCTTATAAACGCGCGCCCGCATTTATTCAGTGAATATACGCCCTTCTACCAGTACGCACGCGTTTCACTCCGGCCTAGCGAGTCGACATTCCATCTGGCTAAAAGAGCTTGAAGCTGGATTCTTGCTTCTGTAGCGAGCGCACAGCGCGCGCGACACCGCCATGACGTCGGCCAATGAAATGAGAGGAGTTTCATGACGCGCTCCGTATTTATGCAAGCCGTGGCCGCTCCATAGCATATAAGTATGCGAGCACTGGTTAATAAATCGTTCAGAATACAACAAGTCTTTCAATACATCAGAACTCCTAAACTTCTTTTAGAATAGAAATTTTGCCCATTTTACTTTGGAGCATAATGGACATAAATAAGAACCCACTTCTATAGCAATGACTCTCTGTGTTATATTTTGTCATCGTTTTCAAAGTTTCAACGATACAGCCAACTCAAGATACATTGTTTTCTATTTTTTTTCCATGAACGGTTTGAACTTTTCTATTTCATCAAGATGTTTTGCAAGTGATCCAGTATCTTTCTCAGGTCTATGTTTTCACTGGCTTTTAACTGCAATTCAGTTGAATTTGGGGGTTATGACAAACCTTAGTCACAGCCTCCACCTGACAAGATCTCCGTATTTATTATACGTATTATATTATTAAAATTACCTTTTTAATAATAATTTGTTTAACTAAACTTTGAGAAGTGCGGATTAGCGGTTTAAAGTATTACAAAGAAGAAGCTGCGATAAGACCCAAGCCATTTTCTGGAAATACTATAGTTAGCTGACAGACACTATGCGATGTAACTAATACTTGCAGAAAAAGGTATGAACACCGTCATAAGAAAACTCAAAAGCACTTACTGCCGAAATATTAGAATAACAACTTAGATTTTTCTGTAAGAACTATGTTGAAAACCATTTACCATTTGAATTTACGAATGCCAGCATAGTGAAGGATACTGCACTATACCAATCCTTTGAGGATGGAGCAGCAATTTAAATGTGTGTAAGTCTGATTAATATAATCTGCCTGTATGGCCGCGACGCCACAGATGTGTACTCTGCCACGCTTTAGATTAATCGTGTGAACCAAGATGGCTACCAAGCACATTTAGTGCCGTCAGTACAACTTTGATATAATAAAAAAACATTGTCACATTTTATTATATTCAAGCATTCTCTGGTTTGTGTGGATACATACAATTATTTAATCACACGCTTTGTTCCATAATTTCTTGAATAATAAATTGTTTACGGGTTGAACATTATATGCGTATTTTGGGCATGTTTATAATTGTGGGTTAAGTACATCAAATTTTTATTTTACTTCCAAATCATAATTTTTTATTGTTAATTTGGTTTACGTTAAACAAAAATAATCATATATCAAATTAACACATTACTTCACACTCTTACAAAATCTTGTCTTTTCGCTCATTAGTGAACAATTGCCCACCTGATTTTGATTCCATATGTATCTACGTACAACTTCATTCTTCCTATCAATTATAGGCCATTCAACATCACGTTAAGTTACTTCAAGCAGTGAGAATTATGGTAAATTTACGAGAAATAAGAAAATATTCACGCGGGCAGAGCCGTGGGTATTAAATGTTTTGTAAACAACGTTGTTGAGGTTTTTTTTCATGAGAGAAACAATAAAACATATCTAAATATAACATTTTTAGAACAACATAATAATATAATTTATAAATGTAAATATATTAAAAACGGAGACGCACGGGGACAGGATTTTTACAAAGTTATATACTTTAGGGCTGGCATAATGAATAATTAGTAGCCACAGCTCAGGCTCTTTTAAGCATTTTGAGAAAAACCATAAAGTCCTAATTTCTCCATAGTAAAAAACGTAAAAGTACTGTAACTCGTAAAATAATGGATAAAATAGAAATTCGTCACGAATAAAACACGTTTGTATTAGGTGTAAGAAGACTTTGGCATACTTCGTTTTCTTCAATTATACAGGATATGAATACAATCGGATGTCCCTGATTTTACAAATTCGCCCCACTGTGGCGCACGCCGCCATGCTTGCGAATATGAGCGAGCGTTAGAACACGAAAGCGCGTGTTCAGCGAGAGAGAATGAGACGACCAATGTTAGGGACTTGCTTCCGTGGTCAGGGATACCAGAATTGAAAATAAAGTTATTTGTTGCTTTTTGGAATTGTTTCTTCGTATTTTGCCCGGTGTTTGCTATCTTTTATTTATTGAATTTGATCTAAAACTATTTTACTAAAGTAATTATAACGAATATCACGTATTTAAGCAATCGTGTTGATAATTAAGAAAACCAAAACGTATTCAATAAGCGGGAAAATTAAAATGGAATAACAGCAACACTCGTACGTTTCGCAATGGTGGTACGGACGTTTGTATGGAGATCTACTCTGATTCTCGGTCTATTGCTTTGGTTATGTCGATGGTGCCCGCGAATGAGTTAGGCCCGCCGGGTTGGGCCACCTTAACATATTTATGTGAGTCAGCATTCTTCTACTTAAAACAAACAAAAAATAAACACTGTTCTCACTTGACAGGCGCTCATACATTTGGCAATTTCCAACTACAAACCTGATTATGCTAAACTAGTGGTGTTCACACTTATATATAGGATCGATTTATGTGATATGAAAAGGAACTCCTAAGACTGGTCATTAAAAAATACTACATGATTGTGTACTAAGCTATGCTGTTTCATTTCAGATTTCAAGAAGTATGTAATTGGTAGATCGCACGGGGTTTCGTTAGTAAACTGTAGATCTTATGTCTAATCAAGTTGGCCACCCCTGATCTAGAGAATCGGTGGGTTCGTAATTGTTTTGCATGTCGACAGTGAATGTGTGCCTTCCCTGTCTGTTCCGCGTTGAGCTACGGTAGAAAGGAGGCGGAGGAACAGCGTTATGCAGCTCCGATGAACATTCTCCATGATAGCAAAGTCGATAGAACACAGAGATAGACCCTAGATCCCTTCTGAGTTGGAGGGTCTCTAAATTCAGGGATACTTCGGGGGCATCGACGAGACGTACGGCCCGACATTGTATCGAGTCCAGGGAGCCAAGCAGGTACTTAGCTGAGCCGTCACCAAAGAATATCTAATAATTAATATTTTAAAAATTACGCGCGATATAACTATAATATTTAGTTTAACGGCTTACCGCGCGTGTGAGGAGCATGACGTGCTGCCCTGGACTCGGCAGCTTTACAACCGGCACTATGGATCCGTTACGTGGATGACGTTTTCGCAGTGTGGACCCACGGACTCACAGAGCTCAGCAAATTTCTAGACCACCTCGACTCCATACATCCCAGGATTAAGTTCACTATGGAGATTGAGCAGGAAGGAAAGCTAGCATTCCTGGATGTATAAGTGATTAAGTGCCCCGATGAAAAGTTGGGTCATACGGTATATAGAAAACGGAGCCATACTAACAGGTACATACCTACGTGCATCATCACCCGGCACACTTACAATCGGTACCAAAATCACTTCTACAGAGAGCGGAACGTCTTTGTGATCCACTACACATTGCTGCGGAAATTTAATTCATCGAGACAGTCCTGCAAGGCAATGGTTATAAGGCAAGAGTTTGGAGAACCAGAAGGAAAGAACGACAACCACAGTATGACGTCAAGAGGCGAGCCGCATACCTGCCGTACATCAGGGAAGTGACAGACCGTATTGCGAGGATACTGAGGAGATCCAGCATACCAGCCGTGCTGTACCCTCAACGCAAGGTCTCAGCCATGCTCCGATCGGTGAAGGACAAGGTACCATTACTCGCCGCTGGCGTCTACAGAGTTCCGTGTTCATGCGGTAAGTCGTACATTGGCCAAACGAATAGGAGCGTCAGCACACGCATCACGGAGCACATACAGGCGGTTAAGAACAGAGATATGAAGTCAGCGCTGTGTGAGCATGCAGAATCTGGATCTGGGCACTGGTTGAGGTTTGATCAGCTGAAAGTCCTATTACCTGTGTTTAGTTTTCGTAAAAGTCAAATGTGCTTGTCACACTTTGCTTATGACTGGGCCTTTTGATTTAAATAATACAAATTCTATTGTCTATGGCACCATTCAAATTTTAAAATCAAACTGCCATTTTGACATTTGACCACTTTTTCGTTGAGCTTCCTAGAAGCAGCATCTCTTGATTTTCTCGCTCTCGTTAGTTTTCGACAATTGCTAAAATACAGTGCCTTCGCTACTATTACTTAGCCCTGGTTAGCCTCGCGAAGTGCAGTAGCTAAGATAATCCTCGGCGGGATCCCTAACCGGCGGAGAGTTGCGGCGTTGCACCTCAACGGCGCCAGTGTAAGGTAACTCCGAGCCCCGCAAAGGTACTGTCTGCACTAATTAATTATTCGTCGCCTTTTTCGTCATTATAAATCTTTTTTCATCGTTTAACCTATACAGTCCACCCTTCTCGTTTTCTCACAACCTGAACAACGAAACCTCCCACGAATCATTCGGGAGTCCATCGAAATCAGCAAGGACAAGAACTTCAATCGTGAAGATTCCTACCGTCTCTCGCCCATATGGAAACCTGTGCTGAATAAGCTGAAATTCGGAGAGGTGCACCGACAACAGACGTCGAGGAAAACACAGTCAGTGTGTTTTGCACTTCACACGAAATTCGGACCGCAGCTAATCCTCAAGAGTTGCCTGCCATGGACGTCGCGACAGGCACGTTCTCCTGAAGATGGAGCCCAGTGAGGCTCTGAAACGTCGAGCAGCACGTCCTGCTCCTCACACGCGCGGTAAGCCGTCAAACTAAATATTATAATATCTAATAAATTGCCGTCACACAAATGTGAACAGTTGTACCCTAGAAGGTGGGAGCTGCAGTAAACGGAGTTCGCTTCGCACTGAATACGCTTGCTCGAGGATCGAAATTCGAAATCAACAAAGTTCTGGAGATCCCATCCGGAAACTTCTTCCAAGGTCTTTTCGATTCTAACAACGAGGCGCCGCGGCGCGCGCCGCCTATATATTATTAATTATGATAATATTATCATTGTTATTGGGGCTAACATGTATCAAAATTTGTCCAATTTGAGAACAAAAGTTAATCTTTAAATTATAGCTAGACTATCAATCTACATATTTACTTTTAGATTATCGAAATTAGTCGTGGTTGTTTTTAAATATAATTAAATATTGTTCTACTTACGTTAAACTGAACGCCAACGGCTCTTGTCACGCACTTTTTAATTTAAATAATAATTATAAATAACAAATAAAACGTATAATAAATATAACCTGCCTGAAAATAAACAAATTACTCAAGAGAGAAATATTGAAAACCGGCCAAGTGCGAGTCGGACTCGCACACGAAGGGTTCCGTACCATCGTACAAGATTTAACACAAAAAATCACGTATTTTGTATGGGACCCCGCTTTTGTTTTGTTATTTTTTTATTTTACCTATTTTCTTGTTATAGCGGCAAAATAAATACACACTCTGTGAAAATTTCAGCTGCCTACCTATTACGGTTCATGAGATACAGTCCTGTTACAGACGGACGGACGGACGGACGGACGGACGAACGGACAGTGGAGGCTTAGTAATAGGGTTCCGTCTTCACCCTTCGGGTACGGAACCCTAACAACGTCCTAGAAATATTCTGCGGCATGGTTGCGATTGCTGGCAGTGCCTTCCCCTCTGGATGACAATATGATCTAATATGGATGGCTTGACATACGTAAACGCAGAAATACCCATTTTCTTTCCTTTCTCTTTGGTTTTTTGAATAAGACAGCTTCACCTAAATATCTTACTGATCCCATATCTTCATATAATTTACTTCTTTCTTTTCCAGGACATAGCTCTTTTATGTACACGGATTCTTTCACTGTCAGCTATTCGTGACATCTAACTCAGAGCGTCTCAAATAGAATTTTCTTACTAACTGACTGTCTCAAATAACTTTTTTTTTTAAATCAAGAATCACTATTTTACCTCTATTTATCGTATCAAATATACAGGGTAAGTAATTTTTCAACTGGGCATTTCAAAATTGTATTATCTCTTATTAAAAAGCCATAATAAACAAAAAAATATATATTTTAGACAATTTAATTAGTAATTAGTGAGGGGAATGTTTGAATAATTGAATATATGAATCAGTTTATCGTACTTATTTTTATTATACTGCCTGCTTTTCACCAACTGCTGATTTATTTTAATTGACACTGAAAGGGCCTTTATTACTAAAGCTCTGATTAAATTGTACTGTTATCGACTGAGAGATGGTAAGAAAGGCCCTTTAATGTGAGGATTAAGCTAATCAGTACTTTGGTGTAAGAGACCCTAAATACTTATTTATTATAAATCAATACCTACCTTTAGTCTGCCGTTTAACATTACTATACAGAATTTGTTGATTGAATAAGCGACACTTTAATTTGATTGAAAAATACAGCGTGCGTTATTTTTTTAAAAATCAACGAGTTTGATTCCCGGCTAGGAAAACGATTTTTCCAAAAATCTAATAATGCAGATTTAGTTTTAATACAAATCGGCTTAATAATTCTTTGAGTGTTTTTCGTTTATTCTTATAGTTTCTGATTTGGCCCTGAATGCCAGCTTGAAAAAATCCTAGGGGGGTCATAAGTTTTGTCTGGTTTTGTCACATGTTTATTGTGAAATAATTGAGACCTTTTTATTTTAATAGTAACCATTTAGCTATATACCAAAAGGAACTTATGAAAACATATACATATTCGTAAGCTTAGTTGAATGACCCCCGCCTTCACCTGTGCGGCCAGTCGTCTAACGAGCTAAAATGCTAAAAATTCGAATACTAAAAACCTAAGGGACTTTTTCATCTACTGCTGATTAGCTTAATCGCCACATATTAGGGGATTTATTATCAGCTTACAGGTGCTGGTTTATTTTAAGGTACACTTAGGGCCTTTTTCACCTACTGCTGATAAGCTTAATCACCACATATTAAGAGCCTTTCTTAGCAGCTTGCAATCAATACCAGTGCAAGATAATCAGACTTTAGTAATGAAGGCCCTTTAAGCCTGGGTTTCACCAAGTGCTGATTTATTTTAATAGACACTTAAATTGCCTTTATTACTAAAGTGCTGATTAACTTGTACCGGTGTCGATTGCAAGATGGTAAGAAAAGCCCTTAATATGTGGCGTTTAAGCTAATCAGCAGTAGGTGAAAAAGGCCCTAAGTGACTTTATTTTCGAAGTGCTGATTATCTTAAACTAGTATTGATTAGAAGCTGCTAAGAAAGGCCCTTATTACGTGGCGATTAGGCTAATCAGCAGTAGGTGAAAAAGGCCCTAAGATTGCTAAATTCATACAAGAGTTGAATATGGGATAATATAAGTCAACAGATGGAGTTGCAATTCACATATGAGAATATTTTAATTAAAAATCAATGAAAATCAATGATATTTTTATTTACAATGACATTACTTAATTTAAAGATAAAATGTAACGTTTTCATCATGCCTGCCTGGGAAAAATTTGGAATTAAGCTTAGTTTAAATAACGGTGTAATTAGTTCTGGCAGTGACTGGAGATGGCGCTGGTTAGCAATGTCATAGTAACAGCGAAAATAAGAAGTATTTAGCTAGTATGACGCTAACAGTCCATCCCTACCATAGAAATAAGATCCCTACTATCCTTTGTCACTGAAAAATTCATAGTTGGAGGAAATGGTGAATATTTGCGATGTTTAACAGTTTCAGCCATAGTTGCCGCTGCTCCCGCAAGATTATAAGTAAGTAGATATAAATACAATATTAATATCCGTTAGCTTTAACCTAGAGTAGAATGACATGCGCTCGTCTGTCTCATAGTCGATGTTGGCAACATGGCTTCCGGCCAATAGCTCATTCGTCACGAGGTTCTCCGCTGCCCGGCCAAGGTATTTCTTATCAGGTGGTCATTTTAATGTTCAATAAACATTTCGTTGTCAATGTCATGGTTGGAGTCGCAATCACATTACAGATATTGGTAGCCCGGTGTAAACATGAATTACCATTCGATTAATTCAACGAATTCAGTCGAGCGTGCACTTGGTCGTTGGCTGCAAGGAAAAATAAATAACTTTGAAACTCAATTTTCTTATCACTTGGTTATTTTTATGAAGTTAACTTTTTTTTCTTTTTATGGCAAATTTGTCTATATTTTATGAAATATATGATATTTATTCGTTTGCTATAATTACCTATCAGTAGACCTATTCTTTAAATTTCGTACTCAGTAATCAATCGATTTTCAAATCGATTCTGTTGTATTGTGTATGTATTTTGTATGGTTTGTATATCTGATAGCTTTGAAAGATCTTTAAGGTGAGCTCGCTTAGATGCCACCTGTCGTGATAAATAAGCAGCTTTTTTCCCCATTGGACTAAATGCTGTTTACATCACGAAGCTAGGCAACTAAAATATCGATATTGAGTTAGTCATACTTGCATATTCAAAGCGGCTGTGTTTGGGTTGGTATAGGTAGGTTATAAATACTGTAAGGGTTTATTCGTTTATTTTCTTTCATTAGGTTTACTCTTAGATTCGTAATTTAAAAAAAAAGGTCGATAACTACGGACGAAGAAGAACCAACAAGAAACCACGCTGCGCCGGGAGTCAAAATGCAAACATATCTTTAGTCTTTAATATATGTACATAAATACAGTGTCCCTTTGTATGCTATCACCTGCTACAAAATACAGTATACTCATTTAGGTATAATGGTTTGAGAGTACAACAATAAAGTATTTTAGAAAGTAAAGTAAAGGATTATACATTCCTGAATGATATTCGGACCAAAATCGAATTTATCATCCCGGTTATCTCAATATAGGAAAAATTACCCTATTATTATTATTAAAGTGTACTTTAAACCATTTGAGTTAATTAATTTTCGTATTAATAATGAAGAGGGATTTGTGCATTAGGCTAGGTGTTGTTCAGAGTCTCATACAGGAATCTTATTCATAATTTATTGTTGAAGTTACTCTGAAACCATTATATAGCCTTCTGTATTAGTAAAGGATATTTAACATAAATCCCTGGCCTATTCGGGCAACAAGTTTAACACCTATTTTTTATTTTGGAAATGTACATATAACGCTCGTTTTAGCTCATTTATGACTGCAATAATGTGTTGCTTGTGTTACAATTATGAACATAATCGTTTTTACAAAGAAATACAGAAAATAATTCATTGGAAAATTGGCAGACGATGGCAAACGTTTTGTAATGCTTCACATTTTTAAAGTTCTGCGATTGTTGCATGAATTTAAGGTGGCCCAACCCGGCGGGCCTAACTCATTCGCGGGCTCGGTACAAAACCGTGCTGTTGCGCTCTGGGACCTTCTCTGTTTCAAAGAATAAGACAGGCTCCGTGATGAGGAAGATGTAACATGTCCACAAAAAAGACAATGTGCATAGTGTATGATTTGGTAAGATTTACGAAAATTTTAATTTCAAAACGACTTATAGCTAAAAGTAAACCACGACCGCTGTAGTCAAAAATCTAACAAAAACCAAATAGATCATAAATCTTGATTAAATAAGCTATGTCTGATGACTAATCTTTTTACGATGTTCTTACTTTATCATTGCGTAATCCACCTCCAAAGTTATTGTATAAAACGCGCGAAAAATTCGAACTTTCGGACCTTATAACTTAGAAACCAAACACAATTTTACAATGCCAATAGTCATCAGACATCTAGTTCGATCAAATAAAGCCATTTTGAGCAAAATTTTGGATTTTTGACAAGAAATATGGGCGTGATCTTCTTTCCCCTTTTGTATGGGGAGATGAGCGGGTTGGGCCACCTTAACAACAAAATCAGACGATTTATAAACATTTTACAATGTTTTCCTATACGCATAGGAAAATAAAATAAGATTATAAAAAAAGATTAAAAACATAAATTTTTCTAAGCATTCGCTGTATTTTTTTTAAATCTGCGCTTATTTGTATTGAATATAAAACACAGCATATTTTCAGTAAAATGCGACGATTAAAAGAAGCTTTATGCGGAAACAATGCACCCACAGATTGTAAAATAATTATTATATCGCAATACTGCGATCTAATCTATATGAAGTTGTTTATTCTGACATTTATTTCCGCAGCGAAATACGAGTAAGTACGGATACAGCCGTGTCACGACACGATCGGTATGTAGGACATGCATTGCAATTTGTTCGCATTTATAGAAGTTATATAAAGAACATACAAAGAGAGCTGTTGCATGGGTCGGAACACATGTGAAACTTTTGGTCCCCGCCCCTACTTCTTGACTACCTTCTAGGTTAGCCTAACACAACCATACCAGGGTTAAGCCCCCGGGTTCAGTAACATTAATAATGTTACATGTCATCACATGTCCAAAAAAAAACCGCTCCATTCTTACTTAAAAACTAGATTACAAATTTTGAAAGAGATTTGCTCCTCCAACATACATAAGAAAACTCCCTGGATGTTAGATTATAATTCAATTTATGTATTACTAGTAATAGTCTTATCAAGTTTTTTTTTAATGAAAGTAGTAAAACACCAATAAGTTTTGTTTTCTTCCAATTTCAGAAGGCGTCCCGCTCAAACAAACGAAAATAAAATCACTTTATGCATAACCCAAAACTAAGTGTATGGTCATGTCTGCGCGCTTCCAGGGTCTGCACCCTGTACCTCATATAGAGAAGGTCCCGTCATGGCATCTAATTCCTATAGGAATCAGATGTTTTGGGCTATTATCATGATAGTGAGTGTGGTATTAGCCACCCATGTTGATAATTAAAATATTTTCAGATAAACAGTGTTCTGATTATGGCTAAGTCAGTCGACTGGACGACGTCTCGGAAATTCTCCGGGTTCGCCGCGAGTCCTGTGAAAGTCCACAACGAGATGGACATTGCATTAATGTGTAAATACAGTAAAATTATATTTTTTTTCAAAAAAAATGGTATGTGTATGACTGTGCTGAGAGGTGCTCAGAAAAGCCAAATACACCTCGCCTCGCTAAACCACGCTCAGCGGGGCACCATCCCAGCGGATTTGCGGACTATTGCTGAGCTATCGAGCTTGTTCAAATTACGCTTGAATACTCCCAGGTTATAGTTATGAGGAAAGGCACCCGCCGGCAGAGAGATCTATGTCGTGGCGATGCGGCAGAGAAATGAGTTTGCGAACGGTTTTTCAAAGGCCTAATGTCAACCACAAGGGGTGCTCTGATTATCCGCGGCGGGTGCTCCGGATATAGGTGGGATAGGGAGGAATAAGGTATGCAAGTTCCACAGAGCAGCATCCATGATAGTACCTGTAGAACAGACTGAGCCACCCCAGAAACTGTCTGTGGCTCAAAAACTCCAAGCCAACGGTGAGTTATGTTTCCCCAATAAGACGTACCGCTTGGCGCTGAAATTAGTCCAAGAACGGCAACAGGTACTGGGGAATACCTTCCCATATGTGGTTACAGTATTCTGGCTAAATAAACACACCCATGTCCAGTTACATAAAACCATTCAACTACAGGAAAGATTAGATCCGGGGAGATTAAATAGAAGAATACGAAACCTTACCTGTGGATGTACAATGACTTCACGATTATCTTTGAATATCTTTGACCCACTTACAATGTCCTCAAAAATGGCAATGCTGGGTGTGGCGTTACTGAAATGCGCTCCGCGCATGCAAACTGCAGACCAGCAGTTTATTCTGGAGGCAAAAATAAGCATTTTTGTACCGCCGAAGTCAACACAATTTTTGACGTTACGAAACATAATATAAACAGTTTTTAAAGTTACGTTGAGAAGTAAGCACAACAAATCAATTAAATGAAAACAAACTTTTCATTAGATCAGATTGACTGCTGAGTTGAACTAACGTGTTTTGGGACCACTTATCGTGAGCAAGATCGCAAGATCCTTGGCATATTTGGACCAAAAAAGGCAGGTAGCAATTGAAGACATCTTTTTAAAAACAACATTAGTAAATTTTCCGCCAAATGTACTTTTTGATGCAGTTCGATAGGGTCTGAATAAACCACACTAGTCCTTATTTATAAGCATTGCCTTGAAAAGATCCGATCCTCGTCAAGCAGGCCTATTCCGGGAATTCCTTTATCAAGAATCAGGAATCCTGAGTTTAGCGGTTTTCAGAGTGATTTTTTCGACGGAAGAGCTTGATAAAATTGAAATCCAGAATCTTTTGGACAAGAAAATCGCTTTGAATACCGCTATAAAAGCGGTTTTCTAGACTCAGGATTCCTGATTCCTGATTACGGAATTCGAGGAATAGGCGTGCACGACGGCGCGGCAGGCAGGGGGGGGGGCACCAGGGGGTGCGGGGGCGGCGGAGGTGGGAGCAAGCTGCTTTCCTCCTTTTCCGTTTCCTTCATGTCCCGACTCAACAACCACATTTACTGCGCCATCGATATTATAGCGTTACTTAATCTGTGGCGTTAGCTAATGTCGTTGTACTGCGCATTAACCTCCCAGATCGACGTGGCAATAACATTGACGTATTACAAAGATTTAATCTAGAGGAAACTATCATTCATAAATTGCATAAACGTTGATATTGCATAATATTGATATTTTTGGACACAACTTAATAATTGAATTTTCTGCACAGACAGACTTAAAAGCTGGCTGCATTTTTTTATTTATCTTCTGACACACCTATACGTAAAGGTGATTAAACAAGTTGGATGACGTAAATCAAGGTCCCAAACAAGCGTCAATATGAATTCGACGTCTATTGGGAAATAACACGCACCATCTAGTTTACTTCTGGAGATGGCATCGTCTCCTGTTGAATTTCGCTTGGGATTTTCCTCTGCAACTTGAAACTTTATAAAATACCCCTTTTCCAGTTCGAATGATTTTGAACCGTTCTCAAGCACTGTCAACAGTGGTCGGCAGGACCTTAGATGAAAAAGAATCTTTTTCATACAAGGGCAGGACACTCAGATTATAAACGCACGTTTATGACTCGTCAGAAACGCACTGGAGCCCCTGGACGTCAAACTGTTTCAGAAATAACGACGCCACAAATTAGATACGACGGGACCGACGCGACGTCACTGTAAATGGCGCCACGATAGTTCGTGGCTATTTCTGCTGTAATTCCCAAAAAAATATTACAAACTTTAACTGTATTGACGAGGATACTCCTTCTAGCAAAAGCTGATTGAATAGCTCAATCGGCACATAAAAGGGCTTTTCTTACTATCTTGCAATCAATACCAGTGCTAAGATAATCAGCACTTTAGTAATAAAGGTCCTTAAGTGTCGATTAAGATTAATAAGAACTTGGTGAAAATCAGGCTAATAATTATCTCACAAATGCTAGCACATTTTCTAAATTGTTTTACGAAGTTAGATACTGTGCTAGCCAATACAATTATATTTTTTTATCATCTTCAAAGCGTCGTTATAATGAGGATGAAAACAAAAAGTTTGATTCACGTTTAGAACATGCGAATCAATCTGTGTCCCATTAGGTAACGTAAAACTCAGACTTGGTCTCGTACTCCTCACAAGCTTAACTGATGTATCAATCAAACTCAGTTGCAACTATTTCGGTTATTGCATCAGTCATTTAATAGTATACCTATGTGCTGCTCGTAGCTCAGGGCACGGCGCCTAGCTTCTCATGCGAGAGGTCATGGGTTCAATCCCGCCCGGTTGAAACACCGCACCACTTTCTTGGTTTTTCTGAATTGGCTTAGCGCATTTCGTCACGAGCTGCTCCATGGCCATTTAGGTTAGGTTAGGGGTCGGTACCATCACATTGATTGAAGAGATGGTAAAAGCGGACGTCAATGCGGGTATGTTTAGTTTATATTATTATGGCAGTTGGTGCGGTATCAGTCAACCGTATACAGCTACATAAAAAACCCGACATAAATTAGGTAAAAAAGCAATAATTAGTATAGTCATCGAGACTGAGTTTTTGTGTAATATGTGTATAAAACTTCGGGTTAAAAACAATAAATATTGAGAGTCCGGAAATTGATTTTAGTATTTCAATTAATGATAACTTTTGAACGCTAAAGCTCTTGTGGACTACGGACAAACAATGTTTGGTCTTATCTCCGGAAACAAAACTAAAACATTTTTAACGATCAGACGTTTATTAGAGAATTATTACAAGTACATTGTGTATGTTCTCGATATCCGGTCACATTGCGGATATCAAGTCAAGGTCTGAGCTCACCTCACCTGATGCAGAGCGGATACATGCTAATTCCATAACGATACATAGGGTTAGGCTAGGTTTAATTGTTATATTCGTTCAGTAAGTAGTTAAGTGTTTAGATTGAACATGGAAATAATAAATTAATAATTGCTAGTAAGTATTCAACTAGGAGCATTGACAAGTTGGTAACGGCATTCGATGGGCATGGACAAAGGATAGTAGGGATAGACTGCTAACTTCATTAATGAGAAAGGACGTCGTTCCTATTGTAAAAAATAAAACTGGTAACATTTCAAGTATGGATAGTTATAGGCCAATTTTTCTTGTCACAGTATTGGCCAAAGTCCTGGAGAGACAATAAGGTGAAAATAGATGATGCCCAGTTAGGTTTCCGCTGGGAGGTTTCGACAGACATGGCGAAATACATCAGTGTATGCTTGTTTTCTGGACCCGAGTGGGGCATATGACACGGTTAGATACGGTACGCTTTGGCAGAAGCTCGACAAGACCACGGTACCTGGCGAGCTGACTCGTCTGCTGCAGTACTGGTACCGGCACCAGATAAACAGCGTCCGCTGGGGATCCGCTCTGTCCCACAGCTGCAAGCTTAACTGTGCCGTGAGACAGGGCGGGTTGACCTCCCCTGACCGCTTCAATGTCCGCAAAATTTGCTTTGTATGAGCATAGCGAATTGGGACCAAATACCTGATGGTTGGTGTTATCGCCGCCGATAAGCGAACTATACGAAGAATAGTCCGAGAAGCCATCGAGATCGAGAGAGAGCCTAAAAGAGTCGGCTCTCTGCAATGTGCAACCCCATACTTCAGCCACTGAGGAAGGTCAAGGAAGACGATAATATTGGCGACGATATTTTCAGCTCAAACTGAATGTCGTTTGAAGCAAGAAACGCAGCCCAAGAGGATTCCGCAACAATATCATTGATATTCATTGGTTTAATATATTCTCAAATGTGAATTGCAATGCTATCTGTTGACTTTTATTATCACTATTCAAAACTTGTTTGACGTTAGTAATCTTTCCCTACTATCATTTATCTATGATAACAGTGACAAATCCGGTATCGGTAGATTTTATCTAGTGTTTCTTTAAATGCATGCATTTCATCGAGCTCGTCTCATCCCAATGAAATGACATTTTTTTAATTTCTTTGGGGTACACTAAAAGGTCATTGGGATGAAAAAAAAATGAAAAAAGAACGCCATCTTTGGGAAGCGTGTCGACCGTTATATTTTTATGTATTTAAGCGGGGTTTTCGTGATAAATAAAAAAAATGTATTAACAACGTAGGTACCTTTCTCGCATCATTATTTCCCTAGGGTACGTAAAAATGTGTGGAAACCGTGAAATGTCTACGAAACCCTTTGGACACTATCCCTTGCGTTGAACTCTTTTGCAGGGCACCGCTTTCTGTACAAGTAATGTGGATAATTTACATGTTCGTCAGTATAGACTGAAGAACCAATTCTTATTTTTACTCAAATAGGATTTGTACTACTCGTGATTGTGTGTATATTTGAATGTAACCTTTCCACCAATGTACACGCATTTAAATTTACCAACAGGAAAAAGGGATGCACAAAATAATGCAAGTGCATAGCATCGTTGCAAAAAAAAACATATGTAATATAAATATGAGAATATAAATGGTAATATTTTTCTGTGCGAGCTTGCTAATTTTATTAAATCAGAATTCTATGTTTCTTATGGCAGTGGACATGGCTACAGATACTTATTCCCGAAAGGGTTAGGAATAAATGCCAACACCATAAATGTGAATGGAAAACATGGATATGACGTCACTTCCACAAGCATCGCTGCATCCTACACTTCCTGTACGTTCTAAGCACGCATACTCTACTGAGTGGTCTCAGTCCGAGTGCTCACCTAAATTTGCGTCAGCGGAACCTCGAAGTTAAGTAAAAACGTCAAACTTCATACAAGTTTTTACTATATATTGTGTGGTTTTACTTCTTCAAGCTGTCAAAGTGAAACTCGGATCCCCGATTTGTATGAAAACACGAAGTCGGCGTAAACGAAAACGTCAACGTATTTACGGCGACGACGGTGAGTAAGCTGTCAAATCAAACTGGGACTCGTAAATGTTAGTTCGCTTAAGCCCAATGCTCGCGCTCTTAAATTTCTCTATACATTTGAAAACGCCACTCGATTGGTTTGTCATAAAGGCCAATTTAGGTGACGACTGGGACTAGGCGCTCTGACTACCTATATATAATATTTAGTTTGACGTCGTACCGCGCGTGTGAGGAGTAGAGCGTGCTCTCTCTTCAACACGACCTGCTCCTCATACATGTTGTAAGCCGTTGTTATTCCCAAGTATATGCCTTATATTATATAGTATTTACCTAACGAAGAGACGCGAGGAGGGACTTCTTCTTTCGTGGACGCGACAGTAAAAAAGCTCGAACTGCGGCCTTCAAGTACCTATATAATGTACATACTGCAGTTCCGCCTCATTCATTTACATCCAAGCCTACTTCACATCATGCTTTACAAATTAAGGAAGTTAGGCCGAAGTCGACGGTGGGATCACAAGTGGGAGCTCTGGGGCATGTGGACCTGCCTTGCATGCCAGAGGTAATGGGTTGAAAAGATGGTCGAAGCGGCAGTAAAAAAATATCCGTGTTTTCCGTCTAGTTCAATGTCCGTGCTCATAAAGAAAGGTCCTGTCATGGCACCTACATAATTCCTTCAGGAATGCAGTGTGTTAGGCTAATGTCACGGTAGGTGTGGTATTAGCGTTCCATGTCCAGTAACACAAAAAAAAACAACAATTTATGCTGTCGTTATTATTTGCAATTTGCATTATTGTTGGATTAGAATACTCTTATTCATAGACAACCAGTATAGACTAGGAGGTCGCAACAAAAATGGTAACGAAAACGTAAATGGCTGTAACTAGGTTCACAGGATAAAGACCAACCCTCTGAAGCTAAATGTGTCAGTCTGTCTGCGCCAAGTGGTTGCGTTACGTAGATAAGGCGGCTGGAAAAGAAGTTACGGTGACAAAAAATGTATATGATAAGGTAAATGGATGTAAATGACGAAGCATGAAAGTATCAGTACACACTTACTTAGCAATACAAAAACTGAACAAATCTTTGGTTGCATTTCTTAGTTATAGGCGATTTAGGTTACAGATATAACTTTAGGTATATTTAAGTACTTCATTAAAAAACCGACTGGTTATTGTTGTATAATTAATAGGTATCAATGTTTTTTTTTTATGTGACTGGACATGGATGGCTAATACCACACATTCTGTCATGGTATTAGCCCAACACACCACATGGGAACTAGGTGCCATGCCAGGACCTTCCTTATATTGCACGGCTACATTGAACTGGATGGAAAACACGGACAATTTTCATTGCCGCTTCGACCATCGTTCATCCAATGCGATGGTACCAACCCGGGCGGGATAAACCCTACCACCTAGTAAGTAAGGAAGGGGACCTACAGCTTAACGTGGAATCCGAACCACGGCCAGCCTCTCTCAACGGTCGAATGGTCACCCATCCAAGACTGGACCGGACCCAGCGTTGCTTAACTTCGGAGAGCGATCGCCGAAGTGTCGCGCCACTGGGCCACTGAGGCTGACAATCCAGATAATCAGTATATTCATCAGCAGGTACATACCAGCATCTATTTTATATAGCCAATCTTGATAACGCAACCACTTGGCGCAGGCAGACCGACATATTTAGCATCAGAGGGTTGGTCTCTAACACGAGAACCCAGATTCAGCCATTTACCTTATCGTGACCAAAAATGTCGTGACTCCCGGAATAGTAGGTTTTTTGTTTTTGTCGCGGAGACATGACCAAAAGTAGTTTTTAATTGTGCAAGTAATAACATGAATATTGTCGTAGTAGATTTCCAGCTCGAATTGATGGATTATCTGATCTTAAAGTCACGTACCTAAGTAATAAACTGATAAAACCGGCCAAGTGCGAGTCGGACTCGCACACAAAGGGTTCCGTACCATCGTACAAGATTTAACACAATTAACCCTTTAATTTTTTATATTTTTAAAATTTTACCTATTTGTTGTTATAGCGACAAAATAAATACACACTCTGTGCAAATTTCAACTGCCTACCTATTACGGTTCATGAGATACAGCCATAGACTAAGGAAGTATAATTAATCTATGATACAGCCCTGTGACAGACGGACGGACGGACGGACAGCGGAGGCCTAAGCCTGTAATAGGCCTGTAATACTCTGTAATACTGGTAAGTAACAGGGTTCCGTTTTCACCCTTTAGGTATGGAACCCTAAAAACATACAGCCGAAACTGGCGAATGAATTCAATAATCATCATCTCCTGCAAAGATTTTATGAAGAAATTGAATGTTGAAATAATTATATCATTATGGCGAAAGTTTTTATCGCGAATTATACTTATAACAAAGCGAAGCAAAATGGCTGCGGTTGGTATCGACGCATAACTCGAAAACAAGGCTAAGGTGTCGGTTTACATAGGTTTACGATTGTTTTCCCGGAATTTAAGCCAGTCGTGAAGTCACCGAAAATATAAGATTTGGAAATTAAAAAAAATTCATTCTTTGTTCAAAAAGTTGTTAATTGAAAATTTTTTGCACACAACCTCACAATTATCAAATACATTCCAGCTGATTTTGTAATTGTTTTATGAGATTGATATATAGGGAATTATAGCATTGATATAGTTATAGCAGAAATAGCGAAGACCGACCATGGCGCCATCTACTTTGATACACACAGACACCCCCTAAAATATATGTATTTTTGGGTAATGGGTTTATTTTTCGTTTCATTCATGCATTGTCATCTTAAGGGTTGCCATATCTAACTGGGACTTCGTCGAGACACTCGGGGTTGGGGCAGGTACACCTTATTTTTCGGGACATTCATTTATTCATTTCAGCAAGTCTGTTTTACGTATTTATTAGCATTTATTTGTAGATGGATAAAATTCGTATCGCCATCTATGTTTTACTGCCAGTACTATGACGTCAGCTTATTGTATGCTATGACAAAACGCACGAATCAACTGAGTTTGCTATCGAACGCTAGATGCCGCTGTGGGCTTTTGTACGCAAGTCATCTCGGCGGAACAAGGAGGAGAGTGAGCTATGGGTAACGCTTTGCGGGTCTCTCTGTGTAGGAAAAAATATGCATATAGAGTTTGACCGCAGCGAACACGAGAATTTCTCGTATTCGCTTCCCTAAATAGACCCGCGGGCCTCGAAACTCCAGCGAGTGTACCGAAGTCCACTCGAACTCGCAGCTCGCGTTTGTGCTCACTATTTGCAAATTTGACAGATACGGGAATACTAATTGTGCCGAGCTATTTTACTCGAACTCGAAATTGCGTGTGGAATAACCCAGATTGTGATAGCGATAACGAATTCCATTGTTTTTTCATTTCATAGCTAACTTTTTAATATTGCATCCATTGACTTATATATATACACACACAGCACACATTTTATGCAATAACGAAATAATTTATATATTACTTCGTTCGCATCAAATGTGTGCTAACAATTAACTTGGCACTGGATGAAAAATTAATGAATGTCTTTTTTCAGATTATGTTCCTTGGCGTTTTTTTTTTGTTGCGTTGTTGCTGGGTTAATTCGAATTTTTAATTCAATATATCTGCTCTCCCATATCTATATTAATCGTTAACAGTTGTGCATTACACTTGTATTGTTAGTGCATCCACTACATTGAATGCACATGCACCCCCTGTTGCGGCGAGTTGAAGCTCCTTTCTTCAGATTACACATTCATTTATAATCCTATAATATCCCCCGACAACAGTAATGCCCCTGGGATCGCTCTCTTAGGGTGAATGTGTGTCGCAATATCAATGTGGAGTGAGTTCCATGAGGGTTAGATAAAAAAACAGTACCACATGTACACAAGTGCTCTCTTGCAAAATGTTCTGGCATATAACCAAGAGTCGTCACCCTATCAATTTACAATACTACGGGCGATAACTGTTTCCATACTCATTATGTTTTAAAAGGTTTTGAAATTTTGGATTTTAAAAAATATTGTCGAAATCTGTCTGTATGGTTTATTGTTGTTCAATATACCTTTTATATTGAAAAATATTGGCTAATCAACAATGGACAAACGTGGTATTTTTTACGTTCATTTTCGATTTGTTTACTGAAAAATAAACTTGTATACAAAAAATCAAAACATGCAGATATTTTGGGGTAGGGAAACGTTAGGGCTTGGAAGACGATTTGGCAGTTGCCGTGCAAAATTATGCTTTGGCCAATGGACAAAGAATGCATTTCTTAAAATTTTCTAATCTCAGATTCCTGTGACTTCACGACAGACTTCGCGAAAGCGTAAGCACCTAGGGCAGCGGCACTGAAACTTTATTTGTTGAGAGCCAACAGAGAATTGAATTTCATGTTTGTGTCTAGCGTTATCTAGTTGTGCGATTTCGCCGTGAAAAAATGTGCCTTGGCCAATGGACAAAGACTTTCTGAACATTTTCAAATCTTAATAAATCAGTTGTTGAAAACCTTGGTGAAAACCAAGCAAAGAGTTAGAACAAAATATCGATGTACCTTAACATATTTAAAAACGATCGACTGTCGGCGAATATCGTAAATCAGCTCATCCCACCTAACGATTTTTTACACACAATATCCGAGAGCGGTAAATAAGGATCCAGACAATCTAAGGCATAAATTACTCGGCATCTGCATAGAAATGAGTTCCGGCGGCCGCAAGGGCCTCCTCAGGGCTGAGCGCGTGCTTCGGAGGGCGGGAAAAGTGTTCCTCTGATCTGACCGCGATTGAAGCGCCCATTACATTATCATTACCGTGGCGTGCCAAGGCTGCATACGCTATTGGCATGAACATAAAAAAGTACGTGAGTTCTCGTGGGACACCCGACAAAAGCGATGATTTTACGCACTTTTCGGTGAACAAAAACTTTTGGTGGCGTTCTCGATTGTCGGACCACAGGGACCGATTATCGATTGTGAAAGGATTCGGTCTAAAAACTAAAACGTTCAGACAGACACGTATTATCTGACCGCAGGCAATGTATTTATGCTTATAATGTGTGCGAATATAAATAATGGGTTTATAACTAAACGTTTAAAAATAATTAATACAAATGCAATGCGACCACATTGCAGTTGCAACTTCTGAAGCCTGAGAACTCCACTTTCGAGCGTAAGCGTTATGAGATAACACTAAATTTGGTACAATTTTGTGTGATTCCGGTGTTATCTCGTAGCGCTAACGCTCGAAAGTGGAGTTATCTATTAGCGGACTTACGCTGTTAACATTTAACGTTTTCTGAGTTAGTTCACCATCCCAAACGTTCGTAATTCAGAAAGAAATTTCGATTATAAAACGTCTACTTTCAGTTCGTCCGCTATTAGATAACTCCACTTTTGAGCGTTAGCGCTATGAAATAACGCCGTAATCACAGAAAAGTGTACCACATTTTGTCTCATTTCATAACGCTAACTTTATCTGCAGAAATGTGCATGAGATTTTTTATATTTCCAGTACAACGCCATGTTATTATATGACTAACGTACCGTCACGTATTTACATGTGCACGGGAAAGGAAAAGAGTTTTCAAGTCCCTTTAACTGCAACGTCGACTTCAATATGACAACGGAATAGGTACAACGCGATCCATTCAGAGCAAGAGTGAGTTCGAGTTCGGGAGTGAGTTAACCTAAAAATAGCTGGGAAATATATTATTATTTAAATAACGGAACCGTTATTTATACTTCCAACGGATTTACGGGACAAACCAGATTTATACCCAACTGTAATGATGTTCTAGAAGTGTGGAAACATTAACTATTTAAAAAAGTGAGTTGATATTTAGTGGCGAATTCGAACTCACTCTTACTTACTTAAGTAGTGTATTATTTTATTTTATATGTTTACTTGTGCCTCTTCTAACTGTATGCTTTAAATGTTATTCACTTTTTGGTAAAACTTTTAATTTAATCTGCTAGACATCCAGGCATCCAAACGATTCCTCTTAAGCATATGTAATGTTCTGTGTTGCTTCATCTAGTGTAAATATTTATGTTCTACATTATGTGTTTTCGAGGGAAGCGTAGTGGAGGCAGGCGTAGCTTAATTTTAATTTATAATATTTTATTAATGTGTCATTGTAACCTGTTCTCTGTTCTTCTCCAAATAAATAAATAAATAAATAAATAAATAAACTCTGAATGGACCCCCTGAAAACGTACCGGCAGTTATGATTCAAAAATGCGATGCAGGTGGACGCCTAAGGTCGCATTCGGCGTGGGGTTAAAAAAAATAAAACTCGGATCCCGGAATGATCATCGCTGGTAGTCACCCGCAACGGCCGCCATTGCCGGTGGGCGTATACCGCGTGCACGGCCCTCCGTGATGACGTCACGATCCCCGCAGGCGGATTCCTGGCTCGCGCGTGCGCCTGCGAGCGACGCCCATGGAGGTGAAGAATTTACCTCCATGGCGACGCCACGCCGCCGACGAAGCCGACAACTTATAGTGGGGTTCCGTAGAAACGTGTCCGTTAAAAAACCGGCCAAGTGCGAGTCCGGTACCATCAACACCAAAAAAACACGTTTTATGTATGGCCCCCCCCTTAAATTTTTATGTTTTATTATTTTGCCTATTTGTTGTTATAGCGGCAAAATAAATACACATTCTCTGAAAATTTCAGCTGCCTACCTCTTACGGTTCATGAGATAGAGCCCTGTGACAGACGGACGGACGGACGAGCAGCGGAGGCTTAGTAATAGGGTTCCGTTTTCACCCTTTGGGTACGGAACCCTAAAAACCGGCCAAGTGCGAGTCGGACTCGCCCACAAAGGGTTCCGTAACCATCGTACAAGATTGATCGTTTTTTGTATGGGACCCCCTTTAATTATTATTATTATTTGATTTTACCTATTTGTTGTTATAGCGGCAAAATAAATACACACTCTGTGAAAATTTCAGCTGCCTACCTATTACGGTTCATGAGATGCAGCCCTGTGACAGACGGACCGACGTACGGACGGACGGACAGCGGAGGCTTAGTAATAGGGTTCCGTTTTCACCCTTTGGGTACGGAACCCTAAAAACCTTTACTCACTTACTAGGTGGCAGGGTTAATCCAGCCCGTAGGTCCCTACAGTTTTATTTAGACCCCGAACTACGGCCAGCGTCAAAGATTGTTGTTGTTGTTTAGGGGTGGTCGCTGCCTGCACTTGGTCCCACGTTGAGTTGTCCTTTGTACAATGCCCCCTAAATTCTTGCTACCCTAGCCAGCCAATGTCGTCTATGAAGGAGACAAGGCGGCCCGGCAGTGCGATTACGCAACATTTGAGGATGGTGCCGCGGTACGTGTAGGTGCGCCCCCGTCATTTCTAAAGCGCGATTACGAAGCCGTTGTTCATCCACCTACATCCAGCACGGAACAATCTGTGTCGACAATAGGTCAACTTTTGAGGTACTTGACTAGACGAGCAGACGAAATAGGCGTTTACCTCCCCGCATTTGACAATTCTTTGCCGTTTCGTAATACCGATTCGACGCGAAATGTATGGAGTTGACCTAATTGCTGCGGGTCGCGCTGAGTGCCGCACCATTTGTGAATGCATCGATTTCGTAATCGCAAAAGCTGTCATATTGCTGTAAGTATAGCAACCTACACCCAATTGTGGGCTTCGTAATTGCACTGTGGGTGTCTCCAGACCTGCGCATGCGATGTGGGAGAAAGCAGCAGCACCCTCCGTCGCTCGGTATAGGATAGATAGGATCGGTAGACTACGGAATGCACTCACTGCCTAGATATTTCCCCTAAAGTTCAACCGTGGGTCCTTCATGCATGGTGTGAAGAAGCACCTGTGCAGCTAAAAAAGTTTTCGCAGTCCCCGTGTACATTCGAAAGCCCATGGGTTGTCGCTAAGCATCTCTCTGACTGCGGCGCCGCGGCGGCGCGGCGCGTGGCGTGCACAAAATCCACGATTATAGAATTCCAGTGATCCCTTAAGCGTCTTAGGTCCTGGCATGGCACCTATGTTTTTAAAGAATGTAAAATTCTTATGTTTGGTACCCATTATAATGCACGATACATGCGATTTTGGGAATGTATTTCCGATAATTTAAAATATTTTTAACTCGCTATGTCAAGAGCCACAGTAGGCATTTAATTTGCAAGAAAAACGTTTTCATATACATAGTGGTGTCAACGTTTTATATGATTACTACGAAAGCCTTTCTCGTTATTTTGAGGTTTAAGCCAGCTCCATACCAATTTCCAGAGCAAAAATCTCTCCGAATAACTTCACAATTATTACGAGGTAAATTGATGCGTTATTCATGAAAAAATTTATCTTGATTTATTTCTACACATACGTAACTTTTATATTGAAAAAGGAATATGGAGATATTATCCACGGACCCCTTTCTGCTGCCTTGGCTGATTGCCTTCGTAATTTATGAGAGACGGAACACGCACAGCGGTGGCTTGGTTGCGTCTTCGGAGCACCCAAAACCTCCCCGGGCGGCGAAGGTGCTCATTACATCATTTCACTCATAGCATCCCGGTTCATTCGTGATGTGCAGGACCGCCTAGCAACTAGCCATATGACGTAGTCAGTTATCATTGATTTCAGATAACTACTCATGTTATTTGACAGGAGATGTATTCTAGAAGGGACTAACATATTCCAAATGCAGAATCCGAAACAGTCCCACACGTCCATTTATCGAATTCCTATCTATCGAAAATCCGTTCTCCTGGCCGAAAAACACGTCTTATGACAGTTAGCATGGTACGAAATGCAAATAAACGTCAGATTTCATCATTCACTTGCCTATTCACCCAGAAAATAAATTTACCATTGTATGCCCCCTGGTTCTAGATCATAAAGGTAATCATATTGATACCATCAAGTCACTCAGTAACATTTATAAATATCCTTGCATTTTAAGCAATCCAACGAACAATGTTAGCAGTAGAGACCGCATTTTCGTAAGCAACTTGCAAACTTCACCCTTTTTCATAGTGGTCAGTGCATGCGAGTTGGGATCATTTATTAGCACCCATGCTTTGTCAAGTTACATAAGTATAAATAAGTTTACGTTAACATCACTTCAAACTTAAACTAATTGTCTGCTTTCAGAGATTCTTACATTGATCATTCCAATTCGTTATCATCTTTTATTTTTGCCCGTCACTTTTGTGAGTTTGCGGGCTCGTTTTATGCATTTTCCTCATTCTATAAAACTTTACCAGCGGTAGATACCTGAATAAGGGGGTCGCATTCGGAATGTTAACGAGTCCGCTTGTTTGAAAGCTTTTCAATTTCCTTCCCTCCTTTGTTGTTGTTTCGTTTGTTTGCTGCGAGTGAGTCGGGAAATTGGGGGCCCAAACATTTCGAGATGGGCACGAGGCGAGATACATAGATGACTTGAATTCTAACAACAAGCAAAAGCCGTCTACGTGAGAACCCGACGGATATTTTATTATAGTCCAGATCACTCTTTCTCAAAGTGGACGATAACGCCCCATTGTGGGCGCTAGAGGCCAACAAGGCTCAGTGGAAATTGGGGGGCGTTGAAGTAGTTTAGGGGGCAATGGTTAAATTGTGTTTTTTATTATATTTTATAGTATAGTATATTATATACCCTAAACTAAAATGAACATAGATTATTTTGATACATATTATTATTTATTTTATTATTATTATTTATAAAGTATTTTTTAATTGCCCTCATTAGAACTCAGAAATCAAATTACAAATTATTTTTTTAATTTAAAGTAATGATTGCGATTGTGATTTAAAAGATGAGGTAGAGCTAAAGATTTTGGGGGGCACTGTAACATAATGGGTTATCAAAGTGGGCAATAGACAAAATATGTTTGAGAACGTCTGATCTAGATGATTCGTTTTGTTAACAGTATTTTTAAATTCGTATTTATGTAATTTTATATGAGTATGTCTAGTAATTATGCACGATGTAGGTTTATACGAAACATTTATGAAACGAATGTTAGTTTGTGACTTGAGGCAACAGGGGTTTTAATGATTTACAGATCCACGCTGAAACCATTCAATCAATGTAATAATAATTTTATCGTTAACTATGTGAGCTCGAAATGGCGGCAGTTTAGCAGGCGACGACCCCGCGCAGCACATTCACAAGAAAATTATGCGCGTCTGACGACGTGACGCGGCGACCCGTTGTCGGTTATTTATGGATCTGTGTTTCTGTTCATTCAAAATTATACATAAATAACTTCATCTGAGTCAACACGCGTGAAGTCAAGTCAAAACTATACAGGCAGTAGTTATTACCCCGACAGTGACACTACATAATATTTGTACTACGTTCCTTACAAAGTTGGAGGGTCTCCAAACACTGTTCCGAGGACTCTACCTAGTACATACTACCCAGGCTACTATTTAGTACGTACTTATTGATATTATTTTACATTTGTTGGCAATAAAATTCGCTTTCTAGGTTGCCAGCTGTATATGATTTGTAATTTTATTTGAAATGTAATGTAATTTTTAACCGACTTCAAAAAAAGGAGGAGGTTATCAATTCGTCTGTATGTTTTTTTTTTTGTTTTTTTTTGTTTTTTTTTATGTTTTATTCGACTGCATTTGGTTGTTTCACCAAAGAAAGTGGGCATTCCTCCGGAGACCAGCTCGAGGAGTGGTTGCTGTAAAGTTTTCTCAAAAAGTAAGATAAACATCTTTTTTTAGGGTTCCGTACCCAAAGGGTGAAAACAGAACCCTATTACTAAGCCTCCGCTGTCCGTCCGTCTGTCACAAGGCTGTATCTCATGAACCGTAATAAGTAGGCAGCTGAAATTTTCACAGAGTGTGTATTAATTTTGCCGCTATAACAACAAATAGGTAACATTTCATAATAATAAGAATTAAAGGGGGTCCCCATACAAAAAACGTGATTTTTTTGTGTTAAATCTTGTTTGATGGTACGGAACCCTTCGCTCGCACCGGACTCGCACTTGGCCGGTTTTTTAAAAGTAGAGCACCAGGCCAACAGCCACCCCCCATCTGGTAGAATTAGTCTATCTTAGACTACGCCAGAGAAACTCGTGCAGGTGAGTTTCAGGAATTGAATTTAACATGTGACATGTACGTTTATGTTGGGTTGGTAGTTTTTGAAAATTGGAGCAGCGGGTCCCATCGTAAGTGTGCTAGATGGCATATCTCCTTAATTTTTATCTATGGCCTTAACTCTTTACGCGCTCAAGAACTTGGCTATGGGGGTAAGAGTGCCTTAATTCTGGCGGCAGGCAAGATCTGCCCAACTACTGCACACCCTGGATTGGAGCCACGAGGAGACGGCGCTGGTCTCTCCGCCCGCGCCGACACGCCGTACTTCCAGGTGGTCCAGTTCCTCCTTCCGACATCAAATTTTACTGTTAAAAAAAGGCCAATAACCCATACCTCGATTGCGTTTTTATTGAATAACCAGATGCCTAATTTCGCTAATAGATAACTCCACTTTCGAGCGTTAGCGTTATGAGAGCGTGATGCAGTTCATACACTTTTGTGTGATTCCGGGGTTATCTCATAAGTTACATAGCGATAACGCTCGAAAATGGAGTTATCTATTAGGAGTCTGAGTTTTCACCTAAATTGGCGTTTACGGAACTTCGAAGTTACGTTAAAACGTCAAACCCATACAAATGTTTACTACTTAGGTATTCTGTGGTTTTACTTTTCGAGCTGTCAAAGTCAAATTTGGACTTCCGATTTGTCTGAAAACGTGGAGTCGACGTAAACGGCAACGTCGACGTATTTACGCCGACGATGAGTAAGCTGTCAAATTAAATTCGGACTCGCCAATGGCGCTCTTTTCAATTTCTCCATACATTTGAAAACGCCAGAATCGGTTTTCCTCGATGGTTTTCCGTAAACGCTATTTTAGGTGACAGCTAAGACTACAGGCTCAGAGCAAACGTAACACAGTAAGTTAAACGTGGTGGGTTTACATCTTTATGCATGCGTACAAATCTCTACATTACACATGACGTGATACCATTAGAGACTAGGTTGTTTTATATCCAATCAGCTTAGATACCTTAAATTGGTACCAATATCTTAGATAATATGATACTTTTGAGGTTACCGCGGTCGTTAGACATGTTTGAAAAATGTTACGGCTTTTCACGCGGCTGGTAGAGATATTCTCCGACGTTTCGAGCTAATCATGTCAGGAGGCATCCGCCGCGCTCGTGCGCAGCAGACAACATTTCATCATATCTTCATTTCAAACATATCTTAGATAATAGTCCATTTATTACCCGCCTTGTTCTCGCCCCCGGAATATAGTCTCGGCCGGTCTCGGTTCCCGCCAAAGCAGGAGCTCCTTCGAGCAAGCAATCAGCAACGAGCGAGCGAGCGAGCGACGATGAACGAACGAACAAACGGCGCCCCACGCCCCACGCCCCGCACGAAAACAATTCTGTGACTGACTGACCTGACAGTCGGCGTTGAAGTTTTGTCGGAGTAGGTTGCGTCACGCCGGTCCAGTGCTAAAACTATTCGATTACGTATTTACAAAATATAAACACTGCGATTGAAAGTGAAACTACCAACTTTATAGACTTTGAAAACTTTGTACTTTCTTCAATACATTTGTTTACACGTTATTTAAACGACGTAAATTGGTGAATATCGTGTGGTACTGTTATTTTTTTATAAACTAATTAGCATACAATAGTTTATAATTTCTCTGTGCTTTTCCAATCTTGTGAGTGGATAAGTTTGGCCCACGTGCGTGGTGCTGGCCGGAGTTTGTTTACGTGATTGCTGATGTGGTGTCCGCTCCGGGTGCGTGCAAGGAACGGAGAACGACCTAAGTACTATTTCTGTATCGCGCTATGAAGGACAGCGGCGTCTGGCTAGCGGTCTTCGCTCGAGTTTGATGATGGGATCAGGCGGACGCAGCTGAGGCCGAGTTGGGCGGTGGTCCCGCCGGGGACATGCACACATCTATGATGATGGTAAGTTGGAGCGGTTCTTTACCATGACTATTCATATGGGGTCATAGAAAAACCCTAATCAAGATTGTGAGAATCTTTGGTGTAAATAGCTTTCTCCAAAATCAGTATAAGGTTAATCTATAAAGGAAATCATTTTTAATCTTTAATTTTAAGTGTTTGATATTTGCGCCGTAAGTCTGTAGGTATTTGAAATATAAAAAGCTCTAGTGAATACAGTTTGCTCCTAATGTTTGCATACCTATATATTTTTACATAATATAAGGACTGCTTACCTATCCCATTTTACGAGAAGTCTATCCAAAAGCTACGAATAATCATTTTTTTCGTTATTCCTATGTCAGCAAATGTATGTAAATTCAGTCACGTATTTTCATGTCGTTACACTGGAAAGAGGCACAATTATTGGGTAGCTTTACTCCAAGATCACGTCAATATTAAGTAAGTACAGAGAGATCTCGAAGTTGTCTCTAACTACGGTGTAACGACATAAAAATACTTTACCGCCGGTACCACTTTTTCTTTTATTTTACATCGCGTTCAAAGTTGGGACGTTGTCAGGCGCAGTCTACCTAGTCATTTCCTAATAATTTTATTCCTTAAATGACAAAATATACTTATACTTTTATTTGAAGGTTCCATCCGTCTACATTAAAGTTAATAATTTAAGAGCGCACCTACAAGTAATTAAACATCGATGTAACTAAATGATTTCTGACATTTTCCAATATAGATTGACCGTTGTAATGGCATCCAGTAGTTTAATTTGTATGTGTGCTTTCATGAAAACGTTATAACAAACTTTTAAAAATAATTGACGACACAAACTTAGGCAAAATAGACAAAACCTGAAATTAAATGAGGTCAAGATTCGTTAAACTGTAGAAGTTTCAAGAGTTTTTTTAATGGAAAACATTTATCCACCTTTTTTCCCACTTCGGAAGTAATTGGATGGATAATTTAAACACATAACAAAAAATTAAGATAAAAAAAACACTTTTCAAGTAGGTAAGCGCATCATTCCTTCAATGCGTTAGCGAATTTGTGTATTTATACTTATCTTATGATAAGCAGTTATCGCCAACCTTGTATCTTTCTCCTCGTAGACAAGGCATGGCGGATAGGTGGGTCTCGATACTAAAAACAAAATAATTACCAAGCGACCCATACCTACACATACTAGCTTAGATATTATGTATTTCTTCGACGGAATCTCAGATGTACGAGATGTATTTATTTTCGAAGTTTTTTTTGCTAGTGACCCTTCAAATCGTCGTCTGTGGCTCAGCGACTCCAGGCCATTTTCAGTTCTCCAACAAGACGGACAACACGGCACTCTAATGTAGTTACAGTATGCCACCGCGAAAACATTGTAAGAATTTACAGTCGTACTCGAGCACCTGTCAAAACTTAGTACGAGATTAGCACCGGACTAACCATGCAAAAACCGGTTTAGTCCGGCGGATTGTGTTTGTATAGGTCGATGCTACATTTTATTAAATACTAGGTACTGCTTGAGTGACATTGCCATCCATCGAGCAGTGGTGGGGGAAGACAGGAATTTACAGACAACCATTGGACAATGCAACCAAAAACTGTGCTATAACCCAAATTCGGGTCAGGCATCGATATGGGGTCAGGTAATAAAAGCGGGGTTCGTTGAAGACACCGGAATAGGACGCCTCAAATTCGCACCGGACCTCGCAGTTAAACTAACCGGAAAGTTATTTATGGGTCATCTAATAAACGATTTTCTCAGCTCATAACTCACGATTAAGGCCGAAGGCGAGCCCGTTCGGTCGGACGCTTACCTTCGAATTATTCATGTGTGTTTTAAGAGCTGATGGGTATTATGTCGTTTGTTTTTGCTCATTCGAAAGTGTGTGTTCCGTGAACATTCGCCGTACTCGAGGTCTTTGAGAAGACCATAGACCGCATGAATTTTTTTGCTCATATGAAAATTATTTTGCGAACATTCTTCGTTTTCGTGCGCAATATAAGGAAGGTCCTGGCATGGCACCTAGTTCCTGTGTATGAGGTCTAGCAGTAGGTGTGGCCTTAACCACCCATGTTCAAAATTAATCCCATTAATTACTTACCATGCATCTTTCATTCAACTAAAATTGAGAAAAAAGCCAGACAATTATAGGTTTTTCTAAATTTTGCATAGAAACTGTACCTAACTATTTTCCTAGGTTTGATGCAAAGCTATTGTGTATTTCGCTTTTTATCTATGGTAGTCTGAAACCGGTTAACCAAACAAAACGTAAATAGACGCGGTGTAGAGTGATGAGGGATGTATGCACAGCTGTTTGTCTACTGCCAAATCTAATTACCGACATCGAAAACTCATTAAATATCGATTTCCTTAACCTCGCCTCACCTAAAGTGGACTCGGTAAATTATAATATTGCTCGCATAACGATGGACGGCATAATTTATTACAAAACAACGTTACAGTGCATTATAATATTATTACGATTTTTATATTATCCTAACTTCGAGTACTGCTACTTCCTTTTTTAAAATACTCCTAAAATTAATCTGGAAACTTGAAAAAATACTCTTGACATTCACATTCGGCGCTGATTCAGTCATCTGTGACTCACCGGTGAATTGTCTTTCTCACGGAATGACAGCTACTCGCGTTCAAACTTCTCGCAGGATTCTATCTAGTTTTATCCCATAATAAATTATTGTAATTCGAGTGTGATGACACAACACAGCAATGACGTTATCCGAAAACGAAATTAAAGTGATTCACATTCACCTGTCCATTTGAATTCCATGAGGCGAAGCGGAAATAATGTACGAGTATAATCCTCCGAATAGCTAGGCGACTAAATTTAACGTTAGCACGTTGCGTAGAGGACGTGAAAATAAACATTATATTGGCAGGTTTCCGATTCGTACCAGTGAACTAAATAGGCACCGCGAGTAAGGAAGGACGGGAGTCGAATTCGGAAAAGAATAGCGTGTCCTTTTAGTAAAAGGACCCAGTAATAAAGTAAAAGTCCTGACGGTAGCGCCGGCCAGTCGGTTCGCTTACGAAATCGCTAACTACTGATGTTCTCGAGTTCCAACGACACGCAAGAACTCAGCCTCTAGTCCCACTTGTCATCTAAATTGGCGTTTACTGTCGTTTTCAAATGTGTGGAGAAATTTAAGAGCACGCGCTAACTAAAATTTGCGTGTGCGAGTTTGATTTGACAGCTTACTCACCGTGCGTCGCATTGATAGCCGTTTACGCCGACTCCGCGTTTTCATACACATCGGAAGTCTGAGTTGTCACAAAAGCTTGATGAACTAAAACCACAGAATAACTAGTAATAAGTTGTATGGAGTTGGACGTCTTGACGTAACTTCGAAGTTCCGTAAACGCCAATTTAGATGAGAACTCGGACTGACCACTGTGGACGCCATTTAGTGCAATTAACATTCTATGTTGCGCGTCCCGAGTTCGTAAGAGACAAATCACACGCAGCGAATGTCGTGCGACGCAACTTCCGTCGTTGAATTATTAACCAAAATATTTACGTATTGTAAAAAAAATAGTTTGAAGATGCTTCACAGTTATTTCTTCTGGATCCATCTTCGCGCACTAAAGATATTGCAACGACGTATTTTGAGACGCTAAGGACCATATTGAGCGTGTGTTTCGCGACGTATTTTACGCTAATACGCGGCGCAACATACGCTCCGTGTGGTTTGACCCTAAGCGAAGGGCCGGGGGCGCGGCGGTACCAATACCCCTATCCGAATGAGTTCCACCACTATACTGTCTCAAATGTTAGTTCTCAAAGTATACAACGGTGTTCTTTACCCTCGGTACAGTTACCGCAGCAGCGGGAGCACAAACGCAACGATACGGCTGTATTGGTCGATAACTGGGTTTTTGTTTCGCTTTTCGTGCGAGCGGAAACGAGAAAGATAGACGTTTATCGGTCGGTATAGCTGTATCGTTCGTGTATGCTCCACTGCAAATACAGGTTTTCAATCTACGGAGATGATTTTGACTCAAAATTTAGAGAGTTTAATCGTGTCGTCGCGGGTTCAAAACCATCTGGTTTCCAGTACCAGTATCTAAAATTCCTCCGTGCCGAGTGTTGAGTGTCAATGCCACACATATTTCTTGGAATATTCTTTTCGGAATTTCTAAATCCGACCTTTAAAATAAATTGAGAAACTGTCCTGTTGCCAACTTTCTGTTTGAATATTTTTAGCGCGTCAAGGTGCGTACTTCCGAGGAGTTTACCAAGGTCGCCTTCAAGTGTCCGTTCAACTTATCAGAAAGGATCATCCTTTTGTCTTAAATAAATTCGAAAATTTGGAAAGTTTCGTATTTCGTGATTCATGTCCAATTTTCAGTCACTGGAATATGTAAGACTCAGGAAATTGACATAGTTACTTAATTAAAGTCTAGAAACGCGAGGCGTTTTATACATGGCGCTGTATAAACATGAAATAAAAAAAACCGGCCAAATGCGAGTCGGACTCGCACACGAAGGGTTCCGTACCATCGAACAAGATTTAACACAAAAAACCCCGTTTTTTGTACGGGACCCCCCTTAATTTATATATTTTTTTTATTTTACCTATTTGTTGTTATAGCCGCAAAAGAAATACACACTCTGTGAACATTTCAGCTGCCTACCTATTACGGTTCATGAGATACACCCCTGTGACAGACAGACGGACGGACGGACAGCGGAGGCTTAGAAACAGGGTTCGGTTTTCAACCTTTGGGTACGGAACCCTAAAAACAGAAAAGCTGTGATTGTAAAGAACATTTCATAATTTCATATCAAAACAATTATTTTCTCTTTCGACAATTTTACTATAAATTAAATGACTATGTTATATTATGCAAGAATAGTAACGAAAAAAAAAGAATTTTATCGTCGGATGGCTTAGGGTATAATTTAAACTGTTTTAGGCATAATTTAAACACTCTTGAGAAATTTGTGCGATTTTCGGAGCACATTCGTAGTTGCGGAAACTCGATATTATGTTCTCAGTACATTTTGTATGAAAATGCTTAACCACTTAAAAACCGCCTCGGATTTCCCCACCGTACGACCGCGAGGTTCTTAAAAATCATGAAATAAGAACGAAAATCCGCCAGAATTTCGCACGAAATCAGCAACAGTGTGGAGGAGTCTTTATAACAGCAGCTTATGATAACCATTGTGTCGTAAGCTAAATTGTCTAACTCTTTTTCAAAGTGTGGTGGGAATTTAGCGTCACTTTCTTTGTTTATAGCAACAGTCAAGTGCAAGACTAGTGAAATCGCTTTTCACCTTCTGTGACGTGCTGCATAAATAGGGTTAAAAAACTAATTATATAATATATTTTTTAATTTTTTTAATTTTTTTTTATTTATTTATTTAGAAAACCAACAGCGATTACAAGTTACACTTTGATACAATATAATATAAGCTTAAGCTAAGGCCAGTAATAGGTTTTCCTAAATTAAACATATTTTACATAAAGTCTATCTTGTTCTACAAGAGAAGGTTAATACAATCAGTAAAAGGTAGGTAACAAAAAAAGTATGGTAGATAAAGTGTGTATACAATTAAAGTTTGATTTTCAGTATGTTTTGTTTCATGTATTGTTGTGTGAAAAAAAAAATATGTGTAATGCTTGGAGTTATACTAGTATGCTTTTGTAGTCTTAATAGTAACTTAAATTTAATTACTGAGTGTGTGTGTTTTGTATAATAAATTTGTTTTAATGTGTGTGTGTGTGTGTGTTATAAAAGCCATTTGTAAACGCGCTATATGTAATGAAGTATTTGTTTGCAAACGACTCCAGGCCACTGAGTAATGCACTAATGACTCGTTCTGCTGATAAAGAACCTGACATTAAATACTTTATTTTACAGTCACTGTTATCGGACGACACGTTGTGTCTATGTACTTACGTGCACCGTGCTCTAAGATTACGGCTAAACTTCCTGCACAAACATACCTTCCCGATAAAGCTGCACCTGGCGAAAGTGGAACAAAGCGTTGTCACTTACTTCTTCGAGTACTCGGTTGCCTGTTTGCCCACCATATGCACACGTCTTTATGGAGGATTAGTGGATGCCTGCGGCTTCGCATGAGTTGAAGTCGAACGAAAAACTGATTTTCCCGACTTCTTATAACTAACCCTGCTTCTCACCCCTTTGGTAATTTAACGTGATAGTAAATTTTTTTAAAGTTTTTTATGTCAATTTTAGTACACGTTTAACAATTATTTCGTTATAATAAACTGACTTATAACTAAAATAATAATGAAACAAAATAAAGTAAGGTTAAACTAAATAAAATAATTCATCCAGACCGGCTGATTCCGCCACGGTGCCTAATACGCTGGCTGCATTGCCTCTTTGAATTTCGAGCCCAACACGCTGTACGAAGAAAGACTTGGCGCGCTGATCGCCCGATTTTTCAATAAGGATTTTGCCAATTGTATTAACCATGTCTAAGGCATAGTAATTAGATTATATTTGTTGGAAAGAATCACGCTTTACGTGGATACAAATCGCTTAAAGATGGGATACAAGTCGCTCTCAGGTTGTGCGTGGACACGATGTAATATGATAATTTTATGTAGTTAATGGATACGACATTACCGTTATCTCATTAATTTGAGTTTCAGCGACATCTACATTTTAAGCATTGTAATCAGATTTTGAAAATAATCTGAAAAAGTATTGGTCGTGACATTAATGATTAATGAAGTAATATACCAAGTCAATGGTGTGGAATCGTTGTTGCCCAGTTTTCGTAACGACAAGTAGCATTATTGACGAGAAACAACCAAGTTCTGCGCGGAATGAGTTATTCGTAGATGTGTACAAACCGCAAAACAATCGGGAAAGTGGTTCTCAAGTTATAAACGGAAAGAAAGACAGACGGACCCCAGAGGTTTGGTTTTTATATAAGTTGATGACAACAGTTTACTTTGGCTCTGTTGTATGGCCTCATTGGTTGTTTGCATCAATGGAAAGAGGGCAGCGTCATTTCGTGCTTAACATGTAAGTTCTTTATTACGCAAGATAATAATCGATACACACCTACATGCTTGTACAAGAACGGCACAGATTAAATACTTCACACACGCAATGCGCAATCTGTGAGACCGGGTGTCTTTTTTTACTTGATTCGTTACCTCCCTGTCTATTACAAGGCATCTGCTAGATCAGTGCATACCTTCGGAAGTACGTAAGTATGGCCCTCGATGCCTTGCCGTCACGAGAAGTCAGTTGCTAGTTGTCGGCTGGTTACCGACTGAGAATAACTAGTTTTAGAAGATGTGTGCCGCTCGCACACTTCCACGCTCTTCGCAGAAATGATTTTAATATCCGAGTCGAAAGTGCTAGGTAGTTTGACGACTTCTCTTTATGTATATTCCACAAGCTAAATTACGTTACTTTCGACATGTGTTTCTTACTTCTCTGTTTTCCATCTTTTTGGCACTCAAAATTAATATACTTTATGTAAATAAGGAGTTGAAATATTTATTATTTACCTCGAAGTTTGATAATAGAGGACAGGTAGTCCAACAATTCTGAACTTTTTTGATAGCTGAAATGAAGTAAGAATGTGAACACTTATTGAAATGCATGCATTCTCACATGTATGTATGTGCGTTCGAATAAAAGTTGCGTAAGGCAATGCGAACGTGTAGTCGTGCATTTCTCAAGATAAAGACAAGACAATGCAGCGATGCGGGTGTGGTGAGTTGCGAACGCGTAAAGATAGAGCAAGTGGGTCAGTCAACACACAACAACCGCGAATGTGTTCGAGCGTGCGTGCGCGCGCAGTGTGGACACACCCTGGCAACCCCTCGTTGCGGAAGCAGGACATTATTTCTGAAAGCCAAAACGGTGGCGAAGGCAACCCATAAAGCGTAAAAATAAACTAATATTGGTGATGTGTACACGTCTTAAGGGGCCCCATACGAGGGATACCGTGATGAAACAGGCATTACGACAGTTCCTGTTTACAGGAGAAAAGTCCCTAGAGAACCCACACGATCGGAGGACAAACTTACCGTCCAAGTTGCCCTTGGATTGGGCGCCATTATACCTTTATCCTACATATTTCGCCCTTGCTGTATGAGTGCTTTAAGAAACACTGCACGTGCTCGCGTGGAATTCGCAGTCATTGTCCTCAACCCTTTCGTACAGCAATAAAATCAAAAGAGCCAAAAGTAATTCATTCACCCTTTCAGTCCGCGAAATGGGCGCACCCTTTTTTCGCCTCATCGCCCGAATGCTGTGCGTTAAGTTCTCCTTCGTCTATTCTCTTGTTCTTTCCCCTCGATAATAGAGGTCGTCTTGTAAATGGCACTGGCCGATGTGAGCCGGGACGGCGGCGACGGTGGCGGCGCGGCGCTCACACGATCCCACAAACCGCCCCCTCGGGGTGCGGAGTGAGTCCAGCGTGACGAAATGGAATATTCTTGCCTCATTTGAACTCGAGACATTGTAGAGTCTAATAAAATGTACAGAATAGAGGGCATAGATTCACTAGTTCACAACGTATCTGTTGCCGGTATTTTTTTTCTTGTTGGCTAGACATGGCATGCTTAGTTTATAATTAGAATTTTTTGATCAGCTCTAGTTTTTGAGTTACAGATATGTATGAACAAAATAATACATAAATTCATAGAATATTTAAATTTAAATATAAGATCAAATCAATATAAGATTCAAATCTCTCACGATTTACAAACACAATCAGGTGCCCAAGACTTCTAATTTGTATCCAAGAATATCCCAAACTACAGAAATAGGTATTCTTATCGAACTCTGATACAGTACTTCTACAAATATAGAGTACATACATATTCTCCACATATGTAGCAAAAATTATTTGGATCGTTTAAACAACTTTTTCTTGAAGTATTCATATTGCAGAAACTTTAGATATTTATCTGAACAAAGTGAAACACCGAACATCAACATTATCATCGAACAAAAACACAATGATGAAAATCAACAACAAGGTAACTTGAGCTGCACAAAAAAAATTAAGGTTAGACTTCAGAATAACACGTCGTAAGTATACAACAACCGCTATAACATTCGCGGCAACAGATAAAAATTAAAATTTTGTAAACTAGTGTTATTAACCGAAATATTTACCTACTTTCTAATACAGCTGAGTTAAGTGTGACTAAATATTTTTGATACTTACAATATCAACAGGCATCTGAGGATGTCTCAATCTGAGAGAGCAGCATCGATAAAGAGCAGGTAGTAGTTTTGCATAATCCCCCCATTGGAACATCGGCGACAAGCCAACCTGCTTGGCAGGGATTATGTTGAAATAATGTCCTTTTTGACCTATTTTCTTCCCCGGGTATGATATAATTGTGTATGAAGAGAGAATTTACGAAAAGATGCATGCCTGATGAAAAAGTTAGAGAAGTATGCTGTGATCGTATCGCGTGGCGGTCTATAATGTCTGCGTAACCTTCCGGGTAAACGGAAGGATATATGTGTAAACACAATTTATCTCCACTGTTGTAAATTTTTGTTGCTTTACACACTCATACAAACATACAAACTTACATTTTGTACAAACATACTGGTATGTATGTAGATAAGAGATGGTTATAATGCGGGAAACAATAAAAGACGTTGCTTGCGTGACGGATAGACGAACACTCTTTTATTTGTCTTCTACGGGTAGGTATCAAAAACACATAACCGCTGTGTGCACACGCTACACGCACACGTCTACATGTTACATACATAACATCCCTCCAACGATAGTAAACAAATCAATACATTCTAAATTTTATAATTAACATTTTTCTTTCGGGGCCTCGTCAATCGCCGTGTGGGTGTCACGTCATGATCGTTTGTAGTTTTTGAGGATACTACCGACTCGGAAGTTCTGGTCAGACCCGGTTCCACTTCTACTGCTTCTACGTCGGGTGCCTCTTGCGTGTCACCGTAGATAGAGCCAGTGTCCTCATCGCTGCTCCCAATGCCGGCTTCATAAGTGGCGGCTGCCGCTGGCTCGGGGTGTATGTCGACCTCGACCTCCACCTCCTCGGCTCGGGGTGCAGCTGGCCGGGCGAGCTCCGACCGCGCCGGCGGCGGCGGTGACAACGCCACAACCTCCCGGTTGCCTGCCGAGCCCGGAGTGCTAGCACTTCGCTCCGGGCACCCCGATGATGATGGTACTCGTTGCGCCAAATTTGGTATCCCAGAACCGCTCATAATTGGACCTCTGTACTCAATCAGTTGGTCCGTGTGCTTCTTCAGTATCGAGTCCCCACTACCCACGGCGATTGCGTATGTATTCCTGCCCAAAATTTCTTTAACAATTCCCTTCTCCCAATATTCTTTTTTGTTCTGACCATACATTTTACAAATTACAACATCGCCCACAGAAAATCGTTTACACCTAGCTCCTCCGTGATTTTTTTCCTGTTTGGACTGATGTTCTTGGACCGTTCTAACTAGGCTGTCGGCGTCAACGAACGAGATGCAAAACAAAGTGGACGTTCCTGTTCATTTTCATCCCTTCCTTCTATCTGCGACAATATTGCCCCTAACCCCTCCGGCCCCGCGTCCACCGTGAGACACACCCTACCCTGTGGGTTATAATGAGCGAGCACACGATCGGAAGCTAGCTCAGACTTGATCGTTTTTATCGCATTTTCATGTGTGCTCGTCCATGTCCATTTCGTGTCCTTGTGAAGCAGCTCGTGGAGGGGGTTCAATATTGACGATGCGTTCGGTATAAAACTTCTATAATAATTTACGAGACCTAAAAATGATTTTAACTGATTTGCATTTTTGGGTGAGTCTACATTTAACATGGCGCGAACTTTCTGTTCCGACTTGTGTAAACCTTTCTTATCAATATCGTATCCGAGATACGTAACAGATTTTTGAAAAAACGTACATTTATTTTGTTGCAATGTTAATCCCGCACCCTGCAACCTCCGCAGCACTTCGTTAAGCCTTTCTAGGTGTTCCCGCCTGTCCCGGCCTGTGATGAGAATGTCATCCAGGAAGACGAGCACCCCCGCCAACCCCGCCAGGGTGGTCTCCATGGCTCGCTGAAATATCGCCGGCGCACTTGCCAACCCGAATATCAACCTGGTGTACTGAAACAACCCCTTTTGCGTATTTATACATGTATATGGTTGAGATTCCTCATCTAACACCAACTGATTATAAGCTGATGACAAATCTAACTTTGTGAACTCCTCCCCGCCGTGCAACTTAGAAAACAATTCCTCGATCCTCGGCAGCGGGTACTGGTCTATTTCTAGCTGCTTATTTATGGTTACTGAAAAATCGGCACAAATTCGTACACTTCCATTTGCCTTCAGTACAGGTACAATAGGTGACGCGTACGCGGAGTGTGAAACCGGTTTTAAAATACCATGTTTAATCATACGTTCGATTTCTGCATCAACTCTGTCCTTTAAGGCAAATGCGATAGTTCGTGGTTTGAAAAATATTGGTCTCGAGTCTTGTTTCATAATCAGATGTACCTGATACTTATTAAAACAACCGATTTTATCCGAAAACACTGCCCGGTATCGATCATATATCGCTTTTATATCACGCTCGTTAGCGGAATCGCAGTACCTAACCGGTGCAAGCTCTAACTTAAATGCACTTATGAAATCTCGGCCCAACAGAGCGGTGGCGGCGTTACGTACCACGTACACATCAAGCTCGAGCGTGCGGCCGTCGAATGTGACAGATAATCGTATCGTGCCCAGTGAATCTATCCTACCACCAGTATAGTTAACCAATATTATTTTACTGGGAGTCAACTGAATTGCTTTAAAATATTTTTCGTACAACTTTTCCGAGATCGCGGTCACAGCTGAACCACTATCGATTTGAAAGTTAATTTTTATGTTATTCAATAGGACAGTTTGCGTCATAGGCTTACCGTGATCACATCGAATATTGAAAACGGTCATACCGTCATCGGCCCCTCTCCCAGCTCTGCTCGATTGCTCTGCAACATAGTGACTTCGACTATTTTCACTCTTCTGGTTGCACATTTTTTTCAAATGACCTTTCACTGCACATATTTTGCACCTATAGTTCTTAAATTTACAGTTTTCGACCGCGTGATTACTGTATCCGCACACTTCGCACTTTATGCCGCCAATTACGGCACCCGTGCCTGTGTCGCGGTCGGCCACGGCCGCGCTCGCTTGCGCATGCGCCGACACTATGCACACCTCCTGCGTCGCCTTGGCGGTCATGCGCGCACTGCGTACTCCCTGCGCGAGCTCCACTGCCGCTGCTATGGTCAAGGTCGCCACATCCTTTTCGAAGATCTTCTCCCTCTCCGGTCCCGGCAGCATCCCGAGGACGAACCGGTCCCGCAGCGTCTCCTCGAGCTGTGACGTAAAGCTGCAGTGTAGCGCCAGCCCTCGGACCCTCGCGGCCCAGTCGACGAACTCCTCGCCCGTCTCCTGCACTGCCCGGTAGAATTTCGCTCGATCCGCGAAGCCACACCGCTTCGGCGTGAAGTGCGCGTCAAACAACGCCGTCAGCCGCTCGAACGCGATGCTCCCGATGTCCTGCGGGAACGCCAGATCGCGCGCCAGCCTGTATGAATCCTCTGAGAGTGAGCTCACGAGGATCGCCTTCCGTCTCACAGCAGCTTTTTCTGATTCTTCTGCAAGATCGTTTGCCACAAACCAGTGAAGTAAACGGCTCTTGTACACTGCCCATTCTTGCTGTGTGTGGTCAAACGTTTGTAAAAATCCCAACATTCCTGCCATAACACTGCACTCGTAGATCGAATATACCTCGTCGCCAATGGTATGTATGTAGATAAGAGATGGTTATAATGCGGGAAACAATAAAAGACGTTGCTTGCGTGACGGATAGACGAACACTCTTTTATTTGTCTTCTACGGGTAGGTATCAAAAACACATAACCGCTGTGTGCACACGCTACACGCACACGTCTACATGTTACATACATAACACATACAAACTTACATTTAGTACAAACATAAAAACTTACATTTTGTACAAACATACAAACTTACATTTTGTACAAACAAACAAACATTCGCACAAATAAAAACGTATTCACAAAGGTCGATATGTGGGCGTAGAGTATTTGTATTATTCATTATGCTCTCCAGAACATCCATGACCGTCGTAATCATGACCCACCTGCAGAACTATTTAGTATGCAGAGGTCGCCGCCATAACAGAGCGTGTAATCGTTCCCGGTGAGCCAATCCTTTCGCGGTTCCATCGAACGGCACCCGACGGAGCGATTGTCTGGAGTCGACACATGCTCCTCCAATCCTCGGCCGAGCCACGCATTAATCTTGTAAGCGCGTACGTATTATCCAGGCGTTGTAGGGATTCCAGCGAAGCACCGGCTCTGAATAATGTAACGCGCGCGCAGAGTTTTCGCGGGAACGGCGCCGCTCTAAATAACGCCTTTAGCGCGAAATTGTGTTACTTTTGCATGCAATATTTTCGCCTTCCATGCATTGTAAATCGCGGGAAGGCGCGGTCTGGCGTTCGGGTTCTCGCTTGGGAACCGTTTTGTTATCTCCGGGATAAGTGAGACGAGCTCCGAGTGCGTGAATGCTTACTTCTGAAAATAATCCTGTAGGTGAGTCCACCCAGTGACTTCATTATGATCTGAGAATAGAAAACAAACATTATATCATACTATGGCTCTCTGAGCTGTAGACCTCGCGAGTCTTTTGAACATTTGATATTTTTGAATATTTTTCAAAATTTTTAAAAAGGTTTAAAAAACTGGCTCGACTTAAAAACTCTATAACATTATCGAACGTGCCTGCAAAATTTCAAGAGAATCCGTTGAGAAATGTGACCTGTAGGGAAGAACAGCTGGACAGAAAGACATACAACATCTGATTTTTTTTAAAAATGACTCCGCCATTATGAAATTTTTAGAAACTGTCTCGGCTAAAGGAATTCTGTATAAATATCGGACTTGCTTGCAAAATTTTAAGAAAATCAGTTGAGAGAATCTGTAGAGAACAGTCGGACAGTCATACAAACATTTGAACATTTTTCTAAATGGCTCCGCCAATTATAAATCCGGTCAATTATATATTTTCTTCTTTATAATGAATATTTTGTAGCCTTTCCTTGTAATATGTTAATCGATTTAAGATCCAATCTGAATTATATGTCTTGTGTTTTCACCGAGTGCAATTGATTGATGATCCTGCCAATACATAAGATTCGTGTTCCGCGTTCAGAGATGCTCAATCGAAATCAAAATATTTTAAATGATTTCACTTTCTCGGCACTAACGTGATGGCGAATGAAGTCGCAGGTAGACCGAACTCGGAACCGGTATCGACCGGTTTGCACGACGCCATACTGACCTTATGATTCCGGGGTAAGAAAGTTTTGCTATAATTCGATAAAATATTGATGTTTGTCGTCGTTTTAGAACGTTCTGTTGTTGGAAACTTGGTCGTTGGAATTTTAAATTCATAAAGCCCTCGATGAAGGGTTGCCTCCTTTGAAGCACAGATTTACAGGACATTGAACAGGAGCGATTTTTTTCTAGGGAGAAAAAAAATAATCATGCATTGATGTCGCATTAATAAAAAGCTCAGAATGGATCTCGCACCCAGAGGACAAAACAGCTCATGCCATGGATCTCGCATAGGGAGAACTTAAAATACTCATGCGAGATTTTTTCTTCGGAAGGACAAAAATAGGCTCACGGGACGAATTGGTATTTCTTCGAATTACTTAATTATTTCAGTCAAAACTTGCCTTTACGATAATTATATGTATGTATTATACTCGGGAGAGGTGAGGCTCGCATATCATGGTGGTACTGAAAAGTACAAGATACATTAGAGCACATGCCGTTTATAGGTGAGGGTTTTCTTCTCAAAATTACCACAAACACCCCGCATGCTCATTAAAACTAGCACACTTTATGTTCATCAAAATAAAATAAAACGAAGACTATCACCAAAAGATTTGGTTGGTTTTTTTAATATACGGTTGAACTTATGGTCGCATGAAACTAAATAGCTACGGCCGAGTGTTGTCAACGCCTTCGAGTGGAAATGTCAAGCGCTTCTCCCCAGCAGCGGAGCGTAACTCCGAGACCACGGATGGAAGAACGCATGCGCGCGACTTCCGAGCTCTGCTGCCGTGTCTGCTGTACCACAGAATAATTAATAGTGCTAGCTGTATTCCAGGTCGTTCGTCGACTGTCATCCAACTTATTTTATAGAAAATCCGGTACAACCGGCTGAGTGCGAGTTAGACTTGCAAGAGACTTTGCTTCGCATATAACATGAATTTACCTTATATTTTGAAAGCCATGAAACCACGCATAACTTTCGTTTATGTTTTCCAAACGTACTAAAACATATGATAATGGTATTATCCCTCAATTAAATTGTTTAACGAGAATCGGTTTCTGGTTCCCGATCCTGTGCTGGAGTCGAGAAACGACGAACGTTGCAGGACAAAGCGAGGGGAGGACAGCTTCACCAAGTCAGTAAGCTGCCTCTGTTTTTATATGTATACTCGTGTTATCCTGTAGCCAGAGATCATAGACATAACATACCATTTTTAGTTATGAGATGTAATACATAGTATTTTAAATATAAGCACCCTTTAAAAAGGGGGCAGGTTTTTTTTGTAACACCTATACTATAGTAGATATTATAAAGTTTTACAGAACATTAAACCGAGTATGTGCCTGCCATATACCGTGTATACCATAACCGTATTACTGTCATCGCATGGCGGTGGTGGCTGGCGACACGTTGGGTGGCAAAGATGGCGCCGCAGAAGGCGGCGCGGTGCGACCTCACGTAACTGAGCTACATTCCAACGACCGGGCGCAGGGAACACTCGTGCGCGAGGAACGTCAGGTCAGGGCTGACGCCACGCGCGTCGCCGACGCCTCTCCCCTTCCCCTCCCCACCCGGTCGATCGCGACTATTAGTCCAGTCGATCGTGGCACGGAAAAATATAAATAAGTAGACCAGACTGAGCAACATAATTACCAACTACTGCAGCATCATCTTGTGTAATTTTTCAATCTTCTTGATGAGAAGAAAAAATGGAACAATTTGTAAACATGAAGGATCATATGGAAAAACATCCTACCTACAATTTAATTTTTGAGAAGTATACGACAGAAATTAGGGCAATGATAGCAGACTTCGAAATTAGCATTAGTGATTTCAGAAAAAATTAGAAGTTTGTTCAATTATTCAGTTATCCGTTTAATGATTCCATTGATCATAATGATATCTATGAATTGGCTACAAAATTTGGAGATACATTTCAAATAGAGCACATGATGTTACCAAACGAAATTATTACTCTGCGCTGCGACAATTTCTAAAAGCAAGATCATCCTCAGGTAAAGATTTCTGGGCATTGGTTTCCAACGAAAAATATCCAAATTTGAAGCAATGTGTTGAACAACTTCATTCGTTGTTTGGTTCAACATATAATATTTATGTAAGGCAGCATTTTTCTGCTTAAAACAAACAAAAAATAAACACCTTTCTCACTTGACAGACGCTCATACATTGCATTCTTTAAGATTCGCAATTTCCAACTACAAACCTGATTAGGTATCTAAACTAGTGGAAGCTGCTCAGACGCAATGCTCACACTAATATATAGGACCAATATATGTGATATGAAAAGGAACTCCTAAGACTGGTCATAAAAAATACTACATGATTGTGTACTAAACTACGCTATGAAGCATGTAATTGGTAGATCGCACAGGGTTTCGTTAGTAAACAGTAGATCTTATGTCTAATCAAGTTGGCCACCCCTGGTGTAGGGGGGTGTATCCAATTTTTATTTTATTTTAGAGCCATGTTGTTTTTATGTAGACCACGAATTAAAATTGTATTCCCTTATAATGACAACCCTGTGATAGATTTTTGGACAACGAAAATAACTACTTGGCGCGAAATGCATCAAACGTTTTTATATATTGTGCTAAATGACTTGGAAATGACCAACGCAACGCCATGTTGCTAACGCCAACCTCCTTGCAACGCACTCGTTAGATGCGCGTTTACGCACATTAGAAACAAAATTTATTTATTACTAATCTTTTTTTTTTCTTTGCAGGTACGTTTCCAAAGAAAGCTATGGTGAGCCAAAGTACTCAGACTTGTCAAAATAAAAGATTGATTGAAGCGTGCATGGAATAAATGAAAGATGGAATGCTTGTGTTATTGTCAGGTAATCAACTTACCACTGTGTGTGTAATACTGGTTTGTCAACATGTTTAGAAATCTAATTCGAATTTTTGCTTTGCCGCGACCAACCGTGGTTAGTATTGGCGCAGTCTTGTCACGGACTTGCCCATTCCTCGACAATCTAAACTATTTGCCGTTTCTTCTCGGCAATGTCTCGGTATAATCGCGTGTTGCGTGGTTGACGCGCCTACTCCGCCGTGCGCAACCCGCCACCGTCGTGGTCACTGTCTGCGTGTATATAAAGACTCTCCAACTCTTTCCTGTTACATCCTTCCTAAGACAGAAAGTTTTAATACAACTTTACTAAGACAGAAAGTTTTAATAAGTCAATGTTTTAATACAGCTTTGCTATCAATATGTTTAGAATGGCGTAAATTCTCCGATCGCCGAAACCGCAGAAATGCAATGTTTAAAAACGTTTCTAGCACGTGGATACGTTTTCACAAATATTCGTGCGTACTTGCATCCCTTCACCCAAGGAACTATTAATTTAGTCCGTCGTGGGCGAAGACGACACGATACAGATGTAAAGGAGCTAAAACAGACCCTCAATGTAGCCTCTTGTTATTTGTTTCATATGATTTGCCTCTAGATCCGGAAAGTACTTTCAAAAGCAGACATCCAACTGGGATCAGGCAATTCTAATCCCAATTCAGTCGCGGTTTTCTGCCGGTCCTCGCTTCCACCATTCCAGCAGCCTGAGGTTCACTCGCTTTTTCCGTCAAAGAGAAGGCCGTTCTTCTCTTGTGGAAATACCTGCCCGTGTCACGGTGGTTTCTCACCGCCATCCATTATTTTAGTTTCATTTAGCTATTTTCTCCAATAAATGTTCCTATATTGCACACACGGGTTCGGCAACAATATTTGTGTCTGCCGGTAATTGCCTCTGACGAAGAACCGACAAGAAGCTTCACTGGGTTTTTTGTTTCATTCGAGTACTGCTTACAAAGAACAACATACTAGGTGCGAATGCTCTATGCCGATGATATAATTCAAACTGTGCGGCGTAAGCTCTTCGCCCTAGGTTCCAAGAAGGCGAGTGGCCCTGATGGTATTCCTGCATTTTTCTTGAAGATTTGTGATTCAGAAATTGCATCTGTCCTAACCTGCCTTTATCACCTATCGTATTCCAATGCGCAGCTTCGAAATCGAGCAAAGTTCAGCCTTTTCCTAAAAAGGCGATCGATCAGACCCGACCAACTAGCGACCCACAGCCTACCTCTCTCCTCTACAAAGTGATGGAGCTGTTTCAAGCGTTCCGCCAACCTTACAATGCATAGAATAGCTTGTACTTTGGGGGCTAAACTTACTTATTTTGGAAGGTATCCTTCTTGCAAAGTAATAAAGTGAGAAGGTAGATGCGAATGTGAGATAAATCCACGTACAAAATATAAGAGAGCTTTACTGATTGGAAGTGTACTGTCAAGTTGTGGGCATGGCGGCGGAGGCTGAGCGTAACTAATCAAACTGGTTTTTATATCATGCCATATCGTAATCCGCGCATTGACATGTCCGTTTGAGAACTCTCGAGAGCAAAGAAAAAGTCTTATCACTTCAAACATCACACCGAAACAAATCGAGTGATGAGAAAAATTCCGGTTAACCGATAGATTAGTATTTTTGGTTTTATCTAATACCGATATTATGGTATACCTTTTCGTTGTATTGTTCGTTCCCGTGTGATCGGATTTCGGTCTTTTCAATACAGAAAATAAATGTCAAATCACAAGAGTTTTTAAAAAGCAACGAAAGCGTGTACAATCGGAAAAAGCAAACCTAACTCAGTCCTAGCGAAAAAACACATTCTTATAACCTTCAACACCACCGCAACACGCGTTTGCATGCTCCCGAGCCGTAACTTCGGTATAATGAAACGTCTTCTTAGTCACGATCGGACTAGTAGTAGGTAGTAGACTATTAACTCAACCCTCAGATTAAAAAAGAAAGTAGATGTGCGCGCCTACAATGAGCCCCGCTGTTTATTTCTCAAACTGCCAACCCAAATTCAACGTGCAACGGCATCACCCTATACGCCACATATTGGACTTTGACCCACATACGTTTTCCTTGCAAATGCCACTGCCTACTTTGGCGTTGAGGGTGATGCGCTCCGTACAAGCCACAAGAAAATGTAGTCGCTGCCGTTTAGGAGGATTTGTATGGGCGGAAACTAATTTCGAAAAATACATTCGTGCGAGGCAGTAATGGCTGAATTGCGTGGCACGGCACGTCCGGCTTGCCATTTGATTATATGAACAATACGTCCATACGGTGGCGATCCGGGTAACGCTCACAATACACTTCTCCTTCCTTTTCTCTTCTGTGGTTCAACCAGCTCATTTAAGTGAGTGTGTCTGACGATTGCGTGTTCTTGATCACTCCTTTTGAATGAAGGTGTACACGAGTCGTGGATGGCGGTTTCCCCGCCAGAGGGCATCAGCCGTCCGTCCGATCGTGTCTCAGGTGGACAATGATCACAATTATTTCAGTCACCGGACCTTCAGCATCTACGTCTTCAACATCTTTATCTTTCGTACCTCTCTTCAGATATTCCACCTTTACGCTCGTTCTGTTATGAACGCCATACTATATTATTGCGGTTAAAGCCCGATTTGAAGTCTGAAGGTTATTTGGTTTATCCCTTGCTGAGTGCACTAATTAATAGTTTAAATTAAGACAAACAAAATATATGCATTGTATTCTTTTGTTTGAAAATACCAGAAAAATATGTAACCAATTTTGTATATTGTTATAAACCCGAAATATGGATACGGGTCTGGAAAATTGTATTTACCTTCAAGGAATCTATTCGGGATTTAACCGAAACGTCAGGCTTTAACCGTAATATACTTTCAAGAGAGGTTTTCATAAGTCTAGAAGACAGTATTTTTTGGTATGGAGACGACTTGTCAGTCAGTCCGTCTATCGGATCATTCTATTTCTTATAAGCTTTAGGAATAACACAAAATAACTTGACATAACTTCACGTAAATGCAAGCGGCATTATATGGATGACCCTCAGGAAATTAGTAGGATTATCCAAACACAAATTACAGGCAACATTTGAAATTATTTATTTATATATTTTTTAAGAACACGTTTCTAGATATCGAAGTTAACGGATACAAAAAATGGACCTTAAGGCGGAGTTATGTAAACGGCGGCGCCACGCGCCGCACCCATAATACAGATTGCATCCACGCCCTTACGAAACCATGCACCAGTGTACAGTCATCCAACGTGTTGGGTAAGGTACAACGAAATGAGCGGGTGACACATCGATTTATCAATATTATGTATCCAACCACTCGTCCTAAAGATGGACTGGACGAGTCAATTCGAAACTCCGACAAACGTAACACAAAAGTCTAGTGGGCAAGGTGGGTGCTGCATAACGCTGTCCCTCCGTCCCCTTTCTACCTTCGCTCGACACTGGGAGAAAATGCACAAATTCATAGTCGACATTCAAAAAATAAGAACCCACCGATCCTCTAGATGTATAGGGTCGGTAACTCCAACTCCCTTTAGAGGTATTTTCTCCAAAATTACGACCTGGGGTCCTTCAAACGTGGTGTGAAGAAGCACCTGGCCGGCATGGTTTCCGCAGCCCCCCTGAATGTTCGAAAACCCATGGGCGTCGTCGGGCACTGCCCGTCGCTCTCCCCAACTCATGTATAACCCTGACGAGACTAAAAAAATATCCTTAAATAATTCTGCTAAACATCCGCAAGGTTTAGGTCCCCTTTCTTACTTACTAGGTGGTAGGGTTAATCCCGCCCGGGTTGGTACCATTGCATTGAATGAACGATGGTCGAAGCGGCAATGAAAATTGTCCGTGTTTTCCATCCAGTTCAATGTAGCCGTGCAATATAAGGAAGGTGGTGTGTTAGGCTAATACCATGACAGAAAGTGTGGTATTAGCCATCCATGTCCAGTCACATAAAAAAAAAGGTTTGGTTCCCTGGACGTGCCGTTCGTCTGATCGACCACCCCGAGATCTCACTTGGGAGACTTCAACTCCGAATGAGACTTCAACGCCTTAAATCAGCACTTAGAAAAACATTAAATAAATTTTTGCACAAAATGCAATTTTTTTTCTCATAAACGTAGTATTTTATGTGGACGTGTGTACATTAAGTTTGCAACATTTTGGGGGGTCCGGAAGATAGAAATAAAATATGAAATATGTTTAAAAAAATATATCTCCTAAACAAATATTTTGAAATGTTATTTAAAAATGTTATATGTTAGCTAATTTTAGGTGTAATATTACTGTGAATTTGCAACAATTTCTTATTTACGGAACTGTGTTAATATATTTTTTTTGTACTATTTTCATAATATCTGAAAAACTAATAATGAAAATTCTATTTTATTTTCTGAAATTGGAAACTGACCGCAAACTCTATATTCTGTGAAATTTGTAAAATGTTGCAAATATTTTTTTCATTTATATTTTTTACATTCACACAAAAGCTAAACAAAAAATTCGAAATACGTACCGCAAACTCTATATTCTGTGAAATTTGTAAAATGTTGCAAATATTTTTTTCATTTATATTTTTTACATTCACACAAAAGCTAAACAAAAAATTCGAAATACGTATAAAATCGTTCGTTGTATAGTTTTTAAAGAATTTAATTTTCTTTTACATATTCTAGAAAGAAATATAGCAATAGCAAGTTAGGTTCGCGGCATAGATTTTTTTTAGTAAAAACTTTTTTTTAAATACATTTCCGTAATTACAAAATTGTTGCAAATTCACAGTTACATTACGCCTTAAAAGACTTAACATATACATTTTTTTAATACAGTTTCTAAATATTTGTTTAGGAGATATATATTTTTTAATACATTTTAATTTTTTTTCTACCTTCCGGGCCCCGCTAAATGTTGCAAACTTAATGTAAGCATATGTACATGAAATTATATATTTCTGAAAAAAAAATTGATTTCGGATTTCATGTGCTTCTCAAACCGTATCTATCCCGGTCTAGAAGAGATCTTTCTGTGTTTTATACTCTCTACCAAGGAACTTGATTACCACAGGCAAGTAATGCACCCATTCACTGTCGACTAGGGAATGCAATCCCGATCCCGCGGGATCCCGATCTCGCGAGATCTCGTGTAATTTTTCGGGATCAATCCCGACGCATCATATGACGAGATCCCGTTCGAGATTGCCGGGATTGGGCGGCAGTGGTCAGCGACGCTACACGCCACTCGGGGCGCAAGCGGCGCGTCAGGGCGAGCTGACTGACGGCCGCGAGCGGCAGGAACGCCAAACAGCGTTAGAAAACTATTCCGACTATTTTCGAATATTAGCGACAGATGACGAGTGGGACAGATAATATAGAACTGTGTCGAGTATGTGAGAAAGAAGTATATGCGCGCGGAGAGGCAGTCATTTGTTTGTGATTATTTTTTCATTTTCAAAATCTCTCGTAGGTAACTACTTCCTAATTCCCTTGAAATATGCTTATTGTTTTGATTACCTAATTTACCTATGTTAATTTCCTTAAAACCTGATAATTATTTAGTTGGAAAGATTAAAGAATAAAGGTTTTATTTTCTTTCGAGTAATATGTTATTTTAGTAAACCTCACTATCACAAACAAGCAGTTATTATCTTTTTCAGTCATCCGAATTTAACATTTTTTTAAAACTAGACGGGATCCCGAAAATTCCGGGATCCCGCGGGATTGATATTTCTAATCCCGCGGGATCTCGAATTTGCAATCTCGAGTCGGGATTGCATTCCCTACTGTCGACATTCTCAAATTCTCTCGATCCTTTCTCTATGTTTTGATTCTATACGCTCGATAAACAGTGGACTGCACTCCCTGCCGAGGTATTTTCCGCAAGTACAACCTAGGCCTGTTCGAACATTGCCCGATGAAGCACATGGCCGGGTGACATGGTTTTCGCAGTCACTGTAAAAGATCGAAACGCCATGCCCATGGGCATCGTCGTGCACATCTCGAGATTCTACGAAATTGCAAAGCACGATTTCATAACGCTTTCATCACTGAAGCCGAGTTAATTTTGCGCCACACCTTCCAACGCCAACTTCAGATGTTGCGTGCCTCGAGAATTATTTATTTGCAAGTTGATTATAACGTCTGGCTTTTTGGCGGCTAGTCACGCCATGTTGATGGATGGTCAGGTCGGCACCCCCCGCTCCCCCCCGCCCCCCCCCCCCCCCCCCCGCTGCACCGACCGCACCGCTCCCTGACCGCTTCATTAGGTTTTAAACTCGCTACAACATTCTCTATCCCTATTTTGCATTTACGTTTTTTGTATAGGTATTTTTTGTCACGAGGCCTTTCCACAGTAAAATGAGTTATTAATTTATAATAGTCATATATTTTATATATATATTATCGAAAGAAATACCGTAACTGTATTTTCATGAGCCATGTTTTTAATTTCTCATTTAAGATATATTTTTATTTTCATTGAGACACCGTGATTTAATTATTATTCGTAAAGTAATTTTAAAACCGGCCAAGTGCAAGTCGGACTCGCACATGAAAGGTTGCGTACCATCGTACAAGTTTTAACACAAAAAACCGGCCAAGCGACTCGCATACGAAGGGTTCCGTATGGACGGACGGACAGCGGAGGCTTAGTAATAGGGTTCCGTTTTCACCCTTTGGGTACGGAACCCTATAAAGTAGTAGTAAATAGTCAAACTGTAAAACACGAGGTAAAGTATATCTACAAATATAGACTGTGTAACATAATTATATTATTATTGTTTTGGACCGTCGTCAGATGGAAGAACGTTAAAATTGAATGGACAAGAGACGCGCACGGCAACCGCGTGCCAAATCTTTGCGTAAACACGCATACATCATGCAACTAGCCCATAGTAATGTTGTCGATAATACGTATGGCTCAAATATAAAATTAAAGATTGCGGATATATTCATCCAAAAACAATACAACTATGCCAAAAATCGCATTCTTGTGATTTGTGGATGTTTCAATTATTTTCGGTATTCCTTTGCAAAACACAAATAAACAAACTATTATGGCGACGCTGCTACCTATAACGAACTATGAACATATCGCGTCTATTACTTTTTAAAGTACTTGGTCAAGCGTCAGGCGAGTTGCTGCCCTAAATACCCCTTCAGCTGATTGTTAGTAGTCAATATCTTGTTACTAGACTGCCACTTGCATGTAGGTACCGAGAGAAATCTAGGTCAGAAGTGCATAAAGTGTGGCCAGTACAATAAGTGCGATTTATTTATGGTTTGCGACTAGTAACCTATCTATCATCTTATATATATATTTTTGTTATTTTCTCCTAATCTCTAGTTACATTATCATCTATCTCTTAACCAAAGTGAACCATATCAATACAGCATTAAGAAATTAAATTCAATGAAGCGTGTCGGTTTTTTTCATGGACGTATTTTTTTATTGTTTGCGACGGAGACGCTCGGTTCTCTTCCATTGAAATCGCTTCCATTTTGTTTATCCTCCTTAACAATAGAGTTTTTGCAATATAGTAGATACAATCTTTCCGCCTGTTTATGCTCTCGTATGTTCTTTATGCATCAATGACTGGCGCAGTTAGACATTGACGAATAGACCAAGAAATACGCTAGAATCCTCTACGAAATTCATTATTGGCGCGAAAGTCTAAATTACCAGAAATCGAAGGACCTAAATCAACCCTGGTTTTGTCCAATCCTAATTGTATTGATATGCATTTGTATTAGCGCAATGTAAATTCTACATTGCACTTAATTTCTGACTGATAGCCACGCCAACATTTCGATATGTTAGTCAAATATTTGGCACCCGGTACCTAGGGGCGCCTTCATAAAGTTCGAAAGGCATAAGGTCCAAAACCCAGAACATCCAAAATAATGTATTTTTCGTGGTTATTATAAAATGCATATACACCAACATAACTTAACCTATTTGAAAATATCCGAATTCATAAGTGTCTTGGACGGTATGGGTTTCGGACTTTGTGCTTTTTGGACTTTATGATGCGTCCCCGGTACCTACACTTCTAAGATAATTCTTTGTTACATTATTTTATCTGGCGACCTCAATTGGCGGATTGACGTTGTAGCATTTTCAATATTATAATATTACATGTCGGACTAACGATCTACCATTAAGACCGGTGTCAACGAACTCTATTATTTTTTAAATGTCGTACCAAGCACGTTGTGCTATGTGCCAATATGAATTAATGTATCTCTTTTTGTGCGTAGTTCGTTTTTATCTGACGTGGCCTTGAATAATGATATCCCCCATTTTAAGGCACTGGCTCATCATGCTGTTGAATATTGTTCAATTCATTATTGTCGCAGGTAATAAGTAATTTACATACATTTAACTGCCTACTGAATTATTACAAGTAACGCCAAAAGGACAATCTTAGGAAAAAAACAACTAACAAAAGGTTATGAAGTTATATATTTAACCGACTTCAAAAAAGGAGGAGGTTATCAATTCGTCTGTATGTTTTTTTTTGTTTTTTTTTATGTTTGTTACCTCATAACTTTTGCCTGGGTGAACCGATTTTGATGATTATTTTTTTAAATGATAGCTAGTGCTTCCCAAGTGGTCCTATTTTAATTTGGTTAAGTTCTGACAATGATATCCATGAGAAAATCATAAAAGTCTTAAATTAGTATTAAGATGTGCGCGACAAATGGACGAATAACTCAATATAACGCCAACCGATTTCGGTGATTCTTTTTTTATTGGAAAGGACGTGTACAAATTAGTAAGTGTACTTCAGATTCACTAAAAATAAACAAATAATAAAAAAAATAAACAAAAAAAATAACCGACTTCAAAGAAAAAGCACTAAAAAGTAAAAAAATAATTTCCATTTTTGTGGTTACGATTTCTGTTTTTTTTTGAGTCGGTGTTAGCCAAGGTTAGGTAAGGTTAGGTTAGGTTAGGTTAGGTTAGGCTAGGTTCTCTTGATTGGCGCAGCGCGTGCCCGGCTGACGCCGACTAAAAAAATAACAGAAATCGTAACCACAAAAATGGAAATTATTTTTTTACTTTTTAGTGCTTTATTTTTTTTGTTAATTTTTTTTAAATCTAAACCTTGCATCCATATATCACTAATTTGTTAGCATCAAGGAAATGAAAGAATGGCAAACCCTTCGGTTCATCGCCAGAGGTCAGTCAGACAAAAATATTGTTGACGAATCAAGAGTATTTGTAATTAATATACATCTAATGAAGAAAATAAATAAACTGAAAATGTATGCCGATAGACGTTGTGGACAGCAGAGGTATTGTGCACACTTTATAGGGGCATTCAAATTGATTATCACGAAGCACTTGTTCGAAAATTGTATTGCGGAACTTCTGAGGTAGAATATATTTATATAATACAAAAATGTGTAAGATGACGTTATGACTAACTTAGAAAATATCAGGTTAAAGACTACTAAGCACACACATTTCGTAGAAATTTGACAAAGTCTTTCTAGTAATGCAATCAACACACAAATTGTCATTAGATACATTGTGCATGCAGTGGGGCTGGCCTTTAATTTTATATATTCTTTCGTTGCGGGAATCGGTTGTCTCCACAAAAGTTCTGTCACCGTCGGTTCACAAGTTATTATAATCAAATTATAACCATATCGTTAATTCGTTATTATTAAATCATATTTTTGGGGGAATGATATTGTATAACAACCGGTTGCATGATAAGATTGATATCACCGGTTTTGATATTGCAATTGACGCATAAAATATAAAAAATAAATCTAAATACGAGTACCTATTTGAGGATGCGTGCATATATACTTTTGAAACGCTACAAGACACGATTAAACTCGTCGTGGTCGACACAAATCGACTGAATTATGCATTATTTTAATGATATCCTTAGAATTTTATAACAACAATGGTCGTAGTAAAAGGTAACTTTACTGAATTAGGTATTAAAATACTCGTGCATAAAACTCGGCCCAAAACCGCGATTCACATATAAACTGGCTGACATTGAACATGTTATAAAAAACATTTTCGTCCCATGGTTGACACCGATACAAAAACCTTGAACTCTATTCTCTGTAGTACAAATAGCAGCGTAGCCTTACTCATTGGGCACACATTAAACCGACTTCGGGCGTATCATTTATTTATTAATCACTTAGGAGCCAGATAAGATCCCTTGCGCTCGATAGCGTCACACCGGCGACGGATTAGATGGATATTAATGCTGAAACCCTACCCAGTTAGGTCGGGCTCGTATTGGGCCACTCCCTTTCTAGCCTGATACCTTCCGCACTTATACCACTTAATATATACCTCGATGTCTTGTACACCGGCTCTATAGTAAATATTGTAGCGCTTGCAACGAATACCTGCTCTACATTTAAATAATCAGTTTGAATCTGATGGAATTATATCATCTTAGGATTTAACACGTTTATTCTATTCACTTCAAATGCTTTCCCTCCAATTGGCAGGATGTCCAATAAGATCAAAAAATCTATGAAGGATACTGAGAAAGTTTTAAGAAGTACAACAATAGTGTCACATAGTTTAGAGTTCTTTTGACGCATACTGCCTGTGTTGCTACCCTCGCATTGTTTCTTATGATTTGTGGAAAAACTATACGAGCTTGTGTTATTTGGCAGCGTTTCGACTTATAATAAAGGCTTATCTATCGGAAATAAAATTATATTGATTACACGAGAACGTGTGTTTTGTGTGCAATAATGCAAGTGCGTTCTGGTTATCAATTACTGTATATTTTAATGTCAGTTGTGTCTACGAAGTTTATTATTATTATTCCTATATAGAAGTCTTATCTTTTGTGTAAATTTGTGAAAAAGGAATTTGTCTATTCGGAAAATGTACAAGTGGAACGAGAACCGTTTGATGACCAATACATTGGTCAATAAATAAGTTAATAGCGAAAGAAAAACTCGTTTCCACGAAACTATTTGAAAGTTTATAGGAAAGCGTTCACCAGTTCCGTGAACATATTCTAGCGTTCGTTCCAGCAATTGATTTCCCAACTGTACAATTTCTCCGATTATCTGCTGGCGGTTAGTTGAAAGTACATTTCTTTGAATATTATCATTTCAAAGTTTTCAAAACATTCGCATACCTCGCTTAGTGTGCAATGCAGTTGAAGCATTGCAAATTTACTCGTAGCACTTCTCCGTGCATAAGTCAGCTATTATCCTTTCAGAATTATAATTACCTATTTCATATTATAGAATTAAAATAAACGTCATCACGGGTGCCGTTTTAGGTTCCCGAGAACTGCATAATATTTGTTTCCAGGGTCTCCAGTTCCCTTCGACCTTGTTTCGTTAACGTTTTCGTTGGATCAATTGCTAGATCATTTAGGTATCATTGGGGATCACCAAAGAAGCAACTTTCCATGGGTACATAAATGCGTATGAGGTGCGGAAATGAGTCATATTATAAATCCACATTCAAGAATGAAAATTCCATACAAAACTTTACGCAATAAAGTTGGTCGTGTGTTCTCATAGATCCATTTAAACCAATACAGTTTACTCTTTTGTGTGTCTAGGGATATCTGTGTCTTATTATATCTGCCTACCACTCCAGGGAAAAGACACGATGGTATGCATGGACTTTTATTCCACCGCCTCCGCCACCACTGCCGCATCGCCTCAGCCGTGCGCTGACACGGAAACTGCGCTGACGAAATTATATGTATTACGTTTCCTTTTGGCGAGGAAAACTGCGCAATAGCGTGCGAGGCGACGCAAAATGCAATTCTTACCTGCACGGTGTCGTTTAGAATGCAGGTGAAAACTGGAACGACTGTCCTCGTTGAGATAAATATTTACACTTTGGTACTGAGCTACATATCACTCACATTTTGATGTCGTCCGTGAATCAAGAAGTCAAGAATGTAGAATATTAACAACTGTGCGTGACTGAGCAGGAGCATGTATGAATTAAGCAGGAGGCATTGACGGCGGGAAAACTCGGAGAATAATAATTATCATGGATGGTTACATATCTTTCTAAGTATGTGATACGAATATTTATTCGTAGAACTATTAATTCACTTGTGTCATGCATGCAGCCGTATTCAGAGTTTTCCTAAGTAGCAAATAGTGAGGGAGAGAATAAAGCTGTAAAACCGGTCAAGTGCGAGTCGGACTCAATCAAAATTTTGTTTAATTTGAATATTATATTATTTAAGTAGTAATTAAGGAAGTACGTATAACCACAGATGTTGACGAGACGTTATCAAACGACATCAACATTGAAGCATTGGGATCCGATTTTAAAAAAATCAGAAAACCTTTTTGATCTGGACATTCGTCAGAAGCAGTATGAAAAAAAATCTGAAAACAATGCTGTATATGCCATTGGATAACCCGATGGATAACTTCAAATAAATGAGATTAAGGTAATGCAGTATCTATTACAATACATACAATTATGGATTATATAGAGTTTTATTATGGATTCGTCATGGATGGCTAATACCATACCTGACGGAATATTAGCTCAACACACCTCATTCCCCCAGAAATTAGGGACCATGCCAAGACTCCTAGCATTTTTTATGCAATGCGGCTATTCCATCTTGTATAGTTATTTAGCGCTGAACGTATTACTTTATACCGTTACGGCTATAATATTCATAGAGTAATTCGATGGATGTAATATTATCTCGTTAATAAAATTACATCAAACTCCAATCACCTCCAACGTAAATGTTTGCACCAATGCAGGCAAAACCTTTACAAATTGTCAATTGTTATCGCTTGTTTCGCTCGTCTCGGCTGCGCGGCGGAGGCGGTGCGGTATGGTGCGGTGGTGACAGGGACGGACGCGAGATAAGGTACCATAGATTCGCCCATCGTGCCGCGGTGTCGCGTCGCTGATGTACGACGCGTGTGGGTGGACTATTTAGGTGAAACCGTGTGTCACGTGCGGAGGTGTGGGCTGTTGTGCTGCGCAACGAAACGGAGATGAATAAGGGAAGTTCGTGTGGTGTGGGCTCCATTCGCGTCAACACTGTGTGTGTCTCTACACATTGTAGAGTAAGAGTTCTGTCATGGTACGGTCGCATTCAAAAGTCCATACACAGTGGAAACCTCGCCACCGCGCGCGAATGTGCTCTAACAATGCTTTCGTCAAGTCAGTTCACACCCACACAAACCCTCCAATACGTCTGTGGCTATGTTTGCATGTGGCATGCACGATTAGGTTGGGTTGGTAGTTTTTGAAATTTGGAGATAGCGGGACTCATTCAGGCTACAGAGGAGTGTTAAAAAAAATCTTGGAATGACTCATCGCTGGTACGACAGCTTCAATTTCCGCTCTTGATTCTTCTTTGACTGATAAATACTGATTGAGAAATACTTTGGAAACCGTAAGATGCATATGAGGTAGGCATGAAAAAAAAGTCGTCATTTGACGAATCGGGTGAACCCCAGCGATATAAATGTTTAAACATGATAAAAACGAAAATGGTTACGAGTTTCCATTCAAATAGTGGTCAAGATCTATTTATATTTTCATAACGAGCAGAATATTGTTAGTTCCGACATTATTTTCTATCATATGAAGCAGGAATGCAATGGGTCCAATAGCGCCGAAGACATGCAACCATTGCATGCATCGCTAAGATTGTCTTTTTGGGCCTACCATTCGCACCGTTTATACGAAAACATTATTGATTTCATATTTCCAAGAAGCCTCTATTTTTTCACCGTACGGAGCAATACAGTAAAGATAAATGATGATGGGATATCTCGCCTGCTCGAGGCCAACTTCTTCACGAAATAAAAGATCAGGTTCAGTTGTGTGGTTATGCTCTCTCAGTAACTAGCATGTATACACCACGCGTTGGCCTTGCCGCGTTAGCTGTGCGGGCGGCGCGGCGTGGTATGTACCTTTGTACACTCATTGCCTTAGTACATATGCTCCAAACATTTTCAACTGTAACTTAAAATTTTGTTTTTGTACAATTCTACCGGTTGGCGTACACGCTTTGCTAGCATTCGCGGCTTCTGAAAGCGGAGCGGGATTTTTTAAGGTGATGAGTGTATATCGACTGTGAGTGTACCTGTGTTTGCGGAAAGATGAGTGCCGTGTCTGCTAAATGGTCGGTGGTTGCCGCCAGCGATGAACAGGACAAATATAACTCGTGTGCGTCATTTTGGTGCATCACATCCAGACTGTTATGTACATATTGAGCAAATGTAGTGAAATAAACAGTTTCCGAATGTCTCGCATTCGATACTCGATTTCGGATTATTTTGTAATTAACTCAATTAATTTGACTTCATAAAAAAAACATTTATAAAAGCCCTTTGTTATAAAAGTTCTTTGCGTTTTTTGGAGAGAAAATACTAAAGAGTAAGAGGTAAAGTAAGTAATTAATTTGAGAATTACCTTATAGAAGCAGGATCCGACGAACGTCCAGATTAACAACGTTTTGCTGAAAATTTTCAAAATCTGAAAACAAAACAATAACGTTCTCAGAAACCGCACGCCGCCGCCACGTGTGTTCACTTCGCCCATGAAGGATGTGACCTTTTACAGCAAGATCGTCGAGCCTCTAGCCGTAAGTATGCGAGCTTACTCGGCTGTCTATCGCCTACTTTATAAGTCCTTTATCGAAGCCAATCTCTGTACCCGAAGTCTCAGTTGTCACCTAAATTGGCGTTTACGGCAAACCGATCGACTGGCGTTTTCAAATGTATGGAGAAATTGAAGAGCGCGCGCAGTGGGCGTTAATCGAACTAACATTTGCGAGTCCGAGCTTGATTTGATAGCTTACTCAACGTTGCCGTAAATACGTCGACGTTGCCGTTTACGTCGACTCGGCGTTTTCATACAAATCGAAAGTCCGAGTTTGACTTTGACAGCTTGAAGAAGTAAAACCAAAGAATATCTAGTTAAAACTTGTATGGAGTTTTTACGGAAAACGCCAGTCGATCGGTTTGCCGTAAACGCCAATTTAGGTGAGAACTCAGACTGACCAAGTTGAATAGTGCGGTCACCGCTGAGCTAATTAACTATATGTACCTGCGTGAAATGCTACTGACACTGTCCTACTTCTGTACAGTACCTCCAAGTATATAGCCTATCGTGACGAGTTTTTGTCAAATATAAGTTAGTCAAATGGCATCGTTTATCCTTCCTTCTTCCTCCGCATGTCATGGCGTAGCGTCGCGTTTCCAGTAACCTTCTGGGCCACTTGCTTCACATTAGTCAGCATGCGGATAATCCTATTAAGTGTACGAACCGTTTGACACACAACAACACTTCTTTGTTTAAGCGTGGTATTGTTGGTGACCCTGTCTGTAGTATGTGTAATATTCACGTATTATGTTGTCAAGTATTATCCATGAACCAACAGCCTGCAATGGCCTCACTGGCACCTTAGCCTTATTCTCAATTCACACTGCACAGCTGTAACCTAACCTAGCAAAATACCTACAATTGAAAAAAGGGTGACATGCTTAATCCCAAGTTAATGTAAAAAACCGGGTCTTATTCACCCTAAATTACCTAAGAGGTGAGTAGTGCGCTCACATTTAAGAAATGACTTTAACGCGTACGAAGCCTAATTAGTAAATTATTAAACAAAGTTCTTAAATATTTGAATTGCTCGATGTCGCATAACTATATTTCCTTTGAGATTTCACGTCTATTCAGGACCGCTTAGAAATTGTAACCTCTTAAACCAATCTAGTATCAATTCACCAAGATCTTGAATTGTTTTCGCAGGTTCTCCATATTCATTTTGATCCGGGTCAGAAACGAGATCGGTTTCTTTGTCGAGTTGTTTGGCGAGTCAGCTCGCACAATGTGGGTATGTGTAAAATTCGTTCGGGCGGGACGTGAACTATTTATCAAGTGCAATATTGGGCGGTCGGCGGAGCGGAGGCGGCGTCGCACGCCAACTGTGCCGCTCGATTTGGACGTGACTCTATTTCTGTCACACGACCGATTTACGGAACACTTGTCGGTGATAGCGGGCTGTACGCTGTGATTTCTACACCGAAAGCCTAGAACACCTTTTTGTGGTACTTCTGTGCCGGGTGGAAGTATGCGTAGTGCAAAGGCGTAGTGCCTCTGTCCTCAACACAACCGACCAGTCAATACAAGATCACGCTAACCGCTTTTTGACACCCTACAGGCGGTATGAGTATGATTGTAAGAGTGACATCGTGTGGTCTAATGTCGTAGGCCATAAACGTGGGCTTATCAGGCCCCCCTTATAGGCCCTAAAATAACTCTACATGAACACATAATGATTATATTTGTGGAGGAGCAGTACCGATGCCAGCTGACCAAGAAATAATGTTTTTCTTGTTGCATCGAATACCTTTGATTGCTTAAAACTCGGCCCCCATGCTTATAAACAAGTCGGGTCTCATTGACAGATAACAATCGGTACCAAAAGTCCATGCAAAGTGAATTTGACCTTTTTCTATAGCTGCTTTCGGCTTACAAATACATGTCGTACATTTCGTGTACGTGGACATGTCGGCATCTTTAAAAAATATTTTGACTTCCAAAAGTGTCGCAAGCCGCACATGTAGGTAATGCATGTAATGCGTAACCAGACATGCACGCACGTCCGAAACGTGATCGGCTTGCAAACGTTTGCAAAGTCGACGCATCCGATATCTTTTTGTTGCCAACTTAAATTTTATTATCGTGTTTAACATGATTTAAGGTGTCCCTTCCCGGCGGGACTAACTCATTCGCGGGCACGGTACATAACTATGCTATTGCGCTCTGGGACCTTCTCTGTTTCCAAGAAAAAGACAGGCTCCGTTATGAGGAGGAAGCAACATGTCCACAAAGCAGACAATGCACATCGTGTTTGATTTGGTAAGATTTACGAAATGTTTTATTACAAGATGACGTATAGCTAAAAGTAAACCACGACCGCTGTAGTAAAAAATCTAACAAAAACTTAATTGATTATAAATTTTCATGAAACAAGCTATGTCTGATGACTAATCTTTTTAATATGTATAAATTTTATTGTCGAGTAATCCACCGCCAAATTTATTGTATAAAACGCGCGAAAAATTCAAACTTTCGGACCTTATAACTTAGACACCAAACACAATTCTACAATGCCAATGGTCATCAGACATCTACTTCAATCAAATAAAGCTATTTTCAGCAACATTTTCCATCTCTGATAAGAAATTTAGGCGTGATCTTCTTTCCCCATTTGTATGGGGAGGTGAGCGGGAAGGCCCACCTTAAGTTTTTTTTTTTTTTTTTTTTATGTGACGACATGGATGGCTAATACCACAAGTTCTGTCATGGTATTAGCCCAACACACCACATGGGAACTAGGTGCCATGCCAGGACCTTCCTTATATTGCACGGCTACATTGAACTGGATGGAAAACACGGACAATTTTCATTGCCGCTTCGACCATCGTTCATCCAATGCGATGGTACCAACCCGGGCGGGATAAACCCTACCACCTAGTAAGTAAGGAAGGGGACCTACAGCTTAACGTGGAATCCGAACCACGGCCAGCCTCTCTCAACGGTCGAATGGTCACCCATCCAAGACCAGACCGGACCCAGCGTTGCTTAACTTCGGAGAGCGATCGCCGAAGTGTCGCGCCACTGGGCCACCGAGGCTGATAACGTAACAAATATTATAAATTTTATTTTTACAAAGGTCACAGGAAATGCGTGTTCAATTGTGTCCTGTTATAGCGTTAAAAACGATAGCTAATCTCCAGTCTTTGTATTATATTGTTTCTGTTTACACCGTGTCGCCTAATATTGTAATTTGTGCCGGATTCTGTTGCTATTTCCTTGATGTCAGGGCTATTCTCCGGCAATTACCTATGATTGAAACTAATTCATTAGATCCATTAAAATAAGCAGGTTTGAAACTGTACATTTTTTTTACTACTTATGATTTCACAGCGTTACAATGACAACATGGCATTACGTAATAGAACATCTGTATGAGGATCAGTAATAGCTTCCACCTACGCTGCTCTACCAATAAACAGGTCAAATACTCATTAGACAATTCCTGTTTTCAGGGCAATGAGATTAAATTGATCAATAAACGACCTATCGTTAGCGGTCGATGAGTGTGGTTACGATAAGTTTACAGCTTTTTTTGTTTTGATGTCTAACCATCAATAAAAAACTTGGTATTTTGTTATTTAGTTCCGTTGGCATCGCCTGAACCATCAGTGTGTTTCTGAGCCTTCAAATCTCGCTTCACATCAATATATTTGTGACGTAAATGATTTAGTGTTGTTTGAATACCAGACGTTTCACTTAATTAAATATATTGATTTTTCATGAAGTTCGAAAATATTGTAATGGTAATCAAAGTAGAATTACTAAATAAATAATAAAACGGCGTATAACGTAATTGAATATATGATTTCAGACCTTTCTTGGTCCTCAGTGCGATAACGAAGCGCGAAATGAGGTGTAGGTGCAGCAATTACCCCAAATCGCACCGCGTCGGAATATTTTTCCAAAATTATTCTACGAAACATTTTGGAACATTACAAAACTACGAATCATAAAAATCAGAACTGGTTTCATTGTCAGGTAGGTACATAGAGTTTTCGACATTCCCAAAGTTAATGACATTTTCGCCAACTCGTAAATGAAATATTATTGCAAGAATACGACAATGATTGACGTGCTCACTCGCTAACCGCGTGCGGTGTTTCGGCGCGCGCGAGTACGCGAGGCGGTTATGGCTTGCGACTTTGAAGGTGTCGAATTTTTTCTTCTATTTTTTCCCACGCGGCATTGTGGCTGCCCTTGAAAGCTGCCAGTGTTGCCAGACTCTTTCGTTCATTCGCAACTGCTAATAGAAGTGACTCACTCCGATGTGCACAAAGATGAACTCGCACCGGTGCTGCTCCACAAGACTTGCTAATGCAGCTACTAATTATTTTTGTGTTTCTCCTTTCTTCTTATTATGGGGACGCATTATAAAGTCAATAAACCACAATGTCCAAAACATCATAAGCGTTTACGGATGTTTTCAATTAGGCTAGGTCAGGCTAGGTTACATTATATGCATTTTATACTTCTTGCTTACTTCTTACTTTCTTATACTTACTTTTGGATGTTCTGGGTTTTGGACCTTATGCTTTTTGGACTTTATGAAGGCACCTCCTTATTATTACTTTATCTTCATTGTCACTGGGTACCATATCTATATCACTAACGCTTTGCTTTTGTCTGTCGGTCTTCCTTTCTGTCTGTTCGCTTAGAACTTAAGAAACACTTACCTGCTTGTGTGTGCGTATAGTTTTATTTTTCTGATCAGTTGTTATAGGATGCTTACCGGGATGCTAAATTACCTGAGGGGTGCCAGAGGGGAAAAGAAAAAGAAAAAAGAAGCAAAGCATAGTACTTTAATGCTGGCATGTGTGTACTAGTTTAATATGCAAACAAAAACTATGGCTTGTTCGAAGATCTGCATTGTTATTATTTTCTTTAGCACGTGGGAACTAGTGAATACGGCATGTTTTTTGTTTTTATTTTATGAATATTCAGTTTTCGACTAAAAGGCAAACTTGGGGGAATAATTCCAAATCTTTAAGAGACTAAACCTCACCCAGCCGTGCAGCGTGAGAACACAATCCGGCTCCTCAGCAACGACGCTATAACATTACCCGTGCTCCGACGAGCGCCGATTAAGAGCAAACATTGTCCTATTATTAGTCCAATCTATTATTTTACACAATAAATCCATCCCATTCAAGTACGGTGAGATCGTATAGTATTAATACCAGTTTATGTCGTCGCCGCTTTAGCCGGTCGGTTCATTGTATTTGGGTGCCAGAAAAAACATTTCGTCCGTGTGACTGCGACGTGAGCGCTGGCGTGTGAGAACTCTTCTGATATTTGATGCGCCTCGCGGTTTGATGTTTTGTTGTCTGCGTGTAGCGTTGTATTTTTTGGGTGGTGCTTAGCAGTAAACTATCCGAATTGTCACATTAACTCTATTGTCTGGTTAAAATGTGTACTATGTATAAGAGATAGACCAAAGTATACACTTCCGGTTCGGCTAGCTGTAATTATTGGTGGGGTTGATTTGTATAGTTGAATAATAGTCGTTGTTAACTATGATTTTATTCATGGTCTGCCTAATCATTCAAATTAAAATAATGTATTGCTTAGTTTAGGAGTAACCATGAATACGTATGCACATACCTGAAGCCAATGGGCTGATTTGGCCAGGTTCCCAGTACCAAATAGTAATACCAATTAAACTGGGAATTTCCTTTCCAATAGAGTTCACTGGTCTAACATTTTCCCCATTACTATTACAATTTTAAAGCATGAAGGTACGTTGGTTTGACATTTCGGCTTGTTTGAATCCGTTTTAGGTGCGAAATGATTTTGAAACCGATATGCGGGCCCCTACGTGAACCGATTAGGTTGAGGTTAAAAAAGAAGATGCGGGGGCGTAGCGAACACATTTTACCCTGCCATCTAGTAAGGGGAACCTATAGTTTTACGTGGAATTTGAAACACGAGCCACAAATCCCTCAGTCGCCTCTTACCACAAGCACGGGAATAAATTCAGTGGAATCACTTGTATTTTTTATGAGTGCCGGAATCCACAGAGCACAAACAAAGTGCACAGCACAACCTCCTAAGACCATGTGTTTAGTACATTTTCCTCCGGGACCTCAATGGAAGCCGGTTTGTTGCAGCGTGTCGCCCGCGGGCCCGCTGACCCTAAATCTCTTTTATTACTATTTGTACATGCCTCGGCCCTTGCTTAATTGCTGAGTTATGAGTTCGTGCCTAAGCGATAAACTCGAACTACTACCAGGGGCTAAGCGTGCGTGTACTGTTACGTAGTAGTCCGCACACAAAAAAGACTAAAGTAACTAAAGCCTAGCGTCGATTAGGTGCGCAGAATCGTATCGAATCGAAAAAATCTCCTTCCTACGTACGTACACTTAGTAACTGAGTTAATTTGCGCCGCGCCTAGCCGAGCCGAATTAAATCGGCATCGTTTGTCAAGTGATTTTTTGCGGCGATGGGTCTCGACTTGACTCGGCGCCGCTTGTCGACGCTGTGTTAGCACAATTTTTTTTTAATTTGACCTGGCATGTCCGCGCATCGATGAACTTGTTCACGAGAACATTGCATCATGCATTATAATAATATTTCAACGTGAATTTGAATATGATCATTAAGAGCTACTAGCTATCGGGAAAATAGGATTAAGGCGCTAGGACTAGCCAACTACTCGCGCCATACAAATGCAGATTATAACAAATGTAATAATATGTAGTGAAACGCTTCAGCAAATCCAAATAGAACTCCAGACTGATAATGGATTGTTAATATTTTTTTATTCCATCTTTATTTAAATAATAATAAAAATAAAAAAGTTGATTTTTCTCATTAGAAATCTGAAAGTAATTCGATTTCTAGATATAAGCAAAAACAGCATATATGCATAAACAAAAAAATCCCATTTGCTTTTAGATTTCTACATTTAGTCAAAAAATATCGGAAATGGACACCGTTTCCGCAATGTATTTTGTATAGAAAAAGGAAACATACATGAACGAAAATAATTCGATTCCTAGACAAGGAATCATATATTGTAAGAATGACACTTATAATCGTCAGACTTAGTTAGTTAACTTGGGGTGCCTCGTCTAACTTTGCGATTTGGCTAGTACCAGGCCCTTAATACAATGGAGTGAATAATTAAAATGACTGTGAGGGACATTATACAGACTTAAAATACCGAATGGGTCTTAGAGACAACCGTTAAGGGAGCGTAGCACCCATCACAGCATCATTAAAGTGAAGTGAAACCATAATATAACAGCCCAAGGTTTACATGAAAATAGCAGACAGATGTCTGCTATTCCGTATCCACACATATGAGAAATCACCAACCATAAATAGACCGCCAATTTTCTTTAATGTTTGATGATATTCTATTTTATCAATTCTGATTATCTTGAAAACATAATCTTACGTTTCACTCAGTAATTCTTGTAAAAAAAGTGGTGTATCTTAAAATGTATGTGTATCTGAAATGACGACATATGTGGTTTTATCGGCTTCAGGAAGTGGATATTTATCGTTTCACGTTCCTTCGCTAAGATAAAGTATTAGATCCCATAATGGCCCAACATGACTTTCGATAGGAAACTGATGGAGGGGCCGTGCAGAATCGAAATTTAAGACAAATTTTCTTTGTGCCGTCTGTGTATTGATGGTCTCTCTCATCAGTCTCAAAGTCATCAATCTCTCATTTGATCCAGCGCAGATTAATAGACCTGCGCATTGATTGTCGAATTGGGGTTGAAAGTACAGTCGTTACTTATCAAATGTATACACTGGAAAGAGAAGGAATTTCTAAGTCCCTTTTACTCTATGGTTGACGTCAGCATGTCAGAAAGAGATCTCAAATTTGTCTCTATTTCCGGTGTATAGATTTCAGACGAAACGACTGTACACGTTGTCAGCGTAGACAGGTGTAAAGTCGGACGACGACGAATGCGGCGGCGCGGTGTGGCAACCCTGCGGTACCGGTGCCCCGTACGATTGCACCAGGCACCTCAGCCGGACGAGTCGTACTTTACGCGCAGCACCGCAGCGCAGCCGCCGCCTCAGAAAATGAGTATAAATACATTTTCTTATTGCCACATTGCCAATTCGTATGGTAGTTTTGTGCCATTTTGTACCGTTCTTGTCTTTCTCTTGTACATATTCAGTGCCGACAGAAGTTATATTTTATGAATTCACATTTATTTCGTTTTATGTAAACGAAATTTTAACGTGAACGTTATCGCAACCGTAGCGCAACATGCCAGTAAAAACAGATCCATAGAAGCTATTAGCCAGAACTCCAACAAATAGACGGCACTGATCGATCAGCCCATGCAAAATAATTTGCTATCAAAATATCCTAGACAAGTACTTAAATCAATATAACAGCAACAGTGCCGGTGGATCTGATGGTCTGGCCCACATTTTCATCTCCACAGATAGGTATTTTACGTCACTTTGCTTATAGTTTGTTTTCAGTAAGTATTTACTATTTCACTACAGTTCACAGACTGCATAGGAGCTACTAGTGTAGACAATGCTCTCGATCTAAGCTCTAAATAATGCTAGCAGCATCTCTAATGTTTTTGTGCTACCTCGATATAGAAGTACAGTCGTTACTTATCAAATGTATACACTGGAAAGAGAAGGAATTTCTAAGTCCCTTTTACTCTATGGTTGACGTCAGCATGTCAGAAAGAGATCTCTAATTTGTCTCTATTTCCGGTGTATAGATTTCAGACGAAACGACTGTACTCGGAAACAGGGCAGTGGGTGGGTGCCTGATAGTCGAGTGGCCTTGTTTCTCATGGGTTCAATCCCCGGCCCAAGCTCTTCCATGGTTCGGAATGCATGTACAACTTCTCTCCGTCACCTACTTGGTGGTAAGGTTAATCCCGCCCGGGGTGGTGCCATCGCATTGAATGAATCGAAGCGATAATGATAAAATTGTTCGTGTTTTCATCCAGTTCAACGTGCCGTGCTTATTTATTTTATTTTATTTTATTTATTTATTTATAGGTTCACAAACAGAGTAGTACACAGGATACACTGAGAATCACAAGCGGCATTTTAAAAAATGTGCACACTCCACTGGTAAAGGAGGGTCCCGCTTATAAAGGAGGGTCCCGGTATGGCCCCTAATTCCGTCGAGAATGCGTCGTGTTGGATTTATATCATGACTGTAGGTGTGGTATAGCCACGGAGGATAGAGGTGGGTATAGCCATCCAAGTCCAATTACAATAAAAAAAATTCGCTCGCTCAACAAATGCAATCGCGTGCAATATTCATGCGATTGCATTTATGCGATGATGCGATTGACCTGACTTCGATCCAATAAGACCGGGATTCACGACTGCTTTTATCAAACGATGGACTTGCAGTACTGCGGAAAGAATGACGAATTGTCATTCCTTCTTTTTTTGTGTGATACCTGTCATGCTTTTTTACTGTTATTAGTATACTGAGTATACTCAGTATTACAACATGAAGTATGGTGTAACAGTATAACGGAAACATTTGAGACGTACATATGACATGCCATAGTAAAGGCGGTCGTTTCTGCCATGCAGGGGCATGACTGAGGCTGTTTCTGAAAATTCTTAATTTGAAAAGCAGGAACTAAGGAAATACTGATTTCTCACTAAGCTTTCACGGAATAGTGAAATGAAATTGTAAATGGTCTCAATACATAAAAATTACAATTTCCTTTTTAAATTCGTGACACTCCCTCTCAATCGCGACGGCTCTGCCGCAAATTACAATACACTTACAATATCCCGAATATTTAGTAAACGAGTGCGTTGTCACGTCTCCACTCAAGGCAATCCTCAAGTTGCGCTCTTCGAAATATAATCCCCTGAAAAAAGTTGAACAGCCCCCACTGAATGCGAGCCCGGCGCGGCGGTGGCGGAGGGACGTGCCCGCAATGCTGACGGTGTGCCAAGTGCAGGCAATACACGTTCATGTTTACCGTCCAATTTTCAGCGAACTTGACGCTAGATCCGGTTTATACATAATGTAATGTTTCTCCGTTTGCATGACGCCTGCCAGCTGAGGCCAAAACGTTTCCAGTGACGGAAGACGACGCATCAGCCATCGTAGAAATATTAATTGTAATGACGAAAGCAGGAAAAATAAAACATCGCAATGAGTCGTGTAAAATATACATTTGGTCAAAGAATTCAGTATTACCGGAATACACCCAAAGATTATCGTAGTCATATACGATTTAATGAATTTATTTTAAACTCCTATGGTTGGCAACTGAAATCTGAATCTGCTTTCGACAAGACACTGATACCGGTCGCCTGCAAGTTTGTTAAGGTGGCCCTTCTCGGCGGGACTAACTAATTTTCGGGGGGTTTAATCTTTGTTTCAAAGAAAAAGACAGGCTCCGTGATTAGGAGGATACAACATGTCCACAAAGCGGACAGTGCGCACAGTGTTTCATAGGATTTACGATCATTTTAGTTACAAAACGACTTATAGCTTAAAGCAAACCACGACCGCTGTAGTCAAAAAACGAACAAAAACCAAATTGATTATACATAAGATAATGATATATAAGATATATAATCTTTTTATGATGTTTTTATTTAATCGTTGAGTATTCCACTTCCAAAGTTATTGTTTAAAACGCGCGAAAAAAAAACTAACGGACCTTATTTAGCTTAGCTAATTATAAGCTAACTTGAGATTTTGGATCTCTGAAAGAAATATGGGCATGATCTTCTTTCCACGTTTGTATGGGAAGTTGAGCGGGAAGGCCCACCTTAAGTTGGCAGAATCGAAATTCCATCAAGTCACGCAAACCACACACGGTCGAGTTTACTGGAAGCAGCCTCAAGTCCTCTGCAAACTGGACGGTAAACTTGATCGTGTATGGCCAGCTCTATAGAAGTCCATTGTATAACCGTCCGATCACATTCATTACGCCCGAGGCTCATTTGGGCGCTGTCTCTTGATATAGACACGTGATGAACCTGAAGCAGCTCGGAGATGAGGGAATGTCAATTCTCGTCCTCGCTCTACAATGACGGCTGGACAGCAAATCTATACGACTACTTTACAATATTATTTTACGTTTACGGATAAACAGTGTTCGGCTTACTTACTTAGCTCGACGTTTCGTCCACCACGCTGTGGACATCATCAGGATTCGCGACGCGACCTGGAGGACCTCTGACGCTTCGTCCAGTCAGATGTCAACTGCAGGTCGTCGGCTGCGCAGATTGTAGCTGTGGGTAGATTCAGCCGCAGATGAGGGTAGTGACCAAGAATTCCGTTCGGCAATTTAAGTCATCCGTGCAAACTATGCTCACGGTGTCACTTTGCATCAGGGTTGGCGGCTGGTGTCTTGTGTTGCCATATTTCGCCAGTAACGGAGACCAAGACGCTGACAGCTTCATACTATCGTCTCTGTTAAAGTTTATCCGTAAACGTAAAATATTATAATATGTCGAAAAACAGTGAAAATCTAAACAAACATACTTTACAGTATGTATTTACGACGCACGAATTCTAAATGTGGGTCCAAAGTAAACTCCAGTAAAGATTAATCTACCACCGGGCAGCAGAGGGGCCGGTTTATTCATGTGTAGATCCCATTAGGGTAGTATATTGAAGCGTTATCGGATTTTCGTATATTTTTTATCGATATAACCTAAAATCGTTATCAAAATGTATTTCCCAATCTATTGTTTATGGAAGCCCGTAACAATTTATCTAACTTTCATCTGACTAAAGATTTTAGAAATTCAAATATCTCTGCATCTGACAACACAATTAACGCCAACACGAACGTTATTTTAATAACAACTTTTTGGCCAAAACAAGGTCCGCAGCTTGACGATTGCGATCTGTTGATGGTGTGGGAATCGTTATATCACCCATTGTTAGTTATGCAATCGGTGATCTGTTTGTCGGTTCCCAGTCGGACTGAAGTCGCGAGCCAAATAAATAAGAAAACCATCTAATAATCTACTCGTGAGCTACCACGTGCATTTTGCAATGAGCCACCAGGCCACCACAATTTTTCCGTACATTCCCAATTCTCGTACAGTGGTAGTATTTGACGGTCTGCCAGAAACGAGGAATCCGTTAAGAAACACTCCACCGAACTATCGTGTGATCTTCCCGACCTTGTCGCGACCGCACTTTTGAAAGGCCTTCTTAAAATAAAACGAATTCGTTCCGACCGTAATATCGCATAAAAAAACTTGCCCCATTTACAAAGAAAGTCGGGATGAAGTCCGGCGATAAAGTTCGCGCGAGAATGACAACGCGTCTCGTTGTCGGGGAGCCGCCCGGCGCGGCCCGCAGGCTCACTGGGGCTCGTAAAATTAAAGTGTGCTCAAGATTTACCGCCGAGTTAGTCCCCGGAGGAAAATAATTAGGTAACAATTTCCCAGACGCGCCGGCGAGATAGGCGCCGACATCACAATGCAGAAGGCTCGCCGTTCGCTCGCGGAGAAACCGCGTTGCGCAACGTAATGGACTATTTGTTTAGATTGCTCCCGGCCCGATAGACACCGATCTGCTTTCTGAATGACAAACCATAAATAACATAACCTGGCTTAGCGGGGGCTCAACTCGCGCTGCCGTAGAGGTGCGCGCCCCGAATAGAGTCACCACGTCTCATCGGGCGTCGCCTCCGCGCCGCTAAATTGTGATTTGGAGCTCTCGCGGCAATGAAGACAAAAGTAATTTATTTTTATTCAAAATTATCCAACTCGTGTCATAACGTATAAATATTCTGAAGAGAACGCTCTAAATAGTCTACTTTATGCCTCAAATTTGAGTGGGTGCCATGTTTACAATCGCGTTACGTGCATACTATCACTTCAGTAATATCAACATGAATCAACATAATTTGGTTTCTATACTCGTATGAAATATGTTCATATTAATTTCCTAGGCATGTACATTTCATGGACTACATCATTGTGAAAAAATTCGCGAGGAGTGGTGGGACTCCCGACAGAAGCGAAGTTTTAACGCATTTTTCAGATTTTTATCATTATTTATCCCACGTTACGCCATAGAATAAGTAAGATACGCTTTCAAAATAATCAATAATCTAGGACTAGACCACTTTGCAGTGAGCATCGAACTTGATGATAGGATGAATATGCGGAAGGTGGAGCCTGGAACGTAAATATCGACAGTAATAAAGGGTAGTTTCCGAACAACCTCAGTCGTAGGCTTAAGTGTATTGCTGTTGCAATTGCGTCCCAAATAGCAGAGTCGTTACAATGTTAAACTAAGATAGACCACGCAGACGCAGTGCTAGAAAGAAAAGGCGTGTATTTTCATTGTACGGCGGGAGTAACAAACGGTAATGGCTTCTTGGAAGCGGCACAACGAAACAGGATCCGCTGTTAGTACGGGGGGCACGCGCCCCGTACTAACAGCGGATCCGCACTAACGAGTATCGCAGTCGCTCGCCCACCCAAATACGAATTCGTTCATCATCATAACATTACAGGAACAGGAGCTATTCAAGATGAAAACGATTGTACTCAGCGACGTAGTTTGTGTCTATTGGACACTTTGCCCGACGATCTTCGCCTTCCTCTACGGAGGTCAGATGACTTTATTGTAGCGCTCGGATATTCTCCTCACAAAAAAATGTTATCTCAAGTGTACCTGCGATTCTCGACTACACCTTTTTTGATAGAGACGTAAAAAATGACACAAATCAAATCCGAGACAAGGCCGTCCCGAGCGAACGATTCTTGGGATTTATGCCAGTCATGTTTTGCTCGGATGGCACTTTTATTGCCTAGGAGACAATACAGTAAAACAACGGTTGGATTTTGCTCAGAATGTTCCCTTACTCATAGATTTGAGCATTTTCGACATTCTGCTCTCGACACGAATTTAGCTTTGTTAATATTACCACAACCGCTGTCAGATATTAGGCCAGCACACCTCATGGAAACTAGGTGATATTCCAGGAGCTTCCCTATATTGCACGGTTACATTAAACTGGATGGAAAACACGTACAATTTTATTTGTCGCTTCGACCATCGTCCATACATGCGATGATCAATCCAGGCACCTAGTAAGTAAGGAAGGGGACCAATCCCATACAAACAAATCACAAATCCCTGAGTCGCCTCTTACGAAATGCGAGGGAATAGAATCAGTGGGACCATTTGAATTGTTTTTAATTGCCGAAACCATTGCCATGCAAAATAACTTGCAATCAATAACGTCTCAATGTATGCCTAAAGCACCCTAAAGTGCTGAGAAATACTTCTGTGTCTGTGATTGGCCTCAATCCATTAAACATCTAACGGGATCGTCGAGTAGGAGGCATACGTGACGACAGTCATTAAGTCTCGATCGTTTAGGAACCTATTGTGTGTTAAACAGGCGAAGTGTCGTACCTCTTTTGTGCAGTGTAGCATAGGTAGATACTTTCGCAAATGAATGAATTCAAGAATACCAAAGACTTTTCTGATGAAGAAGAGAGGAGATACTTTTAAGGTGGCCCATCCCGCTCAACTCCCCATACAAACGGGGAAAGAAGATCACGCCCATATTTCGTGTCAGAGATCACAAATTTTGCTCAAAATAGCTTTATTTGATCGAACTAGATGTCAGATGACCGTTGGCATTGTAAAATTGTGTTTGGTTTCTAAGTTATAAGGTCCGAAAGTTCGAATTTTTCGCGCGTTTTATACAATAACTTTGGAGGTGGATTACGCAATGAAAAAGTAAGAACATCTTAAAAAGATTAGTCATCAGACATAGCTTATTCAAGATTTATAATCTATTTGGTTTTCGTTAGATTTTTTACTTCAGCGGTCGTGGTTTACTTTTAGCTATAAGTCGTTTTGAAATTAAAATTTTCGTAAATCTTACCAAATCATACACTATGCACATCGTCTTTTTTGTGGACATGTTGCATCTTCCTCATCACGGAGCCTGTCTTATTCTTTGAAACAGAGAAGGTCCCAGAGCGCAACAGCACGGTTTTGTACCGTGCCCGCGAATGAGTTAGGCCCGCCGGGTTGGGCCGCCTTAAAGTGCAATACATATTGCGTTCTGTGTAATAAAAACATTGTATGGGGAGGGCTTTTCCCGACGGCCTAACTTATTCGCGGGCACGGGGAAAAATCGTGCTACTGCGCTCTGAGCTCTGGAACAGTTTCTGTTTCAAAGAAAAATATAGGCCGGAGTGCACGACGCTTCGTAAAATGTTATCCGTTACTGATTACATTTGACGATGTTGTGACGGCTAATCGCCCATCATATGAAATTGCGTTGCACGTAACATATTTTCGTCAAAGTTAGCTTGCCAGGTTTCAGACCACAAATAGTCCCTCGAAACAATCGGCAAAAATGTTTGCTGTATGGCAACTCTTAGCACCGCCTGAGCTGACATAGTACTGCCCTTCTCTCACAGTACATAAACAGAAAGGGACAGGCACAATTGAAGCACCATCTAGCGTCAACCATTCGTACTAACAAACAAAACAGTTGCTCCTGGAGCCGCGGGGTGGCGCTACTAGCGCCCAATATGTCGGCTTGCTATCAGCTGTTGGTAGCACCACAGATTACATAGATCTGTGGAACCGAGTGGCAGGCTAATAATTATGGAAAACGAAGCATTGCATTCCATTAATGGCGACGTTTGCCTATTATTCAAGGTCCAATAAGACTACAATAATATAAAAATAGTAACTTTTGATACTTTGAATTATAATTTGATCGTGATTTTGACCGTGATCAATGGGTCGGGAGTGTTTACGATTAGCGGTTAACATCAGCGGTCAACGTAATGTGTTAAGTTTCGTGCAACGCAAAATTTGCCTGATCAGGCCTTAATCATACGTTGACGCTGATGTTGACGAGCAAGACGGTACGTGCAACCCGGCCATAGTCTCCGTGATGAGGAGGGTGGAACATGTCCGCAAAGCAGGTAATGCGCATAGTTTTTGATTTGGTTGGATTTAAATAATGTTTAATAACAAAACGACTTATAGCTAAAAGTAAATCACAAACGCTGTAGTAAATAATCGATGATAAATCTTCATGGAACAAGCTAGGCTGGAATACTAAAATTGTAAGACGTTTTTGTTTTATGGTTGAGTAATCCACGTTCAAATTTATTGTATTTAGTGCGCGAAAAATTTGAACTATTGGCTCGTATAACTTTTAAAACACAATTTAACAATGCCAATGGTGATCAAGCATCTTGTTTGATTAAATAAATCTATTTTGAGCATAATTTTCAATCTCCGAGAAGAAATAAGCGCGTGGTCTTCTTTTTGTATGGGGAGTCGAGCGGTAAGAACCACCTTAATTTGTTTAATTATCAATAAGGATCGCTCACTTGAAGACAACGTCTAAATCTCGTTGCCTTCCCAAGGTCAGTCCTGCTCGTGCCCATTAAGTTAAAATATTCAAATACATATTTGTGTTGCTCCGTCCGAGCTCAAACGCCCAACCCCGCTGATGCTCTAAATGTGCGCTATAAATTTGAAAGGGACGATCATTACTCATCGCAAAATGCAATAAAATCCCTAAATTCTAACGAATATACCGACACGCCTCCAGTTTACGATGCTCGACCCACTTTGAGACTTGCACAGAACTGATAAAATAGAAAATTATTTCGAAATCATTCTGTGACTAAGATGATTCAAGGGTGTGGACAGTTTTAGTTGTTTCAGTTTTATTAACTCGAAATGTCTTCTTTGGCATTTATGTTCCAAGTCAAGCTTCATGTTCTACAGTTCGGAATGTTCGTATTATTTTTATGCTTCGACATTAATTTGATCGCTGCAACGCAAAACTATGTTGAAACACAAGGAAGGAATGCATCAAAAACACTGTGTTTACGTAACACTCTGGCAACGCCATGTTATTGTTTTAATAACATACAATAACCACATCAATTGACCAGTTAATTCGAACATTTCGAATAAACTACTCTGGGCTATATGCAATGCTTACTCTGATTCGTCTCTCAAGGCACGAAACAGCAGCATATCAGTCGGGCGCACTACTGTCGCCCGCTCCTCCGCCGACGAAATAATTTTGTAGAGTATTTCTTTATTTTTTCCTGCCAGTTGTTCCACGTTTATAGACGACCGTAATGGTATTACTGGGCCCGTCCCGACTCCTTCCGGCCTCCCTTCCTCTACGAACGCTTGCGTTCTGGCAACACACGTGCGCGGGTGGACGTCTCACGCCCCTGTATTTTGGACGCTTTTATTATTTAATATTATTATAGCTTGACAGTTATGATTAAAGTTAATTGGGGTAATTGCATTCAATCACATTCCAGAAGAAGGCCAAACCTGTGTCAAATAATAAGCAATTTTAGAAAAAAAACGATTGAAATTATTTCCAATAAAAAAAGCTTGTTTGAAATTCTAAACAATCCATAGTAAGTTTCAGATTTGACCCCATGTTGACGAAACTCTGCCATAAACTATGTATGAGTTGATTTTGAAAATTTACTGCCACAAATTGAGTCCTGTCATTTTAGCGATCCTAAAAAAGTATTATTTCTGTTAGCAAACTTTTTTGTGATGTTTCGTGATGTGTATTACTTTTGTGGATTCCTTTTTCCTCGAACTTCTTTTTTCACATAAAATATTCGTTTCAGAATCAAATCGACAACCTTAAAAAAAATATAATTACTCCTTTACCCACATATATTGCTGCATTTAATCGACTTAGCATTAAATGACCTCGCTGACACATTCTTTGGCAAGCATTTAATACACACAATGTTTTATACCACTTCGTGTGCTCTGTATCTACTCCCACACAATTATAAATCATTGGATCCTCTTCCAGATTCAATAAATTCATTCATGCGACTCATAATGTTTGACAAAAATATGTTTGCATCTGAGTTATTATCTCACGCCTAGAAAATACATATCCATCTAGGATATCAGGCAGTGCTGACAAACAACAACATGACAGTGCCGCTCCCACGCAGTAGCAGGCAGTGCTAACTCTGGAAAACTGGGAAAACAGACCGCCGCAAAGGGTTGGCCAGGCGAGCAAATATTTTATATCCTAGTTCATAAATGTCCGTCTCATCGTAGTGCTGCACCCGGCCTTGTCGATACTCTGTGACCGGTTGCACAATTAATTCGTAGGTACTATTTACGAGTGGGATCGCTAATGCTAATTGTTTTGGCATTGGTATTGAGAATGTTCTCAATTCGAATGCAACGCAGTGTCTTGCGTGTAAACTGCATTCATTCTCATAAATATGCTGGCACGCTCTTAGCGATTTCTCTTTTCATTGCGAATAAAAGCACGCAGAGGTTCAGATATATAACTGTAGTGAATTCATAATTTGCATAATTCTTGAAATTAAATTCTAGTTTGTAACTTACACAATGATATTATTAGTGTTTGGGTACCATAAATGATATGTTTAATCAAGTGTCCTTTGACACAGATAAAGGTATACGTTATAATTAAAATTAGAAGGAATTCTGATTATATCTTCGTTTTGGCGGGATAGGACTGCGTGAAGGCGTGAAAAGGTGTATAGTAAAGAACTATATTTGTAGGGTTCCGTACCCAAAGGGTGAAAACGGAACCCTATTATTAAGCCTCCGCTGTCCGTCCGTCCGTCCGTCACAGGGCTGTATCTCAGTAACCGTAACAGATAGACAGCTGAAATTTTCACAGAGTGTGTATTTATTTTTAAGTTAGTTAAGTTAGTTTAATAATTAAAATTATTGGGGGCCATACAAAAAACGTGATTTTTTTTATTAAATCTTTTACAATGGTACGGAACCCTTCGTGTGCGAGTCCGACTCGCACTTTGTCGGTTTTTTAAGTAATAACTTTTTTAAAACTGTTGTGGGTTGAAACTCGATGAAACGAAAAAGCGAAACTAAAAACCGAGACACATACATCTATAGGTTTTAGGCTTTGAGAAAATTAAATAGAATACATTGTACTGTGTTTCCTGAAGGGTATAAGAAGCAACCTCTGTTTGACCTATAAAATCGCTGCCAAAATTCTGGCCTGAAGGTTTCACTTGTACTGTGTGTGAACTGCACACATGTTTTTTTCTTTCGTTTTATCCGATTATTACCCAAAGGCGACAGTACTAAATGACATTGCTTTTCAGTATCGATAGCTGAATGTCGATGTACGTCTGCCGAATGTGTTTCCACGGTACGGCACAGCACTAGGCGAAGCGGATGGCGGAAGGGCCGGCCCTGGGCTGTGTTTGCTAGTGCCGGCGCGGCGGCGGAGATACTGCACGGAATCACAAGTGGGGCTGGAATAAAGAAAGCTCATCGGATCTCGCATCTGGTGTCTGCGGCTTATTGTCCTGGGTTCGCGGCTGCCTCCCCCTCCCCCGCCCGACTCGCCATAACCCAACTTTCTTCATTAGGCAGGGTTAAGGTCTCGGATATCTCGAAGGCTCCCCGAATCCCTTTCGCGGCGTTTCATTTTCGTCTAAAATATGACGTTACCTTTAGGTTATCGGGCGCCGTTATTCGATCCCGCCGCGGAGGGCTGATAATATTTGGAGGTTATGTTGGCTTAGTCCGGGTCGAATGGTGGCGTTCGATTTGCGCTATCGAGGAAGACCTCGAATTAGCAGCACTAAAGGCCTGTATCGGGTTCCCGTGCACCGTTTCGCTACCCTCGCCCGAGGTCAGTCCGGGGCGGCCGTCGCGGCTGCTGTCCCCGAATAACTAACAACCTTTCGAACCCCCGGGGTGCGATAATGTTCATGGAGAGGACCCGCGCGGGGCCCCGATAGTGCTCATTTAATTTTATGTCGCCTCCGCCCCGCCCCGCCCCGCCCCGCTACGGACGGTAGGTAAATATGATTGCTAATTCAATTTCTGGCGGGGCCAATATTTCGAGTAAGGAAGGAGTGGCCACCGAAACTATACCGAAACCCATCCGTAGATGACGGTAGCGCCCGTCGCTTACAAATTCTCTCACTACTGGGGATTACCATGGTGAATTAACTGACCGGGTGAACAGGCAAGTGAGTGATTAAATCTGACGTTTCACTGCATTTCATGCATTGACATAAGTAAACATTACTTCGTATTGTAAGGAACAAAAACACGTAAGTTTATTTTACTTTTTTAACTAACCTATAACTGTTTATTCAGAGTGGGCAGACTAACTTTAATCCGCCGGACTAAACCGGTTTTTGTATGGTTAGTCCGGTGCTAAACTCGTACTAAGTTTTGACAGATGCTCTCTGAATACGTTAATAAATTTTAAGGAGATTTCATATAGTTTACTTAAAACTACAAGGTCATATGCATATTGAACACAAATATTATTCAGTGATATTGGTGCAATCCAGCCTAATTATGTGCTTCTCATTACTACCGTAAATATCGGTTTGTTTCAGAGTGGTCTGTCTGAGTTCTCAGTGAGAACTTCTCACCTAAATTGGCGTTTACCGAACTTTGAAGTTACGTAAAAACGTCAAACCCTATATAAATGTTTACTACTTATTCTGTGGTTTTACTTCTTCAAGCTGTCAAAGTCAAACTCGGACTTCCGATTTGTATGAAAACGCGAAGTCGGCGTAAACGGCGACGTCGATGTATTTACGCGGACGCCGAGTAAGCTGTCAAATCAAACTCGGACTCGAAAATGTTAGTTCGGTTAACGCCAACTGCGCGCGCTCCTCAATTTATCCATACATTTGAAAACGCCAGTCGATTGGTTTGGCGCCAATTTAGGTGACAACTGGGACTACGGGCTCAGAGCATATTTGGAGCAAAAAATTTGACTTCGTATTGTTTAACAGTTTTAATAACGTTAATCCCGTACAATTTGTGTTTAGGTAGGTAGGTATCAACAAAAATGTTTATTAACCCTACAAACAATTTTAATCCTTTTATTGCTTAAAATATGTCAAAACTTTGAGCGGTTCCTATAAATTTACTTTGCCTTGAATTAGTCCCATACGAGTAAGCCCGATATGCCATTAGCGATTGACGCAACTCCGATGCGCAACTCAAATTGTATGCAGCTTGAAATGTTCTAATAATTCTAGTCTATTCCCAAGTCTGCGGTTTAGACGGCACGAAGTATTTTGTAGGAATATACTTAAACAATTTTGTGTCACAGGATTTGAAATCCCATTGAACCGTTAGATGAGTGGGACGTTTTTAAACGCTTTTGGTTGCAATCTTAAGATGATTCCTTATCTTAAGAGAAACTCCATTGTTCCCATGAAACCGATGGTATGTGAATATGAGATAAAGTTCGTCCGGAATCCCGTTGAGTTCTATTTGTTTGAGGTACAAAATACCTTTATGGGATAAGCCTCTACTTTAGTTCGAGTGTTCGGAAACGATATCGTCCCTTTGACGCTTTGCCATTGCGTCTGATCGGATTGTGAGGGCAATATCACAGAATAAGTATTGGAGGCATCTAAAAGAATATCTCAGAATACCCCTCACAATATTTATTCCCCCTTTTTACAAATCGCTCTATCAAATCTAACACTGGCAGAGAATTTTTAATGCGCCATTTATTGAAAACTATGAAAAACCGGCCAAGTGCGAGTCGGACTCGCACACGAAGGGTTCCGTACCATCGTACAACATTTAACACAAAAAACACGTTTTTTGTACGGGACCTCCCTTTATTTTACAGCGGAGGATTAGTAATAGGGTTCCGTTTTCACCCTTTGGGTACAGAACCCTAAAAATCATCAAGTTGTAGGTTTTCACGTCAAAGTTAAAATATTTGCAAACTTTACTTAAGAACGGCCCGTAAGCTATGCTCCCCATACAAACGTAGTTTACTAATCATTTGGAAACCGCTATTCCAATAAAATTGATATTTAATATCTAAAATCAGGTAACAAATATCTGTGTCTGCATGCTTTTGTTTTCTTGAAAAATCCAAACCGAATGAAATGAATGCAAAAAGAAAATCTTCATACGAATTTTGTTTTCTCTGTGGTTTGACCCAGAATACATTTACCGAAAAAACAAAGGCATGCAGACACAGATATTTGTAGCCTAATATTGGATACAAAATATCAAGTAAGTCGGAACAGTGGTTTTCAAATCATTAGTAAACTACGTTTGTATGGGAGGCGAAATTTTCAGGTGCTTACGGGCCGACCTTAATAGTTTCGCGGCTAAGAGTTGTCACGTCTCCGGAATTTTCCGGGAATCTCCGTTGAAATGAATTAGGTTTCAAATTATTTAGTATTAAACCTTTTTTATTAGTCCCGATCCGAAATTCAGTTTCTTAGTCCTTTCGATGAACATTTTGTGCATGAGCTTGTTTCTTCGTCCTCTCGATGTAAAATTCATGATTGAGATACTTGTCTAGCTAACTGCTCCGGGCGACCGCGCTTGACCTCAAGGTAGGTATCCACACATTACCATTAACCGAGCCTTTAAAACACACACACGCTCACTTTTATGTTATGTAGGTCGGTGGGTGATGGGGTGAGGTGGGTGTAGGTGAGGTGGACGGACGTGTGCAGTCGTCGGCTCGCGCTGGTCGCTAATGGGTTTACTGTGTATCGCAGATATACCTACTAGTCGCCTTCCTTCCCGTCGGACTCCGCTAATGTCACGTGCTGGGAGCGCCACTTAGTGGAAAAATCCTCGTTGAGCTGCCATTTGTACTTTTATTTTAAGCTTGTTAGCCTGGAACGAACATTTAAACAAGTTCACATCGTCGTGCTCTCATGTGGTAAACCATAGAAAATTGCAAGGGATCGGTTATGTTGAAACTCTTTAGGAAGGTAGGTACTACATTACTGTGCATACGAACATGAGCTGTAAGATGCTCAGATACGGTAAATTAGTTGAAGCTAGTAGGAATTAAGCACATTAAAAACCGGCCAGGTGCGAGTCGTACTCGCACACAAACGGTTCCGTACCATCGTGCAAGATTTATCACAATAAAATTACGTTCTCCTAAAGGGGTCCCTTTAATTTCAATATAATTTTGATGCGAATCCTGATGATGTCCACAGCGTGGTGGACGAAACGTCGAGCTAAATAAGTAAGCCGAAACACTGTTTATATCGAAATACTGTTTTTAGGGTCCCGTTGGCCCCCTTTGGGGACGGAACCCTAAAAACCACCACTGTTGTCAAAACCACTTGGTATTTAGCAAAATAGATTAAGCCTGTTCGCTTACCATCGAATAAGTAGTCATAATCAAGTGGAACAAATATTTTCTCTGTATTTTATAAACTCTTTCTCTTACTTTTCTATTAATCTTTATTTAGTATATATTTATTCTGTTACATATTACATATGTATTATATATATTTTTCTAAAGGATATGTTTCTTTGTTTTCAGGTAAGCAACTTCAGCTTTTGCATCATAGACATTGCAAGGACCGAAAGTAGGAGCAAAATAAGTAAATAACCAATTACGTATACGCAATCTTTTATATGGTGTAAAATACATTTTTTAATGAACAGGACATGAATGGCTAATACTACACGTACTGTCATAACATTCACATGGGTGCTAGGTATCATACCCTGAACTAGTTCTTTGATTGCACGGGTACAAGGACTGGGATGGAAAACACAGACATTCTTTATCGCCGCTTCGACCATCGTTAATTCAAAGCGATGGTTGCAACCCTGGCGGGGGACCTACAGTGCTTTATCTGGAAAGCAAACTACTGCGAGCATCAACGGTCGAACGGTGACCCATCCAGAACTCGGACGCGCCCAGTGTTGCACATCACCTGGCTACCGATGCTGACAAATATGCTTGCATAGTTAGAGCGAAAACACACACGATAATGTTCCTGTTAAAATTCCTGAAGAAACATTAAACAGGTAAGCGACCTTCGCCGCACTGGGCCGGCTCCGCTTCCCCCCTCCCCGCGCCTCCCCGCCCGGCGGCTATTTCGAGATGATTTGTGAACCAACACGAATTTAACAAAAATATGTGCTCACACGCGAGGAGAGATCTCAAAAAAATCAAGTGAAACCTTTCTTTGCATAAATAATGTTTAACTATTCATTAGGAATAGAAATCGAATAAGAAAAATTTTTAGGATTCCGTACCCAAAGGGTGCCAACGGAACCCTTTTACTAAGCCTCCGCTGTCCGTCCGTCCGTCTGTTACAGGGCTGTATCTCATAAACCGTAATAGGTAGGCAGCTGAAATTTTCACAGAGCGTGTAACAACAAATAGGTAAAATTAAATAACAATAAAAAATAAAGGGGGGCCCCATACAAAAAAACAGATTTTTTGGTGTTAAATCTTGTACGATGGTACGGAATGTGCGAGTCCGACTCGCACTTGACCGGTTTTTATATTTTCAATAGTAGAATTGCGAGTTCATTGTATTTTTAACAGACTTCAAAAAAGGAGGAGGTTCTCAATTCGTCTGTATGTTTTTTTTATGTTTGTTACCTCATAACTTTTGCCTGGGTGAACAGATTTTGTTAGTATTTTTTTTAAATGAAAGCTAGTGCTTCCCAAGTGGTCCCATTTTAATTTGGTTAAGTTCTGACAATGATATCCATGAGAAAATCATTTAAGTCTTAAATTTGTATTAAGATGTGCACGACAAATGAACGAATAACTCAATATAACGCCAACCGATTTCGGTGATTCTTTTTTTATTGGAAAGGACCTGTACAAATAAGTAAGTGTACTTCAGATTCACTAAAAATAAACAAATAAAAAAAAATAACAAAAAATAACCGACTTCAAAGAAAAAGCACTAAAAAGTAAAAAATAATTGCCATTCTTGTAGGTAGTTACGATTTTTGTTATTTTTTGAGTCGGTGTCAGCCAAGGTAGCCAAGGTTCTCTTGATTGGCGCAGCGCGTGTCCGGCTGACGCCTACTACAAAATGGCAATTATTTTTTACTGTTTAGTGCTTTTTCTTTGAAGTCGGTTATTTTTTTTGTTAATTTTTTTTTTAATATTTTTTATTTAAGATTAAGGATTTAAGAGTGATTAAATTAAGCCATCGACTAACTACTCGATAAACTTATAAATGCGTCATATACGTCCGATACATATATCATTAACATCGTTACTATGGTAGGTATATTTTACAATTGTCTGCTTATTACTTCTGAAACTCAAGAAAATTGTCAGATATTTAAAGCATGGTAAGCCTCTTAGATAGATGCTGTTGTCAAGAAATTATATTTGAAAACTCGATTAACGAACTTCAGTACTCTATTTTTCAAACAAGAAAGTAAAATCGTAAAAAAAACTGACAAGTTGTCAAGATTTGTAACCTTAGCGCCTTACGACATTTGAGGTGAGGAAATCAAACGAATCGAGGACCAATTCTTCCAGAATCGCTCACGTTTTAATAAATTGTTTTTAATAAATTAAAGATTTCGAAGGGGACACTAGATAATCCATAGAAGCGTGCATGCTAGGTCTATGAGATAATCGATCAGAGCCTGTAGTCTCAGGTGTTCCATTCAGGTAACAGTGAGTTCGAGTTTGGGAGTGAGTTAACCCAAAAATAGCTGGGAAATATATTATTATTTAAATAACGGAACCGTTATTTATACTTCCAACGTATTCACGGGATATACCAGATTTTGTATACCTAACTGTAATGATGTTCAAGAAGTGTGAAAACATTAACTATTTAAAAAAGTGAGTTGATATTTAGTGACGAATTCGAACTCACTCTTGCCCTGAATGGACCCCCAGTTGTCACCTAAATTGGCGTTTACGGCAAACCGATCGACTGGCCTTTTCAAATGTATGGAGAAATTGAAGAGCGCGCTAAGTGGTCGTTAATCGAACAAACATTTGCGAGTCCGAGTTTGATTTGACAGCTTACTCAACGTTGTCGTAAATACGTCGACGTTGCCGTTTACGGCGACTCCGCGTTTTCATACAAATCGGATGTCCGAGTTTGACTTGACAGCTTGAAAAAGTAAAACCACAGAATATACAAGTAAAAACTTGTATGGAGTTTGACATTTTTACGGAAAACGCCAGTCGATCGGTTTGCCGTAAACGCCAATTTAGGTGAGAACTCAGACTGACCACTCTGGCAATACCCTCACCGCTGTTTTTGTAGGATTTACACACGCGTCGAACTTTTCAAATTAGTTTCGGTCTTTAGATTCCACTTTAGGAATTTTAAGGATCAAATTATTCATAGAGTATTCGTGTAAATTAGAAAATAGGTTAACGTCAAGTATTTTTTTAAAATGATGTTTGCATAATAGTGCTTATTAAGAAAACTAAGAATGCAAAATTAAGGCACGTGAGATAGGGATATTTTTAGGTAGAATGTAACATTAAGACTTAATAGAACCTTTTATTTTGCTTCCGATATATATTATCAACTCGCGAACTTTTAATATGAATCGCTTACTTTTCCAGGTTAGTACTTATTGTTTATTTTGTTTCACCAAAAAAATATTGTTCGAGATTTCAGTTTTCGAATGCGAGGTCCTCGTCGTAGTTACCAAAATATGCTCAATTACTACAAAATCGAGCGTCTGTCATGCAGACGAAACGTTTTCGACTTAATAACATTATATAAAATATTCAATAATATAATAAAATGCACGCCACTCCTAAATCTGATTTCAATTAGAGTTCCTTCATATACGACACGATCGAATGCTCTCTTCCATCTCAGTAGTAGAACAAGAACAAAGGCTGGTCAACGGAACCCAGTGTATAGAATGTGTAAAATTTACGGGGGAACGGCAGAACGTCTAATATGCAGATCGTATAATGTCATATTTTAACAAAATTTTAAAACCATGCACAACGTATAATCGGCAGATCGTATAATTGTATACGCAGTGCATGAAGAAGTTTAAAAAATGAAATTTCTAATTTCTCCATGCATAACGTATAATAGTCACAACGTATAATATTATGATCTTTATTTAACAAAAAAAGAAAACCATGCATATCATATAATTCAAAAACGATAAGCGCCCTTATGCATATACTTTTAAAGCGTATACTCGCACGCGACTTTTCGACCGTCTCAATTAGCGTTGTAGGAAATTGTTACTCTTCAACAAATATCGATTCGTAGCAATTTCAGCCTTAAATGTATCGTTTTTAGGGCGCTTTATGCAGTGCTTCTTGGCATATTATACGTCCTGCATGGTTTTCTTTTTTTGTGAATTCATGTTAGGAATATTATACGTTGTGACTATTAGACGTTCTGCATGATGCAAAGAGTTGATTTTATTTTTAAACTCAGTGAATATTATACGATATGCATGGTTTTAATTTTTTGGAAAAAAGTACTATTATACGTTGTGAATATTATACGTAGTGAATACGACTCAAATTTACAATGAAGGGCAAGATGAATATGTTATTTTTAACGATTCCATCGCTAAATTTAAGAAACATGTTAAAGTTAAATATGTAACCTAACAGAAACTCCTGCTATACAATGTCATTGTTTGTTCTGTGTGTATCACTTCACTTTATATGTAAGTTTATCTGTGTTTTTATGTTTTTTTTTTCTCTATGTATTAACTTACTCTCATGTGTTTTTTAATTACTTACTGTAGTAATGTCATCTTAACTATATAATCTGTTACCTGTGTTTTAGTGAGAAATATTTAGGATATAGGCTATTGTTAAATTTGTTACATTTCTTTTTTACTATGTCATTTGGTCTATTTCTGTTTTTTCTCCATAAATAAATAAATAAATAAACATAATACACGTTGCCCACAAAGCACGCGGCACATAAAAATAATACGAGTATAATTGGGCCCGCTGCATTTCTTCCCCTGCATGTCTTAACAGCAGACTAAGGGATTCGTGGTTAATTGTACGGTCTTAGTGGTACGGTTGATTTCGCCCAGGTTAGTACCATCGCATTGAATGAAGCGTCAATAAAAATTGTCCGTGTTTTCTATAGTGCAATGTAGCTGTGCAAATAAAAGAAAGGTACTTTCATGGCACCTAGTTCCCATGAGGTGTGTTGGGCTAATATGACAGTAGGTGTGATACCTATTAGCCATCAATGTCCAGTCAAAAAAAAAATAATAAAAAAAATTCGATCATGTATATCATTCACCGAACTTGATCATTTGTTTACATAAGCGTGGAGCGCCGAATGAAGTGGGTGAATGCGTATGTGTAAGAAAGTACTTTCATTCACTGAATGATCTATTTCTGTGTTGGAATCGATACAACTCGAATCTATTATAATATTGATGTGCCGCACCCGCTAGACAGACGTTCTGTTTTCGTTTCAATTAATCGATTGGTTTGCTCCAGATATACAATTCGACACCATCGCATCTGCCGACGAACTGGGTGTCTATTCATGTAATTCTGCGCTCAGGAATCAGGAATCTTTCAGTCGAGAAAGTTATGACGGTGTCAAAGCTGGTTTTTTTTCACGGAAATATTCCGGAGCACGGTATTTCAACGATTCCTGGTTTGCCGCCGTGAAAATCGTTTTGAGAACCTCTAAAAGTGGTTTTCTCGATTGAAAGATTCCAGATTCCTGATCACGGAATTACAAGAATAGGCCCACCGAACTGAATAACTAAACGCGAGGAATGTTCATGAATATTGAAGCTGATGGAGCCAATTCAATATGTTCTCGTGTTGAACGACCTCGCGTTCATTGTGCAGACTTTTTGTATGCAAGATATCTTCGTATCATTGACGAAGAATCGAAGAAATTTTGGTGAGAAATAAACACACCTTTTTCACAGTATGTACAAAAACAGTATGTTAAAATTAGCTCGCATACATACTTTGATATCACTACTTTTTTAATAAAACAAGTATTGGAAAACATATTTGGGGGATTATTTCAAACGAAACGATAGCCATGAGCTTAAATTTTAAGCATTTTTGTAGGAAGCTGTTTTGGGGGATACTATATTCCTAACTGATTTCGGACGTGAGAATTGTGTTAGTTGAATGGCCTAAGAAACAACATTTATATCGCTAAATTGGAGACGGTCCGTTGTCCGTCCTTGAACCTCAAACGGAAGGCGACCGGACTACTTTGATTGTAATTTCTGCGCGCGTTAACTATACAGGGGGTCCATTCAGGGAAAGAGTGAGTTCTAATTCGTCACTAAATATCAACTCACTTTTTTAAATAGTAATGTTTCCACACTTCTTGAACATCATTACAATTAGATAAAAATCTGGTCCGTCCAGTAAATACATCGGAAGTATAAATAACGGTTCCGTTATTTAAAAAATAATATATTTCCCAGCTATTTTTAGGTTAACTCATTCCCGAACTCGAACTCACTCTTACCGGAATGGGCCCCCTGGTCGTATATTTTCTTTTCGCTTGCGAAACAGCCGACACGGACTCGATAATTTCGGTAGAATCAACACTCCTCCAACTCTGCCAACGCGGTGGCTCGAGTCGTGCTAGCGAGCGATTTACAAGTGTGCGAGGCAAACATATTCACGGTTTTATGAAAATTGCGTTGACTGCGGGTTGAAATGTGGGAAAGCAATTTGGCACGATCAAACTGGGTATGTTAGTATGTTTTACAGACGTGATCAGTAGATGGGTTGGAAATAACCAGGCTCGGAATTTTATTTCCATGGAGGGGTAGGAAAATTAGGTAACGAAACGACCGGTTCATTCTCGTTTTCTTTCCATGGACACGATTTTAATATCGTGGCATTGGGTAGTATCTTTCGATGGTATTGACTATCTGTAACTGTAAACTGTAGGTCCCCTTCCCCTACTAGGTGGTAGGGTTTAAGCCCGCCCGGGTTGGTACCATCGCATTGGATGAAAAGGTCGTCGAAGCGGCAATGTAAAATTGTCCGTGTTTTCCATCCAGTTCAATGTAGCCGTGCTCATAAAGGGAAGGCTCTGGCATGGCACCTGATTCCTTCAGGAATGTGGTGTATTGGGCTAATATCATAACGGTAGTTGTGTGATATAAGCTATCCATGTCAGATTGCTTAAAAAAAATCAGGAAGTAAACACGATTTAAAACAGATGGACGAGAGGTCGCTCCGATCGGAAAGTGTGCCATTGAACTTGTAGTGACCCATCTGTATAGCATCCATGTTCTATAAACCGGTCTACGGACCGAGTGGGCAGGGAAGTGCGGCACGGCGGGGTTTCTACAAAATATTTAGGTTCATCGGATAAATATACTTCCGACTCGATATTTCTGTACTAACGTGTAGAGATGAACACGAGAATGTGATATAATTGATACTATAAACGTCGCATTCCTTTGAATATCTAAGGACGCTTAGCCGTGTGGTAGGAAGCAGTTTAACGAAATGGCTGAAAGTCGCCTCCGTTGAATGAAATAGTAATTTTAGGACAAAATAATTGTTAACTAGGATAATTGAGCAGACAATTAAACGCCGAGATGTACGATCGGTTTTATGCAATAAAAAACCTTAACCTACATAAAAGCCATTCAAGTTTAATCAGTATAAAAATATCCTTAACCTATATAAGCATGCTCACAAAAAACGGAATTTGATTGCAACCTTTACGCTTGCTTGCGACTAGGATGCTTGCTTTTTTTTAGATGCTCAAAAAAAAGCAAGCAAGGCTTTAAAGTCCGACAACAGTAGTTAGGTTTCACCTGCCTTCTCTCATGTTCCCTTTCAGGTAACCTTACGTAATTATGGAAAGCGCGATCAAGCTTTACTATTCCTACGTACATTGGTACCGCAACGGGCAAGATCAATTTATAATATTCCGGGAGGTTACAACATTTCCGGTAACGATGACGCAAGTGGCGATTATATTGTTATTTTGGCAGGATCGTTTTTCAGGCGCTATAATATCTAGCTAATGCAAGCACTTGGATTAGAAACATCCACTTATTAAACATTAGGGGATTGGTCTCTAACCGGTGAACGTTATCGTTACCATTTTTGTCGTTACCTCCTAGCTAGACTACTTATAAGTGGCCAGACAAATAGAAAGACAAGACAGAAAGACTCCAGAAGTTGGATGGAGGCCAGTGATTTCCTAGTTTTAGGAGTTAGTGTCTTTAACACTTTCAACCCAAAATCTTACTTTTTAGCATGCTTTGCAAGCTAACATTATGATAACTATTATAAACAAGAGCCACCCGGAAATTCTGACGTCCAGCAAGCCAGACTAGCAAACCGGTATTCGGATTTCAGAACGCATGCTCAGGTATAATACTAGGATTTTGGCTTGCTGAAAAGTAATCATATCTAAATGGCAGCTTAGCAGTCCCCAGTTAAACCTCGTGTTGTCGCATAAAATAATATTACTCCATGCAGCGTCTGGTTTTACCTGTTCAAATTATTTTATCTGGGGATCACCGCTGGCGCAATGAAAAATTGTCTGTTCCTTTCCCGAGGCACTCACCCCAACATTGAAATCTGGATCCACCGGTTGAATGCTGGATGCACCGGACATGGATGTGTATTACCACACCCACTATCATTATACTAGTCCAACACGCCAGATGGGGACTAGGTGTCATGCCAGGACCTTCCTTATACTGCTACATTGTATTGTATGGACGTACCCACAGAATGAGTAATCTAACCGGGTAAGCAAGGAACTACTGTTAAATCCAAACCACGAACGACGAATTGTCCTGCCAAAACCTTGACATTCCGGCAAATCAGATCATGGACACATTTTAGGCTTTCTGAATAGCTTATAATTTCCCGTATTTAAAAGAAGAAAGTAGTGAAGTCTATTTTTTCGATATACATATTATGAATAGAAATATTTTTAAAATATCTTAGCTAGGGCGTGCTAGGGCCCCAGATTCCCGAGCTGTCTACTTGTCTCGACCAATCGCAGCAAATTGTTTTCTTCTGTCAGGCGACGCGAGGCGTCGCGTGGCGTCCCCTAGGCCAAGTGTCGCGTTCACTCTCCGACGAACTTCAACTGTCATCTCAAACGACACGCGTAATCCATTCGTCACGGCCACTCTGTCAAAGTCATTCGCTTAACGGCGGCGACGATGTATGTTTTTTGTCATTATTTTGTAGTGACGTTAAGATAGCCACGACAGTAGTATAATAATTAACCCAATGATCATTAATTATGCCAGGGAAGATCTATTTCGGATGAGAAGATAACGATTGCTTATTCTGTGGTTGAAGGGTAATGGGGTTTTTTTCATTCGGTGTTTCTTTATGTCTCTTATAAACAGCCCCTCACTCGACACGTCTATTTTTCTCTTCTTCACTGTCTGGTTTTTTATTTTTGTCATTTAATAGTATAATTTGTAACACTTCATCACTCGTATTGGGCCGTTTTTGATATTGTTTTTGTTTTTTTATTATGTAACTGGACATAGCCTAACACATCACGTGGGAACTAGGTGCCATGCCAGGACATTCCTTATATAGAAAACGTGTATATTGTACGTGAAAACACCGACAATTTTCATTGCCGCTTCGACACACCGTTCATTCAATGCGATGGTACCACCCCGGGTGGGTAAGTAAAGAAGGGGACCTACGCGTGGAATCCGAACCACGGCCAGCCTGAACGGTTAAAAATGATCACCCATCCAGAACCTAACCGCGCTCAGAGGTGCTTCCCCAGCTTATTGATTCGCTAGGCGTCGTACAATGAGCTACCGAGGCTGATATTTCATATCTAGTTGCTGCTGTTAGCAGCTGCTGGCTGCAAATAGGAGAGACTAGCTTAGTTTATTTAGCAAACTTTATTTAAAAAAACAACGGATTCGTCAATTTGTAAATAAATATAAATTTGGAATACTTAATAGAAGTAACAGGACAATTGCCTAAAATCTGATGCAAGTGGCCAGCGCTACAAAGATGTAACTTTATTTTACATTGTTATTGCCATGAATTATGTATACTTACATTATTTTTTTAAACAAAAGAATGTTGTGTTAAATTATAGAGAAAAAAAACTCTCCGGCCCTGTATCTAATGTTCCCGGCGGATGTATTTGTGGCTTCTTCTTCGCACGATAAAATAACAGTTGCGGATTTAATTTAACATTATAATTCTATGTTTTGACTTATCTTTGTGTAATCACCTATAAATAAACTACAACAATATTATTATAACGTAAATGTCGCTACCCTCGCTATTATGATGTACTATTTACCGACATTACCGATCGTCAAGTAAGTATTGCACGAGTGTACTGTGTAGGATGCAATTGTAGCACAACCTAAAGCGATTTTTTAACTCGACGTGGTGAACTGACTGGTCGGTCCGCGTAAGAGTCATGTACACATATACTGCCGTATTTAGAGTGAACCTGTCAGAACTTAGTGCGTAATTGATTAGCACCGGACTAACCATACAAAAACCGGATTAGTCCGACCTTAATACGCGTACTAAAGTTAGTCCGCCCACTCTGAATACTGCTGATAGAGTCGAACATAGGAGAACATAAAAGTAACACACCGGGCACGAATATTGCGACATCGGTGCTTTGGTACCAAGCTAAGTATAGGTGACTTCCTTTTAGGATGAAGTCGGGAAGATCACGCGCCGTTAAACGTGAGATATTTTTCGAGCCTTTTCAAATGCGAAGGTTGTGCGAAGGTCACGCGCCCGGGCACTAGCCAGGCACCCGTAAACAGAAATGCGTGATATTCGCAGTCATTAGGGACCCTCGAATGTCGCGCATACTCCGTCGCTTGCTGTCGAATAGCGGACATTAGGTAAGGAATATGGCATGCCTCCTTTTCTAGGTTCCCAAGGGCCTTGTTCCGATAAGTTCCATTGTATGCCCAGTTGGCTTTTCAAACGCGAAAGCCCGTCAACACCTTACCATATTTGGACATGGATGGACCGTCCTGATATTGGCCCAACTGCATTCCCGAAGGAATTAGGTAGAGTGCCAGGATCTTCCCTTTATCAAAGAACCTTTATGAGTACGGCTGCATTGAATTTTATGGAAACGCGGACAATTTTTTTATTGGTATATTTTATTCATCCAATGCGATGGTACCAATGCGATGGCTGCTTGACCCTACCGTCTAGCAGGGGAAGGGGAGGTACAGGTTTACCTCCTTACAAATAGCTTGCATTCGAGACGAAAATCAGTTATCAGATTCAGAAAGAGAAAGAAAGTGGTACATAAACGGGGCGGGGATCGAATCCATGACCTCTGGCATCCCCTCGCTCCTGAGGCACAAGTCTGACACCACACCCGCTGTCATGATATTGGCCAAACACACCGCATTTCCGTAAGGAATTTGGTGCAATGCTATGACTTTCACTATATGAACATGGCTGCATTGAACTGCATGGATAACACCTGGTGGATAACACCGTCAAATTGTCATTGTCGCTTCGACCATCTTTCATCCAATGAGATATTTACAACTAGGGCGGGCTCAAGCCTACCACCTATGTAGTAAGGTTACTTATACACGGGCTCCGAACCACGCAGTGAGCTCACTCACAACGAAAATTCAGTTTTTTTCGGTTAAGGAAGAAATCGGTGCATAGCCTGGGCTTCGAAGCCGCGGTCTTCGACACAATAGACCAAGGGCGTAACCCCTACACTACAACTCGGCATGGTTTAAGGAGTTTGGGTGGTCTGGTTTTATATGTATATATTTTTTTAGTACAAAAATCTCTATCTCGTATTTAATTTTAAAGGATAATGTATTTTTTTCATCTATGTAGACGAGTAGCGAGTTGAGTTGTTAACTTGTTCAATTGACAAAAATGTCCTAATTTAACTAGCCATTTGCCTGTCCAAGCGAGGACGGTGAGCAGCCAGTATCAATACTTGACAAAACAACGTGTGCACAAGACCTTAGCGCCTTAGCGTGAGCAATAATGATACTCATGAATGGTTCATGTAATTTTCGTTCCAATTTCTCTGCCGAGGTAAAATGCCTCGGAGGCGAAATTTGTATTGCATATGTTTACCTATACATAATATAAGTGGCATGGACTGACATTAATTTTGTTTTACTAGCTGAGGTTTCCGGCTCCGTTCGGGTCAATATCGTTTTGGACATTCACCCAAGCGGAGTCCGGTAAAATGTGATCAGAAATGTTCACGGTGGTTCAAAGGGTCAGTTATGAATGGATTAAAAACATTGAGAGTTGCCGAGAGGCTGAAAATGTGGGATATGTTTTTTGTGATAAAGTAAAAAAATATTCGAAAAAAATTTGTATCTCGGCAACAGCGCCACCTACTGTTCCCTGTCCCTGGGTGACCCTGAAAAAAAAGTCAAAATCAGTCAAGCAGTTTAGGGGGAGCAGAATAACAAACTCTCGTACACCTGAATTTGATACATAAAGAAGAGGTCTAGAGCGTCATATTGAGTTGGCCAGGCATTTAACAAATACGCGCCCGACGACGCCCATGGGTTTTTTCAGGGGTCGGCGGCCAGGTGCTTCTTCACATTACTTTTGAAGGAGCTCAGGTTGTACTTTAAATACCTTGCTTGATAAGAAGTGCAAAGGTTATATAGGATAGATTCAAAGGATAGGTGCAAATTGTTAGCACCTAAAAGCAAAGAAAGCAGCGGTGATCTGGTTGGTTTTTTTTTTTTATGTGACTGGACATGGATGGCTAATACCACAAGTTCTGTCATGGTATTAGCCCAACACACCACATGGGAACTAGGTGCCATGCCAGGACCTTCCTTATATTGCACGGCTACATTGAACTGGATGGAAAACACGGACAATTTTCATTGCCGCTTCGACCATCGTTCATCCAATGCGATGGTACCAACCCGGGCGGGATAAACCCTACCACCTAGTAAGTAAGGAAGGGGACCTACATCTTAACGTGGAATCCGAACCACGGCCAGCCTCTCTCAACGGTCGAATGGTCACCCATCCAAGACCAGACCGGACCCAGCGTTGCTTAACTTCGGAGAGCGATCGCCGAAGTGTCGCGCCACTGGGCCACTGAGGTACATACTATCATCTTCACTGCTTGTATATACTCAATCAGAACTCTTAAATCATGACAAATGGAATCGTAGGAAAAAAATAAGCGAACGCATATGCTCATAGCCGGGACATTGTACACATCCGCACCGGAAACGTCAATGTCCATCGGCGTGGCGTCTCCGGCGGCTTTGACGCCTGAGAAAGAGACTCGGCATTCAACACGTGTTGCCCCCCACGTCACACGTCGCCCGTCGCCCGTCGCCCGCACGCAGGAGCGGCGGCGCTCGTGACGTGAGGCGCGAGGCGCGGCTGACACTTCATCGTGGGAGTGTTGTTAGGGTTCCGTACCCAAAGGGTGCAAACGGAACCCTATTACTAAGCCTCCGCTGTCCGTCCGTCCGTCCGTCTGTCACAGGGCTGTATCTCATGAACCGTAATAGGTAGGTAGCTGAACTTTTCACAGAGTGTGTATTTATGTTGCCGCTGTAACAACAAATTGGTAACATTCCAAAATAGTAAAAATTCAAGGGGGCTCCGATACAAAGACGCGTTTTTTGGTGTTAAATCTTGTACGATGGTACGGAACCCTTCATGTGCGAGTCCGACTCGAACTTAGCCGGTTTTTTTTTAACCACAGGTTTAGCCACAGTTCAGACACAGACAGTTTGTCTGCTCTGTGAAATGAACCATCGAGGCTGCACGACAAATGTTGGAGAACCACTTACACGATTTTCATCTGGCTCACCTACAGCTTAATCCTTCCCATCAATTAGAATGTTAAAACAAGTTCGAGTGTGGTTGCCTAGAAATTGCTTTTATATCAGTACAAGTGACAAGCTAATGTTTTTTTATGTTTTCTAAAAAATATTTTCATACCATGAAAATTCATATCATAGATCACTCACAATGCCAAGTTATTTACGCTTGTGGTTGTGACGTCACGATGTTATAGTTTGATTATCACACTATTATTCCGATGTTATATCGGTAGCCAAGATCCTTGAAATAAATGCGCTTGCGCTTAGCGGACGCGAATCTGGCATTTCCTTTGGAATTTGGAATTAAAATAATTTAGTTAAAAACCTAATTGTAGCCTATTTAATATTGCACTAAAAATCCCTCTTGGGTTACCAATGTGGGATACAATGGCGGGGAACAACAACACATACGATCAAACACTTTGTGGCGTTAATTTTCATTCTATATTTTGCATACTTATTTAATCTAATAAATATTATAAAGGGGAAAGTTTGTAATAATGGATGGATGGATGGATGGATGTTTGTTACTCTTTCACGTAAAAACTACTGAATGGATTCTAATGAAACTTTACAATAATATAGCTTATACATCAGAATAACACATAGGCTACAATTTATAAAGATATTGTGCCCATGGGCTTTAGAACTTTCACGGGGCTGCGAAAACGATGCCGGCAGCGCTACTTCACACCACGGGGAGCTGGGCCGGGGGCGGCGGCGGGAGCGGGGCCGGGGGCGGCGGCGGGAGCGGGGCCGGGGGCGGGGCGGGCGGTGCGACGGGAGCGGGGCCGGGGGCGGGTACAGCTTGGTATTTCCCGCAACTTTAGGACTACTTGGTAAAATCCTTAAGAACCAATTACTCGATTTAGATGCGGATTGTATCTACGTCTAGCCTGATTCTACTCAAAACTTATAGGCTACATAATATAACGCTTCATTACCAGAAGGGTGAGTAGAGAGTGTTAAATTCTTATAACTTGCGAACCATTAACCCGATTTATGTGCGTATTTTATCAATGTATAGGATCTCTGGGAGCAGTCAGGTTCAGGATGGGTTACTGTTATCGATGTTGAGGCTAGCTGTGGGTTGGAGTCCACGCAAAACTTACCTACATTACACGTTACTTACTTACTAGGTAAACAATGTTGCATTGCAAGTGCAGAAAGGTTCTGGCGGCAAATGCTTTTTTTTTAAATAGCCACCAAATGTCAACGAAGCTCTAAATGGGAATTATTGGATGTTTCTCATTAAATCATGATATTTCATCTCGAACGATCTTGATTAAATTTGGTAGATGGATACATTGTCCTGGACCAGTTTGACCCTATTATGGATCAGCCATGTGAGTTACTTTATCCATGAAATAATTTAGCCGACACTAACCCGAGCGGAGCCGGGTACCGCAGCTAGTATCTCATAAAGTGTATCGAATTTTTGTTTTAAATATTCATACTCGTAACTATGCTCAAAACGGCGGGGTGATACGAGAACCAAATGCATTGTATTTACATTTTACTATGTAATGTTTGGAAATTCTTTTGGGAATTTACAGAGCATATTACTGATCATAGCTATGCAGATGAATTATGTCTAACTGAGATGGAATTACAAAGGGTTGTTCCATATAGCACAGTTCGTAGTATACTATCTAATATAAGCTGATTGGTATCCACTTAAACAAATTGAAACAGTTAATTACTTTGACGCATGTAAATGCCTCCGAAGTTCATATTAATGTGACGCAAGACAGACGCTCCCTATCCGACGGAAGCTGCATTAATAATAAACTATAATGAACATGTGGCATTAGTCTCACGAGATCACATATTGGGTGCCGTAGTCCCACCACGGTCCCACCACGTCACACGTCTAGCACCAACGACCGTTGACGAGCGCCGCACGTGTGCGTATGTGCCGAATGTGGGAACATAAAGGAAACTAAACGCCCAAGATAATATTCGCTAATGGCTTGCAGAAGCGGCCGCACGCGTGACTTGAGATCAGGTTACAGAAGACGTTTCTGAATTTGCTTGTCATGCGATCCAGCTGATTTTCTACAGATGCATCCACAAAATACAGCAATTGCCATATTCTGTGGAATATGCCACCCGAGTCACAGTTTAAGCACTTTATTTCGATCATTTTCTAAGTTGTGAAATTCTCCCCGTTTGAGATTTAATTATCTCTCTATCATCTTCCTCTCTATCTATGAAAAGATGGTCGAAGCGGCAGTAAAAATTGACCGTGTTTTCCATCCTGTTCAATGTAGCCGTGCTCATAAAGGGAAGGTCCCGGCATGGCACCTAATTCCTTCTGGAATGAGGTGTATTGGGCTAATATTATAACGGTAGTTCTGTGGTATTAGCCATCCATGTCAGGTTGCATAAAAAAAACCGGCCAAGGGGCCGGTTTTTAAAATAATTTTAATTATTTTTCAATGTTACCTATTTGTTGTTATAGCGGAAAAATAAATACACACTCTGTGAACATTTCAGCTGTCTATCTGTTACGGTTACTGAGATACAGCCCTGTGACAGACGGACGGACGGACAGCGGAGGCTTAGTAATAGGGTTCCGTTGGCACCCTTTGGGCACGGAACCCTAAAAAATGTGTCCCCCGTAAGCTAAATTCTCCCACATCCTTGAAGATCCTAGTATGAAGACTTTTGGTTCTCGGTAACTTTAACCTACTTTTGCCACCTCCTCAGCGAAATCCTGGATCCGCGCTTGGTCTTTCTGTCCGTCTGTCTGCCCACTTATAACTTGATAACAACCTAACCGATTATGATGGGGATTGTATCTTCGTGTTATCTCCATCAATAAATGGCAAAATACCATCACGCTAAAGTACTTAAGGGGTGAGCAGTGGGGTAAAAATGAGAGAAGTCGGTGAAAAACGAACTGCTTTTCGTCGAACCTTAACGCGTGTGAAGCCGTGGGCATCTACTTACTAGTAACAGCTCAATTACTTATATGAACCGTCGAATCGGTGATTCGTTATATAATTAGCCATCGTACCTTTATAAATGTCTTCGCAAAACAACCTTCATCTGACTTGTCGTGTGCGAACACGTGCATGTCGCTCAAGATTGTAACCCGACCTCATTGAGGCCATAGAGATATAATATTGAAGATGTTGTTATGTACGAACGAACACTCCAGGTTTGTGTATTATGAATATTATTATTTTTAGGCATTGTTTATCTCGAAACCGATTGTTTCTGATCTTTATACAATTTTTTTATCCAGTTATTTTGGAAAAGTTAGGAACTTCTAAGTCCCTCGTCGATATGCTAGAAAGGGTTCTCGACTTGAAACTCAATTCAATCGAATTGAGATTCAAGGATTATACTGGTAGAGGTTTTTATTTATTTGCAGGAAAGCGATTAAAATTACTTAGGTGATTTTTATGATACTGACGGTAACTTACTTTTCGGTCCTGGACATTTTAACACAACAAGAACAAAAGGCCGCGCGGCCGCTTTGAGAATCACGCTACCTTATTCCTGCTCCAGACAAATTTCCAAACCAACATTTCTTCGCATTATTTTCAATCAGATTTTATAGAAGTCGTTGCATAAATACAAATTAATGCAACCTAATACAGCAACAATTAATATTTCTTAGTGAATATTCTTATCAGTTTTGCGCAATAGTTGCTAATATGGGCATTGTTCGATATGCTACATCGAGGTTACCGAAGCTAGCTAATTGCATTGTGTTGCTGATTGATTTTTTTTCTGTCGAACATATCAGACCCAGTACAGCAGGTTCATTTGATGAGCAGAAAATGTGTTTGGTCCTTTTAATAATGGACTAGTCAACTCGCCGATGACAGGTTTGACGGTGAAGTTTCATCTGAGTTTGCTCTCCAGCGGCGCGGCCGAGCGCGTGACGAGGATATAAAAGCTTCGCTTCAAAAGTTCATAGTTTTATTTCGACATAAATGCTTGAATCATGCAGGTTTTTTCACTGAAGAATTTGATTATTTAACCCCTGAAAATGAAAGTTTCCGCCAGTAACATGGTTTTTTAGTTGCATTTATATTTTCATCTCGATGTCCACCTCCAAACTTCTTTTTGGCTGGCTCCACAGTAAGTGCTCTGATACCCAGTTGTTGTGCATAGTTAGGTGAGTGAGTGGCATGAAACTCGAGAGCTTATGAACAATGGACAGTCTCCGCATTCCGCATTGTCTCATTACCTGCTATTATTCCCTACTACTCCATTAACCGTCTCTTGTTTCAAAACACTGTGCCTTCAGTTTGTTTTTCTACTAATCTTCTTGGTTAAAAACTTTTAAAAACCTGCAGATTTTCAAACGTCTGCTCTGTTTCATTGAATTATCACATTTTATACTAGTGGGCTGTCTGAGCTGTAGACCTCGCGAGTCTTTCTTTATCTCGCTATAATCCTATTATTTTCTCTAGCTCGCAAATGCGATCTGCAGCCGGAGAGACGTACGACAGCATTTTTGCCCAAGCTGAAACGAAAAATTAAATGATATAGTTCTCTATAGCAAGATAGTCGAAGGGGCAATAAAAATTGGCCATGTTCAAAAAGTTCACATTATGATTATTTTCTAAATTATAACACTGGTTGGGCAGATAGGACACTAACATTTTTGAGGGGCCCAAAATGTATGGGGCAATTGGAATTCTCCTTTAAAAGTTTCCTAGGAAAGTTCACGGTTTCAATAGGTTTCCGCGCCATATACATATGTTGGATTCTTTCTATCTATTGTCGGCTACTAACTATTACGCAAAATAATGGCATTAGCACTATTGCATGAGAGATTTCGGGGAAATATCGACCGTTTTGTCGACTGTAACTCCTCGGAGCCGCGGGCAACAACTGTGTAATAATGTCAACACAAGTTGCATAAGTCCCAAGTATTAGTCACCAACCGTAGTCATACATTCACTCAACTAAACTCATACAATAGGAAACGAGTCATTGGCTGCAAATATATTTAGACCCCCTCTAGACAGACATATTAATTATAGAGAAAAATGAATGACAAGTCTCGCCTCCCGCCGCATAGACTAATATAAACAGAAGAAAGAGATTGCTCCTTGTCTCCAGATTTATCACGCGGCTCACGGCCCATTCGTTCTCTTACAAAAAGACTGGGATCTAATAAAAGATTCAACGCGCAGGATCTTCCCCATAGAAATGCGAAAACAACGGCTTAACCAATTATGGGAATGCTTCCATTCGAATATTAAAGATATTGTAAGGTTGTGTTTTTCTTATATATCGGTACGCTTAGAACAAAATGTAACCTGGATGCGTTGGTGTAGGCGAGGCAAGGTACAATCGTTTATTTCCATTACGGGGCTTAACGTTGGGTTTAAGATTTTTGCGACACTAATAAGGGTTGAGAAGGGTGAATTAGGCGTTTTTATTGTTGTAGGTACTGTGGGCCTAATCCCTGTATTCTCGGTCGAGTAATTGGGCGCAGGAAAGGGGCCACCCAAGTGTACCGCCAGCGCTACCGAAATAGGCGACACGGATCCGTTAAATTTGATGACAGGCCGAAGAGATGCTTATTGTCGGCTCGCTGGGTGACATAATCCGGATCGTTGCGATGGAGTTTTATTTTCCGGTAGGCAGTAATCGTTAATTCGTTATACAGGCAACACTATTTAAAAAATCTTTGGGTTATTGGCAAACTTAACTATTTATATCGAAAATAAGACCTAGTGTCATCATTATGACGACTTCACAAAAGAGAGAAGGGTTATATGTTTGACTTGATTCAATATTATTGTGTACGAAGTGTGCGTGTCTACAAGGTGACTGAAGAACTGTTTATTTGAAGATAATTATATCTGTGTATGTGAGAACGCGTGGAGATACCGTTTGTCGAGTCGAGCCTTGAACCAGTGCGATAAAATGATGTAAGCCCTTGAAATGTTCAGCAAGGTTATTTCACAACCATTCAAAATGTATGCTGAAAATATATACAAATATTTTATGATCTAACTCAGCAAGTTGCTTGGCTACCCTTGCGGGTAGAGGGTTCGCATGCGGTAAATTGGCAGGTGGCCACCCTATCGTGCTCGCTGCAGCTCTGTGCGTTTAGAAACAAAACTCATCAGCTAGCTAGCTGCTTGCACAGAACTATCAATGTACGAAATGCATGGAAAGTTTGCGGTAGTAAATGCATTTCTCCACTGCATTTCTCCACTGCCACTGGCCGCTCCTAAGAGCTTTAGGGACGCTCTCGTCTACGAGTATGTGTGATATAAATAATTCGCGCTCCGCCGCGAGAATCTCTATAATATAACTACACAAGAAAATCGTTGTATATAGTATGTATGTATACAATCTCGCAGATATCTCGCGTTCCTCAGTCGGGCCGAAATAACACTCCAACGCGGTAGCGCCGCCTCGAAGCGTTCCAAGCTGTGCTGCAACTCGCGATTCGTTGTGTAAACTCAATGTGAACTAATACTAGCTCGTGTTAAGATACACAACACCATATGGGTGACATGTGTCTTAATTCTAGAAGGAGAAAATATAATGAAAAAAAAAAACCATCATCGTTAAGACATCATTGCCTAGATACTCTAGTACACTGTTAGCGAAAGGAAATTTTAAATATGGTGTCCGTCGTGGAAATATCTTGTGGAACAAATAATGACTTCTTTTCATCGTTCCTTCCGGTAAGCTTACTACTTATTAGGTGCCCGTAAGCAATGTTCGACACACAAATGTGTTTCGAAAATAATTTGAAAACCAGTATGCCTAATTATTTGCGGTTTGTGTCTTCAGTCGATCAATAAAACAAATACCTTACACCTTTTTTATTTAAAAAAAAAGTTAACTGGATCAAACTACAGTCAAAAGAAAATCTTCAATACAAAATAGTTTTATAATACATAATGATTTCTTGCTGTGGTTTGACCCAAGATATTTTTCTTCTAAAATAAATAAAAACTTGCAACATATATTGAGATAGTTCCAAAAATCTAGTTGATCTGCGCAATGATTTTCAAATGACATGTTTTCCAATGGGTGGTATATGCTTACCCTAAAAGTAGTGATCGGGGTTACCACATATACTCGTATGTAGGTTCGGTTTCAGGGATGCCAGACACATTTAATTCGAGACGAGCATCACCCCCCTAGTTTTATTATATTCTACTAACCGTTGTGAAATTGTCGCCTTTGGTAAAAGTTCAGTTGCTATTTCGGGGTAAATTCTCACTGCGCAATTCGATCTTTTTCCTTATTTTACCAACTACTAACATATTACAACTATTATTTTCTTCAACTATTACTTACATTTAGAATTTATGTTTAGATAGCACTTCACTTAGATCGATTGCATATCAGGATCATGGAAACAACCAGCATTGCATGCAGGTTGCTAAGATTATTCCTCTTGTTAATTCTATTTATTTGTTGATTGCAGACTGTCAATCCACCGAATGCTGCGGGCCTTCGAGATGGCGGTGGAGCGCATAGCTTCCGACACTTCAACACGGACTATCCCGACTTACAACGACGGCCGATCGACACTGGTTTTAGATCCATTGATCCAAATCGTACAGAGATACCGATGGATGCCAAGGAAAGAACAAAAAAAGATAAGAAATGGTCGATTGGAAAATTATTTCGACGTAAGAAGAAAGAAGACGACAGTGGATCCTCTTCGGGCAGCGATGAAGGTATAAGTACAAAATCTGAGACAAAAAAAAAGTCAAAAAAGAAGAAGCGCCCTGCGGCAGTTTCGATCAGCAATTTTGACCACATTGTAGTGAATAGAGATGGTCGTAGAGCTCAAAGTGTCATTAAACAAAAGAACAAAGATCCAGTCGACGAAGGAGTTCTGTCTGACCCTTCAGCAGGATTCGTGGGATATAGAGGCAGAGGTCTTCCAGGTCATCAAAGCTACATTACTTCAAAGGAGTCTCTACATCCTAGAGAGGATTCGGGTACGAGGTCCGGAAATACATCCTTAGATGGATCCGTGAGAAGAGGAAGAAAGGGAAGGATGAAGGCCAGGGTAGAAGCCATAAGAAACAGCATGAGAAAAGATTCTAGTAGTGATGAGGAATCTCAAAAATCTTCGACTTCATCCTCCATGCTTAGATTTAGAAGCGAGGACTCGTTAATGAACAATTCTCGAGACGGATCCCTAAATCGGAAATCTCGAAGCGCTCGAACAGAGAGGTATATAAAAAGGTTATCGAGAGATGAAGAAAATCAACTCAACAAAGAAGCAGAACTGCTGCAGCAAGGCTACACAAAAGCAGAAGTAGAAATGTTGACGCGAACGCCAACCAGTCAGAGTAGTGGATACGGAACTTGTAAACGAGAAAACACTTATGCAAACACAAAACCCGAGAATCTGTACACAAATGACCAAAATCCAAGACCTATGAAGTCAGAATCTATTTCTTCTTTTCCTTCCACTCATAGCTATCCGTCATCTATAAATTTTAATGCAAAAGTAAACAATGATAGCGTCCATTACTCAGTACCATATGCCAAAAGCGTTGCTATAAAGGAACCTTTGTACGCAAATAATATTGGAAATCGAAGGCTTCCAGAAAGGAATTCTATTAATAGAGATAACGTGATGTTCGTGAAGTTTCCTTTGGGTAACGTTACAAACATTGGCCGAGAAGACAAAGCACCACCAGCACCACCGCCGAGAGACTTACAACGTAAGGTTGCAACACCTGTTTCTATGCTTTTAGAAACAGAGATGAATAGAAATAATAGAAGTGGAGTTGAAGAACGATCAGCAGTTCATGGGGTTCCGAATAATGACTTCCACAGAATTATGAGAAGAAGCCAAGAACGATCCCTAAATTCTACGGTCAACGGCCTAAGACGGCCGATGTCAAATTCTGAGGATCACATTGCCATTCAAAACAGTGATCATACAATGTATTCGAACTTGCGCCGAGTTGATCAGCCAAGGCGGCCTGCATCCGTATCCGCTGAGCCCCATCATTATGGCCTCTATGTGAATGCTCCCTGGAGGATCAAAACTGAAAATGCACAAATTATTAAGCCAGAACCTGTAAAACAAGACTTTCTGTACTATGCCGATCAAAGTCCAAGATCTCGACGACCAATTAGCATTCAATCTAGTCAAAATAATATAGATAAACAATATCTTAGCGATTCCCAAGCTTCATTAAACCATTACGTTAACCCCGACGTTATGCAGAGGAAGCCTCGAAATGCTTCTGAGTTTTGGAGAAAAATTGATGATGACGAATGTAAGCGGAAAAGACAGCAATCTTATCCTATTTCTAGAACAATGAGTGAACAGTCCTCTTCAGCATTACTGGGTCGTATAAGTTTGCCATTGAGTAACGTATATCCAAACCTCGAGTACCCCAATCAAAAGATTTCGCAAGCAAATGATGTAAATTCTTCATACAATGGAAATAAACTGACCCTTCACAACAATTCCCGTGACGAAGATGGCTCTAAAAAATGGAAATCGGCAACAGAATATAAAAAATCTCTCACCACGGAGTTACCTAGGATTCCTAATCCACCTCAAAGAACCCATGTAAGACACAAGTCGGAAACCCAAATTATTAGTCCTTATAAGTCACCTTCAGAGGATGAAAAGAATTCTGAGAGACGGAAGTCTACAAACTTGGACGATGCTTTGAATGAATTAGAGGCAATTTACAACAGTCTCGGTTTGGGTGATGAAGATCTGCTAGACAGAGCGGAGAGAAGGGAACTCATGTCTCCCAAATGTAAAAACAATGTTTTTAACGATTGGAATGGAAATGATGATATTCAGCTGGTTAGCCAACCAAGTATCCCTCTAAGGCGACACGCAATTCCAAGAAGATCTACACTACCAGATAAAATGCAGGACGATATGGCATTTAGAAGAATGAACTCAAAAGAGAAACCTTTAAATAAAGATCAGCCTACAGCCCAGATCAGTTATATGCTTGCTTCTCCAGTGTACGTTCCCTATGCTCACGATAATGAAAAACATTCGGATGGTGATCAACCAGAACCTGACATTGTTCAAGATGATGTCGTTTATAGAAACATACGCCATGCCAATAATCATTTGAAACTAGTGGAACCTCAGCCCCCATTTGGCATCCCTCTAGGGCCGGTTACCCCAGCCCCTCAAAGTGATTATCTTCATGCCACACCTGATAATAAAATGCGCTCAAGATTTGTTCCCAGACGTTCACCAGATTTAGTGTCAGATGATTTGGCATATCGAGCGTTAAGAAAAGATAACCGAAACACATCCTTATTCGGTGAAGACTATGATTTGACCCTCAACAACAACCATTCTTACAATGAATCTCCCAATAAGGAGTCCTCAGAAAGCTTAAGAAAAAAAAGGGCAGTAAGGTCATTGTCAGCAAATATATTTAGCATGATACAAAAAGAGATTGATGATGCTTTGAACATGTCAAAGCTAGCAACTTTGCAAAAGGCTCAAAGTATATCTGATGTTAATAAAAGTCTTCAACAAGCAAATGGCCTTCATCAAGAAGTATGTCCTCGCAACAGAGTAAAGCACCGTCATAATACTGTTAATATATTTGTAAGTAACGTTCACAAACCTTCCCTGCCCTTTACGAGAGATGATGCTTTCCTTAGTAAAGATGACAAGTACTTAGCTAAGCCACCTTCAGGAGATAAATCTAAAAGTTCTTCTCCTTCTAATAGATCTCCTCAACCGGCTAAAAAAGGTAGTAAAGACGAATTTCAACAAGTCCTAACAATGCTTGCACAAGAAGCTATGGACACAAGCAATAAGCTAGGCGTTGCCTTAGCGGAACTTGACAAAAACCGTCACCACAATACCAATGGGGGTAATGAGAAACAATCTGACCGGCAAAGTTCACAGGATGCTCGTGCAAATTTTTTGAGTTCTTTGTCTCATAAAAATGGCTTTAATGAAATATCACCAGAAATCAAACTTGTCAAAGTACATTCAGAAATAATTCAAGAACCTAAAACTGAACAGCCTAAAATAAAATTACATGAAAATGTAAGTTCAAAAGGGCAAAAAACAGAAGACAGCCTCTTAGCTATATCAGATCAATTACTTAAAGTGGAAGACAAATTGAAACACAGTTTTGAACGAGAACTTAACTTTGCTGACGAAAGTTCTGAATTGTACATGGTAAAATCCGAAGAAAAAATTAAAGCACAAGAATGTAACATTGCTGCTCCCGAAAACAAAATAACCCCTCGAATAATTTCACCTCAGGTCCAAGAAGACGTTGTGCAGATTCAAAACATTTCGTGTGAACAGAAGATTGACTCAAATATAGGTATGAGTTCTGGTATGCCTCCCAAAGATAGTGAAGTTACTGAAATTAAGTCATTTAGTGATTTAAAGGAGGACATAACAGATCTTTTAACTGGAATTTCTCAAGTAAACGAAAAGTTATTTAAAGTGAAGGATTCTAATAAAATATATAACAAAGATGAAAATTGTGAAAGAAATTCTGTGAGTATATCTGTTTACGAGGACGATTTGGTCTGTAATAAAGACTCTGCGCACGAGTCTGCAGAATATAATTCCTCAGAAGAACTTGCAACAATTTTCAATTTAGATGAGAAAAATCACACAGAAAAAGAAATTCAGCCAGATACAAATGTTGACGAGAAACGTTCGGATCTTAACTCACCACGTTTCGTGCAATCCATGAATCAACAACTGAGAAGGTTGTCTGCAGACTGCACGGATAACGAGCAACCTAGTCAAAGTGGCACAGTACCGACAGTCCCATGGAGAACCAAAAAGCACAATTCTAATTCACAGCAAAACGAAAAGAAAGGTATGCTTTGATATCTATTACTTTGTCCGCATGCTTTGTTTTGTCATATCCATAATACATACATACTTTAAAGCAATATTATTTACTAGGTCTGATTAAAATTGGTCCATGCGATAACCTATGACATCTTCAAATGGATTCGTTGCGACCATTTCATTTGTTGTTGCCTTATCGCGGCATTAATTAATTAAGTGGAGTAATTACTTCATATAATAAGCCTGTCATACTTTTATTGTTGCGGTGCTTTTAACATTTAACTTTACCTGTTTAACATACCCAATTTTTGGTTTAAAGTATGTACTGTGCTGAGATGGACAAGTGTTGTGCTGTATGTTCATTTGAATTCACTTCATGTTGATGTACGCGCTTGTGTGTTTGTTCGACAGGCGGAAACGTTGCTCCCCGTAAGGCACGCTCGTGGTACCAAGATCCCAGCACCTTGATGTTAGCATGCTCCTATACCCTGGTATACTCACAGCACATAGCTGACTTGGATTGGCTGACATTGCTGGGCTTGCTCCTCGCTATGATATCTATTATAGCAATGCTTATTATTTAATATGCCGGGTTTCATTAACCATAGATTTATTTATATTGACTGATATTCATAGGTTCTGAATTTTGCCAACTTTGAAGACTATATTGAAACTTCGCAGTTAAAAACATGTCGCGCATAACATATGTAATGTTTTGCATATTTTTTTAAAACCATAAAGTAAAGTAAAGCATAAAACATAATGTCAGTGTGGAGTACACCATCTCTGGTTAGTGATAATTTTAAGATGAAAATATATCCATCCTTATTTTTCGCCAGAACAAGAAAGAAGATAGATATGTATTATTGTTGGTACCAACGCATTGGATGAAAAGATGGTCGAAGCGGCAATGAAAAATTGTCCGTGTTTTCCATCCAGTTCAATGTAGCCGTGCTCATAAAGGGAAGGTCCTGGCATGGCACCAAATTCCTTCGGGTATGTGGTGTATTGGGCTAATATCATAACGGTAGTTGTGTGGTATTAGCCATCCATGTCAGGTCGCATAAAAAAAAACCATATAACTATAACACTAAACAGAGATTGTGCCCTCCACCCTTAGACAATTTTTTTGTAAGTAAAAATCAAAGTCCGCTGACATATAAATTCATTTCTAAAACCATATTTATGAGGTGAGTTTCCAAATAATATTTGGTGATTAATGATAAAATTTAACAGAATATTTACTGATTTTTTTGGGCTTAAATTAAGTAAGTATGTCCTAGAAAAAAAATCTTCTCTTGTCAACTTTTTGTCAACAATATTAAGGCTGGGGAGCACCATCTCTCAACATTAACCATAACCAGAGATGGTGCACTCCAGCCTTAGTAGATCATGTAAGTTTAATTGTGTTTCATCCACTTTTGTGGTTTATGATTGTTTAAGTCGATGTTGGTTAAAGTCCGTTTTTTGTGTGTAGTACGGTTATTGTTTTCGATTGTTTTTTTTTTTCAATATGTTTTGCATTACATCAATGCATTGTCAGTCAAAAATGTTATAGGAACTGTTAAAGAATCAATAAAACATATTTACTCTATTCACTTATTTTTGTAAATGGCGTATTTTCTTACCATCAAGTGCAATAGTCCGTTTGGTAAAATCTACTTTAATAATTTTTTTATATTTCTCTAATTTAACCCAACATCGGACTGCAGCTCGATCATGTGTATGTATGTCATATGAGCAATTTTTTTTTACATGAAGCCACAAAGTCAACTAGTTGGTAATCTAAACGTTTTCTTTTAAACAATTGTTTTTAGAAATGTGTGGGCACAAAACATTAAAGCCTATAGATTTACATATTTTTTCCAGTTTTTTGTACTCTACAGAGGTGAATACTGTATACTGTATTATTTTTTATCAGTGAAATCAAGTCATGTGGGTTAACCTTAATGTTGCAAATGAATCACCTAACCTACATGCTTTAGTTAGAATATAACTTATGATATCAGTCTATAACGCACCTAATTAATTATGTGCTGCTGCATACAGTTTCTAATACTAATATATTCAATGTGGTTTTCGTGCTAAGTAAATAAAGACGCATTCATGTAATGTTTTTGGTATTATCAACATTTTAATTTCTATTTAATCACTCTTGTGTGTAAGTAAGTAGACCTTTGAGAGACATATTTATAAGTATAGTGAACGACTATTAAAATATGCATGTGAATATGTATACCTTAATCTAGTTTTGTAGTATGTCAAAATACATCTGTAAAAGTAAGAATAATTTATTGCACATAATTGAATGCATGCCTAGTATTCTCATTTTAAGACAAATCATTCATCATCTTAATTTCTGGTAATTTTATCCGTTTTAGTCTCTGTGATAAAAGTATTATTATTATACATAAAAAACAGCAAATTATTGTGGTCATAAAATAAGACACACTTAAATAACAGCTCTTATAAAATTATATATAAGATAGATAAACTAATGAACTTGGGTATAAAATATTTACCCACAATATAAAGAACATCCGAATTATTCGTTGAGTCTAATATATTTTTTTATGTTAAGCGCTGCATATGGCGTACGCCAGGACCTCTTAAGAACGGCCCGTAAGCCATGCTCCCCATACAAACGTAGTTTACTAATCATTTGGAAACCGCTATTCCAATTAAATTGATATTTAATATCTAATATCAGGTAACAAATATCTGTGTCTGCATGCTTTTGTTTTTTTGAAAAATCCAAACCGAATGAAATGAATGCAAAAAGAAAATCTTAATACGATTTTTTTTTTCTCTGTGGTTTGACCCAGAATACATTTATCGAAAAAATAAAGGCATGCAGACACAGATATTTGTAGCCTAATATTAGATACCAAATATCAAGTAAGTTGGAACAGTGGTTTTCAAATCATTAGTAAACTACGTTTGTATGGGATTCAAAAATTTCAGGTGCTTACGGGCCGACCTTAAGAACGGCCCGTAAGCTATGTTCCCCATACAAACGTAGTTGACTAATCATTTGAAAAACGCTTTTCCAATTTGCTTGATATTTGGTATCTAATATTCGACCATAAATATCTGTGTCTGCATGTTTTTGTTTTCCTGAAAAATCTAAAGCAGTTCAAATAACTGGCAAAAGAAAATCTTCATGCAAATTTTATTTTCTCTGTTGTGTGACACAGGATAAATTTTTCGAAAAGAAAAACACGTGCAGACATAGATATTTTTTATCCCAAATATCAAGCAAATTGGAATAGTGGTTTTCAAATGATTAGTAAACTACGTTTGTATGGGGAGCGTGATTTTCAGATGCTTACGAGCCGACCTTAAGGTGCCCGACGATCCCCATGGGCTTTTGAATATTCAAGGGGGCTCAGAAAACCATGCCGGCCGGTGGTGGCATGCCGGTGCGTCCTCACACCACGTTTAAAGGAGGATTGTACTTTGGGGGGCAAACCTTAGCAGGGAGTTGATTCCATTGTTTACCGACCCCTATTGATAGAGGATCTAGAGGATCGGTTGGTTCTTACTTTTGTAATCTCGACAGTGAACGTGTGCATTCCCAGCCTTTCCGCGTTCAAGGATACCTCGAAGTTCGTCGACGAGACCCACTGCCCGACGTTGTATCCAGTCCAGGGAGCCAAGCTGGTGCTTAGCTGAGCCGTTTCACAAATGCTAAAAGTACTTCAAGCAAGACCTATTCTGCGCCTTGTATGGAGCAGTTTTTGTACAGGCGTGAAATACTGACGCACCCTATTTTGGACTCCCAGATTTTTAGAGGCGAGCTTGGCTTTATTTTGTGCTTGTATGGCTTGTGCAGACGCCTTTTATTAACCGACTTTAAAATAAAGGAGGAGGTTCTCAATTCTTAAACACTTCATTGATCATGTTCCCATATACATTTTGCTAAAAATGGATATCTCGTTTACCAACTAATGAAATACCTAAATATGTGAAAAAAAACAAAACTATAAATTGATAATTCCATAAGATATTTCAAAAAACAGTTTGGCTCGAAGCAGAAAATTAAAACAAACATTTATTTTCTAAATTCACGGGGTGTATCACAAGTGTGAAACACATTTGGCTTAGGTAACAATGGCGGGACCCTTGGCGTGTAAACATTGTTCACTTGACCGGTTTTTTTAAACGATAACACCTTATTTGTCACAAAATATTGATTAAGTAGACCTTACCAATACCTCCTTGGTATCCTGATTCCGGGTACAGTTTGCAGATTTTAGCAATCCACCCTAACTTACTGATTAATTTATAACCTATTTTAAGTGTGTATATTTTTTCATTCTAGGTGAAAAATAAGGTCTGACGTGGGCCCAAAAGAGAATGTGTGATGGGAGATGCCACAAAATAAACACTTATATTAAAATGAAATAGCAGTGTTTCTCCTAAGCTTAGCTCGCTAAGATAAATTACTAGTTATGTATTATAACTACTTTATTGTTTTACATCACTTTGTTGTACATTTCAATTTGTATGTAGAGGCTTCCAGATTAATTTTAAAAGAGCGTTACATATTTATATTCAATAAAGGAGGAATATTGTTTCCACATATATAAAAAAACGTATTTTATTTTGTGCATGTTACCAATAGAATCCTTTTCCCTTTCCCTAACCACTACATTATTAATTCCCGGAAAAGGTATTGAAGACCTTGACCTAATTTGACAAATTTAACAAATCTAACAAAATTTCAAACCGTTCTGTTTAGTTCAGTGCAAATGAATACTTGTTTTAGTAAAAATCGATTCATTGCCTAATAGTATCTTTAATGCATATATAATTTCACATTAAAATATAAAATATAAGTTGCTATGGTCTGGTACTGATATGAATAATCGGATCAAATATGAATTCGTACCAAACAAAGATCGTTGAATGGTACTTGAAGCAACTGTCAAATTCGTCATGTCAAATGCAATGTCTGACCGCTTATAAATTGAGAACCACTTACCGATTTCGATGCAGTATAGCTTGATTTAAAAAAAATATAAGGTACCTACCATTACGCTCAATTGCCTGAGGAATGAGCAGTAGGGTGAATTATTGTTTATTCATCATTCAGAGGCAGTAGGTACCAAAGATAATGGCAGCACACTATATATCAGCTAAATGAAACGGTTACATCGCTTGAGAGTTTTGTTTACTTCCTATTCATCACACAACTGTGCAAACTGCTTTTAAAAGTCACATAATTTTTGTATAGGTACTAGCCTTTGGTGGAACCCAGGCTACAGAACATTAGACAATCAGAGTTTTAGATTATATCGATGACAATCATTGAATTTAGGCTAGTCGAAAAAACAGTGGTTGCGTCATGAAGTTGTGAAGAAACTCGTGAAGAAAGTACGATTGTATGAGGCTTTTGTGACAATAGAGCCCTTAGGGAAAATGTATAAGAGCTTCTACAATAACTGGGTTCTGACTAACAACAAGGAATGAGTAAAAATGTTGACAAATTTAATGGCGCCATCTATCCAGTAGTAGTAGAAAATACGTTACTGCCATCTATTGAACAATAGCGCATTATAACTTACGTCAACCACAACATGTTGACATCGTAGTACAATCAAACGCTGCTAGATGGCGGCACTGCCCGTATCTTTATAGACGATCGGCAACACCTTCCATCTAACTCGAGATCTAACTTGAACTACAGATAAACACGCTTAATGACAGCTCGATTACAGCCATTTGATAGCGTACACCACAGAACATATAATATGGCGTACACGGCGCACATGCTCTCAACCGTGCGTCTTTGTACGATCTGTGTGAGGTCTAGGGTCACGTCCCTTATGTCAAAATGACGTTCACGGAAGTGAATATAAACAATTCGGAACGGTCTTGTACGCGTACATTGTGAATTCTCCGCAATATACGCATTTCGGAATGCAGTGCTAGACATAATATTAGTAATCTGTGGCCGTAATGGGCATTTATACTACGAACAACTTGACAAATGTAATGTTCTTGAAATGAAGTGTGGCAAAACATCTTTTAGACGGAAATGAGATAGAATGTTTAAAATGAAAAGTAAAAAATATTTGGAAATACATGAAAATTTAAAAATGAAAACATGAAATAGGGTAGAAAAAAAGAATAATTTACCAGATTGAAGAATACTTCAATATTTAGTTTGACGGATTACCGCGCGTGTGAGGAGCAGCACGTCCTGCTCCTCACACGCGCGGTAAGCCGTCAAACTAAATATTGTAGTTATGTCCCGCGTAAGTTTTAAAAAGAATACTTCAATCTAAATTGAATTCTCGTAGCATAGTGAGAGCAATAAATATTTACGCAGTACCAGTCCTGATTTATACGTTCCATGTAATCAATTATAATTATAAAACAGTTGCAAAAAATTGATATCAGAACACGAAAGATATTACATATTTACAATACGCATCAACAAAAAGCAGATGTGAAACGATTGAAATTACCAATACACAAGGAAGTTAGAGTGTTATTGAAAAACGAAAACCTCTACAAACGATTGACTATTAAATGTCAAAAATATTTACAATATAATAATAATAATAATAAAATCATTTATTCAGAGCAACACATAAGAAATACAACAGTCCTGAAAAAGAGATAACTTATAACATAAACCAGTATATATAAAGAAGTTTACAATTATAGTGCTGCACTGGAATGGTATGCACTCAGCTGTTACGCAGCTCGCGCTGCTAAGCTGGTTTTCAGTGCATCCGTTCCAGAATCCAGAAACAGAACGTAGGCGCATTTGGACATGCTACATTAGTAATAACAATGAAAGTGGATATATGTGAGTGAAATAAATAAGTTAGATACAATTTAAGTTAATAAGTGTGTACTTGTATGTGATATGTATGTGTGCGTTCGAGAAAAGGTGTTTGTGTAAGGGTGTTTTTGTGTGTATGAAAGAGGGAGAGGGTGTGTGTGTGTGTGCGCGCGCGCGATCGAGGGTGTCAGAGAAGAATTTGTCTGTGTTAGTCATGTATGTGAGATCGAGACTTAAATCTTTTGCCATTCCAAATATTTGTATATTACCAAATATTAATATTAATGTAATATCATCATACGAGCTATAAAACTAGGTGCCTACGACATAACCTTATACAGTATTCAAAAATAAGGTGCACAATTCCGCTATGAATTGAATTTTGAAGAACCTACTGAAAACGGCACTAAAATAATTAAAATGTCAGATAAAAAATTAAAGAAAAATGGAAAATCAAGACTTTGCACGGTCAAATTGTGCGACAAGTTCTTTTATGCCCCAATATTGACGACATGTAATATCTTACATGTTTAAAAAAAAACCAATCACACCTAAACTCGAAGCCAACTCCAAACCCGAAGTCCAACCACTTTTATGGGATATACCGGTAACAACAGATTATGCCCTCCCAAATAATCGACCGGATCTACTTAATACCATGGAGGTGAAGAAAAAACAGGAGAACGGATGGAACTAAAAAGTGTCACACGTCAATTGTGCCGCCGGAGGAATTTGGCCTTTGTTTCAGCATATATTCTTTGGTTTCGGCATTCACTGAATACGTCATTACGAATGAAGAATGACGTAACCATCTGGTTTATTGAAAAAATATTCTTATCTCTGTCAGTTTACCTGCCAAATTGGGAGACTTAAATTTGAAATTTTCTCCATTTTTATCACTGCGCTAAAAATGTGTCCGGCGATATAATGTTGTAAGTTGCGTGGCGTCATTTTTTGCGCGCTCGTTGTATGGAAGTTATTTCTCCATACATTCTTCACCTCCATGCTTTATACGAACAAATTAAATAAAATAACCTATTTCATAAACGTTACGTTGTCATCAGGTTACAATATCACAAAAAAAGAAATTGAAAAACTGACCAAATATCAAAGACTATTCAAAGACTTTTGAACACAAGCAGCAAAATTATACTCATAGTTATTGAAAAAACTGGAATCAAATGTAAGATCGTTCATAATTACATACAAGATTTTGAAGCAGAACTTTAAATCTCTCCAACGACAAACGGCAGCTCACTATTGTAATTTGTTCCATGTTAGTTGTTGTTTTTCCGTAAGCGCGCGCACACAAACGGTTCGAATCGTTTGCGATGCTTGCAGCTTCAAGCGTGCAATCTGAATAGGATCATTTTTATTCACTGCAAGCACTGTAATAATTAATGGTTCAAAACGGACCGCACACGGTGTCATTAGAGCAGCTGCGCGCGCGGGTTGTCATGTTGTCAAATTGTCTCTGTTGTATCAGACCATATTATATTCTGTGTTTTAGACTAGAAAATAACTGTTGTGTTTGTGTTGTGGACTTTGTGATACGTTACATTTTAAGTTGTGTTTGATGTTGTTCTGAATACATTTGTTAACTACCTCCAGCCCAACCCAGCTCTACAGTGCATGAAAATTCATCAGGTCTCCGTGGCATCTGAAAGGTGCGCACAAAAGACAAATCAAAGGTAAATTAACATAATTTAGGTTATGTTCTTGATTGTCTTCTTTTACAATCGTATTTAGCGTCTGTTGCTCTAGGGTTTGAAACAATGTTTTGCTTTACACCTGATTTGGGTAGGTAGACATGTTAGCTAGTAATGTAGTCAGTCTTATTGCATTATAACGCCTATATCCGAACGAATTGTTGGATTTGAGTGTTCGAAAAATCAATAATTTCTGAAAATAGCTGGGCATACAGTAGAAACCGGTATAGCGATGTAAATTTAGGTTCTGTAAATTCCATTAAGATATTCACGAAAATACTACGACTGTACACCTTTTTAATACGACACTAAAGCGGCCAACCATCCCGCATTCTCTGGGACCGTCCCGCAATTACTGTTGTAATCTCACATTGCCTAATATTTCGCGCATGTGCTTGAGGCCGCATGCACGTCCACCACTGAATCATTTTGGGCGTGCTAGCAATGGCTAACCTATATTAAGTCGGCCTAGCAGCATGCTAGGCTATTGAAAATGTTGGGTGGACTTGAAATCCACGTCTAAAGTTTAAGCGGCCAACCGCTTTGAACGACCAAATTACCTATTTAAAAAAAGCGTCTACCTAGTTAGAGCAATGCGCCTCTCCTTTTGCTTGCGCATCTACAGATGATAGGTTCGTAGCAATAAGTCGGCTGACACACCCGACTGCGTGCACAAACGCAGCGGACTGAAAATCTATAACAATAAACAGGTAAATAAATGCATTCCGATTCTGATTCTCCTTTTTGCTCACAAAAATTTGCACAACCTTGCTACCATTCAGGAGGGTACTGGACCAGTGGCATTGTTTTGTCACCCTTTCATTGTCATTCTAGGCTTCCGTACGGACAATATCGACCGTGTTTTTGGTGCCAAAATGCCCCTTATTGCAAAGGATTGATGTATATTTTAAAGTTTCTGCAAGTTATTTGTTTGCTTCCGAGCTATCTGAGATTAGTTTGTGAAAAGTCATCGGAGCCAGGTCATGTTAACTCGCCCGTTAAAAAAATGTATCTCATCAACAGCCACACTTATAGGGTCCAACTATAGCCCAGAAACATCCTCGGCTTTGACGAATGTTTGAAAAAAAGTGGGAAATTAGGCATTCATTTTTATAATTCAGATGAATTTTTCAAGTGGGCCATCTCACATTTTTAGGGTTCCGTACCCAAAGGGTGAAAACTGAACTTGCCGGCAGGTTTTTCAATGTGAGATTCAAGGGCCAAGTCCGAAACGATAACAAATAGCGAAAAACTCAAAGGGACGCATGAGGCCGATTTTGATAAAAACTAAAACTGCATTAATGGATTTTTGGAAAAATAGTTTTCCTAGGTGGGAATCGAACTCGTTGATTTTGAGAAAAAGGATGCTTTCTATATTATTGCACCAGTCAATAGTGTCGTTTATAAGGAACAAATACTGGGAAGTAAACTAGCAAACTAAAGGAAAGTGTTGATTTTTAATAAACTAAATTCAAAATTTTCGTTTTATAATGACTAATCTTGAAACTAAACAAACTGAACCCTGCCTTTAAATAAGTTTAGAATAACAGTTTTTCATTGGTTATTGTCAGGCTGGCCATCTCGGACAACCTGTCGCCCTAGTTTTATAAAAAGTTAAAATGTCTGAATAATTGCTTCGAAAATACCATGTCGTTTTTCTGTATTTAAATTTTCTAGATTTTATTCCTAATTTGTAAACGTTTAACTTTTTCGTTAAGCAATAGAAGAAATATGTGGTTTCTTCGGCTTTTATTTATGTTTTAAGTGCCTGCATCAGGAAGAAATTTAAAACATGACCAAAGCGAATCTCTGGCGCTACACTGGTGGAGGCGCGATCTTGGATTAATTCGAGCGCCTTTAAATTGTACCATTGTGGCAGCTCCAGCTCATATATAACTTATTATTGGGCATCACAGACTGATAGTACACTGAGAGTAGATGTGTTGTGACAGATCCATTGAGTATTATTAGTAACATACGTTATTTTGCGCCTGGCTGAGGGCACCACTGTCTTTTAAGAGTTACCACATAAAAAAAAACCCCCCATTGATCGGAAAAATATTTACAGCCTGCTGTAAGACAAAAATTGAGGAAATATAAATTACTATTTTAGGTAAATAATATTATTTAAAATATAACTAAATTTGATCTTTCATCATTATAAAAAAAAAATAGGGGTTGTAGAAGTCGGGTTACTTACTACCGCTTGTTTTGTTTTCATGAATTCTATGAAGAAAATAAACCCCAACGTCAATACGCGAGGTTATAACCCTGTCAAACGATATTTTTTGCCATCCAATTAAGATTAGATTTTATACAGTATTTTTTTTATTTCGTTATAATCTAGCAAGGAGTTTTCCATACAACTCGCGATGGTATCAAACCACTACTAGTACTACCTTTCCGGGAAAATGGCGTAAGGTATGTATGTATGTATGTATGGCTAACCTAAACCACAAACATATTCTTCACAAACTAATAATTACTTAACAAAAAAATACCCTCAGCTTAAAATGAATAAGCAGTGGGTAACTTGCATTGTTATAATGGCAACACATCCCCGTATAAACTTTTAAATAATTAAAATTAAAAAGGTAAGTAAAAAAAAAAGTAAAATGCACAAATTCATTCCAAAAATAAGATCCTACCGATCGTTTTATAAAGTTTCGTTCAATTTCCTTCATTATTTTCATTTCATTATTAATTACCTAACCTAACTCAGAAACTAGATATATAGAAAATTCATGTGGCACATTATAAAAAAAATATAAAATTAAATTTATTAAAGTAATGATTACGATTGTGATTAATTAGTTTGGGATGGGGATGGATTCTCAAAATGGGCGGGAGACTAAATAAGTTTGAGAACCTCTGCTCTAGATCATTTACCTAAATGGTCGGTAATCAATGGAATAAACCTTTCCGAGGAATTATCCACAAATGACGACCTGGCGTCCTCCAAAAATGGACCATCTGGCCGGCCGGAAACCATGCCTTGTAGTCCTCTGATAGTTCGAAAACCCGTGGGCGTCCTCGGACACCGCACGTAGGGGTATTGGTGTCTAATATATGGTCTAAAATATTTTAATGGGTTTTTGGTGCTTATAGGTGTTCATAATTTATATTCGGTATAAAAAAAAAAAAATTGTATTAAAACACAGTTTTAAGTGATTTAAAAAATATATATGTTCAAAAAAAGTACACAAAAATTATTATCTAATAAAGTATGAATAATGCACACGGCTCTCGACCTCAGACGAGGAAGACAACAATAGAAATGCATTGTTAACAATAAAAATTGAGATTTTTTTTATTCAGAGTCAATGTTAAGGTCATCCGCTGAGGTAGAGAGTCCTACATCTGGTAACAGAAATTCTAAAGCTTCGTGGGAAAGAGGCTGTTTTTTCTTTTAATTCTATCGCGTTTACAGCTTAATAATACGTCGGAACTTAAAAGTAGTCTATTCATAATATCTGTATTACAATCAGTCCTAGAAAATTTCCTTGCAAAATTTTTCCTATACTCCCTAAAATGTTTATTTCTGGCCTCTGCGGCTTCTTCAGACAGCTGCCCGATTGGCAGCATGGCGTGATTGATGACCAAAGTACCATGCATCAATATTTTATGAAGAGTCGGTGTCATCGGACACCAACTATGTATTAACATAATATTCTGCCGTGCTTTCTAAAAAAGCTCCAAATTTCATTGTGTCTATAGGAAAACCACTTGATAGTACTTCCAATATCAGCTTTAGTTTTTTTATTAAATCTAGGTCAATACCAGTGATTCGAGCGGCTACCCATTTAGCCTTGAAATAATGCTTGAAGGACTTTAAACTCTCGTTCAGTAACGAAAGTTTGTCTTTTGGGCACTTGGTGGTTTTTTCAAGTTCATTCACTAAAAACTGAAGTTTCCCATCCATTTTTTTCTGGCCTGATTGCTTGATTATGTTGAATAATGCTTCCCTCGTCAAACTAAACGATGAGCTTTCAACATATTCTGTAAATAAACAAAAATACTTATGTTAGTAAATGGGTTTTAAAAATGCATGTTTTTTCGTTCGTGCCACCCTCATTTCTATATGTTGCAAAATAGGAGGGCGGAAACATGCGGAAAATGTTTTTGTTTTACCTAAATACCTATACTTCTAGGATTATTTTCTAATACAACATTTAGTTTAACCATGTTTAACTCATACTTAAAATTACCAAAACATAAAAAAGAACAGTACAAAATAGGACAAAAAATTGATAAGACTTTGAATTGATGTTTTAGATTAAAAACTTAAAGGTATTTGTTGTAAATACACTTTAAGACACACTACATACCTTCATCTGAAGAATCCATAGCGATTTCGGTGATTTGCGGCGAATAAAACAGATTGGTAGAACACAGAATGCGAGCGAAAATTGAGGTAGCCGAGAACGCAACGAGTGACTGGCACGAACGATGAATTTCGACTGAGCATAGAGCGGGCGCATTTAAGTTTCAAATCCTTTGTCTTTGTCTCCCGTTAGAAACGGGTCATCCTAATAATAAATATGTGCGTAAATAGGGATTAGCATAAAAGTCGTCAGGGTTACTTTAGATCATATTTTAGGCCATAATACCCGTACGTCCACCGTTGGCATATGGCTGTGCTTAACATAATCATACCATTAACAGAATAATAATAATATTTTTTTTATGTTTAGTTAGGTTTAGAATAATGTAGAAAGTGTGCAAATAAATATATACAGGAATAATAAAATAATTCATTTATTCCTCTTGGACACAGTTTTAGGGATAACAGAAAATGAATAAGTGATGTTGTGATAACATATTGCATGCAGCGGTGCATGCATATGGTACGTACTTTTTTTATCACTGCCGAATGTTTTGGAGGTGCCTTATCGATGCTGTCATGCTACTATCTTATCAAAGATATATAGATTATGGTTTAGCCTTCTCATCACAAAAAATGGTCCTAACTTTATTAAATAACCCTCATGATACGCACAAGCAATGCAAAAGGATGTACAAAGAATGGTCGGTCATACAATATTTCCGAATGGAGCTGGATCCAGTCTCACAGTTCTTGCATCATATGAAACCTTTTTTAAATTGCTATTACATATACTGATTGATACATATCTCACCTAAGAGGCGCCCGACGATGGCCATGGACTTTTAAACATTATTGTTATGTATTTTTTTACATTTATTTTAATTTCTGTATAGTCAGCATTATGATTATGAAGCAAAAAATACAATAGTGGTCGCAAAATAAAGCTAATATTTTTTTTATGCGACCTGACATGGACGGCTAATACCACACAACTACCGTTATGATATTAGCTCAATACACCTTATTCCTGAAGGAATTAGGTGCCATGCCAGGACCTTCCCTTTATGAGCACGGCTACATTGAACTGGATGGAAAACACGGACAATTTTTCATTGCCGCTTCGACCATCTTTTCATCTAATGCGATAGTACCAACCCGGGCGGGCTTAAACCCTACCGCCTAGTAGGGGAAGGGGACCTACAGTATTACATGGATTCCGAACCATGGAGCAGCTTGCATTCGTGGCGAAATGCATTTATCGAACTCTGAAAGAGAAAGACAGTGGTGCATGTCGGAATTTAACCCAGGCCTCTGGTACGCCAGGCCAGTCCCCGCGTCACTAGGCTTATTTTATATATTACTAGCAGCCCGTCCCGGCTTTGCACGGGCATAACGTCATTTAAAAAAATATTGTTTTGACACAATGATACACAAATAAACCATTTTTACGTAGAGTTCCTACATTGAGATATTTGAAATAAAAAAAACTTATATATTATTATTACATGATTATTAGATATTAGAGAAATAATAAATTCAAAGTGCTACAGGGAGAACCGCTGCCTCCGAGGCACGCTCCCACCGCCCCTGCCGCCCGGTACCGCCGCAAGCACTACATCCCGCAATTTTTTAATCTATAATATCTTCGAAAATATTCATTTAAATCATATACTGTAAAGGGCCGTATAGATCTATATTAAATCAACAATGTATTTAAGGTATTTAACTGGATAAGGATTAATGCTGTATTGGTTAAAATCGCTTCAACAATTAGCCAATATTTGTCGTAAAAAGTAAATCAGAAAAAATGTTATTGTGGGATATCCATAAGAGATAGATAAATACCATCGCGGAGTTTTCTGTAGACCTTTTCAATGTTTACAATACTTAGTACATTATTTTGATAAATCTCGTAGGGTTCAGCCTGCGTTTGCAATGTAAGCGGAAAAAAAATATTTTTTTACGACATCACATTGGAAACCTCAAAAATAACAGTATTTCTCAAATATTTTATGGATATTATTATACATATAAACCTTCCTCTTGAATCACTCTATCTATTAAAAAAAACCGCATCAAAATCCGTTGCGTAGTTTTAAAGATTTAAGCGTACATGGGGATATAGGGACAGAGAAAGCGACTTTGTTTTATACTATGTAGTGATTAGTAGCTGAGGGTAGCCGGGTGGGTTAATATCTCGTCAACAGCGCCAGGGGGTCCATTCAGGGCAAGAGTGAGTTCGAGTTCGGGAGTGAGTTAACCTAAAAATTGCTGGGAAATATCTTATTATTTAAATACCGGAACCGCTATTTATACTTCTAACGTATTTACGGGACAGACCTGATTTTTAACTAACTGTAATGATATTCAAGAAGTGTAGAAACATTAACTATTTAAAAAAGTGAGTTGATATTTGGCGACCAATTCGAACTCACTCTTGTCCTGAATGGACCCCCAGTAGTAAGGCAAAACTAAATAAAAATGATTCAAATCTGTTGAGCCGTTCTCGAGTTTTAGCGAGACTAACGCACGGCGATTGATTTTGATATATAGAGATTTCAAACAAATGAATCCTACCTGCTCTATCCCTGGCAGCAAAAATTAATGTCCGTGGCGCGAAATCTCGCGATTTTTACTATGTATTTAAAAAGGCGTCAATCAAAACTGGTAGCTCTACTCGTACCAACTCGTACTTCGACATCAAATCAAGTCGCAGTCGCCGCCAGCCGCGATGCCCTTAGACCGGGATAGATACGGTTTGAGAAGCACATGAAATCCGAAATGATTTTTTTTTTCTCAGAAATATATAATTTCATGTTCATATGCTTACATTAAGTTTGCAACATTTAGCGGGGCCCGGAAGATAGAAAAAAAATTAAAAATGTATTAAAAAATATATATCTCCTAAACAACATATTTCATATTTTATTTCTATCTTCCGGACCCCCCAAAATGTTGCAAACTTAATGTACACACGTCCACATGAAATAATACGTTTATGAGAAAAAAAATGCATTTCGGATTTAATGTTTTTCTAAGTGCTGATTTAAGGCTAAAGTTCCTGGAGTACCTCCGCGCCTGTTGACGTATGCCGCGCCGTCATCGTTTGTTGTCCGCGCATCAAATCACCCAATTTGAAATTCGAAGAGTTTTGATTCGAACCGGGGAGAGGTGGCAATCCTATTAACCAATCATGAAGATGATTCCCTGTATGCAACTGTTTATTTCTACTGGTTAGATTACTTTATGGTCGTAGTTTGAACGGATGCAATGGAATATGATTAAACACATTGGCCTAAATTGAAAACATTACCGTGGTCAATACGGCCATTCGACCTTTCTACTTAAATGTGAGATTCTTCATCAATTGTCTAAGGAATGGAAATATATGTAGGATAAGGGTCTGTTCCACCAAGTACTGATTAGCTTAATCCGTACAATAAAGGAATTTTCTTGACATCTTGCAATCGATGCCATAACTAGATAATAGGTACAGTCTTTACTTATCAAATGTATACACTGGAAAGAGAAGGAATTTCTAAGTCCCTTTTACTCTATGGTTGACGTCAGCATGTCAGAAAGAGATCTCAAATTTGTCTCTATTTCCGGTGTATAGATTTCAGACAAAACGACTGTACATCAGAAATTAATGCCCTTAAAGTTTCAATTAAAATAAATCAGAACTTGGTGAAAACAGAGATAAATATAGTATGTAGGCAATTCTGTAATTGGAATGGCTATAATAAGATTGCGGTTATTTCTAATAAAGCGTTCACGTTCGCTGCAGGATGGCGGTAGATACGTCGAAGCCATAGTGATGTGGTTTACACACGGAGATCGCCGATCTCCATGGGTCTAGACGCTCAAACTTTTTATCAAAAGACCGACTTTCGGTTTGCACTTAAATGTAAAATGTTGTTCCGCCGCAAGCAATCTTATCCCTGTCGATCCGTGCCGGTACCTGCGGTCACAGAATCTGTCAATTCGACCAGACTAACATATTCGAACAATTGAAACAATCATTTAGCGTCGTTGATGATGAGTTTGCAACCACTACTGAACACTAGTGTAACGCAACGTGGTGCGCGCACTCACGCACGGAAGTGGCCCAGTTGCAGCGCGCGCGCTCCGGACGCGCGCCGCTCACGCAACCTCTGTCTACCTACATTCGTACTGCATTAATTATAGTACGAGAGCGGACCGTAGTCAACCCTACGTCATCGAGTAACAACATGGGACCCATTTGTGGTTGTGCGGATTAGAATAGGCTTCCTAAAAATACTAGGTTGCCTGACCCAAACCTGGCACGTTTTGTGCAGTAGGTAATATTAAATCACTTTTTTGGTAGAATTTAACGTCATCGAGTAACAACATGAGACCTAGCACAATCGGTAAAGGTCATCAAGAAAAGCTAAAAAAAAGTAGGTTGGCTCGTCCTACCCTGGCACGTTCTGAGGTTGGCCGGTTTTAAAATGTCAAAAAATAAAAAAAAAAACGTCATCTAGTAACAAGATGACAATACCACCATTCGATAGTCCTATGAACATACTTCATAAAAAAATTAGGTTGGCTGCCCTCAGCCTGGCACGATTCCTACGCGGCCATGTTGAACGTCGGATGCGCCCAGTTCTTATATTCGTCAATTGTTAAATTAATATAATATAACAGTTTTGTGATATGTATATCTATAAACCGGTGATGTTTTTATTGATCTGAACTCACCTTGGATAGGTAAAAAAAAAACAAAATGAAATATTTGTGATATATTGATAGTTTGGGTGCAATGGTTGCAAAAAAATTCATTTCAACAAATATTTTTCTTCTGTCGTGCAAGATACAACTAAATACATCCAATGAATTGTAAATATCGCATTAGAGCAACTCAATATATTTTTACCACGCAATAAGAAGTCTGTCACTTTTGAATCTGTTAGCTGTTCTGAGATTCAAAAAGTAATAAATAAAGTAAAGTAAGTCCAAAGGACCGCAAGGTTTATGGAACATATCTACTAATCTGTTAAAGTCCATATGGGGCAGTATTATAGAACCTCTTAGAATTGTATTTAAGATGGCACATTTCCAGACTTATTAAAAATTACTAGGGTAATACCATTGCTTAAAAAGGGATCTCATAATGATGTTGAAAATTATCGGCCTGTGTCCTTACATTCACAGTGTTATTAATTATAATCAATTCGGATTTCGTAAGTGTAGGTCAACAGGAGATGCCATTGCTTTGATGTTAATATCTATTTTAACTTCTCTAGTTAAATCTATGAGCACCTACGGCATTTTCTGTGATGTATCAAAAGCTTTTGACTGTGTAGATCACAAAATACTTCCAGGAAAACTAGAACACTTATTTATTTATTTATTTGACAAATACATACATTTTACATAACAGGAAACCAAGGCGTAAAATGTAGCAAACTTAATTTCAATATGGAAGAAAAAAAAAACAGACATTTAATTAACTATGGATGAGTTAACTTTCAAATAGCCTTCCAAAAATGTCGTGCACACTCTCTCAAACGTCCTTCTCAGATTTACAAGCACATTACATTCAGGTGTTGACAGATGCATCGCATTGAACAGCCTCAGGACGAGACATATGGGCGACCAGTAGTGAGAGCGGGTGCGCGTCACGATCTCGGCAAACAAACGTGCGTTCCGCCGTCGAGCGTAACCATCAGGCACGTTCAGTGCTAGTACCAGCTGTAGTAAAGCTTGCGAATCAACTTTCCCAATCAGAATTTTGAAACCAAACAGCATTAATGCCCGGGATCTCCGAAGTTCAAGTGAGTTGAAGCCCAGAATCCCGAGTAAAAATGCTGTTGGGTACATATAAGGGTAATACCCGTTTATCTGAGTATATAAAAATCTCAGGAACCTTTTTTGAATTTTCTCCAGCATGAGAATATAGTGATCCTCATGTGGAGACCAGACAATTGCCCCCGCTTCTAGCTTAGATCTGACAAGCGTATTAAACAATAATTTTAGTGCGATCGGATCCTTAAACTCTTTGGCATTTCGCAGTACGAAACCCAGCTTGCCAAATGAGGCTTTTGTTAATGCTCGTATGTGAGGATTGAAGGTGAGGTGTGCATCAAAAACAACACCGAGGTCTTTAACTTCTGTCGCCCTGGGAATTCCTTTAGCACCCAGGCGGTAGTCGTGCATCAGTGGTGTGAGTGAGCGAGTGTATGATGCTACTATACACTTTTCAGGATTAAAAGCTAGTTTGTTTGTGATGCTCCACTGATACACTACATCAAGAGTACGTTGAATAACCTCGCAATCAGCTTCATCCTTAATACGTAAGAATAGCTTCAAATCATCAGCATATAGAAGACAGGACACCAAGCTTGTCAACCCTACAATGTCATCAATCATTATATTAAAGAGGAGACTAGACAGGACTGAACCCTGACTTACTCCTGATCGGGTATTATAAGGTTCAGATTCGTAGCACCCGTACCTTACATACTGGCGCCGATCTCGTAGGTATTCAGCGAATAATACTAGGAGCTTAGGTGTGAAACCTGCCGTACTGAGTTTATGGAGTAGAATATCGTTATCAACTCTGTCGAATGCTTTATGGTGTTAGGGAAAATAAATGAGGTATTTGTAAATTATATATATTAAATAGACAACAAAATTGTGAAGTAAACGGTACTAAGTCTGATGTAGAATCAATCACTATGGGTATACCGCAGGGTTCAGTTCTAAGACCGTGGTTTTATATGTTGTTATAAATGATATTTCAAGCTGCATCGCAACAGATAATGATATGATTTTATTTGCGGATGACAAATCATCAATTTCAAAAAATCGTATATCAGAACTACGGGAGTCCTTTATACAAGCTATGAACTCACTTAAATTATGGTGTGAAGCCAATAACCTACTTTTAAATGACAGTAAAACGAGTTTAATGCACTGGGGACCCAAATACGTAATGTGAATTGTGATGTATTAAATACAGCAAATGATCTATCTTCAGCTATAACTAAAGAAATAACGTTACTTGTGATACTTTTGGGGTTACCGTGGTCGTTAAATATATTTGAAAATTAATATGGCTTTTCACGCGGCGGGAGGAGACATTCGCCGACGTATCGAGCTGATCGTTCAGCCCGTTGTCAAGGAGGTTGTCCGCCACGTTCATACGCAGCAGACGACTGACAACTAGGCTCGCCGTGGTCGTAAGTCATAGGTATGGGTCGAGGTGGTAGCGGAAATGCGGTGATAGCGCTTCTACGGTCTTCCTAAAATTCACAAAGACGGGAACCCCCTTAGACCAATAGTCAGCCAGATAAATGCTCCTACCTACCTCCTCGCTAAACATGTCGCCTCAATATTTCAACTCCTGTCTGGCAAGACGTCGTCCTACGTTAAAGATTCGGCCCATTTTGTGGAATTGTTGTCTACAGTGAAGTTGGCATGCATGGATCTATTAGTGAGCTTTGACGTCGAGTCGCTGTATACACACGTACCAGTCCAAGAGTCCCTCGACATCATCAGAAACTTAGTCATCAGCAACGACATCGACACTGAGTGCGTCAAGCTCCTGCCATATTGTCTCACTACGACATACTTTCTGTGGCAAGGACAATACTACATCCAGCGAGAAGGTGTAGCAATGGGATCACCAGTGACACCAGTGGTGGCAAACCTTTTCATGGAACCGCTGGAACACCGCACATTGCAAATTTCACCTCTTAAGTCAATGTTTTGGGTACGGTACGTGGATAACGTGATTTCAATCTGGTCACATGGTCGCCAATCACTCGACGCTTTCATCTTTTATCTTAATTAGGTTCACACAAATTTAAAATATACAGTAGATTGTGAGAAGGTAGGCACTTTGGCGTTCTTGGAAGTACTTGTTGCTCGACGATTGGATGGAATCCTAAGCCACACAGTGTACCGCAAGCCGACACACACAAATCGTTGTCTACAAGCTACTTCGCATCATGCTCATTTTGGTGCATTTGTGTGGGTTTGGAATCGGTCGCAAGAGCATTGAGACTCAGAGCACAGCGGTTGTGTGACAAGGACCATATCTTCACCGAAATGGACCCTGTGCTTCGAGAACATGGGTACAATTTTCGCAATGTCGGTCAGTTAGTCAGCGTGTTTGCGTCCACTGCTGGACATACGCCTCTCCAATCCTTCTCCAGTCCTCCCGGCCCTCAGCGGTACGGAACCACTGCTTTCCGCCGACGCACTTGCCTCATCTTCCCACCTGGCGAGTGGTCTTCCCACACTCCGTTTGCCTGTTCACGGCCGCCAGTGTAGGACACGGTAACTCCAACGGTCGTCGTCTCTTCGGCTGACGTGACCAGCCCACTGCTATTTGAGCTTAGCCACGCGGTGTCCAATATCGACTACTTTGGTACGTCGGCGGATTGCCTCTTTACGTACCATATCCCGTAGCGATATTCCCAGCATGGCTCGCTCCATTGCTCGCTGGGCAACTTTTAACCTTTGGACAACGGCGACCGTCAGTCCACGTTTCAAACCCGTACGTCATGTCATTCATAATCGGGAGGACGCACTGGTCATATGTTCGGGTCTTTAAATTTCTACGGAAGGTCAGACCTTAGAGCGAATTTAAGCTTCCCGAAGGCAGCCCAACCCAGTTGAATCCGTCGCTCAACCTTCAAAGACAGTCCTTGTATACGAAGCCGCAGGATTTGACCGAGATATACGTACTCTTCAACCTGTTCGATCACTTCTACGTCGATAACGATTTGTCCTCCCGTCATACCCTCAGTCGCCATGACCATGGTTTTATCCCGGTTCATCTTCAGACCTACCTTTATCGATGCTTTATAAAGGTCTTCCAGCATGGTTTAAAGCTGAACTCGGGAATTTTACAGAAGAACAATGTGATCGGCGTAGCGAAGATGACTGAGGAAAATATTCACTAACGTTGATACCCATGTTTTCCCATTCAAGCGTCTTGAACACATATTCCGATGCGTTTGTGAAGAGCTTGGGTTAGAAAATGTGGGTGAGAAAGTAACGTAAATATAAGATATAAAAACAGACCAAATGGAATTATCGATAACTCTGTATCACGATTATTTGAAACTGATTACGGAGTACCTCAAGGCTCAATCATGGCACCATTGCTGTTTATTATTTTTATTAATGACATTGCAAAAGACACTATGCTAGTTCTTCTCGCGAAAACCATAGTAATTTACGCTGACGACGCAAATGTAATTGTTACTGATAAAAGTATTGAAACACTCCTTACAAAAACAACAAAAATAATTGAGGAGTTGGGTAAATGGTTCGCAGCAAATGGGTTAATGTTAAATAGTGCTAAAACACACTGTGTACATTTTAAGATGAAAAATATTAAACATGAAGTGAATGATGAGATGTTTATCGAATATAACGGTGAAGTCATAACGTTTGCAACATCTACTATATTCTTAGGCTTCACGTTGGATCAAAAGTTACGATGGGACAAACACATTCAACATGTTTGTGATAAATTAACAAAAGCTTGTTATTGCCTCAGAACCCTGTCTAAATGCTGTGACTTGGATACCCTGAAGAGTGCCTACTTCGGTTATTTATACTCTGTCATGACCTATGGCATTGAGTTCTGGGGTTGTTCAGGGGAAGCGGTTTTAGTATTTAGACTACAAAAGAAAGCAATTCGGATAATTACACACTCTAAATGGGACGCACTTGTTTGCACGCCTTTGTTTAAAAACCTAAAATTGCATACTATGTATGATGTGTACGTACGTACGTACACATCACACAAAGAACTATTTTTTATGTGAGAAATTATCCGGAATCATATAATAATTTTAAACACGGATATTCGACGAGAAATAAAAATGTGATCCAGCCAGCTGCACACTCAACATAAAAATTTGAGAAGGACCCCCTTCTTACAACAGCTAGCTAGAAGGAGGAGTAGCCGCTCTTTGTAGCCTTCGTGGACTACGAGAAGGCGTTCGACTCAGTTGAAAAATGGGCTGTCGAAAACTCCCTCCTGAGGTGTAGAATCGACCACCGCTACATCGAGGTACTCCGAAATCTGTATCGGTCCGCGACGATGACTGTGAGGCTTCATTAAAATACCCAGCCCATCCCTCTTGCTAAAGGCGTTAGACAGGGGGATGTGATCTCACCCAAGCTCTTCACAAGCGCATCGGAATATGTGTTCAAGACGCTTGAATGGGACAACATGGGTATCAACATTAATTAATATTTTCCTCAGTCATCTTCGCTTCGCCGATCACATTGTTCTTCTGTTAAATTCCCGAGTTCAGCTTCAAACAATGCTGGAAGACCTTTATAAAGATAAGTAGTAGAAAGATAGGTAGGTCTGAAGATGAACCGGGATAAAATCAAGGTCATGGCGACTGAGGGTATGACGGGAGGACAAATTGTTATCTCGGTCAAATCCTGCGGCTTGGTATACAAAGACTGTCTTTGGAGGTTGAGCGACGGATTCAACTGGGTTGGGCTGCCTTCGGAAAGCTTAAATTCGCTCTGAGGTCTGACCTTTCGCAAAATTTAAAGACCCGAACATATGACCAGTGCGTCCTCCCAGTTACGAGTGGGCTGGTCACGTCAGCCGACGAGATGACGACCGTTAGAGTAACCGTGTCCTACACTGGCGGCCGTGGACAGGCAAACGGAGTGTGGGAAGACCAGCCACCAGGTGGAAAGACGGCATCAAGTGCGTCGGGGAAAGCAGTGGGTCCGTACCGCTGAGGGCCGGTAGGACTGGAGAAGGATTGGAGAGGCGTATGTCCCGCAGTGGTCGCAAACACGCTGACGGATTGACTGACTGTTCTCAAACCATTGTACACTTATTTTATTTGTAGGTGGTAGCATTTAAAGGTTTAATATTATGTCGTTTTTTTTGCTGTAAGAATAATAAGGTTTTGTAATTTGTCTCTTTGTTTACAGGTCACTATAGTAGTTCATGACAAAAATAATAATAGTATAAATTCTGGATCTAACACTAGACTCATCAGAAGGACTAAATCGTACACAGGTTTTAAAATGTTTTCTTGTTGCCACTGGAGTGTGCATCGCTTTAAGGTCCTTTCTTCAACCCCTGTCAGCCGATGCCTACGACATTAGAGGCGCACGCTTTGCATTCGGCGACGGAGCTCCTCATTACATAATTCAATTTTGATTGAATGTAAACCTAATGTAATGAAGAATTTTAATAGTCATAATAAAATAAATCGCTACAAAGTTACTATTCTTTGATTCACAGGACTTTAGGTTAAATATTCATGGTTATTTCCATCCTTTAAACATATAAATGTATATGTTTTCTATAACTAATACATAAATATTTTTACAGAGCTTTTCAGGTATTATTTAAACTATACCTACGACTTAAGAGCTGTTAATTTAAAATTCCGCTTCGGTTTGGATACATTGCAACTTTGTTACGATAAAATAAAAGAGATACGTAAATAAAGAAAAGAGAGTGACGCCAAAGCTTACTAAACTTCCTTAATATGTGAGTGACGATGTGGACATGTACTTTTGTATAGACCCGGCAACGTTGCGCATATATCTATAGAAAACATATACATTGAAATGTTTAAAGAATGGAAATATACTCTAGAATATTTACCCTAAATTCATGTGAATTAAAGAATAGTAACTTTGAGATACTTCACTTATGGGTTTAAGTTTTGTGGCGATTTATTTTATTATGACTATTAAAAAATCTTCATTACGTTATGTTTATATACAATCTGATTAAAATTTTGTAATAACGAGGGCCGTGGCAGAATTTAAAGCGTGCGCCTCTAATGCCGTAGGCATGGGCTGACTGGAGTTGCGATTCCCTACGTTGAATGATCCATACGGTAGATTCCGAAAGCATATGTATATGAAACTTCCGGTTTTTACTCTTCAAGTATGCGGAACTATGTGCATCATAACCTAAAGTTAACTTGAGTTAAACTTAGTTAATAATTGGATACGACAATGCCCTAATGTCACGTAATCAATCAATACCTATATCACAAATATTTAATTTTGGTTTTTTTAACCTATTCAAGATGAGTTCTGATCAATAAAATCATCACTGTTTATAGATAGACATATCACAAAACTGTTATATTATATTAATTTAACAATTGATGAATATAAGAACTGGGCGCATCCGACGTTTAACATGGCCGCGTAGGAAACGTGCCAGGCTGAGGGCAGCCAACCTAATTTTTTTATGAAGTATGTTCATAGGACTATCGAATGGTGGTATTGTCATCTTGTTACTCGATGACGTATTTTTATTTATTTTTTGACATTTTAAAACCGGCCAACCTCAGAACGTGCCAGGGTAGGACGAGCCAACCTACTTTTTTTTAGCTTTTCTTGATGACCTTTACCGATTGTGCTAGGTCTCATGTTGTTACTCGATGACGTTAAATTCTACCAAAAAAGTGATTTAACATTACCTACTGCACAAAACGTTCCAGGTTTGGGTCAGGCAACCTAGTATTTTTAGGAAGCCTATTCTAATCCGCACAACCACAAATGGGTCCCATGGTGTTACTCGATGACGTAGGGTTGACGACGGTCCGCTCTCGTACTATTATTAATTCATTGAACTGATGCGCGAAATTGTGCTATTTTGTTAATTTTTAGGGTTCCGTACCCAAAGGGTGAAAACGGAACCCTATTACTAAGCCTCCGCTGTCCATCCGTCCGTCCGTCCGTCCGTCCGTCCGTCCGTCCGTCCGTCCGTCCGTCTGTCCGTCTGTCCGTCTGTCACAGGGCTGTATCTCATGAACCGTAACAGGTAGGAAGCTGAAATTTTCACAGATTATGTATTTATTTTGCCGCTATAACAACAAATAGGTAACATTTTAAAATAATAATAATTAAAGGGGGGCCCCATACAAAAAACGTGTTTTTTTTTTAAAATCTTGTGCGATTGTACGGAACACTTCGTATGCGAGTCCGACTCGCACTTGGCCGGTTTTTCGTAGAAGCCGTCAGTAAAAGTGCCAGAAATAAGTACATATTTATGAACTTTGTCCAAGTTTAATGAAGATATACTCCATTTATTTTGACGGATGACAAGAGAAAGCACTTTAATTGTGCTGATTGGTTGGCGATGTTGAGGCGGTACAAAAGCGATGGGCTGATTGGCTGGCGATGTCGACGCAGCAATAAAGCGATGCGCTGATTGGTTTGCTATGTCGAGGTGATAATAAAAGGATGCGCTGATTAGTTAGCTATGTCGAGGTGGTAATAAAGCGATGCGATGAATGTTTGAAGACGTCGTGGCGGTAATAAAGCAATGCGTTGATTGTTAGTCAGTCAGCGTGTTTGCGTCCACGGCCTCCCGGCTTTCAGCGGTACGGAACCACTGCTTTCCGCCGACGCACTTGATGTCGTCGTCCCACCTGGCGAGTGGTCTTCCCACACTCCGTTATCCTGTCCACGGCCGCCAGTGTTGGACACGGTTACTCCAACGGTCGTCGTCTCTTCGGCTGACATGACCAGCCCACTGCCACTTAAGCTTAGCCACCCGGTGTCCAATATCGACTACTTTGGTACGTCGGCGGATTGCCTCGTTGCGCACCATATCCCGTAGCGATATTCCCAGCATGGCTCGCTGGGCAACTTTCAACCTTTGGACAACGAAGACCGTCAGAGTCCATGTTTCACATCGGTACGTCATAACCGGGAGGACGCACTGGTCATATATCCGGGTCTTTAAATTTTGCGTTAGGTCTGACCTCAGAGCGTATTTAAGCTTTTCGAAGGCAGCCCAACCCAGTTGAATTCGTCGCTCAACCTCCTTAGTCAGTCCTTGTCTACCAAGCCGCAGAATTTGCCCGAGATATACGTACTCTTCAACCTGTTCGATCCCTTCTCCGTCGATAACGATTTGTCCTCCCGTCATAACCTCGGTCGCCATGACCTTGGTTTTGTCCCGGTTCATCTTCAGACCTACTTTTACCGATGCTTTATAAAGGTCTTCCAGCATGGTCTGAAGTTGAACTCGGGAATTAAGCAGAAGAACAATGTCATCGGCGAAGCGAAGATGACTGAGAAAATCTTAATTAATGTTAAAACCCATGTTGTCCCATTCAAGCGTCTTGAACACATCTTCCAATGCGTTGGTGAAGAGCTTGGGTGAGATCACATCCCCCTGCCTTACGACGGCCCATTTTTCAACTGAGTCGAACGCCTTCTCATAGTCCACGAAAGCTTGAAAGAGCGGCTTGTTGTACTCCTCGCACTTCTGCATCACTTGTCTCACAGTAAATATGTGGTCCATGGTGCCGTATCCTTTCCTAAATCCAGCTTGCTCACGAGGCTGGTACTGATCCAGCCTCTGTGTCAGCCGACTCGTGATGACTCTTGAAAAGACCTTATACACATGGCTTAGAAGTGAGATAGGTCGATAGTTCTTCAACTTCGCCCTTTCCCCCTTGTGAAACAGGACTACGACACTATTTCGCCATGCGGCCGGTACGACGCCATTTTCGAGAACTGCATTAAACAGTCCCTGCAGTTTCTTCAATATGGGTCTTCCGCCAGCCTTTATCCCGTCGCAATTTTCGGTTCCCAGTTCCGTCGTTATCCCGTCCTCACCTGGAGCCTTGTGTTTTTTAAGTACCTTAAAAGCAACCTTTATCTCATAGACACTTATCTCCGGAAGATCCTCGGTGTAGTGTCTAGTGAGCGGCGCACGCCTATCAGAGTCGATTGGTTTGCTTGGACTCGGGGCAGGAATTGCTGCGGAGTACAATTCGTCATAAAATTCCTACCCCGCCTCAAGTATATCCGACTTTCTAGCAGTGATGACCCCATTCGCGCGCTCGAGTTTTGTAATTTGGTTGGCGCCGGTAGAGAAGGCACGGGCAAACACTTTACTGCCTCGATTTTCCTCTATAACGCGCTCAACCAACTTCATGTTCTCTCGGCGGATATCACGGCGAATGGACTTGCTGATCGTCTTGTTGAGGTTCCTGTGAACGATACTACTCCGGGTCTCCGGTTTCATATTTCGTCGTTTTTCCAGGAGCCTCAAAGTCTCTGCGGATAACTTGCTGCGATTTGCTTGTGGACTTTTAAGAATAAGAAACGTTTATTATTGCATCTAAAAAAAATCATATGACAAAAATTACAAGCTATGCACAAATAAGCTGATTAAAACTATAAAATTTATACAATAGAAAAAATACCTAATTAATATAAATAAAATTACATGTATATACATAGCCTAAATTAAATTAACAAGGTGCAACAAAAGGTCTAAACGCAGCACGTGACTAACATATGTTAGTCGCTGATTTTAAGCCTAACCTATTTAAGTAAGTGACAGTACTGGCAAACTATCTGAAGTTCTTTTCTGCAGTGTCCGTTAGTGCGGATACGAAGCTCGTGTATGCCTTATCGATGTCGGCATTCCCATCACGCGGCGCTAAGCTAAAGGCATCCTCGAATTTGGCTTCGAAATTTTCGAGCATCTCGTCTGGTATGTTTAGCTTGGCCAATGGTTTGTGGATGAGTTTGCGCCATTCCATCTTAGCTTCAACGTGCCACGCACTAGTCGGTGGTCGCTGCCAGTATCGAAGCGATTAAGGACACGACGATTTACTGTCCACCAGTATGTAGTCAATTTCGTTCGTTCACGTACATTTCCTCTTTTCCTTTTTCAGGAAGAAGGTATTCATGGCGTGGAGCTGGTTTGCCTCGAGGTAGCGAATAGCTGGCCGCGTCGATTTCTGACACCGATACCGTACGGACCTACTGCTCTATCTCCACTCAGAGGTTTGGCCAATTTGGCATCGAAACTCCCATCACGTACTGGCAGTGAGATTTATTCGTTTCTAAGGCTCTCGATACAACCTCGTAGAACTGCTCGACGTCGTCGTCAGCGTGCGAACTCGTGGGAGGGTACACCTGCACCACCTTCAGCTGACATCGTTTATTCAGCCTGATGATGATGTAGGACACTCTGTCCGACACGCTGTCGATTTTAATTATGCTGTCCACGAAGCTTCGCCTGACGATAAATCCCACTCCACCTTCCGATTTTTGGGGATTTCCTCTGAAGTAGAACAGGTTGCCGGAATGTAGCACTTCAGTCTCTTCGCCCTTCCTTCTGACCTCGCAGGGACCCAGGATGTCCCATTTTATATGAGCCAGCTCCTGCTCTAGCTCGACCAGTTTCTCTTGCGTTCTCAGAGTCCGTATATTGTGGGTAGCCAAGTGTAGTTGAGTGTGGCAGCCAGATCTAACCCAGGGATTCTTAGCACCCCCCACCCCGCCGGAACCAAGACCGCCGCCACGATGATCTGGAATAGCGGGGCCGCTGGGAACTAGAGGCCGAGGTTCGTTTGGACTTTTCATTTGAAGGTTTTTGGCCATAAAACGCCACGTTGGCCAAACGTCTTGGCGAGTCTTCCGCTCTCGTCAGCCTTAGGATTGTAATCCCACCTAAGGATTACGCATCTAAGTTTCCAGGATACACCGCGAGGAGGTGAGAGCCGGAATTGAGGAAGGAATTTCTCTCCGCAACTACTTCCCCATCCTACGATGAAGCAGCACCTGCAGGAGCTAAATTCAATCCCTCGTTTGTACCCTCGTTGATGCGTTGATTAGTTGGCGATATCGAGGCACTAATAAAGCGCTGCGCTGAACGGTTAGAAATGATCGGTTCGATATGGCTAACCGATCAGAGTATCGCAAGCATCCCGCTTGTCTTCAACTAAAATAATTGAATAAAAGTACATATTTTATTAGTGAAGTAGTGAGGTAGGGAGGTACCTAACTTTACTATTACAAATCTGAACGAATTGTTCTACAGAATCTGACCCATTCAGATCCATAGCATAAAACGGGATTCGTAGTAGCACACAACTAAAGGGGTATTGCTAGCTGGGCGATGTATGATATTCGGTGAGCTAAGGACAGCAAAGGTCAGCGGTCTCTGCGGGATTTTGGGTAATATATCTGAATATTGTGACCTCCTGCCCTCTCAACTCAGCCATGGTATAACTCGATCGAAACCGAGTAAAGAGATTAAGAGAGTCGTTACCCTATAAATTCCCCATTCTACGGGCGATAGCTGTTTCTATGTTATTAAGGCGCTAGGACTGGCCAACTACTCGCGCCATACAAATGCACTTTTTAACAAATGTAATAATATGTAGTGAAACGCTTCAGAAAATCCAAATAGAACTCCAGACTGATAATGGATTGTTAATATTTTTTGATTCCATCATTTATTTAAATAATAATAAAAATAAAAAAGTTGATTTTTCTCATTAGAAATCTGAAAGTAATACGATTAATAGATATAAGCAAAAACAGCATATATGCATATACAAAACATTCCATTTGCCATTAGATTTCTACATTTAGTCAAAAAAGTTCGGAAATGGACACCGTTTCCGCAATGTATTTTGTATAGAAAAAGGTAACATACATTAACGAAAATAGGTTGATTAATAGACAAGGAATCATATATTGTAAGAATAACACTTATAATCGTCAGACTTAGTTAGTTAACTTGGGGTGCCTCGTCTAACTTTGCGATTTGGCTAGTACCAGGGCCTTAATGTTTTACTAGGTTTTTGAAATTTTTGATTCTAAAATATGTTACAGAAATCGATGTCTGGATGTTTAAATTTTGTTAATATACCTCTAGATTGGAAAATATTGGTTAATAAACATTGGAAAAAAATGTCTGTTTATAAGTTAATTTTTAGGGTTCCGTACCCAAAGGGTGAAAACGGAACCCTATTACTAAGCCTCCGCTGTCCGTCCGTCCGTCCGTCCGTCCGTCCGTCCGTCCGTCCGTCCGTCCGTCCGTCCGTCCGTCTGTCCGTCTGTCACAGGGCTGTATCTCAGTAACCGTAACAGGTAGACAGCTGAAATTTTCACAGAGTGTGTATTTATTTTGCCGCTATAACAACAAATAGGTAAGATTATAAAAATAATTAAAATTAAAGGGGGCTTCCATACAAAAACCGTGTTTTTTTTTTACGATGGTACGGAACCCTTCGTGTGCGAGTCCGACTCGCACTTGGCCGGTTTTTGATTTTTTTTATTGATTTACAAAAAAAACTAAAACATACGGATATAGAATGAAGCTTTCGCAAGTGATGTAGAGACATTGATTAAAATCTGACAACGTTTACGGGTTTTGACGGCGTTTACGTTTACATTAGGGTCTGGAAGACGATTTCGCAATTTTAATGGTAGTCGCCGTGCAAAATTGTGCCTCGGCCAATGGACAAAGAATTCATCAATTTTCAAATCTTAGATTTCTTGTGACTTCACGACAGCCTTAAGTATTTGTCTTACCAAAGTAAAATATGTTCTTAGGTCGTTGTGAAACTGAATGTTCTATCCGAGGAAAGTAATTTCGTTCCAGGGCCCAAACCCATTTGGGCATAGCGAACCGTTGGTCGCTCCCGAATTAGCCGTTGGCGTTGACGGAAAAAATAGTTGGATCAGTGAGAAAGTAGAAAGCGTAATACATGTAATCAGAACATAATGAGCAATGAGTTCCCCGGGCGCTGCTTTCCTTGCTTTGTCCTCTAGGGATTTTTGCCTATAATTTCTAATTTTATCACATATGTGTTTCGCAAACAAAATCTGTCAGTTAGCTGACACCCCGTTAAACGTTCGACAATCGCAAAACGTTACAAAAGCGTTAAGCGAACATCTTCTAGTTTTCAACCACTTTTTAGATACAATTACATGTACTTTATCAGTTATGAAAGAAATGTAAACGGATTATTCGATGTGTTTTGGCCAATTTGATGCAAGGTCACTCGCCAAAAGAACTTCCATTCCCCGAGAATCCAAGAAGTGCTAGGCGACCGCACAATAACAAAATGCAAAGGTCAGAGTCAGCGATGTTATCGGGGACAAAGCAAGTGGTAACTTGATTCATTGCGTGTACGTAGATCATGTTTTCAAAGTGACTTCCGACGTATTTACGCAAGACTGAACAATTATGTTACCTAGTCCCTAGAGTCATAGTCTTCTAGGTATAGTATAGCTCAGTGTATTTCAACCTGTGGGTCGCGAAGGAAAGGCAAGTTTTTGAAGGTCCTACACTACAATTTCATTGAGAATTTAGAAATGTGGTTCTATCTTTGAGACGCAAATAACAGAATAATTCTATAATTAGAGCTTGTTTCTCTTTTTATTTTTTTATTTACCATTGAAGTACGTTCAGCAAAAACAATTCAGTTGTAGTTCGTCAATACGTATCCTTTGCATAGCAAACTGACCTCTTTATGATAAAGTATATTTTGATGAAGTCTCGAGTTTGCTTTATTTGAACCTTTCACATTTTTTTTATTTTTTACAATTTTATTGGTCACCTCTACATATAAGAACGAAATTTAAATCGGAAGGTAAAACCTTAGCTGACAGAGCTTGTCGATGAAGAAAGCGGTTTATCCATGTGACAATATGCATTAATTCAAATTTAAATTAATTTGTATTATGTCTGCCTACAGAACCAATACGGTGAAAACAAATAAATAAGTTAATGAATAAATAAATAATTAAATAAATAAGAAAAAGTTTTTCTTATTTTTCTTTTTCTTATTTATTTAATTATTTATTTATTCATTAACTTATTTATTTGTTTTCACCGTATTGGTTCTGTAGGCAGACGTAATATTAATAACAACGATTGTTGTTTTTGTGTTTGTTGTAGAGACAGCACCATAACCTAAATTAATTTGTGATTTATTAGTGATCTTAATTACGTAACTTCTTCTTACGAATCTTCGATTTGTCAGTTACTGCTTTAGCGCCATAGCTACAAATGACGACATATTTTCACAAGTCGAAAGAAAATTAAAATACTTAGTCTTAACAATCACTGACATTTTAGTTTATCATGGTCCTGGGGGGTCGCCAGATTTTTTTTACTTGGGTAGGAAGGGAGAAATGTGGAAGGCATTCTGAAATTGTATAAGAGGGGCGAGAGAGTAATGGATTTGTATATGGTCAACAAATGCAAAATACCCGACTTTAATAAACCCTTGGTGGACGTTATGGTGCCTCTGGATAGTTGAAAAGAAACTGGTACTTTTTAGGGTTCTGAGTTAGTATGGAACCACTATAACTTCGGCCGTTTGTCCGAAAGTTGCACAAAAATTGTGGCGGAGCGTAAAATAATGCTTTACGAAGATAAATACCTAAATAGAAACAACAATTAAATCCTGTAGGTCGTTCTCTTGTCTGGTGTTCGAATTACCATATTTTAATCCAAGTTTATTGAGGGGGCATATGTGGCTCCAAGTAAGTTGAATAAGTTATGTAAGTTGCATACGGTCGAGTTTATTTCATATAAATAATATGATTTGAACATGGCTGCAATGGACGGCCTCGCAGTAAAAAGGGCTATTTCAACAAAACATTCTGGTTATCAAAAAGTAGGAAGTTTCAGTGGTATCTAAAGAGTGCACATTATACCAGTTAATCGATTAACTGCAGCCAGAGCGAGACAGCGTTTTCGCCAGCCGGTGAATCATTAGAGAGCCGGCACAGTATAGCCGTTGAGAACAAAAAACGCGAACTAATGGGGCGCGTCTGTGTTCCGCGAGCGACACGACGACTCGACCGCTGTCAGTCCGCGCCGCGCCGCGCTCTACAGGTGTCGAGCCTTCCGCTGCCCGCGCAGCCTCCTGCTACCCTGGCACCTCGACGTTGCGCGAACGAACCCTGCCGGTATAGCTGTGCGATGAGTCGACTGGTGTAAGCGGAAATCTAGAGACGAGTGTAGAAAGTGGCTTTGATAACAATTTGAAGTGCGAAACGGACATTTTCGGTTGAGTGTCGACGAACTCGGACGCCCCGCGCTGCGCCGCCGGTGTGGCTACGGTGGAAGAGTGATGAGATTTCGCTCTGTTGTGACAGTGACATTGTCACCGTGAGAACATAAGGACAGTGACTTTGCGAACCTTTAATCCTTTGGAAACGTTGTAGGATTCAGTGTTGTGTTAGAGTTCAACCATTACAGACAACTTTGTAACGGTTGTTGAGTGATTAGTTGAAGATTCTTTCGAGTAACTAAAAGCTGTTGAATGGTCGGTGGAAACAATTCGAACGGTGAGCATTTTAGCCTTGAATGACTAGTAGCTCGGTCGGTCGTTATAAGACCTCATTTGAATATTAGAACAGTGAGACCTAATGGTTTTGTCGAGCAAACTGTTGACCGTTAGCTTTTTGCTATGGCAATAATTATATCTACTATATTATCAAATTATACATTTAACTATCATATGATTTCAGTTTTTAGTTCCACCATTTTATCAAATTCATCTCAACGGTGCGTCTAGAACATAGCTATGAAAAGCGGAATTCTATTTACATAATCAATGGCATGAGATGCGGATTACAAGCCGCGTGAGATCAGTGACTATTTTAAAATAAGATATTTAATATGGTAAGGTTCAATAGGCAAACAAGTTGAGTCACGTTTATCACGACTTCATTGTTTGCGAATCAAAGTTTAATTTAATTTAGCGTACACGTATGCATAATATGTAGTATGTGGATGTTTTGTACGACCGATAATAAAAACAAAATGAAATTAATGTATTTATACGTATTTGAAACATTCCCAACTCACATTTAACATTATTTCTAAACCCGATTCCGATAAGATTAAACGTATTTTGTTTACCGCTCTTTATCGGCGGACTCTTCTTGATCTATATATATCTGTAGATATTTGTACATATCCACTCGAGGCAGATACGCATCATCGGAGGTTCGAGTTCGCCGTACGAATGAAAATAATAAAATAAAAATGGAATGCCAGTTGCAGTGCTCGCAATGAATGTATTGAACGGCTGGCGGGGTATTTTTAATTTTCGCATTCGGTCGGAAGTGGTGCGGAGTCACGTCGCTCGGTCGACCGGCGACGACCACTGCTGCTCCCCTCTCCCACTACAGGCGTCCATTACACTGTTGCACATTTCATAGGTCATTTCTGCATCTAAGGGCCCGCGGCCTAAGGGGGCCGTAAGTTTTTTTTTAAGAAAAAATCGGTATGGGTGGCTGTGCTGAGGACCAAAGGTGCTCAAATAAGCCAAAAAAAACCCTCGCCTCGCGAAACCACGCTCAGCGGGGCACAATGCCAGTGGATTTGCGGAATATCGCTGAGCTATCGAGCTTGTTAAAATTACGCTTGAAGACCTTAGCTCGGACCTTATAACTTAGAAACCGAACACAATTTTACAATGCCAACGGTTCACTGATATCTAGTTCCTTTAAAAAAAAGCTATTGCATATATTTGAGCAAAACTTTGGATCTCTGACAAGAAATAGGAGCATGATCTTCTTTCCACGATTGTATGGGGAGTTGAGCGCGAAGGCCCACCTTAAATATTAATTTTGCTTCCACCCATTTTTAGGTTACGTTAACTTACTCCCTGAGACCCAGGGGACCTGAATGGGTCCCCTGGGTCTCATTCGGGTGCAAGAGAGTTCGTGTTCGATGCTAAAAATATAAACCGTCTATAAATAGGTGGGAAGGTATAATAACAATTCGGTTGTTTCAATCATAATATTTTTCCTGCTACTTCTAGGTTAATTCACTCCCGAATTAAAACTCTGAAGGGTGGCTACGCTGCCGTTGTGCGGATGGGCTTCGGTTGGCTCTCCCGTCCTTCCTTACTCGTTTTAAGGAACCCTCACACTCATTATTACCGAAGTTTCGTCGTCTACCATCGCTGAGGGGTAAATACGTGAATTCTTTGAATGCAACACCCTAATGACGAGCCCGATAGTCGAGGTTCAAGTGATTAATGATAATGATGGATAAGTACAACTTAATTACATCTAATCCATTTCAATTGCCATAATCTTCGAAAAAGGATTATTTTTATCACTCAGAATACAGCGTGTTAACAGGCATGATTTAAAATACATTACTTTCCAAATACTTTTGACATTTGTATAGTGTTTGTTAAAGAGCCTTGTAGACAGCCTGAAAATGTACTTTTTATTGAATTTCGTTTTAGGTTTCCAGCAGTTGTTCCGCGCAAATTCTTATGTCGCTGTTCGCCTTAAAACGTAAATTCACGTTAAAGTAATACAAATGTGCCCACTGTATTTCTTCCTGTGCATGTTGTAAGAGGCGACTAAGGAATGTGTTGTTCGTAGTTCGGATTCCACTAGGTGGTAGGATTATTCCCGCCCGGTTTGTTACCATCAGCATTGAATGAACGATAGTCGAAACGACAACGGAAATCGTCCGTGTTCTCCATCCAGTTCAATGTTGCCGTACAACGAGAGGACGGTTCTCGCATGGCATCTAGAATGACAGAAGGAATAGTACTAAAAACTTCAGTCACATACAAATCCTTATTCAAGAAACCTGTTTATTTCTAAAGTTATTGTCAGATCATACTCAGTGACCATTCCTTGCAGAACAAAGCATGTGTCCTTTTATTAATGCACTAGCTGCGGTACCCGGCTCCGCTCGGGTTAGTGTCGGCTAAATTATCTCATGGATAAAAAGTAGCCCACATGACTGGTCCAAAATAGGGTCAAACTGGTCCAGGACAATGTATCCATGTACCAAATTTTTTCAAGATCGTTCGAGCCGAAATAGCATGATTCAATGAGAAACATCCAATAATTCCCATTTAGAGCTTCGTTGACGTTTGGTGGCTATTTAAAAAAAAAACATTTGCCGCGAGAACCTTTCTGCACTTTCACTGCTACATTGCTTACCTAGTAAGTAACGTGTAACGTAGGTAAGTTTTGCGAGGACTCTAACCCACAGCCAGCCTCAACATCGAAAACAGTAACCCATCTCGAACCTGACTGCTCCCAGAGATGCTATACATTGATAAAATACGCATATAAATCAGGTAAGTGGTTCGCATGTTATAAGACTTTAAGACTCACTACTTACCCTTCTGTTAATGAAGCGTTATATTATGTAATCTATAAGTTTTTAGTAGAATCAGGCTAGACGTAGATACAATGCACATCTAAATCGAGTAATTGGTTCTCAAGGATTTTATTCTGTTGGTCGCTCCTCCGGCGATTTAGCGTGATGCCAAGTAGTCCTAAAGTTGCAGGAAATACCAAGCCGTACTTTAGTAAAAGTAAGCGCTGCCGCCGCAAAGCCGAGCTGTGCATAGCATTGCAGTTTGTATGACAGCCCCATCTTAGCGTAAGCGGAACTGAATTCTATTTAGCCAATCCTAATTCCCGGGTAGTTAAATGTACATGTACTAAGTTTTACAAATCGCTAGTGCCTTGAAAATTCGCCAAACGGACACCAAACAGTCACGACGTCTGGGCGTTTATTCTTGGCATTCAGTCATTGCGGATTCAGTAGAGTTAACAGTAATGTCAAAGTAAATTATTCTTCTGTTAACTCTACTGAATCCGCAATGACTGAATGCCAAGAATACACGTCCAGCCCTCACGCCCCCCCCCTCCCCCCTCCCCCCGCCGCCGCTCCCCGCCACCGCCCCCGGCTCCTCTCCCCCTAGTGTGAAGTAGCGCTACCGGCATCGTTTTCGCAGCCCCGTGAAAGTTCTAAAGCCCATGGGCACATAAATTGTAGCCTATGTGTTATTCTGATGTATAAGCTATATTATTGTAAAGTTTCATTAGAATCCATTCAGTAGTTTTTACGTGAAAGAGTAACAAACATCCATCCATCCATCCATCCATCCATCCATCCATCCATTATTACAAACTTTCCCCTTTATATTATTTATTAGATAGCTGCGGTACCCGGCTCCGCTCGGGTTAGTGTCGGCTAAATTATCTCATGGATAAAAAGTAGCCCACATGACTGGTCCAAAATAGGGTCAAACTGGTCCAGGACAATGTATCCATGTACCAAATTTAATCAAGATCGTTCGAGCCGAAATAGAATGATTTAATGAGAAACATCCAATAATTCCCATTTAGAGCTTCGTTGACGTTTGGTGGCTGTTTAAAAAAAAAACATTTGCCGCGAGAACCTTTCTGCACTTTCACTGCTACATTGCTTACCTAGTAAGTAACGTGTAACGTAGGTAAGTTTTGCGTGGACTCCAACCCACAGCCAGCCTCAACATCGAAAACAGTAACCCATCTCGAACCTGACTGCTCCCAGAGATGCTATACATTGATAAAATACGCACATAAATCAGGTAAGTGGTTCGCAAGTTATAAGACTTTAAGACTCACTACTTACCCTTCTGGTAATGAAGCGTTATATTATGTAATCTATAAGTTTTTAGTAGAATCAGGCTAGACGTAGATACAATGCGCATCTAAATCGAGTAATTGGTTCTCAAGGATTTTATTCTATTGGTCGCTCCTCCGGCGATTTAGCGTGATGCCAAGTAGTCCTAAAGTTGCAGGAAATACCAAGCCGTACTTCAGTAAAAGTAAGCGCTGCCGCCGCAAAGCCGAGCCGTGCATAGCATTGCAGTTTGTATGACAGCCCCATCTTAGCGTAAGCGGAACTGAATTCTATTTAGCCAATCCTAATTCCCTAAAATAAGTTTTACAAATCGCTAGTGCCTTGAAAATTCGCCAAACGGACGCCAAACAGTCACGACGTCTGCCCTCACGTCCCCCCCCCTCCCCCCGCCCCTCCCCCGCCGCCGCTCCCCGCCGCCGCCCCCGGCTCCTCTCCCCCTGGTGTAAAGTTGCGCTACCGGCATCGTTTTCGCAGCCCCGTGAAAGTTCTAAAGCCCATGGGCACATAAATTGTAGCCTATGTGTTATTCTGATGTATAAGCTATATTATTGCAAAGTTTCATTACAATCCATTCAGTAGTTTTTACGTGAAAGAGGAACAAACATCCATCCATCCATCCATCCATCCATCCATCCATTATTACAAACATTCCCCTTTATAATATTTATTAGATTAGATTAGATTATTAGATGTCAATTCGACTTGAATCACGCTCGGCTGAAAAATAGACCATTCTCGGGCAGGATTCGCAGCGAATCCTCGCCGCGTGCCCCGAATCGCTCGCCACGGTCGGCGGCGTTCTCGCAATAAAACCAAAAGCCGGACCGGATTGTATCGAAAGCCAGTTTCTCTTCGCCTTGGAGTTATTGTTCCCAGGGCTCAGACGTAAATACGTGCTAAGGTTAAATCCGATATGGAGCCTGCAACGAGAGGTGGACGCGGTTTCAGCTTTTTTGGTCGGCGGCATTGAACGCCCGTTCGGCGCACCGTCCGCTTTATTAGGTTCTGCTGGCGGTTTCCGATTTAATTGGCAATAAGGAAAAAATCGCCGAAATAACTTACCAAGCTTACTACCTGTTCCTAGTTCTTACAGATAACGTCAGCCCGCCTGGGGCTCCCTCACCCACATCACGAATGCACTTGATAGAATAGGCTGTAAAAGGCAATTAATTAATGTCCGATATTAGTGCCTTTTTTAGGGTTCCGTACCCAAAGGGTAAAACGGAACCCTATTACTAAGCCTCCGCGGTCCGTCCGTCCGTCTGTCCGTCTGTCAAAGGGTTGTATCTCATGAACCATAATAGTTAAGACAGCTGAAATTTTCACAGAGTGTGTAGATATTTTGCCGTTATAACAACAAAATTAAAAAAATACAAATTAAACGGGGCCGCCAAACAAAAACCCTGATTGTTTTGTGTTAAATCTTGTACGATGGTACGGAACCCTCCGTGTGCGAGTCCGACTCGCACTCCGGTTTTGACACGCGTTCCTGAGAAAAGGTGTCTTGACAGACAGACACACAGACGGCCAACTAAGTGATCCTATAAGGGTTTCTTTTTTCCTTTTGAGGAATGCAACCCTATATAAAATACCGTTTTACTGAAGTAATTCTATATTTATTTTAAATAAATATTTTAATGATTTGCTCATTGCAAATATCATTTGGTTATATCAGGGTACATATTACTAATGAATCTGTCTATAGTCTATTTCTAGATTATAGCTGGTGATGTCACGGACACTGTTCTGTCCTCTTATCTGGTAGTATGGTACAGTTCATAAGCTCATAAGTCCGTTCGCAAACAATGAACTGAAAACAACGTTTATCTGACCTAGACGTTATTGTAACGAATTCTTATTCTATAAATAAAGCAGTTTAATTCAGTTTGAGGCCGGCATGACACTCAAGTAAGATTAATTGCTGATAGAATATAAGGTCAGAGACATCCAGAACTTTCGGCGATAGCTTATTCAACCAATATTATCAAGAGACATTATAAGATTAGTTACATTTTAAATGGATATTTGTATGAGCGACAGATCATGTGTACTATCCCCCCGTTCGTGCTCCACTTTCTTTCTTTTTCCGAGTTGGATAAGTGCATTTCGTGAAATGCACGTACCATCTCAGAAATTAATTATTATAATATTTTTTGTCAGCCTCGGTAGCTCAGTGTGCGACGTATTGCGATTCGATAAGCTGGGGAACTACCTCTGAGCGCGGTTACGTTCTGGATGGGTGACCATTTTCAACCGCTGAGGCTGGCCGTAGTTTGGATTCCACGTAAAACTAGGTCCCCTTCCTTACTTAATATGTTCCTAATCCCCCCCCCCCCCCGGTTTGGTACCATCGCATTGAATGAACGATGGTCGAAGCGGCAATGAAAATTGTCCGTGGTTTCCATCCAGTTCTATGTAGTCGAGCAATATAAGAAAGGTCCTGGCATGGCACCTAGTCCCCATGTGGTGTGTTAGGCTAATATCGGACGGTCAGTTCGGTATGAGCCATCCATGTCGATATACATAAAAATAATTCACACTTTTAAAAAAACTACGTCTCTAAAAAAAAATTGTTCCATGGTTCGGAATTCATATGAAACTGTATGCCCCTTACCTTAGCAGGTGATTCAGCCCGTCCGGGTTGGGACCATTGCCTTGGTTGAAGATATGTTCTAAGTGGCACTGAAAAATTGTCCGCATTTTCCAATGTGGGTGTGCGCCAAAAGAGAAGATCCTGGCATGACACCTACTTTCTTCGAGAAAGCAGTGTGTTGGGCTAATATTATGATATAAGTGCTGGGATAAATAGTCGTAACAGAAACTAGGACTAACGAAAAGTAGTACTTTGTGGAGTTTGTGGCGTCACTTTGACACATTTTGTATGGACGAAATCTCAAAGTAATGCAAATTGACGTCACAAACTACTACTTTTCGTTAGTCGTAGGCTGAGATAAATAGTCGTAACAGAAACTAAGACTAACGAAAAGTAGTACTTTGTGACGTCAAATTTCATGACTTTTAGGCTGAGATAAATAGTCGTAACAAAAACTAAGACTAACGGAAAGTATTACTTTGTGACGTCACTTTGACACATTTTGTATGGACGAAATCTCAAAGCAATGCCAATTGACGTCACAAAGTACTACTTTGCGTTAGCATTCGTTTCCGGTACGACTATTTATCTCAGCCTGAGATTTCGTCCGTACAAATTGTGGCAAAGTGACGTCACAAAGTACTACTTTTCGTTAGTCTTAGTTTCTGTTACGACTATTTATCTCAGCCTTAGTTTCTGTTAGGACTATTTATCTCAACCTAGGTGGCTATACATCGCTTGGAAGCACACGTTTTGCACTAAATTCCCTGAGCATAGAAGGACGCGAGAAGCGATCGTAACTCCTATAGCTCCACGAGTTAGTGGAAAAATAAGTTCGCTTCCGCATTCTTATATTTTGTGTTGCGTCACGAATAGTGTTTGTTTGTGACGTGATACTTCACGAAATTGTATGACATTCAACATGATTTCTTCTCAGATGTCACGTTGATATCATAATCATCGCAAACTAACAAATTATTCTAATTCTTATATTTTGTTTGTTTGTGTAAGTAAAAAGAAAGTAAGTAAATATAAGAAGTATAAAAAGTCCAATATTTTGATAAAATACGCATATAAATCAGGTAAGTGGTTCGCAAGTTATAAGAATTATCACTCACTACTCACCCCTCTGGTAATGAAGCGTTATATTATGTAGCCAATAAGTTTTGAGTAGAATCAGGCTAGACGTAGATACAATCCGCATCTAAATCGAGTTATTGGTTCTCAAGTAATATGTATTTTATTCCATTGGTCGCATCTCTGGCGATTTAGCGTGATGCCAAGTAGTCCTAAAGATTCGGGAAATACCAAGCCGTATGTACTTCGGTAAGCGTAAGCAGTAAAAGTAAGCGCCGCCGCCCCCAATATAATCAAACTACTTTTAGCTAAATGTAAATCACGAACGCTGTAGGCACCAGAAGCCTTATTCTGCTAATTGATAACTGCGCGCGTTATGTTTGTGTTTTCTCAAAACCGTTGTTTCGCAGTTTGCAAAACGCATGCGTTGTGTTTCTGTTTTGTTCGCAAACTCGTAACGCGCGCTCCATGTTCTAGTGGGCCGTGTGTTTTGCCGAAAACTTGCGGTTTTGAGAATTGTAGTTGCCAAATTCGGAGCATCGCATCGCCGAACTTCGAATATCACTTTTCTACATTACGTTGGCATATCGCTGTCTCTTTCTTTTCGTATGACATATTTGAGTGAGAAAATAACTGTCAAAATCGTGACAGGTTGATTTACCCTGTAGGCGGCGCGCAAGACAAACCACTCCATAGACAATAACAAAACGCGTGTGTGAATTCGCTGAATACCGATTTTTGGAAACCGCACTCGAAACTTAGCGTGTTATGTTTGACGGAAACATAACTAATACGGAATGGTTTGAAATTGGACAAATAGCAGAATCGGGCTTCAGAGGTGTGTTGGGCTTGTATGAAAAATTGTGGTTTCTTCTTCCATGAGTTAATCTAATTTGAGTTATGTAATAAAAATTATCCTATGAGTTTGAAATTATCACATCATTACTTGACTTGTTTAGTTTGACTACGAGAAGTTTGAATACATGGAAATATAAATATCATGACAATAGTGGTATAGCTATCTATGCCCAGTCACAAAAAAAATCTATTGAATTCACCAAATATTAAAACTTCAAGTAACTTTTTGAATCAAACATTTAAAATAACCCTTAATACTGTTAAATTTTGCATAGCTACCGGGTTTCAAATCTTTGTAATGATAGTGACAGCTGATTAGTAGTTTTGCTTCGAGATTGCTTCGAGGTCGCATCTAGAGATAGGTATTTGCGTCAGCACCTGATCCGCGCCTGACATCACTCCCCGCTGCAGCAAGCGCTCGACGTATCTTGCGCGTGCTGCTTATCTAACTCATCTATCATTTTTCAATTGTTCTTGACATGCCTATAGCCTTTATGTCCTATAATTAGACCTCTAAGCCTGGTTTTCACCTAGTGCTGATTTATTTTACTAAAGTGCTGATTGTCTTGGTCTGATATTGATTGCAAGCTATTAAGAAAGGCCCTTAATACGTGGCGATTAAGCTAATCAGCAGTAGGTGGAAAAGGCCCTAGGATTCGTATTATTTGTCCGTGTTCAGCAGCGAGTGAGGAAGGTGCATGTATCTAAAATTGGCTGCGCTGCCGTTACACGGAAGAGTTTCTGTGACCACTCCAGTCCTTCCTTCATCTATGGTGTTCAGGTTGCTCCTGTGCATTTGATATTGTTTTTACCCGACTGCGACAGAAGAAGGGTTATTAAATTATTAAGTTAAGCACGAAATACTGCATCCGTGTTTTTAAGGAACCGTTATGTTGGACTGTTATCAAAAAATATGTAGAGATATGGGTCAGGAATCGAATCACTTTGATTATTTACAAGCTCACGCTTACCATCACGCCCAGGAAGAATAGACAGAAAGAATAAAGCGACAATAATGTACGATCACAGCATACGTTTTTCGATTCTTCTGAAAACATGTATCTCTTCTTATAAGGGACGTCACATTTTTTTATAATGAAAAGAGCGTTTCCAAAGAAATTTTGTAATTCTTGCAACAAGGGGCCCTCAACATTTACAGATGGGTGCTTCTGGGTGAGACAGTATGTCAACGCCTAACACTATTACGGTGGGTGTGAAGCGTGAAGCGTTCCGCATCAGTGGCCATGCACATATTCGGTTACCCGGTCCGAGGCTCCGTATGCGCCGGCGCAGCCCGTCATCATATGCGCCAACTGGAGTGTGCCCCCGCCAGGCGCGGATCCAGGATTTCGTTGATGGGTGGGCAAGTTTGGCATCGCAAGTTCGGCATCTAATGATAAAAAAACAGGTCCTCCAATGTTTATATCAGGCTCCCGCTATACGAATGCACGGTAGTCGAAGCGGCAATTAAAATTGTCCGTGTTTTCCATTCAGTTAAATCTGGCCGAGCAATATCAAGAAGGTCCTGAAATTTCACCTAGTTCCCATGTGGTGTGTTAGGCGGTCTGTTTGGTATTAGCCATTCATGTCTGGTCACATAAAAAAAACCATAAAGCATGCCAATCTAAGTCCTTGTGTGCTCGTGCCTACCATATTAGGTATAATCATTAATTTAATTGCAATTACTTAATTTCCTGGATAATGTTGCGAAAATAAAAACCATAATAACATAACCTATAACATTTAATTATGAACTTTTGTGTACAACTTGTATGTATTTTAAAGACTACCAGAAGCATTTTGTTTTCGTCTAAACCTTATTTAAACTGCATCAAAGAGTATTATATCTTTCATTTTAAAATTAGCTTCAACGATTTTAAGGTAATGTCGCCCACACGTCATCTAAAATAAGCTTTTCGTGTTCTTCGCCATTGCATACCTCGCTTTATAATTAGTCGAGATAGGTGTCTTACTAGTGAAGGTGGGGGGATCGGGTTGCACCCATAGCCCTCCCCTGGATCCGGGCCTGCCCCCCCCCCCCCCCCGCCGACGCCGTGCGCACGTACGGCTTGGCTCACCTGCGAAGTGTTACGAGCAATGCACAGTTTTTGCGGTATTGTCTGATTGCAGCTGGATTATTATAGAGAAATAGGCACGTTCAGTAGCGATCTCGAGTCGTGCGTGTCGGTGGGGCATCAGCGAGGGATGCTAAAAAGTAAGACATTGAGAAATATTATTTTGCGGACAACAAAGTAATAGACCGGGAGATGGTGACACAAAATATTAGGTCATTTGTACCAGTATGGCGGTTCTTCAAGGGTCTAATTACGTAAAGGCAAAAAGGAAAATGATGGTCATAGCGCTGGCACCGGCGGCCCAATCGCGTGGGCGTTAATCGAACGCGTCGGATAAATAACGAGTGTCGAACGATTTGTTCCACAAAAATGCTTGTATTTTCAGATTGTCGAAAAAAAAGAAGTAGGCGGTAGCGTAATGCCATACTTCTCGAGTGTGTGACTTACAGCCCGCCATATCAACGCGAATACATTAATTTAAATAAAACAATTCAACCATTTGTACCAGGCTAATTTTTGCATAGCTAATCATCGTCGAGTAGCCATTCACGAAAATCACCTTGCCATACTTCTCCGACATTTCCCAATGGCCGCCATACCACTACAAAGGAGTAATTTTTTTTTTCGCCAAACGATTTGTACCAGTATGGCATTTGGATTTTTGGAAATTATACGATACAATGTGACCATTATTATATTTGCCATACTTCTAGTAGAGGGAAAAAGTGGCGCCATACTTGAAAAACCTGATTTTTCAACACGTTTACAAGGTACAAGACATAAAATCATTTGTTACAGTATGGCATCATTGTATTCGGTTCATTTGGACAAAATTCAACCTAAAAAAAAATATCCCATACTATAACTATGGGGCGGAAGACTCACACTCGAGCAAGATATGAAAACAAAAATTGGAACGAATTGTAACAATATGGCATTTCAAATCGTTTCCAAACTTGAAAAAAACAACTATGCTTTGGGAAAATTACACCGTACTTACGGTGAAGTGCCAAAGTGGCCATACTCGAAAAAATAATTTTCGGATTTTTTTTTGTGTTCAAAAATAAGCCTATACCGTGACCAGGGGGCTTGAGCTGCCACACTCGCTGTGATATGCCGACAACTAATACAATCTTGAAACCTTTTTTCGAAATAGTGTGTGAATTCTTACTGTATTGGTATGATTTCGTTGTGTGCGTTCATTTCAATGCAACCGAGTTTTACACGAGTGTGCGAAAAACAATCTTGGTATGCGTGAGCCTTCTTCCCCGCACCCCATTGAAACCTTTTTTCGAAATAGTGTGTGAATTCTTACTGTATTGGTATGATTTCGTTGTGTGCGTTCATTTCAATGCAACCGAGTTTTACACGAGTGTGCGAAAAACAATCTTGGTATGCGTGAGCCTTCTTCCCCGCACCCCACCAAAAATGACAGAAACGCGTGCATGGTGAAACACTTCTAAGGCGCCTCCCCTCCCGGGTCGAGCCGGGCCGCGTTGCTCTAAGAGCCAAGACCTCTACAATTCGAGAAATCTTTCGAGCGGTGGGAGCCGCAGAATATTATACAACATAACATCTGCTTATAAGACAAGATTGCCGCTACCTAGGTGTTTGAAACTTTGTATTTATATTCGTTAAACCTCAAACTTACAGAAAATAATAGTGCCATACTGGTACAAATCGTTCGAATTACGAATACAATCTTAGGATTTTGAAAAAAAAAATTGTTCACATTTGCCACCTCCCACAGGTATGGCATTATCAGACTTCTATTTATAATCATACAGGGAACTGTTAAAAAAAGTTTCAGGGTGGTACAAATCGTTTGGCGAAAAAAAAATTACTCCTTTGCAGTGGTATGGCGGCCATTGGGAACTGTCGGAAAAGTATGGCAAGGTGATTTTCGTGAATGGCTACTCGACGATGATTAGCTATGCAAAAAAAGCGTGTTAAAAATAGCCTGGTACAAATGGTTGAATTGTTTTATTTAAATTAATGCGCGTCGGTATGGCGGGCTGTAAGTCACACTTGAGAAGTATGGCATTACGCTACCGCCTACTTCTTTTTTTTCGACAATCTGAAAATACAAGCATTTTTGTAGAACAAATCGTTTGACACTCGTTATTTATCCGACGCGTTCGATTAACGCCCACGCGATTGGGCCGCGCCGGTGCCAGCGCTATGACCATAATTTTCCTTTTTGCCTTTACGTAATTAGACCCCTAAAGAACCGCCATACTGGTACAAATGACCTAATATTTTGTTTACACCATCTCCCGGTCTATAAACACTTTTTCGTATGTGTATAAGTAAACCATTCTCGGTTTTAATTTCTTGTGTAACTGTAGGTCGCCTTCCTCTACTAAGTTTTTTAGTCGCAGTCGCAACATATAACTTCTAATGGATTATCCAGCTACACATTAGCGCACACGGGGGAATGTACATACTATGATCAAAAAGTTCCGGGAATTAATTAATAAAAAAAAAAATGTTCATTTTCGGATACATTTATTTTATCACCTTCAAAATAACAATCGTCTGAAGCGATGCACATACGCCAACGCTTAACCCATTCTTCCATACACTTTTGATAGTCCGGTGACATTCCGTCGCATTTTCTTTTATTTCATCGATGCTCGAAAAACTCTTTCCACAAAGGGGTAATTTAAGTTTTGAGAACAGGAAAAAGTCACTTGGTGCCATATCCGGAGAATACGGTGCCTGTTGGATTGTATTTACAGTATGTTTGGTCAAATAATCGGTCACGATGCGCGCTTTGTGAGACGGAGTATTGTCATGGTGCAAGATCCATGAGTTGTTTTGCCACAATTCCGGTCGTTTTCTACGCACAGCATCTCTCGAACGCTTAATTACGGCCAGGTAGTACTCCTTATTGACTGTTTGACGATTTTAGAGTACGATTTCTTGAACTTTTTCGACGTTATCATCGGTAGTTGATGTTGAAGGGCGTCCACGACGAGGTGCATCGTCAACTTCTTTGAGACCATTTTTGAACGACGAATACCACTCGTATACTTTTGTTTTTGAGAGAGCAGAGTCTCCGTAGGCTTTTTGTAGCATTTTGAATGCATCAGCACAAGAGATTTCGTTGGAAACACAAAACTTCAAACAAATTCTTTGTTCAATATTTTTTCCATTTTGAAATGCGACGAACTTCAAAAACTTGATTGATATAAACAGACGCCAAAAAATGACATTTGGCAGGAGTGTCAGGGAAAGGTGTACCAACCTGAGAAAAAAAATATTCGAATCGGTAAAGCGTTTTAAATTCAAACTACAAATTCCCGGAACTTATTGATCATAGTGTATGTCCAATGGCTTTGAGTAAAAAGTTATGAGACTTTGATGTATGCTATATCCAAGTAAAAAGTTTTCTTGTGTAAGTAGGTCATATGATTATCGGTCAAAAATTTAATTCGGAGGTTGTGAAAAATATTTAGTTATGATAGAAGTACTATTTTATGGGGATGTACTGACTAGGATGAATTTAACGTTACCTCAGCGATCCGGAAAGGTGAATTAAATATTTTTGTGACATGAAGGGTGGCGTGGAATCAAAGCTTATTTACAAGGTGGTTTTATTAATGCCTGCACCTTTTTAGGAGTTGTATCTGTTTTGAAAACAAATGAACTGGCTTTATTTAAAATATTGAAATCAAACAAAATTTATTTCTCATAATACAATTATACAAAAAACAGTTTGGGAACATTTATGAAAAGAACTTTTGTGCAGCGCAGCGTAGAGATCTCAAACTTTGGATGTTTTCTTAAATTTGTTTTCCTACGAAGATTACACCGACAGGAACGATTTTGTCATTGTTTTTTGTTACTTCAACTTCTGTTACTTCGAAATAGTTTTCTGATTACACTGATTATTTTCAAAATCCGATTACAATGTCTCATTTTAGATGTCGTTGCATAACCTCAAATCATCTTATGTTATCAACTATGAGATTCACTTTAGCAGGTATCTTTAAAATATCTATATATCTTTATTACTAACATTTATCTTTATAACGTTCCTCGCAATGTTGGTATTTTGTCGGCCTTCTCCGGAAGTCCTCGAAGAGCGCTTATAAACGCCTGCTGAGATGCTGCAATGGCCCATAGAGTAATTATGTAGGGACAATAGCCGCATTGCGTAGCCAAGAGCCTACTGGTTACAAACTGGTTTCTCGTGTCAAAGACTGCGAGTTAGAATCCCAGGCTACGGATACGCCTCTTTCTTTCTTTCTTTCTTATCCGAGAATGGCATGGGCATTTTCGTTGAGAATGCGGGTCACTATATGATTCAGATTCAATCATTGTTCGGAACCCATGTAAAACTGTAGGGCGAACCTAATTCCCATTTCTCTATTAACTGGGTGGGAGGGAAAATTTGGTTGAAGCGGCCTTTAAACACGCCCCTGTTTTTCATCTAGTAATCTATTTAAATGTAGTTGTAATGTATTAACTAGCTGAGGTGCCCGGTTCTGTTTTGGTCAATGCCCTTTTGGACTTATGTCGGGCTGAACCCAACATTTTCCGTGATACAAGTATCCTATGCTTTAATCCAGGTTATAAACTATCGATGTGCCAAATTTTAACTAAATCCGTTTGACCGTTTTTACGTGAATAAACAATAAACATTCAAACAACCAAACATACAAACTTTCACATTTATAACATTATTCATACTATGTATGGTGTCCAATTATGTAACTGTATCCCTTAGGCAAAGTGGTGGGCCATTCAAGCTCAGTTTCATAAAAAAACTGTAGTTCCATAACTCATTATCACACAGACTCTCTGTCACTTTTAAAGAATTTGTTGAATTTTGTAAGTATGTCTGCGGTGTTTGTTGTTAGACACGAGAATATGTAGCCTCTATGCATGTCTTCCGAAATAACCGTCCATATATTTGATCTACGTAGCTATAAAACTATTGGCTTAGGCGACAGTTTTTTCTTTATTTGTTCTGTGAAGACCTCGGCGCGTCTCGCGTGTTGTGATTCCGTGCATTCTCTCGTCACTATTCGTATCGAAACATAAATAAACACAGTAATGCGACTAGCCCTTTCGGAATTCCTAAGAATCCTCGTTACTTATTGGTCCATGGCACACTGCCAGGAGCATTCCATGCATTGTGCTTTGCATGCGAACAACTTAATCCATAAATTATGCGTAATAAGACCCGGTAAACACATTTGCACACATCGTTCGTTTTCGTTTAAAACAGACTGCAGACTTGGCGCCTATGGCGAATCGTAGCTCACGGGCGAGTGGACTTGCCTTCCATGCCAGAGGTCATGGGTCCAAATCCCCGCCCCGTTCATGCATCACTTTCGTTCTCTTTCTGAGTTGGATTGTTGCATTTCGTTACGAATACGTGCTGTTTTGCCAACCCGCCCGGGTTGGTACCATCGAACTGGATGAAAGATGGTCGCAACGGCAGTGAACATTTGTCCGTGTTTTCCATTCAAGTTTAATGTAGCCGTGCTCATAAAGGGAAGGAATTGGCATGTCATCTAATTCGTTGGAAAATTTGGTGTGCTGGGTTAATATCATAATTATTATCGGTTAACGGTCAAGCCAGAACGTGTTCACGTGCCAAGAGTTCCGGAAATGGAATAAGTTCGCCCTCGCCCTATGATTGTTTTGCAATTTCATACAAAATAACGTTCGGAAATCTAACTTTTTTTCTAGAAGTAGGTAGAAGTATGTCTTGAGAAAAAATAATTACTTAGCAGGGGATAGAGAACAATTCGGGACAAAATGCGTGTCACCGACAGACACCAGAGGCAGGTCATTGACGTGAATTCGATGAACATCTACTCGAGTTTCGGCTGAGGTGCGGCCTCACCTCTCATGTAATGAAATCGTACATCGCGCGATGCTTACTGTAGCTAAACTACATAACATACCCTACGATATATGTTATAAACCATATGGCCTTGCTCAACGGATTGTTATATGAAATTTGTTTTGTGCGCATACGCAGTCCGCGCGAGGGGGTCGGGAGCGAGAGGCCGATTTTGACGCTAGCGCTCAGTCAGTGTCGCTTGGAGGCATAATTCGTGTTACACTTTTATTATTGAACTGATTATCATCGCATTACATAGCTAATTAAGTATACTTTATATTGTACTGAGAGACATCTGTGAAGGAAAAATGGTTCGCTCAAAATCATAGAAATGCCTGTTTGATAAGGTGCAACAAAGACCGAATGCAACCAATAATGTGTACTGCGAGATCATCAGTACAGGGAACCCATAAATCGATCGTTGCTCACCATGCAGTGGGGAAACAGGGGGTGAACTTCGATACTGCAGGGCGTAAAAATCGCACACAGTTAATATAGTCACTGTCACTTCGATTTTGATCTTTAATTTATTACATTATCTTTAGGGAATTATACATATAATCGAATTTTCGAATACATTATGCGGGATGTATTCGTGAATTTAATTCTTTATTTTCTTTACTTTTTGCGACGAAACCTAAACTGTCAACAACATATTGCAAAAAATATAATTCATTGAGAAATACCTATTTATAGTAAGCCCTATCCGCCCTTCAAGTGCCTCTTTACACTGGAGTTTGCTTAGCAGAAGTTTCTCCTAAACTTAGTCTCAAGGCGCACCTTGTTGAAAAGCGCCAAGTTGAGCCCATAATAAGCCAAGTATGCAGACTCCCTGCTACAAAGACCGCGCGCTTTCCGAAGCGACAAAATCATGAAGTAACAATTGCCAAGGAACTTGTAAACAGCCACTCTGGGATGTGTGTACTTTCTCATAAATGTAAAAAGTACGCTAAACTCAACAAAACTTAGCATCTTTGAGAGTTTTTGGTAGTTTGGTGCAACAGAAATGTACTTTACTCTTGCTTTAACATTCTTTTATAGATAAACGTAGTCAGGTCCATAAGTTATGTCACATCATAAAAAATAATAATTTAAAATGCTGGTAATATGAGAATCTTTTTCATATTTTTTTAATATGGACGATAAAGAAGTTGCATTGCTGCGGTCAAATCGGATTTTCAAACTACTGAAACATTTGGATGCAACCAAAAAATTCGTTTATCGCTTCATCAAACGATATAATGAAGATTCAAGTGTCGAAGACAGAAAAAGAAGTAAGTGGTTGCCCTCGCACTGTTAGGGCTCCAGCTTTACATAGTTGCCTTATTTACTCTCTTAGAATTACATACTATACTGTATGTGTGACGGTTTTACACCATAGAAGACCCTTAAGACTATACATTTTATTGTATTATTGTTAGTTAAGTAAGTTCTATTTCTAATCCATTTGCATTGAAGTTGGCTGTTTCTTTTGTTCTTGTTCTTTGATTTGAATTTCTACCAAAACAATTTCGCAGTAGCATTTAGATCTAAGCATGTATTTAATTACTGTGGACGGAAAACTCGTAAAGTTTCTTTGTGGATTCTTTACAGAGTTGATCGAATCCGCGGATCATTCAGTTTTTGACGTAACTTAGCGTAGTTTGACTACCAAAACGTTTAAATAAATGAAATTAAATGTTCATAGCGTCGTTGTTTCCTACTTCTTACTCCTTGTGCCTTCGCAAATTTAACGGCCTCTTATCTAGTTTCGAGTTTGCTTCCTCCAGTCCCGTTGCGTCTTCACTGCCGCCCCCAAGGCCGTTGCCTTCGACATGCTTTCTCGCTGCTGCATTGACTGCACCTGCGCCCGACTAATTCTGCGCTGCACGAGCGGCTCTCGGCTGTAACTGCTGTGCAATTCAGTTCGCCGCAGTCAGCTGATTATTTCCGTAATTGAATAGTACTTTCACGTGTCGGTCACTAGATCACGGGAACATTAGGTTAATAATCAACGATTTTTTTAGGATTTCCGAATTTATATTGACAAATATAATCGCATGTAGTCCTTGCTGTGTTATGATATTTGTCAATGGTTCCTCTTCAAGATATAAATTGAATTCAAAATTACTTGGATGTTTGTTAAGTTTAGGTTAACCTCGAAACCCACGAGGATTTTTAGTTTCATTTTATCGCCTCAGCGATAGCTTGATTTTTCGGGACTTGCTTAGGGAAACAGTATCTTTGATGTCAACAATCCGTCACGTGGGGACTAGAATTTGTTCGTTCATAAGGACACGGGCAAGCCATGTAGACCTATCCAGGTGATTGTTTCTGGCGCGAGTGCTATACGATAGTTTATATTGTAACGATTTCGATGACCAACCTTGCGGTTACACGGATGGCAGCCGCTATAGCTACTGGCGGTAGGAGATTGCGGCAAATGACCGTGATTTAAAACATCTCGTTAAACTTGCAATTAACATTCAGCAAGCATGTTTTTCCGATATTATTCACATCCACGCCGCGCTTAACATAAACAACTCTGTGATAGTATGTATTTGTTAATGTTAAGCGCGGCGTTGCATATGGCATACGCCAGGTCCTACAAGTCGCCTGACGATACCCATGGGCTTTTGAACTTACACAGGGTCTGCAAAACCATGCCGACCGGCCATGGTCTTCGAAGAACCCCTCGGTTGTAATTTGCGGGAATTAAATCGGCAGGGAGTACATCCATAGTTTACCGACCCAGATAAGGAATCGAGCTCGAGGATCAGTATGTTCTAAACAATCCTGCTCCTGCCTGCGGGAGCCCTGCTCCGCGTTGAGCGATGGTATAAAGATAGAACACATAAAGAGACCCTACATCCCTTCGGAGTTGAAGGATCTCTAAATTCTGGGATACCTCGGGGTCGTCGACGAGACCCACCACGCTAAACTGTCCACAGATGCTAGCAATACTCGATTAGGTAAGGAATGTGATAATTTCAAAGAGAATGCCGTGTAATAATGGCTTTTTGTGCAAACTATTGTTCCATATTGCCCTGTTCAATAAATAGTGAAGTGTTTGCTCTATTGACAGCCTGGGTCATTGAGCAAGGTATAGAATATGACACATGCTATTGTTTGATTGTTCGGTCGCAGCTCGCTGCGCCTTGTTGAGGATATAACAGGACTATGGGAAACTGTAGGTGACATCAAACAGCTCGCCTGTTTGAATGGCTTTGTGATGTGTGAGTGCATAATATTATTGGTTCGTTATGTCAGCTCCGCGAGACCGTGGCTTACTCTGTGGCATCGCCAACGAGTTAAAGTAAACGAACTGAGCAAAGCTTGCATAGAATGTTCATGTTTAACTTAGCCGATATAATTTTTAAATATTAGTAGCAACAATTAGTAGGAAATAGTTGAAAATTTTCCTTTTTGTTTTAATTGACGTTATGACGACTTGACGAAAAATATAATTTAAAACTTTTATTCCAAGACATTAAGGATCAGAATATCAATGACATGAACTATTCAGCTGTGTTTGGCGATCTTAAACCACGGCAGATTCGAATGGATGGAACCCCTGAGTGTGTTCTATGATCTGATTCATGGATAATGTTAAATCTTACTCCCGTACCACCACTGCGTCCGTGCCTGGCAGATATTTCAATATATAACGCACAGAGCGACAAGGTTGTGCTGTGCTCATACATCTTTTCTATTACTTGCCTTCCCGCCTTACCGATGTTTTAAAACTTAGTTCCCATACTTCGTTCCAGGAAACGCCGTAGACAGCCGACCGAAGAACACGAGACCTTCAGCAAGAGTCAGGTCGCGCGACGCGTCCTTTCCCAACGGCGGCCGATGTGGAAATGAGCCGCGCGCGTGCGCACGACCGACCGTGCAGAGGCTGCCGGAGATCGTGACAGGAGAGAGCGTGCGGAGGCGAGAGGGAGAGATGAACCAGAATGGCGCGGACGAGGCGAAGGCGGCCCGCATCCAGAAGTACAAGGAGGAGAGGAGGCGGCAGCTGACGGCGAGGACGGCGGCCATGATGTCCGCCAACGTCACTGAGCGGTGGGTGTCCCTTTTTTATTACGTAACTGGACATCATCACAGTCATCAACCATCGGATTGTAGTAGGCATTGCTGGAACCTTTTCTTTACGAGCACGGCTATATTGAACTGGAAGGAAAACATGGACGATTTTGAATTGCCGCTTCGACTACCTTTACATCCTATGCGATGGCACCAACCTGGGCGGACTTCACGCTTCAACTTATTGACCTATAGTATTCATGTATTCCGAACCATTGAACGGCTCGCAAGTAACGGTGACACGCAGCCGAAGACATCAACGACTCAGCTAGTTCAGTTCGCCTTGCCCATCACATTTTAAAACGAAAGTCGACCGGTATGTTGCGAGCGTAATACTCGGTCTCAGTCCAGTCCTGACGCGTCACAATTTTGGTTGCAACTATTTAGGTGCTCGGGGGCATAACAAACATGCACAAAGTAAGTTTAAAATATTGTTATCATTCGATTTTCAGGAGGCCGACGAGGAGACAGCCGGAGCGGGCCGCCTCCGCGGACCCCGCCGCGCGGCTCAAGGCCTCCTCCGAGCTGGACCTCCACCACTCCACCTCCGCCGCCATCCGCACGACGCGCACGTCGCGCCTGCGCGCCGCCGCCGCCGCCTCCGTCGACTCGGCAGCGCCCCCCAAGCATCCCATCACGCCCCCCAAGGGCGCCCCCTCGCCGCCCAAGAGCGCCGCGAAGAACAACGCCAAGAGCGCCTCGACCGCGTCGCTCGACGACCACGTTCAGGGTCACAGGAAGAGCGTCGAGGCGCCCAACGGTGTAGTGAATAAGAGGAAGAGTGTCGACAGGGTAGATGGGAAGACGAAACGGGAGAGGAAGAAGCCGAGTGCGAGGAACGGCGACGCCAAGGGGAAAATGGGGGAGTTGATAGTGATGAAGAGGGTGGAGAGGTTCAGTGAGCTGCTGAGCAACCTGGCGTCGCCCGGGGAGGCCGAGATTATGTTCGAGGAGCTGGTCGTGGACGATGGGCTCCTGGATCAAGATATCGACCTCTCGGTGAGTATTATTGCATTCACTTTGCACTGTTGCTTAGGCAATGTCACTTGTAAACATTTAGCGGCTCGTAGCCTAGTGGCGCGGGGAATGGCCTAGCGTACCAGAGGTCTGGGTTCAATTCCGACATGCACCACTGTCTTTCTCTTTCCGAGTTCGATAAGTGCATTTCATCACGAATGCGAGCTGCTCCATGGTTCGAAATCCATATAAAACTGTAAGTCCCCTTGACTTTTCCCATTTGACTTTGGACGATTTTATATTTGACGTGGTCAAAATATATTGAACTCTCAAACATATAAGCTGAAAATAATTAAATATTGTGACGTCAAATATAACTTCCATATTTTTTTATTTCATTGACCAACGCGAAGAACTAAGTTCGAGCGTAGAATCTCTATTTTAGATTGGGAAAAAATGCTTTCGTATATCCGGCTGTTCTTCTCTACAGGTCCTATTTCTCAACCGGTTATCATAAAATTTTATAGAATTTTATGGTCGAGCCTGTGCTTGAAAATATTTTAAAAAAATGTTCAAAAAATGTCCAATGTTCAAAGATGGACTCGCCAGATCTACTATAGCCACTAGTTTGTAACACTTTGAAATTATCTGGATATAACATATAGGTAGTTATATAGCATCGATATAATTATACTAAAAATCTTCAATTTGATTTCTATCGACACACCTAGAAAGCAATAAATATCTAAGAAAAAATAATGATTAAAGAATAAGAATCACGCCTAGGATTGCCACAAGTCATGAAACTAAAATCAGGTTGTTACCATGGTAAGTCCACTCTCCAGAAGCCTTATTCTGCTAATTGATAACTGCGCGCGTTATGTTTGTGTTTTCTCAAAACCGCATGTTTCGCGCGAAATGGTATTCTACTAGCGCAGTTTGCAAAACGCATGCGTTGTGTTTGTGTTTTGTTCGCAAACTCGTAACGCGCGCTCATGTTCTCGTGGGCCGTGTGTTTTGCCGAAAACTTGCGGTTTTGAGAATTCTATTTGTCAAATTCGGAGCATCGCATCGCCGAACTTCGAATATCACTTTTCTACATTACGTTGTCATATTTGAGTAAGAAACTAACTGTCAAAATCGTGACAGGTTATTTTACCATCTAGGCGGCGCGCAAGACAAACCACTCCATAGACAATAACAAAACGCGTGTGTGAATTAGCTGAATACCGATTTTTGGAAACCGCACTCGAAACTTAGCGTGTTATGTTTGACGGAAACATAACTTATACGGAATGGTTTGAAATTGCACAAATAGCAGAATCGGGCTTCAGGTAAACAGGCCAGTATGTAATCAAATCTGATGTTTAGTTGCATTTCCTACCGTGCTAACTGTCTAACGACGAGTTATTCGGCCAAGCGAATTGAAATTGACCAGTCAGCATGACATCGAAATACAACTAAACGTCCGATTAATCACCCATATGCCTGTTCACCCGGCGAGTAAATTGAACATGGTAACTTTCCACGTTACCAGGAAAGAACGAGAGGCCTTGATTTGTGGCAAAAGTTAAGAAGTACATACTGTTTTCCTGAAGCTTTCTTGATCTCAATTGAATCATTATTCTTATTGTAGTCATATAGTTTCTCTGATGTATTTTGTTTGTTTGGACTTCATAGTATTGTGTATTAAGGTGGCCCATCCCGCTCATCTCCCCATACAAAAGGGAAAAGAAGATCACGCCCATATTTCTTGTCAGAGATCCAAAGTTTTGCTCAAAATAGCTTTATTTGATCGAACTAGATGTCTGATGACCATTGGCATTGTAAAATTGTGTTTGGTTTCTAAGTTATAAGGTCCGAAAGTTCGCATTTTTCGCGCGTTTTATACAATAAGTTTGGAGGTGGATTACGCAATGATAAAGTAAGAACATCTTAAAAATAATTAGTCATCAGACATAGCTTATTTAATCAAGATTTATAATCTATTTGGTTTTTGTTCGATTTTTTACTACAGCTGTCGTGGTTTACTTTTAGCTATAAGTCGTTTTGAAGTTAAAATTTTCGTAAATCTTACCAAATCATACACTATGCACATTGTCTTTTTTGTGGACATGTTGCATCTTCCTCATCACGGAGCCTGTCTTATTCTTTGAAACAGAGAAGGTCCCAGAGCGCAACAGCACGGTTTTGTACCGTGCCCGCAGATGAGTTAGGCCCGCCGGGTTGGGCCACCTTAACAGATACTAGAAAATAAATACAATGTAATCGCAATGTAACTGAACTAGTACATTAAAATCTGCTCTAACTTTACCCGTGTAAAAATCAACAGTCCACTGCTCTCTGCAGCACAGTCTAATGTCTAGTTAAGGGGACAGTATCCACCCTGTACATACGTGCATTATTACTCAATAAATGTTTTTTACTTTACTTTTTAATTTTTCTTGGTTACTTACAGTTTGCATTGTACTAGTATAACTCGACATAGCACATAGTACATGTTCATAGGTATACGAAATTAAACATGAATATAACATGATTTATAACAACCTTATTAATGATAAATTGCTTTGTGCCAAAATTGCTATCGCAAGTTTCAGAAAATCGGAACCATTTCGGACATTTCTTCAGATTCAGGCGGGACGCCGTTTTCGTATCGTCCCGCTTTTTCTGAACGTATGGCGACCCTAGTCACACTCTTTATATTTACTTCGAGATAATAAGTCCTTAGGCAGCAGTTGCTAAAGGTTCCGCACATCTAGGCTTTCATATGACTTGGCTTGTCTCTTTATTTATAATATGTTGCTTTGACTTTCATTTTTATGGATTCACTCATACATACTAATATTTACGGTTCTCAATACTTTTTAATAATTTATCTAGAAATAATCGATCACGTCTTCTATATACCATCCTTACTAATAAGGAAATAAATCTTCCTTGCCCATACATTTTCATTTTCGCCATGTGGCCTTTTCGTAAAGTTCATATTTGTGAGATAACCTACCAATAATTTATCTGATTGCAACTGCTCTATTTCAGTTTTTCGTGCATGAGACTGGATTCGATGACCGCCAATACCACATCCGTGTATCAACTGTGGTCACTGTGGATGGGTGTGAGTGATAGTGAATCTCTCAGTGCGTTGTGCTCCTTATACGGGGCTGTATCGATTTTGTTGCAGGCATAGCGTCTCTTAAGGTGTCCCTTTCCCGGCGGGACTAACTCATTCGCGGGCACGTTACAAAACCGTGCTATTGCGCTGGGACCTTCTCTGTTTCAAAGAAAAGACAGGCATCGTAATGAGAAGGATGCAACATGTCCACAAAGCAGACAATGCGCTTAGTGTTTGATTTGGTAAGATTTACGAAAATTTTAATTACAAAACGACTTATAGCTAAAAGTAAACCAGGACCGTGTTAGTCAAAAATCTAACAAAAACTAAATTGGCTATAAATTTTCGTGACACAAGCTATGTCTGATGACTTAACTTTTTAAGGATGTATAAAATTTTACGTTGAGTGATCCACCCCCAAAGTTATTGTATAAAACGCGCGAAAAATTCGAACTTTCGGACCTTAGAACTTAGAAACCAAAAACAATTGTGCAATGCCAACGGTCATCAGACATCTAGTTCGACCAAATAAAGCTATTTTGGGTAAAATTTTGATTCTCTGACAAGAAATATGGGTGTGATCTTCTTTCCCCGTTTGTATGGGGACTTGAGCGGGAAGGTCCACCTTAATAAATTAAACAATATCATAAGGCGATGAATTTACCATTTGCATGCACAGTGCACACTGCTCGAAAAGGGTCAGTCGCATATCTCTGTGTTGATGTGAACGACATTGACGAGAATCGAGCACACGAGTTCGACACCGAGACCTCTCTTGGCAATAATCTTTGTGGAATTACAATAAGCTGAGCGGTCGTTATCGCCAGAAAAAAAACTCTCTCGAGGTTGTTTACTCTCATTTGTCATATCACGGACGTGCATTGATTGATTGCCGTCTGTACATCTCCCGTCGACTTTGCAGTTCGTCATGATACTAAAAATATATGCTCTCTCTGAGGTCACTAATTGTACTATTCTGGGAGGTCACGTCATTTTTGGTTACGATAAGGTAAATGACTGAATCTGGGTTTACATGTTAAAGACCAACCCTCCGATGCTAAATATGACCTTTTGCCTGCGCCAAGTGGTTGCTTTATCTAGATCGGCTATATAAAATAGATGTTGGTATGTACCTGCTGATGAATATACTGATTGTATAGAAATATTGACACCTATATTATACAACAACAACCAGTCGGTTTTTTTATTAAATACTTAAATGTACCAAAAGTTCTATCTGCAACCTAAAGCGCCGATTACTACGAAATACACACAAGGACTTTTTCAGGTTTGGTATTGCTAAGCTAGTATGCACTGATACTTTCATGCTTCGTTATTTGCAGCCATTTGCCTAATCATATTTTTTTTTGTCACCATAACCCACATTAACGTAACCCAACCACTTGGCGGAGACAGACTTGACATATTTCGCTTCAGAGGGTTAGTCTCTATCCTATGAACCCACTTTCAGCCATTTGCGTTATCGTTACCATTTTGGTCGCGACCTCCTAGTCTATCATATCAGGGATGTGCATTGACTGATTGCCTGTACATCTCCCGTCGCCTTTGCGGTTCGTCATGATATTAAAAATATCTGCTCTCTCTGAGGTCACTAATTGTACATATCTCCATCGGTGCGGTTCATCAGCTCCGCAGCAGGTCTGCCGATCCATGTACGGCGCTGCCCAAAGCCGTTTCCGGCGATCGCGAGGTCAGGGTCGACGGGAGCGCCATCTCGCGGCTCAGAATCGTCTGATCGAAAGCTGCGGTAACTGAATGCGGACTAATTGAGACGCTGACAAGATAATTGGCCCTTCTCGTGGGTGGGATTCGCGATTGACAGACGTGAGAGGTTAACCTGTGGTAGCGCGGATACCATTTGCGATTGTTCCCAGCTTATCATTATATCGGAAACATAAAGTGACTGCGACTTGTATTGAGTACAATGCAATACTCTGATCATAACACCTAACTAGTTAAATTAAAATTCCCTGCATAATGTAACTCGAATTAAATTTGTATTTTACTGACTGAATCATATCTGAATTTGGTTCCATCTCTTCTTTTTTATCGGTATGCTAATATAAGAGATGTTGGATGATATAATGAACGACAAAGAACGGCTTTAAAACTCCACCTAATCTTTGAGTTTTATGTCGTAGACTGTGCTTCATTACATTATTTGAGCCATGTGTGATTTTAAACAATATTAACAAAAAAGAAAGCATTCTTTATTTCATCCAACCAGAAGTGTTTAAACAGTACACCACTGTACAAAAACATAAAAATAACCATGTACTTACCTTCTTTTAATATTTTACTTCAAAAATTCCAATGTGAAAATATTTCTGCAGTTATCCATTTTAACAGATGTTTGAGGAATATTTAGATTGACATCGTCACAATGGGCTTCCACTCTTTGGGCATTTCACAGGTCCCCGACATTTTTCTACTTCCTACTACAACCATGCCAGGGTTTTAATAGTAAGTATGCACTCAATCACGTTGCAATCACATATTTGAGCCGCTAGTCGTTCGGGGGGACTAGTTTTCCAAGCCAAAGGGTCGAATCCTCGTCACAGTCTTGCATCACGATCTTTCTCTGTCTGAGTTGGATGAGTGCATTTCGTCACGAATGCTAATGGTTCCTAGGTTCGAAATCCATTTAATACACTGTGTCCCCTTCTCCTGCGGGTTTAGCTCACCCAGGTGATCATTGTCGAAACGGCAATAAAAAAATGTTCGTGTTTTATTCTATCCAGTTAAACGTCGCCGTGCTCATAAATGGATGGATCTGGCATGGCACCTCATGGCGTGCCACCCCATTCTTACGGAACTGTGGGGTGTTCGGCTAATATAATGACTTTGACCAGTAAACCGCCAGGGGTAAACAGGGATGATGTCGCACTGGCGAGATTTAAAACGCCACAGCACGACGGAGCTTGTCTAGTCGCAAGCTAATACCACACCTTCTGTCATGGTATTAGCCCAACACACCACATGGGAACTAGGTGCCATGCCAGGTGCCATGCCACCATTCGACCATCGTTCATTCAATGCGATGGTACCAACCCGGGCGGGATTAACCCTACCACCTAGTAAGTAAGGAAGGGGACCTACAGTTTAACGTGGAATCCGAACCAGCCGGCCAGCCTCTCGCAACGGTCGAATGGTCCAAGACCAGACCGGACCCAGCGTTGCTTAACTTCGGATAGCGATCGCCGAAGTGTCGCGCCACTGGGCTATTGAGGCTGACTAAAATTCGGCTCACATACTTATTTGCATACAAATAAAAGGTGATTGTTTGTGTTCATTTTCGGAACTTCTAGACTAGAGTGAGCAGCACCAAAAACATTTTCGGACCTTCTAGACTAGAGTGAGCAGCACCAAAAAAACGGTAGTAGTAGAAGGTAGCTCGTAGCCTATAGGGGCGCGGGGACTGGCCTAGCGTACCAGAGGCCTGGGTTCAATACCGACATGCACCACTGTCTTTCTCTTTTCGAGTTCTATAAGTGCATTTCGACACGAATGCGAGCTGCTCCATGGTTCGGAATCCATGTAAAACTGTAGGTCCCCTTCCCTTACTAGGTGGTAGGTTTAAGCCCGCCCGGGTTGTTACCATCGCATTGGATGAAAAGATGATCGAAGCGGCAATGAAAAATTGTCCGATTTTTCCATCCAGTTCAATGAAGCCGTGCTCATAAAGGGAAGGTCCTGGCATGGCAATAAAATTCCTTTTGGAATGTGGTGTATTCGGCTAATATCATAACGGTAGCCATCCATGTCAGGTAGCATAAAAAAAAAGCTACACGCTTCATAACGTACTTTCACAAAAAATAGGTGTGACGTGTGAAATCAAAGTCCAAACATAAGTATATTTATTCGTAGTAAAAAGCAGTCGCCCGCGGCCCTAGCCTTCACCTTTCGGTGCGGTCGCGTCGCCCCGTGAGGCCGCGGCTGCGCGCATTATTTGCCTGTTTATGGCCATCGATTCGGCGAAAACGAGCGAGTGCTTTATGGCGATACTGCGGCCCGTACCTGGATTAATTGCCCTGTTCATTGGCTTTGAAATGTTTCCCTGTTATGGGGAGATCCCGCTATCGTGTGCACATGCTACATAGTGTAGGAGTGAGTACATATATACATTCCTTTAAATTCATACAAATACAAATGGTATTTTTAAAAATATCTTATAACAGGATTTTTATTGATCTTATCCTACATATATATCCTATATTGATCATGACCTATATCTGGTCATGATACGTTCTTCGTCGTCCGGACATGCCATGATCAACCATTTCCGCACCGTATACATATGCAGATACATACTTGCTAGTCCAGTTGTAGGATTCGATTTGTCATTCAATCCGCATGCTTTTCGCTTACCCGCTTTGTAGATATGCTTAATTTTCCGTAATTTCAGCGACATAAATATATGCTATTTGCAGAAGAAGTAAGGTGAAAATATAAGAAAATCTGATATTTTATCTTTTTTCGATAATTGCTTCTAAATACGTTTTATTCGAAACTCAGATGGATGTAGGATATTTCTTGGTTGTTCGTCACATTTATCAAAATACTATTTGTTTTGTATGTAACTGGACATTGATGACCACACCTACCGTCATGATTTAGCTCAAGGCGCCGTGTCCCCGAAGGAATAAGGTGCCATACCAGGAACTTACCTTTATGAGCACGGCAATATTGAATTGGATGGAAAACACAGACAATTTTTCATTGCCGACACGATGGTCGAAAGACCATCGTCCAATGTCTTGGTACCACCTAGTAGGAAAAAGGGATCTACCCAATGATTGATCTACCGTTTTACATGGATTGCTCGCACTCTTAACGAAATGTACTGATCCAACACAGAAAGAGAAAGAAAGTGGTGTATGGACGAGGCGGGGATTCGAACACTCTATCTGTGGCATGGAAGGCAAGTTCCCGCGCCCTCTTCGCTACGAGCGGCTCACTCCTCTCTAGGAACGTCTGAAGATGTCCAATTTTATTTCCAATCTAACTTGCTGCGACTCGGCATGTGACGTAAGCCGGACCCGGCGCGCTGGCTAGCTGCGCGTAATCTCGCCTTCCGCGACTTATCCCGCAGGTAGAAAATTGCATTCGCTCATGGAGCAACGAATGCGCCCGAGGTATCGAAATATGTGATGAACGCCGACTGATAATGCCAGCGAGGAATGTTGTACTGAGTAATCTCGCCTTCCGCGACTTATCCCGCAGGTAGAAAATTGCATTCGCTCATGGAGCAACGAATGCGCAGGAGCCGAATCGTCCTAAGAAGTTCCCTTTCACCCTAATATTTGTCCTTCTCACTCACGTGTTCCGTGCGTTATCCGAGTTACAAAGGAACAAAACCACGCAGAGACGAGGGTACCAAAGCCAGAGGCTTCCGGGGACCTAATAAAAGTAAGTCCTTTCGCTCCCCTTCCAGTTTCATGGCGTCCGACGCTGACTTTACTGGGTCGAGCTTAGCCTCTCGCGGGGCTCTGTTGATTTTCCGGCGAGTGTACTCACTGTTTATCTTTGCTCCCGAGTTCGCTTCAATAAGTTCAGTGTAACCGGGCGAGTTTGATTAATCTTACATATACCACCTGAATGGCTGCAAGGATTTTGTGGCCTTAGTTTCGTCTGATAGTTAGATTGTTAATGTCCAAGCAAAAGATTGATTTATTATAATGTAAGAACATTCCGAGATGAACTTGTTACTTGGGCAGAAACAAGTGTTAGGAATCACAGATTGAGGGACAAAGGTATTTTTATAACGTTTTAAATTTTGCGGAACTGATTTTCGACGCGACCGTAACCGGACTCCGTAACCTTTCGGGTCCACCAAACGCGGTATGAATAAACTTCCCACGACACTATTGTCCGTCTCTAGTCGGCATGATACCCCGCTTTAAAAGGCATAATTGGCCGTGTGCGAATTTCGCACTAGATGCTGCACCACGTGCCGTAAGAAAAAAATACGTCGTCATCGTATAAAGACGTCGTTCTGAGGCTAAATGCATATGGCGATACACATACAGATTTGTGAGTGTTACTAACGTTCAAATATCGTTGCAAGCAACTTAGCAGATGTGAATTGAGAGACTGCACAGAGATGTATTCTTAGATCAGAGTAAAGGGGAGGCAGAAAAGTATCCTGCGCGATTATAAAACTACACACCGGCTAATATTCGAGCACCTTGTCAGGGTTTGGGGCCTTGTTTCTCACGCGCGAGGTCACGGATTCAATCCCCGTTCACGCACCGATAAAGCTTTATTCATATTTGTCAGTTGGATATGTGCATTTCATCAGGAATGGAAGCGGAGTTTAGAATACATGTAATACTCCTGGTTTCTTTCCCTACTGAGGGTAGGGTTAGGCCCGTCCGGGCGGGTACCATCGGATTGGATGAAAAAGTGGTCGAAGCGCCAATGAAAAATAGTGTGGGTGAAAGGGGAGGTCCTGGCGTGGCGTCTGATTTCTTCGGAATTACGGTGTGTTGACAGTGCGTGTGGTATCGGCCATCCATGTCCGGTTACGTAAAAAAGAACATGCTGATGTTAGACTTGTGGGTTACGATTTCCAACAAAGATGGACGCTTCTTAATCGTACATTAAAACTAGACCACTTCCTTAAACGACTAATAGTGGCCTAATTCGCCTTCCCGAGCCTTGCAGAGCTCTGTATTAGCAACAAATCGTCCCTCTTGCGTGCGTGAGGTCGGTAATACGATTACATGCAAATGCTCCAGCGCGAGACGCTCCAAGTATGGCGCGCGCGGCGCGGCGGAGGTCGCCTCCGGGCGTCCTCTGTATGGGGATTTAAGAGTTTCTGAATCGAAGAGGCCAGTTAGTGTCACACCGGTGATCCAATGTGCTCGTTCACGCGCCACTGTTGGAGCGAGGTCTCGGGGCCGATTAAGATACGATGAAGTGTTTTTGAATCCTCGCTGATCTTTTAAGGCGCTAGGACTAGCCAACCACTCGCGTCATACAAATGTACCTTTCAACACATGTAATAATATGTAGTAAAACAGCTCAGTAAGTCCAAATAGAACTCAAGACTAATAATGTATTGTTAATATTTTTAGATTCCATCATTTATTTGAATAATAATAATAAAAAAGTAGATTTTTCACATTATAAATCTGAAAGTAATGTGATTTCTAGATATAAGCAAAAACAGCATATATGCATAAACAAATAATTCAATTTGCTTTTAGATTTCTACATTTAGTCAAAAAAGTTCGGAAATGGACACCGTTTCCGCAATGTATTTTGTATAGAAAAAGGAAACATACATTAACGAAAATAGGTTGATTCCTAGACAAGAACTCATATATTGTAAGAGTGACACTTCTAATCGTCAGACTTAGTTAGTTAACTTGGGGTGCCTCTTCTAACTTTGCGATTTGGCTAGTACCAGGGCCTTAAGTACGAATGTTGTTTGTTTGTTGCCTTATAACTCAAGAATCAAACCGTGGGTTTTTGCTGCTGAATAACTTCGCACATATGTCTCAGTATTATATGCATACTCCTGCAGTGGCGATTAAAACTTGAAACTTTAGAATACCTGTCGAAAAAACATTTTCGCATTTGATTCTTGACGAAAGTTAAAACGAAGTGATAGCGCGAGCGGACGATGCGACGCGGTGGCTCCGGGGCCAAAAGACCGATATCAAACTAGTCATTAGAAGCCCACGTGTACTTGACGAAAATATTTACAGCTATAGTCGGGCCGTTCTAAGAAGCGTTTTTTGACAGGTGAGGAATAGGGAAGGGTAAAAACCAGAGTTTTACTTTTATATTGATAACATTTCAAAACGGGAAAGGAAAAACCTAATAATAGGCAAACTTCTTAAAAAAAACACATTGATACCGATGCACAGTTGACTGTCTGATTCCGGAAGGTCATTCATAACCTAAATACAAGATTTTTTGCACATTTACAGCTTTCAACGGAATAATGTTCCAAACATTAACCATTGCATATTTGGAGCAAAACAATTGATGCAGATTGCTGTACACCTTAAAAGGATCGTTCCCACGCACATTTTCGTCAGTAGAAATTGACAACTTTTGACGTGAGCACCACTTTTTTTGTCGAAAAACAGTACTGAGAACCGAAAAAGGGAAAACATAACCACCCAAAATGGAAAAAAAGGGCGACGTGCAAATGAATCTAAGCCGATTGTTATTATTCTATTTCACCTAAGATGACTGTCAGTTTTATTCGACTGATTCGACTTTCTTCTTCAACGATGTAAAGTTAACTGACTAGAAAAAGCTAGATGATACTGCAAAGAACTTTCCATTTATTATATGTGCCTAAACATATCATTTAAGAAATGAAGGAGGCATTAGTTAATTGCTGGAAATCCCGAGACCGAACATTCTTTCTCGCAAGCCAACATTGGCAATCGTGATGATATCTATTTGATTTTCCTTTATAAGATTATTTAAGTAATAGTTATGAAAATAAAAGATAATAAAACTTAAATGGTCGATATTATTTTGCAGGTTCACATCCCTATTTCAATTTACTCCCAGTGCTGGTACTGTACCATTATTTTGTTCATAATTATATTATTTCATACATTGTTTAGTAATTAATTGACACAATATAGAATAAAATATAATCTACAAGTCATAATAAAAAAAAACACATCAGCAAGCTGTTATTATTTGGTCCCAAAAATATAAAACGTGGGGTAAAGTGGTCTGTTCCATAATTTAGTCATTAGCTTTCCTTCCACACTGCTGTGTCAAAAAGCGCTTCTTAGAACGGCTCGACTATATATAGCATATAGCTATATAACAAGAGTATTTTACCCGGCTGGACTAACTCATTTGCGGGCACGGTACAAACCTTGCTGTTGCGCTCTGGGACCTTCTCTGTTTCAAAGAAAAAGATAGTCTCCGTGATGAGGAAGATGCAACATGTCCACAAAAAAGACAATGTGCATAGTGTATGATTTGGTAAGATTTACGAAAATTTTAATTACAAAACGACTTATAGCTAAAAGTAAGCCACGACCGCTGCAGTCAAAAATCGAACAAAAACCAAATAAGCTATGTCTGATGACTAATCTTTTTAAGATGTTCTTACTTTATTATTGCGCAATCCACCTCCAAAGTTATTGTATAAAACGCGCGAAAAATTCGAACTTTCGGACCTTATAACTTCGAAACCAAACACAATATTACAATGCCAATGGTCATCAGACATCTGGTTCGATCAAATAAAGCTAATTTGAGCAAAATTTGGGATCTCTGACAAGAAATATGGACGTGATATTCTTTACCCGTTTGTAAGGGGAATTGAGCGGGATGGCCCACCTTAACATATCTTATTAGATCACATATTCAGACGAATCCTATCGTGCTCCTATATTTTTAATTGATGTCATCCTAAATCAATCCTATGTAATTTTTACCTACTCTCACAATCTTATAATCGTTTTTTATTTATTTACGTAGTATTTTATTGTTTACGAAAAATTAAAGCAAATATCAATTCAATCTTATCTTAGTTTGCTTTCGTTTGAAACAGTTATTACTAAAATAAACAGACTTAGTTATTGATTGAAAGATCAAGTGGTACAGTAATTTTCATATTATTACCAATCTACATTTGTATGGGGAGCGTAATTTTCTGATGCTTATATTCCGGGAGGTGACGACATTTTTGGTCACGATAAGGTAAATGGCTGTGAATCTGGGTTCACATGTTAGAGACCAACCCTCTGATGCTAAATATGTCGGTCTGCCTGTGCCAAGTGGTTGCGTTATCTAGATTGGCTTTATAAAATATATGTTGGTATGTACCTGCTGATGAATATACTGATTTTCTAGAAACATTGATACATACCTATTAATTATACAACAATAACCAGTCGGTTTTTTAGTTAAATACTTAACTATACCTAAAGTTATATCTGTAACCTAAATCGCCTATAACTACGAAATGCAACCAAAGCTTTGTTCAGTTTTGGCATTGCTAAGCAAGTATGTACTGATACTTTCATGATTCGTTATTTGCAGCCATTTACCTTATTATATATATTTTTTGTCACCATAACTACTTTTTCAGGCGCCTTATCTAGGTAACGCAACTTGGCACAAGCAGACTGACACATTTAGCTTCAGAGGGTTGGTCTTTATCCTGTGAACCCAGTTTCAGCCATTTACGTTATCGTTACCATTTATGTCGCCACCTCCTAGTCTATTATAGGCTCACCCTAATTCGCGGTGGAGTAATTTAGAACTAATCAGTTCATTAGTTGACTCGAATTTGTTTTTCGAAATCAACCTGTATTAAGAAAATATCTTCAATAGTTTTTGTTAGTGTTTAATGCCCAGACCATCTCAATAATTTACTCAACTTATACCAGAAACGGTTCGTGTGCATTGAACTTTGCGTCGCGTTTAGAATATCTACTATCTGCGACAATGCATGCCACTGTAAATTTTATTACATGTGTCGATTATTTGCGAGCAATTACTAAAAATTTTACTTTCGTTCGTGTTCGGATGCAATGTCGCCAGCTATCCGCTAACGATCGACAGCTGGTTTCGTGTTTTCTTTTCACCTGAAACGTTTAAACCGCGCAATTCATAATTTGTTAATTGGTCTCATTGCGAAAGGGGGACGTCTCGGGTTGGCGTTTTGGAAACTTAACGAAATTTTACTTTAGGGACTGGCTAGACGAATTTATACTGACTTTATTGTTGGTTTAGGAAAACTGGTTTTCTTCCGGGATAGCAGGGTGAATAATGTCTCGTTATAATCGCAAAAAATGGTTCAAAATGTTTAGGTATGAGGATGCTCTTAACGGCATGTCCTCTAGCCTCTGCACCACGAACTGCACGAGCTATCCATGTCCAGTTACATATAAAAAACCAGTCATGTGCGAGTCGGACTCGCACACGAAGTGTTCCGTCCCGTAATTTAGCCCAAAAAATGCCGTGTTTGAAAATCACCCCCTTTATTTTTTTTTATTTTTTTTTATTTTATATATAATTTTTATATTTGTTGTTATAGCGGCAAAATAAATACACACTCTGTAAAAATTTTAGCTGCCTTCCTATTATCTATTATCTTAGGAATCTGCTTCCCCTAGAAATTCGGTCCTCTTCCAATATATATATTTTTAAAAAACGTCTGAAGTCCTATTATTTAAATCATATTTAAACTTTATCATAAATAGAAATTCTTGCTCGCTTTCTGTTACAATAAATAGGTTCATATAAGTATAAATGTTTACATACACAAACATTGGTATGTATTTATGTTAAATATTTATTAAAAGTTATATATTATACATGTATGTAATAGTATTAGGATGTAAGTATATGTATTTTGTTGAGTATATATATATATATCTTTATTGATAATAAATCTTACTTTTGTCCTTTTTTGTCTGCCGCCTTGCACCTTTCCTACATCCCAAGGGTAGGTAGGAAGAGAATGCCTTTTGGCATTAGGCCCCCCTTTTGTAAACTGTTTTATAATGGTGTACAATCAATAATTTTATAATAATTATTATTACAGTTCATGAGATACAGCCCTGTGACAGACGGACGGACGGACGGATGGACGGACGGACGGACAGCGGAGGCCTAGTTGGCACCATTTGGGTACGGAACCCTAAAAACGTGCGTGGCAACGCGTTGGGGTCACAAAAGTACCGGTGCTCCCCAGCGGCGGCTCGCTGCAATAAAGCGCCGCACGCGGATGCAAATAGGTGCAGCCTGCGTCAGCCAACTTGCCAAAGTGAAAGAATCAGGTTCTCGCCCCCGCAGCAGCGGCCTTCCAGCGCCCGCACTCCCGACGTCGAAACAGTTTTGCGTCCCTTTCACAATCGTAGAGATTCGCTGAGTCGTCGGCGGGTGATGTGTTGTGCGATTGCACGGGGAGTGGAGCCGCCCGATGTACTCGCGGGCGACCGCACCGTCAGTTGGACGAACGACGCGCGGCTCTGCGTACGCGCATGTATCGGTGAATTCCGGAAAAACAGTTGGTGGTTAGCTTGTGCGTCGATTGTGTCGCCTTAACGGTGTTATTTTCAATGTCGAAGGATTTTCTACGTTACAATCAAAGTTTTTTTATTTTGATCAAACGTTAATTAATCCGTTCGAAAAATAGTGATAGTGAAAAATGTCTCCCATGTTTAATTTCCAAGTTGTGGCCATGTATATTTTTTCCTGAAACTTTAATAGTTTTTTCCTCACATCGAAAAGGAAGGAGATATGCATCTAGCGCGCGTTATATGACAATCGCTACCTCTAATTTTCTTAAACCACTAACCCGACTTAAACGTGCATGCCACATGCAAACATAGTCGCAGACGTATTGGAGGGTGTGTGGGTGGGAACTGACTTGATGAAAGCATTTTTAAAGCACATTCGCGCGGTGGCGATGTTTCGACTGTGTGGCAAACGACGCACTGCCGGATTCACATACATTTATATGGCCGCTTTGACCATACGACGGAGTCGCGATATCGACCGCTTGCCATTTCTCCTACATTTTCCCTTTAGTGGTTTCTTCTCTTTCCTAATTGAGTCCGTCTTGGTCGCTTCGTTCGTGTTCAGTAACTGGGAACGTAGAAAAAACCCACTTAGCTCCGTAGCAATTGCTGATAGTAACAGTTAGTATACTTTTGAAAACTTATTTTTTTTCCACAACGAAAAGTGAAACTCTCTGATGTCTTCAATAAGCATTAAACATATTTAGGGCCGATTTTTCAATCCTCAGCTAGTACTTATCGGACTGACAATTCACCTTTGTCAAAAGACAGATAGCCATTGCGGGAGAATTATATCTTCTATCACAATTTTCTGATTGTAATTTTGGATAAGCAGAAGCGTAAATAAATCCGTCGAATAGTTATCTGGCTGTTTATCAGACTATTGAGAAATCAGCCCTTACTGTAGTAATTTAAGTGACTTTTGCTATCAGCTTCTTCGCTCGCTCTCACAATTTGTGTTAAGGCTACGCCGTCCACCCGTGGGAAAAAAATATTGCCCCAACACATTGACACAACGTGCTCACTCACACAAATGTAAGACATTTACACGGCGCACATTGGATCACGATGCACGGTGGACTTGGACTATGTATTTTTTAAATAAATAAAATGATTACGTATTATTTCATTGTTATAATCCCACATGTTTGTGATTATTACAAGTGAGCCTGGATATAAACCGTTTTCTTTGTAAAATCATGCTACCATGTCTATCTGAATCATAGAATCCTAACGGGTTATTAGAGTGATTGTGAAGTTTTTTTAAAAGACACAATAGCGCATTGAAATATGTATTTCATAGCAAAAATGTGTGCACTTTTTTTTTATGCGACCTGACATGGATGGCTAATGTCACACAACTACCGTTATGAATACACCACATTCCCGAAATAATTAGGTGCCTTTCCAGGACGTTCCCTTTATGAGCAGCGCTACATTGAACTGGATGGAAAACACGGACAATTTTTCATTGCCGCTTCGACCATAATTTCATCCATCGCGATGGTAACAACCCGGGCGGGCTTAAACCCAACCACCTAGTAGGGGAAGGGGACCTACAGTTATACATGGATTCCGAACGAAGGAGCAGCTCTCATTCGTGACGAAATGCACTTATCGAACTCGGAAAGACAAAGACAGTGGTGCATGTCGAAATTAAACCCAGGCCTCTGGTACGCTAGGCCAGTTTCCGCGCCACAAGGCTACGAGCCGCTCAAATATTGAAAATATGTTTAAACGAGGAGAAAGCGAGTGGTTTGATTTCAGAAAATATGTTGCAGAGCTCGGTCTCGTGCGTTTTTACGGCAGTAAAGTACATTGCCGACCGGCGCCGGCCGCCTTTAGTTCGTGATATTTTATGGCACGCAGCTGGCCTATTCTTTTGAAATATGTTACAAATTCACATTTGTATTATCTATGCAAACACCTTGGCATTTTCAATACATCTAAAATAAACTACGTACATAACTTACGAATTAACTCCTTACGTTTATGTTTTTATTCCTAGTCCGATCAAGTGGGTCGGTGATAGTTCAATCAAAAATATGTAATACTAGCTGAGGTACCCGGCTAAGCTCGGGTCAATTTCGTTTCGGACTGATGTCGGGATGATCAAACATTTTATGTTATACCAGAAGGGATAAAAGTATCTATTTTCATTTAGGAATCAATTTATTACTACCAAATGTGCATTTGAAATAAATTATCAATTTTTATTGTAGTTATGGTTCACTGTTTTGGCTATAATGGCTTACACATAAGATATAGATGTATACTGTGGCGGGCTTTTTTGTAGGACTATTTAAGATAAACATTTCTATCATGCATAACATACGTGTAACTTTAGCGGTTTTGGCACCGCACCCCAGAATATCTCGCAGATGGTAAATTGTTTCCTGCTTACTTGATATTTTGGACAATTCACACAATATCTTTATAAATTGTAGCCTATGTGTTATTCTGATGTATAATCTATATCAGTCCATCCATTCAGTAGTTTTTACGTAAAAGAGTAACTAACATCCATGCATACTTACAAACTTTCGCGTTTATAATATTAGTAAGATGCACTAGAGCAGAATTGAGCAGAAGTGTCGTGCACGGGCGGCCTAGTTTTGAGTTGACTATAAATGTGAAGGGGTATTTAGTTTTTGTATTATAAGCTAGCTTAGTGGGAGGATCGAGATTTTTCAATATTAATTTATAAAATTAAAAATACTGAAAGGTATATCGATGAGGGTACCTGCTTTACTATTTTTTTAATTTGCAGAGATCGAAAGTGATACATTCATTACCTTTTTTGTAGGGTTTGTGTGTCTTTTTTTTACTTTGCTCACCGGCATTGCAACAAAGCCATCCGATTGTACTTCTTCTGTTTCAGTTAAACCGGTTTTTTTGGTCAGTGCGCGCGCTGGCAATAAAAAGCAGTTTGGTTGCAGGGTGGATTATTTTTTTGTCGCGTTTTGAAGCGTGGTGTTTTGAATTACAACGTGCACCATTGCAACATGGTGTGTTACTACACTATAAGCCTTCAGAGTTTTAGATAGAACCTAACCTTACGGATCCATAAAAACAGCACTTACTTTGTTAGAAATAAAATTATAATTTCCTCTCATGTATTATTATTGACATAGTTATCTAGCGGCGGCTATTTCACGCATTCGAGTTTTCAGTAGGTTCAGTAATTATATACACAATTATAATCTATTTCAATTACTAGTAACTAAATTAGCGGTTGACACTATTGAAATAATGTATTAAAGAAAATTTAAAAATTTATTATTATGCACAGCAATATTAAATGGTAAAATACATAAATAGCCCTGTGTTGTTAGTTTATCAAAATAAACACCTCATTCTGTAGTGGTGGTGATAATATTCTGTATCGACATGTTTAATAAATATTGTATTCCTATATTTATATGTTAGGTACCTTGAAATACATTGAACATCTTATTAGGTAATATTAATAATGTATTCGTATACAATATTGGCAACCATAATAGATATAAGAAATAGGTTATAAATGGCTTGTACAGAAATCATTGCAATATAAAAGCGCTACAACGCGGCACGCCGCAAACCTAGCTACAATCCAATGTTCGGGGAAGCCGCGGCTCCAAACCTCTCACTCCGCGTGCCCTGCGCGCACCCTCTCCAGTCTAGCCTCACGAACACTTCGCCGTGAGCACACGCATAGGAAAACAACTGTAAGCGTCGCTATATTCGGTCGCCCAGTGACGCGACGCCTTGAGATTCAATAAGCTTGGTAAAGCAACTCCGAGCGCGGTTCGGTTCTAGGTGGGTTAAATTTTACCACCGTTGAGGCCAGCCGTGGTTCGGATTCCACGTAAAACTGTAGGTCCCCTTATTACTAAGTATTAGGGTCAATCCCGCCCGGGTGGGTACCATTGCATTGAATGAATGTTAGTCGAAGCGGCAATGAAAATTGTCCGTATGTTCCACACCGTTCAATGTAGCCGAGCAATATGAGGAAGGTCCTGGCATGGCACCTAGTTCCCATGTGGTATGTTAGGCTAATATAATGACGGTCGATTGGTATGAGCAATCTATGCCCAGTTACATAAGCCTTCAGGTGTTATATTAATGTACCTTCCAATCTCATTGAGGCACATATATAACGATAAAGTTTAACTGACAACTTTAATTCTATTCAAATCAAGTTATCTTGCAATACTATTATAGTAAAATAACATAGAGCACGCTTCTTGCGAGACTTCACATTGTGCGGTACACCGATGAGAAATCCTTTTCATAACGAAAGGTCGTAAGTACAAGCGAAATATCCACAGACCCCGCGTCGGAAACGTCCGCGCGGCAGCTCCGTCGGGACGGGACTGACGAGCCGCTCGCTGGGCGCGTAATATGTATGAGCGTTTGTATGAAAATTTGACGCCGTGCGCGACATTTACGTTGGTTAATTAATTTGAATAAAATATTTTGAATTTTTGCTAGTTTCGAGGTATGGGGTCCCAGTTAAAGATATAAGCAACCTAAGATAATAATAATATCGTCACTTTTTTAACTGAATATGTTCATTAAATTTGCACAAAGTTAAGCTGTTTTCAAGAAAATAGACAGGTTCAGATTTTTTTTTACATAAATCTAAAAGTTCTATTAAAAAACGAAAGGTATGGGGTCCTTATGTAACAGTTGTTCTTTCCAACACATATTTTTAATCACGAGTTATCTTTTTGCATGTGCTATAAATATTGGTTCAAAAAACTACAATTTCACAAAATCGCACGATAGAGGCTTAAAGTCGACGTCTACCTTGGGAAGGAAGGTGCGATAGGCGCAGTGAATGAGCTCGAGGTTGCACACAATAATCCATCATTTACGAACAATGTGCAAGTAATTAATCAAGGAGATAAATAAACCTTAACGCTAATAAACTCAATTCTCATTCGGACGTGGGTGTACCCTCATATCGAGTCATCTCAAATGGGCATCGACTGTGTTCGAAATAACGACTATTGTCTGTGATCTCTTAAGGTCGCCTTAACACCTTCGTAGTGAAATGTTTATTGGTTCGTATTGTTAACGCATTTTTTTAAATCATTCAATAAATAAACCTCAGTAGCCCATTGGCACAACGACACGCCTCGTTCAGTTAGTGGATGGATGACTGTTTTTCGATCGTTCAGGCTGATCGTGGTTCGGATTACTTTGGAAATTGTTGCTTTGTTTCTATTGATTTATGTTTTGCTACTTTGTGTCTCCTCTGTCTCACACATCATCCTCGTTTATTTTCTGTCCGATGAGTTTAAAGTTGAGGTCGTTAGAGATAAAGGATTTGTCTTGCTGATACAGATTTCTTTTCAACTTGAATTAAGCTACGTACATGAATCTTAAGAAGAATAATCTGGCCCACTGAATTTCTTCAGTGATCACTGAATTCGTTCGTGATTCGGATTCCACGTAAACTAGGTCCCCTTCCTTACTTACTAGGTGGTAGGATTAATCCCGCCCGGGTTTGTACAATCGCATTGAATAAAGATGGTCAAAGCGGCATCAAAAATTGTCCGTGTTTTCCATCTAGTTCTCTGCAATATAAAGATGGAAGATGGCATGACACCTAGTTTAGATAGATAGTTTAGTGGTATTGACCATACGTGTCCAGTTACCTAAACAGCAAAAAACATGTTTTTTTATAGTCGAGGATTGTGGTATAGCGAGGACCTTAAAGTTGCATGAGTCAGATCCGCTGCGCGGGAGCAGACGGCCGCCGGACTGCTTACACGCCGGTCGTGACCATTGTGCTCCGGTTGGACAGTTGCAAGGACGTTACGGATAATACATATATCTCGGTTACAAGTCGTTCTCCACCCACTATACCAGTTCCAAAGGCGCTTGACCGCGGGGGCAACACTTAAAACTTACGAAAAGTCTTCTGACGTCCCATTTTGTATGGAAGAATTGTTACCACAATGACACTAGTAATCGTTACTTTTGGTTAGTCAGTGTCAGTTGCGACCTACTTATCTCATACTTATCGTTGCTCATGCTGGTTGTGAGGGCTTAACTCTTATATCAGTGTCTTTACTACGCCTTATTTCCTTGCGTGAATGCCAGCATCAGAGTGGGCAGTCTGAGTTCTCACCGAAATTGGCGTTTACGGCAAACCGATCGACTGGCGTTTTCTCCAAACTCCATACAAGTTTTTACTAGATATTCTGTGGTTTTACTTCTTCAAGCTGTCAAAGTCAAACGCGGACTTCCGATTTGTATGAAAACGCGGTGTGGACGTAAACGGCAACGTCGACGTATTTACGGCAACGTTGAGTAAGCTGTCAAATCAAGCTCGGACTCGCAAATGTTAGTTCGCTTAACGCCCGCTGCGCGAGCTCTTCAATTTCTCCATACAATTGAAAACGCCAGTCGATCGGTTTGCCGTAACGCCAATTTAGGTGACAACTTAGACTACCGGCTCAGGTTTTAGTAGTAGGCTGTTAGCCCATCACAGCGTTACGCTTCGTTGGACTAGACAAACTAAATACTTGAAAAATGTTCCCGTTTCTTAATTTCACCCTAAATTCTAGTAAGTTAGGTAGGCCCCTAACTATGAAAAAACTTGCGTAAATTGCTCATCCCCGATTCAGAAAGAAAAAGAAGCATGCCAGTGAGAATTGAACGCAGGGCCACTTCGCTTGGAATCCAGAACCCTTTTCTGCTCCCCCGTAGACTTAAGTAAATATACTCTCTTAACTAAACATTTGTTTCATACAAGTGTTCCTTATCCGAAGAGCAATTTTCAGCGAGGGCAAGCGAGTAAAGTATAAGGTGATATTGTTTTTGCGGTAAAGTACTTCGCTTGTGACACGAGATCACGGAGTAAAGAATGTTTCGGGGACCAGTCGAATTAACGAATAAAAGGTGCTTTATATTAGAAGGCTAGATTGGATATTTGAGAAGGTACTAAATATCAGATGTGAATTGGTCGGGAATGTTTAAGCTGTTCTGCCGAAGTTCATTTCTTTCCTTTCATACAAGAAGGTTAGTATTAGTAGCCGGCGCGCTATCGCCAACTTTCTAGTCGGCCAATTTGCAGTACGACCACTTCCATGCTGATTTATATAACTTATACAGTTTCGCAGAGGTGAACCTTATGCAGAATTTTCTATTATTATTGAATCTTAACTTCATTCACCGCCACCGCCGCGGTCCCTAACGTCATCAGCTGAGAACTGCCATCTCACGCGGCTCTTCCCAGGTGCACGTTCTGTCCGTATGCAACCAACTTCAGGAATCAGGAGGCCGATATCCATAATTTAGTTGACGTATTAATTACTATAAATGAATGTCGCCGCAGCTCGCGGAATAACCGCACGAAGAAACTGATCGGTTAAATAATCCTCTTTTCTATGCTGTTAAGTATTTTTGTCCTTTGTTTTTCATCGTTTCGCCTATGCGATTCTCGTCCTTCTTCACTAGCATAATCAGGCTATATCTCCGAAGTAATTGCTTCATGTTCGCGAAGTTTCCGTCGAGGCTGTGTTGGAGCTATTGTTCGGTGAAAATGGGCCAAGAGAACTTGAGTGGGCGCTTAGTTCCCGCACCTTCACTTTGACGCGCAGCTAAAGGGCGGTGTTGAGTTACTCTTCAAACTCGAAGTTCCTTGATACGCTACAGTATTAATGTCTTTTATGTCGTAGTCATGGCATTACATATTAAAGTGAATCCGTATAAAAGTTGTTAGGAACTCGCTGTTTTTACACAATTCAATCACGATGATGAGACTTTTTGGTGACTTTCTCTACGCACTGACACAATTATTTGACTGATGTAAAAAAGCCAAAAAACTTTCTGTGTACCTTAGCAACATTTTTCTAGCTTAGTTTAAATGTACCAGTGACGCAAATTCCTGCGTGCTCTCGCTTTTATGCGCTGACATAAATATTGAAGAGTGCAACTAGAAACATGAGGATCTACTTCAAGGAACACAAGGTCAGGCGGGTGAGTTCAACAGGAATACTTAGCGCTGCTCTATTGAGAATAAGAAAGTGTAGTTTATGATGCAATCTTATTTTTCTTTAACACGAATTATATGGTCGACCACTCTGTATCTGACGGTGAAGATGATTTTTGCTTTTGCTTTGAAACACGTTTTAATGAGCTCGCTTTATTGTCTGTCTGTCGGTACAAACTTAGCAATCAATTATGATATGACTTCCAAAAAGACTTGAAACTTAAAATATACATCCGAATGATGACGTGCAAGGAAAAAATCTGTTGTAAAACTCAATAAATCTTTAAAAATATTTTTCGAATACTTAAAACGAGGGGTAAATTCAGTAATCGCTTATCTACATAGGTACAAACGGGATAACCCTAGACGCCACATATTGGACTTTGACCCTCATACGTTTTCCTTGCAAATGTCAATGCCTACTTTGGCGTTAAGGGTGATGCGCTCTGTACAGAGCTGTACTCTGTACAGAGCCAATGTCACGTGGCGGAAAAAAAAAATAATTAAAAAAAAGTGATGAAAGTGGGGTTAATAAATGAGTTTACGGGGAGATTGTGTTCGCATTGGATGCGAGAGGGTCACCAAATGTTTCTCCCAAATTCACGATTCTACTTTTAGGTGAAGCCGAAAAGGTAAAAGCGAAATGAATTTAAGTCTATAGACACAAGGGACTGAAGTTAAACATGATTTGAACTTTTAAAAAATGAAGTTAAATTTATTCGGCGATGCCGACCGATCCGCCACGGATCATACTCTCCAACCCCTAAGAATGAAGGGTGAGGCCCTCCCTTCCCCACGACGTGGACGTGGGAAAGGGTTTCTAGACTGTGCCTGCCGAACTGAGCTTGGGAAAACACAAAGGAGAACACGAGCTAATCTTTACATAATATCTATTTTAGGAAAATTAAACAAACAAGGTAAATGATAGTACGCTGTGCGCCTGAGGGGCCTGCGATGGTTAATGGCTTCTTGTTCCGGGGTGTCCCTCTTCACGGGGGGACTAATCTGGTCGACGCGGCGACGTCATCTACGCGGAGCGCGGAGGCGGCGAGCGCGCGGGCTCGGCTGAGCGGCGCGGGCGCGGCTGCTGGCTGCTGGCGGCTCGTGTGGCCCTGGGCGGTGCCTGGCATGGCACCACGTGGCAGCGGCCACGTGTTGGAGGCGCTGGTGGGCCACGTGCGCCGTCCGAGCGCCAGGGCAGCTACGGCGGCCCCGCTCGACCGGTCGCCCTGGGGTCGCAGCACAGCGGCTCGCGCATCGGCTCTCGCAGCAGCGTCAGGCGTCGACGATGGGAGTGGTTCGGCGGCAGCGACCAATGATACGGGTGGCTCTTAAGCCCCCGGGAGATCGCTAGTGGCACACAAAAATGGCCACGTTACTTTGGACCTGGATTACGCTATGACAAAGTAAGAACATCTTAAAAAGATTAGTCATCAGACTAGTCATTATTTAATCAAGATTTTGTATAAAACGCGCGAAAAATTCGAACTTTCGGACCTTATGACTTAGAAACCAAACACAATTTTACAATGCCAATGGTCATCAGACATCTAGTTCGATCAAATAAAGCTATTTTGAGCAAAATTTGGGCTCTTTAAAAATAAATATGGGCGTGATCCTCTTTCCCCGTTTGTATGCGGAGTTGAGCAGGATGGCCCACCTTAATGACGTTCATGCGGTTTCGATCTTCTCAGGGTTCGAAAGTCCATGGGGCGTCGTCTGATTCTTCCTAGGTGGCAGCCTTTATGCCGCGCTTTTCTTAAAAAAAAACATAATATACTTACTCACGGTTTATGTTTCCCGGATTTTCCTTTCGTGTGCTTCCAGGGATGCAAAACTGTTATTTTATAGTAAACGACTTTCAACCCATATAGGAGTCAGGGTAGCGACGCAGGTTGAAGCCCTAGGAAATGTTGAAACGGCAATAATGTGTACGGTTATACAGCCGTACTCAGAAGTTCGGGGTAAGTCTTAGCATGGCACATCGCCGAAATTAACTAAGTCCAAAAAGTGTCGAAAACGAAAAATGTGGGGTGCAGGGAGTAGCCTCCGTGCACCCCGCGTTTTTCGTTGTCGAGAAATTATTTTATACTATTCAGTCCGCTTTAAAAACGCGGTAAGTATACATTTTTTATGTGTTTTGTTTACATCACGTTTACGTTAAATGTAGGCCGGGCCCGCATTTTCTCGAGCCGGAAACGTTTTAGGCGGCGGATTGGCCAATTCTCCCGCGATGCTAATCTAAAGTCGAGCGGGGCGGCGCACGAGGGCTGCATGCGGGATGCCAGCGGGCCGCCCTCTTCCGTAACTTGTGCCGTGCCTTTATCTATGAAATCATCATTTTCTGAAATTCAATTTCAAACATGTACGAAGCGCATCACAATAAACGCCATGCCCAGCATTGAAAATTTAAGGAAACTATATGTGGGTCGAAGTCCAGTGCGTGGCGTGGCAGTGATGCCGTTTGTAAAAAAAAATCCGGCCAAGTGCGAGTCGGACTCACACACGAAAGGTTCCGAACCATCGTTAAAGATTATTCACCAAAAAATACGTCCTTTGCATGGGGATCCACTTTAATTTTTATATTTTTTTATTTTACCTATTTGTTGTTATAGCGGCAAAATAAATACACACTCTGTGAAACTTCAACTTCCTACCTATATAGGGTTTGTGCGATACGGCCCTGTGACAGACGGACGGACGGACGGATAGCGTAGGCTAAGTAATAGGGTTCCGTTCGTACCCTTAGTTACGATGTTAGCAGGAATAGCGGTTCCCTATATGTACTTTAAATAACTAGAGCAATCGTAAATCCTGAAAATATTTTCCTGCTGTACAATAAATTCCTAAAGATAAAGTTAATTTAAAATGCAAATTTCAAACTCATTTTTTATTTAACTCGTGAATTCCACTTAGATTTGCAACCAGAACTTCGGTGCAGCATTCCGTGCCCTCATCACGTTTAAGTATTTGAATGAAGTGTGATTATCTTTTTATCCGTAAACTTCAAGCAATTGTCCTCGCAGCTTGCTGTAATGGAGAATGCGCTATGTTGGGCTAATAGCATTACGGTCGGTGCATGATTAGCCATCAATGTTCAGGTAGGTACATGAATCAAATTCTCATACACGAATATGTGCGTTAATTCAATATTATTATAGTCTTATTGGTGAGTTGGGGCACCATATATTAATATATTTTTTATTTACTGTTGCTGGTGACAAATTTAAAATTGTATGTCGTAGGAACTAGAGCCGCCATGGGCTGTTTGATAGGCGGCGAACGCAGTCTGGTTTTAGGAAACTGAATGCTAATGAGAGGCAACAAAAATACGGAATAGCCATCAGTTTTACTCTAGAGATTTCGAATTCATTTTGAAGAATCAAAGTTCGTACGGAGAAAGATAACTAAGGTCGTCTGCTTTAGATGTCTTTGATGGTCACGACGCGAACACGACCAAATCACGGCCCACTGTTGACTTTGCGATTAGCACGCGTCGGACTCACAGAAACAGGTGTGAAGAAACATAACGGCGATGACATATGCCGAATATTATTTTTTGAAGTTGCATACGTGTGCAAATAGACGGATACGCTCACCATTGTCAAATAATATATAGCCATTGTACAGCTCGTCGTGTAGGGGCTAGTGGACTTACTTTTCATGCGAGAGGTTATGATTTAAAATCCTCGCCCCGGTTATGCAACATTTCTTTCTCTTTCCGAGTTGGATTAGTGCATTTCATGATTCGGAGCCCATGTAAAACCGTAGGTCCCCTTCCCCTACATGTACTTGAACTTACCCCCTCGCTTTGTTCATCTTGAGCTAAACGGCAGAGGCACATAAAATCTATGGCCGAATCATAAACAAAGGACAGCAGGGATAGACTGCTAACGTCATACAACGTACAAAACTCGCCGAAAACTGATTATTTTCGTTGGCACTATGACATTACTAACCAGCGCCATCTCCTGTTACTGCCAGAGCCGGTAGTCTAAGTTCTCACCTAAATTGGCGTTTACGGCAAACCGATCGACTGGCGTTTTCTCCAAACTCCATACAAGTTTTTACTAGATATTCTGTGGATTTACTTCTTCAAGCTGTCAAAGTCAAACGCGGACTTTCGATTTGTATGAAAACGCGGAGTGGACGTAAACGGCAACGTCGACGTATTTACGGCAACGTTGAGTAAGCTGTCAAATCAAGCTCGGACTCGCAAATGTTAGTTTGCTTAACGCCCGCTGCGCGCGCTCTTCAATTTCTCCATAGATTTGAAAACGCCAGTCGATCGGTTTGCCGTAACGCCAATTTAGGTGACAACTTAGACTACCGGCTCTGAACTAGTCACATGCTCATTTAACTAAGCTTGTTTTCAAATTTTGCCTAGATAGGCGCGATGAAAACGTTACATTCATCAACTAAATATTAAGTAATTGAATTGTTAACAAAAAATATCATTGATATTGAATGGTTTTATTTTTAATGTATTCTGAAATGTGAATTGCAAAGCCATCTGTGGACTTTTGTAACCCCTATTCATCACTTGTATGACATTAGCAATATATCCGTACTATCATTTATCTACGGGCCGAACTGAGCGTGCCTCTCCGTTGCAGCGTCTGGCGGAGACGCCCACGGCGGCGGAGGCGGCGACGCGCCGCTCGTCGCTCGCGCCGCGCGTCGCCAGCACTCCGCGCGCGCGCCCGCACCGCGACCGCCCGCCCGCGCTGCCGTCGCCGCCCGAGCTGCGCTCGCCGCTCGACAACGCCGGTTAGTATCACACTCATTCTCCCATGACATTTGTTGTATTTCAGCTGATGCGGTTCTACTCTGTATAGAGCGGTTACCAGGGTAATTTAAGAGGATAATGAAGTGATCGAGTTCCATAGAGGATAATGAAGTGATCGAGTTCCATACATACGTTGCACATTTAATAAACCAACTGAGAGCTACGTCTGTACGTTTGTTTAACTTATATCTATGATTTTTTTATACAACCTGACATGAATGGCCAATACTACACAACTACCGTTATGATATATTAGCCCAATAAACCACATTCCCGAAGGAATTAGGTGTCATGCGAGGACCTTCCCTTTATGAGCACGGCTACATTGAACTGGATGGAAAACACGAACAATTTTTAATTGCCGCGTCGACCATCTTTTCATCCAATGATATACGCTCTTAAGAATTTCGATACAAATCTTTAGAGGCTTGTATCACGGATATAAGATAAGTTTAAGGTGGCCCAACCCGGCGGGACTAACTCATTCGCGGGCAAGGTACAAAACCGTGCTGTTGCCCTCTGGGACCTTCTATGTTTAAAAGAAAAAGACAGGGTCCGTGATGAGGAAGATGCAACATGTCCACAAAAAAGACAATGTGCATAGTGTATGATTTGGTAAGATTTTCGAAAATTTTTAATAAAAAACGACTTATAGCTAAAAGTAAGCCACGACCGCTGTAGTCCAAAATCTAACAGAAACCAAATAGATGATTGAAAAAATAAGCTATGTCTGATGACTAATCTTTTTAAGATGTTCTTACTTTATCATAGCGTAATACACCTCCAAAGTTATTGTATAAATCGCGCGAAAAATTCGAACTTTCGGACCTTATAACTTAGAAACCAAACACAATTTTACAATGCTAATGGTCATCAGACATCTAGTTCGATCAAATAAAGCTATTTTGAGCAAAATTCTGGATCTCTGTCAAGAAATATGGGCGTGATCTTCTTTCCCCTTTTGTATGGGGAGATGAGCGGGATGGGCCACCTTAAGTAAAAAAATCAAAACGTACGGACGTAGTTTAATATGCAAAATTTCAGAAAAATATTTCTTTATTTTACTAAGGAAAAAAGCATGAGCCATTGTATGGAACACGATCACCTCATTATCCTCTTAATCACCGGTTGAACAGGAAAGTGAGTGATTAAATCTGAATTTTAGTTGCATATTGTACGATTCTAAACCCCTTCGTACACAAGGCTGCGCAAATCTCCGAAACCCGACGACTTCAATATCTAGGCGACTACCGCACATAGACAGAACAAATGCAAACCGCGTCGTCGCCGACATTTCGAACCTTCGTGATTTTGTATTAATGTAGTCGCCTAGATACTAAAGTCGTCGAGTATCGAGATTCCCGTAGCCTTGTGTCCGAAGGGGATAACTGCTGATTTCAGTCCAAATTCGTTAAAAACTCGCCCTAAAAATACATTGTATTTAAAATTTGTTCTGCGAGAGAAAATGTTCGGGCACAGACAATACTTTATCGAATTAAATAGTAGAGTTATGTCTTAAAAGTTTAGTATGCATTTTAATGTTTATCGACCTTCCATTAAATATAATTTAGATTATATTATTTACAACTGTTAAATTTGGAAAACGCCGATTAATCACATTCACGAGATGCAATAATCTGACAAACTGTTGCTTCACTAAAAGCTAAGGCTGACGGACGCGAGCGATCGGATAGGTTCACGGTATATGTACGTATGCATCCAAACACCTCTAAAATTATAATCCGTGCGAGAAAGAGATTTTTTCGCAGGAGTTTCTACAGCGGGACTAGCTTTATAGTCTGCCTCATGAATAGTATATCATGCAGCGAGACTGTTATAGTATGCCTCACGAAAAGTATATCCGGCAGCGAGACTGCTATAGTCGGCCTCACGAAATGTACAGCGAGACTGCTATAGCTGCTACACGAAAAGTATATCATGCAGCGAGACTGCTATAGTCTGCCTCATGAAAAGTACAGCGAGACTGCTATAGTCTGCTATACGAAAAGTACAGCGAGACTGCTATAGTCTGCTACACGAAAAGTATATCCTGCAGCGAGACTGCTATAGTCTGCCTCACGAAAAGTACAGCGAGACTGCTATAGTCTGCTACACGAAAAGTATATCCTGCAGCGAGACTGCTATAGTCTGCCTCACGAAAAGTACAGCGAGACTGCTATAGTCTGCTACACGAAAAGTATATCCCGCAGCGAGACTGCTATAGTTTGTCTCAAGAAAAGTATATCCTACAGCTAGACGGGTATAATCTGCTTCATGAAAAGTATATCGTTGTTCTATCTGCGAAAATTGTAACGTTCGGTGTATTATCAGCTTAGCTCCATCTGTAAATTTATTTGAAAATCCCTGTTATGCCAACCGTGTTATTTTCACCTCTTAATCGGCGAGGCACGGTTTTGCTATTAAAACGTTGTCTACCGGAGTATTTGAAACGTAAAATTGGAGATTCCTCAAGCGAGACATCGGAGACAGAAGCCAGCAGCAGACGGGACGAACCGAGCTGACGGCAATTACAAGCGAAATCTTATAAATAAATGTATTTAAAGGACTCCAATAAGTAAAAACAAATGGCAACCCAGAAAGAGTTATCTATTATTTTTATGCTGCCATTAGTCGTTCGTACATCAAATGCCATGACATTTAACCATCGCAATACATACCCCAAGGTTCTTTTCATGATATTCAAAATGAATCCCTTTCAAAGGTTTGGTTAGCTGAGTTTTATTCGCAAAGTCTCGAAATGTTCATAGGCAAGAATAAACATAGATATTTTTGCGAGTGTAGTCCCCCTCAGATAGAAAACGCTTGATAAACATTTTTTACGTTTATGAATATTGCTATTAAGTCAGTCCGCCACTTTGTCAAAATTATAAATGTTGGCTTTGAATGTAAAGACATAGAGTCAACTGACGGATGATACCAAAATCGTTTCATACATGTATTGAAATTTCATTTTTTACTCGAAATAATTCAAACTCGCTATGTAGCTTCATAATAATGATCTGAAAGTATGTTTTAAGTTTAAGAGAAAAAGTTAAGAAATTTGATCGACAAAAATCAATGAGTCACCCCTCATTTAAAAAATAAAACGGGTTTTAGTCTGGGTTTTTTACCGCCGTTCACTTAACAATATATATGCAAACGTCACCATACTTTCTTTAAGGAAAACTAGAGTAATCATAAAGATTAAAAAAACATATCACATTCCATGAGCGCGACTCCTATGTATTGATAATGATTTGAGAAGTTGTCTCATCGGGCAGATATGTTCCATCGCTATCTAACAAGCGGTAGTGGTGTTTAAGTTAACGTCTCACTCCCACACTTCGTAGTTACCGCCTTTTGAATAAGGAGGGCAGTAAGCTAGGTCTATTTGTCGAAATACTACACAATTCTCACAATTGTCACAGATCGAGGGTGTCGGTATCTCGACTGTGAGCGAGCAGTTTTGTGCGACGCGCGGCCGGTTTCCGGGAAGTGCGAGCCGGCTTTCCAACATGGAAAACTGCTGGCTCCGACTAGTTGCTTGAAATGGGGACCTCGCTGTTTTTAACGAGATTTAGCAAGCGCACCCCGACTTCGCGGGATCCCCGCGTCTGCGTGAATGGTTCGTTACCTAGCGGTAATGCTTATTGTCTCCTTTGCTGGAGACAGGGAAACCCGAATCGTTCGAATCGGAAATCTATACGGCAAAAATATTTTACTAAATGCTTTTCATGTTTCTCTGGTAACCTAAAAACTGCATAAAAAGGTGATTTTTAAATCACTTATTTGAGTGGCTCGTAGCTTAGGAGCGCGGGGACTTGCTTCCCTTACCAATTCATGGGTCCGATGCACGCCCCGTTCATGCAACATTTTATTTATCTTTCTGAGTGCGGTATGTTGGGCTCACATCATGTGGTATTATCCATCCATGTACAGTTGCATAAAAAAGCATTCAAAGATAATTTGCAAGTTTTGTTATAGTTCGTAAAAATAACTTCCAAATCGAGTTGTTTTTGTTGTCACCGTTGTTATCAATCAATGCTCAACGAATAATCCTCAACCAAAAGGGCTCCTGGCTTCTCTCCGTTCAGAGTTCGGTACGCTTTGAACCATATTAGGGAATTTATCGCGGGACAGAAATGCATCAGTGTAGCATTAGCTTATGCGCACGCCGCGTCGTCGCACCGCTTTACCGCGAGGTTCCCAGAAGTAATTTGCATGAGTGAGCGCTGCAGGGGGAGTGTCCTTGCTCTGACTGCCGCCTCTGTCGTTCGTGGTACAGTTAGAGTAACCCTAGGTGAAGGTGCGACGTCGACCTTCGACGCGACCTGTAACCGCACGTTATACGGGGGAAAGAATGAACGCGACCAGGCCCTGTACTAATGAAATTCACTTGGACGAGTGAATGTAAATCATTTCGATTTCACATGACGGCATCGCTGAGTGTTAAAGTGTATGCGACTCCTAGTGGCAATATCCAACCTCGCTGACTATCCATTGCATATGAAAACAAGAATTAAAGAGTCCCTTCCCGGCGGGACTAACTCATTCGCGGGCACCGTACAAAACCGTGCTATTGCGCTCTTCTGGGACCTTCTATGTTTCAAAGAAAAAGACAGGATCCGTGATGAGGCGGATGCAACATGTCCACAAAGTAGACAATGCGCATAGTGTTTGATTTGGTTAAAGTTATAGTGTTTGATTAAGTGAAAACGTCTTATAGCTAAAAGTAAACCACGACCGCTGTAGTCAAAAATCTAACAAAAACTAAATTGATTATAAATTTTCATGAAACAAGCTATGTCTGATGACTAATATTTTTAAGATTTATTGATTTTATCGTTGAGTAATCCACCTCCAAAGTTGTTGCATAAAACACGCGGAAAAATAGAACTTTCATACCTTATCACTTAGAAAACACAATTTTACAATGCCAATGGTCATCAGACATCTAGTTCGATCAAATAAAGCTATTTTGAGCAAAATTTTCGATCTCTCACAAGAAATATGGGCGTGATCTTCTTTCCCCTCTTGCCCCGTTTGGAAGGGGTTGTTGAGCGGGATGGCCGACCTTAAATATATTAGATGTGGTATTATTGTAATTTTTTAGTGTTGCCCATTCCATCGACTTCGTTGTCTATTTGTTCGTCCGTCCGAATTCTCAAACCTCAACTAAGGAAATGTCGTGGTGTCGAATTGTATGATCATGGTGACCGATTTGTGTTGTGTTATAACATAACATTATATTCGAAGTGCGAAATCTCTACCTATAGAGTACAATATTGTACTCTATCGGTATTTAGCGGGTCTCACACGTCCACTTCGGAACGAGTATCGGGCCACACGTGCCGCTCCGTCGCGCGGAAGTTTGCGTGTCATTTCGGCGCGAGTGCACGCCCATCGCGATGGAGTGCGCATCGCGTTTATTTACGTTTTACAAGCCAAAGCCTTTGAACGCGTATGAAGCATAGAAGCCGCAAGTAACCGGTTTCCGAAAAATGTTGGAGAACAAAAAATCGTTGAAGTAATCTTGACCTGTGTAACTTAAGAACTGTTGCCAAGTTGCCGCTAGGATGCTCCACGCGATAAAAAATACCGTCAAAATACGTGCAGTTTAATGCTCACATCGGAAAAAAGCTGCATCGTAGCGCGAGGTGTGACCACTATTTATGTAGTATCAATCGGTAAAAACCGTGCATAAAGCGCGCGCGCTAGCGCCATTTTCTGAGAAGACTCCCAGGAGTGTCGCTCCGAAGTGTACGTGTGAGGCCCGTTAATGTATCGGTATTGGCGTCGCGTGCCTGAGGATCGAACGCACGTGTCGTGGCGACGGCGCGGGGGAGGTGGAGAAGTGCTTTGTTCCGCTCCGCAATCAGCGCAAGGTCAAGTTGCAGCCCTCGCGTCACGTGGCAACGCCCGACCACTGATCAATGTCAATACCTGCCCTTTAACCCTCCCTCGCTGCCACCCGCCCGGGGATGTCACGTGGCATCGGCCAACCTGCCGCTGATTAACCACAAAGCATGCAGTGACCATTACAACCTCGTAATGGGACATCGTCTATGTACGACCGGGAGGAGCGACTCATTCGTATGGCGGCAACGGAGCCACGAGTTAGTCCTAAACGTCTAACTGTCGTTGGATCGCTTACGAACTCGGGACGCGCAACATCGAATATTTGTTGCAGTAAATAGCACCCTGCGATAGTCTTACGTGTTTTTACGATTAGTTCTTACGCTCGAGAAAATCAGAGGCCCTATTGCGAGGTACAAATCACGAATCGAAACTTCGCTGGGCTCTTCGTTTCCACAGGTTTACACCATTGAATAGAGCAGTCATTTGAGGGATACACTAAATCGCCCGTCCAAGGGATTGTATATCTGTATAGATACATATTTTCAACACATTTGTATTATTTAATATTTCTACACAAATATAAAAAATCCATCGGCGGGCGATTAAGTGTATCCCTCAAATGCCTGCTCTATTCAATGGTGTAAACATGCGGAAACGAAGAGCTCAGCGAAATTTAGATAAGTGATTTTTAACTCATAATAGGACCTCAGTAGTAAGCGAATTCGTAACCGAATTGACCCGCTCCGGCGGGGCGGCGCTACCATAAAAATTAGTTTTGGGTTGCAACTCCCGTCCGTCCATACTCGCTGGTAAGGGAGGAACGGGACCCACAGTTTTACGTGAAATTCGAACCACGAACGACGAATCCCCTAGTCGCCTCTAACGACATGTACCCTTAGATGAAAAAGGAATGGATAGGGGACTAAACAAATTTTACGGTCCGTCAAAAGTAAGCTCAGTCAGCCGATATGCTCTCAGTCGGTGTCAGACGTCAGTGATGAATTCAGTTGGGCGAGATTTCAAAGTATCAACAAAATGTCGTCTTGTGTTGTTGAAAAATATGGAAATAACGCCATAAAGGACAACAAGAGCAATGGAATCACATTCCACGTATAAGTGCAAGCATATTCAGTATATTTTTAGTTTAGTTGACCTGAAACCTTTTATGTGTTGTAAAGGCGCAAACAGGGTTGGCACAAGCAAACTTAAATTGTCAGTCCGATTTTTATTTTTGTTTTCATTTCAGTATTATATATTGAACTAAATTTTATTTTAAAAACAAGTAGGGCTGCCAAAAAACAATAGTCTACGTACTGTTTATTATTTTTTATAATGTCGTTTAGGATGTTTGTATAATATGTCTTAGTTCTGAGGCTGTGATAAAAAGGTACATCCTTGAAAATGGTCAAAATTTTACATGTGACAGACAGCTCGTTTCCATAAAGATTAAAATTCTCAAGTCGTTTCTTGGCTCAAATGTCCTTTTGTCATAGAATGAGTATTCATTCCTTCAACCTGCTACATTTAATCATAGACTTCATCTTCTTAGGGCTATTATCGAAAAATATGTAAATGTAAAACTTTATCATATACATAAAACCAATCCGGGGATTAAAGCCGCCACAAAAGGACAAAAGCGTAATAAACTGAACCTATTTGAAGGAAATAAAAAAAAATTAAAAAGAAAGAACTTAGCGGTTTATCAAAATACCAACACACATTTACGGCGAACGGCAATAATCATCAACAGGTTTTACATAACACTGTACTGACTATTATTTGGACTATTTTTTAGCATCTAAAACGCATTGAACGAAATTTTTAAATGCATAAAATGCAAACATGGACAATTCAAGAATAATCAATATTATTTGTTTTGCAATGTTTGACCCATACTTGCAATACATTAATGATTCCCTCTTTGTGTTTATTTTATTTTATGATTTCAATATTTACAAATTGTGTATATTCGACTTTATTAATTTATCCTTAATATCGATGATTTTTACTCAGAATAACGATGGTTTAATGAATGATTCCATTAATATTTTTTTCATTTTCCCGCTTGCAAATTCGCGAAAAGATTATTTGATGCCTTGTTAACTATACAATCATGGTACTACTTGTTCTGACCACTATCACTAAATAGGAACCTTAATATTTTAATGCACAATAAAATATATTGTTATTTATTTTCGTGATCATTTTTGGCAACCCTGCCGTTTTCACTTTCATTTTTCATTTAGTTTTGACGCGCCATTCTGCTCAAAGGGCTTAGGATGCGCGCATCGTTGATGTGTCATGATGGATTAGGATGAATTTTGCACTATATCTACGACCAGATGTCACAAATGTCACCATCCCTTTTTCTCATGCTATAACTAATTCAATTTAAGGATTTTTTTGTCTCATTTCATTCTTCCGCGATTAGATGAATCTATTTGTCACTTTTTCGCATGATGCATTTCCTTATACCTTGGTCCTGCTCTATTACCCTTTACGTAGTATAGGCCGTTTAGATTCAGCCCCTGCCACTCCTCGCGCTGCCGGTTGGCTGCCGGTCACAGCAGGACGGAGAGAAGTGTGTGTTCACGTACTGCCCTGCCACTCACATCGCATTCGACTCTCGGCAATGGCAGACGTCGAAATAATTACAGCGTCCGCGCTGTGTCTTCTTGAAATACAGAGTTACGTAAATAATTTAAAAAGATACCAAATAAAAAAAAATAAAAAATACAAAAATGTATGAGGCGGACGATTATTTTTTAAGTCGGACAACAAAAAGTTATTTACTTTTTATGCTCCAAATATGCCAAGGAATCACTAGTTAACGTTTGGACCATAGCCCCATTAACACCCAGTATACCTATCGAGGCTATGCCAAGCAATGGGACACACCATATGTAGGTTACATGAAAATAACTGAAATACCTACTTACTTGTTCTTCCGTATTAATTGTGTCCTCTACAGCAAAGGTTGTCCCCAAAAACCTCTCCATGGCATCGTATGCACCTGCTCCAGATCGAATAGTTTTTTTTTTTAAAAGAGGTCTGAAAGTCGCCATCAGCGACTTCTTCTTTGATTTCAATTCGTCAATGGGAGTATCATCTAAACCTTCACTAATTCTTCACTAAAGTTTCAATTTGTTGTTTTTGGCCTTTATATCCCATATAGTTTTTTCGGATTCCATCAGTTCTAAAAATCGTATTGTGTTTTCATTACTCCACTCGAAGGTCATTTTGTCAGATCTAAAAACAAGGAGGCACGCACATCCGATTCGTCTCGGCGCTCGGCGATAAGTGAGCGATGGAGCTGAATGTGAACACGCACTGCCGCTCGCGCTGCCGCTCGCGCTGCCAGTCTTTTGACTTCCGCACAAAAAACCGCTAATTTCGGGAGCGCCCGGCAGCGCGAGTAGCAGTAGCAGGAGCATGAGAAGTATCGTATTTACATATTCGTCCTCCCCACTTCCCTGCCCACTTCCCTGCTCACTCGGGCTGAATGTAAAAGGCCTAGTAGAGTTTGGTGTGCATGTAAAAGTATAGGTGTGTGAGTTTTTTTAAAAATAGGAACGCTTTTGAACTATCGTCAGTATGGAGGTACCGTATCCATTCTTTTTCATCTAAGCATGTACCGGAAGAAATTCACTTGTGTTCGCGTAACTTCCCAGAACTCACACATATACAATTTCTTATATATTGTTTTAACGTAATTAAACATGGATGACTAATAAATACCGTTCCTACCTGTCATAAACATCACCTTCCAAAAAGAAAGACCTGGAAACATTTTCATTGCCGCTTCGACCATCTTTCATTTAAAGCCCTTTTCCATGTCATCTCGTAGAAATCGGTTTTAACGATATGTATCTGTTATCGGTAATGTATATAAATCAGTCATTGTATAGAGTAGCTAGTTTTTTTATATTCAACAGCAGGGGGAGCACCGAAATATTGTTTCTTGCGACGCACATAATACGATCATAGGTACGTCAAAACTGGACTGAAGGCCCAAATCTGATTCAGTTTTAGTTTAACTTTCGCAAGATTTTTCGGAAAGAAGAAGTGACACCTAAGATTAAAAAATAAAACTGTTATAACAAAGACTAACCAACGCGGGTATTACGTACAATCAATGTTTTTTATACATTACCTAACTGACCGTTTTTGGCAGTCTATAAAATGCCGGAATATACAGATTGCCTACGACTACCTCCGTTGTGAAGCAGTATGTGTTTAAAAAAGAAAATATTACGCCTAGCCAAAAAAACTGGCCAAGTGCGAGTCGGACTCGCACACGAAGGGTTCCGTACCATCGTAAAAGATGTAACACAAAACAATTACGTATTTCATTTTTATTATTTTTACATATACCTATTTGTTGTTATAGCGGCAAAGTAAAAAATACACACTACAAAAATTTCAGCTGCCTACTTATGGTTCATGAGATACAGCTCTGTGACAGACAGACAGCGGAGGCTTAGTAATAGGGTTCCGTCGGCACCCTTTGGGTACGGAACCCTAAAAACACCCTCCTACTGTGTGCTCATACGTTGTGATGAACGTCCATCATCGATCACCTTGTCCACGCGTGTAGGTGTATTCTGTATTATTTATTGCGGCTCATTCCGCTCTCCTTATATCACGCTCCGCTCGGATGCGTGATGCGGGGACTAGATAGCCCGCGACGTGTCGGATTGCGGGCTGTGCGGCGGGAGGGGGGGGGGGGTGCGGGGAGGGAACGTGCAAGGTCAGGGGTCGTCTTGCTTAGCCGCGTCCAGACACGTGCAAGCATCGACATAACCAAAGCACGTCAAAGCGTGGAAGGCAACGTCCGATGCGAACAGCCAGTGTTGCTCGCTGGATGCGAGGGCAGCTTCTCCTGCAACGCCGTCGCACGGTGTGGTAGGCTAGGAATCGAGTTTCACAATATTAGGTCCTTACAAATGAAATTAGCGTTTTTATATGATAAAGTAAAACGAAAAAAAATATTAGTGTATTTAATCAATTAAAGTATGTACCATTTTATCTACGCACTTTCGCCATTTTATAGTTAGTTCATTGGTTCCTTTGCTGAAAAAACTATGGGAGCGAGAGTCAATAAATATTAAGGTGGCCCAACCCGGCGGCCTCAACTCATTTGCGGGCACGGGACAAAACCGTGCTGTTGCGCTCTGGGACCTTCTCTGTCTCTAAGAATAAGGCACGCTCCGTGATGAGGAAGATGCAACCTGTCCACAAAAAAGACAATGTGCATAATGTATGATTTGGTAAGATTTACGAAAATTTTAATTTCAAAACGACTTTTAGCTAAAAGTAAACCACGACCGATGTAGCCAAAAATCTAACAAAAACCAAATAGATTCTAAATCTTGATGAAATAAGCTATGTCTGATGACGAATCTTTTTAAGATGTTCTTACTTTATCATTGCGTAATCCACCTCCAAAGTTATTGTATAAAACGCGCGAAAAATCCGAACTTTCGGACGTTATTACTTCGAAACCAAACACAATTTTACAATGCCAATGGTCATCAGACATCTAGTTCAATCAAATAAAGCTATTTTGAGCAACATTTTGGATCTCTGACAAGAAATATGGGCGTGATCTTCTTTCCCCTTTTGTATGGGGAGATGAGCGGGTTGGGCCACCTTAAGGCAGTTTTGAGTACCTCATCGGAATGGAATGGACCCAGCAAAAACACAGGTCATGATTGTTGGTAGCGGCAAGCTCTTGGCAAAGATTGATAAGAGTAATCTCCCACCTATCCTATACAATGGTATTACTATACCCTATAGTTCAAGGGTTAAAAATTTAGGTATTTTCCTTGACGAGTCACTGTCTTGGGTTTATCATACGGGTCAAGTCTGCAGGAAAATATACACTCTCTGGCGTCTCAATCGCCTCATACCAATCGAAACTAAAATCAAGTTGGTTCAGTCGCTAATTCATCATATTTTAGACTATGGTGACATCTGTAATCTTAACCTAAACGAGGAGCTTCTAGACAAACTAGATCGCTTGCTTAATTATGGAATTCGTTATATCTTTGGTTTGAGGAAGTTTGATCATATATCCACCTATCGTGCGAAACTAAAATGGCTTAATATTCGCCAGAGGCGTAATATGCATGTTCTCTTTCTTCTTTACTTAATCTTAAATGATCCCAAATCCCCACTTTATCTTAAAGAACGCTTCAAATATCTCTCTTTTCATGGTGTACCACTTAGGTCTGCAGATAATCTCCTGCTCCTTATTCCGTCACATTCTTCCACTGCTTATTCGGGTTCTTTTACAGTTCACTCAGCACGATTGTGGAATCAATTGCCTCTTACTATTAGGGAAAGTGCTTCCTTGTCTATTTTTAAGGTAAAATTAAAATCCTGGTACTTGACATGTTATAACAATTAAATCAATCAAATATTTTCTGTTTATATAGTTTTAAGTTATCTAATGTTTTCTAAGTGTGATTATGGTGCTTAGTTTTAAGTAATGTATTGTTTCTTGCTACCTCTTAATATATTTTCTAATATTAAGGTTAGCTGTTAGAGATTGCCTTTGGCAATAAGCTCGCCTTTGCATACTATGTAATAGTTGTAAGCAATAAAGAATATTTTCATTTCATTTCATTTTTTTCCTTGCAAGAAGTTGTCCAAATTCTCGAAAAAGTGACAATCTGTTGGAGCAAGGTCCGGGGAGTATGGTTAGCGTTGGAGACATTTCAATCACAGTTCTTCTAATTTTGCGACCGTCTGTTGTGCAATATATGATCTAGCGTTGTCCTGAAGCAGCAGTGGGCTAGAGCAATTGACCAGTGTGGGTTATTTAACGGTTAGTCTTTCCATCATAGTTTGCACTCAAACAAAAAGTGTACACGAAGGTTACAAGTAAATAGTCAAAAAAACCATGATTACCAAGTGATTTCAAGATTCCTAACGATTCCCAAGGACTAACAAAGATTCCTGGGGATTTCCAAATATTCCTGAATAATTCCGGGAAGATTGAGGGGGCGTAAGAAGACTAAGATTCCTATAAAAACCAAAAAGTTTTGTTTGAGCAGGCATTTCGAACAAGCAAAAAAAAAGGCGTGCGGCTGATGGTCCCCGAATCACAAAGTTTCTCTTCCAATTTGACTTGATAACTGAAAAAAATTTTAGAATGCGCAAAAAAAAAGGTCATGCAGCCGATGGTCTCCCAAAACGAAACTTTCTCTTCCAATTTCACTGGAAAATTAAAAAAAAACCCAGATTCTCTGAAATTACTTCAAATTTCCAGAGATTCCGGACTCCCTCCAGATTCCCCGGACTCCCGCCGACATTACTGAGATTACTGAACAACACATTCCTAAGATTACGGAGATTACTAAACACCACATTTCTAAGATTACGAAACAATTGTACACCACATTCCTAAGATTACTCCAGATGTCCAAAGATTTCTCGGACTCCCACCTGAGATTACTGAGATTGCTAAACAATTGTACACCAGATTCGCTTACTGGCTGACCCCTCGGTTTGCAGTTGTTGACAATACAAATCTGCCGCAATCGTCTGGCTAGATCTTAGTAAGCTGTAGTGGATAACACCAGCACTGGTGCACCAGACACTCACCAGTACATTTTGTTTTGTCAACTTTCACTTAGGGGACGGTTCAACCGTTGTGATGAGCGTTTCCGAATATCGTACAGGATCCATTTTTCATCACAAGTAATGATATGATACTAAAAACCCTCGTTATTGTGATGGTTGAGTAATGCAACGCAGCACTCGAGGAGTGTTTATTGGTGTGCTTCGCTCAATTCATGCGGTACCTATTTTTCGAGCTTTGCTCTATTCCAATTGATTAAAATTAATTTTATCATTCACACTGAAGCCCGCTGCTACTCTGACGTGCTTTGCGATTGATCTGCTTCCACGATAACTTTTAATTCATCATTGTTAACTAGGGTATCTGGCCGTCCACGTGGTTTGAGGTCAAAATTTCCAAAAAGAAAACGTTGCAACCAAAAACGTTCCGCGTTTTCTTTTACATTTACTTCCCCATACACATCATTATTCTTTCGAGCGGTTTCTGCAACACCAGTGTTACGGTAAAACTCGTATTTCTAAATAACGCTATATTTAAAAATTTCCATATTGTGAACAGAACAATGTCAAAGAAAACAAATGACTCGAAAACAAATGAATCAGTAAATTCGAAACCCAAATACAAAAACCTAAATTTTTAAATTAATTTGAAATTGGAATTCCTAACCAAACGACAGATATCTGAGATCAAAGTGGCCAGTTCGACAAAACGTCAATATTAAGATTTAAAAACCACTTTAAAGATTTGAAAAATTAAGTACATATGCAGGTGCGTTGGGGCATATGGAGTTGTAAATACAAAACCTCGCTTTTGTTTCCGTAGGTATGTATTCCAATTTAACTATCATAAATCTCGTCAAACAATTGTATTGCAAAACAAAATATGTCACCTCCATTTTTAACGAAACGTTTTTTCATGTTGTTTCAGGACTGCGTGCTCCCTCCTCCCTCGCTACAGCCGGTAAGCTTTCTGTAAAATTATAACGTTTAACGTGAAACAACCTGTACAACCAACATTCAGAACGACTTTTCGAAAAAAAAATAGAAAGTATTTTTACTGCCGAACATTTTAATTATTGTAAACAATAAACATACTCGGCAAGAATATTGGCTTTGAAAGTAGAAAAAAAAGATTCACTCTTACGTCAATCACATTAGGGTGTAAAATTCTGTAAGCTGGCTTGAAACTATAGGTAAATGGAACCGCTGTAAATGTGTATCGAACTTGTCCTACTTATTTATCCATCCTATCTAAACGTAACAAAATAGTCCAAATCGCCTCAAAAGAGCAGAGCCTCTTTGAAGGTATTGAGTGGCCCCTGAGCGGTGAGGTGCCCTTTGATTATGTAATGCTGCGACCGAACATCTCGGATTCGAGATGAAAAGGGTCACAGATACCTAAATGAGTGATCACAGGGACTGTAAAATAAGTTGAATTGATTCGTTGCATGAATAAAAACAGTTAATGAATTCAGAAAAAAATGATTCCATACACGTTTGGTATTTTTTCACACTTTAAAATTGTATTTTGCATGGCGTAAGAAAAGAATATAAAATAACTGAATTGGCATTTTAATGTCAAAACATTTTAGATCACTTAGAACATGGCCATCGTTAACATAAATTATCAGGATGATAATAGCAGAGACACACTTAGCACAAATTACACCCAAGTAAGTTATATAGTTAACTCTATTTTGTTGTAACAGTTAAGGCAACTCGTCTCAGAACGTATTTATTACAATATATATTTGAAGAGTTACTTGCAAAATCATGAACACAATTTTATCATTTGTCGATCCGGTTGCTTGTAATCATTAACTGCCTACATAAATATTTTATTTCCAAAGAACTAGATCACTTGTATCACTTCCGATAAGCAGTTGTCTTGCATACGAAGGGAAACTAACTCTGTTGCTGTCACCCACATAGGCATCACTCGAGCACCTTTTATATCGGTGAAGATTCTCTAGTGAATTTTCCAACGATTTTTAGGCGCCCTTGCATGGCATTGCAAATCTTCAACAAATTAAGGCACTCGGCACAGATCTCCTGGGTGTTTGGACTGGTTTAGTCTAGAAGCCACGACTAGCCACCGGAATTTTAGTTCCACCATTGGTTTTGTCGTAATAACCCTTAGAAGTTTTATACCGTTATATGTCACAACAAAAAAAATCCCCAATAACTCAAGTTTTTTGGTGGAAATACCTCGGCTTCCCAACCGCACTCCACAATTAACAAACCCTGTAGCTAATGGATTGGTAGGATCGGCTGGTTCTTAGCATAGCATGGGTCAGGGAAAACTTGGCTCAGTGCATTTTCAACATTTAGTAGCCAGTCGGTCGGGTCCGGTCAGACGAGTTGGCACGAGGCGTGGCTCATCGTTCGACGGCCTCCCGAGCCGAAATATCCGACCGGCGGCGGCTGCGGCGATGCGTCCGTGCCGTGTCGACGACTTCAGCCCACCCATAGCACAATCGAGTTCTGTTTATTTTCTCGACGACAAGCTCAGAAGAGGACGGAGAAATATGGCGAATAATATTAATCGCGAAAGCGACTGTGTGCGTGCGACCTGTACGTATAAGTTAGGTTTGTAGTTGCAGAAAAAAATAAGACAGCTGGTACATCTCCTTTCTTTTCTTCTGAGAATCTGTCATGATATTAGCCCAACACACCGCATTCCCGAAGGAATTAAGTGTAATGCCAGGGCCTTCCCTATTATGATAACGGCTACATTTGTGGCTGCATTGAACTGGATAGACAATTTTGTATTGCCTTTTCGACCATATTTCATGTAATGCGATGGTACAAACCCGGCAGGGCCTAAACCCTAACACCTAGTAGTAGAAGGACACCTACAGTTTTACATGGATTTCGAATCATGGAACGCTTGTATTTGCAACGAAACCCACTCATCCAACTAATAAAGAGAAATAATGTGTTGCATAAGCGTGGCGGGGATTTGAACCATACAAGGCAAGCCCTATGAGCTACTTAAAATAAACGGCACCTGGGAAGCTATTAGAACGTTTTACCACTACACGGGGCGCTAGTTATTAAAGACTCCGTTCATCCCTGACAATGTGTCTTCGTCGAGAAACAGAATAAGAGGTTCAACTCCCACCGCAGCACCGGTCCGTCAAGCCCACGCAAGCTAGATCCGCAACCGATTCGTTGAGCCGTCTGTCAGTACATGCATATCGTGTTTGCAGATTTTATAGTCTACGATAATGTTTGCCATACGTTTGATAGTCATGAAGTCCTATTTATTGATCGCTTCAATCATTGGCAAGTCGATGTGTCAGTTAAGGTGGCCCAACCCGGCGGCCTCAACTCATTTGCGGGCACGGTACAAAACCGTGCTGTTGCGCTCTGGGACCTTCTCTGTTTCTAAGAATAAGACAGGCTCCGTGATGAGGAAGATGCAACCTGTCCACAAAAAAGACAATGTGCATAGTGTATGATTTGGTAAGATTTACGAAAATTTTAATTTCAAAACGACTTATAGCTAAAAGTAAACCACGACCGCTGTAGTCAAAAATCTAACAAAAACCAAATAGATTCTAAATCTTGATTACATAAGCTATGTCTGATGACTAATCTTTTTAAGATATTCTTACTTTATCATTGCGTAATCCACCTCCAAAGTTATTGTATAAAACGCGCGAAAAATCCGAACTTTCGGACGTTATAACTTGGAAACCAAACACAATTTTACAATGCCAATGGTCATCAGACATCTAGTTCAATCAAATAAAGCTATTTTGAGCAAAATTTTGGATCTCTGACAAGAAATATAGGCGTGATCTTCTTTCCCCTTTTATATGGGGAGATGAGCGGGTTGGGCCACCTTAAATGTATGGGATGGGACCTATGACCCAGTACAGTTTCTTAATGTTTTTCTTTAGCTTGCTATGGGCGCCATTAGAAGTAAGGGTGCCTGATATGCACTTTTCTTTCACAAAGTGAAATGGCCTATGCTTAAAAATACAAGTCAGGCGTAGATCATTATGGCGCAGCAAAGCAAAAAAAATCACAGTTCAAATTAAATTCACGTAATCGCTGAGCGTGTTGTAAAATCGCTTTTAGACACATGAGACTCCGATCAAATGTCAAGAGACGAGGCGCCCCAGATAGCCGAAATCGTGCGCTGTAAAATATTAATTATCACGCGCATCGCCGAGCTTAGATGGGTTAGGAGGACGCGCTGGTGCCGACGGCGCGCGCGGCGTGCGCGGGAGTAGCTGGGCGCGTGCGCAGGAGTCGGCGGCGCGGCGGGCGGCATAGCGCGTGCGCGGGAATCGGCAACGCGACGCCGCGCGCAGTCGCGGCGCTGACTCGGCTCGGCGCGGCGCGCGTCCCGCCCGCGTGCGGTGACACCTCGATCCTCGAGTTCTGTCGAATTTTCGATCGCGCTCTCGCTCCGTCGATATCGATAAGTGGTGGCCACCGTATTGGACCCCGTCAGACAATCTGTATATTTATTTAATGTTATGAAGTTCAAAATATTGCTACGTTTCAGTTTTGCGGGTCTAAATTATTGCATTTCATTTAAACGTGTACGGAGATTGATGTTGACTTTGCTAAATTTGGCGTATTTTAAATCAATGCGAATGTCATGATATTGAAAACTTTATTTCAATGCTGGTGAAATTTTGTCTATCTATCAGGCCTAGCAAGAAAAAAAACTCAATCGTTGTTCCCATACCGCGACCCGCGCGCGTCGAGCAATCCACGTGCGACGAATTCTGTAATAATCCTTCAAAGATCAACGGCCAATTCCTTCCAATCGTCCATTCGAATAGACGTTTTCGTGTACGGAAAGTGCGCGGCTCTGGCAAGGAATGTAGGGCGATGCGTGATGTGCCAAACTCTTCGTACTTTCTTCTTCCTAGGCATCATTTTGCGAGCGAGGAATTCCAACTGCGCATTCAGTACGCGCCATAAAATGTCACGCTCGAATTGGGTGTTCCTGATGGCCCGATGTCCGGATTGGCTATTCGACCAATGAAGATGAACAACGAATCCATTGCCCAGTTTACTCTTTATAACATTTTGAGAGATAACATTCTTTAATAAGTTCGCCATTTAAATTATAATCTTACTCTTAAAAAACAGTGCAAGATGATTAAATTTAAAGTTTTCCGTACTAACCAAGTACTACGCTTTCTCCCAAAAAAATATGCTTTATCGCATGCAGACGCAGTTTCGATATCATACTGATTTACTTGATTTTTGACCTACTTCAATATGAAGGAAGTTAATTCAATTTACTGACAAATTTTATTGTAACTAATATTATTAATTCAATATCTGTACGTTTTCGTTGTTTTTAAAAAAAAAATACTGATCCAAACACCGCAAGAAGAAAATCTTAATTCGGCAGTTATTTAGCTGTTGTTTATCCCAGGATTTCTGAAAAAGTACTGATTTCGCAGCAATATTGTAAGATCAGAATGTTTTTAATATTTATATGAAAACTATAAAAGTCCGCAATAGATTCAATTTGCTTGGTAATTGCGCTTGGTTCAAGTCGCATCTCCCTCCATCTCGGCTCAAATGTTTTTTTTATGCGACCTGGATTGCTAATACCACACAACTACCGTTATGATATTAGCCCAATACACTACGTTCCCGAAGGAATTAGGTGCCATGTCAGGACCTTCCCTTTATGAGCACGGCTACATTAAACTGGATGGAAAACCCGGAAAATTTTTAATTGCCGCTTCGACCATCTTTTCATCGAATGCGATGGTACCAACCCGGGCGGGCTTAAACCCTACCACCTAGTGGGGTTTTACATACATTCCGAACCATGGAGCCGCTCGCATTCGTGACTAAATGCACTTCTCAAACTGGGAAGAGAAAGACAGTGGTGCATGTCGAAATTTAACCCAGGCCTCTGGTACGCTAGGCCAGCCCCGCGCCACTAGGGTACGAGCCCCGTCGAAAGAGACGATGGCTGGACCCGGTGTGATGCTCGTGAACGGGTGCTAATTGTAGAGACTGGCCTGCTCCAATTGGCAACAACTTACATGATTTTTTGCATTTGTCATGATCTCTGCAGTGTGCTGTCGATGAATGATAAGCATGATAATAAAGAAAGTAAGCAGTTCATGACGATATGTATTAAGTGCAGGCTGGTATATAGGATAGGTGTTTTAAGGGAACGTTGAAAAAAATATTTGTCAAATCTTATATGAAGATATTTACTCAAATTATGTGCCTCCATTCAGTTTTCAAACATATTGGCCTTGTTAATTAATCAGATCCTACTTGTTTGTGCCAAGATTCATTCGATTTGCAGAGCGAATGGCTTACAATGCAGAGATCTAAATCTGTGTTAGAATGGCACTAATTGTGGCCTCGTGCCTCAAGTTTGCCTTTCAATCCACGCCGTCACCGCTAAGTGCACGAATTAAGTTTGTTTAAAAAGATATTACTTCCTGTTGTAAAAAAATATCTGTTACAATTCTTTCGAAACAACTAAGTTGCTGTCTCTTTTAAAAATTGCCTTGAACCATTGTCAATCAAGTTGTGCTCTCAAAGTCCGGAATGGCAAGAGCGAGCCTTACCCAGACTATATTGATGCTTTGCGCTAACGAGTTGGTTCACGTCTGTAAAGTTGGTTGGCCGAGTGCGCAGGTCGCTTTGTTGATGGACAATTACTCAAGGCTGTAAGTAAGTTAGTCTGTACTTCGACTGAAGTTCGATCAACATCGCATCGCTGCCGGCTGCAGATAAACTCGCTTCGAGGCAATTACTGCGATGAAAAGCAATTTCAACTCCAAGGGTTCAAGTAAACTTACCCATTTTCACTTTACGTGATCTAATTGGTTAGAGGAATGATTTAAACAAATTATCTATTTGCCCATGTGAGCTGAACATTATCAAAGTTCTATTTAAAGTTATCAGGTTTGGCTAACCCGTACGCCTACACATTTTCAAATTGAGTTAGTTTGTTTGTAAGCAAACCTTCTGGTTTACATAGACCCTAACTTGAAGGTAATTGAATTTATAAAATTAGCAATGATGGGGTAGATGTTACAGGCTTCGCCGGTTTACAATGTTCCAGTACATAGTTTCAGAAGCTGCGGAAAAACCTAGTAGCGGCAACAATCGAGCTCGTTAGGTATTTGGTGTCTTTCATGTATAGCGCGGCACATAGTGTGCCAGGCTGTACTGTGCAATACCTAAGAGGTGCTCGGGGGCTGCGAAATTCCTGCCGACTGGCTAGGTGCTTTTTCACACCATGCTTGAAGGACCCAAATCGTTCTTTGGGGGAAATAACCTTGCAGAAAGTATCTCGGAGTGCATTCTGCATTTTTAACACTTTAAAAAGTACAAATAAAGGTTCATGATTAAAAGAAAAAATATTGCTTAAAATCTATCAAATGAGAATATTGTATTGTATTGTATATCATTTTGTCAAATTGGTAGACAAGCTACACTCAGACAGGTAATTTTTTCTTATTTTAAGGCATACAGGCAAACATAGATTCAGCTTACAATTTCTGGCATATAGTATCTAGCTATGAAAATAACTTTAAAAATAAAAATAACCTCAATTAATTTGAGATTTATAGGCAGTATTTTAAAATATTAAGAAAACAATCGTGTCCATTCTTCATTTATTCTTTATTCTTTTTACAGCATTCATGTGGTAGCACACTGCACTCGAAATAGTCAAAAAAATAATAAATTACATCGTTAGCTTATACATGTTGATATTATCTATAAATACACAACCGAAACCCCCTACAGTGTTCAAGAACGGTTTTAGAGCTTGATATACAATAATGTATGCTTGATATTAAGTTTTAACCGCATTCAAATTTATATATCATGATTTTAGGTGGCAAAGGCCCTCGTCAGAATGTCAAAAATATAAAAAGGTTGAAAATTAAAATGAAAATTTAAATTAATTGTGTGATATAATACTGGATCCAATTGTAAAATAATATAGCATTCAATATTTCAGGTGTAAAGAGCCCTTGTCAAAAGATTTACTAAGTACATTGTCATAACATAAATATTAATAATAATGTGATAAAAATAAAATATCAACAGTAATAATAATGATAAAACTAGAAATAGAATAAATCATGCAGATTGTACGATGCCACTATTAATAATAGAATCAGGATCTTAAGAAATCTGCTAAAATCTTTAAAAAATCCTTAACATTTAAACCATTGATGATAAATTATTAAAAAATGCCAAACATTTCACTATGCTTAGATATAGACAGCAAAGCACTTTCAACACAATGACTAAAATCTTGACCTCTTTATATAATCAACATTGCTGCTCTCGTGTGTAAATTGTTCCATACATTGAAATAAAGAGTGTACGCGATCAAAGACGTAAGGAAAGTTACAACTGTGGAGTGACGGGCGAACGAAGAATAGCAAGAAGCATGGAAGTGGTGGCGCAGGACGGTCCCGTCTTCGTGTCGTGGCTGGTGTTCCTGTTCCTTATCTACCGCTGCTACTACCAGCTGGGGGCGTCTCGACTGCGGCTGCGCGGTAAGTGGTGGCGCAGGCCGGTCCCGTCTTCATGTCGTGGCTGGTGTTCCTGTTCCTTATCTACCGCTGCTACTACCAGCTGGGGGCGTCTCGACTGCGGCTGCGCGGTAAGTGGTGGCGCAGGATGGTCCCGTCTTCATGTCGTGGCTGGTGTTCCTGTTCCTTATCTACCGCTGCTACTACCAGCTGGGGGCGTCTCGACTGCGGCGGCGCGGTAAGTGGTGGCGCAGGCCGGTCCCGTCTTCATGTCGTGGCTGGTGTTCCTATTCCTTATCTACCGCTGCTACTACCAGCTGGGGGCGTCTCGACTGCGGCTGCGCGGTAAGTGGTGGCGCAGGCCGGTCCCGTCTTCATGTCGTGGCTGGTGTTCCTGTTCCTTACCTACCGCTGCTACTACCAGCTGGGGGCGTCTCGACTGCGGCTGCGCGGTAAGTGGTGGCGCAGGCCGGTCCCGTCTTCATGTCGTGGCTGGTGTTCCTGTTCCTTATCTACCGCTGCTACTACCAGCTGGGGGCGTCTCGACTGCGGCTGCGCGGTAAGTGGTGGCGCAGGCCGGTCCCGTCTTCATGTCGTGGCTGGTGTTCCTGTTCTTTAACTACCGCTGCTACTAACAGCTGGGGGCGTCTCGACTGCGGCTGCGCGGTAAGTGGTGGCGCAGGCCGGTCCCGTCTTCATGTCGTGGCTGGTGTTCCTGTTCCTTAACTACCGCTGCTACTACCAGCTGGGGGAGTCTCGACTGCGGCGGCGCGGTAAGTGGTGGCGCAGGACGGTCCCGTGTTCGTGTCGTGGCTGGTGTTCCTGTTCCTTATCTACCGCTGCTACAAACAGCTGGGGGCGTCTCGACTGCGGCTGCGCGGTAAGTGGTGGCGGCGCAGGCTGGTCCCGTCTTCATGTCGTGACTGGTGTTCCTGTTCCTTAACTACCGCTGCTACTACTAGCTGGGCGCGTCTCAACCGCGGCTGCGCGGTAAGTGGTGGCGCAGGACGGTCCCGTCTTCATGTCGTGGCTGGTGTTCCTGTTCCTTATCTACCGCTGCTACTACCAGCTGGGCGCGTCTGAACCGCGGCTGCGCGGTAAGTGGTGGCGCAGGATGGTCCCGTCTTCATGTCGTGGCTGGTGTTCCTGTTCCTTATCTACCGCTGCTACTACCAGCTGGGGGCGTCTCGACTGCGGCGGCGCGGTAAGTGGTGGCGCAGGACGGTCCCGTGTTCGTGTCGTGGCTGGTGTTCCTGTTCCTTATCTACCGCTGCTACAAACAGCTGGGGGCGTCTCGACTGCGGCTGCGCGGTAAGTGGTGGCGGCGCAGGCTGGTCCCGTCTTCATGTCGTGACTGGTGTTCCTGTTCCTTAACTACCGCTGCTACTACTAGCTGGGCGCGTCTCAACCGCGGCTGCGCGGTAAGTGGTGGCGCAGGACGGTCCCGTCTTCATGTCGTGGCTGGTGTTCCTGTTCCTTATCTACCGCTGCTACTACCAGCTGGGCGCGTCTGAACCGCGGCTGCGCGGTAAGTGGTGGCGCAGGATGGTCCCGTCTTCATGTCGTGGCTGGTGTTCCTGTTCCTTATCTACCGCTGCTACTACCAGCTGGGGGCGTCTCGACTGCGGCTGCGCGGTAAGTGGTGGCGCAGGATGGTCCCGTCTTCATGTCGTGGCTGGTGTTCCTGTTCCTTATCTACCGCTGCAACATCAGCTGGGTGCGTCTCGACGGTTTGGCGGCTGCGCGGTAAGCGAGCCGCCAAACTATCAGGCATGGTTATTTTGTTTTGTCGGACGACACAAAAGTTTACTTACATGCTGTGAATGCATTGTCTGCTACACTAACCGGTTCTGGAAGTACCATTTACACAAGACTAAGAAGGAATAGTGTTCCGAATCTCATGAAACGATTTGCCAAAGAATAGTGAGAGTGTTCAATGTACAACTCCCCCAGCTTAAAGATCAAAATAACCTGGCATAGCTCAGACAAAGAAACATTACAGATTGCTGAGTTGAGCGGGATACAAGGAATAAACATGCTGTAATGTTTGTGTAATGGTTTCAGAACATATTTGACATCGTCTCCGCGTTGTCACATGGAGAGGATTCTTAAGAATGGCCCGTAAGCGATGCTCCCCATACAAACGTTGTTTACTAATCTTTTGAAAATCGTCAAATAACAAATAAATTGGAACAGTGGTTTTCAAATTATTCGTTAACTACGTTTTCATGGGAGGGGAAATTTTCTGATTCTTACGAGCCCACCTTAAGAACGGCCCGTAAGCTATGCTCCCCATACAAAAGTAGTTTACTAATCATTTGGAAACCGCTTTTCTAACTAAATTGATATTTAATATCTAATATCAGGTAACAAATATCTGTGTCTGCATGCTTTTGTTTTTTTGAAAAATCCAAACCGAATGAAATAAAAGCAAAAAGAAAATCTTCATACGAATTTTGTTTTCTCTGTGGTTTGACCCAGAATACATTTTCCGAAATAACAAAGACATGCAGACACAGATATTTGTGGCCTAATATTAGATACCAAATATCAAGTAAGTTGGAACAGTGGTTTTGAAATTATTAGTAAACTACGTTTGTATGGGAGGCGAAATTTTGTGATGCTTATTATTGAATTCGGATTTAGCATTATAAAATTTGGAGTATTGATCGAAATGTTCGTATAAGATCGGCAGTAGTTTACGTTTGAAACGATTAAGGGTAAATTAACTGTGCAAAAAAAAACAGATTGTGTCTACATCAGTGTCATCTAGCACGATCAACGATGACAGACGATGTCACGAGAAACTAATTATAAAACTTATTTTTAACTCGGACAGTCCATCAATGCCATTGGAGACGCTATTCTAGGCCGCAGATGCACGCTAACGGGCGGCGAACGACGCGACGCCCAAATAGAACGCGTGCAGTTTGCGATCGACTAGTCCCATTTGCGGTGTCGACGAACCGCCAACTTCAAAGGGCCTCCGCTTGAGAGGGTACCGGGATTGTCTGACGGTAGAGCCCTCCGTTGGCCCCAAAAAGGTTTCGTCTGGTTCAGTCTTCCAAGTGGCTGGTCCTCGGCCGTCGAGACGGATCGTTCCCTCTGCCCGTCTCTGAGGCGAATTTGACTGATCGGGTGGGACGATATAACATCAAGAAATTGTATCTTAATTTTTTAGTGATTGTGAGTTCCGTGAGACAAGAAGAGTAAGTAAATTGATGGCAAGAATGAGGAGGACTCGTCATTTACTTTAAGTGTGAAGATCGCCAACAAAGCTGGGCTGACTTATCACAACAGCGATCTTGGTATCGTATTTAACGTTTTTCACACTCAAAAACGGGTAATTCTGAAAGACGACCGGCCTATCTTATTTATTCATATTACAAGACCAAGGATAATTTGTGTCAGTGTTGCAGTAGCCCCCGTCTGCACACCTAAAGATGTTTGTGTCAAAGCCGCTAGCGCACGCACCGTTTCCGGACGCATCTGTACCGGCATAAATCAGGCGAGCTTTTATAGTCGGCTCTCGGCTGAATTTAGGTCGAGCCTGGATGATGCGACGACACGGCGATTCTCTATCGAACGACGGCTGCGCCACCAACATGATTGTCAATGATTTTGCGAAATGTAAATTTACATTTTACGACCGTTGAGGAGTTCACTGACTGTTGAGGATTTCGATGGGGCCGTGATGAGTAATTGTTCGATATTATTTTAGCGTAATCAGGTTGTAAGAATGCTTCTATTGGATGAATGAGTAATCTACGAGACTTGCGGAATGGCTGACTTATTACATTTGTCACCTACAAACGCCCCATCGTCGAAGGCCCATTTTGGCGGTAAATTTATAATTTTGCTAGTAACATTGTAATTACACGGATTATTGTCAATAGTTTATTTTCTTAAAATATTGCTAGTGATATTGTGATTTCACTAGACTTTCACTGGACTTAGTTCAATTGGGTTAGGTTACATTAGGTTTAATTTGAGAGGTAGAAACTATTGACAATAATCCGTGAAATTACAATTTCACTAGCAAAATTGGTAAAAATATATTATTTTAACTTTGACAATATTCCAGAAACTTCCATTGAGAAATGCACGTCCGAGTGCAGAGCGGACATTTTGATGCATCGCTGGGAGTCTGGAGGGCCGCGATGCCGGAGGGGGGCGGTGGTGCTTCCGTGAACGTGTCCGTTCCGGAACCGCCCCCATTCAATTATGCACGCGGCTGCCAGAGCGGGTTACGTGATCCCAGCATCTGAAACGGGGTTGATCAAAGAGTGGTTTCGTGTTATTCAGGGCAGCAAGAATTTATATTCCACCCTCTTTAAGTGGGTCTAACTAAGAAACACAAATTAATCCGGGCCGAGTGCTTTAGGCGCTCGTCCAAAAGTTAGGTTGCTCACTGAGGTCATATAGACTAGGTACTTACGGGAGGTGTCTTAGCACGTTTGAACCGGTTATAACGCCAAACTTGTTAGCTCTTTAATAGTCTTAAAATTCGGTGGTGTATGCTGCCTCCATGAGCGCGGTTTCGCGAGAGAGTTGTATTTGGCTGTTCGAGCACCTTTTGTCCTTCCGTACACCCACTTGTAATGCTAGTTTCTTATATGAAATAATACATATGTACATACAACAAATGAGATAACAAGTATAGTGGAATTATAATTACTTCTAGATTACTTCTGAAATTTATTTTTTCACCGTGTTACAGCGTATCATTCTGCGTGTGAACCTAATAAGTAAAACATTAATAAAAAATACAACGTTTATTATAATTTAGGCATATCATTTAGGTTATTATAATAACCCAATTCGTTGTCCGTTTAGCAAGCACGAGTAGCACAAAATTTTAAATAACAAACGCAGATATATAGATTATGTCGCGCAAAGATACATAGATAGTCTTGATATTGTTCCCGAATACTCCGTTTCCGGATTACAAAATGTATCTTTGTCTACGGAAGTTGGCGAGAAGTGTAGAGAGGCTCTCTATTTCCGGTCGGGTCGGATGCTTTAATAATTCACGCGGGAGAGGCGGAGACCTGTCGGTTATTCCGTTCGAGATGCCGCGTATCGTTACCTACAATTTATTATAAAAACGACCTAAGTTTTTTTATTTTAGTGCTAAAACAGTATTCACTAGCACACCCTTGTGCGTCAGTTATGATATCACCACACCCTACTGAATTATAAATACGAACATTTGGATGTTTGTTATTCAATCCGATTGCTGGGTGGGTTCTGGCACGTAAAATAATGCAACTGGTTCGGATTCCACGTCTGTAGGTCCCCTTTCTTAATTACTGGGCTGATCGTAGGCTCGTAAACGAGATTGCTCGTAGGCGCTGCCGCGGAATTTTCTTGGTACTTGAAATAAGCATACGTAAAGAGGGAACCTACTAGTTATTATATCGTTATGATTGGAATCGATTGATAAGCCGAACCGGCTTATGATAAAATTTGACAAATCCGAGTGCAGCGTACGGTCTATGGATGATGAATAAACAGTAAACAATAAACAACAATTGCCCTTAGGCACAAATACTTTTTTGGGATGTTGGCATTTTTAATATTTTTAAAAAAATTGTTCGACTGAGCTTGATCAGGTTGAAGGCACGTTTCGTACTTTCTGACTTTATTTTGCCGCCGATACATTTGCATAATTGAAACAACCTTACGTGCTGACAATTGGGGCTTTAAACCTTATCATGTATTTCAACGACGATATTTATAAGGATTCCAACATATCTAGGTAGTTCCATGAATAAACTAACTTATCATATGTAATTCTCGAAATATTGTTTCAGACTAGTCGCTTTATTCCTTGCTCTAGATCTGTTCTGAATATTATTCACCCATAATATATTTTCTTGGTACCAACAATGTTTCAGAAAATGCATTTGTTGAATACCAATAAGATTTTGAAGGTTATAAAGTCCACACCGCCTGGAGCCCGGTGAAGTTTCAGAGGCGGCCATTGTCCTTGATGCTGTCACTGTTCCGGCGCCGTCGACACCCTGCGGTGCACACAATATTTATGTCTATAACGTATCTTCTAGAGTTTGGCGGTACGCTTCCAGAGACATGTGTCGATTCGAGGCTATACCATGTCACCCTTTCTTATTCGAAGGCCCCACCGATTCGTGCTCTGTGCGGTTGAGGTTTCTCGATTCCTCTTCTCTGGAACCTAGATGTCACATGCGCCTTCATTTTACTACGGGTCGGTAATATGTTAATTTAGATTTTCACTGTTGTTCGACATAATACTTAATGTTAACGGATATACAGTGTTAAAAAGGGCTCACTTCTTTCCGACGTTTCGTCCACCACGTTGCGGACATCATCAGGTTCGCGGCGCAACCTCGAGGACCTCTGACGCGTCGTCCAGTCAGAAGTCAACTAAAGGCCGTCGGCTGCGGAGATTGTAGCTGTGGGTAGGTTCAGCTACAGATGCGGGTAGTAACACAGCACTTCGTTGGGCGATGAAATTGTCTGTGCAAACTATGCTCACGGTGTCACTATGCGACAGTGTGGGCAGCTGAACCCTTGTGTTGCCATATTGTGCCAGTACTGGAGACCAAGACGATGATACTGTCATCTCTGTTGAAATTCGGATGTCTTGAAATCTCAATGGATTCTCGTACCAAGCGGGGTATATATTGTTTTTCAACAGCGATTGTTTTAACTTGGTCGAAACGGATCCAATGATTGCTTCCATTGTTCAAGACATGCTCACAGATCGCCGACTTGTGAAACTCATTGTTTTTGATTGCCTTGATGTGCTCTCCTATTCTTGTTTGCACACTTCGTTTTGTCTGGCCAATACAGTTTTTCCACAGCTACATGGTACTTTATATACTCCTGGGGCCTGATGTGTCAGCGATCTGTGAGCATGTCTTGAACAATGGAAGCAATCATTGGATCCGTTTCGACCAAGTTAAAACAATCGCTGTTGAAAAACAATATATACCCCGCTTGGTACGAGAATCCATTGAGATTTCAAGACATCCGAATTTCAACAGAGATGACAGTATCATCGTCTTGGTCTCCAGTACTGGCACAATATGGCAACACAAGGGTTCAGCTGCCCACACTGTCGCATAGTGACACCGTGAGCATAGTTTGCACAGACAATTTCATCGCCCAACGAAGTGCTGTGTTACTACCCGCATCTGTAGCTGAACCTACCCACAGCTACAATCTCCGCAGCCGACGGCCTTTAGTTGACTTCTGACTGGACGACGCGTCAGAGGTCCTCGAGGTCGCGCCGCGATCCTGATGATGTCCGCAACGTGGTGGACGAAACGTCGGAAAGAAGTGAGCCCTTTTTAACACTGTATATCCGTAAACATTAAGTATTGGGTCCGTAATAACTGCTGTTTCCCTAGCTCGATGCCAATACATCATTGAAAGTTTTACAATTTACACCGTCGCTGCACATAATGCGTTTGACAGTTACGGTTGCCCAGTACGCCGTATCTTCGCCGGATTTCGTCGACATGTTTCACCCGTTGGGCCCGTTCTTTAGGACGGTGGCTGTCCTGGAGCTCGGCCTGTCAAACGTCAACTGAAGATATAAGATATGCGATGACGCAATGGGCCGAACATGTCGGCGAAATCCGATACGAGTAATCGAAAAATATTTTCCGACGAGCATTTGGCCATTATGGACAAATAAAAAAATCACCAACATGCTATAATATCTGTCGACTGTACAGTAGTCGCTTCATGATCATTTGTAAACTGACCTTTCAGAGCGTAAGTAGATATATTCCTATTTCGTTTACATCCCTCATCGTCACGTCTCTGGAGAGAGGCGTAGCGCCAGCGTTAGGAAGACACGCTTAAGATAGTAATATAACCCTCGCAGAAGGAATCATCGACCGGGTGATGCAGACATTGTCTCCAGCGTTCGCCGCCGCTCCAGCTGTGCCAAATTGAGAAGTTTCCCGCGCCCCCTCGCCCCGCCCGCCCCGCCCCGACCCGCGGAGATCCAGCATGGCGGCGGGCGGCGAGCGGCGGGGGAGCCGCGAGTGGAACGGCCTTCGTCGCGGCCGGTCGTTCAACCGCGATTTGCTTTACTATAGGCACAGTAAAGGGCTAGGTATCGACAGCAATAGAATATACTCCCCGCGAAAGTGATTATTAAGCGGGTGTTAGCACCGGATTACATTCAGTTCCATAAGGGCGTAAGTGAAAGCAGATTTGAAATTCGTTGTACTTATTTTTAAATAAAAATAAATGTTGTTTTACTTACGCCCTTATGGGTCTGTACCAGAAGTCTCAGTTGTCACCTAAATTGGCGTTTACGGCAAACCGATCGACTGGCGTTTTCAAATGTATGTAGAAATTGAAGAGCGCGCGCAGTGGGCGTTAAGCGAACTTACATTTGCGACTCCGAGTTTGATTTGACAGCTTACTCAATGTTGCGTCGACGTTGCGGTTTACGTCCACTCCGCGTTTTCTTACAAATCGGAAGTCCGAGTTTGACTTTGACAGCTTTAAGAAGTAAAACCACAGAATATCTAGTAAAAACTTGTACGGAGTTTGACGTTTTTTCGGAAAACGCAAGTCCATCGGTTTGCCGTAAACGCCAATTTAGGTGAGAATTCAGACTGACCACTCTGAATACAATCAGGTGCTTTACACCTTTTGAATAACGTTTCCACCTTCAGGTAAATTCCTAAAGTGGTTCAGGTAGAACCGTAAGCATTGGATCCGTTCCCCCAAAATAATTTACGTTTTATTCCGAAACGCAATGAATATCTGTGTCTCGTATCTCTACTTTCTTAAATAAAAACCGAGACAAATAACAGCTAAGATAAAATATTTATGCAAATTTTCTTTTCTCTGCGGTTTGACACGGGATACTTTTTTACGACTTTTTTAACAACCAAAAAGTTGCGTATTTTTTACTTGTTGCTGTAAGTACCAATTAATTTAGATAATTGGATTTTATATTGGGAACATAATTTTCCATCTTAACCGCTGCAGGATTTTTCCAAAAAGCTATTTCAATATTGACATTTATTTCCAACTTTAACTTCACCGAAATGCTCGATTAAATGGAGAGTAGAACACCGTTAACTAAAGACATAAAAGTCACGTTTCGATCACCGCAAGGTCATACCCTGGAAAATGGCGAAGTTTGCGAAACTGCTCCCACTTTTATGCGTACTTTATTCCCGGGACGTGTCGTTTGGCAATAAATGTTCCATCTGCCAATCCCATCTCAGTTTGAATGCTGAATGCAGACGAACCAATAAAAAATATAGTGGCGGTCGTAAGGGCTCGCTTCAATACTGAGTGCTCTTTTCTTTAGTGTTTTGGAAACACTCTATTTACTAATGTTAAGGCTGTCGTAAAGTCACGGGAAATCTAAGATTTGTAAATTTTAAGAAATGCATTCTTTGTCCATTGGCCAAGGCACAATTTTGCACGGCAACTGCCATTAAAATAGCGAAATCGTATTCCAGGCCCTAACGTTTCCCTGTCCCTAAACTTTGTCAGATGTTAATAAAAACTTTTATATCACTTGAGAAAGCTTCATTCTATGTCCGTATGTTTAGATTTTTTTGTAAAAAATCTGTATTGTATTTTATTTTGTATTTTGACAATCTAGACAATCAGTATATTCATCAGCAGGTACATACGTCTATTTTATATAACCAATCTAGATAACGCAACCATTTGGCGCAGGCAGATCGACATATTTAGCGTCATAGGAAATGTGAACCCAGATTCAAGCATTTACCTTATCGTGACCAAAAATGTCGTGACCTCCCGAAATTTTAACGCCCTGACCGATTTTGATGATTTATCTGAGATCAAGATTTCCTTTTTATTTTCCTACCATTTATATATATATAGGCTTTTAACGAAGATCCAAGCGTTAAACGGGTATTCGATTATTTACATTCGATAATTCGATATTTACGCCATTATGCTTCATAATTTAATTTTTAGGGTTCCGTACCCAAAGGGTGAAAACGGAAAAAGGCAAAGATAAAATATTAAAAAGATAATGGAAAAATATATGTAAAACACCCGAATGGAGTCCTGTACTGTAACTGTAATACTGTGGACAAGTTTTAGCGTATGGTGGCGTATAGTGGTCAGGTAGTACGCGAGCCACACTTGCGGAACGAGGCCGAACGCGTTGAATATTTCATGACGACTCGAGGAACTATCGATTCATAGCTGAAGCCAATTCGGGGAGCTCAATTTTAGTTTACAATAAGATATTTCATTGAGCGAACAGAGAATGGACGCCCTCCACCACCAACGCAATCGCCATGCGTTTCGTTACAATTCCGCGGGAGCCTCCTTTTGGGAAAGTGAGTTGGAATGTCTGTAGCAAGCCTTGTGAGCAGAATCACAGCCCAAATGTGTTTAATGAATATGTTCTTTATGTAATACATTTATTTGACAGGATGATTTCAACGCAACCAAATAAAGATTGCCTTTTTGATAAATGTCCCCGTACACATGCATTTTGACAACGTAACGCTACTAATGCTATTATCTCTTAGATTGTAAACCGTGCTTAAGGCTGTCGTGAAGTCATAGGAAATCTAAGATTTAAATTTTTTCCAATGTTTTCTTAGCCAACATTTTCCAATCTAATAGGTATATTAAAGAAATGAAAACATACAGACATACATTTCTACAATATATTTTAGAATCCAAAATTTCAAAATCTTAGTAAAACATTAAGAGCATAGAAACAGTTATCGCCCATTGTATGGGGAAATGATAGGGGAAGGACTCTCTTAATATATTTAAAATAATATTGCCAAGCCAATCCACAACCACGCCTATTTTCCATATCATTTCTTGGCCGCACAAACTGAAATGATAAGTACAGCTGTAAAATGCGCAATACGAAAACTAAAATGAACGGTTATTAATTTAGTATATTACGAAATTATGCTTCTCCAGGTTGAGTTCACATAATATATACGATGTACTAAGGTAATGTCCTCACGTTATATGCCGTTATATTACCTATAAAGGTCATCCGAACTCGGCAGTAATAACGGTTATTAAGTGGATATTAGAACAGTTAACGTCGAACGGAGCTGCTTTTAGAGTGTTTTTGGTTGTTTTATTAATTATCTTTCAGTCTATATTCTTAATGTGGGTCTTGTATTCGTAAGCGTTTTGGCGCTGGATTTTAAATGTTTTCTTATTCGGGCAAAGTGCTACCACCGGATTACAAAGTACTGTCGAACCTGCAACTGAGATTGTGTATGTTTTCCTTCTAATTGAATATGGAAGAAAATTACGAGTTCTCATCCCGAGGTTAGTCGGGTGATGTTAAAAACATATTAGGACATTTCAGAAATTTTTTTTACAGTGATAGAGAAACTGCATGAAAATGAATGTCCACTTTCTACGTGCGCACCAATTTATTTCAGGAATGGATAAGAATCAAAAATGTTTCAAGAATTGTGAAAATTAATTCAAGAGTTAATTGTAAATAAATATTAATGTATCGCTCGAAACCCGACTAACGTTAAACGTTAAACGTCGTACGTTAAACGTATCCTGGCTATATATTCAGACCATCCGTACACACGTAACCGATGTTAAGCACTACACACATATAACATATGTCACGCATTTGCGGGGAAACATTAAGGTGGGCCATCCCGCTCAACTCCCCATACAAACAGGGAAAGAATATAACGCCCATATTTCTTGTCAGAGATCCCAAATTTTGCTCAAAATAGCTTTCTTTGATCAAACTAGATGTCTGATGACTGTTGGCATTGTAAAATTGTGTTTGGTTTATAAGTTATAAGGTCCGAAAGTTCGAATTTTTCGCGCGTTTTATACAATAACTTTGGAGGTGGATTACGCAACGATAAAGTAAGAACATCTTAGAAAGATTAGTCATCAGACATAGCTTATTTAATCTATTCGGTTTTGTTAGATTTTGTTGATTTAAAGTGGTTTACTTTAAATTTTCGTAAATCTTACCAGATCATATCGTATTCACATTGTCTTTTTTGTGGACATGTTGCATCTTCCTCATCACGGATCCTGTCTTTTTCTTTGAAACAGAGAAGGTCCCAGAGCGACACAGCACGGTTTTGTACCGTGCCCGCAAATGAGTTAGTCCCGCCGGGTTGGGCCACCTTAATGGTTGGAATCTCCCTAGCGTGAAGGCTGGAGGTTGTTAGCACTCCAACCTTAACTTCGTAATATTTTATTCTTTGAAGAGGACGGAAGCTCTAGTTACAATTAAAATTCCACTTTCGACTGCACCCATTAGTGGATGGGTCCGCAATTTGAACGGTTTGTCAAGACCACCGATGAGAAAGTAAGGAGAAGTGGCATGCGGCCGATATTGCCTCTCCGCTATATGGTCAAAATGACCATATAATTGTATGATAAACCGTCGGCGCGTCGTTTGCCACACAGTAGAAACATCGCCACCGCGCACGAATTTGCTCTAAAATAGCGTTCGTTAAGTATGTTCCCACCCACACAAACCCTCCAATATGTCTGCGACTACGTTTGCACGTGGCATGTACGTTTAAGGTGGCCCAACCAGGCGGGATTAACTCATTCGCGGGCACGGTACAAAATCGTGCTATTGCGCTCTGGGACCTTCACTGTTTCAAAGAAAAAGACAGGCTTCGTTATGAGGAAGATGCAACATGTCCACAAAGCAGACAATGTGCATAGTGTATGATTTGGTAAGATATACAAAAATTCTAATTACAAAACGACTTATAGCTAAAAGTAAACCACGACCGCTGTAGTCAAAAATTTAACAAAAACAAAATAGATTAAAAATCTTGATTAAATAAGCTATGTCTGATGACTAAACTTTTTAAGATGTTCTTATTTTATCATTGCGTAATCCACCTGCAAAGTTATTGTATAAAACGCGCGAAAAATTCGAACTTTCGGACCTTATAACTTAGAAACCAAACACAATTGTACAATGCCAACGGTCATCAGACATCTAGTTCGATCAAATAAAGCTATTTTGAGCAAAATTTCGGATCTTTGACAAGAAATATGGGCGTGATCTTCTTTCCCCGTTTGTATGGGGAGTTGAGCGGGTTGGGCCACCTTAAGTTGGATAGGTAGTTTTTGAAAATTGGAGAAAATTTATTAATAATAATTAAAAAGGTACAATGGTACGGAAACCGGCCAAGTGCGAATCACACTTGACCGGTTTTTATCGCACGCTAATCGTTATGCACTCGCAGATTTACTTAGCGACGCGATGTTGTGGCTGCGTGCGGCGGTAGAGGCGGCGGCGGCGTGTCCTACCGCGGCGGGGCTGGCGCGGCGGCCGCGGGTGATCTGCAATCGATACCACTCGGCAGGCTTTATGGCTCGGTCGCGAGCACCGAGCCACCGAGTGCCGCGGAATGGGCGTAGGAAGGATTACCCGCCGAACGCGCTTTTCATTGATCCTTTTCCGAATGCAATGCCATCCAAAGTTCATCATATTAAGGCCAAAATCGCGTCGGATTAGCATTAACCTAGAGTTCTGAAAATTGATTTCGATATCAAATCCAATAGTGGTAATCAAACTTCGAAATCTAGATTACAAACACTAAACAAAACACCATCGAACCCGTAACAATAAGGACTGAAACATCCGTACATACAGTACATACAGTATCCGACGTCGCACAAAGTGCCCACACGAACGATTTTCGTGCGACTTCCGGTCGGAAAATCGATGCATCCGTCGGCGGCGGCGACACGCTCCGGCGGTGACGTCGGCGTCATTACTCGCCGGTGCTTCATAAACATGCATTAATGACCTCAGCGAAGCGTTCTGGCGAATTCATTCTCAGCGGCTGGGGCGCTCCGCCCTCCGACGCCCATTGAGTCGGACCCACAGACCTAGCATTCGCGCCAAGCGCTCACAAGACGAACAGAGTGTCGGGAAGAGAAGTCAACGCGTCATCACATCGAGTTATAGGGAGATGGAACATACCTACCCGATGTGATGACTCTTTACCCGACTGCGCAAGAAGGAGGCTACAACGAGTGTATGCATGTAGTTTAATCAACAAGTACACAGAGTCTCCGCTCATTTATTTATTTATTTATTTGGAAAACTAACAGCTTAAAAAACATTATTTTGCTCATATTATGCTCTCTTTATTACAGCGTGGAAGCCATTGTAACCTGTACCTGCGGTAAGCAGCTGTAGCTTTGAAAAAAATCTTCTTATAAAAATACTGGATTAATAATTTGCAGCTATATGAAGATTTAGAGAAGTTTTTCCGGAGAATAAGAAATTGTATGACGTAAACGTAAACGTAATGACGTTTAGTATAAAACAATTTTAATTCACCCGTCAGTCAACTCGGTCTGCCTTACTAATAAATATCTATACCGTCGCTCGCTATTGCCCCGGAATTTAAAGCTGTCAAAAAATACCGCTTATTAGTAATTAATCATCATTGATGGCAGACATTACTGTTCCGAAGATAAGCAGTGGAATATGAAATGTGTATTAGTAAGACAGTGTGTGTCTTTTCTAAGTCTATGATCGGCCCGCCCTCGCCCTGCGATTGTTTGTCTGACCGGCGCGGCGCGGCCGCCCTGCCACCGCAGTCGCGCGCCGCCAGCGAGACGCACCGCCCGCGCCCGCAGCCGCGTCGGCCCGCACGTGCGCCGCCGCACTCTCGCGCGACAAAACGACCCAATGGGAAGGGTTTAAATTTAACCTGGAAGTATACTGTGCCGCCGAGCGTATTTATGGCACTCGCCGTTCCTGAGAGCACACTTTGGTCAAAACTTTTCGAGTTACATATCTATCTATGCCTGTGAATATCTTGACAAACAATCTTCGCAACAGTGTTATTGACTTCGGTTGAACGGAAAAATACGTGCAAGCCGATGCACGTTGAACAAGTGTTTTTTCGATTCTGAGTACTGAGTGGTTGTTACATGAGGTGAGCACGTTTGTTTATTCGAGTGTTTATCTTTTGTTAAAGGATTCGAGTATCTTAACGAAACTGTCGTCTATTGAAACCAACCAGCAAACTTTTTTAACAAGACTTTATTTTAGAAGGTTGCACTGCTCCGCCGCCGACTGTACTGAAAAAAACCGGTCAAGTGCGTGTCGGACTTGCACACGAAGGGTTCCGTACCATCTTACAAGATTTAACAGAAAAAAAAGTTTTTTTTTTTTAAGGGGGGCCCCCTTTAATTTTGTTTATTTTTTTATTTTTCCTATTTGTTGTTATATCATCAAAATAAATACACACTCTGTGAAAATTATAGCTTCCTACCTATAACGGTTCATGAGATACAGCTTAGTAATAGGGTTCCGTTTTCACCCTATGGGTACGGAACCCTAAAAAAGTAGTCAAGTTAGCACACACAATCTACGTAGATCGAAGCATCTATGCATTTTCATTTTCAGTTTTTTCATTTTATTCTAATTCTTCCTAATATTATAAATTCTAAAGTGCGTTTGTTTGTTACCCTACAAAACCTCGGAACGGATCTTAAATAAATTTGTCTCGAATTGCATCCTGGGCATGAAATATGCTACCTTTTTTGATGCCAATTTGTATGGGCAACCCATAATTTGTTAAGGATATGAAAACTCATATGAAGCTTTTGTGTAGACTATAAAACCCTTACGCGATTTCGGTGCTAATTGCACCGACTTCGATTTCGACTTCCGACACGTCGCCTAGTCAGAAGTCAACAGACTGGACGACGTGTCGGAAGTCCTCCAGGTCGCGCCGCGAGTCCTGAAGAAGTCCACAATGCGGTGGACGAAACGTCGACTTAAATAAGTAAGCGATTTATAACACTGTCTATCCGATGTTTTTTTAATAATAATACATATATTAGAACTGTGATACCAGAGGGGTGAGTGTGCAGTGGGGGTTAAATGCTTATAACCACTCAACCGATTTATATGCGGATTGTATCTATGTATAGAATCTCTAGGCGCGGTCGCGTTCCAGTTGGCTAAACGTTTTCGATGTTTAGGCTGGCCGTAGTTCATAATTCACGTTCGTCCTAGGGGGTAGGGTTAATCTAGACTGGGTTAGTAGATACAGTTCCATTTTAAGGAAAGATGGTCGAAGCGCCAATGAAAATAGTCTGTGTTTTTCATCATTTTTAATGTAGCACAGACACATGTAACTAATTTTTACGATGCACGATTTCATAAACATTCTTTCCACTTATATTATAAATGGGAATATTTGGAGATTCCTTGTTGAATAACGCCAACAGAATTTCCTTAAATTTGGCAGACATGCATTGTCGTGGACCAGCCTTTTGGTCCAGCCCTTTGGGTTACTTTTTATTATCCATGAAATAATTTAGCACATCAGTTAAAAACGAGATTGACCTGAGCGAAGACGGGTACCTCAACTGGTCGGTATATAAAATTCAGGTGTGCGCGTATTCGTAATTCTCCTCCTAAACGAGTTGACTAATTGTGTTTTTTTTTTACTCATGGTTGCGCTGTGATTGAGATCCAGATTAGTTTTACTGTTTTTTCTGACACCTCTTAATGTGTTTCATTCATCCATAACCAACCGATTAATTAACACGCGTGCGGAGGTTTCTGATCACAATTTACTGGGCTCCACTCGGGTACATTTTCAGCATGATACTGACACTAGCGGAGCAGGGAACCTCTGCCAAAACCTCAGCTATTTTATAAACTGACTAATGCTAACTGAACAAATGTTTATGATTAATTTTGAATTGAAGAAAAAATAAATATGACAACGATGGTTTGGTTTCATATATTGTTTTTAAAACTCGGACAGAGATGTGATCGGACTCGATGAGACTCGGATTCGCATCAATAAAAACTAACCACGTTTTCGACTTCGTAACGAATTATATTAAAAAAATAGCGGCATTTTTAGAAAGACTGATGTGGGTACATTATACTAATGTATTTAATACCATATTACGTACGAAATACATGTTGAAAATTGCTGGTGAATGACCGATTTGGTCTGTTTGCTTTCCTCATACGTTGAGTGTGTTATTAATTACGAGAATGTTCTCTCGTCTTTCATACAGCAATAACAAGTTTGGATTTGCATCTGATTAAAGAAAGCGTTTGTTTGTTTTAAAATAAAGACTAAAGTCATATTAAAAAACCGGCCAAGTGCTAGTCGGACTCGCACACGAAGGGTTCCGCACCATCGTACAAGATTTACCCCAAAAATAACACGTTTGTTGTATGGGGCCCCCTTTAATTTTTATTATTTTATAATTTTACCTATTTGTTGTTATAGCGGCAAAATAAATACATAATCTGCGAAAATTTCAGCTTCCTACCTGTTACGGTTTATGAGATACAGCCCTGTGACGGACGGACGGACGGACGGACGGACGGACGGACGGACAGCGGAGGCTTAGTAATAAGGTTCCGTTTTCACCCTTTGGGTACGGAACCCTAAACATTAGAGTTTAACACTAATGGCTCTAAAGAGTGCAAAATTCACCACTGAACATGCCGTACTGGGCTGAAATATATCGCCTCCATGACCGCTTCTTCATTACACAATATGTTGATGTCACAAGAGCTATATCGTCTCGTAACAAGCAATAATATATTTTATATCAATTGGTTAAGTGTTGGCTCTACGACCAACATAGAAACAAACAATTCTCATCAATATAATGGAAATCTAAGTACATACGGTAACACAAATAATCCAAAAACAAGAGACTTATCTATTTTTTTTGTGCAGCTCCCCTTGTGTCCCACGAAGGAGGAGGTTTTCTGATTTTTTATTTCTACATTGAAGTGCTCCAATTTAGATGTTTTATAACCTTAAAGGAGGTAACGGTATTGTCGTAATCCATTAAATACATAAAAATAACAAAATATGTAGAGTATCAATAAAAAATAAGCTAAAGGATGTTCCTAGCTTGGGACCTAATTGTGTTGGGTCAAGGCTACTATAGGAGGTGTTGTATTAGCCTTTTATATATCCAGTTCTTATAAAACCGATGAAATACTGGTGCGGTTGCTACCCAGCGAGGTGCAGACGGCTATGGATCTGGCTACTCAAAAACATCTGTCTTTGCATATAGTGGCGTCACTCATGACGCCCATATGTGTTTTGCGGAAATTATTACCCAATAACTATTGCGACACAGAAATTCACATGAATCCACATGTCTCGTCTCTGTGTCTCCGTATGTCCCCGACGAATTCAGTTTCAGGCGAACCTGTAGATGGATATTCGTGGAATTGAATTTTTTTGCTCGTAATAGCAGTCTAATATGTTATTCTAATTTCATCTTGTAGCAGTTCAATGTTGTTATATTATATTTTTGTGTAGTTACAATTGACAACCGAAAAAAGAGCCTTATGACATTTTTCGAGAACGTGAAATTGAATAAAGACATTTTAACTACAACATTCAGCCAAACTGTAATATAATGTATCTTGGCAGGTTGTTGCAATAATTTTTTTTAAAAAAAAACATACAGACGAATTGAGAACCTCCTCCTTTTTTGAAGTCGGTTAAAAAGACCGGCCGACTCGCAGACGACCAAGACTCAGACTCCGTACCTATCATCATACAAGATTTAACGCAAAAAAATACGTTTTTACGTTTTTTATTTTTCATTATTTTTTCATTATGCCTATTTGTTATAGCGGCAAAATAAATACACACTTTGTGAAAACTTCAGCTGCCCACTAGTACGGTTCATGAGATACAAGCCCTGTGACAGACGGACGGACGGACGGACAGCTGAGGCTTAGTAATAAGGTTCCGTTGGCAACCTTTGTGTACGAATCCCTAAAAAGCAACATCATAACCGGTGCTGTTTCTGGCACCCGAATCCCGACATACGGTCAGCTCGTAATGTTTTATTCATGTATGTTGGGCGGGTTTTCGTTTCGCAAACGCAGGAAATGTGTCGAATTATCTTTACACGTGTTGAAGTATTGGCTGTCTTGAATTACTCCTATTATTCTATGACGAACATTTAGGATACTTTAGGTTGTCTTCTTAAACTTTGTTAGTGGACATTTTGTTTATATTGCTGAGTTCGAAATTCGAAAAACCCATTGGTCGAAGTTTCATTCGAAGTCGAAGACATTTCACTCGGCAACCAAGATTTTATTTTATGTAACTGGACATGGTTGGCTAATACTAAACTGTCCGTCTGATATTAGCCTAACACTCCACAAACCCCTTCCTCCACCTTCCCTTTATGAGCACGGCTACATTGAACTGAATGGAAAACACGGACAATTTTCATTGCCGCATCTATCATCGTTCATTCAATGCGATGGTACCAACCCGGGCGGAATTAACCCTACCACCTAGTAAGTAAGTAAGGAAGGGGACCTACAGTTTTACGTGGAATCTGCAACACGGCCAGCCTCAACGGTTGAAAATGGTCACCCATCCAGAACCTAACCCCGATCAGAGGTGCTTCACCAAGCTTATCGAATCGCAGGGCGTCGCGCCACTGGCCTACCGAGGCTGACATTTCTAATAATATTTATGTACTTCGATTGTGTACGAGTATGACGTCAATGAAAGGTTGAGATGGTAACGGCTGACATTCAATGACATGACCTTTGCCGTGTCACTTTTATATATTAATCGATTTCTTAGACTCCAGGGCACCCTAATTAGTACTCCATCATACAATCGTCTCGTTATAACTACAAAATGTTTTGTCGTTTTGGCATTTTACTTTTCATCACCAACAAGACTATAACATCGACCAGAGCCCCTAGTCTCATTACGTTTGAATAATGTTTTCCCGTCAAAGTATAGACTTTCGGTAGGGGAATAGTTGAATGATTAGGCTGCGACTAAACAGTTTTGAACGGTGTAGGTCGGTGTAGGGGTAGGTCGGTGTAGTGCTCAGGGCGCGCTCTTAAGAACGGCCCGTAAACTATGCTCCCCATACAAACGTAGTTTACTAATCATTTGGAAACCGCTATTCCAATTAAATTGATATTTAATATCTAATATCTGGTAACAAATATCTGTGTCTGCATGCTTTTGTTTTTTTGAAAAATCCAAACCGAATGAAATGAAAGCAAAACGAAAATCTTCATACGAATTTTGTTTTCCCTTTAGTTTGACCCAGAATACATTTACCGAAAAAACAAAGACTAGTAATCACAGATATTTGTAGCCTAATATTAGATACCAAATATTAAGTAAGTTGGAACAGTGGTTTCCAAATTATTAGTAAACTACGTTTCTATGGGAGGCGAAATTTTCTGATGCTTACGGGCCGACCTTAAAGACTTATTATTCGTGAGTGAACTGTCAAAATTTGATACGCGGATTATCACCTGGCTAACCATACAAAATGCGACATGGTCCAGATGAACCGCGTATTTCAGTTAGCACGCCTGCTGTAAAAGTATTATTTCGAGTTGATGATCTAAAATTTTAAAGTCAGTTTTGATCGAGTTTTTTTTCCCGGATCGGAGTTAATTTTAATTTAGATCACCAACTCTGATTCAGTGGGCAAGAACTGAGTGGCCTTCGGTCAGTCGATCATATACGATTGAAAATGTATGATAAGATTGAAGAAACAATGTTTCATAATGAAATATTGAAGACTCGCAATATAATTATTGGTAGAAGTTTGTTGAAAAAACTATCCCAGATAAAATTCCCCGAATTTTGTTCTGTGTGATGAATATTACATTCTTTTATTCCCTTTCTCTGTGTTCAAACTTTTCCGACTAGCTCCTTTTGTTAAACTTTCGCCTTTCTGTCTGTAACATGTAACACGCATTCATCCCAGATCCACGCACACACCTTTCAATATTTTGTTCACTTCGTTGATTGATTGTGTTCACAGATATCAAATTATGTATTAGGTTTCTGCAAAACCACCACACACGGGAACTATTTCTGTTTTACTTGTTACTTGATATTCGTGACCGGTACGATTTACGGTTTAACTTGCAAATATTCTACCGCGATGTTTCTTGCAACAATTTATTCGCCATAAAATTGTATGAAAGTGTGTTCTGGGAATTCCGTTATACCCTTAGTGGGACCGGTCGCTTAGGCGGGGTATACGGTCTAGTATATGTGCAGGAAAATTCCAGTTCCTCGCATTTTCCGTGCCGGCTAAGCAATGTCAAAGTCGCGTCCCGTGGGATGGAGCCTCGTCCTTGCGTCTCGTCGTATGCTCCGACGGTATCTCGGAATTCCCGACTTTTCGTCTCGTTCGTCTTCATGGCCGCTATTTTTACAATGATATTTAGGGCTTAGTAGACGATTTGATATTAAACGAACATCTGTTATCATTGTATAATGCATTATTTATTTGAGGACAACCAAACACATATAGATAAAGAAACAAAACATATCAACATAATAAAAGTACAACTATCTACATGCAACAACAGTTGCCACAGAGTAAGAAAAAGTAGAGCTTATGCCTAAAATGTGTAAGTACCTTAAAACTAAAATTATGTAAGAGGTATGACATTGTCATATGCACACTTAAATAGGTTCCTTTAACTTCTTACTCGAAGAAATGGCTAGTCAATACTACACCAAATGTTATTATACTAGTCCATCTCGGCACATGTAACGCGGCAGCCCGCACGGCTGCATCTAACTGGATATAGGATTCGGACAAAAACTTGCCAGACCAAAAATATATTTTTCGTTCAACCCTTTTTGATTTGATTCGATGGTACCGACCCGGGGCCTACAGCTTACCCAAGATTTCTACTAAGTACTTAGTAGAAATCAAACAGAATGAAGAAAATAAGGTTAGGTTTGTTTGTTGTGTTCATAATTTAAACCCTGTCACGACTACAGTGAATTAGCACGTCTAGAGTAAAGAAAAGCGCTGTGCAATTTTAATAGGGGTTGTCTGAATAACAAATATCCCGGGGGATCAGGACTCTCCCACACCGGCGCCTCCGCTTCGCTACCGGCCTTACTTAACTCAGCTACCCCACCTGCCGAGGTGGCCTTTGAATACTGCCGGCTTAACTACAGCATCCCTCTGCTACTTGTATTATTCACGATTCTAGTTGGCTGGAGCACAAAAGGCTCCAACTTAGACACTCCAGTAACGTCTTGAGATGATGGGATTGAGTGACTTTGTATAAGCTCCGTGGGTAAGCCTTGAATAGAAATCGTGCAGAACTGGAATTTTCATTTTTGTAATGGATTCCTTAGAAGTTAGCAACTTCGAAAACGTCTTCATTCCGATTGGAGCCTCGCGAAGAACTTAAAACTGGATATATTTATCATCGCTCCCAGATAAGAGCGTGAAGAGGCTCTTGTAGAGCGGCGTATTATCTAATATATTATCGTATTATATATTAAAGAGGTAATGTCTATTTTAGGTTAGTTGGTTTGTTTGTATAGGGCGATCTTTAAAACTACTGAACCGATTTTAAAAATTCTTTCACCAATCGAAATCTACATTACTCCTCTATGTCATAGGGAATATCTTATTTTAATAGTTAAACGATAAAAAATAGTACGGAGGACAAGAATTTAGCGTACATGAGAAAAGGCTCATGAACTTCTTTCGAGGACTTATATTAACTCAACGCAGGTAAACTTTAGCGATCTCATCCGATACTTTCACGAGTCTTATCGAGTGGCAATAATCAGCCACTTGGAGATAATCCGTTGCGGCGAAACCTGCCGCTCTCACGTTTGCTCGATTCTCGAAGATTTGCCGCTGACGGTATCTGGCTTATCTTTATTTATGACGTAAGCATCTTGAGGTGGGCCGTCCCGCTCAATTCCCCATACAAACGTGGAAAGCAGATCATGCGCATATTTCTTCTCGGAGATCCAAAATTATACTCAAAATAGCTTCATTCAATTGAACTAAATGCTTGACGAGCATTATAAAATTGTGTTTAGTTTCTACGTTGAAGGTCCGTAAGTTCGAATTTTTAGCACGCTTTATACAATGAGTTTGGACGTGGATTACTCAAAAATAAAAAAATACATCCCAAAATATTTTAACTCCATGAAGATTTATAATTATAAATCTTCATTGATTATAATCAATTTGGTTTTTGTTTATTGTACTTTTAGCTATAAGTCATTTTCTAAACACCAAAATGGCGAATATAACCAAATCCAACACGATGCGCATTGTTTGCTTTGTAAACCTCCGGAAACTGTATTTTTCTTTGAAAAAGGTTCCAGAGCGCAAAAGCAAGATTTTGTGCCGCGCCCGCGAATCAGTTAGGCCCGTCTAGAATGGTCATCTTAAGACCTGCGGCGTGCATCAGGAATTTAGTCCATTAATTCTCAGAAATGTCTTAATCCGTTCATCTGTTGAAACAGGCTATTGCTCTGGTTTTTCAGGAGTATCACTACGAATACTTTATGTTTGCGGAACGACTCGCGAGAAACGGCTTTACCGTGCACTCTTCGGACCAATCGCATCGGTACGTGGTTTATCATCACGGCTGGCAACGGGAAGTGTCGGCCGCTTCCTCATTCGTCGGCGAGCGACGCGAGAGCGTATTCGCGGAGCGTGCGCCGCGTCAGTGATTCGATAAATTCGCCGTTATTGTGGCCGGTCCCGTTCACTAACTACCACCTACTCCTAATTTAGCTAAATTACAAACGGCCGCCGGACGTGACAAACGTTAGTTGCACATAGCGTATGCGATATGGGATACGTTGTGTTTGTTTAAATTATGATCATATTAGCACAGCTCGTGAAGCAGGGGCTAAAGGAGACTTTATGGGTTCAAATCCTAGTCATGCGCCACTTTATTTCTCTTTCTAAGTTGGATAAGTGCAATTTATTACGAATGCAAACTGTAGGAATGGTCCTGACATGGCACCTAATTCCTTCGGGAATGTGTATTGGTCTACTATCATGATCTTAGTTGTGTGGTTTAGCCATAAAAAACTGCTAAATTATATTTAAATATTTTTGTCTAGTGACAAAGATAGAGAAGGAAGTTAAGATGGTTTGGACATGTAGAACGAATGAGTGCAAGCGGAATTAGGTAGAACTGGTGTGGTACTACTAGTACCTAGTTGAACTAAGTGGAGCCCGGAAGACCGAGATTTTTCGATGATCAGAGAGGGAGTATGTTGCGGTGGTACCGCCGCGGTGGTGCTCTAGCATCTCTGAGGGAAAAAATATGTCGCTATTACTATAATCCGGGTTATGTCGTTATAACTATAATCCGGGCATAATATGATGTCGCTATTACTATAATCTGGGGATAACATTATGTCACCATTACTTTAATCCGGGATGATATTATGTCGGTATAACTATAATCCGGGGATAATATTATGTCGGTATTACTATTACTACGTGTCATTGGGGACAAAAATAATAAAATGCCTCGGTAATGCAGTTATATTTATCCGGCCGCATTCATTTGACTTCTTACTATATCTCTGCCATTTTGGATGATTTTCCTAAAATACTGGCTTGGTCGTTACTAACTTTATTGCCTAATATGTTATGCTGTGCCAAGGACGACGGAATGTTTGCAGACAATTAACCTTCCACAGCCTTTGTGTCTTGGGCACTGCTATCGTGTTTGTTTACCGCGGCCAGACACAATACGCCTTCGCACAGAATCGTTGGCTCTATCGATTCCAGCAAGGAACACCTTGAAGTAAGTAAGGCTTTGGAGTCACCCTAGTGAGTGAGTCTTGTTTAGTTTCTCCTTGAAATAAAATGATGTCTTTACTTAGTATTGCCAGCCGAATGGGCTCAGGCGGTGACATCAAAAGACGTAGCGGGTAGAAAATTCGGCACCGCTTAATTATTTCTCCCGGACTAACTTTCTAACGCCGTGAAAGAATACGACTCAGTTTCAGTTTAAGTTTATTTATTTCCTCCATTAGATGTATATAACACACTCGGATTCGTCTTTTTTTCCTGTCGTTTCGATTACTTCTGGCGAAGAAGAGCCGACAAGAAACTTCGCCAGGTTGGTCATTGTATTTTTTTTCCATTGATACCTGTACCTTGTAGACTGTACCTGAGAGCGATGACTGTACCTTGACGACAAAACCTACTTGGCATCGCGTTGTTTGGTGTTTGCCTGTGACGATTCACGCAGGTGATGTCTGTTGACTGTTCTGATGTCGGCTGTTGTTTCGAAGTTGTGACGTGGGTTGGTGCTGAAGTGTTTACACTCAGACGCACTCACCCGTCGCATTGATCGCTACTCATAGAACCTGACACATATCTACATGTGTCAGGTTCTATTGTCGTTTTGTTGTGATGTGAACAACCTGAAGTGGACTACATTTGACATATTTAAGGTTCAGGTGTACACGAGTTGTACCAAGCTTTAAGGTGGTCGTTCGTAGCTATTTCTGCTAGAGCTCCTTGGAGCATATTAATCTCATTAAAAAGAAAAAAAAGGAAGCTGGGATTTATTAGATAATTCTGATGTGTGAAAAAGTGGCCATTTACAATTAGTCTTTTTTAGTGAGATTTATCTCGACCGAAAAATGAGTCTCGCGATTTTAACGAGATTTCACTTGAACCTAGAGACAGATAGATTCGTCAAACAATGTTAAATACATAATAGTTTATTGAAACAATTCGTAAAAATAAATGTTATTATTATTTTCCGCATTTATTCAAATATTGTGATTATTTGCACAATAAACACACCAAATTGTCAATCTCGGGAGATCTCGCCAATTTCATAAACTCCCGAGATCTCGCTCGCCCGCATAAACTCGCTCGGTTTTAATAATACATTCAAGAAAAAAAAATCAGACATGTTGGACAGACATTTGGTGCAGAAACATGTTTCTCCTGAGGGTAGCTGAGCGACATCTCCGTAGGTAAATAATGGGCGTTTAAATTTTAAAATGAATGCTCTTAATCATACGAGAAACTTAGTATCTGCAGTCTTTTAATTGAAGATCGTCGAATAATACATTGTTGTTAACATTTTTATTCTTTACTCTATTGCCTGTATTTGATTGTATATCGTTAATATTTATTGCAGGCACTATAGTTTCATTGTTCTATAGTCTACATGTTTAGTTCCATTATATCCAAAGCCTTGAAATGACTCGTGCAGTTTATAATCCGCGTCCAGGGGGCTGCGGGCTGCGCGTTTGACAGATGCCTCATTTCTTGCCGTGCGTGTCGTAAGAAGCGACTAAGGAGTTTGTCGTTCGTGGTACGGATAAATCGTAAAACTGTTGGTTCCCATCCTTACTTATTAGGTTAATCCAGCCCGGGGTGATGCCATCGCGTTTCATGAATGATTGTCCATGTTGTCATTGCATCTGGTTCTCATGAGATGTGTTAGGCTGATATCATGACAGTAGATAATGTATTGGCCATCCATGTCCTGTTACATAAAAAAAAGTGAGAATAATGTCTCGGCTGCCAATTCCGAACTGTGGATTGCTCTTTGTCTTGTCGATGGAAGCCCAGAAGGATCTTGTAGGTCGGCCATAATGTCAGCTACGAAATGGTAGTTAATAAAAAAAATACATTAGATTAAGCTATCCCATATTAAGGTGGCCCAACCCGTTCATCTCCCCATACAAAAGGGGAAAGAAGATCACGCCCATATTTCTTGTCAGAGATCCAAAATTTTGCTCAAAATAGCTTTATTTGATCGAACTAGATGTCTGATGACCATTGGCATTGTAAAATTGTGTTTGGTTTCTAAGTTATAAGGTCTGAAAGTTCGAATTTTTCGCGCGTTTTATACAATAACTTTGGAGGTGGATAACGTAATGATAAAGTAAGAATATCGTAAAAAGATTAGTCATCAGACATAGCTTATTTAATCAAGATTTATGATCTATTTGGTTTTTGTTAGATTTTTGACTACAGCGGTCGTGGTTTACTTTTAGCTATAAGTCGTCTTGAAATTATTTTTTTCGTAAATCTTACCAAATCATACACTACGCACATTGTCTTTTTTGTGGACATGTTACATCTTCCTCATCACGGAGCCTGTCTTATTCTTTGAAACAGAGAAGGTCCCAGAGCGCAACAGCACGGTTTTGTACCGTGCCCGCGAATGAGTTGGGCCCGCCGGGTTGGGCCACCTTAAACTCGAATAATGTATAGTCTTATTGGCGGAACGTTAGAATTCGTTCGACAGCGGGGTGAAACTGTTATTCTAAATCGGATCTTATGTGTCATCATCATAAAGGAGGCTGCTTCGACCGTTCTATCGGAAAATATAAACACCGTCAGCGTTTAGCATAAATAAAACACATTCTACACAGCGCACGTTTGCCACATGTGTGAATTGCGTCAATCGACATACAAAGCTACAGAAAGCATCGTGTTGTATCCGTTGTGATCCGTTATGATTGTCGTTTGTTAGGGTTCCGTTTTCATCCTTTTGGTACGGAACCCTAACAAGCCTTACTTACAAGCCTAAGATTACTAAGCCTCCTCTGTCCGGTCTGTGGGTAAAATAAAAAAACAAAATAATTAAAGGGGCGCCCCACAAAAAAAAAACCTGACTTATTTTGTTAAATCTTGTACGATGATGCCGGTTTTTTAAATCATCGTAGGCGACGCAGGCGAAATGCAAGATTTTTTTAACTCTATTTATATTAAGGTATGTGACATGTATGTATGTATAATCGACCGTGAAGCAAGGATACATTAATTGAAGAAAGAGCCTAGTAAAAAGAACTACTTTTCGAATATACTGCAAGGCTGGACCCGAACCAGCAAAACATACCATTCGCGGGTATTGCGTCTACCAATTTGGCCACCAGCTGTATACCCATAATTTGAAATTCTCCTACAGTCTCTCCTCCCGTAATGAATGTCTCCTACTAACACAGTGTTTAAGATTATACCTACATACATTTATTTAACGCTTCATCTGCGTTGCGGACATTGACTGCAAAGATTGAACATTCAAACATATTGCCGTCATCACCAAAATCGTATTTGGCATCAGAGGTCCTAGGTTGACTTAAGTAAATATACTTTTTCGTACTAAGCAGGTACGTCGCTTATTCCAAGAAATGTGACATGTATGTATGTATAATCGACCGTGAAGCAAGGATACATTAATTGAAGAAAGAGCCCAGTAAAAAGAACTACTTTTCGAATATACTGCAATTTTGATATTGATATTGCATGTCGAAACGAATGCGGGCCAACTGAGCCTGTAGTCCGACTTCTCTCCTATATTCTGCCCTCCTTATTCAAAGGGCGGTAACTACATATGAGGCACGTAAACAGTTACTGCCTTTTTAATAAGGATGGCAGTATTGGTTTTTATGCTGAACCGATCGACTGGCGTTTTCAAATGTATGGAGAATTGAAGAGCCCGAGCACTGGGCGTTAATAGAAGTTTGATTTGTTTAGGTATATCCGCCGTAAATACTTTCACGTTGCCGTTTATGCCGACTCCGCGTGTTCATACAAATCGGTAGTCCGAATTTGTATTTGACTGGTTGAAGAAGTAAAACTCGTATAGGTTTGAAGTGTTAACCTAACTTTGAAGTTCCGTGAACGCCAATTTAGGTGAGAGCTCGGACTATCCATACTGAAAACTGTCGCTTCGTTGAAAGGTGTAGACTCGTTTGTTGAAATTTCGAACTGAATTGTTGAAGAAAGTTTAGACATATTTTACTAATTTGGCATTTTATTTCACCTTGAGGTGACAGGAGAATTAACTGGTCATATAAGTTTTTTATTTCATGAATAACCTGCAACAAACATACCAATCACATAAAACACCACCGCATAGGATATTAGCCCCATAAACTACATGGGATCTAGTTGCAATGCCGTGAACTTGCTGATATTGCACTGAATGAAAAACACGAATAATTTTCATTGCCATCTTTTATTTAATGCAATAGTACTAACCCGGGCGGGATTAACCATCCCACCTAATAAATAAGGTTATAACCACCGAACGTTGAGTGGGGTTATAATCTACGGTTTTACAAGGAGTCTGTTTCCAAATAATCAACTTTAAACTTTATTACATTTTAAATCATTACCTAAAATTGTTTCTCCAAATTTAGTGTAACATAAATAGTTGTGCACCTAAGCGTTGACGAAATGAACGCTTTCATCTCAGACCTTATATTTATGTCTGTGACCGAAATTGTATTATGAGCATGAAAATCGTGTCTAGACACAGAATCTTGTTAGCTCCGCACCGTTGCCGCGCAGAGGTGGGCGCGGGGTTTATATTAAAGAGTCAAGGATACGTCCCCTCCTGCCACATACTGTGTGGCTCGATATGCACAGGTGGTACAGGTACCAGAAAATAACTAGAGCAGTTTAGTCCCCACCATCGATGCGAAAATCTTCTACGCAGGCGCAGGTGTCTTACGTAGGTGGTAACCACTTCAGTGGCGGTAACTTACAGCGCGTTCCGAAATGCGTACATTGCAGAGACATCAACTATATTCGCATCGTCCCGAATTTACCATATTCACTTCCGTGAACGTTATGACATTTGCGACGTCACTATAGAGCGCACGCAGATCGTACAAAGCGTGCACGGTTGAGAGCATGTGCGCCTTGTACGCTGTCAAATAGATGTCATTGAAGTGTCATGAAGAGATCTGTAGTTCTCTGATCGTGTGTACTTGTATTCTATAATAACGATGGCGTTTCGCCGTTGATTACTGTTATATTAGTCAGTTTATTATATAAAACTTACACTTTGGCAGTTCTAGGCCTGGACTTGCCCGAGACATATAAGGCATTTTCAAGGTGGCTAGGTTAGGCTCTGATCAAATATGCATGCTCAAATTCGTTCCGATTTGGATATAGTAGAGGTAGTGACGTTTGTAGAGCTGTGATCAGCGATCAATTCGGTACATATGTATTCACTCCATTTGCGGTGTAGGCTGTGTACGCAATTCGGAACCTAGGGTTAAACTAAACGCCCACGTGACAGACCCGTATCTACAAATGTTGGATACGATATGTACACAGTGATCGGCGAAGTTAGTGGGGAGGTCACCCTTTTTATGCTCGATTTAATCGGAACTCGCTTCCTGTTACGAGTATACCTACTTATTTTAAATTAATATTATTTAGATTAATTAATTTGTCACTAGTTTTTCTTCGGACCTCAGCTTGCGAATACTACACTGGGTGTAATGTTTCTACGACCACAGATATCGTTGTTCCAAAACGCCTGCTCTCCTGGTTCACTTATTGAGTTCTTAGAGAAAACAGCAATGGCGGACATCTATACAGAGGGAGTGGAACACGGCTTAAGACTTCCACAGGAGCGAAGCGCCTATTGCCACCTCAATCAAAACGTGCTAATAGAAAGGTGCACGGCGCTAACAGTAATTGTTCAATACAAATCTATATTTTCTTAGGCATATAAAAATGTTGTATTCATTAATAAATATCGATTATACTCGGAATGAATGATGAACTCAAAGCCGTTGATATTGTTGAATTTGTTCGAATTCTATTGTAGACAAAATGTTTCGTCACAGCATTACATAACGTTTTATGGGTGCGCCGATGTAAGGTCCAATTCCATCAGTCGTTAGTTCAATTAATATAATACAATTTTCCACGTACCGAGCTGTTATTACACGCGCGGGGAAAGCGCTATTTTAATTTGAACAAAGGACATTCCCAGTATCAATTAAAAAGTAGTCGGGTGGAACTTTTGGTATGGTTCTCCCTCGGGTTTTTACAGACGATGCTGCTGTTAGCGTGGTGGAGCGACGGCAAATTATGAAATTGCGGGTCTTCCCTTGACTTTAGAGACGGCTGCCCTCATCAGCAGGGACAGAAGGAGCAGTTCAAATGTGGCTCGGGTGAAAACAATGCAAGGCAATTCTGCCTTGCGGGTTCCGGAACTGTAAAAGATATCGGGAGAGAGAAGAGAGTCGGGCAAGTCAAGAGAATCGGGCCCACTGTATTTATTCCCGTGAATTTCGTAAGAGGCGACTAAGGGAATCGTCGTTTGTGGTTCATGTTCCGCGTAAACATGTAGTTTCCTTTCCTTACCTTCTTACTAGATGGTAGGTTAAGTCTCGTCCGGGACCATCGCATTGAACGAACGATGGTCGAAGCGGCAATGAGAAATGTCCGTGTTTTCCATTACCCTGCGTGCGATGCAAGAAGTAATTATGAAAGTGTATTCTTGTTCTTATTAAAGATTTATGCTTCGATCTCGCTCAGTCGATGTTTCTTCTTTAGAATTTAAGAATTACATTAATTACAATTAATACTGTATGTTTTAAGCCGATAGCATATATACATTAGAAACGATGTTTTAACCTACGTCCTGCAATTCGTCCAATCTGATGAAACGATTAATACCTTTGTTGCTAAGCTGCTTCTCAGATGCTTGCGAGACTAGTTGTAGGTGATTATAAAATTTAACCTCGTCCAATGACGCTTCTATGCGCTGGCATTATTATATGTTCCCTGACAATCATCCAATCTTCACATTATAACCACTATTCTTGTTCTTTCAGAAAGTTATTTTGAGAGACTGCGGGGAATTCACTCCACCGAATAAAGTTGTGTCCGAACAGTTTTCATACTGTGCAACAAGAGTTATCGCAGCTTGACCAATATTATCTGATTATCATAAAATTCATCCTCTTCAAACATTGTATGGGGATCGACACGAAAACAATGTTTAGGGTTCCGTACCCAAAGGGTGAAAATGGAACCCTATTACTAAGCCTCCGGTGTCGGTCCGTCCGTCTGTCACAGGGCTGTATCTCATGAACCGTAATAGTTAGGCAGCTGAAATTTTCACAGAGTGTGTATTTATTTTGCCGCTATAACAACAAATAGGTAAAATAAAAAAATTGTAAAAAATAAAGGGAGGCCCCATATAAAAAGCGTTTTTTTTTAGTGTTATATCTTGTACGATGGTACGGAACCCTTCGTATGCGAGTCCGACTCGTACTTGGCCGGTTTTCTTTGTGCGGGAATTACGAAAGCCTATCTGCTCTGCCTACCGCGTCATCGCGTGTCGAGTTTGTTGATCAGTTTCGTTTCGAAATTACGTACAGTGCCGAGAAATAATTATGTTAATCTCCTCATTTATTTATTTAGTCGAACGGCGAACGGAATTTTGATTTTCTAATGAACGTTGTTGGAGGGCTTTTCGAGGAAACGCCGTACACTTTGGGAGCTTTTACATTAATTTGTTCTTTGTATGCAAGCTTTGCGGATTCACTGTAGTTTTTGCGGTGGTTTTATTATCATAGTTTCCTTACATACTAGAAATGTCTCGAACGTGCATCAAATCAGGCATTTTAGGGTTCCGTACCCAAAGGGTAAAAACGGAACCCTATTACTAAGCCTCCGCTGTCCGTCCGTCCGTCGTCCGTCCGTCCGTCCGTCTGTCCGTCTGTCACAGGGCTGTATCTCATGAACCGTAATAGGTAGGCAGCTGAAATTTTCACAGAGTGTGTCTTTATTTTGCCGCTATAACAACAAATAGGTAAAATAAAATAATAATAATCATTAAAGGGGGGTCCCATACAAAAAACGTGATTTTTTTGTGTTAAATCTTGTACGATGGTACGGAACCCTTCGTGTGCGAGTCCGACTCATGCTTGGCCGGTTTTTTAAATCGAATGTATTGAGCACTAGTGTTGCTACATCTCCGGGGTAACATTCCAAGCCACAGTACCGCAGTAGGATACTTACTTACATAATTATATTAGCCGAATAAGACTGCCAAAAATTACTCTCTCCATAAAAACGTTGTTTCTGTTTATTTATTATTATATTCTGTATTTATTAGTACCATGGTCAATCAATCAGCTTTTCATTGATGTATTTATGCTTACATTTGTTCTAAATATTTATTTATCGGCATAGTGGTTTTGAAATGATTTCAAAATAACTTAGGTTGGATTCGCTTATAGAGCGACTCTTAACATGTGATGTCACTACTGCAACTCAGGTTCCGATGGACAGATGAATTAATAGCCTACAGTTCAAAGCCTCCGAGGCATGAGTCACGCTCGTACCGCCGCGCGCCGGAGAGCCAGCTACTGGGCGGTGCTAGCGGCGCCGGCGGCGGCGGCGGAGGGGTCAGTATGTGCAAACGAGGCCGTTGTAGAGGCGGTTCGCTGACTCAGCACTTATGACCGCGATCGTAGCAAAAAAGACAAATAAGCTGAGATAAATAGTCGTAACCGAAACTGAGACTAACGAAAAGTTGTTTGTGACGTCACTTTGCATTACTTTGAGATTTCGTCCATACGAAATGTGTCAAAGTGACGTCACAAAGTACTCGTCGCTTTGCATTACTTTTGAGATTTCGTCCATGCAAAATGTGTCAAAGTGACGTCACAAAGTACTACTTTTCGTTAGTTTTCGGCTGAGATAAATAGGCGTAACAGAAAGTAAAGCTTTTTGTTACGACTATTTATCTCAGCTTAAGACTAACGGAAAGTCGTCACTTTCCACTACTTTCAACAAAGTACTGGTCACTTTCCACTACTTTGAGATTTCATTCATACAAATGTGTCAAGTGACGTCACAAAGTACTACTATTCGTTAGTCTAGTTTCTGTTACTTCTATTTATCTCAGTAATAGTAGTGTAGAGACCGTGGCGCTCCCTACATAGAGTTGATAGTTTCAACTTACCAGACTACTTCACTACAATGGATGGCGCTACTCACTTAAGGTGGCCCAACCCGGCTGGACTAACTCATTCGCGGGCACGGTAAAAAACCGTGCTGTTGCGCTCTGGGACCTTCTCTGTTTCAAATAAAAAGACAGGCTCCGTGATGAGGAAGATGCAACATGTCCACAAAATGGACAATGTGCGTAGTGTATGATTTGGTAAGTTTTACGAAAATTTTAAATACAAAACGACTTATAGCTAGGTTTACCTACCATACCTGGTAAGTATACCACGTCCGCTGTAGTCACAAATCTTCCAAAAACCAAATAGATTATAAATCTTGATTAAATAAGCTATGTCTGATGATTAATCTTTTTAAGATTTTCTTACTTTATCATTGCGTAATAAATCACCAAAGTTATTGTATAAAACACGCAAAAAATTCGAACTTTCGGACCTTCTAACTTAGAAACCAAACAAAATTTTGCAATGCCAACGGTCATCAGACATCTAGTTCGATCAAATAAAGCTCTTTTGAGCAAAATTTGGGATCTCTGACAAGAAATATGGGCTTGATCTTCTTTCCCCGTTTGTATGGGGAGTTGAGCGGGATGGCCAACCTTAAAGGTTAAACATGTTAAAAACACGAGAAGTCTGTATCGCACTGTCGAAGTATCCAAGCGAAATAAATATGCAACATCCAAATCACAAGGACCACTTTTTCATCTACACATTGGGACCGGTAAAGCAAGAAGCAGTCCGCTTCGAATATGTGTGCTCATCGGTTACGCGAGAAACAGCTATCTATAAATCTGTGAGTCTATCAGTAAAGTGAGAATCAGCTAGCTATAAATATATTATGTGCTCATCTGTAAAGCGAAAAGAAGTTAGCTATGAATCTATTAGTTTATCGGTGAAGTGAGAAGTAGCTCTCTGTGAATCTATGGTTTCATCGGAAAAGCGAAACGAATACAAGTCGAGGAAAACACTTTTGTGTAAAAGTGTACCCTAACGATGATGTGCCTAAAGATGTGCAGCCACCGTGCTACCCCGCCGCAAACAGTTCTACGACAGCGAGCCGTCAGCCACCTCTTTTTTTTTATGCAACCTGACATGGATTGCTAATACCACACAACAAGCCATTTCACTAAAATATTATTGAAATATCACAAACGCAAGAATACTTCTACAGGATGTTGCAACGACCACGTTTCGGGAGCGTTATCCTCACGTTTTTCCAAGACAAAAAAGAATATTTTTTTCTCTAAAGCGTCTTATCGAGACATAAATTGTTTGAAATTTATTTTATTATTGTTGTGCATGTGGTAGTCTGATAGACTGCAGGCAGGCCAGAGAGATCATCCCCTTCCTCAGTGAGCACAAACTATTGCACCTGGAAAGGATTGACCTACGTACAGTAGTGGGAATAATGACGGGACACTGCCCACTCAATAAGCACCTCCATAAACTGGGCGTAACAGATAGAACTCTATGCCGCGGCTAAATGGAGGCAACAGAGACAACCGCCCGTTTACTGTTGGGAGTACAGGAGTGTGGCCAATCTACGGGCACGGATCCTGCAAGCACCGGGATCCCTCCCAGAGACCTGCGGGAACTTCAAAACCTGCTGGACTTCTGGGCTGAGCTGGGATGGCTCACTTAGTCACCCCTGTTACGCATAATGACCTCTCTGTAGCAGCAGGTTTATTACGGACAACAACCGCCCAAATAACTAACTATGTGGTACTTTCAGAAAATTGGCTGCAGCGGCTCTCATAGAAGGCGTTCTAGAGGGCACATCTCCTTCCTTTATTGTTTAATTTGTGTTGAAATTCTACCGATAACAAGTGGTCACGTCTATCTATATTTTCAAAGATCTCAGAAACATTTTCTATATTCTTGCCTCTAGAATAACTTGCCGAGTTTAAAAACCTTATATTGGGATATTTGATCATAGATTTGCATTGCATTATGCCGTATAATTTTCACGTTCATCAGAGCGGATAATCCGATCGAGCAGTGCCAATGTACCTTGTATGTTGGTGTCATTTAAAATGTTCGTTCATTATCGTTGGTTGCGTCACATCTCATTTCCCTGAAATTAGTATTATCAACGAAGTCGCTCATGAATAATGAGCCAATTTGTTAAAAGTTGTTACTGCAACAATGCCATTTCCAAGCGAAATATTCAATTATTCTGGCCTTGCATAAAAGTATTTTTTATCAAAATGTAACTGATATTATTTGGAGAGACAATAATTTAATACCTCACAGTTTGGTTGCGGATATAGTATAGGCTTGAGGAAACTGGAAGCACACATCACACATTTCGAAAAAAATACGTGTTTTATTTGCCGGTCTCCATATGTGACTAATTTTTATAAAAATAGGGAAAAACATCGTATTTTAAATTTGTGTGCTAAGGTTTTCATCTTTTCATGCAATATCGAATACCGACTTCGTGTCTGTAGCCAATCCCGAAATACCATTATCTGTTTTTCATGTTATAAATACATACATACATAAATCAGAATGCAATACAACATTATACTTATCCACAGGAACGTTCTGAGAAGTTTATTGTACATGTTTCTGTATAGATCTTTGATTTTTTCGCTCTTTTCCCAACTGCGTGGATATTGTGTCCAGCTGGATTCATGCGGGGTAGAGGGGGGTGCACTGCACGCAGCTGGGAGGGGGTATGTTATGTGTTGGCGGTCAGTTTTATTGGTGAATGCAGGATGCTATCTCGTGTTACTGCTCTCTGGGGACGTCTGGACTGTCGCTTTTATGTTGGGATTGGAGTGCTTTGCGACGGCACGCGGCGCTGCTGCCGCTCGGATCTTATGGGTTTGTTTTATGTTTAACTGCACGTCACACTTTACTGCCGGGTCAATGTCAGCCGTGCACACCACACCACGTTTATGTTACGCCACGTTGCAAGAGATTGGTAACATTTCAAAATAGCAGTTATCGTCAAATCATTCAGCGTGTTTGCGTCCACTGCTGGACATACGCCTCTCCTATTTTTCTCCAGCCCTCCTGGCCCTCAGTGGTACTGCAAAGATCGCAAAGAGAAATTGTAATAAAAGTAAAATAATAGAGTAACTTATGTTTTTCAATTACGCAAGATTCTAAACTGCTTTAGTGGTCTGTATACAGAGTAAATTTATTAGAAACTAGCTGAGGTATCCGGCTCCGCTCGAGTCAATGTCGCTTTGGACTAATGTCGGGCTTAATTATTACCTGGAGATTAGGTATATGAGTTCCCTATACAAACTTTCATCCCCTATTTTAGCCCCTTTTAATTTTCGCCACAAAATGTAGCCTATGTCGTATGTAGTTTTAGTATTCGCCCTTGAGAAGTCGACACGGGTGACCCGACAAACGTGTAGAAATTGCTTTCAAAAACTTTTTGGGCTTCGTCTGTAACCATCAAAGTAGACATCAATTTATTCGCAAAAATTTAATAGGAAAATATTAGTCTGTTGCGAAAATTGTTTGTTCAATGAGCCAAGTAGGCATTTTCATAACTAACTTTGAACGGCTTAAAAGGTAGACAATTTTCTCCGAAACATCATCTTTTCTTTATACTTCAGCTTGTAGCTGATAAGATCAGCGGTTCCTCGAAACTCGGGGACCCGAGATCGATCCCAGGCATATATTCCAAGCTAAGCGTTGATACTTTTTCTTTGAAGTATATTAACTATTTTATTTTATATGATAAAGGAAAACACTGCGAGAAAACCCAAATGAACAAAAAAACAAATGCACCATGTCCCTGTGGTGCTGCCCGTAGGTTCAATCTTAAAATTCAAAATTACCATTGGAGGTTGTCCACTCGCTGTCTACGGGGCTTAGGCCCTTCCTATAATCACGAAGAAAAATAATATGAATGAATGAATGAATAAATTATTTATTTACTTCACGGAGGTATCCTTGGAAAATACCACAGGTCCTATCATAAGAAGCTAGTGTGGGCGATGATGGACTGAAAATGGCGAGGTGATTTGACTTGAGCTGAAGGAAGGTGAGTCGCTAAAGGTCACGCCTGGGTTCAATTTCGATGCTTTTAACGGCTAATTACCAAACATAAAAAAACGTCTACGCAACCTTATATCAAAGTTTGTATCGCTCGAATTAAATTGAAATGTTTTTTTTAATTTCTTTTATTAGCCCTCATCGTAAATTTGGCATTTTACTCAAACGCGTTGTTGCTTTTAATTATTGTTATTAAGCGCGGGATATTTCGTAAAAAAATCCACGTGTTAGGTTCCTGGCTAGGAAAGATATTGTTTCAATGATAATAATGTCGTTTTAGTTTTTATCAAAATTGGCACCACGATTCCTTTAAGGATGTTCCGACCCATACAATGTTTTTTTTACACAGAACGCAAAAAGTATTGCACTTTAAGGCACCAATTCGTCAAAAATATTAAATATAGCCATAGTAGTTGCAGCGAAAACATATTCAAAATTTCAGGTTTAATGGTTTTGTTGTAATTTCCGATTAGAAGTTTTACACCGTTAGATGGCACTGTTAAATAAAAATCGTATTTAAATAAATTTTAACAAAACCAATAATCCTGGAATTGTGAAATTGTTTTCGCTGCAAGTAATATGACCATATTAAACTTTTATTATTAATTCGTGGCTTAAAGTGCAATACTTTTTGCGTTATGTGTGCAAACAACTTTATATGGGTCGGAACAGCCTTAAGTGTTTTTCGCTATTCCTTTGACAACGAAGACACATTTTAAAATTAGTTCCTAAACAATTTGTTCTGCCTCTTGCCTCTTGCAGCTTCCGTTGGGCTACAAGGAGGTTCGAAAAATAAAACAATTTGTTCCTGATATCCTTCCTTGCGGGAATCGCTTTTCAATGAAACCAACAACGACCGATATTTTTAGAAAAATACATTGAGAGGTACGATGTAATCGATTCCATTCTGGCAAAGAATATGGTAATTGTAAATTCGATACATTCCTTCTAAGGGGTGATCCTAGAGCTAATTTGCAAAAAATTGGCACGGTGAAATGGGGGTTTAAAATAAATAGTTTTTGATTTATGTAAGTTTTAAGTTTTTTTTTTAAATGTTCAGTTTTATTATGAAAAAGTGATGATTGTAAAATAACTACTACACCCTGGGCATTTTATCAGCGATTGATGATTAAGAGACGACTTAAGGTGGCCCATCCCGCTTATCTCCCCATACAAAAGGGGAAAGAAGATCACGCCCATATTTCTTGTCAGAGATCCAAAGTTTTGCTCAAAATAGCTTTATTTGATCGAACTAGATGTGTGATGACCATTGGCAATGTAAAATTGTGTTTGGTTTCTAAGTCATAAGGTCCGAAAGTTCGAATTTTTCGCGCGTTTTATACAATAATTTTGGAGGTGGATTACGCAATGATAAAGTAAGAACATTTTAAAAAGATTAGTCATCAGACATAGCTTATCTAATCAAGATTAATAATCTGTTTGGTTTTTGTTAGATTTTTGACTACAGCGGTCGTGGTTTACTTTTAGCTATAAGTCGTTTGAAATCAAAATTTTCGTAAATTTTACCAAATCATACACTATGCACATTGTCTTTTTTGTGGACATGTTGCATCTTCCTCATCACGGAGCCCGTCTTTTTCATTGAAACAGAGAAGGTCCCAGAGCGCAACAGCACGGTTTTGTACAGTGCCCGCGAATGAGTTCGTCCCGCCGGGTTGGGCCACCTTAAAAAAAGTAAATGCATTCCTTTTGAATTTTATTCAAAGCATATATTTTGGATATTATGAATTCATTTATTTTTTGAGTAGTCTCTCATTCATCAGCTATTAGAAAATCGCTGACAAAACGCTCAGAGTTTAGTAGTTATTTTACAATCATCACTTTTTCATAACAACACGGATTATTACAAAAAAAAACTCAAATATCTCAAAAACTATTGGTTTAAGATCCCCATTTAACTGTGCCAAATTTTAGAAAATTAGCTCTAAAAATACCCCATAGACCTAGACCTTTAAACCGTAACATATCCACTCTGGCCCATGCTCGGGCGGCACGCGGCTCGGCCGCCCCCGCGAGCCGCTGACAGCGAGTCCTCAATGCCCACCCTCCCGCCGGCACGTTGAAAAGCCTTTATCTGCGCTTTACATAACGTAACTGAGGGGCACGTGCCTGGGGTGGAAGCGACTAGCAAGGAAGGACGGCAGTGGCGACAAAAACTCATCGCGACAATGCACTGATTGTAAGTTCGCTTACGGATTCGGGAAGCGCAACTTCGGATGCAACACTAAATGGCGCCCTCAAGCGCCGCAAAGCGGGACTCAACAGGAGTGAGCAAAGCGAACTGGCTGGCCTACGTTGGTGTCAGTGTATGTTTCAGAGGCGGACTGAGTCCTAGCCGCCCTATACCGTGATGACCGCCCCTTCTCAGGTCATAATTTTGATGTGAATTGACTTTCTTGCCAACTTTTATCGAAATCGGTTCCAAAGTTATTTCTTGAATAAGTAAGAAACTGGTTGTTTTTTCGGGTAAAGATACGTTATGCTGCATAAGTGTACTTGAATTTAGTGTCGTTTCATGGTCGAATATTTTTTTTTGCTATGAGAGCGACCCCTAGTTTCTGGCCGCCGCCCTAGGCTCGGGTCCAGTCGGCCGAAAGGGAAACTCGCCACTGTATGTATTATCACTAAAAAGCGGCTACGTTGCCGCTACACGGATGAGTTCCAGTCGCCACTCCGGTCCTTCGGTACTCGGTGGGTGGAGGGCAGGTGCTCGCACGTGTAGGCCGATTATTGCATCTTAGGCGCGCATCTGATTACGAGTAGAGTTTTTGCGATTTGCCTCAATGGCCCAGTGGCGCGACACTTCGGCGATCGCTCTCCGAAGTTAAGCAACGCTGGGTCCGGTCTGGTCTAGGATGGGTGACCATTCGACCGTTGTGAGAGGCTGGCCGTGGTTCGGATTCCACGTTAAACTGTAGGTCCCCTTCCTTACTTGCTAGGTGGGAGGGTTTATCCCGCCCGGGTTGGTACCATCGCATTGGATGAACGATGGTCGAAGCGGCAATGAAAATTGTCCGTGTTTTCCATCCAGTTCAATGTAGCCGTGCAATATAAGGAAGGTCCTGGCATGGCACCTAGTTCCCATGTGGTGTGTTGGGCTAACACCATGACAAAAGGTGTGGTATTAGCCATCCATGTCCAGTCACATAAAAAAAAAATATTGTAATTCGTGGTTTCGCATTGAAATACAATTCAACGTTGAGAGCTGTAGTGCTTTTAGTTCTTTATATCCATCCTGCCTGCGGGATTAAATACTTCATTTCTGTTCGATGCGTCCAAAACAGTTCACATAGGTGTCACGGTCATTTTCACGGAACCCTAAATTAATGCGACTCCGACTCGAACTAGGTCAATTTTTTATGGTTATGCTGTAAATAATTTAGTTTTTTCGACCCTACATACAAAACTCATCTTCATCCCATAACTATATAGTTGTAGTATCCGTTGCGAGTGGCGACCGACTTAACAACGTCAGATTAATGGCCCGAGAAAAAAACCGGGTCAGAGCGGATTCATTAGCGTCGTGGTAGCTCGGAGTATTATAATGGATTATACTAGAGATAGCTAACAGCTCCATGCAAATGGGCGTGCCTTGTCCTTAATTTTAGTTGGATGATCCCGCTTTAGTTTTCTTATAGCAACTGGTTTTTGTGTCCACACAATATCAAGTGTGATCCCTTTGCTTTCTGTGTGGGTAGTCGGAGTTTATGGAACTTCGAAGTTACAAAACGCATACAAGTATTCAAACTTATTCTGTGGTTTCACTTCTTCAACCAGTCAAAATCTAACTCGGACCACCGATTTGTATAAAAAACGCGGATTAAACGGATTTTCGCTACAATGCGAGACTGGGAAATGCTAGTTCACTGACGGCTTAAAATTACTCCTGTGCGATTAGGGTTGCCATCTCTAAAATTTGCCAACCAGCACAAGACGCAAAAATACGCGTGAAAACCCCGTATTTAAGAGCCCCGAACCCGGACATATCATCAGGTTTTTTAAACAGTCAGTCAATTAGTAAACCCGGACTACAAATGAAGCCCCGCCCGGACGCTCCCCGGATGCCCTCTAAACTAGGACAAATCCGTGGAAACCCGGACGGATGGCAACCCTATGTGCGATGCCAGTATCGCGCCTAGTAATGTAAATACGTTTAGAGCGAACCTAGGCCACTATCACCGCGATATATTCGCTCGGTAATGGGAGTTATGGCAACTCGGAGGAAAACCGTTTTCCAGCGGGCTTTTACTGAATCACGTGTGCTCGTAAGCGTTACGTGTTTTTAGCCTCCACCTCGGAAAATAAAATAAGCCAGCGCTTTGCGTTTTCTGTTGTATCTTACTGGGAAATCTTGATTATTAAACACACGAAAGCTGTCTTTATTGTTTTGTTTTTTTTTATGCCTAGGCTTTAAGTAGCCATGAATGCCTTTACGATTATGATACGCAGCAGTGGAGGGAATTATTGCCTTTGACGGCGTAGAAGGAAACCGATGTTAAGATATCTCTTAGTTTACTGCTAACTTGGGTTGAAAACGCAAAAAGAGAGCTTTAATATAAATGTATTTCTAAGTATCCTTCAACTTTATCTCCGGTAAATGTATCTTTAAATAAGGACCATCACTTATTGTCATTCACAAAAGGTTTAATTATTTCAAAGATAATTTTCAGGTGAATGCTTTGGTATGCAAGTCTACAGCATATCTGCTTTGCTTTGCCTTAAATATATTCCCTTATATGTTTATTTACTTGTTTCAGGTAGTGTCATGTATTTTCGTCTCAAATTGTCTACGCGAATGCCCTCAAAAAATGGTGTCGCGAATCCAACCTAACCTAACCTTTCCATAAATTGAGTTCTGCTATATTGAATTATATCAAATGCCTATCAGTGATGGCATAAGTTCATAAAACGCAAGCTGTTCGATGCCAAAAAAAATTACAAAATCTTGAAAATTTAATGGGAAAGTTCCTACTTTTTTCTTTCTTTTTTATGTACAGATACACACCCTTACACACCCTTAAAATACTCTGCACTATTTCGGATTTTTATGTTGAAAACTATTAATTGGCATTATGTTTAGTTTTTAAAACCTGTTTTGTATTAGTTTTAAGCTGTTAGTTTTCCAAATAAATAAATGTTAAGCGGGGCATATGGCGTACGCCAGGACCTATTAAAGTGCCCGACGATACCCATAGGTTTTCGAACTTTCAGGGGGCTGCGAAAAACCATGCCGGCCGCCCAGGTGCTTCTTCACACCACGTTTTAAATACCACTTTGAAAGTGTCAGTATTTCTTTTCCATTCAAAATCAGACACCGATTTACTTCTACTGACCTGCGGAATTCTGAGCGGAAAACGACTTACCATCCCGTTCGGTTTTCTTATGCGGAAACAGAATCAGGAAAATGACTGTCCGGTCCAAGCATTACAACGATAGGCGTTGAACTGACCGTGATTACAATGATTTATTCGTCAGCCCAAAGTGGTTCAATACGTTAAATGAGTGGAATACCATCGAGTTTAATTAATATAAACGTAAGTGAGATTTGCAAATAAACTGATATTTGTCTCGAACTATTGTATACGGCATGCATCGTTAACTTTCGTGAATTCATGTTAATTTAGTTTTTGTAAAAGTGGTCGTTGAAAAAAAACCGGAATTTCTTGCCAGTTCTTCTTCGCTGTGTTTTGTTTTGCTGAACTGGCTAATGTTAAAATATGACAAGCCCGAGTGCAGTGTACTGTCTATGGATGATAAATAATCCAGATTTATGTATTTAGATTAAGATTGTATTAAATTGAACTTAGTTGGTTATGATAAATAATGAACGGCCAAGGCTAAGTTATCGAGTATTTTTTGAACCAGTTGGTGCCGACATATAAATGCGTGTATATACTATCGCCTAGTGCGTCTCCCCGCCGCAAGCTCAGTGACCACAGAGTGACCGCTAGCCGCGACCGCGACCGCACCGCGGCCTCGGCTCCGCCGCGCTCCCGCCGCGGAGTGCGGCTGAGGCTGAGGGTAGAGTGGGTGGTGCGGTATTTGAAGCTTATCAAAATAATACATCTCCATTTAGGTAATTTGTTGATAAGGTTCTCATTGGAAAGGTATCGTTATTTTAATAAATATAAACGTTTACATTTTTGTTGGAAATACGAAAATACCACATACACACCATCACGCCTATTCTCCGTAGAGGTGGGCAGAGGCGATAGACCGCAATACGTTACGATCACAGCATAGCTACTTTATTAGCTTCCTTTAACACATATTATAAAGTAAACGTCATATTGTTCGAGTATTTAATTAAATTGGTTTAGACAAAGTAAAAAAATAATTACGCGTTATTTATTATACGCAATATCCAGTTTGCAGTAAAAATGTTTAGGTAGATAGGTATATTTAAATAAAAAGGTAAATAAATTTGACGGATCTAAATGTTTATGGCAAATACAAGAACATTAGAGAATCGTTGAAATATATTCATAGAACTCTGGGTTAATCATAGGGTACATGTTATTGTAAATAAAACATTTGTATTTAATTACATATATTTTCTTTAAGGGTCTGATAAAAATGCAATCAGGTGCATTCAGTTCCATAAGGGCGTAAGTGTAACCACTTACTTTTTTTTTAAATAACTTATTTTATTTATTTAATTAAATAACTACTACTTATCTGACATTGATGGTCTAGCTTTAATTGAAGCCAATAACGGTAAATATCGGACGCTCATATTCTGTGTTCAAACTTTTTTTATTTGTTCAATATGAGAACACAAAAAACAAGCTACTTACAGTTTTATCTTTAAATTTTAGCTAGTTTATCAATCTACATATAAAATTTTTGGATTATCGAAATTCATCGTGGTTATTTTAAAATATAATTTAATGTTTTTTTGCTTGCGTCCTTATAAAATTGAACGCAATCGGCTCTTATCACGTCTTAAATTCATTTTTTTTGTAATGAATAAAGTTGTACACTTTACTTTTTATTTTTTTATGTGACTGGACATAGATGGCTAATACCACAAATTCTGTCATGGTATTAGCCCAACACACCACATGGGAACTAGGTGCCATGCCAGGACCTTCCTTATATTGCACGGCTACATTGAACTGGATGGAAAACACGGACAATTTTCATTGCCGCTTCGTCCATCGTTCATTCAATGCGATGGTACCAACCCGGGCGGGATTAACCCTACCACCTAGTAAGTAAGGAAGGGGACCTACAGTTTAACGTGGAATCCGAACCACGGCCAGCCTCTCTCAACGGTCGAATGGTCACCCATCCAAGACCAGACCGGACCCAGCGTTGCTTACCTTCGGAGAGCGATCGCCGAAGTGTCGCGCTACTGGGCCACTGAGGCTGACAAAACTGTTCTGTTCTCAAGTTTTGGAGTTCTGCTCAGCCAATCGAGCTCATCGCGAAATTTCAACGCTGGCTGCGCACATTTGGCAAATTTGCAATAATGATAATGTATGATACCAATTCATAAACGTGGTGACCTTGACACCCCAGGTCGCCTGTATTGCTTCCATCGTCCGCATTGTGCGTGAGTCCCTTACATTTATTTGATGACACTCCGTGGATAAAATTATTTCCCCCTCCGACCTCTGCTTGTGATTGCCGAGTGCACGGAAGGACGCAAAATCAAAATCAACGTCAACGTATTATTAAACTCGTCACTTTTTATGGACAGTGTGGAAGGGAGCCGAGTCAACCTCATGCGGTTCACTAAAAGCGACGTGTTTGAACATTGATTAATCTAGCCGCCTCTTCCTGCCATCGAACCTAAGTCAAAACGGATTAGGTATATCATATTGTAAAATGAGAATTTATTGTGGAAAGCTCTTTACAGGCAGAGCGTCCGACTGGATGACCAGCAACAAAGACCCATTATAAACATATTGTTGGTAGTGGACCTCACTGCAAGCACAATACACCGGTCGTCTGATCTGCAATCTTGCGCACGCGCAGGTGAACAAAACGCGCGCCGGCCGCTCGGCTTCCCTTCCGTCGCGCTACGCTAAATAATGCTAATAGTTCGTGTACTACCGTCGAATGCCCCCCTGGCTTTTACGGGTCAAATGAATAAAACAATATGTAGCTATTAGGGCCCGTGCGCGTATTTATTGCACTCTACGTGAGGTTCTCATAAATGATCGTGCGTCTCATTTGAAAACCATTTGTATTTTAATATATAAGTTGCAGTAATTTTTTAATAGTCAGATAAACAACCAGATAACTATTCGACGGATTTATTTATACTTCTGCTTATCCATCTGATATAGTAATTCCATATGTTTTTAGAAAAAATATAGTCAGATAATTGTGATAGAAGATATAATTCTCCGGCAATGACTGTCCGCCTTTTGACAAACGTGAATTTGTACTATCAGTCCGATAAGTACTATCTGAGGATTGGAAAATCGGCCCTAAATAGGTAGATTGTAACATTATATTAGAGCAACATTGTTTTTATAAATTCACTTTTGAAGATGTTTCATAACAACTACATACGTTTTACAAAATATCTACGGAATCCTCACATCCAGATTATTCCGTGAAATATAATAAAACATATCTCAACGCATGGTAAAAAAATTATACCGATTAAAATGGAAGCAATTGAACAATGTTTTCCATGCAAAAATTCAATCATATTTTATTAATTAGTCTAGTTGCATAATAGGTTATTTCCTATTACCTTTTCTGGGTATTGGTTTGAGGATATTATAAAATAAAGTACTTAGTTGCGTAGATTAGCATTTTTTTTCCTTTCCGTTAATGGCGCTATCTAGATTCCGATGAAGAACTAGCGAGCGTTTGGAATCGCCCTGTCTTATGTTCGTTCGGGACAAGGGCTAAGGAAGTTATTTGTGTATGTATGTGCTTGAATACTGAAATACAATAGAGCTATTTTCTGTTGTTCCAGGAATCACCACGAAATCTCGCTACCGACGATCCCTTGAAGTGCCAGCCGCTAAGACTGAAACCTCACTGCCGTCTTCCAGAGTATCCCCGAAGTGTTCTTCAATAAATGTGAAAAAGGAATCGCCAACAAACTCGAGCCGGGACTCCAAGTCCCCATCCACCTCGCCGCACTGCGCTGGCGCGGGCGGCAAGACATATCTTCGCCGAGATTCTTCCTCCAAACCAAGCTTTATCCCATTATCTAGAAGATCCACCGAAGGAGAACGGAAGCTCTCACTCTCCCCGACTAAACCTGAAGCTAGCAAGGAATTGATCTCGACATTTCCGGACTGTAATTTTAAGAAGAACTCCAGTAACGAAAATAGCGCAACTAGAAATCTTAAGGTGAAAAATGACATTGACTTTAATCGAATGGATAAGACAAAACGTACACATAAAAATATTGAAACAAGTGAAAAATATTCAAAGAAAAGACTGACTAGTTTAGATAATTCAAAAGACACTTTTGGAGTTAGGAAACTCTCACCTAAGAGGACATTGAATGATAACATGCCAGCTGAAGACATGTCGACTGTTTACGGAGCAATCTCTCACACGCCGGCTGGCGCGAGGTCGGATGCCAACCTTCGACTATCGCAGAGAATGGACAGCCTGGCAGCGTTAACAAAACAAACATTAGATAGGGTTAACAAATTATCCAATAATGATAGGACACAATTCGTAGTTAGAGAGGACCTTAAAGTAGACCCGGATGCAAGCTTCGATGCACTGTTTGCTTCGTCGGCAAATGCAATAAGCAATGGCTCGATTCCAAATTACAGACAAACGAAAGATAAACAGGCGACGGCCGATGTCACTGAACGTCGACTTAAAGATATAGACACGGCTGCAGAGCGATTAAGAGACTTCGAAAAGCAAAGTTCGATGTATTCCTTGTATGATCTCAAAAATGATTCTAGTCAAAATCAAAGAAACGATTCAATTTTATCGTCGTCGCTTAGCCACACGCCTGTTTCTATTTTAAAACGAAAATCAATTCAAGAAGATACCTCCGCCTCTCATCTCAACAGTCACGCCATAGCTTCTCCGCCAGTTACGTTCTCACCAAATGTAGTGGACCCTCTGCCCTCAAGGTCAGATAGTCGCCTGAAGCAAGGCATTTTGAAGAAAAGACGAAGTCTTGATGAATCCCAAGTATCGAGACAGAGGTCGTGCAGCCCCGAGGTGTCTTTCGCGGACGACGGATCATCAGACCTCAATAGACCCATACTTAAAAACCGTAGGTCGTCTCTGGAAGACGTCATCAGAACACAATCACCCGATGGTCAAATACAGGGTATACTAAAACGTAAGATGAGCAGAGAAGAAGAACATCTTCTAGAAGATAGCTCTCTGGGATCTCCAGAACCGCAAGGGATACTTAAGCGAAAGTCTAACTCTAGCTCGAGCAGTAGCACGGCCTCGTCGCACGTCTCTATAGCGCAGGCGGTGATACTGGCTGCCGCAGGAGGAGCCGAAATCGTCGACGACGACAAGGACGCTGTAAGACCTATATTGAAAAAGAAAAGCTTTTCTGAGGAAAGACCTTGTCCTGAAATTTTATTCAGCGATGGCCCTAAACCAATATTAAAAAAGAAGTCGCTAACCGAATGTGAGGATTACGACTTTGACCGACCTAAAAAACCTATTCTAAAATCTTCCATGAAAACTTCTAGCGAAGATGGCAATGCATCTAGCTTCGATCTGAGCGAAGACGACCGGAGCTCGAGAAGGCCATCGCTCTTGAAATCTCGAACTTCAGACTACTCGGGTTCGGAATGCGAGACTACAGTCAAGCCAATTTTAAAACAAAGATGTTCTAGTCTGACGAGGGAGCGGAGTCAGTCGCCCCGCCCACGTCTTTCATTCTGCGACAATGACAGCAATGTAACCGATTTCAGTACCGGCGCGTCCGCGGTGCTAGCTACTCCTTTGCAGCCACGAAATTACAATACTCCGCTCGGCGACGCAGATCAGGAATGTAACTCGAATTATCCAAGCGCGGTTTTGAGGAGACGGAATCAGCGGCCCCGGTCTACCAACAGATCCAAATCTTTGGCGTGCGAGTTCAACTCAGAGCTGCTATCAATCCTAAACAACAGGAGGCTGAAAGTGGAAGAAACATGCGAACGAGCCCCGCTGCCTTATTTTGGGGGGGAGAGGAACGAAATAAATGATGGACCCGAACACGTGGAATCGCCAAAAACATTTCCGTCGATAGCTGCGCGAATAAAAATATTGGAAAAGATTCAAACGAAAGAAAACGGCGGAATGTCTGAAAATTATCCTATCAAATCGAAACGAGATCGCGACCGATACAAGACGCAGCCAATAACGCTGGAAGAAATGCAGTCCGTTTCATCGAGCAGGTGAGTTTTACTTATGTTAATTTACATGTTTTTGTAAATTATATTTTTGTTTTAAATCTATTATTACCATTACATGTTGTTCTTAATTGGTGTTAATGTTCAAGATGATTGTGAGTGAAATGTTTTTGTTGGTTAGACAGTTTTCTGAGAACTCTTTCTTACTTTTTCGTTCTCCAGGAAGTTTGTGTTTGGATGGAATCTGCCTTTGTGAGAGGGGTTATTGTGCTTAGAATTCGGTAGTCCTACGCCTGTGCGAGTATATTTTGTGTCTGAAAAGTTGGCGCGTTGCCACTATTTTGATAGTCGAAAAGCACGCGTGTATTCAATTGTAAACATGACTTCGTGAGTTCTCAATTGTATTTAAAAATTTACGCTATACATTAAAAAAAGTCACAAAAATCCTGATTAACAACTTATTGTTATTAATAAGGAACAAAATGCCTGCAAACGATGCTTACAAACATGGCAGGCAGATAATAGGACGCCCTGTCGTACGATACGATCGGTGCTAGAGAACGGCCCGTAAGCTATGCTCCCCATACAAACGTAGTTTACTAATCATTTGGAAACCGCTATTCCAATTAAATTGATATTTAATATCTAATATTACGTAACAAGTATCTATGTCTGCAATTTTTTGTTTTTTTGAAAAATCCAAACCGAATGAAATGAAAGCAAAAAGAAAATCTTCGTACGAATTTTGTTTTGTCTGTGGTTTGACTCAGAATACATTTACCGGAAAAACAAAGACATGCAGACACAAATATTTGTAGTCTAATATTAGATACCAAATATCAAGTATGTTGGAACAGTGGTTTTCAAATGATTAGTAAACTACGTTTGTATGGGAGGCGAAATTTTCTGATGCTTACGGGCCGACCTTAACTACTTCTATGCTTCTTCAAAAAGCATCGTCCATATGGGATGAGTTAAGTATCAATTCACGTTTGGCCATATACATATCTGTATTATTATCTTTGTCAACAACAACCCAGCCCACTTTCCTTCTTGCCATCTACACCTCTAAAAGTTCGATTCAAAGTTTCTATTGTCTTCAAGTTTATAAATTATGTTCTTTAGACCAGGATGATTTATTTTGATGTAACTGCGCCAAATAAATAACTGTGTAAAAAGTACAACCCTTTACATCCGACCACGGCACGTACGCCGTGTCTGATGCGACCACTTTACCTAGAAGTTGTTTTTGCTGTTGTGGAAGCGTTGTTTTGATCACGGAGGACAGGAGTGTTCCCGTTCCTAGTTTCGGCACTTTCACGCAAATGTAATTTGTCCTATCGTTGCCGATGAAAGGCCCTTACTCTTCTCCATATCAACTCAATTTACCTTGACGTCAAAAACATGTTTGTTTTCATTTAACTTTTCTCCTGCATTGAAGCCACCCAAAAAGTTTAATTGTTAGTTAGTACTTTTGTAAGCAAGTGTGACTCGCTGTATCTGATCTAGCGGACTGTTCTGACATCATGTTTGCTTGAACGCAGATTGCTTTTAGTCATTCGGCCTTTAATTTTGGTCAGCCTACTCAAATCGACCATTGCGCCACAAGCGCCCGAATTATTTTCGGAGTTTTGATCGATTCTTTTCTGATGAGCCATGCTTATACTTATGTTACAACGTACGTGGGAATTTAAGGCGCTAGGACTAGCCAACTACTCGCGCCATACAAATGCACTTTTTAACAAATGTAATAATATGTAGTGAAACGCTTCAGCAAATCCAAATAGAACTCCAGACTGATAATGGATTGTTAATATATTTTTATTCCATCATTTATTTAAATAATAATAAAAATAAAAAAAGTTGATTTTTCTCATTAGAAATCTGAAAGTCATTCGATTTCTAGATATAAGCAATAACAGCATATATGCATAAACAAAAAATTCCATTTGCTTTTAGATTTCTACATTTAGTCAAAAAAGTTCGGAAATGGACACCGTTTCCGCAATGTATTTTGTATAGAAAAAGGAAACATACATTAACGAAAATCATTCGATTCCTAGACAAGGAATCATTTATTGTAAGGATGACACTTATAATCGTCAGACTTAGTTAGTTTACTTGGGGTGCCTCGTCTAACTTTGCGATTTGGCTAGTACCAGGCCCTTAACAGTTATAATCTGGTACTCACTGATGGATCGAGGTATCCCAACACGATGCCTAATCGAAAATATTTACCTCTTTTATTATTTAGGTATGCACTTTTTTTGTAGCAGTCCACTATTCTAATTCTTGCCTACCTGCTAGAATTATTTGTTTGTGTTTTCTTTTTTTTTTTGTAATTCTTTAATTTTCCCTCATTATTGTGAAATAATTTCGGTACTTAGGCGTAAATGAATAGACTATTAATATTCATAGTATTCCCGGTTAGCCTGCGCGTCTGGGAGTAGATGAAGTGCAAGTGGTTGCTTATCCGAAATATCTGTAACTTCGACACCCACCACGGAGTGACGAGTGCTTTGTTGACCGATTTGTGTATTTTGCGGTCAACGTTCTGAGGCGAGAGATATAGTTAGCTATATGGCAATTGTGAGTAAAGAAAATGCATTATTTTGTCGCAATATAGCGGAAACCATGATATACATGCCTACGAAATTAAGAAGGGCGTCATTGAGACGATCCTAGGTTGGTTATCTTATTAATTGAACCGTTTTTAGGGTGCTGTACTCAAAGGATGCCAACGGAACCCTATTACTAAGCCTCCGCTGTCCATCCGTCCGTCCATCCGTCTGTCTATCACAAGGGCTGTATCTCATTAACCGTAATACGTAGGCAGCTTAAATTTTCACACAGTATTTTTGCCGCTATAACAACCAATAGGTAAAATTAAAAGTTGGTAAAAAATTTAGGGCCGACTCGCACTTGGCCGGTTTTTTGGTAATAATTACTGGTTTAATTACTGGTTTTTATTTGGTAATAATTATTTCCGTGTTTGAGGTAAAACTTCTTTAGGCACGGTAAAGAAAATTGGCCTTGATCGGAAGGAAAAGTGAAACGCTTCCTTTAGAAACAGAGACCCACCTTATAGCCCCAAAGTCGCACCGCCCAACCTTAAGACGCTCAATCGTACTTCCATCGTTACTTTGTCCCACTTTTTATACGCGAGAATCCCACGCTTATTTGTAATAAAATATTTACCTCCGTTTTTTTTGGATCTACGAGTTGAGTACGGCTGGTGCGACTTACGAGGTGCGTAAGGTATTAGTCGTTGCGGGATGTATAGATGCATCTAGTCCCGTCGGCAATTCCAGAACTCGTCGTACGGAAATAGCTGGCGGTGCTTCCACACCAGCAGCTCCAGTCCCCGCTTTACTGGGTCACATTTGCTCTTCTATTTCTGGTGGCGGCACCAGTGCCGCCGTATGGACTCGTAAAGCTTGCGCGCTGATGGATGCATGGCCGGGCTGCATACATTGGCCGTTTCAGTCAGAATATCGCTTTGACACATGTGGGTCTGTGTGTGACATTTCGTCCCAGTTTCATTGGAATTCGAGTTCATCATGGTCACTGCGCTCCGATTATTTTATAATACTTTGAGCTTGATTCCGTTCAAATTGTTTTGATTGATTCTATCATTTGTTAGGTTTTAAAAAAATTTTTTTTACACCAAATAAAATATATGTATGTATATTGGGTAGGCAATTTAATTTTATAGTGGTTTTATCAACTAAAGCTACATTACTGCCTGCTTCAGTTATTTATAAAGTTTTGTTTTCCAAACCATTAACCAATTGTGACTTCTGGCCTTATTGCACAGTAAAAGGTAATGTAAATAGTCACACTATGTAAAATTAATGCAGTTTAAAGACCTGAGATGTATTCTTGCCAAGATATACGGTAGGTAGACCAGCTGTCTCGCGGCTTTCAGCTCTGACACTAAATATAACATCGATTGCCGAAGATGTCAAAGTTCTCCGGGGCCAATAAATCCCAGAGTGCATGATGCCTCACCGCCATAATTCAATATTAATAGAACAATCGCAACATTTAGCCGTCCCTCTCAGTCGTACACCGATGGCCTACATTTGCACGTTTCTTTTCTCATTTCGCAGCTTGGAGCCGGGCCAAACGAATTTCCAACCGTTCGGGCCCGTCGGCGTCGGTAGTTTTCCGAGTCGGCTCGCGGGCGCAGCCGCTCCCTGCGCGCGTTCCTTCGACCGGAGTGCCGAGTTCGGTGCGGAGTCCGCGTCGTCCGGCGAGGAGCCCTCGGCGGCGGCGGAGTCGGCGCGCATCCTGGACGCGCTGCAGAGCGACCTGGCGCTGGTGCTGGTGTCGCTGGACGCGGAGAGCCGCGCGCTCGACGAGCGCGAGAAGCGGGCCGAGGCGGACGCCTGGAGCCTCAACGTGTCCTGCGACAGCGGCGTCTACAACCGCGCCTCCTCGCGCGACTCGCCCTCCGGACCCAACTCCGGTACGTTCCTGACTCCACGCTTCCTCTTCTCCGCGGCGCGACTATTCAATCATCTTTATTTTTAAATGGTTTTTGTTGAGAGCGAACAATGTCACTTCTCGCTGTTCACATTTTTGTGACAATATCATTTTCCATCATGCATAATTATGTATGTTTTGCCGTTATGTGTAGCACGACATGGTTTCTCTATTTCCACAGGGAGACAAGTGTGTGGGTGGACTTCTACGTAGACGCTGTTTATTTGTTTATATTGCGTTTAGATAAATATAGCGTACTTTACTGTATCAGAGCATCCATTATTCTGAGTAAACTTTCAACAACCCGCCAATCTGTAGTATGTTAATATAATATTTCAAGGTCATGGAAAATAGTCCAATGCCTATGATGACTTCGTCCTCCGAAACGCAGTCTAATTGCGTTTTCTTGACAAATATTTACGTTTCGGCATACTGAGCACATGTGCGGAGAAAATAAATTTACGACTTGAATCTTTGACGAATTGTTGGCAATGTTCCGAGATTCGCATTTTTATGAGAAATCCTTTTCAATCGGAATGGTCGCCCTGAAAATGTCGACCACTGAAACTCCTTTGTAGCCAAAATGAATCTAAACAAAGACAGCTTCGGATCCGTCCTCTAGCGAGGCCACGACGACTTGCCAAAGCCGAAGCATCACTGAAACTACCGGTTGTATTTATAGCAACAGTGTTCGGCTTAAACCTCCCAACAAATTAATGCTAATTTGCTGGATGCTGTTTGCCGTTCCATGGACTCAGTGATCCAAAAATAAATATTGTGTGTGCTGATTATTGTTGCACATGATATGTTGCAACTTCCAAAAAAAAAAAATCTAATCGGGTCTTTTTCTGTTTCTAGTTTGGTTTAATGTAGGCTTTTTCATCTTTCCCTTCTTCTTTATTTATCTATTTCACATTTAAAAATCCTGCAGGTAAGATTACAAATTCAGCACCTTCAGAAATCCTACAGGTGAGATTACAAATTCATAACATTGGTGGCTTCATTAGAGTTACTGTACTTTCTTATTCACCGGCATCTTCATCTCATTTCAGGCGAAGAGTTGTTGCTAACGGAAAGCTTGGAGACGAAGGGGAGCCAAGCCAGCAGCTCGACGGACGGCCTGGAGTGGACGTCGCCGGCGGCGGAGGAGGTGGAGCTAGAGGGGATGGAGCGCGGAGAGGGGAGCGCCGCCGGCGGGGAGGGGCGGGGCGAGGTAGAGCAGGAGAACTGCAAGTTCCTGCCCGGCCTCGTGAAGAGCAACAGCGTAGTGGCGCGCGCCTCCATGTGGCAACAGATGCAGCAGCAGGCGAAGGGTACGTGTCCCCTTTCTTCCAAAATCTGTGGAGGGTTTTCCGTAGTGAAACCGGAAAACCCTTTTGTAGACAACCAACCCGGTTTGTAGACAACATGAGCTTTCAAGACACGTGAGGCATCTCGCAGCATAAACAAATTTAAATTGTTGACAAAACCGTCTGCTCTGGGTCTATGTGAAAATCACCTCATGGCACATAATAGTCCAATGCAATACAACGGAAAAGCAAATGAGGACTTTTGTTTATTTTCACAGTCATACAGAGCCAGAATACAGGCAACGTGATAACGGTGCAGGATTCAAAAAAGAAAGAGGACCGGTTTTCTGAAATAGTGTTTCTCTCAATTGCAGGTTTGCCGCGTCCGCTGATCCGTCACAGCCGCTCGAAGACCAAGGAACTGGGTTCCGCTGTGGACAGCGTCAATGACGCGCCGTCGGCTCAGGCGGTGGCGCCGTCGGAGATGTCGTGGGGCGAGGCAACTCACCAGTCCGAAGAGATGGAATCACCATCCAAACTGCAGGCGAGCCGAAGCCTCGATAGGGACGATGAAGGTAACGCCAACACTCCATTTCTTCGATGGTTATGTGTAGTCCTATGGAAGGAATGGTTATTTTGATAGAGAGTTTGTTTATACTATTCGAGGTTACCGTTTGCAGCACTTCTGTTGCAAACTTTACAAGCAAATTTTACTTTTAGTAGGTCTCGCATGCTTATGTTGGAACTTTCTAGCGAAGTCGCAGTTGGTGTCTTTATTTATTGTCCGCTTCCTTGTTTCTTTTTGTTTGCATGTGGTATCGTCGCGACCGCGTTCGGTCCGGCGGCTCTTGTCCTTGGGCGACCACCGGCCGCGTATCGCACTCGTATGTAAATATGCACCAATAACGGTGGCGGGGTCCGCCAGCCAAGCTCGACGAGGACGACCCGGCGAAGATGTCGCTCGCGGAGAAGATGCGGATGTTCAACACGCGCCTCAACTACAAGCCGCCGTGCGCGGGCGGGCGGGGCGCGGCGGGGAGGCGGGAGGAGCGAGCCAAGCGGCTGCGCACGATGCCCGTGCTGGCGAGCGACGTTGCCGCCGCGCAGGCTGCGCGCGCGCAGGAGGAGCGCCTCTCCAAGTCGTGCACGGTCGAGGACGTGCCGCGCGACGCCGACTTCCAGCGCAAGATGGCACTGTTCCGGTCGGCGAGCCTCCGCAACACCTCGCTCAAGTACCTTATGGAGCAGAGCGAAAAGAATAAGTGCTTAGGTTTGAGTGTTGCCTTCTTGCAGGTTCTTTTTATGTTGGTGTTGGACTAAACGTAGTGCATCGGTATTTTTTCATAGGCTCTGGTGTTCGTAACTGGTTTTCTAGGAATCGTTTTGCTAACCTCTGCATGATTGCGTTGGAGTATTGTTTGAGAATAGATTGTAGTTATTGTATTCGCATTTTTATTAGTTTATTGCTATTATATTTATTATTTTCTAACATTATGAAGTTTAACATCAATAATTTATCTTATTTTAAAAGCTAAGAAATCATACGTGGTCATTATCATCCCATTATGGTACAAGCATTCTATAAACATGACAAGTAAATTTAGGATTATTTTACAATTTATCCAAAACCCACAATAATTTCCTGGCACTTTTTAGGGTTCGGTACCCGAAGGGTGAAAACGGAACCCTATTACTAGGCCTCCGCTGTCCGTCCGTCCGTCCGTCCGTCCGTCCGTCACAGGGCTGTATCTCATCAACCGTAATAGATAGGGAGCTGAATTTTTCGCAGAGTGTGTATTTATTTTGCCGCTATAACAACAAATAGGTAAAATAAAAAAATAATAAAAATTAAAGGGGTGCCCCATACAAAAAACCTTACTTTTTTGTGTTAAATTATTATTATTATTATTTGGTTTATAACACTAGCAGCTATAAGCTGATGCGTGCCTTATTGCAAAACTTTTACGATGGTACGGAACCCTTCGTGTGCGAGTCCAACTCGCACTTGGCCGGTTTTTATCCTCTGTGTTTATCTACTCGTAAGTTAAAATACTGTCATGAGCTAATCTTGAAATTTTAATTAAATTTAAAGGATTTTTACTGTAGTTACTGAGGAGGAGTAAACGAGATTATTTTCAATATTCCATTTCAAAGTAATCACCTCTATTCTATGGGATTGGAGACATCATTGCTCATATTTTATATCCGTTGCTGATGTATTTGAGGGCATGTTTATGAAGTAATCTGGAACTGGATGGCTAATATCACAAAACACGTACGTGGAATCCGAACCACGATCTACAAATCCCTTAGTCCCCTTTTACGACATGCACGGGAAGAAGCTCAATGGGATCACTTGTATTATTTTTGAGTGCCAGAACGCACACTGCACAAGTATTCATCTTCGTTTAGTATTTAAGTTTACGGTAGGTACGCTCCCCATCTCAGACAGCTTGTAGAGTTTTAAATCCATTCATTCCGATTTTTCGAAATTCGAAAATGAAAAAAAATACTATTTAATCTCTTTTCAAACATTGACATTTTCTTCTATTAAAACATGAACATTATAACAAAACTAGTTTCATAACTATAACTTTGTATGGAGAGGTGTCATCACACTCTGGGAAGTGTATGTTTGTTTTATAAATGGTTTATTTAACTACTGGTTTTATTTTATTGGCAGTGTCATAACAGCATGGATATGTTGACCGCTTGGTAATAAACAGATAAAAACGCTAATACATATTGAGTATTGGTACTACAGAAGAGTACTTTGCCTACCTGTATCACTATGGCTATGGTCCGAATTGCGCTGAAACGCTGACAGCGTGAATACAGCTGGTCCGAAACGCGCTTACAGTGCTCACAAATGCAAGATTTTGAGGTATGACGTCACGATGACGTCATCGTTCAAGTGCTTACAGTGCTCAGGGCAAAACCGTGAGCGCTGTCAGCGGTAGCCATAGATCGCGTGGCAAATATTATTTTGATACTTTTTTTTTTTTCACACCTTCTGTCATGGTATTAGCCCAACACACCACATGGGAACTAGGAGCCATGCCAGGACCTTCCTTATATTGCTCGGCTACATTGAACTGGATGGAAAACACGGACAATTTTCATTGCCGCTTCGACCATCGTTCATTCAATGCGATGGTACCAACCCGGGCGGGATTAACCCTGCCATCTAGTAAGTAAGGAAGGGGACCTACAGTTTAACGTGGAATCCGAACCACGGCCAGCCTCTCTCAACGGTCTAATGGTAACCCATCCAAGACCAGACCGGACCCAGCGTTGCTTAACTTCGGAGAGCGATCGCCGAAGTGTCGCGCCACTGGGCCACTGAGGCTGACAGACTGCAAGAATATAAATTAAACGTGTCACCGCTTTCGCTCGCCCTTTAGCTGCTGTAACTACGTAACCGTGTGCAATACTGCAGAAATGCGCGCTCTCTCCATTGTCCTTCTACTACTGTTTCTCCTGTTTGCCAAATTCTATTTCTATCAACATTTCAAAATCACCTTCATCATTACTCTAATTGTCACATAATGTTAGTAAATAGTTATCTGCTTGCAAATGGTTCATTGTTGAACATTAAATACTCTTTTTTGTTGAAGAAACTTCAAACAATATTTGGAGGTTATTTTGTGAGCACCGTTAGCGCGCTCACAATCGGTCCGATTTGATATCGCAAATATTGCAGTATTTGTGAATACTGATTCGGACCAGGTGTTTGCACGAATAATTTTGTGAGCACTGTCAACCCAATTCGGACCAAGGGGTATGTAGACTCAAGATTAATAAATTCTATGCAGAATATTAATGATTCAATAGACTTAACGGGATTTTATGAGAACCTATTGTAATTTTGAAGACAAATAAGCAAATTTTCCTTCCAATTTTTGTTCTAATTCACCAAAATTTAAAAACAAATTTTTTTTAAATTAAAAATTCAGACTATTATTTTCACCTCTATACTGATCCTCTGCAGTTGTGTGAAGATATGCAGTACGTAGAATCGACAAGAGTAAATAATGACTTATGGCACCGACCGATGGAATATATTTGATACATCATATTATTCTGCATAAAGAGGCCTACGCAAGTTGGGCCAACCTACGAAAATAGGTTCTCAATTTCTTAGACGCTGCGAAGTTCGGCCACCACGCGCCATGGGGGGTACGCAACTCAGTCGCTAATGGGTAATGGTGGCGACAGAGCGACGCGTTATCCTAGTTGCGTGGCGACGGTGCATACCGAAGAAGTAGAACACATCTTTAGAGGTTGGCCCAATATGTGTAGGCCTCTTAAGGTGGGCCCGTAAGCTTCGAAAAATACGCTCACCATACAAATGAAGTTTACTAATCATTTGAACACCACTGTTACAATTTACTTCATATTTGGTATATAATATCAGGCAATCTGTGTCTGCATGTTTTTGTTTTTTCAATGAATGTATTCTGGGCCGAACCACACAGAAAACTTAATATGTATGAAACATTTACTTTTGTTTTCATTTGATTCCGTTTAGATTTTTCAAAAAAAGAAAAAGAATATCAATTCAATTGCAACAGTGGTTTTCCAATGATTGATATAGGGAGCATAGCTTATGGGCCTCTTAAGAAAGCAAGATGGAGTCTGGTGTGTCAACGTGTTGTGTTACGTAGCAGGTGCCGCGGCGGGTGCGGGCGCGGAGGGTGCGGAGGGTGCGGAGGGCGCGGGGGAGGGAGCGACGCGAGCGCAGCGCATGATCACGCCGGAGGTGCGCGGCATACTGAAGAGCGGCGCCACGGCCGTGCCTCGCGCGCGGCCCATCGCCAAGGGAGACAGCTCCGAGGTGGGTTACCCTTTTAGGGCTCCGTACCAAATGCAAAAACGGAACCTTTGCAATTTCTTCTGGTCCGCCCATCCGTATGTCACAGCTATGTTACTCGGTAGAATTGGCAAAATTTTAATGGGTCATAGCTCTGGGGGAAATCCCCGCCCTGTTCATCAACTATTTTCACTCTATTTCTGAGGTGAGCACATTTAGTCGCGAATGGAAGCTGTTCCATGGTTTGGACTGGACGTACAACTGTCGGTGCTCTTCCCCTGCTGGGTGATTAAGTCCACTTGGATCACTATTATCAAATTAACGCAATTAACACATTAATACAAAATCCTCCATATTTTCCATCCAGTTCAATGAAGCCGTCCGTACTCATAATGTTTTTATCTTTTTTTTGTCATCAGTTTTTTTATCTTATCACAAGGTTTTAGTATGTTACCTATTTCCTACGGGAATGCAATATCCTCAGCTAATATCACGACAGCGGGTGTAGGTTCATCCATGTCCACTTACATGAAAAAATAGATGAAACACATAACCGTGTGAGGTATCATTAGATAGATCGTAAAAATGGTATAGTGTACAGGTTTTTATGAGTTTTTAATGCATTGTTGAGATATGCACTTCTGTATTCGTAAAGATTGTTGATTTTTTTCAAATAATGCGGAGGAATGTTGTTAAAAAAATAAATTGATTTTAACATATAAAAACCACTTTCAACGAAAATTGGTTCTCCTTCATTAATGTACCATGTAATGTAATGTAATGTCATTTTTGTTAATGAACTCTATTTACTTATTATTTCGTTATTCAGATTAAATATACGTGTAACGGAAAGGAGAGCCGTTACTTCGAAATCAATATTTAAATATTTGATAATAAATATTGTTGTGATTGCAATGTCTAATAAAATAACAGAATCCTTTTTTTCCCCAAAACATCATTCTCTTTAGATATTAAATCTTTCCGCCTACGTCGAACAAAATAATTGAGGAATGTGAAGAAAGTTAAATGGATCATACAGTATTGCTTAACTTCATAATCGAAACCTGTCAACAGTTGAAGTAAAGTTTGTACTTATTTTAGATTCCTAGTTCTGAAAGTGACGTTATATAATGTTTTTCAATATTCGTAAACAAAAATTATTATTAATATTTTATAGTCTGCTATGCATGGACATTTTGTAACACTCAGAAAATACATTAAAATATTCCATAGAAAATTTGTCTTTCAGTTACGATATTGTTATTGCACTATACTTACTTTTGTAAATTGTTTTTCTGTGGCGTAAAGAATTTTCAATCAATTCAATCAGTCAATTTTATTTTTTCAGGGCCTGGAGGATGAAGGAATAAACAGCTCATCGGAAGAAGACTCCGCCTCCGCCTCCAGCGTCTCTTCGTCGGAGAAGAGCTGCTCGTCGAGCGACGACGAGCTGCCGGCGCCGCCCAAGCGCTCCCCCCCCAAGTCCTCCCCTCCCAAGTCCTCTCCCCCCAAGTCCTCCCCGCCCAAGCGCTCTCCCCCCAAGTCGTTCCTGCACAAACTCGCGGCCTCCAAGACCGACTCGGACCTGCTGCCGTCCCCGCGCGCGCCGCTCGCCGGCAAGGTCATGCTGCCGTGCCTCAACGAGATGCGGGACCGCCTCAACCGGGCCGATCCCGAGCGACTCGGCAAAATCAGCCGGCTGCAGCCTACCGAGAAGGAGAATCTGGAGAGCGCTCAGAGTCGCCTCCTCAACAGTCGGCCCGTGAGGAAGCTCGACGAGCCGATCCAGCTGGGCAAGCTGCGCAGGCCGGAGCGGCTCCCGGCTCCGCCCCCGCCGCCTCCGCCGCCGCCGCTCGCCACCGCACCCGCCGCCGGAGCAGCGGAAGCGCAGAAGCGTTTCTCGGGACAGTTCGACGAGAGACGAGCGAAGCGGACGCCGGAGGAGATCATGGCGGCCGTGCAGAAGTACATTCCGCAGGTGAGTCTCGTATTTTTTGAGATCGGAGTTCCACTTGCATGCTGAGATGATTTTTACTTATTAAAACTTGATATGCTGAAAAGCTTCAAAATCACTGCGCCCCGTTGTGACTGTACCTCTTAATATTTCTGCCTGCAACCAATTCCACACTTTTGATAAAGGTATCTTTGAAGGGGATATTGAGAGATATTCCATTTGGGCCCTATCAGCAAGCTTCGGGCAAAATAGTCAAGTTTATTTTAAATGGTCACCAGGGCTGTAGATTTGCAGTAGATACTCGGTCAAAGTTTTTCCTCCACCAAATTACAACCTGCGGGCCTTCAGATATGGTATGAAAAGAGCCTGGCCGGCCAGCATGGTTGTCGCAGCCGACAAGTAATGGTTAGAGAAACCCATGGGCCTTGTCGTGCACCTCATAGGTGAAGGCAATCTGTACGTCTTATGCCGTGCTCTACGAATAAAAAGTTGCTCAGGAAGTGCCAATACACATTTATAGTTTACTGGATGAGTTTCTTCCCTGTTGCCTCGAAAATCAACCATTTTTCGGTTTGCATATCAATTATTATAACCTCAGCAATACAAAAAATCGGGAACCATCTATGGGTAAACTCATGGTGTAGGGGCTAGAGTACTTGCCTTTCATGTGAGAGGTTATGGGTTCAAATCCTCGCCCCGGTGATGCACGACTTTCTTTCTCTTTCTGAGTTCGATGCGTGCATTTAGTTACTAATGCCACCGCATTGAATGAAACTATAGTTGAAACGACAATGAAAACATCGTCTGTGTTTTCCATCTAATTCAGTGTAGCCATGTTCATAAAGGGAAAGTCCTGGAATGGCACCTAATTGAATGGAAAACGCAGACAGATTTACATTCAATTAGGTGCCATTCCAGGATTTGCTTCAGCCACCACCACCTATTTAGTAAGTAACCTACTAATCCGAATCACGAAGGACCAATCCTAACAGAAAAAGCAAGTTTGGAGTCGAAAAATGGGATAATTCGACTGATCTCTAATACTACTTTTCCTTTTAAGTTGAAAATCTCGACAAATTAAAATGTTACCCTACTTGTACGGGAAGTAATGCGTTGGGACCTCTTGTATTAGTATTTATGTGCGGAACCGACACAGCATGGTGAGTGGTTTGTCATTTGTCAGGTGAGCAAGTCGGCGTCGGTGGCGGCGGTGAACTCGCGGCTGATGTCGGAGCGGTGGGGCGGCGGCGCTGGCGGGGGTGCGGCGGGAGGGAGGCGCGCTGGCGGCGGCGGCGGCGACTCCGGCAGCGACGGCGAGAGCAGCGGCGGCCGCGAGGTGCGCCACATCAACACGCGCCGGCCCAAGCACAGGTGAGCCATTTTCGGATTCATTTGTTTGTTGTACAAGCAATGCTAATGAGAAAAGTAATAACACGCATGCCTTAAGAGGCAATTGAGGTATTTGACGTCCGTTGTTCGGATTCCACGTAAAACTATAGGTCCTACTTACCTACATCCGTATACTTACTAGCTGCTAGTGTCAACCCGCCTGGGTTGGTACCGAAGCATGAACGGTGGCCGAAGCTCAATTTTCCATCCAGTTCAATGTAGACGTCCAATATAAGCAAGGCCCATGGTATGGCGTCTACACAGTTCCCATAAGGTGTTTGGGGCTGGAATTTTAACAGTAGAAGTGGTGGTGTAAAGCCATCCCTGTCCAGCTGCTTAAATGAAAGAAAAATTGAAAATAATCATCTTTTTCTTTGTTCTTTGTGTGTGTGCTAGAAATATAAAGCAAGGATATGTGGGACATAATGCAAGTTTCTGAAACTGGCCACTTATAATGAAAGAAAAACCAATTTCGAATTTTTAAAATAGAATATATTACTTTTTAATTTGCCATACTTTAATTTATCTTTTTATCGTGGTATCGATATGGTTGATGATGGTTTATGTCGGTGGTTACTCGAGAAAAAAATTGCTCTATGATCGCTGTGGCTTAAGTCCATTAAAGAATTGCTAGACTTCAATTGGTGATGGTGTCCCATTTTGTAGATCTGTGAACGCTGGGTTCAGTGACTTTGGACGTGGACGTAATCATCTCCATGACGATGTACATGAAGGTCGACCAGCGACTGCGTTTTTTGAATCTTTTATTGATTTTGTACAACAACTAATTGAGCCTGCTAAAAAAATACTTGGCAGCAGATTAGTACTGTATTAGGCTTTGAATTCAGTTAAGTGCAAAATATTTACATGGGTATCTGAAGATTTTTTTTTTTTTTATGTGACTGGACATGGATGGCTAATACCACAAGTTCTGTCATGGTATTAGCCCAACACACCACATGGGAACTAGGTGCCATGCCAGGACCTTCCTTATATTGCACGGCTACATTGAACTGGATGGAAAACACGGACAATTTTCATTGCCGCTTCGACCATCGTTCATCCAATGCGATGGTACCAACCCGGGCGGGATAAACCCTACCACCTAGTAAGTAAGGAAGGGGACCTACAGCTTAACGTGGAATCCGAACCACGGCCAGCCTCTCTCAACGGTCTAATGGTCACCCATCCAAGACCAGACCGGACCCAGCGTTGCTTAACTTCGGAGAGCGATCGCCGAAGTCTCGCGCCACTGGGCCACTGAGGCATACGGAAGCTATGCGCTCAATGGCTAATGATTTGACGGAAGACCAGAAAGTGGTGCATTAAAATGATAACAAAGTTTCATAGAGAGCAATTGTTGGCAGCATATAATATCGTGACAGGTGACGAAACCTGGGTTTATTGCTTTGAAACTGAAAGAACAAGCCAATCTGCAAAATGGCTCTTTCCTTTTGAGTAATTTGACTATGAAAATTAAGAAAAGTCAAAGTACTGGTAAGAAAATGATTGCTTCTTTTTCGGCAAATCCGGACATTACGCCACAGTGTCGCTTTAAGACAAAAGGGCAGTGACTGCAGGTAAGTAAACAGTTGCTGGCCAAGAGTGCTGTAAAAAATCAAAAGCGTCCTTGGAGCAAGTTGTCCTTCACCGTCATAACGCATCCGCACATTCAGCTAAGGTATTTAGGTGTAAGCATGGAACAATTGATCCGATTTGCAGACTGATGGATAACATTAATCAATCATTTGAAAGCAAACAATATTGTTCTGCTGCTTTCTTGGATATCTCGCAGGCCTTTGATAGAGTGTGGTATGACGGAATCCTATGCAAGCTTGAGACTAACCTCTTAGCTAACTACCTTTATAACCTCGTGTCCTATTTGATTGAGCGCTACTTTATTGTCAAATATGGCGAGGAAGTGATAACTTTGCACCCAATAACGGCGGTCCCCCAAGGTGGGGGGGGAAGTGTCCTAGGACCCATACTATACTTGCTATACACTGCTGATATACCTGCAAACAAATGTTTAACCACACGCACTTTCGCAGCCGACACAGCTCGTTGGCATCAGATGAAAACCCCTTAAAGGCCTTTCTTATCTTACAGAGCAGCCTTAGGGAAATCTCAGTCTGGCTCAAAAACTGGAGGATAAAGGACAAGGAGACCAAATCTGTCTTTTCCTATGAGAAAAGAGGCGTCCTGTCACACTAAACGGTCCGCAGATACCTTAAAGTCACCATGTAAAGTACCTGGGTCTCTACTGGGTCCGAAGACTCACCTGGAAGAAACACATTTTCCCAAAAAGATTGCAGCTTGGCTTGCAACTCCGCAAAATGTAATGAACAGGAATTTACAATTAAGCCTTGATAATAAAGCACTTTTGTACAAAACCATTATCAAACTAAACTAGACATGCGGCATCCAGCTGTGGGGACTAGCTTCACACTCAAATCGAACTAGAGTCGAAATGAACTAGAGGTTTCAGAATAAGATGCTTAGAATTAGAATTAGAAACCCTTTACAATGACCTTGGCATATTGAATGCAAAGGAAAAATATCAATGTCTACAGAAAGCTATCAAGCAAGGATTAAAATGTATCCAAACCAACTCGTATTCCCCAGGACAACCTGATAAACACATAATGCACAAATGTGCAGCTGAATAAAACAAGATGCTTCACTGGATGCATACCTGACAAGACAGCCTCACTCTACAAACATTTTACTGAATTTCCTATTTTTGTGACAGCTCGTAAAAATAATGGATTTAGAAAAAAATAATAATGTAGAACTGATGAGACATCCGCTATATAGCCCGGACCTTGCTGTCAACATCTTTATAACTAAAATGCAAGACAAAAAATAATCTCACTTATTTTTGTCTTTCTTATCTTGCTCTCAAGTTTACGTATGTATGGATAAGCCTTTATATTAACAAATGTATAAGTACATGAATTCAATAATGTTAATCCGCAATAAGGTAAAATCTACTTACATGAATAAACACTACAATTTAGTTGAAATATTGACCGTCTTAAGTGTAAATGTTTGTACATTTACTTAGGTCCGTGAGTGATTTCCAACAAAACTCGTTTGAATGGCAGCGCTAGTTGTCAAAATATTTGAATGAAACCTACATGAAACCCTATTGCTAAGCCTCCGCTGTCTGTCCGTCCGTCTGTCACGGGGCTGTATCTCATGAACCGTAATAGGTAGGCGGCTGAAATTTTCACAGGGTGTGTATTTATTTTGCCGCGAAAAAAAACAAGTAGGTAAAATTTCAAAATAGAACAAATTAAAGGAGGCGCGTGGCGAAAAAACGTGTTTTTTTTGTTAAATCTTGTACGATGGTACGGAATCCTTCGTGTGTGAGTCCGACTCGCACTTGGCCGGTTTTTAACTAGAACATTGATGATGTGCTAGTTAGGGCATTAGGTAATAATGGTATCATGTTACAATCATCCTTTTCGTTTAGGATTTCCCTATGGTTCTAACTAAAACCATAGATAAAAAGGAAGGAGATATGCCATCCAGCGCGCCTACTATGGGACCCGCTTTTTTAATTTTTAAAAACTCTACAATTCATTCACTTTTTGGTAAAACTTTTAATTTAATCTGCTAGACATCCAGGAATCCAAACGATTCCTCTTAAGCATATGTAATGATCTGTGTTGCTTCATCTAGTGTAAATATTTATGTGTTACATTATGTGTTTTCGAGGGAAGCGTAGTGGAGGCAGGCGTAGCTTAATTTTAATTTATAATATTTTATTAATGTGTCATTGTAACCTGTTCTCTGTTCTTCTCCAAATAAATAAATACATAAACTATAAGCCCAACTTAAACGTACATGCCACATGCAAATATCGTCGTAGACATATTGGATGGTTTGTTGTGGGTGGGATAGACATTTTTAGAGCAAGTCACGCGCGATGGCGATGTTTCGACTGTGTGGTATGCCGGGGACGCGATATAGACCGCAGGCCACTTCTCCTTCATTTCTCTTTGGTGGTTGTAACATTAATCATGTTGTAATTTTTAATCAGTAAATTTTTTTCCATAATTTCATTCTTAGGCTGAGATAAATAGTCGTAACAAAAACTAAGACTAACGAAAAGTAGTACTTTGTGACGTCAATTTGCATTACTTTGAGATTTCGTCCATACAAAATGTGTCAAAGTGACGTCACAAAGTAAGACTTTTCGTTAGTCTTAGTTTCTGTTACGACTATTTATCTCAGCCTTAGACCTTTTGACTATATATGCACTAAAGATATACGCTTCCTTGCACAAAATGCGTGCATCAATTCCAAAGCACAATCACAGGAGTTGTTTGGAGTTCAATCAGTAAAACCCGCCTTTCTATGTAAATAGAGATACCTATATCAAAATATATCCCTTGGATTATTTCCGTCTGGCCTGGCCCCACTCTGGGGGTGTTTTTAGTCTGGCGTCGGCGGTGAATATTGTTTGGCGGTTGCAATAAATCTCAAGAGTACGGCGCGGCGTCGACTAGCGCGGTGCATGTGAGTTATGGCACAAGTCGGATAGGGGTGTGTGACCCTCCCTGGCCGAAGCGAGCAATTTGTGGTCACCTTGTGACAATTATTTTATTATTTTTTGTTTTTCCATGAAATTTCCTGTGTTTGCACATCCGGTATCTATAGAAGTTCTGTTGCTAAAATTCACTAATAATAATAATAATAATTTCTTAATTCTAGCTGTAGCCGGAAAATTAAATCATTTTTCAAATGTATAGAGAAATTGAAGAGAGCAGTAGGCGAACTAACATTTGTGAGTCCGAGTTTGATTTGACAGCTTACTCACCGTTGCCGTAAATACGTCGACGTTGCCGTTTAAGCTGACTCCGCGTTTTCAACAAATCGGAAGATGGAGTTTGACTTTGACAGCTTGAAGAAGTAAAACCACAGCATGCATTTTATAGCCAAATTATTGAGAAAGGTCATAGGCTATTTGACATCACGCCACGACTCTTAGGAGCCGAGCAAAAAGAAACAAATGTCAGAAATAACGCTAAGCCAAAACGAAGACTTAGGCCCGGTTGCACGTACCGTCGTGCACGTCAACATCACCTTCAACGTATGATTAAAGACTGATCAGTCAAAATTTGCATTGCACAAAACTTAAACATATGATAGCTGATGTTAACCGCTAATCGTAAACACTCCGCACCCATTGATCAACGTCAAAATCACGATCACATAATAATTCAAAGTATCAAAAGTTACTATTTTTATATTATTGTAGTCTTATTGGACCTTAAATAATAGGCAAACGTCGCCATTAATGGAATGCAATGCTTTGTTTTTCATAATTATTAGCCTGGCACTCGGTTCCACAGATTAAAAATTTCGGCGCCAAATCTATGTAATCTGTGGTGCTACCAACAGCTGATAGCAAGCCGACATATTGGGCGCTAGTAGCGCCACCCCGCGGCTCGAAGAGCAACTGTTTTGTTTGTTAGTACGAATGGTTCACGCTAGATGGTGCTTCAATTGTGCCTGTCCCTTTCTGTTTATGTACTGTGGGAGAAGGGCAGTACTATGTCAGCTCAGGCGGTGCTAAGAGTTGCCATACAGCAAACATTTTTGCCGATTGTTTCGAGGGACTATTTGTGGTCTGACTCCTGGCAAGCTAACTTTGACGAAAATATGTTACGTGCAACGCAATTTCATATGATGGGCGATTAGCCGTCACATCATCGTCAAATGTAATCATTAACGGATAACATTTTACGAAGCGTCGTGCACTCCGGCCTTAAACCTCCTGTTAGACTTTATTCGATTGTACCTAAGCATTTATTGTTACTCAAATGTGTGTAGGTGAAAATTTTCGTGCACATTAGCCTACCACTTATTTTAGCCTTTGGGCCAGTTTATGTGGTAGAGAACATTGAATGTTAACAACTCTAAGAATAAATAAATAAATAAGTCAAACCTCTCCTCCAAACACGGAAGAAATCGAGATAGATGATCTGATTTTTTTTAATTAGAATTCTATGAAAATTACACCAAACTGGGCCTAGTTTGGGAATGTAGAGTGAGGCACTGTGGATGCAGCTCCCGACCCCCCTTTCCAACTTCCCCTATCCAATTATTCAACTTCCTGTTATAATCAAACTAGGTTCGTTATTCCCTTGTTCACTATAACCTAGACATTCAGTGCGATAGGTATCGTCTAACGTCTGCGACTGCCTTGCTCGTTGAGTTTTTTCTAGCAGCCCGCACAGCTCGCTATAGTTTCGACACCTTAGCCCACTTATTTCAGCGCTAAATCAGCTCAGGTTCCATCACGTAGGTATTGCGTTATTGTTGCTGTTCGGACCGTCGAAAATATGGCAAGGTCGATAACGTAAGTGAGGAAACGATTTCTACCTAATTGTAGCTTAAACATCCATGTAATCACAGTGTGGTCGGTTGCTCGCTAGTGCCGAATCGTTCGTTTTTTAGGGTTCCGTACCCAAAGGGTGAAAACGGAACCCTATTACTAAGCCTCCGCTGTCCGTCCGTCCGTCCGTCCGTCTGTCCGTCTGTCACAGGGCTGTATCTCAGTAACCGTAACAGGTAGACAGCTGAAATTTTCACAGAGTGTGTATTTATTTTGCCGCTATAACAACAAATAGGTAAGATTAAAAAATAATTGAAATTAAAGGGGGCTCCCATACAAAAACGGGTTTTTTTTGTTTTTTTTTTCTACGATGGTACGGAACCCTTCGTGTGCGAGTCCGACTCGCACTTGGCCGGTTTTTTATGTCTCCGCATTCGTGCCGCTTTATGTGCCAACAAAAAGACTCGCTAAGTACATTGGGTGTGGACCAATTTAATGGCCGATTTAAAATATCGTCCATGAAATGTTTGAGTAATTTAATCATACAGATTTCATTCCATTTTGTTTCAATTACCGATTCGTTTTGGAAGAATACCTATATCTAATAATACATCTTGAATGAATGAATGAATACATTCTTTATTGTGCAATAGAAAACAAATACAATTACAAAAATATTCGAAACAACAACACAATTGCACAAAGGCGGACTTATCACTAGGGGTGATTTCTTCCAGTCAACCTTTGGGGTGATGAGGAGAGATAATCTAAAATATCTGTAGGTAGGTACACAATAGCAATTTGGAAAGGAAAAAAATAAAGCAAATAAAATGAAATAAAAATATACAATACATACAGGATAAACATACATAAACCATAATTTACATAACAATACAAACATACTTGGCATCGGTCAATATCCCCAGTATCCTGGAACCGCCGGGAATCTTTAGGGACGACGGTAAGAGGCCCGACGGAATGAGTCTCCTGCCGTGGAAGCAAGGCAAGGCCCTCATTTGGGACGCGACCTGCGTGGACACCCTCGCTCCGAGCCACATACAGGGTTGAGTAGAGAGGCAGGTTTTGCGGCCGCAAAGGCCGAAAGTCATTAACATCGCAAGTATAGTAATTGCTCGGCGAACTATGAACTTTCGGTCTTTGCGGTTGAGACACTTGGCCCTTGGAACGAGGACGCAGTCGCGCTTTCTACCAACATCGAAAAACTTTTGATAGAAGCTTCGGGCGAGCTTCGAGCAGGAGCGTTCTTTAAGCAGCACATAAGCCAGGGGATACAGCGGGGAAACGCTGCCTCCGTTATGGGGACAATGTCATCGGTCCCCATGGAAGAATATTTTAATTTGTGATTATGATTTTAATTTTTAGTTTCTTAACATTTTATCTAATAAATTTTCATTCTACCTTAAAAAAATACTTTGAATTAAATAAACTAATATAAATAATACAATATACTAATATATATATTGTATATCCACAATTTAGGACCAAATTAAAACAAAGATAATACCTATTTCTTTGATGATAATAAAAAAAATAAAAGAAAAGATGTACAGGGGTGAAAGTATCAGTAATCTTCAGCAGCCCTCTTAATAAGGTTCGACGAAAAAAACTGGGTGAAGAAATACATTTAAAACATCAAGTTTGTAGAGCAAATGTATCTGCGCAGAACATGCTCCGCGTTTGTAGTTACATTTAAAATATTTAATTACCATAAATTTTAATAACCTTTGTAATGTTTTTGAGCTCTACTTTTACTTGTTTATTTACTAAGGTTGTTACACTTGCGGCGGTACAATGCATATTTTTTCTGAATATTGGAAAGCCATAGGAAACCGGGCTTTCGAAATGTCATCCAAAAGTACAGTAAAAATATTTGTTCACTTTTACAATATTTCTTACCTTCACATGACTCGTTGGGGAAACAACTCTACTGCTAACAATATAGGTGTCGATTGAAAGATAAAATCTAAAATTTAAAGACTATTATCCAATTCGCGACGCTATGAAAGTGCCCAATCATTGTGAACCGCTCTCAGCTCACCGCCAATACTTAACAGTTCTTGCGCAATCTGCTTCGGTTCTCATCGCAACTGTGTAAGTGTATCTATCTGGTCTGTCATTTTGGTACAGTCCGTAGGCGTTTCTTACATATAATTGGAATTATTGAAACCCGTGTGTGTATGCTGTAATGCTGAAACGCGGATTTTTTCATCTCTGCCCTCCTTATTAAAAAGGCGGTAACTACATATAGGCCTCATATGCAGTTACAACCTTTTTAATAAGGAGGGCATATCTCCGCCCGCAGTTACAATTTTCTTGGACTCGACAAAAAAAAAATGCGCCCGAAATGAGATTCGCTGTCGCCAATAGTCTAAAACTCAACGTCATGTTATTCGAAAACATATTCGAATTTCGAATATTTGAATCTTTTACATTTGAAAAACTTGTATTCCCTGTTATTTAGATACCAAATATCTAGTAAATTGAAATAGTCTTTTCAAATTATTATTAAACTGGGTTTATTTTGGGAACTAGGCTCAAACTTCCTAAAACGTGCTTTGCACAGTGACATCTGGGGGTTTACGATGGTAAATTAACTCTACGGGTGAACAGGCAAGTGAGTTATTAAATCTGACGTTTGGTTACATTTCACATCATGTTAACTGTGAAACGGTGTGAAACATGGTACGAAATGCAAATAAACGTCCGATTTATTCATTCATCGTCTTCACCACACGAACTCCCATGATATGTGTCATACCTATGTTACATGAATAATTTATATTTATCTATCAGCAAAATTTTCAAACTGTGAAACTTTATAATTGGCTAAACAATTTGATAAATACCTGTAATTGTTGCAACCATAAATAGCTGTCAAGTTTCTATAATAAATACATAAATTTAAACACTCCCTTGACTGTTCACCCGGCGTGTTAATTTATCTTGGACTCTTGAACACTACACCGGTTAGGTGCGTATGGTGATCGCTATAGCACAGAAGTAAAGGTCTAACTAAAGCTATGGTCTACCGAGCCTACCCAAAGCAAGAATATCCTTAGGTTTGACCCAGTTTGGACAATACCTAATATTTTCTATGCCGAAAAAGCGATACCGGCCAAACCTTCCATGACGTTGTGCTCGTGAACATCGCTACTTATCACCTTTTAGATACAATTGAAGCAACATTATGAGTGCTGTGTGTGTTTCGGCACGTTACAAATTCAATTGGGTCCACTGCATTTCTTCCCGTGCATTTCGTAAGGTTCCGATTCCACATAAAACTGTAGGTACCTTTCCTTAATTACTAGGTGGCAAGGTGAATTCCGCCCGGGAACGAACGATGGTCAATGAAAATTGTCCTTGTTTTTCCGACTGTTCAATTAAGCCGTGAAATACTATAAGAAGAACACATTACACCTAGATCATATGTGGTGTTTTAGCCTCATATCAAGACAACCCTCCATACCCAGTTACAAAAAAAACTTTATCAGTTCCGATTTATTGACCGAGCGAATAGCGAATCTCGAGCCTGGTTCCGCAAAAATGCTTTCGTATGTTCTCCTCTACGAATCGCATTTCTCAACCGATTCTCGTGAAGTTTTGTGAGCAGGTTGGATAATTATATAGATTTTTTAGCCGAGCCAGTTTTTAAACATGTTTCAGAAATGTTTTTGAGAGAAAACTCTACAGAAATATCAAATGTTCAAAAAGACAGAATCGCGAGGTCTACAGATCAAAGAGCCACACGTTTTAATTGCGAAGACACCAATAAGATCGGAAGAACACTGTGTTATTTTACATCACTCGTGCGGGTGATTATGTTTCTATTAGAAACATGCCAGTTCGTTGGGTGGGCGGCCGCGGCGTTGGAGGTGTGACGGAGGGCCGCGCGTGCGGTGCGGGCTTGTCAAAGTGGCACGAGACAGGTTGCGAGGTCGTGTCGCGCACGGAGCCGCTTTCACTGCTCGCGGATGCGGGATACAGATCTATCGTGACTCATTGTTGGGAACCAAACGCGTGCCGCCGCTTCCACCGCCTCCGCCGCAGCCACCGCGTCACATGTCGCGCGAAATGGCTGATTTGCGTCATCTCTCTAACTGAAATGACGTCATTTCTCGCGCTATCAGCTTGTTTTATGTAAATGGACCTGGATGGATAATACCTACTGTCATCACAACACACCATGCCAGGACCTTTTTTATATTGGAAGCTTATACATACTATTCGTTTATCCTTCCTCCAAAAGTCGTTCAAAGTATTCTAGCCATCGTTTGGCAAAAATGGATTATAACATATTTTCAATAATATTTCGTCTTGGTTTGTTAGTACCTACTGAACCTTTAAAGGTCGTTGGCTTACGCTTTAAATCCTGCTTCCTTGCTTACTAGTTGGTAGGGTTAATCCGGCCCGTGTTGGTTCCATCGCGTTCAAGGAACTATGTTCGAAGCGGCAATGAAAATTATGTTTTCCACTCAGTTTATTGTAGTTGGGAAATATAAGGAAGTTCCTAGAATGGCATCTAGTTTCCATGTGGTGTGTCCGTAAAGAATAAACCTTATGGAGTGCTTTATACTATCGATGGATTATTCCGATTTCGCCTTCTCACCTCTTCTTTTTATACTTTTTTTAGGGTTCCGTACCCAAAGGGTGAAAACGGAACCCTATTACTAAGCCTCCGCTGTCCGTCCGTCCATCCGTCCGTCCGTTCGTCCGTCCGTCCGTCTGTCACAGGGCTGTATCTCATGAACCGTAATAGGTAGGCATCTGAAATGTTCACAGAAAGTGTATTAATTTTGCCGCTATAACAACAAATAGGTATAATAATAAAGTAATAAAACTTAAAGGGGGGTCCCATACAAAAAACTTAATTTTTGTGTTAAATATGGTACGATTGTACGGAACCTTTCGTGTGCGAGTCCGACTCGCACTTGTTAACAATCCTAATCAACTTTACATGCTACCATTATTACATATGCTCACAATTTATCCATTCCAAGAACCCTTCCAATTTTTATACTCCTACTTCTAGTCCGAAAACCAAAGGTTACGCCTTTGGCTTGATTTCGAACCATTACAGAGTTTTTTCTTGCGGGTTCACGGTGTCGGGACAATTCGGGATGGGCTTAAAACCATTCCGGAGTAGTCTCGAATCGGAATGATTAGATCCCTTCATTTCGGAACGCAGGATTTAGGCGGGTGTAGACTCTTCATTGCGGAGGTCTTCCAAACTTGTACTACTGCTACTTCACACATGTGAGAGACTAATGACGACAGAACTGCTGCTATACAATGCTAAGAACTATATTAGTCTTGCTTTAATTGCCCGGTTGGTGTAATCTCGCGCCTATTGTTTCACTATCACGTAATGACATAAAGCAGAATACTTGATACGGTCGGCTGCGAACGGCATGCAGGGTATTTTACGAATTTATTTGAAATTTGTTTCTCATATTAATCAAAGTTAACTATTACACGACTCAGTTTTAAAAATGTTCTGAAATCTTTTATATATGCATCACGGTATGTAAGTATGTGTCGCAGGGATTTTTTTATGCAACCTGACATGGATGGAACCTCAAAACTACCGTTTGATTTTAGCCCAATACACCACATTCTCGAAGAATTCCTTCGAGAATGGTTCCTCCATGGTTCGGAATCCATGTAAAACTGTAGGTCTTATTCTCCTACTAGGAGGTAGGGTTTAAGCCCGCCCGGATTGGTACCATCGCATTGGACGAAAAGATTGTCGAAGCGGCAATGAAAATTGTCCGTGTTTTCGATCCAGTTCAATGTAGCCGTGCTCATAAAGGGAATGTCCTGGCATGGCACCTAGTTTCCATGGAATGCCATGTATTTTCAATGTTATGCCATATCACCATGTTTGCCATGTAACATTCTGAGAACCCTACAAAGACAACTAGCACAACGTGTGTGTATTTAGACGTGTTTCTAGTTCCTTCTTAAGTTTGGCCTCCATACGGATCTTAATGCTTACCGGAAGTTCACCGGCGCCGTATACGGCTTAATGGCCATGCGAGATACAAAGAACCCAGTTTCCTAGTGTATCTGTCGATTCGAAATACACATCACATGTGAACGGGCTGTGGTATGATTTAAACTAGGAAGCTTACGATTTTTTTCTGAAAAGAGATTCAAGGGTTATACTATAGTACGAATCGAATAAGTGGTGCAATATTATGTTTCGAGAATATAAACCCTTTTAATTACTTAAAGCTCCGTAATTTAGTTGCAGACAGTTATTCGTTAATGTCTGAGGTCTAAGGGGTGGGTTTCACACAGGGTTTCACAGCTGCTTCCTTTAAAAAAATCTCTTACTTAGTTATTCGTTATTTCCTATTCCGCTGCTTACCACAACGTAGCGCGTCGTATTGGATGAAAAGATGGTCGAAGCGGCAATGAAAAATTATCCTTGTATCCATCCAGTTCAATGTAGCCGTGCTCATAAACGGAAGGTCCTGGCATGGCACCTAATTTCTTCGGGAATGTGGTGTATTGGTACAATATCATAACGGTAGTTATGTGGTATTAGCCATCCATGTCAGGTGGCGTAATAAAAAAAACGTCCTGGGCGAAAGTACAAAATCCCCATTCGCCGTATCCTTCGCTGCTCTATACGCACACATTTAAACACTTGACGGTTCCACGTCTTCAGATATTCTAAATAACCAATCTTCTGGAGAGTTCTATGAGCGGTTCTTTGCCCCCAAACGTGCGCTCGAAGAAAACGAATAGCAGTCTAGACTGCAAGTAGTAAAAATATACTCGAATTCTTACCAGAAGTCACGTCCCAGCCGCGCGCCGTCTAGACACGCTAAACATCCAGAACTTTAGTGCAGGTGAGGTCTGTTTTACGTCGTCCGGTATATATTACGAACGTTTGAAATTCTGGCTTCGGTTGCATCGAATTGCATCGATGCTCGTATAGTTACGTAAACAAAAAAAATAACCGACTTCAAAGAAAAAGCACTAAAAAGTACGCTGTGTTCAATAGAAATTAAAGAAGAATCGAGCAAACATATTGTAACAACATTAAATAGACTCTTCATGCCAGATAACCCGACCGAGTGACCATTCTTAGAACCTCCGACAGACCGGTTAGATAAAACGAATGTAACGATAAATGTACGTGTCAGTGATAAATATACCAACATGCCGAGATCTTCTGTCCGTGTCGTCGCCGCTGCCGCCGCCACAGAAGACGGAAAACAACTCTACATTAAGGTGGCCCAACCCGGCGGTCCCAACTCATTCGCGGGCACGGTACAAAACCGTGCTGTTGCGCTCTGAGGCCTTCTCTGTTTCAAAGAATAAGACAGGCTCCGTGATGAGGAAGATGCAACATGTCCACAAAAAAAACAATTTGCATAGTGTATGATTTGGTAAGATTTACGAAAATTTTAATTTCAAGACGACTTATAGCTAAAAGTAAACCACGACCGCTGTAGTCAAAAATCCAACAAAAACCAAATAGATCATAAATCTTGATTATATAAGCTATGTCTGATGACTAATCTTTTTACGATGTTCTTACTTTATTATTGCGTAATCCACCTCCAAAGTTATCGTATAAAACGCGCAAAAAATTCGAACTTTCGGACCTTATAACTTAGAAACCAAACACAATTTTACAATGCCAATGGTCATCAGACATCTAGTTCGATCAAATAAAGCTATTTTGAGCAAAATCTTGGATCTCTGACAAGAAATATGGGCTTGATCTTCTTTCCCCTTTTGTATGGGGAGATGAGCGGGTTGGGCCACCTTAAATTACCCAACCCGGCTGGACTAACTCATTCGCGGGCACTGTACAAAACGGTGCTGTAGCGCTCTGGGACCTTCTCTGGTTCAAAGAAAAAGACAGGCTCCGTGATGAGTAAGATGCAACATGTCCACAAAAAAGACAATGTGCATAGTGTATGATTTGGTAAGATTTACGAAAATTTTGATTTCAAAACGACTTATAGCTAAAAATAAACCACGACCGCTGTAGTCAAAAATTATTATATAGATTATAAAAACCAAATAGATTATAAATCTTCATTAAATAAGCTATGTCTGATTACTAATCTTTTTAAGATTTTCTTACTTTATCATTGCTTAATAAACCACCAAAGTTATTGTATAAAACGTGCGAAAAGTCCGAACTTTCGGATCTTATAACTTAGAAACCAAACACAATTTTACAATGCCAACGGTCATCAGACATCTAGTTCGATCAAATAAAGCTCTTTTGAGCAAAATTTGGGATCTCTGATAATGAAATATGGGCGTGATCTTCTTTTCCCGTTGGTATAGGGAGTTGAGCGGGTTGGGCCACCTTAAGGCGTCGAAAGGTTTGAATAATTAAACTTAATCTCGATTGATTTTACTAAATATATACCAAATAACTGTATTTTGTTTGCGAAAATAGATTTGTAACTGTTTTAGAAATCGACAATTAATTATATGTTTGTATGTGGACCGGCATGCCTAAGTGAGTAGACGTCCCAAACTTGTTCAATGCAACCGTAAACATTGATATATGCAGGAAGTCAACAACTCAATGTACCACCCGAAAACCATAGGTTCCTAACACCGTTCCTGATCGTATTTGTAGCATAGGGGTAAAAATATTTTTTTAGAAACAGTTATTATCGAGTTATTGATAAATGAGGGTTTCCAGAAAAAAAATCCGCCGTTTTGTGAAAACACGTTACAGTATCCTGTGAACACAAGAGAAAAGGAAGGTTGTTTGATCGGAGGCTATGAACTACCGTGGCGCCATCTATTTTGGCGCATACAGGGGGTCCATTCAGAGCAAGAGTGAGTTCGAGTTCGGGAGTGAGTTAACCTAAAAATAGCTGGGGAATATATTATTATTTAAATAACGGAACCGTTATTTATACTTCCAACGTATTTACGGGACAAACCAGATTTTTACCTAACTGTAATGATGTTCTAGATGTGTGGAAACAGTAACTATTTAAAAAAGTGAGTTGATATTTAGTGGCGAATTCGAACTCACTCTTACTCTGAATGGACCCCCAGCTCCTCGAGTGCGACTGTGACGTCACACGTCACGGTAGCTCACGGCTGAGCGTGATGCGTGCAGTGCGAGATGACAGCTAGCGGCGGCGGCGCGGCGGCGCGGCGCCAGCGCATATCGCCACTTTCGATTTCGTTCTAATGGATCGGCCGACGTTCGTTTGTTCCGACAGCATCGTTCGAGACCGTACCGTTTCACTATCGGCCATGTGTATACTGCGTTGGTTGTGTCATGCGATGGCGGATGCGTGTCATATGCAAACTTTTGAGATTGTCCGATTCTGAAAACTCGTTCGTTAAATTATGTGATGTTTGTTCCAGGTATGATAATGTTCAATCAAACATAGCATCAACATTTTTGGTGAGTGTTTTTGTGATATCATATAACCTGCGTGTGGTTTTCATACGATAGAAATAATTTACCGAGCGTAGCGAAGGTCTCCGTTTCAAGATTGGGCAAAAATGCTTTCGTGTGTCCAGCTGATTCGCGTGAAATTTTGTAAGCAGGTTCGGTATTTTTCAATCAAAATGTTTGTTTCAATAAATGTTTTGATTAAAACAAAATCATGTTCAAAAAGACAGACTCGCGAGGTCTACAGCCCCGGGAGCCACTAGTATTATCAGCATCAATTAGTTCTCTCGCGGTTTCTAAATGAGTTTAGTACCTGTATTAGAAAGCAGATGTCAATACATAGATTAAAACCAAACTAGCGATGGGTTATTCCGAAAACCCGCCAACCATTCCAGAATGATATAACCGTTCCGATTTTGTCCGCGGTTTCTCGATGGGTTCTCAAAGTAATATGTTTTCCGGGGGTAATTCCGGACTCGTGGGGAAGAAATGGGATTGCGTTTCTCTTTGGGGCCGGAATGGGCCATCGCCGAACCAAACTATGAACTGTCGAATCCGAACAAACGTGCCGTCACGAAGACACCGCTGCCGGGCGTAGCGGGTAGCGAGGAAGGAAGGTTGGCGCGTTGGCCTAGTGGCAGGGGACGCCCGCGCCCCGTAGGGTTGTGCCGTTCCCACGCTCTCAAACTATTTGACTACACTACGATAGCAAGTTCTATTACTATCTGAGCCGGAAAGCAAGGTATAGCCGTTCAGTTTGAGTTCCGTGACGGGATAATGGACAAGAAGAAGTTTAATTTTGTCAACCTGTTCACTAATTTTCAAGCTCACATAATATCAAACTCATTCATGTTTAGTCTTAATGCATAACAAATTTCCTACAGAACTTGTCGCGTTCCCCAATGCCTGTGGTATCTCCTCCACCCACTCGTACTCGTTATATTAGTACTTAATTATTTATTTAAATATTAAGCCAGACATATTGAATAAAATATATACTGAGATCTGTTTTCCTATGCTATTTATTTACATGTAGCATTCCAGTGTGTGTATGTGTTGGTAAAATTCTTATCCTCGTTAACGAATCGACCGATTCTGATGAATTTTTTTTGTACGTCAGGTCACCTTATCTGTATGTAGGTAGAATTATCTACATGTGTAGCTTGTCGTTATTCTTCTAGTACTAATCACATTTTTTAAAGGAATACAATTTAACAAGCAGACAGTGATGTATTAATATTGCGAGTGGTTAGGCAAGTGACTGGGCCTGGTGATGCTAAATTTAACAGAAATGTAACTCAAGGTTAGGCATTCGAAACTAACCAAAATTTAAGCATTCAAAGAACAATGGAACCGACTGACGTGCTCGCAGATGTGCTATGATGACACTCGTTTTTGGGGCATATCATGAAGCAATGTCTCTGTTTCTAACAGAATAAACGTGAGGTAGGTTTAATAGATTGTCTAAAATACTAACTTTAGGTGCTATTCCCGGACCTCCCTTGTATGCCTTCCTTATACTTCTACATAGAACTAGATGGAACAACACCGACAATTTTATTTGCCAATACGGCCATTGTTCATTCAATGCGATGGTATCACCCCGGGTGGGATTAACTCTACCACCTAGTAAATAAGGAAAGAGACGTGAAATCCGAACCACGAAAGATGAAACCCTAATTCACCTCTTACGACATTCACGGGAATAAATTCAGCCGGCTCCATTTTATTTTTACGTGCCGGAGCCCACACAGCATACACACAAATAAGAACTACCCCTAAAAAATGAGTACGTCCCGTGTAATACGGTTGCGTTTACATATGGTACGGTTACGTTAGTTGTCCTACCACATGCCTGTGTTGCTGGGGCTAGAAAGGTCAGCGCATTGAATGGTCCCTGGCAGATGCGTTGTACAACAATCGCCTTATTGTTAGTGTGTATATTTCTAAGAGTTCCATTCTATGCAACGTTTTACTCCAGGCTGGGGATGCACCAGAAATGCAAAATTTGAGCGATCTAACAACATAAAATTACAGTTACTGATAATTCGTTATTTTGACTTCATATACATTTACAATTCCATTTTCATGTCGTCGGTGCAACAGCTCGATATTTAAGTTATCGTTATCAATTATTTCAATTTAAAAAAATGGGAAAGCTGTGAAGTCAACAAATCTGATCTAAATACCTTTATGTTCAATGCTTTAAACTTTGCTTCCGTAGTAACTGGTAATTTCCTTGGTTTTCTCATGTTACGTTTAGTAAGTAAGGATGTTCCATGCCGATCGGAATGTTTGGCCAGGTTGTGAACCTCGCACAAATACCATGGTCAACAATAAAAAAACCAACGAACACGCAACCCACCTCAAACGTACATATCTCTAAATACCTTAATGTCCAATGCTTTAAAATTTGCTTCCGTAGTAACTGGTAATTTCCTTGGTTTTCTCATGTCACGTTTAGTAAATAAGATGTTCCATGCCGATCGGAATGTTTGGCCAGGTTGTGAACCTCGCACAAATACCATGTTCAACAATAAAATAACCAAAGAACACGCAATCCACCTCGAACGTGCATATCTCTAGTTAGAACAATGCACTTTAAACGAACTATTGCGATATTCGCAAACACACTATTGTGAGGTCGCTCGACCGAGCGGGATGCGCTGGCAGATGTAGTAACGTATAGCAATCGTGCTTGCTGCTTCCCCCATTGTGTGCTGTTAACAGCGAGCATGGAAGGATATAAACTCAAACTAAAAGAATGCAACAGAAACTCGTTTGTATGGGGGCGGCGGCATAGCATTCGCTTAGTACAGTTTTTCTCTAGTTCCAACGTAAGAACACGTAAGAACTGTACAGGACCCTATTTAGTCCAACGGACATTAGATGTTGCGCGTCCCGAATTCGTAAGCTAACTAGCCAAAGTTAGAACTCATATATCTTAAACTTTTCGCGTTTTTACACATTATTTAGGTATTTAAGCGGGGCTTACGCGAACAATTTTTAAGAAAAATCAAATTTACATACCTTTTCGAAAGGAGTGCATCAAATCGTGGTCACTGGAGAACTGAAGCAGTTCGTGTAGTTTCTCCAACTTCCTTCATAATTAAGTCATTACTAGGGCTGGGTTAAGGAAAGGTATTAAAATCTAAACTTTTTCAAAATTGTTAAAAGCCCCGCTTAATGACATAAATAATAAAGTTAGAACTTTTCTACTCTGCCAAATGAATTTGTTTCGATCGCCACACCCGTCCTTCCACGCTCGCTGGCTGTGAAGCACGAATGCGCAGGTTCATTGCGAAATGCATACCGCAATGCACAGCACGCCGTGCGGTCCACTCGCAACCCTGTACTGAGTAGAAAGATATCCAACGCAAACACCCAAAGACCTGAAACTGAACTAGATTCCCTCGGTGATGAGTGCTATAAATAAAGGGGCATTAAAAGTTGCGATATTTTGGGAACGACGACGCTAGCGGTTGCACAAGAAGCCGAAGGAGGCTCGTGGCGCGACAAAACGAAACAATGCCTCAATGTTTACATTATGATTGCGTTACCCTATCGCCACTGTTTCTACATCGACTCGCTCGGATCATTTTACGGTCACTCGCTCGATAACGAATGCTCAAATGTTTGTCGAATATTTTTGATCGTCGAATTTGATACTGAATGTATCATTGTTTCGCGTTTTCTTATTTCGTGTGTCTGTCAGCATCTTTGCGGTGGGGTTTCGACGTTTTATTTGTCTGTATATTTGCCTGACAGTCCGTTCGTTTGTTACTAACTTCTAAACAACAGCATAGTCAGTCGGCGTATTTGCGTCCACTGCTGGACATGCGCCTCTCCAATTTTTCTACAGGCCTCAGCGGTGAACCATTACTTTTAGCCGACGCACTTGATTTCGTCGTCCCACCTGGCGGGACTCCGTTTTAAATATCAAATAGGAACTTAATGCCCCCAGAAAAAGGGTGAAATATTTTGTTTTTGTTAGTATAGTAGGTAACAGGGCTCAGGAAAAAATATTTAAATTTTTGTAGCTCAGTCTAACCTAGAAAGTAACGCTTTTAGTATGTTGGGTCCAAGTCTCTGGCTCGATACCGGGTTGTGCACCTGTTTCTTAATTATCCAACACTGAAAAGTGCATGGATAATTGTGGATACTTATGGTGAAATCCGCATTGGTACTATCGCATTGAATTCAACTTTCTTTAATTCATGGATTATTGGATTTGTTGTTATAATTTTCTCACAGATTTATAGAGATATCCGTCCGTCTTTGTTTTTTCTGATGCGGTCACACTGTAATCTTGCGGTCTTTTTCGAATGGTTATTTTCTGTGTTGACGCTCCATCTGAGTCACGATAAAAATAAACCCATCGGAGCGTGACGCGTCACCGTGCGACCTGCGCGGCGCGGCGCGGCGGCGGCGGAGGCGAGGTAATATCTTCGACCGGTTTTTTCGAGCTCATCGTGCAACCGCGCTCGTATTTGTGTACGATGGAGTAGTGAGTTGTGTTTCCGCGTCGTAGTTCTGGCGGGGACCCCGCTAGCACCGTTACCGGCGGCGGGGGAGCGGGCACGGCTGCGGCCGAGGTAGGCGCGGCGCGATACAGTCGCACGCGGGTCGCGCGCGCGAACGCAACGCCGCCGCACCGTCGCCGATCGCGCGCCCGCCGTAAACACAGCTGATCGATCACGACCACTCGGATTTTGAGCAGTTGATGACTGGGAGCCCCTCCAGAACGTCGCGCCGTCGCGAAGAGAGACCTAGTCGGGGATGCACTCGGCGAGTGTGCCGAGATCCGTGTGGCGCAGCACGCAGATCGATACCTGGGACTAGGCCCTGCGATTTTGACGGCCCGAGCGGTGCTGGGAGACTGCATTAGTACGCAGTAAAAGTGCAACAAAACAGCTTTAATGTTCATAGTAAAGTGCAGCGTGTCCGTCTTATTAAAACAGCTAATGTAATGTTAATCTATAGACTTGTTTGTAAATATCGAGAAAGACCCTGAAAAGTTCTAAAACAACAGATTTTAAGGTCCCACCGAATACAAGAGTGTCGGTTGTTGGCTGAATTATTGGACATTGTTGATCCTTAGCATCAGTGAGTTCCCGCGAAGGTGTGGACAGTTTTTGTTTAACCCGATTGTTCGAGACCTCGCCTGTACGTATCTGTTGTGATTACCTTATAGCGAAATCCACACCGACATCCGATGTTTTACGTCCAGTCCGCATGACTTCATCAATTTTAGCATCATTACCATCATCCGTTCTCTCGGTAGGTGCTCCGTAGCGTTGTTTACATAATGAGTTCAGACATCATCAAACAGTTGATAAAAACACGACTGATTAAACGTGGCCAGATGTTATTTTAGTACGGTATTTGTTTTTACTTAGCTGAGGTTTTTCCCAGTCTTATTTGCTCCACTTTTCGTTTCTCCCTGTGATTTGACAGGTACCAATATTATACAGTTATTCCTATATTCACGACTGTATATTATTGCAGCGTTGTTGTTTGATTCAACCCCTTGTTAAAACGTATACACAGATCGATGAACCACAGACTCCTAGTTGGCCCGCTTACAATCTGGGCAGCGCAACGCAGCACGTTGCACCCCCTCGCCGCAGTCGCCCGACGAGACGGGGGTGTCGGCGGGGTGGGGGTGCGGGGTGAGGAAAGGGGAGGCCGCGGGGAGGGGTAGACGCCCTCGAACAACCCTGCTCTTGAAAGTTATTTGTAAAGCGCGCCAGACTAGGGACACCCTCGTCTCGCCAATGGACAACATCGACAACAGCTGCACAGAAGTACTAATACGATTTCAGATGTTTTGTTTCTTCCATGTACCTACGATGTGATTAAGGTGTTCTCATTACACAATGTTAACGGCACAATTAAAAACCTTATGTAGCAGTTCTAAATAAATGTTTCGTGTTAAAAATATCTCGCATCTCGAACTCTATCGAAAAGCGTATCCCTTTTCACATTTGTACGTTTAAGTCGAGAAGTGTCATTGTTTTAAAATAAATATGAACAGTCCCGAGTTGAATGCCAAATTACTATTTTATCCGTGTTCAAGGAAAAAAAAATTCGAGACCGTAATTGAATTGCGTGATACAAAAAATTATCAAACTACACAAAAAATAACCCACTAATCCGTAGTCACGAAGAACTACTTAATGGTTCTTGGATCAGAGATAATGGGAAACACTTGCAATAAGTTCCACAAATATCTTTTCATACTGGCGATTACTACCTAATCAATTTTTTCAAATAATTGTTACCTTAAGTATGTCTTTGGCAATGATACAAACCTTAAGTTATGGCTATCCCCATTTTCAAGAATTTACTATTAGCATTCAATAGGAGGATAATTATTTACACCGATCACATACGAATGCAGCAGCAACACGCTACCTCGCGCATCAACAAATTGAAGGCACACATCCCATACATTGTATGTGAACAGTTGCCGTCGTTCTTTATCGTCATTAGATGCATGTGGACGCTCTTGAAACTTGTCTATTGGCTTTTATTTACTCTTGTCTCCTCTTTGCGCTCGCCAGCATTTGCTTTACATCATCAACAGGTTATTTAATACTCATTGTGTTTCAATCCTGGATATTTATCGACAGTATCTTCTCCATTTGTAATGTTGGCTTGTGCTGATTTCCTACTACTAGTAAACTTGGGTTTGTTTATTTACTATGGCGTTAATTTACAACGTTTTCTAGATTTTATAAAGCGTTGTAGGTACATACAAGTACAAATGAAACTAATCCGTAGCTTCTACTCACTCGTTTTCATATGCTTGCTCGTTTGCGCTTGCACGTTTGCGCTTGCCAGCACTCGCTTTCCATCAATCAGCAGGTAATTCAGTTCTCCTTCCTCGTGTTAGAATCTCGGCTTTTTATCGACGGTATCTTTTCCATCTGCGGTGTTATCTAACGCTGGCGCCATGCATTAGTATATTTTGTTAGTTTCATTTTTATTCGGCGTAAATTTCCGACTTGTTCTAGATTTCATAAACAGTCTTGCCGGCGAATGGCAAGAGCAGAAATGTTGACATCAATATGACAAGTAAAGATGTTTAACCGAGTTTTGGGAATACGAAGGTACATTAACAGTCTGAGGATTCTGTTATGTAAAACAATTTCAATATTTACAATAAGGTTTTTACCCATATATTCCCTTGGCAGATATCAGGCGAATGAAATTCATATCATATTCATAGGCTAAATTAGTGTTACTATTTAGTTTTAAAACTAATTGTTAGTAGGTAAATGCAATTAAAAATATAATGTTTATTATTTCGATTACTAAAGTTTAGACTTTGGGCTGCAAGGTAGCTGCTTTTTTTGTATTTTTTTCGATCTTCGTATTCCAATACACGTACTTCGTATTTGTACACGGACACTCGACATTTCACTTCAGTGAAAGCGAGGATGCGGTGGGTGTTTTGCAACGAGCTTCGTTCGGACGTAAACTGATGTGTTTACCAAAGCGATGTGTGCCAGTCCTGCATCGGAAACGCTGCGGCTTCGGTGTTAGACGCGTGAAATCGTCCAGCCATATTGCTCACTCGCTAGCTGTGGCGCTTTGTGTTACGCGATCAACGCAACCGGCGCCCCGGTGTCGACCAGAGCTGGTGTCGACGCCGCATCGACGCTTCTTCCGAGTGTTTAATCAGCTGATGCGCGCGTGCGATGCGCCAACACTTGCACCGCGAGTGCATTGTTCGTGAGGCAACCGAGAGAACGGCCAACTACCATATTCAAATGAGATGCAAATCAGTTTCGGCGGATTCCGTATTCTGGGAAGCGCGCCTAGGAAGAGTCGGTTCCGTGACTGATAAGGTGGACGCCGCTGAGTCAGTATACATAATGCGTACGGTGTTGAGCTCTCTACGCTCACGTTCCCATGGATTTGTTTTCTAAACGAGATCCGCGGACGCTGCGCGAACTCACTTCTTGTGCGCGTGAATAGCCTCTTCGAGAAAGTAAACTTCTTGAGCGTGAAGTCATACCGAACATGTTAGGATGTTTGTTCTTTCAACGTTCACGATGAGCAATTTTTTTGCTTCATAATGGATTATAAAGGATGGAGATGTTCGTCTGGGAGTCCATAACAGGTGTACAGTATTTGATACAAACCCCACTTCTGACGTCAAACTTGAATGACAGGAATCTTTTTTTCATGACATTTTGATGAGTTGCAGAGTTAGTTCCCTTTAATACGCCAACCAACGCCATCCGATCCGCTCTCACTTAGACGAGATCAGTGCCATATATATGTCATTATCTCTGTATTGTTCAGAATAGTTAGATATAAAAAAACAACTTTAACAGATTCTAGCTGTGTATCAGATATTGTGTCACACCTGTTAAGGATCTCCAGGCGAACGTCTGGTCCTATCAGAAGCTAGGATTTTACTGTTCCTATATAAACCATCGTTTCCTTAAAACCTCAATTCTGCACAAAGTTTTGTGATCCGTGATTTTTTATCCAACATGAATTATATTAAAATGTCCGCGTTACCGGAGCGGAGCGTGCGTGGTCAAGTTATCGGAACATCAGCCTTCGTGTCGGTCGGATGTCCCGTGGCCGCCGCGCCGTGACCGGCTGCACCTTGCCCCCATTCCGCCTCAAATGTAAAGAGGATCTCCACTCTAAATTGACACTTACCGCGATAACTTCAAGAGCGATGAAAGCTTGTGATCTCGTGAGGCTTACGACCGTGCGTTTACGCCTGTGGTGGTTACTCTGTCGATGTACCTGAACGATGGGGATAATTTATCTTCGGTACGTTATGTTATTTTAAAATCTCGCGTTGTCAGGCATAGCTCCTTTGAGGCAAGGACCTCTTAGAACATTTTCCATAGCGTTATCCAATTTTAGTCTGCAAATTTGTAAAACCGTGAGTAAATCAGACAGCTGTCAATAAGCGCGCGTAAAAGTGCCTAATGTATTCGCTGCAGTCCTTATCAGTGCGAGGGCGACCACTTCTTTATTACTATTGTCTTTTACACTTGCGTCTTCATTATATTGTTTGATGGAGCGATAAACGAATATTTTGGTTATATTAAAATGTTTCTGTAATTCTAAAATCTGATTTGGCGCGAAATCGCGGATGCAAAACGATAACCTCCACTCGGTCTACTATTATAAATAAGCGTCTACTCGATAATGAATGAAATTCGAAATATTGCACATTTGAATTTTCATAAAAGATTCGAAATTCGAAATAATATATATTTTTGTGGGCAGCATTTCAAGTTCAATAGTTTTGATGGACCTGACCATGTAAAGGATTTGACATGGAGCTGTAGCCACACCACAAGTGTAAATTGACTGATTAAATAATTAAAGTTGTCTCTCCATCCAATTGCAGTCAACTGACACCTACGTATCTGACTTCATGTCTTCATACTGGACGCCCACGAAATAAAACTATGCTATTACTTGCATTCGAATGTGTTTATCACTAATTTTGTAGATACTTTTTCAATCGATTAGTACAAAACCAGAGTAAACGTTTTTTTATTGTCCAGTACCAACATTAACAAAAAATAAATTGCACCGTTCATTGCACATATATTTTTTAGTAACGTTATACTTAGGATTTATGATCGACAGCATAGGACAGCATACTAAATTGGCGCTGGCGACACCTTTTTTAATGTTAATGGAAATTGATGGCCACTAGGTGCCCGTTAACTGGATGAAAACACGGACTATTTTCTTAGGCGCTTCGACCATCTTTCATTTAATCAACTTGGGCGGGCTTACCACAATTCTGGTAGGGTTGACGAATACCTTAGTCGCCTCTTGCGACATGTACGGCAAGAAATGCAGTGGACCTACTTGTATTCTTTTTACTTGCTGGAGCCCATACAGCACCTTCGCAAACAATTATTTGAGCGCCAATCTTCTGTGAAATTACTCACGTAAGTGAATTAATGATTGCGTTATCACATAAAGCATTTTAGATAAGAATTCGAGGTCGTCATAATGCTTACTAATCGCGGGCATAGTCAGAGCTCGCTTGCTTCATTTTGCATGCATACATACATATATTAGGCATTCATAAAAAAAGAGTGTCTCCATTGTTGAGACATATTTAAAGGTTTGAATGGTTCGTAGCTCAGTGCCACGGGGACCTGCATTTCATGCCATTGTTGGAATCCCAGCACCACTTAATTTCTCTTTCGAGTCGCATAAGTGTATTTTGTCACGAATGCTAGCTGTTCCATGGTTTGGAATGTGAAACTGTATGTTACTTTCCCCTAAGAATTAGCTATCCGTGCCAAGTTACATAAAAAAACTCGTTTGGTATTGTTTATGCTTACTCTGCGTAGCTGCATTTTCAGTGTGTCTAAGAATATTCCAAACATCTTCAGTAAAAATCTGGTTTCTTATTCTTAAATTCAAAATTGCCTAACAGGGAGTCGAACGCATCAGCCGCATCCACCGACAGTCGGCTGCTGCGTACGAACGTGGCTTCTGCCTCCTTGACAACGGGCTGAACGATCAGCTCGAAACGTCGAAGAATGTCTCCTCCCGCCGCGTAAAGAACCGTTAGTTTTCAAACATGTTCAACGACCGCGGTATTCTCAAAAGTATGGTAAAATAGTTTTGATGCGTGGCTTATGCATATGTACCAAACCAATTTGATCCAAAACGAACAACGCAGCTCGTTGTAACATTTCCGATCTCGTGTCCGCCTTACGAGTGGGTTCTATTCTCGTGCACCCCCGGAAGCGAGCACTACAAAAGCTTCGTTCAAATCCTCATTAGTTCAGCCGTGTCCGTCCGAAATAACTCCCGGAACGAGTCGGAGATAATGGAAGGGAGCATCCAGTCAGGCCCCATAATTGGTTAAAGCGATCAAACTAAGATCGGATCAGAGTGTACCTGTCTGCCCGTAAAAACAAAAAAAAACACAAGTCTAGATAGTATTCGATGTAGCTTTTTCATACAAAAAATGTCGAAAGGCGCCGCCTACGTTGAAAGCATTGCAATCAGATTTTGGAAGTAATCAGAATAAAAAATTGCTCGACTTCCATCTCGTCGAGAAGTTCGTTGGCTTGCGGGTTTTTTTTAGAAAGCTCAGAGATAGAGTAAGTAGAGGACATTATGTAATACAAAGGCCGCAGCTTCGAATCCCGCTTGAGAGATTGCTTCCATCCATCTAGATGTCGCTGTTCTAAATTGCAAACCCAGTCGGGTTAACAATGGTGATATTTTTTACATAGAACATTATGTGAATCAACCCCCATGTAATCCATTTTTTCCAAGTCGACTTAAGGCTCCATATGACGCTAACCCCCAATGGTTTGAGCTTATTTTTTATTTTATCTCAGCATCGGTTAAGAATCAAACCGTATCGTTTTGTTGTAAAAGTATCGTCTATTTGCTAAAGCTGGAGTCAGTTGGAGCCTTCAAAGAAAACACTTTCCTTCGGTAAGGGGGTTGCCTTACACTAAATTTCACTTTTTGCCCCTATCCCACAATTATTATTGTTCGACAAATTCGTGTTTCATAACCGTGTGTATTTCTTATAATCAACTTTTTCTTGGCTACGATTGTACGACGTGGGTACGATTTATATGTATGTAATCAAGAACTTTAAAGATTATTATAATAACGGAATGTAATGCTTCTCAAATGCGGAAACTACAGCTATCAAACTACAGTAGACCGTTTTCATGTAGAAGTTTTTTTAATGGGTTTCAATGGCGGATTTTCACGCAACTAGAAAACATTTCGGACAGTAAATAAATCAAACTATACAACAACGTACAAGGCATGAACAATGAGTAAGAAAGTTCATACGAATGTTTGTAGGCTACCTTTTGTTGTAGAATATTTAGGTGGTTTGGACTGATAACTGGTCATGGGTGCTTGTTGGGAACGCTTCGCTATTGTTGAACGTTGGAGATCGGCTTTCTCTTTAATTTTAGCCTTACTAAATTATTTATGGTATTGTTAGTTAACAATCTCTTTTAATTTTGAATTTCCTTCTGAAATTTGATGTATCGTGTGAATAAATGTTTTGTTGTTTGGACCATTGAGAATATTGGTGCTTTTGGTAATAATATAGCTTCATTTGGCCGTGGGAAGAACAATCTCTTTATTAACAACTAGCGGACCGCCCCGACTTTGTCCGGGTTGAACAAAGATCTATCGTAGGTTATTGGTGGTTATTGTAAGTTATCCTCAGGAGATAGACGTGCCGTCGCGGACTTTATTATGGAACCATTCACATTTTCATGCATTATTTTCATTCAACTTAAACTATTGAAGGAACACATGCCGTGGAAGCAAAGAATACAAATATAATCCTAACTTTAGCTAATTTTACATATATTTAAACATGTGCCTATGCCCATCTGGTATTATCCATTACCATTTAAACAGTGAAATATTTTTTCAAATTAATAGAATAGTTCCGGAGATTACCCTCCACATAACAAATTTACAAAATCCTCAATTAATAATATTAGTATGCATTGATTCCGTACCATTTGCGAGGCAAGAACGGGGGTTTTGTGGAATCCATAATGTGTTGTATGTATAGTCTAAGTGCGGTTATGTTACGGTGTCCCGAGTCCCTCGGAAGGCGGCCGTTCTCGTGACGTTTGCATTATCGACATTGTAGTCAAGCAGCTTTCTACAAGTAACGAAGTTATCTCTGCCGTCGGTGCGCAGACACCGGTACAGTACGGATGTCCATCGCGCGTTAAGGAGCAGCATTCCCTGATACAAACATTTCTGTTCAATTTACGACCTTCGAATAAATAAATAAATAAAAAAAAGACGTGTGGCACTCGGGGACTGCCGCGGTAAAGCTATTGCATAGCATTTTGTATCAACTTTTATAAATATTTATTTATTTTATTTATGCAGTATTTCTTTTTCTTTGATATTAATTCAAGTTACACTTTTTGAGCGTGGTGACCGATAAAAAAACAATTTTTTTTCTTTTATTAAATAAATAAAAAGTTAATATTGTTTGAAATATTTTTATTATTTTACAATACATGTGGGTTTTATTATCTTACAGTAGCTGTTGGTTATTCAGGAATATTTATCATTGAAACTATAGGTTTGTGATAATTGAAATAAGAAACATAAGTTTGCGACTTAATATCCTCTAAATACCTAGAAAATACCGCGTCAATGGTGGTCCCATTTTTTGTTGTGGACTTTGTGGATCATTATTCATTTTTAAATTCAATGTTTTTGATAGAAAAGTTGTCAACCGCTCTGATTTTTTATCAGCGAAGTTAATGTTGAAATCGCCAGCCAAGATAAGGGGAATTTTATTACCATTTGTACCAAGTATTTTCGACCCTTCTTCAGTGTACTTCAGTAAAGTGCGATGAATAAAATGCTCTACCTCGTCCAATTTTGGATTCGGAGAAATGTAAATTGCAACCATAACTATTTGTAGGCCATTTCTAAGTTTGCATAAGCACGCACAAATATCTCCAGTTTTACAAATCGCTAGTGCCTTGAAAATTCGCCAAACGGACACAACCGTCACGACGCATGTTTGCCCTCACGTCGCCCCCTCCCCCTCCGCGCGTCGGACCGCCCGCCCCGCCCCCGCCGCCGCCCCCGCCCCCGGCCCTGCTCCCCCTGGTGTGAAGTAGCGCTACCGGCACACACCTCCGTGCCCGTCGGAGTGGGGAGCGTGAGGTTTTTTTTTCGTTACGGAATTTCTGGATTCGGCCCCGCGCTCAAGGCCCTCGATAGAAGAGCTATGCAATAGCTTAATAAAATAAATCCCGTCTCGGTCTTTATTTTTCGAAGGAACCGCCCGCCGTCATAAAGCAAACTCGCGTTTTTGTCACTCGATTGCGGGTATCTAGTATACGAAACAAATGTCTCAAATATTTTTATTGCCACCTTCCAACCTGACCAGACGCAAGGAAACTTCCCTCAAACGTGACGACTTAGCAGATAAATCGAGATTTTTTTAAATAAAAAGTACCATGTTCGGGGTTTCTATACGAGTTCAGAATCCTCTACTAGTCGCTTCAACTATTTTGGGCGACCTATCACACAATGCTTGTTGTACCTTGGTCAAAATCTTTAAGTATTTGGGGCCAACCATTCTGCAATGTATACTTTCTTCCCCGCCATTTGGAAAGGCAAATTAAGTAATTGAAAAACATTGAAACTTATGTAGGCCTCATTGGTAGAAGTAATGGCCATAAAATTGATCATATGTCGGCAACGGCGCGTGTAGGCGTCCGCCTCTATCGCGAGTCGTAGTCGAGGCGGCAAGTAGGCAAACAGGAGTGGCGGGCGGGCGGCAGGTTGTAGGCGGCTCGCCGCACCGCCGTGCCGCCACGCTGGTGCGGCACGTGGGAGGCGGGCCGGCCTCAGCGCCGGCTGTGTCGCAACCTACCTGAGCTTTAAAGCTCCCCGCACTCACACACCAGCTCGATACACTCTACACGCTGACGAGTGGAAATATAGCTTTCCGCAAGCTAAATGCGCAATGTGTAGTCATAAAATTCGAATTGGTCATAATTAGAAATCGCAATGCTTTATCAATACACATACCTGCGTCTTTTTTATTTTAAAATGCCACGCTATTTACAGTTCTAAAAATGTTCCCTCACCGCTTTAACAAACAGAATTAAGACAATTTACGTGAGATGTGGTGATAGGTCCTAGCCTTTGTTGACGTTAGCACTGCGCGTGCGTGTAGAGTGGCGTAGTTATCATGGAACTACGATGGAGCGTTTATAAGTTCGGCGGGGTGGTGACTTTGGGGTTTACCATGGTAAATTAGCTCGCCAGGTGAACAGGCAAGTGGGTGTTTAAGTCTGACGTTTAGTTTCACTTCGTACCGTGCTAACTATCAAACTACTTGTTATTCAGCCAAGTGAACTAAAATGTATCAGTTAGCATGGTACGTAATAGTTCGATGTAATCACTCACTTGCCTGTTCACCCAGCGGGTTTAGCGGCTCGTAGCCTAGTGGCTCGGGGACTAGAGTCCCTTTCCCCTACTAGGTGGTTGGGTTTAAGCCCGCCCGGGTTGGTACCATCGCATTGGATGAAAAGATGGTCGAACCGGCAATGGATAATTGTCCATGTTTTCCATCCAGTTCCATGTAGCCGTGCTCATAAAGGGAAGGTCCTGGGATGGCACCTAATTAGGTCCTGGCATGGCCCCCAATTCCTTCGGGAATGTGGTGTATTGGGCTAATATCATAACGGTAGTTATGTGGTATTAGCCATCCATATCAGGTTGCATAAAAAAAACATAGATTTCATACTATTACTGCTCGATCAATTTTTATCACTCCGATATACATGACTCGTATTCAGACAATACGGTTCCTGCAGAATTGTTACAGTCGGTTACTGACAGAGTTATCCGTGGTACTCAATATAGTTCGACCCAGTTCAAATAGTATTACGACACGCGAGCACTAGACACGCTATCTTGGCCCGTGCGATGGCCTATAGCTACGTCTCATTGTCTATTAAGAACGCTACTATTGTCAATTCATCTACTATCATTATGCCGGTTACACGAGCCCAGAGTGTTAACAATGGCGAATAGCGGTTATATAGCCATTATTTTAATGGATCTCTTTTAACGATTTTTTTAAAGTATAATATGTATTCTAATAAACTAAAATGGTGATCCTTCCTGTGTTGATTTATCTCAAATTTTAATTGAAGATTTTGTGTTAATTTTTAGACTGATTGGTCTGATCAACGTTCAAAGACGTCGTTACAATACACCTCATCTGTTTGAGAGACGGCTCAGGTGATCTGTTTCAGTTTCTTTATTTCTTCTTTATTATTATGTCTTGACTGTATATTATATACTCGGATTCGTCATTTTTTTCTTTTTCCTGTCGGTTCGACTACTTCTGGCGAAGAAGAGCTGGCAAGAAACTTCGTCAGGTTGGTCATGTATTTTTTTTCCATGATTACTTACAAACAAGTATACAGTGATTGATTCATAACTACAGATCACAAAGAACATCATAATAAGAACATAACATACATTGGTGAAGAGTAAACTCTTGACTACGATAATGAAATCTTATTCTATGTTAATAGGAGTTATGATCTATGTAAATTATTCAGGTGTAAAAAGCCATCTGCTTGAGCTATATTGATCAGTTAGCTGCTCTACGCACCCAAGGTCATCGACGAACAGTCGACAGACTGCCCGATGTCAGGGTCCACCGAGTCACGTGCACCGGTTCAATGTTGAACCCGTCGCCGATCTCGACTGTTTGTACAGGTGGTCGCTTGGCTTTTGTTGAAATGCGTCTCGTACTTCGATTGATCACTTCGGGTATTATTCATGTGTTATCTAATTTCACCCGTTTAATATGTTCCACATATCCTTGATGTAATCATGAAACATTGTGTTCTAATTTATGATATAACACGTATTGTCAAGGCATTATGAGCAAGGATCTTTTTAAGACATGACCAGAACTGTACAAATTCTCGCCACCATACCAGAGTCATTTATTCAGATTATTTATTTCGTCCTAAGACCAGTGAAATTATCATTACTAGACCTGGTCCTAGGCCTTCTTTGATTTTGAGTTGCTAAAATTCTGATATTCCCGGGCTTCTTTGTTCTACTTCTTCCTCGTAGGCATTATTTATATTTCTTTTCACCGCTTTCCCGTGGGCATTAATTCTGTTTGGTTTTATTTTAATGGTAATTATTTTGTTGCGAGAACTATTTATTGCAATTGTGCACAGATTTCTGTCCGATTATTTAAACAGAAATCCCTCTATATCATCAACACTTTCTTGCTTAGTTTCGATACGTATTATATTTTTGAATAGGCTTCACACCGTCCTGTGTCATTATTAGTTTCCTATTTCCCGCAACGTCTTAAGTGTCTAATGCTATGTGTAGTATTTTGGCAACACTGTGGATAGAGTTCGTGCGTTCTTTGATTACGATTGGGATGCTTACGTTTTCCACCACGACCAGCCACCGGAGAGAAATCCACCGTTTGCTGCCGACCACTGATTATCTCGCTGGTCGAGTTTCTCCGGTGGCTGAACAGCTATCGGGACAGTCGCTAGGGCATGACACCCGCACCGGCTCAAGTCGTGCGTCAAGTTTCCACCTGCCGCGTGTCGCCTGCACTTTCACAAACACCCCGCGATGGCTTCAAGCTTGTTCCGTGGATGCAAGTCGTATAATGACAGAAAACGTTTTTTAATTTGACCTCTTTGCGTGCTAAATCTCGAATTGGAAACCAAACGCAAAGCTTAAATGTATCTGTTCTATAATTTGACGTGGGAGCGACCATGCTTTCTTAACATCAAAACCCTGTATTGCTGTAATTTCTGTCAAGTGATATACGAGTATAGAACTTGGAAATGTGCGTACATCAACGATATAAAATGGCTGTACTCAATGATGAAGTTATAAGGTTTGTAGGAAAAGAAAAGCATATTTGTCTTAAAGCCACTTTCATTGCAATTTAGCAGTACAATATTTGTAATAACATATTATAGGTAATGTTATTGTGTCAAGCATCACTTGGGAATTCTGGATCACTTTATTGTCGCTATATTATCCAGTTAACGGCCGATTTTTCAATCCTCAGATAGTACTTATCGGACTTTCACGAAATTCACGTTGTTCAAAAGACGGATAGTCGTTGCCGGAGAATTATATATTCTATCACAATTATCTGACTATAATTTTACTTATAAACATAAGGACTTACTATATCGGATGGATAAGCGGACGCGTAAATAAATCCGTCGAATAGTTATCAGGCTGTTTATCTGACCATTGAAAAATCAGCCCTAAGTCATTTTAATTTCACTGAACAAGTGAACACAGACAATTGTTCTGACAGCTTTGACGGATTCATTAGGTCGGGTCGCCTAATAGCACCATCAAACACGCATGATTCAACATGAAATCGGGCACGTCCTCGTTCCGCTCACTGGACATCTGACGTACCGCTCTGAATGTATGAGCCGTGCGATTGTATCGTTAGGTTGCTCCGTTTATGATCATTGGTCGATCGCGAGCGCGATTTCGATCGATTTGGTAACGAAACTTGGCGACGCGGCGCGGATCGATTCGCTCCGCTCGCCGGTCGCATTTCCACCGCGACGCCACTCATTGTAGACACACTCTATGGAGCAGAAAATGGAAAAGTGTATCAATTATCCGTATCCGTTTAGCACTGCCGGAGAGTGAAAGTTTATTTAGATTTCTCTTCGATTATTAAGCTTACTTGCTAGTGGGATAATTGTGCAATGCTAGAAATTTTAGAATTGCCAACGGCATGGGTATTAGTGTAGAACTGGTTGATTGGTGTAGCATCCCTCGAACTTGCGACGCGCCTAAAGCCCTTAGTGTCAGTTTTACGTTTATGCCAAAAATCAAGTTAGAAATTAGATATGCCAGTCCGAGTTTACTTCCCCCTGGTGATATACACGTTCAACAAAAATAAAGTAATATGTTAACAAACATAAACTAAGTTTACGTGTATTGGATGAATACTAGAATTTTTTATCCGTTATTTAATAATCAATACTTTCTTTTAGTTTAACGTGAGAGGATTTGTTCCTTATAAGCGACGCTATTAATTGATGAAATAATCTAAAATGCGTTATTTTTCTCAAAATCAACAAGTTCGATAACAGACTATGAAAATCATTTTTTTTTTTTAAAAATCTAAAGATGCAGTTTTAGTTTCTATTAAAATCGGCCTTATTAGTGTTTTTCGAAATTTTTTATAGTTTCGGATTTGGCCCTAAAGGCACACTTGAAAAAATCTTCCTGTAAGTTCTATGGCGTCGTCGATTATTTTCGAAAAAATAAATAATTGAATGTATAATTGTCGGAGTGGATCCTGGCAGGCTATATAATTTGCTAGGCATTGCGCGTTGGGTGCTGGGCGGCTTCTGCAAAGAAACCTATCAACCGCTGCACCGAGCGGCGGCAGGTGTCGAGTGCATCCACTGCGCTGCAATCGCCGCCGCCTCTATCTACTGCACTCTGTTCCGTGTAGTCTTCTAGGGTATGCTGACTTACTTTGATCACTCAGATGTTCTTGTTTTTTAGTTACAGTTTTCGCCAATCCATTTTATTTTGACATTACATATTTTTAAATGCTTTGACACTTCTTCATCCTTGGTAGAGCATGGATCGCCTAAAAAATATCCAATCCACAAATCGTAAATGAATTATTTAATATTTATTTATCATCTTTATACAGTACTGTCATATTTCATCGGTCACAGAGGAGAACTGGCAAGAAACTTAATGACATTGTTACTTGGTGTCCTATCCCAAAACATATTTTAGGTTTTGATGTAAAAATCAGATTCTCATTCAGCTATCTCATTCATTATACAAAAGACGCATATGTTTTTTTTTTAAGTCGTACAAAAAAAAGTCGTCCACCTTTTTGGATCCAAATATGCCAAGGAATACGTAGTTAGCTTTTGGACCATACCTCCGTTAACACCCTGTATGTTATCAGATACTGCACATAATGGTTTTTTTAGTTAAACAACTCCGAATCAATATGGCAATCTCGCAAGATGATTATCTCCGAACTCTATCCACTGTATACTTATCCTATTTCGCATCACAACCTAATTGTAGAGTTGTCCGATTATCATGGAAGCTCTGTACAAACTCGCAGGTTCTCGTGAAGTTATAAAGTGGAGGTTTTATGGTTATGGTTAGAACAGGTTTCCTTTGATTAATACTTAGCTCGTATCTCGTTACAGCTTGGTATCTGGCCGTAAGGCAAGAATTTCTAAAAAAGCCCAACATGTATCTTTACGTACTTTACCATAAATTAATGAGAAAGGAATAAAGATCGCTAACGTCATACCAGTGTTGAATAGGAATGATAAAAGTTCACAGGTGGCGTTGCAATTCATATTTCAGAATACATTTAATAGAAACCGATGAACATTAATGATATTTTTTATTTACAATGTCATTACTACATTTATAGTTAAAATGTAACGTTATCATCACGCCTACCTAGGCAAAATTTGGAATCAAGCTTATTTTAATGACGGTGTGACTAGTTCTGGGGGTCCATTCAGAGTAAGAGTGAGTTCGAATTCGCCACTAAATATCAACTCACTTTTTTAAATAGTTAATGTTTCCACACTTCTAGAACATCATTACAGTTAGGTAAAAATCTGGTTTGTCCCGTAAATCCGTTGGAAGTATAAATAACGGTTCCGTTATTTAAATAATAATATATTTCCCAGCTATTTTTAGGTTAACTCACTCCCGAACTCGAACTCACTCTTGCTCTGAATGGACCCCCTGGTAGTGACGGGAGATGGCGCTAGTTAGAAATGTCATAGTACCAACGCAAATAAGCAGTATTCGGCGAGTTGTGTATGTATGACGTGAGCTATCTAAACCGTCTTCTTTAATCTATGCTACGACTAGAAGATGCCTTTTATTGCCGTTAATGATTTGCATTTGTTTCTTGTATTGATCTTTCCAATGTATTGTTTCAGGTACGTTTAATGACGACATACACGTCACAGATCCACTATACTCGGTCGCAGTAAGTAGCACGATCTGTAAATAAAAAAAATATATATATTATTGACCAAACTAATTCGAAATGTAAACAGAATCCTAGTTTCGTCGAGTTTTGATGTTATAAATTTTTTACTTTTGAAAATTTCTTCAGTAGCTGAATTCGTAAAGCCGGGGCGCGGTGACCAAATCCTATACAGTTTTGTCTCTGCGCAGCCACTGGCGTATGCAAAGGGAAGGGCTCGGCACGGCCCGGGCCCTGTTATAACCCTCCCATAAATAATCTATTACATCATAACTTAATATTAACGAGAAAGCTATTCAGTACTAAGTATATAGAAGTTAAAAAAGACGTACTTTTTTGACGTTTTCAGGGTCTTATGACCTCAGAAAAAAAATTACCTCACAAAAAAAAAAGGCGAAAACAAGACGAAAAAAAATCATAATTTATAGACCAGTGAAGTTTCTTTGCGGGGTCTCCTTCACTGGTTGATCAAATCCGCGGATCAATTAAATTGTGACATGACTTAGTGTAGTTTGACTACCAGAAATTGAATAAATAAATGAATTAAAATGAGCTAAGATTTTTTTAATAACAGTAATTTAGACGAAAGCTTTTTTCATCAAAGCATACATTTTGAGACTACGATAAAAATATTTATTTTTCACAATATAAATAGTACGTTTTATAGAGCGGTGCTAATTATTATTATTATACCATTTTTTGCACAATAACTTAACTGTATATTTATAAACATGTTTTATTTAAATTTTTTGTGCCACCCTCAGTTGGGCTATATGGCCTCTCATGCTTGCGGGCATGAGTTGTAGTCTTTTGATTCCCTGGCTGACTAGACCTTCTGGGAATGATTGCATGTATACATTGCTAAAACAAATTGAGAGACTGAAATAAATTAGCGGTGCTTGTTAGGTGCTCTTAAATCAAAATAAAACATCGGTTGGTGTACCCCTAAGGTGTAGCGGTATTGCACCGCAAAAGCACGTTATAAAAAAACATCCCGTTGATGATACTTTAATTAAGAACATCATTAGTGCCCTAAATGGCGGTGCACGCTGCAGCCGGCCGGACCCGGCGCGCGAGAAAAGTGGGCGGTCGTCCTCGATGCGACGAGCGAGCAGTTTTCCGGCCGAGCTTACGCCGACGAGTTTTCCGCCGCGAGCCTTGTAAGGCCACGTCGGATGTGAAGCTAGTGCACATCGAGGACGGAAAATAAAATCAGTCGTGAAATCAATCGCAGAGCTGGAAATCTTCTTCCACGCAATTTATAGTTCCGTCGCAAAAGTGTCCGTAATGATCCGGCTCTGGTATTTAAGGTGGCCCAACCCGCTCATCTCCCCATACAAAAGGGGAAAGAAGATCACGCCTATATTTCTTGTCAGAGATCCAAAATTTTGCTCAAAATAGCTTTATTTGATTGAACTAGATGTCTGATGACCATTGGCAATGTAAAATTGTGTTTGGTTTCCAAGTTATAACGTCCGAAAGTTCGTATTTTTCGCGCGTTTTATACAATAACTTTGGAGGTGGATTACGCAATGATAAAGTAAGAACATCTTAAAAAGATAAGTCATCAAACATAGCTTATTTATACAAGACTAGCTGCGGTACCCGGCTCCGCTCGGGTTAGTGTCGGCTAAATTATCTCATGGATAAAAAGTAGCCCACATGACTGGTCCAAAATAGGGTCAAACTGGTCCAGGACAATGTATCCATGTACCAAATTTAATCAAGATCGTTCGAGCCGAAATAGCATGATTTAATGAGAAACATCCAATAATTCCCATTTAGAGCTTCGTTGACGTTTGGTGGCTATTTAAAAAAAAACATTTGCCGCGAGAACCTTTCTGCACTTTCACTGCTACATTGCTTACCTAGTAAGTAACGTGTAACGTAGGTAAGTTTTGCGTGGACTCCAACCCACAGCCAACATCGAAAACAGTAACCCATCTCGAACCTGACTGCTCCCAGAGATGCTATACATTGATAAAATACGAATATAAATCAGGTAAGTGGTTCGCATGTTATAAGACTTTAAGACTCACTACTTACCCTTCTGGTAATGAAGCGTTATATTATGTAATCTATAAGTTTTTAGTAGAATCAGGCTAGACGTAGATACAATGCACATCTAAATCGAGTAATTGGTTCTCAAGGATTTTATTCTGTTGGTCGCTCCTCCGGCGATTTAGCGTGATGCCAAGTAGTCCTAAAGTTGCAGGAAATACCAAGCCGTACTTCAGTAAAAGTAAGCGCTGCCGCCGCAAAGCCGAGCCGTGCATGGCATTGCAGTTTGTATGACAGCCCCATCTTAGCGTAAGCGGAACTGAATTCTATTTAGCCAATCCTAATTCCCGGGTAGTTAAATGTACATGTACTAAGTTTTACAAATCGCTAGTGCCTTGAAAATTCGCCAAACGGACACCAAACAGTCACGACGTCTGCCCTCCAATCCATTCAGTAGTTTTTACGTGAAAGAGTAACAAACATCCATCCATCCATCCATCCATCCATTATTACAAACTTTCCCCTTTATAATATTTATTAGATTTAGAATCTATTTGGTTTTTGTTAGATTTTTTACTACAGCTGTCGTGGTTTACTTTTAGCTATAAGTCGTTTTGAAATTAAAATTTTCGTAAATCTTACCAAATCATACACTATGCACATTGTCTTTTTTGTGGACAGGTTGCAACTTCCTCATCACGGAGCCTGTCTTATTCTTAGAAACAGAGAAGGTCCCAGAGCGCAACAGCACGGGTTTGCACCGTGCCCGCAAATGAGTTGAGGCCGCCGGGTTGGGCCACCTTAATCCAGAATTGTTGTCCTATTGAGGCGTTCGTGAAGTAACAGGAAATTTAAGATTTGAAAATTTTAAGAAATGATGATGTGTAAAAAAGGTCCATTGGCCAAGGCACAATTTTGCACGGCGACTGCCATTAAAAAAGCGAAATTGTCTTCCAGACCCTAACGTTTCCCTACTCTTAAACGTTGTCAGATTTTAATATTTTTTTGTCAATTGAGACAGCTTCATGATATGTCCGTATGTTTGTTTTTTTTGGAAATATCCGTATTTTTCAGTAAGCAATAAACGGTAAAAAAAGACAACTTTTTTCTAATGTTTATTAGCCAATATTTTCCAACCTAAAAGGTATATTAAAAAAATTAAAACATGCATACACAGATTTATACAATATATTTTAGAATAAAAAATGTCAAAAATCTAGTAAAATATTAAGATCAAGGAAACAGTTATGGCCCGTAGGATGGGGAATTGATAGGATAACGACTCTCTTAATGATTGTTTGAAATTCAACCTTTGCTTAAAACTTCATTCTTTTAGAGAAAAACTAGATTTTTTGAGCGCTAATTTTGTATGAAATTGCAAAACTATCACCAGGCGAGGGCGAATCTATTTCATGTCCAGCAGTGACGGGACCCTCGGTGCTTCATTGGTTTTTTTCTATAACCTCATTACGCACTCGGATCTGGGGAGTAAACTGGAGAAAAAAGTTACCATCTTCGGGGGGTGGACGAATCCATTATAATTTGGACTCGTCTGGTTTTACAGAACGCGTCATCAATGGCTCGGTAAATATCCAGAAACGTGCCACGCGCGCTTGGTATGGCCAACGAATGCAATGCCGTCTTGGCAGCAGTCTTTTAAAGTACCCCGTGTAATAGGAAAATATAGACACAGAAATTTTAGCAACACGAGCGTCGATAGAGACGCTAAATAATTATATTATAAAATAAAGTAGAGCGGGCATGTCGGGGAAAAATCTTCGATAATCGGAAAATAGAACTCACACAAAGGTTCACATCAACTCATAGAGATGTTCACTTGGACCAAATAGTTTCAATGGCTACCAGGACATTATTTTGGTCATGGCAGCACTGATCAAAACGCACTTGGCTTTTCATAGCTTAGATGTGAATGGACAAACAAAATGGGGGGGGGGGGGGGGGGGGTCAAGTGCAATAACAGTGACTTCCGACATATTTCGATCTTTCAACACTTGGAAGATTGAAGAAACTGGTTCTAGTGGGGACGCATCATAAAGTCCAAAAAGCACAAAGTCCAAAACCCATACCGTCCAAAACACTAATGAATTCGGAACTTTTTCAATTAGGTTAGGTTAGGTTAGGTTAGATTATAATATTTGCATTTATAAATATATGCAAAAATACATACTTTTGGATGTTCTGGGTTTTGGACCTTATGCTTTTTGGACTTTATGAAGGCGACCCGTCCTAGTGAGCTATGTTTTGTGTCAACTGGTATTAAAGTGACGTTTTAGCAATGCTAAGTGAACTTTGATTGACGACCCGGCTTTAGGGCAGTTCCTATTGCCACAAATAAATGATGAAATCATTATCTGGAGTAACAATGTAATATACCGGTTGTGTCGGCCTGCCACGCAGCTCAGCTCGGAACGTATAATTTTCCGTCCCACCGGTCAGCCAACGAGTTAGGCCGCCTGTCAACCGACGGAGTGGTTTATTAATCCCCGCCTGCGTTGCGGCTGCGGTCCGCCAGGCGCGCTGCGTTCCCGCCGCCGCTGCTCGCGTAGAACGCGTTTCCCACCACGGAGATCGACGATCTCCGTGCTTCCCACTGCTGCCGTGTCATTTACATATCAATGACTGCATCGCCGCGGGTATTGGATTGCCCGCGTCCTTTCTTTCCGATTTATGGTAGCTATCTAGAGATTTACATATCGTAAGTGCTTATGATTTACGGCGTTGTGCGGTGCTATGTTATTGTAGTGCATTTCTAAGCCCGCTTTTAGTTCACTTTGAGTTGCAATAATATTTACATTCGTTTGGAAGAGCAGTTCGGATGGGTGTAACTTTTTTAATGGAGCCTGACTTTGATGTTTAATACCACACAACTACAGTTATGACATTAGCCTAACACACCATATTCCTGGAGGAATAAGGTGCTATGCCAGGACCTTCCCTTTTTGTTTCAAATAGTTATTATTATATTTGTTTGCCCTTTGTAGTCCCTCTAACACCTATTTTTATTATATTTATTTGTATTATTACTACCTTCCAATTACCACCTATTTTATTGGTATTATTAAACTTACCTATTTGAAATTTAAAAAAAATCGAGAAGCTACTGGATATAGATGGCTCATACCACATTTACTCTCATAATATTAGCCCAACATAGCGTCAGGACCTTCCTTGTATTGCACGACTGCATTGAACTCCATTGAAAACACATACGATTTTCATTGCCGCTTCGATAATCGTTAATTCAATGGGATGGTACCGACCCCGGCTGGATCAACCCTACCACCTAGTAAGTGACGAAGGGCACCTACAGTTGTACGTGTAATCAGAACCACGGCAAATACCTTAGTCACCTCTTGCGACATGCACGGAAATTAATGAAGTGGGACCACTCGTATTATTATAAGTGGTGGAACCCACACAGCACCAGTAAATTGAATTCAAAATGAGTGTTTAGTCGAAGCGGCTCGACCGCCCACCAACTGTGAACATAGTTGAAGAGATCCGTCCCATAAAACGTACATTCCGTGACACGAAGCTCGGCTGTGGCGGACGGGGACCAGTAGTACCGCGGGTACCTCCGTGGCGGATACCTGACGGTAGACTGTCTTAAGATCACCCAACTCAAATATTAATTCATAATTTTAGTCTCCGCTCGTAATTTTAAGTTTTCATCCATTATCCTACTTAGCGTGTATATTTTAAGAAGACAAATTTTGATTAATAACAACTCATTTTTTATTTTTTACTGTTGATGCTCGAATTCAACTCCGAAGAGATGCACGTTCTCTTTCTGAATTTTATCATATTTACCATTACAATGAGAATGCTCTTCTGACCTGCATCAGGCAGAGAATGCAACCATTTTCCGTGGACATAACAACCAACTGATCTTTAAGATTCTTCATCTATAGTGTCGGTAAACCGTTACGCGGTCCCCGTTGAGGTATTGGGCCGGCCGGCATAGTTTTTGTAACCCCGTAAAAGTTGGGTCCATGGGCGTCGTTAGGCGCCGCTTAGGCGAGGAGCCTGGCATACGCCAAATCCCGTACCCGTAATGTATTTTGGGAGAGTGGTGGACTCTTGGAATAAATTGCCTAAACAAGTGATTAGTGCTATCACAGTAAATGGTTTTAAAAACGAGTTAGACAAACGCATTAATAGTATTAAACTCAACTAAAAACACAATAATATTAGTTAAAGTGCACTCAAAATATCAAAATTTAAAGTACACGCATCAGCTTAAAGCTGCTAGTGTATACTATCAATAATAATAATAATTCAGAGAGCACCTGTCAAAACATAATACGAGATTAGCACCGGACTAATCATACAAAAACTGGTTTAGTCCGGCGGATTAAAGTTAGTCCGCTCTCTGAATCTCTCGCCACTCTGAATACAGCTGATAGAGTTATGTAGGAAGTACGGTTGCTTGGGATTGGGTGCCCTTAAAGCATCTGATGCGGAACCGCGATACCGGAGGCTGCTGCCGCCGCAACCGCACGGCAGCGCCCACAATCTGATCGCCGAGTTCGAGTTTTAACGAGCTCCCGCCGCCGCTAATATTCTCTCGTCGGCCATCCTCCGTGGGTAGGGCTATTCACTTTTATATTTCACTAGCTGCGGTACCCGGCTCCGCTCGGGTTAGTGTCAGCTAAATTATCTCATGGATAAAAAGTAGCCCACATGACTGGTCCAAAATAGGGTCAAACTGGTCCAGGACAATGTATCCATGTACCAAATTTAATCAAGATCGTTCGAGCCGAAATAGCATGATTTAATGAGAAACATCCAATAATTCCCATTTAGAGCTTCGTTGACGTTTGGTGGCTATTTAAAAAAAAAACATTTGCCGCGAGAACCTTTCTGCACTTTCACTGCTACATTGCTTACTATCCATCCATCCATCTACCAAATTTAATCAAGATCGTTCGAGATGAAATAGCATGATTTAATGAGAAACATCCAATAATTCCCATTTAGAGCTTCGTTGACATTTGGTGGCTATTTAAAAAAAAAGCATTTGCCGCCAGAACCTTGCTGCACTTGCACTGCAACATTGTTTACCTAGTAAGCAAGTAACGTGTAATGTAGGTAAGTTTTGCGTGGACTCCAACCCACAGCTAGCCTCAACATCGAAAACAGTAACCCATCTCGAACCTGACTGCTCCCAGAGATCCTATACATTGATAAAATACGCACATAAATCGGGTTAGTGGTTCGCAAGTTATAAGAATTTAACACTTTCAGGTAATGAAACGTTATATTATGTAGCCTATAAGTTTTGAGTAGAATCAGGCTAGACGTAGATACAATCCGCATCTAAATGGAGTAATTGATTCTCAAGGATTTTGCCAAGTAGTCCTAAAGTTGCGGGAAATACCAAGCTGTACCCGCCCCCCTCTCCCCGCACCCGCCCCCGACCCCGCTCCCGCCGCCGCCCCCGGCTCCTCTCCCCCTAGTGTGAAGTATCGCTACCGGCATCGTTTTCGCAGCCCCGTAAAAGTTCTAAAGCCCATGGGCACATAAATTGTAGCCTATGTGTTATTCTGATGTATAAGCTATATTATTGTAAAGTTTCATTAGAATCCATTCAGTAGTTTTTACGTGAAAGAGTAACAAACATCCATCCATCCATCCATCCATCCATCCATCCATCCATCCATTATTACAAACTTTCCCCTTTATAATATTTATTAGATTTCCTGCAATAGTGAGGACGAGAAAGCCGTTCAAGTACACGTATGTGTGTGTTCTATCGACACTACCTAGGAGAATGCTCTTCGGAGCTGCATAACACCATCCCACCGTCGTTCTACATACATAATACGTAAGTATATACGTACTGTGACTATGAACTGACCGCGCATACCTAAAATTAATCGATTAGCTGGTTTGTGTGCTGTTCTGTAGCCCGCGGCGCGAATACGTACGATACGTAGCGATGCGCGGATTTATCGATAAAGGAAAACCCAGAGAGGGAACAGCGCTAGGGACGCTAAATTCTTCAAGTTTGATCCCGAATCAGTTTTGCCATCGCAAATCACTGGGCTCACCGATCGACTGAAAGACCTTTTTAAGACCCTGGTCTGGTACTAGCCAAATCACAAAGTTTGACGAGACACCCCAAGTAAACTAGTTAAGTATGGCGATTAGACGTTTCTTTATTACAATATATGATTCCTTGTCTAGCGATCAACCTATTTTCTTTAATGTATGTTTCCTTTTTCGATACAAAACAAATTGTAGAAAAGGTGAACTTTTTTGACTAAATGTATAAATCTAAAAGCAAATGGAATTATTTGTTTATGCATATATGCTGTCTAGCGATCATATTACTTTCAAATTTTTTATACGAAAAATCGTCATTTTTATTATTGTTACTATTGAAATAAATGATGACATTCAAAAATATTAATAATTAATACATTATCATGTTGCCTGGAGTTTGGACTTACTGAGGAGTTTCACTACATATTATTACATTTGTTAGGTACATTTGTATGACGCGAGTAGTTGACTAGTCCTAGCGCCTTAATAAGAATATCGTGTGCACGACGAATTAAAACCACAAACAAAAGTGAATAAATGAAAATAGTTTATGCACACACATAGCTTAAATTCTGATGGCATGACGCCATGGCGTCACCCGAAAGGGAAAGTTCATGGATTGCGCAGCTGCACTCACTGTGACGAGCTCCATTTGCTGTGCCCAGTCCTATTTTCCATTTCAAATTGCTTTAATTGATTTTTAATTACTTCCTGTGTTGTTTAATCGTGCGACTCTAGTTTATTGTGTACTAGATTTGGAGCTGGAATAAAAATAGTCGAGTGTTAGTGGGTTATCGACAAGTGATTTCCGAATTCTAATGTAGTAGGCCATTAAGTAAATTATGCCGAAGCAATACTGTCACGAGATGGTTGTCTTGAAAATTAAACTTTTTCCAAAAACTAAGTTGGAGATTTTTTATCCAATTCTATATATTTTTTATTCGAAATAAATCAATTAGTTCTCGTTGTAGATAACTTGTTGGTATGTTGTTGGCAGCTTATTCTAAAAAAATCGGTTTTATTCTATTATTGTGTGGAATTTGTTTTAATTTTCATACAGATTCACCGCCTTTAAGTATTAGAACCGAACCATACATTAGGTTTATACTCTGTTTCAAATAACACGCTCCCAAATAAAACATGTATGCCCAATAAAAAAGTGCCTGTGCAAGCCCATTCTTTGTTCATAGGGCTTGACTTTCGACCCTAATTGAGGTGCAAATGGTCCTTGAGTGCACGAAGGACGACAAACATGCACATGTTTATGGTTTTTGCTTTTTTAAGCTGTCGTCTTGTCAGACCTGCACAAAAAAAAATGATTGTAAAGTATATATTTGAACACTAAACTTGGATGGTATAAGAATTTCACCGAATGGGACCGAAAATAACTCAGTAAAATTATTAACCTTTCACTGCAATCCTGTTAGCAAAGTTATGATAAAAAAATACCGACGGTTGCATACAAACGAAGAGAAAATGGGTGTCGGTGCTACATATGAAGTCACTATTGTGATTATAACATCTCGGCTTAGACAATATCCCCGCAGTGTATGTACACGCGGGAGGCGGACACACAAGTGATGGCGGGACCGGAAGTTCCGGCGCCGCGTCGCTCCCGCCGGAAACCGTCGAGCGCCGTTCCGATACCGACACTCCCGCCTCGCTCCGACAGGCTCCGGGAATATTCTCTCCGCCGAGAAGCCGTCATGGCGCCACTGTATGAGTTTACTCGACGCTCGCTCGCTCTGAAAATAGAAGTTGAGTCGGTCGAGATGTCAGCGGCGATATTGCTGCGGTTCGCTAGAAAAGAACGTTTGTATTCATAAAACATCAGATTTATCGTATATTTTATTGAAAACCGGCCAAGTGCGAGTCCGACTCGCTCATAAAGGGTTCCGTACAATCGTACAAGATTGAACACAAAAAAATAACGTTAAATTTTATTTTAATATTTTTTTTACCTATTTCTTATTATAGCTGCAAAATAAATACACACATTGCAAAATTTCAGCTGCCTACCTACTATGGTTCATGAAATACTGCCCTGTGATAAACGGACGGACGGACCGCGGAGGCTTAGTAATAGGGTTCCGTTTTCACCTTTTGGGTACGGAACCCTAAAACACGATTGCTCGATGAGTATATGTAATAAACCACCGAGTAATGCAGTCGGCTGTGTTTATACTGGGTGGTAAAAGTGTCGCTCTAGATAATCCTCGAAGATGAAAATCTCCCGCGAGCGCGCGGAGCACCCTCGATTGCGGCCGCTAGACGTTTCCAATCTTCGAAGATTTCCTTCATCTTCAAGATGGCGTCGACTTAGCCCGCGGCCACCCCTCCGGGGGCGGCGACACGACGACTCGGGGGGGGGGGGGGGGCGGTAGCGCTCTCCAGGCAGACTGATTACGAGTCGTCTCGTCTGGGACTTCTCTCTTTGTTAGCCTTTGTTGCAGCTCCTTTCAGGGATGCACTCTTTTTTTTTCAATAATTAAGACTACCGACCGTACGCGGATGTTCAAAATGTCAATGAAACCTTTTCAAACATTTCTGCATTTATTCCTCCACCCAAAAATTCACCTCAACGTTTATGAAGAATATGCTTCCGTTCGCGTGCAGCAGCTGGATTTTATTGTGGATAAGCGGCCGGGATTGGATTTTTGCACTTTAAGCGTATTTCCGAGGCTAAAGAAAAGCCGGAGGAAAATGCAGCAGCGGCAGATTGATCCCCTTTCTTTTTGCGGAAAACTCGACGCGCGAATCTCCCCACCCACTGAACAAACGTTATACGTAAAGGACAGCGACCATTTTTCTATAGGCAATAAAACTGCCTACTGGAGTTCTGTTTTATAAATTAAGTTACATTTTATTGATAATATTACCTCTTATTTACTACAGAGAACTGAAGATATTGATTTTTCAAAATACCTTAACATAAATAAAACGGGATATTGTAATCGCCAGGTCATGATTTAAAAAAATGCTAATCACACCATATCATAGATGGCGGCGTCAGGAGAAAACACAACCATTTATCACCTGTATTAAAATCATGTAACGCAAAAGAAAAGGATCATTGTGTAATAATCATCCATCTGTCGTTGATGTACCGGTTGATAAAATGTTAAGTTATTTGCTATTTATAATCCGACTGTATGTAAATGCGATGCTAACACGAAAATGTATTTTATTAATTTAAAATTCCAACAATGAATGCACTTTTATATTATTACCGCTTTTAATTTGGGCACTGTTCTTCGATTTAAAAAAATCTTATGTAAAGAATAATGCACTTTCTCAACAATTGCAATTGTTTTGACTGAATTGTTTCGAATAATTTTCACCTCAGGGGCCATAATAATATTTATAACCAAATATTATAATGTGTACTAAAATATTGGCTAGGATCTAACAAAAGCAAGGACTGACTATATCCAGCATGCAAATGAATGAGGGATTACGACTTAAATTCGTCCTTAAAATCAATAGCGCTCCTAAGATACCCTCTTCTTCGCACGAAACTCGCGAACTTTTAAGACCGCAAATAATCGAAGCTCCTATTTTACGGGAAAAATCCTGGAACGTATTGGGAAACGTGCCCCTGAAACTAGTCGATGTTTATCGCGACGGTAAATTCGAATATTTTTCTTGCCACATCACAAATATCTCGGTTCAGTTATCGTACGTTTTCGCACGATAAAGCATCACCCTAAGCTATTTACAACCCCCGTGGACATTTTCTCAACAGGTATAGCTGTGCATCCCAAGGGACAAAGGAAGAATTATTTCCATTTTCTTAGTTGTCGACAAAAGGCTTGGTTGATTACCGCACTGTATTGTTTTTATTAATATGGATCCTTGCCTAGTAAAAATAATTCCTTTTGTGGAACTAGGTTTTTTAGCATAGTTGAGTAATATAGAATTTTATTGGCGTTGCCCATGGAGGCTAGGTTGGTGCATACCAGCGCAGGGCGATATAATAAATCTACGAATAAGACTACAGTAATTCGAAAGACTTTTGTGGGCTTTTCCACGACTTTATGATGAAGTATCTAAATAGCAATGAATGCCTCAGTGCTAACCAATACCATAGTAGATGATGGTAGAGAAAGATTACTAACGTCATACAAGTGTTGAATAAGGATAATAAAAGTCAACAGATGGCGTTCTAATTTACATTTGAGAGCACATTAAATACAAACCAATGTATATCAATAATATTTTTTAGTAACAATGACATTACTTAATTATTGTCTACTTTGGAAAAAAATGGAATTAAGCTTAATTTAATACCGGTGTAACTAGTTCTGGCAGTGACGGGAGATGGCGCTGGTTAGAAATGTCATATTAACAGTATTTAGCTAGTTTTGTACGTTGTATGACATTAGCAGCCTATCCATACTATCCTCTGTCTATGCCAATACGGCTTGCGTTCGTCTTTTTTTTATGTAAAGCGCGGCATATGGCGTACGCCAGGACCTCTTAAGGTGCCCGATGACGCCCATGAGCTTTCGAACTTTCGCGGCTGCGAAAACCATGCCGGCCGGCCAGGTGCTTCTTCACACCATGTTTGAAGGATCCCAGGCTGTACTTAGGTGGAAACTCGTCTCCTGCTGGCCATTGAACGAGACGTTAGATTGTGAGACTTAATCCATAAAAAAATCAATTTTTCTGACCACGGTTACTCCCGTCATCAGATATAAACATTGTAAACACGTTGAGCAATTTTTCTTTACGCAGGCATGACGCCACTCGCTCAGATAGCTGTATCTAATCGATTAAACGCGTATGCCAATATTTTGATGCCCTCTCAGTATTACCAATCTTACTCGCATTTATTGAACGGGAAGTTTTTCTTTCTTCAATTTGTTGTGCATCACTATAGGAAGTGATTGAGAAACCCGTGCGACGTAACCAGTAATTGATCTCAGTAAATAACACATTAGGTCTTCAATGAACGTCAATTGAAAGAATGGAGAGCGAGGAAGCGTGCACCATGTCAGCGGTGAGCGGAGTTGACAGCAGCCATCCTGATCGACATTGTTACATGTATAGGCATTTTATTGAAGTTTGTTAACTTTTAAACCTTGCTTTTAAAATTCACGAATTCGCTTTAACTGCTAGTGTACATAATAATGATTAATATTCATAATTTATTATCAATTATTAATTGTGTGTTTATCTAAAATATTGGTTAACAACCGCGATAGATCACTCAATGTCATTTCGGTGAAATGACTTGATTCGTATGATTATTTGATGTATATGATAGCTTGATTTATTAAAGTTGATGCAAGTACAAATTCGATGTAGATATCGACAACTTGTGATAAAACAATTATAAATTGGTGTGTTTGAAATGGTTACGACATTACCGCTATCATATTAATTGTACCTGAGGGTTGAACAGTGACATAGGTGAAGCATTTATAATGCCATTTTAAAAACAAGTAGAAAATTATCCATTTATCAGATTAATATACACTTGAATGATTTTTTGTTAGGTCTCCGTAGTCCAGTGCGACACGCTTTGGTGTTCGATCATCGAGGTTAATCAATAATGGGCATTCTGGATTGGTTACCGTGGTTCGATTTCCACGTTACAAAACGTGTTTACGAATAAATCGATATATATAACATATTTTTATTGGAGTGCATGTTATTGTTAAGATATATCTTTCTTATTTCTTCTTATATCTTTAACTAAGGATAACTAAGGAAGTTAACCAGATATGGTGTACTCCGGCCTTATGGTTGAACACGAACTAAACACATTTAGGAGTCACCGTGCATTTTGCTATTTATGTGTCATCGAGAAGTTGATGATTTGATCTCAGGAAGCACTGAGTGGTCTGTTCGCGTTCGTGGATCGTATGGATACACTCTGTGCTTCAAAGGACGTCGTATAATAAATGAAATGTTCATTAAAATTGAGAGTTCTCATTTATCACGATGGAAGATATTGTCTTGTCATCTCCGCGCAACCGCCGCCGCCGCGTCGGAGTGAGCCTTCGCGATGACAAAGCCGTGCCAGATGAACTGTGGGCAGGATTGATGCTCTGGATTGAGATGGTAATGTAATAATTGCGCTGATAAAGTGGTCTGACATGAGGAGCGGGTTTTTCTTTTGGGTTTTTTAGTGGGAAAAGGATTTCTGATTGCTGAAAATGCATTTTTTCCTTATGTGATTCGACATGGATGCCTATTACCAAACCCAACGTCATGATATTAGCCAAACACACCGCATTTCCGAAGGAAATATGACCTTCTCTTTATGAGCACGGCAGTGGGGTCAAAAATATTGAAAGTCGGGAAAACCGGTGTTTTTTCGTAGGACTTAAACGCGGGCGGAGCCGAGCGGGAAAGTTGTGGGAGTACATATACTTTTTCGTACTAAGCAGGTACGTGGTTTATTCCAATTCCTTGAAAGTTGTGGAAAATGGTTACTCAATCGCGCCTACTAAGTTAAGCTGAACTTGGTGGATGGATATTTTTTGTTGTGCATTAAAATCAGATTCCACGCAAGCATAGCCGCCAGCAATAGCTAGTTATTATATGGGGTTGTCATAGTTACAAATGCGGGTTCTCGACTAGCCAGTTAGACGCATTCAAATAGTAATTGTACGCGTATATACTAGAAGCTAAATCTCGGCGCAGAAAGGCGGCGACGCGTCTCTTCCATTGTCTGCAAGCAGCATTGCCGCAGCTCGGAACAAAGGGCCTGTTGGAAAGTGCACTGAAAATCACAACTTTCGCTTTTTTTTCTCATTACCAAACGTCAGTTCCTCGGTGCAGTTATGACCGTAGTGTTCCGAAAATATGTATAACGGTCAGAGATCTAAATGTAACTGTTTATATTATGATTACTAATCATATGATGAATAAATATTTCATTTAAGAGATTTTTACTCGACGTTTTAAGCCCTAGGTTAAGTAAATTACCCTTTTCGGTAATAAAATATTTTTTTGCTATGCTTGCCAATTTGGAATCTTGAATGAGGTATCAGATTCAACTTACAAGTTTTATTAATATTAACTTGTTCGGAAATAGCAATCTCTTTTTCAATAAATACAATTAGGTTCTCTTTATTTGCCAATTAAATATGAGCTGCTCGTACTTAATTGTAATTACATGAATTGGTCAAAGACAGTTTTCATTTGCAGTTTTATTGTGCGTAAATGTACGCGTTAACAATATAATGGACTGTTGTGTGTTAATAATTACAAATTGATTAGTTGGCTCAATATTTAGAAAAATATCTGTGTACCTAATAACACAACGTACATGCTTATTTGAAATGTTTATTAAAACCACACAATTCTTATTCGCGCGGGGCTAAAATAACAAAATCTACCCAACAGGTAATTTCAGACCCGGAAAGTCCTCACACGATCCAGGATTCGGCTTTTATATTTCAGTAACCGAGGCTTTCCACGCCGCAGACTGCACTCCTATACGTCCATTGTATCCCGTGCTACCCTATTGTGTGCCGAAAACACACCGAGTAAGTTCGCTAGAGTCACGCGGGATATCGTGACGCACCCGTCTGCGGGTGATCTCTTCCAGAGGGTAAGGTCGTGGAGGGTGGCGCGTCGGCACGGCGCGGGAGAGCCTTGGGGGGATGCACCGGCGCGTCGGGCGACGCCCTCGCGCGTCGGTGTGCGTGCGTGTCGGCTACGGGAAACTGTTCGGTGTCGCATACAGGTGCGGGAAAATGCCAGCCGAACGGGAAATTGATAGCGCCCCGTTGGCCACACTGCGGCGCAAATTGTAATGAGGCACGTGCCCGGGAACAATGGGGCATTGTCCTCCGGACCGGTTTTTTTTTTTTTTTTTTTTTTTTTCGAACCTCCTTGTAGCCCAGCGGAGGCTGCAAGAGGCTGGGGAGGTGAAATGCTTTACGCATACCTGATTCCGGAATCAGGTTATGTGGGACTGGTTGGCGAGTCTAACCTAACCCTAGGCCAGACCTACCCACTAAAACACCCCCCTAATGTCCTTTGGCCTGTCGGCGTTAAAGAGGATAGCCGGTCGTTTGGCGGGCGCAGAAGGCGCACGAGCCAGAAAAGTGTGTGTGGTGTATATGTTGTGCAACTAAGGGACGTTGCGTGAAGCGCTGGGGCGTGTCGGGGAGAAGCGACCTGGGACGTGCCGGAACCTGCTGAAAGTACAGCGGGGCCTGCTCGTCCTGAGTCGGGGACGGGGTCCGGACCGGTATATCTTAATATCGTATTCCATTGGCTTTACTTTTTAAACTTTTTCATTTTTCAATTAAGCTTTTTTTCTATTTCATTTCTATTAGTTATTCATGACACGTGTAAGTATTTTACTTAGCTTACACTTACTCTACGCAATATGTTTTAATGTAAAATTACGTGAAGTACGTGCAGGTTGTTGTTACTAGAGCGTCCTTATGACTCTGAATTAGGTTTTTTCTAGCCACGTTTATGCACACATAAACATCAATAAGACAACATTTGTTAGGAAAATATGATTTCTAAATGATTTTTAACTTGAAAGCAATATTAATGATACTTTTCTCGATAAAAAAACATTGTCAAAAATTTTCAAAAACAAGGTATTTTACTTTTGAAAAATGTTTGATTCAAGTAAATATATTTATTCGTACTAAGCAGGTGCGTTGCTTATTCCAAAGAATGTTATATGTGATTCGCCGTTGATCTTAGAATAGACCTTGTTTAAAATTTGAAATCATTCCTAATTATGTATTTCATTCTATGCTACTATATATTTGTCTTTGTTTTGTCGATTTATGTAAAACGTTGGTAACATAGTTCACGTTTATCCGCCCGCGTCGATTTCCGGTCCGCCCATGAGGGCGGGCGGCGCGGTGGCGGCGCGGTGGCGGCGCGGTGGCGGCGCGGTGGGCGGGCGGGCGGGCGGGCGGCAGGACGGCGGAGGCTCTGTTTCAGTCGCTAGTCTGCAGTGCGCTGGGCGGGCACGCGCGAAGGCACGAGTCGGCTTCCTTTGTACTTTGTCGACGCGAGCTTGGCTCGCGAGCGGTAAGCTTCAGCATAAGCTATCAGTAGTGATTAATTAGTATCTTTATTTCTAATTAATTATTTGCCAACTGGTTTATTTTATTTCTATTTCAACTCGCGATTGATTGACTTATGATTGAGTTATCGCTATTGAATTTCGTTGGGTTTCTTTAAGCGATGAGAAAAATTTCCCGACCTCTTCAATTTAGGTATAAAGTTTGGAACAAATATTTCACTCGTAGATACGCTCAGGTCGGGATATTCCCTTTGCTGTGGTAATTATATTATAGATTTGTCTTAATGTTAGCCGACTTTAACAAAAGGAGGAGGTTATCAATTCGACTGTATGTTTGTTACGCGATTACTCCGCCAATTACGAATTGAATTATTTGTGAACGGCAAACTGTGAATACCAATGTACAATGAATGTTGGTTTCATAATGCAGGTTCATATTTTTTTATTTTCTCCAGATATGTGTATGGTTTGGGGACGATCTTCAATGTTTAATGTGTACATACACTTTTTGTTTGTAATTGTTCTTGATGCCGATTCGACTACCACGGACGAATAAAAATTACAACAATCTTAGCGGCTGTGCTCGGCTTTCTTGCACTAGCTAGATGTCACAGCTCTCAACTTATTATGTGTGCCGTAACCATCGTTGGGGGAATAGAAGTTGACAACAGTCAACCGCTGGTTTAAGACCGAATATCTGTGCTTGGCGGCCATAACTTTCCCCCTCATGATGTTCATTTATTTAAGGATTGTTTTCCCCTTTTTTTTTCAAGCAGCATGTGCATCGTTTTAATTGCCCTGGGATTTTATGAAGAACACGAATATTCGGAGCTCTAAAATGTTAGACACTTAAAATAACTTTGATGTTCAGCCCATACGTTTTTATTTCTTGGGTTAACTCGTAATGTTCATATCATATAACACGTTAGGTCTTGGTTTCTTGGATTTTCGACAAATAGTTTCTTCGTTTGACACATATTATTAATATTTTTTTTAAATATCGCTTGAAAAATAAACGCTCCATAAAAAACGTTTTGAGGTCACATTTTACTTATTCTGCAAAACGGGCGTACGTTAACGAAGCACGTAACAATTCGCAAGACTAATTTGCAACATCACGCAATTGATGTAACAGCAATAATGTGGCGATTATTTGTCACGGACCGGCTCCGCTGCCGCCGTACCGCGACACGCACCTAGCGACGAGTTTGATCGACACATTTCAATATACATATTTATACATTTTATACTTAAGGCTGCTCCGACCTATAAAAGTTAGAACGCTTATAATTAACGCTTAAGTTAATTATAATTGTGAAATATAACCAGAGTAATTGTGATGAAAATAACATAATTTCAGGATTATTGGTTTTTTTAATTTTCAAAAAAATATTTTTATTTAACAGCGCCATCTAGCGCTAATGAAAACAAAACTATCAAACCTGCTAATCCGATTTTTTTTTCGCTGCCACTGCTATGGTTATATTTAACATTTATTATTAATTTGTGTCTAATTTGGCTTTACTTTTTGCGTTCTATGTACAAAAATCGGAGCAACCTTACCAGAAATACGATTAGATTGTATAAAAAATCGATTAAAGAGAACTTTATAGTCGATGACATAAACCTCAAACTCGTAATTTTAGCAATGAGGAAATTAATGCAGCTGTGGATTAAAAAAATAATTTGCAACTACTGCAAAGGAATATTTTTATCTCGAGTTATTTGGACCACCGCTAAATACAGATACATATTATTCCGGGAGGTCACGACATTTTTGGTCACGATAAGGTAAATGGTTGAATCTGGGTTCACATGTTAAAGACCAACCATGTGATGCTAAATATGTAGGTCTGCCTGCGCCTAGTGGTTGCGTTTTCTAGATTGGTTATATAAAATAGATGTTAGTACATATGTACCTGCTGATGAATATACTGATTATCTAGGAATATTGATACCTACTAATTATACAACAATAACCAGTCGGTTTTTTAATTAAATACTTAAATTTACCTAAAGTTATATCTGTAACCTAAATCGCCTATTACTATGAAATGCAACCAAAAATGTGTTCAGTTTTGGTATTACTAATTAATTATGTACTGATACTATCATGCTGCATTATTTGAACCCATTTAACTTATCATATATTTTTCTTATAACGATAACGACTGACACATTTAGCTTCAGAGGGTTGGTCTCTATCCTGTGAACCTAGTTTCAGCCATTTACGTAATCGTTACCATTTTTGTCGCGACCTCCTAGTCTATATTGGGATATCGGCATTCTATTTTAAATCGGGAATGTACGCCCGCGCCTCTCTGTATCCTGATCACTTACCCACTTAGGCGGCTGCACTTTTAAGCAGCTATGCACTTAAAAAATATTACAGCTTTTATGATAAGATACATTACGCATTTATGTTTACGAGACCAATACAACCATGCCGCTGACTAGCCGAAACTCTTAACTTTTATCCTTAAACTTTACCCTTCGATGCTTTAAATATTTTCTAAAAGCGACAAGTGTTCAACCCGTGTTGGTACTGTCAGTATTAAGTCGTTTAGTTCGACTTGTCAGCCTGTGTTATTTATTTTTATTCTAAAAAAGATTATCTTTATGCGCCCCCAAACAATTTTCTAAAAACAAAGATTCCAACCTCCACTAGGCAGCTCTATTTCGTGCGTACAAAAAAATGTGTTTCCTCCTTTATAAATCATGTAAAATCCTATGCATTAGTTATCTTGTAGTTCATGGATAGTTTCGAATATGTCGTGTATGAATATTCCTTGCAATGTAATTTAAAAGAGCATAGTTCGAAAACTATTTGTTAAAACGTTTACTTAACCTAAAACTAGATTGTCCTTCCTATCGCAGTCAGCAACACGTAGGTATGTATGTCTGTGGAGTTCCAGGCTAGATATACATATTCTGTGCGTCGAGTCAACGCCTTTTGACCGCAGCAGGATAACGCATAAATTAAACATAAAGTCGAACGCACTCGCATCGACCACATCCGCGCCTACTGTAAACTATGTGACAGTTGTCCCTCAGTCACTGTCACTGTCGCTCGTCCTTGGTGACCCATCCGTCATGGCCTCGCGAGCTTATTTTTTCCGAATGTTTTTTTTATTGTGAAATGTACGTTTTCGATGAACTTTACAGTTTTGAATGGTTGCAGTTAATAGCAACAGACATTTATGAGTAAATTCTATAGAAGGAGCCTAGGGGGTCGAGTGTTTTTCGGAGTGTTTTTCGCGGAGGAATCACTAGCGGCTTCAGGATGATGGCCGTGCAAGCGGGAGACGGGCGGCGACTCTACAGCTTTAGCAGCTTGCGGCAAAAGTTCGAGCTGTGCAGCAGGTGAATGACTTCGGAATATCTTGCCTAGCTGTTTCCGGTGTGCTTAAAGGCATTTATTTAGTGACGAAGCCTAATCTCACTGTGTCCTATCAACATTTCTTAATTTTGAATCTCCGCCTATAATTGTACCTGATGATAGACTATCGAGCTTAAATCTTTTTACTACGTAATATTTTACTTCAATGGGTTCAGCGGAATATCTTGCCTACATCTTGTATGAAAAAGAAGCCTACATAGCTTTTTCCGGTGTGCTTAAGGGCATTTATTTAGTGACGAAGCCAAATCTGACTGTCTCGTCTCAACATTTCTTAATTCTGAATCTCCGCCTATAATTGTACCTGATGATAGACAATCGAGCTTAAATCTTTTTACTACGTAATATTTTACTTCAATGAGTTCAGCGGAATATCTTGCCTACATCTTGTATGAAAAAGAAGCCTACATAGCTTTTTCCGGTGTGCTTAAGGGCATTTATTTAGTGACGAAGCCAAATCTGACTGTGCCGTCTCAACATTTCTTAATTCTGAATCTCCGCCTATAATTGTACCTGATGATAGACTATCGTGCTTAAATCTTTTTACTACGTAATATTTTACTTCAATGGGTTCAGCGGAATATCTTGCCTACATCTTGTATGAAAAAGAAGCCTACATAGCTTTTTCCGGTGTGCTTAAGGGCATTTATTTAGTGACGAAGCCAAATCTGACTGTGTCGTCTCAACATTTCTTAATTCTGAATCTCCGCCTATAATTGTACCTGATGATAGACTATCGAGCTTAAATCTTTTTACTACGTAATATTTTACTTCAATGGGTTCAGCGGAATATCTTGCCTACATCTTGTATGAAAAAGAAGTCTACATAGCTTTTTCCGGTGTGCTTAAGGGCATTTATTTAGTGACGAAGCCAAATCTGACTATGTCGTCTCAACATTTCTTAATTCTGAATCTCCGCCTATAATTGTACCTGATGATAGACTATCGAGCTTAAATCTTTTTACTACGTAATATTTTACTTCAATGGGTTCAGCGGAATATCTTGCCTACATCTTGTATGAAATAGAAGCCTACATAGCTGTTGACGACAGCTTTAGTTCATAAGTGCATGCCTTAAAGATATTGTTCACTGTAGCTGTAGGTTGTATAGATATATTTAGATGTATGTATTGTGACATGTTTTTATGTGCATCCCTTCTCGCCTTCGTCGCCACCACCCGCGCAGACAGCGGGTGGGGGTTGCGGGCGCGGGAAGGGTGCGGCCGAATGCCCGAGCGCACCAGTCGCCGACGAAAGCCCGCCAGGGTTACATTATACAGTTATTTACGAGACACAGTTTTTCATTTCTAAATGAGTACTTGAGTAAATAGTGTAATTGACGCCGATGTAAGTAGTGGCCGCTACGCAGCTCCCTCCGAAAGCCTGCATTCTGCTTGCTGGTTGCCTTGTCGATAACGTCAGAAGACACAAGAACCTACCGCACGACGCGACGCGACGCCGATCGTAACATTGGTCCTTCGAGCGCGGATCTGCGATGTCGACAAGGGAGACCCGAAGCAGGACGAGAGCGGCAACCGAGCAGCCGCCGCCGCCGCTGCCTACCGACTCTGGCATGGCTGCGACCAGACACACCGACAACCTTACCGCCGGCGGCCCTACATCCGCCGGCGCCCCCGTATCACCGTGCGACCAGCTCAACTCGTCGGTCGCTACAGTGGTACCGACGCACACACCGACGAACCAAGCGACGCTGACACGTTCTGTCGCTGCATCGTCACGCCGCTCAAATGCTTCTACGGCGAGGCTTCGACGCCTTGAAGCAGAATATCAGGCCTCGCTGGAGCTAGTAGAGATGGAGAGAAAAGCGGAGCAAGCTGAACAGAGAAGAACAAGGGCGCTGTTGCAGCAGAGAATCGAGATAGCCCGCGAAAAAGAGCGGCTCGAAGCAGATGACCCCGCGTCCCAACCGCTGTCCGGTGACGCCGCGGCGGAGAGAGGAGCGGGGGCAGAGATATCTTTCCCGCCAATCATTTGGAGGATCGACGCTCCCGCCGCCGCCGCCGCTGCCATCGCATCTCGACCGCTACCCGATTCGGCGAGGGCAAGAGAGAAAGACGATGTCGCACCATTTTTTTATGGTCAGTCGCCCATACCCCTCGCCCCGCAACCGGCCACCGCAGTACCCGGCGTCGCATCTCGAGCGCTGCCAGATGTGGCGCACAGAACAAAAGGCGCTGTGGGTCGAATTCCGGCGCCGAGTGAACCCTCCGCGCCCCGCGCCCCGCCGGCCGCCCCCGCCGCGAGCCGCGCTGCGTCCGATGCCATCGTAAGGCGCGCCGTCGCCGTCGCGCCGGCGGCGCCCGCCCTCGACACCGAGCCGCCCGCCCAAGATAACGCCGCTGCACACGGAGGGCAGGGGCAGGTACCGCTGGACCCGATTTCCTTGCTCGCCGCAGTACAGGGCGGCGCACAGGGGTGCAGACGCCCGCACAACCGACTACTTCATCATGATCGACGAAAAGATGACGCGCTGAATGACGACGAAAACAGCACGTCGCCCGAGGTCAACGACGTAAACGCAGCGATGATAAGTTCATGTTGCGCAAACGGCACGGCGAGATACGCCTACCTGAAAATAGCACCTGTGCTAGTGAAGGGCCCGCGAGGAACGTACGACACATATGCGCTTCTCGATGACGGATCGACAATATCCATAGTGGAGTCCATGATATCAGAAACAGTGGGAGCAGAAGGCCCCCGGACACCGTTGCGACTCCACGGGATCGGAGAAGAGATGACGGGCACCGATACGTCGCGCCGAGATAACGTGAAGATACGCGGCCACTACGAGGACACGTGGCATGAGCTATCCGGTGCCCGCACAGTAGACACGATTGGACTTGGGACTCAGACTGTGGACACAAATGTGCTAACCGACTGCGCGCACCTGGAAGACATCAGAAGAGATCTGCTGTGCCAAGACGCCAGACTGAAGATTCTAATTGGACAGGATAATTGGAATCTTCTGATGTTGCGAGAAACGCGCACCGGACCCAAGAAGCAGCCAGTAGCAAGCAAAACTGATCTTGGTTGGGTACTCCACGTATCCGTGGATACGTGGAGTACCCAACCTCCACCACGTGCCGCGAGGCTGAAGCTTCCTTGAGAGCATATGTATGTCATGCACGCATGGAAATTGAGGAAACTGAAACCGTTCGAGGTGGTTTCCAATTGGGACCAATTGGAATTTATTCCAACACGACGTCGAAAACCAGAGAAGATCGCGCGACACGGACGACGAAAACGAGAACAGACAACCAGAATAAAAACCTACAGTGGAGAAATAACGTCTCAGAAATGCTACGAGACAAGCGGCAAGTGCATAGATGCCTACGAGGACGCGAGAAGCTTACAGCGTTGGAGAAGGACTGCGATACCGCCTTCATAAGAAACACTAAGGCGCTATTCAAGGCCGGCTATGCCGATGCCGATTTCCAACACTCGGGACGACGTAAGAGTGAAAACGCAACTGCTGCACCGCGTCTACCTCAGACAACAGGCACACAACACGGCTACGCGCTTGCCAGCTGGAGGGACCGGAGGAACAAGGCATTTGACACCGGAGGAAGCTGTCGTCTCAGAAAGTAGTGTACGCCGCCTACGACGACGTACAGGAGGGCAGGATGTTGACGACAGCTTTAGTTCATAAGTGCATGCCTTAAAGATATTGTTCACTGTAGCTGTAGGTTGTATAGATATATTTAGATGTATGTATTGTGACATGTTTTTATGTGCATCCCTTCTCGCCTTCGTCGCCACCACCCGCGCAGACAGCGGGTGGGGGTTGCGGGCGCGGGAAGGGTGCGGCCTAATGCCCGAGCGCACCAGTCGCCGACGAAAGCCCGCCAGGGTTACATTATACAGTTATTTACGAGACACAGTTTTTCATTTCTAAATGAGTACTTGAGTAAATAGTGTAATTGACGCCGATGTAAGTAGTGGCCGCTACGCAGCTCCCTCCGAAAGCCTGCATTCTGCTTGCTGGTTGCCTTGTCGATAACGTCAGAAGACACAAGAACCTACCGCACGACGCGACGCGACGCCGATCGTAACAATAGCTTTTTCCGGTGTGCTTAAGGGCATTTATTTAGTGACGAAGCCAAATCTGACTGTGTCGTCTCAACATTTCTTAATTCTGAATCTCCGCCTATAATTGTACCTGATGATAGACTATCGAGCTTAAATCTTTTTACTACGTAATATTTTACTTCAATGGGTTCAGCGGAATATCTTGCCTACATCTTGTATGAAAAAGAAGCCTACATAGCTTTTTCCGGTGTGCTTAAGGGCATTTATTTAGTGACGAAGCCAAATCTGACTATGTCGTCTCAACATTTCTTAATTCTGAATCTCCGCCTATAATTGTACCTGATGATAGACTATCGAGCTTAAATCTTTTTACTACGTAATATTTTACTTCAATGGGTTCAGCGGAATATCTTGCCTACATCTTGTATGAAAAAGAAGCCTACATAGCTTTTTCCGGTGTGCTTAAGGGCATTTATTTAGTGACGAAGCCAAATCTGACTATGTCGTCTCAACATTTCTTAATTCTGAATCTCCGCCTATAATTGTACCTGATGATAGACTATCGAGCTTAAATCTTTTTACTACGTAATATTTTACTTCAATGGGTTCAGCGGAATATCTTGCCTACATCTTGTATGAAAAAGAAGCCTACATAGCTTTTTCCGGTGTGCTTAAGGGCATTTATTTAGTGACGAAGCCAAATCTGACTATGTCGTCTCAACATTTCTTAATTCTGAATCTCCGCCTATAATTGTACCTGATGATAGACTATCGAGCTTAAATCTTTTTACTACGTAATATTTTACTTCAATGGGTTAAGCGGAATATCTTGCCTACATCTTGTATGAAAAAGAAGCCTACATAGCTTTTTCCGGTGTGCTTAAGGGCATTTATTTAGTGACGAAGCCAAATCTGACTGTGTCGTCTCAACATTTCTTAATTCTGAATCGCCGCCTATAATTGTACCTGCTGATAGACTATCGAGCTTAAATCTATGCTTTTACTACATACTATTTTACTTCATTTCAGACTTTGGAATATTGTACATCTCATAAATTATAAAAATAATACATTAAACAAAAACTTTTATGTTCAGGATCGTGATTGACTATTAAAATTGCCAATAAAATTATTAATTTATGATATTAGTACGAGTTTATAGGGCAGCTGTGAATGGACAATTCTTGCACATAACTGGAATAATTTGTATCTAATGCTCTGACATCAGTAATATGATATGATATAACTGTTACGTACATTTAAATATTTTCCATTATGGAATTTAGCCACACCAGATTTTTTTTAAAAATATTTATGCGTTATTTTCCTATATATTTATTCTACATTGTTCAGATATTATTTAATTATTTGTTCTAACATATCATTAATTTCAAATCATGGTTGCCTAGGATCCGTTCCAATAAAATGGGTTAGACATTATAATCTGATGTTAGTTATGGCCGGTATGAGTTAGGTGCCGCATTGCTATTTTTACCTGACTGCGCAAGAAGGATGGTTGTGTTTTTTTATTATTATGTTATGCATCTCGCCGACAGTATTCTTCTTCTTCCGTATGTCAGTCATAGAATACTTTCATTAATGGTACCTTACCGAACGTTGATTCAAGTCGTAGATCGGCCCATGGAAAAAGTCGCAACGAATTTTATTAGTGTTGTCTCATACATACTTGCGACACTTCCAGCAAGTTTGGGTTATAAATTTTCAATAAAAAACAATGCGACCATTTCGGTGATTGGGAGGTGGGTCTCACTTTCCGACATCTGGTTTTAAGAAGTGTACCAATTTCTACCTAGATTTGGTACTGAAGATGCGGCCCTTATTCACCGACGAAATCGCCCGTCACTTCGTTATGGGGCTAAGATTTTTCAATAGTCAGATAAACAGCCAGATAACTATTCGACGGATTTATTTACTCGTCTGCTTATCCATCCGATACAGTAAGTCCGTATGTTTATTAGTAAAATTATAGTCAGATAATTGTGATATAATATATAATTCTCCTGCAATGACTATCCGTCTTTTGACCAACGTGAATTTGTACTATCAGTCCGATAAGTACTATCTGAGGATTGAAAAATCGGCCCTAAATCTGTCGTCGGCATTGTGTCACCTAACGACATTCCCAGATTACTGCTGGCTGACTGGAGTTATATCTTATCAAGTTTTGGACGTCCCGCGTGCCATGTAGGGCCGAGTGCACGAAAGGACAAAACATCAAAATCAACGTCAACGTACGATCAAACACGTCACTTTGTATGCACAGTACGGAAGGAACTCTATGTGGTTCATTAAAAGTGACGTGTTTGAACAGTGATTAACTCAGCCGTTTCTTCGTGCAACCGGGGCGTAGTCTGTAATGGTTATTAAGTTTTTTTAAAGATACGGTTGTTTATTTTTTTTGTGATGCACCGTATATCTCTATACACCGTGTCCGGAATAAGGTTCCGAATACTTAAACCTAAGAAAGGTCTAAACATTGGAAACAACTTTTCCGAAGAAACTATATTAATATACCTAATAGTTTCCGAGAAAAAAAATAATTCAACTTTATTAAAAAGCGGAATTTCTCCAGTGTGAAAAAGCACCATAAATATAGCGGGGCGGCGGCGGGGAGCGGAAGGGCGGCGGGGTGCGTTCCCCAGCTGTCTTGCTCGCTTTGTAGGTAGTATTCCGAAGTGGCGGCGGCGCAGCTTCAAAGGCGGTGTATCTTTGAGACAAAATGCCTACTCGCACCGCAACGCAGTCAGTGTTTGCGTGGCCTTGTAACTGTGCGGTCGAAAGTGTGTCAAGGTCGCGTATTCGCTATGAACGCGAACGTTTTTACTACTAGGGAATATGGAGACATGATATTGGCGTATGGGGAGTGTCACGGGAATGCCTTGGCTGCATTACGTTTGTCGGTACAAAATCGGTTTCCGAACAGGCGTCAGCCTGCTGACTCAAGAACAATAACCGCTGCTTTTCAGCGCATTATTGATAACCGACCCGTAGCACCAACTATGCGAGAAGGTGTGTTAAACCCCCGCGCTCAAGAAGTGATAGATTATTTTCGCCTACATCCTAGGACGAGTACAAGAAAAGCCGCACGAGTGTTAAACATGTCGAAATCAACAATTCATAGTGTGTTAAAACGTGATAAACAGCATCCCTATTTAATCAGAAGAACACACGCACTGCTGCCAGCTGATCACGTTCGGAGAGTTAACTTTTGCCAATGGCTTCAACTCCAGCAGCAACGCCAACCAATGTTTGTGGAATCTGTGTTGTGGACGGACGAGAGCATGTTTACGAACAATGGAATGTGGTGGCAGATCGAGCGGCGCGTGGTCTTAGAAGGGGCCGCTGCCGCCCTCTCCTAATATAAACGTAAGTACCTAAGGTACATAATCTACCTACTATCTTAGGTATTGTGGTAATGTGATGCGCGATGCAACAAATTAAACCCATGCGCGGTGAAGATGGCGCAGCGCGCTTGCAGTAGTTATTAGGGCGCAAGTATACTGATAAATAATATTTTTAATTTTTTTTTTCAACTTACTACTTTCGAACTTTCTTTGTTATGACGAGCTTACGGATAGGATATATGACCTGCCTTTTAATTATTCGTAACCTTATACCGGACACGGTGTACATGCATTTACGATTACAGCACAAACATAATTAAATCTTATTAAAGCATCTCTTTTATTTTATTAAAGCATTGCAACTCGTTCGCTCGTAAAGATACACATGGAAGTCACTGCATATGCATACATACATACAGGTCGTTGCCTAATAGTTTATCTATCGTAAACATATTATGTACTTTGATTTGAATGCCGGGCACTTTCCAGGAAGCGCTGGTCCACTGTCATCAATATGTGTGTTTGGTCAACATAAATGCGTTAGCAAGTAAACGGGTTTCGGTTAATCAGAGGTTATTTTTTATTTATTCTGGTTATTAAAATATTATTCAACGAATGGACTCGAAGCGAACCTAACAATCGTAGCTAATGTCAAAGTTGTACTGGTCGGGAATTGCTCCAACTGTCACGATAAAAAACATTAGGTGGTTTTTGAGTTCAGATTTCGATCGAACTGGGCTGAATTTGGTAAAATACATTTACTGGGGTCATATTTTTATTTTATTTTTCATAATGTAAACATCAACTCTGGAAAAACAGTTTAATAATAATTATTAATATATTATCTTGGACACAGTTTTATAGACGGTAACATAAAAAAAGCATTATTTTTTTAAACCTTTAACTTACAGCTTATTAAACATAGAATACTAAAAAAACCAATAGATATATGTTTAAAGATGAAATGGTATGTGGCTACACTATAAAATGTTTAACCATGTAGGTAAGCGGAAAGGGTGATGGACTCAATGATAGTTTACTAGGTGCGTCGCAAGACATAACTAGGGCTTCTGGTTTCCAGCCAACACCGGGCTCAGGCGGCATAAGAAAGAAGAAAGTAGGACTGTTTCCTCGAGCAAATAAATCTAAGTCTGCCCCATTAATTCTTCCAAACGGATGACCTGTAGCAGACAGGAATCATGTTGTTCCTACGCAGATGTATCTACATAATTTGTATCCACTTTTCCTCCGAGTTTTCACCTTCCACTAAGCATTCCCATGAAGATTTCAATATCACGTGAGCTACGTTCGACTGAATTTAACAAAAGTTGATCTCTTCGTAGATACTGATCTGCGTTGTCCTTGCTTGCAGGAGCGGCGGCGGCGGAGGCGGTGGAGGCGTCGGGGCTGGGGGCGCGGCGGGGGGACTACAGCGCAGCGCCACCCACGCCGACATGCCCCAGCGCGGCGGCACCACCATCGCCGAGAGGTCAGCTTGTCAACCCCTGCCCCCTTATGAACGGCATTTATGTTGCATGGCAAAACAAGTGAATTGCTTAAAATAAAAATTAAAAAATGCTCATGGACAAGATGGGGAAACGCAAGTTTAAATTAAATTCGTCGGTCTTCTTCACAAAGGGCGTAATAACACCTGTTTGCATTCAGTGACATAAGATCGTAAGTGAATTTACTTATTTTGGAATTTCAAAAAGGTGAAAGATTAATTGATTTCCTATTAGATATTCTGTATTAAAACCTTTTTTATGAACGTTTAAGACGATTTGTCCAAATTGTGAACACAAAGCACCACATAAATACAGCTGTATCTTTAAATTATAACTAGACAATGAGTCTACATATTTACTTTTTTCATCATCGAAATTCTTTGTGGTTATTTTTAAATGTTCTTTTAATTACGTCCTTATCAAACTAAGCACAATCGGCTCTTATCACGCCCTTAAACAATGTAAGGTAATAAGTACACTGGTAATTCATCACAATGAAAAGTGCCTCCATGTTGGTGTACCAGAACCAGCAACACGCAGTTAGATAACTATTGTCCTTGTGGTACTTGGATTATTGCTAGTGCATTTGTACATATAGGTAAAACTTTACGTATCATCATAACAATGCATGCTTTGTGTATTTAAGTATTTTCTTGTCTTTAATTGCTTTATGGAGGGAAATAATCGCATTAATTGAGGCAGATGCTATGTACCGCAGGGTACATGTCTGCGTTTAGCATTTGGACCCCACACTACAGAAGAATCGTGTGAGCCTAGGTTGGATAGCGCAAAATGCGGCATTTGGCGCTATTCTAATTATGAGGATAATGAGGGGATCGAGTTCCATACAATGGCTCGTGCCTAATTCCTCGGTCAAATTAAGAAAAATCAACTGGAAGAAATGCTTTATGCAACTTGACATGGATGGCTAATACCACACAACTACCGATAGGATATTAGCCCATTACACCACATTCCAGAAGGAATTAGGTGCCATGCCAGGACCTTCCCTTTATGGGAATGGCTACACTGAACTGGATGGAAAGCACGGACAATTTTTCATTGCCGCTTCGACCATATTTTCATCCAATGCGATGGTACTTACCCGGGCGTGCTTAAACCCTACCACCTAGTAGGGGAAGGGGACCTACAGTTTTATACGGATTGCGAACCACGGAACAGCTCGCATTCGTAACGAAATGCACATGTCTAACCAGAAAAAGACGTAAAGTGGGGCGAGGATTTGAACCCATAACAACCTCTCGCATGAAAGGCACGTCCACTAATTCCTACACCGCGAGCTGTACGCACACATTGTCCATACCGTGGACACTTCTTCTATTTCTCTTCTGCGGTGTGTTGCGTCTTCATTCAATGGGTTTAAATGTGTTGCGTGGTTGCGCAGGTTGGCGGCGTTGCAGGCGGCCGGCGCCAACGACTGGCGCTCGCGCGTCTGCCGCCTCAGTCCCGAGCAGGACGACACGAAGGCCATCGAGCGTGCCAAGAACCGCATCAACGTGAGTACCGCACGCCTCTCTTAGTAGTCCATAGTTCATTTATTTGATAGAATTTTCTACACGTCACAATTAGTTAGTTTTATTCCCAATTTAAAAGGAAGTATCAGCATGTAAAATAGGTACAATACGAGTACATGATACAAACAAATAACAATGAAAAGCAGTCAATAATAATTAAATAAATAAATTAAGCATACAAAATGTGCAGTCATAGCGAAGTTAGGAGCGGCGTGGGATCGGCTTCCAGGAATTCCTCTAAGATGCGCTTTCAGAAGCCTTTTTGCGAAGACTCTGTATCACGGATTGCATTGTCTATCTTATTATATATCCTTGGACCAGCTACACGTGGGAATCTCTCGGATTGGGCCAGCCGATGCTCCACAGGCTGGAGGCGGTTCCTGTGCCTCGTGGTGTAACCGTGTCTGTCTCCATTATGCTCATAGTGGACAAGGTTCTTTCTTACACATTTGGCCACTTCTAGGATGTAAAGCGATGGGGCTGTTAGTATTGGTTAGTATTAGGTCCTAGGGTTGCCACCTTTGGTGTACGGGTATCCGGGAGATGAATAGTAAAAAGACCATGCGCGATGGGGACTAAGATCCCAAAAGAGGTTTTTACAAATTTAAAATCCGGGAACATTTTCGATTATTATTATGTACTTTGGTGAGCCGATAGATGTTTATTTTAAAGTTCAGAGACGCCGGAAATCCGGAAAAGATGGCAACCCTACTTGGGGCCCATATCCACGAGCGAGCCCAAACAAAATGAATTATTAGCAGACTGACAGACCCCACACGTTGCATTTCATAAAAGGCCAAGACCACAGTGATAATCCGATAAAACTGGTTGATCAAAATGCTATTAATCGTCGTACAAAGATAAACGTAAAGATAAAGCCGTAAAATGCGCAGTACATTTCTGAAAAATATCAATAGGTGCCTGGCAAGTGCTCGTCATTTGCAGGACATTTGAGGAGAATGAGGGAGCGCTAAAGTTTCAGCCAGAGTGAAAACCCATTAGCAAGCTTACCCCGCGCCCTATCCTCGGAGTGGTGCTAATTATGTGCTTTTATTTTTCTAGTCAATAGACACCGTGAGTGGGGCAGGGTCCACCATAGAGTAGTGAACAGACTAGACGTCTACTAAGTGTTTTTTTTTATTGAAGCCTATGGATAGATCTCGAGATCGATGGAGAAGAAGGTTTGTATGCAGGTTTTAGTGTATCTGCTTTACAAGTATTGATCACTAGCTGAGATTCCCGGCTCCGCTCGGGCTGATTTCGTTTTTGACATTCACCCGGTCGAAGCCCGGTGAAATTTTGAAAACCTTCGCGGTCGTGTTATTCAGAAACCTATCGCGTCCAAGTATAACTAAGAAGCATCCTCGAACTTCGAAGAATGTTTGGAAAAAAAATATTCCGGATTGTTAGCCGTTCTAGCGTATTGCTCTTACTAACACTATAACATTTAGGCATAATTTTCAATATATAGATAGTTTTTTATGCCAATTAATTCTCAAGGGCTTGTGTTCTGATTACAATTTGTTTTATTTACTGTTTAAATAGGTTGATTCATCATTTCATGTGTAAAATTTCCGTCGGGTTTTTAAATCCTCTTTTTAGTAAGGGTTAGTCGCTAAGAATTAATCCTAAAATTCTAAAAACATATTGTGGGGCAACAACTGTGACTACGTTTTACATTTTCAATTAAGTAGCGCTTTAAAGTCTGACTTTTTTGTGTAGCCTACGAGAACATTTGTATCGGTTAGACAGGAAATTGCATCTCCTGGTTTTTTTTTATGCGACCCTATATGGATGGGTAATAATACCACACAACTAGCGCTATGATATCCGCCCAATATACCACATTCCCGAAGGAATTTGGTGCCATGCCAGGACCTTCCCTTTATGAGCACGGCTACATTGAACTGAATGGAAAACACGGACAATTTTTCATTGCCGCTTCGACCATCTTTTCATCCAATGCGATGGTACCAACCCGGGCGGGCAATGTAGTAGTATATGTTTATATGAATTAAAATATGCATTTCATTCTTTTCTATGATGTCCCAACGGAACTTGTTCAACTTTCAAATGTTCCCACATGTCTCGGGTGTGATAATGTGTCGGCTCGACATGTGTCGAGTGCGGGGGAGACAGGGGAGGCAGGTATGCAGCGCCGCGGTGCCGAGTGCACTTCTGTGCGGGTGCAGTACTGACCTTGCATCTGCTGGGGTGCACCACTCTCGTTTCGAGTGCCCCGTCGCTCCTTGCAAAATCTGCCCCCATTTCATTGTTATATTTTTGTTGGCGCTTTTAAAGATACTTAATTTTATTCAAGTCTTTCTGAACAATGTGTTACATGTTCAGAGGCCTCCTTAGATGTAATCTGTTGTTTCATAACGGATTTAATATTCTTTTTTTTTCATGTAACTGGACCTGGATAGGTGTCTGTCTGATAAACGGATAAACTGACCGTCAGATATTAGCCTAACACACCACATGGTAACTAGGTGCCATGCCAGGACCTTGTTATTATTTGCTCGGCTACATTGAACATTGGAACACATTGAATAGATGGAAAATATTTTCATTGCCCCTTCGACCATCGTTTTCAATGCGTTAGTACCAAACCGGGCGGGATTTACCCCACCACCTAGTAAAGTAAGGAAGGAGACGTAAAGTTTTACGTGGAATCCGAACTACGGCCAGCCTCAACGGTTGAGAACGGTACTCATCTAGAACCCAACCGCGCCCAGAGTCGCTTCACCCAGTAGCTTATCGGATTGCAAGGCGTCGCGCCCTTATATTCTATTAATAAGGACAATGACGTCGCAGATATTGAATTATTTACCAGAGTGACAAAAATAATAATACACTAAACATTACTCACATAATGTACTCATATCTGAACAACAACAATTTCATTAATACTACGTTAAAACTAATTAAATACGAAAATAATTGAAATATTAGAAAAAAACTGGTCAAAGTGATCACGTGCCGAGGGTCTCGTCACTACTGGATATGGAAAAAATTCGTCCTCGTACGTTGATTATTTTGCAATTTAAACTAACGCTTCAGAAAATCTAGCTTTTTCTCAAAAAGTATAACATTACAAGAAAAAATCCTAAAAATAGACCCTACAAATTCAACAAATATCCCAGCGACAATATAAACATATTCGAAATTAAAAATTCTCGTAAGATAATAATGTAAAAATACAGCAAAAACGCAAAAGGTATTGTGTGCGTTTTCAGCACACAAAACTGCCAAGGACTGGCTCATCAGGTACGTGATAGTAACGACGAGCTTATGTTCTGATGGGAGCTATAAAAGTAAACTTAAACCAAATCTGGGCAGGGTCGAAATGTCCCGACCTTCATGTCAACGTATCGGCGTAACCGCAGCGGGGACTGACGGTAACAAGGTCGGGCATGGATGTGACGGCACCGAGTCACGCGAGCCGACACCGCCAGGAGCCGCCCACGCCCCTGTCTATCGAACCTTCGTTACGTTCGAGTGCCCAGGTTTTGAATCGACTGCGTTTTTCCAGAAAGCTTGTTCGATTCAATTTCCCTATTCAAACATCTTCGCTTGTGGAAGTACACTTCTTTGCGGGCGGGTCCAAAATGTTCAATGAAAAATTACGATCGCTCAAGGGTTAGGAAGACCTCGGCAGTGTTTTCCCTCTGCCAAAATCACCAGTGGTGAAAGGTAAGAAATTGGTTAGGAAGCGGGGGAGAGGGTACCCCCTGTAGGTTACTAGATACTAATTATAGAGCTCCGATTGGATGGGCAGGGGCGCGGCAGAAGCAATGGTTCTACGGATTTCTCGTAACGATGCTAGTACTTATGCCTTTTTTTATTTCAGATCATACCCGCGTCCTTATTAATTTCAATAGTGATGCTCCTACTAACACAGTGTTGCATGCTTGACCCGAGACCACTAAAATACAGTCCAATTAAGGGACGTTATAATATTTGTATCTACGCTTCCAAAATACGTGATACCACAAATGGTGGTCCCCATAATTCGCAATAACGTTGAGGAAATAAGTTATTTATCTTTTATGTACCGCAGTAACCATAAAGCCAACGAAATGTGAAAACGCGTAGATAGGCTCACCGAAACCTTCGTATTAGAGAGGACAACACATAAAGTCGCACCAAAAGGGGTTAACGGCGCGCTAAAACGGACAAACGAGACATCCGAGCAGGCTCGAGCGCGCGTGACGTCATCCGTCACCAAACGACTCCATTGACGTCATCGGGCGAGGTGCGCCCTCGTCAGGGCACTTCCCGTTAGGCCTGCCCTTGTTTTTATTCCAATTTGCCAAATTTGAACCCAATTTGCTGAGACCATGTGGCAGCTTATGATATCAGTTCTGTGGCATCTCGACATGCAATATTCGCGAGGTAATTGAAAGTGTGACCTAGTAGAAATTAGGCAGTGAGTAAACATTAACCCCACTCTCACTTGTTGACAAGTTTCTGATCCCTGGTAACTAATTATGTTTGAGTTTATGTGTTACAATGTTTGATCGTTGAGTGTCAAACGTGCAAAGATTCATTGCACCTGTGCAGAATTATCATAAGTTTTGTTCATAACCGCTTAATGGTTGCTTTAAGGTGTTCCGACCGTTTCTTGTAAACAGGACCCAAAAAGTATTAGAAAAACGAATTAATTGTAATGTTCAATACAGCTAAAGTAGTTGCGGCGAAAACATTTTTAGAATTTCAAATTAATTGGTTTTGTTTTATTAAAAAATTGAAATAGGTATTTAAAAGCTAATTACAACAAAACCAAAACCTGAAATTATTTAAAGGTTTTCACCAAAACACTGGGCTATATTTAACATTTTATCATCGCGCTACAAACTTTGCCACCCCGTCAGGGTTGACGGGGTGGCAAGGGGTTTAGGGATGGAATTTCCAAAAATCCCTCGTTAGTTGCCACCCCTAGAGCATTCTAATGATTATTTCCCTCAAAGCTGTGCGTGGTCTGTCATTCAGTTGCGGTACTAATTTAAAAGTATACATTAGTGCCTTAAAAGTAACTTATTTTTACGTAAACTTTGTGTGCGGTATACTTTGTAACGGTCGGAACACCGAGAGGTAAAATTTTCCACGCTCACTGAAAAACGGGTAGGTCTCAATTTCAAAGCAGCTCGTTCGTTATTATGTCCATCTACGTTGAATTGGGAGTGTTGTGCGTCGTAATGAAATCGTCCCGTCATTCTATATTTAGCCTCTATTTGTTTACCCTGGCCTTTGCCTCTATCCAGCTAAAGGGCACCACTGCGATAATAGCCTCACGTCACTTGCCCTACGGGCGGTGGTGAGGTTTTGTCTTCCTTTATCGACATTCTAATGGATTGTTTCACCTTATATTACAATTTAATTAATTTAATGAAAAACATCTTTTGATTGACTTTTTATTTAACTATCATTGGAAACTGTTTGTAATTGTAAAATTTTCTTGAATGGTTGCGTTTAGTTCTTTGGTCATTGTTCGCTTTTTACATTTATTTATGATTCTGTTTATCTTTGTAGTTTTCTGCCTCAGCTCAGTTTGAACATCAGTAGTCTTATGATTGAAGCGAATTTTATTTGATACTATTATGTAATTGTTTTGTTTCTTTTTTTTGTTTTCGTTTTGTTTTTCTAGGTGAGTGATTATTAAGGATTAAAAAAATCTTAAATATTAAATTATTTGCCGTTCCATATTTAAAACCTGTTCTTATGGCCTTATTGAGCTGAGTTTTTAAACAACTAAATCTGTCGTACTTTTGAGATTACCGCAGTCGTTGGACATGTTTGAAAAATGTTACGGCTTTTCATTTCAACGTACATGGCTGTGCGAGCCTAGCTGTCACCTCAGTCGTCTGCTGCGTACGAACGTGACGGATGCCTCCTTGACAACGGGCTGAATGATTAGCTCGAAACGTCGGAGTATGTTTCTGCCTGCCGCGTGAAAAGCCGTAAAATTTTTCAAACATAACTAAATCTGTCACTCCCGTTCTGGTCTCTTTAAAGTTTAGCAATACAGGGAAGTTCAACCTAACAATGACTTTTCCACCAAGAAACTAATTTCTAATGTCGAGAATTTGAAAAAAGTTGTGTATTAGGAACCAACCAATTTCAGCACTGAGCATCAAATCACTTCTTGGCCTGGTCTTACATATCCAGATTAATTTTTTCCTTTTATTTAAAAATATTGGTCACTTTTTCGATTTTTGCGACGGGACCCTAAAAATCATTCCCTCACAGTGCTGTTGGTGTAATTGCATAATTTTTTTAGAATTTATAGTCCTTGCTATTTCCAATATGCAAGAAATGGTTGTGTTCTAAATTTTCTCTCTGCGGGCGAGAATGAAATGCTATTGCGCGAAGTAACGCCGAGTCCCCTGCGCCTGCGCAGCTAACTTTCGACTGTGCGATTTATCATAGAAGCGCTGCACACATACTCTTGTGTCTATGATATGTATGTATGTATGCACGTAGAAAAAAATCTTCTCTTCGATTCATGTGATTACCCGTTTCCCTTCTAAGAAAGCCATAACTGGCACCGTTAATTATGGATAAATTAAATCTCGTTTAGATTGCGCGTCGTCACAATATGACAGACCCGACCACAACGACACACGAAGTCACGTTCCCCCCACCCCCCATTAAGGTGGCCTTCCCGGCGGGACCAAATCATTCGCGGGCACGGTACAAAACCGTGCTATTGCGCTCTGGGACCTTCTCTGTTTCAAAGAAAAAGCCAGGCTCCATGATGAGGAGAATGCAAGTCCACAAAGCAGACAATGCGCATAGTGTTTGATTTAGTAAGATTTACGAAAATTTTAATTGCAAAACTACTTATAGCTAAAAGTAAACCTCAACCGCTGTAGTAAAAAATCCAACAAAAACCAAATTAATTATAAATCTTCACGAAACAAGCTATGTCTGATGACTAATCTTTTAAAGGTGTTTTATATTTTATCGTTGAGTTATTCACCTCCAAAATTATTATAAAACCCGCGAAAAAATCGAATTTTCGGCCCTTACAACTTAAATAAGTATAATTTTGGATCTGGCATGACCTTCTTTCCACGTTTGTATAAGGAGTTGAGCGAGAAGGCCCACCTTAATGCGTGCCGTAAATGCGTAGAGTAAACCGAGGTTGTTCAACATATTCTAAACGTAACCATTTTGGGGAGGCTGGCCCGTTGCATTGCTGATAACGTATACGTCAGAAAAGAATGAAACGGGAAGCGACAGAGCGCGGCCTCATAAGGCATAATCGTGCCGCCGACTGTTGGCGCGTCCATGCCGGGAGGTACGACCTCCGGCGGCAGAGGGCGCTGCCTGCAGATGTGAACATGCAGCATGCAATGCCGGACATGTTTGCCTTCCTCCAAGAATCCTCACACTAAAATTTTCCTAGCTGAGCCCGTAGTCCCAGCTGTCACCTAAATTGGCGTTTACCGCAAGCAGATTGACTGGCGTTTTCCGTAAAAAAATATTTAACAAAAAAAAAATAACCGACTTCAAAGAAAAAGCACTAAAAAGTAAAAAAAATATTGCCGTTATTGAAGGTTTAAATTAATTCATATCAGTTTCGTTCTTCGTAATTCGTTTCAAAGTATTTCGTTTTAAGTATACTTTTACTTACGACCTTAAGTAATATTGAATTGCAAAAGGAGGATTACATTTTGTAAAAATATTTTTATGAAGATGGCGTCACGATTTACGTTCATTTTGACCCCAGGTTAAACAAGTTTAAACCACCTTATTAAAAGTGCTAAAATTATCAGAACGTATTGCTTCATCGCAAAGCCTTTACTGCAGGCTGTTAACTTTTTACACATTGTAATTATTCTTTAAATAAATTATTACACTGCTCCCGGCAAGGTTCATTAATTTTTAATGCGCTTTGAACATTCGCCAGAAACAAAACAAAATAGCATAGTTTCTGTATCTATTCGGTTTTACTCATTTACAACTAGACGACACTGCTTTAGCTTGATCACTGACAACTCGTAATTGCGCCTCCGGTTTTATTAAAGTAATTGTCCTTTGAGGTTCGCGCGACCTTTGTTTTAAATCTGCCCTAACAAAAATAAATCAGTTCACTCGTGCAAAACATAGATTATACATAACATGAACCCTCCTTATTTCCGTTTATGTTATGTCTTTGAATCCCGAACGGTTGATCTATTGGGGAATTTATGACATGCGTGTGTCCTGGTAATTTTTTTAACGAATGCTAGATGGCGTCGGTCAGCTCTTTTATTAACCTGAAATGCTACACTTGTGTATCTTCTGTCATACCGAAGTCTCGCTTCCGTACACAGGTGTAGGCAACAGCACGCACACAGTTATGTGTCGCCGTCAGAACTGTAGGCGAGGGGTTACTCACCCCACTATATCTCCCGAATCTTCAGTTCCCCAAATAATACACGCAATTAGTATTGCAGAGCTCTCTGTGACATCCTCACGCCAAATATCAAGTAGCTATTTCAAGCGTCTTGGCGCGGAGCAACAGTCGCTTCTAGGGTTGCCACATCTCCCGGAATCGGAGCCTAAAAAAAACTCGGTGTCCCGAAAGTATTTAGCAATAGAAAAATCTCCCCCAATTTTATAATGCGGGTATAATACATTTTTTTTATTTTAAATTCAAAATAAATCTATATTTTCTTAGGGATGGAGGGCCGTTGCGAAATTCACGCATGACCTCTTTTTATTCTCCCGATGGCCATGACCTTTTTTTGTCATCTTCTGGAAATTCCTTCTTCAAGATGACAACCCTAGTCACATCTTCTACACGAGGCGCCATTCAGTCAGGCGGTAGATGTGTGTCTGGAAAAAATGTTTGGCTCGAACGAAAATAATCCACCAGTGACATGATCTCAAGAAACATTTGACTCAATTTATTTTTCATATTTGATATTTGCACTTATTTATTCAAGTCTCCGTCTTAGATTAGATGCTACTGAAAATAATTCTAGCAAATAAAGCTCAAATATTCTAAGGGACTATTTTACCATCATTCCGTAAAGTTCTCTTTAGCGATCGTCCTATTCATTATATGTACCCTTAAATTTAATACGCCAGAACTCTAACATAGTCTATTGGGACTATTTTAAAATCGAAACTGGCCTTATATGGAACAGGTTTGGAGGTTTCTGTCTTTCTGTGTATCTGTTCACTTCTAACTTGATAACCACTTGCCCGATTTAGAAAACACTTCCTTCCTTCAGGGAAAATCACTTTTCCATCAGATATAACGCCAGGGTTTGAACTACTTATCATTTTATAATATTCAACTTTTAGCGTCTGTTTCTCTGTCTGTTCAATTATAACTTGAGAACAACTTACCCAATTTTGATGCAGTTCGTAAGTACAATATGTAGTTATTTCCTTCGATTATTATTTACATCGAATATAGGCTACTAACCATCACGCTCACTTACCTAAGGGGTTGGCATTGGGGTTAAATATGAGAGAAGTCATGTAAACGCGAACGGAGCCACGCGGGCATCTACTAGACTAGTGTTTTATTTTATAAACATCAAGATTATTGGTGCGCTAAAGCCACAGGATCTATCAATAAATCCATCATCGTCATATTTAGTAATTTTTCGACTGTGAACCATTACAGCGGCGTGTTGTCAAGTCCTGAACAGTGAGTGTACGTTCTCGTGCAATATCTTCAAATAATAATCTTCTCTTTTTTAACACGCTTTTATTTAATTGGTTCAAAAACTTTAGAATTAAATAGGTAACAGATGATAAGTTAAATCTAGGCGTCTTAGGCGTAAGAAATTATTCATTTTAAACGAATTTGAGCATCGAAAAGATTAGGTGTGTAGAACACCTTCTCGTTAAAATTTTCGTCCGTTATGGATTTCGTTTTAAGAAATCTGTTGTCGCTTAAAAGTAGTCCGTGAGATTGAGAATGTAAAAATACATAATTACGCACAATAAGCCTCATTCGCGTCAAAGATGTCCGCCCGTTGTGTCGGCGCAAGCGCGATCACTGCTCCACAATTTTAATTGACGGCGTATAGCATAATTAATTTGATGTTGCCAGACCACGAAATCTATGCGGGGGTCTTCTCGAACATGTGTGTTATTTAGATGCATTGTGGACTGTTTTAAGGAAGTTTTAGAATTCATATTTCTTCGACGAGTAACATGTCCTATTATTCTGATGTTTTGTGAGCTTTTATCGTTGACTATATTATCATTTCCTCTTGAATATGTTGCAGGGAAAAACTTGCGTAGAACTAGTTTTCGGTGGTAAAAACTAGCCACGTTAAGAACTTTTAAGAACCTAGGTTAGGTCAGTTTAATGTATTGTTTATACCCATTTTCACTTGTATTAAGTATGTAGTTGTAACTGAAATAACTACTCGGTGTCTTAAATTTAAGGTAAGTAAAGGAGAAAATTAGATTTTTTTGTAACTCGACATGGATTAACCACACCGGCTGTCATGATATTTGCCCAAAGCGCCTATGGGAACAGGGTCATGCCAGAATTTTCCCTCGAACCTTCACCTTACATTTAACTGAGTGGAAAACTCAAAAAAATTTCTTTGCCGCATAGACTATCGTCCATTAAATGCGATGGTACCTACCCGGTCTGGATTAACCTTATCACATAGTATGTAAGGAAGAGGACCTATACAGTTGTACGTGAAATATGACTATCTACTTTGTTTCCCTTTTACGAAATGCGTGGGAATAAATGCAGTGGAATCACTTAGTTTTTTTTAAGTGCCGGAAACCACACAGCATCAAAATTGAGAAAACCACTCGATCAAATCCATCGAACCCTATATAGATAGCAGTATGATTTAGGAAAACCGTTTCAGGGGAATATTCCGAGTGTTCTTTTAGAGCGAAAACTTTTGCAAAATAAAACGTCAAAGATCCGCGGGCGATAGCGCAATCGCGGACACACTTCACTTTAATCCGGTGCCAAGAAAAATGTTTCCGCCGAGTGATATAAACTGTTGGCGTACATTTCGGTGAAAGATAACTCGCGCCGAGCGTATTTTGGACCGTATTCGGTGTGGCGAAGGTCGCTTGTTGCGCGGGCGCGCTGCGGGTGACCCGTTCCGGTCGCCGCTCAGAATTGGCGGTAGTCGGCGAGCCCAGTGTGCCGCCGCAGGTGCGCAGGTTTCGCGCGTGTCGAGTGCGCCCGCGCATGCGCAGGTCGCCCGCTTTTTCGTGTGAAATAAAATAATTGCAGTGTTGAGTTGATCAAGTGTTAATTTATGAATGAATGCTGCTGGCTATTGTACTGACTGGCTCACATATTGCCTATCTAATTGAGTTGTAGAGTGGTGTTTGATGATTCGCGTTCGATATATTTGAAGGCACTGTTAAATAATTGGTTGTACATATCAGGTTGTTAGTTTCGTTTTAAATGTATTGGAAAACAACTTTGAGTTGATAAAATTTTATATCAATGATAAGGGCTCCATTTAGTTCTAGGTGTTAGTCGGAATCTCATACGGGAATATTATTCATACTTTATTGTTCAGGTTGCTCTCAAACCATTATAATCTTAATTTTTCGGCAGGTGGTCGCACTTAAAGGAATTAAGTTGTATGCATTTATTTTTAAGCAATAAGAAAAAAGATATATCCGTCTTTTGACTCCGGGCGTAGTTTGTTGTTGGTTATTCTCGTCAGTGCTTAATCGAACCGTCTTAGCCGAACTCGCACACGAAGGGTTCCGGACCCTGCCAAAAAATCACGTATAAAAAATAAAGTTTATTATATTATAAATTGTATACTTGCGGATCTCTAGACATTACGATTCCAAGAGTGAGTGTACAGTGCCTCGGCGCCACAGTAGGTATCAGCATTTGCAAGGATAACGTATGCCGTTTACACCTAATCGAGGAAAATAAACGAAAATGTGCCATCGATATTGTTGGTCGTTTTGACGAGCCATAAATTATTGATATCCAAAGCTTATTAAAACTGGAACTCCTGTGATAAAATGTATTCAAGCGGGCTTAATAAAATGATGTTGCTCGAAAACGTTTAACGTTCCTCGTATGAAAGTGAAATTATAACGAAAATGTGAGCTACGCTGCTGTAGAAATTGGTTGGTACACGACTGAATACAAATGAGCTCGACTTACCAAAAAGGCCACTAAAGAAATCGAGTCAGTCACTTCACTCACGATAAATATTTTTTCGAATCGAACACAATTACTTCAAACAGGTAACAAACTAGCAGATATTGAGCTCGCGTCATAAGTCAAAAATTAAATTGTTGGCACTCGATTATTTTTTATATTTTAATGAAGGCAAATATACCTAACTACCTAGGTTTTTCGGGAAAATAGTAGCAGTCTGAAGTTTTGTTGGAAAGTATTTCCTTCTCACAGCTGTCATATAGGTAGTTCTGATAAGCTATACAATACTTTTTCTAGCGAACGACTTGTTTAAGGAGTTTAGGTCAAACTTCAGGATCTTCTATTGCATTGCTACATTGAACTGGATGGAAACCACGGACAATTGTCATTGCCGGTTCGATGATCTCCTATCACATAACTAGTAAGGGAGGGGCTTACAGATTTATTTGAAAATCTGAACCACGGCCGGCCCCACGCCGCGGCGTAGCCCTACTGAGACGGAGCCCTACTGGGCATGGATGGATGGAGATGGAGATGGAGATGGACAATAATAATGCTATTAAAGCAATCATTTATTTATTTCGAATAGCATTATTCACATTTGCAATAAAACTAGAACACATTCTCGCAATTACATTTTATTAGGTACTGTATTTTGTTCAAATCAGTGGGACTTATTTCCACACAAAACTGTCATGTCTATGATCTAGTGGATTTCAATAGTATCGACCCATGAGTGTCCATATCAGTAGCATTGGTTAATTTAACTACAACAGATAAGATATCTCAATATGACAATGCAATAGACACGTCCGCTTGTCCCGGGCGATAGATAATACTATGATTTCCTCACGCGATGCTCGAACACTGCATGCTGTGAACGAGTCTAGGAGCGGCGCAGTTTCCGAAGGCGCTAAACCAGTTTGCACCAGTTCGCTTATAAGGAGATGGCAGGTTGCGCGGATGGCGTATCTGGGATACGTAGATGTGTCTGTCCGGTGTTTATTGCAACGGAGAAATCCGACATGTCGATTCGGAGAATCGTATTTACCTGATCGAATCGCTTTCGTCTTTAGTCGTCTCGTATTGCGATGGAAGCAGTTATTTTGTTAACATTTCGCACCTGTGTAACTTTAGTTTGTTTACGAAAAAAATTAAGAACCTCTTGTCTGATATTACATGCGTATACCAGTAGGTATATTACACGTTTAACAGCGACATAGGATAGGACATAGGAAGATACTCTTTGCAACAGTTGACGGTATTACGAGATTCTGGGAAATCAAGTGGGTATCTCAAGTAAACGCACCTATTAAGATCCAATAGGCATCTGCGTATCTGCTTGGATCAGAAGGACATCAGCTCGATCAATTTAGTCTCGTTATTATGATGGCCCGTTTCATCATTTATGGAACGCTCGCGTTGAAGGCCGATCAATGTCGCGGTGGCACCTCGCGGTGATGGATCGCTCGCCGCGGGCCATCGCGTCTTCGAGCCAGCGTCGTCGAGTCCGAAGATGCGTCACTAGTAATGTGCTGTGAGTCAGCCCACACGCAGCACCCGAGAGCTCTAGAGCTGATTCTCCGCGTGTGGTGGACGGCGCCGATATACACTCGTCGGCCAACTGCCGAGAACTCTACTCGTGCACTCTACTATCTCGACGCTCGTTTACGTTCGCCTTTGTCGTGTCTTCTTAGGGTTTCGTTTGTGTTTGTTACTATTTTCTATAAACATTTCAGGAAGGTGTTTAGTAAACAGGCTGTGTTAATAAATAATGCCTTTGAAGACTTCCGACTGAGTCCAACGAGTGAAAATGTTCTTCGCGATTGAATTTTTGGTGGGATTCGGAGTGTTCTGCTTTGTGTTTTGGAAGTATTTCGCTTCCTCGACTGGGCAGCTCCGTGCAGTAACACCACGGGAGCCGGAATCGAAAAAGCACTTACCACACGATGGAAATGTTACCACTAGTCAAGAAACTAAAGCTGGAACAACGTCTGCAAACGACAAAAGTGATATTTTTAATAGAGACATTGAGGAAATACCATTGATCGATAACAAAAACACAGACACAAGTGTATTTACAAGCAGCACAAGTCATGCTTCTATTCCAGTAATTGAACAAAGCTTACCATTTAAGGAAACAAATGTCATTTCTAGTCCAGATATATTGGAATTATATTGTGCTACTCCAAACAATGAAAATAATGTCCCTTCCAGTGATTTCCAACAAAGTAGTGCATCCGAGGAAACACTTGAAAATTATGCGTCATCGCAAGCGAAGAGGGATTCGCCGCAAAACGAGAAGTTTGCCAACTTTGTAGAGCAAGAAATACTGAGCGACGACAAGCTTAATTCTATAATAAAAAATCTGTCGCTACATGAGAAGAGCTTTACGGAAACTGATACAGTTCCATTAGAAGCGGCAGTTTCAACAGATCAACCTGATAATACTATTACTGATAAGCCTTTATCAGTGAGCATTAGTGAGCCAAGAGAATCGACTAAAGCGAAAGGGATTGTGAAACGGCCAGGGTTTCCTCCGGGTCTAAACTTCGGGGCTGTTATTGGAGAACTGAAAAGGAAGACGGAAAATGTTGCCAAAGATGATCTCAAACCGGTGTTCAGGAAGTTCGATGCTGAAAACAACAATGTCGTCGGCGAATTGCAGGCATGTCCTTCGTTCAATTTGTAATTTATGATTTCGACATTATAATGATGTCAGGTGTTCACGACTGAAATATTTTGCTTTCATGCATAATAGTTAATGTTCACGGATTACTTATTCATGAAACATTATAAAAAAATAATATGCAGGAAATGTTAAATTATTATTTACTGTTCAATACCCATAGAATTAAAATCACTTAAGTGAATTCGTTCTTCGGGAGAGTTAAGCAACAGAATGTATGTGCGTTAGACGTTTTTCATTATTTCTTGTGAATTTTTGTGTAAATCGACGCTCTTAGCGATTTTTCGATACATGATTTGAGGCTATGGTATGAAACATTCATAACATTTGTTGGCAATTTGTCGACAATAAAATTTAAATAATGAATAACGTCAACGCACGCACATTTTGTTATTTAAACCAAATACTTTACCCTTAAAACTATTACACACTTAATACTAAATACACTCACATATGTCATTCATGCATATACATATTTGTGAATCTCCATTTTTAAGCAATACACTTTCCTCAAGATTCCGCATGGATCAATAAACACTCATCTTATGAATTTGATACTTCCATCCGGTATAAATATGTATAGAGGAAGGTGTTTTTATCTTTGGCATCCACTCACATCCTTTTTAATCATACATAAAATAGTCTCATGTGTCATACACGCATTTGTGATTGTTTATTTTGTACAAATAAACGCAATCATTAAAAAATATAATTAAAAACACTAGTTACAAGCACCTCTATAAAACAGCCTTCAAAAAAAGTATGTGTCTCGGCTGTATAATTAGCTGTGCAACTTGGCCGGTCCCCTCCAAGCGCAAGCGGCTGCGCAGAACCAAAACTAGGTCGGATTGGTTTCCGCACAGCCGCTTGCGCTTGGAGGGGACCGGTCAAGATCCACCTCACATACCTTGTCTTTACTAGTCCACTTAGACAAAAATGCAAGCCAGAACATTTCCGATCCGCTTGAAAAATCTACTTTGGTTTAATATGGGGAATATCTATTGTTCCAGGATACATTGAATCAGGCCGTCGACGAAAACAAGAAGGTTCAGATTGAAGAAAATGAGCTGGAATCCAACATCTTGGCGGACAGGAGGAATAAGTTGGAGACCGCTAAACAGGTTGGCGCTATATTTTGGTTATTCAGTCTGAGTCCGCTAATAGATAACTCCACTTTCGAGCGGTAGCGTTATGAGATAATACAAAATTTGGTACAATTTTGTGTGAATCCGGGGTTATCTCATATTGCTAACGCTCGAAAGTGGAGTTATGTATTAGCGGACTTAGGTTGCTGGACCCTAGACATTTAACTATGGAAGAATATTTCAGAAAGGAAATCGCACTTCTATTTATTGGTTTTCCTGCAAGAGCATGAGAAACCTGTATTTTCCAATACCATAAAGCCGATGGAGGATGTATTTTACATTAATTCTCGACTGTAGCAAACTAAAATTAGCAGTAGCGAAAAAAATCAAGCTTATTTACGATATAACATTGTCATTTTCGGGAATAAAATAGCCTTTGTTGTTCTCCACCCCAAATAATCTTCACACAAAAAAATAATCCGATCCGTTGCAAAAAGAGACAAAAAAAAACAAACACACTTTCCCTTAGCATTTTCATAGAGTAGTCTAGATGTATTTCTGTTTACAAGAAAAAAAAGCATGGGCACTTCCGGAACCACCTTAAGACGCTATGGCCTTGTGCTTTCCGCACTGCTAGTTTAGCTGGAATACTATACTCAGCTTACAACGGTGTTATGTTCTATGTACACACAAACATTTATGTCTGTATTCCTAGAGCTATAATTACAATTATTTTTACAATATGTTGTAATTGTTCTAGAACTTTCTGACGACCGTTGACTTTAGTATTATAGACGTGAACGTTTGTTTGTGCCTCAGTACGGATGCAGAGATATATTCGTGTTAAAATAACGTATGATTAAACCCACTTTTGCCATAAGTGTTAAGGCGCATATACCTCTCAGCTTAAATTCATAAATGCACCTGGCGGAAACTCCTCAATGCAATCCTGTCACCGGGAGACAAAAAAAGCACAGAGCGTGCGTATTATGTGCCTGAGTTTTTAACGACCGTCAAAAAGCACCTCTTGTTTAGTCCATCCGAAAGATATAAACAGCGAAAAGAAGACAATACTACTCGTACTCGAAATGTACTCGTTTATCATTAAACATACCCTTTGCTTATTTTTTTTTCTTGTAGCAATATTGGTACTAAACATAGTGGACGTGTAAAGCAAAAAATTTGATTTAATTTTCTGTATTTAAAAAAGTCAAGTATATGGACTCTGATCTTGTGTCGTATTCGAAACTACCTTTTGCTTAATTTAGTTTTCTTGTAGCTATTTTGGTACTAACATAATGGAAGCTTAAAGGAAATTTTTAGTGCAAAATATTTAATTTTTTTGTTAGGTATTGTATTTAAAAGTCATAACCATAGGCACTCAGATCTCTTGTCGTTTTACTTGTACACATTATTTGAAGCCTTTGGTAAATTGTAACACAGAATAAGAAATACTGCTCATCTCTAAAAAACCGGCCAAGTGCGAGTCGGACTCGCACATGAAGGGTTCCGTACCATCGTAAAAAATAAAACAAAAAAATCACGTTTTTTGTATGGGAGCCCCCTTTAATTTTAATTATTTTTTAATCTTACCTATTTATTGTTATAGCGGCAAAATAAATACACACTCTGTGAAAATTTCAGCTATCCACTTGTTACGGTTACTGAGCTGTACCCTGTGACAGACGGACAGACGGACGGACGGACGGACGGACGGACGGACGGATGGACGGACGGACAGCGGAGGCTTAGTAATAGGGTTCCGTTTTCACCCTTTGGGTACGGAACCCTAAAAAAGGTCTAAAAGTACCCCATTTTCAGGACCAAAGGAAATCCTAGGGAACTCCTTGAAATAAGCTTAGTAGTAGGTCCACCTTAACGTTGATATCTTTTTCTTCAACCGGGCTTAAGTGGGCGAGGAATAATTTCTTAAAGTCTTTTAAATCACAACATATCGAGGCTGCAAAAACTGCGGCTGTTCAAGAATTTCAACTTTTCCCATAATTCACTGGCAACTTACGGCGTGAGTGATGTGTGAATGCTTCGAGAATGCAGTGCAAAATTTGCAGCGATGCTGACCTTTTGCTGTTATGTCATTACCCTTTATATAACGATCAGATAAAGTGCATTGCGTCATGCAGAACTTCTTGACTCGCATAATTCGAGTTATTAAATTACGAACCGGCTCGGTTTTATAGAGCATACATTGTGAGTGTCTTGAAATTTACTTAGTCTCGATGACTTCAAAAATAACTAATTTAACAAATATCCACTGTTCCCCTATTTTAACCCTGTTATTAACATTTGACCGATATCGACCAGTACTATTTAGGGGAAGAGCAAGCGATTATTTTGAGCAGCTACTAGCTCAGGGGTTAAATTTTCGCCTTTATTTCTGTGTTAAGGTTGAATTAGTGCATTTCGTCACGAATCCATGTAGAACGGTAGACCCCTTTTTACCGTACTGGGTGGTAGGGTTAAGCCTGTATCACATTGGATGGCAAAATGCTCGGAGAGCCAAATTAACAATTGTCCGTGTTTTCCAACGAGTTTATTGTAGCCGTGTTCATAAAGGGAAAGTCCTGGCATGTCAACGAATTATTACGAAAATGCAGTGTGTTGGCATGATATCATGACCGTCGGTGTGGTTTTTACCATCCATGTACAGTTAAATATAAAAAACAACTGCGGTCAAAAATAATAGTTAAAGGGCGTATAATGTGTGAGGGAAATCGATAAATGTTTCACCGATCGGAAGTGGATCCCAAATATTCTACCCAATAAGAGCGCAGAGGGTATGACATAAACGCTTCTGATCGAATTCCCTTACATATATTACGCCTGTTACCCCTATGTAGAGGATAAACCAGCAGCGGGAGATAGGGAGGAAAAATGTAGATGAAGTTCTCAAAAAAGTCCCAACTATCAACTGGCTGGTGACGTGAGAGAATGCTATTTCTATTCACCTCGGTCACGCGTTTGCAATCGGGAAGCATAAATATGCTTTCGCCGCTTCTAAATTTGCTCTCACATATTTTTTTCGTCTCCTCGTCATCCTTTCCGCATGGATCAATAAACTCACATCTTATGAATTTGTTACTTTCATCCGGTCTAAGTATATGTTGAGATGAGCTTATTTTCTGCCTTAGCGTCTACTCAACATCCTATTTACCCGACTATGGCGAAGCAAAAGGAGGGTTATTATTCTGACCGGTATGTATGTGGGTATATGTCTTCTAAACTAGTTATCATAATTTGACAAATGAGGTTTCGCTGGAAGCGTCTTATTCACATGTATTTTGCTCTAATAAAATTCTAAACGAGAAAGAAGGTGGAGCAGTCCATAAGGTATGCCACCGCTAGTCCACCGACACTCTTGAAATGATGCAAGTGGGTTAATTTGTGTTATTTGACAGTGATCAGGAATCTTTCAGTGGAGAATAGGTACTGCTTTTATAGCGGTTATCAAAGCGATTTTCTCGACGGAAATCCTTGAACCATTGAAATACTGTGACCCATGGAGGTGAGGAAATTCGTCCATGTTGTGACCACAAATCTATAATATGTAATCGGTGTACGATTGTACGGTGTACGGTGTAAGATTCCTGATTCCTGAGCGCAGAAATTGACACCCTTGGAGGTTTACCATGTTAAATTAACTCGCCATCTGAACAGGAAAGTGAGTGATTGATTCATCCAGATGTTTAGTTGTATTTAATACCATGCTAATTGTCAAACGACGTTTTATTCAGCTGAGAGACTTCGAATTTACGAAATGCAACGAAACGTCAGATTGAATCAACCATTGTTACCGTGGTAACCCCTCTGGTCGCGTTCGCAGGGCTGGAAGAAGCGCGTCCAGTCGACGGACGCGGCGCTGTTCTCCGTGGCAGGGCGGCTGGAGCGCGACAAGTCCACGGCGAGCGTGCCCGGCGAGGGCTCGCCGCCGCTCACGCCACCCGCGGCGCCACCCGCGCCCGCCTCGCCGGGCGTGCCCACGCCCAACAAGTTCCGGTAACTAATGCCCTCATGTAACACTGGCAGCAGTAGCAGTTCATGACAGAAATAATAGAATTAAACTTCACCTCCATGATTAAGCCTTAATCGTACAAAGGTTTTACAAATGTTTCTTGTTGCCACTGGAGTAGTGCATCGATTTGAGGTCCTTGCTTGCGGTGACGCTGGTTGCGGGTCTACTCTTTCCCTAAAATATCGTTGAGAAAGGCGATGGCTGTGCCCGGCGTGATGCTCGTGAACGGGTGCTGTTTGTTGCTCCAATCGGCCACATGTTAAATGGCGAGCATAGTCAAATAAACTGATATTTGTTATGAACTGTTGCATACGACATGAATTGTTGATTCTCGTCACTTCATATTAATTTTGTGTTTTACCTGTTATTATAAGCACTGGCAAATACTTTTGTAAACTTAGACTAAATGAATGTTGAAAAAAAAATCCAGCGGTGATTCTTGCCAGTTCTTCTTCGCTGGAATTGCTGAACTGGCTAATGACAAAATATGAAAAATCCGAGTGCAGTGTACTATGGATGATAAATAAACAATAAACAAGAAACAATAAACCCGCCTCGTGAGGGGCAATTATGTTTTGGATGGATGTCGGGCCATATTATTTCCTGGAGTTTCCCTTGTGCTGATCAAAGACTGTCTGTTTAGTCTACCAAAGCAAAAGACGGAAATCCTTTGTCTTAAAAAGAGTTTAAAAAACTGTAACCCAACTACTAAAGGGTAAGAAACAGGGTAAGTGCTGTTTGATATCATTGTTTTATTGGTTTCATCAAACAGCATTTCACAACACTTTTTATATTTCCGTGCGTATGTTACCCGGGCCATAATTATAAATCGATTGACAACTTGTACATCAAAACGGGATGAATAGTTTAAGCGCTACGGTGGAACATACGGAGAAACAAATATACCTACATAGACTGCTAAAATCACAACTCTTCCTTTTGGCTTCGCCGTAGTCGGGTAAAAAACTAGCAACTCACGTCCAATTTCCCTATAAAATTGCACATCTGAACTGACAAGGCTATATTATCAATGCTCATGATAGCCTGTAACCACGCTTAGAAGTTACAGAACATACCTATGTGTCAATTGATCAAGTAAATCTCGAGTTTTAGCATAGAAACAGTCCTCGAAGTAAGAGCATTGAAAAATGCGATTGAATGCTTCTAAAGATACTTTGCATGTGAATGAAATATAAATATATATATCATTGTTATTAATTGGTTTATCCTAAATTTATTCTGTAATGTGAATTGCAACGCCATCTGTGTACTTTTATTATCCCTATTTAACACTTGTATGGCGTTTGCAATCTTTCCCTGCTGTCGTTTATCTATGGTATTGTGGAGCAGACGGTCTGGTTGGATGTGCAGGTCCCGCAAGCAGGGCTCACCCACGAATGGGTTCGCGGCGGGTCCGCTGCGCTCGGCGTCGTGTGCGGCTGTCGGCTCGCTGGCCGCCACCGCACCCCTCCCCGCGCCCGCCATCGCAACCACCACCGCCGCCGCCGCCTCGCCGGCGCGCGCGCAGGATCACTTCAAGCGGAGCCAATCTGTCACGGAAAAAATCGGCGCCGCGCTGGACAGCGGTGAGTGTATTTGTCGACTTGCTGTAAGGCACAGGCAGCGAGGATAGCCGGGTTACTATCATAGCCTACTTTTGAAAAATCACAGTTATGCTTGCGGGCTTTTACAACTGCGGCTTTAGACAAAAATGCATATTCATTCGACTATAAGTAAGCTGCTATTTAAAAAAAAACCGTCAAATTTCCTGTATCACATCCTCTAACACTGTGCACATTTTAAAAATTTTGAAATGCAATGTTTTAAAAGAGACTTTATTGAATAGATCAAGACCAGATTTGAAGGAAACAATTATAGAGGCACAGCGTATTTGCTGCTTACCTCGTCGTACTGTTAAAACTTGTAAATTGAATGAAAATGAGACGAGCTGCGTCGTGTTTGCAGACGAGAGCGGCGCGGAGTCTCTCGCGCCGGAGCCAGCCTCGGTGGCGGTGCCGCGCGCCGACGACGAGACCTTCACGGCGTTCTTCACGCCGGCGTCGCGCGCGCTCGCCTCGCCCGCCCCCACCTCGCCCACCTCCCCCTCCGCGCCGCCCCGCGCCGCCGACAACGCGCGCATCGAGGACGCCGACCTCGACGCCATCGACAGCACCGGCCGCCAGATGTGAGTGACGCCGCTGTGGCCAGTCCATCGTGAGGAGGAGTACGATAGCAGAGCAGTTTGCTGTGCTACGTTACTGCCAAGTTCAACGCTACGTTCTTATCTAGTGAGAGTTGCAAAGTATTTACTGGAGGCCCTACAGAGAGTTTGAGTAGTCTCTGCAGCCTAGGCTGTCCGTAATTTCTCATATATTCGTTGTCTCACACACCTTCTGCTTTCATTAATCTACTTAAACCTTCCTTAGTGTGTTTGTGAGCAGATAAAGTGTTTATGTATGCATCGTGACTATTTCTCTTCTGGAGTGATAAGACTTTAACACACCTTAATAGTGTCACGGAAGTGATTTCAAGATTTTGTTTGTCTATCTCCATGATGCTTTTTGACTGTAGATGTGATCCTGACTAGGCCTTCCGGGGTTGCCACCTCTCACTTATTTCCAGGAGTTTTCCGGAATCCGACTTCGAAAATAAAAATCTCTCATCTTCTGGCAGTATTGAGCAATAATAGAAAAATCTTCCAGAATTTCGGGTTGGCGGGAAATTCATACTCTAAAGGTAGAATTCCCGATGATTCACATTGCATCGTGTGGTAAAACGTTGTTGTCCGATGGCGGCAGGCTGGTGAGCAACGGCGCGCGGCGCGCGCGGCTCGTGAACCGGCGCGCGGCATCGCGCAACCCGCTGCGCGCGCTCGCCGCACGCAGCGACGTGCGCGCCGAGTACACGCCCGCGCCTCCTACCGGCGTCGCGCATCGTGAGCGCCGCCGCCTCAACGTGGAGCGCGGTGCGTACTCTTAGCTCTTCTCTCTCAACACAATTTGTCGCACTCAGGACATACAGGCGTATCTCACAATTATAGCTTTTATAGAGATATATAGAATACATATATTAATTTATTTGCTCTATTATTTATGTTTAAACTCTTAGCAAAGCTTACGCATCATAATGTCCAAAAAGCACAAAGTCCAAAACCCATACCGTCCAAAACACTAATGAATTCGGAACTTTTTCAATTAGGTTAGGTTAGGTTAGGTTAGATTATAATATTTGCATTTATAAATATATGCAAAAATACATACTTTTGGATGTTCTGGGTTTTGGACCTTATGCTTTTTGGACTTTACGAAGGCGACCTACCAGGTTATTTTTTACAGCATCATTTGCAGTATGTTCAGTAAAATATGAAAGAAAACAGACAAACTATCACTTTTTCAACTCTACTGCAAATTTAATAAAAATGTACGTCCCGGGTACGACGAATCCTTCGAGGTTTTAATCGTGAGTCTTTAATCACACTTGGTGCGTTCCGAAAAAAAAATTTTTTTAATGCATCCCGCTACTTAGCAATCTGTTTGTTCTAAACAATAATCTAATATGCTGTCAGATTTTCATCAGTTAATGTATCCTCAGCGAGACGTTCACCCAGTGGTGCTATCCTCGTCATTTGTCTGCGAATCTTGTCGCTAGTTCTGGTATACTATTTCTCTTAAGCCGAGAGAATGTTAGACTGCCCACTCCCTGCAGTTCAGCAGCTAACTCGTTTATATGTTGGTTCAGTCTGACTTGATAACTCTTGCTGTTTGATTCAATTTCTTCCTTCACTGTTCGCAGATTGAAATCTACGTTCACATATTTATTGCTTACGTGTGGTGGGATATTGAACATGGCTCTCATTGTTTAACTTTGAAACCTTTCTAGTATTTCGATATTAGTATGGCTGGCTGTGCCCCAGAGCTGAATGCCATAAGTCCATCTAGGTTTTAGTATAGCCTTATAGATAGCCATTTTACTGGCATCTGTCAACTGTGATTTACGTCCGATGAGCCAGTACATGCTGCGGAGATTGCAGTCCAGTTGTTTCCTTTTAGTCCATATGTGCTTGCGCCAAGTGAGTCGACGGTCGAGATGCATGCCTAGGTATTTGGCGTCATCTGATTGTGGGATCTCTTTATCATAAAGTTTCACAGGTGGGCAAGTTTTTCTTCTAAGCGTGAACGTTACCTGGACTGACTTGTCTTGATTGACAAGGATTCCACAAGGTGTGTAGGGCTGATATGACAGTAAGTGTGGTGTTTATCCATGTCCAGTTCGCATAGAAGATAGCGACAAGCCCACAGTATTGAATCCAGAAGGAAGCCCCTTTCAGCCCATTTCCGATTCAGCGGTTAGGAGCCGGCTCATAACCGCAGTTAGTTACTCAATATCGTCTGTCGTGTAGTGGTGGTTGGGGTGGACCTAACTCAATATTGTCTGTCGTGTAGTGGTGGGAGGAGTAGACAACTAACTCAATATTGTCTGTCATGTAGTCGTGGGAGGGGTGGACAACTAACTAAATATCGTCTGTCGTGTAGTGGTGGTTGGGGTGGACCTAACTCAATATTGTCTGTCGTGTAGTGGTGGGAGGGGTAGACAACTAACTCAATATTGTCTGTCATGTAGTCGTGGGAGGGGTGGACAACTAACTCAATATTGTCTGTCGTGTAGTGGTGGGAGGGTTGGACAACTAATTCAATATTGTCTGTCGTGTAGTGGTGAGGGGTGGACAACTCATTTAATATTGTCAGTCGTGTAGTGGTGAGGGGTGGACAACTCATTAAATATTGTCTGTCGTGTAGTGGTGAAAAGGGTGAACAATTAACTCAATATTGTCTGTCGTGTAGTGGTGGGAGGGGTGGGTCTGGCCGCAGAGGCGCTGGCCGCGCTAGCGGCGAAGGAAGACTTCGCGTCGGTGGCGCTGCGGTCGCCGGCCGCCGCAGCCGCCGCCGCGCCGCACCGCCCACACCTCATGCTGCTGCACGTCAAGGGGAGGAGGCGCGTGCAGGTGAGATCCTCCTTCGCTCAGGCTGAGATAAAAAGTCGTAACTGTAACGAATGCTAACGAAAAGTTATACTTTTAGTATTATATATGTGTGTTATAGTATTAGGATGTAAGTATATGTTTTCCTGTTGAGTATATATATATATCTTTATTGCTAAAAACTCTTACTTCTTATTGTCATTTTTGGTCTGCCGCCTGCCACCTTTTCTACATTCCAAGTGTAGATAGGGAGAGAATGCCTTTTGGCATTAGGCACGCCTTTTGTAAACTGTTTTTATAATGGTGTGCAATAGAGAATTTTATTATTATTATTATTACTTTCGTGCGTCACTTTGACACATGTTGTATGGACGAAATGCCACTTTTGACACTAGTTTGTATTACTTTCGGTTAGTGCTAGTTCCAGTTGATACTATTTATCTCGCCCTCAGTGTCTATGATTCACCTAACAAAAGCAACACGCTTCACCGTTATAACATCTATATTAAACAGCTGAACCGATTTTGATGACATTTTGTGTGTATATTTGATCGTTTGAAAATACAATTGGGTCGGATAGGTGGCGCTGTTGTTGAGATATTGACCCGAGCGCAGCCACCTCAGTTATCGTATTATTATAGATATTACCTTTTCAGTCGGTTTAATTACATAAAATGGTGTCTGATTGCAGACTCGCCTGGTGGAGCCGATACATACCAACGTGAACCGAGGTGACTGCTTCGTGCTGGTCACGCCCGACCAGGTGTTCCACTACCTCGGCTACTACTCCAACGTCATTGAGAGGTACTCGCAACCATTCATCCGAGCTTTCCCTTTATTTCCATTGTTGAATAGTATCTTTTTCGAGCAGGTCGTATGGGCATCCTTTTTGAGTGTGTCATCTTGTAGGTGAAAGAGAGTGAGGAGATAATGTTATTTGTAACATTATAAAGGCATCAACTATTTTTGATGGTAATTCTTTAGTGTTTTCAAATAATTTATTCTTAACTCTCTAAAGGTGCTAGGGTGAGTCAACTGATGTGTCTAGTGTCTCGAAGTGTCTCAGAAAGTCCAAATTGAATTTTATAATTGTTTATTCGTAGTTTTTGGATTGCATGTATTTTTTAATAACATTTAAAAATAAATGTTTCCATAACAACTTTGAAAGTATTTGGAGAAACGACGTGCATGCATAGAAACATATTTCATATCTGTTTAAATTTCTAACTTTAGTCAAGAGAGCACAGAAAAGATCTCTTTTTCTACAATTTAGTTTTTGTTATGGAAAATGGGAATATTGTAATAATCAAATTTCTAATCGTCACATTTAGCTAGTAGCGTTGCCTCGTCAAACTTCGCATTTTGGCTATTTATTTTTAGAAATTAACTAAGATTATTGTCCTTAAGGTCTCGGGGCAGCGACGTTGCCCTGCACATCCACAACAACAAGGATCTGTGCTGCAAGTCTAGCACCGGCGTCATCACCATCGACGAACAGAGCAAGACCTTCAGCAACAAGCACTGGAACCAGTTCTGGAGCCTGCTCGGCGCCCCGCTGGACGATGGCGAGTACCGGCCCGTCGACGCCGGACACGCCGACGAAGACGAGATCTTCGAGTCCACGATCATCCAGACCAATATGTGCTATGAGCTGCTCGACGACGAACTGGTCCCCATCAAGGAGTTCTGGGGCCAGGTGCCCAAAATTTCAATGCTCAGCCCCTCGAAAGTCATCGTCTTCGACTTCGGTGCAGAGATGTACATCTGGAACGGAAAGAACGTATCTCTCGATAAGAGACGGCTCGCAGCTCAACTAGCCCAGGAACTCTTTGACGAGGGTTACAACTACGAAGACTGCCACGTCAACCCTCTCAGCGCCGCCGAATACCAAGGCAATCGGCTGCAGCTGGATGAAGTCATCAAAACGTCCAAGAGCCGTCCGGAATGGGCGATCCTCTCCAAAGTCACTCAGCACATGGAGACTATACTGTTCAAAGAGAAGTTCCTCGACTGGCCCGACTTCACGAGAGTGATTAAAGTGAAGCACCAAGAGAACAAAGCGACCCAGTCTGAGATAATCCCCTGTGATGCCGAAGAAATGCTCTCCTATGAATATGAAGAGCCGGATCTCATTTTAGAAGGATCTCACATTGGCAGAGGCACTCATTACTATGACAAGGAATCCATGAGGCACTATGACATCAAAACTAAATCTGTCTCCAAATGGGTGATCCAGGAGTATGACTACCAAAAAATTGAAAACGAAACTGAAATCCCAGAGTTTTACTCGGGCGACAGCTACATCATCCGATGGGAGTATCAGATCACTGTCACGGGTAGGGAATTGAACGGCGCCCCTTCGAAGCACAATCTCACGGGACGAGACCGCTGCGCCTACTTCTGCTGGCAGGGGAAGGACGCTTCGTCCAACGAGAAAGGGACTGCCGCTCTGCTCACCGTAGAACTGGATAGGGAAAGGGGTCCTCAAGTCAGAGTGACCCAGGGCAACGAGCCTCCCGCCTTCCTCAACTTGTTCCAGGGAAATCTTATCATCCATCAGGGAAAACGGGATATCGACCGCACCCGATTCCGATTGTATGTCACTCGGGGGAACATAGCTAACGAGGCTTACCTTCTTCAAGTACCTTGCTCCATGAGACAGCTGAGGAGTCGCGGCTCCCTGTTACTAGTGGACACCGAACAGGGCGCTATTTACATCTGGCACGGCGTCCGAAGCCTCAAGCACACCAAACAGATCGCCATAGACCTCGCCAACAGGCTCATCGCGCGCAAATCCAAGTGTCTCTTCGGCGCGATCGCGGGAGACCTGAAAGTGGAAGAGATAAAGGAAGGGGACGAGCCGAAGATCGTTTTGGACGCCCTGGGTGGGGCGAATCGGCAGTTCTATCACTCTCTCCTGAACAGGGAGAAGGAATCAGGAGATGACGTGACGGTGCGCTTGTTCCACTTCACGGACCTGGGCGGGCAGTTCGAAGCGAACGAGGTGTTGTCGCCGCTGAGGCACGCCGACCTGGCGACACCCTTCCCTTTTGAACAAAAGGAATTGTATTCAGCTTCGCAGCCTGGTGAGTGTTTATCTTTATCTCTAATCGATCTGCTGGGGATCTCCTAGTATACGTCTTACATGAGATGGGTGATGCGCTCGAAAATCATGGCGAAGGTATGGCTATCGGCCTGGATATTGCGAAAGCATTTGACCGGGTCTGGCACAAGGCACTGATTTCCAAGCTGCCCTCTTATGGCCTTCCACCCGAGCTGTGTGACTGGATCGCCGACTTCCTGCTTGGCCGCAGCATAAAAGTCTTGATTGACGGTTGCTGTTCCAAAGCCATGTCTGTGAATGCCGGTGTGCCGCAGGGCTCTGTGCTGTCCCCAACTCTTTTTCTGCTGCAAATTAATGATATGCTCAACTTGGGGGACATTGATTGCTACGCAGACGACAGCACAGTGCTAGCCAGGTACGCCAGTCACCAGACCGCTAGCCGGGCTGAAGTGGAAGAAAATAGGCGGCGTCTCGTTGTTAGACTCGAAGAGACCCTGGAAAAAGTTTCCGAGTGGGGTCTCCAGAACCTCGTTGAGTTTAACGCGAGCAAAACACAGGCGTGCGTATTCAGTGCGAAGCGTACTCCGTTCAGCGTAGCTCCGACCTTTCAGGGAACAACTCTGTATATTGACGACCACATAGGCATTCTTGGGGTCGACCTGATGCATGACCTTAATTTCGGACGCCATATCGAGGATAAAGCCAAGCTCGCCTCAAAAAAGCTGGGAGTCCTCAACAGGGTGCGTCAGTACTTCACGCCTGACCAAAAACTGCTTCTTTACAAGGCGCAGATAAGGTCTTGCGTGGAGTACTGTTCGCATTTGTGGGACGGCTCAGCTAAACACCTGCTTGGCTCTCTGGACTCGATACAGCGTCGGGCCGTGCGTCTAGTCGACGACCCCGAGGTATCCCTAAATTTGGAGACCCTCCAACTCAGAAGGGATGTAGGGTCTCTCTCTGTCTTCTATCGTCTTTACCACGGAGAATGCTCGTCGGAGCTGCATAACGCTGTTCCTCCGTCCCCTTTCTACCTTCGGTCAACGCGGAACAGGGAGAAAATGCACACATTCACAGTCGACATTCCAAAAATAAGAACCCACCGATCTTCTAGATCCTTCATCTATAGGGTCGGAAAACTATGGAATGAACTCCCTTCCGATGTATTTCCCCCAAAGTACAACCTGGGGTCCTTCAAACATGGTGTGAAGAAGCACCTGGCCGGCCGGCATGGTTTTCGCAGCCCCCCTGTAAATTCGAAATCCCATGGGCGTCGTCGGGCACCTTAGGATGTCCTGGCGTACGCCATATGCCGCGCTTAATATAAAAAAAAAAAAAAAAAATCTTTTAGCAAAGCATGCAGTGTTGATACGATGAGACTCATATGTGAATCATGAGATGTGACTAATAGTTGAATATGTTTTCTCTGTGTGTTTATTTGAATCACCACTGTTCTTGTGCCAAAAATTGTGTTTCCTTATTCTAAATATATATGGCTACGGACATGGATGGCTACACCCAACGTCGTGGTATGCCCAACATACCGGTTTTCCCATAGGATTTGGTTACCATACCAGGACGTTTAATTTTTGAGCATGCCTACATTTATCTTTATGGAAAACTCAGGTCCATTTTTCATCCAATACAATGTTACCAACCCGGGCGAGCTTAACCCTACCAACTAGTAGAGGAAGGGGACCTACATTTTACATGGATTTCAAACCAAGAATTAGTTCACATGGACTTATCCAACTCAGGGCTCATTTTCCAATAGTCAAATAAACAGCCAAATAACTATTCGACAGATTTATTTACGCTTCTTCTTATCCATCCAATATAGTAAGTTCATATGTTTATTAATAAAATTATGGTCATATAATTGTAATAGAATATATAATTCTCTGGCAATGACTATCCGTCTTTTGACCAACGTGAATTTGCACTATCAGTCCGATAAGTACTATCTGAGGATTGAAAAATCGGCCCTCAGAAAGATAAAGAAAGTGGTATGACACGCCTCTGAGCCATCTAAAAATGCAGGTTGCGGTCCCAAAATGTTTCATGTGTCATTTTTGTTTCAGCTCTTTTCATGTTGGATGATGGCAAGTCCGTGTGGCTGTGGCAAGGCTGGTGGCCCAACACGGATGGGGAATTGGAGCCAGCTGAGAGGAACTCGGGTAAATTTTGCATCAAGACTTGTCTATTTAATGACGTGTTGCAGTTCATACATACTGTTTGAATGAAATTTTTAGATTTCATGGACACTGTTTCATCTTTTTAAAAGTTTTAAGATTGATGCAGTTTTAACTGACTGGTTTCTTTTGCAGTTTTCATAAACTGGTAAATTAGGATCTTTGCACAAGTGCCGGAGTGCTAAAAATTATAAAGCTATAATCCAGTTCAGTTCGCATTTAACTGTGAAAAACATTCAAGGCTAACTTTTAATTTACCAGCTTTAATGGGGTCCGAGTTAAAGGTGGTGGAAATGTACTTATTGAATTATCTCGTTTATTATTGACTAAAGGGCCTAAATGTACAGGAATAAAGTTGTGTGGAATTAAAATTCCTAATATTTTTATCTGGTTATGGTGCTGTCTCTACAACAAACACAAAAAAACAACATTTTTATCCTTACGATGCATCGTAAAGAAACGCTTCCTACTGGATCCAGCGTGACCTACTCTCGGCGCTTGCTGGTCGGCATCTGCTGGCTGTCGGCTGGCTTTTCGTGCGCCGCCGCCTACACTTTGCGGTTTTTCACACATACACGCACACACACACACACGGCCTACATTGCCGAGTTGAGAGGTTACGACACGTGGCACTTATGCCGCGGATTTCCAAGAAGCACATTAAAAGACGACCTCTTCTTGTGAAGGCTTTCAGAAGATAACTATCTTGCTGGCGCACAGAATACACTCGGTTTGCCACAGCGCTGACAAAACAAAAGACTAATGACAACTAACAAGTTTAAGGATTAGGCAAAGGACCTTCCATGCAGACGTCCGGGTAGTGAATCCCCAAAGCCTCCGTGTGGGCGGAGATGTGAAATCTGTCGGTGTGGTGCAGGCGTGGGCGCGTTCGCGGCGCGCTGGCAGGCGCTGCGCGCGGCCGCGCTCGGCTCGTGCGCTGCGTACTGGCGCGCGGCGCGGCGCGGCGGCTCGCCCGACCTGCGGCTCGTGCTCGCCGGCCTCGAGCCGCTCACCTTCAGCAACCTGTTCGACAGCTGGCACGACCGCGACGACGCCGCCGAGCTCAATATGCACGTCAGTATATTTACGATCTTGCAGCCGTACGATGGGGGAAAAACCCGACGCTAATTTTAAGTGCGCATTCCGATCGGAACTTACCTTACTGAAACCGCTTTCACAACTGGTCCGATTCGCGAGGACAGCTCTCCATATGGCGTCCCTATGACGGTAGGACGTCATCGTTACGTCACTCGATACTGTACACAGTGCTCACGCTTTGTATGCAGGACGCTGTGCAACGGTCAGTGTCTCATTTTGAAAATCCTATAGCATTATATATTGTCTTTCGACCGTATTGTTTCACAAACCGTTAAATGTCTCTTATGTGTAAATTAAAGTTCAGATTTGCGATGAACTACTACAACTAATTGTCATTCGTTCCATTCCTTTATTTTATTTTCGTAAGCACGCCTAACACACTGGTCCGAATAGTTTTTGATGCTGATAGCTCACAGTTTTTGTTCACCATGAGCACTGTAATAGTTTACAAGTCAAATCAGACCACGCAGTAGGTGTCGCATGAAAGACTTCACTTCAAAAATGTCAAAACTGTCATTCCTGTTTGGGATTTTGATCCCAGCTTGGTCCAAGGTTTGGAGGAAATGAAGAGCTTCTCAAGTTTAAAATGAAGTATTATAGACTATGTTATTGTGATGTTTTATTTCCTACAACTTCATTTGATTGGAAAATTTTGGAAAAAAATATCGCGGTATGCCATCAAAATAAATATTGTAGCTATGTCCCACGTAAGATTTAGAGAATAGTGATATCCAAGTCCTATTGCATCCCATTTTGTCATCTGAATTATATTCAGTTATTCGAGTCATGTAATTGGCGGCGGCCAACGGAGAACTGTAAAGCCGTAAATCTTCTAAAATGGAACAGTAACCACTGTAATCTAAAAACTTACAGAGGATTGATATATTTGAATAGACGTTCCGTTTGCTCGTGTCGCAGTACGGTTACAAGGCGGGCGAGATAGTGTCGGGCGTGTGTGAGCTGTCGCGGCTCAACAGCAGCAGCGACGTGGTGCTGCCGCTGGCGGCGTTGCAGCAGCGCCCCCTGCCCGAGGACGTGCACCCGCAGCACCTCGAGAGGCACCTCTCCACGCCGCACTTCCAGGTATCCACCCATGTTGCGGACCTGACTGGTGACCAAACTCCCCCTTTCTCACATCTCCTGCATTTTTTTATGCATTAGCGTAGCAAATGGCCTTCTCTCGTCCTCGCCTATAATGTGCCCGACGGCGCCCGTGAGCTTATGAACTTTCTCGGGGGCTTACTAAAACTGTGCCGGCTGGTTAGGGGTTACCTCACAACATGTTAAAAGGCCCCAGGTAGAGTTTCGACAGTTTACAGACCCTCCAAAAGATTTCTCCAACATTAAGTACTTGGAATTTTTGGTCTTCTAAATGCGACTTATACATAAAACCTCTTTGACTATTCTTGACTAAATTGTCTGAGCATTATACTTTATTTTCTTAAGTGCTGTAAATGTTGTCGGTTACCATCCCTGTAAATGGAGAACTAAGAATGGTAAAGAGATTGCTTGGACATCTATTTTGCCATGCACACTGCAATGGGGATTGGAGACAGATGGACTATTTCGACATTGTTTAGGCTTTCAGAAATTATGACCTAATGTAATATTAAAAAAAACATCTAACTAAATAACTGATTTTCTCGAGCTCCAACGATACGTAAGAACTTCACAGGACGCTATAATGCAACGATCATTCCATGTTATGCGTCCCGTATTCGTAAGCGAACTAAAAACAGTTAGACGTTTTGAACTAACTCGTAGCTACGCTGCCGCCATGCCAATCAGTTTCGATCGCTACTCGCATCCTTCCATGCTCGCTGCATTCACGGGACCTAATTTTAACCAAATTAGATAGCTCACGTTCCCCGTTGTTTTACTAAACAACCTTGTCATTATTATGGCAGGAAGCGTTCGGCATGAGCAAGGAGGAGTTTGCGGAGCTGCCGGCGTGGAAGCAGACGAACCTCAAGAAGGAGCTGGGCCTGTTCTGACCCGCTCGCCGCCCGCACTCTCACTCCGCTCCTACCTACGTCTCGTACATTTGCACTGCCTGGAGTCACGTCACAGTTCCTCGTCGGGATTTGATCGCCTTATGCTTTAAATTGTGCAGTAAATTGAAGAATACTTTTGTAAGGAACTAATTTAATTTGTAACGGTGTATTAATTTCTATTTACCACGAACTGCGACAGCGAGAAACGCGCTTTAATTGCTCGGACGCTTTTGATTGGTGTACTTGTTCGAGTCTTTTAGTCATTTATTTAGTAATTAAACTTGTAAGAATTTTCTAGCGTCTCTTAATCATTTTGTAAAGTGGTCGCATCTGTGGTGTGGTTGCTGTTGGTTTGTTTTGTAAATATAAATATGTATGTACGAGTATGCGATACTAGTTTTGTGATATTGTTCTGGGGATGTAGGAACTTTTTTCAACTTAAAGTCGAAGCTGTAAGCTATCTGGCCACATTTCTGTGTTATTCTGCAAAACTCAGTTGTCATTCACACATTGAAGAACGTGAAACAGTGAGTTGCTTATCCAGGTTTCAGTTCTATACCTAACTCCTTTAATATTTTCTTCCGGTTCTTGAGCCATTTATGGGTTATTTTTTTGTGATAAACTGTAAAAAAAATTGTATGTAAATGTTTTGTTTATACTGCATCATAGATGTGACTGAACTATAATTTATAAACATGTATCAAATTGTTTGGTGTGTTCGGCTAACAAGCGCTAGGGTGTAGGTTAACTGGAACATTTTACAATATTTATACCCGCTAGTATAATAAACGACTTAATATTAATAACGAAACTATTTTAATACATCACATATCCATATCTAACTACATACCCATGGATGGGTCTACAGCATCGAACTCTTTGAATATAGGATTATAAAATTTTACTATTAAACATTTTTGTTTCATATTGCAATATTGTTTTTAAATTCAACAGGTATGTAAAGCGTGTATTCTTAATATATTTCGATACCTACTGCAGCATACATAATTTCTTAATTCAAAGATTTGTAATGGGTGCAATATTATTTGCAGTTACATAATATATTCAAATACTCTAAACGCTTATATGCAATAACATTCTACCAACAACGTATGGTTAGCAGCTAGCATGTTTTTTCACGGATTAAAAATAAAGATATAGCATGGTTTTCTGTTAGATATCCTGGGCCTTTACCGACAACTCTGCGAATATAATTAAGTTTAGGAAAAAACAGAGTCGATTTGTGAATAGGTCGCAGCTTTCCGATTGGTTGCACCTTCCCAGTTGTTCGAGTTTTTGATTGTGAGTTACGATCAGTCCACACCGAGATGCAATGCAATTCAAATTTTCAAGTAAACTATGGAATATAGACCTTAATTACTACTTTAAATGTACACATTTACGCGAGAGCATGAGGCGGTCTGGATATGTATCGCGGCGCAGTGCATCGTCAAACTGGACCATGCAGCGTAGTCAGTAAGGTCTATATTCTATTGCTTAAGGGCATAATAACAGCTGCATGCATTCAGTTCGATAAGGTTGTTTCAGTGAAACAATAGTATATAAAAATAACTATGTACAATCATGATCATAAACAAAGGAAATTTAAAGATAAAGTCTCTGGTGTTTTAATTTCTCAAGTTGGGCAAAATTAAACTAACATTTAAACAATCATTGTAAAGAAAGTTTGATCAAAGAATGAAAGCGTCAGATATTTTCCATTGTGTTTCCAATATAACTAGACCATTCATTAACCTTTAAATTTTTTTTTTTATTTGAGGGCAATTGTAGTTATTTAAAAAAATAATAAAATATAGTTTTACGTACGCCCTTAAAGAAGCCGCGCTGCGGAACGGATCAGTGTGGGATTAAAAGGCCCAGGACTTAGTACTTGAAACTGCATGCTGTTAATTTTGGGTTTGTGTTAATTTTTAACTCCTGTGCAAGTCTGTACTTAAAAATACTTATGAAATGGGTACCAGTAAATGTTTGAAAATTCAACATTTTACACAAATGAACTTCCTGTAACTCGTCCTGCTAAGTACTTTTTATTATGTTAAACCGCATTTATGTTGTATAATTTCAAATTTATGTTGTGATTTAATTCTAATCCTAAATATTGCAGCAATAAAATTGATAAAGAACTATTGTATTTTGTTTGTTATTTACTTGTCTCATTTCCTTTTTTCTCACAGTCTAATAAATAAAAGAAACATTTAAAAATTAAGACCCTTTTTGTATAACTGTTTTAAATTTTATAACAATTAAATAATTAAAATAACGTTATATTGTGCAAGCAAAATTCACGCCACAAAACAATTGTAAGAAATTATGCATTATGTAGACTGCTTCGAGCATGCAGGTAGCAGGAAAAACTGTTTTAAGTGTCTTTCTAAAGATAGAGCTGTCTCTAACTTTAGAAAGCCAGCTCTTTGAATCGATATTGTAAGAACCGTGCATTTAGGACAATTACTCGAAAAAAAATCCACATTAAAAACAGTAGTTTCAGATTAATTGCATCGTCTCCAGAATTTATTAATTGATAAATTAATTTAAAAGAAAGGTATGAATATATTCTTTTGAATAATTACTGCACTTAAAATTTTTCTAATAAATATTTTGTCCGCAAAACTTTTACCACACCTAATTCTAGAAGGCGGCAATTTATTCAATTGTGTTCCATTGCAGCACTATTTCATAGATCGAAAGATTTAGATAGGTACCTTGATATGCAAGATAATTAGAAATCGTTTGTAATAAAAGCAATGATAAAAGGCTTACAGATAGATTGCAGTCATAGTACCTACCTAATAAGAGAAGTAGGATTGAGTGCCCTGTGTTGTCGAGGTATCTACTAGTAGGTTGCTTCCAGAAAAGTGTGGATTTGAATAAAGTAGTCCAGTTTTTAGGAATGCAACCTTCCCATTTTCTTACCAATGAGAACAATGTATGTACATAATTATGAATTCATCTCGGCAATTTTGGCAGTGTTTTATGTTCAGATAGTCAGTTGTCAATGAGATGTTTTATTGGAACTGAACGTTAGACGTGTTATAAGAAAGTAGGAACCTACTTAGAAGTCCAAGTGGGCATTTTATCTCATCATCTGCTTAACAGTTAAGGCTCCTCAGTCCACTTAGGGCCGAGTGCCCGAAAGGACAAAAAATCTAAAATCAACGTCAACATATGATTAGACACGTCACTTTGTATGGACAGTTTCTGAGGAACTTCATGCGTTTCACTAAAAGTGACGTGTTTGAACACATGTGAGCCGTTTCTTTGTGCATCAGGGCTTAGTCATGCACGAAAGGACACAAAATCAAATTCACCGTCAACATATGATTAAACACTTCATTTTTAATGGACAATATGGAAGAGAGCCGAGTCAACTCCATGCGGTTCCCTAAAAGTGACCTGAGCCGGTAGTCTAAGTTGTCACCTAAATTGGCGTTACGGCAAACCGATCGACTGGCGTTTTCAAATGTATGGAGAAATTGAAGAGCGCGCGCAGCGGGCGTTAAGCGAACTAACATTTGCGAGTCCAAGCTTGATTTGACAGCTTACTCAACGTTGCCGTAAACACGTCGACGTTGCCGTTTACGTCCACTCCGCGTTTTCATACAAATCGGAAGTCCGCGTTTGACTTTGACACCTCGAAGAAGTAAAACCACAGAATATCTAGTAAAAACTTGTATGGAGTTTGGAGAAAACGCCAGTCGATCGGTTTGCCGTAAACGCCAATTTAGGTGAGAACTCAGACTGACCACTCTGTTTGAACATTGATTAACTCAGACATCTCTTCCTCAAAATGGGCTTAGTCTAGGGCCCAGCCACAGAATAAGACCCAGATTCAGAACTGCTTGCCTCATAATATACATAACGAAACTATTATGCAGTGACAGTAGGTACCATTTGTTAGCCATTCGGTATGCTGGAAGAACAATGAAAACAAAAGAGACGATATGAAGTATATACTAATAATAAATCTGTAAGGGGTGTTCATGGAGTAAGTTGCTTTGTTTTCTAAGATACTTCGTTTGTAGACTTTATGTATGATACTAAGACTAAATTGATGATTTTTAGAAATCAGTTCTGTATGAATATACTTTTTCATACTAAGCAGGTACGTCGCTTATTCCAAGGAATGTGACGTGTATGTATGTATAATCGACAATAATAATTATTATGTAATAATTTGTTTGATTGTTCAATCTTTGCAGTCAATGTCCACAACGCGTTAAATCAATGTATGTAGGTATAATCTTAAACACTGTGTTAGTAGGAGGCATTCATTACGGGAAGAGGGACTGTAGGAGAATTCCAAATTATGGGTGTACAGCCGGTGGCGAAATTGGTAGACGCAATACCCGCGGATGGTATGTTTTGCTGGTTCGGGTCCAGCCTTGCAGTATATTCGTAAAGTAGTTCTTTTTACTGGGCTTTTTCTTCAATTAATGTGTCCTTGCTTCACGGTCGATTATACATACATACATGTCACATTCCTCAGTTCTGTATGTATGTTCCTCCATAACTCTTTAACCCGGTCATCCGAATTCGATGAAACTTACAACACGTATATGTAAATACTCGGGACACAGGATAGGCTATATATAATTCAGTTCCGCTTACGTTAAGATCTAGCTGTCATACAAACCGAAATGCCCCGAGGCGGCGGCTTGGGGGGTAATCACTATCCGCCTTTATTTCTTCGTTTACTTCTTCTAAGCCACGCAACGGACTTTTTGATACGGTTTTCATTAATATAAGGACCGATCAACGAGCATGGATTGCGTATGTAATTTTTTAATATTGAAGAATGAAAATGATGTAGTACTTGAAATTGTAGGTGTTAAAAAGGCCTACAGAAAGTTCCACGATATCATGTAAAGCGATAACTTCGAACCACTCGCCTGATTCCTTTGCGTATTGTATCAACGTATAGCAACTCTGGGCGCAGTCATATTCCGGATGGGTTACCGTTTTCGATGTTGACTGTTGATGGCTGTGGTTCGCATTCCTCATAAAACTTTGTAAAAGTAAGGAAGGTGGTAGGGTTAATGCCGCCTTTGTTGGTTTTGTATCAATTTCTATGTAGCAGTGCCAGTGCAGTAGGGGTCTGCCGGCACATGCTTTTAAAATTCGCTCCCAAATGTTTACGAAGCTCTAAATGGGCATATGTCGATTTTTATCATGCCATATCGGTTCAAACGATTTTGATTAAATTTGTTAGATGGATACATAGTCCTGGACTAGCCTTTTGGTGGGTTACTTTTTATCCAGGAAATAATTCAGACCGAAATCACTCTAACACGACATTGACCCGAGCGGAGCCGGGTACCGCAGTTAGTATATAAATGTAAACGTATATAAAAAAACAAAAAATAAGTATCTGCCTTATCTGTATAATCGTTTCGTTCATGTATTTTTTTAGATTAGAAATCTTGCAGGGTTCACAGCTTGTTTGACTAAATTCGACTAAGCGGGTCTGGATTCACAGCAATCATCACTGGACGAAGTGGGGTCTGGATTTGCGGTGTTCCACTGTACTTATTAAATAAAATAGAACTCTCCTGAAATGCTTTACGTCCATCATACGATTTGGAATTGATTTTTCTATTTCGAAGAAACTTATGTAAACTTTTTTAAACCTAGACCTAAAATCTAGAATTATGTAAATGAATCAGAAGATTATGTTATCTAATTCATACGATAAATATCTGTAAGTACGAACTTTCATAAGCACTTTTTCACTACTGACTTGTATGTAAACATGTTTCTACGATGATTAATACAGCAAATTGTAAAATTATGTAAATATGCGTTTTTCTTTTCATTATAAGGTCAAACACAGAAAGAAACGTTCTTGGAATGCATCGAACTTGACACTGACAGTCGTATTCAGAGTGAACTGTCAAAATTGACGGATTATCACCGGACTAACCATACATAATGCGATTTAGTACGGATATGATCCGCATATTAAAGATAGTACGCCCATTCTGAGAATTTCAAATAAAACAGTCTGTATATAATTGCACAAAGAGATTTTATTGTTTTATTTCTAAATTATACTTAATAAATTTTATCCTAGATATTTATATTACTTATATTAATAACTTGCTTAAAGTGTTAACATATGTTCTTTGATTTTTATGCAAATAATATTACTTAGGTTAAGTTAGGTTAGGCCAGAACATGTTGTTCTGGTATAACGAACACTGGTGCTATTGAAGGTTCTTCATAGGATTCGTCCCCAATATTTGCTTCGAATAGTTCATCTAATACAAAATCAACATCTTGACTTTGAGAAATTTCACCATCCGACTCATGTTCATCCGTGGAAAATAGAGTACGGTAAAAGGAACGGATATCTCCGTTTCCACTACCTTCTCCAATATTGGCATCAGTAGTTTCTTCTTCAGGGAAATCTGCAGGTAACTCATTATTTTCCTCGCCTGGAAAATCTTGATTATCTGGATCTCCACTACCTTCTGCTGCCTCTCCTGCCGGTTGTTCCCCTCCGATTGGCTCGTCATTTATTGGCACTTCCTGGTCATCAACTCCATCTTCATTTTCATCTACCGGCTCTTCTTGCTCATGTTGCACATCCTCAGGTTCCACGATCTGATCTTCACCATCTGTGTCATCCACAGGCTCGACAATCGGGTCTTCTTCGACCTCGTTTTCATGATCGTTTTCTGCATCGTCAATTTCTTCAGGATCAACAGTTGTGTCTTCAGAACCATCAGTATGTTCATCGTTTGGGTTGTCATCATCTTCGACATTCTCTTCATTATCACCGTCACCTTCGTTGAGGTCTTCATTCTCATTTTCATCTTCAGGTGCGGGCTCAACGTCTTCTGGTTCTTCAGGTTCAACAGGTTCTTCGGGGGTTTCCGGAGGAGGTGTCGGAGGTGGCGCCAATTCACATCCATTTGGAGGAATGCCCTCGTCGCATATCTGCAAATGAATAGCTGAGCGTTAATACAGTGTAAATATTTACATATTTCTTATTTCTTTCTTAATTGAGATTAGTCTATTGACCGGAAATCTAGGACAGGGAAAATAATAAATACGAAATAAATTTTCCAACATATTAAAAAAGTTTATGCTACTCTCTTCTGTTTTCGAAGCCTTGGAATCTTAATATGTTTCAGGTTGTTTGCCGAGACTTTATGTCAGGCTAGATTTGTTTTAATGGAACTGTTCTGCTACTACCTATCATTATTTTATTCCAACGAAAGTGCAACCATCCTTTTTTTTAGTATGGCTGAACTCAACAGGATCGAAAACATGGTATTTTTTTTAACTGGATGGGTTCAACTATACCACCTAGTAATTAGGGAAGGGTACTACAGTTTTACATGGGTTCCGAACCATTGTCAACGAAATTTCCGGATGGGGTATGTAGTGCGAATCGGACACCGTTCAGTGTAGCTCCGACCTTCCAGGGTACAACTCTGCTTTTTGACGCCTTCATATGGATTCGTAGGGTCGACCCGACGCATGCCCTTAATTTTGGACGCCATATACAGGGTGTTTGGTAATTCGATACATTCCTTCTAAGGGGTCATTCTAGAGCTAATTTGCAACTAATTTGGCCCAGTGAAATGGGGGTCTAAAATCAATAGTTTTTGAGTTATTTAAGTTTTAAGTTTAAAAAAAAAAGTGTTTATATGAAAAAGTGATGATTGTTAAATAACTCACGGTGACAAAGAATTTACGCTCCCCATACAAACGTCATTATTTATACGATATTAATCATTAGAAAACCACTGTTCCAAATATTTTATAGTTGGTATCTAATAACAGAGAAAACTTCTTTTTGCTTTCATTTGATTTGGTTTCGATTTTTCAATTGATATAATATCAATTCAATTGGAACAATGATTAGTAAACTACGTTTGTATGGTGAGCATAGAGCTTACGGGCCATTCTTGATGCGTGGGAAAAACCTTTTTATCTTAAGGTGGCCCATCCCGCTCATCTCCCCATACAAAAGGGGAAAGATCACGCCCATATGTCTTGTCAAAGATCCAAAATTTTGCTCAAAATAGCTTTATTTGATCGAACTAGATGTCTGATGACCATTGGCATTGTAAAATTGTGTTTGGTTTCCAAGTTATAACGTCCGAAAGTTCGAATTTTTCGCGCGTTTTATATAATAACTTTGGAGGTGGATTACGCAATGATAAAGTAAGAACATCTTAAAAATATTAGTCATCAGACATAGCTTATTTAATCAAGATTTAAAATATTTTTGGTTTTTGTTAGATTTTTGACTACAGCGGTCGCGGTTTACTTTTAGCTATAAGTCGTTTTGAAATTAAAATTTTCGTAAATCTTACCAAATCATACACTATACACATTGTCTTTTTTGTGGACATGTTGCATCTTCCTCATCACGGAGCCTGTCTTATTCTTTGAAACAGAGAAGGTCCCAGAGCGCAACAGCACGGTTTTGTACCGTGCCCGCAAATGAGTTAGGCCCGCCGGGTTGGGCCACCTTAACTTTGAAACGCCTCTCACCTGTTGTTCCTCATTGAACCAGGTGTTGTCCGGGCACTGGAGGAGGTAGGCGTTGCCGCTGTAGCACTGATAGTACTTGACGCAGCTCTCGTCGGCGGCGAGACTCACGAAGTTGTCTTGCGCGACGCAGCGCGCGTCCCGTGCCCGTCTCACCGGAGTAGACTGGCCGGACGCCGCCAGCGCCGCCACCGCTGCCCACACCATCCAGGACCCTGCTGCACCCACATTACCTCAGTTTAACGACTAAGCCTCGATTGCAGACGAGAACAGACGGCTGAGTTAACCAATGTTCAAACACGTCATATTTAATGAACCGGATGCAGTTCCTTCCATACTGTCTATGCAAAGTGACGTGTTTAATCATATGCTGACGTTGATTTAGATGTTTTGTCGTTTCGTGCACGCGGCCCTAAGTCCGGGGGAGATAACCGGCGTAAAGTGTGAAAAAAATAAGTCATCGATTTCCATCAATTCTGCACCAATCGGAGGCGTTGATGTCAGCCTCGGCAGCCCAGTGGCGCGACGCCTCGCCACTCGATAAGCTTGGTGAAGCACCCCTGAGCGCGGTTATCTTCTGGATTGGTGACCATTTTTTACCATCGCATTGAATGAACGATGGCCTAAGCGGCAATGAACATTGTCCGTGTTTTCCATCCAGTTCAATATATCGGAGCAATATAATCATGGGCATCTAGTTCCCTTGTGATGTGTTTATGTGTGATGGGTTTACTAATCAAAATATAAAATTACTATAACGTATGGATAAGCAGCGGCGTAAATAAATCCGTCGAATTATTTCGTAACTGACCGATTCCAGAATATTGAAAAATCGGCCCTTAGCGTCGAGTGCACAATTCCTGGTTAGCAATAATTTTAAATTTTAAATATATCCGTCCTGATTATTTTTTAATAGAGAGATTGTGCACTAGGATTTGCATTAAGAACAATTTGTGTTTTTTTTTAGAACAAGCTTGTGAAAATCAATGAGGCTATATGTTCTTAAGTTTACATCGTTGTGGTGAGTAATATTTGTCGATTGTCGAACTTACTGTCTTCTGAGCCGGTAGTCTCAGTTGTCACCTAAATTGGCGTTACGGCAAACCGATCGACTGGCGTTTTCAAATGTATGGAGAAATTGAAGAGCGCGCGCAGCGGGCGTTAAGGCGCTAGGACTAGCCATACAAATGCACTTTTTAACAAATGTGTAGTGAAACGCTTCAGCAAATCCAAATAGAACTCCAGACTGATAATGGATTGTTAATATTTTTTTATTCCATCATTTATTTAAATAATAATAAAAATAAAAAAGTTGATTTTTCTCATTAGAAATCTGAAAGTAATTCGATTTCTAGATATAAGCAAAAACAGCATATATGCATAAACAAAAAATTCCATTTGCTTTTAGATTTCTACATTTAGTCAAAAAAGTTCGGAAATGGACACCGTTTCCGCAATGTATTTTGTATAGAAAAAGGAAACATACATTAACGAAAATAATTCGATTCCTAGACAAGGAATCATATATTGTAAGAATGACACTTATAATCGTCAGACTTGGTTAGTTAACTTGGGGTGCCTCGTCTAACTTTGCGATTTGGCTAGTACCAGGCCCTTAAGCGAACTAACATTTGCGAGTCCGAGCTTGATTTTACAGCTTACTCAACGTTGCCGTAAATACGTCGACGTTGCCGTTTACGTCCACGCCACGTTTTCATACAAATCGGAAGTCCGCGTTTGACTTTGACAGCTTGAAGAAGTAAAACCACAGAATATCTAGTAAAAACTTGTATGGAGTTTGGAGAAAACGCCAGTCGATCAGTTTGCCGTAAACGCCAATTTAGGTGAGAACTCAGACTGACCATTCTGGTGCGCGAGGGCATACTGGGCCGATTTGTTTCGCTTCGACGAGCTGCCGGCTCTGAAACGTAACTCCGGGGCACCAAAGTGTCCTTGGGGCGAAACATGTCGGCCCAGTACGGCATCGCGCACCGTAAACCCGAAGGTTCGAATACGTCCAAAAATCTCACAGTAAAATGCAAGCTAAATCAATTTAAACTTACCCATATTTTCGATCAGCACCACGACAGCAACCCGGCCGTGCGATCCCTCTCGAGGAAAGGACTATAGTATATATCCTTCGAACTTTATCTGCGGCGCCTCTCACGACATCTGCTCAGATACTGTCAAGATATTACTGTAATCCGTCCCGCGATTGAGATATCCGTCATATCGAGATGTCCGTCGCGGCGCTGCGCTGCTGGCTCATGGCACCCTCGCGCTGCTCACGTGGCGGTAGAACATTTTACATAACGACGCAATTCAGTTCAGGACACGCAATGACTCTACGTGCAATCACGCTAAACCATTACCATACGCACATGCACTAATGCTGAGTGAATGAATAAAATTCGATTTGGCTTCGAATTTATTTTACCTTTCGTTGCGGTCAATGGCTTAACGCTTACTGATTTGGCGTCAATTTCTTTATGTTCAGGTTAGCTGTGTTGGGCTCCTAAAAACTGCACCGTTGCCAACTAGCACCTGCGCTGCAATTCGTAGCGTTGTCAGCTGTGACACCGTTTTGCAAAATGTACAGTTCATATCTTACCTACAAAAATAATGTGTCAGTCGATGTTCCTAACAACCAGCAGTCCTATTGATGGAATTCCGTAATCAGGAATCAGGAATCCAGAGTCTCCAAAACGGATTTGTTAGCGGTTTTCAAAGCGGGTTTGTTTGACGAAAATATTTTTAATTAATCATTGTTTTCCGTAAAAATAATCGCTTTGAAAACCGCTATAAAAGCGGTTTTCTAACTCAGGATTAATGATTCCTGTTTACGGAATTGCGAGAATAGGCCTGCTGTATTGCGCGGCTACATTGAAATTTAATTTTTAACGGTAAATTTGCATTGCCGCTTCGACCATCTTTCATTCAATGCGATGATACCAACATGGGCGGGATTAGTCCTGCCACCTGCTTTATGTGGAAACCAAACTACAAACGATTAATTCCTTAGACGCCTCTTGCGACGTGCACGAGAAGAAATACAGTGGGACCATCTACAACTTAGACTAAGTGGACGTTGAAAAAAAAAACAGCGGAGTTTCTTTACAGTTCTTCTTCGCTGTGTTTTGTTTTGCTGAACTGGCCAATGCTAAAATATGACAAATCCGAGTGCAGTGTACTGTCTATGGATGATGAATAAACAATACAATACAAAAATCAGTTCAGTTATTTGAGGGTTTGTGAAAAACGGCTTACTTACGGTGTGTCGATATTATTGCACGACGTTTCGAATCAAACGATTGGTCCATCATCAGGCGAGCACCCGTGCTGGCGGCGGACATAAGGGAACTGGGTTCAGTTCATTTATTGATAATTTAGTCCACATAAATTATACAATACATCTGTATTGTTTTTAAATTCCACAACCCATCAGCACACAATCAGATATGAAAGGAACAATGTAATATAAAATTAATAGAGACCCATATGTAATCCCTTTGTTTAGTTTTCGTAACAAAAAAATGTGCCCTGTCACACTTTGCTTCATATGAATGAACCTTAGAATTTAAAAATACAAACCCTATTGTCTATGCCACCAATCAAATTTTAAAATCCAACTGCCATTTTGACACTTTGCCACTTTTTCGAAGAGCTTCCCGGAAGCAACATCTCCTTTTTCTCGCTTTTGTTCATTTTCAACAATTGCTGATAGACAGTGCCTTCGCTACCATTACTTAGCCCTGGTTAGCCTCGCGAAGTGCATTTGCCAAGAGAATCCTCGGCGGGATCCCTAACCGGCGGAGAGTTGCGGCGTTTCACCTCAACGGCGCCAGAGTAAGGCAACTCCGAACCCCCACAAGGTACTGTCTGCCCTCATTAATTATTTATCGCTTTTTTCGTAATTGTAAATCCCTTCTTTTTTCTCGTTTTTTTTTTCAACATCAAATATTTGTGGGTACTCTCAAATTATTTCGAATCGAAATTTATTTGATTGGCATTTTTATTTTATAACATCACAGTTCTAAGCTTCTTCTAAGCAATTATCTTTGTGTTCCATTTGAACACAAAATGGGTAGTAATAATAGTGAGAGTGAAGATCAGTTACGCGTGGAGCGAGACTATGCAGTGCTTCGTATGGAGAATTTAGTGGAATTGTCACACGGAGATTTAGTGGATTTCGAAGTTGCATGCACACGCCTTTCGGACACTATTTCCAGTTTTCACAGTGCACAAATACAATTGGTGATCAGATGTGATATTAGCTTGAGGCATCATGAACTTACAGGTGACTAAACAAATTGATAATAATGTAATAATTGTAAGGAAATGCCTTAAGATTCTCCCAGGCGCCCGTCTCCACCTCTCATACCACGACCACTAATTTAAAACATCCCCGAATAACTCTTAACACATTTAATGGGAAGTTAGAACATTGGATGCTTTTTATTATTAAAAATTTTAATTCATTGGTGCACAACAAAAAGGAAATGTCCGATGTTTAAAAATTACATTACTTGATTTCATCCTTGGAAAATTAACCTCTCAGGTCTCATTAAAGGATTCCCAATCACCAATGCAAACTATAAAAATGCCCATGGCACTCTTTATCGACATTACAACCGCACACGCCAACTCGCATCCACTGTTTATGAAAAACTTCTTTAGTGCGAGCTTGTCAAGGCAGGCATCCGTCACTCCTAAATACCTACTGAGATCTTCACCTACGGCGTTAGGGAACCCGAGGTTCCAAATTCAGTCAGGGCCGCCGCGCGAACACGCTCGCACGTCCACTACGTCCAGTCGATCAGTTGCTTCGGAAAGCGCACTTTCGCCGTTTTTCTTCGTAATAATGTCGAATCATCATAGAATTTAATATGATATCTGTTGAACGGATGTCATAGTACACAGAAGAATTTGAAGTTACCTTTCTTTACGCTACCGAAATATTCTGAAAGGTAAGTTTGTTTTTTTAGTTTAGGTTTATTGACTTTTTGCCTTTATGTAGGTAGGTATGTGGTATAGTGTTATGAGGGGCCTATTGAATTGACACGGATTTAACTGGTATCAGCACAGCACTTTTTTATACATTAGGTACAATGATTTCAAAGGTAAGGATACGCCCTTACATAGAATTGAAACAAATCTTCTCCATAGAAGCAAAAAGTAGCGCCATCTATCCAAACACCGAAGAACTACGTGAGCGCCGTGTCAAAGTCGTGTTGACAACTTGCCGCGATGTTGCATTAGGTCTAACGATGTAACCTTGTACCTGCGTCCTTAAATGTTTTCTTTTTAATTAAAACTTTCAAGTTCTTTTAACTTTTATGAATGAAATTTTTTTTTTGTCATTTGAAGGTATTCAAGTTAAATACAATTTGAATTTTCTCTTGTACCTGCTTGGTCTGGATCTACCTGCCTGTCATGTCAAAATTTGTTTTCGTTATTATATCTAGGGAAACGCTGGTCGTAGACCCATCATGCGACCACTCGAAGTAAACGTCCCGACCTGATCTACCTGCCTGTCATGTCAAAATTTGTTTTTTTTATATCTTGGGAAACACTGGTAATAGACCCATCATGCGACCACTCAAAGTAAACGTCCCAACCTGATCTACCTGCCTGTCATGTCAAAATTTGTTTTCGTTATATCTTGGGAAACACTGATCGTAGACCCATCATGCGAACACTCAAATTAAACGTCCCGACCTGATCTACCTGCCTGTCATGTGTTTCCCAAGATCAGGGTAGATCAGGTTGGGACGTTTACTTTGAGTGGTCGCATGATGGGTCTACGACCAGTGTTTCCCAAGATATAACGAAAACAAATTTTGGCATGACAAGCAGGTAGATCAGGTCGGGACGTTTACTTTGAGTGGTCGCATGATGGGTCTACGACCAGTGTTTCCCAAGATATAACGAAAACAAAGTTTGACATGACAGGCAGGTAGATCAGGTCGGGACGTTTACTTTGAGTGGTCGCATGATGGGTCTACGACCAGTGTTTCCCAAGATAAAACGAAAACAAATTTTGACATGACAGGCAGGTAGATCAGGTCGGGACGATTACATTGAGTGGTCGCATGACAGGTCTATGACCAGTGTTTCCCAACATATAACGAAAACTAATTTTGACATAACAGGCAGGTAGATCAGGTCGGGACGATTACATTGAGTGGTCGCATGATAGGTCTATGACCAGTGTTTCCCAAGATATAACGAAAACTAATTTTGACATAACAGGCAAGTAGATCAGGTCGGGACGTTTACTTCGAGTGGTCACATAATAGATCACATTAAAAAAAATCTTTGATTACCCACTCATACTCATATCCACTCCAAAATAAACCAGAAAGAAAAAGGACGCCCGTACAAGGTTAGTTCACCTACACGTGCGACGCGCGGCATGGCGTCACTTGCCCGCTTATGAAGTTTGGTAGTTAATTAAATTATCGATTGAAAATGCAATTATTCAATTGTTAAACAGAAAAAAATATTATCTGAGTTTACTTATCGATGATACGTTATTACTTGTGTCTTTGTAACTTTCCTATCGTATTTTATGCATGCTTTTACTACGCAACAAGGGCATTTTAACGACTCAACATCACTCTGCAGTGGTCCGCAGACGACTGAGTCGCGTTGGCCCTAAAACTAATATTTTAGGGCCAACGTACTGGTGCCATTAGTCGTGCGCGTTGACCGGGTCCTTACGAAGTAATATATAAGTCAATGATTAGGTAGTATTTATTCATGTGTTACAAGGAAAAACAACATAAATTGGTTTCGTCTAGTGAAAGAATAATGGATAATAATCATTGGTGCCAGCTCCAGGTACGTATTGCCTATTCTCCTTTGCTGCATGTAGTTTGCTTTCTGCTGTACCAGGACCTTCCTTTCATGAGCACGGCGATATTGAACTGAATGGAAAACACGGACAATCATTACCGTTTCGACCATCTTTTTATCAAATGTGATATTATCAACCCGGCCTTAATCAACAATGCCAAACAATACTAGACCAAAGTACATCGAAAAAACCGAAATACACAGAAAACATCAAACTACATCGTTAAAGCCAATCAACACTAAACAATATCAAACAACACATAACAGCACCAGGCATATTTGTGACGCAAAATCTTAAAATAATATATAATAATAATTGAAGAAAAAATAATTTTGTAAGCTTTGTTTGTATTTTATTCGACTTTAAAACGATAGGCGGCGGCCGTGCATGATAATCCTAGCGCAAACCGCATTCCAGAGACAATATTGTGTAGTGGGGCGGATGAGCGACGACGCGTTTCATCTCGCCGCCGCGGCCGCGCCGGCAATGAGCGACGTAATAAATACTTTAGCATAACGACAATTAGGATCAAAATTGAAAAATTACTGTCGGGGAGTGCAACTTCTGTGCGTAGCACTATTAGTTATTCTGTGGTCAAGGTATCGTGGCCATCGAGCTAAAAAGACTACACAATAATTTTGTAGAAAACCTAGCGATTCTCGAATAGTTCAATTTGCCAGACAAAAACTTCATGCTAGTGCATTTATTTTGGTCCAAGTTAGACTGAGTGACCTGGGAGTTATTTGACACCAGTCTGATGAGATCTCGGATGAGATGCCTTTGTTTGAAAGTTACAATCCTTCATGAGAAAACGTTTTCACGCCTTAATATTGGCTAACCCCACTACTGTTCCGCCTGCACAAGCAGCGAGAAAAGACAGTGACAAAAAGGGTACATCTTATCGGGGCACTTCTAACACAAATAAAAGATGTTTCATACCTACTGCTCCTAACTGTATCATTTGTTCGGAAACATATAATGTTTACTGTTGTCCAAGTTCCTGGATCTGGATCCCCCCGCTCGTTATCGTTTGGCTAAAGAAAAAAGGCTGTGTATCAATTACGGAACATGTTCCGCCAGTATACCTGAATGGCGCTGCTATCAGGGTGGTAGACCGCTTACGTTACCTGGGCCACATTGTCACAGGGGACATGAAGGACGATGCCGATATGGAGAGAGAGCGGAGATCTATCTCGGTCAAAGCCAACATGCTGGCCCGTAGGTTTGCGTTGTGCTCGTTGGACGTAAAAGTGACGTTGTTTAAAGGCTTCTGTTAGTCGCTGTATACCGGTCCACTTTGGACAAATTATACAGCGCGTGCATACAACGCACTTCGAGTCCAATATAACAACGCCTTCCGAGCACTGCTGCGTCTGCCTCCCTGGTGCAGCGCCTCAGGTATGTTTGCGGAGCACAGAGTGAACGATTTCTGTGCGCTATACCGTAAGACGGTTGGGAGTTTCAGTGCAAGGATATTGAAATCACGAAACTCTCTAGTCGCCGGTGTAGCCTCGAATATGACTTGTACTTTTTATACTTTCTGGACCCGTAAAATGTCTTCCGGTAACACTTGACGCACCTCCTGAATGTTTGCTGCATATGACTTTAATTTAATTTAATTTACTGTAATTTATATGGATCGTGGATCTGAAATAAAAGAATTTATTATTATTAATTGGTTCGCATTCAGTTAAAATTTGTCGATCCAAGTCTCGATGCTCGACTTGTAAACTCTCGCATCATAGAACCTTGCATTTTACTCGCTCGGAGCCCGAGACTGGGCCGGTCAAATCAAATTTCTTGTCGATTCAGCCTATCGCGCTGACTAGCAACATTCCCACATCACGCATACACTCTGTTCTTCTATCGACTGTGCAAAATTGAAGTTATGGGCAAAATGGGAAAATATTTGAAAATTAGAGCATTACTCGACATTGGTTCAGAAGCCAGTTTCTTGTCCGAATCTTGCCAAAAAGGGCTTGGTCTGACTCTTCACAAAAATAGTGTATCAATAAACGGCATCGGTAGATCCACCACCGATTCACTTGGCAATTTATCATGCTCAATCAGGCCTACTGAAAATGAATGTCGTTTTGTAGCTCGTCGTGGTAGAGTCAGTAATCTGGTCTCCGATCGTGGTACTAACTTTGTTGGTGCCAGTAATACCTTGCAGACAATAATGGCCAGTGCGGCTGAATAGGAAGAAATTACATTCAAGTTCAACCCACCAGGTAGCCTCACTTCTCAGGGCTGGCAGAGGCAGATATAAAGTCGGTTAAAACACATTTAGCTAAAGTGATCCGTCAACGCTTGACATATGAGGAGTTTTCTACAGTGTTAACACAAATCGAAGCCTTATTAAATTCACGCCCTCTGACACCAATAAGCTCAGATCCTCAGGACTTGTCCACATTAACTCCAGGACATTTCTTGACATTGGAACCCTTACCTTCGGTGCCAGAACGAGATGTAAGCACCTGCAATATTAATAGATTTGATCGTTGGCAACTGTTACAACGTATGCATCAGGACTTTTGGAAAAAGTGGCATACGGAGTATCTGCACACACTTCAACAACGGTTGAAGTGGAATAAGGACTACCCCAACCTATAGGTGAGCACCATCGTTCTAATTGTTGATGAACTTAGCCCTCCCATGAAATGGAAAGTCGGTCGGATCATACAGTTGTATATGGTATTTGTCGTGTTGTTACAGTGACACCTTCAAAGACCTGTTGTGAAGTTGTGCCCGCTTCCTTTATCTTCCTGATAAATTAATTCTCTTGTATTATTTTTTATTTTTCGGTGGTGGTTTTATTTATTTACTGTAGAAATTTTCGTGAACTAAATTTAATGTCTTTTTTCTAAGTTTATTTTGTAGCTGTGTTAAAATACTGTGTGTTTTGGTGGGCGGAATGTTTAGTTTTTGTAACTGTGCCCTGTCACACCTTTGCTTCATATGAATGGACCTTAGAATTTAAAAATACAAATCCTATTGTCTATGCCACCTATCAAATTTTTAAATCTAACTGCCATTTGACACTTTGCCACTTTTTCGTTGAGTTTCCCAGAAGCAACATATCCTTTTTCTGGCCTTTGTTCATTTTCGACAATTGCTGCTAGACAGTGCCTTCGCTACCATTACTTAGCCCTCGTTAGCCTCGCGAAGTGCATTTGCCAAGATAACCCTCGGCGGGATCCCTAACCGGCGGAGAGTTGCGGCGTTGCACCTCAACGGCGCCAGAGTGAGGCAACTCCGAACCCCCACAAGGTACTGTCTGCCCTCATTAATTATTTATCGATTTTTTCGTCATTGTAAATCAGTTTTTTTTTTCATTACCTATACAGTCCACATCCTCGTTTTCTTACACCCTTTCTGTCGGCTTTATTTTTTTATATTATTATTTATCCTTTTATGAAAATATGTGTACCTGTAGTGGCCAACAAATACCTTGTTTCACCTTTAGGTATGGCCTATGGTCTCCAAAGAATTTTTTTAGATTGTAGAATGATCCCATGAGAAACTACTACATTTCAAGGAGACAACTTGAAAGTTCGTGATTTTATTTATGTTAACTGATAAAAATGTGTTCTAGGATGAATTGAATGGCATTTCCATGTTTTGGAATTAAAACTGTATGTTCTCTCAAGACGAGTTGGTACTATCGCATTGGATAAAAAGATACTCTCATCAGGAATAGAGAATTGTCTTGGTTTATCATCCAGTTCAATGTAGCCGTACTCATAAGTATAGGTCCTTGTACCCTGCCTAATTCCTTCCGAAATGCGGTGTGTTGGGCCAATATCATGACAGTAGGGCCATATTAGCCAACAAGAAAATAGCCTACCTAAATAGAGGTTTTTTCCCGAAGATATTAGCTGTCCAGCTCGTAGCAGAGCTGCTCGTAGCCTAGTTGCGAGGGGACTTGCCTGCATACCGGAGGCCTCTGTTCATATTCTCGCCCCGTTCATGCACACGCACCACTTTCTTTCTCTTTCTGAGTACGATAAGTGCATTTTCGTCAAGAATGCGAGCTGATCCATGGTTCAGAATCCATGTAAAACTGTAGGTCCGCTTCTTCAACTAGTTGGTAGGGTTTAAGCCCGCCAGGGTTGGTTCCATCGCATTGGATGAAAAGATGGTCGGCAATGAAAAATCCTCCATGGTTTCCACCCAGTTCAATGTAGCCTGGCTGATAAAGGGAAGGTCCTGGCATGGCACCTAATTCCTTCGGAAATATGTTGTATTGGGCTAATATCATAACCGTAGCTAGCCATCCATGGCAGGTTGCATAAAAAATACCATGTTCAGCTATATAAAAAAAACGAACTAACGCAACTGCGCACACTAAACGTGAAATTATGTGCATCGTACACAATTTAAAATTGTAAAATTGTAAAATGTAAAATTAGGTTGGAAGTTAGAAATTCGCTACAAATTATAAACAACATATCGATACCTATCTCTTTATTTTTAGACAGAGGTAACAACGATCTAGGTACATAAATGTTTAATCAAAAGTTATGTACTAAGTATATTTTTATAAATAACTAATAATTAAATTTTACAATTTTTCAATCAAGTAACAGCTTTCATACAATGAATGCATGTAGAGTTTCTTTACGCTAAGTTTATAGACATAATGTATTTTTCCAACAGTTTTCATAGACTTACATAAGTCCATGAAAACTGTTTCAATAGACTCAAAATTGACATAGCATTTCAATACTGGTTGTTGTAAATTGTATCGTCTACCTGCAGCTTTATTAGAATATTTAATTCACGCCTCGGTTACTTTAGTATGGATGGTGTTAAACTTCTTAAATATAGGAAACAAACTTCAAACGAATGTACGTATCAACCTAGATAAGGATTAAAAAGATAAGCGACTAGTTTTTCCCCAGCCTGTCATACTACAAATTCGAAAAAGTACTGTATTCATGTAAATTAAAATGCATGGGAGATGAATATATTGGTGATGAGATTATTAATTACCCCGAAGAACATTTTACCTGGATTTTTGTTGTACTAGGAGCTATGCTTTAAATAATGTGGCTTTAAATAATCATAATCATAAATATGTATTTAAATTACGCGCAAAAAAAAATTTATTGCATGTTTGGAAATTTGGGTATCAACTTTAATGGATCTAGTCTTATAATCTCACCCAAATCAGTTTATAACTAAACAATTATGTGCTTAGAGAAATTGTGACAGATACTTTGAACTACATACTTACATCATAATATACATTTGGACATGAAATAGCTTTCAAACTAAATTTTAGGTACACAGTGACCTTACAAAGAAATAGGTATAGTTATATTTTTTATAATTATTTTTGTAAAGAAAAAACACAATAATATTTAATACTATGGACACACACATAGTTGGAGTATTTTATTTACATGTAATTAATAAGTTATTACATTAACGTGAAACATACTGTGTGTTTACCTAAATTATATTACTTTTTAGATCGTGTTGCATTAAAGACATCGTTTCAGCAAACTGAGGAATAATATCGCGTGACAGTTAAACGATCGTGTGTTCAGATTTAAAACAATGACAGTAAGATGATGTAAAGTTGAACATGCATCAGGTTTCCTGCGTTTAAAGATTTACTTATTTGAGAGCACGCGAGGGCTTGGAAAATAATGTATACGAAATTGAGCTAAGTAAATCGTTCTCCGCTTGAAGCTTTAGTATGCGTTCCTCAGTAGCTCGTCGAGGGAGAGCACTCCGTCCTGAAACAATACAATACGGTACAGTTAGTTAATGTACATACGTATGACGCATCCGCTGGGAATACGAACAACTATTTCAGCTTCGAGAATCCAGCGGGAAAACATAAAAACAAAAATACCTACTTTGGCAATCTACAGACATCATTTCAGGTTCTTACGAAGGCTAGGCTTGAAAAATTTGCATATATCTTTCGACAACGAATATGTAATGTAGCAAGACTTTTAGCCCGGATTGCACGAAAAGACGGCCGAGTTAATCAATCTTAAAACACGTCACTTTTAGTGAACCACATGGAATTCTCTCCATACTGTGCATACAAAGGGACGTGTTCAATCATAAGTTGACGTTGATTTTGATTTTTGTCCATTCGTGCACTCGGCCCTTAGGGCCGTTGATTAACTCAGCCGTCTCTTCGTCCAATCGGAGCTAAGGGCCGAATGCACAAAAGGACAAAAAAACGAAATCAACGTCGACGTATGATTAAACACGTCACGTTTTATTAACAGTATGGAAGGAACTTCATGCGGTTCATTAAAATTGACGTGTATGAAAATTGATTAACTCAGCCGTCTCTTCGTGCAATTGGGGCTGAAAACCTGCGATTACACATGCCCGCTACTATACACGTAAACGGCGGCACTTCCCTGCGGGGTAGTAGCAGAGATAATGGAGGGAAGATGGTGATTAAATCTGACGTTTAGTTGATGCGCACCCTCGTGCGCACCCAGTTTGTTGGACAAAAAGTTAATATAAAGAGGCAAAATGCAGTGTCAATACGTTTGTATTAATACGGAACGGTTATGAAAAACTGTATTTAAGGTCGGCCCGTAAGCATCAGAAAATTTCGCCTCCCATAGAAACGTAGTTTACTAATAATTTGAAAACCACTGATCCAACTTACTTGATATTTGGTATCTAATATTAGGCTACAAATATCTGTGTCTGCATGTCTTTGTTTTTTACGTAAATGTATTCTGGGTCAAACCACAGAGAAAACAAAATGAGTATGAAGATTTTCTTTTTGCTTTCGTTTCATTCGGTTTGGATTTTTCAAAAAAACAAAAGCATGCAGACACAGATATTTGTTACCTGATATTAGATATTAAATATCAATTTAATTGAAATAACTGTTTTCAAATGATCAGTAAACTACGTTTGTATCGGGAGCATAACTTAGCATAACTAAAGGCTGACAGCGACACCAAAATTAACAATAATTATAACTAGCCAAGTCGTGCGTGAGACACAATCTCACCTATAACTATGTATGTAGTTACAAACCTGCCTTGGCTTACACCGACTCAAAAAATAATAATAATTACAACTAGAATCATTGCAATTATAAATTGTTCATGTTTCCGCAGATTTTAAAAGTCATTTTAGTTTGGTAAAAAATTGGTTTGTCCCATGAATACGAGGGAAGGTAAGATAGAAGTTCCGTTATTTAAATATTAATTTTGTTTCCAGCCATTTTTAACTCACTCTCGAACTCGAACTCACTTTTACCTGAATGGGCCCATCCAGTGGTACTGCAATGCCCCGAAATTTTTTTGAATAAAACAACCGTATCGTTTTCTTTAATTGACTCACCTGATTGGTGTCCACGAACTTGCGCACCACAGTCCTCGCGAACTCAGGGTTGTTCAGCATCTCGTCGACGAACCAGTCCACCGGGATGCTGCGAACACGTGCACACATTCACGTTAGTTTCACGATAACCGACTGAACCGACCGACCGGATTTCGATAAAAAATGGTAATTAGACAGACTATCGTAGGTCGGTAGCACATGGGCTAGTAATCCGTCCAAATCCTGATTTATCCGAGCGAACCTAAACCTTGTTTATGGATTTCTAAAACGGAGCCAACAGTAGAAACGAAATTATTATTTAGGCGTATGAATAATTTAAACGGTTTTGTCCCCGCTTATGGCCCAAATAATTCAAATCTAACGTAATTGCAGGTACCGTGAAAAACATTTTGCAATTTACGTACTCTGTTATTACGGAAAGGGTAATAGGTATAAGACGGACGGACATGACGAATTTGTAAGGGACGTTCACGGTCTCGGGACAGTAAAAAGTTAAAATGTCACCGACACACACACAGTTAAAATGTAACAGAAAATTAAAATGTCACTGTAGTATTTTTGACTAGGCAGTAAGGTTCAGAAGTAGAATAATCAGATGTAACTCAAGTTCCAAAAATGTTATCTTACTTTTACAAAGCTGAATTGTTCTATATGTCGGATTAGGATGAGCGCCATCTAGTAACGCTCGATGGTATTACTCGGATTACGACGCAAGCGCCGCGTACGGCACTTGAGGGAGTCTACGGTAGAGGGAGCGGGCGAGGGCCGGACACATTGGTTCGCCGGCGGTCGCAGCGTACAGACGTAGAACCCTCCGCGTTCCGTATCCGAAACTACCTACATACTTTTGGTTTGTGTCTGCCTGTATCGGTATTGTGAATTGGCTCTTTTGATTGGAATTACATCCTGTATTGGTGAGACTGGTGCTTTATTTACACACGACCTAACATTACCTACGTTACGCCCACTGGAAGATCGTTAATATGGACAATCCTGAAGACGGTGCAAACCATGATACGTTATCAGGCGTGGGATCAATGTTGGGTCGAAATGAAGGCAATGATAGCAGTAATTGGCGTGTCATGTTTGAACAACAAAACGCGAACATGCGCGCGCTAATCGAAGCCCTGCAGGTGCCTCAACGGAGTTTTGATGGACGTCTGCCGGAGTTCGACCCCGACAAGACAGATACGGACGCAAGTTCTTGGTGCGCGACCGCGGATTTATGCTTTGCTCAAAACCCACCACAAGGCGGAGAACTTGTACTGGCAGTGAGTAAGGCGCTGAAAGGTGAAGCGTCGACTTGGTTATCTCGAGTAGCCTACCAAGGAATGACGTGGATCGAGTTCAAGGCACTTTTCGCGACGAGATTTGTTACCTCCGAGACTTTAGCGGGTACCCTCATTAACCTGCGCGGCGAAAAACCGAGTGAAAAAGAATCGCTAGCCGCGTACGCGAGTCGGTTGGTATCTTCATTAACTAATCGCTGGAAAGACGTGACAAAGGATGAACTCGTAGTGGCAACTGCGCTCGCTCACGTGTCGCAGTTTGATTCGAGACTACAACGGTTGGCGTTCACTACGAACATTACTTCTAGGGACAAGTTGCAACAAGAACTCAATGCTATTTCGTGCTTGAAACGCAAGATTGATAGTCACGGTGAGTCATCGAACGCGCTTAACGCTAAGCGAACCAAAATAACATCATTGATTAGATGTTTTAACTGCGGGAAAACTGGACATAAGCGATCTGAGTGTAGGAGTAAGCGTATCGAAGTCGGAGGACGACCTGCGGAATCTACAACGACGAGCCAAGTAGCACAGCAGCCTTCTACGAAGCCCCTAATTTGCTACAAATGTGGCAAGCCGGGACACATCGCGATCCGGTGTACGAGTGGCGGCAGTGGTGGTGGCCACGGCGGCGGGCCCGGCGGCGGCCGAGGTAAGCGGCGCGTGGACGCCTGCGTCGTGCAACCACCTTCGGGTGTGATGAATCATAAAGGTGACTTGATTAGGTTTACTTACGATTCTGGTGCCGAATGCTCGCTAGTGAAAGAAAGCTTTTCATGAAAATTGAGCGACAAGCGTATAAGTGATGTTATTACGATGACGGGCATCGGTCAAACGCAAGTACGCAGCACAGAGCAGATATTAGTTTGTGTAACGATTGATGACTACCCTCTAGAGATTTTATTTCATGTATTGCCGACAAAACGCGTGAAAAACTTTACGATTTTTATTGGTTCCCGGGAATGGCGCAGTTTGTCAAAAAATTTGTAGACAACTGTGTTACGTGTAAAGTCGCGAAATCTCATTCCGGGAGAATGCAGGCTGAATTGCATCCCATACCGAAGGTAGCTGTCCCATGGCACACGGTACATGTTGACGCGACCGGTAAACTTAGCGGCAAAAATGATAAGAAAGAGTACGTTTTCGTGCTGATTGATGCGTACACTAAATATGTCCTACTCTACCATACGACAAACATAGACTCTAGGAGTAGCATAAACGCGATAACTCGAAGTGTAACGCTTTTTGGGGCTCCTTCTCGTATAATTGCGGACCAAGGTAGATGTTTTGCCAGTAAAGAATTCCGTGATTTTTGCGAGAGCAAGAACATAAACTTGCACCTCATAGCGACTGGCTCATCTCGCGCTAACGGGCAGGTAGAGCGCGTCATGGGTGTTTTGAAGGGAATGTTAACGGCAGTAGAGACTAGCGACAGGTCGTGGCAGGACGCTCTGGGTGAAGTTCAGCTCGCAATAAACTGTACAGTAAACCGCGTTACAAAAGCTTCGCCTCTCGAGCTTTTGATCGGAAAAGTAGGAAGACCCTTATCATTGATGTGTAGCGATGTAGATACCGAAGTCGATATTGATGACGTTCGGGAAGCCGCGTCTGAAAATATTCGGAAGTGCGCAGATTATGATAAGGCGCGATTTGACAAAACAAAGGCGAAAGTTACGAATTTCGAGGTCGGAGATTTGGTTCTGTTGAAGAATGAGGAGAGAAATCAGACGAAATTAGACCCGAAGTTTAAAGGCCCATTTAAAGTGACTGAAGTTTTGGAGGGTGATCGTTACACATTGAAAGCGTTAAACTCTAGACGCACTTACAAGTATGCACACGATAGATTGAGAAATATGCCAGTAGGTCATGTACCAGCCGACGATGACGTTGACGATGTCAGCAAGTAAACTTTGGGAAAGTTTGAGTAAAATCATGGTGGAAACTCGAGTAAGGACTCTAACAGCCGTATTTTGTTCGACCATGCCAGTAGCTATTACGTAGTCGTAGCTCGGTGGAAATCGGTGTCTCTTGAGGTAACTCAAGTAGTCCGTGGGTGCGCGGTGCGCGTTTAGCTCTGGAGGGAGGTCGTGGTCTGTTGAGACCGTAGTGTGCGGTGATGCACACGTGCTATCCATGAGATGGATATGCGTATGGGAGATGCGATCCACGCGGTGGATGGGCATGTGAGAGAGTCGCGATCCACGAGATGGACAAGCGAGGCAGCAATGCGATTGCTGGTCGGCTGTGAGCCGTGGCGGGTCAGAGGGCAGCTTACTCGGGTAGTAGTAGTGAAGTTTCAAAGTTTCAGTTGTGTGATTCTTGGATTGATACAAACGGTGGTCGTACGTGGCTCTACTTGGTTCAGTTTAATGTAACTTCAGAGTAATGTGACCCCTGTAATTGCTTAACAGCAAGCAGCAATCAGTTATAAAGTCCTAAGTTGTGACTAGAATGTTGCGAATTGAGTTCGTTCATTTCCTGTAAAAACCCTGTGATGAGGTAGAGAGATGGTCAGGAAAGGCCGAGTAGAACAAGATTCTCGTGCGTTGTTTGTTCCAGGTGTAGCTACACACGAGGACGTGTGCTAGCAGGATGGCCGTGTCGGATTAGGATGAGCGCCATCTAGTAACGCTCGATGGTATTACTCGGATTACGACGCAAGCGCCGCGTACGGCACTTGAGGGAGTCTACGGTAGAGGGAGCGGGCGAGGGCCGGACACATTGGTTCGCCGGCGGTCGCAGCGTACAGACGTAGAACCCTCCGCGTTCCGTATCCGAAACTACCTACATACTTTTGGTTTGTGTCTGCCTGTATCGGTATTGTGAATTGGCTCTTTTGATTGGAATTACATCCTGTATTGGTGAGACTGGTGCTTTATTTACACACGACCTAACATTACCTACGTTACGCCCACTGGAAGATCGTTAATATGGACAATCCTGAAGACGGTGCAAACCATGATACGTTATATAAAACATATGTATTGTTAGATTTTGAAATTAAAAAGATATAATATGTTTTATTAAATCGAGAAACTCGATTCAATAAAACATATCGAATCGAGAAACAAAATAATGACAGGTCGAGTTTCTACCTTGGAGTTTGAGCAACCAATAATAGATGATTAAAATAATGGCAGCGAGCAGGAATCTAATGATTTAGGCAACTTTAAGGGCTAGAACATACAGTAATTCTCCTGACTCAATTTTCGATTACGAAATCCAAATCAGGCTATTTCAATGTAGCTACGCAATATTTCCTTGCAATATTTTCAAAGAAATAATCAAACGCGTGTAGAGCTCGGTGAGACTGATTCAGATTCCGTATTAGAAAGTCGAATAAGAAAACGCACGTGTTTAGGAGGCCTAAAAGACTTGCAACGTGGGTAAACTGGTGTTTGAACCTGCGCACTCAGATATTAATGAAAGTGTGAATAAGAACCCGGTTGGGGTCGTTCATTTTTATAAGTCAATAAAAGTGGTTAGGGCGCTTAATATAATGTTAGGTGGCGCTGGCGGCGTTGGGGAGGCCTCTCAGTGTGGCAGGTGAATTTACGAGTTAATCTTCACGAGGGGACAGTTTAGGAGCCACTAGAGCAGAAATAGGAGATAAAAGCCTAAATCTAACAAAAGGTCAAAGTTTTTAAAATACGATAATTGTGCTCGTGCACTGAAATTGTGAGATTTGCGCCCTCTTTGATGGGGCTGCAGAAACTTGATTAATAAATTAACGTAGTTGTAAACATAATCAAATTACACTCGCAATACAAACGCAGTTTACTAATTAATTTAAACACAATATATTTGATAATTATATTTATATCGAAAGTCTAAGATCAGGGAACAAATAGCAGCGTAAACGTTTCTGTTTTTTCGCAAAAATAATCACGAGTCAAACCCATCTAGTACGGAGGCAGCGTAGATACTGCAGGCAGACCTCTTGCGTGTCCTAGTATCCAGCTAACACTAAGGACGCACTGGAAACAGGGAAGGTCTGGCGCCTTGTTAGCTCTCAAAATATGTCTAGCCCGAAAACTTAGGATGCGCGGGACTGTATCATGATCAGTTAAGATCGTAACTGGTCAGGCGCCTTTTCGTCGGTCTTTTCTGGGTCTAGCCCGAAAATTAAGGATGCACAGGGCTGTATCGGAGCAGTTAGGATCATCACTTGTCAGGCGCCTTGCGTGTCGGCCCGCTCCCATTTCGCGTCTATCCTGAACACTAAGGATGTACGGGGCTGTATCATGATCGGATAGGGTCGTCACCTGTCAGGCGTCTTGTCGTCGGCATGCTCCCATTCCGGGTCTAGCCCGAACACTAAGGATGCACGGGGCTGTATCATGATCGGATAGGGTCGTCACCTGTCAAGCGTCTTGTCGTCGGCATGCTCCCGTTCCGGGTCTAGCCCGAACACTAAGGATGCACGGGGCTGTATCATGATCGGATAGGGTCGTCACCTGTCAGGCGTCTTGTCGTCGGCATGCTCACATTCCGGGTCTAGCCCGAACACTGAGGATGCACGGGGCTGTATCATGATCAGTTAGGGTCGTCACCTGTCAGGCGCCTTGTCGTCGGCCTGCTCCTGAGGGCGGCCTTGCTGCGAGCCCTCCAGCGCGTCCCAGAATGTGTCCAGCCCGAACACTGGGAACACACAGAAGCGGTCAGCACACATACTCTTTACATCTAGATATGACATCGAAAGCGAGGTTCAGTCACGAGTCTGCAGCACTCAAGCACGGGGAAAGCTTTTCAACGAATATAAGCTATTGGACTTAGGTTCATGTCTGAATTTGAACCAGATCTCACGATAACTGCCAGTTCGTGACAGCTATTCTTCTGTATTTTGCTTGCACACTTTTTGCAGTTGTTCTTATTAAAAAAAATTACCTGGGTTGCTGTGAAAAAAGAAAAAAGCTTCAAGCCCAAAACCAATCCCGCTCATTTACACAGCACACCATATTAGAAACAAGATTCTGTCAATCGTATATATTTAGATAGAACTAAACACGACAAACATTGACAAGTCGAGAGATCACTTTAGGTACAGCCTCCCGGACGAGCAGCCAAGTCCTTCCCTTCCAAGCGCGATCCTCGGCGCGATCGGTCTGCAGTAACCAAATCCGATACAGTGTTATTTCTGCGCAGCCGCTGCCGCTCGGCCGAAGGACTGGGTTCGCCCCGGAGGCTGTACATATGTCAGTAGGACAAGGCCTTGCTCGAATCTATAGATTAGAGCCAAAAAATGTGACAATAGCGGTAAGTCGAGCCGTGACGTGACAACCTCTATCTACTCTGTGATAAAAATATAATATTATTAAATATTAGTGTAGCTATATGAATCTAAAGTCTAAAATCTATAAACTAGTGAAGTTGCGGGTTCTTCTTTACTGAGTTAATCGAAGTAATCAAATACATTAAATGAAACAGTTATCTGAGTTGTCACCTAAATTGGCGTTTACGGCAAACCGATCGACTGGCGTTTTCCGTAAAAAAACGTCAAACGTCAAACAACGTCAAGTTTTTACTAGATAGTCTGTGGGTTCACTTCTTCTAGCTGTCAAAGTCAAACTTGGACTTCCGATTTGCATGAAAACGCGGAGTCGACGTAAACGGTAACGTCGACGTATTTACGGCAACGTTGAGTAAGCTGTCAAATCAAACTCGGACTCGCAAATGTTAGTTCGCTTAACGCCCACTGCGCTCGCTCTTCAATGTCTCCATATATTTGAAAACGCCAATCGATCGGTTTGCCGTAAACGCCAATTTAGGTGACTACTGGAACGTCGGGTACTAAAGATTTTAAATGATCAAAACTGAAATAAAACTGCAAATGTTTCTCAGTAATCGAACACTATGTACACCCTAGGTTTTTTTCTGTGTCGTGTTTTGCTCCTGAGCTCAGATCTAATGAAGGTTTTTTTCTGGTCCGTTTCTTTATTTAGTAGAGGAGTCGAGTAGGTGGTTATTATCGTAGAATAACGCCAAAACTCCCCCAAATAGGTGACAATAGTGTCAACCACAACGCCGGCGCAATATCCGAGATACCGAACTCGCACATTCGCGAGCACAAAGGAGGAATCTCGGTAGAAGGAGAACAAGAGATAATGAGGGTCGCGGGCCGCGGCGAAGATTACCTCACAAAGGTGCGCCGAAATAGGTGATGCGTCGTCAGGTCTGGTTGTGCCTTGCGAGTTGCCGTGTACAGATATAAACCTAATTTTTAATTTTTCAATACATCTAGTATCGAATACATCTAAATGCTCACAGTCAATGGTCTTCTTCATTCACGGAATCTCGTTGCGGAAGATATACCTACTTGCCATTATTTCGTTTTTCCTTTTGTTCAATATTTTGTTAGTATTTTAGCTTTTTCGTTTTGAATTTTTTTGCAGAGAAACTTCTTCTTTATGTTTATATCTTAAATTTCTGCAATTTTTCCCTTATATACATGCAGTATTTCACTCTTACTATGTTAATGGTAACTTTGCTGGATATATTTAAAATGTTTGCTATTATTTAGTTTAAAGACTGTTTGTTTCCTAAATACAATTAATAAAAAACTACGATATTGCATTGAATGACCAACGGTTTCATATTTTTGTAAGAAATGAGCCAAAAACTGTGGATTCACTTATTCTCGCATGATATATCGCATCATATATAAAGTCGAATTTGTATTAAATTTGATATAAATTAATTTAAATTTTTTGACATCGCCTTTCAGAGGGAATGCGAAATGACAAATTAGGGGAATATTTTTGTTGGTTGGTATTCATAGGCATTTTTCCGTGTAAGTTTTTAGTTAGAATATTATTACTTAAAATTGCTATTAAGATGAATATTAAATTATTAAAATGTTTTACGCGCTGGTTTCGTGTATTGACAGAAGATTTAAAAACACATTCTAGAATTCTAAAATTTCTCATCTAATTTAGTTAATATCTAAGGCGGGTTAAAACATTAATACAAAAATATTGGCAATTTTAAACTAATAAAAAGGTTGTTGTAATAAACGACCTGCGTGGAGAATGAAAAGAAAAGGGGGTGATAGCATATCCTGGAACACTACAACTTCTAGACGAGAGCTGGCCTCAACTTTCACTGAAATATGCGAGGTAAGATATCTGACATCCGGCCGATAAGATACATTACAGATATGAATCATGTCCTCTCAATTCGACCCCTAATCATTTTACAAAACATGTGTGCGTCCATATATCTACCGGCTGAAATATGTATCTGAAAAAAATCCTATTATGTACTTACCTGCTTGCAAACATTTAACGTAAAGCAGATTATCATAAGTATTAATACTATTCCTGGTATTTAGCCAGCCCAGTATAATAATTATCACCGGCTCATAGCCGCCGCTGTGAATTGCGTCGTTTTTAATTTATAGAATGAATTGACGATAATATCACCATGAAGCTTACTGCAGTGAACTTAAGTTCTCCCTATAGTTAAGCAGTGCCTAGTGCCTAGTCTGTTCTACTCTACTGTAATAAAAGCACTGCAAAAAAGAAAAACATTGTACGAATTTACTTGTTACCCTAGCGAGAGATATTTTTTAAGGTTCGACTAAATTTATAATTTAATTAACGAAATATCTGTTATCTATGGTAATTCTTGATTGGGTCATTGTTGCCTTTTCGAAAGGGTAATAATGGCTGCAGGTGGCTGCAGTCTTAAAAGTAAACGAATACCGTGCGTTAATGCGGGACCTGAAGGCTCTCTCTCACACCGCAATGAAATATTTTCGAATTTCGCACAAAATTACGCAAGGTACTGCGGTCGGATTTCTTGCAAAAGTTCTAACAAAGCTTGTGTATTTTCACTCTTATTTCTTTCTGTCTGAGACATGAGTAATCCGTGCCAAATGTGAATTTTCAATCGCTTTTCTGCAACACCGCACTGATTAACCACATCATCTATTAATAAGCAAGATATACAATAGAGTTGGATATTCGTGCGACATGATGACGAATTCTTGGTTGCTTAAATGACGGTTATGTAATTTCTACCTGTAATTGTTTTTAAAGGAATCTACTGCCATGATATTAGTCCAGCACACCACACCACGTGGAAACTAAGGACCATGCCAGGAGCTTCCTTTTAGGTATTGAATGGCTTCATTCATTTGATAAATATAATTTACCTTCAGTTTTAAATCCATCTTCTAATGGAACAGATTTATTATTTACATTAAATTACAAGATTAAAAAATACTTGATGATGCCTATCCTATTGAAGATTATGTCCAAGCCATTTTATCTGTAAGGTCAATCGCTTGAGTTGTGACGAAAAGATACGAGAGACATAATCTCTGTCAACAGTCAGTGATATCGAAATAATACCAAAAAACGTAGATCATATTGAAAGATTAGACGCAGGTAACTGAAATGATAACAGCGGATATGACATGTAAATGCATTTCGAAAGTTGTTCGTAACGGCACCACATGAGCCATCGAGGAATGGGAATTATTTGATTTATATCACGATGAGCTCGGCAACGTCCGAAGACCCAGGGCATAAGGCAACATATGTTAAATTGAAAAAAGATATATGTAGTTCCACAGTTTTCGCATCACAATCACAAAAATTACAAGATCCAAAAACCCATAGTATCAAAAAAATCAAATTAAGTTAAAAGGTAAAGTTAGATAGGTTAGGTTAGGTTATATTTAATGCTTTTTAAAATAAACACGAAATATACATTTGGATTCTGGGTTTTGGAGTTGTGCTTTTTGGACTTTATAAAGGCTACCCAGTTTTAATAGACTCTACTATATGTAAAAATAAGTGTTACAGGAACAACCATCCGGTTGCGATAGCTGACATATGATCTAGCAAAAGCGTGTATGTTAGCTTTAGCTAAACAGCAAGAAACGTTACTTCAGCTGCGAAAACACCTCTTTTGGCACTATTTATAGTTGATATGGTTGAATTAGCCAGATAATTTAACTATAAACGTATTAGTAACTCTGGAGCTGTTCCTTCTTTACCCGATTTTCGGGTTGCTGTGACACGGTTATTTTTCTCTCAGCGTAACGCCAAGAAAACAGTTTTCATACAAAAGCAAGCACAACACCGCATCGGCACCGTATGGTCGAAGGAAGTCACAAATCCCGTTAGCCATCCGCCAGTCCAGGATTCGGGGAGGACGTACCTTCCTCGTCCTGCCCGCTCTCGGCGCTTCGCTTTCCGAACCCCCGAGCCACGCCCAACTCTGGGTTTCGGAAGACACGCGGCGCTCGCCCTCTTCTGACGGCTGTCGAGTGCATCAACACGTCACCATCCGCTCACGATTCCCACATATTGGGGTCACACGCTCAACTCTTTCGTACAACTATGACTGATGCTAAGGGTACCCTAACGCGAAGTGAAGTATGTGTGAAAATGTAATAATGAACCCGCTGAAAGACGCTAATTCATGTGTGATTTGAGATTACCCTGGTTAACACTCATTTTAGGGTTTGTGGAAAACGGCTAATCACGGTGTGTCGATGAAAGTGAAAATGACGCTAATTCACTTTCCATTATAGCGCAAACAAGGCTCAGTTGCAGGGCATTTGAATTAGAGGCAAATAGTTTTAATATCCGTGAGTGTTTTTTCCTTCAATTAATTGTCCTTCTTTTAAATTAGTGGATTCAAGAATATGTTACAGTCTACCGAGTCATTTGATACTTCGTAATTATCGAATCTCTTGATCGACTACAGATGGAGCACTGAAATTTTGATGTGAAGACCCTACACAGGGAAAAGAAGCGTCGGGAAATCAGCAGACATACGTCAGACAGCAGATGACAACTGGCGAAAGAAAACAGGAGACCGCAAAACTTGGCGAAGTCAAGGGGAGGCCTGCGTCCAGCAATGGACATCAAATGGCTGAAGAAGAAGAAGAAGAACTTGTGCATTTGGCAAGAGACTTACTCTCTCCCCGCGGTGCGTTGTAATTCCTCTTGCCGAAGCCGCGCGCCGTCATCATCTCGGAGTTCTTGAAGCCGCGGGTGGCTCGCGGCTGCTTGGCGCGCGCGGCTCGCGAGCCTGGCGCGCCGGGCTCGCACGCCGCCAGCACTACCACCGCCGCCACCAGAGCCAGCTGCAGGGACACGTGCATCTCTGCGGACAATCAAATATCTTTTTAGAGAACACAAGCCTCTATTGTGTGACAACACACTAAAGGCGAAACTTCGCCAAAATGATTGGGCATAAAAAGGCCCACTCATATCTACAGAGATACATTTTAAAGAGGTAGCACCAACTCGTATTGTGATGGAGATAATTTCGATGATGTTCAATAATAACATTTACGAGTTTTACGTGGACGTTATGAATTCCAATTCCAAGTAATCCTTGTTTGTATTCTACATCCTGAAAGGCAGATTAAATGGTTCTAGTGCCCCGGCAGCTATGATGGCGAGTATGATGGTAACCTTAGGTGACGTCAGGATGGTTTAGTCACTGATGAAATTAGAACATTTTAGTGCTGGTAAATGTAAGCTGATATTAGCCGATAACTAGTTAACATGCTCTGAATAATATTGCCATCACTAGAAGAAAATCTTAGTCTGCAGAGCTGCGCCACAAACCCGGGAATTGTCGTGCCCCAGACATAATCGGGATGTTATCGAAGTCAGAATGTTGCGAGGGTCAGAATCGGTAACTTACGGTAACAGCAAGGGTTACTTTATGTGTCTGGAAATGGAGCGCAGAGCTGTTTTTTTCATAAGTCACCATTTAGGTAGGATATGATGACCCGTGAAAATGGTAAGAATGAGGCAATGTATTTGTTGATTCTAAAAGTCTTTAGCGACCTTAGACACCGATATAATTGTAATGTCATTGGACTAAGGTAAATAAAATGTACTCAGTGAAAAAAAAATAGTTTATTTTATTTATACAAAATATATTTTTGATGCATTCCAACTGATCTACACACAGCTTGGAAACAGTTATTGACTGACCAATTGCAGCTATTTATTTCGCATTAATTTCAATAACACAAATTCTTAGGGGAAAATATAGCAATGGCCTTGGCTGTTGGTCAAGCTCAGTGGTTCGTAACCGTTTTAGTGATGAGGGACTATTTCACAAAATATCTGTCTTCCCATGGACCACTTTGGAGTTAATGTAAAAATGTTAATGAATAAGGGGTTGTTCTATACCACATCGAATACAACATTATTTTAATTTGTTTTCCAATCTTTTTTTTAGAGAGTTCACTTATAGGAATGCGTTTATTTACTAATTCGACTCATCACTTATTTAATATTTTTTGGATGCGTGTGCGGACCACCTTGGGAGCTTCCAGGGACCACCAGGAGTCCGCGGACCACCGGTTGAGAACCACTGCTCTAGCCAGATGACACGGCAATGAAATCACTACTCGTTGCATGTGCATAAAAATTCAAAGTTCAACCTTCGGTTATACCTAGGGACTCAAAAATGGCGCCCGTTATGAGGTTTATTTATTTGTTTTTGCAGCTTAAGGTGGCCCAACCCGCTCATCTCCCCATACAAAAGGGGAAAGAAGATCACGCCCATATTTCTTGTCAGAGATCCAAAATTTTGCTTAAAATATCTTTATTTGATCGAACTAGATGTCTGATGACCATTGGCATTGTAAAATTGTGTTTAGTTTCTAAGTTATAAGGTCCGAAAGTTCGAATTTTTCGCGCGTTTTATACAATAACTTTGGAGGTGGATTACGCAATGATAAAGCAAGAACATCGTAAAAAGATTAGTCATCAGACATAGCTTATTTAATCAAGATTTATGAACTATTTGGTTTTTGTTAGATTTTTGACTATAGCGGTCGTGGTTTACTTTTAGCTATAAGTCGTTTTGAAATTAATTTTTTCGTAAATTTTACCAAAACATACACTATGCACATTGTCTTTTTTGTGGACATGTTGCATCTTCCTCATCACGGAGCCTGTCTTATTCTTTGAAACAGAGAAGGTCCCAGAGCGCAACAGCACGGTTTTGTACCGTGCCCGCGAATGAGTTAGGCCCGCCGGGTTGGGCCACCTTAAAACACAACGCGCCGGAGGATACATCAAGTTATAATGAGCATTTTTATGTTCAGCAAGAATAACTCCTGAAGTCGGCGTGGCGCGCAGGAGAAGGGGTGTTGTGGCCATTAGCGACAGGGCGGGGGTGAGGTGAGGCTCCTAAATAATCGCGCTTACGAGCGACAGCACTATCCACTCCGCGCTCATCTCTCTGAATTTAGAGGGGAATAAACTTGATGTCCGCGGAGGTCCGCTGGTCACACATTACGTGGCACACGCGGGGTGACGCGCCCCTTCAACAGTACGACGGTGTTATTGTCCTTGGGTTCCCGTGCGGCGGTGGTAGCCGTGAGTTCAGGAGGCCAATTCTGGGAATAACCTGGTGATGAATCGGGAGTGTTCTCAGGAGAAGAATTCACTTGGACATCAGTTTGGTTTTCTGGTGATTATTATGGTGCTTAGTTTTAAGTAATTTAATGTTACCTGTTAATATATTGTCTAAAATTAATGTTAGCTGTTAGAGATTGCCTTTCGCAATAAGCTCGCCATTGCATCCTATGTATTAATAGTACTAAGCAATAAAGAATATTTTCGTTTAATTTAATTTTATTACATACGTGACTAATAAAAACTAATTGGAACCGTTTTCGTATTATTCAAAACATACAATTTTTCGTTTTACCAATCCAAGGGGTTACCATGCCATAAATAGGCAAGTGGTGTTTTAATTTTACGTTCCGTTGCATTTCGTACCATGCTAACTGGTACATTTCAGTTCACTTGGCGAAGGACGCGTCGTTTGACAGTTAGCATGTTACGAAATGGAAATAAACGTCAAATTTAATCACTCGGAGCAGACTAAGGGCCGAGTGCACTCGGCCCTAACTCTCTATGAGGAAATTAAGGAATAAAAATAGGTACTGTATTTATAACGTACGCATAACAAGTAACTTGATTTTTTTATTTGTATTTAATAGATACGGATCCACCGCAATATCATTAATTTGAGGTTGCACAACCACATTTGTCCAGACAACGTTTTTTTCTGAGTATTTTCAAGATTACAATGCTCCAATGAACCTTGATGCCATTGTACAACCTCAATTCATAATTTGCTAATTTTACGATCCGATGTCAATGCTCCAATGAACCTAGATGTCAATATACAACCTCAAATGTATTCATATTTTGCTAATTCTACTGCCTTGCAAATCTAATAATTAAACATGCTCTTTTCAGTTTATTCATCTTTAATCTTTTCGTTAAAATTGCTCGTCTACACGTGTGACGAACGCGTGTTGCAATATCCAATGCTTGCGAAGTGCAAACACAAACGAAACAAGCCACTTATGCGCTAATTAAGAATTATTGTGCTCATGACGTTCCATTTTAAGCAATTTCGTAGCAGTTAAGTAACAAGATTTTTAGAACGTCGTACAATCGATTCATGCCGTAGAGATTAGATAATTTACAATTATATCTTATTTTAATGTTAGAAACTATATTATTCTGTAGCTAATTCGTGTAAAATTAATATAATTAATAATAAAATTAAAAAAATAAGTAATAATAATAATTTAATTAGTATGTAACCCAGTTGGGCGACGTATCGACCTTTACGTTTAACAACATTGGGCGCGGTCTAGATCGAGATGGGTGTCCGTTCAAGCGTTGTGCTGGCTGTCATTCTGATTCGTCGTAAACGTGTAGATGCCCTTTCCATACTTACTAGGTGGTAGGGCCCGGGTTCGTACCACGCACTGAATGATGGTAAACGTGCCAGTTAAAATGTTCCCTAATCTCCATGTAGCCGTGCAATAGAAGAAAGGTCCAAACATGGCATCTAGCTCGCAAGTGGTTATTTGGGGGTAATATTATGACAGTAGGTTGATCAATGACGTAAAAAAGGACTTGGTTATAATTAACATTAACAATAATTAATTTATATATAATTAATAATAATTAACAATAAACAATAAACAATAAACCTTTTTCTTTCTCATCCAACTGAGCAGATTTAATTTTCGATGGGAACTGAGTGGTCAGTCTGAGTTCTCACCTAAATTGGCGTTTACGGCAAACCGATCGACTGGCGTTTTCTCCAAACTACATACAAGTTTTTACTAGTGATTCTGTGGTTTTACTTCTTCAAGCTGTCAAAGTCAAACTCGGACTTCCGATTTGTATGAAAACGCGGAGTGGACGTAAACCGCAACGTCGACGTATTTACGGCAACGTTGGGTAAGCTGTCAAATCAAACTCAGACTCGCAAATGTTAGTTCGCTTAACTCCCACTGCGCGCGCTCTTCAATTTCTCCATACATTTGAAAACGCCAGTCGATCGGTTTGCCGTAACGCCAATTTAGGTGAGAACTGAGACTACCGGCTCTGAAGCCTAAGCCCGCTAATAGATAACTCTACTTTGGAGCGTTAGCATTATGGCATAACTCCGGAATCACACAAAATTCTACATGGTTTGGTGCAATTTTGTACTACTCTGTGCATATTTCAGTTACCTACCTTTCTATTACGGTCTGTGATAGACGGACGGACGGGCGGAGGCTTAGTAATAGGGTTCCGCTGGCACCCTTTGGGTATGGAACCTTAAAAACTTTCAAAAGTAAAAACGGAATATTTGCTAGAGTAAAAGTGTTTTTTTAGAGTAAAAATGAGCATGGAAGGACGGGCGTAGCAACCGAAACTAGTTTGTATGGGGGCGGCGGCGTGCCACTTTTAAAACAAAGGCGGTAGCGCCGGCGAGTGAGTCCAGTTACCAATTCGCTTGCTACTTTTTTGAGTTCCGACGACAGCTAAGAACAGGTAAGGACACAAGAACTTTACAGGACGCCATTTAGTGCAACGAATATTCGATGTTGCACGTTCCGAGTTCGCTAGTGAGCTAACTGTAGTTGCTTGACGTTTCCCACTAGCTCGTGGCCACGCTGCCGCCACACGAATGAGTTTGTATCGCTCACCCGTCCTTCCACGATCGCTGTTCACAATATCCGTGTCCCTCCAGCAAGTTCATAAATATTAGTGTTTGGTTTAGGCTACAAGCTTCTTATTTGTTTTTCGTGCACAATTTCCGGGAAAAATGAACAATGTTTTGCCTTTAAAAACATACTGTCGTATTCAGAGAGGACCTGTCAAAACATAGTACGAGATTAGCACCGGACTAATCATACAAAAACCGGTCTGCTGTCCGTCCGTCCGTCTGGCACAAAGCTGTATCTCATAAACCGTAATAGGCAGGCAACTGAAATTTTCACGGAGTGTGTATTTATTTTGCCTCTATAAGAACAAATAGGTAAAAGAAAAAAATATATAAATTAAAAGGCACCCCCATACAAAAAACGTGATATTTGTGTTAAATCTTGTACGATGGTACGGAACCCTTCGTGCACGAGTCCGACTCGCACTTGGTCGATTTTTTTAGTTATTTCACAGTCAATGAGAATGTTAGGACGGAAGTAAACAACATGAATGCATAATCTTAAACACAGACAGTCGTATTCAGAGTGAACATGTCACGGGATTGTACGATGTGTACCGGATTAGCACCGGACTAACCATTTGTTCCGGTTTGTTCCGGCAATAATCCGTGCACCAAAGTTAGTCCGTCCCCTCTTAATACGACAGCACCTGGCTTAATGGGAAGACGCATTACCCATGATTCCTGGTTCGGGTCCAGCCTTGCAGTATATTCATAAATTAGTTATTTTAACGTGACTGTTTCTTTAATTAATGCGTCCTTGCTTCGCGGTCATATTATATTGCAGACTTGACAGGACTGTAAAAGAACACTAACGCGGTCAGGCTGATGGAGGGCAAGGGGCAGTGATGAAGGGTGGGCTGAGGGTGGGTGAGCGTCTGGGGTAGCGGCAATCTCGGCGGCAATTGTGGGGTAGCAGCTTCAACCACGGTTACTTCTTAACGCGTCCCTGCCTCCTTTAGCACACTTCCATAATTAACGAAATAACAAAATTGGAAAAATTGTATCGTTACAATAAGAGATTGGTTTTTTTAAGAAGCTTTTATTCGTAGCCCAGGGCTAGCTGAGTTTCCCGGACCGGCTCGGGTCAGTTTCGTATCGACATTCCGAGCGGGACCCGGTAAAATGTGATCGGAACACTAAGAAAAAAGACGACAACTATGTTTTGGTGAATTTAGTTCCATCGGCACAATTTTGGTAGACTTAAATATTAGAACAACAACTCGGGTGCGAAGGCTAACATGATCTTGTGAAAGCGTGTATGGTAAAAGTTAAATTTAGACATAAAGTAAGGTTACTTCAACTACAAAAATACTTGTCTAGAAATTGTAATCATTATATTATTGGGCACTATGTTCTTGATATAGTCGACTTTGCCAGTTAAATTTAACTACATAGAAACGTTTTACTAACTGGTAACAGGGGGTCCATTCAGGGCAAGAGTGAGTTCGAGTTCAGGAGTGAGTTAACCTAAAAATAGCTGGGAAATATATTATTATTAAAATAACGGAACCGTTATTTATACTTCCAACGTATTTACGGGACAGACTAGATTTTTACCCAACTGTAATGATGTTCAAGAAGTGTGGAAACATTGACAATTTAAAAAAGTGAGTTGATATTTAGTGACGAATTCGAACTCACTCTTGCCCTGAATGGACCCCCAGGGCTGTGTCCTTGTCTCTCATTGCCCTACCTACTCCTCGGTTGGTATTGGATGAAAATATTATCGAAACGGAAATAAAAAATATCCGTGTCTTCCATCCAGTACAATGCAGCCGCGCTCAAAAAGGAAAGGTCCTGGCATGGCACCTCATTACTTTGGGAATGTGTGTTAGGCACCAAGATAGTAGGTGTGGTATTAGCCATCCATTTTCAGTTACATAAAACAATCTACTTCAATGATGAAGTAACAATGACTTCTCTTACATCCTGTATACAGGGCGTTAACGGAGGTATGGTACAAACAGTAACCACGTGTTCATGGGCATATTTGGAGCAAAAAAGTTACATACATTTTTTTTGTACGAATGAAAAAAAAATCGTCCTCCCCATACATTTTGTGTGTAGGTATGTACAAAAATGTATGGGGATGACAATTTTTTGTAATTTGGACAAAAAAATGTCTTCTACCTTTTTTGTTCCAAATATGTCAAAGAATACGTGGTTAGCTTTTGGACTATACCTCTGTTAACATCCTGTATAATGCAGACAGACCACCGACACACAACTACCGTAATAGTTCCTTCAAAGCTATAAAACCTACCTCTTTTATTCCGGGAGGTCACGACATTTTTGGTCACAATAAGGTAAATGGCTGAATCTGGGTTCACATGTTAGAGACCAACCCTCTGATTCGAAATATGTCGGTCTGCCTGCGCCAAGTGGTTGCGTTATCTAGATTGCCTTTATAAAATAGATGTTAGCATCTAGCTGCTGATGAATATACTGATTGTCTAGAAATATTAATACCTGTTTATTATACACCAATGTCTAGTCGGTTTTTTAATTAAATATTTAAGTATACCTAAAGTTTTATCTGTAACCTAAATCACCTATAACTACGAAATTCAACCTCAGATTTGTTCAGTTTTGGTATTACTAAATAAGAATGTACTTATTTTACTTTCATGCTGCATTATTTTATGCTACTTTTAAGTACTTTATCAGGCGCCTTTTCTAGGCAACGCAACCACTTAGCGCAGGCAGTCCGACACATTTAGATTCAGAGGGTTGCTCTTTATCCTGTGAACCCAGTTTCAGCCATTTACGTTATCGTGACAATTTTTTCGCGACCTCCTAGTCTATTTATTGTAGTTGGGATAATGAGAGCCGCGCAAAAGGCGTATGACTGTAACAGTAATTAGGACTGCGCTTCTGTTCTAAGTGATTTACGAAGGTGCACGAACATTTCTAAGCAGCAAACATAACTTTAAGTAATTAGAGTTTTTGTATTTATCAAAGTGTAGATTTATATCTTCGTTTATTATAAAGGTTTATTTAAAATGTAGTTACTAAAGTAGGGCGTTAAAGAAGTGAATGTATGCTTTCTGTTTTATGCTATTGTTTTGTAAGAGTATCCCTTTTATATACACCCCCACAATAAATATAAAAAACTTGCGAATCCAAGCATTGTTTTTATTTCGAAGGGAATGCATTGAGAACGTTCTGTTAAATCGCGTCAAAAAGTACTCCCAATTGCCCTATAAAAAGGAAGAAAATATAAAAAAATCATTTCTGTTTCTCAGCAAGGTTGCGTTTCCGTGTCCCGAAGCCAGCGAGCACGGAGGGACGGGAGTAGCGATCGAAACGCATTCGTATGGCGGCAGCGTAGCCACGAGTTAGTGGAAAACGTCTAACTGTATGTATTGTGCCTGTCAGCCTCGGTAGCCCAGTGGCGCCACGACTTGCGATTAGACAAGCTGGGTGACGCACCTCTGAGCGCGGTTGGGTTATGGATGGTGGTAGGGTTAATCCCGCCCGGGTTGGTACGATCGCATTGAATGAACGGTGGTCGAAACGACAATGAAAAAATGTCCGTGTTTTCCATGCAGTTCATTGTAGCCGAGCAATATAAGGAGAGTCCTGGCATGGTACCTAGTTTCCATGTGGTGTGTTAGGCTAGTATCTCACGGTCAATTTGGTATTAGCCTTTCATGTCCAGTTATATACGTGTTGGTCGAACTCGAGAAAATTACTAGTAGCGCGAATTTGTAAGCGAAGCTACTCGACGGCGCTGCCGGTATTGTATGTAAGAGTAGCAACGCCACGCTGCCCCCATACATTCCATTGTTGGTTGCTAGCCCTGTTCTTCCATGCTCTCTGCTCGAAGCCTTGGATAGGGAACGCGCGGGTCGCAATCCCCTGCTTTATTTAGTTTACGTATGCCGGCGCCATCTCCCGCCGCGTGCCGTATCGGATCGGATCGGCCGGAAAATTACATATAAACCCACTCCGGGACCACAATTCAATTTGTAAACTTGACTCCACTCCTGGAAACTTTGAGACATGGAGAGATCGCAAATCGGAACGGATGCTGACCCCTCCTCGGCTGTTCGTTACGTTTCTTAGAGTCACACTCCTTGGAAGTTAAGGATGAGCTATAATATGAAACGAAGGTAATTTTATTGTAATTTTGTAAACTCAATTAATAATTTTATGGTATCTTGGCTTCAAATGGTACGGGGTGAAAAATAATTGGCATCCAAAAAATGTTTTCCCCATTCAAACATAGTTTGGAAATATTTTATATCGTGAATCAAGGACACATTCATTAAAGAAAGAGCCCAGTAAAGTAAATACTTTACGAATATGCTTCAAGGCTGAACCCGAACCAGCAAAACATACCATTCGCGGGTATTGCGTCTTCCAATGGGGTGCACGGCGCAGAGCTTTGCATAGATGGCGCCACATAAACCTGTGCCAAAAATATCTTGTTTACCCTATGCCCCTGGGTGTTTTCGAATCATTGATAAGTATGTTTCAAGTATTTATTAGTAGTTTTGAAATGATTTTAAAGAATCAGATTATACTACAGATACAGACTACAGTATTCCTTATGACGGTTACATTTCTACACAGGGGCGATTTATCGGGCGACTCGTATTCATATGAAATGCACATGTGAATATTTGTAAAAAAAAATATTAGTGGATTCAGGTTGAAAACTCTCTCGCTTTGCCTCCAGCGAGCGTCCATAGCTACAGCAAAATATGAAAATGTTTCGGCAGATTTTACCTGCATACCTACCTATATTTGAAATTGTCGCTTAATTATGTAAAATGATAAAAATTGATGAACTGAACGTTTGTTTTAATTTTATTTACTCATTGATACTGCATCGAAGTTATAAAATATTCAAACGTAATTAAAAATAAGGAGCTTTTGGTTGATATTTTATTTATTTGCAAGAATCAAGAACTATTTCTACCCTGTTTTTTTTCCCTATTTTACGCCTAAGAACCTATAACACTGAACTAAAACTGTGGCACAGTTTTATGGTAACAACTGTGGCAAAGTTTGGCACCCGTCCTCCCCATTTCGCCACCTGCTGTTTACCCATAATTTGGAATTCCTACAGTCGCTCCTACCGTAATCAATGCCTCCTTCTAGCACAGTATTTAAGATTATATTTACATATATTTATTTAATGCATCACCTTTACTTCAAAAATTGAACAATCAAACATATTGCCGTCGCAACATAAACATACATATCACATTCCTTGGAATAAACGACGTACCTGTTTAGTACGAAAAAGTATATTTATTTAATTATTTATTTAGTTTATGTAGATCTCCTGTAGTAAAAATATCAATTTCAGCCAAATACAAAATGTTATAATTTAGTCACGTATTTAGTTTTAAGGTGGGCCATCCCGCTCAACTCCCCATACAAACGGGGAAAGAAGATCACGCCCATATTTCTTGTCAGAGATCCCAAATTTTGCTCAAAATAGCTTCATTTGATCGAACTAGATGTCTGATGACCGTTTGCATTGTAAAATTGTGTTTGGTTTCTAAGTTATAAGGTCCGAAAGTTCGAATTATTTGCGCGTTTTATACAATAACTTTGGAGGTGGATTACGTAATGATAAAGTAAGAACACCTTAAAAAGATTAGTCATCAGACATAGCTTATTTAATCAAAATATTTGGTTTTTGTTCGATTTTTTACTACAGTGGTCGTGGTTTACTTTTAGCTATAAGTCGTTTTGCTATTACAATTTTCGTAAATCTTACTGAATCATACACTATGCACATTGTCTTTTTTGTGGACATGTTGCATTTTCCTCGTCATGGAACCTGTCTTTTTCTTTAAAACAGAGAAGGTCCCTGAGCACAACAGCACGGCTTTGTACAGTGCCCGCGAATGAGTTAGTCCCGCCGGGTTGGGCCACCTTAAGAACCCTTCAAAACCAAAGAAGGTCTGCCGCCGAAGGGAAATGTTATTATCTTGCTTGTAAGTTGCCTCATTAAATTTTCTTAATATCATTAAATATTATTTCAACATTATCTTCATATCTTTCTACACTTCTATTCTCAATTGGAGTTAATTCAATAAGAGTTTATGAAAAGCAAGAGAAATCATTCTCGTTAAAAAATACAATTGAAATTACAAGTCTCATTACCTAGTAAACAATATAATATTTACCAAAAAGTATTTTTAATATATAAGTAGTGAGCAAAATGAACATTCTTATTTGACTGGTTTGACGCAAGCTCTTAATTACGTGTTATTTACGCTTAACTCTTAAGATTTCTGGATGGCTTCCTTGGATCATGTACCGCAAAATTGACGATTATAGAATTTCATTTTGTAATTAATTCGACTTGAAATATACTGACTTGAAGTCGGCTTCTTGGAAAACGCTTGCTCATAAATGGTATGTAATAAGTATTCCTAATCCTATATTGCTCTAACTAAACCGATCTCCATATTGTAAGGTACCTATTTATATACTTACTCCCAGTGGAACCTACAGCCAAGGCCACTTGGGAGTGGTACTTAGCTCTATATATGCTAGAACGTTTTGTCTGGATTTATATTTCATAACGGTGCTTTCATTTTTGGAATTCTAGAAGCGAAATAATTTCTTTGGAAATAAATAAATTTTGCTCTGTTCATTAAGAGATTACTTCGAGAGTATATTCCGTTAAGAAACCTAATATGATGAATCCTGCTGTCGCGTGGGTCGAATCGGGCTGGAGGCAACTTTGTTCCCGGATAAAGCGCGCTTTTTCGTAGCACTCTCATCCACAATGATTTATTGAAATGAATAAAAATAGACGTCGCAAGTAGACGCAATGATCCAAACCTTAGGTTAGAGATTACATTTCTTCAAGTAACTACTTTTTTAGCCTAATGCACTTAAAACAAATAATCCGGTCAGAAAAATCTCAATGTTCCCTGAAAAAATATAATTGAATAAAACAAGTGTAAATCGGTCGTACGCTAAGGGTTCCGTACCATAGTACAAGATTTAACACAAAAAATCACGTTTTTTGAATGAGAGGTATGTATCCTTTATTTTTTAACCTATTTTTGTTATCGCGGCAAAATAAATAAAAAAATAAGTAAAATAAGAAACGTTTATTATTGCATCTAGAAAAAAAAACATGTGACAAAATTTACAAACTATGCACAAATAAGCTGATTAAAACTAAAACATTTATACAAAAGAAAAAAAAACCTTAATTAATATAAATAAAATTACATGTATATACTCGTACATAGCCTAAATTAAATTAACAAGGTGCAAAGGTCTAGACGCAGCATGTGACTAACATATGTTAGTCGCTGATTTTAAGCCTAGCCTATTTAAGTAAGTGACAGTAACTGGCAAACTATTTACAATTTCATAATAATAAATAGAAAGATAATGTAAAAAACAAATACTTTGTGCAGAGAAACGAAGACGAAATAACAATATTTTATATGAACATAAAACAAGAAACAGAAGAAGCACTTAAAATAATGTTTGAACTTAACAAATTACTAATAAAAGTAGTGAATACAAAATATGAGAAGGAAAACAAAACAAAAGTATCAGACAAAGAAAGCTAAAAAAAAAAACCAAATAAACCAACATTTAAACAATAACAAGTGTAAAATGTTAGACAATACAAAATTGCGAATCATGCACATAGGTAAACATTCTTTCAATTAAATATAACTTTATTTTAATTCAATTTTTCTTCTGTATATCAAGTAAATACAATTTAATCTTAGTTTTAAAACTTTTTAGATTACATTCTTTTAGCGGCGGCGGGATATTATTCCAGCACTTGGAGGCTGCATATTTGAAGCTGCCTTCAAATGCAGCCCCCCGGTGCTTCGGAATTGCTAACAACCTCGCTCGAGTGCGTGTGCCATATTTATGATTGTCACCTAGCCACCTAAGCTTACTCCACAGAGGTGAAGGACTCTTTGTGTGGACTATTTTGTACACTAAGGTAGCTAGATGCAGCCATCGCCTGTGCTCCATATTGAGAATACCTAACCTATTAAGGACAGGCGTTATGTGTGACCGTCGTTCTACGTGTTCACAAAAGCGAACACATGCGTTCTGTACTCTCTGAATGCGTTTAGCTATATTTTTGCGAATGCACGGACCGTAAACTACATCGCAATAATTAAATTGTGAAAGAATAAGTAACTCTGTGAGTCGGTGTTTAACTGCGCGGCTAAAGTAATCGCGGGCTTTGTAAAGGCTCTTTAATTTGCCGAATGCCCCCTTTATTTTATTTGTGATATGTTCACCGAATCGGAGGTGACTATCCATTTGGAGACCGAGGTTTTTTGCCGAGGACACAAGGGGTAAGACCATTCCGTTCATTTTAAAATCTGGATTAGTTTTTATTACTTTTTCAACGGTTTTTTTATTTCCTGCTATCATGACCACGGATTTCAAAGGATTTAGGGCAAGTCCATTAGCTAACGACCATCGCCATACATTGTCCAGATCCGTATTCACTTCGATTACCGCGCGATGCAGATTCGAAGGTTGAACGGTGTAAGTTAACTGCGAATCATCGGCAAACATCACACACCTCATAAAACGAAGGCACAGATACTCACTCTGTGAATATTTCAGCTGCCTGACTATTGCAGTTCATGACATAAAATCCTGTGACAGACGGACGGACGGGTGGACGGACGGACAGCGCGTCCGTTTTAGGTTACATCGAAAATATTTTTTTTTCCGGAATAGATGTAGCTTATTTCATTCTTCAGTCCATAAACTAAAATACCGGTCAAGCGTGAACGTGTTCACGTTTTTTAACCGACTTCAAAATGATTCATTTTTTATTGGAAAGGATGTGTGCCAATTTGTTATTGTACTTCAGATTCACTAAAAATAAACAAATAAAAAAAATTAACAAAAAAAATACCGACTTCAAAGAAAAAGCACTAAAAAGTAAAAAAAAAATTGCTATTTTTTGGCGTCAGCCGGGCACGCGCTGCGCCAGTCAAGAGAACCTTCGCTACCTTAGCTGACACCGACTCAAAAAATAACAATAATCGTAACTACAAAAATGGCAATTATTTTCCTACTTTTTAGTGCTTTTTCTTTTAAGTCGGTTATTTTTTTTGTTATTTTTTTTTTCTTAAAAAAGGGTTAAGAGCAACTCCATACATGCACTCTCGTCTAATATCGTATTCAAACAGTATTGAACAGATATACTGTAGTCGATACATTGTATTCATCCGAGAATAAACCACTTCCCATTCTCAATTTCGACTTCCCATTCTCAATTTTCCTATCCTGTGTTGGCGCGCAAACCACAATCTTACTAGTCGATGTTCCCCAAGAAGTTTGGGGCCATTTGCGGGCCTTAAACTTTCTCGAAATCGTGGCCTCACTTTCAGATCGCTTACATTGTTACCTCGAACTTCTTAAAGACGATTTCGCACTTCAATTCCCGTGAGATGATGACTTCTCAGCATTGGGGTAACGAGAGACCGAACACATTGAGCTATTGTAAAACTCGGTCTGTCAATTCCTAGTCTCCTTATATTAAAACCAGTCCCCAGGTCACTCTTCTATAGCCTCGACGAGGCCAGGGTGGGCCTAGTCCTGACGGAATAGCAACTGATACTTAGTTGTATGCCGGCCCGCGCGCCGGCATACAATTTTCTTTCTGACAAAAAAATATTTTTTCCTTATATTTAATTTGATTTCTCTTTCACATTATTATTAGATTATTAGTAGATGTGCGTTATTTGGCTGAGACAAATTGTTATAACTGAAACAAAAAATAATTAAAAGTAGTACATACTTTCTTACGTTTCGACAAATTTCGTATGGACAAAATATCACTTTTGACACTAGTTATTAGTATTACTTTTGGTTAGTCTTAGTTCCAGTTGCGACCATTTATCTCAGCCTAGGGGCCAAAAGCTAGCCCCAACATGTAAGCAAACGATAGTTGGGGAGTTATTTAATCACGAAATAACCCGGTGCCGTGGCAACTATCTTCATCCAAGTATTCAGCACTGGAACGGGTATTGGAGTGGATGGATATAATGCACTTCCGACGTTGCGAACTCGAGCTCTATCCACGTACACCGAGCCGGAATGAAAAATTTATATTCTGCGGAGTAGTTGCACATTTCAGTTGAGGAAGCATCTTATGAAATCGACACGTATCTGCTCCGTATTTTGATGAAATCAATCAATATAATGGTTCTACTGGAGAGATTTAATTTTCCATGTATTATACTTTCTGGTAGTGAACTATACTAAGGGCGGATTTTTCAATGGTCAGATAGTACTTATCGGACTGATAGTATAAATTCACGTTTGTGAAAAGACGGATGGTGATTGCCGGAAAAAAATATCTTCTATCACAATTGTATGACTATTCTTTTACTAATAAACGAGTGGACTTACTATATCGGATAGATAAGCAGAAGCGTAAATAAATCCGTCGAATTATCTGGCTGTTTATCTGACTATTGAAAAACATCGGTCACAATTTGATTGATTAAGTCTGTGAAAATTTGCCCCTAAAAAGATATGACTTATGGATTATTATTTTTATTTATGCTATAATACACTTATTGACGATTACCTAAATGCTGCTGCCAAACTTGCATTTTTGGTAGAACAGCCTAAGGCTAAGAACGCAGAACTACAAAACAAATAACCACCGAGCATGTGATCAGTATTTCTGGCATGTGATCAGTAGGCCTGGACCCCATGATCTGAGTAAAACCGGACTGATCGAATTTTGGCCTTGCTCCGGAATCACAAATTGCATGAGGTCCGACCAATACAATTTTTTTTCGATCATGCGGTCGATGTCTTGGAATAGAAAATACTTAACCAAAAATGTTTTCTATGTATATAAATGTCAAATGCATAAAATATCCAACAACACTGCCAAAAGATAAAAGAAGTATAATATAAGGCGATGCCTGTGGCAGGACAACACCTGCCTGGGTCAGATATGAACATACATATTAGGTATTTCAAGTTTTTTTTGTTGTTTGTTTTTTTGTTCGTCAACTTAACAACTATATCGGGTGTGTAGAGTCCTCGACAAGTTTGATACAGCTAAATCAATTAAATATTAGATGTATATATTACTATAAAAGTACGTTTGGTTACGTATAGGTTTGATTGGAGGTAATCGTTTTGTTGTTTAAGAGCCCTTCTGTAAATGAGCCTATATTTAAAAATTTATAACCTTACTAAAACATTTAATGTCTGCCTAAATAGTTATAACCATTCATAATGTTCAAGAATTCAATATAATTTTAATTATTTGATGCTTTCCCACAATTTTTTTTTAAATACAGGCTCAAACTGGTTTGAATTCAAATCATGTAAGATTTTAATAAACGAACCAAAAAAAAACAATCTTTTTCATTTTCATTAAACGTTAATTAACCTAACTTAACCTAACCTAACCTAAAATCGAGGTCATGAACTTTATTTATAAGAACCTTCTCTTCTTTTTCAACAAAGTTTAATTTAATTTAATACTGTTATTTGATTTATACTTATTTGGCTTGAATTATTCTTTTTCAAATTTAATCAACTTTTAATTGATAATATTGATTTAGGTTAAAGAGAATTCGTTGTTTCTTACATATTTAACTCGCATTTCTTTGCTTACATCTTGTAAGCAAAAAAAATATTTCAACATTGTGCAATAAATGATACAAGAAGACAGCGTTAAGATTGATAAGGATGTAAGTTTAACAACATTAAACTATATTTAAAAATAACCACAACGAATTAAGGTAATCAATGAAGTAAATATGTAGAATGATAGCCTAGCTATAATTTAAAGATAAAATGGTATGTATCTGGTGTTTTGTATTCTTAAATTAGTCAACTATTCATAAACTTTCATAAAAAAAGTTTGAACATGTCCGATATTTACCGTTATAGGTTTTAAATATCAATCCATCTTTCATCTTTTTTAAGTTCCAAAATAAGTTGTATTTTTTTTAAAATAATGAAATATAGTTTCATTTACGTCCTTATGAAATTGAATGACATCAGGTGTTATCTCGCCCTTAAAGTAGTACTGAACAAAGGAAGACTATCACAAAACGTATTTGTATTAGAATTGAAAATTAGGTAGGTAAGCGTAGTATGTGTTCGTTAATACATAAACAATTATGTACACACAAGTAAATTTAGTTCGAAATGACTCGCCTACGTTATTAAATATTGTTTTAGTTATTTTAAAAGAATGGCGACACCTAGCCTCAATCGAAGAACTAACGAGCGTTCCGATCCATCATATAATTGTTTTTTTTTTGTAAATTAACCATGCAAGCAATTGAGAAATAGAGTAGAAAGTAAAACAAATTGGAAATTGTTTTTATAAAACTCTTTGCGAATATAAAAATCACGTGCTTCTAGCGAAAAGATCAAACTGAGCACGCAAACTGATCTGGCGAATGTCGTCCATTATTCTGTATCGCACGGCGCGCTAAGTATGTCATGTGATTGTTTGAGGAAAAGTTTTTCAATTTGGGCGCGAAACGTAAATCTGCCGAGGCGGCGCCCCATCACGCCCGATGCCGCCACCGCACCGCACACCGCGCGACCTGATCTACAAATAATCGCATCTTTGTCCCTCGCCCACGCAGCAAGCAGCAGACGCCATGTTTCAATTAATAATTCATTACGGTCTCGTACATTTTTTGTCGCACGTGTTAATTAATCGATAGGTGTAAGTGCCTAGTTTTCGTACGAGCAAACGACTTTAATCCGTGTTTTCGCGTTAATTACTTTGTGGGGATGGACCGATTTTAATGAAATGGGGATTCGATTTAATAAATGGTTGTTGGTATTCATTCATTAATGAATGCATATATGTACAACTATTTTATAGTTTGCTTTTGTTGAAATACCTCGGATAGCAGAAACCGGCATGAATCTGACACCCGATAAAGATGTAAACATAATAATACCATGAGATTTCTCAGTTATTTGCTGTCATCTTAAATGTGTCTCAAGTGTAAATCGTATTTAGAGTGGGGGGATCTGGACTAAATCGATTTTTGTATGGTTAGTTGGCTGCGAGGTTGGCTGCTAATCTCGTACTAAGTTTTTCTTAGTTTTTGACAGTTTCTCTGTGAATACGACTGTAATCGTTTATGAACGGATATACTGTAGGATATTCTAAGTTTTTTTTTCTTTTTTTCATGGTTTAAATCTATTAAATAAATGCAAATTAAATTGCACTACACTCACGAAGTACATAGTTATTTTTACAGCCTCCTTTCTTCTTGCTTCGCAGTAAATTCTTCAAACATATTATGTTCATTCCTCATTAAATTTCTCATTATCACACGTTGTCCCCTCTTCGAATAAGTTACGCTTCTTATGAAATTTAATATCACTTTGGTCGGTAACAGCCTCACCGCATTTTTACTTATTTGTTCTAGACAAATATTCGGTTAAATGTACACGGTAAAAAGACGCCTCAAAAATAAAACCTATTTCGAAACACAATCTCTTTTATCTCCACAAGCAGATGACTATATAACACTTTTATTTGTGGAAAACGGGGAATGAAATTGTGTAGGTTGAGTTCATGTTCCCGCATTTCCCGAAGCCCTATTTTCCCTAGGCGGGATATATATTTATGTAAACGGCTAGCCATATATAAATATGTTTGTAATAAAACTTTTCATTTCAAATCCCTATATTATTTTTTAGGGTTTTCATTAATTAAAATGAAGTACAGTTATATTTTTTATTGAAATAACTTATTCGTAGGATTTTTTATAGTAATAATAATGGATGGTTGATATATCATGATATGAGTCCATCACGCCAAGAAAATGAGCATTTGAAAATACCACTTCGACCAACTTTAATTCCTGTCCTTCTAGTTGCAACAATGTACGAACTTCAGTGAGGAATTACCTACATGAACTTGAATAGTTGTTACCCCATGCGCGTCGACAGCTTCTCAAGGTCGTTTCTTCAATGTCCCTCAATTTATGGCGAGGATAAATGGGTGATCGGCGAACGCAAGACCTTCAGACTGTGAGAATGCATATTCAAAGACGAAATACCTACCCATCTGGAGAAGAAAATCAGGACCTTAAGAATTTGGATAGTTCAACAGGTTCACCTTTTGAAGTCATGCCAGTTTGGAGAACATGTTTTTCCTGACCGATAGAGTCGTGCCTGTTTGAGCGAAACGAGTGGTATTTTCAAATATGAATGCATGTAATCATAACCTTAGTTCAGAAATATTTAATTCCTTACCGGTGATAGCAATATAATTTTTTTTGGCAATGTTGCACATCAAAATATATAGGAGCCAGTAGTTACATTAGAAATAACCGGCCAAGTGCGAGTCGGCCATAGTACAAGTTTAACACAAAAAAAATCACGTTTCTTGTATGGATGTCTTTCTAGTATCCCCTTAATTTTCTTATTTTTTAATTTTACCTGTTTGTTGTTATAGCTGCAAAATAAATTATTTTTATTATTTTTTTATTTATTTATTTATTCACACAAATATAAACAACAAATAATATTCGCTACCACTTAAACTGGCCCAAAGGCTGTATTATAAGTGGTAGGCTAGTTATGTTCAACAATGTTCACCTACACACTGATCTTGTGTTTTACAAACATTACAGTCACAATCACAATCAATGCTTGGGTACATCTAATATCTAACCGGAGATTTATGTCTACCCTCACTACAAATTACAGAGATTAGGCTCGCTGCAGAGATACGACACACCGTTGCATAAAGTGGTAATATTAAAAAATAATAATAGGGTAAATCAAATAAATGGTAACTAATTGTTACTTCATTAAATCTTGTAGAAAAAGTGCATAAAGTAAACTAAGACTAAGTAAATATCCCAGGTATTTCTCAAGAATAGTGCAATCTAAGTACTTGTTACATTTCACGTGAGTTTTATAGATATACCGAAGTGTTTAAAAATAAACTAACATTAAAACTTTTCAAAAATTGAGAAGAAATAAACTTACAAGCTCACTTAGCTCCTGGCTAACGTGATACAGTAAGCATAGTTTCCGTATCTTCGTAGTTAATTGCGAGCAAGAGGTTTTTTATGACCTTACGACATTTATTCCAGGTAAGTGTTCGTATATTTTCAAGTTTATCAACTTTGTTGTATAGATGTGGACCTAAATACCACTGGAAGCGTTGCGCCGTCCACGTTCTAGTAGCTGGCACTGGTGTTTGGTTTACATAACGAGTGCAATATGCATGAGTCACAAGAGTCTTATCTTTTTTTGGTTGGTGGTGTTTTAAAATAACATTCGAAATAAATAATTTTCTTACACTCAAAACCTTGGACTCACACAATAAAGTTTGTGTTGGATAGCGAAATGGTTTACGTAACATAACGCGCAGCACAGCACGCTGGGCTCTTTCCAGTTCTAGCATGTGTGTTTTAACTGATCCACCCCATGCGGAGATGCAATATAAAAGCCGAGATTGACAGAGTGCAAAATATACGGTACGAAGTAAATGTTTACTGGCAGAGTTACGTATACGTTTGAATATATATATGATACTTCTTATTTTACTCACTAATCCAGTAATATGAATTTTCCAGCATAAGTTTTCGTCAAGTGTCACTCCAAGGTAACGTATATCTGTCACTCTCTCTATCAACTGGCATTTACATGCCTGCCCGTTTTTACATGTGTGTAACATAAGTTTGTGTATGTGTGTGTCTGGTGATGTTGAACTGTTCATGCTGAAAGCTATATGTTTTGTTTTTTGCACGTTTAAGTTGAGTAAGTTAGAGTCGAGCCATATTTTGAGCCTCCTTAGTCCGTCCTCGGCAGTTCTGTAAACTATGTCCCAATTTTTGTCTGTAAAAACAAGTACAGTGTCGTCGGCGAATGTAAATATTTTACAGCCTAGTAACTGCTTTTGGCACAGGTCATTAATATACATAGTAAATAGCGTCGGACCAAGTACGCTACCCTGAGGTACCCCAAACTCGACTGTGACTTCATCGCTCACTACATCACCTATCCTGACACACTGACGTCTATCCAAAAGGTAACTTGAAAACCAAGTGAGTGGTAGTCCTCTGATTCCGAATTGTCGTTCCATCTTTTTCAGTAGTATAGGTAGGGATACAGTGTCAAATGCCTTTGCTAGGTCGAGAAAGAGTCCTATACATCGCTCTCCTTTGTCCATGCTTGTGGAGATGTAATCGGTCAAGTCTCCAACTGCATCTTCTGTGCCTGTTTCTTTCCGAAATCCATATTGATTTGGCGAGAGCAAGTTATGTTCTTCAAGATATTGTGTTAACCGCACCTTGACTATTTTCTCTAGTATCTTAGACAGAACAGAGAGCAAAGATATTGGTCTGTAATTGGAAATAATTGTTTTGTCTCCCTTTTTATGTATTGGTGATATAACTGCTTTTTTAAAGGGGGCTGGAAAAGTTCCCGAGGAGAGGCTCAAGTTAACTATAAAAGTAAGTGGCTCGACAATTAGGGGACCTGTATGTTTAATTAAGAGTGAACTGATACCATCCCACCCTCCAGCACTTCCAGTTTTTAGTGCTGTAATCAGTTTGGCGATTTCTAACGGATCAGCTGGTTCCAAGAATAGTGAGCCTGCAAAAGGTAAGTACGAAGTTCCTACTTCATCGCTTAGGTAGTTTTCAGTAGTGTTAATAGTTTCAAGAATGGATGTTGCTCGTAATTTTCCAACAGACGCGAAGTATTTATTTGCTTCGTTCACAGAGTTTATTTTATTATTGTCTATTAATAGCTCAGTTGGTAGAGAGTTTGTTTTTGTAGGAAGATATGCTGCGTCTTTAATAATTTCCCAAGTTTTCTTTGGATTATTGGCAAAAGTGCGAAGTTTGTTTTCCACATATATATCTTTGGCCGCAGCTGTAGCACGGTCACATGTATTCCTGTATGCTTTATATCTCTGTTCTTTAATTACATCACGTGGCATCACTTTGACCTGTCTGTGCATATTATCGCGCTTTTTTAAACATTTGATTAGTCCGGGAGTAATCCAAGGCCGTATATTATTCTTTGATCTAGGAATTGTACGGATCTGAGTGTTTTTGTCGATGAAGTCTTGCAGTATTGATATTAAAGTACTCGCTGCCTCATTAACATCTTCGCATTTTGTCACTTGGCTCCAGTCGTAATTTTCGAGAGAGTTAGCAATACATTTATAGTCCGTTGATCTTACTAAGCGTCGAGTAGGTTTCGTGGATAACCCAGTTTCTCCAACACTTAATAGGATTGGAAAATGGTCCGTAATTGCAGTTTGGCAAACTATTGTCGTAATTTCCGTTTTGCTTCGTACCATAAAATGGTCAATGCATGAAAATACACACTTCGTTAAAATTTAGCCTGACCTATTGCTGTTCATGACATACAGCCCTGTGACAGACGGAAGGACGGACAGACCGACAGACGGACAGCGGAAGCTTAGTAATAGGGTTCCGTTGGCACCCTTTGGGTACGGAACCCCAGAAACATGTTGACATTTGGATACCAACATAAAAACCGATTTTGAATCCTACAACGTGTTACAAAACAAAATTACTTTTGCTTACAAGCGACATGTCTTTGCTTCGGTTTCGACAGAGCTGCCATTATCGGAATGATGCACGTATATATACAACGAAGAAGTAATTAAAAAGAGCAAACATAAATAGCGCAAGGGTTGTGTGTCGCATCGAAACAATGAAACAATGAGAGCAGTGTAGAGGTATCCCGTATCGCCTTGCCTGCAGTCTGTCCATCCGTCGGCTTACACCCACGGACTGTCCACTTATTGTCCTCTTCCATCAACAATGACAAAACAACATACGTGCAGCCATTAGTGGGACGGGGAGTCTCTTGTTGCAGCTGATATAATGTTGAATCGATATTTTGCATTAAAAATTATGCTACAGTCGACTAAACATTAAACAATACCTATTATTATTTAATTTGTAAACCGAACCCTTACAACATTGACAATTGATGTTTTTATTCGTTTACTAAATTTTAACGATGACATCCCTCAGGTCCCTATGCAGTAAGGAACGGATAAGTCAAATAATAACACGTTATTTTTAGTGAACCGCATGAAGTTGACTCGGCTCCCTTTCACACTGACCACAACAAGTAGTGTGTATAATCCATAGAATAATTATGGTTTAATCATACGTTACCGTTAACTTTATATTTCCTATCCTGCACTCGACCTTTACATGTGTATGGCCCGTAAGGCCCAACATTTGCAAGCCCAGCAGCATTACAAATGTCGTTACAGAATTCCTTTAAGGCCGTGTTAGCACCGAATGACTTTGAGGATTTCACATTGAGTGATCACATTCTATAATATGACTTCTTATTTCGGCGCGTAGCCAAGCCACGCGGGGGGCTCTACGGATAAACGATAGACTACGTTATATTCGTAGCACCGAAGAAGTGATTCTCAGATATTTGATATTTTTTATGACTGTCAGCCTCAATAGCCTCAATGTGGCTGAAAACCAGCGGCACAAGTCTACTTCAGCAAACTTGCTGAAGTATACGCGGGCATTAACGCTGAGCCACATTACCTTTTCCCTACAGTTTTACATGCACATTGATCTAGCCTAATCATAATAATATTGTAAAAAGTTGTAAACCATGATTGTATGTACCGCTTTTAAGGGAATAAAATGCTTCGATTCTAAATGCTTCTATTCTAGCACAGTGGCGCGACACTTCGGCGATCGCTCTCCGAAGTTAAGCAACGCTGGGTCCGGTCTGGTCTTGGATGGGTGACCATTCGACTGTTGAGAGAGGCTGGCCGTGGTTCGGATTCCAAGTTAAACTGTAGGTCCCCTTCCTTACTTACTAGATGGTAAAATTGTCCGTGTTTTCCATCCAGTTCAATGTAGCCGTGCGATATAAGGAAGGTCCTGGCATGGCACCTAGTTCCCATGTGGTGTGTTGGGCTAATACCATGACAGAAGTTGTGGTATTAGCCATCCATGTCCATGAATGTGAAATAAAGAGTAAATAAAAGTAAAGATTAATATAAAATCCTAAAAATTATGTTAACACAATTATTTTGGATGTAAGGAATACATTACCTTACGAAATTCTAAATGAAAGTATGTTTTGATGTCTGAACAAATTTACATAAAAGGATGCGGAATTAGGGAATGTGGTGTTCTGGGGTCCGAACCCCGTTGTAGGAGCCTCCAGGCGCCTACATTTGGTGAGCAAAGGCTGGCTAGTGGTCTACCAGTAAATAGAAAAATATTTGTTTTAATCAATCGTTTTCACCTTATTACGTAACCTTTGTTCTAGAAGTATTAAAACCATTTCTTAATGCACAATTTTTTTGGGATCAATACGTTTGATGTGGAACTCCTTTTCACGAGCGTAGCTTTCCTACATCTGAGCCCTTACTTTTAAAACACCTGTTCAATAAACTATTCTCAAATCAATGCTTCTTGTTCTACCATTTCATAAAGGGTACAATTAGGGCAAATTGTTAATTTCTCAAGCATGTGTTTTCTTTAAGGCTTTTATTTTCATGATTTTAACGGATCCTATGTAGTTAGTTATATTCATAAAACGCTGCTTTTGCCAAAAAGGGACGTACCTAATTAGATCTTTTGATGTAATGTTCATAAAACAGATTCATGCAATTAATTAATTACGGGAGGTTAGGTTAGGTTAAACAGGAAATATATTGCTAATTTAAACCTCTAAGGTAGAATTAATTAAAAGCCTATAAGTATATTTGGTTTGTGCATCTGTGCCGGGTGGATGGCGGGTGTGGCTTGGTAACCATAACAGTTGGATCTTGATACCGCTTTCTGTAGGTGGTACTCGTAAGTGGTGGCCAGGCGGGAAGTTATAATTTGTTTCTCAATAAAACTAGAACAAACTGGTTTATCTCGCGCTTTGAAACTAGACTCCTTCCGACGCAGCGCAGTCCGCCGACGCGGCGACGGCGCGGTGCGCTGCCTCACTTTGTACTCATGCTTTATGTGGTGTAGTTTTGCTGCTGTTCCCTTTGCCTTACTATCAGTTTCTTCCTATGATCGGACGCTACCACTTGAACCTACCTTCAAATACCTACCTTCGATTTACGGATCGAGTTTTGTATGTAAGTATGAATATTTTCGATTTACTAATATGCTGTGTATGAAGGTAAAAATACGTATAATCATATATACCCGTAAAGCTAGGACGCTGTAATATAGATTATATCGATGTTCATAGCAATGTCTTACTAAGAATCCGGTTGCACGCAATCCTGTGCTTGGTGTATTGTCATGTCACAATGATGGTAAACCTTAATCTGTTTTTATCCATGGTGTGTTTTCTCATCGAACGCCTCGATTAGGATCCAAACCATGGACCGAAATTAGCGAGTCGCCAGATCAAATCCCAACTACGAAATGAATGAACCTTATGCGAAGGCTTTGGGTTAGATTTTATATAAAGTAAACTTAAAAACACAAAAACGAAGCAACTGACTAAAAACGACTCCGCCAAAACTAAATTGGTGCTATTATGGGACTCAGTGATTGGGACTATTAAATAAAATACTCTTTTGACGATATTATGTAGCGTGTATTAATATGCGCTTGCGCAAGGGCTCAGAACCGAAAGTATCCATAAAACAGTATTTTATTTAAGGGCCTGGTACTAGCCAAATCGCAAAGTTAGACGAGGCACCCCAAGTTAACTAACTAAGTCTGACGATTATAAGTGTCATTCTTACAATATATGATTCCTTGTCTAGGAATCGAATTATTTTCGTTAATGTATGTTTTCTTTTTCTATACAAAATACATTGCGGAAACGGTGTCCATTTCCGAACTTTTTTGACTAAATGTAGAAATCTAAAAGCAAATGGAATTTTTTGTTTATGCATATATGCTGTTTTTGCTTATATCTAGAAATCGAATTACTTTCAGATTTCTAATGAGAAAAATCAACTTTTTTATTTTTATTATTATTTAAATAAATGATGGAATAAAAAAATATTAACAATCCATTATCAGTCTGGAGTTCTATTTGGATTTGCTGAAGCGTTTCACTACATATTATTACATTTGTTAAAAAGTGCATTTGTATGGCGCGAGTAGTTGGCTAGTCCTAGCGCCTTAATAGTCCCAGTCACTGAGTCCCATAATAGCACGATAACGGTGCATTGCTTTAAAAAAACATTCGACTGCTACGATTTACTAGATATTTTTTTATGAATCGTTCTGCGTGCAATCTTTTTGCATCACCCCCAATGATTAGCTTCCAATCATTACCTTTTTTGGCGTGCGCCAGGCCTCAAACTAAGGGCTGCCCGATAAAGTCCATTTACTTTTTAACTTTCTCCGTGCTTAAACGCGGAATTCCTCTGATCTGAAGTTATAAAAGAAATGTGATTTTGGTCGTGGAATTAACTGTGACATTCCTGCTTGGTCGAAATTAAACTCGGAAATCCTCTCATCTGAAGTTGTATCACAAATGCGATAAACGCGCTTGAAACAGACGCAAAGCACAGGCTGAAATTATATGTCAAATGACTACTTTTTAATTTTAAAAAACCTGTTTTCTCTCTAGAGCAGGCCGACACGATAACGCGGCGCAGGTGATAAAGGGAGCGCGTGTCTGAATAAAAAGGAGAACCCAAAGGTGAAATTGAGTCTTTAGCTGCTGCAAGCGTTGCTCGCTTTCACTGAATTATTTTGCTTTGTACGTTTTTCAGTCACGGAGCTGACATAAATGTCTCACGTGACGAGCTGAAACTTTTGCTGGTGTTAATTAGACCCTTTGTTTGTGAAGCGTGCAGCGAACGATAAGCTTTTTAAATTTTGTTACATTTTGGGGACTAATGAAATGGAATCGGAGATTGTGGGTGATTATGTTGTTTAGTTTTTGGTTTTGAATGAAAATTTAAGTTTAGGAAAGAAACATAACGAGAGGTGTCGTGGAACACCGGGTACGAACGAAGTTCCTTTCGCTAAATTCTGTATCACCTTAAGGTGGCCCAACCCGGCGGGCCCAACTCATTCGCGGGCACGGTACAAAACCGTGCTGTTGCGCTCTGGGACCTTCTCTGTTTCAAAGAATAAGACAGGCTCCCTGATGAGAAAGATGCAACATGTCCACAAAAAAGACAATGTGCATAGTGTATGATTTGGTAAGATTTACGAAAATTTTAATTTCAAAACGTCTTATAGCTAAAAGTAAACCACGACCGCTGTAGTCAAAAATCTAACAAAAACCAAATAGATCATAAATCTTGATTAAATAAGCTATGTCTGATGACTAATCTTTTTAAGATGTTCTTACTTTATCATTGCGTAATCCACCTTCAAAGTTATTGTATAAACCGCGCGAAAAATTCGAACTTTCGGACCTTATAACTTAGAAACCAAACACAATTTTACAATGCCAACGGTCATCAGACATCTAGTTCGATCAAATAAAGCTATTTTGAGCAAAATTTTGGATCTCTGACAAGAAATATGGGCGTGGTCTTCTTTCCCCTTTTGTATGGGCAGATGAGCGGGATGGGCCACCTTAAGAATCTCTTCAAAGTGTTACGGAATAACATTTAACAAGTGCCAGTGGTCAAATTAAACACGGGATTCGCTCTAGGCGCTACGCTCTAAACGCTAAGCTCTAGGCGCTAAGCTCCAAGGCGCTATGTCCTATGTAGGTGCTACGTGAGAACGCATACTGTTTCAGAGCGCTTCGTTTACATTTTAGTCCGTCGTAGAACAATAGTGTTTGTTAAAAACATTATTGTTCTACGACCGAAAGGACCTAATGATTCTTGTTCACGAAGAAAAATACAAGCGAAGAAAAAGTCAGGTAACGGTGCTATCGTTTCAGAATCATTGGTTGATTATTTATTGATATTGTTTTAGTACAATTAAAATTCAGTCATTTATAATAAGGTAAAGTGTTTCTCATTACTATTAATGTATTATGGTGAGTAAGTATTAATGAGCCAAAACGGTTAATAATAAACCGTTATTATTCCGATTGAACAGTACCGCTTGGTTAACATAACACGTGTGACAGGAGTGGTTATTTTAACTGATTGAAAATTACGGTTGACTACAAATTAGGCGCTATTGAAAGATACAGTAACATTTAATGTTGCTAACTGTGTTTCAGTGTAACTGACAGATCAGAGTCGTTCATACTATTTTCTCGTGTAGCTCCACACTCAATCTCACTTAATCAGCACTTTAGTTGTAAGATCAATCAGCATTTAGTGAAAACCAGCAACTCTCATGCAACCAAAAGCATTAATTCATATTACATTACTCATTGCGCCCGGGTGCTCGCGAGCCACAGCCGCGCGGCGCGGTCCGGCGGACGGGGGACAGCGGACAGCGGACAGGGAGCTGCTAACGGTGGGACGGTGTTGGATAAAATTAGTCCAACATTACGCCAACCCTGTGAGGAGCGACGCCGCGACGGTGAGGCGGGGTGGGCATTAACCACCGATGTAGAGCCCCTGGGTGAAGGGGTGACATTAACTAATGTAGCTTTATTACTTATGCATCCAGCCACCGGATACAGTTACTAATTATATTATACATGTTATCAGTAACACAATTAATTTGCTTGCAAAGTAAAATATAAATAAAAAAATACATAAAGTTGAAAATAGAAAGTCCTCCTTTTGTTAAGTCGGTTAAAAATAAAAGGACACTTCCGTCATAACTTAGTAATTTTTTGACACAGAATAAAAATGTGATGTCTCGTCGAATATGTTTGGAACAGTAATTAATTAAAAGTGATTTGATAACTGTTTTGTTGAAACGCTATGAAACTAAATTATAGGCTTATGACTTAAGTCTTACTAATTGTTGAAGATAAACAACTTAATAATGTTAGAGCAGCCGTATTTTACGTAATAATGCTGTTCGTGTTTCAGCACCGCGTGCAGTCCCACTTCTTTCCGTGCATGTCCTAAGAGAGACTAACGCCCGGTTTCACTACTACCAGCTGGAAAAATCCCGAAGTTATATTTTGGATACACCATGTAAATATGCAATGTAACCGAAAGTTAGCTATCGGATTTCAATAAGCTGGAGATTGTGAAATCAGGGTTGAGTGATACGTCGTTCGTTGTTTGGATAATACGTTAGACTCTAGGCCTTCCTTACTAGAAGAGTAAATCCCGTCCGGGTCGGTAAAATTGAATTGAATAAACGGTGGCTGAAACGGCAATGCAATTGTCCGTATTTTCCATACAATTCAATGAAGCCGTTAAACACCGTTAGCCGTAACACCTAGATGCGTGTTGGGCTAATATCACGACAGTAGGTGTTAATAGCACGGTATTAACTTATGTAAGGAGATTATGAAAAGGAGAGTAGAGGTCTCATGGAGCAGTTGAGTCGATTAAAATAAATCGGCACTTGGTGAAAACCAGGCTTAATGTGTTTATTTTTATTTCAATATGTCCTTGAATAAATGTAAACGTAAGCGACGCTATAACGGATTAGTTCGAGGCTTTAAAGGGCTTCCTCACTAGTTCTCCCTGACTAGAACGCGATCGATGCAATATGTGCAACTTCAGAGTAAGTGACATTATTTATTAAGGTGCGAAACTCTCTGTATGTCTTTAACTAAATGTAGATGGCTCAGTTACCTGGAAAGTTAGAAAATAATTATTTGTAGCTTTACGCATCAAGGTAATTGGAAAAAATGTTTGACGGAATTATCACACCTAATAAAATATAATATATTGCCAAAATAATGCTCAGTCACAAATAAATGCTAAAAATATATCAAAAGCGTTCACCATTACTTTTTCTAAATATGGTCACTGTGATTTTTTTAATGGGAAGTATTTTGGCTGTCATTTTATAGAATATACTATCTGTTAAAATTCCGCCAATGTTTTGTGAAATGAAGCCTGGTTATTACCAACTGCCGATTTATTTTAATCGACACTTAAAAGGCCTTTATTAAAAGTGCTGATTATCTTGTACTGGTATTGATTGCAAGCTGCTAAGAAAGGCCCTTAATATGTTGCGATTAAGGTAATAAGCAGTAAGTGAAAAAGGCCCTTAGAAGATAAAGGGTAAAGCTACAAATTATATAATTTTCTAACTTTCAAATAATGGCGATATCTGCGTTGAATATATAGGTACCGAGCGTTTCAAATCACCTTAAAATGCACTTTTTTAACAATTTTAAAGGGTTTTAGAAGAATTTGCACGTTACTAACATTAACGATTATACCCAAATAAACATGAGTTAAAAGAAAAGAAACTTTAGGATGAGGGTAAGCAAAGAGGACAACGAAACTTTTAACTGAAAGCGATGTGAAGTTTCTCAGGACCCTACTCCTTCAATGTGTACTTTACGAGTAGGTATTAATGAAATTATAACCTCCGGACAACTTGGAAAATGTCTCTGTTTTTTACTTGCTATAAAATTATAAGCATCTCGAACAGTTCACAAACGAGTGCTCATGAACTTTTTGTATTAGCATATATATTTTTTTATATTTTTAAAGTTTTTCGAAATACGGAACTTGCTTCTTTGTTTCGCTGAGGTCGCCATTGGCCCACAAGCCGTGATTTGACTATGGCTTTGAGTCCAAAGAGTTATAGTTGGGGCTTCTTGTGTTTGTCATGTTCGGCCTCCTCATTTAACGAGTTCCTCTGGGACCTCAATTTGCCCTCAACCCTAATTAGTTATCTCATATTTTTGTTTCATATTGCTTGCCTCTGAAGCTTCAACTAAAAACACTGCGACCTGAATGGGAAGATTCGGTATGAATAGGTTAAGTCTTCAGTAGAGCGTGGCCTTCAGTTCAGGAACGGGGTTTCAACTAAAAAGAGACCCTTAATTTATGGACGAACGGCAGCAACCTTTTTTCAATGTTTAGCGCGGCATATGGCGTACGCCAGGACCTATTAAAATGCCCGACGACGCCCACGGGTTTCGAACATTCAGTGGGCTGCGAAAACCATGCCGGCCAGGTACTTACTTCTTCACACTACGTTTGAAGGACCCCAGGTCGGAATTTGGGGAAAATACCTCGCAAGTGAGTTACTTCCATTGTTTACAGACCCTATAAACAAAATATTTAGAGGATCGGTGGGTTCTTATTTTTGGAATGTCGACTGTGAATTTGTGCACTTTCTCCCTGTTTCGCGTTGAGGGAAGGTAGAAAGGGACAGCGTTATGCAGCAACGAGGAGCATTCTCCATGGTAAAGACGATAGAAGCCATGGAGAGACCCTACATCCCTTCGGAGTTGGAAACTGGACGGCCCAGGATTACGGGTACTCCGTAGGCAATAGATGTGTCGTGCCCACCACTGGGTTGCTCGAACCACGGCGTCCCGCTTCCACCGTAAAATAGAAGGACTAGAGGAGCAATTGAAACGCATTCGTAAGGGGCCGGCGTTCAGCTATAGGTAATATAAAAAAATAAAAAAAAAATTTAAGGCAGTCCCCATACAAAAAACGTGATTTTTTGTGTTAAATCCTCTACGATGGTACGGAACTCTTCGTGTGCGAGTCTGACTCGCACTTGGCGGGAATATTATTCTCAAGAAAGCTACTAGAAAACGAAAAATGTAATTTAACACTTCAGCGGAATGTAAAGAAACAAGCAACTCTAATAATTTTCGAAAGCCCATGGGCGTCGTTGAGAGCCTCTGATAATTGACAGTGGCGTAACTCATATGTTGCGCTTTATAAAAATGTCAGACATTAACGATTAGGTCGAAATTTACATTGGATAAAATCGTGATTAGAAATATTAGTTTAAATGGGGCTATTAGCGCCTTAAGACTAAACATTTAGGTTAGTAGTAATTGCACACGACAGTGACGACGAGGAAGGCATGGCTTACTCTAAATTAATCCTATTAACTAAGTGGTGCTAAGTTGTACTGGACTTATTAAACGAATTTAATCAACTCGCTCCGAGCTGATGGCTCTTTCGAGCTGTGCTGGGCACGTATAGCTCGTCCCACGTCGAGAGCAGCGTAATTCTTACGAACAAGAATTGATAGTCGAAATCAATGGGTTCGATTACAGGCTAGAAAAGATTATTTTACAAAAATATAATATTGCAGTTTTACTTTCTGTCAAAATCGGCTTCATGACTCCTTTGTGTGTTTTTAGATTTTTCGTAAAATTCACCCTATCTACCGAAAATAAGTACTTTAAACATTCACAGATGGTAAGAGAGTCGGGATTCTAAAAAAAAACCGCAAATAACCAACCCAGAAACTGGTTGCGAAATATTTAGGCTTTTAGGCGTGCGCCAAATACGCAACCACTCTTTTGTTCTTTACCATCAAAAGGCCTAGTGCTTGGTTTAGAGATAAAATCTTTATGAACAACCCTTTTTTAGCGTTTGCTATAGACGCAACACAATTGGCCGTGTTGAAAATCTGTCCGAAGATTGATCATGTCTTCAATACAGTTTTATTTTTGGCGCGCGTAGCGTACCGCACAGTTACAATAATCGCAGGAAACGCAGCGGAGTTTTTCAGACTCCGCAACACGAGACGGACCGTGTCGCAGCCGCCGCCCCGTCTTCCGGTGCGTTGGCGGGGCTCGGCGAATTCGGCTTCATTTCCTGCCCATTCAGACTGATGTACTTGCAGGGCACAGTAATACGACCATCTAGTTTCGTCTGCCGCCCGGAAGGTCAAAGATTTAACTTATAATACTTTAAAGTGTTATAATAGCTGAAAACTGTATTCTGAGATAAATGTCTAAGATTTTAAAAAAAGATTCCGACGAATTGAGAACCTCCTCCTTTTTAGGGTTCCGTACCCAAAGCGTGAAAACGGAACCCTATTACTAAGCCTCCGCTGTCCGTCCGTCCGTCCGTCCGTCCGTCCGTACGTCCGTACGTCCGTCCGTCTGTCACAGGGCTGTATGTCATGAACCTTAATAGGTAGGGAGCTGGAATTTTCACAGAGTGTGTATTTATTTTGCCGTTATAACAACAAATAGGTAAAATAAAAAAATAAAAAAATTAAAGGGGCCCATACAAAAAAACGTGATTTTTTGGTGTTGATGGTACGGAACCCTTCGTGTGCGAGTCCGACTCGCACTTGGCCGTTTTTTTTAAAGTCGGTTAAAAAAGGAAGGAGATGTGTCATCTAGCGCGATTACTATAAGACCAGCTGTCATATTTTTTCTAAAACTACCATCTCAAATGTATTATTGGGCGCCATTTCATTTCAAACTTCGTTATAAGCGTACAGTCGTTTCCTTTGAAACCTATACACTGGAAATAGATTCGAGATCTCTTTCCGTTATTTAGACGTCAAGAGTAGAGTAAAGGGGACATTAGGAACTGTTTCTCCTCTCATTGTATACATTTGAAAGTAAACGACTGTACTGCAGAATTGTTTTACCCCTCTACGAGACGGGCCTAACCCAGTGCAGAGTAGGTGAGACTAAAAAAACACGCTCCTGCGTTACGAATGTCTGTAACAAAGTGTCATACCTATCCAATAAATAATTAAATTTTTATGCAACAAGCAAACTCGCAGACTTATTGAAGAGTTTGTATGGATGGGAACTGACTTGTCGAACACATTTCAAGAGCAAATTCGCACGATGGCAATGTTTGGACTTTGTGGAGTACGACACGGGGCTGATTCCCATACGATTATATGCATACTTTGTCTATATGACGGAGTCGCGATAATGTCCACATTTCACTTCTCCTTACTTTTCTCTTCTGTGGTGGCACGCAAGTAGATCGACCGTGAAGCGAAGACACATTCGTTCAATATATAAATCTGTAAGAATAACTTTTTGAATATCGTGCAAGATTTTACTTAAATCAACCTAGGACTGGCTCGGCGGTCAATATTATGTTTGTAGAATTCATATTACATTAGTTCAAAAAAGGGACCGAAATTCTTAGCCCGAAAAAAAATATTTTACTCAATATTTCCTTTATTAGATAATTATGATTACAAATTATTAATGCATCTGTTTTGAAACAATTAAATAAAAGTATGGATAATTTTAATCCTGAAAATTGAGAGAATACTTACGAATGTTTACACCGATGCAAGAACTGAAAAATGAAAACATGTTCAATCGTATTTCAATAAAGTCATTTCCATAGATTCTATTTCGAACTTGACTTACATTTGAATATTGTTTCCATAATTTATTCATTTATCCTTGAACATGTTTGGATGCACACACTCGAGCTGTATGGCTTTTCTACTTTAATCTGACTTCTTCCATTCGGGTCGAGTTTAACCCGCAAATTAATCCCTCATCCATCCAAATTCACAGGTTTCGCTCAATCGCGATAGGGTTTGGATTATAACTCGAACCTTCCGGCACCTGTACACCCGAGGTGAGCCAAGACAAATATACGCCGACACCGGCGCGGGGCTGGAGATTTTGTTTAAGGTGGCCCTTCCCGGCGGGACTAACTCATTCCGGGGCACGGAACAAAGCCGTGCTATTGCGCTCTGGGACCTTCTATGTTTCAAAGAAAAAGACAGGGCTCCGTGATGAGGAGGATGCAACATGTCCACAAAGCAGACAACGCGCAAGTGTTTGATTTGTGCAGATTTACGAAACATTATATTACAAAACGACTTAAGTAGTAATCACGACCGCTGTAGTTAAAAATCAAACATTAACCAAATTGATTATAAATCTTGATTAAATAAGCTATGTCTGATGACTAATATTTTTAAGATGTTCTCACTTTATCGTTGCGTAATCCACCTCCAAAGTTATTGTATAAAACGCGCGAAAAATTCGAGCTTTCGGACCTTATTACTTAGAAACCAAACACTATCCCATGTCGCGCCACTGGGCCACCTCAGTGGCCCAGTGGCGCGACACTTCGGCGATCGCTCTTCGAATTTAAGCAACGCTGGGTCCGGTCTGGTCTTGGATGGGTGACCATTAGACCGTTGAGAGAGGCTGGCCGTGGTTCGGATTCCACGTTAAACTGTAGGTCCCCTTCCTTACTTACTAGGTGGTAGGGTTAATCCCGCCCGGGTTGGTACCATCGCATTGAATGAACGATGGTCGAAGCGGCAATGAAAATTGTCCGTGTTTTCCATCTAGTTCAATGTAGCCGAGCAATATAAGGAAGGTCCTGGCATGGCACCTAGTTCCCATGTGGTGTGTTGGGCTAATACCATGACAGAAGGTGTGGTATTAGCCATCATGTCCAGTCACATAAAAAAAAAAACTATTTTGCAATGCTAATGGTCATCACAGATCGATCATCGTTCGATCAAATAAAGCTGTTTTGAAAATAATTTTGGATATCTGACAAGAATGCGCATGATCTTCTTTCTACGTTTGTATGGGGGGTTGAGCGGGTAGGCGCACCTTAAAGGTGTACGTCGTAGGCCGTCTCGTTACCTCCGCGGGTCCCCCAGTTCGTTAGGCGGCAGATAGGCCGGGAGCAGATGTCCCAAGAGTCCACGGCACTCCCAATCAACGAGACGCGACGAAGCCACTTCACGCGGCGAGAAACAGAGCTGTCGTTACTGCCTTACCTCGGCACATTTTCTAAATAAAAACGGCGCGGTGGTGGTAAATTTACATTGAGCCAGCCAAGTGAGGGACGAAAGGCGTTTGCGTAAGCGTCTCCTATGGGAGATTTCTATAAGACTGGTTTTTAAGCAGAGTATTTTTGTGTCTGTAACTTGAGAGGAATGCCTACTATGCATACCGCATTTCGGAAGCAATAATGTGCCATTATTAATGTACTTAAGCGGGGCTTACGCGAACAATTTTGAAAGAAAGATAACTTTTAAATACCTTTCTTAAACCCGACGTTTCGGAAGGTTGTTACATTCAATCGTGGTCACGGGAGAACTGAAGCAGCTCGTTAAGTACATTAATAATATGTGAAAAACGCGAAAGCTTAAGATTTATGAATAATGTGCCATGCCAGGATCTTCCGTTTATACACGGTTTTATAGAACTAAATTTAAAACACGGATATTTTTAACTGCCCTTTCGACTATCTTTTCAGCAAAGTCGATGGTACCAGCCCGGGCGGGCTCAATTCTACCACTTATTTGGGAAGGAAATGGACACCGAACTACGGGAGGACACATAATTATCGACGGATAAGTGATCGAACAGGATGAAGTGCACGCATATCTCGGCCAAATTCTGCAGTTTGGTAGACAAGGACTGACTAAGGAGGTCGAGAGACGAATTGAACTGGGTTGGGCTGCCTTCGGAAAGCTTAAGTATGCTCTGAGGTCTGAAATTCTGCAAAATTTAAAGACCCGAAAATATGACCAGTGCGTTCTCCCGGTTATGACATACGGGTGTGAAACGTGGACTCTGACGGTTGCCGTTGTCCAAAGGTTGAAAGTTACCCAGCAAGCAATGGAGCGAGCCATGCTGGGAATATCGCTACTGGATATGGTGCGCAACGAGGCAATCCGCCTACGTACCAAAGAAGTCGATATTAGACACTGGGTGGCTAAGCTCAAGTGGCAGTGGGTTTGTCACGTGGACAGGAAAACAGAGTGTGGGATGACCACCCACCAGGTGGGATGACGACATCAAGTGCTTCGGCGGAAAGCAGTGGTTCCGTACCTCGGAGGACTGGAGAAAAATTTGTGTGGCGTATGTCCAGTAGTGGACGCAAACACGCTGACTGACAGACCGAACATGGAACAGCTCTCATTTGATCGTTGTAAGTCTTTTTATTTATTTTTCTTTATTACATTTCACCCGAGCGGAGCCTGGTAAAATATGGTTCACCTTCGCGGGCATGTTATTCAAGCGGTCAATTCTGGATCTCGACAATAGCGCCACTTATCGGATCCAACTAAGTCTATGAACCATCCTCGGAATCCGACGAATGCTTGAAAAAAAAATTGCTGGATTGGTAGAGCCGTTCTCGATTTTTGCTCTTACACACAAATTTAAGCATTATTTTTAATTATGTAGATATACATATTATAAGAAAGATTATTTTGCAGATGCATTCATTGAATTTCATTTCGGCAAGCCAGCTCGTATTTGAATTTCAAAGAGCAATATTGGAAAATGCAAACGTGTCCACGTAAACTGTTCATGCAGAAACTTTAGTCGGAAAAATGTTTCATCGGACGCGGGGTCGACAAAGGTCACGCTTCCTTTTGCATACAGGCAGTGCTTTCTCCTTTGCTGCATACACCTTTCAGTAGGTTACATTCTGGATGCATTCTCCTCTGATTCGGGAATCTGTCATAGTAATTTTTTTCGTATTGGCCAAAGACGATCTGTATAGTGCTGAACCAACCTACGGTTTAATTAATTTCCATACATTCGTTTACACTTTAATAATTTTGACTTAAAAACTTCCAGATATGGTTATATTGGCAGCAATGAAATTGACGACTTAACGAAGTTATGATATATTTCACGAGACTGTAACTCTATGAGTAATGAATCTGAAACAAGTGAACGGCTTAATCCAGTTAGAGTATATATTTTACAAGATTCCTAGGGAGGTATTTTTGGTAACTGACGCGTAGGATGGCGTGGGCGCGAGCATGGAATATCCCACATCTGTCGACAGTAGGAATGCTAGAAGACAAAAAGTAATTAATTTTAGCCTCAAGAATCACTCGTTACCCGGGTTCCTTCCTACCCTTCAAACATCCTGAAGTACTTATTCTGCGCTAAAGGCAACGATATTGAATTCTAGTAAATGTCTTTGGCTAAAGGTCTTTCGGCTTTGCTTTATGAGGCAACCTAGAAATGAAAGTGAATCGATTATTTTCTTGTATACGAAATCAGGCTTTTTGGTTTATGTAATAAGAACCCACAGTAAGCCGTCGAATCATGCCACCAACGACTAACTGTTTCTGGTTATGTTATCCTTCTGGGTTAAATTAATATCAAATAAGGTATCTATTATCGTTGATTTATTGAATAAAAATATACCTGTGCACTGACAAAGCATTTTCCCAGATTTTTTCATTGTGCAAGTCACATTATAATTAATATTGATGACCTGAATGCAACAATGCCATTTTGCAATATACAAACTTTGGAAATACCTAAATTCGTAAAGACTTCTGGCATTCCAATTTTAAAAAATCTTTAGAATTGTCGATAGTTGAGAAATGCGATCTGTAGAGAACAGCCGGAAAAACATACGAAAGCATTTTTGTCCAACCTGTAACGAAGACAGCTCACGCTTCGCACTCGCTGAGTCAATAAGGGAATCAGATGTCTTTAGTCACTTTAAATTTGTCACAAACTCTAGCAGTTTGTTCAATAACTGCATTACTTGCTAAAAGCACAATTTTCTTTTTATCAAATAAATACACATTGTTTGTAATTATTTACAAACATTTAAATCAGATTTTTAAAGTAATGTAATCAGAAACATGTTTGGTCTGAACATTATTCTTAAGAGCGGTATTTAAAATTAACCACAACGAATTTAGATAACGAAAAAAGTAAATATGTAGATTGATGATCTAGCTATAATTTAAAGAAAAAACTGTAAGTCCCCAGTGCTTTGTGATTTGATATTAGACAAATATTTATGAACTTAAAAAAAAAAACACAGAATATAAGCTTCAGTTGTTTATCGTTATTCGTTTTCAAATATATATAATAGCCATCAGTGCATCTTTCATCCTTTTTAAATTCCAAATCAAGTAGTATTTTTTTAAAATACATGGTTTCACTTACGCCTTAATGGAAATTAATGAAATCAGGTTGTACCATTACACCTCTTTCCCCAATAAGTAAGTGCCATGTCACAGCTGAACGAAATAAGGTGCAATATGAATTTGTTATATGCAAAATATATTTTTTATAGAAATTGTGTGGTTAATACCAAACCCCGTGATGATTTTAACCTGGCATGCCACACGGGAACTAGGTTCCATGGACTGAATGGAAAATCGAGACATTATGATGTTGCCGCTTCGGCCATGTTTAGTTTAATTTTGCTCGAAATCCGAAGCAAAAATTGTCACCAAACTAACGCTCGACCGCGCCCATAGTCGATTCACCTAGATTATCTAACGGCAAAGGCGATGCGCCAGTAGTCTATAGCGGCTGACAGCTTTGCTATAGAAATTTTCTTCTACTTTTACACCCCCTTTCAGTTTAATTTTCACCAAAAAGGTGGTCCATGTCTTTCTCCAAGGACCAAACTGTCTCTATATTGAAAGTTATCAAAATTGCTTGAGCGGTTTAGGCGTGAAAACGCAACAGACAGGCGTTACTTTCGCATTTATATTAGTACTAGCAGCCCGTCCCGGCTTTGCACGGGCATAATGTCATTTAAAAAAATATTATTTTGACACATTGATACACAAATAAACCATTTTTACGTAGAGTTCCTACATTGAGATATTTGAAATAAAAAAAATTAGATATTATTATTACATGATTATTAGATATTAGAGAAATAATAAATTCAAAGTGCTATAGGGAGAACCGCGGCCTCCGAGGCACGCTCCCGCCGCCCCGGCCGGCCGGTACCGCCGCAAACACTACATCCCGCAATTTTTAAATCTATAATATCTTCGAAAATATTCATTTAAATCATATATTGTAAAGGGCCGTATAGATCTATATTAAATCAACAATGTATTTAAGATTCATTAAAGTTAATTGGATAAGGATTAATGCTGTATTGGTTAAAATCGCTTCGAAAATTAGCCATTATTTGTCGTAAAAAGTAAATGAGAAAAAAAAAAATATTGTGGGATATCCATAAGAGATAGATATATACCATCGCGGAGTTTTCTGTAGACCTTTTCAATGTATACAATACTTAGTACATAATTTTGATGAATCTCGTAGGGTTCAGCCTGCTTTTGCAATGTAAGCGGAAAAAAAATATTTTTTTACGACATCACATTGGAAACCTCAAAAATAACAGTATTTCTCCAATATTTAATGGATGTTATTATACATTTAAACCTTCCTCTTGAATCACTCTATCTATTAAAAAAAACCGCATCAAAATCCGTTGCGTAGTTTTAAAGATTTAAGCGTACATAGGGATATAGTGATATAGGGAAAGAGAAAGCGACTTTGTTTTATACTATGTAGTGATTAGTATTAGGGATCTGTCGTAAGCACTCGCAATGTAAACATTTAATTATTTTTAGGCGGCCTGACATAGATGGCTTATACCACACAACTACCGTTATGATATTAATCCAATACACCACATTCCCGAAGGTATTAGGTGCCATGCCAGGACCTTCCCTTTATCAGCACGGCTACATTGAACTGGACGAAAAACACGAATATTTTTTCATTGCCGCTTCGACCATCTTTTCATCCAATGCGATGGTACCAACCCGGGCGGGTTTAAACCCTACCACCTAGTAGGGCAAGGGGACCTACAGTTTTACATAGATTCTGAACCATGGAGCAGCTTGCATTCGTGACGAAATAAACTTATCAAACTCGGAAAGAGAAAGAAAGTCCCCGCGCCACAGCGGCTCGTACCGCTCAAAAAATAATAATAAAGTTGTAATATCACTAAATCTTCATGGATCGCTGGGGATTGAACATGGTTTCCTTTGTGCTCCGACCACATCGACAGCGGAGCTAACCGGATAGTCACGAAACCATCAACAATCTTAACATCAAGTCGCTGGAGTGACGGGGTGGCATGTGCCTCAGTGACGCGACGCTTAAGGGGGGGGACCTTCGCTGAAAGAAAAGTCTTTGTTCACCAGCGCCGAGAAGTCCCTCGAGAGCGCTGTGAACGGAAGTGGGATATAGTGTCAGGAGGCTGTATTCACGCACTCCGCTAATACCGAACAGGCATATCACCCGAAGTGAGTTGATTCACTTTTGAGTCTTGACGTCATTGGCTAGGGCTTAGGATTGCTTGGATGGTGAATGGGCTCGAGATGTTCGGATACGTTATTTACTCGCTCAGTGTTTTAAAATAGTCTTTTGCTTAAAGTTGATCCATAAATTCACCTGCTTTATGCAAGTTTTGACGTGTGCGTTTGTGGGTCACTGCTATGTGCCTTTTTTTAGTTGTTTACACATTTTAATGATGACATATCTTGGCATTCGTTTTACAAAATGCCTGTATCTATGTAGTTGAGAATTAGTAACTCGGACGTAAAAAAAAGTTCTTTTAATTTACTTAAAACTTCTATCTATAAAAAAACCATGCATACAAAAAAACCATGCATTTATATCTTAGTAGATGGATATTTTAGCCGTATTTAATTACTTTATCTATTTATGTAAAAAAAAACCGGCCAAGTGCGAGTCGGACTCGCACACGAAGGGTTCCGTACCATCGGACAAGACTTAACACAAAACAATCACGTTTTTTGTATGGGACCCCCCTTTAATTTTTATATTTTTTTATTTTACCTATTTGTTGTTATAGCGGCAAAATAAATACACAATCTGTGAAAATTTCAGCTGCCTACCTATTACGGTTCATGAGATGCAGCCCTGTGACAGACGGACGGACGGACGGACAGCGGAGGCTTAATAATAGGGTTCCGTTATTACCCTTTGGGTACGGAACCCTAAAAACGACATTAAAAAGGCGCTGCTTATTGTTTGCCATTTTAAGTATAGACATTTTTATTTTTTTATTGTATCGTATTGTTTCTTCCTCATCCATAGAGATGATAGATAGATAGATTTTAACATTAGCCAGTTCAGCAAAACAAAATCGAACGATCAACAAAAATCCATGTACATATTTGTATTATGTATACGTATGTGTATTCATCACATCTTTAAATCCTTGGAGAATAGTAATTCGAAACATTTGCACTTCTTGGTCAGGCTAGTTACCTCATGGCAAATACTAGGTTAATACAGTTCAACATTAACCATAGGTACATCGAGCAGTTTGCCGTAAGATTCTCGAAAAGGAAACATCAACAAAAGGATTTTTATGAAGAGTCGACTGGGGGAAAAAGCAATTTATTATATTTGCCAAGCGATACACAATCAGAAAATTGGAAGAATAACATTTACTACCAAGTAGTAGATAATATCATATGAAGTTTAAAAACGATGTTATGATAGTTGAAGGTTGAAGTGAAGTTGCCTGGGAAGTGGCGTATTATTGTTATTTTTTTTGTAGTTATTTATTTTATTTTATTTTATTAGGCACACAATACAGAACACAGTCTGGGCAACGACTCAATTACAAACTTTCCTTAACGTAAACTTAAATTAAGACAGTGCCCCACTCGGATGAGTGCACAGAAATTGCCAAAAACATAACAAAATTAGACTGTAAGTACTTATGTTCTAATAGGAGTAACTGTAGATTTATAAATGGCTTAATTATCATGTTTATGCATGTTTAATCTGAAAATCCGCTTTTAACATGGCTCTTCCCGACGGGATTAACTTATTCGCGGGCACGGCATACAGAATGAAGAATGGTTGAACCGGAAATGAAAATTGTCCGTGTTTTCCATCCAGTTCAATGCACATCTCTTTTCAGCGTGCGAGGTTATGTATATGTTTTAGTATAATGGTAGATATGGACACTACCGCTAAAAGGTTTTTTCCTCATCCCCACCCTCCCGTGTCAGCGCTGCATGATCTGTGCCGGCCACTACCAAACTTTTTTTTTTGATTTGTATCTTACACAACCTGTGATCTCACCTTCATAAATACTCGCCGTGCCCGATATCCGACCCGTTTTTATTGAATTTATACGGGAAGCCACAATTTAAGCTCGCCTTCGAGGTGATTATGAGAAGGGTCTGCCCGCTGGCCACCGTGAATCTCATATGAACGGGCGCCTAATCCGACTAGATTAAGGGTATTTTCCTTACAGTAATGCGGTTTGTAGGCAGATTGGAAGTATGAAGACAGATCATCGGCTGCATAGCGAGTGCAGTGCCCTTCGTCCGATCGACTAGCGTTTGATGAAATAATCGGATACTTAGATTTAATAGCCCAAATGTATCGTAGTTGTGTAGTCCGCGAAGCTTAGTAAGATCAAAGAATATCTAAAAAATATGTTGCAATTTCTTACTGACGTACTTGCAACCTTAGCTGGGAACCTGGAAAACTGCGAAAAAAAATGTCGCTTTTCAGATAAAATTTTAAGCTTTTCAAATACATTTCTATACAATATCCCGATACAATTAATAATTCGCCATAACAATCTATATAATAAAAAAATATATGCCTAAATGTGTTGGTAAACCGCTCTACTAGAATCCAGTATATTTTTTTCAAACATTCGTTGAATTCCGAGGATGGTTCTTATAATAGTTGGACCCGATGGGTGATACTATTGTCGAGATATTTTTTTTTAATTGACCCTTTGAATAACACGCCAGCTAGGGTAAAACCACATTTAACCGGGCTGTGTCCAAAACGTAATCGGGCCGAGCGGAGCCGGGAACATCAGCTAGTGCATAATAAAATGTTGTCTCTCATCATATTAGATGCCATTGTTCATGTCCACTCATGCATTAGATGGATTCTTCAGTCGGTTGTCTTGTGCAAAGTATCAATTTTTGTGCCAGCCATGTTTGAAAACTTACGGCTTTTCTTCGGGAGAAAAAACCGGAAGTTTTGAAACATGCTCAACGACCGCGGCAATCTCAAAAGTATAATTTTGTCCCCCCGTTCTTCCGGTAAATGGATCTGGCCTCCAAGGAAATCAAACACGAACATCGGACCGACGTATTTTATAAAACAGGATAGGAAAAATTGGCAACTGTAAAGAAACTATGAAGTAGAACGAGTAAACTAGTAAAACTAAAAGTCTAGTACAGTCAGATATCTTCGAAAGCACAAATACAATACACGCAAGAGCGGTATCTCCACTAATTGTAAGACACTAGGGTGGTGGCGTGTTTGTAATTTTGGAATTTCTTTCGAGTGAAATCTTTTTCAAAATACTACCGAAACGGATCATAAAAAACTATTTTTCGGAAGTGTTTGTCTGACTGTCTCTCTGTATTAAAACATTTTTGGCCGCTTTTCACGATGCAACAGCTAATTCTATACATGCGGATCACTAATAGAAGCAAGCACATCTCGAAGAAGTTTTTGCCAAATATCACCACGATATGTTAAAAATGAGGGAGTTGTAAGCAAAAATGTAAATAACCTTTTTTGAGCACCGAATTGAGAGGTTGCGGGGAGGCGTCTCGGCGGCCGACCCTAATTGTCACAATCATCACCCTAACGTCGGCGGCGAGCAGACTGTATTATATGGAACTTTAACGCGAGCGGAGCCGCGGGCTCAGCTAGTATTAACAGTATTTATAAATAAAAAATCAAAGGTGACGTATAATCGTGAAAGTAATACGCATTGCTTAAACGACTTCACATATTTTTTTAATGTAACTGAACTAGCTAATACCATACTGACCGTCAGATATCAGCCTAACACACCACACGGGAACTAGGTGCCATGCCAGGACCTTCCTCATATTGCTCGGCTACATTGAACTGGATGGAAAACACGGACAATTTTCATTGTCGCTACAAACAATACTAAAACATGCAAACATAGATATTTGTTGCCTGATATTGGATACCAAATATCAAGTAAGCTGGAACAGTGGTTTTAAATTAATTAGTAAACTACGTTTGTATGGGGAGCGTAATTTTCTGATGCTTACGGGCCCACCTTAAAGAATACGTAACTATAACGCGATTGTACACGCGCTAGCTTTATGAAGAAGGAATTAGAGCAGATAAATTACCTGTAATCATGTCAGAGAGCAAATCTTCATTTCACTTACAAGTAGCAGTTAATGAAATGATGCTCTGCGAAAACTCATATTTCATGAAATAGAGTTATCACTTCAGTTATTAATCACCGCGATGTAGGTTATGAACGGTTTTCCCAGAGCACGAATATATTAGTACAATATTTGTTAGAACAATGTATTAATTTTAAACAAACACAATGGTGTTGTTTGAAAATCATATAATTCAATCGTTTTTAGGGTTCCGTACCCAAAGGGTAAAAACGGAACCCTATTACTAAGCCTCCGCTGTCCGTCCGTCCGTCCGTCCGTCCGTCCGTCCGTCTGTCCGTGCGTCTGTCCGTCTGTCACAGGGCTGTATCTCATTAACCGTAACAGGTAGGAAGCTGAAATTTTCACAGATTATGTATTTATTTTGCCGCTATAACAACAAATAGGTAACATTATAAAATAATAAAAATTAAAGGGGGGCCCCATACAAAAAACGTGTTTTTTTATAAATCCTTTACGATCGTACGGAACCCTTCGTGTGCGAGTCCGACTCGTACTTGGCCGGTTTTTGTAAACATTGCTTCCATGACCTTAGGACATCACAATATTTTTCATAAAATTTAGTTAATTTTAGGAACATAGACTAATTTCATTTCACTTGTGTGTTTACTGTTTTTCAATGTGCGGAGATATTCAGTTATTTTACCACCTGCATTGCGATTCCATAAGCTGGGTGAACCATCTTTGAGCGCGGTTTGGTTCTGAAATGGGTGACCATTTTCAACCATGAGGCTGGCCGTGAGGATTCCACGTAATGTAGGTCCTCTTCCTTACTTACTTGATAGGGTTCATCCCGCCCGGGATGGTACTATCTAATTGAATATACGATGGTCGAAGTGGCAATGAAAATTGTCCGTGTTTTCCATCCAGTTTAATGTAGCAGAGAAATATAAGGGAGGTCCTGGCGTGGCACGTAGTTCTCACGTGGTGTGTTAGACTAATATCTGACGGTCAGTTCGGTATTAGCCATCCATGTCCAGTTACATAAAAAAAATCGAACAGATGTTTTTTAGTTAAGCTAAAAAAATCATGCTTACCAAATGAACGCTACTATTCTGCTATAATTATGTCTTATTCTATCGTATATAATAATTATTCTTAACTTTTCACCATTACTTCAATCGTAGCTGGGTGGTGTGTGGGCACCGCGGGCGGCGCGGGGCGGTGCGGGCAAGTGGTTAGGGGGTGTCGGCGGGTCCACAAACTTAATTAAATAAATTGATGTAATAATATTAATGGTTCGCTTCTAGTTTAGACACGCCTCTGTAATAAAATTTGACGCTTGGGCCTTCGGGAGCACGCTACACTGGAAGCGCGGCGATGACCGACCGCCATGTCTACGAAGAGGGCGAGCAGATGGGAAACGATTCACGGAAACCGGATGGACTGGTAAATTGCCTGATATACATGGTGGAAAGTTCGGGTGCCACCTGGAGGGAAAATTCTTAATTTATTGGAATAATAAATTAGGAACCATTAAATATAAGGAAATATACCAATCTCTTTTTAATAATTATAACAATTAACCAATCACACAATCGACAGGGTGAAAAAAGTACCGTCTCGACCGACGCCGCCTGATTCGAAAATCAAAAGGATCAAATATCTTCTCAAACCGATTCGTAACTTTAAGGAAAACCATGATTTTTTAAGTTGTAATCTGACATCCTTTGAGTAAACTTTTATGTTTTCAATATTTAGGGCAACATCCCTTCAGGTATCGTCAGGTACGGTTCCGTTATTTATACTTCCAACGTATTTACGGGACAGACCAAATTTTTAACTAACTGTAATTATGTTCAAGAAGTGTGGAAACATTGACTATTTAAAAAGTGAGTTAACATTTGGATGTTGCAATGGCCACTACATACATATGTTGTTACCATTTTGTTGCACGACTTCGACCTTCCCATACATTTTGTGTGTAGGTATTTACAGAAATGTACGAAGAGGACGACCATACCTCCGTTAAGGTGTTAAAGGGGTGTTAACACCGGATTACATTCAGTTCTGTAAGGGCGTAAGTGAAAGGAAATTTTATTTTTTACATATCCTGATTTTGGAATTTCAAAAATATGAAAAATAAATGGATTGTTAAGCTGTATTTTAGGGCTGATATTTTCAATAGTCAGATAAACAGCCAGATAACTATTCGACGGATTTATTATTTATCAGACTATTGAAAAATCAGCACTTAATCATACAATTATATTTATCTGAGGCTCCCATTATTTTTTCAAACTTTGTTTATTATTATTTATGCATATTCTCCCCGTTTGAGCAATTAAAGCATCGGGTTGTTACCATTTTTTCTTTAAATTATGGCTAGACCAAACATCTGCAAATGTACTTTTTGATTATCGAAATTCGTCGCACTTATGTGTAAATAAAAATTAATGTGGTTTAACTTACGCCCTTATGGGACTGTATGCGATCAGGTGCTAACACCGCTTTAACATTCCGCTAATAGCGCCATCTAGATTTCGTTGAACACATATGTAGCGAGCGATTCGAATCACAATGTTACAGCAGCGGTGACATCTCGTATGTTTTTCACTCTCAAGCATCTGGGCGGTCAAGTGTTGCCGTTCGAGTGTTGCCCTACGAAACGAGCTACTCCCAACAACGTGTCGTTGTACAAGCTATTGTTATTTTAGTGCCTCGGGTGACCCGCTGCCGTTGGCTGTGGGGATTTCCTCGTCGGCGCAAAAGAGGCTTCGGTCATACTCTAACACCAGTCACCGCGCACAAGTTGTCACTAGTATGCGCCAAACTTAAAGATTTTGAGACAATGGCATAGGGGGTATATTTAAGTTTGGCGCGATCTTTACCGCGAATGGTTATGTAAATTAAGAATTGCATAAATATGTACTTGCGGTTAACACAAATTACGCCTGTAGTCAGCGTTGGACTGGGAAAATGTGGAATTATAAATTTAGGGCCCCCCGTATCGCATAGCGGCTCGTAGCTGAGGAACGGGTGGAACTGCCTTCCATGTCAGAGATCATGGGTTCAAATCCCCGCGCCCCGTCATGCGCCACTTTCTTTTTCTCTTTATGAGTTGGATAAGTGCATTGTGTTACGAATGCTTCGGAATCAATGCAACGCTGTAGGTCCCCCTTATCCCACTAGGTGGAAGGGTTAAACCCGCCCGAGTAGGCACAATCGCAATGGATGAAGAGATGGTCAAAGCGGCAAAAAAATGTTTCCGTGTTTTCCATTCATAACTACGAGAAAATAGTGTGTTGGGCATCCATGACAGTAGCCATCCATATTCAGTTATTTTAAAAAAAATGGCTGAATTTCTCTTTATGGGCGAGGCATATAGGTAATTTTCCAAACTGAGCCTTTAGTACGACCGATCGACTAGCGTTTTCAAATGTAGAGAGAATTTAAGGGCGCGCGCAACGAACGAAAGCGAACGAACGTTTGATATTTTGAGTTTGATTCCACAGCTTACGAATTTTCGCCGTAAATACTTGACATTGCTGTGTACGCCGACTCCCTGTTTCATACAAACCGGGAGTCCGAGTTCGTTTTTAAAGTTTGATAACGTCGAATGCCGAAATACTACTGCGTTTTATCACGATTGTTGTTTTTGTGTTTGTTGTAGAGACAGCACCATAACCAGTTTTTGAAGAAGTAAAACTTACGGGTTTTCAGGTTTTAACTTAACTTTGGAAGTTACTTAAAAACATCATTTTCAGGTAAAATGTGAGATTTCTGAGCCGACTGGACTGAAACTGTGCCGGCGGAGAGGATTGTAAACTTATAAGGCTGTTATTTTTATTGTTATTGTATCTTCACGGATTTTATCGTTGCCACGTCGGCGCATCAGCTCTTTATGTGCGACAATGGCTGTTTGTCGGAATGGAGAGAACCGACGTGCTGCGCTCCCCTGCGAATTTGTATAAAAGATAAATTCATTTGTTGTTTTCGAATTATTTTTTTGTATTTTATAATATATATCATTATTAAATTAACATTTTAAATCCAAAAAAATCAACAAAGAGATTAAAAACTAATATATTACACATTATCCTATAAATTAAACGATTCCTAAAATTACACATATTTATAAGAAATAATAAATTTCAGCCATATCGCTGCCAGGCGGCAGGGTGCCCAAAAGACTGGCCGCATTATTATTAATATATTTTTTGAATAAAGTGCTGGAGAAAGATGTGATATAGACCAAATGCTTGCCACACAAATTTAAATTTACAAATCATACATTTTAAGGGGACCGCATAAAAACATCGAAATTTTGTGTTTCCTATTTCTGAAGTTTCTGTAACCTAGAAATATTATAACAAGGTATATAATATAATAATATAAAATTTAAATGCTAAAAAAATGTATATCTCAGTTACGAAAGAAGGTAGAGTAAATTAGTTTTAATTAATTACAAATTTTGTAATTATTTGATATTTAATTGGGTTTGAATGAATTTCCATCACGCAGTTACCATTTTTTTATCCATTCACTTTTTTTAAAAACAGTCCTAATATAGTATAAGTATTTTTTTTTTTAGAAAATATGCATTCTTTATCCGTTCAAAGTAATGGAACGATTGCGGTAGGTATTGTTATTTGTCGTAAGTACATTTCATTAGCGATACCTGATAATATATTTGTAGAAAACTCTATTTCAAATAAAAAAACTAACGATAAAGAATCACAAGCCTTATTTACATTTATAATTAAGTTTTTTGTGTTTTCAAAACAAACCGCTTCTTAGACGAATAAAATTATCCTAAGCTATTTAAAAAAGTATTTTTTTTTGTAAAACATAATATTAGAGTCTCTTCTTGTAGTTTGTTATTAATTAAATAATGATTGCTATATCTTAATGTGCTTTATTTTAAATCTAAATTGATCATTTCATTTAAATCGAAATTTCCCGAAGGGCACAATCCCTAAAAGTATACTCATTCGCAGAAACCGGCAGGATAATTTATACGGTGCGACCAGAAACATATTCATATGCTTAATTAATACATTTCAGAGAATGTGTGAATTGATATTTGCTAGGTTGTTATAGAATTAACTACCTGGGGTAATGTATCTCTCCATTCCACGTCTAGGCTGGATCGGCAGGCAATACTAATCGATTTTGCACGTATACTTATGCAGACTAGCAGAGGTGTCTTTTTTCAATTAAGTTTTTGGAAATTTTAAATTTGAAAATTCAAAAAGAATGACAAAAATGTCACAAAACAAAATTTACTTTAAGCGATAGGTACTTAATACAATGAGAAAAAAATATATAGGAATTTGTTTTAATTTGCGCGGTGAACATTTATTCTGATTTAAACTATGCAAGGACCGACTCGTAATAAAATAGTAGAAGCATTCATAATTAATCTTAAATTCGCACTATGTTTAGCTCAGTGGTTAACAATTTCGTTACGGTCTAAGGCTGAAATAAATAGTCGTAACCGTAACTAAGGCTGAGATAAATAGTCGTAACAAAAACTAAGACTAACGGAAAGTAGTACTTTGTGACGTCAATTTGCATTTCTTTGAGATTTCGTCCATACAAAATGTGTCAAAGTGACGTCACAAAGTAGTACTTTCCGTTAGTCTTAGTTTCCGTTACGACTATTTATCTCAGCCTAAGATGCTCAGGCAATGTGGCGGCAGGTTCGAGCGAAGCCAACAGAAAACTTTTGTATTTTATTTTTCGTTTTTATTTGCCACCAGAAGGCAGCACAAATATTGATAAACCATTCTGGTATGTAATCATATAATATTAATTCATACCAGCCGTTTGGGGCGGCACTAGCGATGCCCAGTTAATTAGCGAAGTTTCCTTAACGTGCGTATCTATACCCCCTTTAATTTATGGCAAGTCTACAGCTCAGAGAGCTCCTAGTATAATATTGAGGAACAAATCCTCACAACTAAATCATGATAAAATCGTTGAAAGATACATCCGATTCAAAAAAGATACATGGATTCTGAGATCACGTGCGATCCAATTGGAAAGGTCAAATGTAATTCTCAGGCTCTACACACAATAGGTCTGTATAGATTAATTACGAGGGCTAGAAATTCAGACGAATGGTGTTGAAGGCTTCAGAGAAACCACTTCGCGAGCAACGGCGATCATTTATCAGCGGCGAGTTGGGAAACAAATCTAAACAAATCTGCCTTGTGAGTGGCAACACTGCGCGCTGCGAGAGCGCTTGTCCACTTACGCTCACTCTATAAATAGTGTATGGTTATTCACTGTCTAGCGTAACGTATTGCCTTCTATAAAATTTGACACATAGGTGCCTAACTTCAATTTCGGAAAAGGATACGGAAAATCTAAATAAAACCGGTTTATCAATTTAAGGTGGCCCAACCCGGCGGGCTCAACTCATTTGCGGGCACGGTACAAAACCGTGCTGTTGCGCTCTGGGACCTTCTCTGTTTCTAAGAATAAGACAGGCTCCGTGATGAGGAAGATGCAACCTGTCCACAAAAAAGACAATGTGCATAGTGTATGATTTGGTAAGATTTACGAAAATGTTAATTTCAAAACGACTTATAGCTAAAAGTAAACCACAACCGCCGTAGTCAAAAATCTAACAAAAACCAAATAGATCATAAATCTTGATTAAATAAGCTATGTCTGATGACTAATCTTTTTACGATGTTCTTACTTTATCATTGCGTAATCCACCTCCAAAGTTATTGTATAAAACGCGCGAATAATTCGAACTTTCGGACCTTTTAACTTAGAAACCAAACACAATTTTACAATGCCAATGGTCATCAGACATCTAGTTCGATCAAATAAAGCAATTTTGAGCAAAATTTTAGATATCTGACAAGAAATATGGGCGTGATCTTCTTACCCCTTTTGTATGGGGAGATGAGCGGGATTTTTTATGTTTACGAAATTAGATGGTCGTTACCATATCAATTACTCATGCTACGGGTGCTAACTGTTTGTACATGCTCTTAATGTTTTACTAGGTTTTTTAAATTTCGGATTCCAAAATATGTTTTCGAAATCTACGTTTGCACGTTTTAATTGTTTAATAATTGTTTTTTTTTTTGGAAAACAGTGACTAAAAAAAGTTGTCTTTGTATTTAATTTTTTTTTACATACGGCCATAGAATGAAGCTTGAAGTGCTAAAATTTTAGGGGTAGGAAACCGTTATGGCGAAGAATGAATAAAAAAAATCAAATCTTCGATTTCCGCTGCCTTCACGATAACCTTAATTCGATGTATTAAAATGTTAGTTATTAAATTTTTTCGACGATCAAATTGGCCTTAGACATACATTTATGTTTGTACGATTGGTTGTGTGTTCAGAGGCGAAGGAGTTTTTTTTATTACATACATGTATAAATAAGTAAAGCGCAGTTTATCGCCCTCCACTAAGAGGAACCCGACGACTCGGCGTTTTCGAACGTTAACGATGCAGGGGACGCAGGTTGCACTTTGGGGGATATACTGCGGATATATTGTGCATTCGACAATTAACCGATCCTATAGATAAATAATCTACAGCCCGGTTGGTTATTATTTGGTGAATGCGGAAATTGAATTAGAAGGAAGATATACAAAATCATTAGCCTTTTTAGGGTTCCGGCGCAAAAAGCGAAAAAAGGGTCACTTCATGGGCATGGTCCAGCAGTGACAAGAGCCTCGGCATTTGAACAAATTCACACTTGATCGATATTTACATCCCACAACTCTATGGAAGCTGGCCGCATTTTCGTTTTTTTTCGGCGATCACCGCTGCAAGATCTTTTTTTTGCAAATTTAAAACTTGGATTATTAAATTCGGCGCTGACCAGAGTAATATTTACGAAGGTGCAACAAAAGGTTCGTCATTCGTTTAGGATACTCATTAACGTCTTGTCATTTTGCACCTGAAGGTGGCCCAACCCGGCAGGACTAACTCATTCGCGGGCACGGTACAAAACCGTGCTGTTGCGCTCTGGGACCTTCTCTGTTTCAAAGAAAAAGTCAGGCTCCGTGATGAGGAAGATGCAACATGTCCACAAAAAAAATAATGTGCATAGTGTATGATTTGGTAAGATTTACGTAAATTTTGATTTCCAAACGACTTATAGCTAAAAGTAAACCACGACCGCTGTAGTCAAAAATCTAACAGAAACCAAATAGATTATAAATCTTGATTAAATAAGCTATGTCTGATGACTAATCTTTTTAAGATTTTCTTACGTAATCATTGCGTAATAAACCACCAAGTTATTGCATAAAACGCGCGAAAAATACGAACTTTCGGACCTTATAACTTAGAAACCAAACACAATTTTACAATGCCAACGGTCATCAGACATCTAGTTCGATCAAATAAAGCTATTTTGAGCAAAATTTGGGATCTCTGACAAGAAATATGGGCGTGATCTTCTCTCCCCGTTTGTATGAGGAGTTGAGTGGGATGGCCCACCTGAAGGTCGCGGTGCCGCCACCGCGGCCATAATGCCGTAGATGCAAACTAAGTGGAAAAGCGCACCGTACTAGTACGAGAGCGGACCGTCGTCAACCCTACGTCATCGAGTAACACCATGGGACCCATTTGTGGTTGTGCGGATTAGAATAGGCTTCCTAAAAATACTAGGTTGCCTGACCCAAACCTGGAACGTTTTGTGCAGTAGGTAATATTAAATCACTTTTTTGGTAGAATTTAACGTCATCGAGTAACAACATGAGACCTAGCACAATCGGTAAAGGTCATCAAGAAAAGCTAAAAAAAAGTAGGTTGGCTCGTCCTACCCTGGCACGTTCTGAGGTTGGCCGGTTTTAAAATGTCAAAAAATAAAAAAAAATACGTCATCGAGTAACAAGATGACAATACCACCATTCGATAGTCCTATGAACATACTTCATAAAAAAATTAGGTTGGCTGCCCTCAGCCTGGCACGTTTCCTACGCGGCCATGTTGAACGTCGGATGCGCCCAGTTCATATATTCATCAATTGTTAAATTAATATAATATAACAGTTTTGTGATATGTCTATCTATAAACAGTGATGTTTTTATTGATCAGAACTCATCTTGAATAGGTTAAAATTTTTTTTAAAAAAAAGTTAAATTGATTGATTACGTGATATTAGGGCATTGTCGTATCTAATTATTAACTAAGTTTAACTCAAGTTAACTTTAGGTTATGATGCACATAGTTCCGCATACTTGAAGAGTAAAAACCGGAAGTTTCATATACATATGCTTTCGGAATCTACCGTATGGATCATTCAACGTAGGGAATCGCAACTCCAGTCAGCCCATGCCTACGGCATTAGAGGCGCACGCTTTAAATTCTGCCACGGCCCTCGTTATTACAAAATTTTAATCAGATTGTATGTAAACATAACGTAATGAAGATTTTTTAATAGTCTTAAAAAAATAAATCGCCACAAAACTTAAACCCATAAGTGAAGTATCTCAAAGTTACTATTCTTTAATTCACATGAATTTAGGGTAAATATTCTAGAGTATATTTCCATTCTTTAAACATTTCAATGTATATGTTTTCTATATATATATACGCAACGTTGCCGGGTCTATACAAAAGTACATGTCCACATCGTCACTCACATATTAAGGAAGTTTAGTAAGCTTTGGCGTCACTCTCTTTTCTTTATTTACGTATCTCTTTTATTTTATCGTAACAAAGTTGCAATGTATCCAAACCGAAGCGGAATTTTTAATTAACAGCTCTTAAGTCGTAGGTATAGTTTAAATAATACCTGAAAAGCTCTGTAAAAATATTTATGTATTAGTTATAGAAAACATATACATTTATATGTTTAAAGGATGTAAATAACCATGAATATTTAACCTAAAGTCCTGTGAATTAAAGAATAGTAACTTTGTGGCGATTTATTTTATTATGACTATTAAAATTCTTCATTACATTAGGTTTACATTCAATCAAATTTGAATTATGTAATGAGGAGCTCCGTCGCCGAATGTAAAGCGTGCGCCTCTAATGTCGTAGGCATGGGCTGACAGGGGTTGAAGAAAGGACCTTAAAGCGATGCACACTCCAGTGGCAACAAGAAAACATTTTAAAACCTGTGTACGATTTAGTCCTTCTGATGAGTCTAGTGTTAGATCCAGAATTTATACTATTATTTTTGTCATGAACTACTATAATGACCTGTAAACAAAGAGACAAGTTACAAAACCTTATTATTCTTACAGCAAAAAAAAACGACATAATATTAAACCTTTAAATGCTACCAACTACAAAAAAATAAGAGTACAATGGTTTGAGAACAGTCAGTCAATCCGTCAGCGTGTTTGCGACCACTGCGGGACATACGCCTCTCCAATCCTTCTCCAGTCGTACCGGCCCTCAGCGGTACGGACCCACTGCTTTCCCCGACGCACTTGATGCCGTCTTTCCACCTGGTGGGTGGTCTTCCCACACTCCGTTTGCCTGTCCACGGCTGCCAGTGTAGGACACGGTTACTCTAACAGTCGTCATCTCGTCGGCTGACGTGACCAGCCCACTCATAACTGGGAGTGGTCTGTGTGGCACTGGTCATATGTTCGGGTCTTTAAATTTTGCGAAAGGTCAGACCTCAGAGCGAATTTAAGCTTTCCGAAGGCAGCCCAACCCAGTTGAATCCGTCGCTCAACCTCCAAAGACAGTCTTTGTATACCAAGCCGCAGGATTTGACCGAGATAACAATTTGTCCTCCCGTCATACCCTCAGTCGCCATGACCTTGATTTTATCCCGGTTCATCTTCAGACCTACCTATCTTTCTACTACCTATCTTTATAAAGGTCTTCCAGCATTGTTTGAAGCTGAACTCGGGAATTTGACAGAAGAACAATGTGATCGGCGAAGCGAAGATGACTTAGGAAAATATTAATTAACGTTGATACCCATGTTGTCCCATTCAAGCGTCTTGAACACATATTCCGATGCGCTTGTGAAGAGCTTGGGTGAGATCACATCCCCCTGCCTAACGCCTTTAGCAAGAGGGATGGGTTGGGTATTTTAATGAAGCCTCACAGTCATCGTCGCGGACCGATACAGATTTCGGAGTACCTCGATGTAGCGGTGGTCGATTCTACACCTCAGGAGGGAGTTTTCGACAGCCCATTTTTCAACTGAGTCGAACGCCTTCTCGTAAAGGACTAGAAAAGAAGTGGAAGGCTACAAAGAGCGGCTTGTTGTTCTCCTCGCACTTCTGCACCACTTGTCTCACAGTAAATATGTGATCCATTATGCCGTATCCTTCCCTGAACCCAGCTTGCTCATGAGGCTGGTACTGATCCAGCCTCTGTGTCAGCCAACTCGTGATGACTCATGTATACGTGGCTTAGAAGTGAGATAGGTCGATAGTTCTTCAACTTCGCCTTATTTTTTTGAGAACTGCATTGCACAGTGTTTGCAGTTCCTGATGGTCTCCCGCCAGACTTTAGCAGTTCCATCGTTATCCCGTCCTCATCTGGAGCCTTGTGTTATTTTAGTCCTTTATATATTTATTTTAGTCCTATTACAGCCTTTATCTCATAGACACTAATCTCCGGCAGATCCTCGGTGTAGTATCTAGTGAGCGGGGCACGCCTATCAGAGTCGAGTGGTTTGCTTGGGCTCGGGGCATGCATTGCTGCGGAGTACAATTCGTCATAATTTTTTACCACCGCCTCAAGTATATCCGTCTTTATTGCAGTGACAACCCCATCCGCTCGCTCGAGTTTTGAAATTTAGTTAGCGCCGGTAGAGAAGGCACGGGAAAACACTTTACTGTCTCGATTTTCCTCTATAACGCGCTCAACCAACTTCATGTTCCGTTGGCGAATATCGCTACGGGATATGGTGCGTAACGAGGCAATCCGCCGACGTACCAAAGTAGTCGATATTGGACACCGGGTGGCTAAGCTAGCTAGAAGGAGGAGTAGCCGCTCTTTGTAGCCTTCGTGGAATACGAGAAGGCGTTCGACTCAGTTGAAAAATGGGCCGTCGAAAACTTCCTCCTGAGGTGCAGAATCGACCACCGCTACATCGAGGTACTCCGAAATCTGTATCGGTCCGCGACGATGACTGTGAGGCTCCATTAAAATACCCAACCCATCCCTCTTGGTAAAGGCGTTAGGCAGGGGGATGTGATCTCAAATCAAATAAAATCAAAAATATCAAATCGAAATATTTTATTCGCAGTGATTACATTACAATATTAAGAATTTGCATAACAGATTATAATATTGATACCAATCATGTGAATTCGTCGTTTTACACAATAATATTAAAGCAACCATGTACCTAACTTCTTTTTAAATCTTATGTTAGTTTCTTCTCGCAAGTCTCTTGGTAGCTTATTATACATATTAATACTATTGAAGTGGACCCCCTTCTCAAATTTTGATGTTGAGTGTGCAGCTGGCTGGATCACATTTTTATTTCTCGTCGAATATCCGTGTTTAAAATTATTATATGATTCCGGATAATTTCTCACATAAAAAATAGTTCTTTGTACGTACACATCATACATAGTATGCAATTTTAGGTTTTTAAACAAAGGCGTGCAAACAAGTGCGTCCCATTTAGAGTGTGTAATTATCCGAATTGTTTTCTTTTGTAGTCTAAATACTGAAACCGCTTCCCCTGAAGAACCCCAGAACTCAATGCCATAGGTCATGACAGAGTATAAATAACCGAAGTAGGCACTCTTCAGGGTATCCAAGTCACAGCATTTAGACAGGGTTCTGAGGCAATAACAAGCTTTTGTTAATTTATCACAAACATGTTGAATGTGTTTGTCCCATCGTAACTTTTGATCCAACGTGAAGCCTAAGAATATAGTAGATGTTGCAAACGTTATGACTTCACCGTTATATTCGATAAACATCTACTTAATTCACTTCATGTTTAATATTTTTCATCTTAAAATTTACACAGTGTGTTTTAGCACTATTTAACATTAACCCATTTGCTGCGAACCATTTACCCGACTCCTCAATTATTTTTGTTGTTTTTGTAAGGAGTGTTTCAATACTTTTATCAGTAACAATTACATTTGCGTCGTCAGCGTAAATTACTATGGTTTTCGCGAGAAGTACTAGCATAGTGTCTTTTGCAATGTCATTAATAAAAATAATAAACAGCAATGGTGCCATGATTGAGCCTTGAGGTACTCCGTAATCGGTTTCAAATAATCGTGTTATCGATAATTCCATTTGGTCTGTTCTTATATCTTATATTTACGTTACTTTCTCACCCACATTTTCTAACCCAAGCTCTTCACAAACGCATCGGAATATGTGTTCAAGACGCTTGAATGGGAAAACATGGGTATCAACGTTAGTGAATATTTTCCTCAGTCATCTTCGCTACGCCGATCACATTGTTCTTCTGTAAAATTCCCGAGTTCAGCTTTAAACCATGCTGGAAGACCTTTATAAAGCATCGATAAAGGTAGGTCTGAAGATGAACCGGGATAAAACCATGGTCATGGCGACTGACGGTATGACGGGAGGACAAATCGTTATCGACGTAGAAGTGATCGAACAGGTTGAAGAGTACGTATATCTCGGTCAAATCCTGCGGCTTCGTATACAAGGACTGTCTTTGGAGGTTGAGCGACGGATTCAACTGGGTTGGGCTGATTTCGGAAAGCTTAACTTCGCTCTAAGGTCTGACCTTCCGTAGAAATTTAAAGACCCGAACATATGACCAGTGCGTCCTCCCTGTTATGACATGACGTACGGGTGTGAAACGTGGACTCTGACGGTCGCCGTTGTCCAAAGGTTAAAAGTTGCCCAGCGAGCAATGGAGCGGGCCATGCTGGGAATATCGCTACGGGATATGGTACGTAAAGAGGCAATCCGCCGACGTACCAAAGTAGTCGATATTGGACACCGCGTGGCTAAGCTCAAATAGCAGTGGGCTGGTCACGTCAGCCGAAGAGACGACGACCGTTGGAGTTACCGTGTCCTACACTGGCGGCCGTGAACAGGCAAACGGAGTGTGGGAAGACCACTCGCCAGGTGGGAAGATGAGACAAGTGCGTCGGCGGAAAGCAGTGGTTCCGTACCGCTGAGGGCCGGGAGGACTGGAGAAGGATTGGAGAGGCGTATGTCCAGCAGTGGACGCAAACACGCTGACTCACTGACCGACATTGCAAAAATTGTACCCATGTTCTCGAAGCACAGGGTCCATTTCGGTGAAGATATGGTCCTTGTCACACAACCGCTGTGCTCTGAGTCTCAATGCTCTTGCGACCGATTCCAAATGCACCCACACAAATGCACCAAAATGAGCATGATGCGAAGTAGCTTGTAGACAACGATTTGTGTGTGTCGGCTTGCGGTACACTGTGTGGCTTAGGATTCCATCCAATCGTCGAGCAACAAGTACTTCCAAGAACGCCAAAGTGCCTACCTTCTCACAATTTACTGTATAATTTAAATTTGTGTGAACCTAATTAAGATGAGAGATGAAAGCGTCGAGTGATTGGCGACCATGTGACCAGATTGAAATCACGTCATCCACGTACCGTACCCAAAACATTGACTTAAGAGGTGAAGTTTGCAATGTGCGGTGTTCCAGCGGTTCCATGAAAAGGTTTGCCACCACTGGTGTCACTGGTGACACCAGTGGTACACCTTCTCGCTGGATGTAGTATTGTCCTTGCCACAGAAAGTATGTCGTAGTGAGACAATATGGCAGGAGCATTACGCACTCAGTGTCGATGTAGTTGCTGATGACTAAGTTTTTGATGATGTCGAGGGACTCTTGGACTGGTACGTGTGGAAACAGTGACTCGACGTCAAAGCTCACTAATAGATCCATGCATGCCAACTTCACTGTAGACAACAATTCCACAAAATGGGCCGAATCTTTAACGTAGGACGACGTCTTGCCAGACAGGGGTTGAAATATTGAGGCGACATGTTTAGCGAGGAGATAGGTAGGAGCATTTATCTGGCTGACTATTGGTCTAAGGGGGTTCCCGTCTTTGTGAATTTTAGGAAGACCGTAGAAGCGCTATCACCGCATTTCCGCTACCACCTCGACCCACACCTATGACTTACGCCAACGGCGAGCCTAGTTGTCAGTCGTCTGCTGCGTATGAACGTGGCGGACAACCTCCTTGACAACGGGCTGAACGATCAGCTCTATACGTCGGCGAATGTCTCCTCCCGCCGCGTGAAAAGCCATATTAATTTTCAAATATATTTAACGATCACGGTAACCCCAAAAGTATCACAAGTAAGGTTATTTCTTTAGTTATAGCTGAAGATAGATCATTTGCTGTATTTAATACATCACAATTCACATTACGTATTTGGGTCCCCAGTGCATTAAACTCGTTTTACTGTCATTTAAAAGTAGGTTATTGGCTTCACACCATAATTTAAGTGAGTTCATAGCTTGTATAAAGGACTCCCGTAGTTCTGATATACGATTTTTTGAAATTGATGATTTGTCATCCGCAAATAAAATCATATCATTATCTGTTGCGATGCAGCTTGAAATATCATTTATAACAACATATAAAACCACGTTCTTAGAACTGAACCCTGCGGTATACCCATAGTGATTGATTCTACATAAGACTTAGTACCGTTTACTTCACAATTTTGTTGTCTATTTAATATATATAATTTACAAATACCTCATTTATTTTCCCTAACACCATAAGTGTTCTAGTTTTCCTGGAAGTATTTTGTGATCTACACAGTCAAAAGCTTTTGATACATCACAGAAAATGCCGTAGGTGCTCATAGATTTAACTAGAGAAGTTAAAATAGACATTAACATCAAGGCAATGGCATCTCCTGTTGACCTACACTTACGAAATCCGAATTGATTATAAGTAATAACACTGTGAATGTAAGGACACAGGCCGATAATTTTCAACATCATTATGAGATCCCTTTTTAAGCAATGGTATTACCCTAGTAATTTTTAATAAGTCTGGAAATGTGCCATCTTAAATATAATTCTAAGAGGTTCTATAATACTGCCCCATATGGACTTTAACAGATTAGTAGATATGTTCCATAAACCTTGCGGTCCTTTGGACTTAAGGTCTCTGTTACTTTTTGAATCTCAGAACAGCTAACAGATTCAAAAGTGACAGACTTCTTATTGCGTGGTAAAAATATTTTGAGTTGCTCTAATGCGAGATTTACAATTTATTGGATGTATTTAGTTGTATCTTGCGCGACAGAAGAAAAATATTTGTTGAAATGAATTTTTTTGCAACCATTGCACCCAAACTATCAATATATCACAAATATTTCATTTTGTTTTTTTTTACCTATCCAAGGTGAGTTCAGATCAATAAAAACATCACCGGTTTATAGATATACATATCACAAAACTGTTATATTATATTAATTTAACAATTGATGAATATAAGAACTGGGCGCATCCGACGTTCAACATGGCCGCGTAGGAAACGTGCCAGGCTGAGGGCAGCCAACCTAATTTTTTTATGAAGTATGTTCATAGGACTATCGAATGGTGGTATTGTCATCTTGTTACTCGATGACGTATTTTTTTTTATTTTTCGACATTTTAAAACCGGCCAACCTCAGAACGTGCCAGGGTAGGACGAGCCAACCTACTTTTTTTTAGCTTTTCTTGATGACCTTTACCGATTGTGCTAGGTCTCATGTTGTTACTCGATGACGTTAAATTCTACCAAAAAAGTGATTTAATATTACCTACTGCACAAAACGTTCCAGGTTTGGGTCAGGCAACCTAGTATTTTTAGGAAGCCTATTCTAATCCGCACAACCACAAATGGGTCCCATGTTGTTACTCGATGACGTAGGGTTGACTACGGTCCGCTCTCGTACTATACCACTTGCAGAGGATACGGTAAATAACGTCGTCGTTATATTGCTCATATCTCGACATGCAGCTCGGCAGTACTATTATTTATTCTGTGGCTCGCCTGCTTGATATTACTCCTTAGTTGCATTTATTTTATGTTATGTTTTTATTTATAAAATTCTTCATGTAAGTGTATGTAAAGATGGACCTTTTATATCTTCCCATGCAAACGTTATTTACTACTAATTTTATAACCACTGTTCCAATTTACTTCGCATTTGGTATCCGGCAAACACCTACCTGTGGATTCACGGTATCCTTTCTATTCGAAAAAATGGTGTCAAGACATTTTGACTCAAAGAAAGAAAGGAAATATAGTTCATTTTGCACATTTTTTATAGTGAAACATAACGCTAATTCAGAATAGAAATTAGAGTTAAAATTGGATTCTTATCTGCACCCTAAGGACTTTATATATGGTTATTATATATATGCATCCTTTTTTTTCGACTGAAGGAGAAAGAAAATAGATCTATAATGACTGTAACTATAACATTAACCAGAGATAAAAGGCATAAAAGGTCATAGTAATTAGTTCCAGTAGTTTTTGGATATTTCTTTAAATCATATGTCCTTGCTTCACGGTCGATTATACATACATACATGTCACATTCCTTAGTTTCCACATTTTTCTTACCTATCAATAAAAAAAAGTTGAAATTACATCAATTACCCAAGTATTTTAAAAATATTATCTCCTAAATATAAATTGTAAATGGGCATTCATTTATCATACGGCAACGATAATGCCATCGAAATAATTCTTATTGACCGCCTGCAATTTGTTTAAATACCGCTGTAAGTCGCCAAATAAATTCAGTGCCGACACGGCGGCCGACGCCCACAATGCGTCGACTGGAATAAAATGACTCCATTGTCGAAATTAAGTCCTCTCTCATTGTGCGCCCATTTATCTTGGGGAAATTTACGTTTTGACTAAGAGCCTGGAGCCCGACTACATTTCCTCTTGTATTTTCGTTTCGGCTAGAACAACAAGCGTCAAGTCGGAACTCGCAATCACCAACTGTTCATTCTTATTAAACTTTGAGAATAATTTTGAGGAAGATTCAGCAATATTATGTTACTCGCGACTGTATGGGGTTTATTTAACTGATGAGACCCCTTAGCTCGGAAGCCAATATGCCGTAAAATACAATGAACTCGGTTTAGGATTTTTTTTTATTTCACTAAACATATTTAAAATTTGGGACAGCACGTGACTAAAAGGTATACTTCGAAAACACATTTACTAAAATTTAATATCTATCAATTTGATGGAAATGTTCTTGTCGTAAAAGTTTTCAAAGGGATTTTTGATCACATTATTTACTTTATAATCTACATAGTATTTTTTCTTAAAATATATTTTTTTATATCACCTAACTGTCATTACATTAGGCCAAAACACCACGTAGAAACTAGGTGCTATGGGAGGTCCCCCTGCATTGCACGGCTACTTTGAACTGGATGGAAGGACTACTGGGTGGTAGGGTAAGGTTACCCACAGGTTTTATATGAATTCCGAACGATGCGACAATGCACTTATCCAGCTTAGAAAGAGAACGAACGCATGGCATGACCCGAACGGGGATCGAACCTAGGACCTCTGGTATAGAAGCATATATCTGCGCCCCTAAACTATGAGCCGAGATATATTATATGTAAATAAATTACGAATTCCATGCAAGTTAAGCTTCTGGCGACCGTTACTTATATGCTCGTAGTCTTTTAGATTTTCATTGAAATATCAAATATTGTAACGTTTTTTAATTAATTTTAGCGTGAAACCAGAAAAAATATGTTGGTGTCAATATCTTGGTGAAGAAAAAATATTATGAACTAGCTGATGTTCCCGGGTCCACTCGGGTTTTCTTTTGGAAAATCACACGAGCGAAGTATCGCCAGCTCGCGTTCTTTTGCACTTTTTTTTATTAGCGAATAAAACAACCTTCCTCAAAATTTGGGCTTTCTAATGCAAAAAAGATTTTTCAAATCCGACTGCTAGTTTGGGAGATTAGCGCGTGTTTGCACGCTAATAAAAACGATTCAGCTTTATTATTTTAGTCCTATTAGATCAGTCTTTCTCAAAGTGGGCGATAACGCCCCTCTGGGGGCTAGAGACCTACAGGGGGGCGGTAACGGGCTCGGAGGACATCGGTGAGCGTTAAAATTAATTAAATAAATTTAATAAAATTAATAATTAAAGCGATTTGTGTTTATCTAATACTTTAAACTAAAATGAAAACCTACCTACAAGACTTCATCGATTATTTTGCTAAATATTATTCATAAGTTTCGTTAAATTTCCCTCAAAAGAACTCAGAAAGAAGATATAATAGTAAACTCATGTTGCACCCTATGAATAAATAGTTAAATTAAAATTATTAATTATTTTAAATGTGATTTATATGATGTGCTAAAGCTTAACATTTTGGGAGGCGCCGGAAAGTAATGGATTCTCAAAGTGGGCGGTAGACAAAATAAGTTTGAGAATCTCTGCTATAGATGAATAGCCCCAAAGAAATAATATGAATCAGTGAAGGAATATTTTAACGATTTGTATCCAATCCTTTGAAGATCGGAATCTATGAATTGATATTTTTTTGCCGCTCATTCTGAATGCAAATGCAATTACGAACTTATAAGTCACGTTCCCAAGTCGGATAAGATTTATGTATTTCATTCTCGTGCATTTCCCGCCACAGATTGGGAAAAGGTCAGCGGCTTACAGGGAGATAAATTGCGCTGCGTTCTGAAACCAATAAAGGATATTTACATTTTCTGTTTCAACGATCAGAAATATCAATTCGTGCCATTTTTTTATATTTTATGTTATGTTCGGTTACGTACGACTCATAATGGTAGAAAATCTATAAACATATAAAGGTAGAGTTTTTCAAGTGTGCCTTCGTGGCCAAATCCGAAACTATAAGAAATATCGAAAATACTCGAAGGAGTCATGAGGCCGATTTTTTAAAAAATAGATCTAGCCAGCAATCGAACCCACCCGGTTATAATGTCGCGTATAAGAGAAAAAAAGAAAGGGACTGTTAAACAATTGATTATATGTTTGAGTTAAGTAATTGAAGATACAAAAAAATTATCATTTAGTAATTGTTTTGTAAAAAGTTAGACCTTTCCTTCAGTTTGCAGTTTGATATTACTTTACAGAATTATACAGCGTGCGTTATTTATCACAAAATCAGCAGGTTTAATTCCAGTTCAGAAAAAAAAAAAAAAATATTTTAAAATAAACCCCATAACTCTTTTGAGTGTTTTTCGCTCTCTATTGAAAAAAATCAAGCTGTGTACTGTCAAATATGTATAATCTTACTTAAGTCAATTTCTTGGTCATTCTGCGGCCTCGAAATTAACCAATACATCTTTATTGTGCTACCGAAACCCTACCAACACCTAAATATTTCAAAGCATCCATCCTTTAAGATAAAGACGCTTTGGATATCGGATTTGATTACGAGGGTCTTCCGAATGAATGTGGCAACGAGCTCCTTATCTGGGTACGCTCAGATAAACTTCCCTTCCGCAAATGTCAAAATGCTTTATTAAAAATGTTCGTATTAATTCCGTATTCCATTTCTGGGAATGGTTGTTTTAAATCAAGCAAATTAAAACTGATAATTTGGTAACATTCAAGTAACCCTAATTTTCTGCTGGAAGAGTATTTTTTTTTAAATAAAATTACCCAAGATCAAAGAAACATCTGGAAATTTTGAAAAAATTCTAGAATTTTAAAAATGTTCGTATTAATTCCATATTCCATTTCTGGGAATGGTTGTTTTAAATCAAGCAAATGAAAACTGATAATTTGGTAAAATTCAAGTAACCCTAATTTTCTGCTGGAAGAGTAATTTTTTTGAAATAAAATTACCCAAGATCAAAGAAAAATCTGGAAATTTTGAAAAAATTCTAGGATTTTAATAGAAAACAATCAACACGCAAAACGTTTTTGTTTATTTCAGGTTGTCCAATTTAATAAATTTATGAAATGTTGAAAAGAAAAGAAGATAAAAGTTTTTATTTCAACAAAGTTACATAGGAATATCATTGAGTTTTTTTAATGTACAGTCGACCAAAGATGAAAGGATACACTTCCGGTTAAACGTGATGTTATTAGCCGAACTAACACGGGCAGTCCAAACCAAAACCATAAACACCTAAGACGCCTCTTTGGAGATAAGAAATGCTGTGGCCGCACTTGTATTCTTATGACCTGCCAGAAAACACACAGCACAAAAATAAAATATGTTGCACTTTTTACAGGGCTCTTTATGAAATTAAAGTGTCCTTGCTCCACGGTCGATTATACATCCATTCATATCACATAAGCAACGTACCTGCACGAAAAAAGTTATTTAATTGGGAGGATAAGTTTCATTTTGCAAGAGCATCTTACTGCATTATTTTTTTTGCTCATTAGAAAAATGGTTGCAGCATTCCCCTCAAATTAGGAGCATAAGTTTCATTGTGGAAGACCACCGTGTTCATGACTTTTATTTTGCTCATTGGGAATACACGCTTTAACGAAATTAATTAAATAGTTTTGGATTTTCTAACAATATATAATCTTAGTATATCTTAAATCCCAGAATCTTTGGTAATCCTAGAAATGTTTGGTAATCCTCTAGAAATCACAAGGTAATCCTGGTAATATTGACTACTGGTAATCAGTTAGTTTCAGTTTCAGTTTCTTTATTTCCTCTACTAGATGAAATAAAGTAAAGTATTACACACTCGAATTCGTAATTCTTTTTTCCTGTCGGTACGATTACTTCTGGCGAAGAAGAGCCGAGAACAAACTTCGCCAGGTTGGTCAATGTACCTTGGTATATACTTTTTGCTAGGGACAGTCACCTCAGTGGTTCTCTAGTATATGTGAACAGATAGATAGACGGATAACATATTTTGGTTTGCATAAAAGATAAAAAACTTTTTAAGTTAAGAATTATGTAATTCAGCTTGTAGACTGTTACTTTGACCATCAATCAATTCTTATTCTGTGCTCTGAGAAAGTCGCAACAAGCCTCAAATCTTAATAATGCAAAAATCAATATTCCTTTAATATTGACATATTAAAAAGTTTTATCTTTTCGAATTAACAAAAAATAAATTTATAACGTCCTTACCGCACGTGCTCAAAGGTAATTCTTCATCAGATTACACAAAGCAATTACTCGTATTAACTAGCTCAAACGAATATGAGAAGGGTAAAATGTTAAAAGAGTGTCGGCACCAAACACACCGACATGTTTTCAGGCAGATACTTTGCGAGAAATTCAGCTGAATGGTGATTCGAAAATAAAATGTTGGTAGGTGGAAGAGTTGTATAAATAGGAATGGTCTTCGGAATGCTCACACATAGATACAGGGCTCAATTTTTTTTAAGTGTACAGAAATAAGTTATTTACCTTTTTTGTTCCAAATATGCCAAGGAATTTGTGCTCGAACACGGCTCCGCTCGGACTGATGTCGGGTGATTTATTTCTTGGATATCATGCGAGTTCTCCATATAATCTATTTCACCCCCATCGAGATTAATTTTCGCCACAGAAGGTATTATATTAGCCCAATACACTACACGGCTGAATGAATGAGTGCTGCATGAACGGGGTGTGGGTTGAACTCCCTGGAATGGAAAGCGAGTCCCTGTTCCCATGAGCGACGAGCCGCTCAGAATGATATATGACAGATCCACATGTTATGATTCCGGAGATGTAAATTCTTAAAATGTTGTTATAGCGTACAGCTGAAATTACATGTTTGCATTTTGAACGTTGCACATGAATTTGGTGATTCTTATATTGTTTTATCTTAGGAGATATTAAATGAGTCCTATTCAATTAATTTCAATAATATAACGTCCGATCAAATAATTTGACTCACAGGTCAAAAAAAAAAAAGGATTTATGCAATGAAATTAATTATGTAACTGTATAAGATACCCCCAATTCTTTAGGGTATTTATTTTACTAAGAAATTCGCTTGCAACAACCACTTGAATCACTCTAACTGCAAATGTCACACAGTAAAGCCCTCAATTTCTCGACAATAACCTAATTGTCACTGTTAGCAAAGTCAAATCAACCGGAGAACGCCAGGAGGACTCCTGCGGGAAGACTACTCAGAATTCCATCGAATGTATTCGCGTCTATCCTTCGAGTGTTCCGTTCGATAGAGCTTCCTCCGGAGCACAGAAATGGGAAATACTAGAATCGCCTACCACCTCATGTCTGCTTGCATTCCAGCGAGCATGGAAGTACGGAGGCAGCAATCGAAACCAGTTGGTAGAGCGTAGAAGTGCTGCAGCAGCGTCGGTGAGTGAGTTTGCGCACTAATTATCTTACTACTGATTCGGCCATTCCGACATTGTCGTTTTAGGTTGATGTCGGGATGTTTTAGTTCCCCATACAAACTTTAATCCTCTATTTTACCTTCTTCGAGATTGATTTTCGCCACAAAAGGTGTCCTTCTCCAATGTCCAGAATATCTCTATACCGAAATTAATCGAAATTGTTTCAGCGGTTTAGTCATACTCTCATACTTACTACTTTCGCATTTATAATATTACTAGCTGAGGTACCCGGCTCCGCTCAGGTCAATTTCGTTTTGATTGATTTCGGGCTGGTCAAGTTCAGCCGCGTTTGCGATGTATGCGGGAAAAATGTATGGAAAGTTATTTACGATATCACATAATAAACTTAAAGATAACAGTTTTTCTCCACTATTTAATGGATGTTATTTTACATATTAACCTTCCACTTCAATCACTCTATCTATTAAAAAAAACCGCATCAAAATCCGTTGCGTTGTTTTAAAGATTTAGGCATACATAGGGATATAGGGACAGAGAAAGCGACTTTGTTTTTATACAAGTAGTGATTATCGAAGTATCGATGGTATTGTCTCTACGGCGAACACAAAAATAACCCGAGTCGACAAAACAAATCCTACATGCACACTAAAATGACGACAATAAGTACCGCTTTTCTGGATTGTTTTGTGCCATCGGCCTCCTAATTGCGTCCTAAGGCACCTACGAAATGTAGGTTGTGCAGGAGGAGGTGCTCAGTAGGAGAGGGTCGGGGCTGAACAGAATTTCGCCTCTATAATTGGTCGTGGCTCGAGCCCTGTGGTCTATCTCTCTGTGTGCAACAGTGCAGGTGCAATCAAAACGCAGTGCACACGATAACTGACTGCACAAATTCAAGGCGTGCAACGGCTGCTTCGCTCCATCAACAGCACCTAATTGGGTTATATTGCGAAATGCTCTTCAAACTGTCTTGCATTTAATTCGATTCCCCTTAAATATGTAAATTCTCGTTTGATGTTAAGGCCCTGGTACTAGCCAAATCGCAAAGTTTGACGAGGCACCCAAAGTAAACTCCCAAAGTCTAACGATTACACGTTGAATTATTACAATATGTGATTCCTTTTCTAGTGATCAAACTATTTTTGTTAATGTATTTTTTTGTTTTTACATGCAAAATAGATTGTTTAATAGGTATTATATTATATTTCTGAACTTTTTTGACTAAATGTAATAATCTTAAAGCAAATTGAATTATTTGTTTATGCATATATTCTGTTTTCACTTAAAAAGTTCATATTACTTTCAAATTTCTAATGTGAAAAATTGACTTTTTTATCATTATTATTGTTTAAATCAATGATGGAATTCAAATGTATTTACAATACATTATTAGTATGAAGTTCTATTCGGACTTGCGTTTCACTACACATTATTACAATTGTTGAAAGGTACATTTGTATGGCGCGAGTAGTTGGCTAGTTCAAGCGCCTTAACTGCAAGTAACAATGTTAGCCTATTTTGTAGATAATTCAATGAACAGCTCGAGGTGCAGGGACTAGAGGACTTGCCTTTCGTGCGAGAGGTTATGGGCTCAAATCCTCGGCCCGGTCATGCACCACTTTCTATCTCTTTCTGAGTTGGAAAATTGCATTTCGATACGAATGCGTGCTGTACCTTGCTTCGGAACCCAAGTAAAACCGTAGGCCTCCTAGGTAGGTGGTAGTGTTACCACATTGGATAAAACTATGGTCGAAGCGGCAATGAAAAAGTGTCCGTATTTTCCATTCAGTTCAGTGTAGCGGTTCTGGTATGGCAACAAATTCCTACGGGAATGTGGTGTATAATATCATGACGGTAGTTGTGTGGTATTAGCCATACATGTCAGCTTCCATAAAAATAAATGTTTTTTTTTAAGAAATGTTAGTCCATTGATTTAGGTTTCACAGAAATAGTATTTTTTTATCATTTCCGTGGCTTCTAAAAATCTATGTAATGCTAATGAAAAAAAACAAGAAGGGTCCTGATCTTTCCAAAATTCTGGACTATAAGGGAATACAATTGTAAATCCTAACATTTGTGTAGCAGTTTAAAAAGGAAAATAACTGAAAATAATATTAGTTTATACATATAACGTAGACCGAACGTAATATATACACGGAAGCCACTGCGTTATCACCTAGACTAGAGAACTATTAAAAATTTCATCAGTTAATTATAACAACATTAAACATGACGTATCTTCGTGCAAGCGTCACGTGAGCGTTCCAAATGAGGGTGTTAACATGGTAATGATCTAATTTTCCATAAGGCAATCTTCCCAAATTGTCTAACCTGACGTTACCCCTTAAATGCGACGCTTTTACAGATGTTCTACATTAAAACTTGACACTCGAATAAATGATACCTCTCCCTAAAATCATTTCATCGCCGGCTGCATTCTCATATCTAAGAAGCGCCATCCCTCTTATAAGAAAAATAAATCAGGAATAATATCAAATTTATACACAGTATAATTACAATACTCAAGTTTTTAGGATTTTTTGTGTAAGCCAACAATTATCATGACTTTTTCTATACCAGTTTGATAAGGACGTAAGTAAAACAAAATTTAATAATATTTAAAAATAACTACAACCAATTTCGATGATCAAAAAAGTAAATATGTATCTGGCCATAAATTAAAAATAAAACTGCAAGTCTCTGGTGCTTTGTATTCTCAAATTAGATAAGTATTCATGAATGTTTTTAAAAAAAGTTTTAATACAGATTCTGAGCATCAGATATTTACCGTTATATGTTTCATATATAGCTAGACCATCAATGCACCTTTCATCTTTGGGAAATTCCAAAATAAGTAGCAGTTATTTTAAAAAGTAATAAAATATGATTTCACTTACGTCTTAATGGAACTGAATGCAATCAGGTGTTATCGCGCCCTAGAAAAGCAGGTTTTAACCATACTGCCATTTGTAACCTCAGGGCCATGCGAAGATCGCTAACTTTCTCGCAGAAAATATAATGATTGAGTGAGTGGCAGGAGCCATGGGTCCTTCTGTTAACATTCGCCAAGTTGTCCGCCCCCGGACAGGTACTCCTGCGTCAGCCATCCATCATGGCGGCGGCGAGGCGGGGGGGGGGGGGGGCGGCCAACAGCGCGCGGCATCAACGCCGCATTAGTTAGCGAGTTTCGTTTTAATTTCTACTTATACGGGGCCCCAGGGAGCTTCGGGCGCTTTGAGGTAACACGTCAGTGCTAATTTTTGTATACGGGATAGAAAGCCGATCGAAGCTGGAAGAAACATTTCCAATTCACTCCGATTTCGATTTCCCTGCATATTCCCATTTGTGTGTATTGGCGACCGCTTTTTGTGTGCACAAAATTCTACTAAGCGCGGCATATGGCGTACGCCAGGACTTCATAAGGTGCCCGACGATGCCGATGGGATTTCGAACTTTCTGGGGGCTGATGAACCATGTTTGAAGGACCCCAGATTGTAGTTTGGGGGAAAATGATCTAGAGGATCGATGGCTTCTATTTTTTTTCATGTCGACTTTTATTTTCTACGCAGGGACAGCGTTATGCAGCTCCGACGAGCATCTCCATGGTAAAGATTATAGAACACAGAGAGAAACCCTACGTCCCTTCGGAGTTAGAGGGTCTACCTTCAGGGATACCTCAGAGTCGTCGAAGAGACGCAGAGCCCGAAGTTGTATCGAGTCCAGGGAACCAAGCAGGTGCTTAGCTGAGCCGTTCCACAAATATAACACGCAAGACCTTATCTGCGCCTTGTAAAGGTGCTGGGGGTCCATTCAGGGTAAGAGTGAGTTCGAATTCGTCACTAAATATCAACCCACTCTTTTAAATGGTAATGTTTCCACACTTCTTGAACATCATTACAGTTAGATAAAAATCTGGTCTGTCCTGTAAATACGTTGGAAGTATAAATAACGGTTCCGTTATTTCAATAATAATATATTTCCCAGCTATTTTTAGGTTAACTCACTCCCGAACTCGAACTCACTCTTACCTGAATGGGCCCCCAGGTCAGGACTGAAATACTGACCAGCTTTTTTGAGGCGAGCTTGGCTTTAGCCTCGATATGGCGTCCGAAATTAAGGTAATGCGTCAGGTCGACACCAAGAATTCCTATTAGACCCCATCCGGAAACTTCTTGGGTGGATTGTATGCGAGGAAATAATATCTATGGTTTTCCTTACCTAGGCATTAATGTTTACGTATCGCTTCTCAGAATTTTTATTATTCTTCAAAACAAGCTTCCGAAATTGATATTAAATTGTAATAATAAACGGCACAATTATAATAATAAATAGAGCCAAGCAACTAATGTTTATCTTAACTAAATCAAATGCTGAATTTACGACATAATATTAACCAGAAAGCGACTTAATACACAATGAGACTGCTTGCTGAATTTGTAATTAAAAATCATTTTTAATATTAATGGCCTTTATCTATACTGTGAAAATTGAAAAAGGATGACTTTATTTATAATTATATTTTTTATTTGTACAATATTGTTGACAGCCAAGGTAATTTTACCGCCATGTAAATTTTTATAATAATGTTATATGCAGTCCAAGAAACCGAGAAACGCTGCGGAAAAAACGTTTACCGCATCAGCCGCAAAAAACACTGCAGTTGATGGCTTAAGGATGTTCCGACCCATACAATGTTTTTTTTACACAGAACGCAAAAAGTATTGCACTTTAAGGCACGAATTCGTCAAAAATATTAAATATAGCCATAGTAGTTGCAGCGAAAACATATTCACAATTTCAGGTTTAATGGTTTCGTTGTAATTGCCGATTAGAAGTTTTACACCGTTCGATGGCGCTGTTAAATAAAAATCGTATTTATTGTGAAATTGTTTTCGCTGCAAGTAATATGACTATATTAAACTTTTATTATGAATTCGTGGCTTAAAGTGCAATACTTTTTGAGTTATGTGTGCAAACAACTTTATAAGGGTCGGAACAGCCTTAAAGCAAATATCGTAAAATTATTGTGAATAGAATGGAAGCATTTTTCGTCCAAACCAAAGATCAGAGAACATTTTAAGGATCTGTTGTCCAAACACAAGTGAATTTTGTTATTAATACATGAGTAGACAGCAACTTTAAAGGGAGGTTTCTTATAATACAGAATATTTATTTAACTTAGCTTTACGTAATGCTTTCGTTAAAGTTTCGCTCGGCAGCTGGTACTAAGCTCAATGGCTTTCATGATCCGGCTGAAAAGGAAATTAATGAGTGTGATAATCGAAAACGACTTAATAGAAACTGCAACCTCGCTTGAAATATTCATTAGTCTCTGACATTTTCATTGACTTTAAAACTGCTTTAAATTATATTTTGAGATACGCAACTTATTCATGGAAATCTTGTGAAAATATACATAGATTTATTCTTTCGCATTTTTTTCATCTATTGAAAAAAAAAAACTCAAAATTAAAATCATTTATTGCCATATCACTAATCATAGTACAAATGTGTGAACAAACGGTACTTTTCAATGTATAGTTATTACATAAATGTAGGTGTGGCAATAGAGTTTCGTGTGTAGAAATAAAATACATCAGTGACAGTACACATTGCCCAACTAACAAAAAAACATTACATTATTACCTAACCTTTGTTGTAAAAATCTGTTACATTGTAGTAAGCTTTAGTTTTTAGCCAGGTTCAGATTCAGGAAGTGGTCATGGCCCATTCACCTCGTTAATGAGGACCTCAAATATTTCGGATAGATTTACAGTGAAAGATGTGTGCGGGTCAACTTGCAACGGCACATGCCAACAGAAACAATCATTTAGGATTTCTGAATACATGTCTACTTTTGACCATCTGAAGGCTGTTCCGACCCATATAAAGTTGTTTGCACACATAACGCAAAAAGTATTACACTTTAAGCCACGAATTAATAATAAAAGTTTAATATAGTCATATTACTTGCAGCGAAAACAATTTCACAATTTCAGGATTATTGATTTTGTTACAATTTATTTAAATACGATTTTTATTTAACAGCGCCATGTAACGGTGTAAAACTTCTAATCGGCAATTACAACGAAACCATTAAACCTGAAATTGTGAATATGTTTTCGCTGCAAATACTATGGCTATATTTAATATTTTAGACGAATTCGTGCCTTAAAGTGCAATACTTTTTGCGTTCTGTGTAAAAAAAACATTGTATGGGTCGGAACATCCCTAAGGTTTTTTTTTTTTTTGTAAATCTAACCAAATCAAACACTATGCCCATTGTGTGCTTTGTGCATCCTCCTCCTCACAAAGACAGTAATTTTCTTCCAAACACAGACAGTGCCAGAGCGCAACAGAACGATTTTGTGCCGTGTCCGCATTAGTCCCGTCGGGAAGTGACATCGGCTGTTCAGAGTGGGCAGTCTGAGTTCTCACCGAAATTGGCGTTTACGGCAAACCGATCGACTGGCGTTTTCTCCAAACTCCATACAAGTTTTTACTAGATATTCTGTGGTTTTACTTCTTCAAGCTGTCAAAGTCAAACGCGGACTTCCGATTTGTATGAAAACGCGGAGTGGACGTAAACGGCAACGTCGACGTATTTACGGCAACGTTGAGTAAGCTGTCAAATCAAGCTCGGACTCGCAAATGTTAGTTCGCTTAACGCCCGCTGCGCGCGCTCTTCGATTTCTCCATACAATTGAAAACGCCAGTCGATCGGTTTGCCGTAACGCCAATTTAGGTGACAACTTAGACTACCGGCTCTGTTTCTCGATCTTGTTTTTCCCGCTCTCCTTGCAGCTCCAAAGGGATTTCCCGCGGTCATAGATTTGAGAGACGCCTGCGTGGGACCACAGCAAGGGGAGGATAGATTCACCAAACAAGATTAGCGATCCATCTTATTTGTATTTAGACTTGTATTCAGCAGTCTACTTGTAGATTTGCCAGAATGTAATGATAAATAGTTGTCGTATGTTTTTTTGCAGAGACAGCAACGTAACAATTATTAGGGGATTTAATTTGTTTACTTAAACATATAGCCTAATCAATCAGAAAATATTTTTATATGTCCGAGTTGTGAAAACATGCAAAAGTGGAACTTTTGTGCGCAATAACAGAGTTGCGTGGCGCTTTCAGTCAATAAAGGTTGTTTATGTCGATTGACATTTAAACAGTAAATAAGCGCGCTCTTCTAGGTTGATAAAGAGAATTCAACGAAAACAAAAATAAAACAAACAAATTCTCGTTCAATGGCCCAAGGGCCGCGGCTTTGACACATTAGCGTCCCACTTGTGTAGCTTACCTCTTGTAATCATGAGTCAACTCGGAATAATCTAATCAGGGAAGCCGCAGAGTTACCTTTTCAGTGGCGGCACGTTGGTTCTGGTTAAAATTCAATTAAAGTTTCCTTGTGTGGTGCTTCTTTCTTAACTCTTTGCAGCAGGTTGTAAGTTCAAACTCTGTTCTGGCATGACATTTTGTCAACAACATTTGGGAGGGTTAAATGTAAAGATTTTTTTTATAAAATCGTGTAACTTTGTGTATTTTTCTATTCCATTCCACTTGTAGGATTAAAAGCTTTGCACTTACTCTTAAAACAATTCGGGATCTATTTAATCGATTACCATTATTCCATCCAGTCATAAATTTTAAACTCATCTATCTTTGCTGTTTCTTTTTTCATGCCGATTGAATTATTTTTTATTTCTTTAATATGTACACACCGCATTCTGACTTGACAAACTTTGTTTTTTTATATATAGGTATACATATATTTTCTAATAAATAAATAAATAAATATTTATACTTTGTCCTGAAAATATTGATATGGTAAACTTAAAGAAAATAGCCTCCACAACACAGGGAATCGACCTGAATGTGAAATGCATTTTTGGTAAATAAAGATTATTATGTATTATTGATTATCTTGGTGATTTGATCATACTAATAAACCTACATGCTTTCCTAGCAATACCTTGTGTTTTCTTGTTTGCACTTAGAATTGTTTGGAGAAAGATTACTTCTTTGGGTTTTCCTTTTTCAGTTCGTTAGAGAAAAGAAGATTAAAAAAGTGGAAATAATTGAGGTAATTACGCAGTTTGAGGGCTTTTGCGAAAAACGATGAGTGCATTTTTTTTCTTCGGAAACTTGTTGCTCTGATTGCAACAAGTGATATTCCATGGGGGGAGGAAACAATTCAAAAGAAATAAAAAAATATATCTATATTATAACACCATAGCCTAATAAAGGCTTTTCGTGCTCAATAAAAAAATAACCAAGGTAAATTTAAAGAAGACACGTCGCTTCCGCTCCGTGTCTAAGCCCTCAAACTGCATAATTACCATAAATGAATTCAAGTAATTTTATTCCAACTATTGAGACAACCGAATGAATGAATCTAAAAGCTCGAAGATTTTTTTACGCAGTAATTGGTTTTTAAACCAGCCAAATTCCACTATCGAACTATTGTATTTTTTCCTTTTGGAACAACATATTCGACGCGAGTTCTTTCGAGATTTAATCAAGAGTAAATACTTACAGATTTGAATTAGCAATTTAAGATTCCAACAGCTTACACTTACTGAATCTAAAAATACAACGATGTAGGACGACCAAATGTAGGACATTAATTCATTGAATGATATGCTTTTCAAACAAAACGTCCAACCATAAGTAATATGGGTTTACAGTTCAACCGTTATCTGCAAATCGTCTACAAGGGGAGCCTTTGATTGTCTAATCTTGCCACATAGATCGACGAACCTAGCACTGAGTGCGTGTTTCCAAGAGACATTTCACACGATCCAGATTGGATCATGCAATCGGTTCGCAAGTTTTATTAGGCACAAAATTAAAGCCTTTTTGTCACTGGACATGGGTGGGTCACATAACACCTAACTGCCATGCTCTTACAGCATTCCCGAAAGAGCAAGGTGCCGTGCCAGGTTCTTCATTTCATTTTATTTACATTGAATTATACATATTTCATATATTGAACAAGGGAAGCTCAAGTGGCAGTGGGCTGGTCATGTTAGCCGAAGAGACGACGACCGTTGGAGTAACCGTGTCCTACACTGGCGGCCGTGGACAGGAAAACGAAGTGTGGGAAGACCACCCGCCAGGTGGGACGACGACATCAAGTGCGTCGGCGGAAAGCAGTGGTTCCGTACCGCTGAAGCCCGGGAGAACTGGAGGAAAATTGGAGAGGCGTATGTCCAGCAGTGGACGCAAACACGCTGACTGACTGACTGAATTAGAGTTCAACGGTGAAATATTGATTCTTTCATTACATGAAGTATGAAAATTAATATATTTCGTACTCAGAATGAATTCAAAATGCGAATTAAATAACAATAAATAGTAGTTGTACACCTTTTCAACAATTATTACAAAAGGCTGGCCTAATGCCTGAGGGCATTCTCTGGATTCACCTTTGGGATGTAGAGAGAGGTACAGGGACCAGCAGATTACCACTAACTAAAACTATACTAAAGTAAATATACAATGTCCTCCATGCCAGTCGAGCTGCCCATAGTACCTAAAATACGTGTGCGTTTCCCTGCGAATTTCCATGCTAATTCGCCGCATGACAAATGCTTTAGTGCGATGGTCATAATATTTTATATACAAATACTATAGATAAACAGAATTTGATATTAACTATACGAATCACGGTTGATCGAATCATCGCATGACCAGAGGGTCCGCTGGTATCTCGGGCAAAGATTGAACCTAGCCATCCAGAGGTCCGTCTGGGTAACTTTCTGACTGAATTCCCAGGCGGCCCTTGGGCACCTTGCCACCTGGCAGCGATATATTTATTATTTATTGTAAAAATGTGTAATATTTAATTGGTTTAATTTATGAGATAATTAATAATATTTAATTTTTAATGTGGTTTAATTATGTTGATAAAAGTTCTTTTGCATGTACTGTACTAAAATAATATATTCATATGAATATAATAATTACCAATACATATCCGAGCCTAATTTACGGGGCTAATAGTCTACGGGCCGAGTGCACGAACGTACAAAAAATAAAAATCAACGTCAAAGTATGATCAAACACGTCACATTGTGTGGACAGTATGGAAGGAACTCTATGCGGATCACTAAAAGTGACGTGTTTGAAAATTGATTAACTCGGCCGTCTGTATGTGCAACCGGGGCTACGAATGACATAGTTGTGATTAAAATTTGCAAAAACTGACTTATTTAACCCCCAATTCGATTAATTTTCTACTGTTTCGTTATTAACCTAATTTTAATGCAAATTAATGACTATGATACAGTTTGAAAATGTTTTTTTTTATTCTTTACGCTTTAGTTCTTCTTTCATTAAAAAATGTAGGCATGCATTTGTCTGAATCTAAATATGGAACAATTCTCACGGAAACGCTCAAAATTCAAAGATGAATTGAAACAAAGGATTTATCAGTTATCTTTTGGCGATTCCTTTCGAATTTTCTTTTGAAGCGTTGCTTGAATCACCATAAGAAATTGGTCAAAAGAACTGCCTACGCCTAGCACCCGTCCTCTCCTGGCATACGCCCTTCCTCATCTTCTATCTCACTCTCACCCACCCTGAGGAAGCTGGAGCTCTCCGCCAATTACGTTGTTGTTGCATGATGGTGCGTAGTAAAAAAAAATAACTCGCACCGGCCAAGTGCAAGTCGGACTCGCACACGAAGGGTTCCGTACTATCGTACAAGATTTAACTCTACAACTACAACATAATAAATATACACTCTGAGAAAATTTGCATACCTATTACGGGTTAATGAGATACAGCCCTGTGACAGACGGACTGATGGACGGACAGACAGCGGAGGCTTAGTAATAGTGTTCTGTTGGCACCTTTTGGGTACGGAACGCTAAAAATAGGCCAAATTCGAGTCGGACTCGTATTACGTTAGGATTTAGAGATAACGACACCGCGTGGTGGTGAATGAGATTTTGTGTCTGGAAAGATTTAGAACTGGACATGGATGGACCATGAACTTTGCATCACACCCATAGTCATGACATTAGCCCAACCATAGATAAAAAAAGGGGGAGATATACTATCTAGCGCGCCCACTATGAGACCCGCTGTCTCCAATTTTCAAAAACTACCAACCCAACTTAAACGTACTTGCCACATGCAAACATAGTCGTAGGCGTATTGGAGGGTTAGTTTAGGTGAGAACTGACATGACGAACGTATTTTTAGAGCACATTCGCGCGCGGTGACGATGTTTCGACTGTGTGGCATACGACGCGTCGCCTGATTATCGTACAATTATACGGTCACTATGACCATACGGTGGAGACGCGATATCGACCGCGTGCCACTTCTCCTTCCTTTCTCTTCAGTGACCCCAAAACACTGTATTCCCGAAGGAATTAGGTACAAAGCCTGGACCTTCCTTTTGTAAGCACGGCTAAATTTTTGGTTACATTGAATTGGATGGAAAACACTAAAAATGTTCCGCTTCGCCTTTTCATCCAATGCGATGGTACCAACCCGGGTGGGTTGCCTGCAACCTAAAATTTTACATGGATTCCGAACCATGGAAATATTAATAATGAAATGTATTTATCCAACCGAGAAAGAGTGCACGGGGCGGGGATTTGAATCCAGACCACTGGTATGCAAAACAAGTCCTCGCGCCACTAGGCTACGAGCCGCTCATGTTTCAGGTGATGGAAGGGTGATATTGACATCGAAGGATGAGTGAGTGATTGGAACCTTGGAACCGAGTGAATGACGCGATAAACTCGCGATGAAAAGCCAGGTGGTCATGCCTATAACCGGGATAGCGGTTCCTAGCGGTGTGCCGGTACCAAGTCTAATGAATGGAAGCGAGCCTTCAGTATGGCAGAAGAGGTACGAACGAATGAAGAATACAGTCTGTAGAAATGTGTTTCCTAAAGAGAGTGTGCAGCATGAATCTACCGGACAGTTCAGCAGAGTTCAGCAGCAGTGTCAACTGAAATAAAACTGAAGTGAAGACATGCAGAGCGAATGAGTGACGAGGGAATGACGAAACATATTAACAACGGAAGTGAGTGTATTAGTCGTGCCCGGCGGCCTAGGAGAGTAAGGCCAGGACGTAGCACCCGTAATCTTAGAGCACGCATGAAAAGATGTATGACTAGAGGAAGCGTAAGAAGTATGCTGGAATCATACAGAATAGCGCTCTTGTCATCTCTGCCTACCCTTCTGTAGAAACTGGATGACATTGTCATCAAAGGAAAAATCGGTCCACAATTGACGGATAAATCGGATAAAAAAAAACATACACCCGAACATAGAAACTCCTCCTTTTATGAAGTCGGTAAAAAGGGCTAGCCGAAGAGTCTGGCGCCAGTTGCTAAAATGTTTCTTGTTATAATTTCCTGGCAAATTCCACTATATCGGGTACATAGTGCCAAATGCTATTTAATTCCAATTACTAGACCAGTCTTTTTGTAGCTGTACAACCTTTTATTTATGCCTAAATTAAAGTTATCTCTAGCCAAACAGGTTTATATTAGAAGATCATATTATCTATCGAAACCGAATGGTGGTTGAGTCAACTAAAACTGTGCTGTTGGAATAAGATAACATTTTACCAAAATATAGTTGACGTCTTTTTTCTCAGTGTAGGTGTGGCGGTAAACATTACTGACTGAATGTACTTTTTCTATTATGTTACCATAGCAGGATGTAGCCGAATTATAATTATAGCCCTGAAATAATGATAACAGTTCGTGCGTTTCTAATAAGTTGTACAACATAAATATTTTTTATTGGAAGCCCTAATTTTGATTTGCCTAATTTAGTCGCTGCCGCACTTGCACTTTGGCGAATTTTCACGGGCCCCATCGCAAGCGCTTCTAGATGAATAAATTGACTATCTCAGTGCGGCAGCGTGCATAAACGAAGAATCAACAGCTTCATAGGAACCATAGTATGTATAAATGGTAGGGCTTTAAGAAACCTTTAAGAACTAATCAGAGATTTTTCACTCCAGCGTAATAGTAATGAGAAAAAGTTTACCATAAATGATTGAATTTTAACTGTTGGAAATATTTTTTTGGTGCACTAAACTTGATAATGTCATATAATTGAGGTTAAAAACACATGGAATGCCTGAACATATAGTTCATTTGATCTTTCAGGTGACATTAACTCTAATTGGTGTATAATTTAATTCTTGTTCTGTATAAATCGTGTCATGTGAGGCTATATTATTAATTGAAATGGCCTAATTGTATATCGAGCATTCAAAACTTAAATCAATATTAAAAATTACTTTCTAAGTAAAACGTCGTATCAGGTACCCATTGATTTTCACCGACACAATCTACCATCTCACATATCCAGATAAATATACCTGTTTGAGGGCTGGTGGAAATTGTGAAATGCATAAATGTAACTTTTGGCGTAAATTCAATAGATGGGAGAAATTATCTATTTATTATTAAAGTTGATAAATAAATGATATTACCTGATCCATTCATAATCCAACATCAATGTTCTATACTTTTTTTTGTAAATTGGTTTTTGTGGCTTATTAAAGAATTTTCAATCAATCAATATTTACAACAAAAACCACATATTTATTTTAGTGTTCTATACATGCAACCAGGCATACTATCCAATCAACGTCAGTTTGTCCGTCAGCTCACCTCGAGAAAACAGGTAAAAATGATACTTTTATAGAGTATTTATCATTATGTTTTAAATACATGAGATACAATAAAAAAAAAATATACAGATTTATAAATCAAATAGTTTTTTGCGGAGTCTATTTACACACTAAGCCCCGGTTGCACGAAGAGACGGCCGAGTTAATCAATGTTCAAATTCGTCACTTTTAGTGAACCGCATAGAGTTCCTTTCATAATGTCAACACAAAGTGACGTGTTTGATCAGACGTTGACGTTGATTTTGATTTTTTGTCCTTTCGTGCACTCGGCCCTAAGTCAAAAACCTTCTGAGCATCTTTTGACCATCTCGATCGAACGTATCGTGCCGCGCGATTGGTGAATGCAGGCTGGTAGTGACTGGGCAGGTACGTCTCTTCTTTTAAGAGGATAATGAAGTGATCGAGTTCCATACGTTTCTATTTCCTCAGTCAAATTAAGAAATATTTTTCTGAAATGTTGTACAGTAAGTAAATGAACTGAGAGCTACGCCTGTACATTTATTTTTTTATTAGAATTATTATTAGTAACGTGAAAATTGAAAAAACTAACATTAAATTAATTAAATTATCATATGAGCATTTATCGTGTGTGGAGATACTTTAAGTAATCTTCCCATTCGATTATTTTCTGCAAAACGATATATTACATTTATGAATGACAAAAAAATACAACCACTCTGTACCGGAATTAAAAAAAATGCTTTCATCGCTACCAAATGGTTGCTCTGATAACACATAATTTTAGAGTCTACTGAATCTGTCCTGATGGAAATAGATAAAATTCTACCAAAATATAGTTGAAGTCTTTTTCTCAGTGAAGTACAAATCAATTGAAGTAGTTATAGAGATACTTAATTATTTTTACAATATTGTATTTAATTGAATAAAAGTCGCAAATATATATATTTCAATACCTAATATGTAGAAAACTGGGGGACTGCCGCAGAGGCGAATAGGATATTTGTATTACAAACGAGCCCTGCGAGCTATATTAGGAATGAAAGCGAGGGACTCATGCCGTGAAGTGTTTAGGGAATTAAATATAATGTCATTGCCAAGTGCTTACGTCTACCATAATTTATTGTACGCTAGAAAACATATTCAGGAAACACCACTGAACCGTGATGTGCATCCACATAACACACGTTATAAAGAAAATGTTAAGGTTATATAATAAGCTGCCTGAAACGGTGGGAGCAATGGATGAAAATGAATATAAAACCAAGATTAAATCAATAGTTATTTCTAAAAGCTACTACACAGTAAATTACGCCTTGAGCGATAAGAGCCTGACAATCTGATTGCATTCGATATTTACTATTTTCAATATTGACTATAGACTTTTAGAATACGTATGACTTCACCGTCATTACTGACGATGCCTTCTTAGAGTAGATTTTACTCACTATTCTCATTATATTCTTAGTTTAACTCTATGACAAAGCCACTTTACAGCCGATTGTTATAGTTACTATAGTTAATTATTTAAGTTATGTTCGAGTTATATTTTTTGACAATGCTAATATTGAAAATTTTACTGAAATTTTAAATGTTATTTGTATTTGTGTATTGACCGGAATTTTATATATTTTGATATTTTACTCCAATGAATTCAGTTAACTTGCATTGTTTTTATTATGATTTTAATCTAGATCCTGAATTGTTTACTTTGATAATTTATTTAACAATTTTGAATTCTATCGATTTTATACTATTCTTATCGTGATTTTATTATGTACCTTTTTTGACGTGTCTAAGTGTATGATTGTATACCAAAAAGACCTAATAAAATGAAATGAAAATGAAATGAAATGAAAACAAACTTGACTTGCTTCTACATTCAAATGGATGAGTTAATATTTTATAATTCCAATAAGCATATATTGTTTGTTATGTCGGTAATTGGATTTAAATCGATAAGAACATTTAGTGAATCTAACGCATATATGTAAAAATACTAGAAGAATAGCATAACAATATAGTTTTATTTGTGAGCATTTATGCTTTAATATGTTAACTATGTCGCACTGAGGCTGAATATTTATCGGTTAAATATTAATTAAGTGATTGCAGTCAAAGTTTGACTATTAATATATCCGTGAGGAGCATGCTTCACGGAACTAGTAAAATATCCTTATTTATTTTGGAATAACGAAATTTAAAAAACGAACAATTTCTGAGTTAAGCCTATCGAAATTATAGTAATGGTGTCATTTTTAAATTTGTGTTTTAATTCACAAATCTTAAAAATGGAATTAACGTTTCACGCCTATTCTATTTTTTTACAATTCGTCGTATTTTACGTGACAATTACATGATCATTTAGATAGGTCAATTTCGAGTCCCTATTTCCGTACAGCTGAAAATTAGTTTTGAAATGCCCTCGAGTGCAACAAAGTCAATAAATAAGTTAAATCGACTCACCGGAACTGCAACGGGACACTCGGAACACTACCGGAAAAGTTCTACCGAAAACTGTGGAAATACGATCACAACTCCAAAGGGTTAGGGTGTACGGGGGCCTTTCCAGCGACCTGTTGCTCCCAGTCGCCTCAGCCCGCTACACTGAAATGAAGGCTTCGCGGGTAAGCCGACCGTTATATAGGGTTGGGTGTGGTGCGTGATTCTCTACACACACATGTAGACTTCTACGCCCACCCTACTGGAGGGTTGGATGCATAGGAAGTGCAATTCCACAGTGTTCCTGGATGAGTTGACTAATTTAGGAGTGGGACACTGATACAGTTTCAGTTTCAGTTTCTTTATTTCCTCCATTAGATGTATATAACACACTCGGATTCGTCTTTTTTTTACCTGTAGGTTCGATTACTTCTGGCGAAGAAGAGCCGACAAGAAACTTCGTCAGGTTGGTCATTGTATTATTATTTTTTCCATTGATACTTACAAACTAGTTTACAGTGATTGATTGATTACTATTGCTCACAAAGAACATTATTATAAGAACATTACATAAATTGGTGAGGAGCAAACTCTTGACTACGATAATGACATCTTATTCTAAATTAATAGGAATTATGATCTAAATTATTCAGGTGTAAAAAGACATCGTAATGTTTTATTCATATTTTTTGTTCATACAAAAGGATTTAAATAGTTTCGGTAGGATGTTCGACCTAATGTATCTGTATGTGTTGGTGTAGGTGTCAGAGTGTTGGTGTAGGTGTCAAAGTGTTTGTGTTGTGACGACACCGTAGTCCGTGTAGTGTGGGCGGCAGACTGTGATGTCAGGGGATTTTTTCGAGCTTTGTGCAAGTATAATTGTATGAGCTTGAATATTGCTCAATGGTGTTGATTGTGGCCGATTGATTTTACTCATTGCCCGGGACCGAAATATTTTTCTAAATTAAAATTGAATGTAATTTGAATAATAAAAGAAAGCTACTGATCAGTGCTGAAAGAATGGTTATCATCCCGCAATTTTAATAAAGTTTTAATTAATAATAATAATAATATTCTTTAATGCAATTCATACAAAGTACAAAGCAAAGGCGGATTTATTGCCTAAGACAATTTCTAACAATCAACCCTATCATAGGGAAATTTTACAGCTTAGGGTAAGCAAAGAAAAACAACGCTTATAACTAATTAATACAGAACAATGTAGATTAAAACTTAACTAAAACTAAGCATAGCATACTACATTTAACGAAATGTACAATAAAAAAAATACAGTCTATTACTAACATAAACATAAACATATCTATATATACATAAATATATATTATATACATAAATAAATAAAACATACATAAATAAATACTACATGATACATAATTAATACATATACATCTACTTACTATAAAAATATATTTTTTTTCTTACATGACAACTGAACTGAAAACTCACTACTGCGTCAAATAAAATTATTTCAGTCTATTCTTAAAGGTTGGAAAAGATTGTGAATATAAAAAGGCAACTCATTCCACAAGCGAGCTGCATGGATCGTGAAGGAGTCGGTGTAACAGGTGGAACTATGAGATGGAATGAGAAAAAGTTGTGTGTCCGAGGATCTGAGTGAAAGGCCATGAGAGGACAGGAACTGAAATCTATCTTTGAGATATGGAGGAGCAAGCGGGTTGTTGAGTACAAAATATAGAATATAGAAATTATATGGATATTACGGCGACTACGGATGCTTACCCATTGAAGTTTATCTCTATAGGCTGTAATGTGGTCGTATTTACGTAGCCCAAAAATAAAACGTATGCCATAATTAAGCAGGCGATCAAGTTTGTTTAGTAATTCCTCATATTCATATATATTATATATTGAATATAATATATTTTAAAATTCCCTATTTCTAAGTATTACAGTAATATTGGTGAAATGAGCTTTTATATGAAGTATTGAGTAGACGTAATTTTAGGTTTCCGTTTCCAGTTAAAAAATAAGAATATTTTTAAAGGTATGTCAGTTTATTTTTCGTCAGGGGATAAAATTTACAATTGCATGTAGGCCCAAGCAAAACTTTAGCTGTTTTTCTGTGTATAACAATGTCGAATACTTTTAACTGTGTGGTTACACTGTGCAGTTTTTATTTTACCGTGGTCATGAAATTGATAATTTTATGTGTTATTTATTTATTTTGTATACTCATAATACTTTTTGTTTACGGATGTATAGTGTAAAATCTTACTTCTTTCCGACGTTTTGTATGCTCAAAACCAAAATATATTAACTCTTAATTAATTTGATAGCTAAGAACCATTTAGGTAATCCCGCAAGTACATTTTATTATCAAAATTGGCTAAACCTTTTAGGAGGATACGAATTACGAAAACAAGCATCTATTATATAGATTTTCCCTATAGGTTGACATAATACTTATTTTGTACAGATATACAGTAAAAGTTAAGTGGCGCAACCGGTTCAACGTGTTAAAAAAACCATTCAAGTTAGATTTATTGTAGGAATCCAAAAGCCCGAAGTAATGTAATATTGCGTCGAGTTGCGCGAGTCGGCTCCGCTGGTTCACAGGACGCGGCGCTTCAGGTTTCACTTTCAGGAGTCCACGATATTGTCGAAACAGATCGCGCTGCAGCCTTCCTGAAAGGGGTTGATTCCGCCCTCGGGTCTTAACTTGATTTATTGACACATAGAACCCAGAATGGTTCTAAGCTGGGTGATCTTTTTTTTAAGTAAGTTAAGTAAGAGTACATCTGTTTATATAGTTTATGAATGTATGTCTATGTTATTTATATCACTAGCAGCTTGAAGCTAATGAGTGAATTTTTTTTTTCCGGAGTGCACTTGTTTTTATTAGGTATATTTTGTTTTATTGGTTTTTATTGGCTAATTTCAAATGTATTACTAATTTTACCTATCATTCACATTAAACGTTTATTTTAATTTGAGTTCTTGATTAATTGTTATTTGGTTATATTTTTGGTCTAGTCGGTGTTTTAATCCATCTACAGTTTCAGTACTAATGACCTCTTCCGGCAGCTTGTTCCATGTACATTATCTAATATGTTTAATTTTGTTAATGTATTTTAATTTGATTTACTTTAATATACACATTTCTATTTTTAGGTTAATTGATTCGTTAATTATTTTTTTACATTATTTTTTCCCGCCGCGCTGCACCTCTCCTACATCTTTAAAGTTGAATGTTAGAGATTGCCGAAATAGAGAAATAAAGTATTTTTCACTTTTATTTCATGTGTGATTTTTTTAAAGACAAATGTTTGAGACCGAGCGAGCACAGGGTTACAGGTTACAGCTAACTAGCACCCGCACCGCCCACTTAAAAGACAAGAAGACAAAACGCTATAAGACAAAATATTAGTACGTTTAGTCGCGAATGCGAGCTGTTTCATGGCTCGGAATCTATGTAAAATCGGCCAAGTGCGAGTCGGACTCGCACACGAATGGTTCCGTATCATCCAATCACGTTATTTGTATGTATGGGCCCGCTTTAATTTATATTTTCAAATTTTACCTATTTGTTGTTATAGCGAATAAATAAATACACACTTGCAATATTGCGGTTCATGAGATACAGCGCTGTGACAGACGGACGGACGGACGGACGGAAGGACGGATGGACGGGCGGACCGTCGGACGGTAGGACGGACAGCGGAGGCTTAGTAATACGATTCCGTTGGCAACTTTGGGTACGGAACCCTAAAAATGGTAGGTCTCCTTCCCCTACTAGGTGTTTGGGTTACACCCGCCTGGGTTGGTACCAAAGTTGGTCGGAATTGGCAGTTTATAAGGAAACCCGGTCGTTCATATTATCCATCCAGTTGAACACAGCCATGCCATGCGCCTCAAAACGAGTTCTTTTATTCCGGGAGGTCACGATATTTTTGGTCACGGTAAGGTAAATGGTTGAATCTGGGTTCACATGTTAGAGACCAACACTCTGATGCTAAATATGTCGGTCTGCCTGTGCCAAGTGGTTGCGTTATCTAGATTGGATATATAAAATATATGTTGGTATGTACCTGCTGATGAATATACTGATTGTCTAGAAACATTGATACCTACCTATTAATTATGCAACAATAAACAGTCGGTTTTTTAATTAAATACTTAAATATACCTAAAGTTATATCTGTAACCTAAATCGCCTATAACTACGAAATGCAACCAAAATTTTGTTCAGTTTTGGTATTGCTAAGCAAGTATGTACTGATACTTTCATGCTTCGTTATTTGCAGCCATTTACCTTATCATATTTATTTTTTATCACCATAACTACTTTTTCAGGCGCCTTATCTAGGTAACGCAACCACTTGGTACAGGCAGACTGACACATTTAGCTTCAGAGGGTTGGTCTTTATCCTGTGATCCCAGTTTCAGCCATTTACGTTATCGTTACCATTTTTGTCGCCACCTCCTAGTCTATTTCGGGAATGCGTCGTTTCGGCACTTAAAAAGAATACTATTAGACCCACTTAATTTCTTCCCGTGCATGCCGTAAGAGGGATTCGTCTTCCGTGGTTCGGATCGCATGTTAAACTGTAGGTCCCCTTCCTTACTTAATCTCATCACACCGTCACATTGAATGAACGATCGTCGAAGCGGCAATGAAAATTGTCCGTATTTTCCAGTTTAATGTAGCTGTGCAATAGCGGTCCTGGGCACGGCAGCTAGTCTCATAGATGTTGTTGAGCTAATATCATGACAGTATTTTGGTATCAGCCATCCATGTCGAGTCACATATAAAAAAAAAGACAGACCTATCATGCGCGCGTAGCAGTACATCCTATTTCTATGAAAAAAACCCGATGGTAATCCATTACAGCTGGTAACACCAAAAAAATAAGATATTTCTTAGGCTGGAGTGCACAATCTCTGACTAGTGATAAATAAAAATAAATCCGTTTGTTATTTTTAGGGTTCCGTACCCAAAGGGTGCCAACGGAATCGTATTACTAAGCCTCCGCTGTCCGTCCGTCCGTCAGTCCGTCCGTCTGTCACAGGGCTGTATCTCAGTAACCGTAACAGATAGACAGCTAATATTTTCACAGAGTATGTATTTATATTGTCGCTCTATAACAACAAATAGGTAAGATTAAAAAATAATCAAAATTAAAACATGACAAACCATACAAAACACATGATTGTTTTGTATTAAATCTTTTACGATGGTACGGAACCCTTCATGTGCGAGTCCGACTCGTACTTGGCCGGTTTTTTTTAAGTTATTAAATAATCTAACCGTTACAAACTCTTTGCAATCCAGCTAATTTCCAACATAATATACGTGAGGATTTAAGCCTCGCGTGGATATTAAAATCACAACAGTAACTTCCTCAGATTATTTTAAGTAGTTTCCATTATTAGGGTTCCGTACCCAAAGGATGAAAACGGAACCCTATTACTAAGCCTCCGCTGTCCGTCCGTCCGTCCGTCCGTCCGTCCGTCCGTCCGTCCGTCCGTCCGTCCGTCCGTCCGTCCGTCCGTCCGTCCGTCCGTCCGTCCGTCCGTCTGTCACAGGGCTGTATCTCATGAACCGTAATAGGTAGGCAGCTGAAATTTTCACAGAGTGTATATTTATTTTGCCGCTATAACAACAAATAGATAGAATTTTAAAATAATAAAAAATAAAGGGGGCCCCAATACAAAAAACATGATTTATTTGTGTTGAAATTTGTAAGATGGTACGGAACCCTTCGTGTGCGAGTCCGACTCGCACTTGGCCGGTTTTTTCTATCGGACTGATTTCAGTAATATTACAAGACGATTGTCTTGTAATGGTCACCCATAAAAAATAAAATGAAAATTAACATTGACCTTTTCAAATACTCAGGATAATTTTTAAAAGTATCAAATTCGAGTTCACTTTTTCCACCCGATGACCAACAGAAAATGTAACTAGGTTTATTACAATATGACTGAGTGTGTTCAGTGAAATTAAAATAAAATGTTCTAAGAAATGTAGATGATTGACAATAAACTGTGAAATTACAATTTCGCTTGTGATAATATAACAAAATATTGCTTTGACAATCAATTCGACATAAATGTACCTCTCACTATTGCAATATATTTTTTATAATAAAAGAATAATTATTTAAACAATGAATGAATTCATTTGAAGTAAATCCTTTTTGAAAATGTAGAGACAGACCCCAGTAAATTAGACTGCAGAGAGGGTAATCTTAATTAAAGGAAGAAAAAAACGGATTTCTTCTATTCTGTTCCTTTAATTACAAGCTCAATTTGTGCGAATTACCAGGAGTGAACGATGGTGCTGGGCGCATAGCCGTGGTACGAAGAGTAGGCCAGCGGCGCGGGGTAAGTCAGCGGGGCGGAGTAAGTCAGCGGGGCGGAGTAAGTCAGCGGGGCGGAGTAGAGCGACGCGTGCGCGAGCGGCAGGGCTGCCACCGAGCGCTTCTTCAGAAGGTGGATTCCGGTGCCGTCGTATGCCTTCGCCGCGTAGTGCTGCGCCCGGGCGACGTTCACGTCGAGAGTGTCTAGCGGGCGGCCGTCCGCGCCCAGGATGCCGGCCGGCTGGCCCGGAGCCAGCGACAGCGGGCCGGGGTACGTCAGCGGGCCGGGGTACGTCAGCGGGGCGGGGTACGTCAGCGGGGCGGAGTACGTCAGCGGGGCGCCGACGTAGCCGGTTGTCAGAAGCGCCGGCTTGGCGGCGACCAGCGCCACAGAGCAGAACAACACCACCAGCTTGAACATCTTGGTCTGTGTCGAGTACTGAGGGTGAAGATAGACTGGTGCTTAGTGAAGTCGCCGGTGAGGTTTTTATAGTGCAGGAGGGCTTCGGATCCTTTGTGTCGAAGCGAGTTGGAGGACAGGTGGCTGTGGTTTCATCTGTAGATAGGAAATGAAGTTTTCTAACTGAAATTGTATGTCTTGTAGAACTTCTTACATCTACCTGTTGTGAAATTAATGCTTTCAACCTTTGCCAACGTTTCACTTGTGATAACAATCGTAACCGAGACTTTGACGCTATCCAATTATATTATTTCAATTTTGTTTTTTTGTAACGTGGGTGGGGCTCTAGTACTTAGCTCCTTAAATTACAAAAAGCTTACCATTTTCCGCGTAATTATAATAGTAACTAATAAACTGTACACTTAATCTTACTACACGTAAATACTACTCAAAAAACAGGATTATTGGAATCACTTCCACAGAACTGGGAATCTCTCTATGGCTTGGTATCGCTTGCACTTCGATTTTGATTGTACCAACAACATCCATAAATTCTAACAATAATTTACGTTGTTTAAATGTAACATAACCACCTAAGGATGAATATTAATTAAATTCTACAATTCCTATACGAATGTCATTTATAACATCAATTGTGAGAACCAACTCCGTAATATCTTTGGATATTAACACCGAGACATACGAGAACAGCCGATCAACTTAACATCATCGGCTTTACCCCCGAAGGCCGCCCTGTGCGCGCGCTCTACTCGTTGATCTTTAGCGTTCTTTAGCCTCTCGTTGTTTTGTCAAGTATCAGCAGTCAGCTGCCGGTCTATCTCTGTACTTACATACGCCTACACTGTACTTGCAACGCGCTCTTCCGCATTGCAACCGTTAGCTGCCGTTAGCCACGCCCGTCAGATGAACAATGACATTTAAGCCAAAATTTACCATCCCAAGCAATATCACACATTCATACCTTCACGCCTCTTTCCCGGAGGGGTAGGCAGAGATGATAGAGCGCCATACCGTACGATCACAACACACATATTTCGCACATTTTCGTACATTCTCTACGATGACGGGTGCTACGTACCCGACGTTTACAAAGAATTACATCGATTTTGTTGTTGTAAGTTCTCATAGGCCACCCGCAGTGCGATTACGAAGCGCGACATGAGGTGTAGGTGCTGCACCTACCCCAAATTGACAGCAAACGGACGGCTTTCGATTACAAAATATGTCAGTTTTGGATATTAACCGCACTTAATTTCGCACTTCGTAATCGCACTGCGGTTACTTCCATATCGTTATCGCAATTTAGCTGTTTAATACAACCAACCTCCCCCGTTTCGTGCTTCGTAATCGCACTGCCGGGCACGAAACTTCAGCTCACTTCTGCTCTGTAAATTTATTTCGTCCTTCTTTCGTCACCCATTCGTATCATATGTCCAAACCATGTTAGCAATCCTTTTTCGATATTCGGCATAACATAATAACAACATAATGTTTCCGTTCGATTAACTCCGCATACTTTCCTCAAGAAACGCATTTCTACTGTGTTGATTCTACATTAGTGCGTCTTCTGCCATACCCAAGCTATATAAATGATTGAATTTGAAGAAAATGTTGGTAGCGATCGTGTAAATCTAAAATTGGGGTGTTTTGTCATTAGTTAACAAAAATACGAGACGCTAAGTGTACAACGAACTAATTGACCTAGACGAAAGTCAATCATTAAATGATTGATGATGGCTAAATGATCACTTTTGGACAAACATTACCACTTTACCGATCCAACCTCTTGACCGGTAGCTTAATCGATTAGTTTAAAAAAGGGCACCAAATTCATAGAAGATAAGTGAGTTTGTCGATAGCTTGAAAACTGCTGGATTTTGAAGAATATATGTCGTGGCAAGGTTTGTATTATTTTTAATTTATTAAGTTGTTCTTTATTGGTGTGAGTGCGTACTAGTAAGTGAAAATCACGTAATTTGAAATGTTGTTGTAGTTATTTAATAAATACGTCATTAAAGTGTAATATCACCCACAAAAACTTTACACAGTAGTCCTTTTTAAAGTGCAAATTAATAGATAGATAACACATGATCTCGATCATTATTAAAATAATCTCTCGAGATAAGAGATAAAGATAAGAATCTTTAAATAATTTTGAAAAAGGAAATTAGTTCAAACCCAAAGTTCACTAATCACATGAAATTGATCATAAATAAAGCAATGTGATTATTTCAGAGAAATGAATTCTGTGAATTTCGTTTTTACGAGTTGAAAACGTAACACAATTCCCAAGTGTCCTTGCTTTACAGTCGATTGACAACCCTGACACTTGACATCCCTCAATGTTGATCACGTTTAGAATCCAGTATCAGGTATTTTCTTGAGCACACCTATATTGAACTAGATGGAAACTCGGAGAAATTATCATTGCCTCTTCGTCCTGCTATATATTCATCCAATGGGATGGTACCAACCCGGGCGGGCATAACCCTTAGTAATGGTGAGGAACCTATAGTTTTACATGAATTCCGAACCAAGGAGCATCTCGCATGCGTAACGAAATGCACTCATTCAACTCACAAAGAGTAAAAAAGTGATACATGAACGGGGCGAGGATTTGAACCCAGACCTCTGGGATGGAAAGGCAAGTCCACTCGCCCCTGAGCTACAAGACACACTCTTGGGATCAGTAGACCCAATTCTCTTATGGGGGAGGGCACAATCTCTGGTTATTATTAAAGTTATTTTAAATCGGTCTCCCTTCTTTTTCAGGTTAATAATAAGGAGGGAAATATTGTAATTTTAAGATTATCACCGATCAGAGATAGTGCATTCGATCTTTATAGTATGAATTTGTGCCGTTCAAGAGATCGAATCGATTAAAATAAACCAAGTGGAGAAAACCGACCAAGTGCGAGTCGGACTCGCACACGAAGGTTTCCGTACAATTTTACAAGATTCGACCAAAAAACACGCTTCTTGTATAGTGGCACCCTTATTTTTTTTTATTTTAATGTTTACAGAAGTACACACTCATTGGAAATTTTAGCTGTCTACCTATTACGGTTCATGAGATACAGCCCTGTGACAGACGGACGGACAGACGGACGGACAGCGGGGGCTTAGTAATAGGGCTCCGCTTGGCGACCTTTAAGTACGGAACCCTAAAAAGTATATTTGTCCAAGAGTGCCATACTTCTATCTTATGTACAGTAATATCTATAATATTTTTAATCATATGCTTCTTGAATCCTTCCGTCTTAATGTAGTCATGCCTTGATTTGGGACCCACAAGTTCACTGATCCACAAAATTACACCTAATTTACAAAACATAACTTGTTTATGTAGCATCTCGATTTAGATGTGTCGTCGTTATCCGTTCCTGCCTTACCTGCTTGTAAACATGTTTTGGAAATGTTGAAAGACAATGAAAATGGTTTAACTAATTGCTACAGGGAAATTTTCTCGTTATGCGTCGGTTTACAATATTGTGCTTCTGTGCACGATTGATATATTTCGTGGATTTGGTTGACTAGCAATAGATATATAGATATGAATAGTGCATCGCTTTAAAGTCCTTGCTTGCGGTGTCGCTGGGTTCGGGTCTCCTCTTTCCCTAAAATATGATTGAGAGAAATCATCGACATAGATTATATCGATGAGAGAAATGATGGCTGCGCCCGGCGTGATGCTCGTGAACGAATGCTACTTCTCGGGACTGGCTTGCGCAACATATTAGATGGCCGGCATGGTATTTACAAATAAACTGATCTTTCTCATGAACGGTTGCATACCACATGAATTGTTGATTGTCGTCAATTCATATTAATTTAGTGTTTTTACCTGTGATTGTATGCAGTGGCAAATACTTAACTTTAGAAATTTAAAAAAATCCAGAGATTTCTTGTCAGTTCTTATTTGCTGGGATTGTTGAATTGGCTAATGATAAAATATTGCAAATCCGTGTGCAGTGTCCTGTCTATGGATGATGAATAAAAAATTAAATTCACATAAAGCTGAAAATTTCTTTATTTCTTGAAATGAACATAGAAAATCTTGTCGTAATTCATTCAACATTCGCTTTGGATGAATTTCTTATTTCGTCGAATGTATTATCCTTCATGAGAGTAATGGTTGTGAAGGAGCTGATAGCAAACATTAAAAAAAATCGTCGCTCCCTATATTGACTTTATGTCGACACCAAAACCTAAATCATTCTAAAATATTTAAGTAGCAATATTTGTTCATATCGGAAAACGAATGTGGCCAAATGCCGCTCAGGATGAAAATACTAAGACAAAACATTTCTTCAACGCAATAAATATTTAAAAATAATATGTGTGAATAAAAAAAGACTGCCACGATCAAAAGTGACAAAAAACCCGAAAACATATTTTATGTGTAGTTTGGGAAAAAAGACGACCGAAATCCATTACTCATTTTAAAATGTTGGGGGGCAAATATTTGTTTCGGTAACATGGTATGAAGAAGCACCTGGCCGTAGCATGGTTTTCCCAGCCCCGAGAAAGTTCGAAAGTCCAAATGCGTGGTCGCCGAAATTTGATTTTTTCCGTTATATTGCTTAGAATGTTGTTCGTTCATTTGTTTATTTTGCGAGTTGTTTATGAGCGCGTTTCGGTGGGACAAATAAAAAATGTGTTTCGTTTTTAGGAAATACCTAACTTCTTAAGTCCTCAAGAACCTAAGCTCCCTATGTTCTTAGCCCAATTTGATGTTTGATTTTAAAAAACTAGAGCTTCGCTTCTATTTGGTATACCTGGCTAAAGAGTAGTCAATGCGAGATGGAGGTGCAGGGAGAATGAATGCGTACCCTGAACTCTACGATAGAGCGGAAATTGATTAGGTGAAGGGGAGTTAGAACTAGAGAGCGAGAGCGCAGTGGAATACTTGATGGAATTAACTCGGGAAGCTGACATGAACGGCACCGAATAGAATGGCAGTTAGCCCCACAGAGCGCTGGGCAAAGAGTGAAAGAAATAAATAAATGGTCTATTTACCTTCTTTTTAACTAATCAAGGTATTTGGCTAAATCCATGGAAATAACTTATTACAAAATTAATATAATAACTTAATATTTTAAAAAAGCTTAGAAGTAAACGTCAGTCACATACATATACACATAAAATAATAACAGGTAAATCGGTTCTCAATTCGACTGTATTTTTTTACGTTTGTTACCTCAGAACTTTCGCCTGGGTATTCCGATTTTGATGATTATTTTTTTATTTAAAAGCTGGTGCTTTCCGTGTGATCCTATTTCAATCTCCCCATTGTTATTTTTTGAGTCGGTGTCAGCCGAGGTGGTCAAGGTTCTCTTGACTGGCGCAGCGCGTGCCCACCTGACGCCGATTCAAAAAATAATAAAAATAAATCGTAACTACAATAATGGCTTTTATCTTTTTACTTTTTAGTGCATTTTAATTTGTTTTATTTTAACTTTTTCTTTGAAGTCGTTTTTTTTTTAACATTTTTGTTTTATAAAGCTGCGTTTGCCTTCGAAAGCAGTTTCACTTTATTTTGTAAATGTAAAGTTAATAAGTGATGATGGTAAGTTTATTATAAGATTTTGGCATTTTATAATACGTTTAATTAAGATAATATAGGACTTTAAACGCATTTTTATTTTAACTCTTGTATTTGAACAAGATAAAACATGGCCGATTCTCATTACCCATATTTAATTGATAATATGTCGTTAAATGACTCGCCTTAAAAACTATCAAAAGATAAAATTGTACAAAGGAGCCTTCCAATTGCTGAGGTTAAAGATGTTTTACTGGAAGCGTATAGAATCTCATAAAGCAATTGGGAAGAAAGACGTTCGGCACTCCAAGCGTCTTCATATTTGTCTGTACATTAGGCCGCAGACACGCACGGTCAATTTCTTCGGTAATGACGGGGGCGGAGGGTGTGGGGGCGGGGAGGAAGGGAGGCGGAGGGGCGGATTAGATCTCCGCTGACTCGTGCAATGTGCGGAGTGTGAGGCTTTACCGACGGTAGAGTCACCTGTCCCTGAAATATCAACTCGAGCGGAAACATTATTTGTTAATAAACATTTCGTCCCAAAATTGCTGCAATGTTTTTACGATTATCTTGAAACGGGCCCTTTTCACCTACTGCTGATTAGCTTAATCTCCACATTTTAGGGGCCTTTCTTAACAGCTTGCAATCAATACCAGTACAATATAGTCAGAACTTTAGTAATAAAGGTCCTTAAGTGTCGATTTAAAACTAGCACTTGGTGAAAACCAGACTAAATAAATATACTTTTTCGTGTTAAGCAAGTAGATCGCTTTTTTAACGAATGTGATAATATAGAATCGACTGTGAAGCAAGGTCACGTAAATTAAAGAAAGAAAGCTGTAAAAAGAACTGCTTTATGAATATACTGCAAGGCTGGGTCTCTGAACCAGCAATTCGCACGGTCCCGTGTTCATAAAGTAGTTATTTTTACATCCCTCCTTATTTAATGAATGTGTCCTGCTTCACGGTCCACATTTAAAAAAATAGTTAAAAAACGCAGTATGCATAAAAATACTAACTGTTATCAACGTTGCAGACGTTATTCTTTGGTTTGTATTATCGTGACGACTTTAATTTACTGGATTTAACAAATAGCTTGTTGTTTTTTCGTCGGTACCATGAAGACATTTGAGAAGACATAGATATTCATTTTCTTCTAGAACTGATATAAATAGAGTTCACGGAATCTGTTTACGAAAAAGTATTCACGGATCTTTGCAGGATCAATTTTAAACTACATTAGTTTACAGGATATTAGAACGGCTACTACAGAAATTACGGAATAATCGTCATGTTTTTTCAAGACACAAAATATTTTTTTTTTCTCTAAAATTTTGTTAGATAGTTAGTTAGCGAGATATTAATTGATTTTAAATTATGTTACCGTATAGTGTAATTTGACGCGACGTTGTAACCGTGCACAAGAAAGGCACCTAGATCCAACGTGGCGTGTCAGGACAATGCCATGACAGTAGGTGTGACATTAGCTATCCATATCCAAGTAAATACCCCATGCAACGTTCCCACGTTCTTAAGGAAAATTAGATTATTTTTACACTAAGTAATTTGTTTATCTTTTTATGGAAAGTCTAACTTTTTATTTACAGGATATACAGAAAAAAGTTATGGAACTTTTTTGATTATTTCAATCCCATTAATAATTTCCCAAATTTTGCTGTAGTGGTCGTTGCAACAACCTGTATATTTATATACTCGGATGAAATGGAGTACCGTCTCCACGAAGATACGTGGGGGACGCATCATAAAGTCTAAAAAGCAAAGGCCCAAAATCCATACCGTCCAAAACACTTGTTAATACGTATATTTTAAAACGTGATTTTTTTGTATTAAATCTTTTACGATGGTACGGAACCCTTCGTGTGCGATTCCGACTCGCACTTGGCCGGTTTTTGGACTTTATGAGTCCAACTTGACATGCACTGCTCTCTATAGATACAACCGATATGAACATTATTTCGGGACAGGGAGGCCGGATTTATCACGTATTGTTGGAATTAGCGTCGCAGCTCAAATATTGAAGGTTCTATCAGCACGTGCGTCGCTCGCCCACCCTCTCTCCCATCCCCCTCCGCCGATGCTCTCAGAAACCCACACGTCCTCTGCAAGACGCAACTTTTGCAGGAATGGGGCGAGAATTATCGGCGTTTTTAACTTGCTTATCGGTTAAAGATTTTCTGTTCCACTTTTTTCCGATGCCACTATTTTGGTCTTTCAGAAGCACATGCAACTAGAGGCATTGACATTAGAGATGACTAATTTTTAAAGCTCATAACTTGGCCGTTTTTAGGGTTCCGTACCCAAAGGGTGAAAACGGAACCCTATTACTAAGCCTCCGCTGTCCGTCCGTCCGTCTGTCACAGGGCTGTATCTCGTGAACCGTAATAGCTGAAATTTGCACAGAGTGAGTATTTATTTTGCCGCTATAACAACAAATAGGTAAAATAAAAATAAAAAATTAAAGGGGGGTCTCATACTAAAAACGTGATTTTTTGTGTTAAATCTTGTACGATGGTACGGAACCCTTCGTGTGCGAGTCCGACACGCACTTGGCCGGTTTTTTTAAAGTATAATTTAGTGGGACATGTACGGTCATTTACTTTTAAGGCGGCCCAACCCGGCGGGACTAACTCAATCGCGAGCACAGTACAAAACCGTCCTGTTGCGCTCTGGGACCTTCTCTGTTTCAAAGAAAAAGACAGGCTCCGTGATGAGGTAGATGCAACATGTGCACAAAAAAGACAATGTGCAAAGTGTATGATTTGGTAAGATTTACGAAAATTTTAATTACTAAATGACTTGTAGCTAAAAGTAAACCACGACCGCTGTATTCAAAAATCTAACAAAAACCGAATCGATTATAAATCTTGATTAAATAAGCTATGTCTGATGACTAATCTTTTTAAGATGTTCTTACTTTATCATTGCGTAATCTACCTACAAAGTTATTGTATAAAACGCACGAAAAATCCGAACTTTCGGACCTTATAACTTAGAAACCAAACACAATTTTTCTATGGCAACGGTCATCAGACATCTAGCTCGATCAAATAAAGCTATTTTGAGCAAAATTTGGGATCTCTGACAAGTAATATGTGCGTAATCTTCTTTCCCCGTTTGTATGGGGAGTTGAGCGGGATGGGCCACCTTAAATATGCAAATCGAGAAGAAAAAAAATCCAAAGTCTCTTTTACGATGTTAATATGACAGAAAGGGATCTCGAATTTGTCTCTATTTCCAGTATAGGTTTGAGAGTAAGCTACCCCACTAAAGTCTTTAATATTTTGAATTTGATTCTTTCTTTACGTGGAATTCTATATATTTTTTCTCTGAAAGACTGACGATGAGAGATCACCTCGTTTGAGATACGGAGCCTTAAACGTTTTTGAGGGCTAGGCCAACATTTCCAACGAGCCTAGATTGTTATCAAAGTTTAGCGTAAGCAAAAGAACGTTCTTGTGTGTAGGCACCGTTAGGTGTTCTAAAAATATACCAATTGTGCCAAACGTCGTGATAACGAATTATAAATAGAACTGACCAAAAGCCCCGACGCGTCCTTCAAAGCTCTCTGCGCATTTTCGCCACGTTTTTTTTCGGATTCGACATTTTTTAGTAACTCAGTATAATATAATACAAGAAAGCTTTCACGAGTATCTTTTACAAGATTTCGTGCATTATACGTTCTTTATTGAACTTAAAATGGATGGCCAATCATGCCAGGACCTTTGCTTAATTTGATCACGGCTGCATTGCACTGGATGAAAAATGCGGACATTTTTGCAATACCGCTTTGGCCTTATTTCATCTAAAACAATGGTAATAATCCTGGCCTAACACTGTAAGTATATGTATAACAAGGGTTCCCAATCATTCATTGACTCGCAGTCTTGACGAAAATACAGATTTTAATTTTGGATATTAAATAAATAGTAGGTGCCTCTATGTTCGATCATCAATGATTCTGGATGGTGACCGCTCTAACGTTGAAGCGGGGTTTAGTTACTTGGTGGTAGGGTTAATACCGCCCAGGTTGATATCACCCCGTCGATCTCGAACGCGTTGATGGCAAAATTGACAAATCGCCATTGAAAATAGTTCATGTTTACCATTCAGTTCTATGTATCAGTGCAATGTAAGGAACGTTCTAGCATGGCACCTAGTGTCCAATTGGTATGTTGGGCTAATGTAATGAGAGTGGGTGTGGTATTAGCCATACATGACCAGTATCATAGAAAACCATGGGATTCGAACCCACTGTCTTCGACTCAAAAGACCACAGGGATGGTTAACGAATTAAGCCATTCCAGCTTATAGTTAACCTACGCAATAGAGTGTATCACTTGATCGTTATCCAACACAATCACTTCGCGAAGCTGCTCTAATATTGAAACATCATTCACACGAGATTGTCCTGGCATTGCTGATGGATTGGATAGAGACGCAACTTCTAAAGTGAGGTTCTCAAGCTTCCAATTTGCTGTCCATCTGATGTCCACGAGATTTTCCTAAAATAGCTGTCAGAGCCTATTGCAGGACCTATTGCAGTAATAGACGTGTAATTAAGTTAATTAATTTTAAAAACAGGTAACTTGGAACTGCGTGGATTTAAATGCTAAATCATACTTTCACTGTTCGTGCACTCAGCCCTTAGTGTATCAAAAGGTCAACAAAACGGTAAAGTAAAACAAAATTAATAATTCATCGTTAAAAATTAATCATCGATAAAATATAATTTTTCGCACTGAGCAGGTATTTATATTTATATTATTCCAAGGAATGTGATATGTATGTATGTATAATCGACCGTGAAGCGGTATGTATGGTAATATGATCTGAATTACGTACCTACATTGCACAGTGAATATTCATGCATGCAAGTTTATTGAGGAATTAGAGAATTTTGACGCACCTAAAAAAACAAAACCTGCAACAAAAATATAAACATCATTATCACTATGCTTCCCGAACGTGTGTTAGTCTCGGCGAAAGTACAGATGGAAGCGAAATGGAATAGAACCGAAAATAGAAGCGTCAGTACGCCTCGCAACGTAACTGCGGGCCTACCAACTTTACCTCGAACTCAATGAGTTAGCTATCTCGATATTTCACATTTTAAATTTATTATATTAGGTATTTCATTGTAGCGACCAGTTTCTTTGGTGGTACAGTCCATAGAGGAATCTTGACGTCAAAATATGAGTTATTTTAAAAATTTTAAAGTATAAACAAAATCTGACACGTTTTTAGGATCTGCAACAGAGCCGGTAGTCTCAGTTGTCACCTAAATTGGCGTTACGGCAAACCGATCGACTTGCGTTTGCAAATGTATGGAGAAATTGAAGAGCGCGCGCAGCGGGCGTTGAGCGAACTAACATTTGCGAGTCCGAGCTTGATTTGACAGCTAACTCAACGTTGACGTAAATACGTCGACGTTGCCGTTTACGTCCACGCCGCGTTTTCATACAAATCGGAAGTCCGCGTTTGACTTTGACAGCTTGAAGAAGTAAAACCACAGAATATCTAGTAAAAACTTGTATGGAGTTTGGAGAAAACGCCAGTCGATCGGTTTGCCGTAAACGCCAATTTAGGTGAGAACTCAGACTGACCACTCTGGTTTTATTCGTTTGTAGGGCTTAGTACGAAAAAGTATATTAACTTAAGTCATCCTAGGGTTGCCTCTAGTCTAGCGTCTGATGTCAAATACGATTTTGGTGACGATGGCAATATGTTTAAATGTACAATATTTGTAGTAATTTTAAGGTTTGTGGAAAACGGCTTACTCACGGTGTGTCGATGATATTTCACGACGTTTCGAACCGAACATTTGGCCATCATCAGGCGAGCACCCGTGCCGGCAGTCAACAGGGAACGACGCCGTTGACGAAGATTGTAACTGTGGGTGGGGGTCGAAGAAAGAGAATCTCAGCGACTTCTCCGAACTCTTTGGTGGGGGTAGTCTGCGAAGAAACTTGGACTGCGTTCCGAATGTCAGATGATGTGCAGTACGCACTCACGGGTTCTTAAGCGGTCCGGTTTTTCTTCTCTTCTCTTCGTCTGAGCGGCGCCAACACCGGATTCCATACAAATTAACACTTGAAAGAGTCCTCTCTATTAAAGTTTCTCTATTTTAAGATCTCTATGGACTCTCGGACTATGTGAGGAATATACCGAGATTCTGTTGCCAATATTTCCACTCGGTCAAACCTAATCCAGTGATTTAATAATAACCTAATCCAGAGATTAAGTTCCTAAAACAATTTTGACTATTAGTTATTACATTGACGATGGCACTATACACCAGATTTAGGTTAAGTTCAATATTCATATTTCAGAATCATAATTATTGTTTTTTTTTAATCCTTTGTTTTTTTATATTTATTTTTTACGTTTCTCCTTATGTTTTACTTGCGAGCGGTGGCATTGATTAATTAAATACTTAAGTTTTACTTATTTTGTGACTTGCAAAGTATGTTTGCCAGTTCTTATTTGCATGGAAATAGAGTATGCGACATTTATATTTTTGACATAGACCTAGCATAACGATTCTTGACATGTTTAAGTGTAGGTTACCTAATGCAATAAAACAATACAATACAATACAATTCGCGCCAGAGTCCATATGCTCACAAACAGCTGACTTGTTAGGGTCTTGTTTCTTCGGTGCTCTTATATGTTCAGAAATCCATGCTGCAACACTTCTCTTCGTCTGCCCGATGTACGCTAATCCACAGCTGCATGGAATTTTGTACACACCTGATTAATTGTAGAGGTAGCTTATCCTTAACGGAGTGTACCATGTGGGCGATTTTCCGATGCGGTTTGAAAATTGGTTCCACGCTGAGTTTCTTTAATTTCCTCCCAATAATATCAGTTACTCCACGTAGGTACGGCAGGAAAGCTCTCTGTCTTTCAGCAGTGTGTATTATCCACAAACCTTAAAATGGGTGTTAACCACGGTAATCTCAAATCATATAATATTTGTAGTCACGTCCGCAAAGCAGGTAAAGCGTTAAATAAATGTTTAGAAAATCTATGACACTGCGTTAATAGGAGGAATTTATTACGGGAGGATGGACTGTAGTGTAGGAGAATTCTTAATTATGGGTGGCGAAAATGGAAAACGCAATACCCGCGACTGGTTCGGGACCAGTCTTGCAGTATATTCACAAATCAGTTATTTTTGCAGGGTTCTTTCTTGAATTAATGTATCCTTGCTTCACGGCCGATTCTACATACATATCACATATGTGGGATCATTTTTCATCGATCCGGGATATTTAAAAAAACTACTTCACCACGCATTTTTCGCACTCCTCCGAGCGAATAAAATACGCCGGTAGGCCTCCTTGTCTTAATGAGGTCACCGAGGGGAGGACAGCAATGTTCTGTGGGAGGACTGTGTCCAGTGCAATACAAACGATACTTCCCAGACTCGGGCCTGGGCCCGTTAACAGATTCTAGTTCCTCACTCTGATATCGTAAACATTAGGAATAACTAAATCTTACGAGTTAGGAACATAATTTAAATGTACGGCAGAGTAATCGAGCCTACCCCTACGAGCAATACTGAGAATCTATAAAACTACGTCAATTTTGGACTCATCTAAGCAGCTCCAGTGTGGTATGTGCCATCCACCTAAAAGCGATAGATCCGGACCAAACAGGCAGTGCGAACAGACTTGGAGAGCATTGACATGGACACCGCGCCTGTGGCTGGATACCTGCTGGTTATCTTGAGCTTTCGTGACGGTGTCTGGGGCTGTCGAGGACTACAGGGCACCTAAGCAGGGAAAGGGCACCTACACTTTTACATGGATCCGAACCATGGAACAGCTCGCATACCTGGCGAAATCACTGTGGTACATGAGTGGTGCTTGAACGGGGCGGGGATTTGAATCCGGTCTTTGATGGAAGGCAAGTCGCCCCCTGAGCCATAAGCCGCACACCGGCACATCTACGCATCGTTTAATCCCAAACTGTTGCATTCGGAGTGGGCAGACTAACTTTAATCCGCCGGACTAAACCGGTTTTTGCATTAGTCCGGTGCTAATCTCATGCTAAGTTGTGACAGGTGCTCTCTGAATACGAAAGTAACAGTAGTATTCAGAGTGGACGGACAAACTTTAACACGGGGATGACACGGGGGGGACAGTTCACTCTAAATACGACTGTCAATTACTTTTATGGTAAGCAGTCGGATTTAAACGCAAGCGGAGCCAAGGATATCAAATAGAAATACGATTGATCTCATTTAGATGTCATTGTCCAAACGTCGTGCATATTTCAAGCCGAAGTGTTTTCATTTACCAAGAAGAGGTGTAACAACACCAACAAATATAGCCACTGACTTGCAAACTACTTGCCCCGAGAGATAGCGGCAACTGATTTCCCGCCCCTACGGTGACATGCAAAGCGAATTTGCGGCTTCGATATTTTAAAGATTTCCCTAGACACTTTTATCCTGTTTACGTTACGTACAAATCAGTCTAATATGTACATTCGTAGTTTATATATTTGTTGCATTTTTAATTTTATTGGACAATTTTGATGCTGTTATTGGACATCGTATTGCATCGAGTCAATGTCTATCCGAGCTCTCGAGTCAATTCTATTTGTAACTTTACAACCACGTAAACCGAGTAAATATACTTTTTCGTACTAAGCAGGTACGTCGCTTATTCCAAGGGATGTGACATGTATGTATGTATAATCGACCGTGAAGCAAGGACACATTAATTGAAGAAAGAGCCCAGTAAAAAGAACTACTTTACGAATATACTGCAAGGCTGGACCCGAACCAGCAAAACATACCATTCGCGGGTAATGCGTCTACCAATTTCGCCACCGGCCAGTGGCGAAAAACTGGGCTCTTTCTTCAATTAATGTGTCCTTGCTTCACGGTCGATTATACATACATACATGTCACATTGCTTTACAACCATTTATCCGACTTTGATGCAATTTATATTTAGGTGTCTTGATTCTTCCAAACAATTGGAAGTCGGAAATCTGCGGAAATTTATTCTAACAGCTGCATTCAGAGTGGGCGGACTAACTATAATACGCCGGACTAAACTGGTTTTGTACGGTTTCCGGTGCTAATCTCGTACTAAGTTTTGACAGATGCTCTCTGAATACGACGGTAACGTGTTAAATTCTGTCAGTAGTATTAAGAGTGGGCGAATACGCTGATTATCTCCGTACCAATACGCATTCTGTGTAGTTATTCCGGTGATAATCCGCATATTAAATTTTGGCGGAGTAATTATGTACAGTCGTTTCCTCTCAAGCGTTTGGACTGGAAAGAGAAGGAATTCTTAAGTCCCTTATACTCTATTGATGACTTCAGCATGACAGAAAGTGATCTCAAATTTGTCTCTGTTTCCGATGCATAGATTTCAGACGAAACGTCTGTACGTGGTAGGGAACCAGCGGTGGAGGAGAGTGCCTGAGCAGTGCCACCTACTAGCGAATACATAGAATGGTGAAAGAGAAACGGTGAATAGTAAGCGGGAAGAGAGGGCCTAGGGGCATGCGTTGCATGGGGTGACATTAGAGGAGAGGTAAAAGCAGTGGTGCTACGGATTTCTAGTAACGCTGCTTGTGCATTTTGTTTTTTATTTTCAAATCATACCCGCATTCTTCCTTTTCTCAATAATTATCTCCTATTAACTGTCATACATATGCATCGCAGGCTTATGCTATAATCAGGCTTTCTATGCAAAGTGTAGGCATTGGCGATTATGCAGGTATATGAAAGAATTCAATAAAAATATTATATTTTTCTGGACTTTTTAAGGTGTAATCGATTATACCAAAAGATCTTAAGCGGATGCTATAAACAACGACTTGCTGATATCACGCATTTTCCAAAAAACCTGAACCCGCTAAGCGCCATGGTCATTTTAGGCTGACACTTCGGTTATTTTGCAGATTTAGGGGTTTTGTGAAGAATGATGGGGAAAAAAATCCCCCATGAAGCATTTTATTGTATTATAAGTAACAAATGATATTTCATGGGGGGAGGCAAAAATTTCCAATAAATTCCCATAAGCGTTTGCAACCGACATGCGCCATCCCGACGTGGACCAGTTAGGTTAAATTAACCTTTGGTTATTTTTTTTATAAAGCACGAAAGCCTAATTATAACATATGTATATTTTTTTATTTTTACATTTTTCCTCCCCCCATGGAATGTCACTTGTTGCAATCAGAGCAACAAGTTTCCGAAGAAAATTTCCCATTGTTTTTCGCATAATAACCGACACGTCATATCCTGTCCCTTGCTCTGTGGTAATTGGTGACATACATACCTTATTAGACTAATACTTGTGGTTTACTTATTTTAACGATGAATTTGCGTAGCTTTTTGTAGTTATACACAGACAAATGTATGTTTCTTTTTTTTTGATGAAATAGTGCTACGTTCCGATATTTAATTTCAATTTAAAGGGTTCATAGAAACCGAAGTAATTTGCCGTTATTGTCTGTGCGTGGATACTTTGTGGGATTATATTTAATTATTAATTTTACACTATTTGATTGTAATTCTAATAATTTCAATAGAATACTGTATTAGCTTTCTAAAAAAAAAAAATTATTTAATTCATGCCCACGATTTATCTCCAAGCCATCTCCATGATTATCATTTTAGCCACACCATTTTTGTTTTTTTTCTTACATGAACAATTCAATTAAAATATTGTGACATTAAAATATTAGTATCTTTACACTAATAATAAATCTGTAAGGGGTGTGGACTTTGTTTGTGGACTTTATGTATGATACTTAAACTAAAGTGACGATTTTTAGAAATCATTTCTGTATGTATGTATGTTCCTCCATAACTCTTTAACCGATTATCCGAATTAGATGAAACTTGGTACACGTACATTTAACTACCCGGGAATTAGGATAGGCAAAATAGAATTCAGTTCCGCTTACGCTAAGATATGGCTGTCATACAAACCGGAATGCTCCGCGCTGCTCGGCGGGAGGGCGATGGCTGGAGGATGGGGGGGGGGGGGGGGCGGTGGCGCTTATTTTTTCTACACCACAGAACAGTTTTACTAATAGGAAGAGCGATCAATGAGGTAGGTTTGGGTATATAATTTGTAAATATTTGATACAAAACTTTAGAGAACAATGATAACTAAGTAATCGAAAATTATAGGTGTTAAAATGGTCTGCAGAAATTAATTATTTTTTTAAATAGCCAGCAAATGTTTCCGAAGCTCTTAAAGGAAATGATTTTATGCTTCTCATTCATTCTTACGATCTTGATAAAATTTGGTAAATGGATACATTGTCGGACCAGCCTTTTGGACCAGACTTTTGGGTAACTTTTAATCCATGAAATAATTCAGCCCGACATTAACCCGAGCGGAAACGGGTACCGCAGCTAGTTCTTAATAAAACTCATTTCAGAATAATAATGAATTTATGAAATTAACCCTAATCGTTGAAGTACAATCGGTTGCTTTGTTGAACTGGTCGGCAAGAATAAAAAACAAATTAAAGTAATTTTACATGCTAATCTGTATTTTTTGATCTCAAATGAAAGATGCACTTCTGTAGATTACTAAAATGGTTACCCTCATCGATTTACTTTTTACGTTATTGATCATTTTATCTTTTTTACTCATTTTTACTCATCTCGAAATATAGCTGGCTTTGTAATGATATAACTGTTAATAAGGTTCAAATAGGATTTATTGCTGCAATCACAGAACTTCACGAACACTTTTTAGGGTTCCGTACAAAAAGGGTGAAAACGGAACCCTATTACTAAGCCTCCGCTGTCCGTCCGTCTGTCCGTCCGTCCGTCCGTCCGTCCGTCCGTCCGTCTGTCCGTCTGTCACAGGGCTGTATCTCAGTAACCGTAACAGATAGACAGCTGAAATTTTCACAGAGTGTGTATTTATTTTGCCGCTATAACAACAAATAGGTAAGATTAAAAAATAATTAAAATTAAAGGGGGTCCCCATACAAAAAACGCGATTTATTTGTATTGTTTTTTGTACGATGGTACGGAACCCTTCGTGTGCGAGTCCGACTCGCACTTGGCCGGTTTTTTTTTAAATCTGTGACGTGTATAATCAAGCGGTTAAATAGTTTTTCCGCCATAGATATTGGATACAGCATTCGATAGCGTTTGTGCTATTATAATAAAATGTATTGAAAGAAAAATATGCTTTTTTGTAAAAAAAATTATCACTCGAAGAGCACGTTTATTTTTCTGACATCAATTTAGCAGCATAATTACATAATACATATTACAACCGCAGAACCACGGATTTTGCTAGTTATTTCGGCTACTTTGAAACAATATGTTGTTATTTTAAAGATATTTATTCTATCTACTCGACTTTACGAAAATCTTGCGAAGTAGTTGAATGACAACTATTAGTTGGGTTAGTTAGTTAACGATTAGAGAATCACGCCAATTTTCATTGGGCACAATATATTTTACAAAATGGCGGTGACTTCCGTCAACCCAGGGCGGCAACATAACGATACGCGGCGGGAGCAGTATGGTACGCTTAGTGGTTTTCCGGCTATAAATTATCGTCTTATCTCTTTTTATCTTACTAATTTAGAGGGAGCACAACTTGCAAAGTGGTAAATTGAGTAAATCATGAACGCATATTGTCACATCCGCATTTTGCGTGCTATTCCCAGAGCGAGCGTGAATTTTTATTGCCGGTGTCAGCCTCGTCGCTAGGCACGGTGCTCCCGCTTATCTTGTTCCGTTGATTAGACTCAGTGTATTGCAGTAACCTATCAGCAGGGCAGTACCGAAATTGTGCTAAACCTAGACGCCAAAGCCGCAGTGTCGTAATGATGCGCCCAGGAGATGGAGACTGCCAGACCGGTAAGTGGACTCTGCAGTTACGTGGGTGATCATACAACACTGCCAGTGAGAATGTACATAGCTGCTAGAGCTCGTATTCAAAGAGGTATTTTTCGTCTGAAGTGACTTGATAATCTGTATACATTCACCGGTGTCGGCGTTGCTGCGCCGGCGAGTGCTACGCCATCTTATCGTCCTTGTGCATATTGAGCCCTTTTCGCATTTCCTGCGGCTATAAAATCTTCCAATTAGTCATAACAAATCTATTTATTTTAGTAATTTCTCAGAAATGACGCCACGCATTAATGTTTACCGCCTAGAAGCAGCTGTGAAAGCACGTGCGTCGGTTCGGTGCGCGCGTCATGCCCGCGTTGCTAAAACATTCTAGCTAGATTGTTGCATCCGTCTGAATTAGTGGCGTCAGTACTGTGCCTTTGTCGATATGGTCACCACGCGCCCGATATTGCTGCAGGGTAAAGTCCGCGGCACGGTCTCGGCAATACATAACCTCAAATTTTTGACATATCGTAGCACGGTTATGGCAATACCGCTCCCGACCGCCTCTCGCCTCAAGCAAGGTCGTCCTCGCTCTGTTTACGCTAAATTATGCTGAGTCGCGGCGTCGTCGGGCCGCGCTGTTTAATAGAGCCGTAAGTGCCGCAGGCGCCCACAAACCCTCCTGATCGACCGAAATACTGTTGAAGCATCTGAGCGAAATGTAGCCGCACCTGCCACTTTCATTTTTGTAACAAATATTTCATCATATGAGGAATTCGTTTCAACTTCACTCCACCTTTTCCAGGTCAAGTTTGACAAGCTCATCTGATCTATTGGTTTAGCAATGCATGATGTTGCTAATTCTAGTTCAAAACAAATTGTTGTTCTCTAGAGAGCACAAGTCTACTATTTATAAACTCATTAACAAATATACAGTCACAAATACACACAACTGTCATGTGATAATGTTGCTGGAACTTTCTTTGTTATTCAATAATGAGTTGCACAAGTAGTTAACCTTAAAAATTTCCCACAAGTTTCAGGGTGGAAACTAAGCGACCAATGATCAATCACTTCCACAAATTTGCAGGTTAGGCATCATAATCAATTATTTCTCACTTTACAGCTGTTTTATATTACGTACATGTTTATGGTAGGCATGCTGAAGGTGTTTTCAATGTTGTGACCCTTTTGATGTTGTGAATATCTAACCCTATGGTCTATTCGTCGAGATGGATAAGGAGAGAAGACTAAAGTGATGCGCGAATAATACCACACCTACAGTCATGATATTAGTCCGAGATAACGCATTCCCAAAGGAATTAGATGCCTTTCCAGCACCTTCTCTTTTTGAGCATGGCCAACTAAATATAGAACATGGGTCAATGTTTATATTCATGCAATGTAATGGATTCATCCGTGGCGGTCTTAAATCTACCACTTAGTAGATAACAGCACCTATTGTTTAAATTGGAATCCGAACCAAGAACGACAAATATTTGTGTCGCCTCTTACAATGCAATGGGACTGCTTTTATTGTTTTTAGTGCCGTATCCCACACACCATAAAGGAGTTTTGCAATGTCGGGACAATATTCTCTAACTAATCTGCGAATGGCTATAATATAGCCTCGGTATCGCTAACCATTTAGCGCATCACTTTAAACTTCCCATGTTATGAATCCGTTAAAATGAATGGACTATCTAGACAGCTAACCATCATACAAAATATATGAAACGGCGCCAAAACGACAAATACATTTATTCTCATACTTCTCGTGACTTCTCACCCCGTTAGATGGCACATGCACTGATGGGCTCGCGATCAGGATTTATTCACTTTTTAACTTTATAGTTGATGAAGAATTCGGAATCGTAAAAAATATCACAGTGGTAAGATATAGCATGTAAGTTTGAAATTAACTTTTTTTTATTTTATGACTGACGCCTTGTTTCTAATTCGGCTCGGCCTCGAAATCTATGCCAAAAGAAACAAGCAGAACAGAGTCCTTTCACTGTTAATGTACCTGTGGATTCGAAATGGTGGAGGTCTAATCCTAATCCATTTCTGGATATTTATTGTTTGTTTTAACAAAATAGAAGTAATTTTACTTGTTATTAATTTTTGTAGCATAGATAGACATTATTTCTTCTAAATAAACATTAATTGTAAGCTTTAGTATTTATATTTATGATAATAATAAAGCAATTAATATAGTATATTAATGCAAATTAAAGCAATAATAATAAGTTGCAAAGATGTTACGATTTTTTCAAAACCCTTCAGATGCTTGCACAGATATCACTCCGAGATCTTCTACAGAGTTCAAAAGAAGGGATATTAGTATTTTTTTCTAGTTATAAATATCCATTAGGGCACTAGTATTGCATATTTTTATAGGTTAAAAAAATAACTGGTTGCAGGATTTAAAAATAAAACTGTTAAATAACCATAAGTCATATTTTTTACGATGGTTAACGTTGATTTATGTTTTGGTGGGTTGGCTGCCTATGGTTACATGGGGATTATGGTACTACATTTTGCTAAATTATCTTGCTATCATATATCTGAGTAGAATATAATTATGTATGCTGCCTTGAACTTGTCCATATTAAATTAGTTATCATTGTGTTTGGTACAAACAGCTGGTTAATCCAATAGACATTATACTTTACCAACATAAATGAGAGGTAGTTATAAATTATAAAATAATGTAGATACAGCTGTTTTCATTTTTGTTGGTATTGTGTGTGCACATGACAAGTGAATCTATATGAAGTCCGGTGCATAGTTTGCATGCTTTATAACCACTTTACTTTGAATATATGCGTGCAACGCGGTAAGGGGTCGTGCACAATTCACGAGCGGATGGGGCAAGGTTTTCGCTACGTCATAATTTTATTGTGGCCAAAAAATAACAAACAATGATGTCGATGCCAAACGAGGACGCAGAGAAAGACTCCCATTCAGATTCTAATTAAGATTTGGCTCTGATAAAATGCATGAATAAGTGAACTAATGTACAGTTTGCGCCAAACTTGAATGTGCCTCTAAAGTTCACTCGTGTACTATATGCCCTTTTTTTTATGCGCGAGGCGCATTTAAGTATGGCCCGTACGGCACGTTCAGATTACCAGCGCTGGACTTATGCTTAAGTAAAGGCTACTTCTCATTATCAAATCAAACTGAATATTTGCCGCCCCTAGGCTGCGGCCTATACGGCCTCTTGGCAAAACCAACGCTGACGATAAATAAGGATTTTCGGAGCAATCCCATGTCATCCCATGAAATGATTTTGGTCCACTTGATCGTTGTTAATTTCCAATGTGACGTCTCATTTCACATTTTAATGTTTACTATAAAATTAAATTGTTTATTTAAAAGTGAGGTGGCGTTACTGACCCATTACGTGGGGGAAGGTATGGGTTAAAAATAAAAACATATTACGTTATGTGAGGATAATGGCCATTTCAAAAGGTCTTCGTGCTAAGTGTCTTCTTATTGGTGCTGTATAAGATTTTAAATTTAAAATAAAAATTATCATGCAATGATATTGAAAGTTCGTGAGTTGGTTAGATACGTAAATTGGACACATTTTTAATTTGTCAGCTTGTTTTTAATTTTGGCTTGCGTCAGAGTTTGAAATAATGAAACAGGTAGATAAAAGAGGGCTCTGTTTGCAAAATGTTGTCAGTCTGTTAATTTTACGCATTCAATGTTAAATAATTAAGTCCTTTTAGCAATGTCTGAGTACTTTTTCACAGTAAACTTAAAAAAAATATAAAGGTTTGCTTATATAAAGAATTCCTGCAATGAGTTTTGATCTCTTTTCGAGCCCATTCTGGAAAGGGCATTGTCCTCTGCGTACGCTGAAGATTTAACTGAGTGGTTTAACCAATTGCTGTTCAAGAACATTGTTCTTGCTTCCAAATAATGTTAATAACAAGAACAATAAGAACAAGAATAATATTCGGTATCTGGATATCCAGCTGGTGACTTACATGAGTCAACATCGTTTAGTCTTGTTGCTGCCAAAGATAAATGATATTTTGTTTTTCCGGTTTATTTGGCATAGTCTTCATGAACATTTACAGGGTTATAGTTTAAAAAGTTTTGCTCGAATGAGCTTTAGTTCAGCATTATTAACATGTTTTTAATTCTATAGTTAAACTGGTGTTACTCAAGGTTTCCTTCTTCAATGTCTGCATCTTCCCTGCCCTCATTAATTATCAAATCGAACTCTAAATCACTCATGTATGGCATACATTCTTTCGGGCTCTATTTCCTTGGGTTTCAAAATGTACTCATGTTTAGGCACTATTAAAAGGGAATGGCGCAGCTGGAGGACATAAATACGAAGATGGATATAATAGGGTTTTGTGCATGAGAACCATCAACTTACAGGTTTAAATGGGACAATTCACCTATCTGGCGTCCCCATAGTCGAGTGTGGAGTTTGCAAACTTGGTTGCGTTGTGAAATTTGCGAACTTGGCCATAGTAACACTTTCAGAAATATAAATCAACTTTGTGCACTAAATCCCGTGATTTCACATTTTCGTGCTTCCTTATCTATCTATGGTGGTAACGAAGGGTGGTATTGCAATGTGTTGCAGGAATATGAGTTCTTGGACTTGTCCGATGTGAAGGAGGCGGAGCTGAGTAGGCTGGAGTGCGCGCTGTTCGAGCGGCCGGCCTGCACGCCCGCCGGCGCCCAGCACCGGCACGCCTGGGCGGACCCACATCACGGTGACTAGCTTTTATGGTTTAGAAGTCTCTTTATTTATATTGTTATTGGTCAGAAAACACTACGAAATAGTGGACATGTAATTTTACACGTCTCAAACCATGACACTGACATTTGGAAAAAAATGCGCATTCAAACTATGATGGATGTGCATCTGAAAAATTCAATAATATCAAACTCTGAAAGAAATGTATGGTTAAAGCGGCAAAGAAATATTTTCCATGTTTTCCATTATGTAATGTTTGTGTTTGTTTGCGCAGAGCTGTCGTCTTGCTCGTCGAGTACTGGTGGTGCGGCGACGGTGTCGAGCAGCCTGGACAGTCTGTCGGGCGGCGAGTGCGACATGGCGCCTCACTCGCCGCAGCGCAGCGCGCCGCCGCCCGCCGCGCCGCCGCCGCCCTACGTGCAGCCGCCACCGCCGCCGCCCTACACCCAGCCGCACCCGCACACGCACCCGCACCCGCACCCGCCGCCGCACCACCACCAGCAGTGGCCGGTCGTGCCGCCCAACGTCTACGTCAGCCAAGTCACCGCCAACGTCAACGTGCACGGCTACATGGGCCAGTACTATCAGCCGCAGTCGCAGTACGGGCCGCCGCCGCCGCCCGGCGACCGGCAGCCGCGCGGCACGCACCGCCGCGAGCGGAGGGGCAAGCGCGGACCGTCTCCGCCGCCACCGCAGCCGCCCCCCTACTACGTGCCCTACCCTCAGTACTACCCGGCGGCCCAGGCCCAAGGGGCTCCCCTGTATCATCTCCCTCTCTACCAGCCAGTCACCTACATGGGCTCGTATCCATATCCGTCCTACTATCCGGAATACCCGATGCCCGTCGAGGAGGGAGAGAAGGGTCCCGACGAACAGTATCCCCAAGAGATGTTGATGGAGCAGGAGGCGGTGGATGCTTACTTCTCTGGAGCGCACTACGCTCCCGGACCCCCGTACGGGCCGCAGCCCGACGGCGCCGTGGAGTATGTGCATCCCGTGTACCTCCCGCCGCCGCCTCCCCACCAAGTACTCCACGGCCCCCATATGCCTCCGCAATACCAACCCACTCCGCATCAATTCAATGTCCACGCCAAGAACTTTGTTCAAAATCAGAACCAAGCGAAAAGTTTTACCCCACCTGAAGTGAAATCTCAGGAACAGAAACCTGCCGCGGCAGCTGTGCCGATTGCGTCCGTATCCGTGGCGGCCGTCGATGCTCTGCCCATCAAAGATCTCAAGATTTCTCCCAAAGAACCTGCCAGCCCCAAAATCGTCCCTATAGCTCCTGGTGAAAGCCCCCAGGCAAAGGATTCTCCGACTGCCAATAATGATAAATCTTTCTCGAAAATCCAGGCTCAGCCTGAGCCACCCAAGCCTGCATCAATTGTTGCTGAAACTAAGCATGAGATTCCCTCGCAAATTGTAAAGAATTTCCCTTCTACGGGGCCCCCGACTGCTCTGCCCACTGTTGCTACTAAAGTACCGCCAAACCCCGCTAAGATAACGAAAGGACCAGCCGCACCCTTTACAGGAGGTAAAGCATTGCCGAAAACTGCCCCAATTCCTCAGACGGCTATTCCTACGCAGCAGCCTATTCCGACTCCGAAGGCTCCCTTTGCAAACAGGCAGCGCCGGGATGGACCGGCCACACGGTCACCAGATAACGGAGCTGAAACCATTGAGCGAATCGCTCCCGTAGTGGAACATCCGAAGCGAGAGCCCCCTCTGCCTCCCAGCAAGGCACCCATGCCTATTTCCATATCGCTCAGTTCGCAGGGGGGAGCCCCATTGATCTCGAGCAGTAAGTCGCCATTCGCACACTCGCGAAAAGCAGCATTGGTGGCGACACCGGAGCCCCCTCCGGCTCCCCAACCGCCTCCGCCGGCACCCACGGCTTCGGACTTCCCACCACCGCCTACCCCAAGGAACCGCGGTGAACCCACGCCCGCTCCGACTCAAGTGCAGCAGCCCGCACCCGCCTCGGGAAAATCCTGGGCTAGTCTATTTGCTGGAAACAAACCTCTCGGGATGAGTGTTCCCTCCGTGTCATTGCCTGCTGCTACGTTAATCCAAGAGGAGCCCCCTATCGTTCCGTCAGTGGCCGCTCCCACTCTGCCTCCGAATGTGCAGAAGCCCGTGGCCAAGGTGCCTCCTTACGACGCCTCTCCGCTGCCTCAGGCGATTGTGCCGGAGAAGCATGTACCTTCGCCTCGCCCGTCGGTCTCGGTCCCATTGGCGACTCCAGTGATATCGTACTCGGAGAAGACGTCGGCGAGCGTGGTGGCAGCTGTCGTGAAGCCCGCGTCGCCCGCTCAGCCGGCCCCTGCCTTCGTCGCCGCGCCCACACCCGCTGTTGCTGCCCCTGAAGTGCGGGAGGTCCCCATTGTGAAGGAGACTGCTCCTGCTACACCAGTGCAACCATCCCCTTTCGCCGATGACCCAAATTCATACAGGATGGGTGGTAAGTTTCCAAACCTTTAACTTTTTCTTCCCATAAAATATTTTATTGAAGTACATTATACGGCAATATAGTATTTTATTTTAGGTTTAGGTAATAAGAATGAAAACGATATATTTTATAGTACTGTAAAACCATAAGTAGAATTTCGTCTTGAAGCAGCCGGTCTTACCACACTGGAAGAATGAAGAAAAAGAGGAAACCTCATTGAAACTTTTGAAATACTTAATGGCCACTATAATGTGCTTAAACTTAAATCGGTGTATTCAATGACAAAAACGTAACTTTGTGGCCATTCGCTAAAGCTTAATTTTTTAAATTAAGAATTAAACCTAATTCAAACTCAAGGAAGTACTTTGAAACAGAGTAGTGGACTCTTGGAATAAATTGCCTCAAAAACTCACCAGTCAAACCAGTATTTTTTTTAAAACCAGTTAGACAAACACCTGATTAGTATTAAACTTAACTAGAACCATAATAATAATGATAGAAGTGCACTCAAATCAGCTTAAAGCTAGTGCAGTTGTATACTAAATATAATAATAACTCACCATGTTTACGTTTTTCCTCCCATAGTTCACGTTTTTTCTCCCATAGTTCACGTTTTTAATAGGTGGAATGCTAACCATTCTAATTAGGTTGGAAGTAGATGATATCATTGCTTAGGGATTTCATAGCAAGCTCAATATAGTGGTATTGTCTTCTTTCAGAATTCCTGTCAAAGTACTCATTAGACAATCGCACGGTGTCACTGTTGCCACGGGGGCTCACCAACCGCTCCAACTTCTGCTACGTGAACGCCATTCTTCAGGCGCTTATAGCGTGCGCGCCATTCTATAACATGTTGAAGGCCCTGCCCTACCAGACCAGGCGTGGCAAGTCCAGCACTCCTGTTATTGATGCCATGTAAGTATTTCCCTTATATAATTTTATTGAAATCAACACAAACATTATCAACCAGCAATTTTGTAAGAACAGTTCGAACGTTTTCTTATATTTTTCCTTCTAATAGCCGGATTCGGTAGGAACAAATATTTAATAAACATTGAAATACTCAACATATGCCCTGTATGACCTTGGGTTTGGAGATACTTCATCTTTACGAAAGAAATAATCTGGTACTCGACCCCCAATGTTGAGTCATACTTTTCGGTTTTAGCAATCAAAGAAGCCCAAACTAAAACTTATTACACCTTTGAACCTTTACGGATAATGAAGTAGGAACACCCGCGTGCAACCTTTACGACATTGTGTTTGGGGAGAAACTCTTCACATACCTAAGTCATCAATGAAGGAAATATTGGGCAGTTTGACTTATAACCAAAATTTTCTCTTACATTTAGGCTTACGTTAAAAGCATTTAAAACCTGATGTGAGATTTTTCCATGATGTCTCTTATTTTTCGTCTCTGACAATGCCAATGCATTTTGCTTTGATGACGACCAGTACTGAGAAAATTCCTCACAATTGTAAATTGAAAATTGTAAATTGTAATCCCTTTTCCTTCATTTGCAAGCCATTAATATGCAACTACAGTTCAGGCCAAACTCTTTGGCCGGTCTAGATACACAGACTCTGTGTCTGAGTTTGCGCATAGTAGGGTACGCCCACCGCTCTTCGCTAACCTATAAATTGTGTTGGGTGCAGCTAAATGCGCCTACTTCGCTCCCATAAAGTTTGCTCCGAGCTGTATACTTGTGTAGCATGGACCTTTCAGTTACGTTAGGTTACCGCAATACGTTAAAGTAGTTATAGAAAACTCATACAAAATTTTAATTGTTGAAATTTTCCAGAAGTTTCTTAATATTATCAGCTTTTAATTTTTAGTGGACAGTTTCTTGGTATGTTACGTGAGGGTAGCCGCAGGTTTATAATAAATTCCTAAATGAGCCTCGCACAACGTTGATTTCAGTTTTTTTTTCAATGATCTTATTTGTGTTTTTTTAAGTAATTACACAAATCCCATATCTCAAAAACTGAAGCTGATAGATGAAAATGGTTTTCATTTTAAGAGTCAGGATAACCCTTGTCTACATAAAAATTACTTAAAACTCTCAGAAAATAATTGTAGCAATGTGAAATTGGCGACGGAGAGATTCGCATCTGTTTCCTTATTTGATCTCTGGTCGGAACGGCTCTAGGGTGGAGCTGTGCTACGAGTTCACGCCGCTGGCGAGCGGCGGGCGCGCGTCGAGGGCGCGCGGCGCGGAGGCGGCGGCGGGCGCGGCGGCCGCGGCTCTGCCGGTGCCGACGGGCGCGCCGCTCGACCCGGCCGCCGCGCAGAAGGTGCTGCGCGCGCTGCGCCCCTTCGCCGGCGCGCACGAGGGCCGCCAGGAGGACGCCGAGGAGTTCCTCGGCTGCCTGCTCAACGGCCTCAATGATGAGATGCTCGAGGTGGGTCCGCCGGTCACCCCGCTACATTAGTTCACCGTTCATGTAGATGTCCTGGGGCAGTCTTGTTCAAAGTGGGCGGTAGCACCCCCTTGTGGGCGCCAGAGGAAATTAAGGGGCCTCGAAGCGACTTAGAGGGCAATGGCTGATCTGTATTTTATAAACCTACCTACATACATATAACAAAGCATTGATTTTTTACTAAATATTATTTGAAAAACTAATATTGGCTTGAGGACTGCTTTGTATTTAAGGAGCTTGTTCTCTAGAGTCAGCTTAGAGTTACGTCCCAGCAACATGAGTGCAAGTGCAGTTTTGAGCGGCTCGTAGCTTAGTGGCGCGGGGACTGGCCTAGCGTACCAGAGGCCTGGGTTCAATACCGACATGCACCACTGTCTTTCTCTTTCAGAGTTCGATAAGTGCATTTTCGTCCCAAATGCGAGCTGCTCCATGGTTCAGAATCCATGTAAAACTGTAGGTCCCCTTCCAGGGTTGGTACCATCGCATTGGATGAAAAGATGTTCGGCAATGAAAAGTTGTCCGTGTTTTCCATCTAGTTCAATCTAGCCGTGCTCATAAAGGGAAGGTCCTGGCATGGCACCAAATTCCTTCGGGAATGTGGTGTATTGGGCTAATATCATAACGGTAGTTGTCATGTCGCATAAAAAAAAAGTTTGCACTTTAGGCAAGAAGGGAACTTGGCTTTTAATGGCTTAATACATAACATATCTGGGACTAGGTTAGCGTTAGCGTTCCAACTGATATAGTTTATTTGAAATGGTGACTATATTTCATCTCGGAAAATAATCCCTTGGGTTGTATTTGTAGACAATTGTAACTGAACAAACTGTGACGTTCACGGACGGAGTCCGAGACAGCTACAGGAGATGCTAATACGATCGTATGGTTCCGTTGCAGCTGATGAAACTGGTGGAGCCGGACGAGCCGAAAGATGCTCCGACCAACGGCGTGATCGTGCCAGAACCTGTCGTCGAGGAAGACGACGATGATGACGAGTGGAAGGTGAGAATTCGATTGTTTGCAATTTCCAACAAATGGCAAAAAATAATGCTCATCAGACTATCGGTCATCGCTCTCGCACGTAGCACACAGGTACTGAGCGGCAGTGTGTGACAGCGACGATGCTCTACAGAGCCAAAACTAGCCGATTGTCTCTTTCCCACGTCCGATCTGTAGTTTGTAGGACTAGAAATAATTGCTGTAATGCCAGAAGCACCAAGGTGTGTGTATTCTGTTAGCGAAAACCAGTTGCATATTATGGCCAGTACCTCTTGAGTGTGGTGATGGTATGTTTGTCTGTGTATGTTTGTCTGTCATAAACGGTCCTTAAAATTAAAGAGTTTATATCTTTCTGCCATTCCAGTGCAATTATGATTGCTGTATTAATAATCTCAGAATGGAAATTATTCTGAATTTTGAATTGAACTGCATAAACTGCTTGTATTTTCTTTACTATAGCAGTAATCTTTCAAATAATTACCCTTTGTTAGGCTAGAACCTAGACAAGATTTTTTTTTATTATTCCAGTACACTGCACTCAAATTTTTAATTTTTTACCATTCATTAGCCAGTTCCACAAACACAGCTAAGAATTAGCAGGCCACTTGTCCGAGTTTCTCGTGTAATGGGCTGTGTTCATTGGCAAAATGATATTGACATGAGTCAAACGCTGGGCACTGTGAGACAGAATACTCGATTCTCCGAAGCCAGAAATGGCACATTCGTGACAATGTTTTGTTATTGCTACGGTCGGTGTTATCAGGTCATGGGCCCGAAGAACAAGGGTTCGGTGGAGCGCAGCTGGGGCGCGGGCCGCACGCCGCTCTCGGACATCTTCCGCGGGCGCACGCGCTGCCGCCTGCACCGCGCACCCGGCGCCGCCCACCACGTCACCGACGCTGTGCAGCCATTCTTCACTTTGCAGCTCGACATCGAGGTCAGCACACCTTGAATATGTCGGACCTTAACCATTCCTCTGCTTGTCAAAAATTGGCCATTTTCTGTAGAGTAAACACACTTTCAGTATATGGTGTTTCGAACAAGCACAAAAGCTTGAAAACAACCATAATTCAGGAAACCTACAAATCCTTATGACGTTGGCAGTGATGTGTTTATTTTTCGTCTCCAAGTATGATATAATCTTCTTATTATGACGATAAACGTAACTGAGCCAATTATAGATTTATTTGACTTTCTCTGCTCAAAACCACTCGATTTTCAAAGAATATGTTAGGTTAAATATGATTACTGTTGTTCACTGAATAATTCACTTCAAAGAGATAGTTAATCATATTTGCACCGTTTAAAAACTAGTCTACCGTAGTTTGACTACCAAAAAGTATAAATAAATTAAAAGGGGAAAAAAAACATTCAATCAAAAGGGTCCTTTGAAAATTGACAAATCCTTGAGGAATTAACGAATTGAGGAAAAAACCAATATTTTTAAAAAGTGCATGCTTAAATTGTGTTGTGCAGCGCGCGAGCAGCGTGAAGGAGGCGCTGGAGCTGCTGGCCGGGCGCGACCAGCTGGAGGGCGTGACGGCGGCGGCGGGAGGGCGTGCGGTGGTGGACGCGTGGCAGCAGCTCTCGCTGGAGACGCTGCCCGTGGTGCTGCTGCTGCACCTCAAGTGCTTCCAGCTCGACGGCGACGGGCACACCGCCAAGATCGTCAAGAGCGTTGACTTTCCCGTCGACCTCAAGATTGACCCTAGTGAGTTATACGCACGCTAGAAACGGAGAGTGTACTGATTTTATTTTATGTCAAGCGAGGCATATGACGTACACGAGGACATATTATTATATTATATTTATTTATTTATTTGATGAACGAGCAGCCTAAGCTGATGTGTTCATGTCTGGGCTCACTGGTGCTTTGTTATTACGGTTACTTTAGTTTAGTGTTTATTATTTTATTAAGGGTCAGAAAATCGATCCCCATACAACTGTAGTTTACTAATCAATTGAAATTGGCTGTTCCAAATTACTTGATATTTGGTCCAATATCAGGCAACAAATATCTTGTCTGCATTATTTGTTTTTCTGTAAACGAAATTTGTGTGTAGATTTTCTTTACGCTTTCATTTCACTCGGCTGAGATTTTTCAAAAAAACAAAAACGTGCAGACACAGATATTTGTTGACTGATATTATATTATAAATATCAAATTCATTGGAACAATAGTTATCAAATTATTAGTAAACTACGTTTGTATGGGAAGAATAGCTCACGGGCCATTCTTAAGGTGCCCAACGACATACATGGGTTTTCTAAGCTTTCAGGGGGCTGCGAAAACCATGCCGGCCGGCCAGGTGCCATGTTTGAAGGACCCGAGGTTGTACTTTGGGGGAAATACCTTGGAAGGGAGCAAAATTACAATCAGGAGCCCTACGCTATCGAGTATTGCGGCGATATCGCCTGTCAAAAATATTGTATGCGTTTGACAGTTGGTATCAGCTCTCGATACCATCTGTCAAACACATACAATATGCTTACTCGACAGCGTTCCTAGTAGGGGACCTGCACCTGATTGTAATTAAAATTAAGTCTTGGATTTTTGAAAAAATATAATTAAAAATATATATATATTGTATAGTAATAATACTTGAGGAAATTACGGAAACCTGCAATAGAATATTTCTTTGTCAGAAGCCAGAAATCATGTTCGTGATTATTTTTATTTTTCTTGTTAATTCGTTCATTCATTATTCAATGATGTCATATATTTTTCGTCTCTGAATGCACTGTGGACAAATCAAACTGAGATTTCACACGGTCGCATCCACCGTGCTGTCTTATCGCTATTTGTTTATAACAAATGTTCATGTGCCGCTGCAGAGATAATGTCGGCGAAGGTGAAGCACAACACGCGGCAACGCATGTACAAGCTGTACGCGGTGGTGTACCACGAGGGCGTGGAGGCGGTGAAGGGGCACTACCTCACTGACGCGCTGCACGGGCAGGCCGGCTGGATGCGGTGAGTATCTATGCGTGTGGGTGCATGTCATGTCTTCATATTTCTCTAGGGAAACACAGTGTTGAAGAGCTATGGGGCGACCTTGAGTAGAGTTTAGATAACCTTTCATAGATTTATTATTATTTTGAAATGGATGTCCTGCCGGAACACTGAAATCAGCTCGATGTCGCTGCAACCTGAGGTCAATTGTGACTTTACCCTATAATTTGTTCTCCAGGCCTCTTTTTATGAAGTGTAGTGGTTTATAGGGTGCGATCGATCTAATCACATCCCGGTGCATCATATGCCAGCAAGACAATCTCATTGTACGTATAAATGTGTGTTCAGTTTGACCTGTTCAGAGCGGTCACAGCGACGCTAAGTTGGTTTTGAGTGAAATGGATTAGTTCACGCAACCGTTTTAACGAACGGTCTATAACCGGACCACTTGTGCCAGATATCTTAACTTTAATTCTATGCCCACCTTTATTTCGCTATCCCAAATAATGGTTCGGGTCCCATTCTGGGCTTTGATGCACTCTTTTGTGACCTAGCTTATTCTAAGACCTCGAATCTCAGCCTAAAACCCCATTTTTTCCTGCTAGAAGACAGCGGGATCTCGAGTGTGATTACCAGTTTTCTTAATCCTATTTTTCACCTATTTTCGCCAAAGATTAGGATATTATTTCGTTGCACAATCTTTTTTGGTTTGTTTGTAAGGAGTAAAATATTGTTTCCGTTTCCCCTTTCGAGATATGAAGCCCTATTATAACGATGGGTGTCCCGTGTGCAGGTACGATGACTCGACGGTGACGCTCGTGTCGGAGGCGCAGGTGCTCAAGCCGAAGGCGCCGCGCATGCCCTACCTGCTCATGTACCGGCGCCAGGACACCCTCCCCGCGCCGCCCGCGCCCCACCGCCCGCCCGCCAAGCAGGACTAGGGCCCTGGCGTGCGCCCCGCCCCGCCCCGCCCCGCACCGGTGCGACCACAAGGACTCATTCGGAAATCAACAAAGTATTGTGGAGTTTGGAATTTTTTATTTTCGTTGAGGTGTACAATGTGACACGTGATTGGATAATCGGAACCACGGTTCGACACTTCCGGGAAATCTAATATCGAAATCATGCCTCAAGATATTTTCGAGAATGTGCAGGATCTCAAGCTGACTCGAACAACGAATATGAATCATGAGATAACAATTGAAAGCTTTGTACATTGGATTTGGTTAACTGAACATTGTAAATAGTGATTCAAAGTGAAAATGTGAATAATAAATGCTATGAATTTTTACTTTAAAGTTATAACTGAATTTAACTGTTTATAGGAGTGTGAAGTGATTATGTGTACGATAGTCTGACTGTTTTGGATCTAAATCGGTTTTATACTAGGTTGTGAATATTTTTTTCTTAGAAATTAACTATCTGTATTTGACGGTTTTTTTTGTGCACTAAATGCATGCAGTTATGGCTTGCATTAAATTCTCATTGCAGCAATAGAATATCGATTAGATGTATTATTTTGTTAAATTAAGTTCATATGACCAGTGAAAGAAGTATTGACTTTCAACTTAAAAGTAAAAAAAAAGAACACCTTTAAAAAATTAGGACATTGGCACAGAATAACCATACAACATATGAGATCAATGATTTTTTTCTAACATAATAAGAATACTGAAGCCGTCATTGAGTCCAGATTTCGTATGATTTCAGATGTTGTGTGTGCATCAAAACAGTCACTGTGTATACTATCTACGCAATCATAAAATGTTAATAAAATGTATATGCTCTATTAATATTAGTTGTACATATAATAATATACGGTTCGGTTTGTGGCACATATTGTGTGGTGTGTTATATATATTATTTTTTTTCATTTATTCTTAATGCTGAGGCTTGCGGTGTACATAAATGAATTGTGTTTTGGGTTATTTATTGTAAATAATATCGATTCTTATTGAGGACCGTGTATATAAGTGAAGCTATGAATGACTATGAATTGGACAATATGGATTTGCGATCTTTCCTTTTGTTGATTAGTGCAGAACTGATAGATATGCTGATATTTTAAAGGAATTGTGTCGGGGTGTGTGGGCAGCGTTGCGCACATAGGTGCTGTGTTGTGTCGAGTGCTGGTCTAAGTAAAGTGATGTTGCATCATTAGTGAATTGTGGATTTGGTGAATTTTCGTGTGGAGTATTTGTCCATATATTCTTTGGTTGAACTGTTCTATCTTAAATATTTTTAGAGTTATAGTGGTGTGTCTGCGATCCAACTGCTTGGTCAGAGTAGAAGACGTGAGCCTGTGAATTGTTCATCTCTCACAGAATGAATGTTTGATAAATTTATCGAAAATGTTAATGTTTATTGCGATCAAATGTGGGGAATGAAAGAGTCATAAGATACATGTGAACATGAAATGTACAACAAGCCGCGGCATAACGAGGGCCTACCTACCGTACATGCATCTAGCAAAATTTAACCTGGTTCAAGTGGTCGGTCAAATCAAGTAGATTAGTGACTAAACCTGGATCAACAAAGCCTTGCCATTCGATCAGTCCAAAAGTCGAATGTTTATAAAATCGTTAATGTAGTACATTTTCATTGAAAACTCATTGTAAGGTAATTGAGAAAATCTGAAATGTTGGTAGATTTATGTGCGCAAGAATAGGTTCGCACGAGTTGTCTAGCAGTGCACTATTTACGGTAACTTGTTAATACAAAGATTTTGTCGAAAAATTCAATTATTTTTTAAATTATTTAATTTGACATTGAGATTCAAATATTGGTGGATTCTTTCCTTTCCAAAATAAGCCAATTTAGCCATCCTGTACTGTGAACTCAAAACATTACCCATTATATTTCACTCATTTTCACACCATAGTTTGGATTGGTTGAGCGAGAGATGATTTTTTTTTGTCGCACCGTTTGAGTTAGTAAAGGAGGGAATTAAGTAATTGGTATTGTTAATTTTTTATTTTATTACTATAATACATAATTATGTCAATGCTTTTCTATTCAATTAAAAGCAGCTTATAGTAGTTAGAATAAATGGTTTCTTTTTGTATCTGTTATTGCAGTTACTAGCTTTCTTATATCCATGCATACATCATCACGGGTGCCATTTCTGGCTTCGGAGAACCAAACCCTGTTCTGGATGTTACAAGGGCACGCACCTAGCTAGAAACACATATTGTACCCTACTGTTGTTTTAGTATCCTACTTTTTTTTAAATAGTTATCTTACTGGTTGATTTATTTCGCTCACCCTTGACAAAGACATTTTATTATTAATGTAAGTGAATCCACTTTCTAAAATTGTTTAATAATTTTCTCTCACTTGGTGCATTTTTTTTTAGGTCTTAAAATATTTATACAATTAATTAAATTATTATATATTTATGAACGGCTCGAACCATATAGAATGTAATTTAATTCTCTTTTGTATATTACTAAAATGATGTAACTGTATTCATGATGCCTTTTTAACTCTACAGTAGAGATACGCAAATTTATGTATAAGAAGCTAAATGTCTAAGTTTTATTATTATTTTCTTTAGTGTTAGAAGTTTGAGTGCTTTTTGTTAAAATCCAGAGTTCCTTTAAATGTTTTGATTTTATTAAGATAACTTTTTTTTAACTCGGTCAAAACATAATTTAATACACAAATGACAATAAGCATTGTCTCAAAGATGTAAACTATGCGACTTCATCATATAAATCAAGCCTTCAGTATTGTCAGCAGTAGTATGAACTAGACGTAGCGGCGGTAGTTTATGCCACGATATGACAAATTTAATTTTTAAAAACATCAAAATTTAAAAATTGAATGGAAAAAGATAGCATTGGTTTTTCTGACCATCCATTGAAGCACAATAGGTTGGAATTTTCCCTTCAATGTTAAATTTGCTTATTCTTAGACAGCGTCATTGTATGTGAAGTACTGCAACCATTATCACCATTTATGAGACTGTTTTCTCCGTCTTGGACGCAACTGTACATTGTGATGTATAAAACCTTTTATTCTTCCTCTACTCAAGTGTTTTGGTGTGTTTCATTATGATTGTCATGGCCAGATATATAAATCGATAGATGAGTTGTCACCATACAAGTTGAATGTCAAAACAAGCACATTTCGTGGCACACCACCGTCACACTGACATCCAAGCTTTTGTGTTTTCATATTAGACCGGTACGTGAAGTGACATACATTTATGAGAAATTTGATTTGAAGGCTTATCTGTGCATCTAAATCTTTGGTCACGGCACTGCCGAACAAGGGATGGTGTGTGCTTCACATAACGTGCATGCTGGTGAGGGGCGTTCAATGAATTTGATAGCGGTCTAAACTTACTTAGGTGTGTGAATACATTTAATTTAGATTTGCATTATTTTTGTACCGTGAGTTTTTTATTTAAGATTGTAATAATAGAATATAAGATCCCAGGCTGTACCAAAAGGAGGGTTTTACTTGACAACTTTCAAGGAGAGTTTACCTACGACAATTTCAGGGATTCGAAAAAGGTTGGTTTCACTGTTACATAGGTGCAGTGAATGGGGTTGTACGACAGAGGTTCCAATTTTAGCATGATGCTGGCCATTGGCATACTTGCACTCTGAACAGTCATGGCTGCGGGATGTAATGCTAAAACTAAGCTTATATGAGCAATGTCTCGAGTTGGCATGATTCCGTATGTGCAGAATGCCCCAATACTGACAATGCTATCCTAAAAATATATACAGTGTGTCAATACAGGCTTCAACAGATGCAGGGGCAATTATTTTATTAAATCTCAAAAAAATAAATTGCTAATCCATACAAGTCCATAGAAGTCACATGACCAAAATAAGTTAAGATGACCCCAGACCTAGCTTACAAGACGAACACAGTGTGGGAGTGAGATGTCAACTCAAGTACCACTACTGCGACTCGGAGAGAGATAGAATATACCTGAGACACCTTTTCGAATGGCATGTAATGTGAAATGCTTTTTTATAAAATCTTTGATTTGTGTAGTTTTCCTCAAAGAGAGCATGGTGCATTTGTAGATTGTGAAGTGAACGGGTGTAAAAAAATACCAGACAAATACCCTTTTTTTCTGGTAAATATGAGGTGACCCACTGTTTCCTTGTCGATCTTATTTCTTCTCATTATTTTGAATTGTGTTATGGTAATTTAGAAAAAAGGTTTGAGTAGAAAAAGACATTTCGATACATTTTGTATAAAACAGTTTTGGTCTCATCAAACAGTTGTCTCTGTCTTACATTCTAAGCCTTTTCTAACATTTTTGCCTCTATGCAGTTATTGTAGTTACTGGATTCACACCCTGCATGTGTATGCTTTTCAACTTTATGGGGCATTTTGCTTATAACATAGCAATCTATCCATGGGCTGCTGTAAATAGTAACACTTGGATGTTGCAAGAACTCTCCTTTCCTGTTATGTAACTAAGTTGTTGTTCGAATTGAGTGACTAAAAGAATATGAACCTTTATTTTGATAATAAATTGGTGTTATGAGAATAAAACAATATGATGTAAGCGAACTCGTTTTATTTCAGTAGATTAGTAGATTTCTTGTAAACAGATTATTTTTCATTGTCCACAATATTCTGTAAGTAAAATAATATGAAAATGAATACGGCAATACCAAAAAGGCCGCCCGTCTATTTTACTCGAACTCGATATTGCGAGTAAAATAGCCCCAGTACGGTCTAAGCTTTCAGATCAGGGGTCTTATAGCCGGGACGGGCTCCAATCCATCGAATATGTAGTCAACCTAGTTCCAACTTAGGGATGATGGATTAAGTTGATAATTGTATGCATTAACTGATACAACAGTCCGGGAGGTAACGACATTTTTGGTGACGATAAGGTAAATGGCTGAATCTGGGTTCACATGTTAGAGACCAACCCTCAGATGCGAAATATGTCGGTCAGTCTGCGCCAAGTGGTTGCGTTATCTAGATTGGCTATATAAAATAGATGTTAGTATATAGCTGCTGATGAATATACTGATTGTCTAAAAATATTGTACCTATTAATTATGCACCAATATCTAGTCGGGTTTTTAATTAAATACTTAAATATACCTAAAGTTATATCTGCAACCGAAATCGCCTATAACTACAAAATTTAACCAAATATTTGTTTATACTTTTGGTATTACTAAGTATGTATGTAGTGATACTTTCATGCTGCATTATTTGTAGCCATTTACCTTATCATATATTTTTCTTGTAACTATAACTACTTTTTCAGGCGCCTTTTCTAAGCAACGCAACCACTTGGCGCAGGCAGACAGACACATTTAGCTTCAGAGGGTTGGGTCTTTATCCTGTAAACACAGTTTCAGCCATTTACGTTATCGTTACCATTTCTGTCGCGACCTCCTAGTCTATAACTCAAATTATTTGGATTTCGTTGAGGGTAGAAAGGAGGCTATGCCTCATGCTAACAAATCTCTTGGACATAGTCCAAAAATATTCTCCAGCCTACTCATAATCCACCTGCTACAGATCCGTAAAACTGCATTTTCCCATGCTTAAGGTGGCCCAACCTGGCGGGCCTAACTCATTCGCGGGCACGGTACAAAACCGTGCTGTTGCGCTCTGGGACCTTCTCTGTTTCAAAGAATAAGACAGGCTCCGTGATGAGGAAGATGCAACATGTCCACAAAAAAAACAATGTGCATAGTGTATGATTTGGTAAGATTTACGAAAATTTTAATTTCAAAACGACTTATAGCTAAAAGTAAACCAAGACCGCCGTAGTCAAAAATCTAACAAAAACCAAATAGATCATAAATCTTGATTAAATAAGCTATGTCCGATGACTAATCTTTTTACGATGTTCTTACTTTATCATTGCGCAATCCACCTCCAAAGTTATTGTATAAAACGCGCGAAAAATTCGAACTTTCTGATCTTATAACTTAGAAACCAAACACAATTTTACAATGCCAGTGGTCATCAGACATCTAGTTCGATCAAATAAAGCTATTATGAGCAAAATTTTAGAGTTCTGACAAGAAATATGGGCGTGATCTTCTTTCCCCTTTTGTATGGGGAGATGAGCGGGATGGACCACCTTAAGGCAAAATCCTAGTCCATAGCCACCAGTAAATATTGATCCAAAATTTGGTTTGTTAGCACGGCCTCTACATACATGAGTCATCCTTACATTTAAACAGTTACAATGCGATTCAAATAACAATAGGACGGGGACACCACCGCCATTTTGAACATCAAACTGCTAAAGCCAATTAATTAACTTCATTATGGAGTGCACAAACATGTTCTACAAAAAATATTTAATGAACATTCAGACAAAACTATTTTTTTTTAACTAAATATTTATTTGAAGAACAGACATTAAAGTTACATTTAAGAAAGTGATGATTTTAAATTAACTAGTAAAACAATGAAACTGGCACTTTGGAGGACACCAGACACAAACTAATATACAGATAACAAAGAACAGCCTCGTATAACTGTATATTCTGTGAAAGGCACTCAATGTAATCCTGCACTGTGGATTCGTGTGTTGTCAAGTTTCGCTGTCACGGCAAGGCAGAGGTGCTACAAAACAAGGAAAAGCGAATGCATGTAATCACACGTACTCGGATCAAACCTCGATTCCGATGGATGGAAAAAAGGATTCGCTTTAATATCACAGGAAGTCGCTTTTGATATTGAAGCAAATCTTTGCCATATAAACCCGTGTTGATGTGCCGACCATACTTTTCGGCACTAATTCGAGTGAAGTTAGTCACGAGCCCCGTCCTATTCTTATTTTAATCGTAGTGTATGGGCAAGCTTCTCATACCCGTATCCTCCACCTGAAGATGAGATAGATGAGCACGAGAACGGGTACCGGCAGCAGAGCAAGCGCGACCAGCGTCCAGCCCACCATGGCCACGTCATGGGGGAATGCCACGCCATAAACGGTGCGTGGCGATGGCAGAACGCACCCGGATACGAACAGCACCTGTGGAAATACCCTATCATGCAGTACTTATCTAACAAACAACTCTCACATAATGCCAAATTTGAATTCCGAAATCACATGAGTGCGGCCGCACAGCTAACGAACGCATTTCAGCAGGAGGCTGCATTTGCGGCGATCCATAAGGTTATGTCCATTAGGATATGGTTAGCTTACCCTGCTCCAGGTGCAGGTGCTCGGCAACGAGATTTGTGTGCAGCCCCCGTACGTTTGCCAGGTCCGCGCTAAAATTGTTGCGAAGGTTGTCACCAGCACTGGCATTTTTGGTGTCTTCGTCGCTATCTGCATGAGATGGTGAGGTACCAACACGATGGATAAAAGGACCCATGTTTCCCTGGAAGTTGCCGCCGGGGCCGAGCAATCTGCTCACCAACCGGCACGACAGACCAACCTGAGATCATGCGCCGAGTGATTTAGGGCAACCCACGATATTGGTTGTCACTGAGCCCCTGTTCTACCCGGCGGGAGGGTAACGAAAGCGCCTTTTAACTAAATCTCCCTGGCTACGTGTCTATACCTTACTCCCTGACGGTAATTTGGCATAGTCACAGGACCACAACAGTTCGCCGCCCATCCCTCTTGCTACTGTGTACTTGAAATACACACCGGAATACAGTGAGGTGCTTGGCATCTCGACTTATCGCCGAGTGTGGTGCGCACCCTGTCGATCTTCAACGCTGGCTCCCTTAGCCGCCTCTTAAGTCATGTAGGGGAAGAAATGCAGTGGGACGACTTGTATACTCTTTAAGAACGGCCCATAAGCTATGCTCCCTATACAAACGTAGTTTACTAATAATTTGAAAACCACTGTTCCAATTTCATTGATATTTAATAACTAATATCAGGTAACAAATTTCACTGTCTGCATGGTTTTGTTTGTTGAAAAATCTAAACGGAATCGAATGAAAGCAAAAGTTGCTAGCATTACTCATAGCATAGTTTACAAAAATCTGAATAAAAACTGTTGTACTTGAAAACGGCATAAGGTATATATCTTACCAGAAGGATCAGCGGGTTTGTAGACCAGCAAACTCTTAAAAATACATTAGGATATTCCTCCACGGTGAAGTAGACATCTTCACAGAATGCTTTCTGACCGTAGAAGAACGTTATGACGAGCGCCGTGGATGCCGCTATAGGAAGCCTGGGCATGGGCACTGGCCAGTAATCCAAGAATCCGAGTATAAACACGCCTCCCTGTAGACAGTATAGTTGTCAGCACAACAGGTAGGTATAGAACCGAATGACAAAGTGACACCTACGCAGTAGTAAATTTCTTGTTTACAGCTGGGATGCGCCTAATCTTTCGACGCGACCACCTCTTTCTGAAAAAGTTAGTCGAAAGTCAAACTCGAACTGACTCAGACTAGGGCTTTCAGTCTTCGCGAACCTGTGATTTTGTTTGATTTTGTTGAAGTCACAAGTAGAATACCTACATTTTTCTAATACAGTTATGAGGGTAGTCTTTTCGTGTCAATCCTGCGAGTATAAGGGCTGGTTCAGCGGTTTAAACGTTGAAAGTGGTAATTAATTAGAGCAACGAACCTGGGTACACAGCGACAATACGCCCACCATGCAAAAGACAGAACACATGATGAACGTTATCACCCATTTCAACTTGTCCACTGACTTGCCTTTCACGTTGGACAGCATCGTTTGCATGAGAAGTGCCTGAAAGTTTTTGGTTTAGTTTGGCATTATAGGCTAATAAGTGTAGCCTTCAAATACATATAAATCGTTTTTGTCTTTTGACTTCCAATTGCACCAAACGAACCGTGATTACGCAAATCTCCAACAGATTTTGCTCCCATCAAGCTGTTTTCATTTGCTTTGTTGACATGGTTACTATAAACTTTGAAAAAAAATATTGCTTTATTTACATTACTTGAACAATATTTACAAAATCACATATGTATTTCTTATTAAAGCATTGTGAAGTAAAATAATTAGTTAAAGAGAACTTTTTAAATAGCTGGTCTGGTGAATTTAAAAAATTGATATCCATAGTATCCAGACTTCAGGAAAACCCAAATATCTCAATTATAATATGATTAAATAAGTAGCAAGAAACTACATACGCTTGTTTCATAGAGATACATTTAAGTTGACGCTGCGCTGACGCCTATACAAGAATGGTTTTCTGCAAACTGCCCTTTCATTTATTTCATAATTAAATTAAATCACATGATAATGATCTTTATTTGCTTTTGAAACTTTTTGGGGATAAATGTGGAAGCCCAAAAAAAACAATATTGTAAGATGAAAAGCATATTTAACTTACCACAGTTGTGACCGACACAGTGAAGAGTGTGAAGAATATGAGAGCGGACCAAAAATTGTTCCCCGGAATCCTCACTACCAGGTCAGCCCAAAGCACCATTGGCATCCCGGGCCCTGATGACAACAAGTTCGATTTAGCCGAGGACAAAACTCTGTTGTATCGTAATCTTATTTAAAGCAAAACTGAGGAAACAAGGAAGTGACAGTGAACTACCATTAGGAAAAAAAAACGTATAAACATGAAAAGTGATAAACAATACTTGCACATGATTTAGACACATCAGCCTAGGCTGCCTGTCTAACATAAAATAAATAAATAAATAAACAAGCATCCGTTTGAATCTCTATCCTTCGAATAGTTGTTTCGTTGTTGTTTGTCCAAAAAACTATATATAGCGCATACTAGCGCTAGAATCTTCAACCCTGTTTAGCGATGCATTTTCCAACCTACCTCTCAGCAATTCCTGTTTATTGGCGCGCAAGTTAAATTCGTGGTCCAACGATTCCTCCGCTCTCAACATGATAAAGAGCGAGCTCAGCGAGACAAGTTTGGAGATAAGCACGCTGAAGAGTGTGGTGCGGTGCAGCTCGCGGCTCTCGACGTTGTACGAGCCGAGCATGATGAGGGTACCCTGCGCCACAGCCAGCTCCATGAGCACTTGTTCCGCCATCACCCGGTACAGCTGCGAGTGCGAGCGAGACACGAGTCGTTACACTAGTCCAGCTAGGAACAGGAGATGTATTTTGCGGAATCGACTGGCCTTTGCTGTTTTTTCTATAGCTCTCCCAATGCCGAGCTGTGAGGCAAAGGGAAGTCTCATTCCTCCGACGATTAATTTCCAAATAATTTCTATTGTTTGCCTTAGCTGTCCTACCAAGAATTGTTTGGCAGTAGAATTTAGATCTAAGTATGTAGGTATTTCATGACTGTGGACGGAAAACCAGTAAAGTTTCTATGCGGATTCTTGTTTACTGGTTGATTTAATCCGCGAATCTTATCAGTTTTTGACGTAACGTAGAGTAGTTTGACTACCAAAAAAGTTTCAATAAATAAAAATAAATTAAACGTACCGAAACGTCAGTGGGGATCATAACTAGTCTTCGGTGGGTCTTTTCGCCTCCGCGTATCGCTTTGGTACTCTTAATGACGAGTGCCATGTGGTCAAAGTTCTATTTCCAGATAGGACCGGAGCTGTACTTTACGCCTACCGGCTTTAGCCGGATTTGCTAAAGTTTCAATACACGCTTGGGACAACAGATAGGCTGACTCCCATATTTTCTGTATGGTACCGCAGTTCTTAGATTTGGCACACTCCCCGATGCACATAATGCATCACTCCGTTTCGTATCTATGCTGTTGGATCGGCCAGCCATCTACATAAGGTGTCGTCCGGTTCAGACTCACCGCCAGGCACCATCAGACTTAATAAGGGTAACTCACCTGCCCCGCATGTATCTTATACATTTAAGAATGGAACAATGTCTGAGGGTACCTCGAACTTCAGGAACTGGTCCCATTGTGCATCAAACATCATGTTACTGTAGGTTGCGTCTGTGAAAATCATGGCCACTGACGAGACGAACAAGACGAAAAATGTCAGAATAGCTTCGAATAGAACTACCTGAAATAACGAAAGAATCATTTTGAATGGAAGAATTAAAAGCGATGCTTATTCATTGACATATGCTTAGATATTGTTTATATCTATCATGTTATAGAACTAGAAACTCTTTTTTAAAACAGGGAGTCGGAAGTCGACCATATAAGGTATTTTCTTTGCTCTTGTACATGTATTGTAGGTATTGCACAAATGCAGGTTTAAATTTAAATTCAGGTTTTAGAGCTATATTACGGCATTGTTTTAAAAGCCTTGTTAGATAATATTTAACTAGGTAAGTATGCGTTTTATGTAACTTGTATTTTGCTATCAGTGAATGGAGTTTCTACCTAAGGATTATTAAGAATGAACTCTTTTTAATATTAAAATATCTTAATAAAAAGTGTTGAATGCTTACCTTAGAATAACTGTAAATTCCTTTTATTACAATTAGATAGACAAACAGCCATGACATTACGTAATACAACACTAATTGCCATTGAATTTTACCCAAACCCTCGGCTATTCCTTTCCTGTTGATCTGTAAAACCTCGAGCCTGAAAACAAATCAAATATTTTGATTTTTTTTTTAATACATACTTCTATGATAATACAGCGTTCTTGGGACAGCGGTATTATAATTAGTAATTGGGTTTTAATAAATGGTTAAAACATTGGTTTAATAGGCAGGTAGGTATTGCGTATTTATCTTTCCTACCCTTCGAGTTTATTAACAAGCAAAAAAATGGTCATGCGGCCATTTGAGTGAGTTTCTCCTCTGGAATGACTATACTATACTATTTAGCCGCTGGGATGACTATAATAAGACGGAATGGATATAACTGAATAAGGAGTGGGAATGGGAATAGGAGTCAGTATGGCCAATGAGGAGTGTCAAAAGAAGTAATCCCCCCGCACCCGCAAAGGAAGCGGGTTCTCGGAATGGTGTGGAACGACCCATCGTTAGTAGGCACCCAGTTCTAGAAGAACACACGACCACTAACAAGAAGTACGCCTCGCTCGGGTTGCGCTATCCTAGGAACTCGCAACAGTTCTAGAAGAACCCAGGGCAACTAACAAGAAGTACGCCTCGCTCGGCGTGAACTGCCCGGGCGAGGGCAGCGCGTGACGCGCGGCGCACGGCCTCGCCCGCAGCGCCGCGTCGTAGCGGTGCTCGCGGCAGTGCAGCCACGGCAGTTGCGCGTGGACCGAGTGCGCGAGCATGTGGAGGGAGTAGGCGCTCAGCGCGCTGAGGGCCAGCGCCGTGTGCGCGCACACCAGCAGCATCGCCCAGCCGATACCTATAAACATAACGTCTTGGCACACGAGAACAGTACGATCAATATCAGTTTTCCCAGTGGGTGACTAATGTCGTCTTTGAGTTCGCCAAGAGCGATTAGCGAGCTCTTTGCTGCGTCATGTAGTTACGGTCAATACACCAACAAAATTACGAATGAAATAGCAAGAAGAATGCATTGAAGACGCAGCCCCAATGGCGTAGGTACGTGCAACATCTCCATGAAGAGTAAATAATTAATCAAGTGAACGCAACTGATCAAATAGAAACCAAATTAACCTCTCGACATCGGTGCAAGGTTCCAGCACTTGAACGCGTCCTTCCTCGTCGATGGCAAGCTCCAGGCAATGCATCGGACAGTCGGCGCTGTGAGCGCATACACTTACAGTCAGGAATTTCCGCCGAGGAAATGCACCGCGCACGGGAGCCGCCACACCTACACCAGCCCTATGCTGGCAGACGCCACCAGCTGCTGGTAGCTGATGTTGTGCGTCCACCACTCCGACAACTACAAGTCTAGATGGTGCGGTGGTGTCACCAGCTGATGAAATAGGAACCAAAATAACCTCTCCCAATAGGCGCGAGGTCCCAGCACTTGAGCACACCCTTCCTCGTCACCGCGCCGATGGCCAGCTCCAGGTAGTGCATCGGGTAGCCGACCAGCGCGCTGAGCAGCGCGTACACCAGCAGACAGGGCAGCCCGCCGTGGGACTGCACCGCACACGGCAGGCGCCACACCTGCACCAGTCCTATGCTGGCGGACGCCACCAGCTGCTGGTAGCTGATGTTGTGCGTCCACCGCTCCGACGACTGCAAGTTTAGACGGTGCAATGGTGTCAACTTTATTGCTGGAGAACCTGAGTTATAACCCATACAAGCAATACAAGATTTACATATTATGTACATTAAATAATGTGATGCATACAATTCATTTTAAAAACAAAATAAAATTTCTTGATAATTTTATGTATTTAATGGATACAACATTACCGTTATCTCATTAATTTGAGTTTCAGCTACATCTACATTGAAGCACAGGAATCAGTTTTCTTAAATAATCTGATTACAGTGCTTCAAATGTAAATGTCGCTGAAACTCAAATTAATAACATTTCTTATCCGCTGTGAAAACCTACAAACTGGTTAGAGTAACTATTGCAGTAATGGGTATGAATCATAACTTTGATTAGAGGGTCATTATAATGAGTAATAAGTTTACTAATGAAATATTATCATTAATTACTTAATAATTTGTCAATTAGGGAATCATTAATTTTCTCCTCCTAACATGCATGCTACATAGAGATGTAGCATGCAATTTCAGTCTAGGTAGCTATCATTTAATGAGTGTCTTTTCTGCCAGAAATATAAACATGGTATTTAGTGCAAGATTAAACGATAATGCGATTAAACAAAATCTGAAATGTGTTTTTAAATGATGCATGCCATTTAGTTTGCACGAAAATCATTGAAATTTGGTTAGAAACGTTTTCTAGGCGGTATTAGCGAAAATAGCTCAATATTGTGTAGACCTCCGGGATCTCGTAGTAATAACCCTTGTCGGTCGCTTAAATAACAGGTAAATAAAGAAAGCACATGCCTGAATGTGTGCATTAGAATTGCCTGGGGAGTTCGAAGTAGACGTTTTGGAAATCGATTCTCGTGTGACCTGAAAAAAATGCCACCAGTCTTAGGAACATCCGAATTACGAGCTGTAAATATTATGCTTGGTAACATCAGTTTTTCGAAGCACAAATATATTTTTTATGTCGTACTTACATTCATTTCTGTGTAAAGATGTAGAGTCTTATCATCGCATAGCTAAAATGAAGAAGACTGATCTTCATCACGAAGCAGTTGTCAAAAGTATTGTTGTGACATTATATATTTTTAATACCAAAAAACAAATTGTAAATACATATTTTATGCTTAACTGGTTTGGCCGGTTTTTTTACTCACAGAATGCAGTTTAATAGGTGTAACTGTTTTATATAAATAGAATAAAAAAAACTAAATTTATAAAATTATTAGAGGTATTCCGCCGGTGGTACCGGGCGCTGTGATTCAATATCAGTCACCTACAGGCAAGGGAAGCGTTTAGAAACGACTCCTCGTTTGTCTTTGACCAGGAAGTTCTATCACCTTGTTCCTATACAATTTAGGATACTTGATTAAAATAAGAATAAGAATTTGGTTATGAAATCAATTTAAAAGAATCTTGATTGATATTTACAGGTAAAGTGCAAGTAATAAATTTTATTTTTAAATTATTTTGTTTTGCAACTCTGAAGGAAAAAGCAACTAAAAGTTAATGATTAAAAAAATTATTTCATTATGAGATAGTATGTTGACCTGGGTTTCCATGTATTTATATCATACGAGGGGCGTTCAATAATGTATCTACCTAGGGGTTAAGAGCTCCGCTGAACAAGTTGAGACATGTATTTACGTATAGCTATGTTTCTTTATGTAACTCGTTCCAAATTTTAATTTAGTCCGATTAATACATTCAGAGTGACAGCATGACGAGTGCAACAATGTCTGAGTCTACTAAAAATTTGCTTGATTTAGAGCAGCGATCGGTTATTAAGTTTCTCACTAAAGAGGAAAAGAAGCCTAAAGAAATATTTGAACGCATGGCAACAACAGGGAGTCTGCGCCCTCTGAATGTAAAGTTAAATACTGGAGCAAGCAGTTTACATGGGGACGAGAGTCCATAGAAGACGACCCTCACATGGGGCGGCCCGTGACGGCAATGAGTCCAGAAATGCGTAAAAAAGAAGAAATCATTTTGACTGCAGGATAGCTTAAGAAATGGACATCTCGGCAGGCATAGTTTGAAATATAATTCATGAACATTTTAAAATTTTTAAAGGCAGCGCAAGATGGGTCTCTCACACCGCTTCAAAAGGATGCCCGACGCGAATTTTTTCAAGAGAACTTGGACCTGATTGGTGATGACCTGGCAAGTTTTTTTCAACGGTTGGTGACAGGAGATGAAACGTGGGCTTACCATAGAGGTCTTGAGTATAAAATGGAGTCCAAATCGTCACCCAGTTCTAAAAAGATTAAAGTCGAAAAATCGGCAGGCAGGGTCACGGCCACTGTATTTTGGGATGAGAAAGGATTTTATTTTTTGGAGTTAATGCCAAATTAGACTACATAAAGGGAGAGACCTACGCTATAAATTATTTTTACTCTAAGGTTTTTTTTTCTTGTCTAGGTAGATAATTTATTGAACGCCCCTCGTATTACAATGCATCAATGTTTTCCATCAAAACTCTATAGTGGGCAATAAAAAGAGAAATTGGCTCATATATAATTTAAGATTGCCGTGGTTAACACTCATTTTAAGGTTTTGGATTCCCTGTTGACCGCCGCCGGCACGGGTGCTCGCCTGATGATGGACCAAATGTTTGGTTCGAAACGTATTAAAATATCATCGACACACTGTGAGTAAGCCGTTTTCCACAAACCTTAAAATGAAATTGGCTCAATTCAAGTCAAGCAGAGGAAGGGTTAAGATGATGTATTTCGAAAGCATTCGGGCTACACAAAAGTTCAATACGGTGGCCATTAAGCGTGCAGTGCCATTTTGTGGAAATTGTTTGATAATGGAGTTGAACTTCTTGAGAAATATGGATGGATTGAAAAATCATAGTGAAAATAAAGAGCTTTTGTAGTTTTTTTCAAATAATTTGACACGGAGGTTTTAAAGATTCAAACAGCAACATATTTAGATGCCTTCGGGCCCACCAATAATGTTTACTATGACTAAGTCACGTACGCAAGTTATTCTTTGGAAATTTTGGTAGGAAAATTAAAACAATAAAGTTACGACAAATGTTTCTATTTAATTGTCAAACTAATATTATTGTACAGGTCGAAATGAATAGCTTGAGGTGATCACAGTACTCAGAATGAAAGAAAGAAATTATTTATTTTCTACTCATGCAAATCGCGTTGTTGGTTTCACTTCTTAAAATAATTAAAATCATAAAGATCGTATGAATAGACCGTGCCAAGATTATAACATAAAAAACTAACTCATTGAAAACAAAGCACAGAATACCAAGACGATGGACCGCTCGCTACCGTCCAAAACATCAACCAGCGAAATACATGATGAGGCACACACTTACTGAGCTTATTACACACAGATATTATAAATGTGGTTATACCTCGAGTTACAGATTTCGGCCCATACATCACAATGTAACATAACATTCTCACTCGAACAACTTATTATAATCATATTTTATTAGTTCTACTCCAGTCTGGCAATCTTTTTGCTACCGCACCTCTCAACAATTTCAACAATCCTTTTACAAACATTGAGCAAGTCACAGTTTTCCTTCCGAAAACAACTGAAAAATGCTTATAATTCCAAAATTTACACACTTCCTCAGTTCAGGCATAACTTACCTAAAACAAACATCTATTTATCTAAGGTGTTTTAAAGGACTTGTGATATATTTTATCTTATGTGAAGATAAAAAAGTGTTATCATGAATCACACAAATTTCAAAAAGTGCTCTTGACTAAAAAAAAACAAATCTGCAGGAGTAATAAATCAACACCACAAAATATATCAACCAGCAAGACCAAAGTTGTACAGGTATATGTTTTCAAATGGTAATGTATACATACTATTATTCAATAGCAATAATGCAACATTGCATATTTTTTTCTTCATCACCGACCAACCCTCAGCCACTAAACTCTGTGTAGACCGGTGTGACGTACTAAATGGATCGCTCCTTAGTGCTAAAGTGTAAAATTTTATACTCTTGGTAAAGTTCTAAAGCACTTTTTCATACATATTCGTGTATATGTTAAGTAAAATAAAAATTATGTACATATACATATTTGAAATAGCTAAGCGTAAAATGCCTCTTATTGAATTTTTTCCACCTCTTTCCATCAAACATTCAATACATTGTGACTCATAGAAATACAAGGGGCAAATAATATAACTTTTTTAGATCTTATTCATATATAAAGTGAAGTTTTCTTTCAAAAATATCCTATTCATTTCCCATTTATATGTATTCTTCATGCCTTAGAATCAAGTTTAGAAGTAAAATATAATTGGTGTTTGGTAAACTAAGTGTCCAACATAGCGCACACGTGTTGCAATATCGTAGATCCGTCACATTCTATCATCTCACTCTGTAGCAAGTGCTGACTGCGACATAATAAATACAATTGGAGGCGTAAGAGACGTATTAAGGATTTTGTCATGCGTGTTTCGGATTGTCCCAATCCTTACTAGGCATTAGGGTTAGAGTTCTGAAACCTAGTAGCCTGGGTTGGTGCCATTGCATTGAATGTGGTATAAGCTGCAATTAAAATTGTCAATGTTTTCTACACATTTTTCGGAAGGTTCTGGCAGGCCACCATGGCTATGTGGTGCCTTGGGCTGATATCATGACAGTAGGTATGTTAGACATCCATGTCCTGTTAGATAAAAAAAATGCAAAGATGAGCGTAAAATAAAGCGTACGCCAAGTGTTGCGCTATACAAAAAAAATTGCATATACAACAAGCTTACATTTTACACCATAGCAAGTCACACGTTCAGTCGAAAAGACTACCAGTTCAAAATAATACATGTATCTAGTCCATTCCCTTAACATTTTTGGGAGCACCGTACAGCGTAACGTCACTGGCAATGCATTAACTGCGCGGAGCCGTATCAATAAGTTCCAGACAAGGAATAGTGTTTCCTGTTACAACACTTGGCCCAAGCAGGTTCGTATGATTTGTGCTTTCCGATTAGTTGGAGCTATAGTGAAAAAGAGCCTGTCAGCAAACTCTAGTGTACATATTTCCAGTCGAAACAGAATTCATTACAGATGTCATCTTCATTTTCTTTCTATACCCTATCTAGTATATAGCAATCATACTGCATGGTTACAAATTCATAGAATTCATTTATTTGATTTGTCATAAGAAAAATGTCTTACATTATGAGAGTCTAGATAATGTAAGACTACATTTTGTTTTTCTAACCTACAAAACTGTTTTAAAGCAAGAGGCTGCGCAACTCAGTCAACCAAAGGAATATATTGAGTGGCTACTGAGTTAGTTTCTCCGAGTCGATCACTCATAATCTACTGAAATCAGCGCCAAAGAAGTAGGATACAATTATAGGGTCTAGCCCAACGACTGTAGGGTGCGAAAGATATCGAAAATTGTTTTGAGAATAATTTTCCACATTTCAACGCTGTCCAATAGTGTTTCAAAGATCCAATAAAGTTATTTGGCATGGGTGGGAGGGAGAAACAGATGGGTAAACAAATCTATGACATTGTCATAGTTTAAAAGGCATAGCATCGAAATAATGGCATTACATTTTAAATATGGCCTAATTCTCTCCAAACCTTTACCTGTACCATGAGATCGATACGCTCCGTCGCAACTTATAAAATATCCGATGAGGTATAACGGGGCCGTAAGGACAAAATAGTGGTTCAGTGGAACCACGTTTAAAAGGTGAGTCAGCTTCGCCTTTACTTACTTCAGAAGGAATTTGTGGAGGTAACAATAAATATTTCTTCTTCAATTCTTTATATCTGCTTTCCCTACAGGAATGGTGATACAGACTACGGCCCAAGGGGCCCGGGAATAAGTCGCAAGTAAAACAAATTTGTCTACTAATTAATGATTGCATGGGTGGTTGATTAGTGACAACACTCTTCGAGTACATATTAGCCACGTACTTTTTCTGACAAATGCAGTTTAGCACCGGTTTGAATACCTCGTGGAATGAACCTAGGCAATGCTGACTCACCCTTCAATATCACAGCCGTCGGGCTGCGAGTCGGTGCGATGGGCGTGCGGGGTGGAGGGGGCGCGGAGACGGGTCAGTGCAGGCTGAAGAGGTCCCCGGCGGAGGGCAGAGGCTTGAGGCCCCCCGTCACATCGGGCAGCTGCGACACGTCCGGCAGGTTTTCGAGGTGGCTCTTCACGTCTGTCCGCACTGCGTAGATCTTCTGCAGCTTCACTGTGTATTCCTGTTCGGAGTATTACAGCTTGTTTATTTGTTTGCTTTCCTCCATTTCCTCCATGTTTGTATATCCTTCCTGAAAGCCGGTTCGATCACCACGGGACGAAGAAGAAATTATTTTTTTTATTAATTGCTTGAGAAATTACAACTCACCAGGAATATAGATTAAATAATGGTTTTAACTAGATCAGTGGTTCCCAAAGCGTACATGTTTCCGGCTCCCCTAGTCACGACTTCCATCAGATCCGTATAGCTAAGGGAGCAATGAAAATATTCTGGCTCTTTAAGGGAGTCGCATAATCAAAAAGTTTGGAAATCCCTGATGTCTTTTTTTTTTTTTTTTTTTTTATTTATAGGTTCGTCCACATAGATTCGTTTCTTACATTTACAAATATTAAAAGAAAGAAAAACCACACCAAAACTATCTACAATTAAGGACAAACACAACATGTACAAATGAATTGCTAACTTACAAAAGAAATAAAACAATTATAACCAAAAAACAAAAAAATAAAAAATAAAAACAATCATATAACCACAACGTAAAAGTAAGAAAAGGAATAACAGTGAATATAAAAATAAGTACATTCAAATTCAAACGAAACAATAAATCACAAAGCAGATATTATCAAAGAATTTTAGAGAAAATAAATAAAATAAAATACAAAAAAAAAAAAACTTGATGTTGATAAATATTATTCGGGCAGTTTTCTTATTGTTTTTTTTAAATTTATAATCGTCGAGGAATAATCAATATAGTTCGATTTATATGTCTTATTGAAAGTACTACAAATTCTAGTAAGTGGCGAATTTTTACCAAGATTAGTTTTGTGCTTATTTACTTTAAAGGGAACGAAATTAGATAATCTGGCATTGAATCTAGGAACATTAAAAGCTATTTGGCTTAGTAGAGATGGACAATTAATATGATTGTTTAAAATTTTGTGCAAAATTGCTGTCGATAGATGAATGAGCTAATGAACATTACTAGCATGCAGGGCTCAGATTGGTCAGTATTGTCCATCTATCTGTGAGTTTAGGCTAACGATAACAATACTCATCACACGCAAGAACGTTTGCAAGGTCACTGCAAATTAATCAGGCGTAATAAAATTAACGGATAGTGATTTCAAATCGATGTTTGGTCACAAACGCCAAACGTGACGCCCAGCCATTATATGTGAGAGGCGCCGGGAGAACTCCGTGAGCTGCTCCAGCGAGTGCATCGGCACTCTCGGACCCTTATTATTATTATTTGACTTCTAATTCTCACTTCTTTTGCGCCCTAAGGGTCCACAGTCGCATAAAATGTGAAGTGGAGTGATAAACCTGCAAAAGTCCGTTTCGGATAAATTAATGGCGTACATGTGTTTATTTAGTTTACAGTGACCTGTACAGCTCTTAAAGTGATCCTCAGTTGATTTCGAGTGAGATTGATTAGTTCACGCGACCATTTGTCCGAATACACTGTGACCAGGGCTTTTGCATGTGTGAATCCCGGCAACTTCCTAGTCCCAGTTGTAACCTAACCTATATCGGAGTCACGGACGGTCCCCTCTGCAGGGCCTGCTTGGAGGCGGAGGAGACACCGGCACATATAGTCATGGAATGTAGACAACTGCAGACATTTTGTACGGGGGTCTTTAGCTTCGAAAGGAGCGACCCGCAAGTGTGGAAAGACCCTAAAGGGCTGCTACGCTTTGTGGAAGAGCTCGGCTGGCTGAAGTGAGCCAAAAGTCGGGTTACTGAGCACAACGGCCTCGTGTCAAGTGCGTTCAAGCGTCGGCAGCCACTCGCCGACAACAACAACAAAAACAACAACAACAACAACAACCTAACCTATACCTAAATTGGCGTTTACGGAACTTCGATGTTACAAAAAAACGTCAAAACACCGTACAAGTTTTAATAGATATTCTGTGTTCCTTCTTCAAGCTGTCAAAGGCAAACTCAGACTTCCGATTTTAATGAAAACGAGGAGTCGGCGTAAACGGCAACATCGACATATTTACTGCTACGGTGCGTAAGCTATCAAATCAAACTCGGGCTCGCAAATGTTAGTTCGGTTAATGCCCACTGCGCGCGCTATTTCATTTCTCCATTCATTTGAAAACGCCAAGCGATCAGTTTGCCGTAAACGCCAATTTAGGTGATAGCTGGGCCTAGGGTGTCAGATATATTTACTTTGGTTCTTTCCCCACAGTTTTATTTCGCTCCGTGCGGTGCTTTTCATTATCCCACAAAATGGCTCGGGTCCCACTCCAACACCCGTACCTCTAGCCTCTGCTCCGCCTGGTGCGCAAGGTCGCGCTGAGCCTGCGCGAAGTCCCGCAGCATGCCGGCCACGCGCCGCCGCTTGTCTAGCTCCTGTGAGAGCCGCCTGTTGTACTCCGTGAGCAGTTCCACCGCCGAGTTCACCACCACACTCAGCTGCTGCGCCGACTCCTTGTCTGCAACGTCGAGTGTGTTATTAATTGCATTATTTGGCCATCTACCTGACGGGTCTTAACCCTGATGTAATCTTCTGGTCACTTCTTTCTTTCATCACTTTGTCATCATTTTATATCATCGTAAATGATGATGTTTGACTGACACAACCGTAAAAGGGAGAGACGGACAAATGCTCAAGATTACTTTATTAATCAAATTTTTTTATCAAAACTCATACCAATAGTGAACATTATCAAGTAGTATTTATACAGTTCGTGGTGTAGGCGCAACCTTTCGTGCGAGAGGTTATGGGTTCGAATCCTTGCCCCGGGCATGCACCAATTTATTTCTCTTTCTGAGTTTTCATAATTGTATTTCGTTACGAATGCGAGCTGTACCATGGTTCGGAACCCATGTAAAACTGTAGGTCTCCTTCCCCTACTAGGCGGTAGGGTTAACCCTGCCGGATTGGTACCACTGCATTGGATAAAACAACGGTTGAAGCGGCAACGAAAAATTGCCCGTGTTTTACATACAGTTCAGTGGAGCCGTGCTCATAAAGGGAAAGTCTTGGCATGGCACCTAATTCCTACGAGAATGAGGGGTATTGGGCTAATATTATAACAGTAGTTGTATGGTATTAGCCATCTATGTCAGGTAGCATAAAAAAATAGAAAAGTTCTAAAGAATGGTTTATTTCAACACCAACCTTCTAACTTAGCTAGGAGTTGAACCTCCGACACTTCCGGTGGAAGTGAAGCTATTCTTTCCCTCACCGCCTCATCACTCGAAGCGCTCGACTCCAGTTCCATCAATGCCTGAAATCAACAGCAAAATGTTTTGTGATTGTATCAACCAGTTTTATAGCCTGCATGTACTGGGCAATCTTCAGGCCTCCTAACGACGCGACTAGTGTTATGCTAATCTCGGAGACAGGTTGCCTAAATTTTTTTTTATAAATATGATTAGCCTTTACCTAGACAATTGTAATATATTCATGGTAGGTAAATTACAATAATTGTTTTACGAAATTATAATACATTTTCAAAAGAACTCCAAGCTAATGTCCTAGTTATAATGGCCTGATCATTTACATAGTGATCATTAATAAAACTGAAGCAAAGATTTGTTTGTTTAGATTTTCACTGTTGTTGACATATTATTTTACGTTTACGGATAAACAGTGTTCAAGTAAGTAAGTGTGTAAGTAAGTAAGTTGAACACTGTTTATCCGTAAACGTAAAATAATATGAAGCAAAGATTATACCTTAATCAGTTCATCTGGCTCGGGTGGGTCCCCCGGTGGAGTTTTGGGGCTAAGAGTGGTGTGTGTCTCTATTGTCCCGTCAACCTCTACTCGAGTCTCGCTCTTCCTCCTTTCCTTTGGTTTTTCTTTCTCTTTATCTTTCCCGCCGAGTCCATTCTTGGGTTTCTTCTCAACTTCTTTGGTCTTGGGAGGGGACTCGACTGACTCGCTGGTTTTTCGCTTTCTAGCCTTTGCTGGCAGTTTGTCGTTAGGGTCCACTGGAATGGCAAAAAATGCACTGTGAATACTAATCAAAAACTTCTATTGTGGCAAAGTTTATGCAGTATAAGATTGTTCTATGGAGTTTATTTTTTCACACAATCACTCTACACACAACACACACACTCTAAATTACACAACTTCAATTGTCAACACACTCTAAATTAATCATTCTAGAGTAGGTTATCCCTCAGGCATAAGCAGCTTGCCACTACACAACAACACAAGAAGAAGTGTCATATATTTTTGAAATTATGTTTTTCTGGGGTTTATTTCTTAATAAAAAAAAAAAAAATAATTACCAGAGAGGCCATAAGCCAATCTATTTCACGGCTAGGGACAAACCAGTAGTGTAAAGGCCAATACTGGTTTGTCCTCTCCAAGGGTCATGAAGGCAACATTTGGTAAATCTAGAGTTTAACAAAGTTTGACTTCTAAAGGGCCACTAATTGCCCGTAGATCTAGGTAAAAAAACGGATTTTAATCGAAATTGGATTTTAACTAGCGGAACTGGTAGGCAGACGTTGTCCTGCCAAAGACCTCGAAAACAGTACATTCTATTGGGTCCAACTTCACATAGCTAATAACCATACAGGTGAACCCATAAGAAAAAAAAAATCAGTCAAGCCGTTTAGGAGAAAAATTACAAACACACACCCACCAGAATTTATATAGAAAGATGTATCCAGTTAAAAATATACTGCCTTAATATTGGAAACGGACCAGTCATGAAGAAAGTAAGTAATTGGATGTCACTCGACTTGACTGACTCCTAATATGAAATGAAATATATAACACTAAAGTATTCCAAGATTTCTAATCAGAGTGCAAATAAATTTAAAATAGTCATGTAGCAAAAGTCCCTCACCAGCCTCTTTAAACTCCTGTATGGTGTCTGCGTCGTATACGCCTCGCTCCTGCCATATGTTGAGGATTCGATGCAAGCTGGTCTTAGTCTTGGCGTCGATGCCAGTGACTGCCATGTGCTCGAATGCCTTCTTCAGCACCCCGCCGAACTCCGTTCCATACTCGGGGCCTTTCTTTTTGCTGTTCTGGATCACATCGTTGGCCAGGTACATGTACGTCAACTGCCTCGAGTCTTTCACTAGGAAAAAAACTTTTATTTAAGTATCAAAAAGACAAGGAGATTGTTGTCGTATATTGTTTATTCATAATTTATATGTAGTAAACCGACAACATTCAACATTCACAGCTAAAAAAACCTGGCGTGAAACCTCACTGGAATTTTCACTTAGTATAAGTTTACAAAAGTGTTTGCCACTGCTTACGGACATAGAGAAATTATTGGTACTTATTTGAGTAAATAAATTATTTTGATTCCTTGTAACTTTAATAGTAAGTATTTATCTTATGATAGGAGAAACACTCATAAATTTACTAAATTAATATGAATGCACGAAAATCAACAGTTCATTTGCCACATGCAACAATTCATGACAATGATATTGATAACAAATGTATTGTAAAGGTACAATAGTCATTAACACCACAAAACAAACGTTTACCTCATATTGTTGGTTGCTCAATGGTTATTTTATACCAGCTAGTGAAGCTTGTGATTTTTATAGATTTCACCCTTAAAACATAGTGTTTTCTGGCTGTTAATACTATTACCACACAAAATGTTTCAGAAGTAAATTAAAAAAGGTTTTCAAATAGTATTCTCCTAACAGTACAAGTATATTTACATCAATTGTTTAGCGACCTATTAGTGTTAGTTATGTTTTTTACATGCTGTGCAAACTTTTAATTGGGGTACAGTCCCTTACTATTGTATACTTTTATTAATTTACCTGTTGTTGTATAGTGTCCTGTTAGTTTGCCAAAGAAAAATAAAATAAAAATATTGTGAAGGCTGAACTATCGACGGACTTTTAGGACAGTTAACTTTTATTTTTTGCGAATCGTTTAGGATTTTTATTATTTATTGGCAGTAATTTTATTTAATTCCTTTCAGTTTGGAAATAATAACACATTGCTTTCCGAAGAACATAAACTCAGCCTGGGCCGAGCACTTTTTTCTCCATACCATCCATACCTAGTGAGTTACAATAACAGGAATAAACAAATTAATAAACCATTTTGGAATGACAATAATAACATAGTGTTGTACAGTTGTTGTCGGTCTAGGGGCTAGAGTACTCGCATTTAGCCCTCGTGACGTAGACAATCAACCCCAAAAAAGTGTCTTCGATGAATGGATATGATTCACAATTAAGAAAATTTAGTTATTTTTAACATTTACCTCCTTAGAACTTAATGCATCAGTAACATTCATGAGATTAATTCTGTTGCATAGTACACAAAGGTGGTTTTGATCAAAAGATAGCGATATTAAACAATGGTAACCGGTGCTAGAAATATCTGAGAATGGGGGGCGTGTACGCTACTGACATGTACCACCCGGCAAAAAAGAAGCGCCGTACTATAGCAGCAACAGAGCAGTAACGATAAGGATGTTTACCTTTCATCAGTTCCGTAAACCACACTCTCACAACGGTGGCATGATGCTTGCGGTGATGGATAAGCCACAGCGACAGGGTTTGGATGCTTTGCTGGCTGGAGTTTAACTCCTGCAGCTTGCGCACGAGCGCCAGCTCCGTAAACCCAGCCATCGCGACCGCACCGCAGCACTCAAGCAAGCAACCCGACTGATCGCGCCTCTTGCTCGTGCGCGCCGTAGTGCCGTGCCGTCGTGCCGTAACATTGACATTTGACAGCAAGTTTGACAATTTTTTTTTTTTTGTTTCTTTATCCAATGGACAGGCAAAAGCTTTCGCTATACAGCCTTCTCTTTATTGTATCTTATGGATTGTAGTCAATTCTGGAGTGTCATGTAGTTAAATACTTTCTATTGTCTCATGTATATATAGAAATATGGGTTCAAAGTTGGTCGGTTGACTTAATATCTTTTTCAGGTCGAGCGGGATTTTTTCTCTTTCTTTGTATGTAATTTCTAAGCATTTATATAGTTTTTCTCTTTGCTCATCAAAAGCACAGCAACGAAAGAAGAGGTGGTCCAGGGATTGATCAGCTAAGTTGCAGTGTGGGCATACGGCGGTGTCGATAAGGTTTAATCTGTAAAGATGGGATTGAAAAAGACAATGTCCGAAACGTAGACGACAAATTGTTGTATAATATTTTCTTCTTTTTGGTAAGGTTTTATTGAACCAAGGTGTTTTCCCAACTAAATCGTTTATTTCGGCGTACCAACGACCCGTATTGGACATTTTCCATTGTTCGGTCCATTCGTGGATAATTTCCTGTTTTATTTTCGCTACAAATTCCGATTGCGGTAGGGCAACATTCTTAATATGGCAAATATTCAGGTTGCTGTCAGCTATCGTTCTAGCTAGATAATCTGCTGAGTCGTGTGGCTTCAAATTTATGTGGCCGCGAATCCAGAAAAAACATATTTCGTAGCCTTGCTGTATCAAGGAAAAGTGTTTATCCCGTATTTGGTGTATGACATAGTGAGTATTGGCATCTAGTTTCGTATTCTGTAGGGCTCTATGAACGCTCATGCAGTCGCTTATTATTATCCACGTATAGTGTTGTTGAACTTCGATGAACTCGAGTGCGATTTGAATTGCCAAAGCTTCAGAAGTGTATATTGATGCAGAACTAGGAATCTTAATGCCATAACCTCTCTTGGTTGTCTCGTCATAGATCGCGCAGCCGACCCCACGAACTGTTTTCGAACCATCGGTATATATTCTTCTGTAACCTCTGTAACTTGAAATTTGTTCTAAAAATTCTTCTTTGCACTCCAAGTTTTCGTCTATTTGAATTGGAATTCCGTAGAATTTGCTGTCATATTTTCCCAAATAGCAAGGAAAGTTGAAATTGGCTTGTATTTCATATTCATTTTTGTAATGTAATATATTTGAAAAGTCTCTCAGGATGTAAGGATGATGACTAGGATCGGATGGGATGGAAAGGAGATGTTGAATTTTGGTAAACAGAGGATGATTTGATATGGATAGAAGCTTTAACAAAAATTTTAATTTCAGATATTTGAAGCGGATTCTCAGTGGAGGAATGTTACATTCTACTTGCATGGATACTATGGGAGTTGACATCATCGCTCCAGTTATTAAACGTAAGCTTTTATTTTGTATTTTTTCCAGTTTCTCTATAAGTTTCCAATGATGAGAAAAACATAGAAAACCATATTCAAAATGGCTACGTATCAAAGATTTAAAAAGCATTATTAGGATTTTCGGATCCGCGCCCCAATAGGTGCCCGCTAAGGACCTCAAAATGTTGTATGATCTTAACGCTTTGTCTGCTATGCCATCGACATAAGAGTTCCAAGATAAGTTACTGTTAAATATTATTCCTAAAAACTTAACGGTTTCAACTACCGGAAGAAGAGTGTTATTGTAGAAGACTTTGGCTTTTAATTTGTATTTATTTTTACTAAATATAACAACTTTGCTTTTCTCTGGGCTTATATCTAAATTTAACTCAGTAAAATATTTATACAAATTCTCCATGGCTTTATTTATACAAGTCAATGTAGTCGCTCTATCACCAATGGAACAATAAATAACCAAATCATCTGCAAATTGGAGGTTATTTACATCAAATCCTAGTTTTGAGTTTAATTTGTGAATATAAATTATAAATAAGAGGGGACTTAATATCCCACCTTGAGACGTTCCCCTATAGGAAAATCTGGGACCAAAAAGAAAGTTGCTGTATTTCACATATACTTCCCTGCCATTTAAAAAATTATATATCCAATTTATTAATTTTGCTGGAATGCCCAAAGAGTTCAAGATCGATGCAAGTGTAAAGTGATCGATGTTGTTAAATGCGCCGACGACATCTAAAAAAACACACACGGTATCGTGATTTAATGAGAAAGCTTTTGAAATATCCAGATGTAGATGGCTGAAACTTTCTCTAGCGGATCGACCCCTCCTAAAACCAAATTGATTGCTAGGTAAAATGTTGTTTCTTTCTATAAAAAATTCTAAACGTTGTTTAATTAACTGTTCAAAAATTTTTCCAATGCACGAAGTCAATGCCACAGGTCGATAAGAATTTGCATCGTCTTTACTTTTGTTTGGTTTAAGTATTGGGATGAGACAATCTATTTTCCATTCCCATGGAATTATGGAAGTACACCACAGCTTATTAAGCGTGTTTAAAAATATTACCAGACTGTTGTGGTTTAAGTGACGTAGCATTTTATATGGAATCATATCTAATCCACATGCAGTATCTCGTCTAGAATTTAAGGCAGATTTCAGTTCTTGTAAAATAAAATATTTTGTAAGGTACTCATTTTCATTATTGTTAGGAACAGAACTATTGATTGAATGTAGTTGATTTTCAACATAATCGGGTGTATACTTTTGCAAAAAATCATTAATCCAGTCATGATTTGTGTTGTGACTATTACTTTGGTAGGTATTATTAAATTTTTTAATAGTGTTCCAAATTTTAGAAACGGGTGTATATCTGTTAAATGATTCACATAACCTTTGCCAGCTTTCGCTTCTTTCTCTTTTTAAAATGAGTTTTTTAAGTGCTTGCAATCGTTTGAATTCTATGTAATTTTCGTCATTACAATTTAGTTTAAATGTTGCATATGCTTTCCTGGAATTTTCTACAGCTGAGCTGCATTTTTCATTCCACCAGGGAACAGAAAGTTTGGGTTTTGAATGCCGAAAAGTGGAGTTAGGTGTGGATGAATGCTTCCGTTTGGGTATAGACTTCTCAATAGCTGCATTTAAAATATTACAAAAAGAATCATAAGATTCTATTGGGTTAAGATTATCAAAGTTAAAATGTTCGAGCTCTCTCGAAACTAAATCTGAGTATATTTTCCAATTTACGAGTCTAAAGTTTGGATGCTTTGGAAAATTGTTTGCAGTCTCTTGATTGTTGTATGTGTTGTTGGCTAATAATATTTTTGTTATTGTTGGCAGGTGATAACTTCCGAGAGGGTCATCATGGACCGTCCAGTTACAAGACAATGCTAAAGAAGAAGATACCATTGTGAGATCGAGTGCATTTGGCCGCCATCTACTGGAACCAACTGTTGTCACTTCACCGTTATTCAAAAGAACAAGATTGTTGTCATCAATTATTTCCAAAATGTCCCTTCCACGTGAATCAGTGTTATTGCATCCCCAAAAAGTGTGATGAGCATTAAAATCGCCCGCAATAATCGTTGGCTCAGAGATATTTTTTACTAATCTATCGAACTTACTTTTTGTGAAAGGTGGAGTACAATTCGGGGGACTGTATAAACTAACTATAGTTACAAATTTGTTGTTGTAAGATAATTTGATAGCTATATTTTGTATCGAGTTGTCACTTGTGGTGATAATTTTTGTGTAGCTTAGACTATTATGAATTAATATTGCTACTCCATTGTGTGAATTTCCAGAATCAGATCTTTCCAATTGATATCCTCTAAATTTACAACGTTGTTGTGGTTTTAACCAAGTTTCAGAAATTATTGCAATATGTATATCATTTTCATATAAAAATTGAGTGAGAATATGTCGATGACATAGCAAACTTTGCGCGTTCCATTGTACGACATTCAAAGTAGACATTATATAACAGGTTTATTTTTTCTAATAGAGTCGTGAATAACGCTTTTTATGTTTTGCGCAGAGATAGGAGCCTCGCCAGTTTTGCTCATTGTTATAACTTTTACAATCATTTCGAGAAGTATGTTCATTGCCTTTTCAGAGTTTAACAAATTATTCAGGATAGAGTCGACTGAATTTTCTTTATTCGTGTGTAATATTTGGTTATATTTTAGTTGCGTATTATAATTTTTTTCTGTTTGATCTGTGTTAGTGGTAGGTAAGGAAGGGAATGACTTTTCATTAAATAATTCATTGTATTGAACTTTTCTGGTTTTATTTTTGTTTTCTTCAATTTTCTTCTTTTTTATAGGGCATAACCCTGATATAGCGACATGATTACCTTGACAATTATAACAGGTAGCATTGGCATGCTCCGTAGAGCAATTTCTATAATTGTGCCCTTCGCAACTGCATATTGAGCACCTCTCTCCGTTTTTACAATATTTTGATATGTGCCCAAAGCGCAAGCATCGGAAGCACTGTTTTAAACGGGGTATGTATTGAGCCACTCTAAATCTCCATAAGTTCATGTCAATATAGTCCGGTAGAGTATTTGATGCAAATGTAATGGAAATAGTAGGAGTGGGTTCTAGTTGGAAACCATTTTCATTCTTTACTTTACGCATGAATCTTCTTACTGATATAATTTTTTTTGTGCTTGTTATGTTGGTAAAAATTTTATGATTGGATAAGTTGGTAGGGACCGAGGTGATGACACCAGTGGTTTCAGTTGCAGATGCAGGTATGGAAGCCTTAAGCTTGAATTGATCCAAAAAAGTTTTGTTACCGAGAGCTGCATTGGCTAGCTCTGGTTTTTCAAATATTGCGCCTATTTTGTATCGATTTATCCTCTTGAACTGTTTGATGCCCTTAATGTATCTTTTGAAAGAGTTTGATAAGCTCATAATATCTCTGTCTCCAATCGGCTTGTTAGGTTCTGTGCTTTCTATGAATACGATAAAATCCAGTGCTCCCGAATCCTCAGGGTATGCACGGGTGTAGTCTTTAATGAAGAATGGTTGGTACTTATCGAGTGAATTCAATTTTGATGTAGTAGCTGTGGTGTTGATGTTGAGCTCAGTAGTTCCCGCCTGTTCCACAAGATCATCTTTTCCCGCCAAATTTTCACAGTCCGATAAATCGGACGAAAGTGACTCCTCTGGAGACCTCTTGTCTTCCTTTTTCCGTTTCCTCTTCGCCTTCATCTTCTCGACCGGTTTTCCGCGAAGAAAGACCACAAACAAACGAATTGGCAAATAAAAACTCGATAGCAAAAAAATCTCGACTTGTTCGGATTCCCGCCAAAACCGAACTCCGCAAGTTTGACAATGCTTCCTCCTTTGTAATTTTTTCAGAAATGGCAAGGCAAAGACAATTGTCATACCATGCGTTCCGAAATGCGTACATTGAATCAGGGCTTGATTTCTTGCAACATCCGCGGATCCGGCACGAACTGATGAAACTTTAGTTTTATTTAAGTGAAGTTTATTTGATTTAATTTAGCACTGTTGGCACTCACTTTTTTAAATTGTATTAAAATCACTATTTTCTTTCTAATTTAGTGTCCATTTCGTCACGAATGCGAGGTTTGCGTGTTAGGGTACCGTGTTAGGGTAACGATGATACCAACCCGTTCGGGTTGGATCATCGTTTTGGTGGAAAATATAGTCGAAGCGGCAATGGAATATTGTCCCCATCTTCCATCCAGTTCAATGTAGCCAAGCAGCAGGGCAGACAAGGAAGAGCATATCTAAGCTGATATAAAAACACATTCATTAGATTAAAAGAGAGCGAGACCTACAAAATCATCTATTTGAGCACATTCCGATTCCAGCGTGGTTTACTGGATCTACCGCCTCTCGCGGAAACCCTAAATGCGCTCTGAGTTCTGACCATCCGCTAAATTTAAAGACCCGAATATATGACCAGTGCGTCCTTCGACGTACGGGTGTGAAACGTGGACTCTGCCGGTCGCCGTTGTCCAAAGGTCAAAAGTTGCCCAACGATCAATGGAACAAGCCATGCTGGGAATATCGCTGCGTGGTATGGTGCGCAACGAGGCAATCGACCGACGTACCAAAGTAGTCGATATTGAACACCGGGTGGCTAAGCTCAAGTGGCAGTAACCGTATCGGTTGGCGGCCGTGGACAGAAAAACGGAGTGAGGGAAGACCACCCGCCAGGTGGGACGACGACATCTAGTGCGTCGGCGGAAAGCAGTCGTTCCGTTCCGCTAAGGTCCGGAAGGACTGGAGGAAAATTTGAGAGGCGTATGTCCAGCAGTGGACGCAAACACGCTGACTGACTGACTGACTACTGCCTCGCAAGTGAGTGATTAAATCAGACGTTTAGTTGCATTTCGTATCATGCTAACGGGTGCCTACGCTCACTTGAGAGTCGTAACACAGCACGGTTGGATACTGTTTTACAAGACGACTTAAGTTGACTTAAAACACTAGAACGACCGTATTCTAAAAGCGTTCGTTTTGTATTATAATTTTACTTTTCAAAATAAGCACTTTTCTGCAAACATGATTATCGAAAAAACTTGATATTGAACTATTTTATGATTCAGACTAATAAAAGTTGGGAATTGCCATTAAAATTCAAGCCTTAAATTAATTTGAAAAAAATTGATATGCGATAACTCCAGCAACATAAGCGGTGAGAGTAGGTGTCCCGCTTGGTATTTTCATTTCGGCTATATACTAATTACTATTATTTAAACCATGAGCGATTCTGAGCAATCAAGGACGAATTCCTCCAGAATCGCTCATATTTTCATTAATTGTAATTAATATAAAGCCAAAATATGTTGTCAAGCGCGACACTAGAAGATCGATTAGTGAATTAAAAAAATATATAGCCTCACCGCTTATGTAGTGGCAGTTAACTATCGCGCTTTGAAAAATTTGAAACCAGTTTAACCACCACTTTTAGTGGTAAATACCAACTTTTTTTTATTTTAATAATAATATAATATTTCCAAGTCAAGTTTTTCCGATAATCATATTTGCAAATAAGTGCTTATTTTGAAAACAAAAAATATAAAACCAGAGCTTATCGGATAGGGTCGTTCTAGGGTCATGTTTCCCCTTTATTTACCATGGTAACCCCTCAGGTTCGACCAAGTTAAAATGCGTACCGGCATGCATCGATAGAAAATTGTCAATAGAAAATAATTTCATTAGATCAGTATATATTTGCTCGCTAGGTTTAAAATCTGATTCTGAACCATAATTATTCCCAGGCATGTATATTTAATCCTATAACTGACATTTTTATTTTGGATGGCTTTTATGGGCACAGCTACATTCAACTGAATGAAAAAAAACTGACAATTTAATTCGCTGCTGCTACCCTCTTTTTATCCAATGCTTATGCATTGGATGAAACATAGAAAGGAAGGAGACCTACGGGTTTAGATGAATTCCGATCCGAACCATGTAACAGGTAGCATTGGTGACGAACTGCACTAATCCAAATCAGAAAGAGAAAGGCCTCTGGCATGAGAAGAAAGGCCCCCACTCCTGAGCTATGAGAATTCTCGTGTACTACCCCTTCAGTTTGCCTTTCGCAGATCAACGAAATAAATTGGGGGAAAATAAGCCCCGATTGCACGAAGAGACGGCTGAGTTAATCAATGTTCAAACACGTCACTTTTAGTGTTCAATCATACTTTGATGTTGATTTTGATTTTTTGTCCTTTCGTGCACTCGGCCCTAAGTATAGTTATACGAAGGGGAATGTTGCTAGATAGTGCGCAGAGACGCTCCTCGTGGTTACATTTGGATACCGGTCGGCATCGGCGGCGGTGGAGCGGCCCCCGCGATGCGCTGGGCCGGCTCCGGCGACCTGCCTCCCTCTCCGCGGAGCGCGGCGCGGCGCCGCGGCGGCGGCATGGCGGCGCCCGCGCAGCCTCCACGCACTCTTAGTTTCTATTGGCCGTCCGCGGCAAACATTACCTGCGTCAGGTGCACTTCGAAAAAAACCCGCGAAAAACTCCCACCGCGCCCCGGATTGCGGAAAGCGAATTGTGGTTCACGTGAATGCAGTGGGGATATTTTGTTTTGGTGTAAAGCTCCATTTTTCAGTTTTTGAGTAGTTTGTGAAAGAGGCAAATATGAAACTTAATTTTGGAAACTGTTTGCCGGGCGTCCTCTTGGCGTCTCTGGTAATTTTAGCAAGTGCCCAAAGAAATGCGAATCACCAGAAAGACACCGGTGAGTTTTTGAACCTAAATGCCGTCGAGTTTACAGATGAAACCCGTTTCAACGGATGGCTCTACCAGTTTAATAACTTCGATAATATATGTACTTTCATAGTCATTAACATTAATCAATGTGTCTAACTGGTCATATACATATAACCTTATTGGGTAGGTACCATTTACTTATGTGCCTTGTTTGGGCCCATTCGGATTATTATACCATTTTATGAAGGAAGGACGAATCATTAGCTAAAATTAAGTTTTTGTTATTTTCCTTAATCCAGCTTAAACTTTCAATCCGTCCATTTCAAATCCCTACAAAATTAACGCCTTTAGTAACATTTTAAATTTCGAAAATACCGTTTCGAACTTTGAAATGTTTACCTAATGCGGCAATAAAAAAATCTCAGAATTTCTGATATGCTCAATGTATGGTAATAGAACATTGGCATGGAATGCTTTTAACATTGCGATATATCTGTGATTTAATCACATAACGACACGTGTGAACTTGACATTTGAGTGTGGGTGAAGAAGAGCTGCGTAAAACATACGTTAAACAGAACAAAATATATATAGGTAACTGAAAGTTTCTCTTAAACATCGTTTTAAAAGTCGTATTTAGAGAAACATGTCAAAACCTAGTACGTGATTAGCACCGAACTAACCATACAAAAAGCAGTTTAGTCCGGCATATTAAAGTTATTCCGCCTACTCTAAATACAGCTCCTATGATTTAAAATGCACGTACGTCAACGGACGGTAAAACACATATTTTTTATGGGTAGTATCAATGGAGTTGAGTCAGTCAACTCCATGCGGTTCACTAAAAGTAAGTGACATGTTCAAATATCGATTAACTTAGGCGTATCTTCACGTAATTTCATGCTATTTGAGCTGCACGATATGGATAGAGACATAAAATAAATCCCATTATTTTCCCTTAGGTTTTTTAAAGTTTAAAATCTGGAGTGAGTCACCCTGTATTTCAAAGTAGACAAATGCGCGGTGACAAGAAATGCCTCCGCAGGTTTTCGGCTATGTGGCAAATAAATTAACAAGCCAGCAATCGTATCGATTGGCACAAGTATGCTAATTGGCTTTCTACGAGAAGCAGATAACTTGTGACCAGCCGACCAAACTTAGCCAACGTGCCGTCGACGAAATGCTTGCAGCGTTGTTTGTCAGGATGTTACAAATCGTGAGGATCGTTGAAGATGAGAAAACTAAATTGTACTACGCATTTGAACTTTTACTACGGACAATCAAAGACCGATGAACGGAAATTAGGAATATTTGTAAAAACTCATGAAATACCTATCGTGAATCTTGTTTTTACATAGTAGTAGCTTCGTCGTTAATGTATCCAAACGCTTAGCTGTTTAGTTATGTAATGGGTACACTGTAAAAACGCAATCTATGTTAAATTAAATACAACACATGTTTAATTCTGCTTGGTAGGTACCACCATAGACAGATGTGGACGATATGAAAACACACATAGGGCCACATATAAAATAAAACAAAACATAAAATTAATTAAAGATGGATATTTTCAAAAGAAAAAAAAGACTGATATTATATAAATCGGCACTTTGCATTGTATTGTTTTGTTTTATTTCATTTAAAGGTATGTAACCTACACTTGAACATGTAAAAAATCACTCCGCTCGCTAGGTCTATGTCAAAAATATAAAAGTCGCATGCTCTATTCAAATTTAATTAGTAATGAATCACCCAGTACATACTACTACATCAAAGCTGAATGACGATAGACGTCATTGTCGATAGGCATTTTACCCTCCTCCGTGGAATTTTATCAGTTTCATTCCATCCGGTGTATCCATGCAGTACCGCATTTGTACAATTACAAGCAGGTAACACATGCCAGGCCATCGTGTGGGCTCGGAATGGACGTTCCACTGACTCCCTGGCCGCCCTACATGAAGTGGCCGAAAATCTCTCTGTGAATATGAAGAAAAACTTAACAAAATGCATCGTCACAGTCTTATAATCCAGTAACGATCGATTGCGGATGATATTTGGGGCTCGTCCGGAAAGAAAATAAAAAAAAAGGTCAAACGTGAACGTGTTCATGTGCCGAGGGTTCCGCCACTGCTGGACATAGAAGAGGGATTTTCGCAATCCGGTATCGCTTTTTCTAAAAAAGTATGACATTTTGAGCAAAAGTAACCATGTAGTTGGTGCACAACTACGTAAGTTATGCGTTGGAATTCATCCAGAATGTTCAAAATATCAATATTTATAAGAAAACAATTCGGGAAAAAATGCGTGTGACCGACAGACACCAGGGGCCGTACCGGGCAATTTTGCTCGCAATTTCGAGTACGGGAAAAACAGACGAAAGGCCGTTTTGATATTGCCGTGTTATCGCAAAGTTAGTGAGCACAAACACGAATTTCGAGTCCATTTCAATTCCCAGCTCGTGTTTATGCTCGCTGAATTTTCACACTTGATTTTTCACATTGACATTACCAAAATGGCCGCTCGTCCGTTTAACTCGAACTCGAAATTGCGAGTAAAATAGCCCGGTACATAAGCACAGCCATTAGTGGTAGGTTTGATAACTAATGACCGTTCTGTGGTTGAATAAATTGAAGATGAAAAAAAACTGGCTAAGTGCGCGTCGGACTCGCACACAAAGGGTTCCGTACCATCGTACGAGATTTAACACAAAAAAACGCGTTTTTTGTATACACACTCTGTGAAAATTTCAGCTGCCTACCTATTACGGTTCATGAGATACAGCCCTGTGACAGACGGACGGACGGACGGTGCTGCCTACCTATTACGGTTCATGAGATACAGCGTGGCAGACGGACGGACGGACAGCGGAGGCTTAGTAATAGGGTTTTCACCCTTTGGGTACGGAACCCTAAAAAAGATCTCCAGTTAAATAATTTCGCGTTTGCATGAATACTCGTTTCGGCAACTACCTCCGTCCTTCTCGTCGAGCTCATACTACAGAGAGTCCTTCTTGGTCTGAAAAGGCGATGCGGTAACAATACCGCCGCTCTACTGCCTCGCTGCACCGAGTGCATTGGCCTGAATTTGAGTGCATGAACGGGTATTCAGACACTGCCGAGTGCATTTTTGCCCAAAGTAGAATCTCCACTTTATGATGAGTATGATGTAGAGTCATAGAACATAAGTTTTGAAGAGTCCTTCGCGAAAGATTTTTTTTATGTAACAGGACATGCATAGCTGATTCCAAACTGACCATGAGATATTAGCCTAACACACCACACGGGAACTAAGTGCCATGCCAGAACCTTCCTTATATTGCTCGCCTGCATTGAACTGGATGGAAAACAAAGACAATTTTAATTGCAGCTTCGACCATTATTTATTCAATGCGATGGAATCCGAACCACGGCCAGCCCTAAAGTTAAAAAAACGGTCACTCATCTAGAGCCCAACCGCGCCCAGATTTGCTTTACCCAGCTTATCGAATCGCAAGGCGTCGCGACACTGGGCTAGCGAGGCTGATAATATATATATGTAATTTTTAATTATTCTGACTGTTAAACACTTACTTTTCTAATGTTTATTCCATTTTATTGCATAATGAGGTTTCATGCGCTTATTTAGGCACATATGATCTCTGGAATTTAATATTTGGTCCACCGAAGTACTAGTGGGTTTTCCGCGATGTTTTCACCGTACATGTCAGTCAGTCAGAGTCAGCGTGTTTGCGTTCACTGCTGGACATACGTCTCTCCAATTTTCCTCCGGTCCTCCCGGCCCTCAGCGGTACGCTTTCTGCCAACGCACTCGATGTCGTGATGTCGTCGTCCCACCTAGCGGGTGGTATTCCCATTGTTATTTAATGATTATTCATCATTCACAATGCATTCGAATAAGTCATATTTTATCAGTAGCCAGGTCAACAATCATACGAAGAATAATTCTACGTATGTTACTGCATTGGTAGTTGTTTATGTAAATGAATTAATTTCATTGCTTGTAGTATAAGTGGTAAGTATTTATTCTAACACTAGCTGAGGTTATTTCCTGGAGAGGCCAAAGCCCTTCAGTGGGTGATAAAAAAACTTAACATCTAAAAATAATTATGTACTTAAGTGAATTAGTGTATAAGGCTATAATAATATGAATTCCCTATAAAACTTTCATCCCTTTCCAAGGGTGTAATTTTCGGCTCAAAATGTCCTTCTCGAAGGTGTGGACCATCTCCATACAGAAATTCATCAAAATCGGTTTAGCAGTTTAGACGTAAAAATGCAGCGATAGACAGAGTTACTTTCGCATTTTTTTATTTTTTTATTTGTCCAATATAACACACATACATTATGTACAAAACAATGTATCTTAAACATTTTGGATTAAACCATTCCTGTAGACTACAGGAAAGGGCTACAACAATAGCACAATAAACTTATTGAGTGTTCATACAATAAAAAACCTAACTGCATTTATAATATTAGTATGGACTAAATAAACTAATTATAGTTAAAAAGGTACCAAAATTTATAATCATACCAAAATCACTCACCAAAATCAACAAACTGGAGCGGGCCAAACTGCATCCGTAGGTCCAACCATTTGTGTTATAAAATGTCACTTCTTAATTTATACTATTATCCAAGGGCTTTACATACACGCCCTTGTCCGACATAATACACGCCCCGAAAATCAACCGAATAGGCAGTTTATAAAATGTTTTTATTTGTACATTAATTGCGGCCAATTTGCACCAAATCGGACTTGGTCGCATTAATTTCGAGTATTTATGTTATTAGCAACGAATGCTCACACGCGTTCCGCCTACGTAACTCGTTTCGCCATAGTCCGACTTTAATCCATTTTAAACGCAAATATTTGAGTTGTGATTTACTTTCACAGAGCCGCATGCGTCTTGATACGTAACCAGGCGAGTTGCGCCATCGTCGCATTGTTTCACAAGGGAAAGGTACATCTATCCCAGACTGCTGATAAGCGCCCAGGCGCTGATAAGACTTTGCGTGGAGTATTGTTGCCGTCTGTGGGACGGTCCTCCGTCCTTGGACTCGATAAAGCTCTCACCAACGACGACACCAAAAAGAGGACAGAATTTAAAGACCCTCCTACTCCGAAGGCATTTAGGGTCTCTCACGATGGGTACGATTCAAACTATTTTTAGGACCACATATACAGGACGCCATCGTCGCATTGTTTCACCAGCGCAATAAGCGAATGGTACATCTATCCCAGACTGCTGCGTGGAGTATTGTTCGCATCTGTGGGACGGTCCTCCTTGCATGGACTCGATAAAGTTCTCACCAACGACGACACCGAAAGAGGCCAGAATTTAAAGACCCTCCTACTCCGAAGGCATGTTTCTACTACCGGGAACTTGGAAGAAATGCACCCATTCACTCTCGGCCATCCTGAAATTAGAACGAACCGATGGTGAGAAGTGTGAAGTTCGAAAGCCCATGGACAAAAAACGGCCCTATACAAAAAACTTATTAAATCTTGTACGATGCCATGGAACCCTTCGTATGCGAGTCGGACTCGCACTTGGCCGGTTTTTGTGTTTTTAACCCTATGTTCGACGGTTTCATTTTCAAGCGCCGAGTTTGTGTTTCAAGCTAACAAGCCAAACCTGCACGCAAATCATTTTTAGAAACCATGCTAATGCTACTGTTATTGTTGCTATAATAAATTGCCACAGCGGGCTGTTCACGAAGCGGATCTTTGCATGTACTTGCATTGTAGAACGCGAGATCGCAGCGCACCTGACGTCTGACGTTTGTCACAGAATACCCGATTCGTTACCGCACGGTACTGCGACGACCGCCGTGCGTGTAAAATCCGCCTAAAGCATTAGATATTTTAATGTTTTTTTTTAATGCAAGATGTATGAGAGAATTGCTGAGGATAACTAGAAACACAACCTATTTATTTATGTAGAGTCTGTCTAATATAAAAATATTCGCACCGTCAAAAAACCGTTCAAAATTTTCAACAACGTGGGCTTTAAATCATAATTAGTGCTCCAATTTGATGAGGCTGCAAATAGGCAATTAGTATTTTGTTGTTAGCACCACGGATTCGAAGGGCGTTAGACAGACTCTATAATATCGTGTCCAGCATTGGTGCAAAGTCGATGGCGTAGACTTTGCCTGGCACGGATATAATAATACAATATTGTGGCCATGGGCATCATTATATAAACGTCGCTTTGATAATTGATACCGGGATTCAAAATAAACTAAATTTATTATACCATTTTACTAGATTCTGCTACGAACGTATTTTCTTTTCGTTTATCAATGTTATTAGTAAGTAGTTAAGCACGGACAATATTTAGTGGCACGTAGCCTAGCGCCTGGGAATTACCACGGTAAATAACTCACCTGGTGAATAGCATGTGAACAGGCAAGATATTGATTAAATGTGACGTTTAGTTGCATTTCGTACGAATGAACTAGTAAATCTCAGTAAGAAACGTCCGATTGATTCACTCACTTGCCTGTTTACCTGTTTTTCACCAGGCAGTATCTGATGCCAGAGGTTATGAGTCTGGCATTCCACGGATTAATCCCTTTCTTTCCCTTTCCGACTAGAATAAGTGCATTTCTCGACGAATGCGAGTTGTGCTATGTTTCGGATAAAACTGAATGTTTTTCCCTTTCGCTACTAGATGATAGGGTTAAGTATGCGGTTAGGTAAAATCGCAATGGAAATATGCTCAAAGCGGCAATAAAGAAGGTCCCGGCATGACACCTAATATCAAAACGGTAAGGGTAGTACTAGCCATCCATGTCCAGTAAAATAAAAAATAAATGCATTTTCGAATTTAGAGGTTTGTTTCCTGGGTCCCGTTTGTTTAAAATTAACTCGATTGGGTAAAGATGGTAAAAATTTTATTTCAGATAATATCGAATTTCTATTAGCTCGGATTCCGATGCAAAATGCCTAGACCGTCAGTTGCAAATTGGGTCCGAGCAATCACCTCAGAAGGTCATAGTGCATCACACTCCTAATGACTCCTATTGGCATGGACCGGTTCGGATATTTCGAAACGAGATTAACATTGAATGTTATTGTAAAATTATCAACAAAATGTCTGCCGCCGAAGCTTCGTTAGCCGAAGTCGGACATAACATAACAAAATTACTTACTAAGACAGACCTCGACCCGATTGAGCTCCGTCGAGTCAACATTTCGTGCGTTCACGGAGACCGATGCAACCACGGAATTGCCGATTCATTGGATGCAACCACAGAATAGAAATGGAAGGAGATGTGTAATATGGCCTCACTTGCGACCCCGTATGGAGCCGGCCGCGAGTCTTATGGCCCACCATGCATTCGAGGCGAAATGCACTCATCCAACCCAGAAATAGAAATATAGTGGTGCATTATCGGGGTAGGAATCGAACCCATGAAGTCCCAGCACCACTAAGCTACAAGCCATTTTGCTCTAGCTAGACTATAGGTAGGTTTTTTTTATGAAACCTGACATGGATGGCTAATAATAGCACACACCTACCGTTATGATATTAGCCCTACACCACATTCCCCAAGGGATTAGGTGCCCTGCCTGCGTGCCCTTATGAGCCTGGCTATATTGAACTGGATGGAAAACACGGACATTTTTTCAATGCCGCTTCTACCATAATTACATCCAATACGGTGGTACTAACCCGGGCGGGCTTAACCCTACCACCTAGAAGGGGAAAGGGACCTACAGTTTTACATGAGTTCCGAACCATGAAACATCTCGCATTCGTAACGAAATGCACACGAAAACAAGACGAGAGAAGAAATTTTTTTACCGATCCGAGGTGAGCGCTTGTAGTTGCCTGCGCCTGCAGTGCGTGATGTTGCCCCAGGCTACCGCTCACTGGTGCCAACAGAACTTTCTCAACATTTAGAGCTTGGAGATCGTATGGAAAAAGAAAGGATGTGCTATCAGCTTTTACGTATTTTATTTGAATATAGGTTGGGGAAAAAGTTTCTTCGCATTTTTTAAGAAAATTCAAAACATTTTTTAATATGGTTTATTTACATTTAACTAAAGTATGTAGGTACCATTTTGTTCGATAACTTTTTGCCATCTTGTAGGTAGGGACATGATCCCATTGCTATAAAAATATTGGGACTTCTGATCAATATACCGCGACAAGTGGTTTTGGCAGTCCTCTCGTGATGTTAACCTGACACTGCCTAAAGAATTCTGAAGAGACCTAAACAGGTGGAAATCTGAAGGTGCAAGGTCAGGACTATACGGCGGATGCATTAACACCTCCCAGCCAAACTCTCTTAGTTTTTGCTGAGTGGCTAAAGATGTGTGAGGTCTAGCGTTATCATGATGAAAAACCACACCCCTTCTGTTGATTAATTCCGGCCGCTTTCTCTCAACTTCTTGCTTTAATCTCATCAGTTGTTCGCAGTAGAGTTCAGAATCGATGGTCCTGCCTGGTGGTAACAGCTCATAATGAATAATGCCCTTCCAATCCCATCACACACACAGCATCACCTTGTTGCGAGTTAACCCGGGTTTCGCCACAGTCTGTGAAGCTTGACCGGCCTTTGACCACGACCTTTTTCGCACGTTCTTGTCGTACGTGATCCACTTTTCATCACCAGTTATCAGCTTCTTCAAAAATCGTTCGGTTTCATTACGTCATAATAAAGAATCACAAATGAGTACACGGTTCATTAGGTTTCTTTCAGTGAGCTCGTGAGGTACCCAAATATCGAGCTTTTTTGTGTACCCAGTTTTTTTCAAATGCGCCAAAACTGTTTTGTGGTCAATTCCTAGTTCTTCAGCTACGTCGTAACTACTGATATGCCGATCTTGCTCCACTTTTTCAAAAATGGCATCCATTTTATCCGTAATAGGGCGACCAGAGCGACGTGCATCTTTGACATCAAAATTTCCGGATTGAAAACGCTTAAACCAAATTTGTGCTACTCTCACAGACACTGCACTAGGTCCATAAACATCGCAAATTCTTTTCGCGGCTTGCGTTGCATTTTTACCTTTTTTGTAGTAAAATTTTAAAATGTATCGAATTTCTTCATTAGATTCACTGATTTTGACAGTACGAAAAACAAATGAGAATCACACATTTTTCTAATTTGAATTTGGAATTATGTTCTTTAAAATTTAAACTTTCAGTGATACCAAAACCAGCCAGATACAAATAGTATAGCCAAAGAGATTTTATTACAAGTTCATACATACTATAATGCGAAAAGACTTTTTTCCCGACCTATTATATTGCAAATCACCGCGTTGCTTCACAGTTTTGGCATTAACTTTACAGGATTTCGAATTGATTGGACACAGTTCAAAAGCAGGCTTAGATACATTTATGAAATACTAATTAGTTATTTTATACTTATTAATTTCCTTACGTTGCATGGGATATTGAACGTTAAGTTAGTAGTAAAAAATTGTGATCCAAAAATTATACGTTTAGATCCGGCAGACCAAGCATGGAATATAATTATGGAAGGCGGACTTATTAGAATAGTAATTTCTTAGTATAGGTATTAATATGCAGGATATCATATTAGTTTAACACGTTACCTAACTTGAACATACAATTCGACTTCGGAGCTTCATTGAATTCAATGCAAACATTTCATCGCAGAAACTGGGGATCCTATACCGTTGCAGAGGTTATTATCACAGATTATAGGCCAGTGATACATATAGATGGAAAGGTGCCTAGGCCCCAGTACCTGTCGGCGTCCTGGGACTCAATACAGCCCCAAGATGACCGTCTTGTTAGTCACCCACATTGGCCTGGAGTCCCTGAGCTATTAACAGTTTTTAGGGTCGCTCAGTCTACTGTACACGTTATTAATCATGGAAGTTATTTACAATACAGTGCTAGAAGCAGAAGGCTCTTTCCATTCCAGATAAACATTCCTTTTTAGGGTTCCTTACCCAAAGCGCACCAACGGAACCATATTACTAAGCCTCCGCTATCCGTCCGTCCGTCCGTCCGTCCGTCCGTCCGTCCGTCCGTCCGTCTGTCACAGGGCAGTATCTCATGAACTGTAATAGGTAGGCAGCTGAAATTTTCACAGAATGTATATTTATTTTGCCGCTAAACAGATAATAGGTAACATTAAAAAATATTTAAAATAAAGGGGGGGGGGAGCCTATACAAAAAACGTGATTTTTTGGGGGCGAGTCCGACTCGCACTTGACCGGTTTTTTATGTATTTGTACTGGTTGTATTTCGCTTGTTGTATTTTATTACGGTGGGAGGTCGCCGCAAAGGGGCCCACGAGAAGGTCGGTCTTCTCTTTGGCGAATATTCAGGTCATGCGTCAGGTCGATACCAAGAATCCCTATATGTGGTCTTCAATACGCAGAGTTGTACCCTCTGCCGACTTGTAGTAAGTACTACATATTCAAAACCATTAATTTTAATTTATTTGAAATGTATGCTATAATACTAGATCAGAGAAGCCTGCAATGATATATTAGAAGAAATGAAGACATTTAGAAACACGCACGCTGGTTTACGAGCTAAGTCAGGGTTAATGAATTCAGATCTATGTTACAGAATTCCAAGGAATGCAGTTTTTATGTTTCGAAATTAAACCAATATACGAAACCCATTTTAATACGCTCAAAAATTACTATTTTAATGAAAATAACTAATGATATGTTTTGAGTTATATACATTTCTGGTAAACAACAGGATATAACCTTGTAACTGACCGGTTTTGTACAAACATGATACCATAAATCTACTACAATTAAGGTAGGTATAGTAAAAATGTTCACCTTTCAACTATACAGTGCTAATTTTAACTAACCTACCGCGTTAATAATGATTGCCGACGCGACAATCAATCTGTTGTTAGCGCATTCCTAGAGCTTTATCACTTGAATAAAAAAAAACTCAAATATTGAATTGCTCCTGAACCACTCAAGCACACACAGTTGTGGACTAGGGTCTAAAGGTTTCGCCTTTCGTGTGAGAGGTCTGGGTTCAAATCCTCGCCCCGGTCATGCGCGACTTTTTTTCTCTTTCTGAATGGCGAGCTGTTCCATGGTTCGGAGCCCATGAAAAACTGTAGGTCCCCTTCATCTACTAAGTCCGCCCGGGTTGGTTAGGTTAGGTTGGAGGAACCCCCGAGTTGGATGAAGCTAAAGCGGAAATTGTGAGTCTTTTCCATCCGGTTCAATGCTGTAGCCGTGCTCATAAAGGAAAGGTTCCGGCATAGCACCTAACCCTTGGGGGATGTGGTGTATTGGGCTAATATCATAATGGTAGTTGCGTTGTATTAACCATGGATGTCAGGTTCCATAGAAAAACTTGCTATGCACAGAATACGATTGCAGGAACGTAAAAATTGGACTGGAGGCCCAAGTCTGTTTGAATTTGAGTATCACTTTCGCTAAACTTTTTCAGAAGAAATAAGCGGTGGAACCGGAGATTTAATAATGAAACCATAACACCAAAAACATTATCTGACATTTTTGAGGGTGTATAACTTGATAAAAACCGTCCAAGTGCGAATTGAACCCGCACACGAGGGGTCCGTACCATCCTATAAGATTTTACTAAAAAAATATAATTCGTATTAATTTGTTTTTAATTGTTACTATTTTTTGTTAGAGCTGCAATAGGAATATACACTCTGTAAACATTTCGCTGTTTACCTTTTACGGTTCATGAGATATAGCCCACTGACAGACGAACGGACAGCGGAGGCTTAGCCCCGATTGCACGAAGAGACGGTCGAGTTAATCAATGTTCAAACACGTCACTTTTAGTGAACCACATAGAGTTTCTTACATACTGTCCACACAAAGTGACCTGTTTGATCATACTTTGACGTTGATTTTGATTTTTTGTTCTTTCGTGCACTCGGCCCTTAGTAATAGGGCTCCGCTAGTACAATTTGTGTACGGCAAGCTAAAAAAATACTCGGTCTCACACTTTTTTACCCACCCAGATTTGGGAGCCATCATTTAATATGTCACCGGACCTGTGTTTCGCATTAGCGAAGTACCTTCAATCCAATTGCTACCCGTTTTGACCTTGCAACTTATTGGGTGCTCGAACTGCCGTCCAGTTGCGCTGAATTCAGGATAGTGGCCACAGACTCTCTGAATATTCTCCTTTTTTTGGGCAGTTTTTAAAGGATTCGAACATAAAAAATATCTTAAACTATTTTTGTATTACACAAAAGTAAAAAAACAAGGAATACGTAATAAATAAAAATAGATTTATTTTGCGCTCAAATCTCACTCTCTCACCACGTTTTGTGGTGTTGACAGTGGCCAGCTTAATGCCAAATTTAACGGCTTACCTTACCTTTATGCGAGGCAAAACTAAGCTGGACTAAGCTAGATTTTAACTAGGATCTGTTGATGACGGTAAAGAGGGGTCATAGATATTTCGGCAGCGGCACGGAACCAGCTGAGCTGGCGACAACTTTCTCCGACGCATGCGCCGACGACGCATACTTTCAACAAGCTGCATAATATCAGCCTCCGCTCATGTTCGTTTATATCTGCCTGTTCTTCTGATGATCTCCGTCAAGCATAATTGCTCCCACATGTAGGCTAAATACATAGCAGGTGTTTAGTGCGATTGCAAGACAGTAAAGACTGTATTATAAATACAACAAAAGGTATCTCCGCATTACTGTCCTACTACTTGTATGTAATATAAATAGTAATTAATCACGATCGTGCTTTTATTACTAATAGGTGCATACCATAAACGAATAGGGCATATATTTATATATTTAATGAAGCCTTGTTATGTGAACGCGGCTTACAGAAACCTTGGACTATCCGAAAGGAGTCTTAGGGCCGAGTGCACGAAAGAACAAAAAATCAAAATCAACGTCAAAGTATGATCAAACACGTCACTTTGTGTGGACAGTATGGAAGGAACTCTATGCGGATCACTACAAGTGACGTGTTTGAACATTGATTAACTCGGCCGTCTCTTCGTGCAACCGGGGCTTAATCAGCAATAGATACTAAAGCACGGTAGCATCAACAGAAATCGACTTGCCAAACTGTACGTACTGTCCAATTATCTTTTTACTCTTGAGCCAACGTTGCGACATTATCTCTGCAATCGCACTGATGCTATCTAAGCTTAATTGTATTGTCTTAGAATTTTGTGTTTAGATCGACGCTTCTATCTCTTAGATCGACAAAGGTTTTTTTTTAATCTATGACATTTTTGGTCCTCCTTTTTTAAACGGTTTTATGTAGCTTGACCTCGTATTTGGATCTTTATATTTTTATTAGTGTCTTTCTTAGGTTGGTGTGCACCATCTGATAGTTGTAAAGGGTGGTTAAATTGTAAGGGCCGATGTTGAATATGAACCACACCTAAACGCCAAGTTTTTTTCCGAATTTTATTTGACATTTCTCTATTTCAGACTTACTCAATTTGAACCATGGAGACATACACAATCCAACAACGTGTTAAAGTTATGCAGACTTATTATGAAAATGGGCGTTCAAATCAAAATGCATATCGTGCACTTCGTGATTTTTTTGGTCAATTTGATCGTCCAAATGTGCGTACAATCGCAAAAATCGTGGAAAAATTCGAGCAAACCGGGTCTGTAGAAGATGTGAGAACACCAGTGCATGCTCGTACAGCTCGTACTGCAGAAAATATTGCTGCTGTTCGCGATAGTGTGGCTGAAGAGCCGTCCACCTCAACTCGTCGTCGTGCCCAACAATTGCACCTCTCACGCTCGTCGTTGATGAACATTATGCATAAAGACTTGCATTTACACGCTTACAAGGTGCAATTGGCTCAAGAACTAAAGCCTGTTGACCATTCCAAACGTCGTGAATGGGCAGAATGGTGGCAAGAAATGGCAACAGTGGATGATCAATTTTCGAAGAAAATCATCTTCAGTGATGAGGCACATTTTCACCTCAGTGGATTCGTCAATAAACAGAATTGCCGCATTTGGGCGAATGAGAATCCAAGAGTGATTGTCGAAAAACCAATGCACCCACAAAGAGTGACTGTTTGGTGCGGTTTATGGGCTGGCGGCATCATCGGGCCGTATTTTTTCCAAAATGAGGCCGGTCAGGCAGTTACTGTGAATGGTGTTCGCTATCGTGAGATGATAACGAACTTTTTATGGCCCGAATTGGAAGATATGGATGTGGACGATATGTGGTTTCAGCAGGACGGTGCCACTTGCCACACAGCTAACGAAACAATGGCTCTTTTGCGCAACAAATTCAATGGCCGTGTTATCTCACGTAATGGCGATGTCAATTGGCCGCCAAGATCATGTGATTTGACACCGTTGGACTTTTTTCTTTGGGGTTATTTGAAAGAAAAGGTGTACGTCGATAAGCCAGCAACAATTCAAGAGCTAAAGGATGAGATAATTCGGCACATTAACGGCATAGAACCTCCATTATGCCTCAGGGTCATCGAAAATTTGGACCATCGGATGGAGGTGTGCCGCCGTGGTCGCGGCGCCCATTTGGCCGATATTTTGTTCCATACATAATTGAGTAATACCAATATATCATAATAAAATAAAATTACAATAATTTCCTAAATAGTTTGTGTTTTATTCAAAATCAACATCGGCCCTTGAAATTTAACTACCCATTATATATATAAACTAGCTGCGGTACCCGGCTCCGCTCGGGTTAGTGTCGGCTAAATTATCTCATGGATAAAAAGTAGCCCACATGACTGGTCCAAAATAGGGTCAAACTGGTCCAGGACAATGTATCCATGTACCAAATTTAATCAAGATCGTTCGAGCCGAAATAGCATGATTTAATGAGAAACATCCAATAATTCCCATTTAGAGCTTCGTTGACGTTTGGTGGCTATTTAAAAAAAAAAACATTTGCCGCGAGAACCTTTCTGCACTTTCACTGCTACATTGCTTACCTAGTAAGTAACGTGTAACGTAGGTAAGTTTTGCGTGGACTCCAACCCACAGCCAGCCTCAACATCGAAAACAGTAACCCATCTCGAACCTGACTGCTCCCAGAGATGCTATACATTGATAAAATACGCATATAAATCAGGTAAGTGGTTCGCATGTTATAAGACTTTAAGACTCACTACTTACCCTTCTGGTAATGAAGCGTTATATTATGTAATCTATAAGTTTTTAGTAGAATCAGGCTAGACGTAGATACAATGCACATCTAAATCGAGTAATTGGTTCTCAAGGATTTTATTCTGTTGGTCGCTCCTCCGGCGATTTAGCGTGATGCCAAGTAGTCCTAAAGTTGCAGGAAATACCAAGCCGTACTTCAGTAAAAGTAAGCGCTGCCGCCGCAAAGCCGAGCCGTGCATAGCATTGCAGTTTGTATTACAGCCCCATCTTAGCGTAAGCGGAACTGAATTCTATTTAGCCAATCCTAATTCCCGGGTAGTTAAATGTACATGTACTAAGTTTTACAAATCGCTAGTGCCTTGAAAATTCGCCAAACGGACACCAAACAGTCACGACGTCTGCCCTCCCCCCGCCGCCGCTCCCCGCCATCGCCCCCCGGCTCCACTCCCCCTAGTGTGAAGTAGCGCTACCGGCATCGTTTTCGCAGCCCCGTGAAAGTTCTAAAGCCCATGGGCACATAAATTGTAGCCTATGTGTTATTCTGATGTATAAGCTATATTATTGTAAAGTTTCATTAGAATCCATTCAGTAGTTTTTACGTGAAAGAGTAACAAACATCCATCCATCCATCCATCCATCCATCCATTATTACAAACATTCCCCTTTATAATATTTATTAGATAAGGTTATTATGGATCTATCTACGTTTTTCTTTAGGCAAACAATTAGGACGATACATTTTTATTTAAAATTGATAGAGATGGTGAACTTCATTCAGTATCTTATAAAAAAATTGAACAACTCGAAACAATCCGAAAGAAAAAACAGTTTGTATTTTTAACTAAATATGAAGACCACTTTTCAAGAATAACAGTAATACAATCGTAAATAGTCTTCATATATTTGGGTAACGTTGTCATGTAGGTATTGCAAATACAATAAACATCGGTAGGCACATAACTGTTATGATTTAAACATGCATATCAAGAAAGAAACCCTTGACAGTCTGACAGAACTGACAATTATTTTTCTGGTTATGACAACGGAACTCTAAATTAAATTAACAAACACACAGTTTAATACTTTTCGACCTATGATGTGGTAGTGTGAGCGTGAAATTATACATGCCTCCTGCATGGCTGCTGCGGTTTTCTCGACAGATATACGATTTCGTAATATCCGTGAGCGGTCCGTTTCTAAACAAATACCTCTTCTTCGTAACCAGAACTCGGACCGTGCAGCGCACACATTCTGCCCGAGTTCGAAGAAATAGTGGCCATTTAATAAATGCCATTCTCCATGTAGATATTTCAACCTCAATACTTGCGAACCAGCTTAAATTGCTACATTTGGATTTAAGAATGAAACAGCATGGGCAAAAAATAAATAGGTGCGGAGGAGAATTCGGTGGCTAATTCACATGGAAAATTAATGGCAAATTTCTGACTGACATGAGCTAGCACAGAGTAGATGCCGGATTCCAGACTTCGGCCGCTTGTCACATCAAGCTGATAATACTTTTGGGGCACAAACTTTCACATCCTTGATCCTCAAGCACCAAAGTAGCAATATGACCCGTCTTGCAATGCAATGAGGCGACCATTTATTTCTGTGTACTTCGTGCACGGCGACATTTCGTTTGATTTGACTCACCTTCAAAGTACAATATCGTCGGCTTACTTTTGGGATCATAGTCATAGTCATGTTTCGTCACCTGTTCGTACATCATAAACGTTTTTTTCTAACCAGCGTCGAATTTATCAATCATAAATCGGCACCAATCCACGTGACAACCTTTCTGTTCCTGGGGTGGGATTGTGCGGCACCCATCTCAACGCTTGGGTGGCCGTGGATGATGGTTTGCATTGCTGCTGATCCGATGTCCAGTTCTCGCTCAAGCTCTACTATTTCTCGGTTTTTACGAATACGTTTTTCGACTTCTCGCCCATTTTCTTGAGTGACCGCGGTTGGCGGCCGACCTGTCTTCGCCTCATCTTCAAAGCTTCCTCGACCTCTTTTAAACTCAGCAAAAAATTCAAAACTGCTGCTTGTGAACAAGCGAACTCACCAAAAGTACTAGTTAATCATTCAAAACATTCTGCGAATTTGAATCCTTTTTTTATAATCATAATAAATAATGGCACTAAAATTTCGTCGAGTGTGCTCCTGAAAGTGAGCCTATTCCAGGTCGATTCTCTTAGAAAATCTATATTTAAAAAAGAATAATTCGAATTCACAAGTGTTCCATTTTCCAATTTATCAGTAAATAACCAATCTTTACGAAAATGTGTAACTTGCCAGTGTCAAGAAAATGTGTAAAGAGTATCTAATTTATTTTGGCATTACCATTCGTATTTGTTATTCCTGCAGATGTGTGTGACTTGAATTTTACTAGTTTACGTAATTGCTAATGTAATTCACATAACAAGCACGATTGAGACCGGTTACAGAAGTCACTATGGCTTGATAGACAAACATTGGTAAAATTTCAAGCCTATTAGGTAAAAATCATTGTAAATGAAAGAGGTTGTCGTTGAAAAATGTAAGACGTATTCAAAGAAATAATAAGAAGAGAACAAATAAATGCCGGCAATGACCCAACTGGTAGCATGTGAATCTTCAAATGTAATTTCGACCTTCACGTTTAAACATGGGTAATTGCTGTTAGAATTACATACGAGTAATGCTGGCTCACTACAAGTGTGAAGAAATATTTTTTTGTATTCTCAAAATTGGTATGATAATTATTTTTGCAATGCATAAATAAACCTTAAATGATTTTAAGATATAAGAAAAACAGGTATCGATATATCCGGTTCGCCATATTATGATTAATGTTTACTGAAATTATTAAACTATTAATAATCAATGAAGTCGTAAAGACCTAATGCCGCTGTACTACAACTCTTGTTATTTAGCTACCTACTTACTTCATAATTTGCGCGCGTCTTTGTAGGAACGCATTTTGTAACACTTCTCTGAATCTCTCATCTGAATGAGTAGCTCATAGCACAGGGGTGTGGAACCTTGCTTCTCATACCAGTGGTCACGGGTTCCATCCCCGCACCTTCATGCACCACTTTCTTCTCTTTTCCCTCCTACGGGAATGGTGTTGGGCTAATATCATGGTGTGGTCCATTGACTTATATATTACTTGTGTGGTATTAGTCATCCATGCATAGTTACATAGATTAAAATCTTTAAAATCAGGTAAATCTACTCTTTGGCCACAACTTTTTGGTATCTCTTTCAAGCTGTTATACAATAAAATTGAAGAAGAGAAGAGAGAAAAATTACCCTTAATGACGGTAATATGTTTCGATTGCATTCGATCAAAGGATCTCAATGTGACGTTCGTAGTGTGCTGGCCCAGATACCTCACTCAAGTTGATTTAATGTTGATGAGAACCTGTTCTGCAGGCCGCAGCGTCCGATGTGTGATGTACATACACGTTTAGAGGAATCCCAAGGCGATTCGTGGTGCTTATAGTTTTGTTGCTGCCACATAATAGTACGTGAGCCCACAGTACATTTGGGTTACGAGTCCGAGCAACAGATTATTTCCTGCTTATAAGACAATGAAATATAGATCGCTCTAGAGACCATTTTAAGTCGGTATATTTAAAGGTATATTACTTTTTGAGTACCTTTTTGAAATGTTTTGATTATTGCTGAATCCTGAGACAATGAGGGTTTACGAAAGTCGATGTACCATTAGGTTATGGTTCTACAAGATTATTGCACGTCGTCGTGCCTGGCGTGTTTCCGTTTTACCATAAAAACCATACCAAAAAAATCACACCACTAAAAATATAAACTAAATTTGTGTGGAGGTGCTCTTACTTCTTTATTTTCTTAATGAAGAAAATAAACGAGTTCTCGGACTTATAACCCAAATGTACTGCGGGATTACGTACATATTATGGCCCGTACTAAAGATAAGAAGGTTGCGTTGATGTTCACTAGATGTCCTGATATTGGCTTTGTTGATATTTCAGAAGAGCCTCATTTCTGAAAGTTAAAAAGGACTGTAGTAGAGGAAAATACAAACAAAATCACTCAGCATAATGACTATCGCCCTGGACTTCTCTTGCTAAATTGGCATTTCATAGGTACTCTGAATGCTTCTAATGAGAAGTGATTTTAATTGTCTTTCATTAACTCCGACCAGCTCCTGTAATTTTACTTGGTATTCCTTTAGGATACCGGGTGGCGGTCTTCCATCTCTACACCATTGTTATGATTATTTATCATTATCAGAATACATACGTAAGCCTGAGTATATAAATACTGAGTACATGCTAGCTTGTCCTAGGGCATGGTACCCAATACGTTGGCAACATTCACACTGGATGGCGATGCTAATCGTTTGGGAGAAGAGAGCAATGTGCCAGCTCTGTGGTCGCCTGTCGCTCCGTTGTACATGGGGTTTAAAACTTTTAAAAGTTTGTGGCTTCTGGGCCCCCTTGGGTATTGTGAGTTACAGCCATGGTTACCGCTGCCCCGTGAGTCCAGGATGTTTTATTGATATACAGCCCAGTCTCCAAGTAGCTTCCTTTAAGGTGGCCCATCCCGCTCATCTCCACAACAAAAGGGGAAAGAAGATCATGCCTATATTTCTTGTCAGAGATCCAAAATTTTGCTCAAAATAGCTTTATTTGATCGAACTAGATGTCTGATGACCATTGGCCTTGTAAAATTGTGTTTGGTTTCTAAGTTATAAGGTCCGAAAGTTCGCATTTTTCGCGCGTTTTATACAATAACTTTGGAGGTGGAGTAAGCAATGATAAAGTAAGAAAATCTTAAAAAGATTAGTCATCAGACATAGATTATTTAATCAACATTTATAATCTATTTGGTTTTTGTTCGATTTTTTACTATAGCGGTCGTGGTTTACTTTTAGCTATAAGTCGTTTTTAAATTAAAATTTTCGTACATATTACCAAATCATACACTATACACATTGTCTTTTTTGTGGACATGTTGCATCTTCCTCATCACGGAGCCTGTCTTATTCTTAGAAACAGAGAAGGTCCCAGAGCGCAACAGCACGGTTTTGTACCGTGCCCGCGAATGAGTTAGGCCCGCCGGGTTGGGACACCTTAAAAAGGCTTTACCAAATCTCCAAGGGATCGGTGATGTTCCGTCCGATAGCTTTCCATCATCTTTGACACACAAATTAGTTCAAGTATTGCCGGTGGAAAGCGTTCGCCTGATGATATGTCGTGAAAATGCACATCAGTTTTGGAGCACTAGATCCCAATGGTACCCATCTCAACAACGACCACACTGCAGTGATAAGTGTGAGCTATACTCATTATTGAACCTAATCGAAGGCATGTCGCAATTAGCAGGGTTTTTTGTCTTATAATGTACCAATAGTTAGGGATAGAATAGCTTGCAGCGCTACAGCCATACGCCAGACTGGTTTTCCGAATCTGCCAATATTCTGGCATTATATAAATGTATTTTGGCGTTCCGATGAATCTAGCAGGTTTTGTGAAATATATTTTTGTTTATAGGCAACTTTGCATTCGGGCAAGTATCCATGCAAGAATTCTGGACCTCAAAGGGTTTAGGATATTCCCAGTGCGTTATGCAGACAGTACTATTTATGTGATGTGCAACCATGCGTATTGCCCATAAATGTTAGGCTGGCTTCACCTCTCCGATCTTGGATTATTTGTATTATTTTTCTATGTCATTATTTATTTATTTCATTGACCAAACATTCTCGTCTTCGCTTTGTGATCATAATTGCAGCCTTAAGGTGGCCCAACCCGGCGGGACTAACTCATTCGCGGGTACTTACAAAACCGTGCTGTTGCGCTCTGGGACCTTCTCTGTTTCAAAGTAAAAGACAGGCTCCGTGATGAGGAAGATGCAACATGTCCACAAAAAAGACAATGTGCATAGTGTATAATTTGGTAAGATTTACGAAAATTTTGATTTCGAAACGACTTATAGCTAAAACTAACCACGACCGCTGTAGTCAAAAATCTAACAAAAACCAAATAGATTATAAATCTTGATTAAATAAGCTATGTCTGATGACTAATCTTTTTGAGATTTTCTTACTTTATCATTGCGTAATAAACCACCAAAGTGATTGTATAAAACGAGCGAAAAATTCGAACTTTCGGACCTGATAACTTAGAAACTGAACACAATTTTACAATGCCAATGGTCATCAGACATCTAGTTCGATCAAATAAAGCTCTTTTGAGCAAAATCTGGGATCTGTAATAAGAAATGTGGGCGTGATCTTCTTTCCCCGTTTGTATGGGGAGTTGAGCGGGTTAGGCCACCTTAAACGCTTGCCAGCCGGCCATGATATGTAGAAATACGCATCGCATGGAGGCCAACAATGAGATATGTCGAAGTTAACTGCATATAATTATGTTTCGATCGAGAGCATCGAGAGTGAATGCGAGGGTGTATGTAAGTACCTGTTTGAGGTGTGCTCGGACAGTACAATGCGGAGCATGCCCGCCTACCGAGCGAATCTGATATATTGTGAAAGGAACTTTCATCAACACAGCTATATAGCCGTGACTCAAATAAGCTTTAGAGAAAGCTCCCTCGTGAACAGGATTATTGTGAGTCGGTGTATGTAGCGAAAAAGGAAAATGTAGAAAATTATATATCTTATGTAAATTGTGGTGTTTGTTGTCATTTCAATACGTAGGCATTGAAGATTGACAATGAAAATTGTTGGTGTTTTTGGTGAAGTTTCCATTTCTTAAAATACTAGGACAATTGTAAAAGTCGTATTTTATATCAATTCGGTACTAATAAAATATATTATTAAGTTCATAATATTATAAAGCTAGCTACTTCTCCGTTCTTCTTCGCTGGGATTGCCAAAGATGTTTTTTTAATTAATGATCAGTAAGCAACAAAGAAGAAATGGCAATAAATTGTACGTAAGGATTATTAATTTACGTACCTATGTATAATTAATTAAACTTCATTTCATACCACATGTATGTAATTATTTCTGAATAAAAAAAAATACATCAATTGTCTATGTATTTGTTTTTACCTGATTAAAAGCGCCAATTAAAACATGACAGGTACTTACGAAATTTCGAAAGTGTCAATATAAGTCGACGTTACCACCGAGGTTTACCCAGACTGTCATCACAGCGCGCCGAGGAGAGTCTTCTAGCTTTCGGCATATACGTAAATGTACATGAGTTAAGAGCGAACTGACTGTGAACAAACAAAATCGTGTAAGTTTTTGTAGAAAACGCTGTTTGCGCGAAAGGTAGCGAAAAAACCGGCCAAGTGCGAGTCGGACTCGCACACGAAGGGTTCCGTAACATCGTACAAGATTTAACACAAACAATCAGGTTTTTTGTATGGGACCCCCCTTTAATTTTTATTATTTTTTTATTTTACCTATTTGTTGTTATAGCGGAAAAATAAATATACACTCTGTGAAAAATTCAGCTGCCTACCTATTACGGTTCATGAGATACAGCCCTGTGACAGACGGACAGACGGACGGACGGACGGACGGACAGCGGAGGCTTAGTAATAGGGTTCCGTTTTCACCCTTTGGGTACGGAACCCTAAAAAGACCCGCAATAGACTAACCGCCCCCGAATAGGCGCCCCAGTATGATCGGCGCCACAGAAGAGAAAAGGAAGCAGAAGTGTCTTGTGGTGAATTGTGCAAATAATCGTATGGGTGTCGGCCGGTCCAACTATCTCTACCACATTCTTCCTTTTTTATCTTAGGTCCGCGCCACCTCGTCGCCTACCTCCTGCTTTGTTGCAAACGCACAAAGAGACCGTTTACATGGATTCCGTAGCTTTTAATCGTGAAGAAATTCACTAATCCAACACAGTAAAAAAAATTAAGTAAACGGGGCGGGAATTTGATCCCATAACCTCAGACATGCATTACCAGTCCGCGCGCCACTGTGGTACGAGGCGCTGAAATAAATAGATTTAAAGTAATCATTACTTAATTACTTCATCGCTAGACCTGGCGAAATGAAACATATATTTTCACCGAGAACGTTAAAAAGGAATTCGACATGAGATGTTCATAGTTCTATCACTAAATGTAGAACCGCCATAGTGGCGGAAGTTTCTTACAATATGTGTTACCCAAGACGACCCTCTATCGCAATAAACCTTGAACTATCATGGTAACTTCCATTCAATCGATAACAAAAAAAGGGTGTTCGTACCAAGAGATGACGCAGCTATCAGGCACACTGCTATAAATCTATTAAAAAGTCGTTTAATTTTATAGGTTGTCAAAAAATGTGTGTATCGATTCAAAATTGTATACTTTAAAATATAAAATTGTATACTTTAAAATGTAAAATAATAGGTATTATGTTTGCACAGCTATTGGCAATCACGCAAGTTATAGGTACGAAAGTGGCGCCATCCTATTTCCATTGTAGTAAACGGGCATCCATGCAGTTGCGTCATCTATTGTTCGTCCCTTCGGGCTAAAAGCGTCACCAAAATAGTTATTATCTGTTTTACAAATAAGTACCGATAATAATTAATTAAAACCTTCACAGATGATATCATAGGTTCGTTGCCTCTTTAGGCACGCGGTTGGAGCGCGCGTACCTATTACGTAAATTCATTTTCTATCGTTCCTGATTTTCACCATTACATGTTTCACTCGTAGCAATACAGCAGCTCGGCTTGCATGCTTTGCTATTGCAGGGCCGCTAACAGATCGCCGCACCGCACTGTGAATCAGATTGCAGCAAATCGTACACGCTCTGTGTACACGGGGCGCTCGTGACTGAGCGGCTAGCTGCTGAATATGTATGGACCTTAATCAGATCACCGATGGGTTGATATGGCGATCAACATGCTAAATGAAAATATAATTGGATTGAATTTTAGGGGAAAAAAGGTTATTCGGCGTCAAAACTTACTATTATAAGTTGCAAATATAGCTAGACCATCAATCATCTTTCATCTTTTTGAATTTCCAAAATAAGTAGTAGTTATTTTTAAGGGTTCTGTACCCAAAGGGTGCCAACGAAACTCTATTACTAAGCCTCCGCTGTCCGTCCGTCCGTCCGTCCGTCCGTCTCCCACAAGGCTCTATCTCATGAACCGTAATAGCTAGGCAGTTGAAAATTTTACAGAGTGTGTATTTATTTTGCCGCTATAACAATAATTAGGTAAAACAAAAAGATAATAAAAATAAAAAAAACGGGATTTTGTGGTGTTAAATCTTGTACGATGGTACGGAACCCTTCGTGTGCGCGTCCAACTCGCACTTGGCCGGTTTTTTAAATAATAAATTACGCCCTTATGGAACTAATTGCAATCAGGTTGTATAAGACCCTTAAATGGCATACTAGAAAATGTAGCACCAGTGCAACCTAATTTATTCGGTACAACGTTTCCTAAACAATACGGCTGCATCGAATGCACCAGGACGGCCGAGATGACGCAAGTTAGATACGGAAGTGGGGCAGCTTAATGGCCCAAACGGCGCTCTGTGGTGCACTCGGCCAATTGCGGCATTGCGTTTCGATGTACTGCGAAATGCACCTCCATGTTGCGTAATGATCGGTAGATATCGGAAATGCAGATGCAGCAGTGGTACTTATTACACCGAAATATATACAGGGTGTTTCCGGATAGGTAGTAGAAATTTCGGGAATAGAACTTTGAAGATTTTGACTTTCGAACTTTTTGAGAAACTCGGTACTTATAACATTAGAAGAAAAAAATCACTCAAATCTAAATCCCGAAGGGTTTTTGTAGGGACCCCATACATTTTGTTGAAGTCATGGGGACCGTGAAAAATACATCGGACATTCGATTTGTGTGATTTTTTTCTTCTAACATTGAGTACTTTATATTAACAAAGTTTCTAGTACCTTTCCCGAAACACCCTATATCGATGTCACTAGGATGTGACGTCATTGCTTAATAAGATGCACTCGATTCGTAATCGAACAAAATATATTGATAAGAAAATATGAGTAAAGTTTTTTTTGGATAACCCGGACATTTTGCGAACATTGAACGGGCCCGGAAACTATGTATTTAATGATGAATGAGAATGTATAAATGAGAATCAGAGCCGCTTGGCAGAAGCTATTGACTGCATGGAAGAAACCAGTATTTTAAGTAACTGGGCATAGATGGCTTATACCATACCCACCGCAAATTCCGAAGAAATTAGGAGACACAATAAACTAGACGGAAAACACGGACATCTTTTCATTAGCGCTTCTACCATCTTTTAAGGCTTTCGTGAAGTCACAGGAAATATATGATTTGAAAATTTTAAGAAATGCATTGTTTGGCCATTGGCCAAGGCACAATGTTGCACGGCGACTGCCATTAAACTAGCGAAATCGTCTTCTAGGTCCTAACGTTCCCTTATCCCTAAAAGTGGTCGGTTTTTATCAATTTTTTTATTCACTTCAGAAAGCTTTATTTTATGTCCGTATCTATTTTATTTTTATGTTAATATATGTATTTTTCACCGGTGTTTTTTTTTTTCAATGTTTAATAGCCGTGATTTTCCAATCTTAAAGGTATATTAAAAATATACGGACATAGATTTCAATAATATATTTAAGAATCCAAAATTTCAAAATCCAAGTAAAACATTAAGACCATGTAAACGGTAATCGCCCGTAGTATCGAGAATTGATAGGTTAACGACTTTCTCCAACTATATACTCCTCATTCATCATCAACTATGTTTGAATCTATATTCAACACTATAATTGTTTCCAAAAGTCAAAGCATTTCGACTGTTCATTATTACATTCAACCGGATGTGTATCCTAAACTCTTTGTTCGACTGTACAGTAAGTAGAGCTTTACATGGGTTTAGAAACCTCATTCTCAACCAAAATGCTCGTTTCAATGTCGGTTAACATCGATGACATACATGGTTGATAAAATAATATTAATTATTTCGCACTACTTCGTGTCGAAATTTCAATCCATAAGGCGGCTTTGTAGGTACCAGTTTTAAGACGACATTTTTATTAAATGTAAAAGTAGCCAAACTGGAGGAGTATTGAGTCACCAGCCTTTTGGGGCTACCATAATTGTTTTTTAGGCTTCCGTTGCCTGTTGGTTCTTTTTTCATCATCGTTTACGTATTGTGTTCCTATTGTTCCGCAGAAAAATACTGTATAGCTAACACTCTAGTAAAATAAGACAAAACTATAATACTCTTTATTAAAAAAAACGGTTTTTCTCATTTAAAAGACAGTTCGTGCAATAGTTAAGTGTCATACACATACATTTTAACTTACCAAGAATATTTTTGTGTTTTTTCTCCGGAACCCTATGTTAACACGAACTGTTTCAAGGCCAAGTGCAGTGCAGGCTGTTGCAAGTAGAGTAAGTGTCTCCACTTACTCTACTTGCAGGTTTAATTACGCCGTTTTATAAGGTGTACGAATAAATTGTATAATTGTGTCGAAAGAAAGTTTAACTTGCAATGTGTTTTTTGTTACTACGTTGTGTTACATACGAGACGCTTAGTTTATCTCAATCAGCATAAAAACGTAAAACTATACTTAAAAACCGGCCAAGTGCGAGTCGGACTCGCACACGAAGGGTACCATCGTTAACACAAACAATCACGTAATTTTCATTTTTATTATTTTTAAATTTTACCTATTGGTTGTTATAGCGGCCAAATAAATACACACTCTGTGAAAATTTCAGCTGCCTGCCTATTACGGTTCATGAGATACACCCCTGTGACGGACGGACGGACGGACGGATGGATGGACGTACGGACGGACGGCCGGACAGCGGAGGCTTAAGAATAGGGTTCCGTTGACACCCTTTAGGTACGGAACCCTAATAATAGGTTACGAAAATAATTTAAGGTCGGCCCGTAAGCATCAGAAAATTTCAAACGTAGTTTACTAATAATTTGAAAACCACTATTCCAACATACTTGATATTTTGTATCTAATATAAGGATACAAATATCTGTGTCTGCATGCCTTTGTTTTTTCGGTAAATGTATTCTGGGTCAAACCACAGAGAAAACAAAGTTCGTATGAAGATTTTCTTTTTGCTTTCATTTCATTCGGGTTGGATTTAAAAAAAAAAAACAAAAGCATGCAGACACAGATATTTGTTACCTGATATTATATAATAAATATCAATTCAATTGGAAAAGCGGTTTCCAAATGATTAGTAAACTACGTTTGTATGGGGAGCATAGCTTACGGGCCGTTCTTAAGGTCGGATTGTATTTTCATGATAATATATACATTTTCTACACTGAAGTTTCCAAAAGGAGGAAAAATGGGAATACAGCACTTATTGTACTATTCGTTTGAATAATTTACATATGTTTAAAAAAATATATAGTGTTGGGTAATGTTTAAAATTAAAATATATCTACCTTATTTTTCTCCTGAACAAGAAACAAGATAGGTCTGTTATAACCGTAACTATAATACTAACCAGAAATTGTACACTCCAACCTTAGAAGGTAATGGTCAATGTAGTTTCAAATCTTTCAGCACCATTACATGGTCAAATTAAATGTTCTCTGCTATTATTAATTTTATTGAAGTTAAGAGGTTCGTTTACAAGATAATTCACAATAGTGTTACTCAACAAAACGTTGAATCGAAACATATTCAAGACCTATGTGCATCCTAGATGCAGCAGACACAGCAATAAACAGTAATACAAGGTTCAAGACTGATATCTTCTCATATTGAAACTAAATTTTAGTCTAAGTATATAGATGTCTATTTTTATTTGTAGGCATATAAATAAGGTTACAAGTTTATTAGGAAGAGATTAACTTTTTAACGAGGTTACATTATTACAAGGACAAATTAATTAAAGAAAGGAAACTGTTAAACTAACTTTCATGAGTATACTGCAAGGCTGGAGTTGAACCAGCAAGGATACCTTTCACGGGCACGCGTCTTGCCTGCTTGCTTGGGGGCATAAAGCGATTGTAGATAAAGTTAATTGCTTGTTAGATTCAGGTGATACGGTAAGCCTACCAACGACTACTAGCTGATGATCCTCACTGCGATCGTTGATCTCAAATCAACATGACTTTATTACAACAAATGTGGAAGAAGCCAAGAATATGTCATTTATTCCATCATCGCCTCTTCAAAACAAACCGGAAAACCAGAGCTTTTAATTTTCAACCATGCCTTTAGTGGTTGTCACTCGACATCCTGCTTCTTTGGCTTAGGAAAGAAGCAAATGATGTCCATGGACCGGACGTTGAAAAAGATGCTGCGATTTTTCTCGCCACCAACACGACACCTGACGAGATAGCAGCAGCAGTAGAGCGACTGGCAATTGCTCCATACGGAGGCAGCCCAACACCCACGACGACCAACTATTCGCGAGGCTTTCCAACTTTAAAACCAAAATCAGCTTCAATCTGGCCAGGTTAACTCCAACCTGCTCGACTTTAATGAAAGCTTAAAACTCCATCCAACAGTAACAATATTTTATCCAAGCTATTGCCATCCACGGCCGGTTGTATGTAAAGTCGGGTGAATAGGAAATTATTTATGGCAATCGATTTCATGTTCACGAATAGCTATAAAACCTAGCGCGTGCTTTTGATAGCCCTTTGAATGCACACGTTGCTACCCGTGCCCAGCGAGCACTGAAGGAGGGGAGTGGCCATCGAAACGAAAAAGTGGACACCGTGTGTTGGCAGAACCCACGAGTTAGTGGAAAGGCACTGACTGTAGTTAGTTCGCCCACGAATTTGGGACGCGTAACATCGAATTCCCTCGTTTGGAGTCAACCTTGAGTGCAGTAGCTATGTCGTGGTGACACTTAGGCCGAGATAAATAGTCGCAACAGAAACTAAGACTAACGAAAAGTAATACTTTGTGACGTCAATTTGCATTACTTTGAGATTGCGTCCATACAAAATGTGTCAAAGTGACGTCACAAAGTACTACTTTGCGTTAGCATTAGTTTCTGTTACGACTATTTATCTCAACCTTAGAATGAGTTATCATAATTTAAGGCGTTTACAAAATTTCGTGTGTGTGCTGTTGACCGTTGAGGACTTCCCTCGTTTGGAGCCAACCTTGAGTGCAGTGGCCATTTCATGGGCCACTGCATGGCATTGAATGGGTTATCATAAATGAATGTGTATACAACATTTTGTGTCTGTGCTGTAGACCGTTGAAGAGTTGTCTGCAGCCAACCCTCGATGTCGATTCAGGTCTTGCGTACCATAAAAATGCTTAGTCATGGGAACTGAACCAACATGTAAAAATTATACTCCGTAGGATAAAGTGCTTCTAATTCAGCTTGCAATATTTGACCTCAACACCTACTTTACATACATGCATCCATACAAAAACATGGCAAGTCAGGCGTAAACGCCAATTTAAGTGACAAGTGGAACTAGGGTCTCAGATGATTTTCGATTGCCGCTCAAGTCCTTTCTTGCTCACTGCCTGTGACAGCCGGCGCATGTGCATGCATATTCACGGTGGACTCCCGACGCACGCTTGACGCCGTGCGTTAGGTTACGTGGCTGCATACGTTATTTTCGTAACCGGTTATTTTTTCATCGTAGCGAAGGTGAAAGTGGCCCAGACATTTTTATCATCTTCTCTCGTGTCAAGTGCCCGAATATTTTGCAAAGCGGTTTTACTTTCGTGCTTAAACACTTTCAATGTTGTTAATTACGTGTAAGTGACCAATGCAATCGGAACTGCATCCTGCTTACTAAACTCTGTTATTTGAATAATTTAGTGGTTTTTTTAACTGGAAATTAATGGCCAATACCATACCTACATATGGCATGGGAACTATATACCATGCTATGATTTTCTTTACCTTAAACTGGATAGAAAATATAGACAATTTGCTGCTTCCATTCAACATGATGGTACGAACGGCATTAACCTTAGGCAGGTAAGGAAGGGAACTTTTACCCGAAATCTAAAACAAGGCGAGTTCAAGAAAAAACCGGGCAGTGCCAAGTGTTGCTTAATCTGGATGATGGAATACCAAGGCGTCGCGCCAGTCCTGTGGGTCTCCACGAGGCAGATTTTGTTTGTTGTAAATACCTCGATTACCATAATGCCATGGAGCAATATCATCCGGGCAGTCCAGTCATATCCTCACAGTTTTTCCTTCTCCATAAATAACTGAAACCTTGTCGAATGTGCGGTCTTTCAAACACCAAATGTACCAAACGATCATGACGAATTTAAAACCAATCATCTATTGAAATTTAAACCAACGCCTAGCTACGATTAAAAAATATTATTTTCATGGGATTCAATCTATACTATTAAAGATACGCAAGTATCTCGAAGTATACTATATTCCTCCTAAAACAAGAGGAATATTTGGCAAGAAAATATCAAAAAACCAAATGAATTCGTCAAGAAAACCTTGGCACGAACGCCGAGGTCATCGCCTTAAAAATATCGAAACAATCCACTCAGGAATCAAAGTCATAGAGAAGCTTTTCATACGATCTGCGTGGACTACTCATCCTAAAGCTTAAAGATCGCAAGAACTTTTTTTGAATATTCTCAATTGGGTCAATGTATATGCTATAATGTGGCGACCAAACGGATGTGCAGTATTCCAGTTGGGATCGAATGAGCGTATAGTAAAGTAATAAATACGTCGACGGTTTTCTAAAACATTTACTGACTCTAAGAACAAAACCAAGCATTCTGTAAGCTTTATTGACTATGTTGTGGATATGGATGTCAAAATGTAGTTTTGTATCTAATTGGACACCTAAATCTCTAATGTTGTTGACACGTTCCAAGAAATGGTCGCCAATGCGGTAGTTAAAAGTGACATCATTACGATTTTTAGTAAAAGATATGCAGTTGCAATTTAGATAAGCTCAGAAACATTTTATTTGTAGCGCAATAGCTTAGGAAAGAGTCAAGCTCGTTCTGAATTAGTAGTTCGAAGGGATGTAGGGTCTCTCTCAGTGTTTTATCGTCTCTACCATGGAGAATGCTCTTCGGAGTCAATTTCCAAAAATTCAAAATTAAGAACTAACAGATGTTCTATCTATCGATCTCAAACTTATTTCGTCTACCGCCTACTTTGAGAATTAATTATTTTCTGGCGCCCCCCAAAATGTTTAACTTTACCAAATCTTAAAAATTACAATCGCAATTAGTACATTAATCAATTAAATAAGTTATTTATTTATAGCGTGCCACATGATTCAATCTATACTATTAAAAATACGCAAGTATCTCGAAGTATACTATATTCCTCCTAAAACAAGAGGAATATTTGGCAAGAAAATATCAAAAAACCAAATGAATTCGTCAAGAAAACCTTGGCACGAACGCCGAGGTCATCGCCTTAAAAATATCGAAACAATCCACTCAGGAATCAAAATGGCTCCACAATTTTCATGTTATATTTTAGGCGGAGGTAAATTGTGCTCGCGCGTACCTCCTGGTTACCTGCCCGTGGCCGAGGAACGTGTCGATCGAACCTCGCGAGGATATGTTGATGTAGTGCAGTCCCTAACCGTCGCCCCGCCTCACCGCCCGCAAAACCTGGACCCACGCCAAAAGCCTCCACTGCCGCTCGAGAAGTCCAACATGTCTTGATACTCAATACTAGTTTTAGAGTGGCCGCTTAAAAAAATGCCCTTTATATTTTATAAAACAGACATTATGCTTCGTGCGTGTGTCGTTTTTTGAATCGTCATCTTGCAAAATGCTTAATACTTTTTTTGTGTAACTGACATTGATGGTTCACACTCATATTAGTCCCAACACACCTACTCCAAATCCCTCTTCGATGTTTTCAAGCAATGCGATGATACCAAACCGGGCGGGCTTTACCGTAGTAGGGGAAGGGGATCAAAAGTTGTAGATGCATTCCAAAAATGGAACGGCTAGCATCATGACTAGTCGAATCCTGCATTAATCCAAAGCAAAAGAGAAAGAAAGTGGTGCATGAACGGGGCGGGGATCGATTCCATGACCTCTGGCATAGAAGGCAAGTCCATATGCCCCTCAACTACGGGCCGCTCAAAATGTAAACAATACGAACATTAAAAAGCTGACATGAAACAAAAACAGTTCTCATGTTAATATTTCTTGCAGAAAATTTCCAGATTTATACCAAAAATGATATACTGTAATTTAAAAAAAAATGAAAAAAGAAGAAAAGGTCTGATAAACAGTCAGATAACTCTACGAAGGATCTATTTACGCCTCTGCTTATCCATCCGTTACAGTATGTCCATATTATTATTATTAGTAATATTACAGGCCCACATCATTGTGACAAAAGATATAATTCTCCGGTAATGCTCTTTTGTCAAACGTAAATTTCGGTTCGTCGGTCAGTCCGATAAGTACTATCTTTGATTGAAAAATCTGCCCTAAAGCAAAAAACAATTAAATAACATTTAAATAAATAACAACCCAAGACGAAAACAAAAAATACAAAATACTCAAGTACCGAGACTGTTGAAATGTCCTTTCAGGTAAAACGCACAGGCCGTTTGCAAAATGTATGTGCACGGGGTGTTTCTGCGCTAGAATGTACGAGCGTCCCGGCTCCGATCGTCCTGTATCTCACCCGAGCTGTCTACAGTGCTTTATAGTGCAACTTTTTGGACTATTGTACTTGAGAAGGCTGAACTTTGCAGTGGCGTGCTCGTACTGAAGTTCCCTGGAAAACTTTTACAATTTGACTTGTTAATCGTTCGTCTGGCTCCGTGTAGCGTCTGCACGGAATTTTGGGTAAATCTTGTTTAATAAATGAGCTAAGTACTGATCGCAATAGTTTTTTTTTTTTTTTTTGCAAAGAATCAAATATTTTATTTATCAGAACTTACCTGCTATCTGTAAGTTGATTTTCAAACTTGCTTTCTTAAATTGCTCCTCTACAAGACTCTGCAGGTCTATTCCTGGCATTCAGTAATCAGGAATAAGGAATCCTGAGTCTAGAAAACCGCTATTGTAGCGGTTTTCAAAGCGTTTTTCTTGACGAAAATATTTCGGAGCATAGTTTTTTAATCAATCAAGGTTTTCCATAGAAAAACTCGCTTTGAAAATCGCTATAAAAGCTGTTTTCTAGAGTCAGGATTCCTGATTCCTGATCACTGAATGCCAGGAATAGACCTGCAGATAAGTTCTTGCGTGGAGTATTGTTCGCATCTGTGGGACAGTTCAGCTACCTGCTTGGCTCCTTTCGATTCAGCGCCGTGCTGCGCGTCTCGTTGAAGGCCCCGAGGTATCCCAGAATCCCTAGTTTTTTTTTTATTGCAGGAGGAAAAACAGAAATAGACAGCATTAACACAAATTAAACATAAATAAAAAAAAATACAACGCCTATTTCCTACCTCGCAGGAACACAAACAGTAAATAGTTAACATATTAAAATACAATTAAAAATACAAAATATGTTACATAGGAGTTCATATTGTTACAGTTTCTTGAGTTTCAAGAGCACTAATAACTTTCCTTTTGAAATTTTGCACGTTATCATAAAATATGTCACAGTCAAATACAGATTCGTTTTATAATTGACACATACGACGGATAGGATCCCTGATTCCTGCTTTAGTTCGGGTTAAGTTAACGATTAAGAGACGGAATTCGGAGCGGCACTAAATCTAAAAGAGAAATACTGTCAAACTTGTTGTTGCAAATTTTAAACAAATTCATGACATCAATCACCTTCCTTCTAGTATATAATTTTTGAACTCCGTAGTCATAGAGAAGCTTTTCATACGATCTGCGTGGACTACTCATCCTAAAGCTTAAAGATCGCAAGAACTTTTTTTGAATATTCTCAATTGGGTCAATGTAAATGCTATAATGTGGCGACCAAACGGATGTGCAGTATTCCAGTTGGGATCGAATGAGCGTATAGTAAAGTAATAAATACGTCGACGGTTTTCTAAAACATTTACTGACTCTAAGAACAAAACCAAGCATTCTGTAAGCTTTATTGACTATGTTGTGGATATGGATGTCAAAATGTAGTTTTGTATCTAATTGGACACCTAAATCTCTAATGTTGTTGACACGTTCCAAGAAATGGTCGCCAATGCGGTAGTTAAAAGTGACATCATTACGATTTTTAGTAAAAGATATGCAGTTGCAATTTAGATAAGCTCAGAAACATTTTATTTGTAGCGCAATAGCTTAGGAAAGAGTCAAGCTCGTTCTGAATTAGTAGTTCGAAGGGATGTAGGGTCTCTCTCAGTGTTTTATCGTCTCTACCATGGAGAATGCTCTTCGGAGTCAATTTCCAAAAATTCTAACTTAAGAACTAACAGATGTTCTATCTATCGATCTCAAACTTATTTCGTCTACCGCCTACTTTGAGAATTAATTATTTTCTGGCGCCCCCCAAAATGTTTAACTTTACCAAATCTTAAAAATTACAATCGCAATTAGTACATTAATCAATTAAATAAGTTATTTATTTATAGCGTGCCACATGATTCAATCTATACTATTAAAGATACGCAAGTATCTCGAAGTATACTATATTCCTCCTAAAACAAGAGGAATATTTGGCAAGAAAATATCAAAAAACCAAATGAATTCGTCAAGAAAACCTTGGCACGAACGCCGAGGTCATCGCCTTAAAAATATCGAAACAATCCACTCAGGAATCAAAATGGCTCCACAATTTTCATGTTTTATTTTAGGCGGAGGTAAATTGTGCTCGCGCGTACCTCCTGGTTACCTGCCCGTGGCCGAGGAACGTGTCGATCGAACCTCGCGAGGATATGTTGATGTAGTGCAGTCCCTAACCGTCGCCCCGCCTCACCGCCCGCAAAACCTGGACCCACGCCAAAAGCCTCCACTGCCGCTCGAGAAGTCCAACATGTCTTGATACTCAATACTAGTTTTAGAGTGGCCGCTTAAAAAAATGCCCTTTATATTTTATAAAACAGACATTATGCTTCGTGCGTGTGTCGTTTTTTGAATCGTCATCTTGCAAAATGCTTAATACTTTTTTTGTGTAACTGACATTGATGGTTCACACTCATATTAGTCCCAACACACCTACTCCAAATCCCTCTTCGATGTTTTCAAGCAATGCGATGATACCAAACCGGGCGGGCTTTACCGTAGTAGGGGAAGGGGATCAAAAGTTGTAGATGCATTCCAAAAATGGAACGGCTAGCATCATGACTAGTCGAATCCTGCATTAATCCAAAGCAAAAGAGAAAGAAAGTGGTGCATGAACGGGGCGGGGATCGATTCCATGACCTCTGGCATAGAAGGCAAGTCCATATGCCCCTCAACTACGGGCCGCTCAAAATGTAAACAATACGAACATTAAAAAGCTGACATGAAACAAAAACAGTTCTCATGTTAATATTTCTTGCAGAAAATTTCCAGATTTATACCAAAAATGATATACTGTAATTTAAAAAAAAATGAAAAAAGAAGAAAAGGTCTGATAAACAGTCAGATAACTCTACGAAGGATCTATTTACGCCTCTGCTTATCCATCCGTTACAGTATGTCCATATTATTATTATTAGTAATATTACAGGCCCACATCATTGTGACAAAAGATATAATTCTCCGGTAATGCTCTTTTGTCAAACGTAAATTTCGGTTCGTCGGTCAGTCCGATAAGTACTATCTTTGATTGAAAAATCTGCCCTAAAGCAAAAAACAATTAAATAACATTTAAATAAATAACAACCCAAGACGAAAACAAAAAATACAAAATACTCAAGTACCGAGACTGTTGAAATGTCCTTTCAGGTAAAACGTACAGGCCGTTTGCAAAATGTATGTGCACGGGGTGTTTCTGCGCTAGAATGTACGAGCGTCCCGGCTCCGATCGTCCTGTATCTCACCCGAGCTGTCTACAGTGCTTTATAGTGCAACTTTTTGGACTATTGTACTTGAGAAGGCTGAACTTTGCAGTGGCGTGCTCGTACTGAAGTTCCCTGGAAAACTTTTACAATTTGACTTGTTAATCGTTCGTCTGGCTCCGTGTAGCGTCTGCACGGAATTTTGGGTAAATCTTGTTTAATAAATGAGCTAAGTACTGATCGCAATAGTTTTTTTTTTTTTTTTTGCAAAGAATCAAATATTTTATTTATCAGAACTTACCTGCTATCTGTAAGTTGATTTTCAAACTTGCTTTCTTAAATTGCTCCTCTACAAGACTCTGCAGGTCTATTCCTGGCATTCAGTAATCAGGAATAAGGAATCCTGAGTCTAGAAAACCGCTATTGTAGCGGTTTTCAAAGCGTTTTTCTTGACGAAAATATTTCGGAGCATAGTTTTTTAATCAATCAAGGTTTTCCATAGAAAAACTCGCTTTGAAAATCGCTATAAAAGCTGTTTTCTAGAGTCAGGATTCCTGATTCCTGATCACTGAATGCCAGGAATAGACCTGCAGATAAGTTCTTGCGTGGAGTATTGTTCGCATCTGTGGGACAGTTCAGCTACCTGCTTGGCTCCTTTCGATTCAGCGCCGTGCTGCGCGTCTCGTTGAAGGCCCCGAGGTATCCCAGAATCCCTAGTTTTTTTTTATTGCAGGAGGAAAAACAGAAATAGACAGCATTAACACAAATTAAACATAAATAAAAAAAAATACAACGCCTATTTCCTACCTCGCAGGAACACAAACAGTAAATAGTTAACATATTAAAATACAATTAAAAATACAAAATATGTTACATAGGAGTTCATATTGTTACAGTTTCTTGAGTTTCAAGAGCACTAATAACTTTCCTTTTGAAATTTTGCACGTTATCATAAAATATGTCACAGTCAAATACAGATTCGTTTTATAATTGACACATACGACGGATAGGATCCCTGATTCCTGCTTTAGTTCGGGTTAAGTTAACGATTAAGAGACGGAATTCGGAGCGGCACTAAATCTAAAAGAGAAATACTGTCAAACTTGTTGTTGCAAATTTTAAACAAATTCATGACATCAATCACCTTCCTTCTAGTATATAATTTTTGAACTCCGTAGTCATAGAGAAGCTTTTCATACGATCTGCGTGGACTACTCATCCTAAAGCTTAAAGATCGCAAGAACTTTTTTTGAATATTCTCAATTGGGTCAATGTAAATGCTATGTGGCGACCAAACGGATGTGCAGTATTCCAGTTGGGATCGAATGAGCGTATAGTAAAGTAATAAATACGTCGACGGTTTTCTAAAACATTTACTGACTCTAAGAACAAAACCAAGCATTCTGTAAGCTTTATTGACTATGTTGTGGATATGGATGTCAAAATGTAGTTTTGTATCTAATTGGACACCTAAATCTCTAATGTTGTTGACACGTTCCAAGAAATGGTCGCCAATGCGGTAGTTAAAAGTGACATCATTACGATTTTTAGTAAAAGATATGCAGTTGCAATTTAGATAAGCTCAGAAACATTTTATTTGTAGCGCAATAGCTTAGGAAAGAGTCAAGCTCGTTCTGAATTAGTAGTTCGAAGGGATGTAGGGTCTCTCTCAGTGTTTTATCGTCTCTACCATGGAGAATGCTCTTCGGAGTCAATTTCCAAAAATTCTAACTTAAGAACTAACAGATGTTCTATCTATCGATCTCAAACTTATTTCGTCTACCGCCTACTTTGAGAATTAATTATTTTCTGGCGCCCCCCAAAATGTTTAACTTTACCAAATCTTAAAAATTACAATCGCAATTAGTACATTAATCAATTAAATAAGTTATTTATTTATAGCGTGCCACATGATTCAATCTATACTATTAAAGATACGCAAGTATCTCGAAGTATACTATATTCCTCCTAAAACAAGAGGAATATTTGGCAAGAAAATATCAAAAAACCAAATGAATTCGTCAAGAAAACCTTGGCACGAACGCCGAGGTCATCGCCTTAAAAATATCGAAACAATCCACTCAGGAATCAAAATGGCTCCACAATTTTCATGTTATATTTTAGGCGGAGGTAAATTGTGCTCGCGCGTACCTCCTGGTTACCTGCCCGTGGCCGAGGAACGTGTCGATCGAACCTCGCGAGGATATGTTGATGTAGTGCAGTCCCTAACCGTCGCCCCGCCTCACCGCCCGCAAAACCTGGACCCACGCCAAAAGCCTCCACTGCCGCTCGAGAAGTCCAACATGTCTTGATACTCAATACTAGTTTTAGAGTGGCCGCTTAAAAAAATGCCCTTTATATTTTATAAAACAGACATTATGCTTCGTGCGTGTGTCGTTTTTTGAATCGTCATCTTGCAAAATGCTTAATACTTTTTTTGTGTAACTGACATTGATGGTTCACACTCATATTAGTCCCAACACACCTACTCCAAATCCCTCTTCGATGTTTTCAAGCAATGCGATGATACCAAACCGGGCGGGCTTTACCGTAGTAGGGGAAGGGGATCAAAAGTTGTAGATGCATTCCAAAAATGGAACGGCTAGCATCATGACTAGTCGAATCCTGCATTAATCCAAAGCAAAAGAGAAAGAAAGTGGTGCATGAACGGGGCGGGGATCGATTCCATGACCTCTGGCATAGAAGGCAAGTCCATATGCCCCTCAACTACGGGCCGCTCAAAATGTAAACAATACGAACATTAAAAAGCTGACATGAAACAAAAACAGTTCTCATGTTAATATTTCTTGCAGAAAATTTCCAGATTTATACCAAAAATGATATACTGTAATTTAAAAAAAAATGAAAAAAGAAGAAAAGGTCTGATAAACAGTCAGATAACTCTACGAAGGATCTATTTACGCCTCTGCTTATCCATCCGTTACAGTATGTCCATATTATTATTATTAGTAATATTACAGGCCCACATCATTGTGACAAAAGATATAATTCTCCGGTAATGCTCTTTTGTCAAACGTAAATTTCGGTTCGTCGGTCAGTCCGATAAGTACTATCTTTGATTGAAAAATCTGCCCTAAAGCAAAAAACAATTAAATAACATTTAAATAAATAACAACCCAAGACGAAAACAAAAAATACAAAATACTCAAGTACCGAGACTGTTGAAATGTCCTTTCAGGTAAAACGCACAGGCCGTTTGCAAAATGTATGTGCACGGGGTGTTTCTGCGCTAGAATGTACGAGCGTCCCGGCTCCGATCGTCCTGTATCTCACCCGAGCTGTCTACAGTGCTTTATAGTGCAACTTTTTGGACTATTGTACTTGAGAAGGCTGAACTTTGCAGTGGCGTGCTCGTACTGAAGTTCCCTGGAAAACTTTTACAATTTGACTTGTTAATCGTTCGTCTGGCTCCGTGTAGCGTCTGCACGGAATTTTGGGTAAATCTTGTTTAATAAATGAGCTAAGTACTGATCGCAATAGTTTTTTTTTTTTTTTTTGCAAAGAATCAAATATTTTATTTATCAGAACTTACCTGCTATCTGTAAGTTGATTTTCAAACTTGCTTTCTTAAATTGCTCCTCTACAAGACTCTGCAGGTCTATTCCTGGCATTCAGTAATCAGGAATAAGGAATCCTGAGTCTAGAAAACCGCTATTGTAGCGGTTTTCAAAGCGTTTTTCTTGACGAAAATATTTCGGAGCATAGTTTTTTAATCAATCAAGGTTTTCCATAGAAAAACTCGCTTTGAAAATCGCTATAAAAGCTGTTTTCTAGAGTCAGGATTCCTGATTCCTGATCACTGAATGCCAGGAATAGACCTGCAGATAAGTTCTTGCGTGGAGTATTGTTCGCATCTGTGGGACAGTTCAGCTACCTGCTTGGCTCCTTTCGATTCAGCGCCGTGCTGCGCGTCTCGTTGAAGGCCCCGAGGTATCCCAGAATCCCTAGTTTTTTTTTTATTGCAGGAGGAAAAACAGAAATAGACAGCATTAACACAAATTAAACATAAATAAAAAAAAATACAACGCCTATTTCCTACCTCGCAGGAACACAAACAGTAAATAGTTAACATATTAAAATACAATTAAAAATACAAAATATGTTACATAGGAGTTCATATTGTTACAGTTTCTTGAGTTTCAAGAGCACTAATAACTTTCCTTTTGAAATTTTGCACGTTATCATAAAATATGTCACAGTCAAATACAGATTCGTTTTATAATTGACACATACGACGGATAGGATCCCTGATTCCTGCTTTAGTTCGGGTTAAGTTAACGATTAAGAGACGGAATTCGGAGCGGCACTAAATCTAAAAGAGAAATACTGTCAAACTTGTTGTTGCAAATTTTAAACAAATTCATGACATCAATCACCTTCCTTCTAGTATATAATTTTTGAACTCCGTAGTCATAGAGAAGCTTTTCATACGATCTGCGTGGACTACTCATCCTAAAGCTTAAAGATCGCAAGAACTTTTTTTGAATATTCTCAATTGGGTCAATGTAAATGCTATAATGTGGCGACCAAACGGATGTGCAGTATTCCAGTTGGGATCGAATGAGCGTATAGTAAAGTAATAAATACGTCGACGGTTTTCTAAAACATTTACTGACTCTAAGAACAAAACCAAGCATTCTGTAAGCTTTATTGACTATGTTGTGGATATGGATGTCAAAATGTAGTTTTGTATCTAATTGGACACCTAAATCTCTAATGTTGTTGACACGTTCCAAGAAATGGTCGCCAATGCGGTAGTTAAAAGTGACATCATTACGATTTTTAGTAAAAGATATGCAGTTGCAATTTAGATAAGCTCAGAAACATTTTATTTGTAGCGCAATAGCTTAGGAAAGAGTCAAGCTCGTTCTGAATTAGTAGTTCGAAGGGATGTAGGGTCTCTCTCAGTGTTTTATCGTCTCTACCATGGAGAATGCTCTTCGGAGTCAATTTCCAAAAATTCTAACTTAAGAACTAACAGATGTTCTATCTATCGATCTCAAACTTATTTCGTCTACCGCCTACTTTGAGAATTAATTATTTTCTGGCGCCCCCCAAAATGTTTAACTTTACCAAATCTTAAAAATTACAATCGCAATTAGTACATTAATCAATTAAATAAGTTATTTATTTATAGCGTGCCACATGATTCAATCTATACTATTAAAGATACGCAAGTATCTCGAAGTATACTATATTCCTCCTAAAACAAGAGGAATATTTGGCAAGAAAATATCAAAAAACCAAATGAATTCGTCAAGAAAACCTTGGCACGAACGCCGAGGTCATCGCCTTAAAAATATCGAAACAATCCACTCAGGAATCAAAATGGCTCCACAATTTTCATGTTTTATTTTAGGCGGAGGTAAATTGTGCTCGCGCGTACCTCCTGGTTACCTGCCCGTGGCCGAGGAACGTGTCGATCGAACCTCGCGAGGATATGTTGATGTAGTGCAGTCCCTAACCGTCGCCCCGCCTCACCGCCCGCAAAACCTGGACCCACGCCAAAAGCCTCCACTGCCGCTCGAGAAGTCCAACATGTCTTGATACTCAATACTAGTTTTAGAGTGGCCGCTTAAAAAAATGCCCTTTATATTTTATAAAACAGACATTATGCTTCGTGCGTGTGTCGTTTTTTGAATCGTCATCTTGCAAAATGCTTAATACTTTTTTTGTGTAACTGACATTGATGGTTCACACTCATATTAGTCCCAACACACCTACTCCAAATCCCTCTTCGATGTTTTCAAGCAATGCGATGATACCAAACCGGGCGGGCTTTACCGTAGTAGGGGAAGGGGATCAAAAGTTGTAGATGCATTCCAAAAATGGAACGGCTAGCATCATGACTAGTCGAATCCTGCATTAATCCAAAGCAAAAGAGAAAGAAAGTGGTGCATGAACGGGGCGGGGATCGATTCCATGACCTCTGGCATAGAAGGCAAGTCCATATGCCCCTCAACTACGGGCCGCTCAAAATGTAAACAATACGAACATTAAAAAGCTGACATGAAACAAAAACAGTTCTCATGTTAATATTTCTTGCAGAAAATTTCCAGATTTATACCAAAAATGATATACTGTAATTTAAAAAAAAATGAAAAAAGAAGAAAAGGTCTGATAAACAGTCAGATAACTCTACGAAGGATCTATTTACGCCTCTGCTTATCCATCCGTTACAGTATGTCCATATTATTATTATTAGTAATATTACAGGCCCACATCATTGTGACAAAAGATATAATTCTCCGGTAATGCTCTTTTGTCAAACGTAAATTTCGGTTCGTCGGTCAGTCCGATAAGTACTATCTTTGATTGAAAAATCTGCCCTAAAGCAAAAAACAATTAAATAACATTTAAATAAATAACAACCCAAGACGAAAACAAAAAATACAAAATACTCAAGTACCGAGACTGTTGAAATGTCCTTTCAGGTAAAACGTACAGGCCGTTTGCAAAATGTATGTGCACGGGGTGTTTCTGCGCTAGAATGTACGAGCGTCCCGGCTCCGATCGTCCTGTATCTCACCCGAGCTGTCTACAGTGCTTTATAGTGCAACTTTTTGGACTATTGTACTTGAGAAGGCTGAACTTTGCAGTGGCGTGCTCGTACTGAAGTTCCCTGGAAAACTTTTACAATTTGACTTGTTAATCGTTCGTCTGGCTCCGTGTAGCGTCTGCACGGAATTTTGGGTAAATCTTGTTTAATAAATGAGCTAAGTACTGATCGCAATAGTTTTTTTTTTTTTTTTTTTGCAAAGAATCAAATATTTTATTTATCAGAACTTACCTGCTATCTGTAAGTTGATTTTCAAACTTGCTTTCTTAAATTGCTCCTCTACAAGACTCTGCAGGTCTATTCCTGGCATTCAGTAATCAGGAATAAGGAATCCTGAGTCTAGAAAACCGCTATTGTAGCGGTTTTCAAAGCGTTTTTCTTGACGAAAATATTTCGGAGCATAGTTTTTTAATCAATCAAGGTTTTCCATAGAAAAACTCGCTTTGAAAATCGCTATAAAAGCTGTTTTCTAGAGTCAGGATTCCTGATTCCTGATCACTGAATGCCAGGAATAGACCTGCAGATAAGTTCTTGCGTGGAGTATTGTTCGCATCTGTGGGACAGTTCAGCTACCTGCTTGGCTCCTTTCGATTCAGCGCCGTGCTGCGCGTCTCGTTGAAGGCCCCGAGGTATCCCAGAATCCCTAGTTTTTTTTTTATTGCAGGAGGAAAAACAGAAATAGACAGCATTAACACAAATTAAACATAAATAAAAAAAATACAACGCCTATTTCCTACCTCGCAGGAACACAAACAGTAAATAGTTAACATATTAAAATACAATTAAAAATACAAAATATGTTACATAGGAGTTCATATTGTTACAGTTTCTTGAGTTTCAAGAGCACTAATAACTTTCCTTTTGAAATTTTGCACGTTATCATAAAATATGTCACAGTCAAATACAGATTCGTTTTATAATTGACACATACGACGGATAGGATCCCTGATTCCTGCTTTAGTTCGGGTTAAGTTAACGATTAAGAGACGGAATTCGGAGCGGCACTAAATCTAAAAGAGAAATACTGTCAAACTTGTTGTTGCAAATTTTAAACAAATTCATGACATCAATCACCTTCCTTCTAGTATATAATTTTTGAACTCCGTAGTCATAGAGAAGCTTTTCATACGATCTGCGTGGACTACTCATCCTAAAGCTTAAAGATCGCAAGAACTTTTTTTGAATATTCTCAATTGGGTCAATGTAAATGCTATAATGTGGCGACCAAACGGATGTGCAGTATTCCAGTTGGGATCGAATGAGCGTATAGTAAAGTAATAAATACGTCGACGGTTTTCTAAAACATTTACTGACTCTAAGAACAAAACCAAGCATTCTGTAAGCTTTATTGACTATGTTGTGGGTATGGATGTCAAAATGTAGTTTTGTATCTAATTGGACACCTAAATCTCTAATGTTGTTGACACGTTCCAAGAAATGGTCGCCAATGCGGTAGTTAAAAGTGACATCATTACGATTTTTAGTAAAAGATATGCAGTTGCAATTTAGATAAGCTCAGAAACATTTTATTTGTAGCGCAATAGCTTAGGAAAGAGTCAAGCTCGTTCTGAATTAGTAGTTCGAAGGGATGTAGGGTTTTTCTCAGTGTTTTATCGTCTCTACCATGGAGAATGCTCTTCGGAGTCAATTTCCAAAAATTCTAACTTAAGAACTAACAGATGTTCTATCTATCGATCTCAAACTTATTTCGTCTACCGCCTACTTTGAGAATTAATTATTTTCTGGCGCCCCCCAAAATGTTTAACTTTACCAAATCTTAAAAATTACAATCGCAATTAGTACATTAATCAATTAAATAAGTTATTTATTTATAGCGTGCCACATGAGTGTACTATACTTAGTATAGTCTGTCTATTCATATTCTGGGCGGTAAAGGACCCAGAGAAAATTGGGGGCGTCGAAGCGGTTTAGGAGGAATGGATGATTTGTATTTTTCTATTATTTTAAATTACTTCAAATTTTTAAAGTTACCTTAAATCATTTATTCTTTACAATCAAACTGGGCAGAAATAAGAACGAAATATTCGATGTCGTGTAGTAGGTAGGTTTTTAAAATATTGTAAAATATTAGAAAAACACAAATCAGCCATCGCCCTTGGCGCGAATCAGGCACTTGGGGTGTTACCATGGTAAATTAACTTGCCGAGTGATCAGGCAAGGGAGAGATCAAATCTGATGTTTATTTGCATTTCGTACGATGCTATTGTCAAGCGAAGTGTTTTTCGGCCCAGTGAACTAAAATTTACTAGTCGTGCTACGACATCTTGATGGCCAACCAGGGAGGTCGGCCAGCATGATTTCGTAGCCCCGAAAAGGGTTGTAAGCCCATGGGTGTCGTCGGGCACCTCTTATGTGAATTCCAGGCGAACTCCATACACCGCATAGTTAAAAAAACTTAAAAATTTAAGTCATCTCCACGACAATAATTGTTGTTGTTATTAAAAAAATCTACGGAATCTAAAGAGATCATGGAAAGATGAAACATTAAAAAAACACTTGGCCGGTTCACGAAGGGTTCCGTACCATCGTAAAAGATTTAAGCCAAAAAAATCACGTTTTTTGTATGTTTAATTATTATTATTCTTTAATCTTACCTATTTCTTGTTATAGCGGCAAAATAAATACACACTCTGTGAAAATATCAGCTGTCTATCAATACTGAGATACAGCCCTGTGACAGACAGACGGACGGACGGACGGACGGACGGACGGACGGACGGACGGACGGACGGACGGACGGACGGACGGACGGACGGACGGACGGACGGACGGACGGACAGCGGAGGCTTAGTAATTCTTGGATGTAAAATATCGTTGTCAAGCTGTCCGCTTCCTACTAACATGATCGGGAAGCAGGAGGGCCTGACTGAGTTATGCAATGTTCAAACGTTGAAATACTACGGCGTTCACGTCAGACTGAAGATCTAGAGATGTTTTGACACACGCGTGTACATTGATGTCTTTGTGTACATAATAACACGCTCGGAGGAACACAAGGAAGTTATAACACGAGTATCAGATGCTGCTCCGCCAGTGAATGTTGCAACGTATCTTTTTACGAAACACATTTGCTGGTATCGTCAGGGTCGCGTGGGCTCATCCGATGTGTCCAAGGTTCGCATCTCGACCACAAAAAATCGCGTGGTCGTCTAATACATTTAGCGAGCAAAGTGAAGCTCCGTCGCTAATATTAAAAAAGTTAATCATAATTGTAGAACTGTTGAACTGTGGCCTCTAGTTCTTGAAGGGTGCCAACAACCCCATTACTAACAGCATAACGAATAGTGCTACGGCCATACCATGCAACAGCTATACTTACATCTGTTTGTTCTGTTAAATTACGAAAATGTACTTTAAAATTAGATACTTCTTCGTTTCTGAGAAATGTTTCTCGGCTAATTACCCGAGAGTTCGCGAGTAAACTATTCGTAAGATTTAATTTTACTTCCTAGTTTTGGCCTCTTAGCCTGAATAATTTGTTTTTCAATGAGCGGAAACTCAATGTCTTTTTTCGTGAACACCGTTCTGAGGGCCTCCAGAACGTGAACGTTTTATGTAATGGACATGGATGGCTAACACACTACATCGATACCAGGACCTGTCTCATATTGCACCGCTACATAGAAGTGGATAGAAACCACAGACAACAAATGCCGATTCGACAATGCAATATTTACCGGACGGACGAATAATTAACCGTGCTATAAGTACCAAAAGGGACGGCTCCGTCAAGTTAGAAACCCCCTAACGAAAAATCGTATTTTTCTAATGCAGTCGTTTAGTACTTATTTTGTACAGATTTGTACACCTCATCGTTTATTTTGTACGGTTAAGATTGAGTAAATACAGGCCAAGCAACGGGGGTTTCTAACTTGACGCTCAGACCGCCAACATTTCATTTTACCTACTTTTAATATCCAATCGTTTTGTACTCATTTTGTACTGATTAGTACACCGAATGAATTATTTAGTACGGCTTTGACTTCGAAATAATAGACAAATGAATGGGGGTTTCTAACTTGACGTTTTTCCATTTAAACATTTATAACTTTTGAAAATGATATTCTAAAAGGCCATGCTTTGAAACGTTTAGTACACCAAAAAGTACGTTTAGTACGCATTCGTATCCATAACTACAGGACGTTGAATATTGCCAACCGATAGATCAGTTTGCTAAGGTTAATTGGGGGTGTCTAGTACATACCTAGCTCTACTTACAATACAAAAATGTATTATGACGAACATATATATATTTTCAAAAGTACAGCAAAAAAGTGATTTATTACACCTTTAGATAAGCTAGAAAAAAATTACAAAGCCCAGCGATGATTATGAAGCACTCGCCCCAATTGCCGTGTGGTGTCTAGTACACATTACTCTCTAGTTGGAAATAAAAAATGGATTCTGATCACAATATATATCATCTCAAAAGTACAGCAAAAAAAAAAAATTATTACACCTTTAGATAAGTTAGAAAAAAATACAAAGCCCAGCGATGATTATTACGCACTCGCACCAATTGCCTTGTGGTGACTAGTACACACCACTCTCTAGTTAGAAATAAAAAATGGATTCTGATCACCATATATATTATCTCAAAAGAACAGCAAAAAAATAATTTATTACAACTTTAGATAAGCTAGAAAAAAAATACAAAGCCCAGCGATTATTATGACGGACTCGCCCCGATTGCCTTGTCGTGAGTAGTACACACCACTCTCTAGTTGGAAATAAAAAATGGATTCTGATCACCATATATATCATCTCAAAAGTACAACAAAAAAGGAATTTATTACACGTTTATAGAAGCTAGAAAAAATCAACCAAATCTTGTAACGATTATAAAAGCGCTCGCGCCAATTGGCGTATGGTGTCTAGTACATACTACTCTCTAGTTGGAAAAAAAAAATATTATTATCAACAAACAGATTGTTTGGTAATTTGATACATTCCTTATTCACAAGGAAGGTCATAAATGACAGTTTATTTAAAAAAGCATAACAAAAAAAAGTATTACACAAGCCATACTAATTATGAAAATAACTTCATTATTTTTTAAGTTTCCAGAAAAGATACAAATGTTGTCCACTTTACACAAGTTCCATACAAGCAAAAAAAAAATGTATTACAACTTTAGATAAGCTAGAAAAAAAATACAAAGCCCAGCGATGATTATTACGCACTTGCACCAATTGCCTTGTGTTGACTAGTACACACCACTCTCTAGTTGGACATAAAAAATGGATTCTGATCACCATATATATCATCTCAAAAGTACAGCAAAAAAATAATTTATTACAACTTTAGATAAGCTAGAAAAAAAATACAAAGCCCAGCGATTATTATGACAGACTCGCCCCGATTGCCTTGTCGTGAGTAGTACACACCACTTTCTAGTTGGAAATAAAAAATGGATTCTGATCACCATATATATCATCTCAAAAATACAGTAAAAAAGTGATTGATTACACCTTTAGATTACCTAGAAAAAAATACAATATCCTGTGATGATTATTAACAGAGTCGTTACCCTATCAATTCTCCATACTACGGGCGATAATTGTTTTTACATGCTCTTAATGTTTTAATAGGTTTTTTAAATTTTAGATTCTAAAATTAAAAAAATCTAAGTCTGTAAGTTTTCATTTTTTTAACATATCTATTAGTTTAGAAAATGTTGGCTAATAAAGATTGGAAAAAAGTTGTCATTTTTTACGTTCATTTTCAATTTTTTTTACTGGAAAATACAGATATTTACATAATAATCAAAACATACGGACATAAAATTAAGCTTTTTCAAGTGATCAAAAATTTAATTCAATTCTGACATAGATTAGGGGTAGGGAAACGTTAGAGCCTGGAAGACTCTACTACCAGATGTTGAATAAATAAATGAAATGAAATGAAGACTATTTCGCTATTTTAATGGCAGTCGCCGTGCAACATTGTGCCTTAGGCAATGGACAAAGAATGCATTTCTTAAACATTCCAAATCTTAGATTTCTTGTGACTTACCACTCTATAGTTGCAAATACAAAACAATGCTCTAAAAAGAAGAAAATAAACCCGAACTAAAAAATAGAACCATTTGATGACATCGGAAATTATTATTGTTGCAATGGTATTGAATTGGAAAGAGCATTAAGAATAAACACGGACGATTTTTCATTGCCGCTTCGGCCATCTTTTCATCCAATGCGATTGTACCAGCCCGGGCGGGCTTACACCCTACTTACTAGTGGGAAGGAGACCTACAGCTTTACATGGATTCCGAACCATGGAGTAGCTCGCATTGGTGACGAAATGCACATATCCAACTCAGAAAGAGAAATAAAGTGGTGCACGAACTGGTTAGGATTTGAACTCAGACCACTGGGATGCTAGGCAAGTCCGCGCGCTACCTCGTATCCTAGAGCCGCTCGCTCCACCACGCGAATATTACTGGTATAATTACTGGTCAGATTTTAATAAGGTTTTTACTACTCAAGCTACCACGTCGATAACTCCATTAGCTTAAAACCAGTCCAGTACGAGTCGGACTCGCACACGAAGGGTTCCATATAATCGTACAAGATTAGCACAAAAAAACCGGCCAAGTGCGAGTCGGACTCGCATACGAAGGGTTACGTACCATCTTACAAGATTTACCCCAAAAATAACACGTTATTTGTATGGGGCCTCCCTTTCAATTTTTATTATTTTATAATTTTACCTATTTGTTGTTATAGCGGCAAAATAAATACATAATCTGTGAAAATTTAAGTTTCCTACCTGTTACGGTTCATGAGATACAGCCCTGTGACAGACGGACGGACGGACGGACGGACGGACGGACGGACAGCGGAGGCTTAGTAATAGGGTTCCGTTTTCACCCTTTGGGTACGGAACCCTAAAAATCACGTTTTTTGGGGCCTCCTTTATTTTTTATTTTTTTTTTAATTTTGCTGTTATAGCGGCAAAATAAATACACATCCAGCGTGGGTGGGAAGAATTAGCGATGTGGGGAAGGAGGCACTCCACCTTGCACCCGCACATATTTTTTTATGAAACCTGACTTGGACAGTTAATACCACACACTACCGTTATGATATTAGCCTGATACACAATATTCTCGAATAAATTAGGTGCCATACCAGGTCCTTTCCTATATGAGCACGAAAAGATTGAACTGGACGGAAAACACGGACAATTTTTAATGGCTGCTTCAACCATAGTTTCATCCAATGCGGTAGTACCAACGCGGGCGGGCTTAATCCTGCCAACTAGTAGGGGAAGGGGACCAACACTTTAACATGTTTTCTAAACAATGGAAAACAGCTCGAGACCAGAACCCAGACCTCACCCATAAAAGGGAAGTCCTCTAGCCCCTAGACCACGAGCTGACAAGTAGATACAGTAGATATTAGATGTACTTATTTTCAATTTGAAGGTTTAGTGCTTCATTGCGCCTAATTGACATACGAGCTATCCAACGAATCATATAAATTTAAAATGATAATATAATGACTGTTTTATAATCGGTACTTACTTACGCTCCACGTTTCAAAGGATTTGTTTGTCAACTAATCATAATCAGTACGACCGCCCAACAATGCGTACGTCTGCACTCCATAGAGCGAGTGTTCGCGCTGCCTTGATAGCGTGCTCTTTGGATTGATCGGACAACATGTCGGCCAACAAACTGTCGGATGAGTTCACGGCGCACGGGCCCATACTTCCATCCACATATCGCTGGTCGTTCTCCACTTAAATTCTCAAACTTACAACAAATAAAACGGCCAAGTGCGAGTCGGGCTCGCACACGAAGGGTTCCGTACCATAAACACCAAAAAGTCACGTTTATTGTATGCCCCCCCCCCCCCCACCCCTTTCATATTTTTTTTTTACCTATTTTTTGTTATAGCGGCAAACATACAAAGTCTGTGAAAATTTCAGCTGCCTACCTATTACCGTTCATGAAATACAGCCCCGTGACAGACGGACGGACAGTGGAGGCTTAGTAATAGGGTCCCGTTTTCACCCTTTGGGTACGGAACCCTAAAAACGACCGGCAGGTTTACTTTCCATAGGGGGCTTAATAAACGACTATTTCCATGCGAGCTATCTACATATTGCGTTTCTAATTTAATTATAAAATTGACATGATTAATTCAATAAAACAAAATCGATAAGACAAGTATGTAAATAAGTTAACATAAGGACGAATTGAAAACATCCTCTTTTTGGAAGTCGGTTGGAAAACTATTCCCGTAAAAACAGTAATTATTGATGAAGTGTCAACGGATGTGGGCATTCCCGCCATGTTACGGTGCGAAAGAAATATGTCATCGATGGAGATAAGTGGTTGTTACGACCAAATGTTTATCAATTGCTGATTTACAATGTAAAAACTCTGATCTTGTTCCTCTGGAATACTAATGAAAATAAGATTGTTACAGAATGTCGGTTATTTATAAATCAGAAATTGTATTTAATTTGAAGACTGTTTAGGTTTCGTAACACATTAATATGAAAATTGATCCTACTGATTTGACTCGTGTGTAGGTATTTTTATCCGCCTGCTGTTACATGGCCATAACTTTATTTTATTATGTGGACATGGATGGCTACTATCTCACTCACCGTCATGATATCAGCTCAACACACCGCATTTCTAAAGGAATAAGTTGCCATGCCAGGACCTTACCTTTAGGAGCACGGCTACATTTAACTGGATACGGAAAACACTGATTCATTTTCATTGCCGCTTCGCCCGTCTCTTCATCTAATGCGATGGTACAATAGTAGGGGTTAAACGGGTTCGTTGTTTCGAGTTAATTTGTTAAGAAATTAACTAAACACATGTTGCTTAGATATCTGTTAATTATCCATATACCATTTTGGCAAAGTTTTGTATTTTTGAGCTTATCTAAAGTTACAAAATAAATACAATACTAATAAATAACTTTTCTGTTCATTCCTTCTAAGGCGTCATTCTAGAGCAAATTTGCAACAAATTAGGCCCAGTAAAATTAAGGTCTGAAATCAATAGTTTTTGAGTTATTTAAGTTTTTTTTTTAATATTCTGTCTTATTATGAAAAAGTGATGATAATACACTCTAGGCATTTTAACAGCAACTTTGTTATAGCTGATGAATGAGGAACTTCTTCAAAAAAAGAAATTGATTCAAAATATACATAATTTCAGAAATAAAGGATCACGAACAATAGTTTATGAAAAAAAAATGTATTCAAATCAGAGAGAATTACAAAAAAAAAGTATGACACGTGGCATACAAACTATGGATATAACTTTATTATTTCATAAGCTTCCAGAAAAGGTACAAATGTTGTCCACTTTCAGACAAGTTCTATATATTTTTTTATTTAGTTGGGTTTGCGCTGTCGATTTTACTTTAAGAAAAAGGTCCTCATTAAGATGTATAAACTGGTCAACAATGAAAAAACATTTGCATTGGTTGCATTTGAAACCAAACAAAATAATATGGAACTTGTGTAAAGTGGACAACATTTGTATCTTTTCTGGAAACTTAAAAAATAATGAAGTTATTTTCATAATTAGTATGGCTTGTGTAATACTTTTTTTTGTTATGCTTTTTTATATAAACTGTCATTTATGACCCTCCTTGTGAATAAGGAATGTATCAAATTACCAAACAATCTGTTTGTTGATAATAATCAATTTTTTTTCCAACTAGAGAGTAGTATGTACTAGACACCATACGCCAATTGGCGCGAGCGCTTTTATAATCGTTACAAGATTTGGTTGATTTTTTTTCTAGCTTCTATAAACGTGTAATAAATTCCTTTTTTGTTGTACTTTTGAGATGATATATATGGTGATCAGAATCCATTTTTTATTTCCAACTAGAGAGTGGTGTGTACTACTCACGACAAGGCAATCGGGGCGAGTCCGTCATAATAATCGCTGGGCTTTGTATTTTTTTTCTAGCTTATCTAAAGTTGTAATAAATTATTTTTTTGCTGTACTTTTGAGATGATAAATATGGTGATCAGAATCCATTTTTTATTTCCAACTAGAGAGTGGTGTGTACTAGTCACCACAAGGCAATTGGTGCGAGTGCGTAATAATCATCGCTGGGCTTTGTATTTTTTTCTAGCTTATCTAAAGGTGTAATAAATTTGTTTTTTGCTGTACTTTTGAGATGATATATATTGTGATCAGAATCCATTTTATATTTCCAACTAGAGAGTAATGTGTACTAGACACCACACGGCAATTGGGGCGAGTGCTTCATAATCATCGCTGGGCTTTGTAATTTTATTCTAGCTTATCTAAAGGTGTAATAAATCACTTTTTTGCTGTACTTTTGAAAATATATATATGTTCGTCATAATACATTTTTGTATTGTAAGTAGAGCTAGGTATGTACTAGACACCCCCAATGTACCTTAGCAAACTGATCTATCGGTTGGCAATATTCAACGTCCTGTAGTTATGGATACGAATGCGTACTAAACGTACTTTTTGGTGTACTAAACGTTTCAAAGCATGGCCTTTTAGAATATCATTTTCAAAAGTTATAAATGTTTAAATGGAAAAACGTCAAGTTAGAAACCCCCATTCATTTGTCTATTATTTCGAAGTCAAAGCCGTACTAAATAATTCATTCGGTGTACTAATCAGTACAAAATGAGTACAAAACGATTGGATATTAAAAGTAGGTAAAATGAAATGTTGGCGGTCTGAGCGTCAAGTTAGAAACCCCCGTTGCTTGGCCTGTATTTACTCAATCTTAACCGTACAAAATAAACAATGAGGTGTACAAATCTGTACAAAATAAGTACTAAACGACTGCATTAGAAAAATACGATTTTTCGTTAGGGGGTTTCTAACTTGACGGAGCCAAAAGGGACCTGTCTACAGTTTTACGTTGGATTCGAATCACAAACAACTAATTTTATTATAATTATTATAATTTTAACGGGAAGCAATGCAGTGGCATCTTTAATTTTTTTATAGCTTGTTCTCATACAAATATAGTTTACTTAAAGCCACTGTTATATTTTTTCTTATATCAGACAACGACTATTTGTGTTTGAAAAAATCTAAATTAGTGTTTTGCTTTAAAGTTGCTTTAAATGGCTATTAAAGTAGCTTGAGTTATTGCAGTACGCGAGCGTACAAAAAACGCTCTTGAAACAAGAACATAGAGTACATGCGCGAGCTTGGAGGCACGTTAAAGTTTGGCGGGAACTGTAATCTGTACTTATTATGATAATGTCACACTTGACAGTCATTGTGATAGCTGTGACGGTAAAAGTCAAAGCGATCAATTATTAAATTGAAGTCCAAGATAATAAATTGACGATGACTAATGTTTTTACACCACAATGTCACCTACCTGTATTGTAAAGTGCCTTTGAACAAGTCGATTTACAGAAAGCAAGTAAAAGACCATGCGTCAAATTGGTCTAAGTGTCCAACAGAGTTATGGCATATACCATTGTAAAGGAATGAGGTGATCAAGTTCCATACAATGTATCGTGCTTATTTCCTCATAGTCGAAATATGTTTCTGATATTTTGCACATCCACGCCACGTCTATACGTTCCGGTTGTTATAAAACATTAAGTAATATGTACTTAACTATCATATACGCACCCAAACACTTGTATATGTCGCAGGGCTATGCTATAATAGGCTTCTATACAAAGCCTAGGCATTTGCGATTATGCCGGAATTCAATAAAAATATTGCATTTGACTGGACTTTTTTAGACGTAATCGATTATTTTTTATTTAATATTAAATTTCAGGATTGCCAACAGACTTTACACAATTCGCATAATAACACATGTTACAATTTTGGTTGCGCGATCAGCCCAATAATAGGCAAACACAACATGCTTATTATTGGTTTTAGCTAATGCTCATAATTTCTGATTATGCCTGAAGGTCTCAGGCAGACGCTACAAATGACTACTTTCAATGTATTTGACTGGCTGATTTCAGGATTTCGAATCCTGCTTCCGACGAATGTCACGACCGGAACTTTTGCGCATTATTATCAAAATCTGATTACAATGCTTCAAATGTAGATGTCCCTGAAACTCAAATCATTTGTTGTTTCCACAGAAATCGGAAAATTCTGATTTCTGTGGTTGTTTCCAAAACGGTAATGATATATTTTTTTAAAGTGGATGTGGTAAGTCATCTATAAAAAAAAAATGCTAGTGCGTCACAGAGCTGACTTCGATTAGGTACACCGACCGTCGTGGTTTGAGCCTTATAAACCACATGGGAACTAGGTGTCATGCCCGGACATTCCTTACAGTGCTCAGCTGTATTGTACTTGACTGGATTTGCATCTGGATTACTCTACCAACTAAGCAGACTGCGCCTACAGTCGCTGCGATTGTCCAGTTATGGCGAATATGTTTGACGCATTTAGATTGTTTTGTTCGTTTATTGAAACGTTTACGAAGACATTATTAAATGCCCCAAAAGATTTTGCTCATCTATTCACCGCCGCTGTAGAGAGGAAATTTGTTTATGCCGATGCTCGGTGAAAAGTTATTAGAAATTGGTCTAGATGTAAGCAATACATTTTGCAGAAACTAATTTAAGAAACAAGTGGAAAAGCAGCAATGAAAAATTGTTCGTGTACCATGTAGCCGTGCTCAGAAAGGGAAGGGCCAGGCATGACACCTAATTCCTACGGAAATGCGGTATATTCGGCTTATATCTTGACGGTGGGTGTGGTATTAGCCATCCCTAACATAAAATAATAACTAATTACCCCAGGCCCTATTTTAATATATTATATTTTAATTCGTGAAAATGCTTTGAGAAATCCCAATTTGTTCGCCTAAAATGTTTGCTGGGAGCATCCCGAGAATAAGGTTTTAACTGAAAGTAGTAAACAATGCGCTTGGTTAAAAAGTGATAGTGCATCAGCTATGAAAACAGAACTGTGCATTTTTCCTACTTGTGCAGTGTTACCTATTTGTTTAACATTTAAGTAGGTAAAAATAACAATAGTTTTGTAATTATTAATTAAAGTTGAACTCTACCATAGATTAAACAGGAAATGATAGATTGCTATTACCATGTATTACCTGTATTGAATAGGGATAATGAAAGTCGTGGCATTGCAATTCACATTTCAGAATACATTAAATATAATATTAATGCTATTTTTATTTACAATGACATTAGTTAATTTTTATTTAATATGTAACGTTTTCATCACGCCTACCGAATCAAAATTTGGAATAAAGCTTTGTTTAACTTGTTAACGGTGTAACTTAGTTCTGGCAGTGACGAGAGATGGCGCTGGTTAGGAATGCCACAGTACCAGCGAAATGGGGCCCATCAGTTAAGAGTGAGTTCGAGTTCGGCACTAAATATCAACTCACTTTTTTAAATAGTTAATTTTTCCTCAAACCTTGAACGCCATTTTAGTTTGCTAAAATTCAGTTTTGTCCCTTGAACACGTAGGAAGGTAAAATAAAAGTTCCGTTATTTAAATAATAATATTGTTTTCAGCCATTTTTAGGTTACCTCACTCCTGAACTCTCTCTTACCTGGGCATGTATTCTTGGCATTCCGTCATTGCGGATTCAGTAGAGTTAACAGAAGAAGAATTTACTTTGACATTACTTTGGCATTCTAGAAACCGATCGCAGCGCCACACGGAATGAGTGGCCACGGAATTAAACGTTTACATATGTAATAATTGTTATTTGTATGGACGATGAAAACTTTGGCATTCTGGGAAGATTTTGACAGCTGCGTTTACTGATTCATTCGTGGAATAATTTCGTACTTGTTTCCGCAGCTGCAATGACAAAGGTTGCCAAGCATTCGGCTTTAGCCAGTTATGTTTGGGATTTTAGGAAACATTTTTGGAAACCATTTGCGGGTCTGGCCTGTCCGACATTTGTTAGGCTTTTAATCGTTCGTGGTGTAACTCGTCACACGCCTGCTGGTTAAGCGGGCGAAGAAATGCAGAATGACGTCGACACGCCGACCCCAGAAAGAAGCGGCGACTTCCTCCCCGTCCCGCCGCGGTGTCGCTAGGCATTTATAAACATTACGCTATAATATTTTGGCAAACGAAACGTTAGAATAAGAAGATGTTAATAGTTCATAATATATCCTCACGGCCACTGTTCCGTTAGTTACTTACTTTTAGAATTGAAACTTCAGTGAGGTTCACCATAAGCAGTAAACAAACACAGAATAAGCTAAAATACAAATCTTCGATGAGTCGAATCTCCGAGTCGTGTTTGTTTTCGTGCGCTACCATTCGTTAGCAGCTTAGAGCGAGCACTTCTATTACTGAAAAACAGAAAGAGATAGCACTACACTAGCTCCCACTGCCACAGTCCTATTTAAAATCATACTTTCCGAGTTGAGGAATAACCTCGGGAATAACGAAAAATAGCATATTCGTTTCCGTATGCGATTCAGTAAATGCCGCTGGAATAGGTCGGAAGTAATTAACTGATTCAGCTATGATTCAGCTATGATTCAGTAAAGTGTTTACATAAGTTTGGCTAGAATGCACCACCTGGTGGTGCATTCTAGCCAAACTTATGTAAACACTTTACTGAATCATAGCTAAATCATAGCTGAATCAGTTAATTACTTCCGACCTATTCCTGCGGCATTTACTGAATCGCATACGGAAACGAATATGCTATTTTTCGTTATTCCCGAGGTTATTCCTCAACTCGGAAAGTATGATTTTAAATAGGACTGAGGCAGTGGGAGCTAGTGTAGTGCTATCTCTTTCTGTTTTTCAGTAATAGAAGTGCTCGCTCTAAGCTGCTAACGAATGGTAGCGCACGAAAACAAACACGACTCGGAGATTCGACTCATCGAAGATTTGTATTTTAGCTTATTCTGTGTTTGTTTACTGCTTATGGTGAACCTCACTGAAGTTTCAATTCTAAAAGTAAGTAACTAACGGAACAGTGGCCGTGAGGATATATTATGAACTATTAACATCTTCTTATTCTAACGTTTCGTTTGCCAAAATATTATAGCGTAATGTTTATAAATGCGTAGCGACACCGCGGCGGGACGGGGAGGAAGTCGCCGCTTCTTTCTGGGGTCGGCGTGTCGACGTCATTCTGCATTTCTTCGCCCGCTTAACCAGCAGGCGTGTGACGAGTTACACCACGAACGATGAAAAGCCTAACAAATGCCGGACAGGCCAGACCCCCAAATGGTTTCCAAAAATGTTTCCTAAAATCCCAAACATAACTGGCTAAAGCCGAATGCCTGGCAACCTTTGTCATTGCAGCTGCGGAAACAAGTACGAAATTATTCCACGAATTAATCAGTAAACGCAGCTGTCAAAATCTTCCCAGAATGCCAAAGTTTTCATCGTCCATACAAATAACAATTATTACATATGTAAACGTTTAATTCCGTGGCCACTCATTCCGTGTGGCGCTGCGATCGGTTTCTAGAATGCCAAAGTAATGTCAAAGTAAATTCTTCTTCTGTTAACTCTACTGAATCCGCAATGACGGAATGCCAAGAATACATGCCCTGAATGACCCCCAGTTTTCGGCGAGTTTTGTACGTTGTTGGCGTTATCTATACCTTGATCTTCGGCCCGCCTACACTAGACACCAAAACTCGTTCACAGCGGCGGACCTACTTTGGACTATTTGCTGTGAATGCAAACGAAACTACACTCTACTGCTACGCACTGATGGTGTAAAATTGTCTACACTTTTTGGTGATCGTGGACTGGACATCGATTTCGACAGCGACGCACAGATACAGCAAGTAACTTGATTGCTATTTATATTGTTACATCCCCATCACTAATATATTTTATTATCTGCGAACCACCTTTAGAATGAGCTTGCAGCGAACCCCACCTCACACTGGGTCCAACCCAGAGCTGTCAACTACTACTATCAACGCCGGAACATTTGAGAATGTGTCAATTAGAAAGCGTAAACACTCCGGGGACATGACATCTTTAATGGAGGCATTAAAACGCGATATAGCATCAATGTTCGCGGACATGAAGCTCGGACAGGACAAAAAAATGGACGAAATCAACAGTAATATTATGAATTTGAACTCCAGCACGTCTGCAATTAAAACTGACATCCACGAGTTGAAGAGTCGCCAAAATGAATTCCTTGGCGAGCTTAGTCAAATTCAATCCGCACTCGAATTCTCATCTAATCGGCAGGACGAAACCGACAAAAAATTAAAACTCTTCGAGGAAAAATCTCAGCTTGTCGACAAGTTACAGACTGAAATTCAAATACTGAAATCGTCCAACGAGCACAGTGAGCAATATTCAAGAATACTCAACCTGGAAATGTACGGCATACCTGAAATTAAGAACGAGAATATTACAGACCTAGTGAAAAAGATAGCGAGCCACGCTGATGTGGAGCTGGGTGAGCAGGACATCCTACACGCCACGAGAGTGCGGTCGCGGGAGCCGGCTGCCTCCGCCGCCGCCGCCGCTGGTCGCCCGCGCGCAGTCGTCGTCAAGCTGCGGGCACGCCTCCTGAAGGACAACATCCTATCCGGGCTGAGGAAGAGCCGCGGAGTCACCAGTAGTGACATCGGCATCCCCGGCGACGTGCGTCGGATTTTTGTCAACGAGCATCTCACCGCCAACAACAAGAGCCTGCTAAAGAAATGCAAGACCCGAGCGGCAGAAAAGGGATACCAGCACGTCTGGATAAAAAACTGCCAGATACTCGTAAAAAAAGACGATGCTGCTCGGCCACTGAGAATCTCGTCAGAAGAAAATCTGAAAAGCATAGTCTAAAAATATTATTCGTCTCTTACTACGCCTATTTTCGACTCTTTGTATTATTTTTATGTTGTCACTGTACTATAGATTATTATTATTACTTTGCAGACGTATACACGGACCTAACATCACTTAGTTTCGCATTTAAATCTACACACAAAACATACACACACACACTCTTAAGCACCTCTCATAAGTACACTTATCTCGAACACATATATTATATATTTTACCTAATATGCTCAAACAGTTCTAACTTCTGTCAATTTTTCGCTCACCTATACCACTTATTGCATATTATTTATCTGTACTTATCGAACTATATTCAAAGGAATTTAAAAATATATATTTTACTTACACCTTGGAATATTGCCGTTGCCGATTACTGTCAATTGACAAAGATGCACCTCATATTTTATATAAACTACAATGACTTAACTAATTTCTCGCCATACACCAGTAATGAATAATTCAAATAACTTACAAATATATTACCAAAACACACGCGGCTTAAGAACCAAATGTAATGAATTTTATCATGGCATCATGTGCAATAAATATGACATCGTAGTAATTACTGAAACCTGGCTCAACGATGGCATTTATGATGCAGAATTGTGTGATAACAATATGTACGATATCTTTCGTTGTGATCGCAACCTGAGCCGGTAGTCTAAGTTGTCACCTAAATTGGCGTTACGGCAAACCGATCGACTGGCGTTTTCAAATGTATGGAGAAATTGAAGAGCGCGCGCAGCGGGCGTTAAGCGAACTAACATTTGCGAGTCCGAGCTTGATTTGACAGCTTACTCAACGTTACCGTAAATACGTCGACGTTGCCGTTCACGTCCACTCTGCGTTTTCATACAAATCGGAAGTCCGCGTTTGAATTTGACAGCTTGAAGAAGTAAAACCACAGAATATCTAGTAAAAACTTGTATGGAGTTTGGAGAAAACGCCAGTCGATCGGTTTGCCGTAAACGCCAATTTAGGTGAGAACTTAGACTACCGGCTCTGAAAGCTACAGGTAAAGCGACCGGCGGAGGTGTGATGATATGCGTGAAGCGCGAGCTCGGCGCGGTGGAGTGTGGTGCGCTCGCGCGGCCGCCGACTGAGATGGTGTGGGTGCGCGTGCCTGCCTCGCGCGTCCGCCGTCACCTTCGTGCCCCCTCCCTCGCCCCCGCCCCCGCCGCCGCCGCTGCACTAGGCGACCTATACATAGGAGTAGTATACATGCCCCCGCATTGCCGCGAATGTCCCCTGCCGGTTCATATTGATAGATTATTAGAATGTGTGGCCCAAATGCATACAGAAAATCACGAATCTAATTTTAATTGCATTATTACAGGTGATTTTAACTTACCTCATATTGATTGGAGTACTGACGAGCCGGCCCACAATAAAAGTAGCCCAAGCGACGTACAGCATGCAGGCCTTGAGCTAATCGACAATTTGCAATCATATGGTTTCAGCCAATACAATAAAATCACCAACAACCACGGTAGAACGCTAGATTTGTTACTAGCAAATTTTACAATAGAGGTCAGTAGGTCAGATATGTCCATAGTAAAAGAGGACTCGCACCATCCTGCGTTGCACCTTACTACTAACGACTTAACAGAGGCTCCTTTCAAGGAGTCAAATGAACTTCGATATAAATTCCATAAAGCTGATTATAATAAAATAAAAAAATACCTATCACACATAGATTGGAACTCTTTTCTATATAAGGGCTCTGTTGACGATGCTGTGAACATGTTTTATAACTACCTATATGAAAGTATACGCAATTTTGTACCGTTAAAACGTCCTACCACCTATGATTATCCTACATGGTTCAACAGTGCCCTTATCAAATTAATTAAAGAAAAATCACGTGCACACGCTCGATGGAAACGGTACAAAAACTTGAATGACCGTGACGAATTCACTTTATTAAGAACACGACAACATCGCCTGCAGAAACAGTGTGAGGCTAATCACACTGCACTCGCGGAACAAAATATAAAAATCAACCCGAAACTTTTATGGACATACGTCAAATCTAAAAGAAGTCGCTCCAATTACCCTAAGGAGTTCACCTACAAAAACAATACCTACTCTGAACCATTAAACATTTGCAACGGCTTTAGCAAATTCTTTGAAAATAATTTTAGTGAACCCATTGATCTAAATGCACACTTATATTACCTGAAAAATCTACCACCTCCTATAAGTGAACCTCCTTCAATACACACAATTACAATTTGTACAGAAAAAGTTCTGAAGCTCATAAGTAATCTTGACCTCACTAAGGGTGCTGGCAGTGATGAAATACCATCCATATATATTGTTAACTGTGCTAAAGTACTCGCGTATCCACTTAGTCTCATTTTCCAAAGATCAATTAATGAAGGCCTCTTTCCTACATTATGGAAGGCCGCACATATTGTACCTGTACATAAAAAAGGTGCAAAAAATCAAATAGAAAACTATAGGCCTATATCTATTCTCAATGTGTTTGGTAAATTATTTGAAAGACTTGCGCATGAAAACTTATATCCTATAATTTCCGGTGGAGTAACTGATAGTCAACATGGTTTCTTAAGGAAGCGATCAACCTCTACTAATCTAGGTTGTTTTATCAACTATGTGCTTAAAAATATGGAGAGAGGTGGCCAGGTGGACGCAATATACACCGATTTTGAAAAGGCATTCGATCGTGTTGATCACGTAATATTACTAGCCAAGCTCCAACGCCTCGGTATTCACGGTGACCTCTTACGCTGGACGGAGTCATATCTTGCATGCCGCTCACAGGCAGTGGTTGTAGGGGGATATAAATCAAACTACATAAGAATTCCCTCGGGCGTGCCCCAAGGGTCCATTTTGGGACCACTCCTTTATGTAGCGTATCTCTATGACATTCATACATGTTTTAAATTTGCAAAGCATCTTCTTTACGCTGATGACAAGAAAATTTTCATTAGGGTCCACGGTGTACAGGATTGCTTAAAAATCCAGAATGATTTAGATCGGCTGTTGGAATATTATAAACTCAATCGTATAACTGTAAACACACTCAAATGTCAATCTATTAAATTCACAAGAAGTACCAAGCCTATCCATTTCACATACTGTTTCAATAATACTCCAATAGCCGAAGCACCGCTGGTTCGCGATCTTGGTGTACTCCTTGACCAAAAATTAACATTCACAGATCACTTAATACACGTTAAAAGTAAGGCATGCAAAAGTATGGGTTTCGTAAGACGTACGACTAAGGGGTTTCGCAACATTAGCTGCATAAAAGCAATTTACTTTGCTTATGTCAGAAGTAACCTTGAATACGCCAGCTCCATCTGGTCGCCTCTGTACCAAACTCACATCAAACAAATTGAGCAGGTTCAAAAGAAGTTCATAGCATCTCTAAATTTTGTCTCAAATAATGGTAAGCAGCCGTACGATTTAAGTTGTATTAGACACAATACATTAACTCTTGAAGACAGTAGGAGCCTTTTAGACATGCTGCTTCTTTACGACATTGTTAACGGACTACTGGACTGCAGTGAGCTGCTGGGAGAGGTAATGTTAAGTACTCCAGTGCGACGAACCCGTCACACATTGCTTTTCCATAAATCACTACATGCAACCAACTACGCACGAAATGCACTTATTCCACGTATCACAGAAGCCTATAACAATAAATACCAGCACATTGATCTCTTCCATCTCAGTAAATTCATCTTTAAAAAACAAGTAAAAAATACTCTCATACAGTCACACGGCACGTGATCTGAAAATTGACATACATCTATCTACGTACTAATCTAACCCTATACAACTACCTATATGTGTATATTTTAATTAAATTTATTATTATTATTACTACTATACCTACAATTAACATCAATGTTCGAGATATACTATTTACGCCTTAATTTTTGTTTTTAATAATATATATAAGTAATTATATACAATCACACCTACACTCTTTACTACACACTACAACATACTCTACATACTTCACACTCGTTTACATACATACACTCTTTAACAGACACATCCCTATTTGAATAAATTTACATACTAATCAGGGAAACATATAATTGGCCTAACCGTATTAGTTCATAAGAAATATTGTCTATATCTTTGTAATTGGCTGTTTGTTTTCTTTCTTAAATAAATAAATAAATCTTTAATCTATGACTCTAATAAGCAACATTTTAGCTGACAGACCACCTTCAAAAGTCTTTCCTACTTCATGGCAGCGTGTTCCGCGTCGCTACTAGAGGGCGCTGACCGCGGCGCGATTCGGCGCGAAGCCGGTTGGAAGCTCTCCAACCGGCGCTGCGCGGCGCCGAGCGCAATGGAAGCCGGCGGCAGAGAAACGTAAAGCGATGCAGTTTTTTTTGGTTCGTGTAATGTGGTACTATTTTGTTTTCCTTTGGTTTTATTGTTTATAAACGTAAATGCATTTTTCATAAGTTGCTTTCTGTTCGAATGTTCAATCTTTGCAGACAATGTCAGCAACGCAGATGAAGCGTTAAATAAATGTATGTATGTATAATCTTAAACTGTACGAGAATCCCAAATTATGGGTATACAGCAGGTGGCGAAATTGAAAGATACAATACCCGCGAATGGTATGTTTGCTGGTTCTGCTCCGGCCTTGCAGTATATTGTGAAGTAGTACTTTTTACTGGCCTCATTCTTTAAGTAATGACTCCTTGCTTCACAGTCGATGACGTACAGTTGGTGACGTAACTTAGTGTAGTTTACAAAATTACATTAATATTTACAAAAACAAATTATCTTCTATTGTGCTAGATATGCTTCCAGGTGAAATTGAAAAATTGTTCAACATTATAATTTAACTAGCTGCAATAAACATTTCCCCTGACACACAACACAAACATACAATTTCTCAAGTTAACTCACCATCATTTTTCACCTAACTCCCCTTCCTACCTCATCTTACACATCCACTCATATTGGCATGACTTTATTCAGCTTGCCATATAGTAAGTGTGCGTTCACCTTTTTTTTAACAATTCTATGTCGAATGCCGCCTACTACTCAGAATTCAGTTCTTTTGTAGGCTGCAGTTATTTTATTAACTTGTTCACCCATCACATCCAATACTTGTTATTGTTAAATGTCTAATCTTAAGTTAATAATGTTTCTAATCATGTAAATGTCTGTTTGTTTGATGAAATAAAAATACTATACTATACTATAATATACTATACTATACTAGTTTGACAACCATAAATGAAATATCACACTACTTATCATTATTTTATTTGGGGCCTATTCTTCAATAGTCTAATACATAATAATCAGTCAGATTATTATCATATATATATGATATATATCATATTATATCAGAATTCGACGAATTTATTTACGCCGCTGCTTATTAATCCGTTGCAGTAATTCCTCTTTGTATTGGCAAAATAGGAGATATTATCATCCGGTAGTGACTATCCGTCTTTTGGCAAAAGTAAATTTAGCTATCAGACCGTTAAGTACTATCTGAGGATTGCAAAATCGGCCCTTAATGTATGTTTAAGCAATGCCCACCCCGTTCATACACCGCTTTATTTAGTTGGATAAGTGCATTTTGTCAGAAATGCGAGCTGTGTCATGGTTCCCATCCATGTAAAACTTTATATTCACCCCTACATGGTTGTACATTGGAATAAACCCGCCCGGTTTGGAATAACTTCATTGATGGAAATATTGTTTAAGAGATTTTTTTTTAGAAAAATTTGTGTTTTTCATCCTGTTCAAAGTGCCCGCGTTCATAAAGATAAAAGCATGTTTAAATCAATTATTTTTCGGCATTCATTTTGAACACCGATCACTGCGATGCTTTTAGTGATAGCGATATAAACATATGGCGTCTATTCCTTTTTAACGTTCTTGGGCTTACGATTTGACCATTACGTTACCGGTTATATTAAGGGCAGCGACGAATTATCAACTTAAATGTCAACCAGGCAATAAATAGGTGAGTTACCTACGTAATAAGTAGGTAATCACATGTAGATAAGTGAGCATGAAAATACTGAAAGTAGATAATATTAAGAGTAGGTAGGTAGCTTATTTTGCAAATGAGATTCACGTTCCGAATATGATATATAGACGGCAGTGACTGCTGAAAAGGTGATTCTTGAGGCAAGCACAAACAGTGTGTAATGGTTCTGGCACGTAAAAGTAATACAAGTTAACCCACTCCATTTCTTCCCGTGCATGTCATAAGATCCGTTTGAGCGATTCATCAATCTCGGTCAGAATCCGCGTAAAACTGTAGGTTCCCTTCCTAACTTACAAGGTGGTATGGTAGGTGCGATAATAATCCCGTCCGGGCTGGTACCAGCGCAGTAAATAGCGATGATCAAAGCGCCAATGAAAATCATTCATGTTTTCCATCCAGCTCATTGTAGCCCTGCAATATAGGGATTGTCCTGACATGGCACCCAGTTCCCATGTGGTGTGTTAGGCTAATATCATGACAGTAGTCCAGGTCCAGTTACATATATACATAAACTCAAAGGTCATTCTGTGTATTTTGGTCATAATTTTGGTGAAATAAATTTAAAATAATTATATCAACGATATTAGTCTAAAGTTAACAAGCGGGCGTTGCTGATGCGGGGCTGGCGGTGAGCAAGTGTCCAGGATTGCAGGAAAGAAAAGAGTGAACAATAGTCTCTACAAGAGAAATACTATCCGTGTCGCAGTGTCGCAAGGTACTGTCATATTTTTTCTGAAGGCAAGGAACCTGATTACGAAAAAAAAACACCGCAATGTATGGTACACGGATTTGAGTACGTGAATTGACGAAAGGTAGATAGATCAAATGTTTTTGTGCACAGATATACTTCCGCCGATTCTAGATTCACACGATCGACTGCTTTTAGACTTTCAATATCATTTATGCAATTTAAAGCTTGATTTTGTTCATAAATGAGAGATTCTGAGGAGCGAACCAAAACCCCTAGCCCTAAGGGTGGATCCAGGGGCCATTGGGGTCATGACCCTCCTGGGCTGAGTCATGGAGCCTGTCCTGTCTACTCAGGAAAGCGAATGCGAGAAGTTCTCGTGTTCGGTTCTGTCAAACTCTATATAGAAAAAAGATGCATATATATTTTTTCTAAATAGAGTTTGACAGAAGGGAACACGAAAACTTCTCGCTTTCGCTTTCATGAGTAGACCCCCTGACTAGACCTCGACTAGACTCGGCCCCCTTGAATCGAAAGCTAGATCGCCCTTGCCTAGCCCGATATTCTAGACATAATATAATAACTTCTATACTCAACTTTACAACTCGATTTCAGTTCTTCGTCAAATCCATGTTAATATGAGTAGTTTATGAGTATAAATGAGAAAGTAACTCTGTCTGTCTGTTTCGATTTGACGCCTAAGCCACTGAACCAATTTTGATGAAATTTGGTATAGAGAGAGTCTGGACATTGGGAAAGGTAATAGGCACCTCTTGCCCTGCTCCGCTCGTATATTATATATAAACCTCAGCAAGTATATTATAAATTCTTGCAATGTGCTCACCTGGATTCCGAACTCTATGTAAAATGTCAAGTGCGAACTAAATGGCAAACCTGTAATAAGCAAACCGGTCACCCAATTTGGGATACACGAAAGATCTCCTCGTGACAGAGGGCTTAGCATTTAGTATGAACTTGAGAATACAACAGTCATAGAGATGCTCAGAACTCTCTGGTATCTGGAACGGCTGTTAATCTATCTATTAAGCGTTTACTGATTTTATCGCTTGCATCGCTGCTTGGCCAAGATTGGTTTATGACGCCATCACAGAGGTCCCTCCTCCGTGGACGCCATTCTGGTGACGAATTACTCGAATTAAAAACTTTTTTAAACTTTAGGTTGAAAACTGCGTTTGTATGATAAAACTATAGTATTGTGAAATTATATGTTTATTAAAAAAACCAAATGCAGTCACATTCATACCAAAGAATGGTAGGTAGAAATGCCCTAGCTAGGGAATGAGCCCGACTTTTTTATTAGTATTATTCGGATACCTTTATTATCACATATTTTCCATATATTATTTACATATTTACTGTCAAAAATACAAAAACTTAAATGTTTACTTCTCCACTGATGCATCCACAGCTTATGGTGGTACGAGTACTAAATAGGTTAATGACATTAGTTTAATTTCAGATAAAAAACATAATTTAACTTCATTTCTATTTTGTTACAAGATGGGAGGATGAAACTCTCCCTTAATCATTCCAAAAGTAGAATCGTTCGATTTGACCGATTTGAATTGAAGTGTCGTTACAAGGTAGTCATGTTCCGTTTTATCAATACCATTTTAATTATTTTCGAGGTGTCAATGGGTCGTATCGGTCACGACTGGACCTTGCTGGCATTATTTAAACTTGACCTAAATTTCCTTAAGTTGAATGAATAATAAATAAATCATCATTAAAATTGGAAACCCTGACTGATTTTAAACTGAGTATGGTTTCTGTTTTGGGCTAAAAAAGGGATCAACCTATGTGATTCTTTTCTGCAGTAAGGGATTACCGTTCATTAATGGGAGGCTTATATTTTAATAAATCTATTATTTTTTTCATTTGCGAATGGTAACCTAAGTTTTCCAAGTTCATATTTATAGAAAAGTTTTATGTTTAGACATATTCACTAACCAGTTCAATATTTCAATGATTGAAATGTTCAATAATTTCTTTACAAATTAAAATTATATGCTTGGATCATAAAACCTTTTGTCTAGTGCCATATTCAAAAGCCTCTAAGGCTTAATATATTTAACATTCTGTTACCTTTATCAATAAAATATTAACTGAAATAAAAAAAAATTTTTTTTACTGTTACTAAAGAACTAAGAATGGAACTACGATGGAGCTTCGGGCGGTGAAACTGCTCGTAGATTCTCGAATCGTTAAGACCAAACCAAATACGTAAGATGAGGCGGAACTCGGTAAATGAGTAATGCATGTTAGTTGTTTCACAATTTCACACTTGACTTAGGCTTTCAAGGCCATGTTGTAATCTACCTGGCTTTTTGAGCTTACAACGGATTATTTTCCCATAATAATTTAATGGTCCTAGTCACACATTTATGTGTGCGGCAAAAGCTAAATATCTGTTATTGGTAGTCTGTACGTGAATCTATATATATCGTCATCATACATACTATTACTTTTTATTTTTTTATTACATCATACATACTCCATTATTTGTTATAAATGTGTGTAATTTTAGGAATAGTTTAATTTATAGGATAATGTTTAATATTTTAGTTTTTAATTTCTTTGTTGACTGATATTAAATTACTATTATTATGTTGAAATCTTATGAGATACTAGAACGGTCAATTATTTCTAATATATGCAGCATTTACGGAAGCTATAAGTGTAAGTGCTTAATAAAGGGAAATAGTGATATATTTACTAATGATCCATACGTACACAAATGAATAAAACCATAAAGTGGTCTTGATAAATGGTACTGATGAACTTCAGGTGCTGATATTATTATCAAGCATTGTCATCAAACATGAGGTAATGTAGAAAACACGTTTTTACAGCAGATAACATGCATTAGACAACTGGAGACAGTTCGTTAAATGAAGAGATCACGACTGTAGCCGCAAGCAATCAGCAGAAGGCCGATTGTGGCGGGACCGGCTTCCAAAATGGCAGTTCCTCATTGCGATGTCTTATTAATGACCAAACCGCTTGTAGTACCTACTCTTATGAGGTCAAATGTTCAAGCTCTCTTCAGGCCAGCTTATGCATCATAAATTAACGCAGGTACCTACAATGGTGTAAAAAATGTTGTGATAGTTGCAGAAATCTTATCAAAGATACCGTAAGCTATTTATGCTCCTCACGCAAACGTAGTTTACTAACCATTTGAAGAATTGATATTATATCTAATATCAGGCAACAAATATCTGTGTCTGTACATTTTTGTTTTTTTTTTAAATCAAAACTCCATTGAAACTTTCAATAAATCTTATTTTATTTGTGATTTGACCCAGGGCACATTTTCCGAAAACACAAAAGCATGCAGACACACATATTTTTCCTGATATTAGATACCAAATATAAAGTAAGTTGAATTAGTATTTTTAAATGATTAGTAAACTACGCTTGCATGGGGAGCGTAGTTTTCTGATGCTTACTCAGTAATTACAAGGAATCAAATATTATATATACAATAAAAGGAGTAACTCCTCCAGCGCATCAGCCTGGCCGTGGTAAGGGGCTATGCATGAGGTTTATTTGGAAAGACTAATTTTCTTATCATATGGCTATTTAGAAGAGATTCAGATTCAGATTCAGAGATAATTTATTTGCCTAGTCAGTTGTATGTACAGGGGCTCACCCGTGGGCGAGTGTGTCAGCTTTACTACATTTACAACTAGAATGTAACGTGTAAAGCGTGTCTGATACTAAATGCTGAGTGCACCGTCTCTGGCCAGTGACAATTATAAATCTACAATATATCTGTCCTTATTTTTGCCCGAAGAAGAAGGAAGATAGATTCATGATAACACTAACCAGAGATGGAGCACTCCAACCTAAATATGCGGGGATTCAATAGCCTAGCTAGTCAAGATGTTCAGTGTGCTTCACAGAAGCCGGGGTCGAGGGGCAGTCGCTCGTTTGCTAAGCTGGCGGTCCCGGTCTTTCTTTGTTACTGGTGTAACTATGCCTAGTCTTGTTTAGAAGAGTGTGTTGTTATTAAGTAACATATGTAACTAAAGAAATGTATTGTAATATAACTATAAAATGTAAATAGAATTACAGAAATGATAGGAAGCCGAAAATATTACTATTTTCTTCATTTATGTAACTGGAGATGGATGGATGATAATGTCATGGTATGAACCCAACACACCGTATTCCCGAAATAAATTGTGGCATGCCAACACCTACTCTTTCTGAGGCCGGAAACATTGAACTAAATGAAAAAGATGGAAACACTGTCCGTATTCCGGGAATAGGCCTGCTGATCTACGAATCATTTTCAGTATTATTGATACCGGTCCGGAAAGAGTAAGTAATACGAGGGTTACATAGAGATCTGCTTCAGTGGGCTGTATAACCAATTGTATAATCAAATTGGAACGTTTAAGAAGTATTTTATAGATATTTGTGTTGTTATCAGATGCTCACATTTTTCAATCTGTAAAATAATGGTTTGTATTGAAACATTTCTTCTTCTATTGTAAGTTGAAGGGAAAGTGAGCTTGGATCGTGATATAGACCACCCATTAAGCCCGTCGACCAATACAATCGCTTTTTATCAGCAATAATCATGCTTGTTTCCAATTTTTTATGGTTTGGGACCTTTTTTACAATCATTCGATATTTTTTTCGACCATTTTGACGAAACAGGCTGCAGACATGGAGGTGATATTTCTTCACCTCCATGGCTGCAGGATCGTTTTTTTCTCATTTGAAAATTCTCAATGAAATAATGGATTCGGTGTCTGATTTTTGCGGGTTCTGGAAGTATATTTTAATCACCGTTCCGGACTTGTGGAGCACGAATGAGAATACTTTTGGAACCGGAATCACCCATCGTCATCGCTGGCTTAACATTCATTCTAACAAAACGATACGGATGACAGATACATCATTGTTATCTAGAATTTCATTGTCTACAGAATTAATGCGTCATGCCCAAAAATATTTCATTCTGGCGAAAAAGAAAAAGAGAAGACAAACTATTACGACATTAGTTGTTAGTACATTTATTAATCCGCTGAGTCCACGGAATATCTGACTAGATCTGTCAGCCGAAAAGGGTTTGAGTATCAACTATTTTCGCGTTTCGTGCGTGCGCATAATGGCAGCAAGGCCCATATTCTTACTACATCATACGTATTCTTCGTTACATTACGCAATTAGGAAAACGGAAGCAATTTTATATCACAATAGGGAGTATTCATGTTGGGAGGTATTAAAAAGCACTTCATTGTTGCTTTGTTCGGCATATTAGCCCACGGCAGCTGTTTTATTTTTATATCTTGTAATAGATCTTCCATTCTTTGCAACAAACCTTGGTTAAGTACTGTCTCTTCCTTTACCTTATAAATCAATCTTTATTGGTATCTAGGGTTCCGAGTTAATAAGGAACCTTTACTTTGTCATGTTCGTATGTCACAGCCTTGTAACTCCTGCATTTTTCAGCAATCTTATAATTATTTGCATGTCATTAATGCAACGACAGAAATGTTTCCAAATGGAAAAGGACATTTTTGTTACTTCTAAAGGTTAGAACAGTCCGACTCGAGCGGAACCAATTTCTCGTTTGAACTTTCACGCTCCCATACTTTAATAGGCATTTGTACCAAAAGGAAAATGAGATAAAAATGACAGAACTACTAAAACTTATTTTATTTCAATTCATGAATCCTCCAAATTAACCATACACAGAGTCATTTTTATCGAAATTCTCCTTTCTGTACACAGACATACACGAGCTGGCCCGCCAGAACAAGATCACGCAGCAGATCCTGCAGTACTACCTGCAGAAGAGGCTGGGTCTCGCAAGGCACAACGCCAAGCCCCCTTCTATTGACGACATACTGCCGATACCGAAGGTGGAGGACAACGGAACCCGCGACTCTGGAGGTAGTGGCGGTGGTGGCAGCGGGGACACCAACTACGAACCATTCGTGCCCGATGATGAGAATCTTCAGAGTGTCGAGAGCGAGCAGGTCAACTCTATATATTCAGAAGGTATAAATTAGTTACTGGCCTAATTATAAGTAGCTTTTCGGGCAGTATTTTATAGCTAGCAGCTATATGGAAATTAATTGATTGCCCATTATACTGGCGCAGCCGACCCTTGCAAGGTATCTCTATCTTTTTGGGCTATTGGTACTCTCACTGACATCACATCTAAAAAAAAACAGATTTCAAATGTATTGCCATAGTTTTGCTTAATTTTTTTCACCATTTTTTCTATGTTTATATTTGCAATGATATATTCTTTGCAATCACAGGGGTTAATGAAAAAACTCACTTTTTTTCATGCTTCAACAATACTACTGCCAGTTTTTTGACGATATGGCGGAACCTTAGGCACACGTCGATTTAAGGACATTAAGCGAAGTTTTTTCGAAACTTAACAAACACGCAGGTGGGTACACATTTGGCTCAACATTTAGCACATATTTGAGAGTGGCAGGTGCTGTTTGCCCGTTGGTTAGCAAGCGCTGAATGCGGGTCATGGGTGAAGGTATTCGGCCTAGTCTAGGTAAGCCGCAGTGGACTCCTCGTTGGCGGTAATCATTGCGAAAAACCAATAGACATACTGCTCATATTTACCATAGTGCTGGAACTGTGTCACCAACACCACATGGCCTTTAGGTAATCATTGGGAGAGAGGAGCGGCTCGTAGTTCAGGGGCGCGGCGACTTACCTTGGATGCTAGAGGTTCAAATCCCGCCCCGTTCATGTACCACTTTCTTTCACTTTCTGAGTTGGATAAATGCATTTCGCCACGAATTCGAGCCATGAATCAGGAATCCATGTTTTATTTGTTAAATGTAACTGGACATTGATAGCTAATACCAAACCGACCATCATGATGGAAAACACGGTCAATTTTCTTTGCCGCTTTGACAAACGTTCATTCAATACTATGGTACCAATAGTACCAAGCCGGGTGGAACTCATCTTGTTACCACTTAGTGCGCATGGAATGTAATCTATGCATTAAAAAATTCATCAACGAATGCACTTGATATTTTTTTATGCAACCTGACATGGATGGCTAATACCACAAATTACCGTTAGAATTATGTGCTATGCCAGGACGTTCCCTTTATGACCACGGCTACATTGAAATAGATGAAAAATAGGGATTTTTTTTATTGGCGCTTCAACCATAATTTCATCCAATGCGGTGGTATCAACCCTAGCGGGCTTAACTCTACCACCTAGTAAGGGATGGGGACACTTCTAACCAATTAAGAAGCCCCCCCTCCCGCGCTTTTATTTTGGGCATTGTCCTTTGGGATAGGTTTTTCCAAAGTTTTTTTTTAAAGCATCTAGCGCTAGGACTGACTTTGTTTAACCCGACTGCGCAAAGAGATGCTATATATACATACAATTTGCATATAAATCGGGTAAGTGGTTCGTTAGTTTAGTTTTAAGCATTTAACCCCACTAGTCACCCCTCTGGTGATTTAGAGTGATTTGTTCCGCCAATTTCCATAGAGGTTCACACAAGAGCAGTTATTGTTTTGTTCTAAACATTTATGTAGTCTATCGTGGTGTAATGTAGCCTATGAGATATTGTGTTATGAGGAGATTCAGGCGAATTGACTGGAAGAAATCACTCTTAGTGATAAGTCCGCCTTTGTGCAGTATTGTTGCACAATTAGCATCGTAATCCGATAAGTGGTTTCCCGCCAAAACAATGACTTCCAAACTTGAGGAATTTACGAGTACCATAATTATTTGTTTTTACCATATAGCCCTTATCCATTATCCCCCATTTAAGTTGTTTTTAAGCCAAATGGGGCCTATGGCCGTCTCCAGGATACAATATTTATACGTATCTCCTTGCACATTTCATTCTGTGGTGGTTTTTTCGTGAAAAAGTAACAAACAAATAAGCAGAGTTACTTTCGCATTTATAATATTAATATGAACTCGTCAATATGTAATTAAAAAATAATTTTAACCATTAAGGTCAAGGCTCCTTTTTATATTATGTAATAGAACTCGAATTAATAGCATTGAGATGCTTAGCATATATAACGACTCAGCGCCGTCGCATACACCAAGTAAAACTTCGAAGTTATTGAAGCATTATATTTTTATTCTAAATTTTAAAACAATTTGAGTACATTTTTATATAATGTTACTTAGTTTTGTCATAGTATAGTCATCATAACATTTTTGTTTTGTTCCTTGTCCTATGTTATGAAAAGCAGAAAAACTATAAATATAATTTCATAAACAAATTAAAATGTTGGGTTATTCTACCTTCATTTAGATGTTAGTAAGCTTATTTAAAATTCCCAATACGCAATTCAAATTACGTACTAAAATACATAAAATTGTCAACAATGTTTAATTTATAAAGTGTTTTATATCTCGATAATCTTCGGGTTGATAGTAATTATCCTTGTCACCCGTCTAGACAGATTTTCATTCATTCATTATGTCTCTTAGTTCAATTCTTTTTGAGCAAGTAACTAACCTTTATGAAGGGACACTTTCGTGATAATATTAGCCACGCAAATGTGTCTCTCTGCAACTACTTACGGACAACAATCTTTAAAAACCGGCCAAGTGTGAGTCGGACTCGCACACCGAGGGTTCCGTACCATCGTACAAGATTTAACACAAAAAATCACGTTTTTTTGTATACGGTTCATGAGATACAGCCCTGTGACATACGGACGGACGGACAGCGGAGGCTTAGTAATAGGGTTCCGTTTGGTACCCTTTGGGGACGGAACCCTAAAAAGTATAATTCAGCAAATAAACACTGTTTCCTTTGCTTTTAACAGCTTTCTCGTTAGGTTAATGTCTGTAATCACTGCTCATCATCCAGTCAGTTGGGCCTGAGTATATTGGCCTGACGTGTATTTATTGGTTGAAGCAACAAGAGAAAAAAGCTTAATGGCATGTTGAATGAAGCTGCTCCGTGAAGAAGTGGGGCGGTTGACCTTAACATCGAGCCTTGGAGGGGTCATGAGACTTGAAATTCCAGAGAACATAATTACATATGTACAGGGTGTTTGGTAATTCGATACATTCCTTCTAAGGGGTCATTCTAGAGCTTATTTGCAACAAATTCGTCCCGATAATCTAGAAGTCGAAAATGAATAGTTTTTGAGTTATTTAGGTTTTAATGTTTTATGGAAATTTTCTGTCTTGTTACCAAAAAATTATAATTATCAAATAAATAGCTGATGAAAGAGAGACTACTTTAAAAAAATATGTGCCCTCAAAATATCCGTAATCTCATAAATAAAAGGCCATAAGTCCGAGGTTATGAAAAAAAAACACAAAATGTATTTAAATCGGAGAGGATTACTAAAAATTTACAAATTTGTACATTTTTAAAAAGCTTATGAAATTATTAAGTTATTCCCATAATTAGCATACCACGTGTCATAAATATTTTTTTTAGTAATCGTCGTCAATATAATGTGATGTGACATAATAATGTCACATCGTCGGAGATCGGCAGACTGCAGTACAAAATATAGGAGTGTGACGCATTTGCGTTGTATTAGAAGGACAAGTCGTCGTCAGGCGGAAAGACAAAACGTATGGGAAACAAATGTGTAATTTTGGTACGTCATGTGAGCCCGCCTAATGACGTGTCCCAAAAGTGTTAAACATACTTTTACCCTGAAAGAGAAAAGCGTGTATTGCGAATGAAGAACCGAAGGTTTGTTTGGGCAGAGTTCAAGATTCCTTCTCGCCCCGTTCGGTCAGGCAGAACGGCTCAGAGCAACCCTTCAGTCGAAACGCCAAAACGAAAACAGTGCAGAGATGAAAGTCAACTAGACAATACACAAACCAAAATCCTTCTAATCGCATGAGGCAAACTCGCAAAACCAAGAAATGTCTATCTAAATTATGCGGGTCATCAACTCGCCTACAATAAATTGATGAACCACGTTTAAGTGACAGTTGACGGATCTTGCTCCCGTTCCGTGTTCGACCTCGGCGAGGTGAATCAAAAGGGAGTGATTCCGAGAGATTCAGAACCGTTCTATGGTCAGCGAAAACGGCTGAGGTAGATCCTCGGAACTGTCATTATGTTAGCTAAAACGCTATTTCTTGCACCGAATGGGACGGAACACTCTCCCCGAACACAGCCCGAGTTGTAGCACCGACTGCACGTTCGAGCTATGTAAAGCCGAACGTCGAACAATAGCAGGCAGACAGGCAAAAAGCGCGGCCCACTTCTAGACAGGCATTGTCCGCAGGCCTCCGCCGCTGCTGGAGCCTTCCGAGCCTCCGCTGTTCGACGGAAGCAGACGACGAATGCTTCGCGTGGGCAGAAATGTTGAGTTGGGCCGAATTATTAATCCCCGTGACTGAAAATCTCACCTTTTAGATAAATTCGTAAATATCAGGCGCTCAGCAAGCATGAAAGGACTGGAGTCGCAACCGAAAATCATTTTTGTGGGGGCGCGCCGGAGCTACTTTTACTTTTAGCCCAGCGGCTAGAGCAATAAAGGGTTCGATAATTGTAAAGTCGCTGATTTTTTTACAGGCGATGTAGTTTCCTTATAGAATGTTGGGTGCAAAAGATTAGAAAATTCGGACCGGTGCGTTTGGAATTATTTAGGTATTTTCAATAATTCGATCTAAAAGATTGAATAAAATATTTAAGTCAAATTTAATGATTGTATATTGCTTAAAACTTTATTTCCATGTCTTAAGAAAAAGTTTAGAAAAATTGCGTTTTGGGAACATAGCAAAACAAAAAATCGCTCATTATAATTACAATAAAATATTTAAGTCTCTAAATTATTGTTTTCCATATTAGGAATGAACATTAAAACCTGCTATAAAAAGTTTAGAAATCTATGTAGTTGGCTTTCAAAGTTATTTATGTTTTTATCTTTAATTCAACCAATAAAATATTTCAGTTATTAGAGTCGGCGGCAACATGACCATATCGAACCGGTCCGAATTTTCTAATATTTTGCACCCAACATTCTTTAAGGAAACTACATCGCCAGTAATAAAATCAGCGACTTTAGAATTATCATAATTTATCATGCCAATTTGGTCCGCTTCGACAGGTCTATTTATTGCAGCAGCGCCGGCGAGCGAGTTCAATTACGAATCAGTTTATTGCGATTTTGTCGGTAGTTACAATAATTTCCGATCTAAGAGGTAAATAAAAACATAAAAAAATACATAATTACTTTATGCACACTATATTTTTTAATCCAAAATGAAAAAAACCTAGTAATTCATTTAGAGCATGTATCGCCCGTTATCGCCCGTATTATCGAAAATTTATAGGGTTCTAGAATAATCAAACTCCCAAACATCAAAATCCCAACGCATAACACAATTTAATCGAAAACAATATTTCATAACAAAAATTTAAAACAATTATAACTAAACTAAATTAAAATATTCTTCTGCAACGTCTTTTTTGAATGTTCCTAGAACACTAGCGGCGTTTCCGTGCTGAATAGCCAGACTAATTTTTTGGTAAAAGTAGGCCAATCCCAACTTTCTAGGATTTTACGATTTTTTTATTCCGAAGAAAATATCACTGCATTTGCGACTGCAGTTAAGTAAAACCATTTCTAAACTAGTGACTCTCTGAGCTGTAGACCTCGCGAGTCTGCTTTGCATCTAGCTAAAAACTAAATAAATGTTTACTGCGCTTTAGATCTATCAAAATAAAAGTTCTGTGACATTTTTAAAAAAAATTCGAAATATCTCCGCCATTTTGAAAATAAATACTTAAATGATAAAAATCCATATAATTATCGAACCTGCTCACAACATTACACGAGAATCAGTTGAGAAAAGAGAATTACCATGGTAAATAACTCACCAGATGAACATCAGGAAGCAAGGACACATTAATTAAAGAATTAAAGATAAAAAGGGACTACTTTACGAATATACTGCAAGGCTGGACCCGAACCAGCAAAACATACATTTTGTCACCTGCTGTATACCCATAATTTGGAATTCTCCTACTTCCCGTAATCATTGCCTACTACTAACACAGTATTTAAGATTATACCTAGATACATTTATTTAACGCTATATCTGCGTTACGGACCTTTACTGCAAAGATTGAACATTCAAACATATTGCACGGTATGTTTTGCTGGCCTTGCAGTATATTCGTAAAGTAGTTATTTTTGCAGAGATCTTTCTTTAATTAATGTGTCCTTGCTTCACGGTCGCTTATACATGCATAGATGTCACATTCCTTGGAATAAGCGACGTACATGCTTAGTACGAAAAAGTATATTTAAATACGAAAGCATTTTTTCCCAAGCTGAAACGGAGACGCTTCGCGCTTCTCTCGGTCAACTAGGCAACCAACTTTATTACAATAAACGTTTACATTTTTTTTTACATAAACAATCAAAGTGTATACATTTTTTAAATGATGCATTTTATTTCCAGGTAGGAAGAAATACGTTGCTAGTTCGTATGAGGCTGATTCGGAACCATATCGTAAGTAAAATGTTTAGTAGGTGTGGCTTTAAGACTCTTCTGTTTCTTCCTATGCAATCTAAAATCTATTTATGTAATTTTACTATGCTAAGCAGAAAGGCAATTCTTCTACGCAGCTTTCGCTTTCCTAAGAAATAATATAGTGATGGCTGATGGTGTTAGTGGTGATTATAATTCATGGTGAAATTAACTGTTTCAAATATTTTTTATAATTCCTATTTTTTTTTCATGAAAATGGACATTGTTCATTACCGTACATGGTGTCTATTTGGTGTGTTGGGCTAATATCCGACGGTCAATTTGGTATTAGCCATCCATGTCCAGTTACATAAACAAGTGCGAGTCGGACTCGCACACGAAGGGTTCCGTACCATCGTAAATTATTGAACACCAAAAAATCACATTTTTTGTATGGGGCCCCCCTTTAATTTTTACTATATTTTAATTTTACTTATTTGTTGTTATAGCGGCAAAATAAATACACACTTTGTGAAAAATTCAGCTGCCTACCTATTACGGTTCATGAGATACAGCCCTGTGACAGACGGACGGACGGACGGACGGACAGCAGAGGCTTAGTAATAGGGTTCCGTTTTCACCCTTTAGGTACGGAACCCTAAAAAAACCACACCTACTGTCATGTTATTCGCCCAACACATCACATATGAACTAGACATCTTGCAGGACCTTCCTCCATTGAACGGCTGCATTAAGCTAAATAAAAAATACGTACAATTTTCGTTGCCACTTCGGCCATCGTTCAATCAATGCGATGGTACGAACCCGGGCGGGATTAACCCTACTACCTAGGGAGGAATGGGACACCACGGATGACAAATCCCTCAGTGGCCTCTTACGACATGCACGGTAAGAAATGTAGTATTTTTGCGTGCCCAGCGAGTAAGGATAAAAAACGGGACCCACACAAGGCAGTTCATGAAAAACCGATTTCCAGATTCGTTTTTTTTGTCTTGTGAATTCTCTACTTATTTAATCTACTTAATTATGGTATTGCCTACACACATCTAACCTATATAGATTTTTATATGTTCAAATATTCCTTCTACTGAGCACCAAAGCTTGCCAGAGCTTGGCAGAAGTGAAAAAACTCGTCATTTGGAGATAAAGATAAACAAACTTTTTTTTATTCACCAAGAAATAATTATTGATCGTAAAGAGGATGCGCATATGACCTAAATTGAAAAAAAACCAACGAACACAATCAACGTTACGAGAAATCCGTAGCACCACTGCTTCTAGCTGCCGTCACCTCATCCTAGCGTTAGCTCTAGAATTTTAGACCTGCCAGCAAAGATGTTTCACTTTCAAAAAATGCTCACTTTACTATCAGTATAAACTTACTTTCAATATCAAACATAAGCCTTTTAAGTAATCATAATGCTTGATTTAATATTCATAATGCTTGCATTTTAAATAAATGCCTGCTTGGTAAGTACCAAGCGGGCATTTATTGAACTGAAAAAAGGCGCATTTTGCGTAGTTTTGTATTACGGCATATAGCTGCGGTCAGCGCATGTAAGTGGTATGAGATGGCGGATGAGATGAGATTGTTTGAAAAGGCCAAGGTCGACACTCAGTAGGGGAACTCACAATCTAGCACAGAGCAGTTAACATAACTAAACATTGTATGTACAAGTCATAATGTATTGCCATTAAAACTATTCAAGTGGCATATTAGGGTTTTATGCATGCTCGCCATGAAGATCTGGTTGTCTTTTATTTTTAAACTAGCGGCCCGCTCCGGCTTCGCACGGGTATGAAATATATCTGAATGGCTCCCGCCGCCCCGTCCGGCCGGTACCGCCGCAAACGCTACGTCCCGCAATTTTTAAATCTGTAATATCTTCGAAAATATTTATTCAAATCATATGCTGTAATGGGCCATATAGATCTATATTAAATCAACAATGTATTAAGATATTTAATTGGATAAGGATTAATGCTGTATTGGTTAAAATCGCTTCGAAAATTAGCCATAATTTGTCGTAAAAAGTAAATGACAATAAAATGTTATTGTGGGATATCCATAAGAGATAGAAATATACTATCGTGGAGTTTACTGTAGACCTTTTCAATGTGTACAATACTTAGTACATTATTTTGATAAATCTCGTAGGGTTCAGCCTGCGTTTGCAATGTAAGCGAAAAAAAAATATTTTTTTACGACATCACATTGGCAACCTCAAAAATAACAGTACTTCTCCACTATTTAAAGCATGTTATTATACACATAAGCCTTCCTCTTCAATCACTCTATCTATTAAAAAAAACCGCATCAAAATCCGTTGCTTAGTTTTAAAGATTTAAGCATACATGGGGATATAGGGACAGAGAAAGCGACTTTGTTTTATACTATGTAGTGATTTGACAAATCTCGTAGGGTTCAGCCTGCGTTTGTAATGTAAGCGGAAAAATGATTTTTTAAGCTATTGCATAGCTTCTATCGAGGGCCTTGAGCGCGGGGACCGAATCCAGAAATTCCGTAACGAAAAAAAACCTCACGCTCCCCACTCCAACGGGCAATGCCGGTAGCGCTACTTCACACCAGGGGGAGCGGGGCCGGGGGCGGCGGCGGGAGCGGCGGCGGGGGCGGGCCGGCATAACTTGATACAAAATGCTATGCAATAGCTTTACCGCGGCAGTCCCCGAGTGCCACACGCCTTTTTTTATGACATCACATTGGAAACCTCAAAAATAACAGTATTTCTCCACTATTTAATGGATGTTATTATACATATAAACCTTCCTCTTTAATTACTCTATCTATTAAAAAAAACCGCATCAAAATCCGTTGCGTAGTTTTAAAGATTTAAGCGAACATGGGGATATAGGGACAGAGAAAGCGACTTTGTTTTATACTATGTAGTGATTAGGTTCCCGACGAACACTCGGGCTGGAACCCGTTAAAATGCCCCGATCCACAGCGTCGCATCGCCCGCCCGCGTTATTACTTCGTGTAGGACGCTAAGCGATCCTTTTGTTTTTTCTTTTTGCTCGACTCCTAAAAGTTGTAGCGTGATAAATAACCTATAACCTTCCTCAAGAATTGGGCTTTTCAGATCCGAGTAGTTACAAAGATTAGCGCGTTAAAAATATTTTAAATTGTATTATATTAGTAGAGATTAATTAAGAGGCAATTTGAATTTTCTGCAGGTAATTCATTGTGCAATCGGATATTATTGTGTGAAATTGAAATTTAAGTTTTTGCTCGTCTATGTTTAGGACAACAAGACAACTAGGCAACTAGACAACTAGGACAACTAGGACAAATAGATAAATGATTGTTTTTTCGCTTAACTTTTCTTTTGAAAAAATACCGAAAAAGTTACTGTAGAAATATAAAAAAAGTATTATAATGCTCTGTGACATGCGTCATACATCTGTGAATCAGCAGACCTATGAGCATACTGCTGTTTCTATGTTCATTCCTTTTATTGTTCTATATTAATTGGTAATTCTCACCTATTAGGATGTAAGATTATCGACTGTTCACATTAAATTAACAAAAAAAATTGCTTTGGCTGGTGCAATAGTCGCTTGGATATTTATTTGATCGAAATTATAGTTTTATTAAAAGCATAGTTAAAAGTATTAACTTGAATAGTAAATAGATAAATATCAATCTAAATATTGTATTAAAATATGTAATAAATGTGTGCTAAATAACGATATTAAATACATACATTATGTGGGTATTACATCACATGCTGCCTATCAGACTAACATACAGAGGCCTACACATCGAATTACTAAAGGAATAAGGTATCATTCCAAACACATTTCTAACATTGAACCCAAAGTATTCTGGTACTTTTCTCATGACATTTGAACTCAAAAAAACATTGGTAAAACAGCCACGTAATAACCTCTAATAAAATGCCACAACGAGATCCGTTATCCATTGTAGGAATCATTGCTACACACACAAATTCGTTCGAGTGACATTATGCGACAAAAGGTCTGTGATACCTAGCAATGTGTTAAGAAATATTGTAGGTTGCTTACTTTGTGATCGAAAGCTTAGCTGGTAACCTTGACTTTAGGTTTCTTTAGCAAGTATAAGTGTGACGTAACGTCGCCCTCGTCCGTACTTAGGTTGGATACGTTACATTGTTAAATAATTGTCAAATAATACCAAATTATCAGTTTTCTTGTTACCTATTGTAATACTCAGATTTTTCATCGTGAAATATGCTAGCAAATACGATACGGTTACTTCAGCTAACAATTCTAATAACTATTTAATCCAGTGCGTCCTTTCAATACTTTAGCACTACTATGCAATGCAAACTAACTAATTCGCAATACTTCAGCAGTGCAAACAAAAATATACAAAATTATAGAAATTGATTTGAATAACATAATCCGTTGAGAAATGCGAACGGTAAAGGAGAAAAAACTTCTACTTTTATCTCCTCAAATCTTACTCATATTGTCTTTTTTCTTCGACGTATAGGAAAACGGGGTATTTGATTATACTAAGCCTTGCAGATTGTGCAAGACTACCTTGAAAACCAGCTGGAAAAACGATTGATCTTCTAGCCTCGATTGCCGCGACAGTTTGTGTAGTAATCTTATTATTAAATAGGTCGACATCTGCTCGTCCAAAAGTAGTTCTCACGAACTCGTAGGTATCCGTAATGGGATCTCTATTGACAGATTAAGTAGTTAAGTTTTAAGAGGGCGCAATCAATTTCGAAAGAATCCATCAACGACGTGTCGTCTGGTGATTAGTAACGGATCCTAGCTGACTATATAGTCTCAAAATTTGACAATTTGATTCCGATTAAGAGATTTAATTTTGACATTAAAATGTTAACTACTACCAAAAACGATTATCGACAATAATAAATCTTAATCTTATTTGTCTCAGATAATTGATTAAATAATAAATTACGAACCTAATTGTGACAGTGTGTGATGAAACTATTTTATATTGGTCCCATTTTGGTAGACAAATCACAATACATTTTGGAATTGTAGAATTAATTAAAATTCAATTCAATTAGCATGCATGCTAAGCCGAGTTAGTCACTTAAGGGCCTTTTTCACCTAATTATGATTAGCTTAATCGCCACATGTTAAGGGCCTTTCTTCGCAGCTTGCAATCTATGAACAGTACAAGATAATCAGCACTTTAGTAATAAAGGCCCTTTAAGTGTCGACTAAAATAAATCGGCAGTTGGTGAAAACCAGGCTAAATGTGCTATTAATAAATGGAAAACCTTTGACAAATGTTGAAAACGCGGGAAAACAACTGTGATCGACGCAGGATGAACGAAGGAAACGTGCTAGGTAGCACGAAACTCTTAAAATACTACGGTCCCAGAATCTCAGCGCCCGCGGATTCTACAGCACCAGAATCTTAGGGGCCGCGTGTTCTTTGGCCCAGACACTCACATTCTATGGGCACAGAATATCAGTCTCCGAGTGCAGCGGACGCTGTATTGGCATTATGAGCTTCAGAACGTTTGCATTTGAGAGTGTTGGGATTGGAATTGTGTTTATTATGTTTTTATCGAAAAAATAATATACTCCATCTAGTTTTTAGGGTACCGTACCCAAAGGGTGAAAACAGAACCCTATTACTAAGCCTCCTCTGTCCATCCGTCCTTCCGCTCATCCGTCCGTCTATCACAGGGCTGTATCTTATGAACTGATGAGGTAAACAGCTGAAATGTTAACAACAAATAGGTAAAATAAAAAAAATATAAAATTAATGGGTGAAAACGTGATTTTATTTGTGTTAAATATTGTACGATGGTACGGAACCCTTCGTGTGCGAATGCGACTTGTACTTTGGCGGTCTTATCTCTCGTTAAGGTTTGGGCTATAAGTCTGTTAACGCCCTCAATAGATCAAAATCACTTCGCGGTATCAATAATCCCTCGATTGTATTCTAATCGCGGGCGTTTGACATTTTTTGCCCACCTGCTTCAATTCGTAGCCACATCGGAGCACAATGTGCAGCCGGGCAGCTCGTGTCGCGTGGGACCTTGGCGGTTACGAAACAGAACGAAAGTTACAGATTGTCAGCCCGATCTCGCATAGCTGACATCTTCTCACGTCTCAAATGTTTATTTAGACATCACACGCGGCGCCGCCGCTGCGACAGGTGATGCGAAGTTAGGGTTAACATTTGTGGCATAGGAACGTCCCGACGAGCAATATAAGGAAGGTCCTGGCATGGCACCTAGCTCCCATGTGGTGTGTTAGGCTAATATCCGACGTTCAGTTTAGTATTAGAAAAACAACTTAGAGAAATGCACCATAATAAATAGGCCAGAGAATGCAAGTCTAAAACAGCGAGCATGGAAGAATGTGAGTAGAAACAGAAACTCGATCGTATGGGTGGGACTTATTCACTTCTACATACAAAATTGATAGCGCCGTCGAGTGGTTTCTATTAAGAATTCATATGCTACGAATTTTCTCGAGTTCCAAAGACATTTAACAAAACGCATTTAATGCTTGTTGGGCGTCCCTAATTCGTAAGCGAACTGTACCCGAAGTCTCAGTTGTCACTAAATTGGCGTTTACGGCAAACCGATCGATTGGCGTTTTCAAATGTATGGAGAAATTGAAGAGCGCGCGCAGTGGGCGTTAATCGAACTAATATTTGCGAGTCCGAGCTTGATTTGACAGCTTACTCAACGTTGCCGTAAATAAGTCAACGTTGCCGTTTACGTCGACTCCGCGTTTTCATATAAATCGGAAGTCCGAGTATGACTTTGACAGCTAGAAGAAGTAAAAGCACAGAATATCTAGTAAAAACTTGTATGGAGTTGACGTTTTTACGGAAAACGCCAGTCGATCGGTTTGCCGTAAACGCCAATTTAGGTGAGAACTCAGACTGACCACTCTGACTATAGTTAGACATTTTATACTAACTCTTTGGTACCACAGCATTGGATGAAACTATGATTGAAGCGGCAATGAAAAATACACCGTTTTTTACAGCCGTGCTTATAAAGGGAAGGTCCTGGCATGGCAAAGAATTCCTTCGGGAATGTGGTGTATTGGGATAATATCATGACGGTAATTGTGTGGTTTCAGCCATCCATGTCAGTTTCTATAAGAAAACGTAACCATATCCGAAGGAAGTGCCTATTCCGTCCACTTACCTGTATACGGCATGCACTTATGAGGTGCACGTGAATCCATGTTAAGAGTTTAATTAATATACTTATTTAATTAATTAATATACCATGTTAAGAGTTTAATTATATATTTATTAATATACTTTAGGTGCCATAAAACTGGTGATAAACGATTAGAAGAAAACTTTGAATTCGCGAAATACGTGTCGCAAGGGTAATTTATGCATTTCACAAAATGTACAAAAATATTTCAAACTTCCAATAAAGAACTAGTACTACTATTTTCAAAATAAATAAGATGTATTCATCTAAGCTGTGTCTATGTATGCCCTAAAATATTAAAATATATTTTTTTTTTTCTAATAAGGCACGCATTTATCGTGGTTGAACACACTTCTATAAAGAAGTGCACAGATTGTATTAGCGCAGATGCACATGATTGTATTAGCACTTTAATCAACTAGTAATCTCATATCACTTGCTTGATTACTTTTTTGTAATTACCTATCTCCAGGTACACTTTTTTTATTACAAATAACGCCACCTTCAAAATGTATACATTTTCTTGTTTTAGTGAGGGATAGTTTCGAAGACAGATCTTTATACTTGTTACCAATCATATCTTTGTAACTGTGTTTTATTGTCTACCTTTATTTTTCCTCCATTATTTATGTGATTAACGTAAATCATTATATCAATATTAAACGTGATACTTTGATTTTCTTCATCGATTCAATATTTACAGTTTGGTATGTTATACATATGTATGCCATAAGACAAGTTGATAAAACTTTCTAACTATTCCTTATGGCTAGTTAGCAAGCGAAGAAAAGAAAAATCTCAAAGCAAAAGCCATACTTACATACAAATTATCTGTTTCTTTTTCATATGCTCCACATAAAGGCCTTGGGGAGGTGGTCGCTCAAGGCTGGCAAGATTCCTACCGAAGTCGTTAACATTATAGGATGACTGTGCGCCGGCGCTATATCGCCATTTACCTTTTTGTATTTAAATGGAAATCGCTGTATGTAAGGCTACAAGTTTATATGAGTGTTTAAGCAAGCGATGAACTCGACAGACCAGGTTTTATTGTCTACGGGAATACGTTGGCGAGGCCTTGACATTTCGATTGAGAGGGAATAATGGACGTGGCCATCGGGACGGACGGCATCTGAAAAAAGATAACTCACCCTCGCAAAATGTCAGTAATAAAATGAGAGTATGAATGATGGTTTGTAATAAATACGAGTGTGTATGAAATAATTTTGCGAGGTGTTAATTTTTTAAATGGATTTAACGAAAACGTTATTTCGTTGGAATTATATATAAATATTATGAAGAATTATTTTATTGTTTGTGAAAATCTTACACAAACTGATTTTTTTTCCATCTATTACTTGCCGGCAGCTTCACCGGTTTTAAAATAAAATAAAATTGCCTGTTTTTATGACTTCCTCACATTGAACCATATTGCTCACATCTAAAGTAATTAAGCCTGATGGTATGTGGCTTATAATTTATGGAAAGAATAAACGTATGCACACCGCATCAAAATCATATACGTGGACAGACCGATAGGAAGACAGATGCCAGACGTTCGTAAAGAACAAAAACATTCTAATGAAATTTACTAGAGACACAAAGGGCAACCTAGTCGCCGAGTATTTGCCTAGAGAGGCATACGCCGTACAATGAGCCCATAGTAATGTCGACAAATTTATTAAATATACAATTTAAGTTTGTTGTATGTATGCAACAAATTGATCTGACAAAACAATTGACCTTTGGAAAATGTGAAACATTACAAAACAAACTTATCATCTATCAGTGATCTTTTCAATCAATTATTTTTGGTATTTCTTTGTAAAACCGTTAAAAAGAGTATAAAATTGTCTATTTTACCTTTTTATTAAGTTACTTCAAGAAAGTGAACATTTCTGTTCAGAATTAACCTCAGACTTTAGCGGACATATTTTGTGATTATGTCTGCATAACCGGACATAAAAAGTCTACCATATTACGAACATTTTACAATTGTAATTAATTAATAAGCCCGCTTGTGCGTAACCTTTCGTTGTCCACTGATAAATAGGGTCAAGGGCCCCTCAAGGCTGACCGATCGCACGCGGCGACTAGACCAGGTGCATACAGGTGATAAATTTATCCTTTGTTAGGTAAATCATGACTGTTAATGGCACTTGCCTGTTGTACCTACTTTATCTATTCTCAAAACATTTTGGTCATGACGTTGTTCTCCAATTGATCGCTACCATCGAACCATATCTAACCAAAATGTATTTTGGTTCTTGTTCTTCAATATTAAAACATCATTGGCGGAACTTACGCTGGCAACCCTGATATCCAAAAAACGGTTTTTAGAAACCAGAAATGGCAACGTGATGATGATGTTTGAACAGTTAAACAAATACCAAGTTGTAAGCCAATTTGAAAACAAATCATCGAAAAGATTTCAACGCTATGACGAAACTTAGATAAGATAAACTATTTTATTTTGTTCATTTTATTTTCCCGTCATATGTATACATTTTTGGGTGGAAAATTGGGACCCTTAAAGTCGGTAAAGGACCATAAATATTAAAGAAAACCAAGCGATTGTAGACATGTGGCATACATGTTCCAAGTAAAATTACCAAGTACCCTAAGAAATTTTTCATTTTAGAAACTGAGTATTGTAAATAGGATTGCCTAAGTAAAACTAACCTAACGCCTATCGCAATCTAATTCAACCAAAACTTATTTAATCTAACCGTAAGATACGATTATTTTTAACGCATTTTCCATTAGAATCCAATTTTAGGAGTTAAATTAGACTTTTTAAGTTACTTTTCTACGACATCCACATTGTACATACGACATACGATATACTCGTATGTCGTATATACGTCGCATTTCGCTAACGATAGAGCACCAATACGACACTGTATGGAAGGATATTATAAATGTTTTACTGACAGGATGTGTCGTGGCCGGTCCCTTCCACGCGCAAACTGAACGGCCTGAACCGCATGATCGGAATAAAACCGAACTGACGGAATTTCGGCCTTTATTCGGAACTCCAGAATCAGAAAGTGCACGAGACCCATACACTACCATAGGCGATTCATAAATTTGATTCCGTCCGCTCGGTTTTATTGCGATCGTGCGGTCCAGGCCTAATAGTCCCGGAACTCCCTCTCTATGCTCGGAGATTGTTCGCCACGTCAAGCAATCGACGAACCCATTAACCTTAAAGCGAGCCTTGAAATAGTAACGCGGTGAATCTCACACGTTGCGTCCACGTCCACGCACTGCTCGCTCAATATTTGACCACAGCATTCCGCGGTCAAATGCCGAAGGTTGCGTCTGTCTTGGAGGCGGCTGCGGCTTGGTCGATGGCGCGAATCTGTCAGTTTTCTCCCGCCGCTCGCGCCACACCGACGACGCGCGTGCGCGCAGCCTCGTGAAACGGCGCGCGTTCCGAATTCAAATACGATTTAAAATATCGATGTTTTGTTTGTCCGATTAAATCGAAAGTGATTGTTGTGTAGACCCGTGCGAAACCGTAAGATGTGTTGCTATGACAACATAGTATTTACATAAGTTCAATGCTTAAGCTCACTACAGTTAAAAAAATCAACGAATTTGAGAGTTATACGAAAGTTTTATTAATATAATACTTGCATCCGGATTGCGCAACTACCTCAGAAGAGACGTGAGCTCTTGAGGACTTTCGGAGTGGGTCATTTCTGCATTTTTTTACTATCCGGCCGCACCCACTCGATACTTATGTGGATGTTCATCTTATTGCAAAAATAATCAATGCCCGTCATTTCTATGTAAATGAATGTTATTTATTGAAAGAATTGCATTTTATAATGTTTGGACGGTGCTGCAATTTCCAACCATTTTATTTTATTGCTTACCAAACTGGCTGTGGCAAAGGCTAGCATAAATTCAACGTTAGCCAAGCAACATTTCATTAATCCCTACTGCATTTAGTTTATTTCTATTGTGTTTTTACGTTATGGGATTGATATTGATTTATTTAATTCTACCATATAATAAATTAAACAGTCTTTTAAAAACGGGCAGTGGCGAAGGCATAAATTCAACGTTAGCCAAGCCACATTTCATGAATCACTGGTGCATTTAGTTTATTTCTAATATGTTTTTCCGTAATCGCATTGATATTTATTTATTTAATTGTACCATAAAATAAATTAAACAGTCTTTTAAAATTTACATAATTACATAACTAGTGGAGATAATTACAGTTACACCTTTAGCCAAACAATATACTTGTTACGTAAAAATATCTTTATGCATGGCAGTTGGGTTGTGGCATCTTTCAACTTCGGAGTGATGAAGTGATTTCCTCATCTAACAGGTTGGCTCACAATCACTCAAACGAAGACGTCTCATGTGTGTACAGAAAGTGTTACAAGTACCTGCGTACAAAACATGACGCACGTTCAAAGATGCAATATCTAAAGATGAACTTTGAAGATTGTGTCGATCAGTTGGCTTGGCTCGTTCAATATGTCATGTCGATCCGAGGAATCCATAACCATTTTTAACTTTTTAGGGTTCCGTACCCAAAGGGTGAAAACGGAACCCTATTACTAAGCCTCCGCTGTCCGTCCGTCCGTCCGTCCGTCTGTCCGTCTGTCACAGGGCTGTATCTCAGTAACCGTAACAGATAGACAGCTGAAATTTTCACAGAGTGTGTATTTATTTTGCCGCTATAACAACAAATAGGTAAAATTAAAAAATAATTCAAATTAAAGAGGGTCCCCATACAAAAAACGCGATTTATTTGTATTTTTTTTTGTACGATGGTACGGAACCCTTCGTGTGCGGGTCCGACTCGCACTTGGCCGGTTTTTAATAGACGAGAGTTTCACCAAAAAGTGTTCTTATGCTTCTATTGCTTCTTAAGTAGGCCCTTAAAGCCCTCAACACACTAAATGAGATCCCGCATCCGATTTTGTTGTAGTACTTATTATCTCATATTTCTTATACTATAAACTCATTTCGTTAAGTCACTTCTTTTCTTAGACTGAACACGTCGGAACATCCGAGTTGTTGTTTGTATGCAGTTTTTGGTTCTTTGCATTACGGTTCTAATAAAAATGTACGTTTTGCGGTAGTATTTAGGTGGTCATTAATAAGTACGTATCGACTATCGAGGTGGACGAAAAAAAAATAACCTATAGACTAATGAAGATTCTTTGCTGGTTATTCGTCACTGAGTTAATCGAATCCGCTGATCAATCAGATTGTGACATGACTTAGCTTAGTGTCACTACCACAAGTTTAAATAAATGAAAAATGTAATAAATTGTACTGGTCTTACAATTATAAATCGAACCTGTGTCAAACCTGAAACTTCAAAAGGCTGAAAATAATTTCGACAGAAAAAAAAACGACCTCGGAAAATATTCTAGATATCTCCTGATTTAGCCTGATGCATATCGTCGTCGTGACGTTAAGACAGTCGTTACCCTATCAATTCTCCGTATAACTGGATAATTGTTTACATGCTCTTAATGTTGAAATTTTTGATTCTAAAATATTTTGACGAAATACGTTTGTATGTTTTAATTTATTTAATATATCTTTTAGTTTGGAAAACATTGGCCAATAAACATTGGCAACATGTTGTCTTTTTTACGTTAATTTTCGTTTTTTTTTACTGAAAAATACCGTAGAGTAAAATACAATATTTACAAAAATATTAAAATATATGGACACAGAATAAGGCTTTTTGAAGAGATTTATTAAAATCTGAAAACTTTTAGGGGTAGAGCCTGGAAGACGATTTCCCTAGTTTAATGGCAATCGCTGGGCAACATGGTGCCTTGCCAAGAATGCATATCTTAAAATGTTTTATTACGCTCGCTTTATTTGCCCGAGACCAGCCCGCCACGTCCTCGGTACATCAATTTGGCTCGATCCCCTAATGAGCCGTCGTCGTCGACGTCTCCCCGGAGCGGAAGTCCACCGCGGGCGCCGGAAGCGGCCGCCGTGTGACGGCGCAGGGCGGGCGGGAAACGAGTGCTCCACGTAATTGGATTTCGATGTGCATCCTGCCTCGTAGGCGCCTCTCGATATCTTGGATCGTTCGGTGTCTTCGACGAGCACGAAAGGCGAAAAGACGGGAGCGACGTTGCCACTTTTACATACAATAGCGGCAGCGCCGGAGGGAGCGCTCGCTTAAGAGAGTCGTTTCCCTATCTATTCCCCATACTACGGGCGATAACTGTTCCCATGCTCTTAATATTTTACTAGGTTTTTAAAATACATTGTAGAAATCCATGTCTGTATGTTTGTATGGTAACGTTATGTTTATACCCTTCAGATAAGAAAAAAGTTGTCTTTATTTTTTAATGAAAAATACAGATATTTACAAAAAAATCAAAACTTATAGAAATAGAATGTAGCTTTTGAAGTAATAAAAAATCTGACAACGTTTAGGAGTAGAAAAACGTTAGGGCCTGGAAGACGATTTCGTTATTTTAATGGCAGTCGCCATGCAAAATTGTGCCTTGGCCAATGGACAAAGAATGCATTTCTTAAAATTTTTAAATCTTAGATTTTCTGTGACTTTAGGACAGCCTTAAGATTTCGCTTGCTACTGATTTTCTCAAGTTCCTACGACATGTAAGAACTTGACAGGACGGTATTAAGTGCAAACAAACATTCGATGGCCCGAATTCGTAATCGAAATAACCACAGTTAGAAGTAAAATTATAGGTCCCTTTCTTACTTACTAGGTTGAAACCAGCGCATTGAATGCACGATTTGAGAGTGGATCATCTCTGATTAAAGGTAATGGTATTTTTAAGATACGCCATCTTTCTTCTTATGTCATTAACTAAGGCTAGATATATCTTAACAATAACGTTAATGTTTACCAGCTGTGGTGCACTCTAGCCTATGGTGCCGATCGTCAATTATTGTTGAGAATATAAAGACTAGTTACGTCTGCTAATCCTAATGCATAATAATATCATTTAAAATTATCTACAAACATTTACCTTCACGAACCTTCCTTAGAGGTGTAGGCTGAAATACCTTCGCTTCATCTTAGGAGTTGAACGGAAAACAAAAAAATATGTGGTGACGGTTACTTTTTAGGCCACTTGCATTACACGGGTGTTACTATGGTAAATTAACTGTTACTATGGTAAATTAACTGTTACTATGGTAAATTAACTGTTACTATGGTAAATTAACTGTTACTATGATAAATTAACTGTTACTATGGTAAATTAACTGTTACTATGGTAAATTAACTGTTACTATGGTAAATTAACGCACCGGGTGAACAGATAAGCGAGTAAATCTTTAGTTGCAATTCGTACCATGCTTACTAGTAAATTTAAGTATCCTTAACCGAACAATACGACGTTTGACATTTACCATGGTACGAAATGCCCAAACGTCAGATTAGGCATTTCTCCCGGCGAGTCAATTTACCATATTAACCACCCAGCGCGGCCAACGCTTCACTTATTATTCTTACATATTTTAAACATTCAAATGGTACGCATATGGTAAAGCACGTCCTCAAATTCTAATCATATCGGATGTCGATCCGCGACCAACCGGGTGATATCCGTGTCGGTGCTTCTTCCGCTCGGTTCTCACCTCCTCCCCCCCCCCCGCCCCGCACCCTCCCCCGCGACCCCCACTCCACCCCGCTGCACGGCACATTTCCAGCCATTTTCCACCCGGCGACGAACGGAGCGCCGCCATTTCCGCGGCAGACCAGCGCAGCGCCGGGACCGATATCTCGGCTTCGCGTAACCGAAGCGCTTGCTATTTCGCTATTTTGCACTTCCCACTCGATCATAGAGAAATGATATGAGGGAAAGATTTCTAACGTCATACAAGTGTTGAATAGGGATAATAAAAGTCAACAGATGGCGTTGTAATTCACATTTCAGAATACATTAAATACAAACCATTATTTAATTTATAGTTAAAAATTTGGAATTAGCCTCAGTTTAATAACGGTGTAACTTACTAGTTCTGGCAGTGACGGGAGATAGCGTCATCTCTCGTCACTGCCACTGGTTAGAAATTTTATAGTACCAGCGAAAATAAGCAGTTTTCAGGGAGTTTTGTACGATGTATGAGGTTAGCGGTCCAATCAATGTCCTTTGTCTATGGACTCAATATACATTTATATTACTACTAGCTGCCCGCCGGTTTTTGGTAGTTTTTGGTCGTTCACCCTTTATGGAGACCGGTTTTTTTCATTATTAAAATTGTCGTTAGGAACTTTAATGTCCAATGCTGACTTCGCAGTCACGCTCTTGGGTAAACAAGCTTGGTTTGTAGAAATCTCAGAGCATGTTTGTTAAGGTTTTCACTATTGTTCGAAATAAACTTAAACAGCAGCATTCAGAGTGGGCGAACTAACTTTAGTACGCGTATTAAGGTCGGACTAAACCGGTTTTTGTATGGTTGGTCCGGTGCTAATCCCGTACTAAGTTTTGACAGGTTTTTCTGAATACCTACGATTGAAAATGATTTAAAAAATATGCTGAACACTGTTTATCCGTAAACGTAAATAATAAATCTCAGAGTATTTGTTTTTATGCAACCTGACATGGATGGCTAATGCGACACAAATACCGTTATGATATTAGCCCAATACACCACATTCCCGAAGGAATCAGGTACCATGCCATGACCTTCCCTTTATGAGCACGACTACATTGAACTGGATGGTAAACACGTACAATTTTTCATTGCCACTTCGACCATATTTTCATTCAATGCGATGGTACCAACCCGGGCGTCAACCCATCCAGGTCGCATAAAAAAAAATTAATCCAGACCTCTGGTACGCTAGGCCAGTCCCCGCGCCACTAGGCTACGGATATTAAAATAACAAAATTATTTGAAACAATACATATAAATTATTGTTGCTTCTAAACAATAAAATGCTTAGAATAAAAAACCGCCCTAGTGCGAGTCGGAATCGCGACTTTTAACTACTTTTATCTTGTCAATACTTGGCAATAATTTATATAATAATTAATCATAATAAGTTTCAATTCCATTAATGCAGGCTATAGGCAATCAGGCGTCGAAAAACTAGCGAGCTTTTCGTATCACTTAAATGAGGTCAATGGCCTTTAGTATCGCATTGTCATCACTGAGCGGCCAGTACTCTTTGCCACGCATTTCTGATCTCAAAGCAATTTAAAATAGCGCACAGTCATTTAAACTGCAGGCTAGCGCTCGGTTGCAAGTTTTCACTCAAATTCTCTGGAATCTCCCATGCATCATGTAGCACACAAAGTGATATAAGTAACCACTACTTACCTTTGAAAGTGAAATCATTCTCAGGAAACACCTTAACCATGCGATACTCCTTGCCACGCCAATAGTTTTCTGATCTCATTCCAAATTTAATATTGAATCCATTCGTTAATTTACGGTTGTTACTTTAAGCCTGTATTTCACCAAGTGATGAATTTATTTTACCTTCATAACTAAAGTGCTGATTCTCTTGTAGAGGTATCGATTGCGAGATGGTAAGAAAGGCCCTTGTACATGGTGGGAGAGACTTGAGATTTGAAAATTAGAAGAAATGATATCTATTTACACTGGCCAAGACACAATTATGCAGGCGCACTCCCAATTAAAGTAGCGAAATCGTTTTCCAGACCCTAACGATTCTCTACTCCCAAAAGTGGTCAGTTTTCTATTTTTAATCACTTGAAAAATCTCGCTTAGCTTTAGCTTTTAGATTTTTATTTTTCTATATTTTCCAGTAAACAAATCTAGAATGACGGTTAATAAAAAGGGCCACTTTTTCGAATGTTTACAACGGAAAAAATTGTCTAATATCTAAAATGCAAATAAAAAAATAAAAACATGTGGTACTTCCAATTCGACAATACATTTGAGAATCCAACATTTCAAAGACCTATTAAAACATTTACAGCATCCAAACAGTTTTTTTGTCAATATTCTATTTCTATTCTTTTTTATTCTAGTTGTGGTCCATTGTGGTAGCTTTTAGATCTAAGTATGTATTTCATAATAGTGGACGGAAAAATATATTATGTAAACCCGTGAAGTTTCTTTGCGGGTTCTTCTTTACTGGGTTGATCGAATCCGCGGATCTTTGTGACGTAACTTGGTGTAGTTTGACTACCAATAAGTTTAAATAAATGAAATGAAATGAAATAATATGGGTAATTGATAGGATAGCAACCGTCTGAAAGCTAAATCCTCTGGAATCCCCCGTGCCCACGTTATGCCCAGCGGCGGCTGCGCACGGCATCACGTCACCCGCCCACCGTCGACGTAACCGAACCGACCTTGCGTGCTGTCTCTCGGTCGCGGGCGCAAACCAGTTACACATTCACACTCAGCACTTTCACTCAACATTACGTACGGACGCACAGATGAGTAACAATAGCCAACTGCGCCTTGAAACTCTCTAAAATGAGCATCTAGCAACTGTCGCCACACATATACAATTTTGGTTCCACCTTCATAGATTTAAGCTAACTTTGCTAATCCGCGTAACCCAGAAATTGTAAGCATCTTCATGAAATCTCTACTTGAAACCTGACGCTCATTTAGCTTTTAACTCCAGTTGGAATAATATATGACAGAAATGGTACGGAAAAAACTGGACAAGCATGAGCCGGACTCTCACATGAAGGGTTCCGAACCATCGTATAAGATTTAATCCAAATCACGTTTTTTATGTTTAATTTTTATTATTTCTTAATTTGACCAATTTGTTATTGTGGCGGCAAAATAAATACACACTCTGTGAAAATGTCAGCTGCCTACCTATTACGGTTCATGTCACAGCCCTGTGACAGACGGACGGACAGACGGACGGACGGACGGATGAACGGATGGACGGACAGTCGGACGGATGAGTGGACGGAGGCTTCGTAATAGAGTTCCGTTGGCACCCTTTGGGTGCGGAACCCTAAAATAGGTCAAGAACATTTTAAGTTGCTTGGGCTGTTAAAAATGTTCTTAAATGTCTCTAAAAACTGATAGATTCTCGTTAAACCAGCCAATAAATTCACATAAAACCAAATAGTGTAGAAGTGAAAGAACAGGTTAAAAATTTAACGAACATTAAAATTACACCGTCGCTGACAACAAAGTGTGAAAGATCAAATAGACAATGTACTACACGAAGCAATATTTCTGTGCTGTGGTGTTGGTGCTGTGTTGCATAGCGGAGACCAAGACTGTCAACTATCAGAACAGCATCGGCGCCATCGGGAAGACAGGTTTGTTGATCTCTGGCACGCTTCCCAGGTTTCGAAACTGCAACTTACGTGCCAAATGTCTTGACTTTTTTGGATTTATGTTTTCTTTTTATGACCTTTAAGGGCGTGATGGGCCGATTTAAGTCAGGTCCATAAGGGAGCAAAAGTTAAACCATTTAAAAAAAAACCACTCGCACTTATTTTGTAATTCCAAAAATGTATAAGATGCATTGATATTCCATCTATATTTTCAAACTTATTACGGTAAATATCTGACACTCATATTCTGTGTTCAATTTTTTTTTAATGAAATTTCATGAATATTTGTGTACGCGCTCAGGCAGGCCGCACTTCACGAGCGAAGGAGGGCAATGCCCGGTAGCCTCGGGACGTCACAACGGGCCACCAGAAGAATAGGAACAGCCACCTACCTCCTGCACCAGCTCCTAGGCGTCGGGTCCCGGGACAGTGTTCGGCGGCACAGCACTTCGCCCAGACGAGGCGAGACGACACAGCTGGTCAGGCGCGCGGCGGGTTGCGGGCGTCGAGCCCTAAGAGGAGCTCCACGATATAAGGTTGCGGGGACGCGGTGCATGCGTGCACCATGCTTGACAGCTAGTAGCAGAACGAGAGTGAGAGCGGCATAGGAAAAAAATCGGATGGGATTGAATGCGCGTGAAGTGCAAACTACCCACCTAGGTCACCCATGTTATATTGGCGTGAACAATTTGTCTAATCTGAGAACACAAAGCACCAGTTTTATCTTTAAATGATAGATGGATCATAAGTATTCTTATTAACTTTTTTGGTTATCGAAATTCGTTGTCGTTATTTTAAATATAATTAAATGTAGTTTTGCTTCCGAATTAAACGCAATCGGCTCTCATCACGCCCTTAACAGATTTTTGGAAAGATAATTTTTTTGTCGAACGTAGAGAGTCGAAAAACCAGCTTCCTTCATGCCGCGGACTACATCCTGCTCTGGGATTACTTACGCCCTGTAGATACTAGTCGTGGGACGAGAAATGAGAAATGGGTTCGTATAACTGTTACTAGTGTAAAAACGAAGTATTCATGTTACGCCGAGCAGTATGGCCGCTACAATTTTTTTGTAGCGCACTGGATCGCGCACGCGGCGCGCCAACGAAAGCCCGTAAGTTGCGAGACGTCTAGACGCAACGACCCGCCAGCCGCGACTGTCTCGCTCGCGCAATGGCGGGCGGCAGTAGCTGTAACGTCGGTTGAGGCTTGGAACCGGCGACTATCGTAACTGGAGTTACGAGTAATAGTTAGTAATATACTTACTAATAATAATTTATTTTTGCAACAGTTTCCGCAAACGGCTATCGGCATCAGCAATAACAGTTACTAACGTTTTCGAAGACCAGTGGAAACGCCCACGACTAGTAGATACGGAATCCATTACCCGATAGGCTATAGGGCATGTGTTATTTTATATGATTGTTGTATATAAGGTGAGTTTAAAATAATCTACAAGCCTTATAGGGTTGATTCAGTATCAGATATAGAACAACTTTTGCTAAGAATGTAGGTATGTAATTTTTTTTGTTCCATTTTAATTTTTGATAAATTTAAACAGTATGTTCTTCCCAGTATTGTAAACAACTTTTGCGAAGAAACTATCCACCTATCTGTAATGGTTTCCACAAAAATAATTTATTAAAGTGCACTAACTCTTCAACTACCTAATTAAAAATATAGGTCAACCACGGGGTATTGACCCGACCGTGACCTACTGACACAAGACAATTCTCCGCCGCCGCCGCGTGCGCAGACAGAAACCCCGCCGCCCCATCCCTTCGCCGCCGCCGCCCCTCTCACTGAAGGGCGTTTGTTTTCGTTTTGAAAGCAATTAGTATGTCAAGGTCCATGGCGCGCATCGGGCATAAGTATCGCACGTGAGTGAATTCAAGTGAAGCGAGTGCTGATCGGGCGAAAAAGGCATGCATGCTTGTGTACATACCTACATTACAGCCGCGCCGGCCAAATCCATAGCCCGGCGCGGCGTGCGTCAGCGTGGGAAGGAGGCAAAACTATTCGGGTAGGTAAAATAGACTCTGCCGCCGAGCGCCGCCCCGCGCCGCCGGCCGGCGCGGTAGCGGTGCAGCGGTGACGCGCCGTCTTAGCGAAGTTCGCGCGCATTTAATAATTTGATTATTTAATTATTTCTTCGAAACCATCACCGATAGGTACATAGTTTCTTCGCAAAAGTTGTTCACAATACTGGGCAGAACATACTGTTTAAATTTCTCAAAAATTCAAATTGAAAAAAAAAATTACATTAATTATAGGGTTGATTCAGTATCTGATATAGAACAACTTTTGCTAAGAATGTAGGTATGTAATTTTTTTTGTTCCATTTTAATTTTTGAGAAATTTATGCATTACATTCTTCCCAGTATTGTCAACAACTTTTGCGAAGAAACTATGTACCTATCGGTAATGGTTTCCAAGAAAATAAATTATTAAAGTGCAATAACTCTTCAAACTGCCTATTTGAAAAATAGGTTCCGCGCCGCGCCGGCCGGCGGGGCGGAGGCGGCGCGCGGCGGCAGAGTCTATTTTACCTACCCGAATAGTTTTGCCTCCTTCCCACGCTGACGTACGCCGCTCCGGGCTATGGATTTGGTCGGCGCGGCTGTAATGTAGGTATGTACACAAGCATGCATGTCCTTTTTCGCCCGATCGGCACTCGCTTCACTTAAATTCACTCACGTGTGATACTCAGGTCCGATGCGCGTCATGGACATTGACATACTAATTGCTTTCAAAACGAAAACAAACGTCCTTCAGTAAGAGGGGCGGCGGGGCTTCTGTCTGCGCACGCGGCGGGGCGGCGGCGGCTGCGGCGGAGAATTGTCTTGTGTCAGTGGGTCACGGTCGGGTCAACGCCCCGTGGTTGACCTATATTTTTAATTAGGTAGTTGAAGAGTTAGTGCACTTTAATTAATTATTTTCTTGGAAACCATTACAGATAGGTGCATAGTTTCTTCGCAAAAGTTGTTTAAAATACTGGGAAGAACATACTGTTTAAATTTCTCAAACATTAAAATGGAACAAAAAAAATTACATGCCTACATTCTTAGCAAAAGTTGTTCTATATCAGGTACTGAATCAACCCTATAAGGCTTGTAGATTATTTTAAACTCACCTTATATACTGATATATTAAAGCGGTTTTTATTTGCTTAAACGCGCTATTGAGAACGGCCCGTAAGCCATGTTCCCCATACAACGATCCAACAAGATACAAGGAGGAAGGATCCCCATACAGTGGTTTTCAAATGATTAGTAAACTACGTTTGTATGGGGAGCGTAATTTTCTGATGTTTACGGACCCACCTTAAGTCTGACTTGTAAAACTTATATTTGCATTTGATAGCCCGCCCAATTCTTGAGAAAGGTAACCTCACGCTGCAACCGTGAGGAGCCGAGAAAAATAAAAAAACCGGCCAAGTGCGAGTCGGACTCGCACAAGAAGGGTTCCGTACCATCTTACATGATTTAATACCAAAAAAAAAATGTTTTTGTATGGGAGCCCCCTTTAATTTTTATTATTTTTTTAATTTAATTATATTATTAAAAAATAATTTAATTTGTTGTTATAGCAGCAAAATAAATACACTCTCTGTGAAATTTTGAACTGCCTACCTATTACGGTTCATGAGATACAGCCCTGTGACGGACGGACGGACGGACAGCGGGGGCTTAGTAATAGGGCTCCGTTGGCATCCTTTGGGTACGGAACCCTAAAAACATAAAGAATGCTAAGCGAAAACTAAGTTACAACACAGGCGGGCGCTGCGACGCGGTGGTCGGAGGGCGAGCGAGCATTTTCTCATCTTCGGTGATTGTCCAAAATGGACCCGACCTGAGCGGATCCGGGAACCAAAGCAATTTTTTTTTTTAATTTATTTATCTTATATTTGCCTGCAGAATGCACGAGCTGCGGCGAAGACGACGGAGGCCTCGGCGTCACCCGCTGGACGATGCCTCTCCTCAAGCTGGGCGAGAAGAAGTACTACTTAGGAATATTCTTTAAAGTGAGTACTCATTGAGCAATCATTCATTTACACTTAATAACAGGTGCACATATCACCGAACGAAGGAAAATTAGAATCACATTATGCGAGTCAATTGTATAAAGCAAGCAGAGCGGATAGAGAAGAAATAAGAGTAAAGAATTTTACTAATTTCACACCCTTTTAACCTTCAAACCTTTAAACAAATACATATAAATTTTATAGAACCTAATAATATATTCAATTCCAGCATCGACTTGCACGAAGAACGAAGGAAAAATTTAACTCAAAAAATTAAATAAAAAAGAGACATATAAAACCTTTAAATCATGTCTCTGAATTTTATATCAGAGAAATATAGAGGAAATAAAATAAAAAAATAAGAGTGAAGACAGCGCTTACAAAGAGCTTTTACAAAGTATTATATATTAAGGTGGCCCATCCCGCTCATCTCCCCATACAAAAGGGGAAAGAAGACCACGCCTATATTTCTTGTCAGAGATACAAAATTTTGCTCAAAATAGATTTATTCGTTCGAACTAGATGTCTGATGACCATTGGCATTGTAAAATTGTGTTTGGTTTCTAAGTTATAAGGTCCGAAAGTTCGAATTTTTCGCGCGTTTTATGCAATAACTTTGGAGGTAGATTACGCAATGATAAAGTAAGAACATCGTAAAAAGATTAGTTATCAGACATAGCTTATTTAATCAAGATTTATGGTCTTTTTGGTTTTTGTTAGATTTTTGACTACAGCGGTCGTTGTTTACTTTTAGCTATAAGTCGTTTTAAAATTAAAATTTTCGTAAATCTTACCAAATCATACACTTTGCACGTTGTCTTTTTTGTGGACATGTTGCATCTTCCTCATCACGGAGACTGTCTTATTCTTTGAAACAGAGAAGGTCCCCGAGCGCATCAGCACGGTTTTGTACCGTGCCCGCGAATGAGTTAGGCCCGCCGCACTGTGGGCTGGATTTTTAGTTTCATAGACTGTAGCCTTGTTAATTTAAAGGGTGTGATGCATTAGAAGAAATGAGTAAGTAGGAGTGGTTGCCACGGACAGACCGACAGACATATATAGGGTTTCAAGGGCCCAGGGATCTTCCGGTGGTTCGTTGTAATCTAATTAGGCTACAAGATATCCAGGTGGTTACGCCTGTGTATAAAGTGTGATGTGTAGAGGAGGGATCTCATGAATGTACTTGGTGGCAGCTCTGCAGCGTGTGGGGGAGGCTGTTCACAGGTTGGGAATGGGTGAATTTGTAGGGAATCGATGAATAGCGAATTAACAGACTATAGTAGGTACAAAAAAAGATGTAATAAATTATAGACCATTTGAGGCACAAAACACAAACAGACAATCAAAAATACACCCTGGCATTGTCCTATTTAAGACACCTACAAATTAAGAAAATTGGGCTGTGGCGATCTAACCATCTACCTAAAATAGCCTATATTTAGAAGCACAAAGAAGACTATAAATAATTAACAATCAAGGCGGTGTTCTAACACGGCCTTAGCCTAACCTAATATCCAAATGGCCGGGGTTCCATGCCGGGAGCTCGGGGTGGGTCCGAGGTCGTGCGAAGTCGAGTGGGCGGTGTTCTGCTTCAATGGGTGGTCCTGATAGACGCTCTTTGCGGTTTCATCGTAGATTTCTACGGGGGGGGCTGGCGTTAGAGTATAGGTACCGTGCGGGGATCCAGCAGGCGTACGGCGACGCTGTGGTGGTGGGTCTACGTGTTGAAGATGTCGGACCGGCGACTGTGACAGGGCACGGCGGAAGCTGTGGCTGCTGGTCCACGGGCTGAAGACATCGGAAGGCGTGGGTGTGGCCTCGAAGTAGATCACGCCCGGCTGCTCACACGGATACGGAACACGGCGGCACGGCGGGCGCACCGATATTCGCGAAGGGTGGTACGCGGACAGCTCAACCAACTTTTGGGAGCGAAAGTTTTCACATTTTGTTCATGTCGCCTGACTCCGCGGCCTCGGGACCCGCACTCTTCGGAGCACGTGGCGCGACCGTGCGTCTCAAGGTGCTGCCCGCTTCTGCCCGTGTCCCGCGGGCGGCGCGGCGGAGGATTGCCGCGTGTTTCGACATTCCCAATCGGCGTCGCTAAGGCCCCAGTGGCGAGATCCGGTGCAGCATCTCGCTCGCACCTTGCTGGGAGCGATGCCGTTGCGTCCTTGTCTTGTGTCTAACGAATTTAACTCAAACGGCGCTGTTTGTGCACCAGTGCCGAGATCCGGTGCAGCATCTCGCTCGCACCTTGCTGGGAGCGATGCCGTTGCGTCCTTGTCTCGCACTCAATGCAAAAAGATAATCTCGCCCCTGGTATCGTTACGTCATAAGGCGGCGCGGCGGACGCTACAATACCCGGTTACTTAAAAAACAAAAAAAAAACAAGCAAAAAAAAAAGAATTTAAGTACCCTAGACATTTAACAAAGTGACCAGAATGTCACAGTGACTATAACATTAATTGCTGAACTATAATTGACAGTGCAAAAGTAATAATTAATACTGAAGCTAACCAAAATGTTACTAATGATAATCTTTACATCAATGTGATATCGATTGGCAAAACTGTTTTAAATTTCTAGACATTCAACAGGTTTACAATACTATAAGCCAAGCCCAATGGAATGCTAAAACATCTAAATGACAACAGAAATAGAATTAATATCGAACACAGTGTTATGACATTAACATATAAGTAACATTTTTATCAATCAGTAAAATATTTACACACATGTACAAGCTAACACATATTTACAATCCTATGGAAGCCACAGCCCAATGACTTATATCCTTTAAGTTGACTTTCATTATTAATAAAAAGTATAAGACGAGTATGAGAAGAAACATTACTAGCCGAAATTATATTCATGAATGTCTTTTTTTTTTTAAATAAAAACAAGAAAAGCAAGGCATAAAGAGAACAAGTTGTGTCCTTGAGTGTACTTTCAATAATAAGGAAAATTGAGATACGTATAAAAATAAACATCACTAAAGAAGTTGTATCTATGAGTGTACTTTCGATAATAAGAATTAAGACAAATAATTTAAGAAAAAAAAACATCAATAAAGGAAGTTTTGTCCTTGAGTGTATTTTCAATAATAAAAATTAAGACAAGTATGAGAAAACATTATTAAGCGAAGTTGTGTCCACCAGCATTATTAAAGCGATAGTAGGAACCACTGTGTGTTCCGGACATTATATTTCTAACATTCCGTATACTTTCTAAATACTATAATGTGTCTAGCGACATCCTACTTAAGATGTGTCACTCTGAACGCGAACTAACTAACTAACTAACTAACTAACTAAGTACCTACGCTTAAGTATTTTAATTGTATTTATATAATTAGCATGTTTATATCTTAATACAATTTGAATTTTCTCAAAATCCGTGTTTAATTTTGTCTTTCCGAGAGTTTATATGTTCAGTGGCTCACTATGCCATATTTATTTAGAGTTCCTACTCTTATTGGTCGCTATTGTGCGCCTATAAATTAATTTTAAGTTTAAACTAAAATTAGCAATATTTACAATTGTACAATTAATACGAAAGTTTTACCAACACTCACGAACGCGTTTGAGACACATGAAATGATTTGGCAAATAAGACTCAGCAGTCTTCAAAATGGTTTACATTAACCGAATAGAATCCTATGGGAAACGTCATTAACATTTAACCCGTAGACGCTCAAAATCCAAAATAATAAGTGCCTTTTTATAAGGGACGCTTTATAAATGTCATATCCTTGTTCTTACCTAGAGTAAATTTTATCTAAATACGACTTATAAGTATTTTTATATACAGGTATGTACAGAGAACATGTGTTGGGAGGGTATGGTTGTTTAGAACTTAAAACTAAATAATGCAACCCAACCAGTCTTATTATGCCGACTTAACATAAAAAACTGGTTGTAATTGGTGAGCCTCAGAGTGAGAACTCGTAAAACCCCTTCAGATCAAGACACGCGAACTGTCTCGTGTCTCATCTTGGCCCTAGGTAGGTGCCTAGTGCACCGCCTGTCGAGAAGCGTTAAATGGGGTATGGCCTGCACCTAGAGATTCTATAGAATTTTGCCCCCCTCATGGGAGGCGGCATCTATCACGAAATACACCATTATGTGTTTTCAGCTGAACGTGTCTGACGCGACGTGTTGCCCGTTACAGTACACTATAGCTGTTAAAAGAAAAAAAAGAAAAGAGAAAAAAAAATAGAGGATAACCAAAAGAACTAACATAAAATAAAGCGCGGTGAATGCGCTGTATGCCTTGTCTACGTAAGTGACTCGGTTGAGACCACTTACTAGTGACAGAGGACAGATATGGGGAAAAGGGTAGGAACCACTTGCTTACATCATCATTCACTTATCCTGTCGTATCCTTTCTTTTAAATTATCTATCATACTGGGTTGGGTGAGGTGGTTGGTGTTAGGGTGGGAGGGCGCAAGCTTGCTAGGGAATAGGGTGAGGGGTGAGGTTAAGTGAGGTGGAGGTAAAAGAAAGAAAGAGAAGAAAAAAACCCGACGAACGCGAGGCTGGTTTGCTTCGCGGACGTCTGTGAAAGACCCTAACCTAACTAAGAATTTGTCGAACTGATTTTAACGGATTCGAACAATGTGGGGTGTAGATAAGGCTTATATTTATATGGAGGTTCTACAACCGCCTCCAGCTGTGACGACACAAGAGTGACCGTACACATAAGTTTGAGAGATAAGGCTTTATTTTTGCTACGCAGGATTCTCAACCAACCGTCCTGCGGGATATTTTGAATAAGGCTTGGGCGTTTAACGTGCGTTTCAAAAATACCATAAAAAACCGCGCACCGGTGAGTCGATAAGGCTTTAATTTATAACAAAGAACGTTAACTCGACCGCGTTCCATATCGCCCAGGACACACGTGTACCCAATAGTACATTGTGACACAAGCACATTTTTTTTAAAAGACAAAATATATTATTTTTTTTCCAAAGACAAAATTTTCCAAGAACAAGACATATACTAAAACTTAAATAAACATACCAAAACGAATCTAACCTAGGTAGTGTGTCGGCATGATTTGTGACCGAACACCTAGATGCGGGATAAGGCTTAGATTTATAACACGGATTCCCACGTAACCGTCCGTGAGCAAGGATAGGGCTTTTTATTTATTAACGTGAATTCCCTTGCCAATACCGTTCACGGGATATTTTTTCAATAAGGCTTTAGATATTAACGTGCGTTCGAAAAATATTCCAAAAAAACAACCGCGCACGACCGACCCTAACCTAACTATTGGAGTATAGCTTGTTTTACTAAAAAAACTTCTCCAAGAATTACCGTCATCCATGTATTCCTTGACACCTGGCTCCTTTTTAGGGCGTGTGACACAAGATACAATTTAATAGAGAATTTAACCATTTAAAAATTTTGTAACTTATTGTTACTTAAAGTTATTGTTTAAATTTATGACCAAATATATCAAAGAAATGCAAACCAGTTCAACAAAAGTTTTAATTAATTTTTTTTTTTTTTTTAGTATTTAATAATATCACTCACATGTATTAGGCCTGCCTTGGAACCATCCATGTTGCCCAAAATGTATGTATTTTCAGATTTTTTCTCAAGGACCACAGATTTAATAAAACGAGGGGCTAATTTATTTGAAAAGAATTTAGCGGCGTCCGATTGAACATGGGATCGACGCCAGACTATGTCACCTACATTGAAATGTATCACTGAACGACGAAGGTTGTAGCGTTTGGCATTAGCTTGATATGCTTGAGTCAGGTTCGCTTGGATTTGATGAAAAACGCTTGCCAATGATTTTAAGCTAGTGGTCCATTCGTCGCGACCATCGATAATTAACTCCTCTAATTTAGTGAAATCTGCAAATTTATGGAATCGACCATCGAAGATGAGTTCTCTACCTGTCATTACAAAATTGGGTGAAAACCCATGGGCTAAGCTGACATGGCTATTTAAAGCTGCCTGAATCTTAGGTAAATTTTTAGTCCAGTTTCTATGGTCTGTCTCAACATAAGAAGCAATGGCTAATTCAATGGTACGATTGTGTCTTTCCACTGGATTGTTTTGTGGGAAATAGACACAATTTTTGAAAAATTTAGGGATATTATACCTTTTTAAAAGTGCCTGAAACTCGTTAGAGACGAACTGCACGCCATTATCACTTATCATACAATATGGCACGCCATAGACTAGGAAAATCTCATTTTCAATGAATTTAATTATTGACTTACTATTGGCTTTTCTAAGTGGGCATAACCATACAAATTTGGAGAAAATGTCAACTACAGTAAGCAAGTATGCGTGTCCTGAATAAGACCTCGGCAGAGGACCAATGAGATCGCAACTTAATGTTTGCATTGGAGCGTAGACCTTCTTCTGAAATAACATTTTACCATGGGGTAGCTGATTATTAGCTTTAAATGCCAAACAAACTTCACACGAACTTAAGATTGATTTGATTGAAGGAAACATGTTGGGCCAGTAATAATTCAGTTGTAACTTTTTAAAACATTTAAATGGGCCAAGGTGTGCCGATAGAGGGCTCTCGTGAGTAGCAGTTACTAGCTGTTTAATATGGTCAGCGGGAATAACTTCTTTCCATGAAAATGAATTTAAAAGATTGAATTTAGGTTTGCAAAAACGAAAGAGCTTATCGTCTTCCAACCTAAAGTTCGGGTAACTAGCGGGTGATTTTTGTATACTATTTTTTATTTTCAAAAACCACTCATCAGTTATAGGAACGTTTGGGTTGGATGAGTTTACACTTTCGATCTTAATACGTGACAACGCGTCCGGGACAACATGGAGTTTGCCTTTCTTGTGGACGATATCAAAGGAGAATTGCGAGAGCCTAGTAGACCAACGGGCGAGCCTGCCCGTGGGGTTCTCGAGTTTATATAACCATTTCAAGCTTTCATGGTCAGTCACAATCGTGAAATGAGTTCCTTCTAGGTAATGTCTAAAATGTGTGGTAGCTTCCACAATACTAAGTAATTCCCTTTCGGTGGTAGAAAAACCTTGCTCTTGTTTTGTTAGCGTTCTCGAATAGTAAGCTACGGGGTGTTCCTGAAAATTTGCGTCCTTTTGTACAACTGCTGAACCAATTCCCACTAAACTTGCATCACAGTGGAGGAAAAAGGGGGCTTCAAAATTGGGAACACATAAAACTGGGGCTGAAGTGAGGGCGGATTTTAATTTTACGAAGGCTGCCTCTGCCTCAGGTGTCCAATTAAATTTTGAATATTTTTCAGAGATGGAACTTGTGAGATTGGACAGGGGCGCCGCAATAGTAGAGAAATTCTTGATGAAACGGCGGTAGTAGGAAGCTAGTCCTAAGAAACTGCGTACATCTTTGACACATTTGGGTGTTGGAAAGTTTTTCACTGCCTCCACTTTGGCTGGGTCAGTCTTTAAGCCGAACTCGTTTATAACGTAACCAAGATATTTCAGCTCAGATTTTAGAAATTCACACTTCTTTAGGTTAACTGTTAGGTTAGCGAAATGTAAACGTTCGTAAACTTTGTCAAGGTAAGAAATATGGTCTGCAAAATTGTTGGAAATTATAATTAGGTCGTCTAGATAACCGAACACATGGTCATCGAATTCTGCACCTGGTAGTAACGCATCGACCAGGCGCTGTAAATTCTGGGGTGCGTTAGATAGCCCAAAAGGGACCACCTTAAATTGTAATAAGCCTCGGCCCTGTGAGATAATCGCTGTCTTTTCCTTAGCCGATTCTGCCAGAGGGAGCTGAAGAAATGCCTTAGATAAGTCAATGGAAGAAATATATTTTGCGTCCTTTAAATTATCAAGAATGTTATCTATGCGAGGGAGAGGATAACTACATTTTTTTGTAACAGCGTTTAGTTTACGAGAATCCATGCAAAGGCGGAAGGAGTTGTCCTTCTTGGGTACTACTAACACAGGACTGGCCCAGGGTGACGATGATGGTTCCAGAACATCCAAGTCTATCATTTCATCTATTAATTGGTCCACTAACTTTTGTTTGTAGGGTGACATGCGATAGAACCTTTGTTTGATTGGAGGACCTTCCGTATCAATTTCATATTCAAGAAGATGCGTTCGACCTAGGCCACATTTTTCAAAAGATATGGACTCAAACTTTTCTATCGTTTTATTTAATATTAATTGTTCATCTGGAGAAAGTTTACAATTACTCGAGTTAGAAATAGAATGCAGCTGTTGCGCGTTAGAAACAGAATGCGGGGGCTGTGCGCTCTGAGCGCGATGTGTGGCATTGAGCGCTCCGGAAGAAGGCTTGGTTTCACCGACCGACGCGAGCGGCACGTACGTAGGGAGGGTGGGCGGGGGAGAATTCGGCCGATACGCTTTGCGTTCTAAGACATCTATTGACTCTTGCACAGAAGCGACGGCTATTTTGCGGGCCGACTTAATGTCCGGGTTATTATTAGACGGAATGTCGTCCAAAGCTAACAATAACTTAGTAAGTGATTCATCCAACAACTTATAATGTTTGCTCGAACGGGGGCTGTTAAAGCTAGAAATTTTACTTTTAATGATATCTAAGCTGGAAATAATATCTTTAATTTTTTTAATGGCCCCATCAATGTTTAATGAAGAAATCTGAAATTCTGACGGAATGGAGAAAGTGATTTTTTTATTTATACAGCCGGAAATTTTTTTTGATAGACCGGACTTTTCCCAAAATTCTGTGCCTAAAATGCAATCAGATTTAATTTCTGGAATAACTTCAAAAGTAAGTGGAATTTCAATGCCGTCGACCACGATATTGCAATGGATTGAGCCTGGACTAAATTGTTTAGTCCCGTCTGCCGTAGAGGCGGAACAAATTTTGGACTTGTCTAAAGTATATCCCATATTCAGTATTTCAAGATGTGAATTATTACCAAACACATTTATCTCGGCTCCACTATCTAATAGAGCTGTAAAATCCTTATTATTTAACTTGAAATGAACGTAAGGCCTCCTATCGCCATGTTGGTTTGATAGCACCGGGCTAACTTTCGGAAAGTCATGAACAAATTTTAACCAGTCATGCCATTCTTCCGAGGAGGTATAAGTCGCCGGTGCGTTTACCCGTTTTTTGTATGAGAAGCGGAAGATTGAGGGGGGGATGGGGGGGCCTCGATCGCTCGAATATTGTTATGCGGCAGCTCGCGCGCGCTATCGGCGTAGTTCGATGAGTGAAAGTGAGTCGCCGGGGGGTGACTCGCGTTCGGAAAATAAGGTCGGTATTGCTGACCCCTAGGGCGGTAAGAGTTATTGTATTGGCCTGAATAGACTGGCCTAAAACGAGGATATTGACCGCCATTAAAATTGTTATTGTTGGCGTTGTTAATATAAGTTGGAGGATTCTGTTGCCTAACACTAAATTGGCCTGCATTATTGTTATACCACGGCGGGTATTGTTGTCCGCTGCGTTGGTGTGACGCTTCAGCACGAGATGTGAACCGAGAGTGGGGCTGAGGCGTAGACCTCGAATTTTGGTTACCTTTCGCGGCACATGTGGGACAATTTTTGGACGTGACATTTAGCTTGCCGCAGTCAAAGCAGATAGGTATTAAAATATTCGGGCAGTTTTTAAAAGAATGGCCCGTATTTTTACATTTGAGACAAGCGTTTGCGTTTGAAGTCGACACTGTCTCGGCTTTAGGAATATAACTGTTAACTTTGGACACCTCTGATTTGATATTACTGAAGGGGGCCTCATTATTAAAACGTTCAATTTTCTTACCATACGCCAGAAGGTCGCAAGTATTTTTAATCGTACCGTAAATCAGACATTGATTGTACTTAGGTAACATATTTCGTTTTATTATTTCGAAAAGCATGATATCGGAAATTTGACCCTTGATTTTATTTGCCAAATCATTCACATCTGTTACAAAATCTGACAACTTCTGGTTAGGTTTTTGTTTTAACGAGCGAATACGGGATTCCGTGTCGAAAACGTAGTCGATATTATCGTACTCCTCTAACAAGGCTTTCTTAAGCTGGTCCCAATTCGTAACTCCATCCCTCACGGTACGGAACCATTTCAAAGCAGTGCCCGACAACAAATCAATGAAACATCTCAGTACGATGTCATAGTTAGATTTCCGCGCATAAGTAAGCTCTTCGACACGGGCAATGAATTCACGTACATCTGTTTCACCACTATATTTTAGATTCCAGGACGATAAGTTGTAGTAATGTTTGTTGAACACACAATTTTCGTGGAGACCTTCTGGTTTTACCACGGTACTTGAAGATGACTGGTTGGAATCGTTATCCAAGGAAAAAAAACTGGGTCCATAATCACCACCACTACGTGTTACAACATTAACCTCCGACTGTGAATTTATGGATTGATTGTCATACATCATTAATTGGTCCTCTGGCATGTCAATGCACACGGAATGGTCCTGGCTTTCCATTTTGTAGTACCTATAATAACTTACTTAAAATGAGTTAAAAAAAATTACGTAAATTTCCGTTAACGCGACACGCGACTAGATCGAACGAGACGAAAGCCTGATAACTACAGATTAAGGTTTGTTTTAACGAGTGATTAACAATAAGCACGTAGTTAACCTGACTTCCAAATATAACCTACGTGTTCAACGCAAGAGAATAAAGCGAGAAGAAAAAAAAAATTTCACACACGTTATTTACACACACAATACATAAGCATCAAGAACACATAAAATTATACACTTAAATGAAACAGCACATTTCAGTTTTTTATATTTCGTTGTTTCATACTAACCCAAGAAGTTCCGGATCGCGGGACTGGCCGGTCGCGTGCTCACGTGCTCGCGATTTGTCCACGCGCAACGTGCTATAAGCTATATTTATAAGAAATGAGAGAAAGACAAAGAATATGCTCTGCTCTCGGCTTCCAATATATGATGACCTAAAAACCTAAGGAAACAGTGCACACCTATAAGAGCGAGAGTTACCGCCTTCGTGCGCTATTGCAAGACTCGATATTCTAAAATGAAATAACGTGCGTAAGTACCTATATACCTATTACGTTGGTGGACACAACTCGTTATTGACACATTTAATATTCAGTTTTGTTAATTCGCTATTTGCTTACCGTCAGGGCTGAAATGGAGAGTTAATTTGTAGTGTATAAAACAAGTGAGGCGTACCATAATAAAATAAATATAATTAATATATACAAATAGGAAATTAAAATAAACCAGTTCGGGTGCCAATTGTAGCCTTGTTAATTTAAAGGGTGTGATGCATTAGAAGAAATGAGTAAGTAGGAGTGGTTGCCACGGACAGACCGACAGACATATATAGGGTTTCAAGGGCCCAGGGATCTTCCGGTGGTTCGTTGTAATCTAATTAGGCTACAAGATATCCAGGTGGTTACGCCTGTGTATAAAGTGTGATGTGTAGAGGAGGGATCTCATGAATGTACTTGGTGGCAGCTCTGCAGCGTGTGGGGGAGGCTGTTCACAGGTTGGGAATGGGTGAATTTGTAGGGAATCGATGAATAGCGAATTAACAGACTATAGTAGGTACAAAAAAAGATGTAATAAATTATAGACCATTTGAGGCACAAAACACAAACAGACAATCAAAAATACACCCTGGCATTGTCCTATTTAAGACACCTACAAATTAAGAAAATTGGGCTGTGGCGATCTAACCATCTACCTAAAATAGCCTATATTTAGAAGCACAAAGAAGACTATAAATAATTAACAATCAAGGCGGTGTTCTAACACGGCCTTAGCCTAACCTAATATCCAAATGGCCGGGGTTCCATGCCGGGAGCTCGGGGTGGGTCCGAGGTCGTGCGAAGTCGAGTGGGCGGTGTTCTGCTTCAATGGGTGGTCCTGATAGACGCTCTTTGCGGTTTCATCGTAGATTTCTACGGGGGGGGCTGGCGTTAGAGTATAGGTACCGTGCGGGGATCCAGCAGGCGTACGGCGACGCTGTGGTGGTGGGTCTACGTGTTGAAGATGTCGGACCGGCGACTGTGACAGGGCACGGCGGAAGCTGTGGCTGCTGGTCCACGGGCTGAAGACATCGGAAGGCGTGGGTGTGGCCTCGAAGTAGATCACGCCCGGCTGCTCACACGGATACGGAACACGGCGGCACGGCGGGCGCACCGATATTCGCGAAGGGTGGTACGCGGACAGCTCAACCAACTTTTGGGAGCGAAAGTTTTCACATTTTGTTCATGTCGCCTGACTCCGCGGCCTCGGGACCCGCACTCTTCGGAGCACGTGGCGCGACCGTGCGTCTCAAGGTGCTGCCCGCTTCTGCCCGTGTCCCGCGGGCGGCGCGGCGGAGGATTGCCGCGTGTTTCGACATTCCCAATCGGCGTCGCTAAGGCCCCAGTGGCGAGATCCGGTGCAGCATCTCGCTCGCACCTTGCTGGGAGCGATGCCGTTGCGTCCTTGTCTTGTGTCTAACGAATTTAACTCAAACGGCGCTGTTTGTGCACCAGTGCCGAGATCCGGTGCAGCATCTCGCTCGCACCTTGCTGGGAGCGATGCCGTTGCGTCCTTGTCTCGCACTCAATGCAAAAAGATAATCTCGCCCCTGGTATCGTTACGTCATAAGGCGGCGCGGCGGACGCTACAAGACATTCATTTATGTTTGAGACAATGTCATGTTTTTCGTATTGAAATATAGTTTAAAGGTATAGACAATGCAATATTATGTGTCGCGAAGACATTTAATAGCTGTAATGCATAAATAAATAAAATATCTGAAAATAATGTGTGAGCGCCCAAGTCGCTCTGGATTGACCGACCGGGTGTTCGTGGAGTTTTGGGTGGGTTTCGATAAATGGGCAAGCGCAAGGCTTGGACTCACCTGGGGCTGCTCTGCCGGGTCTCTCACAGTACACAAGCACACCTACCACTAACGTCACTATGTTCAAGGAACGGATACACGGAGAGCCGGCTCATACAGGGCAAGGTATGGCTGTTGGATAAAGTGAAATTGCGATAGAATGCACTATGCGGCTGTGACTACAAATTATTGTTACATTGCAGGGTACACGAAAATAAGTATATGAGAGAAAAATTGGCAAGGGCTTCGCCTTTTAGAAATGTGAGAATGCAAGAGGTAAATCAACTAATATAGGTAGTTTTTATGTTACCTAATCTGTGCAGTTAATGGCGCAACTGTAAAGTGCTAGTGGCGCCATCTCTTGGAATTGTATGAACTAAAATAAAATCAATCTGTTTGTCCAAACATCGTGCCGGCCCTGAAACCACGTATTCAGCAAAATGTACAAATTAAATAGAGAGGGACGAGGAATTACTACAAATGTATATACTTAAAATAAATAAACAAGTTATAAATGAGGGGTTCAAACATAAAAAATTAATACAAAAATATATAGCACTCAATTTGAGTCCTCAATATATGGCAAAGGTGCTACTTTAACTACAGGACGTTTGTATACACCGTTGCTAGTGCGGACCTCTACAACTCTGACAATATTGTCGGGACCAGCTGTAGTAGAAACAATCCGTCCAAGCGGCCAACTAAGGGGAGGCAAATTGTCCTCCTTTAGGACGACAAGCATCCCTTCAGACAAATTCTTGTAGGGCTTGTGCCACTTGGGCCTAGATTGTAGAGTACCAAGATACTCTTTGTGCCACCTATTCCAAAAGGATTGATGGAGGCTCTGAACCAACTGCCACCTTTTCAACCGGTTTAGATTGGTGTTAGATACGTTTGGTTCGGGAAGAGCATTTAATGGTTCCAGGGTCAAAAAGTGACCTGGAGTGAGAGCAGTCAGCTCGTTAGGATCGGGGCTCATTGCGGTTAGAGGCCGAGAATTTAAGCACGCTTCAACTTTGGTAAGCACAGTGTAAAATTCTTCGAAAGTAAGAAGCTGTGCTCCTATTATACGAGACAAATGAACCTTGACACCTTTTACGAGAGCTTCCCACAAACCACCAAAGTGTGGTGCGTGAGGAGGGATAAAGTGAAACTGAATATTTAGTGTGCTACAAAAATCTGTAACAGTAGAGTCTTTCGATTGGGTACGAATAATTTGACGCAATTCTTTATCAGCGCCTACAAAGTTAGTCCCATGGTCGCTGTACAAATCAGAACATCGGCCACGACGTGAAATGAAACGTTGTAGTGCAGCCAAGAATGCTTGGGTAGTCAGTTCACTGACTAGTTCTAAATGGCATGCTTTGGTAGTCATACAAACAAACACACAAATATAGCATTTGGTGCGAGGAGAGTTTCTTAAATTGGAAGTTTTAATGTTAAAGGGACCTGCGTAATCCATTCCAGTTTTCGAAAAAGGCTTTACTTGTTGTACTCGAACAATGGGAAGCTCACCCATAGGGGGAGCCGACAATTTTGGACGCAGTCGGTAGCAATTCGAGCAATGAAACACTACTGATCTTATAACTCTACGCGCGGATATAATCCAAAAGTTTCTTTGCAAGAGGGACATCAAAGCATCTGGTCCGGGATGACCAAAGTTAACATGAAAATGTCTAACAATCAACTTAGTCAATGGACTATTATGAGGTAACAGCGCAGGGTGTTGCTGTTGAGATTTAATATGAGCGGCCTGAAGTCGACCTCCTACTCTCAGTAGGCCATTTTCATCAATAAAGGGAGATAACCTTACTGTAGCCTTAGAAGGCTGTTTATTAGCCTTAATACGGGATATGTCTTCAAAGAAATGTTCAGCCTGGATAATTTTTATCCAAATACTTAGAGCATTTTCCAATTCAATGGTAGTGAGCATGGGTGAGATTTTAACAAGCGGACGAGACTTAGGGGAACCAAAACGTAAGCAGTAACTAGTAACTCGTTTTAACTTAGTTAAAGTCGAGACTCTGTCAAGAAGGGTTGAGTCGTGTTCAGTTACAAGTAGAGTTAATGGAACAGGTTTCGTCTCCATAACACCATCATCTTCAGACACAAGAAGGGGTGGTTCTGATAAATCACACTCATTATTTAGATTTAGCAGGAACGATGGACCATTCCACCACTGCGCATGACCAACGAGCTGGGATGGTGTTAAGCCACGACTCGCACAATCACTTGCATTATGTTCGGAACGGACGTGAACCCATTCGTCTGGTGATGTATGCTCCTGAATCAAGCTAACACGGTTGCTCACAAACATTTTCCAACGACTTGGGTGGGATCGGATCCAATGCAGGGCAATTGTTGAGTCGGAGTAACATCGTACCTTGTCAATGTGAAATTTTTGTGAATATAATTTCACTGCGTACGACATAAGTTGGCAAAGTAAGACGCAACCACATAATTCAAGTCGGGGCAAAGAAATTGGTTTCAGTGGGGCAACCTTTGATTTAGCTAACAATAAATGAGTAGAAACAGCTCCGTGCTTAACAATCCGGAGGTATATGACAGCAGCAAAGCCTGAGAGGGAACTGTCTGAGAAGCCATGGAGTTCTCGCACGGCATTTTCTGTAGAGGGGACGTGTCGAGGTAAAGAGATTTGAGAGAGAATACTCAACTCATTCTTTATTGAAATCCATTGTTTCAATAAATCTTGTGGAATAGAGTCATCCCAACCGATTTTTAAGGACCACAACCTTTGAATAATCAGTTTGGACAAAAATACGAGAGGGGCGATCCAGCCCATAGGGTCATAAATGCGGGAGATATCTGAGAGAATACCACGTTTTGTAGGTATGAGTTCAGTTTGATGAACTTTGTACGAAAAACAATCTGAGATGGGATCCCATTGGAGTCCCAATACCTTCAAATATGTGTGATTATCAAGATCAAATGAATAATCCTTAGTTTGCTTGTATTCAGCGGGTATATTGTCTAGACACTTTTCCAAATTACTAGCCCACTTCCTAAGCTCAAAGCCTCCACATTTCAGCATAGAGTTTAGCTGCTCAACCAAAATGCGAGCACCATCGACTGTGTCGGCACCGGCGAGTACATCATCGATGTAGGTAGAGTTGAGTAGAGCAAGAGCAGCGAGGGGGTACTTACTACTTTCATCATGGGCTAACTGGATCAAGGTTCTGATGGCCAGATAAGGAGAGCTAGTAACTCCGAAAGTGACAGTTGTGAGGGTATATTCGCATATGGGTTCTGTTTCGTTAGGACGCCAATGAATTTTTTGATAATTTCGGTCACTCTCGAGAACATTGATTTGAAGAAACATTTGTTTAATATCTGCAATTATGGCAACTGCATTCAAACGAAAAAGGGCAATAATGTCCACAATATTTTTCTGCAATTTCGGTCCAGAATGTAGACAATCATTCAAGGACATTCCATTATCGCTCCGACAGGAAGCGTCAAAAACGACACGAAGTTTTGTTGTGGTACTGTCCTTGAAAACAGCATGATGAGGTAAGAAATATGAATGTAGAGCTGTGTCAGTGCACAAACGCATGTAGCCATTTTTCAAATAATTATTCATAAACTCTACATAGTCCCTTTTGTAGAGTTCATTATGTCGAAACTTACGCTCCAGAGATTGAAAGCGTTTTGTGGCAATTTCTCGAACCCAAATTCGGGGGTTGAGTCTTAAATGGTAGAGCAATAGAATACCTACCAGTAGAGTCACGGGATACACTATCAGTAAAATATTTTTCACATATTTTATCATCGGGATGGAGACAATTTTGTTTTGGGGGTTCCTCTACCTTCCAGAACCTTTCTACAATATCATCGAGCGTGATATGCAAAGAGTGAACTTCAGGGTCATGCGATGGTAAATTGGGTACAAAGTTAGGGCCCATAAGAGCCCAACCGAAAATAGTTTCCAAGGCAATGGGTGTACCAGGAGGTCCAGTTTTAAGGCCACCAACTAAGACTTGTTGGAGCACATCTGCTCCTAATAAAATAGAGATAGGAGCGGGTATTGCAAAGCTGGGGTCCGCGAGCGGAAGTCCGATTACATGGTTCCATAAAGAAACAGGGAGAGGTGCGTTTGGTAGGTCACCAGTAATTTTTGGTATGCACAAGGCTGTCATTTTGAGAACGGGATGTCCGGACAACGGTGCAATCACAAAATCAACTGTGCCGTGATCTACATCGAGAGACAAATTAGAAATACCATGGACAGACACAGAGTTGGGGCGACGCTTCAATTTTAATGTTTCAGCAAAGCTGTTTACAATAAAAGAACATTGGCTGCCAGTGTCCACAAGCGCTCGTGCATTATGGTAGCAGCCTTGACTGTCCCGGACATTTAATAGTACAGTGGCAAGTAGGACATTTGAGGGTTGAGGATTCGTTTCCCTGGAATGCGTAGAGAGTGCATTCACTGTTTGGGGAGTGCTTGCTGTAGACTGAACGTTTATGGGTGGACTCGGTGCGCTAGCAGTAGCCTGCACGTTTGTGGATGGTCGGTCAAAGTGTAACAATGTGTGGTGGGATTTTGAGGAACATGTGCGACAAGCGTACTTGGAGATACATTTTTTTATTGAGTGTTAATTAAAACAATTAAAACAAACGTGAAGTTGTTTTGCTTTATTGTATCGGTCTACAGAAGAAAGTGCTAGAAAATCGGGGCACTTCGACAGTGCATGTGTGGGCTGGGTGCACATAGGACAGCTCCGAGGTAACTCAGTGTTCAACATAGTAATAGTACGAGGGTGTGTTGAATGAGTATTCACCCCAGAAGTGTGTGGGGACTTGCGTGTTCCAGCAGACTGGAAAGTATGGGGTGTAGGACGCGCAGGGGGTGCGGACGCCTCTAGCGCTTGAGCACGCTTACGTAGGAATGCAATTAATTCATCGTAGGTGGGAATATCAGTTGAATTCAACATTTCAAAATGTCTGCGAGTCTGTACATCCAATTTATCAAGAATAATGTTCACCAACAAGAATGACCATTCACTTGTGGGAAAATGTAATGCATTTAAGGCATTCACGCTATCCGAGACGGAACTTACAAATTTTGTAAGAGAGTGAGAGGAAGCATTCTCAACACAAGCGTTTGCTAAACGTTTGTAATGCGCAGTAGCAATGTGTCTCATGTTCGCGAACCTTGTTTTAAGCTCCTTCCAGGCAACATTAAAATTATCTCCGGTGAGCGGGAGATGTTCAATAACCTTCAACGCATCACCAGTGAGTGACGCACGTAGATAGTGTAATCTTTTGATGTCACATAGGGACTTGTTATCGATAACAAGGGCCTGAAACATGGACTCATAACCGACCCAGGCGGTCATGTCCTCACCAGAATAACAGGGTAGCGAGATGGTAGGAAGCTTCACAACATTCTCATCAGTAGCGTGTTTCTCGACTTTAGATGGTTTCAAGGAATGCGAGCTGTATTGTTCTTTTAACTTAAAAATATTGGCGCGATATACTTCAAAGGATCTATCAACTTCAACAAGTTCAGGCGGAGGTCCGGCAGCCGCGGAGGTCCCGGAACTCAATAGGTTAGTGAGGCGATCAAAAGTGTCCTCTATTTCCTCTAAACGGCCTATTTCATGGGTTATTTCAGTAATGACCGATGCGGGTGGAGCACTTTGTGAACACAAATGTGCCATTCGCTTAGTGACTCTGCGAAATTTGGACAAAAGTAACGCTTTGTCAGTCGACATTTTTTGGCTTTTAAAGAACAATACACCGATAAATATTCAAAAAATCTACAAATATAGGGTGATTTGGGAACGGGGAACGCAAAAAACAAGTAAAATATATGAAATAAAGATTGGGAAAAGTGATATTAGCAAAGATAAAAATGTATGGGGGTAGAAACAAATTATATTTTGCTGAATAACTCCACGAATCCAGCAGTCAATCCAGGCGACCTAGGTATATTCCTGGGAGCTGATCAGCATCCGAGGCTCAAAGGACCAATTTATGTGAGCGCCCAAGTCGCTCTGGATTGACCGACCGGGTGTTCGTGGAGTTTTGGGTGGGTTTCGATAAATGGGCAAGCGCAAGGCTTGGACTCACCTGGGGCTGCTCTGCCGGGTCTCTCACAGTACACAAGCACACCTACCACTAACGTCACTATGTTCAAGGAACGGATACACGGAGAGCCGGCTCATACAGGGCAAGGTATGGCTGTTGGATAAAGTGAAATTGCGATAGAATGCACTATGCGGCTGTGACTACAAATTATTGTTACATTGCAGGGTACACGAAAATAAGTATATGAGAGAAAAATTGGCAAGGGCTTCGCCTTTTAGAAATGTGAGAATGCAAGAGGTAAATCAACTAATATAGGTAGTTTTTATGTTACCTAATCTGTGCAGTTAATGGCGCAACTGTAAAGTACTAGTGGCGCCATCTCTTGGAATTGTATGAACTAAAATAAAATCAATCTGTTTGTCCAAACATAATGTATGAAGATGACATAAAAAACCACAATATCTCCTTAATCGCTCATTTGCGCGTTATTCTCTTTCAGACAGTGGTTCCGCTATTTATTTAAAGATTTTTGGCATCATTCATATTTCGCGCAAAACTGCGTTTTTTTTTTAAAAAAATTGTAAACAAATAAATATTTCGCATACTTCCCTACTATGAGAATTATGGCTTTAGATGTTTTATTAATGATGTTTAAATAGGGGGTTTGTAAGCCGGAATTGTAGCGTTGAATTTGCCCACCAAAAAAACTGAAAATTTCTGAACTTAACTCTTTTTAAAATCCATAATATTTGTATTGTGTTAAGTAAACCTCTCTAGGTTTTATAGTTTTAGACTTTTACATAATTATATAAATTACGGGCGAGTTGTTAGTTGCAAGGAGACCAGTGATGATGAATTTGGTCCACAAAAACGGTAAGAGCAATAGAATCCGGCCTATTTATGTTGACATATATAATTGGTTAGGTTAGTTTTTAATAACAAACCATGCGCATTTTTTCATTTCAAATCAGTCTGTCGAACAAAATGGTAAATAAAATAATCAATATGGAGGTTTTATTGATGTCTGGTTATTGCACTTGTAAACCTCGAGCCCTCACTACAAATAAAAAATGCAGATACTTAGTAGCCGGTACGAAGTTGTTTTTTGTTTGTTATTAATCATGAACATATTTCCAAGAAACAATATTCAGATCATGAGTTAAAAGTCAACAAAAGACAAAATGTGACTTTTTCTAGGTAATGATAACTTCTACGTACCTAATTACATTATTGTTGTAACATCCACAGCCCTTTTGCGGAATGTTTAATACAATATTTAGAACTAATTAGTTTATTTGATCAAGTTTGAAGGAGCTAATTACTTTGCAATAAAAAGATCTGCTTCTGCAAATATAATTTAGTTCCCTCTGAGCTTTTACATCGCTAACAGTGACAATTTATCCTCAAAACATGGAGAGCCTAATGACTAATCTAGATTTGTTTGTGATTTTGAAGAATGCTGGCAAGATGAGTGATAGTCTCCTATTATTTGAGACAGTAGTATCGCGATTAGACACAGCCTTTCGGATGAAGATCAAATGATGCTAAGAGAATTTTGTCGAAGATTTACCCAAGCTGCGGTAAAAAGATGGCAGCAAGTCCACCGGAAAATGGAGATTTTTAGAATGGAGTACGAAGATTGGTTGCAGGCTGATATTGATTGGCCAAGTTGCATTCAAGCTAATTCATTTGCAGCTCCAATTGTGGTTGAGCAAGAACCAAAGGATCATCTCATGTGTGTTCAACCATCAACATCATCGGTTGGAACAATGACGAGGACAAAACATTCACTACGCAAGCCTTTTGAAGATTTGAGCACAAAGCAGAAGAAGAGGCGCACTGAGGAACAGAAGGATTGTGACTCGAGTGAGTTAGCTCATGTAGCTGCAGTCAAGCTGAAAGAAGATGGTCATGGTAAGATTGCATCCGTTTTACAATACATGCTGCAACATCCTGAGTCAGCTGATAAATTCTACCATCAAATTAAGAAAACCACCCCTCACATTATTTTTACACCAGAAAAGGCTCTAGGTATTATTTTGTCGTTAAAACTAACTAAATGGCAGTATATAACATTGAGGGAGACAACCATTCGGGAAGGCGCAAAAGATACATACCCTTCCTACTACAAAGTGCAACAAGCAAAATTACAATGCTATCCACCAAAGCAAGCGATTACTGTGACAGATTCTTCAGCCAAGATAACCCTCCAAGCATTACTTGACCTAACAGCACAAAGAATACTGGATGGAATGGAAGAGGATGTACGCAATAAACAGCTGATTTTAGTATCTAAGTGGGGGTTTGATGGTGCTTCAAACCAAAGTAGATACAAGCAGAAAATGGACGGTGAACAAGATGATTCAAGTATCTTCATGACCTCGTTGGTGCCATTAAAGTTAGAATCTGAAGGTAAAACTGCTTGGCTGAACTCAAAGCCTAGCTCAACTTCATATTGTCGTCCGGTGCAATTTGTCTTCATGAAAGAAAGTGAGTTTGTCGTCACTGAGCATCAAAAGCAAATGGAAGATGAAGTAAAGAACCTTCATACTTCCGACTGTGGCACTAACAAGGTCAATCATGAGCTGATGATGACCATGATCGATGGTAAGGTTTGCACATACCTGTCGAAAGCACAGTCGAATGCCACGTGTTACCTTTGTTTGGCGAAACCTTCAGAGATGAACAATTTACAAACTGTGAAACAAAAAAGAGTAGAATCTGAACTTTACAAATTCGGACTGTCATCGCTTCACGCGCGCATCAACGCAATGGAATGCCTTCTCCATATCGCTTATCGGCTGGATGTAAAAAAATGGGCTGTGAGAGAGGACGAGGACAAGACATTATTGCAGATAAGAAAAAAAACCATCCAGGACCGTTTTAAAGACGAGCTGAACCTATTGGTTGATATCGTCAAGCAGGGTTCAGGAACCACAAATGATGGTAATACGGCAAGAAGATTTTTTGAGTGTCCTGAAAAAACTGCAGCAATCACTGGGGTGGACGAAGAGTTGATTCGCAGATTAGCTGTCATTTTACAAGCAATTACATCGGGAGAAAAAATCAACATTTCCGAATTCAAATCGTATGCCCATAAGACAGCTGAGCGGTATGTAGAGCTCTACAATTGGTACTACATGTCTTCTACCGTGCACAAGTTGCTTATCCACGGAGCGGACATAATTGAAAAAAACGCGGTTGTACCCATTGGGGCACTCTCAGAAGAAGCTTCTGAGGCCCGAAATAAGGATTTCCGAAGATTTCGGGAACACCATTCTCGAAAGAAGAGTAGACAAAGTTCTAATGAGGATATCTTAAACATGCTTCTTCTCTCTTCAGATCCCGTGATTTCTGCTACGAGACCTAAAATGGATGCGAAAAAGAAACAGTCATTGTTTCCTGAAACTCTTACCCTTTTGGAACTTGAGAACCGTGACTTCGAATTTTGTGATATTAATATTATAGACTTAGATTTTGATACAGAGGATAGTGATTTAGAAGACTAGGTTAGGTTATATTTAAGCAATAAAGATATTTTTTTACCTTTCATTGTCATTATAATATATGTGAAAATTGTATTTAAAGATTCTAAATATTTTTCGAAGTTCTTTAAATATTATTTTACAGGTATAGGTTATTTATGTGGGCAACGATCTGTTTAATCAATAAATAATACACATAGCCATAAACATTGCCGGTGTGTTATACCCAGGTCAATGTAGCTGTGCAATATAAGGAAGATTATTGGCACCTACTTCCCATGTGGTGAATTGGACTAATATCATGAAGTTAGGTGTGGTATTTGTCATCCATGTCCAGTTCGTAGAAAAATCACCCACTAAAATGACTAGGCATATTAAATATATAAATATTTTATAGTAATCTTAACTTTACGTAAACAGTTTAAAATACATTTACTATGTAAATCAATGAATCAATAGATTTTTATTATTTAATTACACAATTTAAGTTTTTTGGTGCATTGATAATGTTTTAGATACCAATAATTTGTATTGTGACATTATTTTATTGGAGTTTTTTTATTAATTACACCTATTATATTTAAGCATGTAACGTCCTTGTTTTATTTTTGGGCTCAATATTTTTCAAAACATTCATTGTTTGGGTATCACCATTTACCTTTCAGTTTTTGGTGGGCAAATTCAACGCTACAATTCCGGCTTACAAACCCCCTATCTAAACATCATTAATAAAACATCTAAAGCCATAATTCTCATAGTAGGGAAGTATGCGAAATATTTATTTGTTTACAATTTTTTAAAAAAAAAACGCAGTTTTGCGCGAAATATGAATGATGCCAAAAATCTTTAAATAAATAGCGGAACCACTGTCTGAAAGAGAATAACGCGCAAATGAGCGATTAAGGAGATATTGTGGTTTTTTATGTCATCTTCATACATTATTTTCAGATATTTTATTTATTTATGCATTACAGCTATTAAATGTCTTCGCGACACATAATATTGCATTGTCTATACCTTTAAACTATATTTCAATACGAAAAACATGACATTGTCTAAAACATAAATGAATGTCTATGAAACTAAAAATCCAGCCCACAGTGCGCCGGGTTGGGCCACCTTAAGAGGATAATTAGGTGATCGAGTTCCATGCAATGGCTCGTGCCTGTTTTCTCAGTCAAATTATGTTTTTTTTTTATTTTGCATATTAAATAATCTAACTAAGAGCTACGTCTGTCGTTTTGTTTTTTTTTTTATTAGTAAACTTATATCCATGATATACGCCCTTAAACATTTTGATACAATCCTTTAGAGGCTGATATAACGTATAAAAGATAATGGTCGGGGAAAAAGTCTTTTCGCATTATAGTATGTATGAACTTGTAATAAAATCTCTTTGGCTATACTATTTGTATCTGGCTGGTTTTGGTATCATTGAAAGTATAAATTTTAAAGAACATAATTCCAAATTCAAATTAGGAAAATGTGTGATTCTCATTTGTTTTTCGTACTGTCAAAATGAGTGAATCTAATGAAGAAATTCGATACATTTTAAAATTTTACTACAAAAAAGGTAAAAATGCAACGCAAGCCGCGAAAAAAATTTGCGATGTTTATGTACCTAGTGCAGTGTCTGTGAGAGTAGCACAAATTTGGTTTAAGCGTTTTCAATCCGAAAATTTTGATGTCAAAGATGCACGTCGCTCTGGTCGCCCTATTACGGATAAAATGGATGCCATTTTTGAAAAAGTGGAGCAAGATCGGCATATCAGTAGTTACGACGTAGCTGAAGAACTAGGAATTGACCACAAAACAGTTTTGGCGCATTTGAAAAAAACTGGGTACACAAAAAAGCTCGATATTTGGGTACCTCACGAGCTCACTGAAAGAAACCTAATGAACCGTGTACTCATTTGTGATTCTTTATTACGACGTAATGAAACCGAACCATTTTTGAAGAAGCTGATAACGGTGATGAAAAGTGGATCACGTACGACAAGAACGTGCGAAAAAGGTCGTGGTCAAAGGCCGGTCAAGCTTCACAGACTGTGGCGAAACCCGGGTTAACTCGCAACAAGGTGATGCTGTGTGTGTGGTGGGATTGGAAGGGCATTATTCATTATGAGCTGTTACCACCAGGCAGGACCATCGATTCTGAACTCTACTGCGAACAACTGATGAGATTAAAGCAAGAAGTTGAGAGAAAGCGGCCGGAATTAATCAACAGAAGGGGTGTGGTTTTTCATCATGATAACGCTAGACCTCACACATCTTTAGCCACTCAGCAAAAACTAAGAAAGTTTGGCTGGGAGTCGTTAATGCATCCGCCGTATAGTCCTGACCTTGCACCTTCAGATTTCCACCTGTTTAGGTCTCTTCAGAATTCTTTAGGCAGTGTCAGGTTAACATCACGAGAGGACTGCCAAAACCACTTGTCGCGGTATATTGATCAGAAGTCCCAATATTTCTATAGCAATGGGATCATGTCCCTACCTACAAGATGGCAAAAAGTTATCGAACAAAATGGTACCTACATACTTTAGTTAAATGTAAATAAACCATATTAAAAAATGTTTTTAATTTTCTTAAAAAATGCGAAGAAACTTTTTCCCCAACCTATATGTTATCAAAAAAATTAAAACTCACGAACGTAGTTCTCAGTTGATTTAGTGAATGTGCAAAATTTATGAAAACTATTTCTTAATTTGACTAAGGAAACAGGAACGAGCTATTTATTGTATGGAACTCGATCACTTCATTATGCTCTTAATATTATTAAGGGTTTCACAATATTACTGCGACATACATATGTACTCATGATATTAAGCAATATCTTCTTGCCCGTCATACAACACACTCCCACAAAACTCAGAGTGATTTGAGCAATGCGTATGACCTGTATGACCTCTATGACCTTGTGTTTGGCGATATTCTTAACATTATTAATCTATGCAGAAAATATTGTGTAGTCGGACTTATGACCCAAACGCACTGTGGGCTATTAGACGAAGTAGATAAATGTTCGTCGTATTGTTAGCTTAGATAACTGGTTCGGTACATTGGATCATTGAGGAATGCGAACTGCGAAGGTCGAACGACAATGAACCATCAAGAGCAGCTCTCCATAGGCTTTCTCTTTTTGGATACAAAACAGCTTTATTCAAGGGCGTAACTGTACCATATATACCTTCAATTAGTACCATATACTCTTCACAATGTAAAATCTTATAATACTTTATATTTAATAATATTTTACATATCTTACAATTTTACAATATGCTAGCCCATGTGCACCGTCGGGTATTTCCTATGTGAGGTCCTGGCGTACGCCATATGCCGCGCTCCTCAAAATCCAAGCAATGTGGAAACATAGGCAAGGAAGAAAATCGCTGGAAAAAAATGTGGAAGGAGCATTTTGATGACCGTTCTCTACAAAATCATATGGGACAAAACCTTACAATCTGATCCTCATGGGGTTCAGATTGTACATGCCAGAACATGCTAGAACTCGGATGATAGAATTGTACATGCTGGAACTCGGACCGTAATGACAGACAGATGAATGACCCACGGACAAGATAAATTGTCAAAATTGCGCAAAAGAAACGGTACCTATATGAACGGAAGGGACCTTCGAAAAAGATTACAAGTATTACTAAAAATGTACAGTTTTAATGAACCTGTTTGTTAAAATTCATAGCGTTTTATGCATCGACATACCAAAAGCAATGGTCGCATTGCAAAGCCCGTAGATGGTACGTATGCTCGGATGTCAAGTCGACCACAGACTGACATGCAGTAGGGCATCAACGAGCGGATAGGGCGCATATTACGTGGTACGCGGGGAAAAGCTGATGGTGCATCTATAGTTTTAGATTATATCGATGGTTTTATGTCAACCGAGTAGTGTATATTTTATTATTGTGTTAGATTTTATACGTCTTTATCTTTGAAGGATCCTTAAGATGTAGTGGCTCTTTTGTTTTATTTCCTGTGTTTTATGGTTTCAGAGGAACTATGGGACAAGCATTTGCTTTGCTTAAAATATGTTAAAAACTATGATGATAAAAAAGAAGTGGCAGAAGAAACGGAATTGTTATTTCTTGATTAAATGTTTAAATTAGACTCGTTACGTTTGTAATCTAGAAAATTCTAACAAAAAACGTAGAACAATGAAGAGCAAACAAAATGAGCAAAATAAATTGCCCACTTTTTTACGTCCGTGAGAGTTCGGGTGTTACGTGTAGCTGGTTTAGTGATATAACATAATTAGTGCAGCTATGTTGCGCACCCAGAGCTTACTGATTCTTATTTTATTAGCTACAGCCGACAATATATACAAATCATAGCACTCAAGCCATCCCTCCGATCCAAGCGGGATAGGCAGGGCAATCAATATGGGCTGAAATATTGCTTATGTAAATAGCAATTAATACCTTCGTAGGCAATAGTATTCTAAAAAAATTTATTTTCTTTATAGCTTGGTTTCCTGTGACAGCTGCATGTCATCGAAATCACGCATATCAAGTTCCATATTTTTTGACAACAAAATTTACGCGCGACAATTTTATACTTTATTATGTATGGAGGGCGCAAATAGTGACGTTCCTCATGACTTAGATTTAAGTTATCGATCTCGCAAATTTATTAAATAAAACGCTTCTTTTTACGTTCTAAACCTATATAATATATGTATAGTTAATATTTCCTGCAACTTTAATGTAAAAAAAAAGTTTTATTGAATATCTTAAAAAAATACACTTTCGATGGACTTTAAACAACATCTGCACATGTTTTATGATTTCGAAACTGTTAATTGAATACCCAAAATAATTACTGTAACGATAGTTATGCTCGATTTTTAAAAGATCGTCCCAGCCCTAAGCTTGTCACTCTGACAGGTGCCTCAGGAACCCAGCTCTATTTTACGGACTACAAGTGACAACAACTGTTTTTATTTGATACTTAAAATAAATGCTCCTGTGAATAAAGAAATTGAATTGAGCGTAAATAAAACATCACAGCTTAAAATGGTGTATTGCAGGAATTTTACAAATTGTCATTGCAGTTTCCGCAAAGATGCGTTACACCGCAAGTTATCCGACGACGTCCCAGCCCGCCTGCAGAATGTGCTGAAAGCGGCGGGCTGACCGCGTTGGCTTATATCCTGAAAGTCACCCGTTAAATAATACCAACCTCGTCATTAAAACATTACAAAGTGATCCCTAATTTCTATCAGTTAGAGTCTATTTAAATTGACGATACCCAGGAGGTTGGACTGCCTCAACAAGCCCTCGTTAGGTGACATTTTCGATGAAATTAGCTCGTTTACTGGCCGGGGACAGATAGAGCTATGTACGGGGCAAAGGTCGCTTGAAATTCTGGCCAAAATGGATTAGGCATAATCACGTTACCGCACATCGTTCAAAAAAGTTATGTTGTGAAACATTTAAAAATATTCCTTCCGAAGTCGTAAAATGTTTGATGCCTATATAAACATTTGATGTGTTAATGCTCTAGCTAAAAAATAGATATTTAGAGCACAACATTTTCTTTCTTCGTCTCTGACTTGGCAGCTTGCAAAAGAAATAATCCTTACTATCAGGACAACATTTTTTTTATTTTTTGTGCATTTCTATTGCCGCTATAACAACAAATAGTAAAAATTTAAACCAAACATTATTTTTATGTTTAATGTTGTTAAAACGAACTTTTCGTGTGATAGTCCGTCTTTTTCTCCCCCCCCCCCCCTCCCCCCCCCCTCTGCAATCCCGGTGAATTCCCTTTCGCGGCTATTTGCTTCCAGTCTACTTGACAGTAACTAGACGCCTGCAAGAGCTTGTCCGAATTTGTCCAAACATAAGTTACCACCACGCGCGAATGTGGTGCCGACATTGAACTAAAAAAACTAAAAAAATCTATACCGAAATGAGTTTGCCAAACTCGTTCCTAACCCCCTTAATTGTTAAGTTATTAAAAACAAGTGCGAGTCGGACTCGCACACGAAGGGTTCCGTACCATCGTAAAAAAAAAAACAAAAAAAACACGTTTTTTGTATGGGAACCTCCTTTAATTTTAATTATTTTTTAATCTTACCTATTTGTTATTGTAGCGGCAAAATAAATACATATTCTGTGAAAATTTCAGCTGTCTACCTGTTACGGTTACTGAGATACAGCCCTGTGACAGACGGACAGACGGACGGACGGACGGACGGACAGCGGAGGCTTAGTAATAGGGTTCCGTTTTCACCCTTTAGGTACGGAACCCTAAAAATAACCCAATAATTGAAACTTTAACTTTATTAAAGCGTAAAGTTCCAGGGTATCTTCAAATTCGTAAGGGTCCTATAAATTAGGAATGATGGGTCTTTTGCAACCGTTTTTTTATGGTATTAAATATTTTTCTAAAGAAATTACTTAACCTAATTATTTATGTTATTATTTTTCTCCTATTGTGAAGTAAAGATGGTACTGTTTGTGTTGCAGGCGAACTGGTTCAAGGCGCAGCAGTACTGCCGGTTCCACGGCATGCACCTCGCCTCCGTGTCCTCGCAGGAAGAGAACGACAAGTTGGAGAAGTACGTGCGGGACTCAGGTACGCTCTATACTCTCCAATTTTTAGGGTTCCGTACCTAAAGGGTGCCAACGGAGCCCTATTAATAATTCTCAGCTGTCCATCCGTCTGCCAGCAGGCTGTATCTCATGAACCGTAATAGATAGGAGTCGTATTCACTAAGTATAAAATTCACAACGTATAAAAGTAGTTTTGAGCAAAACATCAAAACCATGCATATCATATAAAATCCACAATGCATAATTTTGTGCATGAAGAAAGTTTAAAAATAAAATCAACTATTTTCGTCTTGTATAACGTATAAAAGTCACAACGTATAAAATTAACAAAACATAAAACCATGCAGTACGTATAAAATTACACGGAGCACTGCATAACGCGCCCTTTTAATAAGCACCCCTTTAAAGCTGAAATTGCTACGAAGCCGCATTTGTTACAGATTAAAATATTGCCACAAACTTAACCTAATCTAACCTAACCTAACCTAACCTAGCCTAACCTAACCTAGCCTAACCTAGCCTAACTTAACCTAACAGTAATGATTTTTGTTGAGTTAACACCAAAAAAATTGGCGGGTGAGTATATAACTTAAATGTTTACTTTAGGGCGTTTATCGAATGAAATTTTTTCGCATTATATGATATCCATGGTTCTCTGTTTTTGTTAAATAAACGGTTTTCGATTGAATCTAAGGCTCAATGCTTCAGATATTATGCTTTGGGACTTTTATACGATATGCATTAAGAAAACAGTAATTTAATTTTTTCAACTTCTTCATGCACAACGTATAAAATTATACGATCTGCCGATTATACGTTGCGCATGGTTTTTAATTTTTCATCGAAACATTATTTTACACGATCGGCATTTTATACGTTCCGCCATTCCCCCATAGATAGACAGCTGTGTATTGTTATTCCCGCCATAACAACGAAAAGTAAAAATAGAAAATAATTAGACGGGATTATTTTGAATTTATTCTTATACGGTGTTACGGAACCCAGTTTTTTTATGTTAAGGGCCTGGTACTAGCCAAATCGCAAAGTTAGACGAGGCACCCCAAGTTAACTAACTAAGTCTGACGATTATAAGTGTCATCCGTACAATATATGATTCCTTGTCTAGGAATCGAATTATTTTCGTTAATGTATGTTTCCTTTTTCGATACAAAATACATTGCGGAAACGGTGTCCATTTCCGAACTTTTTTGACTAAATGTAGAAATCTAAAAGCAAATGGAATTTTTTGTTTATGCATATATGCTGTTTTTGCTTATATCTAGAAATCGAATTACTTTCAGATTTCTAATGAGAAAAATCAACTTTTTTATTTTTATTATTATTTAAATAAATGATGGAACAAAAAAATATTAACAATCCATTATCAGTCTGGAGTTCTATTTGGATTTGCTGAAGCGTTTCACTACATATTATTACATTTGTTAAAAAGTGCATTTGTATGGCGCGAGTAGTTGGAGGCTCCAAATTGTACGATGATAGGAAGTTCAATTTAGATTTCATTTCGTATCTCGACGAAAAATACGCCAATTTCTCGATAATTAAGACTTGAGGAGGTACACGACGGTTACTGTTGCCCGCCTCACTATCATTTTTGGTTTCTTCTCGAAACTTTTGTTCAATGCTCAGCCCTTCAATTCAGTAAAAGTATTTATATTTTAAAAAGTGACAAGGATCCATACGATATCGCTTAAAACGTTAAAACTTTGCTGTATTTACATAATTATAAGCATCAATACCATATTTGTTGCGTAAGCGTAGCGTTGCGTAACTACTCAAGATATATGCATCACATCTGTAAAGGAACGCCAGGTGAGCGTCTTCACACTATGTTGTACCCATCTGTATTAGGCCATTTACATTTGGCTACTGTGGGGTGTAACCCTGGTTGTTCTTCACAGGCTGCATATAAGATAACTTTGTATAATTGCAAAGTTAAAATTAAATGGAAATCGTATTTAATTTCATTTTAAAATATTTTTAAACATCAGAAAATTAGGTATTTACAAAAATATGTATCTGCAATCCACTTGATATTTGGTATCTCGTTTCACGCAACGAATATAATTTCGAAGACTTAACTTACTCTGTGGTTTGACACGGCATAGATTTTTCGAAAAAATAAAAACACTGTCTTGTCAGATAAGGAAAAGCATGCAAATTGGAATAGCGCTTTGCATTAGGAGCGTCTTTTTCCGATGCTTACGGATCGACGACTCCTTTAGAACGAACATTTTTCTATCTATATGTCTATCGAACAAATCTCCCAAACCATCAACCAAATTACACATCTTTAAGGCTGTCGTGAATTTACAGGATATCTAAGATTTGAAAATAACAAGAACATATGTTTTAGGGCCTTTACACCTGCTGCTGATTAGCTTAATCGCCACATATTAAGGGCCTTTCTGAGCAACTAGCAGTCAATACCAGTACAAGGTAATTTTTACTTTAGTAATAAAAACCCTTTAAGTGTAGATTAAAATAAATCAGCACTCCAAAACGTCAAAAACCTAGTAAAACAGTTAGCCTAGTTTGCACCAAGTGCTGATTTATTTTAATCGACACGTAAGGGGCCTTTATTACTAAAATGCTGATTATCTTGTACTGGTATTGATTGCAAGCTGCTAAGAAAATTAAGCTAATCGGCACTAGGTGAAAAAGGCCCTAAGAGGTGTAAGCAGTTATCGCCCGCAGTATGGGGAGTTAATAGGGTAACGACTCTCTTAACGCCAAATTGTCGTACGTTGCAGGGTTCGGCAACGAGCACTTCTGGACGTCGGGCACGGACCTCGCCGAGGAAGGCTCCTTCTTCTGGATGGCGAACGGGCGGCCGCTCACCTTCGTGAACTGGAACGCCGGCGAGCCGAACAACTTCCGCTACGAGAACGGCGAGGAGGAGAACTGCCTCGAGCTCTGGAACCGGGACGGGAAGGGGCTCAAGTGGAACGACTCGCCCTGCTCGTTCGAGACGTACTTCGTGTGCGAGGTCAGGTCGGACTGAGGCTCCTGCCCGTCTGTTTGTTACCAATGGTTACCGTTATGTGACGTCACGCGGATTGTTGATTTGTGATTTCAAACGTGGAACCCGATGAAACGGCCCAGATGTAAAGAAGGGTTGTTTGATGTATTTTTATTTATTTATTCTCTGGGTTTGTATCTTACTTTGTTTTTGTTCGTAGTTAAATTGTATTCGTGGGAATATGTTCATGTATTTACCCTAAATGTAATAAGATAAACGATGTATACGTCCAATTTGAAAATATTGATTTTATGTAGAAATTATTAGCAGTCTGGTCAGTACTACAAGTTACATAATATAAAGAAAAGCCCTAGTTTATATCGTAATGACGTGTGCAATCGGTAGGGTGTATGTCGTCCGTGAATTTCGAACGATTGAGAACGAAGTGACACATTCTTATTTTCTAAAGTTAAGAAAGTCATTAACCTATCAATTCCCAATACTAAGGGGCGGTAACTGTTTAAATGGCTCTTGGTGTTTTGCTAGGTTTTTGAAATTTTGCATTCTAAAATATATTATCAAAATATATGGCTGTATTTTTTATTTTTTTAATATACCTTTTAGATTGTAAAATATTGGCTAATTAACATTGGACATTTTTTAAATTTTATTTTGTTTAAAATCTGACAAATTTTAGCGGTAGGGAAAAGTTAGGACATTAAAGAAGATTTCGCTAGTCTAATGACAGTCGCCGTGCAAAATTGTGCTTTAACCATGGACAAAAATGCATTTCTTAAAACTTTAAAATTTTAGATTTCCTGTGGTTTCACGCAAGACAGGCCTAAATAAAAAAAACCTCTATATCATTTTCAATCGTTTTAAACTTGCATAAAGTTATATTTTCTTTAAAAATATCATATTTGTAAAATAAGTAGATATCTATAAAAACACAAAGAAAAAAATGTATGTAGTATACGTATAGTAATAAATTAACAAAGTCACTGCCATTTTGATGTTTGTTATTATATGACGTGTGATTTTTTAAATGTTTACAGCTTTACTGAAAATAAGTTTAAATATAGTTGTGAGAGTGGTTCATAGTCAATCTCATAGTTGCTAAATAGACTAAAGCAACTTAATGTAACTTAACTTAGTTTACATACGTAAGTAATAAACGTTACTTTTGTAATAAATGTATTTTCTTTCTTTTGGGCTAAAAAATCACTATCTACTTAACATTAACCGTGACTGGCCGAAACACAATACAATATTGTCTTTTAAGTGGGTACGTGTGTCCATAGTGTTCGTTAAATCAATATTCTGAAAGGCACGCGAACATTTACCTTGGAACTGACCTTGGAACAGAAATATTTATAGCGTACATGCCTCTACCACACCATCGCGTATCTTCGGTGACCTATGAGTTCACGATTGCTGATGCCACACACAGTTTTCCTCTGTGGGTAGTTGAAAAATATAGACGTGTTTTTGTACCTCAGCTGGATTATTATCAATATATATTAATATTGTAACGTTATTATATTAAATACTATTGTAAAGTGTTGTGGTACCTGCTATCTACATGCAGTAGTGTAGGCAGACCCTGCCAGCATAAATAACTCTTTCCAAACAAGGAAACGGAATTTCACATTCACAAAACCATTTTAAGTGCGTGTAGCCATGTCGAGGGTGATTGACGTAGCGACGGAAGTGGCAGAGCTGCAGACAATGATGGAGGAGCGGATGAGTTCTTTCGAGGCGCAACTCAAGTCAGCTACCAGCAGCAAGCCGGCCGATCTCCCCACATTGGCGGCGGACTTCAATTTGTTCAGGCAGTTCGCCTGGAAGGCTCTGAGCGTGGTGCGCTCTCAGGTGGCAGGCCTTGCGGAAGTAGTGGACGCGCAAGAGATGAGGTCGCGGGCGAAAGTACTACTTATCCATGGTGTAGCCGAGGACAAGACTGATGACTTGACGCAGAAGGTGGTGGTGCTAGCGCGCAGTAAGATGGGGCTAGCAGACTTCAGTAGCGACTGTATTAAGCTGTGCCATCGTCTGGGAGTGAATTCTCGGGCTCCGACACGCCCTCGTGCAATTTTGGTCCGCTTCACACAGCTCAGCAGCCGTACCGCGGTTTGGAAGGCGAAAACGTCACTAAAGGGCTCCGGCATTACAGTGTCCGAGTTCCTCACGCGGACGCGACACAACGTCTTCCTTGCGGCGCGGAAGCACTTCGGGATGGCGCACAGTTGGACACAAGAGGGTCGCATCGTCATCCAGTTGAAAGATGGAACCCGCATCAAAATCGTGACGGCTGCTGCGTTGAAGGTGCTGACCGACAAACACCCTGCGGTCTCAGGCGGTGCCGATGGTGTTGCTGATAGGCAGAAGCCCAGGTCCTCGGACCGTATCAACAAGGGGAAAGCTAAGTGAACTTCGGAGCTACTTCTGACGGACACAAGCACTATACCAAGCAAAATGATAAGCTTTCACAATTTTGCACATTGTTTCCAGATATCCAAACTGTGCTGAAATGTTTCTGGAAAGTCTGTATAGATAATATACTTGTTTTACTTTTATTATCACTCAAACTAATATTTTACTCAAGTACTCATATAGTCTGTGCTACTCAGTCTTTGTCACAAATTGGTTCTTGTAACCACAGAGTGTATTCAATAGTTTGTGCTCAATAGTGTTTTTATTTTCTCAAGCGGAGAGAGAAAAGGCTCTCGCCGTTTATGCTTGTTCGGGCAACCACTTTACGGTCAATTAATTATTTTAGGCCATATACTTTTATTCTTTTTTTTTCCTTAAACTTATCAACCATTGTTTTGTATACTTTTGTGTATTTTAGGTCTCAGAAGTGGTGTTTTACTGGGCATACTATTTTCCTGTGTCTGTAAATTTAATTAGAGTAAATTTTTCTTTTTTTTTCCATTGCTTGTGAGATAATGGTTTTGTTTAGTCTATTGATTATTTCTGCAAGGTGTTTTACTATATGTTTTAAGTCTCATATTTGTTATCCTTTTCTTGTGCCTTTGCAGTTTGTTTATGTTTCCTGTATTATGTGTTTTTTTTTTCTTACTTTCCACAATGCTGGCGGGTGATGAGGTACTGCCTGCGGTTCGGCAGCTATATATATCTTTTATTGATTTAAATATATATATATATACATTTTTAATTATATTATAGTAAATATTTATTTATGTCCACAATATCTGACAATTCAGATAATTATTTTTCTATTACCTCTTCTGACGAGTTTTTCAGTGACAATACTTCTGACAGTGAATGTGTTCTTCCTATAGATGAACAACTTGACTTCACATTTTCCAAATATCCCAAAAACTTCAACTTTGTGCATATCAATGCTCAAAGCATACCCTCCCACTACCCCGACCTTCTCAGGACATTTCCAAGTAAGCACATTCATGCGTTATTTGTTTCGGAAACTTTTCTCAAGCCTACATTACCATCCACTTCTTTTTCACTTCCCGGGTTCCACCTGGTCCGTAATGACAGAACGGGGAAAGGTTGCGGTGGTGTTGCTATCTACCTCCGAAGCAATATTCCTTTTACGATAGTTGCCCAGTCTCCTACTCAGTATTCGGAATCACCCGAATACCTTTTCCTGGAAATCATCGTCAATCATACGAAAATCCTCATTGGTGTTTATTACAGCCCTAATCTAAATATCAATTATTTTTCATCATTTGAGTCTTTTCTTGAAGAACGCTGCCCTCAGTACAACCATACTATTATCATGGGAGATTTCAACACCTGCTTGATCAAAGATGATCACCGCGCTAGAAAACTTAAGTCCCTCGTGTCTTCAGTCAATATGAACATTCTTCCCCTGGATGCGACACATCATTTTCCTAATTGTGAACCTTCTTTGCTTGATTTGATTATTACTTCTTCACCTAACCATGTAAGTGAACATGGTCAGCTCCCAGCGCCTGGTTTCTCCCATCATGACCTAATCTATCTATCCTATAAGGTCCGTCCTCCTAAAAACAGACGGAAGGTTCTCTTGCAACGTAACTTCAAGGACATCAATCTCGAACGCTTAAGGGAGGACGCGCGTGGCTTGGATTGGTCTGTTATACTCAATTCCTCTTCCACGGATGAGATGGTCGAGGACTTCACCTCCAAACTCACTGCACTCTTCGATGTTCACGCACCTCTTCGTCCCACACGAGTAAAACATTTTCCAGCTCCGTGGTTGACGGACAATATTCGGATAATGATGGTGAAAAGGGACAAAGCCAAAATTAAACTAAGACATACATCCACGGACGAAAATCGCACCAAGTACAAGCTGCTCAGGAATCGGTGTAACAGGATGTGTAGAGATGCCCAAAGACACCACATTCACAATACCCTCGAAAATTGCTCTCCCGTGAATGCTTGGAAGTTTCTTAAAACTCTTGGAGTCGGTAAGAAATCATCTTGTAGTAAAAATAACATCGATATCAACTCCCTTAATAGACATTTTTCCTCTCCTCCTGTCACCATCGATCAAGTGGTAAAGTCTCAAACTCTTTTTCAGCTTTCAGCTTTACCGACTCCGGAGCACAATTCACTCACTTTTCGCCCAGTCACTGACCGTGAAGTTAAGATGATCCTGAATTCCATTTCTACAAAAGCTGTTGGTGCTGACTGCATTAGCCTTGACATGCTGTTACCACTGCTGGATGAACTGTTACCAATAATAACTTATATTTTAAACCATTCCCTCTCCAGTGGATCTTTTCCAAGTACCTGGAAAAGGGCTTACGTTATTCCTCTCCCAAAAATTTCAAATCCCTCCTCTTTCAGCCAATATCGCCCTATTTCAATTTTACCGGTTTTGTCAAAAATCTTGGAACGCATTGTTCACCAGCAGTTGGCCGACTTTCTTACAGATAACCACATACTGAACCTAATGCAGTCAGGTTTCCGACCTGGTCACAGCACTGTCACTGCCCTTGTCAAAGTCACTGAAGATGTCCGTACAAATATGGAAAATAAGAATGTTACAGTTTTAACGTTGCTGGACTTCAGCAATGCTTTCAATACAGTTGACTTTGACATTATGCTAGGTATTCTAAGGACACTTAACTTATCTCCGGTAGTGCTTGACTGGTTTGATTCATACCTTCGTGGTCGTCATCAGTGTATCAGGATTGACAATGAATATTCTGACTGGGCTGATTTGACTGCTGGCGTTCCACAAGGTGGCGTGTTATCTCCTTTGCTGTTTTCCATCTTTATAAATCTGATCACGAATCTGCTTACTTCTCTCTACCACCTTTACGCCGATGACTTACAGTTGTATTTGCATTGCTCCTTAGATAACCTGGCAGATACCGTATCTGAAATGAACGTGAACCTGGAACATATACTTACTTGGACAAAATCATTTGGCCTGCTGGTAAATCCTACCAAATCACAAGCCATAATAATAGGCAGCCCTAGACTTCTGTCGAAGGTTGATTACAGCACATTGCCAGCAGTGATCTACAATGGAGTTGTCATACCATACTCCAAAACAGTCAAGAATTTAGGAATTTTCATTGACGAAACTTTATCGTGGGTGCCCCAGGTAAACGAGGTCAGCAGAAAAATCTTTGCCGCCGCCCACTCCTTAAAGCGCTTGCAGAATTTCCTCCCAGTCCGAACCAAAATTACTTTGGTGCAAACTCTCCTCTTTCCGATTTTGGACTACGCAGATGTTTGCTACTTGGATCTAACTGAAGTTCTCCTAGACAAGCTGGATCGTTTGCAGAATCTCTGCATTCGCTTCATATATGGTCTGCGTAAATATGACCATGTATCGCAGTACCGTCGAGAGCTTAAATGGCTACCCATCCGTTTCCGAAGGAACTGTCATTTACTAATTCTTCTTTACGGAATTCTAAATAACCCTAACTCTCCTGAATATCTTCGTTCCCGGTTTATGAACCTCTCTTCACACGGTCTCCCTTTGCGATCTAGCAATGACAGTATCCTTGCGATTCCTCGCCATACGACGTGTTTTTTCTCTAACTCCTTTACTGTTCATGCCGCACGTCTGTGGAACTCGTTGCCCATCACAGTCCGCTCCTGTCAAACTATCAGCTCTTTCAAACTTAAAGTCAAGGAGTTTTACTTAAATGAAATGTAAAGATGATAATATGTTCTCACTGTATATATATATTTAATTTTATTGTCCTTCTAATAGTACTGATTTTAGAATCAATGGTAATAGTTATTATAGGTTTTTTTTCCCTGGTTTGTGGATATAATAATATGTATTAGTGTATTGTATCATATATATTAGTATATTCAATTATATGTATAAATATGTATATATTATGGTATATGTATGTTTATGGAGTTAATTTTTTTTTCTTTTCAAATTCTGGTGTGTCACCTACCTACAGATATTTCTATTGCCTTTCCTCATCACCCCAAGGGTTGACTGGAAGAAATCACTCTTAGTGATAAGTCCGCCTTTGTGCAGTATTGTTGTTTTGCTGTATGTTTTCTCTGAAATTGTATTTTTGTTATGCACAATAAAGAATTTATTCATTCATTCACAGTAGGCGGAATGTAAGGCATATAATTAAAAAACAGGTTAATAAAACATCGAACCGACTTCAAGCAACCTACAGTAACAACGGTACGAATACGGTACAAATGCAGGAGGGTTTCATCATACATTTTCAGGTGTGTTTTTGTACCGCCTTCTACTCCAGAGTGCTTGGAAACGTTTCAATGTTTTTTAAAACATTTTTTTACTCTTTTTGGTATTTCCCACCTAAATTTCAAAATATTATGAAAAGACCACACCTAAGATATACACTACTAATGAAAAAAAGAATTATTCAAATCGGTTGACAGTCTGCGGAGATTTCGAGCAACATACACACAAAAAAACATACAGACGAATTGAGGACCTCCTACTTTTTTTAAGTCGGTTGATAACAACGTTGCAAATCTTCGACAAAGCTGATTTGGCTCGTAGAACACGAAAAGTTGGGCCGCCCCTTTCTACCATCTCTCATAAGGATGAACAGGCTGAAGAGGCAATGCACCAATTCACTGTCGACACATTCCGACAGTGAATCTAGATCCTTTATCCCCAGGGTCGCTAAACTATGGAATGGACTCCCTGCCTGGGAATATCTCGGATTTTTAAATGAAATGATTATACCATAAGATTTTCCAAAGGTATATTAACTTTTGTTGCGCAGCGGACGGCGGCATATGGCGTACGCCTGAGACCCTAGCTGGTGTCACCTAAATTTGCGTTTACGGCAAATGTAGCCGTGCAATATAAGGAAGGTCCTGGCATGGCACCTAGTTCCCATGTGGTGTGTTGGGCTAATACCATTACAGAAGGTGTGGTATTAGCCATCCATGTCCAGTCACATAAAAAAAAAACCGATCGACTGGCGTTTTCAAATGTATGGAGAAATTGAATAGCGCGCGCAGTGGGCGCTAAGCGAACTAACATTTGCAAGTCCGAGTTTGATCCGAGTCATCCATGTTTGGTTACATAAAAAAACAAGCTGGGAAACTTCAAACATGGTATGAAGGAGCACCAGCATTGCTGTCGCAGCCCCCGTGAAAGTTCAAAGGCCATTGGAGTCGTCGGGCAAATCTGATACTAGGCGTCACAGCTGCTAGTCCCAGTTGTCACCTAAACTGGCGTTTACGGAACTTCGAAGTTCCGTAAAAACGTCAAACTCCATACTAGTTTTTACTAGATATTCTGCGGTTTTACTTCTTCAAGCTGTCAAAGTCAAACTCGGACTTCCGATTTGTATGAAAACGCGGAGTCGGCGTATTTAAGGCAACGAGTCAATTCATACTCGGACTCGCAAATGTTAGTTCGCTTAATGCCCACTACGCGCGCTCTTAAATTTTTCCAAACATTTGAAAACGCCAGTCGATCGGTTTGCCGGACTGGGACTACGGGCTCTGAGCTAGTTTCGCGGTGATGAACTGTCGCGAATGGTCCTTCGAAATCATCTTCATTTTTAAAGATAACATAACCAGCAGTGCTCCGCCAATATTCAAGCGACAACCCCGACACTCGATTGAGGGAAGGTATTTATCTCAAAAATCGCCTGAGTTTAGCCCATAGATATAGAAATTGTAAGCGGGCTGCGCGCGCATGCTAGGTCTATGGTTTAGGCACTGTTTTGACCCCGTCGCAGAGCTATAATCCACTGTAGCCTTGGCCTAATGATTATCTTACAATTTCATACAAAATTAGAGCTTCGGAAATGTATTTCATTCTCAAAAAGTGTGACATTTTGAGCAAAAGTAATTAGGGGGTGCACATTTTTATAAGTGTTTTGTTGTTTTTTTTTTTCAGAATTTTGTGACTACTACTAAGATGTATCTTACCGACATACACCAGAGCCTGACAATTTTCCCATTTTTCGCTTTTTTTCAAGGGGTCCCTAAAAAGCTAATGGACTCACAACGCCAGTTACATACAAACCTGTGCAACCGTAGGTAGCTGTGATCGACAGCTGCCCCCAACGTGAGGGTGGTGGGTTGAGGATAGGGAGGGGAGGAGTCATCAGTTAAACTGCTATTAATAAATTGGTTCCGAGTATAAATTGCCCGATGGCTGGTACGTAACTTAATTAGTGGAAAGGGAACGCGGTGACGTCACATCGATACCAATAAATCATGGAGGAAGAAAGGACGGAAACGGAAACCGAAATAGATTCGTATAGAGGCAGCGTAGTCACCTATAACGGCCATTTATTTCGCTTACGAATTCGGCACGAGCAAAATCGAATGATCGTTGCACTAAATGGCGTCCGTTGCAGTTACTTACGTGTTCTTACTGTCATTGGAACTCGAGAAAATCTTAGGGAGCGAATTCGTCAGCGAACTGGTTGGTCGGCACTGGCGTCAGTGTAATTATTATCTTAAAAACCGGCTACGCTGCCGCTCTACGAGTTCCGGTCGCTACTCCTACATTCATTACTTAATCAGAGCCCCTAATCCGAGTTCTTACCTAATGTGGCGTTTACGGAACTTCGAAGCTACGTAAATGTCAAACTCATACACAATTTTACTACTTATTCTGTGGTTTTAGTTCTTCAACCTGTCAAAATCAAACTCGGAGTTCGGATTTGTATAAAACGCGGAGTCAGCGTAAACGGCAACTTCAACGTATTTACATTGACGATGAGTAAGCTGTCAAATCAAATTCTGACTCGCAAATGTTAGTTCGCTTGCGCCTGCGGGCGCTGTTCAATCTCTCCATACATTTGAAAACGCTAGTCGATCGGTTTGGCGTAAACGCCAATTTAGGACTAGGGGATCATAGTACTGCTGCAGTATTAGCGGAGGATTAGGTCCGGAAACCCCGGCCTTAATCCCCGATAAACTCGGAATTTTCTATTGTGCATGGCAAGGGAAAACACGAGGAAGAAACGACAGATTCTTCAAACGGACATGTGCCTTTGGAGTGTCTATGACTCGGTGGCAAGGAAATTCTTGGCAGAATGGTTAGCCGTTGAATGACCGTCTTGTACACAGTAGAAAGTTTAGCCTTCCGACACTTTTCCCAGAAAAGAGCGGAATATCTAAAAATAGATGCATTGTTGGACACGACGCGACCTATTTTTAGACTTTCACGAAATGAAATCTGAATTTAGAAGCAATCTGGGAGCAAAACTGCTGCGCAACAAAGATATTTGATTAAATTCTAGGGATCTAAATTAACTTTCAGGAAGGACTTTTGATTTCTGGGACATTGTAGAAGCGGTACTCAACCTTTATTCGTTGAGGGCCAATAGAGAGACATGATTTTTTTAAGGGCCGCATTACTAATTAGGGTTCCGTACCCAAAGGGTGAAAACGGAACCCTATTACTAAGCCTCCGCTGTCCGTCCGTCCGTCCGTCCGTTCGTCTGTCCGTCTGTCACAGGGCTGTAACTCAGTAACCGTAACAGGTAGACAGCTGAAATTTTCACAGAGTGTGTATTTATTTTGCCGCTACAACAACAAATAGGTAAGATTAAAAAAATAATTAAAATTAAAGGGGGCTCCCATACAAAAAACGTGTTTTTTTTGTTTTTTTTTTTACGATGGTATGGAACCCTTCGTGTGCGAGTCCGACTCGCACTTGGCCGGTTTTTTTATTATGCATGTGTTTGTGTCTTGTGTACTCTAGTTTTGGGTGCACAGGTAGGGATTTGGTCACATCGGGTGACGTGGAAAGTTTGGTTGCATACAGCTCAGTCCATGCCACTTAAACTAAATGGTACTTACATATTTTTTTCCAGGGCAGCATTAAAAGTCATAAGGAGCCGCGTGTGGCCCGCGGGTCGCAGGTTACCACTGTGAAGATGTTCCTATGACTATAAATCGAACACTTGATATACTTGCACCCCTTCACTTATAGTTTTATGGAAGGATTTCACAGATAGAAATGCAATTTCGTTCGAGTAGCATTCATAATAATAATTATAAAATAAATAATAGTATATTGTTGTACTGTTCAAATACTTACTGTGTGTATTGCAATTCATACAAAAGTACAATCCAACGGTGCAATAGGGAAGGTCCTGGTATGACACCTAATGCCTTCGATAATGCGGTGTGTTGTATCATGAATAGTGTAATAATAGTAATCGATGTTAGGTTAATTTTATTTTATTCAATATTTTTTTCCTAATGGTGACTTCGCACGCTTGGATACGTCAGAAAGACTATATTGTCAATGTGTAGATTTTACTTCGGTTAGAAACAATATTTGTTCGAGCAAATATAGTCTTCGTAGTTCATAGGAACAATAATCCATAAGAATTAAAATTTTTAGATTTATAGATTTTTTTACGGAACCTGACACGGATGGCTAATTCCTACGGAGATCATTGATCTCCGTGCTAATACCACACAAATACCGTTATGGAAATAATTAAGTGCCATGAGCAGGGTTACATTGAGCTGGGGGTCCATTCAGAGTAAGAGTGAGTTCGAATTCGCCACTAAATATCAACTCACTTTTTTAAATAGTTAATGTTTCCACACTTCCAGAACATCATTACAGTTAGGTAAAAATCTGGATTGTCCCGTAAATACGTTGGAAGTATAAATAACGGTTCCGTTATTTAAATAATAATATATTTCCCAGCTATTTTTAGGTTAACTCACTCCCGAACTCGAACTCACTCTTGCTCTGAATGGACCCGCTGGATAAAAAACACGGACAATTTTTCACAGATATTCAGATCACAAACATGAATTTGATTTGCAAATGAATGTTATTTAATTTTAAATATTTTTTGCAGCGTGTCTAATATAATTATAAAAAAAACGGTAGGTAGTTGTACGTTTGGAATAGCATGGTATTGGGCATTCAACTGGTCACCTGTGCTATTTCTCACGAGTTTTTCCATTCGTGGGGTTGGATTATGAGTATTTGTCGCGAAGGTTCGTGTTGTGAGTCACCATAATGGCAGTGCAACACGCGTAAATATGCCACCTGGGAATTTGCTGAGTATTACATTGTTACATTGATGGTATACGCTGTACCTATTTACCCATGAAATTACGGTGGTGCTTTTTAAATATTCCTTTTTTAGGGTTCCGTACCCAAAGGGTGAAAACGGAACCCTATTACTAAGCCTCCGCTGTCCGTCCGTCCGTCCGTCTGTCACAGGGCTGTATCTCATGAACCGTAATAGGTAGGTAGCTGAAATTTTCACAGAGTGTGTATTTATTTTGCCGCTATTACAACAAATAAGTAAAACAAAAAAAATATAAAAATTAAAGGGGGCCCCATACAAAAACGTTACTTTTTTGTTTTAAATCTTGCACAATGGTACGTAACCCTTCGTGTGCGAGTCCGACTCGGACTTGGCCGGTTTTTTTATGCAACCATGGCTCATACCACCGTTATAATATTAGCCCAATACACCACATTCCCGAAGGAATTAGGTGCCATGCCAAAACCTTCCCTTTATTAGCACGCACGGCTACGTTGAACTGGATGGAAAACATGGACAATTTTTCATTGCCGCTTCGGCCATATTTTCATCCAATGCGATGGTACGAAACCGGGCGGGCTTAAACCCTGCCACCTAGTAGAGGAAGGGGACCTACATTTTGCATGGGTTCCGAACCATGGAGCAGCTCGCATTCATGACGAAATACACTTATCGAACGGGGCGAGGAAATGACTGCTCGACTGTTAATTTAACCAGACTCTGAATCTTGAACATTGTGTTAGAGCGGACCAGACAACGAACTTTTGATCGTTGGGACATCGACCACATTACACGAGTATTACCATTCTCAAAGCGCATGTTGGAGAAAAGTTGAACCATTACACCATTCTAAAGGAGGTCCATTAAATAATAAGAGACATCGAAAAGAGTTCTCACTTCTCGTGTTTAAACGCTCGTTTCACATTCACTGGTGGTACGTTACGCGATAATATACGGGAAGCGAGGTGCACAGGAAGCAGAATAAGAGGCAAAGCGTTCGCCGGCTAGGCCATTAGCGCGTTGTGAGCAGCGACCATGAAAGGAATGGAGCAGCTATCGAAACGCATTCGTACGAGGGCGACGCTGAAATTTCTTAGATTTTTTTTAAATTACCAAGTTGTTAGTTTTATTACTAGTTCCAGCTGTCACATAAATTGGCGTTGACGGCAAACCGATCGAGTGGCGTTTTTAAATGTATCGAGAAATTGAAGAGCGCGCGCAGTGGGCGTTTGATTTGACAGCTTACTTCACCGTCGGCGTAAATACGCCGACTCCGCGTATTCATAAAAAATCCGAGTTCGACTTTGACAGCCTGAAGAAGTAAAACCACTGAATAAGTAGTAAACATTTATTTGGGGTTTGACGTTTTTACGTAATTTAGGTAACAACTGGGACTACGGGCTATGTAAAGTACTTACGCGTCGTTGGAAGTCGAGTTTCTTCCGACTTCCGTCTTTCCATGCTCGCTGGTTGTGAGTGCGCCGCTTGTGATGCGTCGCCACCGCCGCCGCCATCGTACCGCCTACCGCCTCCGCCCCCGCCCAGGGAAGTGCATGTTCAGGTGCTAGAGCGAAGGGGCTCGAACTCCATGCATGTGCACGAACCACAGCTTTGATGTATGAAGGCATGCGCTCGAACGCGTCCGGCGGCCGTTGCAAATTCAATAATGTATTCTAAGCTTTATTCAATGTAAGGGTTTATTACATAAGTAGGAAGTTAGGTAGTAGAGAAAATATGTAGTCTGTGTAACAATGTAATGAACATCAGAAAAATATATGTTAAAAAAATGTGTTTGCAGTGTGTAGAGCCGATTATTCTTTAATTTATTTTTCGTAAAAAGCAAATATGTCGCTTTTTTCAACGAATATGATATGTATGTAGAATCGACCGTGCAGCATGAATATTACAAATTCAATATTAAGTAAAAAAGCTATATAAATAACTGCTTTATAAATATAGTGTAAGGCTGGACTTGAACCAGCAAGAGAACCTTTCGCGTCAGTGCGTCTACCATTTCCGTTCACCTGTTGTATGTCCATAATTTAGAAATCTCCTAGAGACATTTTTTATGCAACCTGACATGGATGGCTAATACCACACAACTACCCTTATGATATTACTACTCCTCCTACTTCTTGGACCTGTTTTTCCCGAACCTCCCCGCCATTCCCTGCCCGCTCCTGCCATCCGAGCCTGTTCCACAGTTTGTAGGATTTATTGTTTATTAACTACAAATAACAGGGGGGCCATTCAGCTAAGAGTGTTTGTCGTGGAGACTTCACAATTATTTGCTATCTATTTAAAATAAAGATTAGAACATTAGAAGATTATTTGAAAAAGAACAAAATTAGCGTCATGCCCTCATCTTTGGTTGTGCCCACTGCATTTTCCAATATTGTTTACTTTCATATTTATTAAATATATCTATTTAAAAATAAATTATCATCATCGTGAGCTCTGTCTGTGTTTTGTGTATGACAAATAGACTTAAATAGTTCATAAGACGACACACTGCATAGTTACAAGGCTATTCTGTTGCTTACCATTCGCGAGTCTTCAGATTGTTACATTGTAAAAAATACAGAACAAACTCACAATACAAATAAAAATGCATAGAGCAAGCATCCTCGTATTTCTGGAGAATTTTCATAGTGCATGGGGTGCAGTCGTAGGCAGGACTGAACAAATACGCGCACTGCAATAAGCCTAAGTGCTCTCCACACCACTTCGGTATACTTCAATCCCGTGCTTGTACCATATCGTTCCCGACTCCTAATGATCCACCTATGTTTTTAAATTACCCAAAATGTATTCAGTGGTATAACCCCGATCAGCGGGCCTATTCCTGGAATTCCGTAATCAGTAATCAGGAATCCTTAATCTAGAAAACCGCTTTTTAAAAGAGATTTTCCTGACGAAAAGATTTTGGAGCATGGTATTTCGATTTAATTAAGGTTTTCTGTCCAAAAAGCGGTTTTCTAGACTCAGGATTCCTGATTCCTGAAATTCTAGGAATAGGCCTGCAGTAGGCTTCTTCTAACTTCTGCTTCTGTACTAACTCAGATTCATTGTACCATCGTCTTAGGTATACCTACTTAAGTTCTGAACCATTCAGAAACCCAGTATTGAGTCATATTTGGATTTCGTTTTGTATATTCAACGAAGGCGATGTCCCAATATGTGTCACCTATCGCTGCAAATAAACGTAGCGGCGGCGCCGCAGGTCCCTTCCCTCTAATCCTTCCGGGGAGCTAACGACAAATAGAGACGACAAGGATTATCGCGATATTGCAGTCAAATAAAAAGACGACGAGGCGCACGTGGGAATGGCTCCTCGAGTTATTTATGAATCTCTGCAGCGACGAGGCGGGGGCGAGGGGGCGGCCGCCTGGAGTACGCATGCCGCCCGCGCACGCGCTCTGCCCTCCATCAAAAATGAGTCCCGCTTTCCCGCACTGTGGCCCGCGCGCTCGCCGCCGCCGCTCGCCCGCTCCCCGCGCGCGCGGTTTATTTTCGCCAGCGGAGCGCCCGCGGCTGCCACCCGGACGGCGGTTGCGCAACGGCGCCCGTGCCGGTTGACGAGTGACAACGTGCAGTGGCGCGTCGGGTGCGCGATGGCGCGGTGAGGCCGGCGGCGGAGGCGATGGTCGCGCGCCGGCCCGCGGCCGCAACATGAGCGACCTGCAAGCCACCTTCGAGTTCTCCGTCGAGCTCTACAAGTTCTACAATGTCGACCTGTTCCAGAGAGGGTACATACATACCTATACGCTACACGTTCGCACGTACACGCTCTGCTCCCCAGTATGTAAAAGTTTTTTTTATCTGGGCAACTACATCGACAGAACGACGTGCGTCTGAAGTATGGATTCCTCATGGACTTTGTTTCTTATATTCATAACACTTCGAATGCTGCCGTTAACAAAGAAGTCCCTAACGAGCTGATGTAAAATATAATTCACTATGGATTCCAGGTCTTTAAGCCAAACGAGCTGATGAATAAAGTGTGTGTTGCCATTTCCAACAATTTCTGAATATCGTAACACTCCCGTGATTCGTATAAATGTCAGGGGCGCCACTCAAGTATGAGACTGGTTTAGTTATCATTAAACGTAGATATTAGAAGATAAACTAAGCGTTCGCTACAAATAATATCTAGTTATCTTGCCAGTTCACACCTACGCAAGAATCGACAGTGTTATTAAGAAGCTACTACTTTTAGTTTCTAGGTCAGCCCCAGGCCAATGCACTCTGAAATAAATTCACGCATAGACTTACGTATTGTACGCTGTTAGCTATGTTGTTTATTCGTCGCGTACCATTGATATTTAGAAATATCTACCTAGCATACCCATAGCAAACTCGGCTAGTCACTATACTGAAACGGATTTCTTCAACGGATCTAACAAGAAACCCATGTTTATCGAACCCCGGGCCTTGAAGTGATTAGGTGCTTCTGCTATTCATAAATTGAATAATACTCAACATTATTACGTGCAAACAAATGTATTGTGAGGTGTGGATTACGGCACTTATAAAGAATATTTTTGGTCCCACTGCATTTCTTCTCGTTTTCGTAAGTTGAGACTAAGGGTTTCGGGTTCGTGGTTTGGATTCCACATAAAACTGTAGGTACTCTTCCTTACTTACACGGTGGCAGGGTCAATCCGGGTTGTTACCATCGCATTGAATGAACAATATTCGAAGCGGCAATACAAATGATCGGGTTGTTTTTCCAGCTCAATATAGCCGCGCATTATAAGAAAGGTCCTGGCATTGCACCTAGTTCCCATGAGGTGTGTTGTGCTAATATGATGACAACAGGTGTGTTATTAGCCATCCATTAGTCCAGTTACTCCAAATAATTTGGACATTGGCGATAGTTCATTTTATTTTATTTCATAAGAACTTTTGGCCAAGAATTTTACCATCGAAGATAAATAACGATTTGATAGATCTCACTGGAGTATTAAATGGATCGCCCCGTGATAAAATGACACAGGTGGAATATATAGAGATCCTATAAAGAGTCGGCCTCGTCGAGGTTGATGGTCGGAGTCAGTTGTTTGTGCTTTACGAGCTTTCGACACGCAGCCAGCTAGGGCGGCGGCGGCGGCGCGGCGCGGTGGGCGGGCATAGAGCGCTGGGCGGCGGCGGCGGTTGCAATTAAACATTTGTGTAGAAATCCTACTAATATTATAAAGGGGAAAGTTTGTAATAATGGATGGATGGATGGATGGATGGATGTTTGTTACTCTTTCACGTAAAAACGACAGAATGGAATTTAATGAAACTTTACAACAATATAGCTTATGCATCAGAATTACACATAGGCTACAATTTATAAAGATATTGTGCCCATGGGCTTTCGAACTTTCACGGGGCTGCGAAAACGATGCCGGTAGCGCTACTTCACACCAAGGGGAGCGGCGGCGGGGGAGGGTGAGGGGGGGGGCGGGTACAGCTTGGTATTTCCCGCAACTTTAGGCCTACTTGGCTTCACGCTAAGTCGCCAGAGGTGCGACCAATAGAATAAAGGATTTTATTCTATTGGTCGCACCTCTGGAACCAGTTACTCGATTTAGATACGGATTGTATCTACGTCTAGCCTGATTCTACTCTAAACGTATATGCTACATAATATAACGCTTCATTACCAGAAGGGTGAGCAGTGACTGTTAAATTCTTATAACTTGCGAACCACTTACCCGATTTATGTGCGTATTTTATCAATGTATAGCATCTCTGGGAGCAGTCAAGTTCGAGATAGGTTACTGTTTTCGATGTTGAAACTGGCTGTGGGTTGGAGTCCACGCAAAACTTTCCTACGTTACACGTTACTTACTTACTAGGTGCAGAAAGGTTCTGGCGGCCATTTGTTTTTTTTTTAAATAGCCACCAAATGTCAACGAAGCTCTAAATGGGAATTATTGGATGTTACTAATTAAATCATGCTATTTCGGCTCGAATGTTCTTGATGAAATTTGGTAGATGGATACATTGTCCTGGACCAGTTTGACCCTATTTTGGACCAGTCATGTGGGCTACTTTTTATCCATGAAACAATTTAGCCGACACCACGGAATATTGAGAAGGCAGGAAGTGAAACGTTTGTAAATTTGTTCCAGGACCGCTGTTACCGTTTTACTTAAGACCTTTTTGCTCCGCGAATGTATAACAGTCGCAATTGGCTATCCCTTCTTAATCGATAACCAAACAACAAATCCACATTTGTTTAGTATAAAGGAACCTTAACGTAATGACTCTATGTTGGAATTCAAATACTGTTTGCAATCAAATGTTACGCCACTTTCGAACACGGCCGAGCGCCTCACACGCACGTGGTCACAAACAACGTAGCGAGACATGACCCGGCGAGAAAAACGACGCCGCGACGCCATATTATTTCGTAATGCATTTGTCGTAAGTTTTATCGCTATTCATGTAAATGAAACTTACCGGTGATACGAAACTTCTCCATTATGAAGGTTGTGCACCGGCGGTCGTGTTTGCACGTTATTATGGCACAGTACGGCATTACTCCTTTTCAATTTTAGATTGTATCACGGATAAGTTAATGCACAGGACAGCCGCAGAGGAGTGAATCATGCGCGTAAGAAGTGAGCGGGTCCCCGCTAAAGACCGGCGCGCGAGTTCCGCCCGAGGGGTTAGTCACTCGAGCAAATAGTGTACACCAGATTCCCAGTAGTCAAGATTTCCTTGGGATTTCTAGATTCCTAAAGACTACCAAAGATTCTTAGAGATTCCTAAAGATTTCCAAAGATTCCTGGAGATTCCTAAAGATTTCCAAAGACTACCAAAGATTCTTAGAGATTCCTAAAGATTTCCAAAGATTCCTGGAGATTCCTAAAGATTTCCAAAGACTACCAAAGATTCTTGGAGATTTCAAATATACTGGGATTTCGTAAGATTTCTGAGGACTACCAAAGATTCCTAGAGACTACCAAAGATTACCTGGATTTTTAAGGACTACCAACACATTTTTGGTACATTCCAATGATTTCGGGATTTCTAAAGATTCTTAGTGACCACCAACGATTCATAGAGACTTATAATTGCGCGTTGCGCGCAGCACGTGTCCGTGACGTCATCGCAGACAGGCGGGCGGCGCGGCCGGCGGCAGGGGTCGGCACGGGCGCGGCGTCCGCGCGAGGCGGCAACAGCGCGGGCGCGGGCGGCGGGGGCGAGCGGCGCCCGCAGGAGACGGCAACGGCGCGGCGGGCGGGGAGCCCCCGCGCCGTGGCCGGCCGGTGCGCGTTGTTGGTGCGATATTCGTTTTGGACATATTCACCCAGGCGGAATCCGGTTAAATTAGATCCCATATTATCTCAGCGATCTTTAGATCAGCGCTGATTTTTTCTTTCCCTGAGGCATTATACAATACCATTTTTGAATCCACAGTACATATTTCACATACTAAATTTCAAGATGAGGTACTCCGCTCTTTCGAAATCTCTTAGAATCTCAGCCATCATTAGGTCAGGGTTGATTTTTTTTTTTGCCTGGGTCATTATTAAAGGCTATATTTGAAACCTTAGCAAATATTTCACGTAGAAAACTTCGCGATTAGGTAGGTACTCTTCTTTTTCGAAATCCCTTGGAGTCGTATTCACTGTGAACCTGTAAAAACTTGGTACGAGATTAGCACCGGACTAACCATACAAAAACCGGTTTACTTTGACCTTAATACGCGTAGTAAAGTTAGTCCGCCCCGAGCTCGGTTCACAACATACCTACAATCATCTAATTATTTAATCAAAATACATACAATAAACACAGTAAACAAACCGGCCAAGTGCGAGTCGGACTCGCACACAAAGGGTTCCGTACCATCGTAAATGATTTAACGCCAAAAAATCATATTATTTGTATTTTTTTATTATCTTTAAATTTTACTTATTTGTTGTTATAGCGGCAAATTAAATACTCACTCTGTGAAAATTTCAGCTACGTACTTATTACGGTTCATGAGCTTTGTGACAGACGGACGGACGGACGGACAGCTGAGGCTTAGTAATATGGTTCCGTTTTCACCCTTTCGGTACGGAACCCTAAAAAGTAGTAGCATGATAACCTTCTATTCGCTTAGTACGCGTATTAAGGTCGGACTAAACCGGTTTTTGTTTGGTTAATCCGGTGCTTATCCCGTACTAAATTTTGACAGGTTTACTCTGAATACGGCTGAATATGTTTTGGAATTGTGTCGTCGGGCACACGCGGGGTGCGCGCTGCGCACACTCGTGCGCACACGTGTGCGTGATTTCTTCGCAAACTGGCGGCCGCGCCCACGGCCGCGCTATCATTGTTAGATTAGATCTCGTATTATCTCAGCGATCATTAGGTCAGCCCTGTTTTTTTTTTTGCCTGATGCATTATGCAATACCATTTTTGAAGCCATAATACATATTTGACATACTCAACTTCACGATGAGGTACTCCGATCTTTCGAAATCCCTTAGTATCTCAGCCATCATTAGGTCAAAGTTGAGTATTTCTTTGCCTGGGCCGTTATAAAAGTCTATATTTAAAAACCTAGTAAATATTTCACGTACTCGAGATAAGGTACTCTTATTTTAAAAACCTTTACAGTCTTATTCAGAACTAACCTCTCAAAACTTACGTACTGTACTAGAATTGCATCGGACTAAGCATACAACCGGTTTAGTCCGACCCCGACAAGATTATCTGAGATTACAAAGACTTTGATCGGATTGCCAATGATTCGCTAAGGATTCCTACACTCCCTGGGAGTACTCGAGACTACCCAAGATTTTCCTATTCCTCGGACTCCCGCCCAGGATTACTCGAGATTTCCATTAATTTGAAAGGATTCCCAATGATTTCCTTGGTATTCTCAGATTCCTTAGGATTACTCGGGATTACATAAGATTTCCAGATTCCTCGGACTCCCATCGGATTCCTCGGACTCCGCCTAAGATTACCCGAGATTTCCATGAATTTGATAGGATTCCCAATGATTTCCTTGGGATTTCCAGATTCTTTAGGATTACTCGGGATTACATAAGATTTCCGAGATTCTCCGGACTCCCACCAGATTCCTCGGACTCCCACCTAAGATTCTTGAGATTCCCAAACGATTGTACACCAGATTCCTTGAGTGAGTGACCCCTCGGTTCCGCCCACTTCACAATTCTTACCTCCTAATTGTTCTGTGGCCGACACTAACCCGAGCGGAGCCGGGTACCGCAGCTAGTATATAATAATCTAAATGCGTTGAAAATATGTATCTGCACAGATATAACAACCCATGGACGGGCGATTTAGGTTATCCCTCAAATGCCTGCTCTATTCAATGTTGTAAACCTGTGGCCACGAAGAGCGATACGAAATTTCGATAAGTTATTTGTAACTCGTAATAGGGCCTCAGAGTGGGCAGTCTGAGTTCTCACCGAAATTGGCGTTTACGGCAAACCGATCGACTGGCGTTTTCTCCAAACTCCATACAAGTTTTTACTAGATATTCTGTGGTTTTACTTCTTCAAGCTGTCAAAGTCAAACGCGGACTTCCGATTTGTATGAAAACGCGGAGTGGACGTAAACGGCAACGTCGACGTATTTACGGCAACGTTGAGTAAGCTGTCAAATCAAGCTCGGACTCGCAAATGTTAGTTCGCTTAACGCCCGCTGCGCGCGCTCATCAATTTCTCCATACATTTGAAAACGCCAGTCGATCGGTTTGCCGTAACGCCAATTTAGGTGACAACTTAGACTACCGGCTCAGATATCGGTTTCAGTTACATTCCAATCGAATAATTTTACGGAAACAAACGGATAACGCCACTTTAAAAATTCCCGGCTTACTCAAATTTTACACAGTTAATCCTAAGGTGGAATACGTATGGTTGGTTAACCCATTCAAAATTAAATAGGTTTACTCATAGACCTAGCATGCGCGCGCAGCGTACATCCTATTTCTACAGGTTTACTAATGATTTTAACTCTTTCATGAAACGTACTGCGCATCAAATGTCAAATGCATCGAACTGTTAGCCCCTGACTGCATTCTGTTCCATATGGGCGGGCGTAAGAGAAAGTACATTTTATTATTTTTTAAGTATAACCACAACTAATTTTGAAATTTCAAAAAGATGAAAGTTAGATTGATTATTTAGCTGTATTTATACATACAATTACAAAATCTGAGGCTCTCATTCTTTATTCAAACTTTGTTTACATGTTTTTAAGCATCTCGGCTCCGTTTGAGCAATCAAAGCATCGGGGTCTTACGGTTTTGTCTTTTAATTATGGCTTGACCATCAATATACAATTAACCTACTTTTTTAATTAAAAAATTAAATGTTATTTTAGTTACACCCTTAAGGAATTTAATGCATTCCGGTGCTAACACCCCCTTAATTATTGTAATACAGAGGAATAAATTAAAACTGAATTCTGGGCTAGAGCGTGAAATCTTAGTTTTGTGGTGTATTCGCGCACATTTTCCAATGTTAATTTGGAATTTAGGTATTTTATTTAAAATACCATATTATTTGATCTCTACAAATATATCGTTTAAAAAATACAATGATTTTAAAGTAGTACTTTAAAACGATAATTATCAAAAAAAAAATCTCTTCGGAATCCATGTCAAATAAATCTCAAAATGATAAACCCCAATCAATACTTACCTCCCAAGTTGCTGCCGAGAGCGCAGACCGTTAAGTAACTTTGGGTGGTTTGACTACCAGAAGATAAATTAAGTTAATAACTTGCACAGAAATATTTTCAAATAATTTAAGCCTATCATGATCTCGACAAAGAAAATATACAATCGACAAATGATTGGCCACTGAGTAAATCTGCCGATTCTGCTAGATTCCTACGCACAAACAGCGCCATTGTTGAAAGGTCAAGTACTCAATATCTACAAACTACCTCTTAGAATACATACAAACATGTATCCTAATTGTAGAGCATCTCAATATTTCGGAGCAATTTCGAAAAATGTTAAAATTTTGACCCACATACGTTTTCCTTGCAAATGCCAATCCTACTGTGGCGCCGAGGGTGATGCGCTCTGTACCTAATGCAGTGAGAAAAATACAAGAAAAATAATAGGATTTTTTTTTAAGGTGTGCGGTGAACGTTTATTCAATTTTAAGGTTTGCATGACTCTTCAGGTCTACAGCTCAAAGAGAGACCCCACAGCAATGTCCCTACATTTAAAAAGTAAAATTATTCGTTGAGGTGCACATCTTTCATAAATTGCGTTTTTTTGTAAGTAATGCATTAGTATGATGCAATGAGATTATGACGAGCAAAAATTCTCATGACAATAGAAAATTTAGATATCGATCCATCGTTCCTGACATTTAGCCGAATCCCTGCTGACTTCTGACATTTACTCACGTTGATACATTTCTTTGACATTTAAGCAGTCACGTGCTCCGTTATATTTCAAAGGGAAAGGACAGATGTCAGCGAACTTCAAAAAGTTACAAATACGTTTCGCTCACTACTCTACGGATCGGTGTGCCATGTACGTACATACTACGAGTGTCATGTCAACAGAAATTAGATAGATACCCTTAAGGTCGGCCCGTAAGCATCAGAAAATTTCGCCTCCCATACAAACGTAGTTTACTAATAATTTGAAAACAACTGTTCTAACTTACTTGATATTTGGTATCTAATATTAGGCTACAAATATCTGTGTCTGTATGTCTTTGTTTTTTCGGTAAATGTATTCTGGGTCAAACCACAGAGAAAACAAAATTCGTATGAAGATTTTCTTTTTGCTTTCATTTCATTCGGTTTGGATTTTTCAAAAAAACAAAAGCGTGCAGACATAGATATTTGTTACCTGATATTAGATATTATATATCAATTTAATTGGAATAGCGGTTTCCAAATGATTAGTAAACTACGTTTGTATGGGGAGCATAGCTTACGGGCCGTTCTTAACTTCTACTTTTCACATGGGCAACAAAAATATTGTTTGTGAAAACCTTAGATGAGTGAAAACCGATGAATAGCTCGAGCGAAAACAGTATGGGATCAGCAGCAATGCAAACTATACATTCACGACCACTATCTGTCGGCTAGCGTTTTTCGAAATGGGTGCCGAGACAAAAATGAAGTAGATATACAATCTTGCGCGCTACTATGAGAACTGCTGGCTCCAATTTTCAGAAAATAAACGTACATGCTACATGCAAACATAGTCGCAGACGGATTGGAGGGTTTGTGTGGAGTTTGTGCAGACTTGATGAACGCATTTTTAGAGCACAATCGCGCGCGGCCGACTTCCAAAAAGGAGGAGGTTCTCGATTCGACTGTATTTTTTTTATGTTTCTTACTATATGTCATGTTACTTTTGACTGAGTGAACCGACTTTGATGATTCTTTTTTTGATTGAAAGTTGGTGCTTCCCGTGTGGACCCATTTCAATTTAGTTTAGTCTGATCATCGCATCCATGAGAAAACCATATAAGTCTTAAATTTTTATTAAGTATGTGCGCGATAAATGGACGAATAACTCAATATCACGCCAACGAAAAATCATTTTTTTTTATTGGAGGGGATGTACGTCAAGGATAGTTTAATGAGAGTTAAACTACCCTTGAAGTACATCAGGTTCTCATTATGGGATCCATGACAAAGTAACGAAACTCTTCAATTCTCAGGAGCAAATTAACAATACTCGGCCGAACCTTTTTTTTTCATAAATTCATTAAAAATAAAAAAGTAAACAAACATTTTAACAAAAAAAAACCAATTTAAAAAAAGTATTCGAAAACTAATTAATATGCACTAAAAAGTAAAAAAATAATTGCAATCATAGTAATTACAATTATTGTTATTTTTGGAGTCGGTGTCAGCCAAGGTAGTCAAGGTTCTTTTGACTGGCGCGGGGCGTGCCCGGCGTGTTCACTTGACAGCTCTCCTCCCGCCACTGCCCACTCTCGCCTATCGTCAAGTCGCGCGTGCGACACAAGCACATCTCACCTATAACTTGGCTGGCCTAGGCTGACACGGACTCCGCAAATAACAATAATTGTAACTACTGCAATGTTTTTTTTACTTTTTAGTGCATATTATATTGTTTTGAATACTTTTTTTAAGTCGGTTTTTTTGTTAGTAATTGCCGCTTCGACCATCTTTTTATCTGAGGTCAATGTACACATAATACGACCTAATGCCGGCTAGTTTCGGTGCTATAACATTGATATACTTGTTTGCGATGCAAAGAACTCCAGAGATGAGGCGTGGGCACGCGTGGGTTGAGATGAACGTATCACCTAAGGCTGGCTATGTCTGGCTGCGGGTACACCGGCGCCTCCGCCGCCGCTGCTGTCTGCTCCAGGTATTGTTTGAGACTATTAATAACACTATTGTCTCGAGTGGTGCCTGGTGACAAGTAGGCTTATTCTTGGAATTCCGTGCTCAGGAATCAGGAATCTTTCATTAGGGAAAACGGTTTTTATAGCGGTTGTCAAACCGATTTACTCGCACGAAAAACTTGTAAACATTGAAATACCGTGCTCCGGAATCTTTCCCTCGACAAACGCGCTGTTACTACGCTATGAAAGCGGTTTCCTCGGCTGAAAAAATCCTGAATCCTGAGAACTGAATTCCAAGAATATGCTTGAGGGGCCTGGGTGGCAAGCGCCTGGACTCCGTTCAGACTTTTTACGTCCTACGATTTTACGATTTTCTTCGTCACTGTCACTGATCATGGTTTTATTATGTAACTGGACATGGATGGCTAATACCGAACCGACCGTAAACCTTCCTTTATTGCTCGGCTAAATTCAACTGGATGGAAAACGCGGAAAATATCTTTGCCGCTTCGACCATTGTTCATTCAATGCGATGGCGGGATCAACCATATCACCTATTATGTATGAAAGGGGGCCTACAATTTTACGTAGAGTCCGAACCACGGCCAGCATCAATGGTTGAAAACGGTCACCCATCGAGAACCCAAATGCGCTCAAAGTTGCTTCACCCAGATTATCGAATCTCTAGACGTTGCGCCACTGGGCTACTGAGGCTGACATGGTTACCTAAACTGCCAACTGTACAGTTGAGACTTTACTCTACTTTATTATTGCTATAGGAAGGGAGAGTATAAGAGTATTTCTGCATTGTGCGTCTGGTAGGTAAATTCAAATCGGAAAAAAACGGCCAAGTGCGAGTCGGACTCGAACACGAAGGGTTCCGTACCATCGTACACGATTTACACAAAAAATCTCGTTTTATGTACAGTGGGCCCCTTTAAATTTTTATTATTTTTAAATTTGACCTATTTGTTGTTATAGCGGCAAAATAAATATATATTTCAGCTGCCTAACTATTACGGTTCATGAGATACAGCCCTGTGACAGACGGTTGGACGGACGGACGGACGGATGGACGGACGGACAGCGGAGGCTTAGTAATAGGGTTCCGTTGGTACCCTTTGGGTACAGTACCCTAAAAACTATCCAATTGTTTTCTGCAACCATTCGCTTTTACACCCTAAGCATGATTGAATGAAGGTGTGTCACTCATTGCCGCCTAGTTTAATGTATTTATGAACGAACGTGTATGCTGTCCGGTTCTGCTACCGCAGGCGTGTCACCCGGTCTAAAGACATCCGGAAACAGCGGGAACCATTAGCGAGATAGGTAGAGCACTGAGCACTGGGTTATTTATACATTGTGCACGAATAGTATGTTATGCATTGCATCAGACCGCTTCGCAGAAGTGGTGAATTTTCAGAAAATACCGGTGCCTTCAATAATATCTTCATGTTCGGTTGTGTATTCGCAAGAGTGAAATGAAATTGGAAAGAAGATAGTTCTGAAACAACTCAACTTGGTAGCCATAGATTTCATTTTTACCACATAGACAAAAAACAATATTTCCTAGAGTCTGTATTAATCGAGTTATGGTTTCTCGCAAAATCAATTCGGCAGAGTGTGAAAACACCTTGCAGGCATCGTGGAATGGGGACGAAAACTCAAAGCTTATTCTAGGTGTCGCATGAGCGACCTCACCTTATAAATGTCAAAACCGTCATTCTGGTCGAGTTTTATTTACGAGTTTTAAGAACGGCCCGTAAGCTATGCTCCCCATACAAACGTAGTTTACTAATCATTTGGAAACAGCTATTCCAATTAAATTGATATTTAATATCTAATATCAGGTAACAAATATCTGTGTCTGCATGCTTTTGTTTTTTTGAAAAATCCAAACCGAATGAAATGAATGCAAAAAGAAAATCTTCATACGAATTTTGTTTTCTCTGTGGTTTGACCCAGAATACATTTACCGAGAAAACAAAGGCATGCGGACACAGATATTTGTAGCCTAATATTAGATACCAAATATCAAGTAAGTTGGAACAGTTGTTTTCAAATCATTAGTAAACTACGTTTGTATGGGAGGCGAAATTTCCAGGTGCTTACGGGCCGACCTTAAGATGTAAGGTGTACTCCATGATTGTGATATTTTCTTTCCTACTAATTCATTAGAACAGAACAATAACGAGAAAATTGATTCATTTTAACTCCATAAGAGTAGGTTGAGTAAATCAAATTTTAAAATCTATTCTGTTTTAATTTGTATGGTTTCTGACAGATCTTTTAGGTGAGCTCGCTTAGACGCCAACTGTCGTGATAAATAAGCAGTTTTCTTCCCTATTGTTCCCTCTCGACCCTACCACCTAGTAGGGGAAGGGGACCCACAGTTTTACATGTGTTCCGAAACATGGAACAGCTCGCATTCGTCAATTTCATGCGTTCTCAATTCCCTGTCCCATTCATGGACCACTTTTTTTCTCTTTCTGAGATGGATAAATGAATTTCTTTACTAATGCGTGCTGTTCCATGGTTTGAAATCCATATAAAACTGTAGGTCCCCATTCCCCTACTAGTTGGTAACATTGGACGAAAATATGGTCAAATCGGCAATGAAAAATTGATCGCGTTATCCTTAAAGAGGTCTTGACGTAGCACCTAATTCCTTCGGGAATCCGGTGTGTTGGACTCATATCATGACTGTGGGTGTGGTATTAGCCATCCATTTCTAGTTACATAAATATTTTGATTTGATTTCGTAAGAAACTACAAACATATACTTTTACTTATGTGCTCTACGTTTGAAAACTAAACATTTTTATTATCATTCAGAATTCATGAAATTAATGTTTTTCTTCATTGCATTTCATCACACTTGCACGAATTTCACAAAGTTCGCTGCAGGTCGATGACTCCTCTGTTATATAGATATAACCACAGAATAAGTAATATATATCACAGTATAGAGCAAGCGAGAGTTTGCCGGGAGGGGCGATGGCGCCGCCATAGAAGCCTGCAGTAAATTGTAGGAAGCTTTATTTATAGCCCGTATATGCCTTCGAAAGCGCGCTCAACCCTCAAAAAATTCTGTTCTAGTCTCCGACATTGCGACAGTGTGGCACGTCAGAATATTTCGGAATGACTCTACCTGCAGGTCTGGTTCGAACAGTTTCCGAAATTGTCGGGACTGCGCGAAGATTGGGCATCATCCCAAAATTTGCCACCGTTTTCTTGAAATCTGAATTTATTGGGATTATAATTGATATATTTTGTAGTGAGGATGAATCTTTTATGCTGGATGGGTTCAGGCATCTAAATAGAATGCATTTGGGCCAACTGCATTTCTTCCCGTGCATGTCGTAAGGGATTCGTCGTTCGCGGTTCGGATTCCACGCATGACTGTAGTTGGGGAACTGCAGTTATACGTGGAATCCGGAAGGGGTTCCTTACTTTCTAGGTGGTAAGGTTAATCACGCCCGGAAATGGATCATATATTTAATATTCTCTTGATTTTTTTCATGCAAACTGACTTTTGAGCTCCACATTATCATTTGGTAGCTAAATGGGTATTCACACAAAAAAAAATTCACCGGCTGGCGTTACAAATATCTCTCTGAAGAACCCCCCTCATAACCTATGTAAATATGAGCTATGTAGCTAACTGACTGACTGGTTTCTGGGCGAATGGGGGGTGATATTACGCATTATAGAGATTGAAGTCTATTAGCAATATTAATAGATTTTTTCGACACACCAATCCATATCCATCGTTTGCTGTCATACTTTCTCTAAACGAATGGCTGACTATAAACGATTTGCAGAAATGCAATAGGTTTTTTGTTACTTATATTTGTTTGTATTCCAAATTTTCCGATGATGAATGGGCTTATTTTTGGGAGAAACATTGGGTGCATGAAAAGGCTCCTGTCAACCTAGTAAGGCGATCGTTGCGTATAGGTACGCGGATCTCTAGTCATAATCCGGAAAAGAAAATTGATGGGAAAAATAAATGTATTTTCTTCATATTATGTTTGCCTACTAACAACATACGAATATATCAAGATACTCGCGTGGGTAATTTTGGAAACCTTAAGAAAAAAAACATAACGATTTATTTATTATTAGAGCGTGTAATGTTAAAAAAATAAATTATTTATTTTTATGCAAGTTTTCTGAGGGATGTCAGAAGGACTTTGTGAGCGGGGCCGGTCCCCAAGATGGGTACTAATTCTGTCCAACCAAATCAAAAAAAGATAAATTTAATTAATGCACCATGTATTATGAATGATTAAATATAAACAAACAGAAACAATGACGAGCATAAACACAAAAATATACAAGTAGGTAGAGAAATAGAGTAGGTTCCTAATTGGGCCCCCTAATACGAACGCCGACACTGAGAAGTGTTACGTGCACTGACTCTAAAGCCGGCAAAAACAAGGTTTGGTACGGTACCTAGTGGTGATGATGTCTGGAGCACGTGGTTGGACGGCGAATGGCCCCTGCCCCCGCGCGGCGACGTTCGAGCGGCTGGGTCCCCTCAGCTGTGGATGCACCACACCACAGGGCGAGTTGATGGAGGACCCCACTCGGACTCAGTGGTGACGGAGCGCCTGGAGCACGTGGTCGGGCATCGAATGGCGCCTGCCCCCGCACGACGAACCTCGAACGGCTGAGGGTGGCTCCCGCGGTGGACGCACCGCACCACAGGGCGAGTCATTGGCGGAGCCCACTCCAAGGAGCACAGGGTGGGCGCCGAAGAGACGAAAGGCGCTGCTGCGGCCCACCGAGCCAGCCCGAATGCGGCGACGGCGAGACCCCGGGACGCGACTTGCGTCACTCGCGGCGGTCGGCGGGCGAACAACAAGATGGCTGCCATCATGGTCCTCTCCCATTGGCTCTGTAGGATCGCCTGACGTTCGCTAGGCGTGCGCGCATGAGGGGGACAGCATCCTAGAATTGCTGAGTGGTAGAAAGAGACGGTACTAATTTTCGTGGTTTGTTGTTTTGTTTCTAGAAGAATGTTGACGGTTGGTTCCTTGAAACGTGTATTTTTCCATTATGTAGATAACTATAAATGTCCATTGTGAGTATGCATAGGCACTGACATTGTTCTGACTACCGGAAGTGTAGTTCAATGATGATATGACATACAAATATTGATATTGCCTAAAAATGAAAATAATAAAGTAACGTATGTTAGATCTTTCAGAAAAGCAAACAAGTTGCTTTTCTTTTCGAGGCGCAATAAGTGCAATTTTATTGATTAAATAGTGGTAAAGTTGTTTCTGACGTGAGTCGTATGAGGTCGCTGCCGACTCTACAGCGTCGGTCCCAGTTCAGGCATGCATAATGGATGCTGAAGTAGACGCCGACGGGACAAGCCGAGCGTCACGCGGACAGGCCGACAACCATTTAATTATTGTGTCTGCCTCGTCTAAGGGCACTGTCGCACTGTTCGTCGTGTATAGACCTCTCTAATGCCGAGATTCTGTCAATTTTGACAAAAAATGTATGGAAGTAATGTCAACTTTGGCAGTCGGCAGATTTGACAGTCCTTAAGTCTTTAGACCATTCTTAGGAGATTCGTTACCCTCATTACCCGTCATTTGGGTTTACATTCTATGCATTCTCTTAATGTTTTACTAGGTTTTTGAAATTTTGGATTCTAAAATATATTGTCGAAATCTAAATCTGTATGTTTTTTTTAAAATACCTTTTAGATTGGTAAATATTGGCTTATAAACATTCGAAAAAAGTTGTCTTTTTTAAGTTCAATTTCGTAACATTTAAAAAAAATCTAAACATGAATGAAGCTTTCTCAAGCGATATATTTTTTTTAAATAAAATCTGACAACGTATGGGTAGGGAAATGTTAGGGCCCAAAAGACGATTTCGATTAATAGCAGTCGTCGTGCAAAATTGTGCCTTGGCCAATGGGCAAAGAATATATTTCTTATAATTCCCAAATCTTATATTTCATGTGATTTCACCACAGCCTTAAGTCTTCCCTTACCAAATTTGACATTACCTTAAAACATTATATGTCAAATTTGACATGCGAAAGGCTTGAGAATCGTTTTAAGAAACGAGAACTGTTTTTGATTCTCAGCATTTTGAACACCTATGACTTGTTTGCGTTTGATTTTATTGTGAACATTAAATATTATTAATTAATCTTATATTGGAAAATTAAAGAAGCTTGCTAAGTGGTTACCGAATATAGAATACTAGCTGCGGTACCCGGCTCCGCTCGGGTCCATGTCCTTTTGGACTGATGTCGAGCTGAATTATTTCCTAGATGAAAAGTAGGTAGCCCAAAAGGCGGTCAATAAATATGTTATTTATCTGCTACTTTTTAATCATAACGGGTGGAGCCGATATGCATTAATTAAATAAGAAATATTCTAACGTTCCCATTTATAATACATAGCTGAGGTACCCGGCTCCGCTCGGGTCAATGTCGTTTTGGACTGATATCGGGCTGAAACCCAAAGGGCTGGCCCAAAAGGCTAGTTGAACTACTTTACTAACAGAAGATTAAACAATGTATCTAACAAAAAAAAAAAACTGGATCAAAATCCGTTGAGCCGATGTGGCATGATTGAATAAGAAAACATCCAAATACTGCCATTTATAAATTCAGTGGAAGAAATGTACTTGAATATATTGCAAAATATTGGGGCCAATTACTAAATTGTTTTTTAAAAGCATTTGCCGCCGCGCTGGGGCGATCCTGCACTGGCACTACTACACACTGCCATGGACGGAAAACATGGACATTTTTTATTGCCGGTTCGACCATCCATCATTCAGTGCGATGGTACGTAACAACTCGAGCGGGATTCACCCTACAACCTAGGTAGTAAGAAAGGGGAGCTATTTTTTACGTGGAATCCGTACCACAACCAGCATTAACATCGAAAACGGCCACCCATCCAAACCCCGACCGCGCCCATAGGTCCTGTACGTAGATGCAATCCACATATTAATCGAGTGAGTAGTTCGTAAGTTATGAGCATTTAATCGCAACAGTCACCCCTCTCGTGATCTAGAGTGATGTACTCTGCCAAATTTCGCATGCAGGAGCAGTCCACTTATTGTTTTGTTATAAATATGTAACCCTCTCTTCTCACTCCTCTGGTAAGTTAGCGTGATGCCTATACGGCTAGACTCAGATACAAACCTCATCTAAATTGGGTAATTGGTTCTCATGTTATAAGCATTTCATACTACTGGTCCCCTCTCTGGTAATTTAGCGTGATGCTTAGTAGCCCTAAAATTGCGGAAATAAATCGAGCTATACGGAGGTACAATTATCAGCTAAGTATCTGCTTGGCTCCCTGGACTCGATACAGCGTCGTGCCGAGCGTCTTGTCGACGATCCCAAGGTATCCCTAAATTTAGAGACCCTTCAACTCCGAAGGGATGTAGGTTCTCTCGATGTATTCTATCGTCTTTATCATGGAGAGTGCCCTTCGGAGCTGCACAACGCTGTCCCTCCGTCCCATTTCTACCACCGCACAACGCGGAACAGGCAGGGTATGCACCCATTCACTGTCGACATTCCCAAAATAAGAACCCACCGATCCTCTATATATTTTTTCTATAGGGTCGGTAATCTATGGAATCGACTCCATACCGATATATTTCCCCCAAAGTCCCCCGGGGTCGTTCAAACATGGGGTGAAGGAGCACCTGGCCGGCCGGCATGGTTTTCGTATCCCCCGTTGAAAGTTCAAAATACCGCGCTTGGCTTAGTACTAATCTAACAAACAAAAAATAAGAAACCGTTCAACTGAAACCGTAATATCTTAACAATACGCCTTTAAACAATCAACCTTAAAAGCCTAAACTAATGTGTGTAGCTAGGACACGGCTAATTGCTAAGTTAGCATACCGCGCGGGTTGGTAGAAACAATACAAACAATTTACGTAAAAAACCTCATACTAATCCGTGTACCACACGACCACGGAGCGATGATCTCTGCAACCGCGTCTATCGTTAGCAATCGCGGGAAGCCGACAGGCGAGGGGCGCGGGCAGCATTGCCGATCGCTTGAAGCAATCGGGGACTTTGGATTTCATCTTCTCCCGAAAGTTGTTCGGACGGCCGTCGACTGCACGAACTTTTATTTTGCTCATTCGAATTGAAAATTTCGTTCCTATTCCGGATTTTTACGGAATTCCGGGAATCCTAAGAACGTTTTTGGGCAATTGTGGTAATCGGCAGCGCTGGTAGCCGCTTCGCGCGCTCGCGCGTGGTACCTTCGGCTCTTCTCGGCAATACTCGGTCCTCGTCGGGTGGCCACCGCCGCCGTCTCGGCCCTCGCCGCGCTATCATTTCGTATCTGACTATTTTTCTTTTTGCACGGCTCCTAAGGGTCGTTACGTGATGTTCAATAGCTTAAAGCCTTCCTTAAGAATTAGACTATCGAATGTAAAAATATGTTTTCAAACCTGACTGGTAGTTCCAGAGATTAGGGCGTTCAAACAAAAAAACAAACAAACTCTTCAGCTTTATTATATTAGTACTAGCTGCGGTACCCGGCTCCGCTCGGGTTAGTGTCGGCTAAATTATCTCATGTATAAAAAGTAGCCCACATGACTGATCCAAAATAGGGTCAAACTGGTCCAGGACAATGTATCCATGTACCAAATTAAATCAAGATCGTTCGAGCCGAAATAGCATGATGTAATGAGAAACATCCAATAATTCCCATTTAGAGCTTCGTTGACGTTTGGTGGCTATTTAAAAAAAAAACATTTGCCGCCACAACCTTTCTGCACTTTCACTGCTACATTGCCTACCTAGTAAGTAACGTGTAGGTAAGTTCACCACAGCCAGCCTCAACATCGAAAACAGTAACCCATCTCGAACCTGACTGCTCCCAGAGATGCTATACATTGACAAAATACGCACACCCTTCTGGTAATGAAGCGTTATATTATGTAGCCTATAAGTTTTTAGTAGAATCAGGCTAGACGTAGATACAATCCACGTCTAAATCGAGTTATTGGTTCTCAAGGATTTTATTCTATTGGTCGCACCTCCGGCGATTTAGCGTGATGCCAAGTAGTGCTAAAGTTGCGGGAAATACCAAGCCGTACTTCGGTACAGTTAGTAAAAGTAAGCGCTGCCCCCGCGCCGCATGCACCCATTCCCAGCCGACACTTAAAAATAAATACCATCCGATCCTTTTGATCCTTTATTTATAGGGTCGCTAAACTATGGAATCGACTCCATACCGATTTATTTCCCCCAAAGTCCCCCGGGGTCGTTGAAACATGGGGTGAAAGAGCACCTGGCCGGCCGGCATGGTTTCCCCCGTGAAAGTTCGAAATGCCGCGCTTGGCTTAGTACCTACTAATCTACCAAACAAAAATTAAGAAACCATTTAACTGAAACCGTAATATCCTAACAATACGCGTTTAAACAATCAACCTAAAAAGCCCAAACAAATGCGTGTAGCTAGGAACGGCTGTCGCTAAGTTAGCATACCGCGCGGGTTGGTAAAAAGAATACAAAGAATTTACGTAAAAAATCTCATACTAATCCGTGTACCACGTGTGTGTCTTGACTGAGGCGGCTCGGGAACCGCGGCCGGCGAGACGTTCGTCGCCAGCGTTTAGTTATTCTGTGCCAGCGTCGCCGATCGCTCCCCGATTCCCCGAATCACGGGAAATTTGAGGTATTGCGGGGAAAATGGTGGGGAATGCAAGCGTTGGGAAATTTGCGGGGAATTGGCCAATCCGTGGGGAATTTAGTTTTTTTGCCTTTATATTTACCATTTTTTCTTTGCTCATTCGAAAAATATATCGAACATTAAAGCAATCGGGGCAACTTTGGATTTATCTTCTCCCGAAAGTTGTTCGGACGGCCGTCGACTGCACGACCTTTTTTTTGGTCATTCGAAATTTTCGATGAAAATTTGGTTCCTATTCCGGATTCTTACGGAATTCCGGGAATCCTAAGAACGTTTTTGGGGAATTGGAGGAGTGGTTATCGGCAACGCTGTTTGCCGTTTCGCGCGCTCGCGCGTAGGTACATTCGGCTCGACTCGGCAATACTCGGTCCTCGTCGGGTGGCCACCGCCGTCACGGTCCTCGCCGCGCTATTATTTCGTTTTAGCTCCGCGCCCTCTGACTATTTTTCTTTTTGTTCGGCTCCTAAGGGTCGTTACGTGATGTTCAATAGCTTAAAGCCTTCCTTAAGAATTAGGCTATCGAATTTAATAATATTTTTTCAAACCTGACTGGTAGTTCCAGAGATTAGAGCGTTCAAACAAAAAAACAAACAAACAAACTCTTCAGCTTTATTATATTATTATTATTAAATTATTAATTATTAATTATTAATTATTAATTATTATATTATTATTATATTATATATTATATATATTATATTATATTATATATTATATTATATTATAGTATAGTATATAGTATAGTATATAGTATATAGTATATAGTATAGATATAGATAGTGCAATAAAGCTAATAGGACAGCAGATACTGCGGCGTGTCCTGCTTTTCATCTAAGGTCCTGCTCTAATAGTCAGCCTTGTTCAGGTGAGCATGGAGAAATCGTGGCCCCCAAACCGGAACATTCTCCTTTTAGTAACCTGAATGTGATCTGACTTGTTTGATAATTGGATGCGCCAATAGCTGAAGGATGAGATAATACCACTTTAATATTAAAGTATGTAGGGACTTTACGTTAGTAAAAAAAAAAAATAACGTATGGGTACAAATAACACAAGCAATTTAAGGGTTACCCGGGTTTTCCGCGCAGGTGCCTCTGGAATCTGAGGATCAAACTTTGGCCTCTACCATTTTAGAGCTAAAATAACTTTATTTGTTTCACGTCAGTAAGCATGTACAGAAGGAAACAAGTTAAGACAACTTAATTTTGGAATATATGCCTTCTTCACACTCCCCAATTCAATTTAATTTTCAAGTCAATTTCCCAGTCTTGTGGCCGCAAAAATATTTACTCTTCCAATCTTTTTTAAAAATCGGAGACTAGCACCGTTAAATAACCCGTCTATGCCCCTTAAATCGCACTAGGCGGTAAGCACGCCGTCCCCATGGTTTATGGCAGCAACTTTTGTATACATCTTTCTCATAGCCTAATACATAACGATAACTTTGGCCGTTTTCGATAAATTCGTTTTGAAAGACTGGCGTTTCCGACAGTGTGAAAGGACCGCCGTTCAGCCCGGCCATTACCTGCGACGAAATGAACTGGTGGTGCATATTTAACGAGGTCGCTGAAGGGAACACTTACCCGAGACATGTCTCACCGCGGTTACATCTGTACAGTTTGGAGATAAGGGTAAAAGCAGGGTAAACTGTTAAACTTATTCAGCGAGTAAGTCCTTCCTTCATTGAATCGAGCATGTGGATTGCTTTTTACTGGATTAAACATTCACTTGTTTTTTTAACCTTTAGCGCACAGCACAGGGGTATAATAATAAATTCTTTGCCTAAAGGCCAGTCACACCCATTTTTTATCTGAAATATATTTTTCAAATTCTACACTCAGCTTACACTAACTTGAAACGCAGCCCTATAATAACTAGTGGCTCTCTGAGCTGTAGACCTCGCGAGTCTGTCCTTTTGAACATTTAACATTTTTGAGCACTTTTCAAAATTGGGATTTAAAAAAAACTGGTTTTTTAAAAAAAGACTATTTTATTATAGAATCTGCTCACAAAATTTCAAGAGAAATGCGACCTGTAGAGGAGAACAGCCGGATATAAGACAGTATTTTTGCCCAATCTGAAACGGAGACCCTACGTTTGATTTCCCCTCTTCGTTCTGTAAATTAACCTGATAAATTACATTGGCAAAAACTGCAATGAGTTGTGTTGGAGCGTAGTTTCATATCCTCCTCTTGCGGAGGGGCTGAACGACTATATGATAGATATACCATGTCAAGGAAAGACGGGGATTTCCAGATCATTGCTGAACGGTTGTTTTAGGTTTTTGGATTACTGATATTTTCTCTTTGTTACAAATCATTCTTGGGTAGATTCTTTGACTTTTTTTATGCAACCTGGCGTTAGTGGACGGCTAATACCATTAAACGACCGTTAAGATATTAGCTTAATACACCGCATTCCCGAAGGAATTAGGTGCCATGCCAGCAGCTTACCTTTATGAGCACGGCTACATTGAACTGGACAGAAAACACGGACAATTTTTCATTGCCGCTTCAACCATGCAATGCCACCAACCCGGGCGGGTTTAACCTGTAGGGGAAGGGGATCTACAGGCTTACAAGGGTTCCGAACTATGAAACAGCTCGCATTCATAACGAAAAACACTAATCCAACTCAGAAAGATAAATAAAATGATGCACGAGGATTTTAACCAGACCTTTCGCATGAAATGCAAGTCCTCTAGGCCTTAGACCACGAGCTGTACAAAGTGTGACGGAATCCTATTTATCTTCCACTGCTCAGCTTTGCCCGTTTGCTTTCCAGGCTGTACCAGGTGCGCGTGGGGCTGCGCGTGTCACCGAAAGTGCCTGTCCAGATCGAGGCGTCCGTCGCCAGCAGCAACAACAACGCATCGCGCTCCGGCCGCTTCCACGCCATGGCGACCCTCGTGGGCGGCGGGCTGGCCGCGTCCAGAGCATTCCAGATCATGTACCGAAACGAGGAGGTCACCCTCCGCGACATCATACACTTTAGGGCGCACCTGCTGGGTAAGTGTAGTTCCAGCCGAGATGACCCTCGAGGGTGGCGTTCAGAACCTTACAAATTATGTACCGCAACGAGGAGGACACCCTCCGCGACATCATACACTTTAGGGCGCACCTGCTGGATGAGTGTTGCTCTAGCCGAGCTGACCCTCGATGGTGGCGGGTTGGCCGCGTCCAGAGCCTTCCAGATCGTGTACCGCAACGAGGAGGTCACCCTCCGCGACATCATACACTTTAGGGCGCACCTGCTGGATGAGTGTTGCTCTAGCCGAGCTGACCCTCGAGGGTGGCGGGTTGGCCGCGTCCAGAGCCTTCCAGATCGTGTACCGCAACGAGGAGGTCACCCTCCGCGACATCATACACTTTAGGGCGCACCTGCTAGGTGAGAGTTGCTCCAGCCGAGTTGACCCTCGAGGGTGGCGGGTTGGCCGCGTCCAGAGCCTTCCAGATCGTGTACCGCAACTAGGAGGTCACCCTCCGCGACATCATACACTTTAGGGCGCACCTGCTGGGTGAGTGTTGCCGATATGACCCTCGAGGGGGGCGTTCAGAATCTTTCAAATAATAATAATAAAATTATTGATTGGACACCTTTCGAAATTGTTACAAAAGGCGGGCTTAATGCCCTAGGGCATTCACTACCTACCAACCTTTGTGATGTAGAGGTACGTGGCGGTAGACAGAAAGAATTGAGCATTTTAATGATAAGAAATACATAAATCACTGTTTATATAAATAGGATTAAACTTTATGTAACATATAAACATACATAAATATTCAAATATAGATAAACAGAGTGCACCTAAAGTATACAAATAAATATAATAATATACATATATACAAATTTGCAAGAGATAAATGTGTCTCAGGAGTAAAAGTCATTGGAAAGAAAACAAAATGTTCAAGTTTTAATAAAATAAATTAATAGTTTACGTTTTCTTTGATCTAAGTAAAATTATGCATGTGGATAACGTTCTACTTTAAGGTGACCCATCCCGCTCAACTCCCCATTCAAACGGGGAAAGAAGATCACGCACATATTACTTGTCAGAGATCCCTAATTTTTCTCAAAATAGCTTTATTTGATCAAACTAGATGTCTGATGACCGTTGGTATTGTAAAATTGTGTTTGGTTTCTAAGTTATAAGGTCCGAAAGTTCGCGCGTTTTATACAATAACTTTGGAGGTAGATTACGCAATGATAAAGTAAGAACATCTTAAAAAGATTAGTCATCAGACATAGCTTATTTAATCAAGATTTATAATCTATTTGGTTTTTGGTAGATTTTTGACTACAGCGGTCGTGGTTTACTTTTAGCTATAAGTCGTTTTGTAATTAAAATTTTCGTAAATCTTACCAAATCATAGACTATGCGCATTGTCTTTTTTGTGGACATGTTGCATCTTCCTCATCACGGAGCCTGTCTTTTTCTTTGAAACAGAGAAGGTCCCAGAGCGCAACAGCACGGTTTTGTACCGTGCCCGCGATTGAGTTAGTCCCGCCGGGTTGGGCCACCTTAATGCACTGGCTATTGAACCATCAACCAAAATATATTTTTGTCACTTTAGAAATGTTGTGGCATTCTAATTATTCGTATTTTCTTGGATCCTTGTCAAATATACGATTGCACATGTCGTTGCAGTGGACAGCAGAAACCTGAAGGAGTCCCTGGAGCGAGCCGAGTGGAGTCTCGGCGTGGAGCTGTGGTGGGGCGACGGCTCCCAGTCCAGCACGCTAGCGCCGGTCGTCTGCCGCGTGCTCAAGCTGCACTTCCAGCCGGCGCAGGGCCTCCACTACCACCTGCCCGTCATCTTCGACTACTTCCACCTGTGCGCCGTCACCCTCACCATCCATGCCAGCCTGGTCGCGCTCCACCAGCCCTACATCAAGTATAACTCTCTTGATGGGTTTCGCAGCAGCCGCCCATTTTTTATGCGACCTGACATGAATGGCTAATACCACACAACTACCGTTATGATATTAACCGAATGCACCACATTCCCGAAGGTATTAGGTGCCATGCCAGGACCTTCTCTTTATGAGCACGGCTACATGTAATGCATTGAGGTGCATTTTCATTGCCGCTTCGACCATCTTTTCATCCCATACGACGACTTAGGAGGGGAAGGGGACCTACAGTTTTACATGGATTCCGAACCATGGAGCAGCTCGCATTCGTGACGAAATGAACTTATCGAACTCGGAAAGAGAAAGAAAGTGGTGCATGTCGAAATTGAACCCTGACCTCTGGTACGCTAGGCCAGTCTCCTGTCCAGCTCTGCCCCAAATTACCATATCATGCCTAGCGTAACGAGCAGGTCACCCTCCATGATACTATAACTGCAGTCACACTCACAGTACAGTCACAGTGCACACTGAGAAAACGCAACTGTTAAATGCAACCGTATAATTGTTATTTACAACCGAATAAATTGGTTTTTTTTTTATGTGACTGGACATGGATGGCTAATACCACAAGTTCTGTCATGGTATTAGCCCAACACACCACGTGGGAACTAGGTGCCATGCCAGGACCTTCCTTATATTGCACGGCTACATTGAACTGGATGGAAAACACGGACAATTTTCATTGCAGCTTCGACCATCGTTCATCCAATGCGATGGTACCAACCCGGGCGGGATAAACCCTACCACCTAGTAAGTAAGGAAGGGGACCTACAGCTTAACGTGGAATCCGAACCACGGCCAGCCTCTCTCAACGGTCGAATGGTCACCCATCCAAGACCAGACCGGACCCAGCGTTGCTTAACTTCGGAGAGCGATCGCCGAAGTGTCGCGCCACTGGGCCACTGAGGCTGACAAACTGGTTACGATACAGCTTACAGTATAATTTGCTAATAGGAACCTTGCTAACTCTGTTACGCTTAAAAAGTTAGTTTTAACAGAAATAATCGGTTGGTAGATATTAACAGAGTCTACAGTTTTAACAGGTAGATTAGCAGAGTGCATTGCAATTTTTTACAGTTTTTCAATAACCGTATCGACTCGGTTATTAATAGCAGAGATTTTTTGTTAATTTTAAACGAGTATTCGGTATGAAATAACCGTTTTGCCATTAGCAGAGTGACAATCGCGTTTTGCCAACGGTCCGTTTTCTAAGTGACGTTTACCTAATCATGTATCGCAAGGAGCAATCACCCTCCACAATTTCAAGGTCCGCAACGCAGGTAAAGCGATAAATCAATCGATATAGGTATAATCTTAAACACTGTGTTAGTAGCGGGCATTGACTACGGGAGGAGGGACTGTAGGATAATTCCAAATGATGGTTATAAAGTAGGTGGACAAATTGGTAGACGCAATACCCGCGAATGGTATGTTTTGCTGGTTCGGGTCCAGCCTTGCAGCAAATTCATGAAGTAGTCAGAGCTCTTTCTATATTAATGTGTCCTTGCTTCAAGGTCGATTATACGTATGACTTTCTTTGCAAAAAGCGCCATACATGCTTCGGACGTAAAAGTATATTACTTTAAATAAATTATCAATCCACTACGATTTTCTTTTTCATTTTCATGCTTTCAAAAGGAAAAGCATCATGCAGTATGTGCAAAGTTGGTGAGTAAGCATTTTATTCAACACACTCATCGCCTGTTTCGCAACGTTAACCTCCATTAACAAAGTGACGAAGCAAATCTTTTTACGTGCATGTGTACACCATTTCATTAAAAATCTTCGAATTTCATGTGGCACACCTATACGTAGAGTCAATCACAACAAGGTTTGCAGAAAGCGTGTGAATCACGAACAACCTAAGGTTACAGAAAACCACCAAAATCATGCATGCATACATTCCTTCACGCTGCTTTCCCAGAGGGGCAGGCAGGGAAAATAGAGCGCCATGCTGTACGATAACAGCACACCTCTTTCGCTTCATCTGCAGACATACATCTTTTCATACATGCTCTACGATTACGGGTGCTACGTACCAGACCTTTACGAAGAATTACATCGATTTGGTACGCTATTCTAGGCCGCCCGGGCACGACACTTCCGCTCACTCCTGCTCTGCAAATATGTTTAGTAATTTTTTCGTCATCCATTCGTTCCATATGTCCAAACCAAAATCACATGGGTAAAATATGTCGACCACGATTTTTTTAGTAATGAGAAAGCTATGAATCCAAAAAATCATCCGTTCAACTCATAGTGAGAAAAGTTACATATTTTAAGGCCCAGTACTAGCCAAATCGCAAAGTCAGACGAGGCACCCCAAGTTAACTAACTAAATCTGACGATTAGAAATGTCATTCTTACAATATATGATTCCTTGTCTAGGAGTCAACCTCTTTTCGTTAATGTATGTTTCCTTTTTCTATACAAAATACATTGCGGAAACGGTGTCCATTTCAGAACTTTTTTTTTAAATTATATATATTTTATATTTTAGAAATTTAAAAGCAAATAGAATTATTTGTTTATGCTGTTTTTGCCTATATTTAGAAATCACATTACTTTCAGATTTGTAATGTAAAAAATCGAGTTTTTTAATATTTTTATAATATTTATATTATAAAAATAATATATAATTTAATAAATATATATTTTTTTATAATTATTTAAATAAATCATGTAATAAAAAAAATATTAACAATCCATTATCAGTCTGGAGTTCAATTTGGACTTGCTGAGGCGATTCACTACATATTATTACATTTGTTTAAAGGTGCATTTGTATGACGCGAGAAGTTGGCTAATCCTAGCGCCTTAACGCAAAATCACGGTTGATTTCCAGCAACCCCCGGTCGAGCAAGCAGTGGGGGAAACTGAAGAGCTCTGGGGGCTTCCAGAGCGTAGGCGTGGGCGGCGGCGGCGGCGGAGGCCTCGAGGGGCTGCTGTTTGGTTCCGGGGCCAAGTGTGGCGGCAGCAACTCCAGCAAGATCGCGCATGCTCGGTGAGCTCCCATCACTGTTATCTAAAGACACATGCTTCCGATACCCTTTAGAGACTACAATTACCGTTGCGGAGAAGTGTACGACGACCTTTGCTGCATCCTTCAGGCATCGCTGGAGGGGTCTCAGAGCACTCTGGCCGTGTGCAGATTACACTACAACTGTCCACCGCTCACATCTCCATTAAGATATTTACCCACCTTCTCAATACCCTTCAAAGAGACTGTGGACGGCAAGGTGACCGTTGCAGAAAAAAATGCACCGGGATTTGCGGCATCCTTCAGGTTTCGCTGGAGGGGTCTCAGAGCACTCTGGCCGTGTGCAGATCACAGCCTCTACGACTTTCTACCGCTCACGTCGCCATTAAGATCCACCTACCTTCTCAATGCCCTTCTTCAAAGAGGCCGCGGTGACCGTTGCAGAAAAAAAGTGCCTCTCACTGACTCTACATTTTTCTATCGCCCATGGCGCCATTAAATCTTCTCAACGGTTACTTCGTTAGAAATACTGCAGTGGCCATTGTAGACAAGTTCACGCCGATGTTGACGGAACTGTTCTGGCCCTTAATGTAGATATCCTTAGGAAGACTGCTTCGACTATTCCAGGCAAGTGCACGCCGAGATTTGCGGCATCCTCCTGGGTTCCCTGGAGGGGCTGCAGAGCGCCCTGGCCGTGTGCGGGTCGGCCGGCGCCGCTCTCACGCCGGACACCGCCTCCTGCAACTCCATCGTGGGCGAGGTCGCACAACGCCTGAAGGACCTCAGCGATATCACCAAGGTGAGCAGGTGTTTTTTTTTATCTGTTCAAAATAGATCTCTTTATATTGGTACTGAAAATGTTGCCTGGATTCAGTTGATAAGTAACTGCAGGCTCCATATCAATGAGTTTCGATTGATCTTTCCGTCCTTCCATCCTCACTGCCCGGAACCCACGCAACTGAAAACATCTTTGATCTAGTCTTTAACATTATAGGGTTGTTTTCTAGATATTGCTTGCGCTACATTAAAACAAAAAAATGTCCAGATCTACATAACTACTTACGTAATCAGAACGTGTGCGAACAGGGGCTGAACCGGCGTAAAATATGAGAAAATATTTGAAGGAATTAAATCAATTCTGCACTAATCAGGAGTGGATGCCAAATAGTTTACCCAATAAGAGAACAGAAGGTATGACATAAACACTTTCGATTGGTTCAACATTGATCGAATTTCCTTTGCATATTTTCTCACATCTTACTCCAGTTACCCCCACAGCGATGACATCTCGACGAATTTCACAGTTTACTAGCAGATAGTATAACGTATGGTAATAACTTAGCGCTGATGGACGTACTAGAAGGGGTAGGTAGGTACCGAACTCACTAACCTGAAGCTGCGATATCCCGTATTCCACACCAGCGACCGAGACTGCAGCGGGTTGCTCCAGAGCTGTTCTCACACTCTTACACAGCAGAGTTCTTACAAGCACGGTCACACAATACACTCAATGTTAACAAATAATCGTTCCAAAAGAATTTCCAAAATAGTTCGTCTATTTCTTGCACTCCAAAACATTCGCGTCTCGTCTCCCGCGCGATTGTCTGCTAACTCGTCCCCCGAGCTCCTCCGCCGGTGCGTAAGCACGTTCGATCTACCTGCGACCAGCGAGCTCGTAGGAAATCAGTAAGGTATTTTTCCGGGAAAGGGAGATGCGCTAAGTGCTTCGTTATAATCATATTTCTTTGATCAGTGATTACAATAGTATATTCGCGGGCTAGTCCTATAACAGTGGGGTCGTGTGTGTGGCAGCGCGCGGATCAGGGCGAGGAGGAAGAGTGGGCGATGGGCGCGGCGCACGACATCGCGCGGCTCTGCGCGGAGGTGACGCTGCGCTGGCGCGCCTTCCTTCACCACACGTCCGACCGACCGCACGTGCATCACGCGCTCGCCGCGCGCCACCACGCGCTCCGGTAACCGCCTGCCCCCGCCCCCCAATATATCCCGACGGACTTCTTCGCACATCCCCTTATTTATTATAAGATCTCCATTTTCGTCATTCAAATAAGATCCTCTGTTTTCTATACAGGGTGCATCAATCAAACCAGTGATTCCTTGACTTATTTGGGCCTAAAATGGCCGGTACAGTTTTATCAGAAAATTTGTTTGCGCGCGCAAAATACTACGGTAGTGGGACCCGACCCGACGCTACGTTGCAACGTTGCCGCTCTGTGCGTCGTCGGTCAAAAAGTCACGCAAATTCTCATTTGAAATGGATTCTCAAAGAAACGAGTTCACAACCTGGTTTGCACCAACAGAGGCAGAGGAGACGACGGACGTCATTCCTAGGATATGGACATTAAGAATGTTCGCATCCACTATAGACAAAATCATTTAAAATCTTAACTATATAATTGAAGGATCAATGATTCAAAGGGATGATCAAATTTGTAAAACCCGTAGAAAGTAAGCGTCTTTAATGTAACCGGCATTATCGGTTACCGTTATTTGACAATAATAATAATAATAAATCTTTGTTTCACTGATTAAGCAAGTTCAGTACATGTACAGGAATAATTAACAGAACAGCAGTATTCAGATAATGTAAGTATCAAAGTAGGTATCGTGTTCATTTAAGAATGTTTTTGCTTAATACTATAACACTATATGACAAACATCACATCATATCTTATTTCCAAACGAACTAAGCTCCATCCCAGGAGGTTAGCTGTCAACTGCTGGGTAACCTAGCAGTATATCAGTGCCGAAAATAGAATAGCATTCGTGGCAATGAGCAACCTGAAGGCTTGCGGTGAACAAAAACATTACAAAAAAGAAGAAATACTTCGGTGGTGTTAAGCTCGCGCAACAAACAAGATGGCACATATATATCTAATCGTTCTGTGCCCAGAAATGGTGAAACGTGGTCATCATATCACTGTGCAGAACGGAATCCCGAGGCTATGTTTATTGAAGTTTTTTTTTATTGTTATAACCACAGAACACATACAAATACACATAAGAAACAGATACATATGAAAAAATAATAACATGACAATGACAATTCTACTTAACCCTAATCAACAGTAATAATAAATAAAAAAGTTCTTTATAGTCAGCTGAAGCTAGTATGGTCCCTAAGACACTCGCATTACCCCTTTGGATCTCTAGGCTAATGCGGCGAATAAAGAAAGCTATGTTTAATATTCGGATGCTAATTTCAGCATCAAGCGCTTCTCGGAGTGTTTCTTCGTGCTGGACAACCCGCAGCACTCTCTGACGGGATGCTACGACTCCAACTACCAGTCGTACCAGAGCGTGGGCGAGGCGGCGCGCCGCTCGCGCTACCTCGCGCTGCTGCCGCCGCTGCCCGTGCACTGCATCGCCGTCGACGGTGACCCCCACATCATGCCGATCATATTCGAAGATAGGTATGTATGTATGATCATTATAAAATGCTTGGATGGCGATTCATAACTTCGTACAGAGCCCGTAGTCCCAGCTTTCACCAAAATTGGCGTTTACGGCAAACCGATCGACTGGTGTTTTCCGGAAAAACAACAAACTCCATACAAGTTTTACTAGATATTCTGTGGTTTTACTTCTTCAAGCTGTCAAAGTCAAACTCGGACTTCCGATTTGTATTAAAACGCGGAGTCGGCGTAAACAACAACGTTGACATATTTCCGGCAACGGTGAGTAAGCTGTCAAATCAAACTCGGACTCGCAAATGTTAGTTCGCTTAACGCCCACTGGGAAAATGCGCACTCATCAATTTCTCCATACATTTGAAAACGCCAGTCGATCGGTTTGCCGTAAACGCCAATTTAGGTGACAGCTGGGACTACGGGTTCTGGTCCCTACACTTATGTATGGAAGCGAGACATGGGCAATTTTTATGAAAAATCGGTACGGTATGGTAGAAGGGGAACTAATGTAGAATAAATGCAGTAGAAATGCGTTCCTTAAGGAAAGTTTACAAAATTAATCTAACGGACAAATTATGAAACGACTGGGTTGGAGAGCGGTGTCAATTGAAAAATTATGTTGTGACTAGAATCGAGAAAGTAGTGATGAGATGGCTTGAACGTATGGAACGAATGGATGCCGAAAAAATTACGGAACATATTTACAGAGCAGATGTGAGCTCAAGTGTCGTACCCGGATGGCCTAGGAGAACATACCGCAACCAAATCGATGTAATTCTTCGTAAGGGTCTAGTACGTAGCACCCGTAATCCTAGAGCATAAAAGAGGGGTGGCTGTGATCGTACCGTATGGCGCTCTATCATCTCTGTCTACCCCTCCGGGAAAGCAGCGTGAAAGTATGTATGCATATTGATCTGATCTATGTATTACTCTATAATAATTTCTGATTTCAATCTAGCTAGTTGCTAAATAGCACTGGTTCGCCCAATCCATACATACCCTAAATCCCGAATAAGTTGCGCGGCTTACTTGAATTGACCCTTCCTACAATTCGTCTTTAATCTTAATTCTGTGTGTGCTCTGGATATAAAATATTCAACAGGTCTCAATACCCACTCAACAGAGGGCGGTGTTGCAGGTATTGCGCAAACTTGGGCAAACCTGTTTTATTTTACTTTCAGATATCAAGAAACTGCAGAATTCGCTCGTCGTAGATCATTTTTGAATTCCAACTCAAACAAATCCGGAAGTGGTGAGCAAATCAAATGTTATTCATGTTTTTTTATTGCACAGAAACATGAAATAATATTACAAAGTTCTTAAAACAAAAAACTGCCAAACTGAGTAGCAGCACCTACTGACATCACTGATGTACTTACAACTTCTTAAAATATTTCATTCCATTAACCATTATTTCAGATCCGTTTCTCTGCAGTGAGCCTATCAATGACGACTGTGCTTGTAGCATCAGTTCCATGATGGATTCCAGAAGACCATCATCCGAAGCATCAAGAATCTCCCTTACCCTTCCAAAAATGATTATGGATGTTCTTGAACCTAAGTATAATCCTCAGAAGAACATGGTTCAAGCTACTCTTACACTCGCCCCACAGAAATCGCTGAACGGCTCCCCAAAGAGGACTATTGTCAAACAAAACGTCATCGAGTTATACAAACCCCATAATAAACAATTAGAACTAACAGGTCGAAACAGATACATCGTACAAAATAATCAAATCAGTGAAATTCAAATGCCCCCCAATTTGGTGTTCTCGTCCTGCTCCATCCAGCAAGGGCAGCAGTTGTCGCGATACTCGGCCTCAACCCTGCTGGACATAGAAAGCAACCGAAGCGTGGACAGCCATGCGACGCGCAACGGCAAGAACTTACTCGATCAAAACCAACCGGTGCCTAAGCAACAAACCGTAGTTAACAGTGGAGTAAGTACTCTCCCAGCCCGACACAGCAAATCACTGGATCAGCTGCGCGTGTCCCAAATGACACCGCTGAGCATTCAGCAGCCACCTATCTCCAAGAGTAACAAGAGCACCTCCAACACATCCGTAAACAAAGGCGCCAATGCCACCAGGCCCTGTGTTCCGCCGCACCAGCCCAAACCGACAACGTTACCCCGCAGTGTCACTAGTGCCGCCGCTTATCCAAACAATCCCAGAACTATGCCCAAGGGAGAAGACTATCGACGAAACATTAATGAATTTCGTGAAAAGTATAAAAATCCGTGCAGTGTAAACTTAAACTCGAGGAACCTTAACAGTGATTTACTTGATAATTTAGGTTATAAGTACGATGGAATGATGAGTAATCCTAATCAGATGTACGGATTCACTTACGGTGATCAGGGTAATGCGCCAGTAAATAGTTTCGTTCCGAACCCGCTAGAATTTCAAAGAGGCCACAATGTAAATTTGCCCCGTCCCATGTTGCCTCCGCGTAATTCTTATCCCCCTGTTAGTGGGAAGACCCAAGCGACTGATCAGAATAATGTAGTGACGAATAAACACGTTCATAGATCTAACTCTACTCATGTTTTTCATCAAGATAGTCGGCAGCGAGACTTTGAAATGACAAGAAGTCAGTTAAGGCGCGAGCTAAATCATTATCTACAAAAGGGTGACTGGAGCTACGATACTAGCACCGGAAACCTTATCCAGAACTTCCAAAAGAAGTCCAGTAAGAGCAGCGATGACAGCGGATTTGTGATGAATCTCGACCGTAGCAGTGACGGAACGTCAAAGTCGACTTACTCAAAAACGCCACCATCCACTCCACACTCAAGCGTTCCCCCAGGAAAACATAAAAAGACGAGATTGAAAGAAAGCAAACTTCACCATAGTGCAAAAGATTTATCGAGACTGAATTCTAGTAAGGACTCGTTGAGCAGTCACCAATCTAATAGATCAAGAGATAGCAAGTCTGACCGGCATACACCGAAATCGGAACGAAGTACGCCTAAATCCGAGCAAAGTACGCCTAAGTCGGGAAAAGTGACGCCAAAGTCTGGGCGAGCTACTCCGAAATCTCGATCCGCGACTCCAAAATCTGATAAAACAGGGTCAAAACCTGAGAAACGTTCTAAACATAAAGCATCTGAAAAAATGAGTCAGCTGATGTCCGAAGCAGCTTCGTCATCCAGTAACGAAAGCATACCGTTTGCGCTGAGAAGATTGGAATCTTCAGCCAGCGTGCCGTATAGATTAGACCATGGGCCCGAAACTCTTCGACACTGTAGAAGCGCTGCGTCCGTTTTAGACGAGTCCAATGTTAATAATCGCTTTGGTTCTGAATCCCTTCCTAATCTTGCTCCCCCGCCAGCGTTTGAATCTCCTCCTTTGGATATAACTGATAAAGATTTTAAAATATTGCCCCCCGAAACATTCAAAAATAAGGATGAGAAGTTGATCAGAAGTAATTCTACTTCCAGTCTAAGCGAGCAGAGTGGATGGGTTTCAAGTGGACGCAGTTCTGGGCCATCATCCCCGGATAATGCCAGTTGCCATCTGAAACCAAATTACAATACGTATCCCGACACATGCTCATCAAGGACAATGTATCAACAATTTGATAAGGCGACTGGGTCCCAGAAGCGAGATAGTGAAAAGATAAGTGACTTTAAGCGAACAGTACTTAATGGTGAACAGCTTCGCGAACGTCTCCTGAAATTGGCCATTAAAGTTGCACACGGCCACGCTTCCGATAGTGTTGAATGCTGTGACAAAATGGTGTGCGAGGAATGCACAATTTGTAGTGATTCTATATGCACCGACAGCCAATGCGAGTACAACACGATTCTACCCAATAATGGCCTAGACAACGGTTGCAGCAGTCAGCACTGTTCAGCTAGTTGCTTTCAGCAATACGACAGTGCTAGCAAAGGAAAGCCAACTCTTAATCAACGTCACAACTCTTTTAGTGGTGTCCAAAATAAAACTAACGAGCACTGTTCGAATGATTTTGCTGATGTTACAGTTAAAAAATCTCAAACCATCGGCGATAATTTACATCCATACATTAGAAAGGAGATTCCATCTCAAATTTCTCAAGTCCCCGCAAAATCCAGTTCACTTAATAAAACGAAAATCAAAGAAAGGATTGAGTACACAGAAAAATTGATCGCGGCTGAAATCAGAAGTTTAACTGTTGATCGAAATTGCAAATCTCATAACAAGAAAACCGACGCCGTATCGGCAGTGCAAAGATACAACAACAAATGCAAAAGCGAAGTAGACTTGGCTCGCTATGGCGAAAATGAATACGAACATCTAAAGCTTCCTCCTCCGCAGCAGTTCAGAGATGGCCCTCCTCCTCCAGATGCATTTAAAGTAAGTATATTAACGCAGTTTCTGCTTATTGAATAATAAGGAAGCATCCTCAATGTTTTGCTGAAACCCATAAACATATTTTATTTTCCCAGGATCCACCATCAAAATCACCAAAACTTTCACGAGCAAGTAGCAAATCGTCGACACCGTCTCGAACACCTCAGCACAAAGTGTTTACTCCACCGGGGCCTCTTCAGCTTGATAATCCTCTTTATCATGTTTGTGAAGGTCAGCGGCACAATTTTTTTGGGGTCTTAAAACTATTATTAATTAAAAATGTTTTATTGATCAAAAAATAAAGCCATAAAATACAGATACTTAATAATTTTGTATGCAATATGTTATATAGATTGACCCATAACCATGTATGTATACACCCTGCTCCCTAAACTAGCCCACAGGCTGTACTATAGGGAGCAGTGGGTTTTGTAATATTTATATATTGTTAATCAAATTTAGGGCCGATTTTTCAATCCTCAGATAGTACTTATCGCACTGATAGTACAAATTCATGTTTGTCAAAAGACGGATGTCATTGCCGGAGAATTATATCTTCTATCACAAATATCTAACTATAATTTTACTAATAAACATATGGACTTACTATATCGGAATAAATCCGTCGAATAGTTATCTGGCCGACTGGCATTTCTGGAACTGTTACATATTGATAGAAAAAACTTATTAAAAACTATTATAAGAAAGTATCTTTAATGTTATCCAGACGTGAACAGTTTAAGGCGTCTTACCCATACGTGGTTAAATGTCCTTTCATTTTATCAGGACTTATCGAGCCATACTTATGCCTTTTTAGTTTTCCGAATGTTATCATTATTTTAACACGAGTTTAAACTACTGAGTCTTACAGGTATTCTAGAAAGAAGAAAATTAAGGCCACATCAGTCAGCCCAAGGCTCCTCCGGACCCACTGGGGCCAGCACACTTAACAAGAGTCAGAGCACTGGGGAACTTGCCTCGAGAAACGAAAATGGAGAAGGTAAGGGTATTTTTTAATAAGATCAAATGTTCTCATTCTTCACTTATTAATGGTCTTTTGAGATATTTAAGTGACCTACAGAGGCGGCCAGGCCATCAGTTCATTCATAGTCATAGTCCAGTCAGTCGAATAGCCATCAGTCAAAACTGATAAAAATACGTTCTGCTATAAATATGGCAGTTATTGTATGCATCGAAATGTTTCCTTTGCTTAAACAGAGCAACGCGAGAACAATCTCGTGAGTATCTTCGGCCTAGCGGAGTCGGAGCGTCTGTTCGTGAAGTGTCGCGAGGAGTTCCGGCAGAGCGTGAAATACCCGGGCGCGCTCTATTCGGACTTTCCGCCGGTGGACAGCTCTCTGCCTTACTTCCACATCAGCGACGAATATCGAATGTTCAACCCTGAAGGTGAGCATTTGTGAGAAAAAAAAGTTTTTTTACTAAAGCAATCATGCAAGTAATTCCCTTTTGTTGTCAGCTCGCTGAATTTATATAGGTTCGTATCTATGTATAGGAGTGATTTTCGAATTTTCGTTTTGCCGCGACGTGAGTCTCGTTATTGCAGCCGCGACTTTTATGATTTGGTCGCCAAAAAAACCCGTTAAAGTTAAAAGTTTTTGCAACAAAAAAAATATTTTATAACTGCAATGAAAAAGTCTGTATTCTTTTCTTGTTGACTTATTTATTTATAGACCGAATGAGGCGCAGTGTCCCGCTGTTCTCCTCTACAGGTCGCATTTCTCAACCGTTTCTCATGAATTTTTTTGAGCAGGTTCCATGTATGTTTTTTTTTTATTTAAAATGGTTCCAATGTTCAAAAGGATTTTCTTCGCGGTGAACATTTATTCAGTTTTAAGCTATGCAAAGACATACTCGCGAGGTCTACAGCTCAGAGAGCCACTGGTCAATATGTTCTGTGCAAGTTATTAATGTTTCAGGGCTTCATCTCATTGTTTGCGTCCACGGATTGGATGGAAATGCTGGGGACTTACGCCTAGTGAAGACTTATCTAGAGTTGGGCCTGCCCGGGGCGAGATTGGAATTCCTCATGTCAGAGAGGAATCAAGGAGATACATTTTCGGACTTTGACATTATGACGGATAGGTATGTGTTTTGCTCAGGATCACATTGCTTTAGCCAAATGATTATCATGTACATATGTATCTACTATTTTTATGGTTGGAGATTATTTGGTTCTCAAATGAAGAGACTAGCACATAAAAAACTCTTTAACCCTCTATAATAATTGATAATCAAACGAACTTGTCTGTAAGTGAAGTTCGATTGAACTTATATGAACCGCCTCATCCGAAGATATTGCATTAATTACTTAATATACTGTTGTTTAACCTGCTATAATGAGCCTTGGAAAATTTTATTAAGGGCACATTTTTCAACCCTCAGATAGTACTTATCGGACTGAAAGTACAAAACGTTAGTCAAAAGACTGATAGTCATTGCCGGAGAATTATATCCTTTATACAATTACCGAATGTAATTTCACTGATTAAAATATGGACTTACTATAACGAATGGATAAGCAGAGGCGTAAATAAATTAATCGAATTGTTATTTAAATGATTATCATACTATTGAATAATCAACCCTACATTTTGATAAAACCATAAACCCCTCGCCGATGTATTAGAACTTTACAATGGGAGGTGGCAATATTACTTTTAGTATTTATTTACAATTAATGTAGCTCTCTTTGCATCCAAAAGCTTTTTATTTTTGCTTTTCATGTTCATACATGTAAAAGAAAACTTTAAAGAAGTTTGACTAACATTTACAGGTTGGTTCAAGAAATTCTTCACCACATACAGAATTCTAGTGAGCCGGCGCGTATAAGCTTCGTGGGACATTCCTTGGGCACCATCATAATCAGATCGGCTCTGGCTCGCCCACAAATGAAGAACCTTCTTGGAAAACTTCACACCTTCCTGTCACTGAGTGGTCCTCACCTGGGTACACTCTACAACTCTAGTGGACTGGTCAATGCTGGTGAGTCTACAACACCACTGTGAGACTAAGCTTGATTTCCATTTTCGGCGTAAGATTTAGTTGGCGATGCTATCATTATTGTACATGTATGTGTAATGTCGATTAGACATTACACATACATGTACAGAAATAGAAAGTTAAACTCTCACTAAACATTTTCGTAGCTGTATCGAATTAAAACCACAAAGAATCATGGTAAGAACCAAAATTCTATGAAAAAGCACCTTAAGAAACATTTGGGGGAATGGTAGGGTGGCGAGGAAACCGGCATGCGCCAGTGGAGGAGAGTAGTAGTTTCTCCCTTCTAACGCATACACTAGTGGTGAAAGGGAAGACGTTGGGTAGGAAGCAAGGGGATAGGGTATTACATGCGTAACATACAATACAATATGCTTTGTGGTTGCGGCAGAAGAGATGTAGAAGCAGTGTTGCTATGGATTTCTCGTAACCCTGCTTGTGTTTGTCGTTTTTTTTGTTTTAGTTCATACCCACATGATTATGTACTATTCTCAATAATTATCTCTTGGTCAATAGACAATTTTCATAAATTACTTCTATCTACACACTATGGGCAAGAAGTTTAAATTCTATGGCGCGTGGCCTACACACACAAACATATATATTTTTTTAACCGGACTAAGACCTAGTTTCATGATAGTAGCCTAACTTAAATTTTCATAATCTAGAATATCTTTAAGGTTATCATTAACAGACACTATATTTGCATTTGGCACACACAAAACAATCCCCATACAGCTGTTCTTAATACATGCTTACGGTGCACCTGTTTTGCCCAATCAGTTCATTCTATTCAAATATGTTTCCAGGAATGTGGTTCATGCAAAAATGGAAGAAATCCGGGTCGCTGCTGCAGCTCTCCCTGCGCGATGCGTCCGACCCGAAGCGCTCCTTCCTCTACCGCCTGAGCGAGCGCAGTCAGCTGCACCAGTTCAAGCACGTCCTACTGTGCGGCTCGGGCCAGGACCGATACGTCCCGCTGCACTCCGCGAGGCTGGAGCTCTGTAAAGCAGCTGCGAAGGACACCTCGCTCCTTGGACAAGCGTATCGTGAGATGGTAAGCGAGAATGTGGTTTATGCAAAAATTTAAGAAGTCCAGATCGCTGCTGCAGCTCTCCCTGCGCGACGCATCCGACCCGAAGCGCTCCTTCTTCTACCGCCTGAGCGAGCGCAGTCAGCTGCACCAGTTCAAGCACGACCTACTGTGCGGCTCGGGCCAGGACACGTCCTGCTGTGTTGGCCAGGCCAGGACCGATACATCCCGCTACACTCACCACGGTTGGAGCTCTGTAAAGCAGCTGCAAAGAACACCTCGCTTCTTGGATAATGGATAACCCATACCGCGGGAGATGGTAAGCGATATAAAGTGGAGAAAATTTCACTGAAACTGGTACTTTCATGGTATACATCCCTTCTAGATACTTCCCTGGAGAGGGAGGGAGATACGGTACGATCGCAGCATACTGCTTTTTTTATTTTATCATACATGTTTACGGGCCTACGTACCTGAACTTTACGTAGTATCATCAAATCGGTTGTGATATGTTATCCTTGGGCCTGAGAACGACAATTCCATTCGAACAATAATTTTTTCGACATTCACCCATTCGCCCTACGTAACCCATCTACCTTTGCATACCCTTCTCAATTGCCGTCAATTCACATTGACAATGCTCTAGCCATGGAGTTGAACCTCCATGGCTCTAGCCCATCTATTGCGAAACTTGTCCGGTAGTCTCACACTGCAAAAGAACGAATTTCTACTGCATTTTTTCTATATTCTACCTCTTCTGCCACATCAATTGACATCATCTATCCATATCACACTTTCCATTATGGAAAAACATGCTTCCTAGATATACAAATTCATTCACCTTTCATAATTTATGCTCAGATTCCAACCAATCAATGTTTCGTCTATTTTAATCGTGTGGAAAATTGGTTCTTCTGGGCCCGCATGACATCAATACTCTCGACTCCTCCAGGATTTAAATTTGGGGGGGAGAGGGGTTCCTCGAGGAAGAAGACAGACGATTGTTTATTGCCGCAAGACCATCTAAGTATTACGCCCCGTTTTGGGGGGCCTCTCCCTCTCCCCCTGGATTCTCACTGCTGCAAGTCACTACAGTTTACCAGCAACCGGCCCCTTGACCAGGTGCACAACATGGTGGCTCCACTGGCGGCGCGCTCCTCCAAGGTGTCGGTGGTGCGCTACGACGTGCAGCACGCTCTGCCGCACACGGCGAGCGCGCTCGTGGGCCGAGCCGCGCACATCGCCGCTCTCGACTCCGACCTTTTCATAGAGAAGTTCTTGCTCGTCTCTGCTCTCAAGTACTTCCGGTAATTTGAATTGAGAAGGATAGTTTTGGTGATTTTTAACCGACTTAAAAAAATAGATACGTATGTGTTTTTTATGTATGTTTGTTACCCGATTTCTCCGCCAATTTGCAACCAATTTTTATTCTTCTTTTTTTGTTTGGTTTTGTGAAGTGCAGTGACGAGAGAAATTGAGATGCATTTTATTGTTTAGCGTAGGGGTTTTCAGTACCTTATCCTTCAGAGTGTTGGTAAACGCATAGTTCTCTTTTAAACTACTTCGTCTAAAAAAGGAAACGATAATTTTGATCAAAAACCGAATGGTACATTGCTGCATAAACTTTTCACAGTCCCACAGTAAAATAATACAATTATGATTGGATCTTAGATCATAGACAAAATAATTTTTTCAACCCTTTCCTAATTGTCAATGGATTCACTGCACCGTCCAGACTCGCAAACTTTCAAATGCTGTGGTAACGCAATAGCAACAGCACTTTAAAGTGAAAACATACTACGGCTCGTGCTATCTGCCACACTTCCTCGAAAGAGTTTCTCTTGCATTCATTCTACAATCGTACTTCTGCTCTAGCCAAGTCTCATTTCCATACACCAGCTGCGTAGGTACCAGCATAGCAGATTTCTAATATTTAGTAGCTAACACTCTGCTTGCTCTTGTACTCATGGAATCGACTTGTACGAGTGAATTTGAATCACTTTCGCTTTCGGATGAAATTATTGCTGTCATTTTACATTGTGTCATCGCACCCTAATTAGAAAGGGACAAAATTGGGGTGACTTCATGTGAGGTTGATACCATTAGTAAAAAAATTAAGTAAAATTCAAAATTAGCCCCACTGGGGGGTCTACTTATGAAAGCGAACAAGAGAAGTTCTCGTATTAGTTTCTGGCAAAATCTATGTGAAAAAACCGTAGGCATTTTTTTACTATATAGACTTTTGCAGAAGCGAACACGAGAACTTCTCGCTTTCGCTTTCATGAGTAGATGTAGAGCTGATTGCAATATTTTGCACAGTTTGGGCTAGCAATATTAGGAGAAGTTTGAGCGTGTCTGAGCGATGCTTTAGAATCCTTTATAAGTAATTATTAGGTTGATTATGATTAGAGCACTCACTTAGAAATTTAGTTTTAGTTTTATTGATCAAAATAAGATCTTATAAATTGTGTGATAAATAGACTAATATAAAAAAGATAATTTACCTACGTTGGCAACATTGCTAATGTAGATAATTATATGATTCAGTGTACATAATAATTCAGACAAACCTACATAATTTGTAAAGATAACACTAATGATTTTAATAAAGCAAATAAAACAATTTTAAATTAGCCGATATGAAATTAACCACATAAGTAGGTATGTGTACCCTATATGATCAATATTTACACCAATTTGGAGCTAGTTGATGATGTGAATCTAGATAAAAATTAATAAATGTGTATTCATGTTAATATATTTTGCATAATTTGATATACAATGTCTTAACAACTCAATAAAACAAACGGAGTCTCCGTTTGTTTTATTGAGAGAGCTGATGGAGTCCTCAGCGTATTTCAAATAAAAATATGAACATCACAGGTTATAGGGCTATTATATTTTGATTTATCTCAGCAAAAAGCAATTACTGACATATAACAAGACACTGCGAGCAAAATGTGCTAGAACTAAGCTCAGGAATCCATTAATCTAAATATTGAGTTTTGCACTTGGTTGGCTCGAACGAATCTGCCTACCCTTTCTATATTTGCAGGATGGTGATGTTACATAATGTATACATTACATTTTATGTGGTAAAAATAACTAAATATTTAGTTTCTAGTTTATACCGGTTGCACACAACACAATAACAAATTAAATGCGTACCATATAATATCAAATTATGGCTGGTGTTAAAAGTTTTTGTGATTTTCAAGTTTATATTTAAGTGATTTATTGCCTACATAAACTCACATTACAACAGAGGCAAGAGAGCATCAAAAATTGTGGGTTATATCCTCTGCCCCTCCTACAATACAGGCCGGTGCAAAGTTATTTAAAACAAAAATTTTATAGAGAACAAGAACATCCCACCCAAATATTGTTCTGTAAACACCTGTTTAACGATTTTCTGCCTTGTGTTTATTTGTAAAAAAATAAAACAGATTCTAGGATCTACCTAGCTTATACTTAACTGTTTTAAATATATTAAAAATACACGTTGACATTCGTAACAAATTATCGAAGTAGCCAGTTTCTGTAATTTTTTTGGATGCATTCGCCCATACTCAATATGCAATCATGTTACGAATAATGAAGTAGATATTAATAAATAGTCGCGTATTTACTTGTTCGGGCTCCAAACAGAGCTATAGCCTTATACATCTACTTTTTAACAAATAAGACTAGTTAGTGCATACTTTTATGTGCTTAAAATCGTGTAATTTAAACCATTTTTATACAGACCTTCCCATTTCTGTGCCCTGGCTATGGTAACCAAAGCCTATGCATGCTTTTGTTTTATCGAAGGTTAGACTGAATTCGTATAGAACAATGTAATTATTAATTTTCGGAATCGATATTAAAAAAAACCCCAGCAGCAGGCAATGATATGGGTAAAACCTTGCGTGTGGTGGTTGAATTTTATTTATAAACTTTTTGCTAATAGTAGACATTAATGACATAGAAAAAACCTTATTAATCGAGCTGTCTAATTCTGTCCATTTTTTTTTTTGTTACTATAAGAAGTAATTGAATATATAACTGGTAACACGTGGTTAATAAATAAAAGGTGTCTTGAGTAAATTATTTTTGTTCGTAATTTACGTAATATATACCTCAAATTTTGCTCATTAAATGACTTTATTTGAATATTATGTACAACTAGATGTATGTAAGAACGATTTGTAAATAATATCAAAATATTTTATTTCTAAGATGTGTTAATTAATAAGAAATTCGCATAAAGTGGATATGGTAACACTTATGTACCCTACGAGTTTGTGGAATTAAATAAAGCCTTCGAAGGTCACAGCTATTGCTTTTTCTTATTTTCTACTTGTTCTGTCGACTCCCAATTAATTCCAAATTAGAGTACGATCGATCGATACCATAAAAAAATATTTTACTTTATGCTAGTTGGTGGTAGGCAGTCTTACTTACCCGCCCAGCTTGGTACTATCGCATTTGATAAAAAGTGGTCGCAGCGGAAACAAAAATGTTTCGTGTTTTCCATCCAATTCAATGTGCCTACCTGGACAATGGGCATTACGCCTAATTTTGGTGTGCTGAGGGCTAATATCATGACAGTAGGTGTGATATTGATTTTAACCTTCGATGTCCAGCTCCGTGATTGTGGGACAACACAAGAATAAATACATAAATATCAATCCTATTTCAATGTGTCAATACATACTAGGACATGGTCACATCACTACTCACTTCTAACGCAGACCTTTATGAACTTTAATAAAAGTTTAAAATAAGAATATTTAACACTTACAGTGCACTTAGGGTGCGTTCATAAACCACGTGAAGTATTTTAGACTACGTGACGAATTTAAGACTACTTTTGGACCCCCCTTCTCCCCTCTCGTAACCGGTCGTGACCGAGAAGCTAATCCTTTCCCTCCCCTACCCAAGTTCCGTGACATTAAAAAAATCGCATTTTACACAAGTAAGTACTCGAAAACCTGTTATTTCTGATCAATTCTAACTATATGCTGGTTAATTAAAAGGTAAATAATAGTATCATTTGGGAAGAGAGATCATGAATAGGCCAATATTTTGGTGATTGCATACAATTTATGCAGGTATACGCAACCAAAACCATCATATTAAGGTGGCCCAACCCGGCGGGGCTAACTCATTCGCGGGCACGGTACAAAACCGTTCTGTTGCGCTCTGGGACCTTCTCTGTTTCAAAGAACAAGACAGGCTACGTGAAGAGGAAGATGCAACATGTCAACAAAAAAGACAATGTGCATACTGTATGATTTGGTAAGATTAAAGAAAATTTTAATTACTAAACAACTTATAGCTAAAAGTAAACCACGACCGCTGTATTCAAAAATCTAACAAAAAACCAATAGATTATAAATCTTGATTAAATAAGCTATGTCTGATGACTAATCTTTTTAAGATGTTCTTACTTTATCATTGCGTAATCCACCTCCAAATTTATTGTATAAAACGCGCGAAAAATTCGAACTTTGGGAACTTATAACTTAGAAACCAAACGCAATTTTACAATGCCAACGGTCATCAGACATCTAGTTCGATCAAATAAAGCTAGTTTGAGCAAAATTTGGGATCTTTGACAAGAAATATGGGCGTGATCTTCTTTCCCCTTTTGTATGGGAAGTTGAGCGGGATGATCCACCTTAAGAGAGACAACATTCTAGAAAAAAGAAAAAAAATATGTCAAATGGTTAGAAGTTTTCTAAAAAGTATAACGCGGACGCCGCCGGGCACGGCAGGAGCGCTTGGCACGGCAAGACTCGGCTTCGGTGATTCCGTCACGTGACTCGGGCCGACACCCCCCCCCCCCCCCCCCCATCGTGATCAGACGTAACCGAGAGCCAGACTCACCCCTCTCCCTAATGTGTCACCATCATGGAGGTTATTTCTTCACCTCCATGGTCACCATAGATTAATTATACTGGTGTCACGTTGTTTAATGCATGTTATATGTATTAAGTTCCATTTGTTTCGATATAACTTGTGTACTTTCAATTCGATTTTAACTTTTACATGTAAACAGTGTTGCTTACTTAGCTCGACAGAAGCTGAAACTGTTTATCCGTACACGTAAAATAATGTGTCGAACAACAGTGAAGATCCAAACAAACACAATAAAACGTGTTTATTTTATTAAACCCATTGATTGCGCGTTAAATACAACTAAGAGATTTTTCTTTGACATTTAATTTCTATTGTTATTTTCGTTCATGCAAACATGTTGCGCTTTCTTCCTTTGAATTCAATTAAGTAAATAGTTAACTTAATATTATACGTTCTTTCATTTAAATCTAAAACTCTTTGTATTCATTGAGCACAGGCGACTCATAGAACTATCTGGAAAGGGCTCCCTCGAATTAGTTCTCACCCATTGACTTATATATTACTTCGTATCATTGTTCTCACCCCATAATTAGAGCTCTAAATCATTGAATCTAAATAACTATTACTCGTACTACGCAGTAAGTACTGATTAATTTCTACCTACAATCAATCCAACCCTTATATCGTTACTATAATAAACAAGCAATAACATTTTAGAACTATTTCTAATTCGTTCTTGGCATAATAATCTATCTATAACCAACGGAATATTGCACTCAATTTCCATTGCTTTTATATTTTACATCATACATTTAACATGGATAGCTATATACCAATCCAACCGTCATGATCACGGATATCGTGATCGAAAGCGAGAATTACTCATGTTCGCTTCTGTCAAAGGATAAGTAGCGTATGTCTACATATATTTTGTATTATGAGTCACCAGTGACTCACAGGTGAGAATCTCATGATTAGACCCCCAGTGCATATAATAATAACAAAAACACAAAATCATGTAACCAACCATTGTTACCGCTGCGCTTGTCACACGGAGATGTGCTGGTAGGACGAGCACGGAAATTTTGGAACTTTCGATGCACAGAATACGATTGCAGGAACGTCAAAACCGCGAACAAAATTGCAACACGTAGCAAGTTTGAGTGAAGAAACTCTACTCAAAATTGTTGCAACTTATTGGGTGCTCGAGGTGCGGATAAGATCCTCAGTACATAAATTGAACTTTTTTCTGTTGACTGTTGGTCAGCATATCTATTCGAAAGCCAAAAAGAGTTAGTCACAGATGATGTGACACTTTAGCCTGATGCCATAAAAAAACAAATGTTCTGTTGTGTCCTAGCTCTCTAATTAGAATAATTAGAAAGGGACGACACTAGGCTGACTCGTGGCCATTATTTCATGAGTACGAAAGCGTCGTCATTCACCGGTGGGTCACTGGTGACACACAGGTGTAAATCTCATGAGTGGTCTACTCATGAGATTCAGCGCATAACGAAAGCTGATTTGCCTTTTCGTTTCGAAATATGTGAATTGAGAAATATCAGCCCAACCCAGAATTGCCAGTCTAGGGAATTGTCCAAACTAAGGAGAAATAAGAAACCGTTGAAACCGAAACCGTGACGCGATAATCTGGTGAGAATGCGGAGATTTTACAATTTCACTAAAATGTATTACAAATGGCTAGAGACGGCTATGGGCCACCACTCATTGTGTGTGCGGTTGTCTGTGGACAGTATTCAACCGCTTGGTATTCTGTTCTGAGACCGTATAGCGGTGCTCTGCAGTGCGAGCATGCTAATTGCAACTCGAGATGCACAGAATACAATTGCAAGAACGTTAAAACTGCGTGTAGGCCCAAGTCTGAATCAGTTTGAGTTTTACTTTCGCTAAAATAATTCAGAAAGAAATGGTGGAACCGAAGTTTTTTAATAAACACATAAACACATTGAGCGAAACATTTTGAGCGCGGACAAAACCTGTCAAGTTCGAGTGGAAATTGGACACGAAGGGTTCCGTACCATGGTACAAGACTTAACCGAAAAAATCACGTTTCTTGTAAACCAACGGGGCCCCGTTTAGTTATTCTTATTATTATTACTTGTATTATTATATATTTTTTATCAGTTGGGTTGTTTACTTTCACATTTATTAATGTTTCACTACATGTGTGAATGTGTAACATTAACTTCAAGTCTTCGCATATACAAACGTCGCAATATGACTAAGTAATAGCATAAGTTGACATAGCAGGATCAGCCAAGATCTTGCTCGTGGGTTCTGATGCGGTAGATACCAGCACCGTCTTCAAACCCAGCGCTTTGTACCGCTATTGTACTTGTATTATTGTTAAAGCAGCAATAGTAATACACACTCTGTGAAAATTTTAGATGTCTACCAATTACGGTTCAAGAGATACAGCCATCTGACAAACGGACAGACAGCGGAGGTATTACTAAAGCTCCGTTGGGGCTGCCTAAGGATTCGGTTGGTATATCATAGGGACGCGCCCCCTAAAACAAAATTCGGTCTCACACATTTTTGTACGCACCCACTTCAGTCGACCGGTATTTCGCTTTAGCGAAGTTCTTATAATATAGGCTAGGTGCTTCAATCCACTTTGCAACCCGTCGCAAATGTGAGTGAAATGCTCAATTCAAAATCGTGCTCGGACTGCGGAAACTTCGGTCCAGAAATAGCATTTTTATTTTTATTTAATTTAAACTTATACAGCCGTATTTAGAGTGGGCGGACTAACTTTAATACGCGGGTTATGCCCGGACTAAAACTGTTTTGTATGGTTATTTCGGTCCTAATACCGTACTAAGTTTCACAGATTCACTCTGAATTTTAAACTTTAATAAATTCTCAAGTCCACTTTTGTATGCACGAACCATAGAAATAGGATGTACCGCGCATGCTAGGTCTATGGTACGAACGGAGTTAGGAGGATTTTTTAACCTGAATTTGAGAATATTAGGTAATTTGTGACATCGGTATTGGCAATGCTGTTACGTCAATGTCAGTTGTCTTTGTCAGTCCAGTACACCTATTTATTCTGTGTTTCAGTACTGTCAGATAAATGAACGGAAGTAGTCGCGTTGGTTTCGTTGTTCGATTAGTATTATTTCGTCTTCACTTTGCTTTCACGCCCCTTCCGCTCGAGATCATTTCGTCTTCCGCCGCCGCAATAAATTGTCAGTGTGCCTATTTACAAACGTCTAGGTGGGGCTCCCGTGGCGTCGCAATGCGTCAGTGAATCCGAACGACCAGGATGGGGAAGCTACTCTCCCTCCTGTCGCGCGACGAGTCGACCTGCTGCTCGTCGCAGCGCTATGAGGTCTTCCTAGACTTCGAGAACGCGTTGCCGACGGACACGGAACGCGACGTGTACGAGGAGGTGCAGCGCGTGCTGACGGAGTCGGAGCGAATCCTCGAGGAGATCCAGTGCTACAAGGGGGCTGGCAAGGAAATCCGCGAGGCGATCGCGGACCCGAGCGAGTCATGCCAGGAGCGAGCTTGGCGCGCGGTCACGCCACTCGTGGCCAAGCTGCTGCGCTGCTACGAACATTCCGTTCATCTGCAGAGGGTAAGCTTCTGAAATAGATTACAAATTGATTTGCTTTTGCCCGCGTGCCCCGGAAGCGGCAGCCTCTAATATTTTTAGTGTAGTAGTCACCAGGAAAAAATAAATATAATAATTTCACCCCATTGCGCTTCATTAGTTTAGTTTACAACAATTTTGAAAAATTGTAGGCCTTGTTTTTATACATGTCAAGTCATATTTACACACAATTGTTACTCTAGAATCTAGTATCTGAATATTCATCCAAATCAAATTTCGTTAGAGCTGGTGTTCCCCAAGAAAGTATACTGGGTCCCCACTTTTTCCTTAAATTTCAATGACATTTCAAAATGTTCATACACAAAATTGTTCTTTTTGCCGACGATGCCACAGGATTAATTACTTCTAAATTTAAAACAGATTAAAAGCAACATGAATTATTAGTTACAGATGCCCTCTCAATGGCATGGCTCAATTTTTACGAACTAAAAATAAATCTCACAAAAACTAATATTATTCTGTTTCATACATATCAAGGCACCAGGCAGAACATAATAACTATAAACATTCAGGAACACTTATAGAGGAGGTAACTCGTGCAAAGTTCTTAGGTATTATGATTGAAAATAACGTTAACTGGAAGATATACATAAAGATGTTGGAGAATAAATTAAGTAGTTTTTGTTACGCTACAGTCTCCTCGGTGGAAACAAGCCTAATGGCATATTATGGTTACGTATACTCCCATTTGAAATATGGAATCATTTTCTGGGGAAATTCTGTTGATGTCCAGAAGATATTTGTTATTCAAAAACAGTGTTTACGAACAATTTTCAGTATTAAACATTTACATAGCTGTCAGAACATTTTTAAAGAAAAACGATTGTTAACATTAACTTCAATTTACATTTTAGAGCTGTGCTGTTTTGTCAAACAATATCCATGTTATTTTAATGTAGTCAAAGATGTCACCAAATGCAATACACGGCAGAATACAGCTGGAAATTTGTATAAATTGCCTATGCGTACCACGTTGGTAGCAAAAACCACAACTCAGTCCGCTATTTCAATTCATAATAAAAGAAGATTTAAAAGAAATTAAAAAAAGGTAAAAAAAATTAAGAACATACTCAAACAATTAATAATTAAATTTAAAAAAGAAAAGAAGGGTTAAGATATTGAGATTATGTAATTTTTACTTAGTGTATTTTTTTCTCAAATATTGCCACACCTATGTCTAGGTAGCCTTTTCAAAACAGAGCAAAGACAAAACAAAAGCAAGGTCACAGTTAGCTTGCCTGAAGCGGTGGCCTACGGCCATGCCAATAGCTGTCAATATTGAACATAAATCATGCTTTTCACACGCTCCGCTTGTATGGAATTTTTCTGATATAATAAAACATAACACTGGCTTATGTCTTCATATGAGCGACTCGATGAACGGTGAAATATTACATTCGTATGACAGGCCACATTTTCGAGACTGCGACAAAAAATTTTAAGTTATGATGATGATTAAGCGTTTTGTAGTTGGGCCGTGTGACTCTGGAGCTCTTAACGGGCCATATGAATATGCATAGAATCAACGAAACAGACATTAGCAGCATGACTCCTCAATATTATGATTCGAAATTAATTTTATTGAGCCGACTGAACATGTATTTTGCGGCACTGGGTGTTAGGCTCAGTGTTGGAAACACAGTTAATAGTGTTCTCAAAATACTCTAGGCCCAGAACTTCACTCCAGACTTTTCAATTTGAGTTTCAGCGACATCTACATTTGAAGCATTGTAATCAGAATTTGAATATAATCTGCAAAAGTTTTTGGTCGTGACGTCAAATCTTTCTACAATATCTCGGCACAATGCGTGACCGCCGCCGGTCCCCAAAAGAACAGGGCTTATTGACAGCAGTAGCAATATTACAATATTTTTTGCCACATCAGCGTGACTTCAGACAGCCTTAAGTGAATTTGCAGGGGAGAGGTGAGAAACCGCTGTGCGGCTATTTTCGGCTAGTATCAACCGAATCGCAGTCAAGGCATAAAACAACTTTATGGCTCAATCTGAGTCATTTTAACTATTGCGTTTATTTTGTTCATACAAACTTTAAATTTGTAGGCTTCATGAATTGCAAATACAAAAACAATTAAAATGTATAGCTATTATTTTAAAACTCCTATGTATTGTTAGTGGCGGGGGAACGGCAGAACGTCTAATATGCAGATCGTATAATGTCATATTTTAACAAAATTTTAAAACCATGCACAACGTATAATCGGCAGATCGTATAATCTTATACGTAGTGCATGAAGAAGTTAAAAAAATAAAATTACTTATTTCTCCATGCATAACGTATAATAGTCACAACGTATAATATTATGATCTTTATTTAACAAAAAAAGAAAACCATGCATATCATATAATCCAAAAACTTTTCATACGATTAGCGCTCTTATTTATATACTTTTAAAGCGTATACTCGCACGCGACTTTTCGACCGTCTCAATTAGCGTTGTAGCAAATTGTTACTCTTCAACAAATATCGATTCGTAGCAATTTCAGCCTTAAATGTATCGTTATTAGGGCGCTTTATGCAGTGCTTCTTGGCATATTATACGTTCTGCATGGTTTTCTTTTTTTGTGAATTCATGTTAGGAATATTATACGTTGTGACTATTAGACGTTCTGCATGATGCAAAGAGTTGATTTTATTTTTAAACTCATGCACAACGTATAACATTATACGTTGTGAATATTATACGATATGCATGGTTTTCATTTTTTGGAAAAAAATACTATTATACGTTGTGAATATTATACGTAGTGAATACGACTCTTAGTGGCTAGTTGAGGAAGCCACGCTTATCTTTCTGCATATGATCATATCAATTTTGTTATCACTATTTGAGCTCACCACAATCTAATTCTTTCAGATTATTGTTTGAATAAGATGAAAGATATATTAAATTATTCTTTAGTAGGAGCAGGTTTAGTTGGTAGCAATTTATTATAGTCATTTGATATGCTCATACTCTACATACAGCTTAATTTCATCAAGGGAGCTGTGTATGATTAGAAATGTGCACTAGATTTTTTTTGTCAAATAGTACCAAAGCCATTATTTTCTTAGAAATGTTCAGTCTACTTGTAGAGAAAACTGAATATACAATTTGTGGGAATCCAAATTGATGAAACAATAATACCTACTACAAATTCAGAGAGGAAACCCACAGCGCATTTTAGGGACTATGGGAATCTCGGCGGGCATGGAGGAATTGTTCTATTTAGTTTAGTATAGTTTTAGTAAGTAGTAAGTTGCTGGTTTTATTTTGTTTGATTTACAGTGTATGTATATGAAGTGTGTGTGAAGTAAGTATTGAACCGGTCGGACTCGCAAACGAAGGGTTCCATACCATCATAAAAGATTTAAAACAAAAAAAGTGATTTATTACCCCATTCATTTTTATATTTTTTTAATTTTACCTATTTTACTGTAAAAATTTCAGCGACCTTCGTATTACGGTTCATGAGATGACAGGGGGACATAGGGACAGTGGAGGCTTAGTAATAGGGATCCGTTGGCACCCTTAGGGTAGGAAACCCTATAAAACTAACTTATAATAAAATATTCACACGCCTGAAATTATAAAAAATATTATTTCATAACACTACATGTGGTATTATTATGGATCTATGACAAAAATTGATTCGCAATCTTTCTTAATTTGTATAAAGAAGTAATTTGTTCGTGCCGGGAAGTGTACCTACTCTTAATGTATTTAATTGTGTTCCGCGTCAAGATACGCATCATATTAATTCTATTCGCTGGCATTTCCGAACATTTCATTTTGAACGTTTATAACTTGTTTCTATCTTTAATTGAATTGTAGAACGTTCATCTCACCCCGCCGATGGCAGCACAATACGTTCGACAATCATCCAATCAAGTGTCCCTCTTGGATGCGATCTATTATTGATGGAATTTGAGCGGGACCATTCCCGCTTCCTTTTTTAACGAATGCACAAGAGTTCGTCAGATGTTACTGCGTTGTGACCAAAGTTTATTCGGGTGAATACAATTCATCATAGCCGTGTACCTATTTCTGTTGCTTAAGGTGGCCCAACCCGCTCAACTCCCCATACAAACGGGGAAAGAAGATCACGCCCAATTTCTAATCAGAGATCCCAAATTTTGCTCAAAAGAGCTTTATTTTATCGAACTAGATGTCTAATGACCGTTGGCATTTTAAAATTGTGTTTGGTTTCTAAGTTATAAGGTCCGAAAGTTCGAATTTTTCGCGCATTTTATACAATAACTTTGGTGGTTTATTACGCAATGATAAAGTAAGAAAATCTTAAAAAGATTAGTCATCAGACATAGCTTCTTTAATCAAGATTTATAATCTATTTGGTTTTTGTTAGATTTTGACTACAGCGGTCGTGGTTTACTTTCAGCTATAAGTCGTTTTGAAATCAAAATTTTCGTAAATCTTACCAAATCATACACTATGCACATTATCTTTTTTGTGGACATGTTGCATCTTTTCACGGAGCCTGTCTTTTTCTTTGAAACAGAGAAGGTCCCAGAGCGCAACAGCACGGTTTTGTACAGTGCCCGCGAATGAGTTAGTCCCGCCGGGTTGGGCCACCTTAACTGATGAGATTGGGTCACCAAAATATTCTCGCCTCACACGTGTTCAGTTCCGTTACTTACATGCCGATAATATTTTTTTTTATTTAAAGGTTTGTCTACATACATAATATCCTTTCACATTAATTTAATTTCTTTGCACTTCAGGTGCATTAACACATCCTTCGAGCCAATAATCCCAGCTTTTGAAGTTGTATGTTTTTTGAAGTAGGAACAGACTACGCTACAACCCGTCACTTTTGTCATTGTTTCACACAAGTAAAACTCTATTCGCTTCTCGCTCTTACAAAAATATTGTGACATAGTTAGAAATGCCGTCCTATTTTCTTCTCACTCAGAAGCGCTGCTTTCGAATGCCCATACAAATCGCAGATTTCGAGCTCTCAGCTTTTGCGTTGTTTCCATACACAGCTTATGGAAGCGCTCGGCAATAAGAAAGTGCACATTTCCGTTAATTCAATTTGTAATTTTATTGTTTGAATGTAGTTTGCCAGATTTGTAATTTGCGTGAGATTTTATAGGGCAAGCTGTGCTTTTCAGCCTCTTCGGACTGCACGCCACTGTGTATTCTAGATTTAAGTTGTACAAATGAGGGCCCAGTTTTTCTAGGACCCTTATCAAAAATATTTGACGTTGTCTAAGTTTAACCAATTGTACCTAAGGACGAATAAAGAATGGAATAATGTATAATTGGTGATATTTTTTTATAGATAAGACGAACCGAAACTGTTTACAATTAAAGATGATCACAACATGTGCCAATAAATTGCTTACTTTAGAACAAATATTATAATGTTTTTGTTTATATTATAAAACAAAAACAAAAAACAATCCAATAATCATAACAAAACGTAAAAAATCAATAAATAGGCAACTAAAGGTTTAATAACGTAGAATCAAAAAAGAGATCTAAAATATCACAGTTTGAAAATTTTCAAAAATATGAAGGAAGTTTTCTTAATGTTTTCTTGAAAGAGATAATCGACGAGTCATCAAAAAATCGAATAATCAATAAAGTGCTATTTATGTGCAACAAATTCTTGTGAGAGGCGAATTTTTAAGAAAATTACTTTTATGCTTATTACATTACATTAACATATCATGGGTTACTTTTTAACGCCGAAAGAAATTTTACCAACCTCATCCAAAGCGCCAGCATCCCTAGCGGTGAGTTCCGCGGCTATGCGGATTGCCTGATAGTGTAGTGCAAGCGTGCATAAGCATTGGACCATATCGGCAAAGGTATTGATGCAGAACTTGGCACAGTTAACTGCTGCAAAATACATTTAATGCTTTTCTTTTACCCCACTCTTTTGCATTCTAATTAACGGACTGACTGCTAAGTGTATTTGGAACTAAATTTGCCGCTTTAATCACGTGGTGGGCCCGTAAGCATGAGAAAATTTCGCCTCCCATGCAAACGTACTTTACTAATAATTTGAAAACCACTGTTTACTTGTTATTTCATATCTAATATCAGGCAACAAATTCTATGTCTGCATGTTTTGGTTTTTTTGCTAAACGTGTCTTGGGTCAAACCACAGACACAACAAAATTCATATGAAGATTTTCGCTTTGCTTTCATTTGATTGGGTTTGGATTATTCAAAAATACAAAAGCGTGCAGACACAGATATTTGTGGCTGATATTGTCAAATTATTACTAAACTACGTTTGTATGGGGAGCATAGCTTACGGGCCATTCTTAAGGTGGGCTTTCCCGCTGTCAGAGATCCAAAATTTTACTCAAAACAGCTTTATTTGATCGAACTAGATCTCTGATGACCGCTGGCATTGTAAAATAGTGTTTACTTTCCAAGTTATAAGATCCGAAAGTTCAAATTTTTCGCGCGTTTTAAACAATAACTTTGGACGATAAAACAAAATCATCTGAAAAAGGTTAGTCATCAAACCTAGCATGGTTCATGAAGATTTGTAATAAATTTGGTTATTGCATGATTTTTGATCATTCACTTTTAGCTATGTCATTTTAAAATTAAAATTTTCGTAAATCTTACCAAATCAAACACTATGCGCATTTTCTGCTTTGTGAAAATGTAGCATCCTCCTCATCACGGAGCCTCTCTTTTCTTTGAAACAGAGAAGGTCCCACAGCACGATTTTGTATTTGAATATTTGCGATAGTTAATTTCTTATTTATGCTTCGGGTTTTCCATTGCCGTTTTCATAAATCATACTATAATAAGTACTTTTTTGTGTAATAGAACATGGGTGGCTAATAAACACACCTGCTGACATTATTTAGCCTAACACATCTCATAGGAACTAGGTGCAATGCCCGAACTATACGTGTTTTGTAACTTTCCAGCGAAGTTTTTTGCTAGTTCTTTGCTGTGTTTTGTTGAACTGGCAAATGTTAAAATATGTATAATTTTAGTGCAGTTTATTACCAATGGATGATGAATAAATAAACAAATGGCCCTTTCGACCATCGTTAATTCAATGCGATGGTACCAGCCCAGTTGGGATAAACCCTACTACCTAATAATTAAGGAACCTTAAATTGTACGTGAATTCCGAACAACGAGCGACAAATCCCTTAGTCTGCGCTTGCGACTTGCACGGGAAGAAATGCAGTCGAACCGCTTGTATTATTTTTCAGTGCCACACAGTTGTGCCAATGCACAACCGTGTTGGCAGGCAGCAGTAATTACTGCAAAAGTGTACATTAAAGAAAAACAAAAATCTCTTTTCAATAAACCAAGCTAAGCTGTTAAGAGCGCTCTAGCCACACCTCTTAACTCCAAAATGCACTAACGTACTTCCGTCATAACTTCAAAAAAGTTAGTTGCAGGTTGATGCTTTGAACATAAAAACTTTTGTCATTTCTTCCATTCAAAATTTATAAGACTATGCAATATTGTTTTCTATATAAAATCTCTTAACTTTTGAGTTGACAATTTCTTTTTTATTTTGATAGAGTAATATTTTTAGCCTGCGACTTAAAATGCGACTTGTCTGCGCTTTCTAAAACACAATAATAATTCATATTATGAGCCACCTACTTATTAAACATGTAGGCTTGTATTCAATAAGGAAATGCAGCCCACAGTAAGTATTGTAGTAGTGTGGCCATATAAGGTAACTTGCGACCCGCACAACTCATATCAGTTACGCGGTGTGGTTAGATCAAGTTATTCCAGCTGCGTTCACTTAGGGCTGAATGTCTGTGTGGCTTTTGTCCTGCTCGAGAGATGTAGGTTATAAACATTCGCAACCCATGATTCTGTCTGCCTGTGTCCTGCGTTGGTTATCTATAATTGTACTTACGTTAATTTCATGCAATAGGAGTAAATGTTTACGTTAGTTTTGGACAATGTTTTTGTTAATGTTATCTGCATTTTATTTGAAACTGAAGTACCTACTCTTTACACCCAGCCGACTAGTTGCAGTACTGCGTATTATTGGCGGATTGATTCCCGGTCCCTTCCAAGCGCAAGAAGCTGCGCGGAAAATAATCCCAGATAATAATAATAATAATTATTATTATTATGATATATATTATAATATTATTTTTTAATATTATTGTTATATTTTTATTGTAAATATGTAAAAATCTTTTTTAAAAAATGTGCAAATAAAAAAATATAAGTAATAATAATAATATAAATAAATGAAATAAAAATTAGGAAGGTGCCGTGGGACACCGCATAGGAACGAAGTTCCTTTCGCTATATTATATTGTGTGCTATAGACCCGCCCTGGCTTCACACGAGTTTTTTCATGTAATTTTAAAAATAACATAAGTCACACCATGACGCTTCCGTTCTGGCATCCCACAGTAGTGCACGAAGCAAAGTGCCGATGCATGGAATGGCGGTTCGGATTTGAGTATTCTTTGACAGGACTGAGAGGAAAGTGCACAGGATCACCCGCTGGACTAATCTGAAGATTGCCTAAAAATTAAATATTAATTACAAGATTGACTGAAGGAATTAAGCTCTATCTCTTTGACAGCGATCCAATAACCTTAACCTGAATAAGTTACTTAAGTAATTTTTATATTAATGTTTATAAGATGATATCCAATTAATTAGTCCGATTTAACCTATAGGCGTCGGCACAGAAACAAAACATATTAAACCTTCAAGATTGTCAGTTACCTGTCTGAGGACCAATAAGTAATGCTAATATATAAATACTGCAACAAGATGGCTTTCGGTATCTCCTCCCAACTTGTAAGATTGAATACGAGACCTGATTGTGCATACATTGTGTGAACAAATTAATATTTTAACAGCAGAGTGGGTGTAATTTATACAAAACATTCTGACCCACATTTTAGTAACATTATTAATCACGAAAAGCTAATTTATTATCTTGTCATTTCCTAAAACAAATAAAAACTATAACAAAGGACCACCTCTTATTGCAGTCTGTTGCTATTTGTGTATGCAAAGATTTTAGGGAGTCGTTGCCCATCAATTCCCCATACTGATGTTTTACTAGGTTTTTGAATTTTTTTATTCTTTATATGTTCTCGGATTCTACGTCTGTTTTTAGTTAAATACTTTTTCATCGGAAAATATTGGCATTGGAAAAAAGTTGCCTTTTTTACGTTCATTTTTGAATGTTTTTTACTGAAAAATACAGATATTTAAAAAAAAATAAAAACATACGGACATAGAATGAAGCTTTCTCAAGTGATTTTTTTCATTAAAACCTTGATGTCGACCTTTTAGTGAAATGGACTTAGGAATTCATTCTCTTTCAAAACTAGTTGTTATTTACAATATAAACAAATTTTGATTTTACTTACACCTTATAAAAATGAAGGCAATTCATTGTAAAGCCCTCACTTTTGCAATAAGAAATTTAACTTGTAAATAATGTTTTGCCTTTATGTAATTCGGCTAAATCAAATGGTTTTTTACCATTCACTTTCGTTTCCATGGATTAAATAATTAAAGACCTTAGCCTACAATCGAATGGTTGGTACAACAATTCATGTTAAATAAGTGTTGCAATTACAAAGTGGAACAATATTGTTTAGAAACCCGTACCAGAACAAAGCAAGGAAGCAGACATGAGTTTCACTAAATGATTTCCTTTTGTGTAAAGGCACAGCTAATTTTATTGGCTGTTGCAAACATACTTTCCAGTCTCTAACGGGAAAATAGGACCATAGACCAATCAAAGTAAATGTTTATAAATTATTAAAATATTATTGGATGGAACAGCTTTTTCCGTTTAAAATAATTATTTTTCTTAATAATTTTGGTTCACATTTTCTGCTTAGATGGTCGGCTCGACAGCACACCTCATTCCAGAAGGAATTAGGTACCATACCTGGACCTTTCCATAATATCAAAATACATCTACGCTAGGGCTACATTCATCTTGGAAAGCATGGACATTTTTTTATTTCTGCATCGTCCATCTCTTCATTCAATGCAATGATACCAATCCAGGTAGGCTTCACCCTGCCAGCTTATAAGTAGAGAAGGGAGCTACAGTTTTACACGGGTTCCGAACCATAGAGGACGCACAATCTCAACTGTACTTATTTCAGGTAAGAAAGAAAGATGTACGGTCGAACAAAGAGTTTAGGATACATATCCGGTTGAATGAAAAGATGAACAGTCGAAATACTTTGACTTTTGGAAACAATTATAGTGTTGAGTATAGATTCAAACATAGTTGAGGATGTCTACTAGCTACTGAGTAAACAAAACCCTAACAATATTGAATCAGAGGTTGTATTAAAACACCATTCATTTTTACGTTTAACCGGAAGTGTATCCTTTAACCTTTGGTTGACTGTACACCCTGGGATTTGAACCCAGGGTCTTCGATACCAAAGACCGCGGGCGTTCATCATGGCTCATGAAATTCGCTAGGATTCATATATTTATCGCTTGCAACGACATTTCGTGCGTCGATGTAACACTCAATTTATTTGAATATAGAATCCCCTGCCGCCGTCTAGTTTTACTCGGTTCAAATTTGTTTAAATGCATGAAAAAATATGTTTACGCCAAAGAAGTATAACTTTTTTTGAGTGAGATATTTTGTGCAGGTGGTACCAAGGCTGCTCAGCTCGCTGGTAGGGGGGCCCATGAGCCCCACTCAGCACTTGGAGCAGCAGCAGGCGCTCGTGAAGCAGTTCGCGGAAATACTCGAATTTGTGCTCAAATTTGACGAACATAAGGTGAGAAGGTTTTAAGCCTGGGGCGTAACCCGCGTAAAATGTAAGAAAATCTAAGAGGAAACTCAATCAATTATGCACCGATCTAAAGCCTTTGTCTTTGTGGCGCTCTTAGTGGATGGAATATTTGACATCAGCGAGGATGGAACGAGGAGGCGCAATGGAAACTCTAAAAGGCCCGATGCTTTCCGTCTTTCTTTGCGTTTTGTACGTAATATTTGCGAGTTTTTACCACACATTGGGCAGTAAAAGTAGCTACGCTGTGCCCATACAAACGAGTTTCGTTTTCTACTCCCGTCCTTGCTGGATCAGACATCCACTTCTGGTTGATGCAGAATTGATCAAATTTCCTCACCTATTTTCTCACATTCTACGCCAGTCTTCCTGGAAACAAAACAAATTAAGATTTATCTTTTCTTCAGACTACAGCATAAGTAGAGTAGGTGCATCAACCAAATGAAATTTATCTTTTTTCCGCACATTATGATTCGTAAATAAAAAAAAACCTATAAATCTTAGCACAAATGATGCACTGAATGATGTTACATGTTGTGACATATAATTTATGTTACTAATGTTATTAAGGTGAAAATGTGTTTATTTGGAGGTTAGTTACTCGATCACGCAAAAACAACCAAAGGGATTTGAATGAAATTTGGCACATAAATAGTTTATTGCCTGACATAGGATGCTATTTATTCAGGAAAAAGGTAAGGTTAGGATTATCATAAAGTTCGCCCAAAATGACATCGTCCTGAGTGGAGCCGGGTACCTCAGCTAGTAACTCATACTAGCTTTGTTGAACGCACACTACTGTAATCACGAAAAAAAGTCGCAGTTTCTATACATTTAATTGAAGTGACGTACAAGAATGTAGGTATGTGACCTGGAATTATTTTTAAGGTTTAAAAAAGACGGTAAGGTCTTATTTTTGCCTCTAGAACCACCCTCCGCCGTGGTGTGCGCAAGAGCACCTCTATATATATTTTGAGAGTATTACTTGCTACACAGCCACGGTAATTTTTTTTGGAAATGTCCACCAGTTGTGTCCAATTTATTGCGAACTCTTTTCCAGAGCCGGTAGTCTCAGTTCTCACCTAAATTGGCGTTTACGTAACTTCGAAGTTCCGTAAAAACGTCAAACTCCATACAAGTTTTTACTAGATATTCTGTGGTTTTACTTCTTCAAGCTGTCAAAGTCAAACTCGGACTTCCGATTTGTATGAAAACGCGGAGTCGACGTAAACGGTATTTACGGCAACGTTCAGTAAGCTGTCAAATCAAACTCGGACTCGCAAATGGCAGTTCGCTTAACGCCCACTGCGCGCGCCGTTCAATTTCTCCACACATTTGAAAACGCCATTCGATCGGTTTGCCGTAAACGCCAATTTAGGTGAGAACTCAGACTGACCACTCTGATGCTAATTGCGACGGTTGTGTCACTGAACCACGTTCAAAATAAACCTCACACGACAAACGTGTGAGGTTTATTATTATTTACAGCTCTTATCACGGAGCTGTTAGGTTCCTCGTGTGATTTACATGCTCGCTGACCTTAACCTGACAACCGGCAGTCATTGCTCCCCACTCGTATGTGGGTAGCTGCTTATTATGCACCGCTTTGAAACAATCAGGACAATACTTCATTTATATGCTTTACGCATCAGTTATTATTCCGTTTTGGATGTTGCTCAAATATATAAAATTTTTCAAACTTTCTGTTTCTGAACTAATGGTTGCAATTGTTGAGTATAGAATAGAGCAATATCGTGCTGTGTGTTACATAAAATTGAGCCCACTGCATTTCTTCCCGTGCGTGTCGTAGAACCAAGTGGCGGAGGTATATCCAAGGTGAGATATTGGCCAGATTCATCAAAGATTTTTGCGGGGAAATATTTCTAAAAAAACACGCATATTCTAAGCTCGCGCAGCGCCGTGGAGTGGGGAATCATTCTCAATTTAAAAATAAAGCAAATGGCGTGCACTTGCTTCATTGTTAATAGAAATCTCGAACTAGATGGCGTTAAACTAATTGTGCAATATCTCATCTCGTACAGCCATTTTAAACCAATGTGGGTTTAACCTGCTGATTCAAATTTGACGATAATCCAAGCTCCGCAATGTCTCTGCCTACGGCTTTTTGCTAACTATAGAAGTTAGTCACCGCTATGATTCACCATCTGTCGGCCCCATGCTCAGTGATATATCTTCACAATGATAATGATTGGCCATAAGTGGTTGAGTGCCTATAATAAAGTATTAATTTGTGAGTGCTAAGATCTAATCAGTCGTCATGAATTTGATTTGTTTGAACCGTTTTAAACATAATCTATGGGCTAGAGGACTCGCCTTTCATGCGAGAGGTCTGGGTTGAAATCCTCGCCCCGGTCATGCACCACTTTCTTTCTCTTTCTGAGTTTGATAAGTGTTTTTCTTTACGAATGCGACTTCCATGGTTCAGAAGGCATGTAAAACTGTAGGGTAGGTAGGGTAGGGTAGACCTACAGTTTTACATCCCCGACGAAGTGGTAGGGTTGGTGGGCATTGAATGAAACTATGGATGAAGCGGCAATGAAAAATTGTCTGTATCTTCCATCCAGTTCAATGTCGCCGTGCTAATAAAGGGGATAAGGGGATAAAGGAATAAGGGCCTGGCATGGCACCTTATTCCTTCGGGAATGTGGTGTATTGGGCTAATATCATTACTGTAGTTGTGTCACATTACCAACCCAATAAAATAAGGATCTGTTGAGACCTATATTTGGAATATCGACAGCATATTATTTTATTTGCTAAATCATTAGTCATCCCATCAAATAAAGTTTAGCAATCAGTTAGTAAAAGAAAGGTAATAGGAGAAAAATAATTCGATTTACCATAAGTAGGTATATTTATTATTAATTGCATTTATCTGCTAAAATAAATAAAAAGGTATTCGTGTTCATAAGTGCATGCAGTTTCGCTTTACAACATATTCACATATTTTACCTACCCTTTTGCGTTCATCGAGAAACGACAGGTGACGAAGGTACATCATTTGTATTCCACCTGTCTTTAACTGGTTGGTCGGTTTATAATAACAGCTGACCAGGACAGCTTACATTTCACCTGTTCACCTAAAGGACACCGCGAGTGCATAGCAAGTGCATTTTGAATAGCAGGCTCAAGTTTTACAGTCATTGTTAGCTTGCATTTAGCATATTTTTTATTGGAAATGCTGAGGCATAACCCTTCATCGTGAATACATACGTAAGTATATGTAATATCGCAATGTGTGTACTATGAAAGGAAATGAAGTAACTGCAATGCATTTAATAAAAAAAAATGGTACAAATTCTTAATTATTTCCAGCGTTAAAGTCGGCACTTTACAATTTCATTTTAATCGCTAGAATATCGCCTAAGTACGTCATAACACATCATATTTGACAGAGTGTGCATGAAACGTGAACGATCTCCGTTTCAGCTTGGCCAGAAATACTTTTGTATGTCTGTCCGTCTGTTCTCCTCTACCGGTCGTATTTCTCAACCGATTCTCGATTTTGTGAGCAGGATCGTTTTTTTTGGCTAGGCTAGTTTTTAAAAAAAAATTCAAAATGGTGGAGCATTTTTCGTAAAATATTCGAAACGGTCACAAAAAAATTGTTTCGTGGCATTACCTAAATCGTTAGGTAAGTACCTAGTGAGAAAGATACAAGAAAAATATTAGGATTTTGTTTTAAGGTCTTATCCATATTCTATGGGATGCCTGCAGTGACGACTTCCGTTAGCTCTCTCCATATGAGCTCAGTGTCGATCTTGGCAGGCCTAGATTTTAAGAAAAACTGTCGAGCGACATCGGTGTAGTCCTCATGCTTCTACTTCAACAGCTAATAATTCACTGTTGACCCGTTCAACCATTTCTCTCTATCCGGTTCTTCTTCACAATCGACAGATCTTTGTAAAATCCGTAACGGACGATGCGTTCGGCAGATGAAGAATCCGGCGATACAGAACGACTTCAGCTACTACAGGCGCAGCGTGTCGCGCGGCGGGCTCATCAACATGGAGCCGCAGCCCATCAGCCCGGACGGCCCGCACATTAGTGCGGAGCTCGCGAACAAGATGTCGCTCTTCTACGCGCACGCTACGCCCATGCTAAAGGTACTTGGTGACACATCTTGAAGTTTCGTGTCTTCGAAATTGGTTAGCAAGTGAAGCTGCATGCGATTGGTCATTCTGGCCCCACAATTGCTTCGCCACATATGGGCCCGAACAAATGATCCTAAATAAAAAAAAAGTATCCTCAAACTTCGTTAATGTTTTTGGGACAATTGAGAAAAAATTCCACTTGTGTAACGATTTCAGAATTTCGCAAAGGCTATTTCGGCCTAATTTCGCAATTTTAGGCGATTTTCCCACTGCTTCCCCAGCCGATATCGACCATATAGGAGAGAATGTGTTAAAAGGCTAAGTGAGAAAAAGTTCAATACATGTCATGGAATGTCAAATATAATTATCGTTTCTGGATATAGATAAACTGTCTATAACCACCCATAATTCATTCAACACAAACATGCATTACTTTTTTCAAACATGTGTGGCGTCATCTTTGTGGCACACTTGCTGCCTCGCCACATACTGCGCCGCGCCACAAGCGTGTCTCCGGTGTGAGTGCTCGCGCGCAAGTATATAGGAGCGACAAATGTGTCGCGATACACAAGCATCGCGGCATAATTTGCTAAAATGCGATGGAAGTTCCCGCTGTAGAGGCTGCTCATCTACGATCGGAAACTCTTTCCATCCAAGATTACCTTGGTCGAAACAACCTAAAGTGGGAGTAATTTACATGTCCTTCTCTATTGGAACCTGTGGTTTCATCCGATCCAGTTTTAGTTTTTTTATTAGAAACTTTAATTTCCACATCTCTGCCGCCATCAAATTTCTTTATTTCCTGTCGCAGACAGCGTTTACGCTCTCATGTTGGGAAATTATGACATTACAATTGAATATACCTCAATTAACTTTTTTTTTACCAAACACTACTTAAAACATTTCATCATCGCAAGAAGATTTTGGAGACCTGGAAAATCCAGTAAGTGAATGATTAAGCATGATTATACGTTGATTATGTTGGGTTGATGACAGGTACTGTCGGAGGCGACATCACAGTTTGTGGCGGACAACCAGCAAGATCTAGAAAACACTACGGAGACGCTCGGCACCATGGCTAAAGTCTGCCTAAGGATGCTAGAGAATCCGTAAGTGTACTATGACATTGTTCTGCTCATTGTACTGATGTAGTTCTGCCAAAAAAATAACATGAAAAGGTGTCAATTTCTGCAAGGAACAAGTGGGTTTGTCAGCTTCGCTGATAAAATAATTGATGCCAAAGTGGGTGCCGAGTTCTATTGAAAACCCTTCAAACTCCATACAATTGCCTTTACATAACTGGACATGAACGGCACACCAACTTTCATGATAATAGTGCAAAACACCACATAGGAAATACATAGGTAACAGGAACTTCCTTATATTGTTCGGCTATATTGTGCTATGTACGAAAAATCTGTTCAATGTAGTCGTGCTCATAAAGGTGAAGGTCCTGGCATGAAACCTAAAAAATCATGATTGTGGTTGTGGGATTAGTCATACAGGCCCAGTTACATAAAAAAACTGGCCAAGTGCGAGTTAAATTCGCACACGAAGGGTTCCGTGCCATCGTACAAGATTTAACTCAAAAAAACACGTTTTTTTATGGGGCCCCCCTTTAATTTTTATATTTTTTATATTTTGCCTATTTGTTGTTACAGCGGCAAAATAAATACACACTCTGTGAAAAATTCAGCTGCCTACCTATTACGTTTCTTGAGATGGAGCCCTGTGACGGACGGACGGACAGCGGAGGCTCAGTAATAGGGTTCCGTTTTCACCCTTTGGGTACGGAACCCTAAAAAGGCACTATACCTACCATGGCATGACTCGGACATCTTTGGAAAGGTTAAATAGTGCTTGCCTTCTGATCTTTCACACATTAAACATGGGACTTCAATTTCCATTTACATACTTAATAGCTTATTTCCTTGTTACGCTAAGCTCTAAACAATATTTTCCTCGTATGGCAGGTCATCAAAACAACATGTTTCGCATTTACATAAAGTGTCTAACAGATTTAGTTGTAAACAACGTGTAAGCTGATATATTAATCGAAATTTGATGCGTTAGTAATTTACCAATACCGCAATCGCAAAGTAATGCAATAGTAAAAGTATCCTTGTTAGCTGGCTTGCTGAAGCGTGTTTAACGCAATCCAAGGATTATCATGTTTCATTTACTCAATATGGTGGTTTTTTAGGAAACATACAATGTGCATAAACAGGTGAATATTTCAAGTGTACCTTCATGGCGAAGTCCGAAACTATAAGAAATAGCGAGAAACACTCAAAAGAGCCGTGAGGCCGATTTTGATAAAAGTTAAAACTACATTATTATGAAGATTTTTGAAAAAGTTTCAACAATGGAGGTTGAGGTTGAAAATATGAATAAATTTATGAAAAATTAACACTTTCCTAGACATTACTTCACATAATTTGTTTCTTATAAGTGACACTTATTGAGTGGTGCAATAATATAGTATGTTTTTTTTTATATCAATGAGTTCAATTGAATAATGCTGTTTTAGTTCTTATCAAAATGGGCCCCACAACTCCTTGTAGTTTTTTTTTCGTATTTTTTTATTTTTTCCGATTTAGCCATCAATGCACACTTGAAAAATTCAACCAGTTTTAATGTTCTTACAAGCTTGTTACTCAATTACTTTAAATCGGCATCGCAGTTACATTAATGCAGTGATGAACAAACAATGTCCAAATTAGAAGCACAGATGCTTCAGCTCGGGTTTGTTTGTATCTTGCACAATGTTCGGTTTATTGTTGCTTGGTCGCCACATCGCCCTAGTGACCTACATTTTTGTAGCAGTGATTTTTACTGCACTGTAAAATAAACTGTTTACATAGGCAGGGAATAAAACCACCGTTTTTTGCTTGCTTTGACGCGTTTTTACGAATTTCCGCCATTTTATGAGTAGTAATATTGTTTAACACAGTTTTGGATTTATTGAGGCAATAACCATTTTACACTTTACCCTGATATGAAGAAGTTAGAATTCCATTCGATAAATTATTAAATTGAACCTGATAATTACAATATTGAAAACAATATTCGAAGAAATATTGTTTTGAATCGAAGCTCTTTTATGAATATACCTTCAGACGGGACATTTCGGATGGGGGCCTAACTCAAAAAAGTGAATCGTCATGGAACGCCGTTTTTTGAAGTTCAATTTGAAGAAGAACGGACAAGGCCCATCTCAGTATTGGCTGGAAAGCACTCGAAGCTTACATGTACGCCAATTAATCTATATTGCTGGAATACCTTCTAGCATATAAGTGAATTTGAATGGATTTAACTTTTTTTCTCACTGGAAAAAAATCGGCCATTCAATTTAGTGTTATGAAGGCGAATTTTAACAGCTTCATGGTTTCATGTTTACAATGCGATCCAAATTCATGTAAAACTGTAGGTTCTCCTTTTAGACGGTAGGGTTAAGCCCGTCCGGGTTGGTACATCCCTTGGATGAAAAGATAGTCAAAGTAGCAATGGAAAAGTTGTCTGTATATTCCATCTATTTCAATTTATCTGTGCTCATCACGGGAATGTCCTGGCATGCAAAATACTTCAGAAATGCCATGTCTTGGGGTAACGTCACGACGGTTGGTGTGGTATTAGTCATACATGTCCAGTTACATACACATTCAGTCAAGTGGCTACTGGGTTGAAAGCCAGCTTATTATATGTAGTTCTTGTAAAAAATAAAAATAAAAGAAATGTTGGTTCAGTGGCAAATAACCATGCTATTAATGGCAGTCGCTAAATTAACCATGTATGTCGTTGATTTAGTAAAAAAAATAAAAAGAAGTTGGCCTCTCACCCAGTGGCCGCATTTAGTTGAGTTATTTTTATAAAACTCAACTTGGATGGCTGATACCAAACTGACCGTCAAATATAAGCCTTACCACACTACATAGGAATTAGGTGCCATGCCAGGACCTTCATAGCGTTCATTCAATGCATAGTACCAACCTAAGTAAAAAAGGGGACCTACAGTTTTATGTGGAATCCGAACCACGGCCAGCCCCAAGGGTTGAACAATGGTCACCAATCCAGAACCCAACCACGCTCAGGGGTGCTTCACCCAGCTTATCAAATCGCAAAGCGTCTGACCAAGGGCTCCCGATGCCATAGATAAATAATAGTAGGGAATGATTGCTAATGTCATACAAGTGTTAAATTAGGATAAGAAAAGTTGGCAGATGGCGTTGCAATTCTCATTTAGTACAAACCAATGAATATCCATGATTTTTTTTTATTAATGTAACGTTTTCATTACGCCTACCTAGGCGAAATTTGGAATTAAGCGTAGTCTAATGACGGTGTAACTAGTTCTGGCAGTGACGGGAGATGGCGCTGGTTAGAAATGTCATAGTATAAACGAAAATAAGAGTTTTGTATGTTGTATGACGTTAGCAGCTACTATCCATTGTCTATGCCAAAGCTTACTGAGTTTCGGGACACCCTGTACATTTGTGCCGCAGGAAGCTGGTGGCGCAGTTCAGCCGCGAGGAGACCTCGCTGCTGGTGCTGCGCGTGATGGTCGGCCTGATCATCCTGTACGACTGGGTGCACCCGGCGGGCGCCTTCTGCCGCGCGTCCAGCGTCGACGTGAAGGGCTGCGTGCGCTTCCTGCAGCAGCAGCCGCCGGCGAAGGCGGAGCCGCTGCTGAACGCGCTCCGCTACACGACGAAGCACCTCAACGGGCCGAGCACGCCGAAGAACGTGCGCGCGCTGCTCGCCGCGTGAGGGCAGCCCTCGCGGCTCGCGTGCTGCTGCCGACAGTGACGCCGCCGCCGCGGTACGCCGCCGGGTGACGCTCGGTTGTTCGATAATTTCTCAGAGACTCTTCAACTTCTAAAGCTCGAATTTATTATTATATACATATATATTATTATTATTTACATTATATTATTATATATTTACATATCTTCAGGTGTATCCACAAGAAATGAATGATTTTCGTTTCCATGTGCAAACGTTGCTCGATAGAAAGAGATCGCCAAAAAAGGGATACTTTCTCACATTTTTTTTATTAATCTTCTTTCGTTATTAAATTTATTATTATATTATTATTATAAAACTAAGTAAAATATACAATACATGTGCATAGTACTCATTTATATGAATGATTCCATGCAAACAAACTTTTTCATTCAAAACTTTTAAAAAAACTCAAGATTCTCGAAACATTTTGGTGGGTATAAATAGAGTGCTTTCGATGTTTGGATTGAAAATTTGGTGCACATATCAAATAGCACTATGCGCATTATTTATATTTTTTTTTCTTTATAATGCTTACCACTTGAAAGAAATATTGAGAAATGTGATAAATAGGCCTATTTTAGTGATTTTTTTCTACAGAACAAAGTTTGTGCTATGGAAACGAATTTCGTGCAGATGCACCTGAAGTTATATAATATGAAATGTGAGCTTGATAAGCAGTAATCTCTGAGAAATTAACAAACAACTGAGTGTCACCTAGCGGCATACGCAGCGTTAAGGTCTCCCCGCACTTTACAACTCTCCCCGGCACCTTCCTCGTACTGCAAGCTTATTTTTGGAATTCCGTGCTCAGGAATCAGGAGTCTTTCAGGCGCTTTTGTAGCTGTTGTCAAAGCCATTTTCTCCATAGAAATATTCCGGAGCACGGCAATTCAATGAGTTCCGTCGGGAAAATCAATTATTCCCGATTCCTGAGCACTGAACTCCAAGAATAGACCTACAGTTCCAGGGTGATCGCACGCACTTTTATTGTTGTTGGTTAATTTTTACTGACGATATAGTTTCTTCTCTCTTGATTCGTGTAGAATCGGAAAAACTAAATATTATTTGGTTCAAAAATTACTAGTAATTTTATTTTTTGTTACGTACTAATCAAACAAGCTTTGCAACTTTCAAACCAGAAGACATTTTATATTCCGATTCTAAAGGAATATCGAAAACGATGAAGTGAAACTATACTAAAGGGTGTGATAACAGCTGATGAGCATTCATTTTAGTTGAGTCACTATGAATCATTTAGAAATTTAAAAAAGAAGATATTAAATTGATGGTTTTCTGATATTTAAAATGTGTACTGGTAAGGTAGCTCTGACACTCATTCTTTTCTCGTGCCTAATTTGATAAATCATAGCTCCAGACAGACAGACAGACAGACTTATCACGGTTTTATTTTTAAATAATAACTAGATCATTCTTTTTTCTATTATCGTAATTTGTCGTCGAACATTTTTTAACACAATTTAATGTTGTTTTACTTACACCCTTATCCTTCTGAACATAAACAGCTGTTATCACCCCCTTAAGTAATATTTTATTGTTTAACGACAATTTGTACAAGTCACCCTGATATGTTGGCATGGGGAAGTGAATGAACGTACACTCCGGCTATGAGCTAGTTTTATCAAAAATCAGGAGTCATCATCTGGTCACCTCCATCTGTTTGCCCTTAACTAGATAAGCAACTATCGATATTATCGTAAAAGATATCTTGCAGCGCGTTATCACATTCCTAGCAGAGTTTTATAGCTCACGGAGGAGTGTACGTACTATGGAGAATGTGGAAGGCCAATCAATGTCACCAAACTCGTACAAGTGCGGGGGGAACCTGTGTCACGGACAATATTTTATGCAGGGAGTTACCGTATTTATGTCCTGGGGATTTCTCTTTGTTCATAAATGTTTTGACTACATCTCATCGATCATGGCAACCTCGGTACATTTTATTCTACGAATAAAACCGAAATTTTATATTGCCAATGTTTTCTGCCTGATGTGTATTTTTTCCATCATATATACCTCATTATTTGTATTATGGTACATTATAAAATCAAAGCTATTGACATCACCTGATTGATTGATAGAACCTGATTGCAAACAGTACCAAAAGGGCGTAAATGAAACCATATTTCATTATTTTAAAAAATTACTACTACTCATTTTTAAATTTAAAAAAGATCAAAGATGGTCTATCTATATTTGAAACCTATAATGTTAAATATATTTTAATTATAGCTAGATCATCATTCTACATTTTTGCGTTTTTTATCATCGAAAATCGTTGTGGTCATTTTTAAATGTTGTTGTATTTACGCCCTTGTCAAACTGAACGCAATGGGCTCTTAAATTCTTTTAACGATTTGAACCTTGAGAATTCCCCTGAACACCATCCCTGCCTCAGCAACACGCCAGGCTTGCCCTAACATTAGCCACGTCACAACAACCTTTGACCATTTGTTACTTTCATACATTTTGTAAGAGATCATACCCTGACTGACTACAATTATATTATCTTCTGATGCATTCGGTTGTGTAAAAAGTTTGTGCAATAATGAACAAAGTTATATCTATGAAATTCCATCCAGTTAGTTTTCAAATGTTTCTGTGATTGCCTGAAATTGTTTGCACAAATTAGTATGAGAAATTTATAAAAGTATCATTGTTATATCTTAATTTGTGGTAATCAATCAGTGTTGATGCGTGATGGATGATCGAGGAATATGTTATTGAATCATTTGCATACGGAGTGTACGTTTTTGATGGGACCACAATCGCAATGGTTGCTTGGTCGTTTATTTGTTTACAAGACTGAAGAATCAACGCTCACGTATCGATTCGAACATAACTCAAATCTGATCCTCGTCGAGGGTCTCTTGTCGAAGACAACGAGTTCGATACCCAGGGTGGCCTCTTTCCCCTTCTCATCCGAATTTAAAAATTCAGGTCACTCTTTATGGTTCGCAACCCAAGTCAAACTGAAGGTCCCTTTCATATTAGGCGGTGGGGTTTCTGTCCGGGTTGATAACATGGCATTGAATGTAAGATTGTCGGAGCGGCAATGAAACATCCGTGTGTTCCATTGAGTTCAAATAGGGATAGTTCTGACATGTTTCCTTTGAGAATGCGGTGTAATAGGCTAATATGGCAGTAAAATATTGCATATTAGAAATCACTGTTCACTGCTATAGATAAAAAATTACCACTTCAAAATCCGTGTAACAATGTAAATGTATCAAATTTAAATGAGAAAACCAATTCATTTGTTTGTAAAACGGTCCATAAAAATATAAATAGTTTAGTTGTGCCTAAACGCCTTGCAACCTTCAGCCTCAGAGTGTAAGCCGAGACTCGGGCAGCTGCAGGTAGGTATCCATGTCTGTAATCAACATAAGCATGTGTCACAGATGTGACATTCAACATGGATGTCTATATAATGCACTGACAGTAACATTCTGCAATCGACGTTAGGTTATCAATATATCCACCCTTTTATTAGTCAGTCAGTCAGTCAGTCAGCGTGTTTGCGTCCACTGCTGGACATACGCCTCTCCAATTCTTCTCCAGTCCTCCCGGCCCTCAGCGGTACGGAACCACTGCTTTCCGCCGACGCACTTGATGTCGTCTTCCCACCTGGCGGGTGGTCTTCCCACACTCCGTTTGCCTGTCCACGGCCGCCAGTGTAGGACACGGTTACTCCAACGGTCGTCGTCTCTTCGGCTGACGTGACCAGCCCACTGCCATTTTAGCTTAGCCACCCGGTGTCCAATATCGACTACTTTGGTACGTCGGCGGATTGCCTCGTTACGCACCATATCCCGTAGCGATATTCCCAGCATGGCTCGCTCCATTGCCATGGAGCGTGCCACCCTTTTATTAACAAATAAGAATCTATATTAGAAGTATTTTCGCACCGGTGTATAGGTAATTTTACAAGCGTAAGCTGAAATGCCTTTTATAAAATAATTTCAATAATGTCACTTAGGATTAAATTAAAGAAACGATATTATTGTTTAAACTGTTATAAATGTTCCGCATAAACCACTGCCTTGATATTTCATATAGTTTGTAATTTTACATAATGTTATGAAGGTACATGTGTAAGGATTTTTACACTATTGTGGAATTGAACAATAAATTGAAATTAATCCTTTTGTATAGGCATACAAACTTTAACCTAATAGGTTAATTATTTGTAAAAATTTTAGTTAACACTTTGCTATAATGAAAAAGTTAAAATAAATACTCAAGCCCATGAAACTTTATCTAGCACCCATAAGTTAACTATACATCATATTATACTTTTAAAACATCTCGTTGTGTAGTAAAATTTACCAGTATTTAATTTTCACAGGTCTTAGAGCATGTAACATGTAGTTGTAATTTTGAAAGTTGAAAAGACTTTTGTATGGGATAGACATAGAATTAAATTGTATTTAAATTTATTAGTGCACAATGATATAGAATTATTTACTTACGTTAAAATGCCGTACGATGGCTATTCCTTGTGTCTTTACAATATTGTTTTTTGGTAGGATAAATGTGTGCTTATTACTGTAGGTAATGCTTAAATATGGAGTTAAGCACGACACACACGAGTTATATAGAAGATTTATTATATGCAAAGATAACATGCCTACTATTCCGAGGTATAAAATTTAGCATGTTATTTGCCAACATATGGCACGGGTATTGAGAAAACTAGGTATTGACTAGAAATTGGGACTGCCTAGATTAGCATGGGTCAGCGCGGTAGGATGGGGGCTTGGCTTGCGATTCCAAGAGATAATTAATGGTATCGCTATGTATTGTAGTTTATCAGTATGTATCGTCTCAACAGTTTGTATAGAGTGATATTAAGTTTTATTGATGGTATAATATATACCTCGTGTGTAGCATGCTTAATGTGAAGGAAGAACAGCTTATACTTCAGAAATCATCCTCAAAAAAAGGAAATGTTATAAATTCGACCCATATAGCTATATTTTTTTAAATAGATGTGCTGGGGAGTCCCAATATGATAGGCACCAAGTGTCACAAATGTGCCACACAACATTCATATTTAACATCAAATGCTCCCTGGAATATATCTGCATTGCGAAAGCCCTCACAGGCTTTTCCACCACAAATTAGTTTTTTTCTTTTTCCATGATTTTAACTGGATTGTCAAGTATAACATTATCATTCAAAATGCATTTAGTTTCTTTGTTCTGTCCTAAGACAGTATTTGTTTTATGTGGGACATAAAATTCTGTGCAATGAAAGTGCTATCTATATTCATTATCTAAAAAAACCTGAGAGGTGGAAGAACTGAAAAACATCAGGAGCCCTACTATTCATGCTATCAAGCAAGCCCTATGGAGAGGGCGATATTGCGTGTCAAAGCCATTTGTATGCGATTGACAGATCGCTTTCGAAACCATCTGTCAAATGCAAACAAATATTTTTGACTGGCAATGCAATGCGCTTGCTCCATAGCGTTCGTAGTAGGGGGTCCAGACTAGTGTTGCGATTTGACGATCCATACCTCCGAACTGCATATCTAACAATGTAAACATAATTAGGTACATCTACGAAAATGTAAGGCCATATTCTAATTCACCGCTCATGCAACTCAATCGCATTGTGCACTCCATTTGCATCGGAATCAGAACAGATTATAGCATTTTAAATAAATTATTTAGATTATCAAAAATATATTCCAGTGGGTGAAATAATAAATGTGGATTATATTAGCAAACTCCTTGTTGAGTCTAAAGATAAAGTAATATTACCAATCTTTATGCAATCATATTTCAGACGTATTCAGAAATATTTTTGCATGCATTGTATAAAGCCAAATGTTGTTTCAAATCGAGCACAATTGAAAAAGAACTATTGTTACTCTTATGTTTATGCATAGAAATAAAAGTTATAATATAACAATGTCCGTTACCAAACTTTCATACAGTATGGTTATTTCAGAAAAACAGACGTTACATTTTCAACTGTAGGAGTTTGAAAGCAAGTTTAATTGACTCCTGCAAAGGAATATAACTGGAGTATTGTTTAAGGATGTAACATATTACCTTTCTTAGATTATATTTATATGTAGATGTAAGAAAACTAAATACACCAAAGTTATGTAATGATAATATACACCTTGATCAGCCTCTCGGAATACAGTTTTGTTTCATTTGCATAGTGGCCCACATGATACCTGCCTTAGAAGTAAATTTTTGGGTCGCATTCCATACCCGTAGCCGATTTTCCTTCACTCTGACTGTACACGCAGGAATATAGCCGCTGGTTCTAAGAGATAAGGAGAACGCTGTACCAAGGCTGGCCGAGACATTGACAGGTTCTGTGTTCAACGCGATTCAAATAAGAATAGGACGGGGCTCGTGACTAACTTTACTCGAATTCAAGAGGGAAAGTATGCGGCAAAGTACTGAAGTTAGTGAAGTGAAGTGAGGATTTTAGCAGTTTGACATTCAAAATGGCGGTGATCCTATCCTATTCTTATATGAATCGCATCGTACCCCTTTGTATGTATTTATGATGTCATACGTTCACAGAACTTTTCATCCAATGAGACTGACAGTGATTCTCAAATTGAAGGAATTGTCGATAACGTTATCGAAACTTTAACAGTTAAGACAACAGTAAACTGAAGCACTTTTTTTTGGAGAAAAACCCAGTTTTGTTTATTGAAACTCAAAGGTGCCAGGGAAAGTTAAATTTGAGTATACAAGTCAGGGTGATTGTTTTTGAAGTTTGTGTACGATGAGAACAAGAACTTGCCAGAACTTACCTACCATCCGAAATATTTACACATAGGGAAAGAAAACTCAAAACATCAAAGTATGTATTTTATTGCTTACTTTGCGAAACACCATTAACAAGTATTTTCCAAAGTGTTTAGTGTAGTGATAAAATTCTTATTCTACAAGCAAGGATCAACCTGTTCTTACTTGAAAATCGTATTCAGGGATATACCAAAATATGCTAATGCTTAAATTAAATGTGGAATTGAACTTGGTTTAACATTTACCTAGATAAATAATATGGACAGTTGGGGCTAATAATCCATTCAAATCTCAGTCACAATCATGCAATGGGTTTATACAATAAAAATTGGCAAGGTCAGCCCCTGGGTACCTTATGACCAAATATTTTGTTTTGGGGGGCCAAAAAATCACACCAGTGGTAATGTTTTATTCCCGAGATATATACTTTAAATCACAACAGTTCCAGGCTTTTTATTAAAACAAGAAAAACTCCTATCCATAATTTCCACAAAAATCTATGCCCCATTTTCCCTGATACACAGTTATTAAGCTTCGAGCCGAGAAGGAAAATTTCTAGGCGTCACCGCCGGCGAGTCAGTCCGCCTACTACTGATTTTCTCGCGTTCCAATTACACGTAAGAACTTCACAGGACACTATTCAGTGCAATGAACATACGATGTTGCGCGTCCTGAATTTGTAAAGGAACTAACTACAGTTAGACTTTTTGACCGTGAGCAATTTTAGAGTCAAACAATGAATATTAGCTACACGGAACACTTATATTAGTATGTTAAAACATATCCTAGTGTCACGAAACAAATGTTCTTTCTTGAAACATAAATACTATTCCTTTGAGCAAATATTAGTACCCCAGACCAGGCACTAGTTCCATGAACTGACCCTATTTCTTTTAAGGGGAATTTTAGATCCTTGGAACAGACCCTAGTTTCTCGGAGTAAACTTTAGGGTGTACAGAGACTAGGAGTTGGCGGGTCGCGGCTTTAGTATAAGCTTGCCGGTCTCGTCGCATGACATATTGAAATCACTAAGAACGGTGCGCGTGCGCGCCGTGATGATGCTCGGTGCTATGACTCGCCGGTGGATTCCCATCATGAACAGCAGAACTGCAATGTAAGCTTGGAGTAAGAAATTATTACGATCAACTCTGACTACTAAAAAACTACTAGAAAGATCATTTTTAACCCAAGAAAGCGTTATAATCGAGGAACAGCACGGCTTTGTACCGAGATGAATGAATAAATGAATGAATAAATTCTTTATTGTGCATAACAAAAATACAATTTCAGAGAAAACATACAGCAAAACAACAATACTGCACAAAGGCGGACTTATCACTAAGAGTGATTTCTTCCAGTCAACCCTTGGGGTGATGAGGAAAGGCAATAGAAATATCTGTAGGTAGGTGACACACCAGAATTTGAAAAGAAAAAAAAATTAACTCCATAAACATACATATACCATAATATATACATATTTATACATATAATTGAATATACTAATATATATGATACAATACACTAATACATATTATTATATCCACAAACCAGGGAAAAAAAAAACCTATAGTAACTATTACCATTGATTCTAAAATCAGTACTATTAGAAGGACAATAAAATTAAATATATATATATACAGTGAGAACATATTATCATCTTTACATTTCATTTAAGTAAAACTCCTTGACTTTAAGTTTGAAAGAGCTGATAGTTTGACAGGAGCGGACTGTGATGGGCAACGAGTTCCACAGACGTGCGGCATGAACAGTAAAGGAGTTAGAGAAAAAACACGTCGTATGGCGAGGAATCGCAAGGATACTGTCATTGCTAGATCGCAAAGGGAGACCGTGTGAAGAGAGGTTCATAAACCGGGAACGAAGATATTCAGGAGAGTTAGGGTTATTTAGAATTCCGTAAAGAAGAATTAGTAAATGACAGTTCCTTCGGAAACGGATGGGTAGCCATTTAAGCTCTCGACGGTACTGCGATACATGGTCATATTTACGCAGACCATATATGAAGCGAATGCAGAGATTCTGCAAACGATCCAGCTTGTCTAGGAGAACTTCAGTTAGATCCAAGTAGCAAACATCTGCGTAGTCCAAAATCGGAAAGAGGAGAGTTTGCACCAAAGTAATTTTGGTTCGGACTGGGAGGAAATTCTGCAAGCGCTTTAAGGAGTGGGCGGCGGCAAAGATTTTTCTGCTGACCTCGTTTACCTGGGGCACCCACGATAAAGTTTCGTCAATGAAAATTCCCAAATTCTTGACTGTTTTGGAGTATGGTATGACAACTCCATTGTAGATCACTGCTGGCAATGTGCTGTAATCAACCTTCGACAGAAGTCTAGGGCTGCCTATTATTATGGCTTGTGATTTGGTAGGATTTACCAGCAGGCCAAATGATTTTGTCCAAGTAAGTATATGTTCCAGGTTCACGTTCATTTCAGATACGGTATCTGCCAGGTTATCTAAGGAGCAATGCAAATACAACTGTAAGTCATCGGCGTAAAGGTGGTAGAGAGAAGTAAGCAGATTCGTGATCAGATTTATAAAGATGGAAAACAGCAAAGGAGATAACACGCCACCTTGTGGAACGCCAGCAGTCAAATCAGCCCAGTCAGAATATTCATTGTCAATCCTGATACACTGATGACGACCACGAAGGTATGAATCAAACCAGTCAAGCACTACCGGAGATAAGTTAAGTGTCCTTAGAATACCTAGCATAATGTCAAAGTCAACTGTATTGAAAGCATTGCTGAAGTCCAGCAACGTTAAAACTGTAACATTCTTATTTTCCATATTTGTACGGACATCTTCAGTGACTTTGACAAGGGCAGTGACAGTGCTGTGACCAGGTCGGAAACCTGACTGCATTAGGTTCAGTATGTGGTTATCTTTCTTTGCTCGAGGCTGTAAGTAATCTGCTCACTTGTGTTGACAAATGGACTAGCGAGTGGAATAACCGAAATCCTATTGACGTCATTTACTTGGACTACGAGAAGGCCTTTGATACTGATTGGAATGAGAATAAACCGTCTAACTCAAAAGCTGGAACATTTTGGATTCAGGGGGAAAATACTGGCATGGATCGAGGACTTTCTCACAAATAGAAAATTCAGAGTGCGTGTTGGCGAGGCTCATTCAGAGGCACACGACATGCACAGTGGGGTGCCCCAGGGTTCGGTTATCGGCCCAGTCGCTTTTGGGATTTTTCTGACTGATCTACAAGCCGTAATGCAGCAACCATTCACACTTTTTGCTGATTACACGAAATTTTTTGGGGACCCTGTTGTTAGTCGTCAATTGATACAAGACAATCTCGACCGCACAGTACAATGGACTAAAGACTGGCTCCTAACATTAAATGCTAGCGAATTTACTGTGCTGCACATAGGCAAAGGGAACCCACACCATAAGTACACAATCGATGGATTACCACTAAGTGCAGTATCTTCACAAAAAGACCTTGGAGTGACAATATCACACGATCTCAGGTGGGAAACACACATCATTGAAATTTTAAATAGAGCAAATTCACTTCTCTATATGGTTAGGAAGTCTTTTTCACACATCACAGCAGAAGTAAACTCTACGAAGCATATGTACATCCTCTCCTAGAGTACGCATACCAAGTCTGGAACCCAAACTTCAAGAAGGATGTTGAATTGCTAGAAAGAGTACAGAGAAGAGCCACTAAGATGGTGTTGCCTCTCAGGAATAAGCAATACGAGATTCGATTAGAGGCCCTGGGCCTTACTTCACTAGAGAAGAGAAGAAATCGAAGCGACTTAATTGAAACCTTCAAAATATTAAATGGCCATTATGACGTACCTACAAGCTATGTATTCCCTGAACACTGACCAAAGACTTCGTAGACATGCTCTGAAACTCAATCATAACCGCTTTAATTCCAATGCGAGGAAACACTTTCTGTCAAACTGTGTTGTGGAAGACTGGAACAAGCTGCCGGAGGAAGTCATAAGTGCTAGCTCAGTGAACAGTTTCAAAAACAATTTGGACAATCATGTAAAAAATATTTAAAACAACGTTCGTATTATGAACACTTCAAAAAAAAACAACAATGTCCACTCAATCAGTGAAGTACACGCATCAGCTTACAGCTGCTAGTGTATATAATAATAATATAATAACCCTGAGCAAAAGATCTTTAGTGTCTCCAATACATTAAGAATGGCCCGTAAGATATGCTCCCCATATAAACGTAGTTTACTACGTTTGAAAAGCACTGTTCAATTTAATTGATATTTAATATCTAATATGAGGCGACAAATAACTGTGTCTAGACTTTTTTTTTTATTTAAGTCGAATCAGATGAAAGCAAAAAGAAAATCTTCATACACATATATAATTACATTGACAAGTATTTCTCTGTGGTTTGACACATTTACCAAAAAAACAAAAACATGCTTACACAGACATTTGTTGCCGAATTTTAGATACCAGATATCAAGTAAATTGGATCAACGGTTTTCAAATAATTAGTAAACTCTGTCTGGGGGGAGTTTAATTTTCTGATGCTTATGGGCCCACCATAAAAAAAAAACTTGTTTCATGTCACTATGGGTCTATAAGTCTACCAATTCGAATCCCATTGTGGCTTATAGTAAAAATATCAAGGTTCATGACCCATTTCACCACCATTCCGATTAGATGTGCATCTACTTTAAGCCCAATATCGCCCGGATCAGAGTCGAGGGTTTCACAGAAGTATTCATAGAGGATGTCCAGTTTTATATTGCAGCAAACAAACTCAATGTACTTTACCTAGAAGAACGGAGGTGAAGAAGAAGAAGGGATGGTTCCAGAGAGACTGCGCGAGCGACACTACGGCGGTGAGCGGGTCCGTGAGCCAGTGCCACGCCGCCACTGCAGTGCACACCGATACCACCACCAGCACGACTGTTAACAGAACGTGTCAATTTTTTATTTTATGTTAAAGGCAGAATTTTCTTTCCAGAGTCATAATAACTTTAGCCACAGAAATTAGGTTCAAAATAATTTGCTAATGTTAATAGAAATAATTTCGTTTCTTCTGTATGTCCAACTATGAAGAAACCCTGATCGATGAAATGCTTCCATGTGTACCAACACGATGGGTCTAGGGCGCCACTTACCTCTAGGAAGTAGTTTTTGGACAATGTGTCTAGTACTAGAGTTTCAAGAGATTAGAAAAGATTAGAAATTAGCCCCTCTTCCTCCTACTTCCCCCTCTACCCCTTATAACCCAAATAAGTATTTCAAAACCTAAACACAATACCTGTATCTAAAATTAATAAAATTTTGCACCAAACATTGTTCATTCACAAAAAAAAATCCGTAACACATGTGATGTCTTTTCTATTGCAATTGAAGTTTGCGAACTAGCTTTTTCTTGCTTGCCTTTTTAAAGCTAACCAATGAAATCTGGCTGAAAGCCTTTTCGCCAGGTGATTGTAAGCATAACATCAATTAAATTAGCGACATGCTGCCATGCTTACTTCTCCATCTCAGAGTGGCAGGCTGGAGACATGCGATCACCTCTGTAAGCCGACGCTCAAATGCCTTCAAATCTGAAAAAAATAGATTTTAATGGTATAAACATCAGACTGGTGAACATGTACATTTAGTAGTTTCATTGCATAAATGGAATTGATAATCCGAGACCCAGCTCATTCGAACACCGCAATGCTCAAAGCATTGTTTATGGGTAAATATCTGTATGTCTTTAAAAAAGTGTAATTATTTGGATGATATATTTTTCCATGTTTAAAATATACTTTAAATTAGAAAAAAACTTAGTTCTCTTCTACAAAATGCCTTGAAAAATATCTACATACTATGATCCAGATCTATGTGCATCCGAACAGGATACAAATTTTGGGCGTTTATCAAGGCCGTTGTGTATTTATTTGGAATTAGGATTCTAAGCAGCATGGCATGCCTTTTAGGTTTAGTCGTTGGCATCAATCAAAGGTAAAATGTCTTGTGTGTATAGGTAGGTTCTAAAATATTGATTTAGTACTCATTTTGGATACATTTTGAGCGTCTCAGGGCAACAGGGATGAATGTAAGATCTTCCATGGTTTAGAATCCATATTCATACAACTGTAGGTCCCCTTCCCCTTCCATACCGGTAGGGTTAAGCCGGCCCAGGTTGACCATTGCATTGGACAAAAATATGCTCAGAGCGGGAATGAAATAATGTCCCTGTTTGGGCTAATATGACAGGATGTATGGTATAAGGCATTCATGTACAGTTACATAAAAAAGGAGGTAAACATGTAAAATAGAAATTTGGGAGACATTTTAATTGTTTTGTTTTAATTCTTGTTTCAAATATATCAATTAATTACGTATCCGTTTAAATAAAGGGCAATTCAGAGACAATAAAACAGGCTTTCATCGCCTATACATAAAGCATAAACAATCCTAGAACATTTACAAATAACATTTTATATTTATTTTCACTTACCATCACATGCAGTTTGTTCTAGAGACATCTTGGACTAACTGGCTTCTTTCAATCAAGTCAATCTTCTACTTGCATTGTTCCCTGCAACAGTTTAATTGACATATATTGGATCACACAATATCACATGGATATTGACATGAGTTCGGTCACAGAGTGCTGATTTTAGGGGGCAATATACCAGCGAGTCTAGAATATAAGTTTGGGGCATTAAGAAAGTGGAGAAAGAAGCTCATCCATATAGCGGCAGCGTAGCCATATTTAGAATTCGCTCATTCCTGATTTTCTCGAGTTGCGGTGACACATAACCGGATACCATTTGGTGCTACGAACATTTGAGGTTGTACATCCCAAATTCGTAAGTGAATTGGCTGGCCGGCACTACCATCAGTGCATTATCACTACAACTTGGTTATGCTGTCGCTACACATATGTGTTTCAGTCGCCCCTTACTTACTTGATGCCCCAAGCTTACGGTCCGGACTCGCTGATATATTACCCATCCTGGGGTCCACTTATTACTAATTTCACGTGTCATTTGCACCTGGTCGAGGTTTCCATTATGTTATAAATTAAAGTAACACAAATATAAAAGTACTGTAAATGTGTTGATGTTATTTCTTATCTTGAATCTTCTAAGAAGTCATGAGATGTGTGGTTTTAGTCAGATTAATTTTTTGGCGTATCAAAAGCGTAAAATCACGAAAGGGGTTATGAACATTACACATAATATAACTGTGGAAAGAGTACCTATAATAAAGAAGCACAAAATAGTAAAAATAGCCGGGGTGATCTTTCTTGAACTCGCGCGACCGCCGCCGGTTTAGTTTAGTACAAGTACAAAAAGGAATGTTAAACGAACTTACCGATTAACTCAAATCAAAATGTTCTGCAGAAAAAGGTAACTTACACCCGACTCTAGAAAATTATAAATTATACGCGGTGATACTTCGCCTGAGCAGAAAAATAATTTGCCAACCCTGGGAAAACAATTATGGTCACAGACGGCTTATGGTTGACAGCTTGTCATGTAAAACAAATTTAACCCCACGTTCCGAAATGCGTATATTGCAGAGATCGCAACTACGTACGCATACACGACCGTTCCGAATTGCTTATATTAACTCCCGCGAAAGTCAGTCAGAGACGTAACTCTCGACCGCAAATTGATCCTACAAAGCGCGCACGATTGAAAGCGTGTACGCTGTAAAATGTCTGTCATCGAGCTGTCATTAAGCGCGTTTATCTGTAGTTTTTTGATCACTTGCACTTGTATTCTGAAATAACGAAAGCCTTTACCCGTTTGTTAGTATAGTTTGACAATCATGGGCCTGGAATAACCTAACCAATCTCGAGATTTTTCGGGGTAGTTAGTTAGGCTCTGACAGATATGTCTGCTCAAATTCGTTTCGATTTGATATCATAGGAATGTGCTTGTGAGCAGTGATATCAATTCGGAACACACATATGTACTGTATTTACTTTCTCGGCGATTTCTGCAATATACGCATTTCGGAACGTAGGCTAAGCCAGGCTAGTCCATTATTGACTTATTTCACGCCGCTGACAGCTCCTTTACGGAACGCTGCAGTTATAGAAGTCGGCCATCTTGGGAGGACAAGACAAACGAACCAATCACATGCTGCTGTCATAAATGTCTTTAGAATTATTAAGTGCATAATGGTAACATTGATTGATAATAATAAGCCGTGATTGGCTGTTTGTCTTGGCCCCCCTGACGTCACTCGTTCTTTATGGATTGATGGTTCTAGGTTCAGTGTCGCATCTGTCCGAAGGACAGTATATATTGGTAATCTGTGGACTTATTTGTAGTCCACTCATGAACCGAATACGAGAAGTTCTCACACAAGTAATTGTCAGCCTATTTTATTTGGAAAGCGAAAGCGAGAAGTTCTCGTGTTCGGTTATGTCAAACTCTAGATAGAAAAAAGATGAAGATTAAAACGAATTAGTCACAGATGAAATTGAGACGCTCTCGCCTGACGTCATCAAACATCAAATATTGTGTTAGTGCCCTCGCAAATTCTTCACCTCCATGCTTCGCACACCCCCCACGCATAGCGGCGACCGATTTGTTAGGGTCGGCAACTGCATCATCGGCAATGTATCTGCGACTGGACCACAGATGCGTCGCTGACAATAAAGATTTTGGCGTTCGATTATAGAGCACAATTTTGGCAACGCATTTGCGGCAATGTAAATATTGGCGATGCAGATACTGGTGACCAAGCTTGGCGACGACGGAGATATTGTCGATGGAGTTGCAAGGCACCAGCAACTAAGCGCAGCGCAGCGCGGGAGTGGGAGTAGAGAGAGAAGGGAGGGATCAAGGGTCGAAGTTGTCTTGATTTTCTTATTTTTGCCGAATTTATTCCAAAATCTTCTTATTATTCGCCTGTTTCCTACCTTTCTTCACAAACAGTGGTGAGTTATTCGGAATACACTTGTATGAAATAGTGTGAATAACCTGTCTAGACTATCTTCTATTTGTATGTTATGCGACCTCATAATTTCTTGTACATTGTGTTGTACGATTTTTTTATTGCCTTAAAAATAAATGCTAATCACATGTAGTTACATGTAGTAGGTTTTGAATAAAGCTCTCTATATAGAATTGTTTTTTTTAATCATTTTAAAGAGTTTGTCACATTTTTTTATTGGCTTGAAACCAATCCTAACAATTCCAAAGTTCATTGTCCCCATAAGAATTTTGTCTGCGCATTTGCGGGGCAATCGGATGTATAATGTGATTCAAATAAGAATAGGACGGGGCTCGTGACTAATTTCCCTTGAATTAGCGCATAAAAGTACGGCCGACCCGTCTCCACGGACGGACATGGGAAACATTCGTTTCAATATCAAAGGAAGCCTGATGCTTTTTTCCATCAATTTTACATCTACATTTACATATGTTTGATCCGAGTATGTGCATGTAGACGCGTTAGCATTTCTTTATTGTTTTTTGCGTTTCTGCCTTGCCGTGACAGGAACACTGAAACACGAATCTAAACAGTCCAGAATAACATTTTGAGTGTCAGTCACAGAATATACAGTTCTATGAGTAGGAGGGGCTGTACTTTGCTATCTGTGGTTATCTTTTCTATATCGAATTAGTTATATGTAGGTATTTTGTGTCGGATGTCCTCTAAAGTGCCAGTTTCATTATTTGATTGGTTAATTTTGTTTGTTATCGCGTTATTGAATATTATTAGAATCTCTGTTCTTCAAATAAATATTTAGTTAAAACAAAGTATTCTCTCTAAATGTTTATTTTATATTTTTTGTAGAAACTTTTTTTGCGCACCATACTGAAGTTATTTGGCTTTAGCAGTTTGACATTCAAAATGGCGGTCCTATTCTTATTTGAATCGCATTGTATAGTCAAAATCAAATCAAGATGCCTTTATTTGATTATTTATTATTACCTTAGCCCCCTGTCACATAGGCGGCTCTTAACATGTAGCTGGCTATGCCGCGGCAAAGGTGCAAACCGTAAAACATAGAAAGTACCATTAAACCAAATTACGAGTTTGTCGCTTTTGCCGCCGAGACCTTTGGGGCATGGAGCCCGGACGCCAAAGAACTGGTACAGCAATTGGGCAAACTGCTCATTGAGGAGTCCGGAGATCGTCGTGCCAGAGCGTTCCTTACCCAAAACATAAGCTTGGCCACGCTTCGGGCATTGGGACAATGCCAACAGTCCCAATGGAGCAGCTATTTATTTTAATATAATTATTTAGTTTTATAATCTCTGTATTTTATCTACTTATTTCTGTTTTATCCTTTTATCCTATTAAAATATAATTAACAAAAAAAAATCAAGATGAAAAATATGAGAAAATAAGTCTTACAGATATCATCATTTTCTTTCCAAGTTAATATTGAGATTTCCAAGTGATGTTTTAAAGCTTTGAAAATTAGGATTTTCTTTCCTTTGCAACTGACTACCTGATACTGATATTAAACAGTGTTAAATAACCAAACTTTATGTGCTGTTTATAGTGCCCCCCGAGACGTGATGCCCTAAACAATTGCTTCATTTGCCTAGGCTAAAGCATGTGCTACACGGTTTGAAACCAGGTTAAAAACCAATGTCACCTTGAAGAGAAGAGAGTTGCGCGTTGCCGGCTACATAGTTTAGAACCAACCCCTAACGCAAAAGGACGGTGTGGTATTAGCCATCCATGTCCAGTCACATAAAAAAAATATCTTGTTCTACATAAATCGGGCCTTAGTTTCTGGGCCTTATATGTTTCACCATCTCTTTCAGGCAAAATGCTACCGATTCGTCACATTTTGAGCGCGGCAAGAAGGTCCGTGGTGAGCGGGCGCTGCATGGCGACAAGTGGTCCTCTGGTAGATGTGGCCGTGTCAGAGGAGGGCGTTGCCACCGTCACACTGCAGCGGCCGCCAGTCAACAGCCTTAACCTGGACCTGCTTCAGGCCATTAGCAGCACACTTGACAACCTCACCAAAAACAAGGCCCGAGCAATGATCCTAACATCGGTAAGTGCTTGTGACAATATGCTATATGCATTTTGTAGCATTTAATGGAAATGACACAAATTGTTTTTATGTATCAGAAAAAATCCTGGACATTCTTCTGAAGCAGGATTGGAATGTAGGAAAATGGAACGCAGAAATCTATTTTGAATTTAATTTGACCCAGACATTGATTTAAAAAAAAAATGTGCTGACACAGATATCAATCGGTACAGTTCTTTCAATTAAATAAAAATAGAATACTAACATAAAAATAAACAATTCAAGAAAAAACTGAAGAATGGGAAAAAAGAAGAAAGTACAATAATAATTACTGGATATAATATTCAAATAAAGAAGAAAAAAATAATAATAATATGTTTCATAACGTGGCTGGCAGAAATGAGTCTGTGAAAAGGGACCGATTGCCAACAGGGATATAATATCCCTACTAAAAAGAAGAAGAAGATTTTGGTCAATCCAATGCCCCCACGGGCATTCTGTCTGACACGACATGATCTGCCTGCCCCATATCTTATTTGCGTACAATACTTTCCGCAGGCGTCACCGACAGTCTTCTCGGCTGGTCTGGACATCATGGAGATGTACAAACCAGACCCGAAGCGAGTGGACACTTTCTGGAGAACCCTCCAGGATGTCTGGCTCAAACTATTCGGCTCTTCCTTCATCACTGCTGCAGCTATCAATGTTAGTAATTTTGTTACAAATGATGGCGCCCGTAAATTGGGTCCTAACTATTATTCACTTCCAAGCTATATTTTTGGCACTCATACATTTGCATACAATTTTACTCATACAATTTTAGTTTCGTTGGCCAACAGCCCATAACAATCTGACCTACTAGAAATTGTATATAGGAAGAGTGCACCAAAGGACATCAACTTATAATTGTCACATGTCATTTTTATGTCATAATGAAAGGAGCTGAGATAATTCCATGCGGTTCACTAATAGTGATATGTTTAAGATGCCATTTTCTTCATTATGAAGAGGTGCCAAGGGCATATTCCACCCCATATATTTAATTCATAACCCCCATGAACCCTAATCTGCTGAGCTTTAGATGAATAGATTTCCTTATTGTTTTTTATTTGCCAGACTCGTGATAAATGCAGTTGAATATTTTCCTACCGCTGACCTGTTTTATTCAGGGGCACGCTCCAGCGGGTGGTTGTCTTCTGGCTTGCTCTTGCGAGTACCGCGTGATGGTGGAAGGCAAGTTCACCATTGGACTCAACGAGACGGCACTTGGCATCGTGGCGCCACCCTGGTTCCAGGATTCGCTCAAGAACACTATTTCGGTGCGCGAAGCTGAGATGGCACTCACACTCGGCAAGCTGTATCCTGTTGCGGATGCACTTAAGGTTAGTTGCGTTTTAAGTACACACATACTATCACAACTCTGTCCCAGAAGGTTAGGCAGAGATGAGCGTCGTACAGTACAACCACAGCATACTTCTTTCACTTCTTGAATTTGATTCTGGAAAATATTGTTATAATTGACTGGATGTGTATTATGCCTTGATATTAAGTACTCACCGCGATTATTTGTCAGATGTGAACGATGGGCCTTCCAATATCCCCTTAAACTGCTATTTCACTGTATCTGTCTTGCAGTCACAAAATCTATACTTCTTAAAATACTTATTAAACTATCTTCATCTTTTAGGTAGGATTGATCGACGAAACGGCATCTGACAAAGCCGATGCCATCGCCAAGTGTCAAAAGTTCATTAGCAAGTTCGAGAGGATTTCTCCTAAAGCTCGGGCCGCCTCGAAGATGCTGTACCGAGAGCACGCACTCAACAAGCTGCGAAAGAATAAAGATGCAGACGTTCAACTGTTCCTGGGCACCGTCACCCAGCCCAAGGTACAGCAGGGCTTGGAGATGTACCTGGCGATGCTAAAACAGAAGTCTCAGAAGTAGGCACTTTATTAAAGATGTAAATATAATCATATGTATAAGTGAATGAGCATAGTTGTTTGATATTATGTTTTGAACTGAGCCCAAAGGCTGATGATTCGTTTTGGAGATTTAAATACAGGGGTGTTGTCAATTGTATAGTTTTTTACGTATTTACCAATAAGTGAAAGATTTGTTATAAATACATTAAATATAATATTTACATGTAATTTCTTGTATTTTATTGTATTTATTGTGTAGAAAAAAACGAATCTCATCAGGTGGTCATGATGATATTAACTCACTCAGACGGTGTGAAATAAAGAGTCTAACCACTTTACCACAGAGCCATGTTGGGTGAGAGGTGGCCAAACTTTGAAATTACAAGTCATATAAAATGAAACCGCGCGCATGTGACAAAGTTCTATTTGACGTAATTCAGAAAACATGTTTCTATCTTTGGACAATGATTTCGAACAACAGTAAAAAATCGTCTCAAGCTAGTACTGATGAGACTTTTCAAACCGTAAACGTTTCATCCATGCCCAATTGCCCACGGAAATAATAAGGAATGCATTCTGGAACTGGGCTCCTTATTAAAATGGACTCTCTCCTTTCTTTGCCATATTTTAACATGCCTGCCTATACTGCCTACTACTGTTACAAGAACCCGCAAAAAACTAGAACCCTAGCGGGACGTCTCTCTCCCCCTTCGCAGCTTGCGCAGCTCCATTTATTTCCCCGATTTAGAGAAATTTAAAAGGCGGGGTACTTCCGAAGGATCTTTATTTATTCATTTATTTATTGATTGATTTATATACACTAGCAGCTTAAAGCTCATTGGTTGAGTGCACTATTTGGTTATTAAACGTCTGTTTTTTTTAATTTAAAATAACTGTCTAATTGGTTTTTGAACCCGTTCACTGTTATAGCACTGATCACTTCTTGTGGCAGTGTTTTCTAAGAGTCCACCACTGGGTTAGATATGAAATGTTTTCTTGGATTAGAGTTGAAGTTACTTTGGTTTAGTTTTAAAGAATGTTCACAAAGTCTCTCATTAGTATTCATAGTAAATATGGTTCGAAGGTTGGGTACATCGTTAAGTCCATTTAGAATTTTGAAAGTTTCGATCAAGTCACCCCGGTGTCTTCTTTCTTCTAGCGTAGTGAGGCCCAGTGCTTCCAATCTGTTTTTATATGATTTGTTCTTAAGGGGCATCACCATCTTACATAGTTGCACGTCTCTGTACTCTCTCCAGAAGGTCAATATCTTTCCTGAAGTAAGGGTTCCAGACCTGCGGCATTATTGCCGAAAAGCGAATGTCGCTGCCAGCGTCAGTGTTGCTGCTAACGAGTCATTGCATACCAAATTTTGTGGCTACCGTTACTGCGGATAAAAGATATGCAACCGCATTTAATTTTTATCCGTAGCCGCCATCGACATAGTCTATGTCGTCGGTATAGATAAGTCGATGGTAGCCGAAAAATCTTGTATGCGATGACTCGTTAGCAGCGACACCGACGCTGGCAGCGACAGTCGCTGTTCGGCAATAAGCTATTCTAGGAGAGGGCGAATGTAGGTTTTGTACAGTTTGAAAAACAAATCTGTAGTGATGTATGAGAAAGCTTTTCGTATCATATAGAGAAGTAAGTTACAGTGCCATGTTGCAGAACTCTTAACTTTTTTAATTGCCATTTTGGTCGTTATTAATTATGAAAAGATATAACCTTCGCTCCAAAAACTAGGCGCTCTCAAATGCTACCGCCTTATAAAATATGGGGAAACTAGGAAGGCATTCAATACGAAATGCACATTTTAAATTCCATTCAAAACCGCATTCCAGTGAGACTCAAACCCAAGACATCAGCGTAGAATCCCGATGGTTTCCTCCACTTGGTTAATGGCAAATGCTGTTTTATTAGATAGACTAGGAGGTCGCAACAAAAATGGTAAGCCCGGAATAAGAGGGCAAACAGTAAATAATTATATTTTTGAACAAGAATTCAAGAAAAATAGCGATAACGGAGAGTCCGCGTACAATATATTCAGAACTCGTCTCCCAGCAGTGCTGCGGTCTCCGGGTTGGGCGGCGGCTCGGCAAGCTCCATCTGGAGGTCTCCCCACTCTTCGCGCTGGCTGTCCAGGAAGTAGTTGATCTCTAGGATGCGTTCGCGGTTGCGCTTTATCTCGTTTCTGCACACAGACAAAACTGTTACTCGACAGGTGCTCCTCGGCATTGCTACGGTCTCGGGGTTGTGCAACGGCCGGCGAGGTCCATCGGCAGGGCTGCCCACACCTAGCGTTGGCTGTCTAAGAAGTAGCTGATCTCCAGGATGCGCTTACGGTTGCGCTGCATCTCGTTTCTGCACACAGACAAAACTGTTACTCGACAGGTGCTCCTCAGCATTGCTACGGTCTGGGGGTTGTGCAACGGCCGGCGAGGTCCATATGCAGGGCTGCCCACACCTCGCGTTGGCTGTCTAAGAAGTAGCTGATCTCCAGGATGCGCTTACGGTCGCGCTGCATCTCGTTTCTGCACACAGACAAAACTGTTACTCGACAGGCGCTCCTCAGCATTGATACGATCTCGGGGTTGTGCAACGGCCGGCGAGGTCCATCTGCAGGGCTGCCCAACCTTGCGTTGGCTGTCTAAGAAGTAGCTGATCTCCAGGATGCGCTTACGGTCGCGCTGCATCTCGTTTCTGCACACAGACAAAACTGTAACATGGCGGTTATCCCCCAGCATTGGTGTCGGGCTGCTCAGTATGCTTCATTTGCAGGCCTGCCCACTGCTCACCGCGGCTGTCCAGAAAATAGTTGATATCCACGCGCTCGCGGTTGCGCAGCATCTTGATTCTCTATACAGACAGTCGTCCCATCCCCCAGCAGTGCTGCTAGCTCCATCTGCAGGTCTGCCCACTCCTCGCGCTGGTTATTTAGATAATCGTTGATCTCCAGGATGCGCTCGCGGTTGCGCTGTATCTTGATTCTCTACACAGACAGACAGCTCATTGCTGCGAGCTCCATCTGCAGGTCTGCCCAGTCTTCGCGTTTGTTATCTAGGAAATGGTTGATGCGCTTGCAGTCTTGATTTTGTACACGGACAATAATGTCACTTACTCGGCAGTTGTTCGGCCATTGTTCAATCAACGTTACCAACCCGGGCAAGATCAACTCTACCATCTGGGAATAGCATTACTTTCTTGTTTCTGGATACACCCAAGATAATGTGAAAAAATGATGGGTCGAATGTAAGAAATGAGGATCGGCGTACTGGTTGGTAATGGTGATAAGGTCGTCCTTCCACTGGTTGGCTCTGCTAACGAGGAGGTCTTCCCGCTCGTCTATGAACCGCATATGGTTGTCCGTCGACGCTGCCACCGTGTTCATTATCGTGTCCCGGTCTGATAACATCTGTGGACCAATCGCACCATCAGCTAGCAGCACACTAACCCGGGTCGGTAGAATGACTAAGTGGTGGTAATGCTGCCTGTGTGTGTAGCAAATGTCACTAAAATGTCTAATGCTGAGATTCAAAGAGATTCTTGAGTCCTCCGACTGTCAAATTTGACATAATTTCCATGTCAAAAACGACAATCGGAAGACTTAAAATTCGTCTCAAGACCCAAGAACTGTCTTTGCATCTCAGCATAAGATGACTAGAGGCCTATCTCTGTCCGGCGATGTATTGTGTAGATCTCAGGTCTGAGATGAGGTCTGACTGCCGGCAGGGGTGTAGCCAAGCTGGGGCAGGGAGGTGCAGCGCTCTCCCCCCCCCCCCCCTTGGGCGATTGGTTGGCGACGCCACCACAGAATACTCCGCTGCCAGCCGGTGCGCAAGGTTGATCGAAACGTACCAGATAAAAGCGCACCTTGGCAAGTATTGTGTGCCCTGTAGTTATAATGAGACAGTTCTACCACATGACGCTAAACTACAAGCAAGTTTTACGGGGGAACCTACACTTTTACATGGGTTCCGAACCATGGCACATCTCGATTTAGTAACGAAATGCACTTATCCAACTCAGAAAAAAAAGAAATTGGAGCATGACCTAGGCGAGGATTTGAACCCATCATCTTTCGCATGAAACGCAAGTCCTCTAGTCCCTACACCACGAGCTGTACATTTACGTGCGAGCATTTCAGTCAGTCAGCGTGTTTGCGTCTAGTGCTGGACATACGCCTCTCCAACAAGCATTTGGATTTCTTTTGTCAGTTATCCAGATCAATCATCACAATGCGACACAAATTATCAGAAATCGGAATTATTAATATTCCGATTTCCGTGCAAATTATGCGCTATTTTGGAAGTAAATAATGCAATCTGTGCCCAATATCTCTGTCTATAAACTAAAATTATCACCGTACCTCCAGCAGGTCGGCCGAAGCGTCGCCCAGCAGGAGAGTGTTCCCCATCAGCTTGGTGAGCACCTCGCCCTGCCGCACTGTCCATATGCACTCCGATTCGCGCCACAGACCGAACGCGTTACGAGACACCTCGATCAGTTTTGTCACCAACTCGGTCAAATTGACTGCCAATTGAACTCGCGTTTCCTGCGGATCAGCATTCACAGCCTTTCTTTCGCATTCAGGTTTCTTTGAGAGGTTGAAATGTTCTATCAATACAGCCGGATGGATGGATGGCTAATACCACACCCACCGTTATGATATTAGCATAACACACCGCATTCCCGAAGGAATTAAGGAGCCATGCCAGGACCTTCAATTTTATGAGCAGGCCTACATTGAACTGGATTGCCACCCACGGACACTTTTGTCATTGCCCCTCGCATTGCCCTTTCATCCAATGCGATGAATCAACCCGGGCGGGCTTGACACTACCGCCTAGTAGGGGAAGAGTGCCTACAGTTTTACATGGATTCCGAACCATGCAACAGCTCGCATTCGTATTTTAATGCCCTTATCCGACTCAGAAAAACAAAGAATTTGAACCCACGACCTTTGGTATGGGATGCAAGTCAACACGGCCCTTAGATACTTGTACATTATTGTGAGCATTACTATCTCAGTGTAATCCCAATTCTCTGAGATTACCGCATTAAGAGTTGGCGGACTAACTTTAATACGCCGGCCTATAGTTACCGGCTTTTGTTTGGTTAGTCCGATGTTAATCTCGTACCTACTGTTCGCGCTTACCTCGCACTGTTCATACAGCGTCATCTCTTCGTGCATGAGCTTCTTCCACAGGTTGTAGAGAGTGCTGTTGAATGTCTCCACAAGAGCCACCAGTTTGGGCTCAATCGACTCTAGTGTCTCCGTCTTCAGCCCCAAGTCTTGGATCAACTTCTTCAGCTGGTCGACGAGGGGCGTCTTGGCGACGTTGTACACGTCAATCACTCTGGAAAGTTTAATGAACGACTTATTCGACTTATTCAATACCAGCTCGTATGTATTATTTAGTCTTTGCAGATTGCCCTATTTATATTCGGTTGTTTGCAACAGATGGAGAATTTCGATATGTTTATGGAATTGGACATGTATGACACACCTACGGTCGTGAAATTAGCCTTAAACAAGACATGGGAAATAGGCGCCATGCCAGAATCTTCCTTATTTTTCATGGCTACATGCTACATTGCACTAAGTATATCATCTTTGATGAAAATGCGAAGCCAAAATAGCAAAGTATGCAACTCACCTGACAACCTCCTTGCTCCCATAGATATTTGCCTACAGAAAGCTATTCAAGAAATTCTGGAAGCATCCACCTCCCTCTATATCGCTGCCTGCCTGCTGTGAATTGGTCGTCAAAGAGATGCAACTCACTCCTTGCTCCTGGCGACACTCGCTTCGAGCGCACTGTTCACGACGTCCTGGAATGCCTTCACCTCCTTCTCGCGCACGCTGTATTGCTCCTGTGCGAAGGCCACCAGTTTCATCATGGTCTCCACGTACTGCTCTTTGTACCTATGGAACAGACACTATTTCATTCGTGCAACCTCAATTTTCTCTTTTTTGCGCAAATTTATACAGAATCTAGTCAGATTTAAAATGTGTTCTAAAAAGGAGAAATCTAAAGATGAAAATATGATTGACGCGGCAATAAAACATTGTATGTGTTCTCCATTCAGTTCATTGCAGCCATGCTCATTAAGGTAAGGACCTGGCATGGCACCTAATTCCTTCGGTATTGCGTTGTATTGTGATAACAATATAGTACCTAGGTGTGGTGCCTCACAAAACACGTACATTATTAATTGCCGCTTCGACCATATTTTCATTCAATGCGATGGTACTATACGGGCGGGCCCAAACTCTAACACCTAGTAGGGGAAGGGACCTACAGTTTTACATGGATTCCGAACCATAGAGCAGCTCGCATTCGTGACGAATGCACATATCTAACTTAGAAAGAGAAAGAAAGTGGTGCATGAACGGGGCGAAGTTTTGAACACAGACCTCTAGAAGGAAGGGAAATTCACCCGCTCCTGAGCCAAGACCTGCTCCATGCACATGCCATCTCTCTAAATCTATTACCTACTCAACGTACTGTTCGTAGAACTCGTGAAGGTCGCCGCCGGCTTGCAGGCACAGGGCGCCGTCCGCATCGCCCCGGAACATGGTCTCGAAGTACTCTGGCCCGCTCAGGTACTCTACGAAGGAGAGCGCATAGAACTGCACGCGGGCGGCGTACTCCTCCCGCTCCGCGCGCTCCGTCTCGCTCTTCTCGTCCGCCTCGTCGAGCTTCCGCAGGTGGGCTCTGTGGCGAGAACCATATTATATTATCTATGGCGAGAACAACCGAGCTAGAGAAGTTCCAAACATAGCACAGTTCGAAAAATAACGGCCACACTTTTCAAATTTATAACGTTGACACTTTGACCCCAGAATAAATAGTAAATCGAGCCGACGGATCTTTTGCATTGCATGTTGATTCACTTTTTAGTTCAAATCAAATCAAATAATTTATTCGGTGAAATTAATCAATAGATTACATTACATTTTACACTTCGTCATAAGAAATACAAATAAATATCATAATTAAAACATTAATTACGAATTATCTCTTTAAACAAATACAAACATTCCCAATAAATCTGATCTATAAAAATAAAAATAAAGTTATGTCCCCATTCGAAGGAACCTTGTAAAGAAGCATCGCTTCAAAAATCAGGCTGGACAATTACCCTGCTTTGCTTGACCATATTGTAAAAAAAATATATTGATAAAAAATATGTTGGATTCCACTGCATTCCACCCTTACGTAACATTGTTTTGCTTTATTATACAAAAGTATTGTAAAATAATGTAGAACGGGAGGATAACTGTATTGCCAACGAGTTACCTGAACAAAGCCCTTCCCTCCTCGCGCTCGGCATCGGTAGCCTTCTTGTAGTCGAAGTAGGTGACCCGCCACAGCGCCGCTTTGAGGAACATGGCGGTCATCGGATCGTCGCAGCAGAGGTTGCCTTTGAAGCTCACGCACCGCAGAGAGCGGAACCGCCTCAAATATGCTGCCTGAGGTGGAATATGTTAATTAAATATACTTTTTCGTAAAAACCAAGTACTTCGCTTATTCCAAGGAATGTGTTATGTATGTATAATCGACCGTGAATATCCTCATAATAAATAAGGTGCGAATCTTTGGTGGTTGATTATAATGAAGTTCCCTAATTTCTCAAGCGCATTACTTTCAAGCACATATATAACCACAGAAGTGGATCCACCATAAATTGTATATACCTAAAAAAAAATTGTGGCTTCCTTTTGTCAAAACTGCAAAATAAATGTGCCATTTCTGGCTCCCGAAAATCTAAGCGGTTGGCCATAATGTCGATCCGGTGGAAGCATTCATGTCGAGATTCATGTCATACATTATGTACTTAATTTACATACGTACATATACCATCACGCCGTTTCCTCGGAGCGGTAGGCAGATATGATAGAGAGATAATTTCGCGCTCAGGAATCAGGAATCTTTCAATCGAGAAAAGCTCTTTATAGCGGTTGTCAAAGCTGTTTTCTCGACGGAAAGATTCCGAAGGCTGGTTTTTCAATTTTCCAAGACAGCATTGCATTGGATAAAAATATAGTTGAAGCAGCCATGAATAAATTTCGTGTTTTCCATCCAGTTCAATGTAGCCGTGCTCATAAAGGGAAGGTTTTGGCAATGCATCTAATTCCTTCGGGAAAGCGGTATGTTAATCCAATTTTCGTCTTTCAAGGCAACAATGTAACCATCGCACCTAGATTTTTCACATATTTTCAATGTCCATCTGCTCCTCTTTAATGGTATCTTTTTCTATTACCTATCCTGAACACACCTATGCTGAACACGAACGACAAACTAAAAAAAAGTATTATTGTTAATAAACCTTTTTTGACAACCCTGTACTTTATTAGATACCAACAGAAGTTGAATTTGCGCGGATTTGAGGAAATTGCGCGGTATTTTCGAAAGTATATTATAAAAATATAAATACTAATATGTACCTCTTTGTAATCCTCTATGAGGTTATCGCCAATACTGAAAATGAGCAGTTTCTCCAGGCTATCCAAATTTTCTAGCTTTCTTATCTTGTTGTGGAATAATGAGAGCACCTCTAAATTTCCAAGGTCTTCGAGATTCTCTATCACTTCTATTTTATTGAAGGACAAATCCAATTCGATAAGTCCAGTCAACTGGTGTAGATTTTCTATCTTTTCAATCAAATTATGACTTAGAGTTAGTCGAGTCAGAGATTTTAGCATCCACAGATGGTCTATTCTCAGTATATTCTTAAATTCTAGCCTTACGACTGTCACTTCGTCCAAATGCACTCCTTCTTCGGCAAATAATCTTCCTGCCTCTTCAGTTGGACCTAAAAGAAATAATATGCGCATGTTGACAGGGTAATTAATTTTACCACATATACACATTCCATTCAGGCTTGTTTTAACCAGTTACATTAGTAAACGACATATAACAGTTCCATTACATGTACAGTTGGTTGGAAAATAGTAATGAAAAAGGGGTTTTCATTAAATTTTCTAAAGAATTAATCGTTTTATATCAGCCAATTTTATATTCCGATTAATTTTCAACTAATAAATACTTGGTGGGACGGGAGAATTTTATTTTCAGGGTCCGAATCCGGGAGAGATGGCTACCTTAGGCGGTACCTAGCACCAAATAATTGAGGATGTCGTGAAGTCACAGGAAATCTAAGATATGAAAATTTTAAGAAATGCATTCTTTGTCCATTTGCCAAGGCACAATTTTGCACAGCAACTGCCATAAACTAGCGAAATCGTCTTCCAGGCTCTAACGATGTGATCACTTGAGAAAACTTCGTTCTATATCCGTATATTTTGATTTAGTTGTAAATATCTGTATTTTTCAGTAAAATAATCGAAAAAAATCGAAAATGAATGTAGCAACTTTTTTGCCAATGTTTATTAGCCAATATTTTCCGATATAAAAGGTTAATAAAAAAATAAAACATACAGACGTAGATTTCGACGATATATTTTAGAATCCAACGTATTTATTAAATAGGGTAACGACTTTCGGACTTTCTTGAGGAATCTTCAGTTTCAAATGGGTTCCGAACTATGATAAGAATATGCAGGGCACTAAAATAAAAATGTGCATTTCAAATACCGCTAATTTTAATCGTGTATAAAATGCATAGAAATGCAATCCATCGGTTCAAACACGTGGTCTTCACCACAAGATACTCATGCGTGCCAACTGACGAGATACTGACAACAACGCCCTTCTTCGCTAACTTTACTGATCCGCTTTGCTTAGAGGCCGCCTGAGCACCGAATTCGCAGCAACAATCGCGTCACTGATATAATATATTGCGTTCCACGGAGCCTGCGACGACAGTCGTATTTCTGTCCGCGAGGAGAGAACTAGATCCGTTCGTAAGATCACTCTGAGTCGACTCTACACAAAAATACATTCAGAAGCACCGAAACCAATTATTTTTTTATTCCTCTTGTAGATTTAAAGCCGGTTTGACAGTCAGTGCTGAAATAAATGTTCAATTTGATTTGTTTGAAAGTAATTCTGATATTTACATGTTTAAAACAATAATTACTAATTTTATTAAAACAATGAATTATGAAATTATTGTAAGAGTACACTGATTAATTGAGCACGACCATTACACCAGGGCAATACTAAAAGCTTATGTACGACCGACCACAACCTCTCGTTTCACTCAAAGATCTTTGATATGGCTCGGAACTAGAATGTATGGTGTTATTGACTCAGAAATTTCGGGAACTTTATATGCATACAAAAAAAAATTGGTCACAACCTTGCTTCATATGTCAGAAGAAAATATTTATCAGTTTTTTGAAATTGAAATATAATAATTAATTAAATAAACATCTCCTAAAAACTTACTACAAATCACACACTTACACACCCTTACATTCACACATCCACACCAACACCCTTAAATTTAATGTCTTTAGAATTAAGTAATAAAACTAATATGTACTCTAAAACATACTTGAAATAACCCGCGACCTCGGATAAACTATTGCAGCCTATGTATAAATAAACCCACAGACGAAGAGCAACACAGTTTTAAGTAGTCAAATGACGAAATCAGCTGCCTACTACTCAGAATGTATTCTTCTGTAGGCAGCAGTCTTACTTACTGTAATACATACGAGTTAACTTGTTGAATATATGTGACTTTTAGATACAAGTATGTTATATATACTTTTCCTTGCATTGTATGTACTTTAGAGAATATGTTTTAAGAAGAAATAAATAAAACTGAGATAAAAACTGAGAATTTCCAGACAAATCGTACGTACTATATTCTATACAGGCAACCATAGAAAAAATAAATCCTTTCCCTTCAGTACAGGCAGTTGAGCTATCGTATGAATCATTGCCACTGAATTTGCTATTTGCTGCTGAAATCGCAATACAATAGCAACCCTCGCAGCAGCGATGGGCAATATTTCGCTGCTCGGGCGGCAGAACGTTTTGATTGTTATTTGGAAAGTGCCATAATTTCTGTGTTCCATTGATGCTGCTTTTTTATACCTGACGATTCTGAGATGTGCGTCGCTATTTACTATACGAACTATACTATAGAACTAAATGTAAATTTTGGCATAAATTTACGTTTCGTTAAAGCAACTAGTTTCGATTCGATAAGCAGGGTGAAGCACCTGAGCTCAGTTGGTTTCTGGATGGGTGACCATTTCAAATGTTGAGGCTGGCCGTGGTTGGTTCGGATTCCATGTAAAATAGTGGGTCCCCTTCCTTACTTACTAGGTGGTAGGGTAAATCCAGCCCGAGTTGGTACCATCGCATTGAATGAACGATGGTCGAATCGTCACCCAGTTCAGTGTAGCCAAGCAATATAACGAGGGTCCTGGCATGGCGCCTAGTTCCCATGTGGTGTGTTATGCTTATTAGTCAGTCAATTTTGTATTAGCCAGTTACATATAAAAAAACAGGACATGAAAGGCAGTACAAAACCTGCTGTCATGATTTATCCCAATACACAGGGAACTAGGGACAATGTCTTATATTGCCCTGCGAAATTGAAGAGATGTGACACACGGACTTGCCGCTTGGACAATCGATCATTCAATGCGATGGTGCAAACCAACCGAGGCGGGATTAATCCTACCTACCTAGTAAGTAATCAGGGAGGAGCCTACCGTTTTATGTGGAATCCGATCAACGAACGACAAATCTTATAGTCGCCTCTTATGACATGACCGGGATCTGGCCAAATTGGGGAGGAGATAAACCACTCCAAATAAGGTCAATTTTACCTCCGAAAAGAATACAAACAATTTAAAATCATCTGTATAGGTCTATGCCTGTATAATTAACAATGTATGAAAAGTACCTTGTTCGAGAACGGAGCGTATGAGCATTTCATTATCGATTACCCCAGGCTCTACATCAGGATGGATCACTACGTCCGTCATCGTCTTGGTATTAATAATTTAGTCCCCCAATTTTACTGTGCTCTTACAAAAAAAATCCCTAAATTTAACAATATTCACCGATGCATGATTAAGGTAGTGTCGCCCTGACGACGACTGAAATACGTGCCATGGCAACGGTAACGCCACAGATTTTATTAGGGTTTTTTAGGCAAATCGCAACTTCTAGATGCCCCCGATGACGACCATTTTCTTCAAACGATATTTAATTTTATGGTACCCCCAGTTTGAACATTCAGTTTGCATTTCACGGTTTACCGACCCTTTGCATAAAGGATTAATACGATCGATTGGTTATTATTTGAGGAATGTCCACAGTAATTTGTTTTATTCCCTGCTTGTTGCGCCTTGGAGAGTAAGAGAACCTAACCTTAGATCGGTTGGTAAGAGAACCTATGTAAATCCCTTAGAAGTTGGAGGAACCTTAAATTCTAAGAAAACTCGGGATCGCCGAAAATACGCATGGAAAAAACCATTGACTTATATATTACTTCGTAAGGACCCGGTCAACGCGCACGACTAATGGCACCAGTACGTTGGCCCTAAAATATTCGTTTTAGGGCCAACGCGACTCAGTCGTCTGCGGACCACTGCAGAGTGATGTTGAGTCGTGAAAATGCCTTTGTTGCGTAGTAAAAGGATGCTTAAAATACGATACGAAAGTTACAAAGACACATGTAATAACGTATCATCGATAAGTAAACTCAGATAATATTTTTTTCTGTTTAACAATTAAATAATTGCATTTTCAATCGATAATTTAATTAACTACCAAACTTCATAAGCGGGCAAGTGACGCCATGCCGCGCGTCGCACGTGTAGGTGAACTAACCTTGTACGGGCGTCCTTTTTCTTTCTGGTTTATTTTGGAGTGGATATGAGTATGAGTGGGTGATCAAAGTTTTTTTTTAATGTGATCTATCATGTGACCACTCGAAGTAAACGTCCCGACCTGATCTACTTGCCTGTTATGTCAAAATTAGTTTTCCTTACATCTTGGGAAACACTGGTCATAGACCTATCATGCGACCACTCAATGTAATCGTCCCGACCTGATCTACTTGCCTGTTATGTCAAAATTTGTTTTCGTTATATCCTGGGAAACACTGGTCATAGACTTATCATGCGACCACTCAATGTAATCGTCCCGACCTGATCTACCTGCCTGTCATGTAAAAATTTGTTTTCGTTATATCTTGGGAAACACTGGTCGTAGACCCATCATGCGACCACTTGAAGTAAACGTCCCGACCTGATCTACCTGCCTGTCATGTCAAAATTTGTTCTCGTTGTATCTTGGGAAACACTGATCGTAGACCCATCATGCGACCACTCAAAGTAAACGTCCCGACCTGATCTACGTGCCTGTCATGTCAAAATTTGTTCTCGTTGTATCTTGGGAAACACTGATCGTAGACCCATCATGCGACCACTCAAAGTAAAATAAACGCCTCGACCTGATCCACCTGCCTTTTTTTCGTTATATCTTGCGAACGCATGACAGGCAGGTAGATCAGGTCGGGACGTTTACTTAGAGTGGTCGCATGATGGGTCTACGATCAGTGTTTCCCAAGATACAACGAGAACAAATTTTTACATGACAGGCACGTAGATCAGGTCGGGACGTTTACTTTGAGTGGTCGCATGATGGGTCTACGATCAGTGTTTCCCAAGATACAACGAGAACAAATTTTGACATGACAGGCAGGTAGATCAGGTCGGGACGTTTACTTTGAGTGGTCGCGTGATGGGTCTACGACCAGTGTTTCCCAAATTATAACGAAAACAAATTTTGACATGACAGGCAGGTAGATCAGGTCGGGACCTTTACTTCGAGTGGTCGCATGATGGGTCTACGACCAGTGTTTCCCTAGTAATAACGAAAACAAATTTTTAACATGACAGGCAGGTAGATCCAGACCAAGCAGGTACAAGAGAAAATTCAAATTGTATTTAACTTAAATACCTTAAAATTACAAAAAACATTTTTCATTCATAAAAGTTAAAAGAACTTAAAAGTTTAAATTAAAAAGAAAACATTTAAGGACGCAGGTGCAAGGTTACATCGTTAGACCTAATGCAACATGGCGGCGAGTTGTCAACACGACTTTGACACGGCGCTCACGTAGTTCTTCCGAGTTTGGATAGATGGCGCTACTTTTTGCTTGTATGGAGAAGATTTGTTTCAATTCTATATAAGGGCGTATCCTTACCTTTGAAATCATTGGAAAAAACCCATGTACCTAAGTGTACGATTTCGTTACATGAAAGTTGAGGCCAGACTCAGACTAACCTCGAGTAAGAAGTTCATCGAATTCACATCACTATGCACGATAGTAGCCGTCCACTACTGTTGTATTCGGAGTGGACGGACTAACTTTAATGCGCGGATTAAAGCCGGACTAAACCGGTTTTTGTATGGTTAGTGCGGTGCTAATCCCGTAATAAGATTTGACAAGTTCACTCTGAATAGGACTGTTAAATTTTCCTATTTATTCTTCAAAAGACTGCGTCCAGAGACCACAAACGTCTACGAGACTGAAATTCTTATGGTTACGAGACATTTTCACACACTGATCCATTGAGTTTGTCAAGTCTTTATGATTTTAACCTCAATGATATAATGCTATAAGTCATAATTTTCCTTTATGAACTGATTATATGGTACGTGGAAATTCAGTGTCATGTTATAGATCCAGCACTGTACCTGTCACTTTCTAGCTGTCACTCGTTCGTCGGCAACAAACAAAACATAATCTGTGCAACAAAAGTCGAGTGAGAAAAAGGCGAAAATAGAAAACAGTTTTCCGTTTTTTTCCATTACAAACATGTCATTCTTCGGCGTGGGAAACCCATTTTCTTCGCCGGTAGGGCAGAAGATCGGTGCGTATCTCCCTCATGATCTGTTCCGTCGTCTTGTAACGGTGTCTGTGTACAGTGTCGCAGTATCGTGTTACTAATCTCGTGACTATGGTTTCCTTGTTGCGCCCTACTTGCTACCTTTTCTAATTACCGTTTACTTTTATTGACGCTTGTTTGGGATTGAATCGGTTAGAAAGTTTGCAACAAGTACCTATCCACAGTTTGATATAGGCACCTGTCCAATGTTGATGAGATAAAGAAAGATTATTGATTGCATTGAATCGATGGTATAGTCTTACGTATGTAGAAAAACACAATTTTATATATTTGCTTACCGCTAACAATTTATTTATCTTTATTCTTAAATTCGTATTCAGAGAGAGCACCTGTCAAAACTTAGTACGAGATTAGCACCGGACTAACCATACAAAAACCGGTTTAGTCCGGCGGATTAAAGTTAGTCCGCCCAATCTGAATACAATAAATGGCTGGACCCGGCGTGATGCTCGTGAATGGGTGCTGTTTGTGGGGACTAGCCTGCTCCTATTGGCAACATGTTAGATGACGGACATGACTTTGCAAAATAAACCGATATTTGTCATGAACTGTTGCATACGGCGTGAATGGTAGATTTTTGTGAATTAATATTAATTTAATGTATTGACAGAAACGGGTACCAATAACCCGTATTTCTGTAAGCAGTGGCAAACAAATTTGTAAACTTAGACTAAGTGGACGTTGAAAAAAAATCTGCAAAGTTTCTTGCCAGTTCTTCGCCGTGAATGCTGAACTGGCTAATGATAAAATATGACAAATCTGAGTGCAGTGTGCTGCCTGTGGATGATGAATAAACAATAGATAAAGCGCATAGGTAGGTGAAGAAACGTTTGGAACAGAAGCGACAAAAGCCTAACATTGTGAAAATCGTTGTGCTATACATTTATGATGTAGCTACGATGACATGGTTCCTTCCTACACGCAGCGACTCGAGACGAGACAAATTAAGGCACCAAAAAGAGGAAACATGACAGATGTACACGCTACGCATCCAATCACGACTCCTCTGTAGAACTCTAGAATATCGTAAAAAAAAAATAAGTGTAATAGTTGATATTCATGTAAATATCTTTTAGGATTTTTTGGTAAATTATCACTGTTCACTATAAATTTCAAACACATCTCGGCATAGTCTGCACAGTCTTAACTTCACAAACTGTCTGAATAAATGGCTGGATCTGCTAATCTTGTCACCAGCCAATTAAGGATCGAGCTTGTGCAACAAAACTGTACTCAAATAAGATTATTAGCTCTTTTATCTTTCATATTGTAATCCCACATTGTAGCTGTCTCAAAAGAGCTCATCAATCCAGCGGAGAAAGTTACACCATTCAGATCATAAAGGTAAACTAGAAATACAAGAGTTTGACTGCACATAAAATGAGTGAATGTATATAATAACAGTGAATATTGGGTCTAGAATGCGGTCGGGAATTCTAGACCGAATATTCACTTCTCCGGATCCAAAATCGGCATCTGTGTTGAGTATATTATGTTTTTAGTTTAGACCGCCAAAAATTTAAAATTAACACTATTCAGTATAGTGAAACTGTTCTCTGGCAGAACAAGCTACAGATGGCGCCCTACCCTCTGAGAACTGGGGCCTCAACATGGAGATCTGTGACCTGGTGAACTCGAGCGCGGATGGCCCGCGCGACGCCATCAAGGCCATTCGCAAGCGTCTCGTGCAAAGTGCCGGCAAGAACTTCACCGTAGTCATGTACACGCTCACCGTACTCGAGACATGCATTAAGAACTGCGGCAAGTCGTTCCATTTGCTGGCGTGCAACAAGGAGTTTGTTTCCGAACTGGTTCGTTACATTGCAATTGTTGCTATGCGTTCTTCAGTCTATTTTATATGTCAGTCAGCCTCAATGGCCCAGTGGCGCGACACTTCGGCGGCTCCCCATGCAAACATTGTTTACAAATAACTTAAAAACCATTGTTCCAATTTACTTGATGTTTGGTTCATATCAGGCCACAAGTATATCTGTATGTGCACATTTAGGTTTTTTCCATAATTGTACCCTGTGTAATATGACAGAGAAAAGAAATTTAGGTAGTAAGTGTATGAACATTATCTTTTTGCTGTCACCTGACTAGGTTTAGAATCTTTAAAAAACCGGCCAAGTGCGAGTCAGACTCGCACATGAAGGGTTCCGTACCATCGTACAAGATTTAACACCAAAAAAATGTTTTGGTATTTCTATAATTTTTATAATTTTTTTAATTTACCTATTTGTTGTAGCGGCAAAATAAATACACACTCTGTGAAAAATTCAGCTGCCTACCTATAACGGCTCATGAGATACAGCCCTGTGACAGACGGACGGACGGACAGCGGAGACTTAATAATAGGGTTCCATTGGCACCCTTTGGGTACTGATGCCTGAAAATGAAAACAATTATATAACTTAACTTAAAAAGAAAAATAAAATTCCTCTCTTACTGATATCATACTGCTTCTGCCTTCTGATATGTATCACTTAGATAAACCTGTCAAGGAACGATAAATGGGATTTGTGACTTCTCCGATGACTCACCATGATTAATACCCTTTTAGTCTGTAACCAACTCATTTTACTTACAAGCTTTTTGTGTATCTATTGTACAGAGCTCATCACCATTATTGCCACAGTAGGCATTGGCATTTGCAACGAAAACGGATTTGGGTCAAAGTCCAACGTGTGGCGGTTAGGGTGATGCTGTTAGTCAAAATAAATAAAATGATTTTATTAATAAAATCTGGTGCATTACAAAGAGCATATACTAGTATTACATTCTAGCCATATAAATTGCCACCGATTTGTTAGCTTTGCTGCCTCATTTTTTTAACTTGTTTTTCTTGCCAAATCTTTGTGTGGTCCACTGAATAGCTAGACTGTTAAGTTTGCGGTAATTCCGCCAGTGATAGTCGACATTTCCAATCTCGATATGCATAAAAAAGTTGCTAACATTATGGGTAGAAACACAGTGTATTTATATTTCACAACATAAGGTCAACAAGTGAATGAATATCAACCACAGTCCAATCTGATAAAATTGTCTAATAATCTAAATATTTTCTTAAACCAGAGTCAACCATATAAACCAATGTAAAGAAATTATAATTTTTACTTAAGGCCTTCCCGCCCAACTCCCCATACAAATGGGGAAAGAAGATCACGCCCATATTTCTTGTCAAAGATCCCAAATTTTGCACAAAATATCTTTAATTGATCGAACTAGATGTCAGATGACCGTTGGAAACGTAAAATTTTTTTTCAAGGTCCGAAAGTTCGAATTTGAATAATTTTGGAGGAGGGTTACGCAATGATAAAGTAAGAACTTCTTAAAAAGATTAGTAATCAGACATAGCTTATTTAATCAAGATTTATAATCTATTTGGTTTTTGTTAAATTTTTGACTACAGCTGTCGTGGTTTACTTTTAGCTATAAGTCGTTTTGTAATTAAAATTTTCGTAAATCTTACCAAATCATACACTATGCACATTGTCTTTTTTGTGGACATATTGCATCTTCCTCATCAAGGAGGACTTCTTCTTCTTTGAAACAGAGAAGGTCCCTGAGCACAATAGCACGGTTTTGTACCACGCCCGCGAATGAGTTAGTCCCGCCGGGTTGGGCCACCTTAAGCTAGATATTAATAACCCAGAAGTAACTTTCAATAGTTGCTAACTCATTTTTAACTCATTAACTCATTTGTAAGTCTCGGTAACACAGTCACGTGGCACTCAATGTTGGTTGATCTAAGTTAAGAAACCCTAGGAGTGGTCTAGTTTTATTTTATTTATATCCCACATGGGTTTGCAATACCGTTACGGTGCAATGAAAAGAAAGTTCTGACATGGCACCTAGTTCCCATGCGGTGTGTTGGGCTAATATCATGGCTGTAATTGTAATTGGTCGAGTTGGCTCTGATTGTATGGGATTTTGAGAGCGAGAGCTCTATCATACAATATTAGCCATCCATGTTCAGTTCAATAAAACAAGGTGGACTGACTTTAGGGGGGTAACTGGCGTAAGATGTGAGAATGCGAGGGTATTCGATAAATTCTGCAACAATGCAACCCAGTGCGCTCTTACTGGGTAGAATATTGGGCATCGCGGCTTATTGGGGCAATATTGATACCTCACATATTTTCTCACATCTTACGCCCGTTCAGCCCCAACCCCACTGTAAAATGTGAGTTGACAACATTATGGTTAAAAGTTGGTTAGCTTCGTAATGCTGTTGGTTTTACAAACATATAGCAAAAATATGCGTGACCTTGTGACCTGTCTGCCATCTTTGCCACACTAATTCTGTGTTTTTATTAACTGGGTCAAATATCTTGACCTTTACAGGTGAAACTAATTGGTCCAAAGAATGACCCACCGACCATTGTCCAAGAGAAGGTGCTGAGTCTCATCCAGTGCTGGGCTGACGCCTTCCAGAATCAGCCTGACCTCCAGGTAACATTTGATATGTGCATCTTTTTTTTTCCAATGATTGTACCCATTAGTTTGCATAGAAAGTTAGAAGGAGTTGAACTCAGCTTTCAAAGGCTTTACCGAACATAGCGGCTCGTAGCACTTCCTTTCTCTTTGTGAGTTGGATAAGTGCATTCGTCACGAATGCGAGCTTATCCATAGTTCGGAATCCATGTATGACTGTAGGTCCGCTTCCCCTACTAGGTGGTAGGGTTTAAGCCCGCCCGGGTTATTACCATCGCATTGGATGAAAAGATGGCGGCAATGAAAACATTTTCCGTGTTTTCCATCCAGTTCAATGTAGCCGTGCTCATACAGGGAAGGTCCTGGCATGGCACCGAATTCCTTTGGTAATGTGGTGTATTGGGCTAATATCATAATGGTAGTGGTATTAGCCATCCATGTCAGGTTGCATAAAAAAAAAAACCTGGGCCCATGGGCAGTGGTTCAGAGTCCGAATATTTTGGATCATATGTTAATTGCTGCAGGCAACAAGTGAATCTAGCTGGCTTAACATAATTAAAACCTCTTTGGGCGAAATGTAGTTGCCGTTGGTCAACCGGTGGATACTCTGAGACCGAATGTCGGTGCTCGGGAGCCAGAAATGCCTTAATGAGGAATCTGGTCAAAAGAAATATTGAAAGGGAACACTCCTGGAGCACCATATTAAGTTGTTATTGCTGAACAACTAAATATTTACTATTACAATATTCAGTGTGATTTTAAACTACAAAAGAAATTACAAAAAATATCTATCTTTTATTTCGTCACTGTGCATGCTTAGGTATAATAAAAAAGTGCTAAGGCTCGATGATCACAAATTCCTCAAAAGTATGATGTAGAGATGATTTTTTAGGGTTGTAGTTTTCACCCATTCTCCGCCGCTCTGCTGTCCGTCCGTCCGTCCGTCCGTCTGTCACAGGGCTGTATCTCATGAACCGTAATAGGTAGGCAGCTGAAATGTTCACAGATTGTGTATTTATTTTGCCGCTATAACAAAAATAATAACGCTATAAAAAATAATAAAAATTAAAATGGGTAAAATTTAAAAGTTGAATTAAAAATCACAAAAAAATTGATTTTATTGTGTTAAATCTTGTACGATGGTACGGAACCCTTTGTTTGCGAGTCCGACTCGCACTTGGCCGGTTTTTGTATGCTCCAATGTATGAATTTCCAGGGAGTGGTTCAGGTATACCAGGAACTGCGTGTGAAGGGTGTGGAGTTCCCCATGACCGACCTCGATGCGCTAGCACCAATCTTCACACCTCAACGGGTGAGCCTTCTCTTATTCTAGAATCTAAATGCTTTATCTATAGACTTATATAGATGGGTAAACTATGGCTGAGATATTTTGCTCAACAACTCGGGGTCCTTTAAACATGGTGTGTAGAAACACATGGCCGGCCGGTATGGTCATCACAGCATCCGTGAAAGTTCAAAAGCCCATGGTCTTCGTCAGGCACCTCTTATGTGAGGCCTTGGCGTAGGGTTGCCAGATGGTATTCAAAAGGAAGAATTGTCCTCCTTTTCCAAATTTAATCCTGCCGTCCTCCTTTACTTACCGTATGTCCTCCCTTTGGTATATAGACATTAATTTGCGCTGAAAATGCCATGGGCCATGCATGCATCGCATATCGATAAGCACGGATAACGCGAATATAGAAAGAGTTTTCGCTCTGATTAATAATAATCAGTGGACTGAAGGGAGAAAGAGTGTAAGCGTGGAGTCAGTTAAATCTTAAAGTTTTAAAAACATGACATGTAGAGATTTTCATAATTATTTGTTGAAAAACCAAGAACTTCTTACAAAATTTGGCAGCTCAGCTAAATATGACAATTAAAATAAAGCAAATTACAAAAATATACATTTTTATCATGAATAAAAATTTCTTCTTTTTTAACAGAAAAGGATTTTTAGTTCCATCAGTCATCCTTTTTTTCAAATTATCATCTGGCAACCCTACCCTGGCGTAACCTGGCTTGAAAAAAAATGTGGCCTACGAAAGTGACTTCATACACCTAGAATGGGAACACTCACATTGACATGAGTAATAGATGTTGGGTTTTACTCAATTGACAAATGACAATAGGCTAACATACATAAAAGGTAATATAGATTGCTTGTAACAGTAATGGACCACATCTCATTGTTGCCTTATTCATGCACAAATAAAATCTAAATCATCTTCTAACTCTTCTGCCTCAACGTAATTCCCTTTTATTTACAAAAACACGCAAAATGTCATACCTTTCAGCAACTGAATTAAATTTCATAATTATTCTTGTACTAGAAGTGTGCAAGCAACACGTTAGTAATTTATTTATTTATTTATTTTAGACAGGCAGCCTACGCATTGAAATTTCTCAATAAATTATCGTTGAATATATTGAATAGTCCTAGAAAAGGCAAGTACTCAATAAATCTAAAAAGCACCACCTCACATTACGGTTTTTATGTCATTGAAACTCTAAAGAAGTCATTTAAATACAATTTGTGTATGGAGGTTATTTTGTTGGAATTGTTATTATTTCGAACAATTTAAAAGTTAAAATAGTTCACTGTAACAAATGGACTGTATGAAGTCGCATGCAGTCAGTATAAAAGCTTGGCATGTATGAATTAAAAATGATCTTTGTGATGTAACTTAGTCTAGTTTGACTACCAAAAAGTTAAAACAAATGAAATGAAACTAAGTAGGTAGTATTAATGCTAAGACAAGATCCATAATTTGTTTCGTTCCTCGTCATTAATCCATCACAGCCAAGATGCATATGCAGATCTATGAGACGTATGCATAAATATGACTGTGAGAGCCTATGAAACCAAATATGTTTGCCCCTCATTTTGTCTTGTATGTCTGTGCATGTACATCATAATTGCTTCTCACTGTATAGATCAAACACCTTTATTTATTAAGATATGCCTTTCTTGACTTGCACTTTACAGAAATCGTACTTCAATCTCATGCAGAAATGCTGCTTTCGGATGCCCGTGCAAATCGAGATATACGTTGTTTCCATGCACTGCTCATTTCACAAGAACTAGACTAGAACGACTATACACTCTTATTGACATTTGAGTCTTGCAGAGTGTTCCTGACGGGCAGGCGGCGGGCGATGTGCCCGTTATGGGTTCTCCTCTCCCTCCCGCCTCCCCCGCACGCCACGCTGAGCCTCCGCCCTCTGCCACAGTGAGTACATTTTATTTTATATGTGAAATATACAGCCAATACATTCAGAGTAAATAGTGAATATATAGTAAAATATATACTTGCAAAATAACGATGATAAGTATGATACAATTTTTGAGAACAAACAAGAATTACCGAAATCGTTGCAAAATCTTAAACCAATGTTAGATTATTTTGCCTGAAAAATCATGTTCACAGCTTCAAACATTGTTTTTAAAGAAATCATGCCAAAATTGGCCCAAAATCATGTCTGTGAAAGTGAGACGGCTCGTTTTTAGTGATCCGTACCCAAAGGGTGCCAATGGAAGCCTATTACTAAGCCTCTGCTGTCCGTCCATCCATCCGTCCGTCCGTCCGTCTGTCACAGGGCTATATCTCATTAACCGTACAAGGCAAGAGGCTGAAATTTTTACAAATTGTGTATTTATTTTGCTGCTATAACAACAAATATTTAAAATTAAAAAGTAATTAAACAAAAGGGGGTCCCTTACAAAAAAATATATTTATTTGTGTTAAATCTTGTACGATGGTATGGAACCATCCGCGAGTCTGAATCGCACTTGGCCAGTTTTTCAATTCACGGATTTCTTTTATTCATTGGCATTTTGAAATGTGTGGTACGGTATTTGTAATAGCAATAATTCCGGGTTACCAGGTGACACTATCACCCAACCAAGGCGGCAAACTGCGAGCTGACCTGTCGGTGGTGGAGGGCAACATGGCCGTAATGGCGGACATGCTGAACGAGATGGCGACGCAACCGCCTGGCTCGCATCACGCTAGCGACATGGAACTACTCAACGTAAGTATGAACAGACTAACTAGTGAAAGGAAATTAATCTCGTTGTTGGTACCACTACTTAACGGGAGAGCCAAAATCTTTTTAAACTGAATTAAATTAAATTTTCCAATTCACTTTACTAAGTATTAAATATGAAAATTAAGATAAATTAAAAGAAAGTCTCTGCATGCGCTCATATTTAATGACATGCTGTTTATTAAAATCTAAGTCAAAGGAACTCTAAAAATCCACAGGAAATTTTTGATATACTAGTAGTTTTCACTTTTGCGTTTATATCGCTCCAATTGTAAGTACATGATATAATTTTATTAAATTTTAAACGGGTTTTCTGAAAAGGCACAAATACCGTCACTAGGTAGTTTGTTACAATAGACCACAACTCTGTTTGCGATTAGCCTGCAAAGGTTTATCTTGACGCAGGCAGGACAACCTCATGTCGTATTCATTTTTCAAATGATTCAAACATCCAAGTAAGTTTTTTTATAGTCTGAATTGACTTCAAAAAAGCTCGCTTACAACGGATTTTACAAAATGTAACTGTTAAGGGGATAAACGAGGCCGATATGTATAAATTTTCATACATCACTTATGCAAGAAACAGACTCTCCGGAATCGTTGTACCCAGAAATATGAAATATTCACAGTAGCTTTCTTTTAGGATGAGATATTAACAAGTTCATTGTTTTCGGACATACTTTGTTTTGCCTTTTTTATATAAAAAATTGCCTTTTATATCCAATACCGAATCCGGAAAGGTACCGGTCTAACTTTCATCAGAAATGAGATTTGATTATGATTAGATTTCGAGAGTACCAAGTAATGTCGCGTGGCGCGTGCGACAGGAGCTGGCGGGCACGCTGCGGGCGATGCAGACGCGCGTGGCGGAGCTGGTGGCGCGGCTCGGCGGCGACGACCCGCTCACCGGCGAGCTGCTGCATATCAACGACCAGCTCAACAGCCTGCTGCTGCGGCACACGCGCTTCCTCAAGAACAGGTCTCCTACAGCACCAAACAATACGATTCAAATAAGAATAGGACGGGGCTCGTGACTAACTTCAATCGAATTCGCGAGGGAAAGTACGCGGCAACACCGCTGCAAAGTACCGAAGTTTGTGAAGTGAAGTGAGGATTTTAGCAGTTTGACATTCAAAATGGCGGTGATCCTATCCTATTCTTATTTGAATCGCATTGTACCTCGGATCATTTCTGCACTCACTGCACGGTCATAACACGCTCACAGGTGACACTGAATATATAGCTCTGCATTCCGAAATTCGTATAATGCGGAGAATCCACAATATCAATCCATTCCGAATTGTTTATATTCACTCCCGTAAACATCATTTTGACATAAGGGACGTGACTTTGGACCGCACACAGATCGTACAAAGCACTCACGGTTGAGAGCATGTGCGCCGTGTGAGCTGTCAAATGGCTGTCATCCAGCTGTCAATAAGCGTGTTTATATGTAGTTCTCTGATCGTGTGAACTTATATTCTGAAATAATGGAGGCTTTTCGCCGTTTGTTAGTCTAGTTAGACAATTCTAGGTCTGAAATAACCACTCTCGAGACTTACAAGGCATTTTCGAGGTAGTTAGGTTAGGCTCTGACGCATGTTTTGTTTGGGTTTTAAAAACCAGTTAGACAAACACCTTAAACTGAACTAAAAACACAATAACTTGTGCAGATAGCAGGAAGCAGATAAGTCTGCTCAAACTCGTTCCGATTTCATTTCGTGCGATTGTTGCTATGAGCAGTGAAATCAATTCGGAACCCAAGTATTCACTGTATTTGCTTTTTTGCGGTATTTGCAATGTACGCATTTTGGAATGCAGGGTAGGATTACATCAAGTAGCTCAACTCCTAAAGTCCCGATTTCGTACACCTGTACAGGCACATTTCGCTTGATAATTTCTTGCAAGTTGCTGAACTGTAGCGAATGGTCCTTCGAAGTCATCTTTTTAAAAATAACAGAACCAGCATTGCTCCGCCAATATTTAAGTGATAACCTCAACACTCGATAGAGGGAAGGTGTTTATCTAAAAAAAAATCGCCTGTAGCTCAACTGCTGTGACCCCTGTCATATATCTACTGTGCCGGCGAGCTGCTACACATGAATGACCAGTTTGTTTGCTTGTTTGTTTGTTAGTTAGTTAGTTAGTAAGCTATACAATTAGAAAATCTATTCTTGAGCGCCATTTCTTTTCAAACTTTGTTATAAGCATACAGTCGTTTCCTTTGGAACCTATACACTGGAAATAGAGACAAATTCGAAATCTCTTTCCGTTATATTGATGCCATGTTTCTGTTTCTCCTCTCAGTGTATAGATTTAAAAGTAAAAGACTGTACTGCAGAATTGTTTCACCCTCTGCGAGACGGCCCTAGCCCAGTGCAGAGTAGGTGAGCCTAAATATAACACGCTCCTACGTTACGAATATCTGTAACAAAGTGTCAGTGCCATACCTACCTATTAAATAAATAAGTTCAACATCCTACTGCTGTGGCATACGCCCTTGCCTGCATCATCACGCCTCCCTGGGCGTAACTATTGCACTTCGCTTAGAGAGTATATGTCACGAAATTGCCCAATAAGACAGCAGAGTTTATAACTTGACGTAAATGTGTCTAGTTTGTTACTATTCCTTGCGAGCATGGAAGGACAGAACTGGCAATCGAAACTAATTAGTATGGCAGCGGCGTAGCCACGGGTTAATGGAAAAGTACCAATCCTTCTTTAAGTATTTTCCCCGCCAGATTTGCCTTACTTCGCCCTTCGCAATAAAGCGAATTTTTGCGTTTAAACCTCGGTCGATATCGACGGAACGGAAGCAAGGGGCTATGCGAATTACGCCTGGACTCCCAAGAGAGAGGGTTTCAGACAGCCCACAGAATAACCATGGGCATCAAGCGCACCTATTGTAAGCACTGTCTTAAAAAAGGTATATTTTTAATAATTAATATTGTTATTACAAACAGTGGGCAATTTCAAAATATTTTTATGATTTTAAATAATAAATTGTTCCTCACAATTGACTCATTAAATTCATTCCTCAGTGGCGTTGCGGGGACCGGAGCCGCACCATCGGCTGTCTTGGCGGCCGCCATGGGGGTGCCCGGCTCAGGAGACTCACGTTCGTACCCATTTGGCAAATTACCATTTTTCTATGCATGTGTTATTGCCTACACTCAGTTCTGCATAATTCTTGACTTATGAATGCCCTAATGTGAGGCGTAAGGAAAGGCTGTGCCGGAAAAGGGAGTTATTTAAAAAAGAAATGGTGTGAAGATGTGGTGTTATAACTCACTATTAGGACCAGCTTCGACATAATCGTTTAAATGGGTTTTACAAATATACCATTGATTGAAATATTTACAGTTTATAACATAGGTATGTAGTACTTCACATTTTTCGTAGTTCTTTTGTTTATGCATGCATGTAGACCACATGCATCCATTTTCCATCACAGCGGCTTGCGTGCATACTCGACATTATTATTACTCACATTAGTGATGATACGGGTAATGTATGAATATTTGAAAATGTTAATCAGTTTATTAAAAATCAACACTTTCCTTTAGTTTGCCGTACACCATTACTTCACAGGATTTGTTCCTTATAAGCTACACTATTGACTGGTGCAATAATACAAGATGCTTTATTTTTCTCACAATCAACGGCTAGGAAAACGTTTTTTTCTAAAAATCGAATAATGCAGTTCTAGTTTTTATCAAAATCGACCTTATGACTCCTTTGAGTATTTTTCGCTATTTCTTATAGTTTCGGATTTGGCCCTGAAAGCCCACTGAAAAATTCACCTGTATAATACCACTCTATTCTTTTGGAATGGCAGGCACGGATTCTTTTAATACAGTATGTTCGCAGCATGCATTCTCTCCTTCCACCCAAATCGGCTACGTAAAAAAAACTGTTTTGATGACGATCCCCCATCACAGCTCCGAATAGCTGGCCTTCACCTCCTCAAGCTTGCAGCCGCAACATCTTTCTTTACGCAGAAAATGTAGAAAGTAGAGAGTAATGGTAGTGTGGTGTTAAATTGTCGTGGGTGTGCAGCGTCGCGGCCGGTTCCGCCGGCGCAGGACGACGCACTCATTGACCTCAGCGATGACCCTCCGAACATCGTAGGCCTGAGTGAGTACCGCAAACCACATAATATAAATATAAATAACCGATACAGCTCGTGGTCCTAGTAAATTACTATTTACCGTACGAATAGAGGAAAATAAATGAATAAAACGAAAAGAATACCCTTACCAATTTTAACCTAACCTAACTCATAACTCCTCATTGGAACACAATTGAAGTACTAATGAACATGTTCTTCCAATCAATTATTTGAAAGCGCTTGAATGAAGCATAATCATTATAAAAATATACATTGAGGCAGCTTTTTATATGTCCTACCATTTGACACAAGGTTTATGCATTCGCTCCAGCAATTTTTTGTTAGTAAATCAGTGGCTTTATGTATTTCCACAGAAATCGGAGCACCAGACAAAAGTGCGGGAGCACCAAACAAGGATGAATTCGACATGTTCGCACAGTCACGAAATGTCACCTATGAGAGCAGCAAGATTGGGTAAGTAATCACCATTTCGAGATTCAAAAAAAATCAAAATTCGATTTTTTTTAAACTATTAGGGACATCATTAATTTTGTATTAGTTACTAGGTGGCTACAATATTTTACACGCAGGAATATTTTTTTACACTCATGTGCCTGGAATAATAAAAACGATAATAAATACAGTAGAGTAAAGAAGTATGAAGCTTTTCATCGTTGGATGGCAACTTTTCAAGTCATATCCACATACCTAAACCTCTGATAAAGGCTCCAAATTCAAGCTGATGCCAGAGAGGGCGATGGGCCACCTTAAGGTGGTCCATCCCGCTCATCTCCCCATACAAAAGGGAAAAGAAGATCACGCCCATATTTCTTGTCAGAGATCCAAAATTTTGCTCAAAATAGCTTTCTTTGATCGAACTAGATGTCTGATGACCATTTGCATTGTAAAATTGTGTTTGGTTTCTAAGTTATAACGTCCGAAAGTTCGCATTTTTCGCGCGTTTTATACAATAACTTTGGAGGTGGATTACGCAATAATAAAGTAAGAACATCTTAAAAAGATTAGTCATCAGACAGAGCTTATTTAATCAAGATTAATAATCTATTTGGTTTTTGTTCGATTTTTTACTACAGCGTTCGTGGATTACTTTTAGCTATAAATCGTTTTGAAATTAAAATTTTCGTAAATCTTACCAAATCATACACTATGCACATTGTCTTTTTTGTGGACATGTTGCATCTTCCTCATCACGGAGCCTGTCTTATTCTGTGAAACAGAGAAGGTCCCAGAGCGCAACAGCTCAGTTTTGTACCGTGCCCATGAATGAGTTAGGCCCGCCGGGTTGGGCCACCTTAAGTCGCTTTATCCCTTGGGGATTGAACTTAACTCTAACAGTTAACAACTAACTTGAACAGTTAAATCCCTCTGTTGTCGAGTTTAAACCCTTTGTAGGGGATTGAATATGAATCAAGTGTATTCGGAAACGAAAGCTCTTATTTGATATTTATTGACTAGGCTCCTTGCTGAGGCTTGTCGCTCTTTGAGTGCCATGTGATGAGATATGTGGTCAACAGTGGAAGCAGCTACGCGGACAACCTGGAGCCGGGACAGAGCGAGGCGGGTCTGGCCGCGGTCTCTGCGCTGCGACCCACGCAGGCACAGCCTCAGGTAACACTCCTGGAAACTACACCATTTTCTTCCCAATTCTGAGATTTTTCTGGGGTTCTGCTATTGCAAAGAGAAAATTTAACTTGCAAAATATTTTATATTCTAATGAAAGAAACTGGAATTGAGTAAAAATAATACTTTTTATTGGATTTAGTTTGTTTTTCACACTTACAGTTTCTTTCATTACAAGTGGTGGGGTCGACGGGTATTTTTTAATAAATGTAAATTTTTAGAATGTGTAAAGGCAGAAGGCCTGTTACAATATTTATTAATTTTTATTCGTGGTTTCGTAGTCATTTACTTTGCATTAAATTACTGCGTTCGATTTACACACCAGATTCTTTACTTTTTGACGTTCTAAAGATGTTTTTGTCATGTAACATGTCTCTTTGCTGAATGTTTTATGTGGTAGTCTGAACTCTGAATGAAATTTATTTAATTAGTAATTTGGAATTTTAAATGTGTGTTTGGGTTTTTGGAATTATTGTTTTGTTGTTGCAAGTATAAGTAGATGTGTATTATTTTGTCCTGTGTAGTAAACTAGCGTAAACTTGCGTGGACAAAATCTAGTTAAGTTTAATTTATTGTGTAATATTATAAACTGAATAATTTATAATCGACATTCATTTTTGGAAATATCATTCTGATCATATTATGAATCTACAAGTATTAATGTATTGAAATATAGTTGTGCCCCACCTATATTTTTACAACTTCTAAACAGAAAAAGCAATTCATTTTACAATCTTCACAATTATACTAAAGGAAAATGTAGTCTTCCCCTTGGCATTACGTATAACCTACATGTTCTTATTACATTCACTGTTGTGACTCATTCTTAAATATTTATTCAATTGCTCACTACATTGAACAAATGGCAGCAAATCTGTACATATTGCTTGTTCAAACAATACTGGCATTGTTTCTATGTATCTACAATTGTATCAAACCATCCTCCGAGATGATACAATATTTCTACATTTTGCATAAGCATCGGTTGCTAGGATAGCCGTTTGTGGAATATGCCTGAAAACTGTATGAGATGTCAAACATTTTTCAACCTGTTGCGTAATAAAGAGGAAAGCCTTTTTAAACGGGAAACATATTGATGAAACCTGTCGCATATATTATATATTGGTTTTCTCTTGCCGGAAAAATGCGTTAAACACCCAGCGACAGATACACAGATCTGTCGCTGGGTGTTTAACGCATTTTTTTCTTGTTATTCTGATAGAAGTAATATTTGCATTCACAAAATTGATTTCGCAACAATTCTTTATGCTTATACAAAACATGCACTAGAATTTGGCAAGCAAGAATTTTGACACAAAATGTTGCATCAGGACAAGAATCTTAAACTACTCTCAGGATTTATTTATTTAGAAATACCTTTAAAGCTGATTTTCCCCCTAAAATATGAATATCCTTGAAATTACTGTTAGTTTTGTGATTTTGATTGTAGTGTGTTCGTATTATGTCTAATTGGTGTCGGTGTTTGTTGGTTATATTTTTTAAGTTGTTTTATTTTCTGAATGCGTTTTTTTATTTTTCGGCAGTCGACAGAAATGGATCCCAGGGAGATCGATGAGATAGCGGCCTGGTTGAACCAAGAGAAGGTTTGTGCTTTATTTGCTTCGCAATAGCACTTTTCAGGCACACGGAATCACTTCTAATCTCAACTATAACTAAAACAATATTCGAACGACACAAGTTTTCCGATACCCACTGTTCCTTATGACTTATTTACTTTACACAAGGTTGTTGAATGCTGAATGCAGTGGCCTTTTCAGACATGTTCAATGTAGTTCCCATTTGGTGTCAGCAAAATAGGACTAGGTGCTATTCCTGGTTTTTTTCATGGCAGTAGGTGTGCTAAGCCCATGTCCAGTTATATAAAAAGCTACAATGCAGTGGTTGCTGCATGGTTTGGAACCCATGTAAAACAGTAATTCCCTTTTGCACTTTCCGGATAGTAGATTTGAACCAAGTCAGGTTGCACCCACATGAAAATAATCTAAGTGGCAATGTCGGGTGAATAGCAGGTGAAAAGGCAAGAAAGTGATTAAATCCACATTTCGTACCATGCTAACTGCCAAACAACGTGTTATTCGGCTAACGCCCGGTTTCACCACCTCCAGCTACAAAATCCTAAAGTTATCTTTCTGTTACACCATATAAATTTGCAATGTAACCGAAAGTTAACTATCGGTTTCATGTAGCTGGAGGTGGTGAAAACAGGGGTAAGTGAAATGAAGTTGACTAGACGCCATGGTACAAAATGCAACTAAACGTCAGATGTTGTTGTTGTTGTTGTTGTCGGCGAGTGGCTGCCGACGCTTGAACGCACTTGACACGAGGCCTTTGTGCTCAGTAACCCGACTTTTGGCTCACTTTAGCCAGCCGAGCTCTTCCACAAAGCGTAGCAGCCCTTTAGGGTCTTTCCACACTTGCGGGTCGCTCCTTTCGAAGCTAAAGACCCCCGTACAAAATGTCTGCAGTTGTCTACATTCCATGACTATATGTGCTGGTGTCTCCTCCGCCTCCAAGCAGGCCCTGCAGAGGGGACTGTCCGTGACTCCGATGGTGTGAAGGTGTTTGTTGAGCTGGCAGTGGCCCGTGAGTAGGCTTACCACCGTTCTCAACTGTGGTCTGTGCAGCTGTAGAAGTTTCCTTGTTAGGTGTGGATCCAGTGCTGGCACTGTTTCCCTTGATTGTCTACAGTCTGCTGTAGATGACCACCTTGCAGTGTGAGCCCGTGTCATTCGTTTCCTCAGCCAGGTCTTGACTTCACTGAAGGGGGTTGGCATGAGTGGCTCTGGTCCGACCACTCAGCGTCAATCTCAAACGTCAGATTTAATACCTCTTTTGTTTTGTCACCTGCTATTCTCCTGGCTAGTTATTTACCATGGTAACCCCGCTGAACATAGCTCTTACCACATCTAATGCCATGATATTAGCTCAATACACCATATGGAGACTAGGTGCCATGCCAGGAAATTCCATATATTACTCAGCTACGGCACACACAGAACGGCTACAGTTTTACATGGAAGCCGAACCACAGCAAGCATTCAATGGTCGAAAACTGTTACCCGTCCAAAAGCCGACTGCGCCCAGAGATTCTTCAGCTACCGCTGTTTCTATCAGGGCTGACAAAGTATTTGACAAGTCAATTAATTTAATTAGAGTTTCTAACATATGTCAGTTTAATTGGGAATGTTATGTGATGCTTATACACTGGATTTTTTATATGCTTTGTAAAATAGTTAATAGTAGTGCTATTCTTACAAATGCTGTATGGTACGCGTCAAACTTGTGCGCCTGAAATCAATGCGCCTCACGCATACAATAATTGCTCTTGAGACATGGGCGACCAGGTAAAGTTACAGCGATCTTTAGAGGCACGTTTAAGTTTGGCGCGAACTGTAAGTACATACCCGTGCATGATTAAAAGTTAATTTGACTAGCATGGTGTGCATGGACATCTTTATTGTAGTTTGTGATTAAACGTGAAATGTTAAACTATTACCATGCACATATCGTGAATCGACTGTAATTTTAAAATGAACAGATAGCCATCACTGTGGGTGTTATGACTAGCATGGTGTGCATGAACATCTTTATTTTAGTTTGTGATTAAACGTGAAATGTTAAACTATTACCACGCACATATCGTGAATCGACTGTAATTTTAAAATGAACAGATAGCCATCACTGTGTGTGTTATAAGAACTAAAATGTGTAAACACGACACTTAGATTGCCACAAATTACAACTTTGCACACCGACTTCAAATCAAACTAACGAAATCGTTTCCAGGCCCTAACGGTTCCCTACCCCTAAAAGTTGTCAGATTTTTATCAAAAAATTGTAATCATCAAATCATAAGCTTGATTCTATGTCCATATGTTTTTTGTTTTTATGTTAATAAGTATCTGTATTTTCTAGTAAACAAAAATTTAAATTAAAAAAAACGTTTTCCGATATTTAATATTTTCCAACCTAAAAGGTAAATAAAAAATAAAGCAATATATAGACGTACGAGTCGACCATATATTTTGGAATCTGAAATTTCAAAAACCTAGTATAACATTTACAGCATATATCGCCCGTATTATGGGTAATTGATAGGGTAACGACCGTCTTAATTGGACTTGGAACCGGCAGGCGGCGGCGACGGCGGCCGGCGGGGTGCCCGAGAGCGTCACGAGCAGCGACTTCGACAAGTTCCTGGCGGAGCGCGCGGCCGCCGCGGACAGCCTGCCCGACGCGCCGACCCCCACGCCCTCCCGCGCCGCGGCCCCCGCCCCCGCGCCCGCCCCCACCCAGCCGCGCCGCCCCAACGACAAGGACGGCGGCTCCATGTTCGCACTCTGATTCGCACGCGCCACCACCGTCGCGGCGCACCGGCGCCGCTCGCACGTCAACGCTTCGTAGTGACGCTCACTGCCTCCGCACCGGACGAGTACGTTGTTTGGCGAATTTTTGTATGCAGAGTCCATTGTGGGGACACAGATTAACCCCCGATTGCACGAAGAGTCGGCCGAGTTAATCAATGTTCAAACACGTCACTTTTATTGAAACGCATAGAGTTCCTTCCATACTGTTCATACAAAGTGACGTGTTTAATCATATGTTGACGTTGATTTTGATTTTTTGTCCTTTCGTGCTTTCGGCCCTAAGAAAAGGTTACAATATAGATATCGTGCGGCAGTGGGGTATGCGTAACGCCCTCATGGAAACGGGTTAGTGTAAGACTTGGAAAATATGTCTTTTTCAGTTTTCTTATTTTGTTGTCCCTGGCTTCACAGTTAAAAATGTGAAGAAGTGCTTTTCTAATGTGTTTAAAACTCTTGCCATGGCTTTGGCTATGACAGGTTTAAAATGTCGTCTATGCTGCCGCTTGGTGCCCGGTGGTCTTTTGTGTCAACATTATATCTATTATAGCCACATTTCCTCAAACATATCGCACATGAAATCAACCACCTTACACAATATATGCAGGCTGCGGTTTAAGGAGAAACAGTTGTTTCAATTTCTGATGTTTTCCAATGAATCTCGCTATTTGCAATAGTGGGCTCGAGCGTGAAGTGTTAAATTGACAATGATTAAATCATATTAATAACAATTATGTATCATTTGTCTAATTATGAAGTTTGCTTGTGTCGTCACCAGAGACCTTTTTAGGGTGAAAACGGATCCCTATTACTAAGCTTCCGCTGTCCGTCTGTCCGTCCGTCTGTCACAGGGCTGTATCGCATGAACCGTAATAGGTAGGCAGCTGATTTTTTTTGAGATTGTGTATTTATTTTGCCGCTATAACAAGAATATAATATAAAATATATAAAAAATTAAATGGGGCCCCCATAGAAAAAACGTGTTTTTTGTTTTAAATCTTGTACGATGGTAAGGAACCCTTCGTGTGCGAGTCCAACTCGAACTTGGCCGGTTTTTATCCCGTAAATTCAGAAATATCCGGGCAACATGGCATCGTGGCGGACCAATTTTTGATGGTAGAAAATGAGGTTGTAGCATCCTTAAAGATTATCTTATATTTTTTGTATTTAGGTACTTTTGTTCAATGTTTTGATTGCACAAGCAGGATTAGGCGCTACTTCACCTAAATAATAATGCTGAATTAAACTAATAAGATAAATTTGTATGTGTAATTTAGTTGCATAATGCTCGGCTTGTTACACGAAATAGAAGCCAAAAAGTATTGTTTTGTATTTAATAATTTGTGCAATAATCCTAATAATTTGACTGACTTTTCACTGTTTAATTACTTGACACTCTTTTATTTTGATTCAATTACTTTAAAAATCTATAACATTTTGTTTGACTGCAATGAATTTATGAAGTTTGTCCCAGGTTTTAACTGTAATGAAAACCGTCAAACCAAATATTATTAACTGACCTTTTCCATACTCGATTGCTTCACACTTTTTACAATCTTAAAGTTTATGTGTAGATTTATAGTTGAATCATGTACTCTCTTATTTTAACGGTTAAATAATTCAGAAATTTCAATATTGAAAGAATTCACAAATTTTTAGTAAATGTAAATAGGGTTTTGCCAGTGTACACACTAATTTTGAAATCATGCTAACAAAAAAATATTGCCTTTATTTTTTTTATTTATTAACTTAGGTTATATTCTAAGATTTACATCAATGGATAACGCAACGCAAGGCTTGATCGCCATGGTTGACTTTATAGAAATTTGATATATGTATATTTACATCTATGTCTGTCACACGAATGAGTTGTGCATCTTTTTATAACCGCTAAGGAACGGAAGATGGTGTGTCATGTATTGATATCAAAATTAATGATTCAGATGTATCATCTGAAGGTAACCAAACCATAGACAATCAGTCTTATGCAACGAACAATGTGGTTATTAATAATTTTGCATGTAATTAAAGTAAACAATAAATATAAATTTTAATTTGAGGTTAACATGTTGTGCATATTATTTTATTTGAATTTAAACTAATTGACGGAATGGGAGATCAGCGATAAAACCTAATTAAGGCATTTGATATTTTTAATATGGTTTGCCAACCCTTTACGTTTGATACTGGGTGCCTTGGTGCAAGAGTCCCGACGCACTTGGCTGGTTTTTAAGTTGATGGTGCGGAAATGTTTAGAACGTAAATTGCTTAAGAACTAATATATTATGCAAAGAAAAAAATTTGAGCTTGTATAAGCCAATTTGAGATAAATTGGTGAGTTTATATGTAAATGTATTTGTAAATTTATTTATCCAATCAATGCATATATTATGGTGATTGACTATATGCCCGGGCAGATAGAGAATGCGACTGAAAATCGTGTCACACCATCCAAATATCGTTCGCACACACACACACACACACACACCATACAACTACCTATACTCTATATAGTTTCAAAAAGAAAAAAATACCCTTTTTGAGGTATTTCGTCCATCGTCGATTTTGCACAGGTTTGTTTCGATCGCTAAGCCGATGTCCAAGGCGGCATTTTCCATTCCACTCTCTACCTTCCCAGGAGGGATAGACAGCCTCTTTGCTGCATAAAAATAAACCCAATATCCAGCCGGTGGACCCCAATGCCATTTTATTCATTAATTTAATAAATTTGCCACCATTTTATTAATCACCTGTGGTTTATATTTATTGCATCATTTATGCTTTCTAATAGCATCCGAGATAGATTATGATAGATATTGTGTAGCTCGTGAGTAATTCGTATGTCTATCTAGGATGCAAAAAGGTTCTTAATTTGACACTCCGTGTCAGTTACGCTTTCTAAAACCGTTTGCCGCTGCAGGGGGGTCATAACAAACTTTCAAGTTAATCATTCCAAGGGAGTTTATTTTAAAGTTATTTACTTGTTATGTGATAATTTAAAAGAACAAGCTTATTATTAAGTATTTAATGGATTGAATATTACATTGTAACATTGTCAATAAAAAATAATATTCAAACACTGATTTATTATTTTCTGGTGATGGCTTCTACGACAAACAAAAACAGCAATTGGTTGTTAGTAAACATCGAGGAATTCTACTAAAGCAAAAATATATGGTAATGAGCTTATGCTGTTGGTGGTATCCAGCATTCATCTTGTCCCATGGAGATTGATTATGGGTATATTTGCTATCTTCAGCGCCGGATTCATGGGAGGGCAACCAGGGCGACTGCCCGGGGCCTCCACAAAAGAGGGCCCCACCATAAAATGTATTTGTTATAAATCTAAATATGCATGCTCCTATTATATTATAATTGGTATTTTCCAAAAAAAAAAAAATTATTGATTCAAGAGGATTTGTCATTCATTCAGTCATCATTTGTGTTTACAACAGTGTATTTTTATAACTTTAATAGGCTACGCACTACGTTGTGACAGAACCGCAATTATCTTTACTCTGCATTGAGAGTGATTTAATCCGGGAGATGGATTTGAGCGAAATCATCAATGATGTTTCATTGAAATAAATTCGTATGATTGGCTATAATTCAAACTTGACTACTTAACTAATGTTTGGTGAAAAAAATTTATTTATCTTGCAAGAAATTCTTATAAGAAAATGATTATCTAACCTATTTATAAAATATTGAAGGCCTTGTTGCCCTAGGGCCTCCACACCCTAAATCCGGCCCTGGCTATCTTGATCTCAGGGAAGGTATTTTCTTGACTGCCTTCTCCCATTTTTTTTCTTATACAATAAATGCAGTAGAAATGGGTTCTTTGAGTTAAAGTATGAGGAGTTAATCTAACGGAAAAAAAAAACGAAATAACTGGGTTAGAGAGCAGGGTAAATTGAATAATCACACCTCTCAAGCTTAAATCCATCAAGCCATTTAGGCTGCATAGCGTGCCAAAGAAATATACATACATACACTCGAAAAACATAACCCTCCTTCCTTCGCAGTCGGGTAAAAATTATGTTATGACGAGAATCAAGAAGGAAGTGCTAAGATGGGTTGGAAATATGGAACGAATGGGTGTTGTGCCCGGGCGGCCTAGAGAATGTTCCACAAATTGGTAATAAACGAAAAAAGGGGAAATAAAAAGCAGTATGTAATCACATATTTAGTATTGTAATTGGGAGATAAGGTTCTTTTGGCCGTTGTTTCATACAATTATATTTTTATATTCTTCATCAGTGCTCTCGTGGTCTCCACTATTATTTACACTGTGAGAACTATCCGAAGTTTCCATTAACATTATCTAACGAAAAGTTGGTATTCTTCACTTTGACAGCACCTTTGAATTATCGACTTGTGCTAGTTACAACAAGTTCACGCACTGTCATGTTATATTTATACTAACTTATTGTAAATGTATGTGTTAACAAAATGCTTTCGTAGATAGCGTAGGTTGATTGCTGCCCGAGAATCAACTTAAAAATATCAAAATAAACTTAATTACTTTCTGCGGGAAAAATGTTTTTCAATAAAAAAATATTTTTGATAGGAAAATATTACAAATTCAATTCAAATGCCCTATGATTTTCGTTCAAATTGTGATGCATCGAGATTACAAAAATAACATTCTTACCAATATTGGCCTAACTATTAACTGTACTGGTTCAATGGTACATAACAATTTGACCACGGAACTTCTAGATGGAAACAATACCGTAATGCTTCCCCAAAGACCAAACAAGGAGTTTTAAAAGGGGAAAAAATAAATAAAAAGACCGCTCTTATTAAGCACAGATATGGAATGATTGGTCTTTAGATTCGCGCTATCAAGGAACTAACCTATGAACGATCTCAATTCTTTCAAACCTTTACCTTATAAATGCCAGTTACAACCTTTCAACAGAGATAAACCAACAAACAAGCGTTCAACCAATAGTTCACGTATAAAAGTATGGACTTATTGAAGCTACGTGGAAGTCTTATAGTAATGTACGGCTAACTCCAGCTTATAACTCATCCTTGGCGGGCACGTCTTCTTCTTCCTCGAACTCGCCCTGCAAATAGAAGTTCATCGTATCAAGGTCAAGCTTTCACACGTGGCAACCAAACATGTCAGCATGAAACAAAGATATTTGATTGTAGACATAGGCTCGGTGGATAAGCGGAGCCGCCACCCGAACAGTGCACACCGTTGATTATCTGACACTCTCAGCAGACAGTGAAAGTTTTATAAGATTTCAGTAGTCAAATGTGACGTTTTTTATCATTTACTACCCTTTCCCCTCTACCACTGGCAGCAGGCACAGAACATATATAGGATTACATCCAGCAGCTCAACTCCATACAAAGTCCCGATTTCGTGCACCTGTACAGGCACATTCGCTTGTATAAGCTCTAAGCTAGTTCCGCGGTGCTGAACTGTCGCGAATAGTCTTTCGAAATCATCTTTTAAAAATAACAGAACCAGCAATGCTCTCTCTGCCAATATTTAAGTGACAATCCGGACAATCGATTGAGGGAAGGTATTTATCTCAAAAATCGCCTGAGTTGAGTTACTGCTGTGGCCCTGGTCGCACAACTATATATCGATAAAGCAGGGGCCAACGAGTCCCGTAAGTCTACAGCCTTACACACCCTCTATTCCTACTTTTAATATCTTTGGTTATAACCATATTTTAGGGACACCTCATCTTGATACACTAGTGCATGCATGACTCATTGTAATGAGTTGGATAGTATCTGCATCAATGCATTCTAAAGATTAGGTTTAGATTTTTATAAGATATCACTCATCCTATCTACGTGACTTTGGATGCAACAATAAGGTGGCATTGTTTTTTCTATTTAAACAACTCAGGTAAGCTATATACATACTACACTTTTTATCTGATGTATGTATTTATGTATATATTATTGATTTTATTGCTGTCTTTTATTTAACATGGCTGTCCAAATTTTGTTTTTAAGCTGCTCACTGAACTACGACTTCCTCCGGCAGCTTGTTCCAGTCTTCCAAACACAGTTTGACAGAAAGCATTTTCTTGGGTTGGAATGGAAGCTATAAGGGTTGAGTTTCAGAGAATGTCCACGAAGTCTTTGGTCAGTGTTCAGGGATTACATAGCTTTTAAGTTAGGTACGTCATAATGTCCATTTCATATTTTGAAGGTTTCATTAAGGTGGTCCAACCCGCTCAACTCCCCATACAAACGGGGAAAGAAGATCTCGCCCATATTTCTTGTCAGAGATCCCAAGTTGCTCAAAATTGCTTTATTTGATCGAACTAGATGTCTGATGACCGTTGGCATTGTAAAAGTGTGTTTGGTTTCTAAGTTATAAGGTCCGAAAGTCTATCTATTTGGTTTTTCCTAGATTTTTTACTACAGCGGTCGTGGTTTACTTTTAGCTATAAGTCGTTTTGTAATTAAAATTTTCGTAAATCTTACCAAATCATACACTATGCACATTATCTTTTTTGTGGACATGTTGCATCTTCCTCATCACAGAGCCTGTCTTTTTCTTTGAAAAAGAGAAGGTCCCAGAGCGCAACAGCACGGTTTTGTACTGTGCCCGCGAATGAGTTAGTCCCGTTGGGAAGGGCCACTTTAAGGTGTCCCTTCCCACTTTAAGCTATGGGACCTTCTATGTTTCAAATAAAAAGACAGGCTACGTGATGAGGAGGATGCAACATGCCCACAAAGCAGCGAATGCGCATAGTGTTTGACTTGGTAAGATTTACGAAAAATTTATTACAAAACGACTTAGAGCTAAAAGTAAATCACAACCTGTGTCAAAACTGTTCACTATAGTCAAACATCAAACAAAAACTAAATTGATTACAAGTCTTTGTGAAACTAAGATGTTTTTATTTAATCGTTGAGTAATCCACCTCCAAAAAACGGTCTAAAAACTTTCGAAAACGAATTTTCGGGCCTTATAACTTAAAACAAACACTATTTTACAATGCCAATGGTCATCAGACATCTAGTTCGTCAAATAAAGCTGTTTTGAGTTTTATTTGGGATCTCTGACAAGAAATATGCGCATGATCTTCTTTCCGCGTTTGTATGGGGAATTGAGCGGGAAGGCCCCCACCTTAAGACACCGTCTTCGCAAATAAGACAAAACAAAGTGTATACTCACGACGGACGCCGGGTCGGCGCTCTCGCCGCCCGTCTCCACGAACTTGGTGAGCGCGGCGAGCGTGCGCTCCCCGTTGTACTCCTTGACCTGGTTGTCCTTGGTGTAGAGCTTGATGGTCGGGAAGGAGGTGATCTTGGTGTGCTCGAGCTCGTTGGTGGTCGCGTCGATCTTGGCGATCACCACGTCCGAGTCGGCCGCGAAGTGCTCCCCGAGCTTGTCGTAGATAGGCACCAGCTGCTTGCAGTGGCCGCACCTGTCGCATAATGGCCTCATGTTACCGTCATTACGCGTGGATGGCGAGATTTCGAGAATCCGAAAAAAACTAGCATCGGGCGACGCCGACGGAAGGTTTAGTGGAAGTATTTTATTGTTTTCCGAATCTTAATGGTGACATTTTTTCTGTTTACTCCCCGGTGGCCTAACGCAAAACAACGCTATGAGAAAAAGGTGGATTTTTTTAGGGCCAACAGACTAAACGTGATTAGCTCAATCTCAGTATTGTTAATAATCAGTTTCTTTTATTCAATATTGATCTTAGACATTTTTTTTTAACCGACTTCAAGAAAGGAGGAGGTTCTCAATTGGACTGTATTTTTATCATTAGTTGTTTTGTAGGTATTTATGCAGTCTGCTCTTCTACTGATAAGTGCTTATCGAGTTTATTATTTCCGCAAGTTCATTCCACTATTCCATCATTCGGTTCCAAACTTGTCACTTGCATCCGGAATCTAGTGCCCATAAAGCGCAATACTTAAAATAAATCTTCAAAAACGCCACAGTTATGTAGCAATTATTTGCAACAGATTTTTTAAAGGATATCCAATTAATAAAAATTACTAAGGAATTTGATGTGCATAATCTTCATGTTTATGAATTTTGATAATACAATAACTATTTAAATTTACAAATAAATCACTGGATCTGTGCGGCAAAGCCGTCAGTGAATTATGCTGTGAATAATCCGCACGACACTTACCCAGATTACAATTTCTAATGCCTTCATTAACATGAAGTCACTCATTCGTTAATAATGTGATGTAGGTGAGGAAAATATAAAGAGGACCATTGTTTAAAAATTATTCTTGTCACCAACATGAATTGTTTGTTATCTCACTACATATGCTGATATGAAGAAGCATTACCTACCATAATAATTGTATGCAACCTTATCGTCAAAATCATTATAGTCATGAAAATTCATGAGTTTTATCACCATGTCCAATGATACCTTCTCCGTAAGCGATTAGTATTTCTTACAAAAAATAATATTGATTTTAAAGTTAATGATACGTGACATTTCTTAGTCATTGGGCGGGTCCACATAGACTGAGCAGCGTCGAAAGGCATTTGTCACGCGGGGGCAAATAATATTCCTACGCAAGGCTGCCACCCGCAGCACGGCTAGCTATTTTGTTTGCTCAGTTGAGAGTTAAGACAACATGGCAACACATGCAAGCACTGCCAAGGCAGCTGTTGCTTTAGTTCTGATACGTAAGTATTTACGAAAAGGAATACTTTTATTTCATCCCATTACAAGATTTTTCTTCTCTTATGACTTTTCACACCCCGTTGATGTTCAAGTAAGTATACATTTTCATACTAAGCAAGTACGTCGCTTATTTCAACGAATGTGTTATGTATGGATAAATCAACCGTGAAGCAAGGACACATTATTTAAAGAAAGAGCACTGTAAAAAGAACTACTACTTAATTTTTTTTTTACAGAGCTCTTTTGTTAATTAATGTGTCCTTGCCGGTCTATACTATATGTGACCCTCATTTCTATATATTCCCATACAATCCTTATTCCATCGTTACCTTACCATTTCTTGCTATCATCTAATAGATGATGAAATTTTTTACAATGACATTACTTAATTAAAATTGTGACGTTTTCATCATGCCTGCCTAGGCAAAATTTGGAATTAAACTTAGTGTTAATAACGGTGTAACTAGTTCTGGCAGTGACGGGAGATGGCGCTTGTTATAAATGTCATAGTAACAGCGAAAATAAGAAGTATTTAGTGAGTTTTGTACGTTGTACGACATTAGCAGTCTGTCCCTACTGTCCTTTGTCTACGGCGTGGATGAAGTGAGGAGCGGTCACTCACCAGGGCGCGTAGAACTCGACCAGCACGGTCTTGTCGGTGTCGAAGACGACCTCGTCGAAGTTGGTGGCGACGAGCACCTTGACGGCGGCCGCGTCCCAGTCGGCCGGCAGCGCGTCGCTCAGCAGGTGCTGCTTGAGGGTGCCCGCGAAGAACGACTGGACGAACTCCTGCGCATTGCATGTGCCGGTCAGCGGTCAACCTTCCTTCCTTATTGGACCGTCTTATACAGAGTGACTCACATGGGCTATATTAAAGTGAATTCCATTAAATGAGTCATTAAAAAATCCTTAAAGGAATTCCTAAGCAAATCATTAAAAAAAAAATTTACGTATTTTTTTTATGTAACTGGACATGGATGGCTAATACCGAACTGACCGTCAGATAGCCTTACACACCACATGGGCACTAGGTGCCATACCAGGACCTTCCTTATATTACTTGGCGACATTAAACTGGATGGAAAACAACAATTTTCATTGCCGCTACGACCATCGTTCATTTAATGCGATGGTACCAACTCGGACGGGATTAACCCTACCACCTAGTCAGTAAGGAAGGGGACAGTTTTACGTGGATTCTGAACCACGGCCAGTCTCAACGGTTGAAAATGGTCACCCATCCAGAACCAAACCGTGCTCAGAGGTGCTTCCCCAGCTTATCGAATCACAAAGCATCGCACACTGAGCTACCGAGGCTATCGAAACAATTTATAACATTTAAGAAATAATTGGAATTAAACAAATCATTATTCTAAAGGGTTTTTAGAATTCCAAAAAATGTGGAAACGAACAATGGTCAAAGCAACTAAAGATTTTGTCCGCATCTTCAATCCTGTTCAATTTTAGCCATGCAATAAAGGATCCTGGCACTCCACTTCGTTCCCATGGGGACCTGTTGGGCCAATATAACCGTATGTGCAGTTGCATAAAAGAAAACTTTACCTCGATGGCGTTAGCGGAGAGCTCAGTCGTGGGCGGCTTGTACTTGGCCATGTCCTGCTCGAGCGCGATGAGCCGCGCCGCCGGGACCTCCTCCTTCTTCATGCCGAAGAACTCGAGGATCCTGCGCCACCGCGACCCACACGTTACATAAAGGCTGCCTTTCTGACCGAGGTACAGTCGACCAAAGAGTTGAGGATACACATACGGTTGAAGGAAAAGATGAAGAGTTGAAATACTTTTGACTTTTGGAAATAATTATAGGGCTGAGTATACACAAACATAGTTTAGATTGTCTACAAGATACTGAGCAAACAAAACCCTAATAGAATTTAATCGGAGGTTGTATTTAACCACCATTTAACCACATTTAACCGGAAGTGTATCCTTTAATGTTTAGTTGACTGTACACTGGGCGTCCAATAGAGGCTGTCATTTCGTGGCTTCATCTCAGAGCTAAACATTCAAAAATACTAATTGATGTAGAAATACGCAGCGATCATTTTAAGGGTTTGTTTATTTATTTATCTAAGGAAAAAAACAGAAAAAGGCCGATGTAAAAGTAAAAATTCTAATAATAGCCGATTTCCTAAATGTTGGTCACTAAAACATTGGGATGGATTATACAATTAAAATGATATTACTTTAGTTGTTATGTATAAACATCTTGTAAACTTGCATCAGTTAAACAAATCAAATATAATAAAAAACAAAAATCGGCCAAGTGCGAGTCAGACTCGCACACGAAGGGTTCCGTACCATCGTACAAGATCTAACACAAAAAAATCTGTATTTTTGTATGGGGCCCCCCTTTATTTTTTATTATTTTTTAATGTTACCTATTTGTTGTTATAGCGGCAAAATAAATACACACTCTGTGAAAATTTCAGCTGCCTACCTATTACGGTTAAGGGCCTGGTACTAGCCAAATCGCAAAGTTAGACGAGGCACCCCAAGTTAACTAACTAAGTCTGACGATTATAAGTGTCATTCTTACAATATATGATTCCTTGTCTAGGAATCGAATTATTTTCGTTAATGTATGTTTCCTTTTTCTATACAAAATACATTGCGGAAACGGTGTCCATTTCCGAACTTTTTTGACTAAATGTAGAAATCTAAAAGCAAATGGAATTTTTTGTTTATGCATATATGCTGTTTTTGCTTATATCTAGAAATCGAATTACTTTCAGATTTCTAATGAGAAAAATCAACTTTTTTATTTTTATTATTATTTAAATAAATGATGGAATAAAAAAATATTAACAATCCATTATCAGTCTGGAGTTCTATTTGGATTTGCTGAAGCGTTTCACTACATATTATTACGTTTGTTAAAAAGTGCATTTGTATGGCGCGAGTAGTTGGCTAGTCCTAGCGCCTTAATGAGATACAGCCCTGTGACAGACGGACGGACGGACAGCGGAGGCTTAGTAATAGGGTTCCGTTTTCACCCTTTGGGTACGGAACCCTAAAAATAAAACACTGAAGATAAAAACAAACATTGGTAGGTTACTTAGATTTCATATTTAGCTCTAACAGATTTCTTAAATTTAGCATTAGCGTTAAGAATAACATAAAATTTGGTACAATTTTGTGTGATTCCAGCATTATCTCATAGCGCTAACGCTCGAAAGTGGAGTTATTTGTTACCAGACTTACTCTTCAGGAGTAATTAAAAATGAAGTTTTCAATCACCTATTTCTACCATTTTTTCCTCCACTGGATGCAAAAAATAAACCTAAAAAAGATATTTCATATAGCAAGCCTGTTGAATCCACTGACCTCTGGTGGTCGTCCTCATCGGTGTCGATGGCCACGAACATGATCTTCTCGCGGTAGTTCTTGCCCACGGGCTTGAGCTCTTCGAGGTACTTCTCGAAGTCACCGCCCTTCTGCAATGACAGAGGGAGTTCAGTACAATTATCCACCTCAGGGTGGAAACGATCGGACGTAGGACTGAGCTCTTAGGCCACGGGTTCATCATCTTTTAACCAATGTCTTTACAAAAGTTTACTTGCATGTAACTTAAAAGTTGCATAAACAAAAATAAAGATTGTGGCAATAAATATTAATTTTCATAATTAAAAAACGATTAAATTAAGAGAATAATAACTTATCAGAATATAAATGTAAATCAGAATATTGCCAAAGATTTGTTACATATTTCTAAGAAATTTGTTAGTAATGTCCGCGTGACCTTCATGTATCTATTGAAGGATACTCACTACTAACACAAGTTTAAGTACAAATCCACTCATAATCAAAATGATGTAGAATTTCCGTATTTTTTTAAAAGCTAGGAATTCAATACCAATTACCAATACCATCGATGTAATATTGAAATAAAAGTATTCTGTACCCAACTTTACCATGGTATTACCGTACATCTTTTCAATTTATGCATGTATCAAAAGAGTTAAGGCACAAATTATTCACACTGCTGGTCGGTGCAACAGGACAGATTCTGACAACCAACGGGTCACGGGGTCCAATTAATTTGAGTAAAATGGTAATTGTACAAAAATTTATTTTTTTAAACACACTGACGATTATCATGACAGAAAATGTTGCCCGCACATCCGCATCATTCTACGAAACGAAATGGAGGCGGATGCAGAAGAAAGAAAGTGAACCTTGGATAAGAAGAGGAGCAGGTGGTGCTTGATCTCGCCACCGAAGATCTTGGAGGCGGTCTCGTGCGAGAACTCCACGACGAGGGGCAGGCTCTGCACGAACAGCCACTTCTTGAACACCTCCTCGGCGAGGTCGCCCTCGTACTTGACGCGTGGCTCCTCGAACTGCCGACAATACAAACAATACGTCGTTATCGACCAATACATACCGAGAATGCATGGAATTATCGAAATTACCAGTGTAATAAAAGGCAAATTTTTCCCATTGTAACATGTGGTTGGATCCTCAATTAAAACTTTTCAGTGAAATCTATTGGTTAAAGTCACTATAATTCCTCAAAGTTTTTTATGCTGCGACTCCCTAACAATAAAAAAGTGAAAAAGTTTTATAAAAAAAAAAGAGCTAATTCACTGAAATAGCATAACAAATCGAAGTTTTGTCAATTTCACTAGATAGAATAATGAAAGATTTACAATTCTATCTGCTGGGATTTAGCTAAATCACAGATTTTTCTATTTCCCTGCAACATGCACTATTAATAGACATCCTTTGCGTCAAAGGCACCACATTAAATAGTTCCATGTGTAAGAGTACTAGCCGTTGGCAGTGAATCTGTTATCAATAGACAGCCCATCCCATACTTTTATCTCCTCACGCCTACGTGATAGAGAACATAGACATAGTCATTTTTTTATTAAATATAATTAAGAGATGCTTCACATCCACCCTCGAACACTGTGGAAGTGAATGAAATAGGTAAATACATTTTTAGGCCTCTGTCTAACTTGTAGAGACAATTCGCAGAGTCAAGTTTGACTTCAGTCTCACTGGCCACAGGATTCCCATCTTTCATTTGGTTTCTCATTCTCTCGTTTGCCTTGGTATTCTCCAAAAAATAACTGTGTGCTTCAAAAATACTAGACCAAAATATTGGATAGAGGATGCCAAACAGATGAAAAGCTCGCCAAAAACGTGTTTTCTTTTACATAAAATTAACAGGAAAACTGCATTGGGCAAAACAAGTTTACTTTAATTTACAGGTTTTAGGCAAATCAGACATCGAAACATTACAAAAGAAAGGATAGGTATTACAATGATCTTACTAATTACAATTAGTCATCCAAGCATTGCAAAAGAAATTAAAGTTTCTTTCCGATAATAATTACAAGGGTCATTAGCTTAGAAGGGAAATCAGAATCATCAGAAAACAGTCGCCTAGTGTCCGATCATCACATTGACAATGCTACTGGCAAGTTCAGTAGTTCATGACCATGCATGCTTGCAAAATTTCCACCCTATTCAATTTGCATCCAGTGCAAATAACCGGTTTTTCTTCGGTCGAAGCAAGTTCCGAGTACCTATGTGACTTAGAGATGGAAGACATGACGTAATATTACTTCAAAGGCAAATACTTCTGTTTGAACTACATCAGAAAGTGTATGGATGAAGATTAATCAAGGAGTATTGTGTGTTACACTTGTCTAAATAGTAAAATGTATTGAGCAACGTGGAGGTTATATGACACATTGACATAGATTTAAATTCTCTTAGGTGCCCATGTGAAAATGTTTTTTACATATATGTGGACTTAAAATCACACCCATACAATTATTGCAATAAACTGTAAAATGTTATTAATTATATGACCACTATTAAACACCTTCTGAGCGGCTGGCGGCTCAGTGGCGTGGGGACTTGCCTTGTACCCCAGTGGTCTAGGTTCAAATCCCAGCCCCATTAATGCACAACTTTTTTTCTCTTTCTGAGTTGTCTGTGTTTTCCATCCAGTTTAATGTAGCCGTCCTCATAAAGGGAAGGTCGTGGCATGGCACCTGATTCCTTCGGGAATGTGGTGTATTGGGCTAATATCATAGCGGTAGGTGTGTGGCCATCCATGCCAGATTGCATTAAAAAAAACATCTTCAAGTCGAAACAAAAATTCGATACAGAAAGTACTTTTCTGGGGACCTAAATTATTATTGTCACGATCACTTAATTTTTTCATGAACTTATTTAATGGATGACATTACTATTATCCCATTAATTGGAGGCTATACGATATCTACATTTAAGCATTCTAATCAGATTATAAAAAAATCTGCCACAGACGAATGTCAAAGCGTTCAAGAATTAGTAGACAAACTCGTACTCACGTTCTTGAACAGCACGACTTCCTCCGAATCGGCATCCAGGTCCTTGATGATGGTTTCGTCACTGACGATAGCGAACACATGCTCGTCCACGGCGCTCGCCGCCGCAACGAACGCCTTCGCCTTCTCGGACTCCAGGTCGCTGAAGAAACCGAACACAACCACAGGCGTGGCGGCGATCAGCTCCTTGGCCTGCTCCAACGTGGTGACGGTCACCGCCGGCGGGCCGGTCTTCTTTTTCAACCAGGTGACGATGTCGTCCGCTTGGCGACCGCCTGCGTGGACCCACAAAAATATTCTACTAAAATGGTTTGTAATATATAATACCAGCTGAAGTAATGATAAATAAACTATTCGTTTTTGATAATCCGCGGTTCCTAAAACTAGCTACTTATACGAAAATCTATTTTAATAATTTAAAATTCAAACAAAGTAAAGACTTTTCTATTACTGCCTACTCACTTCACCTCCAGTTTTATTTTGGTCTTTGGTCCTTTATATGCAGAGTTCAAGTTTGCATTGGCACCAGATTTTACATTTGTAATGGCCTACATAAGCCACAGTTATGAATTTATTCGTTATGCTAATTTCACAAAACATCATACTAATTTTAGGTTTCATATAATTGATTACCATTACTGATTATGACTCAAGGTTTGGTTCACTAATTTAATGCTGCTTAAACACTTTTACAAACAATAAACTAAGTAATCCAAAGCAATCACTCATAATGAGAAACTCTTATTAACAAAAGGGGAATATTATAGTCATTAGTGAAATATTACTCTATGATATGATTATGGGTATAATACTAGGTATGGTAATTATTGGTATATTTCTTTCCAAACACTTCCACTCATTGCAATCAGGCAATTTTCCATAGCTTTCTGGCTGATATTGGCTGCATCAGGACAGGTTAAAGTAATATAATTCAATCTTTTTACAGCTTGGCCAATATATGAAAAGAACGCTGTGGGTATATCCCCTTATTTCAAAAACCGAAAGGTATGCCAAAATAGCCTGTCAGAAAACACTCACAAAGGTCAAGGGATTAATATGTTATTGGTTCAATTCGATTCTACATATATATTTTAGTCAGCTTTCAATGGCTTCACCGAACATATCCAAGCCCATTGGCAGTAGAGCAGGATTTCAATTGAGGTTGGGACTATGGGTGGAAACCCTCCTTAGTGATTACGACGGCTCGCCAGAATACCCATTCCCGCTCGACCTCCCCTCAACCTATATTTAGCAGGATGCGTCAAGTAATGAATGCAACTCTCTCCATATATGAGCTTAGTCGATATTGGCAGGCCTATATTTTAGAAGAAACTCTAGAGATACTTCGCTGGTAGTCGTACTGCTACAACTTTAACAGCAAAGAAGCATTACACTTGCACAGTACAAAAAAGTAAAACTACCCATAAGAATTGACTAGGGTTAAGAGGGTGTGTGCGTCAAAGTAGATGGCGCCACAATCATTCATAGTTATTTCTGCTATAACTTCTCAAACATAGGAATTTACAAACTATAACTGTAGTGGCGAGCACATTATTTGGTTATGTATTAAAAAAATAAGCTGGAATCGCGTCGATTATACTTAGGATGTGTGCGAAAAGTTTCCGATTGTAAATGGCAACTTTGTCTTATAATGATCACACAAATGATAGCCTTGTTTACAAATGTTGCATGAGATTAAATACATAACTGTGTAGCGTGCTTGCCTTTATAGTTACGGCTAGTACCTTTCTATTTTTGGGGAATTATAGCAGAAATAGCGATGAATTACTGTGGCACCATGTACATGGACGCACACACCCCCTTAAAAGAAAAAATACTAACCAGAATAGTCGGCATAGTTGCCGTTCTTGTAGAACTTGAGCGTGGGGTACCCGCGCACGCCGTGCCTCTCCGCTAGCTCCTGCTCCTGTGTAGCGTCGATCTTGGCGAGCTTGATTGGGGAGCCCTCGCCGGCGAGCTGTGTCGCCGCCTTGGCGAACTCGGGCGCCAGTGACTTGCAGTGGCCGCACCACGGCGCGTCTATCAAAGTACAATACCAGGTGAAACCTCTCACTCAGTTTTGTCACAGGGCACTAGCAAACTTCAGGACTTTCATTGATTTTAATATTGCTAAATTCTAAATTTAAAAAGTCAAAATTTCCCATGTAATTCAATGAAAATACCTCAAACTAAAACCAGTGAAACAATAAGTGGAACTCGCATATTGAGGGCTTTGATGATGATTTGCAAGGTTCAAGAAAATGTTAAATCATAGATGTACAAACAATTTTCTTTATCAAAACTGTTGAAATATATTGCAACTAGATAATACCTATAAGAAACTTGTTTGCACATGGTCATTTACACCACATGTTGAACCCCCTAGATTGATCAGTTTTAAATTCGTCCATGCATGTATTTCTTTGTTATTTTCAAAACTGTATGTCAGAAGACGGGAACACCGAGGGTCGTAGCCACATTCCTGTCTTTTTTACTTAGGTTACCTACAGAACCCTACGATTTTAGACAGCTAGTCAACTTCAGGTGCCATTTGTCCATTTACACGGTCCACTTTTGCCGCACGGCCTATGAATGACCATGGACCAATGTCAAACTCCCCTAAACAAATAGCACTTAGCCACGGCCAACTAAATCTGGAGAAATTACAAATGTTTGCTGCAATTTTGATTACAAAGACATTAGGGTCACAGGTGCAAACATATTTTGCACACGTTTTTACTTCCATGCAAATGAGATAGGGGGGAAAATGTCTGGGACTGATTGGGAAGGAAGCGCGCATGACTAGACAATGCACCAGTCCCGTCTCCCACATATGTACATTCCACATCACCTATTTCTACCATGATGCAGCAAACATGTCGTGACGTCAGGACCGGTGAGTGACCGGGCGCCGGCCAAAGCGTGAACTCTGACGTGTCAACCGCCAACACTCATAACTTAATCTACAGTTACTTTACCGCATCCTCGTCAAGATAGCCATTAAAATAAACAGGACGTAGGAAGGGTGGACTCATAAGACCTGGCACACAATAAAAGAAAATAATTCATCAACTTACAAAATTCAACAAGGAGGAACTCGTTGTCTGACACAGCAGAGTCGAAGTTTGACTTGCCGAGCACCAGAACGTTCTCCTCCGTGGGGATATCGTCTGCCCGCGCGGCGAGAATCGCCAGGGCCACCGACAAACACACCAGCAGTTTCATTTTGGAAACCGTCAAACGACTAACCGACACCACGCACACCAACCGAGTGAAAGAAAAAAGCAAGTGTGTCGAAAAATGACGATGTCGAGCTAGCAACTAGCACGAACCACAGAACATATTCAAGAGCAAAATAAACACTTTCAAAAACTATCGTTATCTCTTTCTTATCTGTGCATAAGAGTGAGAAGATCTACAATTCTTGTAATCTGTTACTAAAGCTTCATGGCGATACAGAAGAAATAATTTTATTTAAGAAATCAAGAAAATCTAGGTGAAAGTGTGAAGTTATTATTGTTTAAGTATTACAATTTTTTCTTTTATAATTAAATCATTTATTTGCATCTTTTATTTCCCAATTCGATACTACTTTAATTGTTTACTATGTACGAACATGCCACAATCAATGGGTTGCGATAAACAACATTATTTATAAGCAGTGCTACAGAACAAACTTATTCTAAAACGTGGCATCGTCGATTGTGTGTGGGGATGTGATTGGTGAATGGAAAATACTGTCCGCCCGTCAAAGCCGAACCCAGTGACCCGCTCAAATTTAAAAATGATAGAACTTTATTCCCGCTCAAAAGGTTAATAATGTCTCTAGTAAAATTGTAATTTCACAGAAATTGTAATTTCACTATTGTCAATCGTCTCCATTTCTGATATTATCACGGATTCACTTGTGATATTATAATTTAAGGTGGCCCAACCGAGCGCCCAACTAAGCGGGACTAACTCATTCACGGGCACGGTACTTACAAAACCGTGCTGTTGCGCTCTGGGACTTATAGCTAAAAGTAAACCACGACCGCTGTAGTCAAAAATCTAACAAAAACCAAATTTATTATAAATCTTGATTAAATAAGCTATGTCTGATGACTAATCTTTTTAAGATGTTCTTACTTTATCATTGCGTAATCCACCTCCAAAGTTATTGTATAAAACGCGCGAAAAATTCGAACTTTCGGACCTTATAACTTAGAAACCAAAAACAATTTAACAATGCCAACGGTCATCAGACATCTAGTTCGATCAAATAAAGATATTTTGAGCAAAATTTTGGATCTCTGACAAGAAATATGGGCGTGATCTTCTTTCCCCGTTTGTATGGGGAGTTGAGCAGGATGGCCCACCATAACTGGACACTCGAATAATAATGTTGAAGGAGTGGAATAAGGTCGAATTTGATTGGGTATTTTCAAACAGTTTAAGGTTATTTTTATTTGAGATTTCTAAGCCCCGGTAGCACGAAGAAACGGCTGAGTAAATCAATGTTCAAACACGTCACTTTTAGTGAACCGCATAGAGTTCTTTCCATACTGTCCACACAAAGTGACGTGTTTAATCATACTTTGACGTTGATTTTGATTTTTTGTTCTTTGGTGGACTCGGCCCTAAGTAACGGTCTTGTAAAATCACTGAGTGTGGCTTGTTAAATAATAATACACTAAAATTTGTTCATATTGTTTTTATCACGGTGACAGGTGGATATATTTAGGTTATTAAACCAATAAAAAATACTTTGTAAAAGTGAATACCTACTTAGATGAGATTTTGTGTAGTTATCTTATTTCATAACAATGAATTCTTTTTAACAGTAAATTGTATAAAAAACTAAAATATAAATGTAAAAACTAAATCATATTTGTTAATCGCAGCCGCTGGCTTTGATGTGAAAGGATTCGGTTCGTCCGCGGCAGTCTACATATCCTGACAATTTTATGGATGCTATGAACTTATTATTGTTATTTTAATCATGAATTATAATTTTTGCTTTTAATATTTTGACAATTATATATAAATTTAGACTCAGCATATTATGACTGTTTTTTCCTAAAACTATTGCGCTATGTAAAAGGAAAGTAGTTTTCGTTGTTGTAAGACACGCTTGTAGGGAAACCGTAATTTTTAATCCTTCTGTTCAAAATATAATGCTACGGCTCCACGTGCGTTGACGTTGTTGTTAATGCTAGTGGCAAACGAATGAATGCCCAAAAAATACCTTTGGCAACATTATGGGAACTGCGCCACTAAAAGCTATTTCTTGTTTAGTAACGCGTTAACTATACATATTATACGTGACTTGACCTCGGACCGACCAAGATGATGGATAGACTCACTAACACGATGGAGGTTGAAGGAGCTGCATTGGTGATAGCAATGGGCGTGCTGAACTATTGTATGCTTTTATACAATTTAAGTAAAACAAAAAAAAACAAGTTTTGGATCTCATAGGCACGGTTGTTTTAAAATTTGCTCCAAAAACCTTTTTTAATTGGACCACACCATTATGCTAACTACCGCAAAAACTTACCATGCACGACCTTGCCCACACTTGCGCCGCATAAAATGAGAGGGAGTTAATGTAGCGCACATGGAATAGTGCCTGAAACGACACGTTAAAACCCTTTGATGTTTTCAAAAAACCTTCTAATGCCGTTAGTGAATTAACGCATTCATCTATTGGCCACACCTAGGCTATGCCTAACCTAACCTTTTAATTTACACGTTATAACGCAGGTAGAGCAGTAGCTTAATAAGAACTGAAGAATACATTTAGTATTAAGTTATTTTTTTATTTTTCACAAAACTTCTTAGTTAGCATGTAAAAGTACACGTCGTGCATAGAACAACATGAGCACATGCTCTAAGACGTCTTGCCTGCATTCAAATAAAACACAATGTCAGTTGGTAAACATATTTTTTTTATTTAATCCAACAATATACTTAACACAGTACATAAAAATATTTTATCACAGCAACAAAATTCAATGTTTAAAGAAGAATTTGCGTGCTCTTTCATTCCAGTTTCGTTCCCACCGAAGATCTTGAAACTTTTTAAGCTCGGCTCGCATTCGCTCGCTTACCATATTTTGGTGCACATTATTAGGAAAATCTTGAAACCATTTAATTATTTGTTCAGACAGTTCACTGGCATCTTTGAAGGTATATCCATTGATATCATCTTTCACTAATTCATCCAGACTGTAAAAAATAAAATATAATTGGTCGTTTAAATTCACTTCTGTCTGAGTATGTGTTCAGAAAGATGGACTCTAACAGTCGTATTCAGAGTTTATTGATGCTCATTGTCTCTGTGTATTAACTGTATAGAACGTGACCTAATTGGGAGATAATCAATGTATATTCCACTTATCACACAACTCTGAATATTACTTCAAGGCATATATTGTAAGATCCTGTTGCAGAATTTTATACATATCTGTTGCTAAATGAAAAATATGCTTCTACAGAGACTGCGGACGTGGGGTCAAATCAAATGCCGGGTGTGGTAAAACTTGGGGAATATTGGGAATTTTGCTTTTTGAATGCTAGGAGAATGAAGGTTTCCGACGACCATCGACCGGATGACCTTTTTTTCATGACCCAAATAAACTGGCATTTAGCTCAATAAAAACAGCTCTAATTCATGTTCAGTAATCCAGCATAGGTAGGTAGATGTCACTTCACACATGCTCGCTTTATGTTGCGCTCCAATATTATAGAACATAATATTATGGAATAATGGATTTCAAACAAAACAAGCCAGTGTAAAATTTTCTACTCGACACATCCATGTGTGGGTTCCAGTACTTGGATAAGGAGGCATACATTCAGTTTAAGGAGGCATACATTCAGTTAAACTAAGGGGAAAGAGGTTGCTGTTATTGAATGCAAAGTTTTTGGTACAATTTAAATGAAGCTCTACATAAATGTTTTTAATTCCTTACCACTTAAAACTAAATGCACAAACTGGTAATCCAGCACCAAACATATCCACGACTTTCATAGGAAGATCGAGCCCGGAAGAGCTGGTGTGAAGGCAGACCCCCAGGTCCGCGCTCGCCACCATTGTAGGGTAGTCTGCTGCATCCAGCCATGGAGTTATCACCTTCACATGCTTCAAACTCTTGGATCTGATTAGGTCTGTGTAGTGCTCCTTCATGGGTCCCTTTCCGGTGATCACGCAGATCAACTTTGGCAAACATTTTAACTGGTCGTAAGAGGTTTCATATGCTGGAAATTTAAAAGTGTTATCAGACTCAATTAGATAATATCTGCTGATTTTTTCAAATATTTTTTTCTCCCGAAATAGGAGTCAACGACGAATGTTATCATGTTTTTAAAATAATTTATTATATTTTTTAATAGCTGTAAGACCCAATTTAAAGACTAGTTTCCAGGATATAAAAATGTCTTTATCATTCTTTGTTGGCCCATAAACTATCTCTATGCAAAAAAATATGTGGATCCATTGATAAATTGCTAAGTGAAAGGCACTTATAATATCAGTATGGAGTACTGATCATTCTACACATGTGCAACATTGACATGTTTGCTATTGGTGTTCTATTTTATAAATTAAAATGTATTAAAATGTTTCATTTGAAATGTTAAGCAAAAATACCTACAACATTTTAGCAGGCACCATGGGGACATTTATTTCAAGAATGTATTGTTGGGTATAATAAATGTCTGACCTTCCAAGGCATGTAACAATAACCCAAAGTCTTCATCGGGTGTCCAACTCGTGCTACTGAACAGCAGGCCGGGCCTATCATTTCTTAGTCGAACTTCTCCATCAACATATTGAGTGAAAGCTGTCTTGGAATGTGTCGTGTCCTCACTCGGAAGGTTAAGGTTATCTCGCCCACTGCTCGCGAACTCTGTATGCTGGGAGCTCAACTTGTGAAACCACTCGTGCTTTTCTTGCAGAGATAAGGGCCGAAATATCTCTGGAGGGCGGTCATACAAAACAGTTGCTCTGAAATTAAACCTCACTTGTGGGTCATCGGTAGTTTATCAAAGTGGCCAACATTTATGCATGCACCACATTATCTATTAATAATCATACTCAGGAAGACAAGTAACCAATATTTATCAATACACATTATAGAGGAAAAGCATAATTTAATCAAAGGAAACTGACAGTAATAACCTAAAATGAAATAATGAAACAGATATTAGGAACCACAAACCTAATCCCCCAATTATCCTCTAAGTCTACCTTCATAGCATGTGTTACACAAAAATTGTGAGAGGATTTCCTTCCGAAATAGCGCTCAATCGAAGTAGAGTATTTTAACAGTGGGTGCGCCGGCCGCAAACTCAGAGCCATAATAGAGTAGGCGTAGTTGTGCCAGTCAATATAGAACTTGGCCCTCGTGATAACGCAGTAGATCCAACATGCTGGGATGGTTGGAATTGCAGGAGGATTTTGGCACAAGAGATAGTCGGAGGAACCAGTGATCATGAGCGTAAGGAGAAGGCTTAAGAACTGCCAGAGGGCTTTAAGGAAGTATTGGATTATTTTAGGACCTCTGTGAAGGAGTAACGGGTGGAGCGCAGTGACAGTAATGCTCTGATGTTGCGCTAGGCTAGGCAGGAGGCAGGAGTCCATGTATCCGATAAGATGCACAGTCAGGCCGGAACGCGCGAGAGACAGCGCGTGGTACTGCATGCGTGGACTGCGTCCGATATCGCCCAGCACTACCACCTTGACCACCGGCCGCTGTAACCGCGGCTCTACCATATTGCTCTCTTAGATAAATTTTCATGAAATGCGCAAAAACTAGAAACGTAAAAAATTGGGCCGCGGCCGGGATTCGAAATTCCCAAGATCCACGAAATTGACCGAACAGTCAGACCACAGAACAAAATCAAAACACCACTGACTAGCGGCGGGCCGATATTAACGTAACGATTATTAATAACAAGTATTGGAAAAGAACAAGTCGTTCTTGTTATTCATCATCCACAAAACCCGTTCCTACAATAACGTCTTAAGCCACACTATCCCGTGCGCCCCGCGCGCCTCTGCTCGGCGAAACTCGTTCCTACAATAACATCTTTGCAATACTATCCCGCGCGCGCTTGTTACTACGAAACCTGTTATTACAATAACGTCTTCAGGAACGAGATCGCGCGAGCGCGGCGCGCCTAGCTCTGCGAAACCCGTTCCTACAGTAACGTCTTTACAATACTATCTCGCGCGCGCCTCTTACTACGAAACCTGTTATTAAAATAACATCTTCAGGAACGGGATCGCCCGAGCGCCGCGCGCCTAGCTCTGCGAAACCCGTTCCTACAGTAACGTCTTTACAATACTATCTTGCAGGCGCCTCTTACTACGAAACCTGTTATTACAATAACATCTTCAGGAACGGGATCTCGCGCTTTGTTCTAATGTACGAGTACAGTGCATGACAGGGATTTATTTTACAACTATTTTAAACACCAGGTTGATTAAATATCAGTTTTTTATTGGAAATTTAAGTTATAAAAAAATGTTATTTAAGAATTTAGAAGGTCTGATTTTTTCATGTAACTTTTTAATGAGAATGTTTTTTTTATTTATAAGTTAAATAATTTTTAGGGTTTCGTACCCAAAGAGTGTAAACAGAACCCTATAACCAAGCCTCTACTGTCCATCCGTCCGTCCGTCCGTCCGTCTGACACAGGGCTGTATCTTATGAACCGTAATAGGTAGGTAGCTGAAATATTTACAAGGAGTGTTGTGAGCGCCCAAGTCGCTCTGGATTGACCGACCGGGTGTTCGTGGAGTTTTGGGTGGGTTTCGATAAATGGGCAAGCGCAAGGCTTGGACTCACCTGGGGCTGCTCTGCCGGGTCTCTCACAGTACACAAGCACACCTACCACTAACGTCACTATGTTCAAGGAACGGATACACGGAGAGCCGGCTCATACAGGGCAAGGTATGGCTGTTGGATAAAGTGAAATTGCGATAGAATGCACTATGCGGCTGTGACTACAAATTATTGTTGGCAGGGTACACGAAATTAAGTATATGAGAGAAAAATTGGCAAGTGCTTCGCCTTTTAGAAATGTGATAATGCAAGAGGTAAATCAACTAATATAGGTAGTTTTTATGTTACCTAATCTGTGCAGTTAATGGCGCAACTGTAAAGTACTAGTGGCGCCATCTCTTGGAATTGTATGAACTAAAATAAAATCAATCTGTTTGTCCAAACATCGTGCCGGCCCTGAAACCACGTATTCAGCAAAATGTACAAATTAAATAGAGAGGGACGAGGAATTACTACAAATGTATATACTTAAAATAAATAGACAAGTTATAAATGAGGGGTTCAAACATAAAAAATTAATACAAAAATATATAGCACTCAATTTGAGTCCTCAATATATGGCAAAGGTGCTACTTTAACTACAGGACGTTTGTATACACCGTTGCTAGTGCGGACCTCTACAACTCTGACAATATTGTCGGGACCAGCTGTAGTAGAAACAATCCGTCCAAGCGGCCAACTAAGGGGAGGCAAATTGTCCTCCTTTAGGACGACAAGCATCCCTTCAGACAAATTCTTGTAGGGCTTGTGCCACTTGGGCCTAGATTGTAGAGTACCAAGATACTCTTTGTGCCACCTATTCCAAAAGGATTGATGGAGGCTCTGAACCAACTGCCACCTTTTCAACCGGTTTAGATTGGTGTTAGATACGTTTGGTTCGGGAAGAGCATTTAATGGTTCCAGGGTCAAAAAGTGACCTGGAGTGAGAGCAGTCAGCTCGTTAGGATCGGGGCTCATTGCGGTTAGAGGCCGAGAATTTAAGCACGCTTCAACTTTGGTAAGCACAGTGTAAAATTCTTCGAAAGTAAGAAGCTGTGCTCCTATTATACGAGACAAATGAACCTTGACACCTTTTACGAGAGCTTCCCACAAACCACCAAAGTGTGGTGCGTGGGGAGGGATAAAGTGAAACTGAATATTTAGTGTGCTACAAAAATCTGTAACAGTACAGTCTTTCGATTGGGTACGAATAATTTGACGCAATTCTTTATCAGCGCCTACAAAGTTAGTCCCATGGTCGCTGTACAAATCAGAACATCGGCCACGACGTGAAATGAAACGTTGTAGTGCAGCCAAGAATGCTTGGGTAGTCAGTTCACTGACTAGTTCTAAATGGCATGCTTTGGTAGTCATACAAACAAACACACAAATATAGCATTTGGTGCGAGGAGAGTTTCTTAAATTGGAAGTTTTAATGTTAAAGGGACCTGCGTAATCCATTCCAGTTTTCGAAAAAGGCTTTACTTGTTGTACTCGAACAATGGGAAGCTCACCCATAGGGGGAGCCGACAATTTTGGACGCAGTCGGTAGCAATTCGAGCAATGAAACACTACTGATCTTATAACTCTACGCGCGGATATAATCCAAAAGTTTCTTTGCAAGAGGGACATCAAAGCATTTGGTCCGGGATGACCAAAGTTAACATGAAAATGTCTAACAATCAACTTAGTCAATGGACTATTATGAGGTAACAGCGCAGGGTGTTGCTGTTGAGATTTAATATGAGCGGCCTGAAGTCGACCTCCTACTCTCAGTAGGCCATTTTCATCAATAAAGGGAGATAACCTTACTGTAGCCTTAGAAGGCTGTTTATTAGCCTTAATACGGGATATGTCTTCAAAGAAATGTTCAGCCTGGATAATTTTTATCCAAATACTTAGAGCATTTTCCAATTCAATGGTAGTGAGCATGGGTGAGATTTTAATAAGCGGACGAGACTTAGGGGAACCAAAACGTAAGCAGTAACTAGTAACTCGTTTTAACTTAGTTAAAGTCGAGACTCTGTCAAGAAGGGTTGAGTCGTGTTCAGTTACAAGTAGAGTTAATGGAACAGGTTTCGTCTCCATAACACCATCATCTTCAGACACAAGAAGGGGTGGTTCTGATAAATCACACTCATTATTTAGATTTAGCAGGAACGATGGACCATTCCACCACTGCGCATGACCAACGAGCTGGGATGGTGTTAAGCCACGACTCGCACAATCACTTGCATTATGTTCGGAACGGACGTGAACCCATTCGTCTGGTGATGTATGCTCCTGAATCAAGCTAACACGGTTGCTCACAAACATTTTCCAACGACTTGGGTGGGATCGGATCCAATGCAGGGCAATTGTTGAGTCGGAGTAACATCGTACCTTGTCAATGTGAAATTTTTGTGAATATAATTTCACTGCGTACGACATAAGTTGGCAAAGTAAGACGCAACCACATAATTCAAGTCGGGGCAAAGAAATTGGTTTCAGTGGGGCAACCTTTGATTTAGCTAACAATAAATGAGTAGAAACAGCTCCGTGCTTAACAATCCGGAGGTATATGACAGCAGCAAAGCCTGAGAGGGAACTGTCTGAGAAGCCATGGAGTTCTCGCACGGCATTTTCTGTAGAGGGGACGTGTCGAGGTAAAGAGATTTGAGAGAGAATACTCAACTCATTCTTTATTGAAATCCATTGTTTCAATAAATCTTGTGGAATAGAGTCATCCCAACCGATTTTTAAGGACCACAACCTTTGAATAATCAGTTTGGACAAAAATACGAGAGGGGCGATCCAGCCCATAGGGTCATAAATGCGGGAGATATCTGAGAGAATACCACGTTTTGTAGGTATGAGTTCAGTTTGATGAACTTTGTACGAAAAACAATCTGAGATGGGATCCCATTGGAGTCCCAATACCTTCAAATATGTGTGATTATCAAGATCAAATGAATAATCCTCAGTTTGCTTGTATTCAGCGGGTATATTGTCTAGACACTTTTCCAAATTACTAGCCCACTTCCTAAGCTCAAAGCCTCCACATTTCAGCATAGAGTTTAGCTGCTCAACCAAAATGCGAGCACCATCGACTGTGTCGGCACCGGCGAGTACATCATCGATGTAGGTAGAGTTGAGTAGAGCAAGAGCAGCGAGGGGGTACTTACTACTTTCATCATGGGCTAACTGGATCAAGGTTCTGATGGCCAGATAAGGAGAGCTAGTAACTCCGAAAGTGACAGTTGTGAGGGTATATTCGCATATGGGTTCTGTTTCGTTGGGACGCCAGAGAATTTTTTGATAATTTCGGTCACTCTCGAGAACATTGATTTGAAGAAACATTTGTTTAATATCTGCAATTATGGCAACTGCATTCAAACGAAAAAGGGCAATAATGTCCACAATATTTTTCTGCAATTTCGGTCCAAAATGTAGACAATCATTCAAGGACATTCCATTATCGCTCCGACAGGAAGCGTCAAAAACGACACGAAGTTTTGTTGTGGTACTGTCCTTGAAAACAGCATGATGAGGTAAGAAATATGAATGTAGAGCTGTGTCAGTGCACAAACGCATGTAGCCATTTTTCAAATAATTATTCATAAACTCTACATAGTCCCTTTTGTAGAGTTCATTATGTCGAAACTTACGCTCCAGAGATTGAAAGCGTTTTGTGGCAATTTCTCGAGAGCAACCCAAATTCGGGGGTTGAGTCTTAAATAGTAGAGCAATAGAATATCTACCAGTAGAGTCACGGGATACACTATCAGTAAAATATTTTTCACATATTTCATCATCGGGATGGAGAAAATTTTGTTCTGGGGGTTCCTCTACCTTCCAGAACCTTTCTACAATATCATCGAGCGTGATATGCAAAGAGTGAACTTCAGGGTCATGCGATGGTAAATTGGGTACAAAGTTAGGGCCCATAAGAGCCCAACCGAAAATAGTTTCCAAGGCAATGGGTGTACCAGGAGGTCCACTTTTAAGGCCACCAACTAAGACTTGTTGGAGCACATCTGCTCCTAATAAAATAGAGATAGGAGCGGGTATTGCAAAGCTGGGGTCCGCGAGCGGAAGTCCGATTACATGGTTCCATAAAGAAACAGGGAGAGGTGCGTTTGGTAGGTCACCAGTAATTTTTGGTATGCACAAGGCTGTCATTTTGAGAACGGGATGTCCGAACAACGGTGCAATCACAAAATCAACTGTGCCGTGATCTACATCGAGAGACAAATTAGAAATACCATGGACAGACACAGAGTTGGGGCGACGCTTCAATTTTAATGTTTCAGCAAAGCTGTTTACAATAAAAGAACATTGGCTGCCAGTGTCCACAAGCGCTCGTGCATTATGGTAGCAGCCTTGACTGTCCCGGACATTTAATAGTACAGTGGCAAGTAGGACATTTGAGGGTTGAGGATTCGTTTCCCTGGAATGCGTAGAGAGTGCATTCACTGTTTGGGGAGTGCTTGCTGTAGACTGAACGTTTATGGGTGGACTCGGTGCGCTAGCAGTAGCCTGCACGTTTGTGGATGGTCGGTCAAAGTGTAACAATGTGTGGTGGGATTTTGAGGAACATGTGCGACAAGCGTACTTGGAGATACATTTTTTTATTGAGTGTTGCGTAGCCAAGCAATTAAAACAAACGTGAAGTTGTTTTGCTTTATTGTATCGGTCTACAGAAGAAAGTGCTAGAAAATCGGGGCACTTCGACAGTGCATGTGTGGGCTGGGTGCACATAGGACAGCTCCGAGGTAACTCAGTGTTCAACATAGTAATAGTACGAGGGTGTGTTGAATGAGTATTCACCCCAGAAGTGTGTGGGGACTTGCGTGTTCCAGCAGACTGGAAAGTATGGGGTGTAGGACGCGCAGGGGGTGCGGACGCCTCTAGCGCTTGAGCACGCTTACGTAGGAATGCAATTAATTCATCGTAGGTGGGAATATCAGTTGAATTCAACATTTCAAAATGTCTGCGAGTCTGTACATCCAATTTATCAAGAATAATGTTCACCAACAAGAATGACCATTCACTTGTGGGAAAATGTAATGCATTTAAGGCATTCACGCTATCCGAGACGGAACTTACAAATTTTGTAAGAGAGTGAGAGGAAGCATTCTCAACACAAGCGTTTGCTAAACGTTTGTAATGCGCAGTAGCAATGTGTCTCATGTTCGCGAACCTTGTTTTAAGCTCCTTCCAGGCAACATTAAAATTATCTCCGGTGAGCGGGAGATGTTCAATAACCTTCAACGCATCACCAGTGAGTGACGCACGTAGATAGTGTAATCTTTTGATGTCACATAGGGACTTGTTATCGATAACAAGGGCCTGAAACATGGACTCATAACCGACCCAGGCGGTCATGTCCTCACCAGAATAACAGGGTAGCGAGATGGTAGGAAGCTTCACAACATTCTCATCATCACGTGTTTCTCGACTTTAGATGGTTTCAAGGAATGCGAGCTGTATTGTTCTTTTAACTTAAAAATATTGGCGCGATATACTTCAAAGGATCTATCAACTTCAACAAGTTCAGGCGGAGGTCCGGCAGCCGCGGAGGTCCCGGAACTCAATAGGTTAGTGAGGCGATCAAAAGTGTCCTCTATTTCCTCTAAACGGCCTATTTCATGGGTTATTTCAGTAATGACCGATGCGGGTGGAGCACTTTGTGAACACAAATGTGCCATTCGCTTAGTGACTCTGCGAAATTTGGACAAAAGTAACGCTTTGTCAGTCGACATTTTTTGGCTTTTAAAGAACAATACACCGATAAATATTCAAAAAATCTACAAATATAGGGTGATTTGGGAACGGGGAACGCAAAAAACAAGTAAAATATATGAAATAAAGATTGGGAAAAGTGATATTAGCAAAGATAAAAATGTATGGGGGTAGAAACAAATTATATTTTGCTGAATAACTCCACGAATCCAGCAGTCAATCCAGGCGACCTAGGTATATTCCTGGGAGCTGATCAGCATCCGAGGCTCAAAGGACCAAATTATGTGAGCGCCCAAGTCGTTCTGGATTGACCGACCGGGTGTTCGTGGAGTTTTGGGTGGGTTTCGATAAATGGGCAAGCGCAAGGCTTGGACTCACCTGGGGCTGCTCTGCCGGGTCTCTCACAGTACACAAGCACACCTACCACTAACGTCACTATGTTCAAGGAACGGATACACGGAGAGCCGGCTCATACAGGGCAAGGTATGGCTGTTGGATAAAGTGAAATTGCGATAGAATGCACTATGCGGCTGTGACTACAAATTATTGTTGGCAGGGTACACGAAATTAAGTATATGAGAGAAAAATTGGCAAGTGCTTCGCCTTTTAGAAATGTGATAATGCAAGAGGTAAATCAACTAATATAGGTAGTTTTTATGTTACCTAATCTGTGCAGTTAATGGCGCAACTGTAAAGTACTAGTGGCGCCATCTCTTGGAATTGTATGAACTAAAATAAAATCAATCTGTTTGTCCAAACAAGTGTATTTATTTAAGACCTGCATTAAATGATTAAAAATTTTTTTTAATTTTGCAGTGGTCAGCCATTGATATCAGTCTGGTATCAAAACCCGTTATTAATAACAGGTTTTGATACTCGTTCTTACGCAGTAACGAATAAGGAATGAGATAGTATTGGAAAATAACGTTTAGGCCCACCGCTGCCACTGACATCGACTGACGCTGTGTACGAGCCACAGAATATCGGTTCGAGCAAAGTGCTCCGAATCATTCGGTTCAAGAAGGAGCAAGAAATAATGTAAATAGTGGTTTGACTATAATCTACACAATAGTAGTCGTATTCAGAGAGAACCTGTCAAGACTTATTACGAGATTAGCACCGAACTAACCATACAAAAACCGGTTCAGTACGGCTTATTAAAGTTAGTCCGCCCACTCTGAATACGGCTGTAAATATTATTCGTGACATTCACATTCGCCTGTGATTCACAGTCACCTCACAGGCGGAATCTGATAAGAAGACCCAATCAAAATCGTTGCAACCAATCGGTTGTTCGCACTGCAGACTAAGCCCCGGTTGCACGAAGAGACGGGCGAGTTAATCAATGTTCAAACACGTCACTTTTAGTGATCCGCACAGAGCTCCTTCCATACTGTCCACGAAAAGTGACGTGTTTGATCATACTTTGACGATGATTTTGATTTTTTGTCCTTTCGTGCACTCGGCCCTAAATATGCAAAATGCTATTTAGTCCGGCGATAATCCCCGTTTTAAAGTTAGTCCGCCCACTCTGACTCTGAATACTACTTTAAGGTGGCCCATCCCGCTCATCTCCCCATACAAAAGGGGAAAGAAGATCACGCCCATATTTCTTGTCAGAGATCCAAAATTTTTCTCAAAATAGCTTAAGTTGATCGAACTAGATGTCTGATGACCATTGGCATTGTAAAGTTGTGTTTGGTTTCTAAGTTATAAGGTCGGCAAGTTCGCATTTTTCGCGCGTTTTATACAATAACTTTGAAGGTGGATTACGCAATGATAAAGTAAGAACATCTTAAAAAGATTAGTCTTCAGACATAGCTTATTTAATCAAGATTTATAATCTATCTTGGTTTTTGTTAGATTTTTTACTACAGCGGTCGTGGTTTACTTTTAGCTATAAGTCGTTTTAAAATTAAAATTTTCGTAAATCTTACCAAATCAAACACTATGCACATTGTCATTTTTGTGGACATGTTGCATCTTCCTCATCACGGAGCCTGTCTTATTCTTTGAAACAGAGAAGGTCCCAGAGCGCAACAGCACGGTTTTGTACCGTGCCCGCGAATGAGTTAGGCCCGCCGGGTTGGGCCACCTTAATTGAATCAGAATTTTCCTGCAATACGATTGCAGGAACGTCACAAGTCGCACGTCATGACGCACATTGCAAAATTTCCGTGCTCGCCCTGGGATTCTCCTCTGTGAGTCACCAGTTACTCACTAGTCACCCTAGTTTATAACACCAAAATAACATATACTGTCGTATTCAGAGTTAACGGATTAACTTTAGTGCGCGGATTATTACGCGACTAAACCGGTTTTTGTATGGTTAGTCCGGTGCTATTTCCGAACTAAGTTTGACAGGTTCACTCTGAATACGACTTTTGATGTTTAATGACGTCAGGCGAAAGCGAAAGAAGTTCTTTCTTTATAATAAACGTTCTTTCTTGTTTGTGTCATTGCATGGCTGTGTGGTGTAAGGTTGCAAGTAGCGAAGATTTGTGGTCAAAGCGCAACTCTGTGACTTCGTCACTATCTGCCTGGGTTGGTGGATTACCCACACGATGGACGGAAGGACTCCCGGTCCCCCTCGGAATTGGCCGCCGCGGAGACCCCGGCAGTCCGGTCACCAACCGGCACTTCGGACCACTCCGAGATTATGCGCCGAGTGACCGTGCCCTGAACTACTCGGCGGCGGGCGGACAGCGGGACACCCGTTTCACCAGGTCTTCCTGGCCATGGCGATTACTTACTCCCAAGCAGTGATTCAGCTATAGAGTCACTGGACCACTCCTCTTCGCCCCTAAATCCTTCTTGCTATTGGATATGTTTGATACCCATGTTGGGAGTGTGTACGTTGGCAGAGTAGAGTGATTTTCCATTATTATATTTTTAAAATTATTGTAGTAGTTGGCAAGCAATGGAGTCTTTCTATTCTTCCAATATACACGATCTATCATTTCTGAAAGTTTGTTCAACACGTATATTACAAGATTGTTTGTTTTTGACTTTGCACGTAACACATACGTAGTAAAATAACACATAGTATAACTCTATGTAGAAAAAGATGGCTACTTTTTTTCTGTATAGAGTTTGACAGAGGCGAACACGAAAACTTTTCGCTTCGCTTTCATGAGAAGACACCAGAGCCGGTAGTCTAAGTTGTCACCTAAATTGGCGTTACGGCAAACCGATCGACTGGCGTTTTCAAATGTATGGAGAAATTGATGAGCGCGCGCAGCGGGCGTTAAGCGAACTAACATTTGCGAGTCCGAGCTTGATTTGACAGCTTACTCAACGTTGCCGTAAATACGTCGACGTTGCCGTTTACGTCCACTCCGCGTTTTCATACAAATCGGAAGTCCGCGTTTTACTTTGACAGCTTGAAGAAGTAAAACCACAGAATATCTAGTAAAAACTTGTATGGAGTTTGGAGAAAACGCCAGTCGATCGGTTTGCCGTAAACGCCAATTTCGGTGAGAACTCAGACTGCCCACTCTGAGTAGATATGCTGACGGGCGTATTCCGTTTACATTTGGCAATTCACTCTGAAAACGACTGCTTCTCTGTGAATGTCTGTGACAAATTAAAATTTTCATGACATTGAAATTGTAAATATTTGATTTATATTTCTCATCACATTTCGGTTTCAATTTCAATTTAATACTGCTACTAAGCGATGTCTCGCGTGCTCCTAATCCGGCACATGCCGCGCTCCTTGCTACTTCAAGAGAAGGACGAGTTGCTGCGCCACTTTGGCGCCGTAAAGGTATGGGAGCCTCAGCGCAATAAGCACATTGTACTCGCCACCTTCCCTACTCATGAGGTAGCGCGCTCATCACTTGCGCGTCTACACCAGCTTGAAATCGGAAAGAGACGCTTAGTCGTAGAATATTCTGACGAAAATAACGAATTTGGTGGCAAGGAAAAAGCAACCAATGAACAAAGTTCTATTGCCACGCAGCACATGAGACTATTTATAAAACGTTTGAATTCCTGGAATCCTTCCCTCGACTTTCTACAGCCGCCCGATCCCAATTTAAGTTACAAGTACCCTGACGTAAGCCCGACTGTGTTAATAAATATAATTTACTCAATGGTGCAGAATAAACAATTATACACCCAAATCCTTCACTTGATGAACAAAATGTGCCTTGAACCACCGTTTACCAGCAATGAAGAAGCTGTAAAAGTGTTTATTGAACTCTTTAAACCATGTTTTGTAAATGAAAGTACTAGTGCTGAAAAAATTATCAGCGAGCCTGAATCAGAAATGTCTAGCGGAGAAGAGGCTCCATTAAATGTACCTCCAGGGCCAAAACCTCTGAAAAGAAAACACCTACTGCCACAAACTAGAAAGCGGGTAGCAACAGTCCTTTCAACTGCTAAAGCACCGCCAGCAAAGAAAAAAACATTAGATCAGAAAGAAATATTTGATGAAGTCAGTTTGCACGAACCAAAGAAGATTTCACTCAACGTTTCGCAGGATTCCTTAACTAGACAGCACTTACCGGACACTCAAGTTATTGGAGAAATTACAAAATTAGTAAAGGAACCCTCAAGTCATGAAGGAAAGCCTGAAAATGAAGATTCTACTTCATCAATAAATGAAGATGTTAGATCAATATCGAAAAAGGAACTGCTCAAAAACAAAGTATCTTTTGGGGACATGAAGGTTTTAACCGTCTTCAAAAATTACCATCCCGGTGAACCATCAATGAGGCTCTACTTGAAAAATCTTGCTAAGAATGTTAAAGAGGATGATGTTAAGAGAATATACAGTCGGTATGTGGAGAGTCTCTCTATTGCAGAGCAGCAAGGATTTGATGTCCGTGTTATGCAAGAAGGCCGCATGAAAGGCCAAGGATTCGTGACCTTCCCTAATGTAGCCCTTGCTGAAGAAGCCCTTCGTGAAACTAATGGTTACCTATTGCATGATAAACCTATGGTGGTTCAGTTTGCCAGGGCATCAAATAAAAAACCAATAAGTTAAAATTTTTGTTTTTTATTATAGTCACAAACCAACAATAATGATTTTAAACCTTGATATAAGTATACCTAATATGATTTTACAAAAAGCTTAATTTCTTAAAACATGTGCAACCTTACAATAACTTCATAACTTCAATTGAGTAAGATATTGGTTCTACAAAGTCATTAACCTTTTTATTTTGGTTCAAAAGACTGTTTAAGAGCGGCAGCATGTCTGATATTTCGTCCAGCCGCTCCATTAATTTTGCTACTACACGATTTGTATAATCAAGAGCCATTGTCACGTTTTCATTATTAGTTATCAGATATTGCTGATAGAATGCATCCATAAGCAACGCGCACCAATCGAGAATTTTCCGTTCATAATCTACACCAAATGCTCCAGAATCACTGTCATCTTCGAGCAGATGGCAGATGTAAGTCAACAAAAACGAGGCTTCTCTTAAGTCGAGGCCATCCCTCAAATGTGGAATGAGAATAGCGTCACTGAAAGGCAAACTAAATATGTAATTCAGAAAATTGCTTTGGTCCATGTGGTCTTCGTAGAACTTCTGAAATAGACTCTCGTTCTGCAGGATGGAGTCATCGTAGTCATATAACCTTATAACATAGTCTAGCAATTTTACGATTATGTCCTCAGGTACATCCGTGAATTGTTTTATAACCTGCAAAACTTTTGCCCCTTGACCTTTGACCAATAGAGGAGGCAGCAACTGTTGCACGATGCTTTGTTCTGTCATTCCTTTCTTTAGCAGCTCTTGGAATTCTCCTTCTGCATCACACTCTGGAACGGCGCCAACTCCCCAGTCCGCTAGTTCAGTGTAGTCGTCCGACAGTATCTCGTGGGTAGCCAATAAGCTTGAAAGGCTTCTGCTTGTTTCTAGAGCATAGGGCAACATACCGAGGTGGTTTCCAGTCTCTAATATTAATCTTTCATTGAAGCAGTAGAGCTTTGCCTTTTCGCAATACATCTTCATAGGATATCGGCAAGAACCAACCCCAAGTGCCACGTTGAAGGCTACAATGACAGCACCATCTTCATGTAAGTCACTGCCAAATAAGATCAAATGGTTCTCACCCATCCATTCCATAGAAACATGGGATTTGGTGGAAATCCATGGAACGGACCCTGATAGCTTCCATTCAGACTTTACTAAGTCAAATGAATATATTTTTGAGTCACTCCCTGAAAAATAAAAAAAAATATACATAAGTAGAGGATTTTAATACAAATGCAGGTATATGGGAGTTTATAAGTCAAGTTTGAAAGAAAAAGGTCAGCTCGCACTTACAGATAAACTAGATTTGAACCTGCTTTTATTCAAAATCTATTTAACCTGCCACTTGTAATTAACTATGTTTATAAACAGCATGTACGCCGTAACATCAGCATCTAAATATTAGAACAGTCCTAAAAACTTAAACCTCACCACTAAATCTTAAACTTTAATGTAAACAAAACATGAATTTTAATAATTATGAATAATTGTTTATACACAGACTATATTCCTACATCAAATCTTTTTGGGCAGGAGAGCAAAAATTTTCAACAATTTATTTTAGAAGAACGAGTAATGATTTTCCTATGAGATTATAGGAATGACGGTATGTAATGATTTATTATGTGTATGGTGTTTTTTTTATGTAACTGGACAGTGGATCACTGTCGTGGTAACAGCCCAAAAAACCATACAGAAACTAGGTGCCATGCCAGTGCCTTTCTTTTTATTACAGGAGGAAAAACAGAAATAGACAGTAGAGTACTAATATAGGGACATTGGTCGCCAAACAGCATAGAACAATCTACACGAACGAGACCACACAGAACCTAGCAACAAAAAACGGCTACGGCCAACATATTATATTAATTTTCCATAGTGATATATTCCGCAACAGCCACTGCAGAGTTTACAACTTCAAGTTGCCTGGTGCTCTAGGTGATAATCTCAGCAGGTAATTCGTTAGGAGTGACGTATATCTGAGCTGGGAAAAGAGCCTTATTAGATAAATCTTTTTTTTAAATGAAAAATATATCTACTAGCACTAAAAATGTCAAGGAAATACCTCCATATCATTAATATAGTAAATTAAACACCACTTACACAAGAAATAAACTGTTGGTTCATCCACAGTAATTACTTTTCCGACAACTCTGACGCCTGTTTCCTCCCTGGATACTTTGTGCTTCACCAGTTTAGACCTCACCAAGTTACATAGGTCGCTTTGTAAGGCACATGTTACAATTTCCAAGTTTCCTTTGCTGTTCTGAACGATGTAACATATATGTTGGCTTGTTGGATCATTTCTTGGGCAATATGTTGCCAAGTCCACGATAATATCACCACTCCTGATTATTGGTTTTTCTTCACCGGCTTTCCTTTGCTCGATGGCATACTGTAGTGCCGCACAATTTCCATTTGAAAATACCACCAACGAGGATTCTCCATTCGTTATCACTTTGAATATTTGCGTTGAGAACTGTAAATATTATGTGAATAAAAATCTTTGTGTTGTAAGTTCTTGTTACATAAAAGTAGCATCAGAGGTAAATTATTTTAGACAATTATACTAGTGAAAGTACGGGTAATGTATGAAGACTTGAACATTTTAATCATTTTATACAAAATCAACAAAAATAATTGTTTGCCATGCAACAATAATTCACAGGATGTATTGTTTCACTCAATACGACTAAATGACTCAGGTTTTCCTTCAATGTGAATAAATCTTTCGCTTTTTTTTATACTTTACAGGATTTGTTCCCTATAAGTGACACTATTGACTGATGCAAAAATACAGATGCAAACAAAAATTTAATAATGCAGTTTTAGTTTTTTATCAAAATCGGGCTCATGAATATTTTGAGTGTTTTTAGGGTTCCGTACCCAAAGGGTGAAAACGGAACCCTATTACTAAGCCTCCACTATCCGTCCGTCCGTCCGTCCGTCTGTCACAGTGCTGTATCTCATGAACCGCAACAGGTAGGAAGCTGAAATTTTCACAGATTATGTATTTATTCTGCCTCTATAACAATAAATAGGTAACATTATAAAATAATAATAATTAGAGGGGGGGCCCATACAAAAAACCTGTATTTTTTTTTGTAAATCTTGTGCGATGGTACGGAACCCTTCGTGTGCGAGTCCGACTCGCACTTGGCCGGTTTTTTGCAATTTCTTATAGTTTCAGATTTGGCCCTGAAGGCACATTTGAAAAATTCACCTGTATACGGGTGTTGCAATGGCCACCAGTACATACATTTTAGGAGCGTAATGCTCATGCTTTCCCAGACAAAAAAGTTATTTTCTTTTCTCTAGTGTCAAGTTACTGAAAAGTACATTTTTCCTCTATTTATCATTCATCTCCATGTCACATGTCCACAGCGTGGTGGAGGGACCGTCGAGCTAAATAGGTAAGCTGAACACTGTTTGTCCGTAAACATAAAATAACACATATCCAAATCTTGATAAGGGCTCCAAATTCAAGCCGATTGCAGAGAGATGACACACAAAAACTCTTTTGTTTAAATATAACAAATGGATTTCACAGGCAATTAAATCCATTTGTATTAGTACACATATACAAATTATACTGATTTTAAGGTAACCTGTCAAAAAAATAACATGTCATCGCAATGATGTTCAATAATTGCCAGTTTCCACCACCTCCAGCAACAAAAATTCCAAAGTTACCTTTCGGTTACACCATACAAATAAGCTATGTAACCAAAACTTACTTATCGGATTTCAGGTAACCGGAGGTGGTGAAAACAGGGGACGGAAAAGTGAATTCGAATACGCTTAGTTTTAGTGTTAGGTACCTTGTATTTCTTGATTTTTTCTAAACTCTCTGTGTTGTCTTTCCACATTTTAAGAGTATTATTATTGAAAACCCCAACATATTGATCTTCATCCTTGTCATACACAACGGCTGCAGTAATATGATCCTTTGAGGTCCAGCCTCCAACCTGCTTCTGATCCGAGAGCTGCAATAATATAAATAGAATAGTTATCAAAATAAATGTACAAACTGCATCACCCTAGACGCCACAGATTGGACTTGGACCTACATATATTTTCTTTGCAAATGTCAATGCTTACTGTCGCGTCGAGGGTGGTACTCTCTTTACATCTGGGAAACAGAAAATGTCTTAAAGGCTTAAGGCGCCTATATCCCAAAGCGTAAAGTCAAGAATGCGTGCGGCGGAATCTAGCCGGTGCCATCATGTCAGCGGGAGGGGGCGCACATTTCACACGCCCCGTCCCCGTCGTCTGTTTTCACCCTTTGGGTACGGAACCCTAAAAACTTTCATGTTTAGGTATTTATTCCCCTGCAATCAAAATAAAATCAGTTTCTGATGAACTTTAAAAAGGGTCGAATCCTATTTGATTCAATATCTGAAACTATACTTCCTGCCTTCGAGTGTTTGACAGATTTTCTGTTCACCGTGTATAGGAGTATGGCTAGGTTTTGCATGGATGGAAACACAGACAATTTTGCATTGCAGGTACGACCATCATTTCATCCGATGCGATGCCACTAACCCGGTTGTGCTGAACGTTAACGACCTAGAGTTTTACATGAATTCCGAAGCATGGAACAGCTCGCAAGAGCGACAAAGCATAAAGAAGTTGGTGCATAAACGAGGCGGGGATTGCATCCATTACCTAGTAGGAGAAGGCCCGACGCCCCTGAGCTATGGGGTGAGGATTGAACCCATGAACTCTAGGGAAATCAAGTCCCCACACCCCTTGCTATGAGACTCTTAATCTTAGGGGTTGGGAGTGGGAGACGCCCCACCAGGGTTCTTGTCGGTAAAGGTTTAGCAGGCTGCGGCAAAAGTACGATCTCACCGGTAGACTGAACATGTAGTTTAGGGATTTATGAACATATGAATTTAATCAATATAAATAACTGAAATAAAAATTAACAAGATTAATAAAACTTAACCTAGACAATCCACATGGGGGCCCCGCATGTCCGTGCGACATTAGCTAGCGCATAAATGTTCATTAATTCCCAATATTAATAATGCATCATGAAAATTTAAATAAAAAGTACGATAATCTAATTGATTATTATTTTTATGATGTTATATACACTAGCAGCTACAAGCTGATGCGTGTATTTTTATTATTGAGTGCACTGTATTCATACTATAGTAAGTTACGTTTTTTTTTTTAGTTTAGTTTTTATTTATTGTTTTTGTTGTTTGTCCAATTTGTTTTTAAAACTTTTTTATCATCATCTATCATCAAAAAACTTTATCAATTAATATAAAAAAGAACATGTCTCCTGTGAAGAATTTTTCCTAGAATATTATCTTAAGATCCTCACCTACATGTTCCGTCGAACAATGAGATCGCAAGATTGTCGCACCCTGCTAAACCCATGGAGGTGAAGAAATTACAGTAGAACGGATGGAACTAAAAAAGAGTCGACACCACAATTAGGTCGCGGGAGGTGTGACGGCCGCATTTGGCTCTCGGTGAATACATCATTAAGAATGAAGAATGACGTAACAACCATCCGATTTATTGAAAAATAGTTCTTATCTTAATAAGTTTACCTACTAATTTGGTAGACTTAAATTTGATTATTCTCCGTTACCATCACTACGTTACAAATGTGCACGGCGATATAATGTTGTAGGTCGCGTGGCGTTCATTTTTTGCACTTCTTCTATGGAAGTTATTTCTACATACATTCTTCACCTCCATGGCTAAACCTGACACTTTTTGTCATTGCCGGCATTTGATTAAAAAAGATTTGCCACCATGAAAAATTTATACATACCCTATATTTATTGACGACGTTTCGGCCTAGAGTTACTATGACGTCACCCAGGTCGCGGCCAAGCGAAGCCCCAAGAAAACTCTTTCGGTCTAGCAGCGGACATAGCACGAAATAACTATGCAACTTGGCCATGTTCGCAATGTGGCCGCAAAACTTCAGAAAAATTAGATTAAATCAAAATGAGCGCCATCATTCCTGCACCACGTTTAGGCCCAGCGAAATTCTTCACCGAGATTCCAATACCCCTCAATCCCAAATTCCCAATACCCCTTCGTAAAGAGCTGAAATATCGTGTTCGATTCAGTTGAAAGAAAACACGTTGAAAGAACTTGACGAAACCCAATGCATGCTTGCTTTGCCACAGAATAAACTTTCTTCATATGTCAAGTCAGTCAAGTATAGTCAAGCCGTGCGTTCCGTAATGCGTATATCGCAGAGACAGCGGACGCATCCGTGTTGTCCGGCCGTGCGAGCACTGAAAAAGTCGCAACGATTTTGAGTGAAGTATCTTTACTCGATCTGCGTTTTGCCAGATCATATCATATCACGGTAACAATCGCAGAAGCACATTACTTATATGATATCAAATCAATCAGCCTCAATGGCCCAGTGGCGCGACACTTCGGCGATCGCTCTCCGAAGTTAAGCAACGCTGGGTCCGGTCTGGTCTTGGATAGGTGACCATACGACCGTTGAGAGAGGCTGGCCGTGGTTCGGATTCCACGTTAAACTGTAGGTCCCCTTCCTTACTTACTAGGTGGTAGGGTTTATCCCGCCGGGTTGGTACCATCGCATTGGATGAACGATGGTCGAAGCGGCAATGAAAATTGTCCATGTTTTCCATCCAGTTCAATGTAGCCGAGCAATATAAGGAAGGTCCTGGCATGGCACCTAGTTCCCATGTGGTGTGTTGGGCTAATACTATGACAGAAGGTGTGGTATTAGCCATCCATGTCCAGTCACATAAAAAGAAAAAAAAATCGAGCAGATATACTATATGTCAGAGCCTAAAAGAACCACCTCGACGAAAATGCCTTGTAAGTTTCGAAAGTGGGTATTCTATGCCCGGAATTGTCTAAATATAGTAACAAACATCTGACACTTTGAAGTTAAATTCGAATATTAGGCAAACAGGCCAATCCACTAGCCTGGTGTGAATCCTTTATATATTTACAAGAAGTATGTGTTTAATGGCTTTGGCGCATTCAAAAAGTAAATAGAAAGCGATATACCAACGTAATGTAAGAAAGTGATATTCGCATTTCGGCGACGCGATGCCTCGAAACAAGTATAAACCTGCGAGCGAGAAGCTCGACTTCTTTCATTTGCCTATACGTGCATGCATACATATCTAGTACAAAATATATCGATTTGATTTATTTACCCATAGGTTTTTAGATAATGCCAATATTGTGATTAAAATTGTGACAAAATTGTTTTCCTTCGTATAGATTTACGTGGTATATGCTTAATTTTATAAAGAGTCAGAAAACTAATTACCTACTTTGTGAAAACATGCACGTAAAAAGATTATTTTAATCTAATAAAACAAATTTCATAAATTTTTGAAGGAAACATTGATTTATAGGTACCAATACCATTTAATTTGACAAATACAATTCTCAAAACCGCAAGTTTTCGGCAAAACACACGGCCCACGAGAACACGGAGCGTACGTTACGAGTTTGGGAACAAAACCCAAACACAACGCATGCGTTTTGCAAAATGCGCTAGTAGAATACCATTTCGCCGAATCATGCGGTTTTGAGAAAACACAAACATAACGCGCGCAGTTATCAATTAATAAGGCTTGACCGGTTTACATCGGTAGCGCATCATAGTAAACGCCACTGGCATTTGTAAGTAAAATCATAATAAAACGTTTGTAGGCCAAAGTGTGACAGTTACGACCAAGCCGTTGTACCAGCTTTTGCCAACCGCTTAAAGGCCAACGGGGTTAATTCTGATTTTTTCGAATCAGATAAAATAAATAGCGAGATCTAATGAGCTCATTTTATTTTTTAGGGGCCAAAAAGCGGGATCCTATCGGCCAATATTTTTAATTTTGTATCTTCTTGCAAGATAGAAAAAGATAACTTTAGAAGGTATGAACATTCGCAATATTTTATTTTCCACCAATTGGCAACACTGTTATCAATAAACTGTCACATCGTTCGAAAATCGGTGGCCCCACCCCTTTTCGTGTCTGTGATCACATCCGTCAGATTTCGTTTCCTTTTCCGATCGCCTCGTTCCACCGATCATTTCTTGATCGGCTTGCGGTCGCTAAGCTGCTGTCACCCTGCACACAGTACTTAACGCCAAAGTATAATTTTCGGGCGTATCTTCACCTCGCAATGTCTACTGTGGGAAAGGTGATAAAGTGTCGGGCGGCGGTGGCGTGGGAGGCCGGCGCTCCACTGTCCCTCGAAGAAATCGAGGTGGCTCCCCCTAAGGCAGGCGAAGTACGTGTTAGGATCCTGGCGACCGGCGTGTGTCACACTGACGCATACACGCTCTCCGGAAAGGATCCCGAGGGAGTGTTCCCTGTCGTGCTCGGCCACGAAGGCGGTGGGGTAGTCGAGAGCGTCGGCGAAGGAGTAACGAGCGTCCAACCTGGCGATCATGTTGTGCCTCTCTACGTGCCGCAGTGCCGCACTTGCAAGTTCTGCCTCAGTGAGAAGACCAACCTTTGCCAAAAGATCCGTATCACTCAAGGCCAGGGATTCATGCCTGACGGAACTCGCCGCTTCACGTGCAAGGGCAAGGAACTATACCATTTCATGGGTTGTTCAACGTTCAGCGAGTACACTGTGGTGGCGGAAATCTCCATTTGCAAGGTCGATGAAAAGGCACCACTCGATAAGGTGTGCCTTCTAGGCTGCGGTGTCCCAACAGGCTATGGGGCTGCACTCAACACAGCAAAGGTTGAAAAGGGATCTACTTGTGCCATCTGGGGTCTCGGAGCGGTGGGACTTGCCGTGGCAATGGGATGCAAAGCGGCCGGAGCTTCCCGCGTCATCGGTGTGGACCTGAACCCAGACAAGTTTGAGGTGGCAAAAAAGTTTGGGGTTACCGAATTTGTCAATCCAAAGGATTATGACAAGCCGATTCAGCAAGTTCTGATCGATTTAACGGACGGAGGACTGGATTACACTTTTGAATGTGTCGGAAATGTCAACACAATGCGGGCTGCGCTGGAGGCATGTCACAAGGGGTGGGGTGTGTCGACTATCATTGGCGTCGCAGGACAAGGAGAGGAGATAAGCACTAGGCCGTTTCAACTAGTTACTGGAAGAACATGGAAGGGAACTGCATTCGGTGGATGGAAAAGTCGTGACAGCGTTCCGCGGTTGGTCAACGAATATCTGAATAAAAAAATGTTACTCGATGAATTTGTCACCCATAATGTTTCCTTCGATGAAATCAATGAAGCTTTCCACCTGATGCATACTGGTAAAGCTATACGAGCCATTGTTCACCTCAAGTAATAGGAATTGTCTCCCTGTAATAGCATTTATTGTGCCCATGTGTTTTGAATTGTTTATAACAGTTTTAAATGTTTTATATTACAGTTATGTTATGGAAGTAAGAGTTACATTTGTAATATTTTCTAAATAAAAAAAATTTGGTGTAGTTGTGAGATTTTATTTGCAGAGCAGCAACAAAATTGAAGACAAAATATATTCTTTGGAAAATCAAAAAATGCCTTACTATGATGGCTTGGTTTATTAAAAATTTTCATGTATGTTATATTAGTTGAAAAAAGCGATGTACTTAGTCAGCACGAAAAGTATACTTAATAAAGTCGAACATAGAACCTCCTCCTTTTGTGAAGTCGGTTAAAAATAGAATGCTGCAATTTTCGTAATTTTGCCTTCTTTTGTTTATTTCATTCGGCGCCAAATTGTTTACCTTTGTACTGGTATGATACCTGACTGAAAGTTTTTTTACTACAAATCAATAATGCTGTTTCTGCCCATTCTGATATGAATTTTAAAATTCCTTACACATTTCCTCATCGTTCGAGTCGGCCTGTGATCATTTTCATTTTCGGTTTATTTTGTGATTGTTTTTTTTTTAATCGACCTAGAAGCAAGGACATAGTTAAATCAATAAAAAAAGGTCTAAAAACAAACTGAATTGTTCAAGTGTGCCTTCATGGCCAAATCTGAAACTATAAGAAATATTGAAAAACACTCAAAGGAGACAGAATTTCTACCTATGTTGGGAACTCCGGAATCACTGAGTCCATGTGACACTGGGAAATGTGTGAGGAATTGTAAAATTAATATCAAAATAGGCAGAAATTGCATTATTGATTTGTAGCAAAACATTTTCAGTCAGGCATCATGCCCGTACATAGATAAACAATTCGGCGCCCAATGAACTAAACAAAAAGAAGGCATCTGCAAAATTACTAAAATTGGAGCATTCTATTTTTAAATATACTTTTTCGTGCTGCCCAAGCATTTACATCGCTTTTTTCAATGAATATAATATATATTGAGAATTGACCATGAAGTAAGGACACATTAGTTAGAGAGAGCTGTAAAAAGAACTACTAAATATACATCAAGGCTAGACCAAAATGTATGTTTACTTCAGTCAAGCTAGAAAAGGCTCTACCGTCTAATGCCTGAATGCAAATGCGAATAAAATTGAATGAAATGCGAATATTGAATCTTTGCAGTTAATGTCCACAACGCACGTAAATTGTTGAGTTTGTAGTAGTTTACAAAGTTTTTTAAAGCTCTCTTCCTTTAATTTATGTGTCCTTGCTACACAGTCAATTCTAACTAAACATCACATTCTTATATAATTTTTGTTGTAATTATAAATTATACGTTTTATACTGTTGGATGATTGAAATTATGAAAATATTGCATCAAAAACAAAGGCCAGGTTTTACATTTATAATTAATTAGTCTTAAAAAGTCCATTGCTTTTTAAATATTTTGTATTTACTAGGAAGTTTATATGGTGCAGATAGCTTCCGAACTCCCTTATGGATACAATTTTTTTTATAATTATAATATGTCTCACTGAACTAGTAGAAGGAGGTATAGACAGTTGGCTATAAATGTGTTAATTAAACCAACAAATAATATAATAATATTTATTTCGGTTCATAACGAATTATACATCAAATATTAAATTAGAAAGTGTAACAAGAATAGTTTTATTAATAAAGGGCATTGTGCACCCGCAATAGCCCAGTGGTTATGCCCGAAGTAATTTGTGTAAGAATAATATATTCTCTCAAAGCATTTAAACACATTTGAACAATGTTACTTTTAAATTTATAGGATTTCTCCAATTTTCCATGCAGAGTACACTTACTGAAAAGGTGAATATCTCACCGGAATCATTAGTTCAAAATGCTTCATTTAAACAAGAAAGACATGCCTTTATAATAAAATATTATATGAGAATAACATTTAATTATATAGTAGACAGGCAGCCTAGGCTGATGTGTCTCAATCATGTTCAAGTCATGCAATTCATGGAAGCACTTCACATGTGAATTCGTTTATAAGCTGTGATATCTACTGGTATTCGAGATATTATTTGCTTCCGATGAATGTTCAGAACCAAAACGTTTTCTAAGTATTTTCAAAATCTGATTACAATGTCTCTATGTAGATGTCGTTGGATAACCTCAAAAATTATGAGATAAAGGTGATGTTGCATCCATCACATACATACAATTATGATATGCAAGTAAATAATTCATTGAAACTTAACTTAAAAGCCTTTTGAAACTCGCAGAACAAATAAAGTGTAAAATTGCAAATTTCTAGAATAGTTTAAAACTCTGTAGTAATAAGTATGTTTTGTTATGTATATAATACAGCAATATATGACGTACGCTAGACTCTTGTCCATACTAGAGTCCATGAATGTTCCATTCTTCCGCTTCTTCACATTATGTTTGAAGGACGCCAGATTGTAGTTTGGGGGAATACATGATTGCAATTTGTTTGCTTCAGTCCACATTGTCGGTTTAATAGAATAACCAAGCCAATACGATTTATTTTTTTGGTAATTTAGAATAGCACAGTAGTACTGGTGTTTCTGCATTGGCACATACATACATGCATGTAATGTAGATTATACATTGACGATTTTCACATCAGCAATGGCGATGATTCTCTATTCGGACGTGAGTGCCTGGTAATGCAGCACGTACGCATCACACTGCTCACCTGCACACACATCACAACATACCTATTAGTTCCGCAATATATTTTTAAATATTACATTTTAATATTTCAAATATTTACGGTTACTCTAGGGTTCAAGTGGTAATGAAAATTGTTTCTGTTTTCCATCCAGTTCAATGCAGCCTTGCATCAATAGGATGGTCCTGAGATGACACGTAGTTCCCATGTGGTGTATTGGGCTAATGGCGTGGTTTAGCCCAACACACCGCACTCCTGTAGGAATTAAGTGCCATGCCAGGACATTATGAGCACGGCTACATTGAGCTGGATGATAAATACGGGACAATCTTGCATTGCCACTTCAAATGAAGGAATTAAAATTTTCTTTGGATGGGGATGGAGATAGTACATGTTCACTGATGTAGAGAGGTTGCTATAAGAATGATATTATCTATACTTTTTGGGAAAGATGCCAAAATATAAAGCTTTTAAATTCTTTCACCATATTGTTGATATAATTACTCAATTACAACATAAATTATTGCATAATTTTACCATACATTTAGGTATTACTGAATAATGCCCATTAATCTTTTATAAAAAATGCAATTCATTCTTATTTTTTTCACCTTTGCCCTTTTCCTATCTAGTGTTAAGAAATCCAATGCTTATTAATTAAATTTTTAATATAATAAACGCCGGCTAAAGATGTTATTACAAACTAGCCGGTACTGGTATAGCGGAATACATAAAGAAAACAATGTTAAAAGGTCAAAATACGAGATAACGGTGTGTGTACACCAATACACGTGAGCCAATGGTAGTGGTAGACCATAAAACTTACATAATAACTCTGTAATTATCAATTTCTCAATGCCATTGGTGTCTTTCTCAGAGGAAACATAAACCATAGAGCGAGCGAACTCGGGTGGGAACAGTAGACACGAGTGAGAACATCATATCGGTGCGTTCGATTTGGCAAGCAGTCGCGATCGAGTCCGAGCGACGAGCGCCTGTCAAGGATTGCGGAGTATTTTTTCACTGTTTTAAGTAATAACCATGGTGAAATGTGTAGTTAAAGTATGCAAAAAAGACACTCGGAAACACACCAAACTGAAATCTAACATTACGTTTCACCGGTAAGTAAAATTTCAATACTTAAATGCAAAACTAAAACTAGTCGAAGCGGGGGTGAAGAAGGCGTGAGAGGCGAGGTTGCGAGCCCCGCCTCGCTTAACCGCCGCTACCCCGCCGCTACCCTGCAAACGGAGAGAGTCGAATAGGGATGTGCGTGGGTCGATATCTTCGCCTTGGTTGGATGAAGTGTAAATATTGGGAATCATTGCATTTATGAATATCGTGACTTTGTGTTCATTATTTCAAACGCATCAAATTTTATCACAGATTTTTTGGGTATCTGAATTTTATAAAATAATAGATAACTATCCGCGGTACCCGGTTTTGCTCGAGTCAATATCGATTTGGACATTTACCCGAGCGGAGCCTTTTATTCAGAGCCAGAATTTCACTTGAGTATATGTAGATATGTCTTATGGATCATTATCAATATACACATTATGTCATTATATCATTATGTAATCCTATCATTATGCATAAATATTTATACCAAATTTTCGTTCCGTTAGTTTGTTTGGTTATGCGTGATTTTGATTGGATGTATGGGAACTCAAAAACATGACGATACTTAATTGTGGCGACCATTTTATTTTTGTTTTTGTGACTTTGGATATCAAAACCAGTGACATAATTAAATTAGTACGGTATGTTTCTTCTTTGACTCAGTGAATACCTTAATTTTCAGGTTTCCAAAATCACCAGATTTGATGAAAAAATGGGTCGACGCCATAAGGAGGCCCGATTGGGAGCCCAACATTTGGAGCAAAGTGTGTTCAACGCATTTCTCGGATACGTCAATGTACGAAACCAAAAGTGGACTCCGTAAGCTAGTGCAAGATGCTGTACCTACGCTTTTTCTTCGACAATCTCCATCACCTGACCATCAATCGGAGCTGACATCGTCTTCAAATCCATTACAATCAGTATCTGGCAGAATGTCTGTCGTTAATTCTGAAATACCCGATACTCCAAGGAAAAGAAAGCTGAAGAAAGAAATAATTCGGTTGGAGGATATAGCAAAACGACGCCGCTTAAGATGCAAAACACTGTATGCAGCTCGTACACGCTTAAAGAAAAAAGTGGACAGCCTTTCTCTAATGCTGAAGGAGCTAAATGATAAAAGATTTATCACTCAAGAACATCACGACATTCTCGAAGTTTGTGAGGTATCTGTAAAAGATCTTTACAAGCGAATGCTAAATAAAGAAAAACGATATACACCTGCGTTGCGCTCCTTCGCACTTACGCTTCACTTTTATTCACCGAAGGCCTACTCCTACTTAAGAAGCACATTTAATACATGTTTGCCACACCCGAGCACAATAAGAAAATGGTATAAATCCATTGATGCAGCTCCAGGATTTACTACCGAAGCATTTAAGGTATTACGATTAAAAGCAAAAGAGTCCGAGAAAAAAATAATTTGCAACTTGGTAACAGACGAGATGTCCATTCGACTTTTAAATGAGTGCAACGAGGACATGGTACAAGGTTTTGTCGATTTCGGAGGCGAATTAAATGAACCAGGGGACTTGTCATTGCCTTGCACACAAGCTCTAGTATTCCTCCTGGTGGCCATGAATGAATCATGGAAACTACCGGTAGGTTATTTTCTTGTTAATGGCGTAACAGGAGAGCAAAGAGCCAATCTTGTGAAAATGTGTCTCACTCATTGTCATGATGCTGGCGTAGAAGTAGTGTCAATGACGTTCGATGGTTGTCCAGCTAATATCGCTATGGCCAAACAACTAGGCTGCTCGTTTGACTACCAAGGTAATCTACAAACATCGTTCCCGCACCCTGAAACCAGCAAACCTGTTTCAGTATTTTTAGACCCATGCCATATGATCAAGCTTGTGAGAAATACATTGGAAAACAAGAAGATTCTTCAAGATGAAAATGGAGGTAAAATCAAATGGCAGTATTTCATTGACCTCAACACCCTACAACAAAATGAAATGTTTCATTTAGCGAACAAATTGACTTCGCGACACATTGCGTTCAGTAATCAAAAGATGAAGGTGAAGCTTGCTGTGCAATTATTGAGTAGAAGTGTAGCAAAAGCAATTGAATATTGCGATAAGGAATTGCACATATTGAATTTCTTCAACTCTGATGCTACAGTATTCTTCACATATTTGATAAATGATCTCTTCGACCTATTAAATTCGCGAAAATTTCCTGGAATTGACTACAAAGCACCTATCAATGAAAAAAACGAAGCTAAATATTTAGCTTTCATGGAAAAGACACAAGCCTACTTGAAGAAACTAGTTGTGTTTGGAGATAAACAACCTTTGATGTGCACAAGAAATAGAATAGGATTTCTGGGGTTATACGTGTGCATAAATAGCATGAAAGAATTATATCAGAGGTTGGTGAAGGTAGAGAAAGTTATGACGTTTATACCTATGTACAAAATAAGCCAGGACCATCTGGAGATTCTTTTCTCAGTGATAAGGTCTCATGGAGGATTCAACAATAATCCATCTGCGCTACAGTTTAAAGCAATCTACAGAAAGCTTTTGGTTCATATGGAATTAAAAGAAAGCTTCCGAGGTAACTGTGTCCCTCTTGAGCATATAACTTTGTTGACGTGTTCTTCTTCAGCCGATCACATAAATTTGACAACTAAAGGATACAGATCCAAATTAGAAAATGTGATGGTGGACGAACAATTCATGGCTGACTTAGAAGAAGAAGATTCAAGTTTACCCAAAGTTCTGTTGTCAGAACTATCACAACACATTGTATCATACATTGCGGGATATGTTGTCAGATACCTATTCAAAAAAATTCATTGCCCTCAATGTTTTATGGCTTTGGTTTCTAATAAACCCGCCAATCATCACGCGTTCATTGCGTTTAAGGATAGAGGTGGCCTCGTGTATCCATCAGAGGATGTCTTTGCGATTTGTAATGCCACAGAAACAATAGTAAAGACAGCTTTATGTTGTTTGGACGGGAATTATGACAAAAAAGAAGCCGACCTTAACACTAAAAGTATGGTTATTAAGACCTTGAAATTATTTATTGGAAAAGATATTTTCAGCGTTCTCCATAGTCATCTGTTTGAACAAGAGCCTTGCAGCAATCATCTAGTGCATCTCCTAAGTGCGGTCATCCAAAAATATGTTGACATAAGGGTAAAGTATTTAGTTCGTCGCTCCAATGTAAAGGAAACAAAAAGGCAGGTCTACAACAAGCTAACCCATTTTAAAGGACAATAGAAAGTTAATTAAAAAAAAACTATGAAATCTGTGTTTTATTCTTAGCATTTTAAATGTAGTATGAGGTATTAATGGAATTTAAATAAATAACGTACGTATCTTACACTACTTAATAGCAGACTAGAGTAATTCAAACAAAAAAGAAACTAAAAAAATAATAAAGTATTGAATGTTTTTACATGAATTAAAGGTCTCATTCTCATATTGACATTTACCTTGGCGTAAAAGAGGTTTATAAACTCATTCATTTTCCAATGTAAAGACATGAATATTCTTGACCTTACCTCCCTACGCATATACGTACTTATTATTCTACCATAATTAATTCGACTCACTCTTCAAACCAAGCGGTTGCTAATAGCTTTAATTCTGCTTATCGATAAATGTGCAAGAGCTCCGCTTTTGGACATCCTTATTTGCGATACATACGTAATGTAGGTAGCTATAGCACATCTGTCTACGATCGTCAAGCAGGCGGCGGGGTGATAGGCTCGCTCTATGGTTTATGTTTCCTCTGAGGTGTCTTTCATAAGAATGAATAAAAAATGTGGGGTGATAAGATAAGCTTCTCTTCATTGAACAGAATGGAATTATTTTATGTTGATTGTGGCATATGCCGTATGCCAGCCCTCACATAAGAGGTGCCCGACGACGCCCATGGGCTTTCGAAATTTCAAGAGGGCTGCGTAAACCATGCTAAACGATCGTGTCCTTCTTCATATCACATTTGAAGGACCCAAGGTTGTATTAAGTAGAAATACCTCGGCAGGGAGTGCATTCCACAGTTTACAGACCCTATAAAGGATTTACAGGATCATTTGGGTCTAATTCGAGAAATGTCGATATTCGGCAGCATTCCCTGCTTGTTTTTTGGTCTGTCATGAAATACAGACGCATCCTGTTGAGAACTCCTAGCTTTTTTGAGGCCAGCTTAGATTTATCCTAGATATGGAGTGCAAATTTCAGTGTCAGGTCGACACCGAGATTCCCATATACAATTTGTATCCTAGAAGATCGAAGCTGCAATGATGGAACCAGAAGAAATTTGCTTCGACTAATGTGGCGAGGAACCAGAATTTACATTTCCAAGTTGGGTGGCTGATCAATTTCTCACGAATTCTGCCGATATTATCGAAATTTCGTTATAGCAAGTATTCTTTTACTGGATCTGAAGGCTGCATTGTGGCCCTGTTTTAACACCTTAACATCTGGTGGACCCGAGCCCCTTGCTCTTAGTAGAACAACCAACCCCGCATTCGGTGTTGAACGATGGCTGGCAACGAGGGACTTAGTAGTTTAGCAGTAGTGCTAGGATTAAATAGTTCCATAAACAGGATCAACTGTCAGGTCAGGTCTTCAAGGGTAGGAAGCCAGAGGACCAGGCGCACGTTTCTCGATCATGCAGTGTGTGCATATTGTACATAGTCAGTGTATCATATTGTAAATGCATTCCACACATTTTCGTACATTTGTTACGAGCTACTTACACCACAGATTAAAAAGGAAGGTATAGACAGCTAATGTGATGCAACATACCAAACTCGCCGAAAACAATTTTCACTGGTGCTATGATTTGTAACCAGTGCCATCTCCCGTCACTGCCAAAACTAGTCACACCGTTATTAAACTAAGGTTGATTCCAAATTAAGCTTAGGTACGTGTGATGAAAACGTTACATCTTAACTACAAATTAAAAAATATCAATTTAAATAAAAAACATCATTGATATGCATTGGTTTTTGTTTAATGTACTCTGAAATGTGAATTGCAACGCCACCTGTGGACTATTATTATACCTATTCAACACTGGTATGACGTTTGCAATCTATCCCTCCCTCTTTAATCTATGACTACACGCAACTGACGGACGGACTGACCATCGGTGCACTGCAACAGGCCTAAATATACGGTTCACCTTTCGTGAAGTGCGGCGCGCCGCGCGCGAGCCGGTTGCGGCTCTCGAGCGCGCGGTAGATCGCGGCGAAGGCGCCCGGGTCGCCGGCGTCGGAGCGCTGGCGAGCGGCCGCGAGCATCTTGCGCGCGGGCAGCGAGTTCCACGTGCCTGCGCCCGCCTGCCGCGCGGCGCCCGCCGCCGCCACCGGCTCCTGGCAACTCAGCAGGACCTCCACGGTCTCCTGCGTGTGGATTTGGGAAGATTATTATTATGGTCTCAAAATATGCACTGTTGTACATTTTGGAGGTGATTCCGGAGATAAAAAGTTGCAAGTATTTAGGTGTGCCTCATGAATATAGGGTACTTTGGTGTTTTTTGGTAATCTTTAGCATTTTTGGGAATTATTGAGTATTCTTTGGCATTCTTAGGCATTTTTGGCAGGATATTGTGTGGTGTTTGTCGTAGTTCCTAGGTGTTATTGATCATTCTTTGGCGTAATTTCTAGTCCTAGTCACATTATGTTGGCACTTAAAAGATTCACTTTTGTCAGATGTTACATGGCACCTACTTATTTTTATAGCTTTTTAACACTTTTTAGGGTTCGGTATCCAAAGGGTGAAAACGGAACCCTATTACTAAGCCTCCGCTGTCCGTCTGTCACAGGGCTGTATCTCATGAACCGTAATAGTTAGGCAGCTGAAATTTTCAGAGAGTGTGTATTTATTTTGCCGCTATAAGAATAAAAGGTAAAATTAAAAATAATAATAATTAAAGGGCGCCCATTCAAAAACGTTTTTTTGTGTTAAATCTTGTACGATGGTACGGAACCCTACGTGTGGGAGTCCGACTTGCACTTGGCCCGTTTTTTGCAAGTCTTCCATTCTTGCTTTTCAGGGTACATATTCCTTGCCAAAAATCACTTGCACCTTCTAGACTAGGTTACAACTTTATTATATCTACATATATGTGACGGTTAAAGCCCGATGTTGGTTTAAGTCCAAAACCTTTTTCCTTTCAGGTAAATACAATTTTGAAAATATAACCGTGTCGAGTGCACTAATTTCGAGTTAGTAAGAAAAAAATAACCTGAACCTATTTTTTTCCAATTTTTTCATACAAAAAATAAAAATTAATACAAAAAATAAAAAAACAACGTTTTAGAATTTTTTTTTTTTGCATCGACTCTTAATTAGCGCACTTAACATGAGTATAAGTGCAGGAATCAAATAAAATTAAAGGAAAACATTTTTTCGGACTGTAACCAAAATGGGGCTTTTACCGTAATCACTACATACCACTACATAGTATAAAACAAAGTCGCTTTCGCTGTCCCTATATCCCTATATCCCTATGTATGCTTAAATCTTTAAAACTACGCAACGGATTTTGATCCGGTTTTTTTTAATAGATAGAGTGATTGAAGAGGAAGGTTTATATGTATAACTAGCTGCGGTACCCGGCTCCGCTCGGGTTAGTGTCGGCTAAGTCATTTAATGCATAAAAAGTAGCCCACATAGCTGGTCCAAAATAAGGTCATACTGGTCCAGGACAATGTATCCATCTACCAAATGTAATCAAGGTCGTTTGAACCTAAATAAAAAATTAAATTGGCTGGCTAATAAAAAAAAGCATTTGCCGCTAGAACATTTCTGCACTTGCACTGCTACATTACTTGCCTAGTAAGTAATGTGTAACGTAGGTAAGTTTTGTGTGGACTCCAACCCACAGTCAGCCTCTACATCGAAAACGGTAACCCATTCCGAACCTGACTGCTCCCAGAGATGCATACAAATCGCATCAAAATACGCATATAAATCGGGTAAGTGGTTCGCAAGTTATAAGAATTTAACACTCACTACTCACCCCTCTGGTAATGAAGCGTTATATTATGTAGCCTATAAGTTTTGAGTAGAATCAGGCTAGACGTAGATACAATCCGCATCTAAATCGAGTAATTGGTTCTCAAGTAATAAGTATTTTATTCCATTGGTCACCTCTGGCGATTTAGCGTGATGCTAAGTAGTCCTAAAGTTTCTTGAAATACCATTCCATACTTCGGTACAATCAGTAAAAGTAAGCGCCGGCGCCCCCCCCCCCTCCAGCCGCCGCCCTCCCGCCGAGCCGCGCAGAGTATTGCAGTTTGTATGACAGCCACATTTTAGCGTATTATATATTTAGCCTATCCTGATTCCCGGGTAGTTAAATGTACGTTCACTAAGTTTCATCTAATTCGGATAATCGGTTTAAGAGTTATGGAGGAACATACATACATACATACAGAACTGATTTCTAAAAATCGTCAATTTAGTTTTAGTATTGTACATAAAGTCTACAAACGATGTATCTTAGAAAACAAAGCAACTTACTCCATGAACACCCTTTACAGATTTATTATTAGTATAGATAACATCCATTAAATAGTGGAGAAATACTGTTATTTTTGAGGTTTCCAACGTGATGTCGTAAAAAAATACATTTTTTCCGCTTACATTGCAAACGCAGGCTTAACCCTACGAGATTTATCAAAATAATGTACTAAGTATTGTACACATTGAAAAGTTCTACAGAAAACTCCGTGATGGTATATATCTATCTCTTATGGATATCACACAATAACATTTTTTTGTCATTTACTTTTTATGACAAATAATGGCTAATTTTCGAAGCGATTTTAACCAATACAGCATTAATCCTTATCCAATTGAATACCTTAAATACATTGTTGATTTAATATAGATGTATATGGCCCCATTACAGCATTTGATTTGAATTAATATTTTCGAAGATATTACAGATTAAAAAATTGCGGGACGTAGCGTTTGCGGCGGTACCGGCCGGCCGGGGCGGCGGGAGCGTGCCTATAAATAGTTCAAAATAATATTTTTTTAAATGATATTATGCCCGTGCAAATCCGGGACGGGCTGCTAGTATCACCCACACATTTTTGAAAAAAAAAATCGTTTCACAAAAATATATGTTCAAAGTATAGATTTTGAGCAACATAGAATGACACGTACATTTTTAGGCTGCAACTTTTCCTCTTTCCACCTCAGTCTCTGCCTGGTTAAGCCCCAATAATCAAATTACGGTCACCATGTAGAAATGGGAGTAGCATTTAGGTATGAAATCATAATTGTGTTATATCATTTATGTGGACGAAAAAAAAGAAGACCAAAAAAAAAAACATAATTTATAGACCAGTGAAGTTTCTTTGCGGGTTCTTCTTCACTGGTTGATCGAATCCGCGGATCAATCAAATTGTGACATTACTTAGTGTAGTTTTACTACCAGAAGTTGAATAAATAAATGAAATGAAATGAATGATATAATTCTTTACCAAGTGGTTATAAGTTAATCAACATACAACCTTCTTTCTGTTTTTCATTGACGGTGTAGGAACTGTGACCAATAGATGTTCTAAAATAAAAAACCCAGTTGAACAAATTAAAGGCGCTTTTTATTTTCAATGGAAATATTTGCGTTTTGCCATAGTTGAATATTTATCTGGAGATGCCTTGAGGGACATTTAAGAAAACGAAAGCAGGTATTTTGAATAGAAATATTTCCAAAAATTTAAGGCGTATAGGAAGTAATGTCTTCCGACGCATAAAATTAATACATTTGGGTGTATTGCTTCTCTCACTGTGCATATCGTAAAAGGAAACGAAGGAATTAGACATTTGTGGTTCAGATTTTACATAAAAGTATCCATACTCTTCCTTTTTCACTCGTTGGTAGGGTTAATATTATCCCTCACGGGTTGGTACCATCGCATTGAATGAACGATGGGCAAAGCGCTAATGAAGTCCGTATTTTCCATCCAGCTCAATGTAGCCGTGCAATATAGCAAAGGTCCTGGCATGGCACCTAGTACCCACGACTTGTGTTGGGCTAATGTCATGGCTAGGAGGAGCGTTCAATAATTTATCTACCTAGACAAGAAAAAAACCTTAGAGTAAAAATAATTTATAGCGTTGGTATCTCCCTTTATGGTAGTCTTATTTGGCGTTAACTCCTTTATAATCCTTTCTCATCCCAAAAACAGTGGCCATGACCTTCCCTGCGGATTTTTCGACTTTGAACTTCTAAGGAGTGGGTGACGATTTGTACTTCCACTGCATGGACTCCATTGTATACTCAAGATCTCTATGGTAAGCCCACGTTTCATCTCCTGTCACCAATCGTTGAAAAAAACTTGCTGGGTCTTCACCCATCAGGTCCAAGTTCTCTTGGAAACATTCACATTGGGCATCCTTTTGAAGTGGTGTCAGAAACCGCGAGACCCATCTTGCGCTGACTTTAGAAATTTGGCAATGTTCATGAATTACATTCCAAACTGTGCCTGCCGAGATGTCCACGGCCTATCAGTCAAAATGAATTCTTCTTTTTTACTCATTTCTGGACGCGTTGCCGTCACGGGCCGCCCCATGTGAGGGTCGTCTTCTATGGACTCTCATCCCCATGTAAACTGCTTGCTCCAATATTTGACTTTATATTCAGAGGGCGCAGACTCCCTATTGTTGCCATGCGTTCAAATATTTCTTTAAGCTTCTTTTCCTCTTTAGTGAGGAACTTAATAACCGATCGCTGCTCTAAATCAAGCAAATTTTCAGTAGACTCAGACATCAAGGCATTTGTCATACTGTCACTATAAAAGTATTAATCTGACTAAATTAAAATTTAGAACGTGTTTCATTAAGAACATAGCTATACGTATACAAATGTCTCAACTTGACACATGTCTCAACTTGTTCATCAGAGCTCTTTACCCTTAGGTAGATAAATTATTGAACGCTCCTCGTATATTGTAGTGTGGAATAATCATTAATGTCTAGTCACATTAAAAAAGGTTGTTGGAATGTTGCCATGGGCATAAAATAATCTTTCCTCTTACAGCGATCAGTGGACGAAACAGTAATAATAAATTTCATAGCTTTGCAGCAAGCCCGCCATGGTATCTATGTGATAACATGTTTTGAGAAACACGTTATCTTGAAGTGACTGGCCTTGTCGCTGTGCCATGAAAATGATTTGCGATTCATCAACGTCATTATGATTACATAAGCATTTGAGTTACATAAAGAGGAGAAATATTTATAGTTTTTAATCTTATTTCATATTTTTTCTTGTTGGGGTGTTTGTGTTGTTTCAGATGATATCATCAACATTTCTTTCCGTGCAAGTAAAATGCCAAAGTAATTGTGGAGTGTTTAATTGGTGATGCATAATCATTATTATTGGATCGTTATAATTATACCAAGAGGCCTCAATGATGATCCTAAAGATCTTATCGTGGAACCTCTGGATGATTTCTTTATTATATTTTGTTATATATTATATCCAGTTGTGTGGCATTTTTGCCACACAACTGGATGCAATGTCCAGATTAGCTTGATGATGGCTTTGTGTAATGTTACTTAATTTCCAAGGCTTAATTGAGACCTTCCGATAAACATCCAGTACATTTTGCAGATCTTGTAAATCAAGCTGCTTTATTTTTAGTAAAGATGTGTTTCTTCCAGGTGAGTCTCCTGAAAAAAACTGACCAAGTGCGAGTCAGACTCGTGCACGACGGGTTCCGTACCATCGTTCAAGATTTAACACAAAAACGTTTTTCGTAACCTTTAAGTTTAATTTTACCTATGTGTTGTTATGGCGGCAAAATAAATACACATTCTGTGAAAATTTCAGCTGCCTGCGTATTATAGTTCATGAGATACAACCCTGTGACAGATGGACCAACAGACGGACAGCAGAGGCTTAGTAATAGGGTTCCGTTGGCATCCTTTGTATATGCAACTCTAAAAATCATAAATATTTATTACATTGTAATTCATAGTTTTCAGCAGTTAGAATATTTACTTGTTTATTGATGTTTGGTACCGTTTGGTAACATTTGGTGTTCTTTGGTGTACTTTTGTGCTGGTTGGTGTTTTGTGTTCTTTGGGGTTTTTGTGTTATTTAGTGTTACCAAACCAAACATAAAGCTGCTTAGCATTAGGTAAGTAGCATGTAACTGTCGCTTAGGACTACTAGCGCATGGGGATACTCCCAACATACAGGAACCTTGTCAGTGCAGGGGGAAATTATCAGCATACAGGGAAACTGCTGGCATTAGGGACATTGTCAGCGCATGTGGATTCAGTCAGTGCACTGAAAAACTGGTATTACACGGGGTAACTGTCGGCTAATAGTAGAAAGTAGTTGATAAGCGTCACCTCGTAAGCCTTCAGCCTCCACATCATGTCCAGGGCGAGCTGCGCTGCGGCGGGATCGAGGTTGCCAAGTGACAGCAGCAGGCAGGCGAGCGGGCGGCTGTCGCCGAGGCAGCCCTGTCGCACGGTCTGTCGCAGCCGCGCGAACTGCCCGCGCCGCACCAGCGTCGTGGCGCACAGCTCAGCGATCGCGTGTTGCGTCGTCATCTCGTATCGGCTCAACGACGTGATGTATGCTGTCAACACCTGCCGCAACCACCTTGATCGGTATTCACTTTCTAGCGGTTCGAATTTGGAATGCCATGATGTCCATGACGGGCAAGATTCTTAAAGAAAGACACTAAAAAAATATGCAATAAAAGAAATTCTTGTACCTGCACAATGTACTTGGCATCCGTGTGAGCCTGGAAAACGTTTGTGTAGATATCGGGCTGCGAGATAACGACTGTGAAATTTGAGTTTAATGCGAGTGTATTTTTCAAGATACTGTCGCCAGTCAAGTTTGCGTTTTGGCCCGTGCGTTTTGCAATTTCTAAATCAACCCATTTTCTGAAAATCGAAATGGATTCAATGAAGTTCCGCAGAGAGTACCGGGCGCAGGTTCCACAACATTTTTTTTAAATATATGAGGTTTTTAATGAGACTGAGGTTGTGGTAGAACTGAACCAAAACCGGAACCATCCACCAGGTATCAGCGACATGAAGTCGGGATAACATAATGAATAGTCAAATACATTTTATCTTAAGAAATATTTAAATTGTGTTACGTGGGATAAAATCAAGTCAAGTCACTGTTGCATTTCTTTGCGGCATAAAGTATTGGCATTGCTACATAGATAATATTGCATACTATCTTTGTAAAAATACTGCCACGTGGACTCAAATAAAAAAAATACCCTTATTTTTAAACTTAACTGTTCTATGGTTGTCAACAATGATATCCAAGAAATAAATGAGTGAATAAAAAAGAAAAATAATTACTAATTTAAAAAAAACTATGCCACAGATTTTCATCAATGATGAAATGTGGAATATAATCTATAATATAGATGAAAAATGCAGCAACTGTACTTAAAGAGCATGTATGAAAACAGTTATGTCTATAGAAGAAGCCTAAGTAGTATGCTGTTATCCTAACTTATGGGGATCTATCATCGCAGCTTACCTCTCCGGGGAAATTGTGTGAAAACACATATTCACAGACATACATGTAATCACACCTAATTCGAAACCAGTATGAACATTAAACATTTCTTAGACAAGGTTAGGAGAAAAAGTGCGATCATCAATTATGCAAATATTTACAAAGACTTCGTGATATTGCAATCTCAGAAAGCGGTCATAAGTTGATTTCTTTGAATAACTTACCTGTAAACAGAGTTTATTTTATCAAACACATTAGCTAACTCATCTAAATATACATCAGCCTCCACTATCATCTGATTTAAAATGTCATAAATGGTTTTTCGACCATCAGTTCTTCTCAGGAGAACAGCAACCATTTTAGAAATCTCATCCTTGGGAACAGAGTATGCGAGACCTTGTGGTTTAAAAATCACTTTCCATAAGCACCCCAACCGCGCGTCCACGATGATGTTCGGTTGAAAGACAACCCAACTACTCGAATCTGAGGACCATGTTAAGGCTCTATCAATGAAAACAATTGTACATGGCTTGATGATTATTGAAAAATATTTACGATGAACACTAATGGAAGACTTGGCAGACATTCTTTAAAACTAAATTAACCCAATATTGTAAATTTCCACAGGAAGGGATCAGTGATAAAACAGTGAACCGTTTTAAAACCGAATAGACAACAATTTTAAAAATGTTAATAAATTAAATTTTTGTTAACGAAAGGTGCCTGTTAAATTTGTTTGAAGATTTTATATGTCCTTTGTTTTAACTCGTATTAGTTTTTTTAAAGTGTACATTAATAAATAAATAAAAAAAATACAGTTTTCTATTCTCTGAAAGGTATGAATGATTTAACACATTGTTTTGTAAATAAGTCAACACCAGCACTGTGTTAGGTTACAATATCATTACATCGTAGAACAAGAGGGCCACACACTTACGAACTCAATGGGCTGGCATACAAAATGATATACTAATTTTATATGCTTAAAAAAATCACAGGAAATCACAATAGTAACTGTGAAAGAATAACGTTGATCGGTGGAAAATTTATGAATTTAAAAATGAACATGAAAAATTTAATTAATTTAAAAAAAATTACAACATCAAGAGATTTTTCACTAAAATTGTTGTTTGCTTAAAAAACATGAGATGTTCTAGTTTGATTTTTAATCCAATAGTAAAAATAATGCAACTAACTCATTGTCTACTAACATATCCATGAAACGAATTTGATCCAGATTCAACAATGTTGTCTTTAAATGCCCGCCTTAATGTACTGCTGTTATAATTTTTATAAACAAAACATAGTTGGTTTTTCCCCTGCATCATTTTTAAGGTATTTTTAACCAACTTCAAAAAAGGAGGAGGTTATTATTGATCTATAAAATCCGCTTTCAACACACTTGAGACATGCATCGAGGTATGCCCAAGGCTCACAAAAGAACAGAGTGAACCTTTAACGAGTAAATTATTCTACTGTAGTTTTTATACTTCATTCCTATCTATAAAAGAAACATGTCGTAATGGTCATTTAAAGGATACACATTGACAATGGTTGATCGTTGAATACGGCAGGCTTCAGTGACTTCCCTGGGGCAACAGGTATGTGCACCATCACACCGTTTTCCAACTTAGCCTCCTCCATTATATCAAACAATAATGATGTTTGACTCGCCTGAAAAAAAAAAGTTTTATTTCTGCATATAATTAATAAACATAGTGGGAATGGATATAGAAACCAGTGCAGGTTATGTTGCTAACATGGCATGCATGTAAGAAATAAAGAAGAGACTTAAATTGCATTTGAAAACCCAAAATGTTTAGAGCAGCAATTCTAAAAGTATGTTCCGCAGGGCCCTATGGTCCCCTCTATGGGGGCTCCGCGAAAATATTGGTCACAAGGAAAAAGTTTATTAAATATAATATATCAATCCAAATATACCAATATAAAGTTAAACAATCAACTAAAGGTTTCAAGGAGATGTACAATCAGGTAAGCAGTTTCATACATTCCATTAGATATTAGAATGATTGAGAAAAAATACACATAAACCACTTTATTATAATTTTAGGACTCCGTCAAATATTTCGCTATCCAAAAGGGCTTCCTTTTCAAAAGGTTTGAGAACCGCTGCTTTAGAGTATTCTCAGTAACAAGTTCATCTGAAGGGTCAATTACTCTCAGGATAGATTTAAAAATTAAGTTTTTCAAAGGAATTAAAATTAAATGTAAAGAAACCTGATGATGCACGACAATAAGATGGTCGACAACATTGATGATGAAGCGCCCCACGAGACCTGTCTTCAGTGTGTGGGAACTGTGCAGCCCCGACGGTCCGCTGAGGGGCATAAGGGCGAGCTCGGCCGGCCCGGGCACGCTAACTGCCGGGCCGTGCCGCAGCAACGCGCACCACGTGGTGCCGTTCACACGCAGTACGCTCACATCGCGCTCACTCGCCGGCTTGCCCGCTTCCACTGTCACATCAACACATCGTTACAGTGACACCGCCATTGACAGTTCGCAAATATTATTTTAAACAACCTTTTACTTCAACAAGCCTTCTTATGGAATGATTCATCATGCTTTTTAATTGATTTATAATTTTCAATCAATGACACAATTGAGAGTTGTTGACAGATGTACGAAACATTTTTTATAACCAAACAATATAAGGTTAAAAAAACCTGCCAAGTGCGACTCGGACTCGCGCACGAAGGGACCATCGTATAAAATTTAACACCAAGAAATCGGCCCACATTCAATTTTAATTATTTTGCAATTTTACATATTTGTTGTTATAGCGGCAAAATAAATACACGCTTTGTGAAAACTTCAGCTGCCTAGTTATAATAGTTCATGAGATACAGCCCTGTGACAGACGGACGGATGGACGGACGGACGGACGGACAGCGGAGGCTTAGTAATAGGGTTCCGTATTTGTATTTGCATAAAATTCAGCCTTTGGAACACTTGGAGTCGTCAAAATCTATTCCATGGAAAAATCTAAGTATCAAGTAAAAAGTTAATAACTCACTATTACTAGGTATATACTTTCCTTTCCTTTCCTTTAAATTGTACAATTTACACATATTCAATAGACATATATAGTATAGCCGAACTGGGCGGTGTCGCCCGTGTCTCGGCTAGTCCTTTTTTTTTAAATAGTAAGCGGCACTTGACTTAAACTAAAACTTATACTATATGCTTATTGCAATATAAGTTACAAGAATGTTACTCACTTGAAAAAAAAAATAGAGAAAAGTCAGCTATCCAAAACAAAAAAAATTAAATAAAGTAACTATTATTATTATATAAGTACTATATTTTCTTGAATGACTGCACCTCTTTATTATAAGATAGAATAAAAAAAAGCAATTTTATAACACTTAATATTCATATATGCAGTATTGAAATCTTAAATTAGTAACTAAATAAGTTCATCAAATAAGTAATAATTGTCCGAATACAGATTAAAATGTGACATACAGGGCATCAATAGAATTTTCAGGATACAAAATTAGATTTAAAATACAGACATATAAATATGATATACAGAGCATCAATAGAATTGTCAAATAGTTACTTAATTCAAGGACCAGTAAAAAGATTAGCACCCTTTGGGTACGACCCTAAAAATATTATTTATGCAACCTTCCGAATCTGAATGCTGCTTCAATGCACCATCTCAAAAATAAAGCTAACCACCAAAAATAATCTAATCACCAAAAATAAAGCTAGATATAGACAGCCTTGGCTCACGTTTTTAGTCTTCCATCTGTAACTGGATAAAACCAAAACTTTAACTGACTCTTGGTGAACGAATATATTGTGTAGAGTTTCCAATACTTACGTTCAAGTTTCTGGAGCTTAGTGATAGTGGAGTTGCTCAATGAGAAGGGCTGAAGGATGGCACCGTTGTTACCTGCGAGCAGAACGATTCTACTCTGAGCACACCACGAGAACCACGCAGCGCTGCAGCCAAACAAAGAAATCGTTTTTGAGATCATGGCAATTTTTTTTAATTCAGGGTAACTACTTAATATTTTAGGCACACAGCAGCACAGTAGGAACTTATGATATCCCAAGTATACAAAACACAATGGCTTTGATTAGTAAATATGACGCATCATAGGGCTCTGAAATATTAATAGTTAGATTATTATTTAATTACATTATTGTTAAGAGTGTGCCATATAAATGACTGAATGGTGCTGCTGCTCTTAATAACAACAACTTATGTTTGTCTGTGGACTGACAGTTTGGCAGTTTAAACACCCCATTGTACTGTATTGTATTGTATTTAATTTCATCAAATTGTTACGGCAAGCTACACTCAGACATGATTTTTTTTCTTATTTTAATGCATAGATAAATTAGTATATTTACATTAGATATAAATCAGTACACTGTTTCAACATAATACAATTTTCATTGTCGTCTCATCAGAACATCTCTGGAACATTTGAGCTACACCTCCAATGAGATCGTGGGTGCTTAGAATGGCTTGAAAGTTTTTTGAGAGAAGCTCCACAAATATGTAAGGTATCTGAGCACTGGGGGCAGACAGTCATTCTTTGGATGCAAAACAAAAGATACTGAGCTTGGAGCTTAATGTTGGAAGGGACTAATCGACAGGTAATAAAATTGATTATTTGTTAGTGACTCTTTGAATATTGTTGACGTTTAGTGTTTTTCGCATCTAAGTACGCCTTAATAGTTAAGTGGGTTTGAATCTTGTTTGAACTATTCTAACTGGTGCTCTAAATATGAGAATTCGTTTCAAGAAATGAAAATTATGAACAATGCACGTCACAACCCCTCCCCGTCTGAGGAAGTACGCGTCACGTCTGCTGAGATCTTAAACTCACTTCTCATAAAAAAATATAATGAAAGCATTACCTAAATGAAGAAGTCTTCAAACTTTTAAGCAGCTTCTTCTCAGCTATCACCTGGAGCAGCTCGATGCCATGGTCTGTGATGAAAGCGATCTCATTTGCTTTCGGCCAAACAAACCCCAGTATGGACGCGTTCTTCCACTTGCAGTTGTGTGAGTATTCATTGGCGGTCGGTGCGGAGTTTTCAAAATTGATGAAATCTACAGAGGCGTTGGATCGCTGGATAGCAAGAATGCGCTGGTCTGGGGAGAACTTGATCGAGACGACGCGCCCTCTATCTTCCATGCGAAACGACGATGTGCTGTTGTCGAGGCCACATACCGTCACACCAGTCACACCGCCTGATCGCACTGCAAATACCTTGAGGAACATTGGACATAATATAATCGGTTTAATTTTTTTGATTTAAGTTCTGATGACAAATTACAGTTAAAAGTTAGCGGGGGGTAGACAGGGTTAAAGCTTGTCGCTCTAGGCCATAAAGACAAATATTTAGATGAAAGGTAATTTTCAGCCCTGCGCCCTACACCCTACACCCTATCACCCTACACAGGGAAAAGAAGCATCGGCAAACCGCCAGCACGTTGGTAAGACGATATACGTCAGACAGCAGGTGACAACTGGCGAAAAAAAAAAGGGGACCGCACAACTTGGCAAAGTCTGGGGGAGGCCGACGTCCAGCAGTGGACAACAAAAGGCTGAAGAAGAGAGAAGAATTTTCAGCATGTAAGAGACTTTCGCATTTGACTAAATGGACTGTGTTCTGAGCCCCTATTGCGACATGTCACCTAAATTGGGGTTAACTCCAAACCGATTGATTGGCATTTTTAAATATATGGAGCATGCAGTGGGCGTTAAGTGAACTAACATTTGCGAGTTCGAGTTCGATTTGACAACTTATTCACCGTCGCTGTAAATATGTTGACGTAGCCGTTTACGCCGACTTTGCATTTTCATACAAATCGGAAGTCCGAGTTTGACTTTGATATCTTGAAGAAGTACAACCACAGAATAAGTAGTAAGCGTTTGTATGGTTTTGTAGTTTTTACGTAACTTTGAAATTCCACAAACACCAATTTAGGTGAGAACTCGGGCTAATCATACTGTTAGATAGAAAACACTCATGTGTCTATTTAGGAAATCTTATGTTTGTATTTCAGAATTGGTTGTGATCCTGGATGTTCCATATTCTTTCAAAGATAGCTTTCAATGTAAAGTAGATCTAAATTGTACAGATCACATTTTTAACTTCCCGTTTATTTGTGACTTGGCGATTAGCGCATTTCAACATTTCAGAGAGTATTTTAAGAAAGCCACACCTCGGTTTGGAGGGAACTTCTTTGATAAGATCTTGCAATAGAAATAGCAAAAAAGTGTCTTATAGTATTATAAAGACGTTGTTTCGAAAGTGCAACTGAAGACATACTGGAACTCTTGAATTACCTGCCCATTGGTGTCATCGAAGAAAACATTTGTAAGTTGGCCCCAAGCGTCGAACTTTATGGGCTGCTCAGAAAGTTGAAGGCAATATGAGTCGCAATCTTTTAGAGAAAAATTCGACATTGCTGATTTTTTTGTAAACAAAACGTGGTTTCATCGATGCAGGTAGTTTCTTGAAATCACTAAAATAGCATTTACATTTTCGACACGGAACAGCTAGCTGGGTAAGGTTAAGGCTTTACATTTCCAAATTTCCAAGAATCCCACCATAAAATATCAAAGAGTTCAAAGTCGCTGCATGTCAAATTGTCAACAATTTTTTTTTTATCAGTGTGACCACATTTAAATAACGAATCCGGCCAATCCACCTGCCAAAAATTGCCAATCCCTCTAATATTGCGATTAACCAAAAAAAAGATTGCCCCGATTTTGTGCACCCGTACAGGCACATTTCGCTTGTATGGGCTGTAAGCTATTTTCCTGGTACTGAACTGTCGAGAAAGGTCCTTCGAGATCATTTTTAAAAAAACACCGGTAGCACTCCGGGAGTGCCGGCAGAAGTGATAACTTTAGTATTAACGTTGTGTTTAATTATAAGTACAAAAATACTATCATTTATGAGGTAGAATACAATGTTTATTTATTGCGCTATCGTACACAAATATGACAATTTACATGTTATTATTCATAATATTATATCGTTATTTATTTATATATTACATTAATTTTTATCTCTTAGAAAAATCAACTTTCATCCATAATTTCGACGACTTTTTCACCATCGTTATTACCAGAATCATCATCGCAAATTTCTAAAACTGATACAATCGGTTTATGATAGCTGAAGTAAGAAACAAACAGTTTTGATTCGAATCTACTAGTTCCTCTCCCTTCCCCTCGATCTTACGCTTTTTCGATCAGCATCACGTGACCCTGACGCGAGTTTGGAAGTTTTTACCCATCCAACAAAAAGTGCTCAGCGCCGCTAAAGAAGTTTTCACTTCAATCTTACGCTTTTTCGATCAGCATCACGTGACCCTGACGCGAGTTTGGAAGTTTTTACCCATCCAACAAAAAGTGCTCAGCGCCGCTAAAGAAGTTTTCACTTCAATCTTACGCTTTTTCGATCAGCATCACGTGACCCTGACGCGAGTTTGGAAGTTTTTACCCATCCAACAAAAAGTGCTCAGCGCCGCTAAAGAAGTTTTCACTTCAAAAAAAACAGAACCAGTAATACTCCGCCAATATTTAAGTGACAACCCCGACACTCAATGGAGGGAAGGTTATATGAAGGTATTCACTGCATTCCGAAATGCAGATTATTCACAATATACACGTACACGACCGTTCCGAATTGCTTGCGTTTACTCCCGTGAACGTCATGTTGACATAAGGGAGACGTGACCCTAGACCGCACACAGATCTTACAAAGCGCGCACAGTGGAGAGCATGTGCACCGTGTACGCTGTCAAACGGCTGTTATCGAGATGTCATTAAGCGTGTTTATCTGTGCTTCTCTGATCGTATGCACTTAGGAAATAACGAAGGCCTTTAGCCGTTTGTTGGTCTAGTCTAGTTAGACAATTATAGGCCTGAAATAACCACTCTCGAGACTTACAAGGCATTTTCGAGGTAGTTAGGTTAGGCTCTGACAAATACGTCTGCTCAAATTCGTTATTATTTGATATCGTGCAATTGTGGCTATGAGCAGAGATAGTTATCAATTCGGTACACAAGTATTCACTGCCTTCGCTTTCTCTGCGATATTCGGAATGCACGGTATGCAGCGGAAGCACATACGTTTAGAACAAATTTCAAGTTACAGAGGTTACAGAAGAATATATACCGATGGTTCGAAAACAGTTCGTGGGGTCGGCTGCGCGATCTATGACGAGACAACCAAGAGAGGTTATGGCATTAAGATTCCTAGTTCTGCATCAATATACACTTCTGAAGCTTTGGCAATTCAAATCGCACTAGAGTTCATCGAAGTTCAACAATACTATACGTGGATAATAATAAGCGATTGCATGAGCGTTCATATAGCCCTACAGAATACGAAACTAGATGCCAATACTCACTATGTCATACACCAAATACGGGATAAACACTTTTCCTTGATATAGCAAGGCTACGAAATATGTTTTTTCTGGATTCGCGGCCACATAAATTTGAAGCCGCACGATTCTGCAGATTATCTAGCTAGAACGATAGCGGACAGCACCCTGAATATTTGCCATATTAAGAATGTTGCCCTACCGCAATCGGAATTTGTAGCGAAAATAAAACAGGAAATTATCCACGAATGGACCGAACAATGGAAAATGTCCAATACGGAGCCGCAGTGCGATTACGCAAAATTTGAGGATGGTGCCGCGGTACGTGTAGGTTCGCCCCCGTCATTTCTAAAGCGCGATTACGAAGCCGTTTTTCATCCACCTACATCCAGCACGGACCAATCTGTGTCGACAAAAGGTCAACTTTTGAGGTACTTGACTAGACGAGCATACGAAATAGGCGTTTACCTCCCCGCATTTGACAGTTCTTTGCCGTTTCGTAATACCGATTCGACGCGAAATGTATGGAGTTGACCTAATTGCTGCGGGTAGCGCTGAGTGCCGCACCATTTGTGAATGCATCGATTTCGTAATCGCAAAAGCTGTCATATTGCTGTAAGTACAGCAACCTACACCCAATTTTGTGCTTCGTAATTGCACTGCCGGTAGTCTCAGTTGTCACCTAAATTGGCGTTACGGCAAACCGATCCAATGGCGTTTTCAAATGTATGGAGAAATTGAAGAGCACGCGCAGCGGGCGTTAAGCGAACTAACATTTGCGAGTCCAAGCTTGATTTGACAGCTTACTCAACGTTGCCGTAAATACGTCGACGTTGCGGTTTACATCCACTCAGCGTTTTCTTACAAATCGGAAGTCCGCGTTTGACTTTGACAGCTTGAAGAAGTAAAACCACAGAATATCAAGTAAAAACTTCTATGGAGTTTGGAGAAAACGCCAGTCGATCGGTTTGCCGTAAACGCCAATTGAGGTGAGAACTCAGACTGACCACTCGGGTCGTTGGTACGCCGAAATAAACGATTTAGTTGGGAAACCACCTTGGTTCAATAAAACGTTACCAAAAATAAGAAAATATTATGCAACAATTTGTCGTCTACGTTTCGGACATTGTCTTTTTTAATCCCATCTTTACAGATTAAACCTTATCGACACCGCCGTATGCCCACTAGTCGTGGGCGTTTCCACTGGTCTTCGAAAACGTTAGTAACAGTTAATGCTGATGCCGATAGCCGTTAGCGGAAACGGTTTCAAAAAGAAATGAAAGAAAACTCCCTCTCCCTTCTTCTCCCCCCCCCCCCTTTTTTTTTTTTTGGCTGGACATGAATGGGTATAATGACATCTAGCACAATTCGATCATATCACATGAATTCTGAATCTCGAGTGCAATGACCTGTATTCTCAACAAAAATCTAAATCAAGAAAGAGGTTTTGTTACTATGTAGTTATCGCAAACAATTAAGAAGTCAGACAAAACTTTTTATCCTCGACAAAATAATCCCCAGAAATAATATAACACGAATGATAAATAAACATATTTATCATTTATTTCATATGCCTATTAGCATTTAGAAATACTAATCGTTGGACTTTTTCTGTAAGCAAACCACAATGTAGCCCCTCTTCGACTACAGTGCTCACTGCGCGCGCGCATTACAGTTTCGGTGGTAACCCCAGTTGCGAGAGTCGCCGGCTACAACCCGCAACGAAGTAATTATTAATATTACTAACTATTACTCGTAACCCCAGGTACGAAAGTCGCCGGCTTCAAGCCGGTTACAGCTACATTGCGCGAGCGAGACAGTCGCGGCTGGCGGGTCGTTGCGTCTAGACGTCTCGCAACCTACGGGCTTTCGTTGGCGCGCCGCGTGCGCGATCCAGTGCGCTACAAGAAATTTGTAGCGGCCATACTGCTCGGCGTAAAATGAATACTGTGTTTTTACACTAGTAACAGTTATACAAACCCATTTCTCATTTCTCGTCCCACGACTAATGCCCACACTGCAACTTAGCTGATCAATCCCTGGACCACCTCTTCTTTCATTGCTGTGCTTTTGATGAGCAAATAGAAAAACTATATAAATGCTTAGAAATTACATACAAAGAAAGAGAAAAAATCCCGCTTGACCTGAAAAAGATATTAAGTCAACCGACCAACTTTGAACCCATATTTCTATATATACATGAGACAATAGAAAATATTTAACTACATGACACTCCAGAATTGACTACAATCCATAAGATACAATAAAGAGAAGGCTGTATAGCGAAAGCTTTTGCCTGTCCATTGGATAAACAAACAAAAAAAAAGGAAGCACGTATGTACAGTCGTTTCGTCTGAAATCTATACACCGGAAATAGAGACAAATTTGAGATCTCTTTCTGACATGCTGACATTAACCATAGAGTAAAAGGGACTTAGGAATTCCTTCTCTTTCCAGTGTATACATTTGATAAGTAACGACTGTACGATTATTTTCGAATATTAAAAAATACTAGTGACAGTAACCAATGACAAAATATCTAGTGACACAATAAAAGTATAAAATCTCTGGTTTATCTGGGAAATCCCTCCGTCCCGTTTCTACTATCGTTCAACGCGTAACAGGCAGGAAATGCACCTATTCACTGTCCACTTTCCAAAAATAAGAACCAACCAAGCGATCCCCTAGGTCCGTTATCTATTAGGTCGGTAACAGTGGAATCGAATCCCTGCCAAGGTGTTTCCCCCAAAGTGCAACCTGGTCCCCTACTACGAACGCTATCGAGCAGGCGCTATCGAAAAGGCGACATCGCCTGTCAATAACATTGTATGCGTTTGACAGTTGGTGTCGAAACCACAGTATGTAATGAGTTTGGAACTTGTATGGAGTTTGACGTTTTTACGTAACTTCGAAGTTCCGTAAACGCCAATTAAGGTAACAACTGGGACTAAGAGCTCTGATTAACGCTGACTAGAATCCACCTTCCATGGCAAAATATTTGCCCTTCCATGTGGAAAATATAGGTGGCCATAAGAAAACATTTCCTCCGACCCGTCGCCATGTCAACCTCTGGCGGGCATTTCAAACAACACTTCAATGTTCCGTATAATTGAATATGAAGATTCGCTGCTGTCATTCGCTGTAGATAGGAGTGAACAAAATTTCAATTTTGGTGGCATTTATATGCTCGCAAATACTTTCTTTTCGTGTGTGATTTGTGTTTAATTTCTTCTGGTGATCGAGGGTTAGTGTATTCGATGGAGTTTAGCCGCAATATGCGGCCACCCGACCCTGGCGGAGGGGAGTCTGTCTCCACGGATTTGTTAGAGGTCGTAGCCACCAGAGCTGCACATGATGCCGATAGGCGTTCTCTTCCCTTGCAGCAAAATTGTCTGCCTCCATCTCCTAGCGCTTTCGAGGAGATACATTCGATCGACATGGATCAATCGATTCCTTTAGGTCAGCGAAAAACAAAAATCACAAGACCGAAAAAACAAAAGAAGAATATCGGCGAACTGTCTGATACGTCTTCAACTTTTTCAGATAATGACACACCACGCCACAAAATTAACACACAACCCAAAACTGTCTCTCAAAATGATTCTCTGTTAAAGCCTCAAACTCCAGCTCAAACTTCATCGCTCACTGTACCAGTGGGTCGTCAAAATTACACGGACTTAGATAAATCCCCTTTCATTGTTCATGTCTCTCGTATTGAACCGACGCCTGTGTCGGGAACATCACTACATCCAGTGAAATTTGGTCTTTTTTTAATGAAAACATGCATTAAAAACATTAAACGGGATGGTGTGAAAAGTGTCGGCCGCAACCGAGTTTCAGTTGAATTTACAACGGCGGATGCTGCGAACTCCTTTATGACTAACGAACACCTACTAGCTGCCAATTATAAAGCTATGATTCCATCGTATAATGTCACGAGAATTGGAATTGTCAGGGAAATCCCAGTCGAGTGGTCTCCAGAGGAAATTCTGGAACATGCAAAGGTCCCTGATGGTTACGGACCGATAATTAAAATAAGACGCCTTAATTTTAAAACGATTGTAGACGGCAAACCAGTATGGAAACCATCTCAGACTGTAGTCTTGACCTTTGATGGTCAATCCCTTCCCCCTCGAATTTTTTGTGTCTACACCTCCCTACCCATTGAACAATATCAATTCCCCACTATTCAGTGTCATAATTGTTTAAGGTTTGGTCACACTAAACTGTTGTGTCGTTCTAAAGTTCGATGCCCCAGATGCGGTGATGATCATTCAGATAACGCTTGCTCGCGCAGCCCTCAAGATGCCATTTGCATATGGTGCACTGGTAACCATGTTGCCACCAGCAAACATTGCCCAGAACAAGAGAGACAGCGTAGGATCAAGGGACGCATGGCTGAAGACTCCATATCCTATGTTGAGGCTTCAAAAATGCTTCCACGCGTTGGAAAATCCTTTGCCGATGTAGCTAGATCCCCTAAACCATCCCCGCCAACTCAAACATCTTATAAAAAAACCGTTTTTTTAAAACCAAAATCTCATGCCCCATTATCTCCGGGTTATGACAGGCAAGCCCATCAAGCCATCTTAAATAGTTTCTCCATTTCTTCTTCTTCCAACGGATCCGCTCTTCAACCTGGAAATATTGTACCCACAATAGATTCCAGTGTCAGCTTTTTAGAGACTCTCATTGAATCTCTTATTTCTGTTTTAACTCCGCAAAATTTACCGTCCAACGTCGCAAACAAACTTGTTACTTTACATCAGCTTTTTACTAACCGAAATGGCCACAACAGCAACAGTGCTGCAGTGGAACCCTCGCAGCATCCGCCACAAAAAACCTGATTTTTTATTTTTATTGAATAAATGTCAACCTATTATATCTGCAATCACGGAGACATGGCTAAAACCGGGTTCTTTTTTTAGAGTCCCGGGATACTCGTGTCTGCGTGATGACAGGGATGATGGATGGGGCGGCGCCGCCCTATTCATCAAAAAATCCATCTCTTCATGCCAAGTGAACCTTCCTCCTCACAGCAACCTCTTTAATGCGGTGGCTGTGAGGACGAATGGCATCACCTTCATCTGTGTATATATTCCTCATCCCCATATCACTATAATACCTGAATTAAGAAATATTTTTAATTTTGTACCTTCTCCTTTTGTTGTTCTTGGAGATTTTAATTGTCACCATTTTGTATGGGGCTCTTCACATTGTGACACATTTGGTACTAAAATGTTGGACCTGATCGATGACTTCAATCTATGTATTTTAAACGATGGTTCCCCTACTCGTAGAGTATCGCCGATCCAACGTCTTAGCGCAGTCGATTTAACACTGTGTTCTGCCACTCTTGCATCCTTAATGACATGGAATATTGACTTCATTTCTTATGGCAGTGATCACTTTCCTATTCAGTTAACTATTCCCCTTAAATCCATGCCTGCAGTGAGCTTAGTGCCTCTTCTGAGGTACAGAATATGTGACGCTGTCTGGTCTGAGTTTTCTGCAGCTGTTGAAAGAAGGACCTCCTCACTTCCTATGATCACAGAAGATAACCTACTCTTTTGCTACAATGAATTTGTAGCATCTCTTATTTCTTCTGCCGATGAAACAATACCCCTTAAGAATATCGATCCTACAGCTATTTCATCTCCTCCGTGGTGGGACAAAGAATGTTCCCAGGCAATAAAACATAGAAATAACTCTGAAATACAGAGTTATTTCTCAATTATGTTAAAGATAGTGCGCCAGGCATGGATGGAATCCCTTATTCATTTATATGTAAATCTAGTCAAAATTCTCAGCTTTATTTTCTAGAACTTACTAATTTAATTTTTAATAAAGGGAATATTCCCGATTCATGGAAGTCCCAAATTATTATTCCTATACTTAAACCCAATAAAGATCCGAACAGTTCCTCTTCATATCGTCCAATTGCATTATCATCTGTGTTATCAAAGATCTGTGAACATTTGATAAAAAATCGGCTTACCTGGATTGTAGAAAATCAAAATCTTTTTGCTTCTAGTCAATTTGGCTTTCGAAAAGGGAGAAGTACTGCTGATAGTCTAGGGATCTTCACTACTGATATCCGTCTTGCTTTTAGCAGAGGGGAATCAGTCGTTGCTGTATTTCTCGACATATCAGCTGCATATGATAATGTTCTTCTACCGATTCTCAGAAAAAAACTTCTTCTTCTCAAAATTCCCCATAAAATAGTCAACTTCATATCGAACCTTCTCTCATCTAGATCGATCACTCTCCGTATTAATGGTGTACAGACACTCCCTAGGACTATATGGAAAGGGCTGCCCCAGGGTTCAGTGCTTAGTCCAATTTTATATAACCTTTATACCCACGATTTAGAAAAAAGTATCAACCCCCATTGCCGCATTCTTCAATATGCGGATGATATTCTTATATACGTTGCTAACAAGTCGATACTTCAGGCAGCTAAAAGCTTAAACTCAGCCTTGAAAGAATTGCATTTATGGCTATCCAACCACGGTCTGGATCTTTCTCCCTCCAAAAGTAACGCGGTTATTTTCACCAGGAAAAAAACAAACCCCGATGTTGTTATTTGCTATGATGATCATCCGATTTCAATTCAGAACCATGCCAAATTTCTTGGCGTAATTCTTGACTCTAAAATGAATGGTATTTTGCACTTAAATTACATTTCTGGAAAATGTGACAGAAATATTAACATTCTTCGTACTCTTTCTGGTGTATGGTGGGGAGCCCATCCATTTAACCTCAAATTGCTTTACAATGCATTAGTTCGTAGTCATATGGACTACTGTTCATTTATTCTTGAACCATGCAGCAAGAAAGCATTGTCTACACTTGAATTGATTCAAGCCAAATGTATGCGTTTGATTATTGGAGCGATGAAGTCATCGCCTAAAAATGCCCTCCAGGTAGAATGTGTAGAGCCCCCTTTAGCCTTGAGAAGGCAGTATTTAGCTGATAGATTTCTATTTCGCGCTGCTCAGTTATCAAATCATCCTATATTTCCCAAACTCCGCCTATTAGAAGAATACTCGCATGTTAAGAAATATTGGAGCTGTAAGTCTATAACTCCGCTTACCCTAAGCTTCAAGCTATTTGTTGCTATTGAATCCCCGATTACTCGATCGTCCCCCATCCCTCCATATAATTTTCCCTTTGCCTCCATTATTTTTAAACCAAAAATAGAATTTTTCATAGGAATTGACAAAGAATCGATCAACGCTGATAAAATATTCAATAAAGTCTCCTCTCAAAAGTGGCCTCTCTGGCAAAATATTTTTACTGATGCTTCCAAATTATCCAGAGATGGATGTGTTGGAGCAGCTTTCATTCATACGAACATCAATGTTTCCAGATCATGGAAGTGTCCTCCAGAGGCGTCGGTTTTTACTGGAGAATGTGTGGCTATACTTGGTGCTGTAACTTACATAAGGTCATCTAATCTTAAAAAAACTGTTATCCTTACCGACTCCCTCAGTTGCCTTAAGGCTTTACACCAAAACCCTTTCAAAAATAAACCCCATAATATTGTTCTCTCCATCAAACACTGTCTTGCCCAGTGCAATGCCGATGACATGGAAATTGTTTTGGCTTGGATTCCAAGCCATGTTGGCATTGAATCCAATGAACTGGTTGACGGTTTAGCCAAAAGAGCGATAGAGTCTGGTGAACTCACTTATTATTCAATTCAACCCTCTGATTTATTGTCTTTACCCAAACAAAGTCTATACAAGCACTGGTCAATTGAATGGATTCGATCCAGAAGATCGAAAGGTAAACATTTTGCTGCATTACAACCAGAAATTCCGACAAAACCGTGGTTTTCTAAATATAAAAAACTGTCTAAAAAGGAAACTTCCGTTATATGTAGAATGCGATTGGGGCATTGTTGTACCCCAATATTTCTAACTAAGATCCACATTGGAGATACTTCCCTCTGTGAATGTGGATTAGATGAGGGAAACCTTGACCACATATTTTTTTCTTGCTCTCTCAATAATAATCCACCATTATATAAACTACTCACAGATTCGAAAATTGCTCTTCCTGCCAACATGAATACCCTATTAACCCTCGATCAACCCAGAGTAGTAAATATTATTTCCAAATTTATTAGATGTAATGATATTCAACTGTAGTTACTATTATGTGTAAAATAGTTCTCCTCTTAAATTGTTTTTTTTTTGTTTAGTGAAGTACCTATTAATTTTGTTTGTATTTTACTCTTATTTGCTCAGTAGCATTTATGTTCTTTTTAAACTTTTTATTCTTGATTTATAATTAAATCTTTAGCAAAAGTGTTTGCGAGATTAAAAAAAAAATTTTTTTTTGGCATTCATTAAATTCACTCAATTATTTTCACCCATTATCTCATCAAACCGTCAATCAATAAAGTTTCAATGCCAAAAGTTTGTTTTGTGATAATTATGAAAGGACCAGAATAAATTACTTCAATTCAAGAATTCAAGAATCAAGAAGTGAAACTTGAAACTGGCAAATTGTCCACACTGGACAGAGCCCAAAAAACAAATATATATATAATTGAATATCAAGTTTTATGTATATCAGGTTTCACTTCATTCATCAATTTTCTTGCCCGCGCGAGAGGGTCAGGTGCGCCAGTAAACAGAAAGAACGCCGTACCTAAATACACGCCTGAACACTTGAAATCGATGGCTGAAAGCTATAAGTATTACTTAGATTTAGATCTCAGGTATTACTGTGTGATTTTAACCATATCTTAACGTTTGATAATGTCAGTAAATAGTGCATTGAGAAGTGTTGGTCCAAAGAAGCAGAAGAAAACCCGAGACGATGCTGAAGAAGTTGGTAATGTATCTTTAGAAATACAACCAACTGAAGAATCTAGACTAGTTTCCGTGCGCAGAAAAATAAACAGAGAATACAGTTTCTTTGTAGATTACAATGTCAGTTCACAAAAGCAAATACATGGTCAAAAAGTGGAGAAACAAAGAATTGTCCCAGAAACGGCTTCTGACTTAATTAACTCAGAGTTGGCCAATAATGAGAATCCTATTACTGAAAATATAATCACAACGGTAGAGTACAATGGTGCAGATTACTTTATAGATTCTAGAGAAATGTTTCGTGGAAACGATAATAAAATGAAATTATTCAATAAAATGAATGCACGGTTACGAAATGACAAATGTTTCAGGTTTGTATCCATATTGTTAGCTATTTTAAACAACCTAATTAAAATGCAGTGTGTTTCAAGTATTAATGTTCGATAATTTGACTTTTAGTGACATTTACATTTGAAGCATTGTAATCATTGCTTGATGATTGTCAGCCTCAGTGGCCCAGTGGCGCGACACTTCGGCGATCGCTCTCCGAACTTAAGCAACGCTGGGTCCGGTCTGGTCTTGGATGGGTGACCATTCGACCGTTGAGAGAGGCTGGCCGTGGTTCGGATTCCACGTTAAGGTTTAGGTCCCCTTCCTTACTTACTAGGTGGTAGGGTTTATCCCGCCCGGGTTGGCACCATCGCATTGGATGTACGATGGTCGAAGCGGCAATGAAAATTGTCCGTGTTTTCCATCCAGTTCAATGTAGCCGTGCAATATAAGGAAGGTCCTGGCATGGCACCTAGTTCCCATGTGGTGTGTTGGGCTAATACCATGACAGAACTTGTGGTATTAGCCATCCATGTCCAGTCACATAAAAAAAAACAGATTTTGAAAATACTCTGAAAAAGTTTTTGGTCGTAACTTTCGGGATGCACACAAAAAAAAATACAAGCTAAATCAAGTTCATCAAATTACAAGTCTGCTTATACTTAAGTAAATAAAACAGAATGAATTAAATCAAATCATCGGGCCGCGCCGTGCTGCGAATGTTCTAGAACAATTGCAGTCTACATATAATAGAACACAAATCTAGCAGACGTGCACAATGTCATTGACCTGTTAAGGGTTTAACGGATGACAGATTTTATTCAAAAGCAAAATTAAACCATACATTTTCTTACCCATATCATGATATGCTTGAAAAGTTATTAGTTGGGTTCTGCGTTTATGGTTCTACCTACTTATTACCTGGCTCAAAATCACCAAGGTGGCAAATTTGCTTAAAGGAAGATAATGAAGAGATAAAACTTGATGACATTGCACTAATAATCACTAGACATTATTAAAAATCGTTTTTACAAAGTCATTCCGTGAACACGAAATCATTTTCGGGAACGGAACATAAACTTCATAAAACCAAAGAACTTTTAAAGCTTTAGAACTCAATTTAATCGTTTTTCTTAATATTAATTTTAAAAAGAATTACACATTTTGTGTTTAATTTGAAAAAGAGAGTATAAGAATTCCTTTCGTATTTTTTTATTGAATATTTAAAAACGTTCCCAAAATGACGTTTTCTGTCGCTCTGTCTCCTTAAAATCGCTATATATAAAAAACAAATAATGTTTATGCATGCTCCTTTTAAACATTGCAGAAATATAAGTTAAGCGAGAATCTAAGCAACATTTTAATACCATAGCGTCTAACTATTTTCATAAAAAAATCAAACTGCAAATTTGCCACCTTGGTGATTTTGAGCCTCCTATTATTAAAAAAACACACATCAAGCATTTATTAATTTTATAGAACTAGAGATGCATGGCTAACACCACACCTAACACAAAACACTGGAACTAGGTGTCATGTCAGGACCTTCCTTATATAGGTGTTTCGGGATGGGTGTCAGACACTTTTGAAACAGAAAGTAGGTACTCAATATTAGAAGAAAAACATCCTTATCACTCAAATCAAAATTCCAATGTTTTTTTTCGTGGTCGACATAAAAATGAGTCACGTGACTTCAACAAAATGTATGAGGACAAAAAAAAAACATCGGAATTTCGATAAGGATTATTTTCTTGTCATATTGAGGACTTTCTATTCCCGAAGTTTTTGATACCTATCCCGAAACACCCTATATAGCATGGCTACATTGAACTGAATGGAAAACATGGACAATTAGATTACGGCTTTGAATCTTTTATTAAATGTGATGGTACTAACCTGGACAGGATTAAGCCTAACACCTAGTATGTAAGGAAAGGACCTATAGATTTGATCGATCGGTCACCCATCCAGAGCACGACCGTGCATAGTGTTGCTTAACCTTGTTGATCCAACACTTAAGCGAAGCACCACTTGGCTACTGAGACATGCACTTGTTTTAAATTTTTTTTATATTTTTTTCAGTGACTGGGTGGATGAAAACGGAGCCTTCACTTTTAATTTAACATTATTGTCTCCAAAACAAAGATTGGAGTCCATGCTACGAAACCACATACCTCAAGTGGCTTACAGTCCACCATACATGATTAGCGATAACTCTTCACCGAAACAGAAAAACAACAGTGAAATAGCTTTGTTAGACATTGAATTGAGTTCTTTCAGGTTTAAACATCATGCTCTATTTTCATTAGAACACATACTTTCTGAGTATCTTAAGGACAGTTATTTGGAGTACACAAATCGAAATTCAAATAATATTTTACAAGAGATTGATGATGAAATTAAAATTAATAGAAGCGCTAGAGAAAAAGTTAAGAATGAATTATTAAAACTTCACAGAAGTAAACAAGAAGCTCACCTGGACGCGACAGTAGCAAAATACAATAACAGAATAGAAGAGCTTAAGCAAAACTTTTACAGTGAATGTAAAAACAATGACGAGATTATTAAAAGAATAATTTCAATTTGGGATGATATCGGGACGGTTAGAAAAAAAATGTTGACAGTGAATACCCCATTGGTTCTAGAAGTTTATAAGGAAAATATAAGCCAAGAAGAGTTAACAGAGATGTGGAATGAAAAATATAATTTAGAATTTATGGATGCGATACACAATACAGAATTAATATATGCGAAACAATGCTTGGAATACAAAACATATAAATATAATAAGGAAATGAGAAAAAACAGTGGACACAGCAAATTATCAAAGCCAAGATTAAACTTTGATGAAGATAAAACAAAACTACAAATTGAACAGACCTTAAATATCCTGCTTCCAAAAAATCCTAAAATTACCTTTAACTTAAAATTAGAAGACGGTATAGTAACCAAAAAGGTATCCGATCCTCTTGAAGTAGAAAGACGTGATAGAATGGATGGTATGTTCTATTACTTAAGAGTTTATGTTGACGAAAAAATTGTATGTCAATCGAAACATTTTACCTTAAGTAAAGACTTTTCTACTAATTTGACAGAAAGTTTATCAGTTCAAATTTTACCATTTAACAAAATACTTGCTATTAACCTGTACGAAAATGATTTATTCTTATCTAAAATTGAATTAAATATAAAACATATGGACAAACTCTTGATAGAGCAGAACACATTTCAAGTTAGAGAAAAGAAAGAAATTCATAATTACTGTTCAGGATCTGGAAACACATTGCAGCACATTTGCAAATCCTTGGATATGGATCTGAACAGCACTGACATTATAAAAAACAAATTGTATACAAAGGGTCAGTTGAAAATAATAATGGGTTGGTCCAATCATGATGAAAGCAGGCAGGGAGTTAACAGATATTTTGAAACGTTAAGCCAGCTCAACAATTGTCTAAGTATGTCCAAAGAACTTGATTTTACTATATTAAATGAAATGATTGCTAAAGTCTCAGACAGCCAGGAAGAATTAAATGCAAATTTAAAAAAGCTCACTGAATTAAAATTGATGGTTAGAGAAAATGGTTCCATCAACGATTGTAATATTATTATACATGAATCAGATATAGACCAGAATAGTTCTCGCCTTAAATTGCTAAGATACAGAGATATCGGAAAGTTTCAAAATTTGAAAAATACAATCATACCCCTATATTCCAGTCAAATTTCAACAGATCAAATCTCTTGCTTAAACGAAAAGTCAGAGTTTGATAAATACTATCTTCCTGACGAACAGCAAGCTTTGACAATGGAACCAGTGGACCTGCACAGATATCTTGGTGCAAAATATATTGAAATTTTAAATCTACATATCTCAAATAAAATTCATGAAAGTTTGTTGCAACCTACTTATGAGAAAGTGGTTACTGATATCCAATGCTGGAATTTAAGGTACGGAATAATTGTTATTCATTCATAAATTTGTTTACTAAATTGAATCATTCACAATCAATATATTTAATTTTCAGGACGATTGTCAGCAGTGGCCAAAGACCTGAAATAAGTCCAAAAGTGCCGAAATTCAGAAATCACAATTTAATGGAGCAAGAATTGCGAATGTGCTTGTACCGAGCATTCTGCCTTCCTGATAGAATTAAAACAGAAACTTCTAATGAATTTCAAGAGGAGGAAGAAGGTAGAAATTATTTAATTTAAAAATTTCATCTAAACAAAGTTTGGACTCCTCTTTGTAAATAGTAATAATAGTTTTAAAAATTAGAAACTCTGTAAACTTAAAAACTTTGCTCTCTATTAGTTGAATTGTGTGATTTTTCATTTCAGGATTTAGAGTGAAACAACTAAGACCATTTGTTAGAATCAGCTACAAAGGAGACAGAGGACAAACAACAACTGCCATAGGATGCAATCCAACATGGAATCAGACTTTACACTTGAGTACTGGGTTCGTTTTCGGCAGTAGTTCTAATAGGAGTTTCTAAAATTATCAATGAAAAAACAAGGTTGTTTACTCGCATAGTGTTTCACAGGAAGATAGCCATGCTGTATGATAAAGAAAAATCTTAAAATCGAAAATAGTATAGTGCCATCAAGCTACAGCGGCCATTAACTTAGCGCCACGCTACACTATATATGGGCTACTCGTCATACAAATTTAGACACTTATTCAAGTATTTATTGTAATGTGTGGACCATACCTCCATTAACACCCTTCTATGGGCGCATGTATAATGTGTGTTTGATCACGCCACCTCTCCGCACCCGCTCTTCACTCCATACCATGTTTTTTAGAAGAGGCCGCGACACTGCAAACGCGGTCTATTTCTATATAAATTGAAAATGACTATTTCTATAGCATGATGGATTTTTCCACCAATAATGCCCGCTGAAATAAAAACATTTTGATTTGATTTCAATGTGAATGAAAATACTCTGAAAATCCTAGTTTCAAGAATACAGTGCGTTCAGTCTTCAAGGTGTTTGTGAACTGCTTGCTGTGTTTTGTTAGTTATAAAACTTTGTCTGTAAAAAAAAATAGAGAATGGAGGACTTTCTACCTGAAGTTTAATCTCGCCGACTCATTATTCCCTTTGCAAATTTCCATTCGCCTGAACCAGCTTTAAAAATATTCATTCCAATCTTCCTCCGACATGTCACAAATGGCTGTTTCGTAGACATCCACATTTTTCTAGCATTGATGTCGCGAGAACCACCATTTTTTGCCATGTTCTGACGTCTTCGTAATTTTGTTGGATACTGGTTACCTGGAAACACCCGTACCGACAAACACTTCTTGCTTTCTGGATCATATTGATGTGACCCTGTTTCTACCAGTTATTATTTCAGAAACAAGCCCCGATGATACATTTTCGAAATTTAGTCGCATTTCTCTGCATCAATCCCCACATGCTTGTTTTTCCATTTCGGAGAGCTCTCGAGGTATCCAACAACAGCAAAGTTTCCTCACGCCAAGATGTTCTTGTAAGATGGTACGAATAGTAACCTAACGAATGCCTAAAATTTTCTCTACATCCTTTGTGACTCATGGGTCTTCTCGCACCAGCATTTCAATGGTCCATACCTGCAGTTGATGCTCGGTGGGCGTCCTCTTATGTTGTCATCTCCAAGGCTAGTTCTGCCCTTAAATAAAAAGGAATTCTTTTTCATCTTAGGTTCTGCCCCTTTGAATTTGTTAAACCATCTAAAAATCGTCGACCGAGGAACAGATTCGCCTGATTTTAAATGTTCAGACAAAACAAATTAGTAGAAAGTTAGTTAAAAGTAGATCATAGCACACAAATGTTCTCTCTTGAACGCCATCATCATCGCCATCGAAAATGCGGGAGGCATAATTGAACAATATAAAAAATGTTTTTTTTTTATTACTGTAAATTTAGTTTCACATTCGATATTCAAAATATTTTCTACTCAAAAACATAGGATATAGATGCATCCCATTTTTGAATTTTGCATCTCAAAATTTATATAGTGACCCATATGTACGAATTGACATTATCATATACTTTGAATAATATATATAGTATTTTATACTGAAATATGCAACACATTTTTATACTTTATACTTCGGAATTCAGCTGAATAATTATTACGACTTGTCATTTAAAGTGATAATATCGTGTGGCCCATAGTGTAGGCGTTAAAACGCCTGTGGTCACTTGCGTCAAAGACAGTAGGCTCCACTATTTCTGTCTTAACCGACAATTATTTGTACTTTTAGTTGTGAATGTGACTAAATCCATGGTTCGGAACCCATGCAAAATACTACTAGGGGTTATGGCTAAGCCTTCGCAGGTTCTCACCATCACATTGAATTGGCAATGAAAAATTGTCCCTAATTTCCATTCGGACAAGATATGTTGGATAAGCCTCTATTTAGGTTTGCAATAATTTAAACTCCTGCAAATCTTTCATGAGGAACACTTGCAGAGTAAGTTTACTTACTGGACAAGTTGTGCTATAATTGGGTCAGAGAACATTGTCAAATTTAATAAGATATTGTGTCTTGAACCAAGTATGTGATCGTTTTATATATTTTTTTTAATTATTTAAAATTGTATTAGTCGATCCATTTTTACATATATTTACTTTTATACATTATTAAGAAAATCCTTATGAATCAAATCAAAATTCTTATGTTCTATTGCACAAAACGGTCCCGTGACTTTAAAAATGGGGATACTAAAAAAATGTAATCTCTTAATAATCAGTACTTCAGATTCCTTAAGATTTTTTTTTGCCTATACCGGAACACCTATTCATGCTTCGGTATGATTTTAAACATTGCACATTCCGTTTATAGCTACAGCAAAGCCTATTTGAAGGATACAATGCAGTGTCAAGCCTGAGATTTTTTTACCCACAAAAAAAAACGAGGCGAGGTTGTCATATTGACAAGCAGCATGGCTTGAAACAGGTTCAGAATAAATAGGACTCAGGTTTAAAGCTTCCTCAATGGTTTCAAGTGTCTTTTGTTTTTTTTTTCTCTCATTAGTCAGTGGCCCTGATGCTTGATCTAGACAACCTAAATAATGTGCCCCGAATTCAACAGGTCTGCTGAGCCGTCTGTGCTAAACATTAATTTATACGACGAGGTAAAAGAAGATGTTCTGGATGATTACGACTCGGAAGAACCCCATCCAAACAGAGTGTATTATAGGCTAAATCACAGATGGTTGGGTTCCTTGCAGATACCTCTCTCATCAGTGCAGCATTTTTCAAAGGTATAGGTTGTGCATCGTCTTAAGGTCCTTGCTTGCGGTGACGCTTCGTTCGGGTCCCCTCTTTCCCTAAAACATGGTTGAAAGAGGCGATCGCTGGACCCGGAGTGATGCTCGTGAACGGGCGCCGTTTGTGGGGACTGGCCTGCTCCAATTGGGAACATGTCAGATGGCGGGTATAGTCTTTGCAAAAATAATAATATTTGTCAGGAACTGTTGTGCATGGCATGAATTGTTCATTTTGTGAATTAATTTTAATTTATTTGCTTTTACCTGTGTTTTTCTTATATCATAAATGGTAAATACTTACTGTTAATGATAGAAAAAAATAAAGTTATTGATACAAAACGCTTTTGTCAACTTGGACTAAGAGGATGTTAAAAAAATTGCCAGTTCTTCTTCGCTGGGATTGCTGAACTAGCTAATGATAAAATATGACAAATCCGCGCGAATGCATAGATTTAAATTTCGAAGGTTTTTTTATTGAAAATCTAATGGTAAAATGCAAAAGGCGTCATCTAGTTGCAGTCTTGTAACCATTAAGAATAGCTCTCGGAACAGCAAAAATAGGCGGGGCATGAACCCACCATGAAGTTTGTCCCCTGCTTCCCCTCGCACATGTGACACTGCGTTTCCTAGTAATATGAGTTAACAACATCTCCTGTCTACCTCTCTCTTTCCGTGGTACTGCCTATGGATGATGAATAAACAATAATAGCTAAAAAGGTATAATGGCCGATATTGTATGATTTTAGTATTTTCAGATGCAAGGTGCCTTCAAAATTATCACTCCTCCAGTAATATTGGGCTATCAGAGTTCAACGGACACAAAGACCAACAATAATTTGTTGCATTCATTGTATTACCCAATATTACCGATGCAAAAAGATGCTGCCTACATAACGCTTAGCGTTTCAGTTCTACCTCAAAACTCCAGACATTTTAATGGAAGCCTATCATACTTATACAGCCAGGACGTAGAGTTTTTGTTTAGACACTTGACAGATTTTTTGAGTAATTATTCAAAAGAGTTCCCAAGGAGAGTAGTTTCACTTGCATATTTCGGGACGGGCGGCCGCCAAAAATGTGTGACCCAATTTTTGCAAGCATTGCCCCTGCCGGACATTGAGCTTCTACAAAAAGACCTAAGAGTGTTTCCGAGAAGAGAATCTGCGATGTCGAAAAGTTCATCTTCGAGTCAGGCGAGGAGCGGTGACGGGAAGAGAAGTGGACCGGATGAAAGAGGAGATTCAGCCAATACGCCCAGATCCAGTGATTTGTGGACTGCAGAGAGGGATGCTTTCGAAATGAGATCATTGAAGAAAGAGGGCAATCAGTTGGATCGTGTAATCCACACGTGTGCAAGATATGTTTCATTTATACCACTTTATGAAACCAGTGGTTATGCAGTTACGTTAATGGGATGGGTGAGTATATGGCTCGATTCTTAATAAAGTTTTATGTAGCATTTTGACGTCAATCTCAAAAACATATAATGCATACACACCTATAGGCACACCCGTTCACGATTGGTATGCGGGCATTCAGGTAGGACCTAAGCAGTGCTAAATTTTTTTTTTTTTTGTGTTGTATCTGCTTCATGGCAATCTGTTTAGGAAACAATAAGCCACTTCTTTATTTGATGTTTCTCTGTTTTGGTTGTCTTCTCCGAGAGTTTCTTTTTATTGGAATGATCCAACAGACTCTCTTTTTGGCTTAGGAGAATCTATTACTCAGACTACAGATGTCGTTTCGTTTCAATCTAGTATGATGAAGGCCACCCTCTCCGCTCAATGCCACTGCGAGTTCGTTTACATGGTGTGATAGCTTCCTTTGGTATTTAACACTGTGTTGGGCTATTTCTTGTTTGACTGTCTTTATGTTAAAGTCAAGATATATATATTAGTTGCTTATGCATTGTGGGATATGATACATCGTTCTTAATGTCTTGCTCTGAAATCGTTCGAGTATTTCGATGTTGCTATTGCTAGCTGAGCCCCATAGCTGTATGCCATAGGTCCATATTGGTTTCAGAATCGTTTTATATACCATCATTTTGCTGTTGTCATTTAGTTTGGAGTTGCGTCCGATTAGCCAGTTTAGGCTGCAAAGTTTTATATCGAGCTGCTTTCTCTTAGTCCAGATATGCTTCTGCCATGTCAGTCTTCTGTCGAGGTGAATTCCTAGGTATTGAGCATGATCTTCTTGGGGAATTTCCTCGTTGTTCAACCTTACTGGAGGGCAAGTTTCTTTTCTGAGAGTAAATGTTACATGTGTAGATTTGCTCTGGTTTGCGTTAAATCTCCACTGTTTTAGCCACTTCTCTACTTGATTTAGGTGTTTTTGTAGTGACAGCGAAGCAGTTCTAGGGTCCACGTGTGCTGAGAGTAAGGCGGTATCGTCAGCATACGTTGCAGTCGTCGTGTTGTCACTCGTCGGGAGATCTGCAGTGTAAATGAGGTACAGTACTGGTCCTAGTATGCTGCCCTGCGGGACCCCAGATCCGATTTCGTGTAGGGCTGAGCGTTCGTTTTTGTACTTAACCTGGTAACTTCTTTTATCAAGGTACGATTGAAGTGTTGGTAGATAGGAGTGTGGGAGCACCTTTTTTAATTTATACAGTAGACCTTCGTGCCAGACCTTATCGAATGCTTGGCTAATATCTAAAAAGACAGCGGAACAGTACGATCTATTTTCTAGGCATCTGCTGATAACATCAACAATGCGGTGTACTTGTTCGACTGTCCCGTGTTTCTCTCGAAATCCAAATTGGTGGTTCGGTAGTATGTTGATTAGATGATCCTTCATTCTATTGAGCAATATTTTTTCAAACAATTTTCCAGCAACTGGCAATAAGCTAATAAGCTAATAGGTAATAGGTAGATGTCTCATGTGGGGGCTTACCAGGTTTAGGTACCATCACCACTTCGGCTATTTTCCATTGACCAGGGAAATGTCCTAATCTCATGCACGCATTGAATATGTTGACCAGTCTCATACATCCTTTGTGGGGGAGATGTTTTAGTAATGTTGCATCAATGAGGTCATCATATCCAGGTGATTTACCATCTTGTAGATTTCTTATCTCTCTGGTAACTTCTTTAGGACTTGTGTTTTTCAGAGGAAGACTCATTTGTGTTGCTGATTCAAGGTATTCCTTTATCTCTGCAGTATGCTCTTTGTTATTCTCGGGGTGCGGTTGGAAGACTCCACTGAGGTGTTCTGAAAAAGTGTCCGCTTTCTCCTGGTCAGATCTGGCCCATCCACCAGTATTCTTTTTGATAGGTGGTATCTGGGTCTTCGGGCCGTTCAGGTTTTTAGTTGCTTTCCACAGTGAGTAGTTTGTATCCAGCGTCGGAGTTAGGCTTGAGAGAACTGTTTGGAAATTATTGTTGTTGAAAGTTTTTATAAGTTTTTTCAGTTCCTCCGAGTAGCGATTAAATATAGTTTTGTCAGTCGGGTATCGAGTAGCGTGCCAAATTCTTCTTAGTCTGCGACGTTCTTGTATTTTCTTCTTGATGTCTTTTGGATATGTATTTTGTTTGGGGGGATGTCCTTTATGTTTAGCTGTGGCGATATTAGCAGCTCTGTGGATGATTTTGTTGAGTTCCTCAACTGCATTTTCCAACTCTTCCACATTACTAAGTCTAGTATTCAGTTTCGTTTCTGTAGCTATCAAATTTTGGTACAGTTCCCAGTTTGTGTTTCTAAGGTTATATATTCTGGAAGGGGGTTCAACCAGTAAAATGTTTGTATTAATGTTCAGGATAACCGGGGTGTGATCTGAGGTTAGGTCTGTACATGATTCCACCTTTATATAATTACTGTCTACATTTCTACTGATGAAGAAATCCAGCAAGTCAGGGATCTTATGTCTATCTGTCGGCCAGTAGGTAGGTTCCTTACTAGTGATGCATTTCAGTTTCCTCTAGGGTTGATAAGTCTAGAGCCCCAATGCAGATGTTTTGAATTCCAATCCCCACCACTGATGAATCTTGCACCTAATGAAGAAAAGTAGTCGGTGTAATCTTTAGCAGTGATTGTGTGTCTAGGAGGACAATAAATGGCTGATAATACTGTTTCGATTTTATTGTCTACTAGCGGCCCGCTCCGGCTTCGCACGGGTATGAAATGTATCTGAATGGCTCCCGCCGCCCCGTCCGGCCGGTACCGCCGCAAACGCTACGTCCCGCAATTTTTAAATCTGTAATATCTTCGAAAATATTTATTTAAATCATATGCTGTAATGGGCCATATAGATCTATATTAAATCAACAATGTATTAAGATATTTAATTGGATAAGGATTAATGCTGTATTGGTTAAAATCGCTTCGAAAATTAGTTATAATTTGTCGTAAAAAGTAAATGACAATAAAATGTTATTGTGGGATATCCATAAGAGATAGAAATATACCATCGCGGAGTTTACTGTAGACCTTTTCAATGTGTACAATACTTAGTACATTATTTTGATAAATCTCGTAGGGTTCAGCCTGCGTTTGCAATGTAAGCGGAAAAAAAATATTTTTTTACGACATCACATTGGAAACCTCAAAAATAACAGTACTCCTCCACTATTTAAAGCATGTTATTATACATATAAGCCTTCCTCTTCAATCACTCTATCTATTAAAAAAAACCGCATCAAAATCCGTTGCTTAGTTTTAAAGATTTAAGCATACATGGGGATATAGGGACAGAGAAAGCGACTTTGTTTTATACTATGTAGTGATGATTTTTATTGATGTAGCTTGGATTTTTTCTGTTCTGTATTCTTCTATGGGATAATGTTTAATGTTGCTTCTAACAATTACTGCTGTTCCCCCGTGGCTGTTTCCAGAAGGATGATTGGTTGTGTACATTGTATAGTTTTGGAAAACGATGTGTGACTTGGCTGTGAACCTTGTTTCTGATATAAGTGCTGTGTCAATCATTTCTGTTTGCAGGAAAGTTTTAAATTCTTGACTACGTTCGGTCAAGCCGTTGGCGTTCCAAGTTACTACTCGGAGATTGGGTGTCATTTTTTCACAAGGCTATTGACTAACTGGACCATTCGGTCTAGCATTTTGTCCATCATCTTGTCCATCATGGTTAGCATTGTCTGCTGTAATTTTTCTAGCATTGTTTCCATTATATCTGACATATCATTCAGATCGGTCTTTCTTTCCTTGGACTGAGAAGTCGGTCTTGATGATGTTGCTTCAGCATATGTTTTATTCTGGTTGTAATAGTGGTGAGGTGCGTGAGCAGGACGGTTAGGTTTGGTCTCTAAGTTCTGGACAGCTTGTTTTTCATTAGGTTTTGGTGCAACCTTTTGTATTTTTTCTTTGTACTGCTTGTAGATTTTGCATCCTTTGTAGCTGGCTGGGTGTTTATCTTGGCAATTTGCACAAGTGGCATCAGTGTCTGGTCTTTTTATACATATCGTGGTAGAATGGTCATCGCCACATTTGACGCATCGGAATGGTCTATAGCATTGGTTCTTTGAGTGGCCAAATCTCTGGCACCTCTTGCATTGCAGGATTTCCTTTTTTTTGTAAGGAGCTTCGAATGTGACCTTCATGTTATTAAGGTATTTTACATTAAATATGTCTTTGTTGTTATGTTTTGGTTCTAGGTCCACATAGAAGATAGGTAAAGGATCTTTTGTGACTCGATGTCGTGAATTTACCACTTGTCTGACGTCATGACCGATTTCCGCCAGTTCTGTTGCTATTTGTGAAGTGTCTTCCGATGAGTGTAGTCCACGCAGCACTACTCTGTATGCTCTTTCACTTTTTAGCTGGTATGTGTAATGGGAGATATTTTTGGTTATAAAGTTATCTCTGATAGTCTTATATGTTTGTATGTCTGTAGGCATAATTTTAATTATGTGACCTGATCGGAGCGTTGTCATTGTGTATAAATTATTTTTTACAAACATATTCAGAGTTTCTTTTAATGATGCTATGTTGAGGACTCCTGTCACAAATATTGGTTCTGGCTTTGGCACATATTCCCTCTTTGCCTTATTTGTTTCTTCTGTTTGTTCATCTTCTAGGATTTCAAAACTGTTATGTGTTGGTATCGCGAAAGTGGATGCATTCTTTGATTTCTTGTTGTTGTCCGTATGAATTGGACTTGTTTCTTTTCTTTTCTTTCGCTTGGCTGGAATTGAATCTCTTTGCCATTCGTCTTTATCTATGTTTTCTAGATGGCTGGGATTTATCGGTCTCTTTGTCTCCATCTCCTTCCCTTCTTGCTCTATCATTTGCTGGTTGTTGTTGTTCACAGGGTCCTGTTGCTTTGTCGGAAGTGACGGCGTTGAGTTGCTTCTTTGCCTTGTAAACATACACTTGTGGAAGGACTGCTGTATCAGCTTATTTGAGTTTGATGGGATTTTTGGAATTGGTTTAGTTTGGGGGTCAGAAATTGTTTCGGTCGTGTTGTTACCAGTAGTTGGGCTTTGCTGGCCTTCACATGTCTTTGGTGGCGTTCTCAGTAATGACCTTCTCTTGGCAAAAGGGTTAGTGTTTTTATCACTTTGCGAAAAATTGCCCCCCCCAGAATACGAGGAGCAGCCCGAATCTGGCTCAGCTCTATTGCCGCTAGATAACTGCAATCTAGCTGAGCCGGACTCGGAGAGGGATTCTCCAGCACCGTCAGTGCTGGTACCCTCCTGGGGTATATCTTGATAATTTTATGTATTTAATGGATACGACATTACCGTTATCTCATTAATTTGAGTTTCAGCGACATCTACATTTTAAGCATTGTAATCAGATTATTTTCAAAATCTGATTACAATGCTTAAAATGTAGATGTCGCTGAAACTCAAATTAATGGGGTATATCTTGTTTATTTCTCGCGTCCATGTTTTATTTGTGCGTCACAGTTATCGGGTGTGACTCCCTAGCCTTTGGTGAACCAACACCTTCCTACAAGGCAGCAGGTTGGTTTTATATCGGAGTACCTTCTCCTAGACTGACTGCCACCCAAGGCTATCAAGGTCAAGTCTCCCCGGGTCCGAGCTTTGTTTTAAGTGGCGGCTCATACTCGCCACTATCGTCCTTCCTTCATCAGGTTTAGTGCCTTTTTATAGAAGCTTCCCAGCCATGAGAGCCTCAGCACCCCTCGAGATAGACCGCCAATTGTCCGGGGCTGCGAGTGCAGCTAACCCCCGGTGAGGGCCAGCTGCCAAAGCAGCTAGCCCCCACTGAGGGCCGTTCCACTATCCGCAACCTGTGGACCCGTTCGGTGGCAGATGGCATTGCCCCTGGGAATTTTCACCCAGAACCGCTAAATAATGACATGAAAGTTGTGCTAGGGTTGTTTTGCCACTAATCTGCCGAATCACGAGTACACATTATTGTTTTATTGAACGATACACAGTCAACTGGCAACTGAAAGCCCATCACTATTACGATTCAGCTTCAAATGAATACGCTCATGCAACTCTTGGAAAATTTTACATTGCACTTTGAGTTTGTGTCACTGGGGATCGAGCCTGAAGATACATTTATCCCCAGTCATTAGTTTGCATGTAGCAAAGTGTGTCACGGTTAATATCATTTTGTATTTCTCTCACATTTGAATAGAAGTCATTTCTTTCCAAACACAAATTATTTGCGTACATCTAGTGAGAGGCGACTAAGGGCATGTCATTAATGGTTCGGATTCCACATAAATATGTGGGTTTCCTTCCTTACTTATTAGGTGGTAGGGTCAATCTAGCCCCGATTGGTGGCATCGCAATGAATTAACGATAGTCAAAGTGCTTTAAAATGGCCCATGGTTGGAAAGTTCATTGCAGTTATGCAATATAGGGAGGTCTTGGTATGGCGCCTAGTTCCCATGAGGTCTGTTGGCCTAATATCATGACAGTAGATGTGGTATTAGCCATACATTAAGGATTTTAAAGCAAAAGTTAAAAGCATATGATAATTGATGACAATTCGATTTTGAAGTGGTGACAAAAAAAAATGAAGTTCTGATAGAAATACGATTCGGCAGTCTGGATGTGTGTGACAACAGCCTACTGTTACATTACAGGAATTGCTCAAAATCCTACACGGCTCTGCCCTCGACCACACTATCCTGCTCGCCAGCTACTTTCTGTATCTCGGTGTCAAATGCTGGATCGTCTGTGGCATGGGGCTGCCTCGCGGACTCAGCAGCTACGTGCTTGTGAAGTATGATCTCAAAACTGAGCAAGCACTGCTCACGACGGACAACATCAACGGAAAGTCCAGAAGTTTTCATGCCTTAAGACAGGACACTCTGGTGCCTTTTATTTATGATGCAGTAAATGGAATAAAATATGACCTGAGGGATGCCTGTTGCCCTCTGAAGACAGTCCATTATGTTTATAATGATGAGAATGTAAGTATTAATAAAAGTTTTTCCATTACCAATTGACTGGCCCAGTGGCGCAATGCCGAGGCGTTCGATAATCTATGTAAAGTAACCATGGGCGCAGTTGCTTTCTAGGTTGGTTACCATTTCGGTCATGGAATCCATGTAAAACTGTAAGTCCTCTCTTACACGGTGGTAGGGTTAATCCCACCCAAGTTGGTGTGTGTTTTCCATTCAGATCATGTAGCCGTGAAATATAAAGGTATGTCTGGGCAGGGCACCTAGTTTCCATGTGTTGTGGTGAGCTAATATCGTGACAATGTGGTATTTGCCACCCGTGTCCAGTTGCATAAAAAAAAGAGATTGCTCACTGATTGTGGCTTTTTAAATGTTTTACTTTTTTTTAGATATGGATTAATGTGCAGCTTGCGGAAACATGTGAATTGGTGCGCTTGGACTTCTCAAATACTTCAGATTGGCAGCCCGTGAGACAAATTTCGACATATTTTTCAATTGGTTGATTAACTCCTGAATGAACAATTACTTGTCCTCATATATTACTTGTCTCATTATATACATATATATAATCATTCAGTCACAGCCAGTTTTCTCTAGAAATACGGCCAATTTAAACTTCGCAAAATATCTCATTAATATAATAATAATCATATTATTCTGAATATTTTAATTGAAAGAAATTTTGAAAAGTATTTGGAAAATATTAAAGGGGGTGAATTGACTTCTCTATAATGACCATCTGTATACATTGGACTCCAGTCAGAAGTGCCAAGAAGAATGGTCTCCCCAGTGTCTGAGAAAATATTAATATAAAAAAGATAGTATTTTCGAAACTTTGCAAGAATGAACTCTCCCCAGTGTCTGAGAAAATATTAATAAAAAAAAGATAGTATTTTCGAAACTTTGCAAGAATGAACTCTCCCCAGTGTCTGAGAAAATATTATTATAAAAAAGATAGTATTTTCGAAACTTTGCAAGAATGAACTCTCCCCAGTGTCTGAGAAAATATTAATATAAAAAAGATAGTATTTTCGAAACTTTGCAAGAATGAACTCTCCCCAGTGTCTGAGAAAATATTAATATAAAAAAGATAGTATTTTCGAAACTTTGCAAGAATGAACTTCCCGGGATGGATCAATGGAACAATATTGAATTTGTTTCTGCGCAGCCGCTGGCACTGAGGAGGGTAGGACTCGGACCATCCCAGCAAATATAACTAACACTGGACCTTTTTTTCCAGGTTTTTAATAAGACTATTAGCCTTTCAAAGTTGCCACTGACATCGGAGCAAGGGTTGTACTCAGACTGCATAAACGTAGATTCTTTAAATCAGAGAATTGAAAATAAAATAAAAATCAAGGTGCAGAAATGGAGATCTCACAGAAGAACAATTTGGAATAGGTAAACGTCAAAAATTACTCACTTCACGCATTGGAAAGTTCCTCCCCACTAATTTGCATATATTCCCCGCTGCCAATGCTGACTGGAGGCATAGTTATAGCCGATCTCATTTGCTTGTTTTGTTGATATATTTTAACCATTCTTTAAAGAGTACGTGTGTCATTTGATGTTCCACATCAACATTTAAGACAAATCTCAATTCACATGTTTTTTAAGGAATCATTAAACGAAGAGTAAAATGAACGGTTTTGATACCGCTATTACTGCTGTTTTGATTGAAAAGTAATTGCATGTCTGTCTTTGTACTAAGGAAAAAGATGATATTGTGTGTATTCCAGATATTGCAGTTCCGTCCTCAGAGACTCACTTTCACATTGGGAATATTGGAACTTTAACGCAAATACACCCAAACCAGGACCGAACAACCGTTTGAAACAACTAATGTCAACATACAAAGTAAGTTACTACAGTTAAATTAATACCGAACAACTGAATTGAACAACATGACCAATAAATTGGACAAATGTGTTTGATGTTGTGATAACAATGATGTAATGATAATTATCAAAGGCTTAAGAACTTAAACATTTTCTTGCAGATTTACGGCTTTCCATTAAACATGTCATACACAAACATGAAACAGATCCTGACAAGTGTAAAGAGCACCGCTTTGTTCTTAAGCGAGGAGCCCAGCGTGGAGTTTGGTCTCGCCGTGGAGATATACTCCTATCCCAATTCTGTGTTGAGTGTGTGGATTTATCTAGCTAGCATTACCAGATATTAAATGTTCTTGTCAAGTTTCAACTTTTGTGTTAGATAATAAACTCAATCAAAATCTAATTTCCCGCTATTCCGGTTCAATGGAACCCAAATGTATCCCAATAAATGTGAAATGATAATACGATTTTTATTTTGAAGTAAAAGCATGCTTGGGGATGGGGAACATTAAAATCACCCCTTTATAGCTGAATAAAATAATTTATACGTCTCTCAGTTTTAATGCTAACAAAATAAAATTAACATTTATTCCATTGAAGTATAAAAATATACGTAAAATAGAAAATTAGTGAAATGAGCCGCTAGTGCTTACGACAAGCTTGTCCAAGGTTAACTAATATGAGAATGGGTGTGCGTGTGGGGTCCGCAAGGATGATGGTTGACAGCCGTTTATATCAATGTAGCATCTGACTTATATGAACAAACAATGCCCAGTCTCGCTTTCATCCTCTTTATGCCGCCAGAGTATGATTACATAGCAAGCTTGTCATAGAGGTTATTAGCCAAATTTGGGCTATCAGTTACATCTACCTTGTAAGGATTGAGTGCATCAAACATATGAGACATGAAAACTATCCTAGTATGAGAGATACCGATAATACAAAAGCTACATCTGTATACAAACGTCTCAATTCAAGTTCACATTGACTGCATTACGTGCGTCATGTGTAACAATCCAATCTTACTTACAAAATCCATTAACTCACTAGAGGGGGATGAAACGTTGCTAAACCCAATAGTTTCGTACAAAACTCACTTCCTCCAGAGCTGATATAAAAAAATGTGGAAACTGTATTGTCATAATGTAACTTAACTTTTTCCTGAATCATGTCTGACGCGGCATAAAGATTTGTCAAATGAGTGATGGCAGCTACGTCGCAGTATCAATGGCTATCATTTTGACATTATCTCGGGTGAAGTTTGCTCGTTTGTTTTATCAATTTGCATACATACAAATTCTTTTCAAAGTAGGAGTCATCACATCCTTTAGTGACGGAAGATATCCTTTAAAAATGTCCATCTATAAACAATCCCTGTTACTAATAAACCCAGATCATTCTCTGAATAGTTATACAATGTTTTGTCCCTTTCGCTCGCATTCATGTCAATGCAAAGGACAAAACATTATATAACTATTTAGATGATGATCTAGGTTTATTAGTAACAGGGTATGACTATAAATTATGTTGCTGGACCACATCCAGGTAATTCTATAAATTATTGTCTTACAAAAACCTCACCAGGATTTTACTTATATTGAGAACTGTTCAAAACATCAAATTGCTTCAAACTGCAAGAAACAACTTTGGATCCAAAGAATGTCCAAAACGAAAATTATATCAAAGTCATCAAATAGCTAGAGATTTCAAAAGTGTTAACGGGCTACTGAGGGTCTACTCATGAGATTCTCACCAGAGCCATGTAGAAAGTCATGCGACTCACCAGTGACTCACCGGTGACTCACAGGTGAAAATCTCAGGAGTAGATATACTGCATTGCGACTGCCCTCACCATTGGACGAGCGTGATATAAACGGTGATGGGCAGGCGAGCGCGGGCGAGTGCGGGCGAGATCTAGCTGGGCGAGCCGGTCTGTCGGGAGCGGCGGAGCTGCTGCAGGTAGTGGCGCTGGATGGGCTTGTGCAGGGCCAGCTGCGCGAGCGCCTCCTCGATGCTGAACCACTGCCTCTTGCGCCCCATCTGCCGGGAGTCCTCCCACTCGGCGAGCTCCTGCGTCACCATCATCACGTACACCTCCGTGCGGTGCTTGTGCTCCCGGTTCTGCAACCACACACACAAGGGAAAGTTCAATGCGAGTGTATGCGCAAATATTTCTTTTGTCCTAATGTGTCCTTGCTTCACGGTCGATTATACAAACATATATCACATTCCTTTGAAAAAGTGACGTACTTAGTACGAAAAAGTATATTTACTTAATTCAATCTAGGACTGGATTTAGCATCTGATGCCAAACACGATTTTGGTGCCAACAGCAATATGTTTGAATTTTAAAACTTTGCAGTCAATTTCCGAAAGCAGGTAAAGCGTTAAATCAATGTAGGAATAATCTTAAACACTGTGTAGACGGCATTGATTATTGGAGGAGGGACTGTAGGAGAAATCCAAACTATAGGTATACAGCAGGTTTTAGAAGCAGCAATACCCGCAAATGGTATTTAGCTGGTTTGGTTCCAGCCTTGCAGTATATTCATAAAGTAGTTCTTTTTACAGGGCTCTTTCTTTAATGAATATGTCGATTATACATACATACCATGTATAGGTCGTCTTAACTCATATTACCGCCCTCACGAGGAATATAAAATGTTGAAATGGAATAATGACCTCAAAGACTCCGAGGCAGCGGCCGAGCTTGCCGATGACACCGGCCTCCTCCAGCACCTCACGCATGGCCGTCACCGATGGCTCCTCCTCGGGCTCCACCCCGCCGCCAGGAACAATCCAGTTGTCCGGCCGCCGGGAAGAAGTCACTAGCAGCACCTGTAAATATTAGTCAGAACTCAACTTTTTCTATATTTATCATGTTAATATTTCATTATTTGACAAAGCAGCCTAAACTGATGTGTTCATATCTGAGTTCACTGATGCTTTGTTATTACGGATACGGGGTTTTTAGGTATTTGTCAAGCACATTTTTAAAGGAATTGGTGGTGGATGCTTGAACGACATCTTCAGGCAGTTTATTCCACATTTCCACTGCTTTATTCTACAGGAAGTGTTGTCTCTTGTTCGTTCAATCAGTAATATACCTATTAAAAGAAATGACTATCGCCCAATATGAACACACCGCATACAAATCTCAGCTGCAGCTGAAAATTTTTTTTTTGCAAATAATTAATATTTTGACCATCCATTTGGTTCCAAGTTGTGCATGAATAATAAACATCCTAACAATCAAACTTTCCCTGGCTAGACCCGGCTTCATCGGAAACTCATAAAAAATAGTTCATCGCATATAGTAACTAAGGATTATCGTAAAGTCAACAGGGCCCAGAGATTTGAAAATTTGAACAAATGCTCTCTTTATCCATTAGCCAAGGCACAATTTTGCATGCCAACTGCGAATAAAACTAGCGAAATAGACTTTCGGGCCCTAACGTTTCCCTGCCCCTTAAAGTTGTCAGATTTTAATAAAATCAATTAAGCAAGCTTGATTCTATTATGAACCGTAGATATAAAACGGTGTTAGTCATTGTACCATGTGTTCATACTGTACCTGCACAATGCATTTTTTTTTTATGTAACTGGACATGGATGGCTAATACCATGTGGCGACATAGGACACCGGCGCTGGTGCGACGGCAGGATGAAATCCGAGCCCCGGATACCTCGCCGCTCGTCTCACCGCGCGCACGCGTCCCTGGCACCTACCGGCCACGTCGCCGCCCAACCCAGTCTTAGATAGAAACCCGTGGCGTTTGTGCGCATCGCATTCCGTGTAGGAAGTAAACCTTGACCGTTGACACTGCCTTTGATTTCATACCCCACGGGCCTAGAGACTCCTTGCTAAGTGACTAGACTAACACTTACAACCACACCTTCTGTCTTGGTATTAGCCTAACACACCACATTAATTGCAATAAAATATTTGAATCTGTATGTTTTTATTTGTGTGTAAATATCTATATTTTCCAGCAAAAAAATTCTTCTCCGGTGCTAGTCTGCGTACTAAATTTTTACAGTTCACTCTGTTCGAGCATGTAAACAGTTACCGCCTGTAGTATGGGGAATCCATAGGGTAACGACTGTCTTAATATAATAAAAACCGTATAGTGAAAAATGGGTTCAAAACTGAATTCCTTACTGTTGATGTGGGAGAAAGAGGACTACCAGCAAGAACTACAGAACTCTTACAGTTTTTTTAAAGATTTTAGGCCTGCCAAGACTGAGACTAAGCTCATATATAGAGAGAGCTGCAAAGTCATTACTGGAGGCATCCTGAAGAACAAGAATGTTAAAAAAAAAAACCCGCCAAGTGAGTCTGACTCGCGCGTGAAGGGTTCCGTACCATTACACAAGATTTGAACGAAATAAATCACATTTATTGTATGGTGAGCCTTAATTTTTTTTATTATGTATTTATTTTACCTATTAGTTATTATAGCGGCAACATAAATACACACTCTGTGAAAATTTCAGCTGCCTACCTATTACGGTTCATGAGATACAGCTCTATGACGGACGGACGGACAGCGGAGGCTTAGTAACAGGGTACCGTTGGCACCCTTTGGGTACGGAACCCTAAAAAGAATGGACGCGAGATGTTCATAGTTCGCTATTGCTAAAAGCGTCACCATAATCGTTTTTATGGTCTTTACAAAGAAATAATTAAACTAATTGGTTGTAACATTCACTGATTATATTACATAGTTATTTGATGCTAGGTAGTTTAGTAGCTATATAGTTTTTACACAAATAAATACAGCCGACTCCCATTTTACATCACAGTGAGTCGCGCGATATGGATAAGTGATGAAAGGGAGTCATGATTGTTTCAAAAAGGTTTAAAATGTCTGTATCAAACTTCAGTAGCAATCGTTTTTTTACCGGTATATGATGTAATGCTAAATATCGCTGTGATGTTACCCATCCATGACCCTAAAATTACTGTCAGAAGTTGTGTAATGGTGATGAAAAATTCGTAAGGATTCTCACAACCGGAAAAAGACCGAATCAATAAGCAGTGCAACGTTTGAAGGGAACGTTGACTTCGTACCGTCTGGTGAGGCAACAACCGAGCACGTAAACAAACATCGCAACAAGCGGCTAACCTCGGACTCGGCGTCGGAGCGCACGCAGATGCAGGCAGCGCGGCGCCGGAAGCCCTCGTCATCATAGATCCGGATCGAGTTCGGCTTCTCCTTCACCATCGCAACTATCTGCGTCCACTCCGCGCACGAACCGACACGAACAGCGAGTGACCGCAGCAACGGTCAGCGAGCGCCATCGGCGTGGGACGGCAGCGCGTCCATGGCGCGCAGATGGGAGAGTCAGGCAACACAACTAGCTACGCGCGGTCGGCTCCATGGCGGCGGTGACGGCTGGCTGGAGCTGACACACACACACAGCAAAGCAACCGAAATCCGGAGAAACCGGAGGCGACGGAATCGGTCGTCAGTCAGCTGACAGCCGGAAGTACAAACGAAATCGTGTCCGTAGCGGTCGCCACTGATGCGATCAGTGTTGCCGGCATTCAAAACTTCTAGTACTTCGAAAAAAAATACCAATGAGCGTGGGAAAAGTAAAAAAAAAGTTAATTTTTATCCCATATAATTATAGATCTCATTACCATAAGAACATTGGTTTTTATTTAACTTCGATACGATACGTATTCACAAAGTTATAAGACTTTTAATTTTGTTAAAATACTGTACCTGGCTCTGATCTGCGGGTCGCCCGCAGAACTCGGTTTGCGACCGCGTGACGTCATGGAACACTTCGGCGCCTAGCCAGCCGTACATTACCGCGCCGCATTGGTTCAAATGGTGTGAAAGCCTTGTCGTTTTTCGTGTTTCTGAGTGCCTTGATTTATTAATATAGTATATTTTTATTACTAAACAAGTACCTGCTTATTATTGTATTATAGAGCAAGGATTAGAGCGATGTCAATCGGATAACTTGCCTCAAATAGATGTGATTTGAGTCGAGTTATTTTGCCTCTATTTATATTATTATATAGAATTTCAGCACTTATATATTACATAAGTGATGAAATTCGCGGTGCAAAGGTTGCAAGGAAAGATCTGCTCGGGTCAATGTCGTTTTGTTCTGATGTCGGGCTGAATTATTTTCTGATATTATATGAGTTCCTCATAGAAAAATTCATCCCCTTTTTCACTACCTTCGAGTTTAATTTTCCTCACAAATTATATTATTGTTTTTATTTTAAAACCTTATAGCACAGCAGAGGCTATAAGAGGTCTGGGAGGTGAAATGCTTTACGCATACATGATTCCGAAATCAGGTTACATGGGGCTGGTTTAGCGAGACTTTTTTTTGGAGATTTAATTTTTTTTATTCTTAATATGCCACGTGATAAAAGTCACTGGTTATTTTTATTTTTTACTGACTATGTTCCAGTTCTAAGCTTAGGCAAAGTGAGCGCTCTAATCCAATTTCTAGTAATGTCGACGTGGTTTTTAGCTGCGAGTAATTACATAGAACAGTTGAGGAGATTTTTTAATATTGATTATATGTCACATTATTATATATTATATATTTCCATATGTAGAGCTGCCAGATACTCTAATGGTGACAGTACCATAGGATACGTTCAAGTAAAACGAATGCATACCTAAGGCCCATATTAAGATTCTTCAATAACCGGCCAGCTTTTACTAGAAATAAAATTTCCGTTAAAGAAAATACGTTTGAAAATTATTTTGACATAGCCAATACCCTCGAACCCGCTCCTGCTCTAGCTCATTCTTAGTACAAATACAAAGTAAAATATATTTTTTCAACAGGAGAAATAGTATTTTTTGCGTCGCCCATCCTGATTATAAAGTTTGTAAGCATATAAAAAAAATATGTGTCGATTATAATACAGAGTGCAATAATTATTTATCTGAAAAGTGCTCAGAGTTTTGGTGCAAAGCAATTTATCTGAGATATTATCAGGCTACTCCTATGCCTCACGGTATGTATGTATGTATGTAACCTCACGGTAACTTTTTCAATATGAATTCTTAGTAAGGTTATTATTTTCTATTGTAATACGTCTTCTTACAGTATGTACGTGCTTATAGTATGTTCTAGAATACAATTTGCTGTGCTGACGGATGTATTCTTATACCAAGTAATAATACGGTATTTATAAATTTTATTTCGTGAAGAAATTTAGATAAATTTACGAATGAAATGATATTACACGAGCCTAAACCGTCCTTCCCGAACGAGGCGGGGACGGAATGGTGTCCGGTGACGTCACACCGGGCGGCGGAAGGTGCACGTGGCGTACATGAAAACAATAGCGCGTGGTCATATTTACGGATCTTTAAAAAAATATTGTGAAGCCATTTGGAGTGCTAGAAAAAAAATAAAAACACCATATTTTAAGTTGGAGCTTCCATAATTATAATAAAAATTAATATAAATAGCGTTCCCAGGCTCATTCCATGCATCGAAGGCCGGCTTCTTTCTCCCTAATAGAATCACCCTGATGTGCAAGTCTCATACGGAATTGCTGTTACCGAAAGGTGTAGCGAATGACTCAGACGAACATAGTTATGTTCTAAAAAAGGGAGGATGTGGGGAAGAAAACTCAAAGCTTATTGTAGGTGTCGTATGTGCGACCTCACCTTATAAAAGTCAGAACTGTTATAAAATAGCATAATTTGGAACAAGAAATTTTCAGCATAATAACGAGAAAAATGAGTCATTTTAATTACTTAGGTTGAGTAAATAATATTTTAAAATCTATTCAGATTTATTTTATATGGTATCTGACAGTTGTTTTAGGTGAGCTCGCTTGGACGCCATCTGTGGTGATAAATGAGCAGTTTTCTTCTCTATTGAACACGCCTTTCAGTGTGACCTTATGTCGCAGTTTCCTGCCATTTGTTTGATCATGAATTTAGATTAGTGTCAATATTGTAATTTCCACAATTTGTAAGTTACAGTCACTTGTAACACACCGGTGAATACTTATACGGTCTTCCTAATGAAATGACCGCTAGTCACTTTACTCCTTAAGAACGGCCCGTAAGCTATGCTCCCCATACAAACGTAGTTTACTAATAATTTGGAAACCGCTATTCCAATTAAACTGATATTTAATATCTAAAATCAGACAACAAATATCTGTGTCTGCACGCTTTTGTTTTTTTGAAAAATCCAAACCGAATGAAATGAAAGCAAAAAGAAAATCTTCATACGAATTTAGTTTTCTCTGTGGTTTGACCCAGAATACATTTACCGAAAAAACAAAGACATACAGACACAGATATTTGCAGCTTAACTATATGAGATACCAAATATCAAGTAAGTTGGAACAGTGGTTTTCAAATGATTAGTAAACTACGTTTGTATGGGAGGCGAAATTTTCTGATGCTTTCGGGCCGACCTTAATCAGCAAAAACCGTGCGAACAATCAGCAGAAATTGTCTATAAATGCCGCGCGAGCGCATTTTTCGCATGTTCCAATAAATCGACCATTCTTCGGAATAGTCCCACCAAGAAATCCTAAGCTAAAAATTTTCAGAAACTAAAACGAATGCTGCTTGTAATGATACTAATTTTAGATTATTTAGTAAAGCAGAAAAAACTTATAAAATCTCAAAACTAGGTGGATGCTGCGAAACCTATGTTGGGAAAGAAAAAAAAACCTCGACGTACCAAATCAAGTACTTTTAGATTATAATGATGGAAAAAAATGTATCTCGAAAAGTAAATCGATAACATGCATATTTAATTTTTCAAACTAAAACTTAACACTGCTTGATATAAAAAAAACTTATAAATAAGGGTACAAGCATAGCCGAAGGAAATAATAGTCGACCATGGTACAACCTATGGACGTGAGACGGCCTTTCGAAGTACAGTCATTTCCTATCAAATGTATACACTGGAAAGAGAAGGAATTCCTAAGTCCCTTTTACTCTATGGTTGACGTCAGCATGTCAGAAAGAGACCTCAACGACTGTACGACAAATCCATTTTATTTGCCCCTCCCAAGGAATAATTGAAAAAAATATATATTTAAACCTAACACCACGGAATATTGAGGAGGCAGGAAGTGAAACGTTCGTAAATTTGTTCCAGGACCGCTGTTACCGTTTTACTTAAGACTCTTTGCTCCGCGAATGTATAACAGTCGCAATTGGCTATCCCTTCTTAATCAATAACCAAACAACAAATCCACATTTGTTTAGTTAATATGAACCTTAACGTAATGGTTCTATGTTGGAATTCCAATACTGTTTGCATCCTTTTGCAATCAAATGTTACGTCACTTTCGAACACGGCCGAGCGCCTCACACGCACGTCTCAATGCATTCACGCTATCCTGCTCCCACACTTGAGTAGCGGTGCGAAGCTACGCTATTCCTTTAGTGGTTTACCTGACATACGTCTCCGTTAAGTACAATATCGACATTCGATAGAATTAGATACATTTATTAAAATATTATTTTAATCAAAATATTCATTAAGGTGCTCTTTTGAATGCGCACAATAATTCAGGGGTGATTCTGAAGGTAAAAAAAACCTACCGCTTCCTTCTTTACATTTCAAATGTTTCTGAAAATTTGCGGTTTCCATTAATTTTAATCACGTATCTTCCATGAAGGATTTAGGAGATACATAATTGCATGCAGAATCACCCCCATCGGGTTATGTGGTGTGGGCAGCATTCATAAGATCACTATGTGTACTTATTTTGTAGAGGCTGGCCGTGGTTCGGATTCCACGTAAAACTGTAGGTCCCCTTCCTTACTTACTAGGTGCTAGGGCCGATCCCGCCCGTGTTGGTACCATCGTATTGAATGATATATATATATATATATAAGGAAGGACCTGGCATGGCACCTAGTTCCCATGTGGTGTGTTAGGCTAATATCTGACGATCAGTTCGGTATTAGCCATCCATGTACAGTTACATAAAAAAAAGGTAGTGCAATGTGCACTTTACGGTCCCTTAAGATAAAGCACGTCCAGAAACCATTGGATTCTCATTGGAGAAATGTGGGCAGTGCCTTGCCTGCGTTGAGCGATGGAATTGGGACGGAGAAATACCATTATGCAGCTCAGAAGGGCATTATCTGTAATACGGACTAGAGTACACAGAAAGAGACCCTACATTAGCTGCGCCTACATGAAGTACAAACGTAACTTATGAGGAATCCCCGGGTTTTTTTAAGAGTACTCGGCATTATAATCAATATGCGTTAAAATAATTGTCACCCAGGTGATCAAAAAAAGAGTTGGGGACGGCGCGTAATTTAAAGTTGTATTTACTATAGATGGGTGTATACATGCATGTAGTATGGCTTCATTAAATCGGCTTGAATGTACGTAAACCATAGATTCAAACGTGTAAAATATAACGATTTATATTCATTTTGGAATGAAAATATCAATTTATTGTAATGTTATAATAAATTAAATTTAAACATAGTTCATTTGCTTATATTAGCCAAATTATAAGCGAGAATTATTGCTATTAGAGATTTTCTAACATTTAACCTCAGATTTGAAGGAGGGGTGCAATGAATGTTACTACAAAAGAAATTATCGATATAATCGATCGTTCTCAACGATTGGCACCACTGGCCGAGTAGCGTTCCTAATTCTACTCATTTAGTGAGGCGACAACATTACTTGTTTTCAATTCAAAATATCGACATTTTTTATAGACGACTTTGATAGATTTCTATGAAAAGAAATAAATGAAGTTTCTCGATTCCTCAATGTGTTTGTATACATTAACAAAAATATTAACGATCAAATTTACTAAAAGGGTCCTTTTCGATGGTACTATAGTTTAAATCTGAAAATAATCTTTGATTACCAGTTCTGGTCTTCTTTTTCGTGTGAAAAACTGCTTTGTACAGTCACCGGAGTGGGTGGCCCGACACTAGATCTCGAGCACAATACATTTAACAAGCGGTTGGTTAAAGAAATTATGAATGTTTAGTTCATCTGTACATACTGTTCATACTGTAGGCCTCTACTAGGTGGTTAAGTTTAGCCTTAAGGTTAGCCTCAATAGCCCAGTGGCGTGACACTTCGGCGATCGCTCTCCGAAGTTAAGCAACGCTGGGTCCCGTCTGGTCTTGGATGGGTGACCATTCATCCGTTGAGATAGGCTAGCCGTGGTTCGGATTCCACGTTAAACTGTAGGTCCCCTTTCTTACTTACTAGGTGGTAGGGTTAATCCCGCCCGGGTTGGTACCATCGCATTGAATGGACGATGGTCGAAGCGACAGTAAAAATTGTCCTTGTTTTCCATCCAGTTCAATGTGGCCGTGCAATATATGGAAGTTCCTGGCATGGCACCTAGTTCCCATGTGGTGTGTTAGGCTAATACCATGCCAAAGGTGTGGTATTAGCCATCCATGTCCAGTTACATAAAAAAATAATTGTCCGTCCATCCATTCTAATTAAGCTGTACTTTTTAAGAATAGGTCCCGCATGGGTCAATGGAACAAACAATGCATGTACAACTAAATAAAATTTACGTAATTTCTTTGCTATCGATATGTCGCAATAATTGCACATCACTAACAAAGTAGCGAGACATGTCCCGGCGAGCGAAACCACGCCATGACGCCATATTATCTCGTAATGATTTGTCGTAAGTTTTATCGCTATACGTGTAAATGAAACTTACCGGTGATACGAAACTCCTCCATTATGAAGGTTGTGCACCCTGCTGTCGTGTTTACATGTTATTATGGCACAGTACTGCATCACTCCTTTTCAATTTCAGATAGTATCACGGATACGTTAACGCACAGGAACGCCGCAGAGGAGTGAATCATGCGCGTATGAAGTGCGCGGGTCCCCGCTAAAGACCGGCGCGCGCGTTCCGCCCACTTCACAATTCTTACCTCCTAATTGTTCTGTGCCTAACACCATACAAGTCAAGGTGACTTATAATTTTGTCAAGGTGATCAATAGAATAAAGACATATTTGATTTAGGTCTCATATTTATTTCCCTTTCTAATTATAATTAGGGTGTGATGATAAATAACATGTTAAATTCAATATGAAATTATCAGCGATGCCGTCATGCGAAAGCGAAACGCAGCGATTCTCTTTTGTGAATAGATTAGGTTTTGCGAATATAACTCGAATTCGTTCCATGACTACAAAGGCTGACAGATTCAGTGGCAGTTTTTGTTTCTGTTGACAAGTCTGCCTGCTCCAGCCAAAGAGTTCGGAGAAGTCGCTGCGCTCCTTTCTACGTTTCCAACCTATGTATTTGCAGGATTCGTAATTTGAAGATGGTCACACTTACGCCCGTTATTTGAATTTGTCAATAAAACTGCCATTGCAATTTGTTGGTGACTGTTTTGTGTTGTGTTGAATGTGCCTCGAATTGTGTTGAACAATTGACTTTTGGTAGTTTTGCTCATATTGGGTGTTTGTGTTGGAACTAGCCTTCCATAATAATAATAAATGTATTCGCTAGATTGGTCGCGTGATATGAGTGCGCAGTCAGGGCAAGGGTACTGAACGAAAACTAAATCAAACGAGACCACCGACCATGAGTGAGTTGGGTTTAAATGTAGTTCTATATCTCAATGCGACCTCGATTCGGTCTTGAATTATTCCTGTCTTATTTATTCCAGATCACACCATGGACGTTCTTGTTTCGGCAGCCGGCTTCAACTATATTCCCAAAAGCTCGTATTTCGAGAGCAAGCACAAGACTAGACCGAGTAATTTTAAGAGTGTAGCAGAAGCCCGCATAAAGCGGACGGAGCGCAAGTCTCTTCATAGGAAGAGCGCTAGGATAACCAACTTTGACAACTGCAGAAATATATCTCCTCTTGCTAATGCGGCACCCTCAGAAACGTCTAATGAGGCTAAGTTGAACCGTCGCTGGCTCCTACTCCAGCAGTGGAAAGAAGAGAAAGAGAAAAAGAAGCGTGAGGCAGTAGCCACCAAGAAGAAACCATTTGTGGTGGGTGCTGTCCGTGCTCCACCACCATTGGACTGTCTTCCTGCCGTGCCTAAGCCATCCGTTTCAGGAAGAGTAACAAGGTCTCAGGCTACGAGAAAGCTAAATGCGCCACCTGCTTCTAGCAGGACCGCACCCTCAACTTCTGCTGGAAGGATATTGATATCGGCAGCAGATTTTTTAGGAAAAACCAAAATTAATAGTGCACGAGTTAATGAATCCTTTGCTCCAGCTAATGCTGTGTTTCATCCTCCTCAAAACTTGGCGGAGTCTTCTGCTATGACTGCATTATCAAAGAGCAGTAAAGGTAGAAAAAAAACAACAAAGCAAATGTTAACATTTCAACCAGTAGTAAAAGTTTTGAAAATCTATTCAACGGAACCTACTCATTCCATACAAGATTCTAAAGCCAATGAGTCTACGTTGCCCCAAAAAAGGATCCACGTAAATCAGTCCAAACCAAGCCACCAGTCCGCTCAGCTCAAAACTAGGGGGCCAACCAAGATGGTAGGCTCAAACGTTCAACCCAAGACTTTTGGTCAGTCGGCTCTAACGCAGGGAGGGGTAGCGTTTAAAGACAATGACAAAAATATTCGAATGACAAGACGAAATACCAGACTCATTGACAAAGACAAACAGATTGAATTAAAAACCGCGCAGGTTAAATCGAATGACACTAAAACTAAATATAATAATAATAGTTTGAAATTAGATAAAGACAAGACATTACATGCAACAACTAAAGACACAGAAGTCACAGAGGTCAAGACAGCAGACGTCGAGAAGACAAATGAAAAAAAATCTTCAAGACCCAAAGCTAAGGAAACCAAATCAAAGGCAAAAGATGTTGAAACTGAAAGTAATGATGCAGTAATAAATATCAACAGTAAATATATAAGTGAAGTAAACTCTACACATGCTAAATCTGTGAATAACACTTATCAATGTAAGGTAAGTGAATCCAACGAACTCAAAGTACGTTCTCAAAATACACCAAAGAAGGTTATTCCAAAGAGTGAGTCAAGTTCCGAAGAGAAATTAAGATCCCCACCGCAGGACAAGCCGCTGACTCCGGAACAGATCCGGGTGGAGGTGGCAGCGATGAGTCCGTGTGTCACTGTCTCCCGCGGAAAGAAAAATGCCAGGAAGGAAGCCATCGAAAAATTAAAGGATGGTAAGCCACTTGATCTCTACCATGCTTTTATTTCTTTTTCAAATGTGTTTCGCCTGTCTCTGTTTACTCTCTAAACAAATATCTGAAGATTACCACGGTAAATTAACTTGCTGGGTGAACAGACAAGTGACTAATGAAAACTGACTTTTAATTTGGTACCATCCTAACCAATAATTTCAATTTACTTCACGTCGAATGACACGTCTTTTGATTATTACTATGGTACGAAATGCAATTAAGGTGGGTCATCCCGCTCAACTCCCCATACACACGGGGAAAGAAGATCACGTCATACTTCTTTCATAGATCCCAAATTTTTCTCAAAATAGCTTTATTTGATCGAACTAGATGTCTGATGACTGTTGGCATTGTAAAATTGTGTTTGGTTTCTAAGTTATAAGGTCCGAAAGTTCGAATTTTTCGCGCGTTTTATACAATAACTTTGGAGGTAGATTACGCATTGATAAAGAAAGAACCTCTTAAAAGATCTTATTTAATCAACATTTATAATCTATTTGGTTCTTGTGAGATTTTTGACTACAGCGGTCGTGGTTTACTTTTAGCTATAAGTCGTTTTGTAATTAAAATTTTCGTAAAACTTACCAAATCATATACTATGCACATTGTATTTTTTGTGGACATGTTGCATCTTCGTCATCATGGAGCCTGTCTTTTTCTTTGAAACAGAGAAAGTCCCAGAGCGCAACAACATGGTTTTGTACCGTGCCTGCGAATGAGTTAGCCCACCGGGTTGGGCCACCTTAAACAGTTACTATTCAGAGTGGTTGGACTAAACTGGTTTTTGTATGTTTAGTCTGGTGTAATCCTGTACTAAGTTTTTGCAGGGTCTTCCTGAATACGACGGTATAATTTTGTTGAATTAATCACGTTTTCACCTGGCAAGTTAACACATGGCAATAGTATACAGTTAAAATCTCGCCTTTTCAAAATATTAGTTCTCTAGTTACAATTTAAGTTACAATGGATGCATGTATTAATTTAAAACACCACCATGAACCTTCTAAAATTAAATCTGTTACTTTCAGGATTGCTTAGCGATGACTTCGGAGATATGAACACGGTTGACCATTTCCGTAGTCAGCTCAGCTCCGAGATCAAGCGGTTGACTGCTGTTAGTGATGACTGGCATAAATATGCAGATGATAACATCTTGCCAGAACATATTCAGGTATATTTACCTCTAAATCTTTCTAATTTATTTATATGCTGGATGCATATAAATATTTCCATCGAGTTCAATGTTCCCAGGCAATATAAGAAAGCTCCTGGCATAGCACCTAGTTTTCAAGATCATTTTTGTTGAACCATTTTGGATGCATCAATTAATTATGTGTAAAAGTTCCTTCTTCATTTAATTAAGTAATTGTAAAAGCCCGGACGCGGTGACCTTAGTGCCGTGGGCAAGTGGAAAGGCATTAATATGGGACCCCACCTGTGTGGATACTCAGGCGCCGTCCTACATTCAGGCCACTTTTCGCGCGGCCGGAGCTGCAGCTGAGAGGGCAGCAGCAAATAAACATCAAGTTCCTTTGAGTTTTTAGCCTTCGCCGTCGAGACACTCGGTTCATGGTTACCAGAAGCGATAACTTTTGCTTCAACGTTAGGCAAACTTTTAAATGAAAGTTCCGGTGATCCCAGGTCCGGGGCACATTTTTTCCGGCGAATAAGCCTCGAAATTCAAAGAGTTGCTACCTATCTAATAAAGTGATTGTCACAATGGGAAAAAAAAGTAATTGTCAATTATTAAAAAAAATACCCATGTGATTAAAGAATATGTATGTCTGAATTGTTAGTCAACCACCATGTCTTTCCCTGCGTCGATGTATTTGCGAGTTCCGCTAATTTTCGCGTAATGTGGCATAATAATTATTTACAAACGTTGATAAACCTAGCTTGAGGGCCTCAGGATGAAATGTCCAAAACAGTAAGCTCTGGGCCTCACGAACCTCTGTGCTCTTTGTTCCCTGCAATGTCCTCATTCAGGCTGCAGGAAATATTGCTCAGGACTCAGCATTTGACAAACTAAAAAATGTAATGCAAAATTGTATGTATGTATTTTTTTAAAGATGTTTTTTTTTAAAAACAGGAGCTGGTGTTGGCCGCGGTGGGACAGACGCGGCTACTGATAACCAAGAAGCTACAGCAGTTCTCGCAGCTGGTGGAGCAGTGCGCCAACGGGGAGGTCCGACCCGAGGGTGTTGTGACCACGTCTGACCTGCAGGGCTTCTGGGATATGGTTTTTATGCAAGTCAGTGTCACAACTTTAGTTCTTTCATACTTATATACTTTCCGCGTCTCAATCCTGCACTCCAGTGAACCTAGCTTGGCCTAGACTTTGGACCTAGGAGCTTTGTGCTGACCTCTGAACCTACAGGATTCAGAAAGTGCCCCTGAAAGCTCTGATCACTTCTGAATGTACCGCTGAAACATACCGTTCAAGTCTTGCAAGTGAATGCTCACCATTCGAAATCATACAATTGGCGAAAGACTAGTGCGCTGTCTGTCAGGCAACTGTACATTCTGATCCATCACAATTGGATTCCTCGTAACTTCTTGCGCTCTGCTATACAACTCCTGGAGTGGTCTGATGGATCACTCGTTATCATCGTGATGGAAAACCTACGTGAACCTAAATTTAATCTGAACCACAGCCAGGTTCAACCACACAGCAAAACTTCGCGCGACTGGGCTTCCGAGACTGAGCTATGAGGCGAGCACTCATCTTGTACAGATGTTGAATTCTCTCCATGTAAATAGTGCATGTGCACTCACTGACTGGTTCACTATCTCTAGGTGTGTGAAAGAGGGGTGCTATATGTCACCTTGATGTCTAATTGAAAAACCACCCTAAGTGCAATTTTTATACCACCTTTCGACGAAGTTCTCATTAGTAATCGTCCACATAATTACAGTACCATTATTCTCATCTTGGTTCGACAAGTTTAGGAGAGAATGGCATTGAAACATCCGCCAAGTACTTCTCCTGCAATCAAAGTATTGATCTGAAATGATTAACATCAAATAAATTGTAAGGTTGACAACGTGGACATGCGGTTCAAGAAGTTGAGTGAGCTCCGCGAGCGGCAGTGGGTGAGCGAGGAGGTGCCGAAGCCCAAGCGGAGGCCAATCGCCGGCATCAGGGTGAAGGCCCCTATTGAGACGGGAGCACCCAGCAAAATCAGAGCCATGATCGAAGGTTGGCATTATCATGTTTAACTTCTTTAATCCCTAGACTCTGATTAGACCTATATAGGACGAGATGAGAAATCTATGATATAACGAACGAATCGTGCAAAAAATTAACACATTTTGACTGGCAGAATCTTCCGACATACCTGTCCTATTCGCCCCATTCTAGTTTCGAGAATTCACCCGAGCGTAGCCCAGTAAATTAAACGGTTCAATGGGCACATTAACGAAAAAACCGTTTAAAGCATACAATTACAATAGTATTTCATTTTCATTTCATTTATTTAAACTTTTTGGTAGTCAAACTACACCAAGTTACGTCACAAAGATCCGCGGATTCGATCAACCCAGTAAAGAAGAACCCGCAAAGAAACTTCACGGGTTTACATAACATATTTTTCCGTCCACAATTATGAAATACATACTTAGATCTAAATGCTACTGCCAAACAATTCCTTGGCAGAACAGTTGTAAGGCAAAGAACAAAGAACAATAGAAACGGCAACCCTAAGTTTAAGTTACTTACAACTAATAAAGTTACTAATTCAATTATATAAATTAATATAATTTATAGCATTACAAGTATACTCTGGTGTAAAAGCCGTCGTCAACTTAACCTATGTCAGGTGTATAAAGCCCTCGTCAAGTTTGATACCAATGACGTGTATCAAGTCAATATATTATATAGAATAAGTATTTATATATAAAAAAAAATACTACCAGCGTAGTATTATGTCAAAGAAGTCTTACAATTTTGTATGGTACACAGTTATGTACTTGTCTTCTTATGATATTAAGTCACAAAAGAGAGTTTTATCGGAAAGAGCTTCGCTTATATTATAATATACTTTACTAAGAAGAACTGATTTAATTTTATTTTTAAATTCATTAAGGGGCAAATTTCTCATTACTGCTGGTAATTTATTGTATAATCTAACACTGTTGTGAATAAAACTCTTCGAAGTCTTTGCTCGTCTGTGTTTTGGACATTGTATATTAAACTGATTTCTAGTATTATGGGAATGTATGTCAGCATTAAGAGTAGCCGATTCTATAGTTTTTTTTGCATACATTATATTTTGATATACATACTTATTTGCGAGGGACATTATTCCGAGATCTTAAAAGACATTTCTACATGAATCCCTGACTTTCATGTTGAGGATACTTCGCAAGGCTCTTTTCTGTAACAAAAATATTCGATTTGCTTCGGATGCATTTCCCCAGAACATCAGACCGTATGACATCAGACTGTCAAAGTAAGCATAATAGATCGCCCTAGCTGCCTGAATACCACATAATTCCCTTATCTTTTTTATAGCATAGCATGCTGAGCTGAGTTTACCGGCTAGCTTATCTATATGAGCTTTCCATGTCAGCTTATTATCAAATACTACACCAAGGAAATTTATTTCATTCGTGATATTCAAAGACATGTCTATAGCAACATTACCTATCGTATCACTTAACATACGCCTTTGTGTTCCGAGAGCAAAGTTCATTAAATTTGTTTTATTCACATTAAGCAACAAATTATTACACTGGAACCACGACTGTAGGGAAGCAACCGTTATTTCAAGAGACTTTTGCAACAAATCCGTGTTTACATTATTTAAGACTAAAGAAATATCATCAGCAAACATAACTAATTCTACATCGTCCGAAATGCAAGCAGAAATATCATTAACATAGATAAGGAAAAGCAAGGGGCCTAAAACAGAACCCTGCGGTACTCCCATGTTGATGGATTCTGTGTTACTTTGAGTGCCTTGCACATCACAAATCTGCTGCCTCTTGCAAAAGTATGACTTGATCAAATCTAATTCCCTACCTCTAAGCCCGTAATGTTCTAGTTTCATAATTAATATGTCATGATTTACACAGTCAAAAGCCTTGGAAAGATCGCAGAACATACCATATGTATATTTGGATCCATCCAAGGCAGTCATAACCGATTTTACCATGGCAGCTATAGCGTCACTGGTAGACAGACCCTTACGAAAACCAAATTGCTTACAGTTTAATATATTATATTTAGTTAAAAAACTGTGTAGTCTCAGCTCTATAACTTTTTCATACACCTTGCTAAAAATGGGTAAAAGTGACACTGGACGGTAATTTTCGACATCACAGTGAGCACCTTTTTTGTACAAGGGTATGACCTTTGCTATCTTCATTGAGTCTGGAAATGATCCTTCTTTCATACATTTATTAATGACAGTCTTTAATGGTTCAATGAGAGCATGACCTATGGATTTTAGTAAATGTGGCGAGAGATTCCAGAGGTCCTGTGAGCGCTTGGGTTTAAGATTTTTTATAATGGTCTTTATTTCTATGTATGTTACTGGCAGGAACGTCGCAGAGTCAACATTTCTTGGAATAAATTTCAGGATATATTCTAGTGCTTCAGATGTACTTGAATTTAAGTTCTTTGTAGTATCCTTAGCTATTGTTGAAAAATATATATTAAATTTATTTGCTACGGCTGCACGCTCAACTATGCACTCACCTCCTATTTTAAGCTCAAAGTCCGCTCCATTAGAGGGAGGACATTTGCCTGTTTCTGATTTTATAATATCCCATGTTGTCTTTATGGTGTTACCAGAAGCTAAGAGTTTATTCCTTAAATTCATTTGTTTAGCACAGAATGATACCTTCTTAAAAATTTTGCTGTATACAGAAACATATTTTCTTAAATGATTGTGTTTACTTATTTTTAACAAATCATACAGGAATAGCAAATGTTCTTTGGACTTAATTATTCCTGGAGTAGCCCAGTCTGCAAATCTAACTTTATGCCCTATTTTAACGCGTTTGATAGGTAGGTGTAGGTTCATGTACCTAATAAAAGTATTGAAAAAATTCTTAAAATCATTGGGCGTTTGATTCCTAAATTCACTGTCTAAGTCTTTGCATAAGGAAGCTATTTTATTTTTATCTGTTATTCTAGTACATCTGAATGCGTTTGAAATTTTATTTTTAGGAATATAAGCAATAGAAACTAACTGAGCAAGATGATCTGATTGTATTCCCGCAATCACCCTAGAATCAAGAACAGCGCAATCTGTAAATATATTATCAATGCAGGATGCGCTAGACTCTGTCACTCGAGTGTGCTCAAATATAGTCTGACTCAGCAAAAAGCCGTTCATTAAGTCAGAAAGATCATGAGTACTATGTTGGTCAATTGGGAACTTTATATTAAAATCTCCACATACTATTACGGATTTGCAGTTATTAGAGCTTATTTTATGCAAGCATTCTTCAAGTTTATCACTAAATAAGGATATATCAGCGGATGGGGATCTATAAACACATAATACAAATATGGATTCTAATTCTATACAGCTTACTTCGAACTCTTTGTCTTCCGACATGTTCACAATATCAGCTCTGTTCTTTGCTCTCAAACCGTTTCTGACCAAAATTAGTGTACCTCCCCTAATAAAGTTTTTTCTGTGACTACTGCTAACAATAGAATAATTTTCAATGGTTTGAACGTCTAATTCATTAGTATCAATCCAAGTTTCACTAACACAAAATACATCACAGTTATATTCTTTTACAATTAGTTCTAACAAGAGATTTTTTCCACGCAAGCCTTGAACATTCTGGTGGCAAATAACTAAAGTTTTTTTTACGTCTTTACTAACTAGTGATTTATTTGATTTATTTTTATTTCCATTATTCAAATAACAGTTTTGGAAACTTGGCTTTGATATAAAAAATGCTCTTTATTTTTATCATTTGCAACAAACTTAAGACATGAGGTCATAGTAGCTATATTACAGTTAATAATAATGCTTGTTACTGTTTTTATTCCTAACACGTTCATGATACCCAAACTATTGTAGCAAGATTGACTCATTCGATTTAAATCAACAAAAATAGTGTCAGGGACAACATTGGCTAGCTCATATAAACCTAAATTTATTGTGAAGGCAGTAGCATTTAGAATGCTAGAATTATATGTACTTTGAGGTGCATACATTACTGAGCTTACGAATAATTTAATTTTTTTATGTATGCAAACCTCTGACACATATTTCACACATTTTACATATATTTCAGGATCGGTGTTCGTCGATGCACCTCCAGCCATCAATATGACAATGTCATCTTCTTTCATGTCGCAGACCTTGCGCGGAAAGTCTCTTATTATTTCGGTGATGGGCGCTGCAGATTTGCACATGGCGGTTATCCGGTCTGTTGTTTTACATACCTCTCCGTAGCGTTGTGCTATTCCTAGACCGTGCTCATCACTCAGTATGAGTACCTGCCGCGTTGGTGGTGTGTTGGCCGAAAGTGTCTTCAATTGCATCTTCCTCTCTTGTTTTTTCGGGCGGGTTGATGTCGACCGTTGTCCAGCACTGGTGGCCACATTTTCTTCCATCCTGGGAGGCAGAACATTTTTATGCTGTGAAACCTGCACGCCCATTTTTGCCCGTTTCGTTTCCTTCGACGTCATGTTTTTCTTTGCAGCTTTCTTTTTGTTTTTTTTTCTCGGGGCCATTGTTGCCGTGACAGCAGGCAAAGAGTTTGACGGAGATGTGAGCGGGGTTGCCGACTTTGTCGCAGGCTTCGGGGTGAGCTGGCACTCCTGGTAAGAAGAACACAGGTCGACGATGCACTCGGTGGGAGCACGTGGAGAGTGTAGAGAATGTGAGCCGGCTGTAGTGTGTGGGGACGTCGTGGGAGTGCTGCTTGCAGCCTGCTGCAAGAGCCTCAATGTCTGCTCGCGAATGATCGAGTTCTTGTCGGCGATCTCTCTTCGCAGTACAATATTGAGCTTGGCCTTAGCAGACAGCTGCTCCCGCAGTTCCTGCAGCTCTTCCTGGGCACCGTCGTATGAGAAAGTGGCACTGGTCTCCTTGTTCAGCTGCAACTCTAACATCTCTCTTTGCAGAGCATTGTTAGCATCGAGCACCCTCTCGTACTCAGCTTGATCCTTCTCATACTCGAGAATTGTTTTCATCATTTTTTCTTCTACGGCCTGGAGATCTACGACCTGACGCTCTTTTGCAGAAAGCATCCTCTTAAGTTCCGCGTTGGTTGACCACAGACCGTCAAACGTCACTGAGTTCTCCGCTTGCTCGGAGAGCAGTTGGTTGTTCAATTGCTTAAGATCTTCTACCTGCTGCAGCAGGGTCGATAGTTGGCTGTCACTCGCCGCGGCCATGGCGGAGCGATTTTTGCTCCGAGTGTGCATGAAAAAATGGAAAAAAGGTTTAGAAAATCCTATATGACAGGTACAAAATAAAGAACTACCTATAAATTATTATATCTTTTTAAATTTAAATAAAATAAAATGTGTTCTGTGTGCCTATGTTCTACTTGTGTGTGTGTAGCCTATAACTAGCACTAGTACTTCACTATAAAGGCGGTGACTCTTGTCTTACTAAGTCAAAATTTCAGGTATATTTGGGTACCTGAGACCACAAAATCTACCTAGCTAGCTATCTTGCATCGAATGCTATCGTATACTTTGCAGGAATGCTCGAAAAATCAGTTGCCCGTCCTCATTCGTATTTTCACTAAACACTCGTAATAGTAATGTTACCTGTGAACTAAATACCGAATAATCTAGAGTGAAGTTTTCAGATAAACAGTACTGAAGTATACTTTTTCTCCAAGACCATGGCTTCTAAAAAGCCAAAAATAAAGAATAGTAGTATTTCCATTAGGAAATCTTGCTTGTCGTGCCAACTAAAAAGCACTCATCACATCTGCTCATAGTCAAAAGACTGATCCGCATCCGTCCGTCCGTCCGTTCGTCCGTCCGCCCGTCTGTCACAGGGCTGTATCTCATGAACCGTAATAGGCAGCTGAAATTTTCACAGAGTGTGTACTTATTATGCCACTATAACAACAAATAGGTCAAATTAAATAAATATAAAAATAAAAAACCTGATTTTGTGTGTAAAAATTTTGGACGATGGACTTGGCTGGTTTTTTAGTCTGGCTAACATCCATCCATAAACACATATATACCATACCATCAATAAACATCCAGACCTCGATTTCGTCTGAGATGTGGCCCATTAACAAATGTTGTGACTATATTTATTCGACTCAACTTTTTGCATGTGTGTAGCCGCACGTAAAGCAAAGCAGCTGGAGGTGCCGAGGAACGTTCTGCTGACCCAGGAGGCGACGTTCAACAAGGACTTCGACGCAGGTTTCTTCACGGTGACGTCGCCCGTGCGCGACGCCGTGGCCTCCCGCCTGCTCACCCCGAGGTCCAATAAGAGCCCGTCGTTGCTCAAAGACGTGCTCTCCTCGGAGGCCCGGAAGGCCTGCTCCGTCGGAATGGTGAGAAGAACCTTAGTTTGCCTTCCCGAGGGGTTACCATGGTCAGTTGACTTGTCGAGTGAATTCAGTTTCAGTTTCAGTTTCTTTATTTCCTCCATTAGATGTATATTACACACTCGGATTCGTCATTTTTTTTTCCTGTCGGTTCGATTACTTCTGGCGAAGAAGAGCCGACAAGAAACTTCGTCAGGTTGGTCATTGTATTATTATTTTTTCCAGTGATACTTACAAACTAGTTTACAGTGATTGATTGATTACTACTGCTCACAAAGAACATTATTATAAGAACATTATATACATTGGTGAGGAGCAAACTCTTGACTACTATAATGACATCTTATTATAGTAGGCGAACAGGCAACAGAGTGATTAAATCTGAGTTTAGTTGCATTTCAGACCATGCGTCTTGGGCATGGCATCTAGCTGTATCGGATATGTGGTGTGTGGGCTAACATCTTGACAGGGGTGTAATCAGTCATCCATTACAAGTTCATTAAAACAATTCTCAAATATTGTCACGTCTTCCTGGATAACTACATATTAGCAGACCAGCAAAGACTCAGTAACGTTGCTAGCTAGCGTCTTTGCGTGAAGTCACTTTTTACAACGACAAAGATAGTTAGGAATGAGATTCACTATCTCAACTTCTGCTTCATTAAACGTTGGAAGCATTGCTAGGCGTTTGGTAATTATATTCAAGTCAAAAATTTCATCTAGAATAAAAAGTTTAGAATGATTTTTAAATTAAGGCCGAAAACCAAGGTCCCTCTTTGACTCGGATATAAACCGCCAGTTTATATATAACTGTATATAAACTGTATAGATATATAAAGTACGCATGCCGTAGACAAACTCAACGTGGATAGAGTATGATTCATATAATTTTTATGTGTCTAGGATAAAGCATCTCGGGCCATGATGAGAGCTTCGATTATCGCTAAGAACATGGACCAGGAACCCGTGCCAGATGCTGAGGTAACCATTTCAATTTGTCGACAGGTTCTTTTGGGTATTTCGGAATAGATTTTGAATTTGATTGACATCCATACCCATATTGAGAGGACAGAATGCAACCTTATAGCATGGTAACTGGTCCATTTCCTCCGAGTCAGACTCGGTGATATCAGAATGTTTTCCAATGTTATTTGAACAAACTAAATTTATTTCCGTATCCGCAAATATGTCTACATCTTGACACACAGTGGTGAGCTTCAAGGGCTCTTTATCTGTCTTTAAAGACATTTGCATGGCCTCTCCTCACCGGTCCTGGGGGCCAATTCTTGCGCTAATTAGTTTACAGATGAAATTCACACTCCTGAATTCTCACTAAATCAGACATTCTGTCCCCTGCTTTATTGTCCCCAGCAGAGTCCGGTTCAATGTAGTTAAATAACAATTTAATGTAATATTCATCTAGATCCAGTTATGTCACCCATGATTAAAAAGTTATTTCTTTAAAAATCAAAACTTCAATCTTATTTGGATTGAATTATATTTATCCTTATATTTAGTTATATTTATCCTTCTTATTTCCACAAATAATGTATCCTTGCATCACTGTCGATTATACATTCCTACATATCACATTTTTTTTAAAAAGTGGCATTCTTGCCTAGCAATAAAGTCCTGTTTAAAAAAAAAGTATGTTGTACTTTTTTCAAATAAATCTATTTGTAATTGACAGAGTCCGCCATGGCCTTCTCCTCCGCGCATCAACACGGAGGCTACACCCGCTCGGAGCATTCTCAAGACTCCTAACGTCGCGGCCCGGCCCGGCACGCGCAGAAAGTCCGCCAAGATGGTTCTCTTCTCCGACGCTGACGATCCTAAGGCTCAAGCCACGAGTACAACGGCGGTCTCGGTGCAGACAGTGGTCACACCCGAGAAGAGCTCTCCGGATGCGCCCGTGTCGAACCGAGGCAGCGTCACGAAGCGCACCAGGAGGCTGACACGTCGCCCCGGGTTCGACCAGGAGAATGTGGAGCCCGAGGCGAGCCCCACGCGCAGAGTCACGCGCGGCATGAGGCGTAGCCTGGCGGAAACCCCGCCCGCCGTTGCCGCGTCGGCCACCCAGGTCAAGAGAAACAGCACCAGAACGTCTGCCCGACTGACAGAGGTGCATTGAGATCAGTGAGGTTACACATCGTGTCCTACTTCTAGTCGCCAATTTCTTAGACGCTGCGCGGCTCGGCAGCCAAGCGACTCGGGGGTCGCACGACTCAGGGGCTACCCGTTTAGCTACTCAGTCGCCGCTTAACCTGGTGGTCAACTAACTAGTGTTGCTTGCTGGCGAGTTGCATAAGAATAAACTAGCGTCAGTTAAGATTGCATTCATAAAAACAATTCTTTGAACCTATTTTGTATAATAATTAAGTTGAAAACATGTCAGCCTGCCCGCCAGGTTTGAGTAGGCGTGGAATAGTGTAGTTTTTTTTATGCGACCTGACATAGATGCCTAATACCACACAACTACACCAAAGGAATTAGGTGCCATGCCAGGACCTTCCCTTTATGAGCACGGCTGCATTGAACTGGATGGAAAACACGGTCCATTTGTCATTGCCGCTCAGACCATTTTTCATCCAATGCGATGGTACCAACCTGGGAGGGCTTAAACCCTACCACCTAGTAGGGGAAGGGGACCTACAGTTTAACATGGATTCCGAACCAGGGAGCAGCTAGCATTCGTGACTAAATGCACTTATCGAACTTGGAAAGAGAAAGACAGTGGTGCATGTCGGAATTGAACGCATGCTTCTGGTACGCTAGGCCAGTCCCCGCGCCACTAGGCTACGAGCCGCAGTGACGACCGAGCTGCGATGGTGATTAAGTTGTCAGGCCCGCGTGACATCTAAGATTTTGGCAATGGACATGTGGATCACTATTGTAAAAGATTTTTCGAAAGGTTAATGGAATTATGTTTTGTGGTTTTGTTTATGGAAACGTGAATTGTGTTTGGGATTGTTGCACATTGCTAACTTAATGCGTTAGAAAGTGAAGTAATTTATTAGAAACCTTGGCTGAGTGTTGTGAGCTTGACTCACGCAGAGGCAACAAGAGAACAAAAAGTGATGCCGCTAACTTTAATGTTATCCAATTGCCGGCCAGGTGCTTCTTAACACTTCCTTTGAAGGACTCCAGGTTGTCCTTTTAGGGGGAATACCCCAGCAAAATTTACGAACCCTAAATATTAAGGACCTATATGATCAGTTGGTACTCATGTGAGAAATGTGGACAGTGAATGGGGGCATTCTCCTTTTCTTGACTGATCTTTTGTGCCAGGAATAATCATTCTATTCATCTGTTATACTGGTTTTTGAAAAAACTAGTTTTAATCGTTTCTTAAAGAGAGGGAAGAACATACCTTTTTACGTTTATGTTAAAAAATAAATTTAAGGCTAAGATGCCTTGCGAATCGATAAGCTTCCTCAGCTTATCGATTCGCAAGGCGTCGCACACTGAGCTGCCGAGGCATTGTTATTACTATGCATTGATTGATGTTTGAATGTATTGTGCTAACCAGGGCTGGATTAACCATGTCGGGCCCCTAGGCAATGCAATTCTCGGGGCCCGAAATTTTACGAATAATTACAAAATTTAATGAATAATATTTTTGAAAAATGTTATGGCTTTTCACGCGGCAGGTAGAGATATTCTCCGACGTTTCGAGCTAATCGTTCAGCCCGTTGTCAAGGAGGCATCCGCCGCGCTCGTGCGCAGCAGACGACTGAGGTGACCGCTAGGCTCGCCGTGGGCGTAAATCGTAGCTGTGAGTGGGGGCGGAAGCGGAAATGTGTCTTGGCTGCGGTCCGAACTTCAGACGACAGGCAATATGAGCTGACAATATCGTCGCCGATATTATCGTCTCGTTGACCCCTTCTAATTGGCTGAAGCACGGGGTTCCACATTGCAGAGAGCTTAAATGAGCTTAATCTCTACCTGCCGCGTGAAAAGCCGTAACATTTTTCAAACATGTCTAACGACCGCGGTAACCTCAAAAGTATCATGAATAATATTTTTTTTCTACGAACGAGTAATTTTCGCTTCATATTTTTTTCTCTGCCAAGTTCCTTTAGGGTCACACTGTGATCCTATCCGGGTGTTTGATAGAAATGCGTCCAATTCAGAATTACTTTTCAAAACAAATCTTTTCTTTCCCAGAAATAAATTTAATTTTTAGAAATAAGTATCTTTAACTATTACACCCATTTGTTATTTGGATGTATTTAATGAATATCAAATTATAAAATATTATAAATATTAGGTATTTGCTATTTTAGAACATTTGTCTCGTCCGATTATTTAAATTTGAAAATTATTTTTTTCTTAGGTATTGTTCGAAAACAATGTCTTACGTACCATCAAGATCAGTTTAAAAAATCCAAAATATACAAATCAGTTGAGACGAAAGACCGAAATATTTTTTCACATAGATTTTTTTGCATTCGACATCTAGCGTGTGTTAAATATAGAATATATTAGGACGGACTGTAAGACCTACACTGTCACGGTTAGACGAGGTTTTTTCATTTTTTAATCCTTGGAATGTCTCTTAGGACATTGTTTGGTGTAATTATTCTGTCCTGGATAAATTTATGACAATCTATGAACCTTTTTTATCTGACTTTTATTTTGTATACTTACTTTTGTTTGTTTGTGTGTTTCTTCAGCTTGGTAGGCTATGTAGAGTATAATTAATACTATAGATCACATTGTTTCTGGTGATGTGAACTATGTAAGTTTTTTTAGGTATGTTCATTAAATAAAGTTATACCATTTACTTTATTTTTATTGCATAACCACGGGTAAAAAAAAAAATTATCCATTTATTTCAGTAAAAAAACAAAATGAGTTTTGTAAAGTTTTATTTGAAATAAATATAACCAATAACATTTATTACATCACAGGAGTAGGGTATAATGAAAACACAAGTTTACCTTAATTGACAAATTCACTTACAAAATATATAAATACAACTAGGGGCTTCTAGGAAAGGAGAATCGAACCGAGAAAAAGTAGCAAGAGCGCCCACCGATAAATGTCTCATTTGTTGTTATTTGATTGGTAAAATAATTTTGTGATGTTAAAAAAATAATGAGCCAAGTGGCGAAGATATGTCTACGATGAGATATTCGTCAATTTCTAAGGTTTTTTCGTATTGACTTCTATTAAAAACCCAATTTGCCGGGTATTTTTAACCGTTATTGGTTTACTAGTTGGTTATTTTTATATTAATTGTTTTCCATCAACGTTCATGTTAACTCCTGTAATTCAATTTTGCTTATTCCTTTACAGATCAAATCAATCGGTTATTATTCATTTATGCGACCAACGAGCTTCTACCGTGACTTGTTGAGTTTTTAAAAATATATCCTCTAAATCTACAATAATCACGTTAAACTGTTTGTGTACGCTAATCTCCGAAACCACCAAACCTATTTAAATTTTGTGTACATATATAGTTTGTTTCTGCTTGAAATATAGGGTACCTTTATGCAAAAAAATATTGTTTTCGACGTGGTCGCGAACGCAGCCGGGTACCGCAGCTAGCTCGGTCCTATAACAAGGACCTATCAAGACCTTTCAAACGAGGCACGCTTCATTCAAGGTCACTCTTGATACTCTTCCCATAAAATCTGCCCATTCTCCCTTTAACGATTATCAGATAATATATTAAAAAACATCCCTGTTACTAACAAACCCAGATCATCGTCTGAATAGTTATACAATGTTTTGTCCGTTGCATTGTTAACGGCTTCGAATTCGAGAGATAGTGACAAAACATTGTATAACTATTCAGGTGATGATCTGGGTGTATTAGTAAACAGGGCATATTTATAAGTTGCAGCATAGAAAACAAAATGAAACTTGAAATAAAAAAATTAGATTGGAACGCTCGTGCATAAAACTTTTATATTTTTTTCTACTTTCAAAATCATGTTTGTCAATTTCTGGCTAAGTTAAAGGCCCTAACACATGCCATATAAAAAATTAACTTTAAAGTTATATGGTTGGCTTTCATTTCAATGGTGAAATTACCATTTCAAATAGACAAGCAAGAGTATTAGACAATCTTAATGATTTTAATGATAAATAATGATGAATTGTTAATATTTTAATCGTTGTGACATTATCGTTTTTTATAACTAAAAGCGTCATCACTATAACCATTGTAATTAAATTGGAAAAATATAGTTTCAATTTGATTACAACGTAAACTGCGCTGTTGAATCAATCAACAGTTAAGAATCAAGAGATGTGTGTATGTATGTGAGCGACGCACTTTGAATACAATTAGTTGAATACATCTACAAATATGATATATTTAAGCGACAATGGCAATTAAGAAATTGATAAATTTATAGATATGCATGAACTACAAACAGGTTAATATTTCTACCACTAAGTACACTTTTTACAACCGTAACTTAAAATGTTTGCCTCAATGTCTACGTACAATGATTCTAGCTAGACAAATAAATACAAGGTATAGATAGGTATGATTGGATTAATCTAATAATACTGTACATTAGGTTGTTCTACTGCCATCTGATCAGTTCCATTGTTATGTTCTCACATTTTCATTACATATTTGTAAGAATGCACTAACAATTGAATGCCTGGCCTGGAAAAAACCTATTGATAAGTGTTTCATTAATCCCAATTTAAGAGATAGTTAAGGTAAGATAAAAAATTAAGACCTTAAACTAATATTCTTTGTTGGACCATTTAGGCAAGACATAAAATCAATAAATACTTTTTAGCACAACACTACATACATCTTAACTTAAAACTTACAACTTAGTCATAAACTCTTGTGGCTACTTTCGTTATTCTACAAAACTAATTTTATGTTTTAAGGTCGGCTCGTAAGCATCAGTAAATTTCACCCCCTACTAACTAATAATTACTAATAATTTGAAAACCACTGTTCCAACTTACTTGATATTTAATTTAGTATCTAATATTAGGCTAAAAATATCTGTGTCTGCATGTCTTTGTTTTTTCGGTAAATGTATTCTGGGTCAAACCACAGAGAAAACAAAATTCGTATGAAGATTTTCTTTTTGCTTTCATTTCATTCGGTTTGGATTAAAAAAAAAAACAAAAGCGTGCAGACACAGATATTTGTTACCTGATATTATATATTAAATATCAATTTAATTGGAATAGCGGTTTCCAAATGATTAGTAAATTACATTTGTATGGGGAGCATAGCTTACGGGCCGTTCTTAATAACTTATCTTGTACGCCTATAATACAATGAGTAGTCTAAATTAATAAGCCAGCAACAATAATGAATATCTATTATAAAAGTGAATTCATGTTCTCAGGGTCATTATTATGGTGGTTTTAATTTTGGTAATTTTCGTTGATTATAGTTTGTGTACAAAATGTTTGTGACCAATATCATTCAATTCATACATCCAAATAAATTTTGCAAAAGCAGTTTCGTCTAATCACATTACTAATACAAAAACGTTATGCTAACTTTAGGTAAGAACCTACTTAATTACATAAACCTTACTTATAAATGAGGTATGTTAAATACTTCTGACTATATTTTCTCAAGATGCAGCATCTTTCATTCTGTTATGCTACAGCATTCTTAAAACAATATAAAATAGAATATCTTAAATACTATAAATTAACAATATACAAAATGCAATAAATGGAACGATTTTTATGTTTAAATTACATCTATTGTACTATTTGCTTCTCTTGATATCAAGGGATTAATACATAAATAGATATTAGCACATGAGATGAGCTTAGCTTTGAATATGATTCGAATGCATCAAAGGTTATGTTATTGTTGCATTTTTAGAATGGCACAATCAGGTTACATCTTGTTGACTAAGGTCTCATGTTATCATGCTTGCATAAAGAAGTTATGCACCTTGGTTTCTGTAGGTAATTTATGCAACTTTGAACATTGACAACCTCCTTGGAAAATACCATTCCAGAGCCAGTTACGTAATCTGTCACTATATTAATTTGAAGTGAATATTTTATGATTTTTAAATATTGTAAGCCATATGGGAAGACTTGAACGCATAATGTAGCCGTGCAATATAAGGAAGGTCCTGGCATAGCAGCTAGTTCCTAAGTGGTGTGTCGGGCTAATATCCTCACAGTACATAAGTGTGGTATGGTATAGGAGTATGACTGAACATGAGATCTGAAACTATGTATGTATGCATGTAAAATATTTTGAATTCTAATAATTGTGGAACGAAATGTTTCAATGAAGTTGAATGATCCCTTTAGTTATAATTGATATGATAATTGCTTTGGGATAGTATTTAAAAAGCTCTCGAATGAATGTATCAAATATGAGTGTTGAATCCGAATATTCAGTACATAGAAGGCTCAAGTCTCATGAAAATGCATTTAAACGAATCAGTTATATCTTTGGCAAAACTATACGTTTAAGCTATTATACCTAATTCGGCCACGGTGAAGCCTGAGCATCGCACGAACAATTTGAGGACACATTCATAACTTCAGAACCTGTTTAAAGATTTGTCATACAGCGAATTGATTTAAAAAATAAGTACTTACAGGCATACTTAATACATATTTATTTATAAAACGATATTAGTGATATTGTGCAACAAATTTTGCCACAATGGAGTATGGCAAACATTTTGAAGTACAACAGTCTCTTTCGTCCCATATTCATGAGTCTTTTGAATTAAGCCGCTTACGTTTGTCTCGGGAAGAAATTATCGAAAACTTTAACTCGAATTAGGTACCTACGTAAATTGAACAGATTTAATGACATGATGAATTTATCGATAGGATTATGTAGACACATATGTTAATGTTTCTTAATATTGCTCGTCTAGGGTTTGGTGACCAGTCATATTCTCGCCTTTCAATCGACATACGCACGCAAGCACAAACGAAATAACTCGCGGAGTTAAAAAAAATATATATTTAAAAGGGTCAGTGGACCGTCAGCACTGAATCGGCACTCAGCAGGCGTGGTTCCAGTAGGGGACAGTGATTTTTCTTAATTGTCCCTGCGATGGAATTGGAATTTGAATCCTCGCCTGGGACGCAGACTGGCAGCGATGCAAAACAATTCCGGGCCAGTGCGGCAGCGAGTCCGCTCGGTGGTTGGCGCACGGGCCGCCCGGTGGTTGACGCACGGGCCGCCCGGTGGTTGACGCACGGGCCGCTCGGTGGTTGACGCACGGGCCGCTCGGCGGCGGAGCTAGCGGCAGCCGATGGCGCGGCGCTGCAGGCGGCGCACGCGCCGGTGCCAGTCGTCGCGCCACTCGAGCAGCAGCGTGCGCTCGCCGACCGCTAGCCCGGGCACGCCCGCCGCCGCGCCCTCCTTCTCCACGCCCAGGATCAAGTACGACCTGATGCGATAGCGAACTTTTATGTAATGTTTTATTTTAAGAGGAAACGAGGTGATTGAGTTCCATGCGATAGCTCTTGCCTGATTCCTCAGTCAAATGAAGAAATATTTTTCTGAAATTTTGCACATTAAATAAGCCAACTGAGAGCTACGTCCATAAGTTTAGATTTTTGATAAATAAACTTATATCCATGATATCCGCCCTTAAACATGTTGATACAAATCTTTAGAGGCTTCCATCACGGACATAAGATGAGTCGTCAAAAAATCGTACGTATATAGCTCCGGTTGATTAAATTGAACTCGTTTACCTCATTATTCTCGTAAGGTGGGCCTTCCCGCTCAACTCTGCATACAAACGTGGAAAGAAGATCATACGGATATTTCTTATCATAGATCCAAAATTATACTCAAAACAGCTTTATTTGATAGAACTAGATGTCTGATGACAATTGGCTTTGTAAAATAGTGTTTGGTTTCTAAGTTATAAGGTCCGAAAGTTCGAATTTTTCGCGTGTTTAATACAATAACTTTGGACGTTGATTACTCAACGATAAAGTAATAACATCTTAAAAAGGTTAGTCATCAGACATGAAGATTTATAATCAATTTGGTTTTTGTTTGACTTTTGACTTAAGCGGTCGTGATTTACTTTTAGCCATAAGTCGTTTTGTAATTAAAATTCAAACACTATGCGCATTGTCTGCTTTGTGGACATGTTGCATCCTACTCATCACAGAGCCTGCCTTTTTCATTGAAACAGGGAGAGTCCCAAAGCGCAATAGCACGGCTTTTTACCGTGCCTGCGAATGAGTTAGTCCCGTCAGGAAGGGCCACCTTAATGCTTTTTACTGCATGGAGAAAGGAAAGTTTTTAATATAATTAAAAATATCATTAATTACCTTTTTAATTATTTTCAGACCTTAAAATTAAATTTAGTGATCTATTATCATCATTTTAAATGTACTTACCTAATAAAAGCGAATATTATTACAGTTTGTTACAAATTGTTTTCCAAATCAGTTAGAATTTTTTAACCCAGACTACAAACTAAGCCCCGCCCAGACGCTCCCCGGATGCCCTCTAAACTAGGACAAATCCGGGGAAACCCGGACGGATGGCAACCCTGCATCCATGTCAGGTCGCATAAGAAAAAACCTAAATAATAACGTTCACTCACTTATTGATCTTGATCTTGGGACACTTGCAGGCGAGGTCGCGCGCGGGCACGTAAAGCCCGACGGTGCCGCGGCGCATGCGCGAGCGCGGCGCGCGCTTGTACACCGCCTGCACGCCGAGCGTGAAGCGCACCCACCCGTCCCCCTCCGCCGCGCCCGCGCCCGCCCCCTCGCGCCCCAGCACCTTCCCCATTATGGCTGGAACACCCAACACGTCGCTGTCATTACGCTGAGACACTTTACCGTCTTGTGACCAAGCCAGGTCACCAACACCTATATTTTTGCAAAATAAGTGTGTAAAAAACTGACAAGTTTGATTGACTTATTGTTCTTCCAGCCTCGCTGGAGCCTTTGATGGTTGCTTCCAGGTCTTGGATCTGCTGGCGCAAGGAATTGAAGCAACTGTCGTGTCACCCCCTGGTTGAAGTTAAGACGAAGAGTTTTCATGAAAAAAATATATAAAGAAAATAAGGTCTCCCAAGCCTATCGAGAGAATAGTTAGCTTCTAACTTTTTACTCTCTTCTAACCATAATAGAGTTCGTTGATGATTTTGGCCACAAGCTGTAATTTTCAATATTTCAAGAGATGTTATTGTGAAAAGGAAATAGAGTGCTGGTCAAAAAAACTCTTTGGTTGGTCAAGGAGCACTTGACTGATGCAGGCTAGTTTGGTCGTCACTCACCACAAAAGATAAAAGGAAGTAGTAGTATTATGTGGACGTTACCTAAGTCGCCGTATCAGTCACACCATATATAGTCATATCGACCATATCTTGACATGGCGAAAATAAAGTCTCATCTTGATAATTTTATGTATTTAATGGATACGACATTACCATTATCTCATTAATTTGAGTTTCAGCGACATCTACATTTGAAGCATTGTAATCAGATTTTGAAAATAATCTGAAAAAGTATTGGTCGTGACATTCGTCGGAAGCAGGACTTGAACCTGCGACCTTTGGATTACATGACAATTGTCGGGATAGCTCAGTTGGTTTAGAGCAGTGGACATGTAATCCAAAGGTCGCAGGTTCAAGTCCTGCTTCCGACGAATGTCACGAACAAATACTTTTTCAGATTATTTTCAAAATCTGATTATAATGCTTCAAATGTAGATGTCGCTGAAACTCAAATTAATGAGATAACAGTCTCATCATCTGTGGTCTTATCTATATGAGAGCCCTCCTACCGGACATCGCAATCTCTTTCAGAGTGAATTTGGAAAGACTTGTGTGCATGTCACACGTGTGCCCGCCACACAGCCAATAAGGAGTCATAAGGAGAGATATGCGTTCGCCAAGTCAGTTCTCAACAACACCCCCCCCCCTCCCCCCAAACGTTTGCGTGTGAAATAAAAGTACGTTTAAGTCGGGTTGGTAGGTTTAGAAAATGGGCGACAGTGGGTCTCTCAGGGCTAAATGACACATCTTCCTATTTTGACCTGAGTCGCTCACCGTAGTCTCGGCTGCAGAACTTGTTGAGATTGAGCGTGCGCGCGCCGGCGCGACACCGGCCGCACGCCTCGCCCGCGCCCGCGCCCGCCCCCGCGCCCGCTGTGGACGGACACAAAGTCGCTGAGCTACACCCTGGCGCCCGTTACACTATCATATCTGAACCGTCCTGCCTGCTTGCTAGACACACGCATCACTAAAATCGGATGATATTCGGCAGATAAGAACTGCAATGCAAATACATATATGATAGTGTAATGGGCGCCTAACTAAAGGGATGTTCGGGGCGGTGACTGAACGTGTTAATTTTTATTTAGTTTTAACTGACGACGAATAGAAATATTATTTAGGCTTACAAACCTTTACTAAAAATTGTCAACGAGGTATTATAACGATGTCTGCTTGCGTTCCTTTCATACATTTCTCAGTCTTTAAACAAATGTCAAGAAATATATTTTTAAAGCTTTGTTTTAAAGTGTAGATCTGGAAAAATCTAGTCGTAGTTCGTAGGGCTCGACCAGAGGCACTACACACAACATCAAATGTGGTTAATGAGAAAATTAATCAGAGAGGATGTAAAAAAAAAATAAGTAACTAACTAAAATCGTAACATAGCGCAAGGAGATGCTAAATCGCTGCATAGGTAATTAATAGAGCACTTGACAGTAGTCAATAGTGACGTAAAATTGTCCTAGCTTGAGTGTTAAATTTAAATAACGTTTCTATTGATTTTTTCAGTCCAAAACATTTTAATTTTATAAATCTGATGTGTAACTTTAAAAGTGTATACCACCAAACCTTAATTGGTCGGTATCACTTAATTAAAGAGTCTAAACGGCATTTAAACATTGTTCGTGTTTTCCGTCTAGTTCTATGTAATAAAGAAAATGCCCCATAAGGCATGCAGTTCCTTTGGGAATTAATGTCATGACATGAAATGTGACTATACCATCATAAAAACATAAACAAAAGCAGTGAGAGAGGCGGGAAGATGAGATGAGATGATGGGGCACTTACTACTTACCGCGTCCCGGCGGCGCGTCGACCGCCTCCATGGCTTGAACTGCGGTCACCACGCGCGGGATCCCTGCAACCACAAAACATAAAAATAATGGTGATTTTGTTCCCATTTCTTTTGTTACTAAAATAGATATCGGAAATAATAGATGGCATTTCTTACGATCACCCCTCACACGCGTCGGGCGGGATGGATGCTATGTGCATATCACAAGAGGCAGTTCGACTGCTACGATTAGAACCGGCCGTTCCGAGACAGCGGTCTACACATCATGTACTAATTTATTACTGGGTGTTGTTGCGACTCGCACACTGTCGGACAATGTTCTGACCAAAGATTTAGATCTATGGTTCCGAGTCTGACAGCTGCGCGCGCATGCTAGGTCTATTGGACACACCTGTCTGAAGGCAAAGTCCCCTAATAGACACCTCCACTTTCGAGCGTTAGCGTTATGAGAAATTTGGTACAATTTGTGTGATTCCGGCGTTATCTCAGCGCTAACACTCGAAAGTGGAATTATCTATTAGCGGGTTTTGACTTCAGAACACTGTTTCTGTCCACTGCTCTACGTCGTTGCCATGCATTAGTGCGAAATAAGCATTGCCAAAGTCTGCTAACACAGAATTTGGTAGAATTTTGTGTGATTCCGGGGTTATCTCATAGAACTTTCGCTCGAAAGTGTAGTGCACTTAGCGCCGATTGCACGAAGAGATGGCCGAGTTGTATTGTATTGTATTGTTTATTCATCATCCATAGACAGTACACTGCACTCGGATTTGTCATATTTTAGCATTGGCCAGTTCAGCAAAACAAAACACAGCGAAGAAGAACTGGAAAGAAACTCCGCTGTTTTTTTTTCAACGTCCACTTAGTCTAAGTTTACAAAAGTGTTTGTCAATTATTTTAACAAAAACATAGGTAAAACACTAAATTCACATGAATACACAAAAATTTACAATCCATGCCGTATGCAACAGTTCATGACAAATATCATTTTATTTGCAAAGACAATCCCCTCCAACTAATATGTTGCCAATTGGAGCAGGCCAGTCCCCACAAACAGTTAATCAATGATCAAACACGTCACTTTTAGTGAACCGCATGGAGTTCCTTTCATACTGCCCCTACAAAGTGACGTGTTTAATCGTACGTTGACGTGGATTTAGATTTTTTGTCCTTTCGTGCACTCTTAGGCCTTAAGAATAAGGCGTAAAACCGTGTTTGCAAATACATATTGTGACAATCAAAATATCATGACAACTCGAATTGTTCGAAGTCGTAACATGGCACGAATATGCTCACATTTGATGTCTAGAAATTTTAACTACACGGGTAAATTCGAAGCAAAGAGGGGAACGGCTTCAATGCTGAGAAGTAGAAAATTCACACTCACGTATACAGGGCGCAATGTGGCTCCGTGATTGTTGGTAGCCTTTGCCGCAGCGGTTGCACGTGGTGCCAGTGACACCATCCTTGCATGGGCACTGCCCGCTCGTCTGGTTGCACGTCTTGCCGCTCGCTCCCACCGGGTGACAGTCGCACGCTGCAAACAACCATTCATTGTTCAAAAGTAGTCCTGGCTAGGCTACGCTGTCCTTGCAAGGAAACTGTTCGCTCGGTAAAAACAGATCATAAACTGGCTACTTTACTTCTCACTGATAAATTAGGATGAAAGATCATAAATCCAAGATAACCAAATATATAATAATATTTAACATAATATAGGGTATGATGGTAGGTTACTTATTATAATATAGTAAGTAACCTACCATCATACTTTTAGCCATTTCCCAGTTGTCACCTAAATTGCCGTTTACGCCAAATCGATCGACTTGCGTTTTCAAATTATTGGAAACATTGAAGAGCGCGCGCAGTGGGCGTTAAGCGAACTAACATTTGCGAGTTCGAGTTTAATTTGGCAACTTATTCACCGTCGCTGTAAATACGTTGACGTAGCCGTTTACGCCGACTTCGCGTTTTCATACAAATCGGAAGTCCGAGTTTGACTTTGATATCTTGAAGAAGTAAAACCACAGAATATCTAGTAAAAACTTGTATGGAGTATGACGTTTTTACGTAACTTTGAAGTTCCGTAAACGCCAATTTAGGTTAGAACTCGGACTGACCACTCTGAATACTAATATAACCTATTTATATATGATACTTATATTTCACTACTCGTTGAAAAAGTTGGTCCACTTTTAAATCTCTATTTGTGGCCAGTTCGAAGCTTCGTGGATTCTACAAAGTTGACTCAACCCGCAGACCGGGCAGACCCTCAACACCTTTATTTCTTCGATTAATTCCAGATAAAGTTATTGGAACAAAGCTACAAAAATTAAATGGAAATGTCTCCACCAGAGTTGAATGTCCCTGCAGAGCAATATCCGTTAGGTGCATAGTACACACTAGCAGAGCTGTAGTGACCCATATTCGCGGCTAGTCGCTGCCAAAGATACCTTCGGATTACGACAAAGCCCGCTTGGTTGGTAGCCAAATTTTATCTTCTTGCACGTCGTGCCAAAACATAGGGATATGACCGAGATTAAGGAAATGGCACAACACACTTTACATGTTAAACACATATTAATTGGGTTGCTGAAGGAATTCGAACGATTGATTGGGGTGATAAATGAGGTAATATTGCTGCGAAAAAATATATAAATAAGTACAGTTATCACTTATCATATGTGTGACACCAATTACGATACTGTATTTAATTGAACAATTTCTATGACTAAAAAAGGTAACTAAAAACATGATTTTGTAGTGGTTCACAGATTGGGACAGATTATAGTTTATATAAAATGTGCGTTCCGCAGGCCGGAAACTTTGAATGTATACGTTTTAGCACGAGAGGCGTCATCGCGGAAACCAACAACGAGAGAGCATATTTTATGCATGTTCGTTACACCTATATAAAGATGCACGTTTTTGTGTATTCCCATATTCCATAATTCTGACCATCCCATTAAAAGTAAACGACTGGCTGGTACACTTAATTTACAAAACCAATCTTTATCGCTCTCATGGAAATTCTAACCAGTACGTTGCTGCAATATTATGTTGTCAGTGGATATTGTTCAGGAAATAAAATGCAAATTGTGGAACCCACTGATTTTGCAGAGCAGAGAAGCGTTTGCAGGGACCGGAAAGCGGTCAGCCCAATTATCCGAGCCTGCGTCCCGAACGAACGGACGGTCTCCCAAGAGACCTGTACGGGTCAGCAACGACTATCCAACGAAATGGCCTCGCCTGAACAGTCTGCGGCGTCGGCCGCTTGTCGAAGTTTTTCTGCAAGTCTATAGACCGCCCCCAAGGGACCGTTTTACTCGGGTCCGCCGCCTCCCCGCAGACGGTATTGCCAGTATTCAGACGCCCGTTCTCTCGCCTCGCCACATTTTTGGAGAAACTATTTGAATTTGGAAGTCGCTGCCATTCCCCGCGAGTCCCGCGGCGGAGTATAAAATAAGCCAGGGAAGAATGGAACACAATACTCGTAAAAGTTCCTTCTGAAATCGAGTTAACGGCTTGGTAAATAAAACCTATTCGAGCGTTAACCCTTTTTAACATTCACGAAATGTGCATGCGTGGAAGCTGATATGATTGAAGTATTCTACTACTCCAAACGCAGTATTAGAAATAAAACTGTAGGTAACAAGGTATGTTTTTATCTTGTACAAGATCGAAGGAAAGTTTCTCTAATATCGTTAGCAAGCAGTTTGGGTGGAGTCTGCGCACAATCTCAAGTAGCTCCGCCTCGGGTTAGCAAGGAGCGAGGGGGAATACTTCCTGTATTGGCAGGTTATTTATTGCATTACAGCCCGTTGTTAAAGCTGCGTCCACTAAATCACCGGACTTTCAGTTGGCCTGTTTAGTTCTATCCGGACAACTTTGTCTAGCAAATAGCCCCACAAGAAGATAATGCGTTTACCTCTTGATAGATTTATGGCGAAAGTTTCCCGCTGCGGTAAATAAAATCTCTAGATCCATGTTTTTTCCAATATGTTTGCAAAAGACCCTTTCGGTTAATCAATAGATAATTCAATTCCACGGTAAGACGGCAACAGGATCGATAAACAGTAATGTACATAACAGGTACATGGGTCTACATAAAACATTCTTGATATGAAATGAAATGAAATCAAAATATTCTTTCTTGCTTACAACTATTACATAGTGTGCAAAGGCGAGCTTATTGCCAAAGCCAATCTCTAACAGCTAACCTTAAGGTGGCCCAACCCGGCGGCCTCAACTCATTTACGGGCACGGTACAAAACCGTGCTGTTGCGCTCTGGGACCTTCTCTGTTTCTAAGAATAAGACAGGCTCCATTATGAGGAAGATGCAACCTGTCCACAAAAAAGACAATGTGCATAGTGTATGATTTGGTAAGATTTACGAAAATTTTAATTTCAAAACGACTTATAGCTAAAAGTAAACCACGACCGCTATAGTCAAAAATCTAACAAAAACCAAATAGATTATAAATCTTGATTAAACAAGCTATGTCTGATGACTAATCTTTTCAAGATGTTCTTACTTTATCATTGCGTAATCCACCTCCAAAGTAATTGTATAAAACGCTCGAAAAATCCGAACTTTCGGACGTTATAACTTGGAAACTAAACACAATTTTACAATGCCAATGGTCATCAGACATCTAGTTCAATCAAATAAAGCTATATTGAGCAAAATTTTGGATCTCTGACAAGAAATATAGGCGTGATCTTCTTTCCCCTTTTGTATGGGGAAATGAGCGGGTTGGGCCACCTTAATATTAGAAAATACATTAAGAGGTAGCAAGAAACATTAAATTACTTAAAACTAAGCACCATAACCACACTAGATAACTTAAGACTATACAAACAGAAATATTAAGCCATTTTAGTTTCGCACGATAGGTGGATCAAACTTCCTCAAACCAAAGATTATAGAAAATAAAGCAAGCGATCTAGTTTGTCCAGAAGCTCCTCGTTTAGGTTAAGATTACAGATGTCACCATAATCTAATATAGGAAGAATTAGCGACTGAACCAACTTGATTTTAGTTTCGATTGGTATGAGGCGATTGAGACGCCAGAGAGTGTGCATGGCTCCATATATTTTCCTGCAAACCTGACCCGAATGATAAACCCAAGATAGTGACTCGTCAATGAAAATCCCTAAATTCCCAAAAAAATCATAAAATCCATAAACTTCGAATAAATCAGAACTGATTGTCAAATATGGATACTAATTGTACAATATTCAGTACGTTATTAAGTTAACGTTTGTACCATACATATATTAATAATTGAGGAGCTATTTGTATTTCATAAAGTCGGAAAGGTTCCGAGATCTTCACGGCGCCCGTATATGATAAACTTATATATTACATGATAACATAAATACACTGAGTTTAAATATTAACTCAATGCATAAATACAAATTATAATGTTTTCCTGGAGGGGCAGGCAGAGATGATAGAGCGCCATACTGTACGAGGACAGCATACTTCTTTCGCTTCCTCTACAGACAAAATACACTGAGTTTAAATATGAACTCAATGCATAAATACAAATTATAATGCTTCCCTGGAGGGGCAGGCAGAGATGATAGAGCGCCATACTGTACGAGCACAGCATACTTCTTTCGATTCCTCTACAGACATTTATCTTTCATGTTCCACGATCATGGGTGATGTTAATAGTAGCGAAAACATTAAGGTGGGCCATCCCGCTCAACTCCCCATACAAACGGGGAAAGAAGATCACGCCCATATTTCTTTCAAAATAGATTTATTTGATCAAACTAGATGTCTGATGACTGTTGGCATTGTAAAATTATGTATGATGTATCAGACATCTAGTTCGATCAAATAAAGCTATTTTAAGCAAAATTTGGGATCTTTGACAAGAAATATGGGCATGATCTTCTTTCCCCGTTTGTATGGGGAGTTGAGCGGGATGGTCCGCCTTAAGGTGGCCCAACCCGCTCATTTCCCCATACAAAAGGGGAAAGAAAATCACGCCTATATTTTTTGTCAGAGATCCAAAATTTTGCTCAATATAGCTTTATTTGATTGAACTAGATGTCTGATGACCATTGGCATTGTAAAATTGTGTTTGGTTTCCAAGTTATAACGTCCGAAAGTTCGGATTTTTCGCGCGTTTTATACAATTACTTTGGAGGTGGATTACGCAATGATAAAGTAAGAACATCTTAAAAAGATTAGTCATCCGACATAGGTTATTTGATCAAGATTTATAATCCATTTGGTTTTTGTTAGATTTTTGACTACAGCGGTCGTGGTTTACTTTTAGCTATAAGTCGTTTTGAAATTAAAATTTTCGTAAATCTTACCAAATCATACACTATGTACATTGTCTTTTTTGTGGACAGGTTGCATCTTCCTCATAACGGAGCCTGTCTTATTCTTAGAAACAGAGAAGGTCCCAGAGCGCAACAGCACGGTTTTGTACCGTGCCCGCAAATGAGTTGAGGCCGCCGGGTTGGGCCACCTTAAGTCGTCCTCATTGACAGTCGGTGCGCAGCATCTGGCAAGCGTCATCGAACAAAAATAAAAAAACTACAGTAAAGAAGTAATGAAATCTAATTAAATTGTTGAAAATAACGGATAATTTTATAAACAAATAATACAATGTACGTTAAGAGAATCGTTGCCCTATCAAATCCCCATACTACGGCTGATAACATGCTCTTAATGTTTTAATAGATTTTTGAAATTTTGGATTCTAAAATATATTGTCCGTCTTTTCATTTTTGTAATATACCTTTTAGATTAAAAAATATTTTTTAAAAAACAAAATGGAAAAAGTTGTCTTTTTTACTTTCATTTTAAATTATTTTTACTGAACAATACAGATATTTACAAAAAAAAAAAAAGAAAATTATACATAGAATGAAGCTTTCTCCAGTGATACAATCTGATAAAGTTTAAGGGTAGGGAAACGTTAGGGCCTAGAAGACGATTTCGCTAGTGTAATGTGCCAATGGACAAAGAATGCATTTCTTAAAATTTTCAAATCTTACATTTCCTGTGACTTCACGACAACCTCTTTTATAAGATATTTAAATGTGCTTTTTAATTGAGAATGGGTGCTACTTCCTGGTTTACAACGCGTGTAAAACTGTGCGTTGAAGGGTAAGTTTGCCCGAGTTGGTATCCAACCGCGCCCAGTGTTTACTAACCTCACGCCATTCAGAGCCTGACTTAGACTTAAGTTACAACCACGTTTTATAATGTGCTATAGATGCTTATGCGGCTATTCATGAGTTTAGGTCCAACGAATAACATTCGGTTTTCCTGACTTTTCTTATATTTAACCCCACTGCTTACACCGCAGGTAAGGAATCTAGCAATGTTGGGAATGATCCAGCTATAAGTAAATGCAAGACGCATCGAAATTGGGTCAGTGGTTCTCTAGCGGACAGACATACTCAAGACATTTCATTGCATAACTGTAATAGTGATAATTCATTCACATTTTGGTAAGTGGAGACTACAAACTAAGCTTATAATATAAGTTTTAATAAAATGTTTGGCTTTCACGCTAGGACTAGCCAACTACTCGCGCCATACAAATGCACTTTTTTACAAATGTAATAATATGTAGTGAAACGCTTTAGCAAATCCAAATAGAACTCCAGACTGATAATGGATTGTTAATATGTTTTTATTCCATCATTTATTTAAATAATAATAAAAATAAAAAAGTTGATTTTTCTCATTAGAAATCTGAAAGTAATTCGATTTCTAGATATAAGCAAAAACAGCATATATGCATAAACAAAAAATTCCATTTGCTTTTAGATTTCTACATTTAGTCAAAAAAGTTCGGAAATGGACACCGTTTCCGCAATGTATTTTGTATAGAAAAAGGAAACATACATTAACGAAAATAATTCGATTCCTAGACAAGGAATCATATATTGTAAGAATGACATTTATAATCGTCAGACTTAGTTAGTTAACTTGGGGTGCCACGTCTAACTTTGCGATTTGGCTAGTACCAGGCCCTTAAGGTGGCCCATCCCGCTCATCTCCCCATACAAAAGGGGAAAGAAGATCACGCCCATATTTCTTGTTAGAGATCCAAAATTTTGCTCAAAATAGCTTTATTTGATCGAACTAGATGTCTGATGACCATTGACATTGTAAAATTGTGTTTGGTTTCTAAGTTATAAGGTCCGAAAGTTCGAATTTTTCGCGCGTTTTATACAATAAATTTGGAGGTGGATTACGCAATGATAAAGTAAGAAAATCTTAAAAAGATTAGTCATCAGACATAGGTTATTTAATCAAGATTTATAATCTATTTGGTTTTTATTAGATTTTTGACTACAGCGGTCGTGGTTTACTTTTAGCTATAAGTCGTTTTGAAATTAAAATTTTCGTAAATCTTACCAAATCATACACTATGCACATTGTCTTTTTTGTGGACATGTTGCATCTTCTTCATCACGGAGCCTGTCTTATTCTTTGAAACAGAGAAGGTCCCAGAGCGCAACAGCACGGTTTTGTACCGTGCCCGCGAATGAGTTAGGCCCGCCGGGTTGGGCCACCTTAAATGCAGAACTACTATGATAAGATACACTACTAGAGAGTAAGTAAATTAGGAAAAACTGTTTTAGTATTCCAGTGGTTTGTCATCAGGTTAATTTTATCCTGAACGAGCTAACTTGCTAGGAATACTGGGCTCATTTCGATCAATAACGATTTGTGAGGCAAAACGCAAAATCTTTTTTCTATTGATTTTGGTCTTGGTAGAAGTTTTGGGTAAATAAATTCGTACATACATATTAAATAATAGCAGAGAAAAGGTGTTTAGTAGCGAAAACTCAGTAATTGTATCGGTAAGAGAACTTTCGCTTGCAAGCCTTCTTGTGGGTGATGGGCTTGGTAGGGTCGCGGTAGTACCCCTCGCGGCAGCAGTGGCAGTGGCGGCCCGCCGTGTAGTGGCGGCACTTGAGACACACGCCGCCGCTCTGCCGCCCGCCCAGCTTGGACAGATCCGTGTTCGCATCGGTAAGAGAACTTACGTTTGTAAGCCTTCTTGTGCGTGATGGGCTTGGTAGGGTCGCGGTAGTACCCCTCGCGGCAGTAGTGGCAGTGGCGGCCCGCCGTGTAGTGGCGGCACTTGAGACACACGCCGCCGCTCTGCCGCCCGCCCAGCTTGGACAGATCCGTGTTCGCATCGGTAAGAGAACTTACGTTTGTAAGCCTTCTTGTGCGTGATGGGCTTGGTAGGGTCGCGGTAGTACCCCTCGCGGCAGTAGTGGCAGTGGCGGCCCGCCGTGTAGTGGCGGCACTTGAGACACACGCCGCCGCTCTGCCGCCCGCCCAGCTTGGACAGATCCGTGTTCGCATCGGTAAGAGAACTTACGTTTGTAAGCCTTCTTGTGCGTGATGGGCTTGGTAGGGTCGCGGTAGTACCCCTCGCGGCAGTAGTGGCAGTGGCGGCCCGCCGTGTAGTGGCGGCACTTGAGACACACGCCGCCGCTCTGCCGCCCGCCCAGCTTGGACAGATCCGTGTTCGCATCGGTAAGAGAACTTACGTTTGTAAGCCTTCTTGTGCGTGATGGGCTTGGTAGGGTCGCGGTTGTACCCCTCGCGGCAGTAGTGGCAGTGGCGGCCCGCCGTGTAGTGGCGGCACTTGAGACACACGCCGCCGCTCTGCCGCCTGCCCAGCTTGGACAGATCCGTGTTCGCATCGGTTAGAGAACTTACGCTTGCAAGCCTTCTTGTGCGTGATGGGCTTGGTAGGGTCGCGATAGTACCCCTCGCGGCAGTAGTGGCAGTGGCGGCCCGCCGTGTAGTGGCGGCACTTGAGACACACGCCGCCGCTCTGCCGCCCGCCCAGCTTGGACAGATCCGTGTTCGCATCGGTAAGAGAACTTACGCTTGCAAGCCTTCTTGTGCGTGATGAGCCTGGTAGGGTTGCGATAGTACCCCTCGCGGCAGTAGTGGCAGTGGCGGCCCGCCGTGTAGTGGCGGCACTTGAGATACACGCCGCCGCTCTGCCGCCCGCCCAGCTTGGACAGATCCGTGTTCGCATCGGTAAGAGAACTTACGCTTGCAAGCCTGCTTGTGCGTGATGGGCTTGGTAGGGTCGCGATAGTACCCCTCGCGGCAGTAGTGGCAGTGGCGGCCCGCCGTGTAGTGGCGGCACTTGAGACACACGCCGCCGCTCTGCCGCCCGCCCAGCTTGGACAGATCCGTGTTCGCATCGGTAAGAGAACTTACGCTTGCAAGCCTTCTTGTGCGTGATGAGCCTGGTAGGGTTGCGATAGTACCCCTCGCGGCAGTAGTGGCAGTGGCGGCCCGCCGTGTAGTGGCGGCACTTGAGATACACGCCGCCGCTCTGCCGCCCGCCCAGCTTGGACAGATCCGTGTTCGCATCGGTAAGAGAACTTACGCTTGCAAGCCTGCTTGTGCGTGATGGGCTTGGTAGGGTCGTGGTAGCACCCCTCGCGGCAGTAGTGGCAGTGGCGGCCCGCCGTGTAGTGGCGGCACTTGAGACACACGCCGCCGCTCTGCCGCCCGCCCAGCTTGGACAGATCCGTGTTCGCATCGGTAAGAGAACTTACGCTTGCAAGCCTGCTTGTGCGTGATGGGCTTGGTAGGGTCGCGGTAGTACCCCTCGCGGCAGTAGTGGCAGTGGCGGCCCGCCGTGTAGTGGCGGCACTTGAGACACACGCCGCCGCTTTGCCGCCTGCCCAGCTTGGACAGATCCGTGTTCGCATCGGTTAGAGAACTTACGCTTGCAAGCCTTCTTGTGCGTGATGGGCTTGGTAGGTTCGCGATAGTACCCCTCGCGGCAGTAGTGGCAGTGGCGGCCCGCCGTGTAGTGGCGGCACTTGAGACACACGCCGCCGCTTTGCCGCCCGCCCAGCTTGGACAGATCCGTGTTCGCATCGGTTAGAGAACTTACGCTTGCAAGCCTTCTTGTGCGTGATGGGCTTGGTAGGGTCGCGATAGTACCCCTCGCGGCAGTAGTGGCAGTGGCGGCCCGCCGTGTAGTGGCGGCACTTGAGACACACGCCGCCGCTTTGCCGCCCGCCCAGCTTGGACAGATCCGTGTTCGCATCGGTTAGAGAACTTACGCTTGCAAGCCTTCTTGTGCGTGATGGGCTTGGTAGGGTCGCGATAGTACCCCTCGCGGCAGTAGTGGCAGTGGCGGCCCGCCGTGTAGTGGCGGCACTTGAGACACACGCCACCGCTTTGCCGCCCGCCCAGCTTATACAGTTCCATGTTGAAGCGGCAACGGCGCGCGTGCCCGTTGCAGTTGCATTCTGAAACAAAGAAAACAACATTATGACTTTATAACCCGTTTCATTATCAATTTAAATCTAATAATAATTAATAAATACTACGTAGTACTACGTAATAAATGGTGTTTCTAATTTATTTGGCAAACAAAACAAGTTAAGTACAGATTAATAATATAGAGAACTAACGTCGTAGAATACTAACGTCTAGAGCAGTAGTGAAATATTGATGTATGTATTGTCTACTATTTAAAATACATGGTAATATTATGTCCTATACCAATGAGGTGAACTCACATGCGGCCGATGTGTATACCCGTAGGTATCGCCATCGGCCAGGTATAATCCTTTCACAATGGACTTAAATTATTCTGTGACAACGAATTTCGTACTTGCACTGTTTGTATTGACAAACATAATTAAATCGAAAAAAAAAACGACGGCGAGTTCTTTATTCACTCGATGGATCCGCGCTCGATCCTGAATAAACCTCAATTTTCGGTGGGCGGAAAATTTAATTACGCCGTGAATCTCGGCAAAATGGCTGCGTTGCGAGCGAGCTTCCATTACCTGTGAAAACAGAACGTAGAGCCACTCGAGATCGTTGCACCCCCCTGAGCCCCTCCCCTCGTACCCGCCCCGAGCAAGTTGGTGTATACCTTCTTGTAGAGTTTGGATAACAAATCTTTTACACGGAACATTTCAGGGTTCCGTCGGTCGGCCTGCATTCTTGCAGGACTCATGTTGCGGTAACTTTCTGGGGAAGCACGGCTACATCAGATAGTAGAAATATTCACGGTAATTATGAACACATGTTGCAGTTATTAATTACCGTCGGTTATTACAGAAGTTGTAGAAATACAAACAAAAGTACATATATACAAATTCTGTGTGCTTGTTAGGCATTTATTTTGACATTATAATTTATTTAAAGTCCGTCGATTCTTCTTGAACACGTTATTTCGAAATTTGTATGTTCGTAGGGAAAATAATTCTTACACTTACTTCATAAACTGTCTTAACAGGATGATGGTATTGATATTCAAGCTTTTGGCGACATTACAGAAGGCTGTGTGGGTTGAGCTTGATGTGCAGGGGAGAAGGGGAAGGCACGAAAAGAGAAGGCGGTGGTGGTAAGGGGCGGTACTCGTAAGTGTATTAACTGCTCGCGAGCCGTTATTAAGTTGTCTGGAGTGAACTTACCTGAAGACGGGTGGGCTACAGGGGGCGGGAACCTCAGCTCGCTCTACATTTCACTTATAGAACCTATTCGCGTGCTAAACCTCTAAATTATATCGGGATGTTTAAATCCTATAACTCTGTTGAAAGCGGAGTTAATAAAAAAATGATTTAAAATAGTACCGTGACTGACAGACAACGCACAGACGAAACAGCTGAACCTAGATATTGTAAATTTGGAGGCAATATTCCTCGAGTGCCCAAGAAGTGAAATAAGGATGGATTGTTTTAAATTCCATCCCTAAAGGTGTGAACAGAGGTGGCAATTTGTACGGAGAATGTTTTTGTCCTGTATGTGTTCCTGAACAATTCATCCGATTGCGATGAAACTTTGGTGACATTTTACAGGGCTCACCCCGGATGAATTTTCAAAATGGCGTTAACCAGAGCGGAGCCGGGTACATCAACTAGTTATTGAATAAGACGGCTTCATTCGTTTACCCACCCAAGTCCGAACTCTTATAAAGGCTTACTTTTGGCGTCTCTGTCCGTCCGCTTATTACTTGAGAACCACTTACTCGATTTTTCATTTCATTTCATTTATTTAAACTTTTTGGTAGTCAAATTACACCAAGTTACGTCACAAAGATCAAGATTACAATGTGATTCATATCTAAGTACTAAAATCACGCTAGATAACCATAGGAGTAAGCAGTGGGTTAAATATATTAGACCGAACTTTCAAATTTTTTTTTTTTTGTGTCTTGTCTCTCTGCAATCAGCTTGAATTTGGAGCCTTTATCAGAGGTGTGGGTATGTGGATATGACTTGAAAAGCTGCCGTCCAGTGATGACAAGCTTTATACTTCTTCGTATATATATAATAGGTCGGGGAAAAAGTCTTTTCGCATTATAGTATGTATGAACTTGTACTAAAATCTCTTTGGCTATACTATTTGTATCTGGCTGGTTTTGGTATCATTGAAAGTTTAAATTTTAAAGAACATAATTCCAAATTCAAATTAGGAAAATGTGTGATTCTCATTTGTTTTTCGTACTGTCAAAATGAGTGAATCTAATAAAGAAATTCGATACATTTTAAAATTTTACTACAAAAAAGGTAAAAATGCAACGCAAGCCGCGAAAAAAATTTGCGATGTTTATGGACCTAGTGCAGTGTCTGTGAGAGTAGCACAAATTTGGTTTAAGCGTTTTCAATCCGGAAATTTTGATGTCAAAGATGCACGTCGCTCTGGTCGCCCTATTACGGATAAAATGGATGCCATTTTTGAAAAAGTGGAGCAAGATCGGCATATCAGTAGTTACGACGTAGCTGAAGAACTAGGAATTGACCACAAAACAGTTTTGGCGCATTTGAAAAAAACTGGGTACACAAAAAAGCTCGATATTTGGGTACCTCACGAGCTCACTGAAAGAAACCTAATGAACCGTGTACTCATTTGTGATTCTTTATTACGACGTAATGAAACCGAACCATTTTTGAAGAAGCTGATAACTGGTGATGAAAAGTGGATCACGTACGACAAGAACGTGCGAAAAAGGTCGTGGTCAAAGGCCGGTCAAGCTTCACAGACTGTGGCGAAACCCGGGTTAACTCGCAACAAGGTGATGCTGTGTGTGTGGTGGGATTGGAAGGGCATTATTCATTATGAGCTGTTACCACCAGGCAGGACCATCGATTCTGAACTCTACTGCGAACAACTGATGAGATTAAAGCAAGAAGTTGAGAGAAAGCGGCCGGAATTAATCAACAGAAGGGGTGTGGTTTTTCATCATGATAACGCTAGACCTCACACATCTTTAGCCACTCAGCAAAAACTAAGAGAGTTTGGCTGGGAGGTGTTAATGCATCCGCCGTATAGTCCTGACCTTGCACCTTCAGATTTCCACCTGTTTAGGTCTCTTCAGAATTCTTTAGGCATTGTCAGGTTAACATCACGAGAGGACTGCCAAAACCACTTGTCGCGGTATATTGATCAGAAGTCCCAATATTTCTATAGCAATGGGATCATGTCCCTACCTACAAGATGGCAAAAAGTTATCGAACAAAATGGTACCTACATACTTTAGTTAAATGTAAATAAACCATATTAAAAAATGTTTTGAATTTTCTTAAAAAATGCGAAGAAACTTTTTCCCCAACCAATATATAATATGACTGCACTTATTATTGTTATTTTATAATTCGGCCTCAATTCTTGGTCGCTTCAGCCGTGTTACATCGTTTTTAGTGTCCAGTAGTCCCACAGCTAGCGGATTTGTGTGATTTTGTAGTCGTGATTTGTAGGATTTTGAGTGCTTCTGGATTTCCTCCTTGATGGTGACTTTCAAATGGGACTTAAATATTTCAATCCTTTATCCCTTTATTTCAGTCAGTTAGTTTAGGGGTAAATGTACAAATTTCGTCAAAAGTTTGAGTAACACATTTCCATGAGTACAAATAATGAAAGCCAAATGAGAAAAGGCTCAAGGTTGATTATTATTCTCTTCGTACATTCGACATCTCCCTTTACGAGGGTTTCATACTAATTGACACCCGTCGACGTACTAATCTCATCTTCTCGATCCTTGCCTCGTCCCGTGTCGTCTGCTCATTATCTCGTTTAGGCCGGGAGTCGACGTCCACATTTTTACGTAATAAGTAACCATAGATATATTGAAAAGTGCAGCAACCTAAGATTTTCAAAAGTGGGTCTCCAATCGATGCCGAATATAATGTTACCTCTAACTTCTTCGGTTTTCATCTGAAGTAGTAAAATAGAGATTTTTATAAAGGGGGGGTTTAATATGACATGCGACGTTTTCCTCTTTGGAAAGGCCAATTGGCAGGAACTACATTGGTTCGTGGCACGTTGGCAACTGTCATCCCGAGTCGCTTTCATTGAGATAATCATAGACGTGCCTATGTAGAATGTACTAAAGAAATGAGTCATACAAAATGTACTGACATTTGTTATGTTACTCAAAAATGCCAAAATCCGCGTGTAACTTCAAAATAAATTTCTGAAACTTAAGAATTACTTTGAAATAATGAATAACAGGTAATAAAAAATGATCGACAAAGAATAACTGGGTCACCTTTTATTTACTACAAAAATATCCAGGTTATTACGCCGGTTCGATCACAATCTACAAATGCACAGGTCACCATGGCTTCAATACTTACATGATTTATCTGAGGAAAACTAGAGAAATCCTACCAAAAAAATGCATTTCACATTTGATGCGCCCGGACACTAAGTACGTATAACGCTTCAAAAAGTTATCGCATCGGATAGGTATGCTCCATCCCTCTCCAACTCGCGGTATTGGTATTGTTCTTACTCCCACACTGTATTCGTCTTGCAAGCACAGCGCGCTCATGATTCGTCTATGGAGAGAATACACATTTGTCTTATGTAGGACGTTGTTACAGTGTTGGATATTCCACGGTTAATTATGAGCATATGTACGTACTTAGTTAAAGGGCACGAAATTTGGGCACTGCCTGTCTGTAGTACAATTATTCGTGGCATTAATTGGTACTCTAAGGGATACTTGCGGGCACAACGCCACGGGTACTTCAGTTCATCACTGAGCACGAATATGTACATGAAGGTGGTAAGGTCGCAGTCAAAACGTATTTACCACATTGACAAATAATATCCACACTTGACATGACGACACTTCAAAATGTTATGTTTTATGCGTATATTTCCGGGGGAATAAAAAATTACCGTCAAAATATGAAGATATGGGATAATTTTGTAAGTCAAGCATTCAAAGAATATTGTGGAAAACTCTATGGTTTTACCAGAAACTTAAACCTTAATACTGTTATTTTTTAGATGAAACCATATACTTAGAATAAAATGAAATGAAATGAAATTAGGTTTATTTACCATAACCATAAAAAATACAACTATATGTAAACCTTAAAAATAACACACGGCAATAGAGAAAAAAAGCATAATATAAAAGAACTAAAACATAAAATAACTAAAATCTAGAATAACAAAAATTTAATAAGATAACTAAAATAATCTGAGAGCCAAACTAGTAACTTTAGCAACAGCTTAATTCACGTTGAATGGTTCAAATGCTCAAACACATGTTCACAACTCATGTGTTGGAGACAGCTAGGAAAGTCCGCAGTGAAGACTGTGTACAGCAGAGACGACATGCAGGAGCCCTTGGGGCAACCGCGTGGCACCGCTGTAGCGTCCGGGAAGTTAGGAGAACCATCTGCACTAAAGCACTTTGTCATTTGGTATCTTGCGCTCAGATAACTTTGAAGCATCTCAATTGCATCACTGGACAACCCGTAAAAAATAACTTAGGCAAGAGCAGTTTTATGTCCCAAACAGTCGAATGCTCGAGATTTGTAATTATTTTGGCCAAAATGATTTAGCAATATGATTAAGTCAAATGTTTAATATAAAATGTTTGAGGCTAACCGTGTTTCGGACGTCCCCCAACCTAACTAAATGGTAGGGTTAATCCCACCCTTGTTGGTACCATTGCATAGAATGAAAGGTGTTAGAGTAAACATTGTCCGCGTTTTGATGTGAATACGTCTTTGAATTTGCTACCATGGAGGCAGTTGAGAAAACGGATGATCAATTACACCCCTCGATAGCTGAAAGGAACAAATAATTCGTAACGTAGATTGAATACTCTCAAAGAAAATATTACCCGTTACGTACACGCATCCACGTAAAACAAGGCTTTGTCCAAAACACAGCCACACCCAGTTTTTTCATCTAGATCTTTGTACCCGTGCAACATAAAGGAGGTTCTGGCATGGCATCTGCTTGCCATGTGGTGCGATATGATAATATCATGACAGTAGGTGTTGTACTCGCAGCCCATGTTTAGTTCCATAAAATATAATCAACTATGACCATGACTGTACCGACGCAGCACATTATAAGCTGCTTACGGCGCGCGTCGGTTGAGATTCAAGGAGGGGGGGCTGATTTGTGATACAGGGTAAAAGGAAAGAGATTATGTAATGGGATTATGTGCTAGGTACATTAGTATTGTTAAGCAAGTGTACGATTGGATAATGGATATGAAAATTACACGTGACGGCAATTCTAACGCTCTCTCATTTAACCAAAGAAAGTGGTAATTTTTTTATGAAACTGGACATGAACACTGCCAAGACATTTTCCCAACACATCGCATTCCCGAAGGAATTGGATGCCATAACGGGGCCTTCCCTCTACAGGGCGTCGCAGCGGGCACTAAATACATACATTTCGGCAGCGTATATAACCGTCATGTTTTTCCAAGACAAAACATTGCTTACATTTTATTTACTTAGATTGAATTTTAGCTTACATGCAATTTGAGCGTATAGTGAAGTTTTACGTATGATTATAAACTTGTACGGCTCCATGAGAAAAAAATGGTAACTTTTTATCCAAACAAAATTGTGCGTCTGAATCAAGCTAGTTCAATGATCAATGATACGGAATGTGGAAACGATCGTTTTCCTGCGCTTAATGGCAAAAGTAACCGAACGATATGGACATTCACGTGGTGTTTGGAATTAATTAATTCCACATTAGCTGCGAGCCATGAAACACAGTTCACTCAACTGCGACCGCTGTGGGGCCCTGGAGCCACTAACTCCTGATTTCACTATCTCCAGCTAACTGAAATCCGATAGTTAACGTTCGGTTGTATTGCATATTTACATGGTGTAACCGAAAGGTAACTTTGGGATTTTTGTAGCTGGAGGTGGTGAAAACGGGCATTAATCAGTTTCACTAAAGAAGGGTAGATTTTGTGCGTTTGAAAGGAATTAGCCGTACACGAAATAATAATTATTACTTTACTACTAACTTGTGTTTCTGAATTTGGTTCAAAATTGTACTTGCGTGAGGAAACCACCCAAAGAAACCCTACACTCGAACGACTCGTCACTGAGGGGCGCTGGGACTTAACTTCCATGCCAGTGATCATGCATTGAGAAAAATTATGTACAACTGTTTACCGTTTTAGAACAGTTAAAATTCAGTCATTTATTTGAAAGTATTTCTCATTACTATTAATATATTACGGTAAGTATCTATTACTGAGCCAAAATAGTTAATATAAAACTGTTATTTTAACCGATTAAACAGTACCGCTTGGTGAAAATAACACGTGTGACAGATCAGATGATTGTGAAACGGTTATCTTAACTGATTGAACATTACGGCTGACTACAAATTAGGCGTGCAAGTGTCCAGTTTCAAGAGGTGCAGGAATTTCAACAGATTGGACACTGAATATAAGACTATGCTGTTACGCTTGAACGAGTCCATATAAAATCAGCACGCAATTTTAGCATGATTAGTTAAACATTGTCTGAGAAATTAAGATTCTTGCGAACAGAAATGCAGTCAAGATATCTTATTTTATAAACTGTATGGCATTTATCCAGCGAATTAGATAGCGAAGATGAGAGAAGAGCTATGAATATCCGAGGCTTCAGGGCGGCGCTGCTGTGGCGGGGGGTCAGGGGGTGAGGGGTGGCGGTGCGGGCGGAGGGGAGGTAACAGGTGTCGGGTGCGCCGTTTGGGTGGATAAGCTAGATTATCTGAGCCGTTATTAACGAAGTAATTAATTATGTAGATTCCTGGCGCCGCGGCCGCTTCGTTGGCGACCACACGAAGCCTCCAACGCCGGCTGACTGCGTTTGCTGCTAAATATATGTAGACCTGATGATGCCCATGCATGCAAGCCCCAAACGTTAAAAGCCTACATTTTAAAATTGGAACGTCCATTATCCCCCATTTTCCACATTATCCCACGACCACTTCTACTTCCTTTCTCTTCAGTGCTTCACACACTTTCATTTATACTTCAAAGCGACCATACCAAAATCGACAAAGGGTGTTCGGTATGAGAAGCAAGGCCCAGTGCTCCTAAGGTATGAGCCACTCAAAGAAGTTAGTTGTATCGCTTTTTCAATAATCATAAAGTGATATTGACTCGACGCTACAGACAGAGCCCCTAGCCCCAGTTGTCACCTAAATTGGCGTTTACGGTACTTCAAAGCTACGTAAAAACGCAAAACTCCATACAAGTTTTTACTAGATATTCTGTGGTTTTACTTCTTCAAGTCGTCAAAGTCAAACTCGGACATCCGATTTGTATGAAAACGCGAAGTCGGCGTAAACGGCAACGTCAACGTATTTACGGCGTCGATGGGTAAGCTGTAAAACCAAACTGGGACTCGCCAATGTTAGTTCGCTAGCGCGCTCTTAAATTTTTCCATACATTTGAAAACGCCAGTCGATCGGTTTGGCGTAAACGCCAATTTAGGTGACAACTAGGGGCTCTGATAAACAATTGGCTTTTTTAAATCCAGTAAATAAAACTGTAAATATTAACGCCTTACTTTAACATACTTTAACTAAGTTTATGAAGTGATTTCGGCCCTAAGGATCAATTAACTAACATTGAATATTTTTTACGCTTTATAGAATAGACAAGAATTTTGTCCATAAATATATGTAAAACAAATAAAACCCAGTCAGGTACTCATGCATTTTCATACATAATATAGGATACAGGTATGCACGTCTCATGCCGTCTCGGTGGTGATCCTAGCACACACACTTGAGCACGTCTCAATGTTTATGTATCCCGTCCTTACTTTACTAAAATATTTGACAAACTCATGTATATGAGCACAGTACATAAGCATTGATAAAATTAAACTGGTTTTGAATGAACTCTCAAAATTCAAAGTGCCCGAAGGAAGAATAAAATTGGTAAGCAAGCTCAGATATACATATGAGTCTGTAAACAACTCAATAAATAATCCTAAAAGATGTGTGTGTAAGTCTGCATAACGCTATCCCATTGTTCCCTTTTTATCATCACCCAACTCTGAACAGGGACGTCACCATGGTTAACGAACTCGCCAGGTGAATTGGCAAGTGAGTGATTGAATCCGACGCTTAGTTACATTTCGTACTATGCTAAATTTGAAACGACGTGTTATACCACCAAGTGAAATGAAATTTACCAGTTGGCAACTAACTCAGATTTAATCACTCGCTTGCCAGCCAGGAGTCTGGGGAATCTGGTGGGAGTCCGAGGAATCTTAGGTAATCTGGAGTAATCTTAGGGAATCTAGGAATCCCAAGGAAATCATTGGCAATCCTATCAAATTCCAATCTTTGGTAATCTCTTAGAAATCTTTGATAGTCCTTTAAGAATCATGGAAATCAATAGGAATCTTTGGTAGTCCCTTGGGAATCTAGAAATTACAAGGTAATCCTGGTAATATTGACTACTGATAATCTCGGTGTACACTTTATGCTCGAGTAACTGTCCCCTCGACGTCGGATAAGGCTGTCTATGAATTTAGACGACTCTTTTACGGATTTCGTAAATAATATTTATCATAATGTTTTAAACCCTGCTCGGTCGAATGAAAAAGTGGATAGAGAGGCTGGCGGGAGTATTATGAAAACCAGTACATATTATGAATGCATTATAATGTTTAGTTTCACGAACAACTTTCGGAATAGTCTAGGTATACTCGTATATGGAATAGGAATAGGCATAATGCCTTCCTCCGTCCCCTTTCTACCTTCGGTCAACGCGGAACAAATGACGACCTGGGGTCCTTCTAACGTGGTGTGAAGAAGCACCTGGCCGGCCGGCATGGTTTTTTTTTATGCGACCTGACGTAGATGGCTAATACCACACAGCTACCGTTATGATATTAGCCCAATACACCACATTCCCGAAGGAATTAGGTGACATGCCAGGACCCCTGAATGTTCGAAAACCCATGGGCGTCGTCGGGCACCTTTAGGTCCTGGCGTACGCCATATGCCACGCTTAATATAAAAAACCGGCCAAGTGCGAGTCGTAGTCGCCCACGAAGGGTTCCGTACCATCATACAAGATTTACCCAAAAAAAACACGTTTTTTGTATTTTTATTATTTAATAATTTTACCTATTTGTTGGTATAGCGGCAAAATAAATACAAAATCTGTGAAAATGTCAGCTTCCTACCTGTCACGGTTCATGAGATACAGCTCGGTGGGACAGACGGACGGACGGACGGACGGACGGACGGACGGACAGCGGAAGCTTAGTAATAAGGTTCCGTTTTCACCCATTGGGTACGGAACCCTAAAAAAACCGGCCAAGTGCGAGTCGGACTCGCACACGAAGGGTTCCGTACCATCTACAAGGCCCCTCTTTAATCTTTATTATTTTTTAATTTTACCTATTTGTTGTTATACCGGCAAAATAAATACACACACTGTGAAAATTTCAGCTACCTACCTACTACGGCGAGTATTACGGTTCATGAGATACAGCCCTGTGACAGACGGACGGACGAACGGACGGACAGCGGAAGCTTAGTAATACGGTTCCGTTTTCACCCTTTGGGTACGGAACCCTAAAAAAGGTACCTATAAGTATTTTGTATTCGATGAACGTGAGACGATTGTTAACGCTAACTAATGCAGATCTATGCAACATGCAACCATTCATTGCACATGCAACAGCTAAATCAAGCTTTGTTTACGCTGTAACTTCCCGCCTCCGAACGAGTTGAGTTACGTTTGATTGTGCTTTCCCAATGACGTATGTGAGTACCTACATGTCAAATATGTTACACACGTGCTAAAGGAACAACATGCACGCGCCTGCTTTTAGCGCTTGCCGCCTGTGAAGCGATTGATTAGGAATGCTAGCTTCAAAGTAAGTGCTTAGCTTCGCGCGTACTAAAAAGTGCATAAATTAAGCTCTGACAGTTTTCTGACCAAACAGTTCCCACATATTTGTGAAATATTTCCAAGTTCATAAACCGATGCGTATGAAATAAAATGTTTTTTTGTTTGATTTTGGATTTGTGAGTATTCTTACAAAACTAAAATTAACTTGTCGTCAAGGGTTTATTGTAACTAAACTTTTTTTCTGATTGATATTTTAAGAAAATATAAAAAAAGTTAAAAAACTCACGCACCCACACTTACCCTGTTTCTTACCTTTTAGTAGATCGTCTCTAAAAATGTTTGTCCGTTTCTATGTTACTTGGGCCATCGGACCCTTAATTCATCAAAATCGGATTAATAGTTTAAGCGCTACTGTGGAACATACGCAAATATACGAATATAATATACATACATAGACTGCTAATGACAAACACTTCCTTTTGGCTTCGCCGTAGTCGGGAAAAAAAATATTAAATAATTAGCAGACTTTACTTACTTACTGAGCAATATGGCTTTTGGATCATGAACAAATGCGACATGTTATGTAGATATCGCGGAATACGAACGCATGTGAGCAAGTTCAGGACGATAGCTTTTAGATTTTTAAAATAAAAACATGGTTACATTCCTTGTACGCATGTATTCAAGCATATGTAATGCAGCAAACAAATGCGGTGGGAGCCATTTCCGACCGTTTGAGCAACGCGATCGAATGGCGGGAGTCTCGTGGCAGCGCGAGCTAATGCTTTGATTCCTCTCCCCTTGTTTGCAGGCTCAGCCGCCGCGGGCAGGCGGCGCGGCGGAGGCTGTGCAGTGGCGCGGTGTTTACTCTCCTCTGGTACAGGCACCGGCTCACAACTAGAACCCTGGCGGGCGTCTCCCCTCTGCGCAGCTCCGTCGCTACCGACGTCGCTTTGGTGTCACGTTCTAGAGAGCTGCCGCGATCTGTACCGAGGACCGGCAGAGTTCTCCCGCTCGCCCGCTAGCCGCCGGCTACGTCATTAGATCCAGCCCGGGACCCTGTGTGTAGTGTGCACAGTGCCTCGCCCTGATTAAATGTTAGTATGACCCACGCTATGTGAAGATAGATGCAATGATATATGATGCCACCAACCTTTATCTTGTTATTTTCGATATTAGCTTACTCACACGGTATTTTAGGAGAGCTTCTGGCGTACACTATATACCGCGCGTGTTTACATGTACTACTTCGAGTGTACCCATATTGGTTTTTAATTTTTTAGAATTTTCAAACAACCGCATAGGTGAAGTTCGGGGCAAAATATGTGTGACACTAGAGTCAGAGCAAGGGTTTTTTGTTTTTTGCCACGGGACCTTAAAAAACACAATTATAAAAAAAAAATTAGAATTGATTTGAATTCAGTGCGTCAACAATTATTTGTTAACCACACTAGCCACAAGAGCAACGACAAAGGGGTAACCTGCTGCTGCTTTCTACGTGAATACGCCCTAAGATCGGAGAAAAGATGTGAGGGAATTCGAACGATTCTGCACGAATCAATACCGTTTATGTCATACCTTCTGCGCCCTTACTGGCTGGAATATTTGACGTCCGGTTCTGATTGTTGCGGAATTGATCGAATTCCCTCACATCTTACGCCGGTTCAGATCCAGATCCCAACTTATTCGACCAAGTTTTACGCGGAGGGCTAGTCTACGCCTTTCCGTGAGCGTCAAACGCTCGAGGCTAGCGCGGGAGACGGGATGCGTTGGCGGGGACGAGAGCCGAGCGTGCGGCGGCGGCGGCCGACACGCAGACAGCGCCTGCAGCGGAATGGACGCAACGAAATGGTTTTCATTTCGTGAATGGAAAACGAGAGAAATTAGGGAATCTCAATACCCAAATAAAGCGAAAAAAACGACGGCATGCGCATACTTCGAGGACCTTTTCACTGGTACACTCTATCATATCTAAAGATGTGCTTAGGCTTTGTGTCATCGCGGTGTATCACCAGGGCACACACAGTGAGCGTTGTTGCATGTAAAAATGTAATTTGTAGCGGGATGAAGCTAGTTCATTTCAAACGTATCTTTTTCATACTATTACGCCATGATATATTAAAACAATTTTTTTTATGAAAAACGAGTATGGGTGGCTCCGAAAAGCCAAATCCATATCACCTAGTACTGTGTCATATTATTTTAATCAAATTATTAAAATGAAAGATAATTAATTTAAACTGATATTTCTGTATTCTAATGTATACGTTAATTTCTAACCCTGTTATTGAGAATTATAATTAAAGGCAATGTTAGATAAATACATTTCGAAGAAAGGAAACCCGTGCGGAGTTTCTTTGTGGCTTCTTCGCTTCATGTTGTAGAAGTATTGAGATACATATATTGGTATAAGGGGAGAAGGAATTGATTTTTACATTGTCCAAGAGTAGATTCCAATAATTTTTAAAAGTTCTTGAGTAGATTACATAGATACCTATCTACGTGGGCTTAGTCAACTCCATGCGGTTAACTTAAAATGACGTGATTAACTTCAACGTCTCTTTTGGCAATCGGGCCTTATATGTATTTTTTTATCGGAAACTGGTAGCAGGAAATCGGCTTGGTATCTAACAATGTTACATTCTGTGAACAAGTAAAACCGTTATTAATTAAATATGCAGCAAGTCTGCTTTTTGGTAGAAACTTAACTATAAATATGCATTTCAGGAGTTGGAAGGCTCGGAAAAATGCAAGAATTTACCCTTTTTAACCCAGGGTTTTCACTGAATTCTTCACTTTCATCAGAGTGCTAGTGTGTTTTCTCTATGTAACTTAATGCATTACGAAAGTCGTTGGTTACTTATGAGCCCTGAAGCACAGCTAGAACCACGGAACGAAGATCATATAACAAGTAATGATGCATTTCTCGGCGATCCGATTTTTAAATTACGGGTAAACATGCAAGGAAGTTACGCATACTACAACCATGGAATAATAAATAAGTAACGTTGCTACTACTATATTGCACCAAATAATATATAATAAAAGACTAATACTATATCCGTACCATGCCTATGCGCCTAAACAACCCACGCTGATACATTTCATGTATAAGGGCCGAGTGCACGAAAGAACAAAAAATCAAAATCAACGTCAAAGTATGATCAAACACGTCACTTTGTGTGGACAGTATGGAAGGAACTTTATGCGATTGACCAAAAGTGACGTGTTTGAACATTGATTAACTCAGCCGTTTCTTCGTGCAACCGGGGCTAAGATTTGCATCGGGTTACGAGATTGCAAGGAAGTTACGCATACTACAACCATGGAATAATAAATAAGTAACGTTGCTACTACTATATTGCACCAAAGAATATAATAAAAGACTAATACTATATCCGTACCATGCCTATGCGCCTAAACAACCCACGCTGATACATTTCATGTATAAGGGCCGAGTGCACGAAAGAACAAAAAATCAAAATCAACGTCAAAGTATGCTCAAACACGTCACTTTGTGTGGACAGTATGGAAGGAACTTTATGCGATTGACCAAAAGTGACGTGTTTGAACATTTATTAACTCAGCTGTTTCTTCGTGCAACCGGGGCTAAGATTTGCATCGGGTTACGAGTATGCATGAACGCAGAAGTAACCATAGAAGAGATGTTCCAGAATATAACGCTATTCGCCCACGGCCCGCTAGAGGAAGTAGCTGTCATCCATACTATCCATACTTCATATTATAATTGCGAAAGTAACTCTGTCTGTCTGTCTGTTACGTTTTCACGCCTAAACCGCTGAACCAATGTCGATGAATTTCGGTATGGAGATACTCTGGACCTTGGAGAAGGACATAGGCTACCTTTTGTGGCGAAAATTAAACTCGAAGGGGGTGAAATAGGGGATGAAAGTTTGGATGGGGAATTCATAATATCCAGCAAATAATTCGGCCTGACATCAGTCCAACATGATATTGACCCGAGCGGGGCCAGGTACCTCAGCGAGTATAGTGTCATTTATATGACAGATAGCTCTTCCAGCTGGCGCTGATTATGATATAGTCAATAATATACCTACTTGGTATGTCATAAAGTTATATTATATTAAAAGGCTTTTCACGGTGTCCGTTGTCACAGACATTTTGGAGGGTTTGTGTTGGTGGGAACTCAATTAGCAAACTCTTTTCGAAGCGCGCGGTTTTGATAGTTGGACGCACGGAATATTGAGGAGGCAGGAAGTGAAACGTTTGTAAATTTGTTTCAGGACCGCTGTTACCGTTTTACTTAAGACCTTTTTGCTCCGCGAATGTATAACCGTCGCAATTGGCTATCCCTTCTTAATTAATAACCAAACATCAAATCCACATTTGTTTAGTTAATATGAACCTTAACGTAATGGATCTATGTTGGAATTCCAATACTGTTTGCAATCAAATGTTACGTCACTTTCGAACACGGCCGAGCGCCTCACACGCACGCAGTCACTAACAAAGTAGCGAAACATGACCCGGCGAGCAAAATGACGCGACGCGCGACGCCGCGACGCCATATTGTTTCGTAATGTTTTTGTCGTAAGTTTTATTGCTATAAATGTAAATGAAACTTACCGGTGATATGAAACTCCGCCATTATGAAGGTTGTGCACCCGGCTGTCGTGTTTGCACGTTATTATGGCACAGTACGGCATTACTCCTTTTCAATTTTAAATTGTATCACGGATAAGTTAATGCACAGGAACACCGCAGAGGAGTGAATCATGCGCGTATGAAGTGCGCGGGTCCCCGCTAAAGACCGGCGCGCGAGTTCCGCCCACTTCACAATTCTTACCTCCTAATTGTTCTGTGGTTGGACGTATGTCAATGGGTTTAACTAAGTGACACAATATGTCTATACAGCGGCGGTGATCCGGGTAAAGCCCACATTACACATTTTCTTCTTTTTATTTCGTGGGCCACCCCTAGCTTCATAGTTGCCGAGCACACATGCCGCGCCGCTGCCGCATCGATTAATCAGGAAAAAGGCCTTAAATTGCCTATGGACAACTAGGTTTCCTAATTTTTTTTATTATGTGTATCAATACAATCCGAAATTAATTCCTAGATGAAGTAAATTAAGCAACGACTGGGGCTCCAGAACAGTGGGTAGCATAGGTCACTAGCACCCGGTGCGGATCCCAAATTTGCCGCCCTCTTATATTAGTGATTGATCATAAAATATGCCCTTTACCGTGCATGAAATTAAAGGACGGTCAAAAGGATACTCTCATTCGGTCATTACGGCGAAGTACAAAAAATTGGGAAAAAGAGATGTTTATTTAAATGAAAATCGAATCAAAATTAATTTCCTAAATAAAAGTTATTGAAGAAACTTGCATCAGTTCACCCATGCATAAAATGTTATGCCTGTATATATGGAAACAACAAAACATTAACGAAAAAATATTGAAGGAAATATTTTTTCCACCATCTGTGAAATGCCGCCCCCGTCAAAGTGCCGCCCGGTGCGGACCGCACTCTCCGCCCCCCATGCTACGCCACTGCTCCAGAATAACGCAGATAAATTGTGAGTACTCAGCTCGCCCCGTAGACTAGATCTCAGAAGTCGCCGGGCAAATAAATGATCAGCCCCCGAGCGACCATGCCGGCCATTTGCTGCGCGGCTAATGCAAGGCTAGATGCGGAGATTGGTCGCAGCTGGTGCGTTGCACCGGACCCCGCGCGCGCAGTCGACCGGCGCCATCTTGTCGCACCTCACGGCGGCGCGGTCTCTCCGTTCTTCGCGAAACCGGCCGGAGTGAGGCGTCGACAGGGATCGCACGCGCTGTATCTACATAGATACCCGAAGCGGGCGCATGTTCATAACATTCACAACCGTGGGCAGAATTAGATTATCAGGTAGGTCGGCTCTACTCTTCCCTGTAGTCATGAGGCTGAGTAATTGCAGCATAAAGTTTGTTTTTACGCAATGGCCGCTAGAGGGCCATAAAATCGTATTTGCGGCTTTCACCTTTTGCTGTTGATGTTTATTTGAGTTAAAATAATCATTTGTTCGCTCGGGCATAAAACAGATGAGGTAATTCAAGTAAAATATGCAAAACAATAGATAATACAATATAAATGTATGCTACAAACTAAATTTGGTAATTCAAATAGGTAAATAATAATATGTTTTATGTGAAGCTGAGAGGCCCTAGTCGGACTTCTCACGTAAATCGGCGTTTACGGAACTTCAAAGTTATGTAAAAAAGTCAAACCCCATACAAGTTTTACTACTTATTCTGTGGTCTTACTTCTTTAACCTGTCAAAATCAAACTCGGATTACCAATTTGTATGAAAAGGCGGAGTCGGCGTACGGCAACGCGATACGTTAGCTGTCAAATCAAGATCAGAGTGGTCAGTCTGAGTTATCACCTAAATTGGCGTAACGGAACTTCGAAGTTACGTAAAAACGTCAAACCCCATACAAATTCTGTGGTTTTACTTCTTCAAGCTGTCAAAGTCAAACTCGGACTTCCGATTTGTACGAAAGCGGGGAGTCGGCGTAAACGGCAACGTTGAGTAAGCTGTCAAATCAAACTCGGACTCGCAAATGGCGCGCTCTTAAATTTCTCCATACATTTGAAAACGCCAGTCGATCGGTTTGCCGTACACGCCAATTTAGGTGAGAACTCAGACTGACCACAGAGACTCGTAAATGTTAGTTCGTTTAACGCCCACCGCGAACGCACTTGAATTCTCCATACATTTAAAAACGCTAGTCGATTTGGCGTAGATGCCAAATTAGGTGACAAGTCCGACTAGTCACTAGTGGCTCAGCATTTGTCGAACGCCTGGGCTTTGGAATTTTTTCTCGGTGGCGGGCCCCAGGTTGGACATTGTGGGAAATACCTCGGCATTCCACGGTTTAGCAACCCTATAGAGATATTGATCCTATTGCGTTGCTAAACTGCGACGGAGGGTTAGGTTAGTTTGGCGTTAGGCAGTAATAACCGTAGATAGTACCAATATGTATCCATATGAAATATTTTCCCGTTAGGCTTTGGTGTCATAACGACTAGGCATGACTCCTGGCCTCCTGGAGATCTGATAACACGCTGGTGTAGCTGACCACCCGTCCGCCGCACCCCCGCCTCCGCCGCGTTCTCCGACGCCCGCTTCGCAGCCTTCGCCTACAAGAAACCTTGTCGAGATTTCGCAAATTACATGTTTAAGGCACAATATCTACTCCACAGGTTTAGCTAGGAAAAAAGCGACATCTGTAATAAGATGTAACCTCAAATTACTTACCTATTATTTTTAAACATTGTATGATAATAAAACGTACAGAAAGCATCGTTTTAATTTCGCAATCAAACGCATTGCATTGAATTACGTCCGGAAGGTTGACACTAATACCTGTTTTCATCTTTTCGACGAAAAAGACAAGAGAAGAAAGATACAAGTAACAGTGTTATCGATGACGGGTTTGTGACAGTAAAAGTGTCGCTCGGACACTTTTTCCCTTGTAGCTCCCACCCGCTGCACGGAGATAGGCGTGGTTCCACTAGTTCCAATAAATAGCGCCGAAACGTCCAGTGAAAAATTATCGAAAACAAAAAGGGAAATGCTAGACTTTCTTCCCACATTATGAATGCAAGAAAGTTCGAAAAATTCTTGGGAAAAGCAAGCGTGGATCGCGCGATGTGCCCGAAGAGGCAAAAGAGGTAGCGGCAACACCGCACGCAAATGAGCGTCGCGCACGTCAAGCGGAGCGACCCTCGGAGCGACCGCTCGCTCGTTTATCATTTCACTGGCAACACCGGCGGCGGCTGCGCGGGAAGTATGGATGTGACGCCGGCTCAAGCTAATGGCACAGTTTACTCAGAACGGTAATTGAAAAAGAGAGATTGTGCTCGTTTGTTTCAGCTACACACGACGTAGAAATATGGCGGGCTCTGGAGGAAACACTGGTCGCGCGCGCAGTGAGCTAAGAACCGCACGGAAGGCTATCATTCAATGAAAGGCAATGCGAAATACACTCCTATTTCGTATAGTCCGTAATTTATTTTTTACTAAAAATATCATCGTGGCCAAGAGAAGCTTTGAATTGGTATAATGTAATATAATACAGAGATCGGTTCCCATAAAATATCCTATATTAACAATCGTAATCTATTTGTATTGCAGAAGTTTAATTTAATTTAAATTATTTCCAGGCTGTCAGCCGCAGCTCAACGCAGCCCAGACGAGTAGCCCTGAGGGCAAAGTCCAGTTCGTCTATTTTATTTTAAAGATTCAAAACATCGAACATGAAAAACATTTTTGCCGCGCTGCAGCGCGTCAAAGATAACCAGGCTAACTGTAACACCATAGGAGGGTTGCCAGCAGCCTGAATATAATATTCGCACAAGCTGCCCGTCGAGTGACATATAGGATTTAAATCAACATCTGAAGGGTCCGTATTAATAAAATTAATGTATCCCCTGTTGATTTATAGCTAGTGGATCGTGTCGCAGCTTCCGATCTTAATCTTGCGACGAAGGGTTCATCTATTCGTGGAAATGTACGCTTACAGTTCGTTTATAGAATTTATCCCGAGATCTCACGTCAACATTGATCATAATGGTTCATAACTTGTGATTAATGTGTTCCAATGCAGTGTCAACGTATATCCACAAGTTCAGGCAAGCTCTAAATTACCTATCAGTTTCGTAAATAGAAAGCCCTTGTGTTGACCTTGCGAACAGAAATGTGTAATCTCAAGCAATTTTTTTTTCTAAAATAACGTATTTGGTATAAACTTTTTATTATTTTATCTCAAGTGACACCAGTTTTTTTTTCAAATGTAAAACTCAAACTGCCACAGACTTGGGCCTTGGACCTGTGATCATATTCTGCGCATCGCAAGTAGTAATATTTCGATGCTCGCCCTACGGGTCCAACAATCGCCTCCCTCACCGTTTAATTTTGTGGGTTGGGAGAGAGGCGACCCGCTTTTCTTTTACAACATTACATACCCCTGTTTCCACCACCCCCAGTTACCTGAAATCCGATGGTTAACTTTCGGCTACATTTCATATTTGTATGATGTAACCGAAAGATAACTTTGGGTTTTCTGTAGCTGGAGGTGGTGGAACCGGGCGTAAATCGTGTACATTCATCGTTTCCTCCTAGTGTGTAATTCGAATGAGTGACGAAGGAAAGACATGACATGTTTACGGAGTGGAATTGTGTAGAACAACTAGCAACCGTAATTGAAGGATATGTATGTAGAGGTCTCTAGCTAGAGGAAGCGACGCAAGCATGCTATGATCCAAATATTACACCTTACGACAACTCTCTCTATTTTTTTTGTCATGACGCTCTATCATTTCTACCTACCCATCCGGGAAAAGAGGAGGAAGGGTATGCAAGTTGTCTGAATAGGAATTGTGGGTGATTAGGGTGGAAAGTAAACAGATGGAAGTCAAGTATACGCCCTATATCTAGGCTACTATAATATCATTTAGTTTAGACAAAATCCAGTTTTTACAATTAATACTTTGGACAGTACAATAACAGCTTGAATATTTTTATACTTTTGTCGTAATTTCACATTCGTTTTTATTATATCCTTGCAAATGAGAGCAAAATCTTCAGATCACAATTTGTACCTTACCTATATATAGGTATATGTTCACAGAGTTCAGTAGTGTTCTAAATAGTTAATGTAAACATAATATTATACAAAAGTTTCTGATAAGAACTTGCACACAGAGAACAAAGCTAGTTTATGCAGGTGACGGCAAATGTAAATCGTATAAAACCTCAGCATAAGCATATTATTTTATCTGTCGTATCAACGAACATTGTGTTTTTCAAATTAAGTCAATAATTTTAAAAACAAAGAATAAATAACTTGAATCGATCGTAAAACCAAGAAAGCAATAAGAGATTGTCTGCGCCAAATATTATTATTATTATAAATCAATACGCTTGGTAAAATCGTAAATCAACTAATTCCAGCTTAAACGTAAATAACAAACATAAATGTTGCTTTTTATAATCCTATAAAAGGGATTTTTTACCAAGTATATGTAATATAAATGAACTAGCCTAGCCCTCGGCCTAGTGCAAAATTATCTATTTATCAGCAAGCAAACCACAAGCACAATGGTAGAATATGTAATGATTTTATAGCTAAATTACATTTCTTCGGGTTAAAACGTTCATCAAAATAATTTATTTTCTGGAAAAATCTTATAAAACTACATTTGTGTCAGGTCGAACATAACGTTAAGCGCAGACTCCGACTGCACTTAAATTATATCATTCTTAAATTATCAGTCTATTTTATATATATTATATATTATATATATATAGGAACATTTAAAAAATACGTTTTAGAAGAATATTTTAATTCAGGTAGTTTGATTTGGTTTTAGAATCAATAAAAATCGAAAATTTAGACCATAATAAGTTTATTTTCAAAGACAGTTAAAAAACGTCAAAAAACTTGAAACACCGCGATGCACTGGAGTTTAGCCAACAGTTTACCCCTTATTCCCTTAAGGTGGCCCATCCCGCTCATCTCCCCATACAAAAGGGGAAAGAAGATCACGCCCATATTTCTTGTCAGAGATCCAAAATTTTGCTCAAAATATCTTTATTTGATCGAACTAGATGTCTGATGACCATTGGCATTGTAATATTGTGTTTAGTTTCTAAGGTATAAGGTCCGAAAGTTCGCATTTTTCGCGCGTTTTATGCAATAACTTTGGAGGTGGATTACGCAATGATAAAGTTAGAACATCTTAAAAAGATTAGTCATCAGACATAGCTTATTTAATCAAGATGTATAATCTATTTGGTTTTTGTTCGATTTTTTACTGCAGCGGTCGTGGTGTACTTTTAGCTATAAGTCGTTTTTAAATTAAAATTTTCGTAAATCTTACCAAATCATGCACTATGCACATTGTCTTTTTTGTGGACATGTTGCATCTTCCTCATCACGGAGCCTGTCTTATTCTTTAAAACAAAGAAAGTCCCAGAGCGCAACAGCACGGTTTTGTACCGTGCCCGCGAATGAGTTAGGCCCGCCGGGTTGGGCCACCTTAAGGCCAGCTGCGGACCTCACCTTAATTACCGTCTACATTAATCACGATGTCACGTGTCGCGTGAAAAACTACGTAGGGGAGGGGAGGGACCGGTGTCCGGGGGGAGGGGATTTTGTAGACGCTCACAATAATGTGGTAAGTTTCCAAGTTTTTTTTATTCCAGAGCAGTTAGTTGGCAACGATTTTAGACTGAGACATTAAAACTGGCAGCGGACAACGAAAGAATATTAGTACATAACGTTTGGAAATTATTCATCGTCGATCATTTCCAAAGTTTTTCGTAGCGATGGAATTGGAAAAGTATTATGAATGCACGTCCCGTAAATTGGATTCTACGATGTGCAATGTATGATAAATGTATCTGCATTAGGATAGAATATAATGTGTAGAAGTCGAACAAATAATGAATTTGCAACTCTGAAACATCGGTCGAGAAAAATATTCCGTAGGAAGAATAAAATAGTAATAAATTGATATTTGTGAATTAAAAATGTGCATGCAAGCACAAAAGGTTAGTCAAATAAAAGTGTTTTTTTTTTTTTTTCTTTTCTTTATTTAGAGCATCTTAACATGTAATGACACAAAAACAAGCATAGTATTACAATAAAATACACAACAAGTCATTACACAACACCAGATGCCACAGAGTTCAAAAATATGGTATTTAAATAGCTGACAAAGTACCTAGGTGTCTATGTATTATTATTTTTTTCTTGTGCACTGAATAAAATACCTGCGATAACATGCAGAAAACATTAAACATTAACACTGCGATGCATTTGTATATGTAACCACTAAACATATAAGTATTCATATAAAGATTATATAGTATATTTATACATATTGTTATTATACTATTATTGATATATTTAAAAAAAAAAAAAGACAACATAAAGATAATAATATGATAATATGTACGCCTTTATAAATAACCAAACAATAAAGAGGACTGTCATTCCAAAATGTTTTTAATATATTTTTTAAACGAACCATGATTGCAATTAAAAATATCAACGTTACTAAAAGTCTGGTTGTATGTCTGGAACATTCTGTAGAACGGTTTTCTTTTGCCTGCGTTGGTACGCGTTCGCGGAAGAAGAAAGAGAACAGCGTTACGAGTGCCGCGACTGCTGGGAACACGAATATCCACTTGAGCAAGCAACTCGCTACATGTGATTTTGCTGTGAAGAAGTTTGTGCAGGAACATCATATCGCCTAGACATCTTCTATTAGCTAGAGTCATAGGGTTCACGGTACAAGATATACCTTTCCGGCGGAGTCTGTACTGCATAACACGGTAAAAGTACTTTTGTATGCTTTCAAGAGATTTGACATATTTATAGTAGAAGGGGTTCCATATTTCAGCAGCATACTCTAGGTGAGACCTTACCAGTGAGTTAAAAAGTAAAATATAACTGTCAGCATTATTAAAGTCCTTGGTGTTACGAAGCACAAAACCCATCATTTTGAATGCTTTATTTTTAATATTTTCTACGTGTGCTTCAAAATGTAGCTTTTTGTCGATGATTATCCCGAGATCCCTCATACTTTCAACACTTTCAAGTGGTTCGCCTCCAATAGTGTTGATTCTTAGTAATAGTCATTTTTTTACACTTAAGAATATTGAGCTGCATTTTATACCACTGGCAATAACCATATAATCGATTAAGATCATCTTGCAGCAACAAACAATCATTTGTGGAATTAATTTTAGTATATATTTTCAGATCATCTGCGTAAATAAGATATTTACAAAATTTAAAGCATTTACCAAGGACGAAATAATTCGTAATTTTCCAACAAAATTCACTTTCAAGTTCTTTCTTGTTTTATAAAGTAAAAATGTTCGGTAAACTAGCTGCGGTACCCGGCTCCGCTCGGGTCCAAGTCGTTTTGGACTGATGTTGAGGTGAATTATTTCCTAGATAAAAAGTAGCCCAAAGGGCTGGTCGAAAAGGCTGGTCTGGATGTAATTTATCTGCGACTTTTAAATCATAACGGGTGGAGCCGATATGGCTTAATTAAATAAGAAATATTCTAACATTCCCATTTATAATACATAGGGCGCACTATAAGTTTTCGGAACTGGCCACTTCGCAAAACAATATCGAAAAAGTAATTAAGTAATTTGGAATTATAACTCATAGGGTCGAGTGCACGAAAGGGCAAACAATCAAAATCATAGTCAACTTAAACACGTCACTTTGTATGGACAATATGGAAGGAACTCTATGCGGTTCACTAAAAGTGACGTGTTTGAACATTGTTTAACTCATCCCTCTCTTTTGAACAATTAAATTCTAAAGTGGTTCTGTTTAGTGATGGAAATCTAATCAATGTTACCTGTGCCGACAGATGGCATCACAATCAACGTCAGCGTATGATTAAACATGTCTCTTTGAAGGTACAGTATTGAAGGAACTCCATGCGGTTCGCTAAAAGTGACGTGTTTGAACATTGATTAACTCAGCCGTACTGCGTATCATATAACATTTGTCGCGAAAATTGTTAATCCTTTCTATTTTAGAGATATTTGGAAGGCGGGCAAAGTGACGTCGCACGTAGCGCCGCCATGCGCCACAATTTGAGAGTAATTTAATTGATATTGCTCAGCCTTTAGGATATTTAGCGTGATGGTATGTATCCTAAAGCAAGCCCCGCGATCGAATCTGTAAATCGGTACAAACGGCATCTTGATCTGTTCTGTGGTTACGGAGATTACCTTTCACATGTGGACAGACGTTCCCTTTTATATAATCACGTAAAAAAACATAAAAATTATATGCGAGATAAAAAAAACAAAAAAACAAATTGAGTTTCCAGGATTCGAACCTGAACCCTCCCTCGAACAAAACATCTTTGAACCAGTCGGTTATACGCGCTATGCCAACTGGCTTCTTGCTTTTGTCGCGAAAATTGTTAATCCTTTCTATTTTAGAGATATTTGGAAGGCGGGCAAAGAGACGCCGCACGTAGCGCCGCCATGCGCCACAAAATTGGTATTAATTTTGTTTGAGAGTAATTTCATTGATATTGCTCAGCTTTTAGGATATTTAGCGTGATGGTATGAACCCTAAAGCAAGCCCCGCGATCGAATCTGCAAATCGGTACAAACGGCATCTTGATCTGTTCTGTGGTTACGGAGATTACCTTTCACATGTGGACAGACGTTCCCTTTTATATAAGTAGAGAAGAAGAGAAGAGATTATGTTTAACAATTTGCGGCAGATCTACACCTTTTTCTCTTTAATACTTGAAGCATTACTGTTGCGGTCTTCATACAAACTCGTGTGTTATAAAAAGTTATTGTTTATTTATTCCTTCCTTTCTTATGTAAAAGCACGCCCTCTATAGTTCCGACTGACACGACTCACTCGTCTGCTAGGAATGTCCTTATTTAAGCCAAACTACGATCCTTTCTAAGCTTAGGTTCCCTTGTATGCGATGTTCAGCCACAGGGTTAGCATCGTTAGCTCTGTCTACAGTGCTGGAGATTTTTGACACTGCCGATACAAAAGTTTGTATTTGCCAAGTTAGCGCTGCGGATACCGATTTCATGTTTTATATTATGTCAGACATTGCCGTGTTAGCAGAAGTGTCATATCGAAACACTAAAGCCGAAATATTTTTGTCAAAGCAGCCTTTATAAAAGTTCACTTTGATACCAGTTGACAGATAACATAGTTTACTTGGATCTGTTTCTTAATTTCTACCTCATATATTTTAAATAATTTGAGCGATCCCACTCGATCAATTTTCTTTTGTTGCGAGGTACCTACCACGGCTTTTTCAATTGACGCCATTTTGTTTGTCGATAGGTATAAGTAGGCTAGAAAAGTAGAATATGGTCCAAGCTCATTTCAATTGAACACCCTCGTCCAAATGCGCTTTGCCCAGTGTTCCCACGACCAAAGCCTCCAAGTAGCCATCAAAACTACTTTGCCCATGTGCAGGTTGACTATGTCAACGCGGCTCAACAATGAATCAAGTAGTATCACAGGCAACACGTTATTGGTCTCCAATATTGACTGTCATTCGGGAGGCTGCAACGGCCGATGCAACGCTCGTGCAGAGCACACACTGCCGAATTCGGGGGTCGCCTCTAGTGTTTCAGGCGGAATCAGTGGCGGCGTGTCGTCGTGTTCTCTATCGAGGTGCTTCAGGTTTTGTTGACGTTTGACTAATGCCGGCTAATTGATGGCACGTGAAGTGCGGCGGGACGGTCCCCCGGGGCGACGCTACGCCAGCAGCGGCGGGGCGGCGCCGCGGCGGCGGCTGACGCTAATGAGCGCTTCTGCTTCGCCGCTGCCACCGTAGCGCGCTTGGTGAAATAGATGCTATGTGTGCGCGTGGATGCGACGCGGTGTGATGATTTTTTAAATCTTTTGATACTTTTGAGCGGGTCATGATATGATTTTGCCATTTTGACTGCCTGAATTAACGATTTCAGACGTTTTAAACGAGTTGTTTATGAAAGAAAGCTAAAAGTACATACTATTAACTTAAGTGTTTTTATTTTGTTTATTTTAACCTTCAGTTACGTGAGTCAGTTGTTGACTTAGCGAATAATTGGTGTTAATGCAGTAATGTTAAATACCTTAATGTGAAGTTAATTAGTTATTTAGGGTATTTATTCTGTAATAAAAAAAAATGCAATGATTTTTTTGGCCCTAGAAAGATTCCTCGGAACCAATTGACCGAGGGATCGGTCACTCAGGGAATCTGGTATGCAATTATTTAGTAAACTCAGTAATCTTTGAAATTAATGTTATGTTCAGTATTGTAATGAAATAGCAAGAGAAACTTTCTGTTTGCGAGGCCATCGGCCGCATGAGCTTTTTTTTTGCTCATTCGAAATGCCTGCTCAAACAAAGCTTTATGCTTGATCTTAGAGTCCTTAGTCATCTTAAGAAATCTTAGAATCTTTGGTAATCCTAGAAATCTTCAGAAACTTTGTTAGTCCTTTAGGAATCATGGAAAACGCCAGGAATCTTAGGAAATCTTTCCTGTAATCCTGGTATTTTTGACTACTGGTACTGGTTTACACTTTTTTGCTCGAGTGACTGACCCCTCGGAATCGACTAAATTATCAGCCTGTAATTAACAAATAACGGGTGCCATTTCTGCTCCCGAGCACCGATATTCGATCTCGGTTGTACCCCTCGTTTGGCCCAATGACGTTACAAATAAAAATATAACCAAGGGCCGAGTGCACGAAAGGACAACATCAAAATCAACGTCAACGTATGATTAAACACGTCCCTTTGTATGGACAGTATGGAAGAAACACCATGCGGTTCACTAAAAGTGACGTGTTTGAACATTGCTTAACTCAGCTGTCTCTTCGTGCAATCGGGGCTAAGTCATCGAAGTCGGAAGTACTCACGTACTTTCTGATCACGGATTCTGATGATGATAGTACTAAATAATGCCATGCTAAAAATATTCATAATGTTGGAAATACATGATTGATTATGAAACGTGGAAATAGAACACCTTAGTCGAGATGTGTAATTTCGATTGAATAATGAATTCTTCGTTTCGTTAATAGTTTTAACGATTCGTTGATAAATACCAGTGTTATTTCACATTCGTTTTCAGCATTGACAAGTGGTGGTGATATCACACGCGTATTTTTAACGAATTGTCGAAAACGATCAACAAAACGAAGAAGTGAGATACCGACTTTAGTACATGGCATTTGAGCTTTAATTTTGTATACAAGTTTTCATACAAAGTGGCGAGGAATTTACGAGGACACCTTTCACGTGGATGCGTGTCTGCTTCGCGTTCAATGGCTCCAGCGAGCCAGATCTAGATAAGACAGAATTTATTTGGCATGTAACACAATCCTTTAACTATCACTTAGGAAAATAAATGTATGTAGTAACATAATGCCTCTCTCGGCTTCAATATCTCTCTAACCTCTATCGTTCAGGATTTGCTGAGCATCATCGCAGTCAATAAACTGAACATTTTGTTTAATTGTTATTTAAAACGCGATTTTGTTTACATACAGGTGATTTTTTCAAGTGTGCCTTCGTGGTAAGATCCGAAACTATAAGAAAGAGCTAAATGGGGTCAAAGGCCTGAGTAGGATAAAAACTAAAACCGCATTGTTAGATTTTTTTAAAAATCTCGCCGGGAATCGATCTGGTTAATTCTGAGAAAAATAACCGTCCTGTAATATTGCACCAGCCTATTGGGTTCCCTTATAAGGAACAAATACTGTGAAGTATTGTCGAACGACAAACTAAAGTTCAATAATTAATTACTTAGTTAAGTTATAACTCGTGTAATAACAATGAAATACTATTTTTGTTAAAAATAAAAGGATGCATTATTTTTCTCAAAATTAACTAGTTTTTTTCTAATTCTAATTCTAACAAGAATTCATGTTCTAATTTCTTTTAGTTACTAGGATTTGGTCATGAAAGCTACTACTACTTTATATTAGGTAACTATGTATGAGGTTAAGTTTGAAATATTTTTTTCTTGGAAGTTCTAAGGCGTATCTTCATTTTTCGAGTGTACTATTTTCTTATTCAACCAAAGTAAAAAAAGCTTAACGCATTTTTTTCTGGCAAATGCTGAAAATATTAATTAAATAAAATTCAATATAAATAATAATACTGCGGCTTAGAAGGGGGCACGGTGGTGGCGGCGGAGCGGCTGGGAGAAGGCGCAGGTTCCGCCGCCGCAGGCTTCCATTTTCGAACAAGACAATGCTTCTGTCTTCGACATCACCGATTTAGCTGCGGGCTACCGATAGAGCTTACGCGGTGAGTTCATACGGAAACAGTTGCATGCATACGCATACGCAACATTTGGGAACGTGGCTCTAAAATCATGCTTCGAAGTAACTTCATTGAAACCATTTGTTCGATAAATCTTTTAAGTAGTGGCTCTCTGAGCCGTAGGCCTCGCGAGTCTTTTGATTTTTGCCCAATCTGAAGCGGAGACTCCAAGCTCGAGCTTCGCTCTTCGCTTTTTTAGGTTTACGTACTCAAAGGGTGCCAAACGGAACCCTATTACTAAGCCTCCGCTGTCCGTCCGTCTGTCCGTCTGTCCGTCCGTCCGTCTATCCGTCAGTCTGTTACAGGGCTGTGTCTCATAAACCGTAATAGGCAGACAGCTGAAACTTTCACAGTGTGTGTATTTCTGTTGCAGCTGCAACAACAAATAGTAAAAACCGGCCAAGTGCGAGTCGGACTCGCACACGAAGGGTTCCGTACCATAGTACAAGCTTTAACATAAAACATATTATTTTTTGTATGGGGCCCCATTTTTTTTCAATTTTTAATTCTGTATAACGAATAATACCACATCTACGGTTTTATGGGGCCAACACACCTCGATAGAGGATAGAAAACATGGACGATTTCAATTGCCGCTTCGACTATTGTTCATTCAAACCTGGGCGGGATTTATCCTACCACCTACTAAGAAAGGAACGAGACCTATAGTTTTCCATAGAATCGGAACCACGAACGATACATTCCTTAGTCGCCTCTTAAAATTTCACGGCAAAAAATGCAGTTGGACCATTTGTATTATTTTTAAGGAACCCCCCAAAACAAATTTGCAGTGATTTTTTCCATACAACTGTTAGCACTGAAACAAGTTCACTACTATGCGCCGAATAGCGGGGTGGATTACGTCAAAACGTATACATTCAATCAGGACACAATTTGTATGCAAGCAAGTTGTGATACATCCAAATTATTCTTGCGAACCCTTTTAATGATCTTGGCTCACACAATGGTGCAGGCGATATTCGTTTCGGCGTGCTGTGCGTTGAAGGGAGGCGAACAGGGGGTTGAAGGCATAGACTTAGGGACGATTTTGCAATGGATTGATATGGATCTGTCAGTTAACTATTTGAAGAATTTATTTACGCCGCTGCTTATCCATCCGTTATAGTTAGGCCATATTTTAATTACAAAAATTACAGTAAGAAAATAGTGACAGGAGATATAATCCTTCGGTAATGACTATCCGTCTTTTGTCGAACGTATTTTTTTGCTATCAGAAGTACAGAGCGCAAGACCCTCAACGCTACAGTAGGTATTGGCATTTGCAAGGAAAACGTATGTGGGTAAAAGTTCAATGTGTGGCAGATAGGCTGATGTCGTGTGTGCCGATTAAAAAAAAATCTCTTAGAACATAGAAGATACACAAAGTCAAACTTGAGGAAGAGTAGACAGTTTGCAAAAATGCATTTCACATTTAAGGTGGGCCTTCCCGCTCAACTCCCCATACAAACGTGGTCAGAAGATCATGCCCACATTTCTGGTCAGAGATCGAAAATTTTGGTTAAAATAGCTTTATTTCATCGAACTAGATGTCTGATGACTGTCTGATGACTGATGACGTCCTTCCTTCCTAGCTCCTGTTCGTCTTATAAGCGCCAGGCAGCGCTCATGCTAGGTCAGTAGTCGAAGCCGTTCGCCGGCCCGGTATATTTTATTTATTTATTTATTTATTTCGTTTTTCCTTATGGTGACTATGCACACTTGGATACGTCAAAAGAAAATACATGATATGTGTAGACTTAGTTCAGTTAGTTATAAAAGTTCGAGCAAAAAATAGCCTTCGTCAAAGATTTCAATATAGAATTTAAATGTTTGATTAATATTTTTAAATTAAAACTATATTACAGAACATTACTTGAGCAATATACAATTATTACAATATAAATAGTCATTTTTTTAAAATACAAATCAATTAATACATATTAAAATTAAAGACAAAATTATAACTAAAACGATAAAATGATTAATATAACGATACAATGACTAGAATTATGACTAGGTACTTAAATAACTATCTTCTAGAGCTTCGCTCACGTTATAGTAACTTTTTGCGATTAAAAGTGTCCTAATTTCTTTCTTAAATTCTTTTGGCCTGAGCTCCTTCAGTTCGGGAGATAATTTATTGTAAAATCGTACACTGTTGATTAAAAAGCTTTTGGAGACCTTAGCTAACCTATGTTCCTTGATCCGTATGTTCTTAGAATGTCTAGTGTTATAACCATGGACCTCAAAATGGGAAGGAGTGTTTTTTAAATTATTTTTGGCATATATAATATTTTGGTAAACATATTCTCCGGCAAATGTCATGATGCCAAGCTCTCTAAATATACTCCTACAAGAATCAATAGGTTTTAGCCCTTTTATATTTCTAATAGCTCTTTTTTGTAAGAGAAATATTCGATTAGCTTGTGCAGCTGTGCCCCAAAACATAACACCATACGTCATTACGCTATGAAAGTAGGCAAAGTACACGGTCCTAGCGGTTTGTTTGCCGCATAATTCTTTTATTTTCTTAATGGCGTAACACGCTGAACTGAGCTTTTTGGCCACTTTGTCAATTTGTTGTTCCCATTTTAATGTTTTGTCAATTTTTATGCCAAGAAAATCGACTTCACTGACGATTCTGAGCTGAAGATTAGCGAGAATATTCGTAATGGGAGAGTCGATTTTACTAGCATTTGACCCAAGTGCAAAATGTACAACGTTTGTCTTGTTCACATTCAACACAAGATTATTTGCTTCAAACCATAGGGTTAATTTACTAACAGTTTCGACGATGCTCTGTCCTAATGCATGCTCTTGTTTATGGTGAAATAGACATGATGTGTCGTCTGCGAACATGACCATCTCGCTACCATCGTTAATACAAACACTTAGATCGTTAACATATACTAAGAACAATATTGGACCTAATATAGAACCCTGCGGTACGCCTAAGTTCACGTGCAATGAATTAGATGTTTCCCCATTTACTAAACAGACCTGTTTTCTGTTTGTTAGGTATGATTTAAATAAATCTAACTCGTTATTTCGTATACCATAGTATTCAAGTTTTTTTAGAATAATGTCGTGTTGGACACAGTCAAATGCCTTGGATAAGTCACAGAACAGGCCAAATGTCTGCTGTGATTCATCCAAGGCAAGTAATATTGCTTTTAACATTTGAGCTATTGCATCACATGTCGAACTATTTTTTCGAAAACCAAATTGATTTGCGTTTAAAATGCTATGTTGGTTTAGAAAAGTAATAATCCGATTTGCTATAATTTTTTCAAACACCTTACTGAAGATTGGGAGCAATGAAATCGGTCTATAATTATGTACATCTCTGTGACATCCTTTTTTGTAGAGAGGAATAACCTTGGCTAGCTTTAATTCGTCCGGAAATGTACCTGTTTTTATTGCTTCATTTAAAGATTGCGTTAATGGTACTACAATATCGTTCCCCAATAGTTTTAGAATTCTTGGGGATAGGTACCATAAGTCTGTAGAATACTTAGATTTAATTTCCTTAAGAACTTGCCTTACTTCTTTTGGAGTGGTGAGATTGAATGTTGCACTAGTTTCGTTTCTTGATGTATATCGTTTCAGGAATTCCATTGCTGCAATGTCACTAGATTTTAATTTTTCCGTAACTGAGTCCGCTATTGTACAAAAAAAATTATTGAAATATGTGGGTACATCTTTTCCGTCCTTAATAATTTCCCCGTTGCCTATTCTTAGTTGTATTGTTTCATTCATATCATAGTGAATATTTCTACCAGTTTCTTCTTTGATAACTGCCCATGTCATTTTAATTTTATTGTCTGAATTTAATATTCTGTTTCTTAAATGATTTTGCTTGGCTTGCAATGAAACATTTTTAAATATCTTGCTATATTTGGAAGTATATTTTCTTAAGTTCTCATTATTATTAATTTTAAGTAGATCGTACAGTGCAAATAGCTTATTTCGAGAAATTATTAATCCTGGAGTGGCCCATTCATTGAAAAAACGTTTACCTTTTTTATTTACCCGTTTTACGGGGATATATACATCTAAATATCTAACAAAGGTGGTAAAAAATGATTTAAAGTCAATGTTGTTACATCTATCAAATTCGTTGTTTAGCGAAAGCTTAAGTTGTTTTATTCGGTCATCACTGAAGATCCTGCGGCGATGATTTTTTTTATTACCTTTTGATTCTGTTATTGCAGCGTCAATGAGTTGGCCGTAATGGTCAGATTTTAGTGACTTCATTATCTTGGCAGAACTTACTACACAATTTGTAAATATATTATCTATACAAGTTTTGGAAGATTGAGTGATTCTAGTGTATTCAAATATTTGTTGCTTCAACAAGAAGCAGCCTAATATGTCGGAGAGTTCGTGCGACTCTGTGTCTTCTAATGGAAAGTTTATGTTAAAATCTCCGCATAAAATTATGGATTTGTTTTTCTTATTACATAGTTTGAATAGGCATTCTTCCAGTTTTTGTTTAAAGAACACAATGCTGCCGCAAGGCGACCGGTACACTACTAAGACTATTAGGCTATCTAACTCCACACAACTTGCTTCAAATTCCTTTTCCACAGATAAACTAACTATATCAGGTCTATTTTTTGCTCGAATACTTTTTTTCACCATTATTAGGGTTCCGCCTCTTTTATACATGTTTCTATGGCTACTACTAACTATATTATAATTATACACATTATATACATTAATTTCGTCACTCTTAAGCCAAGATTCAGTTATGCAAAAAATATCAATTGAAAATTCTCTGAGGCACATATCTAATAGTAATGTCTTTCCCGGTAGGCCCTGGATGTTCTGGTGACCAATAATGATTGTTCGTTGCTTAATCTGATTTTGATCATTCTTAGTTTTATTTTTCATATTACGAGTCATTTCAGTAATTTCACATGTTTCAGCAACCACCGAAGTGGTTTTACAAGTTTTCTTATGCCTTATATCATAAACATTAGTTGCATCATTTGGTCCACCTGATATAGGTGGGTCAATTATAAAAAAGATGACGTGTCATTGATGCAATATCGCAGATTTGTCATACAGATAGATTTGTTGGGATACAAAATTTGCTTACTGAGCATAAAAGCACCCTTACGTGTTAACATTAAATTGTTCATGTAGCATGAATCGTCTTCGAAGTTAAGTTCGAGATAGACAGTATTTTGATTCTTTTTTAACATGTCGAATAAGTATTTATTTATGGATGTTATATTGTTATTAATTTTGTAGGTTTTATATGAATTTTCTTTATTGTGAATGTAAGCCAATGAACTGATATAAACATTAATTCCGTAGTCATTACTGGTTTGAATTATATTGTTAACACAATTTAGATAATTACGAACATTGCGATTTACGCTGCTATCACCTGCTATCACTACTAGACTATCTCCCACCCGAAGCGTCTTAATTAAACTAGGTAGGTCTCTGACTAGTTCTTCTATGGGTGCATTAGGCTTGCATATAGTGGTTGAGCTAAAGGTTCCATGAGTGAATTTGGAAAGATGCTTTCCGTATTTGTCGGCAAGAATTAAAATGTTTTGTTTGCCGCCTTCCTCAGCTATGGAGACACTTTGGGGGGTATTGTGAGGTGTTATGTTAGTAATTGTAGTCTTCTTCTTCTTTATATGATTGTTCATCTTCTTCTTTTTTTCTATTTCTTGTTCATGAGTAGCACAGCCAGTACCAAGCGTGGTATTGATGCCCACCCGGGCACCCGCGACTCCATCGTCGACGATAAGAGTAGCGGCGACAGGTGAACCAACCAAAGCACCGCCGACATTATTGTCATCAACTGAGGAAACTGTTGTAGAGACATCCACTACACTCGCAACACATTCACATTCGGCACCAGCGGGGGCAGCGGGGCAAGTGGCGGTGGTGGTGCCCACCAGGTCACCCGTGACTCCTGCATTGTTGGTGGAGGCAGCGGAGGCGTGGATACCCATCGGGGTTCCCCCAACGTCCGTAGTGCCAGTGGGGGCAGCGGCGGAAGGGGCAACCACTCGGGCACCCGCGACTCCCGCAGTTTTGGCGGGGGCAGCGGCAGCAGGGATACCCACCAGGGTGCTCGCCACTTCGACCGCGCTAGCATATTTAGCGGAGGCAACGGCTCCTAACAAGGTTCTTGCAGCATCAGCGGCTCCAGCGGGTGTAGGGAGGGCAGAGACCCTCACCGGGGCAGTCGCGACAACAAAGGTACTAGCGGAGCCAGAGGTAGCCGAAGCATGCGTAGCAACTACAGCTGAATCAGGCGCGGCAGGCTGATGTTCTTGTCCAAACTCATTTGTAGTGACATCGGCAAACCTTTTATTTTTCTTGCGGTATCGCAGTCGTTTTATCGCCCGTTGGCGCATTTTAATTAGTTGTGGCCACACACGATGGATGAAGGTACGTCTTTTAGGGCAAGGCTCACTACACCTCGTGCCATACACGTTTTTTTGGAGACATATGGTTTTTTCGAGTTCCTCTATGAGAATAAGTGCACTCTCGTAGCGTTCATTAGCCTTTTCAAGACTAATTATTTTAGTTTTTAACCTGTCACGTTCATCCATAATGTCGAACATGGCTATTTCCTGCTCAGCTAAGTCAGATTTCAGAGTAGTGTTTTTTATTAGTATTTTTTGATACTCGGTTTCACTTTCTTCAATTTCCTTCGACAGCATTTCATTTAAACATTTAGATTTTTCTAGATCTAGCGAAAGAGCCTTGTTTTTATGTTCCCATTGTGTTTTCATGGTATTTTTCCGAGTATCTTGGATAATACGCTGGCTTCTTGTGTACATAATGAAATTTATCAGAAAACAATGATTTAATGACTTAAACAAAATGAAAAGAAATGGGTCATTCGTGGTTTGAACCTGGGTCTCTCGTATCGCACGAAGCAAACGTAAAAATCTTTAAAAAGTCTGTGCCGCCTGGGGATCGAACCTGTGTCGCCCGCTCGGCAGGTGACTGCTTAATCCGTTAGGCCAGCATGTACTTTCGTCACGATGTAAAAATATTGTTCATATGGTTGATTGGGTAGGTCGTCTATGAAACTGACTAATTGAAGTCGTGGGTATGCTATAAAATCATATTAAAGTCAACACCAATGTTATAAATAGATTTGTTTTGGTACTAGTTATAAATAGATTTGTCACTTGCTTAGTATATTTTTCACGTATTTAGTTAGGATGTATTTTAATGACTGTGTTATCACGCCAAGTTTGAAGATAGTAATACAATTTTAGTTAGTCTAATTACAAAGTATTTTTTTTCAGTTTATAACAAGTTAATACACAATATAACACAACCACAGGTAAACGGAGCACTGTTTTTCACTTTCTTATGGTGTATACAAGTTTTTAGAGCGTAAAATATATTACATATTTCAAATTTAATAACGGAGCAAAATGTATCTCAGCATTCACGCTGGCTTGTGTGAACTATCTGCATATATAACGTAATCGGGCCCCAGGTTCCCATGACGGTCGCGCGGCCACGTTATGTAAATGCGATGCCGCTGGAGAGATTGCCACGAGCGCTGTAATAACCATCGGGAGTTAATTACATTGCCCGCGACGCGCCTCCGCGGCTCGCCTGTCAGACCTAGCTACCAAATGGAAATGGGGCGAGAACTGGGTATCTCTTACCGGAGGTAGAATTAAGTTAATCGCTGGTGAAATGACCTACTGAAAATACGAAAACTCGCTTAGTAAATTGGGTTATGTAACAAAGGATGCAAATTCATACATGTTGAGCATCACTTCATACATGTAGGTATTATTCCCAAAATGTTTATGTAACTGGAAATGGATGGCTAATAGCACACCCACAGTAATAATATTACCCCAATACACAGCGTTCCCGATGGAATTAGGTGCCATGCCATACCTTTATGAGCACGGCTACGTTTAACTGGATGGAAAACATTGCTGTTTCGACCATCTTTTCATCCAGGGAAGGGGACCTATATTTGGATAGAATTCCATCCTATAGGTGGAACAAACTGCTCGCATTCGTGACGAAATACACTTATCCAACTTAGAAAGAGAAAGAAAGTGGTGCATGACTTGGGCGAGGATTTGAACCCAGACCTCTGGAATGCCTTAGGTTAGTTCCTGCGCCACTAATTTATGGTCGAAAGTATTTTTTCTTCCGGTTTATTTTTAATATGTACACCGCGTTTAGTTAATTCACTGATGATGCTTATAAATGTCTTACTTTAGCTTATCGAAGGAGTGACTAGTGAATCATTAAAGTGACCGTGCGAAAAGAGTACCAACTACCCAAATCGAGAAATAAATCACCGGTTCCTTAATGCCGGCCATACATCACCTCTGCGCTCTGCCTACACCACTACACCACCGCCTGATGGATCACTGCGCGGCTTCGCGAATCGACAAGACAGACACTCTCACCTCGCGACAGGGCCCATCGAATTCTGAAATCACATTACATTCTTCGCTTTTATCAAGATTATTGTCACTTGGAGTCGAAGACGCATTATTACTTATATTATTCTTACATTTCGCGAATGTAAAAAACAAGGAGTAACAAACTTTCAGCAGCGTCAGGCAGGTAAGCTCAGCTATGACGAAGGTACCGACGAAATAATTATTAAAATTTACGTCAAGGCTGTTATTTAACACCTTTATATCAAACAAAACAAAATACCACCTATGGTCTTTCGTGTTGAAGACGATGGGGTCGACAGCGTCTTACCGAGATTAGAAAGGGCATTTTTAATGAGTATACGAGTCACGTCACTGTTCAGGACCGATGTAACCTTGCAGCTACCTATGTAAAAAGTAGATCATATTCTCTGTAAGAACTATATTACTGGAGTGTAGTGTTTAACCCGACAGCTTGGCATAATCGCATTTATAAAAAAAATACAAGATATTGCCCGCGAGCTCGCTCCGCACTTGGTTAATTTAGCGCGTTGGTATTTTTTTTTGTATGAAAAACTGGTATGGGTGGCTGTGCTGAGGACCAAAGGTGCTCAGAAAAGACAAAAACACCTCGCCTCGCGAAACTACGCTTAGCGAGGCATCATGCCAGCGGATTTGCGGACTATCGCTTAGCTATCGAGCTTGTTCAAATTACGCTTGAAGACTCCCAGGTTATAGGTATGAGGAAAGCTACGCGCCGGAAGACAGTTCCATATAATGGCGGTGCGGAGGACAAATTAGTTTGTGAAATGGTTCGTTCTCAAAAGCCTAATGTCAACCACAAGGGGGTGCTCTGATTATCTGCGGCGGGTGCTTCGGATATAGGTAGGATGGGGAGGAATGAGGGATGCAAGTTCCACAGAGCAACGTCCACGGTAGTACCTGTAGAACAGACTGGGCGACTGACCGATCCAGTGTTAAAATTGTCTGAAGCAAAGAACAGAACGTTCTTGCAATAATATTTAGATTATTACAATCATAGCACCGATCCTATTCAGCACCGGTAAGTATGTAGCATGTATTTATTTTCGTATAGTTCTGCCCTGCGTGGGTTGTGTCTACTCCATGGTTCGGTGGAAGTATCTCTTGCGAAATAAAAATGTCCTTACGCGACGTCAAATGGATTAATGTCAATATGTACTTATCTTGCGTTCGCAGTTCAGTAATTTTGGTAGGGATGTCAACTCTGTTCGGAAAATATCTTTGGGTGCACATATATATATTTATAAAATACGTGCATCCTACCAAAGTTTTTGAGTAAAAAATAATACATTAAATTTATATTTTTTTAAATTTATTATAAATCAATTTACAGAATAAAATTTATTAAATTAAATATAATACAAATTAATACATTAAAATTATGCGTCGGAAACTATTTGCACGCTAAAATTTAAGTAACTTAAATGTTGTTTTCACTATTAAATTTAATTACATCTAAGGATGGTTTTGTTATGATGATGATCATACAACTTTATCAATGATCTGTAGTTAGTATAAATACCTATTAATAGTTTAAGTGCCGTTAAAGTCTAAATAAAGACCGTCAGTTGTTTAGTTACATTTAACCTCACTGATCACCTTTCATGCAATTTACTGTTATGGTAAGCCACCTATATAAATTATTCTCAAGTTATAAGTGGACATAGTTTTATTAGTTATTTAAATGATTGTTGCAATCAAATAATCCTGGGTCCTATTCGACAATACTAGCAAAACAAATTAAAACCAGAAAGTTGACGAACAAAGAAGTTTTCAAAGCGGCGTAAAGAATCCACATAACTCACTAAGCCGAATGCTTCTTTGCTTAGCCAAGTTAAGACGGGGCCATACATCCGCGGAATTTATGACTATCCACGAAGAGCAAAAACAGTAGATGTGCCCGAGCGCAATAAGTTAGAGATATTTATTGTCCACCGTGCCCAGATAGTCCCCGAACCGAACGCGAGCGCGCTTGTAGCCGTGCCCGCTCCCTAGCGACACGCGGAGGACGCGACGGGATCGCTGTGATATCCAGAAAAGCGATACCATTGCATGGTTTTCGCAGCCGCAGTCCGAAAGCCCATGGGCGCGGTCGGGTACTTTTTTTTATGAGGTCCTGGCGTGCGCCATATGCCGCACAAAATAATAAGAATAAAATAGATACAGAAGGGAATATTAAAATGGTCTGGGTATATATAACGAATGAGTAATGAAAGCAAGTACGATAAAAAATAATGGATCGGAGACACGCCCAGCAACCGAGACGCCGAGGTTGTCGCTATACACCGAGGAACGTAAATGACTCTGCGATGTAAAATGAAAGAACTTGTCAAACAGAACTTTGAAAAACGTGAATTAAAATGAATTATTTTCGATATTTCTTTGTTAAAAAACGAATCTAATCATGAACATATCGCGTCCATTTCTTTTTGATGTGCTTGGATGAAAGAATGACAAAGCAATTAACAGAGCTGATTTGGGTGTAACTGGCATGCCCGGATGACCGAGATGATTCCATGACCAGCTATGTCGTGCGCTTCTTAAAGATCTAATCGATAGCTAGGAAAGCACCCAACATCAAAGAGCATGTAAGAGATGAGAAAGAAGTATGCCGTGAAGGTACCGCATGGCGCGCATAATTTCTGCCTACCCCTCCGGGTAAACGGTTACATAAGATATGTTATACATTTATGCAAATAAAATTATCTCTTTTTCGGCTGAAAACAACACATTAACGTATTATAGCATCACAATATCATAAGGATAACCTCCTATACACATTTCGATAAATAAAAAAAAACCAAGTCATGCAATCTGACTCGTCATTAAAGTACAATGTTTAGTTAGGGTATAGCTATGAATATCGATGATAACTACATCTGAGGAACATTTTAGATTGTTCACAAAAGCTATATGTTATTAATATTTATATTAGAAATAAATTTAAGACGCATAAATCCAAAATGATGTCCTGATTCTGTTACTGGTTATTTATTTAAGCAAGTATCACAAAGGCGCTCTGTATTATTCACTGGTGCGGTTTGATTCCGTTGTTTGAGCTAGACTTATTTATTTCATTTTTATATGCATGGGACGGCTTTCCTCACAAGTAAGCCGTACCTATTTTATTGTGCACGTTTTCAAAAAATCTATCTTTTTTATGTAATATCCGTAATACCATATAATAATGAATGTGGACTCATCCAACAGAAGGATGACGACATATTATGGATCATGGAGAAGGACTCATTTCACATTTCGCTGGCAGTTAGTCTACTAATTTTGTCACCTGCTCTATGATCCCTTCCTTTATTAAGAATGTATTCTACAGTTTAAGAATTGGCTGGCAGGCGAAAAGTTCAGCCTTGCACTAATTATAGCATATTTTTGAGGTTATTCATTTAAACTAATTACACAGAAATCGGGATGTCGCAGCTGAACCCGCGGCGGCAGGGGCGCGCGGGGGAGGCGCGGAGGGGGCTGTGCGACGTTGAGGAATGTTTCGAAAAGAAATAACTCAAATGACCTCGAGCGCTAACAAATCTTATTTGCATACGCGCCCGCCGCTGATAAATAACTTTCACACCACACCGGGTACCAGGAAACGAGCGAACTTTGCCGTTGGACTTTGACGGACCTTTTGGTTGAAGGTTTTTTTTGTTGATTCAGGACACAGTTCTACAGTGTCCATATGCTGAGTTGTAATTTGTTATCCAACGCCATTGAGGATGATGTTATCTTGTGTTTATTGATTATTATTGTTAGTATTAATAAAAATACAAATATTTAGAGATAAAATTAATTAAATATGTAGTCCATAGAGGACCCTCTACGAACTTGACTACAAAAGTGTTAAAATGAAGAAAACTTGCAGCACTCTAAGGGCGAGTGCACGAAAGCACAAAAAATCAACATCAACGTCAACGTATGATTAAACACGTCACTTTGTATGGACAGTATGGAAGCAACTCCGTGCGGTTCACTAAAAGTGACGTGTTTGAACATTGATTAACTCGGCCGTCTCTTTTTGCAATCGGGGCTAAGTCTAACATTGCATTATCACTACATAGTATAAAACAAAGTCGCTTTCTCTGTCCCTATATCCCAATGTATGCTTAAATCTTTAAAACTACGCAACGGATTTTGATGCGGTTTTTTTTAATAGATAGAGTGATTAGAAGGTTTATATGTCTAATAACATCCATTAAATGGTGGAGAAATACTGTTATTTTTGAGGTTTCCAATGTGATGTCGTAAAAAATTACATTTTTTCCGCTTACATTGTAAACGCAGGCTGAACCCTACGAGATTTATCAAAATAATGTACTAAGTATTGTACACATTAAAAAGGTCTACAGAAAACTCCGCGATGGTATATGTCTATCTCTTATTGATATCCCACAATAATTTTTTTTTGTCATTAACTTTTTACGACAAATAATTTCTAATTTTCGAAGCGATTTTAACCAATACAGCATTAATCCTTATCCAATTAAATACCTTAAATACATTTTTGATTTAATATAGATCTATATAGCCCTTTACAGCATACGATTTAAATGAATATTTTCGAAGATATTACAGATTTAAAAATTGCGGGACGTAGCGTTTGCGGCGGCGCCGGTCGGCCGGGGCGGCGGGAGCGTGCCTATAAATAGTGCGTCGGAGGCCGCGGTTCTCCCTATAGCACTTTGAATTTATTATTTCTCTAATATCTAATAATCATCTAATAATAATATCTAAGTTTTTTTTATTTCAAATATTAATTATGTAGGAACTTTACGTAAAAAGGGTTTATTTGTGTGTCATTGTGTCAAAATAATATTTTTTTAAGTGATATTATGCCCGTGCAAAGCCGGGACGGGCTGCTAGTTTGTTATATTAATTGAATTGTCTTTTTCTATGTGTTGTCGCACAAGAATAGCTGCTAGCGTGTCTCTAACAGTAGCCCATATTAGCCCATCACACCACATTCCCGGAGGACTAAGTACTAAGTGCTATATGCCGGTCTTCCCTTTATTTGAGGACAATGTCGGAGGATTTTCATTGTTCGCTCATTCATTGTTTCATTGCTTCTACCGACTGTCATTGTATCTGTTGGTGCCAACCCCGACCACCCAGTACGACGGTCATGCCAAAACAAATTCCTAAATTATAATATAATTTTTTTATTCTATAAAATGTTCACCTTGAGAACGTATACATATGTACAGTCAACCAAAGTTCTAAGGGTACACTTCCGGTTAAAGGTAATAATGAATTGGGTTAAAATACAACCTACCTTGTAATTATTCTAGTTTTTTATTTGCACGATAAATAGTACACATCCTCACTTTTTTTATGTATAGTCAGCCCTATATTTCTTGGCTAAAGTCAAAGTATTTTGACTGTTCACCTTTTCCTTGAACCGGAAGTGTATCTTTTAATCTTTGGTTGACTGTACATCTAAACCACTTCAAACAGCTAGGCAGCCAAGTGCATCTTCTTTGCCTTCGTTTAACTCGTCTTGTAAATTTTGATTGATCTTTAAGGTAACAATCGCTTGGAGCGTAGGTCAGGGAAATATGTCGGGTGAGGTGAGCCAGGTGAGTCAAATCTCGTGGAGCGAGCTCAGTTGCGGCAAAAAAAATACCTCCAGATTCTCTCAAAAATATAAATTAAATTGAAAAAATGTTACATTTTCAAAATGATCAAAATTATCTGGCAACAAATGAGTAGAGAATGTAATTTATTTCGGGCATGACCCTCGTAAGGAGGGAATCGTATACAACGTTTTCCCATGGGTTTAGGAACCATGAAGAAACCCATATTTGTAATGAAAAAGACAGAAAACTCGCAGACACCGAGAAAAGGTATGCATGTAGATGAAACAAGTGGCTGTCCGTAATAAAGTTTCGTTGGTACCCTTCGGGTACGGAACCCTACAAAGGACAAGCCGCTGAAATGTTGCCTGAGCGACTAACCTTATCGGTCGTAACTTAGTTGGAAGGTAACCGACGTGAAGTTGTTAAAATGAAGGTGTGAATTCGAGCAATTCTTCATCAAATGTCAGTAACACATTCGTCACTTCTGAATGGTGCGAATTGATCGAATTGCGTTCCCTATCTTACACAATTTTACGCCGGTTCAGCCATGCTTAACGTGGCCATACGTCCCGTTTTGAACGGGACAGTCCCGTTTTTCGGCTTTCCGTCCCGGTGTACCCGAAAGAAGCTTCGGGACGCATAATTGACCCGTATTCCAAACCGTGCAAAAATTACGCAGCCGGGGCGAGAGAGAGTTGCGACGAGTGTGCATTTCGCTTCGACTCAAACAAAAAGATCGCGGCATGGTGGTGTATTCTTGGTATTCCGTGCTTAGGAATCAGGAATCTTCAGTAGAGAAATCCGTTTTATAGCGGTTGTCAAAAGGATTTTCACGACGGAAACGTTGAATAATTTAAATACCGTGCTGCAATTTCCGTTCTGCGTTTCCGTCCAAAAACCGTTTTAATAACAGCTATAATTTTTTTTCTCAACTGAAATATTCCTGATTCCTGAGGACGGAATTTCTAGAATTGACACCACCATTGACAGCAATGCAGAGAGGGAATTAATTAAGCCGATGTCCTGTGTTGAGCCTTAATAGAAATGTTCACGTTAGCCATGCTCTATGTAAAAAAAAAAAAAAAAACTCAATAATAATGAATTTATAATGTTTCTTTTTTTGTAACCGGATATGGATGGCTAATACCACACCCACCGTCATGATATTAGCCCAACACACTGCATTCCTGAAATAATTAGGTGCCATGCTAGGACCTTCTCTTTTTGAGCACGGCTACACTGAGCTGGATAATTTTTCATTGCCGCATCATCTTTTTATCCAATGCGATGGTGAACCAATCCGCACGGGATTAACCCTACCCAATAGGGGTAGGAAACTTGAAGTTTTACATATATTCCGAACCATGGAGCTATTCATGACGAAAGGCGCTCATTGAACTCCGAAAGAGAAAGAACAGGGTGGGGGTTGAACCCATGACCTCTGTTATTAAGTTCAATTCCCCGTGCCCCTGAGCTACGAGCAGCTACTCACCAAAAAAAACCATTAAATATACGTAAATAAACAACACTGAAAGATTTAAATAAACCTACATAGTTTTCCAGAAATATATTTTTCTATGTGGAATAATTAGTAAATTCGAGGAGTAACTACGGCCTATTTATTGTGCTTGTATTATTGTATGCCGAGAGTGGAGAAATAAACATGTTTAGAAGTCAAGTCAAGCCACCGCAGTTACAGTCTGGTACACGCTCGCAGAATGTATACGGATTGTTCGAGTTAAATTCGCGCGGTGATCTAAAAGCAATCGCTTTCTGGGAACAGTTCCCGCGCGCAGATCAAAGCGCTTCCCAACTGAAACACAACTGTATCGGAGTTCCCGACAATTGAATTGTCTGTTGATTGTCGGGCACGATCCTGAATTAGGCATTTTACTTCGGGAAATTACGTATAATTTGAGCGCTGGGGTTAAACTGTTACTGACAACAATATACTGTTGGAAAAGTGCTTCCTCCGATTTATGTATAGCATCAATGAAGGAAATGAAACATTCCACAAACTTTGATTTTCATTCCTTAAAAATTTCGGTAGTCAAACTACAAGTTACGTCATGAACTAATATCTCGATTAACTCAGTAAAGAAGAATCCGCAAAGATACCTCACTGATAAAATATACATCAGTGAAGTATCTTTGCGGATTTCGTCAATGAACAAAGGTCAAATATCAAAGAAATGGAGGAAATTAAGAAACTGATACTGAATGTAACAAAGTTTTTTAGTTAGAACAGTTTAAGACAAAGAACAAAGAATAAAATAAACCCCAAATAACAAAATAGTATTACAAGTGTTTTCTTGTGTAAAAGCCGTCGTCAACCTAAATACCTATGTCGGGTGTATAAAGCCCTTGTCGAGTTAGATACGTTTAAAGTGTATCAAGTCAATAATGAATACGGATTAATTAAGCACATGAAGTAAATAAACGATTAATTTATGTAAAATTCCTGCTTCTAAACATAAACTATCATTATAATTTATTTTATTTTATATATTATTATTATCGAATTAAAATAATGTGTAAAGCGTATTATGTAAATCACCATCAAGGCCTCGACCGAAATGAAGGTCTTCCACACCACCGTATCACCATTTATCGGATTGGTGGAACAAAGAGGACTTATCCCGCTTCCGCCCTGCCCACGCTACCGCCCCCCGCCACCGCTTCCGGGTTCAGCGATGTCTTCAGGTAAACAAACACAACTGTTTCTTGAGCGTTTCTCTCTTTGAGCGTGGCATTCGCAGACCATCTTTGCAAACGGCGATCTCAGCATCTGATTTCGCTGGAGGAAACACAGTAAGGGATGCCTTTAGCACTCATCGCGTCGAGAGTTTTCTTCACCCACTTCGACATTTCATTAGTCGCTGTTGTTAAAGGCGATTCGACGGCACTGGAAATAATCGTATCGGCGTTGCTAGCATTTCAGATCAAAGCGGTCATAAAAACTACGTCTTTCTTCATGACAGAGACTCCATAGCGCTACGGTGTTGGGGTGCATAACCAATTGTTCGGATGAATTTATATACATATATTATACATGCCTGTTTTTAGGTATTTTGGTATGATCTTTGTACATATTATTAGATGTGCCTGTAGTTTATTGTTAGTTTAGGGCGGCTCGTAACTCAGTGGCGCGTAGACTTGCCGTCCATGCCAGAGGTGATGAGTTTGATCCCCGCACCGTTCGTATACCACTTTTCTCTGATTTGGGTAAATGTATATCATCACGAATGCGAAACTCTAGGTTCCCTTCCCCTTGGTTAAAATGTGTTCAAACCGGAAATTAATAATTTCCCATGCTTTCCATCCAGTTCAATGGAGCCGTGCTCATAAAGGGAGGCTCCTGGCATGACACCTTCAATGTGGTGTGTTACGCTAAAATCATGACTGGCTACCAGTCAAAGAGCATAAAAAAGTGCAAATTGTAATCAGTTCTTCTACAAGGTAAGTAAATCGTACGTCGCTTATTCCAAGGAATGTGACAAGTATGTGTGTTTAATCGACCGTGAAGCATGGACATATTAATTAAAGAAGGTCCGGTCCGGTTAAGGTTCGGGTCCAGCCTGGCAGTATATTCGTAAAGTAGTTCTTTTTACAGGGATCTTTCTATAATTAATGTGTCCATGCTTCACGGTCGATTAAACATACATACATGTCACATCCTATAAGGTACTTTATAACGACGTAAAAAAACAACTTTACGCAGATATGTTCTAAAGATGCTCATATGATAATGCAATGGGAGCCCCGAGCGTATCTTGCTGTACTGATGGCGGCGGCGGCACACGGGCACGTGAGTAAAGATGTTGCTATTAGTGTCGTGCGCCGACACTTTGATCTACAGCGGATTAACTGCACATCGCGGGATGCATTGCCGCTGAACTACTGATGAATATTGACGGCCGCGCCGCCGCCGCCGCCACCGCTCCCGCTCGCAAACCAACTACTAAGTAACTGCGCATTGTTCTGCTTTGTGTCTGAAGTAATACTGACGCGATTTGGACTGACTATGTTGCCGTTACAACTCATTTATAAACCCTTTCAAGTCGTAATCCTGAATAGAAGTTTCGCTGTTAGTGCTTGCTTTTGCCTTTTTTGCTATTTCAATTAAATTTTTCAGTTATTTTAAATTTTCGCTCTTTCTTTTAATCTGCCAATTAATAGGTTGCAATGTTGAATCATCGCTCTTGGTTACTGTACAGTGGGTATCAGTAAGCGCCACACTCGGTCCTGGCGTTTCATTTATTTTTTGATCTCTGTCCAGTGTAAACAAATTGCCAATTTCAAGTTTCACTTCTTGATTTTTTAATGGAAGTATTTTATTCTTATCATTTCATAATTATCACAACACATAGACTTTTGGCATGGAACTTTAACTATTGACGGTTTGATGAGATAATGGGTGACAATAATTAAGTAAAATCAATGCCCAAAAAAAATATGTGATTTATATAAACACGGTTCTGTCAGCAGTCAAAAATTTTTTATTAGTACGAACCTAATTTAGATGACAATATTAACACTTGCTTTCGCTATAAGCGCGAGTTTTAAGTTATAACTTAATGATGACGATATATTTAATAAATGAATTAATAAAAAAATACATATTGATATACCCAGTAAATAATTTAAAACTAATAAAAGTATCAAGGTGCGTTGAATCAGTCTGTTTTACAATTCGCACGCAAAGAGTCGGCTGACACTTGCATTGATGAATGTTGTCAGGTATATGCGATGCGCGGCTAAACCCTAACATGGGTTGCAAATAAAGTATATCGACATGTGATCGACACGTGCCGCCGAGCTGTCACAGTCGGTGATAAAGCCCGCGGGCGTACGTCATCACGCACGGAATATTATAAGGCTGAAAATGTCAATGAAACCTAGAAAGTTGTAGATGAAAATGGGAAGAAATAAACTTACGATTCACAACTTAATTTCGTTTCAAGTAGCTCTCTGTGCTGTCCTTATAAAGCCTCCTCTATCGAGTGTATAGTTCCACCGGCCGATCCCGCCGCGTAGACTTGGAATGGGGAGATCCATTATGGGAAAATCTAACTCCGGCAACACACTGGTGAGAGCCTATCCGTGTCGGCCCGAGCTTGGATTGAAACGTTGGCCAGCGGCGGATTCGATACCTTGGCTGCCTAAGGCTTAGGGAGGACAACCACCCCCCTCCGGAATCAGATCCAAGTTTTCGATTAAAATTTTAAATGACAAAAAAATTACTCTTGCAGCCGCATTTGAGTAGGCTCCGGAAAAAAATCTGCGTCCATGCAAAAAAGTTCATTCTGCCAGTTCCCATAGAGTTGTCGATGTAACTACAATAACAACCATATTCCTCAATTTAGCCGCTCCGGAAATTTGACCGCCCTAGGCCCGGGCCTACTCGGCCTATAGGGAAATCCGCCCCTGACGTTGGCAGCTTCGGCTGGGCGGTGAGCGTCCATTAAAGCTCCAGTACCTACTTGGAAAATAAGAAGTGGGCATCTTCCTCGTGGCACTCCCAATTAAGAGTACCAAATCTTTATGCAGAGGTGGAAAGTCTTACCGAAGACCTACTGGCCAATGATCCTTAGTTCTATAGCCTCACGGTTGGACATTTGAATCGCTATATAATAAACAGCGAAGTATATTCTGCACAAAACCATCTCCTGTCCTGTAGTATTATCGTTTTTAGAGCGGTTATCATACAAAAACATATCGTACCGTGCGCATATGAGTGTACAGAATGCAATCCCAGCCTAGAGCAAATGTTGAAATAAAAGCGCGCCGGGCTAGTCCTTGTCGCGTGTAGATTGAATGAGCAAAGCAATACATGTGATTTTTACGGTTTCGTACCCAAAGGGTGCAAAACACAACCCTATTACTGAGCCTCTGCTGTCCGTCCATCCATCCGTCCGTCCGTCCGTCCGTCCGTCCGTCCGTCCGTCCGTCAGTCCGTCCGTCAGTCCGTCTGTCACGGGGCTGTATCTCATGAACCGTAATAGGTAGACAGTAGACAGCTTTCACAGAGCGTTTACTTGTGTTGCCGCTTTAACGACAAAGAGTAGAAATAAAACTTAAAGGTGGCCTCCCATACAAGAAACGGGATTTTTTTGGGTCAAATCTTGTATAATCGTACGGATCCCGAGACCGACTCGCACTTGGCCGGTTTTTTATGCAACTGGACTTGGACATAACATGGATGAACCACACCCGTGGTTATATGAGCCCGACACACCGCATTCTCGAATGAATTAGGTGTCACGCCAGGACCTGCCCTTTAAGAGCACGGCTACATTGAACTTGATGGAAAACACGGACAATTTTTCATGGCCCTTTCGACTATTTTTATCCAATGCGGCGGATACCATATAAAAGAGGAAGGGACCTACATAGATTCAGAATGCACTCATGCACAAAGAAAGAAATTGGTCCGTGAAAGGGGCGGGGATTTGACCCATGACCTCTGGCATCCAAGGCAAGTCGTTGCACCCCTGATCTACGAGCCGCTCAAACAGGCATTGTTATATCAATTATAAGAAGGTTATGAGGCTAAATATGGATACAGTCTAGTTAAGTAAAATATAATAAATGTAAATTATGCGAGTGGGTCGTGTATAACGTAGGCAAAGCGATTCGAATGAAAGTTTTCGTTAAGCAAATATAACAAAGCTTAAGAAAGCTCGCTCGAGATAAAATATTATTGTTACAACAGTTATAAAGCAGCCCATTGATTAAATTCCGTACAATAATTTTCAACACAAAGAAAGTTGCGATATTCCATTGTTCGAACATTTCCATGTACAATGGGTGCACCTCCGCGCAGAAATGCGAAACCAGTTCTCAATTATATTCCCAGAACATGAAGTACCGAGCGCTCATTCCGTATGTGGAGCTCCTTTCGAAAAGCTTGAAAGTTCTACTCGGATATCATCACAAAAAGCTACATTTTTTCGCGAAGACCTGACAGAAAGTTAAGATTTCTTCTCACTAGCAATCAACTTTCATCATCTCCATAGTCCATGAAAAGTTAATTAAGTACTCATTTCCAGGAAGAATGTAGAGAAGGTTATAATGACATACGCTTCTCATGCTCCGTATTTGGAGTTCAGCACAAAGAAAACTCCAAGGAGATTCATTAGATAGAATAGATAAAAAATACTAAAATAAGCAATGTGGTTTCAGCAATTGACAAAAGCTTAACTATGAATAAAACAATATCATTTGTTTTATCTCCGAGTACCGCAGGGGTCAGTGCGGTAACCAACCGTCTTTTTGATGCAAATAAATTATGTGATAAAACTTTGATTGCTACGTAGATGACATCATGGTGCTAGCCAGGTATACCAGTCACCGGACCACAAGCCGGGCTAATAAAGTGGAGAATAATACGCGGCGCCTCGTTGTTAGACTCGAAAAAACCCTGCAAAAAGTTTCCATTGTCATGTCTCCATGATGCAGTTTTTATTTTGTCCTAAAACTCTGGTAAAACTGGCTAGAAGAATCTGTGTTTTAATTACAACAAGGACAAGTATCCTTACTGGGAATTAAGTAGAGATTGTCTACTTACTACGTACTTAAGTCGAGAGCTTACTTCTTTCCGTTGTTTCGTTCACACCTCTGACGCGTCGTCCAGTTCGTTCGTTAATTGACTTCTGACTGGACGACGCATCAGAGGACCCTGATGATGTTCACAACGTGGTGGACGAAACGTCGGAAAGAGGTAAGCTTTACACTCATGACATGATGTTGTGCACAGGCGAAGAACAAGTGGCTCCATAAGATTTGCACTCCATGTCGTAGCTGGTCGCTCCTGCAGCGGCGGCGAGCCTGCGTGGCGGAACGAATCAAATCGTTGCGCGCTCTCTCGCCACCCAGCCGTACTTGATTAAACGCACCATTGAAACGAAATCTGCACCTTGCCTAGCTTTTGTTAGCACGTCCGCTTGCGCGCGATTACCTCCACCGCAGCCTACTCGTAAATTATTTACGGCAACTGCAGGAGTTTCCATGTTGGGGTACCGGGTGCTTTACACTTTTCATCGTCGTGCATTTGGCCGAGCGTAGGGCAGGATATAACAGTAATTTCTTTAAGCATAAGCTCTTAAAGGGATGGTCCTGGCATGGCACCCGAATCGGATATGTAGGAGAATTCAAAATTATGGGTATACAGCAGGATGCGAAATTGGTTAGACGCAATACCCGCGAATGGTATGTTTTGCTGGTTCGGGTCCAGCCTTGCAGTATATTCGTAAAGTAGTTCTTTTTACAGGGATATTTCTTCAATTAATGGGTCCTTGCTTCACGGTCGATTATACATACAACCACATGGTTGCTAATGAATCATGGTGTATATGCTAAAGCCACAATGTTGAACGACTCTTCCGAAAAATTAAGGCTGTTGTGCTCACAACCTGACTACTTTTCTATTTTAATTTCGCAATCGTTTTTCTCAGCGTTACGGTTTCACATATTCACGGTTTTATGTTCAAAGAATGGATTTTGAGTAGGATAGTCGATGCAAAGTTAGATTTTTCCCCTTATGAACGGAAACGGGTTATTTTAACCTAATACGTAGAATAGGTAACCTACAGTTTTATATGGATTCCGAACCATGGAACAAACAGCTAACATTCGTAATGAAATGCTCTTATCAAACACAAAAAGAGAAAGCAAGTGGTGCATGATTCAGTGGGGATCTGAACCCATGACCTCTGGTATTGAAGGCAAGTCCATGCGTCCCTGAGATAAGAGCTAATATTCGCTTCGCTTCGGTGAACATAGTCATGCAATGCATCTAGGAACATCCCCACAGTGCCCTCGGCCACTTCGCCGGCCGCAGCACATTTTTTGCGGTTGATTCTTTACAAAGGTGAAGTTGAGAGGGTCACGTGACAAGAGGACGATCGAACAAAAGCGCGCGAAACAATGGACGATTCCCGCCGAGGGGCGCTGAGGCCGGTAGGGGGCGGGGGCTGATGCTCCGACCACAGACAAGAGGGAACGTATTGTTTATAGCTGATGCACCGCATAATCTATGAGTAAACTCACGGTAGATATCTATGTGACACATGAGTTCTCATATCCGTAAAATTGTATATTGATGATTTTCCTTCAAAGTCACGTTCTTGCATTCCTTCAAAGGAGAATGGGCAAAAAATTATGTAAGTGGGCACATATTATTATTTATATTATGATTATATTAGTTTATTATATATATATTTATTATTATTATTATATATATTATATTATAATTTATGTCACGACTCATGTCGAATTACCGTAATTTTCGAGCTATATACTTAAAGCGAGTCGAGTCAGACTCTCACACGAAGGGTTTCGTAACGTCGTATAGGATTGAACACAAAAAAAAATACATTTTCCCTTTAATTTGTCTAATTTATAAATATTTGTTTTTCATTCTTTTTTATGTTATAGCGGCAAAATAAATACACATTATCTGACAATTTCAGCTGCCTACCTATGACGGTTCATGATATACAGCCCTGTGACGGACGGACGGACGGACGGTGGCTTAGTAATAGGGTTCCGTTTTCACCCTCTGGGTATGGAACCCTAAAAATAACCGATTGTGTGCACTTAGCGAAATATTCGTTCTTTCCTCGGCACATTTTTTTTACAAATTATGGTCACAGGTGCAAAAGGGAGATTGAAGATAATATCGCTACTTCAAAAGAAGCCTCTATTGATGTACTACCACGAGTATAACGGACGATTACTATAACTATTGGACGCTCGAACCAAAACGCCTGCAGTCCTTAATAAAACATTATTAAAATCTAACAACTTGTAGGGGTAGGAAAACGTGAGGGCCTAGAAGACGATTTCGCTAGTTTAACAATTGTGCCTTGGTCAATGGACAAAGAATGCGTTTCTTAACATGTTCAAATCTTAGATTCCTTGTGACTTCAAGGCCACGAAAGGCATATTACAGAGTGTAACCATAGGTGTGTAACACATCAAATAATGTATGCTCGTGAAGGCTATGAATACAGCGGCATGGTTACTCGCGACGAAAGTTGTTCGCTCAGTATGGTCACCACAGGACAAGGCGATGTCCTATACAAGCATCCGAGGTGATTTCTTGAGCAAATTGTCAGCGCGAATGTTCCCTATCACCCGATCTCACAAGATGATAAGCTCGCTTCTCTTGTACAGACATACATCTTTCATACGTCCTTACGATAATGGGTGCTGCATAACACTAAATTGTATACGCTACTTGTTTTAATGTATCTATTATATTTCATGAGTGGCTGCATATTTATGACAAGCTGATCCATTTGAACGGTATTTATACTGGCCTATGGTGCATTCAGCTGCTCGATTACAACGTGCGCTATCTCTAAACATCGGAATTCCGTGAGCCGAAAACGAGACGCAGCTATGTTTCTCCTTCGGCCGCGACAAACACCACACCGATGTCGTCGATAAAAAAACTTATCGGGTGTCACTCTGACAAGCAAATGTTATAACTTCATCAACGCGTGTACTGATGCCGCGAGAAGTTTATCAATGAAAGCTTTTTGTGGTCGAACACGTTGATATGGGTCGCTCTACCTGAATTGCATGCTGTCATAGAATGAGCTGTCCTGTTGGTTCTTAGGCCCGAAAGGTTTAAGGGGAATAGAAAAAAAAATACCAACAGCATCAACTTATCAGGATAATGAATCAACCTTAGATGAAAAAGGAATCAACAATATAATGAAGTCATCTTGTACCATACTGTAGCGTAAGCTACATTAGTTATGTGTAACCTGACTGCTGCGTCGTCAGCTATGTTTCTTTACGTGCGCCGCGCGCGCACGCCATTAATTTAATTCAGTGAATATACGATCTTCAACCGAAGCACACGTGTTTCACTCCGGCCTAGCGACCCGTTATTTCATCCCGCTAAATTGGTGACCCCGACTGAAGAACACGAGCGCCTCTCGCCGCGCCCGACATGTCGTCTGGCGTGTGGCGGTACTGCTGGGTCTTGAGCTGTCACCAGATACAGCTCCACAAACATCTGCCTGTGCTGACGTCCACCGCATCATTAAAACCGGTATACACATCTTCCTCGCCCGATGCTTCCGCGCCATTATGCTTCAAATAGAGTCATTAAACCTCACTCTCATAAATCATCACTCAAACTATACAAGAATAAAGCAAGCACCGTCGTCCTACGTTAGTGTATAGACGCGCCAACTAGGACGCCGCCAGCAACATCACCACCCAGCAGCATCGACCAACCCACCGCGTCGACCTGGACGACTACATTATTCCATCACCCAGTACCATCGACCGACTCACAGCGTCATACTGGGCACTGAATAACCACATCAAGATGGGATCGACCAAACTTTAACTTCAGCACCGCACCAGCAGCAAGTATACAACCTCGGCATTCCAAGCACAGTAGATCCACGTCGCATCTGCATTATCTTCTCCTTCGTTCTATGTGAGCCCAAAAATGCTACTAGAATTTTGGACGCCTTCCGTCACCCAGTGAATGACCGACTCACCGCGTCCCACTGGGCACTTGACCGACTCACTGTGTCAAGACGGAAGGGAAAGCCTGCAGCACTCGTCCCCCAGACTGTAAGACCGACTCACCGCGTCCCACTGGGCACCTGGACCGACCCACCGCGTCCGTTGAGACGAGCATGCAGCAAGCAGGATATAACAGCAAACCTACGAAAACTACGAAAAAACCACATAAAACAAGCCAAGACCAATCATGCAAGTACCAAGAAGTTGCAGACAATGCCCTCCATGGACTTGCACACGGTATTGCAACAACATGACACATCATTTCGCCACTAAGCGATTTTTTCCAATTAAGCGAAATTCCAATGCCTGCACATCACCGCCGCCGCCGACGCCGTCGACGTTCATCGCATTCAACAACACGATCGACCGACTCATCAAAAATACTCCGACAGCAAAATTTTAAAACTAAGCGTGCAATATAAGTGAAGTGATCGATACTGAAGTGAGCTGGCGCTCAAGGCCACTCACGCAATAGTGTCACTTTTTATTATTTTGTTTTTGTAGTTTTTTTTTCAACCCTTAGCCTACTTTAAGAGGGGAGGTATGTAGCTTAAGCTACATTAGTTATGTGTAACCTGACTGCTGCGTCGTCAGCTATGTTTCTTTACGTGCGCCGCGCGCGCACGCCATTAATTTAATTCAGTGAATATACGATCTTCAACCGAAGCACACGTGTTTCACTCCGGCTTTGCGACCCGACATATCTTCTTCGCTAAAATACAATGAAGACATCTTTTTAGATATTTTGCACATTAAATTAATCAACGAAGGGCTACGTCTGCATTGTTTTTAACACGCTTTTATTAGCTTGGGTTGTATGTATGTATGTAATGGAATCTTTGAGATGAATTTTCACCAGTTTCCAGAAGTCTGATTAATTTGAAACTTTGCACACGTATCAAGGACCGATGTCAATAATTTCATAACAGTTTCCCATTATCCTTATTAGGACCGCCAGGATTAAATAATTATTTTATATATCCTCTGTAGTAATAATAACTAATTGATAAATCGAACTAAAAAATGAAAAATAAATAATAGTTTAAAAAAACTAAAAAAACACGCTTTTATTGCTAATTGAACTAAAAAATATAAAATAATTTTTAATTTTAAAGAGTTTATATTACAGTAGTAGAAGATCGAACAATCAATCAGAATTTATCAGATCAAAATAAAATTGTAATAAAGTTTAAGTTATTAACAAAATAATTCAATTCAGAGTAAAAAGCGTGGGGTGCATTTTACTACATAACTCTCCTCTCCTGCCAATAGAATGATTGTTACATTTACTTTATCAAGCACCCCACGCTTTTTACTCTGAATTGAATTATTTTGTTAATAACTTAAACTTTATTATAATTTTATTTTGAGGTGATAAATTCTGATTGATTGTTCGATCTTCTACTACTGTAATATAAACTCTTTAAAATTAAAAATTATTTTATATTTTTTAGTTCAGTTAGCAATAAAAGCGTGTTTTTTTAGTTTTTTTAAACTATTATTTTTGATAACTTAACTTGTATCGATGATATGCGCCTTTTTGTATTTTATATACAATTTTAAAAGGCGTATACCACGGGTATAGGTTGATTTATAATAAAAAAACAAAAACGTACAGACGTAGCTCTCAATTGATTTACTTAATGTGCAAAATATCAGAAAAAAATTTCTTAATTTAATTGAGGAAACAGGCACGAGCCATTGTATGGAACTCGATCACATATTATACTCTTAAGGTGGCCCATCCCGCTCATCTCCCCATACAAAAGGGGAAAGAAGATCACGCCCATATTTCTTGTCAGATATCCAAAATTTTGTTTAAAATAGCTTTATTTGAACGAACTAGATGTCTGATGACTATTGGCATTGTAAAATTGTGCTTAGTTTCTAAGTTATAAGGTCCGAAAGTTACAATTTTTCTCGCGTTTTATACAATAACTTTGGAGGTGGATTACGCAATGATAAAGAAAGAACATCTTAAAAAGATTAGTCATCAGACATGGCTTATTTAATCAAGATTTATAATCTATTTGGTTTTTGTTAGATTATTGACTACAGCAGTCGTGGTTTACTTTTAGCTATAAGTCGTTTTTAAATTAAAATTTTCGTAAGTCTTACCAAATCATACGCTATGCACATTGTCTTTTTTGTGGACATGTTGAATCTTCCAGAAGGTTCCAGAGCGCAACAGCACGGTTTTGTACCGTGCCCGCGAATGAGTTAGGCCCGCCGGGTTGGGCCACCTTAAGAATGCGTTCCGGTCACCACTCCTGTGTTTTCTTCCTCTTTGCTCGTTGCGTTCCTATCCTTTTGAAGGTATCCTTTTGAAGGTTATCTTTTTGCATGTGCTATAAATCGGTCTTCAAAAAACTACAATTTCACAAAATCGCACGACAAAGGCTTTAAGATATTTAATCAGCTTCAACAGCTAATTTCGCACATGGATGCCGTTAAAAGGTCAACGACTGGAGGATCACATGGTGTAGCAAGATCTGTAAAGGTTGATCTCGCCGCAGCCTACAATAATGTTGTCACAGCGCGGCGCGAGCGACGTGTCGACACGTCACGTGCGCGCGCGCAGCCTGACGGCTAAATTACTGCGATATTGTTATGCACGTAACCGCTGGAGATGGCGATCGTTGCAATTTCTGATGGCACGTTTCGAGCGAACTTTACCGTTGCAACGAGACCATTATACAAATCAGATTTTTTGTAAACCACTTATAACTGAGCGTGCAAAATTTATAAGCGATCCTAGCTGTATATTGTGGCGACCTAGCGTCCGACAAAGAGCTGCTAGTTTTACATGCCAACAAATGCAACAGATGCAAAGAAGCTAGTTAGCATCGCGCCAGATGGCGCTACCCGCTAGGACGTCCAACATGTCAAACGCACGAGAAGAGAAAGAATTCGAAGAAGAGAATTCACGACTAGAGCAGAGCAGCTGCGCAGCCGTGGGTCTCAAGACCTAGCCCACCTTTTCATATCTACACAACATTAACAAAAAAACATGCACTCTATAACTCTGGTTTACGCTATTTAATAAAATAGAGCACTGTCAGCCTCAGTGGCCCAGTGGCGCGAGACTTCGGTGATCGCTCTCCGAAGTTAAGCAACGCTGGGTCCGGTCTGGTCTTGGATGGGTGACCATTAGACCGTTGAGAGAGGCTGGCCGTGGTTCGGATTCCACGTTAAGCTGTAGGTCCCCTTCCTTACTTACTAGGTGGTAGGGTTTATCCCGCCCGGGTTGGTACCATCGCATTGGATGAACGATGGTCGAAGCGGCAATGAAAATTGTCCGTGTTTTCCATCCAGTTCAATGTAGCCGTGCAATATAAGGAAGGTCCTGGCATGGCACCTAGTTCCCATGTGGTGTGTTGGGCTAATACCATGACAGAACTTGTGGTATTAGCTATCCATGTCCAGTCACATAAAAAAAAAAACTGAGCATTTGAGGAATACACTAAATCGCCATTTTAATATTTGCGTAGAAACATATTTTTAACACATTTCTTTTAAAAAATAGATTTCTACACAATTATAATTGTAATAAACGTAATTAAAAATATTTTATTAAAACATAAATAAAATTATATCCTAACCCATATCCCAACCTAAAAATAAAAGAATAAAGTCTCGCCAATCATGTATCTCAGCATTCCTATTTTTTTTTTATTTTTTATTTTGAAAACAAACAGTCATACAAAAAATTACAATTATAATAAGAATATCCCATAGACCTATAGTTCCCTATTTTTACATGTATAATTACTTATTGAGAGCATATTTTGATGTAGTTGTGATGTGATAAGATAAGATAGTGAATATACAAGTGAGGAAAATAAAAGAAAGACATATTAAAGATAGAACATTAATCAACAAGTATCTAATATAATTTTCATGGTTTTTTTCCTAAATGGTAATAATTAGTTACAAAATAAATCTACTTCAAATAAATGTTTGTTATAGTTGCTCAAACTACGTCGAACAAAAGTGTTTTGAGCATAATTTGTGTAGCATGAGGGTATATAAAACAGGTCCTTATTGCGTGTAGTACGATGAGGTACTTTAAAAGTAATTTTCTCTAATAAAGATGGAGAGTCCACGTGGCAATTAATTATCTTCCACAGAAAAGCTGCATCATTGAGATGACGTCTAGAGCATAATATCCACAATTGCAAGTTGCAGCAAGTGCAATCCAATGAAAACTACGAGAAAAACCTCTACATCTAGGGGAATAAATATTCTTACGAACCAAGCAATAAATCAATCAAAGCGCATCCCTGTACCGGCACCAGCTTCTTGCCACTCGCCAACATTATTCCTCGCGCGTGTCGTACGCGGTCGAAAGCCGGCTCGTGTGACGTAAACGTTGTCCGCTGCATCCAGTAGGCCTACCGGCACATCGAGCTAACATTGTAGCATTTAGAACTAAGAATGTATTTCATTACTGTGGATGGAAAACCAATAAAGTTTCTCTGCGGATCTTTCTTTACTGGTTGATCGAATCCGCAATTGGGAAAGTGGGAAATTGGAGACATTACTTTTTAAAACTTGTCTAAATGTTAAATGTTTTTAAATGTTGAAAACAACTATCATAGTCGTTTGCCTACCCCTATTGGTGCAAAAAGTTAATTCGTAAATATTCTGTGCTTGTTCATTTTGAAGTGACGTTTTCGGCTTTTGGTTAGGAAACCCGGACTATCGAACCGCTTCTATCTCTGTTATCTTCATAGTGTAAGAAAGAGTGCGATCCTGCATTATCCAAAATAAGCCCGACGGCGGCGGTGCGCGTGCGTTTGCATCAAACGGAAGTATTAGTAACTAGCTGCGGTACCCGGCTCCGCTCGGGTTAGTGTCGGCTAAATTATCTCATGGATAAAAAGTAGCCCACATGACTGGTCCAAAATAGGGTCAAACTGGTCCAGGACAATGTATCCATGTACCAAATTTAATCAAGATCGTTCGAGCCGAAATAGCATGATTTAATGAGAAACATCCAATAATTCCCATTTAGAGCTTCGTTGACGTTTGGTGGCTATTTAAAAAAAAAACATTTGCCGCGAGAACCTTTCTGCACTTTCACTGCTACATTGCTTACCTAGTAAGTAACAAACGTAGGTAAGTTTTGCGTGGACTCCAACCCACAGCCAGCCTCAACATCGAAAACAGTAACCCATCTCGAACCTAACTGCTCCCAGAGATGCTATACATTGATAAAATACGCACATAAATCAGGTAAGTGGTTCGCATGTTATAAGACTTTAAGACTCACTACTTACCCTTCTGGTAATGAAGCGTTATATTATGTAATCTATAAGTTTTTAGTAGAATCAGGCTAGACGTAGATACAATGCACATCTAAATCGAGTAATTGGTTCTCAAGGATTTTATTCTGTTGGTCGCTCCTCCGGCGATTTAGCGTGATGCCAAGTAGTCCTAAAGTTGCAGGAAATACCAAGCCGTACTTCAGTAAAAGTAAGCGCTGCCGCCGCAAAGCAGAGCCGTGCATAGCATTGCAGTTTGTATGACTTGATGTCTTAGCGTAAGCGGAACTGAATTCTATTTAGCCAATCCTAATTCCCGGGTAGTTAAATGTACATGTACTAAGTTTTACAAATCGCTAGTGCCTTGAAAATTCGCCAAACGGACACCAAACAGTCACGACGTCTGCCCTCCCCCCGCCGCCGCTCCCCGCCACCGCCCCCGGCTCCTCTCCCCCTAGTGTGAAGTATCGCTACCGGCATCGTTTTCGCAGCCCCGTGAAAGTTCTAAAGCCCATGGGCACATAAATTGTAGCCTATGTGTTATTCTGATGTATAAGCTATATTATTGTAAAGTTTCATTAGAATCCATTCAGTAGTTTTTACGTGAAAGAGTAACAAACATCCATCCATCCATCCATCCATCCATCCATCCATCCATCCATCCATTATTACAAACTTTCCCCTTTATATTATTTATATTAGATTATTAGATGATAGATAAACTATTTATTAGTTTTTGATAATCCGCGGTTCCTCAAAGAACGTTCAGACTTTTCTATTACTGCCACTCACAACTTCGGCTCCGATTTTATTTTGGTCAGTGTCCTTTTTTGTACCTATTTCCACAGCAACGGCAAGGATGTGCGGGTCATTTTATGCGAGAAGTAGGAAGTATCGATGGAACCGACTCCCTTGTTTCGTGCGAGTTAATCCGGTACTTCAGAGATCCGGCTGTGACGCGACGTGGTGCCTACAACTTACAAGGCTCATCTCGTCCTCAGTCAAGCTGCGGAGAGGAAGGCAGGTCGAGATAAACATTTATGCCTCATTGGAAAACAAATATTTACTGCTTCGAGCGGCGGCTGCGTTCTTCGGACGGTGCGTGTTTGGTTCCTTGGGCGAAGGAGGGATTTCATTCCTTAAAACATCCGAAACGTGTATATAACGAATTTTGTTTATTATGGATGTCGCCATAAATAGGTATATAAATAGAAACTGAGGTCTTTTGAAAAAAAAAATCATGCAAAAGTAAGAAGATTCAAGTTTTCCTTGCGTAGTTTTTAAAGTAATGATTTGATTAACCTTTGATTGAAGACGACGACTAGATATTGCATATTTATTGCATATAATTCCTGGTTTATTATACTTACCTCGGACTCAGGCGAGGACTGAGGCTGAGATAAATAGTCGCAACTGGAACTAAGACGTGAAAAGTGACATTTTGCAAACACAAAATGTGCTTAAGTGACATAAGAAAGTACTACTTTTCTAAATTTTAATTTCAGTTACGACCATTTATTTCACCCCAAAAATACAATCAAGAAATGCCAGCATGTTTTGAAAATGTGACGAAATAAAAATAATTTCTTTTGTATAAATGTGATAATTTCTTTTTAATCGTACATTTAGATAATCAGATAGAACAAGTTACAAAAATAAAGTAAACTGAAACGTTTGATATGCCAAACCGGCCTTACGGCTATTCTGGATTACGGCAGTGAAGGTGTGCAGTAAGGATAAATATTTATCGGGTGCTATCTCGGTACACAATCTGGCGGAGTGCGAGATAACACGGATCGTAATTCAAAATGCATTATTTGGACACGTTGGCAGCTCGGCGACTGCAGTCGCCGGGTTCAACGACGACGCAATAAACAGGCCAATGACTCCACTAACTGGGCCATTATAAGGAAATTCGATAACGACACGTTACGTGAACACACTCAATTATAGCATTACCCCGAACTACAAATAAACGTAATATGAGACGGCATGGAGAAGTAACAAATTCACATTCAGAACGCAGCTGTGTGTGGGTTCCCGAGCAAGTCGTAAGAGGCGACTAAGAAATTGGTCGTTCGGGGTTATGATTCCATTCCATTCTTCTTAACTTACCAGCCCGGGATGGTCCCAGAAGTAAAAAACCGGCCAAGTAAGAGTCGGACTCGCACACGAAGGGTTCCGTACCATCGTACAAGATTTAACACAAAAAATCCGGGAACAAAAATATGGGACTCCCCCTTTAATTATTTTTATTTTTATTTTACTTATTTCTTGTTATAGCGGCAAAATAAATACACACTCTGTGAAAATTTCAGCTGCCTACCTATTACGGTTCATGAGATACAGCCCTGTGACGGACGGACGGACGGACGGACAGCGGAGGCTTAGTAATAAAATGAAATGAAACGTTCCGTTTTCACCCTTTGGGTACGGAACCCTAAAAATGTGTTTTCCATCCAGTTAAATGTTGTCGGGCAATATAAGGAAGGTCCTGGTATGGTATGTTACCATGCGGCGTGTTTGGCTAATATCATTACAATAGGAATTATAAAAGCGTTAACGCAGACGAAATTTATATACCGGGATAGATACAGTTTGAGAAGCACATGAAATCCGAAATGATTTTTTTTTCTCAGAAATATATAATTTCATGTTCATATGCTTACATTAGGTTTGCAACATTTAGCGGGGCCCGGAAGATAGAAAAAAAAATTAAAATGTATTAAAAAATATATATCTCCTAAACAAATATTTAGAAACGGTATTAAAAAAATGTATATGTTAAGTCTTTTGAGGCGTAATGTAACTGTGAATTTGCAACAATTTTGTAATTACGGAAATGTATTTAAAAAAATGTTTTTACTAAAAAAAATCTATGCCGCGAACCTAACTTGCTATTGCTATATTTCTTTCTAGAATATGTAAAAGAAAATTAAATTCTTTAAAAACTATACAACGAACGATTTTATACGTATTTCGAATTTTTTTTTTAGCTTTTATGTGAATGTAAAATTATAAATGAAAAAAAATTTGCTTCTAATATCTGCAACATTTTACAAATTTCACAGAATATAGAGTTTGCGGTCAGTTTCCAATTTCAGAAAATAAAATAGAATTTTCATTATTTGCTTTGCAGATATTATGAAAATAGTACAAAAAAATTATATTTACACAGTTCCGTAAATAAGAAATTGTTGCAAATTCACAGTAATATTACACCTAAAATTAGCTAACATATAAAATTTTTAAATAACATTTCTAAATATTTGTTTAGGAGATATCATTTTTTAAACATATTTCATATTTTATTTCTATCTTCCGGACCCCCCAAAATGTTGCAAACTTAATGTACACACGTCCACATGAAATACTACGTTTATGAGAAAAAAAATTGCATTTCGGATTAAATGTTTTTAAGTGCTGATTTAAGAGGCCCATTGACGCTAACGTTACGATATTTTGGTGTTATTTCAATGGTTATTTCAGAGCCGGTTAAGAATAAATACCAGTAAAAAAAATTACATATCAAAGTTTGGACTATTATCTAGTGTATGACCGTATAACGGGCTTAATGCGATGCTTATACTCTTCAAAAAAAATAAGTTTGCAGACGCCCATTTACTAGGTTTTTGTTCCAGCGCTTGGAAATTATTCATGATTTATACAAATTTCTTTTTTAAAGTACAAGATTGCATATTTATCTAGTGAATAACCGTCAAAAAAATATGAAATCGCGAAAAATAGATTTTATAAATCGAAAACAATATTTTGCTTCCTCGCGCTCGCCATCAAGCTGCAAAATCGATTCTGACGCGCATTCAATAATGGACCCTAACGCAAATACAGTGTGTACGGAGGTCGCCTTTATCGTTTGTTTTCTGATCTCTGCCGACTAGTACCGCCCCTGACGTTGGGCTCTACGCACGTGGTTTCTGTGCTAGTTATTCTCTCAGTTTTTGCGGTGATATTTGTTCAAATAACTCTAAAAATACACATCTTACGAACTTATCCTTTTGGGAATACCTTGATTTACCTGTATTCTTCTTATTTAGTAAGTAAGAATCAAGTTATCTTTGTTGCATATTTTTTGTATGAAACAAATATAGAGCACAGTAGAGGCATTCTGTGATAGAGGCGGCAGTCACGACTGACATTTTTTTTCACCGTTCAACATCAACAATGAGCAACAAACGAAAATATTTAGGAAATGCTAGTCCGGTCCGCCTCAAGATAAAAAGACTCGGATTCATTTTTAATGACCGAAATAAAATTTAAGTCGATTTTGTTTATAATTTTACCCAATGATTTATTTTGCCAATTCCCCGGAGGTATCTATGGGTAGAAATGATTTCCATCTTTTCATCCAATGCTATGGTATCGACCGGTATGGGCTTAACCCTACCACCTAATAGGAAAAGGGGATTTTATAAAACTCATATTTTAAGTCAATAAAGTGGTCAAAAGGAAACATTTGGATGTTTGGAAATAATGTATGCAGTAATAGTAATTTAATTATTAACCTATTTGTTAAAGGTTTTAATGTTTTTTTTTAATTTTAACGCCAACAAACTAAAAAAAACCGGCCAAGTGCGAGTCGGACTCGAACACGAAGGGTTCCGTACCATCGTACAAGATTTACCGCAAAACTAAAACAGTTTTTTGTATGGCTCCTTTAATTTTTATTATTTTATAAGTTCACCTATTTGTTGTTATAGCGGCAAAATAAATACATAATCTGTGAAAATATCAGCTTCCTATCTGTTACGGTTCATGAGAAACAGCCCTGTGACAGACGGACGGACTGACGGACGGACGGACAGCGGAGGCTTAGTAATAGGGTTCCGTTTTCACCCTTTGGGTACGGAATCCTAAAAATTGTTTTTGTTCTTAATCATTTATTTTTCCAATGTGTTTTAAATTTAGTATAAAATGTTTAGAATATTTATAAAAACCTACAGTTTTGGATTTTATCATGGATTCTTCTGCTATGTAAATTTGTTTCGTCATTCTTTCGTTACCCATTCGCTCCTCCCAGTTTTTTTTATGCAACCTGACTAGGATGGCTAATAACACACAACTGCCGTTATGATATTAGCCCAATACACCACATTCTCGAAAGAATTAGGTGCCAACCCAGAACCTTCCCTCACGTCTACACTGAACTGGATGGGAAACACGGAAAAAAAATCATTGCCGCTTCAAACATAGCTTCGTGCTATAGTTATGAATACTATTATTAGAATAGCATAAATATGTTGCTTTACTTGACATAATATGTTAAAGTAATGACTTTTATGTTATACTTAAACCAATTTAAAAATATTGAAGTCAGGTATATTAAATGATATAAGAGGCTATAGCGGATATGACTAGCCGCCGCCACCCGCAACCTGTTTTGGCACTAGCATCACGGCCGAGTTACTTGCGCTGGGTACAGATTGTGGTAAACACCTGCATGAGACGGGTGGTTTCATCGTTCCCACCAAAGATAATACTAATAATTACTTCATAATAGATGGCCACCTTCACACAAAGTCTTCTCCTTTCGCAGTTGTTTGCCGGCAACAATAAAACTAATGATACCTCAAGAATATTTACGCCAAATTAAGCTTAGCACTCTGCGCGCAAAGATGAAATTCACTTAGCAGCGCCTTAATGTCCGTTTCTCCAGGGCTGCCATATGTTTTGGAATGAAGAGCACGCTGAGATATTTGAGTGCCACATCAAACACATTTTATAAGACGTGTTTTCATAAAAGGATGTTTCTTAGATATTTACATGCATATTTTTTTGTTTTGTTACATTATTTTTCGTTCGGTTAGTCCCTTATTAGTCTATCCATGCGTCCGAAAAATAAGTACATTAAAACAAACATCAAATTGTTAACCACGCAGCGTTAAAGTCATTACAATGGTGTGCCCCAGAAGTAAATAGACAAACTAGTCTTAACAATATTTTATTTAAAAAAAAACGATAGCATATGAATTTGGTATGTAAATGGAAGGAAAACTAACTTATTTTTAATATATTTATCATATTTGCTCCAGCGTTATCTTTGTATTCAGTTTTTCTGAAATTAATAGCAGCACGCGGCATGGCCGCTTTTCCAGATGTAGCCCTTACTCTTTTGGCCAACCTAGTCCATCCCTTTTTGAAAGATAAGAATGTTTGAGGTATATCTGTGTACTTTAGGCACTCTTTTACACAGATCCTAAAAAAATTCAATAAGTCGAGCTTGAAGAAAAATTGGGGCATTTTTTGTCTAGTTGAGAACTCTACACCCGCAGTCTGTAAATACTGAGTAACTTAAACTCGTAATGGCGTGAAGCCTAATCGGTCCAAAACAAAACACCTACTCTCCAATAATGCTTGTCTATGAAAGGTATTGCAATATGATAATGCACTCTTTAAGGTAAATCTGGGAGTTCATATACCCTGTATAATAATAGGGTTCGGAAACATTGCTGTTTTCGTTCATAGGTTGCCAAACAAGGTATACACTGGACTTGGAATTTTTTAGTTTATCCGTTGCAACTCTCACCGATTTTGTAGATGCCTGTTCAAAAACCTTTTTTACTCGGCGTATATTTCTTCATGTAGATACTCGACTTAGTCTTCACGGAATCTTTTTAAAATCGGCCTCTTCCGTTTCTTTGTGACGTTTTATTATTCGGTACATACTAATTCTTCTTGCGCCCTCTTCAATAATATGATGCTCTATCTCAGATTTCTCATGAATCAAATAGTATTGAATAACTATCTTTGAAAACCATTTTTGTTCGGCTCTATTAATTAAAAAAAAAATGCAAGACTGTTTTTAAGCCGGCCTATTTTGACAGATTAGTTAAGTATGGTTACCATGACAATTATTTATTTTATCTGTGAAAACTTTTTCTGTGGCCACTTTGATTTTGATTAAAGTCTCTTTACTTCTGGGACATCCTTTATAACCCGACCTATTATATAAACCTATGCCGCCGTGGACCTTTTGAAAGCTCACAAGAAAAGAGTCGTAAACTGGCTCGCTGAAATTCCTAAAATCAATTGCCAATGCCGCTTCTTTGAAATAATATATCAAACAATAGGCTGTTGGCACGCCGTCGACACTCCTCGTCTGTGTGAGATTCACCGTCGGCGCAGCGGCGGAGCGCGGCGCACTACGAAACATCGCGAGGGTTATCACTCGACACAATGGGGATATTAAAATAAACCAGACTGTACGAAATGATTATTTTTTATTGTATGTTATTTTTTCAACACATGTTTACATCATCATTCGTTTAACTTTTAACAATAAACTTTTTATACATGGCTCACATTGTAAGAACATAAACATAATTTTTAAGCTATGTTAAAGTACATTAGTCATATAAATGATGGATCAAATATTAAGAACATTCAGGGGTTTATAATTCCGCTTTTTCATCTTAAAAGCTTTATCTTTAAAGCTTATAAGTTTCCCCCATTACTTAAAATGAAGAAAAAACACACACACACACACAACCACTCCAAAAAATCACCACGTTGGTCAACTATGCACGTTGTAATAATAAATTACTCGGAGAGTACCAAACTAACGCGAGATTGCACAGTCAGTGACAACCTTTGAACGCAGTATTCCTGGGAAGATGCGGACTCGGCCCGCGCACTCCGCGCACCCCCGCACCACGCACACATAGCCGATAGCACACGCATAGAAATACACTCATAAGTTTCGCTTCTGTTACGTTAGTTATTTATTCGTACCATATGAATACTGCCGAAATGCAGGTGCTCATAATTAGTAGGAACACCTGCATTTAGACCATAACAATTTTTTAATGACTTAGAGCTTTTCACCAAGCAAGTTTATACGAAATAAATATAATATTTGTAAATAAAATATTTGTAAATATTACGTAAGGTATATTATGAATTGAATTGAAAATTGTACTTATTATATTTTAAAGACGGATGGGTTCGTAACTAATAACAAAAAAATACAAGTAACTTCAAGAATAAATAAAGATGTAAATATGTATGGAAATATAGACTAAATATTCTTTTATGAAAACACATCTCTTAATATTAATTTAATGTGGCACTCAACTATTTAAATAGCTTGTCTCAGCGCGCTCGTCATAGCATAACATGTGTTAACCCTGAACAGCCGCACAATTTGGCGCTGCTAAGTGAATGTCATGTTTCGGGGCAGCGCGCTAAGCTTAATTTGGTGTAAACATTCTCGAGGTACCTGGAGTTTTATTGCTGCCGGCACAAACAACTGCGAAAGGCTTGCACTTCGTACGGAGATGGCCATCTATTACGAAGTAATTATTAGTATTATCTTTGCTAGTAAGCTCTGAATTCAATCAGATGCCGACCAATGTGTTGACATGTTACATGAGACTTCAGTTAAGGTATTTTTGATCGTCATTGAAATCGTTATGATTTTCAGATCGTTAGGATGTTTTTGTTATTGCAGCAGCATTGTACGAATTTGTGTTTATGTAAAATACATTAACAACAAGGTGGGTACACACATATTACAAAGTAGCTACATATTTCTTTTATATTAGTATACCTGTTGTGTGCCATAAAATATCACGAACTGAAGACGTCCGATCGAACTAACAAACAATATATTTTACTGCCGTAAAAACGCGTATCATCGAGTCCTGCAACACATTTCCTGAAATCAACCGCTCGACTTGTATTGTTCACTGTTTACAACCTTCAGGTGCATACATTTTTACATCAAACATTTCCTTGAGTTGTTGTTTCGTTTTCAAAAAGAATCTGTGCAATATATCTACCAGTCCGTTACGTTTTTATAGTCGTATTCAGAGTGAACTGTCAAATTTTAGTACGCAGACTAGCACTGGACTAACCATACAAAATGCTATTTAGTTCGGCGATAATCGGTGTATTATAGGTAGTCCGCCAACTCTGATAACTACTGTTAGGGCTTAGGAATGAAAATATACATACTAGTGGCGCGGGGACTAGACTAGATCCTCGCCCGTTCATGCACTACTTTCTTTCTCATTCTGAGTTATATAAGTGCATTTTGGTTACGAATGTGAGCTGGTCCATAGTTCGGAATCCATGTGAAACTGTAGGTCCCTTTCCCCTACTAGGTGGTAGGGTTTAAGCCCGCCCGGGTATCATAACGGTAGTTTTGTGGTATGGCAGGTGGCATAAAAAAACGACAGCACTTTCAGTACAATCTGTCAATTGCATACAATGTTTCAAAATCAAGTCTAAAGTCAAAATCGTTTTCAGATGAGCAAAAGTTATGTTTTTGGTCTATAAACCCCACTTTGTAACGTAAATTAATATATGTTTCACGCTAATTCACTAGATAAATATGTTATCTAATACTACAAAAAAGAAAAGTGACTGCAAAGCAATTACCTAAATTAGAGGTGGTAGGGAACAGAAAGAATGTTTTTTAAAACTATATAAGGTATTGGCCACAGGCCTCATAAAATATTTAAAATACATATTTATAAGTTAGCCGTTAAGAAAATTCTATTTTATATAGATTTTTTTAAATTTTAATTATGATTATTGTATTTTGTTACCTTCATTTTGCTAAAATAAAATTTGCCAATTAATGTTTGTTTGAATATGTAGGTTGGCCCAAGCGTATAACTAGAGTTTCTTAGATCTATGTAAAATAATACAAGTTTCTTATTCTTATGCAGATCATTCCTTCGATGCACCTTCAAATGTTTTATTTGTCTCAAATATAAAAATAACACTACCTACATATGATTTTGTCAATTAACTTTGATGAAATGTGTTTGAACTGCGTTCATTTTTATTTTAGGCAAGTTTAAAATTAAGAGGTGCTTAATATTGCCTCCAATATCACCCCTGCTGTCGCGTGTGAATTTAAAAGAGCAACCCGTATAGTATACTTAATATTTTATATTAATTTTTAAAATGACCTCAAGATGATATTTATTTCCATTAAGTACAGATATACATATAATATTGTTTAATATGTGTTTAATATTGTTTTATTCATCCTTACATTAAAAAAACTGATAAAACATAAAAAGCAGTATTGATAAATAAAACTCTACAATCGGTACATAATCACGAACCGATCGTGATTTGAATAAAATTCCAACCTCATTAAGTGTAATACAACATTTATCAGATCTGAATTAATTCGCCACCTCTGAAATATTTAAACCACTCTGGCGCGTCGAACGACTATAGCGCGTCGTAAATGATCTTGCCGGAGCTAGCGACATCGTGAGAATGAAAGCTATTAGATGATTCCTGACTAGCCGTGGCCCGCCCTATTTTTTCAGAACACCAATAACAGATTTTACGCTGGACTCAGTTGGAGCCTTAAGGCTAAAGTTCCTGGAGTATTAAGGAATGTGGACCTGTCTAACGTAAAAACGACCTAAAACAATTCGCTTTCGTTTAATGTGTTAAATATACAGACATATTCATAAATTGTAACTCTAATTTCTACATAAGAAATTAATTTTGTCTTTAAATCAACGTAAGGAATATCGATTTGATAAAGCTGTTAGGAAAGAAAACAAATTGACAGATCTGTCACTGCTGATAAAATAAATGACTCTAACATAGTGTAGGCCATGGAGGTGAAGATCACCTCCATGGTGTAGGCACGCATGCACCAGTTACAGCACTTATGGTGCTAATATGACCAACATACGCATGAATAATAATTTTCCATGTATTTTTAACACTTTTCCAGTTAATTTTTGAAAGATCCTCAATCCTCCTTTGTGCGTAAAAGCTTAAAGCTAAAGACTTTCTTATAACACAATTCCAATATCTGATAGAGTATTGCAGTGCATTCACAGTGGCTTACTGCCGCATACCTTGAATTCCGTCTCGGTCTTCGCTCCGTCACAGCTCCGTATAAAAGTATACCTACTTATGTTTCATATCTTAAAAAAATAATATTTTTTTCGTTTTTATCGACTAGCCTTATTAAAATCCATGCCTCTTCTATTAAAATGTTATGAGACTCAGAGAGACTCATACATAGGTTTGCCAAATTTCAGTAATTTCTGACCGAAAAAAGCCAAAATGTACTTGCAAGAAATGGGGACCGGAAAGGCAGACGGATAAACGAACTTCTCGTGTGAGAACTTCTCTACATTTTTTCACTATGGAGGATGACGCCTACATGTGTGATAAAATGTCGTGTTCGCTTCACGAGTAAGGGTGTTGCGTACGCGTACAAAGGCGGGGCGGCCGCGGAGCCGTAGGCGGAGATTACGTACGGAATCGAATGAGCGATCGTAAAGCTGTTGTCGCCGCAATTTGCCGGTTCATTTAACAACTAAATTGCGTCCGAGACTTGGACGGACATGCAACACAAGCGGGTCAGTGAACAATACACGCATAAATTACAAAATAATGCGTTTCAAGCCCAAAGTAAAGTATAAGAAACCCCTTGCAAGACATGCTTCATGAAATAAATATTAAATAAAATGGTATTAATTATTTTAGGAAATACTTAAAAACCATGGATTTTTTTTTCTTTGGAACAATTGATATTTCATGGGGGGAGGAAAAAAATTCCCATAAATTATGGTGTTTTAAACTTTTCAAAACATTTCGAATATTTTGACACATACCTTCGGGTCTGTGTTTGGGGGGGGGTGCCCTCAAACAAACACAGACACAACAAATTGCACTACGTTTGCAACATATGCGGCCCTGGGAAATTCTCGATAGTAAAAATAATAATAATACCTACTAAAGGCTTTTCGTGCTCTATAAAAAAATAACTTAAACAATTAATTCATGGGAGGGGGATGGCGCTTGCCGGTTGCAAACGCCTCCCCCGCCTCCCCCCATGACATATCATTTGTTATGATAGAATAAACATCTTCATGGGGGAAAATAAATTTTCCCATAATTTTTCGCAAAGGCCCTCAAACTGCATATTGACCAATAAAATTATAAATTCTCTCATTGTTTAAACGAGGTGGATAATATTAAGGCCCTGGTACTAGCCAAATCGCAAATTGACGAGGCACCCCAAGTTAACAAATCTGACCATTAGAAGTGTCATTCTTACAATATATGATTCCTTGCCTAGGAACCAACCTATTTTTAACCGACTTCAAAAAAGGAGGAGGTTCTCAATCCGTCTGTATATTTCCTTTTTCTATACAAAATACATTGCGGAAACGGTGTCAATTTCCGAACTTTTTTGACTAAATATAGGAATCTAAAAGCAAATGGAATAATTTGTTTATGCATATATGCTGTTTTTGCTTATATCTAGAAATTATATGACTTTCAGATTTCTAATTTGAATAATCGACATTTTTATTATTATTTAAATAAATTAGGTAATCAAAAAATATTAACAATCTATTATCAGTCTAGAGTTCTATTTGGACTTGCTGAGGCGTTTCACTACTTATTTTTACATTTGTTTAAAGGTGCATTTGTATGGCGCGAGTAGTTGGCTAGTCCTAGCGCCTTTAAACGCTGGGTACCCATATCAGTGCTCCGGAGCCAGAAATGGCACCCGTGATGATGTCTTTGTGTTTAGACAGGATCAGTACACGCCGGTGGCTGCTGACACGGCTGACGGCTGGTGACAAGTGGGACCAATGCATCTGTAAAGCATGCAATGCAAGTCGTAAGGGGCGACTATATGATGTTCATAGTTGGTGTTCCACGTGACACTGTAGGTTCTTTTCCTTAATTACTAGTCTACTAGGTAGGGAATCCCACCCCTACTAAACATCGCATTGAATGTACCACAGTCAAAGCAGCCATTGTTTCCATTCTGTCAGCATAGCCGTGCAATATTAGAAAGGTCCATGCTATGAATTATATTGGCCTTACCATAGATCCGAACAATATGTGGGACTTCCCATTGCGGTATCTGTGATATCGACATTGTGTTTTCAAATAAATTTTCACAAAATAGGTCAAATTAAAAAAATATATCCAAAATATACCAAACAAAATCTATATACATACTATACAAAAAAGCTTGTAAGTCTTGCACGATGGTATCGAACCCTTCGCGTGCGAGTCCGAATCGTAATTAGCCAGTTGTTATGGGTTGTTACAGCGGCAACAGAAAAATACACCCTGTGAAAATTTGAGCTGTCTCTACCTATTTACAGTTGTTGAGATACAGCCCGCTGACAGCCGAACGGACGGATGGACGAAAAGCGGAGGATTAGTAATAGGGTTCCGTTGTCATTTGGGTCTGGAACCCTAAAAATGTGCTTTCACCCATGTTTTGTGACTTTCGCCCTCTGTGGTCTGCAATAACTTTTTGGGGTACGGTATTAGACCTTAGTTAGACAATGATGTGCTTCACTATATTTTTTTATATAGTTCAAATTAATAATAACATTAACAAAATCACCCACACTTTTAACGTTTTATAAAAAATACATCATCCAAAAATAGAAAGCTGAAAAACATATACAACGTAAGTATTTCTTATGTGACGGTGTAATAATCGCTTAGGTAATAAAACATTATTTTACTATAGGCTTAACTTTGATATAACGCAATACCGCAACTTACATAAGATCTGCAAAGTAGTGCCTCCGCCGCCGCTTACGAGGATGGAAGGTTTGGAGTGACAACCGAAACTACCTAGTTCTGTTTGGGGGCGGTAGCCTCTTTTACATACTATTCGCTTACTACTGATATACTGGAGTTCCAAGGACACCTAAGAGATAATACGTAAACCTCAGGTGATAGCATGGTGCTGAATTTCAAAACCTCTAACTCCGAAAAGATGTAGGGTCTATCTCTGTGTTTTTATCGTCTTTACAACGGAGAATGCTCGTCGGCGCTGTCCCTCCGTTATCTTTCTACCTTCGCTGAACGCGGAACAGGGAGAAAATGCACAAATTCATAGTCGATATTCCAAAAATAAGAACCCATAGATCCTTTAGCTATAAGGTCGATAAACAATGGAACCCACTCCTTGCCGAGGTATTTCCCTCCAAAGGACAACGGGGTCCTTCAAACAAGGTGTGAAGAAGCACCTGGTCGGCTGGCATGGTTTTCGCCCATCGGAAGCCCCCCCCCCCCCCCCCCCCCCCGGAGAGTCGGAAAACATATTATCAAAATCTACGTCCATGTGTTTTTTATATACCTTTTAGATTACTTTAGACTTTTTTTATTGAATAGTTACAGAAAAATAAAAAATACGTAGAATAAAGCCTTCCCAAGTGATTACAATATTTTGTTTTAAATCTGACAACTTTTAGGGGTAGGGAAACGTTAAGGTCTGGAAGGCGATTTCGCTAGTTTAATGGCAGTCGCCCTGCAAAATTGTGCCTTTGCAAGGTACAAAGAATGCATTTCCTAAAATTTTTAAATCTTGGATTTCATGTTACTTCACGACAGCCTTAAGGTCCTGGCGTACGCCATATGCCGTGGTTACAATTAAAAAAGCTTCACGGGACGCCAATTCGTAAGCGAACTCCTAACACTCGGTGCATTTATTAGCTCTTGGCGGGGCGACGACGCACGCTGCCGCCATACGAACGAGTTACGTACAGTCGCATTCAAAAGTCCAGTAGCACATTCAAACGCGATTGCTTTGAAGCGCTCGCGTCGCGCGGAGGTGAAGCGGGAGGAGGGGATAGCACCGCCCGCGCGGGTTGCGGTAGGACGTCCCGCCTGAAGAGCGGTCGGCGGGGGAAGGGGCACGTCACATGTGCAAAACAAACCCGACCGTAGGACTGGACTTATGTCGTCGATGGTACCCTGACATAAAGATTACTAAGTAAGTAGAGACCTTTCCATACAATATAAATGGAGCAACAAAAGTGGTGTTCTATGCGTAGGGGACACCACTTTGGCGCCAGACAGTCGCTCGCTATCGTCATGCGCGTGTGCATCGCCCACGGAATATTGAGGAGGCAGGAAGTGAAACGCTTGTAAATTTGTTCCAGGACCGCTGTTACCGTTTTACTTAAGACCTTTTTGCTTCGCGGATGTATAACCGTCGCAATTGGCTATCCCTTCTTAATTAATAACCAAACAACAAATCCACATTTGTTCAGTTAATATGAACCTTAACGTAATTGATCTATGTTGGAATTCCAATACTGTTTGCAATCAAATGTTACGTCACTTTCGAACACGGCCGAGCGCCTCACACGCACGCATTCACTAACAGAGTAGCGAGACATGACCCGGCAAGCAAAGCGACGCCGCAACGCCATATTGTTTCGTAGTGTTTTTGTTGTAAGTTGTATCGCTATACATGTAAATGAAACTAACCGGTGATATGAAACTCCGCCATTATGAAGGTTGTGCACCCGGCTGTTGCGTTTGCACGTTATTATGGCACAGTACGGCATTACTCCTTTTAAATTTTAGATTGTATCACGGATAAGTTAATGCACAGGAACGCCGCAGAGGAGTGAATCATGCGCGTATGAAGTGCGCGGGTCCCCGCTAAAGACCGGCGCGCGAGTTCCGCCCACTTCACAATTCTTACCTCCTAATTGTTCTGTGGCATCGCCTCTGGTTTGGCTAATAATTCGCCCCAAAAATGCCTAATTGTGTGGTAAAACCGGGCAAGAATAAAAAAAACGCAAAGAAAGATGGAATATCGAAATACGGCGACAGGCGACAGAATTGTATGAAATCCTTACATGTTACGTATCACTGGTTGCGTACGATCGTCTCTCCCGCGCTTCCTTGCTCAATAACCCCCGCCGCCATCGACCGCGGTCGGCGAGCTCATTCCGTTTTGTCTCTTCCGTTTTATCGCTTTGAATCTCGACCTTTTGTGCGGCGTCGCTTTAATTCTAATTGTGAACATAAAAGTCTAACGCGGGTCCATCTCTCGACTCTATCCGTGCGACTCTCTCGGAGATACTTAAAGGGCGGTTCGGAACCCACGTAAAACTGTACATACTTACTGGGCGGTAAGCCCGCCCTCGCAAAAATTGCCCGTTTCCGTCATGTTTGATTGATGATAGAGTAACCAAGATATGAAATCCCGGTTAAATTAGTTTGGATTTATCAGATATTTTTATGGTAATATGATTGGTTGTCAGGCTTTCACATCGTATCATTTTGTATACCGGATTTAATGGATTTGTTCTGTTTTGACATGTTCTGATTACGTTAATTTTATTTGCCACACTATTTTTTCCTCTTCACAGTGGTGGAGGCGCCGGGTAAGTCGTCCGTCGCGTCCGTCGGTCACGTTCCTATGTGATCCTACGTGGCTGATGCAGCTTCGCCAAGGATATAGTGAGACATAAAAAAAACGGTAAAAGTTAATGTATCGTTCCATACATTATTTCAGCAACACATGAACTATGGCTTCACTTTCTTTCTCGGGCTCCAATGGAGACCAAATTTTAACATTTTTGCGTTGCATGGATACGTTGTGGTTTTCCTTCTACCTCTTCACAATATCTACACAACATGTTTAAATGAGTTTTGCTTAGAATGATTATTGTGTGGTTAGCATATTTCGGCAGCAGACACTTTATTAACGAGGTTAAGGTTATCATTGTAAAAGTTGCTCGTTCAGTTTATTTTCTAATTTTGAAATAATTGCAGGCCTAAGTAAATATTGCCATCGGCAATGGTCTGACACCACAGGGTAGTGTATATCGAGAGCTCACTCGTACTTCAAGAATGCATTAAGTAAAAAACAAAACTATTTATTTTGACATGATGCATTGAATGCGCAAAAATCTTCAGAAACACACTTTATCGTACACTTACAAGGTTCAAAAATAGCGCAATATATGTGAAACTTTTTTTTGTAAACTTTAAAACTTAATTATCTTATCTCGATACAACTTTTTCTGCTTTCTTGAAGTAAGCCCTCGATATTCTTTCAAAATTGGAACAGAAGCACCGCGGGGCGGGTGCGGGTAGTGGAAGGGGGGGGGGGGGGGGCGGGGGGAGTCTGCGATGGCGGCGACGGGCGGAGAGGTGCGGGCGCACCACACGTGGATGCACGTGCGATAAATCGGTCACCCGTCTATTTTCAGCCTTTTTATGCACGCATTCAAGGATGTGAGTTTCTAACGCTCAGAATGTGTTCGGAGATATCGCTGCAAGTCTTCAACTGGACTCAAGTCCACAATAATCTTGAAGGTGGTGAAATAGAAGATGAAAATTTGCACGAGTAAAACATAATTCCTCAAGATAGGAATATGAAGTCTCATATTAAACTTTTGGCAAGGCTAAAGAACTAGTTATCCGATTTATTATGCTATAATTGTACCGACGCGACATATGGCCTAATTTTTCCCGCAACTTTTAAACCGGGATATTTATCATTACGCTAAGTTACTAGAGGGGTGACCAGCGGGATGAAACTTGAGATTCGGATTGTATCTACGTCTAATTTTCTATTCTGATGCTCACGACACCAGTTCAAAACGAGATTGACTCGAGCGAATCCGGGTGCATCAGCTAGTTGATAGTGATAAATAAATAAATTTAAATTGAGTAAAGATACTTTTTTTTCGTACTACGAATGTACCACGATTTTTCCAAGGCTTTTTTACATTGCTCTTCCTTTAATTAATGTGTCCCAGCTTCGAAGGTCGATTATATATAAATGCATATCACAAATGCAAATTGTTTGCATGCTAAATGTTGAATACTCTAATGTTTCATTATAGGTATCTTGGCGAATTGCATCGATGACCGATATTGATGACTGCCTGTTCCTACAATTCCATAATTGTTAATATATACAGCCTGTTACCGATAAACCCAGATCATCATATTTTCCGTTTTGTCTTTCGCATTGACATGCAGTTTAGAATTCGAGAGAAAAGGACTAAACATTGAATAACTATTTAGAGGATGAACTGAGTTTATTAGTAATAGGCTTATATACAACTTTTTTGCCAAGCAATTAAATTCACAGCAAGTATTAAAAAAATATTTCAGTTCCATCGTGCTTTTCTAAACAGAATCGTTTTATAACATTTTAAAAACATTTCACTTATTTTACTATTTGTGAAGTGACATAACTGCGAGCCCACGTAATTTCCGAGTAAAGGATAAATATACAGAGGCCAAGTTGAAAGTTTAAACCATAAATTTGAGGTAAAGCCAACACGGGTTGTTTGTGTTTTAGCTCCCCGCGAAGGAGCCTCGGTTCGTGCCCGCCGACGCACGGCTTCACGCGCCGCCCTAACCGGAGTTCAACAGCTAGTTAAAAGTAACTGCTTGTAGCGTTGAGCGACACGTCATAAAACGTAGCTAGACGCCGCCGCCCCGCCGCGCCGTCCCGCCCGACGGACGTCAGAGTCGCCGGAGCTCCGACACGTGTTGAAGAGCTAAAGACACGTTTGAACACATGTTACGTCCAGAGTGGTCAGTCTGAGTTCTCACCTAAATTGGCGTTTACGGAACTCCGAAGTTACGTAAAAACGTCAAACCCCATTCTTCCACTTCCGATTTGTATGAAAACGCGGAGTCGCCGTAAACGGCAACGTCGACATATTTACGCCGACGGTGAGTAAGCTGTCAAATCAAACTGGGACTCGCAAATGTTAGTTCGCTTAACGCCTACTACGCGCGCTCTTCAATTTCTCCATAAATTTGAAAACACCATTCGATCGGTTTACCGTTAACGCCAATTTAGGTGACAGCTGGGACTACGGGCTCAGAAGCCTAAGTTCGCGAATAGACAACTCGACTTTCGAGCGTTAGCGTTATGAGATAAAACACGGTAACGCTCGAAAGTGGAGTTTTCTATAAGCGGACTCAGACTTCAGTGTGTGTATGCATTAACTCGAAGGCCAACTCAAGGTCAGAGGAGATAGCATTTCAATCTCTCCATATTTTCACCAAAGGATAATCTTAAAACGAACCCATGAACAATAGGTTTATCAAAAAAATCCCTTGCATTTTCTCAAAATCTGAAAGCCTATGTACATATGTACATTTTATCGAGTTATGGGAGGAATAGAGAGTTTTGTCTTTTTTTTTACTATCCCGTGCAGGATTAACCCTACCACCATGTAAGGAAGGGGACCTACAGTTTTACATGAATTCTAAACCACTAAAGACGAATCCCTTAGTTGCCGTTTACGACATGCACGGAATTAAATCAGTGGGCCCGATTGTAATCTTTATATAACGTGCCGAAGTCTACACGGCACAAATTTACCCATCCATGCAGGTTGTTTGGTAATTCGATGCATTCCTTCTAAGGGGGTCATTCTAGAGATAATTTGCAACAAAAATTGGCCCCAGTGAAGTGGCGGTCGAAAGTCAATAGTTTTTGAGTTATTTCAGTTTTAAGTTTTATTTAAATGTTCTGTGTTATTATGAAAAAGTGATGATGGTGAAATAAATACTACACTCTGGACATTTAATCAGCAATTTTCTAATAGCTGATGAATAAAAGACTACTCCAAAATTATAAATGCATTCAAAATATCCATAATCTCAGAAATAAAGGGTCATAAATGACAGTTAATGCAAAAATAATTACAACATTTATTTAAATCAAAGAGGATCAAGGGGTCACCTTAGAAAAAATATATCGAATTACCAAACATCCTGTACATTTCTATAATTTATTGCGTATGTAATGAGCAAATTTATATACGCGTACTGTAAATAGGTTGTGTCATTTTATTATTTACTAAGTCGAGCCGTCTCATATAGAGACGCGAGCGCTCTAATAAAATAAGCGAGCGTGTCTCGCTCGGAAACGCTCCCCGCAATAAAATTGTATGAATTTTTCTCAGCGCCCGCCTGCAGTAATTGACAGCGGGCCCCACAAAATCGACGGCCGTGAAATCGCTACAAATCCTCGCGACCGTAAAATGACGGCGCAGAAATAAAACGGTGACCGGAACAAGAAAGAAATAAGAGAAATCACTAACGGATGCAATGCAAAATGGCGTCTGCGGTCTATCCCGCGTGTACGCTGTCAGGCGCGGGTGGCGATTACTGAGTGGCGACCAAAACGAATGCGACTGTTTCGTGAAATGGCGGTAGCGCCGGTTAGTCAGTTCGCTTACAAATTCGCTCACTACTGATGTGCTTGAGTTCTAACAGAACGTTCACGTGACTACCACAGGTGCATAAATCCATATCCATCCAAATGTGAAAGTAATTCTGTCCGTTTGGACCTAGAATAGAATTTGAATAGGGCCGAGGGCACGAAAGGACAAAAAATCAGAATCAACGTCAACGTACGATTAAACACGCTACTTTGGATGGACAGTATGCAAAGAACTCCATGCGGTTCACTAAAAGTGACGTGTTTTAACATTGATTAACTCGGCTGTCTCTTCGTGCAATCGGGGCTTAGTCTACCTCGCGTGGCAAAAAATAAATTAGAAGTTAAGTGGGCCCAACCCGCTCATCTCCCCATACAAACGGGGAAAGAAGATCACGCACATATTTCTTGTCTAAGATCCAAAATGTTGCTCAAAATAGCTTTATTTGATCGAACTAGATGTCTGATGACCATTGGCATTGTAAAATTGTGTTTGGTTTCTAAGTTATAAGGTCCGAAAGTTCGAATTTTTCGCGCGTTTTATACAATAACTTTGGAGGTGGTTTACGCAATGATAAAGTAAGAACATCGTAAAAAGATTAGTCATCAGACATAGCTTATTTAATCAAGATATATGATCAATTTGGTTTTGGTTAGATTTTTGACTACAGCGGTCGTGGTTTACTTTTAGCTATAAGTCGTTTTGAAATTAAAATTTTCGTAAATCTTACCAAATCATACACTATGCACATTGTCTTTTTTGTGGACATGTTGCATCTTCCTCATCACGGAGCCTGTCTTATTCTTTGAAACAGAGAAGGTCCCAGAGCGCAACAGCACGGTTTTGTACCGTGCCCGCGAATGAGTTAGGCCCGCCGGGTTGGGCCACCTTAAGGCCCTGGTACTAGCCAAATCGCAAAGTTAGACGAGGCACCCCAAGTTAACTAACTAAGTCTGACGATTATAAGTGTCACTCTTACAATATATGATTCCTTGTCTAGGAATCGAACTATTTTCGTTAATGTATGTTTCCTTTTTCTATACAAAATACATTGCGGAAACGGTGTCCATTTCCGAACTTTTTTGACTAAATGTAGAAATCTAAAAGCAAATGGAATTTTTTGTTTATGCATATATGCTGTTTTTGCTTATATCTAGAAATCGAATTACTTTCAGATTTCTAATGAGAAAAATCAACATTTTTATTTTTATTATTATTTAAATAAATGATGGAATAAAAAAATATTAACAATCCATTATCAGTCTGGAGTTCTATTTGGATTTGCTGAAGAGTTTCACTACATATTATTACATTTGTTAAAAAGTGCATTTGTATGGCGCGAGTAGTTGGCTAGTCCTAGCGCCTTAAGATGAATAGGAGATGACATTTTGTATTGGGAACTCATATAATATCCAGGAAGGGAGTAAAATAGGAAATAAAAGTTTGCATGGGGAACTCATATAATATCCAGGAAGGGGATAAAATAGGAGACGAAATGTTGTATGCGGAACTCATATAATATACAGGAAATAATTCAGCCGACATCAGTCCATAACGTCATTGACCTGAGCGGAGCCTGGCACCTCAGCTATATAGTCACTAACTCGTGGCTACAATGCCGCCATACGAGTGACTTTCGCTTCCCACGCACGTCCTTCCTTGGTCGCAGTGCGCGGGGAATCGCGAACGAAGGCGCCATAATGAACGCGGGTGTTGAAGGCGCCGTAAATAATTCAGATTTAGTAGATGAGTCGAACCGGGCTGGCGGTGGAGCGCGGATGGAGCGCTAACTGGGAGCGCATCGGCGGAGCATTGAAACATGCTCAAGCGTGCACGAATGCCACTTCTAAAGCCGATTGGTTGCCGTGGAAACGTATGCATGAATGGGATTGCACGTAGGATAGATAATGCAGATAAGGTAATAGGTAATAGGTCCTACCCGTAGATAAAAACTGGCCAAGTGCGAGTCGGACTCGCACACGAAGGATTCCGTACCATCGTACAAGATTTAATACGTTTTTTGTATTTTTTTTTATTTTACCTATTTGTTGTTATAGCAGCAAAATAAATACACAATAAGGAATTTCAGCTGCCTACCTATTACGGTTCATGAGATACAGCCCTGTGACAGGCGGACGGACGAACGAACGAACGAACGGACGGACGAACGAACGGACGGACGGACGGACAGCGGAGATATTCCATCTAGCGCGTTTACTATAAGACCCGCTGTCTCCAATTTTCAAACTAGCAACCAACATAAACGTCTATGCCACATGCAAACATAGTCGTAGACGTTTTGGAAGGTTTGTGTGGGTGGGAACTGACTGAAACAATAATTATTCTATGATCATTACATTACATTAGGTCACAATCATTAAACATTTTGGGGATATATTTAATTCAACTGAGGCGATGTTCTTAGATCTATTTTTAACCGACTTCAAAAAAGGAGGAGGTTATCAATTCGTCGGAATCTTTTTTATCTGATATTTTTCAAGAAAAAACTGCGGAAAAAAGCTACTGGACCCCCTTAGTATATGGTAATCTCCAGCCAAATAAGGTATAAAGACGGTAGACAGACAGAGGACCGTTTGCACTTTCCAAGACCCCTTCATTCGATGCGTGAGTTATCCTACAAATCGTAAAAAATAACAAGTCTTCCGCTCAGGCAACTGCCATCCGAATGTGCGCTGCGGAGTGGGTACTAAAAATGTTTTCAAATTGAAGCAAATAGACCTTTTTTTCTCATACAGCCCGATAAAAAAACATGCGGATTCAAGTTTGCAATAAAAAAGGTCAAAATACTGGGAAATTTTACTACAGAAAATGAAATAGACAGGCAGTCTTATTTGGTGTCTGTTTGTTGCAGTAACATTGTCAAAGCAATACATATTAATTTACTATCGATTACATCAAGCTCATGGAAAACTAACCTATCCTAACCTAATCTGACTCATCTCACCTAATCTTACATATCCTAACCTAACCTTCACTAGAATGTTGTCAAGTAAAACAATTACCAGTAACATTGCAAGAAATATAAATTATTTTAAATATCATTACAATTCTTCTAGTAAAATTATAATAATACTGATTTAACAATAGTACTGCGACTGCATTTTAGTCAAAATTTGAAAAGACATGTTATTTAAGAGTAAGGCGAGCGTAAATGAAGATGTACCAGCTAAGGCTTAGTAATAAATTTAATATATTTAGCGGCACTTCGCGCAGGCGGCAGTTCAAAGCGGTAGGAATAAGATAGAGCATGATAGCAGCAATTCTATAATGAAACGGTATTTATCTTTTCATTTGACGGTAGCTTTTGTACGAGGCCCATTCGCGACGTGTTTAATCGTCGCGTTAGGGAATATAATAATAGTATGCTTTCTCGGCGTGTTTGCCGGCTACTGCCCTAGCGGGACTACATATTGTGCTAAGGACTCTCATGGGCACATCTTGAATTTATCATCTAGATTTATCCTTAGATGTGAATTAAGGTACCATCAAAAACCAAGCTCCGATTGCACGAAAAGACGGCCGAGTTAATCAATGTTCAAACACTTTTAGTGAGCCGCATGGAGTTCCTTCGTCGTTGATTTTGAGTTTTTGTCCTTTCGTGCACTCGGCTCTAAGTTAAGAGCCTGGTACTAGCCAAATCGCAAAGTTAGACGAGGCACCCCAAGTAAACTAACTAAGTCTGACGATTATAAGTGTCATCCTTACAATATATGATTCCTTGTCTAGGAATCGAATGATTTTCGTTAATGTATGTTTCCTTTTTCTATACAAAATACATTGCGGAAACGGTGTCCATTTCCGAACTTTTTTGACTAAATGTAGAAATCTAAAAGAAAATGGAATTTTTTGTTTATGCATATATGCTGTTTTTGCTTATATCTAGAAATCGAATGACTTTCAGATTTCTAATGAGAAAAATCAACTTTTTTTATTTTTATTATTATTTAAATAAATGATGGAATAAAAAAATATTAACAATCCATTATCAGTCTGGAGTTCTATTTGGATTTTCTGAAGCGTTTCACTACATATTATTACATTTGTTAAAAAGTGCATTTGTATGGCGCGAGTAGTTGGCTAGTCCTAGCGCCTTAAGATAAACTAGATCTTGAGTTTTCTTGACATCTACCAAGTCCAACGTGCGTAAATATTGTTCGTTTAAGGGCGCGATAAGAGCCGATTGCGTTCAGTTTGACAAGGACGTAATTAAAACAACATTTAATAATATTTAAAAATAACCACAATTTTTTTTTATAATCCAAAAAGTAAATATGTAGAATTGATAGTTTAGCTATAATTTCAAGATAAAACTGTAAGACCCTGGTGTTTTGTGTTCTCCATTTAGACAAATATTCATAAACTTTTCAAAAAGTTTGAACGCAGAATATGAGCGTCAGATTGTTACCGTTATAGGCATCTGTAATCGCTTTGAAGTTCCGAAATTACTAGTAGTTATTTTTTTAATTTATAAAACATGGTTTCACTTTAGCTCTTATGGATTTATTCAGCATTGAATGCTGAGGATTCAATCAATTTATGAACATTATCTTGCATGCGTCGTAAAGTAAGTTACTAGAATCGCTGAGATTTTAAAAACCGAGTGAATAAAACTAGATTTGTGTTACAAAATATGATCCAATATTGCGGCATTCGAATGTTTTAATTTCCCGCCCACTTGTCGATTCATAGGGCGGCCGGCCGGCTCCGCTGGGCGGGGTCTGTGAGGGGGGGGGGGCGAGTCGTGAGCCGGGAGACGACAACTGTCATCGGCCACCTAATGTTATTTATTGAGGCAACCGACGTGCTCTACCCTCTTCACCTTCCTCCCCCCTCTCTATACCTCCTACCCCGCCACGCTCCGCAGCGACGTGACAAGACTCATTGGCAGAGAAACTTAGTCTGGAGTGCACCATCACTGGTGAATGTTATAGTTGCGGTTATTATAGATCTGTCTTATTTCTTGTTCAGGCAAAAAATAAGGACTGATATAAAATAACCATAACCAACACAACAATAATCACAGTGGAGTGCACCATCACTCCACCCTTAGGGTCTGTTTCATCATCTGCTGATTAGCTTCCTCGTCCCCTTTCCTGAAGGAATGAAGGGCCTTTCCTACTAGCATACCATAACAAGATAATCTGAACTTTAGTAATAAAGGTTCTTTGAGTTTCGAATAGGAATAATCAGCACTTGGTGAATCCAGGCTTAGTCTATGAAATCAATTAACTATAACTATGTGAGGTCAGTTGACTACTTTATAAAAAACAGTTCCCTCGACTCTGACTTGATAGAAAAGGATTAGAATTCGTGGTAATAGCAAATATACTGGATTGGTTCCGAGTGTTCAAGGAACGGAATCCATTTTACTTCAGTCTTTTGTGCGGCAAAATTCTATGAGTTATGGACACATAAGAAATCTTTATGCATCAACACCTATTATTCTGTGACATTCATTAGTTACTCACATTCATCATACCACTGCAAAAGTATGTTAACCTTCCACTCCTGACCTGACGATGTCCACTCCATAAAGAATCAGACCATAGAGAATGATCAAAGAATCAGACCATAGAGAATGATCAGCGCTCGCTTCGTCCATGCTCCCGTTTATGCACGCTCAATTTTAACCTCATTAATCATCGTTTTAAAAAGAGAATACCAGTCATAATTTAAGAGCGCTAAAAAGCTATTTAAATATGACAGCATAACATATTAACCTTTTTTAAAATATACTCTGTGGTTTTGTCTGCTTCAAACTTTTGAATTCGATTGTTGCCATATGACATGATAAGGTCCATGAGATTTCAACGCTTTTACGAGTATTTCGACAAATTTAATCATTTATTTCTCTAACTTTGTATATTTGGCGTGCATGTATTGTATCGTTTCTCGGGAGTAAATGTTTTTTTTTAAACTTTCAGATATTTTTTTTTATTTATCTTAAATGTTATTTATTTGAACATAACGTGCTGCAGAAATGAAAGTGCGTGTCGGACACGAGTAATTAGTTCCACGTCGAAATAACTCAGCGGCTACAAAAATACAAGCATGCAAGTGCCAGCAATAACGTCGGCGGGCGATTAAGCTTTCACTAAAACAGCCGCGCACCCCGTAAACATGTCGCGACTACATTTACTGGCAACACACAATAACTACTGCCATCTGCCGGCGCTTGAACTGATTCAACCTCGGCATTCAACCCATCAATGCACATTATCTTATTGTGCTACTGTACATTATGTTACTGCAGTTATTATAATTGCTGAGACTATAGAAACACATTAAATGAATTCATTATTAATTCATTTTTATATTAATGTATGTGCGCGAATATGTATTGATATATATTTATTTTTCTAAACTTTTCAATCCAACTTGTCGCCACTACATACGATTATGTCTCGATTGAACATCTCAAACACGGCGCCGCGGCGTGTTGGGGCTAGTACGGTGTTGTGGCATCCATGTACAGTAACAAAAAAGAACACAGGTTAAAAAAAATCGAACACGAAATTGAAATCACAAAATATTTACAAATATAAAATTTTAAATAAAATTATATCGTGTTTTCCATCCAGTGCAATGCAGCCATATGATTATAATGCTGTGGGATGCGCTAGAAAAAATCCTTCGCAGCTGACGTAATTATAGAAATCCATTTTCGGTAACGTTATATTTTGTTTATGGGTTTTTTATTATGACATTTCAGCAGTAAAACAACCATAAACATAGATAACCTCTATGGCTCAGACAAAAAAGCTGCTACAGCATGCCAGTAGGACTACTAGGGTTATTCGATTGATGAATACTGCTACCCCGGCGACCTGTCGACCTAACTGGTGTAATATAGCCTAGTGTGTTTGAGCCATAAAACCCGTTTTTTTAATAAAAACTATGCGACACTTTATTTTTATTTACTAAAGTATTTGTTACTAAGAAATGTTTTTTTTAGCAAAGCATGGCGAGTTTTGTGTCGGTGTGTTAGTCTGAGCCGGCGGCTCTAGACAGCTTACACACTCGACTCGAGTCAGCAGCCGCCACACTGTTAAGCTGATTAAAAATGGCTCCGAATGAATGAATGAGGAATGCCACCGAACGCCGGCCGCGGGTAACTTATATCGGTGAGGGCTGAGTTACGAGCGCTCCTGGTGCGACGGCGCGGCGGAGCGTCGGAGACGCAGTGATATGTGAGTGAGTCGGCGCGCGGGCGATGAGTTGTGAGTTGCAGTCTCGAGACGTGAGTCAAGGCGGTAGTTACACTGCATCTTTGGTGCTGCTTCCGCGATCACGCGCCGCTGGGCAATACTCCCCGCCGTTTTCCCAATCGAACTAACTTGGGAAAATTGTGCCCTGTTATGTCTTCTTTTGCCTGAAGGGGCGTTGTACAAAGGATAAGACAACGTGGGTTCATGCAGCGACCCCCCCGAAAAAATAACAACAACAACGTCTCCGCTTGCCTGAAAAGTATGGCAGGCCCTACTATACAGATATTTCTCGTTTGCAGTTTCATATGCAGAACATTTCACTGTGGATTGAATATTGGAAGTGCACTTTCTACCGCCGACATTTCTGGACGTTGTTAATTCTTTCACTCATCAGAACCGACCCGATTAACAACCTTCACTAATGTCTAGTGCCGATGCTAAGAATAACTGATACCCAAGATAAATACATGGAACGATTTTGCTGATGGTTTTTTTGCGGTACTGACCGTTCTTACGAGTTTTGTGTATATATCGATGGAACGTCGAATGGAATGGATACAGTGTAAGCGCGCCCGCCGCAGTCGCGCCGCGTCGCGTCGACTTCGTATTTATAAGCGGACAGAATCGAACAAATTGCTGAATGCAGATCGGGACACGAGGCACGAGGTGCGACAGAGGCTCGGATACAACAGCCTACAGACTACAGGCTACACACTCTGCAGGGGGATTAACTTCGCACGGCCGCACTTTTGGCGGAATGGCGTCTAGTTATTCCGATTCTAGGAGACAGACTGGCAGGTGACGTTTCAGATCCAAATTAATTTTCAGAAATTAGTGTTATAATCATCCATACAAATATTATAAACGCGAAAGTAACTATCTGTCATATAACACAAAATGTTAGGTTCAGTCCGAACGACATTGACCCGAGCGAAACCGGGTACCTCAGCCAGTAATAAATAAAATCGTTAGATACAAAGGTTGCCCGGTCTGATAGGCGCGCGTAAATTTCCAATTTTACTCCACAGGCATGTATCTCTGTATAGGTACGTGCTGATGGCTCCAAGTTTGCTTACGAACCACTTGACCTATCTGGGAGGCCACCGTGGTAAGTAACTCGCCAGGTGAATAGCAGGTGAACAGGCAAAAGAGTAATCAAACCTGTTGTTTGGTTGCATTTCGTACCATGCTAACTAGTCAATTTCAGTACACTTGTCCGAATAACACGTCGTTGGACAGTTAGCATGGTGCGAAATTCCACTAAATGTCAGATTTAACAACTCTCTCTCCCGTTCACATGCTATTCACACGGCGAGTTAACTATCCATAGTATACCACTGGTTATTGTAAGTTCTCGGTTGTCCTGGCAAGCCAAGTTCCACTCAAATCAACCCTGTAAAGCGTTGTCATTCTTTCAGTACATATATATATGTATATGTTCGCACATCTTACTATATCCTTACGTTTTACATAGAATACAATAAACTATAATGGTTTTGAATTCCAGAGATATTCAGTCAAGCACTGCGACGTGGCATCTCTCTAATGGCGCACATCGAGAAAGTGCCATATAACTCGAGTTAGTCACGGCGATCGGTGCCGGCAGTAAACAGACGGACTTATTGCGTTTATATTCGCGTTTATTAATTCGGCGAGCTCTCGAAATGTCGTCTGATTAACGAAATTATTGCGTCCGGAGCGGGCGACAGCTCGGCCGGGATTGGAGACGCGATGTGCGCACGCGCCGGAGACGCGGCGCCGTAAATACTCTCGTTACGCTACTCTACACTCTACCTAATGCAAAAGAGGTCGGGGTTAAGTTGCGGCTGGATGCACTACAGTGACAGTCATGTTATACGTAAGTGTTGCCACACGGCCACCCACCGCTTACGTAACAAGTAACAATAAATAGTAACAAAAACCGAACCATGTATTTTTCAGTGGAAGTAATATTTTAGTGGAATCGAATGTCTATTTTAAAAGGATTTGATCCAGTGACATAAAAGTACAAAATAGTGGCCTTGTTTTTAAAATTTGACATCAGATTTGTATTATCTGGCCACAGTGCCCTAAAATATGAATTTTTAAAGAATTTTATCCAGTACCTAAAAAAATGTGAATTGCGGCCATGTTCTTCCGATCTGACATCAGATTTGTATTGTCTGACCACAGTGACCCTCAGATTTAGATTTTGAATGAATTTGATCTAGTTACTTAAAACTTACGGCCTTGTTTTTCAAATCTAAGATCAGATGCGTTATTTCCAAACACAGGGGGACCTTCAAATATACATTTAGAGAAAACGAGAATAATGTCAAACATAGAACCTCCTCCTTTTGTGAAGTCGGTTAAAAAACCTTATTATTGATTAGGTTATTTTCTCATTGTTTAGAAAAGACTCGGTCCAGTAAGTAAAAAGTTCAAAATGGCGGTCATATTACTTTTGCACATCACTGCTCAAATTGATTTTTCATTCAACTGACCTGATCTACGGAATGTTTATATTGCAAGTTTTTGTTTTGGAATGTTTTTTTTACGCGAAAAGTTTACAAGACGTGAACCTACCAGTTTACTAAAAAACATTTTCGGGTCAATAGGTCCCGCGTACAACATATAATACGTATTTTCAGATTATTTGCAGGGATCTTTTTTGTATCTTATAACTTTGCTATAGTATCCGATGCAAAAGATAAGACGACACCCACGAGTGCCCTTCATCCTTGGCGTACTACGAAAGGCTATTTCACGCCCACTTCCCATTTTCCATCATTCCCCTTCACGGACACGGGGGAAATAGATTTACAGGTGAGCAAACCTTTTTGGCAGGTGTCCATCACACATGATCGCCGGCCTAGCGTCACATTGACACGCGGTTGCCGTGCCGCTACTTCCCCGCCCCGCCCCGCGACGTCAACCGACACTCACCTCTCGAAAATAGATCCGTCTCGCTTGAGACATCACACACCCTTTTAGCACAGTCTCCGCCAGTCTGCTGACGGCATTGAGATAATCCAACTTTACAATTAACGAAAGCCGTTTTAAGCCTTTCGTTTTTCAGGAAATATTTTGTGAAGGCTTCATTGTAATTTGTTTTGTATGTCATTTCCATGGTGCCTTTAAATACATTCAGTTATACAATAATAAATTCAGTAACCTAAGAAATAAAACAAAAGATCCACTACCTATTGAGGTTTCCTCGCAGATTGTAAGATGTATTTGTATTATGGTTGATTTTTTTTTCAGTACATTGTAACCTATTGGTTAATTCACTGCACAGGCCGAATACGATATAATACTGTAGCCATATTTGGAAAGGTAGTCCCTAGTACCTGCTGGCGTCCGTGGACTCAATACGGCGCCGCTATAATATAAGGAACGTATGTTACGTCCATCTAGCTTACATGTGTGTAGGGCTTAATGTATTTCAGTTTCATAAAAAAAAAACAAGGAGACAATCGTTGAGGTATATGATTTGTAAGAGTATTAAAATGTTTTCTTTTATTGTTTATTGTAAGTTTTAAATGTGAATTATTTTGCTGTGCTCAAAATTTATTTGATGTCAATAATATTTTTTCCTACAAAGAAAATTGGGATAGTAATATTTGCATCAGGGCAGTGTTAATATTCCATGATCAGGGTGTAAAACAGCGAGTTGGGCCGACAGGCGAGCGTGTTAACACGTTGCGCGGGCGTGCTGCGACGTGACAAGGCGATCGAGTGTCGTCGGCGCGCGTTCGCGGCGACGGCGGTGGCCGTTGCAGCGACGCCACGCCGTCCGTAGTAGTTATCCTACACGGCCATAATCCGCAATATGCTAAAAATAAAATCATATTTCTAAGCGCGTAAAAGCATTCTAATCCGAAATACAGTTTTTCAGACGGGTTAGCGTGCATGCTGACGGCGTAAGTATTTCAAGCCGTGGCGACAGACTGGCCGCACTGATATAAATTTTAGCATCTTAAAATTTTAACATTTATTAATGCGGATATCTATACGGTCAGTCTAAAAACTGTATTTAAGGAGGTCTTAAAAGGAAAATTCCCATAACATAAGCGGAGGCGGATTAGTGTGCTGGATGTAAAAGAAAAGTGCACACGTTGTTGCACAAGTGCATAACTTTATATTTTTTCGTGGTGGTATTTAATGTTAAGCAATTGGAAATCAAATACAGAAATATAGATCTATATCAAATATATATATATTTATATAGATATATATCAAATTCAGTTGTTGATTAACAATTCGACTATTTTTATTTACGGATGATCCTTCTTTTTGGCAGAGCATGTTGATAATAGACAAAACCGTTATTTGATGATTAAGTTTCATCTTCAATCGGTGCAGCCGTGGCCATCTATGAGTTGATATGACGTTATTTTATTTAATCATACCATATTTTATCCAATGCGGTAGTACAACCCCAAGTATGCTTATGTTAACACTTACGGTTATCCGGTGTGGAGAATCGGTTTTCGCTGTGCAATCTTCGCAGCTGACGACGGCTGTCAGTTGACGTTCGACAGTTCGACGTTCGACGTTTCTCCAGGACAGCCACCGTCCTGAAGAAGCCCACGGCGCAGCCGTCGGCGAAAACCGATTCTCCACACCGGACAACCGTAAGTGTTAACAGAGATTATGTGCAAAGACGGTGTAAACTTAAAAGGAATTGAATGTTTAATCATTGCAGTCAAGTTCCACCGACGGTCCGCAGGTATAGCGGTAAATAAATGTATGTAGGTATGATCTTAAATACTGTGTTAGTAGGAGGCATTGATTACGGGAAGAGGGACTGTAGGAGAAAGTCAAATTATGGGTATACAGCCGGTGGCGAAATTGGTTAAACGCAATAACCGCGAATGGTATTTTTTGCTGGTTCGGGTCCAGCCTTGCAGTATATTCGTAAAGTTTTTTTTACAGGGATCTTTCTTTAATCAATGTGTCGCTTCATGGTCAATTATACATACATACATGTCACATTCCTTGGAATAAGCGACGTACATATATGCTTAGTACGAAAAAGTATATTTACTTAAAAACGTATAACTGACGCAACGTTTTGTAGTGCCGTGTGGGGCCAGCATTACCGCGGCGACCGCCCGCGGTGCGGAGCGACCTCGCAGCCAGCGGGGCGCTGATTGGATGAGCTCGTATCTCGTTCGAGGTGCCAATATTTCGCCCATTTATTATAAAACAAATTTACCTCCACGATTACACCGAAAAATTGAGGTGTCCTTACGTTTTCAGTTCCATTTGGAGATGGCTCCCCCGCCCCTCGTTTAAAGCCGCGCAGCGCGCCGTGTAGCTTACCTGTAGCAAACTAAGTTAGTGGAATAATTCCATTAGTTTCCTTTTAAAAGTTTGGTTAAACTTAATTATAAATAAACATTTGCTTACAAACAGAGCGTTATCTCCGACGCGCGAGGGCTTGGATGCGGCGGGCGGCGTGCTAGTGATGTATGAGTAATTTGTCATTTCATAGCATTAACATATCGCCCACGCTGTAAGATTTATCAACATATTTTAGGAACTTTATTATTAGAAAATATCATTATCTCCTTTGAAGATGAAGTTTGAATTACATTACCTCGCCCAAAACTGTTAATGTGATTTATAAATTGCCGGTTCCTTTACATTGGGAACTATACATTTATGCCCGGATTAAAGATGTAACAATCGATTGAAATATAAACGCTAACGCTAAAAAAACGCGTTAAGGCTGTTCCGACCCATATAAAGTTGTTTGCACACATAACGCAAAAAGTATTGCACTTTAAGCCACGAATTAATAATAAAAGTTTAATATAGTCATATTACTTGCAGCGAAAACAATTTCACAATTTCAGGATTATTGGTTTTGTTACAATTTATTTAAATACGATTTTTATTTAACAGCACCATCTAACGGTGTAAAACTTCTAATCGGCAATTACAACGAAACCATTAAACCTGAAATTGGGAATATGTTTTCGCTGCAACTACTATATTAAATATTTTTGACGAATTCGTGCCTTAAAGTGCAATACTTTTTGCGTTCTGTGTAAAAAAAAACATTGTATGGGTCGAAACATCCTTAACTTGCAGAAGATTTGTGGGTACCGGCGGCAATTAAAAGGAATACTAGTGTTCCCTCTGTATTTCTTTCCGTTCATGTCGTATGAGGCGACTAAGGGATTGATCGTTCGTGGTTCGGGATCCACGCAAAACTGCTGGTCCCCTTTATTACAACATTTTACTTAGTGGCAGGGTAAATCTCGTTAAAATAAGGAAGGTCCTGGCATGGCGCCTAATTCCCATGAGGTGTTGGAGGAATATGATGACAGCAGGTGTGAGATTGAATATCTATGTCTAGTTACATAAAAAAGTACGTGAGTTGTGATCACCCGAAAGAAGCAATGCTTTAATTTTTTTATTTTATTTCATGTGAGTATAAATACGATGGGTCTAGGTGGAGGGGTTCCGACAATCTTGGCACATGAAAGAAAGAAATGACAAAATCGAATTTGCATATTACAGGACGTTAGATCTCGATAAGATGTTTCATTTGTAAACCAAGATGCTGGGTCTAGGACTAGAAGTTCCAGAGATATAAGACAAAGCCGAATGATGCGCGGCAAAAGATGCATTGTGACTGTTAGTGAGTTATTTTCAATGGTAGAAACAAACATTAAAAATAACTCAAACGATTTCAAAGACATTTTCAAATTTACTTTTATTTATTTCGATCCTTACCATAGGTATTCTAAAAATGGTGGCCATTTTTTTCGATTTTGAACGCACTGGAGCATCCGTTTGCGAACGTCCGTTACATGATGATTCACATTATCCAAAAAAGATATAAAATGATCCATCAGAAGGAACGTCGAAAAGCTCTGGAATAACAGAATGTAAAAAGCATTGATTTAGGGCTGGACTGGAAGTTGCATCCTATAATATGTCCCTTCCTGGCCATACGGTAATTAGAAATTACTCCAGCCGAACATTGTCTTACAGTGTCATTCCAAAATGGTAAATGACAAAACGTTATCCTTCCAAAAACACCAGACAATAGACGCGTTGATTGGGTGCACTCGACCACAGACTTAGTATGACGATAGTATGAGCGTGGGAGTAAGAAGTCAATAACCGATATATCTTCGAATCGCTGCCATCACACAGTGCCTCGCACATACATACATACATACAAACTATACTCGTAGGTATATTATTTCTCAACTTTTTGTCAAAGAAAACGACTTGAAGCCACGGTGACCAGGGGCGTTACCATGGTAAATGACTCCCCAGGTGAACAGCAGGTGAACAGGCGAAATAGCAATTAAATCTGCCGTTTAGTTGCATTTCGGTTCGCCCATCGTTTGATAGTTAGCATGATACGAAGTGCAACTAAACGTGAGATTTAATTACTCTCTTGCTGGTTCACCTGCTATTCACCCGGCGAGTTAATTCACCATGTTGACCCTCCTGTGCATTTGGAGATTAGAAGGTGAACGGTCATGATAACCCGGACATTTTCTGACGGGTATTTACTGTATTTAAACGAATTTAATTAGTAATAAAATAAGTAATTAAACTTTTGTTCGCATCGTCAGTTGACTTTGTGTTTTTTAATTCATAGCCCCGATTTTATTAAGAGACGTTAGAGTTAATCAATGTTCAACTTCAAACACGTCACATTTAGTGAACCGCGTGGAGTTGACTCAGTTTTCTGTCATACTGTCCATAAAAAGTGACGTGTTTAATCATATGATGAATTCGATTTTGTGTCTTCTCGTGCAATCGGCCCCAAGTCTATGAATTGGACGACCGTATGCAGGCGTTGCCTTCCATGTAAGTAATGTTTTGGAATCGGAGTGGATCGTTACGGAGGCAGGCGCTGGGCGGAGGTGTGAGGCGTGGAGGCGTGGAGGTGTGGAGCTGTGTGCTGCACGTGCGATCTCGGGTGAATCACTCCGTACGTGCTCGGGACGGCAACATTACGTATTAGCGACTAATTCCCTTTCCTTCGCTGCCCCCTCCCTCCTCCCCCCCCCCCCGCCGGTCCGCCGCCGAACATCGCCTGCCCCGGGCCTGTTAAGATCTTTTAAATGCAACTGAACATGGCTGGCCACACCTTGCCTCATGATATTACCTCAACACATCACATATAAACTAGGTGCCACGCCGAGATCTTCCTTACTGCATAACTACATTGAGCCGTTTGGAAAACACCGACAATATTCTTTATCACTTCGACTATTGTTCACTCAAACCGATGGAACCATCCCCGGCAGGATTGACTGGCATTACCCTACCATCAAGTAAGTAGGAATAAGGGACCTACAGTTTTACTTGGAAAATTTAGGGTTCCATTTAAGAAAAAAAAAAGGAACCGTTATAGGATCACTCCGATTTCCACAGGACCCTTTTTCTCAAGAACGCAGAGGAGTATATTATGTGGTACCTTGGATTTTAAATTATAACAAGCTTCAAAGTCTCCGTTATTTTATTAATATTTATAAATATATATTCTACCAAAATTATGCAAAACCTAATTACGTTTACGAAATACTTCCCGTTGACCTAAAATCGATACTATGTAGTTTAGTCTGTGTGGGTTCCGGCACGTAAAATAATACAATTGGACCCACTGCATTTCTTCCCGAGCATGTCATAAGAGCCGACTAAGGGATTCACCGTTCGTAGCTCGGATTCCATGTTAAACTGTATGCCTTACTTGCTAGGTGGTAAAGTTCACGCCCAGGTTGGTGAAATTGCATTGAATGAACGATGGTTCGCAATGCGGCAATGAAAATTTTCCTGTTTTCCATTCAATTCAATGCTGTGCAATAAAAGGAATATCTTGGCATAGCACCTAGTTCCCATGAGATATGTTGGGCTTACATCATGACAGTAGGTAGTAACCATCCATGTCCAGTATACATAATAAAAAAAACTATCACCATCTACGAAAAACTAGAGCCTTTCTGGATAACCTTAAAGGTGTAAACATAATCAGAGGTACCTACATTTTTTGGTCCTCCGACACATAGTCGTATCCAGAAAGTTTTTCAGACCGTAAATCATTTCCATAACGCCCCGTGAAAGTTACTTACTTCAGCAACAGAAGGTAAGAAGTAGCCGCAGGGGGTAAGTTCGTCGGAAGCCGATTAAAAGTTGGCTAATTGATTTGACGCGTCATTGCGCAGAATATTTCAGAGTTCCCGCCTGGAGGGGCCCGGCGGGCGGTGGCGTAGTGCGGGGCCACAAAACCTTCTTTACGACTACGAGACTCCCTGGAGTACTTAGGCGCAGTAGGTGTTTTTTTCAATGAAAACATTTTTAAATGGTATTGGTGGTGCTGAGGACCAAAGGTGCTCAGAAAAGACAAAAATACCTCGCCTCGGGGAATCACGCTAAGCGAAGCACCATACCAGCGGCTTTTGCGGACTATCGCTGAGCTATCGAGCTTGTTCAAATAACGTATATGAAACATATATATGTTTGTATAGACAGTTATGTATAGACAGTTCCATATACTGGCGGTGCGGCAGAGAAATGAGTTCGGTTCGTTCTCAAAAGCCTAAAGTCAACCACAAGGGGGTGTTCTGATTTTCTGCGGTGGGTGCTCCGGATAAAGGATGGGGAGGAATAAGGGATGAAAGTTCCACAGAGCAACTTCCATGGTAATACCTGTAGAATAGACTGAGCGGTGTTTGATTGAGATGAGCGAGAACACTTCCAGACGAGAGGCGGACGAGGAGGTACCAGGCGAGAGTACCGCAATAGTACCAAGACATCTCCTCTCTTATTGGTGGAATATTTGATATCCGCGCATTGAAAGTTGGAGAAATGGTCCAGCTTAATTATCATCTCCTTGTTCCCCTTAACTCCTAACTCTAAATTATCTATCAAAACCGGCCAAGTACGAGTCAGAATCGCACACGAAGGGTTCCGTACCATCGTACAAGATTTAACACAAAAGAAATCAGGTTTTTTGTGTGCCCCCCTTTAATTTTTAATAATTTTTAATTTTACCTATTTGTTGGGCAAAATAAATACACAATCTGTGAAAATTTCAGCTGCCTACCTAGTACGGTTCATGAGATACAGCCCTGTGACAGACAGACGGACGGACGGATGGACGGACGGACGGACAGCGGAGGCTTAGTAATAGGGTTCCGTTTTCACCCTTTGTGTTCGGAAACCTAAAAACCAATCATTCCTGTAATTTTCTAACAAATTACAAAAAATACGTACCTGCCAATAATTAAAGCGTCTCAGATAGGTATTATGTACAGTCACATACTTTACACGTCGAAATACTTCGTCGAAATCTTTCTCATTAATCAATCGAAAGACATCAATCGATTATTTAGATTTCAGAAAGAAAGTTTACCATGCGGTAAAGCAAGTTTGAGTGTCTTTCCTCACACCGAAAACATCTGAGCTAGATACCGGTATAACATCGGAATAATAGAACGTGACTGTAACATCTTGACGTCACAATTGCAAACGCCAGTAGCGTGACGTTTCGTGTCTTGAAAATAGGTATTTTTAAAATTATAATAAAGTCGGGTAAAAAATACTTCTGATACTCTGTTTTATTGACATAAAGCAAATCAATAACCAACTTTTTTTAACAATCTAATTGGGGGCGACCTCCGAAATGTGTATGGTGTGGTTCCAGTTATTATTAGGTCTACATCCTGAAGGCTCGTTACTTCGTGGTCACGTCGTGGCAGCGGCGGAAGATCTCGGTCGTTGAGATGACAAACTAATTTGTTATGAAAATTTTAACTTTAAAATTTACTATTTCCGTGAGCTTTAGTGACTGGAAACTTTAAAAATTAGTAATTTAATGCCAAGGTATGAATTCTGAACTATCGCGTTACTGAAGTTTTGCATGTCTTGAGGATATGCCAATTGCATGATAATCTGTCATGCTAACACAATTTCCCCCAACATGTTCGCCTGTAACAGTATAACCAAGTTGAAACATTATTTTAATTCATATTCTTTTTTAATTTACAACATTGCACTGCTGTTTAAATTTAGGTTATAAGTTAATGATTTTATAAGTTCATCAAGATTCAAGTATCATATTAAGGTGCTGAATAGTTGCACATATGTATAGGGTGCGCACAATTTTATTGGCATGTTACCTAGAATATAATATTAAACAAATGTATCGTAAATATTATTTGGAACAGACATGGATCGTTAACTTGCTGTTACGGTATTAGCCTAACACACCGCAGTCCCGAAATAAAAATGTGCTTGGCCAGAAACCCTTGTTTGTACCAAAATATTTTACTGTGGAGGTCTTATTCTTTCTGTGACAAAAAAATACCATATGCCCATTTGTATTGTTATTATTTTTGTAAACCATCCATTAATATGAACTTCAAATAATAACTTTTAACAGTTTTGCATTGCCCTCAAATGTTTAGTTCTGTACTCAGTTGAGTACGGCAGCGCCAAATGGGTTGAAGGAATAATGGAAAAACTATCGTAATTGAAATGAGGAAAATGTTCATGAAATACTAATATAACAATTACATAATATAAAATAACGAACATACTGTACTAAAATATTGTTGATATTTTAGGGAAAATAGTTGTATAGCCACACTGTGGTTCATTATTATTTCATATGTGTTATGTTATAATTGCTTGTCATGAAGTAATATTTATTTCCAAATTCAATTTGGAAAAAAAAATATCAATTGTTTCGAACATTATTGTAAACATATCTGTTTACGGCCAAAGAGTCCTGGATCTCCAGCTGCATATAGTTAGGTATTCAAACCATACTTCAACCAATTCAGTGGTCAACGGATAACTAACGCTCTTAAACGAGGATGTTAATAAACCAATAAACCAATTTAAAAGAGATCTGATGGATCGGACACACGAGCACTAGCACGGTGTCGAGTGGGTTGTTGAGAGAGTCGGCGGCGCACAGCCTGCGCCCTGGCATATATTAAAGAGGGAGGGATAGATTGCCAGTATTTGATTGGGATAATAAAAGTCTAAAGGTGGCGTTGCATTTCAGTATACATTAAATATAAACTAATGTAAATCAATGATATTTGTTATTTATAATGACAAAGTCCACTGCTGGACATAATCCTCTCCAATTCTTCTCCAGTCCTCCCGGCCCTCAGCGAAATCATTTGATATCGTCGTCCCACCTGGCGGGTAATCTTCCCACACTCCGTTTTTCTATCCACGGTCGCCGTTAACGTTAAATGTAACGTTTAAAAAGGCAACAATTGGAATCAAGGTAAGTTATATGACGGTGAAACTAGTTCTGGCAGCGACGGGATATGGCGCAGGTAGCAATGTCACAGTACCAGCGAAAATAAGCAGTTGTGGTCGAGCTTTGTACGTTGTATGAGGTTAGCTATCTATACCTTTCTCTTTAATCTATGGCCCTGGCTTGCAACAGCATCGCGAGCCGCTGAATAATCGCACACATTATTCAAGCTGAGCTTAGACTAAACAGATTACCGTTTTATGAAGCTTCAGGCGCGTGATTGATCGAACTCTCCTACCCTCCCCCGTGCACCCCCTTCCCCTATGCTACACCGTACCATTTGTTCCTGTTACGTGAAGTTTAATTTGCGTGCAATACACATTTTTTGACTGGGCTGCGGTATCGCGACCAGCATTATTCATTTCTTTGCCGTTCGACCTTCTTGCACAGTCGTGAATGAAAGAGTTTCGCCATGCCACGCTGGCACGTCACACTATAACAGACAAAATAACCTTTCCCACAGTTATAATTTTAGACAAGTATATTTAGCTCGAGGGGCTGGTCAGAATCGAATACATGATTCGAATTCATACTTTATTTTTTTGTACTTAGCTCAAACCTCAAACCGCTGTTTTGTTTGTTATTTGCTGTTGTTTTTTACATACATAAACTTTTATGTATGTAAAAAAAAAAATATTATTTATTTAAAGGAAAACTTACAGCTAACAAAACTTAAATACACAAATGACACTGGAATCAATGGTTTTTTAGATCATTTCCTTCCACACTGCAATTTCCTACCGAAATCATGCAACAGGTGATGTGCCTCAGTTGCTCGCAATAAACACGAGAGAACGAAAAAGTTGTCAAGTAAAAACTCACTTTAGTCCACCCTCTCACAGTTATCCAAACGTAGTAGGAAAATGTTTTCGTTGATCTAAAATCTGCACAAACTTATTATTAATGCAATTTTATCGATGCTTAATTTCCTAGCGAGTTAATGGAATAAGTTGTGCCTCAGTCGTTCGCAATCCCGACGCCAGCGAATAATGAATGAAGGAGCCTCCCCGCTCGCCCCCCACTCGCTCGCCCCGAGCGCTAAAGGGTTAATCCGTTCGGGGCGGACTGTTTCTTCGTGTTTTTACTTTGATTAAATTTCGCCCCATGCTATATAATCCGCGCTGTGCAAATATTTGGCGGTCGCCCCGCGTTGCACCCGCTCGATGCGAAATAGCTAATCACGGCTCAGACAGTTTACAAACGGAGATCTAGTAAGAGCCACTGAATAAAATTCGAATCACTATTATGCAGGCTGCAAACGGCTTGTTATCAAAACGTTAACTAGGTATGTCTTGTCTTATTTGAAACGATATGGTATTGGCTTTTGGTTTACCATTTAAAAATTGTCTTCCCACGCATTTAAAGTCAGGAAGGTCAGGCTACATCATGTAAGGTAGGCTGGCATAAAATCACTTAGGCATCAAGCTCTACTTTTGTATAATTTATCGTGCAATAAATGTTACTATTATTACATTTTGTGTGTTGATATCAACAAATGTCATGGGACAAACGAATTTTTTTTTTTATTAGAAAAAGACAGTTTCCGTTACGGATAGGATGCAACATGTCCACAAAACAGACAATGCGCATAGTGCTTGATTTGGTAAGATTTACGAAATTTTAATTATTAAACGACTTATAACTAAAAGTAAATCACGACCGCTGTAGTAAACAATCTAACAAAAACCAAATCGATTATAATATCTCCATGAAACAAGCTAGGTCTGATAACTAATCTTTTTAAGATATTTTTATTTTATCGTTGACTAATCCACAAAGTACAAATGGTCAGTTATAGGAACTTAAAAGATAGTATGAACAATTTTGGTTTTGTAGCATCGATTGTAATCATATAAACTAAGAAGAATGGCAAAACCCGTTTCAAATGTACCGCAGCTTGATTCATCATGACAAGTATATAGTAAACTAAGTATATAATTTAAGTATTATAAAAAACCGGCCAAGTGCGAGTCGGACTCGTACACGAAGGGTTCCGTACCATCGTACAAGATTTAAAAAAAACATAAGGTGTTTGTATGGGCCCCCACTTTAATTTTTATTATTTTGTAATGTTTAAAATTTGTTGTTATAGCGGCAAAATAAATACATAATCTGTGAAAATTTCAGCTTCCTACCTGCTACGGTTCATGAGATACAGCCCTGTGACAGACGGACGGACGGACGGACGGACGGACGGACGGACATCGGAGGCTTAGTAATAGGGTTCCGTTTTCATAAATGCCTGCAAAGTAAAACATACGGATTCACGAGAATGTCCGGAGCCGGAGTGGAATATTTTTTTTGTCTTGCATTTGAGCCAGTAGCACCGGTGGCACTAAGTAGAAATGAAACACAACTACCATGAAGTTAATAATCAGAGCGGCACCAATCTACAACGGAATATAGTTTTATTTAAACGACTCAACCTACCATTGAACGAGTCCGTCCAATCTTCTACAATTTCCGCTCGTAAAAGAGCAATCTTATAAAAAACTCGGATGCAATTTGGAGCAACGAATAGCTCATGCCGAGAGCGGTCCCGACACGAAGAGAGGCGATGTCAGTGGTACCATAGGTTGTACTCAATGGTATTGGTACTTGCAAAGATCAAATCAAACAGTTTGAAACAAACTCCTCACTGTTTGAAGATACGTTTACGACTTGATAGAGTTACTATTGTGATGGTGAGCTCACCCGCTATCGTTCGGCGTGGGAACACACCTTAGTTTGATATAGTATATGGTAAAATGTAAGACAATAACATGAAGAGATAGACATGAGACATGAAAGAAATGAAAGAAAACATTACTTTTTTACCGGACTACGACGAAGCCAAGGAGGTTATTAATTTGTTGATGATGCCATAGCAGGAAACGAGGAATGTATTTAACATTGGAAAAATAATAAGAAATCCTCCGTTCTTTCATTTACAATTGGCCTACAGACTGTTATGAGTCTACGAAAAAAATATTTATGAATATTTTGAGGTCCGACGATAACCCGTATTTTTCCCCGACTACTGTCATGTTACACCCCGCGCTGCTCGAATCTCAGGTAATTTAGCGTGATTTGTATATATACGTAATCATGCTTTGTATATCATAACCGGGTAGGTAAGGGTTTCTTAAGTTACAAGCGGGCAAATAGAAAGGCACTTGTTAACTTGTATATCAGTAAATTTGTCGGAAAAGGAGATTTACATTTCAATCGCGCGTGGACACCGAATAAGTTATTGCAGTTAATTGTTTTATAGAAGAGTTTATGCACTCGAGCACGGTTATGCAGCCCTCCTCCGCTCCGTGTCGCCGCGCGCCGCCGCCGTTCGTATACTCTCGAGTGAATCAGGTTCGCATGCGAGCGGCCGGTGTACAGCAAATAGCCTGCTAATTGCTGCGCGTTCAAAGGCGCCGCCTCAGTTTACGACCCCTGACCGGCGCGGTCGCGGCGGCAGCGCCTGCGCAAACTGACGCAACAACCTACCCTCCCCCCTCCCTCGCCCTCCCCCCGCCACACATCGCGCCACGCCTCCTCCGGATGGTATAATAGAAAAGTTGCCTATAATTTTACGGTTCATTCAGTATCTAATTAACTTTAGTAAAAAAACCGGCCAAGTGCGAGTCGGACTCGCACACGAAGGTTTCCGCACCATCGTAGAAGATTGAATACAAAAAAATCCCCTTTTTTGTATGGTGCCCTATAAAGTTAATTATTTTTTAATTTTACCTATTTGTTGTTATAGCGGCAAAATAAATACACACTCTGTGAAAATTTCAGCTGTCTATCTGTTACGGTTACTGAGATACAGCCCTGTGACAGACGGACGGACTGACGGACAGCGCAGGCTTAGTAATAGGGTTCCGTTGGCATCCTTTGGGTACGGAACCCTAAACAGTAAGATAAGTTTGGTTTTTTGAAAATTTTAAGAATTCTTCCAATATTCTAAACATCACACCACAGTTTTTTTGTTGCAAAAGCCAACATATGTTTATATTCAAAGCAGGAGTCGAACCTGTTACCTTATTTGCAGCCTGCGGGGCGAGTCCTTCCCCTTCCGAGCGCCAGCGGTACGCAGTAACAAATTCCGATACAGTTTTGTTTCTGCGCAGCCGCTAGCGCTTAGACGCGGAAGGACTCGTCTCGCCCCGGGGCTGTACATGTCTTTAACCTATCGAAGTACTCACTATCCGATTCAATCGGATATGCCTTCCCTGTTTGCAAGATTGCGCAGATTTGAATAATATCCTACGCTTATTTTGAGGTTATGCTCGTCGCTGTTCCATCTCGAAAAACCGGCCAAGTGCGAGTCGGACTCGCCCACGAAGGGTTCCGTACCATCGAACAAAATTAAATACAAAAACACACGATTTTTGTATGGGTAATTTTTATATTTTTTTAATTTTACCTATTTGTTGTTATAGCGGCAAAATAAATACACACTTTGTGAAAATTTCAGCTGCCTATTTATTAAGGTTCATGAGATACAGTCCTGTGACAGACGGAAGGACGGACGGACAGCGGAGGCTTAGTAATAGGGTTCCGTTTTCACCATTTGGGTACGGAACCCTAAAAATCATTTTAAAGCCCAACATAATGCAGATTTATCAAATGCGACATGCTGCGCGCAAAGTTCGGCAAGCGACCGCCGAGGATGAGTTTACGGTGATTGGATTAGCCTCAGCTGGATTAGATTAGAGCCCCCAGGAGGCTGGGGGAGGTGGTAGCGGTTTTGGCTCTGCACCTAATTGCTAATCTGGACGACACGCAAGCTAAGCACGTGTCGGAGTACGCGGTGAGAGGTTACTTTGTCCGATGTTAACGCGAGGTTGCATCTAGCTGAGCTGCAATACTACGCCGAACCAGCCGATTTCGGTCTCAGAGAAGAGACCCGAGCCGCTCGAGCTAGCTGCAGTATCTGGCTTAGGATAAATAATAATAGAATGAAAACGAGTTGCTTATGGGGGACATTACAGGGAAATAGCCATGAAAAAAGTATCCAGACATAAATTTATTAAGGCAGAGCCAAGCAATTCTTGCCTATGCGGAGGTCCTCGCATGAGTGTCTGGGCAGGCAGTATCGATGTATGCATTACGTTGCATTTCGATCATGAGAGGCATGTTTTATTCATGCCACGGCGGATACTTGCGGAACATTCTGCGTCTACCCGAGCCCGCCGCGATGAAGTTTCAGGCACAGACGCGGCAGGGTGGGTGGCATCGAACACGAAAAGACGTTATTGGCGACCGAGCCTCATCCGTAACTACGTTTTACCCCTGATTTCACCACCTCCAGCTACACTGCTTTTTTACATGGGGTATCCGAAAGAGAAGTTCGGGATTTTTGTAGCTGGAGGTGGTGAAACCGGGCGTTAGTGATTTCCACCATCGCATGTCCGTTTGCATCAAACATGCATATTAGATGCACGTTTGAACGCTCTAAACTGTCTAAACGCAATTACATTATGGGCACTAAGCTGCGCCGGCGCAGGTTGCGTGAGGCGACGAGAATCAATCACCTCACTCGGGCTCTCATCCGAGTCTACATGCGAATCACGTGCCGCGGAACGCCACCTACATCATTCGGTCTTATCCTAACATTATACGATAGTGGATACTACCTGATGCCAATACAATTATCGCAAGGATTGCCGCGAGGCTGAATAGCAAATACTTTTATTTTGATCCCATTCGATGCAAGGATTCTGTACACTAGGCATATCTGAAGTTAAGATAAAGCTAATGCGTTATATTACGGAGACTTCCTAATATTTTACTATTTTAAAAAAAAATAAGTTTATTTCATTTATTGACCGTGCGACGAGCTTGAGCGAGCTTCTCCATTTCAAGATTGGGCAAAAATGCTTTCGTAAGTATGTCCGGTTGGTCTCCCCTACTAATAACTCTAATCTGTTCATTGCGATTTTCGTGAAATTTTAAACCTACCCACAGCTACAATCTGCGCAGCCGACGACGTGCAGTTGACATGTGACTGGACGTAGCGTCAGAAGTCCTCCAGGTCGCTTTACGAATCCTGATGGTGTCCACAGCGTGTGGACGAAACGACGAGCTAAATAAGTAAGCTGAACACTGTTTATTCGAGTAGCAAGCATTAAAAAGGGGATGGTTTATGGAGGGCGGGGGTGGAGGGTGGACGGCGGGGGTGGTCCGCCAGAGGAATACGCAATAAAGGGCGCTGTGTGTCTTCCGCTCGCGCGCACGTCGACCGACCGTCTCTCCGTGGGGGCGAACAGTATTAGTTTTAGATTTATTAAAATTCATTCATTTCCTCATTCGTACATTATCTCCATGCAATCTCTTCCGGGGAAGATGCACCCAGTCAAATAAATACCAACAGATCCTATCGATCCTGTATCGAGTTTGTAAGACGAGGAAGCCGAGGTATTTACCACTAGTACCACCTGGGAAGGGGTTCTTAAAGCATGGTGTGAAGAAGCACCGGACCGACCGAATGCAAGCTCCGCGGAAGTTCGAAAGCCCATGGGCGTCGTCGGGCACCTCTTAGGAGAGGGCCCGCCGCACTATATGCGTTATTACATTTTATTCAAATTATTTCCCACCTTCAGCTACAAAAAACCCAAAGTTACTTTTCGGTTACACCATACAAATATGCCATGTAACCGTAAGTTACCTTTCCGATTTCAGGTAACTGGCGGTGGTGAAAACTGGGGGTAGAGATGTACAAGATTATTGATGTAGTTAATATTATGGTTTTATTTGCAATTGCGGGTAATTTAACCATTAAAACACAACACAACAGCGTTTTTAGGGTTCCGTAACCAAAGAGTGTCAACGGAACCCTATTAGTAAGCCTAGACTGTCCGTCCGTCCGCCCGTCCAACCGTCTGTCACAGGGCTGTATCTCACGAACTGTAATAGGTAGGCAGCTGAATTTTTCACAGAGTGTGTAATTATTTTGCCGCTATAACAACAAATAGGTAAACATTTAAAATAATAAAAATGAAAGGGGCCATAAAAAAACCTGATTATTTGTGTTAAATATTGTACGATGGTCCGGAACGGGCTTGGGCGGTTTTTACCATTAATAGAAATAAACTACTTTAAGAGTTAACAATAACTTGACCTTTAATCAGAACGAACTATTGTGAATATTTCCAAAGTTCCCTCGATCGCCGACCCCACAGTTGCATGCACCCTTTGAGGTAGCCTCACCCAAAAGCTAAATCTCTTGCTCCAAATAAATCTACCCTGCCAACTTTTCCCCGCAACTGTACACGGCCGCCGCCCCTTTCTTTATCTGTAATTGTCTCGCCCCCCAAATGACAGGTAATTTGAGCAGAAATATTTCTAGTAGTTAAGATTTCGCTTTATCTCCGGAATAATATATTTAAATACGGCGGGTGTGCCGTCCGACTGAATAATTCAACTTGATTACTAAAGGGGAGGCATCCGTTGTTGTAGCCTGTGACGTCATGTATTTTTTTAGAACATGTAAGTGAGTTTTCTTTTTTTATGGAACATGACGGATGGCTACCACCATACAACCTTTATGATATAAGCCCAACACACCGCAGTCCCAAAGGAATAAGGTTCCATGCCAGGACCTTCAATTCATGAGCAAGGCTACATTGAACTGGATGAAAAATACGGACAATTTTTCATTGCCGCTTCGACCACCGTTCATTCAATGCGACGGTACCAACCCGGGTGAGATGAACCCTAGTAAGTAAGTAACGTGCAACCTTCACGTGAAATCCAAACCACGAACGATAAATAATCCTGTCGCCTCTTACGACATGCACAGGAAGAAATGCAGCATATTTTTTCGCTACACTGCCTAACTGTATTCATTAAATATTTACAATCTCAATGCATTTCAAGACGAAAATAATAAGTGCCTATTTTGGAAAGTTTCCATCGTTTTTCGGTATAATGACGTCTCGTTAAAATGTTCGGCTTCCTTTCGCCCTGCTCGGTAGTCTGCATTATGAATATGATAAGTCTGCGGGATGGTAATAAATAAACAAGTCCCGCGGATACAATGTGGACGTTTTTTCTGCCGTCCGACGACGCCGTCCGCCATCGCATCTCCTCTGCCAAAGAAACCGATTGACGAGTCCGCGGAGCGAGCACCAAAATATTGCCACTTGCAACACGCTGCGACGACGTTACGCGCGGATTGAAGGCCTTATACGAGCTGTACTTTCGCCAAACTTTTTCAGAAATAAACGGCAACGCCACATTTGAGATAAAACAGTACTAAAGTCTCTGTGCGTTTTTATTTATTTATTTATTTATTAATATGGCTCACATACAGGATAAATCCGTATTACACGATCATAAACACATTTACAGTATTAAAAACGAACGAATCATCCTACAGGTAGTGGGCACAGCGTGTACAGTTATAGGTAGTCAGCTAAGAAAGTTGATGTCTACGATTCAACAATATGTTAAAATAGTAAAGCTAAGGAAACTGAACAATGTAGTGTAAAATTAATAAATGAGACAATGTAAAATTTAGATGAACACAGTACAAGCTTGATAAAAATATCAACATATTTCGTCAACCTAAAGCAACTACAAGCAACATATAAGATGTTATATACGAGTTTTCTTATATCAACCTAGCTCATTACGAGCCCACTGGATCAGGATGTTTTCCTTCAACGTAAGCAGCAGCAGGAGTACATTATTTTGAGTTAGAGTACCGCGTGATCAGTGATTGAGCCATTAGCTAGTAGCATCCACATTTAAAAACGTGAGTCGACCAAAACTCAGACTTAGAGCTTCAGACCGATTGCAAATTGCAATGCAAATTCCATAATTTTTCCGCCGCTCAAAATTTAGCTGGACTGATGTTGGATGAATTATTTCCTTGATATTATATCAGTAAATTTAATCTCCTATTTAATTCCCTTCGAATATAGTTTTCGACATAAAAGTATATGTTCTTCTCCAAGGTCCAGACCAAATTGGTTCAGCGGTTTAGGCGTGAAAGCGCAACAGACAGACAGAGTTACTTTCGCATTTATAATATTAGTATGTATAGAGGTGATACGTAGGGCCGTTTTAAAGCAGTGTCCGCGTCAGCTCTTCTGCATTTTAAAAGACGATGTTTGTGAGACAATGCGCGCCGTCACGGCACAACTTACTGGACAAGGCTGCGACGCCGCCGTGGCCGAAGGCGGCTGGTTTACCACAGAGCCAATAATCCGTTAGAAAGCTTGTCCCCGGTGGTGGCTCCACGATCATCAGGTTTATCGTCCTGCACACAACCGTTTTTAGTTTAGTAACATCTTTACGAAATGTTGCGTTTCTGCTTGTCTGTCGTTCCCTTGTTTTGTTATATAACAGAGACACGTACAATGTAAGATTGCTAAATAAAATCAGGACCATATCGTATGTACCTGCTAGTTATTTTAAAAGACGATAAGGAAGACGCTTGTGATGCGTTGATGGATTATAGAAGGAGGCTAATTGGTTGGCGATGTGGAGGCGATAATCTGTATCATCTTCGCTGTATTATAACAATCACCATTTCGAAAGCGACTCCCTTTGCCGTCCGTTAAAATAAAGTGACGATTGATATTGTTACAATATTGTAACAATATAAGTGACTACTTTGCTGTTGCACATCAAATGTGTAATTTGTTACGCAAGGCCAATGCCTACTCTGGCGTTTACGGTGATGTTCTCCGTACGTTGGCTTGGTAGTTTTAATTTAAAGACAGCGTCAGATGGCACATCTCGACCATTTTTTAATTTGAAATAGCGACATTAATTGAATAGCGACAATAGGCACTGCCCGGCGGTAAATAATGCACATCGGACTTTGGAAAGAGATAATCGGCTAGTTTCAGCGTGGTAGAGCGTCGTCGCTGTCACGTGCTGTCACTCAGTGCCTTTGTACTTCGTGCGAAAGAGATGACGCTTTACAAAGCCGAAACTAGCAGATATCTTTTTCCAACGTCCGATCTGAGTTATTTTTGGCGGGTGCTGTGCATGCATTATTCAATAAACAATCGACAGTACTGTTATTTGCACTGTTCTGTGGTGCGGAAGAACGCGGCGGAGCTGTGCAGCGGTCGCGGCGACATGTCGCCTGTGGATTTATTGCTTTCCCTACTTCTTGCAACTTCTTGCTGGCCTCACCTCGTTGCGGTGCTGCGGTTTGTGGGCTTTGTTTCGCGTCCGATCGAAACGGAACCCTTTGCACAATTTAAATAGCTAGAATTACTGCTATTTCTTTTAGAATGTTCGAAAGTCAAATTTTAATTTATGACCAAGTCTGTCTTTCTGTATGTCGGTCCCCTTTACCGATTTGAATGCGGTTATACAGGGTGAATTTCTCAAGTGTGCCTTCATGGACAAATCCGAAACCATAAGACATAACGAAACGAAAAACACTGAAAGAAGTAACGAGGCCGGCTTTGATAAAACACAATACAATTAATTTACTTCACATCATTCAATTCATTTTACATCGCAGGTAACAATTAGATTTAGAATTCATAAGTGCTATGCATGCTTCGACGCGTAAGTCTTGCTGTTGGTCGCTTAGTTCTTGCGGCACCCACTTTTCTAGCTTTTTATCTTTCCGATTTGAAGCAAGTGCTTTAATGTTGTTTTGACACAACTCAAAAGGCCGCAGCAAGCTCATCCGTAGATGAGTCGGATCCGTTTCCACTATCGTCTTCAATTCGTCGTTGTCGACAATGGTTACCGGCGACCGCAAGGCTCGTTCTTCAACATTGACCTTGTTTATGCAAGCAGTGTTAGGCCCGTACACGACGTTAATGTTTGGTGTTGTTTGCGTAGCGGTATTTTCACGTAGGAACTTATTTTTGAAAATTGTACGAATTTTCAGTTTATCCATGGCTCCAAAAACTACCACAATTTCACAAAAACCAAACACTACAACAAAACAAACAAAAACAAATGACTGAATTTGAAATTAAAATAACATTGGCTTTCGTACATAACAACTATTTGAATTTCGAATAGTGAGCCAATCCACAGATTATTAAATCAGAAAATCCTGTTTTTTATATCTAATCTCAAATTTCATAGGTAAAGATAGCGAGGTATAGCATTAAAGTTAGGAGCGCTTTTCTTTCCCATAGAATAATGGTCCCTATCCTTTATAGTAAGTATGGAGCGGTCCATGGGGGCAAGTTGGCGTGGGTTGGGCAGGGCGGGGCGGCAGTGTCAGCTCGTTACAGCCGGATATCCGCCTCCGGACGACACTTACACTACTTCCGCATCTCGCTTGCTGTCCGTCCGTCGCAATCACAGAATCGGGAACTGGGTTGGAAAGGTCTATCCGCTCGCTTCACTGCCTGGTGCACGTCGCCGTCTTGGATTCAAACTTCAAACAAATTAAGTTGCGTCGATCGCACCCGCAGATCAAAATAGGAAGATGAGCAGGCACCGCACCCACCCAAGTTAAGAGTGCCCTTCCCGACGGGACTAACTCATTCGCGGGCACAGTTCAAAATCGTTCTATTGCGCTCTAGCAACATCCGTTTCAAAGAAAAAAAAATCTCCGTGGTGAAAAAAGTAGAAACCAAATCACACTATGCGCATTTTTATTTGGTTATATTTACAAAAAATATATATTACAAAACGACTTATAGCTGAAAGTACATCACGAATGCTGTAGTCAAAAATCAATCTAGGCTTGAGTTACATTTTTTTGATGTTTTTGTTTTATCGTTGAACTAGCTGAGGTACCCGGCTCCGCTCGGGTCAACGTCGTGTTTGACTGATTGCGGGCTGGGTAAGTTCACCCTGCGTTTGCAATGTAAGCGGAAAAAATGTAATTATTTACGACATTACATTAGAAACCTCACAAATAACCGTATTTCCCCACGATTTAATGGATGTTATTATACATATAAACTTTTCTCTTTAATTACTTTATCTATTAAAAAAAACCGCATCAAAATCCGTTGCGTAGTTTTAAAGATTTAAGCATACATAGGGATATAGGGACACTAAAAGCGACTATGTTTTATACTATGTAGTGATAATCCACGTCCAAAGTTATTACATAAAGCGCGAAAAAAATCCAATTTAAACTTCGAGACGGAGGATTAATATAGCCCAGAAGTTTGAATATAAGACGGTGACACGATATGCACGCGGTCGGTTTGTTTATATAACTGGAAATTGATACTAATACCATGAATACAGTTATGATACTAACCCAACATCGGGGATCTAGGAAAGGACCTTACTTATTCTGCACGGCTATAAGGATGGAAAACAAGCACAACCTCCATTGACCTTTGGAACACAGTGAAGCGAGAGGATAGGCATTTCTAGAATATTCCCATAGGGTCCGAATAGTGGTCGAATTATGTACACTCGACACATTTTGCAGTCAAATAGTTCATGTTAGTTAGATTATTTTGAGGAACTCGTATCTTAGTATAAGTCCATCTTGTTAGATTATGGGACACATCATTACAACACACATTTAATAATTAGAATTTGATAAAACCGCTAATCATACTGGTATAAAAGAGTATTGTTATTAATATTATAATTAAATAGTTTTGTTATCACATCAGCACAACATAAAATAATCTATGCATACAAACCTTATCGAAATCGGGTCATTGATTCTCAAGTTATAAGCGGTCAGATAAGACAGAAATATAAGACATTCGCCTGATATAGGATTTATATTTAAGGGCATTGCGTGCTCGTAACCTACTTGACACGGATTAAACCAACGGAGTAAACATAAAAAATATTTTCAAGGATCTTAATACTATTCCATTCTTTAAGAAACATAAGTACTATGAAAGATGCATTTGATCTTTCATATAATAAATATACTGTCTGCAAGACTGCATTAATTTTAAGGGAGCGGTAAAAATAAGCAACTTGAACGAGGTTGTATTATAATTCTTTAAACTAAAAAAAGTGTAAGACGCTCTCCAGAAACACCTCTCGAAACTCTGTCGATGATTTATTTCACCACGTATACAGTGAAAATCTACCACTATTGATATGCCATCCGTGACGTACCCGCCTGTGTGAATGGTTCGCCTGATGAAAGCTCCGTGGTCGCTAATTGCGTCACACACTCCCTGGACTGCACAATTATCAGTGGGACCGTCCGCGTCCCCGTATCCAGATCAGCTTACCATTCAGATTATTCATGTTGATTGAATCGGATTTTCAGAATGACAAAGGCCAATTGAATCGCTAAGAGAACGCTCATGTACAAGTGATTGAATAATTTACATTTATTCAAATATATTAATATTTAGCTAAAACATTTCGTAAATTTAGATAAAGATCGTTGTTCGACGTTGCTCGATAAAGTCGTTAACAAAACTTACTAAGCCAACATTTGCCACAGTCAAGTAACATTTCCTCCAGATACTAAATTACTTGTCATCCTATTGTTAATTCGTATTTATATAAATACACGTTTCGTATAAACCTATTATGTACATTTGTGCATAATAATACCTGTGCCTAAAAATACCTAAATAAACTTCGTCAAGTAGAATTTAAGTCACAAATATATTGTGACTTAATTCATATAATTAAATATTTTTTTAATATATTTTTTATTAATTAATAATTTAATAAATACATTTTTTAATTTATAAAACATAATTGTGATTTCTTTGATCGAATAAACTTTTTGGTATGTATGTATACCGTGTAGCAGGCCATACACTGGCAATCCTATACACAATGTCGGTTACAGGCGAACAATTTCGGTGCGGAATAGACATTGACACTCAATTTTCCTTTCCTTCCTGAATTTTCTTTCACTGGACAAACCCGAAAAATCCATGCACCGTCAGGGATCCAATCTGGGAACGCATACGCAGAGCTGAGCCAGTAATGTTTCCGATACTGTACATATTTTTATGCTCCCATAATTTTCTTCTCCAAAATGGGATATGATAGGAGCCAATCCTTTATAATATTACGACGCATAATAGATCACCGGCCGGGCTCATGAATAATGAAAAATTGCGCCTATTAAATTTATATTACGCTGTCCGGAGTTCGCCGAGGGCTTCGCTCAGGTCCTAGCATCCAACTGGGTATGGAAAACCCACAATCTAGAACTTACGGGGGTGAACATTCTACAAGCTGATACGGTGAGCACCGCCACACCGAGCGTGGGGAAAGACGAAAAGGAAAAGATGAAACTTGAGGGCCGCGAGCGATCCCACGGAACCTGCAGGACTTGATTTTATTTCAATACTGTGTGTGCTCTATTGTAAAATGTATGATAACGACAAAACAATGATAATACCAAACCGGTCGGGATTAACCTACTACCAGCGCTATAGGAATAGGACCCACAGTTCTATGTGAAATCCTGAGCACTAAAGAAAGACTCCTTGTAATATATATGACGACATGTACGGAAAGAACCTATAGCAATCGTTTATTGGGGGTTGTGGGCAATAATAATGAGTTTAGAGGAAAAACTATATTTTGTAAACATTTAACCTGAAGTTGTGTGTTGCCAAACAGAATAGTTCGTTCAAGCAGATGCAGTTTTGTGATCAATAATAACTAACGTTTGCGAATGCTGCTGATTTGCTCTCAATGCATATGTGTTTTAGCTCAGTATCTGATACGAAATTAATCAAAGCCAACGAACAAAATGTCCCCGACGGCGTGCCGCCGCTAGTTTCGGTTTGTGTTACAAGCTCCCATTGAGAGACTCCCGCGTCAGTTAACGTATATTTTGTCCATCCCAAAAAAGTCGTTCGCTTTTTTATCACCGGTCCCTTATCGGGAATCAGAGAAATGCGATAAGCGGGGCGTGCGGTCGTAAAACCGTCCGCCGCCGCCATTACACTATCTCGCCATCTCGCCCCGGGCCACGCGGCCAAGGCTGGACTGGATGGAGCTGGAGCCGCAGAGGAGACGGGCATCTATGCCATGTTTCGTTTTGTAAGATGGTGACAGATGACACATTCCTTCGAACCTTGGAAAAAGGAAAATGGCAACCTGATGGTATCCGAGATGAACACAATCCATTCTTAATATTAAAAATGCGAAAGTACATAACTCTGTTGCCTTTTCACGCCTAAACCGCTGATGAAATTTGGTATCGAGAGTCTGGACTTTGGGAAAGGACATAGACCTTTTGTGGCGAAAATTAAACTCAAAGGGGCAATTAAAGAAAAGTGTGTAAGGGGAACTCATATAATATCCAGGAAATAATGAGCCCGACATAATTTCAGAACTACAATAACCCGAGCGGGGCCGGGTACCTCAGCTAGTACCTAATATTTCTTCGAAGTACTTATGGTAACTTAATTCATATCATAATAGCACGATATAATGCCATTGGCGCAAATATCATCCAAACAATATTCTTGCTTGTGTTCCTTTGCTAAAATTATTCACATTTGTCTACCCTGTTTGTTTAATCTTTCTTTTTTTCATGTTACCACCGCTCTTTAGTTACCACGAACTCCTTATGTTAATATTTTGCTCGAAGTTACAATAATATTCCCGTAATTATTTCCATGTTATTTTAAGTCATTTATGTACTCGATGCATGTTTTGTTTTGGGAAAACATAAATTTCATCGCTATTAGCGACTATTATGAATAGTTTAAAATCGGATCTCTCCTGCTTTGCACTTAACAAGTTCATTATCGTGCTCTTAAAAGGTGGTTCTAATAGTGTACGGCCTTTACAAAGTTCCTATAATATTCCACACAAGTAATGGATTTTGGCTAATTTATTTTCAGAATTTTAGGTTGATTGGTTTTGTTTTGCAATAGCATTTGGAATTTTATTTTTTTAGATGGTGCTATTTTTTTTACGCCATCTAATGGTACAAAACTTCTAATGGCGATTTTAAATGGCCATATTAAGGTGGCCAAACCCGGCGGGACTAACTCATTCGCGGGCACTGTAAAAAACCGTGCTGTTGCGCTCTGGGACCTTCTCTGTTTTAATGAAAAAGACAGGCTCCGTGATGAGGAAGATGCAACATTTCCACAAAAAAGATAATGTGCATAGTGTATAATTTGGTAAGATTTACGAAAATTTTGATTTCAAAACGACTAATAGCTAAAAGTAAACCACGACCGCTGTAGTCAAAAATCTAACAAAAACCAAATAGATTATAATTCTTGATTAAATAAGCTATGTCTGATTACTAATATTTTTAAGATTTTCTTACTTTATCATTGCGTAATAAACCACCAAAGTTATTATATAAAACGCGCGAAAAATTCGAACTTTCGGACCTTATAACTTAGAAACCAAACACAATTTTACAATGCCAACGGTCATTAGACATCTAATTCGATCAAATAAAGCTCTTTTGAGCATAATTTGGCATCTCTGATAAGAAATATGGGCGTGATCTTCTTTCCCCGTTTGTATGGGGAGTTAAGCGGGTTGGGCCACCTTAAATGGCCATATTAAATGGCTCTATTAAATATTTGTAGTGAATTAGTGCTACGAAGAACATTAGTTTTTGTAAGAAGTTTGCAAAAAACTTTGTATGGGGACACGTTAGGAACCCCGTTAAAACGATCCGTATCGCAAGGAACAAAATAAATGTTACATTTTCTTAGAAAACTTAAAATTCTACTTGATAGTCTCTACCGGCCCCTTAATTATATTGGATTTGTTCGGGCAAAGAGGGCTCTGTTCCGCCCTGCACTTTTCCGTAACAGAATGAAATCAGGCGGTACGGCTCAGAGCAACGCTCCAGCCCTGACGCCGAAACGAAAAAAATGCCGAGATTAACGTCACTTTGACATAAGACAAATCCTTCTAATTTCATAGGCCAAACACGCAAAGCAAAACAAAGCAATTTCTATCTAAATAAATTCACTAGAAATTCACCTAGTTTCCAATCGATAAGAAATTCATCTCGAAATTACGTAGTTGTAGGTGATTTTAGTGACGGTTCACGGATCCTATTGCGGTTCCGCGTTCCACTTCGGCGAGGTGGAGTGAAAAGGAGTGATTCCGAGCGATTCTGAACCGGCTTCGGATTTTCGGCCGAGCTTATCCGGAACAGTCATTCTGTTAGCAAAAATGCTATTTATTGCTCCTTCTTGCACTGTGCGGCACAGAGCAGTCTGCGCGAACACAGCTATTAACTTGCACCGAGAACTTTAATTCCTCCACGACCGCCTAAACGCTTTCTCGTGAGTGCCCACTTAACTCTTCTATTTTTTCATTGCTTCGAGCCGAAAAGTGATATTCCCAAAGAGCGCCGCCGAGACAGTTCTTTATCTTAATTGTAGGTGTCGTTGTAGTGTTTTCAAATTGAAAATTATTACCAGCCGACCCCACCCTCCGGTGCGCGTGAATTAATATGGGGGTAATGACACCCTTAATTGAAAGTTGTTTTAGAAGGGGTAGCTGGAATAAATTATGTGAGGAATGTTTGTTAATATCGGTGTGAAGAGGTTACAAAGTTCAAGCCGGGGCGGGAATAAAGCTGCTATTTGATTGCTGAACTGTTCGGAGACACATGGCAATTATGAGCAGGATTAACTTTTAATAATAAATTTCAGTGACAGTACCGGTTCGGTAAGGTACAATGTCATATAATCGGGGTTTTTTAGGTACCATACCTTGATATCCATTATGCACGCTCGCTAAAATAATTTGGTAATATATTTAGTATAACGTTGGGTTAGTTTTGCTTACCTATTTAATTGGCGTTAAATTAATCAAACTATTTATTATGGTCACATTTTTGGAATTTGAAGGAAGTTAGAAATTCTGGAACCTGGAAACGATGAAACCTTCAAAGTATGGAAACTTTCACTGAATCACTGCGTAGATTTTTTCTTCATTAAAAATGTATCCATATTCCGAAAATATAATGATAATCCGTAATTCGTGTTGAATAGTGCTAGTATGCGGGTGAGGTCTGTCGTGGTAAGAGCCCAAAAACTGTATTGGATAATGCCGGCAGATGTCAACGATACAGTCTTAGAGTCAATTTGCGTTTGGCATGGTTTTTTTAAATTTATTTTTATGAAAAACCGGTATGGGTGACTGTGCTGAGGACCAAAGGTGCTCAGATAAGCCATAAACACCTCGCCTCGCGAAACCACGCTCAGCGATGCACCATGCCAGCGGATTTGCGGACTATCGTTGAGCTATCGAGTTTGGTCAAATTACGCTTCAAGTCTCCCAGGTAATAGGTATGAGGAAAGGCATCCGCCGGCAGACAGTTCCATAGCCTGGCGGTGCGACAGAGAAATGAGTTTGAGAAACGGTTAGTTCTCAAATGCCTAATGTCAACCACAAGGGGTGCTCTGATTCTCTACGGTGTGTGCTCCGGATATAGGTAGGATGGGGAGGAATGAAGGATGCAAGTTCCACGGAGCAACGTCCGGATATTGTTTGGCGGCCTGCACAACCACTGGGATTTTTTTGTTTCTTTAGTTGATACGGTATTTGTAGTTTAGTTTGTTGTAGAATGTTAAGTGAATTCAGTTAAGATCTGTCAGCGGCCGCACGCCACGGTGTGCTCTGCCGATTTGTATTCCTCGTTCGCCTTACTTTGCCGTTTCCACAAAAGGAAATTGGCGAGGAATGCCAAGATCGTGTAATTACGTTAGATTCGACGCGGCGGCGGCAGTCGTCGGATAGCGGCACGCTGGGGCACCCCCGGCGAATTGATAAGTGTTTTGCGGCACTCCCACTTCTGATATCAATCACGAGGGGAGTCGGTTCTTCGAAGGTGCCGTGAAATTGACTTAACTTATGTTAAACTTATAACTATGGGTGCAAGAATCAGTAGAAGAAATGATTTCCGGTCGTATTGAATAAAATATTATCAAAACGGGAATGTAGAACCGTCTTCGCTCTTTGTTCCATTCAATTTAGCTGTGTTAAAATCAAGGAAAGGTTCTCGATGGACCAAGGTAGTCGACATAATGGTCCAGTGAATGTTTATCAGAATACGAGAAACTATCAAAAGCGTGCTTCCACCTTAACAACGGCCCGTAAGCTATGCTCCCCATACAAACGTAGTTTACCATTTGTAAACCGCTATTCCAATTAAATTGAAATTTAATATTTAATATCTGGTAACAAATATCTGTGTCTGCATGCCTTTGTTTTTTTGAAAAATCCAAACCGAATGAAATGAAAGCAAAAAGAAAATCTTCATACGAATTTTGTTTTCTCTGTGGTTTGACCCAGAATACATTTACCGGACAAACAAAGACATGCAGACACAGATATTTGTAGCCTAATATTAGATACCAAATATCAAGTAAGTTGGAACAGTGGTTTTCAAATTATTAGTATACTACGTTTGTATGGGAGGCGAAATTTTCTGATGCTTACGGGCCGACCTCTTGCGACCAAGAGACCTCCAATAACACATACTACGGTTACTTCTATTCCACACTAACCTACGGAATAGAATTTTGGGGATCCGCAGAAGTCTCGAGAGTGTTTACGCTGCCAAAGAAAGCGTGCTTATCACTTTCCACATGGGACTCTAACTCTTTAAAACAACTAAAGATCCCTTATATTTAGTACATCTACAAACACGAAGAAGACTGCGTTGCATGTGAGATTTAATGTACATAAATATGAAAGAAGGCATAAGTGTAATGTTATACAGAAAAAAACACTACACAAGTAAATAGATTGACAAATAGTCGATTAGAACGTGGCGAAAAACATTTTGTAGGTAGCCGTAAAAAACTTTGTACCATTGCATAACTAGATATGTGATCATAAAGAATTTTATTTGATTTTGATTCAGGTCACTTTTTTGTTGGTTATGGGCAAGTAATTTAACATTGGTTTTTTTGTTAATCTTTTAGTTAAGTATTTATATATTTAATAAGTCTGTTTTAGGATCTCTTCCAGTTTTTTTTTAAGAATGTTTTCTTTAAGCTTTCGGTCTCCATATAGCATGGAATGGTTCCCTCTTGTTAAACCATTTCTTGATATGACAGAGGGTTTTTAAGATATCCACTCAAAGCTTAGAACATAACGTCCGGAGCCGCCGGGCACGTTGCTTAACTCAAACTGACACCTTAACAATGGTACTAATCGCGACATTCGCCCCACATACCTTCATAATTATGTGGAGCAGCTTCATGCAAATGTTTCGTTAGGGTTCCGAAGGTCCACACGCGAGAGGTTGGATCATGCACGAGCACAAGCGACCATAGACCGAGGGACAAGTGCACTGATATCATCACATCTATAATTTCAACATTCTGGAACAAATATGAAAAGCTATAACCAATTTCGTCGAAAAAAAATTCTCTATCTCGATAGGTTTCTTGACTGATCCTTTGGTATAAAAGCTGTCTTGTAGTAGTACAAGACAGCTTTTATACCAAAGGATGGTATACCTAAAATATCCAACATTTCAGTGAAATCTGTGAAAATCGGATTCCAGTTTTCGGAATTAATCATAACATTATCGAGTTGAATGCGTAAACATGTCTTCCCGAGATGCAGAGATTGAGATTTGTAGACGGGTGACAATGTTAAGGCCAAGTAACTGATTGTATTGCCAGGATGTGGTTAAATGCTTTTGGATTATTGAGGAGGCATCTCCTGGTCTGTCGAGAGCCTTATTTGCGTCGAAGTTGCGAGTCACGCGCGACGCTTCGTTACCGATATTTACAGAGAGACAATAAAGGCAGACGGAGAGTGCTACCCGACCCTCCCTCCCCCCACCTACCCACCGCCCACCTCAACCGCTCCACCCAAGCACGTCAGACAGGTGAAAAATACTTAAAATCCTCTTAAAATGGGAAATTTAGCATACGGGGGTAGGGGTATGGATAAAAATGACTAAATATTTAATTATATCCGGGCTGACTAATGTCTGAAACAAAAATCATAAACTTCTCGAAAAGGAAAAGAGATGTCGTAATAAAATAAACCAGGACAAGAGGGTTTAAACATTTATTTTGATAGGATTGGTAGACGTTTACCCCTTTTGGAGACAACTTTTTGGTGATTTCACATATTTTGTTCAGAATCTGGTCATTTGTCATATCGAGATGACACGCTTGTAGATATCGTTTCATTTTATGAGATAGTCTTTGTATGCATTAAATAAAAATATATATGTCTTCACGTTGCATAAGTTACTTTATTCTTCATGTATTTATGATTGATTAAGATATTGATTCTATACCTTAGCTAACCTAACCTAACTTATACCTGCTTCGCTTGGAACAATAAAGAAAAAATAAATCTGAGATAAAAAAAAAACCGGCCAAGTGCGAGTCGGACTCGCACACGAAGGGTTCCGTACCACCGTACAAGATTTAACACAAAAAAACACGTTTTTTTATGGGACCCCCCTTTTTTTTATTTTTTTTTTAAAAGCGGCAATCCTATTACGGTTCTTGAGATTCAGACCTGTGACAGACGGACGGACAGACGGACGGACGGACGGACGGACGGACGGACGGACGGACAGCGGAGGCTTAGTAATAGGGTTACGTTTTCACCCTTTGGGTACGGAACCCTAATAAAAAGTAGCCTTTAAATCACGTCGATCCGTTGCTCCCATAGTGGTTGCTCGCTTCGTTGCTGCGTAAGGAAGGACAAACCAATGAACACACTTTCGCAATTACGCTCCGTTTTGGACTGATGTCGGGCTGAATGTCCTCGATATGAAAACTTTCATTCCATATGAAGTAGCCTATGTCCTTTTCTAAAGTCCAGAGTATCTCTATACCGAAATTCATCATAATTGGTTCAGCTGTTTAGGCGTGACAACTCAACAGACAGACAGACGGAGTTACTTTCGCATTTATAATATTACTATGGGTTAAGCAATTCTTGCTGCCGAGTTCTTGGTTTTCGGACATAGCGATGGCAGCAAGACACACTAAATTGTTTTCACAAATTCGTTGATTTCGCAATAAAAAGAATTGGATGAGGAATAATTCTCAGAAGTATCATTTAGCAACGTTCTTCAAAAGCGACCTTCAGTCGTGTTTTCCTAGCACACCCTCGAGGCGGACCGTCACGACGCGTGTTCGCCCGGTGCCACGTGGAGCGACGTGGCCCGACGTGGCGCTACGGGGCACCACGTAGCGGGACGTGGCGCGCGGACCAGAAGGGCACGTACATATTCGCGGAATTCGCAATATTAACCCTGCGCTGATATAAAATAAACTCTCCCGCACAATTCGCATAGCTGGCGAGCACACACATTCAAGTACTTATTTTTCGACAATGATGATGGCAAGAACGTTAAAAATGAATGGGCAGGAGATTTTCATAGTTTGCTATTACTAAAAGCATTGCCATAAACGTTTTTATGGGGTTTACCACAGATTGGGGGTATTAAAAAAGATTGAATAAAGCATCTATAACATATGTAGCCTGTAGTTTGAGTACTTAGTTTGTAAGAAAATACAATATTTAAAACTCAGTCGAATTTAGCAAAATATAATCTACATTTTAACATATTTTGATGCACTGAATGAATTAATGAAGTAAATTCAAATTTACCTTAAATTCTGATAAAAAGTTGGCTTGTAATCTTGCAGTGTTTCCACTGTTGCATGATTATTCCCAAAATCTTTGCGCAATGCTATCCCTTAGTTAAGAACACTAAAGCGGTTAATAAGTCGTCAGGTAAATAGGCAAAAGAGTAATTCAATCTGATGTTTAGTTGTTTCGTACCATGTCAACTGGAAGGTAAATTTGGCCGAATAACACGTAGTTTGACAGCATACTCCGAAATTCAACTAAACGTGAGATTTAATCACTTTCTTGCCCGTTCATCAGCTATTAATCCGGCAAGTTAACTTACCATGGTAAACCCCTGTTTTCCTAGCTGTCAAACTGCTGGTATACTTCAACATCAAAAAGCATGCATCCATGATGCGGCAACACATATCCAGCAATCAGCCGTCAATCCCGGAGAGTTTTCCAATCAGCCGCGAACGTGCGCTGCCTTCGCCTCCTACATAATTTCCTCAGACTTAGTTTTCTTTCGACATGCGAACAATGCCCCGTCACTCTTCCCGCGATCCAAAATTACACCTTATCTGCAACGGAACACGGCTGCATCTCAATCTCAACTCAATAGTTGTTTGCGATCGATTCACGAATAAATCCGCTCAAATTCGATTTCGAAGATACTGAGTTCAAGATGAGTCGAGCAACAAATCGACAGGCAGTTGAGGAAGAAATGCTCTAGACTCTAGGGGTAAACCAACGAGTAAGAAAGGACTGGAGTAGCGATCGAAACTCGTCCGTATAGCTGCAGCGCAACCAGTTTTTTTGTGATGAACATACACTGACGCCGGCCAGTCAGTTCGCTACGAATTCCCTCACTCCTGATGTTCACCAACTCCCCATACAAACGGGGAAAGAAGATCACGCCCATATTTCTTGTCAGAGATCCCAATTTTTTCTCAAAATAGCTTTATTTGATCGAACTAGATGTCTTATGACCGTTGGCATTGTAAAATTTTGTTTGGTTTCTAAGTTTTAAGGTACGAAAGTTCGAAAATTTTGCGCTTTTTATACAATAACTTTGGAGGTGCATTACGCAATGATAAGAAAGAATATCTTAAAAAAAAGATTAGTCATCAGACATAGCTAATTTAATCAAAATTTATAATCTATTTGATTTTTGTTGGATTTTTAACTACAGCGGTTGTCGTTTACTTTAAGCTTTAAGTCGTTTTGTAATTAAAATTTTCGTAAATATTACCAACTCATACACTATGCACATTATCTTTTTTGTGGACATGTTGTAAGCGAACTAACTTGAGCCGCTCGTAGCCTAGTGGCGCGGGGACTTGCCTTGCATATACCAGAGTTCTGGGCTCAAATCCTCGCCCCGTTCATGCACCACTTTCTTTCTCTTTCGGAGTTGGATAAGTGCATTTCGTCACGAATGCGAGCTGCCCCATTGTTCGGAATCCATATAAAACTGTAGGTCCCCTTCCCCTGCTAGAAGGTTGGGATTAAGCCCACCCGGGTTGGTACTGAATGTGGCAATGAACAATTGTCCATGTTTTCCATCTAGTTCAATGTAGCCGTGCTCATAAAGGGAAGGTCGTGGCATGGCACTTAATTCCTTCGGAAATGTGGTGCATTGGGCTAATATCATAACGGTAGTTGTGTGGTGTTAGCCAACCATGCCAGGTTTCATAAAAAAAAAGAACCGGCCAAGTGCGAGTGGGACTCGTACACGAAGGGTTCCGTGCCATCGTACAAGATTTAACAGAAAAAAACACGTTTTTTGTATTGGGCTCCCTTTAATTTTTATTATTTTTTTATTTTACCTATTTTTTGTTATAGTGGCAAAATGAATACACAGTCTGTGAATATTTCAGCTGCCTACCTATTGCGGCTCATGAGATACAGCCATGTCACTGACGGACGGACGGACGGACGGACAGCAGAGGCTTAGTAATAGGGTTCCGTTGGCACCTAAAAACCTTGAACCCTAAAAACTACCATGCATTATCACTTAAACGTGCCTTAGGTGCCGCTATACGAATAAGTTCGCCGCTCACGCAACTTCCTCACTCGATGGGGTCAACCCGACGGGGCTAAGTCCGACGTCTGTCTCGTTGAGGAAATTGTTTCTGGACCGCAGAGGAATTAGAGTTGATCCCTTGTTGTGAAGGAGATTTTGTAGTTGTGCGTTGGCGGAAGATTAGTTAAATAAATCAAGATCCAGTTAATGTTTCCGCAAACTGTGCGAGGGATGTTTCGATTTAGCCGATTCGTTGCCATTGCGATAACGCAAAGTAATAATGGAAAGAAATATACCTCATCTTGGAGGATACGTAACACTTCTAAGCATAAAAAAGAATTGTTTAGTACTACAACTAAAACTGAGTAATCAATATTTAAAAATACTTCATCTATCTTATTATATGTTTACCAGTAACGGGGTTTCTAACATATCCGGCCCCTACAAAGTTTCGAGTACAACACTAGAAACTAATGGATTATGAGGCACTAATAAATTGTAAATATTAAAATGTAGCCATAGAAGTTGTGGTCAAATTATTTACAAAACTTCACAATAATGGGTATATTAGAACATTTACGAGTGTAAATATATTTAGTTTTGCAACCTGACATGGTTGGCTAATACCACACAGCTACCGTTATGATGTTAACCCCAATACACCACATTCCCGAAGGAATTAGGTGCCATGCCAGGACCTTCCCTTTGTGAGCACGGCTATATCGAGCTGAAAACACGGACAATATTTCATTCCCGCTTTGGCTATCTTTTCATCCAATGCGACGGTACTAACCCGGGCGGGCTTAAACCCTACGACCTACTAGGGGAAGTTGACCTGCAGTTTTACATGGATTCCGAACCATGGAGCAGCTCGCATTCGTGCGAGTGCCACAAAGAAAGTGGTGCATGAATGGAGCGAGGATTTGAACACACAGCTCGGGTATGCTAGGCAAGTCCTCGCGCCACTAGGCTACGAGCCGACATCATTAGATGGAAAATCTTACGCACTAAAATACATAGGTGCCTGCTGTTTATTTGTGAACTAAAATTTGATCATACATATCTGAATTACCTTCTGAATACTGAAAACTGAATGTTGCTTACATTTGCTTCAGAAATTGTGAAGAAGTTTTCATAATAATTCAAGCTATTTGATAAAATATGTAAGTGATACGGAGAGAAATGTAGGAGCTAGACACAATATCCGGAGTAGATCGTTCATAGCGATTCACTTCCGGTCCAAGAGTGAGCGGTGGACTTCAATCGATATTGCCGATTGGAAATCTGGAAAAAGGCAATGGAGAGACTCTCAATACAACCAGAGCAGACCAATGTGGAACGAAAGTAACGAGTGGAGACGAAGTAGGTACATAAAATTCTGAGTTCACGAGAATTCCTATATTTAATTAGGAATTCTGAAAATGTTTTAAAAAAAACAATAATTTCAGTCAGGTATCAGTTTGTCATCGATATCCCGTAGCAGACAATTTCACTGTCAAAATCAGTAAAATGTATAGTAGTTCCCGTGTGATGTATTGGTCTAATATGTCAGTGGATGTAGTATTAGCTATATCCAGTAACATAAAAAAAAAGAAAATAGCATTTTATTAGGTTAAAACACTACATGGGACAACTGTCCCATATGGGACAGTTTTACGTAGAATGCGAACCACGAACGATAAATCTTTCAGTCGCCTCTCACGACACGCACGAGAAGAAATGTAGTGGGGCCCTTTTGTATTATTTAGTGCCGGAACCCACAAAGAACGTAAATATTGTTTTATTTTAAGCGCGGTATATCGCTTACGTCAGGCTCTCACATAATAAGTACCCGACCACGCCCATTGACTTTCGAACTTTCACGGGGCTGCAAAAATCATGTTTTAAGGTTTATACTTTGGGGGAAATACCTCGGCGGGGAGTCCATTCCATTGTTTTCGACCCCACAGACAAAGGGTCAAGTCTAGAGGATCGCTTGGTTATCATTTTAGGAATGTAGATAGTGAATAATTGCATACCCTACTACTTTCGCGTTGAGAGATGGCAAACAGGTGACGGAGGGATAGCAAAGTTAGACGAGGCACCCCAAGTTAACTAAGTCTGACGATTAGAAGTGTCATTTTTACAATATATGATTCCTTGTCTAGGAATCAACCTATTTTAGTTAATGCATGTTTCCTTCTTCTATACAAAATATATTGCGGAAACGGTGTCCATTTCTGAACTTTTTTGACTAAATGAAAAAAAAAAGAAATCTAAAAGCAAATGGAATTATTTGTTTATGCATATATGCTGTTTTTGCTTATATCTAGCAATCATATTACTTTCAGATTACTAACGTGAAAAATCTACTTTTTTATTATTATTATTTAAATGAATGATAGAATCAGAAAATATTAACAATCCATTATCAGTCTAGAGTTCTATTTGGACTTGCTGAGGCGTTTCACTACATATTATTACATTTGTTGAAAGGTGCATTTGTATGGCGCGAATAATTGGCTAGTCCTAGCGCCTTAATGCAGCTCCGACGAACATGCTCAACGGAAAGGCGATAGAACACAGACAGATCGTGCATCCCTTCGGAGTTGGTGCAACTATTTACCAAAGATAATAAAATGGCGTGATCTATTGAAGCGAACCGGCTATAGGCGGTACTTTGGTCGCGCTGCCTCACATGGTACAACGATGTCTGCATGCGGGGTGCGCGGCACGGGGCGGCCGAGGAATGTTGAGTTCGAGATAATTTGACTTGATTGGACGTGCGCGATTCCGAATATTTAACGGATAAGTCGAGGCCGGCGGTGAGGAGGGGCGGGAACGGGAGGGGTGGGACAGGGGCGGAAGTAGGCTAGTCGGCTAGTGAAGTCGAAACTAGGACAATTTTAGTGACGCAGTGAAAATTATTCACATATTCTGTGAAGTCTTCACGATTTTTCATTTGACGATACGTTGCAAACATACATTTTATGTAACTGGATATAGAAGGATCACCGCAACACATTCCCGACGGAATCAGGTGCCATGCGACACTCTTCAGGAAAACATGGACAATTTTTAATGGCCGTTTCGAACATATTTTCATCCAATGCGATATTACCAACCCGGGCGGGCTTAACCCTACCATCTAGTAGGGGACGGGGACCTACAGTGTAACATGCATTCCGAAAAACTGACCAGCTCGCATTCGTGACGAAATGCACTAAGCCAACTCAGAAAGAGAAAGAAAGTGGTGCATGAACGCAGCGAGGATTTAAACCCATGACGTCTGGCATGAAAGGCAAGTCGCCGCGCCCCTGAATTACGAGCAGTTTACAGCATAAATGTTACATATGTATAATATAGCGCATCGGGGACCTTTTGCTGTCGGCCTTTGCCCGCAACCTGGCATTCGATTCAATGCTACGCCCCTCCAAACATTTAGTGAGTTCCGAATTTTCGAGAGTACGAAAAACGTGCATCGAAATAACCTTTAACTTTAAAGCTTAAGAAAAAACGTCCCCCAGCTCCTGAAATATTAATGGCTCCCCGTAATGCCCCCCTCGCATCCTGAAAGCATAAGAGCTCGCACCACTCGTGCTTGCTGTATCGCTGAACCGAACGCACTCTCAACCCTTCGCCCTTGCACATAGCTGCGGCATTTTTGTATGTAATACATATACTTACATGTACTCGTTGTTGATACATCTATGGTATACACTGGTATTTGGTGTTTCAGAGATTGCATCAAAGTAATTTAATTTTGGACACTCACCAGAGCGGATCTTCTGAACTTCCAAACTGCACCGGATAGGCCACTAGGCTAATCTGGAGATTGCCGGAGAATTAATCAAAATCCGAGTCAAAATCTGTCACGCCGTTATTTCGTTTTGGAAATTCACCCGAGCGGAGCTACTAAACTTTTAGAAACAGGATCACCCCACTAATTGAAGATTGCCTGAAAATTTGATCAAAATCGGTCCAGCGTTTTTGGAGTCCTGTGTATCCGTCCTGTGAAATCTAGGAACTGGAGAAAAATCTTTAGTAAGCGAACTCACTCGCCAGCGCTGCCGCCATTGTATGTAAGCTAGCAACGTCGCCCCCGTACCAACGAGCTTAGGTTAGGTTGTACTCCCGTCCTTTCGTCCTCACAGAGAGCAGCCTCCCCGCGACCTCCGCCGCCGCCGCCGCGAACGCTCGGAAGTGTCGACTCACTGTTTTTCAATTTAGCTAAGAACCCTCCACGGATGCGATCTCCGCTTTACATTTGTCCACATCATCGTGCTACTTGGGAGATTTATTTTTTACAAGGGAGGAGTTTCATTGCGAGACCTTCCACATTGCTCCCGGCGGAGGCGGAGAGGCGAGCACTCGAGTGACGCGGACGCGGCAGCCATCGTAGAATCGAAAATAAATGCCAGCGTATATTATTTTTTAGGGATCCGTACCCAAAGTGTGCACCCTATTACTAAGCCTCCGCTGTACGTCCGTCCGTCTGTCTTGTCACAGGGCTGTATCTCATGAATCGTAATAGGAAGGCAGCTGAAATTTTCAGTGTATTTGTCTTTCCGCTATAACAACAAATAGGTAAAATAAAAAAAAATTAAAGGGATATTCAACAAACGTGATTTTTTTGTGCTAAATTTTGTACGATGGTACGAAAACCTTCGTGTGCGAGTCCGACTCGCACTTGGCCGGATTTTTTAAACTTCATATATTTTTAATGAAATATAGTGTGAAATTTCGGTGGATTTGTCAGCCTCAGTGGCCCAGTGGCGCGACACTTCGGCGATCGCTCTCCGAAGTTAAGCAACGCTGGGTCCGGTCTGGTCTTGGATGGGTGACCATTCGACCGTTGAGAGAGGCTGGCCGTTGTTCGGATTCCACGTTAAACTGTAGGTCCCCTTCCTTACTTACTAGGTGGTAGGGTTTATCCCGCCCGGGTTGGTACCATCGCATTGGATGAACGATGATCGAAGCGGCAATGAAAATTGTCCGTGTTTTCTATCCAGTTCAATGTAGCCGTGCAGTATAAGGAAGGTCCTGGCATGGCACCTAGTTCCCATGTGGTGTGTTGGGCTAATACCATGACAGAAGGTGTGCTATTAGCCATCCATATCCAGTCACATAAAAAAAAAAAAGTATTTAAAGATGTTCGTGATGTCAACTTAATCACCTTTTTTATTGCGAGTGTAATAACATAAATTGCCCAGTATAGTTTTTTTTTAAACCAGAAAAAAACAATTTTTCATTCGTTTCGTATTAGTATGATCCGCAAAATGGGAACATTTGCGATGTTCGTTGCACTTAATTCCGTATCAATGCGGATATTCGGACCAACCCGATGAGTAGTTCAATCATATAGGTTGGGGAAAAAGTTTCTTCGCATTTTTTAAGAAAATTCAAAACATTTTTTAATATGGTTTATTTACATTTAACAAAAGTATGTAGGTACCATTTTGTTCGATAACTTTTTGCCATCTTGTAGGTAGGGACATGATCCCATTGCTATAGAAATATTGGGACTTCTGATCAATATACCGCGACAAGTGGTTTTGGCAGTCCTCTCGTGATGTTAACCTGACACTGCCTAAAGAATTCTGAAGAGACCTAAACAGGTGGAAATCTGAAGGTGCAAGGTCAGGACTATACGGCGGATGCATTAACACCTCCCAGCCAAACTCTCTTAGTTTTTGCTGAGTGGCTAAAGATGTGTGAGGTCTAGCGTTATCATGATGAAAAACTACACCCCTTCTGTTGATTAATTCCGGCCGCTTTCTCTCAACTTCTTGCTTTAATCTCATCAGTTGTTCGCAGTAGAGTTCAGAATCGATGGTCCTGCCTGGTGGTAACAGCTCATAATGAATAATGCCCTTCCAATCCCACCACACACACAGCATCACCTTGTTGCGAGTTAACCCGGGTTTCGCCACAGTCTGTGAAGCTTGACCGGCCTTTGACCACGACCTTTTTCGCACGTTCTTGTCGTACGTGATCCACTTTTCATCACCAGTTATCAGCTTCTTCAAAAATGGTTCGGTTTCATTACGTCGTAATAAAGAATCACAAATGAGTACACGGTTCATTAGGTTTCTTTCAGTGAGCTCGTGAGGTACCCAAATATCGAGCTTTTTTGTGTACCCAGTTTTTTTCAAATGCGCCAAAACTGTTTTGTGGTCAATTCCTAGTTCTTCAGCTACGTCGTAACTACTGATATGCCGATCTTGCTCCACTTTTTCAAAAATGGCATCCATTTTATCCGTAATAGGGCGACCAGAGCGACGTGCATCTTTGACATCAAAATTTCCGGATTGAAAACGCTTAAACCAAATTTGTGCTACTCTCACAGACACTGCACTAGGTCCATGAACATCGCAAATTTTTTTCGCGGCTTGCGTTGCATGTTTACCTTTTTTGTAGTAAAGTTTTAAAATGTATCGAATTTCTTCATTAGATTCACTCATTTTGACAGTACGAAAAACAAATGAGAATCACACATTTTCCTAATTTGAATTTGGAATTATGTTCTTTAAAATTTTTACTTTCAATGATACCAAAACCAGCCAGATACAAATAGTATAGCCAAAGAGATTTCATTACAAGTTCATACATACTATAATGCGAAAAGACTTTTTCCCCGACCATTACTACAAGAAAGTTCCTGGCATCACATCTAGTTCCCATGTGGTGTTGGCCTAATATCGAGACAGTAGATGTCTTGAGTAAGCCACCCATATCCAGGTCCATAAAAAGGGTTTATGAGCAGAATTTATCCTCCGATCGAGGCAAAACAAAGGAAGGAATTATAAACAAACACGAACGTGAATTTTGAAGCCTTTCAGCATATTATTATATGCTTTCAGGAGGAAATCAGGCTTGTCGTGAAAGCAGCGGATATACATAGATGATTCGAAAATTTTAAGAAATACATTCTTTGTCCAAGGCACAATTTTGCACGGCGACTGATTTTAAAATAGCGAAATCGTCTTCCAGACCTCAACGGTTCCCTACCACTTCAAGTTGTCAGATTTTAATCAAAATCACCTAAGAACGCTTCATCATATGTCTATTTAATTATTTGTCATTATATGTAAAATCTAAAGAGAAGGTTATCACTCGTAATATGGGGAATTGATAGGGACTCTCTTAAGGTCGGGCCGTAAGCATCAGAAAATTTCGCCTCGCATACAAACGTAGTTTACTAATAATTTTAAAACCACTGTTCCAACTTACTTGATATTTGGGTATCTAATATTAGGCTACAAATATCTGTGTCTGCATGTCTTTTTTTTCTCGGTAAATGTATTGTGTAAATGTAAATGTATTGTTTTTTTGGTGTGTATGTGCCAAACCACAAAGAAAACAAAATTCGTATGAAGATTTTATTGTCCTTTCATTTAATTCTGTTTGGATTTAAAAAAAAGCGTGCAGAGAAAGATATTTGTTACCTGATATTAGATATTAAATATCAATTTAATTGGAATAGCTGTTTCCAAAAGATTAGTTAACTACGTTTGTATGGGGAGCATAGCTTACGGGCCATTCTTAAGGGCGTCATTACAGCTGATTCCACTCACTTCTAAAAGGGAGTTACAAGAACTACATTTTATTTAAATGACTACAACTTATTTTAGGTTAGTGCAGTTGTTAAACATGTTTAAAAAAAACTTACGGCTTTTCAAGAGGCGGAAGGAGACATTCTCCGACGCGGCGACGCGACGTTTCGAGTTAATCATTCAGCCCATTTTCGAGGAGGCACCCGATACGCCCGTACGCAGCAGCCGACTGAAAAGTTCCCGCGGCGTGAAAAGCCTAGATTTATTTAACGACAACTTATTTTGAATCGATTAATGTCTAGAAATTCGTTGCAGGTATATTTAACTGTAACATATATTTTTTACTTACGCCCTTAGTTCTCAAACTGAACGCAATCGGCTCTTAACACATCCTTAACGGCAGAACGGATTTGCTTAAAACTTGCTGGATGCTTCTGCTGCTATGCTTTGTATTAAGCTCATGGGGGGCTTTTTCACCCGGTAAAAAATGAGCCCGACATAGGCCCAAAACATGTACCTACTGTCATGTCAAATATCTCGTGCCATACACGCGTCTCGAGACCGCTCCAGGGCGGAATCGCCTCGCACTACACAGAAATAAAAAACGATGTTGTCAGTAGAGCGTATGGTAAATATATCGGTTCCACATGACTCTTATGATTTCATTTCTGCCCGCCTCTAGCGTCGCACGGAGGTACAGGCGGCGGCAGCGAAGGTGGCCGGCGCGGTGTTCCGGACGAAGCCTGCGCCCGGTGTGTTTATCTTTCGTAATCCGTTACATTTCACACTGCCTCCGCTCTGTTGCTCTTGCTTGTAAATTGTTACTCGTGCGCTGTTGGTACCATTGTCATTCGCTTAAGGTGGAAAGAGTTGATTTTTCTACTAGAGCTTAAATATATGTTTTTTTCGCATCGTGTCACGTCAATGATTTCGAAGTCAAGAATTTGGTGTAAACAGAAAACAATGAATATCCGCGAAACAATTAGTCGCGAGAACGTCGTAATTTGTGATTAGTTAGCTGTCTTACAGCAACGATGATAACTTTGGTAAAGCCGGGATTAGGACACGGTGGAATTCTAAGATATGGGGCATCATCATTGAACACTGAAGTCAGCTCCTCGAAACGTAAAAATAGTGTTAGTTCTCTTTAAAAGATTTCAAAAAATATTGCACGAACATTTTCCATAGATAGGAGATAGGTTTCGTACGCAGGTTGACAACTTGTTGAATTTCACTATTCCCAATGTCTTTTTAAAGGCAATGGTATTTTGATATGATATCATTAAATTGTTTGGAGCTTCTAGATTCAAAAATATTCGGCTTTATGCTCGAATTGGGCGGCAAATGAACGACAAGAATGCATGTCTTGCATGATACAAGCGAATGTGTGTAGTAACAGTAAATATATTGTCACTACGCGTGTAGCGTTATTCACAAGATATGATTTGTCCCTGCACGTTACGTCGCGTCGCACGTCGCCAGACAACGCTGAAGCAACACCGCGGATCGAGAAATGGGTTCCATAAACAATAATATTGATTCCGAGCGGCTCGTGTTATTTCTGCTTCGACAATGCAATCATCCGGATTGAGACGCGATTGCGAGAAGATATCTCATCCAACATGTCCTGGGATTGCGCTCGACACAAAACCGTCATCTCAAGGAATTACATATAGTAGATCCGCAGTAATCCTACTAACGTTTTCCAAAGCGGTGTCAAATTTAAAAATATATATCAAATATAATCAATATTAAATAATCAATAATCAAATTTGTCGGACTGACCTTTTGTAATCCGAAACGTGTTTGAAATCAAACTTGTCAAAAAGAGAATCTTGTAATCTTGTAACACGCGTACATATTTATAAAACCGGCCAAGTGCGAACCGGACTCGCACACGAAGGGTTCCGTAGCATCATACAAGATTTAACAAAAAAAAAACACGTTTTTTGTATGGGACCATCCTTTAATTTTTATATTTTACCTATTTGTTGTTATAGCGGCAAAATAAATGCACACTCTGTGAAAATTTCAGCGGGCTACCTATTATGGTTCATGAGATACAGCCCTGTGACAGACGGACGGACGGACGGACGGACGGAGGCTTAGTAATAGGGTTCCGTTTTCACGTACGTTTTGGGTACGGAACCCTAAAAACGATAAGAATATATACATACAAATGCAAATGCAAATATATGTACTACAGGGTGGACGATATGGGAGTGAATTAAACATCACAATAGAAAGAATAGGGGTTATGTCATCAATTCACTAACTAAAAAAATTGAACTAATCATATTTATGTCAATAAATGTTATCTACAAACAACATATGCGTATTTCCAAGGAACATACATAATAAATGTGCTTTCGATGTACTGTTATAGGCATGTCGGATTACAAGGAATTCCAGATTATAGACAGGGGCCGTATTACCGCGGGTCAACCGTATGTATGTTCGCTTACGTACTCTCATGTCGTTACACCGGAAATATTTGCACGTGCTTTCAATCCAGTTCAATAAAGCCGTACAATACAAGAAACGTCATAAAAATGGGTTACTGTACTATCATACATCACTCTTGCGCACACATACTCACGTATTAGAATATAGGAAGTCGTCCTATAATAACTTGACTGTTCGGCTTGGTTAAATAAATACAAATGACAGAAAATAAAAATGGTGTAGGTACCAGCAAATCATGAAAAGTGGAAAAGGAAAGACGACAAAGGAAATTTGTAAGCCGGCTGGCAATAAAGTAGGAATAATTTACGTTGTTCAAGGATCCATTTGCTAATTGAGCTTTGAGATTTGTTCCTTCTAGGCCAATGAATGAAGCTAAAATTTGGGGCTTACCAAAGCACTAAATCGTCCGTCCATGAAATCTTCAGAATGTGTACAAATACAGGTTTTAAAAATGAATGACTCAGAATCTAACATTTTTTTTTCCCGGAACTTAGGTATTTTGGCCAAAAACACAAAATATGCGGTATCATTTGCTGCAAAAATGGCCCGCCAAATTTCTTTTCAATGTCTAATAAAATGGGTTAATAGGTATATATGTGTTCAGGAATCCAACAATTTTTTTACACAAAAGCGAGTTTTTTTTTAAAAATACATAGTTTTTGCTCTCATAAACTCGGCAGAATTGGGCAGCCCAATCTGTCGTCACACATTTGTTTTTAATTCTTATCAGATCGATAATTTCAACGAATCCAACAAATTTGTTACTGGCAACACATATATTTTGCTAATGGCCAAATAAAGTAAACGGCATAATATGCCCGCCCATTTTTTAAATTATAATGATAATAAATTATATAGACGAACATACTTTTAACAGAATCCAACAAAAAAATTACATGCCAGTCAGTTTTGCAGCGTATAACGTAACATTGAATTTCGCGCTAAAATAGCTTGGCGAAAGCGGGTGATAGGCAGCGCGGTGCGGAGGCAGTGCGGCGCGGTGGCGTGGGAACGGTGGCGGCGGTAAGAAAGGGTTTAGCCTGTGTTAGTGATACCGATTACGAAGTAATTATTAGTATTATCTTTGGTGATACTTATGTATAGTTCGTTTTAATGCGTAGTACCTGCATAATGGACAAGAGTTTATAAAGTGTGATGTGAAATTTAAATTAATTAATTCGCCAATTTGATAAAGGTATTATTCTTTTGTAATTGCTAGTGATCGTCGAATATACACATGTAAATGAGTAAAATACTTTGGTAAAGGTTGAATACAATTTGAGTTATTTTATTTTTATGCAAGATGATTCCGCGAAGATAAATCACTGAAATTAGATAAACTACATATTTATAATTCACAAATTGATTCACGGTGGATTATACATACATTCATGAATGAAGAACGTGATATATCACGTTCTTGGATTCAGTGCCGCACTAGCTTAGTACGAAAAAGTATATTTACTTATTGAATTATGTTGTGCCTTGGGCGTCAGGGCAAATAGGAGCCGAAAGCGCTAGACCCGAGCACGCCTGTGAAATACCCCGCAATTCGCTTGCACCGGTCATATAATACTGACCATACATTTAAAAGTATGGAAAATTTACTGTTTCGAGCGTATTCAAATGCGAATATCTAGTTAATTACTCATCAGATTTTAGTGAAGTTTCATCAATTCAAATAACACGTTGAAGAATCCATAAGCATAAAAAAAGATCGTCGGTGTATAGTACCGGTGAAAATGTCTCAAAACATTTTTTTAAATTTTAAATGTATGAAAATATATATACCGTCCATCTTTTTTGTTTATGGAGTCTCTGGCGTGCTATCTTTAATGGTGAAAATCTCATTTAAATCTGACCATTAATTTCCGAGATATTCGCATGTGAATACTGTCGAAACAGAAAATTTTCCATACATTAAAAACTTAAAACAATTTTTGAAAGGCATTTTCACCGATCTAAAAAAACATGAAAAATGTGGTCTATATCGAATATAGATAACGTTGGATCGGTGAAAATGCCTTTAACAATGATTTAAATGTAAAGGTATTGAAAATTTACTGTTTTGAGTGCATTCAAATGCGAATATCTCGTAAATTAGTCGTCAGATTTTAATGAAGTTTTCATCATTTTAAATAACACGTCAACGACTCCATGAGCTTGAAAAACCGGGCATGTGCGAATCTGACTCGCACACGAAGGGTTTTGTACCGTCGTACAAGACATAACACAAAAAAAAATTGTGTGTAATTTTGACTATTTTTTTATTCGATATTTTTTGCTTATGGACTATTTGATGTGCTATCTCTAATGGCGAAAACCTCATTTAAATCTGTATATACGGTACATACATTTGCATCGGTATAAATGCCTCTTTCTTTAAAATTCCTTCAAAAATTTTTGAAAATTTTAAATGTGTTTTTTGTTTGCTCAAGGCGTCTTCAACCTGTTATTTTGAATGGTGAAAACTTTATTTAAATTTGACCATTAATTTCTGAGATATTCGCATGTGAATACTGTCGAAACAGTACATTTTCAATACATTTAAAACTTAAAACAATTTTTAAAAGGCGTTTTCACCGGTCTAAAGAAAATGTGTTCTATTACGAAAATAGAAAACGTTGGATCGGTACAAATGGCTTTAACAATGTTTTAAATGTAAAGGTATTGAAAATTTACTGTTTTGAGCGCATTCGAAGGCGAATATCTCGTGAATTAGTCGTCAGATTTTAATACAGTTTTGATCATTTAAAATAACACGTGAACGACTCCATGAGCATGAAAAACCGGCCATGTGCGAGTCTGACTCGCACACGAAGGGTTCCGTACCGTCGAACAAGACATAACACAAACAAGTTTTGCATGTAATCTTGACTATTTTTTAATTCCATATGTTTTTCTTATGGAGTCTTTGACGTGCTATCTCTAATGGTGAAAACGTCATTTAAATCTGTAAATACGGTACATACATTTGCATCGGTATAAATGCCTCTTTCTTTAAAATTCGTTTAAAAACCTTTGAAAACTTGAAATGTGTGAAAATATAAATACCGTTGATCTTTGTTTGCTCATGGAGTCTTCAACCTATTACTTTGAATGGTGAAAACTTTATTTAAATCTGACCATTAATTTCCGAGATATTCGCATATGAATACTGTCGAAACAGTACATTTTCAAAACATTAAAAACTTAAAAGAATTTTTAAAAGGCGTTTTCAGCGGTCTAAAAAAACATGAAAAATGTGTTCCATTACGAAAATAGAAAACGTTGGATCGGTACAAATGGCTTTAACAATGTTTTAAATGTAAAGGTATTGAAAATTTACTGTTTTGAGCGCATTCGAAGGCGAATATCTCGTAAATTAGTCGTCAGATTTTAATACAGTTTTGATCATTTAAAATAACACGTGAACGACTCCATGAGCATGAAAAACCGGCCATGTGCGAGTCTGACTCGCACACGAAGGGTTCCGTACCGTCGAACAAGACATAACACAAACAAGTTTTGCATGTAATCTTAACTATTTTTTAATTCCATATGTTTTTCTTATGGAGTTTTTGACGTGCTATCTCTAATGGTGAAAACGTCATTTAAATCTGTAAATATGGTACATACATTTGCATCGGTATAAATGCCTTTTTCTTTAAAATTCGTTTAAAAACCTTTGAAAATTTTAAATGTGTGAAAATTTAAATACCGTTGATCTTTGTTTGCTCATGGAGTCTTCAACCTATTACTTTGAATGGTGAAAACTTTATTTAAATCTGACCATTAATTTCCGAGATATTCGCATGTGAATACTGTCGAAACAGTACATTTTCAATACATTTAAAACTTAAAAGAATTTTTAAAAGGCGTTTTCACCGGTCTAAAAAATCATGAAAAATGTGTTCTATTACGAAAATAGAAAACGTTGGATCGGTACAAATGGCTTTAACAATGTATTAAATGTAAAGGTATTGAAAATTTACTGTTTTGAGCGCATTCGAAGGCGAATATCTCGTAAATAAGTCGTCAGATTTTAATAAAGTTTTGATCATTTAAAATAACACGTGAACGACTCCATGAGCATGAAAAACCGGCCATGTGCGAGTCTGACTCGCACACGAAGGGTTCCGTACCGTCGAACAAGACATAACACAAACAAGTTTTGCATGTAATCTTAACTATTTTTTAATTCCATATGTTTTTCTTATGGAGTCTTTGACGTGCTATCTCTAATGGTGAAAACGTCATTTAAATCTGTAAATACGGTACATACATTTGCATCGGTATAAATGCCTTTTTCTTTAAAATTCGTTTAAGAACCTTTGAAAATTTTAAATGTGTGAAAATTTAAATACCGTTGATCTTTGTTTGCTCATGGAGTCTTCAACCTATTACTTTGAATGGTGAAAACTTTATTTAAATCTGACCATTAATTTCCGAGATATTCGCATGTGAATACTGTCGCAACAGTACATTTTTAATACATTTAAAACTTAAAAGAATTTTTAAAAGGCGTTTTCACCGGTCTAAAAAAACATGAAAAATGTGTTCTATTACGAAAATAGAAAACGTTGGATCGGTACAAATGGCTTTAACAATGTATTAAATGTAAAGGTATTGAAAATTTACTGTTTTGAGCGCATTCGAAGTCGAATATCTCGTAAATTAGTCGTCAGATTTTAATACAGTTTTGATCATTTAAAATAACACGTGAACGACTCCATGAGCATGAAAAACCGGCCATGTGCGAGTCTGACTCGCACACGAAGGGTTCCGTACCGTCGAACAAGACATAACACAAACAAGTTTTGCATGTAATCTTAACTATTTTTTAATTCCATATGTTTTTCTTATGGAGTCTTTGACGTGCTATCTCTAATGGTGAAAACGTCATTTAAATCTGTAAATACGGTACATACATTTGCATCGGTATAAATGCCTTTTTCTTTAAAATTCGTTTAAAAACCTTTGAAAATTTTAAATGTGTGAAAATTTAAATACCGTTGATCTTTGTTTGCTCATGGAGTCTTAAACCTATTACTTTGAATGGTGAAAACTTTTTTTAAATCTGACCATTAATTTCCGAGATATTCGCATGTGAATACTGTCGAAACAGTACATTTTCAATACATTTAAAACTTAAAAGAATTTTTAAAAGGCGTTTTCACCGGTCTAAAAAAACATGAAAAATGTGTTCTATTACGAAAATAGAAAACGTTGGATCGGTACAAATGGCTTTAACAATGTATTAAATGTAAAGGTATTGAAAATTTACTGTTTTGAGCGCATTCGAAGGCGAATATCTCGTAAATTAGTCGTCAGATTTTAATACAGTTTTGATCATTTAAAATAACACGTGAACGACTCCATGAGCATGAAAAACCGGCCATGTGCGAGTCTGACTCGCACACGAAGGGTTCCGTACCGTCGAACAAGACATAACACAAACAAGTTTTGCATGTAATCTTAACTATTTTTTAATTCCATATGTTTTTCTTATGGAGTCTTTGACGTGCTATCTCTAATGGTGAAAACCTCATTTAAATCTGTAAATACGGTACATACATTTGCATCGGTATAAATGCCTTTTTCTTTAAAATTCGTTTAAAAACCTTTGAAAATTTTAAATGTGTGAAAATTTAAATACCGTTGATCTTTGTTTGCTCATGGAGTCTTCAACCTATTACTTTGAATGGTGAAAACTTTATTTAAATCTGACCATTACTTTCCGAGATATTCGCATGTGAATACTGTCGAAACAGTACATTTTCAATACATTTAAAACTTAAAAGAATTTTTAAAAGGCGTTTTCACCGGTCTAAAAAAAACATGAAAAATGTGTTCTATTACGAAAATAGAAAACGTTGGATCGGTACAAATGGCTTTAACAATGTTGTAAATGTAAAGGTATTGAAAATTTACTGTTTTGAGCGCATTCGAATGCGAATATCTCGTAAATTAGTCGTCAGATTTTAATACAATTTTGATCATTTAAAATAACACGTGAACGACTCCATGAGCATGAAAAACCGGCCATGTGCGAGTCTGACTCGCACACGAAGGGTTCCGTACCGTCGAACAAGACATAACACAAACAAGTTTTGCATGTAATCTTAACTTTTTTTTTATTTTATATGTTTTTCTTATGGAGTCTTTGACGTGCTATCTCTAATGGTGAAAACGTCATTGAAATCTGTAAATACGGTACATACATTTGCATCGGTATAAATGCCTCTTTCTTTAAAATTCGTTTAAAAACCTTTGAAAATTTTAAATGTGTCAAAATATAAATACCGTTGATCTTTGTTTGCTCATGGAGTCTTCAACCTATTACTTTGAATGGTGAAAACTTTATTTAAATCTGACCATTAATATCTGAGATATTCGCATGTGAAGATTGTCGAAACAGTACATTTTCCATACATTTAAAATTTGAAACAATTTTTGAAATGCATTTTCACCGATCTAAAAAAACATGAAAAATGTGTTCTATATCGAATATAGATAACGTTGGATCGGTGAAAGTGCCCTCAACAATGTTTTAAATTTAAAAGTATTGAAATTTTACTGTTTTGAGCGCATTCGAATGCGAATATCTCGTAAATTAGTCATCAGATTTTAATACAGTTTTGATCATTTAAAATAACACGTGAACGACTCCATGAGCATGAAAAACCGGCCATGTGCGAGTCTGACTCGCACACGAAGGGTTCCGTAACGTCATACAAGACATAACACAAAAGAGTGTTGTATGTAATTTTGACTATTTTTAATTCCATATTTTTTGCTTATGGAGTCTTTGACGTGCTATCTCTAATGGTGAAAACCTCATTGAAATCAGTATATACGGTACACACATTTGTATCGGTATAAATACCTCTTTCTTTAAAATTCCTTCAAAAAATTTTGAAAATTTTAAATATGTTATTTGTTTGCTCATGGCGTCTTCAACCTGTTATTTTGAATGGTGAAAACTTTATTTAAATCTGACCATTAATTTCTGAGATATTCGCATGTGAATAATGTCGAAACAGTACATTTTCAATACATTTAAAACTTAATACAATTTTTGAAAGGCGTTTTCACAGGTCTAAAAAAAACATGAAAAATGTGTTCTATATCGAAAATAGAATACGTTAGATTGGTACAAATGCCTTTAACAATGTTTTAAATGTTAAGGTATTGAAAATGTACTGTTTTGAGCTCATTCAAATGCGAATATATCATAAATTAGTCGTCAGATTTTAATGAAGTTTTCATCATTTTAAATAACACTTCAACGACTCCATGAACATGAAAAACCGGCCATGTGCGAGTCTGACTCGCACACGAAGGGTTCCGTACCGTCTTACAAGGCATAAGACAAAAAAGTTTTGTACGTAATTTTGACAATTTTTTAATTCCATATTGTTTGCTTATGGAGTATTTGACGTGCTATCTCTACATACTCTACATACATTTGCATCGGTATAAATGCCTCTTTCTTTAAAATTCGTTTAAAAACCTTTGAAAATTTTAAATGTGTGAAAATATAAATACCGTTGATCTTTGTTTGCTCATGGAGTCTTCAACCTATTACTTTGAATAGTGAAAACTTTATTGAAATCTGACTATTAATTTCCGAGATATTCGCATGTGAATACTGTCGAAACAGTACATTTTCCATACATTTAAAACTTAAAACATTTTTTAAGAGGCTTGTTCACCGGTCTGATAAAAACATGAAAAATGTGTTCTATATCAAAAATAGATAACATTGGATCGGTGAAAATGCCTTTAACAATGTTTTAAATATAAAGGTATTGAAAATTTACTGTTTTGAGCGTATTAAAATGCGAATATCTCGTAAATTAGTCGTCAGATTTTAATGAAGTTTTCATCATTTAAAATAACACGTCAACGACTCCATGGGCATGAAAAACCGGCCATGTGCGAGTCTGACTCGCACACGAAGGGTTCCGTACCATCGTACAAGATATAACACAAAAAAGTTTTGTATGTAATTTTCATAATTTTTGGTTCCATATTTTTTGCTAATGGAGTCTTTGCCGAGCTATCTCTAATGGTGAAAACCTCATTTAAATCTGTGTATACGGTATAAATATTTGTATCGGTATGAATGCCTCTTTCTTTAAAATTCCTTTAAAAAAATTTGAAAATTTTAAATGTGTGAAAATATGAATACCGTTCATCTTTGTTTGCTAATGGAGTCTTCAACCTGTTATTTTAAATGATGAAAACTTAATTAAAATCTGACGACTCATTTACGAGATATTCGCATTTAAATACACTCAAAACAGTAAATTTTCCATACTTTTAAATTTAAAACATTGTTTAAGGCATTTTCACCTATTGAACCTTGCCTATTTTCGATATTGAACATATTTTTCATGTTTTTTTTAAATCGGTAAAAATTCCTTTTAATTATATTTTTGAAATTTTACTGTACAATTTTGACAGTATTGACATGCGAATATATCGGAAATTAATGGTCAGATTGAAATGAGGTTTTCACCATTAAAGATAGCAAGTCAAAGACTCCATAAGCGAAAAAAGATGGACGGTATTTTTATTTCCATACATTTAAAATTTAAAACATTGTTAAGACGCATTTTCACCGATACTTTATACACCGACGATCTTTTTTCATGCTAATGGAGTGAATATACTGATAAGTTGAATACATTATCAATTTTCTCTAGCCACATAAAAGTCAATGTGAAGGAAACATAAAATGCACTTATTTTTTTTAATTTAAAGAAAAATCCGGTGGGTATAACATTTTATTTACTTTTTTAATCATATAACAACATATTTAAAACCGGCCAAGTGCGAGTCGGACTCGCACACGAAGGGTTCCGTACCATCGTAGAAAAAAAAACAAAAAAATCACGTTTTTTGTATGGGAGCCCCCTTTAATTTTAATTATTTTTTAATCTTACCTATTTGTTGTTATAGCGGCAAAATAAATACACACTCTGTGAAAATTTCAGCTGTTTAGTTTCAGCGGTTACTGAGATACAGCCCTGTGACAGACGGACAGACGGACGGACGGACTGACGGACGGACGGACGGACGGACGGACGGACGGATGGACGGACAGCGGAGGCTTAGTAATAGGGTTCCGTTTTCACCCTTTGGCTACGGAACCCTAAAAAGTAATAAATAAATAAAATACATACATACTCTGTGAAAATTTCACCTTCCTACTTATTACGGTTCATAAGATAGAGCCCTGTGACAGACGGACGGATGGACGGACGGAGAGCGGAGGTTTAGTAATAGGGTTCCGTTGGCATCCTTTGGGTACGGAACCCTAAAAAAGTAGTATTCAGAGTGGGCGGTCTAACTTGACGACCCGGATTATGTCCGTCCTATGTATTATTTTGCATGGTTAGTCCAGTGATAATCCGTATAAAATGATTACAGTTCACTCTGAATACAACTGCTAGAATCTACGAGTCGAGCCGGTTATAAAGATGTGTCACTTGCCATAGAAAACATACACGAGTTATGCACGTACATGACCAATTTTTTTACCAAAATCATCCGAAATGCTAAACTACGCGCTCGCTTTAGGTACATTCGATTATGCACCACCAAAGTAATTATTAGTATTATCTTTGCCACCACACTCCAAAGCCCCGCGCCTCGAGCGTTTCGTTGCCTCGAGCAAAGGTCGGCGCACACGCACACTTACGCAATCACACATATTGAAACACGTGCCTCAGCCGCCGCGGCCGTCCCGCTTCGGCCTGCCTCAGCCTACCACCCGCGCTCATCTTGCCGTTTTAGCGCGAAATTCAAAGCTGCGTTAAACGCTGCAAAACTGACGGGCGTGTAACTTGTTTGTTGGATTCTGTTAAAAGTATGTTCGTCTATATCATTTATTATCATTATAATTAAAAAAATGGGCGGGCATATTATGCCGTTTACTTTATTTGGCCATTAGCAAAATATATGTGTTGCCAGTAACAAATTTGTTGGATTCGTTGAAATTATCGATCTGATAAGAATTAAAAACAAATGTGTGACGACAGATTGGGCTGCCCAATTCTGCCGAGTTTATGAGAGCGAAAACTGTGTATTTTTAAAAAAAAACTCGCTTTTGTGTAAAAAAATTGTTGGATTCCTGAACACATATATACCTATTAACCCATTTTATTAGACATTGAAAAGAAATTTGGCGGGCCATTTTTGCAGCAAGTGATACCGCATATTTTGTGTTTTTGGCCAAAATACCTAAGTTCCGGGAAAAAAAAATGTTAGATTCTGAGTCATTCATTTTTAAAACCTGTATTTGTACACATTCTGAAGATTTCATGGACGGGCGAATTCATGCATGTCTCAAATGCCCCATTCAACGGAGTATTCATTCGTTTACGAATTCTCCAAGCATTAGCAAGTAGAACAAATTCTTATCCAATTATTATGGAGCTGTGCAGTGATCGGAAAAACCTATGTTTCCCCGATAAATATACATTAATATATTTATATGGTTTTGGCGTTTACAAGATAATATGAAAGAATAGAGATTATTTTCATTATTATCATTACTTGTTATTGTCTGTCTTTCTACCATTCAGACTGTATGTCCGCTTATATCTCGAGAACCACTTACCTGATTTGGATCCGTTTTCTATTTAAATATAGCTTGATTCTTCCCATGAATTATAAGTTACCATCACGTGGGGTTGCAAATGACAGAATTAAGAAAAAATCTAACGATTTTTGTACGATTTTAACGAGGGCGGGAAACTAGTATTTAGTCTTCTAAAAAAATTCTATGCTTGCGAAGTAACTCGTTAGTATGGTAGCATGACGCCTCGGCTTTAGATCTTGATGTTAAGCAACAATAGGCACGGTCGGGTTTTGGATGGGTGAACGTTCGACCGTTGAGGCTGACCGTGGTTTAAATTCCACGTAATTCTGTAGGTCCCCTTTTTTACTTACTAGGTGGTTGTGTTAACCCCGCTCGGCATTATAGGATCAAAACACATAAGGACAGATGGGCGAAGCGGCAATGAAAATTGCATTTGTTTTTTATCCGTCAATTCAATATAAGGAAGGTCCTGGAATGGCACCTAGTTTCCATGTTGTGTGTTGGGCTAGTATCCATTCAAGTCCACTTCCATAAAAAAACATCAATTGATTCATGCAAAAAGAGTTTGATTAGAACATGATAAATTTCATTGCGATTTTTGCAAATATAAAAGTCTCCTTGCCAGAAAGGCAAAAACAAAAGCATTTATTTCCATAGTCTGTTAGCTGTAGAACATTCTTTATCGGCAACAAAAACAATAACTAGGTACAATTAACAAATGTCAAAGAACCGCTCTCTCATCTCGTACGTAAGTGAGGACTGCTACTATAGCACTCAAACAAAAATAAACTTCAAGATTGCACTGGTGCAAGCGATCTTATTTCTGTACACCAACTGTGGCAGCCCCAAGGCCGGTTTCAGCACAGTCCGGGCCGCAGCGCGGGCCGCGGCTGAGAACAATAGTTTAACCCGCAGTAAACCCCCGGCTCGCCACGGACCCCCGCCCGCTAATCCCCGATTAGTTCGCCGCCATTAGCGTTCCCGGTTCACACGTCGCCCCCGAGCCGCGGCCGGCCTCCGTGCCTCGCCGTTCACGGCCGGCCTCCGTGTATGGGCGCCGCGTTTAACACCTCACTCGCATGCAAATCATAATTACTCCTGCACACGGAATTCAACCTGATTCACTCAAAGAATGGTGCATTCTTAACGGGATATTTTGGCTTTATTGGGATTATTTATTGTGGTCAAGATGAGGCACAGTCTCTGCCTTTTCCCTAAAAAGCGTATATGCAAGAAGGTGAAGAAAGGCAGATATGGTTTTTTGCAACGATTCGGTATATGAAACTAAATGTATTCTAAATAATTTTAATTTAATGTTTTATTGAACTTCTGTCAAACCACGCTAGGGCTGGAGTACACCTCTGGTGGACGTTAATTTTACTGTTTATTGTTACGTAATATATACATTTACTATGTATCTTAGTTAATATTATAAGAAGAAAGAAGCAAGACTTACACTAGAGTGCACCATATCTGGTTAATGTTATAGTTACGGTTATTATAGATCTATCATCTGATTTTCAGGCGAAAAAAAAGGAAATATCTCTAATAAACGTATCTTTAATATTAACGACAGAAGGTGCATTGATAGTCGCAACTAGAACTTACCCTAACATAAAGTCATAATAACTAGTGTCAAAAATGACATTTAATCCATAAAATATGTGCCAGAGTGACGTGAGAAAGTAATACCTTTCGTTAGTTTTAGTTACAGTAACGAGTAAGTATTTATCTTAGTCTAAGTTTTGTCACAAATTGACTGATCCGCGGATTTGATTTACGCAATGATTAATAACTGCGGTAATTTAGACCCTGCATGTTTATATTATTTTCCAAAATTTTTTATCTTAATTGTTGATGCACCTCGTAAAGTACACAGCCGCTAAAGTGGTTGCAATAACTCCCGCTGAATAGATAGTTAATCCTAAAAAGCAATGCTGTTAACCTGCGTTTAGTTTTGCGTGGAACAATTTCCGTGTGTGCCATCGGATCGTTGAGAAATTGAAAGTTGACTGCTTTTCTGTGACTAGTTGTTGAAGAGTGCTTCCTAAAGTTTCTGCCATGCTGTATACTACTTAGTATAGTAAACAAACATATCCTACTAAGCTGAGATAGTGTATTTATTCTGCGTGTTTATTATAGCGCTATAATTAATATATTAGGTTTTTCACTAGAACGTTAATATGTTTTGATAAAATTATTTAATTCGTGTATGTTGAGAAAATATATATAAGTCAATGGTTGAGAAATTTACAGGACGAAATTATGGTTTTGGAGTACCTGGTTTGATTAAAAATTCTTATTTTGTCCGCGAACCCCTGGGATGGGTTAGGAAACGCTGGATTATAGGATCACAGGAATTACTGGAGTACATAAACTAGCCAGGTTTTTTTTATGAAAAACCGGTATGGGTGGCTGTGCTGAGTACCAAAGGTGCGAAAAGCCAAAAATGAGAGAGTGGGGAATTTTGTTTATTATTATTTATAAATTCGCATAACACAAAATTAACTTTAACTTAAAATATTTTCGTTTTGTATGGTCTTAATTTTCGGAAGTATTTAGGCAAAGGGCAAAAACCTCTTGTTGTATTTATTAAACACAATCTTACTCGTGATAAAAACCGAAATATGAAATGTAGTGTTGTAGTGCTAAGTTTTTTCCTTTCGGCAACTACAAATACATTTGTAGGTAATTTCTTGGATATAGCTTCTTGTATAGAACTGAGCAAAATAGGTATAAAATAATATAATTAATTGCAACACCATATGATAAGGATGCGGCAATGAGACTATTAAACTAATTGAAAATGTTCAGTAATGTTATTCGCGGTAGAGGACAAAGATGACTAACTAAAAGTGTTTGCATAGGTGCACTATGTTAACAATGCTACTGTAAACTGCACTGCACACAAGCCGCTAACCTTTACTTTGAAATGTACACTTTAGACCAAGATAAGACCCACTGTGCACTCGGATTGTGCGCGGTCAGTATAACTGAAGCAACTGAAATCTCGACAACTAAGCATTCGAGCTCTGTAAGTAGCACGCTTGTAAGATGAATCAAATTAAATATACTCCCCGCCCAGTTCTTGCACCACTTTCTTCCCTTTCTGAGTCGGACAAGTGTATTTCGTCACGAATGCGAGCTGTTCCTTGGTTCGGAATCCATGTAAAACTTTAGGTCCCCTTCTGCTACTTGGTAGGGTTAAGCCCGCCCAAGTTGGTACCATCTCGCATCGGATTAAAATAAGGTCGAAACGTCAATTGAAAATTGTCCTGTCTAGTTCACTGTAGCCGTTCTCGTAAGGGAAGGTCCTAACACGTAATTTTAATCCTATGTAAATGCGGTATGTTACGCTAATATCATGACAGTGGATATGGTATTAGCCATCCATGTCCTGTAATTAAAAAAAACAGGCCAAGTGCGAGTCGGACTCGCACACGAAGGGTTCCGTACCATCGTACAAGATTCAAAACCGAAAAACCAGGTTTTTTGTATGGGCCTCCCCTTAAATTTGTTATTATTTTTTTATTTTACCTATTTGTTGTTATAGCGGCAAAATAAATACACAAAATTTCAGCTGCCTACCTATTACGATTGATGAGATACAGCCCTGTGACAGACGGACGGACGGACGGACGAACAGCGGAGGCTTAGTAATAGGTTCAGTTTTCACCCTTTGGGTACGGAACCCTAAAAATATCTTAAAAAATATTTACCAACCCAAATACTATACAAATGTTAAGCGAACGACCATAATCCGACGGGTTTGGCGCTTTTCCGGATTCGTCAAGGCTTCATGCCATCCCGAGCGAACTGACAACGCCATCGCGCCGCGCCCGCCTCCGCCGCGTCGCCATGTTTGAATAATGGCCGAGTTTTGACACATGTCGAGACCCTCTGTTCCGTGACGCCAATATGTCCGTCAATAATTTACGGGTGTCGTAACTCATCCCACGCGAAAGTCCGAAGGCTGTCAGAAACCTTCGATTAAATGTTTATTATACAGGCTCTCTTTGACAATGTTTTTGTGAAAGGATAAGCTTTATGTCCGATGGAAGATGGAAATCGAATAATGCACCATCAATTTCCATTTTAACATCGTGTTGTTCACACCGTCGACAATGTTAAGGCGTCATAGGACCCTAAAAGACCGTAACCGATACGCTATCGTTTTATATTTTTAGTTTCTATAATAAGCACTTTTATACAAACGTCATGATCGAAAAACCTTGGCATGGAACTATTTTACGATTTAGATTAATATGAGTTGGTCCTTGCCATTAAAAAAAATAAAATTCAACTGGTTTGAAAAACTTTGAAACGCTCTCCCACAACATTAGCTGGAAGGGTATATTATTTGAATTATTTTATATTGATTAATCAATATTCTAGTGTCGCGCTTAGAAACATTTTTTATGTTGGCTTTACATTCAACACAATTATTGAAAGCATTAGCAATTCTGGGGAAATTGGCACTTTGTTTTAATTAATAATAATTAATGTAGAGCCAAGATGAAAAATATTTCCAAGCGCAACACTAGATAATTGATCAATGAATGCATTAGAATTTAAAAATAATATCCTTACTGCTAATGTTGAGGGAGTTAACGCGCTTCAAAGTTTTTCTAATCAATTTAATCCTTGAATTTTAATGGCAAGGCCCAACTTTTATTATTCTAAATTATAAAATGGTTTAATGTCAATTTTTTCCAAAAACCACGTCTGCATGAAAGTGATTATTATGGAAAGTAAAAATATAAAAACTGGCCAAGTGCGAGTCGGACTCGCACACGAAGGGTTCCGTACCATCGTACAAGATTTACGACAGGTCTAAAAATCAGGTTTTTTGTATACCGAAAATAATAAATTTAAACATTCACATATGATATGATAAGTCTGTAATAAATAAAAAGTGGCATAAGATTAGTCCAGTCTGAGAGACCTAATACAATTTTACCAAACCATCCAAATTGTACGGATTTTTTTTGGAAAATTTAAAACTTCTAAAACTCACGAACTGGAAAACATATTTTTCAAGACAAATATTAAAACACTGTGTCATTAACTTAAAAGATATGTTAACCAACTTTTCATGAACTGTCCAGTAATCCTTCACGAATCATTGTGTCATAGTCCGAATTGGCTTCGTACGAACAAAATGAATTCGACCCTTACTTCCAGTCGTTGCATTATTGACGGACAGTTGCGATCGATGGTGGTGAATAGGGAGGGACGTTCTTGGTACGGTAGCGACGTAAGCGGGGTAAATGCACGTCCGACGATTACGTCTCCCGACGTGCGCGTCCACACGTGACCCTAATAACAGTCCGTTGAGTTACAATCAATATTGGTCGCCACGTACTGTGGTTACGATGAGACGACGTGGATTATGTTCTTTGTTTCGATTCCTATGTTACTTTGTTGGTTACTGTGTGGTAGGTTAGTCCCGCCCGGGTTTGTATCGTCGCACTGAATGAACGATGGTCGAAATGGCAATAGAAATTGTCCTCGTTTTCAACCCAGTTCAATTTAGCCATGCGGTATAACGAAGGTCCGGCAATGGCACCTAATTTCCATGTGCTTCGTTGGATTCCTATCATAACAGTAGGCGTGGAATTTATTAGCCACCCGTGTGCAGTTACATAAATGTCTTACTACTCCAATCGGGACTTTTGGATGAATATCAGGGTTGATTTTAATCGAAGTGAAAAGTAGCGAGCTTATTTCCTTTTCTCGAGTTTGACAAAATTTAATTCAAAATGTATTCAATAGTTTGGCCATGAAAAAAGTGACTTTCGTTTGGATTATCACTGGTTCTCGTAGTCTATTACCGTTCACGATGTGATGCAGCGCACTGAGATAGTCACACAAACACAACGGCAGACCCGTGTTTCCTGAACCAAGTGCCTAAGTGCTGAAACTAGTGACAATTTACCCGACTGCAAGTAATTAGGGAACGATTGCAAGGAAATTTCCGATTGTCCGTTACAAATCGATGCCACACACAACTCAAAGGCGGAGATTCAAAGACATTTCTTGCTTGAGACCGACTGTCAAAATGTAAAAAAACTATTATTTACAATTTGGCAGTGAACATCGTCTCAAGACCCAAGAACTGTCTTTGAATATCAGCAGTAGACCACCCCTTCGAAGTCTACCTGCCCACTTAAATAACATTACATACGTAAGATTTCAACACAATCCGTTAAACTCTAATTTCTCCTTAACAAGAGGATTCTAAGAAGATTATTGCATTGAAGCATGCTTGGTTGGTTATGAAAAAGAAAGCGAATGGAGTTGCGTGTCTAAGGTCCGAGTGCTCGAAAGAACAAAAAATAAAAATCAACGTCAAAGTATGATCAAACACGTCACTTTGTGTGGATAGTATGAAAGGAACTCTATGCGGTTCTCTAAAAGTGATGTGTTTGAACATTGATTAACTCAGCTGTTTCTTCGTGCAACCGGGGCTAAGTGTTTCAAGCTGTCTTTGCGTCATTTTATGTACTGCCGAATACCATTACCGGCCGTTTTATTCACTACACGTGCTGTGAGAAGTGCGGTGGGAAGTTTCGAGCAGACGTTTCAATGATAGCTTCTTGCATCTAGCCAACCTTACTTTGAGGCACGATGCTAATCATCATTAGGAGGTTTTTGTGAACATACTTTTTGTGGTAGTCACGTCCTCAGTTATTTCAAGTTCGCGTGCAAATTAGTATAATGCTGTGTGATACATTCGAGGTCGCCTAACCAGAAATAGGTGTGATGGTTGGTTTGGTTTGGCAAGGATACGAAGGTGGGAGGAAGTTTGGGCGTGAAATACACCCGGGAGCGGAAATGTACTCATAGTACATACCTACATGTGACGTCAACTCCTGTTTCGAGCGTAGGCGTTTGAGAGCGTGATGCAGTTGTACAATTTTGTGTGTTTCCGGGGTATCTCATGCATGACGCTTACGCTCGCAAGTGAAGTTATCGACTTACCGGACTTAGGGCCGAGTGCACGAAAGCACAACAAATCAAAATCAACGTCAACGAATGATTAAACACGTCACTTTGTATGGACAGTATGGAAGCAACTCCGTGCGGTTCACTAAAAGTGACGTGTGAGAAGCGGAAGAGATGGCCGAGTTAATCAATGTTCAACATTGATTAACTCGGCCATCTCTTCCTGCAATCTGGGCTTAGTTTAGCTTCAGAGCGTCAAAAGCTCAACATTAAACCCTTCATATCTTCGAAAATACAGAACTTTTGTGAATAATTAAATTTATTTGTTTTTTCTGATGTGGTGCTTAGGCCCGATTGCCGGAAGAGAGGTCGAAGATATTAAATGTTTAAACACATCACTTTTAATTAACGGCTATTTAATTATACGTTAAATACGTTGATTTTACGTTGATGTCCTTTCGTACACTGGGTCCTTAATGTATATTTAAATCTGCGCCAAAACATCATTAACGCACTACATATTCCAAAATTCACTAGTAAATACATACTTGATTTTGACAAAGCCTACGAGAATCACTCGGTTGTTGCTCTCAGCTTCATTTAATCCATCTTCTCTATTGTATTACTATACTTCAGAAGGCTGTGTTGAGCAATCCCAACCCTTGTTACGCCGTGCTTCGTGTCGTCACACGTGCGCGAGTATACCGTCATTGTACGTATACACCGCAAGTTGTAAAACAGTAGTTAGCCCAATCGCTGACAAACAGAAGTGCGCTAACATAATGCTATCTAATTGAGTGTCCGGGCGGGGGAGGCAGGCAGGGGAGATGCAGGGTGTAGTTAATGTTTCCGCCAGATAGCGCCACACAAAAGGCACTCGCTTACTTAGGTAAGGTTATTACTTCTGCATGGATGTGGCAGATGCGAAATTTCATTATGTCTCTCAATAACGTGCCGATAGCAGGGCACAGCTCCGTCTGCACGAGTGCGTGTGCCTCCTGAGAAAGTATTTTCTGTTCTGTTCTCTTTCCCCTTAGTGCCTTTTCCGACTGCTCGATATATATAATAATGTTAATGTTACCATTTAGCTCCCTCCAGGGTAACAGATTTTAACAGGCCTGTAAGGTCGCTTTGTCAGAGTCTAGAATTATAATTCCTTAATAAGGGAAAACTGTTTCGGCGACGCAGCCGTTACGTTTCCATAGAGATGGACAAATAAACTTGAAGATGTTTGTAATTACGGAGCTAACGTGACGCCAATTTTTCGCAGTTTTTGGCCAAGGTCATGTTGAACGGTAATTCGTGTGGTAATAAAATCCTTAGTGACGGATGATCTCTTTATGGTTGTTGGAAATTTCTGAATTGACAATGAAAAATTGTCAGTTTATAATATTGTCGGTCCACCTAATTCCTTCAGGAATGTGGTGTGTTGAGCTAATATCATGACGGTGGGTGGGGTACTAGCCATCCATGTCCAGTCACATACAAACATCGTTAGCAAGCGACCTCTCGTATAAATGTCCCAGTAATACCTAAGAGTGAATTGTAGTTATTACAGGGAAGGCGCGTGCTCCGTGGTAACAGAGGAGACGGAAGAACCACCAGGGGGCGCGGGCTTCGCATCTGTCATGGCGGATTTCTCTCGCAACACCTGCGGGTTTCGCTTCATTATTGTTTATTGTCTACAATTACCTGTTCGTCTCATTCAGAATGCGACTAATGAACATTCTATTCTTTACTAACACAGTCACGTCTTCGTCTTCTTTGAATTGCTTTAAAAATCTTGCAACCTTCTGTTAATGAACAACATCCGTTTTCGTAGGTATATAAACTCGTTCATTGAAAACACGATAAGTTTCCCGGCTTGGGCGAGGCGAGGAATCAATCACGCGGTGATTACTTATCAAATTTATCTTTAATTTATATTAATGGCAGTATAATGGCGCTGCGTCGTCGTCGTCTCGCCTCTCGTGATGGATATAGTTATTATCTGCCTACACAATGTGGAGTTTCTCAACTCGGGGCCTCAGATGCGTGATTAATGGAGGCAGCGTCCGTCGATAGCCCGCGCTACGCGACCACGTTGCTATGAGCCGAGGACATCTCCACAGCCATCATTACTCGCCGACTCCCTAACTCTACCGCAACGCCTCCCTAACTCTGCAACGCCTCCCTAACTCTACGACGCCTCCCTAACCTGTATCCGGCGCTTGCCTAATTATAACCAGCGTCTCTTTTACTTTACCTGCTGCCTCTCTAACTCTACCCTGCGTCGCCTTAAATCAACCCGGTATGCCTGCCTATGTTTACACAGCGACTCTCTTACTATACCAGCGATCGCCGCATTAGCTCAACCCGGGGCCGCCCTAACTCTACCCGACATGCCTGTCTAATAGTACACAGCGACTGTCTTTCTTTACCCGCCGCCTCCGTAGTTCAACCCGGTGCCACCCTAATTCTACCTGATAGGTTTGCCTAACTATGCCCAGCAACTGTGTTTGTTTACCCTGTGCCTCCCTAATTCTACCCGGCGGCGCGGGGCCGCCCTAAATCTACACGGTATGGCTGTCTATTTTTACCCAGCGACTTTTACTTTACCGGCCGCCACCTCCCAGCTCTACCCGAGGTCGCCCTAACTCTACCCGATACGCCTGTCTAATCATACCCAGTGTGTGTATAAATCGGGCCGTAAAAACAACAAAGTCAACATTCGATTAAACAAGTCACTTTTTATGAGCAGTATGAAAGGGAGCTGAGACAACTCAATGCGGCTCACTAAAAGTGACGTTTTTAGGGTTCCGTACCCAAAGGGTGAAAACGGAACCCTATTACTAAGCCTCCGCTGTCCGTCCGTCCGTCCGTCCGTCTGTCACAGGGCTGTATCTCATGAACCGTAATAGGTAGGCAGCTGAAATTTTCACAGAGTGTGTATTATTTTTGCCGCTATAACAACAAATAGGTAACATTTAAGAATAATAAGAATTAAAGGGGGCCTCCACACAAAAAACATGATTTTTTTGTGTTAAATCTTGTTCGATGTTACGGAACCCTTCGTGTGCGAGCCCGACTCGTACTTGGCCGGTTTTTGAACATTGATTAACCCAACCGTCTCTTTCTGCAATCGGGCCTTAGTCTACGTCTAGTCTTACTCTAACCGGCGGAGTCACCTCAACTCTACGAGGATCCCACGAATGTGGTGAGAACAGAATGTGAGGAGTGAATTATATTTTGTTAATAGTAAACATGGCTCAAACAACCTCATTTTTTATCTGACAGTTAAGATGAACATTTAAAAAAACTTTTGAATTAAAAATTACACGTGTCATGCAAACAAAGAGTTAACAATCAGAGGCCAAGTCAACACGACACAGTAACACCCTATTTTATTCAGGGAAGATAAGATTTGTTCCAGATTGTATGCTTAGATGAATGATCGAATCATTACGCAATTGTAGCGCTGCGTATTGAGTTGTCTTACATCAGCGTGGAGTGGGCGCTGACTTTTCACTGATGTCTGCAAATCAATTTGTTCAATTGGAATATCACTATTCCATACTGATATCATAAATGGGTGTTTGTTGGTTTTCTCGTTGTTTGTTCCCCTTTTCCGAGTCGCTTTTTATGTTGCTCGGATCGACATTTTGCTTTAATAGATAGAGATATTTCATGGGCCGAGGAGTGACGGAGCTACTGTTTACATAAAATAAATATTCAATTTTGTCCAAATCTTGAGCGGCTCGTAGCGCAGGGGCGCGGAGATTGACCTTCCACGCCAGTGGTCATGGATGCAAATCCCCGCCCCGTTCATGCATTATTTTCTCTCTCTTTCCGAGTTGGATAAGTGCATTTCGTTACGAATGTGTTCTGCTCCATGGTTCGGAATCCATGTGTCCCTTTCTCTTTCTAGGCAGTATGGCTAAGTCCGCCCGGGTTGGTACCATTGCATTGGACGAAAAGACGGCAATGAAACATTTGTCGTGTTTTCAATTCAGTTCTATGCAGCCGTTCTCATATAGGCAAGGACCTTTTACCTAATTCCTTCAGGAATGCGGTGTGTTGGGCTAATATGTCGGTGGGTGTGGTATTACATGTCATATCCAGTTACATAAATAAATGTTAAAAGGTCAGTTTGGTTTTTTCTTATGTAACTTTAGGTGCCATGCCAGTACCTTCCTTATATTATTGCTCGGCTACGTGGAACTAAATGGAAAACACGGAAATTTTAATTAGCGCTTCGACCATCGTTCATTTAATGCGATGGTACCAACCCGGGCGGGATTAACCCTACCTACCACCTAGTAAGTAAGGAAAGGGACCTACAGTTTTACGCGGAATCCGAATTACTTATTCTGTGCCACGGCTAGCCTCAACGGTTTAAAATGGTCACCCATTCAGAACCTAACCGCGCTCAGAGGTGCTTCCCCAGCTTATCAAAGGCGTCGCACACTAATGACACTACTACACGAGGTATGTATAAGAAATATACCAATACATATTAACCTTTTAAAGGTGTGTGTCCATAATAACTGCGATGGAAGTAAATATTAAAGTACTGGAAAATAGGATCAGTTCGACATCAGTGCGTTCCGAAGAGAGACGGGGTTCAGAACAGCGATCGAGAGCCCTTGTCTTCGATTGAAAACACGGCCGTTATTCAAAATGATGATATGCGTTGTTGCCGGGCGCGGAGTGCCCCGTTCACAAAGGGCAGCCATGATAGGCGGATATTTTGCATGGGTGGAGATTACACGCTTGTTACACTCCGTTATATGGTTCCCAATCCGATGGAACATTTAATAGATTTGGACAGAGAGATGCACGTAGGACAAAGAGTCGTCTGTTGTATTATTTATGCATTGTCATTGGATAAACAAATAAAAAAAAAAAGTTTAATCGGAAGCAATGTTTCTGTTTCCTATGTAAACATGTATACACGTATACGTATGTAACTGATTTTATTGGAAAATTTTCTTCCTCGACACTTTTGCTATCAAAAAGACTGTGACACCGACACTTTTTACCTTGAAATTAAAAAAAAATTAAATTTTGTAAAACTGAGATCTATGGCTAGGCTCTGACTAACCTCTCGCATTTTTTTTTGACCGTGTCGACCAAATCTCCCACTGGTTTCAAAATATTACCAAGTAATTATTGATTTAATATTTTTGATTAATGTGAAATAAAAAATATTAGTATTTTCAACGCAAAGCGCATCATATGACATCATACGCCAAGCCCTCAACTAAGAGACGCCAAGCCCTCAACTAAGAGGCGCCCATGGGCTTTCGATCTTTTACGGTGGCTGCTTCTTCACACCATGTATGAAAGACTCCAGGTTGTACTATTAGACTAGGAGGTCGCGACAAAAATGGTAACGAGAACGTAAATGGCTGAACTGGGTTCACACGATAAAGACCAACCCGCTGAAGCTAAATGTGTCAGTCTGCTTGTGCCAAGTGGTTGCGTTACCTAGATAAGGCGCCTGATAAAGCAGTTATGGTGACAAAAAATATATACTGAGATATTAAGGGTATTAAATAAAATGTTCAGGTACACTTTGAGTAATTAGTATTTACTGCAATACTGTACACTCGATATATGGCTGCGATATAGGTATGTATAGGCGTGGTACGGTGTTATCGGCGCAGCGATGCGCAAGCGACTGCCACGGCGGCGGCGGCTGCGGCAGGGCGGCGGCGACGCCCTTCGGCGAGGTTAGGGGATGTTAAGTGGTCTCACACACACACACTTTAACACTCCCACTTCTGAGATATTACAGGTATAACTTGCAGATACACTTTGATTAGGATTTACTGCGAATCATGTACACTCGTTATCAATTGTTATACATGTAGGTATGTTAGGCGTGGTACGGTGTGTCAACGGCTCAGCGGTGCGCGAGCGACTGCAGCGGCGGGGGGCTATAATAAGGTAAATGGCTGCAAATAACGAATCATGAAAGTATCAGTACATACTTGCTTAGCAATAGGAAAACTGAACAAAACTTTGGTTGCATTTCGTAGTTATAGGCGATTTAGGTTACAGATATAACTTTAGGTATATTTAAGTATTTAATTAACAAATCGACTGGTTATTGTTATATAATTAATAGGTATCAATGTTTTTAGACAATCAGTATATTCATCTGCAGGTACATAACAACATATATTTTATATAGCCAATCTAGATAACGCAACCACTCGGCACAGGCAGACCGACATATTAGCATCAGGTTGGTCAGGAGGGTTGGTCTCTAATATGTGAACCCAGATTCAGCCATTTACCTTATAGTGACCAAAAATGTCGTGACCTCCCGGAATATATGGGGAAATTACCTCGGAAAGGAGTGTATTCCACAATTGACCAACCCTACAGTCAAAGGACCTAAATGATCGGTTAGTTCTTATTGTCGCATAGAAGGCACCTAATCATAAGGTGCTTTACCTTAGGGTGGAGTTGGAAACGTTAATTTTTAGTGTTCCGTACCCAAAGGGGTAAAACGGAACCCTAATACTAAGCCTCCGCTGTCCGTCCGTCCGTCCGTCCGTCTCTCACAGGGCTGTTTCTCATGAACCGTAATAGGTAGGCAGCTGAAACTTTCACAGAGTGTATATTTGTTTTGCCGCTATAAAAAAAAAAATTAGGTATAATTTAGAAATAATAAAAGTTAAAGGTTTTTTGTGTTAAATCTTGTACGATGGTACGGAACCCTGTGTGCGAACCCGACTCGTACTGGTTTTTGTATTTAAAACCGGCCAAGTGCGAGTCGGACTCGCACATAAAGGGTTCCGTACCATCGTAAAAAAATGTATACAAAAAAATCAGGTTTTTTGTATGGGGACCCCCTTTAATTTTCCCCTTTATTTCTTAATCTTACCTATTTGTTGTTATAGCGGCAAAATAAATACACACTCTGTGAAAATTTCAGCTGTCTATCTGTTACGGTTACTGAGATACAGCCCTGTGACAGACGGACAGACAAACGGACGGACGGACGGACGGACGGACGGACAGCGGAGGCTTAGTAATAGGATTCCGTTTTCACCCTTTGAGTACGGAACCCTAAAAACATGGAGAACAATGAAATCCACGTCCGAACACCGCACAGTGGATGTAACATTCGTAAAAGGGAATAAAGGAGTGACTTTGTTATCCGCGAATGGAATACTATTTTTAGGGGTTTTTCCTGCTAGAGGCTTCCTCTCTAAAATAAATCTCCAATCCCCGGGGAAGGCTTAACACCTACAATCCGTCTCATCTATTTCATACTCCACTGACTTTTCTTTTCCGGTTCTTTTTCGGGATTCCGGAAAAGCGAAAGTGTACGTTAGTGGAACATTCTTTCTATTCGGGCAATATCGTTTGGTTAAGTATATGAATGTTGTTAGTAGAATTAATTTGTCAGTCGGATGTTTGAGCATTCTTGAGTCAGTGCCAAGACATTAATTTGAAACGAATCACTTTACATTTGAAATTGTATAAGACACTGATCGATTTTTTTATTATTTTGAGATTTGTATACATTTCAATGTAATTCCTCATCATACAACATTTTAATGTGTGTAATTGTATTAAATTGATATATGTTATTAATATCTATATTTGGTGTTAAGGTGGCCCAACCCGGCGGGCCTAACTCATTCGCGGGCACGGTACAAAACCGTGCTGTTGCGCTCTGGAACCTTGTCTGTTTCAAAGAATAAGACAGGCTCCGTGATGAGGAAGATGCAACATCTCCACAAAAAAGACAATGTGCATAGTGTATGATTTGGTAAGATTTACGAAAATTTTAATTTCAAAACGACTTATAGCTAAAAGTAAACCACGACCGCTGTAGTAAAAAATCTAACAAAAACCAAATACATCATAAATCTTGATTAAATAAGCTATGTCTGATGACTAATCTTTTTACGATGTTCTCACTTTATCGTTGCGTTATCCACCTCCAAAGTTATTGTATAAAATGCGCGAAAAAATCGAACTTTCGGACCTTATAACTTCGAAACCAAACACAATTTTACAATGCCAATGGTCATCAGACATCTAGTTCGATCAAATAAAGCTATTTTGAGCACAATTTTGGATCTCTGACAAGAAATATGGGCGTGATCTTCTTTCCCCTTTTGTATGGGATGATGAGCGGGTTGGGCCACCTTAACTGAAGATTTTGCAGGTTTAAATATATCAAAGTTTATTAATATACTAGCTGCGGTACCTGGCTCCGCTCGGGACTAGATATAAAACAAAATTTAATTTTAATCGGATGGGTGATTTCAGAAATTAGCGCGTACGAACATAGTGGCACGTGATTTTTTTAAATAAATTAAGATTGCAAATTAATGAAAAGAATATTTGAAACAATGATTTAGTATTAAAGAAGATACTGGTATTTTAACACTGGCGGAAGCTCAGAATTGAAATATAGTTTTTACCTTTCAGTAAAACTAAGCAGAATAGGTATTCTAGGCAGCGACGTATTTACCCAAATGGCAGGTGGGGCACGAGCCCCTGATAGCTTGATGGCCCCGAGCCACCCCTAGCTGTAGCCGAGCGAGGACCCCTGGCCGCAAGAATAAGAGATAAAATAATATAAGTCTCTATAAATATATCGTTGGAAAAGTCACGGCAGTGGCTGCTGTTTCAATCTGTATTGGCAGAAAATTGCGTAATGTTACTAGCAGAAACGAATATTCTTTCTTTTTTATAATTGGGGTGATTGCACGGATATCTGTATAGCATCCACAAAAACATTATATGTTAACATGTTTATAAATAAAATTTATTTTTATTCGAATTTAATTAAGTAATGATACAGAAAAGTAAGTTGGACATTAGAATGCAATGTCCAACTTAAAAATGAATTTGTAATTGTGTTTTATTTTCTTTTGTTAAGATTTACCCTTTTACTTACCTGTGTGTCATGCTGCTGGATATGCATATACTTAGCCCCGATTGCACGAAGAGACGGCCGGGTTAATCAATGTTCAAACACGTCACTTTTAGTGAACCGCATAGAATTCGTTCCATACTGTCCATCCAAAGTGACGTGTTTAATCGTACGTTGACGTTGATTGTGATTTTTTGTCCTTTAGTGCACGCGGCCCTTAGTCATTTGTATATCCTGTTAACTATTAAATATGTAGATCTATTTGGATACCAAATACAATAAATAAATAAATGCTGATTATAAATCTACCGATATCTGTTTCAACCCTCTGCGAGAAGAACTTTGTCCAGTGCAGAGTGGGTGATCATGAAAATATGTCATAAGTTACAAGTAACAAAGAAGGCCTACCATATGGATAAACAATTAAAATAAATAAAGAAATAAAAAAAATGGGTAAGTTCATTAATTTTCATTTTAATTCATTAAATTTTCTTGACCGCCGCCGACAAAAACTGAATGAATAGTGTCATAAATAGTATAAAAAAATTGTGTAAGTTAGATAGAATTAAATGTGCAATTTTTTTGGCTACATTAAATATACCAGTATGCGTGTACCTACTTCCTGATGTCAACGTTCTATAAATCTCGTAAGAAAATCTGTCATTGACATCCAAATTTCTAATTTTACAAAAAAAATATACTCAGACGGAGAGGCAACAAGTATCTGCGCAAATTTTCGACATTAAAATAATAGTGCCCAAATTCGTGACAAACGACGGGGTCCCTGCGAGGTAACGATCACAAAATTACAACATTACAGCCAGGCAGGCGTAAGTTATATAAAACAGATAGCGAGTTCCCTGCGAGCCGTCCCGGGGGAAATCATCGCTGACATTCCTCCAGAGTTCCGCAACACGGACTGCGCACCACTACACGCACGGTCGGTGCAACGCGCCGAACGCGTCGCGTGTCGCGCGCTGGTGGTCAACATGCGGCCAACTAACACCGCGTAGGTAGTTATGAAAATACGAGAGCGGAGCTGTCAAAATTAGTAGTGGCGATCAATCTAAGGGCCGAGTGCACGAAAGCACAAAAAATCAAAATCAACGTCAACGTATGATTAAACAAGTCACTTTTTATGGACAGTATGGAAGGAACTCCATGCGGTTCATTAAAAGTGACGTGTTTGAACATTAATTAACTCGGCCGACTCTTCGTGCAACCGGGGCTAAGTGTTGCCAGGTGCGGACCGATGACATTGATAACACATATTTATTTATAACTGAAAAATTGTTTAAGTGGGTAGAGGGCAATAATAAACACTCAGACTGAAACTGAGTGGACAGTCTGAGTTCTCACCTAAATTGGCGTTTACGGCAAACCGATCGATTGGCGTTTTCCGTAAAAACGTCAAACTCCATACAAGTTTTTACTAGATATTCCGTGGTTTTACTTCTTCAAGCTGTCAAAGTCAAACTCGGACTTCCGATTTGTATGAAATAGCGGGGTCGGCGTAAACGGGAACGTCGACGTATTTACGGCAACATTGAGTAAGCCGTCAAATCAAACTCGGTCTCGCAAATGTTAGTTCGATTAACGGCCACTGCGCGCGCTCTTCAATTTCTGCACACATTTGAAAACGCCAGTCGATCGGTATGCCGTAAACGCCAATTTAGGTGACAACTGGGACTACAGGCTCTGGAACCAACACCCTAACCGAAAGTAATAGGTAGGCAATACAAATTACATTTAATCTATTAAAAAAATGTTTCAAAGTGACGAAAGTACTACTTACTTATCGTTAGTTTTAGTTTCAGCTACTCTCAGCCTTACCTTACCTACAACGTGAAGTAGGTGCGGGGCTAAATAACAACACACATTTATGTCAATGTTTCCAGTTTTCACCGTCATAATCATTCGTCCAGTTCTTTCGTTTTCTCGTCCAGTGTTGTCCTGTACAATAAAATAATGGATCTGCTGCCTATGATGATGCATTTAAAACAATTACGTTAATCTCAGTTAATTGAACGTACGTTACTGGTTTCAGGTGCTCAATTACAGAAACCTCTGACAGAGACGTCGCTCGGTCGCTGGGGGAAAGGTATTCTGCAAGTCGTTTGTTACCTGTAACAAGATAAAAAATACGTTAATGGGGTTGGATTTTATTTTCATAATTTCCTTTTAACCGAAGTACAATCCAAATAATCTGTTTTGGCATTTGATTGGGCCCTTGCTCACAAACGTTTCGGTGTTATAAAATGTATAGACAGTAATTTGCATGTGAACTCACAGGAAAACTAAGATTTCAAAAATTAAAAATGCATTCATTGCCCAAGGCATAATTTTGCACGGCAAAATAAAATAGCTAAATCGTCATCCAGGCCCTAACGTTTCACTAACCCTAATCGTTGTCACATTGTCATCAAAAATTTTTTGTCACTTGAGAAAACTTCATTCTTTTCTAAAGAGATATTTAATTTTAGATGCTCTATTATAAAATATAGCTAAACGGAGTGTATTTACGTATATCAATTACCTGCACCCTAATTACGAGGTGGTAAATTGTAGTACTCATAGATTTTATTAAGCGTTTTGTACAGTGAAGTGAAATGCTTTATATTCATTTACCTTTTCCTGGTATTTTGTAGTAATTAAAGAATATTTAAATTACCAACTTAATTTGCTACAAATATGCTTGCCATAAGCTTGGAAACATTTGAAATGGGTTTTGCCATTTTCCTTTGCCCTGAAAAGTCGAAATGTACGTAATAATAAACTTTGTACCCGACCCATTACACGCGTATGAGCGTAACGAGGCGCGGCGTAACTCGTAGCGAGGGCGTAGCGGTATAAGTACGGACATCCGCAGTGTTGCCAATTAAATACAAACGAGCGTTTCATTGTTTTCTAGCGCAAGATGAACAATTCCTTTTTAAGGTGACATAGGACCCTAAACGACCGTAACCGATCGTTAAATATGTTTAGATTCCATAATAAGCACTTTTATGCAAACGTGATTATCAGAAAACTTTGGCAGGGAATCATTTTACGATTTAGATTAATAAAAGTTGGTCCTTGCCATTAAAATTCTTACCTTAAAATGGTTTGAAAAACTTTGAAATACGATAACTCCCACAAAATAAGCGGTAACGGTATATTATTCTAATTGTATTATATTGATTAATCAGTTTTCAAGTGTCGCGCTTGGTATTTTTTTTTATTTTGGCTTTGTATTATTTACGATTAATGAAAACGTTAGCAATTCTAAGGGAATTCGTCCTTAATTTTCTCAGAATCGATTATGTTTTAATTAATATTAATTTATAAAATAGTCAAAATTAAAATATTCCTAAGCGCGACACTAGATAATTCATTAGTGAATGAAATTAAATTTAAAAATAATTTCCTCACCGCTTATGTTGTGGGAGTTAACTCGTTTCGAAGTTTTTCAAATTAAATTAAGTCTCGAATTTTATTGGCAAGGCTCAATTTGTATTTGTAAAACATTAGTCAAAAAAATATTAGTAAGTAAATAAATAGTAAGTAAATATTAGTAAGTAATATTAGTAAGTAAGAAAAGTATAAGTAAAAACTAAACTTAATTTATTTGCAGGCCGGGTATGAGACCCGGATGTTAAACCGGCGGGTGTTTGAAAACTTTCATGTGAATAGGGGAGTTCCACGTTCTCCGCCGTCTATCAGAGTTTTGTTTGAAAATGAAAGTCACGATAAGGAAGACACAAAGAGACACCCCATCGTGTACTTTATAGGCGCTCAATCTTCGTAGGCAGTGTCATCAGATACCTATGCCGTAGGAGGGACAGCAAAAACATTGTCATCAACTAACTTAAAGTTTTGAATACAATAGCATTAAATATTTGGTGTTCCTAAATGAACAGTCGCATGGACATGAGACACGTTTTTTTACAGCAGTAAAAATAGTAAATAGTAGTAATAAGGCAGCATTAAGGCTTTGGGGCTACGGATATGCATTGAATGGTCACCATCGCTAATACAATACTGGAACGTAAACTATATAGGCGCCCGACTAGACGGCAATTGCTTCGACGCCCGTGGACATGGATCGCCAATACCACACCCAGGAACGTATAATAAGCCACTTATAAAAACAGCCCAAGACACCACATGGGATCTAGGTGCTAGGACTTCGCTTACGGAAACACGCGAGCATTTCGGAAAAATGCTCATTGTGGTTCGTTTGAGGGCTGCGTAGTTCCCACGGTCATCGATGTTGCACCAACACCGTAATTGTTGTAAAAATGTGGACGGGCGTGCATTCGTTGCCCGTCCAGATGGGTGTGTTACCACTTCGCAAAAAGCATGATTTCGGACAACAGACAGTTTAAAGTTGCGTATCGCACAACTTTATCGTTGTGTATGTATAAATTATTTAGCAACATACCTACATATATTGAAATACGTGATAGTATTTTCCTGATTCTTGTTGTGCAGACGTTACTGCTAGGAGTGGTAGAGAACGACATTATGCTCAAGGGGGCATAGTTTGGGTTTGTAAGTATGTATTTATTCTGTACCCATAATTGGGATAATCTTCGTCATTATATGACCCATTCTATTGTATTCGAATGTCGCAATTGAAAACAGATACCTCCTCATAGAAATTATATCTCAAGTACACCGCCGTACAGCACGACTTTCCTGGTGCAGGTTTCATTGTATTAGTTATAAAATATAGTGCAGATATTGAACATTTTAGAAGGGTATGGGAAGGAAGGGAGGAGGGATGCCATATATTGTATACAACATAATTAAAATGTAGGTTTTACTGCACGCTTACATTTCTTTAATTTTTTTTCTCTATATTTTTGATAATGTTATATTTATTTTAACAGCTATAACAATATAGATATATTTGTATTTTGTTTGATAAAGAAATTCCTTCTCAGTTCTTCTTCGTCCATGGTAATCCAACCGTCTTTAAAAAAAGACATATCCTAGAGTCTGTGTCTACCTAATCGAGGAAAATAAATGAATAAAACAATTGAGCGAACGGTGTTCGAAGCGGCAATAAAAATTGTCCGTCTTTTCCATTCAGTTCAATGTAGCTGAGCAATAGAAGGAAAGTCCTTGCATGGCACAGTTATCAAGTGGTATGTGGGCTAAAATCATCACGGCATACGTATACAAACGCAGGATGAAAATGATTTGTAAATCACTTTGTCTATTGACTAGCTTTTTTAAATGTAACATCGGTCATTTAATATGTCTGCGTTTTTATGAAAATCAAGAAAAAGTGTACCATCGTGGTTTTAAAATTATTTATTTACAAAATAAGCGTTAGTTTCGCTTACCTTTTAATAAATACCCTAATCTAATTTCGTCTCTACATAATTTGCAAAGATAACCAGAAAAATCCGACTAACCAGGACGAACTAGCGTTTAAAGGTTAAATCCGGAGAACCGACGTATGCATGATGGGGACGCATCATAAAGTCCAAAATGCACAAGGTCCAAAACCCATACCGTCCAAAACACTAATGAATACGGAACTTTTTCAATTATGTTAGGTTAGGTTAGGGGGTTCCCAGGTTAGGTTAGATTATAATATTTGCATTTATAAATATATGCAAAAATACATACTTATGGATGTTCTGGGTTTTGGACCTTATGCTTTTTGGACTTTATGAAGCCTGCATGATCACATGTTGAGTGTATTAACAGGTAGGGTCAGAAACTGGCGTTCTCACAGAAATTCGGTAACCATAGGGAAACCAATACCACCGCCAATACTATCATGCACTGACAAAACACATAAGGTACCCAAAGAAAATACTGTCCATAGTTCAATGTCGAATAGCTGCCCGACGAGCTTTCTTCGACGTCGTTAGACAATAGTAGGAGGAGAGGCTGCAAGCTACAAGTACTTAACAAATTCCGTTGCCATCATCTCGTCGTGACGTTGGAATTTCTACGCATGCATTTGTACTCACGTCCTGGGTGAATGTGGTGTGTGATCAACACCAATTCTCAGATGATTCGCAAGCCATTTGAACGTTTGGTAACAAATGTTATCCCGTAATTTTCACAGCTCCGACTTTATGTTTGTTTTGGGGCGTAATTAAAGTAAGTTTTTAGGTTTTATGTGGCATTTACAACTATGAGATATCTACACGAGATGCACCGCACGTAGCACTGTTAGTTATTCTGTGATTCCTTAGTTTGATTTCGACGTCACTCATCTAGCTCTCTCGTTTCGACATTCTAGAATACATATGTACATGTATAGGTTTTGTATGATATTAGTAAAATAATATCCTAATTTATAAATATATCAGAAATATCCTAATTAGCAAAATATGTATGGTATTAATTGATAACAATTTAACTCAATAGTCAGAATACTCTGAGGTTGAGCCCTTAAGGTCGGCCCGTAAGCACCTGAAAATTTCGCCTCCCATACAAACGTAGTTTACTAATGATTTGAAAACCACTGTTCCAACTTACTTGATATTCGGTATCAAATATTAGGCTACAAATATCTGTGTCTGCATGCCTTTGTTTTTTCGGTTAATGTATTCTGGGTCAAACCACAGAGAAAACAAAATTCGTATGAAGATTTTCTTTTTGCATTCATTTCATTCGGTATGGATTTTTCAAAAAAACAAAAGCATGCAGACACAGATATTTGTTACCTGATATTAGATATCAATTTAATTCGAATAGCGGTTTCCAAATGATTAGTAAACTACGTTTGTATGGGGAGCATAGCTTACGGGCCGTTCTTAAAAGCCTAGTCGCGCAATATTTGGAAGTCAAAACTTGCTTTTATTCAAGAGGTTTATTATATACTAGCTGCGGTACCCGGCTCCGCTCGGGTTAGTGTCGGCTAAATTTTTTCATGGATAAAAAGTGGCCCACATGGCTGGTCCAAAATAGGGTCAAACTGGTCCAGGACAATGTATCCATCTACCAAATTTAATCAAGTTCGTTTGAGCCGAAACAGCATGATTTAATGAGAAACATCCAATAATTCCCATTAAGAGAAAAATAATTTGCCGCCAGAACCTTTCTGCACTTGCACTGATACATTGCATACTTAGTAAGTAAGTAACGTGTAACGTAGGTAAGTTTTACGTGGACTCCAACCCACAGCCAGCCTCAACATCGAAAACGGTAACCCATCCCGAACCTGACTGCCCCCAGAGATGCTAAACGTTGATAAAATACGAATATAAATCGGGTAAGTGGTTCGCAAGTTATAAGAATTTGACACTCACTACTCACCCCTCTGGTTAATAAGCTTTATATTATGTAGCCTATAAGTTTGAGAAGAATCAGACTATACGTACATATAATCCGCATCTAAATCGAGTAATTGGTTCCCAAGTAATAAGTATTTTATACCACTGGTCGCACCTCTGGCGATTTAGCGTGATGCCAAGTATGTAGTCCTAAAGTTGCGGGAAGTACTAAGCCGTACTTCGGTACAATCCGTAAAAGAGGGCGCCGCAGCCACCCCCCCCCCCCCCCACCCTCCAGCCGCCGCCCTCCCGCCGAGCCCCGCGCGGAGCTGTATGAATAAATTCTATTTAGCCTATCCTAATTTTGTTTTTATGTGACTGGACATGGATGGCTAATACCACAAGTTCTGTCATGGTATTAGCCCAACACACCACATGGGAACTAGGTGCCATGCCAGGACCTTCCTTATATTGCACGGCTACATTGAACTGGATGGGAAACTCGGACAATTTTCATTGCCGCTTCGACCATCGTTCATCGCGGATAGTTAAATGTATGTGTACTAAGTTTCATCTAATTCGGATGATCGGTTAAAGAGTTATGGAGGAACATACATACATACATACATACATACATACAGAACTGATTTCTAAAAATCGTCCATTTAGTTTTAGTATAAAACATAAAGTCTACAAACGAAGTATCTTAGAAAACAAAGCAACTTACTCCATGAACACCCCTTACAGATTTATTATTAGTATAGAAGATATAGATATCAACGTACCTTTAAAATACCAATCATTGCTGAAATTGTTCAAAGGCCCGCTTTATGTCCGAATTATAACTTAGAAACCAAACACTGTTTTGCAATGCCAATGGTCATCAGACATCTAGTTCGATCAAATAAAACTGTTTATGGGGAATTGAGCGGGGCCCACCTTAAAAATCGCACGTCGCGTCGCGTCCCAGTATGAAGTGACCCTCAAAGCACAGAATACAATAATTGTATCTTATAGTTTTATCGAGGAGCGCGACACGCGACTGGTGGCATTGACGGCACGGAATGAGTGCGGCGGCGCGGGGCGAGCGTGCGGCCCGCATTCGTTTCGCCGGAGGAAATGCGACTCGGTGGCGGTTGCGGTTGCTGCAACAACACTTAAGGTGGCCCAACCCGGCGGCCTCAACTCATTTGCGGGCACGGTACAAAACCGTGCTGTTGCGCTCTGGGACCTTCTCTGTTTCTAAGAATAAGACAGGCTCCGTGATGAGAAAGATGCAAACTGTCCACAAAAAAGACAATGTGCATAGTGTATGATTTGGTAAGATTTACGAAAATATTAATTTCAAAACGACTTATAGCTAAAAGTAAACCACGACCGCTGTAGTCAAAAATCTAACATAAACCAAATAGATTATACATTTTGATTAAATAAGCGATGTCTGATGACTAATCTTTTAAAGATGTTCTTACTTTATCATTGCGTAATCCACCTCCATAGTTATTGTATAAAACGCGCGAAAAATCCAAACTTTCGGACGTTACAACTTGGAAACCAAACACAATTTTACAATGCCAACGGTCATCAGACATCTAGTTCAAACAAATAAAGCTATTTTGAGCAAAATTTTTGATCTCTGACAAGAAATATAGGCGTGATCTTCTTTCCCCTTTTGTATGGGGAGATGAGCGGGATGGGCCGCCTATTTCGCCACGACCGAGACGCGAGCACGACGCGACAGTTGTCCAACCGGTGCGACGAACCATTGTGCGGCGGATTTATAGGGTGACATCGCTAGGACCCAATCGTGGCTTCCAATGAATTTAACATCGATACGTGAGGTTGACTTCGTTGGCATTGCGACGATTTTCAATGACCACTCGATGGCGGATCTATCGTTGGTTGAGAAAACATACAAATTGGTGAACAACCTAAACAGCTTTCAGTGTGCAGGAACGATTAAGCTTTATAACTGTACTGATGTAAAGGGTTTTATTTGATGATTAATATTTGATAGTAGGTTCGATAAATATGATTAACCTGTAATAATGGGCATCTAAATATACCCGCATTTCTCTGGTATTCCATTGGCACCCGCATTAATGGGCAGATTTAAACACAGACCAAAGAGAAACAAAGCATACCAAATAAGGAAATATGAATACATGCATATCTAAAAAGTCCAGTAAATGTTTAAACGCATGTTTGGCCAAAGATTAACACGTCTACGCGCTTCGAACACTATTTAAATGTAAAATTGGTTTCAAGTTGGTCTTTAACATTTTCATCTGTGATATCACTCCATTATAACTTACACCAGTTAATTTGCTCTCGCAGCAACAAAGTACAAATAGCATTCGGGTGAGAGTCTACAACATAATCTCGCCATCATAAACGACAATAACCGTTGTCCAGAACGCAATAGTCGGCCATTACCTCCTCCGCGCTGCCTCGAGTGGCTCTAACGACGCCCTGAACGTCATTACCTATTATTTGTATTATTTATCCACCGAGTTATCCACCGGTTTTATTAGTAACAAGAGGGGTTTTATTCCAGACCCACTCCCCCCCCCCCCCGGGCCTCAGCCGCCGCTGCTTTCTCGAGATAATGGTTGGAATCGATCGCTCACATCGCATTGAAGGGTCTAGATGCGGCGCTGAACAGCATAATTAGGTACTTATGTATCTCTTACAAACTTTTCCAACATCAATAATATCTGGCTGCCGAGAACAGAATATTCTTTTGCAGAGTTTCCAGCTAAATAGATCTCGTTCAGCTTATAATTAAATAGCTGAGGTTACCGGTACCGCTCGGGTCAAATTCGTATATTGCGGACGCTCATACAACAGCACACACAAAATTCATCTTGATGATTAATGGTTTGATGAATTTTCATACACACTTTGCCACACCCTTTCACCTCATCACTAAAAGTGACGTGTTTGAACATTGATCAACTCAGCCCTCTCTCTTCGTGCAACCGGGGCTTAGTCCAGCGGTTTAGACTGTGCGTTGACTTTACAGTTCAGTCGGTAACGGTACTATTTCATAATTACGTATAGATAAGCCACACAGAACGACTGGTGATCATTGCTCTCATCTAGCAAATATTTGCACTTATCAAACTCGAAGAGAGCTACGATCATGCACAGCGACATATGTTGAAAGAGATAAAGACATTTACACTGATACGCTTTTATAGTCCTTCCCAATATTACGTTCATCACCATGGACTTTGTGTATAAACGTATACGTTGCTCCATCAACTTCCGATGGAGTATACGCAGCGACCTGCGTCCGGTTTTCGTCCGGCTCTCCGATCAGATAGCGGACATAATTCCTCATAATTACACGAGGCATTATGTCGACAACGATGTCGGAGGCGGCATCACCGAATAGCCCATCAAATTCGAAAATGTTGCGCGTCAAAAGTCTATGCATACTTATTATCGTCATAAACACCACCGTAAAGCCATAATAATGGTTGCAGACAGCAGGGTTATAGCTTCCAGAGTTTGAGCGAGTCACATATAAAGACAATACAAACAAATATCTAGAAGGAAATGGGCACAAGATGTACGTGCTGCGCGAATTTATAGTCTTTATTAGCACAAGAAAATAAGTGGAGCTAACAAATATTTATTACAGGAGCTTCGCAAAATGAAAATTAATGCTTTGCCGAATTCACAAAATATGCTTTTATGTAACGGACATAGATGGCTAAATACCAGCCCCTATTAGCCCAACACACCACATGGGAACTGGGTGACATTTTATTTTTATTTTACATATTTTATTCAAGAAAACAAACAGTCTTAAAACTAACTAATAACATTTTTTTAATGTAGCAAAAACCAGCAAGTTTCCTTTAACAAAGTAATACTTAAATACATAGACAAAGAAGGGGAGAAGTACATATGCTTGAATAGCAGAACTTTAACGAATGAACAAAAATAAAAGAAGCAGTTTCTCTTAAAAAAATATTTTATAAATTCAAAAGCTAACATACTAACAAAATATTATGCAATATTAAACAAAAATAAAAATAAAATAATAAATAAATTGTATCTTATCAATAGCGTCAAAAAACTAATAAAATTTTTAAAATTTTGAGTTATACGTAGCACAACCACGCCGTATTCTTTTATACGTATTTTTCATGAAGTTAGTTTGGCTGACTGGTAAATTAAATAGAATATCAGAACGTGTGGCACGGGCTGGACATCTGAATAGTATCTTGCTCAGAAGATAGAGGCTATCAACATGGTCATTTAATATTTTGAACAGTAGCGAAATATCAGCAACCGCCCGACGAGAGCTCAAGAAGACAAAATACATTTCTTATTATTGCATTGATAATAAGTTCCAAAACGATATGTTAGTGATTTTGAATGTTTTTCTCAACTTTCTCTATAAGCTCAATATAAACTTTAAATTGCGGGTTCTAAACGATGGAGGCGAATTCAAGGTGGCTCCTTATACAGGCCAATACCGTCCTACATTGAACTGAATGGAAAACACGTACAACTTTAATTTCCGCTTTGACCATTGTTCATCAATTGCAATGGTATGAACCCGGGGATCGAGCGTTTCACGTGGAGTCCGAACCACGACCGACCGATCCCTAAGTAGCCTCTTACGACTTGCACGAGAATAAGTGCAGCGGGGCCACCTCATCCGCGACACATCCAGAATCATCGCAGACACGAGTGGGGTCTTTCTCTTTGCATTTAAATATTAATTCTTCAGTATTATCGACAAGATGACGCGACGGAGAGGCCGCTCGTCCACACGACGGACGCGCGGACGTCGGGCTTAATGAAGGTCAAAGGTGCGGGAGGTGCGGGTGAGAGATGACGAGGTGCTAAGAGTTGATTAGTAAAGTGTTGGGAGATCAGAGGCGGCGCCGCGATTACTCGCACGCATCGGGCATAAAGGCGAGATTAGCTGATTGGAATTTAGAAATCTATTGCCGAGTGAAGGGATCCGGGCGTCTGGAAATAGCGCAGGAGGCCAATTCTTGCGCTAATTACTTTACATACGGAATACACACTGATTAATCCTCACCAAAGATATTATGATCCTCACTGAATCAGGAAATAAATGTCCTATTCGGGGCGTTGACATGGTAAATTAATTCGCCAGTTGAATAAGTAATTTAGTCATGATCTGATGATAAGGGGCGAATCTAACGTTTAGTTGAATTTCTTACCATGTTAACTGTCAAACGACGTGTTATTCGGCCAACCGAACTGAAACGTAACGGTACTGGTACCGTTACGCTAATGGTACGACACGCAACTAAACGTCAGATTATTTACTTTCTGATTCACCTGAAAAGATAATGTACCAATGGTAATGTACTGCGATCTATTACCAAAATGCCAAAGTATTGTCAACGTGAATTCCTCTCCTGGACTCCTGCCTTCTTGGCATTGCCAGAATTGGCCTACAGACCATCTTCAAAGTCGAAACCAAAGCTGTGTCTAAACATTCTCCTTGTACGAGCGAGTTCACCGACTGGCATGTGGGTTGCAGAAAAGAGCATGTTTGGTGCTGATTGATACAAATGGTCCAAGTTGACAGGAGCGAGCTATCACGCAGCAATTTTCTCAGAACTACAAAGTGTTATTGATATCAAATTGGTGCCCGGTCTTGTCGAATGAAGTGCGTCGTACCTATGTACAATTTGCATAGATTTTTTTCATGGAACAGGGCATGAAAGTCCTAATACCACACCCAACGTCATGATTTTAGCCCAACATTCACGAGAACATTAGGTCCCATGCCAGGACCTTCTTTCCCGCTTCGACAATCTTTCATCCAATGCGATGGTACTAACCAGGGCGGGCTTGCCCACCCACCACTAGTAATTAGAGAAGGGCGGGCACCTACAATTATACATGGGTTCCGAGCCATGGAGTGCTCATTTCTAACTCGGGTAAGAAAGAAAGAGCATGACCCGAGATTTAAACCCGCGGTCTTCGACACCGGAGACCAGAGGCGTTACGTAACACATGTTTGCCACCCTTTCCTAGATCCTTTATCTATAGGCTCGGTATACTATGGGATCTACGCCCTGTCGAAGTCTTTCCCTCAAATTGCAACCTGGGGTCCTTCAAACGTGGTATGGATCAGATGATCGAAGCTGGCCGACGGGCATGGTTTTCCCCCGTGAACGTTCGAAATCCCATCGGCGTCGTCGGACACCTCTTATGTTAGGTCCATGCCTACGCCATATTTTTATTGCGAAAGTTTCTCAAGATTAAATGTTATTTTAAATCGGGTTAGAACGAACGAATACAATTGCTCCGTGGATTCGTTTCTTTGTTCACATGCACAGCTTCGTGTTTCTCTAGACAGGCCACGTACCGGGTATTAAGTCCCAGCAGGCAGACAAGCAGGCACGTGAGGGCGCGCGTCGCGTGTGTAATCCGTCAGCCTCGGAGGGATGAATCAGTCAAAGGGCTTCGATGAATTACGAGACGTCGAGTCTACAGCCTCCTGTGTAGGCTGCTCCGCCATGGTGCACGATGAAAAGGTGATGTGTTACCTTTTTAAGACAGGTAAAGATGGAAACCAAAGGAATGAATAGTAACAAATGTTACTAGTCGTTATGGGCTGCAGAGGGAACGGGACGCGGGGCTGGTGAGTAGTCGTGAAGATGGACGGTCCAGACGAAAGTCGGGGCTCGGTGACTTAAGGCTCCAACTGACTCCAGCGTTCAGCAAACAAACAACAATGGCGATCTCCGGAAGTATTGAGTTTGCGTTAGGGTTCATTGTTGCATGCAGCGTGAAAATCGAGCGCGACGAAGCGAAAATTTAGGTTTTTAGGCTTGTAAAGTCTACTTTCTAAAGTGAATTAATATATGTTTCACGGTTATTCCCTAGATAAATATGTTATCTTGTACCACATATATGAAAAATGTCTAAATCATTTATAGTATCTAAGCGCCGGCTTGAAAACCTAGTAAAAACTTGTAAATACGTGTTTACAAACATATTTGTTTAAAGAATATAAGCAATTTATTAAAAGCATTTTACGGTCACACACTAGATAACAGTCTAAACTTTGTTATTTCTAATTTTTAACCGGTGTTTGTGCTTAACAGACGCTGAGATGAAATAAAAATAAACCCAAAAATGTGGAGGTTAGCGTCGTATGGAGCCTTAATGAAGACAGCTTATAAGAACAGACAGACAGCGCACAGTCAGCATTAAAAATATCGGCACATGGAAAAGATTCTCAAGCCAGTTTTCTTCAAAACACAGCACAAAATACACAAATCATTATAAATAATTATATTTGAATAATTACGTATGCATTGTTAATAATTAATTATGCATAGTAACAAAGGTAGTAAAGTATTCCTAATTTGTCGTGAGAGTTAACTTAGAACAAAATATGAAAGCCCGCATTTGAACATTATTTAATATTCATGAATATGAGTAGTACACACGAGTATTTACACAATATGACATTTATGTAAAGTAGTCATTTCCATTGTGTCTCGTCGCGACGACGACGCACACAATTTGTACTTAACTCATGCTCTACATTCTTGTTCTTTGTTCTTGAAATGTATTGTATGTTTGCGGTATTTTATGCAAGTATTTGTCTTTTAATGTCCACATTTTTACAATAAATCACCGAGGAGCTTATTTTGTTCGGCGAATGAGCCTACAAAATCAAAGGGGTGGAATTAACCTTACCACCTATTAAGTGAGGAACGGGACCTACATGTTATGAGTCACCCATCTAGAACCTAACCGCGTCGAGAGTTGCTTCACCTCGATAATCGAAGAGCATGGGGTCGCGCCACTTTTAATTTAGTTTTAATGCACGACTTGTGATATAAAATACATATACGTAATAGTGTGGCCTCTTTGAGTACAATCAGAGAACATTTTTTTTATGTAACTGGACATGGATATCAAACACCAAACTAACCGTAATATACTATCCTAACACACCACATGGGAACTATGTGCCACCCCAGGACCTTCCTTATATTGCTCGGCTACATTGAACTGGATTGAAAACACGGACAATTTTAATTGCCGCTTCGACCATCGTTCATTCCAAGCGATGGTACCAATCCTGGCGGATATTAACCCTACCACCTACCACCTTCAGATTTACATGGAATCCGAACCACAGCCAGCCTCAGCGTTTGAAAATGGTCACCCATCTAGAACATAACAAAAATCTCCTACAAATAAATTATCCCGGTAAGGAATTAGTATTCTAAATTATTCATCCCACAGTACCATCATAAATTAATGATTAATCTATGGTACCATCTTTGATTCGTTGACAGAACTGTCATCAGGGATGGCGCGCATTTCTTAATTCTGTGGTTCACGGTGACCGCTGCTGCCGCCGCCTTCTTGCTAATACCGACGATGCGACGCGACGACGACGGTGCCATTTGTCACGCGCTCTATAAAAATAAAGCCGAGACGAAAGGCACATGTGTACCAATAAAAACCAGAGCAAAGTAAGAGGATCTCTGACCGGGGGATCCAAAGGCATTCTGACAAATGAAATAACATTAATTGAGTCATTTCCTTTCACAAGCTGGCTCAAAAAGAAAACAACTTCTAGTCATGTGTGCACTTAATCACACCCTAGATTTATAGAAGGTAGAACAGAGAGGAACTTTGATAAACTTTATTTGGAAGTAACATTGAAGAAAATAACTAGTTCGTGTCCATAAACCATTCCCGGGTGACAATTTCGATCTAAATTCCAAAGCCTCAAATGTTTTCACGGTGAACCAAGGCTAAGATGGACGAAATGAAGATCTGCTGCGAGATGCTGCCGTCGCGCACGTAACCCTACCGACTTGAGTAATTGTTCTAAAAGAAAGAACTCTCGGCGTCGCTGGTGGAGGATGGGAGGACTTTCCATTTAGATGCACTTTGGCTGGTGATTAAGATAAGAGCGCCCTCTCACCGCCGCCACCGCCTCCGCCGCCGCCGCCGCACCTCCGCCGACGCCACAGAGTAATTGATGTGTCAGTACGGTGATCCATTACCGCCGCTCGTAAGTGACTACCCAATTCATGATGGGTGGAAATAGATAATCGTTAAATTTCGGCATTCGCCCCGGCAGGGTATGTGCACTTGTTGATATATCGACAGTTTTCGAATGAGACCGACCCTGCGAAACATACAGCGACAAAGATATTGATGAACGTATGAAAGATTTCTTGATTGGACCAGTCTCGTAATTACGAAAGCATCCACGATTTTAAATGAAATCAGACTAAATTCTAATCAATTTTTTATCCGTAATGTCAATGATTTCACATTACCTTTATATGAAACTAAAATCACTAATCGCAAGAATATGTACATTGCACAATTTAGTTAGGCATACCAATGATAGTTTAGATCAGTCCGATAAGTACTATCTGAGGATTTAAAAACCGGCCAAGTGCGAGCCGGACTCGCACACGAAGGGTTCCGTACCATCGTAAAAAAAATACACACTCTGTGAAAATTTCAGCTGTCTACCTTTTACGGTTACTGAGATACAGCCCTGTGACAGACGGACGGACGGAAGGACGGACGGACGGACAGCGGAGGCTTAGTAATAGGGTTCCGTTTTCACCCTTTGGGTACGGAACCCTAAAAATGGGCCCTAACGGAATTATATCAGGAAATAGGTAATCCGTCAGATAATCAAAGCTTTCAAGATCAGCAAGTTGAAGTGGAGATGGGGTGGCCACATCTGCCGCAGAACCGATAGCCAATGGAGCAGACGAGTTCTGGAGTGGAGACCACGCACCAACAACCGTAGTGCAGGACGCCCAAGGGCTCGTGGGACAGCCCTGGGGCTAAATCGGCGTAAGATGTGAGAAATATGTGAGGGAATTGGAAGACCAATCAGAAGCCTGAGTCCACTAATAGATAACTCCACTTTCGAGCGTCCGCGTAATAAGATACCACAAAAGGTACAATTTTGTTTGATTCCAGGGTAACTCATAACGCTAACGCTCGGAAGCGGAGGTGTTTATTAACGGACTTAGGCTTCAGAAGTGGATGCCAAATATTTATCCCAATAAGATCGCAGAAGATATGACAATGGAACAGAATTGATCGAATTCCCTCGCATATTTTCTCACATATTACGCCGGTTAACCCCTATTGCGAAATGGCGCGCGTTGGAGAACGTAGACCGTTCCGTAGTGGACGACAAAAGGCTCAAATCATAATGAAGCACCAAACAAGTCCGTGATTCTTAGTAATGTTTGGTATCTAGTTGGCTCAGATCCTCTTCCAGTGATGAACTAGAAATTATTAAAATAAACTAATATTTACCTACCTATGTTCGTATATCAAAACATTGCATACATGTGAAAGAAAATAATGTTCGATCAAGCATAATGACTCATAATGATTAGCATCTCAGACACTTGCATAAAGAAAGTTTAAATAATGGAGCGACGCGCGGTTATAAGACAAAATTATAGTCTAGTGAAGTGCCTTTTCGAGGCGCCAAGTCATTTACTGTAATCGGACCCTCGTTATGATCATTATAGTATCACATACTTATCGCGGTGGGAACGTATCGTTTTAAAATTAATAAATTCATGAGCTCCGAACACACAATTATAGAAATACCTGCACCATGGAGGTGAAGAATGTAATTTTTTCACCTCCATGACCTGCACCTTGAATGGATTCATGATTCTCTGTGAAAATACGGCACGTTTTTTTTTTAAACGTTTGGGATGTTATTTACTGAAACATACAAAGACTTTTTTTTACTTTTGGGATTTTATTTACTGAAAACATTTTTGGATTTGTTAATAGTAAAAAAGCATACTCGTTAAAAATATATTCATAAATATTAGAACCAATTTTGTTAACGAAAATAAACGGTCGCAATCAGAGTGAATTGTTAAAATTCTGTACGCGGATCATCACCAGAACAACCAAGTGAAACCATATTTTGATGTTTTGTAATACTACTATTTTGGAATTTCAAAAACATGAAAGATGCTTTGATGGTCCAGTTATATTTGAAACCTATAACGGTAAATATATGACGCCCATATTCCACAATCTTTTTATATGAATGATTATGAATATTGATAATTTTATGTATTTCATTGATATATTGTCGTTTATTAATATTAATTTATTTAATACTAGCTGCGGTACCCGGCTCCGCTCGGGTTAGTGTCGGCTAAATTATCTCATGGACAAAAAGTAGCCCACATGACTGGTCCAAAATAGGGTCAAACTGGTCCAGGACAATGTATCCATGCACCAAATTTAATCAAGATCGTTCGAGCCGAAATAGCATGATTTAATGAGAAACATCCAATAATTCCCATTTAGAGCTTCGTTGACGTTTGGTGGCTATTTTAAAAAAAAACATTTGCCGCGAGAACCTTTCTGCACTTTCACTGCTACATTGCTTACCTAGTAAGTAACGTGTAACGTTGGTAGGTTTTGCGTGGACTCCAACCCACAGCCAGCCTCAACATCGAAAACAGTAACCCATCTCGAACCTGACTGCTCCCAGAGATGCTATACATTAATAAAATACGCATATAAATCAGGTAAGTGGTTCGCATGTTATAAGACTTTAAGACTCACTACTTACCCTTCTGGTAATGAAGCGTTATATTATGTAATCTATAAGTTTTTAGTAGAATCAGGCTAGACGTAGATACAATGCACATCTAAATCGAGTAATTGGTTCTCAAGGATTTTATTCTGTTGGTCGCTCCTCCGGCGATTTAGCGTGATGCCAAGTAGTCCTAAAGTTGCAGGAAATATCAAGCCGTACTTCAGTAAAAGTAAGCGCTGCCGCCGCAAAGCCGAGCCGTGCATAGCATTGCAGTTTGTATGACAGCCCCATCTTAGCGTAAGCGGAACTGAATTCTATTTAGCCAATCCTAATTCCCGGGTAGTTAAATGTACATGTACTAAGTTTTACAAATCGCTAGTGCCTTGAAAATTCGCCAAACGGACACCAAACAGTCACGACGTCTGCCCTCCCCCCGCCGCCGCTCCCCGCCACCGCCCCCGGCTCCTCTCCCCCTAGTGTGAAGTAGCGCTACCGGCATCGTTTTCGCAGCCCCGTGAAAGTTCTAAAGCCCATGGGCACATAAATTGTAGCCTATGTGTTATTCTGATGTATAAGCTATATTATTGTAAAGTTTCATTAGAATCCATTCAGTAGTTTTTACGTGAAAGAGTAACAAACATCCATCCATCCATCCATCCATCCATCCATCCATCCATCCATCCATTATTACAAACTTTCCCCTTTATAATATTTATTAGATATTAGATTATTATTTATGACTATGAATTTTTGTCTAATTTGAGAACACAAAGCACCAGATATATTTACAACACAAATTATAGCTAGACCTCAATCTACATATTTATTTTTTGGATTATCGAAATTAGTTATAGTTATTTTTACATTTTAATTATATGCTGTTTTTCTTCCTTCCTTATCATTTTATATAGTTTAAAATTACTTTATAGCCATGTTCATAACGCGTAAGTAAGTATAGGTACAGTTCACTCGTAAATTTGTCACTTCTGGGTAAATCTAATCACATAAAAACTATATTCCACGCACCGATAAAACGTGCCAGCGCAAACTCGAAAGCGATAGTCAATTTATAGTTTATAGGAATACTAACGACTCCGCCGACTTTACAGGTCGTAATAAATGTAGTTGCCTATCTCAGTTTGCAACTAATTAACTACAATCAAAACAGTATTCCAACACCTCGATTTAGAATGTACACGCTGAAGTATAGGTATGTATACTAGGAATAGAAATACAGATATAAGTGTAAATGGGAAACAGATGCTCTATTACGAGTTCCAATCACTTGTTCGAAAAACCGCTAAGATCATCGATGCGGCAGGTTTAAATCATTGAATAGAGCACGCATCTGAATGTAGCTGTGCAGTAAAAGGAAGGACCTGGCATGGTACCTGGGCACCTAGTCCTGGCATGAGGTCTGTTGGGCTAATATAATCACTGATGTCCAGTCACATTAAAAACAAAAATTATAAAATTACAGGCGAAGAGTGGTGGCTCCTTAAAGGAAATCAGTCCTTTATTGGTTAGATAACTTCATAATTACGCACAATTGCCTGTATAACTTCGTTGGTTCGTTCATATCTTATACTGAACTAACTACATACGTGGGTATCTGGGTAAATACTTGGCCGATGCTGCATTGGCCGAAGTGGCCCAGAGAGACGAGATAAGGGAGTCGGAGATAGATAATGAGATCAACGCAAGATTTAAAACTGTTTGAGGGGAATGAAGAGAGATTAGAACGCCTTATTCCAACATCAACATCTTCAGGATTATTTTAATTAGATAAAGGATCACGAAACAAACTAAATAAAACATTGTTATTTATGTTAAAGTATTAAAAAATATGAATACTTGTTTTTTTATGTAAGTGGACATGGATGGCGAATTACCACCTACTGTCATGATATTTAGCCCAACATTCGAGCTAGGTGCGATGCCAGACCAATTAAATTGCACGGCTAAATTGAACTGGGTGGAAAGCAATTTTCATTCAAAAACAATTTTCATTTTCATTGCAGCAGTGATACAGACAATGATGAAGAGTAAACTACATTGGGGAATCTGCGGAAATGCGGAGTTGTCATGGTAAATTAACTCGCCGTGTGAGCAGGCAACTGAGTGATTAAGGGCCGAGTGCACGAAAGCACAAAAAATCAAAATCAACGTCAACGTATGATCAAACACGTCACTTAGTGTGGACAGTATGGAAGCCACTCCGTGCGGTTCAGTAAAAGTGACGTGTTTGAACATTGATTAACTTAACCGTTTCTTCGTGCAACCGGGGCTAAGTCTGACGTTGGTAGTACCAACGTCAACCTTCGTACCATGCTAATTGGTTTTTAGTTCACTTTGCCGAATATCACGTCGTTTGACAGATTTAATCATTGACTTGCCTGTTCACCCGGGCAATTAATTTAAGTGCTTTCGAGTCTTCTAATAATAAAACATAAGCGCTGCCTGGTTATATTCAATCCTGCCCGTCATTCCCCGCAGTTCAAGAGGCAGCGCAAGCAGGTTCTGTGGACAGCGCGTCGCCGAAAGCCGGATAACATCTGTCGTGTCGTGTCGTGTCGCCGCGAGCATGATGTACGCGCGATATAACGCCGTTGCGTCCGTCTGAAACCGTCTCCCGGCACCGGACCACCTCAATCGTGTCCAGTGCCCGGAGACGGCCCCGCGAGCCTGCATGCGAGCAAAGTGCCACATTAATGCCACTTTGAAGCAGCCGTATCTGTGATTCGCGGTCGGAATTCAAACGCACGATGATTGCAAACATGGCCGTTTACTGTTGGCAATCTTTTTTTGTTGATGCACTTCACCGATCGCAGTAAGTTTAACAGCGTCTTTTGACAGAAGGTAGTCAGCGTCCCCTTGTTTCCCCAACTTCTCCGATATTTAACCTCGCTGCCCACCTCTCAGGTAGTTTGGCGGGATGGTACTAATGGGAAGAATAAGGCTAAACTGCGCGCGCTCTTACATTCTCAATACATTTGAAAACACTAGTCGATCGGTTTGGCGTAAACGCCAATTCAGGTCAGAGCTGGTAGTCTCAGTTCTCACCTAAATTGGCGTTTACGTAACTTCGAAGTTCCGTAAAAACGTCAAACTCCATACAAGTTTTACTAGATATTCTGTGGTTTTACTTCATCAAGCTGTCAAAGACAAACTCGGACTTCCGATTTGTATAAAAACGACGAGTCGACGTAAACGGCAACGTCGACGTATTTACGGCAACGTTGAGTAAGCTGTCAAATCAAACTCGGACTCGCAAATGGTAGTTCGCTTAACGCCCACTGCGCGCGCTGTTCAATTTATCCATACATTTGAAAACGCCAGTCGATCGGTTTGCCGTAAACGCCAATTTAGGTGAGAACTCAGACTGACCACTCTGAAGTCGGATTAGGGCTCGGAGCCTCTGTCGGACTTCTCACCTAAATTGGTGTTTACGGAACTTCCAAGTTACTTAAAAACGTCAAACCCCATAGAAGTTTTACTAATTACTCTGTGGTTTTACTTCTTCAACCTCAAATAAATTGGCGTTTACGCCAAGCCGATCGACTACCGTTTTCAAATGTATGGAGAAATTAAACAGCGCGCGCAGTGGGCGTTAAGCGAACTTACATTTGCGAGTCGGAGTTTGATTTTGACAGCTTGAAGAAGTAAAACCACATAATAACTAGTAAAAACTTGCGTGGAGTTTGACGTTTTTACGTAACTTCGAAGTTCCGTAAACGCCAATTTAGTTGAGAACTCGGACTAACCACTCAGATCCAAGTAAAGTTTGTTCTCAGGCCCTCTGAAATGTCTCCCAGCTACGCAACAAAGCACAGTTACGCTGTCGCCAGAGAGACGACACGGTAAACAATCGATTTGGTTAGTGAGGCACGTTCGTGGCGACAGGCATTCGTGGTTGGCGACAGATCCTATCTCTGGTGGCGGTGTGAACCACGGCGCGTGAACAGACGAAAGGAGCGGTGTCGTGCGTTTCGCGTTACGCTTATCTGTTGTTGCTCACTAACCCACTTGTAGCACAGATGAACTGTCTTGTTTGTTCAGACAACAACATTCGGAAACTGATGAATAAAATAACCGTGTTTCTGAAACGCAATTTCTTACCCGAGTAAACATCGTTTTGTAATGAAATGTCTACACCGTCGGCGATGAAACATGGCTGTTCCCTTGGAATATCTTTTTCTATTTGTTTTGTAAACATTGTTAGTTTTAGTACGAAAACGAACATTGAAGTTGAACTGGGAAGATTATCCAATGTGTAATTTAAAACTTTCACGTATATTTTTAGGTTAATAAGTCTCAAACATTTAAAAGGTTGCATAAAAACAGTTTTTTAAAAAAAATACCATAAAAACCTTTTTGAAATATTGGTAAAATCGTTCGAAAGTTTGACACCGGACAGCTGAACGACTGACCTCACTTGAGCATATTTTGAAGAATGCCTACCCTAATTATGACACTTAATGAAAAGGGTCGAGTCAGGTTTGCGCACAGAAATGAGAATGCTGCACTCCTAACTATAAAATTTTCGTTACAAAAAAAATAACCAACCGATCCTCTATATCCTTTAGCTATGGGATCAGTAAACTCTGGAATGCACTCTCTGATGAGGTACTCCCCCCAAAGCACAACCTAGCCGGTAGGCATGGTTTTCGCAATCTCCGTCAAAGTTCGAAGCCCATTGGTGTCTTCAGGCACAAGTGGTGTCTAACATTAAAAAATGGATTGACCTCTTTCAAATATGTGGATCGATGCAATTACACCGTTAGCATAGTATATATGTACGTCTCTAAATTCTACGGTTGGCGTTGCATAGCCCCTATGAATCGAGGGTAGAAGGTAACAAATGAGGACGGTCATCTGCAGAGGATGTAGCTGTCACCAATTTATTGAAACATATGTCTGCCAGTCGTTAAAGTGCAAGTCATCATGAACAGAACGGAAAGGAGAGAACATTTGATTAGTATGTAAAAAGCGTTATTAGATATATGTCCGATGAGAAATAACGTTTTGATTTAATTATGTTATCATTTATAGTGTGCACTATAAAATATTGTTTTTATCAAATATAGTATGCGTAATGAATGTTTTGTTAAAAAAATACTTGTTAAACGGCGTACAGTCACAGAATAAATACAGTTACGGTGAGAGTTCCACTTCCATTTTTGATCCGAGTTATCCACTGCATTTTCCAAATGGATTTTAGATTATTGACATTTTGATTCAACGTTAATGTTCTGAACATACAGCACCTGCAAAACGTAACAAGAAATTGATGGCTGCCGGCCCAACACGCACAGTAACATCATAAGATAACTTCAAGCACTGGGAATATTTTTCTGGCCGCTACGAAAATATATTTGACTAAAGTATAACATAAGCACATGTAAGGAAGTACATGAACAATGGGAGCCCTTGAATATGAATTTTTTGTTCTGATTTGGTTTTCTAGGGCTTATTATGTGATTATAAAGCCAGCTATTCCTATAGTAGAGCTCTTTGAAGCTATGAACTACAGCGGTAACGGAGGCGGTCAGTCAGTACAAAAAATCCTCCGTCTGCCTCTTTTCCCTTGTTGCCTTGTTTTTATTGCACTTGGGTACCAAGACTATGAATTGTTTATTTAAATATATAAATTTGTATATATAAATTTATATATTTAAATATTTAAATATATAAATTTGTTTAGCTTAAAACAATTTAAAATGAATCCGCATTTAGCTGGCCAATTTCACTGTGCTTGAAAAAATAAGATACTTATACTTTAAACTCTCTGTCAGTCGGTTAGTCAGTCAGTTTGTGTCCACTGCTAGACATACGCCTCTCCAATTTTTCTCCAGTCCTCCCGGCCCTCGACGGTACGGAACCACTGTTTTTTTTTAAGCGACCTGACATGGATGGCTCATACCACACAACTACCGTTATGATATTAGCCCAATACACCACATTCCCGAAGGAATTAGGTGCCATGCGAGGACCTGCCCTTTATGAGCTTTCCGCCGACGCACTTGATCGTCGCCCTCCCACCTGGCGGGTGGTCTTCACATGCTCCGTTTTCCTGTTCACGGCCGCCAGTGTAGGACACGGTTACTCCAACGGTCGTCGTCTCTTCGGCTGACGTAACCAGTCCCTTGCCATTTGCATCAGCCTCAGTGGCCCAGTGGCGCGACACTTCGGCGATCGCTCTCCGAAGTTAAGCAACGCTGGGTCCGGTCTGGTCTTGGATGGGTGACCATTCGACCGTTGAGAGAGGCTGGCCGTGGTTCGGATTCCACGTTAAGCTGTAGGTCCCCTTCCTTACTTACTAGGTGGTAGGGTTTATCCCGCCCGGGTTGGTACCATCGCATTGGATGAACGATGGTCGAAGCGGCAATGAAAATTGTCCGTGTTTTCCATCCAGTTCAATGTAGCCGTCCAATATAAGGAAGGTCCTGGCATGGCACCTAGTTCCCATGTGGTGTGTTGGGCTAATACCATGACAGAAGGTGTGGTATTAGCCATCCATGTCCAGTCACATAAAAAAAAAAAATTGAGCTTAGCCACCCGGTGTCCAATATCGACTACTTTGGTACGTTCGTGGATTGCCTCGTTACGCACCATATCCCGTAGCGATATTCCCAGCATGGCTCGCTCCATTGTTCGCTGGGCAACTTTCAACCTTCAACAACTTCAACAGGTTAAAGAGTACGTATATCTCGGTCAAATTCTACGGCTTGGTAGACAAGGTCTGACTAAGGAGGTTGAGAGACGGATTCAACTAGGTTGGGCTGCTGGCTTTTATAAAATCACATGTCTGGCGTCTGTCTTCTTCTTCTTTTTTATAGAGGATCAAACCCACTCTGTGGCAACTGGTCTCATCTGAGGTTCATTCTGCCAGTGTCAAGTTTTGACATATGCTCATTGTCGTTTTTTCATGCATATTAGTGTCAGGTAAAGGTAAGCTTAAATTTCATTGAAATGCTTCGTTAGTGAAATGATAGATATTTGTGCCAATATATTTACATATACTTATTTCTTTTTATTCTTTCATAGTTTAATTTTATTCGCTTTAATAAATGAAGCTATTATTCTCAACAGAGAGATGTTAAAGGTAGCAAGGAGAGTTTGAACATTAGTGGGCAAAGGTATTTTTAGTTTTGATAAATTACTATAAACTGGTCTCATCTGAGGTTCATTCTGCCAGTGTCAAGTTTTGACATATGCTCATTGTCGTTTTTTCATGCATATTAGTGTCAGGTAAAGGTAAGCTTAAATTTCATTGAAATGCTTCGTTAGTGAAATGATAGATATTTGTGCCAATATATTTACATATACTTATTTCTTTTTATTCTTTCATAGTTTAATTTTATTCGCTTTAATAAATGAAGCTATTATTCTCAACAGAGAGATGTTAAAGGTAGCAAGGAGAGTTTGAACATTAGTGGGCAAAGGTATTTTTAGTTTTGATAAATTACTATAAATCGGAGTGGATTTGTCATGTAGAGGACATGCAAGAAGTATATGATCTACTGTCTTTTATTTTGTTCCCCTTTCTCTTTGCCTGCGTTCTGTGGTCTGATCGTTTATAACCTGAAAATCACTTTAACCATTTGATACGGTCTATATCTACAGGTCGATCCCCCATCATCCTATCAATCGTACGGCAACTTTATTTAAAGCAGAAGCTTTCAACATGTAAATAGTCGGGAAAACCCGACTGCTTTTATTGGTACAATTGTTCGAAAGTTTGACAGCAGACAGCTGAGCGACTGACGTTGACTTCAGTTGGCCATATTTTGAAGAAAACCTACCCTAATTATGAGACTTAATGAAAAGGCTCGATTCAGGTTTGCGGACAGAACTGAGAAAAGCAGCACTCACAAATGACTCATAACTATAAAATATTCCGGATCAGTAAACTCGGGAATGCAATGGTTTTCGCAGTTTCCGTGAAAGTTCAAAAGCCCATGGGCTTTATCGCGAGCATCTACATCTAATGGCATCTAATCTTAATGACATTTACTAGTAGTAACAAGTCAGCTAAACCTATTAGTAAGAAAATGTTAATTATTGTGTGTTTGCATGGAAAGGACGGTTAAAGATAAATGCCACTTGGTTTAATTGAATGTTTCCGAAACAACGCAACATTTTGCTCAGAACAGAAAAGGAATAATTGCATGTTTTAACAAACGTGCATATGTTGCAGTAAAATTGGAAAAGGAGCATTAATATATTTTTTACGGATTATTATAAGTCGTTCATATTTTTTACAATACACCTAACGTAACCTAATCGAACTATTTCCAGTGAAAGTACAGTGAAATGAAGATACTACAAACATGTATAAAAAAAAGGAATTATTTAAGAAAATAACAAGCCGGGGTGTAGCGTAAGAGGAAAGATTAGGTTCGTTTTTAAACTTGAAGAGACCCTGGAACAAGTTTCCGGATGGGGTGTTCAGAATCTCGTCAAAACGCGAACAAGACACAAGCGTGCGTACCTATTGAGCGTGATGTGGACATCGTGCGCTGCAGCTCTCACCCTTCCCGGGTACAACCAATGATAATACTAATATTGACGACGACAAGAGGATTATTGGTGTTGGCAATTGGCAAAACAAACCCGACCGTAGGGTGCTACAGGACTTATGTCGTCGATAGTTACTTCTTCGCTCCTTAGACTCGATACAGTGCCGTGCCGTACGCCTCGTTGACGACCCCGCCGTGAGTATCCCAGATATTTATTTCGAGACCCTTATTCCGAAGAGTTGTAGGATATCTTTCTCTGTTCTATCATCTCTCTTCAGAGCTGCGTAACACCATCCGTCCACTTTATTATGAATCCTTTATTTCTAGGCTCGGACAACTATGTGCAGCCTGCAGAGGTATTTCCCCCAATTATAATCTGGGACCCTTCAAACGTGGTGTGAACAAGAGCCTAGCCGGCCGGCATTGTTTTCGCAACCTATGTGAAATTTAGAGAACCCACGGATTTCTTCGGGAACCTTTTTGAGGCCATGACGAACGCCGAATGCCGCGAAACGGGAACAGAAACTATTGACAATAATCTGTAAAATTTAAATTTAACTAGCTGGGTAGATATCTAAGAAGGGAAGAAGAAGAAGATCTAAGTATCAAGTATAATTATTAAAGGCTAGTAATTATAATACGGCTTTGACAGTATGACTGCGAAATATAAACTGCCGACAACCGTGGCCGACAAAGAGGAATATCTAGGATGCAACTCTGACAAAGATAACGTAATTTGTCCAATTACACGCGAGCGTCTGCCGTGCTCTGCACCGCCGCCCGTCCCATTGTTAAATGCTTTGGAAAAGATAAATGGCTTTTTAATTATATCTGGGCCCGGGCGGACGAAATGCGTTGTTTATGGGCGGCGGTCGTTCTTCGCGCCGCGTCCGCAGCGCAGCCGCGCCACGCAGCGGCGCAGCCGCGCAACGTCTTATTTGGAGGTTGTTTGGGAAATAAATGGCTTTTTACGGCTCCGTGAAATCTCCTCGCGACGCATCTGGTGATGAAGCCGTGATGAAAATGTGTGTGTTTTTATATAAATTATAATACCGCAGTATGAGTCCGTATGAGCGTAAACATTAGAGGAACTACGGAATTCCTCTGTCTGATTTCTATTTTTGAATTACCTACCTCAACAGAAGTTTAAAGTACCTAACCGACTTAAAATATTATTGGTGTTAAAATACATTCTTATAATTTAATTGGTTTTCTTCCATCCTAACTAGTGGACGTTCTCAATTATAATTTGCATGTATAGCCATTCATTCAAAGTACATATTTTGAATGTTCATCTTCTTCAGCCAGAAAAAAAATTAATGCAAGTATATTGAGGCGAGTCGTATTCACTACGTATAATATTCACAACATATAAAAGTATTTTTTTCCAAAAAATCAAAACCATGCATACCGTATAATATTCACAACGTATAATTTTACACGTTGTGCATGAAGAAAGTTTAAAAATTGAATCAACTCTTTGCATCATGTAGAACGTATAATATTCCTAACGTGAATTCACAAAAAAAAGAAAACCATGCAGAACGTATAATATGCCAAGAAGCACTGCATAAAGCGCCCTAATTACGATACATTTAAGGCTGAAATTGCTACGAATCGATATTTGTTAAAGAGTAACAATTTTCTACAATTTCGAAAGGCCCCCTTACGCTAATTGAGACGGTCGAAAAGGCGCGTGCGAGTATACGCTTTAAATGTATAGTCATAATGGCGCTTATCGTATGAAAAGTTTTTGGATTATATGATATGCATGGTTTTCTTTTTTTGTTTAATAAAGATCATAATTTTATACGTTGTGACTATTATACGTTATGCATGGAGAAAGAAGTAATTTTATTTTTTAAACTTCTTCGTGCACTACGTATAAAATTATACGATCTGCCGATTATGCGTTGTGCATGGTTTTAAAAATTTGTTAAAATATGATATTATACGATCTGCATTTTAGACGTTCTGCCGTTTCCCCATTGAAGCAACAAGAAAACGGATGAAAAACTTACGTGATTAAAATCTGAAGTTTAGATACATTTCGTAACATGATTACTTTTACAGTTCTGTTCACTCAGCCGAATAACACGTCGTTTGAGAGTTAACATAGTACGAAATGCAACTAAACGTCAGAACAGCTAATCACTCACTTGCGTCTTCACCCGGCGAGTTATTTTACCATGGTAACTGCCCCGGATCCGATTTGTTTCTTTTCTATCCTACCTGAAACTCGTAATGGTCGTAATCTTTCCTTCATAGCAAACAAAAATGAGGTACCTGCAAAACATTTGGCCATCTGGATCTTTAGAAATTACGTGATCTATACTCGGTATTTTGTATTTGTGAATGAGTAAAATGATGAATGGTTTCATTCATGGAACTCATTCACTCTGATGGCAACACAAACTCATCTGTTCAAACAAAGCCAACTACCTATAATGCGAGAAATATTAGTTGTCCATGGTTTAATGCTATGCCAAAATATTATATCGTTTAGCTACGTGAATTTGACAAAGCACATAATTTGTCGTTCGGTCTATTTTTTGTTTTATAGGCCCTTTGTTAAACGACTTTAGGAAACAGCTAAAACGGACCCGTTTTGCAAAACCGCTGAGCTCTTTGTAGGAAGAAAAAGAACACCGATATACGGCCTCAGCGTGCCCAGTGGTTTACTAATGTCAGCCTTACCGTATTAATATAATATAGAAAAATAGATAACATTTTTAAGATAACGTTTTTCGACGAGTGCCCCTGTCACACGAAGTTTGCTTGCGGCAATTGACTAGCGCTTCGCCAAATCTATAAAATCTTTAGTGAGTACAAATTTGCAGTCACAATAGGTAATAATCGTACCGTATGCGAACAGAATCGTCACTTGTGGCAGACAGCCAGTCGCCGTGTGTAGAGAAAGACCGGCTGCCCCTGCCTTCGCATCTCCCGCCCCCAACCCCCTTTGCCTCACCGTCCGAGGTTTAATAGCTTTTATTTTTTGCGGCAATCCCAAGTCCTGGCCGACAATAGAAGGTACAATTTCAAATGAAACGTTTGATTTTTTTGAATGGGTTTTTTCTTCATTTGTTGAGAAGGAGCAAAAGAGTTCTTTGCTGATGCATTTGATCGAAGCTATGATATGCTCCTTTTGTTTTAATGTTCAATATTTTATGTTTGTTTGATTAATACAAAGTGTGGTAGTTAAAGATATTTCAGTGATATTTTATTAGCTTCCATTTTGGCCTCACTTTCTTAGAAAATAACATAATGTTGTATTCATTTTAGGTTAGGTTAGGTAAATAAAAACATAATGAATAACAAACTAAAATCCTAAAATACATTTTACATTAAATGGGTGTATAGACCTTATTTCCATAGGTGAGCCAATCAGAAAATTATACTCTCGATGCAAACGTAGTTTAAAGGTAATTTTAAAAGCACTAGTCCAATTTACTTTATATTTATGGTATCTTATCTCAAGCATCAAATACCTGTGTGCACAGAGAAACTTTTGCCGTAAGTTGACGTTGGTTTTAATGTTGTTTCTTAATAATAACGTGCAGGCACAGATATTCGTTGCCCGATAGATACCAAATATCAAAAACATTTTAACAGGTGTTTACTAGGAACAAAGGTTACGGCCATAGGTACTTGAGTAACTTTTATAGTTATAATATCATAAAGAGGAAGATATGCTACCTTGACAGGTATCACCATACAATTAATATAAACTATCTTGAAAGAAAGTTAGATTAAAGACAAAAGAAAACGATCTTATTTTTATCGCGATAAAACACACCTACAAGCCATAAGCAGGCCAATAAAACTGAAGGAGGTTATAAAGAAACACTTAAAATATCGTGTTCGACGAAGCTGAGATTAAATGTTGAACCTATTGAACTATTAATCAATGTTATTAATGGTCTTATAGAATAGATAGAAACTGAACGATCCTAATATTTAAATAAATAAACATAGCGAGTACGACAATAAACATTGTATAAAGGGTGTGAACGACCGTCCGCTCCATTTGTTAAGCTTATTTAAGCCTTAAATGGTGAAGACCTCATTGAAATCTGACCAGTAATTTACGAGATATTCGCATTTGAAAATAGTCGCAACAGTAAATTTTCCATACATTTGAAATAAAACAAATTAAAGGCAATTTCACCAACTTAAAAATAAAAAAAACGTTAAAAGTGTGTTCAACATCGAATCGAATATAGAATTCGTAGTTTAAAAAAAACCGGCCAAGTGCGAGTCGGACTCACACACGAAGGGTTCCGTACCATCGTACAAGATTTTACAGAAAAAATCACGTTTTTTGTATGGGACCCCCCATTAATGTTTATATTTTTTATTTTACCTATTTGTTGTTATAACGGCAAAATAAATACAAACTCTGTAAAAATATTTCAGCTGCCTACCTATTACGGTTCAAGAGATACAGCCCTGTGACGGACGGACGGACGGACGGACTTGTAAGCGATTTAACTTCTAGCAAAATTGTTTTATGATTTACTGTATTACCTACTTATTCACCGATATGTGCCACAGAAGTATGCTCACATACCTATGTTTGGCGATCTAAAAATAATTAGGAAAAGTATTTACGAAGCATAAAGCATAATATTGACCCAGAAAATGCGTTTGACCATAACACTACTAAGTCGAACAAACTAAGTAAATACGCAATGACCCCACATGGGCACCTGTCGAATACGTTATGGAGAAAGGCGAGATAGCCTGACATGTAATACGATCGAGTTCCAACATAATTGAGCCATAAAATAAGCAATTCTCCCACATTCTGAACTGCCTCGATATGGCTCTTGATAGGAGAAGCAGGTTCGTTATAGGCACAATATGGGTAATTTGTGATCGCTTTAATACAATTTATTTACATAAGTAATGTGTTTAGTAGTTTGTGAAGCTCGTAAAGTGTGGGGACACCTCTGAGACGAGGGCGTCGCCGCGTCGTCGCGACGTGCTGCAGAGCGTTCCGAGCTCCAACCCCCCGCGCCATTTTGTTTTTTGTGAGCTCAACCGACGGGGAGCAGCTCTACATGGCTGTCTACCTACACAAAAAGATTTTACTTATTTAAGATGGGCCTTCCCGCTCAACTACCCATACAAACGTGGAAAGATTTTCCCAATTTTTTTGTCGGAGATCCAAAATAATACTCAAACTAGCTTTATTTAATTGAAGATGCTTGCTCACTATTGCCATTGTAAAATGGTGTTTGGTTTCTTAACCCCGATTGCACGATTGCACTAAAGTCACTTTTAGCGAACCACTTAGAGTTCCTTCCATTCTGTCCACATAAAGTGAAGTTTTTAATCATACTTTGACTTTGATTTTAATTTTTTGTCCTTTCATGCACTTGGCCCTAAGTCATTAGGTCCGTAAGTTAGAAATTTTCGCGCGCTTTATAAAAAATGTTTGGAGGTGGATAGTACTCAACGATAAAACAAAACATCAAAAAAAAAATATTCATCATGCCTAGCCTGTTCCATGAAGATTTATAATCAAGTTGATTTGTGTTTGATTTTGGAATAGAACCTTTTTTTTCTAAATCTAAAAATTTCCTAAATCTAACCAAATCAAACAATATGCGCATCGTCTACTTTGTGGACATGCTGCATCCTCCTCATCACGGAGACTGTATTTTTATTTCAAATCGCGAATGTCCAAGAGCGCAATGGCACAATTTTGAGCCGTGCCCGCGAATAAGTTAGTTCCGCCGAGAACGACCCTCTTAGATAGAGGGCACCGCACTTCCGAAGAATAAGGTGCCATTTCAGGACCTTCCCTCCAACACGGTCACTTTGAACTATAATAGATCAGCATTTGCCAATCGGGGGGCCGCGGGCAACTAGTTGGTGGGCCGCGAGACTGTTCGCCCCATAGACCTGGCATGCGCGTATTTCTATGGTTCGCCCAGAAAAATAAATTTCGAAATCAAGTCTTTAGTGTTCATACAGAAGGAATTTGATAGTTTTTGTAGTCTAAGGGATTACTAATTTTGCGCGAAGGGCGCAAACCGAAGATAGAGTAGTTATACAGGCTGAATTTTTCAAGCGTGCCTTCATGGCCAAATCCAAAATTAAATAACATTTTTTTATAAAAACAATGCTGTTCAAAATGAACGGGTTCGATTCCAGGTTAGTTTCGTTTTTCGAAAATCGAATAATGCAGTTTTTGTTTTTATCAAAATCGGCCCCATGTTCCTTTGAGTGCTTCTCGCTATTTCTTATATTTTCGGATTTCGCCACTTGAAAATTGTATTCTTTTACATTCTAACAGAATCTAATTTAATTTGTAGGAAGAGCCAATCGGTAATTTAAATGCTGTATAGGTTACACCTATGTTCCAGACTATTTTGCAGGATTGTACTCAGTTAATTAAATTATCGTCTGTTGCAGAGTGTTGATACCTAATGTGTAACAGCGCGGATCCCCCAAACGGCTTGGGGAGGTTGTTGGGGTTGGATCTCCACCACCATTCCCGGCACCCCCAGACGATCGACCTGCGACCGCAGGAGGGGGCTGAATTATCATCAACCCACTAGTTCAAGTAGGTAATTGAAATTAAAATTGGGATCTATACAAAAGAGGTTTTTTATCGTCTACATGTTTTTATGTAACTTGTGGCTTAACCGACCGTGCTTTGGGCACAGCGTCCTTCCCTTATGAGCACGGCTACAATGAACTAGATGGAAAACGCGGACAAATTTTCCGTTCCGCTTCCGATCATCTTTTCATCCAATGATGTTTCAACATGGGTGGGTTAATTTTACCACCTATTGGAGTCCGGTTCACCGCTGGTTTTTTCAACGCGCGGAAATTGATAAAACCAGCTTTTTTCCATGCATAAACGGCGCTTACCACGCGACTCTGACTCTTATTGTGGCAACTTCCTGAGTGTTGTTTTCGCCTTAATACGATCACGTCGAGAACCTGCTTTTTTGCAAGATTCCCGAATTCAATCCATCAAATAACTTTATTGGACTGAAAAACGATAGAAAAATTATTTAAACAATTTACCCTACCCTCGAGTGGGCACGTAGTGCGTAATTTACCTCAACCGTGCCTCCCCGGAGAAATCATCTCTCTCCGCGTCCACACTCCGCCGAGGCACGCACGGCGCGTGCGAGCGCCGAGCGCCGCCTATTCAGCAAAAATCACCTCGACATTTCCATAATTCGTGAGGCGCATCCGAGATCATTGGCGCGCGGCGCGAGCGGTGAGGTGCGAACTCAAAGGCCGAGGGAAGCCCCCGCATTCCCCTGGAGCACCCGACGCGGCGAGCAAGGAAGGACACAGTTTGCACAGAATCGGCCACTTTTATATACAATGGTGGTACCGCCGGCGAGTGAGTTCGCTTACGAATTATTCTTGTTATGCAAGTGGACATGGATGGCTAACACCGCGCCCACCAATCATGATATTAGCCCAACACACCGCATTCCAGAAGGAATTAGTAACTGCCAGGACCTTCCCATTACGAGTACGGTTAAATTGTACTGCATGGAAAACACGGATTCGTTATTTGCAGCCATTTACCTTATTATATATATATTTTTTGTCATCAGAACTACTTCTTCAGGCGCCTTATCTACGTAACGTAACCATTTGGCGCAGGCAGACTGACAGATTTAACTTCAGAGGATTGATCTTTATCCTGTAAATCCAGTTTCAGCCATTTACGTTTCCATTTTTGTCGCGACCTCCTAGTCTATTCGATGTTGCGCGTACCGGATTCGTAAGCGAAGAACTCCAGCCGGTGCTTTTCCACGAACGTGGCCTCGCTGTCGCCACGCGAATGAGTTTCGATCACTACTCCCGTCCTTCCATGCTCACCGACTCGGAGGAGCACCCACGCCCCCCGGCGGCACGCGAGGCAGTCTGGGGCGTAATCGCTGCACTTCCTCCTGCGGTGCGCAGGCAATCTGCCCCCGGAGTCTCGACGGCTTCTGTCGTAACAGGAGGCTTTGCTCGGAGTTCCTGTGGACTCACTTCGGGGACTAGAACAAGATGGCGACTGCTCTGACGGCTTTGCGGCTAGGTAGCGGACGCATCGACGCGACGTGTCGGGACAAGCGAGTTGCTAGAAGGAATTTATTTTATTTTATCGTATTCAGGAAACAAACGATGGCTTTGAAGAATGACTGGCAACGGCGTAGTAGTAACTGATAAAATCTCCTTGATGAAACCAAAAAAATGGAGAACGGTAGAAATCAACATTACTGAGTGTGTTCGAAAGGTCAGAAATAAAAAAAACTCTTGTGCAGTTCACGCGCGGTTGAACCTTCAGAAAACGAAATTTCGAGATTTCAACGTATTGAAACACTACATTCACTTCAAACATCGTAGTTCGGAGCCGTATAATGCCTGTGATCATAACATTGGATCATACCGTATGTTAACTAATCAGTAATAACTCCTATAAAAGCCTACGTCTGGCGTCCGTCTATTTGTCTGTCCGCTTATAACTTGAAAACCGATCACCCGATTTTGATGCTGCTTGTATCCTATGCATACCTTGGATGTTTCCATTTTTTGTAGGCTACTTACCATCAAGCTAAAATATCTAAGGGGTAAGTTGAGCTGTGGGGTTCAATATGAGAGAATTCGAAAAAACGCAACATGTTGAAAGATAACTTATGGTTTCTTTCACCATGTGCTGATTAGCTTAATCGGCACATAACCTTTCATTAAGGTCCCTTTTTCTTGCCATCTTGCAATCAATACCAGTGCATTCCACAAGTTGATCGGCACTAATAAAGACCATTAAAATGTCGATCAAGAAAAATAGAATATTAGGCTTAGTCTTGTAAAATGACCGAGGATGAACTGTTAGCGTAATCTAATAGATGCGTTTGATCACTTTAACAAAAAGACAATCTTTCAATAACATTTTCTGAGTTATTCACCCGAGCTTCTAAGTAGTCATCATTTTCTAGGCTCATAAATAAGAAGGTATATTTGCCAAGCTCCGTTATTACATAAAACATAGTCGTCGGGGAGTCGTTTCGGAACGCACCGCGCTCGGAACCAACGCGCGCAATTTGCCGGAAGTGAATTTCAATTTGTGTCGCGCCGCCTTAAGTAATGCTTTCAGTGTGATGAATTAGGCACTCTAGTGGAAAGAAAATTTGTTTGAAGACGAATTAAATATTAATGACATTTTGTGCTCGCGAGAAGTAAACTTTAGCCTTTCCACGCCGAAATGTTTATTTTTTTCATTTGATCATGATGGATCTAGGACTAGAAGTTCCAGAGATATAACACAAAGACGACTTTTGCAACATGCACGGCAGAGATGCGGTGTAATATTTCTGAACTCAAACTATTTCAAAGAAAGTTCAAAACGGCGGCAACGTTTTTAGGGTTCCGTACCCAAAGGGTGAAAACGGAACCCTATTACTAAGCCTCCGCTGTCCGCCCGTCCGTCCGTCCGTCCGTCTGTCACAGGGCTGTATCTCATGAACCGTAATAGGGAGGCAGCTGAAATTTTCACAGAGTGTGTGTTTATTTTGCCGCTATAACAAAAAGTTGGTAAAATAAAATAATAATAATAATTAAAGGGGGGTCCCATACAAAAAACGTGATTTTTTTGTGTTAAATCTTGTACGATAGTACGGAACCCTTCGTGTGCGAGTCCGACTCGTACTTGGCCGGTTTTTTTAATTGAGAGCCTTACAAGTTCTTGAAAATGGAGGCAAAATTTTTCAAATTTGGAACCTTAAAATTTACGTTCGCGCTTGCGTTTTTCATGGCATTTCTCAGTTAGATCACCATCCGAAGGAACGTCCAAAGAAACTTCCCTTTAAAACATTTCAGAGATACATTATCACAAGAATTATATGAGGACATCAGTTCATGCCATCATTCGCTAAGTGAAGTCGTAAAGATTTCGTCGTCAATATTTATTTGCTGGGCTTTCAAGTGCCTTCAACCTCGAGGACGTTATGACAGCTTTATGGGGATGAGTGCCTCATATACCTACACCAATTTATTCTGTGCCTACACCATATACGCGATATTTTTAATAACATAAAATGTACCACTTTAGCGATACCGTAACGTTTTGGATTCGTGTCAAAGAACCGTGAAAATAATCATCCTCTGGCAAGTTATTTTGGCATTTATTTTTCTTCCAGGAAATTCTAGGAGTGTGGAGAGGTACTTTTTTGATGTAACTTTTTGGAAGTTCTGTCTGACAGAACTTCCAAAAAGTTACATAAGTTTAAAAATATCGCATAACGCTAAAGCTCGAAAGTGGAATTAACTATTAGCGGACTCAGGCTTCTGGTGAGGTATTAGACTGGAGGTCGCGACAAAAATGGTAACGATAACGTAAATGGCTGAAACTGGGTTCACAGGATAAAGACCAACCCTCTGAAGCTAAATGTTTCAGTGTGCCTGTGCCAAGTGGTTGCGTTACCTAGATAAGGCGCCTGAAAAAGTAGTTATGGTGACAAAATATATATATAATAAGGTAAATTGCTGCAAATAACGAAGCATGATAGTATCAGTACATACTTGCTTAGCAATAGGTAAACTGAACAAAGCTTTGGTTGCATTTCGTAGTTATAGACGATTTAGGTTACAGATATAACTTTAGGTATATTTAAGTATTTAATTTAAAAACCGACTGGTTGTTGTTATATAATTAATAGGTATCAATGTTTCTAGACAATCAGTATATTCATCTGCAGGTACATACCAACATATATTTTATATAGCCAATATAGATAACGCAACCACTTGGCGCAGGCAGACCGACATATTTCGCATGTGAATCCAGATTCAGCCATTTGCCTTATCGTGACCAAAAATGTCGTGACCTCCCGGAATATATAGTCCAAACGTTAACCAGGAATGGCTTGATATATTTGAAGCCAAAAAGGTAGATACAATTTAAAATAAAATTCGTCCTCCCAATAGTTTTTTGTAAACCTGCACACAAAATGTACGTATGGGGAGGACGTTTTTTTAAGCCGTATACCAATATGATAACTACTTGTTTTGCTCCAAATATGCTTAGGAATACCTGGTTAAAGTTCGGACCATACCTCCGTCAATACCTCTTATACTATCATGTTTAACATGACATATTGGACTGGAACATTACGTACGCTAGTATATTAATTTTTTTATTTTATTTTTTATTTCTTTAATAAGGTTTGCCAACAGGAAAATACAGGTAAAATTATAGTTATTGTATTTCTTATTAACAGTTCTCATTAATTTCTTAATAATATTAGTTATTGTTAGTAGAATACTATAGTACAAAAATAGGTCGTTTATTAATTTTTTGTGCTAGGTAAAGGCAAATAATAAAATCTGAAATATGATTTATTATGCATGCGGTGTGCACAATTTTATTCGAATGTTTTATGAGATGTTAATTATTGTTCTTTTGTGGTAAATGTTCTGTTTTGTGTACCAAATAAATAAATAAAATAAAAAATAAAATATTTCACGATGGTTATATGAGCAATTTTAAGATGAACGCAAAAAGGTAACCGCTGTTCAGTACCGTCGCTGTTGATATGGGCCATGTGCTCTACCAAAAATATTAGGTACCAAACAAATAATACATAGTATTTCCTTGCGTGCACACGTCGGGGAATATTGGGCCTATCGGATGTTCGTAAAAAGTCGAGTCTCACGAAACGATTGTCCGTCCGGCGCGCCGCACGCAGCGCGACGGGACGGGCCGCGTCGGCGCAACCGGCGGGCAGATTAAACCGCTGATCCCGTCACAAAGCCAGGACGGAAGCCCACTCCGTACAAACACAGCCTCCGCGGATCGTTCGACCCGAAACCGCCCTTGACTTGAACCGTTGAAGGTCCAGATTGGAAAGTCCCAGGCGGTGGAGCGCGCGGTTCGCGGTGAGTGCGTGAACGCATCACGCGTGCTCGCGCATAATCACATGCGAGCACATTGAGGAGCACACCGGCTAAGATTTATCAAGTTGATAGCTTCAAGTGAATAAATACCCCTATATCTGTGGTTGAGAGTTACATTAGTAAGGGCTACACTAACGTAACTCTCATTAAAATTTTTTTTTAGAATCATAATGATTATTTCTTCAGAAGAGGATGGCGGCCTGTATTCGAAAGCTTTCTTATTTGAGGTGGAAGATCGACGTCTAAATTCGAATTAGGCACAGCTGTTAAAATTAGTTCAGTGGGTGGAGCTTTCTGCATGTAATCAGAAGGACGCAGGTTTAAATAACTATTCCTAGAAAATTGTATCAGATACCTATTCAGACCAATTATCTATAACATCAGACATCTAATCTAATCTAATCTAATAATCTAATATCTATCTATCTAATAAATATTATAAAGGGGAAAGTTTGTAATAATGGATGGATGGATGGATGGATGGATGGATGGATGGATGGATGTTTGTTACTCTTTCACGTAAAAACTACTGAATGGATTCTAATGAAACTTTACAATAATATAGCTTATACATCAGAATAACACATAGGCTACAATTTATGTGCCCATGGGCTTTAGAACTTTCACGGGGCTGCGAAAACGATGCCGGTAGCGCTACTTCACACTAGGGGGAGAGGAGCCGGGGGCGGTGGCGGGGAGCGGCGGCGGGGGGAGGGCAGACGTCGTGACTGTTTGGTGTCCGTTTGGCGAATTTTCAAGGCACTAGCGATTTGTAAAACTTAGTACATGTACATTTAACTACCCGGGAATTAGGATTGGCTAAATAGAATTCAGTTCCGCTTACGCTAAGATGGGGCTGTCATGCAAATTGCAATGCTATGCACGGCTCGGCTTTGCGGCGGCAGCGCTTACTTTTACTGAAGTACGGCTTGGTATTTCCTGCAACTTTAGGACTACTTGGCATCACGCTAAATCGCCGGAGGAGCGACCAACAGAATAAAATCCTTGAGAACCAATTACTCGATTTAGATGTGCATTGTATCTACGTCTAGCCTGATTCTACTAAAAACTTATAGATTACATAATATAACGCTTCATTACCAGAAGGGTAAGTAGTGAGTCTTAAAGTCTTATAACATGCGAACCACTTACCTGATTTATATGCGTATTTTATCAATGTATAGCATCTCTGGGAGCAGTCAGGTTCGAGATGGGTTACTGTTTTCGATGTTGACGCTGGCTGTGGGTTGGAGTCCACGCAAAACTTACCTACGTTACACGTTACTTACTAGGTAAGCAATGTAGCAGTGAAAGTGCAGAAAGGTTCTCGCGGCAAATGTTTTTTTTTTAAATAGCCACCAAACGTCAACGAAGCTCTAAATGGGAATTATTGGATGTTTCTCATTAAATCATGCTATTTCGGCTCGAACGATCTTGATTAAATTTGGTACATGGATACATTGTCCTGGACCAGTTTGACCCTATTTTGGACCAGTCATGTATGCTACTTTTTATCCATGAGATAATTTAGCCGACACTAACCCGAGCGGAGCCGGGTACCGCAGCTAGTAAATATTATAAAGGGGAAAGTTTGTAATAATGGATGGATGGATGGATGTTTGTTACTCTTTCACGTAAAAACTACTGAATGGATTCTAATGAAACTTTACAATAATATAGCTTATACATCAGAATAACATATAGGCTACAATTTATAAAGATATTGTGCCCATGGGCTTTCGAACTTTCACGGGGCTGCGAAAACGATGCCGGTAGCGCTACTTCACACCGGCGGCAGCGGGGCCGGGGGCGGGGCGGGCGGTCCGACGGGGGCGGGTACGACTTGGTATTTCCCGCAACTTTAGGACTACTTGGTAAAATCCTTGAGAACCAATTACTCGATTTAGATGCGGATTGTATCTACGTCTAGCCTGATTCTACTCAAAACTTATAGGCTACATAATATAACGCTTCATTACCTGAAGGGTTAGTAGAGAGTGTTAAATTCTTATAACTTGCGAACCACTAACCCGATTTATGTGCGTATTTTATCAATGTATAGGACCTCTGGGAGCAGTCAGGTTCGAGATGGGTTACTGTTTTCGATGTTGAGGCTAGCTGTGGGTTGGAGTCCACGCAAAACTTACCTACATTACACGTTACTTACTTACTATGTAAACAATGTTGCAGTGAAAGTGCAGAAAGGTTCTGGCGGCAAATGCTTTTTATTTTAAATAGCCACCAAATGTCAACGAAGCTCTAAATGGGAATTATTGGATGTTTCTCATTAAATCATGCTATTTCATCTCGAACGATCTTGATTAAATTTGGTAGATGGATACATTATCATGGACCAGTTTGACCCTATTTTGGATCAGCCATATGGGCTACTTTTTATCCATGAAATAATTTAGCCGACACTAACCCGAGCGGAGCCGGTTACCGCAGCTAGTTAGAGGACACAACAGAAAATGTCAGAGCGCGACCGAGTTAACAGACACCCCTCCCTCCCTCCACCTCCCCCGCCTCCCCCGCACCGCTCGCGTGCCAAATGTTGAACGAAACACAAAAAGATTAGCGCTGTCACATTTAGGGCGTCATTTACCGGTACATTAACGAGCTTTAATCGTATTGTTGTTGTTGTCGTATTGTTGGCGACGGCTTCTGCCTCCATTGTGGCCGTCTACATAGCCGCCTGCCCCGAATAGTTAGCCAGCTGCACTACTTGTGACATCTGTCCCTCTTAGGGCCGCTATTTTAATCGTCCCTCTTCCTGGAATGTCTCTAAAGACAAGCTTATTTCCTTCATTCATAAATGCAGTATTTAAAACATTCACTGGACGATAAGCCAGCTTAAATGTATCCCTTAACGGGACTTTTTGGGTGCTAGGTTACCTTTTACTCAAACAAAAGCAGAACTTTATTGCTTTTACTACCTGCCGATATTAATGCATTTTGGAGAACTCCATTCCTGCGCAAGCAGTTAAAATTTTAGGAAGCTGTCATTGTTGCTGCGTTTAAGTCTTTTTTTAATAATTTTGGCGACAAACACGAAATTAACGTGATCAAAACTAGCTCTTTAAGCTTCTAAAAAGGTGCAAAAAGTTTACACGGTCGAGAATATTTCAGAACGTGAAAAAGAAAATCCCTCCAATTTGATAGTATATCTACCTAAAAATATATAGCCATTACATGATACATTATTATTTAATTAGATTAAATTGCTAGAAAATGTGCAGCAATTTATTTATTACTTTTCAACCTTTCAAGGTGTGTAACCCCTAAATAACTTCACTAAAATTGTAAAGTTCTTAAAACGATTTCTCTTGTTCAAATTATGTTTCACAGCATGAAGTTTCGTGTCGTTTACAAACCCTATCTATTTCGATCTATTACGGTAATAATATGCCCTATAATGAGAAAACAAACGGCCAAATGCGAGTCGGACGAGCACACGAAGGCTTCCGTACCATATTAGTAGATTAATAAAAAAATCACGTTTTGTATGGGCGTCCAATTTTTATAATTTTTTAATTTTTAATACACACTCTGCAACAATTTCAGCTGCCTACGGTTCATAAGATACGGCCCTGTGACAGACGGACGGATAGCGGAGACTTAGTAATAGGGTTCCGTTGGCACCCTTTGGGTACGGAACCCTTAAAATAGAAGACTTCCACTACGTTTTTCACATGTGTTTACAACAATTTCAATTTCAACATCGAGTAGTTCAGGCAAGATCGTTCAATCAAAGTCAGGTTTCAGTTATTATTCATAATTACCGCGCTCTGGATGTTAATTAACGCAGATCGAAAGGCAGACGTGTGCACAAAATCAATGCCAAATATTAACAAATTACTTCGCCTCGAAAAAAATATTCGCCAGCAGCCTCAATAGCCCAGTGGCGCGACACTTCGGCGATCGCTCTCCGAAGTTAAGCAACGCTGGGTCCGGTCTGGTCTTGGATGGGTGACCATTCGACCGTTGAACGCTGGCCGTGGTTCGGATTCCACGTTAAACTGTAGGTTAAAGGAAGGGGTTCCTTAATACTAGGTGGTAGGGTTTATCCCGCGCGGGTTGGTACCATCGCATTGGATGAACGATGGTCGAAACGGCAATGAAAATTGTCCGTGTTTTCCATCCAGTTCAATCTAGCCGTGCAATATAAGGAAGGTCCTGGCATGGCACCTAGTTCCCATGTGTTGTGTTGGGCTAGTACCATGACAGAAGGTGTGGTATTAGCCATCCATGTCCAGTCACATAAAAAACCGGCCTAGTGCGAGACGGACTCGCACACGAAGGGTTCCGTACCATCGTAAAAAAAAAACAAAAAAACAGGTTTTTTGTATGGGAGCCCTCCTTTAATTTTAATTATTTTTAAATTTGTTATTGTAGCGGCAAAATAAATACACACTCTGTGAAAATTTCAGTTGTCTACCTGTTACGGTTACTGAGATACAGCCCTGTGACAGACGGACAGACGGACGGACGGACGGACGGACGGACGGACGGACGGACGGACGGACGGACGGACGGACGGACGGACGGACGGACGGACGGACGGACGGACGGACGGACGGACAGCGGAGGCTTAGTAATAGGGTTCCGTTTTCACCCTTTGGGTACGGAGCCCTAAAAATGAACCCTTACTTACTACAAGATACTTGCAAGTTAATGGATATTAAAACTTGCTTGCGACCGCCGCGGCACCGCCTCACTATAAATCTTTATCCAACTATCGAAAGTGTCGTCGACTCTCCAGAGCCGCTCGCTCCCGGTTCGGAGCCAACCCGGGCTCGTCACTTGGAGATGTTGAAACGTTTACGGCGCCCGTCGCCGAATACTCTATCTATTTATTTAAATCTCCGGGCTCCATAAACTTGTAAACATCCCACTCCAACGGATGATTTATCGTCTGAAACAACGGACATCCATAAAAATATGTATGATATTTAAATTGGTCGTCGTTATGCCCTTTAAAACCGATTCCGACTCGCGTAGTGCGTGAATCTTAATTACAGATCTATCGCGCAGTATTTGGACAACGCGCACTGATCCACGACACTTTCGTGGGATTTCTATTTTTTTTTTGTGATTCCATTGAAATGGAGACACGGAAAGATGTCCATTACTTTGGAAACGATTTCCAGCAATGAATACAATCAATCCTAGAGATTAAAAGAACTTTTTTTATATCCCAAAACGTCGCCTCCTAACAATATAGTCACATTATAAGTCATCAGTATAGTACCCATACAGGTAATCAAACACACCCCAATAAATAGTATATCCAAAATCATTCATAATTTTTAGTCGCTACCTAAAAATATACTATTTATCGACTATCAATTTTAAGAATAGAAATATAGTCATCAAACCAAAAATGTTTTGTCCAAATGTTGCGTTTGTCTGATAGGTACTTAAAACACCGCACAATATTTCATAGTAATAGAACTTTTGAATAGAAGACATAACTAAACATAAAAACGCTTGTGTAGTTAAAACATATATTTTAGTAGGATCGCCGATGAAAAGTAAAAAGTTTGGAAGGAGGCAAATGATGAAGTCATGAGCGAGAGCTCGGAGCAACACTGGCAATATTGTATACATAGCAGATGGAGGTGATTAAACAAATCATCACCATCATCAACATATCGCTTGCCGTCTCCGCCGACGCGGCGTAACTCCTAGTCGCGACATACGCGGACTCCCCATAAAACAATTATGTGTGTCAAATCAATAAAAATCAACAACAAGCGACTGATTTACGACACGACGAATAAATTTTAAACATTGCACAAATAGCCGGGGCCGTAAATACCTTGCCGGCGATAAGCTCTCCGATTTCTGGCAAGTTGTCAAGCGTGCGGCGGCGGCGGCGTTGTGAGGCGGCAAAAAATAACGCGGCGGTAGAGAGACAGCGGGGAGAACTTACGTATTCTGTGGCGGAGACCTAGACCGCGCTCCGCTGCTCGGCAACGACCACCAATTACGAGCGATGATTAAGGTCTAATTAGAAGCCGATATGATCCTCTTATCTCAATTAGCGTGTCTCGCAGCCCGCTCGCTGGTGGCTTCATTTCAGCTCCAAGCCACAGATTATCCAGACGCTTCGGTCGATCGCGATGCTCGCTTTGGAATCGCGGCTACGCTCACTCGCTCTTCAATTACAAATAGCTGAAGAAGCCTTTAACATTGTTGTGTGCGTCGCATGCGGTGACATTAGCTCTACGTAGAGATCGCCTTTGTAACCAGCATTAATAATCTTGCGACTTTTATTATTTGTGATATTATTCTAGGTAAATGTTCTAGAATCCTGTTGTTGCATCTCGCCGCAGACACATCACAGCCTGTGTCACAGAGCAAAGCAGTAGCCAATATGTTTTAGTAAAATCTTATTTTTAGCCATTTAATTATTGTTCGTGTTTTGAATCAGTAATAATAAATTTGTTTGTTTTTGTATTTCTATGTGTGTACCAATATTTTCAGTTGTGAATAAAACTGTCGTTCTTTGCCAAGGAAGCATGGAGTATGAGGGGTATGTCAGGGATTGGAGGAGCAGAGATGCACAGCCCAGCGAGGCGCAACGTTCTGTATTGAATACGGTGGACAATATCGAGAAAGTTGCCAACTGGGGCCAGGAGAACCTTGTCGCCTTCAAGGTTCGCAAGACCCAATGCTGTGCCAAGGCAGAACAAGGTCGTACCTGTCGCGGAGCACCTGGTCCTACCTACTGGGCTGCTACATCTCCAGTGGATTTTCGGCGTTTATTGAATCCAAGGCCAAAATTGCATCGCAGAAACTGGGAATCCTATTCCATTATAGAAGGTTCACTTCAACTGTACAACAAATCATAGGTTAGGCCGGTGATAGAACTATGTAGCCACATATGCGTACAGCCAGTACCTGTTTGAGTCCTTGGACTCAATTCAGCGCCGAGCGGTCCATCTTGGTAGGAACCCACAACTCACCGCTGGCTTGGAGTACCTGAGCCACAGAGGGTTTGTGGGGTCGCTTAGTCTGTTCTACAGATACTACCATGGACGCTGCCCTGTGGAACTTGCATCCCTTATTTTTCCCCATACTTCATACCTATATGAACGACCTACGAACCGTTCACCAAACTCATTAATCTGCCGCACTGCCAGGATATGGAACTGTCTGCCGGCGGGTGCCTTTCCTCATACCTATAACCTGGGAGTATTCAAGCGTTATTTGAACAAGCTCGATAGCTCAGCAATAGTCCGCAAATCCGCTGGTATGGTGACTCGCGCACGTGAAAGGTGTGTTAAATAGTTTTAAAATATTATTACCCCTTATAAAGATACCGACTTTCTACTTCCTCACATCATCTTCCTACTTTTATCATTTGCGATATGCCTCATTTTCTATATTGTTTAATTATCCTGTTTTTCCATCTTGGAGCGGCAACGCAGTATAACACGCAAATCAGCAGCTTTCGATTTTTTATTGTTTCTAATACAGATGAAAAAGAAATTCTTTTATTCTGTATTTGTGTATCTACCAATATTTCTAGTCCCTAATGAAATGTCCGTTGTCAATATTCAAAATAGTTATCTCCAGGGATCAAAAACAAAAAAAAAATCTGCAGTATTTAAAAAAAACACTTTGAACAGTTTTTTTACACTTTAAATCATTACTCTGCTTGAAATTATTTCCGACAAACTCATAAAATTCTCGTCTGCAAATTAACCCGAGCTATAAGAACGCGATTCCAATGGTCACAACAATACAATATAGTTCGAAATGTGTGTGTGGGTTCTCTATTGAATCGGAGCGGATCCAAATAAATAATCGATAGTGTCATCTATTCCCACAACATTTACGATATTTTACGGCGTTCAACCTTCATTATGTCGTGCTCGGCCAGCACAGCTCGGTACATGGTCCGGCGAGTCGCGATGGAGAAAAGCTTGGGTCCGAACGACAGAATGCTCGGCGGGGATAACTCAAACCACTTTTGAAATGCCCACTTAGCAGAGGAATTATATGTATGTAAAGTTAATTTAAAAAGTAAAAACACGGCCGCAAGTGCACTGTTAAAACCACGTCACGTATTCTGTATCTGAAATAGAACACATTTCATGTGTTTCAGGATCGGCGCTTATGCTTTCCAAACCTTTTGAACCTAAGGCTGAGATAAATAGTCGTAACAGAAACTTAGGCTGAGATAAATAGTCGTAACAGAAACTAAGGCTAACGAAAAGTAGTACTTTGTGACGTCACATTGACACATTTTGGCTGAGATAAATAGTCGTAACAAAAACTAAGACTAACGGAAAGTAGTACTTTGTGACGTCACTTTGACACATTTTGTATGGACCAAATCTCAAAGCAATGCCAATTGACGTCACAAAGTACTACTTTGCGTTAGCATTAGTTTCAGTGACGACTATTTATCTCAGCCTTAGTATGGAACGAAATCTCAAAGTAATGCAAATTGACGTCACAAAGTACTACTTTTCGCTGTCTTAGGCTGAGATAAATAGTCGTAACAGAAACTGAGACTAACGAAAAGTAGTACTTTGTGACGTCAATTTGCATTGCTTTGAGATTTCGTCAATACAAAATGTGTCAAAGTGACGTCACAAAGTACTACTTTTCGTAAGACTCAGGCTGAGATAAATAGTCGTAACAAAAACTAACACTAACGAAAAGTAGTACTTTGTGACGTCACTTTGGCATAGTTTGTATGGACGAAATCTCAAAATAATGCAAAGTGACGTCATAAAGTACTACTTTTCGTTAGTCTTAGTTTCTGTTACGACTATTTATCTCAGCCTTAGTTTCTGTTACGACTATTTATCTCAGCGTCAGTTTCAGTAACGACTATTTATCTCATCAGCCTGAGGCTGAGATAAATAGTCGTACCGGAAACTAATGCTAACGCAAAGTAGTACTTTGTGACGTCAATTGGCATTGCTTTGAGATTTCGTCCAAACAAAATGTATCAAAGTGACGTCACAAAGTACTACTTTCCGTTAGTCTTAGTTTTTGTTACGACAATTTATCTCAGCCTAAGACTCACTCAGTGACTATTGAGTGACAGCATTTCAAATTGGAAAAACTTGTAACATACATTTTATGAGCGAAGTATATTTCGGAGCGAACACCACATTCTCGTAGTGGATGGGTAATTGAGAGGTGCTTCGATGCATCTATCGAGCCGAATCGAGTTGCAGTCCGCGGCCGCCGAGGTGGAATGGACTGCACCGGGCAGCGGTGGCAGCGGCGGCGGCGCGGCGGGACGTGTCAATAGCGCGCACAATGGCTCGTTGTCTCCAGCGTGAAATATAACTGAATCTCCGGGGCACAATGCCAGATATTATTTATCTAAGGGCGATTCCGTAATCCCATTGTGAGCGCGCTCTTATCACGCCGCCCCGCCCGGCTCCGTGAGAGCGTTCGTAATGGTAAAGCTACCGGAGGGACACCGAATGTATCGTGATACGATATCGATAAATAATTCGAAAGCTATGAATATGTGCCGGTGTCTTAATCAACCTTGGTAATTTATTTGTATACATTTTTTAATTACGTGTGTTCGTGCACAGTTTGTTCCTCCCGTTGTGGTGGTTCAGTACCCGCTGCGGCGAGCAGCATTCTTCACATTCTAATTTGAGTGCATTTATAAAAAAACCTTTGCTAAAACCTAACCTTTCACAGATATACAGGATGTTTGGTAATTCGATACATTCCTTCTAAGGGGTCATTTTATAGCTAATTTGCAACAATTTGTCCCTATGAACTAGGGGTTGAAAATCAATAATATTTGAATCGTTTAAGTTTTTTTTAATGTTCTGTATTATTATGGAAAAGAGTGATTGTAAAAAAAAACATACAGACGAATTGATAACCTCCTCCTTTTTTTGAAGTCGGTTAATAACTACGACACTCTGGGCATTTTATCAGATGAGAGATTACTTCAAAAAACTTATGCATTCAAAATGTCAATACCCTAAGAAAAAAAGGGTCAAAAATGACAGTTTATGTTAAAACAATTACAACATTTAATTTTGAAATCAAAGAGGATTACTAAAAAAAAAAGTATGTCACGTGGCATGGCATACAATATGGAAATAAGTTAATTATTTCATAGCCTTCCAGAAAAGGTATAAATGTTGTCCACTTTCACACAAGTTCCAATCAATCCATCCAATTCAAGTACGAAAACTGCGAGGATAGGTTGGGTGCCTACTTTGGTTGTGTGTATAATATTTTTAGACATTATTCTTCTGTATGTAAAAAAATATGGGCACTACCAAGAGATTTATTCAGCCGTTGTCCCTGAAACCGAATAATTAATTGTACTTACTGTTTCGTGGTAGCCAGGAATGGTACCGGTGAGAGTCTATGTTTTTAGATGCCGCATTGTTTCTTATATGATCTTGATAAGCCTTATTGAAATAATCACAACTCCGAGTACCTATTCTTATCTTTTTAGGGTTCCGTACCCAAATGGTGAAAACGGAACCCTATTACTAAGCCTCCGCTGTCCGTCCGTCCGTCCGTCTGTCCGTCTGTCACAGGGCTGTATCTCATGAACCATAATAGGTAGGCTGCGGAAATTTTGACCCAGTGTGTATTTATTTTGCCGCTATAACAACAAATAGGTAAAATTATAAAATCATAAAAAAATTAAGGGGGGCCCCATACAAAAAACGTATTTTTTCTGTCGTAAATTTTGTATGATGGTACGGAACCCTTCGTGTGCGAGTCCGACTCGCACTTGGCCGGTTTTTTTTAATTTACATTCACAAAACAATAAAATGAATTGAATGCACTCATTTATTGTTGCGGTGTTGCAAATGAATTTTTTTACATATGTAGCACATGTCCTACTTCACGCTGCCCCGCCTTCTTCTAGTTCTTGCTACAGCATCAGAGTGGTCAGTCTGAGTTCTCACCTAAATTGGCGTTTACGGCAAACAATTCCGGGAGGTCACGACATTTTTGGTCACGATAAGGTAAATTTCTGAATCTGGGCTCACATGTTAGAGACCAACCTTCTTATGCTAAATATGTCGGTCTGCCTATGCCAAGTGGTTGCGTTATCTAGATTGGCTGCATAAAATATATGTTGGTATGTACCTGCTGATGAATATACTGATTGTCTAGAAACATTGATACCTATTAATTATACAACAATAACCAGTCGGTTTTTTAATTAAATACTTAATATACCTCAAGTTATATCTGTAACCTAAATCGCCCATAACTACGAAATGCAACCAAAGCTTTGTTCAGTTTTGTCATTGCTAAGCAAGTATATACTGATACTTTCATGCTTCGTTATTTACAGCCATTTACCTGATCATATAATTTTTTTTGTCAACATAACAACTTTTTCAGGCGCCTTATCTAGGTAACGCAACCACTTGGCACAAGCAGACTGACACATTTAGCTTCAGAGGGTTGGTCATTATCCTGTGAACCCAGTTTCTCGCCACCTCCTAGTCTAAACCGATCGACTGGCGTTTTCAAATGTATGGAGAAATTGAAGAGCGCGCGCAGTGGGCGTTAAGCGAACTACCATTTGTGAGTCCGAGTTTGATTTGACAAATTAGGTACTCAACGTTGCCTTAAATACGTCGACGTTGCCGTTTACGTCGACTCCGCGTTTTCATACAAATCGGAAGTCCGAGTTTGACTTTGACAGCTTGAAAAAGTAAAACCACAGAAAATCTAGTAAAAACTTGTTTGGAGTTCGACGTTTTTACGGAACTTCGCAGTTACGTAAACGCCAATTTAGGTGAGAACTGAGACTACCGGCTCTGATGTCAAAAACCGGCCAAGTGCGAGTCGGACTCGCTCACGAAGGGTTCCGTACCATCGTACGAAATTTAACACATAAAATCACGTTTTTTGTATGGGACTCCCCTTTATTTTTTATTATATTTTTATTTTACCTATTTGTTGTTATGGCGGCAAAATAAATACACACTGTAAAAAAATCATCTGCCTACCTATTACGGTTCATGAGATACAGCCCTGTGACAGACGGACGGACGGACGGACAGCGGAGGCTTAGTAATAGGGTTCCGTTTTAACCCTTTGGGTACGGAACCCTAAAAATGTTACCACGGATCACCGTTGAACTGAAATTGTTATAATTATCGTTGGTTTATCTTATTTCTTGTTATTTCAGTTAAGTCGATGTTGTTAAGCTGCTTCTGATATGACCGAATACGTTCAGGTGAGGGTTCAGGGGACCTCAGTTAAAAAAATATATGCCTAGTTTCCGAGCATGATTCTGTTTCTCCGTGTTTCATTGAAGCGCGAACGTTTGTTGCCAATGATTCAGTCACCGCGAATTCTGAAACGGTTTGGATCCCGAGGTGCGCCCACGCTGCTCCCCCCTCGCCCGCCCCGCCACCGCGTCTAGTCGAACCTTGCGTCTGCGCCTCCGGTGAACGCCCAGACGGCACGCGTCTGTTTTGACGGAAGTTCGCTGAGATCATTATGATAATGTTGAGCTCAACGAGTCGTCCGCCGCGCCCTCTCGGTTGAAAATCTGCAATTATTATTGTTTTCAGCGGAGAGTTTGCACGTTTGCATGTAGAGCAATATTTATATCTTTGCTGCAGTTACGCCTAGCTGCACTACCATCTATACAGTCGCGTCGAGGCGTTTATTATATTATGTTTAAAATATGCATCTTTAAAATCCAGGAACTAGGAGCATCCTTATACCTGAACATTTTCTACCATTTTTGCGATTAAAACGAGAGGTCATAAACTGTCTGGATATTTTGAATGCATTATTTTTTTTCAAATAGTCTCTCATTCATCAGCTATTACAAAATCGCTGATAAAATGCCCAAAGTGTAGTTGTTATTTTACAATCACTTTTTTATAATAACACAGAACATTAAAAAAAACCTAAAACTTAATAATAATATAATAATAATAATAATAATAATAACAAAAAAATTGATTTTGGACCCCCATTTCACTGGGCCAAATTTGTTGCAAATTACCTCTAGAATGACCCCACAGAAGGAATTTATCGAATTTCCAAACACCCTGTATCACTTAAATTGTAAATACATACAAATATTTTGAAACAATAAAAAAATATCCGAACACCCATGTCCCCCAATTAGTTCTCATAATCGGCGCTTTACTGCAGGTACAGGTCCGTGATCTGTATTATGGCAAGTTTAGTACCTCTTAATATGTATTTGATACCTCAATTAGTAAGTTCCATTTCACATGCAGTGTATCGCTGCAACATTTGTGATATTTCTATGAAAAATCAGCGCCCAAATCGAACCTCATTGGAGCATGATGAAAGAATACCTACCTATTATATCCGAGGGCGTTATGTAGACTGAAGGCTCGTACCCAACGCAGAACCATCATTTGTGACTGCCTGGAAATTTTAGTTCAGTGCTGGAAATCGCGACCGGCGACTACCTACTAGGGAATGCAATCCCGACTCGAGATTGCAAATTCGAGATCCCGCGGGATCAGAAATATCAATCCCGCGGGATCCCGGAATTTTCGGGATCCCGTCTAGTTTTAAAAAAAAGTTAAATTCGGATGACTGAAAAGCTAATAACTGCTTGTTTGTGATAGTGAGGTTAACTAAAATAACATGTTACTCGAAAGAAAATAAAAACCTTTATTCTTTAATCTTACCAAGTAAATAATTATCAGGTTTTAAGGAAATTAACATAGGTAAATTAGGTAATCAAAACAATAAGCATATTTCAAGGGAATTAGGAAGTAGTTACCTAGGAGTGATTTTGAAAATGAAAAAATAATCACTACAACTGCACAACTAAAACCATGACGAACGTAAACAAATGACTGCCTCTCCACGCGCATATACTTCTTTCTCACTTACTCGACACAGTTCTATATTATCTGTCCCACTCGTCACCTGTCTCTAATATTCGGAACGGTTTTCTAATGCTGTTTGGCGTTCCTGGCAGCCAGCGCGCCGCTTGCGCCCCGAGTGGAAGTGTATAGCGTCGCTGACCACTGCCGCCCAATCCCGTCAATCTCGAACGGGATCTCGTCATATGGTGCGTCGGGATTGATCCCGAAAAATTACACGAGATCTCGCGAGATCGGGATCCCGCGGGATCGGGATTGCATTCCCTACTACCTACCTACTAGAATGTCAGAATTGGTTCTGGTGTCCGGCCCCGCCTACCAAGTTTTCCTAATAAACGAAACGTAAGATTCGTACCTTAGTAAGTAGAGTTTGTCGGGTGAAACATCGGCAAGCAGGCAAGAAAGATGATATTGCCGTTCGTTAGCAGATGCTACCAGACCTGCAGAGGTCAACCAACTTAATGGTCAGAACATTCCGTTATTTTAAGCTCGTTATTTTCTGCCACCTACCTACCTTTGCATTCGTTGGCATCGCGTGCGGTAGCGCGGCCCCACGGTCGGTCGAAGTGGAAGGGCTTGCAGCGCTCGCAGTCGCGCCCGGCCGTGTTGTGCCGGCAGTCGCACATGAGCCCAGCTCCCGCCCCCGCCGCCGGCGACCCTGCGCTCCCCGCCGCCGCCGCCGCGCGCAGCGGCACGCAGCGGCTCGCGTGCCCGTTGCACTTGCAGCGCCCGCCCACCGCGAAGTCGGAGACGGCGTAGTGCTGCGTGCCGGGCGCCGCCTCGCCGGCCGCCTCGCCCCCGTCGCCCTCGCCCGCCGGCGCGCCCTCCGGCGGCATGTGCAGCCGGTTGAACACGACGCGCACGTCGGTCGCCGTCACCCAGTCCTGCAGCACCGGCGACGAGTCGAAGTCGGGTGCGCTCGGGCGACCCTCGAGCGTGCTGAAGGCGACGCGCGCCGCGCCCGACGTCCCCGGCGCGCCCTCCGCCGCCAGCCGGTGCGAGTCCGAGCAGCGCGCCTCCTGCTCGTTGGCGCGCGTGACGGTCGCGCGGTTCGGCCGACCGTACACGCGCCGGCACTGGCTCGAGTAGAACTGGAAGGGCTGCCAGGTCGCGCCGTGGTCGGCGCTCTTGTAAATCGCGACCGAGTCGGGGCGCGCCGCGTGCGGACAGAACTGCAGGCTCACATACGTCAGCTCGTACTTCTTGCCGAGCGACAGCGTCAGGGAGACGTTGTCGGGCGGCGAGTCGTAGGCGGCCGGTTGCAGCGCGCCAGAGCGCCAGCAGGTGACGTTGTGCGGGTTGTTGAGGTCGGTTAGGTGCGCGGGGGCAAAGCGACGGTCGGAGCGCGCCGCGTCGCACACGCGACACGCGGCCTCCGGCGCGGCGGCGATGACGGCCGGCGGCGGCGGGTCGCACAGCCGCTCGGGCCCGCGCCGGCCGCACGTCGAGGACGCGGCGACGGCGGCGCCGAAAGCGGCGTTCACGAAGTCGGGAATGCAGCGGCGCGGACGGCCGTCCTCGTAGCAGGGATCGGGCGCGGCGGCGGCGCGCGCGCCGGTCACGAGCAGAGCGACGCAGCAGAGCCGCGCGGCCGCGCTCACCCCCATCGGCAGGGCGGCGCGGCGCCTCGGGCCTCGGCGGGCGCCCACCGTGCCGTCGGACTTCGACCTCTCTCAACACACTCTAACAAAAAGTATCAAATCGAACAAATCACTCCCGGGCAGAACTCACGAGTCACAAAACGGAACAAAGTTTGAAAGAGGCTGGGCCGCGCGTCGCGATGAGATCGAGCGCGGTCGAGCGCACGCGAGGGCGAGCGGCCTGGAGCAACCGACACGTGGGAGCCGCGCGAGAGCCGACGGGAGACTAGTCTGAAAAGCGGCTCAGCGAGTGCGGGCGGGCGGGCGGGCGCGGGGAGGGAGCTCCGCTGCCGCCAGCCTCCGTGCCGCACACAGCGGCTGCGGGCGTCCTCTCCCCGCCGCCGATGCCGCCCGTAGCTTTTCAACTTTGGAACCTCATTTTTCACGAGCTTTCTGACTTCTACGCTCAGTGTGGGTGGCGACTGCTACTGCACTGCGCTGCCACAACTTCTCACGTAAAACTCTCTCACTGTCGTAAAAGTTCCCGAATGAGCTACCCAGCTTTATACGTGATAGCGACTTCATCCGCTTCGAACGAGCAAGAATCAGATGTTCGCAAAAAATGTAATGTTCGTATCAAAATAATCACCGGTAAGCGCCTAGGTGTAATAAAATCAAGAGTTTACGAATAAATAAAAATACATTTTTACATTACCTTATCTTATCCCTGTATCCCTTAGGCGAAGGGAGTGCGGCGAAGAATGCGGTGCGGGGTGAAAGGGATTACTTGTAGAAAAAAGAATAATAGAGCAGCGGGGTTTCTTTCCATTCAAATTGCCATTGAGTTAGGCATACCTTACCTGTAAACATTTTTCTGGTCAATGAATTTTATAAACAGATAAATTAGGTTTATTCATGCATTTATAATAAACAACATTTTATTTTAAGTATTTTGTCACATCCACAACAGAATAAAGAAAAAGAAAAAGTTTCTTTACATGACGCTCAGTTTAAAATTTCCCTCAGAGATCGTGAATTCTCAATTATTAATCATGATAATTTAGAAGTTTAAATATAAGAAATTGTAATAGAATGTAATTTTAAGCTTAATGTTTATAACATTTTGTTGATGTATGTACCTATTTATAATGAATGTTTCTATGCCTGCTTGGTGATTATTTATTTATTTATTTATTGGCTTAAATACAGAATTGAATCACGTTAAAAACAACAACAACATGTATAGTAACAATAGCTTATGAAACATCCCACAAGTAGTAAGCACAGCATGTGCCAGCAGTATTTAAAATTAACCAATTACTCAAAACAAATATATCAATATAAAATTAGCAAAGAAAATTAAAATGAATAAGATTACAATAAAGAAGTAACAATAAGCGACTACATTCCGAAACAATAAACAATAGACAAGCTTGTTGACATAAAATAATATTAATATGTATAGAGATGTAAGATTTATCTCATATTCTGAACTGAGACTGAAGATTTGGTGTGGAAATTTGTGTTGTTCTTTTTTGTGTGTTATACTACTTTATGTATAACTGTTTTAGGCAAAAAGGACCAACATGTTTATAATGAACATTTAACTCGATGAGATGTCACCACCATTTTTAGGGTTCCGTACCCAAAGGGTGAAAACGGAACCCTATTACTAAGCCTCCGCTGTCCGTCCGTCCGTCCCTCCGTCCGTCCGTCCGTCCGTCTGTCACAGGCCTGTATCTCAGTAACTGTAACAGATAGACAGCTGAAAATTTCACAGAGTGTGTATTTATTTTGCCGCTATAACAACAAATTGAAAAATAATTAAAATTAAAGGGGGCTCCCATACAAAAATCGTGATTTTTTTGTGTTTAATCTTTTACGATGGTACGGAACCCTTCGTGTGCCAGTCCAACTCGCACTTGACCGGTTTTTTGTGTAAAAATATTGTAAAAAAAACGCTTATTGAGTCGATGGTACACTGGTTGAACAATGCTGATTCACTGCGCAAACTGCGTGTACTATTACCGAGGGCGTCTAACCCGCGGCTCCGCCCGCATTGAGTTCGAGGAAAAACAGTCTTCCTTCTATATTTGCGTGTTGGTAAACAACCCAATAATAGTGAAAAGAATCAAGCTATCGAAAAATCGGTTAAATTGAACTCAAGTTATGATCGGACACACAGGCAGCTTGCTTGGTTTTCATAAATTATGTAAACGCATTTTAGGAGTTTTTGCAATGATTTTTTTAAGATCAGTCGTAAAATTACCAAAAAACCGGCCAAGTGCGAGTCGGACTCGCACACGAAGTGTTCCGTACCATCGCACAAGATTTACAAAATAAAACACGTTTTTTGTATGGGCCCCCCCTTTAATTATTATTATTTTATAATGTTACCTATTTGTTGTTATAGCGGCAAAATAAATACATAATCTGTGAAAATTTCAGCTTCCTACCTGTTACGGTTCATGAGATACAGCCCTGTGACAGACGGACGGACGGACGGACGGACAGCGGAGGCTTAGTAATATTAAATTTAATAATATTTTAACAAATAAATTTTAATAATTTTTTTAACAAGCCCGCTCTTTTACGGTTCAACCTAGGAGGAAAACTTCTATGAGTAAGTAAATATACTTTTTCGTACTAAGCAAGTACGTGGCTTTGTCCAAGGAATGTGATATTTATGTATAGGACCCAGTAATTAAAGAAAGATCCGTGTAAAAAGAATTTCTTAATGAATATACTGTAAGGCTGGCCCCCGCACCATCAAAACATTACATTTGCGGTTATTTCGTCTTCCAATTTCGCCGTAAATTGATAAATGTCCGCAATGCAGGTATAATCTTAAATACTGTGTTAGTAGGAGGCATTCATTACGGGAGGAGAGACTGCAGGAGAATTCATCTCAATATTTTTTTACTTTTTCCAATATTTTTGAAAATTATTTGTCCGGTATTACATTTTCAAATTCCTCAAAAAGGTTAAATCGTCATTGTAAAAATATGGCAATATCTTAATTGAGAGGAGTTGTATTTTATCACAATATGATAAATCTGTTATTAGACAAAACTTCACAAATAGGTAAAGTAAAGGTTAAAAATAACCCTCCTTGCGCAGTCGGGTGAAAATAAAACCAATACACATTCGTCAGCTCCTCGGTAGGTCGCGCCACTGGGCGATCACCTCTGAGCGCGGTTAGGTTCTGGATGGGTGACCATTTTCAACCGTCGAGGCTGGCCATGGTACGGATTCCACGTAAACCTGTAGGACCCCTTCCTTACTTACTATGTGGAAGGGTTAATCCCACCCGGGTTAGTACCATCGCATTGAATGAACGATGGTCGAAGCGGCAATGAAAATTGTCTGTGTTTTCCAATCAGTTCAATGTAGCCGAACAATATAAGGAAGGTCCTGGCATGGAACCTAGTTCCCATGTGGTGCGTTGGGCTAATAATGACGGTCAGTTTGGTATTAGCCATCCATGTCCAGTTACATAAAAAAAACCATTGCGGTTCGAGTGAATAAACGGTCAGACCGGTCGCGGTTACGATCACAGAAATATTTTTTGTTGCGGGTAGGTAATTCGGAATTGCTCGCCCATACATGGCGAGCTCGCGACGAGCGGACGGATCGAGACTGGCGACTGCATTACTCTTTCCAAAGTGAGGTTACTTTATTGTTGACAAATATTGCAAAAAAATACTGGTTCCGATTTTAGGCGACTTTAATCTGGGAAGCAAATTTTGGTCCGGAGACAATGAACATTATAGTTATTTAGTCTCTTTGTAATCACAATCTGGGTAGCATATTAGTGGATTTTCTGATTATTCATGATCTGAACCAATTCAACAATATTATAAATGTAAATAGTAAAATTCTGGATCTAATTCTTTTCAACTCAAATTTCTTAAAGGTCGGGCGCAGCGAGGACATTATCGCCCTATTTTTAGGGTTCCGTACCCAAAGGGTGCCTCCGCTGTCCGTCCGTTCGTCCGTCCGTCTGTCACAGGGCTGTATCTCAGTAACCGTAACAGATAGAGAGCTGATTTTTTCACAGAGTGTGTATTTATTTTGCCGCTATAACAACATTTAGGTAGAAATGAAAAAAAAAATTGAAGGGGTCCCCATACAAAAAACGTGATTTTTTGTGTTCAATCTTTTACGATGGTACGAAACCCTTCATGTGCGAGTCCGACTCGCACTTGGCCGGTTTTTTAAATAGTCTACGGTTCGAATATTTAAGTAACTAAGACGGCTAAAAAAATTGTAAACAGAATTAAAGCTGATTATATTGAAATCATTTAGGAATTAAGGACCTTGAAATGTACTGAAATATTGTAACATACGTTACTTTATTAATTTTAATGTTTAGGCATTATCGATATTTGTTATTCATATCCTTCTTGAACTACACTTACGGTAGCCTTCAGAATAATGTCAGTGTCTATGCATACTCACAATGGACATTTATATTTATCTACATAATGGAAAAATACACATTTCAAGGAACTAGCGGTCAAAATTCTTCTAGAAACAAAACAACAAACCACGAACATTGATACGGTCTCTTTCTACCACTCAGCAATTCAAGGATGCTGTCTCCCTCATGCGCGTGCGCCTAGCGAACGTCAGGCGACACTACAGAGCCAATGGGAGAGGACCTGACGGCCGCGACGGACCGCCGACCGCCGCCAGTGACACCAGTCAGGAGACCTCAGCCGCTCGAGCTTCGCCGGGGGCAGACGCCATTCGCCGCCCGACCACGTGCTCCAGGCTTCATCACCCTTGGGTATCGTACCGAACTTATTTTTTGCCGGCTTTAGTGTCAGTGCGCGTTAACACTTCTCAGTGTCGTCGTCCGTATTAGGGGGCCCAATTAGGTACTAGATTTATTTTACTTATATATTTGTGTTTATGCTCTTCCTAGAATATTTGTGACGTATGGTTAAAAACCCAGCCCCGCTCACCGACTGATATCCGCATGGCATTAACCTCGTAACAATACGTCACAATATTACCAGATCTATGTCAGTAGATGATAGGGTGACTATTTAAAATTTGCATGTTTCCACAGTCATAGATAAACATGTACCTAAGGTTAATTTATGCAATAGTCAATACCTTCATTGGTATTCTAAATATCGCATAAACTGCTGAAACACATTTGTTCCGAATGAAACATAAAATAATTGATGACCCACGAGATAATATTTCGTGTGAGCTTTTACGCACAAGGTGTCCCAAGATAATCAGCTTCTGTTATTACAAATATGTGGAACAAACAGAATCCTTTCTTATCCTCGATAAAAGCACTAAGGTCTTCTACCTAGAATTATATCAAAGACAAACGCCGCAATCAGAGTTCGTTTCGACAAAATGTTCTGCGGGGATAAAAAAGCTAACGAAGGAGCAAATAAAAGTGAACTTTTTGCCCAGTATTTCTCTTCTGTGTATGTGCATGATAGAAAACATGCCACTGGCTGTCTTCGAGAATCGAATTGTTCCAACTCCTCAGTTTCTTTTCATTCGGTAAACATTTCCTCATGTACAGTTGAAAAAGCCCTGCAAAATCTGAATAAATTAAAAAGGCCTGGGCCTAATAAAATTCCACCTTTGTTCATAAAAAGATGTGCAGTTACGCTGGCTCTGGCAATATCAATTTTATACAATAGATCTGTGGCTAGCAAGCACATGTAGTACCCATTCATAACGTCACGAACTATGGAACCATCTCAATCCTTTCTACTTTTTCCAACTTTTTTGAAAAGATTATTTGTCCAGTATAACATTTTCAAACACTGATTTCGCACTCAAAAGTCCACTACGTCAAATGTATAATGCTACGCAAACGCCGTCATCGAGTCAGTAGATAAGGGAAAAAGTTGATGAAATATACATATTTCAGTAAGGATATTGATATAGTAAACCACTACCTATTTACTGCAAGTTTTTATTTAACTTGCAATATTTTATGTTAGTTTGTATGTTTAGGTCAAATCTTGCAAGCTGAACTAGAACCACTTCCTCTTATTCGGAAGGTTTGAATTTTTGAGGTGTTGATTCAGTTCCGATGACAATGCATTTTTATGCTAAGCATAAAATGAATGAATAAAATGAATCCAGGATTAGCTCCAGAAAAAGTAACTCTTTAACTCTCAACAGCCCAGATACAAATTTGTATACGCATTTTATTATTATAGCCGGATATACATTTTAAGTTGACATGGTTACTGCACTCAGGGTTGGATCCTGACTAGGGAACTCCTCAATGTTTAGCAGCACAGACACGACATACATATATATGAATTTAATATTGAAAGCTCGTTCTAAGTTCCGCAATGACATGGCTACTACCCTCAGGGTTCGATTCCGATTGAATAACCGGAATATAACATGTAACTTGATTTTGACACGAGTAATTTTAAGAAAAAATAATAATTCATAAAATAAATAGCAGGTAAATATCGCGATTAGTTATAAGGGTTGTTGTATCAGATGCGGTAGATATAAAGTTAGCATCGTCTGCATACAGTACAATTAGGATAGCTAGTGTAACATGCTCAGGAACGTCTTTTATAATATAAGGAAAAGGGTTGGGGCGAGAATAGAGCCTTGTCATACACCAAACTTTGCGAGAAACTTTGAAGACATCACTTCTTCGGTTTGTCCGTTCTGAGAGAAAAAGAAAAATACAAACCAACAGACAGATACACCGACAGCGAAGTGATCTTATGTTTCCTTTAAAGGAACGGAACCCTAAAAATACACTTCTATGGCAGTCCTAATCTATGCAATTTAGCGAAGCGAATCGTTTCCCAACTCCCCAGGGGAGCCCCCATCCGAGAGAAACCGGACACCGAAAGCTTCAAGGAGCTCTCGCTAAGCTATTTATTTGTTGTCGGCGTATCTCCAAAATAGTCGAGGATTATTCGCAATCAGCTCTGAAGTGTCATCCCCTCAGCATTTCGAGTTTTTTTCGTTATAATCGAATCTCTACAACGTGGAGAAGAGTAAAGAAAAATCGGGCATCACCCAGCAATGTAAATTTAAATAGTCGTCTGAGAATTCATTATTGTTCAAAACGGCGGAAAATCGTTTCTCTTTGGCTGCATGGGATGGCAATTGGATTACTACTCGAACTTAAAATCACATATCGCAGTCCTAGCTGGAATACTTACTACACAATATATTTTTTTCACTAGTACAGAAAATTACGCTCCGCTACTGACCGCTCCCCATACAAACGTAGTTTACAAATCATTTGAATACCACTGTTCCAATTTACTTTATATTTTATATCTAATATCAGGCAACAAATATCTGGGTTTGCATCTTTTGGTTTTCGGTAAATGTATCCTTGGTCAAACCACAGAGAAAACTAAATGTGTTGACGATTTTACTTTTGCTTTCATTTCATGCAGTAACCAAAATTTGCAGACACGTTTGCTAATATTATATATCAATTCAATTGGAACAGTGGTTTGTACGGGGCGTATAGTTTACGGGCCATTATACATATATTATCACTATATTACAGAGTTTAGGAATGCCACAAGCAACAACGGACAATGAATAATATCACAGAAAACAATAATTCCTTTTTATTTGGTAAATAGCGTTATTTGAGAAATCCGTTCTTTTCATGATTTTACATTCAACATAAAAATACATGCCATTTATCTAGCTATAGCTATTTAAAACTATACAATGATTTTTCTTAATTTTTTTATAGAATAAAAGAAAATATAAATAAAAAAACCGGCCAAGTGCGAGTCGGACTCGTACACGAAGAATTCCGTACCATCGTATAAGATATAAGGAAATTACGACAATATAGATGTTTCTTGTATGGGATTAAGGGGGTGAGTTTTAATTTAATTTATTTTTTAATCGTTATTATATTTTGTTGTAGCGGCAATAGAAATGCATGGTCTGGGAAATTTTAATTTTAACCGTCTACCTATTACGATTTATGAGAAACAGCCCTGTGAAAGACGGACGGACGGACAGCGGAGGCTTATTGATAGGGTTCCGTTGGCACACCTTGGATACGGAACCCTATAAAACCCAAACGCAAGTGCTCGGTGATGATGAATATTTTAAAAATTCTTATATGGCTTATTTTTTGCAAAATTTTGAAAGTTTTAAGACATATTCTTTAATTTAAACATGTTCCCACAAAAAACATAAGCATTATATTATAGATAGAATATTCTCTTCGGCTGGATATTAAATGTATTTCAAAATTATAAACATACATTTGTCCACAAATCTAGCAACGGCTCATCAATTTGGGGAATAATTAATGATTGGCGATGTTTAGTCTACAGCGCCGGGCGCCAGATATGCGATATGAACACCCAGTTATTTTTATATTTGTATGTGAACAGCGCAGGGAATGCTGCAGGAAACAGAGGATTTGCTCGCTGATATGTGCTCGCACACTGCCGATGTCAATTCGTATATTTCGGGATGGAGAGCATCTGTCGTCAGACGAGAGTTTTCAAGAGATATTATTTACTTAAAACTATTCAATGAACAATTTAATAATATACAGCTTGATTTAATTAATGGAAGTGATGATGTATTTGAAATTGAACAATTTCAATTCTATTACTTTTGGTAAAATTTCAAAAACATTCTCAAGCAAAGGGAATTTAAAAGTAATAGGGACTGAAAGTGTACGCTAGCGGTTATACTCGGACGCCAGGTAAGCTTCTCAGTACACCTCTCCAATTCTGTGAGAGCTAATCGATCGGGACACTTATAGCTAGTAATCCTCTTGCCGACCAGGCAAGGACTAGAGATGCTTGCCGGCCACCAGCTAAGGATTGCCCAACACTTCTTCAAAGGCTCACAGCAAAGTTTGCGCACTTACTTCCAGACAACAAACATTGTCCAAACAACCAGCAACTAAATACATATCACGAAAGAGGCGATATCTGGATCCGGCGTGATGCTCGTACAAATGTTATTGTTTGAGGAAACTTACCTTCTCCAATTGGAAATTTTAGATTGGCACAGTTTTGGAAAATAATCTAATAATTAATGTGTCATGAATTGTCGATTTCCGTGAATTCGTGTTATTTTTTTGTATTGACTCTTATAGTTTCTCCAATCATTAATGGTAGTCATTCTACGCGGTGATTGTTGAACTGGTTAATGATATATGATTTGAGATTACCGTGGTTAACACTCATTTTAAGGTTTTTTAAAAACGGCTTACTCACGGTGTGTCGATAATATTTAACGACGTTTCGAACCAAACATTTGGTCCATCATCAGGCGAGCACCCGTGCCGGCGGCGGTCAACAGGGAACTGTCAGTTCTCTCAGTTTTCCGCCGACAGAACTGACAGTTCCCTGTTGACCGCCGCCGGCACGGGTGCTCGCCTGATGATGGACCAAATGTTTGGTTCGAAACGTCGTTAAATATTATCGACGCACCGTGAGTAAGCCGTTTTTCAAAAACGTTAAAATGGTTAATGATAATATATGATAAATTCGATCCTATGGCGATTCCGATTCCAAATTACGATTCCATGACCGCATGTCAGGGATCCTTCACGTAAGCCGATGGCGATAGATCCATCAGCACGCAAGTAGTTGGTAATGGCACTGCTCTAACCCTGCGTACCAAACTAATTGGAATCTTCGGACCGTGACAAAAAGTTAAGTTACGAGTATATCAGACAGCGACAGCGCAGTAGAATATAGCCGGAAAATATATCCATCGCGCAGGTGCGCATGCGATAATTGGGGAGGTGTGGGCTACCGGAGAAGATTGTGAAGATAAATGGAATGCAGGAGTAAAACTCTTGAATTCTTGGTCCGACGGATCTAAGCTGATGCAAGAAGAGCAGTATAAAACAGCGGTACCTCGTAAATTCTTGGCCCCTAGCATCGGTATCTGAGCAGAGTCCGCTATTATCACTGCTTGTACTCTCTCCGAATCCTCGCCTTCCATCATCGTGGCACCTGTCCTGGTCAGGAAACATTTACTTCTCGTAAAACAAAACTCGCACTCTAATTAGAATAATTAGAAAGGGACAACACTAGCGTGACTCGTGGCTGTCATTTCATGAGTACGACAGCGTTGTGACTCACCGAATCTCATGAGTAGACCCCCTGCTCAGGAAAGCGAAAGCGAGAAGTTCTCGTGTTCAGTTCTTTCAAACTCTATGTTTTCGGTTTCATGAGTAGACCCCGGCGACTGGACTATTGCTAGGCGATGGAAAGGACTGCTAGGTTGATGTGAAGGACACATTTTAATGCTGAAGGGGATTCGCTTCGGTTGGTCGATGCTATTACGGACTTACGACGTTGTTTGAAATACGACTGTTTAACCCAATCTGACTCTTCGTTTACCTTCGCCCATAACGAAAACACGGGCCGCGTGCGGTCGGACGGCGGTATTTCATTGTTTATGAACTCATACATTGCAGGTGCCTGCGTGCATGTAGCGAGCTGCCGACAGTTTTAGCTAATAAACATGTTCGTGTTTACAACAACGTCGGATCCCAACCCGGTTCATGGTAATTTGTAGGACATGTTGGACACGGTGCTAAACCGTCAGTGGAATCAAGTTATTTTCTGTAGCAGGGATGTTCAAAGCTTTTGACCTAACGTGATTCAATATTTATAGGTCATTAGCCTGGAACATGTCAAACGCACTTGATCACATTTATTTTTGATTTATTTATTTATTGGCTTGCATACAGGACTGAATCACATTAAAAACAACAATAAACATGTATAGTAACAATAGCTTATGAAACATCCCACAAGTAGTAAGCACAGCATGTGCCAGCAGTATTTAAAATGAACAAAATACACAAAACAAATATATCAATATAAAAATAGCAAATAAAATGAAATTAATAAGATTACAATAAAGAAGTAACAATAAGCGACAAAACTGTTGCATTTGAGTGAGTGGACAGCAATAATATAGAAAATAAATTAAGTAAAAGAAAAATAAAAACAACATTAGACTTACAATGATGCATGAATGGTCAAAAGGTAAGTGGTAATGAAGTAAAAATCACCAATTTTTTTTATTGATTTCATTCTTATAATTCTCCCGCAAGCTTGCTCCTCATGCAAATGTAGTTTACTAATCATTTCAAAAACAAATTTAGAGTATATTGGAACTTTGATTTAACGTTTGGAGATTGTAATTTTCTTCTTACGGGGTAAGACACGCCGTGATAAAATCTTTAATGAGACATATGCCTGTTGAAGAATCGCGACAAGTATGCTGTGATCTTACCGTATAACGATCAATTATATAACGAGCAAATATGCGTATGAACGGTGCGTTCATAATATCTAAGCAGGATAATCTAAGCAGTCTTTACAGTTCCATATTTTCTAACTTACATTGCTTTTCTGCCACTAAACGTCGGACTTGGCGAGTTTTATAACAAAGCCAATAAACTGCGAGGAAGTTTTGAGAGGAAGGAAAAAACAATCCGCCCCAAAAGGTCGAGATGAGGGAACCTTCCGCAATGAAATTTAATGAAAATCCCGAACGGCGGAGTTCATCAAGTGCGCGTTGGGTGGAGTGTGTCGGGGAGGGGGGAGGGGGAAGGGGGGGGGGGTCACCGCGGTCTCTTTGACATTCGATATTCAAAAGCATTTCCTTTGAACCTGAGCACCTACGCTTGACAAAATGACCCGTTGGACGTGATGACCGCGCTGGGGTAGGGGTGGAGGTTCACATCATATGACATTTTGCGTTTACTTAGTACAGAGTACAATAAATATATTAGACCTCATTATGTGTGTCTATTCCTTACATTTCGTAAATATCGTTTACTGATTAAAATTTTTGCGATCGTTGAAAGAATACTTCTAAAATCATATCAATTAAAAAAAAGGGAACACATTTTCATAAATAACCCCTTTAAAAATAAGCTTTTAAGAGGATAATGAGGTGATCTAGTTCCATACAATGGCTCGTGCCAGTTTCCTTAGTCAAATCAAGAAAAAAAAAACTGATATTTTGCACATTACATTTTTGTTTTTTTTTTGATAAATTTACTTATGTCCGTAATACACGCCTATATTATAGCCGATGTCTCTGGAACGCCAACACCCAATTCGAGAAGACGGCTAAAAGTTAAACCGAAGATAAACTGTTGCCGGAGTTCGTAATTAAACGTAATTGTGAAGTAGGTTAAAAATGACGACTGAGACACGTGTCTTCTTCCACCAAACCATTTCTTTATGAAACACCGTTATGGGGGGCTGGGCCTAGGGACGAAAGGCAAAAATCACGCTCTTCGCGAAGCCACGCCTCCATACCTGCTGATTTGGATTATTGTTAATGTATCATCCATACGCAGTATACTGCACTCGGATTTGTCATATGTTATCATTGGCCAATTAAAAATTGACAGCGAAGAAGAACTGTTAACGGACCTCCTCCACGCTTTTTAAGGCTGCTGGTGCTTTCACTTCATTTCGCAGCGATTTCGTAAGCAAATATTTTGATAGTAGCACGGTGGCAGCCGCTCCCAATACTGGAATGTGAATATGGGCTTCTGATAACAAAAACTTCCATGACATTTTAAGCGTTTGCCACTGCTTATAGACCAGCGAGCATGGAAAGCCAGCCTTCAATGTTCGCTGTTACAGACGTACGAGTTATCGGTACTTGTTTTGGGTAAATATATTTTTTTCCTTGTAACTTTACATTAAGTATTTACGTAAATAAGAAAGTATTTACCATCGATGATAGGAGAATAACACAGGTAAAAACACAGTACTATCCAGTTTTTAATTACATGCTTGAAGATTCGGAGGTAAAGGCAGGCAGTTCCACATAGTGGCGGTGCCTGAGAAACGAATTTGAGAAACGGTGAATTCTCAAAAGCTCGGACTGCCTAGTGATGTAATTCTCTGCGCCAAAACGCGTACTCCTGGATTATAAAATATCAATCACAAGCCTCAGTAAATCTGAACAATAATATGAAATTGATGGTGCCCAGAATTAACTGCCATAAAAAAATTAATCAACACAAAAAAAAATAATTTGTTCTCCTTATTCATTGCTAATGGTTTTTGTTTTGTTGATACATTTTTTTTTCGTTTTTGACCTATTGTCGGAATGAATTAGAGACACGCCCGGCGACCGCGTCGCTGAATGTTTGCCTAGAGATGCAAATCCCATGCAACAATCATTGTGATGTTTCAATAATTTATTTTCGGAATTTCTTCGTAATTATTTATGACAATGGTTTTAGTGATTACGAAATAACATCTCGCGTCCATTCCAATTTAACGTTTTTGGTCCTGATATAAGCTCACACCACATGGGAACTAGGCCCTGGCCTTGCTTATGTTGCATGGCTACATTGAACTGGATGGACAAATATTAACCCTTTTTATTGCCGTTGATGCCAACGATGGTTGACCATCGTTCATTTCATGCGATCAGGTATCAACCAATCCTACCACTGTATTTCTAGACAGCGTAAGAGGCTAGGCACTTGAAAAAATACAAATCTGATCACATTTCTCCCAGCGCACGTTACAAAAGGCTACCAAGGGAATCGTCGTTAGTGCTTCGTTACGTAAAACTGTAGGTCCCTTCCTTACTTACTAGGTGGTTGGATAAATCCCCTTGGATTGTACCATATCGCTTCGAAGGAGCAATAGTCAAAACGGCAATAAACATTGTCCGCGATTGTCCCGACTCCTCGCCTGAATATTCAAATCGCACAATACTATCGGGTTGAGGAGGGGAAGGCGCGACTGAGGGAGCCAGAGTGAGATCGAAGTGAAGACGGTTCAACAGCTTCCTTATCTCGCGTCTGCGGTGAGCACACCCTTTATTTATGGGCCCTGAGGGCCTCCGCGGACCTCCTCCACGCTTTTAAGGGCTGCTGGTGCTTTCACTTCATTTCGCAGCGATTTCGTAAGCAAATATTTTGATAGTAGCACGGTGGCAGCCGCTCCCAACACTGGAATGTGAATATGGGCTTCTGATAATCAATATGGAAAGAAAATACAGTTATAATCATGCACCTGACATTAAGGTAGTCGGTTTCACAAAGTTTTTGATATAAACCTAAAACTTGAAGTTTTTAACATCTAATTCAAAGTCGTTTTCAGCGGTGTGCGACGAAGCGAGATTTACGTTTTTGGTCAGTAAAATTTGTCTTTCACGCATATTCACTAGATACCCACCGGCTTGAAAACCTAGTAAATAGGAGTTTACATTTTTTTAAAATAATGTAAGCAACGCATTATTATTTTTTTACGGTCATACACTAGCTAATAGTTTAAACGTGTTTTGTTTTTTCGAACTTGGCTGTTTCGACGATAGTGACATGGTGATACTGACTGTACGTAGAACCAACATAGTACATACTAAGTACACAACTATTTAAAGTGGTAATGTAAGCTATTCCAGTTCTAGTTGGATCCAACAATTTTGCTAGTAATGTAAAGTCCTCGAGTGTGGGGCATGTATCAAAAATTAAGATAACAAAACCTGCTTACCACCAGATCAGCCATGGGGCTTCACTTCATTTTCCGTGCATTTAACGGCTTCTGCCACTCAATTCTGACTATGGTACGCCTGTATTTACCCGACTGCGAAAGAAGGAGGGTTATGTTTTTTATTAGATATTTTTTGCTATGGTCCATGGCCACTTCCTAAGTCTACAATATCTTCCCTTTAGCTAATAAACGAAGTGACAGGGGTGTCTTGAATGAATGAATTAAATGCAGTTATTTCGAGGGGATAAATAGTACTAGATCGCACTGACTAGTACTATTGACGGCTGTAGCGATTTCGAAACGATGTCTGTTGAGATTCTGAGCGAACAAAAGAGACACGACTACAACCGTTTCTCTTTTGGATTGCATAGCCGTAGTGCATGTGCAGGGTAGCTCCCCGCAAGAGATTCCCCCGCACTTCCACCCCGTAGCGGAAGCAGTTATTGCGAACGGGGCGTGGGGGGGAGGGGCTAGGGAACAGGTAGGGTCGCCCCCTCGCACCAAATTCCCTCAATATTTTGCTTGTGATCGAGAAATATGAACTTTTTTATCTATACAATATATTTGATAGAAATCCTTAAACCCCCGGCATTGCCCGTTTATTTTCGTCTCCGAGGGAGGGTGCGATCCTGGCATAACACGGAATAACTTAATTTTAAACTTTACTATTGTATGGCGGATCAAATAACTATATATACATAGTTGATAGGTTAAGGAATTTTAGTTAATGTGCATATTGACCGAAACAAGAATGCTTGCATTCCTTATTCCTCCCCATCCAACCTATCCGGAGCACGATTCAGGGATTTCAGGGCACCCCCTCGTGGTTGGCCTCGGCTCTAGCGCCAATCAGCTAGATTAATTATAAAAAAAAGGAAAAACATTATGAGGAAACCTACCACTTCGAGGGTAATATAAAATAGTAATAGCTTTCATGGCTAGATATTGTATATTATATATATTTTATCATAGATAGTAGACTCATTATGTTTGCCTGTACAGGTAAATCTAGGTTTATTACAGTTAGTTACTTTGAGATTGTATCGTATTTACGAAAAAATATATAATCATTGACTTAAATTATATTTCATTTCGGTATACAAAAAAAATATTCCTACAATTAAACAGTCTATAATTTATATCAAACTCCCGATATTAATATCAAATGAAGTCGGATACAAATCATTTCAAATTAAGTTGAATGAATTTCTATGACCTTTTTTTTTTCAATACCAGCCTAAGCATGCGAATAATAATTGTATGCCAATGAGAATGTTTTAATAATTTAATAATTTAGTAATATTGAGAACCTTAAATTAGATGTAATAAGAGAATAATTGTAAAGCAAATAATTTAATAATATAATAATGTAGTGTTTTTGTCGATGCAAGTAGAGAGCAGGATCGGATACCTGAATCGATCTTGGATACTTACGAATAAATTAATTTGATTTAGAATTTGAAGAAGTTTTTGAATGTTTTGTAAAGCTATAATAAGTATTATATATTCCTCAAGTCGTGTAATCTTTTCGAAAGCAGCAAGAAATGTAAAGGAGTCTTAAAGTCATCGTGCACCAACTTTATTTGTATTCATGCAAATTCACAACAAACTGAGAAGGATAAAATCTGCAATTTGTCGAAAGATTTATGTAAGTTGACATCGATCTATCTGGTGGAGTTCGAATTGAAAGCGATCGGGGTGTGGCGTCGGAGGGTCGTTTATGTAAATTGGACCATTTATAAAACGTAAATCCCCGAGATAACGGTTCAATTAACTACAATAGATTCGTCAGCGGAGCCATCGGGAAGGGATTCACTCAATTCTGATATTCCCGCACAGTGCAGGAGCTGGGGGTCCATTCAGAGTAAGAGTGAGTTCGAATTCGCCACTAAATATCAACTCACTTTTTTAAATAGTTACTGTTTCCACACTTCTAGAACATCATTACAGTTAGGTAAAAATCTGGTTTGTGCCGTAAATACGTTGGAAGTATAAATAACGGTTCCGTTATTTAAATAATAATATATTTCCCAGCTATTTTTAGGTTAACTCACTCCCGAACTCGAACTCACTCTTGCTCTGAATGGACCCCCTGATACTGATATGAGGGTAGAGTATCAATATTATACAATTCTATGCAAGAGCGCGTCGCCAGCCAAACGGAGATGATGGATAGAGGAAGGATGTGAATTATGAAAAATAGGTAGCATAATAAACACAATTTAAAGTAAAGGTTAAATAATGTAATATGAACGTAGAATCGACAGTGAAGCAAGTTCATATTAATTAATGAAAGAGCCCTGTATAAAGATCTACTTCATGAATAAGGCTGGACCCGAACAAGAAAAACCTACCATTCGCGAGTATTGCGTCTTCCAATTTCGCCAACTGCTGATCTTTTTTTTTAATTTTGTTACGTTAAGCATTCAGTTTCCGAATAAATGAAATAAAAATAAATTTAATAACGTGTCTTTTGAACGATTGATGCCCATGGCCAATGTTGCTCACATACATTGACGGTTATTTTAATACTTGGAAAAAATACCCCATCTTTACTCTGTTATACGTTTGTAACACAAACTCCCCATGAGCAACAATAATGCGCAAGAAATCTGTCGGCTATTTCAACCCCGCGGTCATTCGAAATATAAGTGGCGATCTCGCGAGCCTCAGGAAGGACTCGACCGGGACGGGGTGGTGGCGGTGGGCTGGGGTGGGCTGGGGTGGGCTGGGGTGGGGACGCAAACGGGATCAGGAACCGGAAGCCACCGGTCGTTGTTCCGCTCCACTCCGGCGACTGCACATCGCGCGAGATTTCATGGTGTAAAGTTTGATTGAGGATAACTTCAGCTTACGAAGTTTACCTGCTTTCTTTATGTGTTTATCTTCAGTATGTATAACATTACATTTTACGATAGGAACTTTGTAGACGTAATTGCACTATCTTTCTCTTGAATGTGTCGCGGATTGACACCCACCAATCCTGGATTGAACCCAGAGACGACGCAACCCCGGCGTTTCAGAAAACATAATTTCAGTGTGATGCGCTGTATATCATGAACCGTAATAGCTTGAATTTTGATAGAGTGTGTATTTATTTTGCTGCTATAACAACACATAGGTAAAACAATAAAATATATAAATTATTCGCGAGCGAATTCGACTAGTACTTGGCCGGTTTTTTTACATTCACATTTAGACTAAGATTTCTTACACGTATACATTTTATAAGACTTTGCCGCCAAATGCAGATACATATGTTTGGACAAATTACTATCAAAGAAAACTCTTCTTTTGAGTATTTTATTTTATTAATTTTGATTTCATTTCATTTCAATTCGACGACAGGCGCGGACGAGCGACACTTGTTCCCTTTGCAAACGCACACCGTAGTTTCTAACCATAACCAGGGACAGTGAATAAAATTATTCTTCTATAAATAATTTTACCCTTCTTCGGCCTAGTAATGGAGTTCGCGTACCAATCACACGCTATCACTGTGTGTGACGCACCATTCGTTCTGCCCACAAAACTAAGACCATGGGCATGCCTACGTAAGCCCGTAATTATTTATTTATTTATTTAAACACATGACAAATACATACATTTCACATAACAGAAAACCAAGGCGTAGAAATGTAGCATACTTAATTCACGCCACGACTTCACGATTTTACGAACATCGAGTAAGACAGGGCGGGAGTAGCGACCGAAACGTACGCGTATAGCGTCAGCGTTCGCTTACGAATTCGGAATGCGCAGCATGGAATGTTCGTTGGACTAAATGGCGCCCTGTGCAATTGTTCTTACGGGTTGTTGCAACCCGAGAACATCAGAGGCCCTAGTCCGACTTGTCACCTATAGAGGCGTTTTCAAATGTATGGAGAGCGCGTGCAGTGGGCGTTAAGCGAACTAACATTTGCGAGTCCGAGTTTGATTTGAAACCAACGGAGTAAACGGCAAACGGCAAAAGTCGGAGTAAACGGCAACGTTTACTCCGACTCCGCGTTTTCACGACAGCTTAAAGAAGCAAACCCACAGAATAAGTAGTAAACATTTGTATGGGGTTTCACGTTTTTACGTCACTTCGGAGTTTCGTAAACGCCAATTTAGGTGAGAACTCGGTCTGACCTTTCAGGATTGATTTGATTCGTAAGGAAACTGACAGACCGACGCTACCGTTAGTGTATCACAAAAGTGGCCCCGCCGCCGTCGCCACCACTGCCGTCCTTCCTTACCCGTTGGCCACGGCATGGGTTGCACGTGTGACGGTGCAGTATGTCGCCTTTCCGCGCCGCTGCTTTTCGCTGTGCCGGCCAGTCGGAAAACCTTCGTTAGTACGCGGGGCTAAATGGAAAGCAAACATGAATCCTGACGCCGCCGCCGCCCTCGCGAGTGTTTGTGAACCGGGGGGACGCGGCAGGGAGGGGCCGGGAGGGAGCGGAGTGCGCCTTTATAAGGAGCTAACGAGATTCCGCGACTGTCCCCGGTACCCTTACCTTTTGTTTTGAAAATATTTTTACCTACGCTTCGGTGCGGATTCCAAGGAAGGTGGCTTCAAAGTATGTTTCGGTCCCACTGCAATTCCTCGAGTGGTTCCTTCTTTTAGAATTCACTTTATTGTACTGAACTCAGATCGTGTGTCTTTTAATTTATAAAATAATACGTATGAGTCGTAAAATATTGCTCAATTCAATGATAATTCAATTCATAAAATCAATGGATGGAAATCATGGGGGAGTGGTATAGTTGATATAATATGCATCGACCGACATATCTTTTTGTAGGTTATGTTAGGGGTTGACCCACGATACTTTTTGCCAAATGTCACGTGGTATTGATACACGTTTTTTTTTCTTTCTTCTTGAAAATCATCCAAATCCCTGCTTTAAACCCTTGTAACTTTTTTGTTTCCTTATATTGCGCGGCTGCATTAAATTTTTTTTGTAAAATACGGCATAGCCGGTTCGACCATCGTTCATTCAATGCGATGGTAAACATGGGCGGGACTAACCCTACTACCTACCTAGTAACTAAGGGGAACTGGGGGAACAGTTTTACGTGGAATCCGAACCACGGGCAGCTTAACGGTCGAAAACGGTCACCCTTCTAGAACCCATCTAGAGCTCAGAGTTGCTTCACTCAGCTTATCAAACCGCAAAGCCATTTCTCCATACACGGTGGCATTGACATTTCTCCTTCCATTTCTCTTCTGTGATCACAGTGTAACGATCGCACGTCTATATTACAAGTCTGCAGATTTAATCGGTCGTGCGCTCTACCAAATCTTATGGATATTTTTTAATAAAGCCGCAGAAAGTTTTCTCCCTCCTGGCTGGCACAGCCCTTGCCTTGCCACATCCCTCTACCCGTCGCCCGGATTAGCCTGCACCCCTAGATCTGATATTGATACATTACAGAGTTTAATTTTCTTGATTTACTTTCTATCTGTAAGTTGACGACAGCTTTTACACCAGAGAATACTTGTATGAATAAATGAGAATATTATACACATTTATTAAGTAAGTTCTATTTCTAATTGATTTGCACTGAGGGTAGTTGTTTCTTTTGTTTTGTCCAAACACTATTAAGCAGTGGCATTTAGTTCTATTATGTATTAATACGTATTTCATTACTGTGGACGGAAATCTCGTAAAGTTCCTTTGCCAATTTTTCTTTACTGTGTTGATCGAATCCGCGGATCATTCAGTTTTTGACGTAACTTATTGAAGTTTGACTACTAAAAAAGCAATGTTCGGACTCGCACACAAAGGGTTCCGTTCCATCGTACAAGATGAAGTTTTCTGTATGGGGTCCGCTTTAAATTTTTTTTTTACCTATTTGTTGTTATAGCAGCAATATAAATACACACTCTCAATTTCAGCTGCCTACCTATTAAGGTTCATGAGACACAACAATGTGACAGACGGACGGATGGACGGACGGAAGGACAGCAGAGGCTTAGTAATAGGGTTCCGTTGGCATACCCTGTGGGTACGGAACCCTAAAAATGAATGGAAGCGAGATGGTCATAGTTTGCTATCACTAAAAGCCTCGCCATAACCGTTCTTTCAGATTTTTCAAAGAAATAACGAAAGTTATTGATTAAAAAACCTCAGATAAGATGATAAGATTGATTTGTAATGTTCACATTAATTTATATCGTCGCGTGTGGTCTAAATCACTATGTACTCGTTAAATTGAGTTTGCCTCTTTAGGCAACAATTGGCAACACGTGTTTATAATACATTCCTTTTTAACTCAGTATATTTTTTGTAACATCGCAAAACTTTCCGAGTGCCCCACGTATTTGCACCGAAAGATCATCTACGTGCCTATTTTTGGCATGACAAATATTTTGAACCACTTAATTTATATCTCTTCAACATTACAAAAAAACAAACATGCATTATCTCATTCCGCTTGTAGGTTACCGTCGGAATCGGCTACATAATACTTTCAGCTTTTGTTAAGGTACTTTTAATAAGTCATCAACTTTTGACTGAGATTAACGCACAATGGATAAGTTTTTGTATTACTTAATTTTTTTTTTAACTTGACATAGATAGCTGATACCGACTGTCACGTATAAGCCTTAAGCACCACATGAGAACCAGATAGGACTTTCCAGTCAAATAACCATATACTCTTGGCTTATCTATGCAAGACTCTCTATATTTGCCTGATCAGGCAAATTGCAGAAATTTGATATTAGCTAAAATAACAAAAACCGTTCAAGTGCGAGTCGGACTCGCACACGAAGGGTTCCGTACCATTATACAAGATTTTACCCAAAGAAATCGCGTTTATTGTATGGTGACCTCCTTTTAATTTTTCATTTGTTTTATATTTTTAATATTTGTCATTATAGCGGCAACATAAATACATAGTCTGTGAAAAATTCATCCGTCTACCTATTACGGTTCATGAGATACAACCCTGTGACCTGGGGCGGACGGGCGGACGGACGGACGGACGGACGAACGGACGGACGGACGGACGAACGGACGGACAGACGGACAGCGAAGGCTTAGTAATAGGGTTCCATTTGGCACCCTTTGGGTACGGAACCCTAAAAACGAGGGTCAGAAATTAGTAAGCGATCTTAAGATCGGCCCGTAAGCATCAGAAATTTTCGCCTCCCATACAAACGTAGTTTACTAATAATTTGAAAATCACTGTTTCAACTTACTTGATATTTGGTATCTAATAGTAGGCTACAAATATCTGTGTCTGCATGTCTTTGTTCTTTCGGTAAATGTATTCTGGGTCAAACCACAGAGAAAACAAAATTCGTATGAAGATTTTCTTTTTCTTTTATTTCATTCGGTTAGGATTTTAGAAAAAAACAAAAGCGTGCAGACGCAGATATTTGTTACCTGATATTAGATATTAAATATAAATTTAATTGGAATAGCGGTTTCCGAATGATTAGTAAACTACGTTTGTATGGGGGACATAGCTTGCGGGCCTATCATTGCGTAATAAAGTAAGAACATCTTAAAAAGATTAGTCATCAGACATAACTTCATTAAAGCTAACTAAAGCGGTCGTGGTTTACTTTTTGCTATAAGTCGTTTTGTAATTAAAATTTTCGTAAATCTTATCAAATCATACACTATGCACATTGTCTTTTTTGTGGACATGTTGCATCTTCCACATCACGGAGCCTGTCTTTTTGTTTAAACAGAGAAGGTCCCAGAGGGCAACAGCACGGTTTTGCATCGTGCCCGCGAATGAGTTTGTCCCGCCAGGTTGGGCCATGCCAGCTGGGTTTTCTTCCGGCAGCCTATTTTTAAGAAACTAAGATAACACTTCACAACAGGTACAATGGTCAGCTCATAAAACGGGGCGAATATAAGAATTTAAACAGTTCTATGTTGTAGATGGTTATATCACTGAATTAAGCAATACTTCTCATAAAAAAATGGAATCGCTCACACTGATTCTAGCAGGTGTTGGGGCGTTAATTTTCTACTTCTTAACGAAAACATATACTTATTGGAAGAGAAAGAATGTGCCCGGACCGATACCGATACCGATTTTGGGGAACTATAAGGACTACTTCACCTTCAAGCTCACGTTTGGTGAAACGCTCCAGAAGATATACGAAAAGTTCCCGGAGGAACCTTTCGTTGGAGCGTACCACGCTACGGAGCCGGCCCTGATACCCAGAGATCCAGAAATGATTAAAACCATAATGACGAAAGACTTCTACTTCTTTAGCGGCAGAATGCTCGTCGATCACGAGTTCAGAGACCCTTTACTCTTTTCAAATCTATTTTTTGCTTCGGGGGACAAATGGAAAGTTCTACGGCAGAACTTTAATCCGATGTTCTCGTCAGCCAAACTTAAGAACATGTTACACCTCGTTTTGGAATGTGGACAGAAACTGGAGACCTATCTCGATCTTCAGTACAAACAATCAGACGTCCAGAACATAAAGAACATATGCATTAACTTTACTCTTGAAGTGATTGGATGTTGCTTTTTCGGGACGAAATTTGAAACATTAACATTGAATGACAATACAATAAGAAATTATGCACACATGGTTACAGAAAATAGTACCTTAACAGCATTTAAGACCAATATTCATGACACTTGGCCTACTTTGTACTATTTGTTTGGTGATAGAGCACCAGGGCTAGAAGGAGACGTAGGTGATTTTTTCTTTGAACTTGCGAAAAAAAGTTTTCAGTCGAGAGACAATAAGCCGATCGGACGCAATGATCTAACGGACTTCTTATTAAAGTTCAAAGAACAAGGCTGCGTTAAAGGAGAAGGCATAAGAAAAGGCACAGAAGAAGGCAACTTTGTGAAAATCGAGACCACCGAAGTCATGCTAGCGTCACAGATATTCATATTCTTTCTTGGAGGGTTTGAAACGTCATCGTCAACGTTAGGGTTCACATTTTACGAACTTGCAAAACATCCTGATATCCAGCAGACATTATTCGAAGAAATTGAATTTGTGTTGAAGAAATACAATAACGAAGTTTCATATGACGCTATTAAGGAAATGAAATACATGGAAATGTGTACATATGAGACTCTAAGAAAGTATCCTTTGGCTGGAATACTCACCAGAGAGTGTATGAAAGATTACAAGTTTGCGGAATATGATCTCGAGGTGGAGAAAGGCACGAGGGTACAAATACCAGTGTGGGCCATCCACTACGATTCCAAGTACTATCCGCAACCAGATAAGTTCGACCCTGAACGGTTCTCTGCCGAAGAGGTGCAAAAACGCCCCGGATATACTTTCTTCGGGTTTGGAGAGGGACACCGGACTTGCATAGGTAAACCATAAAATGTTTATATTTCAGCTACAATCTCAATCAATACATACATCCATGTTAAGGTACATTTAAGTTGTTAATTCATACAAAATACAAGATTACTCTTAAAAATGCGAAAACACGTGTTATTAAAGTCATGTGTCCAAGAAAGAAGCCAAGTGAATATTTCGTTTGTTTATTTGACTATACGTCACACGAGGAAAAAGGCATGAGTTTGCAATTAACCCTACCACTATACAACAAAATTGACATAAAAACCAACAGAGAAACAAAATGTGTATGAACATTTTAATTTTGCCCTCATTACAGTCGGTGTGGTGAGTGTTTAAAAAAAAACAAAAACTTGCAGACGTCAAATCAAATAATTATAAATAAATAAAAATCGGATTCGCAAAAAGATTAAATGTAATAGAATTTATTAAATAAAGTAAATGCATACATTCTATAATTCCTGCTTTGCGTAACTTTAAGAAAGTGGCGACGTAGTGCCTGCGGAAGTGCTAGTGTTGATCTAAGCACGCGGCAGCGTGACAAGCCAAGTTCAAGAAAAACCGGTCAAGTGCGAGTCGGACTCGCACACGAAAGGTTCCGTACCATCGTACATGATTTAACACAAAAAAGTTTTTTTTTGGTATGGGGCCCCCCTTTAATTTTTATTATTTTTTTATTTTACCTATTTGTTGTTATAGCGGCAAAATAAATACGTACTCTGTGAAAATTTCCACTGCCTACCTATTACAGTTGATGAGATACAGCCCTGTGACAGACGGACGGACGGACGGACGGACAGCGGAGGCTTAGTAATAGGGTTCCGTTTTCACCCTTTGGGTACGGAACCCTAAAAAGGAACTGGCGAGCAGCAGTCGTGTGTCACACAAATCATTTTATAGCAACTTTTGACACCTTAATAACTCACAATCTATTTAAGGTGGCCCAAACCCGGCGGCACTATTTCATTCGCGGGCAAGGTACAAAACCGTGCTGTTGCGCTCTGGGACCTTCTCTGTTTCAAAGAATAAGACATGCTCCGTGATGAGGAAGATGTAACATGTCAAAAAAAAGACAATGTGCATAGTGTATGATGTGGTAAGATTTACGAAAATTTTAATTACAAAACATCTTATAGCTAAAAGTAAACCACGACCGCTGTAGTCAAAAACCTAACAAAAACCAAATAGATTATCTTTATTAAATAATCTATGTCTGATGGCTAATCTTTTTAAGATGTTCATACTTTATCATTGTGTAATCCACCTCCAAAGTTACTGTATAAAACGCGCGAAAAATTCGAACTTTCGGACCTTATAACTTAAAAACCAAACACAATTTTACAATGCCAACGGTCATCAGACATCTAGTTCGATAAAATAAAGCTATTTTGAGCAAAATTTTGGATCTTTGACATATGGGCGTGATCTTCTTTCCGCGTTTGTATGGGGATTTGAGCGGGTTGGGCCACCTTAACACAAACAATTGAAATTTGCTTGATTTATTGAAACCCCTTAGATTATAACTAGAACCCTTTCAGTCTTAAGACTAAACTAGTCAAGTCAAATCTTGAACTTCAATCATTCATACTGAGTTATGTGCTTTATGTAAATGATTCGACTGTTCTTTAAGAAATTATATTTTCAAATAGCTGAAATTGTGGTAGCCGAGAAAAAACAAGAAATTGTATTTTAAATTTGTTTTACAATGAATTATTAAATATATATTCTTACATTTCCGGATTATCTTAGAACCCATTTACATATCAAATTTTTTGTCGGCGAACTCGACAACCACGCATATTCTTGATATTGAACTTGGCTACCATTTTCACATTTATGTTTTTGATGGGATTTGAATCACCTTTACCAACGGGCTAGGCAAAAAGGCGGGCAAGGAAAAACAAATAAGCTTACTTTTTTAGGGTTCCGGACCCAAAGGATGAAAACGGAACCCTATTACTAAGCCTCCGCTGTCCGTCCGTCCGTCCGTCTGTCACAGGGCTGTATCTCAGTAACCGTAACAGATAGACAGCTGAAATTTTCGCAAAGTGTGTATTTAATTAGCCGCTATAACAACAAATAGGTGAGATTAAAAAAAAATTACAAATAAAGGGGGCCCCCATACAAAAAACGTGATTTTTTTGTATTTTTTTTTGTACGATGGTACGGAACCCTTCGTGTGCGAGTCCGACTCGCACTTGGCCGGTTTTATGCAAATGCTATTTCAAGAATGATTTTTTAGGTGCTCGCTTCGCAATGATGCAGATGGCAGTGGGTCTAATTGCAGTGCTGAGGAAGTACAGGATGGAGAGATGCAACAGGACCAGCGAGAAGCTGCATTTTGATCCTCGATCGGGCATCACCACTGCTTCTGGGGGCATGGAGCTAAGACTGGTCCCCAGAAATTAAGTTTACAATGACTTAATTTGAATAACATAATGAGAGCTTCAATGACATATGAGTTGGGCCCGTTATTATTTTCCAGGTTCGGATGGAAATGAAAGAAGTGTGAAACATATTATTTTTATTTTGTGTTTATAGTATACATGCGGCTGGCGGCTTTTCATTGCCACACAAGTGCATTTATGGACACGACCCGAGAGACCCGATTTTCGTGGGCTTAACAGTTTTTATTGCTCGATCTAGCAAAATGTTCAGGCGAGGAAACTGAATCAGAATATATTTTTTTATTATTATTGCAAAATTTTCTAAAAAAGAAAGGAACGCACAATATTTTTAATGTTGTAATTTTAAATGGATGGCACGGCACATCCACAATCAAGATATTAGCCCAACACCGCAAATCTGAATGCATTAGGTGCCATGCCAGGAACTTCCCTTTATGCGCACGGCTATAATGAACTGGATGGAATACACGGACAATTTTTCATTGCCGCTTTGACCTTTTTTAATCTAACGCGATGGTACCAACCCGGGCGGACTTAACCAATAGAGTTCAGAAACTTTCAAAACACCGAAAAATTGTGTACTTATTGGACTGTTCTTTTTATTACTCGATTTACGCCTCGTCATCATTACAAAGTTTTGTTATTTATATTAACAACATATTTTGTACTGCTTGATTTGCTCTTTGTCATCACGACATGAAAAAATTTACTTAATGTTTTTTTCAATTTCTAAGAAATGTTTTGAACTCCTTTGCGAATTTATGTCTCGTCATCATTACAAGCAAATTCATATTTACTTACATAATTACGCTCAACTTAATAGGCTACCGTGAGTATATGTGTAATAGAATGAAGAATGTAATATTTATGTAGAAATAACCAGAGACAGCTGCAAAAATAACTACTTGATAAATATAGTGCAAATATAAAATAGGCTCGACTCAAACCGGCAAACATACCATTCGCGGGCATTCTGTCCTGGCATGGCATGTAGTTCCCATGTTTTGTGTTAGGCTAATATCATGACATGGTATGATATTAGACTATTAATGTCTAGTTACATATAAAAAATACAGGAGTTGTGAAGCGCACTAACTCATGCAAGGAAAGCTTTTATAACGTATGTCCAACAATTTCTAGAACATCCTGTCCAGATATGTAGGATATATTTATAAGCGCACTAACTCATACAAGGAAAGCGTTTATAACGTATGTCCAACAATTTCTGGAACATCTATTGTAGCATATATTTACAGAGAGGAATTGATATCTTCGAGCAGGGTCAGAGAATAGCTACTAAAATTACAATCCATCTCAAACGCCAGGAATACGACCATCGACTGAAGGCACTAGGACTCACCAGACTACAGATCGAAGGTAACGCGGAGACCTCATCAAAGTGTTCGATGCATCTTCACCCAACTGGGCAGAAGAAGAGTTTCAAACGATCTTTTTTTCGGGTGTGTGAGCTAATGTGTCTTTTGGACATTTTTATAAGGGTTTGGTTATAAACTAAAGATTGTCATGTGTTTCTTATTGCATTATTTTGTACTAAACTTTGGTTTACGTAATAAAATGATATTTTTAAATAAATCGTAATTGATGTACAGATTTTGATTAAAAAACCCAAAAAATTCAGTCTTATCGACATAACCTAACGGAAACTTACCAAATCCATTGAAGGCTTGATATTATCATAACTATTTTGCGATTCAGTTTTGGGTGATCAGTCAAATTTTATAGAGTTTTTCCAACCATAAATGTTTTCCTGCGACAGCCTATTTTTGAGTAATTAAGATAGCACATCACAACAGGTATGATCTTATCTACGTTATCTATGTACACTATGTATCATTACCACAGGTATACATCATCTTATAAAAGAAGACTGATATAAAAGTTCAGTAACAGTTATACTTTGAAGGTTGTTATGTCACTGTAGTAAGCAAACTTAACTAAAGTGTAGTTACACGCAAAAAAAATGGAAACGCTCACACTAATTCTAGCAATTGTGGGGGCGTTAGTTCTCTACTTCCTAACGAAAAAGTACACTTATTGGAAGAGAAAGAATGTACCGGGACCGATCCCGATCCCGATTTTGGGGAACTATAAGGACTACTTCACCTTCAAGCTTCCATTTGGGGAAATGCTCCAGAAAATATACCAACAGTTTCCGGAAGAACCTTTCGTCGGAGCTTACTACGCAACTGAGCCAGCCCTGATACCCAGAGATCCAGAAATGATTAAAACCATAATGACGAAAGATTTCTACTTCTTTAGCGGCAGACAGCTCGTCGATCACGAGTTCAGAGACCCTTTAACTTCTTCAAATCTCTTCTTTGCTTCGGGAGACAATTGGAAAGTTCTACGGCAGGGTTTCAATCCTATGTTCTCGTCAGACAAACTTAAGAACATGTTTCACCTCGTCAACGAATGTGGACATAAATTGGAGACCTTACTCGATATTCAGTACAAACAATCAGACGTGCAAAACATAAAGAACATATTGTATTGTATTGTTTATTCATCATCCATAGACAGTACACTGCACTCGGATTTGTCATATTTTAGCATTGGCCAGTTCAGCAAAACAAAACACAGCGAAGAAGAACTGGAAAGAAACTCCGCTGTTTTTTTTTTTCAACGTCCACTTAGTCTAAGTTTAGAAAAGTGTTTGTCAATTATTTTAACAAAAACATAGGTAAAACACTAAATTCACATGAATACACAAAAATTTACAATCCATGCCGTATGCAACAGTTCATGACAAATATCATTTTATTTGCAAAGACAATCCCCTCCAACTAATATGTTGCCAATTGGAGCAGGCCAGTCCCCACAAACAGCACCCGTTCACGAGCATCACGCCGGGCACAGCCATTACCTCTTTCAACCATATTTTAGGGAAAGAGATAACCTGAGCCAAGCGTCACCGTAAGCAAGGACCTTTAAGCGATGCACTGCTCCAGTGGCAACACAACACTGTGAAACACTTGCACATTAGGTTTTAATACTATGAGTTTTGTCATAAACTACTACTGTCAGCTGATCACATAGTTACATATCCCTTTAAATGCTACCACCTACAGACAATTAAGAGTATAATGGTTTGAGAGCATCCCTATCAATAAAGTAATAATAGATTCCTATATGAGATTTTGACCAATACCGAGAAACTAATAATGCTTAACTAAAATAAAATAAAATTCGGGTGTATAGAGCCCTCGTCATTATTGATACGAAATTGTATCAAATCAAAATTGAATGGTTAGTAATTTCATACTAAAAGTAGTACTTATCATAAAAGTAGTAAAGATACAAAATGTATCAGGTGTCCAAAATTAGTAAAAATAAAATTAGTCAAAATAGTAATAATAATAGGATACTTTTTGTACCCAGTCAGTAGGCAGTCAAAATCTCAGTATATTTATTATTTAACGACATACATTTACTTAACGACATACGAAGAAAAAGAAATATAGCTTAGCAACAACACTAACATTAACCAGAGATGGTTAACCTTTTGTAGAAAATGTATAGGTAACAAAAAGGATTGTTATCAACCTTTTTTGCTTTAAATATGCCAAGGAATACGTGATCCGCTAACACCTTGTATAATTGCGATATGGCGCTCGTTGAAGTACGCATCTGACTTAAATCATCTTAGTCAATACGCAGGGCAACAGCGGGCAACATGTAAATCATATTTCAAAACAATGTTTGATTTGTTTAGGTGCCCGCTTCGCAAAGATCCAGGTGGCAGTGGGTCTGATTGCAGTGCTGAGAAAGTACAGGGTGGAGAGTTGCAACAGGACCAGTGAGAAGTTGCGTTTTGATCCGAGAGCGGGCGTCACCACCGCTTTAGGGGGTATAGATATAAGACTGGTCCCCAGAAATTAGGATCACTAGATATATCATGATCGATAGATAGATCATGAGAACTTCAATGAAACAGCTCGGTCCGTTATTTCTTTTGTAGTCCGCATTCGTGAACATTGCAAAAGTATCAAAGAATGTTGTTAATAAGATATGTATGTAAGTTACACCTAATACAGTAGGGCAGACGGGCAGACAGTAGTACAGAGTACACTTAATGGGGAGGACCCTATGAATGAATAGTTATTATTTTACTTCACTAGAATACATTGATCTTAAGAGGGTAATGAGGTGATCAATTTCATTGCTCGTGCTTGTTTCCTCAGTCAAATTAATAAATAAGTTTCTGATATTATGTAAATTAAATAAATAAACTGAAAGCTACTCTAAGGGCCGGTTGCACGTACCGTCATGCTCGTCAACATCACCGTCAACGTATGATTAAGGCCTGATCAGGCAAATTTTGCGTTGCACGAAACTTAAACATTACGTTGATCGCTGATGTTAACCGCTAAACGTAATCACTCCCGACCCATTGATCACCGTCAAAATCACGATCAAATAATAATTCAAATAATCAAAAGTCACTATTTTTACATTATTGCAGTCTTATTGGACCTTAAATAATAGGCAAACGTTGCCATTAATATTAATAAAATACAATGCTTTGTTTTTCATAATTATTAGCCTGCCACCCGGTTCCACAGATTAAAAATTTCGGCGCCATAACTATGTAATCTGTGGTGCTACCAACAGCTGATAGCAAGCCGACATCTTGGGCACTAGTAGCGCCACCCCGCGGCTCCAAGAGCAACTGTTTTGTTTGTTAGTACTAATGATTGGCGCTAGATGGTGCTTCAATTGTGCCTGTCTCTTTCTGATAATATACTGTGGAAGAAGAACAGTACTATGTCAGCTCAGGCGGTGTTAAGAAGCCATACAGCAAACATTTTTGCCGATTGTTTCGAGGGACTATTTGTGGTCTGACGGCTGTCAAGCTAACTTTGACGAAAATATGTTACGTGCAACTCAAATTCATATGATGGGCGATTAGCTGTCACATCATCGTCAAATGTAATCTGTAACGGATAACATTTTACGAGGCGTCGTGCACTCGGCCCTAAGCCCCGATTGCACGAAGAGACGGTTGAGTTAATCAATGTTCAAACACGTCACTTTTAGTGAACCGCATGGAGTTCCTACTGTCCATACGGCGTTGATTTTCATATTTTGTCCTTTCGTGCACTCGGCCCTAAGACTCTAAACGTCTTATTCAGTGTGAACCTGTCTAAACTTAGTACGGGATTAGCACCGGACTAACCATACAAAACCTATCATTCCGCCCACTCTCAATACTGCTGTAAGATTTTATATTCGTGATATACGAGCATGACTCTAAAACCGGCCAATTGCGAGTCGGACTCGCACACGAAGGGTTCCGTACCATCTACAAGATTTAACATAAAAAAAATAAGTTTTTGTATGGGGCCCCCCTTTAATCTTTATTATTTTTTAATTTTACCTATTTATTGTTATACCGGCAAAATAAATACACACGCTGTGAAAATTTCAGCTACCTACCTATTACGGTTCATGAGATACAGCCCTGTGACAGACGGACGGACGGACGGACGGAAGGACGGACGGACGGACGGACGGACAGCGGAGGCTTAGTAATAGGGTTCCGTTTTCACCCTTTGGGTACGGAACCCTAAAAATGTGTATACAAATACAAATAGGTGTAGAACCGCGAGGATACGGTACTTTCTGCCAGCGGGTGTGTTTCCTCATACCTATAACCTGGGAGTCTTCAAGCGTAATTTGAACAAGTACGATAGCTCAGCGATAGTCCGCAAATCCGCCGGCATGATGCCTCGCTGAGCGTAGTTTCGCGAGGCGAGGTGTTTTTGGCTTTTCTGAGCACGTTTGGTCCTCGGCACAGCCACCCATCCCGGGTTTTAAAAAAAAACGAATTTGCTAACATTTCAATCCACGCCCGGGACGACTGATAAGCTTGAGGGGTGAGTCCGACTTCTCACCTAAATTGGCGTTTATGGAACTTCGAAGTTAGGTACGTAAAAAATTCCAAAGTCAACGTATCACAAATCAAACTCGGACTCGAAAATGTTAGTTCGCTTAACGCTCACTGCGCGCGCTCTTCAATTTCTCCATACATTTGAAAAATGGTAAATGAAAAAAAAATGCTGCAAACATTTGGTATGTTGCCGGAGTAATTAGTTAACATGCACACTTGCCGACACACATGATGCATCTGCGAAGATGCGAAGGAACGATAGGGCGGGAAAGCGGATAGATAGTTAAAAAACCGGCCAAGTGCGAGTAGGACTCGCACACGAAGGGTTCCGTACCATCGTAAAAAATAAAACTAAAAAATAACGTTTTTAGTATGGGAGCCCCCTTTAATTTTAATTATTTTTTAATCTTACCTATTTGTTGTTATAGCGGCAAAATAAATACACACTCTGTGAAAATTTCAGCTGTCTACCTGTTACGGTTACTGAGATACAGCCCTGTGACAGACGGACAGACGGACGGACGGACGGACGGACGGACGGACGGACGGACGGACGGACGGACGGACAGCGGAGGCTTAGTAATAGGGTTCCGTTTTCACCCTTTGGGTACGGAACCCTAAAAAGTATTGTTGTCAAACATTCCATGATTGTTTTTCAGGTTCGGATCCCTGAGCTTATCTTTCCCACAACCACCCTTACTATCCGATCCTGGTAGATTCGAGAGACGCTTGTCCATATAATGTTCATATTTGTAGGTTTTTAGGGTCCCGTACCCAAAGGGCGAAAACGGAAGCCTATTACTAAGCCTCCGCTGTCCGTCCGTCCGTCCGTCCGTCCGTCCGTCTGTCACTGGGCTGTATCTCACGAACCGTAATAGGTAGAAAGTTGAAATTTTCACAGAGTGTGTATTTATTTAGCCGCTATAACAACAAATAGGTAAAATAAAAAAATAATAAAAAATAAAGGGGGGTCCCATACCAAAACGATGGTACGGAACCCTTCGTGTGCGAGTCCGACTCGCACTTGGCCGGTTTTTTTTTATTTCAAATATGTCGATAAAAAATGTTTTTTTGTGTTTGGTGAATTGCTGGTCTGTCTGTTCGATATTACCGTTAAAAACAAACTATGCCTCTGTATGTTTACTCGTCGGTGCATACTGAATCGGGAGTGCCACTGGACTCATAAATTTGATAACAATAACATTCCCGGCCGTTGCACTGATTCAACCCAAATACACCTTGTAATAAAAACACGCGAGTGACTGTATTCTGTGAAGAATCTCAGAAATAAGGCTGTTCCGAGTAACCCATGTTGACTTCTTGTATTTGTGGAAAAGTAAGGAGTTTTTGCAGTGCATACATATTGCACTTTTAGACTAGGAGGTCGCGACAAAAATGGTAACGATAACGTAAACGGCTGAAACTGGGTTCACGGGATAAAGACCAACCGTCTGATGCTAAATGTGTCACTCTGCCTTTTCCAAGTGGTTGCGTTACGTAGATAAGGCGCCTGAAAATGTAGTTATGTTGACAAAAAAAATATGAAATGACGAAACATGAAAGTATCTGTGCATACTACCTTAGCAATGCAAAAACTGAACAAATCTTTGGTTTCATTTCGTAGTTATAAGCGATTTAGGTTACATATATAAATTTAGGTATATATATAAGTATTTAATAGAAAAACCGACTGGTTATTGTTGCATAATTAATAGGTATCAATGTTTCCAGACAATCAGTATATTCATCAGAAGGTATATACCAGCATCTATTTCATATAGACAATCTAGATAACGCAACCACTTGGCACCGGCAGACCGACATATTTAGCATCAGAGGGTTAGACTCTAACATGTGAACCCAGATTCAGCCATTTACCTTAGCGTGACCAAAAATGTCGTGACCTCCCGGAATATTTAGCGTCCCGTCGCCAGGCAATGTACAGAGCGCATCACCCTCGGCACTACAGTAGCCATTGGCATTTGCAAGGAAAACGTATGTGGGTCAAAGTCCAATGTGTGGCATCTAGGGTGATGCCGTTATACCAAATATTCCTTCAGTGAATACTTTACATAGCGAATGTGAATGAAGTTGGCGCTTCACTGCCCGCAAGGCGTTGGTCCGAACTGGGAGGCTCGCTGGGAGGTAACAATGATTAATTATTCGCCGGGTGAACAGGCAAGTGAGTGATTGAACTGAAGTTAATTTGCGTTCATACCATGCTAACTGTCAAACGACGTGCCATTCGCATTATTCAGTCAAGTGAAATGAGATTTACCAGTTAGCATTCTTTTTCATCTAAGGTTAGGCATGGACATACGTTTCAATCAAAACATAATTCAGGAACTCCATGTACACGCGTACAGAGGCTCGTAGCCTAGTGGCGCGGGGACTGGCCTAGCGTACCAGAGGCCTGGGTCCAATTCCGACATGCACCAATGTCTTTCTCTTTCCGAGTTCGATAAGTGCATTTCGTCACGAATGCGAGCTGCTCCATGGTTCGGAATCTATGTAAAACTGTAGGTCCCCTTCCCCTACTAGGTGGTAGGGTTTAAGCCCGCCCGGGTTGGTGCCATCGCATTGGATGAAAAGATGGTCGAAGCGGCAATGAAAAATTGTCCGTGTTTTCCATCCAGTTCAATGTAGCCGTGCTAATAAAGGGAAGGTCCTGGCATGGCACCTAATTCCTTCGGGAATGTGGTGTATTGGGCTAATATCATAACGGTAGTTGTGTGTATTAGCCATCCATGTCAGGTCGCATAAAAAAAAAACACTACAATAATTTCAGGGTGAAAACTTTTAATAACATCTGATATGAATAGCAATTACCTTCTTTTAATCCAGCAACAAAATAATCAACTTTCACAATGAATATATAATTTTTAATTGATCATTTTTATAAATCACATCTCCTATTTCGTTTCTCCCTAGAACAAGTGCTCTGACATAAGCTGGCGCCTTCGCGCCTGCGGAGTAAACCGAGTAGTCAAGATAACTACTAGTTTTGAGTATTTATTAATCAAAGCAAAATACATGATTTGTACATAATTTGTGTGGTAACCTATCAATGGCATGAAATGGAACTAAACCTTAGATTTTTTTATGTGACTGGAAGTGGATGGACACACGCGCAGTCATCATAGAACTGAAATCACTCATTTGCTTGTTCACTCGGCGAGGTAATTTACCCTCGGTACATAGGTACTCACTCTCATGATGGCAACGGATTCTTTCGAAAAAAAATAAATACGATTCGCCTCGCCCAATCAGCTCCCTGCAGGTGTCGGGTGCATAAGCCACTCGACGCAGGTGTAGGGTCACAGAATAACTAATAGTGTAGGGTGCATAACCCACTTGCCGCTGCCGGTAGCTACATATGGTCATGATGTGCCCATTCAGGTAAGAGTGAGTTCGAGTTCGGGAGTGAGTTAACCTAAAAACAACTGGGAAATATATTATTATTTAAATAACGGAAACGTTATTTATACTTCCAACATTTTTACGGGACAGACCAGATTTTTACCTAACTGTAATGATGTTCAAGAAGTGTGGAAACATTAACTATTTACAACAGTGAGTTGATATTTAGTGACGAATTCGAACTCACTCTTGCCCTGAATGGACCCCCTGATACCTTCAATGCAGTTATCATTGTTGTAGAATATTCACGTATGAGCCTACTATGTGTCTGGTAATATAAAACTAAGGATTATTTCACACATCGTATGAAGAGCTGTCTGAAATCGCTCAATTTCAATGATTTCGCGAGTTCTGGCCATTACCGAGGAGGGTTTAGCCTGCCCGGATTAGAACTATCGCATTAGATGAATGATTTATAGTCGAAGTAGCAATGAAAAAAATTACGTATTTTCCATCTAGTTCAATAAAAAAATAGCCGTGCTCATAAAGGGAAGGTCCTGGCATGGCACCTAATTCCTTCGATAGTCAGGTGTTTTGGGCTAATATCATAACGGGTGGTGTTTTAGCCATCATTGTCCAGTTACATTTGAAAAATATTAGTTTTTAGCACACAGCCAATCCATAATTTAATATTAATACTTTAAAACTTACGCGGGACATAACTACAATATTAAGTTTGACGGCTTACCGCGCTTACAATCGGTACCAAAATCACTTCTACAGAGAGCGGAACGTCTTTGTGATCCACTACACATTGCTGCGGAAATTAAATTCATTGAGATAGTGCTGCAAGGCAATGGTTATAAGGCAAGAGATTGGAGAACCAGAAGGAAAGAACGACAACCACAGTATGACGTCAAGAGGCGAGCCGCATACCTGCCGTACATCAGGGGAGTGACAAACCGTATTGCGAGGATACTGAGGAGATCCAGCATACCAGCCGTGCTGTATCCTCAACGCAAGGTCTCAGCCATGCTCCGATCAGTGAAGGACAAGGTACCATTACTCGCCGCTGGCGTCTACAGAGTTCCCTGTTCATGCGGTAAATCGTACATTGGCCAAACGAAGAGGAGCGTCAGCACACGCATCACGGAGCACATACGGGCGGTTAAGAACAGAGATATCACGAAGTCAGCGCTGTGTGAGCATGCAGAATCTGGACCTGGGCACTGGTTGAGGTTTGATCAGGTGAAAGTCCTAGTACCTGAACAACGAAACCTCCCACGAATCATTCGGGAGTCCATCGAAATCAGCAAGCACAAGAACTTCAATCGTGAAGATTCCTACCGTCTTTCGCCCATATGGAAACCCGTGCTGAATAAGCTGAAAACTGAATTTCGGAGAGGTGCACCGACAACAGACGTCGAGGAAAACACAGTCAGCGTGTTTTGCACTTCACACGAAATTCGGACCGCAGCTAATCCTCAAGAAAATGTACGAGTGTTGCCATGGACGCTGAGAAGTGAAGCAAGGCGGCGGGTAGCCAGTAACGTGCCTACCTCCGTCGCGACAGGCACGTTCTCCTGAAGATGGAGCCCATTTGAGGTTCCGAAACGTCGAGCAGCACGTCCTGCTCCTCACACGCGCGGTAAGCCGTCAAACTAAATCTATAATTTAATGCCGAAAAATAATTTATTTTATAAAATCCCAAAGTATTTTTCCTACAAATCCCAAATATGCTGTTGATGGTTGATTAATTTATTTATACATTTGTAGCATAACGAATTCCAAGTCGAAAAGTAAATTAGTCAGGGACGAGACAACTTGCGTGATTTGCATGTTATGAGAAAAGTTCATCGTTTTAGTCCGCACCACGGAATATTATTCCGTGGTCCGCACAATATATTCAATGCCTGCATGGCTAATCTATATGTGCGAACGTTACCTACTAGGTAAAGGATGTATTAGCTAGCATTAGTTTATAGAAATATTTACTTCGAAAAGTTGTCCGTTGTCTTCCTTACTTTGAAGGTTAATCCTGCCCGGGTTGATACCATCGTATTGAATAATATGACCTTCGTTCGATGGCTTTTTACACCAGAATAATTGGGTTCATAATAAATATTGATTAAGAATACTTTATTTTGAATACGACTAAAGAAGTTTTGTTGTAGTACTTTGAAATATGTAATTAAGAATATGATGTCATTATGGTAGTCAAGAGTTTGCTCTTCACCAATGTACATACAATGTTCTATGTGAGCAGTTAATAAATCAACCACTGTGAACTAGTTCGTAAGTATCAATGAAGAAAAAAATACAATGATAAACCTGGTAAAGTTTTTTGCCGGCTCTTCTTCACCAGGAGTAATCGAACCGACAGGAAAAAAAAACGGCCTAGTGCGAGTCGGACTCGCACACGAAGGGTTACGTGCCACCGTACATTCGAGAAGAATTATTATATAATTTAATGATATAAGATGATATTTAATGATTGAGCTCATTGACAATAATGCCATGAGCTCAATTTGTATTACTTTTACGTGCCGAAACCCACACAGCACCTAGTTGCAGTTGTTATTTTTTTGATTATTTTTTAGGGTTCCGTACCCAAAGAGTGCTAACGGAACCCTATTACTAAGCATCCGCTTTCCGTCCGTCGTCCGTCCGACTGTCACAGGGCTGTATCTCATGAACCGTTATAGGTAGGCAGCTGAAATTTTCACAGAGTGTGTATTTATTTTGCCGCTATAAAAACAAATAGGTAAAATTCTAAAATAATAAAAAATAACGGGGGGGGGGGCCATCAAAACACGTGATTGTTTTGTGATAGATCTTGTACGACGGTACGGAACCCTTCGTGTGCGAGTCCGACTCGTTTTTAGGTGCATGTTGGCAAATGTTTAGTGACAAGAGCTCTATGTAAATAGTCGGGAGTGAGTGAAATATCGCTTGTCCGTTTTTCATCTTACATATATTGCATTTCACAGGAAGTCAAATAAGGCGGGCCTTATCTCCCTATACAAACGTGTAAAGAAGACCACGCCCACATTTCTTGTCGAAGTCTTTCACATGAAGATTGAAAATCCACTTGGTATTTGTAAGATTTTTTCCCCCAGCGTTCGAAATTTACTTTTAGCTCCAAGAGTCCCGAATTCATCTTGGTCGTTTTCCTCCGATCCAAAGCTGATGCAACGGGAAAAGGCAGCTTCCGCTATCGACTTAGGAGCAGGGAAATGAAACGGAAAATTGAAAACTTCGAATGGAATAGTTTTATAGGAAACTCCATTCCGACGCCTCCGTAACAGTCTCCGGTCTGATGGGATTGGATTTTAGGTGTAAAGTTTTTTGAAGACTCGTCAACTGGAGCGGAGGCACCCGGTATTTCCACTATGATAGTCTATCCTTTTTTCTAAGTTTTTTAAGCTTATTTTTGAGTCAAGGATTCGCTTTCCGGTGAGATTTTTAAATCAATATCGAGGACACACAATACAAATTCACTTTGCGTTACGCCGTTCGCAGCGTTGTCGATCGCTCCCCGTTTCCCCGAACTGCGGGGAATTTGAGGTGTTGTGGGGAAAATGGCGGGGAATGCAAGGGTCGGGCGTCAATCCGCGGGGAATAGGCCAATCAGCAGGGAATACAGTTTTCTTTTTTGATCATTCCGAAAAGATCCCGAATGTTTCTACGTGGGGATTAACTTTCGATTTCGTCATTGGCTGCTGCATGAACTTTTTTTTTGCTCATTCGAAAATTATTAAGAATATTGAAGCAAACGGGACAACTTCATGTTCTCCCGAAAGTTGTTTGGACGGCCGTCGGTTGCACGACTTTTTTTTTGCTCATTCGAAATGTTCAATGAAAACTTGGTTCCTATTCCGGACTTTTACAGATTTCGGCAGTGCGATTACGCAAAATTTGAGGATGGTGCCGCGGTACGTATAGGTGCGCCCCCGTCATTTCTAAAGCGCGATTACGAAGCCGTTTTTCATCCACCTACATCCAGCACGGACCAATCTGTGTCGACAATAGGTCAACTTTTGAGGTACTTGACTAGACGAGCAGACGAAATAGGCGTTTACCTCCCCGCATTTGACAGTTCTTTGCCGTTTCGTAATACCGATTCGACGCGAAATGTATGGAGTTGACCTAATTGCTGCGGGTAGCGCTGAGTGCCGCACCATTTGTGAATGCATCGATTTCGTAATCGCAAAAGCTGTCATATTGCTGTAAGTACAGCAACCTACACCCAATTTTGTGCTTCGTAGTTGCACTGCCGGGAATCCTAAGAACGTTTTTGGGGAATTTGAGGAGTATTTATCGACAACGCTGGCCGATCGCCATTGAATAAACAGACATTTTACTAACGACTGCACCAGGAGAATAGTATGTAAATTAAGCGATTGAGTTTTCATTAGGTAAGTAAAAGAGGCAATTAATATGGCGGGGACATTCGGTGAAGCAGGGGAATAGAGACAGCGCTAGCGGGGCGGGCAGGGGCGACGCTGGCTCGGGGGCATCTAGGGGGAGTGACTCTGGCTAGGGGGGCGCGGGGGAGGCCGCGCACTTTCTTGGAGGTGGAGTGTTTCATTATAGTCCTTGGGTTAACTTGCATATGAACCATAACTTTGTCCAAATAACTGCCTGGGCGGGAGACATTTCTGAAAATCCCAAGCTTTACCTAAATTAGAAAGCCGTGATTTATTGAGAATCTGCCAAATAATTTTAAAAGGAACTCTATATAACGCATTGCTGTAAATCAGAAACGTAGTCGTTTAGATTAAGCGTGACAAAGTTAAATATTTTTTTTATACGGTGAATGAGACCGGAAGAATCCATTAACCGCTGGAACTGGCCACTATAATGAAATAAAAAATCAATTTAAGAAATTTTTAAATATAACTCTTTGAGAACTTGTTACTTTGGAATTTGCCTTGCACCTTGCGACTTATTTTATTTCCTAGAATTAAAGATAGCCTGGAGGTTTACGATTTAAGAGAGCAGAAGCGGCGGTTAATGCTTTCCACGATGCCATAGGTCCCTCAAGTAAGACCGATCCTACTGATGTTTACAATGGTTCCAAATAATGCAAAATGAATTATTTTGAGGGCATATACTTTAAAAACAATTAATGTAGCGCAAGTATACCATCTGGTTTTATTTTTCAGAAGCCAGAATTTTTCAGTATTCTGGAAGTATACCTATAAAAATGTATGTGTTCCGAAAATTTAGCTAATCAGGAAGGGCGTATTGATTGCCTCGTATTAACCCCAAACGTAATCTAACCTAGAACGGCGCAAAACCGAATAGATAGAACCTGTTTACCTAGGTCTTATTAGGAGGCCCTAATAAGAGTTACAAATAATTTATCGAATTTCGCTGAGCTCTTCGTTTCCGCATGTTTACGCCATTGCATAGAGCAGGCGGTGGGCCTTCCCGCTCAGCTCCCCATACAAACGAGGACAGAAGATCATGTGCATATTTCTTGTCAAAGATCCAAAATTATACTCAAAACAGCGTCCGATGACCATTGGAATTGTAAAATAGTGTTTGGTTTCTAAGTAATAACTCGTAATAGGGCCTCAGATGTTTAACAGGTTTATCCACACCAGCTACTGTCCAATTGTCGCAGGCTCGAATCCTTCTGCAGACGAATGTTAAGACCAAACCATTTTCTATATATTTTCAAAATCGGCTTCACTTTTATCTAAGAACCGATTGCTTTCAGTTTGATAAGGACGTCAGTAAAACAACATTTAATTGTATTGAAAATTTCTAAAACTAAAAAAAGTGAATATGTAGATTGATCGTCTAGCTATAAGTTAAAGATAAAACTGTTTCTCTGGTGCTTTGTGTTCTCCAATTAGATACATATGCATAAACTATCATTAAATAAATTTGAACACAAAAAATTAGCCTCGGATATTACAGTTATAGGTTTCAAATATAGCCAGACCGTCAATGCTTCTATTTCATCGTTTTATAATTCCAAATTAAGTAGCATGCAACAATGGTAGCATGTAAATCATTGAGCATGTAGTTATTTTTAAAAAATAAATCTGGTTCCACTTACGCCCTTATGGAACTGAATGCAATCATCAAATTAATGAGACAGCGGTAATGTCGTAATCAAAATACAAACAAAATATCAGAACACGAATAACATTTTGTCAAAATTGCTTTCGATATCAGAAATAAATGTAAGTTGTTAGGAAAGACCGGTAGACCATCACGCACAAATGCCGCCGCTCTTATTGCCTATGTGATTTGTTCGACCCTTGTAATGCAGATAAATGACTACATTCTCCACTCCTGCCGCCCGCCTCCACAGTTCCACACCCCCTAGGCTCTTGTCGCCCGCGTCGCACACACGGCGACGACCATTGCAATAAGGCGCCCCACACCGCGACCGCTGCGGATTTCGTGCGAAAACAGTTTTTTTTTCGATCGAACATTTGCAGCCTGGTGGGTTACCATGGCAAATGCACTCGCCGGGTGAACAGGCAAGTGAATGCATAAATCTGGCAATAGTTGCATTTCGTACTTTTTAGGGTTCCGTATCCAAAGGGTGAAAACGGAACCCTATTACTAAGCCTCCGCTGTCCGTCCGTCCGTCTGTCACAGGGTATTTGTGTGTATTTATTTTTCCGCTATAACAACAAATAGGTAAAATTAAAAAATAATATAAATTTAAGGGGGCCCCCCCATACAAAAAACGTGATTTTTTTGTGTTAAATCTTGAACGATGGTACGGAACCCTTCGTGTGTGGGTCCGACTCGCACTTGGCCGGTTTTTTTCGTACTTTTTCCAAGGTTTTTGGGTGAAGTCTAGCTAATGTCTAAAACGGAATATGTAACTCACTTGCAAGCAATGGGAAAAACTGCAAGTAACTGCCTACTGGTTTTATTTCTTGATTTTCGCACGATTTGGTGAATTGTTAATAACGTTACAGAATAATTTCTGAAGCCCTTTAATCGGTACTATAATTAATTGTATTAGTGCCACAATTTCACTAATTTCCATTGCCAATTCCGGCGAAAGCGCCAATAGCGAGTTGCACAGGTGCTGGTTATCGTTAGTCCGACACCACAAAAACGAAACGGCTCTGCGCGAATCACCCTTTCGGCCTTATCTCGGCCCCGCAGACCAGGCGCGGCGCTGTCGGCGACGAGGAAACGGAGGCGGGCGGAGGCTGCGCGGCGCGGGGCGGTCGAACTGCTGAGGCAGCCAATGTGTGGGAGAGGCAAAAGGAGGCTGAGCTGTTGCCTCAGAGTCGTCATGCCCGTTACCGTTTACCTCATACTGGTGATTGTTTGATTACAACATAATTATCTCGACTCCTTAATGAAATGACTCTCTTTATAAATGCTGTTTGGTAACGGGAACTACGAATTTGATCTTTACAAAGCATTCTAGTAGCAGTTCGTCCGAGGATCCGAGTTTTACCCTCTGATACGTAAATGTTCTTTGTTATTCTCAAAATAAATACATCGTCTGTGAAATTTTGAGCCTCCTACCTATTACGGTTCATGAGACACAGCCCTGTGACAGACGGACGGACGGATGGACAGCAGATGCTTAGTAATAGGGTTCCGTTAGCACTCTTTGGGTACTGAACCCTAAAAAGACAGACGTGTGTACTTAGTGCGAATTGGACATCGTTAACTGCAGCTCCGACCTTCCAGGGTACAGCTCTGGGTACTAAGCACCAGAATTTAATTCTCGGTGTCAACATGACGTGTGATCTATACCGTGAAACATAGCCAAGCTCGCCCCAAAAAAAGCTCCGAATCTTCAACAGAATGCGTTACGATGACGCTCATTCTAGGTCTAGTTAGTCAGGGTGTTTGCGTCCACAGCTGGACATACGCCTCTGCAATTTTTCTCCAGTCCTCCCGGCCATTTCCGCCGACGTACTTGATGTCGTCTTCCCATCTGGCTGGTGGTCTTCCCACACTCCGTTTTCCTGTCCACGGCTGCCAGCGTGCGGCCGCGGTTACTCCAACGGTCCTCGTCTCTTCGGCTTCAGCCCATTGCCATTTGAGCTTAGCCGGTGTTCAATATCCACTACTTTGGTAGGTCCTTAGTAACTTATTGCTTAGTTACGCACCATATCACGTAGCGATATTCCCAGCATGGCTCGCTCCATTGCGCGCTGGGCAACTTTCTAGGTCTAAGTGAACAGAAATGGTTTTTTTTTCGATTCATAGTTGTGAAATTGGTTTTTTTACATGGCTAGACCCGAACCAGCAAAATATACCATTAGCGGGTAGGTATTGCTCTACCAATTTCACCACCCATAATTTGTAATTGAGACCGGTGAGTCACCTGTGAGTCACCGGTGACTAACCGGTGAGTCTTAACGCTTTTGTACTCATGAAATGACAGTCACGAGTCACCCTAGTATTGTCCCTTTCTAATTATTCTAAATAGAGTGCGATGACACAAACAAAACACTTGATGTTTGATGACGTTAGGTGAAAGCGTCTCACTTTTATCTGTGACTAACTCATTGTCGTGAAAAATTTTCGTTAATTTTCGAAAGCAAGAAGGTTTCGTGTTTGGTTCTGTCAAATTATATAGAAAAAAATATGCCTACTTTTTTTACATAGAGTTTGACAGAAGCGAACACGAAAACTTTTCGCTTTCGTTTTCATGAGTAGACCCCGTGCCTGGAACGTCTGCCAGACCGCCTGCGATGGTCCGACGGTCACGGGAATGAATATGAGCAATTCTGGACGGTCGTGTAGGTACGCGTCAAGTATAGTTACTGTCCCTGCAATGTACGCAACGTACTGATATTATCCTCTTTCAGTCGTATTCAGAGAGAATCTGTCAAAATTAGTAGGAGATTAGCACCGGACTAACCATACAAAAACCGGTTTAGTCGGGCGTATTAAAGTTAGTCCTCCCACTCTGAATACGGCCGTATATTCTGTTGGCAAAGATAATATAATATAATTTTGGTAATCTGTGTTTCGGTTGGTGAAGCTGCGCGTAAAATGATTTTTTGTAGGAAGATGGAATAATATTTTATTTCTTCTCAGTTCCGTTAGATACAGTGTTCGTGCCGCTTAAATAAAAACAATAGGTTGATGGCGCTGTCATTTCTCCGCCGAGGACTGCTGAAGCGCGGCGCCTATCCCGCGCTCGCCGCTGCACCGCGCCGACACGCTGGATACCTCGTGCTGTGAGTCTCCTTATCTTCTGGATCTGGTCTATCTAATAATACGCTAAAGTGGTGCACGATAGACGGAACTATCTAAATGTCGCCTCCAGTACATGATTTCATACCAGACTTATATTTTTCCCAATAGAACACTCAATTGCAGTCGTTTCTGCATTCACAGACCCTGAGCCCTAGTTTTAGATTCAAACAGTCAATTGGCAAGATCTGATAGCCGTCATGGGAAAAAATTTACAAGAGTGCGCCATTCTTAGCTTCTAGCTGGATATCAGGGATGGTAGAGTGGATTTTTAGAAGCATTTTTGGTCAAGGAACATGGGCGCGAAAACGAAGTTTTCTATCTAAAATATTTTCTTGAAAATATGAAATCTGCTTAATAATTTCCACCGCGTCCAATTGCGCCACTCACTAATCACCTGCCAACATTGCAACCGAAAAGTGTTGCCAGACGCCAAATGATATATTCCGTGAGGTTCTAACTCTAATATAAGCTAAATAGGCTTAAAAAAAGCCTTTTTTAAATGCACCTTGAAGCCCAGGCAGGTAAGTTGATGGCTACGCCGAAAGACTCACTTGGTTGGCCCTTTCGCTACACGAGCGCATGAGTCTCATACCTCTCGCTCTGCTCAGGACCTCCTGTGCGAGCTTTCGTCTCCGCACTTCTAAAAAACACTCTAGGGATGACGCACACCAACATGTAATGTCGGGGCGGCTAATTCGGTTTTGGAGCAATACGAGTACAGCAATTGTTAATTTTACCCTAAATTATGGGAAATTACATATTGGCAACATTTTGGCTGCAATATGAATTTGTCACTTGACCACAGACTATAGAGAGATACTACGCACTTGACCTGTTCGCGTCGGAATACAGAATGAACGTTAATATTGCATCGCGCGCCGCCATCGTCGTCGCATCGACGCTTATTGTATCGCGTTGGAGTACAGAACGAACGTTAATATTGCTGACTGGATTTCATATTTCCAAAAAAATATTTTAGATAGAAAACTTCGTTTTCGCGCCCCATGTTCCTTGACCAAAAATGCTTCTAAAAATCCACTCTACCATCCCTGATATCCAGCTAGAAGCTAAGAATGGCGCACTCTTGTAAATTTCACCCCAGTCATGTGTCAGGCGAGCGCGTCGCGTATCAAATGCTTATCAAAAACGAAAAAGAAAAAAGTTGCCACGAGCTGAGCGCACTGTTAGTTGGTCCGATCTTTTCATTCAGTAGGTCGAGTCGATGCAACAATTTTTATAATCTAAATTCGTGTGTTTACTCCTTTACCTATTTGAAATAAGCAATTCCTGACACATTCTTAAGGTGAGCCTTCCCGCTAAACTCCCCATACAAACGTGGAAAGAAGATCATGGCATATTTCTTGTCAGAGATCCAAAATTATACTCAAAACAGCTTTATTTGATCGAACTAGATGTCTGATGACCATGGCTATAAGTCGTTTTGTAATTAAAATTTTCGTAAATCTTACCAAATCAAACATGCACATTGTCTGCTTTGTGGACATGTTGCATCCTCCTCATCACGGAGCCTGTCATTTTCTTTGAAACAGAGAAGGTCCCAGAGCGGTTATAATAGATATACAAAAGAATAGTTACAATAGAACGGTTTTATACCGTGCCCGCAATGTTTATATTTTGTCGTTGAGTAATCCACCTCCAAAGTTATTGCATAAAACGCGCGAAAAATTCGAACTTTCGGACCTTATAACTTTGAAACCAAACACGATTTTACAATGCCAACGGTCATCAGACATCTAGTTCGATCAAATTAAGCTCTCTGACAAGAAATATGGGCGTGTTCGTCTTTCCCCGTTTGTATGGGGAGTTGAGCGGGATGGGCCACCTTAAGCTTAGCTGAAGAAACAAAACCTAAAAGCTACAAAGTTAAAATTCACATGAATACAAGTTGGAAGAACAATGCTCTCACTACCCAAACCGCGATTTTTAAATTTGAACAATTGGAAAATTTACGCAATTTACGAATTGGAACGATGCTACAATGCTAAGCTCACAAATAAATTTTTGTTTTGTTTATCAAAGGAAAGGGTTAGATAAATTTGGCCCGCATACTCGAAATGTTAGGCGGTCCCTGGTTTAAATGATGAATGAATGATCTGACTCTGTGTAATATGAGACTTTATCTTTTTTCAGGATACCAGAAATTGGAGAAGAATCCAGCGATAAAAACATTTTACTTTGCGAAGATGGACTGCCAGAGTTTACTGACATCACGATAGAGAAATGTATCGCAGCCATTGGCTCCCAAGCCCTTGAGTTTGAATCTGGGATCAAGAACCTCGAGACTGTTGCTAACCAGTGCAAGAATGTTTTCACAGAAATTCTTGAGCCACTACAAAAACTAGAAGGACCAATAGAACTGACATGGGGGATCGCCAAAACTCTATACCTTGGAAACAGCACATTGATGCCCACCAAATCCTATTTGAAGATTCATGAGCGAGCCCATAAAGCAAGATTGGCAAAGTTCAACAGCATACCTATTTTCCGAGCTGTGGTTCAGGAGAAAGAGCGGCACAAGACCCTAGACGAGCAGGAGCAGCGGTTACTGGATAAATTTGCCCTGGAGGGTAAACTTAACGGACTCGAAGTTACGGGAACCTCACGAGAAAAGCTCATGCACCTGCTAACTGAACTGCAGAAGGAACGCCAAGTGTACAGAGAGAAAGTGCAGTATGCCACCAAGACCTTCTCACATACAATAGAAAATGGTGAGATCATGAGGGAGTTCCCTGAGAGCCTGCTAAAGGCGATGGCTGCCGATAGCAGTGATGCTGGCCACGGGCCGTGGCGGGTTACACTTCAGCCACACATATACGATGCATTCATGCAGCACTGCCCCGAGAGAACATTGCGGTGGAACGCTTTACAGGCTTTTATCGGCCGCTGCTCTGGATATGGAAATAAAGATCTCGAGACCAGCACACATCTAGAAAAAATTCGTGGGCATAGGCAGGCGCAAGCCAAGATATTGGGATTCGATTCATTCGTGGAAATGAGCATGGAAACGAAAATGGCCGGATCCATTGAAAATGTTAAAGGAGTATTAAACCATTTACTTGAAAAAGCTCGGCCAGTTCAGGATCTGGAAATAGAATCATTGCAGAAGTTTGCTAATGAAAGAGGGTTTACTGAGCAGCTTGATCACTGTGATGTGCCATACTGGCAAAGAAAACAGAGACGAACTCTGTTTAACTATGATGATGAAAAAATCAGAGAATATTTCCCTCTACCGAAAGTACTCAACAGTTTATTCAACCTGTGCTCTAGTCTGTTCAAGATCGATATTGTGGAGCGTACAAATGTGCAAACATGGCACAAGGATGTTAAATTCTATGATATTTTCGAAAGCTCACAGAATCGGCCCGTGGCAGGGTTCTACCTCGACCCTTACGCTCGGGAGGAGGAGAAAATCCGCGTGTACGACGACGCCGGCTGGCACGTCGCCGTCGCTAACCGCTGCAATGCTACGGACACCACACCCATATCCGCACTCATATTCAACTTTCAAATGCCTTTGTACGGCAAGCAGTCTCTGTTGTCCTTCCAGGAAGTGAATGTGCTGTTTCAGAGGTTTGGGCACGCACTCCGTCACCTGCTGACGCGTGTCGAGTACTCGGAGGTGGCGGGTCTATCCAACGTAGAATGGGATGCTGCAGAGGTGTGCGGACACGTCATGACTCATTGGCTATACGACGAAGATACGGTGCGCTCTATCAGCGGACATTACACTACTGATGAGCCTTTACCGGATGACATAATAAAGAACCTTCAAAATGTACGAGGCCACATGGCAGGCTATACTCTTTGCAAGGAGCTGTACCTATCGACCCTTGACTTGGAACTTTACTCTACCAAAGATTTCTGGAGGGACATAGTCAGAAAGTTGTGGCCTCAATATCACACTCTACCATTCGATAAGTATGATTCCCACCCATGCTCCTTCACAAAAATAGTTTCAGAGGAGTGGGCCGCTGCATACTACTGTCACATCTGGTCACGTATGATCGCTTCCGATATTTATAGTGCTTTTGAAGAAGCAAAGAAAGAAGAGAAAGGAGTTTTCCCAGTGGGGAAAAGATATCGCAATACTTTCCTAGCGCTAGGCGGAGCTTGCCACCCCAGTGAAGTGTTCCGGAGGTTCCGAGGGAGAGATCCCTCTCCCAATGCATTGCTAGATAACCTAAGACTAAATAACCAGCCCACTGAATAGTTTTTATTTTCTTGGTTGTACCAACTCTTATGTAACTTCTTTTACTTTAAGGTGTAGCTTGTCAAATTAAGCTTTTCGTTAGCGTAATAAAATAGCATTTTGTTGAATTAGTTGTATTTATCAGCTATAGCAATAACAATTAAGTATTACAAATTATTATACAGTTAAAATGTTTTTTTTAAGTATTACTTTCTCCCCTTTTTGCTGTCCACTGCTGGACGTAGGCCTCCCCCAGACTTCGCCAAGTTGTGGGGTCTCCTGTTTTTTTCGCCAGATATCACCTGCTGTCTGACGTATATCGTCTGACCAACGTGCTGGCGGTTTGCTGACGCTTCTTTTCCCTGTGTAGGGTCTCCACATCAAAACTTCAGTTTTAGTATTACACCTAATGATAATAATGTAAAATAAGATATTGTTTGCTCAAGCAATGCTAAAATGTCTTCAGTCTGAATCAGGATTTTGCTCCCAAGCTCGCTCCATGTCGTAGATATCCTTTTTGAGCTTCTCGTCGGTGGGCACCAGCTTGGCGGCGGCCTTCATCTCGTCGATGGCCTTACTGAGGTAGCCGAGACGTGCGAGGGCGGCGGCGCGGCGCGCGAGGCAGCGCGCGCGACTCACGCGGTTACCTTCGCACGCCGGCTTCATTAGATCCAGTGCCGTCGAGCAGTCATTCGCCTGTAAACTTAGAAATTGTTCATATCCAAGTCAAAAAGACTAAAAGGGGTACATTATCGTATTTGTCATCTAGTGAATGTCGAAGGTAAAAGATTTGTGATCCAGCATCAATTTAAAAGTCCTAAATAAACCCAAATGGTGAGCCTTTATCGGTCAAAACTTAGTACGAGATTAGCACCGGACTAACCATACAAAAATCGGTTTAGTCCGGCGTATAAAGGTTAGTTGGACCACTATGAATATGGCAGTTAGAATTTAACCCTTAGCTGTGCGAGCCAAGTGTCGACATTGCAATTTGTTATTCATAAGCAGGCAACTCACGCATTTATTGAAGTTTCCGAGAGCAAAGTGAGTGGCGGCACGGTTAGAATACAGGGTGGACAGTGCAGGAGACAGCTTGATACCGTGCGTGTACGCACTCACGGCGCCGAGAAAGTTTCCGGCACGAAAGAACTCGTCACCTTTCTCCTTGCACCACTGTGGGTCTTGCTCCTCCGGTCGCAGATCTTCGGAAACAAACCCTATGACACCATCGCATTAAATGAAGAAATGGTTCAAAACTGCTAACAAATTTTGTCCATGTCTTATCCACTTAAATGTAGCCATCCCATACTAATAAAAGAAAGTTCTGGAAAAGGCACTTTATTTTCTTCGGGAATGTGGTGCTTTTGCACAAATAATATTGTTTTGAACACATAAAATAGTAATATCTTTCTAAATGTAAGCATGCATGCAGCATGCAGCTTTCTAAACAACTAGTCAATGTGCTTGTATTCGTTATCATTCGTCGCTGATGGTGGATCGTCTTTTCACTCAAAATCGTTGTCATGTCAGTAATGTAATTTCACTCGATCCTTCTTAGTAGTTATTTAAAATTTTGCGAGTGCCAGCATCGATTTACTGCTGCACTTCTTGGACAATAAAGCTACGCATAAGATAATAGCTAGCTACCTATAGAAAAACAGAATGGAGCGGTTCAATGCAGCCGTGCTCATTAAGGGAAGGTCCTGGCATGGCACCTAATTCCTTCGGAAATGTGGTTTATTGGGCTAATGTAACGGTAGTTGTGTGGTATAAGCCGTTGATGTCAGGTTCCATACAAAAAAGACAGCATGAAAAACTCTGCAATAAACAAGTTTTATTAAAAAATGGTGTAAGTGCTGTGCTGGTGACTCGTACCTGCATAATAATTCATTATTTTGACTATATACAACACTTCCTAATATTAAGAATTGTTTAATACCTGTTGCTCTCCTCGCTTCTGTAATGTTCTTTAGCCAGATTGCTTCCTCTTCTGCCTGTGATTCTCGGCTTGGAGTAGGAAATTCCCGAGGAGAGAAATTTACAACCAACTCTGAAGTTCCTCGAATGGGTGGAAGGACTCTTCTCTTAGCCTCCTCCATTTTCTTGTCGACATATTCTGACCTGACCATCTTATTTTGGAGTTTCTTTGGTTCTGTTAATTTGCTAATTTTTTTGGTCTTATACAATACAGCCGGTGCTTCGTCCGGTAATTCGGTAATCACAGCTGAATTTTTTTGAATTGGCCTGTTTATCTTGTTAGAATTGAGGCGCCAGTTCTCCAACTTCTCCATAGCCATTTTCCTCTCTGTGTCTCGCCTCTCGTCCATTATTTTGTGATTTTTACTGTCGACCTCCATAGCCTGCCTAACGGCGTACCGGTCCAGTTCATTCCTCTGAGTATTTTTTTCTTCAAACATAATTTTCGACTGCTCTTGGCTTTTTAAAATAACCTCCTTTTTTATAGACAGTTTCTCTTGTTTGGTCAAGGTTTTTTCTAGTCCTTGCCACACCAAATCGTTAGTCTTGGCAAGTTGGAACGTTATAATACCTTCGTGCAAATAACACTTACTTTTGCTGCTTGCGACATCATGAAGGAGGAATGCTTCAAACAGGAACGGTTGGTAGTGAGCTTTGATGTAACTGTCACTGGCAAACAGGTCGACGTAAGATGAAGGCACGCCATTCAAAGGAACTTTAATTATTACCTCTGTAGAAGACTGCGTCCAAGAGTGATTTGTAACTATGACTGGCATGGTTGAAAATTCCTGCAATCAAATAGGTACCTAATATATGGTTATCGTATCACCAAAACAATAGGCCTATCGCAGACCATAGAATATAGCTATGAAGGGATGAGGCCTGTGCTGAACTGAGATTGGAAAATTTCAATGTTGCTTACGGCCGTGAAGTTTCAAACGTTTCGCGGTTTCCATGGAAAACGATCAATGTGGGCAAACTAAAATTTAGTAGTCCTTATTTCATTTTTCATATCATATTTCGCACTTGACCGTCGCAGCGAGATTGTTAAACGAATACTCAAACTTGCATAGCGTCAAATCAAAAATTGTTGCGTCATTTTGGGTGCTTGGGCCGTGGCACGCAATCGGTGTAAACTGCTGCTCAGAGGTCTACTCATGAAAATCTCACCTGTGAGTCACAACGCTTTCGTACTCATGAAATGACAGCCACGAGTCACCCTAGCGTTGCCCCAGTGTCTAATTATTATAATTAGAGTGCGATGACACTAACATAACGTCAGGCGAAAGCGTTTCAATTTCTTCTGTGACTAACTCGTTTTTGCTTTCCTGAGTCGATGTGCTGTAGTGTTATTAAAATTAAAAAAATAACTGTTCCCTGTTAGACCAATAATAGATAATAGAAATAGAATAATAGGAAATATAATTCATGGTTTTATTGCCTTTGTTTGTTCAGTGGATAAATGTAACAAACAAATATGACACTAGCAGCCATACAAGAAGGCTACTCTTGAACAGTCGTATTCAGAGTGAACTTGTCAAAACTTAGTAAGGGTTTGGCACCGGACTCACCATACAAAAACCGGTTTAGTCCAGCGTATTACAGTTACTCCGCTCACTCTGAATACGGCTGTAAATGAATATTCGCCTATGATTCGAAGTCAGCGGTGAGCCAAAAAACTTTATTACTCATGAACTGACACCCACGAGTCACCCTATGACACAACAAACTATTATCAGCGATATCGTAAGGCGAAAGCTTAGCGTTTTTTATTTGTGAATTGAACTCATGTTCGTTTCATGAGTACTGAGCTGAACCGTTGAGTAAAGTTTTCAATATAATTTGAACGGAAGAGAAGGCTGTATAGAGAAAGCTTTGGCCTTTCCATGCGTAAAAACATGATAAAGAATATAATGCATAGAGTTTACTTTCTGTTTGACTTTCTGTTTGCAAACCAACCTCTATTATTTGTCTGTGTTTGATGTTGTAAAAGCAAGTTAAGGCAGAGCAGCCTTTACCCCACGTGTTGTGTCGAAAAAAAATTGCTTTTACCTCGCAAGTTCTGTGCGGTTCCATTTTAAGTCTAAGATGTATCTACGCTACTATCTGAACGAGACTGGAGATCGCCAATATACTTTGGCCGTATGTTTCTTCCATATTTCCATGCAATGTCTTTGAAATCTTGTAAAAAGTGACTGAGGATAACATCTTGAATTTATAAATGTTATATCCTATTATCTATGTTTCAGACTGTGGACCCAAATGGAAAACCAACGCTGTCGGCACACCCTGGTAACAAACACAATATATTTTGTAACCTAACCTACAAACATATTAAATTCACACCTAGTCAAAGATGTATAATAATAAGAGAATGACGCGTCGCTGCTTGCCCCTATTAAGGTCGGCCTTCTGCTCAACTCCCCATACAAACGTGGAAAGAAGATCATGCCCATATTTCTTGTTAGAGATCCAAAATTTTGCTCAAAATTGCTTTATTTGATCGAACTAGATGTCTGATGACTGTTGGCATTCTAAAATTGTATTTGGTTTCTAAGTTCCGAAGGTCCGAAAGTTCGAATTTTTCTTGCGTCTTATACAATAACTTTGGAGGTGAATTACTCAACAGTAATAAAAACATCTTAAAAAGATTCGTCATCAGACCTAGCTTGTGTCATGAAGATTTATAAGCAATTTGGTTTTTGTTAGATTTTTGACTACAGAGGTCGTGGTTTACTTTTAGCTATAAGTCGTTTTGTAATAAAAACATTCGTTAATCTTACCAAATCAAACACTGTGCATTGTCTGCTTTGTGGACATGTTACATCCTCCTCATAACGGAGCCTGTCTTTTTCTTTGAAACAGAAGGTCTCAAAGCGCAATAACATAGTTTTGAACTGTGCTCGCGAATGAGTGAGTCCCGCCGGGAAGGGCCACCGTAAAGCACTCTTGGATCGATTACCATTCTCTGATTTCTGTTTTTTTTATGTTTTTAGGTGAGCTCACTTAGACGCCACCTGTGGAAATAAAAAAGCAGTTTTCTCCCCATTATTACCTTTTGTTGTTGGTCGGCCCTAGAGATGTCCTAAATTGTCGTACAGTATGGTTGTGCAACATCTGCTGTAATACAATCCTTATCAACAAACTAATTTAAGGCTGTCGTGAAGTCACAGGAAATCTAAGATTTAAAAATTTTAAGAAATGCATTCTTTGGCCAAGGCACAATTTTGCATGGCAACTGCCATTAAAATAGCTAAATCGTCTTCCAGGCCCTAACGTTTCCCTACCCCTAAACGTTATCAGATATGAATGAAAACTTTTATCACTTAAGAAAGGTTAATTTGTTTTGACTTTTTGGAAAATATCTCTATTTCTTAAGTAGAAAAAGACCTTTTTTTTCCAATCTAAATGGTAGTATATTAAAAAAAATTAGAACATACTGACATAAATTTCTAGAATATCTTTTAGAATCAAAAATTTCAAAAACCTAGTTAGATATTAAGAGCATATCAACAGTTATCGCCCATAGTATGGGGAATTGATAGGGTAACGACTCTCCTAAAATCAATGTATAGAAGTATTTAAAACAGTTTAGTGAAAAGGACAATGCCGAAATCAAAATCGCATTTAAGAGTACATTGACAAAGACCGATACCAATAGGCAAACATGTGATTGTAAATTTAAATTAAAAAGAATATGTTTTAATTACTAATTAATGAAAGTCCCAGCGGACAAGGATTATTATTTAAAAAAAAGTTCACAACATGTTGTTCTCAGTGTTGTCAGATGTTGCGTATTTTCGCTGTAATAGGTAACGACATTTTAATCCTATCTTGCGATTTCAGCTAAATGATTAATGTCACAGTCGTTAATCTGCAATAAAAATCTAAACTAAATACACTCCGTGTCAAATGAATGTTACTCATAAAATATTTTATCATTATACTTCCGGTTTAGTTTTGGTCTATTTTCTATACCAATATCTGGCAGCTCCGACTGCGACAAGCCGTCATCATGACAGATTGTATGTATGTATCAAGGTAAAAATCGGTCAGTATGTCTTCAATAGTTTACGGGGAACCGGCTGGCGCTGCTATCGCTATAATATTTTCCTTTAGATCACAAGGAAAAGGTTATCAGCCTGATCAATTTATTTTAAGGTTTACGACCATACTGTTTGATCATAGCATACTGATTTCGCTTCCTCTACAAACATACACATTTGTAATTATTCGTCAACTACTATTTTAATTATAATTTAACTTAAGGTGGCCCAAGCCGGCAGCACTAACTCAATTGCGGGTACGGTACAAAACTGTGCTGTTGCGCTCTGGGACCTTCTCTGTTTCAAAGAAAAAGACATGTCCACAAAAAAGACAATGCGTATAGTGTATGATTTGGTAAGATTTACGAAAATTTTAATTACAAAACGACTTATAGCTAAAAGTAAACCACGACCGCTGTAGTCAAATATCGAACAAAAACCAAATATATTATAAATCTTGATTAAATAAGCTATGTCTGATGACTAATCTTTTTAAGATATTCTTACTTTATCATTGCGTAATCTACCTCCAAAGTTATTGCATAAAACGCGCGAAAAATTCGAACTTTCGGACCTTATAACTTAGGAACCAAACACAATTTTACAATGCCAACGGTCATCAGACATCTAGTTCGATCAAATAAAGCTATTTTGAGTAAAATTTGGGATCTCTGACAAGTAATATGTGCGCGATCTTCTTTCCCCATTTGTATCCGGAGTTGAGCGGGATGGGCCACCTTAAATGCCTTTTTCCTAATTAATAGAAAAAATATATTTATGGTTCTATGCTGAAAGTCCTTGCCTTTCCGTGTGAACAAAGACACAAAGAGAAGTAACATTTCACAAGACCAACCTGAAATATGCATTTTTAAAAGTGTCTGACGGGTTATTCCTGCTGTGAAAGTAAAGTAAACCATATTAATTATTGTGTGTAAGCAAGTGAGGAATGAAAATACGTTGGGTTGATACGGTATCGTTTAAGTAGTAGCGCTCTTCTGGCCCATAGTAAAATCGGCATTGTCCTTTAGGGTATAAATTCAAAACTATATTAATTTTATAAACTAAAACTATGATGCAAAATTGTAAAATATTAAAGCTTTCAACCAAACAAACATCATAAACTTTATTAATCTGTTAAAATCTAAACTACCACAATCTGAATATACCAGCTCCTACTGCCTTAGATGAAAAAGAATGGATACGGTACCTCCATACTGACAATAGTTCAAAAGCGTTCCTATTTTTAAAAAAACTCACACACCTATACTTTTACATGCACAACAAACTCTACTACGTAAAGGGTAATAGAGCAGGACCAAGGTATAAGGAAATGCATCATGCGAAAAAGTGACAAATAGATTCATCTAATCGCGGAAGAATGAAATGAGACAAAAATTTCCTTAAATTGAATTAGTTATAGCATGAGAAAAAGGGATGGTGACATTTGTGACATCTGGTCGTAGATATAGTGCAAAATTCATCCTAATCCATCATGACACATCAACGATGCGCGCATCCTAAGCCCTTTAAGCAGAATGGCGCGTCAAAACTAAATGAAAAATGAGAGTGAAAACGGCAGGGTTGCCAAAAATGATCACAAAAATAAATAACAATATATTGTATTGTGCATTAAAATATTAAGATTCCTATTTAGTGATAGTGGTCAGAACAAGTAGTACCATGATTGTATAGTTAACAAGGCATCAAATAATCTTTTCGCGAATTTGCAAGCGGGAAAATGAAAAAAATATTAATGGAATCGGGGTGGCTGAGATCCCTAGAGAGCGCGTTCCCCAGGTGGCGGATAGGGGAGGGCTCGCCAGTACACACACATGGTGCGTGCGCTGTGTGTGTTTACTGGAGGGCTGGAAGGAAATAAAATACTTCCCGCGGACCATCAAGGCCGGAGAAGGAAAACTCCGTTATCATTAACCCGGGAGGCAACACTCGTCAGCCTAAGAGGGCAGCTGTTGGCCAGGAGAAGGAAACTCTGAATGAAAACCGTACCGAGACATGGGACCCTCGGTAGCTACGACCAAAGGAATGATGGACACAAACAAAGAGAATTTACCCCAGGAGGGTACCGGCCATGCCGGGGAATCCCTCTCTGAGCAAAGCTCAGGCTGCCCCGCGTATTCTGGGGGGGGCAACTTTGTGCCGCAAGAAAACTCGTCGCGTAATCCGGCTGACCACCGTCGTCCTCCAGTGCCCGGGCTGGAGAGCGTGAAGAATATTACCGAGGAACACGAAGCTCTGGATGCTGGTAAAAACAGCATGAATGGAAACAACAAAACACAAAACAAAAACCCAAAGATGTCACAACAAATATTTCATAAAAGCATGTTTGCGCGCCCGAGGAGTCACTCACTTGGAACACCAGTTAAAAAAAAGAATCTAATAAGTGAAGAAGATCAACCTAACAGAGAAGGAAATACACCCGATTTGAACGATGAACAAACGAAAAACAACCAACCCTGGCAAAATGACCAGGTGCCTAAGAAAAGGAAGGCTGAAGCAAGCCCGGAATCAACAAATAAAAATAGCAAACTAACCAAGACAACATATGCAGTAACGACACAGAATAGATATGAAATTCTAGCATCAGGAAATATTGAGGAACCAGAGGATAAACCACAAAAAGAGCCTAAACCGCCAAAACCAGAACCCATTTTTGTCACGGGAGTCATTGATATAAGAAAATTAAAAGAACTTCTCACCACAATTACGGATACAGATAAATATACTATGACAACCCTAAGGTCCGGTCATATAGTCAAAATAATGCCAGCTGATGTGGAGGCATATAAAAACATAAGAGCTAAATTTATAGAGGATGATGTTAGCCATTACACATATAAACTTAAAAGTGAAAGAGCCTATCGAGTAGTTTTGCGTGGTCTGCACTCATCAGAAGACACTGAAATTATAAAACAAGAATTCTTCGAGCAGGGGCATGAAGTCAGACATATAACTAATGTAAAACATAAAGCTACAAAGCAACCGCTACCCTTATTTTTTGTGGACCTTGAGCCCAAACACAACAACAAGGAAATCTTCAAAATAAATCGAGTAAACCATGTAAAAATTTCATTTGAAGCACCATACAAAAAGCTAGACATCCTTCAGTGCAAACGGTGCCAGAGATTTGGACATGCCAAAAACCAATGCAACAGGCCATTTAGATGCGTGAAATGTGGAGGAGATCACTCCACAACAGACTGTCTAAAAAGACCCGACACAGTGGCAACTTGTGCAAATTGCCAAGAAACACATCCAGCAAGTTACAAAGGGTGTATAAAATACAAACACTATAAAGACCTGATTACTAAAAACAAGACAAAAAAGACCAAAGACACTGAAAACATAAATAACCTACCACAAAAATATTGCCACAACAACCCAACAGAAACTGTACAGGAAAACAACCCAAGCAAGAACTACACTTTCCACAAGTACGCAAAATCAAATACAACATATGCGCAAGCAACAAAACAAAACAACACAGCAGGACCAAAAACAGACATCAAGGACCCAAACAATGTTGCCGAAGTACTAGAAGTAATGTTCGACAAATTCCAAAACATAATAAATAATATGTTAGACAACATGATGAATCGCATGATCCAATTAGTCACAAGCCTTATAAAACACTCCTAAATCTGAGGATAGTAACCTGGAATGCCAATGGCCTGTCAGAGCGTCGACAGGAACTGGAACTATTCATGAAAACCGAAAGAATTGATGTGGCCCTAATCTCAGAAACGAGATTTACACCTAAAACCAATTTCAGCCTTAAAAACTATACGTCGTATATTACGAACCACCCCTCTGGTAACTCACACGGAGGAACCGCAGTGATAATAAAAGAGAACATCAAACATTACACCCTTGATAATTATAAAACTGACAAGATACAGGCAACTTCAATCAGAATTCAAGACAACAAAGCAGAAACAACAGTGTCTGCTATCTACTGCCCACCTAGACATGTTATTACAAAAGAAGACTTCAAAACCTACTTTAACACGCTAGGTAGCAGATACATTTGCGGTGGTGACTGGAATGCAAAACATGTGTACTGGGGCTCCAGACTTACCTTACCACGAGGTCGCCAACTGTATGCAGCTATGAATGACCTAAACAGTAACTGCACCTCACACGGAGTTCCTACATACTGGCCAGCGGACCCAAAGAAGGTTCCAGATCTTCTGGATTTCTTCATTAGCAGAAATATTCCACTCAGCCAAATAAACATAGAAGAATGTACTGACTTATCATCAGATCATACACCGGTGATAATCAATATCCACTACAAGGCCCTTCTAATTGAGTGTCCACAAAGATTGCATAATCACAGAACAGACTGGGAGAGATATAAAACCCAAATTTCGGAATCTATAAATCTAAACTCACCGCTTAATGACATAGACAGCGTTGAAACAGCCATTGAATCAGTCAACAAGCTCATTCACCAAGCGGCCAAAGAATCTACACCCACTCTGAGACAGAATGCTGCATATAATCCCCACTACTCTAAACTAATAAAAGATAAAGTAAATGATAGAAGGCGACTCCGGAGAAAATGGCACTCCACAAGATACCCTTGCGACAAAAAAGCCTTCAATAAAGCTTCTGAGGAACTTAAACTCATGATACGCCAAACAGAAAACGACCGACTCCAACATCAGCTAGCTAACCTCACTCCTAACAAAGACACTAACTATTCTTTGTGGAAGGTAACCAAAAGGCTGAAAAGGCCAAAAATACATATACCACCCATCAAATCCGACGATGGCAAGTGGGCAAGAACAGAACTTGAGAAGGCCGAGGCATACGCGAAACACCTAAAAACTGTGTTCAAGCCTCTGCCCATAAAACACCCTGAACACGACAAAAAAGTCTGTAAATATCTTGACGCACCACTGCAAATGTGCTTACCACTGAGAAGTACTAGCCCAAGAGAAGTATGGAGGGAAGTTTTAAAACTACAGGAGGGCAAAACACCAGGATATGATTTAGTTGACTCAAAATTACTCAAGCACCTACCCAGAAAGGGTGTGATTCGCATTACTGCTATCTATAACGCCTGCTTAAGACTAGCGATATATCCAGCTCAGTGGAAAATTGCGCAGGTTATAATGATACCCAAACCAGGTAAACAGCTCCATGAAGTGAACTCCTACAGACCTATAAGCCTACTTCCCATTTTAGGTAAACTCCTGGAAAAAATTATACTAAACAGGATGCGCGACTGTCTACCAGATGTTATTCCCCCTCATCAATTTGGCTTCCGAAAAAAACATGGAACTGTTGAACAGATACATCGAATCACTGACACTATAAGTCGAACGCTAGAAAGCAAACAGTTCTGTTCAGCTATCTTCTTAGACATAAGCCAGGCCTTTGACAGAGTGTGGCACGAAGGACTCCTCTACAAAATTAAACAGCTGCTACCTCATTCCTTCTTTTTGATCTTAAGATCATACCTCCACGGAAGATGCTTTGAAGTAAAATTTAACCAGGAAACCGCTCCCTTAATTGAAATCCTCTCAGGGGTACCACAAGGAAGTATATTGGGCCCCGTTCTATACTTGTTGTTCACCGCTGATCTACCAACGAAAGCTGATACTACAACTGCCACCTATGCGGACGACACAGCCCTTCTGTCGGTACACGAGGATCCTGTCATAGCATCAGCCAAACTACAGGCCCACATCCATGAAGTGGAGAAGTGGTTAGACCAATGGCGTATCAAGGTCAATCAGGGAAAATCCGTGCATGTGACCTTTACCCTCCGAAGGCGGACCTGTCCTCCAATAAAACTCTACAATGAGGAAATCCCCCAGGCTGAAGATGCCAAATACCTGGGTATGCATCTAGACCGAAGACTCACATGGAGAAAGCATATCTGGACCAAACGCAAACAATTGGATATGAAACTCAGGTCAATGTACTGGTTGATGGGTGGTAAATCAAGCCTGTCACATGAAAGCAAGATAGCTATCTACAAGACCATCCTGAAACCAATTTGGACGTATGGAATCCAGCTGTGGGGCACTGCTAGCAATAGCAACATAGAGATTCTCGAAAGATTCCAGAGCAAGTCATTGAGAGCCATGCTAGACATACCCTACTACGTGAGCAACAGATACATACACGAGGACCTAAAAATTAACACCGTCAAACAAGAAATCGCTAAAGACAGCGAAAGCTATCAGACGAGGATATCGAGTCACGTCAATGAACTAGCATCAAAACTAGTGGGCACAGGAAGCGTCACACATTCCAGACTTAAGCGGCATAGTGTCCCTACGCTAGCCACGAGATTTGACCACAGCAAATGAAAAGGGACTCCTAAGAATCCCTCCGGCTAACAAAACCACAACGCAAAACTCATCTGAATGGCTCATTGTGTTTACACAGATCGCCATGTTACAGACAGAACAAAAAAAGAAAAAAAAAATGGAATCATTCATTAAACCATCGTTATTCTGAGTAAAAATCATCGATATTAAGGATAAATTAATAAAGTCGAATATACACAATTTGTAAATATTGAAATCATAAAATAAAATAAACACAAAGAGGGAATCATTAATGTATTGCAAGTATGGGTCAAACATTGCAAAACAAATAATATTGATTATTCTTGAATTGTCCATGTTTGCATTTTATGCATTTAAAAATTTCGTTCAATGCGTTTTAGATGCTAAAAAATAGTCCAAATAATAGTCAGTACAGTGTTATGTAAAACCTGTTGATGATTATTGCCGTTCGCCGTAAATGTGTGATGGTATTTTGATAAACCACTAAGTTCTTTCTTTTTTTTTTTTTATTTCCTTCAAATAGGTTCAGTTTATTACGCTTTTGTCCTTTTGTGGCGGCTTTAATCCTCGGATTGGTTTTATGTATATGATAAAGTTTTACATTTACATATTTTTCGATAAAAGCCCTAAGAAGATGGAGTCTATGATTAAATGTAGCAGGTTGAAGGAATAAATACTTATTCAATGACAAAAGGACATTTGAGCCAAGAAACGACTTGAGAATTTTAATCTTTATGGAAACGAGCTGTCTGTCACATGTAAAATTTTGACCATTTTCAAGGATGTACCTTTTTATCACAGCCTCAGAACTAAGACATATTATACAAACATCCTAAACGACATTATAAAAAATAATAAACAGTACGTAGACTATTGTTTTTTGGCAGCCCTACTTGTTTTTAAAATAAAATTTAGTTCAATATATAATACTGAAATGAAAACAAAAATAAAAATCGAACTGACAATTTAAGTTTGCTTGTGCCAACCCAGTTTGCGCCTTTACAACACATAAAAGGTTTCAGGTCAACTAAACTAAAAATATACTGAATATGCTTGCACTTATACGTGGAATGTGATTCCATTGCTCTTGTTGTCCTTTATGGCGTTATTTCCATATTTTTCAACAACACAAGACGACATTTTGTTGATACTTTGAAATCTCGCCCAATTGAATTCATCACTGACGTCTGACACCGACTGAGAGCATATCGGCTGACTGAGCTTACTTTTGACGGACCGTAAAATTTATTTAGTCCCCTATCCATTCCTTTTTCATCTAAGCCTACTGCTTGTTCAATAACAAATAAATACATTAAGGCGCTAGGACTAGCCAACTACTCGCGCCATACAAATGCACTTTTTATCAAATGTAATAATATGTAGTGAAACGCTTCAGCAAATCCAAATAGAACTCCAGACTGATAATGGATTGTCAATATTTTTTGATTCCATCATTTATTTAAATAATAATAAAAATAAAAAAGTTGATTTTTCTCATTAGAAATCTGAAAGTTATTCGATTTCTAGATATAAGCAAAAACAGCATATATGCATAAACAAAAAATTCCATTTGCTTTTAGATTTCTACATTTAGTCAAAAAAGTTCGGAAATGGACACCGTTTCCGCAATGTATTTTGTATAGAAAAAGGAAACATACATTAACGAAAATAATTCGATTCCTAGACATGGAATCATATATTGTAAGAATGACACTTATAATCGTCAGACTTAGTTAGTTAACTTGGGGTGCCTCGTCTAACTTTGCGATTTGGCTAGTACCAGGCCCTTAATGAATATTTTTACAAAATGCAAAGCCAAAAGTTAACACAGCAGCTCTAATTACAGCAAGTGTGTGAGTAAAGTGGCCTCGTGCCCGCGCGGCTTTTACTTACTCACCAAAAACCTTTTCCCAGTACCCGATGAAAGCATGCGTGCGTGCACGCATAGGGTGAAATAAGTACATATCAAAAGTTCAGAAGTCCAAAAAGGGGCAAATGATTATTATTTATAAAAAAATATAAATATTTAAAAATAAAAATGACATAACTGAAACTAAAGGTAATAATTATGACTAACAGGGAACAAATCCAAAAAAACGACAACAAATAATTTTCTTTAATATCATTTCTTCATTCATCTATATTCTTAAGAGGATAATGAGGTGATCAGGTATCCCTATAATGGCTCGTGCCTGTTTCCTCAGGCGAATTACGAAATATTTTTCTGAAATTTTGCGCATTAAATAAATCAACTAAATCTCTATGTTTTTTATTTTTTGATAACTTAACTAGTATTCATGATATACGCCTATTAGTATTTGCACACACATTTTTAGACATCAAAAACAAAAACATATAGACGTCAGTTGATTTATGTCCTATGTATATCCTCTTAAAATGTTATCATACATACCTATAATTTCTTGCTCACTATTGCACTAAATAGGTTCATGTTACATTGCTAGCCACTAGATATAAGTATATAAGTTGAGTATACATAGGTGTTATTCCTTTTAGGGTTGATTCAGCATCTGAAATAGAACAACTTTTGCTAAAACAGTAGGTAGATATGTGATTTTTTTGTTGCATTTTAATTATGCAGAAATTTAAAGAGTCAATTCTTCCCAGTATTCAACTCAAAACCATACCAACCATTCTTGGTTGGTGTACCTAGCCATTTTTGCGTCCTTTTCTGCACAAAAGTCACTCGCTTCATTGAAGTTTTACGCAAATCTAAAAACAGTCCCGAGGCTGCTTCCGTGAAAGGACCAAACGCCATGAAAAAAGATGTGTCAGTCTATTGATCCTTACTTATTGTAATCTTAGCTATGCATTTCTTAGTGGCTTTTCATTACTATAAAATTATGCGAAAGAAATGAAAATGCCCAAAATTAAAGCGGAGGCGAGTTTGTGAGTTGGCTGAAAGTTCATTCGTTGTTGGAATTTTAAATTCATAAAATACATCTTTGTAAAAGTGTCTAATTCGAAAAAGTTAATACAGTTCCAATAATCGATTCCAAAAAACACCTTCTCGTCTTTAATTGTGCCGGATTAGTGGGAATATACAGTATTATTGATAACATTTTGTCTTAAAAACCAAAATAGAACTGCACTTTTCGTATTGTATTATGAGATATTTCATTAAAAGTTGGTACCGCTTATCTCACCCATAGAAGAAAGGTCATTGTCCTCTATTTTATGTAAATACATTATTTTGTGCATATTTCATTCTATTTTGAATTGGAATTTATTTTAATCCTTGTTGTGAAATATATACCTTTTTTTTTACTTTAATACACACTTTTAAAACAAATCCATTGGTCGGGACTTGTTGTTTAATAAATATTTTTACTCCTTTTCAGCTCGCTTCTCGCCAGAAGACAAGTATTCACGACAAAGGATTATAATCAAAAAACGATTTGGACTCCTCCTGACGCAACAACCTGAGCCTATTCATTAAACTTCAGTTTATATTTTAACTATCTTAATTACACCAATAGTTCTTAATTTGATGATGTTAAATTAACTTCGAAGGACATCATTCCTAATAAAGGAGTTCGAAAATGTGTATCTCGTTATTTTGTTTCATCATCCTTTGAAATTGTGGCCTTATAAGTATTGAACATTATCGGTGCAACAACTGATAATCAGACAAGGGCGAACATTGGGACCAAATCTACGGATCCCTTTGCCTGCTCATGAGATTCTCACCTGTGAGTCACCGGTAATTCACAACTCTTTCGTACGCATGAAATGACAGCCACAAGTAACGGCTTTATAGAACAAAATGGAAAACACGAACCATTTATCAATGCCGCTTCAACCATCTTTCGTTGATTGCAATGGTACAAGGTGGGCAGAGTTAACTCTACCACCTAGGAAGTAAGGAAGGGGACATACAGTTTTACGTGGAAACCGATCGCGTCCAGTGTCGTTCAACCTAAGGGTCGCCGCATCACTGAGCCATCGAGGATTACAAGTTAATCTCTGAAAAAATATAATTTTTGTTTTTTATGTGACTGTACATGGATGGCTAATACCACACCTTCTGTCATGGTATTAGCCCAACACACCACATGGGAACTAGGTGCCATGCCAGGACCTTCCTTATATTTCACGGCTACATTGAACTGGATGGAAAACACGGACAATTTTCATTGCCGCTTCGACCATCGTTCATCCAATGCGATGGTACCAACCCGCGCGGGATAGACCCTACCACCTAGTAAGTAAGGAAGGGGACCTACAGTTTAACGTGGAATCCGAACCACGGCCAGCCTCTCTCAACGGTCGAATGGTCACCCATCCAAGACCAGACCGGACCCAGCGTTGCTTAACTTCGGAGAGCGATCGCCGAAGTGTCGCGCCACTGGGCCAATGAGGCTGACATCTCACTGGTCCATGCCAACTAAAAAACATCATCACATTATGCATGTACATAGGTAGAGGCTGCATGGAGGCAGAGGAGACTCGCTGCTGCAGGCTTGGCAATGACAGCTGGACATGGAATTTCCCAAAGTTACGGCGGCAGTTACTGCTTTACAGTTACTGTTAACGACAACCTAGAGATCCGCACCTAGTAAAAGAGTTTTCATTTCTAACAATAAAGCAAATCCGTTTTAAGGAACGTTAATCGCCAGATTCGACTAGTTCAGAGGTTCTCAAACTTATTTCGTCTACCGCCCAATTTGAGAATTAATTATTTTCTAGCGCCCCCAATTTTTTTAGGTTTACCGCATCCGTATACCACATCATCTTAAGGTGGCCTAACCCGGCGGGACTAACTCATTCGCGGGCACGGTACAAAACCGTGCTGTTGCGCTCTGGGACCTTCTCTGTTTCAAAGAAAAAGACAGGCTCCGTGATGAGAAAGATGCAACATGTCCACAAAAAAGACAACGTGCATAGTGTTTGATTTGGTAAGATTTACGATAATTTTAATTACAAAACGACTTATAGCTAAAAGTAAACCACGACCGCTGTTGTAAAAAATGTATCAAAAACCAAAGAGATTATAAATCTTGATTAAATAAGCAATGTCTGATGACTAATCTTTTTAAGATGTTCATACTTTATCATTGCGTAATCCACCTCCAAAGTTATTGTATAAAACGCGCGAAAAAATCGAACTTTCGGACCTTATAACTTGGAAACCAAACACAATTTTACAATGCCAACGGTCATCAGACATCTAGTTCGATCAAATAAAGCTATTTTTAGCAAAATTTTGGATCTCTGACAAGAAATATGGGCGTGATCTTCTTTCCCCGTTTGTATAGGGAGTTGAGCGGAATGGCCCACCTTAAAGATCACGATCGTACTACTTAAATTAGTACTTTAATAAATTTAATTTATTTATGTATTCATACCGTGCCATATGAGTGTAGTATATTTGTTATAGTGTATTCATCGTCTGGGCGGTAAAAGGCCCAGAGGAAATTGGAGCTGTTGAAGCGGTTTAATTCTTAAAAATATTAGAAAAACACAATTAAGCTATCGCCCCTCAACAGCCTTTAACGCCCCCCATTTTTTCTGGACACTTACCGCCCCCCTGTGTCCTCTAGCCCTAGGGGGCGTTATCGCCCACTTTGAGAAATACTGTGCTAGTTGTTTTTAGGTGACTGGGCGTGGACGGGAAATATCACACCCACCGTCATTATATTAGTCCAACAAACCGCATTCCCCGAGGAATAAGGTGCCATGCCAGGAGTTTCCCTTTATGAGCACGGCTAGATTTACCTGGATAGAAAACAATCTTTTTTTTAGTGCCGCTTCGACAATATTTTCATCCAATGCGATGGTACCGGCCCGAGCGGGCTTAACCCTACCACCTATGCGACTAGTACAGTTTTAGATGGATTGCGAATCATGTAGCAGCTCGCATTCGTAAATAAATGCACTTATGCAACTCAGAAATAGGAAGAAAGTGGAACAGGGCGGTTATTTGAACTCGGACCTCTAGGATTGAAGGCAAGTACACTCGCCCCTGAACCACGAACCATATGTTAGTTTTCATTGCAGCATGTAACACATACAATTTTGCCAATTTGAGCAGGCCAGTCTCCACAAACCACACCCGTTCACGGCCACCACTCCAGGTCCAGCCATAGCCTCCTTCGATCATACTTCAGGGAGAAAGGCGCCACTGCATGCAAAGACCTTGGTAAACCTGCGGGTTACCTGAGTAAAATGTGAAGCCAAGAAGCGTTTTTCCATCTGCACCTTCTGTGCTCTTACTGGGTAGTATATTTGGCGATCAGTTCTGATTGGAACAGAATACATAGAATTGCCCACATATTTTCTCACATTTCACGCCGGTTCAGCTCCTTAAAGCGATACACTACCCCAGAGGACCTTACCTATACTCTACCATATAGATTACCAACAGAACACTCTCATGTCATGATAGAGCTACATTTTTTTGTATTTATGACAAGTGGACATTGGAATTTGAAGACGCACTGCCCGCGAAAGCTTTATTTCATGATATGCTCAATTTATAGAAAATAAATAAGAAAGTTACGATCAAATGACTGCAAGCGTGTTGCATTTTAAGAAATGCATTTTTTGTGCATTGGCCAAGGCACATAGGCCAATCATCTTCCAGGCCCTAACGTTTCCCTACCCTTAAAAGTCGTCAGATTATAATGACACTAGCTGCGGTACCCGGCTCCGCTCGGGTTAGTGTCGGCTAAATTATTTTATGGATAAAAAGTAGCCCACATGGCTGATCCAAAATAGGGTCAAACTGGTCCAGGACAATGTATCCATCTACCAAATTTAATCAAGATCGTTCGAGATGAAATAGCATGATTTAATGAGAAACATCCAATAATTCCCATTTAGAGCTTCGTTGACATTTGGTGGCTATTTAAAAAAAAAGCATTTGCCGCCAGAACCTTTCTGCACTTGCACTGCAACATTGCTTACCTAGTAAGTAAGTAACGTGTAATGTAGGTAAATTTTTGCGTGGACTCCAACCCACAGCTAGCCTCAACATCGAAAACAGTAACCCATCTCGAACCTGACTGCTCCCAGTGATCCTATACATTGATAAAATACGCACATAAATCGGGTTAGTGGTTCGCAAGTTATAAGAATTTAACACTCTACTCACCCTTCTGGTAATGAAGCGTTATATTATGTAGCCTATAAGTTTTGAGTAGAATCAGGCTAGACGTAGATACAATCCGCATCTAAATCGAGTAATTGGTTCTCAAGGATTTTGCCAAGTAGTCCTAAAGTTGCGGGAAATACCAAGCTGTACCCGCCCCCCCCTCACCCGCCCCCGTCGGACCGTTCGCCCCGCCCCCGGCCTCGCTTCCGCCACCGCCCCCGGGCGCCGCTCCCCCCGGTGTGAAGTAGCGCTACCGGCATCGTTTTCGCAGCCCCGTGAAAGTTCTAAAGCCCATGGGCACAATATCTTTATAAATTGTAGCCTATGTGTTATTCTGATGTATAAGCTATATTATTGTAAAGTTTCATTAAAATCCATTCAGTAGTTTTTACGTGAAAGAGTAACAAACATCCATCCATCCATCCATCCATTATTACAAACTTTCCCCTTTTATTTATATTAGACTTGACAAAGCTTCGTTCTATGTCTGTATGTTTTTTTAATTTTTTGTAAATATCTGCATTTTTCGGTAAAAAAGACAACCTCTGTTCCAATGCTTTTAGCCAATGTTTTCCAATCTAAAAGGTATGTTAAACAAATTAAAACATACAAACGTGGATTTCGAGAATACATTTTAGAATCAACATTTCAAAAACAATTATCAGTCGTAGTATGGGGAATTGATAGGGTAACGAACGACTCTCTTAATGCTCATCCAATGTACATAGGTGATCGTATTTTGGAAACCATTCACCCCACAAAAATAGGCATTAAAACATTTATAAATCATACCTACGCAGAAGCCTTGCAAAAAACCTTCGTTAGTAACATTCTTATACGTAAGTATGCAAGTGTATACTTCTTACATTAAACATCACATTTAATTGGTTACAATTTATTTTAGAGGACAAAAGTCTGACCTAATTTTCATACAATAAACTGCACTTCTGTATTCGTTCATGAGACTTCCGACAATAATAACACAAAATAAATTAAAGCTGCAACGAAGGCGTACGAGTCATTACACCACAACAATCAAAGCAATCGGAAGACGACGTGATCGGCGCTCTGTTCGCTCATTGCAGCTGTGATCGTAGGTGACTGCAGGCAGCACCGCGCGCCTGCCTTCGCCCCACCGCACGCCGCCACAGTGCGCATGCCTCGTAACCACGGCGACACCGCCGCGGCACGCGCCTCCCGACACATGGTCGCTCCAATAAAAAAATATCGCTCATTTTCCACCGAAGCCTCGCGACGAGCGAGCGGCGCACGCACGCCGCACGACGCGCGCGCCTCGCACGGGAAGCGCGCGAAAAGCGAATAGCAGTCTAAAATTAGTCATGAAAAGTATGTCGGGTTCGCACTGCTGGATTCGTCCAGATTCGCAGTTTATTTTCAACGGCAACGGTCGGCGTGCGGAGCGCGGCGAGCTTCCGGGTCGGACGGTGGCTCGATCGGAGTTTTGAATTTGGAACGGGGTGCTTCGATGGGGCGGCGCGCGGGGGCGGCCAGTAGCTAGAAAAGCGCGCGTGCGCTCTGCGAGCGACCCAGGCTGAGGCAGGCGGGGTGACCTGGCCGTCTGACACGCCTCGGTGGCGAGATAGCAACTCCTCGCCAACGAACATCGAGGTTCCTCCGAACCGAAGAATACATCTGGAACCGAACATTTTCAAAATCGGTGTCTGGACACGTCCAGGAACGGCAACAAGGAGATGTTTGACATCTGTCAAAACAATCAGATGTTAGAAGCCGTTTCGGAAGCACGTTGATGTTTTGTTGATGTCAACTGTGCTGTGGCTGTGGATTGTTCGTGTTGATCTTCGGTGGTGTTGCTGAGAAGAGATCTGCGAAAGGATGGATAGATTTGGGTAAGTTGATCTTTTCTCCCTACACTTGTGAAACTATGACGTTACGAATGAGTTAATTGGATCCAGGTGTTTCTCGAACGGAAGTCCCCCTATCGTACTTAATAGGTAGGTGGTAGGGTTAAACCCGCCCGGGTTGGTACCATCGCATAAGTTAAAAGATGGTAGAAGCGGCAAAGAAAATTTGTCCATGTTTTCAATCTAGTACAATAGCCGTGCTTGTAAGGTAACGTCCCGACTTAGCACCTAATTTAGTCGGGAATGTGGTGTTGGGCTTATATGGGTGTGTGGTGTTAGCCATCCATATCCAGTTATAGAATAATACTGAAAAACATAAAAAAAAATGCATTAAGTCTAAGAACAAAGTGTTCACGGGAATCAAGAAACCAAAATATCTATGGACCAAAGATTTCATATAAGTACCTACGTACAAGTCTACATTAACATGTTATTTTTATTGTAGATTGTTAAAAAAAATAACTTTAATTTATTTAATTAATAGTTTTCAGTACCAAAAAATTAGTACGACAAAATTTAAGAGTAGTAGAGAAATTTGTTTACCTACACAACTTTCTCTAGTAGTAAATGAAATACCAAGAAAATAAAACGTATTCTAATGCAAGCAAAAATAACACTTGTTTAGATAATTTGTGGTGTAATGAACATTACAATTGCGTTGAAAAGTTGTGTAGGCTTTTTTCTGAGCAATATGTTGAAGTTTCCATATTTTCTCCGTATTTCCTAAATTCGACTACGTGCATATCTGGGCCTAGAATGCAATCTAATTTCGACTTTGTTTTGAGCTGAAGGGGGTCTGTTTTCTTCTGTTTAGTTTTTTATTTTGTTTATAATACGCAGCTAACATTTTTCGTCTCCGTTTCTTTTTCTCCGTCTCCAAGGTCTAGATCATCTCTATACTGAAATTAATCAAAATTGGTTCAGCGGTTCCGGCGTGAAAACGTAACAGACAGGCAGATAAAGTTATTTTCGGATTTATAATGTTAATATGGATTGCGAGTATCATAATTTTACTTACCTATGAAGAAGGCATGAAATTAGCGACTGGTTAAACAACCAATACTTGTCGGTTATTTGTTTACTAGTTGAGGTTGTTATGCGTTTTAATTTAACGAATTGCTGTTTCAGTAACTACGGCTCCGTATAGGTACATATTATCATGCAAATTTTCTAGCATCTAACCATGCAGACGTGTATTATGTATCTGTGTATGTTCGTGCGTAGATTGTCAAGTCTGCACAGATGTTTCAGACATTGTTTTACAGTTCGCCCACTTATATGCAGTGTTCGTCACTAAACAAACTGAGTCGCGAATAAATAATTTAAAATAAACTTTGATTCTTCAGTTTTCGTAATTGATCTTTATCGAAATTATTCGAATGAAGTCGACTAGAATCTACCAAACCAATCACAATTGTTTGCACCAATGTAAATGGAACTTGATTTTTATATGGAACGTTTTTTAATTTAATATTGTGTTCGCCATTATTGATCCCTTAAATCGTGAATTTCGCAAAGAGAGGTGTAGGAAAATCGCTAAGAAGAGTGAACTCGAAAACACAATATGTACGACAATAAGAAAATGTTCCTAACAGGAAAACGTTAGACATATTTTGTATGTGAGTGGACATAGATTGCTAATACCTACTGTCATGATATAAGCACAACACGACTAATGGAACTATTATATGTTTCATGCCAAGATAAATTAACTCGGCGGTTGAACAAGCAAGTGATTAATTGAATTTGACTTTAACTTGCATTTCGTAATGGTAAATATAATTTCGGCGGTATGAAATGCAACTAAACGTCAGAAAACAGAAAAAACTTTCATTGGCGCTTCGACCATCGTTCGTGCAATGCAATGGGCGGAATAAGCCCTACCGCCTTCCGAGCCACGAATGACTTCTACGCTTTCTTCATCAGCAATAATTGCTTGTTACCGAATCTTTGTCAGGCAATGGAAAACTCCCTCAACCTTCAACCGCCTCACTGTCAAAGCTCCGGACACGTTTAATATGCATCGTATTTGCCATCTCCGCGTCTCGGATGCCGTTCTTAGTCATTTCATAGATCGTTAAAATTTAACACCTCACAGAAACGTTCGTGTCATTGTATATTTTGGCCGCATCTTCGGCGCATGACTAACTGCTGAAACTCAAGCACTTCTGGTGTACGCCCCTCGCGCTCTAAATACAAAGATGGCCGCCACCAGATACAGAACTGTGAATCACACTTGAAGGCGTCAGCCAAAGGCGTTTGGAAGTTACCTTGAGCGAAACAAGCAGCCGAGAAAAATGTAGCAAGTTCTCGTGCTTTGAACGATATTATTTAATTACCCACTAACATTTTACAGTCGGCTTTGTGACCTTCAATTCACTTAAATGTTTACAGCTGTGTTTATAAACGTAAGTTTTCCATTTTATTTTACTCAGTCACAATTTTCGACGACAAGGTAAACACGACGAAGTAAACAGCCAAAAGTCAAACCATTTTAAATACAAACAATGGTTTGACAAACAGCCCATAATTTTGGGCGAAAATGTGCGAAAACTAGGTATATACCCGAACTGAAATATGTGGCTTTGCTGGAGGTCAAACAACGCAGACGCTCATCCTATTTTGGTAACTCATTACTGAAATAGATTGACAGAACTGCTTTTTGATTCGAAACCCATGTAATACTGATCCCTAGCTGAAGAAAAATAAAGATTAATTGCATAGCATCTAGTTCCTTCGAAAATGTCATTAATGTATGTTTTGTCATAGAAATGGACATTATCATACAAGTATGCATAATGTATCTGACATACCCATCATCACTCCTAAGGTCTTGACTTTTAATTTCATTTAATTTATTTAAATTTTTTAGGTAGTCAAACTAACTGAATGATCCGCGGATTCGATCAACTCAGCAAAGACGAATCCGCAAAGATTTTTAGATTTTTAAATTACGATTCTCCGTCCACAGTAATTAAATACATACCTAGATCCACAGATTAAAGCTGATCAGTGCCTCAAGAACAAAAGAAGCAGCTACCCTCAGTGCAAATGGATTAGAAATAGAAATACCAATCAAACGACATTTCCAAAGGAATTAGGTGCCATGCTAGGTCATTCCCTTTTATATGCACAGAAAACATTGCAATTGGGTTTTTTTTACCCTGATCAGTGGGTTTACCATAGATGAATAAAAGTACTGATTCATCTGTGCTACTACCACTGATCAAAAGCTTGTAGTTGTAGTAAAATTGTGTGAGAAACTGGCCTACAGTTTTATATGTATTCCTAACTTCGAGGATCACTTGAAGTGATACCAAATTCAAGTAAATTATTAATTTTAGGCCTTTGTCTCTGTTGTACGGACGTTTTCTTTGAAACCGGTACATCGAAAATAGAGAAAAATTCGAGATTTCATTCTGTTATATTGACATCAACCATAGAGTAATAAAAGCGTGTTAAAAAGGACTTATGAATTCATTCTCTTTCTGATCGTGAACGTCATAATATGAACAGCTAATTAGAAACGAACGATACCTATATACATATTTGGAACATATCCACTTGTCACAAAAGCCACAAAATGAATCAATTTCGCTTGACTCAAGAAGTTAGAATTATATTGTTCCTATACGCGTTGACCTCGCGTGGACTTTCATTGTGATCAAATAGTAATCTAGTAAGGCACTAGTTACCTACCTACTTGGAGATATTGCTAGATATAGAATGAGAAACAGTCTTAAAGAGGGTACATTTTTCGTGTCGGCCCATACAAAAAGGGAAAGCTATTTTTCTGCTTCATTTCTAAAGATATTTGGTTTGAATTATCCCAACCACATCACCTAACTAGTGCGCAGTCGTTTTTAAATTTTGTCAAAGTTTTCTTTTTATTGGAATTTTAAATGCATATTTTGAATTAAAAAGTTTGCAAAATCAGACTGCTTTCACACGAAAAACGAATATATGAAAACATAGATTCAAGAAAACAATATAATCCTTAATAAACGTGTGTTGTAATACATACTCGTACAGGTTTCAAATTAATGGGCGTTTCAAATTAAAAATCTAGGCTATTTGCATTAGAAAAATGCTTCCCTTCATTATTTCAACGATTCAAATAATTTGAACTGTTTTAGAATTGTTCTTTTATTTTTAGGGTCCCGTCGTCGAAAACGAAAAAATATAATCTGGCTCAGGGTGTCTGTCGGTCACACGCATTTTGTCCCGAATAGTTCTCCTATTAACGGTTGTTTGAAAATTCTAAAATAATGCCTATACTTATAAAGTTGTTCTTCCACTAATTACTTTTGCTCAACACGTCACACTTTTTGAGAAAAAGCTAGATTTTGGTATGAAATTGAAGAAGAATTTCATCCATGTCCAGCAGTGACGGGGCCCTCGACAAGTGAACACGTTCACGCTAGACCAGTTTTTTTATCTTATGGCATTGAATTACTGTCTTTTTTAGGGCTCCTTACCCAAAGGGTACCAATGGAACCCTATTACTAAGCTTCCGCTGTCCGTCCGTCCGTTCGTCCGTCCGTCTGTCTGTCCGTCTGTCACAGGGCTATATCGCATGAACATTGAACATGAACATTTGTAACGCATGAACTGTAGGCATTTTCGCAGTGTGTATTTAATTTGCCGCTATAAGAAAAAATACGGATAATACAATAAAAAAAATAGATTTTTCTGTTTTATCGTTGAGTAATCCACGACCAAACTTATTGCATAAAACGCCATTTCCAATTTTACAATGCCAATGGTCATTAAACATATATGTAGTTTGATCAAATAAAGCTGTTTTGAGCACAATTTTGGATCTCCGACAAGAAACGTGCGAATGATCTTCTTTCCACGTTTGTATGGGGAGTTGAGCGGGAAAGGCCCACCTTAATGAATAAGCTAATGCATACGAGTATTTCAACTTTATCTAATACATTGATTCAGCAACATCCTGCCGCAAGACAATGTTACAAGTACCTACACGTTGCCATATATCCCTTCATATCGGGCTACAAGCCTCCGAGTTGGTGCCTACACTTGACCCAGTTTTGCGTCGCACCTCAATAAATAGGGCAGCGTTGCGCCGCGCCGCCGCCCCGCCGCGCTGCGTGGGCAGTTTTTCCTGCGCCGCCCGCCCAAACGCTACTGCGCCTCCGCCCTCCGCACCGCCCCGCGCCGCCTTCCCCGCCGCCGCCGTCTGGGCGGCGTGCGGCGACGGTGGCGGCGGCTGCTGCGATGCGAGAATGTCTCGTTGATACATTCTCGCATCGCAGTCAACGCTGTCGTGCAGCCTTCACAAAGTCCAAAACCTAGAACTACCAAAAATATGTATGTGTATGTTAGGTTATATAAACTAAATGGAAATATCGTTTTGAACCTTGTACTTTTACCGGCTTCATTGGTTTTTATGATGGGGTTCCCGCGTTATCATTATATCAAAAACAAGTATTTTCAATGTTGGTGGACGATAATCGTTTATACTTTTTGATTGTATGTAATTTCATTAAACTCTTTCGACACATTTTTTTTGCATTGAAGTATATTTTTCGGAAAGGTAATCTATAGATAAGGAGTTTTTTTTTATTTGAACGCGCTGAACTCTGGAACTAGCAGTCGGTTTTGAAAAACATTATTCTCATTTAATAGCCTAATTCTTGCGAAATTAACATCACGGCTTTTAACATCACGCTACGACCCTTAGGAACCGAGCAAAAAGAAAAACGTATGGAAGAAAACACGCTAAGCGAAAACGAAGTATAGCGCTGGGGGCGCGGGCGCAGCGACGCGGTGGATTTGAAGGCGAATTTTACTGGGCTCCAATCGGATGTTCAAAAAGAAATTGACCCGAGTGAAGCCGTGATTTGAACTATGAACATGCTAAATGATTAACCCCTGATTTCACCACCACCTAATTACCTAAAATCCGATAGTTAACTATAGGGTAAAACGCAAATTTACATGGTGTAAACAAAAGATAACTTAGGGATTTTTGTATTTGGAGGTGGTGAAAACGGGCGTATGAGAAGTGATGTTAAATAATGAGGTAATCAGGCAACAGCGTTACTTTTTTTTAAACATCAAAAAAATGGAAGAGACAGACAGACATTTCAGACTTATCCCTAGAATGCACTTAAAGTTGTTTTTTTATGCAACTGAACAGGAAAGACCAATAATTAAATAGCCGGTAGCCGGTTTTCGGCTTCACCACCGAAAAAAATCGATGGTACTAAACTTGAAGAAAGCGGACCTGCAGGTCTACGTGGAATCCACACCACAAACAAAGAAGCCCATAGGCGCATATTACGCCTTGCATAAGTAGTTTTCTAACGCAAATCCTCACTATTCATACTATATTATACTATACCTCCATATATAAAAATCAATTTCCGTGCGTTAGTCTTGTTAGAACTCGAGAACGGCTAAACCGATTGGAATAATTTTTATTTTGTTTTGTTTGCCTCAGTACCGGAATGGTTTAAAAAAAACCTCTGTACGTGTGTTTGTCACCTAACAGCTCCTAAACGGCTGGACCAATTTTGATGTGTGTTCAGGTGCGCCTCTGACTAGTTAACATTTACGATTGGACTAGCTGAGCAGGGCACCTCAGCTAGTAATATTATAAATGTGAAAGTAACTCTGTGTGTCTGTTGCCTTTTCACGCCTAGACCGCTGAACCAAATTTGATGAATTTCGGTATAGAGATAGTCTCGACCATGGAAGTCTTTTGGCGAAATAGGAGATGAAAATTTGTATGGAAACTCATGTAATATCCAGGAAATAATTCAGCCCTACATCAGTCCAAAAGGACATTGACCCGAGCGGAGCCTGGTACCTCTACCGCTCCTATAAAATATTTACGTAAAAACTGTATACCTGGTTAAGGTCCGAAATAGTTTGTTTGAAGTTTATTGGATTTCTGCACTTGTTAAGTTGTTGTAATGTTGAGTTAGGAGATGATGTCAACAAAAAAAAATAGAACTTTTAAATTTGTGTATGAAAACATTAAAAAAAAATAGGTTAAGGTTATTTGTTACCATAAACTCGAAATTATTGCTCTCGTCACGGCTATATCTTGAAAATTGTTTATACCTTCAAGGAAAAAAAATATTCGGGCTTTAACAAACATCGGGCTTTAACCGTAACATATATTTAAATAGTTGAAACCATCATAATACCGGGATGCGTTTCTTGTTGGACATAATGTACAGCCTAATGACACTCGCCATATAAATGCGTTGCCGCGTCAACAGAGCAGTCGCCACCTCTAAATTAGGGTCTCGTCGGACTCACAATGGGTGCTCTTGCGTCGGTTTACGTTATCAGTTGCTCAGGCAGTGCTAATGAGTCCCGGCAAATCTCGACCTAATGCCACGCTCGACGTGAGCTCATCGCACACAACCACTTCCTCTCTTCACGCCTCGGACCTTCGCGTAAGGTCGCCTTCAGTCCGACTGAACTGTAGCAAAGTCAAGGTTACGCCGTAACGCTGTGCGAATCCTAAATTAACTTTCATGAACATCTTAACGGTCTAAGAGCGATGCGGGCTAGTTCTATGACAGACAATGGTAGAGCTAGTGGAAAGAGTCACGTATCATTATTTTGTCGCCTTCTCGCTCAACATGACCAGACCATCTTAACATACCCTTCTTTATCTTTCGTTTGACAATGCTCTCTAACCAAACTATTGCGGAACTTGTCCTAACCTAACCTAACCCAATCTACCCTACAACACAAGCTGGCATTTTTTTACAGAACAGCCGGAATCCGGGATTTCGCTGAAGGGGTGGAAAAGTATGGCTACAATGTTAGAGGACTGAAAATACAATGCAGGGTTTTTAAAGTTGGTTGTTTTAGAAAGACCAAAACATAAAAGTCATGCGGGGATTTTTAAGATTGCATCTCATTTCTTTGATTTCCAAAAATAATAATGCCTTGGTAGCATCGATATAATCCCGATGCTTGGTAGAGTTTTATTTGGCACGATTTCTTTATACGTTTGTCCCAAAGTCACAAGTCTTTCGAAGCGACACCTGAGACGCCACGCCACATGACGACGACTCGGCGATGCGCTCCCAATATCACAGCTATATTTAAATTATTCGTAGTCATTATTTGTGCAGGGTTTTGCAACCGACCCGCGCCGCCTCGCTACTACTGGTCGCTCGTCTTCCCACTCGGTCCGGCTTGGTCGCGCTATAGCAAAATATTATGTCCATTCTCTCGGGAGGAACGCAAGTGAGTGAGCTGCGATATGCAGTGACGCACTTTTCGGTTAAACGCATTTCAATGGCCTTAGAATCATCCGTCGGGTAATTTTGCGGACGTCAGACGCGCGCGATGTTTAGTTGGGAGGAACAAAATTGTAAGCTGTGGGCAATGATGCTGTGGGCTTTGTGTTGTAAAACAATAAACACTCGACGTCGTCGCGTCCGACTGAAAGACAATCAATTTGAACATTACTGAACAAACCGTAGCAGACTCATTGGTTGAGACTTTGTTTATTTTTGGCGTTTGGACATATGTTAATTAAAATAATATTTACATAGTATTTATTTCTCATATTAGTAGTTTAGTGAGTTTACAGGAGTAGCCCCACAGTAGATGTATAAGAGAGCATTGTCAACTGAAAGAAGATAATATGAGAATTGAGAAGGATATGTAAGATGGTTTAAAATAAATAATGAAGAAAGAAATTTACGGAGTAGATGTGAGTGGAATACCTAATTAGTATTATCCGGGCGGCCTAGGAAAACGTTGTTTATTCCGTAGATACTAATAATGTCTCCATAAACATTAGGTAAACTAGCAAAAAAATAAATTCCACTCTCCAAATTGCGAATGTTACTTTGGGCCTTGAGCATATAATTTTATATATTATGTGCTTTGAACTACAGGATTCTAACAGTAAAGATACAGATATTCAAGCAAACAGTTCCGAGCAATCCCAAAAACATCCCAATCACAGTAGGGGTTGGGCTGGTTTTATGGGCAATGTTAAATTGTCCAAACCCTGAGTCATCACCGGTCAGTCACCTAGATCGCAGGAAACTTATTTGGCCGTCAGCACGAGATCCGCGGTGGATCCGCCGAAGGAAGAGTTGCCCAACGTAGGTCTCGGTACGCTCTAACTCCGTCGGTTTTACTGTTTTCCGTCTCCGTTCCCCGCCTCCCCCGCGCCGCCGCCCGGAGCGATCGACTTCCACCCAATCTCAACTGACCATGGCGAGTTAACATAACACAGAAGTGAATGCGTTTTAGTGTAGTGTGAGTGGGTAATGAACGATATGAGATCGAATTCGGCATTATTTACAATATACATTGTGAGTGCTATTAGTGGTAGCAATACTGTTCGGTTCTTGCAGAGATCACATTGTACGTGCGGCAGTTTGATTTTCAACTGAATATCAGATTTAAGATTTTTATATTTTCTGCCAATTATTTATTAAATGCTTATTAATTAATTATTTCACAATGTTGTCTTGGACGTGTCATTTATGGACATTCATTACATGCTGATTCTCCTATTCAGAGTTGTCCAGGTGAATTTGATTTGGACATGTAGAATGAATGAATGGTGAAAGAATACGAGAAGAACTTAACACGTATTTGTCTACCCCTGCGGGTAAATAACGTGATGTTATGCATATTGCAAGCTATGACATGATATGACAACAAAGCTGAATACATTTCTGTCGACAAGAATTTATCTCTACCATCATAATCCTAGCTCAAATCCCTTAGGCCTTGAAGATCAGATAAAACAAAGCTTTTTATTTTTATGCGACCCGACATGGATGACAACTACCGTTATGATATTAGCCCAATACACCACATTCCCGAAGGAATTTGGTGCCATGCCAGGACCTTCCCTTTATGAGCACGGCTACATTGAACTGGATGGAAAACACGGACAATTTTTCATTGCCGCTTCGACCATCTTTTCATCCAATGCGATGGTACCAACCCGGGCGGGCTTAAACCCTACCACCTAAGGGGACCTACAGTTTTACATACAGTCGGTATTGAACCCAGGTCTCTGGTACGCTAGGCCAGTCCCCGCGCCACTAGTCTATACGAGCCCTTCGTCTGCTACTGCCTTTGCTAACATTTTGCAGACGACTCCGCGTCGGAGCGCCGTCAGTCGTCTCGTCACCTTCGCTGTGAATTTAGCGGCAGTTATACGCGGGAGTTTTTGCAGTATTTCGTTTAATTTTGGAAGGTTATCCTCCGCATGCGCCATTTTTTACTCATTCGAATTCTATCTCTGTATTCTATCCAAATTGAGAAGACAAGTTTAATTTACGAAGACTACCTTTATTTTTTTGCTCATTGTCCGCTCAAACGAAACGAATTATAAAAATGTTTTTGGATTAACTAACAATCTTGTAGTCCTTAGTTATCTTATAAAATCCCAAAATGTTTGGTAACCCTTTAAAAATCATGGACATCACCAGGAATTTTTAGTAGTCGTTTACGAATCCTTGGAAATCGTTTGGAATCCCGAAATGCCGTATTACCGAAGGAGTTAGGTGCACTGCATGCCTGGACATTTCCTTTATGATCATGGCTACATTGTACTGAATATTTAAAAGCCCATTCAAGCATTTCTTCATCAAATGCGATGGTACCAGTCCGTCGGGCTTAACACTACCAACCATTAGAGGAGAGGGCAGAGTGACAAAATATTGCATTCGTGACTAAATGCACTTATCCAACTTAGGAAGAGTAAGAAATTGGTGCATGATCGAGGCAGGGATTTTGAACCCATCTCCTCTGGAATGAGAAACGATACTCCGCGGTCCTGAGCTTCGAGCCGCTGAAATTTTTATTGGATTTGTAATGAGCCTGATTTCACAATGTTTCCAAACCGACATGACCACATAGATTATAATACATAGGAACAGGATTACATACAGTATTTTGCCACATGAAACTTTAAAAGTGAATTGGTGGAGTACCTTTTTTCCACAATACATGCGCCTGCGCAAACAATATGGTATTCGTAATGTTTACTGGCAATACATCGCTGATGCTGCTTCAGGTGGCCCGTATCTGCAGCCATATCGCTGTTTGCAGTCTCCACCGGCCATTCTAGTTGGTACCATCGAGTTTGTTCAGCGTAATCGCTTGTTGAACTGACGATATCAACTTTACCGGACAAATATTGCACATAGCTAGGGTATTACTGTAAGTGTAGAAGGTCGACTAATCAGTATCACGACTAACATACACCCTTGTACCCCCCCAGGTTAATTATTAGTACCACGACAACTTCCATGAACAGTCAACCGAAGGTTAAAGGATACACTTCCGGTTAAACGTAAAAATGAATGGTGTTTAAATACAACCTCTAATATTATTTTGTTAGGGTTTTGTTTACTCATTGGCTAGTAGACATCCTCAACTATGTTTGAATTTATAGTCAACACTATAATTGTTTCCAAAAGTCAAAGTATTTCGACTGTTCATCGTTTCATTCAACCGGATGTGTATCCTAAACTCTTCGTTCGACTGTACACAAGTACATTTTCTGCATGTCACGTAGAAAAAATATCGGTCGTTTTGGGCCCGCATCGCTAGGGGCCAGTCGGCGGTGCAACAAAATAAATTAAAAGGTATTTTTAATCAATGTATTTTGAAGATTTTTATTGGAAAGGGTTTCCAAAACAGACGCGTTTCTATAAACTGGAGCTGGGTGGATAGGATGAAACTGCGACTCTAAAAGAGATCAGCAGAGAAAAAAAAAACATGCGAGAATTATTCCTTCAATGGAAAAAAACATTTTCAAAGTTTTCATTTAAACTAATTATTTGGAAAATTGTGGTACCTAAATTGCATTGCCTAGGGGCCGAAATATGGTAAATACGCCCCTGATCTTTAGTCTACCTAGAAAGCGACTAATTAATATGTTTGTGTTTGCTAACTGTTGATTTAAAGTATCTAAAGCATAAAATATTTTTTTTGTAAATTAAATTCAGTTTCATAATCTACAAAATGTTTTATAATTTTAATTAATTTTTTCTTTAGTTACCGCGTGCTACTCATAAGCCACGAAAATCGTAATTTGAGGTGCGCCTTATATTTATTCGTTATATGGGTCGGATGGGTTCTGTGACCGATGGCTGGCTTGTGGTTCGAACAACCACGACAAACACCATTGAATCCTTTAATCATTACAATTTTCCTGCTCTTACCAAGCTATTTGGGGCGGCAGCGGGAAATATTGCGTAATTATCTGACCACTGGGTGTTTCCGATAACCCAACCATAGCTCCAGGCGTGGATACAATATTATTCACTACCAACATTTCTTCATTTAATTTCATTTATTTAAATTTTAGGTAGTCAAACTACACCAAGTTACGTCACAAAGATCCGCGGATTCGACCAACCCAGTAAAGAAGAACCCGCAAAGAAACTTCAATGAGAACCAATCTAGAGAGCCATCCTAGATATATTTTAACTTTTATTCGATACACAGCGGTATGAACTCATAGCAGAGGTATTTCCTTCAAAAGTACAACCTAGGGTGAGAAGGACTATCTGGTCGGCCGGCATGGTTTTCGCAGCCCCCGAGAAAGCTCAAAAGCCCATGGGCGTGGTCAGGAAACTCTAAGGTGAGGGTCTGGTGTATTCCATTTACTCATCAGCGTATAGTGCTTAATCTGTATACTAAGTCCATATGTATTATAGACTACACTGAATGGTCTAGTCTAGACTGCGCTAATGCAGCACGAATCGCCCTAGCGCGTCGCTCATTCCACGTGCTCACCCTGTCTAGCCTCCTTCTATTGATTTCTTTGCCATCTCTATCCCGCCCACGTTCTTTGCTGAAAAATATGGAATGGCTGAAGATAGTTTCCGGTCAATAAATTACGTGCAATATTATTGTTAGGTCCTTTTGCGTGTATGCACTAGGTACTCACCATCAAAACGATTGAGAGAAATATAGTAAACATTGAGCTTTGTTTGCACAATCGATTTCTCCACTGTCTGTATATTATCATTCAACTGATAAGTGTATTTCCTAAGATATTGCAATTGCTTTCTTGTAAACACACATGACGAATGGGTAGTATGGATGAAATAGAGACTTACAAATATTATTACATTTACTTTAGCGGTAATTTTAACATTATTGTGTAATTAATCTTCGCATGACCTAAAAAACCTCATTGTAATTACTGCTAATTTTCTACCATCGCATACATTTCGTTGTAGATTCGCTCGCGAGGGGCATCCGGAAGGTAATAATGATTCCTGATATGGTGTTGATTTCGTTTAGTTATGGCAGAAGTAATGTAGGTGCGAAAACGTCTGATTAGCGAGTCTTCGCGTAGTCCGATGTGTAACGCGCGTGTTAACTGTCTCGGAGCGAGCGTTCTGGTGCATTCCGGAACCTCGGCAAGGCCGCGCGTCGCCTCCACCTCCGCCGCCACAGGACTCACCCGACTAAAGTCAACATCTTCCTATGGATAAAGACGAAAATGATGTGTACAGTAATCGCCCCATTCCTATTTGGATTTTGCATAACTGGACACATTTTTTATTTTATTTTATTTTTATTTATTTATTAATAGGTTCACAAACAGAGTAGTACACAGGATACACTGAGAATCACAAACGGCATTTAAAAAAATGTGCACACTCCACTGGTAGTGGAGTGTGCACATTGCGGTGCAACATGCATAAAAACAAACAAAACATAGAACAAATAGGTTTTAAATCTATTACATAACATTTACATTTAAATTCAGAGGTTTCTGAAAAATTTACATTTCAAACACAAAAAAACTCTTACAAAAATTAAATTAAATTAAAAAGAAAAAGTTAAAGTTAAAAATAAAAGAATAAAGTGAAATACTATTTTAGCGAGTTAATTTTTTTTAGAGATGATAACGGTCCTGCGAATATGTCGCAACTATCCCGCCATTCGTGTCTATGGTCCAAATCTTCTCTTTCTCTCTCTTCTCTTCTCGTCTCGTTTTATATCCAATATAAAACGAGACGAACGCCAATATCGCATTTACTTTTGTTAATCTTCCATACTATAAGTCATTATTCCCTCCACTGTACTTTATATCTGTATTTCTGTTTCAGAAGCTGAGAGGAGATGTAGAAGGGAAAGGCAAAGGGTCTTCAATATAGAAGACCGTCATCTTGCCAGGGCTGAAGCGGCACCAGCAGGAAAATGACCGTCGTGACGAACCCGGCGCGGACCGGCTCCGGCGAGAGCGCGGAGGTCGCCGCCGCCGGCGAGGCTGCGGCGGCGGCGGCCTGCCAGCTGTACGATAACGAGACCCAGAGCGACATCGTGTTCGTCGCCGGAATCAACGAGGACAAGTGGCGCTACCCGGGCCACCGGCGGGTTCTCGCCGCCGCCAGCCCCGTGTTCGCCACGCTCCTCGCCGCCAAGACGGACGTCATCGTCGTCGACTACATCGACCGCCGCGGCTTCGAGCAGCTCATGCGGCACCTCTACTGCGGGGGCAGCCAGCTCGCGTCGGCGACGACGGCGCGCTGCACGCTCGACGCCGCCTGCAAATTCCTCTGCCCGGAGCTCGCCGAGCGATGCGCGCGGCGGCTCGACGAGATGCTCGACGCGAGCGTCGCGCTCGAGACCCTGCGCGACCTGCGCTTCCTGTGCGCGCGGCTGCCGGGCGCCGCCTCCGCGCCGCCGCTGCCGGCGCTCGCCGGCGACCGCTCGGCCGAGCTGCTCGCGCGCTGCACGCACTGGTGCGACGCGCTAGCACACAACGCGCTGCTCGCCCTCGACGAGGCGGCCGACGAGGCGCTCGCGAGCGAGCGGCTCGACGAGCTGCCGTACGAGGACCTCGCGCTGCTCGCGCGGCGCGAAACGCTGCGCGTGTCGAGCGAGCTCGCGCTGGCGGAGGCGCTCGCGCGGTGGAGCGTCGCCGCGTGCAAGCGCGCCAAGCACGAGCTGACGGCGGCCAACCGGCGGACGGCGCTCGGCGAGCTCGCCTACTGCCCGCGGTACCTGCTCCTGGCGGGCGAGGAGCTGGAGCGGGCGCTCGCGCTCGAGCTGCTCGACCCGACGGAGCGCGCGCTCGTGGCGGCGCGCGCGCGCCGCCTGCCTGCGCCGCACCCGGCGAGCGGCGAGCAGGAGATGATGCTGCGGCGGTTCGCGCAGGCGCGGCCCGCCGAGCCGGCCGGCGAGCCGGTGCACCTGTCCGCGCGCTCGGAGCCGCGCCCGCCGCGGCGCCGCGGCCTGTGCGGCCTCTCCCGGCGCCGCCGCCGCGACAAGCTGCCCGAGCGGCCGCGCGCGCCGCCCGACAAGAGCGAGGAGCGGAACTGCTGCGCTTGTTTCGGTGACGGCCTACTCCGGGCGCTCATCTGTCTCTTTGATTGAGAAAGAGTAGAGACGGCTCGAAAGAGCACTTTCGTTTGGACTATCGGCTGCAATGTCTACAAGGTGAACTCGATGTTTGTTAGAAACGTGTAACATTGCAGCAAGAAAGTATTGAAGGACGGGAGTAGGCACAACATACAATGACGGCAGCGCCGGCGAGTGTGTTCGCCTGGGAATTCGCGAACTTAAGAACTTCACAGGACACTATTAAGCGCAACAACATTCGCTGTTGCGCGTCCCGAATCCCTTAGCAACTAACTACAGTTGCTGCAGTTAGACGTTTCCTACTAACTCGTGGTTACTAGAGTGGTTACGCTGCTGCCATACGAATGAGTTTCAATTACTACTCCCATCCTTCCATTCTCGTTGCACAAGCGAGCCACTTCGGATAGAGTGCGCCCTTGGGATCCGAAACGACTTTAAGCCATATTTTTTTAACAAACCTTTCATTGTATATTGGTATATTATAGGTATAATCGTTTTTTTGAGTCATACTCTAATCGCCAAAATAATTCGGCATTATAGCAAAATATATTTTTAAATGTGTTGTGAAGGTAGTCTCACTACTTCTATTGAGCAGTGTATATTATGCTAAATATTTAATGTTATACTTAGTTATATTTGTGCGTGTAAAAACACTCCTTCAACACTTAGTGTAAATGTACAGCGGCACTTCATGTTTTTAGCTTAGCGCAAATGTTATGTTAGGGAAAATTATTTAAAACTTTATAGCTTGTGGTTGCCTAATAAATACGTCTAGATACCTAATATATTTCGTCACGTATGCGAGCTGCTCCATGGTTCGGAATCCATGTAAAACTGTAGGTCCCCTTCCCTTTTTTTTTTTTTATTAGGTTCGTCAACAAAAGTACAGCTCTAACATTCACATAAGAAAAAATAAATACATTAACATTAAGCCTGAGTGCACTTTCAGTAAAAGACAAACACAACATGTACAAGCAGAATGCATCTTAACCTAAAGCGAATATTCAGTGACTAGTCTAATAAAAGTGACTAGTATAAAAAATTAAGAAAGGAAACAAAAATTTAAAACTTCAAAAAACAAACGACTAAGTACTTACTAACAAAAAAACAAAAAACTGAAAATAATGTAATTTAACGTTAAACAAAGAAAGAGTCGGTTTTAAAAAGATCGATTAGGCCCTTTTTCCACATTTCTAATGAGCATGAATTTAAATCGAGGTCAAACCCAATGTGTGATACCTTATTGTAATTTTTAAACATTCTTGCAAGTGGAGAGTGTATACCTAGATTGGTCCGATATGGGCCTTACTAGGTGATAGGGTTTAAGCCCGCCCGGGTTGGTACCATCGCATCGGATGAAAAGATGGTCGAAGCGGCAATGAAATATTGTCTGTCCGTGTTTTCCATCCAGTTTAATGTAGCCGTGCTCATAAAGGGAAGGTCTTCGCATGGCACCTAATTGCTTCGAGAATGTGGTGTATTGGGCTAATAATAAACGGTAATTCTTCAGGGATTTCAAAAAGGAAACCTTTTTCTTAGTCTTCCCGATGCGAAATTCATGCATGTCCTTTGCGAATTCATGCATGTCCATTGCGAATTCATGCATGCCTTTTTTAGAGCTTTTTTAGACATCTTCCAAAAATCTGTACTTATACTCTACTTAGCTTAGTGGGGTTGAGTATGATACAAGTCGGGTAGGATTACCAAATGACAGGATTTATCCGAGGTTTAGAGTATCGTCAAGATTCCGTTGTTTATTTCGAAATGTCAGACTTTTCAGAATCCATCAATAGCTACTGTCCATACTGATCTGTTGCGTTTTCACGTCTATCTAAGCCGCTGAATAAATCTTATTGAATTTCGGCACATAGTATGCACCCTAGAGAAAGACAGGCTACCTTTTGTGACGAAAATTAAACTCGAAATGGGTGAAATAGGGGATGAAAGATTTTTTGACGGGGAACTCATATAATATCCAGGAAATAATACGATATCAGTCCGAAATTACATTGACCTAATAACCGAGGTCGGTTACGACACGCCAATTTGTTAAAATCCCCAGAAAGGCAAGGATAACCTTACATCTTGTATACCTTATATCTGCCGAGGTTATATCCGGACTTATTACTTATTTTTAGAGCTTATTCTTAGATAAATTGTTAAGTTTTATAGAACTCTGTCTAGATATTTGGATGACTACCAACGCTTGCATATCGGACGATGGATTCAAGCATCTAATCTTGAAAGTTGGAACGTACCATTTACTTTCAATATGTTCCGAGTAGGTGTGCTTTTCTTATTGCATCCAATGCATTTGCTGCATTTGATAAATTAGTTAATTGTTATGCATATTTGCATGCCATATTAGTTTTATTTTCGTTGTTTCTTTAAATTAAAATATAATTCTATGTATATAGGAATATTCATGGTTGTTGTTCTGAACAAAAAATATATGTGTGAACATAAAATATATATCTGAAAGAGGCCATCTAAAGATGTGTACGAAAGAATTTACTTTCATGTTTATACACCGGTAATAGACACATTCGAGGTCTCTATTCGCATTGACGTCTATCTTGGAGTAAAAGGGACTTTAGAATTGTTTTTCTTTCCAGTGAAACCTTATGGAAATACGTGTCTGTACATTCATACTTACTTATATTTCAAGCCACGGTGCATAGAAAAAAAACAGTAAATAAAGTACAGGTGTGACCATTGAAATACTTGTAAGCTTTAATCTGACACCCGTTTTGTTTTTTTCATTGAAATGACCACAAATAATCAGGATTAATGTCAAACGAAGTCTGTTGGTTTTTGATTAATTCTTTGTTAACGCACATTTTAGGATTTTTAAAGAACAGCTTCTCGCCTGATGATCGACCAAACGTTTGGTCCGAAACTTCGGATCAAACGTCGACACACCGCATCGTGAGTAAGCCAAGCTTTTCTTTAAATCCTAAAATATAAAACCTTTGTTTATTATGTCTTGAGTTATTACATTATTAAGTTATACATTAGCTCAAAGCTGTGTAATCGCTTGTTGAACTGACGATATCAACTTTACCGGACAAATATTGCACATAGCTAGGGTATTACTGTAAGTGTAGAAGGTCGACTAATCAGTATCACGACTAACATACACCCTTGTACCCCCCCAGGTTAATTATTAGTACCACGACAACTTCCATGAACAGTCAACCGAAGGTTAAAGGATACACTTCCGGTTAAACGTAAAAATGAATGGTGTTTAAATACAACCTCTAATATTATTTTGTTAGGGTTTTGTTTACTCATTGGCTAGTAGACATCCTCAACTATGTTTGAATTTATAGTCAACACTATAATTGTTTCCAAAAGTCAAAGTATTTCGACTGTTCATCGTTTCATTCAACCGGATGTGTATCCTAAACTCTTCGTTCGACTGTACACAAGTACATTTTCTGCATGTCACGTAGAAAAAATATCGGTCGTTTTGGGCCCGCATCGCTAGGGGCCAGTCGGCGGTGCAACAAAATAAATTAAAAGGTATTTTTAATCAATGTATTTTGAAGATTTTTATTGGAAAGGGTTTCCAAAACAGACGCGTTTCTATAAACTGGAGCTGGGTGGATAGGATGAAACTGCGACTCTAAAAGAGATCAGCAGAGAAAAAAAAAACATGCGAGAATTATTCCTTCAATGGAAAAAAACATTTTCAAAGTTTTCATTTAAACTAATTATTTGGAAAATTGTGGTACCTAAATTGCATTGCCTAGGGGCCGAAATATGGTAAATACGCCCCTGATCTTTAGTCTACCTAGAAAGCGACTAATTAATATGTTTGTGTTTGCTAACTGTTGATTTAAAGTATCTAAAGCATAAAATATTTTTTTTGTAAATTAAATTCAGTTTCATAATCTACAAAATGTTTTATAATTTTAATTAATTTTTTCTTTAGTTACCGCGTGCTACTCATAAGCCACGAAAATCGTAATTTGAGGTGCGCCTTATATTTATTCGTTATATGGGTCGGATGGGTTCTGTGACCGATGGCTGGCTTGTGGTTCGAACAACCACGACAAACACCATTGAATCCTTTAATCATTACAATTTTCCTGCTCTTACCAAGCTATTTGGGGCGGCAGCGGGAAATATTGCGTAATTATCTGACCACTGGGTGTTTCCGATAACCCAACCATAGCTCCAGGCGTGGATACAATATTATTCACTACCAACATTTCTTCATTTAATTTCATTTATTTAAATTTTAGGTAGTCAAACTACACCAAGTTACGTCACAAAGATCCGCGGATTCGACCAACCCAGTAAAGAAGAACCCGCAAAGAAACTTCAATGAGAACCAATCTAGAGAGCCATCCTAGATATATTTTAACTTTTATTCGATACACAGCGGTATGAACTCATAGCAGAGGTATTTCCTTCAAAAGTACAACCTAGGGTGAGAAGGACTATCTGGTCGGCCGGCATGGTTTTCGCAGCCCCCGAGAAAGCTCAAAAGCCCATGGGCGTGGTCAGGAAACTCTAAGGTGAGGGTCTGGTGTATTCCATTTACTCATCAGCGTATAGTGCTTAATCTGTATACTAAGTCCATATGTATTATAGACTACACTGAATGGTCTAGTCTAGACTGCGCTAATGCAGCACGAATCGCCCTAGCGCGTCGCTCATTCCACGTGCTCACCCTGTCTAGCCTCCTTCTATTGATTTCTTTGCCATCTCTATCCCGCCCACGTTCTTTGCTGAAAAATATGGAATGGCTGAAGATAGTTTCCGGTCAATAAATTACGTGCAATATTATTGTTAGGTCCTTTTGCGTGTATGCACTAGGTACTCACCATCAAAACGATTGAGAGAAATATAGTAAACATTGAGCTTTGTTTGCACAATCGATTTCTCCACTGTCTGTATATTATCATTCAACTGATAAGTGTATTTCCTAAGATATTGCAATTGCTTTCTTGTAAACACACATGACGAATGGGTAGTATGGATGAAATAGAGACTTACAAATATTATTACATTTACTTTAGCGGTAATTTTAACATTATTGTGTAATTAATCTTCGCATGACCTAAAAAACCTCATTGTAATTACTGCTAATTTTCTACCATCGCATACATTTCGTTGTAGATTCGCTCGCGAGGGGCATCCGGAAGGTAATAATGATTCCTGATATGGTGTTGATTTCGTTTAGTTATGGCAGAAGTAATGTAGGTGCGAAAACGTCTGATTAGCGAGTCTTCGCGTAGTCCGATGTGTAACGCGCGTGTTAACTGTCTCGGAGCGAGCGTTCTGGTGCATTCCGGAACCTCGGCAAGGCCGCGCGTCGCCTCCACCTCCGCCGCCACAGGACTCACCCGACTAAAGTCAACATCTTCCTATGGATAAAGACGAAAATGATGTGTACAGTAATCGCCCCATTCCTATTTGGATTTTGCATAACTGGACACATTTTTTATTTTATTTTATTTTTATTTATTTATTAATAGGTTCACAAACAGAGTAGTACACAGGATACACTGAGAATCACAAACGGCATTTAAAAAAATGTGCACACTCCACTGGTAGTGGAGTGTGCACATTGCGGTGCAACATGCATAAAAACAAACAAAACATAGAACAAATAGGTTTTAAATCTATTACATAACATTTACATTTAAATTCAGAGGTTTCTGAAAAATTTACATTTCAAACACAAAAAAACTCTTACAAAAATTAAATTAAATTAAAAAGAAAAAGTTAAAGTTAAAAATAAAAGAATAAAGTGAAATACTATTTTAGCGAGTTAATTTTTTTTAGAGATGATAACGGTCCTGCGAATATGTCGCAACTATCCCGCCATTCGTGTCTATGGTCCAAATCTTCTCTTTCTCTCTCTTCTCTTCTCGTCTCGTTTTATATCCAATATAAAACGAGACGAACGCCAATATCGCATTTACTTTTGTTAATCTTCCATACTATAAGTCATTATTCCCTCCACTGTACTTTATATCTGTATTTCTGTTTCAGAAGCTGAGAGGAGATGTAGAAGGGAAAGGCAAAGGGTCTTCAATATAGAAGACCGTCATCTTGCCAGGGCTGAAGCGGCACCAGCAGGAAAATGACCGTCGTGACGAACCCGGCGCGGACCGGCTCCGGCGAGAGCGCGGAGGTCGCCGCCGCCGGCGAGGCTGCGGCGGCGGCGGCCTGCCAGCTGTACGATAACGAGACCCAGAGCGACATCGTGTTCGTCGCCGGAATCAACGAGGACAAGTGGCGCTACCCGGGCCACCGGCGGGTTCTCGCCGCCGCCAGCCCCGTGTTCGCCACGCTCCTCGCCGCCAAGACGGACGTCATCGTCGTCGACTACATCGACCGCCGCGGCTTCGAGCAGCTCATGCGGCACCTCTACTGCGGGGGCAGCCAGCTCGCGTCGGCGACGACGGCGCGCTGCACGCTCGACGCCGCCTGCAAATTCCTCTGCCCGGAGCTCGCCGAGCGATGCGCGCGGCGGCTCGACGAGATGCTCGACGCGAGCGTCGCGCTCGAGACCCTGCGCGACCTGCGCTTCCTGTGCGCGCGGCTGCCGGGCGCCGCCTCCGCGCCGCCGCTGCCGGCGCTCGCCGGCGACCGCTCGGCCGAGCTGCTCGCGCGCTGCACGCACTGGTGCGACGCGCTAGCACACAACGCGCTGCTCGCCCTCGACGAGGCGGCCGACGAGGCGCTCGCGAGCGAGCGGCTCGACGAGCTGCCGTACGAGGACCTCGCGCTGCTCGCGCGGCGCGAAACGCTGCGCGTGTCGAGCGAGCTCGCGCTGGCGGAGGCGCTCGCGCGGTGGAGCGTCGCCGCGTGCAAGCGCGCCAAGCACGAGCTGACGGCGGCCAACCGGCGGACGGCGCTCGGCGAGCTCGCCTACTGCCCGCGGTACCTGCTCCTGGCGGGCGAGGAGCTGGAGCGGGCGCTCGCGCTCGAGCTGCTCGACCCGACGGAGCGCGCGCTCGTGGCGGCGCGCGCGCGCCGCCTGCCTGCGCCGCACCCGGCGAGCGGCGAGCAGGAGATGATGCTGCGGCGGTTCGCGCAGGCGCGGCCCGCCGAGCCGGCCGGCGAGCCGGTGCACCTGTCCGCGCGCTCGGAGCCGCGCCCGCCGCGGCGCCGCGGCCTGTGCGGCCTCTCCCGGCGCCGCCGCCGCGACAAGCTGCCCGAGCGGCCGCGCGCGCCGCCCGACAAGAGCGAGGAGCGGAACTGCTGCGCTTGTTTCGGTGACGGCCTACTCCGGGCGCTCATCTGTCTCTTTGATTGAGAAAGAGTAGAGACGGCTCGAAAGAGCACTTTCGTTTGGACTATCGGCTGCAATGTCTACAAGGTGAACTCGATGTTTGTTAGAAACGTGTAACATTGCAGCAAGAAAGTATTGAAGGACGGGAGTAGGCACAACATACAATGACGGCAGCGCCGGCGAGTGTGTTCGCCTGGGAATTCGCGAACTTAAGAACTTCACAGGACACTATTAAGCGCAACAACATTCGCTGTTGCGCGTCCCGAATCCCTTAGCAACTAACTACAGTTGCTGCAGTTAGACGTTTCCTACTAACTCGTGGTTACTAGAGTGGTTACGCTGCTGCCATACGAATGAGTTTCAATTACTACTCCCATCCTTCCATTCTCGTTGCACAAGCGAGCCACTTCGGATAGAGTGCGCCCTTGGGATCCGAAACGACTTTAAGCCATATTTTTTTAACAAACCTTTCATTGTATATTGGTATATTATAGGTATAATCGTTTTTTTGAGTCATACTCTAATCGCCAAAATAATTCGGCATTATAGCAAAATATATTTTTAAATGTGTTGTGAAGGTAGTCTCACTACTTCTATTGAGCAGTGTATATTATGCTAAATATTTAATGTTATACTTAGTTATATTTGTGCGTGTAAAAACACTCCTTCAACACTTAGTGTAAATGTACAGCGGCACTTCATGTTTTTAGCTTAGCGCAAATGTTATGTTAGGGAAAATTATTTAAAACTTTATAGCTTGTGGTTGCCTAATAAATACGTCTAGATACCTAATATATTTCGTCACGTATGCGAGCTGCTCCATGGTTCGGAATCCATGTAAAACTGTAGGTCCCCTTCCCTTTTTTTTTTTTTATTAGGTTCGTCAACAAAAGTACAGCTCTAACATTCACATAAGAAAAAATAAATACATTAACATTAAGCCTGAGTGCACTTTCAGTAAAAGACAAACACAACATGTACAAGCAGAATGCATCTTAACCTAAAGCGAATATTCAGTGACTAGTCTAATAAAAGTGACTAGTATAAAAAATTAAGAAAGGAAACAAAAATTTAAAACTTCAAAAAACAAACGACTAAGTACTTACTAACAAAAAAACAAAAAACTGAAAATAATGTAATTTAACGTTAAACAAAGAAAGAGTCGGTTTTAAAAAGATCGATTAGGCCCTTTTTCCACATTTCTAATGAGCATGAATTTAAATCGAGGTCAAACCCAATGTGTGATACCTTATTGTAATTTTTAAACATTCTTGCAAGTGGAGAGTGTATACCTAGATTGGTCCGATATGGGCCTTACTAGGTGATAGGGTTTAAGCCCGCCCGGGTTGGTACCATCGCATCGGATGAAAAGATGGTCGAAGCGGCAATGAAATATTGTCTGTCCGTGTTTTCCATCCAGTTTAATGTAGCCGTGCTCATAAAGGGAAGGTCTTCGCATGGCACCTAATTGCTTCGAGAATGTGGTGTATTGGGCTAATAATAAACGGTAATTCTTCAGGGATTTCAAAAAGGAAACCTTTTTCTTAGTCTTCCCGATGCGAAATTCATGCATGTCCTTTGCGAATTCATGCATGTCCATTGCGAATTCATGCATGCCTTTTTTAGAGCTTTTTTAGACATCTTCCAAAAATCTGTACTTATACTCTACTTAGCTTAGTGGGGTTGAGTATGATACAAGTCGGGTAGGATTACCAAATGACAGGATTTATCCGAGGTTTAGAGTATCGTCAAGATTCCGTTGTTTATTTCGAAATGTCAGACTTTTCAGAATCCATCAATAGCTACTGTCCATACTGATCTGTTGCGTTTTCACGTCTATCTAAGCCGCTGAATAAATCTTATTGAATTTCGGCACATAGTATGCACCCTAGAGAAAGACAGGCTACCTTTTGTGACGAAAATTAAACTCGAAATGGGTGAAATAGGGGATGAAAGATTTTTTGACGGGGAACTCATATAATATCCAGGAAATAATACGATATCAGTCCGAAATTACATTGACCTAATAACCGAGGTCGGTTACGACACGCCAATTTGTTAAAATCCCCAGAAAGGCAAGGATAACCTTACATCTTGTATACCTTATATCTGCCGAGGTTATATCCGGACTTATTACTTATTTTTAGAGCTTATTCTTAGATAAATTGTTAAGTTTTATAGAACTCTGTCTAGATATTTGGATGACTACCAACGCTTGCATATCGGACGATGGATTCAAGCATCTAATCTTGAAAGTTGGAACGTACCATTTACTTTCAATATGTTCCGAGTAGGTGTGCTTTTCTTATTGCATCCAATGCATTTGCTGCATTTGATAAATTAGTTAATTGTTATGCATATTTGCATGCCATATTAGTTTTATTTTCGTTGTTTCTTTAAATTAAAATATAATTCTATGTATATAGGAATATTCATGGTTGTTGTTCTGAACAAAAAATATATGTGTGAACATAAAATATATATCTGAAAGAGGCCATCTAAAGATGTGTACGAAAGAATTTACTTTCATGTTTATACACCGGTAATAGACACATTCGAGGTCTCTATTCGCATTGACGTCTATCTTGGAGTAAAAGGGACTTTAGAATTGTTTTTCTTTCCAGTGAAACCTTATGGAAATACGTGTCTGTACATTCATACTTACTTATATTTCAAGCCACGGTGCATAGAAAAAAAACAGTAAATAAAGTACAGGTGTGACCATTGAAATACTTGTAAGCTTTAATCTGACACCCGTTTTGTTTTTTTCATTGAAATGACCACAAATAATCAGGATTAATGTCAAACGAAGTCTGTTGGTTTTTGATTAATTCTTTGTTAACGCACATTTTAGGATTTTTAAAGAACAGCTTCTCGCCTGATGATCGACCAAACGTTTGGTCCGAAACTTCGGATCAAACGTCGACACACCGCATCGTGAGTAAGCCAAGCTTTTCTTTAAATCCTAAAATATAAAACCTTTGTTTATTATGTCTTGAGTTATTACATTATTAAGTTATACATTAGCTCAAAGCTGTAAAATCGAACCAATTCTTATTGAATGAATGTAATAAATAATATATTAAACTTCTACATTACTGTTTTCTTACCTATTACAGATATCCGCCACTTCGTTAGTGTAGAGCGGTTGATTTTTCAAAATATGACCAATTAGCAAAGATTATGGGGGGATGCCTGTACACAAATGGATATCAAATACCCATTACGTTATAAATATGTAAATCTTTATTTGGTAAATCAACAGGTAAACGCAAACATTTTAAACCAATACGTATGAAAACAGTAGTTTTCCTAGCATAGCAAATAAATGTATATAGGCATTAAAAAAACTGATCGAGTTAGTTTGCATTCCGGGGCCATGTTAGATGTAATATAATTTCATATATGTTGTCTATCCTAGTACATATTGAATCGATTAATTGACGTAAATCTGGTAAATGACGCTAAAGCAATATAAGGGATTCAAGCAGCAGAAAAAGTTGTTTTTCTTTATTTTATTATTACAAATCAACCATAAAGCAAAAACATTTGAACGTAACTTTTTTTTATTTATATTTTGTCGTTATTTTATATCTCCTAATTTTTTATAAACTCTGTAGCACTATTAAATTGTTCGGTGCACCACCTAGTACTGAAGCTCATTTCTCAACTTAAGGTGGGCCATCCCGCTCAACTCCCCATATAGTAGAATATAATTTATTTAATTTCAGAAAGGTGGGGAGTATTATTACTATATTGATCCATTTAGAATTACAGCAGTCAATCCTCTGAACCTAGCCTGGTATTATCGATGACCGAAACTAGAAAGACGAAAATTTGCAATTGTGTAGATAGTAATACGAAACCTGACAACGCAAATCTTGTGAAATAGAATACGGTCATCCAACGCTGTCACTGTCAAACTGAAAACTTTTGTTCTGTGCTTGATTTCTTTCACCTCTTGTTTTGGGGTGTCCTATGGTGGTGAACAGCAAAGGTGTACGTTGTGTGTAGTTCCAGTGAACGATCCATTACGAGTTGGTTCCGTGTGGTGGGCCCGTCAACACAAAGGCTTCGTATACCCACGTCATGTCGACGTTTGAAGATAGAAGAAAATGTCTTTTCGATCACTTGTCGGCGGCGGAAAAGCAACACAATTTGGGTCGGACGGAGATAGAATTTCCGGCAGGTACGGGTGAAGTAGACCGGCGCGCCTATCGCCGACTTAAGGGTGAAATGAGGCAGTTCCGGGGCAAAGAGAGCATTTTTAAACGCCCGGAAGCGCCGCTGAGCCGTTGCCTGCGTGCCAGGAACCTACCGCAGCATATTAAGGAGCCGCGCAAGTGGCTGCACTACTCGCTCGAAGATGTAAGCGCCGACGACATGTCTGACGCAACTAACACTGCTACCGCGCTTGCTCTGCTCCGGGAGTTGGAGCGCCGCAATGAAGACAAGACGCCTATGATCTGTGGTGCCAGCCCTGATAGCGCTATGCCTGACTTGAAACCCACATTCTGCTTATCAGCAACAATCAAAACTGAGAAATGTGATCCCGATCCGCCAAAAGTCACATTCAGGAACAACAAAATGGTGATGCCTGAATATGTTGTTGGGAAAACAGAAAGAAAGACCAAGAAGAAGACTGTAAAGAGAGAAGAAGACAGCAAGAGAGCAGAGCTAAAACTTGAGCATCTATATGAAGAGGAAGAGTGAATGAGCTAGCGTTATGACATTTAGAACTAAGATAATTATAGTCTTTAGGAAGGGTATCTTGATGCTGAGAGGCACAATTAATAACTTTCTTGTATGGTTAATATAAGTGTTACATATATCCAGTACCATGGGTAATGATTGCTTGTGCTGGTACAGTAGAACGCTGACCATCTGGACTAATTGGGACCGGGATTGTGTACGGGGTATTCCATATAAATAAAAAATGTGGATAATCCTTCTTACAGTAAAATAAAAGTATGTACACATGTATGTACGTCGTGTTAAGTGGATACAACAGGTTTATTGTAGGATGAGAGTGGTGTGATAAATTTTTTACAACATTTGAGCAAAAAAATTTAAAAAAATACACATTTGTGCAAAATTTATTACTTTGGCTGAAAATTACTTGCAATTTACTGTTTAAGTAAGCAGTTAGATATTTACATCGCAGCTAAATCTTCTGTCAGTCAGTCAGCGAGTTTGCGTCCACTGCTGGACATACGCCTCTCCAATTTTCCTCCAGTCCTCGTACGTAACCACTGCTTTCCGCCAACGCACTTGATGTCGTCGTCCAACCTAGCCGGTGGTCTTCCCACACTCCATTTTCCTGTCCACGGCCGCCAGTGTAAGACACGGTTACTCCAACGGTCGTTGTCTCTTCGGCTGACATGACCAGCCCACTGCCACTTGAGCTTAGCCACCCGGTGTCCGATATTGACTACTTAGGTACATCGGCAAATTGCCTCGTTACGCACCATATCCTGTAGCGAAATTCCCAGCATGGCTCGCTCCATTGCTCGCTGGGCAACTTTCAACCTTTGGATAACGGCGACCGTCAGAGTCCACGTTTTACATCCGTATGTCATAACCGTCATTTAAATTGTAGCTTTTTGTTTAGTTCTATAACTGACGATGTCAGATGCGGGGGCGGGAAGGCATTGCCTCTCGTGTCAATTTACTTGCATAGCAACTAAGACTTATCGACGACATAGCATGCTTAGGGCTATAAAATAAGAGTCTAGATATCCGGACGTCCGCATAATCAGTATCAAAATAATCTGTGTACAAAATTTGCAATATGAAAATGATTAATTAAAACAAAAAAAAAATTAAAAATCCCTCAAAATACGTAGGTATGTTTCATTCACAGGAAACTTTAAAGTCACATGTTCGCCCTTTGCAATAAATTATTTTTTCACATAGATTTCTCGGCCGAATCAGTCAAGGTTTAATATATAACATATATAATATATCGTCCCCGTATTGGGAAAAGTCACTAATTGCAAAATATTAGTTCCGAGATAATCGAGATTAAAGATTTTTTCAACTTTGAAAAATCGCAACTCTTATCCCTACAAAGATATCTGTATAGTTATATTTTTTAAAAATTGGTTGTAATCATGGAATGGTAAAACAGAATTCAAATCCAATCTTAAATATTGGTTTCCTTAAAGAAAAAAAAACTTTACCAATTTGGTGATTTTTCATAAACTGAAATTTGTAGACCTTTGTAATTAGTGACTTTACCTAAGGAGTTAGTGAGTTTTCCTGCATTTGATAATACTATTTAATTATTTTTTTCAGCGTTTTGGTTAATTTGGCCAATCACATAAAGATATAACACTTAGTTATTTATTAAATTATCAAATTTTATCATTTCAATTTAGGTAATTTAATGAAACGAGATCTTATTTTTTATTTTTCTAATTTTTATTACGAAAAAGTAATCACACAATGCGAAACAAACAAACAATTAAGTACCTACAAAGTAAAAACATGCGGAGAAATTAAGAAAACAGGGATATTAAGATTTATTTTTTGAATGATTTAACTTCAATGTGCCATTTTTGGGTACAAAATACAAGAATCCAGCTATTCGGTATTCAGCCCTTTGACTATCCGCAGCTCTGACTATGAATAGTCAGAAGACTCCTTATTTTCTTCGTTTTCATAAATACTATCTGGTTCTGGCAGCCTATCGACTACTTCTGTATTATCGGGTAGAGCATTGTACCAAGGATGTAATCCGCTTGGAATTACGCCTTTCTTGCACAAATCAATCAAGTCTCTTTCTTTTGCCTTTGATATTGGCAAAAAAGCGTACAAACATAGTACGCTTTTAGAATAGGTATATCGAAACATGAGTCTTCCAATCTATCTGCTACATGGCGTGGGATGTCACGTTTTTTCCCCCGTCTTGCGCGAGTCTCCACTGATGTTCCTTTATTAATGAACTTTATTTGTTGCAATTGGCGTGCATTTAAATCAATATAGGGGCCGCTGTGGTCGTACCGGAATTTGATAATTCCTGGACAATTCTTTTCGAAATGAAGGCATTTAATTTTTACCCATTTTACGCTGTTCCCATTTTCATCAGTACATCGGTTCTGTATTATTCTTTCGTTTAGAGTTTTCACGTCCAGCATGTCTTCATATTTCAATTTTACTACTTCATATTGTTCAGTATTTGTTCGGTGTCTTTTTGACCTAGCTTACTTCATAATATTTTTCCAGTCTATCATTGAAAATACCTAAATATACAGTTTTTCTGTTTCTATCGCGCCATGTATACTGTCCACTTCCATATACGAGTGACCACTTTCCAAATATTTTGTTCGATCACTTCCAAATCAGTATTTTGAACAATATTAGAAAAAAAGCAGCTATGTACTGATTTCTGTTTTGCCCTGAGCAAGTATCGGAAAATAACTATACTTCTTTTACCTCTTTCGACAGATCTACCAGTAAATCCCTGTAGCAATTTCCACACTTCCACGTTTTCCCTTAAGGCTGTTCCGACCCATATAAAGTTGTTTGCACACATAACGCAAAAAGTATTGCACTTTAAGCCACGAATTCATAATAAAATTTTAATATAGTCATATTACTTGCAGCGAAAACAATTTCACAATTTCAGGATTATTGGTTTTGTTACAATTTATTTAAATACGATTTTTATTTAACAGCGCCATCTAACGGTGTAAAACTTCTAATCGGCAATTACAACGAAACCATTAAACCTGAAATTGTGAATATGTTTTCGCTGCAACTACTATGGCTATATTTAATATTTTTGACGAATTCGTGCCTTAAAGTGCAATACTTTTTGCGTTCTGTGTAAAAAAAACATTGTATGGGTCGGAACATCCTTAAGCTCGTTCCATATAAGGCAAAAGGCATTGTTGGGCTCTTTCGCTTCATAAATCGTCAAATTGTGAACGTTAATTTTTCTGGAATAGTAAAGTGGACCGATGTCACCACTGGGAATTTGTAGGACACTTTGCAAATCCAGTGTCACAGACACAAACGCAGAGTCTTCTTACATTTAATTTTGCCTGCTTCTTTAGCAGAGTTTTCAGAGACCTTTCTAGCCATATGTTCTTCGTACTCTTCTTTTAAGGATTCAGGTTTACCGAAATTGGTATATCGATTGCAAGTTGGACATTGGTCTTTCTTTGGATGGAAAAAAAAAGATAGACTGCCATGGAAACAGATACATGGCCTTCTATAGTCGAACCTTTTCTAAGACTTTCTGTGATTGCATACATTTTATAATCTTCATACATTTTCGAAATGGATAGATGGATGAGCCTCTTGGTTTTCTTCCTACAATAGTGAGATTCCATTGTAGGAAAATTGGTGATTTGATCTTTGACAAATTTAATGTCTACTGGAGATGTCTTGTTCACAGGATCATTAGAGCCACGAACATATTTTCCTCCGAAGCTTCCATATTCATTCTTGCCTGCCAAGGCCTTGTCAATGGGCCCATTTGATATGCATAGAGTTTTCTTAAAAAATCTTTACACACCCGAATGTTATTTGAATTTTTTACAAAATAATATTTTAGCGAACTTGTAGCAATGGAAGGTTTCTTTATCACATCACACGATGCTAACTGGCCGGCTCACACTCACTGACTGCGCTGCTGACTGATGCGATTTGATGAGTTGTGGAGCGAAAGACTCTGGAGAAATACCTAACTTCATTTAGGAACTTTGCGCGCTAAGTTTAATTTTGAGAAAACGAACTAAAAGCCTTTGAATGTGAATGAAATCATTTTAGTATTCTAGGAGAAATAACTAAACGCATCTATTGCCTTCGGATGCAAGGTTTCACTAGGGGAAAAGTAACTATTAGCCATTGAATGTTTATGAAAACATTTTAGACTTCTAGGATAAATAGCTAAACGCATTTAGTGAATTCGGATACAAGATTTACTTATGGGAAAACTAACTAAATGCACTTAATGATTTTTGTTAGTCAAATATTTTTTCAATATTTAATTTGAAAAAGATATTAAGTGTCATTATCGATTTTTCCACAAAATTTTCGTAACTTTTTTTTATGGAAAATTAGCTAAATGATATTAGTGACTTTCGTTTGTTTAGTTAGAATAACATAAATATAAGGACAAGTCCTTAAGGGAATTATTTATTTTTCCATGCATACATCGGTTAAATTTTCTTACTTAACGATTTTTCCACCTCGAATAACTGGAAAACCATTGGGAAATCTCATTTTCTGGGTATGCAGAAAAATAAAGAAAAAAATAAAAAGTAGGTTGGTGTTAATAACTCAATTTCGCTAAAAATGTTAGTTGGTGACTTTTCCCAATACGGGGACGATATAACCCCAGCCCACATCTAGTTTTATCAATTTGGTAGAGTCCGCAGCTATGATAGCAAGCTCCCCTACGTGCAGTTTGTTTAGTTACCTACAAACTACACTACTATGTCGTGCATCATCAGAACTTTAGTACAAGTATTAAATTGTTTGATTTACCTTTTTTTTATGTGACTGGACATGGATAGGTAATACCAAACCTTCGGTCATGGTATTAGCCTAACACACCACATGGGAACTAGGTGCCATGCCAGGACCTTCCTTGTATTGCATGGCTACATTGAACTGGATGGAAAACACGGACAATTTTTATTGCCGCTTCGACCATCGTTCATTCAATACGATGGTACCAACCCGGGCGGGATTAACCCTACCACCTAGTAAGTAAGAAAGGGGACCTACAGTTTAACGTGGAATCCGAACCACGGCCAGCCTCTATCAACGGTCGAATGGTCACCCATCCAAGACTAGACCAGACCCAGCGTTGCTTAACTTCGGAGAGCGATCGCCGAAGTGTCGCGCCACTGGGCTATTGAGGCTGACGAAAGCACAGAAGTCTGCAAACTTTCGAGTGAGATGAATATTGATGTTTTCGTACTAGCCGTAGAAATCTTGTTAAGGTGGCCCAACCCGGCGGGACTAACTCATTCGCGGGCACGGTACAAAACCGTGCTGTTGCGCTCTGGGACCTTCTCTATTTCAAATAAAAAGACAGGCTCCGTGATGAGGAAGATGCAGCATGTCCACAAAAAAGACAATGTGAATTGTGTATGATTTGGTGAGATTTCCGAAAATTTTAATCACAAAACGACTTATAGCTAAAATTAAACCTCGACCTAAGTCAAAAGTCTAACAAAAACCAAGTTGATTATAAATCTTGATTAAATAAGCTATGTCTGATGACTAATCTTTTTTAGATGTTCTTACTTTATCATTGCGTAATCCACCTCCAGAGTTATTGTATAAAACGCGCGAAAAATTCGAACTTTCGGACCTTATAACTTGCCAACGGTCATCAGACATCTAGTTCGATCAAATAAAGCAATTTTGAGCAAAATTTGGGATCTCTGACAAGAAATATGGGCGTGATCTTCTTTCCCCGTTTGTATGGGGAGTTGAGCGGGATGGCCCACCTTAAGAGCCTCATGCAACCCGCGAGCCATGGTTTGCCGACCTAGTAGTAGACTGTTATTGTTCAAGAAAGGTGCAAGTGATGATTCAGTCAGCAGACGCTTGCAAAAGGTCTAATGCTTAAAAGTTTGAGTAAAATGAGGATTTCGACTTGAAATACAATACCATCAGCGATGAATAAGACGAAAACATGAACATTGATTCGTTTTCAGGTTACAAAGTTATTTGTATACATCCTATTTCTATGATTTGTATATTATAATTTGTAGGATTTTGTCCTGTCAAATCATGTTTGCTTTTTAGGGTTCCGTACCCAAAGGGTGCCAACGGAACCCTATTACAAAGCCTCCGCTGTCCATCCGTCCATCTGTCACAGGGCTGTATCTCATGAACCATAATAGGTAGGCAGCTGAAATTTTTACAAAGTGTGTATTTATTTTCCCGCTATAACAAATAGGTGAAATTAAAAAAATATAAAATTAAAGGGAGATTTAAATGATATAAAATGAGATTTTTTGTGTTAAATCTTGTACGATGGCACGGAACCCTTTGTGTGCGAGTCCGACTCGCACTTGGGCAGTTTTTTTTTTGCATTATGCATTTTGGCATAGATTCCTCGGCCAGATCTGTGTCCAAGGGTCCAAGGGTGAAAAAGATAATTTAAAATGCCAACTAGAAAAAGTACCGAATTGTTCATTGCAAATTTATAATCCTTTTTTGTCGAAATATAAAGAAAATTGTGTAATTAATCAGTTGGACAACTAATTTATCAGAAAATTATGCTCCCCATACAAACATAGTTTTCTAATCAGTTGCATACCACTAGACAATTAAGTAGGCCTTTAATATGAGTAAAATAAAAAACATACTAAGCAAGTATGTCCCTTTTTTTAACAAGATTGATAATGTACAGTAGAACCCGGATAAACCGACATAGGTCAGTCGTTAGCTAGCTCTCGCGCGCGCCGTACATGCTGCTGACTGCACCTGATGACTACCTATCGCGATACCTATCGCAATACCGATCGCGCGATGTCTACAAAGTTATGCTAGGAACCTACATATATCAACCGACTTTCCATTATCCAAGTTGATTTGATATTCTCTCAAATTTAAATACCTTTGCAATATAATTTAAAATTCCTAAAGCCTATTCATTTTACCTTCTAAATGTCCAAGGTCGCAACCGAGACAAGACACAGCGACAGTGTTGCCTGTCGCCTCACCTATTTGGGGAGCACTCCCGAGATCTTCAACAGCCCATCATGCCGGGCACAGCCATCACCTCTCTCAACCATATTTTGGGGAAAGAGGAGACCCAAACCCAGCGTCAAGCAAAACCTTTAAACCGATGCACTACTCCAGTGGCAGGAAAAATTTGTAAAACCTTTGTACAATCTAGTTTTAATACTATTTTTTCTGTCATAAACTACTACAGTGACCTCTAAGGGCCCAGTGCACGAAAGGACAAAAAATTAAAATCAACGTCAAAGTATGATCAAACACGTCACTTTGTGTGGACAGTATGTAACGGACTCTATGCGAATCACTAAAAGTGACGTGTTTGAACATTGATTAACTCGGCCGTCTCTTCGTGCAACCGGGGCTAAATCTCATAATCTAAATCATTGTTACGAAGTGTAGTTCTATATTCATTACTTGAAAGAGAAAGTGAAGCCTATTTTCAGCAAGTGGGCTTTAACTTCAGTGATCAACCAACTGTGTCCGCTATCAGCCCTGTCCTAGCCAGCTTCTGAGGTCCAAAGCGCCTTTACTATTGCTGCGGCAGCCACACTCCAGCTGGAGTACTTCTTTAGCTGGCGTGGTGACAGCCAAACCTTTGACGGGAATCTTGCTTCACTTTGCTCCATGTAAATGTGTAAGGTTATTTCTGCATAATTTATTACTAACCTGCTACAGAAGCCTCACTATATTATTAATGTAAAAGTTTATTTGTAAGTATTTTTTACTAATAAACCTGCCGTACCCCAAGTTTTTTTTTTTAACTCAGTTTGTGGCAATGATACTCCCAACCTGAGTTCGCTTAATCCTTCTTTGTGGTAATTGGGGAAGGCGTCCTACAGTGTACATGGGTTTCTTAAATAAACATTTTTAAATTTCAAGACATTTATTCACTTTTTCAAACAGCCTAAATTCGATAGTACTTTAGCATTGTGATATAATAGCAGATTCCGATTTAATTTCAAGACTGTCTTCGGATGGGCTATTCTCCACTGTGAAAGCACTGAGATCTCGCATCATTGAGTATGCATCTTCACCATCCGCATAGTATTTCGGTTCAATTTCTAGAATCTTGAATCCCAGCGAGTTCGTGTAAAGGTTGAGCGCAGCCCGGTTGCTTTTTCTTACATGCAGAGAGACATACTTGGCCTGAAAGAATAGACAATATTTGTAAGTTAACTCCAACCAGATGACAACGTTGTGTGGGGCAAATGAACTCTGGATTTTTTATGGAACTGGAGAGTGGCACAACAAACTGCATTCCTGAAGGAATTAGGTGCCCTGCCAGTACATCTCTTTATACGAGCACAGCTAAACTGAACAGGATGGATAACAAAAACATTTTTTATTGCCGTTTTGACCATAATCTATCCAATGCAATGGTACCAACCCATTTTAAACTAGTGGTAAAGGCAGGAAAAGAAAAAAAAAAGACAAATCCGAATGTCAAATATACATCTAATGGAGGAAATAAAGAAACTGAAAGGATATGCAAAAATATGTAGTAATAAAATAGTAGTGGACCCAAACACTATCAGTTACTATAAAGGTTATTTCAGACCAGTGCAGAAGGTCTGCCTCGTTGTAGTCAAACTATAATAATAGGAATGCAAATATTTTTATTTCAGAAAATAACTTAAAAAAAAAACAAAAGATGAAAGTGTGGTTGTGAATCAACTAACACCCGGTTTCAACACTTCCAGCTAAAAAAAATTAAAAAACAGTAGTTCTTTTAACAGCTTTATTTAATTGATGTGTCCTTGCTTCCCGGTTGATTCTATATACATACATGCATATCACATTCCTCATAAACATGTTTACATGTCAAACAAATAACAAAATAAACAAGTACAGTTACCTGAAAGCACTCGAGCATGGCGAGCGAGGCCTGGTTCATGAGTTTCTGTGCGAGACCGAGCCGGCGGTGGGAGCGCTTCACGGCCAGCGAGGTGATGTGCCCGTGCCGGTTGTCCTCTCCATCCTCCTCCATTTTGGCCAGCACGTAGCCTGCGATGTAGATCACATTGTTAGATTGCTAAAATGCCTCAGAAAATACAAATGCTGGTGTTCTGGAACTAATTTTGTCATCCCTGTGTCTCTTCAGTTCTAGCTTTGGGTAGAACAAACTTATATAGGTTGCGGCATGGACAGTTGCCGATTTGAAAGGACAATAAAAAAACTGGCCAAGTACGAGTCGCACTCGCACACAAAGGGTTCCGTACCATCGTACAATATTTAACACAAAAAATCACGTGTTTTGTATGGGGGTCCCCTTTGATTTTTTTATTTTTTTTATGTGACTGGACATGGATGGCTAATACCACACCTTCTGTCATGGTATTAGCCCAACACACCACATGGGAACTAGGTGCCATGCCAGGACCTTCCTTATATTGCACGGCTACATTGAACTGGATGGAAAACACGGACAATTTTCATTGCCGCTTCGACCATCCTTCATCCAATGCGATGGTACCAACCCGGGCGGGATAAACCCTACCACCTAGTAAGTAAGGAAGGGGACCTACAGTTTAACGTGGAATCCGAACCACGGCCAGCCTCTCTCAACGGTCGAATGGTCACCCATCCAAGATCAGACCGGACCCAGCGTTGCTTAACTTCGGAGAGCGATCGCCGAAGTGTCGCGCCACTGGGCCATTGAGGCTGACAAATGACCTATTTGTTGTATAGTGGCAAAATAAATACATACTCTGTGAAAATTTCAGCTGCCTACCTATTACGGTTCACGAGATACAGCCCTGTGACGGAAAGACGGACGGACGGATGGACGGACAGCGGAGGCTTAGTAATAGGGTTCCGTTTTCACCCTTTGGGTACGGAATCCTAAAAAAGGTAGAAGAGATGACAGTGTAATTTAATATTTACTGCAAGTAAAAAAAGTACTAAAACTCTCACTGTAATAAAAATATTGTAAAATACATCACCAAATTTTTTTTATGAAATCATTTCAAAGATGACTATGGTCAAATGACTGCTGACATTGTCAATGCATTGAGTTACCCGATTTCTGAAGTTCGTTCAACTCTTATAAGCATATTGACGGGTATGTTAGTGATGGCTTGGCATACATTGTTCTTCAGGTGAGGTAGGCTCCTTGGACGGTCATTGTAAACAATTTATTTCAGATAGCCCCATAAAAAGTCACAAGGAGCCAAATCGGGGAGCGGGCCGCCCAAACAAGTTCGCAGCTCAAATGACAGTGTCATTCAAGTCCTAGCTAGCACTACACTACAAGACTTGCCCGCACAAATTGATCCAGATGCTAAATTACCTAAGCGGACGGGGAAGGTTGAATATGAGATCATCCAGGGAAAACCCTGACTGATTTTTGTATGGCTTTAACGTTGGCGAGGCCGCAGACATGTACTAATTAACAACTAACAGTGAATTATGATAAAATTTTAACGACTGTCATGGCTATAATTTTAAATAGAGTTATCTGCAGCAAGCCACTTTTTTTAACAGGTGACACTGTCAAACACAGTCTGACTTAATCACGGCTAAGCTAAGTTATAGCTAAGTTTAGTATTTACATAGTAATTTGGATGCTTGTTCTTGTTCACTCGTAATCAAGCCATCCAGAATATATGTGCACATTTTTTAAAGAAGCTAATCATAAGTATCTTGCATTAAAAGCAGTGTGTAACTAACCGACAATGTGACCTTTCTCGTCCTCTGCCACATAGCTGAGCTGTGGCCAGGACAGTCCGTGGTAGAAGTAGTACTTCATCTGGTAGTTCTCAGGCAGACACAGCAAGTTGCAGTGCTGCATGTTCATCAGATCGCTGGGTCGCGCGCAACGGATATTCATCTTGATATGTCTGAAATTATGGTTTAGTTTGGGTTGGTGGTATTTCAATTTAATTTTGTATCATTGTTGTCATAGCTGCTACTTGCTATTCAAAGATTATGAATGGGAGAAAATACCCAGGGAATAAATGTAATTAAGTTTGTAATTGGGCTAAAACTGCATTGCTTCCCGAGTATGTAGCAAAAAGCGATTAATGGATTTGTGGTTTGGATTCCACGGTATACTATAGGCTGAGGTACTCTCCCCCCCCCCCCCCCTTAATAGGGGGTAGGGTTAATCCCACCCGGTCTGCATATTAATATATTGCAATATTTACTTGAAGAATCTTTAACTTTAGGGTTCCGTACCCAAAGGGTGAAAACAGAACCTTATTACTAAGCTTCCGCTGTCCGCCCGTCCGTCCGTCCATCACAGGGCTGTATCTCATGAACCGTAATAGGTGGACAGCAGCAATTTTCGCAGAGTGTGTATTTATTTTGCTGCTATAACAACTACAATAGGTAAAATAAAAAAATTTTACGATGGTACGGAACCCTTCGTGTGCGAGTCCGACTTGCACTTGGCCAGTTTTTTTATTTAAGTACAGGGTCGAAGATATTGTCAAAATGATAAAACTAAACTTTTTTTCGATAAAGAGTAGTTAGTTTTACCGCACGCAATACCGGAATGAACTTTAACTTTTCATCCCATGAGATAGCCTTTTCTCGAAGTCATCTCACCGTTTTACATTTAAACGAGTTAATAATGAGGTGGCCATTGAAGAGAAAGGAAGAAGAAGTGGCATGTGCTCGATATTGTGTCGCCGCCGTATGGTCAAAGTAACCATATAATTTTATAGGAATCCGGCGACACGCTGTATGCCACACAGACGAAACATCGCAACCGCACACGAATGTGCCCTAAAATGCATTTGTCAAATCAGTTCCCACCCACAAAAACCCTCCAATACATCCGCGACTATGTTTGCATGTGGCATGTATGTTTATGAGTCTCATAGTAAGCACGCTAGGTGGCATATCTCCTTACTTTTTATCTATGGAGGTGGCTGTGTTCGCACTTTGGCACGATCTACTTGCATGTGTTCGCAAAGAGCAAGCTTATATGAATGCTGTATTGCACCTGCCTGCACGTATCCTATGGATTCGTGTCAGTCGCCGCCATGTATCGCCACGAGGTGCTTGGTCAGTCAGTCAGTGACTTGCTCCTGGGCATTGTGTGCTTGTACACTGTACAATGGTAATATTTGTCGCAAATATCAAAACTTCTTAACAGGCAATTTTAGCTACAGGCTATACAATTACATTGTTTTCATATGGACCCTAATCGGGACTGCACAACTTCATAGAACATAACAACCGATTTCGCTATAACCAATTTCCACTGCACGGTTGCATTCAAAGTCCTACGTAGCACGGAGGTGAAGCGGGAGGAGGGGATCACACCGCCCGTGCAGCTTGCGGGAGGATGCCCCGCCTGAAGACCGGTCGGTGAGGGAGGGGGCATGCCACATGTGCAAAACACACCCGACCATACATTGCATCCAAATGTTTTTTAGGTTTAATAATTTCTCCAGAAGTTACTTAGAAAATAATGGGAAAATAGTAATGCTCTAACCATTAAAAACAATAGCATGTTATTCAGCATGCATCATTTCATAGATATGATAGCAATTATGAAGATACATCAATTTTGCCAGCGAAAATAAATCAAAGGGGGTGATTAGATAGTATAGAATAGAACAAAGCACCTTTGTTATCTATTGCAGACAAAGGTTAACGTCCTTAGGCTCACCTTTAACTTCTAGGACCTAAAAAAATTTTAGTCCTTTCTCGTTCTCTTGCTTCTCTGTCTGACTTCAGACGCTGGGGGAGTTTCGGATAGCCCTCCCAGTAACTCTCTAACAAACCGGAACTTTGATAAACAGCACTTCCACACTATGTACCAGCCTGGAATAGAGAATAATGTATTAAAATGTTATGCATGATATATAGCAGAGATTGCATTACACCACATTCATGGTAACACAATTTAAAAGAATAGTGAATTCAAAGTGATAAAAAGTACTTACAAAACAACACAAATAAGCAAACCAGCAGTACACTGCAGGCAAAGGTAAAGATCGCAAGGATCACCTCCTTCATGTCTACCACACGATCACCACGAAACTTGCTAATACCTGTTTACATCACATGCACCTAACCAAGTTTAGGAAGGACTTGACCTAGCCTCATTAAAAACCATACGACTCCTAGCGAACTCGGAAGTGTGGAGTAGAGTGACGTGACGTGTAGCTGCCTGGATCTTGCTACTTGCTACGAACGAGCAGCGCGAATCGGATAAAGCGAATGCAGCGCCATGTTGCCGAGCGACAACCTATGGCAACGTGGTTTTTGGTTGTAAAATTGCGCATCTCTGAATTATTAATGCAATAATGAACCTAACAGCCAGATACCAAAATAAGCCAAAACTTACCAATTTATATATCACCGAAAATTACGTTATTACTTATAATTAATTACAAAGCCAGTGACGGCTTTTTTCACATTCACAATTCTATTTTATTTGGGCACAGAGTTTAACATAATCTGTGGTTTTTTTCTAGGTATCACTGACATATTTTTTTTCCTGTGCCATTTCCTTACGGAAAGGCAAGGCTGTTTTCGAGCAGTGTGCTCCGTGCCATTCATTGCAAGAAGGAGCAAGAAATAGCGTTTTACAGAATAGCGGTGAACAAAATGCCAGTTCCTATAAATCGCCTACAACTTAGGCCGGAGTGCACGACGCTTCGTAAAATGTTATCTGTTACTGATTACATTTGACGATGATGTGACGGCTAATCGCCCATCATATGAAATTGCGTTGCACGTAACATATTTTCGTCAAAGTTAGCTTGCCAGGAGTCAGACCACAAATAGTCCCTCGAAACAATCGGCAAAAATGTTTGCTGTATGGCAACTCTTAGTACCGCCTGAGCTGACATAGTACTGCCCTTCTCTCACAGTACATAAACAGAAAGGGACAGGCACTATTGAAGCACCATCTAGCGTCAACCATTCGTACTAACAAGCAAAACAGTTGCTCCTGGAGCCGCGGGGTGCTGTTGGTCCAATCAGCTGTTGGTAGCACCACAGATTACATAGATTTGGCGCCGAAATTTTTAATCTGTGGAACCGAGTGCCAGGCTAATAATTATGAAAAACAAAGCATTGCATTCCATTAATGGCGACGTTTGCCTATTATTTAAGGTCCAATAAGACTACAATAATATAAAAATAGTAACTTTTGATACTTTGAATTATAATTTGATCGTGATTTTGACGGTGATCAATGGGTCGGGAGTGATTATGATTAGCGGTTAACATCAGCGGTCAACGTAATGTTTAAGTTTCGAGCGGCTCGTAGCCTAGTGGCGCAGGGACTGGCCTAGCGTACCAGAGGCCCGGGTTCAATACCGACTTGCACCACTGTCTTTCTCTTTCAGAGTTCGATAAGTGCATTTCGTCACGAATGCGAGCTGCTCCATGGTTCGGAATCCATGTAAAACTGTAGGTCCCCTTCCCCTACTAGGTGGTTTAAGCCCGCCCGGGTTGGTACCATCGCATTGGATAAAAAGATGGTCAAAGCGGCAATGAAAAATTGTCCGTGTTTTCCATCCAGTTCAATGTAGCCGTGCTCATAAAGGGAAGGTCCTAGCATGGCACCTAATTCCTTCGGGAATGAGTTGAATTGGGCTAATATCATAACGGTAGTTGTGTGGCATTAGCCATCCATGTCAGGTCGCATAAAAAAAAAAACGCAAAATTTGGCTGATCAGGCCTTAATCATACGTTGAGGGTGATGTTGACGAGCAAGACGGTACGTGCAACCCGGCCTTAGTTATTTCGAATCTCACGAGTAGATAAGGGTGTAATTTGTTGTAATACCAAAGAGTTCGCTGCGCTCCTACATAGAGTGAACATAAAATAAACGTACTATCTGACAGATTATTACAACTCTTTACTCATATGAAGTAATGGCAAGAGTGAAAGAGATTACCAGCCGAGGTCGAATGCGTTCAGCATATCGACCCTGTTTCCCCTAAAATATGATATTTGCAATGTTTGACTTACTATTAAGTAAAACACCCACCGGTAAAACAACTTTTACCGGCGATAACTAATACAACTCTGACAACCGTATTCAGAGAGAACATGCCAAAACTTAGTACGGGATTAGCACCGGACTAGCCATACAATAACCGGTTTAGTCCTGCAATAATCCGCGTAATAAAGTTAGTCCGTCCACTCTGAATACGACAGTAACATTTTTAGAACGCCTAGTTATTTTTGCAAGAAAAATTTAGCGTGAACATTAAATTGAGTAGCATTATGAAAAACCGTTAAAAGATTAATCTGTGCCAAAATGAAATGAAAACAATGTTCATTCTGCCATCTATTGCGCAAAGGCAGTTAATTTTAGCTAGTTCACATAAAAACCATTCCAAAATATGTTACAGAAAACCAAAAATATTAATTTTACAGGGACAAAGTACGTTAGGGCCATATTTATATACAGTTACTAATTAGGGAAGAAAACTCAAAGGTTATTGTAGATGTCGCGTGAGCGACCTCACCTTTTAGCGCCGCCGCACACCAAAGATACATACGTGGCGCCACATTTGTGCCGACACATTTTTATCGCGATACATTTATCGCCCCCATATATCTGCGCGCGGGCACGCACACCGGAGACACATTTGTGGCGGGGTGCAGTTTGTGGCGAGGAGGCAAGCGCGCCACACGAAAACAAGATCGCTCGCGTTGGTTTTTTGTGGCGTGACACGAGACACAATGAGAGACAATTTGGAGGTTCATATTGAGTTTATTACCGAAATTGAGAAGCATCCGCAGCTATATGATTATAGACTACATGACTATAGTAACAGAAGGGTTACAGAAGTTATTTGGGCAAAAATTGGAGAAAAATTTGATGAAACGAGTAAGTGCCAACTTTTTTGTTCTATTTTATTATTTACCTATACTTATACAGTGTTCATTTCGTCCACCACCTGTTGGACAACGTCAGGATTCGCGATGCGACGGTGGGAGCACAAATGACTATATCATGTCATATCATCGCGCCGATTAAAATATCTTTCTCACTCTTTTCAAAGCAGAGATGCATCATTTATACATACCTAGTTTCGGCGCGACATGACACGATATAATTGTTTGTACTCCTACCGCTGGAGGACCCCTGACGCCTGTACTATACTATATAGTTATTTTGCCATGGCACAGAACCATAAGATTTAGTGAAATATTCACATAAATAATCTCGAGATTCTATAGCATCTTCTCTTGGCCTTCCATGGTTTATTCCGGTGGGGTTCGTCGAGATATTTTCAGTGGATGGATTTAAATTAATGTTGTCATTTATTTTTATGAAATTTTGTAGAACACAAGCGGCTTTCACAATTTTTTCAGCTTTCTCGACAGTACAAGAAATTGGGCCTTCAAAAACACGAAACTTCGATACAAGCATGCCAAAGGCACATTCTACGATTTTTCTGCCCCGAGATAACCTATAATTAAATATTCGCCGATTATTGTTTAACGATCTTTGATTGAACGGTCTCATGATATTGTTAGAAAGAGGAAATCCTTCATCTGCTGCAAAATAATAGTTAAACGATTGACCGAATTCCTCTTCTCCTGGTAAAGGCGATGGCTCAGGAATGTTCAAAGTCTTGTTGTGCAGTGCTTGACCCAGACCCGAATTTTTGAACACTCCTGAATCATTATTCCTTCCATAGTCGCCTACATCAATACTTGTGAATAATCCATCTGCATCAGCACATGCCATTAGATGAATGGAAAAATACTCTTTATAATTGAAGTACGATGATCCAGAGTTCATTGGTTTCTTCATTCTGATATGTTTGCCGTCTATGGCACCCATGCAATGAGGTAGATTCCACTTTTGTAAAAATCGTTGTGAAATTTGTAGCCAGTCATCTTTGGTCGGTTTTGACATGTAAATCGGTTGCAAAACATGCCAAATAGCGTCACAACTTTCTTCTATTATTCTTCCAATTGTAGTTTCGCCTCTCTTAAATACATAAGACATTGCTCGAAACGAGGATCCTGTGGCCAAATATCTGAAACAAATATGAGGTTTATAATATTATACAAAATACATATATTTATTTCCAGGCGATGAGTGCAGAAATAAGTGGAAGTCGATACGTTCAGCATACATCAGAAACTTAAATACTAAATCTAAAAGTGGTTCTGGCGCTGGGTCAAAAAAAGAATATTATTTGGGAGCATACTTACAATTTTTGAACCCATTTACTAAGAGTCGAACTCAATCGGGCAACATACCGATACCAATCCCAGAAAATGAAACAGAAGTGGAAAATATTCAGCACGAACAACCAGCGACTCGTCCTAACGTATCTGCAGATGAGGATGAGCAAGAAATTCAATCACCCCCCGATTCATATGCATCCCCTCCTCAATCGTTAAAATCCAACATTCCACCCTCAACAAAAATAAATCTTAAAAAACAAATAAGCGCGGCAGACAAATGCGCAATCGATTATTTTACAATAAAAAGACAAAAAATTGAAAACAGTCAAAATCATTCACAAAAAGACCCCTGTGAACTATTTCTTTTGAGCTTGGTGCCGCATATGGCTTCGATGTCACAACAGTAGCAATTGAAGTTCCAGAGAGGGGTACTGGAGCTGATAGAAAATATTAAATACCCACAGCCTGAAGGTACCCCATTACCTATACCCTCATCGAATGCAGCTACATATTATAATGATTTTTATAAACAAATACCACCCACACCCCAACCGGAGCCGCAGCCATCGTATTCCGGGATCCAGGAACAATACCTACGTGTTCTCGAGCCACAATCACCATCCTCAGATATCCATCAAAATTATACATAGAGAAAACCATTGTTTTACTTACCTTATCGTAATTAATAAACGTTCTTCAGCCGAAATACACTCTCTGTAGTTTGTGTTTTGTTTTTTTATGCATGGTTCAACTGTATCCAATAATAATTTGTATGTATTTTGAGACATTCGATGATATGAATGGAACTTTTCATCGTCACATTTTAATTCTTGAGAAACTTTGAAATTTCCAAAGTTCTTGCAATCTTGATTGTATGGATGAACCCAGTAACGTCTTTTTTTTCTCAATAACTGCCACATTAAAAAATCGTCGTCGTCGGACGATGATGAAGACATGATGTTGACTGGCGACAAATGTAATTTCGGTGTGCGCGTGCTGGTGGCATTTGTTGCGAGCACAAATGTGGCGCAACAATTGTGGCACTACATTTGTGTACCGCATGTGGCGTGTAGGTCCGGTGTGCGGCCTTACTAAAAACGTCAAAACTGTAATTCCTGTCAAGTTTGATTTACGCGACTTTAGGTGAAAGATGTACTCCATGATGCAGTTAGAATAAGTTTTAGAGGAAAATAATAGTTTTTGTTTGTCTTTAGACACATTTAAATGTCACTGACCCACACAAAGTATGAAACAAAATAGTATAGGTTATATTTTTGTGATATTTTGTTTCCCAGTACTTATTTGGATTGACATAATTAAGAACTATTTATTTTCGGAATAACATCGTGAAAATTGAGTAATTTCTATTACACAGATTGATTAAATACAATTTTCAAATCTGTAATGTTTGACTTTGTCTGGTATCCGACAGATTTGACAGATCTTTTAGGTGAGCTCGCTTAAACGCCACCTGTCGTTTCGCAGTATTCTTCCCCATTGGCAGTTCAATGGTTACTTTCAATTCATACTTTCACTAATCTGTGCCACATATGATATCGATAGCTTCTTTTGGGTTACGGCCGGAGTGCACGACGCTGCGTAAAATGTTATCCGTTACTGATTACATTTGACGATGATGTGACGGCTAATCGCCCATCATATGAAATTGCGTTGCACGTAACATATTTTCGTCAAAGTTAGCTTGCCAGGAGTCAGACCACAAATAGTCCCTCGAAACAATCGGCAAAAATGTTTGCTGTATGGCAACTCTTAACACCGCCTGAGCTGACATAGTACTGCCCTTCTCCCACAGTACATAAACAGAAAGGGACAGGCACAATCGAAGCACCATCTAGCGTCAACCATTCGTACTAACAAACAAAACAGTTGCTCTTGGAGCCGCGGGGTGGCGCTACTAGCGCCCAATATGTCGGCTTGCTATCAGCTGTTGGTAGCACCACAGATTACATAGATATGGCGCCGAAATTATTAATCTGTGGAACCGTGTGCCAGGCTTATAATTATGAAAAACAAAGCATTGCATTCCATTAATGGCGACTTATTTAAGGTCCAATAAGACTACAATAATATAAAAATAGTAACTTATGATACTTTGAATTATTGTGTGATCGTGATTTTGACGGTGATCGATGGGTCGGGAGTGTTTACGATTAGCGGTTAACATCAGCGATCAACGTAATGTTTAAGTTTCGTGCAACGCAAATTTTGACTGATCTGTCTTTAATCATACGTTGACGGTGATGTTGACGTGCAGGACGGTACGTGCAACCGGGGCTTAAACACAACATACATCTATGCATATGAAATATAGGTATGTATAGCCAAAGTGACAGTCTATTGTTTGTTCTAGAGATTTTCTTTCTACGGTGATAACACTAATCATTCTGTGTCTGTTATTATATTACATGTTCTGTAAGGCTGTATAGCGAAAGCTTTTGCCTGTCCATTGGATAAACAAACAAAAAAAATTTACATGTTCTGTGTCTGTGCACAGAACATATAATATCCTAACGGATATGTCTGTGATTAATTTGTGTTGCTGACCGACTGTTTTGTTTGGTGAATTTCAGCCGTGAAATTCAGAGACTGGAGCATTAACTAGAGGTCGTCGTAACCGTCCTGGAATGATAGGCGCATGTGGACTCTACATACCATACCATCATCATTGTTCAAATGGAGGGCGAAGATTCCATGGACGAAACAAAGAACACCAGCATAGTTACTGGGTAAAATTTAGAACAAATTTCCGTATGTAAAGTAATTAAAATAGTACACAATAATTTTCCTTTAATCTCCTAATCATCCCATCAACAACAATTTCGTCCCCGTATTGGGAAAAGTCACCAACTAACATTTTTAGCGACTTTTCGAAATTGAGTTATTAACACCAACCTACTTTTTATTTTTTTCTTTATTTTTCTGCATACCCAGAAAATGAGATTTCCCAATGGTTTTCCAGTTATTCGAGGTGGAAAAATCGTTAAGTAAGAAAATTTAACCGATGTATGCATGGAAAAATAAATAATTCCCTTAAGGACTTGTCCTTATATTTATGTTATTCTAACTAAACAAACGAAAGTCACTAATATCATTTAGCTAATTTTCCATAAAAAAAAGTTACGAAAATTTTGTGGAAAAATCGATAATGACACTTAATATCTTTTTCAAATTAAATATTGAAAAAATATTTGACTAACAAAAATCATTAAGTGCATTTAGTTAGTTTTCCCATAAGTAAATCTTGTATCCGAATTCACTAAATGCGTTTAGCTATTTATCCTAGAAGTCTAAAATGTTTTCATAAACATTCAATGGCTAATAGTTACTTTTCCCCTAGTGAAACCTTGCATCCGAAGGCAATAGATGCGTTTAGTTATTTCTCCTAGAATACTAAAATGATTTCATTCACATTCAAAGGCTTTTAGTTCGTTTTCTCAAAATTAAACTTAGCGCGCAAAGTTCCTAAATGAAGTTAGGTATTTCTCCAGAGTCTTTCGCTCCACAACTCATCAAATCGCATCAGTCAGCAGCGCAGTCAGTGAGTGTGAGCCGGCCAGTTAGCATCGTGTGATGTGATAAAGAAACCTTCCATTGCTACAAGTTCGCTAAAATATTATTTTGTAAAAAATTCAAATAACATTCGGGTGTGTAAAGATTTTTTAAGAAAACTCTATGCATATCAAATGGGCCCATTGACAAGGCCTTGGCAGGCAAGAATGAATATGGAAGCTTCGGAGGAAAATATGTTCGTGGCTCTAATGATCCTGTGAACAAGACATCTCCAGTAGACATTAAATTTGTCAAAGATCAAATCACCAATTTTCCTACAATGGAATCTCACTATTGTAGGAAGAAAACCAAGAGGCTCATCCATCTATCCATTTCGAAAATGTATGAAGATTATAAAATGTATGCAATCACAGAAAGTCTTAGAAAAGGTTCGACTATAGAAGGCCATGTATCTGTTTCCATGGCAGTCTATCTTTTTTTTTCCATCCAAAGAAAGACCAATGTCCAACTTGCAATCGATATACCAATTTCGGTAAACCTGAATCCTTAAAAGAAGAGTACGAAGAACATATGGCTAGAAAGGTCTCTGAAAACTCTGCTAAAGAAGCAGGCAAAATTAAATGTAAGAAGACTCTGCGTTTGTGTCTGTGACACTGGATTTGCAAAGTGTCCTACAAATTCCCAGTGGTCACATCGGTCCACTTTACTATTCCAGAAAAATTAACGTTCACAATTTGACGATTTATGAAGCGAAAGAGCCCAACAATGCCTTTTGCCTTATATGGAACGAGCTTAAGGATGTTCCGACCCATACAATGTTTTTTTTACACAGAACGTAAAAAGTATTGCACTTTAAGGCACGAATTCGTCAAAAATATTAAATATAGCCATAGTAGTTGCAGCGAAAACATATTCACAATTTCAGGTTTAATGGTTTCGTTGTAATTGCCGATTAGAAGTTTTACACCGTTAGATGGCGCTGTTAAATAAAAATCATATTTAAATAAATTGTAACAAAACCAATAATCCTGAAATTGTGAAATTGTTTTCGCTGCAAGTAATATGACTATATTAAAATTTTATTATGAATTCGTGGCTTAAAGTGCAATACTTTTTGCGTTATGTGTGCAAACAACTTTATATGGGTCGGAACAGCCTTAACGGAAAACGTGGAAGTGTGGAAATTGCTACAGGGATTTACTGGTAGATCTGTCGAAAGAGGTAAAAGAAGTATAGTTATTTTCCGATACTTGCTCAGGGCAAAACAGAAATCAGTACATAGCTGCTTTTTTTCTAATATTGTTCAAAATACTGATTTGGAAGTGATCGAACAAAATATTTGGAAAGTGGGCACTCGTATATGGAAGTGGACAGTATACATGGCGCGATAGAAACAGAAAAACTGTATATTTAGGTATTTTCAATGATAGACTGGAAAAATATTATGAAGTAAGCTAGGTCAAAAAGACACCGAACAAATACTGAACAATATGAAGTAGTAAAATTGAAATATGAAGACATGCTGGACGTGAAAACTCTAAACGAAAGAATAATACAGAACCGATGTACTGATGAAAATGGGAACAGCGTAAAATGGGTAAAAATTAAATGCCTTCATTTCGAAAAGAATTGTCCAGGAATTATCAAATTCCGGTACGACCACAGCGGCCCCTATATTGATTTAAATGCACGCCAATTGCAACAAATAAAGTTCATTAATAAAGGAACATCAGTGGAGACTCGCGCAAGACGGGGGAAAAAACGTGACATCCCACGCCATGTAGCAGATAGATTGGAAGACTCATGTTTCGATATACCTATTCTAAAAGCGTACTATGTTTGTACGCTTTTTTGCCAATATCAAAGGCAAAAGAAAGAGACTTGATTGATTTGTGCAAGAAAGGCGTAATTCCAAGCGGATTACATCCTTGGTACAATGCTCTATCCGATAATACAGAAGTAGTCGATAGGCTGCCAGAACCAGATAGTATTTATGAAAACGAAGAAAATAAGGAGTCTTCTGACTATTCATAGTCAGAGCTGCGGATAGTCAAAGGGCTGAATACCGAATAGCTGGATTCTTGTATTTTGTACCCAAAAATGGCACATTGAAGTTAAATCATTCAAAAAATAAATCTTAATATCCCTGTTTTCTTAATTTCTCCGCATGTTTTTACTTTGTAGGTACTTAATTGTTTGTTTGTTTCGCATTGTGTGATTACTTTTTCATAATAAAAATTAGAAAAATAAAAAATAAGATCTCGTTTCATTAAATTACCTAAATTGAAATGATAAAATTTGATAATTTAATAAATAACTAAGTGTTATATCTTTATGTGATTGGCCAAATTAACCAAAACGCTGAAAAAAATAATTAAATAGTATTATCAAATGCAGGAAAACTCACTAACTCCTTAGGTAAAGTCACTAATTACAAAGGTCTACAAATTTCAGTTTATGAAAAATCACCAAATTGGTAAAGTTTTTTTTTCTTTAAGGAAACCAATATTTAAGATTGGATTTGAATTCTGTTTTACCATTCCATGATTACAACCAATTTTTAAAAAATATAACTATACAGATATCTTTGTAGGGATAAGAGTTGCGATTTTTCAAAGTTGAAAAAATCTTTAATCTCGATTATCTCGGAACTAATATTTTGCAATTAGTGACTTTTCCCAATACGGGGACGATTTGTTCATCCGTCATACTGCCATACTGTTGATCATCCCTTGAAAAATACTTATTGGTGCATAATTAATATGCCCAATTTGGCAGTCCCGTATTATATTTTTTATTTCATTTTGTAATACTGAACTTTTTTCAAATTCCAACACAAAAATACTTTTTGCTTTGAAGTGGCGTTTTATGTACGAGGTTTTATGTCCCCTTATCTTTTATATGGGGTTTTTAGAGCTAAGTTTTGTGTGTATTTTTGTAGGTAACGGTGTATGCATGGCCCATATAAAAGTGGTGGAAATCAGAAAAACTTATGTCATAGATTTGCATGTGGGACCCGATGATACCCGTTCTCAATGTTCCCGCACACTTCCAACAAATGTGTGCAAAGTTTTTTTGAAAATGTTTAAATGAATATCTGCTTGCATGATAATGGTTGTCCTAGTAATCGGTCGATGATAGAGTACACATGCTATTATTTTGTTGTCAGCTCGGTGTCCAAGCATCCGACCTTCCGGCGAGCAGAGTGCGAGGCACTGGTGGAACTTGTGGAGCAGCACAAAGCTGTACTGATGAGTCGGCAGATCAACGCCGCCGCTCTGCGAGCCAAAGATAGCGCCTGGATTAAAATCGGACAGTCTTTCAACTCTAGAGGATTTCCCGTTCGTCGCAGTGTTGATCATCTCAGGTATGTATTATCATCCCCCTTCCTAAATAATAAAAAATATGCTTTCGAGGGCTGCAAAGTGTGTCGAGATTATTTTATTTTGTGCAGGGCATAAATGGAGGAAAAAGATGAAACATTTTAATGTCACTTTACCAACCCAAAACAATGTATTACTAAAGAAATTTGGCACTATGTCTTTCTATTGTTTGAGCATATATCCCTTTTAACTGATCCAAACTCTCGGGTATCCTTAATTTTTATTTTCTGCCATGTGAAATGCATGTAATGGTCATTCGACCTATACTTATATTTGCATCAATTGTTTCAGAGTAAAATGGGAGAATCTAAAGAAGTCCACACGAAAGAAGACGAGCCACCTTGAGGAGGCGTGCTTCAGCGAGCGGGACGAGCTCACGCGGCGGGTCCTCGCTCTCATGTGCCAGGCGCATGATGAACCGCTTCTGGCCACTGGTATGAAACCAATTTTATTCTTACGCTGCATGGTTTGTCTGTCTCTATTGGGGTTGGACAAAGAAACACCATCGACATTTGTAGTTACTTCCCTCACGCTACTTTACTATTCTTAGCTTAACCCCGCTTATGTGGTCCATTTTGAAGACAATCATGCATCAAAACTGAAAGTGAAAATATCAATTTACTGAAGGTTTGATTATGTTCTGTTTATTATCGATTGAAATGCACGCCTTACAACAAAAACCCTAAAGCTGATCTGGTCAATTCTTTGTTATGCCCAAACGCTCAGGCAGACCATATTTAAAGCTTCTTGCCATCGGTGTGCAGGCATGTGCTGCATATTCACCATGAAAAAAAAAAAAGTGTAAACACTTAATGTGGGAATAAATGTAATGCAAAACAACCCTTAGAGTCCTGAGTACTCATTTGATTGCAAAGAAAGTATAATAATTATAAACTAAGAATATTACGTATTTAAAACAGTTTCTTCGTCCTTTTAAGACCTCAGCGAGACGGGGGATGCTAGCATCGAGAATGGGCAGCAACAATGGGAAGTTTACTTGCAGAATAATGGAGATAGTGGTGAGCAATAAAATCAAGCTATTAAGTCACGAATTTGAGCTGGCAATGTTTTTATCTAGTAAATCTGGGCCCCCTGCAGGGAGGAGGCCCCCTGCCAAGTTTCATGTTGTCTGCTGAAACCTGCAGCGGGAGCACAAACGAACGATACGCCTATATCCATCAAAAAATTTCAATTTGTCTCGTTTCGGCTCGCACCATAAGCGAAATAAAAACACATTTATCCATCGATACAGCCGTATCATTGCGTTTGTGCTCCATCAAAAATAAATTTAATTTCATTTTAGAGATTAGAAAAACCACACATTTCTAAACTAGCATAAATATTTAAAAAAACTGTTATATTTTAATAGATTTCTTTGTTTTTTTTAACATTTGTTAAATGTAGTTAGTTCAATTAACACCGACCACCCAACTTGACTGTTCATTTATAAGGTATTTTGGTATTAATGATCCAGCTCAGTGGATTCCTTCACCCTTCCAAGGCCAGAAATGTGAAAAACGTGTTATCAATTTAAAGACACATAGCATAGCAATGAAGCTGTAACATCTTCATTTCATTTCCTTTATTTATTCAACTTACGCCCGTTTCCACCACCTCCAGCTACAGCAATCTCAAGATTACCTTTCGGTTACACTGTGTAAATATGCGATGTAACCGAAAGTTACTTTTCGGATTTCAGTTAACTGGAGCTGGTGGAAACAGGGGTTAGTCAATTTAGTCAAACTACACAAAGTCATGTCACAATTTAATTGATCCGCGGATTCGATCAACCAGTAGAATCCGCAAAGAAACTTCACTGGTCTATAAGTTATATACACTTACAGTTACACACAATAATGATATAATACAATTATGATTTCATACCGAAATGCTACTGCCAAACTTACATTTTTGGTAGAATGGTCTAAGGCAAAGAACTAAAAACTAGTATGAAACAACAACCCACAATGTGGAAAGTCTTAAATTATAAATGACTTAACCTAATAACGTAATAATTATACATATTGAGTATTTTTTGCGCAGTTTTTCGGGTGTGAACGCCTTCATCAACTCGGTGTACAGAGACCTCATCAATTTTGATACAGATAAAGTGTATCAAGTCAATATAATAAAATAATAGGTCGGGGAAAAAGTCTTTTCGCATTATAGTATGTATGAACTTATAATAAAATCTCTTTGGCTATACTATTTGTATCTGGCTGGTTTTGGTATCATTGAAAGTTTAAATTTTAAAGAACATAATTCCAAATTCAAATTAGGAAAATGTGTGATTCTCATTTGTTTTTCGTACTGTCAAAATGAGTGAATCTAATGAAGAAATTCGATACATTTTAAAATTTTACTACAAAAAAGGTAAAAATGCAACGCAAGCCGCGAAAAAAATTTGCGATGTTTATGGACCTAGTGCAGTGTCTGTGAGAGTAGCACAAATTTGGTTTAAGCGTTTTCAATCCGGAAATTTTGATGTCAAAGATGCACGTCGCTCTGGTCGCCCTATTACGGATAAAATGGATGCCATTTTTGAAAAAGTGGAGCAAGATCGGCATATCAGTAGTTACGACGTAGCTGAAGAACTAGGAATTGACCACAAAACAGTTTTGGCGCATTTGAAAAAAACTGGGTACACAAAAAAGCTCGATATTTGGGTACCTCACGAGCTCACTGAAAGAAACCTAATGAACCGTGTACTCATTTGTGATTCTTTATTACGACGTAATGAAACCGAACCATTTTTGAAGAAGCTGATAACTGGTGATGAAAAGTGGATCTCGTACGACAAGAACGTGCGAAAAAGGTCGTGGTCAAAGGCCGGTCAAGCTTCACAGACTGTGGCGAAACCCGGGTTAACTCGCAACAAGGTGATGCTGTGTGTGTGGTGGGATTGGAAGGGCATTATTCATTATGAGCTGTTACCACCAGGCAGGACCATCGATTCTGAACTCTACTGCGAACAACTGATGAGATTAAAGCAAGAAGTTGAGAGAAAGCGGCCGGAATTAATCAACAGAAGGGGTGTGGTTTTTCATCATGATAACGCTAGACCTCACACATCTTTAGCCACTCAGCAAAAACTAAGAGAGTTTGGCTGGGAGGTGTTAATGCATCCGCCGTATAGTCCTGACCTTGCACCTTCAGATTTCCACCTGTTTAGGTTTCTTCAGAATTCTTTAGGCAGTGTCAGGTTAACATCACGAGAGGACTGCCAAAACCACTTGTCGCGGTATATTGATCAGAAGTCCCAATATTTCTATAGCAATGGGATCATGTCCCTACCTACAAGATGGCAAAAAGTTATCGAACAAAATGGTACCTACATACTTTAGTTAAATGTAAATAAACCATATTAAAAAATGTTTTGAATTTTCTTAAAAAATGCGAAGAAACTTTTTCCCCAACCTAATATATACAAAATACCATTAAAAAAATACCATTGTAGTATAAATGTCAAAATAAAATTAATAATTATAAATGGTGATATTATGTACTTGTCCTAGAATATTAAGTCACTAAAGAGGATTTTATCGGAGAGAGCCTCGTTTAAATTATAATATAATAAACTTTATCAACTTTCTGATTTCTACAGGTAATTTGTTGTAAAATCTAACACTATTGTGAATAAAGCTCTTTGAAGTTTTAGCTTGTCTGTGTTTGGTACATTGTATGTTAAACTTATTTCTAGTGTCATGGTCATTTACATCAGAGTTAAGGGTATTTGTATTGTTTGGTTTTTGCATTTTATTTTGGTAAACATACTTATTTGCGAGCATCATAATCCCAAGTTCCTTAAAAACATTTCTACTTGAGTCTCATGGTTAAGATACTTCGCAAGGCTCATTTTTGCATGCATTTCCCCAAAACATCAGGCCATATGACATGAGACTGTCAAAATAAGCATAATAGACAGCCTTGGCTGCTTGAATACCACATAATTGTACCAGCTAGTTTATCTATATGGGCTTTCCATGTTAGCTTCCTATCAAACACCTGATGAGGAAGAGCAAAGGACCCAAAATAGATCCCTGCGGTACTCCCATGCTGATGGGTTCTGTGTTTCATTTTGCATCGTCAGCAAAACCCTTTTCAGACTTCTTGGTGAAAAGTTTATTGCAACATATGTTAACACTTATGTTGCGAAAATCCTTCTTAAGATATTTATAGTGCCTTATGTACTGATGGGATGCTTACAGATAGAGGCATGCAATCGTCGTCAATAATAATTGATAATAAAAAAGCGCTGGTTTGAATTACCCCTGTTTTGAAGCATGTTCAACGTGAGAAATATGTGATTTCAGAGTCTTCTCATCAGAATGGGGATGATGGAGCGCGTGCAAAATATAGGTATGTTTTGTATTTCCATTCACATGCCTCAATCTTCTCAAACATCGAGTAAGGGGAGTGGCGACCGGAACTCATCCATATAGCGGCAGCTTAGCCACAGTAGTGATATACATAAACTAGCCGACCAGTCAGTTCACTTATGAAATAAAAAAACAATCAGAAGTATTTAGTATGCAGTTGGTTTATAAAATACATTGGTCCCTATCTCCCACACTAGGATACCCTGTGCTGTGGGAGACAGTATCTTTCGTTGTTGAATTACGAAGCACAGTTGAAAACATGCACAGGAAGCCATTTAGTGCAACGGACATTCGATATTGCTCTTCTCGAATTCGTAAGCAAACCGACTGGCTGGTACAAAATCAAAATCTGCTCATAGAATGAAAAAAAAATTAGTATACATAGTGGACTTTTAACTTATTGTCTATAGAAATCAGTATTGAATTTGGTCACAATAAAATTAAGTATTAGGAAAAAAATATGTATTTTCAGAAAAATACTCCACTGTCAATGTTGTTTGTTATTTAATCATTTGAATTCAATTCGATTCAGTCTAAGAGACTATAAATAATATTTTATAAAATATTTAAATAAATTACATTAATTTATATTATTACATTAGTAACTTTGTTAGCTGTAAGTAATTTAAACTGAGGGTTGCTGTTTCTATTGTTCTTTGTTCTTTGCCTTAATATGTTCTACCAAGGAATTGTTTGGCAAGTAGCATTTAGATATAAGTGTGTATTTCATAATTGTGTTATGGAAAAATATGTTACGTAAACCCGTGAAGTTTCTTTGCGGGTTCTTCTTTACTGGGTTGATTGAATCCGCGGATCTTTGTGACGTAACTTAGTGTAGTTTCACTACCAAAAAGTTTAAATAAATGAAATGCTTTGGCTATCGGCCATTCCGGCTCTAGGCTCCTCCTTCGATCGAACTCTTCTTACTAATGCGTAGACGTATGTTGGTTTTGATTTGGCCTTTGGCGGCTTCGCTTCTTGGTCCCCTTCCTTATGAATGTATGTTGTCAGTGTGGGACGTGGACTGAGAGGAGATCCCGTACTTCTGGTCTGAGCCGGGAGTCTAAGTTGTCACCTAAATTGGCGTTACGGCAAACCGATCGACTGGCGTTTTCAAATGTATGGAGAAATTGAAGAACGCGCGCAGCGGGCTTTAAGCGAACTAACATTTGCGAGTCCGAGCTTGATTTGACAGCTTACTCAACGTTGCCGTAAATACGTCGACGTTGCCGTTTACGTCCACTCAGCGTTTTCATACAAATCGGAAGTCCGCGTTTGACTTTGACAGCTTGAAGAAGTAAAAGCAGAGAATATCTAGTAAAAACTTGTACGGAGTTTGGAGAAAACGCCAGTCGATCGGTTTGCCGTAAACGCCAATTTAGGTGAGAACTCAGACTGACCACTCTGGTTCCTGAATGTTAGAGCCGGCTCTATGAGTTAGTGCTCATATTAGCCGGAATCACCCATCCCTAATTTCCACGTGCACCACAAATAATTTAATGATGATGGTAGATAATTATTTATTGTTTATTATGATTAATGTCAACTTCCGTGGACCCCACTGATGCATGTGGCTTTGTGCAGACGTGAGTCGCGCTCAATGTCGTTCAGCCCGCACGCTTGCAATGTGCTGCTGCAGTGCGTGCGTGCCGAGAAGAAGTACATCTTCTCTTCTCTCACCAACAGCAAGGCCAACCGCGCCAAGAACCTCGCTTGGCTCAGGGTACAATTTTTATTATTATTTTAAAGTGGGTGTCCTAGTCCTCAAACAATATCCGTAAGTTTAACAAAACTGCGACTGGGGATGATCTATTGTGACATTACCTTGGTTTTATCGCAGTTAAATTAACCACTGAGGCTTATCAATTTTGCTTAATTTTAACTTCTTTAATGGAAATAATAATAATAAAATTCTTTATTGTACACCATTATAAAACAGTTTACAAAAGGTGGGCCTAATGCCAAAAGGCATTCTCTTCCTACCTACTAATTTCCTCTATGTATCATGCCTTTTATTTAAGTTGCAAATTGAGTATCTTCCAAGTAAGAGGGGGCTACAAATGTCCACAATAACCTAGCGCAAGGGAAAAATTTAATACTGTCTTCCCCAATATCAAAATGAGAAAGAGTTCAGTCTGCTGTGGCTAGCAACATTTGTGAGTTGTTATTGAAAGGACCTCTTTGTTTAGCAAACCATATAAGGTTTTATTTTTGTAACAAAAACATTGATGCAGCGGACCCAGCTTTACACCTTTACCGTTTTCCAGCTATTTTGTACCAAGGACCTTAGAGATTTTTTGACCTTTTTAACTGCCTTAACCATCGAAATAGTGTCATAAGAAATACTTACTAAAAAAATACTCCTTAAACACAGAATCGCTCTTAGGTCCACACCCTTGCTTATTGTTTTGTTGACTTTCTGTGTCGTACTGGGTCGACATTTTTCGCCTCCACTAATGGTGGTGACATCAGACTACTGTAACTTTGAAAATAAATAAATAGCATTTGTAACAGTTTACAATGCTGTTTCTTGGCAGATAACACAAGCGTTCAACAAGCGCATGCCTACCGGGCAGCGGACCACCAAGGTGCTACGGACGAAGTTCATGAATATGAAGAAGCGTGCGCGGGCGGCGGTGGCGGCGCACGATGCCGCTGGGCAAGGGGGAGGGGGAGAGGACGACGACGTGACGACGCGGGTGAGGACGCCACTTGTAGCCTTTTTAGGATTCCTTTTAGGAGTGATGTGGGGTGTAGGTTAGAAATGTGTCAATGAAAATGGTGTTTTGCTTTTTGCAAAAAAAAAAAAGATAAGGGTTAAAAATTGGCGATTAAAAACCGGCCAAGTGCGAGTCGGACTCGCACACGAAGGGTTCCGTATCATCGTAAAAAATAAAACAAAAAAATCACGTTTTTTGTATGGGAGCCCCCTTTAATTTGAATTATTTTTTAATCTTACCTATTTGTTGTTATAGCGGCAAAATAAATACACACTCTGTGAAAATTTCAGCTGTCTACCTGTTACGGTTACTGAGATACAGCCCTGTGACAGACGGACAGACGGACGGACGGACGGACGGACAGCGGAGGCTTAGTAATAGAGTTCCGTTTTCACCCTTTGGGTACGGAACCCTAAAAACCGTGCGGACTTAATCTTACCACCTAAAAGGGGAAGGCAACTAATAGTTTTATATGGATTCCGAACAATGAAACAGCCCGCATTCGTAACCAATCCATCGAGCTAAAAACGGGGTTGTGATTAAACCCGTGGCCTCTCGTTTATCAAGGAGTATTTCTTATATGAAGTCATAACCTGGTTGATTTTAATCATGGTGAGGAACCCCACTACTTTAGTGGTGTGTTCTAGCAATAGCTAGATGGTCAGCAAGGAACTCTGCACTAGTTATGTGAACCTAATTAATATCAATGGCGGAACTAGGTTGGTTACTTAACCGAAAACATTGCATTTTTCTTAACAGTTATTTAAAAAGGAGAAAGAAGAGGACCCCGAAGACGGAATGGAAGGCAACGATGAGACTCAAGAGGAGCTCGACGACATGTTCCCAGCACCCGATCCCGACGTGCCCGCCGACCCTCTGAGCTCTGTGCTTAGTGGTTATACACATGCAGGTGTGATGATATTTTATAAGAATAACCATTATTAAATATTACTAGTTACATTAATGGCTGTAATCACACCTGCTGTTTTAAGTTGACACTTACGCACACCCGTGGTACCTAATACCTTAGTTCTAAATGAGCTTACTCCGTTTAACTCCACCACTTGGTAAGTAGGAATTGGGACACACAGTTTTAAATGGGCGAACTTTGGCGTAACTGTTCGTTAATTTTGGCTTTTTTGTGGCTAATTTCATTCGCTGAATATCACAGAAGCCGCTACAGCAGGTCTCCGGCTAAGAGCCGCAGGAACCTGGAAACAAAATCATGGAGTCCCTCACGCACGGATTATGACAGAATTCATGAACCATGTACCCATGCTCGCGGCAATCTGTGACAAGATTTCTACCAACCATATCTTTAAAAGAAACTATCACATCCAACTGAAGGAAGAATTTGCGCCCTAGAAGAAGTAGCGAGGAACAATCACGTAACTCTGCAGTGGATAAGAGGACACAGTGGCTCTGTGGGAAATGACGCTGCAGATGAACTGGCCAAAAGAGGATCCAGTACAGTACTAATGGGTCCAGAACCGATATAACTGAACCGCCTATACCACTTAGTCAATTCAAAAACTGGCTATAAGATAGAACCAAGATGCTTCACAATACCGGATGGAAACACCTGGTAGATTGCAGGCAGGCCAGAGAGGTCATCCTATCCCTCAATAAGCGCCTCACGCACAAGCTTTTGCATCTGAAAAGAAATGATCTACGCACAATGGTGGGAACAATGACAGGACATTGTTCACTTAACAAGCACCTCCATAACCTGGGGGTGACGGACAGCCCTCTATGTCGTGGCTGCATGGAGACAACGGAAACAACCGCCCATGTACTGTTGGAGTGCAAGAGTTTGGCCGACCATCGGGCGCAGACCCTGGGAGCACCGGGATCCCTTACAGAGGCCTGTGGGAATGTGAAGGGTATGCTGGACTTCTGGGACGACCTGGGATGGCTTAGGGCCAGTATTTCAATCTCCACTCAAATCTAGCCCCTACATAAGCTTCACTTATGTCTTAAGCGTGGCTTGACACGCAAATGCGTCTTTCATTACAAATCAAAGTGTAGCTTAGCTGAGGGTCAGTTGTCTATGATTTTGTAAACTGCACGAACTTCATGATGCAAAACAGTCTAGTCTGCGTTCAAAAACAAAACTAAATGAATTCATGAGCGCATTTTTACACCACAATTTTTTAAAATTGATTAAACTTTATGGCCTCCAAAAAAGTACTATAAATACTCTATTGAGCAGCACAGAGAGAAAGAGAATTGTACAAACTCTTTCTCTGTATAACAATATTTTTTAGAGAAATCAGTTCAATTTAAATAAAGAAAGAGATATTTTCGAGCATGTCCATATTTCTCAGCACTATATCGGAAACAATTCAAGCCAACAATACAAAAACATTTCAAATAAAAAGATTAGCATTAAGATTAGCGTTTTGCGTTTTGTTTTTTATTTTCACTCCCTATTAAGTTTTTAAAATATGTTGTAAGTAATATCTCATTGAAATTTTTATTTTTAGTTTTTAGTTTACTTTTATGATAATTGCCTGTTTTCATTTTCACTTTCATATTAGTTATATTGGTAATCTTTTATTAATCTACGTTTCACTCACTGCTGCAACATTATAAATCGCATGTTGTGTTCACTAGTTGTAGAGTGTGTGTCCATACTATGTATCTGTTTGTTATTTTATTTTTACATGTTCTAACACATTACTCTGTAAGTGAACCTTTTAAATAAATAAATAAGCATACAGTTTTAAAGTTTTCTGCAAAACACAACATCTTAAGTTTAGTCATTTAAAAAATATATATTAACAGAAAATACTTTAAAAATTGTTTTCGAACATGTGGTTTGTGTAATACCTTAGAAGGCGAGTTTATTTTGTTTGGTGGAATAGCAAACGATCACTTCTCGACAGATAATCGTTTGTATCAAACAGTTTCATATTGAACGCAGCAAGAATGTCGGATGTCACCAAACCGAGAACGGTCGGCTATTGTGTCCTCAAATTCCTACCTGCGCCCGGAGCTAGTTGCATCCCTTTTCAACATCGACAAAGGAGTGAGTACGCACTTCGCTAAAAGGCATAGCAGCACGTAATGAAACAAATTAAGCTCCGCTTAACTGTTTGAGTGGAAGACAATCCAGCCCTCAAATATTTGACGTTGAGGGACACTTTAAGCTTCGCTTAACACTAAGTGAAGGTTGAAATATTGCATTTTTTAGATACGCTTCGCTTAAAAGGTATTCCTAGGAAGAGGGACGATTGAAATACCGGCCCTTACATAGTCACCTTTGTTACGCACAATGGCTTCTCTGTGAAGTAAGCTTAGCGCGGAAAACATTTTGCCCAACTAATTAACATCACAGAAGTAACTATTTTCACTCTTCATTGAGTATTGGTAATTAAAAATAATCAACTATCTTTTTTTCGCTCCAAAGGGAGGTTTATTTGTAGAAGGTTTAATAGATTGTGAATATAATAAAATTAGGAATACTGTTTTGCTTGCAGATAATGATCGTTTACACGAGGACTGCTCAAGCTTGAATCAAGAAGCTGTACGGTTAAAGATAGAACTCTTGAAATATCAAATGGAGACAGCTAAGGTAAGAGCACTGTTAGTATGTGCATTTTGTATTGCTATAAACTAAAAAATCAACAGACAATGCCCAGATTTTGTTCGGAAGGTGGTGCCTTTTTATTCGCACAGCCATCAACTAAACTTAGTTATTCTTGTTAAGAATAATGTTACAAACAAATTCATTATGACATGTTTATACCTAAACTTAGTCCAAATTAAGTTATAAGTGTCAGAAGTTCAAATAAACCAATACAAAAAAAATAATTATAACTTCTAACCCTTATAACTTAGTCTTAACTAAAATAATCTTCTAAATATTCTTAACTAAAATGATTAAGTTTGGTTGATGGCTGCGTCAACAAAAAAAAAACCTTGATGAAAAGGCACCACGTATAAGGTGGGTATTGTCCAAAACGTAATTGACCTGAGCGGAGTGCTTCAGGTAGTATTAGAAAATATTTAAATCTTCATTTTTGTTTGCCTTAATTTTTTTAATTAGGAAATCGGTGTTTGTGTTTTACTAATATATTTTTTTAATTATATCATACCATTATAAAAAAAGCATGGACGTGTTTAGGTGCCGAGGGTCCTGTCACTGCTGGCTTTAGAAATCAATTTTTTCTCAAAAAGTATGACGAATGGAGCAAAAGTAATTAGTTGGTGCATTTCTTCTACATAAGTGGAATTATTATTATTTTAGTCTTAGTAGTTAATTGTTTGTAAATGTGCATCAAAATTTGAATAAAAAAATAGGCCATCAAAATAAAGTTTACCTATATTTGTAATTTTTTTCAGAATTTGCAAAGGAGACAAATTCAGGATAAAATATGTCTGTGACCGACCAGACCTTTTTCGCTTTTTGCAATGGAACCCAAAAAACCAGTGTGATTTTAGTTTACGCCGAACCGATCAACTAGCTTTTAGGACTTAAGCGAACTAACATTTGTCAGTCCGAGTTTGATTTGACAGCTTTCTCATCTTCGCCGTACATAAGTTGATGTAGCCGTTTACGCTGATTCCGAATTTTTGTACAAATCAGTAGCAATAAGAAAGCAGTAGCAGTAGCAGAAGTAAAGCCACAGAATAAATAGCAATAGTTTGTATGGGTTTGACGTTTTTACGCAACTTTGAGAGTTCCGTAAACGCTAATTTAGGTGAGAACTCGGACTGACCATACTATTGTACTGTAATAAACCTACATAACTGCTGATTTTAGAATTCTCACGCTTTTACTATTTGTATAAAGGGCGCTGTCGCCAAGTAATTAGAGTCAGTCAACATACATAGTCAATCGCGTGCGGATGCACTACTAAAATCTGTGTACTATCCAACTATTCTGTTACCAAATTCAGTTCTGTGTTTCGAAGTGATTGCATAGTTTTCTTCTACAACTGAGTGGTGTCAGAACTGATAGATTATATCAAATATTTTTTGAAAAAATAAAAGTAGTTTTTAAAAAGCTAATGGTGTGAAGAAGCTCCTGGCCAGCCTGCATATGGTTATCACAGCCCCCTTGGGAGCTTTAAGCCCATAAGCATTGTTGTGCATCTCTTATTTGAGGGTATGACGTATGCCACATGCCCAAATACTACGCTTACTCTAAGTCTCTAAAAAAACCGAAATTGTGGTTACAAACGTAGGAATGGTGCGTTTTCAGATGGAGCGCGCGCGCGTGTCGGCGGCGGCGGCGGGCGAGGCGACGCTGTTGGCGCTGCGGCTGCGCGGCGCGCGGCTCGCCGCCGTCGCCGCCGCGCGCCGCCTGCCCGCCGCGCACCCCGCGCTGCGCTACCCGCCCGCCGAGCGGCCCGCCGCGCCCCTCCTCGCCGCCGCCTCGCCGCCGGACGTCACGTGAGGCGAGCCTGGCGATCGGTTACTGGACTACTAGGTGCACGTTCCGTTTTGAACTGTAAACGATTACATTGCTTAAAGCGTCCCGAATCAGACTCACTGTCAAACCTGTAAGCATCACAAACGATTCGGACATGCTTACGAGAGCAAAAAAAAACAGTCATGGACAAATGACATTCGTTGTTGTATCTCACCTCAAATTTAAATTTAATCAATTGTTCTAAGCTGAACTTGAATTATGAAATACCACAGTGGAAAGACTCTAGGAACGTCAAAATGTGACCCTGACAATTGCACACACAGTGCCCTACCTCCAAAGCGTGAGCTCTGTGTACGGCACAGTGATGTTACGATGACGTCGATTTTAAGGGCTTGTTGTGAACGAGCTTACGGGAACGATAGTTCAAATCAGACTGCGACATAGGTGTGCCCCTGGTACCACTCGCGTTCAAGTCTGAAGGTGTTGAGCTCAGCTTTCAATGGTTTCACCAACATATCCAGGCCTATTAATAGCATACCACAGTTTCTATCGAGGTCGAGACCAATGGACCCCAGCAGAGAAATGAATGAACTTTGGTTCGGAACAGCAGTCTGGACTGAATTTGATTAGTGAACTTATTTTTACTGTGTTAGCAATGAAATTATGTTTATTTTAATGCATATTTCATTAAGAAAACAAATGGGCAGTTGCAAAATAAATTATAAAATTTTTTTTGGGCCTAATTTCAACAATGTTGACAACATTTGGATTGGTCACGAATCCATGGCTCATTAAGGTTTCAATACCCTGTATGTTTTTAAAATCATCTGTAAATCACCAGTACAAAAATCTGGTCATTTACAGAAATGCAATTCAATATTAAGGCTGTTCCGACCCATATAAAGTTTGTTTGCACACATAACGCAAAAAGTATTGCACTTTAAGCCACGAATTAATAATAAAAGTTCAATATAGTCGCTTACTTGCAGCAAAAACAATTTCACAATTTCAGGATTATTGGTTTTTTTACAATTTATTTAAATACGATTTTTATTTAACAGCGCCATCTAACAGTGTAAAACTTCTAATCGGCAATTACAACGAAACCATTAAACCTGAAATTGTGAACATGTGTTCGCTGCAACTACTATGGCTATATTTAATATTTTTGACGAATTCGTGCCTTAAAGTGCAATACTTTTTGCGTTCTGTTTAAAAAAAACATTGTATGGGTCGGAACATCCTTAACATGTCAGCACCAAGTGCTCGAATAAGCCACTAAGCCCCGATTGCACGAAGAGACGGCAGAGTTAATCAATGTTCTAACACGTCATTTTTAGTAAACCACATGGAGTTCCTTCCATACTGTCCATACAAAGTGACTTGTTGAAAAGTGTTGTAAAAGTGAAACGTTGACGTTGATTTCGATTTTATGTCCTTTCGTGCACTCACCCTAAGTCTAGATGGTCTATTGTAACCAACTTCAATATGAAATAATGTGGACCTATGTATGGTATTTTTATATAAATTAAACTAAACCTTATTCAATGAATCATACTTATTCAACCACTTGACTTATGCAACTGTTTGGTTCCGATATACACACTGCGTTATTACTTAAGAAATTAATTATACATAACTGATTTAACTGGCTATCTCGCCTATCTCACTTCTAAGCCACGTGTACAAGGTCTTTTCAAGAGTCATCACGAGTCGGCTGACACAGAGGCTGGATCAGTACCAGCCTCGTGAGCAAGCTGGGTTTAGGAAAGGATACGACACCATGGATCACATATTTACTGTGAGACAACTGGTGCAGAAGTGCGATGAGTACAACAAGCCGCTCTTCCTAGCCTTCGTGGACTACGAGAAGGCGTTCGACTCAGTTGAAAAAATGGGCCGTCGAAAACTCCCTACTGAGATGCAGAATCGACCACCGCTACATCGAGGTACTCCGAAATCTGTATCGGTCCGCGACGATGACTGTGAGGCTCCATGAAAATACCCAACCCATCCCCCTTGGTAAATGCGTAAGGCAGGGGGATGTGATCTCACCCAAGCTTTTCACTAACGCATTGGAAGATGTGTTCAAGACGCTTGAATGGGACAACGTGGGTATCAACGTTATTGGAGATTTCCTCAGTCGTCTTCGCTTCGCCGATGACATTGTTCTTCTGTCGAATTCCCGAGCTCAGCTTCAGACCATGCTGGAAGACCTTTATAAGGCATCCATAAAGGTAGTCTGAAGATGAACCGGGACAAAACCAAGGTCATGGCGACCGAGGGTATGACAGGAGGACAAATCGTTATCGACGGAGAAGTGATCGAACAGGTTGAAGAGTACTTATATCGGTCAAATTCTGCGGCTTGGTAGACAAGGACTGACTAAGGAGGTTGAGCGACGGATTCAACTGGGTTGGGCTGCCTTCGGAAAGCTAAAGTTCGCTCTGAGGTCTGACCTCCCGTAAAATCTAAAGACCCGAATATATGACCAGTGCGTCCTCCCGGTTATGACGTACGGATGTGAAACGTGAACTCTGACGGTCGCCGTTGTCCAAAGGTTAAAAGTTGCCCAGCGAGCAACGGAGCGAGCCATGCTGGGAATATCGCTACGTGATATGGTGCGTAACGAGGAAATCCGCCGACGTACCAAAGTAGTCGATATTGGACACCGGGTGGCTAAGCTCAAATGGCAGTGGGCTGGTCACGTCAGCCAAAGATACGACGACCGTTGGAGTAACCGTGTCCTGCACTGGCGGCCGTGGACAGGAAAACGGAGTGTGGGAAGACCAACCGCCAGGTGGGACGACGACATCAAGTGCGTCGGCGGAAAGCAGTGGTTCCGTAAAGCTGAGGGCCGGGAGGACTGGAGAAAAATTGGAGAGGCGTAAGTCCAGCATTGGACGCAAACACGCTGACTGACTGATTTAACTGGCTGGTTTAGAGGTAACCATTAATAAAACGATGGCTTATGTTTATGAAATTTTGTAATTGTAATTTCTTTTACGAGATATTTGATACATTTGAATATATTTTGTACAATACATAGTCTACAATAAAATAAAAAGTTTAGAAATCTATATTTTACAAATCACTGTTAAAGTTTTATGCGTCGATGCCTAAGTACAATATTTATACATTTCCTATTTAATTAAGGTTAATCTATCTATCTATTTCTGTTTACATTCAACTTGAATTGATTTTACATAAAACTGTTCATAAGTTATATCATCTGTTTCATTTGAGCCGTATATTCCTTTACTTGGAATAACTTTAATTTCCTGACAACAAAATTTCTATAAAAACATTTACAGATATGTCAACATCTCAGCTCCAGTCAGAACTTAAATATAAAGCATTCGTGGCCTAGGGGGTTTCTGTCTTTCTTGTTTAGATTTGAGAAGTGCACTGTACATGTAACACAAAGGCTTAGTGAAGGAAAACCATCGTCGGGAAACCCACCACTTCGGTGGTGTTAGGTTTTTTTAACAAATAGCTAGGTGACAGCATTGGCCTCGCCATTCTTTATGTGTGCCTAAAAACAACGGCAGTGTTCGGGCAAAGTGCTCCGAGCCATTCTGTGCTAGAACGAGCAGAAATAACGTTTTGGCTAACTTCTGTGTACCTACCTCGGCCGGTTTGACCACAAGAACGGTTCGGAATCACCACTTTTGGCTTCACCTCTCCGAGGTGGAATGCGGAACCGGAGCAAGCTCTGTCAACTGTCACTTAAATGTCAGACATCAAATCGCCTGCAACTCTTTCATTTCGAGTTGAATCTCGTATCGATTGGAAAATACGTGATATTTTGATACTAATTAAGAAATACTGATGAAGGTTATACAAGGTCTGTGATTTTTCTGAATTTGCTCTCTTCAACAATTAAACAAACAGAATAATTTACCTATGAGTTTACTTTAATTGTTTGCCTTACAGGCCAAGGGGTTCCGCCATGCATTTTTATGTTATTGGATATAGATGGCTATCACAACTCTGCCTTATGTCGTTATATTAGTCCACCAAATTGCATCATGGTATAGGTTGCAAGCCAGTTAAACTGGACCGAAAACACTCAACTAATGCACTAAAATGTTTATCGAACCATGGCCTTAGGTGCGAAAAAAAAAGGACACGGAACACATGTCATGCATGTTTTCTTTGAAGCAGATAACAGTGAATTGTGCGCAAAATGCTGATGTGACTACTCGATTGTACCTAGTTGCTATGTGACTGACATTCAGATGACGAAGCCAGATAGCAAGAAGCTGCAAAGAAACGAACACATACTTCGAGAAAAAAATATCCAACCACACACTGCCTAAAACAGGTGTAAAGCCCCATTGTGTGGGTTGGGAAGTATGCTGCCGTAAATCTGGACGGATCTAGTTACAAGCAGTTCCTCAAGGAACTTTTGTTTACGCTAAAGAAAATGTAGGATTGAGAGAAAAACTTCCTGCATTGTGACATGCAAAATTCTCACTTATTTTCTCTCTCAGCTATGGAATAGCTGAATGAGAATAGAATGTCACTTAAAGTTCTTTATGTTAATGAAAAAGCAAATTGGGGTTAGCCATTTTTTTATCTGAATAAAATGTTTTCACTCATTAAAACATACAAAATTACAATCGAAGTTTTAAGATGAATGCATGTACCATCTGCCACATAAGTCTAGTAGCACCCTACGGTCGGGTTTGTTTTGCAAACGTGGCGTGCCCCTTCCCCCGCCGACCGGTCTTCAGGCGGGGTGTCCTACCGCAAGCCGCGCGTGCAGTGCGATCCCCTCCTGCTTCCCCTCTGCGCTATGCGAGCGCTTCATAGCAATCGCGATGGAACGTGCTACTAGACTTTTAAATGCGACCGTACTGCAAAATGATCACCGTAACCAGCTCGAGGCTACACGGCCGCGGGTGATCATCATAGTTCTACACACACTGGTACTGGTCAGGTGCGTGCTTGGGACTTGCGGCATGGGCCTGGTTCGTGCTGCGAGGGATCTGTCGTTTGGACAGTAAAGTAATCTAAGCTTCTCAATCTTTGTCCATTCTGCAGTTACAACAATTAACTTGTGCCAACATAAATGTTTTGGCAAGTGCTGTGAATAGTGTAATGCGCCGATTGTCCATTCAATAAAATCTCCAAATAAGTTGAGCACAGTGTGGTCACTTATTTGGATTTCACTTAGATATGAATTTGCATGCACACATACACATTGCAGGCGATTTTATTTTATAGATAATTTTAGTTAAATTTACCTAGTAATGAGAAAAGAGCGTAATTTACTTTTATGCTGCTTTTCGCCGCTCTTTTGTATGCATCTCCATACACCATGAAATGTATCTACACATGAGCAAGAAGTTTCACTTCAATCGCACATAGCCTTCCTGCACAAACATTGTATTTTTGTTACTGGAAAATAAACTAGCACACCTACTGTCAGATATTAGCCCAACACAACAAACAGGAAATACGTGCCATGCCAGTAGCCATTTAATAAAAGCTGATTGAGCCTTCAGCCGCGCAGTAAAATTTTATAAAAAATTGTATATTATCTTCATGCTCTTTCTTCATGTCTCCAACTATCAGTTTCTCGTATTTCGGTCGTTCGATACCATAATTCAATTGGGACAAATTTCCGTTTTCAGTTTCTATGTGGGGTGCGCAAACTTTGAGTTTACGCAATGACAAAAAAGAACCCAAGTCATAACTAACATACTGAAACCACTGAATAGGTTATGAACTCGAAGTGCCTTCCATTTTTTTCAATACCGTGCACTCGTCGCTGTCTGAAATGCAAACGGCATGCCAATAAACTTGCATCGTCACACATGCGCAAGTGCTCGCATAAGTCAGACCAAATTAACAGTATGGCGACATGTTTCAATCTACATATATCTTTAAACATTTTTTGTTGCAAAAAGCTTCAAGACAACGGAGTAACCAAGCCCAGAAGACGATCTTTCTACCCTTTTCCCAATTCACTGACTGAAACTAAGAACCAAAATGTGTCCCAATTGCATTTCAGTCTTAAGGTAAGCATCAGAAAATTTCGCCTCCCATACAAACGTAGTTTACTAATAATTTGAAAACCGCTGTTTCAACTTACTTGATATTTGGTATCTAATATTAGGCTATAAATATCGGTGTCTGCATGTCTTTGTTTTTTCGGTAAATGTATTGTGGGTCAAACCACAGAGAAAACAAAATTCGTATGAAGATTTTCCTTTTGCTTTCATTTCATTCAGTTTGGATTTTTCAAAAAAACAAAAGCGTGCAGACACAGATATTTGTTACCTGATATTAGATATTAAATATCAATTTAATTGGAATAGTGGTTTCCAACTGATTAATAAACTACGTTTGTATGGGGAGTATAGCTTACGGGCCGTTCTTAAGGTGGCCCAACCCGGCGGGACTAACTCATTCGCGGGCACTGTACAAAACCGTGCTGTTGCGCTCTGGGACCTTCTATGTTTCAAAGAAAAAGACAGGCTCCGTGATGAGGAAGATGCAAAATGTCCACAAAAAAGATAATTTGCATTGTGTATGATTTGGTAAGATTTACGAAAATTTTGATTTCAAAACGACTTATAGCGAAAAGTAAACCACGACCGCTGTAGTCAAAAATCTAACAAAAACCAAATAGATTATAAATCATGATTAAATAAGCTATGTCCGATGACAAATCTTTTTAAGATTTTCTTACTTTATCATTGCATAATAAACCACCAAAGTTATTGTTTAAAACGCGCGAAAAATTCAAACTTTCGGACCTTATAACTTATAAACCAAACACAATTTTACAATGCCAACGGTCAACAGACATCTAGTTCGATCAAATAAAGCTCTTTTGAGCAAAATTTGGGATCTCTGATAAGAAATATGGGCGTGATCTTGTTTCCCCATTTGTATGGGGAGTTGAGCGGGTTGGGCCACCTTAAACAACCAAATCGTGGCTTGACGGATCGAAACACTGAATTTGAATATCACCATATTGCACAGTGTCAGATATCGTTTTTCTATAGTTAGACATTCCCAAATTGATCTGTGGAAATATCTGCAGGTCTAAGAATGCAGCCGAACAATTCAGAATTGTATAGATAGAATTACCACGATACTCCCTTTGGCAATAGTAATTTTACATTTTATTTCTCTGAGATAATGTAGGATTTTTTTTTATTTTACATAAAGATAAGAGCCAATTAGATAAAACTTTTGTTACATTCTCGTTTTCAGCGTTTTCCAACCTGGGGTCTGCGATAAAATAAAAAGAAAAAATAAAATTATGAAGCAAAACTAAATCAGTAAACCCATGGAGGACATGTTAATTTTGTAGCTAAAATTCTGAATAATTTCCGAAAAGAAAAAGGGGGCAAAGCGGTAGAAAAATCCCAGAAAACATCAAGGTTTTTAAGGTGTCCAAAAATGAACATTTTTACAAATTTAACATTCTGAAAAATAAAACATTCCAAAGAATAATAAGAAACATATTTGAAAGTTTCGGTAAGCGTGTATGTATCGCTTCTTTTTAAGGTTGCGGTCTGATTTGAACCATCGTGACCAAAAGCACGCTCAAAACTGGTCTTATTCGCGCTTACAGCCCTCAAAATGGCGTCTCGTGAATGGTATGAAGTTAGCGCTGTGTCACGCAATGCCATACACAGTGCTCACCCTTTTGAGGTAGGGCACTGTGTGTGCAACTGTCAATGTCACGTTTCTAAAGAGTAGTCTGTCGTCTTTCCACTGTGTTTTTGCACAAAACTTAGTTGAAAATTTAAGTTCAACTTGAGCAATTGATCAGATTCAAATTTGAGGTGAACTTCTACAATTAACGTAATTTGTTCCATGTTTGTTGTCTTTTTTCCGCAAGCGTGTACACAAACGATCCGAATCGTTTGTAATTCTTACTGCTTTGAGCGTGCAATTTGATTCGGGACACTTATACACGCTTTTAGCAGTGAATTCGATTACAGTTCAAATCGGAACGCGCAGTAAGTCAACCGTAGAGTTGATAGGAACAGAAATTCACCTAATAAAGTGTGATTAATTTTATATTCTATTTTCACATAAAAACAGTCTTGATTGTCGTTTTCTTGTTATTAAAATAAGTCTTATACTTACAAATATGGCAGTAGCGTAATCACCTACATATACATACATAGCCGTCTACTTATGACTACACCAAACCGTAAGTCTTTCTTTGGTAGAGTCTGCTCCTTCGTCAATTCACTCTTTCGTTATCTACAATTAAATGTCTACGAATGGTCGCACAGAGAGGGGAGGTTCGGGCGACATTAGTCCGTCGGCACGGGCGTGCCAGGCGTGCGCGGCGTCGGCGTCGGCGGCAGCGAGGCGGCGACGGCCGAGGCGGGGTCGGCGGCGCGCAGCAACACGTGACGCAAGTCGAGCGCGCGCGCCGCCAGCTCGCGGGCCGCCTCCGCCGCGTCGGCCGCGGCCGCCGCGCACGGGTGGCGCTGCGCCGCGAGCCGCGTGCGCGCGACCGCCGTGGCGAGCGCGTCCGACAGCGCGTCCGAGCAGCGCAGCGCGCGCGCCCGCAGCGCCGCGTGGCGCGCGCCGCGGTGCACGGCGTCGCCGACGTGCACGAGCCGGTGCGCGCCGAGCACGACGAGCTTGCCGTGCGCGAGGAACGCCGCCGGCCCCTCGCCGAGCTCGAGCGCGCGCAGGAAGGCGTCGACGGCGGAGGCGAGGTGCGCGGCGGAGGCGGTCGTCTGCGCCGCGTAGAAGGCGGCGAGCCGGCGGTCGTCGGGGTCGGCGTCGCGGAGCAGCGCGTCGAAGGAGCTGCGCAGCTTGTCGGGCAGCGCGGCGCGGATCTCGGCGTGCTTGCGGTGGGCGGAGGCGCGTGACTCGAGGCGCACGTAGTCGTACTCGTCGGTCCAGCCGGCGGGGCTCGAGTCGCGGCGGAAGAGCAGCGAGGCGTTGCCGTGGATGAAGGAGGCGGCGCGGCGCACGTCCTCGGTGAGCGAGCGCGCGCACGCGACGAGCTGGTCGAGCGCGTCCTGCGAGCCGTCCTCGGGCTCGGCGTCGCGCTCGAGCCGCTCGGCCGCCCAGTCGCCCGCGTCCAGTGCGCTCGTCGCCTCGTGCGTCACGCGCTCCGCGTCCTTGAGCGCCTTCACCAGAGGCCGCAGCTTCAGGGCGATGCCTGCAATGCAATTCGTTTATTCTTGGTCAGTGTTGCAATAAAGACTCCCAGACTCAACCATAATTCCTTTAGTTCCAACCTTAGGTAACATTTAACGACTAGAATAAACTGCACGAAGACATAATAAGTGCAAGCAAAACATTAATAAAAATAAAAAAATATGATGATGAAACTTGATTAAAAAGTGAAATAAATTCATCAGCTTTTCAGGTTAAAACTTCTCAGTAGTAAAAAGTAAAAAGTAGTAAAAAATAAGAAACAACTAGAACCTTATGTACATTTTACTGTTTTTCAAAGCATTCCCCTGGAAATATATATTTTTTTTAAGTTTTATGCAATTTTCTGATTCACTGATTCGACAGTTTTTGAAACATTTATTCTACTCCAAATTAGGGGTACTAAACATCACCCATTTGAAAGCCTCAACTGACTGAAAGAATCGTTGACCTTCGTGGTCAACGATTTTACGTAGATAATTTTGAGAAAAGTGAAAGTTGGAGTTTACGGAACTTCTTAGTAACGTCAAACCCATACAATTTTGTGTGGTTTTACTTCTTCAAGCTGTCAAAATGAAACTCGGACTTGCAATTTGTATAAAAATGTGGAGTCAGAGTAAACGGCAACTTCAATGTATTTACAGCAATGGTGAGTAAGCTGTCAAATCAAAGTTGGACTTGCTAATGTTAGTTCGCTCAACGCCCACCGCTCTTCTGTTTCTCCGTACATTTGAAAACGCAGTCGATCGGTTTGGCGTGAACGCCAATTCATGTGACAAGTCAGCCTAGGGGCTCAGATTCAATCTACGTACCTACCTATCTACCTAACTATGTACCTATGATATACAGGTGAATTTTTCAAGTGGGCACTCAGGGCCAAATCCGAAACTACAAGAAATAGCTAAAAACACGACGAGGCCGATTTTGATAATACTGCATTATTAGATCTTTGAAAAAATCGATTTCCTAGCCGGGAATCGAACTCATTGATTTTGAGAAAAAAAAAAGCCCTGTATTATTGCACCAGTCAATAGTGTCACTTATAAGGAACCAATCCTATGAAGTAATGTTATACGGCAAACTAAAGGAAAGTGTTGAGTTTTAATAAACTGATTCAAATTTACAAGTGTTTGTGCATTACCTATACCTTCACTAATCAAATTGTAATTTTTTTTTTCTTTCTTTTATCATGGCCTTCAACCGAAAAGAGATATTATAATTTTGAAATAAGAACACAGTTTTGTGATCCCGAATGCAGGTGGATGCAACCCTCTAGTCTAGGTGGTTTGAGCTTTGCGTTGAATCGAATACTCGAAAATTTGAATCACTTTATTTTAATTTCACCTTTATCCTGCGCCTCCGCGGCGTTGGCGAGCGTGGCGTCCGCGAAGACGGCGAGGTCGTGCAGAGCGGCGCGCAGGCGCGCGCCCGCCACGCGCACGTCGGGCACGCGCGGCCGCAGCGCGCCGCGCCGCCGCCAGCCCGGCGTCACGTAGCCGAGCAGCCGCGACACCGCCGCGGACGCCTCCTCCTGCGGGGCGGCGCGAGGGCGCTTTCTTTAAAATGGCTCGATGATCCAAGAAATACAGTGGTATGTTAAGGGGTTGTGTGCGTCAATACAGATGGCGCCACAGTCGTTCGTAGCTATTTCTGCTATAACTCCTCAAACATAGGAAGTTACAAACTATGACTGTGCAGCACATTATTCGGTCATGGATTTAATGTCATTAAACAATTACAAAAATAAGCTAGAATCACATACCTAGATTGTTTTTTTTTGTTTGGTTTGTCGACGTAGACTTATTTCAAAACTAATTACAAAAAACAAAATACATTAAGATTATCGGAAACTATCTACAATTAAGGACAAACACAGCATGCTTCAAAAATTATCAAGCTTAGCAAACTTTTAAAAAAATACAATACAAGAACAAAAGACGAGAAACAGTTAACAGAAGATAACCTGCAGTTGTTAAAATATACAAACAAAACGTAATTGAAATATTATGAACCAAAATTAAACACTTTTTTGTAAATTACTATTTATTCATATTAATCACTTTTTTGTAAAAACTAAAGAAACAAATAAACTACACGAATATCAATATGAATATTAGTAGTTATGGTGCTGTCTCTATTATTTCTGTCTACAGAATTGGGCAGAAATAATATGAATATTAAGAAAATTAAAATTTCTGCATTACAATGCGATTCAAATAAGAATAGGATAGGATCACCGCCATTTTGAATGTCAAACTGCTAAAACTCTCACTTCACTTCACAAACTTCAGTATTTTTGCCGCATTGTTGCCGCATATTTTCCCTCGTGAATTCGAGTGAAGTTAGTCATGAGCCCCGTCCTATTCTTATTTGAATCTCATTGTACTTAATAGCACGCTTGGTAAACTTGTTTCAGTAAAATAGTTCTGAGGATGTGTGCAAAAAGTTGCCATTTACAATTACCAACTTTTTGCACTTTATCTCATAATGATCACACAAATGATAGAATTTTTTACAAAGTGTTGCATATGATAAAATACAGCACTTCGTAGTGTGCTCGCCAATAAAGATTTGGCTAGTAAAATCCTATTTTTGGGATGTTATAGCAGAAATAGCGACGAGCGACTGTGGTGCAATCTACATGGACGCACACACCCCCTTAAAGGTAAGGATATGGCCTTTCATACAAATCTGTCGCCAAATCGTTTCGGTATTTTGATAATCCGTCTTTTTTTACGTTTTTTTATGTAATTTACCACACAATTGGGCATTTTTGGGGCGCATTATTAGCCAGAGCCGATGCACACGCGCGTGACGACAGCGAGCGGCTGTCTGGCGACACAGTGGTGTCCCCGCGACGCATAGAACACCACTTTGGTTGCTCCATTTATTTTGTATGGAAGGACCATCCCGGAAAAAAGAGCGAGGAAAATAAGAACTTGAATTATGCCTTAGACGAATTAGGTTAGAAACATAATGAGCACTTTTGATCATTTCTTAGAAATTTCGGAAAAGTACAGTTGGAAATTATAATTGCTGGACAAATACACAATTCACAATTTTCTAGTGAGCTATAATAATGTTACCAGCGGTAATATGCACTCATCGTCCATGGACTTTATGGGAAATATGTATAACCTAGAAGCACTTAACTTAGAAGAGATAAGAGCGAAAAAGAAGCGTAAAAATTTTTTACAAAAAATTACTGACTTCAAAGAAGACGCATTAAAAAAATAATTGCCATTTTTGTAGTTACGATTATTGTTATTTTTTGGGATGGCGTCAGCCGGGCACGCGCTGCGCCAGTCAAAAGAACCTTGAAAAATAATCATCAAAATCGGTTCACCCAGGAGAAAGTTCTGAGGTAAAAAACATTTAAAAAAACATACAGACGAATTGAGAACCTTCTCCTTTTTTGAAGTCGGTTGATAACATACATACATTCAGGCCAAACACATCCCTCCTCTTGGCTTCGCCGTAACTGGGTAAAAAGGCTTCTTGTCAATCCTACGCATGAAATTGCCCAGATGGCTCACGTCAAATATTCCAAATACCCAGGTACACCGAGCATGCCACTTTAAGGTGGCGACTGACAGAGAATATTCGCTCGCTGCGAGCACGTTACAAGTCGAATATTCGGCCTGTCAGTACAGCGAGCCGAGCAGCTCGCCGGCGAGCGGCGAGCAGCCGAGCGCGCTCCACCTCGGTGTCGGTTTTTTGGCGAATCCCTTTGAATGTTACACCGCGCAGTCAGTCGCTAGTGCGAGCACCTGTGGCGAGCACCGCCAGGAGCACACGCGCGTTTCCTCGTTCGTATCGCGGAGTTTGATAAAATGCAGTGGACTCAAGAAAAAACACTTTTATTCATCGATAAATATCGTAGTTATCCCCAACTCTGGGACCCTACCCATCACGACCATTTTAATAAATTGAAGAAAAGTGACGCATGGGTTGAAATAGCTGACGAAATCAACGAAAACGTGGAAGAATGCAAGAGAAAGATGACCAGCCTACTTGCATCTTTGCGAAGAGAAAAAATTAAAGGAAAGAAGACTATGGGAACGGGAAAAGGTAAAGCCGTTTTTATTTAATTAATTAATTTTATTTATTTTAAACTTGTATCAATTCGTGATAACACCTGATTGCATTCAGTACTATAAGGGCGTAAGTGAAACCACATTTTAATAATTTTTTAAATAAATAAATTTGAAATTTTAAAAAGATGAAAGATCTATTGAGACCAGCTATATATGACGTATAACGATAAATATCGGGCGCTTCAATTTTTGTTCAAACTTTTTTAATGCATTTTTATGCATACTTGCCTAACTTGAGAAAACGAAGCATCAGATAATTACAGTTATATCTTTGAATTACGTCTAAACCATCAATACATACATAACATACATACCATCACGCCGGTTCCCCGCAGGGGTAGGCAGAGATGATAGAGCGCCATACGGTACGATCACAGCATACTTCTCTTGCTTCCTCTACAGACATACATCTTTTCATACATGCTCTACGATTCCGGGTGCTACGTACCTGACCTTTACGTAATATTACATCGATTTGGTTATGGTACGTTCTCCTAGGCCGCCCGGGCACGACACTTCCACTCGCTTCTCCTTTGTAAACCATCAATCTACATAATATTTACTTTTTTGATTGTCGAAATTGGTTGTAGTTATTTTGAAATTTTATTAAATGTTGTTTTACTTACGCCCTTATAGAACTGAATGCAATCGGCTCATATTAGGGCCTTAAGAGGATTATGATGCAATCAAGTTCAATACAACGGCGCGTGCCTGTTTTCTCAATCAAATTAAGAAATATTGTCCTGAAATTTTGCACATTAAATAAATCAACCAAGGGCTTTTGATACATTTACTTACTTCCGAGATATACGCTTCTAAAAATTTGTATACAAATACAAAAACGCGTATATCATGGATACAAGTTTAGTTATAAAAAAAACTAAAACGGACAGACGTAGCTCTCGGTTGATTTATTTAATGTGCGAAATTGACTGAGGAAACAGGCACGCGCCGTTGTATGGAACTTGTTTGCCTCATAATCCTCTAAGATGGGTCCGTAAGCATCAGAAAATTACGCTCTTCATACAAACGGAGTTTAAAAATCATTTAAAAAAAACCAAAAACTAATTTTAGGAAACAAATATCTATGTGTGCACGTTTTTGTTTTTTCGAAAAATGTATCCTATGTCAAACCACAAAGAACAGAAAATTAGTATGAGGAGTTTCTTTTGCTTGTCATTTAACTTGGTTTAGATTTATCAACAAAACAAAAACGTGCAGACATAGATATTTGTTGATTGATATTAGATGCCAAATATCAAGTAAATTGGAAAAGTGGTTTTCAATTGATTAATACGATTTACGTTTGTATGGGGAACATAGCTTACGGGCGTTCTTTAGGCGCCAGTTGCGGGATGAATTGTCAGTAAAATATAAAAGCAAACTGCGGTAATTGCCGTACTCAAAATAGTGATGTAAACAAGTGCAAAAGTTTAAAATTATAAGTACATTTTTTGTAAAATTGTTTAAGGTGCTGACGAAGTATATACAAGCACGTGGTTCGCGTACAAATCTCTGCAATTCGTACTAGATCGAAATGATCCACGGATGACAGATGACACCGTAAGTTTATTTTATGTATATCTTTCTTGCCAGCTCAGTGCCCCCTCCTGCACACAGTATGCGGCAATTTCATTACGTATTTCTTGCAAAGATCTGGTAGTTCGTCGTGGTCTATTTGGCAGGGGTAACATACCCGTGTTAGTTTCAGTGTCGTTTCTCCAATTTCCGGGTGTCACATTTCCTTCTATTTCCTTATCAAAAGTTCCTATTGGTGTGTAGGTGTCACAGGACTTTTCATTTCTTCTTAGAAAATTATGGAGGTGTACTATTGCCATAATTATCAACGAAGCTTTTTCCGGTTCCAACAACATCGGTTTTCTTAATACTCGGAAGACTGCTGATAATATGCCGAATACGTTTTCCACAATTCTTCTGGCTCTGCAAAGTCTGTAATTAAATGTTCTCTCCTTAGATCCTTTAGCGTGATATCCAGAATAGACTTTCATCATATTTTCTGATAGAGCAAAAGCTTCGTCACCCACAAAGTAATATGGAATGTTTTGAGTCCGCATCGGCAATGGAGTTGGTTCCGGAAAATTTAATGATTTGTTTTCAATTCGCTGATATAATTCACAGTTCTTAAACACTCCCCCATCCGAAATTCTACCTTGACAGCCTACATTTACGTATATAAAATTATAGTTTGCATCAACAATAGCAAATAGTACAATGCTAAAGAAATGTTTATAGTTATAATAATCACTGCCACTGTTTATCGGTGATTGTATCATTACATGCTTGCCATCCGCAGCACCCACACAATGAGGAAAATTCCACAAAGATTCATACTGTTGCGCTAAATTCAGCCACTCGTTTTGAGTTGTTGGGACCTGTAACAAACAAAACATTTTATTTTTCAGCTGCGCGATGAATATGCCTCGGGTATAACACAAAGTGCCGAGCAAAATAGGGAACCTACACCAAATCCGCCACTCAATGATCAACGATGTACTCAAAAAAGAAAACGTGGCTGTAATTCGGACGAAATAATGACTTCGGCGTTTGACATTTTGAAGAAATCAGCTGAACGAAAGCAAATGGAAACACTGTCGAAAGATAAAATGGACGAGTGTGACTCTTTTGCATCTTTCATCGCAAATAAATTGAGATCATATTCGCGGCAGACCAGGACCAACGTGCAGCAGAATATATCTAACATTGTCTTCAGTGCCGATCGAGGCGAATATGAATACAATATATATTCTAATAACTGTCAACAGCCTACATCCTCATTCCGCTCAAATAATATGTCTACACTTTCTCATCAAGCTTACGGTAGTCAACCAACTAACCGTTCCCGTTCCCACTATGTTTCTGTGACATCACCTTCAACGTCCTATGTCGATATAACTTCGCCGTCACCCCAGGAAAATAACCGAACCAATTCTTATCCTACTTCACCGGTAACGCCCCACGCTGAAGTCACTTCGCCAGCACCTCAAGGAAACGACCAGGAATCCTCCTCAGTACAAGTATATAGCCAAGAATTTCTGGAAGAGTATGCTGATTTAATTGATTAGAATAATAAATAACTCTGTTTTAAAAATTACTTACTTATAAAAAAAAAAATCTTACCTTTATGTGGTCTTTTAATACTTCAACAATCGCTTCACTGACTTCTTTAACGATGAATCCAATCCGTTGTCTGGAGATTTTAAAAAGATACTGCAAGCTTGTAAATGAATCACCAGAAGCATAAAAACGCAATGTTAAAGATAATCTTTCTGTCACTGTTATAGCTTTTCTCCAATTAGTGTTTTTTTTGCACACTAAAGGTCCAATTAAATTGATTAGGCATTCGAAGTCAGTCGAAGACATTCTCACAAAGTTCTTGTATTGACCGCTGATTTCTTGATTTTTCAAAATATTCATCAAGGTCAAACCGCCAGCTTTATTTCTCATTTGGAGCAAATTTGTCGTCCAAATGCGCTTTCTTCTCTTCTTTAAATAGCAATATCGAACTAAAAGGAACGCAGCACACACTAACTCTTCGTCCGCCATTTCGGATACAAGTGGCTGGAGGTGGAGCACCGTGTAACAAATATTCGCGACGAATATTCAGGTGGCTCGAGCATTTGCTCACAACGAGCAAATGCTCGATGTGAATATTCGCATCGAGCAAATGCTCCAGTCAGTCGCCACCTTTAGACTAGGGCCATTAGTTGCGCAAGCGGCCGACGTGCCGACCAACCTGGAGCCTCTCGAGCGCGTCGAGCGCGGCGTCGCAGGGCAGCGGCAGCGCGCGCGAGCGCGGCACGTCGTACGCGGCGGCGGCGGGCGCGGCGGAGGATGCGGAGGCGGCGGACGCTGCGGAGGCGGTGGAGGCGGAGGACGCGGCCGAGAGCAGGCTGCCGGTGCCGCTGGAGACGGAGTCGGCGCTGGCGGGGCGCGGCGCGCGCGGCGCGTCGTACCAGTCGCCGGTGGGTGCGGGCACGGGCGGGCCCCGCGACACCGGCTGCGGCGCGCGCGGCACGTCGTAGTGGGCGCACTCCTCTATCTGCACGCACACAGAGACATTATCACAAGACGTCCTGGACAAGGATGGCACACCACATATACTTTCACACCGCATTACAGATGAAGTTAGGTGACATGGCGGCACGTTCCCTTTTTTAACAATGCTACGTTTAACTCGGTGTCGACAATATTATTTACTGAATAGTGGCACCAACAACACAATACGAGTGCAGCAGACTCGCAGTTTTACAAGGGGAAATTAAAGTTTAAAACTATAGGGAATAAGCAAATGTGTTAACACATTAGCGGTCTTCTAACCTCATCTTTCCCAGCAACGATAAGACTGAAATGTAGTTTAAGCGGTTCCTATATGCCATTCATACCTTTCAAGAATTTGAACTTTGTCGCTCTATGAGTGGTATGATGTGGGTTTAGTGGGGTTTCGAATCCGTTTTAAAACCTTCATCGAATGGGCGGTTGTTATAATATACCCGCTAAGAAACATACATTTAAAAAAATTGAATAAGTACATACCTTGGGGCAATAGACGGGCGGGTAGATGGGCGTCGGTTGGCTTAAGACAGGCGCCGGCGCGGGGGAGGCACGCGCCCGTCGCGCCCGCGAGCCGCCGCTCGCCTCCCACACGCCCGCCACGATCCGCAGCCTGTTGCCTGGACATATGCCCTGAAACAACGACACATACTTATTACAAACAATGCCCAACGTGAGTGTGATTCCAGGGCTGAATTGCTAATTCGTCCGGAGACTTAGTGACGTGGTGACAAGAGTGGAGGGTTAGCTGTCGGCCCCGCAAGGAGCACAGCCACCAGCCTTCGCTGCCACCGGTGTTCTGCTCGAGCACGGTGAGCAGGTCGCCGCGACGGAACGCCAGCTCGTCCGGACACTCAGTGGCGTTGTGACAAGAGTGGAGGGTTACCTGTCGGCCCCGCAAGGAGCACAGCCACCAGCCTTCGCTGCCGCCGGTGTTCTGCTCGAACACGGTGAGCAGTTCGCCGCGAAGGAACGCCAGCTCGTCCGGACACTCAGTGACGTTGTGACAAGAGTGGAGGGTTACCTGTCGGCCCCGCAAGGAGCACAGCCACCAGCCTTCGCTGCCACCGGTGTTCTGCTTGAGCACGGTGAGCAGGTCGCCGCGACGGAACGCCAGCTCGTCCGGAGACTCAGTGGCGTTGTGACAAGAGTGGAGGGCTACCTGTCGGCCCCGCAAGGAGCACAGCCACCAGCCTTCGCTGCCACCGGTGTTCTGCTCGAGCACGGTGAGCAGGTCGCCGCGACGGAACGCCAGCTCGTCCGGAGACTCGGCGATATTGTCGTACAGAGCGCGCGCCATACACTGAAACAATAACCAAACAAAATTATCGCAAATGCTGTTACTCTGTTAAATATGTATTGTAATATACTGTAGGTACATATAGGCGTATTCCGACATCGATGATTTTGCCTGAGGACTCCACTATAATTTTACCGATACCAAAATACAAAAATACTAATTTAAATGGTTACATTTTAACGGATTAAACTAGGTCGCGTAGTATCCTTTGTTTAGCTGACATTAATTGATTTATTTTAATTAGTTGATTTTAGAAGTTACCAAAGGCGATATGATAAATGTTTTTTATTATTATTTAGATGTGCTTTGTAATTTGTTAACGTATAGTCATACATGCAAACGTTTGTGCTTATATGAATATTATTTGTGCTTTGTGCGTTTATGCTGTTACCTAAACCGTAAGACCGGGTCCTCATTTAAGAGATGCCCGACGATGCCCATGGGCTTTCGAGCTTACACGGGGGCTTCTAAAATAATGCCGGCCGTCTAGGTGCTTCTTCACACCACGTTTGTAGGACCTCAGGTTGATAATTTCAGCTTATTTTCGTTTTTATAAGATTTAAATTGTTATTTTAAGAAATGAGTCATTGTTAATATAACTAATTGAAAAAAAAAAGTTCACGGTTGTTCTGATAAACTTAAATGTCGAAAATTCCCTAATTAATCTGCACCTGTTCGAAACTCTACATAAAATATGTATTTGGTAGGGGAAAAGTTTCTGAAAGCTATCCTTGACAATTAGGGTAGATTAATTATTCAGAACCCCCGACGAATCCTATTCCACGGACAACAGACGAATTCCATCGCACAAAGTTTGTGAAGTTGTGTCAGCTGACAGTGTTTGAGTTCTAATATTAACGCAAAATGCCAAATGTGCACGAAGCTGTTGATTCTACACGATCGTATTGAAACTAATAGCTACAGTTGCCAAGGTTTGCCCTGGAAATAATTTGAACTTGCGCGAAACGCTTCGACCAGCACATTCACTCTAGGAAACGAAAAGGAAGTTGTTCTAGTGTTCGCTGCTGTCAAACATTATGAATAAAAAACAGGCATTCTTTTCTACATACAGTTTGACAGCTGCGAACACGAAAACTTCTCGTTTTCGCGATCATGAGTAGACCCCCGATAATTACTGTTCGATAGATACTGTAGCGCATAGGCATGCCTCCGCCGCGCCCCGTCTCGTTGGCTGCAAATAGCGGGGAACAGAGATGAACACTAAACCGGATAGGTATGAGTCAGGTTCGAAGTGTTCTGTCTGGCCGGATCTCGCATGCCAGACCGCGAAATATCGCTAGACCTTATTAGAGAATGTGACTCACTAACTGTATAGCCATCGCACCAGTAGGTCAAATTACTGTGGCCATTGACATCGCTAAATTAAAATCGTTGGTGTTGCTTTAAGTTAGCCCCACTGTAGGTGACATAGGTATCTTGCTGTGTGTGTAGATATTTCTTCGATAATATACCGTGCTAAAGGGTGACGGCGAGCTATCGCGAAAAAATGCTAGGTAGATACTGCAATAATATTATTTAATTTTATTTGAGTGCAAAATTTTCATGGCGCGATTTTATACAATCATAAATCCAATAGCGAACTCTTGACGAAGAATGAGCAGAAATTTATATCGATGGCAGAAATTGTGCGAGCGAACTCTACCCTAGATTCGCCTACATCCGCTGTGGGCTATTTATTCATGTAGCGCGCGGCGAGGCTAGTTCCGAGCACACTTCCAATTGTTACAGAGGCGGGAACGTACGCGCGTGTTTGCACACCATGTAATCAGCGTCACAGGACTGTTGCTCCCCAAGCAAGCTGTTAAAAATCAATGAGGCTGGCCGTGGGGCGAGATCAATGGAGGCGGGCGGGGGGGTGACACGCGGGAGGGGGCAGAAGGGGGTCGGTTGTATACGAAGGCGGTGGGCGACCTCCAAAGGTCGCGTAGTAGGTAGTACGTTCGTCTCCCGACCCACCCGCTCCCGTCGGAGCGGCGCGCGTGCGCAGTGCCGACAGCGCTTCCTCGTCCCGCGTGCCCGCTCCCCCCCGCAGCCGGCAAGACGCGAGTCACGTGGCGGCTGGAAAATATCTTATTTCTCGCATGTAAAAAGTATGCTTCGTTGAAGCCCTACTATCCGTCCTTATTTTTTCCTGACGAAATAATACATATCTACAATAACCATTACTATAATACTAACCAGCCAGAGATTGTGCACTCCACCCTTAGAAAACGCAGTAGGTGTACACCGGCCGAGGGGTTAGTCACTAGAGCAAAAGGTGTACACCGAGATTACCAGTAGGCAGTATTACCATGATTCAGATTCGCAAGGACCACCAAAGATTTCTAGAGATTTCCATGATTCTCAAAGGACTAACAAAGATCCTGGAGATTTCCTTAATTCTTAAAGGACTAAAAAAGATTCCCAAGGGATGACCAAGGATTTCTAGGATTACCAAAAATTACGCCCACTCTGAATACGACTGAATATGAGTACTGTACAAATTTAGCCTTAGGCCCAAATATCGACGATAGATGCAGATGAAGCTAAAATGCGCTGTGATATCTATGCACCATGTCAAAATAACATTGGAACTGGGTGTACCTAATATAAGTTACAAAACAAAATCTACAAATACTTCCTGCGCGACTTTAAAATGGTTGTTACCTGCAGCGCGGGAGCTTTTCCGAATTACTTTTTACGACAAGGGCACGTCAGGGCCGTTGAGCGGCTCGTAGCCTAGTGGCGCGGACCTGGCCTAGCGTACCAGACGTCTGGGTTCAATTCCGACATGCACCACTTTATTTCTCTTTCTGAGTTCGAAAATTGCATTTCGTCACGAATGCGAGCTGCTCCATGGTTCGGAATCCATGTAAAACTGTAGGTCCCCTTCCCCTGCTAGGTGGTAGGGTTTAAGCCCGCCCGGGTTGGTACCATCGGATTGGATGAAAAGATGGTCGAAGCGGCAATAAAAAAATATCCGTGTTTTCCATCCAGTTCAATGTAGTCGTGCTCATTAAGGTGGCCCAACCCGCTCAACTCCCCATACAAACGGGGAAAGAAGATCACGCCCATATTTTTTATCAGAGGTCCCAAATTTTGCTCAAAAGAGCTTTATTTAATCGAACTAGATGTCTGATAATCGTTGGCATTGCAAAATTGTGTTTGGTTTCTAAGGTATAAGATCCGAAAGTCCGATTTTTTGCGCGTTTCATATAATAACTTTGGTGGTTTATTACGCAATGATAAAGTAAGAAAATCTTAAAAAGATTAGTCATCAGACATAGCTTATATAAGAAGATCTATTTGGTTTTTGTTAGATTTTTGACTACAGCGGTCGTGGTTTACTTTTAGCTATAAGTCGTTTTGAAATCAAAATTTTCGTAAATCTTACAAAATCATACACTGTGCACATTGTCTTTTTTGTGGACATGTTGCATCTTCCTCATCACGGAGCCTGTCTTTTTCTTTGAAACAAGGGGTCCATTCAGGGCAAGAGTGAGTTCGAATACGTCACTAAATATCAACTCACTTTTTTAATAGTTAATGTTTCCACACTGCTTGAACATCATTACAGTTAGGTAAAAATCTGGTCTGTCCCGTAAATATATTATTATTTAAATAACGGTTCCGTTATTTAAATAATAATATCTTTCCCATCTATTTTTAGGTTAACTCACTCCCGAACTCAAACTCACTCTTACCTGAATGGGCCTCCAGAGAAGGTCCCAGAGCGCAACAGCACGGTTTTGTACAGTGCGTGCGAATGAGTTAATCCCGCCGGGTTGGGCCGCCTTAAGGGAAGGTCCTGGTATGGCACTAAATTCCTTCGAGAATGTGGTGTATTGGCCTGATATCATAACGGTAGCTGTGTGGTATTAGCCATCCATGTCAGGTTTCATAAAAAAAGCTAGAAACAGTGGAGACATAAATATTCACTCAAATTGCTGCACGCAGAACCCCCGGCACAGCATGCGGGAAGGTAATACAACTTCCCACGCATGTACCTACGACTTATTCAAATAAGCGTCAACCAAATCAAATATGCCTCGATTTCCCAGAAACATGATCCTGGTTTAGGTGCAATTAAAGTACGCTTGCTGCATTAGAGGCACCCAAGCAATATTTTAATTCCTGCCGCTTTATTTGCTAGGGAAGTTTGGAGCGAGGTCGACGACATTTTAATTAAATTAACAGGCCCGTCCGAGTCAACAGGAGGGATTTTGGTCACGCACATGAAGCCGTGAGATCCGTAAACATCCTTTCCGGGTTTAACGGGGAGGGTGCAATACAACCTTTTAGCCAGCCAGAACGGTAGGACAAGGGGGGACTAATTTATTTAAGGGTCCGACGGCTGCGAGCCGAGCAAGACAGAGGCGGGAAAGTTCAATTGTTAAAGTAATTAAGAGTAAGAGGCAGCACGCGGCATCCTCAACGCTCCGGATTGCTAATTATTGAACCGTGCTGACCGTTGTAACTACTTCGTTACTTCTTCTTCTCTATAGAGAGGATCAAACTCTCTCTGTGGCAACTGGTCTCATCTGAGGTTCATTCTGCCAGTGTCAGTCTCGACATATGCTCATTGTCGTTTTTAGGGTTCCGTACCCAAAGGGTGAAAACGGAACCCTATTACTAAGCCTCCGCTGTCCGTCCGTCCGTCAGTCTGTCACAGGGCTGTATCTCATGAAACGTAATAGGTAGGCAGCTGAAATTTTCACAGATTGTGTATTTATTTTGCCGCTATAACAACAAATAGGTAAAATAAAAAAAATATAAAAATTAAAGGAAAATTGTGTTAAATCTTGTACGATGGTACGGAACCCTTCGTGTGCGAGTCCGACTCGCACTTGGCCGGTTTTTTCATGCATATTTAGCCCCGGTTTCACGAAGAGACGGCCGAGTCAATCAATGTTCAAACACGTCACTTTTAGTGATCCGCATAGAGTTCCTTCCATACTGTCCACACAAAGTGACGTGTTTGATTATACGTTGACTTTGATTTTGATTTTTTTTCCTTTCGTGTACTCAGCCCTTAGTCTCAGGTAAAGCTAGTTTTAGGCATTGAGGTGAAGAATGTTTTAGGTAATCTCAAATTTCATTCAAATGCTTCATTAGTGAAATATATTTAAATATAGTTATTTATTTTTATTCTTTCAAAGTTTAATTCTATTCCGTTACATTTGCCAGCCTAGTAGCCATGGAGTCACCTCCATGCTAGTAGCTAAATTCAGTTAAAAAATGTCAAAGACATGTCAAAACATTAATATTCGATCGCCAACCGCCATACACGGTCCAATTGGCTGGATCAAGCCAAAATAATTGAAATTCGATTGAGCCATCAAGTATAACTGTCATGCCAATCCATGCCAACACACGGTCAATTATACTTGTGAATCCACTTGCACTGTGCCGAATGGTGTATGCCCGCCTTTGGTTCAAGGAAAACTGAAGGGATATAAAGCCCTATTATGACTTCAGTGTTTATTGCAGATAGATTATAAACTCCGCCTTAGTATTATTCGAACCGAGTGCGACGATTTGAAAATTCAGAACCGTTTTAATCAAGCGACTGGAAAGTTAACACTTAAAATCTCCAAGACGACTATCACACTTCTCCCATGAATCACCCAGTCTATCACCATATTCTGTTCTATAAATTATATCGTATGTGTTAGATGGCAGTGCGTGGGATCACCAAATTGCTACCGAGACTGCGGCGCGGCTCGTTCGTCTGTGTACACGTATCACATTCATATTTACCCACAAGTGTCGGGTGTCCGCGCGGACGTCCCTTTTGACGGATAGTTCGATAGGAAAGTGGAGCCCATCTTTTTGTAGATACATTATGCAAACGAGCTCGAGTTATTGACGTGGGAGTCGTGAGAACGGGCAGTCAAGTTCCCAATTAGATAAAGAACATTGTTACGGTATTCTTTTTTATGGAACTGAACATGGTTGACTTGCGCCACACGTACATGGGAACTAGGTGCCATGCCAGGTCCTCCTAATATTGCACGGCATAATTAGCATTGAATGGAAAACAAGACCATTTTTTATCGCCGCTTCTACCATCGTACATTCAATGCGATGGTACCGACCCGGGCGAGATCAACCCTGAGACTTAATAAGTAAGGAAGAAAGGAAGGGACCTACAGCTATACATGGAATATCTCTTGAAGCCTAGTGGTGCGGGGACTTGCCTAGCATACCAGAGGCCTGGGTTCAAATCTGAGTTTTTTCACGTAACATACATACTTTCCTGGCGAAAGCATGTTTCTAATATAGGTATTGTTTTAATAAGTCGATTGCCTTTTTATGTTCATGAAAATAGCACTACTTATGTTAGCCTTTTTTAAAGCGATTAATATAATAACGGTAACTAATTGTATTTCCAATATAATATAACTTCATTAATTAGAACATACATTTACAGGTTTTGTTAAGATCAGTTGATTTTACTTGCACCACCATACTAACTCCATAATGAAACATCTTACGACTAATAAATAAAGTTTTACAAGACAAATAAAACGTCATGAGTGCATCAACACGACCGCGCCGTAAAACTAGCGTAAACGCCGTAACGACCGCAGACGAGTGAGTCGCAGCTAAACGTTCATTCATTAGTGATAGATGCCGTCCCCCGAATGAGCTACCTCCCGGGTTTATTGTCTCATTAGCATGCTCCAGATGAACTCCAAACAATTAGGTCGAGTTGTCCTTGTGTACTAGCTCTTGGACCATTCAGTTGTCTGTGCCTAGACACAGAAGAATCAGTCATCTACTGCGGGATAAATGTCCTGAGTCCTGTGACCATTCAGTCATCTATGCAGAGGTATAGAAGAATAAGCATCCACTGCGGGATAAACAACATTTCTTCAACGGTTCATTGTCCCTAGGCCATGGAGGTGAAGAAATTACAGGGGAACGGATGGAACTAAAAAAGTTTCCACACGGGGTGACAGCTGCATTCGGCTCTCGTTGAATACATCATTACGCGTGAAATACCATGCTCTGGAATCTTTTCGTCAAGAAAATCGCTTTGAAAACCGCTATAAAAGCTGTTTTCTAAACTCAGGATTCCTGATTTCTGATTACGGAATTCCAGGAATAGGACTGCAGTTCTCTCGGCACAGCCAACAAAACGGTTTTATCATTAAAAATATAAAATAAAAACATTGCAGACAACTCAGTATTCAGCCCTACTATTCAGCGCAGAAAAGTATTCAAGGTCAGGAGAAAACTGCACCGTGTAATTTCAAACCGGTGAACGTGACTGGCACACGGTATGCCTGTTACAAAAACTGTCCGTCTGTCGGTTTAAAACTTGAAAACCACTCTCCCGATTTTGATGCGGTTGGATAACTAGATTATTTATATTAATGTTTGGCTACTGACCATCACGCTAAATTACCTCAGGGGTGAGCAGTGGAGTTAAGAGAAGTCGAGAAATTCAGAATGTTTTTTGGCGTACTTCAAAGAGGGCATCCTCTATCCACAAATTAAGAGTGACAGGTTTTGAAGATGGTTATGACCTTAAGTTGTGCCACATAGTAGAAAAGGTGACCTCAAACGACGCATATATACAAGTACCATTACTTTGTCCCTTCCAATAGGTGATCGATGAATTATATGCAAAAAATACGAGGAGAAAAAAACAGACAGGTCGCTCGATCGCAACACTCATAAAATCCATACTATCCATACTAATATTATAAATGCGAAAGTAACTAACAAAGTTAGGCGTGAAGGTTTTCACGCCTAAACCGCTGAACCAATTTTTATGAAATTTGGTATATATAGTTCCTGGCCCTTGGGAAAGGAGATAGGAGGAAATTCTGTATAGGGAACATAAAATTTTAGGTTCAGTCTGAAACGACATTGACCCGAGCGGAGACGGGTCAATACTACGGTCTCCAAAACAATTACCTCAAGGAGGTTGATGGTTTCGAATTTACTCATAAAAAACTGGCAAAGTGCGAGTCGGACGAAGGGTTCCGTACCATAGTGCAAGATTTAACACAAAATAGCTACGTTTTTTGTATGGGCCCCCCTTTAATATGTATTAGTTTTGTATGTTACCTATTTGTTTTTATAGCGTCAAAATAAATACACACTCTACTGCTACTCTACATATCAGCTGCCCACCTATTACGGTTGATAAGATACAGCCCTGTGACAGACGGACGGATGGAAGGACAGCGGAGGCTTAGTAATAGGGTTTCGTTTTCACCCTTCGGGTACGGAACCCTAAAAAGCGAGCATGCGGATACTTACAAAATAGAGATATATATTCGGTGCATTATCCGAGAAAACTCCGGGGAGGCGGAGTGGCGGCTAGACAGAGCCTGTAATTCCTCTCAAGGGGCGGCAGCGTGCATTAAGAGTACTTTCGGCCCTCCACATTCTTCCCCTAGTGGGGAAAATACTCTTCATGTAACAGTAGAGTACGGTAGAGTTTCTCCAGAAGACTGTGCCGTTCTCATTTTCTCTTTCGTAGCTTCACAGTGGACGCAGATACACGTCATGATATCGTGTGATAACATTACCAGATACTACTTTCTGGTGATTCAGGCATGAATACTTAGGGCCGAGTGCACGAAAGGACAAAAAATCAAAATCAACGTCAAAGTATGATCAAACACGTCACTTTGTGTGGACAGTATGGAAGGAACTCTATGCGGATCACTAAAAGTGACGTGTTTGAACATTGATTAACTCAGCCGTCTCTTCGTGCAACCGGGTTTTAGTGTTCACAAGTTTAGTGGTTGATAATCTCATTTGATTTCACATGGTCTTGGTATATTCATACATAATTGTAAAGATTATTTTATCTTCTCTGAAAATAAATTCGCATATTGAAGTAGTAACACATGCAGCTCTGAAATAATACTGTATCACATAGGCATGTATATTATTTAGTTGCTACCCACTACAAAACCAGATTGCATACAATTTTATGAGCTCACCTCATCGTTTACGACGAGCGGTTAGTTCCTACACTTCGATGCAATTTATGATTATTACTTAGGCAACCATAAATAAAATGTAATTTTGTCTACTAAATGGACCCATTCAAAGTTTTGTAAAATATTCAAATGTGTAAAACTTTCATAAAGAATTGCTAAGTGAACGTCGCCTTCGGAAAATGCTTTTGGTAGAAAGACGCATCACTATTGAGCACAGCATATTTTTTTAATGTTTTGCCATAAAGGAGGAGATATTTAGCACACATTTGGTTGAAATATAACCACTTCTAAATTCACTAGAATAAGGTAAGTAATAATATACGATTATGTTTCGAATGATATTTTAAATTAAATTACTTTATTCACTGATTAAGCAAAATCAGAACATGTACACATTTTAAACAGAACAGTAATAGGTTTTAATTAATGCTGTAGGTGTTCATTTAAGAATGGTATTGCTTCATACTATGGCGTGCAGTTCTGTTTGGTCCCAGTCTCTCAAAATAAGTTTCCCTGTGCTATGGGAGATAGGTCACTTCATTTTATTCATGCCTTTTGGAACACCTGCTCAATAAGGTAATTTCATTTGTATGTATTTAGAATGAATTTTTTTATAAATTACAAAAAAATTGAGATTTTTTTATTTACTATGAGAACTTCCATAACCACAACAAGGCACTTGTTTCAAGATTCTAGGTAAATCGTAAGTATACTATAGGTTCTGATGTGTCGTTTTTAGATGTCCGTCCGTCCGTCCGTCCGTCTATCACAGGCCTTCATCTCATCAACCGTAATAGGTAGGCAGCTGAAATTTTTACAGAGTGTGTATTTATTTTGATAACCAAAAATAAAATAAAAAACATACAAAAAACGTAGCTTTTTTGTGTTACATTTTGTACGATGGTACGGAACCCTTCGTGTGCGAGTCCGACGCGCACTTGGCCGGTTTTTTTACCACACGGGCACCTCAAAAACGCGTTGAAGAATGCTCGAAGTCCGCACCACAATCTCTGCAGATGCAAGTCGACGGGAACAATTTTACATCTCTCATCACGTCCGCATCGTCGCGTCGGCGACTCTCTTACGAGATAAATTATCATTGCGACGACGTCGATTATTAATAAAGCTGTCAGCTATGATATCACCAAGTATATTCAGGTGCAGAGAGCGAATGACGAGATCGAACGGCAGCAAAAGGAATACAAAAATATATTGTACATTGCCCCAAATGACATTGACGGCTAAGCTAAGATCCAAATAAGCTGGAACTTGGGAAAGGACATAGGCTACCTTTTGAGGCGAAAATTAAACTCGAAGGGGATGAGAATTTGTATGGGGAACTCATAAAACATAAAATGTTAGGTTCAGCCCGACATCAGTTCAACACCCTCTTAAACGTAGAATCGAACAATCACTTCCCTTTGCATGATAAGTATTGACTAGACTAGACTTCATGCGTACTCAAGTAAAAACCGAAGTCCCCGTTATAATATCAGTTGCATTTTTCTGGACATCCACCGTCTGAGCTCCTCCAGGGGCGAGACTAGAGGCTCCATCCTTCACGCCTGTCTGACTACACTCAACTCGACCGGCGTGCTACTGCCCCGACTGCCACTGCCGCCGCAGCCGCCGCCGCCACGGCATGCGGCATCAGAACTCGTGTTTAGATCCTTACCACGACGATCCGATGATCGAGAACACGCGGAAGTCGGACTGGAGTGTAGTTTTATTGTTATTTTTGGGAAGGGCGAGTGTGGGACTCAGGGTGAACAACCGATATTAGATCGCTTTGTTAACTAAAGAGAAATACCTAATACCTACAAGAAACATCGAGCAGATATAAATTATTAAAAAAATATTTGTTCTTCGCTCACGAAAGAAAATGCAGTGATATTTTTTTCGTAAGTTTTTTTTGGAGTTTCTATGTGGCTTCTTCGCACGGTGCCACTGCAATGAAACTACAGATTTGATTTGATTTAACGTATGATTACATTTTAGTCAGAGCAGGCAGAAGCCAGAGCTGAAATGGAGGCGTTTCTTTACACGAAAATGCTCTACGACTTTAGTTTCGTGCTCGCCATATACTTTTGCGTGTATACGCAAAAACAGTCTGTTTCCCTGGCTTTCTCGTACGGAACCTCACTGCTCACCTTTTGGGTTATTCAGCGTGATTTTAGTGATTTATAATACCCGATCATATAGGGTTCGACGGGCTGTTGGAACTAGGGTACTGCGGGCGTCGGGGCTGGTCGCCCACCGTCGCCTTTGGCGCCCAACAGTGAGGTCTGATTTGGAGGGGCTATGTAACTGTAAGAGTGGGCAAGCACGTCGCGTCGGCAGCAGCGAGCGCCCTTACGTGGCCTGATAAGAGAACGGGGAGGTGAGTTCCCCTTACCTATCGGAACCACCGGTTCTAGTTTGGAGAACTAGAAGTTCGAAAGCTAGTAGTTGCGCCGGCCGATTAAGCCGCGTAGACATGAATGGAGAGATACATGGAAGTGATGTGCCATCGAACAACTCCGGCACCATCTGGAGAATAGGGAGTGGACATCGTCCACGTGGCACTCTCCATTAAGAGTATCAAGGCAATATACGCGGTGGAACCTATTGAATTATGGGTCCCACTAACGTTTCGGCGTCGCCGGTGGAAATATATAGCATCTTCTTTGTATGTATATAATACGGTTGGACTTTGGGAGATCTATAACAACATCTATAATAAACAGCGAACCGCGCACTTGAATCCGCAAAACACATCTTCAAACCGAATTCAAATTAAAAAAAAAACATTTCTCAAGCAAAAAGAGAAAAAAGAGAGAAAAGAGGATTTTCTTCATTACCAAAGTCAGAGGCGCCATCTTTGCTTAGATATGATATTAGACTAAAACTACCTTATTGGTCCAACATGTTATCGCAAAAAAGGCATTATTATGATAAACTAAATTCGCCATCAATCACGATTGCATAAACTATGCTTATGAGCTCAGTCGTTTTAACTCATTTTACACAGGTACTCCCATCGATCACTCCCTAATCAGGACGATGATCCAAGCGGTAAGCGTATTGACGTGAATAGGCCACTGCACGTCTCGTTACGTCTCATCCGATGGGGGCTTATAATTAGGACGCGAATGCAAGCCGGAATTAATTGACCACCATCTGTCATCGGTTCAACTGCACCGGAAGCCGGATTATTGTATGACCGCGTTAGATTAGAAGGGTAATAGGTACTGAATCAAGGCATATTAGTCCATACTACAATAAAGTCTTTCCGGGGCGTGGATAGTGAACCGAGTTTCAAGAATGATGCTTCAGAATGCACCATATCAACACTTACCAAACTAGAGAGGAGATATATACTGACCTACAAAAACGTTCTGTAGTGTAACCCAAATCTAAATGCAATCAATGACTAGGTATGTGGTAAAGTTCTTGACTTGTTGCAATATGTAAATTTAGCGGCTCCTTTGAAGAAACGTACTTATTTGCAAACAATGAATTTAGGTACACGTGTTACATCGTCGGTTTACGTATGCAACAGGAATACGTAATAGACTAGGAGGTCGCGACAAAAATGGTAACGATAACGTAAATGGCTGAAACTGGGTTCACGGGATAAAGAACAACCCTCTGAAGCTAAATGTGTCAGTCTGCCTGCGCCAAGTGGTTGCGTTACCTAGATAAGGCGATTGAAAAAGTAGTTATGGTGACAAACAATATATATGATAAGGTAAATGGATGTATATGACGAATCATGAAAGTATCAGTACGTACTTGCTTAGCAATACAAAAACTGAACAATTATTTTATTGCATTTCTTAGTTAGAGGCGATTTAGGTTACAGATATAACTTAAGGTATATTGAAATATTTAATTAAAAAAAACGACTGGTTATTGTTGTATAATTAATAGGTATCAATGTTTCCAGACAATCTGTATATTTATCAGCAGGTACATACCAGCATCTATTTTATATAGCCAATCTAGATAACGCAACCACTTGGCGCAGGCAGACCGACATATTTAGCATCAGAATGTTGGTCTCTAACATGTGAACCCAGATTCAGCCATTTACCTTATCGTGACCAAAAATGTCGTGACCTCCCGGAATATAATAGGAACAAACGAGTACACGTTATTCCAGACAGTCCAGTCTTACACACAACGCAACGTCAACTCAGTTCTATAGTTTTCACGTTCATAGTAAACATACTTACAATTAACAAGAATGTTAAGAATGGCCCGTAAGCTATGTTCCGCATACACACGTAATTTACTAATAATTTGAAAACCGCTGTTTCAATTAAAATGATATTTGTAATCAGGCAACAAATATCTGGGTCTTCACGTTTTTGTTTTTTTGAAAAATCCAAACCGAATCAAATTCGGTTTCAGTTTCTTTATTTCCTTCATTAGATGTATATTACTTATTACACACTCGGATTCGTCTTTTTTTCCTGTCGGTTCGATTTCTTCTGGCGAAGAAGTGTCGAGGAGAAACTTCACCAGGTTTGTCAAGTAAATTGTAAGAGTGGTACACAAACGATTAGTAACGTACGTTTGTATGGCGATGCGACATTTTCCTTCCACGGCGAATTAGCTGCTCTACACGGCTTTTTAACGGATATCGGGATGGACATTAATTAGGATGGAAAGTTACCTAAGGTCTGTTTAGAATAGTATGCATTTAATAGGGTCAACCTTGACATTTACTTTCGTCGGTTACTCGTTTGTAGAAAAAAATGCAAGTATACCTTCAGGATGAACCCAAATAGGGTCACACGTCTAGGACGGGGACCCTGACCGAGACGACTGGGCTAGTCATTTTAAAGAGAACGCATTTCCTTTTCTTCAACCTGAATCGCTGTTGATCTTTATTGATCTGATGAATTTATGTTGATCTGACGAATGTTTGTTGATCTGATAATATTTTCTTCATCTCTGCTAAATTGAAATAATATCAGTTTTAGCCATGATATACAACCAACAAATCCACTTGCATTACAAAATCAACATCTAAAACATGTATCCCAGGAAACATGCTATTAAAGATTAAAATAATTTCACAACGGTATCATTAATATCTGCGAAATGTTACGAAAAGATGAAAACGGCGCAAAAGGCGCCGGTCGTCGCCCTCGCTCCGTTCGGGGGTAGGTATGAGGGTTTGGGGCGGACGAGGAGGGTGGGGGGGGGGGCACGGGGTAGGGGGCATGGAACTCGAAGTGGGGTTGGGCAAGCGAAACTGGGGAATGGGGTGGAGACATCCGTGCTTACATTTTTCGCAGATGGTACAAAAGTTTAAATCAAAGACAACGAATGAGAAGAAGAATATTTTTTTTATTGTAAGCGCCGCGTATGGCGCACGCCAGGACCTCACTAAAAAGGCGCCCGACGACCCCAATGAGCTTTCGGACTTTCACAGGGGCTGCGAAAACCATGCCAGCCGGCCAGGTGCTTCTTCCTATTCACACCATGTTTCCCTCAAAGTACAACCTGGGGTGTTGTACTTTGAGGGAAAAACTTCGGCAGGGGGTCCAATCCATAGTTTACCGACTCGATAAAAGATCTAGAGGATCGGTGAGTTCTTACTGTGGGAATGTCGACAGTGAATGGGTGAATTCCCTGCCTGTTACGCGTTGTGCGGTGGTAGAAAGGGGACGGAGGGACGAGACATGCACGTGCACTGATTTAACCTCAATACATTACGTTCAGCAGCGTACGAGGCATAGCTGCATTGGCATAGTTGTCAATATTTCAAGTGCATCTCTACAATACACTTCTAACTCAGAGCTAAGCGGCAGCGACATGCTAAGGGCCAAATGCACGAAAGGACTACAATGAAAAACCGGCCAAGTGCGAGTCGGACTCGCTCACAAAGGGTTCCGTACCATCGTTAAAAATTTAACACAAAAAATCACATTTTTTGTATAGGTTTAATTTTTATTGTTTTTACTTTTTACCTATTTGTTGTTATAGCACACTCTTTGAAAATTTCAGCTGCCTTCCTATCACGGTTCATGAGATACAGCCTTGTGACAGACGGACGGACGGGCGGACAGCAGAGGCTGAGTAATAGGGTTCCGTTGGCACTATTTGGGTACGGAATCAACTTCAACGTAGCCGTATCCGTCCCACGGAGCCGAATCAACTTACCGCGGTTCACTACTGTCTTTGAATAGCAGCATTACTTTGAGGTTCAAAGACAGTTCTCACGTCTTCCGAATGTCAAATTTAACATATAATTTCTATGCATTTTATGTCAAAATTTACAGTCTGAGGGCTTGAGAATCGTCTTAAGACCCAAGAACTGTCATTGAATATCAGCATAAGAGTGGCGTGTTTTAACACTGATTAAATTCGACGTCTCTTCTTGCAATAGAATTTTAATCTATGATCCCACATAGAATACTTCTTAGCACGGGTTGACCATGCACACATAAAAAAATGTTTTATATTTAAACTTAACACAGTTCCATTTTCCATGAGATTCAACGAGTCACGCGTCTCACGAGTCTACACGAAATAATATTGGGCTTATCCGAGCAGGATATTTGTGCAATTTGAAGATTCGAATAGTCTGGTAAAGTTTAACTTGAGCTACGCCACCCCTGAGCAAGAGTACTGCATGAAACATGACTATACACACCTACAAACACCTAGAAACGCAAATTAGGAACTTGGAGGCACCGGAAGTTCAGAGGAAACATCATGACGGTGACGGCAGCACAATGAATGTTTATGAGGCGCGCTAAGATGAACTTATTGTAAACTTAGCGGAGCATGAATAGTTAGCAATATATTTTCCTTGCTGAACCGACGCAACACGTACTCTGCTGACTTCATCTTCAGATCTTTTAGGTACGTGCTTCAGACAGATACTATATTCTTGACAATATCTAGGTCTGTGCTATCGCATTGCGATTTGGCCGAGCAGAAGCCTCTATTACGAGTTACAAATCATTTATCGAAAAATCTGTAAGATCATCGATTCCGCAGTCTGACACCATTGTGTCATCTTGATTTTTTATATCTGTGTTGATACATATTTTCAACCCATTTTCTACATGCTACATAAAACCGTTCAATCCAAAATACCTGTCCCTCCACCACATACTGTTTCCATGCTGGTAATATTGCGAAAAATAAAGTTAAAGCGCTCAAAGTAGACAATAAAAAATACGATTGGCCTCTGTACTTTAATCTCTACTCTCAGGAACAGTGCCACATGATGACTTTACTGAGGGCGCAAAGAGAAGGGAGCGCCTTCGTCCAAGGGGCGAGGAAACAGTCCCTCTTTTGCCATATTTATTCAATTGTATGACTCCCTGATTGAATGGCGCAGTCGGAGGAAAGACAGGAGACTCGGAAACCGTGACTTAGGGCCGAGTGCACGCAAGGACAAAAAATCTAAATCAACGTTAACGTACGATTAAACACGTCTATTTGTATGGTCAGTATGGAAGGAACTCCAAGCGTTTAAGTGACGTGTTTGAACATTGATGAACTCAGCCGTCTCTTCGTGCAACTCTTCTCGTGTCCGCTAGAGCAAGTAAACGCCCGTTGTTGGAGGAAAATAATATTGCAATCGGCTGAGCAAACAATTTTACACGAAGCACAAAAAAGTGGTTGCAAGCCAATTGAAACTAGAAATTATGCATACATAAAACATTAAAATATATGGACCTAAGTAAGTAATTAATGTTTGAAACCAAGGGCAAGTAACATGTAATAATACTTTATTACTGCCGAGGGTTGAGGCACTATTTCAAGCGCGGTTTATGGCGTACGCGAGACCCTCACATAAGAGGTGCCCGGCGGCGCCCATGGGCTTTAGAACTTTCACGGGGGCGGCAAAGTCATACTACTTAAGATACAAATAATTCTTGATTTTAATGATAAAATGAGAGAATTGGACAAAACGCGAAATAGCCTACTATCGTGGTAGGTAAGCCAAACGGTTTGGCTTAGCCAATAAATTATTAAATAATACAGTATTATCAGCTCGGAGACTAGAATGCGCGAGCCGCGTTACGCGGGTATCGATTAAATTCTCGGCGGCTACTATCTGGCAACACCATCAACCGTCGTCGCCATCTTGCTAATTCGTATTCAATTATCACGACAGGACAGCTGCTGCCGCATCGTATATGGGCAAATAATTTGAACGGATTCTTTAAAGTATTATTTTATAACAAAACAAAATATATTTATAGAAGACCAACATCTACTGCTCGTTTTATCTTACAGCCATAAATGGTAAGAGCGCAGCGACCGTTATTTGTTGATATACAACACGGCCGAATTAACATGACACCTGGACTTTTAACAAAATAATCTTGGAAATCTCAAAAGCAAAAGAATAACTCGGAAAATTAAAAACGCAATGAAACATGCAACAGTAACAGTGTTGACTATTCTTTACTGGCTGATGGATGACAACGGAGGATACCATCACACCGGTCAAACATCTGCGTCTTCTCCGCGCCGCCGCGCCGCCTCTTTCCATCCGTCTATGGCCAGGATCATCTATCTTATGGAGACTTCAACAAGTCAAGACGTTTGGTTGACGGCCGAACTTTTATCATCTTCATAATTATTTAATGTGCACTTTGCTAGAGCCCAGTTTTCTTCTGTTGATTTATAGGTATTCCGATGATCATAACTATGCGTACACGCTCACTCTTGTCCGACCGCCGCAGTATGTTGGCAGTGAAAACAGTAAAACGTGCGGAGAAGTGACAGCGATCAAGATAAGCTGGCGCCACCGCGAGCCGCGGGACCAGTTGTGCCTGCGTTTGCGCGGCTACTTCGTGTCGCCACCGGCCGCTCCGCCCGCCGTGCCGCCGTCTTCGCAGACGCCGCCTCCGCCGCGCCGCGGCGCGCCGCCAAGAAGCCGACCTTGTGTCGTGACCTGCGAACGGCCGCAAAAGGCAGATACGCGGCCAAACCACTCGAAGTCTCTAGGCAATTGCATTCGATTTCTTCCGCCTGTCGGCATTGCCTCGCGATAATATTTTTCAACGTAGATATATAGGGCTCACGGTACTTGAATGAAAATCGTATCGTTGATAGTCTGGATTGAGCCAGCTATTGCAGCTCTAAAGTACTTAGTTACGTATTGTCGCAGTAGATCCCACCAGTTTTCGCGGAAAAAAAGATAATAGGTATATTGACACGTATGTTGGAGTGATCTTTTGAGAAAATGTAAATTCAAACTTCGTTGCACAAATCGCCCCCGTATTGGGAAAAGTCACCAACTAACATTTTAACCGAAATTGAGTTATTAAGAACTATTTTATTATTTAAATGAATAATATTGGTCCTTTTTTCATTGTTACCAATCATTTCCTAGTGCCGCGCTTGACAATTTTTTTTTATTTTGGCTTTATATTAATTAGAATGAATGAAAATATTAGCGATTCTGGGGGAATTCGTCTTTCATTTTCTCAGAATCGCTCATCTTTTAAGTAATAGGAATTAGTACATAGTAAAAATGATTTTTTTTTCCAAGCGGAACAATAGATATTCGATTACTAAATTAAATTACATAAAAAATAATACCCTCACCGCTTATGTTATATCGCATTTCAAACGTTTTCAAATCAATTTAAAGCTTGAATTTTAATGGCAATACCCAACTTTGATAAGTCTGAATCATAAAACAGTTTAACATCAAGTTTTTCCGATAATATTTTTAGGAGGAGCGATGGAGGGGGCGGCGGCGGCGGCGGAGGCGGAGGCGGAAGCGGAGGAAGCGGCCGCGGTGGCGGTAGTCCCAGCTCACAACGATACCTGAGCGGGACGTGCGGGAGGCAAAATAAAATCCCAGGATTACTAAACGACGCTGTTTGTATACGAATCAAGCCGGCAAATAAGGCCTACATTACACCGACAAATAGACAAGGATATTAAGCACTAAGGAACTCTACATACTCTAGAAATAGGGTGAAAACCGTTCGGCGGGTCTGAACAGTTACGTCGTTCTAGCAATATTGTGGGATTTAATAATGTGAGACGAGCACCTGGAGCACAGCCAGGAGGCTGTGACATATTTTTACATTTCCAATTTTTAAAAGGATATTTTTATCCTACCTCGGATTATATTATTTCATTTTGAAGATTCTGTTTTTGTTCAGATTTTTTTGGATTTTAAGTACACATGTATATTATTATAACAATTTCTTTGAGAAAGCAGTTCCCTAAATATAATACAGCAACAATAGTCTGCAAGTGTGTCAGGAAGGAAATAATCAAATACTCATGCTGTAATGAAATAAGGTTATCCTGGCAATTCGTTGTAAACGATAAAGTTGATACCAGCAAACTTGATGTGCCATTTTATCTAATCAATTTACCTTGAAATTAGTGAATAACGATATTGATTGTATGAGCGCAATACCATGGTTGCCTGGCTGGCTACATTCGGTCTGAGGTGTAGACTGAAAGGTCCCATACCTGAAACAAAAACACAAATGGTTAGACGAAAACGTCCGCTCCTCTATGCGAACTCTATGTAGAGTAATTTCGCAGTGAAACAAAATTTCCTTTGCGAAAACTACTTTTTGTTTACGCTTCGAAGCGGCTCAAAGGCATTGTCGCGAGCGTGTTGAAATAGCCTCACACAATCGTTAAGCCTAGTCCACATTAGTAGAGTTAGTGGTAGAGTGCACTACCTACTATTTTGCCCTACTAACTCTACTCTTCAGTATTCAGTAGAGTAGCCGTAGAGTAGAGTAGGCAGTTCCTTGGATATACGGCGAACTAATGTATGTCTTCAAATGCAGAACCTCTCGTAAGTTTATTTTTATATCCGCTTTATATACTAATTTTTATATACTTTTATTCTCGTTTCTAGTTCTTTCCACTTCATGTTCGCTTGCAATGACAATAAGAAACAACAAAAACCGGCCAAGTGCGAGTTGGACTCGCACACAAAGGGTTCCGTACCATCGTACAAGATTGACCCCAAAAACACGTTTTTTGTATGTAAAATTAAAGGGGGGCCCCCCTTTAATTTTTATTATTTTATAATTTTACCTATTTGTTGTTATAGCGGCAAAATAAATACATAATCTGTGAAAGTTTTAGCTTCCTACCTGTTACGGTTCATGAGATACAGCCCTGTGACAGACGGACGGACAAACGGACGGACAGCGGAGGCTTAGTAATAATGTTCCGTTTTCACCCTTTGGGTACGGAACTCTAAAAAGGACCTACATTTTTGTTGTTTAGGTATGTTAGCTTACGAAACAAAGGATAATGCCCATTACAAAAGCGCTAGCAGTTAGCATGTACACCAATGAATCCACTTTGCTTTCATTCCTCGCATCATATAAGTAAAAATGTGTGACTTTCAGTTTTTTCTATAATGGGGATAAGTCAGTAAACATTGCGAAAGATGAACTCTGAGGTTATTTCCCACATTGTAAGTACCATCGGTGGTGGATATTTATTTGCATAATGAGTGTTGCTGTCACAATGGTTACTTACAGGGCCTCATTACATAAGGTATGTTTAGGCACTTAAGAATTTACCTAAACAGTATCAGGGAATATATAGTTGGCACTATTATTGCTATAGCGAGTACTCCAGCTATATGTGAACTCTACTGAGGGTAAGGGAACAGAATAAATCGATAGCGGTGCCTTTTGACGTTTGTATGGTATTATATTATGTACAGGTCGTCTTAGAGTGGTATGACTTATAAATAGGTACCATTTAATGATCTACTAGAGTTAATATTTATTTAAAATGGGGAAGATTCCTTGCTGTGTGGGCTCAGCCATTGAAAATTAATACAAGTTATTCCACTGCATTAATTTATTCCTGTACAGTCGAACAAAGAGTTTAGGATACACATCCGGTTGAATGAAAAGATGAACAGTCGAAATACTTTGACTTTTGGAAACAATTATAGTGTCGAGTATAGATTCAAACATAGTTGAGGATGTCTACTAGCTACTGAGTAAACAAAATCCTAACAAAATGGAATCTAAGGTTGTATTTAAACACCATTCATTTTTACGTTTAACCGGAAGTGTATCCTTTAACCTTTGGTTGACTGTACATGTCGTACGAGCCGATTAAGGTATTCGAGGCTCGGTATGACCAGTCCAGAAGTGAAATGTGTATATTTGTAAAATAAAAAAACAATAAGTTGGTACCTATAAGTAACTAGAGATGGCGTTACGGTTAGCACCCCACTTTGGACTGGCGTCAAATATTAGTCTTAGTTTCGGTTACGACTATTTATATCAGCCTGTGACTCATAAAAGTGGTGTAGCAAATAAATATCAACCAAAGGTGGTATGTAAGTACAAAGTAGACAAAACACAGTCCATGAGCGCGCGCGCTGTTCTGAGCAAAAACAACCTCCAAGTTCATCTTTAGCCGGGTCTGCTTACTTATCCCCATTATAGAAAAAAGTTAAATTTACACATTGTTACTTTTATGATACGAGGAATTAAATAAAATTGGTTTCATGTCAGTACATGAAAATTTCTAGCTCTTTTCTAGCCCATACTGGAATGGGCATTCTCCTTTGCGACGCAGCCGCAGGTGCAAGAGAACGTACTGTGTTGTCGGCGGGTAGCTACTATTTAGTTCAAACGTGTCTACACGGGTAGAGTCGAGGGCGATTGCCTGGTAGATTAGAGTAGGCAGGTGGAGGGGGTACAAAGTTGAGCTAGTCTACCACCGTGCTTATCCGCTCTACTCCACCAAATTCTAAAGAAATCAAATTCAAATTTTTCAAACTCTACCGATTGCGTCTACATCGGTAGAGTTAGAGGGATTTTTAGTACTAACTAACTATATCGCCAACTCTACTAATGTGGACTAGCCTTTAAAGAGCTTCTCTACCGCCATTCTACCCTACCACATTGCGTCTACATTGGTAGAGTTAGAGGGCTTTTTAGTACCGGCCCTACTAACTCTACCGCCCACTATACTAATGTGGACTAGACTTTTATAGAGGTACTCTGCCACCGTGCTATCCACTCGACCCTACCAAATTCTGGTACTCTACCGACCGCGTCTACATTGTAAGAGTTAGAGGGATTTTTAGTACTCGCCCTACGAACTTTACCGCCAACTCTACTAATGTGGACTAGCTTTCATAGAGTTCGCTACCACCGTTCTTGCACTCTACCCTACCAAATTCTAGTATTATACCGATTGCGTCTACATTGGTAGAGTTAAGAGGAATGTTTAGTACTCGCCCTACTAACTCTACCACAAACTCTACTAATGTGGACTAGGCCGCGACTCGTCCTTGCGCGTGGCGTGTGGCCCGAGAGGTAATTAGAACACTGAAGCGCCGCTCGACACACAACAAAGACGAAAGGGGTGACAAGTGCGCGCTTTATTAGCAAGACGAGGTTATTATGCACGTATTTCATGTTTTGAGTCGATTTATGAAGAGGTTTCTTGTTTTCCATTTGCTGATGTTAATGTGACCCATTCGATGAAGAAACAGAGTTGGCATTTACATACCTACTATTACTAACATTTAGACGAACCTTTATAATGTAAGTTTATCTCCCTCAATATATACAATTCCTCATAGTTACGTAGCTCGTCCTAGGCGACCCTTCTGTCAGAAGACGAGGGCAAGGCTCGCTGCGGTATAGATGTATCGAGTTATGAACGCACTTCGTGTGGCCACATCGGTTGCCACAATAGAAAACTTTACTTATTAATATCGACCTTATCAGAGATCTACCGCATATTCGTATATCTCTTGTCAATGCATACTTTCATGATAAAAATGGCTTTAATATTTCATTTCTATTCTTATTAGAAAAGTCAACGTATATACGAACAGACCTGGGGCTGAACCGGCGTAAGGTGTGAGAAAATATGTGAGGTATTTCGATACATTATGGACCAATCAGAAGTGGATGGCTTATATTCTACCCAGTAAGAGCGCAGAAGGTATGACATAAACGCTTTACCCATCAAAGCTTTCGAAAGTTGCGATACAATTTTGTATATCCAACATTGACATATTTACATTTTACTTATCACTGGTATCCAAAGACACATTTATTTTCTTCCCTCAACTCGATATGCTGTTGTTAGCAGGACGTACCGTATCCAATCCTTTTTCAATAAGCACAAGACGGCATTTTGTTGATACTCTGAAACCTCGCCCTACTGAATTCATGGCAAACATGGACTGACGTCTGACACCGAATGAGAGCAACTGCGACCGTACTTTTGACGGATCAATAAATTTGATTAGTCCTCTATCTATTCTTTTTTCATCTAAGGCTCCACCCCGAGCAGTGACAGGCGGAAGACAGACAGTGACCGACGGATGCCTCGATCGATCTCTAGAAAGGGAGACGAAGCTGGCCGTGCAAACAAGATGAACAGTCACGCACGGACGACAAAGCCTGCGTCCGCCAGATAATGCTTCCCTTCCACCGCACAGTAAATTCTATCTCGGACCAGCGCAGCGGTGTAGCAAGGTTGCAAAGAAAACGGGGCGCACTTTCGTACATAGGGTGCATTTCCATGTATCAAACATTCTCATGCTTCCTACGTTATTGTTGAGAATTCTTAGGCCACGATCAAACATAGAGCACGCGATTTTGACTGATTCTTCTGGTAGCGAGCGCGCGGTGCATCTTTTTGCAATAAGGCAAAGCTGTCACTTTAGTCACGTGTAATTATCAGTATTATCTTTGGCCACGCGCTCCGCGGTAGCTCGCTTATCCGATATTTCTACCGATAGTATGTTTTTACTCCGAACATGAATTTTTGACCTATTTTATCGATTGATTGATATTATTATTTATGATTTTTTGTTTAGGACAGCCCCCAAAATAGTTTTTCAGGGTGACAAGTCTACGAGCTTGGCTCGAAAGCTCGATTTATGCCAGCTGATTTTTTTATTAGTCATGCAGACCCGTTGTAGCGAATTTAAGCGTACAATTCACACGCATTCAATCCATGTAAAACTTGTAAGCGCCTGATAGGAGGTAGGGTAAAGCCTAACCGGATTATTACCCTCGCATTAGATTATAAGTTAGTCGAAGCCGCATTCAAAGTTGTCCGCGTTTTTCATCTAGTTCAATGTAGCCCTTCTCATAAAGGCATGTCGCCTAATTTCGGTGTGTTGGGCTAATATCATTACGATGGGTGCGGTATTAGCCACCCATATCCTGTTAATAAAAAAATCTTCCATTTCTCTACTGTGAGGGGGCCTGTGCACCAAATTGCCCCACGGTGGCGTGTCGTCGCTGCATCGAACCGCGGCCGTCGGCACTGCCCGCCCGCCGCTAATCGCTGCCGTTCGCTTGGACGCGCGACACGCGTGTCCTGATTTTACGAATACCTGCGGAGGGAGGATGACCCGGCAAGAGGGAAGCGACACATATCGCGGATTTGCGTGCGAACAACACGGAGGCAGAACTCGGATTATAGGAATTTCATGTTTAGGGACTGACCGGTTATCGGTATAAATTTTAAGTAAAAGGAACATGAAAAAGTCACGAGAATGAAATCCTATGGCTTTATGCAATCGTGCCAATGATGGGACTTTCGCTCAGATCAAAAAGGAAGATGTGCCACCCAGCGTGCCTACTATAAGATTCGCTGTCTCCAATTTTCTGAAACGATCAACCCAATTTAAACGTGCATGCCACACGCAAACATAGTCGCAGACGTATAAGAGAGTTTGTGTTTCGACTCTGTTGGATTCGATGCGCGACCAGCGTCCCATACGATTATATACACACTTTTTCCATACTAACGAGCCGCGATAACGACCATATGCCACTTTTCCTTTTTTCTCTTCTGTGGCTTTTCTTCAATTATTGTTTTAGGGTTTTAGACTCGGTTGTAGACATTTTATTTATAGGTATTCGCTGGTTATAGCTTGTTCTTATGAAGCATCAAATGGTTTTTTATAGTTATGGTAGCAGTAATAAACTAAAAGCAACCAATAAAAGGCATAAAGGTATCCATTCCACCATTCATCAAAATAATTGTTTTAACAGAAGTGTTTTTTTTTTTATTAGAAGGGAAAAGCTTAGAATTAATGTAAGGAATTCAAGAACATCAAAAATCTACTCAAAACCTAGTGGCATACGATCGAAGTTACAAAAACATCAGTGCTCTGTTTAATATATACAATTATTGCACGAAAGAGCTGGCGCAGGTGTGGCCCAGGGTCCAGCATATCTCGACGTGGCTTTACTATTGCAACATGCTTCGTAGCATAAATTAGAAGTACTATAACTCTGTGTGCGAGCCAAATTAAATTTTAACCCCTTCGCGGAGGCGAGGGCGACCCTCGGCTCTGCCACCCCCGCGTATCTCGGCCGCTATGGTTCGTGGGGTCGCCTTAATTCCCGTTAACTGCTGTTTGCGAGCCGTTTCACTTGTGTAATATGCAAACCGCTTGCTACTCACCTTACATTAACTTTCCAGCCGCTTTCGTGATCATTTCATCGCTATTATGTAGATACCAACACAAAACTGAGCTAACATTGTAATGGGATTTGGACATTCAATATTTTAAGGCGGAAATAAAACTCAGGAAGTTGCCCAAGTTAGAGCCGGAGTCGCGTGGCAAAAGCCGTTTTAACCGACGAAAAAGGAGGAGGTTCTCAATTCGTCGCAATCTTTTTTTTTATGCATGGAAAATAGTATTTATTATTTTTCGCCTGGTATAGAAACATGAATTTAAAAAACAAAAAAGGTACGCTTGCAAAGAATATTAAAGTCTATACTTTTACATTGTATTTCATATCAAAATGTTTGTAAAAAAGTGTTTTCTAGAAAATTTCAATTTTAAGAAAATTACGCTTGATGTTTGGATTTTTTACAGTATTTAAAGGTACGTTTAAAGTAACGAAAATTTTATAAAACTAGATTTGTAGTTTGAAGACCCGAGTACGACATATATTTTTTATGGATTTGTAGTCTTTATGAATAACTTAACAAAATGCCTTTAAATCGACGGTTTTGACGTTTTGAGTTCTGTTGCAAGAAACGTCTAGCTTCAGTGCTATAGATGTAGAGTCGACTCTTCGAGATAAGATTAGGCTATTCCGGTCGGCGGATGTCGTCGAGTAAGGAAGAAAGGAAGCGGCGATCGAAACTCATTCTTTTGATTTTAGTACTAAATACAATGACGATAGCGCCGGCCAGTCAGTTTCCTTACGAATTCGGAACGAGAAGCGTCGTATAGCGTCGCACTAAATGACGTCTTGTCGAAAACATCAGGAGAACGCGAATTCTTAAGCGAAACGTCAGTGTATGTATAATCCTTCCATAATTTTTGGTAATATCATTAAAACATGGCTACGCTGCTGCTATTATATAGTTCGTGGTATAGTCTTTGTTGCGAGAAGTTATGGGTTTAAATCCTCGCCGCGGTCATGCACAACTTTCTTTCTCTTTCTGAGTTGGATAAGTGCATTTCGTTACAAATGCGAGCTGTTCCATGGTAGGGTTAAGCCCGACCAGAGTGGTACCACCGCATTGGTTAAAACTATGGTCGAAGCGGCAATGAAAGATTGTCCGTGTTTTCCATCCAGTTCAATGAAACCGTGCTCATAAAGGGAAGCTGTCCTGTCATGGAAACTTCGAGAATGTGCTGTATTGGGCTATTATCATGACGGTACTTTCGTGGTACTAGCCATCCATGTCGGGTTCCTATGTACATACGGATAAGTTTACGTCGCGTCGCCACAACACTCGCCACTCCCGCCTTTCCTTCCTCAATGGCGGATACAATGCGTTCCAATTTCACCTCATATTTGTCGCCGATAACACATATCCTTTCTTATCCTTCAAACTTATCAACGTCACACATCGCGTGAACCCAGATCGTGGAAACATCAATGTATCATGAACCATTGGGCGTAAGGGAGGAACGTAACGTGCCAATACACGATTTAATTAAAACTACTGACAGCTCTTTTAAACATAAATGAATCATCAATTAAAGAAGTTAAATTAATGAAGTGTGCGTGCCATTCATTTTACGGAGGGGTGAAAGTTTGGTAACAGGCTCTCTTAACCTAATTAGGGGAACGCTGAACGAATCTCCGAGCCGACACTCATCAAACTATGTAGCTGCGTCACGCTGCGTGGGGTTATGCAAGAAATATCTACTCTTTTACTTACTACGTATAGTAAGTTATTTATTGATCCTTAGATACGTACGTAGGCTATTCGGACTAGTTAATGTTATTATCCAATTTGACAATTAATTTACTTAAAATAAATCTAGATCTAAAGCGGGTTAATCCGCTTTAAAGACAGATAGAAACCCGTTGAATTTTACCGATTTCTCCCATATGTACCATTAGCCACTGCTCACACCTCTAGTTATTTAACGTGACAGCGAGTAGCCTGAAAATTATAGGAATAATCAAGCTATACGAAGATATAAATCGCATCGAAATCGGTTTGTCGGTTCTCCAGTTATAAGCGGATAGACAAACAGACAGACATACAGACAGTCTGGCACGTTGGAATTTATGAGTTCGTGAAAAGGAAACCTCGAAGAAGATAAGCTAAAAAGTTTATTTATTTAAAGATGCTTTGATTATTGAGATTTTTGATTACAGAGTTTGACAGAAGCTAACACGAGAACTTCTCGCTTTCGCTTTCATGAGTAGACCCCAGAGCTTGCGCAGGGTTACAGTAAGCCCCCCGCGCTCCTTTAGGTCTTCCTGCTCTATAATTTGTGTTATGCGGGTCTACTTATGAGATTTTCACCGGTGCGTCACTGGTTAGTCACAAAACTTTCTTCGTGGCCGTCATTACATGAGTACGAAAGTATTTTGACCGGAACGCACAGGTGAGAATCTCATGAGTAGACCAGGGGGTCCATTCAGGGCAAGAGTGAGTTCGAATTCGTCACTTAATATCAACTCACTTTTTTAAATAGCTAATGTTTCTACACTTCTTGAATATCATTACAGTTAGGTAAAAATCTGGTCTGTCCCGTAAATACGTTAGAAGGATAAATAACGGTTGCGGTATTTAAATAATAATATATTTCCCAGCTATTTTTAGGTTAACTCACTCCCGAACTCACTCTTGCCCTGAATGGACCCCCTGGTGCGCAGTTAAACACGCCAACTTCGCATCGGCCATAAAGTTTGGTCCGACCTGTATATACTATGGGGGCTGTCGTTAGTAGAATGACCTTAATAGATACTGTTGCATGCGTTACGGCGATATCTCCCTCGTCTCCCGGCCACAGGCCAGGCGGGGCAGGAGGATATTGGCTGGCGCATGTCGCCACACACCGCAACTCATTACCTAGCCAATCTAAACGAACTTCTCACGGGAATTGACGTTATTGTGTGGGGACGCAGCAGACGCACCTCCCGGTGACCCCTCGTACATTCCTAATTCGTATGAACTTAACATTAATTTGCTATGACATGCGCCACGCATGTCGTTCATGTAATCTTGGACTAATAAAAATCGGTCAAGTGCGTGTCGGATTCACACACGAAGGGTTCCGTACCATCGTACAAGATTAAACACAAAACAATCATGTTTTTGCGTTCAATCACCTTTTTTTTTTGTTTTACCTATTTGTTGTTATAGCGGCAAAATAAACACACACGCTGTGAACATTTCAGCTGCCTATCTATTACGGTTCATGAGATACAGCCCTGTGACAGACGGACGGACGGACGGACGGACGGACGGCCGGACGGACGGACGGACGGACGGACGGCCGGACGGACGGACGGAAGGACGGACGGACGGAAGTATGGACGGACAGCTGAGGCTTAGTAATAGAGTTCTGTTGGCAATCTTTGGGTACGGAACTGTCACGTCGTAGCGTGCTCGGGGGTGGCGAAGTGTTGGGACCTCAGAAGTAAACTTGGTGGAACATAAACTAATTTGTAAAGATAGGGAAGGTTGTCATGCCAGGCCATGCACAGGAACCCTACAGAAACCCAATTCTAATGATTATTTTGCAATTTCATACAAAATAAGCACTTCAGAATCTAGCTTTTTCTAAAAAAGTGTGACGTTTTGAGTTAATTGGTTGCTGCACAACTACGTAAGTTTACATACATATATCGGTTTTTTTTTCAGAATTATCAAACATCCGGTAATAGAACTATTCGGGATTAAATGCGTATGATCGACAGACACCAGAGTAGACTATAAGGGGACCGTTTTTTCGCCTTTTGCGACTGGACCGTAGAAAACGATAAAAACTTAAAGCAATAGTGGAAGTGGGTTCTCAAACCACTTCAGAGTTGGCAGCAGCCTTCGACGTACGGTGGCAGTGCGTGAAATCGTGAAAGTGAAAAACCACGGCTTAAAGAAAGTAATTAATGAATACACACACATAGATAGCTTCACGCTGTTTACCTAGAGGTAGACAGAGATGTAATAGATAATATCACATCAGTAGGCAATGTTAAATGGCGTCCTGCGAGTCACTGTACCGCAAAAGGGCTGCGCCTAAAGATATTTTAATACCTGTGGCTGCGCCTCTTTCTGTGAATGTGCAGGCATGTATTTACTCGCCGGCCATGCAAACAGCCAGCAGACAAATACGTATGGCCATCGACCTGAAACGTTTCAACCACAGAACATATTCCGTGGTTTCAACCATAAGTCGACGATAATGTCGCTGCAGCCGGTCTGTTCACCCTCAAACGCATCCTTGTAAACTTGTTTCCATATATTAACATTTTCCGTTCCATGATAATGTTCTTTTGTAATATCTAACAATTCAGTAACGTGGGTCCGCCCGACTGCAATGACGTAAGTAGTATTTTCAGTATATTTGCCACAGCATTCGAATGAGCTTAATTTGTATTAAAACAAAAACACCAATAGTTAGTTGAAATTTGTTAAAAAATCAAGAATTGAAAAAGGAAAACATGGTGAGGCTCTATTAATATGTGAACTAGAACATGGCTCATCACTCGTTCTGTGTAACCTAAAGTTTCATTGACGTAACGAACTCGCCGTAAAAGCGGGGGACCATGTCACTTTTTTTTTTGTCGGGAGCTAGAAATGCCCCCGTTGATTTTTTTATATGTTTACAATCATTAACTAACTTATTGCCAGCGGTAGCTAAGTATTTTGATGTTTTTAAAAATTATAATATAGTTGGTCTATGTTCCACATTACGAAATATAATTAATTATTGTATAATACGAGTACATATTTAATTCCCAAACATTTAAGAAATTTGAAAGATGTCGATAGTACGTTTATGTATTTTGTTTCATTTTTTTATTTTTTAGTTGTGAAAGCTCTGTGTGCACCAAAATCTGTCAGTGACGAAAGTACATTTAATTACAGTCAATTTAAAGTTTTCACATTAAAAATACCACCAACAAAGGAAATTGTATAGAGCCGCAATGCATAACCACTTCCATCAAGATAAACACGTTGGGCCCGCCAGGTTTTTTCTCGTTGGGCCCACCACACGCGTAAGGCACTTTAAGGTACACAATAATGACTCCGATAAGATTTTATGGGGATGTTTAAAACGAATAAAAATGTAACTTTATAGGATCAAATATCGGCTCCAAATTAAGGTATTTGTGGCACAGCAATAACAACTAAAATAACTTGTTTTGAAGAGATATTTCAGTTTTCGTCTATTTATTATAGTACATTTGTATAAGGAATGTAGCATGTAAGCATGAATCGACCGTGAAGCAAGGACACATTAATTAGAGAAAGATCCATGTAAAAATAACTACCTATGAATATACTTCAAGGCTCACGGCCGATTATACATACATATCACATTCCTTGGAATAAGCGACGTACTGGCTTAGTAGGAACAAGTACATCTACTTAAATTTGTATATGCCAGTTCATTAAAGAAACGATATAGAAATGGCGGCTTGTACTTGTCCAACGGACGGTACGGTCAGCATTATATTGTAACAAAGTATACATTTTTGTTTTAAGATTTTTGTATATTTTGTCTAAGTCCAGAAGATTAATTAACTTAAGGCTGTCGACATCGCCTTCCAGGACCTAAAGTTTCCCTACCCCTAAAACTTAGATTTTAATTTATTTTAATGAATTGAGAAAGCCTCTTTCTAGGTCTATGTGTTTTTGTTTTTTGTCAGGGCTAGATCCGAACCTATAAAAAATAGCGAAAAACACTGAAAGGATCACTCCTCTCACGATAGATAAAAACTAAAGATGCATTATTAGATTTTTGATTTTTTTGTTTCCCTAGCCGCGAATCAAACTCGTCGATTTTGAAAAAAATAACGCAACCTGTATTATTGCACCAGTCAATCGTGTCGGTAACAAGGAATAAATCCTGAAAAGTAATGTTATACAACAAACTAAAGGAAAGTGAGTCAGTTTATTAAAAAAAAATTAATAAACTGATTAAAATGTTCCAGTATTCATACATCACCCGTACCCAAAAAATAAAAATACAGACGTAGATTTTGACAAAATATTTTAGAATCCAAAATTTCATAAACATAGTTAAAAATTAAGAGCATGTAAACAGTTATATGATAGGATAACGACTCTCTTAAACACAATTTCACGGGAGACAATCCAAAGAATCTTCCCGCGGTTTTTAGAAGTCATAGTTCTGTTCAGTTCAACCAGTGAAACACATACCGACCTAACAACGATAAGTACATATCACTGCGCGCTCTGATTTGATATTTTGTTTTGCAGTCGGTACCGCACTGTGTGAGTACAGATAGCGATAGAGTGGAATCGAAATAGCATGCGATTCGCAAGTAAAAGCCGCCATTTCTATATAGTTTCTTTATTGAACCAGGTAATATAGATATTAAATCCAATAAAAAGGAATAATTAGTTTACCAATTAGCATCATACAAGTCATAAGTACCTAGGGCAGGCGATCACAGGCGCCCAAGCACTATTTTGTACGAGGGCAGGATAGTGCGTGCCAAAGCGGTTTTACTCTATCTGGTTTTAGTTTACAAAGTTAGCGTGAATTTACTTTTTCGTGCCAATACAATAGGTAATTTCCTTTAAATGATCAACCGTGAAATGACCATTAATGAGGAAATCTGTAAAATGAACCCCGTAATCACAGATAATTGTACCAAGCCACTGCATCACGCTCTCATAATGCTAACGCTCGAAAATAGAGTTATCTATTAGCGGACTTGGCCGCTAGTCGGCCAAGTCCGCTAAGACAGCCGGAGACTACCGGCGGCTATTCCGGTAGTCTCAGTTCTCACCTAAATTGGCGTTTACGTAACTTCGAAGTTCCGTAAAAACGTCAAACTCCATACAAGTTTTTACTAGATATTCTGTGGTTTTAATTCTTCAAGATGTCAAAGTCAAACTCGGACTTCCGATTTGTATGAAAACGCGGAGTCGACGTGAACGGCAACGTCGACGTATTTACGGAAACGTTGAATAAGCTGTCAAATCAAGCTCGGATTCGCAAATGTTAGTTCGATTAACGCCCACTGAGAGCGCTCTTCAATTTCTCCATACATTTGAAAACGCCAGTCGATCGGTTTGCCGTAAACGCCTATTTAAGTGACAACTAAGACTTCGGGTACAGAGCCGGTAGTCTAAGTTGTCACCTAAATTGGCGTTACGGCAAACCGATCGACTGGCGTTTTCAAATGTATGGAGAAATTGAAGAGCGCGCGCAGCGGGCGTTAAGCGAACTAACATTTGCGAGTCCGAGTTTGATTTGACAGCTTACTCAACGTTGCCGTAAATACGTCGACGTTGCCGTTTACGTCGACTCCGCGTTTTCATACAAATCGGAAGTCCGAGTTTGACTTTGACAGCTTGAAGAAGTAAAACCACAGAATATCTAGTAAAAACTTGTATGGAGTTTGGAGAAAACGACAGTCGATCGGTTTGCCGTAAACGCCAATTTAGGTGAGAACTCAGACTTCGGGTACTGGACTCGAAAAAGCAAGCGAGCGTTTCGTAAGTTTACATACTTTCAATAAGTAATTATTATTATAACATCGGGAACTTTATGTCTATATGGTAAACGTATTTATAATTGTATTTTTTGTATGACTGTTGGTTTTCAAAATAAAGATTAAGCAGTTTTCATCAGTTCGAATATTACAAATAACTCGAAATTGCGTCAAATTTTAAAAAGGAAAAATGTGACAAAGCTTACACCGCCAATAATCACAAGGACTTTTTCCCAGAAGCGACTATTTGTCAATTTAATTTAAAACGATGATATTTTAAACTGTCGTAAAATTCCACTTAGAGTGGGACCCTCGGACGGGTCGAGCCCAAAATTTCGGAATTCTTAGGAGCAAACATTCGTTCTGCGCGCTTTTAACAAGTGCCGGGTCCGCCGCGGCTAATGTATCGTGACTGCAAAGAGTCGTGGCCCGCCCTCGAGTGGTTCTACTCTGCGGGGCGCGTGGTGAAAAGAAAGGACGGCGGTGGCGACAGATACTCGTCCGTATAACGGCAGCAGCGCTCAACACTGATGGTAAAAAGAAAGAAAGTATTGTGGGTTTGAATGATGCTAAACACAGTTTACGGTATTATATATTTATTGTTAGATTTGTTGACGATTTGATATATGATTGTACAATGTATTTTACGCGTTTGTCCGGAGTCGTGTTGAGTCGACCGGCGACGAACTCTCACTGCCTGGCCGCATGCCATGTGGCCAGATGTTGAAGGATCCGTCTGGTAGCAGGTAGTGGAGGCGCGCAGCCCCCACAGTACCCCCCTGCCAGTGATCGAGCTAGATCACGAGTAACCAGCTTGCAGACGATCTGGAAACCGAACCCGACGGCCGGCTCTCGTTGCTGGAGGTTCTGCAATTGTTTTGTTGGTTTTCTGGTGATCACTTCCCTCCGGACTGGTGGACCTGACTGGAGCCTCCGTGGTGTGCTCTTCAGGCATTATGAAGGCTGGCTTCAGGCGGTCGATTGAAATGGTAACATCTCGGTTGCGGACTCTAATGACAAAAGTCTTCTCGTTCCTGCTGATGACGGAGAAAGGTCCATTATAAGGATGCTGCAGTGGTCCTTGTTGTCCATCGCATCTAACGAAGACATGCCCAGTCGTGGCAAGATCTTTGAATACGAAGGTCTTCTTTTGGCCATGTTGAGATGCAACCACTGGACGTAATTCTCCCATGTTTTCTCTCAGGTGTTTTATGAACTCTGCTGGCTCCCCTGCTTCTTGATATGTAGAGCGAGGAGAGAGAAATTCGCCGGGCAAACGAATTGTTTCACCATACAGAAGTTCTGCTGAGGTAGCTTGTAAGTCTTCTTTCCAGGCTGAACGAATTCCAAGTAGAACCGTCGGAAGAACTTCGGTCCAGCGATTGTTGTTGTGACACTTAATAGCGGCTTTTAATTGTCTATGGAAACGCTCAACCATTCCGTTTGCAGCTGGGTGGTATGCTGTGGTCCTTATTTGGGTCGAACCTGTCAAGCTGCTGAGCTGCTTGAACAGGTGGGACATAAATTGTGTGCCTTGGTCTGTTGTAATGCGCAGAGGCGTGCCATAACGTGCGATCCAGTTATCGTAGAACGCACGTGCAACAGTCGGTGCTTCTTGGTTTTCGATTGGGATAGCTTCAGGCCAACGCGTGAATCGGTCGACGCAGGTCAGACAGTATCGGTAGCCCTCGGAGTACGGCATGACAATTATGTCGATATGGACATGCTCAAATCTGGCTGAAGGTGATGTGAACACACCCCGAGGAGACGATACGTGTCTGGATATTTTCGCTTTCTGGCATTCGATGCAGCTGCGAGCCCACTGTCTACAGTCCGACTTGACAGATGGCCAGACATAACGTTGAGTGACGAGCTTCACTGAAGACTTGATGCCAGGGTGTGACAGCTGATGAATTGTGTTAAATGCTGTTCTTCGAAAAGATGGAGTCAAAAATGGTCTTGCTGTTGGCGTGGAGACGTCGCAAAAGACAGCTACGGTGGTACCAGGTATCAGCACTTGTTTAAGTTGCAAAGCAGATCCTTCCCGTAGATATGTCTTCAGCTCTTTATTTGAGTGCTGAGATAACGCCAGCTCTTCAAAGTTGATGGTTTGGGACAGTTCTTCTATCCGTGATAAGGCGTCGGCTACCACATTGTCCTTCTCAGATATGTGCCTTATATCGGTGGTAAATTGGCCGATAAAATCCAGGTGTCGGAACTGCCGTGGAGAACATTTATCCGGTTTCTGCTTAAAGGCATGGATAAGAGGCTTCTGATCGGTGAATACAGTGAACGCACGTCCTTCAACCATATGGCGAAAATACTTAATCGAGAGATATATGGCAAGTAGTTCCCTATCATAGGCTCCATATTTGGTCTCTGCAGGTGAAAGTTTCTTCGAGAAAAACGCCAAGGGCTGCCACTGCTCCTCGACAAGTTGGTGTAAAGCTGCGCCAATTGAATAATCAGACGCATCGCAGAATATAGCCAGGGGAGCGTCAATTTTTGGGTGGCTTAGCAGCGCGGCTTGTACGAGACTTTCTTTGCAGGCCTCGAATACTCCCCTGGTTTCAGTGGTCCAATTGATTGGGGCCTGACCCTTTAAATTACCTTTGAGGAGATCATTCAGCGGGCCTTGCAGTTCTGCTGCTTTTGGTATGAACCTCCGGTAGAAATTTAACATACCCAGGAACTGACGTAATTTTTTAATATTAGTTGGTATTGGGTACGTTTGGATTGCTTCGACTTTATCAGGAAGTGGTCGTGTACCATTTTCTGATACCAAGTATCCAAGGAATTTGACTTCTGCTCTTCCGAAGTTGCATTTTGACGGATTTATGACAACTCCGTACTCCTTGAGACGTTGAAAAAGTATGTCCAGGTGTTTGAGATGTTCTTCTGGGGACGTTGAAGCTATTAAAATGTCGTCGATGTAGGCGTAGCAGAAGTCCAAGCCTTGCAGTACTTCGTCGATGAAACGCTGGAACGTTTGCGCGGCATTACGCAGTCCGAAGGTCATAAAGGTGAATTCGAAAAGGCCAAATGGTGTTGTTATTGCCGTTTTTGGAATGTCTTGCTCGGCGATGGGTATCTGGTTAAATGCACGGACTAGATCGACTGTAGAAAATATAGTTTTTCCTTGTAGTGCGTGTGAAAAGTCTTGTATGTGACGTACAGGATATGAATCAGGCTTCGTTCTCGCGTTCAACCCTCGGTAGTCGCCACAAGGCCTCCATTCGTCGCCTGATTTAGGTACCATATGCAATGGGGAGGCCCAGCAACTTTTGGAAGGCCGTGCGATCCCCAGGCGTATCATGGCATTGAATTCCTTTTGTGCCGCTTTCAATTTATCAGGAGCCAGACGGCGCGGCTTGAGGGACACCGGGGGACCGGGTGTCGTTTCAATGAAATGTTTTGTTGAATGTTTGATATGCTCGGGAGCTCCGTCTGGCCGTGTTATCTCTGAGTATGTCGAGAGTAGCTCGTGGAAATGTGATGATCCGGAGATAGTCTTTACACTAGAAACTGCACCCATTACTGCTTGACCTTGAGCAGTCAGACTAGTGGTTCCATCTAACAGGCATCGACGGCGTGGATCCACGAGAAGGTTGTAATGGGCCAGGAAATCGATGCCGATGATGGGTTTGGAAACATCGGCTACCACAAATCTCCAAGCGAAGTCTCGTCGAAGTCCCAGATCCAAGTTAAGTACGACGGTGCCGTATGTGGCGATAGACGTGCTGTTCGCCGCGGAAAGTTCGTAGGCGGACTTTTCTCGCGGTCCTCGTATTTTGTGTCGAGGAAATACACATAGGTCGGCTCCTGTGTCGATCAGAAATTGTGTCTTCGAAGTCTTATCGGTAACAAAAATACGGCGAACTTTGTCCGGGCTGAGGTCGTGGGTCGCCATCAACGACTGCCCGCAAAGTTTTCCGAGATCTGATTGCAAGGTTGTACGCATTTTCTAGCATTGCTGCCAAATCTCCAGTGGTACCAGCACTGACCCGACGACAGTGAGCGTGAGGCGGAATTGGAACGTGTTCTTGAATGCGAGCGCGTACGTGAGTTTGAACGTTCGCGTTGACGAGAGCGTTCTTCTCTTAGCTCCGATATTTCATGTCGCACGGCCATCAATGTGTCATTAAAACATATCATCATTTTATTCATGACAGACGCCAGATCATTTTGGGGTGGTATGCAGGTAGACTCAGCGACGGAGGTAATGGACGGGCGTGTCATAACCGAGTCCGCAATAACGTCAGCAAGCTCGGCAACTTGATCCAACGGGACATTCTGTTGAGTTGCAAGGATCGCTTGCATATTGTGCGGCAAGCGGCCCAACCATAAAGTCCGGATCATTGTCTCCGGCACGGCGGTACCTGCGAGACCGCGCAGATGTCGTAAAAACTGCGACGGCTTGCGATCACCCAATTGCTCATGTTCTAGTAAGCGCTGGGTTTTTTTTTCTTGTGACTCGCTGAGATATTTGATGAGTTGCTGTTTGAGTTTTTGGTATGGATTTTCCGTAGGCGGGTTTCTTATGAGGTCGCGCACTTCCGAAGCGTATTTTGCGTCAAGCATGGATACCACGTGACCGAATTTGGTTGTTTCCGATGTTATGCCGGAAGTTTTGAAACTCGCTTCGATCATCCAGAACCATAGTTCCGGATCCGATGCGTTGAACGGGGCAATGCGTACCCCTATACGACATACTTCGGGCGCAACATCACGCGCGTCCTCGAAGGAGTTAGAGTCCGTCATTTTGCACTAAAATGTTTTTTTTTTTTATGATTCACTGTTTTGTTTTTCAAACCACACAATTTATTGTAATTAATATTGTTTGTATTGTTAAATCACACTTGTATTTTATATTGTCTTTAGATCACGTCGGGGTCACCAATTTGTGGGTTTGAATGATGCTAAACACAGTTTACGGTATTATATATTTATTGTTAGATTTGTTGACGATTTGATATATGATTGTACAATGTATTTTACGCGTTTGTCCGGAGTCGTGTTGAGTCGACCGGCGACGAACTCTCACTGCCTGGCCGCATGCCATGTGGCCAGATGTTGAAGGATCCGTCTGGTAGCAGGTAGTGGAGGCGCGCAGCCCCCACAGTATTATGCAATTTAATTAAAATAATTTCGTAGGTCTTTTTTTGGTCCAAAACCTAGATTTTTGATTAAGATCCGGGAGAACACAAAATTATAACTAAACTTAATGTCAATAGAAACATGAGAAACTCAACCTCTACCTGAACTAACCTAAACAAGTTCAGAATTTTGATAATAAAACTGAATTTTCTAAACATTAAGTATTAATTTTGTCTTCTCCCGGACCTTGATAAAAAAACCTAGGTTTTGATGAAAAAGATAACTTGATCATAAACCTGCGAGATATACACAGAACATTATTAATGTAATAAATGGAAGGTCCTGGTATGACACGGAACTCGAGAACATCTGGAGCCAGCGAATTCGTTAGCAAACTGACAGGCCGGCGCGGCACGAGCGGCTCGTATAGTGGTGCGGGGCTGACCTAGCGTACCAGAGGTCTGAGGTCAATTCCGACATGCACCACTGTCTTTCTCTTTCCGAGTTCGATGAGTGAATTTAGTCACGAATGCGAGCTGCTTCATAGTTCAGAATCTATGTACAACTGTAGGTCCTCTTCCCATACTAGGTGAGTTCGTGCCATCGCATTGGATGAAAAGATGGTCGAAGCGGCAATGAAAAATTGGCCGTGTTTTCCATCCAGTTCAATGTAGCCGTGCTCATAAAGGGAAGGTCCTGGCATGGCACCTAATTCCTTCGGGAATGTCGTGTATTGGGCTAATATCATAACGGTAATTGTGTGGTATTAGCCATCCATGTCAGGTTGCATAAAAAAACCGTCAGTGTATGCGCTGCCTATATGCGGATGAGTTTCGCTCGCCATTCCCGGCCTTCCTTGGTCTACGACGGGGCGCGACTACCTGCCTGCGCCCGATACGTGCGTGTGATCCCACCGCTCCTCCGCCGCGCGCCGACCGCGCCCCCACGTCACAGTATAAATAAAATGCAGCGACATAATTGTGCCGCCAATGACGCAAGGCAGAACACATGGTGCCGCCATGCGCCTGCGCTTAGACCATTACGGGAAATAATCTTGTCTAAGATTTATGGTTCATTTTTGGCCGTTCATTATCTTATCGCTGTTTCGGTAACATTTCAGCTTAGAAGTGGTGCGATTTCGCACAAAAATGGTTAGAATACCACCAGTTTACGGCTACCTTGAACTGGATTGAGAACGAGTGTGGGCTTGACCCAGCACATACATAATACATATAGTTTTACATAGATTTTGAACGATAAATCATTCAACCAACCAAATGCCTCACATATTTTCATTGAATCCACCTCAGAAAGGGAAAGAAATTGTACGGAGGGAACTGAATCCATGCTCCCGGGCATAAAGCAAGGCCCCGGGCCCTTTGCTTTTTTTTTATGCGACCTGTCATGGATGGCTAATACCACACAACTACCGTTATGATATTAACCCAATACACCATATTCCCGAAGGAATTAGGTGCCATGCCAGGACATTCCCTTTATGAGCACGGCTACATTGAACTGGATGGAAAACACGGACAATTTTTCATTGCCGCTTCGACAAACTTTTCATCCAATGCGATGGTACCAACCCGGGCGGGTTTAAGCCCTACCACCTAGTAGAGGAAGGGGACCTACAGTTTTACATGGATTCCGAACCATGGAGCAGCTTGCATTCGTGACGAAATGCACTTATCGAACTCGGAAAGAGAAAGACAGTGGTGCATGTCGGAATTGAACCCAGGCCACTGGAACGCTAGGCCAGTCCCCGCGCCACTAGGCTACGAGCCGCTTTAATATTGCTACGAGCTGGTATTTATAATATGCCAGACATAAACAAGTTGCTGATATATTGATATCATCTAGAAACCCGATTAGGTTCCAGCTCATTCTATATATTTTTTTATTGATTTTATTTTATTTATTTATTGAGGAGAAAACACAAAGATAAATACATAAAACAAAAATAACAACATTATTAAGTACTAACATACACACTATAAAAGACATACCGATCGTAATACACTCCATAAAAAACGAATCCAACATTGTGTGATCACCTAATGGAGGAAAATATATAATAGGACTATCTCATATAAATATATATAACAAGAAGCACATTGATGGTTTGCATATAATGGTGGCTAATCAATGCCACAGAACCGCTCCTAATTGCAGCTTTCCGATCACTAGTCGCTTCTTTGCTAGATACTTGTGTGGAATGTGTAGTTCGCTTGGATCAACTCCCCTTACAAACGTGGAAAGAAGATCATGTGCATATTTCTTGTAGAGGTAAAAAATACTGCTTTATTTACTCGAACTGGATGCTTGATTGGCATTGTAATATTGTGTTTGGTTTGAAGATAGTTATAAGAGGAAGTGCATGTCGTAAGAGCTGACTGAGGGCCGAGTGCACGATAGAAAAAAAAAACAACGTCAAAGTATGATTAAACATGTCTCTTTGTGTAGACAGCATGGAAGGAACTCTATGCGGTTCACTAAAAGTGACGTGATTGAACATTGATTAACTCAGCCGTCTCTTCGTGCAACGGGGCTAAGGGATTCGTGGTTCGAATTCTACGTTAAAGTGTAGGTCCCCTTCCATACCATAGCATTGAATGAACGATGGTCGAAGCGGCAATAAAAATTGTCCGTGTTTTCCATCCAGTTCAATGTAGCCATGCAATAAAAGAAAGGTCCTAACACGTTATCTAGGTCCCATGAGGTGTGTAGCCATCTAGTCACGTAAAAAATGGATTTTATTGAATGGCAAGAGAAATGTTATTCTATTACCATTTCCAACATGTCCTGACTGTCATTTGAGTTATAGATAACGAGAATAAAGGGGACACCACAAATCAATGACCACGCGCCTTGGCGAACTGCGGCGATAAGAACAGTGAGTGACCAGACATGGACCCGACATCGACCAGACCACAGAACAGAAAAGGCAGGAGAATCGTCATGCAGACGACACCCTTATGGACGTATTGTCCATATAACCGCATGAGAAGCGGTCGCGAGCCGCCACTGCCTCCTCCGCGCGCGAATTAGCTACCGAAATTCGTTCGCCAAAGCAGTTCCCGCCAACAACATGCGTAGTCGCATGTTGGGTTGGTACTTTTAGAAATTTGGCGACAGCGGATCTTGTAGTAGGCGCTTGTAGATTGCACATCTTCTTCCTTTTCTGGTCTGAGGACCAGACATATAGAGTAAAATATGTAAATTTTTAACAATTTTTTAAAATTCAATCAAATTTAGTTGATGAAATAAAAGACATGTTAGCCTGCTGCCTGGACATCAATGGTCCAACATCACATTTGACACATCGATTAATTCTCCGAATAGTGAGCAAGCTCAAAACGCAAAGCGCAGTCGAGCATCCAACACACGTCGACCTTTTTGTGTTCCCAGACAGAGCGGAGGTGTGATTCAATACACAGCACGCAAGCCCCAGTCAGGAATTCGACAATATTTATATTGAAATTGTCCTCACAAAAGACGTCGCGCCGGGACAGTACGCTAGAATAAAGATGTAGTCAAAGTCGGGGGTTTAGAAACGTGCGCGGCCTTTTGTACTTTTCTTTTCTTCGGGTTTGGATGCTATATATATGGTGACACTACATTATGGACCTTACGAAATCGTTTGTTAGGACTTTTAAGAGTTATAATCATGGGCCATTAGGATTTTGTATCGAGGAACAGGAAACGTGACTTCTGTTAGCAGGTTGATGACCCTCAGCAGTGTTTAATGCTTTTTATTTTATTCTTAAAAAGGCTAGCCATTTAGTTTATTATACATTTGATAAAGTTAACAGAATATATTATTATATGAAACCTTTTCTTTACAATTTCAAAATGTCTGGGCAATTTCACTCACTGAGAAAAATATGAAAAATAAAAATTATATACCGTACATTAATCGGACGACAATCATTAAGTAAAAGAAATTGTTAAGGTCGACATCATAAAAATCGTTTACGATTCAAAGGGCCCGCCCTGCATTACTTTCTTATTTTTAAAGTAAACACGATAAACGCATTTTAGTATGCAATCATCGCGAATAGTATACGAGGGTACAATAAGTGGTGAGTTTGGTGAGGAAACTTCCATACAGATGTTCATAATCATTCATAATACAGGATAATGGCAATCCAAACGGAACCGGATTCGTATTCTTGTGAAGGCATGCACTTTCAAAAAGTTGCAGAATTTTGACGCAATGACGTACTACAGTGGGAGGCTTTTAAGGAAGTTCCGACGGATCAGACACGTGCACGAAAGGACAATCAACATCACCGTATGATTAGACACGTCACTTTTTATGAAAGGGAGCTGAGTAAATTCCACGCGTATAAGACTTATCCTATCAATTCCCCATACTACGGGTGATAACTGCCTAATGCTCTTCATGTTTTACTATGTTTTTGAAATTTTAGATTCGAAAATATATTGTCAACATCTACGCCTGCATGTTTAAATTTTTCTTAAACATCTTGGAAAATATAGCAAAACAACATTGGAAAAGTCGTCTTTTTACCTTAATTTTGGATTTACTGAAAAACACAGAAACACAAGAATTAAGATTTCTCAAGTAACTTTTTTTTAAAAATTAAAATCTGACAAGTTTTCGGGGTAGGGAACCGGTAGGGCCTGGAAGACGATTTAGCTAGTTTACTCGTAATGGCTGTAACCGTGCAGGATTGTGCCTTGGCCAATGGACAAATAATGCATTTCTTAAAATTTTAAACCCTTTGATTTCCGCTGCCTCGACGACAGCTTTAAACATCTCTTCCTGCAATCGGGCCTAAATCTGACCATCGACAATAATCGGTACACTCTCTCAAGTTGGCTTTCTTGGAATCGTTCGCAACGGGGCCGCAGCTAGCTTTGGAAAGCGCTGCTATGAATCGTTATTTTAATAATATCTAACTTCTGGCGACTGTCTGTCCGTCTGTCTGCTTATAACTTCAGAACCACGAACGCGATTTGATGCAGGTTGTATTAACTTTTAGCTTGATTCTTCCTATAAATAAATACATCAATAAATTATACACTGTTTACAATCACGGAGACTGGGAAGAACCGACTGTTTTGACTCTTTTAAATTGTGTTGCAATTGGATTTATTTACGTGCACAAATATCGAATGCCAAAAATCCAGATAAATATGAAGATACCATAATATAGCAAATATTAAGTTAAATATCAAATCCCATTAGCTAATATTTGAACGATTATATATTAACTTCGGATGTTATCGAGTATCGATTCGAGGATCATAAATAAGAGTAGGAAGAAGCTAGGGCAGGAGGGTGAGCGCGGAGGGTTCCGAATGCAATCATAACAGATGGCGAGCATTGGCAGTTAATCTCGCGCGGTGTAGAGGATGTGGGTTTACGACAGGCAACGCATCGGTGGAGCGTGGAGCGACGCGAAATGTGCATTGCTTTTCTGGGCCAGCCCGTTTAGTAACGCTGCGCGTGCGCAGATTGCAAAGTGAAACTCTCATTTCGGTTTGAGTCGCCTCATCGTGTGAGAAATTATCTATTCTATAGCCAGAGTTTACAGTTATTACCGCGAGTAATCTCTACGTTTGTGATTTTCCAAAATCGTATTAATATCGTAAATGGGAAAGTATGTTAGTCGGTTTGTCCCCCTTTTACGCAGCAACAGAGCACCGGACCGACGTGATTTTTACATAGAGATTGTTAATGGGCCGGAGATCACCCTACGCTACTTTTTGTTTAAAAAATTACGAGATAGTTCCGAGCCAAGTTAGTTAGCACTTCAATGAATGCAAACTCGGTATTGTCAAAACTATAATGACTACATAACTATGTAGCAGGCTTCTCGTTGAACTCTAAAATAGTTATATGTAAAGAAATGCCTTAATTTATTTTTTATTTTTCTACACTTATTGTCTATCGTTTGTTCAAGCAACAAAATCATTATTTTCATGGATATACTTGATGCCGCAGTACTCAACAGAACTGTTATGATATTGTCAAAGTACAAACAGAAATCATTTCAATCACAAAGTGCAATCACATTGCAAAGATTCCAATAAGTTTCGCACAAATATGCGTTAGCTTTGTTGTCATCGGCGGCGCGGCGGCGGCGTCCGTGTGGCGCCCCATGTTGACCACAACTTTATAAATTGACGCATAATTGAAGTATTAATACAATTATAATCCATCCACCGGCTAGCGTGCGAACATAGCGCCCGAGTCGACCAGAGAAACCTGCCTGACAGGGACAGAGGGAACCAAGTACGGAATTACTTTTTTTACTTTAATACCAATTATAGTAAAAGGATAACAAACATTATACGATATTATTTATAGATTTAATCCAAACAAACTTTTCTATCAAAAGCGCCATGCTGCTTAACGTTTCGGAGCTTCACATGGGCTCGCCGGAGGTAGGCACGTTACTGACTACCCGTCACTCTGCTCGACTAGCGTCCAAGTCAACACTCGTACATTCGCTTGAGGATTGGCTGAGTTCAGAATTTCGTGTAAAGTGCAAAATAAACTGACTGTGTTTTCCTCGACGTCTATTTTCGGTGCACCTCTTCCAAATTCAGTCTTCAGTTTATTCAGCACAGGTTTCCATATGGGTGTAAGACGGTAAATATCTTCACGATTGAAGTTCTTGTGCTTGCTGATTTTGATGGATTCCCGAATTGATCGTGGGAGGTTTCGTTGTTCAGGTACTAGGACTTTCACCTGATCAAACCTCAACCAGTGCCCGGGCCCCGAATCTGCATGCTCGTACAGCGCTGACTTCGTGATTCTCTGTTCTGTACTCCGTAATACGTGTGCTAACGCTCCTCTTCGTTTGGTCAATGTATGACTTTCCGCATGAACACGGAACTATGTAGAGGTCAGTCAGTCAGCGTGTTTGCGTCCACTGCAGGACATACGCCTCTCCAATTTTTCTCCAGTCCTCCCGGCCCTTAGCGGTACGGAACCACTGCTTTCCGCCGACGCACTTGATGTCGTCGTCCCACCTGGCGGGCGGTCATTTAGAGGTACCTTAGCAGTAATGGTACCTCATCCTTCACCGATCGGGCGACCGGAGCAAGGATTAGACCTTGCATTGAGGGTACATCTGGCTGTCCTCAGTATCATCCACGAGGATACGGCTGGTATGCTGGATGTCCTCAGTATCCTCGCAATGAGGTCTATCACTCACCTGATGTAACAGGTACTGTATCGGTAGTCTCAATTCAATATAACTGATTGATTTCTGCTGGTAATGAGTATGCATCTTCGAAACAGTTGTGGCAAAGAGTTGGAGAGACTATTTCAAAGCGTGTTATAAATAAGCCGTGCATAGCAATCTCGTCCGCATTTCCTGCGTGTCTATGCCCATAATAAAATATGTTCGTTGCAACATATGAATGTATATCGGTTGACGTCGTAGCAACATGTGTTTGAAAGCATCAACACGCTTCAACACGTCATTAGACGTATTCAATCGAGTAAGAAGTGGTCGTTGAATAATGCATGAATTCACGATAATAGTGCCCGTGGTAAGATTGCGGTCTTGAAAGGTTAAAATATTTAACAGGCGTAGTGCGTCGCAACAACATGTTAAACATTTTGATTGGACCAATCTGAGAATGAGATAAATAGTGGTAACGAAAAGGCGGTAGTGCTATTAACCATAATTTACTATACTTTAATGGAATGCAACTTTGTAATGAGCCTTTCCGCAGAGTATTTTTCAAAATTGTTGCGATATGCAAATCTCGGTGTATTGACCACGGAATATTGTATTAACATTTTATTTAGGCGTTTAAGCGGTTAACCACCCAGTTAAAAATCTATGACCGTTTGCATAAAATAATTTAGCTAAAAACTATCAGAAATTAATTACTCAGAAGTTTGCTTTTTTTGCTTAGTGGTAACTAGCCTGTAGTTTTTTCAATATACTTTATATTGTTTAATTTGTTTACTGTGCATCAATCATCATCATCAATAATTCATCGTATTTCAATAAAAACAGACCTTTCAGTTTATGTTGGTATCTACAGTATGACAAACGCAAAAATCCGGCATATTTGTTGTTGTAGCGACAAAATAAATACATAATCTTTAAAAAAATCAGCTTCCTACCTGTTACGGTTCTTGAGATACAGCCCTGTGACAGACGGACGGACGGAACCCTAAAAACGAGCTCGTCCCAAAAAACAATAAGGTCAGCCGTTCAAAAACACAATGTTCACATATGTTCTTAAATTTACACCGTGTCGCTGTACATGCAATGCCGTAAAATGCCGTGCTTGGCCGATATGTTTCGCATCCAATGACGGAGGCATCGTCAGGGCCACTTCGTTACCCCGAAGATTGTAGGTGTGGGTAGGTTCGGGCTGCCTCGTGGATGCGGGTAAGTTGTCAATTTGCTGCACAATAGATATATGGTGCACGGAGCTTGATATGTCTATGGTGCAGCAAAATGACGAGGCAACGAAGTGGCCCTGACGATGCCTCCGACGTTAGAGGCGATACGTGTCGGCCAAGCACGGCATTGCACACCGGGAAACCGTAAGGGGTACACGAAATTAGATTACGAAAGGCCAAAAAGCCAGACATGTAGAAGCAAATGCGGACGGACGGTATGGTAACTCTACATTTGATGGATTATGACGCGTCTGAAAATCAATGGGATGGCGTAATGTACAATTTTGCCAGTTTTCACAGTCACGGGAAGCTTTTGGGGTGATTCCATTGTACGCGATGTCTGGACAGATTTAAGATGGTTATGCTAGCCAATTCGAATGGTTTGATTGCGTTAAGTTCCTGATCTCTATGGAATGAGAACATGAAAAAAAATATGTATAATTCCAGCTAACGTTCTACCAAAACCGAAAGAAAAATGTTACAGAAATTGATATTTTATACATGGAATTTTTTTTTAAGTCAGGTCTCAAATATATTATTTTTCAAGTTTGCGGCTTATATTGATATTAACTAATATTTATTTTAATACCATTTCAAAGATCTTAACATTATCTACCCATTCAGCGAAGAACATGTTTAACTTTTCCCAATTTCTTTAACGAAACAATAAAAAAATCGGCTGCGCGCGTTATGCGGGTTGGTCACATTTAGAAAGAATTATTTCGAGCTGCTCAACTAAGCGACGTCGGGCTCTGGCGATTGGTCCAAAATGTTTAGTTATCAGGATGCTCTTAAGAGGCCGACTTTCAACTAGGCTGTTGGTGGATATCAATTATAAGAATGTGCCTGCGGTGAATTTATATCACCGCTAATGAATTGGGTCGGAGGCTGCTGCGTGCGCACGGCGGTGGGCCTACGTGTGGGTAACTAGTGGGTACCACCGCACCGCCCCCCATCTGCCCACTCCTGACTCCAGTCCCGACACGATTTATAGGCGGGCGTGTCAAAGCTGCTTTAGCAACACTTTTAGGCCACCCACCACAACGGGAAAAGACAATATCGTCAAGTGGACATCGTAAATAAATCCTGCTGTCATCGATACGCAAGGTAAACTCTCATTACAGCGGTTTTTCACCTGCCGTTTAGGGATCCGTACCCAAAGTGTGCCAACGGAACCTATATTACTAAGCCTCCACTGTCCGTCCGTCCGTCCGTCCGTCCATCCGTCCATCTGTCCGTCACAGGGCTGTATCTCATGAACCGTAATAGGTAGGCGGCTGAAATTTTCTCAGACTTGCTTTTTAACAACAAATAGGTGAAATAAAAAAAATATAAAAAATCAAATGGTACCTCCATCGATATGGTGCTTTATACAAAAAACGTGATTTTTTTGTGTTAAATCTTGTACGACGGTACGGAACTCTGGTGTGCGAGTCCGACTCACACTTTGCCGGTTTTTTATGTAGATTCGATTTTGTCTAGCTGCTGTTCTGCTTTTCCGTAAGTCTTGGATTATATAAATTATTCTGTTTGCAGCTGTCCGAAAAAGTGTTATCTAATAGATCATCTGGTCATCGGTCTATCCATAACCCATATGGATGCCATATGGGTTACGGCGATTGAGTTTATTCAATTATTTTTTTGGGATCGTTTAAATGAAACTAGTATCGTCTTGCTCGTTGGTCCGATACCACGGCTTTAAGCCAGTGGGCGTGCATTTATAATTATCCTTTAACTTTTTTTTTTTTTTTTATTTGTGTTTTTATTTTCAGTGCTAATGATTGTGAGATGTTTAAAAAACGCATGGTTTGGAACCCATATTAAACTCTAGCAGTAGTATTTAGAGTGGTCGGACTAACATTAACGCGGATTATGTCCGTATTAAATCACATTTTGTATGGTTAGTCCTGTGATAATCAGCAACATTTTGACAGTTCACTCTGAATACGACTGTAGGTATCTTTTTCTAGAAACGCGTAGAACAGCGTGTTGGTATAAAACACATATGGTCGAATCGTCAATGAACATTACCTTGTTCTCCATAATGTATGAAAAGGAAGGCCCCGGTATGGCACGTAGATATTTCAGGGGCGGAATGTGATGGCCCACTACCCATTTTCGTAACACAGATTTATGCATAATATAATAGTTCACTAAAGACGGTTATGAATAATGAATGCGGTCGCTGCCACGGGAGGTGGTGAGACAAAGTTTAAATGAGTAGCGTCGGCTTGTCGACAGAGGGCGCTCCAAGTGAGGGTAGTTAGTAGTTTTGTATGCAGAAGACGGCGCGGCGTGCGGCAGCGAGGAGCAGACGGGGTTAGTACGTGCCTGACCACCACTCGAGACGGTTCTCTTACAAATTCCGGATACGATCTCTACACTGTGATGTTATCTAATATTAATATCCTAGAGAAATATTGTTTAAATGTTTTTTAAGAGCAGTGGTATGCCGACGCCGCGCCGAGATGTTTGTCTGTTCAAGTTTATGCCTCAGTATATCCACGTAGAACACTTGAAACTAAATTAATTCCCTTGTGATCGGATTTTTTTTGAGTTTTTGAAACTACATAAAAGCTCGTTTGAATAGCAAATACGATCTAAAATTAAAAAAATATCAAATAATAAAATAAAAACGATCTACAATACAGATCTACCCTATGTCTAAATACAACCATACCTGCAATGGCAAAAGTCATGTAATAAGTTTATCCATAGCAAGATATTTGTAATTCTTTGTTTCGTGTTGATATTTTTGATTATTGATTTGTGTGAACTCCAAAACAAGGTTTGCTTATTTTATATTCGTAAGGTTAAATTACTTTTGTAATTTAAAATATGTTGCCAAATTCTTGCGAGAATTTTGAATGAATGAAATCTACAAAAATGTTTCGTACATTAATAATCTCTGGAAAAAGCCAAATATATCAATGAGTAGAACTTGAAGAATTTAAACCTGAAATTAGCGAATGGTCTCTCATATTAAGACAGAGGCCGTCACTATATGATATAACTGTTGGGCTATGTAAAGAAAATAAAATAAAAAGCATTTAAAGGTTGATCAGCCTTTTTACAAAACCGCGGCGTTTTGTGAAACTGCTGGCCGCTTCGAAATGCAGCTGATTCCACGAAAGGGCGGCAGCGGCATATACGTCGTTTCGTGCAACGAAGCTAAGCCAGACCGCAGCCAGACCGACCACTTTCACGGATCAGACATGCTGCAGCGGGCCGGCTTTTCGCAGACATTTTAACAGCGAAAGCGGTCATGGCACCACCCATGTAGCCAGCTCTCTATTGCTGAGATTCATAGATTTTATTTGTACTTGGCTGAGCCAAAGTATGCCTTCCGTCCGTCAGTTTTGACATAAAATGTATGGAACGAATGTCGAATTTGACAGTCGAAAGCTATACTTTGGCTAAGCCAAGCACGAGAAAGGTCTTTGAATCTCAGCATATGAACTACGGGTGGCGCTGCCGCTTTGAGGTTTCTTAAGTCAACCAAAGAGGTAAGTATTTTAACGTAACCACACTTGTCTGGTTTCTTGGAGAAATAATTATTTCAGGCCGTTTTATGTTTGTGTTTTTTTCCCTAGCGCAATACTGTTTGCAAAGCCTCAACAGACGCGGAATTATCATTTAATTGGGAGCAATCATATTTCACACCAGCCCTAATTCACAACCCCGAATTTATGCTACGATTTTCGTGTGGCCCCAATACTGCCTAGCAAAATAATGTATTTTGGATGGCCTGGGGGTCCATTCAGGGCAAGAGTGAGTTCGAATTCGTCACTAAATATCAACACACTTTTTTAAATAGTTAATGTTTTCACACTTCTTGAACATCATTACAGGTAGGTAAAAATTTGGTTTGTCCCGTAAATACGTTGGAAGTATAAATAACGGTTGCGTTATTTAAATAAGAATATATTTCCCAGCTATTTTTAGGTTAACTCACTCCCGAACTCGAACTCACTCTTGCTCTGAATGGACCCCCTGATCCTTTTGTGGTACTCCAGTAATAACAGGATATTTATTTAGCTGAACTCGATCAGATCGATACCTTTCTTTTGTTTTCGTTTACCTACATATTTTAAGATACAAGGCACACAGGTAAATGCAATACGAGAACAGCAATCACACTGGTGTTGAACAGACTAGACGTGCAAATTACTTTTTACCGCTTGGCCTCGGGGCCGTTCACTCAACTGACTTCCGAGATGTTTTCTCACTGCCTACCTTCGTTATCCAGAAATTGTTTAAGCCGGGATCGGACTTGTTCTTTTCGTAGGTCGTTTTCAATGATTCGTTAATAAATAGTCTTTTGATTGATATCACACACATTCCGTGAAACTAAAGGAAAAAATGGCACCTGCTTAACAGCGATTTTAGTTCTCATCATGAAAAATACCGATGCCAGCTTTGAAATAAAAATAAAAGAAACACACTTCATATCATTTTGATATTTTAATTAAACATTTAGGTTATTTGTATTGTCATGATACGTCAAATTGCAAGCAGTCTGCCCTAGAGCCCGAATGCGGACATTGCAGAGACCACAAAGCATAAGGGACAGATCGAGCGGTAATTTCGGTCTGTGCGTATGCTAGCAAGATTCGGACAGATTGAGTGCCTTTTCCACAAGGTGCCATGTTTTTGTGAGTGCTAAGGAACGATGAGTACCGCCCGATCAAAGCTAGGTATGTTTTGGAACTTTCGTGAATCGTTATAATGCCCTTAGACATCGCGAAAACCAACAGAATTCGCTAATAGAGTGGATACACCGAGCGGATACACCCACGCAGTGAAAGACATGGTGGTAGACTGACTATTCAGACGGATGTTTTCAATTATCGCTTCGTTAAAGCGATGGAAAATACAGCATTGTTCTATCGCCAAAATGTATTTTCAATGTCATATCACACGGGTATTTTTAACGAATCGTTGAAAACGGTCAACGAAACGAACAAGTGAGATTCGGGCTTTAGCTTTCTTGTGCCGCCTGCTGAACCATTCAGTATACACTCGAACGAGTGCATTGGCATGTACTGGAAGTGCGCTCTACTGACTGACTGTTCTCATATCTCTTAGATAAGAAACATTTTAAATGCCCCGTACAGTGGAATTATCGATTTCGAATATTGTTGATAGCAGATAAGTAAGTGCAAAAATACAAAATACTGAGGCAAGGAATAATACCGGTGTTTTATCCGCGCCTCTCGGAGGATTGAGTTGAGGTAACAAAACAAAAAAGTGGCACATAAGTATGTCCTAACTTAGCATTGACGTAAGTATTCTTGCCAGTTCTTCTTCCCCATGAATGCTGAACTGGCTAATGATAAAATATGACAAATCCGAGTGCAGTGTGCTGCCTGTGGATGATGAATAAAGAATAAACAATATGGTAACTGGTATGAGGTACCTGTTAGTTAGGGATTACTGTCCGTTGTCCTGTATGAAGGTTAAAGCCTCTGCCCGAATGTGGTTCGATGCAATCGAGGATTGAGGATTAGTGATGTGTGATTGGCGCTCAGCTGCCTCGTCCTGACAAGAGATTCGAGCCGAGCTCTCGAACGGTCAGTCACCGCGCTAGTTCGGTTGATATTGGCTGTTTTTCAATGTATGCTGACAGGGGCATATGAGTCGTGCCCATACATAGGTACTACGCATTGGCTGAAAGCGATGCCGTAATTAGCAGTTATATAACGCAAATGTTTACCTAAAGATAAATGTGTGCCAGGTCTTGGGGCCCACGGCTACAAAACTGCTCCTCTAGTAATTTTAGAAAAAAATATGGTAATTGTCTTGGGTCAATTGGATAGCGCGATACACCTAGTCATTCGAGTTTCATCAAGCGCGTAGGGAGTGCCGAGTTATCTGCGTTACCCAACTCTGTCAGAAATATTTTTTCTGGTTAAACAGTAGCGTATGTATGTCACTCTCCAGTCAATAAACTATTTCTATTAAAAAAATCACGTCGATCCCTTGCTCCGTTGCTGCGTGTAAGTACAAACCATAAGGCACAAACCAACAAACCATGAATGTAGTTATCGTTTCTCAGCTTATATCGTTACCTTATTCCTTCCCATCGCTATTTTTCCTTCAGATCTCGCCACATGTCAGCTGTCGTCAGGTTGGGTTTCATCATAATAAAGAGATTTAGTCAACGCTATCGACTGTCGCCGCTCACTGCTATGCATCAGTTCTGCCATATCTTGCTTTGAGAGAAGTGAGTAGTCTCTTGATACGGGGCGGAGGGGAGGCGGCAGCGCTCCGTGTCCGTCAAACGACCGCGTGCCCCACTTGCCAGCCGGGTCGCTATACCTGTCCGGCTGACACTTGATGGATTGATAGCCTGAAGAACGCAGGCGGATCCTACTCGCACAGCCTTCTATGTACTCTAGCATCATTGTACCAAAAACTTTTTACTTGCCGCGCACTTAAAAATACGCGACGGACGAACCAGACACCTCCCTCGGACTTTAAAAAGTTGAAAGTGGTTGTGAAAATTTTGGAGCTTATTAACAATTGCATTATTTTCCCGTGAATGTAGTACGAGGCGACTAAGGATTTCGTAGGTCGCGTTTCGCATTCCACGTTAAATTGTAAGTCAACTTATTTACTTGCTATGGTCAGGGTTTAATGGTCGCAACGGCAATGATAATTGTCCGTGTTTTCCATCTTCTTTAACCTAGTGCCTTTTTGGTGTGTAAGACTAATATCACGACAGCAGTTGTGGTATTAGTCATCCATGTCCACTGAGAAAAAAGATGTCCACTATATTTTAGTAAAATTTGATCAAGTTCCATGCACAGCAGATCCCTCAAGAATAATGAGCCTCGGATTATAAACAGTAATTTTTTCCTCAGTTTAACTACATACAAAATTGGCATCGCTGTGCATTTGACGGACGTTAAATAAAGAAGGCGGAGAAGGCGGGATGCACGAGTGAAAATTGTCCAGAATAGCCGCCAATTAGCGACGATTACCGGTTTTGTATCACTCGCCGGAGAGTGGCGCCTTGCGCATGCGCTGCTCAAAACGTAACATTTAAAATGTTGATAACCCCGCAACATTTACAAGCTCAGCTCGATATGGACATGATCAAGTTGAAAGGGAGATAAGCATGTTAATGCAGTAGTGACATACATAGGTGTGGCCCCATTTTTCTTGAATGAATAAATTAAATAAACATCATCTCATTGCGAGGAATATTATGAAGAAAAGCGCTTTCTACACATATGGGATCGGAGCCTGATATCGATATCAAATTTTTCAAGATGCGTGGGTTTCATATTTCATTATTAGGGTCTAAATATTTCATTAACTTCTAATTGTCTGCCTTGTCGAGGTTTTCGTAATGTTGAAAAGCGAATACTTCTTAACCACTCAGCAGTGGCGAACCAAAATCGGGTTCTTTGAGAACGATGCCTCGTAAGTGGCGAACAAGAATCCGGTACCTCCGAATTTACTAATATTTTACATGGAAATGTTAGAGACAGGACTATGTTGTGTACACGGATCGAAAGAGGAAAACACTACCTTCCCATTTGTGTCATAAATTTGCAAATATAATTAAGAAAAGTAAAATATTTCATCGTGTCATATTTTTCCTACCTAGCCAAGGGTCTAAACTTGATGGTTAAACAAAATTTTGAGCATCAAATGCACTGGATAAAAAAATATGGAAACATGATCGGAGGAGTTTTATTGATGCAAATGTGTTTTTAGCTATATTTAAAAATAATGATATGATATATTTAAAAATTGATTTTCCTTAAATGGGAATTTTGATTTTTTTTCATCCATTTTGGTTTTTCTTAACATACATGCAAAAAATTCAATTTTAATAAAATCCATACACAAATGCGTCTATAATATAATGCAGGCTATATCACACTTAAATAGTCATGTACTCTACAAAAATGTAGTGAATATGCAATACACTTCAATATTTACAATCATTATGAACAAGCGACTAACGTTGGATTTTAGTAAAAGTGCGAGGCTGGAGAAGTGCCAGCAAAAGCGGGTTTTATTTGTATTATAACCATTTCATCACATTACATTAATGCAAGCATAAGGATTTTGAATATTGATTTATCACGCACCGTGTAATGCATGTCTTTCCTACATATTTTACATACTCGTTTGTAAAATCGTAAAACTTAGGATTTCATCCGGTGGTACACCCCTTAATATCATAGTAATAAATGCATAAGTAATTTTTTCTTCCTAAAAGTTAAGCCGGTTTACATTATTGCTGTATTTAAAATTAAAAATTTAAATTAAATTAAAATTAAAACCTGCCCTTTAAATTTTCAAAAACTTTAGTTTGAATATAAATTATATCATCAAACAAAAAGAGAAATAAAAAGTTATGCGTCAACAACGCTAAAACAAATCTGTTAACCTCCTTTTGGGCTGTTCGGGCTACCTCTAGTCGACGCCAGGCCTAAAAAAACCGGCGAAATACGAGTCGGACTCGCACACAAAGGGTTCCGTGCCATCGTATAAGATCTAATACAATAAAATAGGTTTTTTTTTATGGAACCCCCCTTTAATATTTATTGTTTTTTAATTTTGTTGTTATAGCGGCAAAATAAATACACGCTGTGTAAAAAATTTTAGCTGCCTACCTATTACTGTTCATGAGATACAGCCCTGTGACAGACGGACGGACGGACGGACAGTGGAAGCTTAGTAATAGGGCTCCGATGGCACCCTTTGGGTACGGAACCCTAAAAGCTACTATCCACAAAATTAAAAAGTTCCGTACTGAAATCCGAGGGTGTTCCGATTTGTGCGTTCAATTACCATTTCGCACGACCGCAGTCGGGACCACGCCTCGGTGATTCCCCCCCCGTTTAACCGCCAACATTTTATACATTTTATGGTTTGAATATTGCCTTTTTTAATTTTGCTCAAGGGAAAAATATTCTTTAGCTCTATTTTGAGTCTAAACCATCAAACCGGTTCGAGTTTTTGCAATATGACTAGACAAATGTGGGATCAAAAGCATCTTGAAACAAATGTATACATATTATTTGTATTATACATTTTCGTATTAATGTTTGATTTTCTAGCCAAAGAAACGGGCCCTTTGAACGTCGTCGGGTTTCAAAACAGATTGATTTCACGTTTGTGTGCGTGCCACTAATAACTACAATTTTAATTATCCTCTGTGATTAAATTTACACGGTCGGTATCAGAAACGGCAGTGGACCTATGTTTTATTTTTATTTTGAAGAGTGGCAGTTTTATAACAGGGTTTTTTTAGAACAGGAATTTACTAGAGCTTTGACTAAGTAAAGCAAAGTCAAAATGGTTTCGATAGCATTGGTGCCAACGTACATAATACACCGTAGAAAGAGGTAGTAACGCAGCAATTTCTCCGAACTCTTCGTAATACACCGTGTCTCCTTGCCCTTGAAGTGAAATTCTTCGTAATTATATATGTTTTTGTGTAGGGACACTAGGGACATGAAAATAGGATTCTGTACGTGTTGTGGTGAAAGATAAATAGTGATCTTTACAATCGCTCGTCAGAAATAAAATAGTCTTCGCTCAGAACACGCATGAACACACAATGACGGTGTTTATTGTGGCGGCAGACGCGGTACATTTAGCCGATATGTCGGCAATTTAGGTCGACACGCGATGCCGCCATCTCGGCCGCGGGGATGTAGCGTCTCCTCTCGAACGGTAGCTAGGAGCCACTCGACTCCGGCCCGAAGCTCCATTCTGTCACGCACAACTCGCCCGCCTTCGGCCCGAACGTCTCAACTGCGGAGCCTGCTGTATCAATATTCACCCTTATTTATAAAATGTTAAGCACTAAATTGAGATGTGATTTTTATGGAGCGTCGTTGAGAAACGAACCAAGACTGGGAGTAGCGGCTGATTATGTTATCCACGGTTCGAGAGCTGCTACCGTGTCTTTGTGCTAAACGTCGCCAGTTATCGCTGGCTGCTCGAAAACGTTCACCATTCACCCGCTTGTCTAAGATCAAAGTAGCCGGAGTGTGGAGGAGCCCACATTTTATCCGATCGGATCTGGAACGTTCGTGCACTTTTATTCCGTGAGGTGGCCGGTGTCCCAGTTGAATCAGAATGTGAACGTAAAACCAGGAATGCGTATTGTCGCTTTGATGAGCATGGACGAAGCGAATGGCGGTTGTGCTCGGGTCGTTTCAGTTTATTTGTGGGCAGATCACGTTGGGCGGTCCGAAGGCAGAATGGAGATAGGAACGAGAAGTTTTAATGTGCAGTGAATCTAGTAATATCGTTAATTCAAAACATACATCATTATAATTGAGAATAAAATCATAACTCTCGCTATGCATGATTGTCAAATACAGATTTAAATTTTATTTCGATTACATATGATTACATTTTTCATAAAACAAATACTGCAGAAAAGGTTCCACTATCTAAGCTTTTTGAACAAACCTAGAGATCTTAATTGATTCACAATGATGTTTATATGCATACATGTAATTTATATTCATGTATGTGTATCTTTCGATTACAGTGCTTTCTCAGATCTAATGATAAATATCAATAAAAAAAAAGAATCACCTCATACAATGCAAAAAAAATAAACGAGCAATATCAGTTTTGAGTTCCATTCGGCGGCCCACTATCAAATAAATATGATTATTAGATACATACCTTCGAATATGGCGCTATGAGATGACTCACTCATTATATATTACACCACATATATTTATTATTTTAAGAATATATCCGCGAAAACGTGTCCAATACAATTGAGTGATGACGTACAAAGAATATTGACGCATACACATTTAGGTAATTCCAATGATTTTGTAATTCGTTATATTAACTCTGGATCAAGACCATCCTACGAAGTGTATGCGTTAAGTGTATAAGAGTCAATGGTAAAGTGATTTTTTTTTGTCAGAGCGTACTACAAAACGTACTAAATAATTAAAGTTCAACTCCACCCAACGGTCTTCAGCAGCGACATTGACAGCATTCCAGTTTGTGATTTTGTCATCTGTGAAGTACTTATTAATCTATATGTATGTATATTAAATTATCCTTTGGCAAATAATATATACACTGACTTTGGCCTGTTAGCGAAAGCGTGCTGATACACAATTAAGATTGCACTTGGCCCAAATGCCATGTTCTTGTTCCGCAGTCTTGTAACCTGCTGTCTAGACTTTGAACGTTTAGTCGGCCGGCGTTCCTCCTATGCAGAGCGCTAGCACACAAGCACGCTAGGTAACCTGCTGGGCGTGAGTGGGTTATGTTCGTTTTGTCAAAAGTTTATTTGGTCTTGTTTTATGTTCGGAATACTTTCTCACGAAATCTTTCGCCACATTCGTCGGCACCGGCTTAAAAACGCCCAAGTGCGAGTCGGGGATGTACACCAAGGGTTCCGTCTGATCTAAAGTTGAGGTACATGAATCAATCTTACCATTACTCATGAATGATTCGGATAAGTGAAAGTATCGTGATCGAAAGAAAAATGTAAAAACTTAAAAATATACGTGTTCTAATTAGACCAATTAATTAATTTATTTATTTTTTGCGGAATTTTAGAGACAACGAAAGGTCACAATAATTGTCATTCTGATAATTGTAATAATAATGGATTCGACATTACCGTTATCTAATTAATTTGAGGTTATCCAACATTACACATTGAAGCAGTGCAATCCGATTTTGAAAGTAATCAGAAAAAGTTATTGGTCCATACATTCGTTGGCTGACGTAATTGTCAGGATAGCTCAGCGGTAGAGCAGTGGGCATGTAACCCTGCTCCCGACGAACGTCCAGACCAAAAACGGTCACTTTTTCCTTGTAAGGTACGGAGCCCTCGAAAAGGGATAAACAATGCAGGCATGCCGGAATGCTGATGGCGCGGGACGGCGCGGAGGGCGTTGGAGACGGGAAAGTCCGATTGGCCCCTGGCCTAATATGGTTACGCAGGCGAGGACCCGCCCGGCGGCATCCCCGTGCGTGCGCGCAGCCGCAGGACATCTGAGGGCGCCGCCAGCCAGGGCGACCGTGGCGGCTATTTACGGTTCGGGCGTCTTCCACGGAATCCGAGTCCGCGGTCACCCGACCGCTGACAGTCCGAAGGTCACGCTTCGGAGAAACGCGGAGTGAAGGCCGAATGTGGTATGCATGGATCGGGCTGTCTATGAGCGCGTCCGTGGAGAGCTTCACATAAAATGTGAAATATATTCAAAATAAAAATAAGTACAATACTAGCGGAGGTTCATTCGAGCGGCGGAGCTCGGTAAAATGTGATCAGAAACATTCGCGGGCGTGTTATTCAAATGGTCAGTTTTAAAAATCTCCATCTGAACGATTGCGCTCAACACACGCTCACCGAAATTTTATAGATAAACATATGCGAATAGGCTAAATTGATTTCAGTTCCGGTCGAAATTCCCACCGCGCCGAGTAGATACGGTAATTTGTTCAGTTGTGGTATTGCTAAGCAATGATAAGAGATGCTCGGTATTTGCAGCTATTTACTGATTTTTTTTTGTCACGATAACTACTTTTTAGGTGTCTTATCTAGGTAAAGTAACCACTTGGCGCAGGCAGACCGACACATTTAGCTTCAGAGGGTTGGTCTTTATCCTGTAAACCTAGTATCGGCCATTTACCGTTTTTGCCGTTACCATTTTTGTTGCGGCCTCCTAGTCTAACGAGCTAGCGAGCTACGAAAGGACATCAGTCCAAAACGACATTGACCCGAGCGGAGCCGGATACCTCAGATAATACCCAAATTTCGAAAGTGTTGGGCTATAACACCGGCTAGATATATTTTTTTTAAGAAGCGGTCGACATCATTCAAACGCTGGATACTCCATATAAATAGGATGTACTGCATCCATACCACAATCGGTGCCAGCAATGGCACTCGTGATGACGTTTGTTTTTATTTTTAAACCCCCGCAATCTCTGCGCATACAAGTAGCGTCGAGACAAATGCGGCTGGACAGTCAGTGTAAGAAGGCAATGTTCCGTCACTGCACGCGGTGGCGGCGCGGCGGAGGCAGCGGTCACTTGCCCATGCCGTGTCACCAAATATGGTGTCGGCGCCGCCAGCAGGTCGCCCGCTCGCAGCCGCGGGGAGTGGAGCGGCGGCGGCGGTGGAGCGGAGGTTGCTGAGGCTGCCTTTGCATGATCTATCTATGTATTTATATGAGGTTTTCAGCTCCTTTCGGGTCATTTTTTTTTGGAAGGGAGAAGGACCAGAGCGGAGCCTAGTAAAATGCTTCCTCGGCCCTAGTCCACGGCGTCGCATCGCCCGCCCGCTCTTCGCTTAGCCTTCTTCTGATCGTTTCTTTTGCTCGGCTCCGAAGGGTCGCAGCGTGATGCTAAATAACCTTACACCTTCCTCATGAATTGGTGAATGTTTGTTTATATTATTGTATATAATTTCAAATGGAATTCCAAACAATCTTTATGTACAAATGTAGGTGCAATAAAAGGCAGTTCTTAAAAAAACCGACTAGTTATTAATAAATTCAGAGGTGAAGGACCCTATGAGGAAAATTGTTAAGAATATAAGCTTCTGCTTCTGGAAAGGGAATGCATCACGCACTGGCGTCTCTGTCTGTACCCATGTTTAGAAGTTGCATCGGCGTATTTGGATTCCGATATCCGCACCATTACGTATATCCAACGGCACACTATTTACTTGCGTGCTTAGAGTTCGCACCAGATACCGAGATAAGCCGGGCCCACTTGTAGAGTTGCTAGTAATGTAAAATAAGGCGAGTGCTCCCAAAACAACAATTTCCCTGTACGATTTATCGATGGCTAATACCACCCCCACCGTCATAATCAACACACCGATCCCAAAGGAATCAGATGTCACGTCAGAACCTGCCCTTTATGAGCACGGCTGCAATGAAGTAAATGGAAAATACGGACAAATATCCATTGACGTTACGACCATCTATTCGTCCAACGCGATGGTGCCAACCCGGGCGAGCCAAACCCTACGACCTAGGACGAGAAGGAGACCGACAGTTTTACATGGATTCCCAATCATGAAACAGCTCGCGTTCGCAACGAAATGCACTTATCCAACTCGGAAAGAAAGTGGTACACGAACGGGGCGGGGAATTGAACCCACGACCTCGGCACAGAAGGCAAGTCCACGCGCTCCTGAGCTCCGAGCCGCAGTACAGATGTGTCCACATGCTCCATGACGCACGCAGTTTCAACAACGTCATATCGAAGCAAAATAAAAGGGTTTTCGCGGAAGCGACTAGCGGTGATGCCACGGCGCTAAACACGCACGTGACTCACGCCTCACGCGCCTCGGTTCGGTCACAGAACAAGGTAACGCTCGGTGCGGTGTGATGGCATACGCGTCTGGTTTGTCACGGTCAACGGCGTGAACCGGCTTTGGGCGTAAATGCAAAATCCGATGCGAACTAATGAGATACGAACAATGCCCGCGGGGTTTTTTATGGCCGTCCCGTAACTACGGTTCTATAGAGGAAACAATGCGCGGAACTTGCAACAATACGAAACCGCTCTTTGAGAGGACCCTAGTGAATCGAGGATTTTATGTATAGCCACAAACTATCACTCCACTGACAATTGCATACAATTTGAGCGGCTCGTAAATCGTCAGAGGGTTCAAATTTTTTTTTTTTCGTTTCGTACATATATATCATTTACCTTCTCTTCCTGAGATCGTTAAGTGCATTTCGTCACAATTCAAGCTGTCCCATGGTTCGGTGCCACGAAAAACTGTAGCCGGGGTTCCCTTACTAAAGTTAATTAAGCCCGGGTTGGTAACATCTCATTGGATAAAAGGTGGTCGAAGCGACGATGAAAAACGCCAGGTTACGCACGGAGCGCTCCCAATTGAGGTCGCGAAATGGGATATTCTAGACCGGCGATTCTCAAACAAAAGCCGACGGGTCGCATGTGCAAAATTTGCATCAAATTTGCGGCCCGTGCGTGTCGTTGCATGAACAGCTATAGAGCGATAGGAACACGTCCGAATCATATTCCAGAAGGCCTATTCCTGGCATTTCGTTATCAGGAATCAGGAATCCTGAGTCTAGAAAACCGCTTTTATAGCGGTTTTCAAAGACATTTTCTTGACGAAAATATTCCGGAGCATAGTTTTTTTTATTAATCAAGCCTTTCCGTCGAAAAATTAGCATTGAAAATCGCTATAAAAGCGGTTCCTGATTCCTGATTACGGAATGCCAGGAATACGCCTGCAGACAGAATATGGTACGTGGAATGTATGGAATTTAGTTTGGTAAACCCATGAGAATGGATAGACGGACGAGTTAGTCCAAAAGTCTGTATATAACTCATACCCTCAAAACAGCCAGGTCGTCAGCGCTGTAGATTGGAGCGGTTTCTCCGATCTTGCACTTCAATCGGGATTGAATCAGTTAGCCTGAAATTCGGGATTTTTTACCTTGAAATGTTATTCTTGATAGCAAGTTTGTTATTAAAGTTATTGAGAAAAAATATGTTCCGAAAGCAATCCCAAATTAGGTTTCACCGATACTAAAAAAACAAAGATCTACACAATATTTTACTTTTGTGGTAGAGCATGAGTTTTTGTACATAGTAGGGGTAGCGTGCCGAAACCAAGGGGGAGGGGTCTGGCGGCTCTGTCACGTCTGGTCACGAGGGAGTGGGTATCCGGCACGAGGCACGTGACGGAACAGAAAATTCTAATAATTGTGTAAAATGCGATTTTATGAATGTCACGCATGGGGGTGGTTTGGTTAGCCTCTCATGCTGAGATTCATAGAGATCACTCGTATTTGGCTGAGCCAAAGTATGCCTTCCGACTGTCAGTTTTGACATGAAATGTATGCAACAAATATCAAATTTGACAGTCGGAAGCTATTCTTTGGCTAAGCCAAGCACGAAAAAGGTCTATGAATCTCAGCATCAGTCACGGCCGGCCACGAAGGGGGAGGGGGGGGGGGGGGTCCAAAAGTGGCCTAAAATCCGTTACGTGATTTACGAACGCTACCTAGATCCTGCAGCTCCCACGACCTGGCCATAAAATAATCCTAACAAACGACCATTTTGCACATGTCGAATACTGAATGGATGTAATAATTTATTTCAAATGTCGTCCACTGTCCTAGAAATTGTTTTTCACCGACGTCTGCTGCTGTATTGTATTTCATCTAGGTAGGTACTAGGTAAATTTGTCAAGATGTTGTAATTGAGCGCGAGTATGCACAGGTGTGCAGCGCACCCGCCAATATTGATATCGTATCAGTACTTTTGCATAGAGCTATGATAACATTCGCTGACGCCATAGTGATAACACGTGCGGAGAACCAGGGTGCGCTAAATCAAACCGCACACAAACTTTCAGTCGGAAAAACCAACACTGAAGCGAGCATTACCTACTTAGTCTACTCTAATAAATAGTGTATGTACCTATGAAGATCGCAGCAAACCTGATTAAACATTTAAATATTATGCAGGTCTCCGGGTTTTGGATAAAATCAATACTTTGTGAGATTCAGCTTTAAATGAGGCTGTTATGGACTAACTAGGCGCTAGATAGAACCGCCTCTGACAAACGGATGGACAAACTTTGGAACGACACTAAAAGTGTTCCTGATTCACCGACAAAATCCTGAAGTTATGTCAGCCTAATGGCTATGCATATCGCCATCCGGCCTTCCTTCAAAATGCCTTAGGATTTTGTTGGTCTTTCAGATTTCAGCTACTTGGCGCCGAAATAACCTGCATAATATAGCCATAGATATAGCTAAGGGTAAACAAGCAAACAATAGTCTATTGATGGGTAGGTACCTATTGCATATCATTTGCACATATTAAATAAATCATTTTTGGAATAAATTTAAATATGAATCGAATGTTCTAAATCTTGCGATGTTGGAATGAAATAAAATTCTTATTGAGTTATGAAGTTGTTACCTGCGTCTGCGTGGGGATAACAGTTTCCCGACCAAGCGGTACTGACATTTTCTTGGCGTCGCCTCGAGTGGCGGCGACTAGCCCTCCGACCACCTCCGACACATCAAGCCAGCGGCGCCTCCCCGCACGGACCCGACATCGCGCGGAACACTTTTCCACTGCACACCAGTTTTCCCGATCACACTTCACAACCGCGCGACATGAATGAAAAGGCGCCTCACCCGCTAAGAGGCTAACACAACAGGAAGCACTGTCGCGCCGGGGGCCGCGGGGTATCGATTCGGAGCGGCGATATTGTAATAAACGGCTGTGACAGGCATGACAGGCCTCGCGCTCGCGCCGCCGAGGTTCACGCGCTCCGCCGGCGACGGTTCACGATCGACTGGCGCGGTCGCGCGGGCGGCGGCGGCTCGCGGCGGCGGGACGGGAGAGGGTAGAGCCGCCCGGCCCGGGGAGGCTCCGCGCGTAGCGTACAGCAGGGCGCGGCGGAGGTAGTGGCGCGGGGCGCGGGCCCGTTTCGTGAAAATGTGAAAATTCCACCGTCACTGTGAACTCGTTGAGCTGGGCATGTAACCATGGCCAGATTAATTATGGCAATGAGTGTTTGATTATGTTTTCGCTCAAAACCGGCTGTACACGTTGTTCGACGACTTCATCGGTGTCTTGATTGATAGCTGCAAACTATAGGTACGGTGCCCTCGTGGGTGCGAATTAAAATTGTGTTAATACACACCCAAATAAATTAAAAACCTATGTGTACAAAGAGCAGCTTTTGACCAGGAATAAATGACGTATCAGTGAAAAGCTATTTTCTCGACGAAAAGAAAGCACAGTATTTCAACGATTCAAGCGATTTTCCGTCGAGAAATCGCTGTGATAACCGCTATATAAGCGGTTTTCTCGATTGTAATTTTCCTGATTCCTGGTACGGTATTCCAAGAATAAGCCTACAGGTCTGTGCGCACCTCATACCCCTGCCCTGTTTTCACCACCTCCAGCGCTGATCAAAGAAAGGACCTCCAGTTACATAAAATACGATAGGTAACTTTCGGTTGCAATGCATATTTACATGGAGTAACCCAGCGTTTCCCAATCTTTTTTTACATGACCCAATTATTTTAATGGTTCTCCGTCGTTACCCCTTTACAGCTTTAATACCTATTCTAGTGTGTAGGTAAAATAAACATAGTTTTTATATTAAAGTAACTAAACATTATTACTATTACAAAGTGTGGACCAGAGGCTGAACCGGTGTAAAAAGTAAGAAAAGGTAGCAACGATTTCACTCAAACTCAGTGTTGACAGCTTCTGATCGGAATTAATTAAAAATAAAAGATTTAAAGGAGGACAAGTAGGCAAGAATTAAACGGAGACTGATATAAGATTTGCGTAGAATCCATTAGGCACCACTGGCAGGTAGGTAAGTTTATGCGTAGCACAAGAAACATTTCCAGCCTGTCGCTTTCATCGTCTCAGTAGGAAAATGAACCTTTTGCTCGTTAAGCAGTTGTCGGCTGTCGGAAGTCTGCAGGCAAGAGTCCTTCATTACTGAGCCGAGAGCCCTCGCAATTGTCGCCGTGTGTTCCACCCGGAGGTTCCACCGCTTCACCCAGAGAGCAAGACAGGACCGGAGTGACGATCGAAACTCTTCGTGTGGCGGCCGGGCCGCGCGCAAGCGATATAAATGGGAAGATTGAGCAAAGCACCTAAGAAAGTGTCACCGATTTGCGAACAAGGCAAAATAGTGTTAGCTCTTTCACTCTCGCGGTAAATAGCATTTTATCTACCTTTTTCACTCCAAGGCCATCTGACGCCAATGCACGCTTGCAATAACACGATCGGCCCGTAAGCATCAGAAAATTTCGCCTCCCATACAAACGTAGTTTACTAATAGTTTGAAAACCACTGTTCCAACTTACTTGATATTTGATATCTAATACAAATATCTGTGTCTGCATGTCTTTGTTTTTTCGGTAAATGTATTCTGGGTCAAACCACCGAGAAATCAAAATTCGTATCAAGATTTTCTTTTTGCTTTCATTTAATTCGGTTTGGGTTTTTCAAAAAAACAAAAGCGTGCAGACACAGATATTTGTTACCTGATATTAGATATTAAATATCAATTTAATTGGAATAGCGGTTTCCAAATGATTAGTAAACTACGTTTGTATGGGGAGCATAGCTTACGGGCCGTTCTTAAGTACTTTGATCAGTGGACGGAACCAACATTTGACAATGCCATATATTCCCATTTCATATCGCTGCCACGATCAGTGGAAAAGCACTGACTGTAGCACAGAACATTTAATAACTGTAGTTAGATCGGTTACGAATTCGGGACGCGCAACATCGAATGTTCGTTGCACTGAATAGCGGTCTGTAACCTCTTTGGTGTCCTGTGAAGTTCTTACGTGTTCTTACGAGTCGTTAGAATCAGTAGTGAGTGAATTCGTACTTGCCGGCGCTACCCCGCCCCCCCCCCCCATACAGAGTTTTGGTTGCCGCTCCCGTTCTTCCTTCCTCGCTGCCTCTACCGTTACCCGCTCAACCACTCCCTCCGCTCCACTGCTCCAACAGAGCACTTATCCTGCTCCATGGTTCCAGTTGCATTGCGCGCCTTGGATTCATTTTGAGATAGCTTTATTACTATCGTCCAACCAAAATAGATAAATACAATACGAAATATTTTTTAACTGATTGGATATGGAAGCAAGAGATTAGTCAAATTAAAACATCAGCCCAAAAATCTAAAGAGATTGGATGGTTAAAAAATCATCTTCCGATCAGATGTGAAATAGATATTTCGTTGTATATCTGTCAATACGTGAATCCAAGAAAGTTAAAAGGAATATACTATTTAAAGGTATAAACGCATACAATGGATCCCTCTGCGTGCGAGTACCACTTGCAGCTAACCTGTTTTTTTATTAGCAGAACCGAGCAAAGTGATTGTCATACTTGTTTATGACCATCGCCGCAAACTCACTCACATGCATTGAGATAAAACATTCTTACACGTACAAATTTAAGTACCTTCAAAGATAACATTTTACGCCAACTTACCTGTAGAGCACTGAAGCTGTAGAGCGTAGACATTAGTATGACTGTAGTTTGCAGAAGTATATTAGTCCAGTTGTCGTCTTCGTTGGCTAATACCACTATTGAATGCGAAAACCAATGGTACAACACCGATACAACAAATATGGGAACCAGGGGCGGCTTTAGACATTGCGAGGCCCCTGGCGAGTAGATATTTGCGTGCCCCTTGTCGTTGCGAGTTTTAATGCAAAGTTATGAAGAAATAAATATAGAGTAGTCAATTGTTTTTTGGAAATAAACAAATAATAATAAACGTATGGATTACAAATTATTATTAATAATGATAAACTAAGGTTCGCTCTTGCGGCTTTCTCTAAGACTAAAATAATTAATTAAATCATAATAGTTTAAGGAAAGAGCTACGTCATAAGTCCTGGATGCCGATATTATATCAGGTTTGGCAGAAATGTTTTAATATTTATAACCTCGACTCAACTTTTACAGGTGTTTTGGCTATAGTTTTCAGGACCACTTCGATAGTAGGGTACACTTCGGTTATTATTATTTTCTTTTATATTTCAACCCCGAAATTATGTCATAGTTTCCGCGATAACTACCAACAAGAGAGCGCGAGTGGTGTGACGTTGACGTAGTTTAATATTGCGAGCCGTACGACGCGAAATTTAAATAAACATATTAGTGCCTCATATTTTTCTACGAAGGGTTATTGCGCGAGTGCGCGAGGCCCCTGCAAGAGCGAGGCCCCGGGCGGTTGCCCCGCTCGCCACCCCCAAAGGCCGCACTGATGGGAACTGTCGCCTCCAGATCATACGTATTTAGGAGAAATACCTAATTCCATTTCTGTGAAAATACAATGGCTATAAATCAGTAGGACGACTGAACATTTTATATTGATTAAAGCGTCAATGATCTAAAAAAATTAACATATTAATTGTTAACATATTTTAATCGTGCGCATTGCCGTATTTATCTATGGTGCACCAATACTTCGGACTACATCATCGCGGCGTGTCGCAGCTGTTTCCACAGTTATAATCTTCACCGATGGCCGTCAGTTGATGTTTGATAGACCGAGCTGTTAAACTAAACTTGTCTAATTTTAGTGATTGTGACAAATATCCTTAGAATTCTATTGATGTTATGAATTGATTATTTATTATTGTATTTTAATTATTACTATATTTTCTCTAATTTCTTATTGACAATTATTATTTATGCTTGCCTTGCGGATTTTGTCAAATTTAAGTGTAGTTATAGTTTATTTAAAAAACTAGACTTAAGTGAGCCTCTTGCCATGATGATGAGAGTTAATTATTTTTTTAAGCTTTAATTTTATGAAATGTAAATATTTGACGATTCCAAGTGTTCCCTGCGTCCCAAAGGAGGACAAATAAATACAATACAATTCAAAAAAATGTTGCTCCAGGACAGTAGATGATATTATTATAACAATCGGATATAGCGTGAACTTCAGGCTATATCCCGGCCCACTCACACAAGTTTGCACGACGTCCAGATACTGTATCCTTGGGGGGTTACCATTGTAAACACAGCAAATTTGAAGGGTCTTACGTGTAGTTGCATCTCGTACCATGCTAACTGTCAAACGACGTGTTATTTAGCATCTCGTACCATGCTAATTGTCAAACGACGTGTTATTCGGCAAAGTGAACTGTTTACCAGTTATTATGGTATGAAATGCTCCTAAACGTCAGATTTAATTTACACCGTAATTGTTCACCCGTCGAGTTTATTTGCTATGATTAGCTCCCCCTGTACACAATGTGTCGCACATAATTCGACTCCAGCATGCTGATGCTGGACTTTACGTGGGCAGCTGGTAATGTACTTCCACCTTCTAAGCACGACCTCTTCAAAACGTTTGACGGCCTGCCGCGCCCGCGCAGCCAGCTTTTCGTTGCCCTGAGCTAGCTTCCTACGTGCGTCCTCGATCAGTAGACCCTGAGGTCCTTTCCAATGACTACCTACACCAACATGAATGCATTTATTGACTTCAGTCGTGGGCGGAGCCATAAGGAGCAGCGACGCATTCATGCGCGTATTTGCACCACGGATCAGTATTTTTCTTATTATTGGAGAAAAAAACAAAGGCAGACAATAAAACACAGTTACAAAGAAATAATTGGTAACAAGTATAAAGATCGGTCTTCGAAACTATCCCTCACTAAAACAAGAAAAAGTATACATTTTGAAGGTGGTGTTATTTGTAATAAGAAAAAGTGCACATGGTGTAATTCCAAAAAAAAACCGGCCAAGTGCGAGTCGGACTCGCACACGAAGGGTTCCGTACTATCGTACAAGATTGAACACAAAAAAAACAGGTTTTTTTTATTATTATTATTTTTTTATTTTACCTATTTGTTGTTATAGCGGCCAAATAAATACACACTTTGTGAAAATTTCTGCTGCCTACCTATTACGGTTCATGAGATACTGCCCTGTGACAGACGGACGGACGGACGGACGGACTTTGGAGGTTTAGTAACGGGTTCCGTTTTCACCCTTTGGTTACGGAACCCTAAAAAGGGCTTATTAAAGAATTTTGTAAGTTTCAAGTCTTTTAAAAGGCTTCCTTACAAATCCTAACATTCGGTAGACTCTATTAATGATTATTAATGTTCTTAAGCGGGGCTTACGCGAACAAATTTTGAAGAAAGATAACTTTTAAATACCTTTCCTAAACCCGACGTTTCGAAAGGAGTTGCATCCAATCGTGGTCACAATAAACAACAAATATAAATGTGAAGGTAGTTGGAGAAACTGCACGAACTACTCGGTGGCGAAGGCGAGCTGCTTCAGTTCTCCCGTGACCACGATTGGATGCAACTCCTTTCGAAACGTCGGGTTTAGGAAAGGTATTTAAAAGTTATCTTTCTTCAAAATTTGTTCGCGTAAGCCCCGCTTAAGAACATTAATAATATGTGAAAAACGCGAAAGCTTAAGATCTATTAATGATGTTGTTGACGTGAAGTGGAAATGGAGCTTAGAATCAAATTGTAATCCTAGGTCACGAATGTTATCGATGTCCTTCATACCTGCGCTCTACGGACTGATACGTTAGTGGCCAGTTTTGCGATGCTTATTTGTCCGCTGATCAAACGGCGGACCAATCCGCCGAATGATTACGTACGTGAATAAAGCCGCATAAACCTACGCGAAAACTATTCGCAGCGATGCCGTCAGATCCACTTTCCCTTTCATGCTCGATATCCAGGGACCAGCGCGCGTTCATTTACTTGCATAATTATTTCATTTGGCACTCATAAATTAATATACAGGGTGTTAACGGAGGTATGGTCCAAAAGCTAACCACGTCTTCCTTGACATATTTGGAGCAAAAAAAATAGAAGACATTTTCTTGTCCAACTTAAAAAAATATGTCACCCCATACATTTTTGTAGATACCTACACACAAAATGCATGGGGAGGACGATTTTTTTTTCAGTCGTACAAAAAAAAGAATCTACCTTTTTTTGCTCCAAATATGCCAAGGAACACGTGGTTAACGTATGGACCATACCTCCGTTAACACCCTGTATATACGTACAGATGGTGAGCGGTGTGGCAAATAAAGGTGTTAAATGATGCGCTCATACAGTCGTTACTTATCAAATGTATACACTGGAAAGAGAAGGAATTTCTAAGTCCCTTTTACTCTATGGTTGACGTCAGCATGTCAGAAAGAGATCTCAAATTTGTCTCTATTTCCGGTGTATAGATTTCAGACAAAACGACTGTACATAGGCTCATACCATGGGCACGTAAGCCATTGCACGGTACGAACAGGTGGACGTTCCAACAACACTCAGCACCGTCCCACAAAGCTCGACTGACACATTTTTTTTACAGAACCACGTTTCTCGATTAATTTCTTCAGAACAGTGGTCTCCCTACTCTCCAATGGACTTCTCGGTATGGTCAATTTTGGAAGCTGCAGTGTCAACAAAAATACATGAAAGTGTGGTTACGCTATTGATGGCTGTAACTAACAATAACAATTATTTTCTTAAAATTCAATGTTTTTTAGCATTTTGATAAAATGTATAATAAACCGTACTTCAATCAACCAAATAACCTAATTTTCAATTGGCAACACTTCGAGTGACAGACCCTTGACAGACCCTGTGCTAGCTTGCACACCAAGGAAGTGTTAATATCAACATCTTAACGCAAACGCAAACTAACGTAAAACTTAGGTTATGTAGGACCAGTAATCGTAGAGCATTTATGAAAACATGTATTTTTTATTTTTTTATACAACCTGACAGGACCTTCCCTATACTGGATGGAAAACACGGACAATTTTTCATTGACGCTCCGACCATTTTTCGTCCAATGCAATGGTACCAACCCCGACGGGCTTAAAGAAGGGGAATGGGACCTACAGTTTACATGGATTCCGAAACATGCAGCAGCTCGCATTCGTGACGAAATGCACTTGTCCAACCACGGAGATCTCCGTGTATCCAAACACAGAAATATAAATAAAGTGGTGCATGAACGGGGCGAGGATTCGAACCCAGACCTCTGGTATGCTAGGCAAGTCCCCGCGCCACTAGGCTACAAGCCGTTCATGTATGTCTGTAGAGTATATAAGCTATCGTAAGTAAGTGATCGTACCGCATGGCGTTCCATCATCTGTGCTCCTCCAGTGACGCGGCCTGATTTTTGGTCATGGCTGAATCTGGGTTCACAGGTTAGATACCAACCCTCTGATGCTAAATATATTAGTCTACCTGCTCCAAGTGGTTCGCCACGCTCGTACACCACTTTATTTCTCTATCTGAGTTGAATAAGTGTATTTCGTTACGAATGCGAGCTGTTCCATGGCTCGGAACCCATGTAAAACTGTAGGTACCCTGCCCCTACTAGGTGGTAGGGTAAAGCCCGTGCGGGCTGGTACCACCGCATTGAATAAAAATATGGTCGAAGCCGCCTCTATATGGCCGTATTTTTCATCTAGTTCAGTGAAGCCTTGCTCATACAGGCAGGGTCCTGAGATGGCATCTGATTCCTTCGGGAATATAGTGTATTGGGCCAATATTATGACGGTAGTTGTGTGGTATTAGCCATCCATGTCAGGTTCTATAAAACAAAACCTTTTCCAGTTTGCAGAGCACGCAGGTATAGGCTTTATTATGTGCAAGACGTGCAAGACGTTATTATGTGCAGTACTGTCAAACTACATGCTTAGTAACTTAAGAAACCAACCTTAAAGTTATCCATATCGCCATCGTACATAGTCCAGCGGGTGAAGACAGACATCTTGGCAAACACTTTTCCAAAACACTTTCAGCACCGATCGCTTATCTTGCACTCACTGAACGCCTACATTTTACGTAATAACAACCTAAAAATACTGCCACTTCGCTCGCCACATCCATGTGACAGCAAGCAAGGCAATCTATCATGGAGTAACGTGACACCTTTGCAATGTGTCCAGCGAGGCGACGTCTCCTCGAGTTGGGTCATGCAGTACATATGTGCCTACATAAATCGTTGACGTTCAATTAGCGAATTGTATTCAAATCGTTTTGCATGCCTGCGCGACTCCAGTAGCTGATACGCTATACGAGTATTGCTCACGTTCATATTGAAATTGATGATCAGTCAATGACGCTTTGATTGTTACAACTGGCGACAAAATGAGGTAGGTATTTATTTTAAGAAAATATTTCTGATATCTAAACCCCTACGGGGCTTAAGGTTTAAGTCACTGGGGTTTTGCCCAGGTTCCATGCCAGATGGCCATGCATTGTTAAGAGGATAATGAGGCAATCGAATTCCATTCAATCGCTCGTGCCTCAGTCAAATAAAGTGAGAAACGAAAAAAAAAAGCCAAAAAAAAACATAATTTATTCTTCTTCACTGGTTGATCGAATCCGCGGATCAATCAAATTGTGACATGACTTACGCCCGGTTCCACCACCTCCAGTTAAAAAAATCCCAAAGTTATCTTTCGGTTACACCATACAAAAATGCAATGTAACCGAAAGTTAACTATCGGATTTCAGGTAGCTTGAGGTGGTGAAAACAGGGGTTAGTGTAGTTTTACTACCAGAAGTTGAATAAATAAATGAAATTAAATGAAATCAACGAGAGATATGTCTGTACGTTTTTAGGGTTCCGTACCCAAAGGGTACCAAACGGAACCGAATATGTATCTCCGCTGTCCGTCCGTCCGTCCGTCCGTCTGTCACAGGGCTGTATCTCATGAACCCTTAGAGCATTTAGGACAATAGGTGGGTAGCACAGTTTTCACAGAGTGTTGTATTTGAGAGTGTTGGGCTAATACCATGACAGAACTTGTGGTATTAGCCATCCATGTCCAGTCACATAAAAAAAAAAATATTTTGCCGCTCCAACAATAAATATGTAAAACTATAAAATAATAAAAATTAAATACCATGCCATACAAAAAACGTGATTTTTTTGTGTTAAATCTTGTACGATGGTACGGAATCCTCCATGCGCGAATCCGACTCGCAATTAACCGGTTTTTGTTTATTTGATCCATTAACTTATATCCGTGATATACGCCTGTCAAAATGTGTATACAATTACAAAAAGGAATAAGTATAGGTGTCATGGGTTAAAAAAAAACAAAAACGTAGCTCTAAGTTGATTTATTTAATGTCCTACATTTCAGAAAAAAATCTCTTAATTTCACGAAGGAAACAGGTACGAGCCATTGTATGGAACTTTATCACCTCATTATCCTCTTAAGAATGGCCCGAAAGCTATGCTTGATATTTAATATCTAACTAGGTGAGGTACTCGGCTCCGCTCGGGTCAATGTCATTATGGACTGATGTCGAGATGAATTATATCCTGCACAAATAGTAACCCAAAGGGCTGGTCCAAAAAGCTAGTCGACACTACTTCACGAACTGATTAGACAACGTATCTACCTACATCATCAACTCAACATCAGTTGAGCCGATGCGGCATGATTTAATAATAAAACATCCAAATATTGCCATTCATAAATTCAGTGGAAGGAATGTACATACATGCAGTCCTTGATTGTAAAACATTAGGGTGGATCTCTTGCGGTCGGGACGATACTGCTCTGGCACTGCTTCATCGACATGGATGGAAAACACGGACATTTTTCATTGCCGCTTCGACCATCTTCCATTCAGTGCGATGGTTAGTAACTCAAGCGGGATTAACTCTACCGCCTAGTTAGTAAGAAAGGGAACCTAAAGTCTTACGTGGCATCCGTACCACAGCAAGCCTCGGTATCCAAAATGGTCACCCATCCGAAACGCAAACGCGCTCATAGATTTCATACGTAGATGCAATCCGCATATTGTTCGAGTGAGGAGTTCACAAGTTATGAGCCTTTAACCCCCAGCCACCACCCCTGTCGTAATTTAGATTGATGTACTGAGCAAATTTCCATGGTACATGCAGAAGCAGTCGACTTATGGTACTACTCACACCTCTGGTACGTTATCGTGATGTTATGTAGTCTATACGTAATGCGTAGATTTAGACTTGACTTAAATACAAACCGCATCTGAATTGGGTAATTGGTACCCTAAGCAAAGTTAAGTTATAAGCATTTCATACTATTGGTCACCTGATCAGCCTATGTCCTTCCGCAGGATACCATCTATTTTCTTGCAAAATTTAGTTGTTTATTGTTTACTAGCAGCCCGTCCCGGCTTTGCACGGGCATAATATAATTGAAAAAATATTATTTTGACACAATGATACACAAATAAACCCCTTATTACGTAGAGTTCCTAAAAAAAGAGCATAAACCTACATTGAAATATTTGAAATAAAAATAACAAATTTTGTGAATTTTTTTTTGTATTTTTTTTTCTTATTTGTGTTTTTTACTTTTATGTATTTTTCATACTATTAATTATTTTAAAAAGGTCATAACCACAAAACAAAGCCATTAAATAAATAATTTATTGAGTTAAAGCCAGGGAGTAAACATTATTTGATGTTGTTTTATTTTTCACTAAATAATTAGCTTAACTGTTATTATGATACTTTTGAGATTACCGCGGTCGTTAGACATGTTTGAAAAATGTTACGGCTTTTGAGAATGTCTTTGGAGAGTGTATCTTCCTGCCGCGTGAAAAGCCGTAACATTTTTCAAACATGTTTAACTGTTATTAGCTACCTACATTTTAATTAATTTTTAATTTAATCGAAAATCATAAAACTATTTAAGTCACTTATTGATTAGGATAACTAAATGTATAACATAATAGGTCGGGGAAAAAGTCTTTTCGCATTATAGTATGTATGAACTTGTAATAAAATCTCTTTGGCTATACTATTTTTATTTGGCTGGTTTTGGTATCATTGAAAGTTTAAATTTTAAAGAACAAAATTCCAAATTCAAATTAGGAAAATGTGTGATTCTCATTTGTTTTTCGTACTGTCAAAATGAGTGAATCTAATGAAGAAATTCGATACATTTTAAAATTTTACTACAAAAAAGGTAAAAATGCAACGCAAGCCGCGAAAAAAATTTGCGATGTTTATGGACCTAGTGCAGTGTCTGTGAGCGTAGCACAAATTTGGTTTAAGCGTTTTCAATCCGGAAATTTTAATGTCAAAGATGCACGTCGCTCTGGTCGCCCTATTACGGATAAAATTGATGCCATTTTTGAAAAAGTGGAGCAAGATCGGCATATCAGTAGTTACGACGTAGCTGAAGAACTAGGAATTGACCACAAAACAGTTTTGGCGCATTTGAAAAAAACTGGGTACACAAAAAAGCTCGATATTTGGGTACCTCACGAGCTCACTGAAAGAAACCTAATGAACCGTGTACTCATTTGTGATTCTTTATTACGACGTAATGAAACCGAACCATTTTTGAAGAAGCTGATAACTGGTGATGACAAGTGGATCACGTACGACAAGAACGTGCGAAAAAGGTCGTGGTCAAAGGCCGGTCAAGCTTCACAGACTGTGGCGAAACCCGGGTTAACTCGCAACAAGGTGATGCTGTGTGTGTGGTGGGATTGGAAGGGCATTATTCATTATGAGCTGTTACCACCAGGCAGGACCATCGATTCTGAACTCTACTGCGAACAACTGATGAGATTAAAGCAAGAAGTTGAGAGAAAGCGGCCGGAATTAATCAACAGAAGGGGTGTGGTTTTTCATCATGATAACGCTAGACCTCACACATCTTTAGCTCTTCTTAGCTCTTAGCATCTTAGAGGACTGCCAAAACCACTTGTCGCGGTATATTGATCAGAAGTCCCAATATTTCTATATCAATGGGATCATGTCCCTACCTACAAGATGGCAAAAAGTTATCGAACAAAATGGTACCTACATACTTTAGTTAAATGTAAATAAACCATATTAAAAAATTTTTTGAATTTTCTTAAAAAATGCGAAGAAACTTTTTCCCCAACCTAATATATTAATGGATCTATATTAATCTGAAAAGAACTTTTTGAATGCGTTTAGTTACCTACTAAACTAATTATCATCAAGCGACAAAATATTATCAAGCGACAATTTCTTAAATTCCGCACACGGCTGCTGCGTAGGGAGCCGACTGACTCCCCTCCCGTATCTCTGAGTGACGCCTACAAACTCTAAAACGCATAGTTTGTCAAAGGGAAGTTTTTTCTAATTTTTAAACTCATGATATCTTTCGAATGAAATGTCGGAATCGAATAATTCAAAAAGTAATATAAAGGTATTGAAACAGTCTTAAATAATAATTATATTTATTTTGATAAGGATTCATATCTAGGTACAAATAAAGAGCCTTTTCTAGCGGCGGTATTTAAATTTTTATTTTAAAATAAATGCACACTTATTGTGACATAACTATAATAGTTAGATGTATGCTGTCGCGACATTTTTTGTAGATAAATAATGTGTTCTATAAAATTGTACTACATCATTTTGTTCTATCGTGAATAGTTTTCGCAGCGCACGCGATGTAAGGAACATTCTTGGTAATTTTTTTGCACCTTGGGTTACGTTATCGGAGTTTTGGTAAGGATCCCTAATTTTTTTAAGATAAAACATAGTCTTTGTCCCTCGGATAGACTGTAGCTTTCCAACGGTGAAATAATTTTTCAAATCCGTTCAGTAGTTTCCTATCTGTTCATGTATTTGAGCCTATTCGGTTCAAATACACAAACAATCAAACCTTTCCTCTTTATATAATAGTATAGATAGAGTATAGATTAGAGAGCTCCGATAATAAACGCGTCCGATCGCTGCTAAATTCAAAGTGCTAGAACCGCAGCCTCCGACGCACTATTTATAGGCACGCTCCCACCGCCCCGGCCGGCCCGTACTGCCGCAAACCTACGTCCCGCAATTTTTAAATTTGTAATATCTTCGAAAATATTCATTTAAATCATATGCTGTATACGGCCATATAAATCTATATTAAATCAACAATGTATTTAAGGTATTTAATTGGATAAGGATTAATGCTGTATTGGTTAAAATCGCCTCGAAAATTAGCCATTATTTGTCGTAAAAAGTTAATGACAAAAAAAATTTATTGTGGTATATCCATAAGAGATAGACATATACCATCGCGGAGTTTTCTGTAGACATTTTCAATGTGTACAATACTTAGTACATTATTTCGATAAATCTCGTAGGATTCAGCCTGCGTTTGCAATGTAAGCGGAAAAAATGTAATTTATTACGACATCACATTGGAAACCTCAAAAATAACAGTATTTCTCCACTATTTAATGGATGTTATTATACATATAAACCTTCCTCTTGAATCACTCTATCTATTAAAAAAAATCGCATCAAAATCCGTTGCGTAGTTTCAAAGATTTAAGCGAACATGGGGATATAGGGACAGAGAAAGCGACTTTGTTTTATACTATGTAGTGATTACGACATCACATTGGAAACCTCAAAAATAACAGTATTTCTCCACTATTTAATGGATGTTATTATACATATAAACCTTCCTCTTGAATCACTCTATCTATTAAAAAAAACCGCATCAAAATCCGTTGCGTAGTTTTAAAGATTTAAGCGAACATGGGGATATAGGGACAGAGAAAGCGACTTTGTTTTATACTATGTAGTGATTCCATGGAGGTGAGGAAACCTTCATGGTTTATTCATCATCCAAAGACAGTACACTGCACTCGGATTATTCATATTGTATCATTAGCCAGTTCGGCAATCCCAGCGAAGAAGAACTGGTAAGATACTCCGCTAGTTTTTTTTCAACGTCCATCGTCCATCGTCCAACGTCTACCCATAGAAATGCGCGCACATGCTAGGTCTATGTATCTACCTATTTCGGTTCATGAGATACAGCCCTGTGACAGACGGAAGGACGTACGGACGCACGCACGGACGAAGGTTTAGTAATAGGGTTCCATTTGACACCCTTTGGGTGCGGAACCCTAATAGATGTTTGTTCCATTGACAATGCCCTGTAAGAAGTATTCAGAAAGGTTTGGGCAACAAGTGGCTCCTCCCTTGTCTCTTCCTAGATTCCTAGTTTGATAAGCTGGTTGAAACAACCCTGGCATGGCACCTCGTTCCCGTGAGGTGGGTTAGTCTAATATCATGATGGTCGGGTTGGGATTACACATAAAAAAAGATGGCCTCTTTTTTCTTGTTTTATCATGACGGTAGGAACATAGGCCTCAAGGAAAATTTTGATTATATATACCTAGTAAATGTTTGGCAGTGCCAGCGAACACGATTTGTTGATTTCCCTATAGAACTAGGGTTTTTCTGACGAGGGTGAGTAATTTTAAATGCATTTAGGTAGAATTTAAACAGCGCAGTTGTCGTTTCTTATGGATTTCCACTTCAACGCAAGGCCGTGTAGTTTGAAGCTTGTTCATGTCCTCCTGAGCAATGGGTCCAGCAGAGTGAGCCAATCCAAACCATGATTTTCGAAATTTGGTCACCAGAGTCTAATTGATTCAGATATTGCTTGGTGAAGTTGTAAACAAGAAGTGAATTTTTCTATCGCCTGGTTCCCCCATAGACTAGGAAGTCGCGACAAAAATGGTAACGGTAACGTACATGGCTGAAACTGGGTTCACAGGATAAAGATCAACCCTCTGAAGCTAAATGTGTCGGTCTGCCTGCGCCAAGTGGTTGCGTTACCTAGATATGGCGCCTGCAAAAGTGGTAACAAAAAATGTGCGGTCTGACCTGAAGACGAACAGAGTGTGGGAGTGAGACTTCAACTCAAGTATCACTACCGCGAGTTAGAGGGAGATGGAACACATTTGCCCGATGAGACAACTTCTCACATCGTTATCAGTACATTGCAGTTGCGCTAATAGAATGTGAAATGTTTTTTGTGAACTATTTATGATGTCTGTAGTCTTTATGGTAAATAAAGGTTGACCCTCTGATTTTTAATCAATCAAATTTCTTAACTTTTCCTCATTATTTTTAAGTAAAACTTAAAACATACCTTCAGATCATTATTTTTAAGCTACATAGCAATTTAGAAATTTTTTGGAGAAATTTCAGTATATTTTGTATGAAACTAATTTGGTCTCATCCATCAGTTGACTCTGTTAGTCTTTACATTCTAAGCCTATGAGTAAACTAAAACACAATATATAAACAACATACAACGTAAATCTACCTACCTATAGCAAATTACTACAATACAAAATGCCACGGATTCACTCTAGGCCAGTAGGTTACTGATCAAGTACCTGTGAACTGTAAAAAAGTGAATGAATATATATGAAATGTTAAATTTCAGACATGCCTGAGCATGAATTATGAATTACATAATACGATATTTTAGAAGAGATGAAATATCTTTATTATTTTGAAGACGTTGGTGTACATGTCGGTCAACTGTTTTCCTATTGTAATGGTCACTTATATATAATAGTCCTCTTGTCAATCACTTGACATATTCAGCCAATTGGCACCGACATATATACCTTGAGTAGTTATGAATTCAATACAAATACAATGATGAATCCATTACAATAAAACAATCCTATTCTAAGCATTTATCTGTTGCTGCGCCGGCTAGTCCTTAGTTCCCGTTCTATTTCGAACTGCCGAAGATCCGCTCGCTCCAAGAAGTCTTGTCTCTCCAAATACCTGAAAGTAAAACGAGACAATGTTTCATTAATGTCCGAAAGATAAAAGGAATGTAGCACCTGTGATAGAAAAGTGATGGTTGACATATTTCACACCTACTGCGATGATATTTAGGCCAATACACACTACATGGCAACTGGGTTCCTTATATTGCCCGGCTACATTAAGCTGGATTGAATACACGGACAATATAACATAGCCACTTCGGATCACGTAATGAGAAGGTACCAACCGAGGCTGGATTACCTCTAACACACAAGAAACAGCTTGAACTGAAATACTTTTAAGACAGAACCCCCACAAGTTTACGAGGCACATAAACTAAGAAAGACAATGTTCTTCAAGTCGCCTTTAACGACACGTATCAGAAGATACGCATTGTATATACACGGTGTTAACCCAAGTAGGCGACATTCCCGAAAGGGGGTTGTTTTGGGTCACATATTGATGCTGAAAAAGTAGGTTTTTTTTGTTTTGACCTTTTGTTTTAAAATTTTCGATTTCTAATACTAGTATGAAAACATAGTATTTCGTAGTAGGAACCGCACTGCATTCACAAAAAGTTCTAAAGTAGGAATTTTTTTCAAATAAATGTGAAAATTTACATTCGGATTGACGCAATAAAATTGGCGGCGGCGCGCAGTCAGCTGCGTGACAGCAAACGCGTGACCTTGGCAGTGGCGCGTACAAATGGCGTGCTTACACCATTCCAAAGAGAAATTGTCACTAAGGTAAAAGTTTGGATTAAATCTGCAATTTTTTTTTACTATTTTAGATTTAATTTTTAAATACCACAAAATGATCAGTATATGAAATAGTTAAATAATCGGTATTAAAATAGAAATGTCGCGAAAAAAATTAACATCGTGTATATGCATATGCATAGATATGCATTGTAAAGTGAGACAAATTGTATTATTTTCAAGGGGGTTTAATTTAAGTAGTTTATTTTATTTTAGATATTTTTTAGACGTTAGGACTCTTTCTTTTTCTTTGTTTTAACTTCCAAATAAGTGACACGATCAACAGTAACAGATTCAGTGATACGCAGTATATAATCTTGCGGGGTGATTTTATGCTGCGTATTGATTATATGACTTAATTGTATTGGTCGTTTTCGAAGTTTAGCGAAAGAAATATGAAATTAATTTGCAATCGTAGAACCGTCAGACTGAAGGCTTGGCCTCCGATTATTACATACCTACTGCATCACCAATGAAGAATGGCTTATATGTTTGATATAAGTAATCTGACCTACTGCACAACCAAAGTGAACCAACATCTCGAGAGTGACAATGAAGAATGGCGCATATTATATGTATGTTTGAATATAAGTAATCAATCATTAGTTCATTACAAACTTATATAATCACTGACCCGTCTTTCCCTTTGTTAAAGGTCTGCAGCTCCTCTTGGATTCCCTCTTTCTTCTTGAATGTCTCCCAGTCCAGTTTAGTCTTCTCTAGAGTAGATAGTTTATTCTTCTTATTCAACTGTCCGAGGAGGCTTGAAAGTCCACCTGAACCCCGGGCTCTGCTAGGTGTACCGGCAGGGGTAGATCCTGAAATAAAAGCAAATCGATATTTAAACTAGGCACAAAATGTTTTTGTACTGTGTTTAATAATTAATTTTGGGTTGAACAGCAACATCTACATACATAAGCATTATAAAATATTGGATGGGTAATGGAACTATATTTGCGTCTGGCATGTACATTCAACTTGGGTTGATAGTTTTACTTTTTCGATCTGAAAACATAACTTATAGGTGTCCGACCTATTTTAACTATTAGTGCCAACAAAAAACAAAGCACATCGACGATTGTGACTGCCATGCTGTTCGGCAGTAGCGCCGCTGATACACAATTGCAGGACTGATTGACACATAGAATAGCAATTTCTTTGACTATTTGCTGCAATCTACAGTAGTCCTACAATAACATAATTTGGCAGTGAAATTTAATAAACTTCTATTACTTTGACAAGGCTGGAGGTAGTAAACATCTTGGATAAAATATTTGCAATGTGTTATGACACATAGACAAAGACACAATGGATACTTATTTCTTTTTTATTTTTTTTCCCATTTCAATCAATAGTTTACCCTCAATCAGCAATAATATATAAATTACATATCTTTTATCTTACCAGCTGCTAAAGGGGTGACACTGTTAGGAGTGGCTTTCAAGACTTCTTTGATGACATTGTTCTCCACTACAACTTTCTCGCCGGCAAATTCAAATATTTTGGCTTCTTTACTCTTGATTTCAGCATTCACATCTAATAATGCTTTTTTGGATGCAATTTTGCCATTCGTTGATGGTGCAGGTACAACTGCTGTTTTTATTTGTTCATCGGCAGTTGAAATGCTTGGTTTAGGTGTATCTGTTCCATTTAAAAACATAGCCCATAAATCATCTTCTTTCTTCTTCTCTACTTCTGGAATATCTTCTTTTGGTTCTCCTTTTTCTTCTTTGTCAGATTCTTGCAGGTGGTTATTTTGAGTTTGTTTGTTAGGGATTTTTCTTTTCTTTCCATCTTGTTTGGTTTGCATGGATTTACGTTTGATTGCCTTCAATTCTACTTCTTTCTCATATTGTGCTTCAGTCTCGTCATCTGCCGACTCCTCTTCAGACAGTTGTTCAGGTTTTCCTGGGACATAATCTTCATCACTTTCACTTTCTGAAGACATTATAAAATCTGAAAATAAATATGATAAATTTGAAAATGAAAGGGTTCTGTAATTTCATGGAATTGCAAATATTGTTGGAAAGAAATAAATAATCATTAGACAGAAACCCCATGGTTTCTGTTCGGTCGATATCAACAAAGATTTTGGTGCAAAACAGCCTTATTGCAAAGGGCGAAAGTAGGGAATCCCTGACATAACTATGACGTTTTATTTTACACAACTACCGTCATGATATTAGCCTCATACACTACATTCCCTAAGGTGCCATGCCAGGACCTTCCCTTTATGAGCACATATATACATTGAACTAGATGGAAAACACGGACAATTTTTAATTTCCGCTTCAACCATCGATTCATCCATCCAACTAACACGGGCGGACTTAACCCTGCCTTTTAGTAGGGGAAGGGGACCTACAGTTTTACATGGGTTCCGAACCATGGAACAGCTCGTATTCGTAACGAAATGCACGTATCCAACTTAAAAAGCGAAAGAAAATGGTGCATGACCAGGCGAGGATTTGAACCCAGAACTCTCGGATGAAAGGAAAGTCTTCTAGGCCCTAGACCACGAGCTGTTCAAATTTGTCCATGTATGCCATGGACTAAGGAATCAATGTGAAATGAATATAAAATGAATGTGTGAGATGGTAGAACTTTAGATCTACAAATTCACAGTAAAAGGCTGATATTGCAATAATATATTTTTATTCCAATAGGATACATGTTACAATGAGTTATGAAATGAATGGATTTGTATTACTTAAATGAAGGACGTGGAATTGTGTGTATCCTTTCTTTACCATGGCGTAACGGAACCGGTCGATTCAAAGGCTAGATCCATTCGCAACTAAGGGCAATATTGTTGCCTTGTTGGCTCGCGTGCCGGCTACAGTTCCGTGGACCGGAGAACAACTTTTTTTTAGTAATATGGAAACATTGTGTCATTGCAGGCTGAAATGTATTAGTTGACTTTAACTCCGCATCACATTCAATGCTTGCAGTTGAAGAATACCTTAAACATCAAAATAAAAGTAGAAGTGTAAGGCCATATGGAAATATAGTCATGGTTATGTTATCTGTTAGCTGAAAGTATGTAGTAAAGAACAATAGATGCAGTGAAACATATTTATTTATCTCATTTAATTTGATGCAAAGTTACTTTGCAGTCATTTCTTCTAATTTTTTTTTTTTTTTTATGTATCCCGCTACTTAGCAATCTGTTTGTTCCAAACAATAATCTAATATGCTGTCAGATTTTCATCGGTTAATGTGTCCTTAGCGAGACGTGCACCCAGTGGTGCTATCCTCGTCATTTGTCTGCGAATCTTGTCGCTAGTTCTGGTATACTATTTCTCTTAAGTCGAGAGAATGTTAGACTGCCCACTCCCTGCAGTTCAGCAGCTAACTCGTTTATATGTTGGTCCAGTCTGACTTGATAACTCTTGCTGTATGATTCAATTTCTTCCTTCACTGTTCGCAGATTAAAATCTAGGCTCACATATTTATTGCTTACGTGTGGTGGAATATTGAACATGGCTCTCATTGTTTTACTTTGAAACCTTTCTAGTATTTCGATATTACTATGGCTGGCTGTGCCCCAGAGCTGAATGCCGTAAGTCCATATAGGTTTTAGTATAGCCTTATAGATAGCCATTTTACTCGCATCTGTCAACTGTGATTTACGTCCGATGAGCCAGTACATGCTGCGGAGTTTGCAGTCCAGTTGTTTCCTTTTAGTCCATATGTGCTTGCGCCAAGTGAGTCGTCGGTCGAGATGCATGCCTAGGTATTTGGCATCATCTGATTGTGGGATCTCTTTATCATAAAGTTTCACAGGTGGGCAAGTTTTCCTTCTAAGCGTGAACGTAACCTGGACTGACTTGTCTTGATTGGCTTTAATACGCCACTGCTGGAACCATGCTTCGATGAGGGTCAGGTGTGATTGGAGCCTTTCGGTTGCAGAATCGGGATTATCGTGGGTGGAAAGAAGTGTGGTATCATCTGCATATGTCGCTGTAATGGTATTGGCATAAGTGGGTAGATCCGCTGTGAATATCAGATAGAGAACTGGTCCCAGTATACTACCCTGTGGAACTCCTGACTTAATTTCGTGCATTGGTGATGCATCGGAATTGTATCTAACTTCGTAGCATCTGTTTTCAAGATAAGATTTTACCAACAGAAAGAAAGAGTGCGGTAGCATTTTTTTGATTTTGAAGATTTCTTCTAATGGGAAATCGCTCAGAAGAAGTGGATTTTTATGAAACGCAAATGTGATTGTGAACAAAAGTAGCAATACTCTCAATTTGAAGATATTGGCCACCATTTTTCGGAAGTTGGAATGCTCAACATTTTGCGAAAAGACCGTTTGAAACTTTTTCCTTTGAAATAGTTTAAATTCTTTTCTGACTTATGGTTCTACTAACATAAAAATTGTCACTTGCTGTGCATGTTGCAAGAGTCGGCTTTATGTCATATCTCTGGAACTTCTGGTTCTAGACCCATCATGTCTTAACTCAAATGAAAGGTCTCATCGCGATTTACCTTCGTCATGTTAAAATTGTATCATATCTCTGGAAAAATAGTTGCCGGTGTACTTTTTAAACACATTTTTGGGTTCAGCCAACAAATTTTTCAATGTAATCTGAACACTATTTCAATGGCCATTGCTGTAGTATCTATCGATCGTTTGCTCGTTAGACTCTACACAGGGACGTGCCGTGCGTCTTATTATTGACTTCAGGATATACCAAAATATAGAGACCCTCCTACTCCGAAGGTCTCTGTTTTATGGCATGTACCTAAGAGAATGATTTTTGGAGCTGCATAACGCAGTCTTTCTATCCTGTTTCTACGATCATTAACGTGCAACAAGCGGGAATGCATCCATTTACTGTTGACATTCCTTGAATTAGAACCAACTGATACTGAAATCATCGTCTATAAACTGCGGAATGCGCTCCCAGCTGAGTTATTCCCCCAAAGCACAATGTCAGCCTCAATGGCCCAGTGGCGCGACACTTCGGCGATCGCTCTCCGAAGTTAAGCAACGCTGGGTCCGGTCTAGTCTTGGATGGGTGACCATTCGACCGTTGAGAGAGGCTGGCCGTGGTTCGGATTCCACGTTAAACTGTAGGTCCCCTTCCTTACTTACTAGGTGGTAGGGCTTATCCCGCCCGGGTTGGTACCATCGCATTGGATGAACGATGGTCGAAGCGGCAATGAAAATTGTCCGTGTTTTCCATCCAGTTCAATGTAGCCGTGCAATATAAGGAAGGTCCTGGCATGGCACCTAGTTCCCATGTGGTATGTTGGGCTAATACCATGACAGAAGGTGTGGTATTAGCCATCCATGTCCAGTCACATAAAAAAAAACTACCTGTGCTACCACGATGGGAAGAAGCACCTGGCTGGCCGGAATGGTTTTTTGCAGCCTCTGTGAAAGTTTGAGAAAAGTATGCCATATGTCACACATACACAAAAAAAACATGCGACCGTGTTTGTGATGATTGGTCTAACATCACGACCATTACCTAACGACATCTACTTAAACCCATCATAAATAAAAAAAACAAAATATGTATATAGTCATAATTTCCGTCACTATTTAAAACCTTTCATCATTACCTTTTTTTATATTTTTTCTTTACAATATGTCTTGTACAGGACATTCAATAAAAGTTCGATTGTTTATTAGTTTGACGTGCTTAGTATGATTGGTATGGTTAGCTGATACTCTTCTTTTAAACCTTCTTTTGAAGAACCTGCTCTCAACAAAGACTTCGCCAAGCTGTTTGGGTTATTATCAATATGTCTCTTGTGTGGACAGTGGGTATTAATATACCCCTGAGAGAGTTAGAAAGGAGACGTTGTTAGCTGGTTAGCTGATATTACAAGAGAGTGCAGTGTCTCTAGTACGGGGGGAAGCGGAGGGGAAAACACTTCATGGTGGGGTCATGCCTATTTTCAAATCCATTTACCAGAAAAACCAGAAATATTATTAATGTTGTAATTGTCAATGGTCCCAATATATAAATTAGATGGTGTGTTTGTATTTTATTGTTAGTTTTCTAAATATCAAACCATTCACAACTAAAATATATGCAGTCCCAGAGATTTAAACAATCCTAATATTAAAATAACATAAAATTCTGCATAATGAGATCCACATTTCTAACCGATCGAACATTATTATCGATCACCATCTGACGGCAACACCGTCAGCGACTGATGCTAAGTCATGCCTTCTTATCACGTCGGCTGTGACGTAGAGCACCAGTTCGTGGGCACTTGCCTAGTTTGCTTAGACCAACTCCTCTCTACCTCCCTCTTCAATGAATTTCAAAACTTGAACAAAATATAATAAAAGCTCGAATATGACATATAAATATTTTTTTTAAAGGGTGGAGTGCCAAGAAAATCAGTCAAGCGTGAACATGTTCACGTGCCGAGAGTCTCGTCAATTTCATACAAAATGAGCACTTTAGAAATCAGTTTTTTTCTTAAAAAGTATGACCTTTTGATAAAAAAGCAATTATTTGGTGCATAACTACATAAATATGCCTTGGTTTTTTTTTTCAGATTTTATAAACAACCGTTAATGGGAGAATGATTTGGGACAAAATGTGTGACCGAAAACAGAGCCTGACCATCATTTTTCGTTTTTTGCGCTGGGACCCTCAAAACCGCGAATAAAACATCAAACACATGGTGGCTCGTGGCTCAGGGGTGGGTGGACTTGCTTTCCACCCCAGAGGTTAAATGCATTTCGTTGCAAATGCAAGCTGGTCCATAGTACAGAATCCATGTAAAACTGTAAGTTCCACTTCCCATACCAGGTGGTAGGGTTAAGCCTGCCAGGGTTTGTACAGTAGTTTGTACCATCACATTCGATGAAAATATGGTCGAAGCGGCAATAAAAAATCCGGCCAAGTGCGAGTCGGACTCGCACACGAAGCGTTTCGTACCATCAACACCAAAAAAAAACACGTTTTTTGTATGGGGCCCCCTTTAATTTTTATAATTTTTTTATTTAACCTATTTCCCATCACCATAAATCCACACTCTGTGAAAAATTCAGCTGCCTACCTAATACGGTTCATGAGATACAGCCCTGTGACAGACGGACGGACAGCGGAGGCTTAGTAATAGGGTTCCGTTTTCACCCTTTTGGTACAAAACCCTAAAATGTCGTTTTTCATCCAGTTCAATTTTGCCGTGCTTATTAAAGGAAGGTCCTGGCATGGAACCAAATTCCTTCGGGAATGCATGTTTTGGGGTAATATGGCGGTGGGTGTGGTATTAGCCATCCATGTTGTAACATAAAAAAAACATACTTGATTTAGGTAAATAATTGTCCTGTGAGCCCTTTAATGCAACAGTTATATTTTGACGGCTTAAAAGAACTTAAATGAAATAAGTATATTTAAGAAAAGTCATAAAATCAGCACACGTTTACTTTTGTACAATTATTTTCTTATTTCTATTTCTGTTCTTGACATTGGCCACTTCGTAGAAGTTGCTGCCCACTTTGGTGCGAGTTTGAGCTCTTTCTGCTGCTCTCCTCTGTCTACTAGTCAGTTTTTTCTTGGAAGGCTGTTCACCACTCTCTATCATTTTGCGTTTCCTTCCTTTTGGTTTAACATCTGAGACAGTGAATGCGCCACTAGCTGCCTCCAACTTCTTCTGTTTGGATTCTTTAATCGTCTCTGCATCATAAGTGAGGTGATCTTCTACATCACTACACTCATCTTCACTCCTGCTATAAAAGTCGCTAATTTCAGAAGAATCATCATCTTCTTCTAGAGTGTCTTTGGTTTCTTCACCCATGTTGTCATTTTTTATTTCCTTCAGGTCTTTGGGTAGGTCAGCCTTTTCCAAAGGTTTTATGTCTTCTTCATTGTCAAACTGAAGGCCCACTCTAATTTTAGCAAAATCTTGAGCAACTAACAGTGTGGTTACACTCGATTCTGGTTTTTCTGGTGGATCCGTATCCGTTTCTTTGACATTATCAGAGGTTTCTTCGTTTTTTTCAGTGTTAGCATTAGTGTCTATATCTGTTTCTTCTTTGTTAGGTTGCGACTTTGGCAGGGGAACTTCAAATCCTTCCGGAGCAACATAGAATGGCAGTTTTCCACGTTGCCAATCATTAAGAACCATTCGAGCAGCCTGTGAAATATCTGGTTCACCTTTCTTTAATAACTTTCCTGTCCTTGCAGCATATTTTTCTAAGAACTCTGTCGCAGTTTCCCATCCTTCAACCTTGTATGTTTTGATAAGATAATCTTTGCGGACGCGTTTTATTACTTCCTCAATGTAATCCTCTGGATTTTGAACCAACTCTACCCTGACAACTCCTTTAAGGACTTTTTCTGTGTCGGTCTCTGCTGAGGGATAGACTACACCAGGACTGTCAATTAGAAATATTCTCTTCATCAATGTGATATACTGCCACACCTTCGTTTCGCCAGCTATTGGGGCAACCTTACAAACTTTCTTTGAGCGTAACGTATTTATGACTGAGGATTTTCCAACATTAGGATACCCTATGAAGCCAACACTGATTTGTTTCTTGTCTATATGCAGCTTGCCGAACTGTCGAAGAAGGTTGATAAGGGAACCCTTACCGAAAGGGTGGGTGAGAGAGGCGTGGAAAGCGACTGTAGGGTATTCAGCACTAAGTATCGCAACCCATCTCTGTGTGACCCAGTTAGGCACCAGATCTACCTTGTTGAGTATGAAGATGAGGTGCTTATGTGGTTTCTCCTTGCGCAAAAAGTTTTCAACGTAAGGGCTGCGTGTTCCAAGTGGGTCACGCGCGTCGAGCACCTGCAGCAGCACGTCCGACGAGTCGATTACCTTATAGAGCTCGTTCCAGATGCGTCGGCTCATACCTGCACCAAACACCCACTCCCGCTGCCCCTCGCGCATGCCGGTATCTTCACGCACAAGGTCTACATCTTTGTGCTCATCGTACTTTTCTGCGTTTTCACTTACAACTTTTGACAGGGATTCCAGGTCGCCGACGGCCAGATTCACTCTCTTTCGTTGCTTGTTAGGTCCAAATGTCTTATCGAAAGTTTCCGTCTCAAGCACGTGCACTCGTGCATGCTTAGCCTTCTCGTTTAACAGTGTGATGGGTAGGTTTGTGGGCCTTAGTATCACTTGGTATGGATTGCGAATGGCCGCTCCGAGCTCTGTTTGAAACTTCTGCAACGCATTCTGCGTGATTACTCGCGAGTTTCCAAACCATTTCTGGTTGGGTTCTACGCGTGAACGCGCCCCAGACGGCAGCCATCCTTGGAAGGGCGCGGGAGTCAAAATCTTGCCAGTCTTGTCGCGCTTTGCCTTGAAGTTCCGGTACATCTGTAACCGCTTGATAGTGGACTTTGTTCGTGGATTTCCGACCCCCTTCAAACCCTCGGTTGACCGTTCGGGATTCATCGAGTGTCCGGATTTGTTAAAACCCTGCCGGCGCGGGGCTCCTGGAGCTGATCGTACCTTCCCCATCGTTTAGCTTACAAACTTCTTCGCACTAAAGTAGCAATGAAATCTTCACAGATGCACCGAACCCCTGAGATGATCGGAACCGAGGAGAAACACGTGGGCTCTGAATTGCAGTAATTGACGGTGGAATGATAACAGCTGTCAAAGCTTTGTCGCCAACTTCACAACAATGCCAAACGCTATGAGACTGACAAATTTGCAGAACAATTAAGGCAAAAACCAAGCATTTACCTGCCGTGTAGACCCGAAAACCTGTGGGTTAGGTTAAAGGTACACAGAATAACAGCAAGTATTCCTCAGAAATATAGAAAACCTGTATTGATCTCGCTTTTGTGAATAATAGAACGCAGCACACAATTTACACCACAGAACACGTAATAAAAAATATTTATATCTACTCTGCGGCACAGATTGAACAAAGTTCATACTACTGCAACCAAAGAGTTCGGAGAAGTCGCTGGGCTCTTGCGGCCACACTATCGGCAAATAATATCTAATTTTATATCGGGCGAAAATCATTTGTGGCACGTTATCGCGATAAAAACTTCCAGCCGTATTCAGAGTGGGCGCACTAACTTTAATGCGCCGGACTAAACCAATTTTTGTATGGTTAGTCCGGTGCTAATATCCTTTTTTTGAAAAAGGAGATTAGCCGGATGAAAAACCGGTGGCTGTGCTGAGGACCAAAGGTACTTAGAAAAGCCAAAAATACCTCGCCTCGCGAAACCACGCTCAGCGAGTAACCATGCCAGCAGATTAGCAGACGGTCGCAGATATATCGAGCGTGGTCAATAGTGTTGATGACAGCACTGAGCCCTGTGGGACACCAGCCGCAATCAGGAAGTCGTTCGAATTCGCACCATCAACAGCAATGTACAAGGAGCGGGCCGATAGGAAGCTGGCGATCCATGAGAGAAGCTTGGGAGGAATGCCGAAGGTCGGGAGCTTGCCTAGTAGGCCCCGGTTCCAAACACGGTCAAAGGCTTTGGAGGTGTCTAATGCCACTGCCAGCGACTCCCCAAAATTGTCTAGTTATTCGAGCCATATATGCGTAACGTACGTTACCTGTTGACCGGGTTTTTCGGAACCCGTACTGCTTGTCATGCAGGAGTTGATTGGCTCCTTAGTACGCTAGGAGCTGAGAGTTGATGAGACGCTCCATAACTTTACACAGAAGAGAAGTTATCGCTATGGGTCGATAGTAGAAGGGGTTCGCTGGATCGCCCTTTTTTTGAACCGGTTGGACCGAGGCTCTCCTCCAGCAAGAGGGATCGATACCTCGGGTGAAGGATAGACGGAAGAGACGGCTGATTATCTATGTAAACTCAGGGGCACACTTTTTGAGCACAATGCCTGGAATGCCGTCAGGACCACTACTCTTCGAAGTGTCTAACGTTCTCCAACTTTTGAATACCAGGGTGCCTGCTCTTACGAAGGTTCTACTCACAACTTACACTGTCCCTCAATACCTCAATCAACACTACAGACCAACCCCCTTTTCACACAAGCAAAAAAAATACAGAATAAACTAAAATTTTGGAAGATAAAATAAATAAACTACCATTTGATGGTAAAAAAACTGAAAAAATGTGCAGTAATACAACAAAAACCAATAAATCACTCAGAAAAAAATAAATGAAAGTAAAAAATTATTAAAAAAGGTGTTTTGGTACAGAACATAGAACTATACAATGAAAAACTAAGCCTATTATGTGAAAAAATTGAATGTAAGCAACATGATTTGACAACTTTAAACTTGATATGACAATCAAGAGAAAATTGTATCCCCACCCCTGCTACTGCCGTCGCTACTAGTCAACAACAACCACACGGCGTGCTCTTTACCAAGTGCTTACGTTTGTCAAAAAATCTGCAATGCAAGGAAACTTATAAATGATTTCACCCTTAATTGTGATGTCCATAACCATAACACAACACACAAGAACAATGTTAAAGTGATAAGTCATACATTACCCAAAACATCTAAGAGTTTTATATGCAATAGTGTTAGATTTGATTATAAATTGCTCAAAGAGGACAGAGATTTATGTGAAAATTACTTTTAAAGTTATGGTTAAGAAGTTGCTAACACAGAAGGCTTACTATTGTATTAAAGATGCCCTAGCTGATACATTTTAATTTCCAAAGATTGTGACCGCCTGCTGACTGGGTACAAAAGTATCCTATTATTATTACTATTTTGACTAATTTGATTTATACTAATAAATCGTTACTACTTTTATGATAAGTACTACGTGTAGTATGAAATTACTAACCAATCAATTTTGATTCTATCAATAATGACGAGGGCTCTGTACACCCTAATTTTAAATAAGTATTATTTGTTTCTCGGTATTGGTCAATTTTATTCTTACTTTATTGATAAGGCTGCTCTCAAACCATTATACTCTTAATTTTCTCTAGGTGGTCGTATTTAACCCCCTGGTCCACAGAATTCCGGAACCGCGACCACCCCTGGTCAACAGGCGAGATTCGCGTTTTCGGCATGTTGCAATAAATTGATCATTTCTTTAAATATTTCCACCATAGGTATGCTAAACTATATATTTTCGGAAATGCGAAAGAATGCTGCTTATAATTATACTAGTTTCAGATTTTTTTGTGTAGCAAAAAATTTTAAAAAAATGTTTGAAACTGAAAAACCTATATTGGGTAAGGAAAAAAGTAATAACTCCGAAAGTAAATCGATGACATATAAATTTTATTTCTTTTCCTGAATCTAGACACATATGCAGACAAAACTGTATAAAAAACTTAACCATACTTCATATAAAAAAATATAATAATAAGGGTACAACCTGCGCAAGAGACTGAAATCTGATTGTAAAATGGCGTTGTCAATTTCAAAAAATGGCACAGACTACTAATCACTGCGTGTTGCCAGATTGAGTATTGGAAAATAGCCTCCATGTATCTAATTTTTCTATGAAACAATACGAATACGGCTCCGAATATTCCTCTAGACCTGGCGAAACTTATATTTAGTGGCAGTCGTAGCGTCCCTGGGAGGGACGATACTGACTTGCGCCAATTTGGATAGCGTCCCGCTCCGGGACGATACTGATTCAAGGGTTAAAGGGATATGTAACTATGTGATCAGCTCACTGTAGTAGTTTATGATAAAACACTAAGGGCCGAGTGCACAAAAGAAAAAAAAGACAAAATCAACGTCAAAGTATGATTAAACACGTCACTTTGTGTGGACAGTATGGAAGGAACTCTCTGCGGTTCACTAAAAGTGACGTGTTTGAACATTGATTATTTCAGCCGTTTCTTCGTGCAAACGGGCCTAAGTATTAAAACCAACATTGAAAGTGTTTCACAGTGTTTGGTTGCATCGCTTACGGTGACGCTTGGTTCGGGTTATCTCTTTTCCTAAAATATGGTCTAGACGTGATGGCTGTGCCCGGCGTGATGCTCGTGAACGGGTGCTGTTTGTGGGGACTGGCATGCTCCAATAGGCAGCGTGTTAGTTTTTGGGGATAGTCTTTGCAAAGAAAATGATATTTGTCATCTTGTTTGTCATGAACTGTTGCATACCGTATTAATTGTAAATTTTTGTCAATTAATGTTCGTTTAGTGTATTGCCTAAGATTTTGTTAAAAAAATTGACAAACACTTTTGTAAATTCAGACTAAGTTAACGTTAAAAAAAACAAACGAGTTTCTTTCCAGTTCTTCGCTGTGTTTTGTTTTGCTGAACTGGCCAATGTTAAAATATGACAAATCCGAGTGCAGTGTACTGTCTATAGATGATGAATAAACAATACAATTTAATATTATACCGATGTTTGCATGCTTATTCCGGTGCTTATCCCCGTACTAAGTTTTGACAGATTAACTTTGAATACGACTACTGGGTTTTGAATGACGTGACTAATACCAATTTCACAAAGGCGAACAGTAATATTTTTCGTATTATGAATGTCCACTGGCGACAGTATAATGTGCGGTTGGAAATAACAAATATTTCCATTTCGAGTTATAAAATGACGATTTCTTGCTTTTCCGTTACGATAAAAGAAATAAGGTGAAGTCAATTTGACAACTATAATTGGGGGATAATTGTCATTGTCAACGAACCGAATCAATATATTTTGTTCTGTGCTTGAAATTTTTAATTTCCGTTGTTTCGCGTCTAGTTTTCTTCACTTTTATATTTTTGGTGCATGTTAGTTCTTTACTGCAACTAAATGGACAGTTTTGCAGATTGTACATTGTAAAATGTAACCTAATGAACAAACAATAGAGCAGTGTTTGTTTAGCGTAAGTGTACGATGAGATAAATTGGCTTGATGCTTGCCCCCACGGTCCCGATGTACGGCGCGGTGCGCCGCTTCTTTTGCGCGACATGTACGACATGCTGGCAGAGTTTCGCGCCTCTGAGCTCGATACGATCAGCGACGTGATCGGACTAACGCCAGCGGACCCGCTCAACACGTTCGCTGAGATGTGGTACCAGGTGTTCCTGTGGTCTCTATTCTCATCTCTCTTCGTGCACACGTGCGCCGCGCTGGTGGCGTTCGCGACCCTGCGTAAGCACAAATTCGGAAAATTCTTTCCCGTGTTGCTGGTGGTGATGGGCGTGGCGGGCCCGGCTACATCAGGCGTCATGAGCAGTGCCGCAGTCGCGTTCGTGTACCGTGCTTCATCGTTGCAGATGGCACCCGTGTATGCAATGCTCTGGGGCATCGGTCAAACCGTGTTGTCTGCTGCTGTAGGCTTTACGAGAATCTTAGCGACTTTATAAAAGTTGGCTAACATTATTAGATTTTTAACTATCCTAAACTGTATTTGCTTAATATGTTAGTAATTGCTATTAAAGATTTGCTGAGTGGCTGGTAATTCATTACACATGAATTAAATTTGGGCATGAAAGTATGTTATAGCTTGCGCAAATAGCTCTATTGCACAAGCCATAACATACTTCATATTAAAAGTCAGGATTAGGATTTTTTTATTGTTGAGTCAATTAATAAAATGTAACAAATTACGATTAAGTTAGTGTATATAAGTAGAATGAATATCAAGATGGTGTCTCAAAATATGACTGAGTTGGAATATATTCTAATTGAAGCAATATGTGAAGTTTCATAGACACTGTTGATGTAAATATTTCCCCTTTTAATGTGCCTTTGGAACATTCACAAATATATAATGTATATATTTGCTGTGCATCAAGTAGGTATGTACTTGATTATCCATAACAATGCAGGGGGGCATGTTCACTTTTATCTTAAGTAGTTGATCCCAGCTGCACAAACTGGCAACCCATAGGTGGTATGCCTAGCTATATTAATAAACCCGTTATACATGCATACTGTCTGCAGTCCAAAAGCTACAGATGTACATTAAAAAAACTGCAGGTAACTAATAAAGTTCATTACTTTAAAAAAAACTAATAAAGAAAGTGCCCCTTTTAAGGGGTGCTTCTATAGCATGTACTGGTAACATTTATCATAAAAAATAGGCATTTTTTTATTTAACATTAAAAAAAACTTTCTTATGGTTAACTTACTGAAGAAAACTCTCAAATTTTATTTTCATCATAAATTGTGAAAGTTCAGTTGAAAATAACCGGTGAACAATTAAATATATCAATAAATATAGTGTACATGTTTTTGATGATGAATGTAACCGATATACAATATAAAAGCTCCCATTGATAGGGTGCTAGTTTTTTTATAAGACCTTCATATATTTAACGATCAATGCTTTTTAGGCTATTTAAAACCATTCTACTGGCATATTCTCATGATGACAATAACGTCGCTAATGGGACGATATTGGGACAGAGGAGACAAAAAGTATATAAATATAAGTGCAACTTTCTCATTAGATATCCGCCATTAACGTATTCACATGGACGTGCGTAATATTATAACGTGGATTTTGAAGGATGTTATATGTGTTGTTTGTATGTGAACTTGCGCCTCGTTTAGTGTTTTTGTGCATGAATTTACACATACAACTTGTTGTTCTTTTTTAAAATCATTACATAAACCTTAGTTAACAGACGTGTACTATGAAGTTAAGATAAGCAAAATCATGATCGTGTCGATTGTGGATGAGAACATCGTGGGTGTACACATAAAGGTTGTCATAAACGGGACAGATACTATAAGATTTTATCTGCGAGCATCTGCACCCTAAAACTTATAGCATCTGTGGGTATCACACACGAGACATATACAAAAATATTGAAAAGTGGACGCATTCTTTCTGCGGGTCGCTCGTAAAGTCCTTATAGTATGTAGCGTGTATGTTATTATTAGATTTAATAGACAGTTCTTCAGAGAAGACTCTGATTTTCAGTTTGATTTTCATGTTGCTTTATATAAAGTAAAAAATTTGGGTAGAACTTCATATACAGTTAAGAAAGGAGCGAGGTGAATTCAAGCTTTGTAATGATTTATCAAGTATTTTTGGAAAGTATTTTCGACAGCAAAGAGCAAACTTCATGACGTTTCACGATTTGATTAAGGTGATATTAAAAGAAAAACACAAACATACTTGAAATCAATTCCACCAGAGAATGTGTATGTTTATACTCCACTTGCAGTATTGCCGTATCGAGGTACCTGTACCCCTACCTCCTCTCACCGCAAGTCATCCCCCTGGCACGCATCGAGCGCTGAAATGTTCCCACTTGTATTTATCTGCAGATAGCCTTCGCGTCTGTCGGTCGATCTGTATCTGCAGATGCTCATAGATCAAAAATATGTTATCTGCGTCGTGTGGGGTAGTCCATTGATTTCTATGAAGAGCGATATCGGCAGATATCTGCGCAGACGTAGGTTTCTGTCCCGTCTGTGATGACCTTAATACATTTTCAAACTTTTGTAGTTGCAACACACTGCTCATTCCATTGTGACCTATTTTTAATGTATTCTATTAATAATTATTTTGTAGCAGTGTTATGATAGGAAATTGTTGATTTGTAGTAAGTGAAAAATATTATTTCATGCATTTTTCAGTTTTATTTATTGTCGTATTTTGTCATGCATTCATTTTAGAGATCTTTAAACAAGAAATTTACCCTAGCCCGTTCCACCAACCAATTTCTAGTCACGCTAACTAGTGCAAGGATTTTAAGGCGCTAGGACTAGCCAACTACTCGCGCCATACAAATGCACTTTTCAACAAATGTAATAATATGTAGTGAAACGCTTCAGCAAATCCAAATAGAACTCCAGACTGATAATGGATTGTTAATATTTTTTGATTCCATCATTTATTTAAATAATAATAAAAATAAAAAAGTTGATTTGTCTCATTAGAAATCTGAAAGTAATTCGATTTCTAGATATAAGCAAAAACAGCATATATGCATAAACAAAAAAATCCATTTGCTTTTAGATTTCTACATTTAGTCAAAAAAGTTCGGAAATGGACACAGTTTCCGCAATGTATTTTGTATAGAAAAAGGAAATATACATTAACGAAAATAGGTTAATTCCTAGACAAGGAATCATATATTGTAAGAATGACACTTATAATCGTCAGACTTAGTTAGTTAACTTGGTGTGCCTCGTCTAACTTTGCGATTTGGCTAGTACAAGGGCCTTAACTATGGTGGGGGGATTGTCAATCAATGGCTACATTTCTTTAATCCTTCGGAATGTGTAGGTATTTTTACAGTCAGTCGATTATCGAATTGTTTAATAATATATAACTTTCAAAATTATTCAATTGTTTTACACACAATAATTCCCATCCTAGTACAATTTTGGTATATGGGGTCTTCAACAAAAGGCAACATTTTAGTTTAAAAACTACAAGTTACATAAATAAACAAAATTTTCTTTTAGTGTATCCTAGTAGCGTATGATGGGTACAACCCATCATATCACCATATTATGTAAATAAATAAATAAAAATAGGCCGGCTTTAGAAAATAATTTACTGGTGAACATAGAGTAAGAGCTAAAAGTTGAAGATGCAACATGTAGTTCATGCAAGCAGCTAACTCATATTCGCCTTGACTTGTAATACAAAATTATTTTAAGAAAACCTTATATGTGTAAATGTACTTACATAAAATATGATGTCGTGCAAATCAATAAAAAAAAAAACAAGATATTTCAGCTTTCATTCCATTTAAGTCGTATGCCTCTTTAAAATATTATTCAATATAATTCAAGCGGAAAATGATGGTTTTCTGATCTGATTACCCTTTGGTCATTATATGCCTATGATATATATATATATATATATACTAGCTGCGGTACCCGGCTCCGCTCGGGTTAGTGTCGGCTAAATTATTTCATGGATAAAAAGTAGCATGTGGGCTGATCCAAAATAGGGTCAAACTGGTCCATGACAATGTATCCATCTACCAAATTTAATCAAGATCGTTCGAGATGAAATAGCATGATTTAATGAGAAACATCCAATAATTCCCATTTAGAGCTTCGTTGACATTTGGTGGCTATTTAAAAAAAAAAGCATTTGCCGCCAGAACCTTGCTGCACTTGCACTGCAACATTGTTTACCTAGTAAGTAAGTAACGTGTAATGTAGGTAAGTTTGCGAGGACTCCAACCCACAGCTAGCCTCAACATCGAAAACAGTCGAACATCTCGAACCTGACTGCTCCCAGAGATCCTATACATTGATAAAATACGCACATAAATCGGGTTAGTGGTTCGCAAGTTATAAGAATTTAACACTCTCTACTCACCCTTCAGGTAATGAAACGTTATATTATGTAGCCTATAAGTTTTGAGTAGAATCAGGCTAGACATAGATACAATCCGCATCTAAATCGAGTAATTGGTTCTCAAGGATTTTACCAAGTAGTCCTAAAGTTGCGGGAAATACCAAGCTGTACCCGCCCCCCCCCCCTCCCCGCACCCGCCCCCGGCGGACCGCCCGCTCCCGCCACCGCCCCCGGACCCGCTCCCCTTGGTGTGAAGTAGCGCTACTGGCATCGTTTTCGCAGCCCCGTGAAAGTTCTTAAGCCCATGGGCACAATATCTTTATAAATTGTAGCCTATGTGTTATTCTGATGTATAAGCTATATTATTGTAAAGTTTCATTAGAATCCATTCAGTAGTTTTTACGTGAAAGAGTAACAAACATCCATCCATCCATCCATCCATCCATCCATTATTACAAACTTTCCCCTTTATAATATTTATTAGATATATAATAGGTCGGGGAAAAAGTCTTTTCGCATTATAGTATGTATGAACTTGTAATAAAATCTCTTTGGCTATACTATTTGTATCTGGCTGGTTTTGGTATCATTGAAAGTTTAAATTTTAAAGAACATAATTCCAAATTCAAATTAGGAAAATGTGTGATTCTCATTTGTTTTTCGTACTGTCAAAATGAGTGAATCTAATGAAGAAATTAGATACATTTTAAAATTTTACTACAAAAAAGGTAAAAATGCAACGCAAGCCGCGAAAAAAATTTGCGATGTTTATGGAGAGTGCAGTGTCTGTGAGAGTAGCACAAATTTGGTTTAAGCGTTTTCAATCCGGAAATTTTGATGTCAAAGATGCACGTCGCTCTGGTCGCCCTATTACGGATAAAATGGATGCCATTTTTGAAAAAGTGGAGCAAGATCGGCATATCAGTAGTTACGACGTAGCTGAAGAACTAGGAATTGACCACAAAACAGTTTTGGCGCATTTGAAAAAAACTGGGTACACAAAAAAGCTCGATATTTGGGTACCTCACGAGCTCACTGAAAGAAACCTAATGAACCGTGTACTCATTTGTGATTCTTTATTACGACGTAATGAAACCGAACCATTTTTGAAGAAGCTGATAACTGGTGATGAAAAGTGGATCACGTACGACAAGAACGTGCGAAAAAGGTCGTGGTCAAAGGCCGGTCAAGCTTCACAGACTGTGGCGAAACCCGGGTTAACTCGCAACAAGGTGATGCTGTGTGTGTGGTGGGATTGGAAGGGCATTATTCATTATGAGCTGTTACCACCAGGCAGGACCATCGATTCTGAACTCTACTGCGAACAACTGATGAGATTAAAGCAAGAAGTTGAGAGAAAGCGGCCGGAATTAATCAACAGAAGGGGTGTGGTTTTTCATCATGATAACGCTAGACCTCACACATCTTTAGCCACTCAGCAAAAACTAAGAGAGTTTGGCTGGGAGGTGTTAATGCATCCGCCGTATAGTCCTGACCTTGCACCTTCAGATTTCCACCTGTTTAGGTCTCTTCAGAATTCTTTAGGCAGTGTCAGGTTAACATCACGAGAGGACTGCAAAAAACCACTTGTCGCGGTATATTGATCAGAAGTCCCAATATTTCTATAGCAATGGGATCATGTCCCTACCTACAAGATGGCAAAAAGTTATCGAACAAAATGGTACCTACATACTTTAGTTAAATGTAAATAAACCATATTAAAAAATGTTTTGAATTTTCTTAAAAAATGCGAAGAAACTTTTTCCCCAACCTAATATATATATATATACCTATGAATGTGCTGCCATTTTTTGGCTACCTATGGCCGTATGACTATAATGGATTACTTAGATAAGACTAGTGATGAATGTGATATGTATGTGTGATCAGCCGTGAAGCAAGGACACATTAATTAAATAATATAATGATGAATATAGTGCAAGGCTGGACTCGAACCAGCGAGCATACCTTTCGCTAGCATTGCGTCTACCAATTCCGCAACCTGATTTATACCCATAATCTGGAATTCTCCTACATTTTCTCCTCCCGTAATCAAAGCCTGCTATGAACAGTGGCTTTACCTGCATTGCCGACATTGACTGCAAAGATGGATTTAATCTGCTGCTGCTTAGCATGAAAAAATAAATAGTACTTCAACCTAGGACTGGCTCTAGAATCTGATGTCAATGAGCCTGAATGCTCAATATCCTTTCCTTAACTTGTGCTGTGAGACCTTGCTTTTTGCAAATTTCATTATCTTAGGTTGACTTATTTGCGAGTGCCAAAAAATGTGGAATAAATGGATGCATTTTTTGATCGCATGGACTTACAGCTCTAAGGGAACTTAGACCGAAGAATAAGACATTCATTTAGATTTCAGGGGGTTACATGTTATCCCGTTAGGAGCCATTCTATCTATACATAAAACACACAAACATAGGTAGTTTTTTACGAAAATTTTACTTTACAGAGATAAATACCTATATTATTTTAATGTAATTTTTATGACTGCATACTCTATACAAACCCCTTTCAAATTTTCAATTTTTGGAAGGTTTTGCGGAACAATTTAGGTGCTTCCGCGGACCACCTGTCAAGAACCACTGCTCTAGCTGAACGTAATGTTAAATACATTCAACATCCTCCTAGCTGGTATCTACAGACCAGATGACTGCAACTTGGATTCTCCTACAAAACCTTGCTCAAGCGTGAGAGATTTTAATTATAGAAGTAAAGTATAGAATAACTTGGCCCATGCAAACCATGCAACACAAACCTCCCAGCAAATTATTTTAGATAAAAACCTTGTAATATGACTGGAACATCTACCTCCTACAAAAAATTGGACCATTGTGTTCTATTTCCAACAGTTCAATTGGAGATTTCACATCCGAGTATGGAAACAAAGACAGTACAGAAAAACGACTATAAAACGAATTTTAATGCAATTAAAACTGATCCTGACATACTTAATTTCAGCAAATCAATCGACAAAATTTCTAATGAAGCTGTGAAATGGGAACATTTCAAATCCACTGTACGTGACGTATTTTAAAAAAATAGTCCAACATGCGTAAAGAATAGAAATGCTCGAAATAAACCATGGATTACCGATAAAACAAAAAAAAGATACGAGTAAAAAAATCCAAATGGGACAAATATAGAATCTCTGGACTCCAGACTGATTGCAGTGAGTACAGAAATACAAATAATATTTTTTTATCACTGACTGGCTCGTCCAGACTTGACTTAGAACGAGGAATCCTGGAACGTGATAACGGACTTCTACGGACACAGACAGCCACTTTCATCAAAAAATCCACTCTAAGATTTGTTACTCATGATTTTAATAAGTACTAAAAATGTGTATAATACTTGTTTTGCAGTAAACATTAACATCTTTTATTCGTAGCAATACATCAATCGATAATTCATATTACTTTAAATATAATTCTAATAAAACTTCCATTATATTGTGCTTCCGTGCAAAAACCTAGAAGAGCGTCTTGCAATTTCTCTCGAATCCCTTAACTCTTCCTCAAGTTCATCTTCTACCATGGCATGCAATGTGTCTTCCAATTCAATCACACTGGAAATATGTACAGGTTCTTCATGTGCCATCTGTAAAAAAAAAAAGAAGCTTACAATTATGTTCGAACAATCAAAAAATGCTATAACTCAGAAAATTCTTTACGATTGGGATGATTCAGTATTTGGATCTGGTTTCATTTTCCAAGTTTATCCAGACATGTGGCATTCCTGAAAAAAGAATGAAGTCCTTTTTTTCTTTTCAAGCCATATCATAGAATATTGAGGTACCAGTAGGCATTGCTATTAGCTACTCAAGAACAGATGAGTTATACCGATGAAAAGAACCTTCTGCAAGGATCGCCAGTTTCTGCGATGCAATTTTGGCCTTGCATTCTCTAAAACGCCGAAAACCCATGTCTTTGGAGATGTAGCAGCCCAGTAGGTCCAGGTCAGCAATATAAATGGGAAGATTGGGCAAAGCACCTTAGAAGGTGTCACCAATTTACCAACAAGGCAAAATAGTGTTGGCGTTTTCGTAAATAGCATTGTAGGTATACTGGCCTTCCAAGGCCATCGGACGCCATTGGCCCGCACGCGTGCATCTTAGCAGTAACACGATTTGACGGAACCAATATTTGAAAATGCCATATCTTCCCCTTTTATATCACTGGTACAGGTGCTCCGAGACAGGTATGAAGTTGCCTTGAAAACTAGCTATTCATACTAATTTTCTTTCTCCGTTTCTCTGTCGTATGTGTGAATATGTATGTATGTATGAATAAAAAAAACAAACCAACATGCAGATGCATGCAAGCGAGTTAGAACCTCTGGTATTAAAAATATTTCCAAATGACATTTGCATGGGCAATGTAATTTTCTGATGTTCGCAGGTCCAACTGAACCCTTAGGATTCCTTAGGTACATGTATTGCCTGCATGCCAAATTTGCCCTACCAATGTAGCAATTTTTGCCTCGAAATATCAACTTTTCTTCACCCTTTGAAATAAGGCAGAATATGGCCCCAAAAACATAAGCCAAGAGTTATCTTGGCTTAAGAAGAGATAAGCCTAGAGTTATCTTGGCTTATCTCTTCTTTGTTTTCTTCTTCGATCTTTTTGCCTGCTTGTGGTGCCGCTTGAATTCAATAGCAACAAGTTTAAAAACTCCGAGATAAACTTTTTGCTGGACACACAGATAGGTATACAACTCTGTATGCGCCGCTTTTGTTACTGCTAGAAGAATTGGTGATGATTAGAATATGCAATGTTCGTGGCTATCATTGATAATAATTTTAATTGATAAAACAAACAAATGTTTGTACTTACATCATGATTCCTTGTTATTTCTGTATTTAATTTTCTTACTTGATCCTTCAAAATTTTTGTTTCAGAAGTTGCATCTTGTAAAGCTAGCTTTAGTTCTATCACTTCTCTCCTGGCTGTAGAGAGTAAATTTTCGACAGACTCGACATTAGCTTTTATTTGATTGTTCTCCAGTTCTAATTTTGCTTTAGCTTCAGAAAGTTTTTTAATTTTATTTTCATATAATTGGAGCTCTGAATCTGTGTTTTCCATACCTCTACCCATAGTATTCTTCTCTGACTCTAACTTTTGACAAAGTTCTTTTAAATATGTGTTGTTTCTTTCAAGGACACTTCTCTCTTCTGTAATTAGTTTAACTTCATTCTCCAAGGCAGATGTTCTACAGTTTAATGAGGCTATGCGTGCAGATTGGCTTTCAATTGTATTTGCTTTATTTAATAGCTTTTCTTCTAACTCTCCAACTCTACTCATGTAAGTCTGAAGTTGCATTGACTTTGATGCCGACTCATTTTCTAAGGAGTGGTTATTATTTTCCAAAATATTTGCTTCCACAGATAAACTGGCAAAGTGTTCAAGCATATCAGCACGCTCTGCTTCCTTGTGTGAAAGTAAATCCTCAATTCGTTTCACTTCAGCAACATAATGTTGTAACTGTAATCTTAGGCCATCAGCGTCTTTACGTGATTTTTCATATTCTGTTTTTGTCTTGCTGAGAGTCGCATTTGCATTAGACAGACATGTTTGTAGACGTTTATTTTCTATAGATGCATTTTCAGTGAGATGTGTCAGTCGTTTTACTTCTCCATTAAGAAATTGTATTTTGGTTTCACAATCCCTTAGTTTGTGTTCTGAAACATTATTAAGCATCATATTTTGTTTGAGTTCAGCTATTTCACTCTCTAATTTTTCAATGCTGTATGATTTCGAAAGAAGTTTTTGTTCCAGAATAGATACAGTTTCGGATTTGCTGTCCATTTCAATCACTAATTTATCTCGTTCCTCGTCTATTGCTTTAATGTTATCAATCAATTTTGATTTTTCTATTCGCAATGATAGTACTTCAGATTGCAGGTCTTCACATTTGCTCTCCAAAGATTTGCATGTATCTCTAGAAATGCTCAACTGTTTCCGAATGGTTAGTAAATCATTGTGTACCTCATGAGTGCTTCTTTCTGTCTCTAACTGCATGTTTTTATATTGGCTTGAAAAATTCTTTTCCTTTATAATCTCTGCTTGCAATTTAGACAATTGCTCTCTTAAGAAATTACATTCATCTTTCAAATGATCCACAGAAGCTCTGCCAGAACGGCTATTTATTCTAAAACCACAATTTTCTTCTTGAATTTGTTCATATTGAGAATGTTTAATGATTAACTCCCTCTTCAATGAATCTACTTCTTCATTAGCTTCCTTGTATTTCAATAAATATTCCTTTTTTTCTTTCTGCAATAAATTATTTTTATACAGCAGTTCATCTATTTCATTGGTTAATTTAAAAATAGTGGTTTTTGCTTTCTCTTGTTCTATGGTATCATCGGCGCTGCTTGCAGGATGCTTATGATGCCTCATTAGCATATTTTTTTCTTTCCGCAATTCTGAGTTTTCCGCTTTGAGATCAGCAATTTTTTCTTCAAATAAGAAAGACATGCTTCCAGATTTTTCAAGAAGTTTTGTGTGCAAATGTTCATTCTCAGTTTTTAATTCAAGTAACTTATGTTCACATTCACAAATTTTGCTATGTAAATCATAAATAAACTTGTTGTCTGATGGGGTTTTACTGCTTTGTTTGAATGTTAAAACATTTTCATTAAAGTATTCTAATGCCTCCGCCATTTTTTTCTGTATAATTAAGGAGTTACTTTCATATTCCTTTCTTTCCTTTTCAATTAAGTCCTTTAGGTCATCTTTTGATGCAAAATGGGATATCATATCTTGTTTGTTTTCACTTCTATGTTTATCTGCTTGAGATAAAGCTGTCAATAATTTTTCCTCCAAAGATTTATTCAATGTCTGCAATTTTTTTATTTCATTACAAAGATCGTCTTTCTCTTTTAATGTTTTGTTTAGATATTCTTTTATTTGTTGAATTTCAGTAAAATGTTTTTCAAATTTCTCAATTGAATCGCTACGCCTCTCGGCCAAATCTTTTTTTAATTTGTCATTTTGACCAATTAATTCGTTAACTTTATCTCTAAGGTAAATATTTTCATTAAATTTCGTATTTATTTGCTTATTACATTCGTCTTCCACTTTCAAAGCTAGTTTGTCCAGTTTGGATAGCTCTTCTTGCAATCGTTTATTTTTATCAGCTAAATTCAAGGCTCTTAACATAGCTTCATGTTGTTTTGTCATGCTTTTGTCGAGCTGTTGCATTATACTGGCATTTTCAGCTTCTAATGCTTTACATTCTTCATACAGTGTGTTAATTTTTCCACCCGATTCCTTTTCGCAACAGTCCCTTAGAACAGCTGTCAGTGGCCTTCCTCCTTCTAGAAGTAAGTTGAGCCGCAATATTTCTTCATCTCTATTTCCTAGTTTGTTTTTTAAGAGTGTTATTTCATCAATACATTTTTCATTTCCTTCTTTTAAGTTTTTTATTTCTTTTTTTAATTCAAGAATTTGGGATTCCAAAGCTATACTGCCTCTATTAGAACAGTTACACTCCCTTTTTAAATTATCTTTTGTTTGGACATTCCTCATTTTATTTCGGGAGCTGAGAGTACCTGCACACAGGCTACGCAGACCCAGGTCTCTACACTGGTATTTTAATTTATTGATAATTTCCTCCTTGCTCGCTATTTCATTGCTCAAGGATTGAATATTTCTCGTAGTATCCTTATAAATCTTCTGGTATTCCTCTTTTAGATCAATTAGTTGTTTATTCAATTGGTTATTTTCCTTGATAAGTCTGGCATTGTCACATTTGTAAGGTTCAGCTTGAAACATTAAGTCATCCCGTTGTTGAATGGCTTCTTGAGATATTTGCATATAATGTTGTAAGCTGCGTGTTGTTTGCAGCAAGTCAGCCGTTAGACACTCCACAAGCGGCACTGCATCTACCGGTAGATGCTTGTTGTAGCCTAATTGCTCCAACTGCTTCTTTAAGTTGAAATATCCCTCACTCATTGTCGTCAGCAACAGGGCAATATATGCATGAACTTGAGCGCGGAATCAGTCCCTGGCAAGAGAATTCTCATAGTCTTTCTAGCAAAACACTAAAACCATCGATATAAAAAAAAATGTTGATCCGTTCTGAGCTTTCCCCTGCGTGTCAAGGCAGGTACTCTAATTCGAACAATTTAGAGTACCTGAGCTGTCAGTTTCGATACACTCGTCACGGCGTTCGCGCGTGTTTGCCGGTTGTATAGGTGCTGCTCTATGGTAGAAGAAAGGAAGAATTATGCCGTCGTTTGCAGTGTAAAAATGAAAAAACGATTACGGAAAAGCCAAGAAGGAAGATGTAATCACATATCACATGTTTGCTATAAAATTTTATCAAATGATATGTGTAGCAAGTATGGCGTACGGCGCGGTGTCGTTATCGTGATATCCGATATTGAACGACAAAACTATCGGAAAAGCCGGTATCTCTTTCTAGGATACGTATATCCTATGAAGTACTTCACTATAGGTCTCTGTCAGTCATGCATTTGTGGGGTGAGTGTGTGTGTATCGCGTTCACCGGAGGATGGCGTTCGCACAGACAAGTGCGCGCCCTTTCTAGCATACATGATTTTCCTATTTAGGTCTCTCTCGCTCTCATGCAACAGAATGGGACGGATAACTGAGTGATACCAGGTTAAGAAAAAGATCTCTGAGATGATTACACAGGTCAACACTGGTTTTGGTGCCGCGAAGCTGTATTTTTTTTTCAACTTAGGACCCTATAATGATTACATAAATAGCAAACATTTTGATTTCCTACGTATAGTTTTTTTGATTTTGATTTTTACAGAAAAAAACAAATTAACATGAAAAACAGCATTTATTTAATTATTGGACCAGATAAACTTTCTTTTTCGCGGCTATCGTGAATGATATTTAGTAGGACAATCATGTTGCATCCCCCAGCAGTAGTCAACCATCATGTGCCGATCCCATCGGCCCTGGGACCTCGCTTTCATAGGTTTTAGGTCCTTGTGAAACCGCTCGCCTTGTTTTTTGCCATAGGATCCAAGATTCTCTAGGAATTGGTCAAGATGTCTGAGGAGGTAGTGCACTTTAGTGTACATATGAAAATCTAAGTTTATAAATTTCTCTAGCGTGTCGTTTTTAATTTCAGAGTAGTTACTTGACCTTTGATTTCCTAGACGAGCCAGTCTCCTTTTCCTAATGTCGATGCTTGGCTCTAATATCCCACAGACAATAAAAAAACGGGTATTTGGTGTCCGAATAAGATGTTAACCATTTTCAGATCAACACAGATACTCCATTTGTATTAGTTTTTGACTTTGTTGATTGTGATTTGATTTTGTCTAGCACAAGTGAAATATTTTCATATACTTCCTTAAATTTTGTTGTAGGAGCAATGGGAGATGAACCATATTTGTAACCATTTTGTAAAAGGACACACATAAGGCTTCATTTCGTGCTATCTATAAAGAGTAGATATAAATTTGGCTGATATTCTGAAAGACCCATTTGGAGAATATAAGCCTTACAAGATTTTCCTAACAAAAAAATGGTAACAAGTCTTGCTCTCTTGTATGAGTCAAGCAGTTTATTTTCTTTTAATCTAGAAGCTATATACATCTGCAGATTTTTAAGGTAGTTTAAGATCTCTTATCAAATCATTCAAGTATACTTAGGTAAAAGGTTTAAGCTCTGTAGACGCTATTCCTTCGAAATCACTGTGGCGACTCACTTTTTTAACAATTTCTTCAAATGACGGTTCGTGGGAATTACACAACGTTGTAACAGGTTCTTTCTCTAAATGTGGTAAAGGTCTTCTAGCTGATTCTGAGTCTGGTTAAATATTTTTTAAATTGACGCCACACAAATGACATCAGCAGAAGTGACAGTCGTTGATATGTTTTTTGTTTCTTTCCATTGCATTAGGCAATAAGAACCTCGTACGGTTTATTTGTCCACTGACCCACAGTCTCGAGTGTTAATAGAACATTTAACAAATAATTTGAGGTATCCACGTCTTGAATTCATCCACAATTTTCAACTTAAAGTAAAAAAATAAGCACTTTTTTATGAAATCTGTTATAGGTTGTCTATCTTTTTTACTATGTGTTCATCAAAAATATAACAAAATACATTTAGCTCATTGAAACAACTTCTTTGCGAGGAAGACATGATATTAAAATAAATTTATTTGTAGAAATGTACGGATAAGATAGCAAACTAAGCACATGAAAGTACTAATTACAGCCAATATTGAAAACTGAGGGTAGCTACAAATCTACACGTAGGAAAAAAAAATTAAAAATATTTTTACTATTGCCAAAGCATACCTAACACAAAACCACCAATGTAATCTCGGCACCAAAAAATTATATTTTTTTTGTTGACTTGTGTTATTAATAAGAAAATTGCAATTTTAAAATACCTGATTTGCGTAATGTTTTGTGTGTTAATCGAATATTCAAATTTTATATGTGGTTATAAATAGTAATATGAGTATGTTATGAATAATTTCGATGGCAAAACGTTTGATGATTAAAAATTATAACTGAGAGCGGGAAAATGAAAATTTTATGAAGGCAACGCCATAGGCTAGAGGGGAAAACGAGTTGAAATGATCACTTGTATGATGTTTGACTCTGATGGCGCTTCTAGTTGTTTTTTTAGTTCAATGACTAAAACACAGAACGCCAAGTGGATCCTTTGCAGGGGTCATTTTAAATTTAATATGTAGTTTACTGTCGTGATCGTGAGCCCACACATGATTATTTTATTAGATTCTAATCTAAACCTGCGAACAAAAATCAAACAATACTGACACTACAAACAAACTAAAATTAATTATCCCACACATTGACACTGAAGACGGTTGACTGTAGTATATTATATGTTCTGTGGTTGACTGCGCGCGCAGTATTATTTTCTGTGCCAGACCAAAGAATGTTTACAGAAAGCCCCTTGATCCGAATTGGGTTGACAGTAGCCCTACCATGAGTTTTGGTGATGTTCACTTCGATCAACGTTAACGAAATGTTTGTATGGGGCATATACCTAGCATGCGCGCGCAGCGCGCTTACAAGACGAACAGAGTGTGGGAGCGGGAGTCCATTTCAAATATCACTACCGATGAATTAGAGAGGGATGGAACATAATTCCCGATGAGACCACTTTCAAAATCGTTATCACCACCGAGTGTACAAACACATTAAATGTCAAACGTTTTTTCGAAATATCTCGAACATTTATAAAGTTTTCCTTAAAGAAAGCAGTGTTGAGCCATCGTTACCTGTGCCTTTACGGATTGTGAGGTGAACAAGCGCCGTAACCGAGAGTAATACACTTTTCAAAGGTAAAAACGAAATATCATCATAACCCATTTTCTTGTAATATAAGCCGAAATTCGGCAAATAAAGTTACTGTAATTGTAAATTACGCTTCCTTTTATCAATATTTATATAATTTACAACATTTCCTGCGTACATTTAGGATATTTTGAATACGTGAGAAAATATTTTACTTCGCTAGGGCTTGACAGAGACCTTTGTTTGACAATCAATATTTTTTTACAGATCACCACGCGAATCAGTCGCCGCGCGCCGCGTCGCCGTGCGGTTCGGTCGCCACTCCTTTCACGGGATAATATATATTGAAACTATTTTGGATCTATTTCAAGATTATTTTTATGATACCATTCTTTACGTTAGTACCCTGCTGGATGAGTTTTATGCAATGGGGCACATTATTAAGTGGCTAGAGTCCACGTCACAGATTACAAAAAATAACGAATACGGAAAGTATTCATCCGAGTAGCGGTTATCCGCTATGTGTAGATTTATGTAAATAAAATGTCTACAGCTCTTTTAATTTAAGATGGTCTTTTCATTCCTATCTGACTCCCATTAAACGTTATTGATGGACGTTGAAGCCACCTATTTTTCGAAATGAGTAAAAATATGATCGTTTATATGGTGTTTGTAATCAAAGCCAGCTAAGTGCTGGGATTGCATTATTTCGAAAACTACCAATTACTTGAAATCTTATTGGAAGAGACTAACTTTTTACCATTTGGTAATCTAGAGAAAAGTATATATTTTTTTCGGATCGAACTTGACACATTAGCATTTCAATTATTTTTCTTTATAAACTTTATTTTATTTTATTAAAAAAAATCTTGCCGGCCAGTATAACGAAGCAATTGATTGTTTGTGAACTTCCTTATTCCCTAAAATTTCTATGTCCAATTATTTGTATTGAATTATTCGTGCGAAAAAAGCGTAAGTACTCACTAGGAGGAGTACTCGCAACTATGGAGAGAAATAGTGGACAACATTTTATCAAATTATGTTTTTCTAGAGGGCTGCCACATTATTCCATTTCAATTACTAGAAGTACATTCAATGACTATAAAATAAGTCACTTCATATCATCCCAGAAGGCCACGCACGCACAATTACAAAAAAAAAACTTCCAACCTTTGACAACCTGTCAAATTTAAATGAAATATCGGAGCATGGCAATATTATATCGTAACATAAATGTAAATTCGTCTATAACCACACAAACGTACATTTGCTTTGTTAAATAGCAAAAAGGATTTCCTGTTTTTTTTATATTTATGCAACCTGGCATGTATGGCTAATACGACACAACTGCCGTAGTGATACTGGGAGCATTTGAACCCAGAACTCTGGTATGCTAGGCAAGTCCCCGCGCCACTAGGCTACAGGCGTTTGCACCAAAAAAAGTTCCGGTCATCAATAAAAAAATGTAGTAAAAAACGGTTTTAAAAACAAGCTTGTAATAAGATTTTGAAAATAATCTGAAAATCCTGCTTCCAACGAATGTCACGATGAAAAACGTTTTTAGATCTTTTTCAAAATCTGATTGCAATGCTTCCAATGTATTTTTTTTTTTTTACTTCCTTTGTGGCCTCTGTCGTTATTGAAGCGACAATTTGCCAGCGTCGAGTTCCACTTGATCTTTTTCGGTTAAATACTTTTAATGAAGTAATGGATGAATAATTTGGAGTAGATTATATGAATGCCAAATATTTTGAGAAATCTCGCAAATTCTTTCACAAACTTGAAATTAAGTATAAAAACAATAATACCTACTTCGGTTGAACCTAAATAAATGAACTAAATATATTGGAAGTTTCCACATAAAAATAAACATTACAACTTAAAAATATTACACATAAGAGGATAACATGAATCTTAACAATCGCTGACAATTTTTAAATTTTATTTTGACCTGATAACATCATAAAAAAAAAGAGTTGCAAGGGTGCAAAGCCAGAATATCCGAAAATTTCAAAAATAAAGAAAACAATGTTATCTCGTTACCACGTGACATCTGACAAAAGGTATCGTGGGTCAAAACCTTAAAAATGACCCCACTTACCTATAAATTAATGTTGTTGGCCGATGTGTCGAACATACTGTATAATGCTCAATCAATCAATGATGTTGTACTAATAGCTTTGGCACAATCACTTGACAACGTATTTTTTCTATTGAACCAGGGCGGCATACGTTTTAATGAATCCGAAAAATTAAAAGTTTTAGGTACATTGGCATTGATTGTAAAGTTATAAGGTTCAGAAGATTCAGAAGAAAACATGATAAATTAACCACCATAATAGCCTAATAATAGATATATAAAAGATAAAAGATGCCTACTATTTTCTACATAGATTTTACAGAAACGAACACGAGAACTTCTCGTGTTCGCTTTCATGAGTAGACCCCTGTCTTTGTGCTCGTGTAACGAATACGGAAAGTATTCATTCGAGTAGCGGTTATCCGCTATGTGTACATTTATGTAAATAAAATGTCTACAGCTTTTTTGTACTTAGCGGATTACAGCTACTCGCCCTCAGATGAGTCGCGTGCTTGCCAGTTAAAGGGATTTTAAAATTGTTGTATTTAATATTTTATTTTACAAATGTCGGTGCACATGCACATCCAATATATATCGATATCGATAATTTTGGACGCGGGACTTAGCAACACTATTTTTCACCAACACATTAACAGTGCACCTATACTGCTGCATTTCGATTTTTGTCTCGCCAGCTATCAGACTGTTGTTCTTGTACATCCTATTTCTATGGTATGGGGAAAATTGCAGCGCCTCTAGCGTACGATCTTATTACTAAAAACGGCACTACGAGTTCATATTCACGCTCGTTGTCGAGCATCACGAACGTTATCGAACGACGACGCGATAAGGTTGTATGAAAAACGGTACCATGAGTGTACATTTTGAAAGTTCAACGTGATCACTTCGATAACGTTATTCGAGTTTCTTTTCACTAGTCATATCTTGGATGAAAGGACGATCGAACACACATTTTAGTGCCAAGGATGAAAAACCAAGCGTATTTCATGTCAATTTCTGAATTCAATATTATGTTAGCACCTTAATAATGAGTACACTACAACTCTACGTAAAAAAAAACTATTCGAAAGATTTTTTTAACGGTTTATTTTATTTATAAACGTTTCTTCAAACCTGTTTCAGGAATTAATTTATTTTTTTAAATTTAATTTATGTAGGTGTATTTCCTCAATACATATTTTTTTATGCAAAGAAAATAAAGCATTCAAAACATAACCTGTATCGGTAATCAATAAGAAAAATAAAACAATTATAATTGCATCCAAGAAAACCAAAGTTGACAATTGACAAAACATTTGCGCGAAATGGGTAACTAGGTATATGATGTTATTTACAGACAGATGGTACGCCCTATGAGTCACGCTTAGCCCCGGTTGCACGTACCGTCTTGCTCGTCAACATCACCGTCAACGTATGATTAAGGCCTGATCAGGCAAATTTTGCGTTGCACGAAACTTAAACATTACGTTGACCGCTGATGTTAACCGCTAATCGTAAACACTCCGGACCCATTGATCACCGTCAAAATCACGATCAAACTATAATTCAAAGTATCAAAAGTTACTATTTTTATATTATTGTAGTCTTATTGGACCTTAAATAATAGGCAAACGTCGCCATTAATGGAATGCAATGCTTTGTTTTTCATAATTATTAGCCTGGCACTCGGTTCCACAGATTAAAAATTTCGGCGCCAAATCTATGTAATCTGTGGTGCTACCAACAGCTGATAGCAAGCCGACATATTGGGCGCTAGTAGCGCCACCCCGCGGCTCCAGGAGCAACTGTTTTGTTTGTTAGTACGAATGGTTGACGCTAGATGGTGCTTCAAATGTGCCTGTCCCTTTCTGTTTATGTACTGTGAGAGAAGGGCAGTACTATGTCAGCTCAGGCGGTGCTAAGAGTTGCCATACAGCAAACATTTTTGCCGATTGTTTCGAGGGACTATTTGTGGTCTGACTCCTGGCAAGCTAACTTTGACGAAAATATGTTACGTGCAACGTAATTTCATATGATGGGCGATTAGCCGTCACATCATCGTCAAATGTAATCAGTAACGGATAACATTTTACGAAGCGTCGTGCACTCGGGCCTTATTGTCTCGCGCCGCCCGCCGCCGGCAAAGTATCGGTCAACAAATATCGTCACAAAATATCGGCTGCTAACAATCGACGGTTTGTGGTATGTTTTTACTAGTAAACTTAGCAAATTTATACTCAATTTATAATAGTGCCGTCCTCTTTTATTACACTCGAAAGAAGATACGGACACTATCAATCATGGCCTACTCACTTTCTTCCATTCTGTCTTGTCTCTGGTCGAACGCGGAGTGCACGACGCTTCGTAAAATGTTATCCGTTACTGATTACATTTGACGATGATGTGACGCCTAATCGCCCATCATATGAAATTGCGTTGCACGTAACATATTTTCGTCAAAGTTAGCTTGCCAGGAGTCAGACCACAAATAGTCCCTCGAAACAATCGGCAAAAATGTTTGCTGTATGGCAACTCTTAGTACCGCCTGAGTTGACATAGTACTGCCCTTCTCTCACAGTACATAAACAGAAAGGGACAGGCACAATTGAAGCACCATCTAGCGTCAACCATTCGTACTAACAAACAAAACAGTTGCTCCTGGAGCCGCAGGGTGGCGCTACTAGCGCCCAATATGTCGGCTTGCTATCAGCTGTTGGTAGCACCACAGATTACATAGATTTGGCGCCGAAATTTTTAATCTGTGGAACCGAGTGCCAGGCTAATAATTATGAAAAACAAAGCATTGCATTCCATTTATGGCGACGTTTGCCTCTTATTTAAGGTCCAATAAGACTACAATAATATAAAAATAGTAACTTATGATACTTTGAATTATTATTTGATCGTGATTTTGCCGGTGATCGCTGGGTCGGGAGTGTTTACGATTAGCGGTTGACATCAGCGATCAACGTAATGTTTAAGTTTCGTGCAAAGCAAATTTTGACTGATCTGTCTTTAATCATACGTTGACGGTGATGTTGACGTGCAGGACGGTACGTGCAACCGGGGCTAAGTCAACCGACCAACTTTGAACCCATATTTCTATTTATACATGAGACAATAGAAAGTATTTAACTACATGACACTCCAGAATTGACTACAATCCATAAGATACAATAAAGAGAAGGCTGTATAGCGAAAGCTTTTGCCTGTCCATTGGATAAAGAAACAAAAAAAAAATTGTAGGTGTCAGGAGCGATTACATATTCTTTGGTGTCAGTCAGTCGTTCGAGGCGTTCGAGGTTGTACAAATATATGTGCATTGTTATTGTTTTTATTTTCATTTATATTTACGTGACGTTCTGTTAAATATTTCCCACCTATGAAGGGAATTTGCCTTGCCCCTAAAATCTAATTCGTATCACGATGAACCCTTACGTGGGTAGCACCCCCTCGGACGGTACGTGCGGTGATGGCGACGGCGGTGGCAGCGATTCGAGCGCTGGCGCCGGAATAAGCTACGCCGCTGTGGCCGCGCGTCTACTGCAAGATAACTTCCTTCTGACGGCGCTGGAGCTGCACACGGAACTCGTTGAGAGCGGCCGGGAGCTGCCGCAATTGCGAGAATTTTTTTCAAACCCCGGCAATTTTGAGCAGCACGTCACGCGCCCAGACACTGCTATGCGTAAATGTTACACATTAAACCAAATTTAGCTTACCCCTAAATGCATGCCCTGACCAGAGCATCAATGTGATTTTTCATATTTTGTATCTCACGTCTTGGAATTCCTTTTTTGCAGAGTTTCTAAAGCGGTAAACTTTCATCCTTTCCACCCAGACAGTTGCTAAGATTGAGTCAATGGAAACTAGCAACGGAAAAGAAGATGTAAAAAAGAAAACCCAATTGTACTTTTCTTTCTTACTTATATTGCAACATCAAAGATGAGGACTGCAGTCTGTCTCTGCTGAGGATGCATTTACTGATGAAAATCCGACAGCATATTAGATTATTTATTTATTTATTTATGTATGTATATTGCACTCAAAACAAAATGGGCAACAGGCACAACTTAATGCCTGAGGCATGCTCTACCAGTCTACCTTTGGGTATCGTGAGGTAGTGGGAGTAGCGATTAAGAAGAAAATTATGTACTATATTCAATTCACAAATAAAATAATAAATAAATACAAAATAATTTCACTTTATAGTTAAATATATATAAATACATACAGATTAATAAAAAAAAGGATAAAATAAATAGATTACTTATAAAAATAAAGAAATAGGATACTCATAACAATTATTATTATTAGAAAAAAAAAGAAATATAATGCCAACCAAAATAAAGATTAACTGACTTACGCCCGGTTCCACCACCTCCAGTTACAAAAATCCCAAAGTTATCTTTCGGTTACGTGATACAAAAATGCAATGTAACTGAAAGTTAACTATCGGATTTCAGGTAGCTGGAGGTGGTGAAATCAGGGGTTAGATGAATATGAATGAGGGGGGAAATTAGAGATTTAATTGGGAAAGAAATAAAATAAAAGAATGACATTCGTTGTTGTAGTTCACCTCAAATTTGAATCTAATCAATTACCTACTCTGTCATCCCTCGCTAAAACTGGAACATTTCTTGATTTAACTCTACATTTCTTGGATTCTGAAAAATTTCATACAATTAAAAAAACTGCGTGATATCTGATGACTTGAAAAGATATGTTTTAACGAGTTGTCATCACATCACATACAAATTTTGTTTAAAAATTAAATGTCGCAGATCGCACACCGTCGCAGGCGACACTCGATTCGCTGGATCTGGCCCGCTACTCGGAGGAGGGTGGGGGCGGCGCGGCGAGTGTGGCGGGGGGTGGGGGCGGTGGTGACGTGGCAGTGCTCGAGTTTGAGCTGCGCAAAGCGAAAGAAACCATCAACTCACTACGCGCTAACCTGACACAGTTTGCTGGTGGGTGTTGCTGTCAACTGTGTTTGCCTATTCTGGTTATCTGCGTTGTGTACGTAGTGATATCCTTTTGGATGTGTGTATCATAAATGTAATTAAGGTGGCCCTTCTCGGCGGGACTAACTTATTCGCTGGCATGAAAAAATAATTATATTGCGCTCTGGCACTGTCTCTGTTTTAAAGAAAAGACAGTCTTCGTGATGAGGACGATGTATCACGTCCACAAAGCAAACAATGCGCATAGTGTTTTATTTGGTTAGATTTACAAAAAATATATATTACAAAATGACTTAAGCTGAAAGTAAATCACGAATGCTGTAGTCAAAATCAAACATAAACCAAATTGTTTATAAATCTTCGTGAAACAAGCTAGGTTTTTGTTTTATCGTTGAGTAATCCACGTCCAAACTTATTGCATAAAATGTGCGAAAGTTTCGAAATTTAGAACATTGTAGCTTCGAAACCAAACATAATTTTACAATGCCAATGGTCATGAAATGTCTAGTTCGATGACATAAAGCTGTTTTATTATAACTTTTGATCTCTGACAAGAAATATGCGCATGATCTTCTTTTCACGTTTGTATGGAGATTTGGGCGGGAAGTTCCACCTTTAATCACGGATATGTTCAGGTTCTTTGTAGCTTAATACCTTGAGGTCTGAATACCCAATTCTCACTTAATTTTCACTCATACATGATGTCAATCTAAGAAATATAATGTGTCATTATTTTACAGAGTAGTAAATGTTAAAATATTGGTCAGGGTTTTTTTCTTGCTTTTTTATTGATTAACTTCGAAATATTTTTTTACGAAAATAAACCATTTTATCATTTTTCTGTAAAAAAAATGCCAGAGGCTATTTACGTGAATTCGATTCCTCCATAAATGAAATATCAAAATTGGCCGCTCGCTAGTAAGACGTTCATCGAATTCACGGCACAAAGATTATGGGTTTCTGAAGCATGTCTAGAGAGTAGAGGGTTGATTATACTGGATTGGAGCTTTTATTGAGCCACTAAAACCAACAGATTGCGAGTCGTCAGAGAGCACGCGCGACCGACAAGACGGTGGCTCCCTGAAGCCTCACGAGAAGCGAGCGCTCAATTTTCTTGTCAACGAGTACCTTCTGCTGCAGCACTACAAGCTTACCTCTATCACCTTCTCCGATGAAAATCCAGACCAGGTGAGGGGTATTTTTGTCTCATTTATTTTTTAATTTGTAGTAGATTTGCGCGACCACAACATTTGCGGACGACTAAAATTTGTTGAAATCGGATCTCTGTTTTAACTAATTCCATTGCTTTTTTCCATACAAAAACATTTCCATGTAAAAACATATTTTCGATGGATACAATGTACGGATCACCATGATATTTTTGGAGTAATAAAAAGTGTAGAATAAAATAATATATTTAAACTCACGCCAACATGTAAGTTGTTGTTGGATTCAAAAGTTGGTAATCTTTGCTCTTAAATTCCACAGAATCTTTCGAAATCTCCAGAATGCAAGTAATTTACATTATTTTAAGATAAATAAGATAGCCTCCCGTGCTGAAACATTAAAAATGATTTTTTGACAGCAGTGACAAAAAAATATTAAGCACGATATATTACAGAATTTGCAAAATGTTGTTGCACAAATATTAACTAAAAAATTAATTAGCTTAAATATTTGTTTATTATATTATTCAACTTAAATAAAATCTCAGTTAATTTTTAGAAACTATTATATAAAAATCAGATGTCACGCAGATTACTAAACCCTAGTAATCTGCATGTAGCAGTAGTATATAGTTATAGACTAAAAGTTCGACAAATTTTAAGTCACAGGATTTTAAATTTTAAGTCACACAGCCACAATTTAAGGTGATTTTGCATGCATATGTGCCACGTTTGAGTGGATAAGATTTCTTTTGTTGGCACGACTGGCAATTGTGCTATTAGATTTAAATAGATATTATTTTTAAATCAAATGTTATTGAAACATGAATAGCAATCACCAAAATCCTGAACTGATTTTATTTGAAAGGTAACAAAACACAATTTTCATCTCATTAGCTGTGGTATATTTAAGGATTTTGAAGACTGGGATGATGTGGGCCTGAATGTACCCCGGCCATGCGGACTGATATCTCTATACAGAGGGGAGGCAGTGGCAGCTCGAACGCCCCTCAAGGATGTGGGTACGGACTCCAACGTTGTGATGGTGGACATGGAATGTCAGACGGATGCTTTGTACGAAGAGAGCATTTGTGTCAGTTGCCAGACCTCTTTTGACGAAGACACAGACTGGAACCATGAGGTTAGATTAAAATATACTTGTAAGCTTTGAATTTTTCTTTCTATTTATTGCTTTTTAAATTGCCTAATTGTTCGTTGAATTGATCAAGGCCTGGGTCCAAAAGTCCTTTTTTTATGTAACTGGACATGGGTATAATATAAATACTTAAACCACTGTCATGATATTAGCCCAACACAACACATTAGGAATTAGATGCCTTCCCTTTTTATTAGCACGGCTAAATTTAACTGCATGGAAAATACGGAGAATTTTTAAATGCCGTTTCGACTATCTTTTCATTCAATACGATGGTACCAACCTGGGCGGGCTCAACCCTACCACCTAGTAAAGGGAAGGAGAACTACAGTTTCTAATGGGTTCCGAATCATGGAACAGCTCGAATTCGTAACGAAGTGCACTTATTTAACTCAGAAAGAGAGAGAAAGTTGTGCATCTATGCGCTGGGATTTGAACCTATGACTTTTGGCACGGAAGGCAAGTCCACACGCTCCTGAGCCGCTTTATTGATTTCAAGCTTCACTTTCAGATATTAGTGCAAGCCGAAGAGATAGTCCTTCTAAAGCAGCAAGTACTTGCCCTAGAGACAGACAAACTAAACTTCCAAAAACTCTACGATGCAGCCTTAGCCAGCCTCAATTCCCTCGCCACCCCAGTATCAGAGTCGGCCAACATGGATCTCGCGATACCCCCGGAGCGGCTCCTCAGCATGAAGCAGGGGACATCATTGGAGCGGATCTGTGAACAGCCGCTGACATGCTCAGCTACGGAGAACCATTACGGCAGCAATGCCTCCACGAACAGTGTAACACCGGAGCAATTTGAAATGATCGACTGCGAGAAAAACGGTGGAAGGTTAGTTAATTTATTTACGTTTTTAGGGTTCCGTACCCAAAGCGTAAAAACTGAACCCTATTACTAAGACTCCGCTGTCCGTCCATCCGTCCGTCAATCCGTCCGTCTGTCACAGGGCTGTATCTCATGAACCGAAATAGGTAGGCAGCTAAAATTTTCACAGAGTGTGTATTCATTTGCCGCTATGACAACAAATAGGTAAAACAAAAAAAATATAAAAATTAAAGGGGGGTCCCATACAAAGAATGTGATTTTTTTAAGTTAAATCTTGTACGATGGTACGGAACCCTTCGTATGCGAGTCCGACTCGCCTTTGGCCGGTTTTTTTATGTAATTGGACATGGATAGCTAATATCATTAGCTTAACACACCGTATGGTAGCCAAGTGCCATGCCAGGACCTTCTTGACATTGCTCGGCTACATTGAACCGGATGGAAAACACGGACAGTTTTCATTGCCGCTTTGACCATCTTTAGATCCAATGCGATGGTACCAATCTGGATGGGCTGAATCCAGCGAGTAAGGAAAGACGGGAATGGCGATCGCATAGCGGCAGCATAGCCACGAGTTAAGTGTACATGCACTGAATGTAGTCCCACAACGACTCTGAATAATCATAAAACATTATTATGACTAGATAGCCTATGGCAGATAGAAGTAGAATAAAAAAAGACTAAAATTAGTAATTAGCTTGTCAATTCTTAAGGTGGCCTACCGACGGGACTAACTCATTCGTTGGCACAGCACAAAATCGTTCTGTTTCGTTTTGGCACTGAGACAGTCTTCGTGATGAGGATGATGCAACATGTCCAGAAGGCAAACCATGCATATAGTGTTTGATTTGGTTAGATTTACAAAAAAATAATTACAAAACGACTTATAGCTAAAAGTAAGTCACGGACGCTGTAGTAAAAAATCAAACAACAACTAAATTGATCTTGAATCTTCATGGGACAAGCTAGGTTTGATGACGTTTTTTTATTTTTGTTTTCTCGTTGACTAATTCACGATCAAACTTATTGAAGAAAACGCGCAAAAATTTCGAACTTTCGATATATAGCATATAAATTATAAGGTCCGATTTATAACTTATATTCCATGTACAATTTTACAATGGCAATGGTCATCAAACATCTAGTTTGATCAAATAAAGCTGTTTTGAGTATGATTTTGGATCTCTGACAAGAAATGTGTGCATGAGTTGGGAAGTTGAATAGGAAGGCCCACCTCAAAAACTTAACTTGCTAACAATTGAAGTGTCATCATGTTTTGTAATTTTGTCACATCAATTCTAGTATGACGGTGAACTGCTCTTACTCTAGCTTACAAAAGGAAGGCTCAAGCACGAGCTGGTACGAGTCTGCGCCCGCGGCGGGGTCGCCGCGCCGCGGGAGCTCCCACACCTTAGACGACACGCTCAGCCTCAACGAGGCCAGCGAATGGACGCGCCTGCACCACGCGGACGCGGCCGGCGGCACCGGTGACACGTGGATGGACAGGTGTGGCAATGTTTGTTTTTTATATTTTTGTGTTTACTCATAGTTACTCTCTGATAGCGGGCCTTCCTCGTAGCCTTCGGAGTGCGCGCTGGACTACGCGCCGCTCTTTCAGGTGCAAGAAAGTCATAAAATAAAATAATCATCATAAAATAGCGGGATCTTTTTTTTCCTCCCATTCTTCATTTTTCATATTTTTTGTACCAAAAAAACCATCAACTGTTACTATAAAAAGTGTTCAAGCATCCATCTTGGCTAATAATTTAAGAACTGTGGCCAGTAGCAACTTACGCGCAGCACTTACATTCCTCGCGCCACTCCGAATCGGGATAAAACCGTAGAGATGCACGCATCAGGCGAACGCCGCATCGGGGCCCGCTCCGAAGTGTGACAACTTTTTAGTGGCACCAGCTCTTAACCCTCTTCAGCTCTTTAGATACGCGTGCCTTGGAGCAGCGTTCCTGGAATTCCCTGTGAGGGCCAGTAATGCCTTTTAGCACCAAGGACTAAGTCATAGTGCAATTTAAAAAAATTTTGTGTTTACCTTTTAATGCCAACAACTCACAAAAATGTGTTTAAACATATATTTTTGTCTAGACTAAAGAAATACTTCCATTTCCCTTTCAAAATTTAGTTTGAAATTAATGTAAGAATAAAAATAAAACATCTCCCATTTCTTCAATATCTAAAAAGTTACATTTGAATACTTTAAAACGTCCGCAGTTTTGCCTCAACGTATGGCCCAAATTGGCGGTCTCTGCGTTCTACTCGGTCTCTGTCATCTGTGCCGTTCCGAAAAATTTCAATGTCTCCGACAGCCCCTTGCCGGAGGAACTGAAGGCGCGCCTGCTGGGCTGGTGCGCCGAGCTCGAGGAGGAGGCGCCGGCCGTCGCGGTGGCCGGGCACGACTTGGTCGCCGAGCTGCTCGCCGCCGACCGGCCCATCACGCTGCACGGCTTCGTCAACCTCGCCGCGGACACGCTCCTGAGGGTGCGTAGACCAACTTGACGTTACGTCTTTTTATTATTCCTCAGGTACATATGTCAATGCATAATGAGACATATCTGTCTAATAATATGTCTAAGTGCAGATTTTTCAATAGTCAGATAAACAGCCAGATAAATTCGATGGATTTATTTACGGTTCTGCTTATCCATGCGATATAGTAAGTCCATATGTTTATTAGTAAAATTATAATCAGGCAACGACTATCTGTCTTTTGACCAACGTGAATCTGTACTATCAGTCCGATAAGTCTGAGGATTGAAAAATCGGCCCAACGTAATTCTGCAATATACAGTACTTGGCATATATGTGATGAATCACATGTAATTATTGATGAATATCTTACAGACTGTGTAGAACAGGTTTTTACAAGTTGTCAGACGAATTCCATTTTCAACAATCATCCGAGTGCAGTCCATTTAAATGCGCCCTTGGCCCTCGACCACCGCTCGCAACGCCTGCCCGCGCTATTATGTACTTCGTTTTTGCTTAGCATTCTTTCTGATATTTTTTTCTTTTTGCTAGGCTCGTTTTTGCAACGACCCTTGCAAACGAAAATGTTCCAAAAAAAAAAAAACAAACAAACTCTTTATCTATACTAATATAATAAAATTAATATAGATTGATCGAATGTGGTCCCATCTTAATTGGCATAGATAAATGATAGTAGGGAAATATTGCTAACGTGATATAAGTGTTCAATAGGTATAATAAAAGTCCACCATGATTCACATTTAAAAATACATTGAATGTAAACCAATGAATATCAATGATATTTTGAAATTACAATGATATTACTTAATTTATAGTTAAAATGTAACGTTTTCATCACGCCTACCTAGGCAAGATTTGGAATTTTGTTTAATGACGGTGTAACTAGTTCTGGGCAGTGACGGGAGATGGCGCTGGTTAGAAATGTCATAGTACCAGCGAAAAAAGGCAGTTTTCATCGAATTTCGTACGTTTTACGACGTTAGCAGTCCATCCTTATTATCCTTTGTCTATGGAATCGGCTAGCGCACGATGTCCAGTGTCGGGAGTGTGGATGCACGCAGATAGTGCCGCACACGCTGGTGTCGCGGCGCTGCGAGGCGAGCGCGCTCATCGCGGCGGCGGCGCACCTGCTCGCCTCCCCCTCCGCCGCCGCCGCCGCCGACGCCGCCGCGCCCGCTCGCCGGGCCCGCCTCCTGCACCTGCTGCTGACGCTGCTCAAGAAGCCCGACGCGGCCGAGACGGCCGTCATCGCGGACGGTGAGTCCTCACATCGGAGTCCCTAGGCCCGCTGGTCACCTAAATTGGCGATTATGCTAAACTGATCGACTGGCGTTTTCAAATGTATTTAGAAATTGAAGAGCGCGCGCAGTAGGCGCTAAGCGAACTAACATTTGAGATTCTGAATTTGATTTAACAGCTTACTCACCGTCGCCGTAAATATGTTGACGTGGCCGTTTACGCCAACTCCGCGTTTTCATGCAAATCGGAAGTTCGAGTTTGATTTTGACACCTTCAAGAAGTAAAATCACAGACTAAGTAGTGAAAACTTGTATGGAGAAAAAAATTTACGTAACTTTGGAGTTCCGTAAACGCCAATTTAGGTGAGAACTCGGACTGACCGCTCAGATCACGAAAGGAAGGAGATGTGCCTTCTAACACGCCTACGAGACTTGGGGGTAACCGGGGTAAGATGTGAGAAAATATGGGAGGAAATTCGATCAATTCTGAACCAATCAGAAGCGTTTGTGTCGTACCTTCTGTACTCTTATTGAGTAGAATATTTAGCATCCACGTGGTTGTCTAAATTACATTCGTCATTACAATTCATAGACTTGGACAGTTCTCCTCTCATTACTAACTGTCATGACACATCATTTGGGTGGCTGTGGTGTATTTTATTTGCTGTATTTTGCTCATCCAAAGTTTAAGAGCACTGCTTAAGAGGTTCGAGTCTCCTCTTTCCCTAAAATATGGTTGAGAGAGGCAATAATAATAATAATAATAATATTCTTTATTGCTATCATACACATGGTACATACAAGGGCGGACTTATTGCCTAATGTCAATCTCTTCCAATCAACCCCGATAATGGGACAAAAATATACAGGTAGCAACAAGAAAAGTAACCTAAGAATAGATGTTGTGCACTATTTATTTCTATAAAAAAAAAAAAGTTACAGACCAATTTAATAACTATAGACATAAAGTATGTCAGTCTAAAAATGTATATACAGAATTTATGCAAAAAAAAGAAAAAAAAACACAACCAAAAATATAAAAAAAATTGTTTAAAAGTAGGAAATTCTGTTTTTGTTGAACATAACTCATTTAGTTAGGAAGTATAATTTTAATCGTTTTTTGAAGATTTCAAGTGAAGCAGAGCTCCTGATATCAAGAGGTAATTTATTCCAAAGACGGGCCGCATTAACTGTAAAAGAGTTGCTAAAAGAAGTACTATTGTGTGACGGTATCAGAAGAAGAAAGTTGTCAATTGACCTGAGAGGTAGGCCATGGGATGACAAGAAATTAAAACTATCCCTGAGGTAAATGGGAGCACGTGGGTTGTTGAGGACAGTGTATAAGAGAGCGAGGACATGCGATTGTCTTCGAAGACGGATGTTGAGCCACTGAAGCCGATCACGGTATGCTGAAATGTGATCATACTTATGAAGTCCGTAAATAAAACGAATGCAGTAGTTGAGAAGGCGATCAAGCTTATTAAGTAAGTCCTCGTTCAGATCTAAATTGCACACATCACCGTAGTCAAGGATGGGAAGTACCAAGGTCTGTACTAAGGTAATTTTAGTCTCAATAGGAATGAACCGGTTTAATCGCTTTAGGCTATGCATAGCGCCATAGACTTTTCGGCACACACCGCTGATGTGGTCATTCCATGACAATGCTTCATCCATGACGATACCTAAGTTCTTAACTGATTTACTGTAAGGGATGACAACACCGTTATACATGACCGCAGGCAATTCGTCCTTATTGACCTTGGATAATAATCGGTTACTGCCCACAATTATTATCTGAGACTTGTTGGGATTGACCATGAGACCAAATCTCTCTGACCAGTCTTTGATGCGAGATAAATCAGTATTGACGAGATCGATCGTGGAGACGATGTTGGCTAAGGGAAAATGGCGATAGAGCTGCAGGTCATCGGCGTACATATGGAAAAGGCAAACGATTCTAGTAGTGAGTGAGTTTATAAAAACTGAAAAAAGAAGAGGAGAGAGTACGCCACCCTGCGGAACACCAGCGAGAAGCTCACTCCAGTCAGAGTAACTCTGTGTGGCCTATAAGATAAGATTTGAACCAATCCAGTACCTGCTGTGAAACGAGAAGAGATTCAAGGACTGCCAGTAGAATGTCAAAGTCGACCGTGTTAAATGCATTACTAAAGTCAAGAAGTGTAATAACCGTTAGCTGTCTGTTATCAACAGCTTGGCGGACATCTTCGGTGACTTTGATAAGGGCAGGGCAGTCGTTGTGCTATGGCACGGGCGAAAACCAGATTGATAAGGATTCAAAAGGGAATTTTCACAGAGGTATTTACTAAATTGAAAGTGTACTACCCGTTCAAGTACTTTGGATAAAAATGGAAGTATAGAGATGGGACGAAAATTTGAAGGGGTAAGTGGATTATTTATTTTGGGCAGGGGTATGACAAATGCTCTCTTCCATGTATTTGGGAAACACCCCGACACTAGAGAGCTGTTGATAATATGAGAAATAATTGGTAATATCTCATCTAGTATTGGGGTTAGCAGGTCTCTGCTCAGTTCATCACACCCAACTGCCTTGCTTTTGATCGAAAAGATAATCTTTTTTATTTCACAGCAAGTAACTATGGAGAAGACAAATGGTTGAGTTAAATGGGTATGGCTATGATTTAGCTCTAGAATTGTCTTGGTTTTCAGAGAAGCAATGGCTGTGCCCGGCGTGATGCTCGTAAACAGGTGCTGTTTGTGGGGACTGGCTTGCTCCAATCTGGAACATGTTAGATGGCGGGCATGGTCTTTACAAATAAACTGATATTATTGTTTGTACTTTATACTTTTATAAACTTAGGCCGAGATAAATAGTCGTAACAGAAACTAAGGCTAACGAAAAGTAGTACTTTGTGACGTCACTTTAACACATTTTATATGGACTAAATCTCAAAGTAATGCAAATTGACGTCACAAAGTACAACTTTTCGTTAGTCTTAGTTACTGTTACGACTATTTATCTCAGCCTTAGACTAAGTGGACGTTGAAAAAAAAACCAACGGAGTTTCTTGCCAGTTCTTCTTCGCTGGGATTGCCGAACTGGCTAATGATAAAATATGACAAATCCGAGTGCAGTATACTGTCTATGAATGATGAATCACTACATAGTATAAAACAAAGTCGCTTTCTCTGTCCCTATATCCCTATGTATGCTTAAATCTTTAAAACTACGCAACGGATTTTGATGCGGTTTTTTTTAATAGATAGAGTGATTGAAGAGGAAGGTTTATATGTATAATAACATCCATTAAATAGCGGAGAAATACTGTTATTTTTGAGGTTTCAAATGTGATGTCGAAAAAATATATTTTTTTCCGCTTACATTGCAAACGCAGGCTGAACCCTACGAGATTGATCAAAATAATGTACTAAGTATTATAAACATTGAAAAGGTCTACAGAAAACTCCGGGATGGTATATGTCTATCTCTTATGGATATCCCACAATAACATTTTTTTGTCATTTACTTTTTACGACAAATAATGGCAAATTTTCGAAGCGATTTTAACCAATACAGCATTAATCCTTATCCAATTAAAATACCTTACATACATTGTTGATTTAATACAGATCTATATGGCCCTTTACAGCATATGATTTAAATAAATATATTTTCGAAGATATTACAGATTTAAAAATTGCGGGACGTAGCGTTTGCGGCGGTGCCGGCTGGCCGGAGCGGCGGGAGCGTGCCTATAAAATGTGTGTCGGAGGCCGCGGTTCTCCCTATAGCACTTTGAATTTATTATTTCTCTAATATCTAATAATCATGTAATAATAATATCTAAGTTTTTTTTATTTCAAATATTTCAATGTAGGAACTCTACGTAAAAAGGGTTTATTTGTGTATCATTGTGTCAAAATAATATTTTTTTAAATTATATTATGCCCGTGCAAAGCCGGGACGGCCTGCTAGTAAACAATAAAACAATAAAATTGAACAGTCAACAATTTCCTAAAACTACCAACCCAACTTAAAACGTACATGCCATGTCATGTCGCAGACATGTTGATGGGTTTTTGTTGGTGGGAGCTGGTTTGGCGGAAGGACATACGGGTGCAGCGGGTTCCCATAGTCTCATCAATAACGACGTGGGTAACGCCCACCTGACAAGTCTCCTTCTCTTTCTTATCTGTGTTCATCACTATTCTCATTTGACACTGTCACCTCTATCGGTTGGAATTACTGCTTTTTACATGTTTGTAACTCTCATTTTAACCCTCTATTGTCCTACGCTTGAGCTTTTGGGAAAAGGAATCGAGAATACCAAAATTAGTCTGCTTTTTTCCATGAGCCACACTCGAAATGAAACAAATATACTTTCAACGAATGTGATATGTCGATCTACATATGTACATACATATCACATTTGTTGAAATTAGCGATGTACTTGCTTAACACAAAACAAATTATTTGATTAAATAAACTTTCATTGTAAATGTTTGCTAAGTGCATTTCCAATTAAGTTTGGAAAATTTATTGAATGTTGTTTTATTTGGTTGATGGCAAAGTTCAATAAACTGATATGAACTTTGAATTGTATGTGAATATTACAAAATACTATTTACGCAAACACAATGTTCATAAATGGTTATAATTCACACTCTTTAAAAAATGTTGAGACACGATTTACTTCTAAAATTATATTCTTTACTTCTTGTTATTGATGTGATCTGCAAAATTCAATGTTTTTTTTTATTTAACTTGACATGTAGGGCTAATAACACACCCACCGTCATAATATTAGTCCTACACACCATATTCCCGAAGGAATTAGGTGCCATGCCAGGACCTTGACTTTATGAGCATGGCTACATTGAAGTGGATGGAAAACAGGATGCCGTTTCATTCATACTTTCTTCCATTGCGATGGTACTAATCTGGGCAGTATTAACCCTGCCACCTAGTAGAGGAAGGGGACCTACAGTTTTACATGGGAACCATGGAACAGCTTGAATTCGTGTCGAAACTCACTTATCCCATTTGAACCCATGACCTCTGGCATTCAAGGCAAGACCCCACGCCCCGAGCTACGAGCCGATGTAGATATCTGTATCATATTTACCACAAGAATAACAACCCTCCCAGCGACACCTCTCAATATGGTATTTGGCCACTTTAAACCTATTTCCATTAATCTGTCAATACAACTGCCAGACATATGGCAATGTATGTAAAAATGAAACTTATTGAATCGTAATATCTCATTATCACATTCCACAACATTTTAATGGATGTTCATGTTTTATGGAGTTAAAGGTTCAGCAAAAACAGATCAAATGACTGTGTAATCAAATGTAGTGTGTGTTTGTGCTACTCATATATGCAAGGTCACATACTGCGTAAAGTCGTGATATTTCATTCAGTATACAACAATAAAAGCATGGTAAACAAAATAATACTCTTTGTATAGTTCGCAAATTAAATTAGCATATAAGCTTATGTTCCATCTATGATGGGCAAGACAATATCTATTACCATTTAGGTTGGGATACATTTTTGGAATCGCATAAAGAGTGTTCGTGACCTAGCGGGTTAGGGCCGTTTTTCTCGATTGGGATGTTTTTTTTTTTAAGTGACTGGACATGGATGGCTAATACCACAAGTTCTGTCATGGTATTAGCCCAACACACCACATGGGAACTAGGTGCCATGCCAGGACCTTCCTTATATTGCACGGCTACATTGAACTGGATGGAAAACACGGAAAAAAAATTTACATTGCCGCTTCGACCATCATTCATCCAATGCGATGGTACCAACCCGGGCGGGATAAACCCTACCACCTAGTAAGTAAGGAAGGGGACCTACAGCTTAACGTGGAATCCGAACCACGGCCAGCCTGTGTGTGGTTCCGAACCACGGATGTGTGGGGTTCTTTGCGCGGTTGCTGCACTACTTTCTTACTCGTGTTGGATAACTGCATGATAGATTGTGTAACAAGAATTCTCTGCAGTGAAGGTAATTATCTTCGGTGGTCTCGAGTCATGCTATTATCTAATTACAATACATCTCATCAAGAATGTGGTCCCGCTGCATTTCTTCCCATGCATGTGGTAAGAGGCAACTAAGGGGCATGTTGTTCTTGGTTCGGATTCCGCCTAAGACTTAGGCCCAATTTTTTTTTTAGGAGGGTAAAACCTCGCCCGGGTTGGCACTATCGCATTGGTCGAAGCGGCAATGAAAATTGTCCATATTTTCCATCCAGTTCAATGTAGCCGTGCAATATTAGGAAGGTCCTGGCTTGACACATAGTTCCCATGCGTGTTGGGCTAATGTCATGACAGAGGTAAACCCCGGTAGCACAGTGGTGTGACACTTTGAGATCCGATAAGCTGGGTGAAGCAACTCTGAGTGCAGTTGGGTTATAGATGGGTGACCGTTTTTAATCGTGTTTTGGATTCCACTTAAAGCGATAGAATCCCTTCCTTACTTACTAGGTGGTAGGGTTAATTCCGCCCGGGTAGGCACTATCACATTCAATGAATTCAAATGACACATTCAAATGATGCGCGTAGACCATTGCTACGCGCAATATAAGGAAGGTACTGTCATGCCATCTAGTTCTCATACAGTGTGTTGGGCTAATAATTTAGATTAAATTAAATAAAAATAGAATGTATTTGCTCGGTTTAAACAAAACAATGGCAAAATCGAACACTTAAGGTTGCCCAACCCGGCGGGACTAACTCATTCGCGGGCATGTAACAAAACCGTGCTGTTGCGCCCTGGGACCTTCTCTGTTTCAAAGAATAAGACAGGCTCCGTGATGAGGAAGATGCAACATGTCCACAAAAAAGACAATGTGCATAGTGTATGATTTGGTAAGATTTACGAAAATTTTGATTTCAAAACGACTTTTAGCTAAAAGTAAACTACGACCGCTGTAGTAAAAAATCTAACACAAACCAAATAGGTTATAAATCTTGATTAAATAAGTCTGATAAGTTGATAAATGTCTGATGACTAATCTTTTTAAGATTTTCTTACTTTATCATTCCGTAATAAACCACCAAAGTTATTGTATAAAACGCGCGAAAAATTCGAACTTTCGGACCTTATAACTTAGAAAACAAACACAATCTAGTCCGATCAAAAAAGCTCTTTTGAGCAAAATTTGGAATCTCTGATAAGAAATATAGGCGTGATCTTCTTTCCCCGTTTGTATGGAGAGTTGAGCGGGTTGCATTCTCAATTTTAAGTCTGACAGCTTCGGAAAAGGCAATTAGAATTTATTATTTCGTTAACCTAGTTTTAAGTAGAAGAGCTTAAGTTGTATTAGACCTAAGTTGTAGCTAAGACCTAACAGGGCTGACATGGTCACTTCGTGTACCCAAGCCCTTTAAAATAAAGATAAAAAAATGTCATTCTCTGTAAGCATGAAAGTTAGCTAAGAAAAGTAATAGAGAGTGTAATAAAACTTAACTAATTGACAAATTTGTATGCATTTGTAAGCATTCTAATTTACATTTATACAATTTAATACACAGAATATACTAATTTAAAAATATATTAAAATTATGTGTTCAAATAAAAAATAATGTATTCTTCATTAAGACCACAAGTTAAGTCGAAAAAGCACTAGGTCCAAATCCCATACCGTCATATGGATGTTTTAAATTAGCATAGTTTAGATTATATACATTTTGATGTTTTCAATTAGAATTAGTTAGATTACATACATTTTATAATACACACGAAAAATAAATACTTTTGTATGTTATTGGTTTTTGGAATTTATGGAGGCGACCCACACACACATCTATCTAAAACATTAAAATGCATAAACTATTATACATACACAATAATGTTGATGGTCATCAGCTGCGCGGCTGGTGGTGCGCTGGGGCGGCGGCGGCGGCGACGTGCTCGCGTGCGCCGCCGAGCAGCTCGCGTCGCGCTCGGGCGAGCGGCGCGCGCTCGCGGCGCGCGCGTGCCTCGCGGCCGCGCCGCACCTGCCCGCCGAGCTGTGCGGCTCGCTGCTGCCGAGCGTCGCGCAGCTAATGTGCGACGCGCCCGAGCGCGAGGTGCGCGCGCTCGGGCTGCGCGCGGCCGCGCTCGCCTGCCCGCTCGCGCGCCACCGCTACCCGCTCATGGAGGGCGTCATGCACGCGATGGCGCGCGACTCCGCTGAGGCCGTGCGGCGGGACTGCGTCGCCGTGTTCGCGCCGCTGCTCGCGAGGAGCGCTCTTAGCCTCGGTGAGAAATTATTATTATTATTATTTTCACCATATCATTCAATCAATTAAAAAATCGTTTGGACACTCATTTTAAAAGAAAATAAAAAAGAACCAGTTAATCCATATTACAATGGTAATTGCCTAAAAAATAAAAAACCCAATAAATTAATGTGTTATGAAATGCTACATAAATAACTTTCCACATGCAAACAAAACACGATCAACTTAAACTAATTAAAAATAAGATTAACACATATCAGCTTAGGCTGCCTGTCTAAAATAAGTAAAAAAAAAGACATAGAGGAAAATAAAGCAAGATATGAATTTTTGGACACATTTTTTAATAGCATCAAAAAAACTTTGTTTTACCTAAAAATGCTACCATAAAAATGCATTTTTAAATGTTTGTTTACCTCTTTTTTTTTCAGGAAAATTCTCATCAGACCTTTGCCACAAAGTGATGTCGCAACTAGTGAGATTTACGAATGAAGGCGACGGGAAGAATGTGATAGTGTACTTAGATATAGTTAAAGCTTTAGCTCCGCCTACGCTCATTCATGTGATTAATGTACAAATCGTTCGGGACAATATGAACGTGAACAGTGATAAAATGTGCAAAAAATATCAAGAGACTCCCTTAGAATATAGTAAAGATTTCTTTTTTGATCTCAGCTGTTATATAGTGGACTATACAATAGAGCCAAACCTGCTTATAGATGCAATGAACAGAGTATTGAAAGAAACACCTGAAGTAAGATGGCCTGAACTGTCTTGGTTTCTGGATAAAATGTAAGTCTGTGAAATCGATTTTTGTATGAGATCTTGTCCAGTGTAATTCAGAAATTAATGCTAGTTTATTTTGATTCCAGAGTCAAAGAACTAATAGAGATTTCAACAAACAGCAAAGCTCTATGCCATGAGTCCACGTACAATGCATTCTTGAATGTATTCAGTGCATATTGCGAGTTGTTCGGCAGACATTTCACTACAGTTGTACTGAAGACGATATTTTGTGATATAATTTGTGATTTGGAACAAAAGTTAGAGAAACTGCAAGCACTTAACTCTGACTCTGCCGCCGTGGCGGGGATATTTCTGGCAGCCGTGTTGCCGTACTCCGATAACAGCGACGCAGAAATGACATCTTTCTTGGAAAGGTGAGTGAAACACTATTGTACCTACCACAATGAACATAGACTATCTAACTTTTGACTATGGGACAATCAATCATTCGATTCGAGTATGGACAAACCATTGAATATTCAATTACTGAGTATTTTTTCAAACACTACTTTAGTGAGTCCATTCAGTATTGAAACGCTTCTTTGGCCGTTATGATGAATAATACTAACTCTATAAAATAGGGTCTGCTTCAATGCGATTATATGGGAGTAATATAAAAAATCCTTTTTTGATCTAAGTACATAACCACATCATAAGAGCAAAGGGCTGAATGGTCTGCTGGAAATATTGGTGAAACACTCGTAGTCTCATAGCTCATAGATAGTATTCCCCGTTTTTTTTTTATATTGCTAATTAAAGGTGCAATTCATGGAAAATTTTGGTTCTTTCATAGATAACATGCTTTGCACGGATTTTCACTTTCGCTTCTACAATTTCATTAAATGCCATTGTAACTATTCTACCTTACCTTCCCAGTAAGTGAGTTAGGGGGGGAATTTTACCACGATCAGCCTTAATGGTCGATAACTTTCACCCATCTAGAATTCGACCGCGCCTATAGTTGCATGACCTAGATTGTCTAACGCCGTGGGGTCGCGCCACTGGGCTACCGAGGTGACCGACTGAACTCCCGCAAAAGAAAGGAGTAAACTCGCCAACATCAGGGGGGTAACCGGCGTAAGATATGAGAAAATATGTGAGGGAATTCGATTAATTCTGCACCAATCAGAAGCGTTTATGTCATATCTTCTGCGCTCTTACTGGGTAGAATATTTGGCATCCACTGGATGTGATTTGATGGACCAAACTGGCACTGAAGTGTTATTATTCTAGATGAGGAAAAAAATATCTGTGCTTCTTGTAGGTGGGTGGTGTGTTGCGGCGTGTGTGGACTACCAGTGGAGGTGTTGGCTGTGCCCCTCAAGTGGCTGGCGAGCCACAAACCTATTCTACTCGCTCACTGTCTACAGCATATGAGAGAGAGTAAGTGTGTTGCCATCTTCACTCCATTTTATAATGTGAATTTCTAACATCCATTCCACATAAATATCTGTTTATTTATGTAAGTGCTAGAAGCTTTATCTTGATTGATCAGAAATTGACAGTACACTGCACTCGGATTTGTATTTTTTTACATTGAGCCAGTTCAATCATAATCACTGTGAAAAAGAAATGGCAAAAAACTTGACTGATTTTTTTAAGTCCAGTTAATCTATGTTCACATAATTATTAACCACTGCCTACATTCAAATATTAACATGTTATTGTCAATCACGGGTCCTTCTCTACTTATTATGCAGCACACATCATGAAAAATCCTGCTACGCATAACAAATATAGTATTTGGTTTCCCTAACAGAAAAATAGATACAAGTGACCAACCGGTTTTTTCTGGACTGGGTGTACTGTGGGTCAACATGCTCACCACCCCTGCCCCAAACTGGATAGGCCAGGATCAAAAGCATCACACCAGGTTCAGCCATTGCCTCCCTGAACCATATTTGGGGCAGAGACGCGACCCAAACAAAGTGTCCGGTGAAGCGATGCGATAACTAACTGAAAAAACGAATTAAGTTTATTCAGTCCTCACGTGATACGAAAAGCCTTGTCGTAAATCACTGCAGATTTGTTTCTCCAACAGTACAAAACCTACATTCGCACTCTCCCAGAATATGCTTACCAGGTCTGGAACCCCTGCTTTAGAAGGCATATTGACCTTTTAGAGAGAACAGAGATGTGCAACTAAACCATTGGATGCCACTGGGCCTCAATACGCTAGAAGATAGAAGACACCGATCGAAACTTTTAAAATTTTAAATGGACTTTACGATGTACCCCACTTTCGAACCATATTTACTATGAATGCTAATGAAAGGCTTCTTGGAAATTCTTTAAAACTAAACCAAAGTAGCTTCAACTTTTTCAACCCAAGAAAGCATTTCTTATCTAACCGAGTGGACTCTTGGAACAAATTGCAACAAGAAGTGATCAGTGCTATTTATTTGTTTTATTTATTTATTAAGCTGAGCTTTTAACGTTTATAGTTCTCGTCTAACTGTATTACGGGTTGCAAGTGAAAAAGAAATGAGCTCACAGTGCATTTACATAACAATATACAAATAAAATAAATGAAAATAACACCAATTACGAGCTTACACAGCTGGAAGAAACATAGAATAAAAACGTGAGAATAACATTTCGTTTATTTATTCAACTTCTGGTAGTCAAACTACACTAAGTCATGTCACAATTTGATGGATCCGCAGATTCGATCAACCAGTCAATAAGAACCCGCAAAGAAACTTCACTGGTCTATAAATTATGTTTTTTCAGCTGCACAATCAAACATGAAGCACAAAAAGAAAATTTGTTTCACAGACAGTTTAATCTAATAAAGAAATTTGAATTTGAATTGAATTTTGAATTTGGTTAGCAATCATAACAATCATAACAATCAAACAGTTAAAACTGACAAAATGTAGACAATGTTAATTAAAGTAGTTAATGACTATTTCAGAAAGTCAGAGGCTAGTTACACAAAAAATCACTCAGCAGCCTAAATCCGGAGAAAAGCTTGAATGTATTTGTTTTTCATTGAAGCACGCTTCAAGGTGAAAAGGTCGACATCATCCTGGACCTCGTTAAATAGGTGACTGGTACAATAACAGTGTATGGGTTCAAAAATCAATTAGACAAATATTTTAAATTTTAAAAAAGACATGACACTTTCTCATGTTTATCCCATCTCTACGATCAAGTTTATCCATGTTGTCCAATTGTATATCGATACGTCAACATGGTTTCATGAAAGGCTGATCAGTCACCTCTAACCTCGTACAGTTTACTGAATTTGTATTTAATAATATGGATGAGAGAGATTGAGAAAGCCTTTGATCGTGTAGATCACAAGATCGTTTTGAATAAATTGGAAGAATTAGGTATTCATGGAGATTTGTACAGATGGGTTTCATCGTATATATCGAATCGTTGCCAAAGAGTTATTGTAGATGACTTCTCATTAATACCTTCAGGAGTTCCACAGGGATCTCATCTAGGACCTCTGCTATGTAATGTCTACACGTATGATGTTCATAAATGCTTCCACTTTGCAAAATTTTTACTTTACGCAGATGATAACAAAATTGCAATGCCCATTCAGGACCACCGAGATTGTCTCAAGCTCCAGGAAGATATTGTCCGTCTGGAAGAATATTGTTTTAACGCAAAGATCACAAATTTCGCTGACCAGAAACACCACTCCCATTCTTTTTAACTATAGGATAAATGATGCAGTAATTAAAAAAGTTTCAGTTATCCGGGATCTGGGAGTAGTGATGGACAATAAAATGGTCTTTAGTGATCACATTGACACGGTGGTCAATAAAGCTTATCGCAGTTTAGGGTTTGTGCTTCACATTTGTAGACCTTTCAGTGATCTAAATTGCCTCAAAGCGGTCTATTTTGCTTATGTTCGCAGTGTCCTGGAATTTGCCTCAACTATGTGGTCACCTCAATACCTCTGTTACAAGGACCGTATTGAACGAATACAAAAGATATTTGTACACCACCTTAATCATCGATGCAAACGGTCCTTTGATACATATGAAGAAGTAATCCGCTATCATGGCCTAATGACCTTAGAGGAGCGCCGCATAGTGGCAGACATGGCATTATTGCATGACATTGTGAACGGCAACATAGACTGCCCACAGCTGGAGAGCGCCGTGAAATTACACCTGCCTGCACGCCTCACTCGAGCAACTCTTCTTTTCGATATTCGTAGATTTCATAAAAACTATGCCAGTAATTCTACACTTAACAGAATTTCGGTCCTTCATAATAGATATTTTAGTCACATTGATCCGTTCAGTAGCTCTTCTTTTAAAAAACAAATACCCCCACTCTAAACGCCCTAATACACTCTTGGTACAGTCCCTTTCAAGCAGAACCGCCCCCTCACATAAACTCCATTCACTAACCCACATATCCTCACACACACACGCTACCCTCTCACACCCCACACACTAGTAATCACCTTATTTGTATATGTCAGGTCTGCAACTTTTCAGGTTTAGGTTTTAGGTTAGAGTAGTTGTTATTATATGTCAATTGTATTAGTGGCATTTTGTCATTGGCTTTTTTTTTTACTTATTTAATAACTGCTGTTAAATGCCTAAAAATAAATAAAATAAGATAATAGGTCGGGGAAAAAGTCTTTTCGCATTATAGTATGTATGAACTTGTAATAAAATCTCTTTGGCTATACTATTTGTATCTGGCTGGTTTTGGTATCATTGAAAGTTTAAATTTTAAAGAACATAATTCCAAATTCAAATTAGGAAAATGTGTGATTCTCATTTGTTTTTCGTACTGTCAAAATGAGTGAATCTAATGAAGAAATTCGATACATTTTAAAATTTTACTACAAAAAAGGTAAAAATGCAACGCAAGCCGCGAAAAAAATTTGCGATGTTTATGGACCTAGTGCAGTGTCTGTGAGAGTAGCACAAATTTGGTTTAAGCGTTTTCAATCCGGAAATTTTGATGTCAAAGATGCACGTCGCTCTGGTCGCCCTATTACGGATAAAATGGATGCCATTTTTGAAAAAGTGGAGCAAGATCGGCATATCAGTAGTTACGACGTAGCTGAAGAACTAGGAATTGACCACAAAACAGTTTTGGCGCAATTGAAAAAAACTGGGTACACAAAAAAGCTCGATATTTGGGTACCTCACGAGCTCACTGAAAGAAACCTAATGAACCGTGTACTCATTTGTGATTCTTTATTACGACGTAATGAAACCGAACCATTTTTGAAGAAGCTGATAACTGGTGATGAAAAGTGGATCACGTACGACAAGAACGTGCGAAAAAGGTCGTGGTCAAAGGCCGGTCAAGCTTCACAGACTGTGGCGAAACCCGGGTTAACTCGCAACAAGGTGATGCTGTGTGTGTGGTGGGATTGGAAGGGCATTATTCATTATGAGCTGTTACCACTAGGCACGACCATCGATTCTGAACTCTACTGCGAACAACTGATGAGATTAAAGCAAGAAGTTGAGAGAAAGCGGCCGGAATTAATCAACAGAAGGGGTGTGGTTTTTCATCATGATAACGCTAGACCTCACACATCTTTAGCCACTCAGCAAAAACTAAGAGAGTTTGGCTGGGAGGTGTTAATGCATCCGCCGTATAGTCCTGACCTTGCACCTTCAGATTTCCACCTGTTTAGGTCTCTTCAGAATTCTTTAGGCAGTGTCAGGTTAACATCACGAGAGGACTGCCAAAACCACTTGTCGCGGTATATTGATCAGAAGTCCCAATATTTCTAAGCAATGGGATCATGTCCCTACCTACAAGATGGCAAAAAGTTATCGAACAAATTGGTACCTACATACTTTAGTTAAATGTAAATAAACCATATTAAAAAATGTTTTGAATTTTCTTAAAAAATGCGAAGAAACTTTTTCCCCAACCTAATATAAAATTAACAAATAAGTCACTCATCTAATGAATTACACGCATGAGCTTTAAGGGGCTCGTGTATATAAATAAATAAATAAAATAAAATAATTTCAAAAACGTAATGAATTCTCCCAGTCATCGCCAGCAGCTGTGCGAGCAGAAACGGCGCGTCCGTCCGCGCGATGGCGGCGAATCTCCTGTGCGAGTTGACTGCGTGCCCCGACCTGCCCGAAGCCTGTCTTGACGCGCACCTGCTGCCTGCCGTCCTCTCTCTGCTGCACGACGAAGACAGGTGAGCTACAGCTGAAGCTATATTCCGTTTGTTAACAATTAAATCTGCCAGGTATGAACTGCCGTCTACTGTTAATATGCCTGCAGCCATAATAATAACAAGGTACCTCCTGTGGTACTGCACGCTGTGATGAAATATTAGTCACCTAGAGCTTGTGCAGCGGTTGCGCGAACAATCACAGCACACCGGCTCGGGGTAGAGGCGCTTGCCTGATTGGCTAGTTTTTGACAAACAACAGATAGACTGTGGAAGCAGCGTTAGGGGTGCGGGGTGACCCATTTTCAAGGACAAGCGGAGTGTCGGTTCTTAGGCTAAGATCAGACGATCCACATTCCAAACATTAAGGGGGTTTTAATGTGGTTGAACTGTCGACTGTATCGACGCACCCGTAGTTGTACCACAAATAAACCACACAAAACGGACAGTACATTGATGGATTTGGAAGAGGAAACATCGTTTTGGCTTTTATTACGCCGAAGAGAAAGGCATCGCTGCAACATAATTTAATGGGTTAGTCCGATTATCGAACCTAGAAATAAAAGTAAATTTCAACTACTTTGTTTAATCGTACAATAAACAATCGTAAAGGTGTGGTCGTCTGTGGTCAATTTGTGGTCGGCGAGTTGCAAGTGTGAGTCGGGTTCGGTTAGCATCTGCGACAGTTTTGTGGGCGATACCAGTCATGCACGAAGGCTGTCGTTGAAACTGACCACAGTTTGTCGTCCTATCATGTGCGCTATCACGACATTCCATTAAGTACTCGTCAACATACGACCACTTTTTTGGTGTTCTAATGTGGTCGAAAAGTGGTACGTGTGATTTTAGCCTTTTCCCTATATTGATTCTGTGGCAGTGTGGTGCGCGAGCGTGGCATGGCGGCGCTGGGCGGCGCGGCGCGCGCGTGCGCGGCCCGCTCGCTGGCGGCGGCGCCGCGCTGCTGGGCCGCGCTCGAGGCGGCGGCGGGGGACGCGGCGGGGGGCGCGGGGGAGGCCGCGCGCGCCGCTGACGCGCTCGCGTCGCTGCTCGCGCCGGAGTTCGACGCCGACGAGGAGCTCGCGCTGAGAGGTATCGGATGTGTCATCGTGTTTTCCCCAAAGTACACAGTTGTGTACTTTGGGGAAAACAGCCCGGGGAAAGTTCGATAACCCGTGGGCGTCGTTAGGCACCTCCTATGTCCTGGCGTAGAACATATGCCTTAACATAAAAAAATTTGCATGAGCGGAGTGGCGAACGGCACCCGTCAAAGACATAAGCATTTTAATTCGAAGGGAAAGTGCCTGTACATGCCATAACATACACAATTTGACAGGCAGCATGGTACATATTATTTGGATAGTTACACAAATGCGACTTCAATTACTAATGCAATTATTACTAATGTATATTTGTCCTGCTTTCACCTCTGGGCCCTCCGGCTCTCCGCTCTTACCTAGTCAATCGTACTCTTAAAAATGTGAAGGCGTATGTTTGTGTCGCTCTCACCTCTGACTGTTCGGGTTATAGGCTCCTTTCCTAGTCGATTGAACTTTTTTTAATAATGTCAAGACAAACATTGGTTTTACTATGGCCTCCGACTCCTCCAGCTCTCGGTTCCTTGTCGATTGGAGCAGGACCCGGACTCTTACCCGGTAATTCAGCTCAAAATTGCGTACTTACGATTTTTGAGTGTAACTTCTATGCGTAGCACTATTAGATATTCTGTGACATGATTGGACATAAAGACTTCTTCTTTGTTCCGATGATATTTTACTTTCAGCACATAAACTCTGGTTGGTGGTCCCTCGAGCTTCGATAGTCTCCTCCAAATCTCCCTTTTCGGCGTTTCAGTGTTAAAGCTCCTGTGCGGATTGTGCGAGCGCGCGCCGCTCACCGGCGACGTGCTCAGTTCGCTGCTGCCCGGCCTGCAGCTGGCTGTCCACCTCGCGCGACCTCGCGCCTCCTTCGTGGATGCCACACTGTTGCCCGCTCTCAGGTAACCGCGCCGTGTCAGTGGCGCAGCTCGACCCTTCAGTGCTGAGGCTGCTGTGCGGGTTGTGCGAGCGCACAACGTACTCTGAAATGATGTGATATTCCAAGACACTCACTTTGCACCCACGAGTACATTTAATTAGATGTCAAACACGGGCAATTTTTCATTGCCACTGCAACAATCTTACATTCAATTAACAATATGTAGAATGCAAGATTAACAAGTTATGTCGGTTGTTCAAACCATGGACCTATCAAAGCGCGCTGTGCTTACAAGACGAATAGAGCGTGGGAGTGAAAAGTCAACTCAAGTACCACTACCGCGAGTTAGAAGGAGATGGAACACATCTGCCTAATGAGACAACAACTTCTGAAATAGTTATCAACACATTGGAGCAAATGAAATGGGAAATGATTTTTTGTGATACCTTTGTGATTTCTCTAGTTTCCCTGAAAGAAAGCATGGTAACCTGTAAATTTATAGATTGTTTAGTGAACGGAAGTAAAAATAAAAATAAAAAGTAAATTATGATCATTATTTTGAAGCTACACAGCGATGTAGAAGTTTTTGAATAAAAAAAGGAAATTTCAGTACATTTTGTATGAAACAATTTTGGTCTCACCCGTCAGTTGACTATGTATGTCTTTACATTGTTCAAACTGTTCCATAGCACCTCTTCATGTCTTAGTGAACATTTATTTCCAGGCGACTCGAGGAGATCGACTCTCCGTCGCTGACGCAGCACCGGCAGGCGGCGGAGGCGCTGGCGGCGAGCGTCGCGCCCGCCGCCCCCGCCCCCGCCCCCACTGCCGCCACCACCTCCACCCCCGCCGCCCTCCGCGCCGGCCCCGAGGCCGTCGGCCGCCGCGTCACGCAGATCTTCCAAAACTCCAAGAGCAACATTCCCAACATATTCAAAAAGAAATCGTAAGAATGGCGCCGGCAATGGTTTTAGAAGTCGAAAGAATCTCAATTAATGGTATTATATTGTATGAAATTTTTTTTAGTAAAGATTATTTTCATGTTATGATTGGCTGTCCGCGGAAGGCTAATTTCCAGTTTGTACATATGAAATTGTTTTCTAAATGGCTTTAGCCTCCTTTGATTTACCTGAGGTCCCTGGTATAATGTCCATTTTTTGTCTTTAGACAGAGGATTCAGTACATGGTCTCGTTTTTGTCATTGTGATAGTAGTTCCTTTTGAAACAACAATAGTATATTTAGTGCGACGGATCGTACTCGATCCGTCCTAGACAGCAGAGGCAGGTTGCTACTAACAATTTTATTCGGTGCAAAAACTGCTGGATATTATTGCGAAAATAGTGTGGTTGTTGTTGCTTTTTACCATATTTTACCATTTACCATAGTGTGAATAATGTCTTCCCAACTGATGCTAATCAAATGAATTTGTGGGAACGAACAAAACCTATAAAATTTCATAACATATTTGTTCCTTTTCTCGAAACATTATTTTAACTGCATCAAGGAATATATCTTTCATTTATAAACTCGTAAATAAAACTTGACAGAAACAATAGAGTTTTGACATTTCTCACATGATATTACTCGCAACATTCTTTCCCATTTTATTCACAATTGTGAGACATCCGGCATAATTTTAATTCGTGAGGATAGAAAGTACCTAGCATTGATGTAAATTGTGGCCTTTTTAGTTGTACTTACTTATTTGTGACCACTAAAGTTGATATTTAATATTTAACGATGGAATTCGTTAAACATATGTGTAATCAGATTAAAAAATGTACTATAGGTACTGCTGTTTAGCTTTCAATGACAATCTTCCATTTGTGTTTAGTATGTTATCTTATAATGGTTTTTGTCTTTTTAATTGCGCCATAATTTTGAACACTTAAAATAATTCCCATATTTTTATTTGAAAATGAACTCGCATATGGCAAACTATATTGTAGCTGTAAAATTATGAAGTGTGATTGATAATACCTGGAAAATGTCGTTCAATATTCTATAGTTATACAATGTTTTAAAATGTAAGGTTATATCAAAAAAGGGGCGGCTGGATTATGGCGATCGTACAAAATGCAAGGGTGACAGTCTATGTAATAATTTTAGTAAAATTTGGTTGTGCTATATGTACAGTGTTATTGAATTAAAATACTATTTATGTTAATTTTAAATAACAATTTATGTAAGTTATTTCTTCCGATATATTAAAATGAATCTCTTATTAATACACGCTGCAGACTGTAACAGTGCTTAAACACAAATATACAAGGCTTAAATCTGAGAACGGTGAAAGTCTAATACACATGTTTTTTATTTATTGCAAAATGAGTTTATATTCCTTTGGTGTATTATTAAAAAATATATATATTTATTTATTTCTTTAAGACAAACATCTTAAGCTGATGCATTTAAATCTTATTAATTTTTTTTACTTTTGGTATTACTGGTGATTTTGCAGTCTAGTTAGGAACTGATTTGTGCTCGTTTCATAGGAGAATGTCCATTCCTATATGGGCGAAAAAAGCAGTGTCAACTTGAAAGTTCCTCTATGAAACAAGCGTAGTTAGTTTGTACATATTATAATTGATATATTTAAGTTTTTCTGAAGATGGAAAACTTTACATGTATATTTTTTTAAATCACATATTTTCAACCGTCTTAAAAAAACCGGCCAAGTGCGCGTCGGACTCGCACACGAAGGTTTGTATGGGAGCCCCCTTTGATTTTTGTTTTATTTAACCTATTTGTTATAGCGGCAAAATAAATACATACTCTGTAAAAATTTCAGCTGCCTACCTACTACGGTTCATGAGATACAGCCCTGTGACGGACAGACGGACGGACGGACGGAAGGACGGACGGACGGACGGATGGACGGACGGGCGGACGGACGGACAGCGGAGGCTTAGTAATAGGGCTCCGTTTTCACCCTTTGTGTACGGAGCCCTAAAAAGGAGTTTCTCAATTCGTTGGAATCTTTTTTTTTATGTAGGAACCGTGCTTGCTTTGTACGATCTGTGTAGTGTGTACGGTCTAAGCTATGGTCCGAATTGCGCTCAAACGCACGTCCCTTTCGGCCTTTCGCTGTATGTTAGTCTAGTTAGACAATTCTAGGCCTGAAATAACCACTCTCGAGACTTACAAGCCATTTTACTCACTTAGGTTAGGCTCTGACACATATGTCGGCTCAAAATCGTTCCGATTTGATATCATGCTATTGTGCCTATGAGCAGTAATATCAATTCGGAATACAAGTATTTACCGTATTCGCTTTCTATGCGATCTTTGCAATGTACGCATTGCGGAACGTAGGGATAGTTTCCTTGTAGTGTGGCATAAAATATATTACTGGTACTTGGTGTGGTGTGGTCTAGGACATCATATGATCTGTGGTGAGGTCCGTGGAGGGCACCACTGTCTTTTTAGGGTTACCACCTAAAAATAAAACACATTGATAGGAAAACCTTTTACAGCCTTAAGGCGGCCCAACCCGGCGGGCCTAACTCATTCGCGGGCACGGTAAAAAATCGTGCTGTTGCGCTCTGGGACCTTCTCTGTTTCAAAGAATAAGACAGGCTCCGTGATGAGGAAGATGCAACATGTCCACAAAAAAGACAATGTGCATAGTGTATGATTTGGTAAGATTTACGAAAATTTTAATTTCAAAACGACTTATAGCTAAAAGTAAACCACGACCGCTGTAGTCAAAAATCTAACAAAAACCAAATAGATCATAAATCTTGATTAAATAAGCTATGTCTGATGACTAATCTTTTTACGATGTTCTTACTTTATCATTGCGTAATCCACCTCCAAAGTTATCGTATAAAACGCGCGAAAAATTCGAACTTTCGGACCTTATAACTTGGAAACCAAACACAATTGTACAATGCCAACGGTCATCCCACATCTAGTTCGATCAAATAAGGCAATTTTGAGAAAAAATGGGGATCTCTGACAAGAAATATGGGCGTGATCTTCTTTCCCCGTTTGTATGGGGAGTTGAGCGGGATGGCCGGCCTTAAGAACGGACCGTGAGCTATGCTCCCCATACAAACGTAGTTTACTAATAATTTGGAAACCGCTATTCCAATTATATTGATATTTAATATCTAATATCAGGTAGCAAATATCTGTGTCTGTACGCTTTGGTTTTTTTGAAAAATCAAAACCGAATGAAATAAAAGCAAAAATAAAATCTTCATATGTATTTTGTTTTCTCTGTTGTTTGGCCCAGAATACAGTTACGCAAAAAACAAAGCATGCAGACACAGATATTTGTAGCTTAATATTAGATACCAAATATCAAGTAAGTTGGAATAGTGGTTTTCAAATTATTAGTAAACTACGTTTGTATGCGAGGCGAAATTTTCTGATGCTTACGGGCCGACCTTAAAAAGTAAAATCATACTCATGGCTAACCTAAACCACAAACATATCTTCACAAACTAATAATTGCTTACTTAACAAAAAAATACTTCAGCCTAAAATGAATAATCAGTGGGTAACTTAACTTGCATTGTTATAATGGCAGCACATCCCGTAGCCGCGAAGACGCGCTTGGTAACGTTTTGAAATTGAATTACCTATCTATAGCCCATTTATTTCCTTTTCGGCCTCGAAGAACTTTGGCACCTTTAAAATAACCTTTCGAACTCAACTTTTGTAGAACTTAGGCATGATTTAATGTGTTCACAGTTTTGAAAAATATTCGACAAAAACAGAGGACAGCGTATGGGGAAATCTGATATTATACCGAATGAAATTCAAGATGACGACCGTTTAGTTCCGGTTTTCGCCTTGCGCAAAAAGAGATATGTGCACTATAAAGCAAAGAGTACGGAGAAGTCGCTGCGCTACTAGTCCGTGGCACAGAATATATAATATCTTGACTAATATATGTTCAAAGAGGGTATAAATATGTTCTAGCTACTTCTAATGTCCGTTTGGTCCGTGGTACTCAAAGTAGAAGCTCGGAGGAGTCGCGAGATTCTCTTTCTACGGTGGTACTACAGCTTCGCTACTTTCAGTTAAACTGCTAAAGTGATAAAAATGTCTGAAAAACATTTGAAAGAAGGTAATATATCGATTAAATATCAACATAATAATTTTTAGCTTCCAATTATCCGGCCGCTCCAGAGAAAAAATCTGGTTGATTTAAGTTGAGATTCTACTTATCTCAAAGATTCCAGCAGCATAATTCCAGGAGTGCCTATCTTGATTTTTTCCGGTATTACAGTGCTAGATAGCCTGCAAAACCGAAGTAGAAACCTCGTGCGCTCCTATTACTTATTGCATGATTATGCTTAGAAACATGTCAAACCAAAAATTAAAACTAAGAAATGTTTTTAAAAAAAACTTTTTATTTGGGTGCTCTAAAAAGAAGAAAATAAACATTTTATAATCAAATCAAACATTAAATAATACAATTGATATAATATAAAAGCTTGTTGCGATATTTGCTGGTGGAAAAGAACAAGAATATGATATGTAACTTTATCTTGAGACAGGCTTTTATATAATATACATTTTATATAGAGATTTAATTTTAAGTTTATTTTCTTCTCTTTAGAGCATTTAAATAAACTTTTTTTTAATATTTAGCTCAACTTTCGTCATTTGTGTTGGCAGTGGTGAAACATATAGCTAATTCGAGTTTTCGACTCAGGCGATGTACTGCCGGCATTCGGCGGAAAGCTGCGTCTGTTCTCAATGCGCTTCTGTCCTTTTGCGCACCGCACTACTCTTGTACTCAATGCCAAGCGGCTCGACTATGACACGGTATTCATTAACCTGGACAGCAAGCCGGAGTGGTACTCTACAATTAACCCGCTTGGTGAGTACTGTGTACCTCTCAAGTTTTGCTTTACAATTTATATTCTTACGAATTTATGTATTTGCACCTTCTGTCCTTTTAAGTTTCATCACAGATTACCTAATAGTTAACTCTTAAACGGATAAATCACACCATATAAAATATTTTATACCTACTGAGATAATAGCCTGCACCGTAATTTGCTTCGACTGCTACATGCCTAAATTATGTGTTAAGGTGGCCCAACCCGGCGGGACGAACTCATTTGCGGGCCCGGTACAAAACCATGCTGTTGCGCTCTGGGACCTTCTCTGTTTAAAAAAAAAAGACAGGCTCCGTGATGAGGAAGATGCAACATGTCCACAAAAAAGACAATGTGCATAGTGTATGACTTGAAAAGATTTACAAAAATTTTAATTACAAAATGACTTATAGCTAAAAATAAACCACGACCACTGTAGTCAAAAATCTAACAAAAACCAAATAGATTATAAATCTTGATTATATAAGCTATGTCTGATGACTAATCTTTTTAAGATGTTCTTCCTTTATCATTGCGTAATCGACCTCCAAAGTTATTGTATAAAACGCGCGAAAAATCCGAACTTTCGGACCTTATAACTTAGAAATCAAACACAATTTTACAATGCCAACGGTCATCAGACATCTCGTTCGATCAAATAAAGCTATTTTGAGCAAAACTTGGGATCTCTGACAAGAAATATGGGCGTGATCTTCTTTCCCCGTTTGTATGGGGAGTTGAGCGGGATGGGCCACCTTAAGAACGGCACGTAAGCTGTCTTCATATTATTGAAGTAAAAGAAAATATTATTTCCAAAAAAGTATTTATATTTGTCGTACTTATTAGAATTAAACATCATGAGAATAGAGAATTAAACAATCTAGTATCTGATGTCACTGTGTGTGATGTTTCCGATAACACCTTTATTTTATTTCAAAGATATGTAAAGTCATCATTTGAGGTAATGCGTCACATGTTATAAGCCATGTCTACTTCATAGATCATTTTATCTGAGCGATTATGTTCTTCCATATTTACTTGAGCGGGGCTTTAGGGGTTTTTTAAAAGAAAGATTAGTTCAAAAATGCCTTTCTTAAAATGTTGAATGCTGCTGTTCACTTTAATTTTACAAGAATGTAAAGAAATTTTCATTTGAATGATAAAATTTTGAACTACTTTGGAATATCAGACAGTATAGGTGGTATTTTATTCAATTGCCAAGAAATACTAGGCAATAGTATTTTATGCTATCTAATTATGTGCAGTTTGGTCCCATGAACTGAAAACATCCAATCAGTTTAAATATATTTCGGTGATAAATGCATCAAGTGACATTGAGAATGACGGTAAATTGGCATGGGGTGCATATCATCTGCTATTAATAAAAAAAAATTAAGATAAAAAAATCTGTTGTTAAGGTTTACACCATTCTATATTCTTATGAAACATATTTATGTACTTCCGGCTCAATGTTGAAATGAACGAAGTTAAAGCATTACCTTCCTGTAATATTTCTTCTTCTATTAAAATTATATACTTTTCAACAGTATTCTAATTTATCTCTAATGGCAATGTCTTTAACCTCTTGGCTTCCGTTGGCTCGACACCGATCGTGTTTTTGAGGAGACGTCTGGTCGATATTGACAGATAATGCGAAAGTCGCCTTATTGCTAAGGTGGCCAATCTGGCATGCAGGAAAAATACCTACGGAATCCAAAGGGTTAGCTTCCGGTCCATGTTGTAATTTTTTTCCTTAAATCAGAAGTTTATACTTTGGTCTGACCTTTACTCTGTACTTAATTATTTACATTTATACTATTGCTATTACTCCAGTATTTCTAGCTGTCCGCTACTCCTAGCTAAGAAATACCAGGGTAATAGCGATGGTACATATGTTTATTATTAAGGCATAGTGTGTCGTTCTCGGACTACATGGGAAGGGTTAAAACGATTTTTTCAAATAGATATTGAGATAATTCTTAACTCCTAGGTGTGGAATAAATGCTTTAAGAAACTGGGGCAGGGGCAATTTTAGGTTTCAATCGAACAAAACAGCCCAAAAAGTACTTAAATACTCTAAATGTAAATTTTGGGTAGTCCTGCAGTATTTTTTTTTTATTTCAGCTCTGTTTCATCCAACGCAAAAATGGCAGTCGACTGCCATTTTTGGATCAAGTTATGGGAAATTTGCAGACTATATTTGAAATGGTGATGGGTTGTGTTGTACAGGGTCAGTGCCGGCACTGGAGCTAGAGCCGGGTGTCACCGTCTTCGACAGCAACATCATCAACGTGTACCTGGACGAGAAGTACCCCGAGGTGCCGCTGCAGTCCGCCGACCCACTGCGCCGCGCGCACGACAAGACCTTTGTGGAGCTATTTGCGCCGGTGATGACATGCTTCATTATGAGTTTCCTTTTACTTTGGAGATTAATAATCCATTTTTAACTTCATTCATGATTATAATATTTTCATTATTTATCTATGCTAGCTGCTTAAAGATGATGCGATGCGTACATCACTGGTTGAGTGCACCTTGTTTGGTAATTTAAATCTATTTTTATTAATTCATTTAAAATGCTTTTCTGTCAAAAAATAGTCCACGTTCATTATTTTTTTGTAGAGTATTCGAGTATAAATGAAATTTTGTATGAGCTGGATATTTTTGGAATCCCGTAAAGTCACCTATTTATCTAGAAACTGGCTTTCCCATTTTACATTCTAATATTTTTATTTGGTTTATGATAGATCAAGTACCTACCTTTTCCCTGCCTTGTTGGCATGTTAAATGACATTTTTCATTTTTGTATGCATAAATATATCGTGACATAACATTTATATTTAATGATAGCATTTTTTTCTCAGAATCATTGTAGGTTTCTTAGCAAACCTTATTTACGGTTACAATGGCAAACCATGAGCTACGTGTCTGTCAGAGTCTATAACTATTATAACTATAACGCCCAATACACAACACGACATCTGAATTTTATACAACAAATTGTTTTTTCAAAGCAGTTGTAATTAAAGTCAAACGATTATTTGCCTTTGGAAGTCAAAATAAAACATTTTGTTTTACTCCTATCTTTGTAGTGTTGCAGAACAAGGTGCCAGCATATGATGTAAGTGTTTAAAATGAAGTCTCAAATTGCTCTGTGAGTCGCAAACATACACATCAAACGCTGTTTTTTACCCAAAATCATAAACACATAAAAGAAAACTGCATACAACACCACAGAATAACTAGATTTGAGCCAAAGCTTAAAAGCGAGGAGGAATCAATATGATAAAGAAGAGAAGTGTCCGCTCCGTTGCACAAAAACATAGAAACAAGAGGCAGATATTGCGCGCTTCGTCGCATATGATGTAAGTGTTTTAAATGAAGTCTCAAATTGCTCTGTGAGTCGCAAACATACACATCAAACGCTGGTTTTTACCCAAAATCATAAACACATAAAAAAAAACTGCATACAACACCACAGAATAACTAGATTTGAGCCAAAGCTTAAAAGCGAGGAGGAATCAATATGATATAGAAGAGAAGTGTCCGCTCCGTTGCACAAAAACATAGAAACAAGAGGCAGATATTGCGCGCTTCGTCTCATATCTTCTCTCCCAGCACAATCCACCTTAGTCAAGGATTTAACTAACACCTACTCATGTAAAATATACTTTTTCGTATTATTAAAGTACGTCGCTTTTTTCGCTTGAAATGTAGGGTAGAATGGACCGCAAGGCAAAAACTTTAATTAAAGAAGGAAAGCTGTAAAAAGAAACACTTTAAGAATAACTGTAAAAACAAACAAGAAATAATGCAACCAGTTTCGCTACTGGCTCTAAAATATATAAATGTGTCCTTGCAAATTCTGCACACATACCCACTTTCGTTAAAATGCACGAATTGGTGGTCGCCTTGACAATCGAAACATATCACCAAATCGTCAACTCTGCACTGATTCCAGTTGACTCGCACGTACTACGTGGCAGCCTTCAACTCGGCCAATGTGACCGCGGACACGGTCACCGAGTTCTTCAAGACGCTGGACATCCTGCAGAAGGAGCTGACGAAGCGCGGCAAGAAGTTCCTTCACGACGACGAGCCGGGACTCCTCGACTACACGCTGTGGCCGTGGCTCGAGCGGATCGAGGCACTGCCCATCCTCGGACAGAACGATTTCGCCTTGGACAAGTCCAAGTATGATGTCTTGGTGAGCAAAAATGTTCTTTGCTTTTTTTTTCCTTTAGTCAATTAGAGCTTGATAACTTCCACCCCTCCGAAACCAAATGAACAAAATAAATGTAATGTAATGGCCGTACATTTGTAGTCAAATGGCAAGAATTACATGCATTTGAAAGCAATGCACAAAAGGTTTTCTGCAAAAATTTGCAGAAAACCTTTTTTTTCTTTACATTGGACATTGTCGGACATCTGCTAGTGTAAAATTAAGTACATTTTAGGAAGTTACAAATTGAAATGTTTTTTGATCCTACGAAAATTATCGTGACAATTTTACTTACCCTGATATTTTTTTTTATAGAACTAGACATGGATGGCTAATACCTCACCTATTATCATGATGTAAGCCCAACACACCACAAGGAATTGAATTCCACATGGTTACATCGAACTGGATGAAAGACACGGATGTTTCATTGATGCTTCGATCATTTTTCACCATATATACGATGATACTAACCCGGGTGGGCTTAACCCTACGTGTAAGTAGGGTTAAACCCACCATGGTAGTATCTAGTAAGTAGGGAAGAGGAACCTACACTCTTGCATGTGTTCTGAGCAATGGAACCCGCATTCTCAACAAAAATGCAACTGGTTAAAAAGATACAGGTGCATAGAAAAATTGTCTGTGTTTTCCATCCAGTTTAGTGTAGCCATGCTCATAAAGGGAAGTTCATGGCATGGCACCTAATTCCTTCGGGAATGTTGTGTGTCCGGCTAATATCATGACGGTAGTTGTGTGGTATTAGCCATTCTTGTCCTTTGGACCTTTGTGGCCCATCATTAATTTATTTATCCTTTTCAACCCTTATTCTGAAATTTCCAGATGACCTACATCGAGAGCATGAAGAGCGTTCCGGCAGTGAAGGCGTACATCCTGGCGCCGGACACGCACGCCAAGTACATCGAGTCGCGCGCGCGCGGAGCCGCCGACTACAACATGCTCGACTCGAGCGGCGACGCCTGCTGCATGCGCCCCCGCAAGAAGAAGCAGTAACCGTGCCAAAGTGGCAACCAGTGCACTGCGGCAACCATAGATTAAGATGATCTTTATTTCATCAACTGTGCACAATAAAGTAGGCCGCGCACATAATTTTGAAGAACAAATTGTTTTATGCAGAATATGCTCATTATACATATTATAAGGAAAGAAGAAATACAATTTATCAGTGAACATTCCATCTCCAGTATAGGTATTTGATGATAATGAGACAAAAATTGTTAATGTATACTATTTTGAGGTCACATTAATATTTTTAATAACGAATTCTCTCTCTGGTTTTGTCCTCGAATATACCTCATTCAATATTGTCAAATAATTAAAAATGTTGTTTATTTTTTTAATGAGAAATAAATGTCTGCAATATATAAATAAAACATTTATAATTTTAAATTGGACTTTTTTATGTGTGCGGCATTAAGCGTACCCCAGGACCTCACCTAGAAAGCACCTGACGACGTCCATGGGCTGCTAAAACCATGTCGGCCGGCCAGACGCTTCTTCATACCAATGTCAATGAAAATGTCTAGTAGCAATAGTTACTATAAGTATACATGTTTCCTTTAAAAGCAAAAGTATGCTATTTTGAACCTCATTGCCAGGTGGCTGAAATTGAATACTTTGCCGTTTTCAGCGGATGGGCTTGTTCAAACGAACCCGAACTTGTGCTAGAGCCGCCAGCCAGTTACCGATTTAAAAGTAAAATAAAAAAAACCCAACAAAACTTTTACAAATACCTATTGATTTATAATTTTTAGTGTTCTGTACCCAAAGGGTGAAAACGGATGTCCTATTACTAAGCCTCCGCTGTCCGTCCGTCTGGCCATCCGTCCGTCCGTCTGTCACAGGGCTGTATCTCATGAATCGTAATAGGTAAGCAGCTGAAATTTTCACAGAGTGTGTATTTATTTTGCCGCTATAACAACAAATAGGTAAAATAAAAAATTATAAAAATTAAAGGGGGGTCCCTTACAAAAATGGTGATTTTTTTTGTGTTAAATCTTGTACGATGGTACGGAACCCTTCGTGTGTGAGTCCGACTCACACTTGGCCGGTTTTTTCTCCAGACATTATGGAGATGGCATAGTAACTGGTGTATACCTTCTGCATATGTTACCTAATCATCGCCTTGCATCGGACATTGATTGGTATCGTGATGTATGTAGATGTCAGGCCATCGGTAGTAAGCATGTACTGCGCCCGCAAGAACTAGTGAGCAATGCTAGTGCTTGTGCGACTGGCGACGAACTATGTGGCACTGGGCTGCCAGAGTCGGATAAAGTGGGTGTCGGTTAAACCGATGACGATTTATCCGGGTTTTACTTTTGTATTTATTTGCCGAAACAAATATTTAATGACTAATGTGGAAAGATCATGCGCATATTTCTTGTCGGAGATCCAAAATTATACTCAAAACATCTTTATATAATCGAACTAGATGCTTAATAATCATTGGCATTGTAAAATTGTGTTTGGTTTTCTAAGTGATAAGATTCAAAAGTTCAAATTTTTTGCACACTTTTTGCAATATCTTTGGACGTTGATTACTCAACGATAAAACCAAAACATCTAAAAAATTTCATTCATCAAGCCTAGCTTGCTCCATAAACATCCTCAATTGGTTTTTTGTTTCATTTTTTACTTCAAAGTTCGTGATTTACTTTTGGGACATTTCACGTGAAGCGGACTGGGAAAAAAAAGTGAGGTTCTGAAAATCGACCACATTCGGCCCATTTGTACTTCTAGTAGGTATGAATGTGTACGCAAAATATTTTTTTTGTATAGTGTATATTTACCAAGTTATAGGTTTCAAAAGAATTGTCGTTGATTGGTACTACATTTTTTCGAAAGTAATTTTTCGAATATAACAAATCTACTATAAAATATTTTACATAGCGATACATATTATAAATATACTGTTCTTTTTGACAGTAAAAAAAAATTAAAAAATTAAAAAAAAATTAATGGCCAAAACCGGAAGTAAACTTTTCAAACCAGAATTACAGTCACTTCGACCAATTTTTTTTAATTTTTTTTTCTTTCAAAATATAGCTTAAATGATAATGAAAGTACACTAGACAATTTAAAATGGGATCTCTATTAGTTTAGGAGATACGTTGAATAATATACACCCGCGTCGCAAGGGGCGTCATATGTAGCGCTTGCAAGGTTGAGCAGTTTGCGCGATATTGCAACTTTATTAATATTTTATATCGTTTTAGCGTATATTTAACCTCATTTAATGATATGAAATAATTTTTATTAATATAATATAATATAAATATAACTACATAGTACAAATATAAGTTAATAATATATTATAAAGAAAAAACGTTTTTGGAGCAATAGAAAAGTTTTATTATTTGCGAAACGTGACTAATAGCGCCATCTGTTAGGTCAACGGAGGAGATTCAGTCAAAAGTTGTTTCCTGCAGGAGGTACATACGTAAAGATCTTGTGAAAAACTCCACTTTTGAGCTAAACATTTAGATATTTTCCTTAAATTTTTAAATTTTCGATGAAGTACCAAGTGAAATGGGTTAAAACATCGATCACCGTACGGCGCCATTAATAATAACAACTGTCACAGATTAAAACGTGCACAAGTAGCTGAGCGGTTAAAGCAACACTAAAGTTTAAGTTACGAAACCGCTAGGCGTCATACTTCTATCTCTTTCTTGTAGATAGGTTTGACTCTATCTGAGACAAAAAAGTACTACACGTTACTAACAGATGGCGCTATTAGTCACGTTTCGCAAATAATAAAACTTTTCTACTGCTCCAAAAACGTTTTTTCTTTATAATATATTATTAACTTATATTTGTACTATGTAGTTATATTTATATTATATTATATTCATCAAAATTATTTCATATCATTAAATGAGGTTAAATATATGCTAAAACGATATAAAATATTAATAAAGTTGCAATATCGCGCAAACTGCTCAACCTTGCAAGCGCTTCATATGACGCCCCTTGCGACGCGGGTGTATATTATTCAACGTATCTCCTAATCTTATCGTATTGTATCCTGTTGAAGTTCGATTAAAAATAGCTTTTTTGAGATTAATTGCGCATGATCTTCTTTCCACGTTTGTATGGGGAGCTGAGCGGAAAGGACCACGTTAATACACACCACCGCTGCCTCTGACTGTAACATACCAATGTATTGTATTCTGAAGGTTTAAGTTTGGTGGCCAACGGGGACTTACGTGCTATGAACTTTTCATCAATACTAATATGATTTGGTCACATGAACATTTTCTTGTACTGACAATTGTTCCACAAATACATTGGAATGTCTAAAGAAAGAATACCAAGTTATTGACTCACACAGTTTAATCAAGAATTCCTAGAAAATTTGGCTAAGGCAGTCATTACAGATTTTGTCTTCATTATCAAAATTGGGAACACAGATAAAAGTGAAAAATACATAATTAGGTAATCATTTCAAGGAATCATTACTCAAAGTAACACTTAATTCTTGCTACTTAACTTACCATAAGACATAATCTACTTATTTAGATGAACAGAAAAGTACTTACTAATAATACTGTCACTAGTTTTTATATTTGTCAGCAAGAGCTTGCAATTTTTCTTTGACCTTCTCTAGGCTGGTGGCGCGGTCCAATTTGAGATATGTGACATTCCTCACCAGTTGAAGGCTGACCCACCCTGGGAAGATTTCGGTCAGTATTTTGATGTCATCACGGAGGTCGGGAGCTGAAACTTTTGCCTGGAAACTGTTATCCAGTTTAGAGAGAACCACATTGAGGGCGAGAACATTCTTTCTCTCAGTAACGAAGATGTTTCGGAGTGTCCTAGCCAAGTCGGGCAGCCGACTGTAGACCAGGCACTTCTTTTCATCTTCGCTGGTGCGAGTCATAGCTTCCAGGGCTTTAGCGGCTTGCTTCGCTTTCACCTTCTCCAACAGTGAGGCTGGCAAATTTCTGAGAGCCGGATTAAGAATGGTAATATTGCTTGTCGATGGGACAGTTGTTGAAGTTTGAGACTCTGCAGATTTTGTCTCGGTTGCAGGCCCATTACTCAATCCGGTTACTTTTTGTTCCTGCTCAGTCAGTCCTCTCTCCTTTGCCTCGGCCAGCTTCTGTAAAGCCCGTTCCATGCGTGTGTTGCAATTGAACAGCGTACTGGCCCTTGCTAGAACTTCCTGGGCCGTAGAATAAGTCTCTGTATTAGGCATTTCTGGCAGTTTTGAGCAGTCTACTTCTGGAAGTTTCTCCAGATCAAATTCTGGGTGCCAACGCGCGAGTTTCTCATCGGGGATGACCATGGGAGGATCCAAGTTTACTAAGAATTTAGAATGGTGCTGCTTTACTTCACGTGTGAGCCTATTGAAAAACTCCCTCCTTCGCTCCAGCAACAGAGTAGGGTTCATGACAGTGACACCCGGCGGAAGCACCGGCGTGACCACTAGCTCATAACCCTGCTTCTGAGAAGTTCCACTGAAGCTTTTAATCTTTTGTATGTCGTAAGTGTAGAATTCTGGAACAATGTGTTTTATTTGTCCGAGATGTTTCTCAGTAAAGTTCTTCTTTAGCATTTCCTGCACGGAAGGCCGCAGCTTTGCAAAGGTGATCTTTTCCTTCCTGGTATACAGGAGAGATGCGACCGTCTCCAGTCCCCTAAATAGTTCGGCAAGAGAGCGGTAGTGGTGCGGAAGCGGCAATGAAGTCGATGCTGTAGCTAAAGATGCATGTTTAATGTATGCTGGCACCTGAAAAAGAATAAAATCACCTAAAACCAAAGCAACAGATTTATGAGCTAATGTGATATTTTTTGGTTGCTCATTATCAGACATGATTGATGAGGTGTGGCCTTGTGTGGCCTGTAGCCTAGGGGTTAACGCAGGGTTTGGACCACAGGGTTTGCACCATTTTTATTCTTATCCGATGTCACTTCATGGTTCGGAACCCATGTCAAGATGTATTAATAGACCATACAATTAAACCTGCCCAGGTTGGTTTCTATTAGTTTTTACTCGTTACATGCGACTGTAATTGACAGTTGTATGGTCATTGTTAAAAACTGACCCAAAACGTTTAAAGAACTTGATTATAAAGCCTCTATTTTTTGGAAACAAATTATTTTGAACTTTACCTTGCTCGGACTCTTGACAGGGCTGATGACCACCTTTCGGGGAGACATGAGCAGCTTCTCCGTAGGGCCGGATGCGTGACTCGGCTCCGATACCAATTTCTGAGGTGACTGGAGGCCATCTTGGAGTCTAGAACGCTTGCTTGGACTGTAAGTTTAGAGAGATATGATGTTTAAATTTATGTCATATTAGATTATTGATATGGTATGCAAGGAAGAAGTGCTAAGTAAGGCTAGAAGTTCTTCATAATTTAATAGAAGACAGTAATATGTACAGACCGCGGTGTGAACGGAATCCTTCCCATTCCAAGCGCCAACGCACAAAACTGAATCGGATTTGGTTACTGTGCACCGCTGGCGCTTGGAAGGGAAGGAGTTGGATCGAGCAGAAGGGTGTACTGAAAGGTTATTGACATTAATTTTTAATTAAATACATCCTCACAATAGAGAATAACACATTTTTTTAACTAAAAAAATTAACCATCAGTCCAGAATCTCAATAGTTCTAAAAACAGACTCGACAATTATTAAAATAATAAAAATAGACATTAAACATGCATTTGCAAATTTCGAATTAAATATTGATGATATGAACTCATCAGCTTAAGTTGCTAGTGTTCTAATAATAATGAAATATTAATAAGAAATCAAGATAAATACTTTGTTCTTTAAATATTTAAAACACATGAGTTACAAAGCGTAGAATAGAGGCATGTCAAAAAACGGGGCTCGTGAGCTCACGGCGCTGCACTGACATCACACTACAATGTGTACTTCCACCGACCGACCAGTTGGTGTGTGTTTTGCGAGCTCAGGCAAATATGTTTTACAAAATGGCTAATCCGCATACAAGAAAATCATATATTGTACCTAAATGCACGAGCACCACAATAAAACACCTGAAACACAGTTTTTCATAGTTCCTAGTGATCCAAAAAGACCAAAAAAATGGTTAAGGGGACATATAACCCTAGAACAACTGCGTCTGATAAGCTATAGTTTCATATGTTTAATTTTCTTAATACATGGTCAAACATGATTATCAGAAAAACTTGGCATAGAACCATTTTATGATTCACATGAATAAAAGTTGGTCAGTGGCATTAAAATTCAGGCTTTAAACTGGTTAGAAATTGAATGGTTGGTATGTGAAATAAAAAGGAAGCTTTGTGTGAAATTAAAATACCTAAATGTTGATAAAAATTGCGACATACACCCAGTGTGCGGGCGGGCTTGCGGGTATGCTGACTATATGTTGTAGTGTGACATTAACAACTCAGGCGTTTGTTTCAAAGTACTTTCAATTTCAAATATTTATAAATGGAAAACTACTATGTATAATTAAACAAAATAAAAACATTTGCAATCCTTAGGATTTAGGCTTGGCTATAAATAAGTTTCAAACGATAATCCAAACAAATACAAGAATTTTTTTAATGCATTTCTAATAAGACTGTTTGTTATGATGATATGCTACAATGAACAGTAGAGCCTTATTACATCGAGCTTTTTCGTCATCGTTGGATTTTGGTAATGTTTGCAAAATTGTCTTGAGTCTAGGTTTACAATCTTTGTGTCGTGACGTGAGTTTACAATATTTGTGAATGTAACTTGCATCACCTCGGAATCTATATTACTAGACTATGTCAATGATCCGTGCGAGGTCCAGCCCTGTTCCGAAAATAGCTCGGATAGTCAAGTTTCTACTTAAATAGTAAAAGTAAATACATTTACAGAAACTGAATATTTACCTAGTTGGTACTTCCACATCGATAGATTTGAACTCCTTGAGGTTCCTTTTCGCCTCCAGTTCCTTCAGTTGCTGGAAGCCGCGACTCAGACGCGCCGCCGACGCTTTGAGTTCTGCTAGCCTTGAACTTCCAGCCAATTTGTTTTTTAGATCTCCAAGACTCAGTTCCTTCCGCGATTCAGATAAACCTACAGTTTTAGCAGTTTCTTTTGCATTCTTGGCAACATTGGCAGCATTATGTTTCTTCATAAAAGCTGTTATCGGTGGACAATTCTCCGACGCCTTCAGTTTTGTTGGGTTCACTTTCTTTGGTGAAATCACTTTGTAAGTATCTGCTGGTACAGGGTTCGGGGACGGAGACCGGCTCGAGTTCTCCGTCGTCAGCTCTTCGAAGCTGAGCTTAGCAACAGCACGACTGCGCTTGCCGCGTGCGGGCGAGGCCTCGCTTCCACCTGCCAGGCTCTCCTTCTTATTCGACAATAGCTTGACATTTTTTAAGGTGCCTCCGCAGCGAGGAGTAAGCTGTGCGTGCTCCGTACGATCAAGTACCTGAACCTTGTTTTTAGCTGCGAAGATGTCATCGGCAGCGGCGCGTTTGCGGCTGTTGAAAAACGAGGTGATGCTAGGTTGAGACATTGCGCTCTCTCCTCACTTCTATTTCTTTGAATAATGTTTCATAGAAAAGCAAAAACTGTTACGACTCAAGACAAACTGGAATATGTGTTTACAGTAAGTCCTGAACGCAAGCACAGCACAATGTGACGCGGAGACACTCTTTTCCAGTGTGAAAATATCACCGTTCCCTCCAATTCATTAGCTGCCAGTCAACTTTCAGTTTAAATGTTTTGTGACATTTATCCATTTGGAATGGCAAAGGTGTTGATCCAGAGCCTCACAGTTCGAAACATCGTACGTTCGGCACATTGACCATAGAAATTGCGCGCGCTATGTCTATGACAGACCGACAACATTGTTTTGCTGATAATTTGCTAGGTTTAATTTTTTTATTTTATTTATTGGAAATACCAACACGTTTACAATTTAGTAATAAAAAGATATCAAAGGAAACAGATTATTTTATATTTATACCTAGCAGATTTTGTCTAATATTACGTGATATCGAGTTAACATGTTTTGGAACGATGTTCCTTGTCGAGCGGTTGGCGGATGGGGGCTAGGTGTGCCCTCGACAACATTCGCTCTTGAAAGTGACACCGACACGTTTTTCCGTGTTAAATCTTGGCAAAAGTACTAGGGTAACCGACATTTTTAGATATAAAAAAAAATGTAAAACTATAATCTGTGGATGGGCCCTGTTGTGTGCCCCCGCAGCGTTTGGTTGAAATGGTGAGATCGAGTTTCTACTGAGTAACTATCGCCTAGGATACTCAATACATTGCCCAGCTACTGGACATTTCCTAAAGAGCCGATCAACGTTAACGTAAAATATATTTGTAGTGTATCTCGGCCACCAAGAACCTAGAGGGACATGAAAACTACAATTAGGGTTGGTTTTTCGTCCTCTTTCACACAATCGTATTCAGAGTGAACGCGTCAAAACTTAGTACAAGATTAGCACCGGACTGACCATACAAAAACCGGTAGAGTCCGGAGGATTAAAGTTAGTCCACCCACTCTGAATACAGCTGCTAATATTTCGGCACCCCGCACAACTCTACATAAATAAAAATACTTCCCTTAGAGTCCATTTTCGAGATTCTTTCCATCCCTTAAAAAATCCAACATCATAACTCGGCCCTCCGTCCACCTAGAAAGACCCAGGCACCTCCATAGGGGCTGTTTTTTTTTAATCCGTCTATCTCTGAACACCTGGAGAGACACAAGAACCTCTTCCAGCCTTCTATTTTTTGGCCCCAAGAATTTCTTGAAATATTTGTGCCTAAGTAAATACGTCCGATTTTGAAGTGTTTCTTGAGGTAATCTGTATACATACTGTGTCTTTGAATTATTTCTTCAAAGGTGCCTTCAAGGCCCAATCCGAATCTGTAAGAAATATCGAAAAACACTCAGGACTCTCTGAGTCAGGAGTCTCGAGGCCGATTTTGATAAAAATTAAAAGTGCATTATTCGATTTAAAAAAAAATCTAACTATGAATCAAACTCGTTGATTTTGAGAAAAAAAACCACACCTGTATTATTGCACCAGCCAATAGTGTCGCTAACAAGGAACACATTTTGTGAAGTATATACGGCAAATTAAAGAAAATTGTAGATTATTTTAATTCATATTTTCAAGTATTCGCTAACCAAATTATCGTTTTTTTTAAAATAATTTTTTTACAATGGCGTTTAACCGCGAGGAAATTATACAATTTTGAAATTAGAACACGATGTTCTCATACCGAATCTAAGTCGAACAATTTAAGATTTAACTCAAAACCTTACTTACATTTTTTGTGGTTTTAATGATTGTTTGCTCCTACATCGGCAATAGAAATACATAAAGTAAAAACTCAAACTGAGTCAGACTTGAGCCTACGGTCCAGTTTAGACGTTCCTGCGAATGCGATCGTATTCTGTGCGTCGCAAGATGCAAAATGTCTGTGCTCACCCCGAGTGCGAGCACCCAACCTAAAAAATAACGCAGTCTCACACATTTTTATACGCTATCACCCACATTTAAAAATGTCAGTAGACCAGGGGCCCTACTACGAACGGTATCGAGCTGGCGATATCGAATTTGTGGCATTCGATATCGCTTGGGCGATAGCTCCGAAAAAGTTGTACTACGAACGCGTTCGCCGCCGTTTTGGAATAGCGGCGCCGACTCGACAGCTATTTTGCTATTTTGTCTATGGTTTCTCGATACCTCGCCGCCCGCCGGCGATGATGTCTTTGTCACTGTCACATTGACGTCCATCGTGTGATCGTGTCGTTTACGCTGCATCTCGCCGTAATCTTTTTAGCTATAATACCATCCAACGCGCATCCAACCATGAGCAACGCGAGAACAAGTTTATCCCAATTCGAGACCATCCTAGAATTCATGGAAAGGTAAGTCATTTTGTATATTTGTATCGCTTACGGTTTCGGAACCTTACCCACACGTGTGAATTTCGTTGACCTAGGTATTACTCCTATCTTCATTTTGTTTGTACCTTATGTCGTAATTAATACGTCAAGTAACTCTAAGGTGGATATAAAAACTGCATCACCGCAATCAAACTCAGTAACCCTTTCATATCTTGATAAAAACTTAGGTAGGCAGGTATTTACTTGGTAATTTAAAGTGAATTTAATGCGCCGCATGTCAATTTTTAGTCATGGAGACCTCGCATCGCAAGGTGGCGGTCCAGAAGCACGTGTGCAGAATCAGCGCCTTTGGGCAGAGCTCAGCAATGCGCTGAACAGCGATGGCTCAGGACGCCCAAGAGACGTAAAGACGTGGAGGAAGGTAAGTTATATTTTGAAAACTACTTATTTAGTCACTTTCAGTACTGACATCAATCGCCGCCAAAAAAAAAACTGTGTTTTGTAAAATAATATATCCCTTGTGATGTTTTTATTGACTGAATTGTTGGGTATTCTGTGGTATTAGTCAACGATGCTATTAGTAAAGAATAACCCTACTATAATATTGGTCGACCTGTGACTTTAGGTGCTTCCACCACCGCAAGACTCACTTATGGCAGTATTGCTCTTTCTGTAAGTTATAAATTGTTTTTAGAATTAATTAATATGTTTTTGTTTTCTAGGTGTGGGCTGACTGGAAGAATAAAACAAAAAAGAAGGCCAGCGCAATTTCTATCAGCCAGCGGAGAACTGGCGGAGGTGCTGGCACCACAGTCAAGCTGACAGATTTGGAGAAGAGGCTTTTGGGATTTTTAGGCCCTGACCTTATTTTTGGCAACAATGCCCCCGAGTGTGGCCTTCCTTTTGATCAGGTACATGCATATTTGATTGAAACCAATACTGTCTTACCAATAAACACATCGTATTCCGCTGCTTATTTTTGGAACTGTAATACCAGACATAAAGATGTTATAATATTCATTACTCATAATCTCTGAACAGGGAAGGAATAATGAAACCCATGCTCACTAATCTTTATACGAAATGAACTCGAACCAGCAACTGCTGCTACCGCCGCCGCCTTATGCCTGCGGCTTCCAAGTCCCTACTGCAAACATCCATCCTGTGTCATGTAATTAGGGCCGGTATTTCAATCGTCGCCGTTCCTAGGATTAACTATAAAGCCAAAATTAATTTATTAATACAGTATGTCAACCTTCACCAAGCGATTAGACTTAAAATCGTCTGCTAGTTACCGACATTCAAATTACTAATATTTAGCATTTACCTCTCGGCCACACCCTGCACACAGAGCTAAAACATGATACGTATCCCCAGATACTCCACAGATGTCACAGTTTGGTGGTGTTACCTTCCTCATCTTTTCATCTAATGATTTCTCTTAATTTAGGTGGAGTCAGTTCATTGGCCACCCCCACGAGGCGTGCAGCTGGAGGGAGCGGATTCATGAGCGGGACAGGTACTAATTTTATTTTTAAAAAATATTCATGTTAGTATTTTATGAACACTGCCATTAATCATTTTCTGCAACTTACTACTGGAGATTTCAATATTTAAGTTAGAAGTACCAAAATTCAACTATTTTATATACATTCTTTACACAATGGACTAGTGTCAAGTAAAAAAAAAAGTAAAACTAGTGTCTAGCATAACGTATATTCTCCTTCATGTAATGCCCAATTCTAGATCAATTCAATTTTTGTTTAGGTGGATTCAGTGCATCCGACACCCCGAGGTTGGAAACAGGCAGGCCAGCAGCCGGAGGTAGCCGCCTCCCGAGCGGGAGAGGTATTTATTTTACATTACAGTAGAATTTGCAAAAAATGACAATTTTAAAACCATTGGGCATACTAAACTGATGACTTCAATAAACTGATGACTGCTAAATCTCACTAATCTGGCACTTCAGTACACGTCCAGTAGTCCATGTGGAGGGTCCACATGCGCCAAGCCCGCCCGCCTGTTTCTCAATGTCAGCGAGTTCTCGTCCACAGAAATGCGCATCGTTACGTGCGCACTCTAGCTTTAAACACATACTTGCCACTGCTTAAGTGGTTTTTTTACCTTATTTGCCTTGCATTTCCCTATACAATCCAATAATCCAAACATTTCAATAAACCGGCACCCCTTGATTTTTAATAGTGCCAGATTTGCTAGACTCTACAGTATAGTCAAATATATTGTATATATTTATATATAATAATTGTATGTACTTCATACTCTAATTTTATGACATACCAATGGTTATGTTAGTTAAGTTACATAGAAGTCACTATGATCAGATTTTACTGCATTTTTACCATTAAAACATACCAAATGTTTATTACTGATACACCCTTTTTGTCTGTTTGACACTCACTGTAAATGTTTTTTATGCAGGTCGTGGACGAAACGGAATTTTAGAAATTCAAAGGGAATATTTGGCGCTTCGAAAAGCTTCCGAAAAAAATATGGAGAAGAGGGAGCAGCATCAAGCTGATAATGAGCAGCGCTGCCGCATCATAGACCAGATGAGGGAGGAGAACGAAGCACGGCGGCTTGATTTGGAAGCACGGCGTTTGACATTGCTGGAAGAAACCCATGCCGCATTGGTTCCTTTGATAGCCGCCGTGACAGAACTTTTAAGAAAAAATTTATAAAAATATAATTGTTTAAAAAAAACTTGTTTTTATTTTCTCTAAGTTTCTCATGCCAAAAAGGTTCAAAAAGCATTGAATTTGCAGGGAAATATGTTACTATTCTTAGGTCCTGTTCTACTTCCAGTAGGTCTATATATCATTTTTTAGGAACATCAATGTTGAAATTTCATGATTGATTGGCTTTTGCTAAGCCAAAAACCATCAGAGGTATTCTGTTAAATATTTATTTGAGTGTTGTGTCTCAACGCATAGTAAAAATCTCCGCCGTATGGTCAAAGTGAGAATATAATTGTATGGGAATCCGGTGGCACGTCATGTTGCACAGTCAAAACATCGCCACCGCGCGCAAATGTGCTCTAAAAATGCGTTCGTCAAGTCAGTTTCCACCCACACAAACCCTGCAATACTTCTGCAACTATCTTTGCATGTGGCAAGTACGTTACGTTAAGTTTGTAGTTTTTAAAAATTTGAGACAGTCAGGTCTCATGGTATGCGCGCTTGATGGCATATCTCCTTCCTTTTTATCTGTGGTGACATTATACATTTAAATAAACCGTTGAATTATTCGATTACGAACAGCTCGACCTTGGACCAAACTGTTATCAACCGGTGGTGGTATGGGAGGCAACTGGTCTACTTCTTCCCGCTCTGGTAGGCCGTCGTGAAAGATATCCTGTGACAGCATGTTATGCAGTATGCAACAAGCATTTACAATTTTGCTGCACACAATGGGTTCGTAGTGAAGAACTCTATGTTTTAAAAGGCACCTCCACCGGTTTTTCAGGACTCCTATGCAGCGTTCCACTGTATTTCTTGCGGAAGCATGGGCAGTATTGAACCTTGATTCAGGTGTGCCTTCTATGGGGTTATTGACGGGTGTCATCATCCATGGTCGTTGCGCATATCCAGAATCACCTGAAAATTATCACAAAATGACTTTTCAGTTATATGTCATAAGGTGAAGTTGTAGGATCCAAGAAGATATATTAAATGGGTAATAGTGGTAAAGTATGTAATGTACAGACTGGGCCGAAGAAATTATTTAGATAAGGCGATGAACGTAATGTAGAAATGCTTCAGGCTCTATGTATTTTCCAATGATTGTTTATTTTTGTTCATCGTTCATAGGCACTGCACTTGGATTTGTCATATTTTATCATAAGCCAGTTCAACAATCACAGCGAAGAAGAAACTTCACTGGATTTGTTTTCAGCTACAAAATTCCAAAGTTACTTTTCGCATTTAAGGATTTCAGCAGTGGTGAAAACAGGGGTTAGTTAAAGTTTATAAAAGTGTTTGCACCTGGTTGTGTACCCGTATGTATAAATAGATTATTTGAATCTCTTGCAATATAAATATCAAGGAAACATTGACAATAAGAAAAAAAAAACAGGTAATTACTTTGACTCACTCAATTATTTTGAATGAACAAAAATCTACAGTATATGCCATATGACAAATATCAGTTTATTTTGCAGACTATCCCCGCTATTTCACATGTTTGCAATTTCAGCAGGTCAGTCCCCACAAACAGCATCCATTCAATATTTTAGCAAAAGAAGTGACCCGAACCAATAATCACCGCAAAGCAAAAAGAAAAAAAATATGATACATTCTATTGCTCACCAAGTAGCCAAATTTCTTCGCCGGCATTACTAAGGTCCTCAATATATAGACGAATGGCACTCATTTGCCAAACGTACGCATCATGGGCTGCTCCACCAAATTTTGAGTTGACAGCCAAAATTTTCAAATGGCTATCGCACACCTTAGAGTTCAAAACATATTTGAAATAGTATCATTAGAGGGCCCCATAATATCGGGAAACATAGTTCGAAACATTGTTTTAAAATCAGCAGCTTATATGGATGAATTAAATTTCTAGTTAGGTACTCACAATCAAAACATTAAGCGAGTGATATCCTTTTCGGTTAAAAAATTCAGCTTCATGTCGATCAGGCCTAATCATTGCCACATGAGTCCCGTCAACAGCACCAATCACTCCAGGAAAGGCAAATTTATCATAAAATCTGGAAAGGAATTACATATTTAAAAGTTTTATTGTATCATAAATTATAAGTGTATAATGCCCATAGTTTTTTAAGAAATCATGTTAAGGTTTTGCCGTCACCTATACTGATATTCTAATTAATTTTTTTCATTTCATTTATTTTTACTTTTTGGTAGTCAAACTACACTAAGTTACGTCACAAAGATACGGGGACTCGATCAACCCAGTAAAGAAGAACCCGCAAACTTCACGGGTTTCCATAACAAATTGTTTTCATCCACAATTATGAAATAGGTAGACACTTAGATCTAAATTACGTACCCTTGTTTTATCTCATCTCGGCAAGCTCGAGTCATAGGAAAAATAATCCATTTCTCAATGAACTCTGGTGTGTTCATAAGCTCTGTAACTTGTTTTATACATTTTGAGACTGTTTGCTGGGCCATACTGTTGGCGGAGCCAGTTATGCGTTGATATGAGCCAGTCGCGTAAAACTCTAGAGTAACCAAAATCTGAAAGTGACAAATAAATGCTTAGACCGTGTATTTACTTTGTCATATTTAGGTAGGCACATGGCGTTTGTGATACTAATAAAGTACCTAGGTAACCAAGTTGCTCTAGAAGTACATACCTAAGCATACATTTTGAGAACTTTGAGCTACTAGGTTTCAAACTAATAATAACTTACTTGCTTATCCAGTGGAATCCTTCTCTTCGTTGCATATTGCACGCCACGCAAGTTATTGAGCTCATCCCGTAACTCAACAAAAACGCCTTTATTGAGCCGGTAAGTTTGAACAAATAGCGCATCCGGCCACTCGAGTGGATTATGAAGATCTCTGTTGAGTCTCCGATTCACTTGTAGTTGTGGGTGACGATATTCACGATCTTCGTCTACATCCCTCAATTGACGCCAAAGGTTTCTTAATGTTAAAAAATTTATGTAATCCATCCCTAATATTTCAACGGTGAACGCTCGGCGATAGTGCACGGGCCTTGCGACAGCAAGCTAGCTGTCGCCTACTCGATCGTAGCTTTCGCCAGTGGATTCGATTGCACCGCTGTCAAAAAAGTGTTCGTAGTACGAAATCGTCGAAAATAACGCGCTATTCGGCGACCTTCGCAATCGCTTCAGTTTCGGGAGCATTCGTAGTGCCGACTTTATTTCCTGTCGAAAGCGATTCGATACCACCTGTCAAACGCATACAAATATTTTTGACAGGCGATGTCGCCTGCTCGATAGCGCTTACTCGACAGCGTTCGTAGTAGGGCCCCTGCTCGATAGCGCTTACTCGACAGCGTTCGTAGTAGGGCCCCAGTATTTAAAGTACTCAAGCCAATTCTAACCCGTAGCAAGTTTAAAGTTGCTCCACTCAAAATAGTTGCAACTTATAGGGTGCTCGCACTGCCGTACATCTATTATTTTTATAATTCTGCTCCATATTATTTTTTTGTTTTTATTACTTATGAATTCTAAATGTTTATGTAAAATCATAAATGTTTTATGTTTGCCAGGCGTCCCATGAAGTCCAATTTTGTTTATGTAAATGATGTAAAATAATATTAGACTGGCTCGTAGGCAAACGTTTGTTCGTTCCACGTTTGTTTGTTTGTTCGTAGTTCGTTCGATGGCCAGCTCGTTCTCGTCGCGGTCGCGCTAGTTGAAACGGCGAACGCATTTTGTTCTTCGGTTACCCGGCCGCCATACTCAAACAAAAAGATTGAGATGAAAAGATAAATCCCGGAGTCGCGACTGACTGGAGTATTTTGTGCAGGCTCACTCAGGACCAACAAATCCATGAGTTCCAAATCGGACGTGAACCGCCGGGTGCTCGCCATCCAAGCGAAGAAGAAGCGGCACAAACTTGGCAAGAAGAATAAGGGTCGCGAAGAAGAGCCTGGCGGCGGGGCGACGCACGGAAACGGCGTTAGGTCGGGAGCGGGCGGCGGAGGGGGAGGCGGGACACGCCTCGAGCCCTCTCACTCTTCCTCGAACGAGACCATCGAGGACGACGACGAGCAGTATGCGAGCGACGACGAGGAGCAGGAAGACTCGGCTGACTACTGCAAGGGCGGCTACCACCCGGTAAAAATAGGTGACCTCTTCCTTTCCCGGTACCGCGTGACTCGCAAGCTCGGCTGGGGCCACTTCTCCACGGTTTGGCTGTGTTGGGACCTCGTAGACCGCCGTTTCGTCGCGCTCAAAGTGGTCAAGTCGGCGCCACACTTCACTGAAACGGCGCTCGACGAGATCAAAATCCTGAAGGCTGTGCGTGACAGCGACCCGGCCGATCCCAAGCGGAACAAAACTGTTCAGATGTTAAATGACTTCAAAATCACTGGTGTGAATGGCACACATGTGTGCATGGTTTTCGAAGTGCTGGGCCACCATTTACTCAAGCTAATCCTCAAGTCAAATTACCGAGGCATCCCTCGTGACAATGTCCGCACCATCATACGTCAGGTGCTTGAGGGCTTAGACTACCTCCACACCAAGTGCAAAATCATCCATACTGATATCAAACCAGAGAATGTCCTTGTCTGTGTTGATGAAACATACATTCGAAAATTGGCTTCCGAAGCAACCGAACTGCATTCGCTGGGCCTTCGATTACCACATTCCCTCATTAGCACCGCACCCAAGGAGTTTCAAGAACAAATAGTGACCGCAAAGATGAGCAAGAACAAAAAGAAGAAGCTTAAGAAAAAAGCTAAGCGGCAATCAATGCTGCTCAAGAAGCAGATGGAGCAGATCGAAGAGATGGAGGAACACAAAACGGTAAAATCTGAGAATAGTGAGTCAGCACCCATGTCGCAGGACAATGATGACTCACCACAGACACCTGAAGAAGCCTCGGTGGTCGCCGACGCAGAACTGCCACTCAATGGTTGCTGTGAGCCACCTGCACCCGACGATGAACCCTTCGAGCCGGATGCGGATGCCGACGCAGAAGCTGAGTCACCGCGGAGCGATGGAGGCGGAGACGATGCGGGCATGCCAATGTCAGAGGGTGATGCCGCAGACAACTTCAGTCAAAAGTCCCCTGAGAAGGAGGCTAATCCTGCTTTTGATGCGTGCGACGTAGAGGTGAAGATAGCAGACCTGGGCAACGCATGCTGGGTGCATCGCCACTTCACTGAAGATATTCAGACACGCCAGTACCGTTCGCTGGAGGTGCTGCTGAGTGCGGGCTATGGCACATCGGCTGATATCTGGAGCACGGCGTGCATGGCATTTGAACTGGCTACCGGCGATTACCTGTTTGAACCTCACTCGGGCGAGGGCTACAGCCGTGACGAAGACCACCTCGCTCACATAATTGAGCTTCTAGGGGACATCCCAAAGCGCATTGCTGCTTCTGGCAAGTATTCCAAAGTATTTTTCAACAAAAAGGGCGAACTTCGCAACATCACTGGCTTAAAGCCGTGGGGGCTAGTGTCCGTTCTCACAGAGAAGTACGAGTGGAGTCGCACTGACGCCGAAGAGTTCACCGATTTCCTGAAACCTATGCTGGACTTCGACCCAAATCGCCGTGCTACCGCCTTCGAGTGCCTTCAACACCCGTGGCTCATCAGAAAGGCGAGTGCAGAAAACAAGGACACGGACTAAATAAGTTGTGTTGCCTCGTGCTCTCTGTCTAATGTGTAACTATGTATTGAAATAAATCCCTAGTGCCGCCCTCCACAACCCCTTAGATTCCAGTAGACATCCAAGTCTTTGTTGAAAAGCAGTTTTTTATTGAATTTAGTTTAGAGAGTATTTTCGTTGTGAAACACTTACACATTTCTACTTATTACTTTGTGTTTTTATTTGTTAGCCCTGCTGCGTCGACGCTGGGAAGCATGCGTAGTGTACATATTAATGTTTGATGAGCGGTGCGGGCCGGCTGGCCGGGAGCCCACTTGAGAAGCGCTGCTCTCCCGCCACCCTGCCCTGCCTGGGCCCAGGTGTTCGGTGTAACTCCACGTTGTACAGATAGCTTTAGGAAAAATTGTGATGTATGACATGTAGACAATATAGAGACTTGTCCCGTTTACCTTTTTAGAACAATGATGATAGCTTAGTATTCGGCACCTAGCACCACGTAGAACAAAAGGCTAAATGTTGGTAATATTAATGCATTTTTAGTGGGTCAGCATGTAGGTATCGCTCGCAAGCTATCACCACCACAATAAAATCTCATAATGTAATAAACATTAGGAATAAGACGGTATTTATAATGTCATCTCCTCTCCGAGACTGCCTTTTGTACATTCGTTGATGCATCTTATGTAAGGACGAACGGACGACTGGGATACAGGGATTACCTAGATCGTCAAGTCGGGGCAGAAACGAGTTGTCCACAGCCCAGTCGATAACTAATTATAGGTTGACCATAATTTGTATTTAAATTATACCTGCAAATTTACATGAATAAATTGTCTAATTAAAAATCTATCTCTCATTTAAACAAAACTTTCTATTTTATGTATTTAATGTATATGACATCACCACCATTATCTTTTTCATTTGAGGTTATGCAACACATCTACATTGAATCATTGTAATCAGATTTTGAATACCTAAAACAGAAAATTAAAAAAGTGTGATCAAATTATCAATATGCCCTGCCTACATGTATTTATTTGATCTTGTTTGGATACATTTGTCATCATTTAAACAGGGTGGGGCATAAGTCACGATTGGGATGCAACTGGTTTAACCTGTTTTTTTTTTAATTAATCTTACATAAGATATCAGATAATAAAGTAAAAGTCATGGAGATATTTTTTAATTAGGTTTTAAATATTATGTCACGTAAATGATCGCCATAGCCACACAAACAGGGCTCTCTCGCGAGCACTTCTCACTCGTACTTCGTACGTAAGCAACCGTTTTTCAGCTTGGGTGTTTGCCTTCAGCTGCTTGATTGTCGTGGGCTTATTAATGTACACCTTTTCTTTTATATAACCCGGGAGAAAAAAAATCACTCTGTTAAATCTGGGGAACGAGCGGGCCAGTGAATTGTTGAAAATATCTGTAATAAACGCTTGCCGAAAGTCTGCCTTAAGATTGCCATTGTTGGATAATGCTGAAGTTATCCATTATTTTTATACATTATTGAAATTTCCAATATTCATAGCCAATGTCATATTTAATGTTTTAAGCCCCGTCGTGACTTGCCCCACCCAGTGTATTTTTAGTACTTATGCAATACATATTAGGTATGTTTTGTGCGTATCCATTGTGCGTGCACTGTGAATTGCACTGGTCATGGAGAAGCGCACATGCATTGAAATGTTAGAGTTCCATTGTGGGCACACCTGCACAGACAGTCACGAATAGATCTGTGGTCTCCTGTGGTGGGATATATAACTCAGCTTAGATTAGGGATTTTTCTTGTTAAAAACTGCTATTTTTCATTCAATTCAATCTTTTTTATTGCAGGCGTAGCAAAATCCTTTAAATTAATATATTTTGAAATGGTTTTTTGAAAATAGATGGCGGTAGATGAAATATAGTATCTAGATGGACATGTAGATGGGTAGCAAAAAATATTTAGACTTTTGGCTGAACCCAACTCGCATGTAGAATACAAGAATTAAACAAAATAGTTATTTCAATATTATTTAAATAAAAAATGCAACTGCTCACCGGACTCGCGACCGTATCATATGCTTAGATGATGCATAGCACAATATTACTAACAAGATAATTAAAAACAAACTGTTTACGAATTATGCAAAACCATTTCAGGTTTTGGACTCAATATTCAATTCAATCACTAAACACATTCGGGCCCATTGGCAGTAGCGGGGGTCAGAGGCGGATTTTCCCTAATGCCAACTCGGCACCGAGCCTAGGGTGACCAATGGCAGAAGTAGAAATTCATCTACACACTAACTATTTGTTCTGCAAATGACAAATAGAAGCAATATCCTAATTCCGCATTGACCAGGTATTGCGGATGCAGTCCAACTAAGAAATAGATCACTGAATGATTTTTCTGAAAGAGTGATGCGTGTTTTGTCATTCAGGGGACATGTCAATAAAATCAGCTCATAACACAATGGAAATTATTTGATGTCTTAGGAGCTTATGACTTGAGTTCGATTTTATTCTTAGTTAATGTCCATAAATTACCCATGGCATAGGACATGAGTTATCTCGTCTTCAGCATACATTGAGGATATTTTGTATGTTTTAATGATTACCTACGACTAGGGAATGCAATCCCGATCCCGCGGGATCCCGATCTCGCGAGATCTCGTGTAATTTTTCGGGATCAATCCCGATGCATCATATGACGAGATCCCGTTCGAGATTGACGGGATTGGGCGGCCACGAGCTTAGACAAATTAGAGTCTACCATAAAAAAAGAAATGGATTTGTTTGAGTGTGGAGGAACAAGGGGGCGATTTTTGCAGTTTGCATATAATTGCTTCGCCACGCTGCTGATGCCAACCAGTGTTGAGAGGGCATTCGTAGCAGCGGGGTACATTGCAACGGACATTAGATGCCGTTTAGCAGATGACACTATTAATACCCTTTGTTTTTTAAGGAGTCATTTTCAAAATCACTCGTAGGTAACCACTTCCTAATTCCCTTGAAATATGCTTATTGTTTTGATTACCTAATTTACCTATGTTAATTTCCTTAAAACCTGATAATTATTTAGTTGGTAAGATTAAAGAATAAAGGTTTTTATTTTCTTTCTAGTAATATGTTATTTTAGTTAACCTCACTATCACAAACAAGCAGTAATAAGCTTTTTCAGTCATCCGAATTTAACATTTTTTTAAAACTAGCCGGGATCCCGAAAATTCCGGGATCCCGCGGGATTGATATTTCTAATCCCGCGGGATCTTGAATTTACAATCTCGAGTCGGGATTGCATTCCCTACCTACGACCTTACTGCTATCCCATTAATTTGAGATTAAACATCGACACATCGAATCATTAAGGCACATACAAACTTTTATTGCCCCTTCAACCATCGTTCATTCAATGCGATGGTTCCAACCCTGGAGAGATTAACCCTACCACCTAGTAAGGACAATGGCTAGCTGGAACTGTCGAGAAAGGTCACCATCCAGAACCCGACCACGCCCTGAGTTGCTCCACCTCAAATAGCAAACAGACACACTACTTTTGGCTGCCAAGGCCAACAGAGATGGAGCCAGTGTTATTTTTTTTCTCAGCTTAATTTATTGTATTTCGATATAAAAAATTAGACATTTCTACTTATTTCAAATACAGCCGCTATTATTGTAATACTGAAATAAAAAAAATATAGATCCCACATATTTTTGGCCTGTGATTTTGATGAAACATATGGCGACTGCGCTTCACAACTGTACTTATTTTTCCTGCAGAATCACTCTGCAGTGGAGTTCTTCAAAACCTATAAATAAGGTGGTTTCAAAATAAGTGCCATAGTTTTTGGGTTGATTCAGTATCTAAATAAAATAGAACAAATTTAGCAAGGATTGACTAAAAGTTTTATTTTTCGGTAAATTGAAAGAATCACCTAAGCATATATTTGTAAAGGTTTTCAATAAAATATATTCATACATGTTTTCGCTTAGCCCTGCACCGTTCTGTCCTAATAAATTTTTACAATTATGCCCTTGGGAATAAAATAGATGGATGGTTTCTTGGCAAAAGTTGTTCTATTTCAGTTACTGAATCAACCTGGAAATTATGGGCACTATTGCTATTTAGAAAACACTTACAGAAAATACTTACTACCAGTATGTTGCCACTATGTTTTTAAATTTTATCAAAGTTTTTTATTTAATGGAATATTAAGAGGATAATGAGGCAATCGGGTTTTCCACAATGGCTCGTGCCTGTTTCCTAAGTCAAATCAAGAAATATTTTTCTGAAATTTTGCACTTTAAATAAATAAAGTGAGAGCTACGTCCGTCCATTTTTTTGATAACTTCTATCCAATATATAGGTATGTCTGAAGATTTCTATCTAAAGGTAAGGGTGTATATCATAAACATAAGTTTGATTATCAAAAAAAAAAATTGACGTAGCTTTCAGTTGGTGTATTTAATGTGCACAATTTCAGAAAAATATATCTTAATTTGAATGAGAAAACAGGCACGAGCCATTGTAGGAAACTCGGTAACCTCATTATTCTCTTCATATTCCAGTAAATAAAAAACTTTGATAAAATTTAAAAACATGGATACTGTTAAGATGAAGTTGTTGGGTATAATTTAAACCAAATATGTTTAAAAATGGATTAGGATATAGCTTTCCTTTTTCGTATGGGCCGACACAAAAAGTGTACCCTCTTAAATGTAAATTAAGAAAAATATTTATGGCAGCTTTGTTTCTTTTATTAAGGCTGTTCCGACCCATATAAAGTTTTTTGCACACATAATGCAAAAAGTGTTGCACTTTAAGCCACGAATTCATAATAAAAGTTTAATATAGTCATATTACTTGCAGCGAAAACAATTTCACAATTTCAGGATTATTGGTTTGGTTACAATTTATTTAAATACGATTTTTATTTAAAAGTGTCATCTAACGGTGTAAAACTTCTAATCGGCAATTACAACGAAACCATTAAACCTGAAATTGTGAATATGTTTTCGCTGCAACTACTATGGCTATATTTAATATTTTTGACGAATTCGTGCCTTAAAGCGCAATACTTTTTGCGTTCTGTGTAAAAATTGTATTGTATGGGTCGGAACATCCTTAAGAGTGATTTATCTCCGACGGGAATGTGTCTTTTGAGAGACGTATTCCGGAATAGTCAAGTTATCCAAGTATATTTTCATTCATATTTTTCAAACATCTTGTTTCCAGTTACATACTTTTTCAGGATATTGTTTAACTTTATATGATCCTTTTTGGACATGAAACGAATTTAAATTCAAATTCAAGTAGCAATTTTCAGGGCGGGAGAATGGGGAGCAAGGTTAGTCAGGTACGGATGTGGTGATTAATAAAGTACTAAGTCGCGATTGGGGATGCAAACCGCTTATACATCAAGACAGGTGGCCTACAAAGCAGTCTTGAGACCTTAGAAAATAAACGGGAATAAATTTAAAAATTGTATTTACTAAGTTTCCCAACAATTTCCTCGTTATTATTCGGAAAATAAATTGATCCAAATTATGCTAAATGAAATGAAGTCGTGAAAAAGAAAATATCAAACTATCGTCTTAGATGAAAAATAATTTTATTTTTCTCTAAATTTTCTTCAAAGAATTTTCTTTTCTTTTTCATCTAAGACTATCGTCACCTCCATGATCGTAACTAAAGAAGCATAACCCAAAATATTTCATTTCATACGTTGTGCTGGTAGGGTGCTAGTCAACACTAACATAAAATTAAACTGAGTTTGAAGAGAAAGACAAAAACCCTTGCATCATGGATAAATAATTTACATCTTTCATATAAAAAAACTCGGTTCAAAATAAAACTGAAGTATGTACACACAGACTATATTTAAATTTAATGCAATGCATAATGCAATGATATATTTCTAGTATTTCTATTCTGTGAACCAAAGAGTACGTAAACGCTTCGCTTTTGTGAACGAAAAGCGACAGTGAGATTTTATTACTTTTTACCCAAATGGGTTGGCAAAACATTAAAGGACATTAAACATTATTAAAGGGCCTTGCTTGCGTTCTCATTATTATTAATACATGACCACGTAGACACCAAGTCTTTCTTTTAAAGTTTTGGTGCTTTTTTTTATTTAAAAGATGCCTCTTTTTTTTCTATATAGAGTTTGACAACAGCGAACACGAGAACTTCTCGTGTTCGCTTTCATGAGTAGATGCCCTGTTAGTTTTTCGCATTTGTCTGTAAGCCACAAATGGGGAAGAAAACCTAATGATTTATCACGACAGGTGGAATCGAGGCGAGCTAACCTAAAATATCTGTCAAAGCTGTCAGATACCATACAAAATAAAACAGAATGTATTTACATTGCTTATTTACATGGTGGAAAATAAATATAACTTTGGGATTTTTTAAGCTGGAGGTGATGAAAACGGGCGTTAAAGTAGGTATTCTAGCGCTGTAATCCGGGTTGAAAGGTAAGCACCTAATTAAAAATATGTTAGTTAATCATTTCTGTACGTTACGGCATAGATAGGTAATAAGGCACAAGATAATATTTCTATGGTAAGGGTCTATCGGTTAAACCATAGAATAAAAATCTCTAGTGTCATGTCAATGTCAAATCTTCACCGTATTTTGGTCCTGAATTTCGTAAATGGGTTGAAAATTCATTTGTAAATTGAATAGTAAGCATAGTTTTATGAAAAACTCTGTAAAAAAAAATGCTTTAATAACCTGAAAATTACCAAAGTAGGATTGCCTTATCAGGAGAAATTGATGAGTAAGGCAGTTTTTGAAGTAAGTACCTAAATAAATACTCTGTAATAAGTGAGCGTGAGTGAGCTTCCGGCATTGTTTAAGGCAGTGCGGAGATGTTACAGCTTTCAAACGAATACCTAGAACAGTCTCGAAAGACGATTCGTGAGCATTTATCTTCTAACCGCGGAATAACACCGGAACACCATTTTTTACGAAGTTCTGGGTTTTTAGGTGCATTAAGGTGGGCCTTCCCCTTCAACTCTCCATACAAACGGGGAAAGGAGATCCAAAATGTTGCTCAAAGTGATTTTCTAGTTACTAGTTACTAGTTTCTAGTTACTACTTACTGCCCCATTAATGATGTGCAGAGTGTGTGATTTTAATACAAACGCTTTGATTTATAATTGTACGATTGATGTTTAGCGTGCATGTTAATGCTCTAGGCATCATATGTCCATAAGTTCAGTTCCATCATAGCGTAAGTAAAACCAGGTCCTTGAAAACCTTTGTAAGCCTCGGTAGCCCAGTTGTGCTACGCCTTGCAATTCGATAAGCTGGGTAAGCACCTCTGAGCGCGGTTACGTTCTGAATCGGTGACCATTTTCAACTGTTAAGGCTGGCCGTGGTTCCACGTAAAACTGTAGGTCCCCTTCCTTCCTTCTAGGTGGTAGGGTTGATCCCGCCCGTTTTAGTACCATCGCATTGAATGAACAATGGACGAAGAGGCAGTGTAAATTGTCAGTGTTTTCCATCCAGTTCAATGTAGCCGAGCAATATTAGGACGGTCCTGGCATAGCACCTAGTTCCCATGTGGTGTTTATATTTGACATTCAGTTTGGTCAGCCATCCATGTCCAGTTACATAAACAAAAACAATTTATTATTTAAAAAATAAACGACTACTTATTTTGTAATTTCAAGTAGATGAAAGATGTATTGATGGTCTAGCTATATTTGAATTCTATAACAGTAAATATCTGATGCTCATCTGTGTTCAAATTTTTTTATGAAAGTTGATGAATATTTGTCTTACTTGAAAACACAAATCACCAGAGATGTAGGGTGAGATAAATAGTCGTAACAGAAACTAAAACTAACTAAATGTAGTAAGTCAGTTCGGATAAGTGCGTCTACGCCATAAGTGCGTCTAGTGACAATAACAGCAAAAATAAACAAGCTGAGTGAAAAAAAACTAAATTAAATCCTTCTTAACCATTGCCCTCGATATATTTTAGAAAGAGATATCACTATAAATATTGCTCTGTGATTTTATGGTCAACCATAGATTGTAAGTCGAAATCTCAGTTAAGTCAAGTCAGCATCGCTCCAAATATTTGGTAAAAAATAAGTGAAAAAAGTAAATTATCGACGTACTCTGCAGATAAATTTGGCAACCAAGCTTCTACTTTCAAATCTTGAGTATTATTTCCGTGATTAATGGAACTACCAACCTCAAAACTTTGAGTTGACTAAGTGCGTCTAGGTAGGCAGGGGAAGTGCGGCATATGCCGACTTTATACTAAATGCAGAGTGTGCAAACCTTTTTCGCAAGATCCCGAATTTTGTTTTATGTTTACATTCTGATTCATTTGCCTACCGCACTTAAAAAATAGAAGTTGTCTCACTGCAGTTCATCACGTGCATGTCGTAAAAGTCGACTAAGGGTTTCGTTGTTCAGATCCCATAAAAAACTGGAGGTCCTTTTCCCTACTTATTAAGTGGTAGAGCTTAACCAGCTCGATTTTCTCGCTGATATCGGTGATATTGCTCAAGCATCTACAAGTCCCAGCAATATTCAAAACAACATTGACATTGAACACACATATGTCAACAATATAAGTACAAAGGAAACGTTTTTACCAAAACCAAATATCCCTGGAAGTTCTATCCCTGGAAGAAAAAGAAGAATAATTGCTGGGAATAATAACTTGCCGTTGTCTACAAAGCTCTCTTTAACGCCGATTAGTCTCAACTATGACATTTTTAAAGGTTCTACAAGCACCAAAAATGACAAAATCGTGAGAAAGAATCGAAAGAATCTCATGCAAATGCACATCCAAAAGTAACCATTATTGATGATAAGAGAACCTCCCCTATGAACGCGACTTTCGTAGAATTATTGCTCCAAACTATTAGACCAGGCATGCAGCAAAAGATAAAACGTAAAAAAGTTGCAGGAGGTGCTGAAGTAATAACGTATGATAATATTCGGGATCAAAACACAATACAAAATAACAAGGCCGAAATGGCTCAAATACAGTACAATAAACAACAAAGACGATTTATCAAAGCAAAACCATTGAAAGGACCTATCTCAGAATATTCTAGTTCTCTTGATGATGATAATTTATTGCTGCAAGACGAAAGTGATTTTGAAAATTTCGGTGACTTCTCTAAAAGCTTATGCGATGTTCAGAGTGAAAAAGAAAACACTTTTGAAAATGCTAGCAGTGAGCTGCATCTTGTTACATCAAATACCTACAAAGTTGATTCTTGGGTCTTGGTCAAATTTGCTACCAAAAAAAGTGTGAAGCATTTTGTTGGAAAAGTTATTGAACTGTCTGAAAATTCAAATCCAGTCATAAATTACCTACGTAAGTCTAGGACACGTTTTCGAGAAAATGAAACCGTCTTCAATTACCCCAATATTGAAGACATTTCTGAATTAAAACACACTGAAGATATTGTAACTCTGCTCCCAAATCCAAACGTTGGTCGTAAAGGGGAGGTTATATTTTGAAAAGTATAATATACAATAAAACAAATGCTGAAGTACAAATTTGTCCTTAATTTTTTTACATTTGAAAAAACACATGTTTCTCTTTATATTTAGGGAAAAGATATTTCCAAAAAATATGGAATTTTTCTTATTTTCCTTTTTTCTACATATGACAACCAAATATTTAAATGTTAGCATGAGCATTAAAAAAGTAACGAAATAACGCTTGCATCTGCATAGTTGCTGTTTGTCAGAGTATTAGGTTACTTGTAAAATCTTAAAAAAACATAAACTTTAAAAAAAGTATGCCGCACTTATCCGAACTGACCTTACTTTGTGATGTCAATTTGCATTACTTTGAGATTGCGTCCTTACAAGATGTGTCAAAGTGACGTCACAAAGTACTACTTTCCGTTAGCCTTAGTTTCTGTTACCTCTATTTATTTCAGCCTTAAGGTCTCTTCCACCAAGTACTGATTTGCTTAATCTGTACATTAAAAAGCTTTTATTACCATCTTGCAATAGGAAACATCTTGCAAATGGACTCTTGCACAAAATTAAATCATATTTGCCATTCCAATGGTTTGAATGACTGAAAACCTACCTGGAAACGAGATGATTTATGGTGCGCTATGGTGATTCAAATACTGGAGTCCCACAGGGTAGCGTCCTGGGTCCAATCCTCTACCTTCTCCATACGGCCGACCTCCCGACATCAGAAAAAGTCCTAACAGGTACTTTTGCAGACGATACCGCAATACTGGCCTCACATCCTGATGCAAAAATAGCATCGCAAATCCTACAATCTAGTCTAAACGAAACAACTAACTGGTTAAAACGCTGGCGAATGAAGGAAAATGAAACCAAATCTGTCCACATAACGTTTACACTAAGAAGGGGGACATGCCCACCAGTCAAACTTAATGGAGTTAACATACCGCAAGCTGAAAATGTTACATACCTTGGGATACATTTAGACAGACGCCTAACATGGCAGAAACACATATTTACTAAACGTAAGCAACTTGGACAACAACTACGAAAAATGTACTGGCTATTAAATCGAAAATCGCAAATCTCTTTAGAGTCCAAGCTGTTAATATACAAGTGCATACTTTAGCCAATATGGACTTATGGGCTACAGCTTTGGGGGACCACATCAAAGACTAACGCTCACATCATACAGCGCTTCCAATCTAAAATGCTTCGGATCATAGTGGATGCCCCCTGGTATGTCACAAATGAAACCCTTCACAAAGACTTATTAATTTCCACCGTCCACGAGGAATGCTATAAAACGGTCAAAAGGTACAAGAAACGTATTGATAATCACCCAAACATCCTGGCGAAGTCCTTGCTGAGAGCAGGGTCCTCAAAAAGAAGGCTTAAAAGAAGAGTACCAGCTGACCTGTTATCAACCTGATCTAGATCTATATAACTATTTGGATGCATCACTGGACGCATACCAAGCATGCCAAACTCGAAACGATTCAAAACTTTTTACTGAATGTCCTGTAACCTGGACAGATTGTAAAAGAAAATATATGAGCTAAAAAAAAAAGTAATAAAGGCGCTTTAAGTGTCAATTAAAATAAATCAGTACTTTGTGAAAACCAAGCTTACAGTATTATCTTTAAATTAAAGCTAGACCATTAATCTACATACCTAATTTTTCATTATGGAAACATGTTGTGGTTATTTTTAAATAAAATTAAATGTTGTTTTACTTACCTTCTTATCAAACTGAACGCAATCGGCTCTTATCACGACCTTAAAGAAGAGTAATAGAGAAGTTTGTTAATATTTTCAGGTACAATCACCACCAGTCAAATAAAGCGTCATGATGCTACGAGTTCGCATAGAGCACGTCCTGAAGCAGCTCTGGCAGCTGTGCGTGTTCGCGTGCGCGTGGGTGTACGTGTGCACGAAGCGCCGCAGCCTCCTGGCCACCGCGTGCGCTCTCACCGTGGCCTCGGTGCTGCTCCTCGTACGCTGGGGCATCGTCTGTTTCAACATGCAGTCCTACTGGCACATGCACAGAGTTGTGAGTATCGTTAATAATAAAGTTCCGCCGAGCAATATAAGGAAGGTCCTGGCAGGCACCTAGTTCCCATGTGGTGTGTTAGGCTAATATCTGACGGTCAGTTCATCTATGCCCAGTTACATAAAAAAGTATCATCAACAAGGAAGAGATCATCTTCACAGACGAATAAGGTCCATGTCGGTCATTCAACTTCAAAGGCTCGGAGGGATATATCGACAAAAGATAAAAAAAAAAAACACATATCTGAAGGTCCACACGTTGTGATGGTACTCTGGATTGGTTTCTAATCGAAAAATAAAAGAAATAAATTTGGCGTTGTTGTCAAAATGGCTGCACATGTAATATTCCATGGGCATGACATTTTTGGTCGCCATAAGCTAAATGGCTGAATCTGGGTTCACAGGTGAGAGGCTAACCCTCTGATGCTAAACATGCCGGTTTTCCGCGCCAAGTGGTTGTGTTAACTAGATAGGCTATAAATAATAGATGTAGGTATGTGCCTGCTGATGAATATACTAATCGTCTGGACATAATCTCCCACAATATCTTACCATATTTAAAAACAGTTTGTTTTATGCGACCTGACATGGATGGCTTATGATATTAGTCTAATACACCACATTCCCGAAGGAATTAGGTGCCGTGCCAGGACCTTCCCTTTATGAGCACGGCTACATTGAACTGGATGAAAAACACGGACAATTTTTCATTGCCAGTACGACCATATTTTCATCCAATGCGATGGTACCATCCCGGGCGGGCTTAAACCCTACCACCTAGTAGGGGAAGGGCACCTACAATTTTACATGGATTCCGAACCATGGAGCAGCTCGCATTCGTGACGAAATGAACGTATCGAACTCGGAAAGAGATAGAAAGTAGTGCATGTCGGAATTGAACCCAGACCTCTGGTACGCTAGGCCAGTCCCCGCGCCACTAGGCTACGAGCCGCTCAATTGTGCATTCGGATCTATAAGGCGATCCGGGTAACTGGTCAATCCATATAATCGGCATTCTACTGTAGTTCTTGAAAGATTGAACGAATCTTACGTTAAAACAATTTAATGTATTTTGCAGTGCCTGGAGTACAGCAACAGAGCAGTGGAAGGCAGCATGTGCGCTCCCATGTGCAAGAGCGAAGAGATCGACTCACTCTCCTGCCAGAAGTACTACATGGGCAAGGAGGCAGTGTTCGCCGCGACCTGGGCCAACAGGAACGTCATCTTCAAATCTCCCAAGAGGAGCGGCATGCCGGAGCCCGAAGCGCTCTACTGGGTAGACGACAACAGCCTCATACACTATCCGAATGATGCCGAATTCGAAAATATGATAAGAAACAATGTAAAAATTAAATTCAATTTGACCCTCAGCGATGCAATGCTGCAGAACATGAGCCACTTTCACTACGGAAAGCGGAGCCACTCCACCGACCGGTTCTCGGAGATGCGTAACCTGTGGTTCCTACTGCAGGACAACGAGTATCTCGTCATGATCCTTTACGGGCAGTACGGGCTGTTCCCCGAGCTTCTCGGCTCGTGCGGCCCGTTCTACGCGATGCCCATGATGAAGACGATAACCCAGTTCTCGCACCTGATGTCGGTCGACCAGAGCCGCGCCGAGTGGCTGCGGCGCGTGCGCCTCGCGCTCCTCATCCTCGACTTCCTCCGCGAGCTCGAGCACCGCCCGCCGGAGCCGCTGCACATCTGCGACGTCAAGCTGAACCACTTCGGCGTCACGGACGGCTTCGACAGGGTGAAGTATCTCGACCTCGACGCGGTGCACCCGCGGAGCGTCGCCGGCCGGATCACGGGCGACGGGTCGGCGTGCTCGCGGGACAGCGACTGCGACTTCTTCGACTGTCGGTCGCGGTGCGACAGGGCGAGGCGGCGGTGCCTGCACCCGGTGTCGAACAACAACCTGCAGGTGGTGTGCGAGAAGGTGTTCGTGGGCTGGGCGGTGGCGGGGCGGCTGCTCGTGCCGGGGCTGCTGCTGGGGGCGCACGCGCCGCGCGCTCTGCTCGTGCAGCTCGCCGCCTGCGCCGACCCGGAGCGCGAGCCCGCCGCCGCCTCGCCGCCGCGCGCCCCCGCCTCCGCCCAGCTCGGGAACAACATTTACAATATACTTTCCAGTTTGCAAAAGTCATAGTCATTTCTCGCATTGCCCTTGATGCTTCGAGTGCCTTGTAGTACCTGTTTGTGTTGCTTGATTTTTTCCCGACCTCTGGATAAAGTAAAATTGAAAGTAATAATTCAATTAACAGCTTGACAATAATATTTATTATTTGTCACACACCTAAGCGTCAGCTAACTTTTCACTTTCAGGTGAACTATCTTTTTATGTTCAACATTCCATCTTAGCTTTAAGAAATGGTTTGCAAAGTTTTCAATTTTGAAACTCCAACTATTTTGTCATAGACTTAATTATCCCAAAAAAAATTAAGTGCATGTATGGCCAATACTCTAATAAAGTATATAAGTGGTTTTGAAATCGGTTACATAAACTTCATGAATATGAACTTTCTTAAGGCGCTAGGACTGGCCAACTACTCGCGCCATACAAATGCACTTTTTAACAAATGTAATAATATGTAGTGAAACGCTTCAGAAAATCCAAATAGAACTCCAGACTGATAATGGATTGTTTGATAATGGATTAATTGATAATTGATTCCATCATTTATTTAAATAATAATAAAAATAAAAGAGTTGATTTTTCTCATTAGAAATCTGAAAGTAATTCGATTAATAGATATAAGCAAAAACAGCATATATGCATAAACAAAACATTCCATTTGCTATTAGATTTCTACATTTAGTCAAAAAAGTTCGGAAATGGACACCGGTTCCGCAATGTATTTTGTATAGAAAAAGGTAACATACATTAACGAAAATAGGTTGATGATTAGACAAGGAATCATATATTGTAAGAATGACACTTATAATCGTCAGACTTAGTTAGTTAACTTGGGGTGCCTCGTCTAACTTTGCGATTTGGCTAGTACCAGGGCCTTAATTCCACTTTCTATTATTTAGGTACCTCATTGCAGTACATTCAGTAATATATTTTTCCAGCCTTGCTAGGTTAACTTCCATTGAAGCAGCCAAAAGTCCCGTTACACAAAAATACATCAATGTCATCAGTAAAATCAATTGTTAATCATTACTGCCAATCGTAATGAATCCAGACTTAACGTTAAAGTTGCGATTCAATAATATTTCAAAGTGTCAAAAGCTACTATTTTGCATGTTGGTAATCCCATATGACAATACAAGAAAAAAGGCACTATCGATAGAATAAAATGTTTTTCATTTCTGGTAAACTAAGACTGTGTGATGGATAGCAAACCGACTGTTTTCGCATTGGCCCCCAAAGCAAACGTTTTTATTTGTACAAATAGTTATTGAATTGATTTGCTAATAAGTCTAGTCTTCCATTCATCAACTGTCCCTGTTAGTTTATTCCTGAAGTTTTGGTAGCCTATTTATAATCATACTTGAATGGGGAAGAAAACACAAAGTTTACGTATCAACCTCTCGTTAATAATGTCACAACTGTCATTCCTGTCAAGTTTAATTTACGAATTTTTAGACGAAAGATGTACATGCTCCATAATGGAGTTAGAATAATGTTTAGATGAAAAGAAGAGCTTTTGTTTGTCTTCAAACAAATTTTAATGTTTTATTTTTATTTATTTTATTTTATTTATTTATTTAGGAGAAAACACAGAGACAAATACAGAAAACATAAAAAATAACATTATTAATAACAAGTAATCTCCCTCCACTACGTTTCCCTCTGTTTTCTAATCATGAAATAAAATTAATTTTAACAGAAACATGTAAGTAATTGACCAGCACGAAGTTTGAAACAAAATATTATAGGTTATGTTTTTGTGATATTTTCTTTTCTACGACTTTATTTCATTAGCATAGTTTGGAACGATTTATTTTCGGAATAACATCGGGGAAATTGAGTAATTACAATCACATAGATTGAGTAAATAACATTTTTAAATCTATTCTACTTAATTTTTTATGATATATGACAGGTTTGACAGATCGTTAAGGTCAGGTCGCTTGGATGCCACCTGTCGTGATAAATAAGCAGTTTTCTTCCCCAATTAATGATTTTATCATCATCTAATCATAATCCATAGTTTTCTCATTATAGCCGATATCATTAGATGTTTTAACTTGCAAAATACTTAAGGGATTAAAAAAATTGTCTATGGTCTAGCAAATTCGACAAAATATGGAAAGAACTCACGCGTTGTGGCGTGGAGGCGAAATGGAAACGGTTTTTTTTTGTTGGTAAACTTAGTTTTATTGGAAACTCGATAATAACATTGTGTCTTCGTAGCGTGCTCACTGTCAGATTAATGCACAGCCCGAGCTAGTCCTAAGACAATAAAGTGTTGCTATAACTTGTTACAACACGATGTTAAAGCCGTTACTGATATTCCTGGATATAAACTAATGACAATTTTATGTTCACTAGTCAATATTGCAATTCTGTTTACATATCAGTAGGATTTACACAATGTAGAATAAGTAGTATGTATTAATTTCAAGGAAATCAAAGGTGCAAACGGTACCTTATCGTCACTGCTGCTGGAGTAAGGAAAGTCGTTAAAACTTTGTTGTTAGAGCCGGTAACATGAAATTACTTTTGTAAAAAAATCTGGCTTTCATGAGCTTTCAATTTAGCTTTCAGCACTCATCAATTTATATAGTCTGATAGCTTTGGATTGGCCTCCTGACTGTATGGACCCCGACCCCGGAGCGGGCTGAGTCCTTTCCCTTACCAGTAGCTGCACAGAAACAAAACTTTATCGGATTTGGTAACTGCGCACCGCTGGCGCTTGGAAGGGGCACGGCTCAGCCAAAAAGACTGTTGTGTCCATGATTAAAAATCTTCAAATTGCCAAATAAATTTCTTTAGCAATGTCATGTAGTAGTAATATTAGAACAGGTGCTGCGACTACCACGTCATAAATTTGGGCAGCATAATCCTCATGTGTTTCCAAGACATAAATAATATTTTTTTCTCTAAAGTGTCTACTTGCCGAGATATAATTTTCGAAATGTATGTGTTCGTCTTGTGTAATTTGACGCAATGTTGTAACCGTGCATAAGGAAGATCTTGGCATGGAACATAGTATAGTTCCCACTTGGCATGTCAGGCTAATGTAATGACAGTAGGTGTGATATTAACCATCCATGTCCAGTTACATACAATGTTCCCACATTCTTACGGATTATTAGATTATTTTTACACTGAATCAATGAGTTACTTTATAAGGAAAGTCTAACTTTTTATTCAGATTATATTCATAATAAAGTTATTAAACATTTTTAATAATAATAATAATTTCCCAAATGTTCTGTACTGGCCGTTGCAACATTCTGTATAGCTAGATGACAGGAATGGGTGTTTCCTTCAGGTTCAATATAGCCATGTTAAGAATAAGGGATGGAATGGTACCTATTACCAGGGCCAGGACTATAATTTGTAGATTCAATGCAACATTTTAAGAAATACTTGTTGCCCTATTACTATTTATGTACTTACTTGGTCGTGTGCAGGCAACGTCACGTACTTTCATGTTGTTGCACTGGAAAGATAAATAATTCCCAATTCTCCTTTACTTCAATATTGTTATCAATGCTTCTATTTGCGGAGTAAAACCTGAGAAATCTTTGATGTCAAAATATATAAAAAGTTATTTATGCCATTGTAACTGATAAGGGCCTTTAAGGTGGCCCAACCCGCTTATCTCCCCATACAAAAGGGGAAAGAAGATCACGCCCATATTTCTTGTCAGAGATCCAAAATTTTGCTCAAAATAGCTTTATTTGATCGAACTAGATGTCTGATGACCATTGGCATTGTAAAATTATGTTTGGTTTCTAAGTTATAAGGTCCGAAAGTTCGAATTTTTCGCGCGTTTTATACAATAACTTTGGAGGTGGATTACGCAATGATAAAGTAAGAACATCGTAACAAGATTAGTCATCAGACATAGCTTATTTAATCAAGATTTATGATCTATTTGGTTTTTGTTAGATTTTTTACTACAGCGGTCGTGGTTTACTTTTAGCTATAAGTCGTTTTGACATTAAAATTTTCGTAAATCTTACCAAATCATACACTATGCACATTGTCTTTTTTGTGGACATGATGCATCTTCCTTATCACGGAGCCTGTCTTATTCTTTGAAACATAGAAGGTCCCAGAGCGCAACAGCACGGTTTTGTACCGTGCCCGCGAATGAGTTGGGGCCGCCGGGTTGGGCCACCTTAAATGTAAAATTAACAACTTGAATAGCCTATGAAAATAGCAATGGTCATAAAGGAAAGGTCCTGGCATGGCACATAATTCCTTCCGGAATGTGGTGTATATCATACCAGTAGTTGTGTGGTATTAGTTACCATGTCGGCTTCCATAAAAAAAGCTAGTATGGTGGTCGCTTGATCTTGTGACGTGAGTTGAATTTCGCTGTCCCCTTGGTTCCTTAGCGCAGCCACCCCATACTAGCTTTTCATTAATGAAAATAATGAAGGCTTTTCAACTTAGAACTCCTAATTATTATGTGTATAACTTTATCAGAGATAATTCAATCAATTTGATAATCATTTATTTAGTAATTTTAAGGCATTCGGGGAATTTCGGAAAATATTGTTGGCAATTTTTCCCGGCATGCACAAAATTAGGTGGGAAATATATTTAATACCGTTGCCGATAATGCGACCAGTTTTAGATTGTTTATTGTGTGTTTCTGCTTATAGAGAAAATTTAATCAGATATATTATCATTTAGGAATCAAACTCTTGGCATGACCCTCCTATACTAACATGCCGCGCTTATTTAATTCAGTCCCACTACGTTTTAAAAGTATCTTTCTCATTGTGCATAGCCACATTTAGTACGCTGCTGTCGCAGATTACATGTTATATTCCAGTAGCAAAAGTACCTTATTAAATTAAAATACTGATGAAACTGTGCAATGGGTGATGTCTGTTGGTTTTGTAGACTTTATAAGAGTGAAGAGCATTTCTAGTCTGATGAAGATCTCTAAAAATTGTATGTAGGCATTTAGAAAAGCACAATTTTTTGTTGTGTTTTAAATAATCATTGGAATAATATTATGTTCTCTTTAAATGTATTCGCTTTTATATTAGATTTTAGTATAATTTTTGGTTGTGAAAAGTAGTACCTACCTTCAATAAATAAATAAAATCCTTTTGACAAAATCATTTTCCGAAACTTGATCTTTGTTTACTTACTATTACTAAGGTATTTTATGACATATCCAATTTTTTTTTATGTGACTGGACATGGATGGCTAATACCACTAGTTCTGTCATGGTATTAGCCCAACACACCACATGGGAACTAGGTGCCATGCCAGGACCTTCCTTATATTGCACGGCTACATTGAACTGGATGGAAAACACGGACAATTTTTCATTGCCGCTTCGACCATCGTTCATCCAATGCGATGGTACCAACCCGGGCGGGATAAACCCTACCACCTAGTAAGTAAGGAAGGGGACCTACAGCTTAACGTGGAATCCGAACCACGGCCAGCCTCTCTCAACGGTCGCATGGTCACCCATCCAAGACCAGACCGGACCCAGCGTTGCTTAACTTCGGAGAGCGATCGCCGAAGTGTCGCGCCACTGGGCCACCGAGGCTGACAAAGGCTGGCTGCATCCTGTAAGTGGCACATTATGATGTATTTTTGTATAATAGTGTCGTGCAGTATAGGGTCTCCTGATCATGTGGAGTTAGTTTTCGTAGTTGCAACAACAGTTTTGATATTAAACTTAATATACAAATTTTTGTCAGCCTCAGCGGCCCAGTGGCGCGACACTTCGGCGATCGCTCTCCAAAGTTAAGCAACGCTGGGTCCGGTCTGGTCTTGGATGGGTGACCATTAGACCGTTGAGAGAGGCTGGCCGTGGTTCGGATTCCACGTTAAACTGTAGGTCCCCTTCCTTACTTACTAGGTGATAGGGTTAATCCCGCCCGGGTTGGTACCATCGCATTGAATGAACGATGGTCGAAGCGGCAATGAAAATTCTCCGTGTACAACAAAAAACGTATTAAATCTTTTTGTATTAAATCTTGTACATTTGTACGGAGCCCTTATTGTGCAAGTCTACCTCGCACTTGGCCGGTTTTTATTTCTTTCGATGTTTTATGCCTACGTTTGGTGTCACCGTCGCATCTTCGCGCTCAAGTAAGCCAGATTCCGGGTTCGATTGTCGACGCGGCGGCGGAGGCACACATGCTCTAGGTTAGAACCCCCCACGGCTTGCGGTAGTACCTTACGGCACTCGTCTTGTTTTTTTGCATGTTAGGCTTCCATCTGCTCCCATCCCATCACTTTGCTACTGCGTCCAGACATACGACATCTTTTCACTGTCATGTTCGACGAATTCAATGTCCTCGTTGCGGGGCTGGGGACGTGCGAGAACATGACTTTGATTTCGTCGACTGGGTGGACACTGGTTACGTATAGGTATGAGTTAGTGGGAAAAAACTGAAGAGGAATTGTGGTTTGAATGTTTGTGGTCGGTATTGGATATATTATTTGGCATGGCATTGGTGATATAACGATGAACGCAAAAGAGCATGTAAGAGCGGGAGAATAATTGTCGATTAAATTACCTACCACTGAGGGGTCGCCGAGTGAATAAAGTGGGGGGTCGGTATTGGTGATGAATGATACGAAATTAGTATCTAGCAGATCGCAAAAATTTACAGCGGCCGAGGTTAGTAGCTGACAGCTATATACATATGACAGCATATATTATATGACAGCATTGTAGTGTGGGGGCTAGAGGTACCTTTCATGCGAGAGTTTATGGGTACAAATCCTCGCCCCGGTCGTGTACTTTCTTTCTCTTTCTGAGTGGGATAAGAGAATTTCGTTACGAATGCGAGCTGTTCCATGGTTCGGAACCCAGTAACGACGACATTGCTTCAAGGACGCTTTTAGCGAACTTGTGCTTAAACTTTTCTTAACATTCACAGGTACTTATTCAAAAAGAAAGACCTATTCAGCTTGGTTTTTCCCTGTTCAAAGCAGTACACCCTGTGCGTCGAATCAATATGCGGTATTCACCGAGTGCAAAGGTTCCGTACCTCCCTCCTCCGTGTTCTGTACCTTCAGATGCACGTGCAAAATCTTTTGCACTTGACCCATTCCAATCAATTTAATAACTGTTTTTTAGGGTTCCGTACCCAAAGGGTGCCAACGGAACCTTATTACAAAGCCTCCGCTGTCCGTCCGTCCGTCCATCCGTCCGTCCGTCTGTCCGTCCGTCTGTCACAGGGCTGTATCTCAGTAACCGTAACAGATAGACAGCTGAAATGTTCACAAAGTGTGTACTTATTTTGCCGCTATAACAACAAATAGGTAACATTTAAATTACTTAAAATTAAAATGGGGCCCCCATACAAAAAACGTGATTTTTTGTATTAAATCTTTTACGATGGTACGGAACTCTTCGCGTGCGAGTCTGACTAGCACTTGGCCGGTTTTTTTTCATGTCGTCATGGAGAGAAAAAAATCAGTAAACTAAGGAAATCACTTCATTTACGTAAATATATTTTTCGTACTAAGCAGGTACGTCCAGCACGGCGGCGCTCCCGGTACTGGCCGGGGTCCTGCCGGCCCCGATCCAGATCAGCCGGCGTATGGCACGCGCGGGAGGAGCTTGATCCTGGGGAAAGTACGACTGCGCTGAGACGGGAGATACTTGGGGACCTCATAGGGGACTGGCAGGTGCGGTGGGAGACTGCACACACTGGGAGGCACCTGTTCAGGTTCTTCCCCAGCGTCGGGCAGCGAGTCAAGAACCACTGGGTACGGCCGGACCTCGCGACATCGCAGCTACTGACCGGGCACGGTTGCTTCAGGGCGAAATTGTATGATCTAGGACTGAGCGACAGTGACATATGTGAATGTGGGGAGCAACGAGAGGGCGCGGACCACGTGCTGTGGCGCTGCGAGCTGTATGACAGTGAAAGGGATAGCATGGTGAGGGGTGTAGTTGAGATCGCGGGAGGACCAGTCTTCTATCCTGATCTCGTGGCATCGGGTAGGGGTTTCTCATTATTTAAGGGATTTGCACACGCCTGTCTGGCCAGGCGAGCTGACGTCCGACTCCTCAATGACGAGACTTCCGACGTCCCCTACTTTTTCTGTATTCATATGTGTGTTAAAAAAAACAAAAACAAAAAAAATAACAAAAAAAGGGAAAGAAGGAAGGAAAAAAAAGGAAAGAAAAATTGAAGATTAAAATAATAAGAAGAAAAAACCCAATAAGGGAATACTCGCTGTGCTTGTAACGTGATCGTCCATTCTGTGTTAAGTGTTGTGTTTGTCGCAACACGCTAGTAGCGAGCTGTGCATTGTGATCCATCGGGATGCCTGGGACGACCGGGACGACGAACCACTGTTTGTGTTTGTCCATTCCCTTGGGGACAGTGAATGCGCTGGATGGTAGAGTGGGGCATTATCCGAGACGGTGTGCTCGTAGGGAGGGGGTCCTGAACGTCTTTAGTAGTCGTGGGCGTTTCCACTGGTCTTCGAAAACGTTAGTAACTGTTAATGCTGATGCCGATAGCCGTTAGCGGAAACGGTTTCAAAAAGAAATGAAAGAAAACTCCCTCTCCCTTCTTCTCCTTTTTTTTTTTTTTGGCTGGACATGAATGGGTATAATGACATCTAGCACGGTTCGATCATCTCACATGAATTCTGAATCTCGAGTGCGGTGACCTGTATTCTCAACAAAAATAAAAATCAAGAATGAGGTTTTGTTACTATGTAGTTATCGCAAACAATTAAGAAGTCAGACAAAACTTTTTATCCTCGACAAAATAATCCCCAGAAATAATATAACACAAATGATAAATAAACATATTTATAATTTATTTCATATGCCTATTAGCATTTAGAAATACTAATCGTTGGACTTTTCTGTAAGCATACCACAACGGCGGTCGTTAAGAATGTAGCCCCTCTTCGACTACAGTGCGCACTGCGCGCGCGCATTACAGTTTCGGCGGTAACCCCAGTTGCGAGAGTCGCCGGCTACAAGCCGCAACGAAGTAATTATTAATATTACTAACTATTACTCGTAACCCCAGTTACGAGAGTCGCCGGCTTCAAGCCGGTTACAGCTACATTGCGCGAGCGAGACAGTCGCGGCTGGCGGGTCGTTGCGTCTAGACGTCTCGCAACCTACGGGCTTTCGTTGGCGCCCCGCGTGCGCGATCCAGTGCGCTACAAGAAATGTGTAGCGGCCATACTGCTCGGCGTAAAATGAACACTTCGTTTTTACACTAGTAACAGTTTACAAACCCAGTTCTCATTTCTCGTCCCACGACTAGTCTTTAGGGACTCCCTCCATGGGGGGGGGGGGGGGGGGGGGCGGACCACCATTTTTGTGCGTCTTTTGGAGGGCGGTTTTACGACCGTCTTCTAATTGCGGCTTCTCTGCGAGCTTGATTTCGGATGAAGGTCTATGACGAAATCGGGTATCGGTGCGGGTGCTATAGCCGCGAGGCTGGTGCACTCGGGAGGAGGTGGGTTAATAAGCAGGTACGTCGCTTATTCCAAGGAATGTGATATGTATGTATGTATAATCGACCGTGAAACAAGGATACATTAATTGAAGAAAGAGCCCAGTAATAAGAAATATGTACTTTACGAATATACTGCAAGGCTGGACCCGAAAAATCTTTGCAGTCAATGTCCGCAACGCAGGTAGAATATTAAACACTGTGTTAGTAGGAGGCATTCATTACGGGAAGTAGGTGTAGGAGAATTCCAAATTATGGGTAGGTGTACAGCCGGTGGCGAATTTAGTAGACGCAATAGTATTTGCTGGTTCGGGTCCAGCCTTGCAGTATATTCGTAAAGTAGTACTTTTTACTGGGCTCTTTTTTTAAAATGAATGCGTCCTTGCTTCACGGTCGATTATGCATACATACAAATCACATTCCACTTCATTCATATTTTAAAACAAAGTTCATATCTTCGGCATGATGAAAATGCATGCATTTCCGAAAAAGGCTCCGAGTGGTCAATCCGAGTTCTAACCTAAATTGGCGTTTACGGAACTTCGAAGTTACGTAAGAACGTCAAACTCCATACAAGTTTTTACTAGATATTCTGTGGTTTTACTTCTTAAAGCTGTCGAAGTTAAATTTGGACTTCCGATTTGTATGAAAACATGAAGTCGGCGTAAATGTCAGTGTATTTCGGCGACGGTGAGTACCTAAGCTGTCAAATTAATTTCGGACTCGCAGATAGTTCGCCCCACAGAAATCAGAATTATTTCCGATTTCTGTGGTTCGCCCACTGCGTGCGCTCTTCAATTTCTTCATACATTTGAAAATGCTAGTCGATTGGTTTGGCGTAAACACCAAGTTAGGTGACAACTACTAAACTCGGACTTTGATTATGAGTGGATAATGGTTTGGCTTGAAATTCCGCATGGAAAATCGGGTGAAATTCGAGTAAATTTCTTGGCACTGTTGTAGGATTATATCTCTTATTTCTTGCTTAGTAAAACGTGCAATGGCTACTAAGTTTTCAGGAGAAATGAGGAAAACAATAACGGACCCACGCACACCCCAATTTGGTGGTGAGCTGATGAAGTTGCTACCCACTCATGCCCTGCTCATATAAGAATACAAAGTGGTCCTCCTGCTTTTTATCCTGTGCATGTCGTAAATGCCGACTAAAGGAAAAGGTTTGTCAGCCTCGTGGCCCACTGGCGCGACGACGACGACGCCTCAGCGTAAGTTCATCGAGGTTAAGCTACCCTAGGTGCGGTACCGTAGATAGGGGGCCGTTCGACCGTTGAAGCGGTAATGAAAAAAGTCTGTTTACTTGTATCCAGTTTTATGTAGCCTTGCAATATAAAAAAGGTCTTGGCATGGCACCTAGTTCACATGAGGGGGTGTTGGACTAATATTATGACGGTGGCAACTGGAAATGTCTGTTAAAAATACGATGTTCCATGGTTAACGGGCATGTGCTTAAGTGTCAGTGAAGTGAGGCATATGAGCCGGTTGACATGGAACTCGAGCGCATAAACTGCAATCCAAAAGCAGCCAGAGGTTGCCAGAGGTCAATTTTGGGTTGTCATATTGTTGAGTGGCGACGCGCGGCAAGCGCGCCGTGTCGTCGTCGGCTGGCAGCCAGCACGCATGCGCCCGACGGACGTGCGACGCGGACGACCTTGCCGCGTCCTCAGCCGGTCTTCAGTAGCCCCATCTCCCGCGAACGCGGCCGTCGCCACCGCCTCCGCCGCACCTGCCGCGACGTCGAAACAAACGTAAATAAATACGTGATAGAAGATAAGTGCCGGGCGCGAACGTAGAAGTACGAGGTGGACCGTTTGACGTACTTATCTGTGTCATTGTCGGTGCGTGCGTGTGATGTAACGAGTGTGGTTATCGTGGTGCGTACTTGAACGCACCGATTGCGGCGGAGGTGGTGGTTTGAAAATTGGCGGAAAAACCGAGGTTATTTTCCGATGTTTTGCATGTCGTATTCTACTTTTACAATAAATATAAAATACTTTACTTTACCCAAGAAATTGTATTGTTTACACGTATTGTTTTTTGCAGGTATAAACAAATAAATAGCTCTTTCAGTTTGTGAAAACAGCTTCGCGTATAGATTTAGTTTGTACAGTTTTGCGATTTGTGAAAAGTATGAGATTGGTAAGCCAGGAGTATTACTTACTGAATGCATAAACTGAAGAGTTTTCCGATGCAGCCACAGGTCATTGCACGGCCGCTGTTTGACCTCTACAAATGTCAGTTTTCAGTCGAGACAGCCGAGCGGCGGCGCAATACCTAGGCAGCTATGTTACTTCTGTGACCTAGGTTTATGTAGGTCAATCTTCACACCGGGTAACATTTCAATAGGTAGATACCTATGTGAATACTATGCTCTTCTTATTATTAATATGAACACGAATATACGTAAATGCGCATTTAGGTTGCATCATGGGTTGCATGGATGGAGACGGTAATTCTGATATCAATGTGATTAATAAAAATGTGTAGAAATAACGAAAGAAAAATAATCTAACGACTTTTTTATGATATGCTGATTAGCTTAATCGACACATAAGCATTGACTAAGGGGCCTTTCTTACCACCTTGCAATCAATACTAGTACTAAGTAATCAGCTCTTTAGTAATAAAGGCCCTTTAAATGTTTATAAGACCGGATTATGTGAATGGCGTAGAGACTTGTGCTGAGATTGAGATGCACTTGGCTGAGCCAAAGTATGTCTTTCGACTGTCAGTTTTGACATAAAATGTATTGGCCGAATGTCAAATTTGACAGTCGGAAGCCATAGATTGGCTAACGCCCGTTGCCACCACCTCCAGCGACAAAAATCCCAAAGTTACTTATCGGATTTCAGGTAACTGGCGGTGGTGAAAACAGGGGCAAGCCAAGTACGAGTGATGTCTATGAATCTTAGCATTACCCCGATTGCAGGAAGAGACTATGCCCCGGTTGCACGAAGAAACGGCTGAGTTAATCAATGTTCAAACACGTCACTTTTAGTGAACCGCGTAGAGTTCCTTCCATACTGTCCACACAAAGTGACGTGTTTGATCGTACGTTGACGTTGATTTTGAATTTTTGTCCTTTCGTGCACTCGGCCCTAATAGGGCCGAGTTTTTTTTATTTTTTATTATGTGACTGGACATGGATGGCTAATACCACAAGTTCTGTCATGGTATTAGCCCAACACACCACATGGGAACTAGGTGCCATGCCAGGACCTTCCTTATATTGCACGGCTACATTGAACTAGATGGAAAACACGGACAATTTTCATTGCCGCTTCGACCATCGTTCATCCAATGCGATGGTACCAACCCGGGCGGGATAAACCCTACCACCTAGTAAGTAAGGAAGGGGACCTACAGCTTAACGTGGAATCCGAACCACGGCCAGCCTCTCTCAACGGTCGAATGGTCACCCATCCAAGACCAGACCGGACCCAGCGTTGCTTAACTTCGGAGAGCGATCGCCGAAGTGTCGCGCCACTGGGCCACCGAGTGCACGAAAGCACAAACAATCAAAATCAACGTCAACGTATGATTAAACACGTCATTTTGTATGGACAGTATGGAAGGAACTCCGTGCGGTCCACTAAAAGTGATGTATTTGAACATTGATTAACTCAACCGTTTCTTCATGCAACCGTGGCTAAGTGCCGAGTGCACGAAAGGACAAAAAATCAAAATCAACGTCAACGTACGATTAAACACGTCACTTTTTATGGAAAGTACGGAAGGAACTCCATGCGGTTCACTAAAAGTGATTTGTTTGAACACTGATTAACTCAGTTGGCTCTTCGTGCAATCGGGGCTAAGCCCCGATTAAGAGTCGCTTGGTCGGCCCTATCGCTACGCGAGCGCATGAGTCTCATACCTCTCGCTCCGCTCAGGACCTCCTGCGCGAGCTTTCGTCTCCGCACTTCTAAAAACACTCTAGGGATGACGCACACCAACATGTAATGTCGGGGCGGCTAAGTCGGTTTGGAGCAATACGAGTACAGCAATTGTTAATTTTACCCTAAATTATGGGAAATTAAGTGTTGGCAACATTTTACCTGCAATATGAATTTGTCAACATGACCTGTTCGCGTCGGAATACAGAACGAACGTTAATATTGCTGACGGGTTTTCATATTTTCAAAAAAATATTTTGGATAGAAAATTTCGTTTTCGCGCCCATGTTCCTTGACCAAAAATGCTTCTAAAAATCCACTCGACCATCCCTGATATCCAGTTAGAAGCTAAGAATTGCGCAGTCTTGTAAATTTCACCCTTCAAATGTATGGAGAAATTGAAGAGCGCGCGCAGTGGGCGTTAAGCGAACTAACATTTGCGAGTCCGAGTTTGATTTGACAGCTTACTCAACGTTGGCCTAAATCAGTGGCGTAATATGGGAGGGGAGGAGGGCGGAGGTTGCGGTCCGCACCGGGCGGCACTTTGACGGGGGCGGCATTTCACAGGTGGCGGAAAAAAATGCGGATAAAAAGGCAAATTTTATGATCAATCACAAAAATAAGAGGGCGGCAAATTTGGGAACCGCACCAGGTGCTAGTGACCTATGCTCATCGATATAATCTAAAACTATAGATGCACCATCAGCTTTTCCCCGCGTACCACGTAATATGCACCCTATCCGCTCGTTGATGCCCTACTGCATGTCAGTCTGTGGTCGACTTGACATCCGAGCGTACGTGCCATCAACGGGCTTTGCAATGCGAACAAAATGCCGAAATACGGGGTCAAAAGGTATAAAAATCGGAGTGAAAGGAATACAAAGATCCGTATAATAACTTATCATAGGCAAACATACTTAGATACACTAGATAGAAATCAAGAAAACATTTCGTCCGAAATAATAATGCGGTAGCGACCGCGGGCTCCGTCAAGTTCCGCTCACGCCCTGACGAAAAATCGTATTTTTCTAATGCAGTCGTTTAGTACTAATTCTCTACAGATTTGTGCAACTCATTGCTTATTTTGTACGGTTAAGATTGAGTAAATACAGACCAAGCAACGAGGGTTTCTAACTTGACGCTAAGACCGCCAACATTTTTATTTTACCTACTTTTAATATCCAATCGCTTAGGATTCATTTTGTACTGATTAGTACACCGAATGAATTATTTAGTACGGCTTTGACTTCGAAATAATAGACATATGAATGGGGGTTTCTATCTTGACGTTTTTCCATTTTGACATTTATAATTTTTGAAAATGATATTAAAAAAGGCCATGTTTTGAACCGTTCAGTACATCAAAAAGAACCGGCCAAGTGCGAGTCGGACTCACACACGAAGGGTTCCATACCGTCGTACAAGATTTAACACAAAAAAACACGTTTTTTGTATAGGACCCCCCTTTAAATTTTTAATATTTTACCTATTTGTTGTTATAGCGGTGTAAATAAATACACACTCCGTGAAAATTTCAGCAGCCTACCTATTACTGGTCATGAGATACAGCCCTGTGACAGACGGACGGACGGACGGACGGACGGACGGACGGACGGGCAGCGGAGGGTTAGTAATAGGGTTCCGTTTTCACCCTTTGGGTACGGAACCTTAAAAAGAACGTTTACTACGCGTTCGTATCTATAACTACCGGACGTTTATTATTGCCCATTGATAGACCAGTTTGCTAAGGTAAATTAGTGGCGTCTAGTAAATACCTAGCTCTACTCACAATACAAAAATGTATTACGACGAACATATGTATATATGTTCTCAATTATACAGCAGATAAATATTGTTTGACATCGTTAGTTGTGCCAGAAAAAAATAATAATAAAAAAATAAGATTTTTCGTTAGGGGGTTTCTAACTTGACGGAGCCGCGACCGCGGTGACTGCAACCGCCATGCTTGTAACCTTGCATACGTGTGAGCGACTTCTTCGAACTCTTTGTACGTGTGAGTGCCGGGTTAATGCGCGACTGAAAGATCCGAAAACGTTATCATTAGGAAGGAGCAAGATGGCGAATGTGCCTCATTTGTTTGAGTGCGAGCTTGCGAGTATGAGCGAGCGAGAAAGCGCGTGTTTAGCGAGAGAGAAGGAGACGCCCATTGTTAGGGACTTGCTTCCGTGGTGAATGATACCAGGAAGCAAAATAAAGTAATTTGTTGTTTTCCGGGATCGTTTCTTCGTAAAAAGTCCCGGGTTTGTTATCTTTTATTTATTGAATTTGATCTAACACTACTTTACTAAAGTAATTATAACGAATTTCACGTATTTAAGCAACCGTGTTGATAATATAGAAAACCAAATTGTATTCAATAAGCGGGCAAATTAAAATAGAATAAACAGCAACACTGAAGCATTTCGTAACGGTGGCACGGGCGTTTGTATGGACAAGTACTCTGATTGTCGGTCTATTGATTTTGGTATGTCGATGCCTATGCTACGCGTTTTCATACAAATCGGTAGTCCGAGTTTGACTTTGACAGCTTGAATAAGTCATACCACAGAATATCTAGTAAAAACTTGTATGGACTTTGACTTATTTACGGAAAACGCCAGTCGATCGGTTTGCCGTAAACGCCAATTTAGGTGAGAACTCAGACTGACCACTTTGCCGTAAACGCCAATTTAGGTGAGAACTCAGACTGACCACTCTGAGTGGTCAGTCTGAGTTCTCACCTAAATTGGCGTTTACGGCAAACCGATCGACTGGCGTTTTCTCCAAACTCCATACAAGTTTTAACTAGATATTCTGTGGTTTTACTTCTTCAGAGTGGGCAGTCTGAGTTCTCACCTAAATTGGCGTTTACGGCAAACCGATCGACTGGCGTTTTCTCCAAACTCCATACAAGTTTTTACTAGATATTCTGTGGTTTTACTTCTTCAAGCTGTCAAAGTCAAACGCGGTCTTCCGATTTGTATGAAAACGCGGAGTGGACGTAAACGGCAACGTCGACGTATTTACGGCAACGTTGAGTAAGCTGTGAAATCAAGCTCGGACTCGCAAATGTTAGTTCGCTTAACGCCCGCTCTTCAATTTCTCCATTCATTTGAAAACGCCCGTCGATCGGTTTGCCGTAACGCCAATTTAGGTTACAACTTAGACTACCGGCTCCGATTGCAGTAGAAAGGAGAACAGAAAATGCAAGATTCAACTAGTATTGACGTCCTACGGTGTCGTTTCGGGACATTGAACTTCGTAGCTATTAATACCTAGTTGTTCAGATACAAGGAGAAACTCCTCTACACTTTTGTTAATAGAGACTACAGTCCCCTACCCATTCACTGCCGCCTGTCTCCGTCCCTAGTGCACATCTCCAATTGGTATATTATGGTAACTTGTATTGAGCTACAAGTGGATGATTGGCTCAAGACAATTTTCAGTTCGTACAAATTGACGATACTATAACTAAAATTTGGGGCGAAAAGGAGGTAGTTTTGAACTAATTACGATTTGCTGAAACCACGCAGAAGTAAACATTACCTGTAAAGTATGCAGTGAACCCTTAGTGCAAAATTTACCTACATTATCTCTCACGATCACAGTTATTTCTGTGATCTGTGTTATCTTAACCTAGCTTCGGTACTCGGGTTCGCTCGGAAAGATCTCTATCTATTGAGGTATTACCGCCAAAGTACAACTTGGGGTTCTTAAAATATTGTGTGAAAAATCATCCGGTATTCGGTCGGGTTGATTTTCGTAGCTCCAACAGTTCGAAAGTCATATGTCGATCTGCACATAAAAAAAATATTTTTTAGTCGAAGGGTCAACATAAAATATATTTATTGAACCCAGTCGACGTATGACTTCCATTCAAATGTTATGAGCGAATGAAATATTGTTTGTCAATGTATAAATTCTATGTAAATTTTGAATATGGAATGTTTTCTTCAGAGCAAATATTTTTATTAGTGTAGTAGTTGAAAAGTCTACGATAAATTAAGTATTATGTGGAGCGGTTTTTTGGCGTATCAATTTTTTTCGAAAGTAAACTACTAGGTATGTAAAAATAGAAAAGTAAAATATGTGTTATAAGTATCAGTATTAAATGGTTTGAATGTAAAAAATAAACCATTTAGCAAATATTGTACATAGATGGCTGGGTCTCTTTAATAGAGTATCTATTTTTTTTTACAACACTAGAACCAAATAATATGTTGATGTAAGTTAGCTGATATACGTTGTAATACCGTAAAGCAATTTGGTAAAACCCTCTAACTTAACCTCTACTTACGTAAGTATACAATGTTATGTAACTGGGCATGTACGGCTAATACCACAGCAACTGTCATAACACACACCATGTGAACTGGGCGCTTTGCAAAAAGCCATAAATTGAACGACTACATTGAATTGGATACAAAACAATTTCATTTTTATTACATTTTTTCATTTTCATTACAGTTTCGACTAACGTTAGTTCAATGCGATGGTACTTGTTTACCCGGACGGGATTACCCTAACATCGAGTAAGTAAGGAACAGTTGTATCCGAACTATGGACGTAGTCACTTCTTACGAAATGCACGGGAAGAAATGCAGTGACTTGTATTCTTACTGAGTGCCGGAACTCCCACAGTACAAAATAATATTATATTTCAGCATTCAATATTGTATTCTTCTGCGGACGCTTCCAGCACTTATGTCTATACCGTGGACTCACTAGCAACACTGTCATATTTGTGGCCGTCTCGTGTATTGTGCGAAAAGAACCAGGATTTGAAAGCGCAGCAGCGATAAATTGCTCTATTTGTAACGTTAAACGCTGCCACGTCGTCGATGACAGTGGCTCTGTGGAGTCAATAATCGTCTGGTTTTCCGCTTTTTCCCGTTGGCAAAACCGAATAAAATTTCCCTTGTGAGTTTTTACCCCTTTTCGACACGTATTTAATAAAAATCACAAGAAAACAAGTTTGACATTTGACAGGTGGCTGAGTTAGGGTTGCCAGTAAAAAATCAAAATATTAGTTCCCTTTAACGCCACAACCAATGAACTAAATATAATATAAGTCAATAGCCACAACGTACCCTTTCCGCACAGAGTCTGCTATACATACGCCGATGTCACAAGAAGGACCACCCCGATTTATCATTATCGCGAAGAGACCGGTCAATCGGCTCTGCATGGCGCCGCCGCGCCGCCGCCAGAGGCACAATTGTTATTGCAGGGTTTGTCTATAAATCACTTGGACTTGATTACGTTAGGATAAGGCTCCGCATGCAGTACTTCGGTAAAGGACTAACCTACGGATCAACCGACACACTTTCTCAGGGTGGAGTGCACCATTTCTGGTTAGTGATAATACTAAAATTAAACTATATCCATCCTTAGATTTCGCCTAAAGAAGAAAGAGGATAGATGTAAAATAACCATAACTATAATACTAACCAAAGATGGTGCATTCCACATTTCGTTGGGGACATCGAAAAAAAAATCTTTTTTTTTTAATTCAATGGTTAATGGTTAACCATTAGATTATATCGTTTTTAAAATAAGAAATATCTAACCGAAATCGTAAACCGGATGATAAAAAGCTAGTCTCCTATAGCTATAGTTAGTTGTAGTCCGGATTATAGCAGGGAGGCAATAAATTACAATCAGGTCCGGTGAGCGAGCGGGCGCGGGCGCGGCGCGGGCGCGGCGCGGCGGCGGGCGCGGAGGGCGGCGATAGCGGTGCGGGACCGGAGAGTGCGGTCCAGGAACACAGGGCCGCACTCGGCGGATTGTACAAATAAAAGTTGGTCAAGTGCGAGTCGGACTGTTGGTCGAAGGTTCCGTGTCATATATCAAACATTGCCACATACCATCGTAGCTTACTAAATGGCCCGTAAGCTATGCTTGATAGACAAATGTAGTTTACTAATAATTTGAATACACCTTCATCAGAGGTGCTAAACACTGTTTATCCCTAAATGTTAATAATAATATTTAAAAAACCACTGCGTCAATATACCTGATCATTGTTATAATATCAGACAAGGAATGTATGTGTCAACGTTAAAAAAAAATTAAAGCCGAGCCATACATAAATATCTAAACGCCGTTTGATGATAGGGCACCATACGGTACGATCACAGGAGTTACATCTTTTCATACATGCTCTACGATTACGGGTGCCACTTAACTGACCTTTACGAAGTATACATTTACTTACGACACTCGGACATTCTCCTGGGCACGACACTTCCTCGAACATTCGCTCTGTAAAGTTTTGTCATTCTTTCGTATCTTCTCCTTTCCTGTTTTCTTTCCAAATGTCCAAAACATATATTCCCCTCTAGATTCTTGTGATGACATAATTTTTCAATGTTGAAGAAATCTCAAAGCTTATTTTAAGCTTTTAGGTGAGCTCGCTTAGACGCCACCTGTCGTGTTAATTGAGCAGTTTTCTTCCCCATTGACACTGCTTTCTTACCCGCTGAGTCGAGCCAAATGACAGAAAAAAAAACCTATTTTCTTTGACCCATAGATAAAAAAAAAAACGAATTATACATTTCTTGAAGACATCAAGTAAATTGGAAGAGTGATTAGTAAACTACGTTTATTAGGGGAGCGTATTGTTCTGATGCTTAGAAACCTCTTAATGCTGCAATTATTATTTCATTCACTAAAAAAATAACATAGGTACAGTTCCTAAATAAAACAATATTTTTATATTATAATATTTATGTATTTTTTTTGCCTCTAATTACTTTTTTATTCATCTTATTATGCTCAAACAAATTAAAACATTTCACACATTTTTTTATCTTAGATGGTCATGATACTATTACAACATATTACACACAAATTACAACAAACTATTGTATGATATTGCAAAGGCGTATGCAAAGACAAGAACAGTCCTGCCGAGAATCCTGCCTGCTGGCTGCAAGTGCGTGGGCGCACTCGACTCTGTTCCCGACAACACGCCACAGAATATATTATATTGCAACGGTTGACTGGTCCAAGCCTGTAATTGAATGGCTAATAAATATCACAAGGAAGGAACCAGTTAGTTACACGCGGCTCCCCATCGCTCCAATACTTGTTTATAGTTGATACTTTCCATTTATTATGTTTAATATTTACCATCGTAATCAATCGCTATTTAATTTTTTTCATCCCATAACTGATCATAAGACCACCATCTTCTCTGCGCGCAGGCCCTGTTCTCCAAGCTACTCACATACGGCCTTATTTTTTGTGGAACCCGACATGTATGGCTAATACCGCACAATTACCGTCATGATATTAGCCTAATACACCCGTCTCCCGAAAAAAATAGGTATTGCACCTAGGACCTACTCTTTACAAACACGGATACACTGAACTGGATGGAAAACACGGACAATTGTTCATTGCTGCTTCGACCATAGTTTCATCAAATGCGGTGGTACCAACTAGGGCGGGCTTAACCCTACCACTTAGAAGGGAAAGGTAAACTTCTTTTTTCAATGAGTTCCGAACCATGGAACAGCTTGCATTCGTAAATAATATACCCTTATCCAACTCAGAAAGAGAACGAAAGTGGTGCATGACCGAGGCGAGGGTTTGAACCCATAACCTCTCCATGAAAGGCAAGTCCTCTAGCCCTTACACCACGAGCTGTACAACATAGTCGTTATACAAATGGTCCCACTGCATTTCTTTCCGTGCAGGTAGTAATAAGTGACTAACTGATGTCCAATTGTCAGGTAAAATATTTTTTTTTTAAAATCAGTATTGTTTTTTAGAATTTCGGTAAAAGCCGAAATTTATTTTATGTACGGTCTGCAAACTAAGATGTCCACTTGTTTGCAGACAGTACTTATGTATTTTTGTATATTGTGAATTTTATTACTACGCGAACATAATTTTCACCATTTGACTGGGATTTGGCTATAGGCTTACTTTCATTTCAGGGTCTACGCTGAACCATGAAAATGAAAGACGTCGAGCACGTAGAATATTGGTAAGTAATGCCACCACACACAAACACACCCTCTTACACACAATCACGCTTACTGACACTCCCTCCCCCCCCCCCGCATATACACACTCACACATACACTCTTACCTATGTACACACACACACCCACGCCTATTACATAACATAGTGCTTCGCTACCGTCTGCTAACTAAGTCCAACGGAACCTACACCCTGTTGTGCAGAATCGTATTCTTTTTCAGGATGTAGGAACTATTAGTACCATCAATGGCACGTTTCAAAAAACCTGATTTATTCTTGATTATATAACTGTACCACCTACTTTATTTATGAAACGAAATAAATAATTTTGAATTTGAGTTATAAGCCTTATTTATCAAAAGCTGTCGATGCAGCATCGACGTAACGAAGGATATTATAAACACACATGCTAGTTTTCAAATAGATATTACGACTTGTTTTGTTACCTTATTTTATACAGCCGCATGCATACAGCACTGTTTCTACGACCAAATGATTACTTAATTTAACAATAAGTGGTTGTGGTTAACTATAAATATGATTTAACTTGAACTGCTTTTTAAGCATACCATTGAATAAAATAATTCGGCAACAGGGATGTTTCAGTCGAGAAAAGAGCTTTGACAGGAGCGACAAAACGATTTTCTCGACGGAAAACTTGAATAATTGAAATACCGTGCTCCGGTGTCCACTCGTCAAGAAAACTGCTTTCACAACCGCTATAAATGCGGTTTTCTCGACTGAAATATTCCTGATTCCTGAGCGCGAGTTTCCAAGAATTGACATTCTGAATTAAGAATATGTATTGTTTGTTTAGGATTGGAAAAAAATGCCAGATTTTTTTTTCTTCTTCGCGCCGTTTATTGGAACCTAAGGATTTGATTTCAATATAATTTAACTTACAAGATTACCCCTTCACTTCTTCGAAATATGTGCGAATTTGTACCCAGTACGTTCCGTATGAAAACCGCATGCGGTCTTAGGTCGGGCGTCGATTAGGTGGGTCCTCCTGCGAAGGTTTTTATTATGGAAATGCGTCAATCACCGCCGCGCCGTCGCCAGTGGACGCACTTCCATATAAACATAGACAGGCGGATTATTGCGGCCCGCCCCGTTCTGGCTAATGGACGCGCTTTATGACACACAGCTGCGGATTTTTCCGTCTCCTGGGCAGAGTTTATGAAACTCCAAAGGGACTCTTATAGGTACAGAGATCGACGATAGCCGTGACTGCTAGGTGTTTTTATTCCGAACTTGCTTAAAAATGTGATGCGTCACTTCTCAATGAAATTCACATCAGGCCACGCTTCTGAATACATAGTTAGTTGATGTTGGATGATGTCCAGAAAGTGACGGCGTAACAATTTGTTGCAGCTGCTTTCAACTTTCTTTTAAGAAAACCCCTCGTGTTTTCGCATGTTAGTCGCTCACATCCCGCCATTAGGCGGTTTCACAACTACCATCGCAATGAGACGACCCGGTCAAATGTCTGCTGAATTTTATCGAGTAAATTTTACATGTTTGTGCTGATTCTAAATATAAGTTTTCATTGCATTTTTTGTTGCTTATGAGCCGAAGCCAGACCTAACTGATAGTCAAATATTTGGACGCGCCAGATCCGGTCGGAATTTTTTAATGTTACAGGGGACATGTAGGTATGATCACTACTAATGTCGTGATATTGGCCCATCACACCTCATATCAGGAAGCAACTACCTAGGTGTCAGGTCCGATGTCAAGGACTTACCCTTGGGGGAAAACTCCTAAAATGACGATAATGCTCGTTTTAAAAGCGATCCGAATAAACGGGTGTCATATACTTTTTGAAATCTGAATTTTAGATTAAATAATAATTAAATATAATTAATAAAGAAAATTAAACAATAAATATATATTTTTTTGATGTTTGGGTGAATTAAGGTCCAAATGGAAAGTTATAATCGCTTTTGACGTATCTGTAGGATATTAGATAATTGATAGAACACATCCACACTACCCATACTATAATATTATAAATACGAAAGTCACTCTTTTTGTATGTTACATGTTGGCATACAGCTGAACCAATTTTGATTAAATTTAGTATAGAGAGTCTTGACCTAGGGAAAGGACATATGTAAGCTACCCGTTGTGGCGAAAATTAAACAAATAGGGGTGAAAAGATGAGTAAAAGTTTGTATAGGGAACTCATATAAGCTAAAATGTCAGGTTTCGCGCCAAACGACATTGATTTGAGCGGACTCGGGTACCTCAGTTATTTGTTTATAAACCTTCGCCTGTGTCCTACTACAAAACACTTTTTTATTATTTTATTAAGCTATTGCATAGCTTCTATCGAGGGCCTTGAGCGCGGGGACCGAATCCAGAAATTCCGGAACGAAAAAAACCTCACGCTCCCCAATCCGACGGGCGATGCCGGTAGTGCCATAATATTATATTATCTATGTGTAGTGCTACTTCACAGCAGGGGGAGCGGGGCCGGGGGCGGCGGCGGGCGGTCCGACGGGGGCGGGTACAGCTTGGTATTTCCCGCAACTTTAGGACTACTTGGCACAAACCTTGAGAACCAATTACTAATTTAGATGCGGATTGTATCTACGTCTAGCCTGATTCTACTCAAAACTTATAGGCTACATAATATAACGCTTCATTACCTGAAGGGTTAGTAGAGAGTGTTAAATTCTTATAACTTGCGAACCACTAACCCGATTTATGTGCGTATTTTATCAATGTATAGGATCTCTGGGAGCAGTCAGGTTCGAGATGGGTTACTGTTTTCGATGTTGAGGCTAGTGTTTTCTTATCGGTCACCACGCTCAAAAAGTGTAACTTGAATTAATATCAAAGAAAAAGAAATACTGCATTAATAAAATAAATAAATAATTACAATTGCATAAGTTGATACAAAATGCTATGGATTAGCTTTACCGCGGCAGTCCCCGAGTGCCACACGTCTTTTTTTATTTATTTTAAACATTAAACATTATACATTTTTAAAACAGTGGTATATGTCGAGTGAAGGAGTGACTGTGCTGTTAGCTTTCGTGTCCATTTATAGCTCCTAGACAAGGCTTCTGCCCGTATTCCAGGAAATATATTTGCGTTCAGTGAACATGGTTGATGACTTCGACAGTCAGCTGTTATATCTACCCGTGAAATGAGGAAACAATTACCGTTATAATACTAGGCCGATAAGTACACATTATTCCCGAAGGAATTAGGTGCCATGCTCCATGGTGCCATGTCAGGATCTTCCGTTTTATGAACACGGATTCATTGAACTGGATGGAAAATACGGACGATTTTTCATTTCCGTTTCGACCACCTGGTAGTGGAAGGGGACCTATAGTTTTACATGGATTCAGAGCCTTTGAGCAGCGCTCGTGCCAAAATGCAAAGAATGAAAGTAATTTTATTTTAATCATTCCTTGAAATAATAGGTCGGGGAAAAAGTCTTTTCGCATTATAGTATGTATGAACTTGTAATAAAATCTCTTTGGCTATACTATTTGAATCTGGCTGGTTTTGGTATCATTGAAAGTTTAAATTTTAAAGAACATAATTCCAAAAACTTAAATCAGGAAAATGTGTGATTCTCATTTGTTTTTCGTACTGTCAAAATGAGTGAATCTAATGAAGAAATTCGATACATTTTAAAATTTTACTACAAAAAAGGTAAAAATGCAACGCAAGCCGCGAAAAAAATTTGCGATGTTTATGGACCTAGTGCAGTGTCTGTGAGAGTAGCACAAATTTGGTTTAAGCGTTTTCAATCCGGAAATTTTGATGTCAAAGATGCACGTCGCTCTGGTCGCCCTATTACGGATAAAATGGATGCCATTTTTGAAAAAGTGGAGCAAGATCGGCATATCAGTAGTTACGACGTAGCTGAAGAACTAGGAATTGACCACAAAATAGTTTTGGCGCATTTGAAAAAAACTGGGTACACAAAAAAGCTCGATATTTGGGTACCTCACGAGCTCACTGAAAGAAACCTAATGAACCGTGTACTCATTTGTGATTCTTTATTACGACGTAATGAAACCGAACCATTTTTTAAAGAAGCTGATAACTGGTGATGAAAAGTGGATCACGTAAGACAAGAACGTGCGAAAAAGGTCGTGGTCAAAGGCCGGTCAAGCTTCACAGACTGTGGCGAAACCCGGGTTAACTCGCAACAAGGTTTTGGAAGGGCATTATTCATTATGAGCTGTTACCACCAGGCAGGACCATCGATTCTGAACTCTACTGCGAACAACTGATGAGATTAAAGCAAGAAGTTGAGAGAAAGCGGCCGGAATTAATCAACAGACGGGGTGTGGTTTTTCATCATGATAACGCTAGACCTCACACATCTTTAGCCACTCAGCAAAAACTAAGAGAGTTTGGCTGGGAGGTGTTAATGCATCCGCCGTATAGTCCTGACCTTGCACCTTCAGATTTCCACCTGTTTAGGTCTCTTCAGAATTCTTTGATGTGATCTCGTGATGTTAACCTGAATTGATTTGATCTCGTGATGTTAACCTGACACTGCGTCAGGTTAACATCACGAGAGGACTGCCAAAACCACTTGTCGCGGTATATTGATCAGAAGTCCCAATATTTCTATAGCAATGGGATCATGTCCCTACCTACAAGATGGCAAAAAGTTATTATTATAAAATGGTACCTACATACTTTAGTTAAATGTAAATAAACCATATTAAAAAATGTTTTGAATTTTCTTAAAAAATGCGAAGAAACTTTTTTTCAGAATATGTCAGATGTGTCCAGTCATACAAATAATTATATGAATGAAATCCTTTTATTTTTTTAAAAAGCGTAGCCATCGATCTTATGTACTTCCAAACTATCTTAATTTGCCCTATGCCAGCATTTTCAGTCAAGAATGTAATGTAGAAGCTCCTATTCTTAGAGACATCATACGATATGAAAATAATTGAATACGATCTCGAATTGCGTGTAATGAATAGGCATCAATAAATCCAGCGAAGGAAACAATAAGTCATGTGCTCGCACTATCAAGGTTTCTCAAGTTTATCAAATTGTTTTACTTACTCTGCTCGATAGCGCGACTTTCTCGTCCTTTCGACACTCGATCAATGAGTACGTGTGCCACATTGTGACTGTGTTTGTACCTATCTTGATCGCTCGGTATGCAAACTAACTTTAAGCTAGGTAAATTACATATAACTCAAAGCTTATTATAGATGTCGCATGAGCGACCTCACCTTAAACAAGTCAAAACTGTCATTCCTGTCAAGTTTAATTCACGAGGATTTAGATGAAAGATGTACTTGATGCGGTTTAGAGGTAAAGAAGAGCTTGTGTTTGTTTTCAAATAAATTTAAAATTTCATTGACAAGCACAAAGTATGAAACGAAATATTATAAGTTATGTTTTTGTGATATTTTCTTTCCCAAGACTTCGTTTGATTAGCATAATTACGAACAATTGATTTTCGGAATAAAATGGAGAAAAATTAGTAATTTCAATTATACAGATTGATTAAATACAATTATATCTATTTTTATTCAAATCTTGTTTGATTTTGTAGAACAGCCTGAAGACAGCTTTGGCAGATATTTTAGGTGAGCTCACTTCGTCGCCTCCTGTCGTGATAAATAAGCAGTTTTCTTCCCTATTCCATTGTTTGAATTCGCACCGAGACTCGAGCCAATATTGAAGAAGTATCAATACTTCGACTTGTTTGAATCGGTAAAAAAACGATTGGATGTTGAAGTCAGAGGATTGTCTCGCAGGATGTGGACACAACGATCAATTGTGTAAACTCCTTATGTTCCACGTACAGGCATGGAGGGATTGCGTGGACTGTCTTGTGGTAGTTAGAAGAGATGTCACTGCTAGTTTGCGGTTAACCGACCCGCATCAGCGGCGCTTGGGTTGTATTGCCAGCCTCCGTTTATATGTCATATCTGCAGCGGCAGAAGAAGTTGCGGAGGGGGGGGGGGACAAATGGCCACCTCCCTTAAGGCGGCCCAACCCGGCGGCCCCAACTCATTCGCGGGCATGGTACAAAACCGTGCTGTTGCGCTCTGGGACCTTCTCTGTTTCAAAGAATAAGACAGTCTCCGTGATGAGGAAGATGCAACATGTCCACAAAAAAGACAATGTGCATAGTGTATGATTTGGTAAGATTTACGAAAATTTTAATTTCAAGACGACTTATAGCTAAAAGTAAACCACGACCGCTGTAGTCAAAAATCTAACAAAAACCAAATAGATCATAAATATTGATTAAATAAGCTATGTCTGATGACTAATCTTTTTACGATCTTCTTACTTTATCTTTGCGTAATCCACCTCCAAAGTTATTGTATAAAACGCGCGAAAAAATCGAACTTTCGGACCTTATAACTTAGAAACCAAACACAATTTTACAATGCCAATGGTCATCAGACATCTAGTTCGATCAAATAAAACTATTTTGAGCAAAATTTTGGATCTCTGACTAGAAATATGGGCGTGATCTTCTTTCCCCTTTTGTATGGGGAGATGAGCGGGTTGGGCCACCTTAAGGCTCCAACTGAGTCCAGCGTAAAATCGGCTATTGGTGTTCTGAAAAAATAGGGCGGGCCACGGCTAGTCAGGAATCATCCAATAGCTTTCATTCTCACGATGTCGCTAGCTCCGGCAAGATCATTTACGACGCGCTATAGTCGTTCGACGCGCCAGAGTGGTTTAAATATTTCAGAGGTGGCGAATTAATTCAGATCTGATAAATGTTGTATTACACTTAATGAGATTGGAATTTTATTCAAACCACGATCGGTTCGTGATTATGTACCGATTGTAGAGTTTTATTTATTAATACCACTTTTTATGTTTTATCAGTTTTTTAAATGTTAGGATGAATAAAACAATATTAAACAATATTATATGTATATCTGTACTTAATGGAAATACATATCATCATGAGGTCATTTTAAAAATTAATATAAAATGTTATGTATACTACATCTGGAAAAGCGGCCATGCCGCGTGCTGCTATTAATTTCAGAAAAACTGAATACAAAGATATCGCTGGAGCTAATATGATAAATATATTAAAAATAAGTTAGTTTTCCTTCCATTTACATACCAAATTCATATGCTATCGATTTTTTTTAAATAAAATATTGTTAAGACTAGTTTGTCTATTTACTTCTGGGGCACCCCATTATATAAAACATTGTAATGAATTTAACGCTGCGTGGTTAACAATTTGATGTTTGTTTAATGTACTTATTTTTTGGACGCATGGATAGACTAATAAGGGACTAACCGAACGAAAAATAATGTAACAAAACGAAAAAATTTGCATGTAAATATCTAAGAAACATCCTTTAATGAAAACACGTATTATAAAATGTGTTTGATGTGGCACTCAAATATCTCAGCGTGCTCTTCATTCCAAAACATATGGCAGCCCTGGAGAAACGGACATTAAGGCGCTGCTAAGTGAATTTCATCTTTCCGCGCAGAGTGCTAAGCTTAATTTGGCGTAAATATTCTTGAGGTATCATTAGTTTTATTGCTGCCGGCAAACAACTGCGAAAGGAGAAGACTTTGTGTGAAGGTGGCCATCTATTATGAAGTAATTATTAGTATTATCTTTGGTGGGAACGATGAAACCACCCGTCTCATGCAGGTGTTTACCACAATCTGTACCCAGCGCAAGTAACTCGGCCGTGATGCTAGTGCCAAAACAGGTTGCGGGTGGCGGCGGCTAGTCATATCCGCTATAGCCTCTTATATCATTTAATATACCTGACTTCAATATTTTTAAATTGGTTTAAGTATAATATAAAAGTCATTACTTTAACATATTATGTCAAGTAAAGCAACATATTTATGCTATTCTAATAATAGTATTCATAACTATAGCATGAAACTATGTTTGAAGCGGCAATGATTTTTTTTTCGTGTTTCCCATCCAGTTCAGCGTAGGCGTGAGGGAAGGTTCTGGGTTGGCACCTAATTCTTTCGAGAATGTGGTGTATTGGGCTAATATCATAACGGCAGATGTGTGTTATTAGCCATCCTAGTCAGGTTGCATAAAAAAAAACTGGGAGGAGCGAATGGGTAACGAAAGAATGACGAAACAAATTTACATAGCAGAAGAATCCATGATAAAATCCAAAACTGTAGGTTTTTATAAATATTCTAAACATTTTATACTAAATTTAAAACACATTGGAAAAATAAATGATTAAGAACAAAAACAATTTTTAGGATTCCGTACCCAAAGGGTGAAAACAGAACCCTATTACTAAGCCTCCGCTGTCCGTCCGTCCGTCAGTCCGTCAGTCTGTCACAGGGCTGTTTCTCATGAACCGTAACAGATAGGAAGCTGATATTTTCACAGATTATGTATTTATTTTGGCGCTATAACAACAAATAGGTAAACTTATAAAATAATCAAAATTAAAGGAGCCATACAAAAAACTGTTTTGGTTTTGCGGTAAATCTTGTACGATGGTACGGAACCCTTCGTGTTCGAGTCCGACTCGCACTTGGCCGGTTTTTTTAGTTTGTTGGCGTTAAAATAAAAAAAACATTTAAACCTTTAAGAAATAGGTTAATAATTAAATTACTATTACTGCATACATTATTTCCAAACATCCAAATGTTTCCTTTTGACCACTTTATTGACTTAAAATGTGACTTTTATAAAATCCCCTTTTCCTATTAGGTGGTCCATCCCGGTCGATACCATAGCATTGGATGAAAAGATGGAAATCATTTCTACCCATAGATACCTCCGGGGAATTGGCAGAATAAATCATTGGGTAAAATTAAAAACAAAATCTACTTAAATTTTATTTAGGTCATTAAAAATGAATCCGAGTCTTTTTATCTTGAGGCGGACCGGACTAGCATTTCCTAAATATTTCCGTTTGTTGCTCATTGTTGATGTTGAACGCTGAAAAAAAATGTCAGTCGTGACTGCCGCCTCTATCACAGAATGCCTCTACTGTGCTCTATATTTGATTCATACAAAAAATATGCAACAAAGATAACTTGATTCTTACTTACTAAATAAGAAGAATACAGGTAAATCAAGGTATTCCCAAAACGATAAGTTCGTAAGATGTGTATTTTTAGAGTTATTTGAACAAATATCACCGCAAAAACTGAGAGAATAACTAGCACAGAAACCACGTGCGTAGAGCCCAACGTCAGGGGCGGTACTAGTCGGCAGAGACCAGAAAACAAACGATAAAGGCGACCTCTGTACACACTGTATTTGCGTTAGGGTCCATTATTGAATGCGCGTCAGAATCGATTTTGCAGCTTGATGGCGAGCGCGAGGAAGCAAAATATTGTTTTCGATTTATAAAATCTATTTTTTCGCGATTTCATAATTTTTTTACGGTTATTCACTAGATAAATATGCAATCTTGTACTTTAAAAAAGAAAATTGTATAAATCATGAATAATTTCCAAGCGCTGGAACAAAAACCTAGTAAATGGGCGTCTGCAAACTTATTTTTTTTTAAGAGTATAAGCATCGCATTAAGCCCGTTTTACGGTCATACACTAGATAATAGTCCAAACTTTGATATTTAATTTTTTTTACTGGTATTTATTCTTAACCGGCTCTGAAATAACCATTGAAATAACACCAAAATATCGTAACGTTAGCGTCAATGGGCCTCTTAAGGCTCCATAAGACGCCAACCTCCAATATTTTAACCCTAACGCAAACTCACTGCTTCCGGAGGTCGCCATTATTGTTTGTTTGCTGAACGCTGGACTCAGTTGGAGCCTTAAATCAAACGGGGGGCGCATAGAAAACTCTATGGAAACTGGCCGCATGAACTTTTTTTTGGTTGGAGGAAAATTTCCGACCATTCTACTCAAACTGACAGTTTTGTTTTAGTGTTCATACATACTAGTGCTTATTATATGTTTTGTGAAGAACACCCTTTTTTGCGGCTAAATGCGGCTGCATGAGCTTTTTTATGTACCCAAATCTGCTAAGAAATATTCAACGACCATAAACCTTTTTTCTTTGCTCATTGGAAAATGTTCCCTGTTATTGAAAAATCAATGTTGTTATAATTTAGCCCTTCCCTTAGATGAAAAAGGCCCTGCCCCCCTTATGGAGTACTTCCGCAGGCGCTGTATATCTGAGCACTATATTAAACCTTATATAGAAACAGAGAAATATGTAACATGATAAGTTATAAGCACAGTTCTTACTGCATAAAGTAGGATCGCTCTTTCTCTGGAGTTGGGCTGGAAACCTCCCGGGCTTCTGATTCGAATTCTGCCACCAAGTCAAAAATAAAAGATAGAATCAAATTGTATTTTCATTAACACATTGGTCATAACAAAATCAGGTTAGGTTACCAAAGGTAAAAATTCTAAAATCTAAAAAAAAGTAATTTATTTACCATTAACTTGAACAATTAATAAAAAGGCTGGTAAAACCAGAGGAATTTACTGTACACAACTAAGTTATTTAAGCATACCCACTGTGTCTCTTCACGTATTTCATCCAACATTGTACGCATATTTAAGGTGGCCCAACCCGCTGGGACCAACTCATTCGCAGGCACGGTACAAAACGGGACTGTTGCGCTCTGGGACCTTCTATGTTTCAAAGAAAAAGACAGGCTCCGTGATGACGAAGATGCAACATGTCCACAAAAAATACAATGTGCATAGTGTATGATTTGGTAAGATTTACGAAAATTTTAATTATAAAACGACTTATAGCTAAAAGTAAACCACGACCGCTGTAGTCAAAAATCTAACAAAAACCAAATATATTGTAAATCTTGATTAAATAAGCTATATCTGATGACTAATCTTTTTAAGATGTTCTTACTTTATCATAGCGTAATCCACCTCCAAAATTATTGTATAAAACGCGCGAAAAATTCGAACTTTCGGACCTTATAACTTAGAAACCAAACACAATTTTACAATACCAATGGTCATCAGACATCTATAGGTTGGGGAAAAAGTTTCTTCGCATTTTTTAAGAAAATTCAAAACATTTTTTAATATGGTTTATTTACATTTAACTAAAGTATGTAGGTACCATTTTGTTCGATAACTTTTTGCCATCTTGTAGGTAGGGACATGATCCCATTGCTATAGAAATATTGGGACTTCTGATCAATATACCGCGACAAGTGGTTTTGGCAGTCCTCTCGTGATGTTAACCTGACACTGCCTAAAGAATTCTGAAGAGACCTAAACAGGTGGAAATCTGAAGGTGCAAGGTCAGGACTATACGGCGGATGCATTAACACCTCCCAGCCAAACTCTCTTAGTTTTTGCTGAGTGGCTAAAGATGTGTGAGGTCTAGCGTTATCATGATGAAAAACCACACCCCTTCTGTTGATTAATTCCGGCCGCTTTCTCTCAACTTCTTGCTTTAATCTCATCAGTTGTTCGCAGTAGAGTTCAGAATCGATGGTCCTGCCTGGTGGTAACAGCTCATAATGAATATTGCCCTTCCAATCCCACCACACACACAGCATCACCTTGTTGCGAGTTAACCCGGGTTTCGCCACAGTCTGTGAAGCTTGACCGGCCTTTGACCACGACCTTTTTCGCACGTTCTTGTCGTACGTGATCCACTTTTCATCACCAGTTATCAGCTTCTTCAAAAATGGTTCGGTTTCATTACGTCGTAATAAAGAATCACAAATGAGTACACGGTTCATTAGGTTTCTTTCAGTGAGCTCGTGAGGTACCCAAATATCGAGCTTTTTTGTGTACCCAGTTTTTTTCAAATGCGCCAAAACTGTTTTGTGGTCAATTCCTAGTTCTTCAGCTACGTCGTAACTACTGATATGCCGATCTTGCTCCACTTTTTCAAAAATGGCATCCATTTTATCCGTAATAGGGCGACCAGAGCGACGTGCATCTTTGACATCAAAATTTCCGGATTGAAAACGCTTAAACCAAATTTGTGCTACTCTCACAGACACTGCACTAGGTCCATAAACATCGCAAATTTTTTTCGCTGCTTGCGTTGCATTTTTACCTTTTTTGTAGTAAAATTTTAAAATGTATCGAATTTCTTCATTAGATTCACTCATTTTGACAGTACGAAAAACAAATGAGAATCACACATTTTCCTAATTTGAATTTGGAATTATGTTCTTTAAAATTTAAACTTTCAATGATACCAAAACCAGCCAGATACAAATAGTATAGCCAAAGAGATTTTATTACAAGTTCATACATACTATAATGCGAAAAGACTTTTTCCCCGACCTATTAGTTCTATCAAATAAAGCTATTTTGAGCATAATTTTGGAACACTGACAAGAAATATGGGCGTGATCTTCTTTCTCCTTTTGTATGGGGAGTTGAGCGTGATGGGCCGCCTTAACAATAAATGTTTGCATAAGGTTTAAGGTTCTTAAGGTTTGTGCGTTGAACTTGGGTTAGTTTCAAATAAAGATTTCTCCTTATCTTCACTTATCATCCGTATAGTATAGGTATTCAAAGAAAGTCTGTATGTTTACTTTCAAATAAGTGAGGTACTTATTAGAATAGTGAGGTAATTGCAATGCTTACATACATACAATTATAATATGAACGTACTACAAATGTCTTATCTTAAAGGTCAGCTCATAAGAACTACTTGACATTAAAGCACACTTGGTGACTCCAAAAGATAGGGTGAATATGTAATTACATACTGCCAAAAATAAATAACAGATAAATGTGTTTACCTGCATTATCGCCTTTAATTTATGTTTGTTTACCTTACTTTAATCTGCAATTATAACAATTTAATCATTAAATCTGACTTATGGGCAAGATAATGCACATGGCCGAAGTAAGGAACGAATATGATATGAATCTTGAATTCCCTGTGTAGTAATGACACAATTAAAAGAACATGAGGGATCATGGGGGAATTGTAGAATCACTGCCCGTAGAGGTTTCCTGCTTGGAGTCCAGTCTTTTACTATATTTCTTCTCCTTCCCTTAGATCTTGCATTCAATGCAACGGTACAAGCCCGGGTGGGTTTAACTACCACATAGCAAGTAAGGAAGGAAACCTACCGTTTGAAATGGGTTTCTAAACACGGCGTGGTCCACATTGTCAACTCTTATTTCTTGAGATATACATTTTCTGAATAATTACTTCGTCAATGTAAAAGTATCCTCTCGGAGGCGGTCCACCTTCTTCCCAGCCCACCCTGCATCAGTGGCACCCGCTTTCCTAACTACCTGGGTTATTTTACATTCTTCAACGAATTCGATTTACATGATAATTAAACCCTTTTTATGCTCAAAATACAGCAAAATGGCATCCCAGTTCGTTGGTTGGTTGTATTGACCTCAGGAATAATTTTTCAAAACTGAGCCTTTAGTCCGACTAGTCATTTAATTGGGGCTTACACAGAACCGATCGCCTAGCGTTCTCAAATGAATGGGGAATTGAAGAGAGCGCACAGTGGGCGGTTTGCGAGTTTGAGCTTGATCGTCGCCGTAAATCCGTTGACGTTGCCGTTTCCGCCGACTCTGAGTTTTTGTTCAAATCGGTAGACCGAGTTTGACTTTAAAAGGTTGAACCACAGAAAAAGTATTTGTATGGTTTTGAAGTTTGTACGTAACTTCGACATTCCGTAAGCACGAATTTAGGTAAGAACTCGGACTGACGATACTGTTGTTACAACTGTTACAGCATGCTACAATCTGTATATCTCTGTGTTGTGTACGTGTTTCATCCACTTTACTCTTAAATGATTGTCACAGGTACTAGTTTTCTCGCCGTCACTATCAATGGGTAGTAGCAGCCACGCCATATATTAGAAAGCTGACCATGTCCGTATATGTTCATGAAATATGAAACTAGCAGATATTTATAGTTGGTATCTATTGCTTTTAAGTACCTGTACAAAAGTTAGTTTTCATTAAATGTTTGCTTCGGGGGTCTGCAATAGGAGCATAAAATAATTAAGAAATTATTTTTGTACCTCGACGAGGGCTTATTTTCAGACCAATTTTGCCCCGGGTTTGTATTTTAATATTATTTAATGGATCTAAGGTTTTTTGTGATTATAGTTTGTAAGTCGGAAAAACGTCGGACCTGTTTATCGTCGTACCAAACAATTTTGTTTAAAAAAAGTTTTTACTGATACGTATGTATGTCACTACAGATCCCTCGTAACATCAAACTTCCCCGATCTGTTTTCATAATTAAAGTTAAAATTTATAGACACAAATAAATAAATCGCGGATGATTACCTAGAATAGGGTTCAACTAACAACCCATCCGCGATTTGTTTGTTTGTATACATAAAAATATAAACGGAATTATAAAATATTCATACTATTTGTTTTAAACAGACACACATATTTTAAAAAGACAAACATAATTGTTCAATAATTTTTACATGCAGACATAACTTCACGCTGCATTCCCGGAGGCGTAGACAGAGGTGATAGAGCGTCATACGAACACAGCACACCTCTTTCGCTTCATATACAGATACACATATTTTCGTACATGATCTACAAATACGGGTGCTACGTACCTGGCCTTTACGAAATATTACATCGACTCGGTCGCGGTAGGATCTCCTAAGCCACCCGGGCACGACACATGCGCTCTGTATATTTGTTAAGTCATTATTTCGTAACCCAGACGTTCCATATGTCCAAACCATCTAACACTCCCTCTTCGATTCCCGACCAATTCAATGATTTTCGATCCAAAAATATCATATACATCACACGATCCTAACTCCATTCCTAACGCATTCAAAAGTATTTCGAGCGTCAATCTATTTATAAAATGCATTCAAACTGTGCGACATCGCATTGTTATTTAATTTCTCCCGCAAATAATCTCAACAGTACTTTTCCACGCGAAAATCGTTAACCTCTTTACGATAAGTAAGAGGCGAGGCGCAGTCGCCGCCGCATACTGCCGCGCGCTATCTGCACACGGACGAGTGTCGGCGGAGTATGTGCGAGATTATGTGGGTCGGTGGACACTCGGGCGTGGCGTGATCTACCCTGGCTGGATCCAGGCGCTGCTCCCGATATAGACACGGTGTCTTCACGGTTGACTCTTCTCGCTTGATCAAAGCAAGCTATCAGGAAAAAAATCTAGTTACGAATTATTTCTTGCACCTATGCATAACATAAGCGGTCAGTAATGGCTATTACTTCTAACGAAGAATTTAGCTAAAATCTACTGTACATATCTATATATACATCTTATTTTGTACGGTAGATTTGAGTTAAGCTTATTGAAAGCAACTTTTTCGGTTTGTACGCGCAAACAAATGGTGGACGTTCATAGAGATGTGAATTTAATTACTAAGAAAGTATCTCATTACATTGATTATAAGGCCATTTTACATTATCAACGATTTTTTTAATAACAAGAGTTTTTATTTATAAATAAAGAAAGTAAGAATGAATAAATCATTATGAATATGGCGCTATATAGAATTTGATAAAATTATGATTTTTAAATGTTTCAGTCTTAGAATCTAAGGTTTCAGTTTAGTTTTAGTGCTTTCATTTGTATTTGATGACATTTTGATTTTGTTTAGTGATTTTATGACATTTTGATTTTGAATTTTAATTCTACGGAGATGAAATGCAAGCGCAATTTGCAGTGAAAATATAAAATCTAAATTGACAACTAGAAATCATCATGGATGTGAAGAATGTAACTACTTCACGGTCTCTGCCCCCTGAACACCTAGAGAGACTTCAGAACCACCCCTAGGGATCGCTAGGGATGGCTTCCGCACCCTAAGTTTTAGCTCGGCTCGTAGCTCGCCTCGTTTTGAGCGGCTCGTAGCCTAGTGGCGCGGGGACTGGACTAGCGTACCAGAGGCCTGGGTTCAATTCCGACTTGCACCCACTGTCTTTCTCTTTCCGAGTTTGATACGTGCATTTCGTCACGAATGCGAGCTGCTCCATGGTTCGGAACCCATGTAAAACTGTAGGTCCCTTCCCCTACTAGGTGGTAGGGTTTAAGCCCGCCCGGGTTGGTACCATCGCATTCGATGAAAAGATGGTCGAAGCGGCAATGAAAAATTGTCCGTGTTTTCCATCCAGTTCAATGTAGCCGTGCTCATAAAGGGAAGGTCCTGGCATGGCACCTAATTCCTTCGGGAATGTGGTGTATTGGGCTAATACCATAACGGTAGTTGTGTGGTATTAGCCATCCATGCCAAGTCGCATAAAAAAAAAAGCTCCATGGATTTCTTAAAATATTTACGCCAACTCACTTTTAAAGAAAATAAAAGATAAGAGAAAATGAAAAGAGCAGATAACAAATTTCTCTCAGTGTCGTAAAAAATACTCAAATCTGAACTGCCACCCCATACTTTGGCACTTCGCTTCATGAGAAGTGCTCACATGAGAAACTATCAAACTCCATACAGAAAAAAAATATGCCTACTTTCCTCACGCCTGTTTAAGTACTTTTTGACAGCTCGCTAGCGACTCACTGACGGAAGTGAGATTCAAGAGGGAACTATCGTCCATGTAGTGAAAGAGCACAGCAAACACGCCCATAAATATAGTGCACTGTGACTGATGTAGTTTCGTTCTGTCGACCGATGCAGTGATGTGGCCGCTGTCCCGCCCGCCCACGCCTCCGCGCCGCCCTACGCGCGACGTCCCGCGCGCTCCGGAGGCCAATTCTGGGAATCCCGAGCTGAATGTATCAGGATTGAAATAATCCAGTTAAAATACCGTTTTAAAAGTAGTAAAGCATCATATTGTGACAAGGCAGAAAACGTAAATGATCCAGAATATATTAGGTTGGGGAAAAAGTTTCTTCGCATTTTTTAAGAAAATTCGAAACATTTTTTAATATGGTTTATTTACATTTAACTAAAGTATGTAGGTACCATTTTGTTCGATAACTTTTTGCCATCTTGTAGGTAGGGACATGATCCCATTGCTATAGAAATATTGGGACTACTGATCAATATACCGCGACAAGTGGTTTTGGCAGTCCTCTCGTGATGTTAACCTGACACTGCCTAAAGAATTCTGAAGAGACCTAAACAGGTGGAAATCTGAAGGTGCAAGGTCAGGACTATACGGCGGATGCATTAACACCTCCCAGCCAAACTCTCTTAGTTTTTGCTGAGTGGCTAAAGATGTGTGAGGTCTAGCGTTATCATGATGAAAAACCACACCCCTTCTGTTGATTAATTCCGGCCGCTTTCTCTCAACTTCTTGCTTTAATCTCATTAGTTGTTCGCAGTAGAGTTCAGAATCGATGGTCCTGCCTGGTGGTAACAGCTCATAATGAATAATGCCCTTCCAATCCCACCACACACACAGCATCACCTTGTTGCGAGTTAACCCGGGTTTCGCCACAGTCTGTGAAGCTTGACCGGCCTTTGACCACGACCTTTTTCGCACGTTCTTGTCGTACGTGATCCACTTTTCATCACCAGTTATCAGCTTCTTCAAAAATGGTTCGGTTTCATTACGTCGTAATAAAGAATCACAAATGAGTACACGGTTCATTAGGTTTCTTTCAGTGAGCTCGTGAGGTACCCAAATATCGAGCTTTTTTGTGTACCCAGTTTTTTTCAAATGCGCCAAAACTGTTTTGTGGTCAATTCCTAGTTCTTCAGCTACGTCGCAACTACTGATATGCCGATCTTGCTCCACTTTTTCAAAAATGGCATCCATTTTATCCGTAATAGGGCGACCAGAGCGACGTGCATCTTTGACATCAAAATTTCCGGATTAAAAACGCTTAAACCAAATTTGTGCTACTCTCACAGACACTGCACTAGGTCCATAAACATCGCAAATTTTTTTCGCGGCTTGCGTTGCATTTTTACCTTTTTTGTAGTAAAATTTTAAAATGTATCGAATTTCTTCATTAGATTCACTCATTTTGACAGTACGAAAAACAAATGAGAATCACACATTTTCCTAATTTGAATTTGGAATTATGTTCTTTAAAATTTAAACTTTCAATGATACCAAAACCAGCCAGATACAAATAGTATAGCCAAAGAGATTTTATTACAAGTTCATACATACTATAATGCGAAAAGACTTTTTCCCCGACCTATTATATACTTTTTCGTAGGTACGTCACTTTTTCCAAAAACTGTGATATATTTGTAAAATCGAACGCGAAGCAAGGAGAAATTAATTAAAGAAAGAGCCATGTAAAAAGAACTACGAGAACCCGAGCCAGCAAAACATTCGGGTCCAGTCTTGCAGTATATTCATGAAGTAGTTCTTTTTACAGGGCTATTTCTTTAATGAATGTGTCCTTGCTGCACGTTGGATTTTACATTCCTTGTAAATGCCCCCATTTAGACTCACACACACACTGTCTCACTCACACACTGTCTCACTCACACACTCTATATTACTCAGGCTCACATTAATTTTGTACCCTCTTAAACTCACCTAAACTAGCTACTCACGTCTACTAGGCCGGAAATTATTTACCGATTCAGTAAGGATGCAGGCAGGAGTGTGTATTCCATATGTAAACTTTTTAAGAATTGCTCCCTGCCGATGGATCCTGCAGTCCGCTCCTCCGCCTCCTTGCCAGTCGTATCCTTCGCCTGCGTTGATAGGACACGTTACTGCCGTTAAAGTGATCAATTAAAATGTAAATATCACTAATTAAGGATTCTTAATTGTTTTGATCTAAGTTAAACTGTGGACATAATTGGTTTTCAATTTGTGAATGTGAACTTCGAAATTGAATTTAACGGATGAAGAACGTTAGCGATGCCATGTGTTCGTGTTAGGAGGCGATGATTGAAACACGGTGTTCGACAATAGACTGATTTTATTTCATAAGAAATGGCAGTGCATATATTTATAACTACCCACACCTGACATCCCCCTTTCTAATAATTTAATAAAATTTATGACATGCAAATCTTTTTTTTTTTTTTTTTCGTTTTTTTTTTTTTTTTTTTGCTAAAATAATAAATAATTTCAAATCACATGCAATGATTCTAAGAAAAATTATTGTGTGATATAAACATAGTAAATTCAAAATAACATTGACACAAAATAAACAACTAAAATTCAGACTATGTGCAAATTGCAAAAATACATTACATCTAGAACTTTGTATTCAAAACTATTTCATAAGTGTATCCATATTCTTAATTAATATATGTACATTGAATAATTCAGTAAGTATAACAATAAATTAATTTGATTTCATGCATTTTTTATTTATTGTTCTTAAAACCGGCTATAGTTCAGTCGATCAGGAACTCTCACCGTCCTGCCAAAACAAGTAACATATGGTTCATTGTTGGGCACAACATGGGTTGGTGGGGACACGGGAGCCAGCGGCAATGCTCGCCTCCGAGGCAAGGCTATTTCATCTAAGTCTGAAAAATGTGGTTCAGTGTCAAGGCGGTGCGCTGAGTCAACAATTATGTGACGACGATTGCGCACTATCTGATTTCCAGCATTTAGGCAAACTACATAGGACCGTTCCCTTAACCTCCGTGTTATAACCCCAGGGACCCATTTATTTTCCATACGTACTTTGACTTTTTGATTTTTCATTAGTGGTTGTAAGTCCTTGGCTGTCTTGTCATAATAGATTTTTTGTTGTGTTTGTCTGGCCTTTAGGTTAGCATGAACATTTTTCTGAAGTTTGGGTTTCAAAAGTTTTTGATTGGTAGGTAAAATGCTCCTAAGCTTCCGACTGTTTAATAATTCTGCTGGGGATGCTATGATGTTGTCGAGGGGAGTATTTAAATATTCTAACAGTGCTAATCTGAAATCATTCTTGTTAAAATCGGTCTTTTTAAGCATGTTTTTTACTATCTGTACAGCACGTTCTGTCTGACCATTGGACTGAGGATATCGTGGGGAAGATGTGACATGTGTGAATTTCCATTCGTTAGCGAACTCTCTGAATACTTCAGACGAGTATTGCGGACCACAATCCGACATTACAATGTTTGGAATGCCCTGTCTACTGAATATTATTTTTAAATTTTTTATAATGTTTTCTGAGGTGGTTGACTTAAGGTGCGTTACTTCTATAAACTTACTAAAGTAGTCAATAACTAGAAGATAGTTCTCCCCTTTATATTGAAATAGGTCAGTTCCTATTTTGGACCAAGGTAGCTCTGGGACTTTATGTTGGAGCAAGGTTTCTTTACTATTTTCCCGTCTGTATGTTAGGCAAGCCTGGCAGTTGGATATCATGTCCTGAAGCTGAAAGTTCATGTTCGGCCAGTACATAATTTCTCTAGCTCGTAATTTACATTTTTCTAGTCCCATGTGACCAATGTGAATGTTTTTCAACATTTCACGCCTCATTGTTTTCGGTATTATAATTTTATTTCCTTTCCACACTAAGCCATAGGCTATTGTTAATTCTTCCTTAACGTTCCAGTAGGGCTTTAATATGTCAACCAGTAAATGTTTGTTTTCAGGCCAGCCTTTTTTTATTTGTTTAATAAGAAGTTGGATTTCATCATCATTGTCAGAACTTACCTGCATTTGTTGGAAATGAGTATCGGTGAGTGAGTTGCTGGTTGTGATGACTCGCACCTGGGCCTGCACTTCTCGCTCATCGCTGTACTCCGAGCTCTGACCATCCGTGGCCCTAGTCTGGTAGGCTCGTGATAGGGTGTCTGCGATGTATAAAAACTTACCAGGTGTATAGACAAGCTCAAATGTGTACGGCTGAAGTCTCATTAGCATTCTCTGCAAACGAGCCGGTGCGTGCGCTATGGGTTTCTTAATGATGCTGATTAGGGGCTTGTGGTCTGTTTCTATAGTGATATCGGCCCGACCATACACATAGGTGTAGAATTTTTCACATGCGAAAACAACTGCTAATAGTTCCTTCTCAATCTGTGCATAATTTTTTTCCGCTTTAGTTAGCGATCTAGAAATGTAACTTACCGGAAGACCATCCTGCAGGAGGCAACCACCAAGCCCGGACTGGCTGGCATCGACGGAGATCCGCACGGGCTTTTCTAAACTGTAGTACTGCAAAATTGGACTTGTTGTCAGTGATGCTTTGAGCGACTCAAAGCATTTCTGGTGCCGCTCATCCCAATGCCACTCAATGTCTTTTTTAAGCAACTCACGAAGCGGCTCAGTTTTTTCCGACAAACTCGGAATGAATGTACCTACATATGTTACCAAGCCTAAGAACCTCTCCACATCTTTACTATTTTTTGGAATGGGCATATTTTTCACCGCAGAGATGTGTGACTCATCGGGCTGAATTCCATGTTTTGTTATTTTGTGGCCCAGGTATTTAAGTTCACTAAGCCCAAATTTACATTTTTCCAAATTTAATTTCAGATTGATCTCTCTACACCTTTGGAGCACTTTTTTTTAAGTCTTAGATCATGCTCTTTCTTTGTTTTACCAAAAATTAATATGTCGTCAATAAATATACAGACTCCTTCCAGGTCATCCATGAAGGTAAATACTGCTTTGTGAAATACCTCTGAAGCTGAGGATATTCCATACGGCAGTCGCAAGAATTTGTATCGACCAAACGCTGTGTTAAATGTGCACAGGTCTGTACTGGTTGGATGTAACCTAATCTGCCAAAACCCAGACGATGCATCTAAGGTGCTAAAATATTTTGCATTAGATAAATTGGACACTAACTCATCGAGTGTGGGAAGCTTAAAATGTTCACGTTTGATTGCTTTATTTAAATCTCTTGGATCTAGACATATACGTAGTTCCCCATTAGCTTTTTTGACAACTGTCATGCTATTTACCCAGTCCGTGGGACCTTCGACTTTTTCTATGATTTCTTGTTGCTCCATTTCTCTCAACTTTGCCTTAACGCTGTCCCTGAGCGCTAAAGGCAATTTTCTTGGTGCGTGGACGACAGGGGGAATGTTTTTATTTAACACTATCTTATATTCGGTAGGTAAGCAACCTAAGCCCTGGAAAACATCTGCATATTCAGAAGTGATACCTTGCCTCATTGCTGTATCAGTTGCACTGAGCGACATAACACGTTGAATAACATTCAGTTCCTGACATGCCTCAATACCTAATATTGGAGGAGAGGGCACGTCCGCAACAATAAACTCTAGTATGTATTCCTGATCCTTATATGCAAATTTCAGACGACACTTGCCTAAAACGGTTATCAAAGAACCCGAATAGCCGTGTAGTTTTGTATTCGTTTCTAACAGACTTGTCGGTAATACACTGATTTGCTGCAGATATCTCAGAGGCAAAACATTTACGCTGGCCCCAGTATCCAATTTGAACAGTATTTCAGACTTGTTTATGAGTAAAGATAGTGACCAACCCTTGTCGTGATCTGTCAACCCATAAATTACCTGTTCGCTGCTTTCATTTTCCGCTATGTGATACACACACATGCGTGAATAATGATTAAATCGCGAGCACTGCCTACACTTTTTCCCGTAAGCTGGGCACTGAAACTTGTTATGAACTGTTCCGCACTTTTTACACTCGCGATGGTCCGGAGCTTGGAAGGGAGGACGGTGCGTTCCGCTGCGGGCGGGGGTTGAACCCGCGCGAACGCACCCACCAGAGCTGCCCAATCCTTCGCCATGGCTGCTATTTCCACTACAGCCACGGCGAAATAATCCGCTTGCATCAGTATGAGAAACACCGCCGCTGTCACCAGTGACATTGACAGCTCGTTGTCCGCGACCGCGAAAATTGCCAGTGTTGCCATTTCGATGGAAGCGATCTCGCCAAACGCCGCCGTCGCTGCGGCCCCCGAAGCCGCCTCCGTCGCCGCTCGCGCGCGTTGCCTGATTTCGCCGCTGTCCAACCCAACAGACGACGCCTCCGCACTGTTCACAATCGCAGGACACTACCGTATTATTGTCCTTACATACCGTGTCCACTTGCTCTGTTTTCAAAATATCCTTTGCGTGAACCCTAGCCATTTCTGCAGCTCTGCAAATATCAAGCGCCTTCTCTAAATTGAGATCCGCTTCCCTTAGAAGTCTTTCCCTAATCGCCGTCTCTCTAACACCACAAATTAAAATGTCCTTAACAAGATCATTCTTCAAAATGCCGAATTCACAGTTTCCCGCCATTTTGCCTAACTCGTACACATATTGTTCTATGCACTCGCTATCTTTTTGCACACGAGTAAAAAACTTATGCCTTTCTACTGTAATGTTCTTTTTTGGTTGAAAATATGTGTCAAATCGCTGCAACAAGTCTTTTACTTTCGCAAACGTCTCTGTAAACTGCTCATACACTTCTCGACACTGTTCGCCTATGAGATGCAATAAAATGTTTACTTGTACCTTGTCCGGTTTTTCGTTGAGCTCACAAGCAATATAATAAACTTCGAAAGATTTGCGCCACTTTTGCCAGTCCTTGCTTAAATTACCCGACGTTACATTCGTTAAGTTATTTTCGAAACTAAACGGAGGAGGCGGCGGAAGACCGGCTTCCATGATTGCAACAAGCACACGACACAATATACTACTCGATGCACAGTCACTATGTACAGTTCAGGAGTTTAAATTTCAGATCCTACCGGCTGCGCCATGTTCGTGTTAGGAGGCGATGATTGAAACACGGTGTTCGACAATAGACTGATTTTATTTCATAAGAAATGGCAGTGCATATATTTATAACTACCCACACCTGACACCATGGATCTACAGGTAAAGTCTTGATTTAAATAAAATTAGATTCACATGCTCACATATTTTCTATCTCCATGGGGTTACCATTGTAAGTTAACTCGCCAGGTGAACAGGCAAGTGAGTGAATAAATCTTACGTTTAGTTGCATCTTGTGCCAAGAAACTGTCAAGTGACGTCTTATTCGGCCTAGTGAACTGGAATTGACCAGTTAGCATGGTACGAAATAAGTTTATTTAGATTTTCACTGTTGTTCGACATAATACTCGATGTTTACGGAACGTCGGAAAGAAGTAAGCTTTTACACTGTATATCCGTAAACATCAAGTATTATGGTACGAAATGTTACTAAACGACAGATTTAATCACTCACTTGCCTATTCACCCGGTGAGTTCATTTACCATGGTAGTCCCCCGGTTCGGATAAAGTAACGGCCAAAATGTTGTTTCGGTAATTTTACGACAATTTACCATAATTTCCCCTCGGAGAGTATTGATATTATGTTTCGTTCCTATCGTAAACCTTCTGTGTGATTTAATAACACATCGCCATGCATATGTATATACAAGCAGACAGAGACATTCAATATAATGTCAATCAAAAGTTGTATTAATAATCTGCAAACTTATCGATGAAGATGACATTGATCTTAATAACATACATATTTAATTAATAAATTGGGTCATTAACATTTGAACAACTACATAAATAAACAGCTTCCAGAAAATAAACAAACCATTTAGACTAGGAGGTCGCGACAAAAATGGTAACGATAACGTAAATGGCTGAAACTGGGTTCACCGAATGAAGACCAATCCTCTGAAGCTAAATGTGTCAGTCTGCCTGCGCCAAGTGGTTGCGTTACGTAGATAAGGCGCCTGAAAAAGTAGTTATGGTGACAAAAAATACATATGATAAGGTAAATAGATGCAAATAACGAAGCATGAAAGTATCAATACATACTTGTTTAGCAATACAAAAACTGAACAAATCTTTGGTTGAATTTAGTAGTTATAGGCGATTTAGGTTACAGATATAACTTTAGGTATATTTAAGTATTTAATTAAGTAACCGTCTGGTTATTGTTGTAAAATTAATAGGTATCAATGTTTCCAGATACTCAGTATATTCATCAGCAGGTACATACCAGCATCTATTTTATATAGCCAATCTAGAAAACGCAACCACTTGGGACGGGCAGACCGACATATTTAGCATCAGAGGGTTGGTCTCTAACATGTGAACCCAGATTCAGCCATTTACCTTATCGTGACCAAAAATGTCGTGACCTCCCGGAATAATTGAGCAATCCGTGTGCGGTATTTCGGTAAAAACACTGTGGTTTTATCTAGATAATGTTTTAACGAAACGTAACGACATTCAATAATTTCCTGATACTGATTTATGTTACTGTACTCGAGTTAACTGTACCCGGACCCGGTATAAGAAACGCTGGGTTCTTCATGGAAAAGTACAAAGTTATGAAATGAAATCATTTGAAAACCGCATTGTCGATTTACTTGAATGTTTGTATTTATGCAACATCGGACAATAACTATCCGTATGCACATTTTGTGCAAAAATAAAATCTACATACAGATTTTTAGCACGATATTTTTGTGAAGTAAAAAAATACAATAACGTGCAGACAAAGATCTCGTTGACTGATGAATGTTATTTTCAAACTACTTTTGTTTTGTTGAAGTGACCTTTGCGCCGGAAGTGAGAAAATTTTAAAAAGATATGATAAAAATGATTCTACATATAGTTTGTGGAAATTTCTCGGCAACAAGATAATTTTCCACACCTTTGCTATTAAATTAAGAATTTACCCATGAAACAAACGAAGTTAATTAAGAATTAGAAATACTACGAATTCTACAAAATCTTATATGCTTATCATAACAAAAGGTTTTATTTGGTGTGGTTTATGACAATGTCTTCGGTACAAAATATAAATAAAGTGTCTATAAATATAATCTCATTTCCAATCTAGGGTTTGATTTACTCTCTTGTAACGCGATTTCTTTCACTATTTTCCGAAGAATATTATGAGTGATTACATCTCAATCGAGCTACATGAAATAAACTGACGGTGTTTAATTTGTAAGTTGGTGTTGAAGTGAATAGGTAAATTTTCTCAGCCATAAATAGATAAAACGAGCTTAGGGTTATCAAGTTAAAGGCCTAGTTGGTCAACATAGATGGAATGACTTGTTTTCATACAAAAGTGGCGACGTTGCAGTCTATGACTATTATCATCATGATATAACAGCTGGTGGCGTCAATTCTAGTCGTTGCGTCTGCGATGTCTCGCATCGAAAAATACTTGCAAGTGTCAAAGCTTTTTATTTCGGAAAGCCATTACATCAATGTCTTATAATCTAATACAGATATAATAAAATACTCTAAATAGTATAAGTAGGTAATACTAATCTAAGATAAATTACTTATTACAATTGCAAGTATTAACATTTTTTTATTTAACATTTCTTCATCACAAAGAGCGAAAGAACCTTGTTGTCTGTCTCTGGTGTCTGCCGTTAAAACGCATTTTGTACCGTATCTCCTATTAAGGGGGTGTCAGTACCCTATCACATTCAGTTCCAGAAGGGCGTAAGTGAAAGCACGTTTTATTATTTTTAAAAGTAACTACAACTGATTTTGAAATTTCAAAAAGTTGAAATATACATTAATTATTTTTCTGTATTTTAAACATATAATTATTATATTTATCCGAGCCTCCTTTACTTTGTTCAAACTTTTTTAATGCATTTTATACATATTTGCTCCGTTTGAGCAATCAAAGCATCGGGGTCTTACAGTTTTTTTGTTTAAATTATTTCCAGACCATCAATTTATAAATTTACTTTTGTGATTATCGAAATTCGTTGTAGTTATTTTTAAATTAAATTACGCTTGATCGGTTTCTTTACAACACCGTAGCGTGACAGTGGGGAACAAAACTCAAACATCATTGTAGATGTCGCATAAGCGTCCTTACCTTAAAAAAACATGAAACTGTCATTCCTGTCAAGTTAGATTTACGAGTTTTTAGATAAAAGATGTACTCCATGATGCAGTAAATATAAAGTTTAGTGGAAAAGAAGAGCTTTTGTTTGTCTCCAAACCAATTTAAATGTCATTGTTCGGCACAGACGAAACGAAATAGGTATTATAGGTTTTTGCGATATTTTCTTTTCCAAGAATTCTTTTTTGTGTACGATAAATAAGAAAAAGAAATTTTCGGAATAATATGGTGAAAATTGAGTAATTAAAATTACAGAGATTGAGTAAATACAATTTTAAAACATGCTCTGTTTGATTTTGTATGGTATCTGACAGCTTTGACAGATCTTTTAGGTGAGCTCGCTTAGACATCACCTGTCGTGATAAAGAGGCAGTTTTCTTCCCAATTGTTGTTTTTTATTTTTTCTGAATACTAGCAGTGAAATTTTATATAAATACAAATATAATAATATCAATAAACACAGTTGCTCAGGTTTCAACCAATATTCAACGAGAAGATTATTTCAACATGGTCGATCGAGTTTGCAATACGAATTGTCAGTCGATAGTATTAGTAAATATGGTTCATTTCTTGTAATTGGATGCCTGGGTATCTGTGTTAATTGATCATTATGACCTGTGGCAGAGGAGAGGCGCTTCAGATAAACAGCGAGATATAACAGGCACCGTAAGCTGTAAATAGGTTCGTGAAAATAAACTGAAAGATTAAATTATTGGTTACGATTAAAAAAGCAGTAGCATCCGCTCACTTCGTGCTTGATTATTTTTTGCTATACGACATTTAACCTGACCTGCACCCATTTATAAAGTAAACTCTGAGAATATTTGTATTTTTATCCGCTAGTGGACTGCGTAAAGGGTGCCGACACGAAACACTGATCGACTGTTGGTGAAAATAACGGTTATTTAGATTTCTTAAAACATATTTAATAATCCGGTAGAATAGTTATCAATACTTAATCCAGGAATGTAAGCCTTTGTATTTTCACATTTGTTACATTTAAGATCTTACGACCATGGTAAATATTTCTTATTGCGAGTCGGACTGGCACACGAAGGGTTCCGTACCATCGTACAAGATTTAACACATCAACGCACAACACAAATCACGTTTTTTGTATGGAACCCCCTTTAATTTTTTATTTTACCTATTCGTTGTTATAGCGGCAAAATAAATGCACACTCTGTGAACATTTCAGCTGCCTACCTACCTATTAAGGTTCATGAAATTCAGCCATGTGACGGACGGATGGACGGACGGACAGCGAAGGCTTAGGTAATAATAATATATTGTATTATGATATTGGTTGAAACCTATCCAAATATCCACCTATGTGATAAACGTCTTGTCTTGGTGTGTGATGAAGAGAATAGATTCGAGTGACACGACAGGTACCACTGGATGTACTAATACATATAATATTTCTTTGAGTTTAAGATGTGCATTTTGATTGGTAATGCGGGTTACTTGATGGTTTTATCTATGATAATACACTGTAAAAGGTATTATCTATGATAATACCTTACTGACGATGATCCAGGGTTATAAAGTATGAAATACGTTTTTACGTGCGAAAAAATGCCAGCTTACTTTAACTCTTAAGAGGATAATGAAGTGGTCGATCTCCATACAATGGCATGTGCCTGTTTCATCAGTTAAATAAAAAAAATCCTGAAAATGGTACATTAAATTTATCAACTGCGAGCTGCGTCTGTACCTTTTTGTTTTTTTATTAATTAACTTACACCCGTTATATACGCATCTAAAAATTTGTATGCAAATACAAAAAGGCGTTATATTATGGATACAAGTTAAGTTATCAAATAAACCAAAACGTATATCTCTCTGTTAATTTATTTAATGTGAAAAATATTTCTTAATTTGACTGAGGAAACAGGCACGAGCCGTCGTATGGAACTTGATTGCCTCATTATCCTCTTAAAATGCCTGTTGAGGCCTCAGTACAGCTAGAAATTCAATAACGTCCTTTCCGACTCCCGCGCACACCGCCGCAGTCACACTCCTCCGCGCCACCTCCGCTGAAACAATGGGCGCGTCACGCTCTCCGCGCGGCACGCGGCGTCACCCGTCACGCCCCCGCGCCGCTGCCTGCACCGGTCCCCTCCGCCCCCCTCCGCCGATCCTGGTCCAGTACACCCACGCGACGACGACGACAGGAATGCACGACGAGTTTCCAGCCGTGTCTCTGAGAGGTTTATTCGCTAGAGGAACTTCTAGTCTCGATACTTAGATAACCTACGTACCTACCTAGCATCTGCAAAGTATCAAGTATTTTATGAACAGTCGGAGAGAAAAAATCTTTTCATTCTCACATCCATTTCATGAAGTATAATAGTTAGTCGTTACTAATAAAGTTGCTGATTATTATCAATATGTACTGGCAAGTTGGAACTCAAAGAATTGGCGTTCCAAATTCAAATTTATTTCAAACATTGTGTTCCTAAATTAGGTTATTCATTTGTTTGATTTTGCTCTGATAGAGTGATTGTACATTTCCGTTCTGTAAACTTTTTTCCGTTCCGTTTTATTGTAAAGAAATAACAATGATGCAGATAATGTATTAAAAGCTAAAAAATAGCTCCCAGACATCAGTCATCACATCATTCCACTACTCATCAATCTAGAACAGTGATACCCGAAGTGGTCTATATCGACCCCCAGGGGTCAACGACGAACTGCAAGGGGTACATTACATGTTAATGAGGTCCACGAGAGTGGATCTTAGTTAAGCAAGTTGTGACTTTCATGTTGGGTTTCCATGAATGGAATAATCCATATTTAAATATAGATAGAGGTACCTATTTAAGTGAAATAGAAAGTATTTTGCGCGGCGTACATTACGATTCGGAAACCATCCACAAGGTCTCAGTGAATATTTAAATAACACTATATTAATAAAGTATTTACAGTTGAACAAATGTAAAGCGCTCGCAGCAGCGGGGTCAGCGTCTTCTCAAGCGAGATTTATATTGACAGCGACGACGACCGTTGCGCAGCGCTTCATTTGCGAATTTATCCCTAGGCAGAACACCCGACGACTTACCACCAGGGTTGCCATCAACAAAAACGTTTTAATAGTAATAGCCGTAAAGCTTGGGTCACGGGACAGCTGTCAGAGTGACCTGTTTAGGGCTGGGACGGGGTCAAAAATCAAGCATAATTGTCGATTATATTATTAATGGCTTATGCATTATACTGAAATCAAATAAGATGAATAGCAGGTTACTTAAATAAAACCGGCCAAGTGCGAGTCGGACTCGCACACGAAGGGTTCCGTACCATCGTACAAGATTTAACACAAAACATCAAGGTTGTTTGTGTGCCCCCCCCCCCCCTTTATTTAGCGGCAAAATAAACACACACTCTGTGAAAATTTCAGCTGCCTACCTATTACGGTTCATGAGATACAGCCCTGTGACAGACGGACGGACGGACGGACGGGCAGCAGAGGATTAGTAATAGGGTTCCGTCGGTACCGTTTGGGTACGGAACCCAACAATGATTTAAGTGTACTCTGTGTGTTTACATTATTTTCTGATATTTATTGAAAATGGACTGCACGAGTCAGTTCGAAACGTCTCGGCTACTACGTTCAAGAAAAATGAATGTGGTAAGCCACTGGAGCAATCTTGCCAAATTCTCGATAAGACAAAATATTAAACACCGCGCTAATGTTTTTTAAGATTACACATAAAAATATGGTTTTTTTTTTGCACATTTAAGTTGAAAATGTTTATTTATATATTATACATAAAATATTTATCTAGATTAGAAGTTAATCAGAAATGGTCAAATGGTGAACCCACACACATCGAGTCGGTGTCATCCACTATATTTAAACAAATTAAGTGCACATTTGTTGTATAGAGAATGACAGCAGTGATAAATTCTCGCGTTCGTTTAATGAGTACAATGGCAGAACTGTGGAAACGCATTGCTGTCATCTAGGTGTTGCCATCGAAGTTGTGGGTTTTCTCACGATGTTTTCCGCAATAATCATTCGTGTTTAAATAATGTATCAAACACCAGAAGAAATTGGTGCATGCCAACGGCTTTTGAACCAACGCGCTGGGTTGAGAAGGGCGATCTAAGCCGCTATAGGCCAGATGTATAGTTAGATACCTATGAAAACAGACTTTTGATTGCATACACTGACCGCTGCCTATTTCATACCCACTGTCGCGCCATTAGATTCTGTTATGATCACGTGAAATGATAATGGAGCTCATTACATGTTTACTGGTCATTACGTGTTTACTGTACGGGATTATCTTCGAAAACAAATCGTACTTGAGAATGCATCTAATATAATAGTACGAGAGCGGACCGTCGTCAACCCTACGTCATCGAGTAACACCATGGAACCCATTTGTGGTTGTGCGGATTAGAATAGGCTTCCTAAAAATACTAGGTTGCCTGACCCAAACCTGGAACGTTTTGTGCAGTAGGTAATATTAAATCACTTTTTTGGTAGAATTTAACGTCATCGAGTAACAACATGAGACCTAGCACAATCGGTAAAGGTCATCAAGAAAAGCTTAAAAAAAGTAGGTTGGCTCGTCCTACCCTGGCACGTTCTGAGGTTGGCCGGTTTTAAAATGTTGAAAAATTAAAAAAAATACGTCATCGAGTAACAAGATGACAATACCACCATTCGATAGTCCTATGAACATACTTCATAAAAAAATTAGGTTGGCTGCCCTCAGCCTGGCACGTTTCCTACGCGGCCATGTTGAACGTCGGATGCGCCTAGTTCCTATATTCAATCATTTGTTAAATTAATATAATATAACAGTTTTGTGATATGTCTATCTATAAACCAGTGATGTTTTTATTGATCTGAACTCACCTTTGATAGGTAAAAAAACAACAAAATTAAATATTTGTGATATATTGATTGATTGGGTGCAATGGTTGCAAATCATTTCATTTCAACAAATATTTTTCTTCTGTCGTGCAAGATACAACTAAATACATCCAATAAATTGATTAACTAACATATAAACATTAGAGCAACTCAAAATATTTTTACCACGCAATAAGAAGTCCGTCACTTTTGAATCTGTTAGCTGTTCTGAGATTCAAAAAGTAACAGAGACCTTAAGTCCAAAGGACCGCAAGGTTTATGGAGCATATCTACTAATCTGTTAAAGTCCATATGGGGCAGTATCATAGAACCTCTTAGAATTGTATTAAAGATGGCACATTTCCAGACTTATTAAAAATTACTGGGGTAATACCATTGCTTAAAAAGGGATCTCATAATGATGTTGAAAATTATCGGCCTCTGTCCTTACATTCACAGTGTTATTAAATTTAATCAATTCGGATTTCGTAAGGGTAGGTCAACAGGAGATGCCATTGCCTTGATGTTAATATTAAAATAGATACTTCTCTAGTTAAATGATTAAATGATCTAGTTAAGTGATGTATCAAAAGCTTTTGATGAATCATTAATTTGAAAGAATCGTATATCAGAACTACGGGAGTCCTTTATACAAGCTATGAACTCACTTAAATTATGGTGTGAAGAGTTTAATGCACTGGGGACCCAAATACGTAATGTGAATTGTGATGTATTAAATACAGCAAATGATCTATCTTCAGCTATAACTAAAGAAATAACCTTACTTGTGATACTTTTGGGATTACCGTGGTCGTTAAATATATTTGAAAAATGTTACGGCTTTTCACGCGGCGGGAGGAGACATTCGCCGACGTATCGAGCTGATCGTTCAGCCCGTTGTCAAGGAGGTTGTCCGCCACGTTCGTACGCAGCAGACGACTGACAACTAGGCTCGCCGTGGTCGTAAGTCATAGGTGTGGGTCGAGGTGGTAGCGGAAATGCGGTGGTAGCGCTTCTACGGTCTTCCTTAAATTCACAAAGATGGGAACCCCCTTAGACCAATAGTGAGCCAGATAAATGCTCCTACCTACCTCCTCGCTAAACATGTCGCCTCAATATTTCAACCCCTGTCTGGCAAGACGTCGTCCTACGTTAAAGATTCGGCCTATTTTGTGGAATTGTTGTCTACAGTGAAGTTGGCATGCATGGATCTATTAGTGAGCTTTGACGTCGAGTCGCTGTATACAGACGTACCAGTCCAAGAGTACCTCGACATCATCAGAGACTTAGTCATCAGCAACGACATCGACACTGAGTACGTCAAGCTCCTGCCACATTGTCTCACTACGACATACTTTCTGTGGAACAGACAATACTACATCCATCGAGAAGGTCAAGTGACACCAGTGGTGGCAAACGTTTTCATGGAACCGCTGGAACACCGCACATTGCAAACAATGACGTGATTTCAATCTGGTCACATGGTCGCCTGGTCACTCGACGCTTTCATCTCTCATCTTAATTAGGTTTACACAAATATAAAATATACAGTAGATTGTGAGAAGTAAGGCCCTTTGGCGTTCTTGGAAGTACTTGTTGCTCGACGATTGGATGGAATCCTAATGTGTGGCTTAGTACCACAAGTCGACACACACAAATCATTGTCTACAAGCTACTTCGCATCATGCTCCGGTGCATTTGAAAACGGTCGCAAGAGCATTGAGACTCAGAGCACAGCAGTTGCGTGACAATGACCAGATCTTCACCGAAATAGACCCTGTGCTTCGAGAAAATGGGTACAATTTTCGCAATGTCAGTCAGTCAGTCAGCGTGTTTGCGTCCACTGCTGGACATACGCCTCTCCAACCCTTCTCCAGTCCTCCCGGCCCTCAGCGGTACGGAACCACTGCTTTCCGCCGACGCACTTGATCTCATCTTCCCACTTGGCGAGTGGTCTTCCCACACTCCGTTTGCCTGTTCACGGCCGCCAGTGTAGGACACGGTTACTCCAACGGTCGTCGTCTCTTCGGCTGACGTGACCAGCCCACTGCCATTTGAGCTTAGCCACCCGGTGTCCAATATCGACTACTTTGGTACGTCGGCGGATTGCCTCTTTACGTACCATATCCCGTAGCGATATTCCCAGCATGGCTCGCTCCATTGCTCGCTGGGCAACTTTTAACCTTTGGACAACGGCGACCGTCAGAGTCCACGTTTCACACCCGTACGTCATGTCATAACCGGAAGGACGCACTGGTCATATGTTCGGGTCTTTAAATTTTACGGAAGGTCAGACCTCAAAGCGAATTTAAGCTTTCCGAAGGCAACCCAACCCAGTTGAATCCGTCGTTCAACCTCCAAAGACAGTCCTTGTATACCAAGCCGCAGGATTTGACCGAGATATACGTACTCTTCAACCTGTCGACTTCTACGTCGATAACGATTTGTCCTCCCGTCATACCCTCAGTCGCCATGACCTTGGTTTTATCCCGGTTCATCTTCAGACCTACCTTTATCGATGCTTTATAAAGGTCTTCCAGCGTGGTTTAAAGCTGAACTCGGGAATTTCACAGAAGAACAATGTGATCGGCGTAGCGAAGATGACTGAGGAAAATATTCACTAACGTTGATACCCATGTTGTCCCATTCAAGCGTCTTGAACACATATTCCGATGCGTTTGTGAAGAGCTTGGGTGAGAAAATGTGGGTGAGAAAGTAACGTAAATATAAGATATAAAAACAGAACAAATGGAATTATGGATAACTCTGTATCACGATTATTTGAAACCGATTACGGAGTACCTCAAGGCTCAATCATGGCACCATTGCTGTTTATTATTTTTATTAATGACATTTCAAAAGACACTATGCTAGTACTTCTCGCGAAAACCATAGTAATTTACGCTGACGACGCAAATGTAATTGTTACTGATAAAAGTATTGAAACACTCCTCACAAAAACAACAAAAATAATTGAGGAGTTGGGTAAATGGTTCGCAGCAAATGGGTTAATGTTAAATAGTGCTAAAACACAATGTGTACATTTTAAGATGAAAAATATCAAACATGAAATGAATGATGAGATGTTTATCGAATATAACGATGAAGTCATAACGTTTGCAACATCTACTATATTCTTAGGCTTCACGTTGGATCAAAAGTTACGATGGGACAAACACATTCAACATGTTTGTGATAAATTAACAAAAGCTTGTTATTGCCTCAGAACCCTGTCTAAATGCTGTGACTTAGATACCCTGAAGAGTGCCTACTACGGTTATTTCTCCTCTATCATGACCTATGGCATTGATTTCTGGGGTTCTTCAGGGGAAGCGGTTTCAGTATTTAGACTACAAAAGAAAGCAATTCGGATAATTACACACTCTAAATGGGACGCACACTGCACGCCTATGTTTAAAAACCTAAAATTGCAGACTATGTATGATGTGTACGTACAAAGAACTATTTTTAATGTGAGAAATTACCCGGAATTATATAATAATTTTGAACACGGATATTCGACGAGAAATAAAAATTTGATCCAGCAAGCTGCACACCCACATCGAAATTTGAGAAGGGTGTCCACTTCAATAGTATTAATGTTTAATAAGCTACCAAGAGACTTGCGAGAAGATACCAACATAAGATTTAAAAATAAGTTAGGTACATGGTTGCTTGACAAAACTTTCTACGATTTAAGTTATTTTAATATTATTGTGTAAAACGACGAATTCACATGATTGGTATCAATATTATAATCTGTTATGCAAATTCTTAATATTGTAATGTAATCACTGCAAATAAAAATATTTTGATTTCATATTTTTTATTTTATTTGATTTGAGATCACATGCCCCTGCCTAACGCCTTTACCAAGAGGGATGGGTTGGGTATTTTCATGGAGCCTCACAGTCATCGTCGCGGACCGATACAGATTTCGGAGTACCTCGACGTAGCGGTGGTCGATTCTGCACCTCAGGAGGGAGTTTTCGAAGGCCCATTTTTCAACTGAGTCGAACGCCTTCTCGTAGTCCACGAAGGCTACAAAGAGCGGCTTGTTGTACTCCTCCTTCTAGCTAGCTTAGCCACCCGGTGTCCAATATCGACTACTTTGGTACGTCGGCGGATTGCCTCGTTACGCACCATATCCCGTAGCGATATTCGCCAAGGGAACATGAAGTTGGTTGAGCGCGTTATAGAGGAAAATCGAGACAGTAAAGTGTTTTCCCGTGCCTTCTCTACCGGCGCTAACTAAATTTCAAAACTGGAGCGTGCGGATGGGGTTGTCACTGCAATTAAGACGGATATACTTAAGGCGGTGGTAAAAAAATATGACGAATTGTACTCCGCAGCAATTCATGCCCCAAGCCCAAGCAAACCACTGCGCCGCTCACTAGATACTACACCGAGGATCTGCCGGAGATTAGTGTCTATGAGATAAAGGCTGTTTTGAAAGGACTCAAAAAACACAAGGCTCCAGATGAGGCCGGGATAACAATGGAACTGCTAAAGTCTGGCGGGAGACCCATCTTGAAGGAACTGCAAACACTGTGCAATGCAGTTCTCAAAAATGGTGTCGTCCCGGCTGCACGGCGAAATAGTGTCGTTGTCCTTTTAGGGGATAGGGCGAAGTTGAAGAACTATCGACCTATCTCACTTCTAAGCCACTTATACAAGGTCTTTTCGCCGAGTTGGCTGACACAGAGGCTGGATCAGTACCAGCCTCGTGAGCAAGCTGGGTTCAGGAAAAGATACGGCATAATGGATCACATATTTACTGTGAGACAAGTGGTGCAGAAGTGCGAGGAGTACAACAAGCCGCTCTTTGTAGCCTTCCACTTCTTTTCTAGTCCTTTACGAGAAAGCGTTCGACTCAGTTGAAAAATGAGCTGTCGAAAACTCCCTCCTGAGGTGCAGAATCGACCACTGCTACATCGAAGTACTCCGAAATCTGTATCGGTCCGCGACGATGACTGTGAGGCTCCATTAAAATACCCAACCCATCTCTCTTGCTAAAGGCGTTAGGCAGGGGGATGTGATTTCACCCAAGCTCTTCACAAGCGCATCGGAATATGTGTTCAAGACGCTTGAATGGGACAACATGGGTATCAACGTTAATGAATATTTTCCTCACTCATCTTCGCTTCGCCGATCACATTGTTCTTCTGTCAAATTCCCGAGTTCAGCTTCAAACAATGCTGGAAGACCTTTACAAAGCATCGATAAAAGTAGGTCTGAAGATGAACCGGGATAAAACCAAGTTCATGGCGACTGAGGGTATGACGGGAGGACAAATCGTTATCTCGGTCAAATCCTGCGGCTTGGTATACAAGGACTGTCTTTGGAGGTTTAGCGACGGATTCAACTGGGTTGGGCTGCCTTCGGAAAGCTTAAATTCGCTCTGAGGTCTGACCTTTCGCAAAATTTAAAGACCCGAACATATGCCCAGTGCGTCCTCCCGGTTATGAGTGGGCTGGTCACGACAGCCGACGAGACGACGACCATTAGAGTAACCGTGTCCTACACTGGCGGCCGTGGACAGGCAAACGGAGTGTGGGAAGACCACCCGCCAGGTGGAAAGACGGCATCAAGTGCGTCGGGGAAAGCATTGTGTCCGTACCGCTGAGGGCCGGGAGGACTGGAGAAGGATTGGAGAGGCGTATGTCCCGCAGTGGTCGCAAACACGCTGACGGATTGACTGACTGTTCTCAAACCATTGTACTCTTATTTTTTTGTAGGTGGTAGCATTTAAAGGGTTAATATTATGTCATCGCTGTAAGAATAATAAGGTTTTGTAATTTGCCTCTTTGTTTACAGGCCACTATAGTAGTTCATGACAGAAATAATAGTATTAATTCTGGATCTAACACTAGACTCATCAGAAGGACTAAATCGTACACAGGTTTATAATGTTTTCTTGTTGCCACTGGAGTGTGCATCGCTTTAAGGTCCTTTCTTCAACCCCTGTCAGCCCATGCCTACGATATTAGAGGCGCACGCTTTACATTCTGCGACGGAGCTCCTCATTACATAATTTAAATTAGATTGAATGTAAACCTAATATAATGAAGAATTTTAATAGTCATAATAAGATAAATCGCCAAAAAGTTACTATTCTTTAATGACTTTAGGTTAAATATTCATGGTTATTTCCATCCTTTAAACAGTTAAATGTATATATTTTCTATAACTAATACATAAATATTTTTACAGAGCTTTTCAGGTATTATTTAAACTATACCTACGACTTAAGAGCTGTTAATTTAAAATTCCGCTTCGGGTTGGATACATTGCAACTTTTTTATGATAAAATAAAAGAGATACGTAAATAAAGAAAAGAGAGTGACGCCAAAGCTTACTAAACTTCCTTAATATGTGAGTGACGATGTGGACATGTACTTTTGTATGGACCCGGCAACGTTGCGTACATATTTATAGAAAACATATACATTGAAATGTTTAAAGCATGGAAATATACACTAGAATATTTACCCTAAATTCATGTGAATTAAAGAATAGTAACTTTGAGATACTTCACTTATGGGTTTAAGTTTTGTGGCGATTTATTTTATTATGACTATTAAAAAATCTTCATTACGTTATGTTTACATTCAATCTGATGAAAATTATGTAATAACGAGGGCCGTGGCAGAATTTAAAGCGTGCGCCTCTAATGCCGTAGGCATGGGCTGACTGTAGTTGTGATTCCCTACGTTGAAGGATCCATACGGTAGATTCCGAAAGCATATGTATATGAAACTTCCGGTTTTTACTCTTCAAGTATGCGGAACTATGTGCATCATAACCTAAAGTTAACTTGAGTTAAACTTAGTTAATAATTAGATACGACAACGCCCTAATATCACGCAATCAATCAATACCTATATCACAAATATTTCATTTTGGTTTTTTTTAACCTATTCAAGATGAGTTCTGATCAATAAAAACATCACTGTTTATAGATAGCCATATCACAAAACTGTTATATTATATTAATTTAACAATTGATGAATATACGAACTGGGCGCATCCGACGTTCAACATGGCCGCGTAGGAAACGTGCCAGGCTGAGGGCAGCCAACCTAATTTTTTTATGAAGCATGTTCATAGGACTATCGAATGGTGGTATTGTCATCTTGTTACTCGATGACGTTTTTTTTTTTATTTTTCGACATTTTAAAACCGGCCAACCTCAGAACGTGCCAGGGTAGGACGAGGCAACCTACTTTTTTTTAGCTTTTCTTGATGACCTTTACCGATTGTGCTAGGTCTCATGTTGTTACTCGATGACGTTAAATTCTACCAAAAAAGTGATTTAATATTACCTACTGCACAAAACGTTCCAGGTTTGGGTCAGGCAACCTAGTATTTTTAGGAAGCCTATTCTTATCTGCACAACCACAAATGGGTCCCATGGTGTTACTCGATGACGTAGGGTTGACGACGGTCCGCTCTCGTACTATAATATTGCACCGATTTCTCAGGATTTGTGGCGTTCAAAGCAAGCGTGTCCAGTTGATAACTAACTGCTCGCTGCATAACTGGTATACAGCCAAACAAATTAAAATATGTTACACCACAATTACTGCCGAATGAAAACATTATCCTCAGTTTCAGGGCGATTCTAGGCGAATATAAATATTGAACTGAAACTAAAACTAACGAAAAGTAGTACTTTCTTATGTCACTTTGATAGATTTTGCATTGACGAAATGTTACTTTTGACAATAGTTAGCATTCCTTTCGTTTCAGTTCCTCCTATTATCTCAGCCTGAGAGTCGATAAACGTAGGCACACGCTATTACATTGCACTTAATCTTAGAAATTTACGACCTACGATAACGTTCTATGAAGTGTAACTTACATAAAACCTAATTCAATGCATACACTCAAGAGGCACTATCGCCGCACGTACACAGCTACTTTATTTCGGGACAGTTTACTCGTAAATTACACGATAAGGTGTATTTATTTGTCACCAGTATCGGCGTGAATCGTGCGATGTCTGGCGGGGACCACCACTGCACGGCACGCGGCTGCGCCGTGAACAAATACGTCGGGTGTGGTGTGTGGATAACGCCTACGACAACATTCAAAAGGAATCTACAGCCTGAACTAGCTTAGCAACTTCAGGCGCCAAAGAATCCTGGCTAGATGTTCGAACTCGATTCGGATATTGCCATTTTACTCGTGTGTCTTGACATCTAAAATATTTGCATCAATATGCATAATAATGCTTTCCAAACTAGACAGAACAATGGATGTGTTCGAGAGCAACACGCCAAATGAGGTTCATTAAATATAAGAGCAATGAGTTGGTACTGCTTTCGCCCACGCAAATAAAGTTTTGTTTGAGTGAAAGCTAATTAAAGATGAAAGCAACCGATTGTACAGAGGCATAGTATAGCCTAACCATAAAAAATATACAACGCCACGTTGCGGTCATAAGACCTAGTGATAGCCCATTGCAGATGATGGAGCAATAAATAATTGATTTGTGACAATGTGGTTACAACTGCTATGAGACACAGAATAGTAACGATTAAATTGGCATTGATTGCACCTTACCTTATGTATTATCCATTTCCTACATTGTTGTTGGTTCGACTGGTGTATGTATGTCGTTGGGTTCCCACAAATTGGTTACGATGTGGTTGCAACGACCATGCGATACAAAATACTAACTATTACATTGGCAGTTTTTGCACCTCATAAAATTATTTCCTACGTCGTTGGTGGTTTGAGAGGTGTGTGTCTTAAGGCTCCCACGAATTGGTTATGGTGTGGTTGTAACGACCATGCGATACAAAATACTAAGGAATGTGACATGTATGTATTAATAATCGACTCTGAAGCAAGGACACATTAATTAAAGAAAGATCCCTATAAAAAGCCGAACCCGAACCAGCAAAACATACCATTCGCGGGTATTGCGTCTAACCAATTTCGCCACCTGCTGTACACCCATAATTTTGAATTCTATAATCCCTCTTCCCGTAATCAATGCCTCCTACTAACACAGTATTTAAGATTATACCTACATACATTGGATTAACGCTATAACTGCGTTACGGACATTGACTGCAAAGATTGAACATTCAAACATATTGTCGTCGTCACCAAAATCTTATTTGGTATCAGAGCGCTAGAGCCGGTCCTAGGTTGACTTTGCTGGTTCGGGTCCTGCCTTCCAGTATATTCGTAAAGAAGTTATTTTTGTAGGGATCTTTCTTTAATTAATGTGTCCTTGCTTCAGGGTCGATCTCACATGCATACATGTCACATTCATTGGAATAAGCAACGTACATGCTTAGTACGAAAAAGTATATTTACAATATACTATGTATATTTACAATTTAAAACCATGCTTAAAACCACATCTTACATCGTTGGTGGTTCGACGAGTGTGCGTCTGTGGGTTCCCACGTCACGCGGTTGGCGACTGCAGCTCCATGGCGTGACCGGATCCCGCGAGTGTTCGACATTTTTTGTGTGGCAGCCAAAAGTTACCGCTTCCGAGCTAATTCGGGCGAGAAATTGCGTCAGTTGGATGTTTTATGAGTCGTCACGCACGGGTTCAAGACCAGGGCCCTTGTATGATAATTTGTTTGCCTGAAAATCGGTTACAGATTACATCATGCGGCCCCATCCCTGTATACCGCTGCTTATGATTTTAAAACTTGATGCAAAACTAATTTATTTGACTTAATTGAAAGGAAAGTAGATTACAGCCATATCGTGGATTAGATAAGTATTCATGTCGATGTTACAGTAAGATAATTTGCCATTGGAATGCGCATTTATACCTTGAATGATATTTGTATGATTGCAGACTTGTTGTAGACATTTAATAATATCTAGGTACTGAGTTTGTTCCTTTTTATATTTAACATTCAAGTCTTAATAAAACATATGAAAGTTGCAAATTTTTTTTTAAAGCGAGGTGCTAAAACCTTTTTCAATATAATATTTCCTAACCCAATCTTATCTTACTTAACCTAACTTTATCCAGTGAAATCTCAAAAGTGTTATTGTAAAACATGGTAACGTTTGACAAAAATTCTGGATTATGTAAGTCAAAGTGAAATAATATATTAATTATTCTTAAAATATCGCCGAAACCAATCACGAGGGAAATAAGTCGACCGTCTCACTTTTTCCATAAGTAGTCTATCTGCCTTCCCAATATGTGCATCGGGATATTTATAGCTCCGGGCTCACCAGACAAGCCGACATTAGCGTGTTTTACAGCTCGAAGGCAACTGAGCCGGTAGTCTAAGTTGTCACCTAAATTGGCGTTACGGCAAACCGATCGACTGGCGTTTTCAAATGTATGGAGAAATTGAAGAGCGCGCGCAGCGGGCGTTAAGCGAACTAACATTTGCGAGTCCGAGCATGATTTGACAGCTTACTCAACGTTGCCGTAAATACGTCGACGTTTCCGTTTACGTCCACTCCGCGTTTTCATACAAATCGGAAGTCCGCGTTTGACTTTGACAGATTGAAGAAGTAAAACCACAGAATATCTAGTAAAAACTTGTATGGAGTTTGGAGAAAACGCCAGTCGATCGGTTTGCCGTAAACGCCAATTTCGGTGAGAACTCAGACTGCCCACTCAGGTCTCGCCTTGGGTCTCGCCCTAGCCGAAGCGCGAGATAACCATGAGCCTGCGTGTGCGCATGTCCATAGCCGTTGTTGATTGCACACCGGGCTGAGAAGCGGTGTAAGCCTAAGTGCTTTTAGAAATAAATCGACGTACACACAGCAAAGGTCAAATTCGTAGGACCCTTAATCGCATACCATGCATGCCTGTTGAAGAAGGGAAAGAAGGTATATATGATTTCTGCCTACACATACAAGGATAGGACGGGTAGGATAGGTGGTGTAGGTACACTTTTTATTACGTTACGCATATCGCATATCATGCAGGATATAGAACATATTTTAATCCTAGCCTATAATTGTTGGGATTAGCAGGGGGTAAAATATGAGAGAAGTTGGGGGAAAAATTTACCATTTCTCGATAGTTGCGCGATTCTACTAATATTGGAATAAATAGATTGTATCTCACTTTTCTTCATTCTTCAACTGCCTACTTCGAAGGTAGACACGTATAGTGGCCACCGGCAACGACCTCCAAATGTCCTTGTTTGGGTCTGTTTTCGTCGTCCGGGTTTCTTTAATTACTAGCGAATAAAACCGATCGTACCATAAACTAAACGACTTCACGAACGAATGCAATTTATTTTTAACTCAGCTGACCGGTCGCAGTGTGGATCGGCTCGGAAACTATTATCAATTCGCTTCGCGTGTCAGATATTTTCTTGTAAAGCTTATTTTAAGAACTTTGAAACAATCATTTTCCCTTTCTTTAAATTTTAGTAATTAATATGAACGTTGGCGTTAATTCTCATTGATAAAATATTTAAATTAAGAGAGCGATGCACATACAACTTTTCACAGTTTCAAATAAATTTGGACTAAGTTAGTTCCACCAGCATGTTAATAAAATTGTCCCGATAAAAAGATTATCAGATTTTTGCAACCATTTTTGATTTTATACTGTTCAAGATTCAGTATGTATTTCAAAAGACTTTGAAAGGTTTTTCGGAGCAGAAGCCTTATTCTATAATAATTCAGAAGATTATTGTCTATCCTGTTTCCTCAATCTTGTTACCACTCCAAAGTACGGTCATAACCTTACATAATCTCACTAATCTCACCTTAGTAGTTCCCGCAGCCTTTCGAAAATACGGCAAAGATCTTTCCGGATCATACCTCTCCAAAATACAGCCATAACCTTCCATAACCTTATGTTGCCTGCCTATCCTCACCTATGTTTTACTCGATATATATTTTTTATGTTTTAAGACCGAACATGATTTTTAATACGTTTTTATTATGTAACTCACATTCAGGTCTGTCTGTTCGGCCCAGATTTGGCAAATTATTTTAAACAAACTTTCCGATAAGCTAGATACTCGACATTTTAAACATAACCGAAGATTGCAATGCAACAAAATAAAACACATTTTTTAAGGGTCCGTTGGCACCCTTTGGGTAGTAAGCCTCCGCTGTCCGTCCGTCCGTCCATCTGTTACAGGGCTGTATCTCATTAACCGTAAAAGGTAGGCAGCTGAAATGTTCACAGAAAATGTATTTATTATGCCGATATATCAATAAATAAGTGAAATTTATAAATTATAAAACAGAAAGGGACAAAAACGTGATTTTTGGTGCTAAATTTTGTACGATGGTACGGTTTTTTATGTGATACTTTTTTAAATGGACTAATGACTAAAAAACGTATAGTGTAATAGAATATTGTATGGAGCGTAGAGAGTAGCCATGTCGTGAACCCGATGTTTTTCTTTTTCGAGTAATAAGTCTGATATAAAAAGATCGATTAAAAAAATGTTAATACAGGGATCACGTTTAAAATCCTATTTTCCACATACATCGTCCTCTCCATACACACTTAGCACCCCTGTCTGCGTTGTGCGAGGACTTCATTGTAGTCCTATTAGTAGTTCTGCCTGCCTGCGAAGACGCACGTTCACCTCGCCTCATGCCAGGCGCAATGGAAGCTATTAAGGTTATTTCTGTCCCGAGTTCCTGACCCGATCCAGACGGTCGCACGTCAATCGGAGCCGCACGGTCCGCTCTCCCAACAGGCTACCAGTGGAGATGTTCAAGTGTCGACTTCTTCAATTGCATATCACAAAATTAATTTAAACTTTACCGATTATTATAACCAAGAAGTGACCTGACACGTAAAATTACTTGAACAAATATGTCACATATCAGTTCGCGGTTCTGTTTATATAGGTTTAACCACTGAAAAGAAAGGATGGAGACTTGGCATGCGGGCGATATCGCGCCTCCGCCGTATGTATAAACTGACCATATATTGTATGTGGTGCGTCGTATGGCACACAGTCGAAAAATGCGCGCGAATGTTGTCTAAAAATGCGTTCGTCAAGTCGGTGGTCACCCACAGATAAACCCTCCAAAACGTCTGCGACTATGTTTGCATATGGCATGGACGTTTAAGGCTGTTCCGACCCATATAAAGTTGTTTACACACATAACGCAAAAAGTATTGCACTTTAAGCCACGAATTCATAATAAAAGTTTAATATAGTCATATTACTTGCAGCGAAAACAATTTCACAATTTCAGGATTATTGGTTTTGTTACAATTTATTTAAATACGATTTTTATTTAACACCGCCATCTAACGGTGTAAAACTTCTAATTGGCAATTACAACGAAACCATTAAACCTGAAATTGTGAATATGTTTTCGCTGCAACTACTATGGCTATATTTAATATTTTTGATGAATTCGAGCCTTAAAGTGCAATACTTTTTGCGTTCTGTGTAAAAAAAACATTGTATGGGTCGGAACATCCTTAAGTTGGGTTGGTAGATTTTTAAAATTGGAGACAGCGGGTCTTATAGGCGCGCTAAATGGCATATCTCCTCCTTTTTTTTAACACGCTTTTATTAGCTTGGGTTGTATGTATCTATGTAATGGAATCTTTGAGATTAATTTTCACCAGTTTCCAGAAGTCTGATTAATTTGAAACTTTGCATACGTATGAAGGACCGATGACAATGCAATAATTTCATAACAGTTTCCCATTATCCTTATTAGGACCGCCAGGATTAATACATTCTTTTATAGATCCTCTGTAGTGGAGTAAAAGAGACAGAGCTAGTTATTAATGACACGCTTTTATATAAGCTTGGGTTGTATGTATCTATGTATGTAATGGAATCTTTGAGATTAATTTTCACCAGTTTCCAGAAGTCTTTAATTTGAAACTTTGCATACGTATCAAGGACCCATGACAATGCAATAATTCCATAACATTTTCATAATCAATTGTTTTATAGATCCTCTGTAGTAATAATAACTAATTGATAAATCGAACTAAAAAATGAAAAATAAATAATAGTTTAAAAAAACTAAAAAACACGCTTTTATAGCTAACCGAACTAAAAAATATAAAATATTTTTTTATTTTAAAGAGTTTATATTACAGTAGTAGAAGATCGAACAATCAATCAGAATTTATCACCTCAAAATAAAATTATAATAAAGTTTAAGTTATTAACAAAATAATTCAATTCAGAGTAAAAAGCGTGGGGTGCTTGATAAAGTAAATGTAACAATCATTCTATTGGCAACTATCTATGAGAGGAGAGTTATGAAAAGTAGTAAAATGCACCCCACGCTTTTTACTCTGAATTGAATTATTTTGTTAATAACTTAAACTTTATTATAATTTTATTTTGAGGTGATAAATTCTGATTGATTGTTCGATCTTCTACTACTGTAATATAAACTCTTTAAAATTAAAAAATATTTTATATTTTTTAGTTCGGTTAGCTATAATTTATCTATGGGTAAAACTCATCGACGGGATTAAAATAATATTTTTAAGGAACTGGATATAGGGCAAATAACACGGCTAATTTTTATTTAAGGGGACACGGATGGCTCATGCCACACCCACCGAAACGATATCAGACCAACACACCGCATTGCCGAAGGAATTAGATGCCATATAGTTTTGACCATCTTTTCATTCAATGCGATGGTACCAACCCGGGCTAGCTTAACCCTACCACCTAATAGGGGAAAGGGACCTACCGTTTAAAAAGGAACGAACCATTGAACCGCTCGCATTGGTAACGAAGTGCTAAGTGCACTCTAACTGGGTAAGAGAATGAAAGTGGTGCTTGAACGCGGCTGGGATTTGATCCCATTACCTTTGGCACGCAAGGCAAGTCACCTCGCCTTTGAGCTACGAGACGCTCAAACTGTCATGATATTATTATTATTTGTTTATATTGAGCGCGGCATATGGCGTACGCCAGGACCTCTAAAGGTGACCGAAGACGCCCATGGGATTTCGCACTTACAGGGGGCTGCGAAAACCATGCGCGCCGGCCAGGTGCTTCTTTTCCATTCAGTCGTGTCATGATGTTATTGGGAACTAGGTGCCATGCCAGGCCCTTCCTTAAATTATGCTACACATTTTGATTGCCGCTTAGACCAAATTTTCATTTAAAGTGAAGTGATGGTACCAACTAGTAAGCAATAAGACCTGAAGTTTTGCGTGGAATTCGAAGCACGGCCAGTCTCAATAGTCTAACGGTTACCCATCCAGAATCCGATAGCGCCCGCAGTTGCCAGAACCTTTATGATCAAACACCGAGGCGCCACGCTTCCACGATGTTTTTTTAATTCTTCGCGTAATCGAATGTGGTGAAATATTGTCAAGTATGTATGCTAAAGACACTCACTGGGACGCCAGGCATGAGAAAGTTGATAACAAAAGGCAAATACTTACAGCCAGCTGTTTGCATGGATCGATGAATCTCCAATTTCGCATGAGGAAGTTTCGGCAGCATAAGATTTCAAAATGAAATTGAGGCCAGACAGTAGTTGACCTACGATATTTCCCTAATAATATGAATGAATGAATGAAAGGCCATCGAAAAATATCAAGTAAAACTTTATCAACTTAAAACATATATGTGACATGTATGTACGTATAATCGGCCGTGAAGCAAGAATATATTAATTGTAGAAGGAGCCCAGGAAAAAGAACTACTTTACGAATATACTGCAAGGCTGGACCCGAACCAGCAAAACATACCATTCGCGGGTATCGCGTCTACCAATTTCGCCACCGGCTGTATACCCATAATTTGGAATTCTCCTACAGTTCCTCCTCCCGTAATGAATACCTACATACATTTATTTAACCCTTCATCTGCGTTCCTTGGAATAAGCGACGTACGCAGGTACGAAAAAGCGAGCGAAAAAGTATATTTACTTAAAACATATAGGTTAAAATAATGATTTCAAACTTCATGTACTTGTATCAGTATTGTGAATGGAGTCCTTGATGTAGCCGAACAATATAAGGAAGGTCCTGGCATGGCACCTAGTTCCCATGTGGTATGTTAATATCTAACGGTCAGTTTGGTATTAGCCTTCCATTCCAGTTGCGTAAAAAAATTTCTCAGATTATAGATGTTTTTATTCTCCATTGCGGTAAAACTGTAAGTATTGTAGGTAATGGTAGGTAAAGACAACAAATAACATTTCCCTAAGACCACTTTATGATCTGAGTAAGATATATCCAGCCACACGGAAATATCTAGAAACGTTTTTACGTCATTAAAAAATGGTTGGTGTGTAATAATTTAGAGTGATCTCTCTCTAATAGGGTTTATATTTAACTGTTAGATCATTAGTTATAAAGCCGCCGACGCGTTGAAGTCTTTTGTAACACGGAGTTATGCGTGGTTTCGCTAATCGTTATTTTTTTTGTAAATATTGTTACATTTTTTCAGCTCTACAGTTACGGTGTTTAAGCGATTGACTTAATAATGAGTATACTAATGAGTATTTAACTGTGTAGTCGACCAAAGTCCAAAGGACGCACTTCGGTTAAAAATAGGTGATTACAATATGCTAGGGTTTGATGACAAATTAAATAAAATATGTTCTCGATTATGCTTATAGCCACCCCTATACCTAGCCAAAAGTCAAAGTATTCTGTATAGATTACTAATTACTTATATATTATAGTAAGGTCCCTTTTCCTTCCAGACGGAGGAGGGACCTTATAATACCGACGTGTGTTTAGGTAAATACAATAATATACCTAAGTTGAAACCAGTCTCCAAAATTGACCTATTTTAAGTAAAATAAAATGTTTCGTATTTACAAGTACGTCGTATTTTGAAATGAATATGATATATATACCGAATCGACGGTGAAGCAAGGATATATTAATTAAAGAAAGAAAGCTGTAAAAATAAATAAGTATTCTATAAATATTCGATGTAGGTACTTGCTTCGTACGAAAAATTCGTACGCCAAATACGATTTTGGTGACGATGACAATACGTTTGAATGTTGAACCATTGCAGGAAATGTCCACAATGCAATGTATGTGATCTCTTAAATACTGTGTGATTACAAATCCTGTGCAGGAGAATTTCAAAATTGATTGGGTGGCGGAATTGGTAGACGCAATGCACCCGAAAGGAATGCTTGCTGGTACAGTATATGTATTAAGTAGTTATTTTAACGGATTACTTTCTTTAATAAACACCTTTGTCAGCATCGGTACCTCAGTGTGCTTACGAATCGATAAGTTGGGGAAGCACCTATGAGCGCGGTTAGGTTCTGGATGGGTGACCATTTTCAACCGTTGAGGCTGGCCGTGGTTCGGATTCCATGTAAAACTGTAGGTCCTCTTCCTCACTTACTAGGTGGTAGGGTTATCCCGCCCGGGTTGGTACCATCGCATTGATTGAACGATGGGCGAAGCGGCAAGGAAGATTGTCCGTGTTTTCCATCCAGTTCAATGTAGCCGAGTAATATGAATATAGGCTCCCGAAGCAATATAAGCCGACCCGAAGGGTAGGCATGGCACCTAGTTCCCATGTGATGTGTTGGCTAATATCTGACGGTCAGTTATACAAATTCAACTATAACATGTATTCATTAGAGCATTCGGTGGAACGGGGTGGAAAACAACTAACTATATTATAGCAATGTGGTTTTCCAAATGGAGAGCACAGAATAATTTATAGTTGTTGTCAGTTTCGTAGAGCTATACATAATGTTATGTAGGTATGTATACGTAGATTTATTTGGAATGTCCACGAGAATAGCAGCGGCGCAAGCTAGCTAGGACGTTGCGTCGCGGTCGCATTCGAACGCGCAGAGGTCAATGGCCCGAAGACTTGGCACCATCTTGGCACCGCTATCACAACACGCGCAGGATCAGCCGCTCTCAGCGCTGAAGCATCTGAAGCGATCTGCAGGCCTATTCCTAGAATTTCGTAAGCTGCAATCAGAGTCCTGTACCCGAAGTCTCAGTTCTTACCTAAATTGGCGTTTACGTAACTTCGAAGTTCCGTAAAAACGTCGAAATCCATACAAGTTTTTACTAGATATTCTGTGGTTTTACTTTTTCAAGCTGTCAAAGTCAAACTAGGACTTCAGATTTGTATGAAAACGCGGAGTCGACGTAGACGGCAACGTCGACGTATTTACGGCAACGTTAGTAAGCTGTCAAATCAAACTCGGACTCGCAAATGTTAGTTTACTTAACGCCCACTGCGCGCGCTCTTTAATTTCTCCATACATTTGAAAACGCCAGTCGATCGGTTTGCCTTAAACGCCAATTTAGGTGACAACTGAGACTACCGGCTCTGAGTCTAGAAAACCCGCATTTCAAAGCGATGTCTTTCGACGGAAAATCTTGATTTATAAAAAAACTATGCTCCGGAAGATTTTCGTCAAGAAAATCGCTTTTAAATCCGCTATAAAAGCTGTTTTTGAGCTTCAGGATTCCTGATTCCGGAATTCCAGGAATGGGCCTGCTGACCTTAGAACAAATACCCATCAGCTCAGCGTCAGCTGATTTCATGGATAAGGGTTAAAAAACACGTATTATAAATACATATTCGTACAGCACAAAATAAATGTAGTAACCGGCCTTCTAAATAATGTAGGTGTTATGCAACTCTAGTTATTTAGAGTTTACATTCAGATTAGAGAAAGAGCACACGGCGGAGTAGATAAATCGATATGACGGTGATGAAAGTGAGATTAAGGGGATGTTTATTATTTGCAGCATTTGGGGACAAGATCGATTTATAAGATGTCATAATAAATACAGAGTCGTAGATTTTTTTTGTACTAAAGTTATTGGTGCAAGGTTTTGATCCATTATACCTTTTGTCAAATGTCACGTGAAAAAATACAATAGATACGAATTGTGTTTTTTATTTTTGAAAATTTGCTGATCTCGCAGGACGAAAAACAATTTTGTGTTCAGCACACACAAACATATCACAGCCAATGTATCATTAGAATCCACGGATCTCGTCAGCAAGCTTCCCTTGTATTTCCCGGTTAGTCTGCATGCTTGCTTATCAAAACAGCTGCGATTATTCAGTTTACTCGCAGTAGAAATTTATTACGTTTTTTCCGACCAAACAAATAGACTTTATTCACGGAGAGGTTATCTGTCAAACTTCACAGAGCTCCTTCGTATGAATTTGATGATAGCGTGAATTTCACTTTGAGGACATCATCTCTTCCGATATTCTTGTTGAAGCACTTTATTTGGTTTGGGCGCGGTTATTACTCCATGAATGGGAAGAAGTCCTCGATTGAATCTCACGGCCATTCGCAACTGTATATGTTATTTTAAAAATACATCGCCATTTATCTCAGGTTCTTCCTGATGATAAGGTAGTTCGTATGAAGCTCGGCGTTGTCGGCCCTCTGACAATAGTTCTGTTGGGCTCTATTGAACAGCTCGTGGTCTAGGGGCTAGAGGATTTACCCTTCATGCGAGAGGTTTAAGTTCAAATCCTTGCTTCGGTCATGCACCACTTTCTTTCTCTTTCTGAGTTGGATAAGTGCATTTCCTACTTCGACGTGTCTTGTTTTTAGCGTCAGCTGTCGTTAGCATCGGTTAGCTGAAACAGCATCACGTCAGTAGTGTAACGGAAATGATTTCAAACGTCGAAGAAGTTTATCCGTCTTTATGGTGAAGATCAGTGGTGAAGGTACACATAGTCTTCCCGATCTGTTAGCCTTTCACACGTTTGTGGTTAATTTAGCGGTACTTTACGATTCTAAATTTAGCGAAGGCATGGGTGTAATATATTTTCTTAAATAATTGAATGTTACAACGCTTCAACAGTAATAACTTTGATTTTCGGGAGAAAATAAAACTCAGCTCACAAATCCCTCGTCTTACTCAACTCTTTGCTCACTTTCTTCTAAAGAATCTTGCGAGCACAACGTAGTGCCGTGAAACTAAATGTTTTTGATGTGCACGAATCAAATTGGCATAGTAAAAAAATTTACAAAATATTCCATTCGACCTTTTCGGATTATACGCTATTTAAATGAGAGCATCTTACCGAATGGCCAAATTAATTTATACGCGACTTCGAGTTAATCAGGCCAAGGCCCGTCTCGGTAGTGCGGCACTGCTGGCGCCGTATAGCGACACTCGTCCGTGCTGTTGCCGCAGAGGGCACACATCAGTGATGTCCACTCTGATTCGTAAGAGGAATGCATTCACATTCCTACTCCACAGGTCCGGATTGACCTCCGAAATGAAGGTTCAATGGTACTTTGAGAGCCCGCAAAAATCCGGAATGATTATAATTTCGCTCCGGAATGGTTATACCGGAATAGAGGGTACTTTTAGAATCAGCTAAATCCGAACCGTAAAGTTCTTACGTGTCGTTGGAACTCGAGTAAATCAGTAGTAAGCGAATTTGTAAGCGAACGCTCTCGTCAAGACGCTGCCGCCTTTGTGTAAAAATGGCTACGCCGCGCCCCCATACAGACGAGTATCGGTTTCTACTCCCGTCCTTCCATGCTCGCTGACCCGGAATGATCCATCGCTGGCACATGTCAATGTCGTGAGGCGAGAGGAGGCCACAGAGTCGTCGCCTTCTGTACAGGTAAACGACAGTCCGATCCTTTTTTTTAACCTATGTGATCTATGTTCGAATTGAACAAAATTTCCATAGACTTTTTCAATCGGTGCAAATGCCTTAAAAAATGTATGTACAGAAAATGTATCGTTTCGACCGTTTTCAAAAGCGAATATCTTGTAAATTACTGGTCAGATTTAATACGAATACGGAAATGGTTTTCGTTGTCAATTCCTTTACTGTCTCCATCATGGTTTTTGTTTTCACAGTTGACTGTCGCGTCGCTTACCAATAAGAGCATATCGTATTCGATTGATGTTCAGTGAATTACACTTTTTCGTACTAAGCTATCACGTGACTTTTTCATCGAATATGATATGTATGTAGAATCTGGTAGATTAGATACAGCTATCGTTATGGGCGTGAACGTGTGGCACTGGCAGCGAAAGGTTTGCTTTCTGGTTCGAGTCCAGCCTTCAACTATGTTTTTATGTAACCGGACATGGATACCACACCCAGCTTTATATTATAACAACAAACATTTCCGTAGGAATTAGGTGCCATGCCAGAACCTTATCTGGATAGAAAATGCGGACAATTTTTCACTGCCGCTTCGACCAATGCGATGGTACCAACCTAGGCGAGTTTAACTATCTATATACCATTCGGTAGGGGAAGGGGACCTACAGTTTTAAATGTTCGGCTTCGTGACAAAATGCACCTATCCAAAACAGTAAGAGAAATAAAGTGGTGTATGAACAGGTCAGGGGTTGACCCCATGACCTCTTGCATGAAAAGCAAGTCCTTACACCCCTAAGCTACAAACCGCTGGAATCCATGCTAATATTATAAATGAGAAAGTAACTCTGTCTGACTGTTACGTTTTTGCGACTAAACCGCTGAACCAATTTTGATGAAATTTGGTATAGAAAGAGTCTGGACCTTGAGAAAGGACATGATACCTTTTGCGGCGAAAATTTTACTCAAAGACGGTGAAGTGGGGGATACAAGTTTTTATGGGGAACTCACATAATAGGTATAAAATATTAGGTTCAGTCCGACATCAGTCCGAAACGACATTGACGCGAGCGAAGCCGGGTACCTCAGCCAGTATATTTATAAGTCTTAAGGGCCTGGTACTAGCCAAATCGCAAAGTTAGACGAGGCACCCCAAGTTAACTAACTAAGTCTGACGATTATAAGTGTCATCCTTACAATATATGATTCCTTGTCTAGGAATCGAATTATTTTCGTTAATGTATGTTTCCTTTTTCTATACAAAATACATTGCGGAAACGGTGTCCATTTCCGAACTTTTTTGACTAAATGTAGAAATCTAAAAGTAAATGGAATTTTTTGTTTATGCATATATGCTGTTTTTGCTTATATCTAGAAATTGAATTACTTTCAGATTTCTAATGAGAAAAATCAACTTTTTTATTTTTCATAAATCTTAAGCTTTCGCGTTTTTCACACATTATTAATGTTCTTAAGCGGGGCTTACACGAACAATTTTGAAGAAAGATAACTTTCCGGGATAACACTAATCCCGTGACCACGATTGGATGCAACTCCTTTCGAAACGTCGGGTTTAAGAAAGGTATTTTTTATTTTTATTATTATTTAAATAAATGATGGAATAAAAAAATATTAACAATCCATTATCAGTCTGGAGTTCTATTTGGATTTGCTGAAGCGTTTCACTACATATTATTACATTTGTTAAAAAGTACATTTGTATGGCGCGAGTAGTTGGCTAGTGCTAGCGCCTTAAGCTTGCCTTCATAATTTTTTTTATCATACAAATATTAAATCTATTTAATTACTATGCTAAAATCAAAACAAACGAGGCAAGCCGAGCGTTAGGTGCTAATGAATAATTGCGAGATTGTCTAGTCTAGAGAGATAGCTACTATACCTAATGGACCGTAAACGGACCGATGTCCGTTCCGAATTGCGTATATTGCAGAGATTGCAGCAATAGGCCGTTCCGAATTGCTCGCATTTACTCCAGTGAACGTCATTTGACATAAATGGACGTGACTCTAGACCGCACACAGATCCTACAAAGCGCGCACGGTTGAAAGCTTGTGCGCCGTGTACGCTGTCAAAGGGCTGCCATCGAGCTGTCATAAAGTGCGTTTATCTGTAGTTCTCTGATCGTGTGCACTTATTTTCAGAAATAACAAAGGCCTCTTGCCATTTGTTAATCTAGTTTGACAATTCTTGGGCTGGGATAACCCTCTCGAGAGGCATTTTCGAGGTAGTTAAATAATCATACCAATTGTGGTTGCAAGCACTCAATCAATTCGGAACACACACATTCACTGTATTCGCTTTCTCTGCAATCTCTGCAATACACGCATTTCGGAACGTGGGGAATATAATATTCTGCTTCACGGTTTGACGTAAGTTTCTACCTGTCAAGTGTAAAGCTATTCGGTTTTGCCTACATCAGCCGCCGCGCCCCGCGACGTCGTCGGAGCCGGTGCCGGCGCATCACGACCTCGTCGCGTCCGCGTCGCACGCGTAGGTCGCATGCCACATTACATTCATATCAATGTCAACAAGTGCAAAAAGTGCATTCTGTTTTGACATTCCACGTAGACACTCCTCTAGTGATAACAGCCGATGTAGAATATCGCTAGTGATTATAACGTCTTAAGGCGCATGGTAACCCAAGCGCGAGATTCGGATCGAAATACTTATTACATAACTTCAGTCGTATTCGCAATAAATGAATGATTTTGATTTCCACTGCACAGGAGAAAATCGCCAAAATAGGCATATTTGTTTCACATTTCTTATTATTTCTTACAAGTAGTAAGCATTTTAGAAGAAAAACCTTATATGGGCACAATGCTTCTAAGTAAACGAATACGAAAAAATATTGTAATATGTCATAAATTTCGTTGTAAACAATCGAATTATGCACGGGTGAAATTTGTAGCATTTTGTAGTTACACATTTACAGTCGTATTTAGAGTTAACCTTAGTACGGGATTTTTACCGGACTAATCATGCAAAAACGGCTTAGTCCGACCTTAATACGCGTACTAACGTCCACTCTGAATTTTTTTTAATATTTTAAAACATCCGAATGATCGAAAATTCTTTATTTCGGCACAAACAAGAATTTTCGGGTGGGGTTTCCAAGACAGACGCATTCGTATCAACTAGCTGGGTAGATAGGACGAAAGAGTGACTATAGAGAAGCTCGACAGCAAAACATTTTTGTGCAAAAACTACTCCTTCATAGGAAAAAAAATTGTCAAAGTTTGCATACACTTTCGTAATTCCCGTACTTTTTATGTCTTTTGACCGGCGCGGCGGGGCGTTGACCTTAGCGATTTTGTTATTGCCAGGTGACCAGAATATTTATCAACAATTTAAGGTAATAACCTAACCCAACCTAACCTGACGCAACCCAATGTTGGTTTTAAAAACGACTTGCGGGCACCGACATGGACCGGTTAGGTTAAAGTTTAACTATATATTTTTAACTTTCTAACCTTGGTTATTTTTTTTATGGAACACGGCATCACTCTTCCTATTCGGACTTTTTGTGTGACATGGAATGGTTATAGTATAAAAAAAAAATCCAAGATGCGGTATCGTGGAAATGCATGTTCTTACGGTGTTTAGTAGGTTTTTTTTGTGCGTCTGTCTTGAAAACCCCAACCGAATTTACAAAAGAAGGTACAGTGCAACTGACTGTCGCTTACATATTCTTTTGCTTTCTGATTCATAGGCTATGTTATCTTCATAAACGAAATTGGGGTAAGCAGGGCATTGGGTGTTGTTTGTTATGGTGTAGCTACCTGATGAGACAAATTGGTGTAGGCATTAAATTAGTAGATAATGATGTGTATACAGATGTTTATCGGTGAGGGGAAGCGGGGGCAGCGAGACACCGCGCGCCGGCCGCCTCCGCCGAGCTGTGCCGCGCCGCGCCACTTCAGAACGCAGGTCACAGCCGTGCGGACGATCGCTCTGCGAGCGTAACTTTTAATAAAAAAAAAAACAAAATAAAATATAAAACAAATCTTAATCAATTAAATAACAACTTAAAAAAGCATAATTTTGTATTCAATGTAAAAGTTTGTGAGTGTTTGAGGTGTCACGCGGACGGCGAGTGATATAGCACGCCCCGGGCGCCTGTCGCTCGATAGACCAGTGTCTCCGAATGAATTATTTATAGCCCCAGTTGATTATAATAACATTGCAGTGACGAAAGTAGGCTCTTTTCGGAAAATAGCGCGAGTGAAACGTGTGGCTGGAAACTAAGATCGGTGAACGCAGAAGACTCCGAGTTGCTGAAGAACGCGCAGCATGTCGTTGGAACACCAGCTTCCCATTTTAATGAAAAAGGTAACTTTTGCCCTTCCGTGTATCGGTTCGCTGTCGGCGCACATGCAAATTATGAAATTGATGAATAGATTCCGTGAGGGTAGGCTATGCAAAACGTTGGCCGATGAACTCTGTTGACGGAGTGATTGCGCTGTTATCACAGCTGATGGCAAATTTAATTTAAAAAAACCGGCCAAGTGCGAGTCGGACTCGTACACGAAGGGTTTCGTACCATCGTACAAGATTTAACACAAAAAATCACGTTTATTTTGTTATTTTACATATTTGTTGTTATAACAGCAAAATAAATACACACTCTGTGAAAATTTCAGCTGCCTTCCTATTACGTTTCATGAGAGACAGACCTGTGACAGACGGACGGACGGACGGACAGCGTAGGATTAGTAATAGGGTTCCGTTTTCACCCTTTGGGTACGGAACCCTAAAACGGCGTTAATGATTGCTATACCTTAAGTCGAGGCCTTAAATATCATTGTGGGTTTATTATTTCAACTCATTGCATATTATTTATATCGGGTTAATGTCGTTTTTGACTGATTTCGGGCTGGCCAAGTTCAGCCTGCGTTTGCAATGGAAGCGGAAAAATGTAATTATTTACGACATCACATTAGAAACCTCAAAATTAACAGTATTTCTCCACTATTTAATGGATGTTATTATACATATAAAACTTCCTTTTCAATTAGTCTATGTATTAAAAAAACCGCATCAAAATCCGTTGCGTAGTTTTAAAGATTTAAGCATACATAGGGAAATAGGGACAGAGAAAGCGACTTTGTTTTATACTATGTAGTGAAGAAGAATACAATAATTATAAATAAGTAATTAATGGTTCTATGAACTGACAAATGATCACCGAAATAACTTTATTAAGAATCTGAAATAGGTGAAAAGAGGTTTTTTCTGATCATGTTAATTTATATATTATGTTATATGGATTCCACACGGATGATTTCTAACCGGCCACCTTGAAAACACGATTAGTAATACTTTTTTGTTAGAAAAAAAATGCGAAAATATTTTAAAAAAAGGTTTCGATCTTCTATTACTCTAGATTTATTCTGTGTGTCATGTATGCAAACTATAAATTCACCTCATTATGTGATTTATTACATGCTATAAGATTTTCATTGATCAATTTGTTTTTTCAAAATATGTACAAGAATTTTTTGGATTCCCTGTATTCTCAAGGAACTTTCCCAGACCAAGTGAGACCATTATGAAATGGTATGGTAGGTACCTTTGGTACCTTTAGGTACCATTTGATGGGTGCCCATGGTTAAATAAGTTACTCCTTGAGATGCCGAAGTCTCCGCAACCGCTGCTGCACAGTTTTCATTGACTAAAGAATGTATTTCTTGGCTTCCTTGCATGCATCATAAAACCTTAAGATTGCATTGCGATTGAGTACCATTAAATGAAATCATTAGAAATAGGCACATTGAAGTGCGAACATGAAATTACTGCAAAGGAATTTGCCATGCCGGCACAGTCCTGTAAATATTTGGCCGTGAAACCGGACTGAGTGATCAATCTTAAAGATACTGCCTAACAAACACGCTGCTTTACTGTTTTCTCACGAGATAACATAAATTTGTTGATCACAATATTAGTACACCGTTATAGACCTACCATTTTATATTAATATACGGTAATATTTTTTTCTAATCGATCAGTGCGTGATAACGTGATAGGTTATCGTTTACTTAATTTGGAAGTGTGCATATATTATATGGTTTGGTTTGTTTAGATGCGTCATATAAAAGGGATAACATTTTGATATGCAAGTTAAACGTTGATAACACAATCAGGAAACAGCTATTAGGAATGAGTGCCTAATAAATTGAGCATTGGTTATTTTATGACGCATAAGATAATGCACTCACTCTATTCGTTTATTTTTAAACTGCCCAGACACCTACAATGACTTTAATGTTAACTGTAGGTTATCTCAGATTGAGTTTTAATAGAGATTGCTCTTAATCATGCGGGGAAGTAATTTTAAATATTTATCTCTAGCTGAGATCTGAATCCGCTCGGGTCAATGTCGTTTTAGATTGATTTTAATGATAAATATTAGCTAATGTGATAATCCAAACTTAGACTATCCATCTACCAACCAAGTCTCCGAAGTCATTAGTTAAAATACGAGTCAAATATCCTGCAGAATATACCTATATATTTAGCACGGATTCTTACTGCATACAAATGCAGACATTCAATGTAACGAGGGTCATTACTTTTTGGGCGCTTCTGCCGTCAACACAAGCCGTCGCGGCGTCGCTTCGCTGAGACGCCGCTATTTTTATTTCCTTAGGAAAATTCCTTTTCGATTCGTAGCATAACGTCGGTACCCAACTCCCGCGTTGTAAAGAACGTAGAAAATGATTGAATAGAAATACCGAATATATTTCGAAAATACATAAAAGTATTTGTGCGATAGGCCATTTGATAAAATTTTATAACCTAACATTTTATATTGATTGATTAAAAATTCTTTAAAACGCCAAAAAAAAGAATTTACAAAAGAAAGTATAGTGCATTACCAACATAAGTGGAGCGTAAAGGCGAGCTTATCCCTCGAAGATATTTCTTCCAGCCGACCTTTGCAATAATCTATGCGAATATTTGTCTGTCATAATGAGCCCTTCATGCACTGATGTATATCTTGTTTATACATCCTTAAGGTAACCTGTACAAATATCTAAGCCAAAAATCTAAACACCAATTATTCAATTCTAGTTCACTTCAAATTTTATTTCAATTACATAAAGATCAAATTCGTAGCTTCTAATATACCACGGAAAGAAGTCACAAAGATACTCTGCCAGTTTTTTTAAAATTTAAACTTAAATCTTAATAATAGATCTAGTTGTAATAAATCAGCTTTGAGCTGGGGTTCAAAGCTAGCTGATTTGCTGCTCAAGGTACCATGCATGTGTTACACATAAAAAAGGCCTAAACGAATAAAATATTTTAAAAACCATTTCTTTTTATTTTGTGGTCAAACAATAAATAAACCCCAATGTTTCCCGAATAATGCGGAATAAAATGTACAGTCTTATTTGAGGGCGATTTTGCCTCGGCATCCAGGTAACCTAACATAACGGATACACCTTCCCCTACTAGGTGGTAGGGTTTAAAAGCCCACCCGGGTTGGTACCATCGCATTGGATGAAAAGATGGTCGAAGCGGCAGTGAAAAATTGTCCGTGTTTTCCATCCCTGTTCAATGTAAGCCGTGCTCATAAAGGGAAGGTCCTGGCATGGCACCTAATTCCTTCGGGGCTAATATTATAACTGTAGTTGTGTAGTATTAGCCACCCATATCAGGTTGCTTAAAAAAAAGGCTATCCGGAGTCCGAAGTAACATTGATCATGGACTTAGCAAAGCACCCATTGCCAATCGAAACGCGAATAGGTTGTTGGTGGTTGCTGATTAGTAACGGTGATGTTTATTTTGTTGCTCTTTTTAGTATTGTTTCTAAGGTGCTCTGCTAATTGTATATCAACTTCTAATCATATATTCTAATGTTAATTTTAAATCTCCCCCATTGAATTGTCCTCAAACGGATCGAAACACTGTTCTAAATTTGTTCCGGTGATTTGGATTTAGTTGCTCTTTATTATATTTTTTCATCATCCTCCTAAATCAGCCTGAAACGGATCGGAACACTGTTCTGAATGTGTTGCAAATTATTTACGGTGGTTTTGATTTTGTTGCTCATTTTCGGGTGATTCGCTAACTTTTTATGAAGGTAGCAATGCACCCATTGCCAATCGAAACGCGAATAGGTGGATATTTTGTTGCTAATTTGTTTATCATATGAAGTTAGAAAATCTCCAAAAAAATATAAAAAAAGAGCAACAAAATAGAAATCATAACGAATTAGCAACCAACTATCCATTTAATTGCGTTTTGATTGGCAATGGATGCTTTGCTAAGTTCATGCTCATAAGCCCTTATAATTTATGCCACACCCCGACATCTTCAATTATTCCTGCAGGAAACCCTAATTGTGCCACGTGTGCCGGTATGTGCATGAGTTTGCTTACGCAGGTAGATAGCGACCGTTTCTCACTTCAGGTCTTCGCTGACCTTTTGTCCAAATATAGCCGGTAGAATACCCCAATGGTCTTGTTCTAAGTCCGCAAGGGTCCGAACCTGTCCGAACTGTCCCTAATTTTAGCCCTTAGAGTATATTAGGGACAGTTCGATCATGATACATTAAAAATGTAAATAATTAAATGTTGAAGCACTACTAATATGTAGTGATTGCGGCGAAAATATTTTCAAAATTCCAGAAAAGTTTTTGTTGGATAAAATTCGAATTTTAATAACAGCTGTATTGTCTTATAGCATCACGCTTTAGAAATAGGTAATTTTATTAAAATTTTAGTGAATTAAGTACATACATAAGTTAAGAGCCCGATAGGTACAGTTCGATGAAGGCGTAAGTATAAAAACATTTAATATCTTTAAAATAACTTTGCTCATTTAATCTCAATACAAAATAAATACTTAAACTTAAAAGAGCACATAAAGGAGCAGCATCAGGAGGTGAGGTAAAAACTTCGTCTAGGGGCGACACTTATGGTAATGTACCCATTTCGGTTGCTGCATTTCCCCGCTGGATGGCAATGCTCAGCCTTTGAAGTGAATAACATCATATTATGTATGGATTTATAATGAATAATAAAAAAGAAATACAATATTAAAGCGTCAGATATTTACCACATGATTCAAATATACTAAAACATTAATTTAAGTTTCGTCTTTATGACAAAATTGTTTCGAAATATAAACAAACAAATAAACAAATGTGGTTTCAATGAAACCCCCCCCTTAAAAGAGTCCTTGGGTGCCTTGGAAATATTCCGTCTATTTAGTTACTGTGGTAACGAAGTGAGAGCTTCGTCGTCAAATCAAGTTTCATCATCAGCTTGTCCGCTTTGTATACATATTCATGCGTTTCAATGATACAAATTTACATCACTTTACATATTTGATATCCATTTCTTTGCGAAGTGGGTGGAATTAATTGCCATGCCTATATCATTCAAATAGAAGGCTAAGCCCCGATTGCAGGAAGAGTCTTCCGAGTTAATCAGTGTTCAAACACGTCACTTTTAGTGAATCGCACGGAGTTGACTCAGCTCCTTTCCATCCTGTCCGTAAAAAGTGACGTGTTTAATCATATGTTGACGTTGATTCATTTGTCCTTTCGTGCATTCGGCTCTAAGTTAATGAACTTATTTACAGCTATTTCTAAACTTAGTTTTTGATTACTAACACAATACGGGAACCATTTTCAGTCGAGAGATTAGATCTTTTTCCACATTTCAGCAGTAAAATACTATTCCAAATTATTTTATTTGTCCAAGTTTGACTCCTATTTAGATAACCACACGCAAAGCAATCGCGTCCGATAAACAATATCTTATCAAATGCTAGGAAAAGGCGATACCAAACAATAGAAAATAGCCATATGAATACATTTCACCCTTTCATACTTTTTTACCCCAGAAACAAACAGACCAACTTTCGAATAAACGGATTAGTTATTAATTTGGATTTTTACCCTAAAGGTTTTACCCAAAGGGTGCCAACAGAACCCTATTACTAAGTCTCCGCTGTATGTCCTTCTGTCCGTCCGTCTGTCCGTCCGGGCTGTATTTCATGAACCGTAATATTTAGGCGGCTGAAATTTTCACAGAGTGTGTGTTTATTATGCCGCTATAACAGCAAATAAGTAAAATTAAAATATGTAATTAAAGACTGGCCACATACGAAAAACGTGATTTTTTTGTGTTAAATGGATTTTTTTGTCTACGATGGTCCGGAATCCTTCGTGTGCGAGTCCGACTCGCACTTGGCCGGTTTTTGGTATTATTTTGTTCTGTGGTAGGTGTGAACAACAATCCAAGATACAATCAAATACTACTTGAATAGATACGCTATTCAAACACATTATTACAATAGAATCGTGCAAAAAAAAACATTCTCGGCCATATATTTTGTTCTACATTCTAAACTTAAATCCTGGAAGAATTAAGTGTCGGTGAATATTATAAAATGTTTGGAGAGCCGGTGTATACAATTCATATAGGATACCTAGCTATTGTTAGTTAATGAGCCCGTAGTCCGAGTTCTCACCTAAACCGGCGTTACCCCAAACGGATTGAAGAAAGCGGCGACACGGTGGACGTTAGGCAAACACGCGGCAAACACCATTTGCGAGGTTACGGCGACACGACCGTAAGCTGTCAAATCATACTCGGACTCACAACTCTGATCCCTTCTCCGTTTTATCTCTGATTATATCTGCGGATCTTTGTTTTTTATTTACTCGAGTAAAATATTGCACACAACCTAGACAAACAGTCGCATTCTTCGTTGATTCTTTAGATACCTTTTGAAATGGTGATATTCTTTCGTTGCATACATAATTTTCGATGCACTAATGTACGGCACGGAGATCGACAATCATCGTGCATTATGGCGTATTTTACCTAGCCAACTGGCACCATTTCGAGTTAGCTCGTACAAATGCGTGCGTCGTGGTTACTACTGCGTCTTTTCAGGGACCGCAACCGCATCCACAACTGTAGGTATGTTCGAGCAAAAATGGTTCTACTCTGTCCTTTACTTCCCGTTACAGGACGGAATCAGAAGGTACACTCAGGAAGCGAAAACGAGAAGTTCTCGCATGAGAAACTCTACGTAGAAAAAATATGCCTATTGTTTTCTATACTATAGCGTATGACAGCTCGCAAGACTCACCGAAGGAAGTGAGAATCACGAGTATTTACATTGGACGGAGGGGCAACTGTAAGCCAACTATCATGCAATTTCTTGTTGTTTTTGGTCCTTTTCCGTTCGGTATATCACGGAAGTGCCAGCTCGAACACAACCGGTGCGTCGTCGGCTCCGCGACTGCCGCGTCGTCGCCGCGTAGCGTCACGTCGAGCGATTCCCGTGCCAAGCATCCGATGGCCTCTGCCGACGAGGGCGGTGCGGTGCGGCATCGCTGCACTATTTATACGCGGTACAGTCATGTTCGAGTGTACACGCTACTTTCGGCAGCCGGCAATTGTTCATCACTTACGTGTATCCGTGCACACGTCGAGGCGTGCTTTCGATTTTCGAAAGTTTGTTTACATTTTTGACGAAAGCTAATGTTGCCTTATTCTAATAGCTGAACTGCTATATGCTAACTAGATTGGACGTAATTCCAACAAAGCAATCTTTTAATATGTGATAATACTATACTAATTATGCTATATCCATTAGTTATACATATACCACTTTTCGTATGTAGGATGAGTCGTTCAAGTGTTGGTGACACATGTGCCTTATAATGTTCGTATAAACAGAGTTAGTTGTTATACAATCAAATTTTTGCGAAATTCGGATGATAGAAACAGTGTTTTGTAAGCAAACTAGATATTTCCTAAAGTTATTTAATAGAAAACACGCATATTTTTTGTAACGGGGTACTGTTGTTTAATGACTGCAGAGGGGAATACTTTTTAACTCGTGATTATACCAGCATTTATCATTAGATGCATATGTATGGTATTTAGTTTTCTGCTCTTTGTCACTTATAGTATATACTTTTTACCCGACTACGGCGAAGCAAAAGAAGGGTTGTGATTTTGACCGGTATGTATGTATGTTCATCTGTTCCATCATAACTTCTAAACGACTACTTATCATAATTTGACAAATGAGGGATCGTTGGAAGCGGCTTGATCTTCCGCTGGTTATGGGCTGATATGTGATGTCACATTAAATTTAACGTGGCGCCCTCTAGAGGTCATAAAGTCATAAAACAAAAAAAAAGTGTTGTATGATGTCGTGTTGGATATGGAAAGGATTTAATCATCACATTTAAAAAATATATACGAGTGTATTGTTAGATTTTGCTCACGGCTTTGTTTGCATCCACCCGATAATCCACCTTAGTTTGCATCCACCCGTAATTTTTGAGTAGTCGGGTTTAAGTTTTTGAATTTATTACACATACAGTTGTACGGTGTACCTCTTAAAATCGGAACGATCCTCTTCAAGTGCTGTTGCTCCGAACCGCAGCGCGAGAGACCTCGGTCGACCCGACGACACGGCGCGGCGCGAAAATAAATTCGTCGGATGTGATACGCGAAATAAATTATTTTATTTACTAGCGCTTGCGGCTCGCACCAGTACATTCACATAGTCAGTCGATGTAGGGCAATTGGGTGACCTCTTCTCATCGAGAGAGGTGATTAAATAGATGATACCGAATTAGGTTGCCGCAGTCATTTAGCAAACTATAAAAACTTTGCGCGGGTGGTTTTTTTCCAATAGCAGTGATACGTTATGTCGACCTTAGTTAGATAAATTCATGAGAGCTTGTAAAAAGGAAGGAAATGTGCCATCTAGCGCGTCTCCTACAAGACCCGGTGTCTCCAATTTTACACGCAAACATTGAAGACGTGATCGTGAGTTTTGAGTTGGTGGGAAGTGACTTCGTACGCATTTCTGGAGCGCATTCGCTCGCTGCTGAGAGGTTGGACTGACTTCAAACGCATTCGGGAGCTCATTCGCTTGCTGTGGTGATGTTTGCACTCACTTCTAACGCATTTCGGGAGCACATTCGCTCGCTGCTGAGAGGTTTGGACTGACTTCTAACGCATTCGGGAGCACATTCGCTGGCTGCGGTGATGTTTGCACTGACTTCTAACGCATTTCGGGAGTACATTCGCTCGCTGCTGAGAGGTTTGGACTGACTTCTAACGCATTCGGGAGCACATTCGCTTGCTGCGGTGATGATTGCACTGACTTCTAACGCATTTCGGGAGCACATTCCCTCGCTGCTGAGAGGTTTGGACTGACTTCTAACGCATTCGGGAGCACAATCTCTTGCTGCGGTGATGTTTACACTGACTTCTAACGCATTTCAGGAGCATATTCGCTCGCTGCCGTGATGTTTGGACGGTGTGGCACACATGGAGCGCCGTCTTACGATACGTATACGATTTATATGTACACTTTGATCATACGGTGGAGAAGCGAGCATACGAAAGCATTTTTGCCCAATCCGAAACGGAGACGCTACGCTCGAGCTTCGCATTTCGCGTGGTCAAAAAACCAAAGTAATATTGTTATCTATACGTTTTCCCTTTTTCTTTCGAGACGCCTCCGCAGGTTAGAGTTGCTACATTGTTTGACTATTTGTACTTGTGACTCAGGAGCAAATGTTGACAGCACTTCAACTAGTATTGTCATGCGAACCAGTTCGTATCGTCCGATGTATTTCTTCTAGGAGCTTATCGACGGGTCGACGACCGGCCACTCTTTATCAAGGTCTCATCAAGTAGTTACAACCCGTGACGTCACTCGCAGCCCATTCTAGCGAGTGTCAAACGCACTGACTCCTATTATCTTCTATTATCTCATACATGCGTGCGCCTTGACATAGATTGCCGCGTGGGTGTTTATTTTCAGTTGAAAAACATTATTTCACGTGCTTCCACCAAATTACTTTTGTATTTTGTTGATAAGGAACTGATTTTATTCTCGTTTAGAGTCAACGAATGTATGTGTACGTATTTTAACCACAAGTAAAAAGGAAGGAGACTTGGGCTGTGGGCATTACCCTGGACTAATTGTCCATCAAGTATGGAAAGACGGCTGGGCGTCATGTGCCACACAGTCCCAACATCATCACCGTGCGCGAATTTCCACCCGAAATGCGTTCGCCAACTCAGTTCCCACCAACGCAGACCCTCCGATACGTCTACGACATTATTTGCGGTTGTTTTTGAAAATTGGCGACAGCGGGTCTCATTGCAGGCGCAGTTTAAGTCAGTTACCATTCTTAGGACATTTTGATCCCTTGCGGCCACAGCTTGCGGCACACAATAATTACTATCAGAAATAACTTCTTGTCAACAATGACATGCCCATTCTTAGAAAAGTAAAGAGAATTGTTAGTCTACTAATGGAGTCACTTAACACTCTTATCGCTTCAAATCATTTCTAAATTAATCCCCTAATTGGCAAACACGAATAGTGAAGGCGCTAATTGGAGTCGCTCATATTGTGAAAATGTGCTAGTTATGTGCAATGTGCAATTTCAATTATCGAAGCGTGTCCGGGTCGATACAACGGCGACACGTCCTCCACACCACGAGGTGCCCTATCTAACTTTATTGACCTGTCGCGCATAGGACATCTAATGAGTGTTTATTTATTCGTCTGTCTGTCTGTCGGCACGTGATAGGTTCACCTCAGGCATGACCTCTGGTGCCTTCCTGAGATGTCGTTCCTATATTGTTCGCTGGAAGCAGTCGCCGGTCGTGCATTGATGCATTCGGATTTATTTCGAAATAATCAATAGTGGTATTTGTTATGGGTTTAAGATGTTTGTTTAAGATTATTTGCAAATACACAAAACCATATTTAAAGCCCGCCTAGTATGTTTTCTATCTAGGAAATGAAGAAATTAGAGGATTTAGAATTGAAAAGGTGCACCTAATATTTCTTAATATGAACGTTGAAACAAGCGCTTTTGAAACGACTGAATCCAAAGCGGTTGGGTAGGTGAAATTGAGTTTTTAGGGTTCTGTTTTACATAAGGAAAATGGAATAGGATCACCTCTTCCGTATCACTATGTGTCTGTCTTTCAAGGCCCTTTTTCATTGGAGCTGGAAAAAAATCAAGCTTTATAATTTTGAACTCGAATGGTTTTTTATAGGTTGAGGGTGTAAACTCGAATTTGTAAAAAAGGTCTAGTAGTCTGCCCACTTTACGGATTCGTGTCATTTATCTAAATCACAACCTAAAAATACATCATTAATTTGTATAAAATCTATTTATTACTATGATTACTTAAGTTTAACATTGATTTCTACCATTTGGCTATTCCAATAACAAGTGTTATTGAAATCGGTTCCGCCGCTACAGACATCCAACCTAGAAGTATACAAATTCTTTATAATATTTCTGCCCACTTTACGGATTCGTGTCATTTATCTAAATCACAACCTAAAAATACATCATTAATTTGTATAAAATCTATTTATTACTATGATTACTTAAGTTTAACATTGATTTCTACCATTTGGCTATTCCAATAACAAGTGTTATTGAAATCGGTTCCGCCGCTACAGACATCCAACCTAGAAGTATACAAATTCTTTATAATATTTAAATTCGTGATCATCATCAGTATAATTGTTTCTGTGATAAAACTTGAAATTTGGCGTATTCTTCTACCAATTCATAAGACATCAGAAAATCTAACAGCAACACTTTCGCCTGGCAGCATCATTCACTGACACTAAATGTGTCTTCTACGATTTATCTGTTTATCGGCTCAAATACCATTTTAACGTGCCTGTGCGGCCCCAGAAATAGTACGCATTATAAACATGTGTCAAGTGCACAGTTGCTTCAATTTTCTGTGACGATGCACGATGGCGTCGCGGGAGTGGCTGAGAAGCGCGGTTGCAAGAATGTTGGCGGCTAGTTGGCGTGTCGCCTACATCACGAGGGACATGCCCTTTAGTTTAGGTTCCTGCATCCGCACACGGTACTCTATTTTAAGCAAACGTCATGTGTGTATGTTGTTCAAAATGTTGCGTCTTATATTGTATCCGTTTTGATAACCCAGAATTAATCTCTTAATGGAGAATGTCCATTTTTGTACGCGCAGCGGGCGTTAAGCGAACTAACATTTGCGAGTCCGAGCTTGATTTGACAGCTTACTCAACGTTGCCGTAAATACGTCGACGTTGCCGTTTACGTCCACTCCGCGTTTTCATACAAATCGGAAGTCCGCGTTTGACTTTGACAGCTTGAAGAAGTAAAACCACAGAATATCTAGTAAAAACTTGTATGGAGTTTGGAGAAAACGCCAGTCGATCGGTTTGCCGTAAACGCCAATTTTGGTGAGAACTCAGACTGCCCACTCAGTTTTTAACAAGAACTTAAAAAAAATAATGGTTGCGAGATATTCATAGTTCGCTATCACTTAAGGCGTCGCAACAATTTTACCAATAAATACAGAAAATATTTGATTGAAACATTCACATATGATTAGATAGTTTTGTAGATAACTAAAATGTAATGAGTTTTTAAAAGTATTTTTTCCATGACAACCAACTTTAATTTTACATTACCTATCGCGCGTGCGGTCGCCATTAATATGGGCGTATAGTATGGCGTTTGCTGTCTTTTTAGGTAAAAAAACACCTACTCTTAATTAGCTTAATCGCCACATATTAAAAGGCCTTTCTAAGAAACTTGCAATCAATACAGTACAAGATAATCAGCAGTTTAGTAATAAAGGCCCTTTAAGTGTCGAATAAAATCAATCAGCACTTGGTGAAAACCAGGCAGCGACGCGTTGGCCGCCCCCGCGCCGGCAGGTCTCATAAATTTTAACGTTCCTGGTTTTTAAGTATTGTTAGGAACAGTCTAGTCTAGAGAAAGCTTAAGTAAATTATGTCTGACACACAAGGTTATCCAGAACAAGACGGTTAAAAAGGTAAGAACTGGAGACACGCCCGGCAACTGTTTCGCCGAGTGTTGGCCTAAAGAGGCAAACTCCATGCAATGAACCCATAGTGATGTCGACTGCGCGCGCGACTAGCTGAAATTTATAATTGTTAGATAAATTCGTGAAAAAACCAGCGAACTTTGAAATATTAGGAGCATTACAAAACTAACTTTTCGTTTCAATCAATGATTTTCGGTATTCCTTTGTAAAACCCATAAAAAAAACTACAGTGGCGACGCTTCTAGTGATAGAGAACTAAGAGTATCTCGCATCCTTTTAACGTTCTTGATCCGAAAGTTTATTATATCGTGTAGTTGTATTTTATGCACTGATGTTTGCTGGAAAACAATAATAATCTATGTATATATTCACGAATTATTTTAAATAAATAAATAAATCATAATATTTATATTTCCATTATCAATATTTTCATTCTCAAAGGCTGATAAGTTTGTTTTTATGCGCTCATCTCTGGGACTACCGATCGGATTTAAAAAAAATAAAATTCATTTAATATAACCTTCAGTTATAGGTTATTGATCACCCTACGACCATATAGGAACCGAGAAAAACGCAAAAAGTAAAACAGAATGCTAAGCGAAAACTAAGTAACAGAGCTGCTAGTCCCAGTTGTCACCTAAACTGGCCGTTATGAAACTTCGAAGTTCCGTAAAAACGTCAAACTCCATACAAGTTTTTACTAGATTTTTACTAGAAGACCTAAGTTTTACTTCTTCAAGCTGTCAAAATCAAACTCGGACTTCCGATTTGTATGAAAACGCGGAGTCGGCGTAAACGGCCACGTCGACGTATTTACGGCAACTTTGAGTAAGCTGTCAAATCAAGCTCGGACTCGCAAATGTTAGTTCGCTTAACGCCCGCTGCGCGCGCTCTTCAATTTCGCCATACATTTGAAAACGCCAGTCGATCGGTTTGCCGTAAACGCCAATTTAGGTGACAACTAGGACTACGGGCGATAATAGTGCGGGCGGGCGATGCGTGCGGTGGTTCGGGACCGAGGGCGCATTTTACCAGGCTCCGTTCGTGTGATTGCCCAAAATTAAATGGACCCGAGTGGAGTCGAGTCAATTTAGTTCCCTATATTCTTAAATCAGCTATATTCTGTAACGTTTGCCAGCCAATGCTTCTAGTGCGGAAAATAATGTGTGTACCTATATCCGTTACCAATTAACCGAATTATGTTTTGGCAATGGTTAATTTGTACAATATATCGTCTTTAAATATGTTTCATAGAAATAATGTCAAGGCACGTCTCGTCTGATGCAATGAGTCGTGAAGTATTTTTACCGACGCACGCACAAATGGCGTGATGTCTGCGGGCAGAGACACCCCGTGAGCTGCGGAGCTGTTTTTCCCGACGTATTTTTGTGATTTTTAAAGCATATCCATAAATAGGTTATATTTATATTTTATTGCTGTAAAAGTACAATTTAAATATGAAATAATTAAGTGTACTTACGCTGAAGTTTTCGATGAATAAGAATTTAAAAAAAGAAGACATCCACAACGATATTTGTATATTTTGTTTTATTGCTTATATTTAATATGTTTTGTGTCGTATCCAACTAAAATATTTTGTATGGACAACATACATGATTATAAAGACACATTATTAAAACAAAGAAATAAGTACCATACCATACAAGCATCCAGGTCAGTAACAAAATAAAAAAAAATATTGAATTTTTAGACGAAATAAAAAAATCTAAAACAAATTATAGAGTTATCTACACGATACGTTTGCAGATAATTAACATAATAATGATAAGAACAAAAGGAAATACTTCTCAAAAAAAAAACTAGCTGAGGGATCCGGCTCCGCTCGGGTAAATGTCCGGATTGATGTCGGGCTAAATTATCTCCTGGATATTATATGAGGTCCCCATACAAACTACCATCACCTATTGCACCTATTTATTTTTGCTACAAAAGGTAGCCAAACCTAGACCCAGAGTTACTTTCGAATTTGTAATATTTAAAACAATAATATATATATTTTTTTGTTAACAAAAAAAGCTAGAGAATAAAGGCATAGTCCATAACTCAAAAAAGGAAATTATATTAAAAATCAGGCAAATCAAAGCACACTTTTGTGTTTTTGAAGTCGGTGCCATTTTTACCCTTTTCGTGAATGATAATGTGAACTCAATATTCCGGTCTCATAAACAAAGGAAGGACGAAGGTATTTAACTCGAGTATTTAAGTATGACCGCAGAATAACTCTGCATATGAAGTAATAAATAAATAAAATGAAATATTTAAAAATACACCTTACGCCTGAAAATATGTGCCATGTCTCGAATTACTTAACAGTTGCCATGTGAGTCAGTAAGTTATTTTGTTGACAGCGAGAAGATTGTCGATACGACTGAAGATAAGATGAAGATAAACTTGTTGAAAACAGAACCGTTTATCTTGCACGTACGCCGCTACAGGGGCTCCTTTCGTCCGGAAAGGAGAATGCCTATTGCCCCATACATCAGTTTTGTAATTTCGAAAATAATATACCATTGCGACATGTGGATTTTGAAGACAATTTTGAATTCGTAATTGCCATTTTAAAGTTATTGTCGAAATTCTGGTTCGAGGTTATTAATTTCTTAGAGACGCGAGAGCTCTCTGGAGCTCAGCGTGAGCAAAATGCTCCAGTCCAAACGTAATAAAAAGTACTTTAAGTTCTCTTTGATATAATAATAATAACAATATTTATAATAAACAATAAGCAATAATAACAATCCTTTGCATTAGTCCCAGGGAGAATTTTACATACGTATTTACGTCTGTTTTTCTCCTTTATCGGACGGAATGGCACGGAGCAGGCTGCCCGAACACGTCTTGTGACAACGAAAGTACTAATGCCAAAGAATCTAATGCGATGTTCTGTTAGTCTTATTCAAATTGAGAGTCGGAAAAGAAGTAATTGTGAATGATTCCTTTTAAATATGTAATAAACAAATATGCTTAAATAAACAAATAATTATCGCATATTTGAAAAGAAAAGACACGAATGATTTCTAAGGGGCCCGGATTTGGGCATTCTCCTTTCTCTCGTTAAAAATACATACGTATTAATATTTTTAAAAAAAATTCAAAGATTAAAGTGACATGTCTAGTGAAGTTTCTTTGAGGTTTTTTCTCCGATAAGCTAATCGAACATGCGGATCAATCAACGTGTAACGTAACTTCCAGGTATATTTAATTCATGATGCAGTTTGACAACCAAAAGTGTAAATAAATGAAATGTTGTCACTTTTCAACTGACTTCAAAAAAGGAGGAGGTACTGAATTCGTCTGTATGTTTTTTTGTGTGTAAGTTACCTAATATCTCCGCAACTGTCAACCGATTTGAATCTTTGCTTTAGTACCGCCTTCGACTCCAGGGTGCTTGAAGTCGGTTCAATGTTTTTTAAAACGGGTTTGCACGAAACAAATATCCACCGCATGGGAACTAGATACCATGTCATGATCTACGTGTTATTCCATGGCTACATTGAACTGGATGGAAAACACGGACAGTTTGACTCTGACAGCTTGAAGAAGTAAAACCACAGAATAAATAGGTGTTATGGTTTTACGTAAGTAACTTCGAAGTACCCTAATCGCTAATTTAGGTGAGAACTCAGACTGACCATTCGGAACCCTATAGCGCCCAGGGTTGCTAGAACAAAATCTATCTTCTATAAATAGTCACGATCCCATACACTTTACAAGTTAAGAATATATTCGAAAACGATGTTCTATGTGTGATATTTACCTACTTCTGCACATGAATGAGGTGACAACACACACACTTGTGCACACCATGCATATAATGGCCTAGCAGGCTTACTGTGTGCTGGTATACTGTATACCTTGAGACTCGTCTATAGTTATCAGCGCCAGTGTGTGTTCACGAGTCCACCTACACTCCTACAGACGTGTGACATTGAAGTTTTCATGCGTATCTTATCGGGGTCATTGACTCCTCTCTCCTTGATAAAGTTATTGGTCGTATCATTAAATTTATTGCTCTGTTTTGACTGATGAACGCTTTATTTTAATTGTTTTACCTCAGCTCAATTCTTTTATGAGAATTTCCCATTTTATCTGTGCGCTAACGCTGATTACGTGTGTAAGGTGCCCATGTCCGATGTTGTGTATAGTAGGTATATTTAGATCGGGGCATGCGCTTGGTGATAACAATTATGACCAAAACTCTGTTTATTACTAAACTATACGTTTAATTTGATAATTAAATGTGTTTTTTGATACAATTGTTCCTTTAACCAAAGACGTTGATTTTCGTTTATAAACTGAACCAAACTAAACCTTTATTATCGTTACAATAAAAAAAGTCTTGATGAAAGTAAGCGACTTAGAATTAGGTTATAAAATTATTCTTTTGGCAGTTGGTTGGTACATGCGTCGAGCCAGTCTGCGCTTACATTTAATTTCGGGCGAAAAAGTACGAATTAAAAGTCTCGTTTCGTTGATTGCAGACGCAGATGAGCGGAGATCGGGCGCAGTGCGGTCTGACGTCGCTGCTGCCGATGTCGTGCCGCGGGCGCGCCGAGGCGTTCGCGCGCCGCCTCCACACCCGCCTGCGCAACCTCGGCGGCGCCGAGCGCGACGACGCCGGCGGCGAGTCGCGCTGGCTGGCCGCCGCCGCCGCCGCCGTGCCGCGCCGCGACTCCACCGACCTCTTCTTCGACTTCGAGCTCGAGTGCGAGAGCCCCTCGAGCCCCGTCGACGACTACGACCCGCCCTTCCCGGACCGCTCGCCCTCCGAGGAGAGCGACGCGCCCTTCTACGACGTCGACTCGGAGCCGGAGCTCGCCGCCGGCGCCGCTCGCCCGGACCGCTCCCAGCCTCGGGGCAGGTTGCCGGACGCGCTCGTCACTCCGCCGCCGGTCACCGACGGCTTCACGTTCTCGTCCGCCTTCTACACGGACCGTTCGCCGATCAAGTGCCAGCCGGCGCCGCGCGAGAACGGCCTCGTCGACGGCCGCCTCTACTCGGCCATCACGTTCGACGACTGCGAGCGGCGCGACACGGCCTCCGCCGACGAGACGGACTGCGCGCCGCCGCCGGATCTCTCGCGCCTCGCCGCGCCCTTCACCTCCGTCGATAGCGACTCGGAATTCGAATCCGCCAAGAGTGAGCTCATCGACGTGGCCGACGAAGCGCTCGAAGTGACCGTCGCTTCGAGGTTCGACGACGTATCCTCCGACCGCTTTTCCGAAATTTCAGTTTGCATCGAAGATCTCCCGGCAGAAGTTCATAATCACATCGAAAATATCCCAAAACAACAATCAGAAGAAATCCACAATCACATCGAAGATGTCCCGAAGCCACAATCTGCAGAAGTCCACAATCACATCAAAGATATCCTAAAGGAAGAACCGACAGAACAAACTACCGAGGTGTCAAAAGTCAATGAGAACGGATGCGTATCTTTAAAAAATGAATGCGAAAAAGAAACGAGCGAGACGTTAAAAGTTGAAGTGACTGGAAGCACACCTTTGGAAATTACCACATACGAAGTAGCAGCCGACAAGGAGAGGTCACCGACGCCGCAGGAAGATCCGGCACTACTTCGAGTGGAGGCAGCGGCGGAGGTGCAAGAGGAGCAAACGGTGACCGAAGATGAGGTCGAGGAGCGGCCGCAGCGCGTGCGCCGCTGCTCCTCCCTGAAGACGGGCAAGACGCCGCCCGGCACTCCCGGACGCAAGAAGATAGTCCGCTTCGCCGACGTGCTCGGCCTCGATCTAGCCGACGTGAAGACCTTCATGGACGAAATTCCCGTGATCCCGAAGTCGGCGTACGAGGACCTAGCGAACGCGGACCTCGCGTTCGGCTCGCCGCCGGTGCGCGCGGCGGCGGCGCCGCGCCCCGGCGCGCTGATCCTCGTGCCGCTGTTCCAGGCGCCGCGCGACGTCACCGAAGCGCTCGAGGCGCGCTGCGTCTGCCTGGAGGCGGCGCGCGTCGCCGAGGGCCCGCACATGTCGGTGTGCGGCTCGGTGCGCGTCCGCAACCTCGACTTCCACAAGACGGTGCACGTGCGGTACACGATGGACGGTTGGAAGACGTACACGGACCTGCAGGCGACATACGCGACGGGCACGTGCGACGGCTTCTCGGACCGCTTCCAGTTCGTGGTGTACGCGCCGTCGATATCGGCAGGCCGCCGGCTCGAGCTCGCCGTGCGCTTCCAGTGCAAAGGCCGCCAGTATTGGGACAACAACTTCGGAGCGAACTACTGCTTCGACTGCCTGCCGTTCGGCGCGCAGCAGCAATCCTCCGCCTCCGCGTGTGCGCCCGCGCCGCCCCTCCACCCGACGAGGGACTGGCACCCTTCCTTCTACTGACCGCATCGATGACAGCCATCGTATCTTTCGGTAGAAGGAGTGGCGCTCCTATGAGGAAACGGGCCGTTCGGTCCCACCCGGACTGGCTCCCGCGGGACCCCTCCGTCGCTTCCGCTTCTTCTTCGGCCGTAGACAGACTAGTCACATTCCTAAAAGGTTAAGTTCGTTAGCTAGACGGTGGGCAGTTCCTGGTGGTTCAGTGCGGGACGGAGCGGAGTTCAGGTGCGACAGTCACCGAAGCCGCAGCGGAAAAGAGTGAAAAAGTATTCTTGTGATATAGGTATTAATGTGAAAAGAAGGCAGCTGCGGTATGGCGAACCCGGAACTGACTGAAACATTCGAGACGAGCAACGGGAGAGACAACGTCTATCGCCGTCTCGGGAGGTTAATTCGTATCAACTTACTCCCATTTTGTTAAAAACATGAGTCATAGCTTTAATGTCCGGCAAAGGACAATAAAGTAAAAAAAATATAATTTCTAATGAATGTTAAACATGCAACATTATATTTACACAGATATTACGAATTGTTAAGCCTGCGTGGGCGGAAATATTATGCATAAATCACGAACCTGTGCAACAGTAGTTAGAAGTAGGAGTAATCGCGTAGCACTCGAGGTAGGTAGGTAGGATGCGGAAGGAAATTGTTGGAGAACGAAAACTGTGAATGATTTGCAATAAAGTCTGAGCGAAAGCGATTTCTGAATTAGTAATTTATATTTTTAAATAATTGATTTTTTTAATTTACTTAGGATTACGTTATTAAACATGTCGTACGAATATGTTGAATATCGCCCTCCTGTTTGTTACAATTCTATTATTAAATTGGTTGAAAGAGTGTGGAGATAATTTCCTCTCAAACTTGAGTGGCGAGAGATTAAAGGATAGGTCTCCACTCTTCTCGGCCTGATTCTAGTGTGAGAATGTGTTGTGTCCACTCTTGGTCAGGGAAAAGATAAATTAGAAACCTACCTAGATTCGATTTTATCGCGGAACAAAATGAATAAATACTGAATTATTACGGACATAGACGAGTTCACAGAGCGTTGATGTTTTCCGTTCAAACCACGACAGGGTTGAACGCAAAAACGATTAACTGTGGACGAGGCGAAAAATCTTTCATGAACTGCAATTAGGTATTTGAATTGAACTGTTTTTCGTGAGATATACACACGTACATGTTGTCAAAGTTCAATTAAAATAATCTGTGGCCTACACGCCGCAAAATTATTCTACTGTTTCTTATTTTAATTCAAATTAATGTTTATTAAATATTTCTACAATTGCAGCATGTCTTTCTTCCGAATAATTTAACTTTTATATCATGACAATATTGTATATAATTTATAGAATGTATGAACAATTATTAGTCAATATTTATTTGGTAATGAAAGTATTTTTAACTTTCAATGTGAACAAGAGTTTATACTTTCAAATGTCTTTTTTAAGTATGTACCTGAATTCGAAAAAGAAAGATGCCATATTATTTTAAAAATCATTTCAACTGTGCCATCTTGTAAACTTGATACTGAACTTAAATATATATAAATAATTAAATTTATTGAATTTTAATATTGTTGTTTTAAGTTACCCACTCTCCACGTAAAGCATCTCAAACAAATACATATTTTATGCAGCCTCGTGATAGCCACGGGGCGGGGCTATATATTATTATTATTTTAATTACTACGAATGGAAATTAGCAAAATAGACTAAGCTGGAAAAAAATATTAAACTGTAAATATACCAACTCGTGTCTATTCAGTAGTCACTCAAGAAGTCCCAAAAATAACTGATAGTACAGTTTGATAAGTTTCAGAGTTTGATGCCCTTGAGCATTTATTAGAATCCAGAACCCTTACAGCCGTATTCAGAGTGGGCGGACTGACTTAAATACGCCGGACTAAACCGGTTCTTGTATGGTTAGTCCGGTGCTAATCTCGTACTAAGTTTTGACAGCTTCTCTCTGAATATGATTGCCAATCATTATCTTCTGTCAATGCATGTATACACAGTAAAGCAAGCAGAAACTCATAATTCTTCTAATCCCTGTGTATTATGGCCTGCTTTGTGGTGACAATTAACTCGCGCAGAACACAGATCCTGCCAATTTTTTATTTTACTTTGGTGCATTGGTACTTGAATGACAAATTAAACAAATCATCTCTTATGCTCATCAAACTACCATAATGTAATAGTGACAGAGAGTGTAGGCCTGGATGTAAAACATGGAAAAAAGGCAACGGAAAAGGTCAGCCGGTCCCGAAGGCAGATATACCGGAGCCACACTCGTCGTCACACGTCACCATAAGCAGTCTACGATTTATTTTGACCCGCGAGTGACTGTAGATAGCTGACGTAGATAGTTGTGGCGCAGCCGCTTTCCTAGTCCGACGCCCTTGCGGAAATACTACGAGATGTGATCACGCATCCAACTATCCGCTTCGTCAGGGTAAGGACGGTGTCGGAGGCATAGCGACAGAAGTAACTAGTGGCTAGGACGACTCAGGTTGCTGTTTGGCCTTAATTTTTTAAAACGTGGTTCTACGCGGCTTGTCTCAACAACGTCCCAAAAAGGGCTTTAAGTTTTCAAAACCAAAAGGCATCTCGTGGGACCTAGAATTTACCCTGTTTAGAGCTGTCAAGAGCACGAACAATCTACAATTTCGGGCCAAGCCCCGAATGAAACCTTTTCCTATCATCGATTTACACATGCATAGTGAGATAATAATTCTCACATTTACTGAGCTCCGAAATTATCATCGTTAAATCTTCACGCCTGTGTAGTATTAGATGAACTTAAAAAAATAATAGAAGATACATAGAAGAAAATAAAACATCAATAGAAATCATAATCAATAAAAAATCGTTACATATTTTAAAAATGAATCGATATTATATTTTTTTCATACCTTACTAAAATTGTATGATTGCATGGGCAGGAAGGCCGACGAGTCAACGGTGCCAAGAAGCATCCTTATTATGAGCGGAATAAAGTTGGAATAAAGTATTAATTTAATCAATTACATTAATGTATAGAGTTGCATAGTTGAGGGAGCTACTAAAAAACTCATAAGTTTAATTTATGTGCAGAAGTGCTGAAAGCTGTTGTCCTGAACTCACTGAAGAATATTGAATGATAACCTTAGATGCCACTGAAAATGGATAAGGTACCTATCCTATCATATCCTAGCTTTTGGGAAATTTGGATCATGGGATTAAAATTAAAGCCATATTTTGGTCACACAGATTTGGAATTAGCACGGAGCATATGTTTAGAAAATAAGCATGAGCAATAGGAACAGAGATCACTACATAACTGGTCAAACCAACTTTAACTTTCTCACCAGGAACGGTGGTCATCGAAGAACTTCAGGTCAGGTCATGTTGATACCATGCAAGTTCGAAACCAGGTCCAGAGAATTGGTAGTTTTGATGAGAATTACCAGCATCCGCCATTAGACGAGATGAAAAAGTTACATGCTTTCAACAAGGAAGTAGGTAACGAACAAAATTTATAAACATATTGAATTACTTTATTATTCATTAAAAAATCATCGTTTTTCAGGGGTAAAACAAAATGTTATATAAATACCTCTTTTTGATTAATATATTCCAAAGAATACCTACCTGGTTCACGTTTGGGCCAACAGGAAAGAAGAATGAAAGTAAACGAATTAATTTTATTTTGTGTAGGTAAAACCAAGTTTATTCTCGTTTTAAAACCATTCAACTAATAAATACCTATCGAAGGAAATTATACAATAAACCCGAAATACGGATAAGCAAGTTAGGAAGTAATTTTGAACGAACGATATCGGGATTTCTTTGGTTGTATGTATTTTATGCAATGACACATACATTAATCTAACACATAATAAGGGTGTAATAATCTGCAATCAATGATTTGATTATATTAAGGCTGATATTGTTAAATATCTAAGAAGAACAACATTTTAAGTAAAAAAAAAGATTTCAGAATTTAGTGCAAATAATCCTATATGTATTAGTAAGTAACTATATCACAATAACTAATTAATTTAAGTAAAACCGACTTTGCGGATATTTTTATGTACTTAGTGAGATGTATCGCAATGAAAGTTATAATTTACTAAAATTAACATTCAACTGTACATTAAGTATAGAAAAAGAAATAACAAATTTGTATTGCACATATAGAAATACTAATGAGAACTAGTAGCTAGGTTTGTAGATAAAAGAATATATAATATGGATAATTATGCTTGAGGTTAATACTATTGAGAAACAAGTGTTGTGGATGCACAAATAAACCAATACATTCCTAAGCATCCAAAAGCATAAGAAGATTGTTCAGATAATAAAAATGTCGATGTCAATAAAAGGTGAATATTTTCTCAACTTAGTTCCGCAAAACCCATGGCTGTAGTTTTAGAATGGTCTGTGTTCTCTATGAATTATGATGATATAGAGGTATTATACCGAATCGAACGATTTACTGACTTGAAATCACAAACATGTCACTTATGTCACAAACGCATTACTTATTGATAAGTCTCATATTTTTATTTATTTACACTCTATTTATTGGGGTTTTCAAATCAACATGCAAAACACTTTTCATGCATGTTTTGGCCCATGAATAAAAATAAGTGCACCCAAAAAGGTTTATATAAAAACCTATGTAATTATACTCTTATTATCTTAAGCTTAAATCTAGAATCCATCGACTAACAATATTCTATTTTAATATTAATAGTTCTTATTTTACTTAAAGCAACCGTAAAAGTACTTCTTCCTAAAATAAATAAAAAAAAAATTAAGACGTTATTCAGATACCTTGATCCATAACAAGAATATACGATAAACACACTTAAGCAGTATAGCATAAAACAGCATTTATAATATAAAACAGTATAATCGCGGCTGCGGAGGACACGGGAGTCAGTCGTCTGAGCGCCTTGAGCTGCAGGTGCAGATAGCAGAATCTGCAGTCATCATCAGTCTTAGTTCCCTAAGCCGTCCTAATAGTAATCTGTGATGCGAGTGAACTGGATTACCGTGCGAAGCTCGCGCGTTGGTGCCTAGTGGTAGCTGTCAGCAGTCGACGTTTGAGATGCGGGTGCGGTCAGAATAAGAAGGGATCAGTTTTGCTGCCTTACGCTCCGAGTGTGACTATTTTAAAATTACAACTCAACGCTTTAATCTGCAGGTGCAGGCTCTATCTGCAGAAATCGTAGAACTCTAACTCACGAGTCAAGTTCGCGAGTTAGTGTTTAATGACGTCGGCAGAGGAAATGGGCGTCGGTAGTGCCAGCGCTTCGGTCTGCATGTGCAGACTCTATCTGCAGAGCTCATAGAACCCTATCTCATGCTTCAAGCTTACGAGATAGTGATTAATACTGACTGCGGAGGACACGGGCGTCAGTCGTCTGAGCGCTTTGAGATGCCGGTACAGGCACTGTCCACAGAACCCGCAGAACTCAATCTCACGCGTCAAGTTTGCGAGTTAGTGCTTAATGGCGGCGGCAGAGAACATGGGCGTCGGTAGTCTCAGCGCCTTGAGCTGCAGGTGCAGGCGCTGTCGGCAGAACTCGTAGAACTCTATCTCACGCGTGAAGTTCGCGCGGACGATATTCTTCACTTCTTCGGAGACTGGCGGTTTGAACGCGTTGCGATTGATCCGGTTGAACGTGCTCAGCTCTTCTGTAAATCACAAAGTCAATGTTTCACCATGTCCGTTTTTTCGCGGACCATAAAAGGAGTGTTACTTTATTAAAAGTATCTTTTAACGACGGATTGTCGTTAATAAGTATCTATTACTTCAGAAATACGTTTTGCTTTTTTAAGTAACTGGTCATGGATGGCCACCTACTGTCATGATATTACCCCAGCCAGCGAGCATTAAAGTACGGGAGTAGCAACCCAAACTCTTTTGGGCGGCATAACCACTTTTACATACAAAAATACTAGCGCCGGCGGGTTAGTTCGCTTACGAATTCACTTATTTCTTTTTCCAACGACACGTAAGAATAATTAAGAATTCCACAGGACGCTGTTTAGTGCAATGAACATTCGATGTTGAATTCGTTAGCGAACTTCCATGCTAGCTGAGCCCAACACACCACATTAAATTGCGTTCACAACCGTTAAACATATTAAGCAAGGGAAGATCTAGAGTTAGAGTTGTAATCTGAACCACCAGCGACCAATCTCTTTGTTTGTGCACGGGATAAAATACAGTGAGACCATTTTTAATCTTACTACGGGCCGGCACCCAAGCAGCACAGAGACGTGTATTTTCTATTCAAGATTTTGTAATATTTTAAAATTTAAAGGAATCTAGAAGCTTGCTCTGTGAGCAATGCCAACCAACCCCAGTATAGCGATGAAGCGCCGCGGAAGAAGCGCGGAGCGTAATGCTCGAGCGCCGAGAGCGTGGCGTTCATGTCCTCGAGCACGCCTACCACCGCGTACTGCGACTCCACCACGCGCTTGGCGCGCTGCAGCGCCCCCAAGCTGTTGAACGGCCTGCGAGACAAAGTTTTGTTATCAATATTGTTACGGGCGTGCCATCTATTACGGTATAACGCAAGTGCAAAAACTCGGCGCGAACATTTTTGCCCAAAAGCATTGTGTTAACAGCGCGCCGTGTGAACAGGCAAGTGGCGCCATCTGTTGACTAAGGTTGGTCCGCGGGCAAATAGCCGTTGCGCAATGCCGTCATATATGGCGCGCTAGTAACAATTTTCATCCATCATCCATAGACAATGCACTGCACTCGGATTTGTCATATTTTATGATTAGCCAGTTCGGCAATCACAGGGAAGAAGAACTGGCAAGAAACACCGCTGGTTTTTTTTAACGTCCACTTAGTCTAAGTTTAAAAAAATATTTAGAATCACAGGTAAAAACAACAAACTAATATGAATTATCGAGATTCAACAATTCATGACATGCAATAGTTCATGACAAATATCAGTTTATTTGTAAAGACCATGCCCGCCATCTAAAATGTTGCCAATTTTTTTTTTTATGTGACTGGGCATGGATGGCTAATACCACAAGTTCATGGTATTAGCCCAACACACCACATGGGAACTAGGTGCCATGCCAGGACCTTCCTTATATTGCACGGCTACATTGAATTAGATGGAAAACACGGACAATTGCAGCAAGCAAGCCAAATAGTTACCTAACGCCCCGCGGCCCTAAGATCCGCACCTTAGTTGCTCTCCTCACACACCCACAGCACATTTCTAGGCTCGTGCGCCTCTTGCACTCCCCAAACGCCAGGTTACCCTTAATAACCGCCGACAGGTTGAAGGAAATTAGGGGGTGTTTTACTGGATAGTTTTAGCCTAGGGTTAGGTTAGACTCCCTATAAACCAGTCCCATATAACCTGATTGCGGAATCAGGCATGCGTAAAGCATTTAACCTCGCTACTAACGTGCAGTCAGCCTCGTGGCCGCAGAAGAAGAGCGTCTGTCGGCGGTGGTCACCGATGCCCTCGTGCGTCTCGCCCTGCAGGTAGCGGCACTTCGTGGCGGCTCTCACCGCCACTTCTAGACATAGCGACCGAATACTAACGTGCAGTCAGCCTCGTGGCCGCAGAAGAAGAGCGTCTGTCGGCGGTGGTCACCGATGCCCTCGTGCGTCTCGCCCTGCAGGTAGCGGCACTCCGTGGCGGCTCTCACCGCCACTTCTAGACATAGCGACCGAATACTAACGTGCAGTCAGCCTCGTGGCCGCAGAAGAAGAGCGTCTGTCGGCGGTGGTCACCGATGCCCTCGTGCGTCTCGCCCTGCAGGTACGGCACTCCGTGGCGGCTCTCACCGCCACTTCTAGACATAGCGACCGAATACTAACGTGCAGTCAGCCTCGTGGCCGCAGAAGAAGAGTGTCTGTCGGCGGTGGTCACCGATGCCCTCGTGCGTCTCGCCCTGCAGGTAGCGGCACTCCGTGGCGGCTCTCACCGCCACTTCTAGACATAGCGACCGAATACTAACGTGCAGTCAGCCTCGTGGCCGCAGAAGAAGAGCGTCTGTCGGCGGTGGTCACCGATGCCCTCGTGCGTCTCGCCCTGCAGGTAGCGGCACTCCGTGGCGGCTCTCACCGCCACTTCTAGACATAGCGACCGAATACTAACGTGCAGTCAGCCTCGTGGCCGCAGAAGAAGAGCGTCTGTCGGCGGTGGTCACCGATGCCCTTGTGCATCTCGCCCTGCAGGTAGCGGCACTCCGTGGCGGCTCTCACCGCCACTTCTAGACATAGCGACCGAATACTAACGTGCAGTCAGCCTCGTGGCCGCAGAAGAAGAGCGTCTGTCGGCGGTGGTCACCGATGCCCTCGTGCGTCTCGCCCTGCAGGTAGCGGCACTCCGTGGCGGCTCTCACCGCCACTTCTAGACATAGCGACCGAATACTAACGTGCAGTCAGCCTCGTGGCCGCAGAAGAAGAGCGTCTGTCGGCGGTGGTCACCGATGCCCTCGTGCGTCTCGCCCTGCAGGTAGCGGCACTCCGTGGCGGCTCTCACCGCCACTTCTAGACATAGCGACCGAATACTAACGTGCAGTCAGCCTCGTGGCCGCAGAAGAAGAGCGTCTGTCGGCGGTGGTCACCGATGCCCTCGTGCGTCTCGCCCTGCAGGTAGCGGCACTTCGTGGCGGCTCTCACCGCCACTTCTAGACATAGCGACCGAATACTAACGTGCAGTCAGCCTCGTGGCCGCAGAAGAAGAGCGTCTGTCGGCGGTGGTCGCCGATGCCCTCGTGCGTCTCGCCCTGCAGGTAGCGGCACTCCGTGGCGGCTCTCACCGCCACTTCTAGACATAGCGACCGAATACTAACGTGCAGTCAGCCTCGTGGCCGCAGAAGAAGAGCGTCTGTCGGCGGTGGTCACCGATGCCCTCGTGCGTCTCGCCCTGCAGGTAGCGGCACTCCGTGGCGGCTCTCACCGCCACTTCTAGACATAGCGACCGAATACTAACGTGCAGTCAGCCTCGTGGCCGCAGAAGAAGAGCGTCTGTCGGCGGTGGTCGCCGATGCCCTCGTGCGTCTCGCCCTGCAGGTAGCGGCACTCCGTGGCGGCTCTCACCGCCACTTCTAGACATAGCGACCGAATACTAACGTGCAGTCAGCCTCGTGGCCGCAGAAGAAGAGCGTCTGTCGGCGGTGGTCACCGATGCCCTCGTGCGTCTCGCCCTGCAGGTAGCGGCACTCCGTGGCGGCTCTCACCGCCACTTCTAGACATAGCGACCGAATACTAACGTGCAGTCAGCCTCGTGGCCGCAGAAGAAGAGCGTCTGTCGGCGGTGGTCACCGATGCCCTCGTGCGTCTCGCCCTGCAGGTAGCGGCACTCCGTGGCGGCTCTCACCGCCACTTCTAGACATAGCGACCGAATACTAACGTGCAGTCAGCCTCGTGGCCGCAGAAGAAGAGCGTCTGTCGGCGGTGGTCACCGATGCCCTCGTGCGTCTCGCCCTGCAGGTAGCGGCACTTCGTGGCGGCTCTCACCGCCACTTCTAGACATAGCGACCGAATACTAACGTGCAGTCAGCCTCGTGGCCGCAGAAGAAGAGCGTCTGTCGGCGGTGGTCGCCGATGCCCTCGTGCGTCTCGCCCTGCAGGTAGCGGCACTCCGTGGCGGCTCTCACCGCCACTTCTAGACATAGCGACCGAATACTAACGTGCAGTCAGCCTCGTGGCCGTAGAAGAAGAGCGTCTGTCGGCGGTGGTCACCGATGCCCTCGTGCGTCTCGCCCTGCAGGTAGCGGCACTCCGTGGCGGCTCTCACCGCCACTTCTAGACATAGCGACCGAATACTAACGTGCAGTCAGCCTCGTGGCCGCAGAAGAAGAGCGTCTGTCGGCGGTGGTCACCGATGCCCTCGTGCGTCTCGCCCTGCAGGTAGCGGCACTCCGTGGCGGCTCTCACCGCCACTTCTAGACATAGCGACCGAATACTAACGTGCAGTCAGCCTCGTGGCCGCAGAAGAAGAGCGTCTGTCGGCGGTGGTCGCCGATGCCCTCGTGCGTCTCGCCCTGCAGGTAGCGGCACTTCGTGGCGGCTCTCACCGCCACTTCTAGACATAGCGACCGAATACTAACGTGCAGTCAGCCTCGTGGCCGCAGAAGAAGAGCGTCTGTCGGCGGTGGTCGCCGATGCCCTCGTGCGTCTCGCCCTGCAGGTAGCGGCACTCCGTGGCGGCTCTCACCGCCACTTCTAGACATAGCGACCGAATACTAACGTGCAGTCAGCCTCGTGGCCGCAGAAGAAGAGCGTCTGTCGGCGGTGGTCACCGATGCCCTCGTGCGTCTCGCCCTGCAGGTAGCGGCACTCCGTGGCGGCTCTCACCGCCACTTCTAGACATAGCGACCGAATACTAACGTGCAGTCAGCCTCGTGGCCGCAGAAGAAGAGCGTCTGTCGGCGGTGGTCGCCGATGCCCTCGTGCGTCTCGCCCTGCAGGTAGCGGCACTTCGTGGCGGCTCTCACCGCCACTTCTAGACATAGCGACCGAATACTAACGTGCAGTCAGCCTCGTGGCCGCAGAAGAAGAGCGTCTGTCGGCGGTGGTCGCCGATGCCCTCGTGCGTCTCGCCCTGCAGGTAGCGGCACTCCGTGGCGGCTCTCACCGCCACTTCTAGACATAGCGACCGAATACTAACGTGCAGTCAGCCTCGTGGCCGCAGAAGAAGAGCGTCTGTCGGCGGTGGTCACCGATGCCCTCGTGCGTCTCGCCCTGCAGGTAGCGGCACTCCGTGGCGGCTCTCACCGCCACTTCTAGACATAGCGACCGAATACTAACGTGCAGTCAGCCTCGTGGCCGCAGAAGAAGAGCGTCTGTCGGCGGTGGTCGCCGATGCCCTCGTGCGTCTCGCCCTGCAGGTAGCGGCACTTCGTGGCGGCTCTCACCGCCACTTCTAGACATAGCGACCGAATACTAACGTGCAGTCAGCCTCGTGGCCGCAGAAGAAGAGCGTCTGTCGGCGGTGGTCGCCGATGCCCTCGTGCGTCTCGCCCTGCAGGTAGCGGCACTTCGTGGCGGCTCTCACCGCCACTTCTAGACATAGCGACCGAATACTAACGTGCAGTCAGCCTCGTGGCCGCAGAAGAAGAGCGTCTGTCGGCGGTGGTCGCCGATGCCCTCGTGCGTCTCGCCCTGCAGGTAGCGGCACTCTCGGTCACCGCTAAGCACGCAAGTCTCGAAGTCCTGCAAGCGAAAATAATTTATACTCTCGTTACTTCATAATTCTTGTGAAGAATGACGAAATACATAACTGTTGATATATAACTGATGTAACAATTAATGAACAATTGAAACTAGATTTATGTTTGAATTGGATGAAATTATCTTTGCGCAAAGGGGAAATTACTTTGAGGGGCTCAGGGCATTATTGTTGTTCTGGGCATCTTTAATATAGATAGATACATAGATAAGTAGCTAATTCGAGTTTTGAATTACTGTAGTTACTGTGATAAATCTAGGGTGTGATAAAGATGTGATGAATCGTGAAATAGCTTACGACCTATTCTGTCAGCTTGAATAGTTCTGAAACATCTAAATAAATGAAACTAGTCAAATATTATTATTTGAAAAAATATATAAATGTCCGGGAAAACTAAACAATCGGGTGGAGCTTAAGTCACGAAGGGGTTGCAACTGGTTATAACTTCTTTTATCTTAAATAGATATCAGATAATAAAGTAAGACTTATGAAAATATTTTTTATTAGGGTTTAAATTTTATTCATGTAAATGACCGCTATTTACAGCCTAACAAAGACGGGCTCTTTTAAGAGCACTTCTTATTACTTTCCTCAGAAAATGAGGAGTTAGCAACCGTATTTCGGCTCGGAAGTTCGCCTTCAGTTGCTCGATTGTCCTAGGTTTATTAATGTATAAATTTTCTTTCAAATATCCCTAGAGAAAATAATGCAACGCTGTTAAATCCGGGGAACGATTAGGGGGAACGGCGGGCCGGGCCAGTGAATTGTTGAAAATCTCGAAATTAAACGCTCGCCGAAAGTCTGCCTTAGGATCGCCATTGTTTGATTAAGTTGGATTACGCAAAAAAATATCCACGATGAATCTCCAAAATGAACTTTATAATTTGTGAAAAAAAAAACACTAAATGTGTCCTTATGTCAATGTCTTATTTTATGTTTTAAAACCCTTCGTGACTTTTGCCCCACCCCGTATAACATTTCATTATAGCTAAATATCGGAAGCTTGTCCGTAACATTGCAAGGTTATAATGAATAGGTCCAACGCCATGTTTGTTCATAATTATCAAAATGTAGAGAAATGTCCAAAAGCAATTTGAATGGCCCAGTTAATAATGGACAAAGTCAATATTTTATAGAGTTTGAATATCAGCGATCGTGGGAAACTATACCGTGACCGACACGGGTTAGGAAATCAACCGTTATCTCCTTAGCAGATCTAATTGACTGTAAACATCATTCAAGGTTCCGATAATCTCCTGACACTTGTCTAGGAAATAAGAACGGGGTCAAAGTACTCAAACTACACAAACACTTCGTATTTTTCATCCTATCAATTATGCATAGGAATGTTTAATGGGATCAAAATATACAGATGATAGAGAAGAATAATTTATATGGTGTGAGCACCTGTGATACAGTAAATTTTATGGTCGTAGGTAAAAAGTCGCCACGGACACGAGTAGAAGTTTGACCGCAGTAGATTATGATAATGATAGTGAGCGGTTTGATTGCAGTGATGTTTAATCTCATTAGAACCTAACCGTGTAATCATCACGAGTTAAGTGTACGGAAATGCAAGTTGAGTTTCGTAATGATATCCTCAAATTGTGCCCATGTTCGGTTAGCAGCAGTAGGCCAAGTCGGCAGCAGACTTAAAGACAATAACACTGTTACCAGCTGATATTTTTTCTGCTTCAAAAATGAAGCAGCTTCGATAAAATTTTGGTAAGTTTTTGGACCACGATAGAGATTTATTGTTTCACTGTCCGAATTTGTTTCATAATATTGTTCCCAAATGATGATGAGAAAGCAGCATGTGGACTGGTTGTTATTTTAGACCATTGAAGAGTGAACCTAACATCCTCCCGTCTGAAATTCTTGTGCAATATAATTTAGAGCAACATTTTGATACGTCGAATGCAAAATAATGCAACATTATTTCAGCATGGTTAAAAAAAATTAACTAAATATTGTGGATTATATTATGATTTGATTTAGTGAAAAACTGTGTGAAAATTAAAAGTACCTATCTCTAATAAAGAACTATAATTTATTGTAAAAGAACTGTGGTTTTCTGGCCAAAGCTCGTTTTTTTATCTTACTCTGATCCCAGTTACGGCAGCAGCTGCGAATATGCAGCTGATGCCACACACCAAGATGCTACAGCTTGAAATACCATTTCTCCAGGCGGAGACCTTTGCATCTCAAGAAGCTACAGGAAATACCATTCTCTAGGAAAGCTACCTTTTCTTCCCTCGTTACCTTTGCATGTAGGTGCAGTAAATAATGTTTTAATGCACGAAAATCCACAAATTTTAAACGTAATCGCTCTACCTGAGAACCTTTTTTTGAGCCACCAAAAAATTCGACCGGAGAATTACTGTTGGGATCTCCGTCTCCTAACTAAATGCTAATTTGATGGCCTATCTGGAGCTTAGCTTCTGATATTTGCCGTTGGCTATTTGTAAATTACAATCTCATTAAATACCTATAACGAGTTCATTTATTCTCATACTTTTTCTAACACATATCTAATATGTGCCACCGAACAAAGCATATACCTATAGGTTTGGTTAACTATTATAATAAAACTTGTCATAGTTTTAAAATATGTAGTAGTTTTAGCCTAAGGGTCTGTGCCTCTTGTGTCAATAAACGACGGCTTTAAAATACAGGGTTCGCTGGTAAGCGGGTAAGTTCTCTCGGTTTCACTTCCCTGCCTACTTATTACGTTATTACTTATCCCTGTACGGTAAGGTTATTAGATGAAAATATCTGTTTTTTTTTTCATTCAGTTCAGTAAGCTCACTTGAGGGAAGGTTCTGGCAAGGCTGTGATGGTTCTTCGGGAGTGCTATATGAAGAGGTATACAATGGAATGACAGTAGGAATATTGGCTATCAACGCCCAGTTCTAAAAAACAATCTATATACGTCACTCGCATGTACGACTTACCTGATTCGATCTCGCACTTGCTGTCATTGTCCAACCATATTTATCACGAGACAAGTTCGTCAAGGTATCGACACAATCCTTTGAGCATGACAAGAGCTATAATCGTATGATTGACGTTATAATAAAGTAGTGAAACAGTATTAACTCGTTATCCTTAAGTCGATCAGATGAGTCGCACGTTGTGACAGGTGCTTCGTTAGACAAGAACGTGTGTGATGTACATAAGTACAACGAGGTGTTAACGGTCTTGTTTTGCCGGTTATCTAAAATTAGGATCTGTATATTCTGGGCTTTTGTGAGCTATGTGCTCAAGCAAACCAATATGTAGTTACGTACTCGAGCATTTTATCATTTTTTTTATAAGTCTTGATCCTAAAACAGGTTGTGTTTTAGAATTTTGTCTCATGAGGCTGCTTTGGAGTATCTGTTCTTTAGGTTAGTGGTAACCGACGCAGTTTGATAAAAAAAAGTGGTGAATTCAATAAATTCTGCACCAATTAAAAGTGGTTATTTGACTTCAACTTCGGATTTGTGCATTGAATTCTGTCCTTTATTTTATCCCTTGTGTTGAGTGGGTATCGGCACGATAAAAGAATACAAATAGGCCCACTGCATGTCTTCCCGTGTATGTCCACTCACTATACATGTGTACCACTTATTAGTTTCGCTCAAAACACTGAAGTTGAAGGGAGGATAAGTGACATGCGGTCGAGATCGCGTCTCCATCGTATGGTCAAAGTGACCATATAGTTGTATATGAATACGGCGGCGGGTCGTATGCCACACAGTCGAAACCAATGTTCTGTGGTCGAAACAACGCCACCGCGCGTGAATGTGCTCTAAAAATGTGTTCGTCGAGTCAATACCCACCCATACCAACCCACCAATACGTCTGCAACTATGTTTGCAAGTGGCATGTACGTTTAAGTTGGGTTGGAAGTTTTTGAAAATAGGATACTCCGGAGCTCAGAGTAATCGCGCGTTCATAGTAATTTTTATCTATAGCTCAGCAGTGACGGAACCCTTGGCACGTGAACACGTTCACGCTTGACCTTCACACCTACCAACTGATATTAGCTCCCCACCAGGACCTTCCTTCAGAGAGTCGTTACCCTATCATTTCCCCAAACTACGGGCGATAAGTGTTTACATGCTCTTAATATTGTACTAAATGATTGAAATTTTGGATTCTAAAACTTCGAAGTTTTGACTTGCACATAAGGATTTTTTTATTTTAATAAAAACATTTAGCATAGCATTTACTATTTCTCAATTTTCCATAATCCATCCCGAAACTGCCTGTATAACATTTAAGTGAATAGAAAACGCATTTTTAAAAATGCCGTCGCCAAAGTGAGCCGTGCCGTTCACATTTTTAGTACATATATATCGAAAAAAAAAATCACAGCTCTATTGAAAGTGGGCGGACTAAATCGGTTTTTGTATAATTAGCCTGGTGCTAATCTCGTACTAAGATTTGACAGGTCCTCTCTGAATACGACTGTTAATGTTTATTTTTAACCGACTTCAAAAGAAAAGGAGGAGGTTCTCAATTCGTCAGAATCTTTTTTTTCTTTACTAGTAAATGATGTAATGACGTATAATTTATGTAAACTTAATTATCAATAAATGAACTGAACTGCATGCAACTGACATGAGACGCACTATCTACAAAGTAGCATGATCGTATGCTATCAATTCAATGCGATCTGCAACTTAATTTCGGTAGCTTACTCTAATACCCATCGAAGAGCTATCATAACTAACGGCATACTGTACGTGACCAATTGCCGACCATTTCTTCTTTAAATTGACGGCGAGACGATGCAATTGATCGAATGTTTAGCGGATACAAGCCAAAACGACGACACCAACCTCAGAGATGTAGCGGCGACGCAGAGGCGCATAATAGAAACCACTGTAGCGAAACGAAATACCTGTCCGTACCCACCTACTTCTATCGCAAACCCGTGCAAGGTTTGTAACCTTCACAGTTGTATTGTAGAGATTCCATAGTAATAATTCCATTCCAAAAATCCACCGATCTTTTAGATCCTCTTGTATAGGGTAGGAAAACAATGTAATGAACACCCAATGTATTTCCTCCAAAGATCAACCTGGGGTCCTTCAAATAAGTGTGAAGAAGGACCTGGCCGGCCTCCTGAAAGTTCAAAATCACATTGGCGTCTTCGGGCATATTAAGAGGTCCTGGCGTACGCCATACATAAAACAACGCATGAACATCCTAAGAACTACTACTGCATTTGGCAAGCGGTCCCTCGGCATTTCTTACCGTGCATGTCAAACTTGTGGTTGAGAATATTTACTTACTGGGTGGTAGGATTAATCCGACCCGGGTTGGACCATAGCATTGAATAAAGAATGGTCGCAACGGAAATGAAAATTGTCCCTATTTGCTATCCAGTTTAATGTAGCCGCGCAGTTTAAGGAAGGATAAAACCACAGAATAAATAGTAAGAATTGTATGGGTTTGACGTTTTGTGCGAAACGTTTGAATTTGGGTGACAAGTCGGACTAGCTGCTCTGAAGGGTTACATGGTAAATAGCTCGCTAGGTGAATGGCAGGCAACCAGGCAAAAGCGTGAATTTTAGTTGCACGTCAGATTTAATCACTGTCTTCCCTGTTCACGTTCTATTCACCCGGCGAGTTACCGTACCGTTGCAGCTCCCCTGGTGAGTGTGAATTGGCTGGGTGTCTAGGTACTCACCATAGATAAAAAGGGACGAGATATGGCATCGCGCCTACTACGGGCCCTGCTGTCTCCAATTTTCAAAAACTACCAATCCATCTTAAACATGCATGCCACATGCAAACCTAGTCGCAGACGCATTGGAGGGTTTGTGGATGGGAACTGGCTTCACGAACGCTACGAGTATTCGCGGGCGGTGGTGATGTTTCGACTGTGTGGCAAACGACGCGCCGTCGGATTCCCATACAATTATATGGTAATTTTGACCATATAGCGATATCGACCGCATGCCACTACTCCTTTGTTTCTCTTCCGTGGTGCTCACCTTCTTGAGCCAGGCGGGGTCGGGCAGGGGCAGGTCGGGGAAGGCGCGCTTCCGCTCCACGTAGTACCAGGGCGCGCGCACGTAGTAGTACCAGGAGATGACGCGCTCCACCGGGTCTCGCACCACGTTCACGTAGATGGGCGTCGGGTAGCCGTACCTGCAAACGGGAGGATCTCGTCACCTTGACGGTCAGTGGCGTAGCATGGGGGGGGGGGGGGGCGCAGCGGGCAGCATTTTGACGGGGCGGCATTTCGCAGGTGGGAAAAAAAAATGCGGATAGAAAGGCATATTTTATGATCAATAAAAAAAAATAGGGCAGAAAATTTGGGATCCGCACAGGGTGCTAGTGACCTATGCTACGCCACTGACCACAGTTAATGCCATCTTGCCACCGTCAACCACCGGGAAATTTACATCATAGCGATGGTAAAGCAACACGTTACCGCAGCTTATGCTACTAAGGACATAGAACTCTCATACCTCGCTGGCAAATTGGCATAAAATGAGATCAGTCAGCCAACTAATCCGTTGTAAGCTATGTGTATCTAAGAAATGTACGTGTGTATAATCGACCGTTAAGCAAGGACACATAAATTAAAGAAATAACACTGTAAAAAGAACAACTTTATGAATATTGCAGTATCCAGTAAATGTGGCTGGACCCGAATGAGCAAGACATACCATTCGCGGGTATTGCATCTATCATTCCGGCGCCTGCTTCATACCCTTAATTTGGTATTCTCCTACAGTCCCTCCTCTCGTAATTCATATCTCTTGCTAAGACAGCGCTTAAGATTATACTTACATAAGTAGTTCTTTTTACAAGATTCTTTCGTTAATTAATGTATCCTTGCTTCACCGTCGATTAGGTATATTTATATATACATATCCCATTCTTTGGAAGTAGCGACGTAAATACTAATAGCGAAAAAGTATATTTACTTACATATGTCTGTTTCTATCATAGTATGAGAGGACGATTATAACAAGAAGTATGTGAATGCTTTTTCAGTCAGGAATTGCATCATGATATAAGGTTCATAGTTTATAGGTTACTTATTTGATAGATTTTTCTACACGTCACAATTATTTTGATTAGCAATTTCAGAAGAAGTATCAGTATTTAAAACAGGTACATTACATGGCACAAGTAAATAACAATGAAAAGCAGTCAATAGTAATGAAAAAAAAATTAAATAAATAAATTAAGATTACGTTTTAAAAAATGTTCAGTCATAGTGCAGTTAGGATTGATGGAGCGGCATGGGATAATCTTCCAGGAATTACTCTACACTGTAGTTGGCCTTATTAAGAAGATGCGCTTTCAGAAGGCTAGTGAATTTTTTCGAAGACTGTAATACGGATTGCATCGTCTATCTTATTATAAATCCTTGGACCAGCTACATGTGGGAATCTCTCAGAGCGGGCCAGCCTATACTCCACAGGCCGAAGACGGTTCCTGTGCCTCGTGTTGTAGCCGTGTCTGTCTCCATTGTGCTCATAGTGGACAAGGTTCTTTCTTACAAATTTGGCCACTTCTGGGATGTAAAGCGATGGGGCTGTTAGTATTTTCAGCATTTTGAAGTGCTCCCTGGCATGTGCGTCATATGGAACCCGAGCGAGAGTTCGGAATGCACGCTTCTGCATCACAAATACCCTATCTCTGTTCGCCGCTTGGCCCCACAGCTCGATTCCATAGCACAGTATAGATTGAAAGTAGCTTTTCAACCTCTACTGGTGGCCTACTTCTTCTCTCTACTGGTGGTCTACCTATTATGGTGGCTTCCCATAATATCCCCATAACATGTCATAACCATCCCCATCCCATAATATAAAGTGAAGGTCCTGGCATGGCACCTAATTCCTTCGGGAATGTGGTGTATTGGGCTAATATCATAACGATAGTTGTGTGGTATTAGCCATCCATGTCAGGTCACATAAAAAAAAAGAAATATGTGCATGGATTTGCTGCCAGGTATTGCATCATGATATCGTGCTGGCTTCCCGCCAACAGACGGCCTACCTGGTGAAGTTGGTGTAGCAGACGTGCTTGATGTAGGCGGAGGGCGGTGTGTGCGCCGCGACCAGGCTCGCTAGCTGCTGCTGGTCGGCCGGCGCCAAGCGGATCGTCTCCACACGCTGCACGGCGTCGCGGTTGAAACCTGCGCGAGAAACGCTTGCCTCTAGTCGTGGTGCACGCTCTCCGAGCACTAAGGCACAAACATTGAACCGCCTTCGAGCAACCTGGAGAAGAAGGCGGCACAATAGCACAGAAGGGGTCCATTATACATTTTCAGGTGTGATTTTGTACCGCCTCCTACTCCGGGAGTCTACTCAGGAGTCCTCGGAATCTATTCAATGTTTTTAAAACTGTTATTGTTTTTACTCTTTTTAGTACTTCCCATCCTTAGGAGTGGAATTATTTCTAAAATATTGTGAATGGACCACCCCTGAGATATATGATACTAATAAGAAAAAATATTATTCAAATCGGTTGAAAGCTTTCGGAGATATCGAGTAACATACACACACCAAAAAAAAAAACATGCAGATGAATTTGATGTCCTATATAAGAAACCCTAGATCTAGCTTGTACCAGTAGGAAGGGATTCCTTTCCGACCCGTCGATGTCGTCTGGGGTCGGCTGCATCGGCCGGTGAGTACCGCTCGCTCCAACAGTACCCTGTTGATTTGCGAGGTGGACAAAGCACTGATTTGCTCACCCAGGAGGCGCTCATGGTGGAATCCGATCTGAAAACTAGCGAAAATGTAGCCTCGTCACTCACCGAAGTTATTCCTGATGGCGAGCCGCCGCAGCAGCTCCATGAAGGTCTGCGAGCCGACCTTGGGCACGCGGTTGAAGAAGAGCACGTCGAGCCCGGCGCGCGCCGTGTTGTTCAGCTCCCACGGCTCCGGCAGCAGCACGTCCTCGGTCAAGGTCTGCAGCGCGGCGCCGGACTCCTCCTCTTCCGATTCCTCCTCCAGGGTGCGCTTGGGTCCGAACCGTTCCTGTACATGAGGGATTCTTAAGCTTTTTGTAGTCATGGACCCTTTGCGGGATTTCAAAATTATTACGAACCCCATAAAGGGAAAGAAACAAAGGCATATTGAAAAAAAACCACAGAAAAAGTAAAGACAAGTAATTTTTCTGATAACAAGGGGTCCAAGTACCCCAGGTTAAAAACCCTGCTGTATCATCTCTTGTCTTTTATACTCCGAGTAACACTTAGATGAAAAAGGAATCTTTTTCATCTAAGGAGTAACATCGTTATTCTTCCTTTTCCAGAGTGCGTTTTGTAAATAAAAATGTGAGAAATTCATCATATGATTTTATTATTTGTTTATTTACTAACTTATATTTTATTTGATTACCCATAGAAAATGCGCACTCCGCGCACATGTATCTATGTTATTAACTTGCATCAAAAATGACGATAGCTTTTTATACCTGAATAATTTAGATCGTAATACCATTGAGGTGAAGAAATAACACCTCCATGCGTAATACCTATTAATTTAGAATAAGATGTCATTATGGCAGTCAAGAGTTTGCTCTTCACCAATGTATATATTATGATGTTCTATGTGAGCAGTAGCAATTGATCAACTACTATAAACTAGTTTGAAAGTACCAATGAAAAAAAATACAATGACAGACCTGGCAAACTTTGTTGTCGGCTCTTGTTCGCCAGCAGAAATCGAACCGACAGGAAAAAAAATGCGAACTCGAGTGTGTAATATACATCTAATAGAGGAAATACAGAAACTGAAACTAAATGCAGCCGTGCGTGGTCGAGGAAGGTCCCGCATTATACCCTAGTAACCAAACCTGAACCCGCTTCATACATCCGTACCACATAAAGCGCAAAACTTCATAAATTTCCATGTATTTTGCTCTTTACCAAAAACTCAATAGGGCTGGTCCTATTCATTTCATTTCATTTATTTATTCAATTTCTGGTAGTCAAACTACAAGTCATGTCACAATTTAATTTATCCGCGGCTTCGATCAACTCAGTGAAGAAGAACCCGCAAAGAAACTTCACTGGTATGTTTTTTTTTTACTTTTTTTTCGTCCACATTAATGATATAACACAATTATGATTTCATACCTAAATGCTACTGGCAAACTTACATTGGTAGAACGATCTAAGGCAAAGAACTAAGAACTACGAGGAAACAACAACCCACAATGTAAAATGTCTTAAATTATAAATTACAACTTAATAACCTGATAACCTAACCTAATAATCTATTCCATGAACTTACATGGTTGGTGGCTTTTTGCGTCGCGTCTACGGCCGCGGCTTTGTACTCTTGGTGTGTCGGAAACCCTCGTTCCGTTTGTCCTCCTGAAATAACAGAAACATACAACTTCTTCAGATGCAATACGAGAGTTAAGAATACGCTATTTCAATGATTCAAGTGTTTTCCGTCGAGAAAACAATAAAAGCCGTTTTCTCGACTGGAAGATTCCTAATTCCTGAGCATGGAATTTCAAGAATAGGCCTACAGATTGTATCACTCCGCAAAAGTCAGATCATGCATGAAAAGCTGTATGACGCCGCTCCATCATCCTACCGCCTACCCAGCCTAACCCTCCAAGGAAGTAGCGCGATGGTATGAACATTTTATAGAGGGATAATGGATCGAATTGCTTCTGGCCAAATAGGCTCGTGTTTTAATACCTGCAGGTCATTGTTTATTGTTTGCGAGACTCCAACAAAAACTGTGCACCTACAAAGTGCGAACAGACCACTCCGCTTTGCTGCCAACGGGTTCCCGCTGCCAACCGCTTGTCACACTGCAGCCCGTATAGAGCTGTCATGCCGGTGACGACGAACAGGTATTTCCTCTGTGTATTGTTTGGTATTGTGTGCTCTCGTCTCGACTATTGGCAGGTGTGTAGCTCGTTGGCCCACTTCCAGCTCTCATTACGAACTAAGTGAGATGCATGGATTTTTTACTTCTTTTATTATTTAACGTGGCATAGTTCCATAAACATCTGAGGTAATTGTCTGTGTTCGATTGGTCATTTTATCGATGGTTTGTAAACCCCTTAATAATATTTTTTTGATGTATTGACGTTAACGATTAAACATGAATACTGGAAATGGAAAGAATTCCTAAGTCCCTTTCACTCTATGGTTGATGTCAATATGTCAGGATGAGATCTCGAATTTTTCTCATTTCCGGTGTACTCTGTTTCGGACGGTTTCTGATTAAACGTCCGCACCTAATATTTTAACGTTTTAGTAGCGTTTTCAAAAGCAGGGTTCTCTCGGACAACCATTTGTTAATGTCATCACATTTGAATTCTTATAAAAAATATTAGAGAATTATATATTTTTAAAATTCTAATCGAGAAAATATAAAACTAAGCTCCGGTTGCACGACGAAACGGCTGAGTTAATCAATGTTCGAAAACGTCACTTTTAGTGAACCGCATAGAGTTCCTTCCATACTGCCCACACAAAGTGACGTGTTTAATCATACTTTAACGTTGATTTTGATTTTTTGTTCTTTGGTGCACTCGGCCCTAAGGGTCGCTTTTAGCATTTGCTGATTCATTGACTACGGGGCCTTTCTTACCATCTTGCAATCAATACCAGTACAATATGGTCAGCACTTTAGTAATTTTAGTGGTGATTAGACATAATCAGCATTTCGTGAAAACTAGGCTTATGGTCTGTTTCACCATGTCCGGATTAGCTCAATCGTCGCCTTTCTTACTATATTGCAATCAAGTTCAGTACATTATAATCAGCACATTAGTAATATAGGCCCTTTATGTGTCGAATGCACCGTGATTTGAGTTAGTGAAATACAGCCTTTCTTTTATTTTAGACTAAGGTACAATCGCAAAATCTCTGAAATTTGTAGACATCTCTCTTTGCCGTGCAAAAATGAAAATAACTCATGAAAGTTCTACACATATTCGTATTTAAACTTTGTTATAAAATATTCATGACTAGCGGTAAAATTGTCGTTTAGTTAAAAGAAAGAAGGCAGTCGCGCTTATTTGTGTCAAGTTAAATGGTATAACGTTTTGTTTCTTTTGGAATTTCTCAGTGCTCTGAATTGAACTGAAGAAAAATAAACCGAACGTAATAGGTAGGCGTCTTAATAGCTTCAATGTTACAGTCAAGAAACGAATGAAGCGTGTCATTGATAGCGCCCTAGCCATTAAAAGCGCTACGGAATAGATAGCGACGTATTAAAAAATGGTCGAAAATCTTGGTAGTAAAAAATAATCCGCCATTGTAACAGAGAGACTTGTCCTTCGAAAAAAAACCGGACAATTTCATTAAATAATGTATTTTTACAAAAACATAGGCACTATTTGTTACACTAATCAAACTTGCTTGATTGAGAGACTGTGAATTCTTGTTTTTAATTCCAGAGGATGTAACTAAATGCAAATTTCAGAGTGCGGCAGTGCGATTAAGTAGGGGTGCTGCATCTACCCTAAACTGACAGCTTCCACTTACAAAAGCTGTCAGTGCTTCGTAATCGCATTACATGGTTCGCAGCCCATCTGTAAAGAGTCACGTTCGCTGCTTACTCGGTTTAACCCCCCCCCCCACAATTACAGTGCTGCGGGGGTGGGTCGATTCCGTCATATTAGATGAAAATATTGTCGAAACTGGAATGGAATATGGCCGTGATTTCTTTCCTCAACGTAGTCATGTTCGTATAAAGATAATATTGTAACATGCCACATCATTGATCAAACTAGTTTAAAGTGGTTGATCGGTTACTAGGTACTGCTCACAATGCACTGAATGAGTTAATACGTTCCGGGACATAACGTTGATAGACGGGATCATATAACACGCAAAGAAATACCAGTGCATTTCTCATGAATTACATAAATAAGATGGCCGTGATTTCTTTCCAGTTCAACATACGCCCGGTTCCACCACCTCCAGTTACAAAAATCCCAAAGTTATCTTTCGGTTACATCATACAAAAATGCAATGTAACTGAAAGTTAACTATCGGATTTCAGGTAGCTAGAGGTGGTGAAATCAGGGGTAAGTCATGTTCGTATGAAGATAAGGTTGCAGCATATCAAGGAGACCATATTTTAAGTACTTTTCATTACCATGTCTCATTATCATATCGCTTGAAAACATATTTCTTTGGATCAGTTTCTATAAAAGTTTAGGTTTAATTTTAATGAAGTTGTTGACCTGCCTTTAACATTTCACGCTGGAGAAAATGTGACCGCGACAATGCTTTCGTCACGCAAGTGTACCTAGGGCAGGATCAACAGAGTACCTTCACCGAATCGAATCCGCGTTCATCCGCCTGCGGATCGAATGGGCTGCGATAGATTACGATCACATCGTTACAACATAGGCCGGGAGCTGTAGGCTTATTACTAGTTACGTATCGCCTATCACTAAATCGCTTCGATCGTAGATTTCGCTAACGTATACCATTTAATAGAACATTCGAGGTATGCACTAAATTGCCCGTTCATGAATTTTCATATTCGTGTAGAAACATGCGTTCAAGACATTATATTAATTACTGTTGATAATGCAGCTGTGCGCAAAATATTATTCTATTCTGTATCCACGTATTACCGAATTTTAACCATCGCATTGAATAGGCAAACGGCAAATAAAAACGTCCGTCTTTTTTTCGTCCACCTGAGAAATGTCAGTAAGGTTACTTTACTACGTTCCGGGACATAACGTCGATGGGTGGAATCATATAATAAGCAAACAAATTACCAGTGCTTTTCTCATTAATTTGTTCTATGCATCCTATCATACCTATATTTATAGACGACAACGACTCTTGACTTCACTTCCCAGTGCTGCGCACACACTCGTCCTGTGACGTTGTATCACGATGTCACTTTTGTGTGCGTAAAAAACTTTACTATGCGACATTTTGCGACTCATAATAATAAGTCACAAATACGTCACACAACTATATCATAGCGGTTGGCTGCTCTTCGATGTTGTGGATTTTGTAAGGCTTACAGACCGTCGATGAACGTTGTGGGGTATTGTGTAGGCTTGTGTGTGCACTTGTGTTCCGGAACGTGTTAGTTAAATTGTGTTGGGCTAATATCATGACAATCATCATCCATAGACAGTACACTGTCTACGTGTCAACTGTCGTCTAAATGTCATATTTTAGCATTAACCAGTTCAGTAAATCCAGCGAAGAAGAACGGGCAAGAAACTCCGCTAGATTTACTTTTCAACGTCCACTTAGCCTAAGTATACAAAAGTATTTGCCACTGCTTACAATCACAGACTTATTAGCTACCCATGGCCAGTTACATAAACAAAAATTACATACTTCTACATACATTATATGCTTTACATACAAAGAAAGCTGTGAATTTACTGCAAGACTGGACTTGAACCACCAAGCATACCTTTCGCGGGCATTGCCTTTACCAATTCCGCCACCCGCCTTCTCAATCAATGCATCCTACTAACACTGTGATTAACATAGTAATATTTTTAAATATTATTTAGTTTATATCAAAATATATATAAAATGCACGTGCGATTCATAGCCTTGGCTCCCATTTCTATATTCCATAAAAGGATAAAATATTGCATGCGGTGTGCATGTGAATATGATGCAAAAATGTTGCGCGCGGCTCATGGAGTGACGCGCGGCTCGCGCGTGCGCCTGCGCCGAATCCGTGCTCACGACGATCACTTGACTCTGATCTGTCCACTGAAACTATTCATAATCCAACTCGTGACCGAACTAGAAATAGTATTAGACTGACTTTCAATTTATACGCAACGTACCTACTTCATGCAATAGCTCACTACTGTGACTCGTTATGTCGCAGTTGAGATAGAGGAATTAAATAGGGAACTTGTTTCTGTCCTAACTGAGGTAATATTTCTAGTAATTTCATGATACTTCTAGAGATTTGACTTGGAGGTAGACTACATTTTAAACGTTAAACTCCCTTTCAAGGTCCTTCAAACATTGCGTGAAGAAGCACCTCGCCGGTCGGCATGGCTTTCGCAGCCCCCCTGAAAGATCGAAAGCCCATGGGCGTCGTCTGGCACCTAAATAGGTCCTGGCGTACGCCATATGCCGCGCTTGACATAAAAAAGGCTAGTGAATTGGTACGACTAAGAGCCGAGTGCACGAAAGGACAAAAAATCAAAATCAACGTCAACGTATGATTAAACACGTCCCTTTGTATTAACAATATGGAAGGAACTCCATGCGGTTCACTAAAAGTGACGTGTTTGAACATTGATTAACTCAGCCGTCTCTTCGTGCAATCGGGGCTTATTCTGTGTTATTGGTATGTTACGGCAATGTCGGAACGTTTTGTCAGTGTTGCCTGCCGTGGAAGCTGCTCCGCGCGCGCGCCGCCGCGGGACGCCTCCACCGCGTTTCGGTCAGGTCTCGGTCACAGAATAAGTAACAGGTCTCGGTCAAGGCCAGGCAATACCAACGCCTGCCTTCCTCGGCCCGCACCGCGCCCCTTCGTGCCGCAGTCACTTCAGCCTCTATACGTTCTAAGATTTTGGATAGGGAGGATTTTAAAAAACAAACAAATGTACGTCCGATGAGACTTTGTTCTGTAATTTGTAGCGTAGCTAACTAGATAAACTGGTCCTACATGTGCCGGCTGTTACAGCAGCATGTTATAGCATTTTATTAAGAGGATAATGAGGTGATCAAGTTCCATACAATGGCTGGTGACTGTTTCCTCAGTCAAATAAAGAAATATTTTCTGAAATGTTGCACGATTGCCTGTACAGCCTACCCCTCCGGGAAAGTGGCGAGAAGGTATATATGTATGTTTGTGTGAGTGTGGTGTTCATGTCCTGTTACATAAAAAAACTAAAATAATCCCCTGAATGAACAGCCTGTTTTATACGCACATACCATGATCATCACCTGATCGAGTCTGCTTCAATAGAGCAAAAGTTCAAGTAAGGAAATGAAGTGATCTCAAAGCAAGCGAGTGACCGGTCCCTCTAATGCCAGCAAAAAATGGCGTCTTCATCGGCCAAGCCGGCTAATGGCAAAAAGTGAAGTTAATAAATGAGATGGGCCGCCTTCCACGGTGGACTAATAATCATCTAAATGAAATACAAAGCAATATGAGAGTTTCTCTTAGAAAGAAATGAATGGAAGGACCTTCAATAAGAACACCTTTTTGATGTAATAATCTTTTGGTTTGTGAAAGTCATTCCATAGCATTCATAGCAAAATATCAGAGGGAGGGCATTCCGGTATAAGTGAGTTTAAGTTCGGTGCTAAATATCAACTCACTTTAATAAAAGGGTCATGTTTCCGCACTTCTTTAACGTCGTTATAATTTGGTAAACCGGCCAAGTGATCGGACTGAAGTGAGTCGGACTCGCACACGAAGGGTTCCGTACCATCGTACAAGATTTAACACAAAAAATCACGTTTTTTGTATGGAGGCCCCCTTTCATTTTTGTTATTATTAAATTTTACTTATTTGTTATTATAGCGGCAAAATAAATACACACTCTGTGAAAAATTCAGCTGCCTACATGTTACGGCTCATGAGATACAGCCCTGTGACAGACGGACGGACGGACGGACAGCGGAGGCTTAGTAATAGGGTTCCGTTGGCATCCTTTGGGTACGGAACCCCTAAAAATCTGGTTTATCCTATTAATAGGTTGGAAGGTAAAATAAAAGGTCCGTTATTTCAATAATAAATTTTTTCCAGTCACTTTTAGATGAACTCCCTCGAATCCACTTTTATCTGAATGGGCCCCCAGGTCTCGTAGAAGCGATTGAGCGGCTCGTTGCTAGGAGCGTGTGGATTTGCTTTCCATCAGTGGTAATGGGTATAAATACGTTCATACGTACTACTTTATTTCTATTTCTGAATAAGATAAAGTGCATCCATTACGAAAACAAGCTGTTTGTTCCATGGGTCGGAATCCATGTAAAACTGTAAGTGCTTGCCTGGGTCCGTACCATCGCATTGGTTGAAAATATGGTCAAAACGGAAATTAAAAATTGCTCGTGTTTTCCATCCAGTTCAATGTACTCTCATAAATCTCTCAAAAACGCTCATAAATGGAAGGCACCTAATTATTTCGGGAATGCGGTGTATTGGGCTAATATCATCTAATAGCCATCCACGTCCAGTCAAATAAGTGTCAAAATCGAAAATTATTATCGTTAAGAGCGTTTTAGAGACCGATCAAATTGGGGGTGACTATTAGTAGAGAGCTAATTGTCAAACGACGTAATTGGAAAGTGGAGGAGTTCTATAGATGCATAAAAGATCATAATCAAAATTGACAATAATATAGGAGTTTGGGCACGGTCGTTCTCCGGAGAGAGGAGTCTGATAAGATCTGAGCTGGTGTAGCGGAACGCATTACCCCGAGTTGGTTTCTTGTTCCGCCATGACACCGCTGTCCCGTTGCGGACAGCTGATACACAAATTACTAAAGTAAAGAGTGTGAAATTGCCATTAATAGCCTACCTTTTAAAATCACAAATAATGGGATTTACCTACAAAGATGTCGCGCAGCTACCCTGTTTTCTACTTTAAAATTTGACCGTTTTAATGATTTTTTATTGAATGTATTTTTAAATCCTAGTTGCGTGTCTCCTCTGTTTTGATTGATTACTTTTTCTCGTAAATGACTGATGAGCCGTTTGATTTCAAATACATCCTTTCCTTTCATTTAATATTCCAGTAAATAAAAAACTTTATAAATACATTTCATAAAATTGATTTCGATTACGTACTGGATAGATAATGTTCTTGGCATAATTTAAACAAAATATATTTAGAAATTGATTAGGAAATAGCTTTTCTTTTCATATGGTCTGACACAAAAAGTGTACCCTCTTGTCTCACTGCATTGAATGATTTTGAATATTGACATGTGTTGCCTTATTTTTCTAGTCGCTTCGTCTAATCATTGTTCGTTTCATTGATCATAATTTTTCATGAGTCAATACTTTAGTCAATACTTCAATCAGCAAGGAGGGGATATTGCCTTGTCGAATACAACTGCAACAAGAACGTAAGCCGCGATAAACGGTGTGAAGAAGCAACGCAAACTGCAGTCATGCGGAGGGAAGAAATGCGCACCTTCTTGAATGCTACCAACGATAATGAATACGCCGTAAGATATGTAGGCGAATAATAAAAGCGTGTGAACAAACTAATGTGAAACAGAGATGTCTCGGTTTGGATGGGCTGCGTCAAACGAACAACGTTGATATGTCGATGTAATTACGAGCACGGCACAGCGGCCGAGTAGAGATATTTTCACAGAACTGAGAATTCAACAAAGTAAAACTTTGTCAGTGAAACCATAACTGAACTAAAAACAAGCTTGCAGTACATTTTAAATGTATTTCCAGAACTGAGCATTTATAGTAAACAAAAAGGATATTTAGCGAATGCGGAATCCCGGAATTGTTTATAAATGTACAGTGCCCGGCGAAATAACGCACATCGGACGTTGGAAAGAGACGATCGCCTAGTTTTGGCTTTGTAGAGCGTCGTCGCTGTCACACGCTGTCCCTCACTACCTGTGTACTACGTGCGAGAGAGATGACGCTTTACGACGCCGAAACAAGCCAATTGTCTCTTTCCAATGTCCGATGTGCATTATTTTCTGGCGTGTGATTGTGATTGCTCTTGTTCCGTGCGTGAGTACAACACACAAGTAGTTGGAACAGTATTAGAAATAATCGATAGTTACAGACATGAACATCACTACAACAGTGAGCCGTAATGAATGAGATTCTGTGGTTGCCGCCGCGCGCCACCGCGGCCCGCCGCCGCCGCTGTCGCTGCCGCCCCCGCCGCTGGCCAGTCGAGGGTAATGATGATGAGGTCAACCTGCGCTGCGGGAGAGAATATGCTGCGTCCACACTACAGTCAAAGACAGTCAAACATTAGACAAGTTTAATCACCACAGTGCGGCTTAGTGTTGGCTACATTGGCCGAAGGATTTGGATGTCACAGAATATACCAAAGAGTATGAATACTCCGATTGGACCAGTTGTACTTGGCCCAACGTGTGGATGCAGCATGCATGCGTGTCACGCCCGCCTCCAGCGCGCCCCGATATCTGACCACGCGCTTACAAATTCATCACTGGCTGCCATCTCCGCCTGAGTTCAAAACTTTAGTTTGGTCTGTTTTAGTCGCGGGATTAATGAGGCAATTTGGTGTCATTAGCCAATAGCTTCATTAATCACGCGGTCGCTGCTCTTGAATAGCCGAACTGTGTACTATTAATCAATCAGGTGCAGTTGCTGAGAAAATGGTATCGCTCTCTCTTGGCGCTAGTTTTTGCTTGATGGACAACGGGTCAAGCAAGAAGCAAAGGCAAATTAGTGTCATATTGTACATGACCAGTCATGAAATACTGGAATCGGTGATGAAGCCAGGTAAGGAAATGGGTGGACATGCCTCCGCCTAGAATACCCGGTGACCCACCAGCATCGATATAAATGGTTAAGAATTACAGTTTTACTTATCGAATTCGAACCACGAAGGAAAAATCTCTTAGTCGCACCTTGCGATTCACACGGGAAGAAATTCAGTTTTGCCACTTGGTTTATTTTCAGGTGCCGGAGCCTGCAAAGTACAAGAAGTTATTAAAACTGAAGTGCTAGTTCTCAAAGTAAAAGTTGTAAACATAAAAAAACATCATTGAAAGTTTAGAAAAATCACAAGTGCTATAAATGAATTTAACAAAGAATGGACTCGTCTCGTATTCGCTCCGGTTGTAGACAATACACCATAAAGAAGTTCAAGATAAAGCGATGGACGCGAGAGGAAATGCCTCAAAGGCATTCATTCCTGCTAGGTATTCATTGTTCACAATGAGGCACTTACAGGGTATTGCGGCCTGGCAACTATTGTACCTTCACATAAGCAGTTGGACATAATGTTACATGAAAATAGGCAATTAAAGTTAATCTTTTTTAACCGACTTCATAAAAAGGAAGAGGTTCTCAATTCGTCGGTATGTTTTTCTTTGCATGTATGTTACTCGATATCTCCGCAAATTGTCAAACGATTTGAATAATTATTATTTTTCTTATCAGTACGGTAAATCTCAGGGGTGGCCATACATTTTATGAAATAATATTACTCCTCTTAGTGATTGAAGTCGGTTAGTTATTTTTAAAACGGTTATCGTAATTTAAGTATATATTCCCCCCATTGCCTTGACGAGACCCTCATTTGTGTTTATAAAAAATACTAACAGTGCTTTTTAAGTATTTAAAAAAAACCCTTAGAAGCAACGTTTTTTTTCGTGTCCGGATTAAAAACATTGTATAATATCAGGGGCTCGGTTAAGACCTAACAAGTTAAACACCAGTATCACAGTGTCATTCTAAACCAGTTATTATAAAATAGTGCTTGTGGCTTGCGGTAAGAGCGCAGGCGCGCGCAAAGACCGCCCCGCCTCTCCGGGCATCAGAGCATTGAAAAGAAATCTATTCTAGGAAGGGAAATTGTGGCTATAAAATAATAAGACACACCTTGCATTTGCTATATTGCATTTAAAACGTGCAGTTGAAATTGCTTTATTCCCCGAATGTTTACTGTCTTCCATTAATTCGATGGATAGCTCCATGGAGTTGTTTAATGTATTTACTAGTTATTTTATGTATTTACACCATCGTAAAAAGAGGGAAAATTCCTTATTTTCAAACCATTCAAATGAACTGCTATCTTCGGAAATTTGACGAGGCGCGATGGCACCATACCACAATGGCTGTCATCAACTTCCTAACATAAACGGTGAAGGTATATATATCATTTTAAAGTTATTATATTCAGCACCAATCGATTCTTTATTTTTTATTTTTTTATTTTGGCAATGAATAGTTTATAAGCGATTCTTGGAGAATTCTTCCTCGATTTGGTCAGAATCGTTCACGTTTTAAATAATCGTAATTAGTATAAACCAAAAGGAAATATGTAATAGGGAGCCACTAGTTAATTAATTAATGAATTAAATTAAATTAAAAAAATACTCGTTTATGTTGTAGGAGTTATCGGACTTTAAAGTTTTTCAAAACCTGATTTTTTATTGCAATGCTCAACTTGTATTACTCTGAATCATGAAATAGTTCAATGTTAAGTTTTTTCAGAGAAAACTAGAGAGAAAACTAATTATGTCTCTAACTAAATATGCCCTTATGTCACCTTAAGGAATGTGAGGTTCGTTTTTAACCAATGTTATATTAATATAGCGTATTGGTTCTGTTCTGTGCTATGGTTGTCCGGAACACGAAACACTTTGTACTATAGCTGTCCCAGTCTAACATCGCGTTGTGAATGTTTCCTCTAATGGACTTCATTAGCGGTTGTGGTTTTTAATTGAGCCCTTCCACAGGACTAACAAAAACCCAGAAAGACATGTTCTTCATGGCGATACAACGCTACACAGACCGCGAGTCTACTGGGCAAAGCCAATGTCGAGGTGGTTCTGTATGGGACTGTACATATGTGGTTCTGTATGTACTCGGAGTTCTCACCTAAATTGGAATTTATGGAACTTTGAAGTCACGTAAAAACATGAAACCCATACAAGTTTTACAACTTATTCCGTTGGTTTTACTTCAACCACCTGTCAAAATCAAACTCGGAATACATCCCATTTTTGTGAAAACGCGGAGTCGGCGTTAACGACAACGTTATTTACGACCAGGCGATACGAAAGCTGTCAACTAAAACTCAGACTCGCATATGTCGCGCTCTTCAATTCTGTACCCGAAGTCTCAGTTGTCACCTAAATTGGCGTTTACGGCAAACCGATCGACTGGCGTTTTCAAATGTATGGAGAAATTAAAGAGCGCGCGCAGCGGGCGTTAAGCGAACTAACATTTGCGAGTCCGAGTTTGATTTGACAGCTTACTCAACGTTGCTGTAAATACGTCGCCGTTGCCGTTTACGTCGACTACGCGTTTTCATACAAATCGGATGTCCTAGTTTGACTTTGACAGCTTGAAGAAGTAAAACCACAGAATTTCTAGTAAAAACTTGTATTGAGTTTGACGTTTTTACGAAAAAAACGCCAGTCGATCGGTTTGCCGTGAACGTCAATTTAGGTGAGAACTCAGACTGACCACTCTGATCTAAGGTCAGATCTTGAGGTAAGCTCAGGGGCCATATTGTTTGCCTGTCTGTCTATGAATGCATTAACATTGTACGTAAAATTGTAGGTGCCCTTCATTACTAAAGAGGCTATTGAGGTGATCAAGTTCCATACTCGTGACTGATTCCTCACGCCTCTAAAAATTGGTAGACAAATACAAAAAGGATTTTTGTATTTGGATTCAAGTTTTCATATCATGGATTCAAGTCAAATCATCAAAAAAACTAAAACGTTACGTACGGAACGTTTCATATATTTCTTAATTTTACGAAGGAAACAGACACGAGCCATTGTATGGAACATGATCAACTAAATATCCTCTTAAGGTCGGCCTGTAAGCACCTGAAAATTTCGCCTCCCATACAAAGGTAGTTTACTAATCATTTGAAAACCAATGTTCCAACTTACTTGATATTTGGTATCTTATATTAGGCTACAAATATCTGTGTCTGCATGCCTTTGTTTTTTCGGTAAATGTATTCTGGGTCAAACCATAGAGAAAACAAAATTCGTATGAAGATTTTCTTTTTGCTTTCATTTCATTCGGATTGGATTTAAAAAAAAAACAAAAGCATGTAGACACAGATATTTGTTACCTGATATTAAATATCAATTTAATTGGAATAGCGGTTTCCAAATTATTAGTAAACTACGTTTGTATGGGGAGCATAGCTTACGGGCCGTTCTTAATATGTGGTAGGGTTGATTCCGGCCTGGTTGATATTATCGTATTGAATCAACAATGGTCGAAATCGCAATGAAAATTATTTGTATTTTCCATCCAGTTAAATGTAGCCGTGCAATATAAGGATGGTCGTAGCATGGCAACAAGTTTCTATGTGTTGTTTTGGTGTAATATCATGACAGTATCTGTGGTATAAAGACATCCATACACAGTTAACTAAAAAAAAGCATTTACATTTTAATTAATTGCTATTTTGGAGACTTTACTTTATTCAAATACTGGCTGAGGTATCCGGCTCCGCTCGGGTCAATGTCGTTTTGGACTGATGTCGGGCTGAATTATTTCCTGGATATTATATGAGTTCCCGATACAAACTTTCATTCTCCCTTTCGAATCTAATTTTCGCCACAAAATATAGCCTTCTCCATGGTACAGACTATCCCTACACCGAAATTCTTCAAAATTCATTTTGATATGGATATTGTGTTTATATTGACTTATATTATTTTATGGAGAGAAGAGCCATACATTCATTATTTTTAGACATACACTCCTTACAAACATACCATATTATATTTTGAAACTGCGAACATGGGCCTAAGAAAGTTATTAAATAAAAAAATCATTGTAGACTGGAAGTGCAAATGATATAACAACAATCAATCATACTTGTATTACCTACAGTTATGTAGGTTTATTCAATTCATGCAAGTTACCATGAAGCGTTGCTGAACGAGAAAGTCACTGCGCAATCCGAAGGTTCCCAACTCCTTGGCATCCAACTCCAGCCTTCGAGCGCGTCGGGTTCCAGGAAGCTGGTCGACACGGGTCCGTTATCCAGAAAATCTTAGGCACGCTGCTCGTGTAGTCCGCTCAATGCGGGTGTCAAAGAAACAGCATCTTGTTTTAATTAGACGATGCGGAAGCCGCATCGTCTAAGCCGCATAATGTATCTTTTGTAACCTATTCATCATTTCATCTTTCCCGGAGCCTTTCACAATAGTATCAAGGTAAAATGTGAAGATGATTGAATTTAGTTCAGGAGCCACGGAAAGATACATTAAGTAATTATATAAGGATTAAGAGATTTTTTTTTGTTTCGACGCGATAATCTCTGGAACTAACGGTTGAATTGGATATTTTTTTTTGCATTTGATAGCCCATTTCTTTAGGAAGGTTATAGGCCATTTGATATAATGCTATGACACTTGAGAAGCAAAATAAATCGAAATCACGGTGTTTGTTTCGTGGTCCCATACATACAATTTGTTGAAGTCACGTGACTAAACACCGTAATTATTCTTCTTCTATTAACGAGTACATCGTATTCGTGAAGGTTCTGTAACCTATCCCGAAACACCTTGTAGGTATGTATATTGACACATATATATAATCCTCCCAAAAATCTGTTACTTATTAATAAATTAAGAAGGTACACTTTTCGTGTCAGCCCATACAAAAAGGGAAAGCCTTTTCCTGCTGCAATGTTTTTAAATGCTATCAAAGTTTTTTATTTCCTGGAATTAAAAATAAATTAAATTTAATTCTAGGACATTTGTGTCAGACCTGTCGAAACATACTTGCTTAGTGCATGCATCGGAACGTGTTGCTAATGTTTCCACAGCGTTCCCTTATAGTGTCGCCGTGAGAGTGTGGTAAATCATGTCACCTACTTAAACATCGTTATCTCATTAAGTCCTGCAGTAAGCCGCACGCATTCTGTGCACAGCCTGCCTTTCACGTTAGCACGGTTGCAGCAACTACCGACGGACACGTTCTCAAAGGATTAGGAGCCTACAAAGCCCGTAGTCCGATGTGTCGCCTAAATTGGCGTTTTTATGCCAAACCGATCGACTAGTGTTTTCAAATAAGAAATTGAAGAGCGCGCGCAGTGGGCGTTAAGCGAAATAACATTTGCGAGTCCAAGTTCGATTTGACAGCTTACTCATCGTCGCCGTGAATACGTTGACGTTGCCGTTTACGCCAACTCCGCGTTTTCTTACAAATCAGAAGTCCGAGTTTGATTTTGACAGCTTGAAGAAGTGAACATAATAAGAAGTTATAGTTTGTATGGGTTTGACGTTTACGTAACGTCGAAGTTCCCTAAATGCCAATTTAGGTTAAAATTCAGACTAGGATCTCAGAACCGAAATGTGTGCTTTGCCGGGCAATAATTGACCGAGCGAAGAGCGAAGCTCGTGCGCACGTCTCCGTTTCAGATTAAACGATAAAATGCTCTCGTATGTCCGGCTATTGTCCTCTACAGATCGCATTTCTCAACAAAATATCGTTAAATGTTGTGAGCAGGTTCGATAATTAAATGTATAGATTTTTTTAGTCGAGCCTGATTTGAGAATGTTAAAAAAAATAGAAAAAAACCAAATGTTCAAAAAGCCAGACTCGCGAGCCACTAGTAATATAAGGCAGCCAGAAATTCCGCTGCCCAGAAACGTAATTCAGAACAGAGATTGATCTAAATCTTTGATTCATAAATAATTTTAAATCCTTGGTTTACAACGTTAGTTGCTGTCATTTGACATTGTCATTTGTCTCTATCGCCACATATTTTAGGACAGGGTTTCTTTACCTACGGGGTCGGTGGCATCTGTGCTGGGGGTCCATAGCGTGAGTGCTACATATTTGATATGAAGAAAATAAATACTTAATGTCTTTTTTTTCTGTGGCAATAAATATAAAGTAGTTTTTTTAAAACGCATTGTTTTCTTTCCCTTATTTCATATTTCATATTTGAAATTCTTTATTCAATTGAGCATTTTACAAGTGTACAATACATAATTGTATACACTTAATACTATAGAATTACACTTAATACTTAAATTGAGTTCGGAAGGGGGCGTGAGCAGCACAGCTAGGTAGCACAACAAACGAACCACTTTAGAATGCATCAAACATTGGTGCATGATGAGAACAGCGCAAGTAACAGAAGTTTCTGATCATTGATCATTCTTGAGAAATGGAACGGTTAACCGCGACATAACAGCAGTTACCTCTGCCGCGCTCGCTCGCGCCGCGCCCGCGCCTTCGAGAGGCGCATAATAACCAGGAGATTTATCACAATTAGTCCGCAGCCAACACCTTCATGATTTATAAGTGAAGTGCTTCGGACGATGCTAGGCGAGGTAGGCTCGACAGTTTAAGGAGAAAGCAGTCGTCAGAGGGGTCAGTCCGAGTTCTCGCCTAAATTGGCGTTTACGGAATTTCGAAGTTACGAAAAAACATCAAACAAGTTTTTACTAGATATTCTGTCGTTTTACTTCTTTAAGCTGTCAAAGTCATACTCGGACTTCAGATTTGTATAAAAACGCGAAGTCGGCGTAAACGGCCACGTCAAAGTATTGACGACTGGGAGACGCGACAATACAATACAAGCAGTCAAATAATGCCCACTGCGCGCGCTCTTCAACTTCTCCATACATTTGAAAATCGATCGGTTTGTGCTGAATGCCAATTTAAGTGACAACTGGGACTAGAGGCTAAACTTCTATTATGAGGGAGTTACAAAGCATTGCTTCTACAATAATAACATTAAAAAAATACGGTCCGCTGCTGAGCAAACCAAAAAAATGTCTACAGTCTTCAATCGATCCATAACATTTTCAGCATTATTTTTAAAATCGGATAGCGAATTCGTAACACACACACATTACACAGTATATAAGTATAAGGCGAGTATACTAGTAACCTTATACCGGGTGCACACGTTTACTAGGTATTCCCTGGCATATTTGGCGCAAAAAAGGTAGTGGGGAGTAAGCAGTGGGCTTGAAAATGAAAGAATTCAGCGAAAGTTGTTTATCGTCGGACCTTTACTTCTTTCTCTCAACTCTTACTTCTTTTCATGTGTACTTTTTATATCACAAATGAAATAATAATATACGATCCCAAAAATTATCCCTTTGAAAATGCTTTTAACCCTAAGGTATTAATAATTTAGTATTTCCTCTTTATAATCTGCAGGCAGCAGTCGCCAGTTCCTATTATGCGTAATTTGAGCAAAACATTACTCATTTTATTTTATGGAAACTAATGAAATATATCTACCATACCACTAATTGGAAATATTGCGACAACAATTATTTATAACCAATCTGGTTTACGAATTTATGATCCCATTGGATCTAGGAACATTTATGTTTCAGTAACGGGAACCAGTCCATGAGACCAATCCTTGCGCTAATCAGTTTACATACGGAATACACACTCCTGAATTCTAACTGAATCAGTAAATAACCGTCGATCTATTCTGGTGCATTTGGCTGCATCTAGTGCATGGATTGCTTATGGAAATGGATATGTTATGTTTAGTAAGCGCTGAATTTGGAAACACATGGAAATATTTCATTTCGTGTGGCACTGCGATCGATTAACAGAATACCAATATAATGATAAAGTTTATCCTCACCTGTGAACACTGCTGATTCATCAACTCGGAATTTCCCAGAATTGGCCTTCCGCACGCAGCATCAAAACTCGTAAACCATGATTTTCCCCAAGGGCCGCATATGAAATATGGATTAAAATGTCTGTTTGTGCATTTATTACATGTTTAGAAGCTAGCAATATACACTATAAATATACAACCTACACAGACACAGACGCGAAGATTCAACTCAAATAAGGTGGTGTTTTTTTATTCTCAATTGACGTTTGAAATATAAAGTTGATTTTTTTTTATAATAATTAATAGTAATTCTCCGCCTCTTCGCGAATTAGACTGATCGCATAGAATGCGTCTACAGACAACAATATATGCTCATAATGCATTCCTGTCATTGACTTAGTTCCTGTGCATCGCAATTTGATTATATTTGAGTTTTATTGATTCACATACATACTCGGCGCATAGAACGAATGCCACCCGGAGGGAAAGTGCCTTTAGTAATGAAAATAGCAACCTTTTGCTTGAAGAAAATATCTTGAAAAAATAATGTTAGTGCTGTTAAATATTGTTTACAAATAGCTTGCACTAGTTGGGAATCGAACAGACAACCTTGAAATACGGTCATCCTGCAATTTAATGGTATCAATTGACACGGATCACATATTGTAGGAAATCTTTAAAAGGAACTTCATGAAATTATGTCTTCTTGATAAGCCGTTACGACAAAGATGCAGCAGACTTTAATATTATACTATAAATATTCCAAAGTGAATAACAAAAGAAGATATATTTAAATTTTAAAAATACCCTCTTGATAACCCATTCATACATTATGTATAGCAGGTAAGTGCTGTCGCTTACCACGTTATATCAGCCGTAGTTATTGGTAAGTGTATCGGTTCTAAACGACCTGGGAGCCTCGAGCCAAAAGCAATTTTATGGTTATCTCACGCGCAATGCAAGAATGTAATAGGGCTGATAGGATTATTATAGATTTTATGTAATGTCTTACAAAATTCCGAGCGCATTTGATGTATATTTCCTTACGTTTGCATGTGCAGAGTATTAGACTAAAGCCCGATTTTCGATAATTTCTAACTTTGACTGGCGGTTACCCGGATTTTTTTTTTTCTTTGGACTATTTAGCAATTTCTACCAAAAATCTTCCATCTACAAACAAAAAACACCCATACTAAAACACTTCAGCAGGCTGTAATAGGCTGTTTGTTGACATAATGAAAGTGAATCAATGTACTATTACGCAATTGAAACTTTTAAAAATTGTACGCAAACACATAAATAAGGTTGATACAAATCATTGGTTATCACGGAATAAGAAATAGTTTAAATACTGAGTGAAACATTAGACACAAACTTTAATTTTGGTTAAAATATTTTACTACTTTTGTCTAATCATTTACACACCTCTGTAATGATAAATATGTAATTTCGATATGTCCTACAACAGAGTGGTGTTGTAAAATAATATTTTGTTGGATTAGTCAGTTACTTCCAAAACGAGTTAAATACAAAGGCATTACGACTAGCGCCATACATTGACCTTCAACTCACATACAGTTTCCTAACAAATGCCCGAGTGAGGCGTTAACTGTGATGCGCTCCGTACAAAATATTATATAAAGGAAATCGTTTTTGTTTGTATAAAATGTTTTAAAAACCATAAACCATATAAGTTACAGGAGATTTCACTAAAATTAGATGTTTACCCAAAAACTACGGCGCAACGATAAAAACGTAGAGAAATACTTCTACTTTTGCATATTATTTGTAATTTTGCAAAAATGTCAAACTTTACTTTCATTTCAATGAAATTTTGACTATAACTTCACTGAAAATAAGGCCAACAAGACAGCCTCGATCTCATATGAGCATCACTTGCAAGACCACTTCTCAACAAAGCAAATGGCCACAGGCCATGTTCTCGCGAAACTCGAGACGTGTGCAGTCACGTGCCATATCACAGTAGGTAGTGCATGTCGACGGATCGATCTATATCACCGGGTTTTGAACCTTGCAGCGTCTTGCCATAATCTATTCAAACATTAATATTTTGTTTTATTGACAACACCCATTCAACGTAACGAAAATCGGCGAAGTTCGAGTCGGACTTGCATCAACATAGGGTTTAAAAATCTGTTTTAACTTCCGATAATTCGCAGATAACTGAAAACAGCAATCCACAAGGAACATTTCCACAAATTCAAACTATATACTACGAAGAAACCATGGTTGACATGTTGACCCATAATGAAATTTTCTCTTTCACTTGTTATCGATATTCGATAACGATACTTTTAATTAACAATCCATATTTTTGAAACTTTCAGTTTTAAAAATCGAGGGGGCACACATAAAAAATCAAAATTTTAAATCGCAGGGCGAGGACGCAAATAATTTCTTTCAGTCCCATGAAAAATTACTCGAATCTGAACTGTCATCCCATGCATCGGCAATTGGGATGACAGACCGGATTGCGTAATTATGTGGCGTATGTCCGTTTTAAAATTGCGTGAAAAAACCCGTGCGAATAATTTAGAGTGAAAGTTCCTACCGGTTGTCCCGCGACACCTCACGTATTTTTTTAACGGTTTGGTTGAAATTATATACAGATGTTTCGTTGTTAAAAAAATCTTAGATTCCAGATTCTGCAGCTGTGATAATATGAACGAAAGTATAAATAAAAAATGGTTTGATTTAATTAAGCGCAATTATTTTACTCTGTGCATCAGTATTCAAACGCATCATTTGAGACTTTTCTTTACCCACTCCAATTATCGAATAAGATCATGAACACCTTAAAACTTTAAAAAACCTCTGCTAGCTACAATTATTTCATATAAATATTAAAATAAAAGCAAGTCACATTAAACTCACTCAAAGAAATTATAAATTATCTATGTATACATAATGACATATAATCATTCTGTGTGAATGTATACATACTCTTTACTTCAGGCATTACATTAGTTTCTCGGTAGCCGAATACGCAACTTTAGAGTCGTAAATAGTGATCTAACTTAGTTACTGCTTCACTAACTGATATTTAAAATAGGTTCGTCATGCAATGAGGAAGAAATACATATTGAATGTGCATCATATAAACAAGATTAATAGTGATGAGCTGAAAGTAACGGGAATCGTTCAATAGCTTTAGAGTAAACGATTGTTTGCGCAAACGTTTTCCCTACTACCACAGACTTTATGTAGTTCTACACTTGTGACACAATGTGTGTTTGGTATGTGCGAGTTTGGTTGCATTGCAGGTAGGCTAAGCGAACTGTACATAATATGCGAAATCCACTTTACACACGGCCAGCAAAAAAATGGCTGAAAAATATTGATAAAAGCATAAAACTCACTCTTGAGCTAATTCAATACCAAAAAGCTAGTAATTATTAACTAAAATATATTATTCATTAAATATAGGCATGGAAAAGTGGATCCTTATTACAGAATATTAAAAAAACAGTTTTAAACGTCTAAAAAGGTAAGTGTCTAAATAAACATATTCTACTATCACATTTGTGGATTTCCTCGTTTAACTATATGACTTACGTTCTTAAAGACTTTCATTAATATCTCAAATTGTATAAACGTGTTATAAGTATATGTGGCATTCCATTTAGAAACATTAATATTTATCAGTGTCTTTTTTTTGTGAACTTGTGCAGTATTCTGCGTCGAAAATCCCGCAATTGAAAAGCGCAATTTTGGTACTTGCCCTGCCAGCCTTACAATTTTAAATAGTCACACTTTGGAGATAGATGCACGTCCAGATCCATGATTTTTTTCAAGGAAGGAAAACGATGTACTTTATAAAAACTTTTTATTTATTTTCACTTACAAAAGACACGCCGACGAGACAATGACGCTCCTCATAGAACATCCCTCACGGATTAAGCTCTGCGCCTAACCAGCCTTAGCGCTTCCTTGGATAACGTACGCCGTAACTCGAGCTTTATCAGGCACATCTTCATTGTTCGGAAGTAGGGAACGCTATTCTTACTTATAAGTGCTTATTAACAACGATATAAACTTTTAGTTATCTTAATTTAAATTTTATGCAAATTCGGAATGGATTCAGCCGCCGCTGCCTCCATGGTCATAAAACTTCGGACGTACCGCTGATCTCTCATGCGTGGGTCGAATGTCACGTCGCGACGTGACATCTGTTCTCTAACATCAGTCTCTGAGGGACCTTAGGATGGTACATGTTAGATAATTCGCAAATTCGCGCATAACGATATTTTAATGGCCTCGTTCACGGCCAAAGACATGCCGTGAAGGTCTTCGTACTTACCTCGGACGCAGAACCATGCAACTTTGATGGCTTTATGACTACAGAGATGGCCTTCGCTTCAAATTATGATTCTTCCGTATTCAAATAAGTTAATGTGAGCGATGTTTGATGGATTGCTGCGTTATTTGCTCTGATTTTTTTTTTGTTCTTTGCCCGGAACGTTACCGTAGGTACTGTTGAGTAAGTTTGCATGTGCGTGCGGAACATGCATGTGAAAATGTTTGGCATGAAAGTGATCTGTTGCTGTCATTTAAACAAAGCGATAAGCAGAACAAAAATTTGTCTAACAGTGTGTGTGTATAAGAGGATCACAACGTATAAGAGTCGTTTTTTGCAAAACATCAAACGTAGATATAACTATATATAATACATCTATAACGTAGTAACTTGTAGACGTTAAAAAAAAGTTAATTATTTTTCCTTTATTCTCTTTGTATAAAATTACACGATCTGCCTATAGGTTGTGCCTGATTTTAAATTTTTCGTCGAAACATAATTTTATACGATCTGCATTTTATACGTTCTGCCGTTCCCCCTATAAGAGGACCTTTAAGACACAGTTACCTTGTTAAGTTTAGACAGAAATAACGTTGACTCTAAATATGATGTCACTATACTACGCTCGTTTACTTTCAAATGAAAGAGAAAACATTTCAAAGTCTCTTTTACTTCACGGTTGACGTGAATATGATAGACAGAGATCGCGTTTTTTTTTATATATTTTCGTTGGATATGCTCCAGAGTAATCGAGCACACCTAGTCGACAGAGGGCCAATGTAACTATACTCAAATTATTCGCGGCCGCAAAGGTTAGACGATAGGTTAAAAGTGCCAATCGGATAATATATAAAGTCTGTCCTGGGGCTACATAACCCTACATACTTCTGCCAGTGCATCTAGTATGTAGAGTCAGTATTAATAAGTTGAATAACAAAGAACTGTTACCATAAGTCCGCCAAAGAGTTTCTTTATTAGCACATCCTCACTGCACGTGAGTAACCAAACAATGAGTTTTTATTTTCTCAGTAGAGTTCTATTAAGGCGCTAGGACTAGCCAACTACTCGCGCCATACAAATGCACTTTTTAACAAATGTAATAATATGTAGTGAAACGCTTCAGCAAATCCAAATAGAACTCCAGACTGATAATGGATTGTTAATATTTTTTGATTCCATCATTTATTTAAATAATAATAAAAATAAAAAAGTTGATTTTTCTCATTAGAAATCTGAAAGTAATTCGATTTCTAGATATAAGCAAAAACAGCATATATGCATAAACAAAAAATTCCATTTGCTTTTAGATTTCTACATTTAGTCAAAAAAGTTCGGAAATGGACACCGTTTCCGCAATGTATTTTGTATAGAAAAAGGAAACATACATTAACGAAAATAATTCTATTCCTAGACAAGGAATCATATATTGTAAGGATGACACTTATAATCGTCAGACTTAGTTAGTTAACTTGGGGTGCCTCGTCTGACTTTGCGATTTGGCTAGTACCAGGCCCTTAATTATGAATCTAGTAAGATAGTAGAACTCGCCTTTTTGGCGTAAATACGATTAACGTCTTTTGTCCGGAAACGAAAAACTTGGGACAACAATTGAGAACTGTCTTCGTCTCCGTTCGCCTAAACTGTAGCAGATATCAAAATAATTATCTAATTTGATTCATCGATATATCGATTTGGCGATAAAACAAAAAGACGATAAGCTTTCATCAATAATAATATATCATTTATGTCATACCCTCCGGAAGATTTTTGTGAAAAGTCGATGTGCCGACAAATTTTACTAGACGACTTTTCAATTTAGGCTAAATTAAACTGTATTTCATATAGAACAGAGCATATTCACCGATATTTTGACACATTTGTATCGACGATTTCAAATAGAATTTCGAGACGGAAACCAGGACGAAGAAAATTAAAAAAAAATGTTTAAAGAAAAAAAAAAGGCGAAGAAAATCTAAACAGATCGAATCATGTTGACTAAGATGTTCAGTGCCGAATGTGGTGTCAATGAACGTGGAAAAGTGGAAAATGGCTGAGATAAATAGTCGGAACTGGAACGAACACTAAACGTAACAATAAATAGTGTCAAAAGTAACATTTTGTCCATAAAAAATGTTTCATAGTGACGTTAAGTTACTTTTCGTTCGTTTTAGTTTCAGTTACGACTATTTATCTCAACCTAAAGACACGCGATCCACTGCAGAGTCGAAAAATGTTAACAAAAAAAATAACCGAAAAAGCACTAAAAAGTAAAAAATAATTGCCATTTTTGTAGTTACGATTTTTGTTATTTTTTGAGCCGCGTCAGCCGGGCACGTGCTGCGCTAGTCAAAAGAACCTTGGCTACCTTGGCTGACACCGACTCAAAAAATAACAAAAATCGTAACTACAAAAATGGCAATTATTTTTTACTTTTTAGTGCTTTTTCTTTGAAGTCGGTTTTTTTTTTTTATTTGTTTATTTTTAGTGAATCTGAAGTACACTTACTAATTTGTACACGTCCTTTCCAATAAAAAAAGAATCACCGAAATCGGTTGGCGTTATATTGAGTTATTCGTCCATTTGTCGCGCAATCTTAATACAAATTTTTTTTGGTCAGAGTATCCTATTTATAGTTCAACAAGTTAATAATTACCCTAATTTTAGTCCGATAAGCTAATTGTTACTTACCTGTGAATGTTGTGCGTGCCTAGCAAAGGTTTTTCACACCAGGCATTTTTGTTTAGTTTAATTTCTTTGTAATTCTGTGTAAACTGTTGGCATGCCTTGAAATAAATAAATAAAAACCCACCCCGATGTATTACTGCCGAAAAGTTGCATAGATGAACTCAAGCATAGATATACTGAAAGGAACTTACGGTTTATCACTTACAATGACCCCAGGGGCAGGCACCGTGCTGGGGGTACCCGCCGAGCACGACTAAAGGCAGGTGAGTAGAGGTCTCGGTCGGACGAGACAGTATCCGCGCGCGGTAACGAGGCGATCGCGAACGCGCGGTCACACGACACCGCACCGGTTTATGCGTCGAGCGAGGTCCCCTTCCATCTATCGGTTAAGATGACTGCGTGTGCATTGAACAATTACCCTCCAATTGAACAATTACCCATACAAACTGCAGATCCAATCTATTAGTACCTGATATCAGGCAACATATATCTGTTAATGTCTGTCAGCCTCGGTAGCTCAGTGTGCGACGCCTTTCGAACCGATAGCGCGGGTAGGTTCAGGATCGGTGACCATTTTCAACCGTTGAGCCGTGGTTCGGATTCCTCGTAAACTGTTGGTCCCCTTCCTTACTTACTAGGTGGTCTGGTTAATAATACCGCCCGGTTTGGTACCATCGCATTGAATGAACGATGGTCGATGCGGCAATGAAAATTGTCCGTATTTTCCATCCAGTGAAATGTAGCCGAGCAATATAAGGAAGGTCCTGGCATGGCACCTAGTTCCCATGTGGTGTGTTAGGCTGATATCTGACGGTCAGTGCGGTATTAGCCCTCCATGTCCAATTATATAAAAAAAAGTTGTCTGCAAGTATAGGTTTTCAAAGAAAATCTAAACATGACAGCAAAACAAAATCTTCACACAAACTTTCTTTTCTTTGTGGTTTGACACAGGATCATAGACCTAACATAGCGCGCTTTGCCACATGATACATTCTGCGAAAAAATAACAAAGTACTTTTGATTTGATTTTTGACAGATACTTTTGATAGATACTAACATCAAGTAAATCGGAACAGTGGTTTTGAAATTATTAGTAAAATATGTTCGCATGGGGAGCGTATATTCTCTCTGATGCTTCGTGTTCAATCTCTAGTACCTACATAGGTATTGCTTTTTTCGTCGAAAACGATTTACAGTAAACACGTCATTTTCCATTACTTAGCCGTATTTAATTTTCTTTTAAGTTCACGATGTGTCTGATTCTGCGATGTCCGCAGCCGAGCGCAGGCTGAGGATACGAACTCTCACGTAACAATGCCAACCGAGTGTGCGCATTGCGATGAAATCATATATCAGTAAGGAAGGAGATGTGCCATCGAGTGCGCCTACTGTGAGATCCGCCCCGTCTCTAATCTTGTAAAACTACCGATCCAACTTAAGCGTCTAGATAACATACACATACACACATAGCCGAACTTCCACTCACACGCAACATAGTCACAGACGTATTGAGGGGGTTGTGTGGGTGGGAACTGATTTGGCGAACCCATTTCGGGAGCACATTCGCGCGCGATGGCGATGTTCTGACTGCGTAGAACACGATGCGCGGCCGTCTTCCCACTTTCCTCCCACCTAAGCTCACATGTATAGGTGCCATGGACGAATATTATTGACCGCGTGAATACTACGTCACTAAACACTAACCCCCTAGCACTAATCCTTGTGACTGACCGTGGTATTTTGCGACCCCCCCCCCCCCCTAAATCGGTCACGTAGTATGGGTATGGCCCTTATCCACACGGCGAAGTTGCGAGCAGCGACCACATGACACTCCTCCCTTTTCTATTCTGTGGATGGAACCGTCAGGCATTGCTTTGACCTGAGGCTTTGTGAAGTAAACCAGACAAGTATAACCACTATCAACATACTGACGATAATTACTTACCTACATTATGAATACTACAGCTGATGCAGTGTAGCAAGGACATATTAATTAAAGAAATAAAGTAACTGCTTTATGAATATAGTGCAAGGCTTGACGGCCATTATTATTTCACGTTCGATTTTACAGATACATCATATTGCAATATGATAACCCAACCATGGTTGGAAAAACAGAAGTAGGAACTTGCTTAGTGAAAAAAGTAAAGTGATGCGGTGTTATGAAATTTCATAAATAGTTTTCTTTTCATTGAACTCTGTTGAAGCGAACTGGATTGAAGACACACATTCGTGTTATGTTGGAGTTGAGTTGTAAGAGGCGAATAAGGGAATCGTCGTCCATGGTTCGGTTCATTCATGAGCACAGTTTCTGACAAATATTAGATATTTTGCAAAGCTATCCTCCGTCTAACATGTTGCCAGTTGCCAGTTCCCCACATACTGCACCCGTTCACGAGCATCACGCAGCCATTAATAGCGGTCTGCAATGGTACGGGGACCATAGCCTACGGGCCCACCTATAAAAGGATAAAATATAATGTTTATACTACATATATATATTCTGTATAAATAACGGAAATATTTCTATTCGACCAGACGACTATGCATCGTAGACGGCATAGGTTTGTTTGAGTGCATCGACCACGACGGACCGACTCAACGCAGTGTGCATGCTATTGTTCTCGACATTGCATTGCTGTGTTTCTCAATGCGAATCAAATCCACGGCTTTATAAGGAGTCTACCTGGTGCTTTTGGCATTTTATGGAACATAAAAGCATTCAAAGTTAGCCTGCGCTGGCTATCAAACTAGAAACGCTCTCCGTTTTCTTGTTAGGAACACTCGAAAGGAATTTAAACAATCAAGTGGTCCTAATCTCGGCAGACCTTCAGTTAAATAGCAAATTATGTAAAAAAATAACCATTTAAAAGACTTTTAAAAATTGAATCGATGTTGTGGCGTACGCCATGCATCGCGATATTTATAAAAAAAATATGCATGCCGTAAATGCAGTATGCAAATTTTGACTGTATTCAGATTCCGCCAAACCGCCATGTACTACTTGTCTACTTTCTGGTTTTCTACCTTCGGTGTTCGAAGTATATAAGTAATTTTGTATCAATTAATAACCCACCGATCCTCTAGATTATTCATCTACAGGGTCGGAAAACAATAGTATGAACTCTCTTCCGAGGTATTTCCACCTAAGTACAACCTGAAGTCCTTCAAAAACTCCCAGCCTTCAGGCATGGTTTTCGCAGCTCCCCTGTAAGTTCGAAATCCCATGGGCATCGTCGGGATCATCCAAAGCAGTCAAGGTGTGGGTGAAAACGCCAAAAAATGTATACGTTTACACAGGGATCGAATTGACAACCTTCTTTTTAGGGTTCCGTACCCAAAGGGTGCCAACGGAATCCTATTACTAAGCCTCCGCTGTCCGTCCGTCTGTCACAGGGCTGTATCTCATGAACCGTAATAGGTAGGCAGCTGAAATTTTAAAAAAATATGTATTTATTTTTGCCTCTATAATAACAATAAGTAAAATAAAAAATAAAAAAATTGGGCCCCCATACTAAAACGTAATTTGTTTGTTAAATCTTGTACGATGGTACGGAACCCTTCGTGTGCGAGTCCTACTCGCACTTGGCGGGTTTTTGGAGTCTGTTAATAAAGATAGCATTCAACATAATTGGTGCATAAAAACGTCCCAAGTACCTACGTTTCTAGTAAATTGAGCGATGGTGAGGCTCTTCACATTCCGTAGATGGCTCATGTAAAAGTGTAGTCAGAATATACATAAAGGTATGTTGTGACTTGTGAGGGCTTCCGCAGACAAACATGTGACCTTCTGTGAATTTGAAGACCCTGACGCTATGGGATAGTTCAAGTTAGGCATGCGCTCGGACATGTTCCGTGCTCTATCGGCGGCGCAGGCGCAGGGCCGTGTCGTGTCCCGGAAGCAGCCATTTGCATGGCCTGTGCCAATACAGCGTCCCGTGCCACCACGCCACTCCTTAGTGCGCCACTATCTAGGATCTCAGCCGCCTACCCGCCGCGGCCAACTGCGCGGGTAGATGTTATTTATGAACGAAAATGTATAAATGGCGATACATTAGGCTATAAAATAACTGATTTTTTTTCAGTTTGGAGAAAATACTTTAAGAGAGTCGTTAGTTACCCTATTAATTCCCCATACTGCGGGTGATACGGACTTCTTACATGCTCTTAATGTTTCTAAATTTTGGATTCTAAAATATACTGTCAAAATCTACGTTTGTACCTATATTTTTTTTAATATACCGTTCAGATTGAAAAAGATTGGCTAAAAACATTGGAGAAAACTTGTCTTTTTTACCTTAATTTTAGATTTTTTTACGGAAAAAATACAGATATTTACGAAAAAATAAAAACACACGGACATAGAATGAAGTTTTTTTATTTATTTTTTAATTAATATCTGACAACTTTTAGGGGTAAGGGACCATTAGGGACTGGAAGACCGTTTTCGCTAGTTTAATGGCAGCGTACAAAAATGGTCAATGGGCAAAGAATGCATTTCTTAAAATTTTCAAATCTTCAATTTTCGCTGCCTTCACAACAGCCTACGTACGACTTAACGGTTCAGTATTGCTATTGAAAGTTTTATTCATGAACTATTCGTCACACAGTTTGTTGATTACCTAATTCCTACTACCATAAGAAAATCAATGTTACTACCAATGCAAGGATTCTGGTAGCCAACTTCGCAAATTCTTCCGGTCTTGGACACGCATCCGTGATTAATTTTTTGGGCTTGATCTTGAATTAAATAATTGCCTAATAAAATACATACATGCGTACCTACCTATCGTATCGTATCGTATCAATAATGACGAGGGCTCTATACACCCGAATTTTATTTTTATTTTATTTTAGTTAAACATTATTAGTTTCTCGGTATTGGTCAAAATCTCATATAGGAATCTATTATTACTTTATTGATAGGGATGCTCTCAAACCATTATACTCTTAATTGTCTGTAGGTGGTAGCATTTAAAGGGATATGTAACTATGTGATCAGCTGACAGTAGTAGTTTATGACAAAACTCATAGTATTAAAACCTAATGTGCAAGTGTTTCACAGTGTTGTGTTGCCACTGGAGCAGTGCATCGCTTAAAGGTCCTTGCTTACGGTGACGCTTGGCTCAGGTTATCTCTTTCCCTAAAATATGGTTGAAAGAGGTAATGGCTGTGCCCGGCGTGATGCTCGTGAACGGGTGCTGTTTGTGGGGACTGGCCTGCTCCAATTGGCAACATATTAGTTGGAGGGGATTGCCTTGGCAAATAAAATGATATTTGTCATGAACTGTTGCATACGGCATGGATTGTAATTTTTTTTGTATTCATGTGAATTTAGTGTTTTACCTATGTTTTTGTTAAAATAATTGACAAACACTTTTGTAAACTAAGACTAAGTGGACGTTGAAAAAAAAAACAGCGGAGTTTCTTTCCAGTTCTTCTTCGCTGTGTTTTGTTTTGCTAAACTGGCCAATGCTAAAATATGACAAATCCGAGTGCAGTGTACTGTCTATGGATGATGAATAAACAATAAAATACAATACATTGGTCAGCTAAACAAAATGCTTTTGGATGCAGTTTGAGGAAATCAAAAAGATACATTTGCGTTTATGGAATATATAACTATCACTCAATCTGTATGATACGAAAATTATGCAGGATTTGGCATTTTATTGCGTCTATGTTGTAATAGTTTGACCATATGATGTAATGTAAGGAGGCGTAATCAATTTTCCGCAAAGTTTTGTGCTATTACGAAGGCAGCTCAACCGAAAAGGTATCCCGGATTTTTCTCATCTAAGCTTTCTTCATACCAAGATCTTACCTCCATAAATTTATAGAAACAACATTGGAGGTTTCATGCCACTTGCAACCATAATAAAATACATACAATTTGAACTTCCTTATCATATTATTTGTCTTATTAATCAACGCAGTAAATCAGGTATAAGTTAGGTGTATTTACTTCGGAAAGATTAATTAATAAAAGAAAAAATGCTTTTGTTGACGGAAAACATTGCATTGAAGCTCACTTTTTTATGTAACTGGAAATGGATGGCTAATACCATACCAAGTAAATTTACTTTTTCGTACTATATTATACTTACTTACTTATTATACTTTCAAATTAGAGGTATACAGCCGGTGGCGAAATTGGTAGACGCAATACCCGCGAATGGTATGTTTTGCTAGTGGTATGTATATTCGTAAAGCTACTGGACTCTTTTTAGGGTTCCGTACCCAAAGGGTAAAAACGGAACCCTATTACTAAGCCTCCGCTGTCCGTCCGTCCGTCCGTCCGTCCGTCAGTCCGTCTGTCCGTCTGTCACAGGGCTGTATCTCATGAACTGTAATAGGTAGGCAGCTGAAATTTTCATAGAGTGTGTCTTTATTTTGCCGCTATAACAACAAATAGGTAAAATAAAATAATAATAATAATTAAAGGGGGGTCCCATACAAAAAACGTGATTCAATCTTGTACGATGGTGTGCGAGTCCGACTCGTACTTGGCCGGTTTTTTAAATTAATGTGTCCTTGCATCACGTTCGATTATATATAACACTTCTTGGAATACCATACAACCATTATTTATTAGACCGCATTCCTGAATCAATTTGGTGCCTAATGCATGGACCTTCCCAATAGGTATAAATCAGGACAGCTCCATTGAACAGATGAAGGACACGAATTATATTTTATCAATGCCATTTTGATCATCTTTTTATCAATTACGATAACGTCAACCCGGGCGCTGTTAAATTCTACGATCTAGTAGGGTAACGGGACCTACATTTTTACATGGATTCCGACCACTGCAACTATTCGTTAACTCTGGTGTGATTAATGTGTTATCGGTTCTAAATCTTCTGAAATGTATGATGCGTAAGTACAGTATTCCAAATAGTCACACATTTTCTCAACAGAATCGAATGAATAATCTTTTCCCGGTGAATTAGCATAACTTCCAGTATCTATGTGTAGATAGGTACGCGGGCGCAGTCTGCGCTAGCGCCCGCACGGAGACCACATAGACAAGGAATAAATGAGGTTAGATAGTGAGCGCCGCATCGGGATCTATAAACACGCCATTGTGAACACTTCCTTATTCGATCCTGCGGGCGGCGGCGGCGTGGCGGGGCGGGCGGGGCGGGGCGGGGACGCTGGAGCGGTCCAGGCAGAGAGGAAGGAAGGACAGGAGTGGCGATTGGAAATGGCGGCCGCGGAGCCACGAGTTAATGAAAAAGACGAATAGAGCAGCGACTTTACCTTTTTTTGCTCCACATTAATATGGACATAACGTTTGTTATTGCATTTTTTTCACACACATTCATACCCCACACTTCCACGCACACACCCACACAACACATTGGGAAATTATCAAAAACTGTAAGATTTGTATACCGAAAAGGGGCAACTTTTGACCCTTATAACTTCTACATCTGTACGTATCTGCACACGGTTCTTACACAGTCAGATTCAGATTATGGTCTACTTCGTGACATTTTGCACGAGACCTCTAGATGTCTTAAATACAAAAAAATAGGTATTTCAAAAAAAATATTACTTGTAAAATATAAACTTCAATTACACTTTTAAAATTATTTTTTGATGCCCTATAAATTGGCATCAAAAGTGTTTTGATAACTTGAAGTTCGTGAAAAAAAAGTGGCAATACTATGAAGGTTGTTTCCCAGCCCATAGTGCGCTGCGCCGCCCCCATACCGACCAGTTTTGGTGCCACTACCGTACTTCCAGGCTCGCTGGAAGGAGACGTGGGATTGCGGTACACGGGTGGTTAGATATTGTTGCTCATTATTGGAAAGTTTGATCAATCTAACAAACACATTTTCCTGACTTTCAGGTAGGTAACGATTGCGGTAAATCAGTTTGTCAGGATATATACATGCACTCGTATGTTTTAGCACATACTTTATTTTACTTCTAAGGTGACTAGACATTTTATAAAAGCCAGCGCCGAGGGATTGGATTAGCCACTCACCTGAACGCCTAAACGCCTATGAGACGCCTATGCTGCTCGTTGAATGAAAGAATAAAAGTAAAGGAAAGAAGTAAACATGGCAATCAAATCATAAACGAGCAGGCTAGCAGAAAACTGGTCCTTTGGAAACGACAGAACCAAAATTACCCGGGTCACTTAATGTTTATTTTATCATCAATGAAAAAAATTACCTAAATATGTTTAAATCAAATTTCATTAACCTGCAAAATTATTTGTATCACGATAAGTTTAGATGTCCGCGGATATAGTTTCAAAACCAAGCCATATTTAGGTTGCGAAACTCACTAGAGTCTTATGACTAGAGTCACATTTCTCATGTGTGAATGCATTCGTTTTAGGCTTTGCTTCTTTCAGAAATTATGTCACAGTCTGAGTTAGTGAGGACAAATAGCAAACGGATAAGGCCGTAAATAGCGGTTATTGTTGGGGCTTCACGACTCATTAGTCGTTCTCAGTACGTACATGTACAAATCCTGAAGCGGAGCGGCGCCGTACGACACCGTACGTGGGTCTTCTTACGTGCACGTACGAAACATTCCTAACAATAATGTAAACATTACATTATTGTTTACATTATTAAGCGATTGATAACGAAAATGGCTTCCGTTTTGTTTTGATTTGGTGGTACCTAGCGGTTGACTGATGACAACCTCGATTCGCCTAATGATGTCTCAGGCTGGAGAAAACAACGCAATTAATGTTGTATTCTGTTTTTTTTTAATTTAATTAATATTCTTAATATTGCATGGATATTTGAGAAGTAGAGCAAGCTACGACTACATTTTAATTACCATAACGATTCGATTAGGGCATGAACAGCTGACAAAGATGAATAATTGTTAAATATTCTTAAAAATAGATTTTGGGGAAAAGATTTATGAGTCATGTCGGAATATAAGACCGCCCCCTTTATCGCTGTGTGTCTAGGGGAGAACACATCTGGTATGTACGGAAACATTTCTATATTTTTTTAAAAATCGAATTACAGTTTATATCTATGTATATAGCTGTTCGATAAACAGTAAAATAGAGACAATTTAAGAAACAATTTTTTAACTCAATGTTTTGTCATCTGTTTGACATGCAAATACAGTCATTTTGTAAATTAATCTACTTAACTATAAAAACAGAAAAAATCCTTCCAACAACAGAACAGTTCGTATCGGCGCAAAACCTCTTTGTTTTGGGAAATAATCTTTCGATTACGTCGTCATCACGTCGAATCGCGATGTGATAACGAACGCTCCCACCGAGTAATGCCTTTACGAATAGTGAAAAGCGAATGTGATGTACGGTTTATTGACCAGAAAAATTAACAATTACAACGTAATGTTGGAATAGGGAAGCGCAGTACTCCACCACCGCGCCTCGCGCCCACTCCGCGTCGTACGAGCGAAGCGGCGTGGTAACACGCACATCAATTTATATTTTTACCTTCTTTTTACCGGTTCGAGTGAAAGTTGGGCACTAATCGCTCATTCCGATAGTGTTTGATTGCTCGTTCGATTAAGACTACCTGGGTTAGTTTGCGATTGATACTACTTTCCCTATGGACTTTGTAGAATAAGTATATAGATATTGAATAAGATCATGCAATGGGGATGAAAACTCAAAGCTCATTGTATATGTCGCATGAGCGACCTCACCTTAAAAACGTCAAAACAGTCATTCCTTTGGATTTACGAGTTTTTAGATGAAATATTTACTCCATGATGCAGTTAGAATTAGGTTAAGAAGAAAACAAGAAGAGCTGTTGTTTGTCTTCAAACAAATTGAATTGTCATTGCCCAGCACAAAGTATGAAACGAAATATTTTAGCTAATGTTTTTGTGATGTTTTCTCTCCCACGACTCTTTTATCGCGAGACGACACGAGCATAATTAAGAACAATTTATTTTCGGAATAACATGGAGAAAATTTAGTCATTTCAATTTTGTTCACATTCAATACATGCACATTCAAGATTGATTAGATACAATTCTCAAATCTATTCTGTTTTATTTTGTATGGTATCTGACAGCTATGATACATATTTTAGGTGAGCTCGCTTAAACATGCCGTCTTTGGATGCATCTAAAAATTAAAATAAAACCCAGAAAACGCAAAGCACAATTTGCTCTTCATTGTGCTGTGACTTGCTCTATCTACACCATGTATCATATACGTTACGGTACTACGGTTGAAGCCCGATAATATTTGTCCGAAATATTTTTTTACTACAAGACCATGCGGCTTGACATGGGCAACTCACCTGCTGCTCGGCGTCCCGGTTTCTATCACCCACGCCAGGGTCCGTATCGTATACATTCAATTTTACTCGCAATTTCGAGTTCGAGTAAATCGGACGAGTGGCCGTTTTGGTAATGCCGTATCTATCAAACGCGCAAAGTTATTGTGCACAAACACGAACTTGAATTCTAATGGACTCGAAGTATATAAGAAAAATAGTAAATAAATATAAGCAATAGACCGGTACAAACGCATCGCTGCTCGCGGAATGAATAGCCCGGACGCAACGTGCTTGCCAGGCAGGCAACAAACATAATCCATCGTTGCAGCTTTTCCAGGGACCAAAGGACGAAAGCGACGGCGAACTCCGACGCACGGTCCACAAACAGCCCGACCTGTAGTTCGGGTTGTAAACCCTACGTGATCGGTATTTTGGGCGAGGTCCATCAGGTAAGGGAGGACAATATAGTTAGTTGCATAGCGTGCTGTGCTTACAAGACGAACAAAGCGTGGGAGTGAGACGTCAACTCAACGTACCACTACCACGAGTTAGAGGGAGATGGAACACTTCTGCCCGATGAGATAACTTCTGAAATCGTTATCAATACATTGGAGTCGCGCTCATGGAATGTGAAATGTTTTGTTTGTGAAACCTTTATGATTTTGACCTGTGCATTTCTAGATCGTTTAGTGAAAGCACAGAATAAGTAAGAGTAAGTCGTGAAAGTAAGTAAGAGTGTCTTTCTTTATTTCTTAACTTTTCCTCAACATTTCAAATTAAAATTTAAAACATAACTTGAGATCTTTAAATAATCCAAATAAATAAATAATAAATGTATTAAAATATTAAATTCAAAAAGTAAATTTCAGTAAATTTTGTATGAAACGAGTTTGGTCTCATCTGTCAGTTGACTCTTAAATTCATTTCATGTCTTTACATTCTAAGCCTATGGGGAGGACAGATACAAGAACAGTGTAGAGTGTAAAGATTGACTGCAATACCCGCAGCTCGCGTGGCAGTGACAGGACATGTACTCACTGTTTGTGACTCTGACAGGACATGTACTCACTGTTTGTGACTCTGACAGGACATGTACTCACTGGTTGTGACTCGGCCAGTGGTGTCGTCCGCGAGGGACTGCTCCTCCATGCGACGCAGCTTGGTGCTGAGGTCGCGCGTGTGCAGAAACAAGAATAACGTAGATGAGACAGCCAGAAGCGCCACGAGCTCACTCGTTCTGCAACAAATAAATGCAATAATGTAGTGTATGTTCCTACTACTGTTGTTGAGTTTAGTTAAGAATAAAAAAAATATGGGTTAATAATATTGTATGGTTCATACCACTGAATTTTTCATTCCTAGTCAGGATTGTTATTCATAATCCATAGGCAATAAACTAATGAATGGTATTTTTTTTACTTTAGCCAGGGCAATAATCTCAGAGAAGAAGAACTGGCAAAAATTCTCGCTGGAAATTGTTTCAACGTTCACTTAATTTACTTGTAATTGGTACTTGTTAGAGCAAATATATTATTCGAATTCTTTGTAACATTAACAGTAGTATTTAACATTGATAAATAGAATGAAAATATAGGTAAATCGCTAAATCTTGCAATTTTCCAATTCATGCCATGTCATGACAAAAAACAATTTATTTTGCAAATACTACGCCCGCCATCTGACATATTTCTAATTGAAGCAGGCCAGTACATGCAAACAGCACACGCCGCAGGGTCCAGGGCAAAGTGGTGACTCCGAACCAAGCGTCACCGCAAGAAAGTGCTTTGATACTCTAGTGGCAACAAGAAAACATTGCGAGAGATTTTTAGTTTTTGATGTCATGACGATGCTTTACCCGGGAACAATTTTAATGAAAATCAATTTCCATTTGTAAGATTCTAATAGCAACGAGGCAGGTTAATGTATGTGAACCGGTGCCGTTTCAATGAGAGTTTACATCAGCTATTTCCGAGTTTCAATTTTGAACACGCAAGCTGTGACCCGAAAACACGATTCGCCGAAACTTCTCGCGTCTGGCCAAATTAGCATGCCAGATAGTAATGCGAAGGTCTCCAAAGCGTACGTGGTGTACAACAGTAGGGTTCCGGATCAAACCGTGAAAGAATACGAAGCAAAATGAGAAAGACAGGAAATTAATTAAAGGTTAGAAGATTTTCGCTACGGTTGAAACGGTGACAATGTTTGGAATTCATTGCTGGATTGTCGTATGATAGCGATGCCATTGATGCAAGTAGCTATAAGTATTTTATGAACATTACTTATTAATATATTTTTGAATACTTGAAATAATTATGTAAATGTATTGACATCATTCCTTAGCGGGGGTCTTCTTTTCGGCCATGCGGTCTTTTCGGTCATGCGTTCGACCCCTACCCGGCCAACGCCCGGACTTTTACTTTTGTTAAGGTGGCCCAACCCGCTCAACTCCTCATACAAACGGGGAAAGAAGATCACGCCCATATTTCTTATCAGAGATCCCAAATCTTGCTTAAAAGAGCTTTATTTGATCGAACTAGATGTCTGATGACCGTTGTCATTGTAAAATTGTGTTTGGTTTCTAAGTTATAAGGTCCGAAAGTTCGAATTTTTCGCGCGTTTTATACAATAACTTTGGTGGTTTATTACGCAATGATAAAGTAAGAAAATCTTAAAAAGATTAGTCATCAGACATAGCTTATTTAATCAATATTTTTAATCTAATTAGTTTTTGTTAGATTTTTTACTACAGCGGTCGTGGTTTACTTTTAGCTATAAGTCGTTTTGAAATAAAATTTTTCGTGTATCTTACCAAATCATACACTATGCACATTATCTTTTTTGTGGACATGTTCCATCTTCCTCATCACGGAGCCTGTCTTTTTCTTTGAAACAGAGAAGGTCCCAGAGCGCAACAGCACGGTTTTGTACAGTGCTCGCGAATGAGTTAGTCCCGCCGGGTTGGGCCACCTTAAGTATAAGCCACCTCACTTTGTAAAAGCAAAGCGACAATCTGCCGCCCTTAGGCCGCGACCTTTACGTCTGCCGCCGATACGCCACGGCCTATACAGCCTATTTGCGAATCCAACGCTCCTCCCGCCTTATTCATGCATCACTTAGCCCCGATTGCACGAAGAAACGGCCGGGTTAATCAATGTTAAAACACGTCACATTTAGTGAACCGCATGGAGTTCCTTCCATACTGTCCATAAAAAGTGACGTGTTTAATCGGGCGTTGACGTTGATTTTGATTTGTTGTCCTTTCGTGCACTTGGCCCTTAGTTAGATAAGTGAATTTCGTCACGAATGCGAGTTGTTGGTTTCATGCAGAATCCGCTTTATGAAGAAAACTTTAGGGCCACTGCCCCTACTAGATAGTAAGTTGTATTGTAGGTACAAGGGCGGACATTCTTTCAACATGCGGCAATTAAAAATTGCCCGGGTTTTTCATACAGTTCAATGTAGCCGTGCTCATAAAGGGCAGGTCTTGGCATCGCCTTAATTCCTACGGGACCGTATTCCCGTAGGAATTAAGGTGTGTTGGTCTCACATCATAGCGGTGGGTGTGGAATCCATGTCCAGTTAAAAAGAAACAGAACACCACGTACTAAGAACCAATACTACAATAATTACGAAGTAGTACTAGCAAGTAGTAATTATTGCTGTTAATAGTTACTGAGAAACTGTTTTCCAAGCATTCTCATACCTGTGACGTATTTTGCTAAAACTTCTAAACGCACTTTTTTGTTACATCGCGTCAATATTTTTCGAAGTTCTCTACGGAATCCCAAGCTATGAAAGACTAAAAACGAGAGTTGTGAGACGAGTCACTTATTTATTTACTTAAATTGTGGAGTTCAGGTCAGTGACGCGTCTTTCCGCTCGTTAGATCATTATCTATGTTATTTAGTAGTGCTAAGATTCGTTGGTAAATTTGCTCTTGTTTATATTTTTCAAAAGAGTTGGTATTAGTAATAAGTACTGTGTCCGGTTTTCCATAACCGGCAAAAGTTTTGAGGAAGAGAATTTTTAAGTTGTATTGTATTCTTTATTTTGATAACTCATGGAAAATATTGATTCTGCGAACCTGATCTCACCTTATATCTCACGTTTAAAGTTTGTAGTTCTGTTTATTGCCATGTGCGTTTTGGCTCGTAATGTTTTGCATTCATTTGCATTGCATTTCTTGCCGTTTTGCTCACGATAGGCCATTAATGGATTCGTCGTTCGTCGTTCCGATTCCAGGTGAAACTAGAAGCCCAATTACCCAGGCGAGATTAGCCTTGGCAATGGAAATTGTCTGTGTTTTCCATCCAGTTCAATGTGGCTCCTAGCTTCCACGTGTTTCTTGATCATGGCAGTAGGTATGATATAAGCCTTCAATATCCAGTTAAATTGATAAGAAAATGGCTGTAAGGCGTTGAATGTAGTGGAATATAATACGCGTCGATATGAATTCGATTATTGATAAATTCATGGACAATCTACATCAAAGGCAACGATCGTTATAACTAATCCTATTGTACTGTATAGGCGCTTGATTGTGGTCATTGAAAAGAGGTGTAATTTAGCTAGTGAATTTGCTAATAAAATGTATTTATTTCCCGTTACACCTCGTGTTTCCGGAGCGTCATCGCCGACGGCAATGCATGATGGCAGCTCTGTAGCAAGGTTGCCAGGTGTCCGACGTCACCGCGAACGGTCCTTGTTTTTTCCCCTCCTTGTGAATAATAATATAATTATAAATAATCCGTATCATAAAATACAATAATATTTAGATTTTTCCCTAAAGGCATTGTCCACTTTTTTATTACGATTACTTGCTAACCCTGTACTAGAAGTAGCCGTCTTAGACGAGAGACCTGTCATTAAATCATTTGAAATTCATCGCTATTTCATGGACTATGCCTACCCGGTGTTCGCTGCATAAACATGAGATAACATTATACCATTTTATTTCCTTTAGGGTTCTTAACCTCGTTCGATGCCACTGATGTACAGTTTAATGGTATTGGTGTCCAGAAATATTTGGCTTGGCTATCGTTGTTATTTCAGTGTTCCTTTCATGTGAAAGGACGCAATGAACACAGAATTAAAGTAAATGGTGACGAGGATATAATTATAATTGGGAATGTGAGACGTCTTGAAATTCGTGCAGGTATTTCCTGGGTGACACGCATCTAATATTACTTTATTCGGCTATAACTAAATTGCACTAGATAGAGATAACAACCGTTGCTTAATTTTATGGCCAAATAATTGTTCCATGTTTTCCAGGCACACTTTTAGTAGATCTAGAATCTGAAATGTTAACTGGGGAAGTATTATTGGGCATCAAATGTAAAATGTAGATTATGAAATGAAGATGTCCATGTGTGACAAATCACCTACTCCACGGCGTCTAAATTCCATAACATGCTATTCACACGTGTGCAAAAATAGTTTTCATAAACACCTGCAGTATATAAATACATCTGAAATCATTCAAATTAATTCATAATTAAATTCTTCAGGAATAATTGGGCAGCTTTCGAATAACAGTGCGTATTAAAATTAGCAATTTTTTCATTGACATCAGATAATTACAAAATAAAGAATGTCAAAGAGTAGGTACTAGGTTTGCGTCAGTTCTTCTTCGTGGTAAAAAGTTGCGGATCCAAATACTTTAGCATACACACTATGTGAATAAGTCGAATTTTATCGACGTGCAGCGTTCATAGCTATGCTCGGGTTTCATAGCTATGCCACAGAATAACTAATAGTGGCTATGCTCGCGTCTCATTCTCGGTGATAAATTAATTCTAGATTTGTTGTTTATTATTTGCGTTATTCTAGGAAGTTTATCGGAAGCAAAAAAAAAAATACTTGTTTGTCAGCAATCATGGGTTCGTCGAGAGCTGCATATGTGTAGTATAAAAAACAGAAGAGACATATGCTAAACTATTGCTAGCTTGCTTAGCGCCAAACACAGTATTTATTAAATTGTATTAATTATAATTTGACGTAATGCTAAGCCTGCTAATTGCTCCTACACAATACAAAAACTCGGATAGTAATGCAGCAAGTCAGCGGCTCGAGCGCTGAGTTCGCGCGTCAAGAGCTGAGGAGACAGCGCGGAATTGGAGCGCAGCGGAACTAGTAAATGGATTGGTCATCTTTTACCTTAATACCTCCACAACGGGATTTTTTCTATTATTTTTGTCCATAACCGGCACGCAGGTCGATGATCTCCGTGATAACCGGGGTCAGTAGCAAACATTTAGATATAGGTATTGATTTGTGTATGCGAAAACAGTCAAAACCAGATACGTCAAACCGCCACGATTAAGTAAAATTATCTTAAGTCGATCTCCGTGATAACCGGGGTTATTAGCAAACATTTATAGATTACTAGCTGAGGTACCCGGCTCCGCTCGGGTCAATGTCGTTTTGGACTTATGTCGGACAGAACCTAACATTTTATGTAATATAAGTTCCCCATACAAACATTCATACCTGTTTTCACCCCCTTTGAGTTCAATTATCGTCACAAAAAGAAGCTCATTATATGCCCGTTCCCAAATGGTTCAGTGGTTTAGGCATGAAAACGTAACAGACAACCAGAGTTAGTTTCGCATTTATAATATTAGTATCGATTATTTGCTTGTGCTAAAACATCCAAAACTAGATATATCAAACTGCCACGATTTTTAGTTAAACGATTAAGTAAGTATATATCTTATTTCAATTTTTAAAAAACTCTCAGTTTCTTTCTTAGGAACTTAAAATATTATCTTCAAAACATTGCGAATCGAATAGGCACGCTTGAAGATATTGTGCTTTATCTAAACAAAAAAATCTGTTTTCTCAAATTCAACGTTGCATACAAAACAAAAACTAAAGAATCAAAGGAAAAAACAGAATTTCCCATTGAATGCAATTCCTATTTGAGTGATGTCCTAACATGTATCCCTGGCCTAGACATGGCCATTAATATTCAACTCGTCCCGCTTTGAATGCGCATAAATCCATCGTATTGCAAGTTATAGAAAGCTTTTCTGCAGGCGCGTGCCGGCACAAGTCTCCGCTATGGACTACTAGTACTATCTTCTACTAGATCTCTTCATGAAGCCCGCACGTGCATGTGAATAGCAATCATTACAGCCGCCATCAATAATGATGGCAGTATAATGTGTAGGCCGAGAGTGCAAACACCCAAGTCGTAGTAATCCATTGTATAATTAGGTTTAGCAGTGACGGCCAATTATCTTCGATTGTTTGCTAATGAGTTTCTCATTGACTTGATTTATCGATGACTCCCTTAGTTTGTTATTGTATATAGTGCGTTTTTTGCAGTTTATTGGAAATGTATTGCATACAATGGGTTTTAATTATTCTTCTGGACTAAACATGAAATAGATTAAAATATGATGCTGCGTAGAATGGTTATGCAAGTTTTACGAAAAAAAAGTATGAAGTGATTAACTTTGTTTAGCAAAAGGATAAACTAATTTTAGAATGCAAATGTATGGGACCATGCATGTATTTATTCGTAAAGCCATGTGTTTATTAAATTGGGTACGTAGGTGAAGGTTCGAAGATACTCAAATACGAAACTAATGGCAAAGTCCTATGTCAAACGTGACACACCATCTAACCATCATTATATGAATTGCATTTCATTCATTACCAAGCACAAATAAGGATATATATTTTAAATAACTTTTTAAGTTTCTATAAATTCATTCATGGCAGTCCAGCCTCGCAGTATGCATTGATTTAAATCACTGATGACACTACATTTTCTGGACGGCATGAAAACTATGCCGTTTGACATAACCGCTTGTAAGGTGGCCACAGAATAACAGAGCTAGTAGTGCCTGTGGCCTAGTGAAGTAAGATTACACTACCGCCCGCCCGCGCGCCCGCTTAATGTCAACATGACAGCTGACAAATGGACAAAATGACAATCCATTAGCTGATCGTTTAATTTTGCTTCAAATCCAGTCCAATGTTAAGACATGAGCATCTACGTTATCGTAATAATGCATCGATAAAGGTAAGTCTGAAGATGAACCGGGACAAAACCAATGTCATGGCGACCGAGGGTATGACGGGAGGACAATCGTTACCGACGGAGAAGTGATCGAACAGGTTGAAGAGTACGTATATCTCGGTCAAAATCTGCGGCTTGGTAGACAAGGACTGACTAAGGAGGTTGATAGGTGGATTCAATTGGGTTGGGCTGCCTTCGGAAAGCTTAAATTCGCTCTGAGGTCTGACCTCCCGCATAATCTAAAGACCCGAATATATGATCAGTGCAGTCCATCCTGCAAACTTGAAATTGATTTGCTATTTGAAGATAATTTGACGATTTGGTGTGACGTTTTTTTAATGTATCATGCATTCTACCGACTAAGGTAATAATATTTTTGTGCGCATGCATTCCTACATACCAATACTTATATTATAAGAAGGCTAAACCCAAGAGTCCCGTAAAACGGATTGGGAAAGAGTGGAAGAATGCTGATTCTACAGTTGTTATTAACATTACCTTAAGCAGAGTCCCCTGCAAAAACTTTCTAGAATAACATGTACGTAAGTATCTTATTACACGGAGCAGTGTCACAACAACTTCTACGTTAGTATACAGAGTTACACGGAGTAGTATTATAGTACAGCATAATTCAGTTTTGAAATTATTCATAAGGCCGTATAGGCCGCTGCCTAGGGGCTGCAGCAGTGGCTCGGCGCGTAAGGGTTGATGTTCCTATAGGTCGAATGGGCTCGGACCTAGGACGGCAAAAATGGAGGAGGCGGCAAAACCTTTTCTTAGCAGTTGCGCCTTCTAAATCTCCGAGCATTGTGATCTTTCGAAATTAGTACCGAACATGTATGGTACTCTAATTGGCCGCACGAGCTTTTTTATACTGTCCATTCGAAAATATTTATTTGCTTGACGACTATTGGACTCACAATCGGGTGCTTAGGCCTGGGCAACCAATGTCTTAAGTCCGGTGTTGGCATACTTGATAAGTGAATGTGTGTGAATGTACCTACGTCTGGAAATTCCATCAGGAATTAGGTGCCAAGCCATTACTTTTACTTGAATTGAGTAAATTTAAATTGAACTGGGTAGAGAAAACAACTACTTAGTTTTATGGCCAATTTTACGAACCATAATTAAGTCCGGCCGGAATCTACCCGTTCACTTAAGGGGACCTAGTTTTCAACATGGGCTGCGATTCGGCTACAGTTGTTAAAAATCATGAAGAGAAGTAGGTAGACGAGGGATTTCTCTAAAAACTCCGAAAAAATTACGAATTAATTAATTCGACTTGAATAATGTGAACTCTAATGAAAAGCGTTTATAAATATTGTTTTGTTGTTTATTATACATAGTAGGGTAAAGGTAGGTAAAGATATGACTAATAACAATGGAATCCTCGGAGCTGGAGTTCATACCTGACAGGTAGAAATATTTAATTCGAACTGAAATCACTTAATGCTAGTGTTTTTCTCTGCTAATTCTGCAGTATATAATGATGCGTCTAAAAACGAGGAATATTTTTCATTTAACGATAAGTACTCTCCACAGATTGCCTACTTCCTGCACTTCAAATTAAATTAACATTAAACAAAGATAGACTGTATACGTCTATAGCCCATAGTTTTGTACGTGTACGAGGCGCTAAGTGCACACGCAAAATAAGCGCTCATCGCCTCCAAAATATCATGTTCCACTCTCCATTTCTATTATCGCCTCACCCCCCTCCACCTGCCTCCCCCGCGCCGCCCCGCTGCCGTCCGCCTTGTGATGCGTTGGGATGTAATCGACGTTTAGACAGCCATCTCTCTACAAATAACGGGCGTATTAGAAATATCCGTTTCATTTTCATTGATTTGAACTTATCGTATTGTATTGTGTTTCATTTTGTCAAATTGGTATACAAGCTTAAATCAGACAATTTTAAAGCATAGAATAAGCATTTACATTAGGGCATAAAACAGAATAACAACAAACATACATACAGCTTACAATTTCTGGCATAAACATACCCTCGTAAAATGTATTACATAATTAATATTTTACTTTACTTATTTATTTATTTTACTCATTTAATTTAAATTAACTTAAAACTACACTAAGTGAACAGTTGGACATACGAAAGTATTTTTACTCAATCTGCAACGGAGACGCACGCTTGAGCTTTGCTCTTCGCTCGATCAAACGAGACCTTGGAATTGTTAAATTAAATCTCATCATTTCCAAGATTTCGAAATGTAAACAATGATGACAGTAAAATATATATAAACAGGATGTGTACACAATAAAAACAGCAGGCCTAACATGTTCAGGCGCCATGCAGCGAGGTATTAGATGGCATTAGGCTGTCAAAACCACAAAAGTTGATAGACAAAACAATTGCGCACAATTATGTTTTTCGGGGCATGCACCGATGGCTTCGTTCAGTCATGCAATTACTGTCCTACACCAGGAAGTATGTCGCTCAACGCTCGTACGCTACCTCAATATGGTCTTCACTTTTATAAAAAATAATAAAAACATATTTTACGTGACACGATTGGCTCACAACAACACACCGCATTCCCAAAGGCATCAGGTGCCATGCCTAAACCTTTCCTTTATGTGCATGGGCACTTTGAACTGCATGGAAAACACGGACGAACATCCTTTCATCCAATTTAATTTCTTTTATTTAAACTTTTTTGGTAGTCAAACTATACTAAGTTACGTCAAAAACTGATAGATCCGCGGATTCGATCAACCAGTAAAGAAGAATCCGCCAAGAAACTTTACTGGTTTTCCGTCCACAGTAATGAAATACATATTTAAATATAAAAAAATATATGAATTTGTATACATATTTGCCCTGACTGAGCAATCAAAGCATCGGGGTCTTACAATTATGTCTAGACCATCAAATCTACAAATGTATTTTTTTTATTATGAAAATTCATTGTATTTATTTTTAAATTAAATTAAATGATGTTTTACTTACGCCCTTATGGGATTGAATGCAATGAGGTGCTAACACTCCCTTAATGGACTTATGATCCAAAACATTAGCCATATTTATGTAGAGCAAAATGGTTCGGTAACATTTTGTTACGCGACCTGAAAAAGCTAATCCTTATACACTTTTGGTAATACGATTATCGTTTGCATGTTTCACACGACATGTATGGGAAGCCATCGTATTTATTGTGTAAAACAACGAATTGTGACAGCAAGAATGGAAAATGTACTGATCAATCATCTTGCAAAATATATTGTTGTAAATATTTATAATATCATATGCTATGAAAGACTTTTCCGGTTCCGAATGCGAAAGTCTAAAAGCTTTCTGAATCACTGTACTGTTAGGCTTGAGTAGGCCAGTCGCGCCAGCAAATTGCTATTTGTAATGTTTTTTCTATGGCCCCCAACAATTATGGCAGTTAATTAACAACACGGCATAATATATCATTCCAAATACTTTGGTCGCCAACATTTTTTGGTCCGTTCAATTCGCTTCAATATAATTATAAATTAATCGATCATCGACATAGAGCCGTTTAACGATTAATGTGTTGGTTGATGGTCGGTCGACAGTCAAGTTCAGTCAACAGTGTCAAGGCAATAAGTAGGCTCGTCGATGACGTACCGACGTGTGGCAGGCGTATGTTTTGTCACACGAATCTACCGGCACGACCGCTAAAGAGTAGGGACGAATTGGCATGCGGTCGATATCGCTGAGGTTCCCGGCTCCGCTCGGGCCAATGTCGTTTTGGACTGATGTCGGGCTGAATTATTTCCCAGATTTTATATGAGTTCCCCTTATAAACTTTCATCCCATATTTCACCTCCTTTGAGTTTAATTTTCGCCACTAAAGGTAGCCTATGTCTTTTCCCAAGGTCCAGACTCTCTCTATAACAATTTTTATCAAAATTGGTTCAGTGGTTTAGGCGTGAAAACACGACACACAGACATAGTTACTTTCACATTTCTCCATATTAGTATGGATTAGAGTTTGGTCACATTAAATTGATTTAGTTTATAATAAATTTACGGTTCCCGGACACTTTCGGAACCCCGTTAAAAATGCACTGAAGTCTGTAGAGGAAGCACGGATTCATATTTTTTCCAATGTTGAACTAACAATAATATACTATAACATGATAATAGTGGTAATATGTTAATCGCATTGCTTTATGTTGTTATTATTGAATTAAGAACCTTTTTGTTAGTGTTACGCAATCATTGACTATTTAAATTCAAATTGAAATGAGGCATTCGTTGAGAAAGTAAAGCGTCAACGAACTCTATCGCAGTGCAACCGCCTCCGCGCCTCTCCCGCGCCGCCGCCGCCCACATACCGCTGCGGTGAGATATATGCGACGCGCCGCTGCAGATAATCTTCCTATAAAACATGCACATAATGATTGTCCGGAGAAGCGTACCAACACGTCGCAATAATGGTACACTTGATGGCGGGGTTGTTACGAAGTTTATATGTCAAAGAAAGTAGGAAGACTGTGACTGTTCATTTTATTGTGCCGACTTATAGGTATATCGATAACTCACATATGAATAAATCGATAACTCACAAAAAAGCCATTTTTGCTATCGCGATATTGATAATAACCTTAATAATATAAAAAAGATAATCTTAATTAGCCGCTCGATGGGATATTTTCTTATGTAACTGGACATGGATGGCTAATACCAAACTAACCATCAGATATTAACCTAACGCACCACAGCTACATTGAACATGCGACAATTTTCATTGCCGCTTCGAACATCGTTCATTCAATGCGATGGTACCAACCCGGGCGGGATTAACCCTACCACCTAGTACGTATGGAACCTATAGTTTTACGTGGAATCCGAACCACGGCCAGCTTCCACGGTTGCTAATGGTCACCCATCCAGAACCTAGCCACGCTCAGAGGTGCTTCACAAAGCTTATCGAATCGCAATGCGTCGCGCCACTGGGCTACCAAACTTGCTAAAAACAGTGTATTTTTTCGACATAACACTTAGATTTTGACTAGAACCACTCTAGTTCTGTGTCTTTTCCTTAAATAAATAAATATAAGTCGAGCAGTCAAGAGAGATGAATATTTATCTAAGAGGTAGTCTGGAATAATTTTCTTAAAAATACCATAATTAAAGTATTATTTAATTTGTGTTTAAAGATGTTTGAATTTTTTTTGGTATATTTTTATTCAAACACATTTTTATTAGCTCTCACATTTCAATGAAAGTTTAGTGGCCCAGTGGCGCGACACTTCGGCGATCGCTCTCCGAAGTTAAGCAACGCTGGGTACGGTCTGGTCTTGGATGGGTGACCATTCGACCGTTGAGAGAGGCTGGCTGTGGTTCGGATTCCACGTTAAACTGTAGGTCCCCTTCCTTACTTACTAGGTGGTAGGGTAAATCCCGCCCGGGTTGGTACCATCGCATTGGATGAACGATGGTCGAAGCGGCAATGAAAATTGTCCGTGTTTTCCATCCAGTTCAATGTAGCCGTGCAATATAAGGAAGGTCCTGGCATGGCACCTAGTTCCCATGTGGTGTGTTGGGCTAATACCATGACAGAAAGTGTGGTATTAGCCATCCATGTCCAGTCACATAAAAAAAAAAGACAAGGAGACACATTGAATGAAAAAAATATATTAAATAAGCACGAATTGGTCTATCGGGTGCACATATCCACATTATAGTAATAAATACTATATCTTGATAATAAAAAATGTTAGTAAAGAAGCAAATCCGGAAAGAAGTTTTATTTCTCGACTGTAAAGACATGAACGCCAAAAGAAGCTTTTTCCTTGTGTACGCTATATGTTGGACAATTTTTACTCGTATAAATGTGCACAAATGTAGTTTATTAAATTGCGACAATAATAATCCAAGTACGGTTAGGAGTTTGCCAATTCGCGCAACGCAAACGTTATGCGCTTGCTCCTAAACTGGTCTACACATTGCTCGTTGCAGATGTCAATGTTATTGCTAATAACTTGCATCACACCATCACTCTTCATAATCATTGCACTTTCCTTGGCCACGCGCGTCACCTGCATTTCAAACATTAATGCAGGGTAATGTAATAATATACGGTGATGTGATAATAAAATATAACTTAAAATTGGGTAGAATCTTTAAGGTGACAGATCCTAAGAGGTCTCTCCGAAATAGAATCCTCAAGATTGTCGTGTTGTTGCAGTGGTTTTGATTTTGGTTCTCAAAAATACGCCTCTACAGTTAGTTTCTATGACCTAATAGATGGTAAAAAACAACAAATTCAAGTCAGGAACTTTCAATAACTTTGTGGGGTGGAGACATAAGAGTTAGGTATTCAAAAATAATTTTAGGGAATTCAGGGAATTTATAGTTTGTATAAAAATATTAGATCAAAACGAAACCTTTCAAGTTTCAGTGTTTCAAGTTAAAAAAAAACATTCACTTTTACGTTATACAACATAAAAAAAATATGTTTCAGAAATTACCATTAGACAATGTGACATAGATGCAGACGTAACCACACAATGATCTATAGATATCCATATTGTTTACATTCCTTTCACTTTTTTATCGCCTAGGAAGCTCTTATGTTTAGATCACGTGAATTATTTCTTATTATCCAATATGCAAATAACTTCAAACGAGTCTAAGCTGTCGGCGGTGGTGGCCGACTTGTCGTTCTAAATAGGCATTATTACGAGCGAACTGCATAACCATCTTGTGATTTTATATTTTTAAGTAGTGTTAACGGTTATTATTAACATTAAAGGACGCTCATTAAATCATGAAATATAATATAATATTAATAATTTATTTGAATCAGGTACATTGTCCCATAAAATTATAAATAGTACTAATACTAAGTTACACATTAATAAAATCTTTATAATAAATTCGTCCCAAAATATTTGCTACTATTACATTCTTACTGATGGCTGAACGGCGAAGGAATGACGCCATACACCGAAGAAGTCAGTCAAACCATTCTCCGCGAACATGCCAGAAGCACTACACCGCCACGGTAGTCCCAGCAAACATTTCATATCACAAAACTTACTGTAATGCGCAGTTCTTAGCTCAGGAGCGCTGAGCCAAAGGTCTTGCACCCCCATTAATAAGTGGATTTCGTTACGAAAGCGAGCTGTTCCATGGTGCGGAATCCATGTAAAACTGTAGGTCCCTTTGCCCCAATAGGTGGCTAAGCCCGCCAGGGTTGATACCATCGCAATGGGTGAAAAAAGATGATCGAACCGGTAAAAAAATATATACAGGGTGTTAACGGAGGTGTAGGTCATCCAAATATTTTTTGTAAATATATACACACGAAATTATTTATTTGCTGCTTAAAATCCACCATTGGCTTAGAATAGAGAAGGTCGTAACTTCGCTGGTCTATGTATATTTATGTTAACTATTTTTTCTGTATGTATTCGACTGTTTGTTACGCAAATAAAATAAAATAAAAAAAATAGAGACCAAAAGATGAGGTATATTTAAGAGAGTCGTTACCCTATCAATTCCCCCCACGGGTGATATTAGGTTTTTGAAATTTTGGATTCTAAAATTTATTGTCAAATTCTTCGTCTGTATGTTTTTATATACCTTTTATATTAGCTAAAATACATAAATAATATAAAATACACGACTGACGGATTAATACAGCGGGCGAATACGTTTATATGGCTAAGTCTGGTTTTCACCAAGTGCTGATTTATTTTAATCGACACTTAAAGGGCCTTTATTACTAAAGTGCTGATTATCTTGTACTGGTATTGATTACACGCTGCTAAGAAAGGCGCTTAATACGTGGCGAATTAGCTAATCAGCAGTAGGTGAAAAAGGCGCTAAGTTGATAATATTTACAGTTTGTATGGGCCACATCTCTTCTTTGTCGCCAACCTTATTTAAAAAAAGTCGATTTTATTTAGGATCCCATTTTCTTCTCATTTATGAAAGGTGTGTTATGTGATAGTATTAACAGAGCCGTTTCGGATCCGATACCCGGATATGGTTGGGTCAAACTAACTCAGGCAGATGTCGGAATGAGCGTGGAATGATGACCGCGTGAAAACGGAGCGGCTCATTTTAAAAGTGAGAGGTGAATGGGAAAGTGCCTTTTTGCAGTCTTGGTTGTGTTGCCATGCCACTGGACGGTACTTATTAAGGCTGTTCCGACCTATACAAAGTTGTTTGTACACATAACGCAAAAAGTTGTACTCGTACTTCAATCCACGAATTCATTACAAAATTTAAATATACTATGTAGGCCCTTTTCACCTTCTGCTTATTAGCTAAATCGCCACTTATTAAGGGCCTTTCTTAGCAGATTGGAATCGATACCAGTGCAAGTTAATCGGCACTATTGTAATAAAGGCCCTTAGGATATTTTCTACCTGATTAGCCTAATACTCATATTGAAGGGCCTTTCTTACCATCTCGCAATCGATACCAGGACACGATAATCAGCACTTTAGTAATTAAGGCCCTTTAAGTGTCAATTACAATAAATCAGCACTTGGCGAAAACCAGGCTAAAACTTCTAAACGCTGATTACAACAATACAATTAAACTTGACCGCACAACATTTATAATTAACTCGTGGCTCAAAGTGCAATACTTTTAACTTTCTGTGTACAAACACTTTATATGGGTCGGAAAAGCCTTAACCTAGTATATTTTGCAGCCCATAGCTGGGAAATCTATTCGAAATGGGCCATTATTGAATATTACGCATTTTACGTCCTTATGGCCTATGCAAGCTAATATATGGCCAAAAAACACAGAGTTAATTTTGTGCTTTTTATAATCAACACGAAAATACTTACTTTTTGATTGTTTTGTATCTTGTACTTTTTAGACTGCATGACGTATGGTTAATGAACGATTGTTATACAACTAATAAATATAAGTAGATACAATCTACCGCTTCAGAAAAACATATCTTTAAAACAACTAGTACTTACTTTAAGAGTATAGTGTAAGGCTAGACTTGAACCAGAAAGTTAACTTTTTATTGGTATTGCGCCGGCCGATGCCAATATATTATACTTACTTACATATAACATACTCGTTATTATAGGGCTTTACGACAGTTTGTAAAAAGGTATTAACTTGTCATGTGATGCAAGTAATTAAAGACCGATGATGCTTTTTTATCATAAAATATGTACGTGTTGATTGAAGTATTTGGTTTTCAGGAAAGAATGTAGTGTACATTCAATTATTAAATGCATATAGGCTAAGCGTGTCCGGTGGCTCGGTGCGATGAACCGTGAACTGCACGGACTTTCGCAATTTTGATACGATCTTGCAATACGATTAGTTAAAAATGTTTGCAAATTCAATTGTTTGCAATTGCAAAAAGCACACGGGGGCTTGTGGTCTATGATGGCCAGCGAGCATGAAAGATAGAGAGTAGCGATCGTAACACATCTGAATGGCGGCAGCGTAGCCATGAGTTAGTGGAAAATGTCTAACTGTAGTTAATCTGCTTACGAATTCAGAACGCTTAGCATAGAATTTTCGTTGCACTATAGAGCGTCCTGTAAAGTTTTTAAGTGTTCTCACTTTTTTATGTGACTGGACATGGATGGCTAATACCACACCTACTGTCATGATATTAGCCTAAGACACCTTATGGATACTAGGTGCCCTCCCAGGACCTTCCTTGTGTTGAAAGGCGATATTGAACTCGACGGAAAACACGGTCAAATTTCATTGCCGCTTCGACCAACGTTCATTCAATGCGATGGTACGCAAAAGTAATGAAGTTCGAACGATCGAGAATAGAGTTTTCCCGCTGTCACTACGTTAGACTCGTCAGCCAGTCTCGTGAGCTCCTATTTTGCTCTCCCAAACATATTTTCACGACTTCGAACTACAGCGCAACAACTTCGGCGGGATGAGTACGCCTCCTAAACAAGTGGCTACGCCGCCCCTATAACGAAAATAAAACCAAACTATTTTCGGTTGCTACTCCCTTACTTCAATGCTCGCTGATGAGGATAGCGTCGGTTATAGTGCCCGTTATACATATAGTGCGGTGATCGCTGCGCCCGCCTCCGACAAGATCACGGCCGCAAGGGCGGCCTACATCCAACACTTTCCACGAGCCGGCTCGCCTATCACGAACATTCAATTGTAGCTTTGTTCGCGGACTGCTTGCGAACATGCAACACACTGTTATGCCCCCGGCCATCAAACTGCAATCGCGTAGAGTTAGACTGGAGTGCACCACTCTGGTATTATACTTATTATAGATCTATCCTCTTTCTTCTTCAGGCGATAAATAAGGTCGGATATATTTTTATTTTCAAATTACTATGGCAGGGCCTTCCTTTCATGAGATTCATTGAATTAAAAACGGAAAAAAATTGCCGCTTTTACCATCTTATTTTATCCAATGCGCTGGTACTAACTCGCGCTTTTATCCCGTTCATGCAATACTTAGTTTCTCTTTCTAAGTTGGATAAGTGCATTTTGTCACGAATGCAAGCTGTTTCGTGGTTCGGAAGTAAAACTGCATGAATTTCCCTAGTTACTAGACTTCTTTGTAACTGGACATGGATGGCGAATACAAGAGTCCTTAATCTATGCTAATACCACACCCACCGCCCCACATACATTAGACCATCATACCGCATACCCAAAGGAAATACTTAGATGCCTACCCAGGATGTTTTCTTATGAACATGAACTTGGTGGTAAACATTGATTTGTTTATTGTCGCCTCAGCTGTCTTTTATCCATATAGCCAGCGATGGTGCCAACCCGGGCTGGCTAAACAATAACACCAGTATTGAAGGAGGGACAAACAGTTTTACATGTGCAGGCCTGCCTAGGAACTGGAATCGTCTAAGTTCCACCTAAAGTATCGCGTCCCACAAGTGATTGACCCTAATAATACAACTTTATTTAACCTTGAAGAATAATCCAAGTAAAATATTACACGAGTAACCCATATAGGTAACTACTTTGTCGGATGGGGTTAAAAATAAAGCATCGACAACATTATATTACGGGTATAAAAGCGATCGTTACATTTAATGGCTTAGATTACGTCTAATGTGTGCGTAATGGATTCAAAACGAAGCAGAAATTATGCGCGTGAGTTCCTCGGCGCAGGACTCCTTGATGCTGCTATTCCGGGAGGTCACCACATTTTTGTTCACGATATGGCAATTGGCTGAATCTGTTACAAATTATTGAAAATTACAATAATAATTATACAAAAGAAATAAAACTAAAATTAAATTAAATATTTTTTAAAATCATTATCATTAAAAAACTATAATATGGCAAAATCAAATGTTTTATGTATTATTATAATTATTATATGTAAGTCATAATTGCTATCAGAGTGATTAATAAATTCTTCTAAATTATAAAATGGGTGGCACAATAAATACTCTTTCAACCTAATCTTAAAATCTGTCAACGTATTACTATTTCTAATCGATATATGTAAATGATTGTAAATTTTAACTCCTAAATAATCAAATGAATTCTTAAATAATAAACATTTGTGGGTGCAGTGACTCGGGCACAACGGGTGACATGGAAAGTTTGGCTATATACGAGCTCAGTACATACAACAACAACTAATTGGACTTGTGTGTTTTTTTTCCAGCGCCGCATGAAAAGTCACGAGGGGCCGCGGATTCGACTTAACGTAAGATGAGAACGATTCGATGAAAAATCAGAATCTTTGATTTTGTAAAAGAGTTGATTTAAATTTAACGGATCATTTTATGATCCCGCTGACTACATTTAATACTATTGCTTATAAAGCTTGATAAGAGTGGCCATCCGTATTATGAAATGCCTAGGACGGTGACAAAGAGGCGAATCGGCTGGCCGTATGCCTGTGGCTAAATAACCCAAGGGCGGCGGCGACATTACCATAATATAATACAAAATATGTTATCTTTGTGGCACATATTATTTTTAATTCTATAGCACAGGTTACTTACACACGAAGTTTTGCACCAATCTTTGAATGTTTCGGAATTTATGATAATAATAATATGTGTCCATCGTTTCATTAAGAAGATGTTTTAAACTGTTTGTAGTTTATTTATGCGATGTTATGGAAAAAATCTATAAATATAACGCACCCTTTTCCTGATGTATTATATTAAATCACACCTTAAAAAGAGGAAGTTTTTTTGATGAAACTTTGTATGTATTGAATTGTATTAAATGTTTTAAATCAATCTCTGAACGAGTCAATACCCACCCTTTAAACCTGTGCCTTTCGGACATATTAATCTATTATGCTGACATTCATAGACCTTACTCGTGCTTGGCCTAGCCAAAGTATAACTTTCGACTGTCAAATTCGAAAATAATTCCATACATTTTATATCAAAACTGACAGTCGGAAGGCATACTTTGGCTTAACCGAGCACAAGTAATCTCTATGAATCTCAGTATTAGAAAATCCCTGATTTTTCGCAGACTTGCCTTTTCTAGGTGCCCTGGTTGTCACTTGTCGTGTTTTAGCGTGCCGTTCCATTGTGACCAGAGACAACACAATTCGGTCTACATGTCGCCTCACAGTGAGAACTTCTCGGTCAATTAAACATTGACACATTAACTCACATTCCTCATTAAGTAACACATCCCCCCCTTTTACTCATAATTGAGGCAGCAGAAGTAACAACAATGCCTCTGTCTGTATGTATCTGTCATATCCGCACACTGTTGTCACTAACTGTCATGCGATGTTGTACCTATTAAGGCTGCGTATGACGCTAGACAAATTCCCGATTTCCCCCCCACCGCTCCGCTAGACGCCGAAGCAGCAGTGGCGCCGTGAATCTTAGGACAAAACTCAAATTAGATATTGTTAGAGCGACACCTATACGCCGTCGCTGGAACTTCGTGAAAGTTGTATCGATTTTCCCGCGACAAGTCGTCAATGATCATACAACCAATCACAAGGCTCGAGTTCACCCGCCATATTATTCACACTGCTGCTAGAAAACAGCTACCATTTTGTCAGCTCTCTACTTCATGAAAGGATTTACTATTTTTACATTGATCGCCAGAAGCTGGTTGGTGTAGCGCGTGAGACGTCTTATCTACAGTTATTGTTCGATGGGGGGTGTCGGTTCGAAACCTGTAGTTTACAAATATTGTTTTTCTGTTTTTTTTTAACTTTTTATTGTTAATGGTGTATAGTATATCATTATAGCGTAGATTAGACTGAATTAATATACACATATAAAAAAATATTACATATTAATAGGTTTTGGTAAAAGTTTTTACCTGAGAAACAAATTTAAAAAGTTTAAATGTCATTTGATACAATAAAAAGTAAAATAACACTTTTAAAAAGGATAAACGTGAGACGGTGGAGAAATAATTTCCATACAACGAGCGCGCAAAAAATGACGCCACGCGACTTACAACATTATATCGCCGTACATATTTGTAGCGCAGTGATGAAAACAGAGAAATTGATAGGTAAACCGATAGAGATAAAAATTATTTTTCAATAAACCTGATGGTCGTTACGTCATTCTTCATTTGTAATGATGTATTCAGCGAGAGCCGAAACAAAGGCCAAATTCCTCCCGCGGCACAAGTGAAGTAAATTTACTTTTCCGTACTAAGCAGGTACGTCGCTTATTCCAAGGAATGTGACATGCAGTGTTGACACTTTTTAGGGTTCCGTACCCAAAGGGTGAAACGGCACACGAAGGGTTCCGTACCATTGTACAAGTAATAACACAAAAATAATGTTTTTTGCGTAAAAAGGGGGTTCCTTTAATTTTTATTATTTTTTTTATTTTAGCTATTTGTTGTTATAGCGGTAAAATAAATACACACTCCGTGAACATTTCAGCTGCCTACCTAAGGCCCTGTGACAGACGGACGGACGGACGGACAGCGGAGGCTTAGTAATAGGGTTTCGTTTTCACCCTTTGGGTACGGTACCCTAAAAACGAACCAACAAAACAAAAAATATTATTTATGTCATTTATTCTTTTCACGGAGTTTTCCTTCTGTTCATGTTATTAATTATTCTGTGCCGCCGACAAAAACTACAAAAATCTGCCCGCCGAGCTATCTGCCAAGGTCATGTGACTTGTCCCTTTGCGACCGCAATGGATGTACTTGTGGACGCACGTTCCATGAGGAGGCGGATATGCTCGTAGTGCCCGCTAGGCTTGAGAAGGAGAATTTAGCACGAATACGTAATGACAGTCGTGGCACAACGGTATTAGTGTCGTATTTTTGCTGCGAAGTTCAGAACCACACATATCTGAGTTCGGTTCCTGGAAACATCACTTTTTTATATTACAACAAATATTTTATTTATTTATGATATTTTTATTTATTTATATCGTGCTAACTGAAAGTTACTAACTAGTGTCAAAAGTTTCGGCTTTAGACCTCAATTACATTTGATTGAGAATTTTACAGCGCCATCTATGGAGTGGAGCTGAATGCTCGTAGGTGTTTGGTTCGGAACTGTGTTCCAGCTAGAGTTGCGATTTCGAAACCGCCGCCACGCGCCGCGTCCCGCGCCGATGCGGAGAGGCGTGCGCCCGCTTCGAAGCATCGCAGAGGACTGAGGTTACCGAAATGGCAATAGATAGTCACCAAGAGAACGAAAGGGAAAGGGATACTTTACGCTGCTCAGAAATTTTGTCGTAAGTCCAAAATTAATTTTTTTGATGCTTTGAATGAAAAATTGTATCCAAATGCAACAATAATCATTCAAAAATTTGAAAATCATGATGCAAATATAATGTGAGATTACTAGCACTGTAATTAATACCAATTCTGAGAAATAAAGCATAATGTGAAAAAATCGACCTATTTTCGCGATTTTTTTCGATCGGGTCAATGTTATACTATTGGAACAATAATCATTCAGATTGAGCGGATACATGTAACGCAATTTTAGCATGATTAGTTCAATATTCTCTGAGAAATTAAGACAAAGCTAAGTGCGATTTAGCGTCATACGACCCCTTAAGTCTCGTTGCGTTGCCTTCTGGGTCGAGGTACAGACGACCAAAGACTAAAGGATACACTTATACTTGACGAAGATGAACTCTGGCAAAAAATGTATGGCTAAGTATGCATTCATATGTAGTATGAAACCGAGACTGCGACATTCATGGGAATAAATGTAGTGGGCCGATTGGTGATATTTTTACTTGCCTACACAGATCCGACGAGTTTGATTTCACCTTTTCTAATCTCATTGTGTATGGGTGTCTGATATTGGATGTATTTGAGCTACTCTTATTTTTTTTAATTCTATAAAACCGGCCAAATGCGAGTCGGACTCGTTCACGAAGGGTTCCGTACCATCGTATAAGATTTCATCACGGGGGGTATGGGGGCCCCCTTTATTTTCATTGTTTTTTTAATGTTACCTATTTGTTGTTAAAGCGGCAAAATAAATAGATATTCTGTGAACATTTTAGCTGCCTACCTATTACAGTTCATGAGATACAGCCCTGTGACAGACCGGCGGACGGACGGACGGACGGCGGAGGCTTAGCAATAGGTTTCCGTCGGCACCCTTTGGGTACGGAACCCTAAAAAAGGTTAATTCGAAATGAAAGGGGTTAACTGGATTCGTCCGTTCGTAAGTACAAAATATTTAACACAGTTTCTGCCTATTTAATAAATACATTCGTAAGTCATCATCAGCATCCCATTTAATAAGTGAATGCCAGGAAACAGAAATACTTTCCACCGGGCCAGATAGTGTAGGGTCCCTCTCTACGGGAGGCCCAAGAGTGAGTGTCACTGGTGAAAGTTTTAATACACCTTTCTACACGCTTAATTTTCATCTCGGACCGGCCATCGTCGCCGCCGCGTTGAAGTGAATGCACTCGCTGCACTTGAACGTAGGCGGGTGCAGCGGCGGCGGGTGCGGCGGCGGCACACTTTCCACGGCCGACTTCCCCGGTACAGCCTGCGCGCGCATCCGACTCGCCGCGCATCGGGACCGTGTCGTCGCCGCCGACGCCGCAGCTGCATAGACCCACGCCCGTCTATCTATGACACCACAATCCAAGTAAACCTTCTAAGCATGAGTGCACTTTTTCTAATCTAATGTTTGGTACCACAATGTAGGAAAGTGTTATTTTTCCTATGGTGTTTGAAAAGAAAAACGTAATCCCTATCCGTCATGTGTGTGTCCTATTTTTGACCGAGCGAAGAACGAAGCGTCTCCGTTTCAGATTGGGCAAAAATGCTTCCGGCTGTTCTCCTCTACAGGTCGCATTTCTCAACCGATTCTCGTCAAATTGTGTGAGCAGGTTCGATAAATATACATAGTTTTTTGTTGTCGAGCCTGTTTTGTCAAAATGTAAAATGCACTTAGAACAAAACTCATTATTTTTATTATATTAAGATGAGGTGCTTGAAGTTTGAACCCAGGCTTAGTTAAAACTCGATACTGGTTATAACACTAGAGTTTTCTCAATGTTAATGTTGCAATCTACATTTGTCGGACATTTTATAATCGTAACGTCCTTGAATTTTTTTGCATATCCGTTTTTATCAATTTCAATGTTGCTACGTAATGCTTTATTGAAATATGTTTTATGTGGTAGCAGTAGATAAAAGACATTTTTTTATTGTTTATAAAATGGTGGAAACTAATAAAATAAGTCGTTGCCAATTTTGTACGTTTTTATGTTCAAAACATATGCTATGTTATTAAAAATACCGTAAAATGTTCGTGTTCAACGAGTGAATTATGAATGCCTCATCATAATCCAGGTGTAATAACCTAATTAATATCAATTATGATAAATTCGAATAAAAAACTGGGTCGTTAGCCCAAACATGTGTGCACACAATTAAATCAATTAACCTTTATACAATGTTTTTAAGTAGCAACTAGATTTTATTTTCAATAACAAATCCGACTGCTCCAGCAAACGTGTTAATAAACACATTTTTTGGTGTTTTTTTCACTTATAGGATTTATGTAATATCCTACATGTATCGCATTAACCCTGCATTATTCAAAACGTTATACAAATTTCATCCCATACCGAAAAATAAGTAACAGCCCTGACCCTGAGCCGATATTTTAAACAAATTATTAAAAAAAAATTAGTACATCAAAAGTAGTTACTTACAAATGATGCAAGCCTTCCTCGATGCCCCACTAGAGTAAGTTTTTAAGTTTAAACTTTTTTGTTTTAATACAGTTCAAGAAATTTGCAGAATATATGTTGAATTCAATTTTTTTATTTATTTTGTAACAATTAATTATTTCCGCAATAAGAAACGGAAAATAATATTAAATTAATAACAATACAAATATATAATAATCTTCCATCGAAACGATTGATTTTATCCTTGGCTGAATAGCCCAGCTTATTTTATTTGAAATCATGATCTATTCGTACATTTAGAGGTCTTTTTAAAACCTCCTAAGGAAATTTTCAAAATAGCTTTCACAACAAAACTACTAGGTACCGCGTTCTGGCCCACCAGCACTGGCTACGTGTCTGAAATTGGGTGATATAAACCGAGTACCTTCATAATTCAGTTCCTCTTTAGAGATTTCTGATCGGGATTTGACCGCTTTAGAAAAACCAATCTTAATTTATAAGTTACGATCAGAAAATCCGTAAAAGTTCGTTAATTAATTATTGTATTGAAGTTTTTAAACGACGGAAGATATGTAGATATCAAAGCCTACAGAACCGTTATGAAATAAAAGCATCTCGGTGCCAACATATCCTACATTCGAAATGCAATTAAACCCGCGCAAGTAGCACACGCGTCATTACAGTTCGTGATCGAACTCGAAATGTTCGCGCCGCGCCGGGGCGGCGGAACGAGCCGAATGTGGACCAAGTTCATGAGCAAAATGACCAAAAAGATAGTGCGTGGTACGCTCGCAGAGTAATTAAAAATCAATAAGTTCTTTCCTTCGCTTCATAATTCCTTTCGTCGAATCATTAGGCATGGTTTTTTTTATTATTATTTAATTTAAATTTATTATTAGTACCTACCTACATTATCTTCAGTTCTAAAAATATGTTTAAGATTAATTCATTTTATGTAGACTTGTTTTAAATTACGTTGTTTTATATGTTTTTTTGTTGTTGTCTGAATAAATTAACTTTCTTTCTTTCTTAGTATAAACTGAACTCCTGTGGTAAATACCATGCTATATTGTCATCCCAATGACATGAATTTGGACCCAGTTTCTCAAGATAATGTCAATCTTCAATAATAAAGACAGAAGTGCTTGCCCTAGAATTTGAACCCCCGCGTCCGGTTCTAATTCTAATAAAAAAAAATGTTTTTTATTTATTTTGTAATGTCGAATTTTTGCTTCGATTTTTTGGGGTGGCGTCCAATACAAGCGATTAATGAAACATTTATATGTGTAATTTGATTGTTTCGATTTGTAAAATGTATCATAAATACATTTACTGTAAATCATTTAATTACATCTAATACCTCTACAAAATAAGACCCAATGTCCATTAAAGTTAACTTTGTATTCAATATACTTTGTATTTATTTAGGTGAGTCTGTAATGAGATATGAAATGGTCTTAAATGTTTAGAAATTACTATGCAGTTAAATATTGATTTAGAGTCACTTTAAAATATTTCAATTTAAATTTATGCATTAAAAGTATTTATTATATTTATTTAAACGCGATTGACGTCGAGTTCGTAATAGTTTCTAGATTGCATATTTTTAGAAGATTTATTAAAAAAATCAGTTTTTGAAAATTTTGGAATGAGCAGGTGAGCTAGATAAGTAAAAAATATATTTTATGATTCCGATTCCGTTTTACCAACAAAAATTAAAAAAGATAAAATCAAAATATACCATTCCTCCTTTTTTAGTGTCCCGTTTCAAATAAGGAAAAAAGGGAGCATGAGACGGAAGGAAAGCACGGAAGTATTTGCGCGCAATGAACTGCAAGCTTTTCTGAGGTTAAAACTATTTACCGACCCCATTGTCCTTATATTTTGCACATTCATCTCTATCCAGCTCCAGGTCTATTTGGCACGTTTGGGAAAAACGGATCGAATGTAATTTTCGCTTGCAACGAATGCGCCCGCGCCTTTCAACTTGAATTTGAATAATCCCCCCCCCCCCAGCCGCGGTGCCGCCGTCTATTGATCGATTGACTTGAAAAGTTTGAATAATAGCTATGATAATAGATAAAAAGTAAGGAGATATGCCATCTAGCGCGCTTACTATGAGACCTGCTGTTTCCACCTTTCAAAAACTACCAACCCAACTTAAGGTGGCCCTCCCGCTCATCTCCCCATACAAAAGGGGAAAGAAGATCACGTTTATATTTCTTGTTAGAGTTACTTGCCACATGCAAACATAGCTGACTTGACGAAACACATTTACAGAGCACATTCGCGCGCTGTTGCGATGGTTCCATTGTATGGCCTAGGACGCGCCGCCTGATTCTCATACAATTGTATGGTCACTTTGACAATACGGCAGCGACGCGAAATCGAGCGCATGCCACTTCTCCTTCTTTCTCTTCAGTGCTTTGAATGAATGAATTCACGCCAAGGAAGTATAACTTCTTCGGTGCGTACACGAGTACACGCCACTTTTTTATTTTTCTCAGAAAGCTGGCGGCAGGGGAACGCGCCGCGCGATACGATGCGTCGCTTTTCGATCACAATCGAAGCGTCGATGTCGGCCGTTTCGCCGATTGTTCGCGTGCGGCGGGACGTTCCGAGAAGCGTGCGTGCGCGATGGCGGCGGGCGGTGCTGTCGCGCATGCGCGGACAATGCGCGGCTTCGCAGAACCGAAGCAGGGAAGAGCAGCGATCGGCACGGACACACGAATGGCGTAACTCGGCAATGAATCTTCTCTTTTGATTAATCGATCCACTACGACTATTTTATATTACCCGCCGTCTAATTCAATTAACAATGCAAACAAACCTAAAATCAGTACTTACTTAACTTGCAAATATTACTTTTGTACCTACTAAATGTTTCTAATTACAAGCAAAATGTTGATACACAGATGGTAAAAAGGTATACATGTTTTTTACGTGCAAGAAAATGAAAAAAAAGGATTATACTATACACAATTCTTATTTTTAGTGTTAGGGTTCCGTTCCCAAATCGTCATGGTTTTTTATACACCACGCTAAATTAGGTAGTCCTTAATATTAGCGTTGGTGCGGTAATTTTTTTTCCACGTCCCATTTCTGGCACCGATAAAAGATCTCAAGGTGCCCAGCGGGTGTATATAACCTACGATGACTTTTTGCTGTGCTGACCATTGACCAGTTCCCGGCTGCATCATCCGTCTTATCTAAGTACATACGAGTACTCAACAGCTTCCTGATTTCATGCTTTCACCTGCATTCATCAGCTGTCAAGACTCCACCTTTAACATCACCTTGGCATAAACCGAACGTCACTCAATCTGCTCAAATAAACGTAGCACTGTGGGCAATACAGTGGTCAATATAGAGTTACCTAATCATCTTTTTTTTATTTCCGAACACAGAATAAAAAAAACCTGAAATCTCATTAATTTTAAGTAGATACCTACAGGCAATCCTGATGTACAATTTATTATAATTTATTATATTACGACCTACCGACGACCTCCGAACGCACAAGAAAATAGTCATTCAAGACACGAAAAATATTGTGAGGAAATCCACCATTTCTAGCAATAGCCAGGTGCATTGAGCGTGCCTAAGACCATGATCGGGGTGAAAAAAGGTTGACATGTCACGAGTCAATCGCTGGGTCCACCAAATAACACTACTCATTATGTTAATTTTTTTGTAGGAACATAATGTCATTTTGGTCTTTTACGCGATAGTGGAACCAGGAGGCAGGGGCCAATATGAGTAGTCAGAGTTCTCAACACAAATATGAATTTTACTTTTCAACCTGTCGAAAACAAACTCGGGCTGCCGATTTGTATGAAAATGCGGGGGGGACGTCAACGTAATTTCGGCGCAAATGCGTAAGCTGTCAAATCAACCTTAGAATCGCACATGTTAGTTCGCTTATTGCGCTCTTGTGTCTGTATTTATAGTATTAACGTGTATAAAATACCAATGTAATTATTATTTTTTGACAATTTCAATTATAGCGTACCATATGAATGCCGAATAAAAACACTAAACACTTCAATTATCCATACATTTGAAAACGTTTACACGAAACAGGTCGATAACCTAGTGTCGACCGGTTTCGTGTAAACGCCATTTCATAAGTCGGCTGTGATGGTTTCGCCATCTTGACGAAAGGACAAAAAATCAAAATCAACGTCAAAGTATGATCAAACACGTCACTTTGTGTGGACAGTATGGAAGGAACTCTATGCGGATCACTAAAAGTGACGTCTTTGAACATTAATTAACTCGGCCGTCTCTTCGTGCAACCGGGGCTAAGTGTTTTTTTATGATTTCAATAAATTTAATTTGTAAAATCGAATGGCAACATTCTATTTATTTATTTATTTATTTATTTAAAGAAAGACACAGAAACAAGTATACAAATACATGCAACTACAGCCGCTTCAATCGCAGACTTTAGAAATGTTTCGTTTGATCCTCAAGATGCGACGGAGGCATCCGCGTGCCGGTGTCGCGAGATCCCGCGCCGCCGCCGCCTCGCCCGCCGCGTCGCACAATCTGTGATCTCGATGGGTATCGCGAGAGGGCTATCCACAGAGCTACGAATAAACTTCCCTCACCTGCTAGAGGCGTCCCTCACCCGATTCTCGTGCAAACAATTGAAGCCGCTAAGCAGACTGAGCCCCGATTGCGAGAAGAGACGGCCGAGTTAATCAATGTTCAAACACGTCACTTTTAGTGAACCGCATGGAATTCCTTCCATACTGTCCATACAAAGTGACGTGTTTAATCGTACGATGTCGTTGCTTTCGATTGTTTGACCTTTCGTGCACTCGGCCTTAAAGGTTAGTCTGCTTCCCTAAATGACGAGTACAAAAACAAATGCATTTTGACGAATCTCTATCTATAGGAATGGATATTCGTTAACATAGAGAAAACAATAAAAGCAAAGTCCGGTTAGCCGTTGCTTAGGATCAATACTCAAAAATCAGCACGATCGTCTATGTAGATAGAGGAAGCATTTTGTCGATTCGAATATAATTGGGAAACGTATATATTGTCGGGATAGCTCAGCGGTAGAGCAGTGGTCATGTAATACAAAGGTCCGAGGTTCCAAGGACGAATGTTCAGACCAAAAACGTTTTCTGATTATTTTCGAATTCTGATTACAATGGTTTAATGTAGATGTCGTTGTATAACCCATATGAGAACCCCTCCTTTACGAACCCACATTAGAATGAGCGCTATGCTGGGTCTATGGTCATAATAAGATAACGAGCGTCTCGTAGCCTAGTGGCACGGGGACTTGCCTAGCATACCAGAGGCCTGGGTTCATATCCTCGCCCCGTTCATGCACCACTTTCTTTCTCATTCTGAGTTGGATAAGTGCATTTCGTCACGAATGCAAGCTGCTCCATGGTTCGGAATCCATGTAAAAATTTTAGGTCCCCTTCCCCTAAAAGGTGGTATGGTTTATGGATGAAAAGATGGTCGAAGCGGCATTGAAAAAATTGACCGTGTTTTCCATCCAGTTCAATGTTACCGTGCTTATAAAGGAAAGGTCCTGGCATTGCACCTACTTCCTTCGGGAATGTGGTTTATTGGGCTTATATTATACGGCAGTTCTGTGGTATTAGCCATCCATGTAACCCTGCATAAAAAAATATAATGTGGTATCCATTAAATAGGTAAATTAGTTTTTCTTTCATTTCTATCGGCGTGCGCGGCAAAGCAAGCGGCCAGTCTGTGCTCTGTGGAGCTAACTGTAGCGGTGCGCGGGGTGGCGGCGACGCGGCGGCGGCGCGGCGGCGGAGGCACGCTCTCCTCCCGTTGTGCTTTATGAGGATTTCGTGAACAGAGAGGTATGTGAGGTCACAAGATGGGCATCGCAACGGAACCGCTACTGACGCGAATGTTTCTGTGTTTCTGTTGTATTCCGTTTTATTTTAATTCAGTATTTCACTGAAAAAATAGTGAAATACTGATTCACTAATTTCTCAGTTCCCACTTCGAAGATAAAATGATATTCTAGGTTGCAATGTTCTACGGATTATAGGACAAATTGGAACATTTTTTTTATGTAACTGAACATGGATGGCTAAAACCATACTCTCCGCCATGAACGTTATAACATTGAACATTATATTACCCTTTCCCTCAAATACTTGAAACAATATCGGATGCTACAAATATGACCGTCAACTGTTCAGAATAAGTTCGGGCAACTAGTAGTAAGTAAAATATAAAGTAATAAGCCTTGGTTTAAAATAAACCGATTTTATTAATGTCTATGCTAATAAATCGGAAAAACCCTTTCACAGTGATACATTTTAATATGAAAACGACACATACGGCCGACCATTAGAGCCGATAAAAGAGAAAGTAGATTACGACAGACAGGACGACGATGGCTAATATATTCATAAGGCTATTTATATTAAGTATCGGAACGTTTTTACGATTTCTGCAGTCGCCTGTGGGCGGGCGCGGTGCAGTCGGCGTGCGGCGAAGGCGCGAAAACTTTATATATTAGGTTGGGGAAAAAGTTTCTTCGCATTTTTTAAGAAAATTCAAAACATTTTTTAATATGGTTTATTTACATTTAACTAAAGTATGTAGGTACCATTTTGTTCGATAACTTTTTGCCATCTTGTAGGTAGGGACATGATCCCATTGCTATAGAAATATTGGGACTTCTGATCAATATACCGCGACAGGTGGTTTTGGCAGTCCTCTCGTGATGTTAACCTGACACTGCCTAAAGAATTCTGAAGAGACCTAAACAGGTGGAAATCTGAAGGTGCAAGGTCAGGACTATACGGCGGATGCATTAACACCTCCCAGCCAAACTCTCTTAGTTTTTGCTGAGTGGCTAAAGATGTGTGAGGTCTAGCGTTATCATGATGAAAAACCACACCCCTTCTGTTGATTAATTCCGGCCGCTTTCTCTCAACTTCTTGCTTTAATCTCATCAGAGTGGGCAGTCTGAGTTCTCACCGAAATTGGCGTTTACGGCAAACCGATCGACTGGCGTTTTCTCCAAACTCCATACAAGTTTTTACTAGATATTCTGTGGTTTTACTTCTTCAAGCTGTCAAAGTAAAACGCGGACTTCCGATTTGTATGAAAACGCGGAGTGGACGTAAACGGCAACGTCGACGTATTTACGGCAACGTTGAGTAAGCTGTCAAATCAAGCTCGGACTCGCAAATGTTAGTTCGCTTAACGCCCGCTGCGCGCGCTCATCAATTTCTCCATACATTTGAAAACGCCAGTCGATCGGTTTGCCGTAACGCCAATTTAGGTGACAACTAAGACTACCGGCTCAGTTGTTCGCAGTAGAGTTCAGAATCGATGGTTCTGCCTGGTGGTAACAGCTCATAATGAATAATGCCCTTCCAATCCCACCACACACACAGCATCACCTTGTTGCGAGTTAACCCGGGTTTCGCCACAGTCTGTGAAACTTGACCGGCCTTTGACCACGACCTTTTTCGCACGTTCTTGTCGTACGTGATCCACTTTTCATCACCAGTTATCAGCTTCTTCAAAAATGGTTCGGTTTCATTGCGTCGTAATAAAGAATCACAAATGAGTACACGGTTCATTAGGTTTCTTTCAGTGAGCTCGTGAGGTACCCAAATATCGAGCTTTTTTGTGTACCCAGTTTTTTTCAAATGCGCCAAAACTGTTTTGTGGTCAATTCCTAGTTCTTCAGCTACGTCGTAACTACTGATATGCCGATCTTGCTCCACTTTTTCAAAAATGGCATCCATTTTATCCATAATAGGGCGACCAGAGCGACGTGCATCTTTGACATCAAAATTTCCGGATTGAAAACGCTTAAACCAAATTTGTGCTACTCTCACAGACACTGCACTAGGTCCATAAACATCGTAAATTTTTTTCGCGGCTTGCGTTGCATTTTTACCTTTTTTGTAGTAAAATTTTAAAATGTATCGAATTTCTTCATTAGATTCACTCATTTTGACAGTACGAAAAACAAATGAGAATCACACATTTTCCTAATTTGAATTTGGAATTATGTTCTTTAAAATTTAAACTTTCAATGATACCAAAACCAGCCAGATACAAATAGTATAGCCAAAGAGATTTTATTACAAGTTCATACATACTATAATGCGAAAAGACTTTTTTCTCCGACCTATTATGTCGCAGTCATATTGGTATTACCGTGATATCAAAAATTCACTAGCGATATATTCTGCCGATATCTCGGAATCGTGTCTCTTGCTTACAATATAACGCACTCGTTTCAGTAATATTACAATTTCACGAAACACAGTGATATTACAAGCCCATATATTTAAATTTTGGCTTTTTTTTTGGTATTTGTTGATTCATTTGTCTAAGGTATTTTTATTTAAAATACTAAGCTTGACCTATTTCAATTATATAGAATAGATTAAGGTTGGTCTTTAAAGTAATCAAACTCGACCTTCTGAGTAAGCTATGTAGGTTTATTATAATTGATAATATAATATTCACTGACTGCATGCAGTCAAATTATAAAATAACTGAATCGAATGAAAGATATTGCGAGGAATGAAGACGACTGCAATAATATGTGAAATTACGAATACGCTAGTGAAATTTTAATATCATGGCGTTGACAATATCACTGCCACATATACGCTAGAATCTCAAAGATCGAACGCCAATTATCGTACGCAAGACCATATCCAGTTATTTTACGGTTAATATTACCATATGTGCATGTGTGATTTACATTACTAATTCCGCTGGTCGCAACTTTTTATGTTACCGTTTCTGACCTATTTATGGTAGACCATAAATGGTTACGGATTTATGTACATTGATGACCGGACTTAGGATAAAGAAAAACAAAGTTAATAACCACAAATGGGCAGCGCGTAAATGGCAAACCCGACCATGCCAATTGTATGTTCCAAATGTCCGGCTTTGAGAGGGTGTGACAGTTTTATTAAGTGACCCTTATATATATTTTTATAAAAGCTCTTTAAAACCCTATCCATAATTAAGGGTTGATTCCGTACTTGTAATAGAACATCATGTGTTTTTTTTTTTGCGGCGTAATAAAGAATTTTCAATCAATCAATCAATCAATCTTTTGTCGTACATATTTCCTTAACAAAAGTTTTTCTATTTTAGAGACTGAATCAACCCTGAATATAAAATTATGAGGATGTTTTTTCATCAGACCTTACATTTACGATTTATTGCATGGATATTGCCTTTCTGTACATCCTTTTAAGGCTTTTTAAAGTAAACAAAACCAAACAATAATGCATGCCTATCACACTTGACATTACGGCTGGTCTTAACTCAACGTTAGACCATTTGGATGCAACGTAAAAACTGCCATTCTCGGTTTATTTAGACGACTTTACGACAAGGCTATTAAATACAGCTCAAGTATGATATTATAGTTATATTATACACCTGAATTTTGTATAATTTTTACCGATGTTACTCAGTAAATCTCCGACTTTGTTTGATCGTAACTGTTAGTGCTACTCGGAAAAGTAGAGGCCTATTGAGACATACATTTTGACGGTTCTAATAAGGAGGGCGTGATAAATGGCGACGTTGAGATAAATTTCGACAAAAAATATGCTGCCTACTAACAATATTTCATAGGAATTCATAAAAAACATACTGCTAAAGATACTTCTTCAAAACTGTACGCGCCCAGGCAGGTCGCACTTCACAAGCGAAGGAGATGCAATCCCCGGTAGCCTCGGGACGTCACAGCGGGCCACCAGAGGAGAATTAGTCTTAGAATGTAAACCTGACGAATCAAACCAAAATTTGTGCATACAAAATGTACTGATATATCCTATTTTGCTTAAAAGCATTCCTAAATCGCCATGTACATTTAAAATAATGTTCTGAATGAATGTTTCAAGTTTTGCTTTGAAATAATGAAGAATTAGGATTTACCAAGAAAAAGTGTTTCACCTCACATCCTATAAATGCACGAGATACTATTGGCAACACTGCTGTCTTTGAGGAATAAAGAATATCTAGTTTGTGAAAACATTTCACATTTAATGAGCCGTGGCACAGTGTAGTTATAGCAATTCGAGAAGTTGCCGTATATTCCATCTCTCTCCAACTAGCGTCAGTGATGCTAGAGTAGACTTCTCACTCCCACACAGTTCGTCTCGTAAGCATAGCGCGCTCATGTGGTCTGCGATTAGACCTGACGTTTTTGTGGTTTCACTGCCTTTCCATAGCAAAAGCTGTAAAACAAGTGGACGAGATCTTGGCACCTGCCGTGCGGTCAGGTGCAACGAGGCGGCTGACTCGCACCACTGTGCCGGCCGGTTACGATGTCATCCAGGCGCTGCTGTGGTGACGTTTAGTGAGCCAAAAGGGAGGAGGGCATTCGTTTTGTTTTGCACCGAGGAGTTTATTATTAACATCGCAAATTAAAAAAAAGAGTATAGATATACTTGTTCGTACTAAGCAGGTACGTCGCTTATTTCAAGGAATCCAGAAAGACCAGTTAAAATAACTGATTTACGAAACTTTCTATAATTAATGTGTCCTTGCTTCACGGTCAATTATACATACATACATATCACATTCCTTCAAAAACAATATCCTAGATTAAGCGTATCACATCGCAAATCCAGAACCTGACCGCGCACAGAGTTACTTCATCTCTTTTATAGCCACTGGGCTTCCGAGACTTTTTTCATATGTTTTCTAAAGGATCCATAATGACCTATGTTATTACCATTCGTTCATCGCTTATCATTCGAAGACAACATTTATCGGTTTTGAGTTACGTATTGTCGCAGGCGGTGAGATGGCATTACCATTGTGTTCCGGCGGGCATGGTTGCAAACATAAATTCTTTCGCAAGGAGGCAGCGTAGCCACTTTTACATACCAAAACGGAAGCGCCAGCGTGTGAGTTCGCTTAAGAATTTGCTTATTACTGTTTTTTCTTGAGTTCTCACGACACCTAAAAACATTTAATAACTTCACAGAACTCTATTTAGTGCACAAACGTTCGATGTTGCGCTTCTCGAATTCGTGAGCGAACTGTCTACAGTTAGACATTTTGGACTACCTCGTAGCTGCCGACAATTAAGACATATACCATAGCGTAAAGTCAAGAATACGCGCGGTGGAATCTAGCCAGTGCCATCATGTCAGCGGGAGGGTACGCACGATAACAGATAAAGATAACAGAAAAAATGGTCCTTTTAGAAATCTTTTTTATTTCGACGACTATACAAGTGTTTTGGACAAAATAGCATACTTTCGCAAACGTACATTCTATAAGCTTAGTATTTTTTCAATGTTTAACAACCAAAGGCTTTACTGTAATCGACTTCAGAAAAAAAAACATTTTTAGGTATTTATTCCCCTTAAGAGTTATGTCGGTCCAGTCCTTTCATGCTCTCTGTTATTTAAAATTCGGTTGACCGGGTTGAGAAAATATTAAAAAGTTCAAATTTATTGGCTTATTTGCATGTTGTAAGATAGGCCCCGTGCACGATGGCAGGGGGTGTGGATTAGCGGTATCAGGTAACTGTGTGTGGCGGGTGCGGTGGCGGCGGCGGCGGTGATGCGGTCCCGGGTGCTCTTAGTTCGTGCACCCGACCGCAACAAGCACTCATTAGATCGAACAACTATCTATAGTGCTGGGGCACTTCAATTCGATGTTTTGCAGAGTGCCTTGCTTGTTACAGTGAGCCATCGGTGGATTGTGTCGCTCCCTGCATGGGTAGTCCGAGTTCAGACCTAAATTGGCGATTACGGAACTTCGAAGTTACAGAAAAACGTCAAACCCATACGAGTTTTGCATCTTCAACCTGTCAAAAACAAACTTGAACTAACGATTTTTATAAAAACGCGCAGTCGGCGTAAACGGCAACGTCAACGTATTTACGGCGACGATACATTAGCTGTCAAATCAAACTCCGACTCGCAAATGTTAGTTCGCTTAACACCCACTGCGCGAGCTCTTCAATTCTCCAGGCATTTGAAAATGCTATTCGATGGGTTTGGCTTATTTAACCAATATTTTTTTTTATATTTTGACGATAATAGTACTTAAATAATTTGCAAGAGAGCTCACTTTTCTCAGCTCAGGGTGTAACATCACTAGATGTAGTATCCCTTAATTTGGAGACCCTCCAACTCCGAAGGGATGTAGGGTCTCTCTGTGTATTCTTACGTCTTTACCATGGAGAATGCTCATCGAAGCTGCATAACGCTGTCCCTCCGTCCCCTTTCCACCTTCGCTCAACGCGAAACAGGGATAAAATGCACAACGTCATGGCCGACATTCCAAAAATAAGAACCCACCGATCCTCTAGATCCTTCATCAATAGGATCCGGAAAGTAATGGAATGAACTCCCTTCCGAGGTATTTCTCGGTAAGTACCCAGTTTGTCCTTCAAACATGGTGTGAAGAAGCATCAGACACATAACATACATTCATTAACATAGAAAAGATATCAAGTATGATGCTTATAACATGCTGAGTTAAAAAAAAAAAGGTGGCGGCAGTCGAACGAGAGCAATTACCGTCATATTATATCATGCAAATAATTTATTTCATGACAACTGTGAAGTGTTCTATCATTCAGAACTTTTCAATTAACATTTAGCCATAATACAATTAGGTATGCCCTCTCAAGCAACAACGATTGAAAAACCGGAGATATTCCTCAGCAACACATTTGTGTTTTCCTAATTCAGCGAACCCCAAGGTCCGTGGTGCGATTGAGATATTGCTCCAGTCGATGCGGCACTCCAACAACTACTTAATACTATCCAATAATAACCAATAATATTAGCAAATGTTGCACGTCTGTCACTGACTCCTCAAACATCGATGACTCACCCGCACTTTCTACAATCCACGCGAATATAATACGCAGATCACCGAAAGTGGCTTAGCAGCGTGTGACGCGAATGTGTTATAAAATATTTTATGAAAGTGTGCAACGCTAAATGCATAGGTGAACGACACAGTCTGCCGAAAGTGAAAACCGTAAAGGTCTGGCGGATGAGAGCTCAACCATGGTTACCGACCTTGTTCTCTCACTCGCTCACTAATGAAATATTACGTAAAGGGAAGCACGTAGTATTATTTAACGAGATGTATTATTATATTTTAGAACAAAACATATGCTAAAGTTAAAGAAAAAATGCTCTTTTGAGTATGCTATATAAAGCCAATATGGGTCACGTCTTAGGGGAATTAATTTCTTCTTTGGCTCTGGTCCAAGGTGGGTATGAATTGATCGAACGAAAGCAGAATCATATGTTTCACGGTTTCATTGGTACCGACCCGGGCGGGATTAACCCTACCACCTAGTAAGGAAGGGGACATACAGTTTTACGTGGAATCCGAACCACGTCCAGCCTCAACGGTTGACAATGGTCACCCATCCAGAACCTAAGCGCGCTCATAGATGCTTCCCCAGCTTATCAAATCGCAAGGCGTCGCATACTGAGCTACCGAGGCTGACAAAGACCTCACATAAATACTCATGTTTTGGCTACTTTAATAGCATGCGCAGGCTTTTTATTTCTAGTTTTAGATAGTTAGATACATATTTAGATAGGTATATTACAAGGAGGAAATAAATAGTTTAAATTAAAATTTCCATCCATATGTATTTCACGTACGTACGTTCAAGTCGATACTCTGGAAATAGATATGAATTCAAGACCCCTTTCTAACATCTATTTTGGAGTTAAGGTGGCCCATCCCGCTCATCTTCCCATACAAAAGGGGAAAGAAGATCACGCCCATATTTCTTGTCAGAGATCCAAAATTTTGCTCAAAATAGCTTTATTTGATCGAACTAGATGTCTGATGACCATTGGCATTGTAAAATTGTGTTTGGTTTCTAAGTTATAAGGTCCGAAAGTTCGGATTTTTCGCGCGTTTTATACAATAACTTTGGAGGTAGATTACGCAATGATAAAGTAATAATATCTTAAAAATATTAGTCATCAGACATAGCTTATTTAATCAAGATTTATAATCTATTTGGTTTTTGTTAGATTTTTGACTACAGCGGTCGTGGTTTACTTTTAGCTATAAGTCGTTTTGAAATTAAAATTTTCGTAAATCTTACCAAATCATACACTATGCACATTGTCTTTTTTGTGGACATGTTGCATTTTCCTCATCACGGAACCTGTTTTATTCTTTGAAACAGAGAAGGTCCCAGAGCGCAACAGCACGGTTTTGTACCGTGGCCGCGAATGAGTTAGGCCCGCCGTGTTGGGCCACCTTAAAGGGACTATTTTTCTTTCCAGCATAACGACATGGAACTGTGACTGTACATGCTGAAGTCGTATGAAATGTTACATCCACAAAAGAGAAAAGGAAGAAGTGACAAGTGGGTGTTAGCCTTGTCACCGCCGTATGGACATATTGTACATATGGGAAATCGCCTGCGCTTCGTGCGCCACACAGTCCGCACAGTCCAAACATCGCTACCCGCGCCGCCAAGTCAGTGTTATGAAGCTTAGACTAGTATTTGCGAGTAGCTGTCATATTTCATATTAAACATAATTAAATGACAGCCTCTCGCAGGTATTCGTTGTGAGAATGTCTCGTGTACGCATTCCGAGTAGACCCCCAGTACCTACCACACTAATCCTCGAAATCGTCTGCGAGTATAATATTTACGCCTGGCAAGTACATTTGTCCTGTAAGATTAGCGACAGCGGGTCTCATAGTCGGCGGTCTAAATGGCATTCCTTTTCTGGAGGTCATATCCGATAATAAAGATATTAGCAATACACTCTTTTTCAGGCCACAGCAACGGATGCTGTCTTAGAATAAGGCCGCCGTCGCGACGTGACGCGCAATCGGACGGACGGAGTGACAGACGTCGCGTGCGGCGGCGGAGCAGGCTTGCGCCGGTTCCGGACAGAGTCCACTTATCAGAGCGAAGAGATTTCTTCTAGCGCGTCGTTCGTCTCGCCGCGGGCAGCGCTGCAGCGACCGAAAGAGTTCAACGCTAGGAGCGTTCGAGCTTTTATGTGCGAGTTCATTTTGCTGTGAACATTGTCAGTTATGGAACAGAGCACTGTATACAACATGTTTATTGTTTTATTATTTATAAACGTCTGCAATTAGGTTCGTTGTAAGAAGCAAACATTTAGCAAATTAATAAATAATATTGTTTAAATAAAGCTGTAAACAGAGAATTTGCGCTATTATTTTGTTCTTTAATCCACCTTATTATTTGTTGTCCGCAATTCTTAGTTGTTCCAAAAATTGTGATTCAATTTATGTCCTTGAAAAAAGTGCAGGTTTGTCATAAACCTTATAAATTAAAGATTATTATTTATTTATATTTGACAAATGAAAAATACATTTTAAAAATATTTTTAAATAAAAAAAGGACCGCCTTCAAAAAAACCGGAACTAAAAAGCAAAAAATAATTGGTTACTTTTAATTAATGTACGAAAAGCTATTTTAATTCTAACTAATTATGTACAATTTCTTAATTTTTAATCATCTTTTGAAGTCGGTGCCTTGGGTAGAGTTCGCTTCGCACGCTGCTGACCGAACAGACACTATTTCAGCCGAACACACCCGAAGTCTACGAGAGCGTAAACAACCTGAGTCAGTAATGATTGGTCCACAGAGCATTTTGTCTAACTGGAGATGCCCTTAGCGTTGGTTTACGTGCAAGCTGATATCGATACAGCGCAGCGTACTGAAATTGGGTTTCAGCGATTATTATTAGTACTTTCGGGTTTATAAAGGCTGGACTGGTGAAGGAGGACGTTAATTCGCTGCTCTGTGTTGATTGGTACTGCCCTGCGACATCGTTGTCTGAACGAGACGATTTCTGCCGAAATTGGTGAGATCTGTACTAACCGCACACTTTCTCTCGTTTCGTTTTGACACGAAGTTGAGAGCAGACACCTCAAAGTCGCTACCTATTGTTTTCTGTTCTTTTTTATGTTTGTATTTTTTTTTGTTTTGTGTTATGTAGGTATTTAGGTAGAATAAAAAGTACAAGCTACACCTACCTAAATATTTATCATATAAGTGGTCGTTGTTTTTATATTGGTTTGTTCGTAAGGTTTTCTTGTAAATATTTTGTTTTTATTGTATTAGGTATTTAGTTTAAGTATAAGGCATATTTAAATTACAAAGTACTTGCCTAAATACCTACTTACATACGTTTTTCCGACCAGTTTGTTCATGTAATTTTTGTTATTGTGTTTTGTTCAAGTAGGTAAATGTAAGTAGCTACCTACTTATATTTCTTTCTTAGCCATAGGTAATATTAATCTAACTACTTGCAGCCCTTAAAGAACGTCTACCCAAGGCACCGACTTCAAAAGATGATTAAAAATTAAGAAATTGTACATAATTAGTTAGAATTAAAATAGCTTTTCGTACATTAATTAAAAGTAACCAATTATTTTTTGCTTTTTAGTTCCGGTTTTTTTGAAGGCGGTCCTTTTTTTATTTAAAAATATTTTATTTTTTGCTTTTTAGTGGTGGCGTAACTTTTAAGTCAAGGTGGGCGAGCCCTCCTGCTCAACTTCACATACAAAGTGGAAAGAAGATATACATACATATACAATTCAATACAATACAATGAACGAGCATTAGCAGAAATACAACCATTGAGAAATCTCATTTCTGACGAAAGGTAGACCGGTAACTATCTGGATTCATGAGTTCACGGTTGATACGTACGATAATTGATACGATGAGATCACGTGAGATAGAGTGCTGTGACAGACGGACGGACGGACGGACAGCGGAAGTTGGTGCCCTTTGGGAACGGAACCCTAAAAAGACAAAACAACGATGAACCGGAACCGCTGAGCTTCTGAATTTCTCATCCTACCATCGTTCCGGATAGTCTGTTTCTTGCGTAAGTTTAAGTTGTATGAAAATGTGTACATATCGGCCTCGTTTATCCCCCCTTAACAGTTGAATTTTGTAAAATCCGTTGTGAGCGAGCCTTTTCGAATTAACAAGAAGTCACTGAAAATTTTAAGTTTCGAGGATAATTGGTTTCAGAGATCTCAACATGAGTGGTTTTCGCCTAAATGTGTTCATTTTGACTTGTTTTACCCCCCTAATAGTATAATTTCCAAAAATATTTTCTTCTTAAGAATTCCCATCTAAAACAAAACATACTCTGACATTTCTGGGTTCAGCGGCTCTAGAGATAGAAATGTGTACAATTTGCCCTCTTTTACCCCCCTTGAATACCCCCAACAGTTGAAGTAAAAAAAAACCTCTCATACTGAGCAATCTCACCCGAAAAGAAAGCTACTGTAACTAAAAAATCACTTTTCTGGGTTCGCGGGGTTAAGAAATTCGATGTTTGTTATAGTTAAGTACCAAACTACTGAACCGATTTTGATAAAAAAAAAATGGGACCAACTAGAAAGTATACCCTTTCGAACAAAAAAAGAATTTTCCAAATCGGTCCACGGGTCTTCGAGTAATCGGTGAACATACATAAAAAAAAAAAAAAAAAAAAAAAGATTCCGACGAATTGATAACCTCCTCCTTTTTTGAAGTCGGTTAAAAAGAAAAAAATAAAAAAGAAAAATACATTTTAAAACTAATAAGATAATTACTAAATTGTTTGTCATAATTGAAGACAAATCAGTTTTGTTTATGCAATTGGAATTATCCAAGACACAAAAGAATTATGGATTTCCTCCCGAGAAGACTTTTCCGCAAAAAGCAAGCCGAATGAATTAAACGAGAGATGTCATTGTTAAGGTGCGATGACTCGGTAACGTGTCAATAAACGTTAACAATACGTCGAACAAAAAAAAACATATTGGTCGCGTTAACACGCTCGCGCAAAACGTCGCCTTGGCCGCGGGGGGGGGGGGGGGTGGGGGCGGCGTAGCAGAAGAAAACTTCCAATAGTCCACGTTCCACGAACTCCTACTACATAAGCGGTGAGGAAATTATATTTTTATTATATAACATTTACTAATCAATTACCTAGTTGTGCTGTGTGAGTTCCGAAACTTAAAAAATATGTAATTAGGTTCACTGCATTTCTTCCCGTGCTTGTCGTAAGAGCAAACTTAGGGATTTGTCGATCGTTGTTCGGATTCCACGTCAAACTGTAGCTTGCCCTAGAATGCCAGGTGTTCCCCCACTCATAAAGTTCCAAAATAAAAATCATTTTTATACCCGGTGTCTTCACTGAAAAAAAATTTGTGCAACTCTTTACTGTTGTAGTACAGTTAAAATTCAGTCATTTATGCTAAAGTATTTCTCATCATCTATTAATGAGCCAAAACATTATTAAACAGTTATTTTTACCTATTGAACAGAAATGGTTGGTGAAAATAATACGTGTGACGGATCAGATGATTTTAAAACGGTTATATTAACTGATGGAACATTACAGATGACTACAAATTAGGCTTGCAACTGTCCAGTTCCAAGAGGTACAGGATTTTAACAGATTTGACAGTACATTTTCACTGAATATAAGACGTAAGAAAGAATGGAAAAAATACTAAAGCTATAAACAGCTTTCACACAATTAGGGAAACAGTAAGAGAAAATAATAAAATTATACAGTAACATTTAATGTTTTAACTGTTTTCAATCAGTTAGAGTAACTGATTTACTTAGTTGGCTCTATTTTAACGTTGCAAGACGGTTGATCATCATAGGCTCAGGATGCAATCCCATTTTTGTATTATTCGTTTTCGTTCTTAACATATACGTTTCCGAAATTTAGTACAAGATGAACGATCTGCGAGATGGTCTTATTGACTTTAGTCACAGAAGAGTAAGTATAGAATAGTAAGCGAAAACGATTTAGTCACAGATGAAAGTGAGACGCTCTCGCCTGACGTCATCAAACATCAAATGTTATGTTAGGGTCGTCGCACTCTAATTAAAAAAAATAGAAAGGGACAGCACTAGGGTGACTCGAGGCTGTCATTTCATAGGTACGATAGCGTTGTGACTCACGGACGAATCACCGGTGACAATCTCACGATGGGTTAAACGGAATGGTGTAGTTTTCCTTTTTAAATGTAAGAACATGATCAGTTCCGCCAACATGAATGATGCATCCCTGTCGGAATATATGTAGGTCGGCGTGCCGAAAATATAGATTAGGTTATTAACATGTTTAATCAATTTACTAATGCTGATATCGGTGCAAGGATATAAATGACAAGATCCTGGCTATGGCAGAGGTGACTGGTGATTATCTTTCCTTCGTTTCTTATTTCGTGTGTGTAATAATAATAAAAATAACACAACAAAACATATTATTTGTTTAGGCATCATATTGTATACTCAATAACGAATATATATATATATATATACTTGCTATATATGACTTGCTTTTATATTATATATACATATATATATATAATAATATAAAATATAAAAGCAAGTCAGGTCAATGAGATGTATCAAATACTTAAGTTATGTAAACAAACGTCTGAGCGGAGAGTGAGACAATGAACACTCACATAATTATCATATTTTTCTTGCATAGGTAACCGACTATTGATGAATGTAGATTACAATTGTAAATTATAATATAATTATTCCCATGTTCAAGAACATCTATTTATATGAAGTACTGTTATAGGAAAAACATTTCAATGTGCACTTATTTAATATTGCTTAAGGTAGGTCTTCCCGGCGGTACTAACTCATTCGAAAACGTGCTGTTGCGCTCTGGGACCTTCTCTGTTTCAAATAAAAAGACAGGCTCCGTGATGAGGAGGACGCAACATGTCCACAAAGCAGACAATGCACATAGTGTTTGATTTGGTAAGATTTACAAAAAATTTTATTACAAGTAGGAAAGAAAAAAAGAACTCAGGATCCCTGATTACTGATTACGGAATTCCAGGAATAGGCCAGCTGTAAGGGATATAAAATTGCCGAACCGCGGCAAATCCTTGTAAGAATTTGGTCAACGAAACAGTAATTTTCCACGCGTGTAGAGTTATTTTCCACAGCGCGTAGAGTCGTTTTCCACAGCGTGTAGAGTCGTTTTCCACAGCGTGTAGAGTCGTTATCCACACAATAGAAACTTACCGCTTGGGTATGGAGATGCGCCGCTGCCGGAACATGCTGTCCATTGTCAGTGGCGAGCCGATACCGTTTCAGTTGGCCTCCGCCGCTCCACTCCTCCACTTCTCCGCTCCGACGATCCGCTCCGCATCCAAATTGCCAGCGATTTGTACACAAAAATGCCACGCGACTTTCACTTGTTCTTTAACTTTTATTGTCTCAACCGTTTTGGTGCGATTAGCTCGGCAGGAACAATACCGCGATGTTCACATCAGAGCAGCCCATTGTCCAGAGCTTGCGCTCCTGAAATACGAGACTCTATCGCACGCCGTTGAATCTGAGAAGGAAATCTAGCTTGAATGATATACATATATAGCTGGCTACCTCAACCCGAAATTGACTTCTATTTATTTATGTAGGTTCTTACTATTAGCGCTATGCCATTTTTTAAATGACTGGACATGGATATTAGCCCAACGCACTGCATTCCCGAATGAATAAGGTACCATGCCGGAACCTTCCTTTCATGAGCACGGCTAAATTGAACTGAATAGAAAATACGGAGAGTTTTTCATTGCTGCTTCAAATATATTTTCATACATTGCGATGGTACCAACTCGGGCAGGAATAACCCTACCACCTACCATAATGGGACCTACAGTTTTACATTCATTCCCAACCATAAACAACTCGCATTCGTAACGAAATGTATTCAACCTATTTAGAACGAGAAAGAAATCGGTGCGGAATTTGAACCTATACCTCTAGGGTCCACCCAGCCGTTTTTACCCGCCCAACGGTTGTCTCGACTGAAACATTTCTGATTCCTGAGCATGGAATTCCAAGAATAGTCCTACAGATTCCGTTAATGTTCCGTTCATGTTAAAGTTAAGCGTAACTTTTATTGTTAAATACAGTAACGCTTTCTTTATTTATTATACTTTTATTATTTTACCGACCCCTTATGCAAAAAGCTATCTTTTTTAATGAAAATTCCTCTTCGACCGAGCGATACGCGAAGCGTTTCCGTTTCAGCGAAGGCAAAAATGCTTTCGTACGTCTGTCTGGCGACCGGCTGTCCGGCTGTACTCTCCTACCGGTGGCATTTATAAACCGATTCTAGTGAAATTAGGAAGCAAGCTCTGTGTTTGCAAATTGGTTCAAAACTGTCACAACATTTTTGTTTAGTGACCACTTGTCAACTACAAAGTGAGAAAAATACAAGAAAAATAATAAGATTTTGTTATGGATGACTAATACCAAAGGAATCGTCAGCCACACCTCATGGGAACTAGGTGCACTGCCAGGACCTTCCTTATATTTCTCGGCTACATTGAACTGGATGGAAAACACGAACAATTTTCATTGCCGCTTCGAACATCGTTCATTCAATTCGATGTATTAACCCGTGTGGGACTACCTACCACCTATTAAGTAAGGAGGGACCTACAGTTTTACGTAGAATCCGAACCACGGCCAGCCTCAACTTCAACCATTCAGGCTGGTCATCCATCCAGAACCTAACCGTGCTCAGAGGTGCTTCACCACGCTTATCGAATCGCAAGGCGTCGCGCCACTGGACTACAGAGGCTGATTTATTCTTATATGTTATATTTATATTAAAGCTATTCAAAAGCAGACTCGCGATGTCTACAGCTCAGAGAGCCACTAGTTAATAATTAAATATATTTTTAACTTAACTTTTGTTTCTCATAACTTTCCAATGCTGCAAGAGAAAAATATATAAATACTATGAAAAATAGAGTCCAAACTCAGAGGTCGGCCGGTATGCATTCGCGTCTAAATTCGAAGATGAGACCTGTCGTTATTATCGGAAGGTGAAAGTTGATCGGTTGGTAGTGAATGTGATCTATTCGACAAATAAAGCACTTTTGTTGAGTATACTCTCGAGTTTCTCTCTCGCCTCGCCGATGTACCCGCTGCTACTTTGAATGTGGTTGAATCATCTTGCAGCGTATTACGTGATATACTAATCAATATTACCACGAAAAGAAGTCAACGAATCTTTCGGATGGAGGAAATATTATGTCGGTAGTGGCAGCAAGCATGGAAGTTAGCGATCGAAACTTATTCGTATGACGGCATCGAATGTTCGCCCAGGTAGCACAACACGTCCTATGTCTGACTTCGGACGTCATTTACAAGTAATTTTTAGGTCAGTCTGAAACTGCTCAAAATTTTCCCGAAAATGGATGTCATTCTAAGGTAAATGTTCGGTCAGTCCTACAGTAATCCGAATACAACGTTCAAGTGACGTCATCTTTAGGTCCGTCAATAAACATTGTGTGTCGTGTAGGGTCAGATAGAGACGTCGTGAGGTTGTGACATTAAAACGTCATTTGATGGGATACATCTTAAGACCTTAAGATGACGTCGGAGTCACCAATTTGTGCTACCTTGGAATTAGCGTCCTGTGTGTGTGTGTTCTTACGTTTTCCTTGGTGTAGTTCAAACTTGAGAACATCAGTATTGAGGGAATTCGAAAGCGAACTCAATCGCCGGCGCTCACATTTTTTATGTAAAAGTGGATGCGTCGACCCCATACAAACGAGTATCGGTTTCCACTCCCGTCCTTCCATGCTCGCTGGTAGTGGAACAGTCGGCCTTCTCGATGCTACATATTGTACCCCCTGTCTACCTGATATGTGAGGCTAACATAGCTTCATAAAGAGATGAGAGAGCACAGGATGAGAGAGCAAGGTTATGAATGCGCACACCACTGCAAGGGGATATACTGGAGGTAAATTATGCGAAGAACATTAACAACTGTATGTCCGACCGTTTTAATATGCTGTAGTCTGGAGTGACCTTCTTAAATTTAAGCACGATAAAAATACAAAGACGAGAAAAAAATCGAGGCGAGTGGAAGCGAAATAACTTCGAATGCAAAATAATTATTTAGAAAAAACCAGTGAATAAACTGAAAGCAATATCGCATTCTAAATTGAAAAATAATAGGTTTTATTTTTTTAACGCGTTTAACCTGAAACTACGTTGAAATTACGTTATCTTGAAAGCTGAACAAAGAGTCTCACTCCGCACTTCAATAAGATTCTGAAGAAGGAACAACTTAACAAAATAAATTGAGGTCATCTACCTAACATGTCTTTGTCCCAAATGATAAATTGATGTCCATTCAGTTCGGACCAAAGCCGCAAGCGGACTGTACGCTGAGGTTTTCTTACAAATAGAGAATAACATTCGCGACACGTTATTCTTTTCGTGTAAGTTTTCCATGTAGAGCGTGGACAATTCACTCTGGAGGCCAATTCTGGGAATTGAGAGTTGATAAATCAAGAGTGTTCACAGGAGAGGAATCCACTTTGACATTACTTTGGTTTTCTTGTAATCAATCGCAGCACTAAACGAAATGAGTGGCGTGACATGAAATATTTCCATGTGTTTCCGAATTCAGCGCAAACGAAAAATTCAATTAAAAAAATAATTTGTATAAGCGTTCCGTAAGTGCACGAGATTATTTTTTGATGTGACTGGACATCGACGGCTAATAAAACACCCACTTACATGATTTTAGCCCAACACCTCATGGAAATTAGATACCATGCCAGCACCTTCCTTTAATTTCACAGCTACATTGAACTGAATGGAAAACACGGTCAATTTTAATTGCCGCTTCCGTCATCGTTCATTAAATGCGATCGTACCAACCCGGGCGGGATTAACGCTACTATCTTTAGTCGGCCCTTACGACATGCACGGGAATATATTCAGTGTACCCAATTGTTTACTTTTTACTTGCCGGAACCCACACGCTCTAAAAGGTCGAAAGAGATTAATTAATTCTAGTGAGAAAAATGTGTGAGGATTCAGGATTGTGCATTCCGTATGTAACCTAATGAGCGCAAGAATAGGCCTCCGGTTCGTGTAAGCTTTCCATGTAGAGCGCGGACATTCGCTCTGACTGAATGGGCGGTCAAGCGAACTTGACCTTATGAATATGTGCGCAAAAACTCCATTGTTCGCAGCTTGTGATTCCGTGTTTTTATTTGCTGGTGATGCTCTTAGAATTAATGATTTTTGCACATTTGCGTGATAATAGTTATTATGTTTCATTTTCACGGGATACGGGAACGCCCATGATGCTCTCGGTGTTAAGTGCTCCCTGCATTAAACCACTAATACATCTCGAGATTTCAGAATTGATGATTTGTAACAAAAAGTTTGTGTCTTGAGTTTGGTTACCTGATATTGCGACGCAGACCGGTGATCAAGTTCAAGTCTAAAAACTAAATTGTTTTTAACTGTACGTTCCGTGATAATTTTATGTATTTAATGGATACGACATTACCGTTATCTCATTAATTTGAGTTTCAGCGACATCTACATTTTAAGCATTGTAATCAGATTTTGAAAATAATCTGAAAAAGTATTGGTCGTGACATTCATCATGTCAAGATACAGCAGCGGGTCCCATGCTAGGCGCGCTCGATGTCATATCTCCTCTCTTTTTATCTATGGTGAGAACACTGAAGTCACTTCCACATAGAGTAAAAAAACATTTGTCAAGATTTGAACAGTAAAAATAAAGCTTATTAGGTTAGGTTATTATTATAATATAATTATCTATAACTTTGCATTTGCCTCCAAGCCTTTGCAGTCTTGGCCGTGTAACTGACGTAATAAACATTATATATTCTTAATGCTTCGGAACCCACGTAAAGCTGTAAGTTACTATTTAATAGGTTACCCCCTAAGTAAACCCATTGAATATAAGACGGTCGTAACAGCAGAAAAATTGTCCTTGTTTTCCATCCAGTTCAATGTAGCCGTGCTCATAAAGTGAAGGTCCTGGCATGGCACCTAATTCCTTCGGGAATGCGTTGTATTGGGCTAGTATCATAACGGTAGTTGTGTGGTATTAGCCATCCATGTCAGGTTGCATAAAAAAATTGGTCCGCGTTTTAGCCTAGGTTAAGGTAGTCGTTCTTAAACAAAGGGAAGGTCTTGGCAAGGCACCCAATTTCTTCGGGAATGGAGTGTGATGGCTTAATATGATGGATGGATGTGACGTTTTCTAGTAGGACAAGCCCAAATCTCCTCCAAAGGCAAAGCCCTCGCACACATCCTCCACGTATTCAGACTCGTGTACAGTGCACGCTGCGAGGCAGTGGAATCAGCTACCTCCCCATTTACGAAATTCCCCCTCTATTAATGTTTTTAAAAAAGATCTTAAAGCTTATTTTCTGTCTTTATGATTTCTTTCATTTTCTTCCTCATACTTCTTTAAGTTTGTCAGTATTTATTTTTATTTTTTATTTCTTTTGCCAATATTTTTTTTCCTTTTAATTATATTGTATTAAGTATCATCTTTTATTTGTTTTTATAATACATATATGTAGTATTTAGTATTTATTTATTGATATTTATGTAGTTACATTTACATCTACGCGTTATATATTTAAGTTTAAGTATAGTGTGTATTTGTTGTATATTGTGTAGGAATTATGTTTCCTCTAAAGCTATTTCTCCATAGTTACTACTCGCACTACTGCTCACGATACCCAAAGGTAGACTGATAGAAAATGCCTCCGGCTTTAAGTTGTACCTTTTGCCCGAGTTTTTTTAGTGCAATAAACTTATATAAATAAATAAATAAATCTTGCGATACCACAGCCCGCGTGAAAGCCCGACAATAACCAGTCGAGTTTTTCCTGACCTTTCTCATATTTTACATCACTGCTCACCCCTCAAGACATTTAATGGAATGTTAACTTAAAGGTAAGAATAGACCTTTACCAAGATATAAGTAGCATCGGTTGAGTGGTTATTGAGTTAAAGCATATATTGATTGGCTAAAGGTGGATATTATTGAAAATTATATTCTTTACAGCTAAAGTCGCTCGCGCAAACATTCGCCTCCCTAGTATTCCTTCGTTTTTTTCTTTACCGAGTAAAAGAAAGCCTTTCCTTAGGATTTTTATTTCATTTTTTCAATCAATGTGGCCATTTTGATATGTGATCAACATAGTTTTAAAATAAGTTACAAAAATTATAACTTGCGTACGTTCATATATGATGCATATGATGATGCTTTGCAATTATTGTCCTCTTTTTTTAAGTTAATTTGATTATAATTTTTTTGTATGCATATCCTTATAAAATATTTTATTTGTATTGCTTGTATGATTCTAAGATTGCAAAACGTATGATAGCTAACTGTAATATGTTCAGCATAATATTAATTTTAAGGTACACACAGTAGGCATGGGCTCTAATATGATTTTCCCATGAGACAACTGTCCTTGTCTGCTTTCATTAGATTTATTTGATTTGTAGCTTGATTTATGTATTTTTAGTAGTTATGAAACACATTTTCAAAAACACAGCAACCTCTTACAATCGCACTTAATCATAACTTCGTCTGTTTAGTCGTAGCCTCAATGTCTATCTACTAGAATTCTACCAATTAGAATCAACTAGAATTATTATTAATTGCCGAAAAGATGTTTTTTGTTATCCTGTTTTCAAACACTATGCTTTTGAAAAATAACTCTGAACTAAGCGGACAGATTATTATTTGTATATCCAAAAACTGCGTAAAGTTTCGTTTATTAAAACGAACGTAACGTACCTAATATCAGAGGATAGGGCAAAAAGTCCTTAGTAATTTACAAATAAAATAAATGTGAATTGGCTGCTTATCAATTAAATGGCCAAATAATTAAGTTTATCAAAGAATGATCGTGTCTGCAGATGTTCCCGCTTAACAATGTTTCCCGCCCAAAAAACCCTTTATGCTTCTCACAATGTCCCTGCACGAACCTCAGAGCTATCGACTCATCACTTCATTTAAATTCCAAATGTTCCCGGCAAGTTTTCACTTTTCAGTCGCACGCACGAATTTAAATCGACGTCACTGCGTGCTCGCGTGCCGCGTGCCCGTGCGTCGCGCTCGCGGTAAGCTTGCTCTCAGACTGACTACTTTTCCCTGCATAGTCTATGCCCGGCATGCCTTCGACGGTGCGAGTTCGTTCGCTTGGAGCCTCCGTCCGTGCCGTCGCTGCCGCTTAATTTTAAAATATACATTGCAGCGACGCTCCTAACCTAACCTAACCAAAAGTATTACTAACTAGTGTCAAAAGTGACATTTCGTCCACACAAAATGTGTTAAAGTGACGTAAGAAAGTACTACTTTTCGTTAGTCTTAATTTCAGTTGCTACTATTGATCTCAGCGATAGTATATATTTTAGAAATATGCTCTCCTATTATATATGGAAGTTATGACAAAATGCTTAGTATTATTGTACTCGATTTGCCGTCATGGCTTAACTGAACTGGCATGGGCCACCCCGACACAGACGGCTTAGCGGTAGCGATCTAACCGCTCAGTATCTTCTATAAATTAACCTGTTGTCAACCTTACCTAGCTAAGCGGCGTTGCTACGTTGTATAGTTCAAAATTGTTTTCAACGAGATCAGTATTCTAAAACATACTCAATTTTGGCGCCGTACTGATGTTTTAAATCGTTGAACAGAAATTTCATTTTGAAAGTATTTATACACAACATTGGCGCGATCACATGACCATCTGGCGTCGCCGCATTGTATATTTTCAAATTGCGCGCCGCTGCCGCGCCCCCGCCCCTGCTCCACTTAATATACATGGTCCTCGTCGGTGCATTCAATGTTGTGCATTACTTTGCCCCTTCGTGATAGGCCGCGATTATCATATTCTAGCGGCCCGCACGTCGATCTAACGTAATCGTTTCGTAAAAACAGCGTTTTTTCGCGGCTGTGCGCCCTGCTTTTGCTCAAATTAAATGAGACAACCGCTAATCGCGTTTTTGAAAAAGCGTTGATTGTTCTTAAGACAAGTTTAGGTAATTTTTTGCAAGGAAAAGTTAAACCATTTTAGACTAATGTGGGTATTTAAACTATTATGTGTTTCACTTGACTTACTACAGTTTTATTTCGCAGTAATTTTGGCCAACATTGGCCAATATGAACGCGAAATATATCTGCTAATTTTAAAAATAGGAATAAAATTCTTCTTCGTATAGGAGAATGCCCATTGCCCCATACATTTTGTGCGTAAACTGACTAAATGCAATAAAAATGGACAGAGTTTAATGTCCCTTTTATATTTCATAAGCAACAATGCTTCACAGTCCTACGGATAATTTTACATACGAATTTACGCCTTTTTTCTCCCTTACTGGACGGAACACCATGGAACAGACTACCCGAACACGTCTTGTGACAACGGAAGTACTACGCGATGTTCTGTCCTTGTCTTTTATATATTGTTAGCAGGAAAATAAGAAATTGTAAATGATTCCTTTTAATTATTTAAAGAGTAACCGGCCGTAAAAAATTAGGATTCAGATAGCTTAAAAAATAGCTTAAATTAGCTCATATGTTTCAACAAAAGACACGAATTATTTCTAAGGGGCATTCTCCTTTACATGCTGATTATTATATTTTTTAGAAGGGTTTTCCTTTGAACGTTTGCAAAAATAAGATTATTTAGATTTAAATAAGCGAAGATTCTCTCTGTTTTACCAACAAGCCATCGTCTATGATTCTATTGATATCGGCCCGAAAATCAATGAGATAATAGCCTAATAATTAATTAAAATTAGCAGATATATATCGCAAAGGGCAAATATTTTTTAAATAAATGTAACCACGGGTTGAAAAATATGTACAGCCTCCTCAAAATCCTTTCACAGGACAGACAGGATAAAATCGGAAGTTTCCTACAATATCCATTGTAGGAAACTTGCAAGTTGAGGCGATCATAAAATTAAATCGTCAAAGACTTACATGCCTCGTCTCGTGCTGTGTTGGGACAATCTGGCACCACACCGTTATAGTGCGTATTTGTCCAGTAATAATACGAAATTTGCCTGGAAAATACACCTGCTTGTATATGCTTAGACACATGTATTACACGTAGATTTCGGCAAGGAAGTCGAATGTTCGATGAAAATCTTGGTCAACGGACAGGATTTTCTAAACTGGCCCTTAGAACGCTTGGAATCGAGAATTACAAACAGTAACCGTTTATGATGACTCACCCCGTGCGAACATTCCACGAACTTGTATCATGTACGTGTGAGAAAAACTACTTTTTAAAGTGAAATGGACGCACCATTACAATTCCCATAAATCCGTTTAAACCAACGCTTTCGTGCGACCAGTTTCTATTACATTTTATATCATTATATTAGTTGTTTACTCGTTTGCGTATATTTATGTTACAGGTGCAGTGGAGTGTTCGGCCGGTCGGGAGGATGTGCTATGTCAACAGTAATAAGATTTAATTAATATATATATATTTGGTAAGCTAATTTTAACGTAGAGAGACGATGGCAAGAAGAGAATGTGTTTTTGAAACCAATGTTGTACCCCCAGAAAACGAAAATAAACCTACAAGTAAGCGAACTAGCCTATTAGCACTAGTCTACAACGTGGTCAATAGAATAACTGAACTAGACGGTTCATCTCTGTTTAGTTTTCGTAAAAGCGATATGGGCCTGTCACACTTTGCTTCATATGAATGGACCTTAGAATTTAAAAATACAAACCCTATATATTGTCTATGCCACGAATCAAATTTCGATTCGAAATAATTTGAGAGTACCCACAAATATTTGATTTTGTAAAATTTTATAATTTGAATAAATTTAACTGTTTCCAATAAACATTTAGTGTTTTAAATATAAATACGTACACAATTATGTATTTATGTACGAAAACGAGAAAGATATAACACAAATATGTATCATGCAACTGACAAACGATAATTTTTGCTAAAACTGTGTTGATAACTTTTTAATCTCATTATTTTCAATCTTGTACCTGCATTCTTTTAGCAATATACCTTCCCTTCTTCCACAAATAAACATCTCTTCACAGATGCTTCACGAAAACTTAAGAAATGAATATAGGGCGACCTACGTGTACCATTTGAACATGTTCCGTAAATGCCATAAATCGTTAGGATCTTACTGAAATGGATTCCGTAATCGAAGAGCATGTGTAAACAGGTGTACGTATGTAGAAGAAGCAATAGAAGCCAGCGATGCTTTACGACAAACGCTTCCTGTCAATCGACCTAGCGTCAAACCCGGCCCTGTCGTTGCAGTTTTCCAAGTAGGTGAGTGAGCGAGTGTTGGAAAGTAACCGAGGCTGGAGCCTCTATGCGCCTGACTCGCGCGGCGCGGCGGCGGACACTCGACGTCGGGTTTAGAAAGCTGTTCTGAAAGCAGGAGATCAAATTCTTACCGTCCTCGGGGACAGGCATGGCAGGGCAGGCGTCTAGAGCGTCGATATCTTTCCACACCACAGGAGGAATTACATTGAAATGTTTACATCATAGTATTTCGGTCTAACTGGTCAATGATCACTTGCTAAAAATAAAATGAGAACTTGAATTGCAATAGGTACTACACATGGAGGTGAATTTCCTCACCTCCATGGTACTACAGGCTTAGATGAAAAAGGAACAGGAACTAGGAAGGTAACTATAGAAGAATAAAATCTCTCTTCACCCACTATGACACTACAGAACTACACAATACACACACACGCACATAATACTCATTACGACTTACCTATAATGTTATTTTATCACCATTAATATGAATACCAGTACTGTGATTTTTAACATTTAATTATTTAGTATATATCCTAACACTGTAGGTAGACATATTAGATTGTCTCTCATCACATCTTTGCTTACATCGGATATTCTGTGCTTACACCTGTTACATATAAAGCGAGCTATAAATTATCCTATAATTGCTAACTTGCTAACTAACACCTTGTTAGGTAACAATGGATCAGTATTTTTATCTCTATGTTGCTGTCAGACTTACAACGAGGCATAAATGGAATTTTGTGAAATTGACACCGACTAAAAAAATAACAATAATCGTAACTACAAAAAAAACATACAGACGAATTGATAACCTCCTCCTTTTTTTGAAGTCGGTTAAAAATGGCAATATTTTTTACTTTTTAATTCTTTTCCTTTGAAGTCGGGTATTTTTTTTTGTAAAATTTTGTTTATTTTTAGTGAATCTGAAGTACACTAAGTAATTTGTACACGTCCTTTCCAATCCTTCCCAATTCGTCCATTTGTCGCGCACATACTTTATACAAATTTAAGACTTATATGATTTTCTCATGGATATCATTGTCAGAACTAAACCAAATTAAAATGGGACCACACGGGAAGCACCAGCTTCCAAATAAAAAAATAATTATCAAAATTGGTTCACCCAGGCGAAAGTTATGAGGTAACAAACATAAAAATAAACATACAGACGAATTGAGAACCTCCTCCTTTTTTGAAGTCGGTTAAAAAGGTTGTGGCGGGCTAATTCAGTTGGTGGCAAAACTCTTTTCAATGCCCTAAAAAGGGTATATGCATGCCATCACAAAAATATTTCTATTTATGTAGCACTCTTACTTTGGTGTAATAGTAAACACACATAGTTATGGTCGTTCTTTCTTTTCATTATATAATTGGATGAGAAATTACCCAATGATGTTATATCACAAAATCAAACAGCCTGGTAGAAACTGATTCATCACTAAATCAAGAACTTTCCGCATATTGTTTTAATCTATTGTATGTAGTTAATAATTCGATAGTATGCCATAAGGAAGAAGCGGGCAATCTAGGTGTAATGAATTAAGAGGTTGCTTAACATTTCCTTACTCCGCTCGAATCTACGAGCCAGACAGGTGAACTACTTAGACTCTTCCTTGTTAGCCGGTCACTCAGAATGCGGTTTTGTGTCAAGAAAATTACTTGGTGCTAAAGGAAATTATCTTGGCATGAGATATAAAAATGTTTTATCTCAGGAGATAAGCAACTACATTATGCAAGTCGCTTTAAGTATTAGCCTAGTTAATTTAAAGCAAGCCAATTTTTCTTGCTTACTTGCTAGCACAGATGTTTTAATGACCATGGTTATGTAGAATAATAAAATATTATCAATTTGATGTTAATTTGTAACTACATCAAAGTGAAGTCACCGAAATTTCAAGGGGAATTTTATAAATGACTCCGAAAATTTTCAATGAGAAAGAAGGCCATGTCGGGCTTGAGCTTTATATTCCGGGAGGTCATGACATTTTTTGGACACGATAAGGAAAATGCCTGAATCTTCCCAGGGGCCCGTAAGCTATGCTCCCCATACAAACGTAGTTTACTAATCATTTGGAAACCGCTATTCCAATCAAATTGATATTTAATATCTAATATCAGGTAACAAATATCTGTGTCTGCACGCTTTTGTTTTTGTGAAAAATCCAATCCGAATAAAATGAAAGCAAAAAGAAAATCTTCATACGAATTTAGTTTTCTCTGTGGTTTGACCCAGAACACATTTACCGAAAAAACAAAGACATGCAGACACAGATATGTATAGCCTAATATTAGATACCAAATATCAAGTAAGTTGGAACAGTGGTTTTCAAATTATTAGTCAACTACGTTTGTATGGGAGGCGAAATTGTCTGATGCTTGCGGGCCGACCTTAAAGACCGAACCTCTGATGCTAAATATGTCGGTCTGCCTGCGACAAGTGGTTGCGTTATCTAGATTGGCTAAATAAAATATATGTCCCGCGGATTCCTTCTCAAAATGGGAGTAATTACAAGGTTACAAGTGGTCAAAATAAAGTGTCCTAGGCGTGACTCAGGGGGGGGGGGGGGGGGAAACATTCACAATAGTCTCCACTCCTGAACTCGACGGCTCCATCGACCATCGATCCTGCGGTAGACACGGCCAGCCATAGCCTCCTGTATTGTTTTGTGTTTGTGTGTGAAAAACAATACAGCAGGCTATGGGCCAGCCCTATCCTCCGTGGGGCCAGCCCATTGATACTTCAACTTGCTGATCTTTTGGGGTGTGTTGGTCACTTTAGTTTTTGAATGGACAGCTTTATTCCTGATCTTATCCCTCTAAGTAATTCCTGGTTGTGCGATAGACATAGCAAGCTCATTTTCACTTAGCTGATCTTGTGGGCTATGTCGGTCACTTTAGTTCTCGGGTGGATAGCTTTATTACTGACCTTATTCATCGATGAAATAACTGGTTCTGCAGCAAACATGGCCAGCCAATTGCCACTTTAACGTGCTGATCTTGTGGGTTATGTCGGTCACTTTCGTTCTCGGATATAATATCGGATAATAAAGCTATTTCCTGATGTTATCCCTAAGAAATTTATTTCCTTAGCATGTGCCTAGTCGCCGCAATAATTACTCTAAAATCCGGAGGCTACTGCATGTCTCAGTGCCGCAAGGAAGGCGGCAGTTACGCAACAACGGAAGTGCACTATCACGTCAACCCAACGGCTTTACTCTAGCTACATCCTCTGTCTATTAACCTGTCGCATCAACTATTTATACTGCTAATAAACATACCTCTATGTTGATACTTGATTGCGCAAAAGGAGGCACGAATATGACGAAGCATGCAGTGGTTTAGGGAAAAAAATTCGACATTTCGCTGAGCCCATCACCCTTTCCTCCAATGTACATGTTATATAATAGTAGGCACATGCCTATCCATCTGTAAACTTAATGTAATTGTCTTGTATTTTTTTTCTTCACTGTGTCTAATAAGTTTTATGTTAAAATGTAAAAATGTAACCACCTAGACATTAATATTAATACCGTCCTATGTTACCTGTATGTATGTATAATTAATTGATGTAATAAGAGGAATTTTCGAATTATTTTACGATCACGGTACTTTGAAGTGCAGCCCATGGTAAGATTAAGAACGAACTAATCCAGGACTTGATATGTCTCGCGTCAATCCCTGAATTCGTTCTTATTAAGTTTTGAAACACCCTGTACTTATTAAGTTTTGAAAAATATTGAATTCGATAGGGGACAAAGGCAACTGACTGGCTTACTTGGATTTAATTAGGTTGTATTCTACTTCTTTTAATAATAGATTTCAGTTTATGAAATATGTTTTGAATACTTGCGGTTTCCCGGTGTTCGATGGCGTGCTCGGCCGACATGTTTCGCTTCTAAAGACGCAGGCATCGTCAGGGCCATTCGATGTCAAGCGGAGTTACTAACTACGACTCGTCATACGGTAACAATTGAAAAAAAAAAACAATGCAAGTTATTCAATAGTCCGTAATCCTTGTAAAACTGTAGGTTCCGTTACCCTAATAGGTGTTAGGGTTAAGCCTGCCCGGGTTTGTACCATCGCATTAAATGAGAAGATGGTCGAAACAGCAATGAAAAATTGTCCTTGTTTTCCCTCCAGTTCAATGTGCATAGCTGAACTCATAAATGCATTGGAAAGCTTTTAACAAAATACAAGCCATTTACAAGAAAATTTACTTCCCCCCCCCCCACAGTTTTCAGTTAATTTTTATTCCTATTGGCAATACATTTGTTTGTTTTTTTTCTTAATTTTTGTGATAGTGTTAAGTATCATACTTTATTTTCTGTTTCTATATTATATAAAGTGTTTATATATTTATATTAATGTATATTTATATTTATATGTATATAAGTAGTTGGTATATCGTGTATAATATTTGTTGTAGTAAATTCATTTGTCTCTATAACTGCCACTCGCACTACTGCTAGACTGCTGCCCAAAGGTAGACTGGTAGAGAATGCCCCTGGCATTAAGTTGTACCTTTTGCCCGAATTTTGAGTGCAATAAACATATATAAATAAATAAATAAATAAGAAAACATGTTATGAGGCAAATTGCCAAGTCCAGAGAAACGTACCTTACATTGTGAAGCCGGGTCTTGTCATCTTCACACTGTTACAATACTTAGTTGTCGTATGTGTTGGCGGTAGCGAGGAAAATAGTTGGCGGTAACGGCAAACGGATCCGAACGTAATATTTTTAATTTATTGATATGAGACGTGTAGGTAACGCACTCGGTCGACCTCTCTCTGAGCTTATTTATAGGCTTATTACATAAATCGTAGTCAAGTCTTTACGCTCATAAAGCAAATAAATACTCATGTTTGTACTGGGTGGAGCAAAAAACACGACGGGATTAAAAAAAATATGACTAACACTAACATTTAGTATTCTTATATTTTCAGAATTTATAAATTACATTTTGGAGATTGATCATGGATAATATCAGCGTTATCTAACGTTATTTAACAATGGCGATCCAAGGGCAGACTTTCGGTGAGCGTTTAATCTCGGGATGTTTAACAATTCACTGGTCTACTCATTTCCCAAATTTAACAGGGGTTATTTAAAAAAAATGTTTACATTAAAAAACCCAGGATCATCGAGCAGCTGAAGGTGAACATCCGAGCTTAAGGTGGCCCAACCCGCTCATCTCCCCATACAAAAGGGGAAAGAAGATCACGCCTAAATTTCTTGTCAGAGATCCAAAATTTTGCTCAAAATAGCTTTATTTGATTGAAGTAGATGTCTGATGACCATTGGCATTGTAAAATTGTGTTTGGTTTCCAAGTTATAACGTCCGAAAGTTCGGATTTTTCGAGCGTTTTATACAATAACTTTGGAGGTGGATTACGCCATGATAAAGTAAGAACATCTTAAAAAGATTAGTCATCAGACATAGCTTATTTAATCAAGATTTATAATCTATTTGGTTTTTGTTAGATTTTTGACTACAGCGGTCGTGGTTTACTTTTAGCTATAAGTCGTTTTTAAATTAAAATTTTCGTAAATCTTACCAAATCATACACTATGCACATTGTCTTTTTTGTGGACATGTTGCATCTTCCTCATCACGGAGCCTGTCTTATTCTTTGAAACAGAGAAGGTCCCAGAGCGCAACAGCACGGTTTTGTACCGTGCCCCCGAATGAGTTAGGCCCGCCGGGTTGGGCCACCTTAAATATGGTTGCTAGCTAAGAGGAGCTGAGGAAAGTAATGAGAAGTGCTCTCGAAAAATCCCGTCTTTGTGGTGGCGATCATTTACGTGACGTAATATCGAAAACCTACATCAAAAATATTTGCATGCGTTTTTTTATTATCTGATATATAAGAATGATTAATAAACAAAGTTATAACCCGTTGCAACCCCTTCATGACTTATACCCCACCCAGTACATAGCAGGCGACCCCTAGCGCACTGCAAGAATTAAAAATATCACCTTGCCTAGATGCTTAATCATTTGTATTTTTAATGTCGTCTATGGTATAAATTTGTTTACATATTTTCTTTCAAATGACTATTCTCATAAAATAATCTATTTATAAAATCTGGAAATAAAAACACTTTGCTTAAAACTAATACAATACCAATGATTGCTTCATTATCAAGATTGCCCCCTTTCTAAGATACTTCCTTTCGCAAGTTTTTAGTAAGAAAATATTTCTACCAGATTTAAACAATACAGGTGATTTTTTTAAGTAGGCGTTCAGGGCCAAATCCGAAACTATAAGAAATAGCGAAAAACACTCAAAGGAGTCATGAGGTCGATTTTGACTAACACTAAAACTGCATTATTGGATTTTTGGAAAAATCGTTTTTCTAGCCGGGAATCGAACTCGTTGATTTTAATCAAAATAAAGCAAAATTTTAATCAACACTTTCCTTTAGTTTTCTGTATGACATTACTTCACAGGTGTGTTCCTTATAAACGATACTATTGAATGGTGCAATAATACAGTATGCTTTATTTTTCTCAAAATCAACGAGTTCGATTCCCGGCTATAGTTATAAACGATTTTTCCAAAAATCTAAAAATGCAATTTTAGTTTTTATCAAAATCGGTCTCATGACTCCGTTTACGGTTTTAGTCCTAAATGGCAAAAAATAGAATTAGTTGCTATGCCAGGACCTTTCCAAGCTCAATCACATTCATATATTCGGATATATTTACTAGATCGTGAATCAGAGTTTGCGGTCTGTCTGTTGCTATGATTCTAACAATGATGGGACCGCCCACTCAATAAGGCTAGTGGGCTAATTGCAACACTAACTGGGGTAGCCACGCGATGGTCTGCTTTTGAGGATTAATTTCTTACGATAGTTCCGTTTCTCTTTTACCATTATTCTATTCGTATGGTCTTAAATTCGTTTCCAAATTGTGCACAGTGCCATTTGATTTTAAAATGATAAGCACTTAGTCTGGCACTTGTAAATTTTAAATCATGGATTCAAATATAAATAAGATAGTGGAAATGAGAAAGTCAACATTTTAGAAGTAGGTAATCAATATTTGCTTCTCATAAACAGTAAAACAATCAAATCAAATCGTTTATTCAGCGCAACACACATAAAAACAACAATAAACAAGACATAACAGAAAAAAGATAACTAATAACATAATAAAAAGCATGCATAAAGATGTCTGAAATGGTTCAATGTTTTCATTTAACCTAGTCTAAATTCATATGTGCTGCGCTAAATAAGTATGTACTTAGCTGGGAAGCAGTTCGCGCTGCTAAGCTGGTTTTCAGTACCACCCTTTCAGAATCCCTTCAATCACGGTTAACACTTAAGGTTGTGCGGTGAGCTAGGTATATCGGTAACCTGTGTCGGTAACATTTACGGTTGTGCAGTGAGCTGGGTATATCGGGTTTAGCCGACATATTTCGCACGCAAGGCAACTGTAAGTGTAAGCCGCATTATGTGCAGCAATGGTGTGAACGTAACAATAAAACAATCGTATTTGTGTAAGTGATTTGCTAAAACTCTATTCAGAGTGGGCCGAGTAACTTTAATCTGCCGGCCTAAACCGGTTTTTGTAAGGTTAGTCCGGTGCTAATTTCGTACTAAGTTTTGACAGGTGCTCTCTGAATACGACTGTTAGATTTGATGACTTAATTTATATTTTTTTATTTCCAAACGTCTTATAGCTAAAAGTAAACCACGACTGCTGTAGCAAAAAATCTAACGAAAACGAAATAGATTACCTATAAATCTTGATTAAATAAGCTATGTCTGATGACTAATTTTGTTAAGGTGGCCCAACCCGCTCATCTCCCCATACAAAAGGGGAAAGAAGATCACGCCTATATTTCTTGTCAGAGATCCAAAATTGTGCTCAAAACAGCTTTATTTGATTGAAGTAGATGTCTGATGACCATTGGCATTGTAAAATTGAGTTTGGTTTCCAAGTTATAACGTCCGAAAGTTCGGATTTTTCGCGCGTTTTATACAATAACTTTGGAGGTGAATTACGCAATGATAAAGTAAGAACATCTTAAAAAGATTAGTCATCAGACATAGCTTATTTAATCAAGATTTATAATCTATTTGGTTTTTTTAGATTTTTGACTACAGCGGTCGTGGTTTACTTTTAGCTAAAAGTCGTTTTGAAATTAAAATTTTCGTAAATCTTACCAAATCATACACTATGCACATTGTCTTTTTTGTGGACAGGTTGCATCTTCCTCATCACGGAGCCTGTCTTGTTCTTAGAAACAGAGAAGGTCCCAGAGCGCAACAGCACGGTTTTGTACCGTGCCCGCAAATGAGTTGAGGCCGCCGGGTTGGGCCACCTTAAGATATTCTTACTTTAGTATTGCGTAATGAACCACCAAAGTTATTGCATAAAACACGCGAAAAATTCGAACTTTCGGACCTTATAAGTTAGAAACCAAACACAATTTTACAATGCCAACGGTCACGTCATGCCAATTTGTTATAATTATGTAAACCTTTCATGCCTACTTTAATATATTTATCTCTTTTGTTTTTTTTCTTCATGTTATGCAATATAAATGTGCAATGTAAAAGAACAAAAATTGCTTGGAATGTAAACATTAAATAGCCCACGTATAGTCACACGTAGACAAACCGAAAGGTTTCGCGTGTGCAGCATAATGTAATCATGTATGTATCTAAAATATGAAAATAAACGCCATTTTGTGGAAATGAACTGAACTGAATCAGGCATCTAGTTCGATCAAATAAACCACTTTTGAGCAAAATTTGGGATCTCTGATAAGCAATATGGGCGTGATCTTCTTTCCCCGTTTGTATGGGGAGTTGAGCGGGTTGGGCCACCTTAATAACGGATGTATGCTAAAAGTTGTCGATTGCGTTTACATTTTCAAATATGTTTACTATGTCTTTGGTGCTGAGAAGTGTTTTGAGTTTTGGCGATTTATATAATTCACAAATTTAGGGATTCTGGAGAAGTAAATTAGGGTTTGAAATTGATTGCTACATTTTGTTTTCAACTTATCAGTCAATGTTTCCATCTAGACTTCGATAAATAACTAGCAAGGGTTAACAATCACCCACAACTCCAGTAAAACAGGTATGTAAATATACTTTATTTCAAGAAGCTTTAATCTAAGGTTCATGTACAGGTCAGGCACAGGACATCAAGAAATCGGTAGGTACCATTAGGGAACGACAACGTTGGCTATATATTCGTGTGGCATTAATAGAGGCAGAGTAGTCAATAACAGAGGTAATAAAAGGAGGACCAAAAACGTTGTCTGATTTTTTTATTTTTCAATGGGAAGTCATGAACATGCTGAATTGATGTGAAACGTGTTAATGACCATCACGTCGAGTCCAGCTATCACTGGCAGAATGTGCTGGGAGGGCTGGCGAGGAAGAACATGCAGGATAACGAGAAGAAAGAGTGCGTACTGGTTAAATCCAACAAAAGTAGCAAGATCGCATATTCTCGATCTAAATAGGATACTTGAGGAGGCAATCAACTTTAAAAATTTACATCTCAAGAATTATAGATTATTCCAATATTGTTAATTTTTATATTTTTTTTATGAACAACCGGTATGGGTGGCTGTGCTGAGGGCCAAAGGTGCTCAGAAATGCCAAATACACCTCGCCTCGCGAAACCACGCTCAGCGAGGCACCATACCGGCGGATTTTCGGACTATCGCTGAGCTATCGAGCTTGTTCAAATTAGGCTGGAAGACTCCTAGGTTACAGGTACGAGGAAAAGCACCCGCCGGTAGACAGTTCCATATCATGGCGGTAAAACGCCATACGAACCGTACAAAACCCCATGCAAAATTCATTTGACCTGATTCAATACCATACAACATACAACACCAGACACCACCACATAACACCATACAATAGAACAAGAAAAACCGATTTTTAGCTTTCGCCGTCGAGACACTCGGTTCATGGTCACCAGAAGCGATAACTTTCGCTTCAATATTAGGCGAACTTTTAAATGAATGTTCTGGTGAACCCAGGTCCGGGGCTCATTTTGTCCGGCGAATAAGCCTCGAAATTCAAAACCGCCAGAATTTTAGGTACAGCTGGAGTTTTGGCTCTTTTAGAACAAGTTTTTTAGCTTTAAGTTTAAATTACATATGTATTTTAATGCTCCTACCTATCTAATAAAGAGATTGTCACCAAGAAAGACTAATGCCCACCATGGTTCTCCTCCATTCTTCGTCCATTTGAAAAAGCTAGTCAACCGGTTTGGCGCAATGCCACTTTAGGTAAAAACTCGGATTAGGGGCTCAGATCTGAGTTACGAGAAAATGTTAAATCAACTTTTGATATTGACATTCCGTGCTATCTTAGACGGGGTCAGTGCCACCATATGCAACTTATGCATTGTTCAGACTACTTCTATTGGTTCTGAATAAGGTAGCAAATTTAAAAAAATCACATCACACCTGTGAAGACTCTTTGTACGTCTCTAACCTGTATAAGGAAGTTCTTGGCATGGTATGAAGTTGTTATATGGTGGGCTAATTTTATGATAATTGGATGGATTAAAATAATTTAGTAATAAAACAATGCAATATTATTAATATTGTATTAACCTAAAACTGTAATACAAAAAGAATGGAGCCTACAAAAAAAAACCATTTTGCATTCAGAACTTTCGTTATCTTTTGTCTTTTGGGTCTAAATAATAATTCAAACAGGCACGCAAACATGGTTAACTATTGCAGACTGCCCCAGACCCAGATGATGAATCTCTATGACAACCATGTTTACAATTAGAACGTGTAATAATGACGTCATTTTTGGTTACAAACTAACTGGAGTACAATTAACAATGTTTAAATACATAAATAGTTCATATTGCACTAATGTCCATCACCTGGTCAACTTTTTACAGTTTCTATGACAGATTTAAACTTTAAAAAAATGCACAACAATGGAATCAACCGATTGTATATTTCAGACGAATGTGCAGAGATCTCACGGTGAGTGGATATAAATCCTGATCCGAACCATGGGAAGTTCCCACCAAAATGGTGGAGGTAGGTGAAAGTGTGTTGAAGTCCAAGACTTCATGATAGAGTTCCACTGTCTTGTACAAACGGCATCATCCTAGACGCCACACATTAGACTTTGACCTACATTCCTTAAAAATGCCAACGCCTACTGTAGCGCCGAGGGTGATGCGCTCTGTACTATGTCGCCGTGATTTTGTAAAAGCTGTAATATTCAGATTTCACTAATACAATTTATTTAATTCCATTCTTATCTACAATCTTTTTCTTGCAATATCGCAGATTACTTTTAGTAATATTGGACACACTCTGACCTTGTTATAAACCTAGTTAGATTGTCCTGTCGGCGCCTTATATTGTGTAATAACATCGAAATTGATAATAAAAAACAACCCTATTGAGTAAATAGGGTTCATCAGCAAAAACTGCTGGTCTATCAAAAATAAAGTAATAATAATAATAGATCTTTATAAGTGAATATTCCTATGTTCTTGTCATGGCTGTGTCCCGTGAAATTGTGATATTGTAGAATAATGTCAGTGATATTGTGAGAAATGGAGAAAATTGACAATAGTCTGGGATTTTGTAACATCACTAGTGAAATCATAATATCACAGCTAGAAACCACAGTACTGTGAATAAGTTAGGTAGCTTATCCTATCGCTCACTTGTCCCAGTCTTATATTCATATTACTGGGCTATTCCGTTGTCTCGAAGTTTACATGGTCACTTCTAAGAACAAGTCGCCATTTTATCAAGGTTGTCGTGACGTGTGAGCGCCCAACGAACCAACGAAACTCAATTTGTGTCAATTCAGAAATATCAGATTGAAACAAGCATTCCTGTAATCCCAATTATGAGGCTCAAACCATTGTTCTAATCACTGTTAGCTCGAGGCCTCCGCACCTTCCCCCAGCCGAAGTACACGAACACGGTGGAGTACGAGTAGCAGAAGTCGGGCAGGCCGGCGCGCGGCCTCTTGCCGGGCGGGTCGGCGGCGGCGGCGGCGACGGGGGGAGGCGGCACGTTGTAGCCGAGCTCGCCGTTGCCGTAGCAACCGAGCAGCGTGGTGCGCGGGAAGCACGCGCGGAACCGATCCTGCTCGACGCTGTGCAGGCACTCGCGGCCTACACACGACAGCTTCAGCGCCGCACTGAACTCCAGGTCGGGGATGCTCTGCGAAAACTGAAACACAGTTTCGGAACGTTAAGGTTCATAAGGGCGTGCAATACTTATTTTGGAATTTTAAAAAGAAGAAAGATGCAAGTATGGTCTAGCTATATTTAAAACCTTTAAATATCTGACGCTGATATCCTGTTTTCAAACCTTTTTTTAAAGTTTATGATTATTCATCTTATTTGAGAACACAAAACACCAGAGAATCGCAGTTTTATCTTTAATTTATAGCCAAACCATCAATTTACATATTAAGTTTTTGAATATAAAAATTCGTTGAGCTTATTTTAAAATAAAATTTAATGTTGTTTTACTTATGTCCTTATCAAACTGAATGCAATCGGCTCTTATCACGCCCTTAAGGACATGTAAATTCTAAAACTGGAGGAGGCCCAAGCCTTTAATAAAGAAACATTGAGTGGCTCGTGGCTTGGAGGGTTGATTCTCGTGCCAGAGGTGTCATGGGTTGAATACCCGGACTATTCAAGCACCACACATTTCTGAATTGGATAAATGCATTTCATCAGGAATGCGAGCTATTCCATGGTCCCCTTTATAAAAGCCAGTCCAATGTAGCAGTGCTCACGAGGGAAAAGTCCAGGGATTGCACCTATTTCTTACGAGAATGCGGTGTATGGGATTAAAATCAGATATAATTATGCACTTATCAAACCCCAAACGAGAAAGACAAAAAGGCGGTAACTACATATGAGGCCCATATGTAGTTACCGCGTTCGATTATTTTATATTTTTAATGTGAATTTAAAACTGTATGCTTTTATTTGACATGCTATGTCATATTGCACGCCTACCCAGGCAGTTTGAGCTTGACTAACGTACCTCTTAAGAGTGAGCCAATACATATACCTAAGCAAAAAACGGCAATAAAGATTTGATTTTGATTTTGAAAAATAAGGAGGGCAGAATAAACTGTATCACTATTTTACTGCTTTCTAGGTTTATAATTTTAGTTTTTACATTTGTTATGTTTCCCATGTTACTGTATGTTTGTGTAAATCTGTACATGGGCATAATTTTATTTAGAATAGCAAAAAAAAACATTCCTTTTTAATTGTGCTGGATGAAAGAACTGACATACGCAACTAATTTCCCGGTTTGTCGAACTACAACTTATTGAAAAAAAGAAGAAAATGAAATGAAACAGTCTGCATTATACCGTTTCAATTGACTTATTGATGGCGGCCTTCTTAAAGACGGTCCGGTCGATGACGTGCGAGTACATGTGAAACTCGCAGCGAGGGCCCGGCGCGGGCTCGGGCTGCCGGGGCGCCGTCACCACGGCCAGCGTCACCGGCGCGTCCTCATCACCGAGGGTGCCCTTCGACGCCAGCTCCACCACGCAGCCGCCCATCGCGAAGGGCACATCCGGCTGCCTGCAAGACACCACGGCAATGACACTTCCGAAACCCAGTATTTATGCATTCTTATGATTATGACCAGGGGTGTCCTGAGCGTCTTTTCTCAAGCTAACCTAAAGGCCGATTTACATGGAGTCAGTTACTGACGTCAGGCCACCACCAAGTAAGTGTCCGCAAAATAATAAAGTCAGAAGTATTCCGGGAGGTCACGATAAGGTAAATGGCTGAATCTGGGTTCACATGTTAGAGACCAACCATCTCATGCTAAATATGTCGGTCCGTCTGCGCTAAGTGGTTGCGTTAGCTAGATTGGCTAAACAAAAAAGATGTTGGTATGCACCTACTGATTGTCTGGAAATATTGACATCTTTTAACTATACAACAAAAACTAGTCGGTTTTTTAATTGAGTATACACAATGAAAACACTTGAATATACCTAAAGTTATATCTGTATTCTAAATTGCCCATAACTACGAAATGCAATCAAAGATTTGTTCAGTTTTGGTATTACCATATTACTAAGCAAGTATTACTTTCATGCTTCGTTATTTGCAGCCATTTACCAATCACATTTGTTTTTGTCACGATAACTATTTTTTCAGGCGCATTATCTAGGCAACGCAACCACTTGGCGCAGGCAGACCGACACATTTAGCATCAAAGGTATGGTCTTTAAGCTGTGAACCCAGTTTCAGCCATTTTCGTTATGGTTACCGTTTTTGTCACAACCTCCTAGTCTATAGTTGGTCAGTACCTGAAGCTCCGTTTTAGGGTGACGCCACACCGTATTTCTCAAAGTTAATCTCTTCAATCAGGGTCTTCAATTCTTAATTGTTCTGACAACATCGCCCTTTCTACTAGACCCAACACTAAAAAAGGGATTTTTAACACTTTGGGATTTTAATAAAAACATTTTCTAACAAATTACAACAAATTAAAAATGCAATCCACTTACTTGCTTTTGAAATAGTTTAAGAAATCCAAATTTTCATCGTCCAAGAGCATGTGCCGATCCTCAACGAATACAATCAGTCCTTTGATGATTTCAGTAGCACATATCTCGTCTACCTTATCGTAAATATCCTGCCGCACGGTCTGCCGAGTCACATACTGCAGCGTGTGGCACATAACATTAGGGATCTTTGGTATGTAGAGGCCGGCCAAGAAGGGCACCGAGAGCCTTTTATTTCTGAGCGTAAAATGTGCGGTCTCTGCGTTGGGAGGGGGCATGTAGATAAGCCGAGAACCGACGACATCAACTAAGTCGGCATCCTTTGACATCAGCGCAGATTCAACAGCTTTTAACACTGGAAAACGCATACACAAAAGTTGATTAGTTTTATGCTAATCTTTAGCATAAAACAAAGAGATTTTATCCTTCTGATTGGCCTTGTCAATTGATGCCATAAAATTAGAGGAATTCTGCATTAATGTCGGGTGTGATTCCCAGCTGAAGCTTTAGACTTTTTTACATATTTTTTTTAACTGGACATGCATTGATAATTACACACCCACTACATATTAAACCAACAGAATGAAGTAGGTGCCATGCCAGGGCCTTCCCTTTGAGTTGGGCTACAATGAACTGGATGGAAAACAGCACAGGAAGCATCACACATTCTAGACTGAAGCGGCATAGTGACCACAGCAAATGAACTCCTAAGAATCCCTCCGGCTAACATAACCACAACGCAAAACTCATCTGAATGGCTGATTGTGTTTACACAGATCGCCAAGTTACAGATAAAACAATAAAAAAAAATTCAATGCCCCTTTAATCATCTGATTGATGGTACCAAAACCGGTGGGCTTAACCCTGCTACCCTATGGGACCAAGTTTTATGTCGATTCCGAACCATGGAACCGCTCACATTTGTGATGAAATGGCAACTCAGAAGTAGAAAGATCGTAGTGCATGAACAGGACAGGGTTCTAACTCTTGACCGCTGGCATGAGAGTCTAGGTTCCTGAGCTAAAAGCGCCTAAAGCATGTGAAGACCAGATATAACATTTATTACTGATTGCTACTGAAGTGTTTTATTTCAAGTTGAACAATTTTAGTTATTATTTTGCATCCAGATTAAATCAGGAAAACTTCTTAGCACGGACCCATACATTTTCTTCAGGAATGTAGTGCGATGAAGTGAAATCACAACCTTTAATGAGACGATCCAACCATGTCAGAGCAGATCCAAATATAATATTTCGGAAGTTTTTTTAAAGGAATTCAACTAACTGCCATGTGTTTTGTCGCATGGCGGCGTGCAGGGTGCGGGCTCAAATTCTTGGCAGCAGAACTGTCGTTCCAAGCCCAGAGTGTTGTAGAAGGCGATAGCCAAAAGTGGTCGTGCCAGCAGGGGCCGCTCACTTAGAGTAGTTACAACATTTGCCGTTGCACGTGCGTCAACCTCAAAAGGAAAGAAGAATACAGTAGGTAGTACCTAAGTAAGGTGAAAGTAGTATAGATTATCTATACTTAAGATTGAATGTATATTTTTTTATTGAATTTTTTTGACATGACCTTCGTCTTGGGTCATTCCTTATCCTCCTCCAAATATAAATGCGTAATCTCGATTTTTTAATTAGAAAGTTATCACAACCTGAATAACCTTAAACCATATTGCATAGCCTTTTTAATTAATTAAAAGGTTGTCTCATTGCATAATAAATGATGAATTAAAAAAATAAATATAAAAAATTTTACAATAAAAATCAGGTTAATAATTATTAATTATATGCTTATTTAATTATTATTATTTAATAATTTTACCTATTTGTTGGTATAGCGGCAAAATAAATTCAAACTCTGTGAAAATTTCAGCTGCCTACCTATTACGGTTCATGAGACACAGCCCTGCGACAGACGGACGGACGGACGGACAGCGGAGGCCGAGCGGAGGATTAGGAACCCTAAAAAGATCACAATCAACAATTCACAATGAAATTAAACAATGTCTTACCACAAAATCGTAGCTTTGCAGGTTTTCTCGCTGCAAAGATTTGACCGTGTCCCTCCACAGGCGGCACACCTGCGCACAACTTGCTTGCTCTCGCCAACCCAGATGGCTCAATATTCTCCTTACAATTATATAATTAGAAGTTAGGTGAACAATTAGAGGGTGTACCTCTAACGGCTGCGGGTCACACAGACTGTCATCAGTTTGATCCTCAGTGAGAAGGGGCTCATTCGTACCGAGATTTGAGTTGACAGCTGCCATTATTACGTCTTAAATCTATATTTCAGTGACAATGGTGTCGTCAAAGTGTCGGTTAATAGGGTCTCCCTTCAGCAGAGCTAGGATAAAGCAGTAGAGGTAGATGAAGAAGATGAGTAGGTAGTAGCCGACATAAATTAAGCAGTCGCGCAGGTGCCGACGCAGTTGTCCACGGTTGTGAATTTCGGCCGGGTCGTACTTCCCGAGGTTCCCGCCGGGGACGGTAGCCGCTTCGTACGTGAGCCACGCTAGCATGGGCACGTTGAGCACGAACAGAATTACTTGCCCGTGGAGGAGCAATAGCAGCGTGACGAAGCCCTGAGCGATCAATTTTGGCTGGAGCCAGTAGTTAAGCTTATCGCAACACTCCTGCGCGTTGAGATAGTCACACTCGAGGTCAGAGAGCGTGATGATGTAGTAGACAAGCAGGAAGAGCACAGCTGCGGTATCCAGCAGCGCCAACGAGAACACGAGGGTCTCGCCGAAGATCATCCCGGGTGAAGCGGCAGCGCAGCGGCGATGGGATGGCCCTACCTATCGACGAATATCGTTAGTTTCACGACCTCACATATCAACTATAAAAAAACAATCTGAAAAATCGCATTGAAGCAATATTGTTAGTTCATCACAGAGCGACTTCTCCAAACTGTAACCAAAGAATAACTAGTAAATGGCTCGAATCGAACGTCAAAATGCTTTTTTTGTTTCAATTTCCACAAGGAAAGTCAAGAGCTATCGATACACAGTCAAATATAAGGCCCGGACCACATCGGAATAAAACCGGACGGACGGAATTAATTTTATGAATTTTAATTTCAAATAAGTGTATGGGTCCGAGCACATGCACTCGCTGATTCCGGAGTTCCCAACATAGGCAGAAAAACCGGAAGTTGTATTCCGATCATGCGGTCCAGGCCTGATAAATCACACAATACCACACACCTACCGTTATAATATTAGTCTAATACACCACATTCCCGAAGGAATTAAGTGCCTTCCCTTTGAACTGAAAACTGTTGAACTGGATGGACGGAAAACAGGGCCATTTTTTTTTGGCGCTTTGACCATCTTATCATCCAATCATTGTATTACCAACCCGGGCGGACTAAAACCCTACCACCTAGTAGGGGAAGGGGACCTACAGTTTTACATGGATTCCGAACTATGGAGCAGTTCATATTCGTGACGAAATGCACTCTAACTCAGAAAGCGAAAGAAATTGGTGCATGAATGGAGCGAGGATTTGAACCCAGCCCTCTGGTATGCCAGGCAAGTCCCTGCGCCACTAGGCTACGAGCCGCTCACACAATTTACATCCGAGCACCGAAGCCGGTTTCAGCGAGTTTTATTAATCTTGTCTCACTAAATACAGAGATTTCGTCGGGTTTTTTTTTGAGGAGCCAAAATGAATTAATTTTAGTTCAATTACAATTCCTGGGATAATTTGTATTGTATTGTATTGTAATGTATGGACGATTCGATGATTTGACAGCGTATTGTATGAAGCTAGCTGTAAAGAGCATTGTAAAATAGTAGGTATTGAGTGACGTATTGATGTTGTTCACGGTGCACCATTTTCCAAGTTGTCAGTGCAAATCGGCAGTTTCTGGTTCTTTGACAGGATTGAATGCTTAAGGTGGGCCCATAAGCATCAGAAATTACGCTCCCCATACAAACGTAGTTCACACAGAAAACCACAGTTCCAATTTGCTTGATAATTAGGATTTAATATGTTGTTATAATACCTGTTATTTGACTTGCTTTAGATTTTTCAGCAAAATAAAAAAGTACAAAAAAGCACAGTGACTTATTGTTAAATATTAGATACAAAATATCAAGCATATTGGAAAAGTGTTTTTCGAATTATTAATAAACTACGTTTGTATGGGGAAAATAGGTTACGGGCCATTCTTAATGTAACCTTTAGGACATCAGTTGATGTTTTATTGAAAATGGCAGATTTTCATTCCACGGATTGCAGGATCAGTAACATGAATACACATACATATTAAACCTTTGAACAGATATGGATATGGCAGACCTTGTTAATTTTTGGCTGTACAAACACTACAGAACTCAGGATAGATTTTAGACAGCTGACTAAACTTTTTGTTCGTTCAGTATTTTCAACATTTATAATTTTCACACTTTTCCACGTCTGCCAATTCATCAGTAGTCAATAAGTTGGTCACACTGGTATGTAAAAGCTTGTTCACATTTGCTGGTTTTGTTGACTATTTTTAATAATGCGGTGTATAATAACCATGTGATTTGATATTCATTTTCAATATTAACGAGGAATGTCAAATCACACGAGTATTTTAATAAATTGTTGAAAACGATCAAAGAAACGAGGACGCTTATTCAGCTAGCTCATCTCAGGCCATGCTGTCCATTGCCGACGCCGCATAACTCCAATGCTGTTCGGCTTGGACTAAATTCGCAAACGCGCATCCCCCATTCACTGGGACAACGCGGGTGTGAGGACAAGACCGTTTGTCTATTGTCTTCTATTGGATCATTATCTTTCTATGAAACTATTGTAAGAAATGAATAAGGGCCGATTTTTCAATCCTCAGATAGTACTTATCGGACTGATAGTACAAATTAACGCTTGTCAAAAGACGGTTAGTCATTGCCGGAGAATTATATCTTCTATCACAATAATAGGACTATAATTTTACTAATAAAAATATGGACTTACTTTATCTGACGGATAATCAGAAGCATAAATAAATCCGTGGAACAGTTATCTGGCTGTTTATCTGACTATTGAAAAATCAGCCCTTAGTCTCATAACTTTTCAAAATAAGCCACTGGACCAACAGTTTATGTTCTAAAAGTATAGATTTAAAGCAGTAAAGTCAATAAAAAAAATTAGGAGGTTATCGTAAAAGGTTAGGGCAGTTGAAGTTGGGGGGGCTCTCATGGCCCACAAAGAGAATCCAGTTTTTTGTATGAAAATTTAAGAATAAAATAAATATTCAAACAACATACACATAATATATTGTCAAAAATGTAATGTCAACATATTTTATATTTACAAGGCTTTATAAATACAGGGCAAGTTATGATAATGGATAAATATGATTGGCTAGACTTTTTACGCAGTTTTCTCATTGACACTACATATCCCAAAATATAAGGCACCTTTAGGCAACGACCTTGAAGTCACAAAATCTACTCCACTCTTTGTGTAACTACATTGGTTATTCCGCACATTGCAGATTCACATATTTAGATCCCAGCTATGCAGGGAAAAAAAGTTTAAGCAAAAAGCCATTGTTAACACTGTCTCAGAATATGTCTACTATTTGGAATATACTGTTTGCATCAATTTCTTTGAACCAAGAAGTATTGTGTTCATTATTCTTTTAAACAATGTTATTGTTACAATATTTTTGAGCAAGCTTTTTCATCTACATAATCACGCTGAATTGTAACAAAAAATACCGTGGTAAAAAATCTAGCCATTCAAGTTGTACTGCGTACACATTTTTTGTGGTGTATTTAAAAAACTAAACTCTCCTAAAGTAATTACAACAAATAACAAGTTACTCTAATCTCACTTAAAAGCTTGTTAAGTAAATTCTGCAGTTATACATATTTCATATCTTTAACTAGGCCTTCACATTAGTATTAATTAAAATGACATACTTAAAAAGAATACTTGTAGATTAAAAACGGAAGACCTTATTGGGTTATTCCAAAGTAAATTTGGAGGCTATTACGAAGGAATTTTAACTAATATTTGCATTACAGCAAGTGAGCGACATATGTTTTAATCTAGATAAAAAATTAAACCACGAATAGTTTTCATTTCAATTAATGGAATAGTATGTACTAAATTTACTAGTTATGAAGAGCAAAGCACAAATGTATTTAGTCAGTAGATGTTCCAGACAGAAAATGCGTAAGCATTTACTAACATAACATTGTCTCAGCTAACATGGTTCTTGCATTGCTGGAAAATTGCACAAGAATTTGCCACATAAAGGGGTAGCTAATCATTTTGAAACAAGCTGAGTAATGCATTTCAATAAATTTTATTTGCGTTAACCAACATTTCAGTGGCACTGATATTTGACATAATTTACAGAAATACACCGCACTTTGCTTCCAAAATTATGATTAGATTACATGACAAGGTCTTGCATCGAGTATTGTTCGCATGCGTGACGGATTAGCTAAGTTCCTGCTTGGCCCCTTGAACTCGATAGAGCATCATGCCATGCGTTTCGTTAAAGACCCCAAGGAATAACATAATTTGGAAACCCTCCAACTCTGAAGGAATACATTTAGGGTCTCTGTGTATGCATTGTACCTAGGAGAATGCCCTTCAGAGCTGCATACTATCCCTTTGCCTCCATTCTACCAGCGATAACTGCGAAAAATGGAGGGAATGCATCCATACGCTGTCCACATTCGTCCCAAACGCCCAACTACTCCCTGTAGTACATTCGTCTATGGATAGAATCGGTTAACTGTAGAACGCACACTTCCTGCTGAGGTGTTTCCTCCAAATGACAACCTGGGGTCCTTCACACGTAATGTGATAAAGCACCTAACCCACGCTAGCCTGCCCCCAAGAGTTTGAAATAATCATCTTTGGGCGCTTTTCAATTGGCGTATGCAATGTCCCAATTCACATAAAAACATTGTCACATGACCTTGCCCAACTGCATAAAATGAATCCCAATAAGTGCAGTTAAATAATTAACTACCTAATCAAGTAGGTAGGTTTTAATGTATGTTAAATTGCTTTGGGTAACTGATGAGGAATCTATGTAGCAAAAGGGCCAGGAATGAATGAGCATGACAGGATAAGAGGCTTCACTGAGTGCAATGCTGGCAGTCCTTAAGTGAGGTCAACTCATGACATACTTCATTCAATGGGGCTTGCTCCGTTCCTTCCGTTTTATCCGATCCATTATTAATATATAATCTCAAAATATGGCAAAATAATTTCTAAGCTTTCTCTAACTCCATCTTATGGAAATATACTTACTATAAAATGTCATACATTCTGCTAGCTAATAGTAGTAATAAATAACGAAAAATACTTAACTCTACGCTAGATTCAGACAGCATTTCCCGAGGTCGGGTTTGCTCCCTGTGGGCGCGCGCGTCCCGGCCGCTCACGTCGTTTCTTTCATAAACCTTTTTTTATCTTATAATAAATGCAAAATCGTAACGTCGTTGCGACTCGCTGACTTTCAATATTCTACTATAGACGAGCATTATACAGACCGACCGGGCTGTCGCAACGAGTTGCTCGAGCTGCGGTGAGGAGAAAACTATGAAATGAGAACGAAATATTGATATGTTAAGGTGCGTATCCATTAGAGGCAACCTCGGGTCGAACGGCTGCTTCGAGATGCGGCAGCGCAAGTAAAGACTGTGCCGCGAGTGGAGGTTTGCGGCGACTTGAACCAAGCGAAGCAGCCGGGCCGCGAGCCATTCGGAGTGGGTAAGTGTCCATGCTTAAAGGCGCCTCATTGCGAGTTTATGTATACGCTCAATACACGGCAAAATTGAGAAAAGAAATGCATTGAGTAAATTAAGTTATACGATGGTGCCAACAACTTGTGGGTCCCAAATTCACCAAATCGTTATAATAAAGTATATAAAGAATTTAAAGTGGTTTTCAGATAAAAGGTTGATGATCTTAAAGTTGCAGCGACTTTACGAGCATCGGCCTTTCTAAGAAGAAACTATTGAGCAAAAGTTGGATCGGGTTGAGGCCGGCTACCTTGTTGCTCTGTTTTATTGCTCAAATGGAGACACATGTACTTTCCTAAGCCCGCGGCACGCTCAGGATGAGGCAGCTCGTCTCGAGACTGCTCAAGTGGATACGCAGCTTAAGAGCTAAATTGTTTCTGCAAGCAAAGACTAATGCAACTGCCACGGATGAGCACAACCGCCGCGCCGCCCACTGTGCACAAACCAACCGCACCTCCTACGGCCATCCATATCATTACCTATTACAACAAAATAACTCATCAATAATTTACTTTAACAATTAAACTTAATCGTTATTCATGCACCTAACAGTAATTAATAAAATTAAAATTGGAATGATGTCTAAATAGAGAATGTAACATATCAATCGTGCTGGTACCAATATTTGTTTTTTTTTTTTATTATCGGTCCTCTTAAATGTGGTCACGTACGTGTATGGTGTGCGGTGGTGAGGTGTGGAGAGGGCGGGGCGGTCGCGTTTCTATAGAGACTGGAATGTCACATGTGTGATTAAGGAAATTTAAAGTTCCGTACGAAACTGAGAATCGCTCGCCACAACGAAATCAAACTCAGCTTTGTACTGCAATTACGATAAACGATGAAAACATTAACACATTTTTTTTTCTAACGATAAGCGTTCCCTAGTTTTGGTCGTCGGGCGGAATGCAGAAAATCCACAACTAAGTTGAGTTTTACATTATTTTGTCCCCTACAATACACGTAACAAATATGAAAATACAAATAAATCGCAACGTTTGCTTCTCTAGCACGATTAGAGTGTAGCGGTCCACAAATTTCTTTAAATTTGAAAAAAAATATCTACTCAAAATGCCTCGATGTTGTTCGTAAACTACCAAAAAATTAAAATACCTTATTTTAGATAGTTTGATTAATAACAATTTTAAGTACATCTTCAGTAAAAATACTAATCACGAGTTACCGTTACAAAACCGTTCCACGTTCACTCACTGTGTCCGCGTCCCACTCACCGCGGTCTCACTGGGGAGGTCTGGACCAACCGCTAATTTGGAATTTTCTTACAAGTATCGGAGGCGAACGGCGCTAGAGCACCGGTCGCCGTCAGGTGCCGTCGTAGTCGATCCGGTCCCACGAGTAGAGGAGGTGCGCGGGGCGAGGCGGGGGGCGCGCGGGGACGCCACCCAGCAGCGGGTCGCACTGCGGCCGGTGTCCCCGCCCGAACACGTTCGGGATTGAGTCCAGCTCCATTAAGTCGGCGGGCTCGCTCGGCGCGACGCTCATGCTCGCGTCGCAGTCGAACTCGACGCCGAACTCCCTGAAGTCGAGCGCGTCGTCGAAGGCGCTCGGGAACGACAGCTCCGGCATGTGCGCGAACGCGTCCGCCACGTCGAACGAGTCGCGCGCGCACTCGCTCATGTCCATCGGCTCGTCGCGCGGCGGCTCGCGCTCGCCGCGCAGGAAGCTGCCGAGCAGGTCGTGCGTGTCGCCGCGCCGCCCGCTGAAGTCCGTCGCGAACCCGTCGTCCGAGAGCGGGTCCATCGCGAGCTCGTCCGGCCCCGCCGATGGCTCGTCGCCGCCGACACCGTGCATGTCCGCGTGCCGCAGGATCTCGTTCTGGATGTCGGTGAGCTGCTGCCGGAGCTCGCTCGAGTCGCGGTCGCCCAGTATGTCGTCCCGGAGCACGTCGCCCGGCGAGAACGGCTCCGATACGAGGAAGTCCGCGTCGAGCTCCCGCTCGGCACTTACGGCGGAGCGCGGGAGCTCGCCGTTCTCGACCAAGATCTCGAGGACGTCGTCCATGTCGTCGGCGAGACGGTGGGGGCTCTCGGGCGGTGGCGGCGGGAGGGGGGGCGGTGGCGGGGGGGCCTGCACTGGAGTCTCGATCGTCGCCCGAAGCTGCTGCGGCTCATAATGCGACGGCAGAATGGCGATCGGAACCACTTTCATTCCGTTCAGAATGTAAGTTTGGGGTTGTTCGACGTCGCAGTCGGCCGACTCGCTCCGCTGCGGGGGCACGGCGATGAGACGCACGAGACGGTCCGGTGAGGACTCCGGCGCGGCGAGGATGTACCGCGGCGGGGGTGGAGGTGGCGGCGGTGGTGGCGGCGGAGGCGGCGGGGGGGCGGTCTGCTGCAGCGCCTCGAGCTGCGCGCGCAGCCGCGACACGTATATCTTGGCCTGCAGCAGCCGCTTGCCCTGCTGGTGGTCGCCGGCGGCGGCGACGCTGGCCGCCTCGCGGAGCACCGCCTCGAGCTCGCGTTGCAGCTCTTCGATCTGTCGCGGCTGCGCGTGCGCCGGCGGCGGCTCGTCGGTGGCGGCAGCGGCGGCGATGGGGGCGAGCGGCGCGCGCTCGCGCTCGGCCGAGCCGGCGCGCGGGTCCGGCGAGGCGGCCGGAGAGGCGGGCGAGCGCGGCTCATCCGAGAGGAACGGCCGCAGGCGGTCGATGAGCTGCGGCTTGGGCCCTGAGACGCGCAGGTTGTGCCGCTTGCACTCGGCGCGCAGCTCAGACACCTTCATCTCCTGGATGCGCGGCGCGGCGAGCGGCTGGGCGGGGAGGGGGTGGGGTGGCGGCGGCGGGACGGGCGCGTCCGACGCGTCCGAGGCGGCGGGCGAGGCGAGCGGCGAGTGCGCCGGCGCCGCCGACAGCATTAGCTGCAGGAACAGCTGCTGCTGCTGCAGGAGCAGGTCGTAGGAGGTCTCCGCGGCGGTGGGCGGCGGGGAGGGCCTGTGAGCGCTCGGCGGGCCCTTGTACTCGTGGAACTTGATCTGGCGCGCCTTGGGCAGCTGCTTGAGCTTGGACTTGGACTTGCGGTTCTTGTCCTTGCCGGGCGCCGGGTGGAGGTGGGGCAGCGGCGGCGAGGCGACACTCGCGGGCGAGAGCGTGGAGGGGGGCGAGGGCGAGGGCGAGTGCTCGTCGGGCGGCACGCAGTAGGCGGAGGGGTGCGTCGGGCGGAGGGTGGCGCCCTCGCTGGTCGCGCGGAAGGTGACCAGCTCCCGCTTGACGGCGTCCTCGATGGGCTCCTCTGTGTGGAGGATGTTCTTCTTGATGAGCTCGAGCGGGCCGGGCCGGTGCGAGAGCTGGTCGTTGAGTGCGTCCGCGAGGCGAGCCTTCTTGAGCATGCGCTGCTTCTCGGCCAGGCTCGGGTCCACGTGACCCTCCTGCAACCAAATGTCACAATCACGTTAATTTCGGTCATCATTATTTTTAGCCCTGGACCACATGATCGGAATAAAATCGGACGGACGGAATTTATTTTATGAATCGCCGATGGAAGTGCATGGGTCCGGTCACATGCATGCACTGATTCCGGAGTTCCCAACATAGGCAGAAATTCCTTCCATCCGGTTTTATTCCGATCATGCCGTCCAGACCTTAGAGTTCCATAACAAATGGGTGCTAATGGGACCTTATGAAATGGTCCGTCCGACCGTCTGTCAGCGGGCTGTATCTGATTTATTTATTATATTTAATGAACCTTAATAGGTACACATCTTAAATTTCACAGTGTGTGTGTGTTTCTATTGCCGCCCTAACAACAAATAGTAAAAATAAAAGAAAAAAACCAGATTTTTTGTGCTTCATTTTGTACGATGGTACGGAACCCTTAGGTTGCGAGTCTCACTTGCACTTGGCCAGTTTAAATTTTATGTGACACGAAAACAGGGACAATTTTTCATTGCCGACTCAACCATAGTTTCATCTATTGCTTTGGTACCAACACGGACGGGCTTCACCCCACCACCGAGTAGAGGAAGGGGACCTACACTTTTACATGGGTTCCGAACCGTGGAACAGCTAGCATTCGTAACGAAATGCACTTATCCAACTCAGAAAGAGAAAGAAAGTTGTGCAGGACCGGGGCGAGGATCCAGACCTCTCATATGAAAGGCAAGTCCTCTAGCCCCTAGACTACGAGCTTTACGAATACCGCAATTTCATTTAATTTATATAAACATTTTTGGTAGTGAAACTACATTAAGTTACGTCAAAAACTGATAGATCTTATTTCGATAGATTCTTTATGATAGATCTTTACCGGTTCTATCAACCAGTAAAGTATTATCTGCAAAGAAACTTTACTGGTTTTCCGTCCACAGTAATGAAATACATACTTAGATCTAAATGCTACTACCAAACAATTCTTGGTCGAACAGATTGAGGCAAAGAACAAGAACAAAAGAAACAGCAAACGTCAGTGCATATGGATTAGAAATATTGTACAATAAGGTGGCCCAACCCGGCGGGACTAACTCATTCACGGGCACGGTACAAAACCTAGCTATCGCACTCTGGAACCTTCTCTGTTTCAAAGAAAAAGACAGGCTCCGTGATGAGTAAGATGCAACATATCCACAAAGCAAAAATTTGCATAGTATTTGATTTGGTAAGATTTACGAAAATTTTAATTACAAAACAACTTATAGCTAAAAGTAAACTACGACCGCTGTAATAAAAAACCGGCCAAGTGCGAGTCGGAGTCGCACACGAAGGGTTCCGTGCCATCGTGCAAGATTTAACACAAAAAAATCCAAAACAATTTTTTTGTATGGGGCCCCCCCTTTATTTATTATAATTTTTTTATTTCACCTATTTGTTGTTATAGCGGCAAAATAAATACACACTCCGTGAAAATTTCAGCTGCCCACTTATTACGGTTCACGAGATACAGCCCTGTGACAGAAGGACGGACGGGCGGACAGCGGAGGCTTAGTAATAGGGTTCCGTTTTCACCCTTTGGGTACGGAACCCTAAAAAATTTAACAAATACCAAATTGATTATAAATCTTCATGAAACAAGCTATGTCTGATAACTAATCTTTTTAAGATGTTTTTATTTTACGTTGAGTAATCCACCTCCAAAGTTATAGGATAAAACGCGCGAAAAATTCGAACTTTCGGACGTTATAACTTAGAAACCTAACAAAGTCTTACAATGCCAACAGTCATCAGACATATAGTTCGATCAAATAATCCTATTTTGAGTATAATTTTAGATCGTTGACAAGAAATATACGCATGATTTTCTTTCCACGTTTGTATGGGGGAGTTGAGCGCGGAAGGCCCACATTAAACATGATATTTTCCTGCACAATACAGTGGCGGTGCATCTACCTGCAGCTCGAGGATGTGCCGCCGCTCCAGCTCCTGGCGGTCCGGCCGCCGCTGGATCTTGGCCTTCAGCAGGTCTCCCGTCTTGGCTCTCTCCAGGTGTAGCCGCTGCTCGTGGTACGCGGGCGGCGTCTTCAGAGCTGCAATCAAGCTATCCTCATCACACAGGGAACTCGGTCTAAATAGAGGAAAAACTTAGTAACAGTCTTTAAAAAGTCATAATACAAGTATTCATTAAAACGGCGTACATGTGCCATTTAGAGTTCTAAAGTAGATAAGCTCTATGAGTAAAGGTGAGCGCAGACGATTGGTACCACTACGACGGTACGACTGGTACGGTACGAATTCGACTTTAGTATAGATAAAATTATGACGGAATTAAATGGAAAATTAATACAATTTTTATTTTCTTAGGGGGAGCATTCAATTAAACGAAAACACGTGATAAAAGCTTGCCTAGAGATTTAACATATAATATTGTTTACATAAGTTTCTGTTTCATTTCACCCAATAAATAAATTAAATAATTAAAATGTTGGGATATGTATAAAAAAAAACCTGCTAAGTGCGAGTCGGACTCGCACACGAAGGGTTCTGTACCATCGTACAAGGTTTAACACAAAAAAAATATGTTTTTTGTATCCCTTTAATTTTGATTATTTTTTAAAATTCGTTGTTATAGCGGCAAAATAAATACACAATCTGTAAAAATTTCAGCTGCCTACCTATTACGGTTCATGAGATATAACCCTGTGACAGACGGACGGACGGACGGACAGCGGAGGCTTAGCAATAGGGTTCTGTTTTCACCCTTTGGGTAGGGAACTCTAAAAAACAATGTATAAAAATGTTCTGCACATATAAGTGAGCTTTCAAACAAGAGATGGAAACTCGCTGCGGGCTTATTATTAGCTACAGAGAAGCTTAGGAGCATTATCCACCTACGTGACGTGGAAATATTGTGTTTACTAGCTCGCATCGGCGGCGCGCGGCGGCGGCGTCCGCGGAAACTAGGACAAGAGAACGCGGCGGCTCATCGCAGCCTCCGTCGAATTAATTAGTACGCACGGAGATCGCGCGGGCGGAGGCGAAAAGATCACAGCGCACGTGTCGGCCGCTGACGTCTCGGCTCACGTGCTACGGAACGGTTTTGACACATATTCCTCATTCGCTGCCTACGTGCGCCGCGACGCGCCGCGGGACGGGTGTTTTATAGAGAGAGAAAAAAAAAGCTTCGCTTCGACATTGGTCCCGCAGTTGGCGGACGTCGCGGCTCGTAAACCAGATTCCTGCGCCCACGCGACCCGCCGCCGCAGCCGCCGCCGCGCCGCGCGCGCGCACATAGTCCTAATGTCTCCCTACCCACCGCGCGTACCCAGGAGCCGAATCGAATGTGCGATCTATTCGGACGCCTCGCCTACCGATAGCGATTGAGGTTTTAATCCGAATAAACTGGTGTAAACTAGAATCGACGAGAACTAACCCAACCAAGCCAAATCAGAGCTGCTAGTCCGAGTTGTCACCTAAAGTGGCTTTTACGGAACTTCGAAGTTCCGTAAAAACGTCAAACTCCATACAAATGTTTACTAGATATTCTGTGGTTTTACTTCTTCAAGCTGTCAAAGTCAAACTCGGACTTCCGATTCGTATGAAAACGCGGAGTCGGCGTAAACGGCAATGTCGAAGTATTTACGGGGACGTTGAGTAAGCTTAAGCTTTCGCGTTTTTTTCACACATTATTAATGTTCTTAAGCGGGGCTTACGCGAACGGTTTTAAGAAAGGTATTTAAAAGTTATCTTTCTTCAAAATTGTTCGCGTAAGCCCCGCTTAAGAACATTAATAATGTTGAGTAAGCTGTCAAATCAAACTTGGACTCTCAAATGTTAGTTCGCTTAACGCCCACTGCGCGCTTTTCAATTTCTCCATACATTTCAGAAACGCCAGTCGATCGGTTTGCCGTAATCGCCAATTTATGTGACAGCTGGCTGGGCCTAGGGTCTCTGGAGCCAAATCAAATGCGCAAAAAACTAGAATCTGGTGAGAACTAACCCAACCAAGCCAAAATTAGTAGCCATTTATATGTTTTGTGTAGTGGAAATTAATTTAAACTGAAATAGCAGTTTTCCCGCAACATATGCAGGAGACAGAACTGCCAGTCGACCTAGAATGCTTCGATGATATACATTTCATTCTATAGAATTATGTATTGACTACACTTGTAAAATGCTCAATTGAATAAAGAATTTGAAATATAAAATATAAAATTATGTTTTTATATAAATGTTAAGCCTCAAGTGGGACGTATATCTTGATTTAAATACCTCGACATTGGATATAAAGACGTTTCACAATGATCATGTAACACGCTGATCTGCTTAGAAAGTTAAGATATGAATAGTGGTTTAACTCACGTGGCATGATGCCCTGCGCGACGAGCTGATTGTACGGCCTCCGCATCATCAGCTTCATCTTCAGCGCTGCGCAACAACACACAACAACTTAACAACAACACAACACAACTTAACAACATCACAACAACATCGCATTGTACAGTCTCCGTCGTAACACGCTCCGACAGTTCAATACGGCTGGCTGAAGAAATGGAATTAATAGAGAATAGTAGTTATTTTCCTGGACGTTGGTAGCTGCGGTTTACAATAATTTTAATAAGCAGACCAGCCGACAGGAAAATCAGACCTATGTTAGCATCACAACTGGCAAGTTAGGTACATTCTGTACGCATACTACCGGTGTTTGATCGGGAGAGTGCGCTGCGTTCACCTGAGTTAGCAACACCAAACAATTTCAGATAATACCAAACTCAAACCTTGTTCACGCAATAAAAGGAAGGGAATCGTTGCAATTCTTCTGCAAGCAAGGGTAGAAAAGATGTAAATTTTATTGTACACTTCCCCGTTACCTACACAGATAATACATATGATTGACTCACCTTGATTACACATTTTATGAATATGTATATTTAACAAAAAATTTGCTAACTTGTCTTCAGCTGACTAATTTTCACATATCAACGCGGCAACAGCGAAAATGTTAAGCTTTTTTTTTAAACATAGAAAGATAAAAAAAAATATTTTACCCTTACATAAAAAGTATAGAACATTGTATCATATGGTTTCCGATAAGAAATACATTCGTTCAATCAAAGTGACTAGATCGGGCAGTACAGTGTAAGCGAGGCACGCATGCACTATAATTCTCGCATGTCGTAAATCACAAACGGCGTGAAATGGCGAGATTTTGATTAAACAAAAAAAAAATCAACATAATGCTCTATTTTATTTTATTAACATGTAGATCGGAGTCGACGATGTTGGCGCCTCGCCAGCGCAAGCGGCGGAGAAACGACAGTTAGGCCTCCATTACACTAGAAAGACTTCTCGCCCGCTCTGTAGGCTCGTTTAAACAGTCATTCGACTAGATCGCATTCACTTAAACATTAAAGATCTTGGCATATTAGATCCATACAATGCAATCAAGATTCTAATCCTATCCTCTTTCTAGCGTAAAGAGCATTTATGTACCTCGGTTCTCATGTATATACAGTTGCTGCACATATGACTACCGGAAATAGTAACAATAGACATCCCTTTGTGTCATATTGATGTCGAACTTGGAGTAAAAGACGCCTACTGTGAAGGAATTATTTATTTTTCCAGTATAATTACATGAAGATACTATTTGTGGTATTAGCCATTCATGTCTATTACATAAAGCAAAGTACGAATCGTGGCGCGGCGGAAGCGTGGTCTTTGAAAAAACGCGCGTGGGCGCCGCCGCGGCCTTCGCGCAAGCGCACCTGCCACCACCGCACCGCACCGGCCACCGCATCCAACTTGACAACAACTTTGATTGACAACATGACTTGAATCACCACAGAGTTCTACCAAGCTCCCCGAGGTCCAAACCGTATAGGCCAGAGTAAAAGCGAATGATTCATAGCTGTATTCTATTTCAGACAGACCATCTAATCTAATCTAATAAATATTATAAAGGGGAAAGTTTGTAATAATGGATGGATGGATGGATGGATGGATGGATGGATGTTTGTTACTCTTTCACGTAAAAACTACTGAATGGATTCTAATAAAACTACTGAATGGATTCTAAAATAATAAATGAAAAAATGCGAAAACACGCACGTTGGAAGTTACACAAAAATCCACGTGATTATGATGAGTTTTCCTTATTAAGGGAACGACAACACAGGGTCCAACGTGAATGTTATGATAATTATATTAATTCTATTCAACTCTCTATTAGGTCTAATTCTAAAAAATTATGGTCGTATGTCAAGGCTAAAAGAGGAACTTCCTCATATCCGCAGACACTAACGCTCGGAAATGATCAATTAACTGGTGGAAAAAACATCTGTAATGGCTTTAATAATTTCTTTGAAAGTGTATTTCAAAAACCAGATCCAAGCTATAATTATAACAGTATAATAGGTTCCGACCACCGCAACATAGATTACATACACCGGATAAATATAGACGAGTCGCATGTTAAAAAGTTACTTTCAAAAGTTGACTCAACCAAAGGATCTGGCAGCGATATGGTGTCTCCAATTTTCATTAAAAATTGTGCAGACTCCCTTGCACACCCTCTCTCAATCATATTTTCCCGGTCCCTCTCTGAAGGTATTTTTCCAGACGTATGGAAAATAGGACAAATAATCCCCATACACAAAACGGGTACTAAAACCAAAATTGAAAATTACCGTGGCATATCAATTCTTAATATTTTCAGTAAATTATTAGAAAAAGTAGTTTTTAATGCAATTTATCCTACTATCTGTAAACATATGTCTGAAGCTCAACATGGATTTCTGAAAGGTCGTTCCACTACTACAAATCTGGCTCAATTTACAAACTACATCACAAAAAACATGGAACGGGGTGGGCAAGTTGATGTGATCTACACGGATTTTGAAAAAGCATTTGACCGTGTAGATCACACCATTTTGATCCTAAAACTCGAATCGTTAGGAATAAATGGTGATTTGCTCCGATGGGTCGAATCATATCTGACAAATAGATCTCAAGCTGTTGTTATAGGGGGGTTCCGATCAAACTACATCACCACTCCCTCAGGAGTACCGCAGGGCTCCTTACTCGGTCCTTTGTTCTACAATTCATACATTTTTGATATAGGCAAATGTATACTTGTTGCTAAGCACTCAATGTACGCGGATGATAAAAAGGTGATACAAGTTATTCGTTCTCATTCTGATTGTTTGCAACTTCAAAAAGAACTAAATGACCTCTCAGATTATTATACTGTCAATAGGATTAATGTAAATGCTAGTAAATGTCAGCACATAACATTCACCCGCAGATCGAATCCCATAGTATTTGATTACAAATTAAACAACATTCCAATTTCTAAGACTAAAACTATACGTGATCTAGGTGTAATAATGGATACAAAGCTACTGTTTACCTATAACATAGATGCCATTGCAGATAAAGCATACAAGAACCTGGGATTTATTATGAGAATTGCCAAACCATTTAAAAATATTGAGTGCTTAAAGACAATGTACTTTGCATATGTCAGAAGTATTCTTGAATATAGTTCGTGTATTTGGTCTCCTCAATACATAACCCATTCAGACCTAATTGAAAGAATACAAAAAAAATTCATTAAATTTTTAAACTTCAAAAGTAAGCAAAAGTTTGATTCTAATAAAAGGAGCTGTACCTTTTACAATATACTTCCACTAGAAGATAGAAGAACCGTACTGGATATGGGGCTGCTGTATGACCTAGTGAATAGTCGAGTCGACTGTCCGGAGCTCGTCGGCGAAATTGGAATTAACGTGCCAACGCGACGCACACGACATACACACTTATTCAATATCCCCCTACATTACACAAACTACGTTCAAAATTCGGTCATGTTTCGAATCTTCAATAAGTACAATCGTAACTTTAATGATGTTGATCCTTTTATAAACACAAAAAGAGAGTTTAAAATAAAAATACTAAATATCTTAAAAGATACAGAAAACAGATAAATATGAAACACATATCACTCACCCATACACACACCTTCCCTCTCTCTCTCACATACACACACCTTCCCTCTCTCTCTCACATACACACACACACTAACACACCCTCGCACACCCTAACACACCCTCACACCCTCAGGCCATCTCATTCACAAACACCCACTCACATTCACACATTAAACAAGCACAAGGTCGTCTAGAAAGAAAATGTATCATTTAAATTTAAGCAATTAGCTTATTACCTATGTAATTTAAATACAACTTATGTACTGTAATGAACGTTCTATACTTAACCAGAATTTGTGTCTGGTGTCTACTTTTACTTTGTTTATATTAGAGGAAATCCGTAATTGGCAACATATTTTAGCTCATGTATTATGTTAACTTGTGATGTAACACGCTGTTGATTTCCCAAATAAAATAAAATAAAAATTAAAAATAAAAAATAATGAAACTTTACAATAATATAGCTTATACATCAGAATAACACATAGGCTACAATTTATGTGCCCATGGGCTTTAGAACTTTCACGGGGCTGCGAAAACGATGCCGGTAGCGATACTTCACACTAGGGGGAGAGGAGCCGGGGGCGGTGGCGGGGAGCGGCGGCGGGGGGAGGGCAGACGTCGTGACTGTTTGGTGTCCGTTTGGCGAATTTTCAAGGCACTAGCGATTTGTAAAACTTAGTACATGTACATTTAACTACCCGGGAATTAGGATTGGCTAAATAGAATTCAGTTCCGCTTACGCTAAGATGGGGCTGTCATACAAACTGCAATGCTATGCACGGCTCGGCTTTGCGGCGGCAGCGCTTACTTTTACTGAAGTACGGCTTGGTATTTCCTGCAACTTTAGGACTACTTGGCATCACGCTAAATCGCCGGAGGAGCGACCAACAGAATAAAATCCTTGAGAACCAATTACTCGATTTAGATGTGCATTGTATCTACGTCTAGCCTGATTCTACTAAAAACTTATAGATTACATAATATAACGCTTCATTACCAGAAGGGTAAGTAGTCAGTCTTAAAGTCTTATAACATGCGAACCACTTACCTGATTTATATGCGTATTTTATCAATGTATAGCATCTCTGGGAGCAGTCAGGTTCGAGATGGGTTACTGTTTTCGATGTTGAGGCTGGCTGTGGGTTGGAGTCCACGCAAAACTTACCTACGTTACACGTTACTTACTAGGTAAGCAATGTAGCAGTGAACGTGCAGAAAGGTTCTCGCGGCAAATGTTTTTTTTTTAAATAGCCACCAAACGTAAACGACGCTCTAAATGGGAATTATTGGATGTTTCTCATTAAATCATGCTATTTCGGCTCGAACGATCTTGATTAAATTTGGTACATGGATACATTGTCCTGGACCAGTTTGACCCTATTTTGGACCAGTCATGTGGGCTACTTTTTATCCATGAGATAATTTAGCCGACACTAACCCGAGCGGAGCCGGGTACCGCAGCTAGTACTAATATATTTCTTAGAAATAGCCGCCTGTGATTAAACACTGTCGTGGATTGTGAATTATCACCAACCGCACAAATACAATGTGGAGGAGATCTAGGTGCCATGTCAAGACCTTCCCTTTACGAGCACGACTGCGTTTAACTGGATTGAATTCACTAAAAAATTAAATGTTTCATTGCCTTTTCGACATCTCCAAGTTGGTGCTAATCCGGGCGGGCTTAACCCTACCATCTAGTTGGGGAAAGGGACTAACAGTTCAGCATGGATTTGGAACAATGGAACAGCTCGCATTTGTAACGAAATGAACTTATATCATTCATAAAGATAAGTAAAGTGGTGCATGAACGGGTTGGTACTTAAACCCATGACCTCTGGAAAAGAAGGCAAGTCCACACGCCCTTGATCTGCGAGGAGCTCAAGTGATCAACGATGTTACAAGTTAATTTAAAAACAAAGCAACGGTGTGTAGCTAGAGCATAGAACAGTCTAACCTGTAGTGGAAGTATTTCTTTGAGATCCAGTGTCGTGATGGAGCGGTACAATAAATACCGTAGCATAGATTACACGTGCGTAATCTATGACCGCGCCCAGAGCGCGGTTTATATTGTTATTGTGCTGTGTAGAGAATGTAGTTTCTAATGTTCCCATCACTCAACCCACTTCGCACGGGCATTATCCGCTGCCGCTCGGGTGAACTCGACCGTACCACGCGCCGCCGCCACACCCTCCGCCGCAGCTCGCAAAACTTGGCAAACTCATCCAAGCGTGTTATAAAATGTCATCGAAGTTAAAGACGAAATAAAAAACCGAATTCCGTGGAGACCCCCAAAACTAGACACACATTTAGATCATAAAATTCAATATTCTCGACTTCATGTATTTTGTCAAAGTAGTAAAAGATGAGACTTTCTGTTGAGGTCTCTGAAATTCAAAATGATCATTCGCACCAAAACACAGCACGTATCGCAGCGCATTAACGACCTTCTACACCTGCAGACGAGCTTTAACTCTATCCTGGATAGTAGACTTCTTCGCCAAATTTATGACCTGACCGAATAGCATCGTCAAACGTCTCTTATAGACGCGCTGTCGCCGTCGTCGGTCGTCTGGTCGGCATTCGAAACCTTCAAAACACAAGGATGAAGAAATATTCTCCTCTTCCTACCGTTGACGCATACACGTAGACCTCTATATGCTACCCCGCACCGCAGAAAATGATATAGAACATTAACCCGTTCAATACCGCCACCCAGGAACGAAGAACAGCGTGCACTAGAAGCTGGGAGGCAGGAATCCTGGGAGGTTGTTCCTAGCTATAGCGACGTATACTTACATTCCTTGTTGCGGTCCATGGCTTGTTGCAGTGGACTGGCGTCGACGACCGCCTTGGGGGGCGATAGGCGCGGTGGCGACGAGAGCCGCGGCGGAGGGGAGCGCGTGCCGCCGCCACCGGCGTCGCTGGAGCCGCTGCCGCTGCCACTCGCGGCCATGTCCGAGCACCCCGAGCTGCGGAACCACAACAAACATATCAATGGCATGGCTAAATGATTGACAACACCTTATTCGTGTGATATTCTTTTTTTAACTCCACCTGAATGACTTATGTGGATACCACACCTATTGTCATGTTATTAGTTTAACACACCGGATTCCCGAAGACCATGCCGATCAATGCCATGACCTAAGCTACTCTACTGTACCAACCCAGACGGGCTTAGCTCCACCACCCTAGTAGGAGAAGAGGACCTATACACAAAGATTCCGAACCATGGAACAGCTCGCATTCGTGACGAAATTCACTTATGCGACACGGAAAAAGAAACAAAGTGGTACATCAATCAATGTTTGACCTCCTCAGTAACACCCCAGAATTACCTTTATGAAGTTACACAATATCAAACCTGACAAACTTAGAATGGAATTAAATTCGAAAACCAAACAGCATGGATAGTAAATATAACTGAGGACAGACTTGACATGTAACAAGAACTTCTAGGATATTGTCAACACTGAGATGAAGAAATATACTAAGAAAGGAAGGAATAAATCTAGAGCGGAGGTGTTCAGGGGTATTGGAAAGGATTGTAAGCCATTTCCTCTTGACTGGAATTGAGAAACATGGTCATATTCACGCAAACCGAAAATGAAGCAAGTGCAGAGAGGTCGCAAACAAGTTCCAAATGCCATGTAACAAAGAGAAACAGAAAGTAGGGAAGGAAGTGAGACTTTAGCACGATTGGGAAGTCAATTCTGTAGGAGTGAGCAGCAGCAAAGATCTAGCTCAAGATCTAGAACATGCCAATTGAAACAGAATCGCTAAAAAGTAGACTTTCGAAGAGTGCCAAGCATGAACTAAGAATTAGACAGTTTGATATTGTGCTTACAAATTGCTGAATCGTATGTTGGAGTTTGTTACAGTGTACGGACTGTATAGAAAGGTCCTTTGTCTATCCCCTGACCAAAACATCGTGTCAAAAAACAAATTTGTCTTTGGGCTGAGTCTCTGTGGTTTGGGTGCTGTGACAGATCGAATTGTAGATCCGGAAGGAAGTAGGATGTGCCTATGACACAGCAACATTAGAAGAGACCATTTTGTAAGCCATTACCAGAAGTTCGTGTTTAGTGAGCTTTTTGGTAATCGACGACATAAGTGCGACGCGTAGCCTCTCAGTTCGGCGATGCAGACGTGAATGTGTGTGCAACGGGAGCACCCGCCGCAGATAATCAGAGCACCCCTTGTGGTTGACATTGGGCTTTTGAGAACGAACCGTTTATCAAACTGATTTCTCTACCGCACCGCCAAGATATGGAACTATCTGCCGGCGGCGCATGACTTTCCCGGGAGTCTTCAAGCGTAATATGAAAATCTCGATAGCTCAGCGATAGTCTGCAAATCCGCAGGTATGGTTTCGCGATGCGAGGTGTATTTGGCTTCTTCTGAGCACCTTTGAAAAAGCCAGCCACCAGCAAGGAGCGTCGTGAATTGAAAAAAAGACTTGATTTTCTGGCGGCAGTTGGAAAAATGTTTCAAGCGGGTGATGGTAGCAAGCATAGTCGAGGTCAAAACAAAGCATCTGTCTCAGCGTACACATAGGAATGGTAGAGACCTGAGCGTGTCGTCGGAGCGTGGGGTGTGCGGTGCGTAGGGCGTGTGCGGCGTGTGCGGCGTGGCCGGCGTGCGCGGCTCGTCGCAGTCGGAGGGCGGCGGCGGCGGCGGCGCGCGCCGGTGCTGCTGCGGCTTGAACCACTCGGGGTAGATCGCGCTGAGCGTCTCGACTAGGTCGTGGTCAAGCGTCACGCGCCACGAGCCTTCGCCGTCGGCGCCGCTGGCGCCTGCGCCCGGCGCCGCGCCGGGGCCTGCGCCTGCGCCCGCGCCCGATCCGCCGCACGACCCGCGCGACTCTGTAACAACGCACCAAAGCCAACTGTCAGAAATAAGTAGCCGCACACCACATCGTCGAGAAATATGATGACCCATTGGAGGCCTAACACTAACCAGTAGAGACCATCAAACACTGGATCCGACAAAAACACGGCGCCAGCAACCACAGCTAAGATGCAATAGCCACACGCTTTGAAGAAGACACCTGTGTGACTTGTCAAGCATAGCTGAATGTTGAAAAACCGGCCAAGTGCGAGTCGGACTCGCATACGATGGGTTCCGTACCATCGTACAAGATTTAACATAAAAAAATCACGTTTTTTGTATGGGGCTCCCCTTTAATCTTTATTATTTTTTAATGTTACCTATTTGTTGTTATAGCGGCAAAATAAATACACACTCTGTGAAAATTTCTGCTGCCTACCTATTACGGTTCATGAGATACAGCCCTGTGACGGACGGACGGACAGCGGAGGCTTAGTTATAGGGTTCCGTTTTTACCCTTTGGGTACGGAACCCTAAACAGCCAATTAGCCCAGAAAATCAACAAGTGTACAAAACAACATTATACATATATGTATAGACTAGGAGGTCGCGACAAAAATGGTAACGATAACGTAAATGGCTAAAATCACTGCATAAAGACCATTCCTCTGATGCTAATTATGTCGGTCTGCCTGCGCTAAGTTGTTGCGTTGTCGAATATATCCCTATTGAAATTCTCAAACACCCAAACTTCGGCTGGAAGAAATCTCTTAGAGGGATAAGCCCGCCTTTGCGCCCCACTTATGTTGTTATTGCACTATACTTTCTTATTTAATTTGTTTTTTGTAGCGTATTAAAGAATTTTCAATCAATCAATCTATCAATCAAGTGTACGCACGATATCATAGCTAACTATAGAAGTACACGAATAAAGAAGACGCGGTTCTTTAACAACTGTGTTCATATTCAAATTACGCAAGAACGTTAACATGAATGAACCTAAAGAGCCTAACGCCATACAACCAGACAATAGTAAACTGGAGTACGCGCCCGACTCGCTGTGGTGTGTTGAAATTTTGTGGCAAAAACTCACGCAAAGACAGCAGCAGAACTATACAATATTTGAAGAAAAAAACAAATTGTGCATATTCCAATTTATATTTTCGGTTTTGCTTTACAAAACCAATTGTAATGATTATGGCGACGCTGTTGCTGGTATGGAACTATGAACATTGGGCGTATGATGTATTATAATATGACAGCAGGTATGGTATTAACCGCCCATGTCCAGACACATAAAAAAAATTACGTCAATATTTTCCCGAAACACAACAAAATGAAATCAAAACCAGTCAATCGGAAAGTCGAGAAGTAGATAGTACCACGTCAGCCTCAGTGGCCCAGTGGCGCGACACTTCGGCGATCGCTCTCCGAAGTTAAGCAACGCTGGGTCCGGTCTGGTCTTGGATGGGTGACCATTCGACCGTTGAGAGAGGCTGGCCGTGGTTCGGATTCCACGTTAAGCTGTAGGTCCCCTTCCTTACTTACTAGGTGGTAGGGTTTATCCCGCCCGGGTTGGTACCATCGCATTGGATGAACGATGGTCGAAGCGGCAATGAAAATTGTCCGTGTTTTCCATCCAGTTCAATGTAGCCGTGCAATATAAGGAAGGTCCTGGCATGGCACCTAGTTCCCATGTGGTGTGTTGGGCTAATACCATGACAGAACTTGTGGTATTAGCCATCCATGTCCAGTCACATAAAAAAAAAAAAAAAACCATTCCCTATTACTTCTGAAAGGCGATACATACACTAGTATAGCAGCCTCGGCTAATCAGTTCACTTACGATATCGCTCATTCCTGATGTTCTCAAATGACAACGACACGTAAGAACTAACTACCATCGGGGGTGACCGGCGTAAAATGTGTGAAAATATGTGAGGTCGAATTCGTATATTCGAATTCGCATACAATTCGAGGCGATTCTGCACCAATCAGAAGCGTTTATGTCACAATATCTGCGCTCTTGTTTGGTAGAATATTTGACATCCGCTTCTGATTGTTGCAGAATTGATCGAATTCCTCTCAAGTATTTTCTCACATTTTCCGCTGTTTCGGTACCTATGCATCATTCCTTACTTGACGCCTACACGCAACCTAGAAATACAACACGTATGAAGGAAGATGAAGCTGGAACAAACCGTCACTATGAGGCAGTCTACTTACTCAATTTAAATCGAACATGACTGATGCACTTGCCCTTTTTAGATACCATTGTGAGCTACTAGGGTCACACGACGGAACAAGACGTGTGGGTGGAATATCATAGAACAGTCAAAATCATTGTCAACGAAACAAGCGACAAAGCGATCGCGGAATGCCAATGAGCAATGCAGAGCTAATTCTTGTAAATAAATTTGATAACAAAAAAAAATTGTGTTGATAGGAAGATACGAATAAAGATAATTCAGCGAGCAAGCATATCGTAGGCAGGCCGACATAATATACACGACGACAAAATAGAAGGCAAGGCCAGGCATTATCGCGATAAATGACTGCGAGTGCGAACTAACTAATGTCATTTTAAAACTTTCTGCCAATTTTTCGACGGCCACTTTCAAAGATGATACATTTTTGTGACAAAATATTTTTTTTACTAAATTCAACACTGTGCGTCAATCTGAAACTGGGCTCAGAGGATAAAGACCAACCCTCTGAAGCCAAATGTGTCGGTCTGCCTGCGCCAAGTGGTTGCGTTAACTGCAAAGGTCCCCGAAAACAAGTAGCTATCGTGACCAAAAAAAAAAAATATGATGAGGTAAGTGGCTGCAAATTAATGAAGCATGAAAGTGTCAGTACATATTAGTTTAGTAATACCAAAACTGACCGAATCTTGGGTTGCATTTCGTGGGCAGGTGCATACCGACATCTATTTTATATAGCCAATCTAGCTAACGCAACCACTTGGCGCAGGCATACCGAAATATTTAACATCAGAAGGTTGGTCTCGAACCTGTGAACCAGATTCAGTCATTTACCTTATCGTTACCATTTTACATCCAACATCGATAGAAGACCACCAAATTATTGTCTAAATAATCTACTAAGTACATCCAGTATTTCGTGGCCTTCAAAATAGCCGGTAGGCACCATAACGTATGACGTCGACTCGATTATTTTTGCAATTTATGTTTTCGTGACGGAACGTGTTGACGTCGTCACCCGGGAGACGGCGGCGGCGGAGGCGGGGACGTCGGTCGGCGCGTGTAGATCGATGCGCGAGCCTACAGCGCACGCGCAGCATTCCCGGGTGACTCAACACTCCGCGCGCTGCACTACGGGCGCTACCTATGACCTGCTGGGTGAGCATCGATCCAGTGGCGGCGCGGAGCGGCATGGAGCGTCTACATCGCAAGGCCAAAGAATATGTAGCAAGAGGTAACGTCCGAGGCGCCAACGCACTCTGGTTCAGCGTCTTATCAGAGATGGTCCATTAATCACGCAGGGTTCGAATAGGGGGGGGGGGGGGGGGGTTCGGATAACATCAAGTTCCAAACTAAAGATGGTTGCGAAAAGTATTTTCTTCCGTGTTCATTTCAGTAGTATATAAAGGTTATTTGAAATAAGACGTCCGTGCCGGTGAATGCACACAGCACAAAGTCCCCACAAAACGCAAAATAGTAGTCACCGGAAACAAAGTAGCGGAACAATTTGGGCTGAATGTGTGTCGCCAGCGTAGTTTCCGCGTGGGTAGGGCTTCCGACCGCGCCGGGCCAGGTTCGAGGAGCACAATCGATTGTTTTGGCGCTCTGCGGTCACGCTCGACGGCAGCCGCGCAGCGCCGGGCGAGCCCTTGAAAACTATTTTACGATAGAGCACGCACTCGCTAGCTCGCAGTTTGCGATAGCACGGAAACAGTCGTAGCGAGTCTGATTGATGCATCATCACTCAACGCTTGAAACGCGTTTCAATCGCACTGAAGCCCTTAGTCTGAGTGTTACGTCAACGCGAAACACCGGCCGTATGACGTTTACGCGATAAGAAAACTAAAACTACGCCAGTTCGGTCATTTTGTCCTCAGGATAAACACGCTCAAAAAATATCGTTGTTTTATTATCTAAGTCAGCGGTTCCCAACGGGATCCATCGGATCTATATGACCAAGGGAGACATGAAACTATTCTGGCTCCCCAAGGAAGCCGCATAATAAATAAGTTTAGGAATCCCTAATCCAAGCTATGGCGGTCGCCGCTTCTGAAAAAGCTGGGCGAAAGTAATACTCGGACTGACACTGCTACGAGAGCAAATATCAAACAAGTGAATATGAAGTAGCTGCTCATTCGTACTCGGAGATGTGTCAACAGAAATGAGAACACTAAAACAACCTACGCAGCACAACGATTCTCTGGCGTCGATCGGTCTCAAAGTTGCTAATACTTTGACTTAGCTCAAATTGCCACGGGGACTAGATTGAGACTAATGATCTTCCAATGTTCTTATCGAATGGCTTCGGAGTTGACTTTGTATACAATTTGTGATTAGTCTGCATGACCGTCTATGAATGGGGATTTACAATATAGCATAGAAGTAGATATATCGGCAATATTTCGATGCTCCCCTGCCGACCATTTAGTATACAATATATTTATTCGTGTTAAATTTCCAAATTCTTAATGTTGAAAAGGACACTTTTAAACAAAAATGTTCTAACATAAAAATTCTAACAAAATAAAAATATTGTAAAATAAAGCCGTCGTGTGAAAAATGCTTTCGTCGTTAAGGCGCTAGGACTAGCCAACTACTCGCGCCATACAAATGCACTTTATAACAAATGTAATAATATGTAGTGAAACGCTTCAGCAAATCCAAATAGAACTCCAGACTGATAATGGATTGTTGATATTTTTTTATTCCATCATTTATTTAAATAATAATAAAAATAAAAAAGTTGATTTTTCTCATTAGAAATCTGAAAGTAATTCGATTTCTAGATATAAGCAAAAACAGCATATATGCAAAAACAAAAAATTCCATTTGCTTTTAGATTTCTACATTTAGTCAAAAAAGTTCGGAAATGGACACCGTTTCCGCAATGTATTTTGTATAGAAAAAGGAAACATACATTAACGAAAATAATTCAATTCCTAGACAAGGAATCATATATTGTAAGAATGACACTTATAATCGTCAGACTTAGTTAGTTAACTTGGGGTGCCTCGTCTAACTTTGCGATTTGGCTAGTACCAGGCCCTTAAGAACTCGTAATTGCGCCATTTTTTCCACGTTCACGCGTGTGAAATACGAGAGAGCAAGCGGAAGCGAGCTGCAAATATTATCATAAAGCACGTTATCCGGAGACGGAGGCGGCGTAGACAGCTCCGCCGACGTCATCGCACCAAAATGCATAAAAGTCTATCCGCATTATGGATGGAGATCTGCGAATCGTTGCTAGGCGAGAGCCTGTAAATTAATTGATTCTTACACTGAAGTCGTCTCAAACTCCGCTTCCGATTAATTCAACAAGGGTAAATCTTTAAGCAGGCCGTGAGGAAAAAATCTTTAGTATGTCGTCTGTCAAGTGCGACTTACGGTTAGGTTATCAGCTAGAAGTACCCGACAACGCCCATGGGCTTACGAACTCTCTCGGGAGCTGCTTCTTCACATTTCGTATGAAGAATCTCGGGTTGCACTTTGGGAGAGATACCTCGATGTATTCCAGTTTTCCGACCCTATGGATTAAGGATCTACAGGGCCAGTTGGTTACAATAGGAAGGGGCACATAGTACTCATAATACTAAGTAAATATTGTGCACATCTTCAGGACTTCAGACACGTAGCCCAGCATGAAGTCAACTGCAAGCAGGAGACGGCTTAAATGTTACGAGCTTACGAGTTTGTAAAATTATCACGTCGTGGACGCTAAGTTGATTCCGGACAATGTAAGAGCTAGGACATTTAGCCCATTAACATTAAAATTTATTTATTTATTCATTCCTTTCACCGTTAGGCATTAGAACATTTTTAACACATAACAATTTAAAATTAACATATTATCCAATATCAAATGATAACAAAATGAAATATCAGATATAACAGAGTACAAAATTAATATTTTTTAAATCAAAATAAAACAAAATACGATATCAAATCAAACATAGTACAATATTATTCATTTTGAAGATCAAGATAGAATACTATACAATATTAAATTAAACTAAGTACAACATTAATAATTTTGAAAATCAAATTAAAACACAATACAATAACAAATCAAACAAAACAAAGTGCGATATTAATAATTTTGAAAATCAATTAAAACAAAATGTAATATGCAATCAATCAAAGTACCGAAATTATTTCAAAATAATAATAATAATATTAATAAAAATCAAACTGGATTGGCACTTATGGTGGTTATCATAACGTTATTTCCTTTTAATACACGTCATCAAGAGTCATTTGATGGAAAATAAAGTTGCCCGTCACTATTTTAGCAGCGAGACCATTCATGTTGCCATTGGGTTGACCACCCATCCGGCGACCCTTTCCTCTTTGACTTGAACCACAACGGAATCACAGGATCTCCAGCGATTCGCAGTGACCGTGTGCAGCATTGAAACTGCCTCGGTAAGATCTACAACGGAATCACAGGATTCGAGCGGTGATCGTATGCAGTGTTAAGGCTGCCGTTATTATTGTTGCAGTTTTTGTGCACGACGCCGACGTGCGCAAATCGAACTGGGAGAATAGCCCTGCCGGACAGGCCGTGCACAGTAAATCGACGACAACTTACGAGCACTCGCGCTATTTCGATGCGTTTATGGCATAATAGTTGCCAAGATCGAAGGTGACAGACGGAGCGGCCGCTTGACTGGTGCCCGGGCGCGCTGCGCAGGCGTCAGGCCCGATATACTTTCGACGATTCGGCTCAATCAATACCCCTCTTTGAGTTTCTAGCTTTTGCGGTGGAAACCCTTCACCGCGGTCACCTGATGCTTTAACCTTTTCAGTTTCACTTGGCGAACAGCTTACCCCTGATTTCACTACCTCCAGCTACCCGAAACTAGTATATTTTAACTTTCGGATACATTGCAGAGTTACATGGTGCAACCGAAAGATAAATTTGGGATTTTTGTAGTAGAATTCAAAAAGGTAATGCCGTAATTGTATTAGGGACAATGACAGCCTCGGATAAATTTGATTAAAATGTTCTAGCTATTTGCAATTTACTTTAATTCCCGATAGTTTTGTTTACAATGTATATTGTCTTTCTCTGAATAAACACATTCAAGTCTGTTTCGATCTAATAGGTGCAACTTAAGCTAGAAGATAAATAGCAGTCTGCTAAGGGAATGTTTTTGGAAGACTCAGAACACAAGAGCGACACGGATTACTTTGCTGCTGGTGACGTGGGTCCAATAGTGAGTGAATACGAAGAATTTGGGCAATTAAAGAGATAAAATTAAACATGATTGGTCTTGGAAACTACAAAGCAATTTGTTTTAATGATATACTCGTATTTCCTAATCGGAGAAGTGTTTAGCAGGTGCTTGACACGCCGAAATACAGCCAAAAACCAGGCATAAGATAAAATAGCGTTTCTAGAGGTACAATAGCAATATGTTTTGCGAACTTGTCAACTAACTTGGGGTCGCGTGAATGTGGTAATTGGGCATACATTTTTGAGGATTTCCAAATTCTAGAACATGAAATCTATATATATATAAAATAAAAATTTTTACTCACTCACTAAGTGAGGGCGGAGTAAACAGCTTTATTTAACACTTTTGTACACTTTAATAAATAATAACGTAACATATAATAATTTTAAAATATATCACTATCAACACAATGACACTAAAAATAAAATAAAATAAGATCTATAAATATAAGGATACACTCAAGACATACATACATACATACGCATACATATACATTTACAAACAAATACACACGCTTCACCTTCAAAAAAAACTAAAGCAACCTAAAAGACAATACTAATTCAACTATTCTCAAGATACGGAGCGTCTAATGAAATACATTCTAACATGAGAATGGATCAGTTGTTTACTAATAACATCACATATGTTTACGTGAAAGAATATATTTCTCAACGCGAGCTACCTTATGGCGCTAGGAAGGGCTTAGTGGCGATTAATGAATCTACAAAGAATGTGTTTACTCTAAAGTAGGTTAAGGTTAGGGAGCGTCGAGTTAAAAGAACGAGAGTGGCTACCGAAACTCAGCCGTATAGCGGCAGCTTAGCCACTTTTATGTGATAATACTTACACTGTGGCGCCGGCCAGTAAGTTAACTTACGAATTGGCTACGTTCCGTAACGAAGGGATACGGATAGAAGTGACATTTTTTTATACCATCCCTTAAGGGGTCAGCTCGGTGAAGGTGAAGTTTATATGGAGAAATGCTTTAGGGACGTCCATTCATTACGTGAGGCTTTTTTAGCAATTTTACCCCTGGTGAGATGTCGTGATATTTGGCTTGACGGGAGGGACCATCCTATTATTACGTGAGATTTTCCAAAATGCGTATTTTAAAAGTAAACCTTAAACGTTTGCGTTGGAACACATGTTCATCATTCATCACATAAGGATTTACGAGGGAAGCTTCTATATTTTGTGAGAATCGTGTTTTACTTCATTTATCCCATTTTTTTGAAAAAACTTACGCTGTTTCTTGCGGAAAAATAAATTAAGTTATATTTGCCGAGATCACCCCCCCCCCCCCCACATGAAATTATGTGGGATTTGGCTCTAACCGCTCCCCCCTAAACACCTCACGTAATTAATGGACGCCCCCGAGACCCTGTATGCGTTACTAAGCCATTCATTCGATTGCGATTAAACTGCGGTGAGTTGGGCGCAAGCCCGCAAATGTTTCCGGGCTCCGCTCAGGTGAATCTCCAAAACGTACATTGACCCGAACGGAGCCTGGAACTTCAATGCCAGAATAGCCTAAAAGAGATTTTCGTGACACCAGGACCTGCTGCTACACCAGCAAAAACACGAATAGTGCGTGATCGGACCGCAACAGTTGAATGCCAAGCGTACATTTTTCGAGTGTAAAATCCGAGAAAGTTCCGGTGAATCTCCAAAACATTACATTGACCCGAACGGAGCATGGTACCTCAATGCTAAAATAGCCTAAAAGACACTGATCGTGAAGTTTCGTCATTTCTTCTATGGAGATTTGCATGACACCAAATTTTTGCACTGCAGCAAATATAAACATACGAAAACGAAAACGGTTGACACGAATAGTGCGGGACCGTAGAGCAACAGTTGAATGCCAAGCGTTACATTGAACGAGTTGTAAAACCGGGAAAGTATACACGTCACCTTGCCACGTAGAAGTACGAGTAACAAGTACATTTAGGTATACTGCGTCCTACTTGGTCCAATAGAAACTGAAAATACGACGATGAATCTGATTTTGGCAACGAACAGGGATCTTAATGCGCTTGCGCGTAGCACGCGTTGTAAACGCATTGGAAATTGCCCACGGAGGAACGTTGATGCAAGCCATTGAAAGAGCCAGTTGTAGCTCAGGGGCGCGGGATCTTGCTTCTCATACCAGAGGTCATGTGTTCGACCCACGCCCCATTCGTGCACCATTTTCTTTCTCTCCGAGTTGGATAAATGCATTTCGTCACAAATGTAAGCTGCTTGATGGTTCTGTACATTTAAACCTGTACCTACTACTAGGTGGTAGGGTTAAGCCCGCCCGGGTACCATCGCATTGGATGAAAGATGAATGAAGCGGTTTTTTCCGTTTTTTCCAACCGGTTCAATCTAGCCAAAGTCCTGGCATTGTAAAAAATTTCTTCCGAATTTCTCACCTTCACGATATTAGTCCAATTTGTCGGAATTTGGTATTAATATAAAATATTATATTATCGATGTTAAATTTTGAGCATGATATCTGATTGTCATTTTAACTTCTGATTGTGGCGAACAGAGCCCGTAGTCCCAGTTGTCACCTAAATTGGCGCTTACGCCAAACCGATCGACTGGCGTTTTAAAATGTATGGAGAAATTGAAGAGCGCGCGCAGTGGGCTTTGCGAACTACCATTTGCGAGTCCGAGTTTGATTTGACAGCTTACTCAACGTCGCCGTAAATACGTCGACGTTGCCGTTTACGCCGACTCCGCGTTTTCATACAAATCGGAATTCCGAGTTTGACTTTGACAGCTTGAAGAAGTAAAACCACAGAATAAGTAGTAAAAATGTGTATGGGGTTTGACGTTTTTACGTAACTTCGAAGTTCCGTAAACGCCAATATAGGTGAGAACTCAGACTGAACCACTCAGAAGCACATAAGCGCACGTCGCCGAGAGACCGATCTATCTATAAGCAGGACCCTTCTCTTTGTTTACAACATGCTCATAAAATAGATAGAAGTCTTTTTATGGTTCTATTTCCTCTTTCAAGCCGCAATCCGTTCTGTAATCCCATAGCAGTGCACAAAGCGAAGTGCCGAAGTATGCAATGACAGTTTAGATGACACTTTTTTTCCTCTAGCTCCTCATTCGTAATACATTTTTGATTCTGATTCCGTCAAACGCGCGTTAAATAACATAGTTCCAACATTGATAAGAAATAAAATTAAAATATCGTATAAATAATAGAATTACCTATTTTACCACCCATCAATAAACGCAACACAGGCTGGAGTGCACCATCTTTGGTTAAATAGTTATGGTTACTATAGATCTATCTTCTTTTTCTTAAGGCGAAAAAAACCTTCAAAATGATCACTAACCAGAGATGGTGCTGGAGTGCAGGTGCAGCCTTGTCTGAACTGGTCAGATGTTTCGCCACGAAAACATTACGAGAACGCCACATAACACCCATGAGTACTCGCACAGTCGCGTGCCGCCCACCCACAGATTAGCACAGGAGGCTGGCTTCTGCGAGCTATTAGTCGGCCGGAACGTCCGGTCCGCCCACGTGGTGGTGGCGGCGGCTCCGGTGACGCGAGCGCCCGTGCGCACGACACGACACTGACCCTACCTGCGCGGCTGCGCGTGCGCACCTGTCAGACCTCCACACGATCCCTCGCGCAGATAACCCTTTTCACACGTTGATATGACAATCATACAACAAACAAAAACAGTGCGTGAGACTCTCGCGCGTTAGAAGTGAAACTTCCTAGGTTTCTAGTATTTGCAGACGTATACGCATCCGTGAAGAGTGGTTAATTTATGGTGACTTTATGGTTTTTATGGTTATTTTGACAGTTTGAAGAAGTAAAACTCCTATTGATTTGACGTTTTTACGTAACTTCAAAATTCTGTAAACGCCAATTTAGGTGAGGACTCGTAAGACTCGAATTACTTTTATAGTTTCACATGCGCACACGTATAATAGCAGTCTACCTGAACCCACTCACTATGTACATAAAAGCGCTTTGAATTTCATTTTTAAACTCACCGATCAACGTCAGCCACGCCAAGAGCGTTCTAAATGAGCGACCTTCAGAAATTGGCAATCCTTTCAAGTCGGTGAAATGCCAGTAGTAGAAACCCTCAATGCAAATACGAACATATGTACAACGAAGCGACTCATCAAGGCCAGCGCAGACGGGATGCGATAATGAATCGGGAGTTCGGACAAGACATGGGCGGTTTGCCGCGGACGAAGCGCAGAGTCGAATAGAAACAGTTAATTTATTGCAACATGTCCGATAGTTGTAGGACATGCAGCGAATGCGAAATTTCAATTAGGAGAACACAAAGGCCACTGTGTACGGCAGTGATCCATTTTACGATGGAAATGTGCTCGCGGTGTGCGGTTGCAAGAACGCATTCCAATAGGCAATTACCGATCATTCTGGAAAGTTTTTTTACGATAACCTAAAACTAGCACTAGGTCCTTCAGTCTGATGCACAGATGCAAGTCGCCATATTTATGTGCTCCGATCCGAGTTAGCACTACCTGAGTTCAAAATACTGTAAAAACACGACCTCCATACCCATCTCTAGCACAACCTAAATATCGTCATCAAGACAAGGCCAAAATCGATTACAAAAGACTGGATATCCTTAACAACCACTGAAAAGGGGGTATTACTTAAAATTAAGATTCGATTCTGTATGGTATATAGCCCGCCTGCGGGATCGTCAAGCCCAGTGCCGGATTGAGCCTTAAGACTAAAGTGCTTGCAAGACTTTAGTGCGTTTGGTTGATGATTAACGGTGGCCGGGGATCTTGAATCAATGCATCTTCGAAGGGATCTTCGAAGGGATCTTCGAGGGTATACTTTACTGCATGTAAGCATCCGAAAATTACGCTCCCCATACAAACGTAGTTTAGTAATCATTTGAAAACCACTGTTCCAATTTCCTTGATATTAGGGAATTAATATCAGGCAACAAATATATATGTCTGCACGTGTTTGTTTTTTCGAAAAATGTATCCAGTGTCACATAACAGAGAAAAGAAAATGAGTATGAAGATTTTCTTTTGCCTGTTATTTGACTTGCTTTAGATATTTCAGCAAAACAAAAACGTGCAGACACAGATATTTATTGTAGAATATTAGATATCAAATATCAAGCAAATCGGAACAGTGTTTTTCAAATGATTAGTAAACTACGTTTGTATAGGGAACATAGCTTACGGGCCGTTCTTAATAGCAATTTTCGGTCCATTTGTACTAGGCAGGGGTCACGTATGATCACAGTGGAATCGCCATACATGCGCACAAAAGGTGCAGGTCGCTCGTACATATTTTCATCGGAATTTGTAGAACGCGCTCGATGCCTCCATATTTCCACCAGACGCTCTAAGGGAGTGTTAAAAGGCTCTTGTAAAGTCAACATGGCATTAGCTAATAGGCCCAAAATTTGCTTAATTTTCATGGGTTCAGTCTCTCCAGAGTCTACGTCTGTGCGACGGTGTTATATATAAAAAACATTCAATGGAGTTTTCAGTCGGTTCAAACAGAGTTCGTAGATTCCGTGCTCAGAGAATGCAAAGTCCTGGCATGGCATCTAAGTTCTTCGGTTACGCGGGACGATGTGCGTTTAAGCCACTTACATACATGTGCGCTTATCCATTAACGTCCGGTAACGTAAAACAAAATCAAACCGAAAGAGCTAAAATATTTCTTCGCTCAACACCAAAAGCGATTCATTCACGCATGTATGATGTAAGCAAAAAATACTCCGCCGCGGATGGAGGTTAATCTCAAAACGTTGCATTATAAATAATCTAGTGGCGCGGAAAGCACTGTTCTGTCGACATAGCAAAGTTACCGAACAGAATGAGGTCATTTGGTGAAAACGTGCATCATTTTTTACAATTTTGAAGGAATTGTGTTACATACGTTTCCATCTTCCTAAATTGTGTGATCACATTTTATTTGTATGCCAGATAATTCTGAAACAAACTTTCATGCTTCTGTAAGAACATAAGTCGATATTGTACCATTAGCTAAACATAACGCTCGAAGAAGGGTACGTAACTCAATTGGAATGACATCCGATGCCCTAAATCTACGCCGATTATGTGCATGGGCACTCTGCAAGTCCGATTGAATAGAAGCTGTACCGATAAATTGGCCGGCCAAACGCTCGCTCCGTCTAGTTTCACCCATCGCGAGATTAAAGCACACGAGGCAATAAATGTGAATTACACTTTGATTTACGAATTGGATGGGATAAAGTTGTGAAAGAATTTCAAACGTATGTCCGACGTTGCAAGGAAATCGGTTCAACAAGCCAAAGTTCACTGTGTAGATTCGATATAATTAAAACTAGGCTATGCGGCAAAAAATTAATCCAATACATAACCCGAAACCAATAATGCAAGCAAGTTTCTCAGCGCGCCAACCCAAATGTTTCGGCCTTCTGAAGGAATTGAGGAGACATCGTCAGAAACAATCATGCTCCATTGAGGCACAGATTGAGGATACAATTGGCGCAAATAATGGTGTTATATGCGCTTTAACAAGATCGCCCAAAAAACAAAAGCGCCTGCGGTAAATCAGCCAGACTTTTCGTTTCCAAGCGGATGTTATGGGCGCATCTCTAGTACGTTTCTGCGATAGGATTTTTCTCGCATGACTCGGCGGTGCGGCGTCGGTTTTGGCGTGGTTTTTCAGGCCGCCGACGGGAGGTGCTTGCACAACTTGTATATGTTTGGCATACCGGGCGCTAGGCTAAATTGGGATCTCAATTGACTTTCGCAATAACTCGATGAATGAGCATCTACGCACATGGCTGCCGCGATGGCCCCTTCGCGCGCGCGATGGCGATGGCCCCGGAACGATAGAGCTGCGATTGGGCAGTTGCGCTAGTTGGATGAAGAGCTTTTATCTTGGCTCCAATGCTGCGCTAAGGGTGACATTGGGTGCTGTAGCCATGCTATTCCACCTCCGTTTTTAAAGCAATGCTGTTTCTTCTGTTGGAACTTTTCGGATCACTTTTTCGGACTCTTAAATCAGAAAAAGTGAAACCTTAAAATTTAAAAAGTACCCGCCATTTTTCGAAGTTGCAACGTTACAATATGAAATAGTTAGAGTTATTTGTAGGCTGTCGTGCGGATGTGTCCATGACCTAATTCCTTTGCATCGCTTGTCGTGCATGTTGCAAGAGTCGGCTTGTCTCATGTTCAAATTGTATTGTGTCATCTCTGGAACTTCTATACCTAGACCCATATGTTTGGTACTCGAATGAAAGGTCTTTACGAGATCTACCTAGCTGTAATGTTCAAATTGGATTGTGCCATATCTTTAGCAGCTCGGGACCTAGACTAAATAATTGTGTTGATACGTACTTTTTATTACTATTTCGTTGTAGAAGACTACTACAGGTATGGATTAAAGGTAGAGTTCAACTCACGTTGGTCCAAAATTTTATGGAAACAAAAACGGTGGATCGTTGAATATAGTAGATGCGACACCAATTTTGACTTGCAACCATTTTATAATAAAGATATCTTGATCGCAACACGTATTACAAAGCGGGGACGCCCATGGCCGCCTCCGCGCCTGTTTATAGCTTTCGCAAAACTGTTTTAATACAAAGTTACACCATTAAATGCAGCTGTTAAATCAGCTCATCCAAACATTGGCGCGGGCGTTTTTTACCACTTTGTAATACTGTAGCGACGGGACACATGTACCCAGACGCACCCGCTGACACTCGGATGATATACACCTGTTGTTGAGCTGCCATATTTACAACGGTAAGGCATTTATGTGGTGGATAGCACATATTTTAAAATGTCGACTGGTCCATGTTTAGAATAAATCATGCTGGCCATTAAACGGTTGTTCAAGTTACATTAGGATACCCATTCGCCACAACATCGTTTCCGTGAGGACTGCAGATCGAAAACTCCTAAAGATGATCGTCCGATAAAAAAACATACATTAACGAATATAGTATGAAGGTACGTTACATCATATAAAAAAATTCTTGCTTGAGCTAGGCTGGATTAGAACCAAAGATAAAATCAATAGCGGGCAGTGCCTAACAATGGCCATGTTGCATAAGAAAGGAAATTCTAATTGTCTATGCTTCGAAAATTTTATGCATTATCTAATTAACCGTTATCTTAATAATTTAAGGATATCCAACGACATCTACATTAAAGGATTGTAATCATATTTTCAAATTCATTAACTTTTTCAATCAGAACAATTATTTGATACTTGTCTAAAATCGTATCTGATTATTTTAAAAATCTCATTACAATGTTTTTATAGGTGTCATTTAATAATCTCAAATTAATTTCTATGCTCTAAATTGAAAATCTCCATTATAACCGTGAAATAAATTAACCGATTTTAATCGGGACCGTGAAAGAGCGTGGATAATTTTTTTGGATTTTTTTTATATCGAGTTAATTCTTCCGCTACATTAAATGTGATTTTCAGATATTGCTAATTCTATGATAACTTTCAATATATTACATGCGATTCTTAGATAGATTTTAAGTCATTACTTGGTGTAGTATTCCGCCACCCCTACCCATAATTTAGATTTCGCCTATAATAATAATAATGTTTATTGGCAGACCCAAGGTCCATAATTTGTCAATATTTTTACATACAAAAAACATTTACTATAAACAAAGATTCAAATAAGATCAAAACAATCATTTAAAAAGATAAAGTCCCTTCCTATAAGCCTATAAGTCCCTTCTTCTTTAATGAATGTGCTTTTGCTTGACGGTCGGTTTAACGTATGCATAATATTATACATATAATGGCCCTGTTAAGGCTGTTCCGACCCATATAAAGTTGTTTGCATACATAACAAAAAAACTATTGCACTTTAAGCCACGAATTAATAATAAAAGTTTAATATAGTCATATTACTTGCAGCGAAAACAATTTCACAATTTCAGGATTATTGGTTTTGTTACAATTTATTTGTATACGATTTTTATTTAACAGCGCCATCTAACGGTGTAAAACTTCTAATCGGCAATTACAACGAAACCATTAAACCTGAAATTGTGAATATGTTTTCGCTGCAACTACTATGGCCATATTTAATATTTTTGACGAATTCGTGCCTTAAAGTGCAATACTTTTTGCGTTCTGTGTAAAATAATATTGTATGGGTCGGAACATCCTTAAGATCAACTGGCGATGATGAAAACGGCGATTTCAGGAAATTGCATATCGATACATTACGCGAGTATCAATGACAATCTTAGCGCTTGCAAAAAATGATCTGTTATCGGCACCAAGATTCTTGGATATTTCTTGATTATCGAATGAATAATTGAATTGTATTCAGTAATATTGTTTACCGTTAACGTTGTTTATCGTTAACGTTTTGCAGTGTTCTCCTCGGCGCGGCGGGCGGCGGCTCTGCGGTTCCCCAAGCCTGCACTCGGCCTATTTCCAGCACTCCCCGTAACACCATTATGATGCGTGTTGTATAATTAAGCGGGAGGAGGCAGGAAACAGCCGCCAATTTACGACATCGGCCGCGTATAAAATATTCAAAAGGAAAGCACACAACGCGGCGAGGAGTTGCAATAACCGGATGGCGAGCACTTTTTTCTTCTCGTCTCTTCTTCTCGCGAACTCGTCGCTGGGGATATTAATTCCGGCAGATGTGCTCGCGGAAGAGTGCTATTTTATTTATTAAATCCATTACATTTTCTAACGGAGCTTAAATTACACAAGTTTGGCAACATCCAACCATTCGATGTTAACAGTGGAATATTTGATCTTGCAAAAATAACGCTCAGTCCAAGGCCAAGGAAAGACGCCGTTAGCACTATCGCCAATTTATTCAACGCGCTTCGCATTCGTTTATTGAATTCTATAAAGAGCGACACATGTTTCAGAATAGCGAGAATAGAACATGGCGGCGCTTAGGACCGTTTCTGACCGTCGTAATGGCAATAAATTGGCGAGCTACAACGTCACGCAGCAATAGGTGACATTACATGCCTCGGATAAAAACGTGGAGCGGGATTATTTCCGCGCGCCGCACAGAATACCTCCCCCGATTGTCTAATAATAACAGAATACTTGCACACTATATGTTTCACCAACATACACGTTCGACTCATAAGATTCCGCTTTTTATAGAGCGTTCGGTCACTAGTGCCAGTGCCAGGGTCAAGACATTTGAGGAAATCGTTTTCTTTCAAGAAAATTTCGTTAATTCTCTCTTAAATTCTAAGACTAAAAAGTTAGGTATATAGATTTACGAAAATGCAAACAAGTGTCACATCCACATTTCAGTTAAAACCAAACAGAACGTGCGTGCGAAAATTACTGAGATTGTTAAAAAGAGAAAACTGAAACATAAACATCCCAAGGAATTTTCAGCGCCAAAAAGTTTAATACAATCAAGATATTAAGAGAGATATTTATTGTTATCACCGAGCGTGTACAGAAAGCGAGCAAATAATTAGGCAGACTCGTAATGTTTTGCCGCGACAAAGCGTTGTATTTAGTCTACACAAAACAATTTCTTTAAATGAATAAACATGGTGACCACTCTCGTTATATGAGGATAAGGTATTATAGACAACTATGATGACACGAGATGTCTGGCATGTGAGGACGAGAAGGTGTGCCATGCCAGGGGAGTATACAATTATATTCATTTATTCTCCTCCGTTAGGTGCAAACAAACTCTTGGCACAACACAATTTTTTTTATAAAGCCTTTTTTATTACCACGGGTCAAGAAGAATCGAGAAGAAACTACGCCGCCGGTAATAAAAATACAAATACCACTTACAGAAAAATTAAGAGTATAAGTAATAGTTTGAGAGCAACCTATACAATTAAGTATGAATAAGATTCCTGCACGTGATTCTGACCTACACGTAGAACCAAATAATGCACTGCAATTCAGGTGTACAGAGCCATCGTGATTGTTCTGATAGTAATTTCATAATACTTATCATAAACATAATAACGATACGGAATTTATGTATTTGTGACAAATAACGAAACTGGTGCTGTCACCATTTTACTTTTGTAAATGAACTTGCCGGGTGAACAGGCAAGTGAGTAAATACATCTGACGTTTAGTTAGCATGGTACGAAATGCAAGTAACATTAGATTTAATCACTCACTTGCCTATTTCAACGGTGAGTCAATCTACCGCGGTTACTCCCAGAAAAGGAACAGCAAAATTTGAGTGAACTTCAGCCGGATCATGCGCCAGAAAACCTCCAGACGCTGTTAATAGAGACTTAATGGCATCAATGTATGTACACGATGGAAAATTTGATGCACATTCCTGCAACATTTTCGGGCGAGGAGAGTTGACGCCGAACGGCTTGGCCGTCGCTGAGCCCCCGCCCGCGTGGGCGGTACTTATTCACCTCTTATGAGCCATTCGTTCACACCGCGACAAACTCCGTTCGCACACCACTGGAAGAGCGGACCATGACAAACTCTATTATATTTTCTGACACTACACGATTCGTTATAAAATATTTTTACATACGTCTTCAGTGAACGAGAGACTTTTTTTCTGTTTATCGCTGGAACATGTTTTTAAAATTAATCATAAGATTATAAAACGTATTGCATTCATTATTTACATTTTTCCTTTGAATAAAAATCGCAGTGTGAACTGCTTTTTTTAAATGTGCTTATAAAGTCTTTGAATTAACTAACAAAGAACATAATTAATTTGTTATCACCACTGAAATTTATTGAGATTGAATGCTGCTTATCACCTCTATTAGGTCAAAAAACTCCATTATACAATCCAAATGTCTCCTCAATTTAATTTAATTACTGCACAGCACAACTCCTGCATAAATCCAGCTAGGGTTGGATGTCAGACGCATCAGCTTTGTTCAGAAAGTCGCTTGGCGTTCAAAGACCATAACTTATCACGTTCAAACCATAACTTGTCACGTTTAAACCATAACTTGTCACAATTAGACCATAACGTGTCACAACTAGACCATAACTTGTCACGATTGGACCATAACATTTCACGATTAGATCAGAACTTGTCACGATTACACCATAACTTGTCACGATTACAAAAGACAATATAGTACGTACGGTGAAAGGTCGCAGGTGAGGGGCGGCGCCTGGTGGCACTGTGCCAGGGTGTGCCGGGATCGATACAGAGTTGCTCTCGAAATATTGACGAATGTCGGACCACGCCATCCTTCCTCCACCTCGCTAACAACGTCGTCGCCGCGCGTCTGGGCGATCTGTCTCGCCGTGCGGACGGAAACGGGCGACCCATATCATCGCTCAGACGTCGCGTTGAGGGATTGCTTCCACGATTCGGGCTATATTTTATGCCCTTCGACGACATTTAACGAGAGCAGGTGCCTATTTTAGTGGACGCGCGACATCTATCTTATTTGCAATGTTGAGGCAGGAGTAAACTAATTCCTAACTGACAGATTCCTGCGCTAGGATATGATCAAAAATATTTCCCAAAGGCAAATTGGGGAATGATTTTGAGGGAAGTGGGCTTCTTCCTAAATACATTTGATATTGTACAGCGACGTGTACGATGTAAGCATTGCAATTCGTCTGACATTCATCTGAAGGAGGAACGTGCACCTGCGACCTTCGGATTACAATATAGAATAATAAAATAGTATGGCCAGCTGTGCTGAGGGACCAAAGGTGCTCGGAACCGCCAAATACACCTCACCTCGCAAAATTACGAATAGTCAGCCACCATACCAGCCAATTTGCGGGCTAATGCAATGCTATCGAGCTTATTTAAATGACTTATGAAAACTTCCTGGTTATTAGCAAAAAAATTACAGATAGTTCCATACTCTGGCGGTGCGGCAGAGAAATGTGGAAAGGGTTCTCAAAAGCCTGATGCCAACCACAAACAGGTGCTCTGTTTCTCTGCGGCAAGTGCTCCGCAAATAGATTGGATGAGGAGGGAAAAGGGATGCATGTTCCACAGATCACCGTCCTTGGAAAATCAAACTAAGCACCCTACGAATTGTATGTGGATCGGGAGACTCCGGGCCATCTGTAAGTTTCAGGTATTCAACAAGACGGATGGTCCGGTGATGTATTTAGTCCAAGGACTCCAGCAAGTACTGGGGACAGCCTTCCCAATTGTGGCTATTTAAAACTATTTAGACAATGCCGTGACAATATCGGGACCAATATAAGGAAGAGAAAAGAGGTATCTTTCACTCTCAAATTTAAATCTCCAGCTCAGCGTAAATGTGTCCAGAATGTGAATTAGCCCACTCGCGAACGCGGAGCACTCTGTCGAGAGAAGCGGCGGCGGTGGCGGCGCGAACGGCAAGTTGCACCGTCGACGGGGGGCATAGGGTCCCTTTTAGGCCATCGGAGGAACACATACCAAACGGGACAGTCGGACGACTTCCGCGGTCTATTTCTGCGTGCCGTGTGGGAACGGTCTCCACGCGCCCGAGCCGCCGCGCCGCTCGCCCGCCGCTCGCCCGCCGCTCGCCCGGCCCGCGCACACGCCACTCTCAATGACAACTTTATGATTTTGTTTTTCGATGGAAACAAGTGTTGAATCATACCTGAAGATCATCGATAACGCGTAAAATTTAAACCGGCCTAAAATAGTATCCAATGTCATGTAGTGCCAACTTACCTCTAATTATATTTATTTCCCTTCTACCATTGCTCAAAGTTGAGCACCCATTCACTGTGGACAACCCCAAAATAAGAACCAAACCTATTAGCTAGATCCGTTATCCACAGGGTCGGTAATCTATACAGCGCACTCCCGAGGCATTTCCCCCCAAAGTAAACTCTGAGCTCCTAGTCCCAGTTGTCCCCTAAATCGGCGTTTACGGAACTTCTAAGTTACTTACAAATGGCAAACTCCATACAAGTTTTTACTAGATATTCAGTGGTTTCTGGACTTCTGATTTGTATGAAAACGCAGAGTCGGCGTAAACGGCAACGTCGACGTATTTACGCCGACGTTGAGTAAGCTCTCAAATCAAACCCGGACTCGCAAATGTTAGTCCGCGTAACGCGCACTGCGCGCGCTCTTCAATTTTTCCATAAATTTGAAAACGCCAGTCGATCTGTTTGCCGTAAACGCCAATTTAGGTGACAGCTGGGAGTAGGGTCTCTGGGGTCCTTCAAATCTGGGCTCCTCTACGTGAGGGCCTGACGTATGTCATATGCCGCGCCTAACGAAAAAAAGCCCAACTTTAAGCCTCGATTGCACGAATCGACGGCCGAGTTAATCAATGTTCAAACACGTCATTCTAAGTGAACCGCACGGAGTTGCTTCCATAATGTGCATACAAAGTGACATGTTTAATCAAACGTTGACGTTGATTTTGATTTTTTGCTCTTTCGTGCACTCCGCCCTAAGAGTTCGGTCCGCTTTGCTTTTTCGCCGCCAGTAATGGCTCCGATAGGTCGCCGCAAACCGAGAGTGCTTCACCGATCGATAAACAGTTCGATTGAGCGGCGCGGGGCGGCCGTTTGATTTCGATCGCGTGAATTGCGGAAGTGAACTTTAGTGTTTCGCGGAGGGCGGGCGGCTGCGGGCGGGGAAGGGGGAGCGGGGGAGGGCGAGCGGGCGACGCGTCGCGCTCGGGAGCTTTCATCTCGTCTAAATAAGGCGCATAAGTTCAACGGCCGGCGCACACTCCGACTAGGAACAAATCTCCGACTTATCTGCCCGGATTCATATTAATAAACACTCTGGTTTCGTTTTTATTGCGGCGCCCCTGTAGCGTCTCTGCGTGTCAACTGCGCTGGGGGGCGCCCGAACTTCGACCATCTTCAACACCGTCGACTTCGGCTATAGTACGGAGAGTCGGTTGTAAGTAATGTTAACATTCCGGCAAATCGAATAAAAGAACAGCAAAAGTTTGACAATTTTCATATATATGCAAAAAGGTCATGTGAAACTATGCAAACATTTTTGTGTAAATTTTGCAATTACCTCAAGAGGCTCAGGGGTTTTAAAAATTGGGTGGAATTGCAAATTATGGTCATGAGTTGGAGGGGAGAGGGGGGGGATTGCACCCCTTGCCCCTCCCTGGATTCGAGCCTGAATTATATTCGGTATATTGAGGTATATTCGTCCCTGGGCACGTCGTCTCAAGCATAATAATATAGTTATCATCAATTTGGCAGTTGGTCATTGAATTGATTAAAACGTGCGTCTGCAACAGTAATGCCGTGCCAGTGCAATGGCACATGAGAACGGTAACGTGGACACGAAAAGCGAACGAGTATCCGAGTTGCATGAAGATGTGTCTGTAATAGAAGCGAATGGTTTTTTTAATTGTAAAGCGCGGCATTTGGCTTACGCCAGGCCTTCACTCAAGAGGTGCCCGATGCGCTATCGAATTTTCACGAGGCCTGCGAGAACCATGTCGGTCGGCCAGTTTCTGTTTTACACCATGTGTTAAGGACCCCAGGTTGTACTTTGTATGTCACAGATATGCTGTGATCTACCGTACGAGGCGCTATCATATCTTTTCGCAGTAATGTAATGATGCCATCGTACATTCCGTTTACACCATAGTCACAAAAAAGTTTTCACGGATTGCTGACAATCGCATAGAGTACGCAGTTCAGGATAGAGAAGGCGGCGGCGGTGTCGGCGACCGCGCCACAAATGGGTCACCTCCTAGCGCGCCTCGCGACACGCAGACACCACGACTACCTGTCGCCACGCCGTCGCCGTCTCCGCCGGCGCGGCACGCTCGACTGTCGACCCACATATCACGAGCCGCTAACCCTCCGGCGGCCACGCGGGGAGACAACCGCGCGCCCGCTCCCTTCGCCGTCGCGGCTAACCGACTGCCGCTTGTCGCTTCCAGGTCGGACACAACTTTGAGGCACCGGCAAGAACGCCAAGGCGCGGACGTTATTGCGTTCCGGAGACGCGACGCAAGAACGTCCGCGCCCAACAGAACTTAGTGCTCCGTACCATCACGGGCGCTCCCCGCTACGCGAGAAACGCAAATATAGCGAGGGACCTCAAAGCAAAGATAGAGCCACTGGACGACTTCATCGGCCGTCTGGCGACGTCGATGTTCAAGCGTGTCGGCCGCTCCACGCCCGACCGCCAGACGGCAGTAAGAAGTATCCGCGCGACCTCGTCGTGAAAGACGGACCATCGGAGCAGACCTGCAGTGAGGAGACCAGCGGAAATAAGGAAGATCAGCAAAGTGGCCTGAAGAAGGCCCCCCAGAGACCTGCCTGCAGCATCAGGCAGCGTATGATACCACGGCCAAGAAGCAAACCGCCAAAAGCCGTTTCCCTCATGCGCTCACGCGGGCGGAAGAAAACAACGAGAGACCAGATATATAAATCGATAGATGAGTCGTCGCCATACAAAGTCGAAAGTCAAAACGTGCCATGAACGAAATGAGCCTTTACATTCCGTGGCACAACACCAACGTCACACTGTGACAGCCAAGCGGGTTCTGCTTTCATATAAGAACTGGGGAGTTACCATGCTAAATAACTCGCCAGCTGAATGGCAGGTTAAGCCCCGATTGTTAGTGGTATCCATGTCGTCAGTCATTCACCAAATATCGAAAACCGTTTTCGACCTATGTCCTGGTTGAAAATGAACGAAATTTATTTGTAATATTGCATAAAGAGCAGGCCCCGCTTCACCGAGGATTACAACAGTGAAATAAGCTTCACGCGACATCTGCAACTATGCAACTTCGCAAAAGCGAAAATATACATTGACGCTGCACCCGCTTGAGTCACAAGATTAATTCGGCGGCGGAGCGGAATGCATCCGGGGGCTTACGGAAAATTTCGCTAATTGCATGCAGATCGGGCGACCAGCGTGCCGGCGCGACGCGGCGGTGGGCGACCGCACGGTCGCAGCGACGAACCGCGCGCGGCCGCCAAATTATTGAACCAAAACTACGAAACGTGTAAAAAAATTTGGAAGTCGTCCAACCAGCTGATTGATGAGGATGGTCATTTCGGCCGCGACCAATCCGGAGCCCCTCTTATTATTTAGCGAAGGAGCGTATGCGCTAGTCTATTTCGGCCGCGGAAAAAAACAACGACCACGAAATGTGTCGTTAACTTATAGTCTCCTAGCGACGGGAATTGTCTGCATTTCGAAAACAATCTATTTGAAACGGAGCGAATTCTTTCGGGGCGAGTGTCGGGGCGCTGCCAACACTGTAGAGCATACACTATGGGGCGACGGATTCACTTGAGTGAGTGGGCCGACACGTGAGCTTTTAATAACGTAATGACAAAATCCGGAAGTGTCGTTGCCGACTATCAATGTGACGGTTGCTCAGCCGCAGACTCATCACACCTCGCTCACTCGGCGGCGTGTTCGCAACAATGGCGGCCGACGAGCACTCGACGCAGTAACGGACTCGTAAACACTAGGCCTGTAGTGGGCACCGACCGACTTGACCGGTGCTCCATAAAGATATCACGGCGAGCAATAAGGAAGCATGCGCCAGAAACTGATCGGCGGCTGCGCTGATACAGCGCGCTAGCTTCCTAGCTTACACCTTCTCTGGAATCAAGTCAACGTTTCATGGCTGAACGAAAGGCAATTCGAAAGGCCACGGCGTCTTTGCCCACACAAAAACTCCCACACGAACTCAAAGATAACTCTTGCAAGGGCGAATTACGTTACACGTATTTCTTAAAATTCGCCAATAACTACTATCGAAAGAGCTTATGTAATCTAAAATGGGAACCTATAAGAGCATTTCCATACATCGTATCGTATCTGTATCGGTCCGCGACGATGACTGTGAGGCTCCATGAAAATACCCAACCCATCCTAGTCTAGTTACAAAAATATGAATACAGTGCACTCAATTAAAATACACGCATCGGCTTGTAGCTGCTAGTGTATATAACATTTAATAATAATAACAACAATAATCATCCTTGGTAAAAAGGCAGGGGGATGTGATCTCACCCAAGCTCTTAACCAACACAGTGGAAGATGTGTTCAAGACGCTTGAATGGGACAACATGGGTATGAACGTCAATGGAGATTTCCTCAGTTATCTTCGCTTCGCCGATGACATTGTTCTTCTGTCAAAAAAATTTAACTCAAGCCTTGGAATTACGACTTAGATTTCACTAACTATCAATCCAAAGAAGGTTATGGCGGTTCCAAAGAAAAACTGGGGAAATACAGAATGCTTTTGGTCGGACTTAAAAGCGAAGCCACATGTCTTCACTAGTCAGCCCAGAACGCATACAAAACTTACACCACGGATGCATTAGTTTCAGGCACGAGTTTTCCTCAGTCGTTTAAGTTTCGCGTCAGCTTTGATCGCCCTCAGATTTAGATATAAGCGCGTTCCATGAAAAACAACTCGTAAATATTCGAATGTGGAGTGACACGTCAGCAGGCGGGTGAGGCGGAACGGTGACCTGGCTCCGGCGAGCCGTCTCCCAGACGATCGGACTGACGGTCACCGCTGAGCCATGCAATAGTATCAGTAACGTTAGCTGTAATCGAAGAGCATATCTGTGGCATGGCAAAGGAAGCATATCTTCTGTGATCGTACCTTGAGGCGGTCGATCATCTCTCTACATCTCCTATGCGTTCCTCCTCCGGGAGAGGTTGTGATAGATAGTAAGTATGTAAGCGCAACCAGAATATGGGCTCAAATCATTGAAAAAACGATAACGTTTTCATATTGAGAATGTGGATTTAGCTATTGAAGCTGTGAGAGACCTACAGCTTACTTACTATGCCAGGGTTAGTACCAACTAGTCACCGTGGTTGTTTTGTTGTCAACATGGTACCATCACCGTGAAGCTCAATGAAGTCGTGCTTAAACATAAGGAGCCTAGATCATTTTAAATTCGATGATGACAGGGTACTAAGAACACAACAGTAAAACCAGAAGCAAGGGGGGTTACCACAGGTCTAGCTCCCACAAAATAAATAAAAACGCGTACTCTCCAACAACCAGAGAGCTGATGTTGAGAGCAGATGAGCTGATACGATGTGAGACAGCTCTTGAGCCAGTTGGATCTTGCAGACGCAATCTCTTAGTTTCCCTCGCTTGTATTAACGTATTCTTCAGGATTGCAATTCCTAATGCCAATGACGATGCTAGCGTGTATAATATAGCCGACACTTACCAATACGAAAACGCCTCGAGGAAAATAATTCAGCTGCTTAATTGGGCATTACTATACATACCTGTAACAAAATGAGATCGTCAATGCATGTGGGACAATTTCCAGTTTATAAACAAACACCAAGTTTCTTCATTCTATTTTATTAGATATACACTAACACTTGCTTAATCCAATAAAGGTGAAATACTGATACAGGCGTTCCGTTTTGAATATTAAATTTAGCAAGGCTTTGCAATACAGGTACACATGCAGGGACACATACCATTTTATTTTTAAAGAAAACGGGTTTCATCAACCTTTACATATATCGTTAATTATGCCTTATAAATAATTTAAAGTTAATCTTGTTACAGCAAACAACACAGAATACTCATGCATAATTAGTTTTGTGTTCGACCTTTTTAAATATATTGACAAACTGGACGCTTTATGAATCAATACGAGCAATGTTGAGTCTGTATAGATCATAAAATCCCACAAGCAAATACATAAATGAAGTTATAAAAAGGAAGTTGTACTGAATGCAATGGTTGTAGTCAGACGGCTGTTAAATATTAACTGACGCGCATGTGGATCAAAAAGTATATTGTTCTATTTTACTCTTTTTTTTTTTTGCAATTTCGGTTACCTGAGATTTTCACCTAAAATATTTTATCTACATAGTTTACCATGCAAGATGAGCCTCTCATGTAATCAATTTTATTTAAGGCGGCCCATCCCGCTCAACTCAAACGGGGAAAGAAGATCACGCCTATATTTATTGTCAAAGATCTCAAATTTTGCTAATGTCTGATGACCGTTAGCATTGTAAAATTGTGTTTGGTTTCCAAGTTTTAAGGTCCGAAAGTTCGAGTTTTTCGCGCGTTTTATACAATTTTATACAACTTTGGAGGTGGATTACGCAATGATAAAGTAAGAACATCTTAAAAAGATTAGTCATCAGACATAGTTTATTTAATCAAGATTTATAATCAATTTGGTTTTTGTTAGATTTTTGACTACAGCGGTCGTGGTTTACTTTTAGCTATAAGTCGTTTTGTAATTAAAATTTTCGTAAATCTTACCAAATCATACATTATGCACATTATCTTTTTTGTGGACATGTTGCATCTTCCTCATCATGGAGCCTGTCTTATTCATTGAAACAGAGAAGGTCCTAGAGCGCAACAGCATGGTCTTGTACCGTGCCCGCGAATAGTTAATCCCGCCGGGTTGGGTCACCTTAAGACATGTATACGTTACGGTTAAAGCCCGATGTTGGTTAAAGTCCGAAATCTTTTTTCCTCGAAGGTAACTAAGATTTTCAAGAAATACCTGTGTCGTGTGCACTAGTTTCGAGTTTATGGTAAGAAAAAAAAGCCTTAACCATTTTTGTTGCTAATGTTTTCATACAAAAAAAAAAACATTTTAACGTTCTATTTTTTTTCATGTCATCAACACTTAATTAGTACTCAACGCGGGTACAAGTGCAGAAATTCAATAAACTTCAAGATTTCGGACTGAATAAACCGTAAAATATATACTAAGATATAAAAAATGTAATCACGACGAAAATAAACAGATACAGAAAATTATGAATAGACAAATGTATATGCAATCATAAGAAAACGAAGTGAAATTACTCGTCAAGTCAGTAACATCGTTTGATCAGCATTTGCTCTCTTTTCTAGCGCTTAGGGTTTCGGACTCTGCCCACACGTAATTTTAGATCCGCAAGGCAAAAAAACTGGGCGCCATCCATTCATAGTTCACACAAACAAAGAATGGTCTAGTCCAGCACGGAAATAGCTAACGTAAACACGTTTGACAAGGCCCGTCCACCTCGCAACGCCCACAGCCGATACTTGGGCACATTAACCAAGTTCTAGCCTCCACAATAACAGAACCGCCCACCGGCCCGCGTCCGCGCACGCGCGCCGCCCGGAACCCATACTCTCGCGCTGGCCTAATTGTCCATAGAGCGGGGCGCGCGCCGCAATAGGTGCAGTTCGTTAATCTCTGAACTGACAATTATATTTTCGCCCGCGATCGACGACGCATCGACAAGCCAAAAGGAGCGGTCGTTCTGGCGGTGGACCAAGGAACGCGCCCGCTCGGCCGGCAGCCTAACTAATGTGCGTTTCGCGACCCAACTTGGCATTTTGCTGGGTGCTCCGCGCTCGCTCCCGCAGTCCCCCGCCCCGCCGGCGCGCACTGACCGCATCGCGCCGTACTTTGTAACCGAGCGAGCCGCGTCCAACGAACGCTCCACCGCCTGCCGAAATCATTAAAACTATTTCGAGTCGCACGCTCTACCTACTTTTAAAATAATGCACTGTGCACAGTTAAAATATGCGCCGCTCAGATAGCCGCGAGTCCAAGACAATTGGAGAAAAATATTTCGGATATTAGACTGAATTAACCGAGAATTAGAGATAAGATACAGGGACGGAAGGTCGAGACAGAGCGAGCCGACCCGGTGGCGAGGAATGTAGGGTTCAGTCGAAAGCGAACGACCGTCGAAGCTCCCTAATGAAAGCATTTGTGTCGCAAGTCGCGCCCGTATTTCCATCGGCGGGCGGGCACCGAGCCGTTGCGACACGCGGCGGCTTCGCCAAGTCGCAGAGCGTCCCCGCCGCAACGCCGCCGCCGCCGCATCCGCCAACCGCCCGCCGCCGTCTCCGCACCGGCTAATTTGTTGTACCGTAAGGATGACGCGCGGCCGGCCGTCGACACCGGCCGTAGTCCGCCAGACCAATCTTGTTATTAATTTCAGATTCAGATATTTCTCTAATTAGCAAGCCATCACGACTTTAGTAACGTTGGATAAAGGAGCTAGTTATTTTTAAATGTCAGCTGCAATTTGGCAACAACGGTTTTGAAAAATATACTAATATTTTTATGACTGTTTCGTTTTAGACCACTAAAACCCAATCAACCAAGTTCGTGTCAGATATGCCCTTGATTAGGCTCCTGTATCTATCTATATATTAAATACATGTCGGCAGTTCTCTCAAACACGCAGACGGATATTCGTTATAAATACTTTCGTAAGTATTGCAAACGTAGAGGGTCACATGTTTAACTTATTTTATTAAGATGCACTCTTCTCAGACAGTGGACAGTCCGCTTTAACTAATCGACCTCCCCGATTCCCCACTTTCGGCGACGGACGGCACACCGCCTCGCCAAAACAGCGCGAACGTTCTGTTACAGGCATTTCCGTTTCTAAAAGCGCGCGAGTGTGTCACGTTAAATTTACCCGCGGCGTTATTCCGGGCCGCGCGGATTGTCAGGTGGGGTGGTCGTTTTGGCGCGCGCATTCCCGCACCCGACTCGTCCGCCGTGCACCATGAATGGGCGAAAGCGTTGCGCAATGCGCGCGCGCAGCCGTGACTCACGGGAGCGCAACAAGTTGAGACGTCTCCGGGAAAGTTGGCTCGAGTGCAGCGCGACGACGCGACGGTGCGCCGCGGACTCACCTGCTTCTCTCGTCGCGTCGATGATGTGACGTCGTTCGCGCGCAGTCGAGATTATAATCCCGATAAAGTAGTGTGTATAAGTTTATATGATGACACAGAGGGCTTATGTGGACGCTTATACAGTTTCATAAATGCTTCTGTGCCGAAAATCACGGGTTAAAAGCACAGGGCGTGCCCCTTTTGTCTTTATTTTTCGATATAGACATGGTTGAAATGGTGGCGGATCGACCAGTTACAGTAACGGCTTTTTTCTCACTCTCACGCACATATTCTGCGCGCGCACTTAAACCCAAGAATGCGTAGGATCTTTACTTCTGTCGTGCGTGTCCCGCCTCCACTCTTTGTTTTGTGCGAGTTGCATTATTGTTCAAACTAGAGGTTCCGTACTTACTAGGTGAAAGGGTGAATCGCTAAAATGTATTGAAATCGGTCATGATCTCAATCTAGTTAAATCTACATGTGTTACATGAGGAAATTAAGGAAAGATTCTCTAGCATGACCATAGCATTCCTTCAATAATGCTCAAGGACATTTTCTACCCATCAACCTTTGGGGTGAAAAAGGCAGAATATAAATTGAGAATTTATATTTTGGTTTCAGTGAATGACTTCAGGCACTTTTTAGCAAATGACCGGAAAAATAACTTAGCACGAGCGTAAACAGCCTGAATGAAGGTACGTCGATGGCTGAACCGGCGTAAGATATGAGAAAATATATGAGGGAATTCGATCAATTCTGCACCAATCGGAAGCGTTTATGTCACATCTTCTGGGTAGAATATTAGACATCCACTTCAGATTGGTGCAAAATTGATCGAATTCCCTCACATATTTTCTCACATCTTACGCCGGTTCAGCCCCTGGCAGGAATGTGTGCCGTTGGCAGATTGTTCTGTCTTTTTTTTTGTTTTCGGGCGCCAGCCGCACAGATCGTGGTGCACAATCATTTAACGGCTCTACGTGCCGGCTGTCATCGGTTAGCGGATTGGCAACAATTTCGCGAATCTATTTCCACACAAATTATCCGGTCGCACGGGCTGCGGCCGTGGCGGCGGCGGCACTCGAGTCGGCCCCCGACGTCCCCGCGTTTGCCAAAAGGAGGATTACGGCATGCTCGCTTACTGCACGGCACATCTTCAATAGTTGACCACGGCTATGGTCCGGGAGGACATTCCCAGGTCTACTCAGCCAGGGAATTAAAAGATTACACCTATTGCCCGCAAGAACGAGAGGCCATATATCCCAACTGAGGGTGGAGCTAAAAAAAAACATAAATACATATATATAGTTAAGTATATTATTGTGCGAAACTTGGCTTAATAATAATAATGATCCGGGAGTCGAATCGACAGGGAAATTTTCAAACGCAGTGGACGTTCGTCCGCGAAACGATACGACAGGCAAATGACACATGACCGCGTCGTGTCCTACGAGACACTGCACTGAAAAAAAATATGTTTAACTGTTTACTGCTTTAGCACGGTTAAAATCCAGTCATTTATGGTAAAGTATTACTCATTACTATTAAGGTAATACGGTAAGTATCTATTAATGAACCAAAACATTTAGTATTAAACAGGAATTCTAACCGATTGAACAATACCGCTTGGTAAAAATAACACGTGTGACAGATCAGAAAATTTTGAAATGGTTATTTAACTGATTGAACATTACGGCTGACTACAAATTAAGCGTGCAACTGTCCAATTTCAAGAGGTACAGGAATTTCACTGAATATAAGACGTAAGAATGGAAAAATTTCTGCGGCAACAGCGCATTACTGGGCTGGTATCACGACAGGTAGGTGTGTATATGTAGCTCACGTGAAATCAATTATAATAAAGAATGGTTCAAGATGAAGAAAATGTATAATAACCACTATGGGCAGACGGGCAGGCAGTCACGTGGCACCATCACCGCGGTACATCACTAAACGGAATGCTCGATAATGTATAAGGCTATTTTTACCGCCGGCCAAGGTCAGCGCGGGTAAACAGCGGCCCGGCACCCGTATATATGGCAGATTTGTTGCAGCCGACGTCAACGCTTGCGCTCCGCCGCCCAAACCGTAGCGCCCGCCCGCCCACAGTGCCGCCCGCTCTACATGTGTACCTTTTACACATTTGCAAGCGATTTCACGACTCCGCAACTCAAGGTGGCCCTTCCCGGCGGGACTAACTCATTCGCGGGCACGATACAAAACCGTGCTATTGCGCTCTGGGACCTTCTCTGTTTCAAAGAAAGAGACAGGCTCCGAGATGAGGAGGATGGAACAAAGCAGATTAATGCTCATAGTCTTTGATTTGGTAAGATTTACGAAAAAAATAATTACAAAACGACTTATAGCTAAAAGTAAATCACGACCGCTGTATTCAAAGATCAAACAAAGACCAAATTGATTATAAATCTTCATCAAACAACCTAGGTCCGATGACTAATCTTTTTAAACTTTGGGACCTTATAACTTATAACTAAACTAAACACTATTTTACAATGCTAACGGTCATCAGACATCTAGTTCGATCAAATAAAGCTATTTTGAGTATACGTTTGGATCTCTGACAAAATATGCGCATGATCTTCTTTCCACGTTTGTTGAGCGGGAAGGCCCACCTTAAATATTGGCGAAGCACTGCTGGTTGTTACTTTGAGAAGTCATTAAAATAAGCCTTCGGTCAACGCGGAAAAGGGAGAAAATGCACAAATTCAAAGTCGACATTCCAAAAATAAGAACTCACCGATCCTCTAGATCCTTTATCTATAGGGTCGGTAAACAATGGAATGAACTCCCTTCCGAGGTATTTCCCCCAAATTACGACCTGGGGTCCTTCAAACGTGGTGTGAAGAAGCACCTGGCAGGCCGGCATGGTTTTCGCAGCCCCCCTGAATGTTCGAAAACCCATGGGCGTCGTCGGGCACCTTTAGGTCCTGGCGTACGCCGCGCTTAACATAAAAAAAAATTAAAGATGACTTCGAAGGACCAATTGCCACAGCTCAGCACCGCGAAACTAGCTTAGAGCCCATACAAGCGAAATGTGTCTGTACAGTCGAACAAAGTGTTTAGGATACACATCCGGTTGAAGAAAAGATGAACAGTCGAAATACTTCGGCTTTTGGAAACAATTATAGTGTTGAGTATAGATTCAAACATAGTTGAGGATGTCTACTAGCTACTGAGTAAACAAAACCCTAACAAAATTGAATCAGAGGTTGTATTTAAACACCATTCATTTTTGCGTTTAACCGGAAGTGTATCCTTTAACCTTTGGTTGACTGTACAGGTGCAAGAAATCGGGACTTTGTATGGATACTGGATGTAATCCTATATAAGTATATATATTCTGTGCCTGCGTTGTCCGCCATCACCGCGCCGCCCGCCCCGCGCCCCGCCCACCACGGCCTTCGCACAAGGCGGACGCCGCGGATTGCGATAACATTAACGCAACCTATTATCTTAGCTGGACTCGAACGCGGGAGAGAAACAATCCACGCGCGAGCGTTATTTATTACAGACACGGACGCTCGACATCGGAACGGCGTCGTATTGTACGGTCGACAAAAGAGTTAAGGATACACATCCGGTTAAAGAAAAAGATGAACAGTTCAAATACTCTAACTTTAGGGAACAATTATAGAGCGGACTATACAATAAAATATAGTTGAGAATGTCTATTATTTACTGTGAAAAAAATATATATCGGGAGGTTGTATTTAATGTCTCATTTTAATGTTTAACCGAAAGTGTCACTTTTAATCTTTGGTTGACTGTACAAGCTTGGATACGTATGACCAGCCGAAGTTCCCGGCTTCGTTCGGGTTGATTCAGTTTTGGACAATCGCCCGAGCGGCGGCGCCTAGTAAAATGCGCCCTCAGCCCCCGATCCACCGCGTACCATCGCCCGCCCGCGCTATTACTTCGTTTTCGCTTGGCGTTCATTCGAAGATCGTTGCGAACAAATATAACGCGTTACGTATGCGAATTAACAGACAAATACTGGAAAAGTCATTCTGAAGGTCCACACGTCAGTAACATAAAAAAAACAATGTTTCAAGTTCCTAACAAAAATAAAGGAAGTAAAAATTCTTCGTACACTTAAAACCCGCATTCGTAAAGCACTCGCCCGGACGTAAAGTGGTTTACGCAATGACGACAGTGAAATTAAACTTTTTTTCAAATTAATGTTACTTAGTAGGGCACACAAAATTACCATTATATTATTATTGCTATGTTTCTATGCAAGTCAGCTTCTTAAGTAGAAAACATAAAATCTTTTATTTGTTGTCTGGGATTATTGCGTTTTCCACGACTGTCTTAGATACAATTTCAATGTGTAAATTTTCATATTATGAAATGAAATTAATAAATATGTTCGTCAGTTCTTCGCCCGCTGTATTTTAATAAGAAAATTAAGTTTTACTATGGTGTTACTATTAGGCCTAAGAAAATGGATTATGACCCGTAATATTGAATACAAACCAAGAATGAAGAAATGAAGCTGAAAACATCTTTAGTTCTTAGCTTCATTTCTTCCTTCTGAAGGGAATGCATCCATTCACTGTTAACATTCATCGAATTAGAATTTATATATTAAAACACAATAACGGTTGAATATTTACTATAGTTCAATGAATTACTCCAAAATGGGACGACACTGTCTATACAAAACAAAAACATCAAGTTTAAATTTATATTCAATCCATACAAATAAACATATGAAACGTAACAAACCAACCCATCCCCGCGGCCCGCCGCCGTCGCAAGAGACATTTAATTTAAGAGCGCAGCTAAAATCACGGAATATCCCAAACGCGCGGTTCGTCTACGTTCCCCCGGTTATAAATGTAAGGGGGCATATTTTATTAGAAGATTTAACGACTTCGGAGCCGGGCCGTGGGTGTCGCCGCGGCCGGGAACATTTTCAACGCTCCTAAATCATGTTTCGCAAGTGGGCAGACTTCTGGCGCAGATATACCCCCGTAGACCCCGGAGAATTGCCTCATTTTACCGATCGTAACAGCGATCAGCTTCCAGAAACATTGGGTAAGTGGCAGGCACGTATCCCGGGGGGGGGGGGGATAGTTGGGAATTATACCTCCCCCCCCCCCCCCCCCCGAAATCTGACAGAAAACAAAACGTAAACTCTTTATTTATTCCGTGTTTGAGCTCATTTCTAAATAATCGGGTCAGTCAAAGAGCGCGCCCAACCAGTCATTGCAGCGGTTTAGGACTGTCAAGTCCGAGTATTTTTCTCCGACCAGTTCAAGAAACTTATTGTTACCTGGCTTATTGAAATTGGACTCGACGACTCTGAAGTATATCTAACTTTTATCGATAAATAAAATTAAAGTACCCATGCACCAACTTGAACTAACTTGCATTGAAAGGTCAATGGTCTTGTTACGTGCCCACCTTAAAGCTTATTTATTTATGTACTATTTATTTTTAGTATTTTTTTATAGCCTACATTTATGTATATTATGATATTATAATTGGTATAAAGATATTTTTTTTAATATATTTTGATGTGTTTGAATGTAATTTAATTGCTTAAAAATGTCAGGTATTCGTTCCGAATTAACTTTTATCGTTGTTCATATTTTTTATTATAACTTTAAAGGGTTAGGCCAATAGTGTGATGAGACTTCCATTTTTATTTGTGTAACTTCCTTTTTTTTTTCTTTTCTAATACCGAGCCTCACATCAGGTGCCACGAAAGACAGGCTTTGCCTAGTTCGGGTACTTGTACAATCAAACTCATTTGTATTTTCATACAAAGCTTGTGTTGCCACTGTTTGTTTCGCTTATTTCATACTTGTACGCTGTGTTTTGATTTTGCCCCCTACGGGATTCATGCTTTATGTAGTAACTTGTACTCTTGTGATTTTGTTATTTTTTTTTGCCAACAGAGACTGTATGTAATTTCAAGATGTGTTAAATAAATAAATAAATAAAATAAATAAACATGTACGGTAAATTTTCTAAATATTTTCAAACTAATTTACGTTTAGGAGCTTTGGAGCACGCCCCGCTCCTATGAGCGCTTTAAGCCGTCAAACTAAATATTACGAGTCTGTCTATTTGAACATGATTTTTTTTCACATTTTTAAGAATTTTCGAAAAATTCTCTAAAACTGGCACGACTAAACATTCTATATGATTATCAAACCAGCTCACGAATTTCACGAGAACCGATCGAGAAATGGAACCAGAAGATGAGAACAGCCGGAAATATGAAAGCATTTCTGCCCAATCTGAAATGGAGACGCTTCGCTCTTCCCTCGGTCAATAACCTTCAAATGGTTTTGCCCAATCAGATTAGACCTTGAATAGCGAAATAAAATGCCACTCGCAAAATTTGCAATTTTCCCATTATCCTACCGTGAGCTCAGGTTCCGAACATATTTTCGATCGTATTGTGCTAGGTGGCGATATGTTTTATGCCACTTTTTTTACACACAACATTTGCAGCGCCGGCGAGTGAGTTCGCTTACTAATTCGCTTATTGCTGATTTTCTCAAGTTCCAACGACACGTGACAACACGTAAGAACTTCGCATGACGCTATTAAGTGCAACGAGCATTCGATGTTACGCGTCCAGAATTAACAGAATGTTCGAAAACACGTCGATGTCGAAACCCATGGGCGCCGTCGGGCACCTTAAGGTCCTGGTGTACGCCATATGCCAGAGTAAAAACCAGAGTAAGGGACTTTTTCACCTACTGCTGATTAGCTTAATCGCCAATTAAGGGCATTTCTTAGCAGCTTCCAATCAATACCAGTACAAAATAATCAGCACTTTAGTAATAAAGGCCATTTAAGTGTCGATTAAAATAAATCAACACTTGATGAAAACCAGGCTTAGGTCACACGAATGTGTTTCAGGGAGAAAACACGTTTTTTTTTCATTTTCGCTCAACCTAAGCGAGCTTAACCCTGCCACCTAGCAGACTTGACCTTCAGTTTTACATGGATCCCGAACCACGGAACAACTCGCATTCGTGATGAAATGCACTTACCTATCCAACACAAAAAGAGAAAGAAAGGCGTGCACAAACGGCGGGGCGGGAATCGAACCCTGCTACGAGCCGTACAACAATAAGCTCCCCGCAGTCGCAAAGCCAGCCGATGGTCGGAGGAGCGAGAGTCAAGGCAGCGGCGGCGGCGGCGGGTACCCATCTCCACCCAGTTGACACGGTTCCAAGATGCTGTCTGCAGATAGCGGCAACACTATCTCGACCGCTGAGGACGCGAATTAATCGGCCGTAGGGCGCCGTCCATTTTAATTATTTCTGCCCGGAGTAAACAACTGAACGAATTACTGCAGGGCTACCTCACCGCGTTTGCCAGCACCGGTGGCCCAGGGGAACGACGCCACACCGTTCTATAAACGAGGTGAGGTGACTCTGGGTGCGGTCCAGGAACCGCTTTCGACCGTGGTTGGGATTCCTTGTAAGACCCGCAAACGTGGCAGGGTTCACCACGCCCGGTTGGTACCGTCGCATTGAATGAAAGATGGTAGGAGTTGCAAATAAAATTGTGTCGCTGTTTTCCATCCAGGTCAATGTAGCCCTGCAATATAAACTAGTTCCCACGAGGTGTGTTGGCCACATATGACATTAGGTGCGGTAGAAGCGATCCTTTCCATTTCCTTTGGAACGCTGTACCGTTATTTCGATTATAGAAGTTCTAGATAGTGCGTAGCGCCATCTAATGTAGTACATGCTAACTATGTAGTTTCTATGCGTCAATTTGTTGTATATGTTGGCACGTTGAAACTAACATCTATATGTAAAGAGCGTTACGGTCGCTACAATATCCATACTAATATTATAAATGCGAAAGTGACTCTGTCTGTCTGCTGCGTTTTCACTCCTAAACAGCTCAAACAATTTTTATGAATTTCGGTATTTTTAAATTTAAGACATAGGCTATCTTTTGTGGGGAAAATTAAACTCGAAGGGGGGTGAATATGGGGTGAAAGTTTGAATGGGGAACTCATATCATATCCAGTTTTTACATGCAACAATAAACGTTTCTTATTACTTATTTCTTAAATAATTCAGCCCGACATCAGTCCAAAACGACATTGACCCGAGCGGAGCTGGATACCTCAGCTAGTAGGTAAATATTTTGTACGTATTGCATCAATACCGTTCTCTCAGTTAGTTGGTTAGTGGTTGAACAGTTAGCTATTTTGTTCATTTCGACCTTTTCGCATTACGTTAGAAGGGCCCCAGGTTTATACCTGGGGATTAAGCACATCCACAGTTAAACGACCCCATAGATGTAGGAAACACAGAATCGGTTGGTTCTTATAGGAGGTATGTGGACAGTGTAAGGGTGCATTATCTGTCCGTTACGCGGTAAGCGGTGGTGGAATAAAGGCGGATGCTCTACTGACTAGGTCACCCTGACCACTATATGGCCTATCAATACTGTTCTTAGTTTAACCATTGCACTAAAGAGGTTTAACTACACATAGTAGTAGACAGGGCGGTCATTGTCGGTTGGATCATTCAATAGATCCTGGTTGATCTTGCGATCAATTAGATTTAAATTTCGCGGTATTTCATAATTTGCTACCTACCCCCATATATTCCCTTCCATTTTTCTTCCAATCTACCTTTCAAAAATGAGATATCCATCAACCTGCTTCCTGAGTGGTTCGAGCCGTGCTCTCCCGACGGAAAATATTGAAAAGAACATCAGCGAGTCTCCAAATCTGCTATTACGCCGTGCTGTATGTGCTCCCATCGTACCGCGACCGTGTCGCGCAAGTTTGTGGTCGAGTGCACCCCGTGGGGCGCGATTTAGCGCCGGAGCGACCGACGCGCGCCGCAGCACCCCCATCCTACAAGACGGTGGAACGAAGAGGAGACACGGAGGCCTAAGCCCAGCGACCGAACCATCAGCCTCCATCGCCGCGGCGTCTACAAACCGTGAGCGAGTCCCTTTTCCGTTTCCCACCGCACCATTTGGTCCTTCAGCCGAATTCCCGGTTTCCTTAAAGTATTCTAAAGCAAATTCTAAGTAAAATCATCATTTTCTTGCATTTCTCGATCTTTCTAACCTATAAAGTCACGTTTGAAATTTTCTTCATTACGTTTTTTCGTTGTTTGATTTGCAGCTCTCTCATTGGTCGTCTGCTATCAGCCAAGCCTTCCCCATATCGGCGGGAAAATTAAAAATTCCATAATCTGTGGTCTTTGGTCTCTGACCATAAAGGTTTCGCTTTTTATTCTCACTCTTCTCTCCACTGGCAATAAATATTGTCTTTGGTCTGCTGTCACCAGCTGTCACCAGCTGTCAGTGTCATTGGTAAAACGTAAACAAACAGATTGTAAACAATGGAGCCTACTCAAAGAACTATTCAGAGTTCCCGTGTGCAAAGAAGGCTTGCAATGAAGGCCGTGCAAGAATTATATAAATTAGCCACGGCCATCGCCGTCTCTCAAAGTGAAAAACAAGTGAAAGAGTTCAAAGTGCGATTTTTGGACTTAACCAAAATGAGGTTAGATTTCGAAACTTCTCATTTATATATTGCGTCCAACGTATCCGACGAGCCTGACGCAAACAGTGACACGATCTACGATGAGTTTTACGAAATGTTTTACTCTATTAATGTCCTTTACTCTGATATTTGCGGTCGGTTAGAAGACGATTCTAAGGATGTGAAAGAGAGTTCAGTGAAGGTCACAACAAATCAATTCAGCCTTCCAAAAATACAGCTGGCTAGGTATACCGGCCTACTTATTGAGTGGACTAATTTCATATCCATTTTCAACAGCTTAATTCACAATAATGGAAGTCTAACTGGTGTGCAAAAAATGCACTATCTAGTTGGCACACTGGACAAAGAGCCATTGAGTTTGGTACGACACTTGCCAATTACTGATGATAACTACGCGGTAGCATACAAGTTATTGACTGATCGATATGAAAATACACGTCGGATCGCTGATAAACATCTTGAAGCTATTCTCGCGCTTCAGCATTTCAGTCAAACTAATCAATTTAATTTGCGCAAATTTGTTAACTCATTAAAAGAAAATACACAGGCACTCAATGCGCTTAAGTTCAATGTAGATTCGTGGAGCTTTATCTTATTTCATATAATTTCTCGGAAGTTGCCTACAGACTTGCGGAACAGGTTTGAGTTAAAGCATGACTCATTGGATATTCCGACATTCAATGAATTATTAGGGTTTTTGGAAAGTCAGCTTCGGGTTTTGGAGAATGTCTCCTCACCCATAAAGGTACTTAACAAGGAAGTACCCAGCGGCAGTAATAATTGTTTTACATCTAACAGCGAAACCTGTCCCTGCTGTGGCAGCGATCATGCAATTTATCGGTGTGATAAATTCAATTCCATGACACCAGAGCAACGCAAGGTCTGTGTCATGGATCATAAATTATGCTTTAACTGCTTACGTCCGCACTTAAGTTCAAAGTGTAATTCAAAGTTTTTATGTCAGGTGTGTAGAGGTCGTCACCACACAAAACTACACATTCCAACCTCATCGTCAAATCTCACCTGCGACCCATCGTGTGAAGGTCAGATTGCTGTGCCGACACTAAGCTCCACAGTTCAATCTCATTCATTTAGCAGCGTCCACGCCAATTCCACGATGTTGCTAGCGACTGCTCTAGTCAACATTATGGATATCGACGGTCGATATCATTGTGTGCGTGCGTTGCTGGATAGCGGTTCGCAGGTGTCAGTGCTGACTGAGAACATTGCTCAAAAGCTACGCCTACGTCGATCGACATCTGGTTCGATCGTCGGGTTAGGTACATCAAGTGCGCAACGCACTAACGGTAGTGTACTGTGTACCATCAAGCCGTGCTTGAAGGGCTCACAGGCCATACTCACTACTCGTGCTCTTGTACTTAACCATATTCTTAACAATCTGCCATCCACAAGTGTAGCTGTTCAAGTACACGAGTCATGCCGTAACATCACCTTGGCAGATCCCAAGTTTAACCTGCCTGGTCCCATTGACATTTTGATCGGAGTCGATCTTTACGATCAAATATTTGATGGCAAAATGCTTAAGCTTGGGGATGGTTTGCCGACGGCTTACTCCACCTTGTTTGGATGGGTTCTCATGGGTAGAGCCCCTATCTCTGCTACGATATGTGACCAGGTCACATCGTTAACATGTACACTTGATATAGATCTTGCGCTGAACAGATTCTGGGAAGCAGAGGAACCACCTCACCTTCCAATCCAGGATCCAGAGAATGTTCAGTGTGAGAGGCACTTTATGGAAACCCACACCCGTGATGAAACTGGTCGGTTCACGGTTCGACTTCCCTTCAAGTCAGGTTGTAAACAATTGGGTGGGACGCATGATATTGCTCTGAAGCGTTTTTACTCATTGGAGCGGAAGTTAGCACGTGACCCAAAACTGAAAGCATTCATGCGCGACTATTTGTCTGCGGGCCATATGAGACTAATTTCATCCAGACCTTGTGTTGACAGGTACCATATACCACATCATGGAGTGCTAAAGGAGTCCAGTAGCACTACCAAACTAAGAGCAGTGTTCGATGCCTCAATGCCGAGCACGACAGGTATAGCCCTAAATCACATCTTGATTCCTGGACCAAAGTTGCAGCAAAATATTGAAGATATTATTCTACGGTTTCGAGTGCACAAGGTTGTCTTCACGTCCGACGTGAAGCAAATGTATCGACAGGTTTGCATGCACGACGAAGATTGTAAATTTCAGACAATATTTTGGCGTGAATCACCGGACAGTCCAGTTCTGAAATATGAGCTGACAACTGTCACATACGGTGTTTCTAGTGCTGCATACTTGGCAATGAGGGTTATCCACGAGCTCGCATTGCTAAATGAGGTTCCATATCCGAACGCCTCTCGCGTGCTGAAGGAGGACATCTTTGTGGATGACATCGTAAGCGGAAGCGACAGTTTGGAGTCTGCCAAGCACTTGCAGCTCGAAGTTGTAGCTGTCCTTGAACAGGGTGGTTTCCATTTGCGGAAGTGGTCGAGCAACCATTCCGGAGTCCTAGAGCATCTCCCCCCAGATCACTGTGAAACTCCACTCCGATTCGAGGAGGATGGAGACAACATTTTCAAAATTTTAGGCTTAGAATGGAGCGCATGCAGTGATCAATTTCTATATCAGGTTTCAGAGATTGGGAATGCAAAAACCAAACGTGGAATTCTTTCAAACATCGCACGGCTGTACGATCCTTGTGGGTATTTAGCACCAGTAACATTTTTTGCAAAGGCATTTATGCAAAATTTATGGCTATTAGAGCTCTCTTGGGACGACACTCTGCCGATAGAATTTCTTGACAAATGGGATTCCTTCGTTGCCAACTTTCATATACTTAATCAAGTACGCATTAACAGACACATCCTCTCGGAACGTCCAGAGGAATGTAATCTTCATGGCTTCAGTGATGCATCTGAGCGCGGTTATGCCGCTGTGGTGTACCTGCGAGTCAAAGATGCCAGCGGTGATGTATCGGTGCATCTCTTGTTGGCCAAATCAAGGGTATCACCTCTGAAACAGAAACTAACTATTCCAAAACTCGAGCTATGTGGAGCCGTGCTCCTTGCTCGCCTTCTGGATCATGTGCTAAAGGTGCTCTCATCGAGGATGCCACTAGGCAACGTGACTGCCTGGTGCGATTCCAGCATTGTGCTGACCTGGTTACGTACCCCACCTTACAAGCTGCAAACATATGAGGGCAATCGGGTTTCTCAGGCTCAGGGCCTTCTATCTTCCGACAGGTGGAGATACGTACCATCAGCACTCAATGCTGCCGATTGTGCCAGTCGTGGTTTATATCCTCAGGAGCTGGTGGACCATCCCCTATGGTGGGCCCCATTATGGTTGGTGGAACCGGCTGAGTCTTGGCCCGCTGACTGTCCTTCAGTTAGCAGGGAAGTACTGCCGGGGCTACGCATCCCTCCAGCGTCGTCCGTGGCCGCTGTCGAGGGATTCTCTCTCATAGAAAAGTACAGCTCATTGTCGAAATTACAAGTTGTTCTAGGGTGGTGCCTGCGATTTGTACATAATGCACGTCACCCTAATGATAAACATAAGGGTGCTCTCGGTGTGCGTGAATTAGAGAATTCGTTACTTGTTGCCACCAAAAGCGTGCAAGCAGCTGAGTTCCCGGATATTATTGCAGCTCTAGGTGCTGGCAGGCAAATCAAAGGAAATCTTCTTAGACTAACTCCTTTCCTGGATTCTCAAGGCATCTTAAGAGTTGGCGGCAGGTTGACTAATTCGAATTTGCCATACGATGCCATGCATCCAATTTTGCTGCCCAGGGCACATCATCTAACACATTTAATCGTCGATCACTACCACCAAGTCTATCTCCATTCTGGCCAATCGACTTTACTGTCTATAATACAGAGGAGATTTTGGATTTTATCGGCTCGACGAACAATACGTCACAGAATTTTTAAATGTCTCCGCTGCTACAGGTTAAAGGCAAAGCCCATAGAGCCTTTCATGGGAGAACTTCCAAAAAGCCGCATCAGTCAGGCCAGACCATTTCAAAGGGTCGGCGCTGATTTTGCTGGGCCCTTTTTCATAAAATCGTCCTCTCTCCGTGGTGCAAAAACTCAGAAGGCATACTTATGCGTCTTTGTATGCTTTGTGACGAAGGCGGTTCATTTGGAGGTCGTCTCTGACCTCACAACCGATGCCTTTATTGCAAGTTTCAGTCGAATGGTATCAAGACGTGGTCTAGTTACTGATATCTTCACTGACTGCGGAACAAACTTCCAGGGTGGCCAAAGATATCTGGATGAAGCAACTAAGTTCTTGATGAACTCGGCCATTCAAGGTAAATTGCATGATTCGTTGCGCAACCACCAGGTGAAATGGCACATGAATCCTCCACATGCTCCGCATATGGGCGGTTTGTGGGAAACCGCAGTAAGGTCTTCAAAATTACTTCTTAAAAGAGTGATCGGAGAACAAATCCTCACGTTTGAGGAATTAACTACCATCTTCACGAAAATAGAGGCCGTTCTAAACTCACGGCCACTTTGTCCAGTATCTAGCGACCCAGAAGATCTGAATGTCTTAACACCCGGTCATTTCCTCATCGGTGAACCGCTTGTCGGTCTACCAGAGTATCAATTTGATCACACTCCTGTGAATTGTCTGAGCCGCTGGCAACTTACTCAGCAAATTTCTCAACATTTTTGGAAGCGTTGGCATGCAGAGTACCTTCATACTCTACAGCAACGCCCTAAATGGCAAAAAACAATAAAAAATATAGAGGTGGGGGACCTAGTCCTCATTAAAGAAGACAATGCAGCACCATTACAATGGAGAATGGGTCGTGTCACTGAGTTGCATCCTGGCGCAGACGGAGTAGTTCGCGTGGTAGAATTAAGAACATCCACAGGGACTTATCTCAGACCGGTTGTGAAGGTCTGCCCACTACCTGATCCTCAATCAGATTAGCGCCTCTATATGTAGTTTAGCAGCTTACTTTTAGTTTATCTTATACATTCATTTGTTTTTCACATTTATTCTACCTTTTCATTTATTCATGCACAGATTCCATTGCATTCGATTATTGAAGCATTAATTACTGTGTCTTTGGTATTAAAGACCTTAACAGCTCTTTGGGGGGCGGTATGGTTGATCTTGCGATCAATTAGATTTAAATTTCGCGGTATTTCATAATTTGCTACCTACCCCCATATATTCCCTTCCATTTTTCTTCCAATCTACCTTTCAAAAATGAGATATCCATCAACCTGCTTCCTGAGTGGTTCGAGCCGTGCTCTCCCGACGGAAAATATTGAAAAGAACATCAGCGAGTCTCCAAATCTGCTATTACGCCGTGCTGTATGTGCTCCCATCGTACCGCGACCGTGTCGCGCAAGTTTGTGGTCGAGTGCACCCCGTGGGGCGCGATTTAGCGCCGGAGCGACCGACGCGCGCCGCAGCACCCCCATCCTACAAGACGGTGGAACGAAGAGGAGACACGGAGGCCTAAGCCCAGCGACCGAACCATCAGCCTCCATCGCCGCGGCGTCTACAAACCGTGAGCGAGTCCCTTTTCCGTTTCCCACCGCACCAGATCCCATTGTGGGTTAGATAACTTAGCCCCGGTTGCACGAAGAGACGGCCAAGTTAATCAATGTTCAAACACGTCACTTTTAGTAATCCGCATAGAGTTCCTTCCATACATTCCACACAAAGTGACGTGTTTGATCATACTTTGACGTTGAATTAGATTTTTTGTCCTTTCGTGCACTCGGCCCTTAGTTTATCCGGCATGATATTCTTAGGTTCGAGTCCCGATTTAGAAAATCGGTGCTAGACAGATTATTCTTGTCCATTTTTTCGAAATCTCAAAACAGAATTTCTACGTTTATGTTGTTGCATTTTTAAATGTCATGGTTATGTACTGTTCTCCTATGTCGGCTTACATAAAAGTTAATTTATTTACTAACGCTAATCCTAGCACAGACACTCTCCGCACATCTTTGTAATGGGCACTCACGATTACAATCGCAAGAGAATAATTAAAACGTTACTTTAATAACCACAGTGGAAAATTAGAAAGAACGACCCATCTAAACGGCGCGGCGGAGGCGGTGGCGAGTCCGCAAGGCGGTCAAGGTACAGCCGGACAGAGATTTAGACAAAACGAGGACAACACGGCTAATTGCATCGCCGCTGCGTCACACTAGATACAATAATAACCAAAGCGCGTTGCGTGAAAAAACAACGACTGCGAGAAAAGCGTCGGCAGTTGCGAAAGTGTCCGACGGCACCGCCGCGCCGCCGCCCGCGGCAGACACTATAAAGTCAGTTCATAATGCACCGTACGCGAAGACAACATCCGACTGGAGGGTGGTTGTGAGCGATAGTCACGGAGCGAGCTGAGGCGGTTTTGAGCGGCTCGTAGCCTAGTGGCGCGGGGACTGGCCTAGCGTACCAGAGGTCTGGGTTCAATTGCGACATGCACCAATGTCTTTCTTTTTCCGAGTTCGAAAAGTGCATTTCGTAACGAATGCGAGCTGCTCCATGGTTCGGAATCCATGTAAAACTGTAGCTCCCCTTCCCCTACTAGGTGGTAGGGTTTAAGCCCGTCCGGGTTAGTACCATCGCATTGGATGAAAATATGGTCCAAGCGAAAATGAAAAATGTTCCGTGTTTTCCATCCAGTTCAATGTAGTCGTGCTCATAAAGGGAAGGCCCTGGCATGGCACCTAATTCCTTCGGGAATGTGGTGTATTGGGCTAATATCATAACGGTAGTTGTGTGGTATTAGCCATCCATGTCAGGTTGCTTAAAAAAAAGCCCTAGCGTGAGTCTTTGACGCTTGCAACGATGATCGAAATCGAACAAACGCAAACGTTATCGTTGACGATAGCATCGGGATGTTTCGATCACGGCCAAAATTATTAACGGTTCAGAACACTGTTACAGAAAATTGTATTCTGTTTAATTGTCCCATATGCTCTGCACTACTATTTCCGGTTTAAAGGCTTCAAATATTACTTGCATCACGTTAGAACTGTGGCGACCTAGCGACCTTTACAAAGAGCTGTCAGTTTCACATGCCGACAAATACAACAAAACATGCATAGAAGCTAGTTAGCATGGCGCTAGATGGCGCTAGCCACTAGAAAGTCCAACATGTCAAAAACATAAGAAATATCGCACTTACGAAGTTTACCAACGAGTTTTTTTTTTTTTCATCCTATAGGTACATTACATACACTCAGATACGTCAGATGGTTGCAAGAAGTAACATACAAATTTTTACACTAGTTCACTACTACTATACATCTCAGATCATATAAACATGTCTATTATTATAAAGTTTTACTTTCATCATCAGCTGTAAAGAGGCCTTGTCATAAATAGAGAGTCAGATAAAAAGAATACATTAATTATTAGATTGTCCAATGGAAAGAGATCGACTCATTGGTATATATACAACATTCAAATTACGACTAGAGGACAGTAGCTGCGCAGCATTTTAATGCCAATTACCTTATTCCTGCCCATCCAACATTATCCAGAGCGCATACTCGCCACATAGAATAAGAGCACCCTTTTAAGGTTGACTTAAGGCTATGAAAACGAATCGCTCTCTCCGCCTTTCCTCATACCTACAAAGTGGGAGTTTTCAAACGTAATTTAAACAACCTCGATAGCTCTACAATAGTTATTAAATAGACCTGAACATGAATTCGCGAGGTGATTTGAATTTGCGGCACAGCCACCTATACCGGTGTATCATAAAAAAATATTACAAAAGCTGCACTGTAAGGTATCCAAATAATTGTGGTCAACTTTTTTCTTTCACCCCGGGCTGAACTGAGCTGAGCTGAGCCAAAACCTCCGCTGTACGCTTACTTCATGTCCGAAAAGTTACTGTCCGCGCCGCCGCCATCTCCGCCGGTAAACAACGAGTTGTTGAAAAAGCAAATCGAATTATGTTTTCCCGAAAACATTAAAGGCCCGCGTCACTGTTACTGCTCATTCTCCGGCCGCGCAAGGTATGCGAGTCGCGTCGGCTCGGAGGAACGCTGTTTGCGTCGGCAGACTCGTAAAGACCATCCCGGCTCCAATCCAAATAATCATACCATCGCATAATCTAGGCCGTTAATCGCGCCGCGCGGAAACTCGATTCCGCGGCGCATTGTTGGGCGTTTGAAGACGAGAAAAGATGAGGGCAGAAACTCGTAACGTTTAACCTCTGCCGTTTTACCGTTTTACGTAAAAAAACTCGCGGTGGCACAGCGCCAGCTCGGACGCTTCAAAACATTTGCGTAATATGTTGTCCACAGGAAGGGAGCTAGCACTGTGCAGCGGAAGATAACGACGGACGACCAGCGGAGTCTGACAACTCATATTTTTAACACGGTGTTGACCTACTTAAGGACTTCCATAATTACCACCGCATACTTTCTTTTCAGTCAGTATTTAGGGCTTCGTACCCAAAGGGTGCCAACGGGAACCTTATTACTAAGCTCTGATGTCCGTCCGTCGGTCCGTCTGTCACAGGGCTGTATCTCATGACCTGTCTTAGGTAGACAGCTGAAATTTTCACAGAGTGTGTATTACTGTTGCCGCTTTAAACAAAATTTAAAGAAACAATACAAGAAACGTGATTTCTTTGGGTCAATCTTGTATAATGGTACGGAACCCTTCGTGTGCGAGTGCGACTCGCAGTTGGCCGGTTTTTATTTTAGATAAGGAAAACAGTCTACGCTGTCCATTATTGGGACGGTGACTGACTAATCTATGTATCAACAGATACATATATATATGTCTACTAATGTACTGAAATGTATCAAATAATAGGAACTAATAGAAATAGGACTTAACGAGCATTAACCTAAAATATATGTTATTGGACGTCGAGTTATCCCAGCCGCATCACTTAGTCATAGCAGGCAGTTACAAGCTCGCTAAGCACGTTCTACATCATTAAGAATTTTCGTAACCCAAAATTATAGTCCGATGTTAAATCGAGATTAGGTCAAATAATAAAACTGCATCGGGAGCTACGTTTAACGGACTACTAATCACGGCTGAATCTCGGAAGCTTCAAAAGGTCTTATGTAGCTAGGGCGGGACGGCCGCGGCGGCAGCGGCTAGCTTCCCCCGCCCCGCCGCGCCGCCCACGCCTTGCCCGCCCAGCCGCCACATGAAACGCGGTCGCTTTACGATTCTCGCGTTAACGAATCAATCTAGGTTACACGTTTACAACCAACAAAACAATTTAATAACACCGTCCAGCGGCACACGCCGATAGAGACAACCGGAAAATGCAACCATTTCTGGAACCAAAATAAGGTTTCTGATTGTTATGGCACCTGCAGAAACAATTAATTGTCGGCTGCTTTCATCAAACCGTTAGATTACTGAATAAAGATGATACCACAAAGGTTCGAAGATTGTGCCCATGTAATTGATCAGTAGATATAAAAGAATAGAAATAGTTTATTGAGAAAACATATTTAAATTATTTACATTATTGTCCCCACACTAGCCAGCAGGCTGTTTTGTAGGAAGTAGACGCTAAACGTTGAATTGGTGTCGGTTTGAGAAATATTATTGGTGCGCAGACTGAATTCTTTGAAATGGTAGTGTGAGTGAGTTAAGGTGGTAATGATTTAATTTCGATTAGAACAATTACTCATTTATAACAGTCAAATATTCAGTTTCGTCTTAGTTCATATTGTTTAAGTATGCGTGTATGTATTTTCCAAAAGAATGTTTACAAAGGTTTCTACAAATAAGAACGATGTACAAAGATAAGAAAGTAAGTGGATCAAAGATTCAAACGGTCAGAATCAGCTAATGGATATACAGAAAGAGTCATGCAATTAATATTTGAGTCAAGACGGTGGCAGATATCCGAGATCGAAGGCATTATCAGAGAATGAGAGAAAGACGGTGAATTAGGCTAATATCATCCACGTCAGGTGAAAAAAAAATCCAGGCGCATTCGCTCGAGTGAAGTGAGCGCTCATCGTTTACCGAAAATTGTGCCGCTTCGTGTTTCGTGGGACTGTCGAAGGCCGTGTGAATCAAACTTCTCAGAAGCTTTTCGATCCGTGCAAAGGCGTCGCCGTCAAATAGATCGCCGTCCAGAGCTATATCGAAGGAAACGCGGAAACGGCGGAATGCATGTATGCCAATGCTTGGAATTCCGTGCTCAGGAATCAGGAATATTTCAGTCGAGAAAACAGCTTACTATATAGCGTTTGTCCAAAGTGATTTATTCTACGGAAAACTTAAATAATTAAAATCCAATGCTTCGAAATCTCTTCGTCGAGTTCGCTTTGACAACCGCTATGAAAGCGATTTTTTCTATACTTTCATTTAATTTCATTTATTTAAACTTTTTGGTAGTCAAACTACACCAAGTTATGTCACAAAGATCCGCGGATTCGATCAACCCAGTAAAGAAGAACCCGCAAAGAAATGCCAAGAATATGCCTGCTGAGCATAACAGCTCATTCCGCTTTCCAACGCATCATAACGACTCGCTACGAGTAAATTATACTTTTTCGTAATAATCAAGTACGTCACTTTTTTCAACGACTGGGATATTCACGTAGAATCAACCGTGAAGGAGACATTTATTAAAGAAAGAAAGCTTGCTTAGTACGAAGTATGCAGTAAGTCAACCTATAACTTATAGGACTGGCTCTAGTGTCTAATGCACCATTTTGGTGACGACGGCAATAGGTTGAATGTTCCACTTTTGCAGTCAATGTTCGCAACGCAGACGACGCGTTAAATCAATGTATATATATACTTTAACACTGTGTTAGCAGGACGCATTGATTACGGGAGGAGAGACTGAAGGAGATTTCCAAATAATGGGTATGGCCTAGTGTCAATACCCGCGAAAGGTATGTTTGCTGATTCAATTCCAGCCTTGCATTGTATTCGTAAAGTAGTTACTTTCTTGTTACTGTTCTTTATTTAATGAACGTATCCTTGCTTCATGGTTAATTCTATATACATATCACATTTCTTGAATATGGACGAGGTTTAATCCGACACCACCCAATGAAGTGGATTCGGAAAGGCCTCCAAAGAAGTTTAAAATCAAAGTAGGCGAACTCACTCGCCGGCGCTGCATTTCCGCTGCCGCCATACAATATAAACAATTTTCGGTTGCTACTCCCGTGATTCCATGCTCACTGCGTATGAAGGATCAACCGCTTTGCTGTAAGCGGTCAATTCCGGAGGGAAGGTTACCACCGGAGTCAGCGAAGTTGGAATTTGTTTTAGCATTAAGGTGGCCCATCCCGCTCATCTCCCCATACAAAAAGGGAAAGAAGATCACTCTCATATTTCTTGTCAGAGATCCAAAATTTTGCTTAAAGTAGCTTTATTTGATCGAACTAGATGTCTGATGACCATTGGCATTGTAAAATTGTGTTTGATTTCTAAGTTATAAGGTCCGAAAGTTCGAATTTTTCGCGCGTTTTATACAATAACTTTGGAGGTGGATTACGCATTGATAAAGTAAGAATATCTAAAAAAGATTAGTCATCAGACATAGCTTATTTAATCAAGATTTATAATCTATTTGGTTTTTGTTAGATTTTTGACTACATCGGTCGTGGTTTACTGTTAGCTATAAGTCGTTTTGAAATTAGAATTTTCGTAAATCTTACTAAATCATACACTATGCACATTGTCTTTTTTGTGGACGTGTTGCATCTTCCTCATCACGGAGCCTGTCTTGTTCTTTGAAACAGAGACGTTTTGAAATTAGAATTTTCGTAAATCTTACTAAATCATACACTATGCACATTGTCTTTTTTGTGGACGTGTTGCATCTTCCTCATCACGGAGCCTGTCTTGTTCTTTGAAACAGAGAAGGTCCCAGAGCGCAACAGCACGGTTTTGTACCGTGCCCGCGAATGAGTTAGGCCCGCCGGGTTGGGCCACCTTAAAACAAGATGGGCAAGCGATCACAATGCTTGGCGCCCAGCCACGACGCCCGCAGCAACGCGCGTATTCAATTATGTCCGTACCCCGAGCGGGCGGCGATCGACCCTACCGACCGCCATAGGCACACAGACGAAAGCCGCCTCGCTGCAGTTGGAGCAAACGAAGCGTCCTGACATCTACCTCGCGAGTCCGACATTATTAAGTGACACCTCTAATTGATCGGCCAACCGACTCGCACTCGAATTAATAGAGTCTGGCACCGTCCGCGCGGCGGCGGCGCGACGCCCGAGTCTGGCGCGCGGCGGCCGCGTCTGGGTCCGCCGTCGCCGCCCCCGCAGCAACTGTCAAAACAACCGCACCGCCCTCGGCAGCGCCCGCGGACCTGTCATGGCAGCCCTATATACAGAGATGGGCAGATTATTAAACTCGAGCGATATTTACCCAAAATTCAAGTTTGTGTCTATTTCTTGCTACGTCTTATTCCTTAGCAGTATATGTATGCGTAGTAAGTTAAAATTTTGAAATAGTAACATTCATTCACTATCCACACCGCATTGTATGCCAACAAACATCCCGTTGGAGTCTGCTCAAGTGTTTTTTTTGGTTGATTTTTACAAATATAATTTTTGTGTTTCATGCAGACAACACAATTTTCCAAAAATACATTTCAAATTTGAAGTTATCGGTAAAAAAAGTGATTTGTCTACCCAAAAGCTGGCTGAAATGAAACTGCTTTTTAAAGAAAAAACCTACACACGAACCGAAATTGCTGAACAAACAAAAAATCGTGGTCAAAAAATGTATTCAGGATAACCGTCAGTCAAAGTTGAAAATTATCGTAAATCGGGCTTGAGTCTAATAATCTGCACACCTCTGTAAGTGTAATTAATGCCACTGAAGGTGGACATTGTCGCTCAGCTCCCCTTACAAACGAGGAAAGATATATTATTTTATTCTTATATTCTTCGTAAAGTGGTTCTTTTTACTGGGCCCCTTTCTTCAATTAATGTGTCCTTGCTTCACGGTCGATTATACATACATACATGTCACATTCCTTAAGATATATTACCTTCATATTTCGTGTCGTAGATCCTAAATTATACTCAAAACAGTTTTATTTGATCGAATTAGATGCTCGATGCCATAGACCAAGCATGCGCGCGCAGCGCGCTTAATTTCTATGCTTGATGCCGATGCATTGTAAAATTGTGTTTGGTTACACACAAGTTATAAGGTCCGAAAGTTCGAATTTTTCGCGCTTTTTTATACAATAAGTTTGGACGTGGATTATTCAACGATAAAACAAAAGTACCATGAATATTCAAAATCAACATTTTAATGGTTTCATTTTTGACTATAGCGTTCGTGATCTACTTTTAGCTACAAGTCGTTTTGTAATTATATTTTTTTTTGTAAATCTAACAAAATCGAACATTATGCGTACTGTTTGTCTTGTGGACGTGTTGCATCCTTCTCATCACGAATACTGTCTTTTCTTTAAAACAGAGACAGTGCCAGAGCGCAATTTAGATGAAAACCTTTTTTTTTGTCCTCAAACACATTTTTCACTCACTTAACGCATAAAGTTTGAAACGAAATATTATAGGTTATGTAATTGTGATATTTTCTTTCGTAAGACTACTTTTGATTAGCATAATTTGGAACAATTGATTATCGGAATAACATCGAGGAAATTGTGTCATTTCAATTACATGGCTTGAGTAAATAAACGTTTCAAATCTTTTCTATTTTCTATTTTATTTTGTATGGTATCTGACAGCTTTGAAAGATCCTTAAGGTCAGGTCGCGTAAACGCCACCTGCCGTGATAAATAAGCAGTTTTCTACCCGATTATGAAGTAACGCCTTCTACTTCCGCAACCTCATTTCTCACAAATGGCCACCAGACAGCCTGCAACCTCTCCGTCTCGATACACTATTTTAAGACCACGAGAATACGCAACTGAACAAACAATACACACACCACAAATATAAGCCAACTTATTCTAATGTGCCCTCCCGCATGCATTACTTAGTTTTTTTACACAATTGACCGGTTCCCTCAATAATTTAATTGCAATCGCACAATCGATCGCTCGAAGGCGGTTTTTTTTTAACTTTGGAAAATTAGAGAAACTCGGAAAAATCTGCTACGGATATTTAAAAATATTTTAGTTGATGTGTTACGTATGCGAGCAGAATCATGGTGAGGATTGTTTAATCCCTCCTGTAAGATTTAAGTCCTGTAATTGCCCTGTCGGTACTTGGATTATTGTAAAAGCAACTTTGGTTAGTTATAAGTAATTTACACTGAGGCTGAGATAAATAGTCGTCACCGAAACTAATGCTAACGCAAAGTAGTACTTTGTGACGTCACTTGGACACATCTTGTATGGACGAAATCTCAAAGTAGTTCAATTTGACGTCACAAAGTACTACTTTTCGTTAGTCTTAGTTTCTGTTACGACTATTTATCTCAGCCTGAGGGTTGTTGTTTCTTTTGTTCTAGGTTAATTTTCTGTTCTATTCAACAATTTTTTGGCAGTAGCATTTAGATCCAAGTATGTATTTCATAATTGTAGAAGGAAAAAGTATGTTAAGGTGGCCCAACCCGGCGGGACTAACTCATTCGCGGGCACCGTACAAAACCGTGCTGTCGCGCTCTGGGACCTTCTATGTTTCAAAGAAAAAGACAGGGTCCGTGATGAGGAAGATGCTAAATGTCCACAAAAAAGACAATGTGCATAGCGTATGATTTGGTAAGATTTACGAAAATTTTAATTACAAAACGATTTATAGCTAAAAGTAAACCACGACCGCTGTAGTCCAAAATCTAAAAAAAAACAAATCACGACATAGTATAAAACAAAGTCGCTTTCTCTGTCCCTATATACCTATATCCCCATGTGCGCTTAAATCTTTAAAACTACGCAACGGATTTTGATGCCGTTTTTTAAATAGATAGAGTGATTAAAGAGGAAGGTTTATATGTATAATAACATCCATTAAATAGTGGAGAAATACTGTTATTTTTGAGGTTTCTGATGTGGTGTCGTAAATAATTAAATTTTTTCCGTTTATATTGCAAGCGCAGGCTGAACCCTACGAGATTTATCAAAATATTGTGCTAAGTATTGTACACATTAAAAAGGTCTATAGAAAACTCAGCGATAGTATATGTCTATCTCTTATGGATATCCCACAATATCATTTTTTTTGTCATTTACTTTTTACGACAAATAATGGCTAGTTTTCGAAGCGATTTTAACCAATACAGCATTAATCCTTATCCAATTAAATACTTTAGATATATTGTTGATTTAATATGGATCTATATGGCCCTTTACAGCATATGATTTAAATGAATATTTTCGAAGATATTACAGATTTAAATAATGCGGGAAAATATTTTATACCCGTGCGAAGCCGGAGCGGGCCGCTAGTAGATTATAAATCTTGATTAAATAAGCTATGTCTGATGACTAATCTTTTTAAGATGTTCTTACGTTATCATAGCGTCATCCACCTTCACAGTTATTGTATAAAACGCGCGAAAAATTCGAACTTTCGGACCTTATAACTTAGAAACCAAACGCAATTTTACAATACCAATGGTCATCAGACATCTAGTTCGTTCAAATAAAGCTATTTTGAGCTAAATTTTGGATCTCTGATAAGAAATATGGGCGTGATCTTCTTTCCCCTTTTGTATGGGGAGATGAGCGGGATGGGCCACCTTAATACTGTCCAATGTAACACGCTACAATTTGGATTGAATAGAAGTCCCTGGTGACATCCTTAGATCCTCGGATATAAGAAGAATAACACGAGTCCGATAATCGTGCTCGTGAAAAAACCGATTAGAAAGCAACCTTTCCCAGAACTGAAAATAATACGTGTGAACTAAATGTACATTTTCTTTTCATCGTTCACGTGACAGTCGAGACGAATACGATGGAAAACTCGACTTTTCTAAGAAATGGCTGCTGCAGAGTTGTCGCGCGCTCTTAGTAGGTCACGGGGGCTACCGATCCAACTCCGTAGTTCAGTGGCGAAGAGCCCAACATGTGCAGGCTTGGGTTCAATTCCATATTCAGCAGGCATACGTACAAGGAATGTCCTGCCATGGTTGCTATTTACCATGGGTTGTGTTAGGCAAGACGGCTGTGGCGATATTATGAATTCGACGAAGAACATGTTGTAAGGAGCGGTAAGATATCTCAGTACCAATGATATCAGTCAATTCTGTGATAATAAAGTATTTTTTCTATTCTTTGATTTGATCCGTATGTAATTTGTGCAACGAATGTGAAATGTATGTAGAATCGACCGTGAAGCACGGACACATTAATGAAAGATTATTAAGAGGCATTGATTACGAGAGAAAGTACTGTAGTTCCAAATTATGGATATAGAACGGGTGGCGAAATTGATGACGCAATGCAGTGGTTCAAGTTCAGCATATATTCATAAAGTTACTCTTTTTACGTCTTTCGTTTTTTAATTACATGTTCTTGCTTCACGTTTCACGACATTCGTTTAAAAATGCTTTGTACGAAAAAGTATATTTTATATTATTTGTTCTTGTCTTGTTCACTCGTAACTTTATATTGCTTTGACTGATTTGGACGGTTATTATTTTATTTAATTCCAAATTACCACCAGGCCCCAAATTAAATAGTAAGGATCTCTTCCATCAAGTAATGATTAGCTTATTCCGTACTTTAAAGGGTCTCTTTTACTATCTTGCAATCGATACCAGTACAAGATAATCAGCACTTTAGTCATAAAAACAACGGGCTTTTATGACCCCAAAATTGTGGCGACAACGGAATCTGAAAACAGCGAAAATTCGCGTATTAGAGTTATAGCAAATTATATGGGGCTTTCTGGGCTTTACATTTAAGTAGGCTCAACTTATGAACAGGAAAACTCCAGAGTCGCTGCACGCTCCAAGTAGGTCACCCCGACGGACGCGTCGTCTTCGCGCCGGAACATGGAAAGCATTTTATCAGTCGCCGCGTGCATCACCCCGGGGAGACACATGTTTACCAAATATTCCGTTACATAAGTGTACTCCGGAGTCGCTCCTCGAGGCATTCGCCCGCCCGCTATTTATAAGCCAGCAGTTTCCATTCTCGAGCTAACGCCTGCCTGTGACACATATTTTCTTGTTCCTGCGCGCGCGCCGACTCTCCTCCCACTTAACCCGGCACGTTCTAGTGGATGCAGCTTTTAGTGCGCTTTGAACGACCGCTAACAAACGCGAGACCCGGCCAGCCATTTGCAAGATTCTCGTGGCGCAGTCTCCTCTTAAATTAAATCAAATGATTGCTCTCTCGATGTCATTTCACAAATGCTGGTGTTCCGGCAAAAAAAAATACATAAAAGGCCCAATAACTTTATTCCCACGCATGTCGTACAAGCACGATTCTCAAGTCTCTCGACTGCCAATTTTAACATTACTTCCATACATTTTATGTAAGTGACAGTCGCAAGACTTGAGAATAATCTCAAGACCCAAGACCTGTCTTTGAATCTCAGCATTAGGGATTTGTCCTTCTTAGTTTAACTGTGAGTACCTCGTATTCCTTGCTGCATAGAGTTAATCCTGCCCGGGTCGGTAACATCGCATTGAATCAACGAACGAAAATGATTTGTCCGTGTTTTCCATCCAGGTCAATGTAGCCGTGCTATAAGGAAGGTCCTGACAAGGCACCTATTTACTTAGTGGTGTGCTAAGTACAGTAAGGCTGGAGTGCACAATCCCCGGATATTTATGGTTTTTATAGGTATCTATCTTTCTTCTTCTTCAGACGAAAAATAAGGACGGAAATATTTCAATTTTAAAATTATCACTAACCAGAGATAGTAATACCATCACGTCTACAAAATAAAATTATTATGAACTCGAGCCAGTGTTTACATTTGTAGTTTCTTTCAAATCAGAATCCCATCCATGTACAGTTACAGAAATCAGGTTTAAGTTCGGACAAATTATACAATTCTCAAAGAGCTCAGTCAGTGGATTAGAATATTGCAGTAAAATCGAAACCAACATTAAAGTTATGTTATTAGACATCCATGTCCACTTAAGTAAAAAAACACAACCTTAAAAGTTATGTCCTTCATAGATTGTATTATTACGCTTTTTAAAACAATTAATGTAGACATGATCAAGGCTGTCGTGAAGTCACAGGAAACAAAAGATTTCAAAAATTTAAGAATGCATTCTGTGTCCAGGCACAATTCTGCATGGAGACTGCCATTAAAATAGCGAAATCCTCTACCAGGCCCTAACGCTTCACTACCCTTAAACGTTGTCAGATTTTAATCACTGTTGTATATCACTTGAGAAAGCTTCATTCGATGTCCGTGTGTTTTGATTTTTTTGTAAATATCTGTGTTTCAGTAAATAAAGAATCCAAAATGAACGTAAAAAAGACAATATTTTTTCAATGTTTATGAGCCAATATTTCCACATACAAAAAATTTTAATATACAGACATAGATTTCTATAATACATAGAATCCAAAATTTCAAAAACCTATTAAAACATTAAGAGCATGGAAACAGTATGGGGAATGATTTTATTTAATATCATCACATGTCTGCTAAATAAGCCGATAGCTCAAAGCACTGAAAATATATCTAGGTAATTCAGTTCTCGTATTCAATAGATTAGAAATCGAATGGACTGTATTCGTGACGAAGGTAGTAGGTTTATTAAAAACGCGCGCGTAAGATGTATATATTATAGTAGGTTCCCGCGGCTCAGCCTGGGTGAAAGCCCAACGAAATACAGGAGGGTTTCTTCGAGCCTTCTCTTATAAACAACCCCGATGCTCATCCGTCAGGAATTTTGGCGTAAAGAAGCCTACAATTGATGGCAACAATCCAGTTACACGTAGATACGAACCGCATTAAAAATGGTAAGTTGTTCCCAAGTTATAATCGGAAAAAATTACATATACATGGAACGGCCGCCGGACCTAACTTTTATTCCAGTGATTGCGGCCCTCAGTAAATTTAGCACGATGGTAAGTAAGCAAATAATCGAGTTATGCATAAAAACAAACCGCATCAAAGTGCGTAAGTAGTAATGGGTAAGTGGTTCTAAAGTTATAAGCAGACCGACAGACAGACAGACGCCACGTTTGGTTTTATTTGTATTTAAATTACATTTCAATTCAACATACATCAGTCAATTCAATTAGTTATTTGGATCTACGTCATTCATAAACGAAGTCAAACAAATGAAGTCAAATAAATAAAAAAAAACCTAGTTTTGGTTTAAAAGTATTTCAAAAGAAAATGGACGGAAACTGTCTCAATCTGTGAACTCGAATTATCACCTCACTTTTGCTTTACAAATATTTTTGAAGGAAACACTCGTGTGAGACTGTTCACAAGCAGAGTTGACTAATAATTCAAGATACATACATAAAATATGCTAATTATTATAGTTTATAAATATACTACGCGGTAATAATACAAAATATCTTGTAGTCTGTCTACGTTACTACTTTCCCATAGTCGATGCAACAAAATTACAGGTGTGCATAAAAGGTTTAAAGGCCTAAAGAAGTCAAGCAAATTTTCTAACATTGATGCAAAAAAAGCATGCGCGATTAGAAAATCTTAATGCTGCCTCTTATACGAGATGGTCATACGAAATAGTGCATTATGGAGGTTGTCCCAAACTTTGTAGAGAACAATATAACTTGGATGATAAGCTCTCAAATATATGATAGAGTTATTGATAACCAATTGGAATTTGAATTAAACTTCAACCTGAAGTTGCAGGGATTAATACCACACAACGTATTTATTTGAGCTGTCGATGATAGATACTGGGATGACTGCCACAACTAGGCAGATGCAGCCAAACGCCAAAAGGCAATCTAGCAGATAAATGCATTGGACTGGTCGCGTATTGATGTAATGCGTGTTTGTTTCTAATCATTGTCTTTTTTATGTATCTGGACATGAATAGCAAATACCAAACTGAGCATCAGATACTAGCCTAACACACCACATCGGTGCTAGGTGCCATGACAGGACCATCACTATATTGCTCGGCTATATTGAACTGGATGGAAAACACGGACAATTTCAATTGCCGCTTCACCCATCGTGACTTAATGCGATGGTAGCAAGCCAGATGGGGTTAGCCCTACCACCTAATAAGGAATTCGTTTTACGTGGAATACGAACCACGTTGAAAATGGTCACCCAACCGCGCTCAGAGGTGTTCAACCCAGCTTGTCGAATCGCAAGGCGTTTCACCACTGGGCTACCGAGGCACTTCAGATTTGCAGTCGAAGAAGTGTCGGCTGGCCGCTCTGGAGGGCCTGTCCTGGGCGATACCCCAGAGCTCCTCCGAGAAGGAGAGGCATTAGTAAACAACCTGTTTGTTATTGCGGCGCATACAGGTGCAGTTAGAAGCGACACGAACGGCGAGACGTCGGGAGACACACGCACACACACACGGGGAGACGCGAGGCACGCCGGCGTACCGTCGCAGTGCTTGCAGCGCTTGGGCTCCGGGACGCCGTACTCGCTGAGTTCGCCGGCGTGGTCGCGGTGTCGCACCGGCATGGCGGCGCGCGCCTACAGCCGCATCACCGCCGCCGGCTGCCGACGGGTGCTCGGGGGGCGCGCTTCGCTCACGGTGCGCGGCGACGTCGCGGCTGGCACTGAGCGGCGGCGGCGTGCTCGCACCGTCCCGCCGCCGCGCCGCGCGCCCGCTCTATTTCGGGAGTCCGTGACTCAGCGCCGCCCGCGCACCGTCCGCCGCGAAGCGCCACCGTCTCCGCTACCTTCCACCGCGCCGCGATTCGGGCGAGCCTTCGAGAGTATAGGGTGGGAGAAGACCTCAAACCGCCACGCAGGTTTCGCCGCCGCTCCCGCCCCCGCTCTATTTCAGGAGTCCGTGACTCAGCGCCGCTCGCGCACCTTCCGCCCGAAGCGCCACCGTCGCCGCTACCTTCACCGCGCCGCCATTCGGGCGAGCCTTCGAGAGTTTAGGGTGGGAGAAGACCTCAAACAGCCCCGCAGGCTTCGCCGCCGCTCCCGCGCCCGCTCTATTTCGGGAATGCGTGACTCAGCGCCGCCCCTGCACCGGCCGCCGCGAAGCGCCACCGTCTCCACTACCTTCCTCCGCGCCGCGATTCGGGCGAGCCTTCGAAAGTATAGGGTGGGAGAAGACCTCAAACCGCCCCGCAGGCTTCGCCGACGCTCTCGCGTCCGCTTTAGTTCTGGAGTCCGGCACTCAGCGCCGCTCGCGCACCGTCCGCCCCGAAGCGCCACCGTCGCCGCTACCTTCACCGCGCCTCGATTCGGGCGAGCCTTCGAGATTATGGGGTGGGAGAAGACATCAACCCGCGCATCGTGCGCCGTGAAGCGCCACCGTCGCCGCTACCTTCCACCGCACCGTGATTCGGGCGAGAGAGTATAGGGTAGAAGTAGACCTCAAACCGACTTGCAGGCTACACAACCATACCTTCGAGGAAGGGCGTCTTCTGGCGCCATCGCACCTTGAAACTGTTACGCCGGAAACCATGCACCATCGGCAATGTATGAGCGGGTTAATGAATGCGATGTTGGCTCGACCGCATTGTAACGCGCCTCTTAAAGGACCCACGGTTTTACTTTTTGGAAGTATGGAGCCATGAAGCGCTTTAAAAAATGTTGCTGTACGAAAAATGTACAAGCGACCTTTTAGCTTTGTACGGCAATTCGACTGTGAACGAATGCAATCCCTGAATAAGTGGGTAAGTGAAACGGAGAACTCAAAATCTCTGGATTTGAGGAAACCTGCAGTGATTAAAAATCGTAGGACACCGTTGGGTCATTAAAACGCACGACACGACGTTAAATTTTACCCAAAGGTACAAACTGGTACTGGGATATCTATCGACTGTACGAAGGTTTACCGCCTTACGAAAATAGTCCTTCCTTTGCGTAAATGCCTTTGTTTTAGTCTCGGTTTTAGTCCTCCCGATGCGCATGAATTTTTTTTAACGCTTCAAGCATAAAGGTAGCACCCAGGAGGGAATAACTGCACCACCTAGTAACGAAAAGGGACCTATATAGTCTTACATCCCTCGCATCAAGTCGCCACATGCACGGGAGATGTTAAGTTCCAGAACCCATACATGTTTCGGGTATAGTTAAAGGATTTACCTGAGAGTATTAATCGTGAGAGCGTGCATGGGTATAGTATGAAACTATTTTTTTTTTGGAACCTGACATGGATGGCCACACCTACTTCCATGTGGCTCATCACACCTCATGGGAACTAGTTACCATGTCAGGAACTTTCTTATATTTTCACGGCTAGAATGAACTGCACAAAAAACGCGTACAATTTTCATTGTCGCTTGAGACCATCCAAAATAATTGCATTTCTTATGTGGAAACTATGGTTGAAGCGGCGTTGTGTGGTATTCGCCATCCGCGTCAGTTTGAATAAAAAAAATCTTTCACCAAAAAGAGGCAGACATTAAGAGCTCCTTTTTGTAACAGACATTAGGCTTTTGAGAACCTACCACGTTTTTCTTTCGCAACGCCAGGGTATGGAACCAGCAAGTGCCTTTCCCGATGGGAATCTTAATTAGTGAAATAAACAAGCCGGCTATATTAGTACGCATTCCTATTTCAAAGGATTCATGAAATTTTATAAATTTCTCAGCAAATAAAGTTTTTACTATGCCAAGACGATAAGAACCCTTCGGATTTTTTAAAAAAAAAAGGTATTCAAAGTACTTCTTCAAATACAACTTCCAACTACCATGTGTTTTTCAAACCAAACGATAGCGATAAACTGTTCATCGAACGTACTTTCCATGATAAAACGAGCAGCGCCCCTAGTGATAGATCTCATTATTAAAATGGCATTTCACATGATTTTATGTTCACTGATGATGATGATTTGAATTTTGCTGTAGAACACTCACATCGTTCCCATAAATCTGGGATTTTCTGATTTCGGTTTCTACGAGTTGACCTTTGCCAAGCTTCATCGAATCATACGTTAACATATCACTTGAGAAGTTTGACATCTTTTTTTTTTATATGTTTTCGCAATTTCAGATAATTTTTGCTTGGCAGGACGGTCATGGAAGCTTGCAAATAAAATGTTCATAATGCACACAGAAAAAAGAAGCTTGTTTTCATACATTATTCTACCCGTAAACAATTTAGCCACACGAAGTAAACTATTGAGAAGAGGCTGGGTTTAAAAGAAGAACCAATTCGCATTGTGATACGCTGAGCACCTCTACGATCATCGCAAAGACTATTAATTTATGTATTTATTACTTTCGACCGTTATCAAAACAGTATTAAAGCAATTGACTCTAAAATTCATATTTCATTATTGCCTTACGAAAAAGTTAAAGTAATTAGGTAATTCAACAAAACTATACAATTTATAAAATATTAAAATTTACCTTCCACAAAGTTAACTAATTAACGTTCGTGACGAAATGCACATATTCAACTCAAATAGAGAAAGAAAGTGGTGCATGAATAGGGTGAGGACTTGAAGCGAGACCTCCTGTGGCGCGAGACAAGCCGCTTAAGGTGGCCCAACCCGGCGCGCCTAACTCATTCGCGGGCTCGGTAAAAAACCGTACTGTTGCTCTCTGGGACCTTCTCTGTCTCAAAGAATAAGACAGGCTCCGTGATGAGGAAGATGCAACATGTCCACAAAAAAGACAATGTGCATAGTGTATGATTTGGTAAGATTTACGAAAATTTTAATTTCAAAACGACTTATAGCTAAAAGTAAATCACGACCGCTGTAGTCAAAAATCAAACAAAAACCAAATAAATCATAAATCTTGATTAAATAAGCTATGTCTGATGACTAATCTTTTTACGATGTTCTTACTTTATCATTGCGTAATCCACCTCCAAAGTTATTGTATAAAACGCGCGAAAAATTCGAACTTTCGGACCTTATAGCTTAGAAACCAAACACAATTTTACAATGCCAATGGTCATCAGACATCTAGTTCGATCAAATAAAGCTATTTTGATCCAAATTTTGGATCTCTGACAAGAAATATGGGCGTAATCTTCTTTCCCCTTTTGTATGGAGAGATGAGCGGGATGGGCCACCTTAACCTCCAGTTTTACTGTAAATGTATTCATGTTTTACATTATGCAATATAATGTTTTCGTTTTTTTTTATGACTATCTTTGCATCCGTCAAAAATGTGTGGTTTTGGTATTTTGTTACAGAAGTTTATTTTGTTTTATTTCATGTACTAAGTGTATGATTGCTTTTGACTTTAATGATTCACTCTGATAAATTTCCCAGAAGTTTCATGAAGCCAACACCACAAACTTTTTTTATATTCCCAATGTTCGATGAACGTTCAACGTCTTTTGAATTTCATCCTTAGAAATCGTTTCTTAAAAAACTGCATTATTTGGGTACATGAATAACATATTGATTTAATAGTCTTTTTTAATTACTTATTTCCGTAAATACGGTTTGACAGTAAAGTGCAAATGGCCAATAAACTAGACAGACAAGCACTTACTATTCTAAAATATTCGGATTACTAAAACATTATACCATTGATGTAAATGGAAAATACCCTAAATTCTTCCTGGGTCAAAACTAGTGACCTAAAATTAGAAAAGACAAAAAACATTTAATTGGCTCAATACATGGGTAAGAAAATGTTGCCATTGGACAAATTTTTTTTGAAAATAATAACCTATCTGAATAACGTGAAGTAAATTTCGAGTTGCCTTTATTGATCGGAATAACAATTTGAGTATAATAACATTATAGTACGTAACAAAGGGACACTGCACGATTTATTAATACCAACAACCGGCAGTGTCTGGTTACGCCAGCGAGTCAATTACCCAGATCGCAGTACTGCACGTCTGAACCGCCAGGGAAAAATATTTAAGTCTAGGCTGTCTGTCACGTCCTAACCCACACATATCGCAGAAAATGGGGGCTCTCAGCCCTGTAGTACAAAGGCGACGGGCTAAAAAACGAACAGTAGGTTGTGACGACGGTCAGCAGACTACGTACCTCGCAGGAACGGCGGCGGAGGCGGTTTATGTAGCGGCCGATAGCTGTACACGGTGACTACAGCAATAAACAGGTTCAAGTCCGATGCCGCACTGCACTGCACTTAGACACCCGAATAGTTAAGCTAACAAAAATCCGCTCCAACAAAAACAGCTTCACAGCCGCAGCCATTCCCATCCGGCCATCTTGAAAATGAATGACTGTCAAAAGGACTCAACATTTTAGTCAACAATATTCGCATCTTCACGCATCCCCGCTTTAGATATCTCCGACGTTCGTATTTCGTACACCGTGGTCCGTTTTGAACAGTAAACGACAGTGCTTAAGAAGCGGTCTCACTTCTTTCTTTCGTTGATCATTTTCTACTAATCTTAAAAAAAATCCCTGTGTGATATAGTATTCGTTCGCAAAGATCGTCGACGCTTTCGTTTTGTTGGATTTTCAATATGTTTTAAAAAAATATATAAACCCCCTTATTTTTTGCCAGCAGCTGTATGCAGAGTGGGCGGAATAACTTTAATGCCCCGGACTAAACCGGTTTTTGTATGGTTAGTCCGGTGCTAATCTCCTACTAAGTTTTGACAGGTGCTCTCTAAATACAACTGCAGGTGTTTGGAAGGTATTAGCGATTTTTGCTGGTTTTAGCGATGTGTATGGCATTATAGCAATTGGCAGCGGCAAAGCGAAAGCGAGAAGTTCCGTTTTCACCCAAAGGGTGAAAGCAGAGCCCTATTATGAAGCCTCCGCTGCCCGTCCGTCCGTACGTCCATCCGTCTGTCCTTCCGTCTGTCCATCTGTCCGTCTGTCACAAGTCTGTATCTCATGAACCGTAATACGTAGGCAGCTGAAAGGTAGAAGCTTTTTGTGAAAAAACACGGTCGAAAGACAATAGATAAAGCTATAGAAACGTCAAAATATAACACTGACAGTTGCACACACAGTACCCTACCTCCACAGCGTGAGCACTTGCCCCGCATTGAGTGACGTAACGATAAAGGGAACGTTATCGATACGCCATTTTGAGCGCCAATCGGACCAGTTGTGAAAGCGCTTTCGGTAACGACCGTTCAAATCGGACCGCGACCGTGCTTGTCCAATTGAGTGCCCTGCATCTACATCGCCAATATCTTCGTCGCCAACCGTCATTGCCAGTATTTGCATCGCAAACATATGCATCGCCAATATCTATATCGCCGCAAATGCCTCGCCGGAGGCGCCGGAGGAAGGAGGTGCGGGAGGTATCTCCAGAATCTGTATCGCACACTGCAAAACCAATGTGTCCATCCCAAAATGTGCCCAAAATTTCCCAACCAAAAATGTTATTTACTCGATGTAATTGAAATGACTCAATTTTCTGCATGTTATTCCGAAAATAAATTGTTCTTAATTATCCTAATCAAAAGAAGTAGTGGAAAAGAATATATCACACAAACATTACCTATCTTATATCGTTTCATACTTTGTGCTGGTCAATGAAATTTTAATTTGTTTGAAGACAAACAAAATATCTTATTTTCCTCTAAACTTTATTCTAACCATAGATAAACTTAATATTACTGATTCTAACTGCATCATGGAGAGTCTTTCATTTAAAAAGTCGTCCTTCAAATGAAACATGACAGTAATGACGGTTTTGACGTTTTTAAGGTGAGGTCGCTCATGCGACATCTACAATAAGCTTTGAGTTTTCTTCCTAATTGAGCAACATTAGTCAAGGTAAAACCAAAGACAATACTTATAATTTCGGTAAAACATTCGTCTTTTCCCCCTTTGCCTTTTAAGGTTCCTGCAATTGCGGCAAGTGCTAACGGGTAGGTTTTAGTAAAGCTATCTGGTCTTGGCTAACTGTATGTTCATCAGTCAAACCGACTTCTCTATTCAATTCAATTTGTCACGTATCCGAAAAGTAACCAGCCACTGGTTTTCCTGTTCGGGGTACAACGGTAGGTACATTATTCAGGTTTTTTTATGCAACCTGACATAGATGGCTATTATCACATAAGTACCGTTATGATATTAGCCCAATACACCACATTCCCGAAGGAATTAGGTGCCATGCCAGGGTCTTCCCGCTATGAGAACGGATGGAAAACTGGATGGAGAACACGGACAATGTTTCATTGCCGCTTCGACCATCTTTTCATCCAATGCGATTGTACCTTCCCGGGCGGGCTTAAACCCTACCACCTATTGAGGGAAGGGGCCTACAGTCTTACATGGATTCCGAACCATGGAGCAGCTCCCAATTGTGACGGAATGTGCAAAGTGCACCGAATTCGGCCTTCGATGGTTCGATGCTGATTCCCAATCCTAGGACTGGTTTTTAATAGCTTTATCGTCAAATTCTACATCATCCACCTCGTTCAAGCACCACTTTCTTTCTCTGACTGACTTGGATAAGTAAATTTCGTCACGAATGCTAGCTTTTTCATGGTTAAAACTGAAAGCCCCTTCCCCTACTAGGTGGTAAGGTTAAAAAAAATTATAGCATTTATTATAAGCATTATATTACAGCATAAACACCCTCACACACCATAACACACCCTCTCACAACCTTACACACCCTCAAACCCCTTCACACATTGGTCCTAGCTTAAAAACAGCAGCCTGTATAGTTAGACTAGCAAGGTAAGCTGAGCTGGCGCCATTTGGCATACAACACGACGATCTTTTCACATTGTTGACAAAGTCTTCATTTAAATAAATATGTAGGTAAATAGAATAAGTTATGTTGCATGAACCAATAAAGAATTTAAGTTTGAGTTTTTATTTGAAAATCCCGCCCGAGTTGGTACCAGCGCCCTGAAGAAAAATAAAGTCGGCATTTTCAGCGATTTCCATCCAGTTCAATGGAGTCGTGCTCATTTATAATTCCTTCGGGAATGATGTGTGTTGAGCTAACATCAAGACTGTGGTGGTATGGCATTGGCATAAAATCAATATTAGAAAATTTAAGTGAAAATTGTTGCTAATCAACTTTTAATGGATATATAATTTTACTTTGAATTATTATAGATCCTAAATGATCTTTCGAAATGAAAAGAAATTAAGAGAAACCTAAAGATGATTTTAAAAGACCTATTCAATTATACTTGACATAGCTCGTTAACTTTTCTTTTTCACAATATAGAGTCTGGTATGAGGTGAAGAACAAATCGATTTCACCTTATATCAAAGAAAAACCTTTTAGCCATTACATTTCTTAGAAGTAAAAACGAGTTTCAAATAAAATTACAATGGTGAACGTAATTGGGTTTAATTCCTTACAAGGTAAATGACATCTTTACTAATACTAATCAAACGGCTTATAAGTACATATTAAATCTATAATGTTCTGCACAATGCACTGTTAAACTAGTCATGACTGAGAAAAAGGATAACATATTACTTACTGTTATTGGTATCTACATAGGCCAAAACGCCCATCCTCCTTTGGTATAATAGATTTAATGAACCGATTGAAACGATTTTGTTGATTTATTTAAAATGTATACCTATTGCAAGTAATTTGAAACAATACTGTTTTTTATTTTGCTTATTGATAACATTAATATTACAATATTTAGTTTGACGGCTAACCGCGCGTGTGAGGAACAGGACGTGTATTCTTGGCATTCAGTCATTGCGGATTCAGTAGAGTTAACTGAAGAAGAATTTACTTTGACATTACTGTTAACTCTACTGAATCCGCAATGACTGAATGCCAAGAATACACGCCCAGGACGTGCTCCTCGACGTTTCGGAGCCTCACATGGGCACAGCACGTCCTGCTCCTCACACGCGCTGTAAGCCGTCAAACTAAATATTGTAGTTATGTCCCGCGTTAGTTTTAACACATGAATATTGCCTTATAGCAAAATTGTAGAATTCGCACTAAGGTAGATTCTTAGAATATATATTTTTCTCAGTCATAAGTACACCACGATGGACAAAAGTTTGTCTCCACTCATTTACCTACGTTTATAAATATTTAATAAATACGTACCTAACTACAGTTTGGTTGAAAATGCATTAAACTAAAAATAAATAATTAATTAAGTTCTTAAATTAAAGAAAGTGTCACTGCCATTTACTAAAAATCTAGGGGACAATGACACATATCTTTCCCTAACCTGAGGTTTCGTGCTTCTCACGAAAAGGTGGTTACTCGCAGTGAATGAAAATGGTTCATTGTACGGTGGGTCGACCGGTGTAGCCTACAGAGTCGAGAGACTGGTGTTGGCTGATCTCTCGGAACAACTGCTCGAAGTTCTTGCTTGGCGACCGACTATGGATGCTGTTGTTCTTCACCAATGAGGAATTGAGTCTCGTCGCCAAGTAGCACATCTGAAAAACATGAAAATAACTTTTTAACGTGAGCTTAATGCTGCTTTACTAAATTTCAGTTTCACACAGTGATAAATACTCTCAGCTGGCTCGCAGGAAACTGCGAAGTTGGTTTTAAGACGAATCCCTACTGCTACTCTCTACGTATATGGAAATTGGATGACGCTGCTTATCATGAAAAGAGCGACTAAATGTACCCGTACACGGGCAACTAAAGTTGCTCAACTTGCAACAATCTCTGTCGATTTCGTCGTCACGACAACGTCCAGCAATTTCCGGCAACATTGTGTATGGTCAAGTATGGAACTAATTAAAGAAGCAATTAACTGCCTGCACTTAGCGAGCAAGTGCACGGATACGTGGCATTTCGATATCCAACTCACCGGCGACACGAAAAGTATGGAGCAATGTGGAGCAATATCGCTCCAAATCGCTGGGATAATTGCCGAAAATGTATTGGGGTTGCTCTATACTGCTCTATCTATTGCTCCACTAAGTTTAGCAACCGTTGCCCAGCGATTAATTGCCTCTAAAATTAACCTTACGGGGTCTGCCGACTATTACTGACCAGGAGCGCGGACATGAAGAGCAGGGCGCCGAGCGCCGCCGCTACCATCATGGACGTGGTGCACGTGGCCTCGTACGCCGGCTTGTGGAACAGCTCCCCGGGCATCAGCACCGTGTACTCGAGGTTCTCCTTGAAGCGGGTGAACTGCGCGGAGTCGTTGAAGCGCTCGGTCTCCGCATGCGCGTGCGCACCCGTCGACGATACCTGCGCGCTGCTCACGTTCCTGTACTGGGAGTGGTCGAGCCCTCTCCTCCGCCGCCCGTGACCTGCTGAAGGACGACAATAACGGTTGTCACAATCCTGTGATGGGTTTTCTAGTGATCTGATCATACGACAATTAACTGCTAAACTAAACTGAAGTTTACTACCAAAATTCAGTTTCAGTTTCTTTATTTGTTCCAATCGATGAAGATATCCAGAGATATTGAAATAGAAATAAGCTTTATCACACTTTTAGAAAGCTAAGTACAGCTTCATTCCATGATCACATCATATTGATTTCGACCTCGAAGCGTAAATTATAGCGGCGGTAGAAACTACTTCTCCGACGGCAGCTAATAAATTATGAAGACTATTACTTGTTTATGACTATTGTATGTTTAAATAATGAATCGAATGCCTCTGGAGCTATTAGAATGTAATTATGTATTTGAAAGTTCCATTTACCCATTGCCTGCGTCGTAAGACCATTGGCTATCTCAAGAAACTTTCTCTGAGGCGTGTACCCCCGGCATGGCAAATCTTTCCCCTATTGACATGTTTTTTTTAACTGGCACGACTATTACCAGCCTTACCCAAAACCGTGATATTAGCCCAACACACTGCATTCTGTTTATAAGCTCGGCTACATTGAACTGGAAGGAAAACCCAGTCAATTTCTCATAACCATCTAATGCGATGGTATCAGCCCGGGCGGACTTAATAATACCACCTAGTATAGGGGGTTTTCAAACCTTGGAAAAGTTCTAATTCGTGACGAATTTGCACTTAACCAAAACAGAAAGAGTAAGAAAGTGGTGCTGTGGCGGGGATTTGTACCCACAGACTGAGACCGACGGAGGAGGGAGCACTCTTCATGCCACGAACTATTGAAGAGTTATGAAATTCCTCCAATCCTCCTCAAAAAATCTTCCCAACAACGACTAAAGGCAGGGACAAGATATTTATATTTACCGGAAGGCTCGAAGAGGTCCAGGCAGTAGTCGGGCTGGCAGTCGGCGGCGTCCATGCACGCCTTGATCTGCGAGTGTATCCAGAGCGTGGAGCGCTCCTTCATGGAGGCGAGCAGGAACGCCTCGAAGTCCAGGAACACCTCGTTGTGCCGCTCGCGGTACCGCGCCGGCTGGTGCGGGATGATCGACGCGAAGTCGCGGTTGCGGCAGCTGAAAAGCGACCATCCGATCGGACCGTGTTCGGCGAAACTTGAAATTACTTGAAGGGAGATGAGATTGTTTGGGTGGACTTTCATAAATAGAAGCATTGATTTAGACACAGAAAGAGAATATTCTTTCTTCGGAGTTGCATAACGGCATTCTACAATCAGGCCTATTCTCAGAATTTCTTGCTCAGAAACGAGGAATCTTGCTTCGCTATTGCAGCGGTTGTCAAAACGATTTTGTCAGCGGAAAACTTTGAATAATTGAAGTATCGTGCTCCGGAATATTTTCTTATCCGTTCCGCAATGTGTCCTACGGGCAGCAAACATTACTCATAAGAAACGAACCGATCTTTTGTCGTTGTTAGACAAAAGTTTTTCAATAGATTTTGTTCAGTAGAATAATAAAGAAAAAGTATAATTTAGAAGGTTCGATTAAACTATGCATACATGATGGATGGAAGTTACATAGTTATAGGTGATGCTGGCTGTAGAGTGCCTGAGAAAGTGTGAAGTTGTGTCTTGTAAGCTCCCAAAGAAGGCATGTTTTGAGAATGGGATTGTGACTTCTCAGTAAACTTTTAAAATTTTAACGTTATAATTTAACCATCGCCCAAGGGTATGCGACTATGAAAGACGAAAACTCACCCATCTTTGACGAGTGCGACGGCGCCCGGCGCGTGAGGCCGGTCCGGGTCCGGCGAGACCGATACCTCCAGGAGCTTGACGTGCCGCCACGCCGACTCCGGGCTGATGCGCGCGCGCAGCTGCAGCTTCGTGCCTATCGGCACGGCCTGCACAAACATTGACTATTGGTACAACCTTGATTGATTAAAGGGTTGAGCCTGGTCGACTCCATTTCACTGTTACCGTGGCTCTCTGAATTAAATACAATAGTACCGTAACGACAATCACTAATTGAATGTCAGTCAGTCAGTTGCGTCCAATGCTGGACATACGCCTCTCAATTTTTTCTCCAGCCCTCCCGGCCCTCAGAGGTACGGAACCACTGCTTTCCGCCGACGCACTTGATGTCGTCGTCCCACCTGGCGGGTGGTCTTCCCACACTCCGTTTTCCTATCCACGGCCGCCAGTGTAGGACACGTCATTGAATGTACCCGATGTCAATAGTCTATCAAAGTTAAACTTAGACGGTTTGACCTCTCATGTATTGAACACGCTTCTAAGTATCGACCAGCCTCTTTGTAAAACGAGATGTTATGTCGGCCTAGTGCTTTCCCTACCTCTAACGCCTATTTATCGCCCGGCACGCATGTGTCTTGGTAGCCATCTACAAGATGTTCAGCTCACATAGTCGACCGGCAGCTCGGTGGAGATGTTGGCGGAGTGGCGCGTTACTGGCGGCGCCTCTTTGTATTCGAATCGGCCTGGTGTATCCTCTACCAAGCCCGGCACGCGTGTGCTAGCCATCCACAACATGTTCAGCTCACCTGGTCGACCGGCAGCTCGGTGGAGATGTTGGCGGAGTGGCGCGTTACTGACGGCGCCTCTTTGTATTCGAATCGGCCTGGTGTATCCTCTACCAAGCCCGGCACGCGTGTGCTAGCCATCCACAACATGTTCAGCTCACCTGGTCGACCGGCAGCTCGGTGGAGATGTTGGCGGAGTGGCGCGTTACTGGCGGCGCCTCTTTGTATTCGAATCGGCCTGGTGTATCCTCTACCAAGCCCGGCACGCGTGTGCTAGCCATCCACAACATGTTCAGCTCACCTGGTCGACCGGCAGCTCGGTGGAGATGTTGGCGGAGTGGCGCGTTACTGGCGGCGCCTCTTTGTATTCGAATCGGCCTGGTGTATCCTCTACCAAGGCCGGCACGCGTGTGCTAGCCATCCACAACATGTTCAGCTCACCTGGTCGACCGGCAGCTCGGTGGAGATGTTGGCGGAGTGGCGCGTTACTGGCGGCGCCTCTTTGTATTCGAATCGGCCTGGTGTATCCTCTACCAAGCCCGGCACGCGTGTGCTAGCCATCCACAACATGTTCAGCTCACCTGGTCGACCGGCAGCTCGGTGGAGATGTTGGCGGAGTGGCGCGTTACTGGCGGTGCCTCTTTGTAAAGCGCGACCTCATATTCGAGTCGGCCTGGTGTCTCCTCTACCACGCCCGACACGCGTGCGCCATGCGGGCTGTCAACAACATTCAATCTTTCGTAATTGACAACTTTATTGCTGAGAATAAAATATGGTGAGTATTTTTTTGCAAACATTTTGATAAGTATTAGATTGTTTGAAAAGTCATGAGTTTTTACCGAGGTTATCTAAAAAGGGTTGTATGTATTTAGCTTGTATTAAAACGAATCTACTAAAAAACATTATCGATACAAGATGAAATTTTTCTTTTGGTTTTTATTGAATCGAAAACAATATTTCATAACAAAATAAAGATAACTACAACTAAACTAAATTAAAATATTCCTCTGAAACGTATTTTTTGACGTTCTTGTTGTCGAAAATGAAATTGAAAGTTGGAAAATATTGTGGGCCTAATAGGGCGAGTAATCGACCTTAATGTGATATAGTTTGATTAAAGTTTTAAAAACATTGTCTGAAGTAAAAAGTAATTACGACTCCGATAGTGTACTCTGATGAGTTGCTGAACGTTTTTCCACAGTTTCCATTACGCTTCAGATAAACTCGTGCCAGGCAGGGAGTGTCCATTTACTCTCGAGGTGTGTAAAAGTACTCCTGGAGTCATGAGCTTCGTGGAGGAGGTTTGCTAAAATAGCTGCTAGCCGGTTGCTGCTGTTACTGTCTGAGGCTGAGATAAAGAGTCGCAACAGAAACTAAGACTAACGAAAAGGAGTACTTTATGACGTCAATTTGCATTACTTTGAGATTTCGTCCATACAAAATGTGTCAAAGTGACGTCACAAAGTACAACTTTTCGTTAGTCTGAGTTTCTGTCACGACTATTTATCTCAGCCTTAGACTAACGAAAAGTAGTACTTTGTGACGTTAATTTGCATTACTTTGAGATTATCTCAGCCTGACACATTTTATATTTACACAAAGTACTACTTTTCGTTACGACTATTTATCTCAGCCTAAGTGCTGAAAAAGTTCTTCCAGCGGGGCTATAGACTAGGAGGTCGCGACAAAAATGGTAACGATAACGTAAATGGCTGAAACTGGGTTCACGGGATAAAGTACAACCCTCTGAAGCTAAATGTGTCAGTCTGCCTGTTCCAAGTGGTTGCGTTACTTAGATAAGGCGCCTGAAAAAGTAGTTATGGTGACAAAAAATACATATGATATGGTAAATGGATGCAAATGACGAAGCATGAAAGTATCAATACATACTTGCTTATCAATACAAAAACTGAACAAATCTTTGGTTGCATTTAGTAGTTATAGGCGATTTAGGTTACAGATATAACTTTAGGTATATTAAAGTATTTAATTAAGTAACCGTCTGGTTATTGTTGTATAATTAATAGGTATCAATGTTTCCAGATAATTAGTATATTCATGAGAAGGTACATACCAGCATCTATTTTATATATCCAATCTAGAAAACGCAACCACTTGGGACGGGCAGACCGACATATTTAGCATCAGAGGGTTGGTATCTAACATGTGAACCCAGATTCAGCCATTTACCTTATCGTGACCAAAAATGTCGTGACCTCCCGGAATACTAGAAGAAGGCTCCTAGCTATCAAGTCGGGGTTGCCCAACTCGAATATTTCCGAATGCTGTCCTAAACAAATGGTAAGTTTTAAAAAAAATCCGCGGTACTCAAATATAAATAAGCAAGAAGCAGAGCACGAAATTGTTTGGTGTGGTTGGAACTCACAAGCTGCCCGCGAAGCCCGCGGCCTTGTTCTCTATGATGGTGGGTTCCGGAGGCTTGCACATGATGATGAGCTCCTGGTCGGACTGCATCACGACCCCGGGGAACTGCGGGAACCACACTCGCACGTGCACGAAGCCCTGCCCACAATCGCGTCCATTAATTCTAAGAAACGTATGTTCACTTTAATATGTCGTTTACAATTTACAGTGAGATTTAAGTTCAATTGACATTATTTTGTTAATAAAAGATAAAACATTTTGACATCTGCGTCTGGAAATTGTGTTAATTGAAATTCAATTATTTGATTTGCATTCATATGGGTACCCCCCATTAAGAATAAATGTAGACTAGATATGAAGTAAGCCCTCATTGTAATGACTCATTAATTAACACATTTTCATGCGCAATAAAAGCTTAGTAAAATAAATTATCTTAGCAAGTCCTAATCATTAGGTGGTAGGGTCAACCCCACCTGAGTTGGTACCATCGCAGTAAAATGAAGGACGGTCGATGCCAAACGGCAATGAAAATGTTAGTTTTTGCCACCCAGTTCAATCTAGCCGTGCATTATAATGTAAACCGTGGCATGGTCCCTAACCGTGGCCCCTAATTTTTTCGAGAATGCGAATGCGATCTATAAAAATCGCAATTATCACTGAAACTGAGCACCGTTAGCGAAAACCAAGCGTTTCATATCAATTTATTCAGCTTATAGTACTCGTGCTCAGATATTGGGCCTATGTGAACTAGGTCGGCAAATTGCTACGAAAATGAATCGACTCTGTGAAAGTTGAACGGTAAAACTAAAGAGAGTATCATCCAATTTTGCGTAAAATAATAATCGAATTATTTTATACATCTCAGCTCTGGTGTATTAAGATTCCCGATGCATCATCGTGTGGACCACTTATATGTTTCTCTGCTCACATAAAAAAAATCATTGAAAGTGGGTCCGATGGGTACTGTGCGAAATTATTGTGTATGGCCCTAGAGAAGATTATACCTACCCTATTTACTTTCTAGACTAGATGGTACGGTTAAACCCTACCGACTGAGTGGGTAACAATGCTAAGATTGTTTTAAATAAGCTTATAAAAAGAGTTAAGTTTCTAAGCGGCAATAAAATGTTTTTCGTATTTACATCCAGTTCAATGTAGTCGCGCTCAAAGTAAGGAAAGGGCCTGGCATGGCACCCAATTCATTTATGAATGCGGTGCGTAGCTTTAAATGTCGATCTCATTAACAATCTAATAGCATTCAATCTTGTACGTTACGGCCTCAGAAAGAGATCAATGAAGTGTAAAGAATAAGTTAAGTATATTTTTTTCAAGCAAAGATTTTGCCCGAGACGTCCTGGCATGGCGGTGCGGGCAGTCAGGCAGGAACAATCCGGTCCTATCCTCATACTTCGATTTTCTACTTGGATGGTTCCTTAAATCATCTTTTAATTCATTAATGATGTCTATAAGTTCGCTACGAATTTAGAAGGTGAATGAAAGAGAATAACAATAATATACTTAAACAATCCGTGCCCAAAACCCACAAACTTGAAATTAAAACCAGATTGATAGGTTCAACAAAAAATTTGTGGCGAGAATGACACTTGTTTGTCATTGATTTTCATGAAATTTTCAGGATTTTCTTGTATTGTGAGTCTATATCATGGTTCCCTTTTTTAACTAAATGACTCTGCATAGATAGGGAGAGCCTTCCGTGTTGGTCCCATTATATCAGAGCTCGGCCAGTGGTACTCCCAAGCTAGAAACCAATAATTATACCGGGTGTCCAATCTTAGCAAAGAGACCAGCTTTATGGATGCTCGACGTATCTTCAAGTAGGGTTCAGTGGAATCACTTACACACAGTAGATATAGCGTGCGACCGGGGTCACAGCAGTAGCTCAACTCAGGCGATTTTTGAGATAAATACTTTCCCTCCATGGAGTGTCGGGGTTGTCACTTAAGGTGGCCCAACCCGCTCATCTCCCCATACAAAAGGGGAAAGAAGATCACGCCTATATTTCTTGTCAGAGATCCAAAATTTTGTTCGAAATAGCTTTATTTGATTGAAGTAGATGTCTGATGACCATTGGTATTGTAAAATTGAGTTTGGTTTCCAAGTTATAACGTCCGAAAGTTCGGATTTTTCGCGCGTTTTATACAATAACTTTGGAGGTGGATTACGCAATGATAAAGTAAGAACATCTTAAAAAGATTAGTCATCAGACATAGCTTATTTAATCAAGATTTATAATCTATTTGGGTTTTGTTAGATTTTTGACTACAGCGGTCGTGGTTTACTTTTAGCTATAAGTCGTTTTGAAATTAAAATTTTCGTAAATCTTACCAAATCATACACTATGCACATTGTCTTTTTTGTGGACAGGTTGCATCTTCCTCATCACGGAGCCTGTCTTGTTCTTAGAAACAGAGAAGGTCCCAGAGCGCAACAGCACGGTTTTGTACCGTGCCCGCAAATGAGTTGAGGCCGCCGGGTTGGGCCACCTTTAGGCGGACTAACCCGGCGGGACTAACTTATTCGCGGGCACTGTACAAAACCGTGCTGTTGCGCTCTGGGACCTTCTCTGTTTCAAAGAAAAAGACAGGCTACGTGATGAGGAAGGCAACATGTCCACAAAAAAGACAATGTGCATAGTGTATGATATGGTAAGATTTACGAAAATTTTGATTTCAAAACGACATATAGCTAAAAGTAAACCACGAAGTCAAAAATCTAACAAAAACCAAATAGATTATAAATCTTGATTAAATAAGCTATGTCTGATGACTTATCTTTTTAAGATTTTTTGCGTAATAAACCACCAAAGTTATTGTATAAAACGCGCGAAAAATTCGAACTTTCGGACCTTATAACTTAGAAACCAAACACAATTTTGCAATGCCAACGGTCATCAGACATATAGTTCGATCAAATAAAGCTCTTTTGAGCAAAATTTGGGATCTCTGATAAGAAATATGGGCGTGATCTTCGTTCCCCGTTTGAATGGGGAGTTGAGCGGGTTGGGCCACTTTAAGTATTGGCGGATTACTGCTGGTTCTGTTATTTTTAAAAAGATTATTTCGAAGTACCATTCTCGACAGTTCAGCACCGCGAAACTAGCTTAGAGCCCATGTACAGGCTCATTTCGCGCCTGTACTGATTTCACGAAATTGGGACTTTGTACGGAGTTGAGTTACTGGATGTAATTTTATATATATATTGGTTAAAGTCCGAAATATTTTTTTCCTTGAATTTGATTTAATTTCTGCAACTATTATACTCACGTTGAGTGCACAAATTACGAGTTGACGCCAAGAAAAAAACTATAACATTATAATCTTTTATTTATTTTTTGCATGAAATAAAATTGGTTTAGGTTTTTTTTTTCTTACTATATCTCGAAATTAGTGCACTCGATACGGGCATATCTTAAAAATTGTATTTACCTTCAAGGAAAAAAAGATTTCGGACTCTAACGAACATCGGCCTTTAACCGTAACATACATATTCTGTGACTCACGTTTCTCTTGAGCACGCCGCAGCGGGTGAAGTCGGTGACCTTGAGCCTGTAGAGCAGCCCCGTGGGGTCCTCGGGCTCCGGCCGGATCTGGCAGGCGGGGTCGTCGGGGCGCGCGGCGCGGTCGTCGGCGAAGAGCGGCGCCCCGCGGAAGCCGTCGGGCTTGCGCAGCAGCGCGCTCACCGAGTCGCGGCCGACCCCGCCCGGCGCCCCGCCGGTCCCGCCCGCCCCGCCGGAGAACGTGCATTGGATGTCCGTCACTGAGGAACACGTGACATTTGATAATATTTTTCGGGCTTCGATACAAACGTGCATTTCTTTTGGAGATCCAAAATTTACCAAATCTTTTCAAATGCTTAAATTAAAAAAAAGTTCTATTTTTGAGTTTATAAGGTTCGAAATTTCGAATTTCTTGTGCGATTTATGGAATAACTTTGGACCTTGATTACTCAACGATAAAACTAAAATCTCTAAAGATATTTGTCATCAAGCCTAACTGTTTCATAAAAAATTTAAAACAGTTTAATTATTGTTTAAATTTTGGCTACAGCGTTAGTGATTAAATTTTATGTAGTATTGTAATATATATTTTCTTAATCCAACCAAATCAAATACTATGCACATTGCCTGCTTTGTGGACAAGTTTCCTCATCACGAAGCCTGCCTTTTCAATAAAACAGACGCGGTCATTTTGAAAAACTTTGCAATGGAAATGAAAAAAAATATTGTAAACCAGGTCTAACGTGAACAGCCAACTCGCAACCGCGCGTCTTGCCTTCATGCTTCGCGCATTTTCAATGAAATTTAAATACGAAAATCTCGTGTACCAGCAGAGTATAAACATGGAGTTTCCACTGTTAGCCCTTATTCACATATACAACGAAAACGAAACGTCGACTTAAACAAGTAAGCGATCTGTCTATCCGAAAACATTTTAATAATAATCCGTTTAAAATGTTGTTCATTGTGTCTTATTTCTATATATAAAAATCAGTTGCCGTGCGTTAGTCTCGCTAAAACTCAAGAACGGCTCGACCGATTTGAATCATTTTTATTTTGTTATGTTCGCATCAGTCCCGGGGTGGCTAAGATTTGTAAGTATTGGGGAAAAAATATCCGGTAGGTGGCGCCCGGTCAATATCTCGACAACAGGTAAAGCGCCTGAGCGCTACCTACCGGGTCTAATATAGCTAAAAACGGTCTAGGTGACCCCAAAATATTTAAAAAATAATCATCTAAATCAGTTTAGCAGGAGAATTACGAACACACATGCACACCGAAATTCCACTAGAATGAAAGCTTAAAACAACTCACCGTCATAGTCCTGCGATGATGATGTATCCACCTGTAAATCAAGATTTTTATTATCAAAAAATACTTCTCTCTACTAGTCACGGAATTTTAGGTACGGACAGCTGTGTCATTTTGCCAATCATAGAGCAGATTGACTGATGTTAGATACTGATGGCGGCCTCGAACAATTTTATGAAGTTTGTCTTTCTCTAAGTACAGTTATTAGCACCAGATAAACAAACTGAGCCGTCGTTTGTCGTCGCGGGACGCCTGTCAGATGTGAAACATCGAAATGTATGTAAGCATAGTTTACAACAGTAAATAAATAAGGCACAATCAAAAATAAAATAATCACAATTTTTTCAAGAAAAATGTGACTTGTTTATTTAATCTCTACATTTATTTAATCTAAAAAATATTGATAGTTGCTCTGACCCGCCGCTATAGATGTTTCAGATAAAAAAAAAACAATAAAATCAATCAAATTATTTCCAAACTACATTTGTAAGCGGAGTACAGCTTAAAGGCCCAGCATTTTTTTTTTATGCGACCTGACATGGATGGCTAATACCACACAACTACCGTTATGGTATTAGCCCAATACACCACATTCCCGAAGGAATTAGGTGCCATGCCAGGACCTTCCCTTTATGAGCACGGCTACATTGAACTGGATGGAAAACACAGACAATTTTTCATTGCCGCTTCGACCAATGCGATGGTACCAACCCAGGCGGGCTTAAACCCTACCACCTAGTAGGGGAAGGGGACCTACAGTTTTACATGGGTTCCGAACCATGGAGCAGCTCGCATTCGTGACGAAATGCACGCATCAAACTCGGAAAGAGAAAGACAGTGGTGCAAGTCGGAATTGAACCCAGGCTTCTGGTACGCTAGTCCAGTTCCCGCGCCACTAGGCTACGAGCCGCTCAAGCATCCAAGTTAGTGCATAATTCGCGGAAGGAAACAACCTACTGGGACACGGTTATCTGGCGATCTAACCTACCGGTAACCTCACAGCTCAGCTTATCTTCATCTATGCCCGTTCCAAAGCTTCCATGTACATTTAACATTTGTATTTAAGCAGTAGGTCGAGCAATTGTATGCAAGGAGTATACGGCCTGCCTTGATCTCCTGCCAACCGTGAATATGTTGATCCGCCTATAGTTACTCTTAACAATAACAATTAGCCGAAAGCTTTGCCGTCGCCTTATTATTATCTTAGTTAGTGGTAGATTCGAGCATCGGACAGGTAAACCGGCGAATTAATGAAAGTTCATGATTATTACCTGATAAATACCGATTATAACCATATGTCAGATCATTATCCGATTAGAATTTCATCCAAATCCGATCAAGCCATTTTGGAGGCCAAAGGGAACATACATAAATATATACGTACATCGATTTTTATGCACATTACTGATGTGGAAAAAGGAGGTAATTATTTTTTTAGCTTTGATTATCGTATATCCATTTTTCGTCACAAGTAACGATACAATTCAAAATCCCCTCTTTTTCACTTTTTCAATACGTTGCAAATGAATTAAAATCGTTTTATCACTCACACCAAAGCCCGCCCCTAACTCTGACGTGTTTTGCAATGGATCTGCTTCATTAAATTCGGAAATCCTAACCTAACGCCAGATATTTGTGATCAAAGTGGCCAGTTCGACAAAACGCCAAATTCATATGGAAGTACCTTATTCGGAACCGTAAAAAGCAGCTGGAACAGTCTCTCTTTGAACGAGTGTTTACATACTGCCAATCTGCAGTCACCGTCCTTTGGTCTTTAAACGATACTGCTGTGGAATATCACCGAAAAAAAACCAATCATATTCTTACCAGTGCTTCGATTTTCTTAACTTTCACAGGCAACTATTCGAAAGTAAAGACCCATTCTGCCGATTTGCTTTTTATTTCCGTTTATAAGCAGTACACTCAGGTTTATTCAGCCTGCCACGATATTATATACAGCCAATGATTGCCCTCCATCCAATAGCACCGAGCTACACGCAGTCGTTTATGATCTTCCATCAAATAATGCGTCATCGAGCTTCCGTTCCTTTAGATGCTCCCTTTTTTTACTTGACTTCTTTCAATTCCTAATAAAGCACGAGTTTGCCACATAAGGTAGCCTATGTCCATCTCCAAGTTCCAGACTATCTCTGTACCCAAAATGTATTAAAATTGGTTCACCGCTACAGACAGACAGAGTTACTTTCGCATTTATAATATATAATTTATAATTCATTATCCAGACTGAGTTCTGTATTGAGTGCTCAGTAATAACAAAATATTTACCCATAAAATGTTACTATTTACCATCGCTAGCGTCAAAAAATAATATCTATATCTCGCGCCATGGTCCGCGCAAGCACCCTAAACGCCAGAATAAATAATACTAAACGCCTCACGATGCACTCACGTGGTGGAGGCCACGTTTGGTGATGAACACCACCTGCCGACTGCCGCGCGAAGAATAGATGGGTTGAATTCACTTATCAACACGAGTGGCATAAAACATCTCAAAGTCATGGGAACCATCTCGCCGCACTGAGGTCGCTGCACAAAACTGTTTTTTACATCTCGAATGCCCAATAATTTAATCTGCAAAATGAAATCACTCATTGTCAGAATCGCTCCCGAGATTAGATCTCCGATGGTAAGTGAAAGCGCATTAAGGATAAGTAAGCCACACGACTAGACCCCGGGTCAAGCGGATGGCATCGAATTAATGCGTAGACCGCAGCGCGAGACGTGCGTGAACCGCGGCCGTGGCGCTCCGCAAACGTCGATCTGCGCACGCGCGTGAGAGTCGCCTCCCCCGCAGCCGCCACCGCCGCCGCTGAGGCGGACTGCCTACTTTTGCGACCAGCACTAGCCTTTATTGGCGTTTTCTATTTTATTGCTAATCGAGCTTTTGACATTACTAGACACTCAGACAAAGCAATACGCCCTGGGTACAATGTTCGTGGCACAGTGTAGTTGCAGATTGAAACTTCCATACTTTTTTTTATGCAACCTGACGTGGATTGCTAATACCACACAATTACCATTATGATAGTAACCTAATACACCACATTCCCGAAAGATTCAGTTGCCTTGCCAGGACATTCCCTTTATGAGCACGGCTATATTGACCTGGATGGAAAACACGGACAATTTTATTCATTGCCGCTTCAACCATAGTTTCATCCAATGCCGTAGTATGAGCCCGGGCGGGCTTAACCCTACCACCTAGTAGGGGAAAGGGACCTACAGTTTTAAATGGGTTCCGAATCATGGAACAGCTCGCATTCGTAACGAAATGCACTGTCGCAACTCGGAAAGAGAAAGAAAGCGGTGCATGACAGGGCGAGGATTTGAACTCAGAGCTCTCGGATGAAAGGCAAGTCTTCTAGCCTCTAGACCACGAGCTGTTCGTTTCGAGGTATTGCACGACCTTTGAAAGCGGCACAATGTAATGGCATATAAAAAACTTCCAAGTGTTAACAAATTAAAATCATAGTGTATTAAAAATGTGAAGAAATCCCATAAAAGTAGCACGTCAACAATAACATATCTTCCGTCAATGCCAATTCTGGTCCCTCGCCAATCGAAACAAATTTCTACCGTTCCTACCTTCCACCACTGCAATACCCTCACGGCTGACTGGTGTTTTCCGCCAAAGGGAAGGCCGAGTGAATCGTGGACCTCATTACGCAGAATTCCCGAATTTACCGCATGCCGAAGACACAGTTCAGCAAGGGAGCTGTACGGCCTAAGCTTTTCGCCCTAGATTTTAGGAAGCCCTGAAGGTGTCCATGTGATGGTGCTGCAGATCTGTGCTCCAGAATTAGCACCTGGCTTAACTCGCCTATGTTCTCCAGATATGCGTATACGGCTTGGAAATCATCCAACGCAGCCTGTTCCCGAAAAAGACACTTGAGGTAAGATGAGCCTAAAATGGATTTACTTTACCTATGTCCTACAAATTTTACACATTTGCAAAGAATAACATACATTACATTGGCAATACATTTTCACCCCTTTTTGCAGATTCATAACCGCTCCTATCATCCACTCCTTACAGTTTCTAGAAGCGTATGTGCAGGATATAATAAGTAGTGGACACAGATGAGCTTTCCATCTATTAGGCCAATGAATGAAGCTAAAATTTGGGGCTTACCAAAGCACTAAATCGTCCGTCCATGAAATCTTCAGAATGTGTACAAATACAGGTTTTAAAAATGAATGACTCAGAATCTAACATTTTTTTTTCCCGGAACTTAGGTATTTTGGCCAAAAACACAAAGTATGCGGTATCATTTGCTGCAAAAATGGCCCGCCAAATTTCTTTTCAATGTCTAATAAAATGGGTTAATAGGTATATATGTGTTCAGGAATCCAACAATTTTTTTACACAAAAGCGAGTTTTTTTTAAAAAATACACAGTTTTCGCTCTCATAAACTCGGCAGAATTGGGCAGCCCAATCTGTCGTCACACATTGGTTTTTAATTCTTATCAGATCGATAATTTCAACGAATCCAACAAATTTATTACTGGCAACACATATATTTTGCTAATGGCCAAATAAAGTAAACGGCATAATTTGCCCGCCTATTTTTTAAATTATAATGATAATAAATGATATAGACGAACATACTTTTAACAGAATCCAACAAAAAATTTACATGCCAGTCAGTTTTGCAGCGTATAACGTAACATTGAATTTCGCGCTAAAATAGCTTGGCGAAAGCGGGTGGTAGGCGGCGCGGTGCGGAGGCAGTGCGGAGCGGTGGCGTGGGAACGGTGGCGGCGGTAAGAAAGGGTTTAGCCTGTGTTAGTGATACCGATTACGAAGTAATTATTAGTATTATCTTTGGTGATACTTATGTATAGTTCGTTTTCATGCGTAGTACCTGCATAATGGACAAGAGTTTATAAGTGTGATGTGAAATTTAAATTAATTAATTCGCCAATTTGATAAAGTTATTATTCTTTTGTAATTGCTAGTGATTGTCGAATATACACATGTAAATGAGTAAAATACTTTGGTAGAGGTTGAATACAATTTGAGTTATTTTATTTTTATGCAAGATGATTCCGCGAAGATAAATCACTGAAATTAGATAAACTACATATTTATTATTCACAAATTGATTCACGGTGGATTAAACATACATTCATGAATGAAGAACGTGATATATCACGTTCTTGGATTCAGTGCCGCACTAGCTTAGTACGAAAAAGTATATTTACTTATTGAATTATGTGGTGCCTTGGGCGTCAGGGCAAATAGGAGCCGAAAGCGCTAGACCCGAGCACGCCTGTGAAATACCCCGCAATTCGCTTGCACCGGTCATATAATACTGACCATACATTTAAAAGTATGGAAAATTTACTGTTTCGAGCGTATTCAAATGCGAATATCTAGTTAATTACTCATCAGATTTTAGTGAAGTTTCATCAATTCAAATAACACGTTGAAGACTCTATAAGCATAAAAAAAGATCGTCGGTGCATAAAGTACCGGTGAAAATGTCTCAAAACATTTTTTTAAATTTTAAATGTATGAAAATATATATACCGTCCATCTTTTTTGTTTATGGAGTGTCTGGCGTAAATCTCATTTAAATCTGACCATTAATTTCCGAGATATTCGCATGTGAATACTGTCGAAACAGTAAATTTTCCATACATTAAAAACTTAAAACAATTTTTGAAAGGCATTTTCACCGATCTAAAAAAACATGAAAAATGTGGTCTATATCGAATATAGATAACGTTGGATCGGTGAAAATGCCTTTAACAATGTTTTAAATGTAAAGGTATTGAAAATTTACTGTTTTGAGTGCATTCAAATGCGAATATCTCGTAAATTAGTCGTCAGATTTTAATGAAGTTTTCATCATTTTAAATAACACGTCAACGACTCCATGAGCATGAAAAACCGGCCATGTGCGAGTCTGACTCGCACACGAAGGGTTCCGTACCCTCGTACAAGACATAACACAAAAAAGTTTTGTGTGTAATTTTGACTATTTTTTTATTCCATATTTTTTGCTTATGGAGTATTTGACGTGCTATCTCTAATGGGGAAAACCTCATTTCAATCTGTATATACGGTACATACATTTGCATCGGTATAAATGCCTCTTTCTTTAAAATTCCTTCAAAAAATTTTGAAAATTTTAAATGTGTTTTTTGTTTGCTCAAGGCGTCTTCAACCTGTTATTTTGAATGGTGAAAACTGTATTTAAATCTGACCATTAATTTCTGAGATATTCGCATGTGAATACTGTCGAAACAGTACATTTTCAATACATTTAAAACTTAAAACAAATTTTAAAAGGCGTTTTCACCGGTCTAAAGAAAATGTGTTCTATTACGAAAATAGAAAACGTTGGATCGGTACAAATGGCTTTAACAATGTTTTAAATGTAAAGGTATTGAACATTTACTATTTTGAGCGCATTCGAAGGCGAATATCTCGTAAATTAGTCGTCAGATTTTAATACAGTTTTGATCATTTAAAATAACACGTGAACGACTCCATGAGCATGAAAAACCGGCCATGTGCGAGTCTGACTCGCACACGAAGGGTTCCGTACCCTCGTACAAGACATAACACAAAAAAGTTTTGTGTGTAATTTTGACTATTTTTTTATTCCATATTTTTTGCTAATGGAGTATTTGACGTGCTATCTCTAATGGGGAAAACCTCATTTAAATCTGTATATACGGTACATACATTTGCATCGGTATAAATGCCTCTTTCTTTAAAATTCCTTCAAAAAATTTTGAAAATTTTAAATGTGTTTTTTGTTTGCTCAAGGCGTCTTCAACCTGTTATTTTGAATGGTGAAAACTGTATTTAAATCTGACCATTAATTTCTGAGATATTCGCATGTGAATACTGTCGAAACAGTACATTTTCAATACATTTAAAACTTAAAACAAATTTTAAAAGGCGTTTTCACCGGTCTAAAGAAAATGTGTTCTATTACGAAAATAGAAAACGTTGGATCGGTACAAATGGCTTTAACAATGTTTTAAATGTAAAGGTATTGAAAATTTACTATTTTGAGCGCATTCGAAGGCGAATATCTCGTAAATTAGTCGTCAGATTTAAATAAAGTTTTGATCATTTAAAATAACACGTGAACGACTCCATGAGCATGAAAAACCGGCCATGTGCGAGTCTGACTCGCACACGAAGGGTTCCGTACCGTCGAACAAGACATAACACAAACAAGTTTTGCATGTAATCTTAACTTTTTTTTAATTCCATATGTTTTTCTTATGGAGTCTTTGACGTGCTATCTCTAATGGTGAAAACGTCATTTAAATCTGTAAATACGGTACATACATTTGCATCGGTATAAATGCCTCTTTCTTTAAAATTCGTTTAAAAACCTTTGAAAATTTTAAATTTGTGAAAATATAAATACCGTTGATCTTTGTTTGCTCATGGAGTCTTCAATCTATTACTTTGAATGGTGAAAACTTTATTTAAATCTGACCATTAATTTCCGAGATATTCGCATATGAATCTGTCGAAACAGTACATTTTCAATACATTTAAAACTTAAAAGAATTTTTAAAAGGCGTTTTCACCGGTCTAAAAAAACATGAAAAATGTGTTCTATTACGAAAATAGAAAACGTTGGATCGGTACAAATGGCTTTAACAATGTTTTAAATGTAAAGGTATTGAAAATTTACTGTTTTGAGCACATTCGAAGGCGAATATCTCGTAAATTAGTCGTCAGATTTTAATACAGTTTTGATCATTTAAAATAACACGTGAACGACTCCATGAGCATGAAAAACCGGCCATGTGCAAGTTTGACTCGCACACGAAGGGTTCCGTACCGTCGAACAAGACATAACACAAACAAGTTTTGCATGTAATCTTAACTATTTTTTAATTCCATATGTTTTTCTTATGGAGTCTTTGACGTGATATCTCTAATGGTGAAAACGTCATTTAAATCTGTAAATACGGTACATACATTTGCATCGGTATAAATGCCTCTTTCTTTAAAATTCGTTTAAAAACCTTTGAAAATTTTAAATGTGTGAAAATATAAATACCGTTGATCTTTGTTTGCTCATGGAGTCTTCAACCTATTGCTTTGAATGGTGAAAACTTTATTTAAATCTGACCATTAATTTCCGAGATATTCGCATGTGAATACTGTCGAAACAGTACATTTTCAATACATTTAAAACTTAAAACATTTTTTAAAAGGCGTTTTCACCGGTCTAAAAAAAACATGAAAAATGTGTTCTATTACGAAAATAGAAAACGTTGGATCGGTACAAATGGCTTTAACAATGTTGTAAATGTAAAGGTATTGAAAATTTACTGTTTTGAGCGCATTCGAATGCGAATATCTCGTAAATTAGTCGTCAGATTTTAATACAGTTTTGATCATTTAAAATAACACGTGAACGACTCCATGAGCATGAAAAACCAGCCACGTGCGAGTCTGACTCGCACACGAAGGGTTCCGTACCGTCGAACAAGACATAACACAAACAAGTTTTGCATGTAATCTTAACTATTTTTTAATTCCATATGTTTTTCTTATGGAGTCTTTGACGTGATATCTCTAATGGTGAAAACGTCATTTAAATCTGTAAATACGGTACATACATTTGCATCGGTATAAATGCCTCTTTCTTTAAAATTCGTTTAAAAACCTTTGAAAATTTTAAATGTGTGAAAATATAAATACCGTTGATCTTTGTTTGCTCATGGAGTCTTCAACCTATTGCTTTGAATGGTGAAAACTTTATTTAAATCTGACCATTAATTTCCGAGATATTCGCATGTGAATACTGTCGAAACAGTACATTTTCAATACATTTAAAACTTAAAACATTTTTTAAAAGGCGTTTTCACCGGTCTAAAAAAAACATGAAAAATGTGTTCTATTACGAAAATAGAAAACGTTGGATCGGTACAAATGGCTTTAACAATGTTGTAAATGTAAAGGTATTGAAAATTTACTGTTTTGAGCGCATTCGAATGCGAATATCTCGTAAATTAGTCGTCAGATTTTAATACAGTTTTGATCATTTAAAATAACACGTGAACGACTCCATGAGCATGAAAAACCAGCCATGTGCGAGTCTGACTCGCACACGAAGGGTTCCGTACCGTCGAACAAGACATAACACAAACAAGTTTTGCATGTAATCTTAACTATTTTTTAATTCCATATGTTTTTCTTATGGAGTCTTTGACGTGCTATCTCTAATGGTGAAAACGTCATTTAAATCTGTAAATACGGTACATACATTTGCATCGGTATAAATGCCTCTTTCTTTAAAATTCGTTTAAAAACCTTTGAAAATTTTAAATGTGTGAAAATATAAATACCGTTGATCTTTGTTTGCTCATGGAGTCTTCAACCTATTACTTTGAATGGTGAAAACTTTATTTAAATCTGACCATTAATATCTGAGATATTCGCATGTGAATATCGTCGAAACAGTACATTTTCCATACATTTAAAAATTGAAACAATTTTTGAAATGCATTTTCACCGATCTAAAAAAACATGAAAAATGTGTTCTATATCGAATATAGATAACGTTGGATCGGTGAAAGTGCCCTTAACAATGTTTTAAATTTAAAAGTATTGAAAATTTACTGTTTTGAGCGCATTCGAATGCGAATATCTCGTAAATTAGTCGTCAGATTTTAATACAGTTTTGATCATTTAAAATAACACGTGAACGACTCCATGAGCATGAAAAACCAGCCATGTGCGAGTCTGACTCGCACACGAAGGGTTCCGTACCGTCGAACAAGACATAACACAAACAAGTTTTGCATGTAATCTTAACTATTTTTTAATTCCATATGTTTTTCTTATGGAGTCTTTGACGTGATATCTCTAATGGTGAAAACGTCATTTAAATCTGTAAATACGGTACATACATTTGCATCGGTATAAATGCCTCTTTCTTTAAAATTCGTTTAAAAACCTTTGAAAATTTTAAATGTGTGAAAATATAAATACCGTTGATCTTTGTTTGCTCATGGAGTCTTCAACCTATTGCTTTGAATGGTGAAAACTTTATTTAAATCTGACCATTAATTTCCGAGATATTCGCATGTGAATACTGTCGAAACAGTACATTTTCAATACATTTAAAACTTAAAACAATTTTTGAAAGGCGTTTTCACAGGTCTAAAAAAAACATGAAAAATGTGTTCTATATCGAAAATAGAAAACGTTAGATTGGTACATACAAATGCCTTTAACAATGTTTTAAATGTTAAGGTATTGAAAATGTACTGTTTTGTGCTCATTCAAATGCGAATATATCATAAATTAGTCGTCAGATTTTAATGAAGTTTTCATCATTTTAAATAACACTTCAACGACTCCATAAGCATGAAAAACCGGCCATGTGCGAGTCTGACTCGCACACGAAGGGTTCCGTACCGTCTTACAAGGCATAACACAAAAAAGTTTTGTACGTAATTTTGACAATTTTTTAATTCCATATTTTTTGCTTATGGAGTATTTAACGTGCTATCTCTAATGGGGAAAACCTTATTCAAATCTGTATATACGGTACATACATTTGCATCGGTATGAATGCCTCTTTCTTTAAAATTCGTTTAAAAACCTTTGAAAATTTTAAATGTGTGAAAATATAAATACCGTTGATCTTTGTTTGCTCATGGAGTCTTCAACCTATTACTTTGAATGGTGAAAACTTTATTAAAATCTGACTTTTAATTTCCGAGATATTCGCATGTGAATACTGTCGAAACAGTACATTTTCCATACATTAAAAACTTAAAACAATTTTAAAGAGGCTTGTTCACCGGTCTGATAAAAACATGAAAAATGTGTTCTATATCAAAAATAGATAACATTGGATCGGTGAAAATGCCTTTAACAATGTTTTAAATATAAAGGTATTGAAAATTTACTGTTTTGAGCGTATTAAAATGCGAATATCTCGTAAATTAGTCGTCAGATTTTAATGAAGTTTTCATCATTTAAAATAACACGTCAACGACTCCATGGGCATGAAAAACCGGCCATGTGCGAGTCTGACTCGCACACGAAGGGTTCCGTACCATCGTACAAGATATATCACAAAAAAGTTTTGTATGTAATCTTCATAATTTTTGGTTCCATATTTTTTTCTAATGGAGTCTTTGCCGAGCTATCTCTAATGGTGAAAACCTCATTTAAATCTGTGTATACGGTATAAACATTTGTATCGGTATAAATGCCTCTTTCTTTAAAATTCCTTTAAAAAAATTTGAAAATTTTAAATGTGTGATAATATGAATACCGTTCATCTTTGTTTGCTAATGGAGTCTTCAACCTGTTATTTTAAATGATGAAAACTTAATTAAAATCTGACGACTCATTTACGAGATATTCGCATTTGAATACACTCAAAACAGTAAATTTTCCATACTTTTAAATTTAAAACATTATTTAAGGCATTTTTTTTTACCTATTGAACGTTGCCTATTTTCGATATTGAACATATTTTTTATGTTTTTTTTAAATCGGTAAAAAATCCTTTTAATTATATTTTTGAAATTTTACTGTACAATTTAGACAGTATTGACATGCGAATATATCGGAAATTAATGGTCAGATTGAAATGAGGTTTTCACCATTAAAGATAGCAAGTCAAAGACTCCATAAGCGAAAAAAGATGGACGGTATTTTTATTTCCATACATTTAAAATTTAAAACATTGTTAAGACGCATTTTCACCGATACTTTATACACCGACGATCTTTTTCATGCTAATGGAGTGAATATACTGATAAGTTGAATACATTATCAATTTTCTCTAGCCACATAAAAGTCAATATGAAGGAAACATAAAATGCACTTTTTTTTTAATTCAAAGAAAAATCCGGTGGGTATAACATTTTATTTACTTTTTTAATCATATAACAACATATTAAAAACCGGCCAAGTGCGAGTCGGACTCGCACACGAAGAGTTCCGTACCATCGTAGAAAAAAAAACAAAAAAAATCACGTTTTTTGTACGGGAGCCCCCTTTAATTTTAATTATTTTTTAATTTTACCTATTTGTTGTTATAGCGGCAAAATAAATACACACTCTGTGAAAATTTCAGCTGTCTACCTGTTACGGTTACTGAGATACAGCCCTGTGACAGACGAACAGACGGACGGACGGACTGACGGACGGACGGACGGACGGACGGACGGACGGACGGACGGACAGCGGAGGCTTAGTAATAGGGTTCCGTTTTCACCCTTTGGGTACGGAACCCTAAAAAGTAATAAATAAATAAAATACATACATACTCTGTGAAAATTTCACCTTCCTACTTATTACGGTTCATAAGATAGAGCCCTGTGACAGACGGACGGATGGACGGACGGAGAGCGGAGGTTTAGTAATAGGGTTCCGTTGGCATCCTTTGGGTACGGAACCCTAAAAAAGTAGTATTCAGAGTGGGCGGTCTAACTTGACGACCCGGATTATGTCCGTCCTATGTATTATTTTGCATGGTTAGTCCAGTGATAATACGTATAAAATGATTACAGTTCACTCTGAATACAACTGCTAGAATCTACGAGTCGAGCCGGTTATAAAGATGTGTCACTTGTCATAGAAAACTTACACGAGTTATGCACGTACATGACCAATTTATTTACCAAAATCATCCGAAATGCTCGCCAGCTCCCAACTACGCGCTCGCTTTAGGTAACATTCGATTATGCACCACCAAAGTAATTATTAGTATTATCTTTGCCACCACACTCCAAAGCCCCGCGCCTCGAGCGTTTCGTTGCCTCGAGCAAAGGTCGGCGCACACGCACACTTACGCAATCACACATATTGAAACACGTGCCTCAGCCGCCGCTGCCGTCCCGCTTCGGCCTGCCTCAGCCTACCACCCGCGCTCATCTTGCCGTTTCAGCGCGAAATTCAAAGTTGCGTTAAACGCTGCAAAACTGACGGTCGTGTAACTTTTTTGTTGGATTCTGTTAAAAGTATCTTCGATTATATCTTTTATTGTCATTATATTTCAAAAAGTGCGCGGGCCAATTATGCTGTTCACTTTATTTGGGCATTTGCAAAATATATGTGTTGCCAGTAACAATTTTGTTGGATTCTTTGAAATTATCGATCTGATTAGAATTAAAAAACAATGTGTGACGACAGATTGGGCTGGCCAATTTTGCCGATTTTATGAGAGCGAAAACTGTGTATTTTTTAAAAAAAACTCGCTTTTGTGTAAAAAAATTGTTGGATTCCTGAACACATATATACCTATTAACCCATTTTATTAGACATTGAAAAGAAATTTGGCGGGCCATTTTTGCAGCAAATGATACCGCATATTTTGTGTTTTTGGCCAAAATACCTAAGTTCCGTGAAAAAAAAATGTTGGATTCTGAGTCATTCATATTTAAAACCTGTATTTGTACACATTCTGAAGATTTCATGGACGGGCGAATTCATGCATGTCTCAAATGCCCCATTCAACGGAGTATATTGTCCCGGCGTCGCGTCGCGTCGTGCGGTAGGTGCTTGTGTCTTCTGACGTTATCGACAAAGGCAACCAGCAAGTAGGATACAGGCTTTCGGAGGGAGCTGCGTAGCGACCACTACTTAGGTATTCAGGCGTCAATCACACTTTTACTCAATTAATCACTTTGAAATGAAAAACTGTTATCTCGTAATAAATGTGTATTATCTTGTCACCCCCTGGCGGGCTTTCGTCGGCGACTAGTTGCGCTTGCGGCATTCGGCCGCACCCTTCCCGCGCCCGCAACCCCCACCCGATGTCAGCGCGGGTGGTGGCCACGAAGGCGAGAAGGGATGCACATAAAAACATGTCACAATAATAATATATATCTTAACGTATCTATACAACCTACAGCTACAGCGAACAATATAGTTAAGGCATGCACTTATGAACGAAAGCTGGCGTAAACAATAACAATTATGTGTTTTTAGGGTACCGTACCAACGGAACCCTATTACTAAGGCTCCGTCCGTCCGTTTGCCCGTCTGACACAGGGCTGTATCTCAGTAATAGGTAGGCACCTGAATTTTTCACAGAGTGTGTATTTATTTTGCCGATATAACAATCTATAGGTAAAATTAAAGGGGGCTGTTTTTTTTTGTCTTTGTCCCAGACAATAAATCTCATAAAAATATATTTGAAAAATGAGAACGGCTTTTAAAGTCGAGATGTTCGAATCTGCCGGCGCGCCCCGCCAGCTACAGCGCGCGTTCGCAACAAAAGATTTCAACGCTCGCAGTTTCCTGTTAGGGTTATGAGCACAAATTGTATTTGTAATGCAAACAGAAATATAATTAACATGTTAAATGAGTATTCATTTATTTTCCTCCGTCAGATCTACGCACACTCTTGGATTCGTATTTTTTCAATACGGCTGAATTACCACGGATCAAGAAGTACTGACAAGAAACTAAGCCGGGAGCGAAAATAGAAAGACATTGTTATTCTAAAAAAATATGATAAATAAGTTTGCTAAAAAATACTATTATAGCTATTATTTGTAGCTTTACATTCTACAGAAAACCAACGGAAAAACCGGTCAAGTCCGAGTCAGACTCACACAAGATGAGTTCCGTTCAAGATTTAACAAGATTTTTATTAATATTACCTTTAATTTTAATGTTTTTTTAAGTTTTACTATTCATTATTATAACTGCAATAGATACACATACTTTGTGAAAATTTCAATTATCTACCTATAATTATAATGAAATACAGCCCTGTGACGGACGGACGGACAGCGGAGGCTTAGTATCAGGGTCCCGTTGGCATGCTTTGGGTACGGAACCCTAAACATTATGAGTATAATTATTTGAAAACAAACTCAACAATAAAATCCGTAAATGATTCCTGTAAGAGATCTGGAACATATATTGAACTTGCTTAATGACAATTCTGGTATAACAGAGCCCTTGAATTATTGGTACAGAGCCCTTGTAATTACTGGTTGGTTTTGAATTGCCAAAATTTTGTTGGCAATTCAAAATGTGTTTGTTAGTAATTTCATACTACACGTGCAGTGAAGAAGGAATTAAACTTCGTCGAGTTCACGCTTACCTAGAAGAATTTAACTGAGCAAGTATCTCATTAGGTTTTCCTCGTCCATGTAATGGTGAGAGTATATTCAGAAAAGATCTCCAGTGCAAAGGATAGCCATCGTGTTCGCAGAGGAACACTTAGAATTGCCGCCTTCCGGGTGCTTTTGTTGTCATTGTTTTAAACTTCTATAATTATGAAACAAAGACGATGTTCTTTGCGTATTTAAAAAGATGCATGACAAGTTAATTTATATGACAGGCCAGCGGATGTTTGAAGAAAAATAAATACAATGTTTGGTTTTAAACTATTTATACTTTGACGTTGACCCTATACTGTTGAGTGGAAAACACTAGCTATAGCATCTAGCAGATATGTGCATGCATGGTGTACACAGCAATGACTTTTTAATAATGAGAATATAATTAATGTATGTGAGTGTGAGAGAGATCTTACACTAAAATTAATAAATATGTATGTATTTTTAACAGGAAACTTCCAATATATCGATAGCTTGTCTGCAGAGCAGCTCGTGGCTCAGGGGCACGTGGACTTGCCTCCCATCCTAGAGGTCTGGGTTCAAATATCGCCTCGTTCATGCACCACTTTATTTTTCTTTATGACTTGGGTCATGGTAACTGAGAATGTGGTGTGTTGGGGCGGTATCTTGACGGTGGGTGTGGTATTACTATAAATGTATGTTAATTTCTTATTTTTCCACACATAATCCTGAATTGTCTTTCATATTTCAACAATATAATTAACCTGGTTATTTGGTCGCCTCTATCATGTATCCAAATCAACAATTCTAGATTTAAAAATACTTATTTAATACTTATTATAAAATTGAAACGTTTTTATGGTTTTATAAGTTTAATTGCTTACCAACTTTTAACATTTGATTGCTATTAATAAAACTTTAAATTTCAAATTCAAAGTTTTACCAAGAACATAGTATGTTTTTGTTATACTTAGGGTCTTTTTCATTCACCTACTGCTTTATTATATTATATTAGCTTGATCGCCACATTTCTTATCTAAGTGCTGGTTATCTTGTACTGGTGTCGATTGCAATATGGTAAGAAAGGCCCTTAATGTGTGGCGATTAAGCTAATCATCAGTAGGTGAATAAGACCCTTATAGCATCAAAAAATTACATGAGACACTACTATTTATTCATACGACAGTTATACTATAGACTTTGAAAATGTTCTAAATGCCGTTCCCACTGTTGCGTTTTTCTAAAAACTTGAAACCTATTTAATATGCGGTAGTTGCTACATACCTAGATCAAATATTTGCTCGAAAGAAATAAGTGGCAAACAACTATAAATAACGGGCACATTGGTCTCCGATTGTATCCAACAGAATGAATGGAAAAATTAATGCAGGAAAATAGGAAAAAGTTTGTTTATAAATTAATTATATATACTCATCATAAAAACCAAAACATATTTGATATTGTTATGCAGCACGCAGCTCGAGAACGCAGCAGATTCGGTGCATTAATATTCGCAGCCAACTTGAAACTGCAACATGCCTGGATGCACATCATTCCCACTATTCAAGCGATGCGGCATGGGCTATCTACTTAGTGGTCAGACAGTGGGCATTTATGGCGAACAGTCGCGGTCCATCGCATATTTTCATAAGGTGAGCAATTCGCGTTCACGTGCGCTCAAATGGCTGCATGTACATAGGAGAGTCTATCTAAGCGTGCAGTGAACCATCTCTGTTTAGTGATAGTTTTAAAAATTAAATGTTTTCCGTCTTTATTTTTGGCCTGTACAAGAAACGAGATAGATCTATATAAACGTCACTATAATACTAACCAGAGAATGTGCACTCCAGCCTAAGTAAACATTGAGAGGAATCGTGTATAAGCTTGGAATAGAAGGAATTCATTTGAGCTGATTAGGTTCGGCTATGTTCGGTTAAGTTCGGTAAGATTAGGTAAGGTTGAATTAGGCTGGACTGGGCCAGGTAAGGTTAGCTTAGGTAATAGTTAATCATCTACCATACAGGTTTCTAAGGCTTGACTTTACCCATCTTTGTTCTAGAATTTTACACGGGTGCATTTATTAATATTAATTACATTTGCAATAAATGTGTGCTTCCCGCATATTCAGAACTGTTCCTATCATCCACTTCTTATAGTTTCTAGAAACGCATGTGCAGGACATAAGAAGGAGTAGACGCAGATAAGCTTTCCATGTATTATTCAAACGCGGGTTGACGTATTTTACTTAATAAATAAAAAAATGCCTTTGTTTTTTTATTTACGTAACTAGACAAGGTTGGGCTAAACCCTACTGTCATGATACTAATCCGACTAACCTCAAAGGAACCAGGCGCCATATTTGTTATATAGTACGGCAATGTTGAACTGGATGGAAAGTAGTTACAAATTTCATTGCTGCTACGACCATCGTGCTTTCAATCTTCTTTCAATCCGTGCGGGATTACGAAATGAGAATGCGAAAGGAATTCCAAAAGGGAATCCAAACCAGAAACGCCAAATGCCTTAGAACCGGAATCCACACAGCACTTGATTTATAGATTTCAATATCTTACTTTTACAACACTTTTGAACGTTTTGGCAATGCTGGCTTGGGAAGCGCTATGTGCGAGGCCGAGGTGCGATCGACGCATGCGCCGTTGTTAACAGTTAGCTGTCTGCGAAATGTGCTGTGACATTACCGTCATGTGCTGCGGGCGAACTGTTATCGTGCGGCGGCCGACATGAGTATCGCTAGTAGTCTGTTGGAAAATGTTATATTCCGGGAGGTCACGACATTTTTGGTCACGATAAGGTAAATGGCTGAATCAGGGTATATATTATATACCAACTATATATATATTAGAAAATATATATTAGATACCAACCATCTGATGCTAAATATGAAGGTCTGCTAATATGAACGGTCTAAATATGAATAGATGTTGGTATGTACCTACCGATGAATGTACAGACTGTCTAGAAACATTGATACCTATTAGATATGCAACAATAACAAGTCGGTTTTTTTATTAAATACTTAAATATTCCTCAAGTAATATCTGTAACATAAATCGCATATAACTACGAAATGCAACCAAAGATTTGCTAAATTTTGGTATTGCCAAGCAAGTATGTACTGATACTTTCATGCTTCGTTATTTTCAGCCATTAACCTTGTCATATTTTTTTTTGTCACCATAGTTTTTCAGACGCCTTATTTACGTAACGCAACCACTTGGCGCAGGCAGAATGACACATTTAACTTCAGAGGATTGGTCTTTATCCTGTGAACCCAGTTTCAGCCATTTTTGTCGCGACCTCCTAATCTATTATGTAGGATCCTACTAACAGCTCAGCGATAAAACGTTAAGTATCGCTGCTGTAACGAGCTTTGTGGCTTGAAAAGGGCGAGGAATCCAATCGATTTACTTTTGCCTTTTATTATGTAACAGCATGGATAGCCAACACCAAACTGGCCGTCAGATACTAGCCTAACACACACATGGGAACTAGGTACCATGCCAGCACCTTCCTTAAATTGCTCTGCTACATTCTCCGCTCCGACCATCGTTCATTCAATGCGATGGTACCAACTCGGGCGGGATTAACCCTACCACTACAAGTAAGGAAGGAAACCTACAGTTTTACGTAGAATCTGAACCACGGTCAGCTTCAACGGTTGAAAACGGATACCCATCTAAAACTCAACCGCGATCAGGGTTGCTTGAATCGCAAAGTTTCGCGCCACTGGGCTACCGAGGCTGACATGCCAGGACCTTACTGATCATGCACGGCTACACTAAACTGGGTGGAAAATAGGGACAATTTATAATTTCACCATGGAAACTGTCTGTGTTTGCCACCCATCTTCGATCATTCTTTATATGCGATGCAACGACACCAACTCAGGCGGGATTCAACCTAGCAAGTAAGAAAGTAAAGTTTAACGTAGAATTTAAAAACCACTAACGAAAAATCCCTTAGGATAAAACTAAAATAAATTACAATCGGACCCACTAATATTCTATTTTAGTAATTTTTAGTAGTAATTAGTAATTAGTGATATTTATTTTGACGGGCACAAACTGAAAAGTGAAACGATTTCCCAATACGAATGTCAGATTTCCAGGATCGCTTCTGTGCACGCCACCACAGCTCGTAATATCAGAAACGAAAGATAACATATTTGTTGTAGCATATTTTTAGAAAAAAAACATCGGAATTCCCATTGACAAAAAGTCATAAAAATTCAAAGTTGACTTGGACTTCTGGATTATACAAACTTCTCGAAAGACATAAAAAACGTGAGGCATACCATAAATAAGACAATCAGTGCACATTTCCACGCGGGCGTCATGCTAGTGGCTCCCGAGGGCGGCGGCGCGGCGCGGCGGCGGCGCTCCACTGCACCCGGCTAACTGTTCACTTTGTCCGCCCCGATTACTCCTAATACTATACTATAGTTAAAAAACTGTACTACCCAGAACCGAACACCGAACTTATTTACTCTCAAGACTAATTATCCGGCTCTGCTTACTAAGTCTCGGTCACTCTTGAATTTTCTTAAAGCTGTTCCGAGCGTTTTCTTTCGCGCGGCTGAATCGCTCGACTGTTCCCTGAAGACTGCGCTGGCGGTGCGCCACACCGCAGACGCTAGAGCGTCGTAGACCGACGAGAAGGGGGAACCCAACACCTGCTGACGTCGGTTAACGCAGAGACGGTGATAGACAATTTCGCGATCTACATAATTGTAAACGATTGGATGCGCTTAGATGGTTTCGGATTGGATTTGGCTCTGCTCCGAAATTTGGATTACTAAATCACATCTTGCTTGAATAAACTTTGATGGTTTCGCTGAACTCGATTGTGAATGACACGCGTGTGAAAGTTGGACGCTATGGTCAGCGGAAATCGCGCGATTGTTATTTGCGGGCGAGTGGTTCCGGTTCAAGCGAAATCCCGATTGTAATCTTTGGACATTTTTATCTCCTAATCGATGTGGCACGGTGCGTTTTAATTGTCTTGTGGTCCAAGGTTGTCGCACTGTAAGTATGGTCCATAGAGTTCATGCGTGGAACTAATGGTAACATCGTACCGAACGCACGATAAACTCGAGCGTGGATTAGACGAATGTTGTCCGATCACGAACGCCATCACCCGAGAAGAGTTTCCTGCGATTCGATTCGAATTAACAACTCCGGTGTTCATGAGTGGAAAAGCGTTATATTCGATTCCAATCAACTCAAACTTTATTTCCAAAACGTTTAGCGCTGGTTTGAGATCTATTGACGAACTGTAAGGACAGATACCCCTACAATTTGGAAGGGTGGTATTATTTTGTAATATCTAAGATGTAATAGCCAATCGCTTACAATATCTGATTTCCAATATGGTATTAGTATTATTATATTTTATCCACGGGCAGTGCGATTGATTACTTGATTTTATTAATGCAACTGGACCAAGTGGAAACCAGGTGACATGACACAAGGTGACCACAGATTAACTGGATCAATTACCTTTCTTGTTACATGCACGAGAAATAATACAGTGGTTGCATTCTTGTATTTTCGTTAGCCGGAAGCTACATAGCCTAGATCACTTTAATTTTAATTCGAGTACATATTTAGTTAATATGGAATCCCTCTTTCCCACATATTATCTTTATTAATTTTGTATTTACCCAAGGGAACAATAAAGTTAATCGATACAATCGAATGCAATCGATGCAATATCGAAGCGAATCTTCCCCTTTAGTGCTGTAGCTTGTTACTTAATCCTTTCCCATTATATGCCCCAGAAGTGGCAGCTTTGTGGGTGGCAGGATCGTTCATCTGAGTTCTGAGTTCGGGTTATGTGGGCACGGACAGGAGCACGGTTAATGTTTTTTTTATTCCATCTTATACAAGCATGGCTTTAGGTCACACATCAAAAATACATCTGTACATTCTGTGACAAGCGAATGTCATATAATGAATGGCAATTACAACCAACTTCCTACTTTAGTGCTGTGAGGTCTCCGACTAAGGGCCGAGTGCACATAAGAATAAAAAATCAACGTCCAAGTATGATTAAACACGTCACTTTGTGTGGACAGTATGGAAGGAACTCTATGCGGTTCACTAAAAGTGACGTGTTTGAACATTGATTAACCTGCCGTCTCTTCGTGCAATCGGGGCTAAGAGAGCATTACCAAACATTCTGTATAGCTCTGGACCATCCCGCTCAACTCCCCATACAAACGGGAAAAGAAGATCACGACCGTATTTCTTGTCAGAGATCCCAAATTTTGCTCAAAATAGCTTTATTTGATCGAAATAGATGTCTAATTACCGTTGGCATTGTAAAATTGTGTTTGGTTTCTAAGTTATAAGGTCCGAAAGTTCGAATTTTTCACGCGTTTTATACAATAGCTTTGGAGCTGAATTAAGCAATGATAAAGTAAGAACATCTTAAAAAGATTAGTCATCAGAGATAGCTTATTTAATCAAGATTTATAATCTATTTGGTTTTTGTTAGATTTTTGACTACAGCGGTCGTGGTTTTCTTTTAGCTATAAGTCGTTTTGTAATTAAAATTTTCGTAAATCTTACCAAATCATACACTATGCACATTGTCTTTTTTGTGGACATGTTGCATCTTCCTCATCACGGAGCCTGTCTTTTTCTTTGAAACAGAGAAGGTCCCAGAGCGCAACAGCACGATTTGCCCGCGAATGAGTTAGTCCCGCCGGGTTGGGCCACCTTAAGCATAGGAGTCAGTAAGACTATTGAGGAGTGTCAAAAGGAGGAACTAAAGCAAAGGAAGCGTGTACTCGGAATGGGGTGGACCCGGAAATAACCACCGCTAGTTGGTACGACAGGGCTGCCGGCATCGATACCAGGAAAAGGGGGATATGGTGGGCTGTTAGCCGACAGATATGCAGCAGTGAGACGTAAGCTGCGGCACGCGGAAGAAGCAGCCACCGCGTCATAATCGCGCGTGCGCAGTGTTTGTGTAACGATCGCAAAAAGCTCACTCGTGCCGACCACTAACGGCGCTCGCATACTCTCCGCGTTCACCGATTTAACGCGCCGAATGGTGCTTCGTACGATTGAGCTTTACGAGCGCGCTGCGATGAGGAGAAACATACTGCGCGGGGAGATGCCGCGGTCACGGCGTGACTTGCCCAGGTGGGGTGGATGTAACGAGTAAGCAAGGAAAGCACTGGCGAGCTGAACGCATAGCGTATAGCGGTTGCATGGGCATGTTCGCTTAAGAATTCGAGCGGCGCAACATCGAATGTCTATGCAGTGCTTACGTGCCGTTGGAACTCGAAAACATCGGGAGTTGAATTCGTAAGCAAACCGACTAGCCGGTGCTACTGTCAGTATTTCACTGACATGATGCCAGTGTAGCAATGTACCTTGATGAGTTTCGCCATTCGCCAGTGATCGCCATTCCCCTCCTTCCTTGCGCGACGGGTTGATGGTCCTACAAATGGTGTTACTTTCGAACGGATGTCGTTTTTAGGGTTCCGTACCCAAAGGATTCCAACGGAACCCTATTACAAATCCTCCGCTGTTCGTCCGTCCGTCCCTCCGTCTGTCCCAGGGCTGTATCTCAAGAACCTTAATAGTTAGACAGCTGAAATTTTCACAGAATGTGTATTATGTATGTAATTAGGTAAAATAAGAAAATAATAAAAAATAAAGGGCCCCACAAAGAAAATTTTTTTTTGTGTTAAATCTTTTACGGTCGTGTGCGAGTCCGACTCGCACTTGACCGGTTTTTCGCATAGCGCGACCGTGCCAATTGTCAAAGTTACGCAAAAGAATAAGAATTACCTATATCATATTTTATTATAGACTATGAACGTAACGGTGTCCGTCGTCATTTCGAAGAATATTACAAGTATTACTGAAAATGGGGCTTCAACCCGTTTTTTTTAAAAAAGCATAGTGTTTTGCATTAATCGAGTAGTAAAGATATCATTGTTTTGTTAGGATGTGTTTGGTGTTTGTTGTTATTGTTTTCTGAGGAATCCTTAGGAGGTAGTGGCTCTTTTGATTTGTTTCTTATTTTGTATCGTTTTTGAAGGCACAATGGAACGGGCTAATAAGGTAATGGGCTAATAAGTCCAGAAAGTAAAAAATAATTTAAAAAATATATCGTACATTCCCCACGCAAACATAGTCGAAGACTTATCGGAGCCGTGGATGTGGATAGGAACTGATAGCTCCTACTAATCACGCCTCTCATCTTGGGAGCTTTTAGTTGAGTTATCAGGTAAGATATGAAAACGAATTCAAAATGGCATTCATTTCCTATGTACTCCGTTCTCTCATATGTACGCCGTTTATGATAGTGGATATGAAATAATAAAAAACCGGCCAAGTGCGAGTCGGTCTCGCACACGAAGGGTTCCGTACCATCATACAAGATATAACACAAAAATCACGTTTTTTGTATGGGGCCCTCTTTGATTTTTTATTCTTTTATTTTATTGATTTGTTGTTACAGCGGAAACATCTATACATACTCTGTGAACATTTCAGATGCCTACCTACTACAGTCAGTCAGTCAGTCAGTCAGTCATCGTGATTGCGTCCACTGCTGGACCTACGCCTCTCCAAATTTTCTCCACTCCTCCCGGCTCTCAGCGTTACGGAACTACTGCTTTCCGCTGACGCACTTGATGTCGTCGTCCCACCTGGCGGGTGGTCTTCACACACTCCGTTACCTATTACGGTTCATGACTATTACAGCCTATTACAGCCCTGTGACAGACGGGCGGACGGACGGACGGACAGCGGAGGCTTAGTAATAGGGTTCCATTTTCACCTTTTGGGTACGGAACCCGTAACGGTGTGGGTGGATTCTATGAATCCTGCAGATTTTGTCAGCACATTTCAAGAATGTTGAAATCGAACCATAGGAGTCGCAATGCATTGCCACCACGTCTACCGTTCGAGCGATCAGCTAGTAGCGGGCGTGCCAGCGGGCCCCAGCGAGCGAGCGCCAGGCAAATTGGCGACGTGTGGGTTTGTGGAGCGCGTTGGACGCGGGTCAGCGCGCGTGCGCGTGCGCGTGCCGACTCGTGCCCTGTCGCTTGACGGCCGGCCGCTACGCCGCCGCGTCCCCCGCCACGGTGCCGTGCTGGCTGACACATGAATAGGCGTGCAGTGCCGTCTGGGGCTAATTAGCTTTGAAGGAGTGAGGCGATAAACAATAAAGCATATCCATGCAAAACACTTTGTTAAAATCTCTGATGATAAAATTGGAGGTTTGTATCAAAATTGTAAAATATAGAATTTTGGTTATTTTTATAGCTAATCGAAGTACTGGTCAAAATTATCTATACAATTTTACCATTTTGATGGCAGTTTGTTTATCCCTTTACCGCAGAGTCTGCCTGACGGGAGGCGATTAGGTCAGCGAAAGCCTTAAAATGTAATGCCTGGTGTTGATTTTTTTTTTCCCACAAAAAAATTTAAATTTTGAAAAAAGTTGATGTGGCATGGTCCGGTGAGTACGGTTGGGTGACGTAGAACTTCCAGCTGAAACTCTTGTAGCTTGGCGATGGTCTGTAGTGAAGTGTGAGCTCGCGCGCTGTCGTGGAGAACCATGGGAAAGAGTGATTGACCAGTCTTTGTTGTTGAATTGCCAGCTTCTGCATCATTGACCAGTCGTCTGCTGCGCACGAACGTGGTAGACTAGGAGGTCGCGACAAAAATGGTAACGATAACGTAAATGGCTGAAACTGGGTTCACAGCATAAAGGCCTAGATAAGGCGCCTGAAAAAGTCGTTATCTTGACCAAAAAAAATATGATAAGGTAAAGGGCTGCAAATAACGAAGCATGAAAGTATTAGTACATACTTGCTTACCAATTTTCTGGTTGCATTTCGTAGTTATAGGCGATTTAGGTTACTGATATAACTTTAGGTATATTTGAGTATTTAATCAATAAACCGACTGTTAATTGTTGTATAATTAATGGATATCAATATTTCCAGACAATCAGTATATTCATCAGCCGGTGGATACCAACATGTATTTTGTATAACCAATCTAGCTGACGCAACCACTTGGGGCAGGCAGACTGACACATTTAGCATCAGAGGGTTGGTCTCTAACCTGTAAACCCAGATTCAGCCATTTACATTATCGTGACCAAAAATATCGTGACCTCCCGGAATATGGCGGATGCCTTCTTGACAACGGGCTGAGTGATTAGTTTGAAACGTCGGAGAATATCTCTTCCTGCCGCGTGAAAACCCGTAACATTTTTCAAACATGTCTAACGACCGCGGTAATCTCAAAAGTATAATGTTGTTTATAAAATCTCCAATTTCATAGGTTCATAGGTCTAATTCAAAACTGGATGGAAAAGGCACGTTAGACAACCGTGTCGCCGAGTGTTTGCCTGAAGAGGCAAACGCCATGCAACGAGCCTCGATTACAAGCGCGACTCGCTGTAAACTAAAATGCAAATTTGTGAATTAAAAAGAGCGACGTGCTTGCTTAGCTGAATAAGTACGAGTATATTTTACTTAAGTCAACTTAGGATTGGCTCTAGTGCCTGGTGCCCATTACGATTTTGGTGAACGCATATGTATAAATGTTAAATTTTTGCAGTTAATATTCGCAACGCAGGTGAAGCGTGAAAACTGTGTTAGTAGGAGGCATTGATTACGGTAGGAGGGACTGTAGGACAATTCTCAGTCATGTGTTATAAACGTTATCTATAGAGCAGGTAGCGGAATTGGTAGACGCGAAAGGTGTGCTTGCTGTTTCGAGTCCAGCTTTGTAAATTTGTACAGCGTTCTTTCTTTAGATATTATTACTTACAGTCGGACTTAACACGTCATATTCGTTGAAGAAAATAAAGTAAATAAATAGATATATAAAAAGCAATATATATATACAATACAATATATACAAAACAATATATAAAAGATATATAATAAATAAAAAGCAGAGGATTTCAATACAGTTTTAATGAACGAGCTATCCCGGTTGAATACAATTAGCACACCACCCTCAATTACGTCCTTGTTATGGCTGGCCGTAAATGACGGCTTGTCGATTGCAGCGACAATGAAGTAACGGCTTGGAGAGTTCACACGGCCATCTTCCGCATCGGCCTCCGAGCAGCGGCGGCGCCCGCTGCGTCTCAGCTTCGATCCGGTGGCCAACCGATGGCCGCTAATCGTAATTTCAAACTAAAATAGGACAAAAAAGCATGGCCCGGAACAAGTGGGGCAGTGTACATTTGAATAATGAGTTTGAGGTGGAATGGCGGTCGCGCCGCTCGTCGCAACGCTACGTTGAATCCGACAAGTTGTTGCGCTTAGCGAGACTAGACACTTCCGAATGCTTCGCCGCGTGTTAACCCTCTCGTTTGTTCGTAACGAGTGAACATAACATGTTTTCGTGTTACTGAACATGGCTGGCTAATACCACATCCAAAGTTGTTCAAAGTGCCAAATGGGTAGGCGTAAGCCACACACAGCTGGGGGCAGTTAATTCCGAATAATGTGTGTTAATTCTTTCCGCCCTTTCATCTATGGCCAACTCCTCCAACTCCAACTCCTCCTCCTCCAGTCCTAGAAAGTGAACTGATCACTTCTATTCAAAGTAAACTTTCAAAATATGGACTTTAACACAAGGAACTTGCACACAAGGAAATTTTGCAACTTGGAGCTGCAATTACAACTGCGATATGATCTGTTAGTTTAATACATACATTCTGAGCTGTCAAAACGAAGTTTGAATTAAGATACTTCACTCATAATCGTTGCTACTTTTTCGGTGCTCGCACGGCCGGACTAACTATACTAATTTCTATTTAGACCGGCTATAATCCCCGTCTTAAAGTTAATGCGCCTACTTTGAATACTACTGCTAGTTATTCCAAAAATAACTGCAAACCAGTGAAGTTTATTTGATCTATCCGTTTGTAACGTTACTTCGTGTAGTTTGATAAATGAAATGAAATAAAAATTCTAGTTCCCTTAAAATCAATAAATAAAACCTCAAATGAGATTTCGACTGGCGCAACTAAAACGAAATCAATGGGAAATCCAATTCCGTACGCAATATGCCGCCGCGCTCATAAACAAAACTTTCAATCCAAATCTCAAAAACAAAAAAATCCAACAATTGGCGACTCTCTATCTGTTCTTATAACTGGCGAACTACTTACCCAATTTTTATACGGTAAATATTCTTGATTCTTTCCATGCCATTATAAACTGCTAAACTTTACGATAAATTCTCTAAAGCTTGACCAGTGGGGTAAAATATGAAATTGTAGGCTTTAAAGCAGACGAATTCGGGGGTATCTTTTTCGCCGACGACCTATTCAAAACTGATTTCTCGATTGATTGATAATTTTTCACCCGAAGATGAAAAATGAGAGAGATTCCAAAAATATAATACTAACCAGGGATTGTGCACTCCAGCCCAATAAACTTGTAAATTTATTTTCTTCTGTAAGAGTTACCCATTTCAAAATAAATAAAGATTTGTGAAAGAAGTGAGCATCGGAAATTGTTGACAACCATTGACAACATTTCGCTAACTTTATTAATTTTGTCACCTTAAAGAATATTTTGAATGAAACCATTCAAATGTGGTGTTCAGCATCCTGCGATTGCTTTGTTTCGTTTAAATACATTTTTCCCAGACAACTAAACGAAACCGGGGAAATATTCGCAAACAATACGCGAGACTTGGATTTTTCTTATCTCATGTTAGAATAACAAAGACGTGTAAAGACGTGTTGGACGAAAGTATAATGGTTATCTGGTGGTCCGTTATATTTACACGCCCGTTAGTCAACTAGGTTTTACAAATTAGGTAGAGTCTGGTTCAGTTTCTGGCTTTATTCCAAATTGTTTGCAGGTGAAATTGAGAATTGGTTTGTTTAACTTCGGTTATAGTTCACCGAGTTTAGGTTATCTTTTCGAAACATGATATCCGATCTAAACTGAAAGATTTGAAAATGGAAAATAATTGAGAACTAAAAGCAAGTTTCGCGACAGTTTACGGTAACCCCATAATACGTGAAACTGTATCGAGCAAGGAGAGTTCGCTAGGTCTTGGTCGGAGACGATTTTTAGAAGTTCTGATTTTCTAAGTAAAATTGTCAATAATGAACAATTAGCATGAATAAAATATACTTTTTCGTTATAAGCAAGTACGTTGGCACGTATTTAATTAATGTTTTCTTTCTTTAGGGTCGATTCCACATATGACATTAATTTTAATGAACATTTTTTTATATCATTATTTTACATATTCTATGCAGAGCTAATGCTAAAACGTAGTACGTCTCAAATACATCGGGTATGTTTGGCACACATACATACATTATGTGTACATATGACTGATAAATAAAACTTGAATACATCCATTATATTTAGTGCATTTGTCTACATTTTCGAAAAATTTGGGGGATGATGGAAAAGCGGGACAAACCCCGCTTTTTCCGGATGTACGGCCACACTTTGTGCAGCATATGAACTAGATTTCCTTCCATTCAAATAATCGTCCAGCGTAACCAGTTGCACGCGCTCAATCAGCCATTAGCTTGGTGACTGGTGCCACTGAGGCCAGCAATTTGCCGACTGCATGTCTGCATCTGCATAGAATTAGCTGAACGGGACCGGCAGAGTCGATGCGCAGTATGCCAACTCCAGTGTGTCAGTGTTCCACGAGTAGTGCCCACATACCTAGAATGTCGAACGCACTCAGTACGATATTGCTGGATGAGGTCATTCAGTGGACGAAGAGTTTGACTTTTGAGCGTTCGGCTCAAAATGTAATATTTGAACGAGACGACTTTTTCTATAGACACACAGGCGAAGTAAACATCTGCTGCCACAAAAATCATTGAAATTACCTTGTTCCGGAATCTTTCTGCCGTGAAAATCGCTTTAAAAACTGCTGTAAACGTTGTTTTTTCGACTGAAAAATTACGGATTCCTAAGCATAGAATTCCTAGATTAGGTCTGCAGGCCATAAACATGACAGATTTTTTAATTACCCTTCCTAATCTACTATATTACGTAGAGATCGCATTTTTTATACCAATATCTTCAAAAAGTTCCTGTATTCAGAAAAATAGATTCAAGACGTACGTTAATTACGTAAAGCTTGAGAGAACTTCTGAATCAGTGACCACAAGGGTTATCTATTTTGAAAAGTACTCAATCTTAAAAGCTAGTTACTTAAAAAATCGATTCGATCTCGCCATTAGATAATCTAGGTAAATATACTCTGGTTGTCATATTCAGAGTGGGCGGACTAACTTTAGTGCGCGGATTATTGCCGGACTAAACCGGTTTTTGTACGGTTAGTCCAGTGCTAATACCGTACTACGTTTTGATAGGTTCACCCTGAATACGACTGTGGGCGTTTATTCTGTAAATGTGACCGTTTTCGACCGTTGAGGCTGGTCATAGTTTCGATACAGGCGGTGCGCTCTGGGACCTTCTCTGTTTCAAAGAAAAATACAGGCTCCGTGATAAGGAAGATGAAACAGGTCCACAAAGCAGACAATGCCTATATTGTTTTGTTTGGTAACCTTCACGAAAATTTTTATGACAAAACGACTTATAGCTAAAAGTAAATCACGAAAGCTGTAGTCAAAAATTAAACAAAAACCCAAATTGATTGTTATAAATCTTGACTTATCTTTTTTAGATTATTATTTTAGCAATCCACGTCCAACTTTAGGACCTTATAACCATGGAGGTGAAGTCACCTACATGCTTGTAACTTAGAAACCAAACATAATTTTACAATGCCAATGGTCTTGAAACATCTAGTTGGATTAGATAGGTAACGATGTTTTGAGTATAATTTTGGATCTCTGACAAGAAATATGCACATGATCTTCTTTCCACGTGTTTATGGGGAGTTGAGCGGGAAGGCCCACCGTATGTATTGTATGTATTCCCCAGCCAACAAGTGACGCCCTCCACGCCGCCGCGCCGCTGTCTCCCCGCCCCGCCGCGGCGCCGCAGCCGTTCCGGGCTCATAACGCAAAATTGCCGTCCAACTGTTCCTACCGATATTGTAAGGGGCTTTGTCATTTCAACTAATTAATGAAGAATCACTTACTACGTAGCGGACTTCTACAGTTATTCGATTATTTGCCGCGGCACTTTCGGCTCGATCGACAGCGGCAGCTGCGAGTCCCGTTTTTGCTTAAAAGCCGAATGCAATTAGAGATTTTGCTGTTACGGGGTTCATTTACCTCCTTCTAATCGACACGCGATAGGAAGGCGGCCAGCTATAAAATCATAAACCGAAAAGTCGATGTGCCTAATCTACATACAAACTTTTGATCAAAATTATGAATCGCCAAATTTTTGCGCAAGGCATTCTCAAGCTAGGCAGGTTTTCGTAATCCGTAGGTTTTGCGGCAACACAGCACAATTCTTAATTTCCACAAACAAATCGGTGGGTGTTACCAAAGATTTGCGGACATCATGCAGTTATCCTTCCCGCATTGGACATGGACGGCTCATCACAAAACACCGAATGTCACGATATTACCCTACCCTAACACACCCATTCGGAACTTGGTGACCTGCAAAGACCTCTATATTGAACAACTGCATTGAACTGGATGGAAACACAGACAATTTTCATTGCGGTTTCGACTATATTTCATTCAATGCCGTGGTATCAACCCGGGTTAGATGGGACTTCAAGTTTTTACTTTAAATCCGAACCGACTCACCATACTACGGGCTATAACTGTTTACATCTCTAAATGTTTTAGTATGTTTTTGAAAATGTTAATAACAAAATCTATTGTCAAAACTACGTCTGTATGTTCTAATTTTATTATTTACTTTTAAGATTGAAAAATATTGGTTAATTAGCGTTGGAAATTGTGTTTTTTTTACTGTCATAACACATTTTTTTGCTAGAAATCAGAGATATTTACACAAAAATAAAAACATACGGATAGAGAATCAAGTTTTTTTTATTAAAATCTTACAACTTTTAGGGGTAGGGAACAGTTAGGGTCTGAAGTACGATTTCTAGTTTCATTCGCTATCGACGTGCAAAATGGCTAATTGGCAAAGAAATTCCAAATTTTCAAACCTCAGAGCCCCGACATGACAGTCTCAACCCATTCAAAACGAGGCTAACGATATCGGGAAGCGTTGGTTCAATTCCCGATGGACCTCAGCTTTTAAGTTTTATGTACATGCAAACGAATTTTATGATACGTTATTAAAGAATTATTTTAAATTATAATGTGTAGTAAAACACTTGCGCTAAATAGACACTTTAAAATGCAGACTAAATCTAAGTAAACCGTGGGCTTAACGACACCACGGAATGGAAGTGAGGTGTAACGGATCTGTATTTATCAGCTGAATCAGCTGCCGGTCGCGGCTTTAATTAGAGGTCTAAGCAATTACAGCGGCTGTAATTATTTGTCACAATCCATTTAAGCAACTTTAACACGCTTTATTTTGTTAAGTTCAAGTTATGTGTGTAACGAGGTTGACGCCAGAAAACCGCTGGGAATCTAGAGACCGAATATCGGTGCCTGGGAGCGAGAAATGGCACCCGTGATAATATTTATTTGTTTTTATTTTCAAGTTCAGTTCAAAATTAATTTAATCATTGATTTTCAGTTGATCATCAAATCCATGCACTGTCAATGGAATTTAACAGCCATGTACGGACCTTCCTTTAATGAGCTCGACTACATTGAACTGCATGAAAAACTAGTCCGTCCATCAATGTAGTAATATTTCATTACCGCTTCGACCATCGTTCATTCAATACCATGGTACCAACCTTGGTGGGCTTCACTCTACTGCCCCTACTGGAGAAGGGGACCTACAGTTTTACATGGATTCCGAACCATGGAACATTTTGCATTCGAATTCAAGGTAAGCTGATAACATAATTTACTGAACCATCCCACATATGCGACCACATGCGATGGCGATGACTAGGCTGTTATGTATGTAGCAGAAATGTATGGACCGGCGTGAGATCTTCCGCACGCATATAGATTTTTAAGATTGCATTAAAATTTGATCTTTTTACTTGCCTGGGGTTACCTACTCGAGCACCAATAAACACAACATTATCAAACTGTATCATATCTGGTGGCGCGGGTAGGTCGCTGGGTTTTTTGTAAGGGCTTTGTAAAAGATAGGCCTATATAGGTTCGCAAAAAGAAATGGTCCCATGCAATGCACAATCGTCTAGGGGTTAGGATAAAAGAAGGTGGGGCGACTCACCACGATGAAGACTTCCTGACGTGTGCGGGTGGCCACCACGCTACTCCTTCTCCCACAGGATGCGGTTCAGGAACTCTGCATCCTCGACGATGAAGATCACAGAAAGTCCTTTGGTTTGTTCGTTGGTTTCGAGCACACGCGGTACTGGCGAGGTACTCCTGGGTACCTAAGGACCCGGCGGCGGCGAGATAGTGTTTGTGGGAACCGGTGCTACGATGACATGGCGTGTCCGAGCATCGCGGTAGCAAAAATTGCACTGAAAGCTGGGCCTTTCAGCCTTTTCAGCAGACGCTGTCAATCTTCGCTCCATCAGGTGAAAGAGAGAGAGGGACATGTGTATGCGGGGAACAAGGATAGGACTAAGGTCATGCACATTACATAAGCACACAGTCATGAGTACGCGAAGTCATTATGGCCTATTTTATAACCAATAATCTCATAGATTCCATTACATACATAGATACAACCCAAGCTAATAAAAGCGTGTTAAAAAGAGGGCTAGTGACAAAACGGAGCCGTGGGGACACCAGCATTCACAGCCATGGCTGGCAAACTAGCAGTTGTCAACTAGAACAGGAAGCTGGCAACCCAGTCGCAAAGGCTAGAGGGAAGCCCTATGGGGAATCCATAGCCGGCAGCTGTCTTTTAAACTCTCTCTCTAACAACTTTACTAAGGTGGCCCTTAACCATGTTTAAATCCACTGTTTTTTTTTTCTTAAGATCAATTCCATCTAAAACTTTCAGTTTGACCTATCGTATCTGGAAAGCTACTGAGTTTACATAAATTGAACACAGTTCCTTCTGAAACTTCTTACTACGTCATGAATAGGCGGTTTTGAGGGCACAAGTAAACCACGTCTCAAAGAACAATAAGCGAAATAAAACCAGAAGTAAAGTTGTCAGTTGGCAGTAATAGGAAAGTGTGAACGTGGTTTGAATTTTAAATTAACAAAAGACATTCTTGAAGAGCCAGATTATCAGATTATCAACAAAGAAGAGATTATGGTTGCATTTTGACTTCCAATTTTGCCAAGAACACATTGCATCAACATGTTGACGCACATCACTGACAGAGGGATGATTATTTCCTTCTCTTTAGAGTTTTCTCCTGGCAGCGCCATCTATGAAATGATGTAACTAACATTCTTGTTTATCATGGCCTGGCCAATTAAGAGTCTGCCATTAATGACAATGTAATTTAGTTTTTAAAATTATTGATACAAAATGTTTGAACCGAGTTTTTCGGATTGGATTCCCAGGTATGGCATTAAAGTTGGCACCAGTGTTATTGCCCATAGGAGAATGGTCATTTTCCTTTAAAGTTTTGCAGGACAGCCCAACCTGAAATATAAACTTGCATAAGTGGTGTAATGTGCTGTCAATACCTTGCAAAAACCTCACTGAAACTCGGAACCTTCCTCAATTGAAGGGCTCCATGATATTTATCGAAGTATTATGGATGAATAGGTATCGTTAAGTATTTTCATGACCTCTTATAAAAGTTACTGTGGCGCCTGCGAAGCGCTGACGAAACAACACACACTACGTTACGTCCATAACGCGCACACGTCAGTAATACACGCACACCTTCGCACCTTCGATTGCTTTCAATAAATAATATTTGCCAGTCAGTAAGGAAACTCAAAACGTACACTCGTCTTTGACTCTGGTGCTTGGCGCACCATTAACCTCGCCAAATTAACTATAAATAATATATTTTGCAAGTGTAACAACTTGACAAGAGTTGACTGTACCCCCAGTTTAAATAAAACCACAAATCCCATGAAATTCGTTTATTTAAGGTAAATTGCGTGCGACCTATTTTCACATGAAAAAAATACAGTAGCAGCAGCACAATCACAACCAGATATATTACTATGAATTTAAATACATCAGAGGCAAGATACAATTGTATCTACTTCCATTAACATCTATCTTTTTACGGAATAAACATGTCGCCATATATTAAAGAGGAACGTATAGATAGCTAAAGTCATACAAAGTACAAAACTCGTCGAATACTGCTTATTTTTGCTGGTACTATGACATTTCTAACCAGCCAGTAACTGGCAGAATTACTTACAGTCAGCTTGATACCAAATTTCGCCTAGATGGGTGTTATGAAAACGTTACATTTTAATTACAAATTAAGTAATGTAAAAAAATATCATTGATTGAATTGAATGTATTCTAAAATGTCAATTGCAACGAAACCGGTGGGCTTTTATTGTCCCTATTCAACACTGGTATGTCAGCAATCAAAACGTTCCTCTTCAATCTATGAAATCGCTAGGTAAAACATGTTACACCTAAAACCCCTGGCAACACTGGAAACACCTTTCTTGACAGATACAGATGGGCTGGTCATGTGCCACGTAACATCCGGGATGCATACAGATTTTAATAAAATATTAAATTTCTGTAAAAGTTAGGTGCTGGGTTGAAATAAATCAGATTCTTCCATCACATGGAACATCATTTGCGGAATGTTAAAGAAAAAAAATAAAACAAACTTAAAAAGCTATATTATCTAAAAAAAATCTATTCTATTGACATTCGAAAATTATGTAGAGACATGAAAAGTATCTTTGGAATAAAAAACAGTAATTAGATAATATATTTAGGGCTGATTTCTCAATCATCAGACAGTACTTTTCGGAATGATAGTACAAATTCACGTTTGTCAAAAGACGGAAAGTCATTTCTGGAGAATTATATTTTCTGTCACAATTATCTGCCTTTAATTTTACTATTAATAATATGGACTTACTATAACGAGCTGATAAGCAGAGGCGTAAAAAGATCCATCGAATAGCTATCTGACTGTTTATCCGACCATTGAAAAATCAGCCCATAAGCGATGATGTCGACACAATTTAATATTATGCAATGACGAATATGATTTACTATGTGACTAGGTAAAATTATTTTGTGTTGAGAGAATCTTCATCAATTTATGTATTTATTAAAATAAAATTGCGCACGCAGGTACTATAATGTTTATTTTATTTATTTTAATTATAATCAAGGTAATTAAAAATGCAATTGAAATCAACACTGAGTCAAAATTAACGTTAAAACTATTTGTTCACAGTAGAGCTCCGATCATGCGCATTATTGGGCTGCAGCCACTGAAGAAAAAAGAAAGAGAAGTGACATGCTCTCGATATCGCGTCTCCGCTATATGGTCAAAATAACCACACAGTTGTTTGGGAATCCAGCGGCTCGTCGAATGCCTGGCAGTCGAAACATCGCCACCGCGCGCGAATGTGCTCTAAAATAGAGTTCATCAAGTCAGTTCCTACCCACACAAACCCTCCAATACGTCTGCGACTATGTTTGAATGTGGCATGTACGTTTAAGTTGGATTGGTAGTTTTTGAAAGTTGGAGACAGCGGGTCACATACTAGGCGCGCTCGATGCCATATCTCCTCCCTTTTTGTCTGCAAAAATGCGAGTCTCTAATAAACGGCGAACTTACGTAACATTTTTAAATAAATCTAGCATTTTATATTCAAGAAAATTGTATTTACTCTGCTAAGGATCCCATGGGCCATACCGGGCCCAGTTTATTTATTTATAGAACTTGCTCTAACCTTCCCAACGCAAAGGACTCCCACAATCAATATTCTGCTGATTGTTTTTATTGTAAAATACCCGCATCCTAAATTATTCACAATTATATAAGCAACAAATAAAGACAGTCCCAACACATGTTTAACAGTAAAGATAAATAACACAAAACTGTAACAGAGCAGATATCATGCGATAAGAAACTGCTTTCCCAATAAACGATTTATTTATTATAATTATAATTTACTACGCACTTAATTTAACTTCGAGCTTATAATTTATCCAAGGCATACATGTCACGAATATGCAGCGACAAAGATTAAAATATGATTACTAGCAAGTTAATTAGATGAAAGGCTCTCCTTAGCCTCCATTAGGTTTTTCAGCTGATTCTAAACGAATAAAGGTCATATTTTGAAATAATTATCTTCTCAGTTGACTGTACCGATCGCTTTAAAATATAATCATGATTCGCCGTTAGTATTTCAGCTGTTAAAAAGTTCGCCAACCAGTGGATTTGAAAATGCCTTAATAGGTGTATTGTAATATTCTTTAAAATTATTTAACACCTCACCAAACTTTTTTTCGGTGGTCTGTCTCACTAACAGAATATTGCCTGCCACAAAGCCAGCATGGTACCTCTCTTTGCAAAGTGGAACTGGCAGCGTCTGAATATTCTACATGTCATATATGTCTGCACAATTAAAAAAAAATATTAAAATGGCGTAGGCAATTCCTTTTACATAAAAACCGTGACCGATTGCTTTAAAAAAATTACGTTACAAATAATATATTGCACAGAACTCATAAGAACCCAGCCTTTTTTTATTAATGCTTCATAAGTACATGTTCATTAAAGAATAACACCATACAGTACAGTGAAAAAGATAATTACGTAGCAAGCTGAATCATTACCCACGCAAAAATATTTTTGGTTGGTATTTTATTCATAGTCAGTTGAAATTACAACTCAACATAAAATTTATGTTTCATGCATTCATGAAAAATAAATTGATTTCTGTGAAAAACTAGTTCAAATGTTGGTAGACTCAAGTGTTGTTTTAACCATATGCCATAAATATGTGGCCCTGTACAATTATCCTTCAGTCCAAATAACTTAATATTGCATTTGTTAGGATTTATAATAAATTTAAAGCGAAAAATAAATTTAGTTAGGCTTGCAGCAAAATGGATTTAAGGTAGCCCAACCCGGCGGGACTAACTCATTCGCGGGCACGTTACAAAACCGTGCTGTCGCACAATTTTACAATGCCAATGGTCATTAGACATCAAGTTCGATCAAATAAAACGATTTTGAGCAAAATTTTGAATCTCTGACAAGAAATATGGGCGTGATATTCTTTCCCCTTTTGTATGGGGAGATGAGCGGGATGGGCCACCTTAAATAAAATTTAAGCAGGCTGCATATAGTAAAATAAAAAGTGAAACATTTTATTTGTCTCCCATGATATCACCCCATTATAAACACCAACAAAGTGTAATCATAGATTACGGAGAAATTATTCAATGGTATGATCTATGCTCACCAGTCCATCCAAGGAAACGGGACACCGATAAAGGTTGTCCAAACATTTTATTACCAGATTCAGGCACGGTCCACCATCGGGTTGACATGTTTCGACCGAACAGCCATTTAGTCACACATTGCAGGCCTTCAAGCTCGTTGGGTGTTTCCAAAATTTATTATATATTGTTACTAAGGACTGCCATACACTAAACATTCAGATGATGTATGCTTCCCTCGCATGTGAGATGGGGAAAAGTAATATTTTGAACTAGCAGGGAAACACCAGGAGGAGGTGGGTTTCGTTTCAGAATTGCACCAAGAAATCATTAAAAACACGAAGTAACAAAGCTAGGCTCATTCTTTATGAGGGAAAAGTATTTTTAAATATCAAGCCCCAAACTTTAATATCCCTAAGACTTTAGTGGACATTTGGAAAGTAATCTGTAATAATTGAAAGTTTGTTTGGAATGTCACTTTGCATACCGTCCATCAAAGTACACAATATCTATATTCTAGTTCCATAATCAACCCATGTTATTATTGGTCTTATGTTTTTTTTTATTCTAAATGACCTTGCTCGACAATCGAACATCACCAAAGTCGGTGTCAGTGCAAAAATTTAAAAGAGCGGTTACAATTCAAGTCGCTGGGATATCCATCGTACAATATCACACCAAGAGTATTAAGAAATATCGAACCCAGTCTTTATCTCACACTGGCTAACCGATTGTGACATAGGTAATTCTTGTTTCTCAACGTTACCATTTTACAAAATGCCAAAAGTGTTGCCAAAACAAAATCAAGGAAGCTTAATCATGTTGTGTGCCAGATTTTGTTTTCCCTTAACATACTCAAAGCGTGTTGGTTAAAGGTTAGGTTTTTTTTATGTAACTTAATATGGATGTTTAATACCACACCCACTGTCATATTAGACCACCACAGCATTCCCGAAAAAAATGGTTGCCATGCCAGGACCTTCCCTTTATGAGCATCGCTACATAGAAGTCGATGGTAAACATGGATACATTTTCATTGCCGTTTCGGCCATCTTTTCATACGATGGTACCAACTCGGGCGGGTCTAACCCTACCAAATAGTAGAGGAACATTACATGCATTACGAACCACGGAACAGCAAGCATTCGTAACTCTATGCACTTATCCAATCCAGAAAGAGAAAGAATGTGTTGCATGAACGGGGCGATATTTGAACTCATGACCTCAGGCATGGAAGGCAAGTCCACGCGTCCCTGAGCTACAAGCAGGTCCGCGGGTCGCAATTAAATCCGGTTTGCAGACGAAAATAGGTTGCGTGCCCCAGAGGCTAAGCGAATGGAGGAATCTAGAGGCTCGTTTACATGGCAGAGGCTTAAAATGTTTTTTACTGTCCACCGACAGCCTTACTAATAAACAATTCTAATGCCACCACTTTATTTTGGAATAGTTACGCACGGTAAAAGCTAAAAAGTGATTTATTAATAACAGACTCAGAAAAGTGAAAGAATAGTTAAACCTGCGTTACACCAACGATTTCGCTCACTGGAGTTTACTTGCATGCCAATCGACCTCGGATCACTGAAAAAACTAAGGAATCGCTATGGTGGAAATGTTAATTAGTAAGGCTGCGAGGGTTCGCGGCGCGGGGGGAGGTGGGGGGTGGTGGGGTGTGGTGTGGGGTGAGGGAGGGGGGCTAGTGGTCGCCGTTCTCCGTGACGGCGTCGCCGCCGTTGTGCGCGCGCAGCATCTGACACTCGCGGTGGTCCTTGCGCTTGTTGCGCGCGACGTACTCCATGCGGTGGCGGATGATGCGCTGCACGATGTCCTCCGTCGTCAGCGTGTTGCCAGAGTCCAGCACCTGCGTCATTTAATTTATTTAGTCAACTTCTCGTAGTCAAACTACACTATGGGCAGATTTTTCAATAGTCAGATAAACAGCCAGATAACTATTCGACGGATTTATTTATGCTTCTGCTTACCCATCCGATATAGTAAGTTCATATGTTTATTAGTAAAATTATAGTCAGATAATTGTGATGGAAGATATAATTTTCTGGCAATGACTATCCATCTTTTGACAAACGTTAATTTGTACTGTTCGATAAGTACAGCCCTAAGTCGTGTCACAATTTGATTGATCTGCGGATTCCATCAACTCAGTGAAGAAAAACACGCAAAGAAACTTCACCGGTCTATAAGTTATGTTTCTTTTTTCGTCCACATTAATGACATATACACTTATGATTGAACACCTAAATGCTACTGCCAAATCAAAATTTTTGGTAGAACGGTCTGAAGCAAAAAACTAACTAAACTAAACTACGAGGAAACCACGAGGAAATAAGCCTGGACAACTGGACTTGGATGGCTCATAACCAACACGCACTGTCATGATTCCAATTAGTTGCTATGCCAGAAACTTCCCTTTGTGAGCACGGCTACATTGAACTGGATGGAAACCTCTGAAAATTTTTCATTGGTCCCATTCGACCATCTTTTCATCCAAAGCGATGGTAGCAACCCGGGCGGGCTTAAACCCGTCACCTAGTAAGGGCAGGGGGCCTAGAGTTATTCATGGAAGCAAAGGTGCTTCACCCAGATTATCGAATCGCAAGGCGTCACAGCACTGGGCTACCGAGGCTGCCAAGACGCACTCTCGGATACCTTAAAGCAGCCCTTCTGCTTGGGCACCCGGTAGGGGTCGCTGCCGTCGCGGTCCGCCGTGGTGGGCGTGCGGCCGTGGCACACCACGCTCACGCGGAAATGCGCCATCAGCTCCTCCGTGACCGGGTACGGGGCGCCGATCACCACCTCCGACACGTACTGAAACAATGCGACCACTTCACAAATATTGGGTACACGTAATTTTAGTTTGGCGCCACGACACTTGCAACAGTCGTCAATCGTTCTCTACACTCCCTATATTTCTGCTATCAAACTTTTTCTTTCTACTTTAGCGGTGCACTCATTCAGTGCACACACACATGCGTTGTCAGCTATGTATCTGTACATGCTCCGCGCGCGCATACCAATGCTTACTCAGTGAATATACGATCATCAACCGGAAAGCACGTCTTTCACTCCGGCCTAGCAAGTCGCCATTTCCTTCTTCGCTAAATTAAACATAGAATAATGCAGCCACATATGGGAAGGTAGTCCCCAGTGCCTGTTGGCGTCCTTGGTTTCAATTCAGCGCCGAGCGGTCTCTCTTGTTGGGGACCCACAACTCAGCGTTGGCCTGGAGTCCCTGAGCCACAGACGATTTGTGAGGTCGCTCATTCTGTTCGACATGGACCTACCGGTGGTGCCTAGGTGGACCTAGGTGGAACCTACTGTCATACCTATACCAGTACCATCCGTATCTATACCGTATCTATACCGTACCTATACCTATACCATCCACCCGCCGCAGAGAATCAGAACAGCCCCTGGTGGTGGCAATCAGGCTTTTAATAACGTACCGTTTCTTAGTCTCATTTCTCTGCCGTACCGCCAGGATATGGAACTGGCTGCCGGCGGTTGTCTTTCCTCATACCTATAACTTGGAAGTCTTAAAGCGTAATTTAGCTCCATAGCTCAATAGTCCGCAAAGCTGGTACGGTGCCCCGCTGAGCGTGATTTCGCGAGGCGAGGTGTATTTGCCTTTTCTGAGCACCTTCGGTCCTCAGCACAGCCACCCATAACGGTTTTTCATAAAAAAGAAATGAAATCTCTTTGGCCACGAGCGATGAGTACAGACCTTGCACGCGAGCACGCTCAGCACCCGCTCGTGCAGGTTCATGATGGGGTAGTTGGTGCCCTTGTAGCGGTTCACCTCGAGGTCCGTGTGCAGCCCCACGATGAGGAAGTCGCCCTCCGCGCGCGCCTTCTCGAGGAACTGCAGCAGGCCCACGTGGAACAGGTCGAAGGCGCCCGCCACGTACACAACCTGGGGCAGGCAACAGACGTGCGGTCGCATTCGAAAGTTCAGTAGCACTTCGCAGAGCGATTGCTTTGGAGCGCTTGCATCGCGGGGAGGTGAAGCGGGACGAGGGGATCGCACCGCCCGCGCGGCTTGCGGTAGGATGCCCCGCATGCAGACCGGTCGCCGGGGGAAGAGGCACGCCACATATGCAAAAGAAACCCGACCGTAGGGTGCTACTGGACTTATGTCGTCGATCGTACATCTAGAACAACTATAATTTACAGGGAAATCTGTGACACCACCTGCTCTTCATCCAGTCTATATGGTAGTCTTTATAAGTCTAATGCTGAGATTCAAAGACAGTTCTTTACGGGAAGTTAAATCATAGGTTAGTTTATTCTTAAAATGTTACATTTGGAGTTGAATCTGTTTCTATTTCGTTAGTTCCTTAGGTAAGGTTCTCTATATACTTATGCTGAGATTCAAAGACAGTTCTTGATTCATGATGATAGTTTTACATGGGTTCCGAAACACAGATGGAGCCCGCATTCTCAATGAAAATCACATTTAAATTTTTGAAGAGAGTGTGCGTGTATGAAAGAAGAGGTGCATACCCTGGGATTCGAACCCGCAGTCTCCGACTAAAGAGACAGCAGGTGTTACCTACTGCAGCACGTAAATCATATGGCTAATGGCTAATGATAAAATGATAAAATATGACAAATCCGAGTGCAGTGTACTGTCTATGGATGATGAATAAACAATAAACAATAAACAATTGTGACGACAGAAGTGTTAATTAAATTGGTACAAGGGTTACATACGTACAAGTCAATATTATGTGAATTTATTAGGTCCGACCTTGCATTAAAATTTATATGTGTTGCACACTTGTGACACTACATAGAATGCTTAGAACTAAGAAATGCATATGTTTTTCTAAGGATCGGAAGTTCAGTTTCGCGACGCCACGGTCTAAGCACGGTCTTCGAGTCTAAGCAACACTGGAGGCGATAAAGTTCTGGCTGGGTGACCGTTGGGCAGTTTAGGTAGGCCATGGTTGCCATACTAGGTGGTAAGGTAATTCCGTACAGAAGGCCATAACTTTAAATGCACTAGTCCGAGTTGGACTCGCACACGAAGGATTCCGTATCATTATACAAGATTTGAGCCAAAGAAATTACGATTCTTATATGGTGGTCCCGATTTATTTTTATTTGTATTTTATTTTTATTATTTGTTGTTACAGTACCTGTTACGGTTCATGAGATACAGCCCTGTGACAGACGGACTGACGGACGGACAGACGGACAGCAGAGGCTTGGTAATAGGGTTAAAATGGCCCCTTCAAAACAATCCAGTTCAAAGTATTTTTTTGTTTGTTTATCGAATATTTAATAGTGTAGACATATTTATGTCTAGAGGTCTTGTCTTTCTGCTTAGCCCTCAACGAAGATATCTCAATAAATGTCTTCTGATGTATGTTATCAACTTAATACAATGTTTACATAACCTATCAAATGTTTTACTATGATTTACAAAACACTCGCTTGAAGGTACATGGTGCTTTTAAATGTGTATTTTCCTTCGTTTTCAAGTAAAAAATGGTAAGAGTCATAATCATCCATTTAATAAACAATAATGTGCTTGTAGGTTAATGAATTTATCTAATGCGCAGCAATCAGAAGCTTAAGTCCGCCAATAGATAACTCCACTTTCGACTATTACCGTTATTAGATAACCGCGGAATCACAGAAAAGTGTACCAAATTTTGTGTTATCTCATAACGCTAATGCTCGAAAGTGGAGTTATTTAGTAGCAGACTCGGGCTTCTGATGTAATGCACAAAGGGTACCTTATCGTGCGGCTTGGGCGAGATTCCGTTGCTGAACTGTATGATCTTCTGTGTGGTGGGAAGGAACTGGGAGCAGCCCGTGTAGGGGCTCCGCGCCGCCGCGTCCTGCCCCAGGTTGGCCGAGTGCTCCAGCGCCACCGAGAACTCTTTGTCCCCGCGTCTGCGGCGTGGAGGTCCACGTTTATATTGTTACAACCATAGACCTAGCATAGCGTGCTTTGCTTACAAGACGAACAAAGTACGGGAGTGAAAAGTCAACTCAAGGACCACTACTGCGAGTTAGAGGGAGATGGAACACATCTGCCAGATGAGACAACTTCTCGTTATGGGTACATTGGAGTCACGCTCATGTTATTTTGTGAAATCTTAATGATTTCTCTAGTTTTCCCTAAATAAAGCATGGTGACCTCTAGATTTATAGATTGTTATGTGAACGGGAATAAAAACCCTGACAAAAACCATTTTTTATATGGTAACTAAGGGGTGACCCACTGATTCTTTGTCGATAAAACTTAAATCATGACATCAGATCATTATTTTTAAGCTATAAAGCGATTTACAAAAAAAAATGTTTTCAGTACATTTTCTGTATGAAACAATTTTGGTCTCATCCGTCAGTTGACTCTGTATGTCTTTACATTCTAAGCCCATACTTGGCTTTTATCCAGAGCTCTGGGTTCAAATCCCCGCCCCAGTTATGCACCACTTTGCATTTCGGTAAGAATGCGAGCTGTTCCATGGTTAGGAATCCATTTAAAACTGAAGGTTCCCTGCCACTACTAGGGTTAAGTGCACCTAGGTTGGCCGAAGCGGCAATAAAAAGCATGTGTTTGCCTTATATCTTGATGATGGGTGTGGTATTAGCAATCCATGTCCAGTTACATAAAAAAAATACTGAAAAAGTTTGTTTTGTTTCATTGCATTGTTCGAATGTAAGATGGTCAAAGCGGCATTGAAAGTCTGCTTTTTCCATCCAGTTCAATGCAAAAAGAAAAAAATCAATGCAAAAAATTCAAAAGATATAAGAAAGTCATGGCACTCATTATGTGTCCTAAGTGTTTATTTTTCTTATACTGTTTTCAGAAAAGCTGATTCTGTCAAATATAACCCAATATTTTTTATGTATTTAATGGATACGACATAACCGTTATCTCATTAATTTGAGTTTCAGCGACATCTACATTTGAAGCATTGTAATCAGATTTTGAAAATAATCTGAAAAAGTATTGGTCGTGACATTCGTCGGAAGCAGGACTTGAACCTGCGACCTCTGGATTACATTATTATCAAAATCTGATTACAATGCTTCAAATGTAGATGTCGCTGAAACTCAAATTAATGAAATATAACCCGTTCCCTCAGATTCGGACGGTATTGGCTGGGAAAACGTGAAGGACAATACAGCCGGGCAGCAAAATACCTAAAAAGGTCAAGCGCTTAATTTCAAACAAAACAGTACCTACAGACAGATCATAACTGGATTTGGACGCATTAGCGAAATTAATAATACATACGTAAAATTCTGATACAAATGTTTATCTTAATTTCTTGGTACGTACTGGAGAACTTTCTGATGTTAACATCAGTTTCTAAGTGCCACGCCACATGCTTTTATCTAACAATCTTTCGTTGACCATCCTTTCATCGTAAGTCACCTATTTTATTGGACAGATATAATCAATTTGACAGAAATTTATTATTTATTAGTATTTTGGAGGTAAATATTACCTAAAATGCTCTCTGGTGAGCAGAAGCATTCTTCCGACTAGGTCTGTTGTGGATACTCCTGCAGTTCTTTGCACTTCTCTGCAAACAGATTTCCTCTTTTTTCTGATGCATACATACATGGTGTTTGTAACGTTTGTATCATTGCACAATATTAATAGTTAAATTTATAAAAAATATTACAGAACAGCGTTTTGCTGATTTCGATCAAAATCAATTTAAAACCTTAATAATTCCTAGAAGCTTACCTGTAACGACCTGCACTTTTTACTAAGTGGTATGTGTCAATGCCATCTGCAGTTACCGTTATGTCATCTGAAACAGTTTCGCTAATGGCATCACTAATATTGGCACAGTCATCAGCAGGATTATTGACAGGAATTTTCACAATAATAAAGGTTTCCGTATACTACACATGCATAGACATGGCTCGATTCATTTATGTTGAGGTCACGCTCACCTCTATTTTTAAATGTTTGCCGGCTTATAGCAAGCGTTGTACAGTATGGTGACAACGACGACATATGCCTATCAAATGTGCTTGAACGTTTTTGTTTTAAAAAGAAGCATACTATTCGTATCCTATATATATAATAGGCATTTGAGAAATGTATGCTTGCCGCGATCGCCTCAACTTAAATAAACCGACCCGTACGCAAAACTTTTTTAACAGTAATTTAAAAAAAACTGAGTGTTTTATCCTTTCATGCCTTCGATAATTATCTGTAAAACCCAGAAATTACAACATTTTGTTAATATGTTCGACAGATAATTATGGTTAGGTTTCGTTCTGATGGCATCAAACTTGAAAATTGCCAATAAGTTACTTTGAAATACACGCAGGGAAAGAATGCAACAAGGCTCGTCTGTCCCGGCCATTATCGGCTGAATCAGACTGTTTACATAAAAATAGTCAAGCATGATCCGTCGTGCTGGGACCATGTCTAGATTAGAGCGAGAGCAACCATCAGAATTACGGTGTTAGTAACAAAAACACCCAAAGTCCAATTTCACAACTTTAGAGGGGAGTGAAAAAACGTTTATCTATTTTATGTTTTGTTTTCCTGAGTTTTAAATGAATATTCAGTTGATTTTATTACCAAATGTCTTTTCAAAAACGACTTAGGTGAACTTTGGTTATTTTTGCGTGAATTGTGTGTACTATGGCAAGTGCACAGTATAGCAAAAGTATTTTTATGCAAACAAATCACAGGTAGAAATAATGTTGTATACAACTTATAAATGTAACCGAATGCTCATGGGCGTCATTAGTGACTAGATGTTATTTAATAGGGCTCTTTGTCGACGTATTCAATAAAAACAAATAAGTAAAAGGACAATGCCGAAACCAAAATCGCATTAAAGAGTACATTGACAAAGACCGATACCAATAGGCAAACATTGATTAAAAATTAAAATTTAAAATTATATTTTTCAATTACTAATTAATTAAAGTCCCAGCGGACAAGGATTATTATTTTTTAAAAAGTTCACAACATGTTGTTCTCAGTGCTGTCAGATATTGCGTATTTTCGCTGTAATAGGTAATGACATTTTAATCCTATCTTGCGATTTCAGCTAAATGATAAATGTCACAGTAATAAAAATCTAAACTAAATACACTTCGTACATAGTAAAATGAATTATGTTACTAATAAAATATTTTATTATTATGCTTCCGGTTTAGTTTTGGTCTATTTTCTATACCAATATCTGGCAGCTCTGACCGCGACAAGCCGTCATCATGACAGATTGTATGTATGTATCAAGGTAAAGATCGGTCAGTACGTCTTCTATATTTTACTGAGAACCGACTGGCGCTGCTATCGCTATAATATTTTCCTTTAGATCGAAAGGAAAAGGTTATCAGCCAGATCAATTTATTTTAATGTTTACGACCATACTGTTCGATTACTGATTTTTGCATACTGATTTCGCTTCCTCTACAAACATACACGTTTGTAATTATTCGTCAACTACTATTTTAATTATAATTTAACATAAATGCCTTTTTAGTAATTAATAGAAAAAAGATATTTATGGTTCTATGCTGAAAGTCCTTGCCTTTCCGTGTGAACAAAGACACAAAGAGAAGTAACATTTCACAAGACTAACCTCAAATATGGATTTTTAAAAGTGTCTTACGGGTTATTCCTGCTGTGAAAGTAAAGTAAACCATATTCATTATTGTTTGTAAGCATGTGAGGAATGAAAATACGTTTGGTTGATACGGTATCGTTTAAGTAGTCTGGCCCATAGTAAAATCGGCAATGTCCTTTGGTTAAAGTTTGGAGGTTTATCTTTTCCTTTATCTATTTACTTTATGTATGACAGCATAAGAAGCTAAACAGTGTTGAGACGGCGCTATACTATTCTCAACCTACAAAATAATCGAATGTGATATGCTTGAGAATCGACCGTGAAGCAAGGACACATTTATTAAAGAAAGCAAGCTGTACTGCAAGGCTGGACATGTACCAGCCAGCATACTTTTCGCGGCATTGCGTTTACCATCTCCGCAACCTGCTCTGTACCCAGAATTTGGGATTCTTCTACCGTCCCTTGTACTGTAATCAATGCCTCCTAATAATAGTGTTTGAAATTAAACATTTATTGATTTAACGCTTTACCTGCGTTGCGGACATTGAATGTAAAGATTTAACATTCAAATGATTGCCATTGTCACCATAATCGTTCTTGGCATCAGACACTCAATCCTAATCCTACTAATATTATAAAGGGAAAGTTTGTAATAATGGATGGATGGATGGATGGATGGATGGATGTTTGTTACTCTTTCACGTAAAAACTACTGAATGGATTTTAATGAAACTTTACAAGAATATAGCTTATGCATCAGAATAACACATAGGCTACAAATTATACAGATATTGTGCCCATGGGTTTTCGAACTTTCACCGGGCTGCAAAAACGATGCCGGTAGCGAGGTCCAACAGCAGCCGGCGGCGATGGCGGGGGGCGAGGCCGGGGGCGGAGCGGGTTGGTCCGCCGGGGGCGGGTGAGGTGGGGGAGGAAGTCGAGCATGGGTAGACGCGTGCTGTGTGCTAGAAGCTGGCTGTGGGTTGGAGTCCACGCAAAACTTACCTACGTTACACGTTACTTACTTGTTAGGTAAGCAATGTAGCAGTGCAAGTGCAGAAAGGTTCTGGCGGAAAATGCTTTTTTTTTTTACATAGCCACCAAATGTCAACGAAGCTCTAAATGGGAATTATTGGATGTTTCTCATTAAATAATGCTATTTCGGCTCGAACGATCTTGATTAAATTTGGTAGATGGATACATTGTCCTGGACCAGTTTGACCCTATTTCGGTCCAGTTATGTGGGCTACTATTTATCCATGAAATAATTTAGCCCACACTAACCCGAGCGGAGCCGGGTACCGCAGCTAGTTCTGTATATAGTGAGGATGTTAATGCGATACACCTTGCAAATTCTTAACAAAGGATGCCGCTTTGCACAGGGGTACCTGGGAGTGTTCTGAGCTTATTTAGGTGGGCGGGGGGAGGGGGGGAAAACTGCATCCGCCGCCCCTCACTCCGAGCTTGACATCTGCATACATTAAGCAACTATACCGAGTTTGGTATCCTTTTCATATATATCAAGGATGTGGAATCCATTTCTGGAACAATATTTCTACTCATTCGTATAAAAAAATAAGTTCTCCACAAAAGTTTAAGAAATGTTTCAATTTTTTTTTTAATAATTGTAACTCACATGTATAATATAAGGTTATTCTTTAGAACAAAAATATTTTTTCCAAGCCCTATTATTGCTAAGTCTAGTAGTATAAACTATTTTGAAATATTTAACTTATTAAGGCGCTAGGACTAGCCAACTACTCGCGCCATACAAATGCACTTTATAACAAATGTAATAATATGTAGTGAAACGCTTCAGCAAATCCAAATAGAACTCCAGACTGATAATGGATTGTTAATATTTTTTTATTCCATCATTAATTTAAATAATAATAAAAATAAAAAAGTTGATTTTTCTCATTAGAAATCTGAAAGTAATTCGATTTCTAGATATAAGCAAAAACAGCATATATGCATAAACAAAAAATTCCATTTGCTTTTAGATTTCTACATTTAGTCAAAAAAGTTCGGAAATGGACACCGTTTCCGCAATGTATTTTGTATAGAAAAAGGAAACATACTTTAACGAAAATAATTCAATTCCTAGACAAGGAATCATATATTGTAAGAATGACACTTATAATCGTCAGACTTAGTTAGTTAACTTGGGGTGCCTCGTCTAACTTTGCGATTTGGCTAGTACCAGGCCCTTAATGTGTAAAAAAAAATATTTTATGTCACGCGGCGGAGCTGCTTTCTTGGTGTCGCGCCTCTGGCACGATCGCGAGTTGACTAATACGTTTAGTCATAAATAATTTGTTTACAAATATCTTCGACATTTAAATCTTTCTATTTTGTCATAATATCTTAGATGCTTGTTAAAAAAGAAATACAAGTACCTAAGTAGGTACTAGAAAATAACAAAGATAATGTAGGGATACTATACTTTACTTACATATATTTTCAGCTTCTCACTAATATTAGTTACCTAAGATTTTTTAATTGGTGGGTAGGTATTTTGAGATAACTAAACACGAATAAGTGAATACGGTCTCTGGGCTCGGTGACCATGGATAGGAAGATTGGACGGCGGAAAAAGTTTTCACGATAGGACTAAATAAAATAAATATGCTGTATTGAGTACAAGTTTAAAAAGTCAAAACGCGAATTTATTTTTTTCTCCCGAAAAGCATGCTGCTCATGGGTAGCAGGGAATCGATCGATGGGAAAAATACGATCAGGAATTAAATCAGACCTTTTGACAAAGAACCAAACCGGATCGTTTGAGATACAGCTACAGTGGCCAGTTCACCCCCAGTGTCAGCCAAAGTTTTAGACCAACTGTGGTCCAGATGCTAAGTCCTGGACACAGCAAAACCTTTCTTGACTATGCTATCATATATTTATCCCTTTTTTGCACAGATATCTCGCCGCCGTGTCACTATTAAATTTAGTCTGGGCCCGGTATGACACTCACAGTCTAAAAAATGCGACGAGAGAGCTCGAGTGTCGTTTCAAATACTAAAATTCCCAAGGATTGGCCAACATTTTCTCAGGGATAAGGCAAATGAAGAGGAATTATTCCATTTGCTTCGAACACAAAACAATATTTTTGCCTGGATACAGATGTTGATGATCACACAGTAGCATGTGTGTCGCATTGCCACAATTGGGTAACCTGTGGGTTCACATTGGCATGGGAAGAAATTCAACTAGCCGGCTTCAATAGGTAGGTAACTTGAATATAAATTGTATTACTTATGGTTTTTAAATAGATATGTGTAAATTTACGTATTCCTTAGGATTATAGAAGGTAGAACTTTTGCCTTTCTTCCACACATTTTCGGGTTGCAACACGGCTTCCTGTTTTTGGTGGAAAAGGATAGAAAATTGCCTATGAAGCCTACAGTATAGTTATATCCAGATGTCACTGAGAGCTTCAAATACGCCAAACAAGGTGATATTGAGCAGACTTTGCCAATATTAGAAAAAAAATGGTCGCTATGTATGACGAGTAAATAAGACCTTATTCCTTCCAATATGATCTGAGTTATTTTTGTTATGCAATATGCAATTTTTGTTATGCAATAATTAAAAACATTTTTGTTATTTTAGATCAGGCACGTCTATTTCCGTAAACTACTCCGGGTTTCTTTTTATTTATTACTAGCAGCCGCCCGTCCCGGCTTTGCACGGGCATAATATAATTAAAAAAATCATCCCGGCCTAAATCAGAACACACCCAGGTACACCTGTGCCAAGTGGCATCCTTTGTTGAAGATTTGCAAGGTTGCCGTCAAAATATAGCATTAATATCCCCACTAATATGTACAAATCAAATTCGTTTAAAAAAGAGACGTAATTGCTTAGTAAGAAAAAGTTTATTTTAGATATAACATAATTATATAGTCCGTAGATGTTCTCTCGAATAGGTGCAGTCACTCGGAAGACTGTTAAGAATTCACTAACTTTGTGAATACATTTGAGCAAATTCACCTGACGAGATTACAGAAGGTGCCAAAACCAATCAATCAATACAATTTTATATTTCAAATATTTTTTTTAAATATGGTAATTACGTAAGTACCACATATTTCAGTTAAATTTCTTGGCCTAGACCACTTTATGCTAATAGTGTTGTGTTCCAAATTATAAGGAAGCCATATGTCCACTTGCCACAGTCCAACACTACATAGTAGTTATAATCTTATCTAACCTCCATATGCTCTACATAAAAGTTAAAATAGATCAGTCGATGTTAACATGCCCTTGAGATGAGCAATCAATAGATCGGACGGTCAGGTCATAGCGTTACTACGATTGATGCAAACAGGCATATAAATTGTATGTAGGTATATAGTGGTAACATGTAAATTAGTTTTTTTTTATATTCAGACTAATCAAGGAAAAACTGGTTTGATTTGTAAAGGCAATAAAAAATATTTGCAAATGTTCTAAATCATACACATAGATAAAAACGAAGGAGATATGGCATCGAGCGCGCCTACTATGGGATCCGCTGTCTCCAATTTTCGAAACCTACTAATCCAACTTAAACGTACGTGCCACATGCAAACATGGTCGCAGATGTATTGGAGGGTTTGTGTGGGTGGGAACTGACTTGACAAACGCTACTTTAGAGCACATACGCGGTGACGATGTTTCGACTGTGTGGCAAACGACGCGCCGCCGGATTCCCATACAATTATATGGTCATTTTGGCCATATAGCAGAGACGCAATATCAACCTCATGCCACGTCTCCTCCCTTTCTCTTCAGTGATCAGACACCTTGTTTATTTTTATTTCAAGGTCAGTACACTAAAAGTATTCACAACTTTATGAACCAATAGGCCGATGAGACTTATATCGTTTATTTTATATATTGGGATAACTATTAATCAACAACACGAGCCGCAGTTAGGTTCTAGATCACACAACAGTCACCAGTTTACCTTTGAGGCCGCCGTGGTTCAGATTCCACGTAAAACTGTAGGTCACTTTCCTACACCAACACCTTGGTAGGATTAATTCGCATGGGCTAGTACCATACGGTGAATAAAAGATCGACAATGAAGCAATGAAAATGATATGTGTTTTCCATCCAGTGATATAATAAAGGTCCTTGCATGGCACCCAGTTCCCATGTGGTGTGTGAGGCATATGGGAATTGGATAAAAAACACGGACAATTTTCATTGCAGGTTCGACATTCAATGCGACCCTACCACCTAGTAAGGGACCTACAGCTTAACGGGGAATACGAACCACAGCCAGCCTCAACTGTTGAAAATGGTCACCCAACCAGAATCCCACCGCGCTAAGAGGTGCTTCTGCACTTTAATAAAATGCAGAAGCCCCTTAATTCCTGAAAATATTGCATGACATTCAAAATAAAGTAATCGTAATTTTTTGTCCCAGAAAGAAATAAATATCACACTCGCTGCTAATATATTTCTACATTATGATTGGAGTGGTTGAACTTGGCCGGTTCCTTCCAAACGGAAGCGGCTGTGCCTGGGACCGGCCAAGATCCTGCCCAACCAATAATAGCAACCAATTAATCTACTACACGTACGTAATAAAGCGCAATGTACATAAAGCAACACTGAAAGGAGCACTTAGTGGGATTAACACAGAACACTTACCACCATGTACACAGAAATCACACCGATACTTGTCCAACGTCTCCAATGTCGTGACATAGGGCGCGCCCTCCACCACCTGATCTACCCACTTGATTGCGCTCACCATCTTGTACCGCTCCTCTTGCGTGAACACCGGGGGGCCCTTGTGCTTCGCGATCTCGGCGTCCGTGTGCACGCCAACTATCAACACATCGCCCAGCGCTTTGGCCTGCCGCAGTGAGTTGGCGTGCCCAAAGTGTACCATGTCGTAGCTGGAAAATTTAGTTTTTTTTATCCAACCTGAAACGGATGGCTAATACCACACAACTACCTTTATGTTATTAGCCCAATACACCACATTCCCGGAGGAATTTGGTGCCATGCCAGGACCTTCACTTTATGAGCACGACTACATTGAACTGGATGGAAAACACGGACAATTTTTTATTGCCGCTTCGACCATCTTTTCATCCAAACCGATGGTACCAACCCGGGCGGGCTCCAACCCTACCACCTAGTAGGGGAAGGGGACCTACAGTTTTACATGGATTCCGAACCATGGAGCAGCTCGCATTCGTGACAAAATGCACTTATAGAACTCAGGAAGAGAAAGAAAGTGGTGCATGTCGGGGCGAGAAATTGAACCTAGATCTATGGTACGCTAGGCCAGTCCCCGCGCCACTAGGCTACGAGCAGAGGTAGTGGATTATCGGAATGGGGTGCACCCGGAGTGACACATCGCTACTACTAATGTTTTTAGTTGGAATTAAAATGGCAGATTATCTTGCAATTATTCAGTTTGATTTCACACAGTATCGAGGTTATCAATTTGATGTGGTGATGCTGTCCCCAAGTCGGAATAAAGAACCCCGCACAAATCGTATGGGAATTGGCTCCCGGTCAAATTGGCTGAAATTTGGATATGTTGTTCGTTTCGGCATCCTGAACCCTCTCATGTTTTTGGGGGGGGATAATTATTGTCTTTTGGCCATCAGTTTTGAACTCAGCAACCTCAAAAACCTACATTCACATGTGGATTTTATCGATTTTGTTTATTTCTCGCTGTTTGACAGCTAGTTGACAACTAATTGACAGCTGTCAACTGTCAATATTGTCATATTGACATTGGATTTGAATTTAGCCCCCCCAAAAACATGAGAGGGTACTTTTTCCTCAGCGTAGAAAATACTAAACTGCCAGGAGATCGCCGTTTTGAGTAGTAAATAATGGTCAACCCGTGGAGCTTTGGAGCCCCGTAGCGGCCAAAATAAGCAAAATTGGGCTTTGTGCCCATTGAGACTTTTGTTCAGGATGCCGAAACGAACAACATATCCAAATTTCAGCCAATTTGACCGGGAGCCAATTCCCATACGATTTGTGCGGGGTTCTTTGTTGTACATAGGGGTTGGGTAACCAACAAGGTTTTCAACAAGTGCATTTCCTTACGAATTGGAGCTGTTTCAAGGTTCGTAACCCATGTAAAACTATAGGTCCCCTTACTACACTGGGTGGTAAGGCCACCCAGGTTGGTACCACCGCATTGGTGGAAACAATGGTTGAAGAGGGTTTTTTTTTTTGTAAAAAAAAATGTCGTATACATAAAAAAAGAGTGGGAATAGGAAGGAGCAAGATGGAGGATGACAGACGTGTATTGCCCATGAGATCATTCCCCTGACTGTTGCGTGACACCCGCTCATGAATCAATTCTGGTCTATTTTAACCAAAAAGAATTACTTCTAGGTAATGTCGTAATATTAGTCCATAACATTTTTCAGCCTCATTGGCCCAGTGGCGCGACACTTCGGCGATCGCTCTCCGAAGTTAAGCAACGCTGGGTCCGGTCTGGTCTTGGATGGGTGACCATTTGACCGTTGAGAGAGGCTGGCCGTGGTTCGGATTCCACGTTAAACTGTAGATCCCCTTCCTTACTTACTAGGTGGTAGGGTTTATCCCGCCCGGGTTGGTACCATCGCATTGGATGAACGATGGTTGAAGCGGCAATGAAATTTGTCCGTGTTTTCCATCCAGTTCAATGTAGCCGTGCACTATAAGGAAGGTCCTGGCATGGCACCTAGTTCCCATGTGGTGTGTTGGGCTAATACCATGACAGAAGGTGTGGTATTAGCCATCCATGTCCAGTCACATAAAAAAAAAAACATTGCCAAAGCAACTAGGTGCCATACTAGGAGAGGCTAATAAAACAGGCATGCTAACAAAGCGAGGCTTATTAGAGGGCAGGCATTGAACGGTGCTGCTCCTCATCCAATGTGTCGGTACGAACCAAGACTGGGTAAACTCTACCTCCAAAGAAGGGAAGGGAAACCTATAGCTTCACGTGTGTTCCAAATAGGGTTGCCACCTCCCGGATCTTAGAAACTCTCCAGGAATCTAAAATTGAAAATAAAATTCTCCCATCGCCCAGAATAACTTAGTAATTAGTATATTCTTCCTGGAATATCAAATTTTTCATCTCTGGCTGGATCAGGCGCTTTTTGGATGGAATAATTATTTTCAATATAATTTTTAAAAAAAATATTGATTCATAAACTTAAATCTTAGCATGAACTTTTGTTTAGTCCACCCAATGCAAAATCTATGCATGAGCTTTTTTCAGCCTCTAGAAAATCTCTACATCTTTTCAATCCGTCGTAAATATGTACTCTGAAGGTGGTAGCCCTACCTTGATTCATAGTAAGAATGCACATTCTATACCAGATGAAATACCATTCCATTACACTCTCCTGATAGAATCCATGGTCGTTGGCACAAGAATGTTAAACTAAAACTGAATACAATCTTTGAATTTATGGCCGCAAGTCTGAATAGGTTAAGATGAAAACTTATAGGTTATCATGGCCCTTCTAACTAACCTGTGTCGATAGATGTGTCAAAACGAAGGGCGGGTGAATCTATGGTGTAAGAAATAATTTAAACATAATTTATTGCACAAGGGTTACCGATAGCAGTACTGATGCACAAAATTCTTTAGAACAGAATCATTTTATGACATAAAATAATGGGGAATGATGTGTGAATGAATCAAATTGACTTACCACCCATCGCACCATACTCGCACCGGCTTTTTGACCTCATTTTGTTCACTCATAGCTGCTTCACGATGTAACAAACCACAGCCACTTTAGCGTGAGAGCTTCACTCCTGGTGACAATCACTCTTCGTTTCGGTATGAATGAAAAGTTGGTTAATATTGGAACAATGATGCCAATTTACTGTGAAGTGACTAGAATTTTTAGCGAATAATTTGTTAAAGAAAATCATTTATCGTAATAACGCCAAAGATTTAGATCTCTGAATAATGCAGACAGTGAAGGCAGAACCTGCGTCAGAATGAAAATTATTGAAAATCAACACACACACAAGCACAGAACTAAAACATGTGGTTAATCGAGCTGTCGGCCGAAGTGTCTGCGGTGCGTTCCGAAATACGTAAACGGCATCACCCTGTCGCACACCGATTTGAACCATTGTTACCGCGGCGGCTCGGCTAGGCGGCTGTGCGATTACGAAGCGTTAAGTAAAGTGTACAGTCAACCAAAGGTTAAAGGATACACTTCCGGTTAAATGTAAAAATGAATGGTGTTTAAATACAACCTCCGATTCAATTTTTCAAGCTAGTAGACATCCTCAACTATGTTTAAATCTATACTCAACCCTATAATAGTTTCCAAAAGTCAAAGTATTTCGACTGTTCATCTTTTCATCTGTGTATCCTGAACTCTTTTTTTGACTGTACGTACCCCAATCTGAAAGCAAACTGATAGCTAACTGACAGCTTTAGCAAGGGTAGGTGCAGCACCTATATCTCATTTCGCGCTTCGTAATCGCACTCCGGAAACGCGTTCACAACTGGTCCGATTCGCGCTTACAGCCCTCAAATAGGCGTCCCGTGAACGGTATGACGTCATGATTATGTCACTAAATTCCGTAGACAGAGCTTACGCTTTGGAGGTAGTGCACCGTGCGTGCCCGACACTGTCAGTGTCAGATTTTGACGTTTCTATAGCGTAGTCTATCGCCTTTCCACCGTGTTTTTTCGGAAAGCGCTGAATTTCCCACAGTTTAAAACTCAAGTTCAGCTTAGAGGAATTGATTAGATTCAAGGCAACTTATAATGTAATTTTTCCATGGTTGTTGTTTTGTACCCGTAAGCTCGCACACAAACGGTCCGAATATTTTGTTATGTTGACAGCTTTGACCGTGCAATCTTATTCCTGATGCTTTGGTACGCCTTAAGCACTGTAATCGGTTACAATTTAAAACGGACCACGATGTAGACCGCACACATTTTACAAAGCGCACACGGTTAAGAGCATTTGCGCTGTCAAATGGCTGTCATAGAACTGTCGTGAAGCATGTTTATCTGTAGTTCTCTGGCCGTATGCACTTGTATGCTTAAATAACGATGATTTTTCGACGTTCATTAGTCTAGTTAGACAATTCTAGGCCAGGAATATCCACTCTCGAGACTTACAAGGCATTTTCGAGCAGGTTAGGTTAGGCTTTGACACATATGTTTGATCAAATTAGTTCCGATTTGAATATCGTAGAGGTAGTGCAGTTTTTGCTGTGAGCAGCGATATCAATTCGGGACACAAATTTTCACTGATCCGCTGTGTAAACTGTGTACGCATTTCGTAACATAGAAGGTGTCAGTGCCAGTGTGCGTAGTCGAGTCAATTTGAGCTTGTTGGCGGCACTTCTTTAGGGCTTGAAGCAAAAGACGACATAGGTAGCCTCAGAGTAATAGTGAAATAGTAAATTATAATAAAGGACTTGCGCTATGGCATCTAAACTGATTTATGGTTACTGCGTCAGTTAATTACGACGGTAGTAGACAGATTTTTAGCGAATAATATCTGCTATCACACCCTTTCGTTGTGGTATTCTTACAATAATGAATTCAGACAATGAGCAGCTTCGACGAAGAAATGATTATCATTTTTACAATATTTTTTATTGTTATGCAATGGGGAAGAAAGCTCAAAACTTAGTATAAATGTCGCATGAGCGACCACGCCTTAAAAATGTCTAAACTGATATTACTGTCAAGTTTGATTTACGAGTTTATTTTGTGTGGTATCTGACAACTTTGACGGATCTTGACAGGTGAGCTCGCTTGGACGCCAGCTTTTCTTTCCCATTGGAAGAAATGGTGATGACACTAAAAAAAACGCTATTTTAAAATGAACGAAGCCAATCTGGGCATCGCACCACCCACGTCACTATACAAAGGTCACAGTGTGGCGCCATAATTCCATTTTGGCGCCACCAAATAACTTAAAGCGCACACCACAGAACATATAATATCTTGGCGCACACGCTAGCTGCCATGCTTCTTAGTTGGTTAGTTTCTTGAAGGTATCGTAATTCTCTTTATGGCAACCAAAAACAAATTTTTCCCGTGTGTTCATTTTCTATCGTAAAGTTAAATAAATATAAGGCTAAAACCGTCAGTGGAAAGAAAACACATTGGCCAAAGACGCCATTATCTATGTGATGAACACAGAAATCAGAATTATTAACTAGAACGGTCAAGAAGTCAGCATAGTATGGAAACCGAGCGTGTCAAGCTTGGCACCCATACAACCACATATAATACACAGATGTCGCCCGACGCGCGGCGAAACCAATCATGTGGGGCGCATCCACCTGCGTCAAACACATACATCGAAGTGTCGGTGCGCGGGCAGCGCACTACCACCTTCTCAGGTCACCCGTCGGCGAAGGCGTCGCGCTGTGGATTGACGAGTATCGATAATTGTTATTTTGACTATCGATACAATTGAGTTCTCATAGAAATAGATAGGTACTTCTTTTATTTCGTTTTATGCGTTGTTAGGGAGTAAAATTACCAGCGCAATATTTTAATTATGTCACGGTGCATTGAACTGTTTTAATTCATGGCCCAAACGTTAACCAGGTTTCCCTAGGCATATTTAAATAAAAAAACCGGCCAAGTGCGCGTCGGACTCGCACACGAAGGGTTCCGTACCGTCGTAAAAGATTAAAAAAAAACAACTTTTTTGTAATTTGTGTAATTTTGAAATTTTACCTTTGTTTTTATAGCGGCAAAATAAATTCACACTCGGTGAAAATTTCAGCTACCTACCTATTACGGTTCATGAGATACAGCCCTGTGACAGACGGACGGACGGACGGACAGCGGAGGCTTAGTAATAGGGTTCCATTTTCACCCTTTGGGTACGGAACCCTAAAAAGGTAGCGATAAAAGCGATCGCCTCATTTTACTGGACAATATGCAAGTAATGAAAAGTTGTTATTAACTAAAACATAACTGTAATAATAGAAACATCGATAACGCTAATTCTTAGTACCATTACTACCCACTACCCAAATAAGCAAAATAAACGTTCAAACGCACTCAAATTTCATATCGAAATAACCATAACACTAAGAAATAAAATCGATAGCACTCATTATTTGTCACATCACTACCCAACGCGACTGCGTTAGCGGAGAAATTATTTCGAAAAATGATTTAAATATACAAATAACTGTTTTAGAATTGGCTTACCTATGAAATGTGATGCCATTGTTTTTGTAGGACACGTTCTCGTTTCGGTTTTTGCAGATCCGGACTGAACAATTAGGCATTTCGACAATAATCTGGACAAACGCGCACGCGCCGCGACCGGGTACGAACTGAGCGGCCGGCGTGACGTCACGTTTGCTTATAACCAATTTTGGGTATAAGGCCGCCACGAAAATCGCGCGCGTCGCCCGTTCTAGTTTAGTATATTCCGATTTCTGTGGTGATGAATAACACGTAACATCGGGGCAGGCCCGGTTTCAGGGTAGGAAACGAAATAAACAGAATGTTTGTAAATACAAATTATATTGAATAAAATACTACGTAAGGTATGTTATGATCTGAATTGAAAATTGTGCTTATTTTATTTTACGGACAGATGAACTCGTAATTAATTAAAAAAAAACTACAAGTAACATTAAGAACAAATAAAGATATAAATATGTATGGAAATATAGACTAAATATTCTTTTATGAAAACACATCTGATAATATTAATTTAATGTGGCACTCAACTATTTAAATAGCTTATCTCAGCGCGCTCGACATAGCAAAACATGTGCCCCGAACGGCCGCACAATTTGGCGCTGCTAAGTGAATATCATCTTTCAGGGCAGAGCGCTAAGCTTAATTTGGCGTAAACATTCTCGAGGTACCTGGAGTTTTATTGCTGCCGGCACAAACAACTGTGAAAGGCCTGCACTTTGTATGGAGATGGCCATCTATTACGAAGTAATTATTAGTATTATCTTTGCTGATACGATTCAAAAATTTGCATAAGTATTTCCACCACTGTAAGCAAGTTTTGCATACGATGGTTTCGAGAATTTTTTTGAAAAGGTTGTGATCTTTCCACAGAACCTTTTCAGTAGACATTGAAATCATCCCTAAATTATTAAATAGTCCTTGATAAATAATTTCCGGGTGATGTTACTGCAAGTGAAGGATGCGATGGAGTTTTTTTCAAACGTAATCACTTTAACCACTACTAAGATAGCAAGTGATAAAAACCGAACGCATTGTGTACTTTATTCGATCAATATTGGGTTCCCCATCTCTCTCGACACCGGCATCTTAGTTAATTAGCGACATAAAATAAATCATAACGATGTAAAATTATTGAATTTTAATTTAATCATAACTCTATTAAAACAACCTATTAAGCCACCATTACGCTTATTCAACATTGTTGCATGCCACAATATTATGTGAAACCCCACATCATCGTAGTTACCGGAAATATTAACTATACGTAAGTAAGAAACTGAACGTAATATTGAGCCATGCAGCCACGTTGAATAAGTGTAAAGCCATCCCTTAGCCTACGCTAACAATTATAGCAACGAAGTTATAGAAGTCTTAACTCACCTTTTCACTGAACCTTGCTTTTAATTTCGTGAACACGTAAACACGTGTAGTAGCGACATTTATTCGAGTTCCGCACTCGGTCAAGCGCGTAAACCGTCGCCACCAACACTACAAGCGAGGCGCGTGCGCCGAGATGAATTAAAACTGCCATACAAGTCGTGACAAGCGACGACGGTCAGTCCTTAGCGTCCGCGACGCCACCGTTGGTGATGGCGAACGTCGCCTCGCTCTCGGGCAGGTCTGGCGAGTCGTAGATCTTGGCGATCCTGTTCTCGCCGCGGCCCTTCTTGAGCGAGACGCGCGTGGTGGACGCGTGCGCGAGGATGTTCCCGCCGATCGGCTTCTTGGGGTCCGCCTGGAAGGAGAGCGTCGCGCCGGGGTCCGACGTCATCTGGTTCGTGATGAACACGCTCACGTTGTACTCCTCCGATATCTGGAAGGGGGAGCTGTGCTGCTCAATCAGTGACAATAGCAAAGTTCTGTAGGGGGGAGAAGGTCTCTATCCCGAACGTGATCACTTGCCAATCATGAATGGATGAAAGTTGCTTATTTTTACCTAGGAGATCATCTCTTGAAATTAATCTAGTCGACGCTGATAAGTCATTCAGTTTGGAACATTTATTATTGGAGTGAGCTGAAATGATAGATGATGGTGCCTATACGTTTGAACCTCGGAGCAATAATTGCCCACTTTCAGTTAGTGGATACACCCCTGTTTTCACCACCTCCAGTTACCTGAAATCCGATAAGTAACTTTGGATTACATCGCATATTTGTATAGTGTAACCGAAAAGTAACTTTGAGATTTTTGTAGCTGTAGGTGGTGGAAAAGGTACAGCTAATTAGGCACTATTACCCTTCTTAATTCCAAGTGATTGCGTAATTTTCGTCTTCTCATTAAAAAACCAATCTCTAAATAGATTGAATACACTAACTTTCTGCAGTCTGGACAGATTTTGCGCCAACTTCTGCTGACGGTCAGCGAGCTCCCCGCGCCCGGAGAAGTCGACTCGAAACAGCGCCATGATGGAATCTACAATGAGCAGCTTGAACACTCCTGCCTCTTCGTGGAATTTTGCGGCCACAAAATCCAACAGCTCCGCCTGAAACATGCACTAACCGTTGCAAATACTGAATTTGGACTGTATTTGTTCCGTTTTTTAATCACTCTTTTAAGATCACATCTATCCCGTGATATCGTTGAATTAACATTAACTCATCAAAGCTGAAGATATGGCTAATACATTGAACTCGATGGAAACACACTTTTCGTTACCACCAGCAATGCAGACATGGATGACTAACATCACACCAACTCAAGTAAATATACTTTTTCGCACTAAACAAGTTCGTCGCTTTTCCAAGAAAAGTGATATTATGTATCTACGATCGACCGTGAAGCAAGGAAACATACACTAAAGTAAGAGCCCTCTAAAAAAACTACTGAGTTTGAACACGAACCAGAAAACCTAACATTCGCGAGTATTTCGTCTAAAAAAATTCTACACCTGCTGTATACCCATAATTCAGAATTCTCCTACAGTTCCTCGACCCGTAATAACTGACCGACTACTACTAACACACTGTTTGATACCTACATACATCCTACATACATTGATTACACGCTATACCTGCGTTGCGGACATTGACTGCAAAGTGGACTGCAAAGATTGAACATTCAAACATATTGTATATTGTATATTCATAAAGTAGTTTTACTCTTTAACCATGTCGGCTCTTCTTCACGGTCGATTATACATACATACATATCTCATTCCATCACACCTACTGTCATGATATAAGCCCAACACACATTCTCGAAGTATTTAGTTGCCACATCAGGCCCTTCCTTTACGGCACGGCCTCATTGAACGCTCCGACCATCTTTCATCTAATGCGATACTAACCCGATAGGCGTTAACCCGTGAGTTATGTATGGGCTACCCATTTATTCTCCTATTCCTCCAACCTCTTCTTTACTTAATTTCGACCCTCTTTCATTCAATAGTGGTACCCATCCCAACTATTTTACATTTAGCCTACATACCTAGGGAAGTAGATCCATAGTTCTAAATTGGCTTGTGAATATTGCTTTGTGTAATGCACTTTTTAACTCACATGGAACAAACATGTGATCACTCTGGGCCTCGAATCCATCAATCTATAGATAATCCTATGGCCTCCTGGCATATGACTTTATAATTTTCTTGACGTAACATGCAGATGTTATAGCTAAAAGGGCAAATGACAAGTGATTATCACGAGAATTGGTCAAACAAAAAAACCTGGAGCAATTTTTACACACATTTACACAATTTGTCTCTTTTGATGAGTAAACTAAAGCTACCAGAGCATAGGTTCACTATGCTTGTATTCGTTTTAGGGATTCGTCGCAAAAAGGCGAAAAAAAGGGACTATAGTGGTTGTTAAACAAAATACCCATGTAGGTACACTTTGCACAACGCTTGCGTACGTTTGCTCTAACCTTCATACTTTTTTTAAAAAAAGGACATTTCTCAAACGCGATTTTTCTATGAAATTGCAAAGTAATCATCAGGCAAGGGCGAATTTCTTCGTTTCGAACTCTGCCACGTAGTGATCCGGGGGACCCTCGACGGGACGCTCGGCACGTGATCACGTACACGCTTGACTGGTTCTTCACCTGAAGTGTGAAACCGGGCCCACACTCTGACGAGGTCTGCGCGTACCTGGTGCTCGGAGGTGTAGGCGCGCGCGTACAGCACGTTGTCCAGCACGCCGTTCTGGTCCAGATTGAAGCGGTCGGCGATGGGCCGCAGGCGGTCGGGGCGGCTATGACCATATGTGGTTAAGAAATTCTTGTCATTACAAGCCTCCAGCAGTAGTGTCCTCAGAGTGGGCGGAGGCGCCTATATATATATTATATACCATAGCATAAAGTCAAGAATGCGCGCGGCGGAATATAAGCCAGTGCCATCATGCCAGCGGGAGGGTACGCACGTTGCGCGCGCTCCCGGATATTTCGTGGATTTGATGGCAAGGTCTATTCTGATTTTGCAAAATTCCTGTATTTAAAAGTTTTTTAACCGCAAGGGGGATGTGTACCTCGTTATGGCTGAAAGGTATAAGATTTTTTTTACTTCATTCTTCTAAATAGAAAGATAACAGAAAACATGGGTTTGTAGGGTAAAAATAGTTTAGATGAAATGGTTATTTCGACAATTATACAAGTGTTTTGGACCTTCGCAAACGTACATTTTATAAGCTCAGTATTTATTCAATGTTTAACAACCAAAGGCTTTACTGTAATCTTCAAACTTCAGAAAAACGTAAATTTTTAGGTATTTATTACCCTATCGCCGAACGGTATGGTTAGTCCGGTGCTGGTCCGCAGTGCGACGACCTATGGGGGTGGCGAGCAGGGCAACCGCCCGGGGCCTCGCGCACTCGCGTAACAACCCTAGTAGAAACATACATATGCAGTAGAAACAGGCACTAATATGTCTCTCTCTCTTGTTGGTAGTTGTCACGGAAACTATGAAACTATACCCTACTTTCGAAGTAGTCCTGAAAATTACAACCAAGAAACCTTTAAAAGTTGCGTCGAGGTTATAAATATTAAAACATTTCTGCCAAACCTGATATAATATCGACTTTCAGCTCTTCCTAAAATTTCAAAGGAAAATGACGTAGCTCTTTCGTTGAATTATGTTGATTTAATTATTGATTTTAGTCTTAGAGAAAGCTGCAAAATAGAACCTTAGTTTATCATGATTAATAATAAGTTGTTATCTATGCGTTTATTATTATTTGTTTATTTTTTTTAAAAAACAATTCACTACTCTATATTTATTTATTCAAACTCATTCCTAAACGACAAGGGCCTCGCAAATATCTACTCGCCAGGGGCCTCGCAATGGCTAAAGCCGCTCCTGCTAGTCCGCATACAAAATTTTGACAGTTCACTATGCATACGACTGCTAGTGGTTAGCATGAGTGAACGTTTTGTAACATGAGTAAGTCCGGTTTGTTAACCGAAATAATTATATACGGAAAACCTCATAAGGAAATCCGCCAGATCGGTGTGTTAGGCTTTCTAGCAAAATCCTGTGCCTGAGCCTTAGTTAACAACACGACAATGGGCTCGTCACTCATTATGTGTGCAAAACATCATTGGGGGAAACGATGTTGATATTAGTCAACCGCTGGTTACCCGGAGACCGAATATCGGTGCTCGGGAGCCAGAAATGGCACCCGTTATCAGGATTTTTATATTTAATGAGGACAAACATATTCAAAACAAAATAAAAGTAGTGCATAAACACACATTAATTACCTATGAATGCATCACAACAACACACACACACATGCCAGTAACAAACGCTAAGTATTGAGGAATTCAATTACATAAATTCAGCTGTATTTTTTTTTCGATTAGAGTTATTGAACTAGAAGCGAATTGAATGAGAAAATGTGACCACGCAGCTTTACAACTATACATTAAGTAATGGTACTAATTGATGCTGCACTTTCTATAATTGGATCAACTAAACGCAAATGGATCGGATCCATAAGTGACACGGTGACAATGAGTCGGTAAAGGATACAAAGTGTGCTCGGTGTCGAGGAACATAACCTTCCCGCCGTGGTAGCTGCCGTTCGGTATCTGCGTGGTGACGCAGAGGGTGTGCGACAACTGCGTCTTGCCGGTGCGGAACTCTCCGAACACCTCCGTGATCGCCATCGACTCCACGCCGCCGCCCAGGAGCTTGCTGCATGGCGGAACAAGCGATACGAGGATACATGATGTGTTCAGGGTCGAGGTACGTGACGTTCCCGCCGTGGTAGCTGCCGTTCGGTATCTGCGTGGTGACGCACAGGGTGTGCGACAACTGCGTCTTGCCGGTGCGGAACTCTCCGAACACCTCCGTGATCGCCATCGACACCACGCCGCCGCCCAGGAGCTTGCTGCATGGCGGAACAAGCTTTACGAGGATACATGATGTGTTCAGGGTCGAGGTACGTGACCTTCCCGCCGTGGTAGCTGCCGTTCGGTATCTTCGTGGTGACGCAGAGGGTGTGCGACAACTTCCCGGTGCGGAAAACTTTTTTTTTATGCAACCTGACATGGATGGCTAATATCACACAACAACCGCTATGATATTAGCCGAATACACCTAATTTCCGAAGGAATTAGGTCCCATGCCAGGACCTTCCCTTTATGAGTACGGCTACTTTGAACTGGATGGCAAACACGGACAGTTTTGCATTGCCGCTTCCAGCATCTTTTCATCCAATGCGATGGTACCAACCCGGGCGGGCTTAAATCCTACCACCTAGTAGGTCATTTTTTTACATGGATTCCAAACCATGGAGCAGCTCGCATTCGTGACGAAATGCACTTATCCAACTCGGAAAGAGAAAGAAAGTTGTGCATGAACGGGGCGAGGATTTGAACAACCCGAACACCCACAACCACAACACTTCGAACACCTCCGTGATCGCCATCGACTTCATGTGTGGTGTGTCACACGTAATAGAGGCTCAGTTGCAACTTAATACCTTTCTTCGTTTGATAAGAGGTATTTTTTTATTATTAATGTCTGCATAAAAACGACATTTCAGTTATTTGAAGTAATATTAGAAGTTTTGTAATTATATATTGAAAATAATAAAAAAAAACTAAAATTTTTTTTTTAAAAAGAACGAATCTAATGCACTTGTCAGCTAAGCTACGCAGACCGTCAGCTAACTAATTAAACGAACTTTATCATCTGGGTAACTCAGTTGGTTAGAGCATCGTGCATGTAGTCCAAAGGTTACAGCAAGAACGTTAAAAGAGCTATCTTTGGAGCTGCATCTTTAAAGCTTCTTGGGTCGCAAGTTCGAGCTCTGCTTCACATGAAGGTCCAGGCAGAAAACATGTTTTGGCACATTTTTAAAGTACCTATTCAACCTCAAGTTAATGTGAAAACGGCTACAACAGAGTAGTTTTTAAAAAATCCAGTTTTACGTACTTACATAATTCATTGCTACTAAGAAATAGTTGCAACTAAGGATTGACTATATTTCAGAAGTGGTTTGGTCTTCGAACATAATAACTCAACAATAGCACTGATTGATCACAAACTGAAAAAAATATAATAATAAAACAGGTAGGTAGGTATTGTAAGTGATACTGACTCGAGCTCTTGGCTTCCAGTGCTTATACGGAACACATGTTTTCTTTTGTCGCTGACCTCCAACGCTGTCATGAAACCGTTAGCAGCCAACTTTAAACACGCTTCTTTAATTTTATCGACTTTAGCTTCAGAAAACCCTTTAATATTGCAAAGTTTTTTTCGTGTGGACATCTGCACTCCTTTCACTGTGCATATACCGCAGCCTTTTAACTTCTTGATGTCTGCTACGTTAATACCGTGGGATTGGAGCGCATCGACATCTGTAAAGTAGCTTTCCTCTTCCTCCGCGTCTGAGTTACGGTCATTTAAAGCTGCATCCACCATGTTTTTACTTTGAGCGCAATTGAAATTGTATTGAAAAGGTTATGGCACGCATAAATCTTTCCCGCGCATTTAGGTACCATAGAGAAATACAAATGTTTTGTTCCTCTTATTCCAGCGGGGAATGGCAAGAGTATTCACCGTAAAATTGTATTGATTTTATGTATTGCTCAGACAACGTTTGCAGTACATTTGCTTAATATGACTAGTTATCCGCTAGTTTTTCGCTGTTATGAAGTTATGAACTAGGTATGAAGTAAAAATATTTAAAAACCGAAGCATAAAAGTGATTTTTTATACAAAGTAAATACCTACACAATAATGAAGAGAGTATTAATTTTAAACATTTGCATTCATTTATTTTACATGGAGGTAACATCGAAGCGAGCTATTGCAGTGAGACATCTTTTGGATGCTGCTACCCTTGCTACCTTTACTGACATTTCACTTTTTGGTTTTTTACATGATTCAATTTAAATATCCTGACATATAAAAATTAGATAATGTACCTACATTCAGAATAATACACTATACCATACACAATAACATAAACTGAGCGCTCAAGTATTTTTTAAATCTGATATTGATGTTTCCAAGTAACCATTCCAATGAATGGCCTAAGCGTGCAATAAAATGGCGCCGACATAATGTATTATAAGCGGGTTTCGTTGCAAATTACGGCGGGGGCACAGCTATTATATTCTCATTGCCAATACTGAATCTGGTTTGATTGCTGCACACATTTCATGGTAATCTGCATTAGGGATTACATAGGTCTGTGTTTTTTAATGGTGGTTTTATTAGCATATTTGCCTTGCACCATCGCTATTCGTGCCGAAAAGAAACCCACAGCAAAAATCGAAAAAGCGGCCAAGGACAACAGAAGGAAGTTGTGCCACAGAATAATAGAAGCTTTTGCTACTCTGCATTAGTCTGTGCTACTCTGTGACTGATACTTGCTAATGGCGGCCGTCTTTGTCTGTTCGGCTTTTCGGTTTTTATTGATTTCCTAAAATCTGAATTCAGCCGAACCGACGAGATTGGTTTCCGCTGCGTGGATCTCGATATACGGGGAGAATCGAGCGAGTAGCGACCCGATCCGGCTGTCAGGTAAGGGGCAGGTAAATAGGGACGCTGCGCCCAGTGAATAATATCACAAGTTCCTCCGCACAGTACAAGTACCTACCGTAGTGCCTGGAGCGGTGGCTTCGCCGTGGTCCGCTCCGTTCGCGATCCTTACAGTTCAGTTCCTCACAGTTCAATCAAAGTTCAGTTCCAAGTAGTGGTGGAGTTCTCGTGAGACTCAAGTCTGTGTTGTGTGACGCGAGTTGAAGTAAAATGTCGATGCGTATAGTAAGTGCGTGCGTGGTGTGGTGTCGCCTGCGCCGCCGCGTCGTTCCCAAGGTAAGACGTGCTGTCTCCTCACATCTTCTCGAGTTAGCTTGCGGCGTCGCGCGCCGGTTACCGCCCTGGAGCCCAGTGTGCGTGTGTTTGTGATTATATGAGGATTTGTTTTATTATTATTTTTTTCTATAGGTGTGGCTATACTCACAGCCTGATAGGCTGTCATAAAGATCCATTGCTGTTGTACCATTCAAGAGCAAAGTAAGGTATATATCGAATATAAAGTCATGCATCTTGTTTACAGTGGATTATTTTAATTAAAAAATATTTGATTGTGCTGTGCATAGCAGTATTTGTCAATAAGCCAGTTGAATTCTTGCCGTTAGAGCGACTGCCAAAGTTTGCTTAGCGTTAACTAATAAACAATTCCAACAACAGCGTGCATGGTTCGATGGACTTTTATGCCCGCTTATCTGGAACTGAGTATATAATGCCTATTGCCTACTATGCAGGGCACTATTCTAATCTAAGGAATAGCTGCTCTCTTGGTGGGTAAAATTGTTTGCCGATTGCCAATGATGTAACATGTTCTTGGTGAAATTGCAGATATGGAGTCTGAGGATTCCCGGGATGCGGGTGGGGATGCATCTTCATCAAGTAGCGGGAGCAGCTCTGGGTCTCGACGCCGCAGCCGCAGCTCCTCATCGGAGAAGAGCCAGAGCTACCGACCCAGGCCTCAGTCCCCTCGCTCCCCTTCCCCCCCGCGGGCCACTCCTCGCTCTCCGGCTCTTTCTACTGGCCACGTGAGCGAGGCGCACTCGGACATCAACTCCCCTGAGAACTCTCCTTCAGCCTCTCCTAGCTCAAGAGGTAGAAGGCCATTGTCTCCGGAACCGCCAAAGTCGCCAGACGAGTTGAGTAACTCGATCAGACATGGATCACAGTCCCCACCACTTTCTCCTCTTAACGGTCCTAAGACCCCTCAGAGCCCGACAAATGTGATCCGCTCGGCACCCGCATCTCCCGAGGCGCCTGCGTCTCCTGAAGCGCCGGCGTCGCCTGATTCTCGCTCGGAGCCGGCATCGCCTCGGTCTCCATCTCGGCGGCCACGCTCGCCGTCGCCGGCGGCCAGCCCCGCACCCGCATCCCTAGAAAGAGCCAACTCTTCCCAGTCCCCGCCCTTACGCTCTTCTAATCCTGACTGGAGCCCTAAAACTGATTGGGCTCGGCGTAAAGCAGACCGTGAAATGAGGCCTCGAAGTGGGTCAGATTCTAGTCGGTCTAGTCGGGACTCCTCGTACAACAAACGCTCCACTATCAAAGATCCTGCTACTGAAGAAATATCCGAAGGTATATAATTATAATTTTATTTTCTATTTAAATTGGGTATGGTTTTGTTTATTTATTTTCATTTTGACTGTACAATCAAGTGTTGTGCAATACATGTTTAGTTCTATCGCTGATCTGTGAATAAAAATTGTCTTCCACTCTTGATCCACAACTAATATTACGTAGCTCTGGAATTTGTGATTTTTTTTTTGTTGAACACACAACGATTGACTTCATTAGTGTCTAGCACACATAGGTATTCTGAAATCTGTGAGGGCAATTAATTCCTTGCAGCCTTTTCACGCTCCTCTTAAAATACTTCATGTTGTAATATTAGAGAAATATAGTGCTTTTTGTAGTGTAGTGTAGATCTGGTTTGTATAGACCTATTTGGTTTACGCAAGGAATGCATATATATAATATAGACATATCTTTATAATTTTAAGTGAATCGATTATGATTTTTGTGTGAGTGTTATGTATTATGCATGTATTATGAATTGTAGGGGAAATGGAATCAGACCATGAGGACGCCAAGTCTCTCGGTAAGGCAGACTTGAAGGATAAGCCAGAAAATAAGGAAGATGGACACCTAAACATCAGCCACGATGACTTATCCGATGTATCAGACCTTGATTCAATGGGAGCAGATGACGAAATTGAAAAATGTGACAAGGTCAGTATTTTTCATTACAATAATCTTATGAGTAAACTGATCAACAGACGACTCTCTTTCAGCAGTCAAGAATAGTCATCACCTTACAAAACCGTGGTTTGCCTTTTGCTTGATGTTTTTTAATGCTGGACATTTTGAAGCACAAAAAAAAATTGCTTTGGTTGCGATAGTCGCAACTGTTACAACAGTCAGCTAATGTTTATATTCTTATTAATTTCAGATAAAATCGCCATCCCTGCCAAGAAACATTGATGACGTAAAACTTAATGGTAATCATTTAATATCGCCGTCATATGAAAACAGTATGAAATCATCGGACCAAAACAAACAAGACAAGGTAAAGTTTCCAGAGACTAGTCTCCACATATCTTCAGATTATAATTTTTTTGTAAGCATTCATATATTAAATGTGATTTTCCATAGCATTACTACTCAAGTTACCCTGATGTGGGCTGGTAAAAATCTTAGTCTACTATTGTACGTGTTATGTTATATTTCAGGTGGCTCAAGAAAAGACCAGCAAGGCAGAGGACGGTGAAGAGCAACTGGACTTTGAGGCGGAGGAAGGAGAGTGTGTGGAACCTCCACTCGCCCCAGCCTCCACCGGGCACGCCCCGGATCGTGACCCCTCTGCACAAAGTTCACACAAGGGTCAGTTATAGATTTATGAAATTGGAACTCAGATCATTAATTAGCTATACTACACATCTATCAAGAGAAAAATAACTGCATATGCATAGTCTTTTTAATGCCGCGAGGAGTTAATCTGTATCGAGAAGAAACATTTGATTAAACATTTATATTTCCCAATAAAAAAATCATGTAATGAATTTAATTTTATTATTAGTTTTTGATTGAGATTAAGTCCTAAGAGAACGAAGTAAACCATAATTTACGCAACAAATAATATTATTCCCTTAAATGCATTAAAAAAAACGAATTGATTAACAATTAAGAAAAAAAAAATATTTAAAAAAAAAAGATGAATGTTCATTTCTTGGACATGGACATTTTGAAGCATAAGGCGAATGTAGCATCTTTCCGTCTCAATCTCAACCTTGCCATGGCAAATGACACTGCATTGCACAAATCATGTCTGGTCGCCGCGGCTACTGCTGTGTTTACATATAAATTCATTGATCCACTGGGATCCAATCGTAGCGGCCAATGACCAGCTCGGGCCGCACATATCGCAACTGATCTTGTTGAACCCTGGCTGTATGCGATTTCCTACTACTGTTAATGTTTTGCTGGCCGCTGCGACCTTACCAATTAGACGCGCTTAGAGTTTACACCGCAGCACCAACCTTTTTGACAACTTTGAAAACCACCATCGGTACTTAATATACTATCAGCAAATGCCTTTTAAGATCATTTTTCTATATCGGTTACAGAGGACGATGCAAAATCCTTGGGGGAAGCGTCCAATGCCTCTTCTCTCGAGGAGGGAGAGGTGTCAGACGAAGGCGAACGGCGGCCAGAGGAGACCGAGCGGCGACCCATATGTAACTTCTTTTCCCGCGGGAAGTGCACCTGGGGCATCAGCTGCAGGTATCAGTAGCATCTCATTGTTGTCGATACGACAGTTTTACCCATGGAAGCTTATGTCTCGAAAATAGTTTTTGTTGCTTTTTCTCTAATTTTTTTCTAATGAAACTGGACACAAACCAACCGTATTGATATTAGCTTAACACACCACATGGGAACTAGGTGCCATGCCCCAACCTTCCTTATATTCAGTCATTCGGCTACATTGAAATGCATGGAAAACAACAAAGGTACTCAGAAAAGTCAAATCCACCTCACCTCGCAAATCCAAGCTCAGCGAGGCACCATACCAGGAGAATTGTGGACTATTTCTGAGATATCATTCTTTTAAAGTTAAGTTTGAAGACTCACAGGTTATAAGTACAAAAAAGGACACCCGACGATAGACAGTTCCATATACTGGCGGTGCGGCAGAGAAATAAGTTGGAGAAACGGTTCTGGATGGATCCTGGTGCTCCTAGGGTCTGTGCCCGTTGATCGCCCACACGCCTGCATTCCAACAGTACATAGGCAGTTGTTTGTGTCGTCAACATGCAGCTATAGCATAAAGGCTATCTGTTATCACCAAATAATGGAGGTGCTTATTGATGGGGCGGTGTTCCGTCATTGTTCCTGCTATTGTTCGTAGGTCAGTCCTTTTCAGATGTAATACTTTATGCGTGAGGCACTTACTGTGGGAGGGGATGACCTCTATAGCCTGCCTACAATCTATCAGACGTTTCCATCTGGTATTGTTTTGCATCTTTATTCATTCCTTAAGGTGGTCCAACCCGCTCATCTCCCCATACGAAAGGGGAAAGAAGATCACGCCCATATTTCTTGTCAGAGATCCAAAATTTTACTCAAAATAGCTTTATTTGATCGAACTAGATGTCTGATGACCATTGGCATTGTAAAATTGTGTTTGGTTTCTAAGTTATAAGGTCCGAAAGCTCGCATTTTTCGCGCGTTTTATACAATAACTTTGGAGGTGGATTACGCAATGATAAAGTAAGAACATCTTAAAAAGATTAGTCATCAGACATAGCTTATTTAATCAAGATTTATAATCTATTTGGTTTTTGTTAGATTTTTGACTACAGCGGTCGTGGTTTACTTTTAGCTATAAGTCGTTTTGAAACTAAAACTTTCGTAAATCTTACCAAATCATACGCTATGCACATTGTCTTTTTTGTGGACAGGTTGCATCTTCCTCATCACGGAGCCTGTCTTATTCTTAGAAACAGAGAAGGTCCCAGAGCGCAACAGCACGGTTTTATACCGTGCCCGCAAATGAGTTGAGGCCGCCGGGTTGGGCCACCTTAAGCCAGTATTTTATTTGGCTGAGGGGTAAGGGTACAATGGGTTCTGTACCTATCAGTGTTGGATCCTCTCTTGGCCATTTCATATGTGACATAATTTTATAAAGAACCACTGTGCCACTGTAGAGTTATTCGGGTTTTATAATTACTCTTGTAGCGGTAGACCACGGATGCCCAATTATTTAAATAACCTTCTGGATTTCAATCTCAGGTTCCTGCATCCAGGCGTCACCGACAGAGGCAACTACAGCATGTTCGAGGTGATGCGCGGCGTAGCGTCTCACGCGCCTCCCGCGCCCATCGCCCCCCGCGCCGACCCCACGCCACCCGAGTCTGCGTGGGAGCGCGGCCTGCGCACCGCTAAGGAGGTATTCCTTTCACCACCACGGACCGAAATCTTTACTTCTATTCTCTTTCATGAATCGTTTTTCTTTCTATTTGTGGAGATTGGCCTGCTCCATTTGGCAACATATTAGTTGGTGGGGATAGTCTTTGCAAATAAAATTATATTTGTCATGAACTGTTTCATACCGCATTCATTGTAAATTTTCGTCAATTTGATACAATACAATTGTTTTCATTAAAAGATGTTTTTGTTAGTGATATCGAAATCAATGATGTTCTGTTGTAGTCTTTTATTCTGTGCTGCCGCACTTTTCGGCCACTTTCTATCAGTACACTACTATTATTTTGGAATTTCAAAAAGATAAAAGATGCATTGATGGTCTAGCTATATTGGAAACCTATAATGGTCAATATAGGACGCTCATATTCTGTGTTCAAAATTTTTTTTCTAATTTGTTAACACAAAACACCAGCTAGTGTTATCTCAAAATTAAGCTGTCATTGGCTCTAAGGAGTAACTGATAGCTTGAAGAAAACTATATTCTCAAAGTCACTATGGGGCTGGCATAGTCGGTGACGGCTTAAGCCCCAAATAAACATCTAGACAAAAAAAAAACTTAAAATTATAGCTAGACCATCAGTGTACATATAAACTTTTTGGATTATTGAAATTCGTTGCGTTTATTTTCAAATATAATTTAATGTTGTTTTAGTTACGTCCATATAAAACTGAAAGCAACCGGCTCTTATCACGCCCTTAATGTGCAAAATATTGAAAAAATATTTCTAAATTTGACTGAAGGAATCCGGCCCGAGCCATTGCATGGGACACGATCACCTAATTATCCACTTAATGCAGCGATATTCAGCGCCGACTGAACACTCACTCAGATGCTCCGGCAAGCGAACAAGCGCAAGGAGCAGGACCTCGACTTCGAGGAGAAGAAGCTCCACCTGTCGGTGGGCGGCGCCGCGCACGACCCCGACGCGGAGCTCGCGTACGCGGCGGCCGCGGTGGGCGCGTCGCCGCCGCGCGCGCACGACTACCCCGACCTGCCGCCGCCGCACGCCGCGCACCTCCAGCACCGCGTGCCGCCGCACCACCTCTACGCGCGGTGCGTTTATAGGGTTCCGTACCTAAAGGGTGCCAACGGAACCCTACTTACTTGTTACTTGTAGTCGGGCTCGATTTCCGCACTTAAGCCATTGTGGCGTATTTTGTGTCGAAGGTTCGTTCAGCTCATCCAGCCCAGTTCGGCCCAGGAACCCTATTACTTAGCCTCCTCTGTCCATCCGTCTGTCACAGGGCTGTATCTCATGAAATTAAATATTTCACAGATTATGTATTTATTTTGCCGCTATAACAACCAATAGGTGACATTATAATAATGGGGGCCTGATCCAAAAAATGTGATTTATTTGTGGTAAATCTTGTACGATGGTACGGAACCCTTCGTGTGCGAGTCCGACTCGCACTTGGCCGGTTTTTTTTTCTATGCAATCTGAAATGGATGGATAATACCACACAACTAGGGTTATGATATTAGCCCGATACACCACATTCCCGAAGAAATTAGGTGCCATGCCATAAATTCCTTAAAAAATAAACTGAACAATCATATAAATCAATAAAAATATAGAATAACTAAATAAATAAGTGTTGTGATATAGGCACATCAGCTTAAAGCTGCTAGCCTATCAATAATAATATAAAAAAATATATAATATAACGTCATGAGCACGCTACACTGAACTGGATGCAAAACACAAAACATTTTTCATTGCCGCTTCGACTAGCTTTTAATCCAATGCGATGGTACGAACCCAGGCGGGCTTAAACCCTACTACCTATAGTTTGACATGGATTCCGAACCATGAAGCGAATTGGGCGAGAATTTGAACCCAGACCTCGCGCTACTAGGCTACGAGCCGCTCGATTGTCCAGTAGTACAAGATACGCGATATGTCAGTCTCGGTAGCTGAGTGGCACGACACCTTGCGATTCGAATGCTGGAAATACAAACAAAGCACCTCTGAGCAAGGTTGGGTTCTGGACGTTTTCAGCCATTGAGGCTGGCCTTGATTCAGATTCCACATAAAGTTGTAGGTCTCCCTCCTTACTTATGGACGAAGCGGCAATGAAAATTGACTGTTTTCCATCCAGTTTAAAGTATCCGAGCATTAGAAGGAAGGTTCTGGCTCGGCACCAAGTTCCCATGTGGTTTCTTAGGCTAATATCAGACGTTTAGTTTGGTATTAGTCATCCATGTCCAGTTATATAAAAAAATACACATAAATTCCCATGTTTTTTTGCGGTTACAGCATACCTAAACATTCCTTTTTTCTTCCATTCTTCATGCCAGTGGGTTTGGTGTTTAGACATTCATGACCACAGAACACTGAGAGGTTCATGATCAATAAAATGATCCCGTATTCATTATGTAGGTATTATTTGCCGTAACGTCAGCGAAATGTATGTTAACACGACATTTACCCATGATTTAGATTGGTGTGATAAGGATTTAGTTTTTCTACATTTTAATACACTGTTCGGCTATGCAACGGAAGTGCAATAGCAAATGCATCCCGTGGGCAACCTCCAATGATAGAGCCACCCGAATAGACAAGTGATTAATTCGCTTTCTTAAAACACTATTCGAATACATTTGGGCCGCAATCGAATTATTCGAATGAAAATCACTCGAATCGGGCCCTTCGCGACATCGCAATAATTGTACCGATCTTGTACAGCGGTGGCTACGGTATGCCCCCCTACCGCCGCCCGTACCCGCCCGGCCGGCCCGACGAGCGAGACCCGTATGAGCGCGTCCCGTTCGAGCGCGCGCCGTTCGAGCGCCCCTACGAGCGGCTGCAGTACGAGGACCCCAAGCTGCGCTACGAGGACCACAAGCCGAGGTTCGAAGAGCGACCGGCCCCCACCGAGGAGGGAGCTCACCACAAGGTACGGAGGTGCTCTTAACCCGTAGGTTGCACCACCTATTTGGTATATATTGTATATGTGTATAAGTCGTGCACATTTTCTGCTTTGTGGACAAGTTGCATCCTCCTCATCACGGACCCTGTTTTTTTCTTGAAAACAGAGAAGGTCCCAGAGCGCAATAGCACGGTTTTGTACTGTGCCCGCAAATGAGTTAGTCTCGCCGGGAAGGGCAACCTTAAGGTGGGCCAACCCGCTCAACTCCCCATACAAACGTGGAAAGAAGATCATGCGCATATTTCTTGTCAGAGATCCAAATTGATACTCAAAACAGCTTTATTTGATTGAACTAGATGTCTGATGACCATTAGCATTGTAAAATATTGATTAGTTTCTTAATTATAAGGTCGGAAAGTTCGACTTTTTAGCGCGTTTTATGCAATAACTTTGTAGACGGATTACTCAACGATAAAATTAAAATATTTTCGTTGCAGCGTCGAGTGCGCGCGTCGCGCGAGGTGATCGTGCAGCGCAGCGCGCGCGAGATGTCCGCGCGGGAGGCGCCGCGCGAGGCGACGCGCGAGGGGGCGCGCGAGGCGGCGCGCGAGGGAGCGCGGGAAGCGGCGCGCGAGGCGGCGAGGGAAGCGGCGCGGGAGGCAGCGCGCGAGGGGGGACCACGGCACGCCGGCGACGAGTGGGCGGACCCGTGGATGCGCGAGTCGGCCGCGGCTCGCCGCCGCCGCCCACCCTCCTCGCACTCCTCATATTCCACCTCCAGGTATGGCATATTTATTGACGCCGGGAGACGAATAGTGTGCAACAATCAATTTGTTGCACACTATTCTGGGTTCTGGATAGAGTTAAGCCACATTGACATCTTAATTTGAGCACGGTTCTATAAGTCCGGCTAAGAAACCGGATGACTAGGATTTATTAAGATGAACTCAACATTAAGCATGCTGAATGGGGCTTAAGGGCTTAGTCAATACCCTTTAATATTTAGTTCAGATTATATTAAAACTTTTAAGAGTTCATTAGAAAAAAACCAACAAATTTCACTTTTTTTTTTATAATTATTGATAGAATGTTATTAATATAGATGATATTATAGACAACATACTTATAAACTGTGTCATTATCACATTGGAACATCATAACACTTTCACCTTGACTGCATAGTGGAAAAGAAGCAAAGGACGCTACATATATGGAAGTAAATAACATCTAAAATTATCGTCATATCCCAAGAATATATTTTTGTCGAGATATTTGTCTATTGGCCTGAGTGGAGGCCGAATTGCATTTTCAGAGATGTGCTCTAATAACAAATAAATTATTACATAATTGGCATCCTTTATTGGTGCAAGGTTCGTAAAAATGTATCTAAAAAAAGAAACAAATCGGAGAATCGTGAAGCCAAGTATATGGAAGTAAATAACATCTAAAATTATCGTCATATCCCAAGAATATATTTTTGTCGAGATATTTGTCTATTGGCCTGAGTGGAGGCCGAATTGCATTTTCAGAGATGTGCTCTAATAACAAATAAATTATTACATAATTGGCATCCTTTATTGGTGCAAGGTTCGTAAAAATGTATCTAAAAAAAGAAACAAATCGGAGAATCGTGAAGCCATGCAACTTCAGATCCGTATATGTGCTGCAGTATATACAACTGGTATAGTGTGTCGTAATGAAAGCCTCAGTAGATGTACTTATAAAATCCACATGGATGGATGAAAGTGAATCACTTTCATTTTGCTTATGCATAATATCATCACTGTCATATATATTATATATCTAGAATAATAAAAAAAGGGATAAAACAACATTTCATGAGTAAGAAAATATTTGATTAAAAATGTATGAAGAATTTCAAGATACTTCTACTAATAACGCTACAATTTGACCGAGATGAAGCTGCAATAGAATTGTGCATCTCTTTGCGCATGAATGGTCGACGACAAAATATGTCTATTGTGGTTTTCTTGTATCTATTTACGAATATTGCATTTTATTCTGTGTCTCTATTGTTCTTGTAATTTTTGTTAAAAAATGCAAATCTTGTCAACCCACTGGACCCATCTTTGTGATCCAGAATTTTCCAAATCATGACAACGGATCAGTAATGATAACTCAACTTTATTCAAAAGCTGTACTAATGAGAAAAAAATCGTCCGCTCCTGGCTTCTTCCCGTCGTCCTCCATTTAATGGGTGTTTCGTCTTTTAATACATACTCCTACTAAAATCGCTAATCATCAATCTTTTTCATTTCGACTGATCTGTCTGTATGCATGCCTTGGTGCCCGCGTGTCGGTGCTCCACTCAATGTACATGTAATGCGGGGTCATCGCGGGTGTGTGCATGCGGTTTTCACCTCCACCCGCCCCCCCCCTACACCCTCCCCGCCTCCCGCGCCCCTTCTCACCCGGCAGCTCTTCGCGTTCCAGTTCACGGAGTTCGCGCTCGGCGGGCTCGCGACGCGCCAAGCGGCGGCCCTCAGCGTCCAGACAAAGGTGAACATCATCTCTATTTTAACTGCACCCGGTACAGCTATTCTGTCTGGATTATGACCCCTAACAGTTCAGCTATTACGATGGTACCATACATTTTATCAGAGCTGGTTAACTTAAATCTTATCTATTCATAACAGAGTAACCTCTCTCTGATTGAACTCTTAACATATGACGTACGCCAAATCCTCAAAGTGGTGCTCTTGGTTTTTTAAATCTCACAGGGGCTACGAAAACCAAGCCAGCTGGCCAGGTCTTTCTTCACACAGTGTTTGTTGAGGAATCCCAGATTGTGCTTTGGAAGAAATACCTCGGCAAGCGCATTCTACAAAAGTTTTACAGTATCAAGATGGTTTAATTCGGTGAATGCCAATAGTGCAATATTTTAATTTTTTTTTATCTTACGTTCCGGCAGACTGTCGCCGTCGGTGATAGTGCGCGAACGGCGGCTGGCCACGGCGCGCGCCACCGCCATGAACCCGCCGGCGCCGCGCCGCCGCGCGCCCTCGCCCGCCGCCGCACGCCAGCACTCCGCCAACCCGCCCGCACCGCTCCAGCCACCTTCCCGCAAGGTGCGCTTGGACTATTTTTTTTTTACATTTATAATGTTGTTTAACTCTTTTTATTGAACTGGACATGAATGGCAAATAACAGTAATGGGCTTTTTCACCTACTGCTGATTAGCATAATCGCCACATATTAAGGGCCTTTCTTAGCAGCTTGCAGTCACTGCTAGTACAAGATGATCAGCACTTTAGTAATAAAGACCCTTAGAGTGTCAATTAAAACAAATCAGCACTTGTTGAGAACCAGGCTTACTGTATGAGAACCAGGCTTATTGTAATATATGTTTTAATGATTACAACATAGTCACCATGTTTTAACATATTAACGATAACGATTAAAACATATTCTGCAGCGATAAAAACTATTTTATAAAAATAGCTTACAATGCAACACAACAAACTTGTTTAACGTGACGATGTATATGGTTATTTATGTGCAGGATGGATTGGACCAGTTTGGACGCAGCAAGCAGTCGGGCCGCGGTGGCCGCAAACAATACTCGCGCTCCTCCTCTTCAGGTTCAGGTATTAACAGTCACTTCAAAGCACTATCAGATTCACATCATGCTTAACCCGTCGGCTGTTATCGGTACCACCGTCGGTACTGCGATGAACCATTTTTAAACTCGTTTGCGGTACCGTCATTGGTACCAGAGCCTGTAGTCTCAGATGTCACCTAAATTGGCGTTTACGGCAAACCGATCGACTGGCGTTTTCAAATGTATGGAGAAATTGAAGAATGCGCTTAGGGGGCGTTAATCGAACTAACATTTGCGAGTCCGAGTTGATTTGACAGCTTACTCAACGTTGCTGTAAATACGTCGACTCCGCGTTTTCATACAAATCGGAAGTCCGAGTTTTGACTTTGACAGCTTGAAGAAGTAAAACTACAGAATATCTAGTAGAATGCCACATAGCTCTTTTTGCGCGTGGCCAAAATCGGAACTAAACGGTCGCCATCTTGAACTGTCATCTTCGCGGTACGGGAATGTGTTGCCATTATAACAATGCAAGTTACCTACTGCTAATATAATAAAACAGAACACAAAACCAACACACGGAAGCACTTCATAACCAACAGAGTGGTTGACGATTGGAACCAACTTTCAGAGGACATTATAAGTGCAAACAACACTAATCAATTTAAGAATCGTTTGGACGCTTATCTAAATAAATATTTTTTTAAAATAAGTAACTATGTAAGTGAACTGAAACCGATTAAGTGAAAAAAAAATATGTTAATATATCAATGAACTATGTACTCGATTTAGACACATCAGCCTAGGCTGCCTGTCTAATATAAAATAAATAAATAAATAATACATTTTAAGTTGAGGGAATTTTTATGTTAAGTTATTATTAGTTTGTGAAGACATGTTTGTGGTTTAGGTTAGCCATACATACATACATACATACATACATACCTACATACCTTCACGCCGTTTTTCCGGAAGGGTGGTAGTAGTAGTAGTGGTTTGATACCATCGCAATTGTAATCTAAATTAGATGGCAAAAAATATCGTATGACAGAGTTATAACCTCCAGGATTGACGTTGGGGTTCATTTTCTTCATAGAATTCAAGAAAACCCAGTTCTACAACCCCCATTTTTTTTATTAAAATGATGAAAGATCAAATTTAGTTATATTTTGAATAATATTATTTACCTAAAATAATAATTTCATATCCTCAATTTTTTTTCTTACAGCAGGCTGTAAATATTTTCCTAATAGGTAACTTAAGACAGTGGTGCCCTCAGCCAGGCGCAAAATAACGTATGTGGGACTCTAAATACTTGTATGGAGTTTGACATTTTTATGGAAAACACCACTCGATCGGTTTGCCGTAAACGCCAATTTAGATGACAACTGAGACTACAGGCTCTGAGTTGTCAGTCCGAGTTCTCACCTAAATTGGCGTTTTAAAAACATAAGTCAACCGCTGAGTATCCTGTGACCGAGTACCGTTGCTCGGCAGCCAGAAATGGCACCCCTGATGTTTGTGTTTATTTTATTTGGATTTGGTTCGTGTGCGCGCATGTAGAGTCGTCATCTTCGTCGAGCGGGTCGGAGAGTGAGTCGCACTCGTCCACGTCGTCTGGGAGCTCGTCGGCGGCGCGCCGCGCCCGCACGGTGCGCGCCCTCAACGCAGCCAACCGGCCAAGGTGACCACACTTCAGCAATATCTAATGATACAGTCACTAGCTGAGGTACCCGGCTCCGCCCGGATCAATGTCATTTCGGACTGATGTCAGGCTGAACCTAACATTATATGTTATATGAGTTCCCCCTAAAAACTTACATCCCCTTTGATTTTTATTTTCGCCACAAAATGTAGCCTATCTCCTTTCCTAAGGTCCAGACTGTCTGTTTACCAAATTTCATCAAAATGGGTTCAGCGGTTTAGGCATGAAAATGTAACAAATAGACACAGTTACTTTTGCATTCGTAATATTAGTATGGATATTAATATGGATTTGGGTTTATTAAGTAATCTTACATGTAAAATACCATTTGTATTCCAATATCTTTGTTTATTGGTAAAATATATTCTATCTTAAGGTCGCCCCGTAAGCATCAGAAAATTTTGCCTCCCATACAAACGTAGTTTACTAATAATTTGGAAACCACTGTTCCAACTTACTTGATATTTGGTATCTAATATTAGGCTACAAATATCTGTGTCTGCATGTCTTTGTTTTTTCGTAAAATGTATTCTGGGTCAAACCACAGAGAAAACTAAATTCGTATGAAGATTTTCTTTTTGCTTTCATTTCATTCAGATTGGATTTTTCAAAAAAACAAAAGCATGCAGACACAGATATTTCTTACCTGATATTTAAATATCTGATGATTAAATATCAATTTAATTGTAATAGCGGTTTCAAAATGATTAGTAAACTACGTTTGTATGGGGAGCATAGCTTACGGGCCGTTCTTAATATATGAAATGCGAGCCTTTATTTTACAACTTCGAAAACTGTTCGAGTTCGATCCATCCTCTAAGATCTTCTCGCTCAACTCGCCATACAAATGTGGAAACAAGATCATGCGCACATTTCTCTTCGGAGATAAAAAATTATACTAAAAACAGCTTTGTTTAATCGAAACTAGAACTATGGTAAAATTGGGTTTGGTTTCTAAGTTATATGGTCCAAAAATTTGTTTTTTTCTTAGTCGTTGAGCCTAGCTTGTTCCATGAATATTCAAAATCAATTAAATATTTATTTCACTTTTGACTACAACATTCGTGATTTCCTTTTAGCTATAAGACATTTAGTAATGTATTTTTTTTAATCTAACTAAATCAAGCACTATGGGCATTGCCTGCTTTGTGGACATCTCGCATCCTACTTATTACGGAGTCTGCCTTTTTTTTAACCAGAGACGGTCCCAGAGGTCCCACCAATGGAAGGGCGCTCTTAAACTTTGCTGGCTACCATCTAGCATTGAGACTACCTTCGCATGAATAAATATTAAATAATAAATATTTACAGATTACCGGGAAAGCCTGCTGGTCTCGGACCTGGCACAATGGCTGCTGCCGCCAACAAGAAAGATGTTCAGATCGAGCACAAAGGTATTTTTAAATAGTTCTAAAACGGTCATTTAGGTAAAAAACACATTTACAGTAGAGCATTAATTATTCGAACAGCATGTTTCTCCCGAGGTGATAGACTAACTCCGCCCGTTGCATCACCCGTCGGTACCCACTCTCTAACTCACCTTCCACACCGCCCTTTTAGTGAATTTGTAGATCTCGTGACTGTTCATGGTGACGCCTTGGAATCTAGTTTCAAAAGTGAAGAGTAAAATACTATGACTTGAACTGCTGGCCTCCACCACCACTACAGCATAAATTTTATTTCGGTACTGGGAAAGAGCGATGCTGCGCACATTGCTGACAATAAGCTAGTGTCCGATGGAAACCCACAGCTCTCTACTACCGAGTACATGATTCTGGTAGAACAAATAAGTTTCATTATAGTAAGCAAAAATTACTTGATACTTGTCCTCCATTCTTAAGCACTCACTCTTTTGCAACATCAGTCAGTACAGACTAATAATGATCAAATTAATGCACAGAGAACACAGCGACCAAGAAGAGAAGCGCTACATCGCCAGCGGCCGATCCCGCACCAGCCAAGAAGTCTGTCTCACGGCGGGAAGAACTACTCAAACAACTGAAGGCTGTGGAGGACGCCATTGCTAGGAAACGATCCAAAATATAAGACTGCTCTCTGTATAGATTCAGAATCAGCTAAAAAGTTGGACAGCATTCGTGCTAGATTGAGCGAACTCGCTGCAAATGAGATTGATAGGACTGTAAAGGGAACACACCTGTATTGTTCTAGTTTTTTGACATGGTGTGCGATTTACACTAATTCTTGGACAATGTAGTGTGGTGTGGTCCCAACTGTAAATCTAAGTACAGTACGGGTCAGTTAGTGTAAACATTTTATGTAAGAGATGTCACAAGTTTTACAAGTATTTTGTGGTGGTGTCTGGCATATCCAATTTCAATTTTAGTAGAAAAAAAAGAACATTCAACAACGTTAAAAAGGAATGAACTAGAGACCAACTAAAAAACTAATGCCGACTGCACAACTCGCTGTGATGAAAAATAGAAGTTTATTGGAATCGTGAAAAAACCAGAGAACTTTGAAAAATGTGAAGCACTACATAACTATCTTATAATCAGTTAATGTTTAGGTATTTCTTTATAAAACCTATTATAGCGACGCTTTTAGAGATAGCGAACTATGAGCATCTTTCCCTTTTTAACGTTCTTGATTGCATCCTTGCCTTTGTAGATCAAGGTAGATTCAGGTATTTAGCATTACATATACACATTAGAAATTCTGTCCCAGTTTGCGTGAACGAACATTTTCATTCATCAAAGCCACATTATTTTTAAATAAATGGATCTTAAGTATAATAATGTTTTAATCAATACAAATATACTTCAAATGCAATATTCCCAATTATGTATACAACAACCATTGAGTCAATATATTATAAAAAATATATAGCAGAATTTTTAGTGCATGTTGCAGAACTAGGAGACTGAACATTGAGTTTTTGGTAAAGATATACAGACTGGCTGATGAGTCGTATATATGTAGTAGAATTATTTTTTTTACTCAGAAAAAAATCTAAATTGCTATGTAGCTTCAAAATAATGATCTGAAGTTATGTTTTAAGTTTTACTTTGAAATATTGAGGTAAAGTTTGATCAACAAAGAATTAGTGGGTTTTACCATAAAAAAAAAGGGTTTTTGTCCGGGTATTTTAGTAGTGTTCACTTAATCTATAAATGCACACGTCACCATGCTTTATTAAAAAAAACTAGAAAATCATAAAGATTTCACAAAAAAACAATTCACTTGTTTCACGATTATGATTTGTGAAGTGGTCTCATTGGTCAGATACGTTCCATCTCCCTCTAACTCGCGGTTGACGTCTCACTCCCACACTTTGTTCGTCTTGTAAGCACAGCTCGCTAACCTATCTTTGAACGGGCTTGCAACCATATTTAAGATTGATTATGTAAAACATATAATAAATTCATATGAAGTGAAAAATATTAATGGAGATCAAATAAAACTAGTGTGCTTACTTTACTGGGCAGCATTTATAGTTTCAGTGTTACAAAATAGTATCGGTCACCACTTACGGATTCATTATAACACTAATGGTAGCCGTGCGATACCTCCTGGACTTGGTATTTCTCACGAGCACGGTGCCGAGTCCGCGGCGCAGCAGCTCCCTCAGGGCGCCGCTCGCGACGTAGCCAACCCCGCAGCTGCGTGCCTCCGTGAAGCTGAAGGCCCCTTGAGACACGTAGCCCAGCACGTCGCGGTCGCAGCTCTTGCGAACACTGTCGATGGATGTGGGGAGCCATAGCTCGCGCATGGCGAGCATGTATTCCGATAACTTTGGTTTCATCTCTCGCTTTCTTGGCTGAGATACCTGTGAGTGTAAAGTCCTTGCTTCAAAGTTGATTCCACATACATATCACATTTGTTGAAAAAAAGCAATATATTTGCTTCGCGCCTAGCCATACTTCTTGTTGGGGATCCAAAAGTATACCCAAACAGCTTTATGTGACCGAACTAGATGCTTGATGACCATTGGCATTGTAAAATTATGTTTGGTTTCTAAGTTTCTAATTTTTCGCGCATTTTATACAAAACGTTTGGATGTGGATTCCTCAACTATAAAACAAAAAAAAACAAAAATCTTAGTCATCAAGCCTACATTCCACGTAAAATTGTAGGTTCCCTTCCTTACTAGGTGGTAGGGTTGATCCCGCCCGGGTTTGAATTGAATAACGATGGTCGAAGTGGCAATGAAAATTTTCCGTGTTTTCCATCCTGTTCAATGTAGCTGAGCAATATAAGAAAGGTCCTGGCATGGCATATAGTTCTTTATCTGACGGTCAGTCTGGTATTAGCCATAAATGTCCAGTTACATAAAAAAAACTTCCATGAAGATTCAAAACCAATTTAGTTTTTGTTTGATTTTTGACTGCAGCCTTCGTGATTAACTTTTAGCCCTAAGTCATTTTGAATTGTTTTCTTAATCCAACCAGATCAAATACTATGCAAATTGTTTGCTTCAGGGATGTGTTGCTCCTCATTACGAATACTATCCGTTTCTTTAAATCGGGACAGTGCACGAGCGCAACAGAAAGATTTTGTACCGTTCCGGCAAATAAGTTAGTTCCGTCAGGAAGGGCCAACTTAATACGAATATATTTACAATAGCATATGTACCGTTTCCACAGACTTACATCTCTTCATAGATGCTCAATTATATTATGCTAAAAGATCAATGACACTAAACGAAGATTCAACATTTATTAGAACCTCGCTACACCATCTTTCTACAGGATACTTACAATAGTTGCCTTTTTCTTTAGTTTAATCCTGCGTCGTCTCAGCCTTTTAAGTTTATTTCTGTTTTCCTTGCGCAAAATTCTTCTCTGCTTCTCATGAATGTCTGCATGGAGCAGCTCAAATAGAGATTTATCATTTTTAATATCATCTGGTTTTGGCAGACAAATGAGCGCATGTGGACTTAAGTTTCCTTTCCCTACCACGTGTACGAAAACTGGCACCAAAAAAGCCTTACAAGCTTCCAGCGTAGGCGAGGTCTTTTTCTTTTCAATACAGCACTGCAATAAAATATTGTCTTTGCTTTAGATATGTCCAGTAAACTTGAAACCATAGAAAATAAAAAAATACATGGTTAACCAAATTCAATCAAACCTATTCAGCTAATAAGATTTAAAAATTACAATTTTATTGTGAAGGTGAATTTTTCAAGTGTGCCTTCGTGGTCTAATCAGTAACTCAAACAAACAAATCAGAGCATCGCACCGTTGGGCACCTCATATGTGAAGTCCTGACGTATGTCTTAAAATTTAAAAAACACCTACATATTCCAAAGAGTTCATGTAAAAAAAACTGTAAACCTACTTGGAAATCCTTTAATATGGCTTTATCTCTTGTAACATAAACATTTTCATCTGAGCCATTGCACCAGTCCTTCAGCAAAATATGCCATTGACACCGAAAAGGGCTATTGATCCCCAACTTGATATAGTTGACCCTTTTATTGGGTGGCAATCTGAAGTAGATCTCCCTCATCTCCTCGTAAATTCGCTGTTCTTCTGCCTGGCCTGCCTTCGAGTCGGGCGGGAGGTAGCATCGCCCGCTCTCTCGTGCCACGCTTTCAGTCTCCCTCAAACCCCCGGCACGGCCCCCAAACATGACGAATGTTCGCCAGAATGGCAGACTGTATCCGGCTGGTAAGATGATATCCCATCCGCTGCCATAACCTTAAAGGAAAGTTAATTGAAGTAACAAACAAAGCAAGCTAAAAGCAATGTAAGCAATGTAAAAGAAGTAAGTAAAAGTGTTTATGCAAGACTTTAATTCCACTTAACAAGTGTAAAGATGCTCTTTAGTGTAGCCACGAATAAAACCGGTGGAATCTCGTCAGTCATCTTGTCAGCCGGAGGTATGTTTTTATGTATTAGGCTAGGCGTTATGAGTTAATTTTTATCAAAAAGTTTATAGTAAAAACAGAAAATAGTGTTCTTAATCATAGAACCTACTTTTTGCTATTTTCTTTGTCTTATAACTTTGTGATACTAACACAATGATGATAAATTTTTGGGATCAGTTGCCCTATTTTTGAAACGATCGCTACCTAATTGCTGTAGCAATTTGCGATTCTGATCACTAAAAACGCAGTTTCGTATTTTTGAATGACGTTTGGATAGCAGCGCCCGGCGGGCATTAGCTGTTGTCGAGAGTTTACGATTGCATTGCTAATCGCTGGCTGCAAGCGATTGCAAAGAATTTCAAAAATAGCACTGCAGATCAGATCAGTGTAATTTTATCTGTATATAAATGATGTCTTTGGCAAGCGTTAATTTCAATGCACTGAATTTACAAAAGTCAACTTTCAAAACCCAAGAGAAATTATTCGCTTTAACAATTTTTTTGGAAAGGGTTTATTTGCACACTTCCATAAAAATACAGGCTAAAGTTAAGTGGTTTGTTACCATGAATACTTTTATGCATCCAAAATGTATGTTAAAGGAGAATGGCAAGATCACTATGGGCCACGGTTTAAATTTTTTAAAAATTGTGTCTCCATAGTTTCAGGTTCATTATATAATTTTTGGTGTCCACTTTCGAATACCATAACGTTTGTTGAACTAATTCTCGGGAAGAAGCCTCTACAGCTATTTAAAACTCAGCTTTTGAGGTTATAAAATATTTAAACACATAGGTATTTCTCAAGATACATAAATAGATCAACCAACTATAGATTTTAATAATTAAATCTCACTAAAATAGTCTATTGGACACTAATAATTTGTCAATAATGTTTCTTCCTAGGTGGGTAGCATCTGTAAACGTGTATGAAACGTGTATGGACAATCTTATTATTAATGTATTCTTTTTTATCTGACTCTCTATTTATAACGAGGCCTCTTTACAGCTGATGATGAAAGTAAAACTTTATAATAATAGACATGTTTATATGATCTGAGATGTATAGTAGTGGTGATCTGAGTAGTGTAGTGTAAAAATTTGTATGTTACTTCTTGCAACCATCTGACGTATCTGAGTGTATGTAATGTACCTATAGGATGAATAAAAATGAAATGAAATGAACCCCAATTGCCTCAAAGACAGGCTCACTCTGGGTTGGACCAGTTCAGAGTATTGTGTGGTTTTTTTAAATTGCGGCATATGGCGTACGCCAGGACCTCACAGAGAGCATGGAAGGACGGAAGTAGCAACAGAAACTCGTTTGTACGGGCGCGGCGGCGGCGTAGCCACTTTTTCCGCCTATCCTTTCAGCCGACAGGTAAAATATTTTTTTACATCACAGCAAAGATCTTTTAAACAGCATTCATTGAAATACAAGGCTTACCTAACTTCTTGACCTTGGGACACTGAGAACCTGGTCGCTGAATGAGAATGACGGGAACACTTTGAACATTTGGATTACTCTCATGTACCTCTCCCGGGATCAGTTGGTGCTCCGTCGCATACTTTATTAGCTGGCTCTCACTCCACTTGCCGGACAATATGGTTTTATGGAGTGGCAGGTCCCAAAGAGGTGAGGTGCAAGCGTACTCCGGGACGTTAACGAGCGTGTCCTGTACAGCCGGTCTGTACGTGTCTACCTGAGCCTTACTTCTCTTCGGCGGTCGCGTCAGGCGAGGATCTCGGACCACCGCCCCGAGCACCATGTGTGCTGGCAATTCTGCCGGGTTACTCACATTTATCAGACAGTCCCAGTAACACCACTTCTCCTTTAACTTCAATTCCTTGGTCGTCCCATACTGTTTAACCCATGCGGTCTCATTCAAAACAGTCTCATCGTCAATGAATTTCAAACTATGTGTCATCACAGCGTGACTTCTTGGACCCGTTAACCTGAACCGATTTAACTTCAACTCAGAAACTGATACACTCTTGTCAGTCAGATTAATTTTGTCACATCTTGGGCGCTTCTCGGGAACTTCATAATCATCCTCATTTGGTGCAAAGGTTTCTAGAACAGCTTCATAGAACTCGCGATAATAGGATGGATGAATAAAAATCCACACAGTTCTTGACTGACTACCATCGCTAGGTTTCCACAGAAAGTTTACCTCTCCAATGTATTGGTGGGGATAGCCATTGGATCGGTAAATGTGAGCGAAGCCTTCTCTTGATCCTGACAAGAATGCCTTCGCGCAGAGCCCGAGGCCGCAACTAGAGTTGGTCATGGACTTAAATCCAGAATCAATATCTGACAATTTTCCACATACTTGCAAGCACCTGAGGTAAGAGAAATCTTGCAGAAGGCAGTGTGCAGAGCTAGCCCGATAGCAAGCTCGGAAGGCCTTGTCACAAGGAGCGCGAGGGAGCCGGTACCCCCAGCGTTCCGTCATGTGGAACCGCTTTGCGTGCCAAATGTGTGTCTCGAGCCACTCATTCGTTCGCTGTCGTCTTTGATATTCCTGCAGAAGGCTGGTGGGCCGACGCCTGTACTTGCGAGATGGCCGCTTCTGTTTAGGAGGGAGGCCGCTCTTTTTTAGCTGCTCGAAATGACCTTGGCGAAATTTTCGCGGCAGCCGCTTGCAGTTATGGCTCATGACGCGACGACGCATGTGCATCGGTAACGTCTGGAAGATTAGCTTCGTGTGACTGGGCCTCGTGATGCTTTCGGTCATCGCCGCTATTTCGATGCTTCGCGCAGCAGTGAACTTCAGGCTGTTTGCGGAGTGCGGTAAGCGTTCCGAGCCGCCCAGTGTCGAATCAAAGTTGTAGTTACTAGCCTCCATTGTTTTAATACACCAAAAATGTGCCCTGATCCAAATACGATCAAATCCTTTCGCTGTCTATCTCGATAGACTGCGACGAAGTAACGCAATACATTGATGAATTTACGTAAGTCTTAAACCATGTTTTTATAATCACTTAATTTGGTCAGATCACACTGTACATCCTGCACATAACCTGCAACACAACAAACAAACCAGAAAACAACAGGCACACGTGACGATGGTGTCCTACTTCTCCGTCGGCAATTTCAAAGACGTCGCGCGGCTTGGCTAGTGCGCGACTCAGTCCCCACGATAGCTGATATAACCCGGCGGTCAACAATTGATTGATTGCATCAGTCAGATAAAATGGATTCGGCACGTTACACATTAACGCTAATACTGTAGTCCGATTTAAAATAGCTTTTACCTATTTTGTAGTCCAAGTCCTGACCCAAAACAAGTTAGCCTGACCGCAATAGATTTAAATAGTTATGGACGATCTGCGTTGTAATCGATTCGCATGGCGCACAACACGCGAGGCGTCTGAAGAATTGGCGCTAAAAGAAGTGATTAAAGTTTGTATGACATTTACCGGGAACTATATTATAACACACCCGCATTGGATAAGCATCGCCTATATCTTTGCATACTCCAGCCGCCCGCCGCGGCGCCGCTAGCGTGAAAAGCAGCAGCAAACATAATATTATTTTTGACATTCACACATACCATGAATACTAACGTCCCCGTGGGCGTAGAATGTAAGCACAGCGCGCTATGCTAGGTCTAATAGTTTCCAGCAATTTTGCAAAACATGAAAGTACCTTCAGGCGATTTAAAATGTATGCCCAATAAGAACGTTTCATGCAGCAAGAGGAGTATATTGCTCCCCGCAATGCTAATTTCAACATAATTTCCATCGTGTTCGCGGTATTTAAGAGAGATGGCGCCACGCGCCAACGCTTGGACGCTTACGGTTTTATAATGAGCTCGGGTAATCGGCTTCCAAAAATATCCTGATCACAAACATGTCTGTGTATTTTAATGTTATTATTAATAGGTAACCCTTACTAATAGACATTACTAGAACTCGCGATTTTCGAATGGTATTAAAACTACTTTTGCTCATTGGTAGATGGCGCCACCGACAGACTTGCGACTTCTGCTTGATTGTGCTGTGCTACATTATGCTATTGGGGCCGTACCGGGCTGATTTACTCGAAATGACTAGTTGGAGTAAAACGGAGGAACGTATCTGTCAAATGTGCAAATTTAGCGAGCACTATCACGAACTGCGAGTTCGTGCGAACTCGACATTGCGATAATAAGAGCACGGCAATTTTGAAACTTTCAACGCATAAAATACGATTGCAAGAACGTCAAAACTGGACTTTAGGCCCAAGTCTGATTCAGTTTGAATTTTACTTTCGCTAAACTTTTTCAGAAAAAGAAGCGGTGGAAAGGGAGATTTTATAATAATACCATAATACCCAAGCACTAATTATTATTATAATTATGACTAATTTTAATATTATAATTAGGATTAATTTTTTGGACGTGTGTAACTTGATAAAAACCTAACATTTATGGTATAAACGATTTCGCACTCGAGTACCGTCGTGTAGGTACGATTTGAATGAAAAGATCACATTTCTTGTATGTTATTTCATTAGTTTTTTTTTAATTATTATTACTGCATCTTGTTATAGCTGCAATAGAATGCACACTCTGTGAAAATTCCAGCTCGGTTAATGAGATACAGCCCGCTCAGAGACGAATGGACAGCGGAAGCTTAGAAAAAGGGTTCCGTTGGAACCCATTGGGTACGGAAACCTAAAACAACATGGTCTGACATATTTTTTTACGTTGTCACCCACATTTAAAAATGTTATTCGATCGGTATTTCGCAATAGCGAAGCAGGTAAAGGGTTTAATTAAGGTGGCCCAACCCGGCGGCCTCAACTCATTTGCAGGCACGGTACAAAACCGTGCTGTTGCGCTCTGGGACCTTCTCTGTTTCTAAGAATAAGACAGGCTCCGTGATGAGGAAGATGCAACCTGTCCACAAAAAAGACAATGTGCACTATGCACAGGTATGATTTGGTAAGATTTACGAAAATTTTAATTTCAAAACGACTTATAGCTAAAAGTAAACCACGACCGCTGTAGTCAAAAATCTAACAAAAACCAAATAGATTATAAATCTTCATTAAATAAGCTATGTCTGATGACTAATCTTTTTAAGATGTTCTTACTTAATCATTGCGTAATCCACCTCCAAAGTTATTGTATAAATCGCGCGAAAAATCCGAACTTTCGGACGTTATAACTTGGAAACCAAACACAATTTTACAATGCCAATGGTCATCAGACATCTAGTTCAATCAAATAAAGCTATTTTGAGCAAAATTTTGGATCTCTGACAAGAAATATAGGCGTGATCTTCTTTCCCCTTTTGTATGGGGAGATGAGGGGGTTGGGCCACCTTATGGTAAGAGTGAGTTCGAATTCGTCGTTAAATATGAACTCCCTTTTTTAAGTAGTTCATATTTCCACGCTTTTTGAACATAATTTTAGTAAGCTATAAATCTGGTTTGTCCCATAAATACGTTGCAAGTATAAATAAGGTCCTCAGGGGGCCCATTCAGGTAAGAGTGACTTCGAGTTCGGGAGTGAGTTAACCTAAAAATAGCTGTAAAATATATAATTATTTTAATAACGGAACTGTTATTTATACTTCCAACGTATTCATGGGCCAAAACAATTTTTTACCAAACTGAAATGATATTCAAGAAGTGTGCAAACAAGAACTATTTAAAAGAGTGAGTATTTAGCGACGAATTCGAACTCACTCTTACCCGGGGGGCCATTCAGGAAAGAGTGAGTTCGAGTTCGGGAGTGAGTTAACCTAAAAAATGCTAGGAAATATATAATTATTTAAATAACGGAACCGTTATTTATCCTTCCACCGTATTTACGGGACAGACCATATTTTTACCCAACTGTAATGATGTTCAAGATGTGTGGAAACATTGATTATTTAAAAAAGTGAGTTGATATTTAGTGACGAATTCGAACTCACTCTTGCCCTGGCGGGTGAAGACAATCCACTTAAAATCGTTGCGACGTGCTCGGACTGCGGTACACACACAACTACCTTACATGAGCACTGCTTCTATCGGTCCCATTTTTGAATGTCAGATTTTATAAAAAAAATAATTGTATTAGCAAAAGTTTTTTTATAAAAACATCGTTCATCATTTCGATTCCAATCGCCAAATTCATTTATCTGCCGCACCGCCAGGATATCAGCAAATCGAAACCATTTTCATCTGCTTCTGGTGATGGCATCAGCACCGTTTCTGCAAAGGTAAACGTCAACATATTGAATTTCCCTGACTTAACTATATATTTTTTTATGTAATGCGCGGCATATGGCATACGCCAGGACCACTTAAGGTGCCCGACGATGCCCATGAGCTTTCGAACTTATAAGGGGGCTGCGAAAACCATGCCGGCCGGCCAGGTGCTTCTTCACACCATGTTTGAAGGATCCCAGGTTGTAATTTGAGGGAAATAACTCGACAGGAAGTGCATTCCATAGTTTACCGACCCTATAAATAAAGGACCTAGAGGATCGGTTGGTTCTGATTTTTGGAATGTCGACAGTGAACGGGTGCATTTCCTGCCTGTTCCGCGTCGTGCGATGGTAGAAAGGGGACGGAGGGACAGCGTAATGTAGCTCTGACGAGCATTCTCCATGGTAAAGACGGTAGAACACAGCGAGAGACCCAACATCCCTTCGGAGTTGGAGGGTCTCTAGATTCATAGATACCTTGGGGTTAAACCCGCTGCAAGAAATCCTCTGGGAAAATATATTATTCGCATGGTATGAATCCTGTTTACGCGTAATTATAAAAGTGTTAATAAATTGTGAGCCTAGTGGTAGACAAACTACACAACAAAATACATTTTTAAAAAGAGCATTGTTAATTTTGTAAGAGTGCAAAGTAATTCGGCATCTCAAAGGACTTCTTGCAGCGAGACTGGTATAAATTTATCCCACCCCATCCTTCGAATCGTAAAGTGCCTTCTCCAATCCGTGTAACCGTTTATAATTAGCTGAGTTTTCGGATGAAACGACTTCACTGGTCGAAATTATGGACAAGCTACGCAATAAGAGGCGTCCTTCAGAACATATTTTCTGTTTCTCTCTTATACAGAGCTACTACGTCCCAGCTGTCACCTAAATTGGCATTTGCAGCAAACCGATCGACTGGCGTTTTCCGTAAAAACGTGAAACTCCATACAAGTTTTTACTACTAGATATTCTGTGATTTTACTTCTTCAAGCTGTCAAAGTCAAACTCGGACTTCCCATTTGTATGAAAACGCGGAGTCGGCGTAAACGGCAACGTCGACGTATTTCCGGCAACGTTGAGTAGCTGTCAAATCAAGCTCGGACTCGCAAGTTCGATTACCGCCTACTGCGCGCGCTCTTCAATTTCTTCATATATTTGAAAACGCCAGTCGGTCGGTTCATTTAGGTGACAACTGGGACTACAGGAAAAACTCCTAAATACCTATAGAAGCTATTTCCTATATGCTCATATACCTCGAATCAGATAAAAGGTTCATTCAACCCATGCGCAGAGTAGTTAGCAGTCAGGCATCGCCTTGTAGCATGCAGTACATTGGGTGATGTAGTTTAAATTAAAATCTGCATAATGCGACATGCTTTAATCCGATTTTGTAAGTCCATTTTAAATGGCATCCATTTGGACTACTGTGAAGAAACTGATACGAGGATTTTGTTCCACGTTAGTGATGTGGTAGCGAGCAGTCAGTCAGTCAGCGTGTTTGCGTCCACTGCTGGACATACGCCTCTCCAATTTTCCTCCAGTCCTCCCGGCCTTCAGCGGTACGGAACCACTGCTTTCCGCCAACGCACTTCATGTCGTCGTTCCACCTGGCGGGTGGTCTTCCCACACTCCGTTTTCCTGTCCACGGCCGCCAGTGTAGGACACGGTTACTCCGAGCAGTGCGAGCACCCAATGAGTTGTAACTATTATGAGTTTAGTATCTTCACTCAAACTTACTTGGATTGAATTAATTGGATTCAATTGGATTGAAGCTCCTAGCCTGAGTACTTCGCTAATGAGAAATACCGGTCGACGGATATTTTTAATAGCGTACAAAAATGTGTGTGACCGAGTTATTGTTTAGGTTTCAGTACCCAGAGGTTGCCAACGGAACCCTATTAGTAAGCCCCCGCTGTCAGTTCGTCTGTCTGCGAGCTGTATACTCATGAACCGTCATAGGTAGACAGCTGGAATTTTCACAGAGTGTGTATTTTTATTGCAGCTATAACAAGAATAGTATCAATATTTAAAAAAAAACTGAGGCCGTGACGAGATTTTTTTACTTAAATATTTTACGATGGTACGGAGCCGGTGTGGTCAGTTTTTTATCAAGTTATACAGTCTCAAGAATTTCAGAGTTCATATATATGAAATTATAGTTTTATTATTAAATCTTTAGCGAAAGCAGGGGTATGCAGTAACTTAGTAGTAAATTTAAAATTATATTTCCTTGTAGAGCGAATTGATTGCCTCGAAATACTATGGATGCTATGTTTATTTAGACTTTCACTGTGGTTACACAGTATTATTAAAATGTTTTTGTATAGACAGTACTATGATTATCGCTTACTTGTTTAAGTCCACGTTTCGTCCACGGTATTGTGAACTTCCTCCCAGTCCACGTAAAGTAAGCCCAGTACACGCAATGCATGGCACTGGGACGAAACAGAGAATTGCGTTATTTTCTTGGAATATTCCCTTGGAAAGAGGTCTGCTTTGCCACTTCGGACCCATCGAGACGGGCCGAGCTAATGAGTATGGATTACTTTATTCCAATCGCTTCCCGTTGGGGGCTGGTGTTCCGCAGGGCTCCGTGCTGTCACCTACGCTATTTTTAGTCTTCATCAACGATTTACTCTCACTAGGCATGATTCACAGTTACGCTGATGACAGCACGGACCGTGAGGGGTATGTCAGGGTATGGAGGAGCAGATGTGCACAGCCCAGCGAGGCGCAACATTCTGTCGTTAATGAGGTGGATCATGTTCTCGACTAAGTTGTCATCGGAGGTCATGAGAACCTTGTCGCCTTCAACGTTCGCAAGACGCAATGCTATGTTTTCGCTGCCAACGTTGATGCCTTTCCTCTCCTGGTAAGTTTACATGTCAATTTAGTACCTGTCTCGGAGCATCTGGACCTACTGGGCTGCAACATCTCCCAAGACGTGGGTTTTCGGCGCTTTATTGAAGCCAAGGTCAAAATTATATAGCAGAAACTGGGGATCCTATACCGTCGCAGAAGGTTCTTTTCACCGGCACAACTCCTTTACAAATCACCGCTATAAGGCCGCTGATAGAATCCTATAGCGACATCTGGGAAGGTTGTTCCCAGTAGCTGCTGGCGTCTTTGGACTTAATACAGCGCCAAGCGGTCTGTCTTGTTGGTGACCCACAACTCACCGTTGGCCTGGAGTCCCTGAGGCACAGACGGTTGGTAGGTTCGCCCAGACTGTATTACAGGTACTATTATGTATGTTGTTCTGCGGAACTTGCATCCGTTATTCCTCCCCATCCTATATCCGGAGTACCCGCCGCAGAGAAAAAGAGCACCCCCCTTGTAGTTGAAATTAGGCTTTTGTGAATGAACCGTTTCGCAAACTAATTTATCTGTCGCACCGCTAGGATATGGAACTGCCTGACGGCGGGTTATTTCCTCAAACCTTTTAACCTGAAAGTCTTCAAACGTAATTTAAACAAGCTGATAGCTCAGCGATAGTCCGCAAATCCGCCAATGTGGTGACTCGCTGAGCGTGGTTTCGCGAGGAGAGGTGGATTTTGCTTTTCTGACTACCTTAGGTCTCTCAATATTCTTTGTTTGTATGTTCTGTTTTTAATTTAACTTATTACTATACCAATTTGGTCGTAACTTTGCGTGTATATTTACATTCATTTATAAACTGTTTGTTATCTATTTGTTTATTTTATTACGATTTGTATCGGCTCAAATCAAATCAAATCAAAATAATTTATTGCATTATCACTTACAATAGTACATACAAAATGGTGAACAAGCGGTACTAAAAATATAAGTTTAGTGATTACCTAAATATACTTGTAGCAATAGTTTCGCACTTTCGCGAACACTCAAATGTGTGGACACAGATTAAACATGTTATACAATAGAATTATGCAGAAAAGATAATAAAATAAAAACGTGAAAAAGAAATTATGTTGAACTTACATATAACCACAAAATATGTTTCTAACCGTGGTTATCTTATGGAACTCTATTTCATTATAGAAAGCTTTGGTGTGAAGCCAGTATTTCAATTGTTTTTTTAAATATAGAAGCATTATTGCACTGTTTCAAACGTTGGGGAAGTTTATTGAATATAGTAATGGCTGACTGTGTTGTGCTCTTTAACACAAGTTAAAGACGAAGGTTATGACGTATACGGGTGTGAAACATGGACTCTGACGGTCGCCGTTGTTCAAATGTTGAAAGTTTTCCAGCGAGCAATGGAGCGAACCATGCTGGGAATATCGCTACGGGTTATGGTGCGTAATGAGGCAATCCGCCGACGTACTAAAGTAGTCGAAATTGGACACTATGGCTGAGATAAATAGTCGTAACAGGAACTAAGACTAACGAAAAGTAGTACTTTGTGACGTCAATTTGCATTACTTTGAGATTTCGTCCATACAAAATGCGTCAAAGTGACGTCACAAAGTACTGCTATTCGTTAGCCTTAGTTTCCGTTACGACTATTTATCTCAGCCTATGTGGCTAAGCTCAAATGGCAGCGGCTGGTCACGTCAGCCTAAGATACGAGGACCGTTTGGAGTAACTGTGTCCTACACTGGCGGCCGTGGACCGAAAACGGAGTGAGGGAAGACCAACCGCCAGGTGGGACGACGACATCAAGTGCGTCGGTGGAAAGCAGTGGTTCCGTACCGCTTAGGGCCGGGAGGCTGCTGACTGACTGACTGAATGTTTGTTACGCAAATCTATCTAATAAATATTATAAAGGGGAAAGTTTGTAATAATGGATGGATGGATGGATGGATGGATTGATGGATGGATGGATGGATGGATGTTTGTTACTCTTTCACGTAAAAACTACTGAATGGATTCTAATGAAACTTTACAATAATATAGCTTATACATCAGAATAACACATAGGCTACAATTTATGTGCCCATGGGCTTTAGAACTTTCACGGGGCTGCGAAAACGATGCCGGTAGCGATACTTCACACCAGGGGGAGAGGAGCCGGGGGCGGTGGCGGGGAGCGGCGGCGGGGGGAGGGCAGACGTCGTGACTGTTTGGTGTCCGTTTGGCGAATTTTCAAGGCACTAGCGATTTGTAAAACTTAGTACATGTACATTTAACTACCCGGGAATTAGGATTGGCTAAATAGAATTCAGTTCCGCTTACGCTAAGATGGGGCTTTCATACAAACTGCAATGCTATGCACGGCTCGGCTTTGCGGCGGCAGCGCTTACTTTTACTGAAGTACGGCTTGGTATTTCCTGCAACTTTAGGACTACTTGGCATCACGCTAAATCGCCGGAGGAGCGACCAACAGAATAAAATCCTTGAGAACCAATTACTCGATTTAGATGTGCATTGTATCTACGTCTAGCCTGATTCTATTAAAAACTTATAGATTACATAATATAACGCTTCATTACCAGAAGGGTAAGTAGTGAGTCTTAAAGTCTTATAACATGCGAACCACTTACCTGATTTATGTGCGTATTTTATCAATGTATAGCATCTCTGGGAGCAGTCAGGTTCGAGATGGGTTACTGTTTTCGATGTTGAGGCTGGCTGTGGGTTGGAGTCCACGCAAAACTTACCTACGTTACACGTTACTTACTAGGTAAGCAATGTAGCAGTGAAAGTGCAGAAAGGTTCTCGCGGCAAATGTTTTTTTTTAAATAGCCACCAAACGTCAACGAAGCTCTAAATGGGAATTATTGGATGTTTCTCATTAAATCATGCTATTTCGGCTCGAACGATCTTGATTAAATTTGGTACATGGATATATTGTCCTGGACCAGTTTGACCCTATTTTGGACCAGTCATGTGGGCTACTTTTTATCCATGAGATAATTTAGCCGACACTAACCCGAGCGGAGCCGGGTACCGCAGCTAGTATAAAATAATTAAAAAATCTTCACCGGATTTTGTTTCTTCACCATCGCGCCCGGCCCGCAGACTCTGCACCCTTTATTTCTTTGCTAACTAGCATTTCGCCCGGGAAAATCAAGCATAGCGGGCGCCGCGCCGCCTAGCGCCAGGTACGCCGCCTAGCGCCAGGTACTTACTGTCTACTTCGCTTAATATTTTTAAAAAAATATTATGAAACTATTCTTCTCAATATCCAGTAACAACCAATTAACGATAACCATGCAAACACACTTGATTCATATTGTAAATGCGAAAGTAACTCTGTCTATTCGTTGCGTTTTGCGCCTGAACCGTTGAAGCAATTTTGATTTAATTTGGTATAAAGAGAGTCTAGACCTTGGGAAAGGACATTTTGTGGTGAAAATTGAACTCAAAGAGGGTGAAAAGGGGGATGAAAGTTTGTATGGGAAAATCAAATAACATAAAATGTTAGGTTCAGCCCGAAATCAGTCCGAAACAATACTGACCCGAGCGGAGCTGGGTACCTCAGCTAGTATTTTATAAACCTGATAGATAGGATGTTAATGTTATTCAACTGCAGAGCAGGTGAATGCTTGTCGTTGAAATTTACAAATGCTAAAACAAAATAGCTGTTAATATGACGTTCTATGCTTTATCAAACAAACCGTTAAAGTTAATGATCTTATAGTGGCGTGGAAATATGACCATTAAACCAAATTGAGTTGCTGTTATGTACCGAACTCACTTAATTTTATTCCGAAAAGTGTTTTCCGGGTGTACGATCTGTACTAGGCCGGCAATAACCGAAATCCGGGGGCATCTTGATAGTATGACACCAACGAGAAGATTCGCTATAAACTGGATAATGCAACCTAAAATAAAGCGCTCCAGAATAACGGAAATCCGTAACTATAACAGCCAAGTTCTGGGCGTTGAAATGCGTTGGGTGCGCCACACGCCACTGCTGCCGAAATTGGTGACTGACACAAAACTCAAAGAATACTACTTACGTCATCATTGCTTTCTGTCGCAGGAGGAGTACTAAATCTTGCTAGACGAAGTTGCTATGGGTTCTCCAGCAGCGTCAGAAAATTTATAAACTAAGGGTATGAATCATGTAGGCCTTCGGGTAGCGAGCGCTTGGGAAAGCGGCGCACCCGGCTTTGTAAGGGTAAAAGAGTCAAACATAGTGTCGATGACAGCTTTGACATGATTAAATACTTTCTAAATAAAACATGACAACGAGGAGGCGGTAGGTCAGATGAAGCAGTTTGAGTATTACAATGCAGGCATGAACAGCATCAGTTCGCGGTTACAGTGCGGGTTGGTCAGTGATCGCACGCATGCGTGATGCCGCGTGGCTGAGTTACAGGCAAAGAGTATATTAGTAATATTATAGGTTATGACTGACAAACGAGGACAGGTGTACGTGTTGCTCAGTTATACATATATTTATTGACTTAATATCGATATCAATTAATTTAATTAGATGTGTAATCGTATTCGTAATCGCGAATGAGAAGAGTACAAACGGCTTTACGATTACCGCCACTATCGACTTCGGTCGTATTATTTCCTTACCTATTCCCATGAAAAGTGGGGCATTTACGTGATGCGCACCGGGTCTTCAGATGCAGCTGGCTTCTGAAGATCACACATAAGGGTCTGGGGGTCCTTACCGAATGCATTAGTTGCAAGTCTGGTTGTTCCATGCTTCCCGCCTCTAATGCTTTGTTGGCCACGCTTGGAGGAGTTGGAGATTCAGGAAATTAGCCTAAACTTTTAACGAACGATTACTGACGCTCCCAGAAGCACGTTTGAAGGGACTACGATGCAATCGGTAACCCATCGCTCTTTTATGTATAAGCCATCAGAAGTTGGGGTGTTAATTGAAGTATTACATTTCTGCTAGCTAGCCTAAAAGCCGAAATGAACGTTCTTGACTACATTGCGAGTTGTTTAGCAAGAAAACAATGACATTAAAATTAATTGTACGTAATAAAAAACCGGTGAAGAGTGAAAATGTGCTGTATAAGATTAATTGAGTACGTGTTTAACAGCTTCGATTGAGAAAGTTAGCCATTTGAAAATTCCTTTTCAAAGCACAATAATAGTGCACCCAAAGATATTAGTGTTAAAACAAATTAAAATTCGCGAATAAGATTCTGACTTTACTTATAGTTTGTAGTTTGAATGCCAGAAGTTGAAAGTAAATGCAATTAAATAATAAAACTTAATTCAAAATTTTCTGTGATTAATTTTGGTTTGAAATTAGATCAGGAAAGCCGAGATGCATTATTATAGTGGACATCGTACAAAATACTATAGAGTCGACGGAAGAGCTCTTATTTTTAAGGTAAGACTTTAAAAAAATGTTCTGACGTAATTTCCCGGACATTAAACATTTTGAAAGATTATTTTTTCGAACTTATGCAGCAAATATATATTTTAAAACCATCTATGTATTTATTGCTGGCATGCTGGCGTCTTATAAGAGTGTGCGTAAATAAATATTAGCAAGTGTATTCTGTGCCATATCCGGAAGATTTAATCAGATTAAAAATAGGGACGAAATATAATTTCTGGAAATTGTTTCAGTATTTTACTTGGCAACGTTGTTGTGTGGCAATTTAAATACTAAAATAAATATAGAGCAATTTCACTACCGTCATCAAATCTGTACATCTCAAAAAATAAGTTGACGGATTTGATGGAGACCTAAAGATGTCTCAATTTAGTTATAAAATAAATGTTTCCGCATAAACTACGTTTCGGAACAAATTCTAACAAACAATTGCAAAGCTAAAATATTTTTCACAAAAACCTCTTAGACATGAATTGTGATTGAAATAATATTATTTAATATCTTTCCATTGGACAATCTAATCATTAATGTATTCTTTTTTATCTGACTCTATTTATGCCAAGGCCTCTTTACAGCTGATGATGAAAGTAAAATTTTATAATAATAGACATGTTTATATGATCTGAGATGTGTATTGCATATTTGTATGTTACTTCTTGCAACCATCTGACGTATCTGAGTGTATGTAATGTACCTAAAATAAAAATGAATAAAAATGAAATGAAAGGTAAGGGGAATACCGAAATAGAGGATTTAGTAATTCGAACTTGCGGGGTTAGGGCTGGAAATTCCACTGGTGTTATCTTCGATTGCTGCCATAATGAGGGCCAAGGCGCATAATTGTTTTTAAACGACATATACATGGACCAGCTTATGCCAGCGGCTTCGCTAGCTTCCTTTCACCAATTTGAAAATATGGTGGTATAATTTAAGTATCAAAAAAAAGAAAATAAGAGTGTGTACTTTCCCAGTTTCAACGTAATATTGCCACTTATTTTAAGAAGTATTGTAGTAAACATTTTTTGAAAACATAAAATTTTGCGCCAAAAATCGGCCATGTTTTTTTTCGAAATGTTTATGTACCCAGTGTCACTCTCACAATTAATACGAATCTAACGACACCTCTCACGCTAAAATCCATCAAGCCGTTTAGGCTGCAGGGCGTGCCAAAGAAATATACTTTATTTTAGTTAATTTATTTTATATTTATTTGATGCATAATTTAATGACAGTGCAAATGGTGTAGACGCATAGTTAGCTAGACAGTCTTGGCATTGTTTTTATGGAAAATGTCTGAACATTAGAGCGGCGTAGGACATTTTAGTAATAAATACCTGCATACAACTTTATATTTTTTAACAATAAAAAGTACAGATACGTAATTTTTTTAATCAGTCAATAATATTTATACATCAAACATGTACTCTCAGCACTCATGCCATGGACCCCCAGCAGTGATGCCACAGACCCCCAATGGATCCCAGGTTAAGAAACCCTCCTGTAGAGGATGGACACAGAGTTACACGGCAATTATAGTAGAATATTATTAAATATACTTTCACATATTGAGCTTTAGAGAAAATAAAGGCTGACGTAATCGTATGAACACTCAGTGGTATGAACATGATGTTTTCGTGCACGTACATAATCACCGTTCAAATTATATTTATGCCTTGTCTAACTCAGTTTAGTATTTTAAAGACGTCCTCCAGCGCATTTGTGAACAGTTTGGGAGATATGACATTCCCCTGTCGTACAACCTCTGTACAATTGTATTGGTTTCGTCGTCTTTCTTGAATTTTGACAGTCATCGACGCGGCCGCATTCGGAAGTCTCATCACCTCAAAGTATGCCAGTCGATTTCGCATCGCTGTAGGGATTCCGGAACAGGCCAGACTTCAATAGAGTCGAAGGTTTTCTCGTAGTCCACAAACCTCATATACAGGAGGTGATTATACTCTTCGGTCTTCTGTATTATCTGTCGAACAGTATTGATTAGGTCCAGTGCTTTAACCTTTTCAAAACCCGGCCTGTTCGGGCGACTGGAATTCACTTTTAAAAATCTGATTATGATGCTGCAATATATGTAGATGTCGCTATTTAACCCCAAATAATAACATTATATAAACAAAACATAAACATTTTTGTAATCTAAAAATGAAGCTCTATATAAAAAATACAAAACTCATCAAAATCGGTGTCTCTTAAGTTATAATATATATAAGGGCAGGCCACTGGGGCAGACAGAAGAGGGTGTTAAAGCCCGCCCGGATTGTTAACACCGCATTGGTTGAAAATATGGATGAAACGGCAATGAAAAATTGCCCGTGTTTTCCACCCAGTTCAGTATAGCCGTGGTAAAATGGGAAAATCCTGGAATGGCACCTAATTCCATTGGGAATGTGGTGCATTGGGCTAATATCATGACGGTAGTTGTGTGGCATTAACCATCCATGTAAGGTTCCATAAACAAATCTAGCCTCGTAACGTAATTGGAGTCAAGAAATTGACCCATAACAAACCTACATGAGAACCTCTTTGGAAAAAACATATTTAGTTGTTTCTGTAGGCAGCCACGTGTGACAAGCGATCCGTTCCATGCAGGCCACCTTCATTACGACTACCCGTTGTCTGTTTACCTATCGTAAATTATTATTTATTTAATTTAAATACCAATTAATGTTTGAACTGTCTGTTATTATTTGGTAAGTAATTAATCTAAATAAATTACAAGTGAGTAATTGAACACAATTGTATTATGCATTTTATTTTAAACTTGAAAAATAAAATTTAAATCAAAGTATCAACAATACACGCCTCAACACCGTATAAGGATATTTTTTTATAGTTTCGATTTACCTGATTACCCTAGTTTTTGGTATTTTTTCGTGTCAAGTTAAAGTTTTAATACTAGTTAGCAGTTAATTTATTAATTTATGCCACTGTATGCATCATACAGCGGCACCATGTTAAGACGAGAGGAACTGTTAAAGGCAGTAGGCATGCTCCAAGCTGGGGCTGCTCAACGGAGTTTTGCTGATAAGATTGGAACAAATGAAAACGTGATATCGAAGTTACGGTCATACTAAGTGGCAGAAAAACACCCAGACGGGAAGCGCATAATCACCCAATGACAAGGCCGATTTTTGCATGTTCAGTTGCATGTGAGTGACCAAACGCTCGCAGACTGCTTCGTGCTATGGGCTAGTGAACATTTGGGAAGATAACCAGTGTTGTTGTTTACCGATTGGTCCCGATTCGGTTTCCATCCCGATTCACGTAGAGTACGTGTATGGAGCGGTCTTTGTCGTGAGAGCCGTCTGCAAGACCGTCAGGAAGTTCATCCATGCCATGGCGGAACAATTTATGGTTTGTGGGGGAATTCGTGTTGGCGAACGAATAAACCTCTTTTGGATCAGAAACACCATGACCGCTGAAAAACACCGTAACCAGGTGCAAGTACCAATAGTCTACCCCCATCTACTACAAATGGGCCAAGAATTCACGCCCATGCAAGAATGAAGAATGCTCAATACACCGTCCGCACACAGCGCGAGTGGTTGCTGGCTGGCTGCAGAAGCACGACTTGACAGTTCTTGGGTCTTGAGATAATTCTTAAGTCTTTCGCCTGTCAATTTTGATATAAAATGTATGGAAGTTTAAGAATCGTCTCAAAACCCAAGACGTGTTTTTGACTTTCATAGCATTAGACTAGCTCGCGCAATCACCAGACCTTAACCCCATAGAGCAGGCGTGGGACACGAAGATTTTTTCCGCAAATATTGCTACCGAAGAGCAACCATTTTTGCATCTTAGCAGACCCTGGTCACTTTGATAACTTGATTCAAAACATGAAAAACCGTTGCAGGACCGTATATCCCTAGAGTGTGGCGATGTGCGTCTTTGTCTATGGTCGTCATTGACATCGATTGTCACGACAACAATTCATCGAAATGTCAACTTCACGGTGAACACACAGCTGGGCCTCTATACAATACTAATCTATGAGCTATGCTCTAGGTGGAAGAAGGATCATTACCCAACTTAGAATATTTCGACGCGTTATCCTTTTTATAAGTCGATGCTTTAGTCGCATTCCGTCCATTGTATGCTGCGCGAGATATTTGGAGTTCGGCGACGATGGCCATTTAGGTTGAGCAATCAACCATTGCAGACAGGTTGACGTGTCTATTACACTGGCAGCGATGCGTAAAATCATTGTCGAGGTAACTTTTAGCGGGCGATAGCGGTATGCGGATGTGTGCTCAAATTTCGTGATAATCTCATACTTTCGTGCGTTTGGTTTAAAAATCATCAATTTTTTTGCTAACCGGCACGTGAACATGATCATGCATTTTTTTGGATGTTGTGGATGCTATTTGTATGAGCCACAGAGGACTCTAAGAAATGCGGTTGTAGCGTAAGAAAGGCGGGATGAAACAGAACTACTTCTAGTCTCCAACACAATCAATAATACAACAAACCAAACGAAATCGTTGGAAAACACTCACAGGTTGATGGCATCAGTTCTCAGCACTTTTCTGTTCTGTTTCTGATGAATATGGGCGAACACACCAGTGTGGTGGTTCGCGCACTGCAATCCAATGTCTTTAGCACAGGTTCACCAGATCGTTCCAATAGTTCGTTATTAAGAGGTCATATAACACTCCTAGGAGGCAAAAATCGTCCAAAATAGTAATGTTCGAAGAATACGTTCACTCGGAAGACATGTGGCGCGTCTCGCGGTTCAAACGGAACTGGAAGCACTCTGGCAGCGAGCTGTATTAGCGCGCTGCTTAACGTTTTTGGTAACTGTCACATGCATACGGTAGGTCAAAAATAATCGAAGTCCATGCATGCCAAAGCGTTTCCGGTCAATTGGAATGCCTTCTTTCAAAATGTGAGAAAGATTTTGAAGTGGCCCAAACACTATTCCTAGACCATTTATAGTTGTGCGAAATTTGTTAGATTTATTAAGCCTACATGAAAAATGTATCTACTCATTAACCCTGTAACTGACGAAAAAATTCACGGGAGCAATGCTATACCAAATACGTTTTTCCAACTTTAATAAAAAACCGTATTATCCAAATCCTTAATAGGCGCAAATGGCGCATATGGCAAAAAGTGATTTGAGCTCGTTTTCTTTCAAGACTGTATGCCATTCACTCCACAATTCTACATTGATCTCAAAGGAGAATGCCCATAACAAAAGCGGGGACGAACTTGTGAGTTGGTTCTAATGAAGTAGGTGTAGGAATTTAAAATTTATAAAATACATTTCCTTGCAAGAATCTCATTTTCGAACCGAAAAGATTATCAATGACAAATAAATGGTTAGATTTTGACTTGCAATTTTGTCAAGTGCACACCACATCACCGACAGATGGATGATTATAACACATGATGTTTCTCTTTTGCGCAGCAGAGTTTATAGTAGAGATGGAAATTTAATGTTTGCGTTTCCTCCAGGCGGCGACATCTATAATGTTACATGATATTTTAATTTTTTTTTTTATGTATGTTCTTAGATTTACACCGTCGCTGTACATATTGTTTTGAAAACTTACGGTTTTCCGGTGTGCAATGCCGTGCTTGGCCGACATGTTTCGCCTCCAACGACGGAAGCATCGTCAGGGCCAGGGCGGGGACGCATCATAAAGTCCAAAAAGCACAAGGTCCAAAACCCATACCGGCCAAAATACTAAAAAATATATTTTTAATTGGGTTAGGTTAGGTTAGAATATATGTATTTTATAATACGTATGAAAAATACATACCTTTGGACATTCTGGGTTTTGGAGCTTATGCTTTTTGGACTTTATGGAGGCGACCCGTCAGGGCCACGTCGTTGCCCCGGAATTACGTCTGACAGCCGGCTCGTCAAACGGTAACTGGCGGGCGTCGGCAGCGAAGATTGTAGGTGTGGGTAGCTACTACATCCAAGTCGATGGAGTTGCTATGGGGTCTCCAGTCGCTTCAGTGGTGGCAAATAACTACATGGAGGACTTCGAGGAACGGACGCTCAGTAGCGGGCTTCGCTATGTAGACGACACCTTTGCCATCATGAAGAATGGACGGACCCATCTGGGTTGTATACGATGTGTGCGCGCAATTCGAAATTCAAATAAGTTTTATTCGCTATGTCATTTTAATTTCAAATTCAGTAATACGTTTTAGATATTGTTTTGTTTTTGTGAAATTTTAGTAGCTTTTGGCGCCAAATTTGTACAATTTTCGAATTTGAGTTCCTACGTGGAAATACCACTGCGCAAACAACACGAAACGGGCCTAACACTGCTTGCATAAACACCGTCCATTATGGGTTGAATCGTTTTAGATCTGAAAATTTTAAGTTGAAGAACGAGCGTCGCGGTCGGCCGGTAACATTGTCAACAAATTGAAGGCGATAATGGAATGGGATCCAACAATGATTTCAAAGGTAAGGATACGCCTTTCTAAAGAATTGAAACAAATCTTCTCCATACAAGCAAAAAGTAGCGCCATCTATCCTAACACAGAAGAACTACGTGAGCGCCGTTTCAACGCCGTGTTGACAACTCGCCGCCATGTTGTATTAGGTCTACCGATGTAACCTCGGATGTAACCTTGTACCTGCGTACTTAAATGTTTTTTTTAGTTTAAACTTTTAAGTTCATTTAGTACAGCCAAAAACCAACAATTTTAAGATTTTCAAATAACATAAAATAATTTATAAATGAAAAATGTTTTTGTAATTTCAAGGTATTCAAGTAAAATACAATTTAAATTTCCTCTTGCACCTGTCTGATTTTTGATCTACCTGCCTGTAATGGCAAAATTTGTTTTCGTTGTATCTTGGGAAACTCTGGTCGTAGACCCATCATGCGACCACTGAACGCAAACGTCCCGACCTGATCTACCTGCCTGTCATGTCAAAATTTGTTTTCGTTATATCTTTTTTTAGATCACACTAAAAAAATGTTTTTATTACCTACTCATATACAATCCAAAATAAACCAGCAATAAAAAAAGACGCCCGTACAATGTTAGTTCAGCTACATGTGCGACGGGCGGCAGCGCGTCACTCATGGCGTCACTTGCCCGCTTATGAACTTCGGTAGGTAATAAAATTAGCCCTTGAAAATGCGATTATTCAATTGTTAAACAAGAAAAAATATAATGTGAGTTTACTTACCGATGATACGATATTCCATGCGGTCCGCAGACGACTGAGTCGCGTTGGCCCTAAAATGAATATTTTAGGGCCAGCGAACTGGTGCCATTAGTCGCGCGCATTGACCGGGTCCTTACGAAGTTATATATAAGTCAATGGATCCAACTCAATCTACGGCTGAGCTTGTTGCGGGCTTTGGAGTTAGTGTCAAAACAGTATTGAAGCACTTGCGTCAAATCGCAAAGATAAAAAAGCTAGATAAGTGGGTGCCACACGATCTCGAAAGAAAGAAAGTTTTTTTTTTAAAAACAACAAAAAATAAACATAAAACTAATAACAGTAGTACAGTGGCACATTAAATTATTTAAACAATTTCATGTGTAGCAAAAAAATTGGATGAAATATTTTATATTTTGTAAGTCTGTCTCATTAATTAACAAATTTTCATTTGCAATAAATTAAAATTCATCAACAATGCTATAAAACAAAAAATACAAATGTTAGGGTTAGGAGGCTCAGCCAGTAACACTTCACAGGCGGAGCTGGTTTTCAGCCATCACCCACCGGCCAAGTGCGAGTTGGACTCACGCACGAAGGGTTCCGTACCATCGTACATGAATTAAAACAAAAAAATCACGTCTTTTGTATGGGCCCCATAATTTTTGGCGGCAAAATAAATACACAACCTGTGAAAATTTCAGCTGCCTACCTATTACGGTTCATGAGGTACAGCCCTGTGACAGACGGACGGACGGACGGACGGACAGCGTAGGCTTAGTGATAGCGTTCCGTTTTCACCCTTTGGGTACGGAACCCTAAAAAGGAGAAATCATTATTTTTGTGTCACCGATAGTGTAGTGACGAGGCAGCTATTGCGAGACACCCTCGAACATTGTATACGAAGGTAATTCATAAGTATATGTAATTATGTGTGTGCAAGCGAAAGATGATGTGTATTATACTGTTATATTCGGGTAGGTATAGTTGAACAAAGAGTTTAGGATGCACATCCGGTTGAATTAAAAGATGAACAGTCGAAATACTTTGACTTTTGGAAACATTATTATAGTTATGAGTATAGATTCAAACATAGTTGAGGATGTCTACTAGCTACTGAGTAAACAAAACCCTAACAAAATTTAATCAGAGGTTGTATTTAAACACCATTCATTTTTACGTTTAACCGGGAGTGTATCCTTTAACCTTTGGTTGACTGTACATGATTAAAGGGTATGTGTATTCTAAAAATCTTAAACATCGACACAGTTATAGTTATTCTTAAAAGATTTCCCAAAAAATGTATTTATAATACAAATGTATCAAGTGTTATCATACAAATATTGTATGGTAACGTTTAATACATCTTAAAACATGCAATGGGTGAGATCCAGAGGATTATACTCGTAGAATAGATATATAGCAGGCAGCAGTGATGATGAGACGGTTTGAAGAATTCTTTCGTCGACAAAGAAACAAAATCAGCTTTCACAATGATCTCAGAAATTTAAATCATCTGGCAAATCATTATGAAAACCAGTTCCGTATTTCTTTTCAGTTTCAGCCTTCTTCAGCCAGCTTCAGTCTTCTTTTCGTCGCGCTCCGCGGGGCTCTCTTACCGGCCGTTCTTAAGATATCTAGTGTACGCTTTAAAAACAATGAAGACGACATGGATAAATAATGATTTATTGCATGTATAAAATCTTCATAAACGATTCAGGACATGTGACATGTTACTTCATGATAACTGAACTGAAATTAACACAGTCGACAACGTGAAATGGGGAAGGAAACTGCTTATTTATCACGACAGGTGGCGTCTAGGCGAGCTAACCTAGAAGATCTGTCAAAGCTGTCAGATATCCTAAATAAAAATTATAGATTTGAAAATTTAATTTACTCTACCTATGTCATTGAAATGACTCAATTTCCTTGTAAGTTTTCCGAAAATTAGTTTTTCCAATTATGCTAATCAAATTAAGAAAGTCATACCCATGGAGGAGAAGAAATGTCATACATGAGCTCTTATTTTCCTCCGAACCTTATTCCAACTGCAATATATTTCATCTAACACTCCTAAATATTTATTGACGGGAATGACATATAATTTTGACGTTTCTAAGGTGAGGTCGCTCATGCGACACTGTTTCAGTAGATTTTGTTTTGTTTTAGCAACGGATATTCCTGAAACACATTCGTGTAGAAGACTCCGGATATGTTGGGACTAACTTGAGCCACAGCGTAGATGAATGGTGCCTCCCCGCGCTTCCCCGCGCCGCCGACACATGTCCGCGCGCCGCTCACACCATCCGTTCCGGCCGAATGAGGACACATCTTCCTACTCGAGCGCGGTCAGTGGATGCAGCCAGCTCCAAGGACGGCGACGCGGCGGATGACGCTCCTTCGCAACGTTCAATGAGTGAGTCACAAAAAAGTGAAATAAAATAGCCCGCGGCGACGCAGCGGAGGCGGCGCGGGCGGCTCTCGTCAGGTGCGCGGCTGTGTGCGTGCGGCGTGACGTCACGTCCGGTGCGTTCTGTCTGAATGAGCCGTGCGTTGCGTTCGCGAGTGATCTGTGTGGCATGCGGCGGCGATGTAGGCCACACGTGCAGCCTGCCGCGCCGCGCGCCCTCCCGCCGCCCCGCCGCGCCGCCCGCACCTAGTGCGTGACGCGAGGAATGCGCATGCGCCACTCCACACCACCAACGCTACATTGTCGCTGTCACTGTCGCCCTCGCGATACGCACATACTCGTAACATGACATTATAATTATAATATCAAGGCTTCTGTTTTTTTAAGTGTGTGCATGGCATTCGTAACATCACAATGCAACACATTATTCTCGATCGTTGCTATATATTATATACATAGCTACATATTTATTTATTGTACATGTAATTTGGCAATTAATAGATCTGGCCAGCACGTTGGTCAGACGATACACGTCAGGTGACAACTGGCGAAGAAAAACAGGAGACCGCACAACTTGGCGAAGTCTGAGGAAGGCCTACGTCCAGCAGTGGACTACAAAAGGCTGAAGAAGAAGATGATGATCTGTTTGCCCTAGTAGTGACAAAATTTCCTAGTAGGGTATGAGATAAATACAAGTGCAGGTGGGTAGATTTCATGAAGATTTATATTAGGGCCATGCCCGCAAGAGAGGCACGATACCGCTGAGACCTCCGCCGCCTCGAAAGATCAGAGGGTGCGGATGGTGCAGGGGTGGGGGAGGTTGGGCTAGCGGACGGCGCATGCGCTCGGCGGCGGGGGCGAGCTCGAGGGAGGTGCGCCGCCAGTCGGTATATCCCCTTCGCAAGCCTATATTCAACTAAACACAGGCTGACAAATGATTCAATAAGATTGACAGATGATTCAATTAGGCTGAAAGATGATACCAGCCGATTGTGTTCAGTTCAAAGTAACTGCAACTAATTTAGATAATCAAAAGTTGATTTTTAGATTGATGGCCTAAAAATAAACTCAATTTAAGTTTGTGGTGCTCTGAATTCTCAAATTAGATAAATATGGACAAAAATGCGGAAACAAAGTTTGAAAAAAGATTAAGAACGTCAATTATGTACCGTTATATTATTTCAAATATACTAGACCATCAATATATCTTTAATCTTATTTAAAAAGCCGACTGCTCTGGAGTGCGGTGTGAAAACATATTTTCAATATATATTTTTTAATATATGTCAATTATAATAATCATTCTAATTATTATTTCAAGTAAACACCGTGCTCAAAACTTTCTCTTTGATTATAATTTTGCAGTATCACTTCGCATTCAGTGCGAGGCAACAGAGACATAACATAACAGTTTTCCTTGTAATCTAGGACAAGACTTATTCTAGGAAACAGCTGCAACATTCAGGGTATAGGGAAAACCCTATGAGAAGGTTCAGAGCGTGTTTTACCTCAGTACAACGTTCCAGACGGAAAGATACGCTTTGGTGAGCCCATAAGGCAGTGATAATGGAAAAGTGTTTATCCTTTCCTCGTCAATGCCTTGAGGTCAACATTTTCAGTAATTATTCTATTTCAACGTTTTGTTAAATTTGTGATACTTATACAATTTCGAGTCGGACTCGCTCACAAAGGGTTCCGTACCATGCCAAAAACTAACTTTTTTTTATGCGACCTGACATGGATGGCTAATACCACACAATTACCGTTATGATATAAGCCCAATACACCACATTCCCGAAGGAATTTTGTGCCATGCCAGGACCTTCCCTTTATGAGCACGGCTACATTGAACTGGATGGAAAACACGGATTTTTCATTGCCGCATCGACCACCTTTTCATCCAATGCGATGGTACCAACCCGGGTGGGCTTAATCCCTACCACCTAGTAGGGGAAGGGGACCTACAGTTTTACATGGATTCCGAACCATGGAGCAGCTCGCATTCGTGACGAAATGCACTTATCGAACTCGGAAAGAGAAAGACAGAGGTGCATGTCGGTATTGAACCCAGGCCTCTGGTACGCTAGGCCAGTCCCCGCGCCGCTAGGCTACGAGCCGCTCAAAACGCTTCTTTTAATAAAATAAATATTTTTGTCTGTTGTTATAGCGGCAATAGAAATAATTATTATGCTTTTTTATTACTACGGTTCATGAAATACAGCTCGCTGATGGACGGACGGACGGCAGCGGAGGCTTAGTAATAGGGTCCCGTAGGCACCCTTTGGGTACGGAACCCTAAAAAGTACGTGAAATTACACATATAAGTAGTGCACCGCGGGTTACAACATATAGATGAGCTTATTCGCGGCCAGCGGAATGTGTCAGCTTGCGCGCGGGTGAAGAGCCCCTTCGTAATTGGCCTCGCGAGCAGGTTGCGCGCCACGTGCAAGCGAGCGAGCGAGAGAGCACGAGCGATGATGACATTACATGCAAATGTGGCGGCTGCAGCGCGACACGTGCCCGCCGCGCGGGCGCGCGGCGCGGCTGCGGCGCCGCGGGCCGGGCCCGGTCCACGCGGAACCACTTCTGTCCAAACTTGAATATTGGAATACGCTAGTCCCATTAGGAACCCTCACTTTAATGTACATATCAAACGCATCGAAAATGTCCAAAATAAATATATTTGTCATTTATCCTTTTCGGCCCATCGTGCTCGCTCATTGCCACATTACTCCGACCGTCTCAACTTCTTTTAAATTGAAAACCATGGAACAGCGAAGAATGTTTTCAGACGCACTTTTAATATTCAAAATTACAAACAACCTCATCAATTGTCCTTTGCTTTTAGCCAAAATATGCTTTAATGTACACATATTACGGGAAAACAATAACTTGTAACATTTTGATTGCTGTAGGTATGTTGCTGTAAATGGTTGCTCCCTAGATATGAGCTTTAGCTTGAGCTAAACTGCATTCTATGCATTTCGCATTCGGAGTCGAATCGAAAATGTAGTTTAATTATATCGCGTTTTAACCCTTGGCTTCCGTTTTGGCGCCAAACTACGCCTTATTGCAAAGAGAGAAGTAAGGTAGTTATTGACGGAGATTTTGGCGGGAAAATACCTCATACAACAAATACCTGCTGGGTCCAAAAGGTACTCCACCTTAGCACGCCAGTTCTGAGTGGGCAGTCTGAGTTCTCACCGAAATTGACGTTTACGGCAAACCGATCGACTGGCGTTTTCTCCAAACTCCATACAAGTTTTTACTAGATATTCTGTGGTTTTACTTCTTCAAGCTGTCAAAGTCAAACGCGGACTTCCGATTTGTATGAAAACGCGGAGTGGACGTAAACGGCAACGTCGACGTATTTACGGCAACGTTGAGTAAGCTGTCAAATCAAGCTCGGACTCGCAAATGTTAGTTCGCTTAACGCCCGCTGCGCGCGCTCATCAATTTCTCCATACATTTGAAAACGCCAGTCGATCGGTTTGCCGTAACGCCAATTTAGGTGACAACTTAGACTACCGGCTCTGAATATGACTTTTTATAGAAGTTTGCAAACACAGAACACGCGTAAATACCTGTCCCAGCGCATCTTTCAAATTAGTTATGCGTTAAAAATAGTTTTTCCTCCAGCAATGCGTGATTAATAAATAAAATGCATACTGTTTGAAAAGCGTGACGTGAAACTGAGCCACGCTTTGGGCCCGACTTCTTCCGGCTAACCTGGATACTCCAGCCATCACCTGAAACAAAAAGGCAGAAAAATCACGCACCTATTCTGTGCAGTTTGCTCGCAAGTAACATTACGGAACAAATAATGTTTTTCTTCAGTCATAGATAGGGGCATCCCAATGCAAATAGATGGCTTGACCGCTGGCTAATGCAATTTTTATTGCGTTGTTTGTTTGCATGGTTTTTCCAAAAGCAGCCGATGGAAATGTATTTTTGAGTAATCTGGTAAATAATTGTTAATAGAAAACGAATCATATTAATATATCTTAAAGAAAGAAAATAATAAAATACGTAAAAGTTTAATGAAAACATGCATAGATACAGCTAAAATTACGTAAACTAAGTACTAAATTTTGTAGCTGTCATTGAAGTAACTAAAATAAAACGCTCTGTGAAAAAAATATTGTATTATGCGTTAGCAAGGATAACGTGTATATTTTGTTTCCTTTCTCAATGTGAGAAATAAATCCATGTGTTTTGCGTATTACCGTAGCGAGGTATCATTGTAAAGATACAAAACAAACTAAACGAAAATCTCAAATGTCACTAAAATTATTGATACATCCGTTATTAATATAGCTGTAACCTTTGGTTACCTAATGGCCGTTACTTTCGGATTTTTTCTTTCATAAAGGAAGACAAGGCAAATATTTTGACATCTTCACTATATATTTTCCGCTGCCTTGATGAGTCCGCGTTTTGGTTAAAATACAATTAATGAAAACAATAGTATATGACGAATTATGCACACAATATAATTTATGGGCGTTGTTTCTTCGGAACCCTCAATAAATAACAGTCCGACTTGATATTTGCCACTACACTATTTAAGGTGGCCTAACCCGGAGGGACTAACTCAATCGCGGGCACGCCGCACGGTACAAAACCGTGCTGTTGCGCTCTGGGACCTTCTCTGTTTCAAAGAAAAAGACAGGCTCCGTGATGAGGAAGGCAACATGTCCACAAAAAAGACAATGTGCATAGTGTATGATTTGGTAAGATTTACGAAATTTTTAATTACAAAACGACTTATAGCTAAAAGTAAACCACGACCGCTGTAGTCAAAAATCGAACAAAAACCAAATATATTATATACCTTGATTAAATAAGCTATGTCTGATGTCTAATCTTTTGAACATGTTCTTACTTTATCATTGTGTAATCTACCTCCAAAGTTATTGTATAAAACGCGCGAAAAATCCGAACTTTCGGACCTTATAACTTAGAAACCAAACACAATTTTAGAATGCCAACGGTCATCAGACATCCAGTTCGATCAAATAAAGCTATTTTGAGCAAAATTTAAGATCTCTGACAAGTAATATGTGCGTGATCTTCTTTCCCCGTTTGTATGGGGAGTTGAGCGGGATGGGCCACCTTAAAATGAGAGTTCACCTAAGCACCTATTATTTTAAAATGTTAAGGCAATGGGCCGAAAATGAAATTAATTTACCTACAAAGACGTCTGGCAGCCAGCCTAAGGAGAAACCTGTTGTTTTACATCAAAACAGGTCCGATTTAGTTGTTTTTTTTTTTAATATTTTTTTAAATCCTTGTAGTTAGTATACGATGTTTTTATAAATTCGTGTTTCTCGTAAATTACTGTGTTAAAATTAATTTGATTTTGCATACTTTTTCTTTCATATTCCAGTAAATAAAGAACTTTTCTAAAAATTTAAAACATAGACGACTGGGTACGTATTGGTTAGATGATGTTTTGGCATAATTTAAGCCAAATATTTTCAGAAATGCAGAGGAATGGAAAACACGGAGTTTTTTATTGTCGCTTTGACCACCTTCCTCTTTCTTATCCTCATCACCCCCAAAGGTTGACTGGAAGAAATCACTTTTAGTGATAAGTCCGCCTTTGTGCAGTTTCGCTCTGTTAGATTTAATTGTTCTGTAAATAGTTTTTAATGTAATTTGCACAATAAAGAATTTCTTTCTTTCTTTCTTTCTTTCTTCCATCGAATGCAATAACTGGATAGTTGTAACATTTTTTTAAATATAATTAAATGTTCTTTTACTTACATCCTTACGAAACCGAACGCGACACTTCTCACGCCCTTAAAGTTTCGATGCACAAAAACAAAAGTACATTCGTGCTAGACAAAACGCTATGAATCACCGTGCATAGGTAGCATCAACATAACCATCATTATCAAGCCGACAGAGGCGCAGGGCGTGCGGGGTGGGGGTGGGGTGGGGTGGCAGCGCAGATGCACTCCCCCCCCACCCGCCGCTCAGCCTTGACCGCCCCCCGCGCTCCGCTCGGCGCCGCTTGCGCAACTCTCCGCCGCATTCCATTCATAGTGGCGCGCGCCGCAGCCGCCGCCGCGCCCCGCGCGCGCCGCGCCGTGCACCGCGCGGGTCGACGACCCGTCGGCTGCTCCACAAACTCTATTCACACTGCCGCCGCCGCGCCGTGGTGCTTTCCTTTCTTCTTTCTTCTGCGAAGGTGGCGCCTCCGCCGCTGCACGGAAACACTGCGCGTCCACTCGGCGGCTCTGCGAGGGTGCCTAACCTAACTTAACATATAAATTAAGACTTCAAAATAATCATATTTACCTCAAAGCTTCCATTGAAGCACCGTCACTTGTGAACACCATCTAACATAAAAAAAAATCTTGCAAAAAGTTTTTTCTCAAAAAGTATTAAGTTTTGAGCATAAGTAATTAGTTGGTGCACAACTACATAAGTGTACCTATATTAGTAATTATATTTTTTCAAACTACGGTTATAAGGAGTACAATTCGGTACAAAATGCGTGTGTCCTACAAATAACTAATAAATAAGTTAGGTCACAGTACTTTAGTGTAAAACAATATTCACCACAGAAAAACGTTTGGAAACATTCGTGTGTGCTCGCCACAAATGACAGGGAAAGGGAATAAATACACACTCTCACATACATCGATGTACAAGCAAATGGAAGCCACTGGGGTGCACGGCGCAAACCTTTCCGTAGATGGCGCCACATAGAACTGTGAGACTAACACGTAGAGGTTATGTTTACCCTATGTCCCTGGATGTTTTCGAGTTTTAAGGTGGGCCATCCCGCTCAACTCCCCATACAAACGGGGAAAGAAGATCCCGTCCATATTTCTTGTCAGAGATCCCAAATTTTGCTCAAAATAGCTGTTTTTGATCGAACTAGATGTCGGATGACCGCTGGCATTGTAAAATTATGTTTTGTTTCTAAGTTATAAGATCCGAAAGTTCGGATTTTTCGCGCGTTTTATGCAATAACTTTGGAGGTAGATTACGCAATGATAAAGTAAGAACATGTTAAAAATATTAGTCATCAGACATAGCTTATTTAATCAAGATTTATAATCTATTTGGTTTTTGTTAGATTTTTGACCCTTGGTTTACTTTTAGCTATAAGCCATTTTGTAATTTCAAATTTTCGTAAATCTTACCAAATCATACACTATGCACATTGTCTTTTTTGTGGACATGTTGCATCTTCCTATCACGGAGCCTGTCTTTTTCTTTGAAACAGAGAAGGTCCCATAGCACAACAGCACAGTTGTGTACCGTGCTCGCGAATGAGTTAGTCCCGCTGGGTTGGGTTAGGTTAGGTTAAGTATTTTAGTATTTATTAGTAATTCTAGTAGTTGGCTGGAGCGTCTCCCGACGGCCTTATTGGAATTGTAAAAACTACCCGTAGAATCAGAGAAACTGTACAATATTCCTCACGACAACAGTTTTCTTCCTACACGGTGGCGATTCCTCGGGCGACTCGTATTCATATGAAATAAATTAATTGGTTCAGGTTGTAAAACCACTATCTCTTGCTTGTAAAGGGGGTCCTTTACCCCCAAGCGAGCCTACAAAACTACGGTAAATAGTAACCTATATTTGGAATAGTCGCTTGAATTTGTATAAGAATTAAAAAAGTTATCAGTTATCTCAGGTAATCTTAGGTGGCATTCCGAGGAATCTGCATATCTTGAGTATAATCTGGTAATCCCAAGGAAATCATTGGCAATCCTATAAAATTCTTGGTAATTTCGGGGAATCTTAGGGATTTCGCGGAATTATAAAATCTTCAGCAGTGCCGAGTAGTCCCGAAAGTTCCGCTCAAATTGGAAGGATAAGTTTCATTTTAACTCCGCATTATATATTTTTTGCCTTTTCGAGATCCCCGCTCAAATTAATAAAATTTTAATATTTTTTTTATTTTCTAGCAATCTTGTAGTCCGTAGTAATCTTACGAAACCCCAGAATCTTTGTTACTCCTAGGATTTTTTGGTAATCCCTTAGGAAGCATGGAAATCAGAAGGAATCTTCGGTAATCCTTGAGAATCTAGAAATACAAGGTAATCCTGGTAATATTGACACTGGTAATCTCAGTGTACACTTTTTGCTCGAGCGAATGACCCCTCGAATGTATTAGTATGCCTTTTTAACAGATTTTCTCCGATACATTGTATTGTTTTTGCATCGGAAATCTCAGACTGTCAAACTTATAAGTACATATCCACACGAGTAGAATTTATAGCCTCTTCCTTTTTGTGGAGTTTAATAAGAAATGTTACGTCCTTTCGCATTGTTGCTGAATTGTTGGTTCTGGTATAGCTATCGGCAAATAACTAAAATCCTCTAATTCCTGGTTCAGAAGTTGTGGCGGAATAAATCTAATATCGTATTACTTTATCGTCTTGCAGGCAGGTTGTTGAAGGCATGACATGACATGCCTTCAACAAGAAAGATATCGTTAACTGTAGGACTGTGTGCATGGAATTCCGTCGATTGCCGCTTTCCCTGCCCTCTACACCTCTGCCGCCGCAGCCGGCGCGCCGCGTCGCCGCGCGCCACCGCTCATGACGACCGACGACGCGCGTCGAGCGAGACGCCATGTTTACGTAACCCGAGTGCGTTACGCGAACAGAAATCCGCCGAGTTCGTTTATTTACCTTCCTCGATGGAGTCTTTCTCGCCGTCTGCGATCGAGGCAATGACCCGACTAGCGTCTGCAAATGGACGACAATTTTATTATTGCGCGCCGAGTTTACTTTCGGAGCCGCCGTTCGGTCGATACTTTGTCCGCGGAGCGATCTCGCCGCAGCGCGCTAAAACGATTTCGCACAGTAACGGTGACGACAGTGCAGCGGTGCCCGGGTCACGGGCGCACCCGCGCGGGGCCCCGCTCGCCGCCGGCGGCACCGCGCCACCGCGCCATCGCGGCACCGGGGCCGAGCGTCGGAGAAATGGCCGCGAAGTGCAAGCGACCGCATTCCTGCGGCGAGCGCCGCCCCTCCCGCCGCGCGCGCCCTCCTCCCGCCGCCGCCGCAGCCGGAGAAATGTCACCAAACGGCATTCCGAAATATTTGAAACGACCTTTATGGCGCGAAAGAAAGTGGGCTGAGGGCAGCGCGGGTGGCGCGGGCGGCGCGGGGCGCGCGGGCGAGCGGCGCGCGCGGGCGGTGCGGGCGCGGGGGGGCTCGCCGCGACCGTGGGACAGCGAGCGGCGCGCTAGTCGCACGCCGCCCCGCGCCCCCCCGCGCCCCCTCCCGCGCCGCATTCCAGCGCGCCTCCCTCCGAATTTATTCAGGCGAGGCAGAGCAGCCGGCCGGTCACCGCGCGCCGCTGCCACCTTCGCTGTGCTGCGCTGCGCTGTCGGCAGCGCGAAAGGGTCTTGACTTCTTTGTGAGCCCGTAACAATCAGGAAAATGCGCTCTCCACACCAAACGTAGTTTAGAAATCATTTGAAAACCACAGTTTTCACAACAAACAACCATGTTTTATCAATACTAAGCAAAGAATATTTTAATCTGCAAGTTTTGGTTTTTTCGAAAAATATATCCTGTGTCATAATTATCTGTCGACAACTCGGATTTGGTTAAAAATTCAAAATAAAAAGTTGCAGATCATACCAAACATCAAGCAAATAGGAACTAGCGAAGTTCCAATTATTTACTAGTAAACTAGGTTTGTATGGGGAGCGTAATTACCTTACAAGTATTGTTACAAACATTTATTACCGGCTGCTAAATGGATTAGATTGATTGCAAGATTTAACAGATATCCGCCTAGAAAGTGAAGGTGGAGGTTTGTTTAGGTAAATTGGCACCCGATTACGCACAAATAAGTGCGCAAAATAAGTTAAACAAATGAAAAGGGATCGATTGTTGATCGTCAACTGTTGGGAATCCTGAGACAATCGATGTCAGAGCCGGTAGTCTCAGTTCTCACCTAAATTGGCGTTACGGCAAACCGATCGACTGGCGTTTTCAAACGTATGGAGAAATTGAAGAGCGCGCGCAGTGGGCGTTAAGCGAACTAACATTTGCGAGTCCGAGTTTGATTTGACAGCTTACTCAACGTTGCCGTAAATACGTCGACGTTGCCGTTTACGTCGACTCCGCGTTTTCATACAAATCGGAAGTCCGAGTTTGACTTTGACAGCTTGAAGTAGTAAAACCACAGAATATCTAGTAAAAACTTGTATGGAGTTTGACGTTTTTACGGAACTTCGAAGTTACGTAAACGCCAATTCAGGTGAGAACTGAGACTACCGGCTCTAACTAAATTGGCGTAAGGGGTCGTCCACAAATTACATTGCGCAATTTAGGGGGGGGGGGGGTCCGGCCCAGGCGCGGCGGTACTGTTACTTTGGGGGAGAAGGAGGTAAGATTTGCGTTGCGTCACAATTTTAGAATATAAAATTTTCTGCATTTACACGGAACTGTCATTCAGTTACACTTGATTCATACACTATTCTGTTAACATTTTTACTTGTTCCTTTCTGCACGGAATGTTCTGGCGAAAATCCGTAAGCTGTCAAGTGAAACGCGGACTTGCAAATGTTTACGCTCTTCAATTCTCCATACATTTGAAAACGTTTGTCGATCGGTACAGCGTAAACATCCATTTAGGTGGCAAGGCAGACTACGGGCTCTGACTAAGAATGTTTAAGGTCACAACGTTGGGGTTACGTCATGACAGAAGGTGACAGACCAGGGCCGTCCTTATATTGCCCGACTACATTGAACTGAATGTAAAACACGAACAAGTCGATCGGATTGGCGTAAACGCCAATTTTGGTGACAACTGAGACTACCGGCTCAGAAGACAATCGTGAAGCAGTGATGGTTCGTTCCGTTTCCACCCCATTCCGATAACCCTCATCCTCTGCTATTATTACACATATACCCTCCCACTCCACATCAAAACATACCTATTACGGCTTTAAACCATCAATTCCGCTTGTAATAGTAATTCCACGCCGCTTCTAATAGTTGTTCCAGATGTTTTTTGGAGCGGAGGCGGCACGGACTCGCGGGTTTGTTGGGGTTGATCGCATTTTTCTTTAAATTAATTCAACTAATTTTGAACTCATTGAATATTTGACGCTCTTATTCTGTGTTCAACCTTTTCAATGAACTTTAAGAATATTTGTCTAATTTGAGAAATCAATACAATAGAGACTTACAGTCGTATTCAGAGAGCAACTGTCAAAACTTAGTACTAGATTAGCACCGGACTAACCATACAAAAACCGGTTTAGTCCGACGGATTAAAGTTAGTCCGCCCACTCTGAATACAGCTGTTACAGTCTTATTTTGAAATCTATGTTAGGATGTACATTATATATTTTCATATTATCGAAATTTATTGTAATTTAAAAATGTAATTTACTCATTAAACTAAGAGGAAATGAGACTTATCACGCCCTTAAACCATTTCTTTATTGTGGTTTTTGCGGTATCGGCGGGTTATCTAATGCTGAGATTCAAAGATAGTACGATTCTCAAGTTTTCCGACAGTTTATTTTGACATTAAATGCATGGAAGTAATGTCCAATTTGACAGTTGGAATACATGATAATCGTCTCAAGAACTGTCTTTGAATGTTAGCAAAAGTACTATTGAACCTTAATTCCGGAGGTCATACCGGACTAGTGGAGTAGAAGCGGGAATTCATTCTCCTTTGAGAGCCGGAATGGCTCATTCACCGAAATAATTGTAAAAATTGCATACAGCGGCGGAGAAGGTCGGCGACACGGCGGCAGTCTCGCGTCACCGCCGCCGTCGGGCGGGGCGGGCGGGGCGGGGAGGGGGGGGGGCGCCGGCGGCGGCGACGGCTATTTCCGTCGCGACGTTGCTGTGTTGACGTCGCGGCTATTCCGAGCCCCGGCGTGCCGTAACGCCGGGGCGGCCCGGCGGCGGCGGCGGCGGCGTCAACGACCCCTTCCGCTTCCGCCCGACGCCGCGCCGGCGACTGCGGCCGCGGGCGGAAGTTCCGAAGAGCGCCGCGCGTCCGATATCCGCCGCCGTGTTGCCGGAAGCGACGCTCTTTAACGACGAAGAGAAATGGAGCGGCGTCGCGGTGGCCGGCCTCCCGCCGCAGCCTCGCCCCGCACGGGCCGGCCCCCGGTGACTCAACGGCAGCCGTTCGAACTTTAAAAGCTTTCGTATTTTTCAAGTGGATCGCGTCAAAGAAAATCGTAACCTTTTTTGCCAAGTACATACCATTACTCTTACAGAACACTGTAAAACATTTTCTTTGGGACATAGAACACTTGGAATCGTAAACAAATACACTATCGCACTACCTGTACAGTTACTTAACAACTGAACTACCCCGAAACAAATTTCTACGCGTGCATAGAGCACATGGGTATCGTGAATTTACTAAAATCAAAATACACACAATCAATATTTGAAGTATAAAAAATACGTGTTTAGGTCGGGTACAGACACTGATCATTTACTTAATCTGTGTGTACAGATCAAGCGAAAGAGAGGTATGTAAATAACAAGAATCTAAATCATTCTCAAAATTATAGCAGCAAAGAACTGTTAGAAAAACACACAAAAATATAGAAATAATAAAAATTTAAATAAAACAATTCCGAAGGAAATTGTAGACATCGTCACAGCACGAATTGCGGTAAAATATGACTAGGTGGTCAAACGCACTGCTCTCACCGGCGACAGTACACTAGCGGCGGGCTGCGGTTGGCTAGCGGCGGAGGCGACGCGGCGGCGCGCGTGAGCCACCTAATTGTATGATAATTGGCGAGTTGCGGCCCCGCCGCCTCCGTACCGCACGCCGCTACCGCGCGTGCGCAGAGCGCGGCTGCACGGCGAGCCCTTATTGTGATAATTGGATGCCGTTAGACGCTAGCGGCGACCGCGCGCCACACCGACTGTGCACACAGTACGCAGAGCCCACAGGACGCCCTATCCGTTATGATTTTATACTTGACGTATTATTAACTACTTAACCAAGTCGCCATATTCTCAAAAGTGCCCGCCCTGACTACATCCCATATGCAAGTATTTAGCAGCGGGCGCGCGACCAACGCAACTGTGTATTTAAGGTGGCCCAACCCGGCGGGCCTAACTCATTCGCGGGCACTATACAAAACCGTGCTGTTGCGCTCTGGGACCTTCTCTGTTTCAAAGAATAAGACAGGTTCCGTGATGAGGAAGATGCAACATGTCCACAAAAAAGACAATGTGCATAGTGTATGATTTGGTAAAATTTACGAAAATTTTAATTTCAAAACGACTTATAGCTAAAAGTAAACCACGACCGATCTAGTCAAAAATCTAACAAACACCAAATAGATTATAAATCTTGATTAAATAAGCTATGTGTCTGATCACTAATCTTTTGAAGATTTTCTTAATTTATCATTGCGTAATCCACCTCTAAAGTTATTGTATAAAACGGGCAAAAAATTCAAAATTTCGGACCTTATAATTTAGAAACCAAACACAATTTTACAATGCCAATGGTCATCAGACATCTAGTTCGATCAAATAAAACTATTTTGAGCAAAATTTTGGAACTCTGACAAGAAATATGCGCGTGATCTTCTTTCCCCTTTTGTATGGGGAGATGAGCGGGATGGGCCACCTTAAAGTTTGAATATAACTGATAAGACCGCAACAAGGGCGCGATAGTAAAGCGAGATGATAGGCGTTTCTTAGAAATCCCCAAAACTGGAAAAACCCAAGCTATACGTGGATACAATCCGCATTAAGTTAAATGACGTTGAATTTTCTAAGCCCCGATTGCACGAAGAGACTGCCGAGTTAATCAATGTTTAAACACGTAATTTTTAGTGAAGCGCATGGAGTTCCTCCAAAGAGACGTGTTTAATCATACGTTGACGTTGATTTTTCGACCTTTCGTGCACACGGCCCTAAGAGTCACTTTCTGCAAGGAGAATATGAATCCGTCGCAAAAACAATCGTTAACATGCTATGATGCGGCCCTAATACAGTTACTTAAATAATTAATTAGTTACTAAACCTAACCGAACCTAATTAGCTAATACGTTTTTTTTTTCGACAGCGTTTACCCTACGATAACAAGTTTCCCGGGATAATTGAAAGTTACCGGATATTTCGACTGACATTGCAAGAACCGTGACGATCGAGCTTAAGGCGCTAGGACTAGCCAACTACTCGCGCCATACAAATGCACTTTTTAACAAATGTAATAATATGTAGTGAAACGCTTCAGCAAATCCAAATAGAACTCCAGACTGATAATGGATTGTTAATATTTTTTTATTCCATCATTTATTTAAATAATAATAAAAATAAAAAAAGTTGATTTTTCTCATTAGAAATCTGAAAGTCATTCGATTTCTAGATATAAGCAAAAACAGCATATATGCATAAACAAAAAATTCCATTTGCTTTTAGATTTCTACATTTAGTCAAAAAAGTTCGGAAATGGACACCGTTTCCGCAATGTATTTTGTATAGAAAAAGGAAACATACATTAACGAAAATCATTCGATTCCTAGACAAGGAATCATATATTGTAAGGATGACACTTATAATCGTCAGACTTAGTTAGTTTACTTAGGGTGCCTCGTCTAACTTTGCGATTTGGCTAGTACCAGGCCCTTAAGGTCCGCCCGTAAGCATCAGAAAATTTCGCCTCCCATACACACGTAGTTTACTAATAGTTTGAAAACCACTGTTCCAACTTACTTGATATTTGGTTTCTAATATTAGGCTACAAATATCTGTGTCTGCATGTCTTTTTTTTCGGTAAATGTATTCTGGGTCAAACCACAGAGAAAACAAAATTTGTATGAAGATTTTCTTTTGGCTTTAATTTCATTCGGTTTGGATTTAAAAAAAAAAAACAAAAGCGTGCAGACACAGATATTTGTTACCTGATATTAGATATTAAATATCAATTTAATTAGAATAGCGGTTTCCAAATGATTAGTAAACTACGTTTGTATGGGGAGCATAGCTTCAATATAGATTTAGGCTGGAGTGCAAAATCTCTGGTAAGCATTATTGTTATATTATTTATTCTTCAGACGAAAATAAGGACTGATCACCAAGCAAAGATTGTGCACTCCAGCCTTGAAAAGATACGCAGTCGCACCCAAATGAGTCATGAATTTCTAAAAATACTAAAAATATTAATAGTGAAATAAAAATACTAAAAATTTGTAAAAATGATCCTAGGCTAATGGCCTCAGTTTTCAATTAAAATTTTACATTGCATAAATGTCTTCATTGAATTTGTATGTTGCGTGTCACATTAAAATTTATAATTTAACTATGGGAGTACGTATTAAAATATGTTCCTATAAAATAATTGGTTGCGGCACAGCTAACCGCGGTGGGAAAACTGCTTTTTCCCGCCGCCTTGGCTTCTCTCGGCGCAGCGGGCCAGAGGCCAGTGTGTCGCGCTGCTGACTGTAGTCCGTCGACTGGCGAACGGCGGCGGGCGGGAGCGGGACATGGATGCGGCGGAAGCAAGGAGGCGGCCAGCGCAGCGGCTTCCTTGCGCTTTGCGCCGGTGCCACACTACGGCCTATTATCTCGTGATGGAAGTGTGCAGTTGTAAAATGGTCCCAATTCATGAAAATAACTGCGTTTGTATTGTGTGGCATCGAGTTGTGTTGAGATGTTGTATCCGGCAATGTTCGCTTTGGTCCACGTAAGAGAAAAGGTAGAAGTGTTTTTTTAAGTTTCATCCACACAGAATAATTTCACACATTTGGAGTGTTTACTCTATTATTTCTATAATTACTATATATATATGTACACAAAATGTACAATACAAGTTACACTATAGTTACATAATTATGTAAATAGCTTTGACTCTAAGAAAATAAAATAAATATTTACGTTTAAAAACAATATAAATAAAAATTAGGCAATCGGCAATTTGTTTAAGAGACTTTTTGAATGAGGTCAATGGAGATGATATATCAATTTTCAATTATTTGTGTAGTACGTTAAGGCAACGTTTTATTCTTGAAAGAGGTGAGTATTACCGATACGTGGGAGTACTCGCGATCCAACTGCGCACCAGAAATGTGTTCGCCAAGTCATGTCCCACCAACACAAACCCTTCAAAAAGTCTGCGAATGTGTTGGTTTGGTAGTTTTAGAATATTCGATGGCAAGCTGAGCTTCGGTCACAGAATAGAGTATTAGCGCGTATTCGTCAATAAGGCAGTGTCGGTTATGCCATAATCGAACGCAGCCGCAAAGCCGCCAAGTTCAGCTCACGCAGTTTCAGAGGAGCTCGTAGAATTTACGAAGGCACGAAGAACTTTCCGCACTCAACTGACGATGTACAAATACGAATTTCGTCAATGGTGTAGCGCCGCCATTACAGGAAGCACGGCGGATGTCTGCAGCGACCGGACGGTGCACCGCCCACGCGCCGTTAACGACTTCTCGACCGATTCGGAAACTCCGCGGATGCACCGACATGGCGCCACTATTACTAGTGGGCCGTGTCTTGTTTCATCCGGATACATTACGAGACCTTCCCAGGAGCTTAGGTGGTTTCCATTGTGATGGGTGAACAGGAAAGTGAATGATTAATGTTGAATCGTATTTCGTACCATGCTAACTGGTGTATTCTAGTACACTAGGGCCGATTTTTCAATCCTCAGATAGTACTTCACGATCTGATCTGATGATGGAAATAAGGATAACTACCGGTAGATCAAATCTCCTACCACTATTATCTTAGTATAATTTTGCTAATAAAAATATGGGCTTACTGCAACGGATGGATAAACAGCGGCTTAAATCAATTCGTCGAATAGTTATTCTGCCTGATTATATCGGCACTTAGGGCAGATTTTTCAATGATCTGATAAACAGTCGGATAACTATTCGACGGATCTATTTACGCCTCTGCTTATCCATCCGTTCAGTAAGCATATATCATTATTTTTAAATTATAGGCAGATAATCGTGACAGAATATATAATTCTCCGTCTCCGGTAATGATTCCGTCTTTTGAAAAATGTACATATCCAAATAACACGTAGTTTGACAGTTAGCATGTGACGAAATGCAATTTACGGCAGCTTTAATCATTCACGTGTCTGTTCATCTGTGGTGAACCTACTGAACTGTACCTGTTGTAATTTTTTGTAAATACGGCCCGAACATATCGAGTCAAAATTCATTCATAAAATTTCGACACTAGATCGAATGCACATACGCGTAAAATTCGAATTCACTACGCAAGCAGATAAGCATTAATGTTTTATAATTTAATTTGTTATTTAGTTGTTAAAAACTACGATGACAGCAATGCGTAGAAGAAGCGGTGGCGGAGTTGTTGCGGACAAGCTAGCGAGCATGGAAGGGCAGGAGTAGCGATGGTAACTCATTCGTATGGCGGCGGCGGCAGCTTAGCCGCAAAATGTCAACTGTATTAACATATTTCGCTAACGAATTCGGAACGCGCAATATCCAAATGTATGTTGCACTAAATAGCGTATTGTCAAGTTCATACTTGCTTTCAGAGCCGGTAGTCTCAGTTGTCACCTAAATTGGCGTTACGGCAAACCGATCGACTGGCGTTTTCAAATGTATGGAGAAATTGAAGAGCGCGCGCAGTGGGCGTTAAGCGAACTAACATTTGCGAGTCCGAGCTTGATTTGACAACTTACTCAACGTTGCCGTAAATACGTCGACGTTGCCGTTTACGTCCACTCCGCGTTTTCATACAAATCGTAGGTCCGCGTTTGACTTTGACAGCTTGAAGAAGTAAAACCACAGAATATTTAGTAAAAATTGTATGGAGTTTGACGTTTCTACGGAACTTCGAAGTTACGTAAACGCTAATTTAGGTGAGAACTGAGACTACCGGCTCAGGTGTCGCCGGAACTCGAGAATATCAGTCGTAAGCGAATTGTTATGAGAATTCACTCGCCGGCGCTAGCGTATTTGAATGTTGAAGAGAGTCGCTTCCCCATGCTAGGGGCGATAACCGTTTACATGCTCTTACAGGTGGTATTCAGAGTGGTCGGAGTATCTTTAATCCGTCGGACTAAACCGGTTTTCGTATGGTTAGCCCCGTGCTAATCTCGTACTAAGTTTTGACAGGTGCTCTCTGAATACGACTGTTAATGTGTAACTAGGTTTTGAAAATTTGGATTCTAAAATATACTGTCAAAATCTACGTCTGCATTTTTTTATGAAATGTTCGTTAGGAAACGTTAGGGCCTGAAGCTTAGTCTAATAATAGATAACTCCACTTTCGAGTGTTAGCTTCATGAGATAACCCCGGAATCAAACACAATTGAACTAAACCACTATAACTTAATCACTCTCTCATGTCGCTAACGCTCTAAAGTGGAGTTATCTATTAGCGGACATAGGCTTCTGAAAGACGATTTCGCTCGCCGTGCAAAACTGTGCCTTGGCCAACGGACATAGAATGCAAATACATACGAGGTTCGGTTGTTACTCCCGTCCTTCTATGTCCGCTGGGACAGGCAGCCGCGAAGGGTCCGTCACCGGAGATAGGGTCAATAAATATCCGAATAGCGTAGACAGGTATCTCGTTCCGTCATAATTAATAAGGTGTAGCGACGGAGCGAGGAGAGGTCCCCGGTCGCGCCGCCGCCACCGCCCAGATCTTTATCGTGAGCTAATTACCGAAATAGAGAGCGGCCGCGAATCAACGACTGGTCCGGAGATGGCGTCGCGGTCTGCCAAGCCACTCTGCTCACACGATAGATTTTTGGTGTTTCACCATTTCACAAGGCAGGTGAAGGCTGAAGCCTAAGCCCCGGTTGCACGAAGAGACGGCCGAGTTAATCAATGTTCAAACACGTCACTTTTAGTTAACCGCATTGAGTTCCTTCCATACTGTCCATACAGAGTGACGTGTTTAATCGTACGCTGACGTTGATTTTGATTTTTTGTCCTTTCGTGCACTCGGCCCTTAGTCCGCTAATAGATAACTCCACTTTCGACCGCTAGCGTTGTGAGATAACCCCGGAATCACACAAATTTGTACCAAATTTTGAGATATCTCATAACGCTAACACTCGAAAGTGGAGGTTTCTATTAGCGGACTCAGACTTCTCCTCTGTGAACGTTTGCTTGAGTGGGAGCATAAGACTTACCAGGTATAAACGTTAAAGGCATAAAACAAAATTATGGTCAACATCCTTAAGTGTATAAGCATTTCTGAATATCGTTTTACCTCCCAATCAAACAAATTCCGTTCAAAACAACGTTCCGACTGCCAGAGTTTGGAATAAGCTGCATCGAGAAATAAGAGTTAGCGAATTGAATTTGAATTGAAAACAATTATGCAAAAAAATTTAGTTGCAGATGTTCTGATTTTACTTTTTTCTGCGTAATAAAATTGGAATTGTTACTGGTTGCATTTTTGTGAAAGTCAGATTTTTGCATTCGTTTGTTTTCTTTATCGTGGTTGAACATTTCCTGTTTTTGTGTGTGTATGTGTGTACGATTTTTGTTTTTTTTTAGCCCCTATTTTTCTCGTCTCGTTTCATCAAAGAGATTGGTCTATATCACACAGATTTCATGAAAGAATGAGGTCCAGTGTTAACAAAGTGTTATTTATTATGCATGTTAATTTTGTGTACGGAGTTCATAGTTATTTTGCCTTAGGACCTATGTCACGTTCTATTCGCAATGTCAGACCATTCCAAACAGCGTCAAATTTAATGAGCTGACCACGCTAGAGGTTTTACGCTATGTAAAGTTTGAATGTTGTGAATGACGAGTGTTCGTCGCCGAAAGGTACGGATCCGCGGCACCAATCAGTGCGGCCATTGATATGGCGGCGCGCCGCGCTCGGCAGTAAGAAATCGGTTGTCGCAACACGTAGCCTCCAGTCCCCTCGCTACTTCGAGTGGGCGGCGGAGCGCGGCGCCGCGCCAGGGCAATGCGCGCGCATCGAAAATGAATTATTCAATTACCGTTGGAACTGTAGGAAGCGTAATTAAATCCGTCGCCCGGAAAGGCAGCGGAGGAGGCGGTCGGCTGCAGTGTCGTCGGGTGTCGCGCCGTGCAGGTTGGCGTCGGTCGAAGCCAGCCTAACGGACGACTGTGCCTCGGCCTATCTACTCATGATAAGCAGGCTAGGCCTTTTCATGACTGTCATTTCATGAGTACGAAATTGTTGTGACTCGCCGGTGAGAATTTCATGAGATGAGTAGACCCCCAGGATTGGTTATGGGGAGCCTATAAGTTTCCACCTGACCAAAAATGGTTTTGGTTGGATTTTTCTGGCGGTAAGCGGTATCCTGGGCGTGCCCAACCTTGCTCCAACCTGACTACGCTTTTTAACACTCAAGGTAAACCTTTTGAGCACATCCATACATACCATCACGCCGCAGAGCGCCAAATGGCTCGACCATAGCGTACTTCTTTCGGTTCATCTACAGACGTACAAAACTTTGTATATGTCCAGACATGCCCTACGATGGGTGCTACGAACGTACCTGGCCATTAGGCCAAGCGAACTGAACTTTCACTCACCTTCGCTGAGTAAATCTGTTTCGTCATTCATTCTTCTTCCATACCCTCAACCTTTCAGTTAAAGTTAAACAAGTCATTACCACAACATTTCAAACAGGATGAATCGTGCATAACAATTACAGAAATACGTACGAATGTTTATGTCTCTATGCCCCCTTCAACCAGCTTCAATCGATTGAAGTAAATCAAGTCACAATAAAGATAACCATAGGTCGTAGGTTCAAATAGATAATCTAGTGTAGCAGTCGTTATGAGAAACCTCCTGATAAGTAATAATTTAACCATTGAACATATCGTTCATCGAGGAGCGTTGAACATGCGGGTCCAAAGTGCACTCGTCACTTATGCAGTGATATGTAAAAGGTAAGGATATGCCCTTTGATACAATTCTGTCGCCTGTTGCGATATTTCGATATTCCGTCTTTCTTTGCGTTTTTTATGTAATTCTTGAACGGTTTTACCAACACAATTAAGCATTTTTGGTCGCATTATTAGTTAGAGGCGACGCACGGGCGTATGACGACAGCAAGTGGCTGTGTGGCGACAAAGTGGTGTCCCCGCGACGCATGGAATACCACTTTTGTTGCTCCATTTGTGTTGCATGGAACGGCCTGTCCTTACGTTGTAATATTTATGTCAATGCGCTCAGCGGCACGGATATATCCGGAGCGGTCACCAACAAACGGTGCTTATGATTCCACCGACAGCAGCGCCGCGACTGCGAGGGGCGAGGGGTGTGGGGTGTGGGGCGAGGGGCGAGGGGGAGGAGGCGATGTCCCGGTTCGTCTCCGCGGCGTAGTGTCACCGGCTCTGACACAAATGCACACGATTACCGCTCACAATGGCCGGTGCAAGCGGAGCGCCATGTTTTATTCATGCGTTGCACAAGCGGCGCGACACCGCGCGACGCGCTGACACCCGAATAGTTACGAATACGCGCAACGGTGAGGCCACGTGACGACGCCGACGCACGGGGCGCCGCCGCCGACGTCGCGTCGTCATATTCAGGACATGTTTGTTGCGTCTCGCGTCATGTTGCCTAAGTTGAGATAAGGCAAATCTAATATACAAAGGCAAGAAGGTGTTTCAGAATGCGTCCAGACTATGCAAAATGTATTATCCATTAGATCTATTCTATGGGGTCGGTTAATTATGAAATGGACTGCCTAGATATTTGCCCCAACAGCCTGGGGCCCCCTTAAACACGGTGAGAAAAAGCAAGAAACGATTCTACTCTGTCCTGTAATTTAGATACAGGGCGGAATCAGGCGAAACAGCGTGGCTCACTAGGAACAACGCTCCAACCCAAAAAATTGAAAATTGAAAAAAGCGAACATTAACGTCACTTGGACATTACACAATCCTAATCCAAACCAAAAACAAAATCGAAAGTAATAAAACAATGTAATTTCCAACCACATTCATTAAAACGGACATAATTTTCCATTAATACGAAACCTAACTCGACATTACTTAGATGCAGGTGATAAAAGCGACAGTGGTCAAATCTTGTTTCGATTCCATGTTCCACCTCGGCGAAGCGCAGAAGAACTGATTGAAATTCGTTTTCGAGTCCGCGACAAAACTGTTAGCCAAAACGCATTTTCGTGTTCTTTTTGGTTATTTTCTAGAGCAAGCAGCTCGAACACAACTAATGTCAAGTCGACATACAACAGTTTCGCTGGGTTCGCAGCAAGATCACGCACGAGAAATGCTAGACACGCGTTCATGCCCTTGCTAACGTCACAGCACGTTGACGTATACGTAGTGACGCCATGACGCTACAACGCAAGCAGTTTCCTGAGATCGCCAAGGACTTGTTGCTGCCTCACGCCCTTTGTGGATTATTAGAAAATCTGACGCTCAGCGAATAACGTGATGGCGAGACGGCATGGTTGTTTGCGTTCGCTAAGCGTGAATACAGGGTTCTATTCCTGTTGTAGTGCCAATTTGAGGGGTGTATACAGCTAGCACGGAAGAACAATGGTATAGCGGCAAGGTAGCCACGAGTTAGTCCAAAACTTCTATAATTATGTAGTTGGTTGGCTTACGAATTCGGGATGTGAAACATCGAACGTTTGTTGCACGGATTTTGCTGTACATGAAGTATGGACACATTTTTATAACACCAAAAAATTTCCTTTTCTATAAACGGAAAGTCTTTCATTGCTAATTTTAAAAGCTTTGTTGAACACTTTTGTTTGGGTATCCTTATAACTTTTCTCAGCTCTTAAACACATTAAACTTTCGCGTAAACATTCATTAGTGAACGCTGCACATAAGAATGAGAATGTCAGCGTCGTGTACGCGTTGTCACGTGGCCGGCCGCGGCGGCGGCGACGGGCGGCGGACGCACGGACGGAACCGCGCCACTTCCGCCGCCGTATAAGACAGAGGTTCAGAGTAATAACCGAGGCAGGAGTACATTGGAAGAAATGGGTCGACAGCGTCCAGGCGCGCCGCAACATGGCGGTGGCCGCGCGTGCTGCAGCAGAGCTTTGAAGCTAGCTGTCTCCCCATCGCGCGCGGCGATAGCAACTGATAGCACTATGATCCATACCATACTAGTTGCATTCTATAGGAGCATGTTAACCATCCGCTAACTACATCTGATCGAGCATATCATGGAGATAGTCACAGATATGTTGTGGATGGTCGATTGTAGTCCTACCCGTCTGCACGTGGTCAAAGAGTGGACCGTGTTATCTCCAGGACTCGGTTTCCTTTTTTATTCGGTTCGGTTCTTGCCCTAAGGAACCCGATTACAAATGGGCTATGGCATTGTTCTGACCGACGTGTGATCGACGTATGTACCGTAAAATCCTATTAAAAATGTGTTTACAAACATATTTAATATATACTATTTAAGCAAATCACTAAAACTGTTTTACGGTTATAATAGTCTGAGCTAAATTTCGATTTTTCTGCCGGTGTTTATTCTTAATCGACGCTGAGATAAAATAAAAATAAACCCAAAACATTGGAGGTAAGCTCCATATGGAGCCTTAACTGAGTAGCAGCATAACTTTCAGCAGACACAGCACACGCGGGCAGGTTGTGACGGGTGTCGGTGAGCGTGCGGCGCGGCGGCGGCGGCGGCGGCGCCGAGGTGAGTGACCGATAGCGGCGCGCGGTCGGGGCGGGGGGGAGGGGGGAGGGTGTTCCGCGCCAGCCGCAGCAGGGAGCCACGCGGGAACCGACCCACCTCGTGCCTGCATTCCTTCCACATTCCAATCGCTACCGATTACAATACCAAGAATTAACTCGAAAGCCCTTTCTTTACACACCCTGAACGTTCGTTTTATTCATAACTTTCCATTACACACACCATGTCGATAAAAAACGAGCTAGCTGCATAATAATGGCACTGCACATTCTCACGGATTTTTGGGTATTTGATTTTTGAAGCAATTTGAACACATGTAGTATCTAAGCTTTTGCCATTAATTAGGCTCAGATTGCACTAAAAGAGTCCAAGAGGCGAATCTGCAACGGGGATTCGGGTTTTGATCTGTCGCCTCAAGGATGCGAGTCCGATTCGTATTCAGGAAGGCTAAATACACCTAAAGATGCAATTTTTTTCTCCCGGCCTTTCGCGCAAAGAAAGCGGCTAGCCCATTGGCTTACACGCAGACAGGTATCGAACCAGAGGCTCCCGGGTGAGAGGCGGGGAGCCAAGCTAGCCCCGGGATCGCGCCGCGGGAGAGCGTTATCGCGCAGCCAGGTGGGAGCGACGCCGCCAGTTATCGCACCATTGTTCGCCAGCGCCTGCGCCTGCGCCGACAGATTTACAACTTCCCGCCGCCCTCAATAAGGGCCTGTGACCCCGCCTCCGCCGCCGCCGCCGCCGCCGCCGCCTCCGCCGCCGCCGCCGCCTCCGCCGCCGCCGCCGCCGCCGCCGCCTCCGCCGCCGCCGCCGCCTCCGCCGCCGCCGCCGCCGCCGCCTCCGCCGCCGCCGCCGCCGCCGCCGCCGGGCCCGCCCGCGACGTGGCGCCGCCACCGAGCGACGGCTCCCTTTCTGCGTACCTCTGCATTCTACAGAGGCCCTATTACGAGTTACGAATCAATCATCGTAATTTCGCTGTGCTCTTCGATACCACAGGCGTACACCATCGAATAGATCAGGCATAACACACTAAATCGGCCCGTCCAGGGAATTAAATATTTGTGTAGAAATATAAATGTGTCGAAATTATGTTTTTTTTTTATGGATGGCTAAAACCAAATTGAACGTCAGATATTAGCCTAACACACCACATGGACTAGTAAGTGAGGAAGGGGACCTACAGTTTTACGTGGAATCCGAACCAACCGCGCTCAGAGGTGCTTACCCACCTTATCGAATCGCAATGCGTCGCACTACTGGGCTACCGAGGCTGACTATCTACACATATAATACATTCCATGGACAGGCGATTTAGTGTATTCCTCAAATGCCTGCTCCAATCAATGGTGCAATTCTGTGGAAACGAAGAGCTCAACAACATTTCGATAACTCGTAATAGGGCCTCAGGAGTAGGACCCGGCAGAAAATAATGCACATCGGACGTTGGGCGGAGACAATCATTTCCAATTTGTAAAGCGCCATCTCTCTCGCACGCAGTACACAGGTACTGACTGATAGAGTGTCACATAGCTCTTTTTGCGCGTGGCCAAGATCGGAACTAAACGGTCGCCATACTGAACGGTCATCTTCGCGGTACGGGGATGTGTTGGCATTATAACAATGCAAGTTACCCACTGCTTATTAATTTTAAGCTGCGGGTATTTTTTTGTTAAGTAATTGGTGAAGATATGTTTGTGGTTTAGGTTAGCCATAAATACATACATACATACCTTTACGCCGTTTTCCCGGAAGGGTAGTAGTAGTAGTGGTTTGATACCATCGCGAGTTGTACTCGAAAACTCCTTGTTAGATTATAACAAAAAAAAAACGGTATAAAGTCTAATCTAAATTGGATGGCAAAAAATATCGTTTGACGAGTTATAATATCCGGGATTGACGTTGGGGTTCATTTTCTTCATAGAATTCAAGAAAACAAAACAAACCCACAAACAACAAAAAAAAGTAACCCTAATTCTACAACCCCCATTTTTTAATTAAAATGATGAAAGATCAAATTTCATTATATTTTGAATAATATTATTTACCTAAAACAATAATTATTATTTCTTTTTTTTATTACAGCATCCTGTAAATATTTTCCCGATCAATGGGGGATTTTTTTCATGTGGTAACTCTTAAAAGACAGTGCTACCCTCAGTCTGGCGCAAAATAACGTATGTGGGACTATAGCATGTGACAGCGACAACGCTCTACAAAGCCGAAACTAGCCGATTGTCTCTTTCCAACCTCCGATATTTGGATTTTATTTTTTTTCCACCACAGAACATATAATATCCTAGCGCCAACTGCTCGGGACGATAAGGAATGCATGGGAAGGCGTGTTCATGTCGTTACACCGGAAAGTATAGAGACAAATTCGAGTACGCTCCCGTATTTTAAGTGGTGACCCACCCGTAAGTGGGCCAAACCCCCACCTAAAGTTGTCCGACGACGCCCATGGGCTGCGAAAACCATGCCGGCCTTGGAGTTAAACGAGCTGGAATTATTTTGATGTTTCTGTGACGGCATAAAACACATGAGCGTCCAGTGAAGAGCACCGCGCCTGTCGTAGAAGCGTCGTCAGTCCAATTTGAGACAGGACAGTTGGACACCTCGCTTCTGGTGGCGATTTTAGGTACGGCGATCGTCGATCTACGTAATCGTAGGGCTTAGATACATAGTTTAGGTAACACACGGTCAGTACAACGACCTTTTTCTTCTAAAGTTCTCACAATGCTTGGCTAGATTCTGTATAGATTCCATACATTGCGCACAGCAAATACGAAGAAAAGCAAAGAGATTGAAGGTGTGCCTGCAGTCAAATGCAGAATGAACATAAAAGAAAATGTGCACATACCGGTATATCCTTAGCACGAATGGAAAACTAATACGGCGCCAGCAGTTAAAAATATATCTTAACTTTTTTAGAAAACAAAGAAAAATATGAAATCGTTCTATATATAGGTAGTTTAATTTTGTATTATCGCGATTACGATGGCGTTGTGTAGATTCCGACATGTACAAATAATGAAGTTCGACCTACACGCATGGGATAAAGGCGACTAATCCCTGTTTTCACCACCTCCAGTTACCTGAAACCGATAAGTAACTATCGGTTAAATCGTATATTTACATGATGTGACCGAAAGGTAACTTTGGGATTTTTGTAACTGGAGGTGATGGAAACGGGCATAAGTGATTCGTCGTTCGTAGTAAAGATTCCACGTAAAACTGTAGGTTCCGTGGTAAGGATTCAACTTAAAACTGTAATCCCCTTCCTTATTTACTAGATGTTAGCTACAACCCCACCTTGGTTGGTTGGTACAATCTCAATGAATAAATAGTCGAAGCGGTCATGAAAATTGTTCGACTTTTCCATCCAGTTCAATAAACCGTGCAATATTAGGAAGGTTCTGTCATAGCACCTAATTACCATGTGACGTGTTGAGCTTAAACACATGACAGTAGGTGTGTTATTAACCACCTAAATTACATACAAATGGCCATTGAAAGTTGGGGAGACATTACGTAGTTAATTCAAAATAAATTGTGCAAATAAATAAATCAAAATTAATTCAAAATTGTGTAACAATGATTGCCTTTCATTGAATAAATGATGAATACGCACCTGAATTTACCTTGTACGAGCCAATAAAGTACCCAAATATACCCTCACATAAAAAGATAAAACTGATATGGATCACGAAACTGTCGATGTTTTGTAAGTTTTCTCATTTCGTCCTGCCCACAGAAGAGAAATGAAGGTCCTACCACACCCGATGCAGTCCATAACAAATATAAAACGACATTTTAAACGTACAAAAGAGATGGATATAGTTGGTGCAGGTCAGGTACTCACGCCAGGACACGCGGGCGGCTGCGGCACGGAGGGCACATTCAACCGAGACGTTCATTATATTGATCTGCGAACGAAAGAAAAATAACACTTAAAACTGAAACTGAGGATGATAGAACATTGAAACAAACTCTAAACCAAAATCCGTTATTGGCAACAAAAACAACATTTAGGTACAATTTACAAATGTTCAAAAAGCAAATAGCATGACATGGATTAATCCTAATTATGTAGTTGTAGGCTAAGGGCTGAATGCACGAAAATCAACGTCAACGTGTGATTAAACACGTCACTTTGTATGGACAGTATGGAAGAAACGCCATGCGGTTCAATAAAAGTGACGTGTTTCAGCCGTTTCTTCGTGCAATCGGGGCTAAAAGGTGCTAGCATAGCATAATTCCTAAGCGGTAACTACAGAGTTGCGCTGAAAGGAACAAACGGACATAAACTATATTAATACTTATATTATACACTTATCATTATAGGTATGTATAGCTTAGAATAAAATGTGACGCCATACTGATCTAGTTAGTGTTTTATTAAGACAGCTCAAAGGATTCATTACCGATGCTCTAAAGCAGCTTTGTTAGTTGGGATAAAAAAAATTTAAGGGCCGCATTACTAACTTGATTTTGTCCTGTGTCCGTGTATTGTGTACTTTAATTGTGGGTACACGCACAGGCAGTGCATCGGGCATGACGGGTGACATGGAAAGTTTGGGTCAATTGGATTTTCACAATGTAAATTAAATTAGACTTGTGTGTTCAAAAGTCATGAGGCATGCGGGCCGCGGGATGATTACCGCTGTTTTAGAGTACTAATAACGTCTGCGGATCCGCTGCATTTTTTTAAACAAACACAAAGAGCACATAACGCCTTATAACATACCTACGAACGGCATCCAGCTCTGTACGGGTTCCAATGCAAACATCCAAACTTTCCAATCAGTAATATGGACCACGTAACTTCAGAACTAGTCCGCTCCACCAACTATCCCTGTTTTCATCACCTCCATTTACCTGAAATTCGATAAGTAACCTTCGGATACATTTCATATTTACATGGTGTAACCGAAAGGTAACTTTGCGATTTATGTAGCTGGAGGTGGTGGGAACGGGCACTAGCCGATCTGGGCTTTGTCGGTCACTCTCTTTCTCCGTCGGAAACTTCGTACCTGCAGCGAACCCCAAATTCGACGCCAACATGAAAATGGGACACAATATCGACACCAGAAAACGAAGGGTAACCGAACAGGGCGACGTGTCCCGGTAGATATCGGGATCGAGTCCGAAAAAAAGGAACGGCCGTTTCCGTGAAACTCGAAAAAGGGCGCCGCTCCCACGAAAAAAATAAAAACACCGAAATGCAAACAAAAACGCTGCATCAATAGAGGCTGCGATCCCCTAACGAGAGATCGGAGTTCCGAGAAGTACGGCGGCGCCTTCGGCAGCTTCTCCGAACATTTTACAATGCCCCACTTTAGGGTTCCGGTGCGCGTTTGGAGATTTTTACCTTGAAGAGGTCATCTATTCATTCGTCGGTGATATGTTTGGTTAGATTTTCACTGTCGTTCGACATATTATTTTACGTATACGTTTACGTTGGACGAAACGTCGAGCTAAGTAAGCTGAACACTGTTTATCCGTAAATGTAAAATAATATATCGTCGGTAATAGCTATTGAGAGCACAGTTATGATTTCACGGAAAATTGTTTTTACTTTATTAGGGTTCCGTACCCAAAGGGTGAAAACGGAACCTTATTACTAAGCCTCCGCTGTCCGTCCGTCCGTCCGTCCGTCCGTCCGTCCGTCCGTCCGTCCGTCCGTCCGTCTGTCACAGGGCTGTATCTCAGTAACCGTAACAGGTAGACAGCTGAAATTTTCACAGAGTGTGTATTTATTTTGCCGCTATAACAACAAATAGGTAAGATTAAAAAATAATTAAAATTAAAGGGGGCTCCTATACAAAAAAACCTGTTTTTTTTTTGTTTTTTTTACGATGGTACGGAACCCTTCGTGTGCGAGTCCGACTCGCACTTGGCCGGTTTTTGTTACTCTCTAACTCGTAATCAACCATTTCGAATATTCGAAGTTCGCGGTCAATGAACGGCTTCGATCGGTCGCGACCTTCACAATACGAGTATATATCCCGTTGTCGATTCTGAATGGACGTAGTAGGGACTGGTTAAACTTCGAGGTAGTATCATCAAAACTATACTAAAGGTAAATTTACCAAAGCTATGAGCCAAAGTTCTATGAAATAAAAAGATATTTCGCGTAAGCTCACACTTTCTGTTCGAATCCAAAATAAATAATAAAAATAAGGCCCGTGGTACCGCTGGTACTGTCAATATTTTTACATTTTGATAAATATCGATTTTTTTACTAACAGCATAACCTATATATTATTTCGTTCTGAAGACGACATAAATTATTCCACTATATTTCCAGCAGCTTTGTTCGTTTTAGCTTTCTATTTAGAGGGCGAAAGGATTTTTTTATATCTAAGGACATAGACTTATCGAACTTGTCGGATGCTAATATACATACTTGTAAACTTATAAATTCGATATTTTTTTCTAACACATCCCAGTTCGGTTCGGTCTCATTTCGATAGATAACGCGGACCAAGATACGCAGCCATCGTAAAGCAAGAGTTTAACACCACCGAAAATGGAGATGAATGTTGTCCGTGCCACCGACAAAGTGAGTCGCTCACCATGTTTTCCTTCGCTGCCACAAAGCACAAATAAACATTCAAAAAAACATAAAACATAATTTATGTAAATAAGAGTAGTGACGGAACCCTGGCTTCTTCGACACGGTTATGAGTACATACGCTAAAACTGAATGGGAATGAAGGTTGGCACACAGACAGCCACACACACATGCACACGGAGCCTATTCACTGCGTCCCGTTAAAATGTAGACACCGCCGCCGCATTCCTGTGCCTACCTCACGTTTCATAGAAATGGGGTCACATTGTTAGACCCTCTCGCAGGGGGTGGACAATTTATTATTTTTAATTTTATGAAATGTCGAATTGAAAATACATTTCACATATTGTTTTTATTACTAAATAGAAAAAAAAGTTTAGACTATTTTTAATTTTCACGTCAGAAAACAACTTGGGTATGGGGTGTGGCTTCTTTATAAAAATGTAAATTTTCATTGGGAATGCGGGTTTAACTCATGTTTAACCCATTAAAAACTTTAACTGCTGTGATTCATTACTAGGATCAAACGGAAGGCCCTGGCATGGCACCTAGTTCCATAAAGATTCCTGTTTGATGGGTCAATGTCACGATAGTATACTTTAGCGGCCCGTACCCAAGGGGTAACACTTTGTAGTTTCCTGTGTCTCCTTTTACATTGAGAATGCGCGTCGCATGTTTGTTCCCTAGGGAATCAATGTAAAACTGTAGGTTATCATAACAGGGTAAAATCGATACCATCGCGTTGAATGAAAGATAGTGGAAGAGGCAACGAAAATTTACCGAGGTTTTCATCAAGTTCATTGTATCAATCGTATACTAGCGCCAGCGGCTGCGCGTAAACCAAATCCGACACAGTTTTGGTTCGGCGCAGCCGTTTGCGTGTGGAGGGGCCCGATGGCCGGATATGTGTGATGTTAGCTAAAATTAACATTATGCTACATGAATATGGTTTGTCATTCAGTTTGAAAGCGTATTGCGCAGGTAGAGGCTCCGGAAAATCAACACGGCGATGCTTTTAAGTACGCGCGACGTTAAACGTTAATTCGCGCCAAAATTAAATGTGCCTCTAAAGCTGGCGCGTGTACTCTATGCCCTTGTCTCAAGAGAGGCGTTTGAACGCGCGAGCCGCATATATGTTTGGCGCGTACCATACTCCCCAGCTCGTACCGGGTACCTCCTCCGAATCGCAACCGCACCGCTGCTGCCATCGCGGTTCAAAAACGCAAGTTTGGACGGCCGCTCGGTTACATTACGGCGGCGGCCGCGTCAGGATCGCGCCCGATAGGCATCAATTTCAGTACGTGCAACAACTCTTGGACCGCGTCGTGGGTAAAGTACGGGCTGCGCTGATGAATTTGTGCAGAGTCTACTTGCCTTCGCTCTTTATTATTCAGGGCTTCCAATTACCAACTTTGAGTGTATAAGCTAAGGGAGATGCTCACTGAACGCCCAAGAACGTCCAGTGATGACCATAGCTCCCGTCGATCTTCGATAGGTCTTAGCGCCTCCGCGAAAAGCTTTGGTACTCTAAATGGCGAGTGCCACGTTGACGGTGTCCACTTCCTATTTACCTGATAGGCAGAATGCCCAGCACAGATGTTGTCCGACCCCCTCCAAGCGCCGATGGCTGCGCAAATACCAAATCCTATACAGATTTTACTTTGCGCAGCCGTTTGCGTTTTTTTAGTCCCGGAACGCTGAACGCGGAACACAGATGTCGCGGTTTAACCTGACATTGAAATACAAGGGTTTTCTTCGGTTGTGCAACAGTCAAGACTCACAGCACGCCGACTGACGGTCAGTCCACACCGTGCCACGAACGGCGAAGGCGGTGGGAGGAGGTGCGCTCGCGCAACGCGACATCAATGAATCGCTGCTCATGGAGCGGCCTAATCGATAGACCTATCGGGACTTTTACGGTCGCGCACATAGTAGGCGGTAGGAGTTGTGACGCCGGCCGTGAATGACGACGCCGACGTACTCCGCAGGAGTCCGTATTAGCCGACGCGACCACCGGATATTGCCGTCGTCGGCTCGTTTCTATATATGTACTGCAATTATATGTTTCCTCGCAAGCCAGTGCGTCCGGACTGCGATGGCGTGCGAGATGGTCCGCCGCACCGCGCAGCCGCCTCCGGACCATGGAACATGTCGCAGCAAGTGAATTGTTGATTGCTAAAGCATCACTCAAATATGTTACGCGTTGCAATTGGACTGAAGGCCTAATCCTGAGTTTAACGTTAATGACGTTTTGAACGTGATTGATAAGCGAACAAAAATGTGTGAAACCTATCAATTCCGTTATCCACGCTTAAAAACTACAAAGTTTGATGTTTCCATAATGACGACACTGCTTTTACCTGAAAAAAAAAATTGAAAATCGAACTCGTACTGAATCAGAGTCTGGACTCCGCGGAGCTCCGGTCTAGCTATGAACTAGCAGACCGGCACCGACACAGCAGCAACGAGTTTGATTGATGTAGCCTCATGACACACGCGCTCAAACATTTCAAAGGAGACGTAGTCGGTAGCGTCATCTTATTATCTAATCAGTTGCGTTGCCGCTATTTCTAAAAGTTTGGCGAGAGTGACAGACTCAGGCAGACTGCTACATCTGACGCGTCGGATGTAGGATTTCTGTGCCCGGTCTACCATGCCGGTCTCATTGATTGGCGCCATGGTCCGATTTGAGCTTACGCTACCGATAGCGCGTGCACAACTGGTCCGTTTCGCGCTGACCGATGTCAAAATGGAACGATATGACGTCATCATTACACACTTTGGAGGTAGGGCCCTGTGCGTACAAATGTCAGTGTCACATTTTGACGTTCCTATAGCGTTATCTGTCGTCTTTCGACCGCGTTGTTAAACAAACAGTCGAATGTCTCTTGGGTGAAAATTCAAGTTCAGGTTAGATTGATGAATTCGATTCAGTTCAATAGCTAAACTGTCTCAACTAATGTCATTTGTACCATGTTTGTTTTTTGTTACCGTAAGCGCGCGCACGAACGGTGCGAATCGTGTGTGATGCTGACAGCTTTGAGCGTGCAAGTTGAAGAGGGACGCTTGTGTTCGCCGCGTAAATTGCATCGGACCGCGCAGTGGATGTGTCGAAACAGATCGGAGTGATTGCGCGTGGCCGCGCGTCCCACATTGCCGCGACGTCCTACACGGGAGGGCTTGCGTCACGTCGTCGCCGCCTTCGGAAAGGCACCAAACACGACCGGAAGTAAGAGCTGGCGCCAAAATGCGGGCCGGAATCAGTCAGCTGGTTCCAGAGTGCTCGTTCGCGCTGGATGCTCGTACCGTACCGAACGGTACACTAAAAAATCATGTTTCAACTGGCACAAAAGTAAAAATTTATTTTTTAAGTTTTCTTTCAGTGCGAGATGTGATCCCGATCTTAGGAAATTAAAAAAATGACCATTCCGGGGAAATCATAGACCTAGCATGCGCGCTGCAAATGGAGCTGGGAAGTTTTTTAGCAATTAAATGAAAAAAGTACAAATATTAATCTATTAGATTAGCACATAAAGTTGTAGCAGTCAAAAACACTGATGCGAGCATAAAAGTAACTATTAGGTATTCTACCACAGAATCAATTAATTGTGTTCTTCTTCCGATAGTATTCAAGTGATTAGAAATAAATGATGCAAATCTTATGCTGGCACTTAAAATAGTATATTTATTTCGACAATTTGCCGCCATGTGTTTTTGCTGCCATAATATTTTTTTTTTCGATAAATTCCATGTTAAACCATTTGACTATTTCAAAATTCGTAATTTAATTATTTTTGTAATAAAATGACATTTCCTTTCATCATTTCAATGAACAGATATAGTATGACATCCGAATCTTTGCATTGAAGGTTTGCATCTAACATGAGTCAATAAATATCTGAATCTGCACGTTTTTTTTTTAAATAAATAAATAAATATAAAAAAAAATCTGGATCGAATAGATAAAATTTCTCGATATTTACTATACTATGATGAGGTATCGGTTTTTGTTGAATCAAAAATAAAAATAAAATGTTGTTTATTTGTTTCAGTAGTTTACGGATTAAATCAAAACCTTATCAAATCCTACCTATTTAGGGAAACTATAAAATCGAATTGTAATATCCGTCGTGGTTTGACGAAATCCCCCATTTCATCAAATCCCTGCGACACGATTATCCAGAAGGCTCCCCGATGGAAAACGGAGAAAAGGAGTACGAGGACGGAGCGCCGGGGGGGAGGGGGGGAGGCACCGGAAGTCGGTGTGTACTCACGTGGGCGGGCGGCGGAGGCGGGGCGGCGCGCGGGCCCTGGTGGGTACGCGGCTCGGCCTACGCAAATAGTGCTTACGGTCGGGCGGTGTTCATTGATACGGCCCTGCCTTATCGTTATCGGTCCCAAGCTTCTGCGCACCCACACATGAGGAAAGTGTTCCGTGGACGCTACCCGGGTCGCCTCCCCGCCACGCGCCGTCCCCGCACAGACATATGTCCATATAATCATATGGGAGTCCGGGTATCGTGTCCCACCACCAAGTGTGGCGACCGGCAGTTCTATTTTTGAAATTATTTGCAATCGCTCGCAGCCAGCGATTAGCAATGCAATCGTAAACGCTCGTTTACAGCCAGTGGCTGCCGGGTGCTGCTATCTAAACGCATTGCATTTACATGAAATTTAAAAGAATCAACGGTTAACAGCTTTCAGAATATAATAATAAATAAACATTACAATAAAATAATAAATCGAGTTCCAATGGCTCTTGCCTGTTTACTTCAGTCTAATTAAGAAGTAGAAGCTACAAACAACCAGATTAGCTGTTTCCGTTATTTATTTATCATATTCATTCTGTAGGCAGAAAAATAATATTAATTACAACGATTGTTGTTTTTGTTTTTGTTGTAAAGACAGCACCATGACCAGTTTCCTTAAATTTTGAAGATACTACACCAACTGAGAGCTACGTCCGTATGTTTTGATATATTTTTTTCATAACTTATCCACTGATCCAACATTTTGATGCACATCTTTAGATGCTTATATCATGGATATACGATAAGTTATAAAAAAAAGTTATCGAGCTCTCAATTGGTTTAGTATTTGCAAAATTTCATTGACTGAGGAAACAGGCACGAGCCATATGGAACTCTACCACCTCATTATCCTCTTAAATATTTTATCAAACCAAGAAATCTAAAATTAGACGACCAGCGAAAATTGAGATTCGTCGAACAGATCTTTTAGTGTGAAGTGCACGGATCTCTGGTTACTGATATTTAAAATTAAAATATATCCGTCCTTATTTTTCGCATGAAGAAGTAAGAACAGAGACTTTAACTTCCTTATTTTATTTTGTTTAATTATTATTTTAGTTTTAAGTCAGCTTATTGTAATTAAATAATTCTTAAATGTGTACTAAAATTTACTAACCAGAGATTTTGCAGACATTACCGACCTTTAGATTACATGTCCACTCTCTCGATTATTTTCCAATCGATACAATGTTTCCCCTATCTACTACCGGATGGCACTGATTTCGCGAATTAATCCTACACTTCGCATTTTGACTGCAAATATCAATCTTATTGGTGAATCATCAAAGCCGATTTATCCGAGTTCGCCTCGTTTAATATGTACTATTTACTACGAGGTGGAGCCGATTTTGCGTTTTTTTACTGCAATTTTTGAAATATGAATCTAATTGCTGTCGTCACCAAAGTCGATTTTGGTATCAGACACTGGAGTCAGCCCGGATTTAATGAAAATTTCTAAACGATACATAACGCACATATTGTATTAAAATGAGGTTCTTAAGTTAGTAGAATCACTACATTTCGCAAGTTTTTTCAAACGTCCATCAATCGCGCATCTTTCCACCATCTGAGTGGTCAGTCTGAGTTCTCACCTAAATTGGCGTTTACGGCAAACCGATCGACTGGCGTTTTCTCCAAACTCCATACAAGTTTTTACTAGATATTCTGCGGTTATACTTCTTCAAGCTGTCAAAGTCAAACGCGGACTTCCGATTTGTATGAAAACGCGGAGTGGACGTAAACGGCAACGTCGACGTATTTACGGCAACGTTGAGTAAGCTGTCAAATCAAGCTCGGACTCGCAAATGTTAGTTCGCTTAACGCCCGCTGCGCGCGCTCTTCAATCTAATCTAATATCTAATCTTATAAATAATATAAAGGGGAAAGTTTGTAATAATGGATGGATGGATGGATGGATGGATGGATGGATGGATGGATGTTTGTTACTCTTTCACGTAAAAACTACTGAATGGATTCTAATGAAACTTTACAATAATATAGCTTATACATCAGAATAACACATAGGCTACAATTTATGTGCCCATGGGCTTTAGAACTTTCACGGGGCTGCGAAAACGATGCCGGTAGCGATACTTCACACTAGGGGGAGAGGAGCCGGGGGCGGTGGCGGGGAGCGGCGGCGGGGGGAGGGCAGACGTCGTGACTGTTTGGTGTCCGTTTGGGGAATTTTCAAGGCACTAGCGATTTGTAAAACTTAGTACATGTACATTTAACTACCCGGGAATTAGGATTGGCTAAATAGAATTCAGTTCCGCTTACGCTAAGATGGGGCTGTCATACAAACTGCAATGCTATGCACGGCTCGGCTTTGCGGCGGCAGCGCTTACTTTTACTGAAGTACGGCTTGGTATTTCCTGCAACTTTAGGACTACTTGGCATCACGCTAAATCGCCGGAGGAGCGACCAACAGAATAAAATCCTTGAGAACCAATTACTCGATTTAGATGTGCATTGTATCTACGTCTAGCCTGATTCTACTAAAAACTTATAGATTACATAATATAACGCTTCATTGCCAGAAGGGTAAGTAGTGAGTCTTAAAGTCTTATAACATGCGAACCACTTACCTGATTTATGTGCGTATTTTATCAATGTATAGCATCTCTGGGAGCAGTCAGGTTCGAGATGGGTTACTGTTTTCGATGTTGAGGCTGGCTGTGGGTTGGAGTCCACGCAAAACTTACCTACGTTACACGTTACTTACTAGGTAAGCAATGTAGCAATGAAAGTGCAGAAAGGTTCTTGCGGCAAATGTTTTTTTTTTAAATAGCCACCAAACGTCAACGAAGCTCTAAATGGGAATTATTGGATGTTTCTCATTAAATCATGCTATTTCGGCTCGAACGATCTTGATTAAATTTGGTACATGGATACATTGTCCTGGACCAGTTTGACCCTATTTTGGACCAGTCATGTGGGCTACTTTTTATCCATGAGATAATTTAGCCGACACTAACCCGAGCGGAGCCGGGTACCGCAGCTAGTCTAATAAATAATATAAAGGGGAAAGTTTGTAATAATGGATGGATGGATGGATGGATGGATGGATGGATGGATGGATGGATGGATGGATGTTTGTTACTCTTTCACGTAAAAACTACTGAATGGATTCTAATGAAACTTTACAATAATATAGCTTATACATCAGAATAACACATAGGCTACAATTTATGTGCCCATGGGCTTTAGAACTTTCACGGGGCTGCGAAAACGATGCCGGTAGCGATACTTCACACTAGGGGGAGCGGGGCCGGGGGCGGGGCGGGCGGTCCGCCGGGGCGGGTGCGGGGAGGGGGGGGCGGGTACGGCTTGGTATTTCCCGCAACTTTAGGACTACTTGGTAAAATCCTTGAGAACCAATTACTCGATTTAGATGCAGATTGTATCTACGTCTAGCCTGATTCTTCTCAAAACTTATAGGCTACATAATATAACGCTTCACTACCTGAAGGGTGAGTAGAGAGTGTTAAATTCTTATAACTTGGGAACCACTAACCCGATTTATGTGCGTATTTTATCAATGTATAGGATCTCTGGGAGCTCTCAGGTTCGAGATGGGTTACTGTTTTCGATGTTGAGGCTGGCTGTGGGTTGGAGTCCACGCAAAACTTACCTAAATTACACGTTACTTACTTACTAGGTAAACAATACTGCAACAAGTGCAGAAAGGTTCTGGCGGCAAATGCTTTTTTTTTAAATAGCCACCAAATGTGAACGAAGCTCTAAATGGGAATTATTGGATGTTTCTCATTAAATCATGCTATTTCATCTCGAACGATCTTGATTAAATTTGGTAGATGGATACATTGTCCTGGACCAGTTTGACCCTATTTTGGATCAGCCATGTCCGATACTTATTATCCATGACATAATTTAGCCGACGCTAACCCGAGCGGAGCCGGGTACCGCAGCTAGTAAATAATATAAAGGGGAAAGTTTGTAATAATGGATGGATGGATGGATGGATGGATGGATGGATGGATGTTTGTTACTCTTTCACGTAAAAACTACTGAATGGATTCTAATAAAACTTTACAATAATATAGCTTATACATCAGAATAACACATAGGCTACAATTTATGTGCCCATGGGCTTTAGAACTTTCACGGGGCTGCGAAAACGATGCCGGTAGCGATACTTCACACTAGGGGGAGAGGAGCCGGGGGCGGTGGCGGGGAGCGGCGGCGGGGGGGAGGGCAGACGTCGTGACTGTTTGGTGTCCGTTTGGCGAATTTTCAAGGCACTAGCGATTTGTAAAACTTAGTACATGTACATTTAACTACCCGGGAATTAGGATTGGCTAAATAGAATTCAGTTCCGCTTACGCTAAGATGGGGCTGTCATACAAACTGCAATGCTATGCACGGCTCGGCTTTGCGGCGGCAGCGCTCACTTTTACTGAAGTACGGCTTGGTATTTCCTGCAACTTTAGGACTACTTGGCATCACGCTAAATCGCCGGAGGAGCGACCAACAGAATAAAATCCTTGAGAACCAATTACTCGATTTAGATGTGCATTGTATCTACGTCTAGCCTGATTCTACTAAAAACTTATAGATTACATAATATAACGCTTCATTACCAGAAGGGTAAGTAGTGAGTCTTAAAGTCTTATAACATGCGAACCACTTACCTGATTTATATGCGTATTTTATCAATGTATAGCATCTCTGGGAGCAGTCAGGTTCGAGATGGGTTACTGTTTTCGATGTTGAGGCTGGCTGTGGGTTGGAGTCCACGCAAAACTTACCTACGTTACACGTTACTTACTAGGTAAGCAATGTAGCAGTGAAAGTGCAGAAAGGTTCTCGCGGCAAATGTTTTTTTTTTAAATAGCCACCAAACGTCAACGAAGCTCTAAATGGGAATTATTGGATGTTTCTCATTAAATCATGCTATTTCGGCTCGAACGATCTTGATTAAATTTGGTAGATGGATACATTGTCCTGGACCAGTTTGACCCTATTTTGGACCAGTCATGTGGGCTACTTTTTATCCATGAGATAATTTAGCCGACACTAACCCGAGCGGAGCCGGGTACCGCAGCTAGTTTCTCCATACATTTGAAAACGCCAGTCGATCGGTTTGCCGTAAACGCCGATTTAGGTGAGAACTCAGACTGACCACTCTCAAACCATAACCCTCGCTATTATGCCTCCAGCAAGAGAGAGCACAGTGGCGGAACTTTCCAGCTAGATAATTTTTAGAGTTCTGTTTTGGATTCCGTACCCAAAGGGTGACAACGGAACCCTATTACTAAGCCTCCGCCGTCCGTCCGTCCGTCTGTCACAGGGCTGTATCTCATGAACCGTAATAGGTAGGCAGCTGAAATTTTCACAGAGTATTTATTTTGCCGCTATTACAACAAATAGGTAAAATCAAATAATAATAAAAATTAAATGGGGGCCCCATACAAAAAACGTGATTTTTTGGTGTTGATGGTACGTAACCCTTTGCGTGCGAGTCCGACTCGCACTGGCCGGTTTTTTATGTCATTCCACGTGAAAAAAAAAACCGAGCAGAGGGCTCCCGGAAGCCTAAAACTAGCAGCACACGCATCGCGCCCAACCGATATAGCCGAGACGGAGGCGTCAGAGTGATCGCAGATCCAGAAATACCATGGTGTGGTGTCGCGGTGTAAGAATGCGTCGTGACGTCACGACTCGCGCGTCACGCGCGCTCCGCGGGTCCGCGTGCCCACGTGACCACGTCGCGCTCGCGGAAACTGACGTGCAAACTCGGTACGTGTGGACGTACGTGTAAGTCGACGAAACTTTTCGGCGAACGACGCATCGTTGTTGGACTGGACCGGAATACCCCGTCGAGTAGCTGATTTCAAAATGTATTAATTAAAAAAATATATGTATGCACGCTTTACATTCTTTGACCTCTGCACTAGGTAAAACCTGTCTTGCAGAGGTCATTTCCAGTTTTAATTTTGTATTATTCTTTTCCGCTTTCGAAAAAAACAATATCAGTTAAAGCTAATAAATATATTTATGGAAATAATTAAAGTAATAATGTTTCCATTAATATCAAAAATTTAAATGAAATTGAAAAATTGAAAAAAAAAAATCAAATGTAACATCAACAAAAAGTTATTCAATAATATAATTAAAAAAAAAATTGTATATAAACATTTAAATCTAAATAGGTGTAAAACCATAGAACATGTGTGTATTTGAGGAGGTCCAAATGGAGGGAGGGGGGGGGGAGGTGAGTGTCGGGGTTCTGTATATGATGGTGTTTGCGAGCACATTTTAGTTTAAATGTAATGATATCTAGGAGGAAATTTGGTGAAATTTTTCGGTTTTATCATAATCAAACGAATTCAGTCACGTTTTAAGAACGTTTTTACGACTATTAATGGTGTTTATATCCAGAGTGCGTGCTTTGTTTATTTTATTATACAAATATGGTGCGAGAAAGGAGCTGGTCGAAGACGATATAAAAGCCAAGGTAGCCTCAAAAAAGCTGGGAGTCCGCCATAGAGTGCGCTAGCATTTCACCCAACACCAAAAATGCTACTCAACAAAGCGCAGGAAGGTTCTGCGTGGAGCAATGTTCGCATCTGAGGGACATGATAGCTAAGTACCTGCTTGACTTCTTGGATTCGATAGAGCGCCGTAACGGCCGTTTTCGCACCCGATGTATCTCTCTCCAACTGTGAAGAGATGTGGGGTATCTTTCTGTGTCCACGAAGAATGCTCTGGTGAGCTGCATAACGCAATCCATCCGTCACTTTCTGCTATCGATCAAGGCGTAACAGGCAGGAAATGCACCCGTTCACTATCTACAGTCCCAAAATCCTCCAGATCCTCTATTACGAGTTACAAATCACTTATCGAAAAATCGCTCAGATCATCGATTCCGCAGGCTGACACCATTGAATAGAGCAGGAATTTGAGGGATACAGTAAATCGCCCGTTCATGGATTTTTTTAATTGTGTAAAAATATGAAATATGAATGTGTTGAGTTGTGTTGAACACAAATATAAAAATCCGTGGACGGGCGATTTAGTGTATCCTTCAAATGCCTGCTCTATTCAATGATGTAAACCTGCGGCATATAAGCTATTTTTCGATTAAGTGATTTCTAACTAGTAAGAGGCTCTGATCCTTTATCTTTAGAGTCCGCAGACTGTGGAATACAATGTCTGACAATGTATTTCCCCCCTTAACATAAAAAAGTAAATTCGCGCTTATCGTAACTACATATATAGGCAATCCCACTGTGCCCATCACACTGTTTTACTAGTACCTAGACGCCATGCCAGGATTTTCGCTTCATACTAACCGTCATTCCATTCCATCCATTTTGCACTATACTGCACGTGAGTATATTTGCATAATTTGACCGAAGTAGCAATGAAACATTGTTTGTTTTTCATCCACTTCAACGTAGTCTTGCTTACAAATGGCATGGCATGACACTTAATTCCTTCGGAAACGTGGTGTTTAAGCTAAAATCATGACACATATACACAAAAGTGTGTTTGATATATGCGAATACAATGAAAAACTAACATAACCCAGACTTTTAGGGGAGACGCAGAGGGGAGTCGCCCCGCCGCCCGCGTCGGTTCTAGTTATTTGCCGGTACCGATACATTGTTAATGCCCGTTTTAGCCACCTCCAGCTACCTAAAAATCCAAAAGTTATCTTTCGATTTCACCATGTAAATAGGCAAATTAAACCGAAAGTTAACTATCAGAATTCAAGTAGCCGGAGGTGGTGAAACCAGGGGTAAATCGTAATTGTGATAAGACACGGAGCAGCGGATGATTCAGGTCTCCCGAGGTGCCTGACTCACGCGGCGCAGCATCAGGCGGGCGCTGCGCGTGCGCACGTTTCTCGGAATGCACCGCGCGCCGCGCCGCCGGCTTCGGTGCAAAGTGCAACGACACGCACTGCCTACACTGGCGTGCACTTACGATGGGCGCACTTCATCACATCGATTCATTCGTAAGCGACGGGTATTTTATGTGACCCCGTTTCTAAATAAATAAAAAATCTATAATGTTTACATTCGATGTTTAGAAGAATGATAAAAGAAACGTATTCAATAATTTGCCCTTCATTTAGGGTAGTTTCAGTTTCTTTATTTCCTTTAAAAACTGGGTTAAATAAGGAACAAAAATGTTCTCACAAAATATAGAAACGTCCCTCGTAAATCCTTGTGATTAATGACCTGTTTGAATATATCTAATGCAATCAAGTACAGATTAACGATTTACACTAAAAATACGCACTTTAAAAAATCTCACGTGAGATAGGAGGGGGGAGATTAGGAGTGTTTGTATTTCTATACACATTTTTAAAGGCGTATACGGATATGAGTTTAATTATCAAAAAAACAAAAACGTACAGACGTAGCTCTCAGTTGATTTATTTAATGTGTGAATAATCAGAAAAATATATCTTAATTTAAGTGAGGAAACAGGCAAGAGCCATTGTATGGAACTTGATCACCTCATTATCCTCTTAACGCACACTACGGGCGCGCTTCAATTCTATACACACATTTGAAAAATCAAATTAAGTGTGTAATATTTGTGTATTATGTTGTGTGTATTATTTTAATAAGGGCCTAACCATATATTACGTCATAGTTTCCATGATTTTTGTATCATTTGGTTGTTAAGTTAAGTAAATTTTTCAGACCCTAAATATAAAAATCTAGATTTGGTTCCTTGACGTTCCGGTCAAATGAAAGTAGTTTTTAGCTGGGTACTACTGGGTAGTCAGTCAACTGTGAGTTCGACTCGCGCAGATAAGGTTCTACACAAAATCTCAAATCTTTAAAACGTACAGGTTTGCCTGCTTCCGACGAATGTCACGACCAAAAACTTTTTCAGATTATTTTAAAAATCTGATTACAATGCTTCAAATGTAGATGTCGGTGAAACTCAAATTAATGAGGTATCCATTAAAAACATAAAATTATCAACATACAGGTAAACTAAACAAGGCTGTAAATAACTTTCCTAAAAAGTTTATAAAAGTTTTTTATGTAATAAACGGTGTGTCCTATAAATATAAAAATAAATACTGAAATATCGAATGCTTGTAGTTTACCATTCTCAAAGAAAAATAAATAAAACACCAAAAAAATGTGAATAAGTCTGTTTAACATACAAATACATAAAATATGCTTCTTCATTAATCGCGTCCGAGATTGATTAATAATTCATTAATATCTAATTAATTTGGTAACATTCTACATAAATAAAGATTCTATAAACCATTAGGAATAATCCAATGATGAATAAGGGTTTCTTTATTAATAGGAATATTCTTTAAACATAATTTTCTAATTGTCTTGTACCCGTTTATCTATAATACAAATGCATTAGTTAGTATACATATCATACAGAATGAAAATAATTAAAATCAAATAAACGAATCAAAAAAATAATTTGTATGTTATAATAGATTAAGTGTAGGTAGATTTAATTAAATCATTTGAAAACATTTGCCTTTACAAACCGAACAACAATACAATACAATAATAATCACAGCGGATGCAAGAAAGTAATTATTTGGAACAAAACGTCTAAACAACCAGGGTAGGTTGTCCGCCAACCTCATTCATATTGATAACGTTGTGCAAATTGTGTGCAACACGAAATGGAGCAAGAGCCGTCACGGATCTAAATTCGAATCATTTTTATCATTTGTTTTCATGATTCTTTTTTTTTTACAAATTTTCTTACTATGCAATACCGACACCAAACTAACAAATTCACAAATAACACGAAATTATACAAAACATACCGAAGCTCATTCGGGGAGAACCATTTCAAAATTTTTATTTTTATAGTTTTATTTACAACGGTACAATATTTTATTTTATTTTTTTTATTTTATTTTATTTTATTGAAGAAATCAACAGCATAAAAGTAAAAGTTGTACATACAAATTAAACTAAAAATAAAGCCAATAATAGATTTCTCTAAATAAAACAAAAAATAGTCCAGATAGTGACAAAATGAAAATATTTTATAAATTATAAATTAAAGAAATTTATCAAAAAGTTAAGTTTAAAGTTAAATTAACAAAAATGAACACACAATTAACAAAAATTAGCAAGAGTTAACAAAAAACTAAAACTGAAATTCCCACGAATAATAAGGTAATACGCAGTATTACCATGTCGGTAGGATTTATTTGTGTAGGTGTGTTGTCTTATGAGAGTGTGAGAGGGTGTGTTCATGTGTGTCAAAGAGGTTTGACGGTGAATTTGTGAGTTTGAGAGTGGGTGCGAGGGTGATTGTGTGAATGTTTCATAACATAACATTCAATTTATGTTATACAAAGTCACCATATGGAAAAAATAATGAAAGAATGTAATTGTGGGTAACTGAGGAAGTTCATGCTCGAATCCAATGTATTATATTTTATTTTTATGTTAATGTTTAAATCTTATGTTTTATTTTTTTCCAGAAACGTTTTTATGCTACTACTACTACGCAGTTGGTTGCAGGATGGTTTTTATAACATGATGCTTGAAAGTGCATTTGTTCAAATAAAATGGATCTATATCTGTAAACATTCGATTATAGGTGCGAGCTAAACGAGTGAGAGTGGCATTCTTGGCGTAATTAGTCCGGTGAGAGGACACACTAAATAGAAAAACGACGGTGTGGCGTGTTCGGCGCTTCGGAACATGAAGCCCAAATGTCTCGACTAACGTCGGGCAATCTACAACTCCTCGAACTAAATCGTGCAATAATAATAACATATCCAATAGAACTCTCCTGTCGTTCAGTGGTAACATTTTATGGTTGTTACAGCTTTCTTCGTACGATGAAAAAGACATTTTACACCGGTAATTTAGGTGCTTAATAAACTTAATCTGAATACGTTCTATGCGATCTTTATAGGTTGTATATTGAGGCGACCAGATGCAACTTGCATATTCCAGAATGCTTCTTACATAGGAGAAATAAATCAATTTTAGGCAAGCAGCATCCGTAAAAGGTTGGGTCACTCGAAGAATGAATCCTAGGTTTTTATAGGCTTTATTGATTATTAGGTCGATGTGTTCTCCTAAAATAAATTTACTGTCTAACTGAACACCAAGATCGCGAACTATCCTTACTCTTTCTATAGTGGTGTTGCTTATGGAATATTCGTAATCAATTGGTCTATTTCTCCGCGTAAATGTGATGGTTTGGCATTTGGATAGATTGGCAGTTATGCGGTTATTCCTATAGTAAGCGGAGACACGATCAAGGTCATTTTGAAGTTTTTCACAATCAGAAATGTCGTCTACTGCAAGGTATATTTTTTTATCATCTGCATATAGGAGATGTTCAGCGTGATGAAAGCAAGTGTAGATGTCGTAAAGGTAAGCGTTGTAGAATAGGGGACCTAGGTGAGATCCTTGAGGGACCCCTGAAGGAACATCATATTAAAGAACAAAATAAATATCCCGGTCGTTGTGTGTTAGTCATTTGACTGGGTCTATAAACAAATAATCGTTTTGTAGGTAAAAAAAAATATTTTTACGCCGTAACAATTTAGCTAAAAGCAACACTAAACGTAACCAACAGACCTTTATTACTTATTTGTGGTAAACAATATCGCGTGTCATTTGTAATTAAAAGATAGCATAGCATAATGACATACAAACTTACATTAATTGATTAAAAGACAGTTTGGTAAATCCATTCAATACGGAGAATAGTGATCCCTAATATATTGATAAATAGATATGCACTGTACCCCTATTATGAATAATTTAAAGTATGGGTAGGTACAGTCAACCAAAGGTTAAAGGATAGTGTTTCCGGTTAAACGCAAAATGAATGGTGTTTAAATACAACCTCTGATTCAATTTTTTTAAGGGGGTTTGGTTTACTCAGTAGCAAGTAGACATCCTCAACTATGTTTAAATATTTACTCAACACTATAATATTTTCCAAAAGTCAAAGTATTTCGACTGTTCATCTTTTCATTCAACCGGATGTGTATCCTAAACTTTTTGTTCGACTGTACATCGAATTATGCATGTAGTTAAGGTACCTGCCTGCGTGGATCTTCCTAAAATACCCGAACTTCGATTGATAAAATAATTTTGATTCACCTATTTGAGCAGATTCGAAAAAAGCGGAAAGTGGATCCATTATCAAAAAGCGGAAACGCAGTGAGTGTATCTGACAACACTGCAGGGAACCCTCCTCGTTGGGTTTCTTATTTATATTGGGTGGCGCCATCTACATTTGTCATTCAGAGAAAAATAAGCACAAAGCAAGGAAGACAGAAATCGAACGCTGTAAAAATATTCTCTCATCTGTGGTTATTCTATACGGTAGTATTCAGAGTGGGCAGACTAACTTTAATACGGGGATTATAGCCAGACTAAATACCATGTTGTATGGTTAGCCCGGTGCTAGTCCGAGTACTAAATTTTGACAGTTCACGCTGAATAAGACTGTTACAGCCGTAGTTAATCCGCCTACTCTGAATATGTACTAGTGTTAGTTATTAAATTAGATTAAGGTATATGTGGACAGATTTATCTGACGTTGACAATTTATTTATTTTCGTTTGATTCTCATTTAAAAACATAGGTAGGTAAATCAATCTACTAAAACTCGTAGATACCAAATAAACAAATCGGTCCAAACTGATCTTTGCCCTGAAACTCGACTTCATAGCCATTCACAGGTTCCTCAATGAACCAAACAAACTAAGACGATAATAAAAACGAAGTCAAGGGTTATGATGTTATCATGGAGTAGTTTGAAGGAGCGCGCGGGTCACGAACGGACGGTCGCTGTGGCCAGTGGCACCGCTTGAATGGAGTCCGCACGGTCAACCGCTGACGTCCGGGCGCGGGAACGGTAGCGGTTGACCGTTGGCGATCGCACCTCCCCGCTAGCCCTCCGCACCGGATGCATACAAAATGGATCTGACCCCGTTCCGAACCAATTACGATAACAAAACTGCCACATTTGAATTCGGAAACGTTAAATTATATCTTAATATTCGTATCTACCCGCATCTTTTTATAACATATTTGAAATAATGTTGTTATCTATGGTCACAACGGTTTCTTTTGAAATCCCATATCTTCGACCTGTCTAGGGAAAGTTTTGACAACGGAAAATGGACGGAAATGACGTGAGGTCCACGAATATGGGCGGGCGACGACGACAGAGGCAGGAAGTGCGCAGCTTACCGGGACGGGACTAGCGAACGGTGGCGGCGCGGGGCGACGACGAAGGCGGCGGCGGGCGGCGCAGCGCGTTCCGACCGACGGACGGCGACACGACATACTCCTGACGAAAGACGTCCACACCCGACACCACGTTACAGCAACACCACTCGTCGTCGTTGGGACCGCCACTTCCGAAAGTGCGCGTATTAACCAAATTGCGAATCAATTATTCGCGCTCTTATCTAAAAATATTCCGGGTGCTGCGCGGTCTACGTCCGCTGCCCCGACGGTCAACGCAAAACACCGGCACAACGGTTCCTCGCCGAGGGGAGACTGAAGAGAAGAGAGGGACGGTCGCTCGGCGGCGCCGCGAGGCGAACGGAATCCCCACAGACGGGTCGAACGAACTATAGTCGTCCCGTTCCGCGGAAGCTACAGTGCTCGCGTGCAAGTGAGAGGCGAGATATTGAGGCGAAAACTCGCGAACGCCAATAGACCGAGGAGTAGGGAAAATATTCGACCTTCACGCACACAAGCGAAGCGGACGACTCCACCGACAGCTCCGCCGCCGCCGCTCGCCGCCACCGAGCTGCGAGCGAACCCATCTACACACACATGTGCACAATTGCGAATAGGTGGTGGCTGTGTGCCACTTAATTTTTTTTTGCGAAATGAAGTGCCCCTAAAGACGATGCCCCTAGATCGGACTCGTCGTTGGCGGTAAAACGGGTGAAAGTGCACTAATAGTTCCGGGATCCCGCTTACTTGGCGGCGGCCCCATTTCGCGCTACGTCACCAATATGGCGGCGGAAATCTACGCGCTAACTCGATAAGACGCCATTCAAAAACCGCTTCCAATGCGAGTTTCTAGGTCAATTATTGAAAAAACTAATATTCAGAATGAACTACTGCAAATTGTAAATCCAATACGAACGCCAATAATGTTAAGCATTTCACTGCTAATTACAAAGTAGTAAGCTATTATTAAATACGCGTGGTGGAATCTCGTTAGAACCCTGGTATAGGAACTCGGTGTACAGTCGTTTCGTCTGAAATCCATACACCGGAAATAGAGACAAATTTGAGATCTCTTTCTGACATGCTGACGTCAACCATAGAGTAAAAGGGACTTAGAAATTCCTTCTCTTTCCAGTGTATACATTTGATAAGTAACGACTGTACATTAAGAAGTGGGCAACGAATATAAAACTTTAAAAAATACATATCCATAAACAATGCCACCATTCATTCTGAGAGTTTTTATAATTAATAATTATAATATTAAGTATGTTGAAATTGTGTTTAATTAAATTGTATGTAAAAAAAAACAATACGTAGAGTAACCATTATATGAACAATAAAGATTGGTTTCAGTGCTTGATCTACAGTGTTCTAATTATTTGTCGGTATTTGTAGTTATGCTATAAACTTTTACTGGCACGGTAAACAAATACAAATGCAAAACTTCAATAACTTAAACCTACATAAAACGTAGTTCAGTGTTCTTAAAGGTTTCACAAAACAAATCCAATGGTTCTTCAACATTGATTAAATGTGAGCGCTGTTAACATTCAGCCATTTAAACATATTTTCAGTACACCATCACCAACATTTCCAAAATATGTTTGCATCGAATAGTAATTCAGATTCCTACAAAGTTACTAAGTAACCTTGTTCCTATTTTTTTTTTATTTCAACTACAGTCAGTACTCAAAAAAAGATGATGAGTCAATCTCAATACAACAAAATAAACTGCGAAAACCCCAATAAAAACAATAACCTGGACGTTGCCGGGACGATCTAACAGCATTGGTATTATCATTCTCAAAAGAGTGTCATTAGGTAACACAACTGTTGAATGAATCCCGACAAAGGTGTTGTGAAGTGGGCTTTTCTGGGTATCCGCGCGGAAACGAGCGATGGGTCAAGCCAAAGGGCCAAGCACTGGTGCAAAACTCTCTAGACGGAGAACTCAAATTCCGGTTTCTACTTTCCAGAGAAGTTCCGTTTCACGCTTAACTGGACATATGGCTGGACATAAGAAGGAATCCTTTGCTCTTCATTGATCTACAGTTGCCATTCCTCGCATTCGGTCTTGAAAAAGCTTGTCTGTTTCCGTTTATATCTAGTTTCCATGTTATTCATAGGTAATAACGTTTTTTAGTAGTAGAGCCTCAGAACTCTGAGGTAAGAGCATAGGCAGATATCATCAGTAATATGATGTACTCTTTAATAAATACAGAGGCAGTGAGTGCATTCCAGAGTTAAGCAATACGCAAAAATGTAGGTTCGATCCGAATATTCTGTTCATACGCATAGAAGTTAGACTCAAAGTACTCCCCGTGGTACACACAGGGGTGTTATTCAGGAATCTGGTACTGCGCAAAGCCATCCCAGAGTTGCGAGCAATTACATCATTCACAGATGAGCGTGAGGCTCCTGTTAAGCCAGCAAGGCATTCATTGGCCTCGAAAATTCCCAAATACTTATGGCCGCCATTGCTGTCCTGGACACTGATGGTGTCAACGTGACCATGAGTTTATTTGGTGAACAATTTGGTGAACGGTTAGTTCACAAATAGGCAAACTACATTTCTGACGCAGTTCTAGACTTTTCACATCTCGGTCTTAAACAAGACTCTTTCACTTTTATCTTTATTTTCATAGACGGTGACATTTTATTGGGGGTGGTATAAATACTTCAAAATTTTGTTGACGCATCATTTGTGATTGCAACGGAACCGTGGCAGCATCAAATGCAAGTGTGGAAAAACTAGACTTCACCTAGCTACATTCGGGTTGGATGTACATGTCTGGCGCGGGAATATTCTATGAATAAGAATGTTACGATGGGTACTTATTCCAAGAAATTCTGAATGTTGAATCACCTATAAAATGTACAATTTAACCTGCTGAGTCATACAATAATTCAACACAAAATGATTATGATATTGTGAGGTCACTTTAGAATAGTTATGATTATATATATTTTTATTTTGCTGATTTTTCTGGTCTGTGAAAATCAAAGGAGTTCAAATTATGAACTGTAATTTTGCTATTATTAATAACTGGATTAGCATTTAAGTCAAGATTTGTGTAGGGTTTGCTAAGGCAATTCGTTTTGGCTAAGGTCGGTCTGAAGCGGAAGTAGCTTGTTGTCGGCCTCTGTATCGACACATAGATAAACTTTAGGCGTTGTCAGCGCTTTACGGTGACCGATCGAGCAAAGTGCGCTACCGATTGATTAGATACGCTCAGTCGATTCTCCCGATGATTTTTCGTCCTTATTCTTTGCTGTTCAGAGTGCGGTCTTGAAGCCCTTTATAAAAACACGTAAAGAAATTGATGATTTAAGCCAATGGATGTGATTATTTGCGGGAGGCAAAAATTCCGAGTGCACGAAGGAGCAAAAAATCAAAATCAACATCAACGTATGATAAAACAGGTCACTTTGTAAGAACAGTATGGAAGGAACTCCATGCCGTTCACTAAAAGTGACGTGTTTGAACATTGATTAACTCAGCCGTCTCTTTTGCAATCGGGGCTTAATCTAAAAGATCTGCTACAGAAACTAAACTGCATTCTGCACAACAATTTTCTGTTTTGATACTCAGCATAAATAACCTGTGACGCTAAACATGTCAACGACGAATTTCAACATGTAGACGAGGCGTTAATCAAGAATGGCCACAAAACTCGAGCCAAGGACTTTTGTCAATAATCTGCGAAGGAAAGGGCTCAAAGTCCAAAGGCACTGTGGGTACCTCCGATACATAGGAAGTGTGACGAGTAAAAGAGAACAAATATAAAATAGGTAACCTACCTAAATACTTCACAAACCTTTCCCAAATCTTTCCGTCATACTGCGTTTAACTGCCACTGCAGGTCGCAGAAGCAACAATGTATTGAAATATGTTGCTATGTTATTCGCACAAGTGAAGCGACGTCCTGATGCAGAAGATACAAAAAAAGGATACAATCGAATTTAAAGGATTATTTTTTCATAAGATGCAACATTAAAAACACTAATTACAAGGCTTCGTACAATTACTAATAAAATCTGGAATTCAACAAGAACGGAACTTACTGTTACAATACGAGTTACTGGTTTGGACATAGGCATGTCCAATATGATTTTTAAATATGTATCTGTAACCACACAACAAGGTAGAAACTCGAGAGACATACATACGTTCATAAGGAGTTGTACGGCATAAAGTAGCAGGAACCATCAAGTAGAAAACATAATATACGGACGGGTTCATGCTATAAAAACACAATTTTGTTGTCAATAATAAGTGATTTTTATAGTTTTGAATAATACCTATGACGACTTTTCAATTGGATCCAATCGTGGTTGCGAGAAAAATTAGCCGCCGTTGGTGAAGAGCTTGGGTGAGATCACATCCCCCTGCCTTACGCCTTTACCAAGGAGGATGGGTTGGGTAATTTAATGGAGCCTCACAGTCATCGTCGCGGACCGATAAAGGTTTCGAAATATCTCGATGTAACGGTGGTCGATTCTGCACCTTAGGAGGGAGTTATCGACGGCCCATTTTTCAAATGAGGCGAGCGCCTTCTCATAGTCCACGAAAGCTAGGAAGAGCGGCTTGTTGTACTCCTCGCACTTCTGCACCACTTGTGTCACAGTAAATATGTGGTCCATGGTGCCGTATCCTTTCCTAAACCCAGCTTGCTCACGAGGCTGATACTGATCCAGCCTCTGTGTCAGCCGACTCGTGATGACTCTTGAAAAGACCTTATACACGTGGCTTAGAAGTGGTTGATAGTTCTTCAACTTCACCCTTTCCCCCTTCTTGTGAAACAGGACAACGACACTATTTCGCCATGCGGCCGGTACGACGCCATTTTCGAGACCTGCATCTGAATTAAACAGACAAGACTGTTCAATAACAGTCCCTGCAGTTCCTTTAATATGGGTTTTCCGCCAGCCTTTAATATATGACCAGTGCGTCCTCTCGGTTATGACGTACGGATGTGAAACGTGGACTCTGACGGTCGCCGTTGTCCAAAAGTTGAAAGTTGCCCAGCGAGCAATGGAGCGAGCCATGCTGGGAATATCGCTACGGGATATGGTGCGCAACGAGGCAATCCGCCGACGTACCAAAGTAGTCGATATTGGACACCGGGTGGCTAAGCTCAAGTTGCAGTGGGCTGGTCATGTCAGCCGAAGAAACGACGACCGTTGGAGTAACCGTGTCCTACACTGGCGGCCGTGGACAGGAAAACGAAGTGTGGAAGACCACCCGCCAGCCAGGTGGGACGACGACATCAAGTGCGTCGGCAGAAAGCAGTGGTTCCGTACCGCTGAAGGCCGGGAGGACTGGAGGAAAATTGGAGAGGCGTATGTCCAGCAGTGGACGCAATTACGCTGACTGACTGACTGACTGACTGACTGACTGACTGGAGCATCACCCTACAGACGGTCCCATTTCGCTTCATTTACTTATTAAACTTCTGGTAGACAAAGTACACTAAAGTCATGTATAACAACTTGATTGATCATTGATCTAGCATGGATTGATCAGAGTGAACACTATTGAATAAAACAATTTTTTTTCCAGCGTCTCCCTTCCACAAAAAAAACACAAATGGTTGCATATGGATATGCGCCCTCCGAACTACGCGGTAAGAAACGATATCACATCAAAACACACAGTCGTATTCAGATTTTACTGATCTCGGACTAATACTTAATACGAGATGAATGCAAGATAATCTCGGACTAACTAATATTGCGGTTTAGCCTTTCATATGGCAATATAGCTGTTCGAACTTTAATGGCCGCCGTCTGTCCGTCTGTTCGTCCATCCACCCCTCCGTCCGTCTGTCACAGGGCTGCATCTCATGAACCGTAATAGGTAGGCAGCTGGAATTTTCACAGCGTGTGTATTTATTTTGCCGCTATAACAACAAATAGGTAAAATTTCAAAATAAAAGAAATAAAGGTAATTTTTTTATCTTGTACGATGGTACGGAACCCTTCGAGTGCGAGTCCGACTCGCACTTGGCCCGTTTTTCTTTAGGGATCTCGGGCGTGAAATCGGAGGATGACCCGTGTTTGTCCAGTTTCATGTAGCCGTTCTCAGGTTCTGGAATGGCACCTTCGTGAATGCGTTATAAGACTAGGCTACTTAGTAATTAAACGCAGTTTTTCATGAATTCCGAATCACAAAGCGATATGTATTCTCAATCAAAACGCGCGCACGAGAGCCGCACACGTTGTTTTGTGGGCATCATGTTGTGGACGATGACCGAGTCGTAGTGTCGCAATGAGTTCACCGGGAGCGTGCGCGGCGGAATGTGCGCGGCGGCGGCGGGCGGGGAGGCATTGGGGGGCGCGGGGGAGGGGGGGGGAGGCGGCGGAATGCTCGGCATGCGCCTGCACCGGTGCGGTGGCGCTCTGCCTGCGCCTGCCCAGTGCCTACTCTGTTGCAGCTAGAGAATGTGACGGCCGATCACGAGTCTGGCTTAGGACTAGACTGAGCCTTGGACGCGTGCAATGGACGTGCAGTTTGGTCGCTCTGAGCTTGTTCGATGCTGTGTGGATGTAATAATAAATCTGTAAGGGGTGTTCATGGAATAAGTTGCCTCTTTTTCTAAGAATACTGCGTTTGTAAACTTCATGTATGATACTAAAACTAAATTGACGATTTCTAGAAATCTGTTTTTGTGTGTATGTATGTATGTATGTATGTTCCTCCATAACTCTTAAACCAATCATCAGAATTAGATGAAAATTAGTAAAAGTACATCTAACTACCCAGGAATTAGCATAGACTGAATAGAATTCAGTTCTGATTACGCTAAGATGTGACTGTCATACAAACCGGAATGTTCCGCGAGCCACGGCCCAGCCGGCGGGAGGACGGCGACTGAAGAGAGGGGCGGGGGAGGGTGGTTGGTGGCGCTTACTTCTTCTAAACCGCGCAACGAACTCAACGAGGACGGTTGATGTTGTTTTATTATTAAAAAAATATAGGTTATTTACGAAGATTTCTTCTAGGATTAATTTTATTAATCCTTATACCGATACATTTGACACTTACCTTTGCATTTAATTTTAGATTACTTTTTTCTTTTTCACTACTATATCGTTCAAAGTAATCGTTTAAAAGATATCAAGTTTGGGATCATCAATCCCGCATATTTAGGCATTTGCTACCCCGTATCCGATTTCTATGCTAATCGTACCGAAGTATGGCTTGGTATTTCCCGCATATTGAGGATTACTTGGCATTACGCTAAATCGCCAGGAATACAATGCTTATTGCTTGAGGACCAATTACCCGATTTAGATGTGGTTTGATCTACATCTAGCTTGATTCTACTCAAAAGTTTTAAGCTACATAATACCTATAACACTTAATTACTCACCCCGAGTAGGGAGTGTTAAATTCTTTTAACTTGCGAACCACTCACCTGATTTATATGCGTATTTTATCGATGCATAGCATCTCTGGGAGCTGTACAGCACCTACCCCAAACTGACAGCTTCGCATACAAAATCTGTCAGTTTACCGTCAGATTGGGGTAGGTGTAGTACCTCATTTTGCCGTCATCATGCCGGGATCGACATAATATCTATTTTCGCAACAATGTTTGATTGTATGTAGCTGTGGCTTAGCGCAATGGCATTGCATGATTCCTGCATCAGTCAATCAATGCATTTAGATCGATAGATAAGCCGCATTGATAGTTTTTCTGGAACCTCGTCTGACGCCCGTTTCCACCAACTCCAGCTACAAAAATCCCAAGGTTACATTTCCTTTACACCATGTAAAAATGCAATATAACCGAAAGTTACTTATCGAATTTCAGGTAACCGGAGGTGGTGACAACAGCGGTAAGTATTTTTCTTTTCTGCATATATTCTCGTTGCATGAATCCGACTTGCACTTGGTACTTGATTGATTGATTGATTGAACATTCTTTAATACGCCACAATAAAAAAATTACAAAATAAAGTACAGTGCAATAACAACACAATAAGTGGGGCTTATCCCTCGAAGAGATTTCTTCCAGCCGACATTTGGGTGTTTGGGAAGTTCAATAGGGATATATTTGTAGGATATATCGCGGTAAGTTCGTCAATGAATAAGGAACCGTTTGACCGTGAAGCAGCTATCCGTCTCGGGCAGTAGGTGGAGACTCCGCTGGCGGCCGCTATGTGGGGCGCGCGGCGGAATGCGAACGGTACCTACCAGTTTCCGTCTCCGCGCCGCCGCAACCCCCTCCGCCGCCGCGCCGCCGCCGACCGGCGCACGCGCATCCACCTTCATCTCGCCGCAGCATCGAGACCCACGTCCCGGAGTTCCTAGTTTTGAACACAACTGTTGCCGACAACCCCGATGATATCGTCTATAAAAAATTACGAATCCAAGAACGTGTTTACACCTAATGGAGTAAAATAAACGACTTAACGAATTTCCCAGTGACCTTTCGGTTTTAGAGACCCTCCAACACCGAACGGCTCTCTCTGTGTCTCCTATTAGGAAGGGCTGCACCAATCAGAAGCGGATGCCAAACTCAATAAGAGCGCAGAAGTTATGACAAAAACGCTTCTTATGGCATAATATGATGGTATTCCCTCGCATATTTTCTCACATCTTACCCCCTGCACAACGCTATCTTTCCGTCCCCTTTCGCCCATCGCACCCATTATCTATCCTCATTCCTCGATTTAGAACCAGCCGATACATTCGATTCTTTAACCATAGGGCCGCCCCAGCCGTAACCTGTTTCAGCCATCGCACCCATTATCTGTCCTCATTCCTAGATTTAGAACCAGCCGATACATTCGATTATTTATCCATAGGGCCGCCCCGGCCGTAACCTGTTTCAGCCATCGCACCCATTATCTGTCCTCATTCCCCGATTTAGAACCAGCCGATACATTCGATTATTTATCCATAGGGCCGCCCCGGCCGTAACCTGTTTCAGCCATCGCGCACCCATTATCTATCCTCATTCCTCGATTTAGAACCAGCCGATACATTCGATTCTTTATCCATAGGGCCGCCCCGGCCGTAACCTGTTTCAGCCATCGCACCCATTATCTGTCCTCATTCCCCGATTTAGAACCAGCCGATACATTCGATTATTTATCCATAGGGCCGCCCCGGCCGTAACCTGTTTCAGCCATCGCGCACCCATTATCTATCCTCATTCCTCGATTTAGAACCAGCCGATACATTCGATTCTTTATCCATAGGGCCGCCCCGGCCGTAACCTGTTTCAGCCATCGCACCCATTATCTGTCCTCATTCCTCGATTTAGAACCAGCCGATACATTCGATTATTTATCCATAGGGCCGCCCCGGCCGTAACCTGTTTCAGCCATCGCACCCATTATCTATCCTCATTCCTCGATTTAGAACCAGCCGATACATTCGATTATTTATCCATAGGGCCGCCCCGGCCGTAACCTGTTTCAGCCATCGCACCCATTATCTGTCCTCATTCCCCGATTTAGAACCAGCCGATACATTCGATTCTTTATCCATAGGGCCACCCCGGCCGTAACCTGTGCATCCCACAGTTTACAGGTAATTGACGGCAGTACCGAGGTATTGCCCTGAAATTAAAACCTGGGGGGTCCTTCGGGTCTCCGAGGAAGTTCGAAAGCCCATGGGCGTCGTCGGGCTTGGGGTACGGAATATGCTCTGTTTTACATAAAAAAACACTGGTTTACGAAAGCCTGCGCGTGTCACCAGGCCCACCCTTAACCCTCCCAACTAGTACAAAATCCGCCAAAAAATCTGAACGTACAGATTTTGCAGGCTTTGGCTTTCTTATCTGCATAAAAACGCTTGTAATGTGGCATTTGTGGAGTAAGACGTACAGGGGAGCAAGAAAATAATAAAAATCACCTGAAATTACAGCGAAAATTTGTAACGTTTTAATTGAGTACTTATTTCATCTAACATTGACTACAGATATGTAGTGTAATCCGGTGAGGTCCGGGTGAGGTAACGAGGTCGTTTGGAGGGCGAGGGTAGACACGCGCATGCGGCTAGGCGGGGGGGGGGGGAGGGGGGGGGGCACGGCAGGTGCAGTGCGCGCGCGTCTTCTACCCCGCTGCCTTCCCCCCGCAGCGGCAAACCGCGCGTGCCTCTCATCATTGCGTCCACAGGGACATCGTTTCGCGGTCAATGTGGTCAATACGGTTACGGTAGCATATTCAGTAAAACTGTCGACTCCCAACTACCCGCCTACTTAGGCCAGAAATGTCTCCACCATGATGTGGTCCCAGACAAATAATTGTGCTAAATTAATACTGTTTAAAAGGCGGTGCTCACCCCGTCGCTTCAGAGGTCATGAGCATATGGGTCTGGGATATGATCCTAGGGAGCTCACTGAATCCTGGGCGTGACACGAGCGGCGTCGCGGGTTGGTGTTGGCTGGCCGAAGAATGCAACCTCACGGCACTACACAAAAGCCCTCCACGAGAGGCACAGTAGCCCGCACCGAAAACACTCACGCGAAACCGCAACCCGCACAAAATACACGTGTCGTTGGTCTCCCAACATAATCTAACCTCCCTTCAGTTCGTTCATCCAATTGTGACAGCTCCATAGTCACAGTCCAAACAATATTCTGTATCGGTGCTCTGCTCAGAGATCAGAGAACTCGGTCACTAAACTAAACACACGCCTAGTTGCGTTTTTCGCGAAACAACGCATGTCAATACTGATATCACAGCATGAGCTTAACGCTTAACCAATCATGTATAATGTTCTTACGTACAAAATACCTCAATGTGAAAATATTAATATTTGACTGGGAGAGGTGAAACGTTTGTGGCAATTGTGGCCCTCTGGAAACGAGTTATTCGAACGCTACTGGTGCATACACGAAGGCCAATCTCCGACAGCGTCTGCTCTATTGTGAGAGCGGTTGTACGGCTAGGAATTCGGGTGAGGGTAGCGAGTAGCGGACACATCGCGGCGGCGGCGGCGGCGGAGATAAGTGCCCGCTATCTCCGTGAACCGACGCGCTCCAGGGTACATAGTCCGCTCCATTCACAACCGACGATTCATTCATAACATTTTGAACCAAATAGCCTCCGGTACAGCCACAAGTCCCAACACTCCGACGTCCGATTGCGAGTTTCGTCTCTAGGGCGAGGCGCACAAGGGCCAGTTTGGGGCGACGCGGCGGGGGCGGTTGGGCGGCGGGCGGCGGAAGGGTGGTCGTAATGACAAGCGAGGATATCGGGAGAGGTCAGCGCGGATTGCGGGACGGCGATAAGTGAGGCTCCGCTAGCTGCGCCGCTGCTGGTGCGCACGCGCGGGAGACGCTGACTCCGCGCATCCCAGAATCACATGCATATTACGTCGCCATTTCACGGGAGGGGTAGGCAGAAACGATAGAGCGCTATGCGGTACGATCGAATGATACTGTTTTCGCTTATTTTACACGGGTGTAACTAATAGTCTTTTACGAAACATATGACCTTTCTGGTCATGCCATATTCTTCACGGTCGTCCGAACATGCCAGTTCCACCCACTTTATTAGCCTAGTCATTATCCAATTATTATTAGGTAGTTCTGCACGTCCAAACACCATCTCCCTACATTTTCGTTAGAAATGTATATTATTTTCAACAGTTCCGTATCTTGTCGTGAAACCTCTCTTCACTCCAATCTACACTGCATTTTTATCATTCGTGCTACTTCTGCCATACCCAAGTTTCGCTTCTATACACAGTTTGTTGGCGTAATCGCCTGGTTTTTCATAACAGAGTTCATGACACCGTTCACTATTCGTTTTATGTCCACGTGACACTTTCGTCGCGTATAAACGATGTATATGTACCAAAGTGATAAAAACAACACACTCAGTTACCACTTTGGTAGGTATTAGCTACATTTACTTGCATACATATTTCATCATATTAATCATTTGCAACAGAAAATTACCCCTGTAGTTTTTTCCCCCAATGAAACCATTGACATTGATTGGGCCTGACAGACGACCTGAAGGACAGGAACTTATCCTGACATTCAAAGACGGTCCTTGGATCTTGAGACGAGTCTCATGTCTTACGAATGCCACATTTTACATTACTTCCATACATTTTATGTCAAAATTTACAGTTGGAAGACTTCAGAATCGTCTCAAATGTCTTTGAATTTCAGCATGTGACTAACCAGAAGTAAGGGTGAGAAGTAAATTTCAGATGCGACTATTTATATCAGCTTTTCTCGTGTCAAAAGTGGCATTTCGTCCATATGAAATGTGTCAAAAGTGACGTAAGAATAACTGGGGGGGGGGAAGTCACACACAAATTTCGACAAATTATAAAATACATTTGGAGAATCATCATGGATAATTTCAGCGTTATCTAACGTTATCCAACAATGGCGATCCTAAGGCAGACTTTCGGCGAGCGTTTGATCTAGCCAGAGATTTTTAATTGTTAAAAATCTTAACAGCGCCGGATTATTTCCTCCGAGGTTGTTTAAAAGAAAAGTTGTTGTCATGCCAGGCCATGCACATAAAAATAAAATAGAATAGTTAAAAAAAAATGACAGTTCCGTGTTCGAGGAGAGACTAGAAAAAGCGGATCGGAGAGAGTTTTGTTTTTAGAAAATAATTTTGCCAAATAAAGTTCTGGTTCCCGATGATCTGGATTTTCACTGAGCTACGCCACCCCCGAGCACGCCAAGACGTGACATTGGTGGAGGCGCCTAGATCGCCTAGATCGTCGGAGGAGTCGAAGTTTAGGCCGTAGAAGGCCTGCGCTGCTTCGCGTACCACTGCTGCTCGGGCTACCGCTGCTGCACGTGTAGCGCACGGTGCGAAGGAGACGACGCCCAGAAACGTCGGGTGTTAGTATATAAAGGGTTGGGAATATGGACTTTCCTTGGTGAGTATTTCTTCTTGAACATTGTGAACTCATGTGTGTATTCTCATCTTGAACATTAATTGGTGTGGTGCTATTTTTCCTATGTAGGGTTTGATTAGGGTTCTATTCTGAAAAATGGAGAGAATTATGTCTCAATTTGGGGGCGATGGCCAGGACAATGTGGAAGAGTTTCTATATTCCTTTGAAAACATAGCTGCAAGATATGCTTGGTCAGAGGAAATAAAAAAGGGAGCACTCCCCGCCTACCTAAAGGGAGCGGCAGCTTATTTTTATGCGGGTATTAAGGATCGTACGTACCAGGAAATAAAAAATAGTCTGACCGAGGAGTTTCCATCGAAAATAGATTATTTTCTTCTACTGACCACGACGAAACAAAGGGATGAAGGCTTAGTTACCTTCACCTATAAAATGTTGAACTTCGCTACAAAAGCAAAGCTTGACGACGAAGAGAAAATATGTAAATACGTTATATCTGCGCTTCAACCATATGCGGCCCATAAATTGATAGGAAGGAACATTATTAAAATCTCTGAATTGAAAGCAGCAATTCAAGATATACAATACTACGAAAACAATAATGCCGAGGACGTTACATACGAGTTACCTATCCATACGTCTTCGAACAATTTGCAACAACAGATGGTAGCAACACCTCAACCGTGGTACCCAGACAATTGTTTTGTGAACCCAGAGGCAGCTAGCGTAGCAGACCGGCATCTGGCGGCGTCGTCACGTCAAAGGCCTGTCCCGGGACGTTACGACTTCAGGACACGTCCTAACGAAGGCCATGCGGGCGCCCCTGGGACGTACGGTCACCATTCCGGTGCACCAGTACACCCAAACGGGAAAGGGCGACAGTACTAGTAAGGACTGAGACACGTGTAATGTCGCCCGTGATAAAGGAAGGTACGATACTCTATTTACCCATGTACTCATGTGATTTTTGCAAGGAAATTGCGGGTTTGGTTGACACGGGAGCAGTGAAAAGCTGCATAAACTATGAAGTGGTTAAAGGGAGACATTTGTTTGAAATACCAGAAAACTTTACATTAAAAAGTGCTTCGAATAATTCATTGAACATTGCTGGATTTACTACCATTAATTTGCTCATCCAGAATTTAAACTTTATATTAGAAGTGATTGTGATAAAGGACCTTCCAACAGAACTTATTTTAGGGGTAGACTTTCTCAAAGAAACAGGGGCCATGGTCGATTACTCAGGACAGGAGATAATCCTACACAGACTAAATAAAACATTTTCTTTTAGTGAGTGTACTTTGAAGGAAGTGAATATCCCAATCGATAATAAAACCAGAAACTATTTCATTAATGCGAAACCATCGGTGGGGTATGTGTTTACCACGAGCTCAAGGAAGCCTAACACTACGTACGAAATAGGACAGAATTTAAATAAAACACAGAAGACTATATTAAATGAGTTATTATATGAATATCGAGATAGGTTTGCGTACTCCAACGGAGACATCGGGAAAACAACCCACCATGAAGTAAAAATAAATACGGGAGATACCCTACCCATTCACAGACCACCATATAGAGTGTCAATGGCGCAAAGGGATATTATAAATACTCAGGTAGAAGAAATGTTAGGTAATAATATAATTCGACACTCAAAGAGTGCATATTCGTCGGGGGTAGTTCTGGTAAAGAAGGGTGACGGAACCTGGCGATTTTGCGTCGATTACCGTCCTTTAAATAAGTTGATTAAGAATGACTGTTATCCGATGCCCCGTATTGATGATTTATTGTCGTGTCTGCAGGGTGCCACTTATTTCGCATCGCTAGATTTATTAGCCGGTTATTGGCAAATACCAATCGCCGAGCAGGATAGGGAAAAGACTGCGTTCTGCACGTCTTCGGGTCTGTATGAATTTAACGTACTACCTTTTGGATTGAAAACGAGTCCATCAATTTTTCAAAGGTTGATGGATAGGGTATTAGGGGAATTAAAATATCACGGTGCGATCGTCTACTTAGACGACATCCTGGTATATGGTAAGTCATATGAGATATTTTTAAATAATCTCCGTAACGTCTTAAATAAATTAAGGTTAGCGGGGCTAACATTAAAACCAAATAAATGTTCGTTTGGTGTCAGGGAAGTAGCTATATTAGGGCATCAGGTAAGCGCAGTAGGGATATCCCCAGCGAAAAAGAATATAGAGAAGATAGTAAACTTTCCCACTCCGAAAACAGCAAAACAGGTAAGGTCGTTCATAGGGTTAGCGTCATTCTTTAGAAAATTTATACCAAACTTTTCCAAGAAGAGTTTAGTGTTGACCGCGTTAACGCATAATAATGTTCAGTTTAGATGGGGTGAAGAAGAACAGACAGCTTTCCAGTGGCTAAAACAAGAGTTGGTGAAACCACCTTGTTTGAGTCATTTTTCCGAGGATGAAGGGGAGATTATAAGGATTGCTGTCGATGCCAGTAATGAGAGCCTTGGTGCACATGTTATGCAGGGATCAAAGCAGAATAAACCATCAGAATTTAAGACAATAGCTTTCGCGTCAAGAGGTTTAAGTTCATTAGAAAAGAAATATAACACTACAGAGAAGGAATGTTTAGCGATTATCTGGGCTTTCGATTATTTTAAACATTTTACGTGGGGTAGGAAAATTCAGGTGGTCACAGACCATAGAGCTTTGTGTTGGTTGCAGTCGTGTAAGGATATGAATAGACGGTTAGCTGGTTGGTCTCTTAAATTACAAGATGTGGAAATGGAAATTATCCATCGTCCAGGGAAGGAAAACCTCGTAGCGGACGCCTTATCTAGAATCCAATATACGGAGGAGGAACAAGAGGTAGGAAACGTGGAGATTCCAACTTACTTTATAAAACCTCAAGGAAAACCACATCAGGATAGCTATATATTACGTAATCATTCCTTATCCGTAGATCAATTAAATGATCATTTCTGTGCCGCCATAATAAAGAAAGTACAGGACCATCATAGCAACGCATTCAAGGGTTACTTTATGGATCAGGGTATTTTAAAGAAAAGGGTCAAAGTAACCAGCGGGGAACACATTTTAATAGTGCTTCCACAAATAAGGGTAAACAATATTCTGAAAGAGGCTCATGATGAAGCCTTAACAGGAGGTCATTTAGGGTTAGCTAAATCCTTAGGAAAGATTAGCTCAAAATATTATTTCCCAGGTTTAGCAAAACAGGTAGAGTCCTACGTCAAGACGTGCAAAATATGTCAGGAGAAGAAACATCGTTCAGGCAAACCACTCGGTGAACTGATTAACATACCAGTGGCCGGAATTTTCGATAAAATAGGTATCGACATAATAGGGCCTCTGCCGAAATCAAATACGGGAAATAGGTATATAATTACCGCGATCGACTATTTATCAAAATGGGCTGAGACGAAACCCTTAGAGAAAGCGACAGCAGAATCGGTAGCTAACTTCTTGATAGAAAATATATTTTGTAGGCATGGAGTAGTAAAGGAGATAATATCAGATAGAGGCTCCGTTTTCACTTCAAAGTTAGTCAAGAACGTACTCGAATTGTTGAATTCGCATTCTATTCTGACTACGGCTTTCCATCCACAAGGAAATGGCCTTTGCGAGCGTTTTAATGGTACCCTGGTACAGGCACTCTCGATGTATGTAAGACAGGATCAGCGAGACTGGGATATATATGTACCTTTGGTAACGTTTGCCTACAATACAGCTGATCAATCTTCAACACATATTTCCCCTTTCTTGCTCGTCTATGGTCGTCAACCCCTATTCCCATCTGATTTTTCGAGTAATGCTACAAAATTAACATTAACAGAGAAAATTGAATTCATCGAAAAGTTAAAACAACAAGCTAAAGCAAATATCACAAAAAGTCAGAAGGCACAGAAGAAAACCTTTGATAGGAAAAGACAGTCGATGCTTTTCGAACCGGGACAATTGGTCTTAGTTCAGAACCCATGTAAAATCATTGGGAAAAAGACCAAACTGGCACGCATGTACGAAGGTCCTTATAGAATCACAGCTCGATTATCTCCAGTGAATTACAAAATAAAAAGTCTAAATGATAAGCTGAAATTCGAACAAAATATTCACATGAATATAATGAAACCTTTTTACATTCGTGCGTAACTGATACCAATAATCCTTTTTTTTTACCATGTCTTGATTCTAATAATATGTCATGTGCATATATTAGTAGTTAGATCTTTATTTTGTTGTACAATCACCGCACTCGTAGTTATTTTACTTATGTTATTTTACTTTAGTATAATAGGGTAGGGTCAAGTAAAGAGCCATTCCCAAAATTCAAAAATATCCATTTGGTCTTAACCGTGACATATTTGGAATAATTCTGAATGCGAATAAATCTAGGCTAGTAATTATTTTGAATCTGTTCCTGTTAGGAATATATTATAATTTTATTTGACTGCCTATTATTTTTACTGATTAAGTTTGTGTGTACGAGAAGGGTCTCAAGTATATAAGTTTGTAGAATTGTTGAATTATTTTAATTTCATGGTCTACTCAGAGCATTTTATTCTTGGAGTAAATAACGATGGGGTCGATGTGCGGTAACTTCCGGTTAGAATTTGCAACGTACTAGGGTCTATTTTATCTAATTTCATCTGACTGAAATGTATAGATATATTGATTCGATTATGTTCATATTCATATTTAGTTTTCTCTGAAGAAAACATAGATAACTTCGGTAGCACACCCAGGTGTAGGCGAAAACCTTCGTATCCAATAATATTGCATTCAGAATGTTCGAAATGAAAGGTATCATCTCATTTATTAAATATCTTTTTCACTCTTTGTATTACCTTTCTTTAGCATAATATTATCCTAATTTGGTTGTCATCCATGGATGATTTTTGTACTTAAAATAATTATGTTTGTACCATAGCTATAATCATACATATTTTTTAATTATAACTCTAGTAATAACTCTAGATAACATAACATAAGTATGTTTTCCTTTGATTTCATCCGTAACTTTAAATAATATTCTAGTGAAATAGACCAAATTTTATTTAATTCAATATTATTAATTGATTTATTTGTAATATTTTGGCTTATGTGCCATCGTCCATACCTGATTAGGTTTATCATATTAGTTAAATAAATAGAATAATTTTACGTAAGTACATGTATTCTATTAAGTAGTATCATCTTAGTAAATAGACAAAGGACTCGTAAGACTTAGTCTAATATGTGGTTGTGTGATGCCATCGAGTTTGGAACGCGCTACCCTCCGATGCTGGGTGCTGAGCTTCAAAAGCACGCTGGTCCTCGGCGTTCGCTCGGTCGTCTTCGAGTCGGCGGCTGGGAGCGTCTTCAGGCTGGAGTCATGCACTCATCAACCAACCGGAAAAAAATCGGGACGAAGCAAACAGGACGAAGCAAATGTTTAAGGAGCCCGTATGGCTCTAGCTTTCTATCTCAGGCCTATAAAAGATTATGTTTAACTATGTAGAATAATTTATGTTGTGGGTTGTGAAGTTTAAAATAATTCATGTTACAAAGTGACGTATGACAACCTGTCAAACGTCTAGTCTGTCCGGCCAGCGGCCAGTCTCAGAAGACAGCATACAATGATCCATAGAGTTTCAAGTCTTCTGTCACAGAGTTGATAGTAAGTAACGGCCACACAAGGCAATTACTTCATAGGTCTGTAAGGAGTCATAGAGTATAGAGTATATGTTATAAATTGTTACTAGCTTCTTGCGAGCAGATCTAGTGATCGTTTTCTATAAATATAAATGTCTGTCTGCTCGACTGTCAGGTCAAGGATTCTGACTGAGATTTTGACGAGGTTTTACTCGGTCAAACTGTGTTCACAAATGAATATGGGACACAGGGCCCCACTCGGGCAGTTCTTGAAATTAGTTAGCAAATACTCCTCGAAGTTTTGGGACCTCAGAACTAAACTTGGTGGAACATAAACTAATTTGTAAAGATAGGGAAGGGTGTCATGCCAGGCCATGCACATAAAAATAAAATAGAATAGTTAAAAAAAAATGACAGTTCCGTGTTCGAGGAGAGACTAGAAAAAGCGGATCGGAGAGAGTTTTGTTTTTAGAAAATAATTTTGCCAAATAAAGTTCTGGTTCCCGATGATCTGGATTTTCACTGAGCTACGCCACCCCCGAGCACGCCAAGACGTGACAGTTGTACAGGCGAACATCCGAGCAGAAGCTGAGTCCGCTAAATACATAACTCCACTTTCGACCTTTATCAAAATTTACCCAAAAAATCTATCACAAAAAAGTGTCTTCAATAAATACCCAATGTGATCAAGGCTTTAAACTACAACGCAAAAACTTTACATTCATAATTGATATAGCAACTTCTTGTGTGGAAGAAAATGTGTGAAAATATGTGGAAGAAAAAATCCTAAGTACGGATTGGAAGAGGTTCGGATTGACGAGGTCCTGCTGTATAAGTAATATTTTTTTCCTCGTGAGAAGGGAATTGAACTTTTCTAAAAAAATATGTCATGCTTAAAATTGGTGTGGGTTACCATGAGTCCCTAAAGTCCAGTTTAAGGATCAGTGTATGACATATCAGAAACATATTGATTGTCGATAGTTTTTGACGTTTTGCCGCCATAAATGGACAAAATAGGGGGGGATCCGTAAAAAAATCATGCTTAAAATACTCAAGCAAAATTTGTAGGATACTCAAACATATGTATAATACCAGCATTTTATGTGGAAAATACATCGCTGCGAGGCAAGGGTAGTCTTTTTTAGCAGAATTTCTTGGTCTAATAACGTTCTGCGTTCGTTTATTAATAATCGATGTGGTTCAAAAACACCATAATGGTATTTACTATCCAAAGCAATCTATTTAGGGCGACCCATTACGCTGCTCGTATCGTGTAGTAGGTACGTAGTTGTGTATGGATGGTTGTGTATATCACGCGGCGGCCGCGGCGGAGGCGCGCGGAGGCGACAGCGGAGGCGGGCGGTAGCGGTCGGGTGCAACGCATAGTCGTTTCCGTTGTAGAGTCCAAAGTCGATAAATAATAATGTTATGAATGAAGCTCGTCAACCGACACTCGCGATAGGAATCAATTTCGAAACAGGATTGCCTTCGGAACCTAAAGAGGTCACCGGATAAGATTACAGTTAACTTGAGTAAACAAACCTTCCTCGTGAGTAGATAAATCGTAATATTTGTGCGACGCATGACGCTCGTGTAATCGGTAAAGTTTATTTGCTAACCACAAATATCTATCTACTCCACTTCACTTCTCGATAACCGTACATGAAAAATAAAAGACGATCACGCAGGGCCTAACTTTGTGTGCCGCAGCCTTAGTCCTTAGTCCGACTTGTCACTAAAGGTTGGCCATCCCGCTCAACTCCTCATACAAACGGGGAAAGAAGATCACGCCCATATTTCTTATTAGAGATCCCAAATTTTAGCTAAAATAAAATAGCTTCATTTGATCGAACTGGATGTCTGATGACCGTTGGCATGGTAAACGTGTTTGGTTTCTAAGTTATAAGGTCCGAAAGTTCGAATTTTTCGCGCTTTTTAAACAACAACTTTAGAGGTGGATACGCAATCATAAAGTAAAGATTAGTCATCAGAGATAGCTTATTCAATCAAAATGTATAATCTATTTTGTTTTTGTTAGATTTTTGACTACAGCGGTTGTGGTTTACTTTTAACTATAAGTTGTTTTGTAATTAAAATTTTTGTAAATCTTAACAAATCATACACTATGCACATTGTCTTTTTTGTGGACATGTTGCATCTTCCTGATCACGGAGCCTGTCTTTTTCTTTGAAACAGAGAAGGTCCTAGAGCACAACAGCACGGTTTTGTACCGTGCCCGCGAATGAGTTAGTCCCGCCGGGCTGGGCCACCTTAAATTGGCGTTTACGCTAAACCAATCGACTAGCGTTTTAAATTGCATGGAAAAATAGAAGTGCGCGCGCATTGGGCGTTAAGGCTGTCGTGAAGTCACGGGAAATCAAAGATTTGAAAATTTTAAGAAGTGCATTCTTTGTTCATTCGCCAAGCCCAATAGTGCACGGATCATCTTCCAGGCCCTAACGTTTTGTTAATATTTGAGAAAGCTTCAATCTATGTCTGTATATTTTGAATTTTTTGTAAACATCTGTAGTTTTCAGTAAATAAACAATCGAAAATGAACATAAAAAAGACAATTTTTTTCCAAGTTCATTAGCCAATATTTTCCAATCTAAAAGGTATATAAAAAAAAAACATACGGACGTAGATTTCGTCCAAAATTTCTAAAACCAAGTAAATATTAAGAGCATCGCCTCATACCTAAACATTTTGTACCAGTTTTTGCGATTAAAACGAGATAGCCAGAGCCCAATGTCGCTTAGTTAGAGCAGCTCGAAATAATTCTCTCTAAATGTGACCAACCCGCATAACGCGTGAAACCGGTTTTATTATTGTTTCGTTAAAGAAATTGAGAAAAGTTAAGCATGTTCTTCGCTGAATGGGTAGATAATGTTAAGATCTTTGAAATGGTATTAAAATAAATACTAGTGAATATCAATATAAGCCGCAAACTTGAAAAATAATATATTTGATGCCTGACTTCAAAAAAGTGTTCCATGCATAACATATCAATTTCTGTAACACTTGTCTTTCTGTTTTGGTAGAACGTTAGCTGGAATCATACATGTTTTTTTTCATATTCTCATTCCATAGAGATCAGGAACCAAACCATCCGCATTGGCTAGTATAACCATCTTAAGATCATGGAAACAGTTATCGTCCGTAGTTTGGGTTGATACATTGCTTGATGGGATTCTCTTAAGCGAACTAACATTAGCGAGTCGGACTCGCCGAGTCCGATTTTGATTTGACAGCTTACTCATCATCGGCGTAAATACCTACGTTGCCGTTGCCGTTTACGCCAACTTCGCGTTTTCATGCATATCGGAAGTCCGAGTTTGATTTTGACAGCTTAAAGAAGTGAAACCACAGAATACATAGTATATACATACCATACAAAGATTGGATTCGACGTTTTCACGTAACTTCAAAGTTCCGTAAGCGCCAATTTAGGTGAGAACTCCGACTGACTACCCATACTGAATGCAGCCCGGGAGAGCCTTTACAACATATTTAATCCCACTGATATGGTAAATGAGAAATACTCTCACTTTATTTATATGAATGTTTGTTACTGATTTTGTTTTGCGGCTGACAATGAAACCAGATTTGTTTAGTAGGAGACACTACACGAACAATATATATTTTGGGGTCCTAAGAGACTACATTTAAATATCTTTGATGGTGGGAAGAATGGCGGGGATGAAGATAAAACATCAAAAATATAGTTTCAGCAGGAAACCGTGTCGGTGAGGAACGGTCATATAAAAGACGTCCTACGTGTATACTGTTCCCCTGTAACCGATAAAGAAGTATACGAGTGAACCCGCACCATACCCCGAGTGTACCAGCGGTACTCTGTGGCACGAAACAATCCATAGTTCGCACACTAAGAAGCACCCTACGATACCCATGGGCTTTGAAAACCGTGCCTGCCAAAGATTTCCAATGCATAATGGAAAAAAGTGTTTCAGCAGAAATAAAAAAAAATACAAAGCCGTCACGTCAGTTCATGCCGCGCCATCGACCATTGAGCAAGTAAGGACGGCAGTGGCGACCCAAACTCATCCGTGTAGCGGCAGCGTAACTACATGGTTCCCCAAATCCAGACATTACAAAATCGTTTATACTTCCTTTACTTATCTTTACAAGTCAAAGGCGCTATTTACTATCTATAGGTTAGCACAGCCACAGAACATATTTCGTGAGCGTACTATGAAGCCAAACAGATTAAGAATATGGTGAGGTAGCATTTTAAAGAATATGTAACTATGTGATCAGCTCACTACAATAGTTTATGGCAAAATATTTCACAATGTTTTCTTATTACCACTGGAGCCGTGCATCGCTTTACGGTCCTTGCTTACGATGACACTTGGTTTGGGTTACCTCTTTCTCTAATATATGGTCGAGAGAGGTGATGGCTGTACCCGGTGCGGCGTGGTGCTGTTTGTGGGGACTGGCAATTGGCAACATGTTAGTTAACGGATAGTCTTTGCAAATAAACTGATATTTGTCATGAACTGCATACGGCATGAATTGTTGACTTTCGTGAATTCATGTTAATTTAGTGTTTTACTTCTGTTTTTGATTAAAAAACAGCGGAGTTTCTTGCCAGATCTTAGCTCTGTTTTGTTCTGCAGAGAAAAAAAAAGATTCCGACGAATTGAGAACCTCCTTCTTCTTCTTTAAGTCGATTAAAAATATGTCAAATCCGAGTGCAATATACTGTCTATGGATGATGTTGAATATAAACAATTCATAACAATACAAAAATATATGCAATTTCCACAGCTCATTTAGGGAGAAGAATTCTGACGGTTATTGTAGACTCGGCGGTGGTGTAGTGGGATAAATATATAAAATGTGTTTCCCGTTCAATTAAAATTAAAGTGTGCTTATCGAAATGCAAGCTAGCCGGGCTTTTCCCGGTTGAAGTTCATACATATTTTATTGTTCTTTAAACAAATACATCATGTTTTAGCCTGGATTCATATGTATGTTTTTCCTTAAAGCTAGGGCAGCACTAGCGATATTTTTAGAATTTGTATTGTCTATAGAGACCAACGCGATATAAATGTTTGGCCTAGTTTGATTTTCGTTTCATTCATTCCGATTGTTTCTTCACGAGGCACTCCGTTAGTCAACTGTCCGTGATTCGTCTAAATAAAGAAATATAGTAATGAGTAAAACGAACGAACCGTACTTTTCACGGGATGAAAAGTGGCAACCGAAAAGTCAACTATTAAATGCTTAATTTTGAAACAAGTAATGTTTTAAGTAAATAATTTTTAAATGTTCAGATATAGATATTCAGATAATTTTTTTTAATCCTTTAAAAAAGAATCGAAGTCTTATAGATATATTGTTTGTTTGTGCTCCAGCTGTTGGAAGACGATTTCGTTGTTTAATTGGCTTGCGGCGTGTAAAAAATATTTCTTCAAACTTTAATATCTCACAGCCCGTTATCCGTTTCGCTTTGACTCAGCAATATTTCGCCATTCTCAATCGCAGCGAGTGCGTGGCTCGTCTCTCGCAGCACCGAGACCGAGGCGAGCTGTGCTATTGACGCTCCTAATTAACTGGAGAATTTCGTCATGTCCTTGCCGCATGGCGACGGCGGCAGCGGCGGCGGCGGCAGCGGCGGCGGGCGGGGGGATCAAGGGTTACCCGATAACCTCGCTCGCCTGTTGACGCACACAGCTAGATCCTTAGAGGCCGGAAGTGGCCGCGATAAACTTCTGTAACTGGGACTGTGTGATTCCGCGTCGCACTTCCCCCCCTTCCGCTGTCGCCGCCCGCAGCGATGTATTTTTCCAGGAAAGCTATCTTAGCCTTATCTAAAATGGGAGGGTAATAGACCCTCCCCGTTTGGATAGCTATCAGACGTGGGCCTATAGCAGGGATTCTTAACCTATTTGTAGTCATGGACCCCTTGCGGGATTTCAAAATGATTACAGACCTCTTCCCAACTCACTTGAAGGGAAAAAAAGGCATCATGAAAACTTTACAACTATTACCACAAAAAAAATATATACGTATTTTTTCAATCGATCAAGCGCTGTATTCATTGTCATCATATCAAACATGGGCCCTCAGCACTCATTTCACGGACCCCCAGCGCTGATGCCACGACCCCCAAGGGGTCCATGGTAGCAATGGGTCATTCCGGCTCTAAAAGAGGAATGTATTCACATTCCTACTCCACAAGTCTGTCATGACCTCCGGAATATCTGCCCTCTACTCCGGAATGGCTATAAACACAATTCGGAATGGTTATAAGCCCACTCCGGAGTTGCCCACTCGGGAATGGCTATAAGCCCACTCCGGAGTTACTTCACTCCAGAATAGTTATAAGCCAACTCCGGAGTTACACACTCCGGAATGGTTATAAGCCCACTTCGGAAACCCTACTCCATAATCCGGTCAGTCAATATACTCCGGAATGGTCAGCCGCTGAATTACTCACCTCCAAAAAAGAAAACTCGAGTCAGCCAGTGAGTGAAATTCTCTGAATCCGCTCACACCATTCGTCGCAAGAACTGGTGCGCGCATTAAGACTCACTCTCCCCTTCTGGTGGTTTCATACCAGCAATTTATACATTATGTTACATTTAACATTATGTTTGCGAATAATTCCGGAGTGAATTTGTACATTCCAAAAGAATGCATTCCTCTATGGAGCCGGAATGACCCTTACGTTGGATATTCCGGCGTGGCCTTGCATAGCCGAAGCATGCATTGCCGAAGTGGGTCATTCCGGCGTGGGCTTAACATCATTCCATAATTCTTTTACGTTTACGGATAAACAGTGTTCAGCTTAGTTACTTAACTCGACGTTTCGTCCACCACGCTGTGGGTAATCCTGATGATGTCCACAGCGTGGTGGACAAAACGTCGAGCTAAGTAAGTAAGCTGAACACTGTTTATCCGTAAACGTAAAATAATATGTCGAACAACAGTGAAAATCTAAACACACATATTCCATAATTCATTTGGAGGAGTGGGAATGCGAATCAGAGTATAGGTAAATTTGGCGAGGAGTGGTAAAAGAAGTTAAGGGTGTACTCGGAATGACCCATCGCTAGTCCATGGATCCCAGATTAAGAAACCCTGGCCTATAGAAAGAGTAGGGAACGCATGGATTTGGGTCCTTCAGAGCGATCACGCGGCAAACATCCTTCACGAGTGTAATATCCTACTTCATATGAAGTTGCATACATAACTTGGTCTATGGATATTTGGTTATAAATTAATACTTAATACATTTATCGAGGAATAATGGCAGAATAGGCGAACCCGCTCATGCGTGGCTGTGACGCACAGAATTTGGCCTGAAATATATGTATTGATGCCGCCGACCTGTCAACTCGTGAGTATTTTCATTTAACTATCCTAACTAAAAGTTAAGCGAATTAAAAAAAGGAGGAGGTTATCAATGTGTCTGTATTTTTAGGGTTCCGTACGTAAAGGGTGAAAACGGAACCCTATTACTAAGCCTCCGCTGTCCGTCCGTCCGTCCGTCTGTCACAGGGCTGTATCTCATGAACCGTTCAGCAAACAAACGATAATGGTGATTTCCGGAAGCATTGAGTTTACGTTAGGGTTCATTGTTGTATGCGCGTGAAAATCGAGCGCGACGAAGCGAAATTTAGGTTTTTGACCTGTAAAGTCTACTTTCTAAAGTAAATGAATATATGTTTCACGCTTATTCACTAGATTAATATGTGATCTTATACCACAATAAATAAAATTGTCTAAATGGCTTATAGTTTCCAAACTACGCGACATAGTAAAACCTAGTAAATTGGTGTTTACAAACAATTTTTTAATAAAGAATTTAAGCAACTCATTAAAACGATTTTACGGTCATACACTAGATAATATTCTAAACTTTGATATTTAGATTTTTCTCCAAGAGTTTATTCTTAACCGACGCTGAGATTAAATAAAAAAAAACCATAAATATTATAGTTTAGCGTCATATGGAGCCTTAACAACACCGGCTTCGATGCAGTTCGGCTCACCGCTCGCAACGCAATACGGGCCGGGTTAAACCCACAGCGGGCGGGTGCTCCAGAAACGCTCGCAGCGTCCGCGTTTAGGCGCCAGGCAACACTCGATAATTAATCGATTATAAATTGAATTAAAATGACGTCGCGGCGCCGCGGCGGTTGCGCAGGCGGCGGAGGCGTCGGCGTCGGCGTCGGCGCCGTGCCAGCTGCGCACACAGCCGCCGGGCCTACGGCGTCTGTTGGAAAATTTGTTTGGGAAAGTCTAGAGGTTAGGCGAGCTGCGGACACGCCTCGCCCATCGGGGTTAATGGGTCGGCGGTGTTTGAGCGAGCACAAAGGACGGCGACGAAACCAGCTTGAATCGGAAACAACCGAGGAAAACATTCGTGAAGAATGAATGACGCTAAGTAAATGAGTGGAATCAACCTTTCATGGCTTTTACGCAAGTATACTGTCGTCTGAAGAAGCGTAGTATATTGAAAAGTTTTTGTAACAAAATCAAAACCGTAAATATACCGATGGAAAAGTAGGTTAGCACCTAATCGTGATACCCCACTCTATGTATTTCAATAATATGTAAATTTATTTAATTTTCATTTAAGTTTCGAGATTTTCACATATCTCACCAATCAGATACGTGTAATGATTTTTAACCTACTTCAAAAAAGGAGGAGGTTCTCAATTCGACTGTATTTTTAAGTAAGCTTTATTAAAAAATATTGTTTGGTTCCAGATATTTAATAATAATAATATAACATTTAATGCACGATATTGATTCGCTTTGACTCAGCAATATTTTGTCATTTTCAATCGGAGCGAGTGCGCGGCTCGTTTCGGGATTTTCACATATCTAACCAATCAGATATGTAATAATATGTAAATGTAAATCCTTATTAAATGAAATAAAAAAAATAAAAAATAATCAATGTGTTTCATAGCAATTTATTACCTCATCGAAATTAAATTATATTAATGAACTAGCTGCGGTACCCGGCTCGGCTCGGGTCAATGTCGGGCTGAATTATTTCATGGATCAATATGGCATGATTTAATGAGAAACATCCAATCATTCCCGTTTAGAGCTTCGTAAACATTTTGTTGATATTTCCAAAAAAGATTCAAAGCATGTGCCGCCAGAACCTTTCTGCCCTCGTACTGCATTTCATCGCATACCTATATAGTAAGTTAGTAACGAACGGGGCCTAAAGTTTTACTTGGACTCCAAACCAAAGCCAGCCTCAACAACGAAAACGTTAACCCGTCCCGAACCTGACTGCTCCCAGAAATGCTAAATGTTGATAAAATGGTATTTTACATGGTTAAATCAATGTTTCCCCCTTATAGAAACTGTTTTAATAAAAAAAAAACACTTGGTTGCTCTATTTTAGTTTTTGACGAATATCTAAAAGGAATTTACAGAGTTTAAAATTGTAACCGATTTTATTTTTGGAAAATATATATATATATATGAATATGTAAACGATTAGCTGCATCTCGAGTGAGTCGGAGCATGCATGCCGCTCCCCGCACCCACACGCAGCATTACCACTATAGCACAGCCACCCAAAAAGCCGCGTCTGGAAAAATCATAGCCACGGCCGCCGTCGCTGCCGCCGCCGCCGTCGCCTCCGCCGTCGCCTCCGCCGCTGCGTCTGGAAAAAGCATGGGGCGGGGCACTGACACTTCCTGCCTACAGTGTGAAACTGTATTTGATGGTTGGGCATTAGATGTATCATTATTGTAAGGAAGCGGCAAATATCTTCCAAAAAGGGCGCAAAATATTAATCAATTATAAAGTGTCCAAAATAAACTCAAAATGTGGGAAATCGACGCCCCAGCACAATCATAAATCCTTAGTTTATGTTTTAAAATAAACTCTTGCCTATTGACATAAAACATTACTCGCAGCTTTCCTTCTTTATATGCGCGACATGTGGTGCCAATGCGACTGATTTTTTTTAAACTGAAATGTAAAGTTTTTGTCCACATTATTAATAAGCGTTTTGGATAGCAGATCGTTTGGCTAAATAAAAGCTGTTCGGATGCGGACTACTTTCAGAATTTAGTCCAAGTAGGTGCCACAAAATAGTGTTACAAAAGCTACACAACAGCTATCTAAAAATCTTAAAGTTGCAAAGAATGCTGTTTGGTGGAGCTAGTGTGGCTTATAAAGTAGCTATAACTCTAATTTGGGCACTTTAGCTGCTGTAAATAAGCTGTATTGAAGCGCTAGTTAGTTGGAAACGGTAAAGAATTAACAGTCGTATTCAGAGTAAACCTGTCAAAACTTAGTACGGGATTAGCACCAAACTAATCATACAAAAACCGGTTTAGTCCGACCTTAATACGCGTACTAAAGTTAGTCCGTCCACTCTACTGCTGTGACTGATGGCTGTGTAACAGCTAGTAGCGCGATCTTAAATAGAACTTTGACGGTATTCGACACGACAACGCTCTTTGCGAACTATCATAAAACTTAGGGAGGGCCTGTAAGCTACGGAAAAGCATGCTCCCCATACAAACGTAGTTTACTAATCATTTGAAAACCCCAGTTCTAATTTACTTGAGCAATTTAAGGCATCAGATATTATTAACTTATAATGGCCAGCAGCAAATATGTGGGTCTGCACTTCGTCAAGTCGAAATTTGCAAGTGGGTGAAATCTAAATCCATGTCAAGTTATTGGATTGAAACGACAATTTAATGTACAGTTATTTCCTCTCAATTGTATACACTGGAAAGAGAAGGAATTCCTATGTCCCTTTTACTCTATGTTTGACTTCAGCATGAGAGAAAGAGATCTCAAATTTGTCTCTATTTCCAGTGTATAGATTTCAGACGAAACGACTGTACCTAGTCTAAAGGTTAGTACCCCTCCTATTCTGGTTTTAGGCTCTTTTATAATGAAATTCATTAGCGTTATTATATGGGGGGTTTTAAGGATCTTATAAAAGAATGTCTAGCCCCGATTGTACTATTTTGAGCATATTAATAGAAGGAAACCATTCTTCCTGAACAAAGATGTTATTTATTTCCAATATTTTTGTTCCCGACCGAACTCTCAAGACGTTATATGAAGAATAACATTCTTTCTTTCTTTCAAAATTAGAGACGGTTCGCAATGTTCAAGATCTACACTGGTTCTGGTGTTTTCTCTACAAGAAACACAGATACCGGCTAATGGTTGTTATGAATAAAAATATCCGAAACAACATCTCTGTATTTTTTTAATTCATGTAGTTTAAGCATATTTTATTCTATCGATATTTTTATTACTTCATAACATATTGAACTTGATAAAGATTTGGTTCATAAAATATAATATGTTACTGTTAACTTTTTAATAAATTAATGAATATATTTGAGGGCAATCAATGAATGCCGAATAATGTAAGCAATATCGCGAATAAAAAGTTAGTGAAATTTGTTTTAAAACCTAAGCACAACAGTAAAAGGAACGAACATGATTTATTGGATTTTTCTTAAAAAAATATTCAGTATAACAAAGGCATGTAAAATATTATATTATATTGAATTATTAATTATAATTGAATATAATTGAATCTCATAATTTAGGAATGATAATTGAATAATGGTGGTTGATCAATGGTTAAAAGTGCATTTAAAATATTTGAATTAAAATATTATCTTATACACAGTAAATTATGAATTATAATTGAATATAATTAACATTCAAAAATTGGGAAAGTTTATTGAATACTGATGGTTTTTTTATGTTTTTCATTTGGTTTGTAGACGTAGACTTATTTCAAAACAATAGTTACAGAAAACAAATACATTAAGATTATCGGAAACTATCTACAATTAAGTACAAACACAGCATGCTTCAAAAAATTATCAAGCGTAACAGAAGATGGTTGATCGATGGTTAAAAGGGTATTAATGAATGTCGATTAAAAACGTATTTTTGAATTAAAATATTATCTTATAGTTTATTTAGAATTATAATTGAATATAATTGTATCCAAAACATTGGAAAGGCGTCGAAAATGATCTCGTCTTTCTATATAAGGTGATCAATAGTAAGGTGAGTACTTCCATCCTCGAAGATCTCAGATTTAACGCTGCTCGGCGTCAAACAAGATTTCGCAAATTGTTCAACCTGCCGGTCATTAAAACTAAAAATGTCTCAAACAACCCGATTGCAAGGATGTGCACATTGCATGACACTCTGTCTTGCGAACAACATTTTCCCGACATGTTTGCCTGTTATAATGTGGCCATGTTTAAAAATAAATTAAATTTCACTTTTCGCCCAGTCACTGACCGTGAAGTTAAGATGATCCTGAATTCCATTTCTACAAAAGCTGTCGGTGCTGACTGCATTAGCCTTGACATGCTGTTACCACTGCTGGATGAACTGTTACCAATAATAACTTATATTTTAAACCATTCCCTCTCCAGTGGATCTTTTCCAAGTACCTGGAAAAGGGCTTACGTTATTCCTCTCCCAAAAATTTCAAATCCCTGCTCTTTTAGCCAATATCGCCCTATTTCAATTTTACCGGTTTTGTCAAAAATCTTGGAACGCATTGTTCACCAGCAGTTGGCCGACTTTCTTACCGATAACCACATACTGAACCTAATGCAGTCAGGTTTCCGACCTGGTCACAGCACTGTCACTGCCCTTGTCAAAGTCACTGAAGATGTCCGTACAAATATGGAAAATAAGAATGTTACAGTTTTAACTTTGCTGGACTTCAGCAATGCATTCAATACAGTTGACTTTGACATTATGCTAGGTATTCTAAGGACACTTAACTTATCTCCGGTAGTGCTTGACTGGTTTGATTCATACCTTCGTGGTCGTCATCAGTGTATCAGGATTGACAATGAATATTCTGACTGGGCTGATTTGACTGCTGGCGTTCCACAGGGTGGCGTGTTATCTCCTTTGCTGTTTTCTATCTTTATAAATCTGATTACGAATCTGCTTACTTCTCTCTACCACCTTTACGCCGATGACCTACAGTTGTATTTGCATTGCTCCTTAGATAACCTGTCAGATACCGTATCTGAAATGAACGTGAACCTGGAACATATCTTAATTGGATAAAATCATTTGGCCTGCTGGTAAATCCTACCAAATCACAAGCCATAATAATAGGCAGCCCTAGACTTCTGTCGAAGGTTGATTACAGCACATTGCCAGCAGTGATCTACAATGGAGTTGTCATACCATACTCCAAAACAGTCAAGAATTTAGGAATTTTCATTGACGAAACTTTATCGTGGGTGCCCCAGGTAAACGAGGTCAGCAGAAAAATCTTTGCCGCCGCCCACTCCTTAAAGCGCTTGCAGAATTTCCTCCCAGTCCGAACCAAAATTACTTTGGTGCAAACTCTCCTCTTTCCGATTTTGGACTACGCAGATGTTTGCTACTTGGATATAACTGAAGTTCTCCTAGACAAGCTGGATCGTTTGCAGAATCTCTGCATTCGCTTCATATATGGCCTGCGTAAATATGACCATGTATCGCAGTACCGTCGAGAGCTTAAATGGCTACCCATCCGTTTCCGAAGGAACTGTCATTTACTAATTCTTCTTTACGGAATTCTAAATAACCCTAACTCTCCTGAATATCTTCGTTCCCGGTTTATGAACCTCTCTTCACATGGTCTCCCTTTGCGATCTAGCAATGACAGTATCCTTGCGATTCCTCGCCATACGACGTGTTTTTTCTCAAACTCCTTTACTGTTCATGCCGCACGTCTGTGGAACTCGTTGCCGATCACAGTCCGCTCCTGTCAAACTATCAGCTCTTTCAAACTTAAAGTCAAGGAGTTTTACTTAAATGAAATGTAAAGATGATACAATGTTCTCACTGTATATATATATTTAATTTTATTGTCCTTCTAATAGTACAGATTTTAGAATCAATGGTAATAGGTATTATAGGTTTTTTTTTTCCCCTGGTTTGTGGATATAATAATATGTATTAGTGTATTGTATGATATATATTAGTATATTCAATTATATGTATAAATATGTATATATTATGGTATATGTATGTTTATGGAGTTATTTTTTTTTTCCTTTTCAAATTCTGGTGTGTCACCTACCTACAGATATTTCTATTGCCTTTCCTCATCACCCCAAGGGTTGACTGGAAGAAATCACTTTTAGTGATAAGTCCGCCTTTGTGCAGTATTGTTGTTTTGCTGTATGTTTTCTCTGAAATTGTATTTTTGTTTATGCACAATAAAGAATTTATTCATTCATTCATTCATAAATTTATGTTCTTTTTTTGTTTGCTAACGTACAATTAGGAAATCTCATTTCATTGTTATTTCAATTTAAATTTAAGTTTATATTTAATTTTTTCAATTTTGTTTTTTTCTTAACTTGTTTTCATACATTAGGTAAGTACTGAATAGTTGCGCAATTATGGATGCGGTGTGCACAATTTTATTGGAATGTTACCTAGTATATATTTTTATGTGATGTTATTTATTGTTATTTTATGGTAAATGTTCTGTTTTGTGTACCAAATAAATAAATTAATAAATAAAAAGTTAGGAAAGGTTATTGAATACTAGTGGGCGATAAATGGTTATAAGTGCATTCATTACTTAACGTCGATAGAAAAGATTATGTCTGGCTACAGAATTAATATTATAAATAAATAAGGGAAACAGCTAATGTGGTTGCATGTAGCTGAACGCCCCACCAGATTAGCGGTTTCCCTTATTTATTTATAATATTAATTCTGTAGGCAGGCATAATATTAATAACAACGATTGTGGTTTTTGTGTTTGTTGTATAACCTGTCGATAGGATTTTTTTTTAATGGAGAGACCAGTATATGTCGTGATTGAGGATTTCTTTCAAAACTGCCAGGTTTCTTGTTGGTATTAAGTTATATCTAATATATTTAGAATTCCTTGCAATTATATTTTTCAGGAGATAAGTAATAAGTACAAAAAAACATTGTCTAGAAAATTCAATTTAAAAATACGCTGAGAATTTTATCCCAAAGTTGATGATTTTCCGCATTATATTAGTAAATATATATTATATAGAACATAAGCACGTGGGATAAAAAAAAGAACTCTATTAATGATATCTATTACCACGTATATAGGTTTGTTTCTGCCCATACACATTTACGTTTTAGCAGGCATGCATAGGTAAGTATATACTCCTATAGTACCTATAGATAATGATATGCATTATGATAGATAGATACCCACCCAATCATATCTGATACCTTCATATTTATGTGCATACATACGTACATTGGTTATTATCTACCTACCTGCGTGATATCAATAAAAAACTATACAGAATACTTTAATTGTATTGAATATTTAATTTGAATGTTTCGGGAGTTTATTTTGTTTCAGTCATTGACGTTGCTTTTGTATGTCGATGGTTTCAGTTCAAATGTTCGAACTCGAATCGGGTAAATGAGTCGGTAGTTTAATGGCAAAAGGGTAAATCTGTCACTTTTTTCAAAATTGATATTTTTACACAAAACATACGTTGTCATGTCAAGTGGCAAAAGTATATATCTCTTTAGAGCTTATTTGAAAACGGCCATATTAAAATATGGGGTTCATCTGTTCATTTCACAGTATGTATTTGTTATGTGATAGCAGGAGTTATCTGCAATATGTGTCTTTTGACAAATATTTAAATTTGCTGTTTTTTTTGTGTTAAAATCAATAGTTATTTATATGACAAAAGGGTCCATGTAGGGAGTTTTCGTTGAAATTTTGAAAAGGAAAATATTGGGTAATAATATTGATATTAACTTTGCGTGCACAAGTAATAGAAAAACGTAACTTTCTGTCAGTTTTGTTTTTTTAAATCATGAATGTAAACATTGTTTTGCTTGTCCTGTAAAATTTCGGAAATGACTGATATACCCTTTTGCCATAAAACTATCGAAGTATTTCACTAAAATGGAGCGAGCTCAGGAGCGGCGCGGCGGCGGCGTGCGGCGGAGGCGAGGGGGGGGGGGCGGTGGCGCAGCTCCGCACCGAGTCGGCGCGTCACGATCACGAGGCGGGCGGCTGCGGGTGTGTGAGTGTGTGCCGCGCGGTAGGTATCGGGAGGCCGCGCCGGGGAGCAGCGCCGCACGCACACAGCCGCGGCCCGCGCCGGCCAATCCGCGCGACCCGGCCCGCGCACACACCCGCTCTCGCTAAATGTGCATTTTCTAGAGAAAATCACCCCCATTTTGTGAGCGTTTATTGCATCCCGAGCCCCGCGCGGGCCCCGCGGCGCGGCCCGGCCCGGCGGCGACCGCCCCCCGGCGCCGGCCGCCGCGCGAAAAATGCGCGCATCCCCGCGGGAGCCGGCGGGCCGGGCCGCGGCTTATTAATTTTTGCGGGCGCAACTTTGGGCGGATTCGACTCTTTACTCCCGAAACGGGAAGGGGGTGAGAGCCGACGTCGAACGCGCCCGAAGCGACCGACGGAGCGTCGTCGCGAGGCGGGTGCGCCGCGCCCGCGCGCGCCGCCGCCCCCGCGGCTGCTGCTCGTCCTGCGGCAATTTTTTTTAAACTTTTTTTTCATAAAATGTTGAAGCACCCCCCGGAGTCCCCGCAGCGAGCGCGGGACGGCGCGGAGGGGGCGCGGGGCGAGGTCCCGCGGTGTCGCGGGGCGGAGGGCGCGCGCCGCCCACCGACGCTTCATTCGCCAATTAGAGATATTTGATTTATGTATTGTCTACTTTTTTAAGAGGGTTGCCTTTGGAGTGTTGCCGTACGTCCTTTTCGTGAAATTAAAACAACAAATATGCCCGCAGTGGACAGGCGCAGGCCTCGGGGCCGCCCCTCCACACTCGATACTTAGATATTTTTTTTAGGTTTGCTTCCAAAATTGACACTAAAATATGAGTTATCAAGCGATTTCATCAAATTTATGAAATTTGTAAAGACTTCTAATATCCTTAAAATATTATAGATACCTAGGTCTTATGTAGATTTTCAAAATAATATTCCAGAAATTATCCCTATTATCTCGTATTACCTAATTTATAATTTATTAACCACCTAAGTTAGGTTAGCCGAATTTAGGTATTCACCTGAACCGAATCGAGATGATTTGAATTACGCTGTTTCAGTAGGAATGTTTGAAATCATATCGCATAAGTGTCGTCATTTATTGCCCATTGCACCCTCATTCCCGAGGTGCCATTTTGAACTGAACTAAAACAGGGACTTTTTTTATTTTGATTGAGAACATTTTCCCTTCAATGCGGTGGCACTTATTGCGCGAATCCCTAACATCTAGCAAATAGCTGGGGACAGGGAACATAATGTACAATTTTAACGGGCTTCTAAACATGTACTATGTATCCCCATCCTTACAGGAGATTGAATACTCAGGCTGAGTGAGATAAATAGTCGCGACTGGAACTGAGACTAACCGCAGCTATAATATCAGTGTCATAACTGACATTTCGTTCATACAAAATTCGTCAAGGTGGCGAATGGTAAGAAAGTACTACTTGTCGTTATTTTAGTTTAAGTTGAGTTTATTTATTGAAATATTTGAAGATAGAGTGATAGAAAGAGGTAAACAGTTTGCATCGGTCTAAAACCATTAGAGTATCAAAAAGTAATTAGAAACCTTAAATCGAAAAGATGCCAAGATTTATGCTTCTAATTGTCTCCTTACTAACAGAGATTAGCAAAGATTTTGAAATGTTTTTTTATAGATCACGAATTAGTAAATTTCCTTATTAAAAGTGTTATTAATTATAATCAATTCGGATCTCGTAACATGAGATGTCATTGCGTCGATGATGACATCGGTTTTGACTTCTCTAGATAACTCGATGAGTAGCACAGGACCAAGAAAAAGCTCACATTTCGCGGCAGTGCTATTACGACGCGCTAAAATAGTCGTATTTGTAGAAAGATGTAAGTTTGGGGTAGGTGCAGCACCTACGTAAACCTTTCGCGCTATGTATCACGCTGCGCCGGTCGCGCCGCCCCGCCCGCGCCGCCCGCCCTCGCGCCGCGGCCGCCCAAGACATAAATATTGCACCGATTTTCTAAGCCGTATGATAATTTTATTTTTCAATATGTTTTAATGTTTAATCTTTGCGGGCGGTAAAGAAATATGCGCATGATCTTCATTCCCCGTTTGTATGGGGAGTTCAGCGGGAAGGCCCACCTTAAGGGTATAGAACTGGTGGCGGAATTGGTAGACGCAATGCTTATGCAATGACGTATGCTTGCTGGTTCAAGTCGTCATAAATTTGTTATTTTTACAGTGGTTTTTCTTTAATTAATGTATAACGGTCAATTCTACATACATCCCACATTCGTATTAAATGAAATTAAATCATAATTTAGTTTTGGGCAGATTCGCGTTACTGTAAGACCACGCTGCAGGTGAAACGTGCATGAGTACGTAAAATATTACCAATTTACAAGTTCAAGAGAGTCGTTTTATGTTTTAAATAAATGCGCTTAATGTTTAAGTAGGTTTTTTTTTATTGTGGATTCTGGTTTTAAATTTTTTAATATACTTTTAAGATTGGAAAATATTCGATATAACATTGGAAAAAAGTTGACTTTTAAACTCATTTTAGATTTTTTTTGTTGACAAATAGAGATATTTACAAACAAATAAAAACAGACGGACACAGATTGAAGCTTTTTCAAGTTATTAAAAAATGTATTAAAATGTGATAACTTTTAGGGGTTGGGAACCGTTAGGGCCTGGAAGACGATTTTGCTAGCTTAATATCAGTCGCCGTGCAATATCGTGCCTTGGCCAATTGACAAAGACTCCATTTCTTAAAATGGATAAATCTTAAATTTCCGCTGCCTTCATGACAGCTTTAAAATTGTACGTAACATATCAGCGGAACATCATTTTGTTAGCCGACCACGTCTGACGGACCAATCCGGCGAGAAAATACCTATTTATGTATGAATAGGTACAAATGAGTACATACATGTACTGAATAGTATGTGGCCAAGATGCCCGCAAGCGTGATTACCGTTGGCGATGGTTCTGTATCGAAACGTAATTCCGATAAGCGGGGCCGCGCTGGAGCTACAGTATTGTGTAAGCAGAGAATTGCGCACTCGTTTAGTTAAATTAACAAATAAAGAAAACATAAATATAGACTCACAATGCTATCAAATCCTTAAAAAATTCATGAAAATCACAAAAGAAAAAAAATCATCCTCCCCGTTCATTTTTCATGAGTGGTATCAACAAAAATTTATGGGTAGGATGACATTTTTTTGTCACCGATTTTCATGAAATACTCAGGATTCGCTAGTGTTGTGAGTTCATATTTATGGTTTCATTTATTGAGCTCTTACTACACAGCCTGTTTCCTGTAGTACACATAAGTGTCATTAAATGGAGTACGTAAGCGAAATCGACGATCGATCATAGTCGATGCGAATAAGAATGACTGTTTTATAGTGAGATTCCAAAATAAAACATAATCTTTCCTTCTTGGACCAAAATGTGTTCAGAAAAAATAAATGGTGATCATAAAAGGGGAGGGTAATAATTAGAAAAGATGTATTTCGATTTTCTTATAAAAGTGGCAGCGCGATTTCATTTAGTAGTAGTGGGGTTACGATTTCAGTTAGTAGCAGTGTGGTTAGGATTTAATTTAGTAGTAGTGGGGCTTTATGGAAACTTAACAGCTATTCCTTTTATATTTTCGTTATTCATATAACAAATTATCCAGAGTCAATAAAATAAGTTTCACCGTTTACAATTCATACTGTGAGTGTGCATGAGGGGGAGGGGGGGGGGGTATTAAAGAGTTCATTTAGTATTAGCGGTGTGACGATTTCATTTAGTAGTAGTGAAGTTACGATTTAATTTAGTGGTAGTGGGGTTACGATTTCAATCAGTAGTATTGGGGTTACGATTTCAGTTAGTAGTAGTGGGGTTACGATTTCATTTGGTAGTAGTGTGGTTAGGATTTCATTTAGTAGTAGTGGAGTTACGATTTCAGTTAGTAGTAGTGGGGTTAAGATTTTATTTAGTAGTAGTGGGGTTACAATTTCAGCACTCCGCGCAATATTCCAGTCGCGTTTACTTGCTTTTTCGTCTATTCAGCGAATTATTGGGAATTCTGTGATATACATAGGTACACATGTGCACCTTAACCATTTTCCCCCTTCCTTATTTAGCCCTTTCGTATTAACAAACAAAAGCTCACAGTTCTTTGCAAATCCCTCTCGAATGAACGTTTACGCATATGTACCCAACACTTATTATATTGCACTAAGATGAGCATATCTGATTTGCAAGTTATTATACGTACGTGTCTTGTTTGAATTGAAATACATATGAGTAGATATTTTATGTATTTAGTATGTAATATGGAATTACGATTTTTTTGCTTGCAAATATATTTTTAAGTTGTGGTCGATATGACTCACAAGACTTTTTAAAAATAGATTTTGATTGTATTACCGTCATTTGTTAAAGTATTTGCATTAATCTGAAATTACAAGTGATGTGTTTCTTGCTCCTTGTCAAAGTCTGGCTTCAGTATAATATATGTACTGAGCTGCTTAAACTCAAATTAAAAGAAAATTAATAAGCTGATATTTTGTTGTAAGAAATGATTCAGAATCTACCGTTTTTCCATTGATTTGGCAATGACATCTACATTAAAGTATCGTGATCAGTTTTTTTTTATTCTCAAAATTTCAATAAAATAGTGGCTATAAGACAAATATCTACATTTTTTATCATGAAAACATCCTTGTTAACCGCATATGTGATTATCCCAACATTTAACTTGTTTCTGCGCCTACACCCCGAATCAAATAAAGTTCACCGTATTGTCACAAAGTTCACAAGAGGGCAGCCATCTCCGCGACCTGTCCCCCGCGCCCGTGCCAGCCGGCACGTGTGCAACTTTTTTAGATTTCGTTTCGGTGTGGTTTTTACATAATCCGAGGCAATTATTTTCAAAATCATAACTTGTGTTGAAACGTATCGCAAGGCAGCGAGAGGCTTGCGCGCCGCGTGTAGAAAGCGTGGCGGCGGCCGCGCGGGGCCCGGGACCGGGCCAAGACGCCGCGCGTGTGCCAACACGCCGCCATACTTATTCTGTGACGCCGCGCACTAGCGTAGCGTAGAATAATTACAGATGAAAAACCGGCCAAGTGCGAGTCCGACTCGCACACGAAGGGTTCCGTACCATAGTACATGATTTAACAAAAAAAAATCACGTTTTTTGTATGGCACCCCCGTTTAATAATTATTATTTTTTTATTTTACCTATTTGTTCTTATAGCGGCAAAATAAATACACACTCGGTGAAAATTTCAGCTCCCTACCTTACGGTTCATTAGATACAGCCCTGTGACGGACGGACGGACGGCCAGACGGACGGACGGACGGATGGACTGCGGAGGCTTAGTAATAGGGATTCGTTAGCTAACCCTTTGGGTACGGAACCCTAAAAATCCAGTGGCATGACAATTGAGTGTTTTGTTACCGAGTCGTCCCAAAGTACACCTTGGGTCCCTCAAATATGGTATGGAAGCACTTGGCCGACCGGCATAGTTTTCGCAGCCCCCGTGTAAATATGTAGGCCTGGCGTATGCCAGAAACTGAGCTTAAGGTAGCCCAACCCGCTCAACTCCACATACAAAAGGGGAAAGAAGATCACGCCCATATTTCTTGTCAAAGATCCCAAATTTTGCTCAAAATAGCTTTATTTAATCGAACTAGATGTCTGATGACCGTTGGCATTGTAAAATTGTGTTTGGTTTCCAAGTTATAACGTCCGAAAGTTCGGATTTTTCGCGCGATTTATACAATAACTTTGGAGGTGGATTACGCAATGATTAAGTAAGAACATCTTAAAAAGATTAGTCATCAGACATAGCTTATTTAATCAAGATTTATAATCTATTTGGTTTTTGTTAGATTTTTTACTACAGCGGTCGTGGTTTTCTTTTAGCTATAAGTCGTTTTGTAATTAAAATTTTCGAAAATCTTACCAAATCATACACTATGCACATTATCTTTTTTGTGAACATGTTGCATCTTCCTCATCACGGAGCCTGTCTTATTCTTTGAAACAGAGAAGGTCCCAGAGCGCAACAGTACGGTTTTGTACCATGCCCGCGAATGAGTTAGTCCCGCCGGATTGGGCCACCTTAACATAAAAACATATCATGAACACTGACTTAACATTTACAAGAAAGATACTGAAAGTACCTACCTATTTATTACTAGCTGCGGTACACGGCTCCGCTCGGGTTAGTGTCGGCTAAATTATTTCATGGATAAAAAGTAGCCCACATGGCTTGTCCAAAATAGGGTCAAACTGGTCCATAACAATGTATCCATCTACTAAAAATCAAGATCGTTTGAGCCGAAATAGCATGATTTAATGAGAAACATCCAATAATTCCCATTTTGAGCTTCGTTGACATTTTTGGTGGCTATTTAAAAAAAAAAAAAGAATTTGCCGCCAGAACCTTTCTGCACTTGCACTGCTGCATTGCTTACCTAGTACGTAAGTAACATAAAACGTAGGTAAGTTTTGCGTGGCTCCAACCCACAGCCAGCCTCAACATCGAAAACGGTAACCCATCCCGAACCTGAGTGCTTCCAGAGATGCTATACGTTGATAAAATGCGCATAGAAATCGGGTAAGTGGTTCGCAAGTTTATTTTAACACTCACTACTCACCCCTCTGGAAATGAAGGGTTATATTATGTAGCCTATACGTTTTGAGTACAATCAGGCTTGACGTAGTTATAATCCGTATTTAAATCGAGTAATTGGTTCTCAAGTAATATATCAAAGATAATCGGTTTAGGAGTTATGGAGGAACATACATACATACATACATCCATACATGCATACAGAACTAATTTCTAAAAATCGTCAATTTAGTTTTAGTATCATACATAATGTCTACAAACGAAGTATCTTAGAAAACAAAGCAACTTACTCCATGAACACCCCTTACAGATTTATTATTAGTATAGATAGATGTTATTCACCTAAATTAAAATATCGTTTGATAACTCATTACTTTGTTAGTATCTTGAGTACTCAAGGGAAAGGGTCGGGCGGCACGCGGACGGCGGGAGGGAGAGGGGGTGGGCACAATGCCCCCCCTTGCGCTCACACGTGCGCGCGCGCAGACGGACGGCTACTCTTCGTAATGACACAAATGTGCGCGTCTATTTCCGGGTTTCCGGCTTCACCCCCTGCGACTCGCTGCGGCACGACGCGCCAGCGCCCCCTGGGGAGACGCTCAGACGTCTGACGACAACGCCACCGACACGTAAACCATCCATCTTTTTTATGCATCCAAACAGAAACTTGACTGTATTACAAACATCCGAAATTATTTGTACATTGTTATATAGAAAAAAAACGTGTATAATAAATCCTGAAAGTAAGCGACAGTGGTACTTTGAAGGTGAGTCAAATCCAACAAGATGTCGCCATGTACGAAGCACAGAAACAAATGGTTGCCTCATGTAATGCTACTGTGGTGCCAGACGATCAATTCGTCGTTTATTGTTACTTCTTTATTGTAAACTTCATTTTAATTTGAATTTTTCTTGCTATTTTTATATTGATATATTTGTTTTGTGTATTTTGTTCATTCCAAATACTGCTAGCACATGCTGTGCTTACTACTCGTGGGATGTTTCATAAGCTTTTGTTACTATACATGTTGTTGTTGTTTTTTTATGTGATTCAATCCTGTATGTAAGCCTATGAATAAATAAATAAATAAATAAATCAAAGAGCGGTTAACTCAGAATGGTATGTGACACGTTGTGACCCAAAAGTATTATCAGCAGTCTGGAATCCGGCACCTACTCTGGCATCATGACAACGTCTATCAGAACATTCGACATTTTTTTCCCTTAAAAAATGTGCCTATCTTACCTCACCGGCATATTCACCTGACCTAGCACCATGTGATTTTTACCTATTTGCAAAAATTTAAGAAAAATTTAAAGCAAAGAAGATGCGCTAGCTGCTTATAATTTTGAGATTTTTGAAGTGTCTAAAGAAGAGTGGTCAGAGGTATTTTCCAAGAGGTTTAGCCGTACGGAAAAGTGTATACATGTGCAGGGTGAATACTTTTAAAAGTTCGATACCCGAAATAAATCAAATATATTATAATTTTTGAGTCAAAATGTACACCTACAAATATGGAGGAAAATTAAGGAATAGATGAAAATGAGTATTGCTAATTCACTTGCATGTATGTATTTTTTACGGGCATTGAATTTGTTACACAATATTTAATTTTTGAGGTACTTACACAAGACAGCGTCATTCATTACTTTATCTACAAAGCACCAAAATGTAAATGAATTTCATAAGAAAAACCGCCCGACCTGGGCGGATTTTTTTTGTATGGAACTGGACATGTATTCTCGAAGGGTTATGCAGGTACAATTTTAATTTTAATTTTATTTGTCTAATAATAGTTTCACAAACAGAGTAGTACACATGACACACTGTGACACACTGATATAAACAAACGCAATTTAAAAAAAATGTTCGCACTCCACTGATGTGAACACAACATGCATGGGTTGCTCGCATTTTTAGGGTTCCGTACCCAAAGGGTGAAAACGGAACCCTATTACTAAGCATCCGCCGTCCGTCCGTCCGTCCGTCCATCCGTCCGTCCGTCTGTCACAGGGCTGTATCTCATGAACCGTAACAGGTAGGAAGCAGATTTTTTCACAGATTATGTATTTATTTTGCCGCTATAACAACAAATAGGTAAAATTATAAAATAATAAAAATTAAAGGGGCGCCTTAAAAACATGTATCTTTATGGTAAATCTTGTACGATGGTACGGAACCTTTCGTAGGCCGACCCCGACTCGCACTTGGCCGGTTTTAACGAAAATGCACACAAGACCGCAGTCGTAAACGACTAGGCTACCGACCATTTACTTTAATAAATTACTTTAATTAAATACTTCAATGATGTATTATTGTTGTAATGTGACATGGTATTTTTTGAACATTTAGATCAAAAAATAGAGCTATGTTACAGTCGTAGATTTAATAGATGGTTTAATTCAGTTGTTACAAACATATCAAAATCATTTCTCAATGACCTAAAAAGCAAATCTTAAATCTGACAAGAATTAATTTAAGTACGAATATTATGGTTACATTTCGTCGCGTATTTTTTTAGGGTTCCGTACCCAAAGGGTGAAAACGGAACCTTATTACTTAGCCTCCGCTGTCCGTCCGTCCGTCCGTCCGTCCGTCTATCACAGGGCTGTATCTCATGAACCGCAATAGGTAGGCAGCTGAAATTTTTACAGAGTGTGTATTTATTTTGCCGCTATAACAAATAAAAAAATTATAAAAAATAAAGGGGGGTCCCATACAAAAAACGTGATTTTTTTGTGTTCAATCTTGTACGATGGTACGGAACCCTTCGTATGCGAGTCCGACTCGCACTTGGCCGGTTTTTATTATATCGGACATGTATGGCCAATACCACTTATTAATTAGAATTAGATGCCATGCCAGGACCTTCCCTTCATGAATACGGCTACATTGAGCTCGATGGAAAACACGGACCCCTATCACCTACCTAGTAGGGTAACCACTTACAGTTTTACACGAATTCCTTACCTTGCCTGCAAAATATTCTGATTTTGTGTACTAATATTATGATAAATTTAAATAATGTTGTGTTTGAACGCCAACGGACTCACAGACTTCAGGCAAAATATTCGAAAATGTTTTAGTATTTCGCTGCAGGACTCTACGAAGTTCCAGACGCGCGCCGCGACGGTGTGGAGAGGTGCGGGGAGGGTTGGAGCGGGCAGGCGAGGCGCACAAGCGCAGTGCAGCGGTCGGAATGCGGGGACAGGTAAGCGATTCCCGCCCGGAAGGCCTGCGCCGCCGCGCCAAATATCTTCGCCGGCCGGAGAAAAAACCCGTCAAACAATTATGCAGACCGTTGCTGCAGGTTGCTCACGATGTCGGAGCCGCGGCAGGGATGCAGCGTGGCCGTGGAGTGAAGCACGAAGCGTACACTGCGAGGGAGACGCCTGCTGACTTGCGTGGCGGCGCGCGGGGGAGCGGAGGCGGCGAAGGACCACACATCGTCGCGTCGCGACCGTCCCTGTCTAACCATTATATTGTGCCGGTAGTTATATTATTAATTTCCTCTTGATGCCCATAAAAGTCCGACGAAAGACAGTTGGTATTTACCCAATTTCTGTCATACTCCATACAATATTTCAAACATCGCAACATTCCATTTTCGGACGATGCTCGGGTGACATTTAAGGTCCCGCTCAACCCCCCATACAAACGGGGAAAGAAGATCACGCCCATATTTCTTGTCAGAGATCCCAAATTTTGCTCAAATTAGCTTTATTTGATCGAACCAGATGTCTGATGACCGTTGGCATTGTAAAATTGTGTTTGGTTTCTAAGTTATAAGGTCCGAAAGTTCGAATTTTTAGCGCGTTTTATACAATAACTTTGGAGATGGATTACGCAATGAATAAGTAAGAACATCTTAAAAAGATTAGTCATCAGACATAGCTTATTTAATCAAGATTTATAATCTATTTGGTTTTTGTTAGATTTTTGACTACAGCGGTCGTGGGTTACTTTTAGCTATAAGTCGTTTTATATACCATACTTATAATACTAACCAGAATGGTCAGTCTGAGTTCTCACCTAAATTGGCGTTTACGGCAAACCTATCGACTGGCGTTTTCCGCAAAAATGTCAAACTGTGTTTGGACAAACAGATTGATTTTATTTTAGTTCATACAATTCCAAGAGATGGCGCCACTAGTACTTTACAGTTGCGCCATTAACTGCACAGATTAGGTAACATAAAAACTACCTATATTAGTTGATTTACCACTTGCATTCTCACGTTTCTAAAAGGCGAAGCCCTTGCCAATTTTTCTCTCATATACTTATTTTCGTGTACCCTGCCAACAATAATTTGTAGTCACAGCCGCATAGTGCATTCTATCGCAATTTCACTTTATCCAACAGCCATACCTTGCCCTGTATGAGCCGGCTCTCCGTGTATCCGTTCCTTGAACATAGTGACGTTAGTGGTAGGTGTGCTTGTGTACTGTGAGAGACCCGGCAGAGCAGCCCCAGGTGAGTCCAAGCCTTGCGCTTGCCCATTTATCGAAACCCACCCAAAACTCCACGAACACCCGGTCGGTCAATCCAGAGCGACTTGGGCGCTCACATAATTTGGTCCTTTGAGCCTCGGATGCTGATCAGCTCCCAGGAATATACCTAGGTCGCCTGGATTGACTGCTGGATTCGTGGAGTTATTCAGCAAAATATAATTTGTTTCTACCCCCATACATTTTTTATCTTTGCTCATATCACTTTTCCCAATCTTTATTTCATATATTTTATATGTTTTTTGCGTTCCCCGTTCCCAAATCACCCTATATTTGTAGATTTTTTTGAATATTTATCGGTGTATTGTTCTTTAAAAGCCAAAAAATGTCGACTGACAAAGCGTTACTTTTGTCCAAATTTCGCAGAGTCACTAAGCGAATGGCACATTTGTGTTCACAAAGTGCTCCACCCGCATCGGTCATTACTGAAATAACCCATGAAATAGGCCGTTTAGAGGAAATAGAGGACACTTTTGATCGCCTTACTAACCTATTGAGTTCCGGGACCTCCGCGGCTGCCGGACCTCCGCCTGAACTTGTTGAAGTTGATAGATCCTTTGAAGTATATCGCGCCAATATTTTTAAGTTAAAAGAACAATACAGCTCGCATTCCTTGAAACCATCTAAAGTCGAGAAACACGCTACTGATGAGAATGTTGTGAAGCTTCCTACCATCTCGCTACCCTGTTATTCTGGTGAGGACATGACCGCCTGGGTCGGTTATGAGTCCATGTTTCAGGCCCTTGTTATCGATAACAAGTCCCTATGTGACATCAAAAGATTACACTATCTACGTGCGTCACTCACTGGTGATGCGTTGAAGGTTATTGAACATCTCCCGCTCACCGGAGATAATTTTAATGTAGCCTGGAAGGAGCTTAAAACAAGGTTCGCGAACATGAGACACATTGCTACTGCGCATTACAAACGTTTAGCAAACGCTTGTGTTGAGAATGCTTCCTCTCACTCTCTTACAAAATTTGTAAGTTCCGTCTCGGATAGCGTGAACGCCTTAAATGCATTACATTTTCCTACAAGTGAATGGTCATTCTTGTTGGTGAACATTATTCTTGATAAATTGGATGTACAGACTCGCAGACATTTTGAAATGTTGAATTCAACTGATATTCCCACCTACGATGAATTAATTGCATTCCTACGTAAGCGTGCTCAAGCGCTAGAGGCGTCCGCACCCCCTGCGCGTCCTACACCCCATACTTTCCAGTCTGCTGGAACACGCAAGTCCCCACACACTTCTGGGGTGAATACTCATTCAACACACCCTCGTACTATTACTATGTTGAACACTGAGTTACCTCGGAGCTGTCCTATGTGCACCCAGCCCACACATGCACTGTCGAAGTGCCCCGATTTTCTAGCACTTTCTTCTGTAGACCGATACAATAAAGCAAAACAACTTCACGTTTGTTTTAATTGCTTGGCTACGCAACACTCAATAAAAAAATGTATCTCCAAGTACGCTTGTCGCACATGTTCCTCAAAATCCCACCACACATTGTTACACTTTGACCGACCATCCACAAACGTGCAGGCTACTGCTAGCGCACCGAGTCCACCCATAAACGTTCAGTCTACAGCAAGCACTCCCCAAACAGTGAATGCACTCTCTACGCATTCCAGGGAAACGAATCCTCAACCCTCAAATGTCCTACTTGCCACTGTACTATTAAATGTCCGGGACAGTCAAGGCTGCTACCATAATGCACGAGCGCTTGTGGACACTGGCAGCCAATGTTCTTTTATTGTAAACAGCTTTGCTGAAACATTAAAATTGAAGCGTCGCCCCAACTCTGTGTCTGTCCATGGTATTTCTAATTTGTCTCTCGATGTAGATCACGGCACAGTTGATTTTGTGATTGCACCGTTGTCCGGACATCCCGTTCTCAAAATGACAGCCTTGTGCATACCAAAAATTACTGGTGACCTACCAAACGCACCTCTCCCTGTTTCTTTATGGAACCATGTAATCGGACTTCCGCTCGCGGACCCCAGCTTTGCAATACCCGCTCCTATCTCTATTTTATTAGGAGCAGATGTGCTCCAACAAGTCTTAGTTGGTGGCCTTAAAAGTGGACCTCCTGGTACACCCATTGCCTTGGAAACTATTTTCGGTTGGGCTCTTATGGGCCCTAACTTTGTACCCAATTTACCATCGCATGACCCTGAAGTTCACTCTTTGCATATCACGCTCGATGATATTGTAGAAAGGTTCTGGAAGGTAGAGGAACCCCCAGAACAAAATTTTCTCCATCCCGATGATGAAATATGTGAAAAATATTTTACTGATAGTGTATCCCGTGACTCTACTGGTAGGTATTCTATTGCTCTACCATTTAAGACTCAACCCCCGAATTTGGGTTGCTCTCGAGAAATTGCCACAAAACGCTTTCAATCTCTGGAGCGTAAGTTTCGACATAATGAACTCTACAAAAGGGACTATGTAGAGTTTATGAATAATTATTTGAAAAATGGCTACATGCGTTTGTGCACTGACACAGCTCTACATTCATATTTCTTACCTCATCATGCTGTTTTCAAGGACAGTACCACAACAAAACTTCGTGTAGTTTTTGACGCTTCCTGTCGGAGCGATAATGGAATGTCCTTGAATGATTGTCTACATTCTGGACCGAAATTGCAGAAAAATATTGTGGACATTATTGCCCTTTTTCGTTTGAATGCAGTTGCCATAATTGCAGATATTAAACAAATGTTTCTTCAAATCAATGTTCTCGAGAGCGACCGAAATTATCAAAAAATTCTCTGGCGTCCCAACGAAACAGAACCCATATGCGAATATACCCTCACAACTGTCACTTTCGGAGTTACTAGCTCTCCTTATCTGGCCATTAGAACCTTGATCCAGTTAGCCAATGATGAAAGTAGTAAGTACCCCCTCGCTGCTCTTGCTCTACTCAACTCTACCTACATCGATGATGTACTCGCCGGTGCCGACACAGTCGATGGTGCTCGCATTTTGGTTGAGCAGCTAAACTCTATGCTGAAATGTGGAGGCTTTGAGCTTAGGAAGTGGGCTAGTAATTTGGAAAAGTGTCTAGACAATATACCCGCTGAATACAAGCAAACTAAGGATTATTCATTTGATCTTGATAATCACACATATTTGAAGGTATTGGGACTCCAATGGGATCCCATCTCAGATTGTTTTTCGTACAAAGTTCATCAAACTGAACTCATACCTAAAAAACGTGGTATTCTCTCAGATATCTCCCGCATTTATGACCCTATGGGCTGGATCGCCCCTCTCGTATTTTTGTCCAAACTGATTATTCAAAGGTTGTGGTCCTTAAAAATCGGTTGGGATGACTTTATTCCACAAGATTTATTGAAACAATGGATTTCAATAAAGAATGAGTTGTGTATTCTCTCTCAAATCTCTCTACCTCGACACGTCCCCTCTACAGAAAATGCCGTGCGAGAACTCCATGGCTTCTCAGACAGTTCCCTCTCAGGCTTTGCTGCTGTCATATACCTCCGGGTTGTTAAGCACGGAGCTGTTTCTATTCATTTATTGTTAGCTAAATCAAAGGTTGCCCCACTGAAACCAATTTCCTTGCCCCGACTTGAATTATGTGGTTGCGTCTTACTTTGCCAACTTATGTCGTACGCAGTGAAATTATATTCACAAAAATTTCACATTGACAAGGTACGATGTTACTCCGACTCAACAATTGCCCTGCATTGGATCCGATCCCACCCAAGTCGTTGGAAAATGTTTGTGAGCAACCGTGTTAGCTTGATTCAGGAGCATACATCACAAGACGAATGGGTTCACGTCCGTTCCGAACATAATGCAAGTGATTGTGCGAGTCGTGGCTTAACACCATCCCAGCTCGTTGGTCATGCGCAGTGGTGGAATGGTCCATCGTTCCTGCTAAATCTAAATAATGAGTGTGATTTATCAGAACCACCCCTTCTTGTGTCTGAAGATTATGGTGTTATGGAGACGAAACCTGTTCCATTAACTCTACTTGTAACTGAACACGACTCAACCCTTCTTGACAGAGTCTCGACTTTAACTAGGTTAAAACGAGTTACTAGTTACTGCTTACGTTTTGGTTCCCCTAAGTCTCGTCCGCTTATTAAAATCTCGCCCATGCTCACTACCATTGAATTGGAAAATGCTCTAAGTATTTGGATAAAAATTATCCAGGCTGAACATTTCTTTGAAGACATGTCCCGTATTAAGGCTAATAAACAGCCTTCTAAGGCTACAGTAAGGTTATCTCCCTTTATTGATGAAAATGGCCTACTGAGAGTAGGAGGTCGACTTCAGGCCGCTCATATTAAATCTCAACAGCAACACCCTGCGCTGTTACCTCATAATAGTCCATTGACTAAGTTGATTGTTAGACATTTTCATATTAACTTTGGTCATCCCGGACCAAATGCTTTGATGTCCCTCTTGCAAAGAAACTTTTGGATTATATCCGCGCGTAGAGTTATAAGATCAGTAGTGTTTAATTGCTCGAATTGCTACCGACTGCGTCCAAAATTGTCTGCTCCCCCTATGGGTGAGCTTCCCATTGTTCGAGTACAACAAGTAAAGCCTTTTTCGAAAACTGGAATGGATTACGCAGGTCCCTTTAACATTAAAACTTCCAATTTAAGAAACTCTCCTCGCACCAAATGCTATATTTGTGTGTTTGTTTGTATGACTACCAAAGCATGCCATTTAGAACTAGTCAGTGAACTGACTACCCAAGCATTCTTGGCTGCACTACAACGTTTCATTTCACGTCGTGGCCGATGTTCTGATTTGTACAGCGACCATGGGACTAACTTTGTAGGCGCTGATAAAGAATTGCGTCAAATTATTCGTACCCAATCGAAAGACTCTACTGTTACAGATTTTTGTAGCACACTAAATATTCAGTTTCACTTTATCCCTCCCCACGCACCACACTTTGGTGGTTTGTGGGAAGCTCTCGTAAAAGGTGTCAAGGTTCATTTGTCTCGTATAATAGGAGCACAGCTTCTTTCTTTCGAAGAATTTTACACTGTGCTTACCAAAGTTGAAGCGTGCTTAAATTCTCGGCCTCTAACCGCAATGAGCCCCGATCCTAACGAGCTGACTGCTCTCACTCCAGGTCACTTTTTGACCCTGGAACCATTAAATGCTCTTCCCGAACCAAACGTATCTAACACCAATCTAAACCGGTTGAAAAGGTGGCAGTTGGTTCAGAGCCTCCATCAATCCTTTTGGAATAGGTGGCACAAAGAGTATCTTGGTACTCTACAATCTAGGCCCAAGTGGCACAAGCCCTACAAGAATTTGTCTGAAGGGATGCTTGTCGTCCTAAAGGAGGACAATTTGCCTCCCCTTAGTTGGCCGCTTGGACGGATTGTTTCTACTACAGCTGGTCCCGACAATATTGTCAGAGTTGTAGAGGTCCGCACTAGCAACGGTGTATACAAACGTCCTGTAGTTAAAGTAGCACCTTTGCCATATATTGAGGACTCAAATTGAGTGCTATATATTTTTGTATAAATTTTTTATGTTTGAACCCCTCATTTATAACTTGTTTATTTATTTTAAGTATATACATTTGTAGTAATTCCTCGTCCCTCTCTATTTAATTTGTACATTTTGCTGAATACGTGGTTTCAGGGCCGGCACAATGTTTGGACAAACAGATTGATTTTATTTTAGTTCATACAATTCCAAGAGATGGCGCCACTAGTACTTTACAGTTGCGCCATTAACTGCACAGATTAGGTAACATAAAAACTACCTATATTAGTTGATTTACCACTTGCATTCTCACGTTTCTAAAAGGCGAAGCCCTTGCCAATTTTTCTCTCATATACTTATTTTCGTGTACCCTGCCAACAATAATTTGTAGTCACAGCCGCATAGTGCATTCTATCGCAATTTCACTTTATCCAACAGCCATACCTTGCCCTGTATGAGCCGGCTCTCCGTGTATCCGTTCCTTGAACATAGTGACGTTAGTGGTAGGTGTGCTTGTGTACTGTGAGAGACCCGGCAGAGCAGCCCCAGGTGAGTCCAAGCCTTGCGCTTGCCCATTTATCGAAACCCACCCAAAACTCCACGAACACCCGGTCGGTCAATCCAGAGCGACTTGGGCGCTCACAAACTGTATACAAGTTTTTACTAGATATTCTGTGGTTTTACTTCTCCAAGCTGTCAAAGTCAATTTTGGACTTCTGATATGTATGAAAACGCGGAGTCGACGTAAACGGCAACGTCGACGTATTTACGGCAACGTTGAGTAAGCTGTCAAACAAACTCGGACTCGCAAATGTTAGTTCGCTTAACGCCTACTGCGCGCGCTCTTCAATTTCTCCATACATTTGAAAACGCCAGTCGATCGGTTCGCCGTAAACGCCACTCAGACTGACCACTCTGAGATTGTGCACTCCAGCCTAATTCAGCATTTATCAAACATTGCCGTATAACTAAGCTGCTTTCAAGAATTTTGCTATGTATGCATACCCGTGTCCGTAACGCCATCAAAAATAATATTAATAATAATAATCACTTACCGCCATACTACCAGTGCCTGTTTTCGCTCGAGTAAACATTCGAACTATTTAGTTAGACGGAAGCTTGAGAGCTTTTGTTTAGCCTCTCTCTTTATGCCATTCGGATCTCGGGCACTTCATATCACCGACCGTGACAAATTGCGTCATCGATGACTCAAATGCTACCGTATTTCCTTTTTTAATTGAAATATATACCAATATTTGTGTACATACATGTATACTTATATGGACCTATTTTTGTAACAGAGAGCGAGCAAGAAATTATATAAATGATAAAGTTTAAATATAATTTAAATAAAAGGACTTCAGACGTTTTTTGAAAATATATACATTGGAAGAGGACCGAATTTCTAGGGGAAGCTGATTCCAAAGACGAGATGCGTTTACAGAAAATGAGTCACTATAATACGTGCTGCGATGTGTAGGAATGGCTAACAGTAAGGTATCAGCAGACCTAAGTGGATCACCATGTGAAGATAGCAATTTGAAGCGATCCTGCAGGCAACTCGGAGCAGCAGGGTTATTCAGTGTGCAGTAAAGAAGTGATAGGGTGTGAACATTTCTGCGTTTTCTAATGTCAAGTCGTCTCTAGTCCGAGGTTGTAAAGTCTGGGAAATAACTGAGTTTAACAATGTACATAATAACAAAAACAATAATAAAAAAAATCCTAATAAAAAACGCCCAAATACTTTCCTTTTTATAGAGCTATTTTAGTTTGTAAAATTTTAAATTACATCTTTCCTAAATAATATTTTTATAAGCCGGAGCAGTAATGAATTTAATTACCCTGACAAGTATTACATTAATAACGCGAAACTAAAAATGTTTTACTAGATTACCATATAATATTACCTCTAGATTTTTAGTCGTTGAAAAAGATTTAACAACACAATGTAGCATATACATATTTTTTAGAAGGTCACATAAACAATGCAGCGTAAAATAAATCTAGCAATTTTAGTCATTTCATAAAAACACCAATTGCGCAAAATTGCGAATAAACCACGGTTTGTCATTATCATTTACATAAGATGTATAAATATTTATTCTGACCATATTCTAGATATGAAGTATGTGTCGTATTAAAATCGATGGTACAAGATAACCCCTTTTAAACTAAAATGAGCAAATTAAAGGTTCATCATACAACAACACTGTTTATTACCTTAATATGTACTTACTTCAAATGCTTTTGTATTTTCTTTTTTTGTATTCTTTCAAATTTCATATTAAATTTAAGATTAACTCATTTTCTTATGTAATTACGTTGTTTATGTGTTTTTGTTGTTTGAATAAATTCATTTTCTTTCTTTCTTCTTTCTTTCTTTCTTTCTTATTTGTCTGTGGTGTGGGTTAACGTAGTGTAGGAGTACTTTTACTTATTATTTGTTGTTGGTACAGTGTTTTAGTCAGTAAGTGATACAACTGTTTGATTATTGCTGTTTATTATTGATAATTTTCAGTTGATTGACTTTGCGATGGATTTGGCCATGGCGATGTGGCAAGACAAATTATAAATAGAATATTATTAAGTACTACAATTACTGCAAAGCAGTGTTGAAATTTTATACATAAAAATGATTATTTAAAAACACAGGTATTACAAGGAATGTGACATGTATGTATGTATAATCGACCGTGAAGCAAGGACACATTAATTGAAGAAAGAGCCCAGTAAAAAGAGCTACTTTACGAATACGAAAGGTATTACGTCAATTCTGTTGCTGAAGTAATACACTTTCTAGTTGACAACGAATTGGCTTTGTGTGACAATTATAATTTGGAAGAAGAATAATAACAATGAGCTTTATGGATTATTTAATAAAGGTCTCAGTCAGATATCATAAAATGCCGATATGTTGTATTTGATGAAAACTGAAATTCAAAATCAAATAATTCAAGGGACGACATCGCGGACATATTGCAAATACGTTTATATTTAGGTTGAGATCGTAAAGGAGTCGTTGCTGGCAGTTACAACTATCGAAAACCTCGATCAACCACTTTTACGGAATTAAAGTTAAATACCCTTACAGAAACTAAAATTGACCTCTCCTCCTAATGCGCAAGTGCAATAAGTGGAAACGAATAAGTGGGAAATTTTTGGGAGTTACGACAAGAACAAAAATATATTTGGGCCAAAAAAATCCTATCTCGGAAATGACTTTCATCCGTTTTTTTGTCAATGCATCGCATCGTATTTCATGATTTTTTTCACCACGGTAAATAGCCGACTTGTATGACGGAAAAGGCACTAACTGGCAGGGTCCTGGAGCAGCGTTCGTCAGGACACTTAGCGGATACAAAAGTTGTAAACGATAATTATTTATCAATTTTCAAGACTTCTGATGAAATAAAGAGTGTCTGCCACGCTTCAGGACATGCAGCTTTACATGCCCGAAGCGGAGGATTGAAAGAAGCCAACACAAACTGAGATCAAATCAAATGTATAGTCGAATTTTGGAAGGAATAAAGTCCATAATTTATTTTCTAGCACCTAAAATTATTGAACCCTTCGCAGACGATATTGTAAGTTGGTTATGATTCACATTTTTTATAGTTCTGTTGTTTTTGCATACACCAAAATTCCGTTTTATATCACAGCAAGTCGCGATGGGCTTGTTGTATGCAAGCAAGACGCAGGCGTGCGTGTTCAGTGCGAAGCGAGCTCCGTTCAGTGCGGCTCCGACCTTCTAGGGAGCAACTCTACATATCGACGACCACATAGGGATCCTTGGTGTTGACCTGACGCATGACCTTAATTTCGGACGCCATATCGAGGATAAAGCCAAGCTCGCCTCAAAAAAGCTGGGAGTCCTCAACAGGGTGCGTCAGTGCTTCACGCCTGACCAAAAACTGCTTCTTTATAAGGCGCAGATAAGGTCTTGCATGGAGTACTGTTCGCATTTGTGGGACGGCTCAGCTAAGCACCTGCTTGGCTCCCTGGACTCGATACAGCGTCGGGCCGTGCGTCTCGTTGACGACCCCGAGGTATCCCTAAATTTGGAGACCCTTCAACTCAGAAGGGATGTAGGGTCTCTCTCTGTCTTCTATCGTCTTTACCACGGAGAATGCTCGTCGGAACTGCATAACGCTGTTCCTCCGTCCCCTTTCTACCTTCGGTCAACGCGGAACAGGGAGAAAATGCACAAATTCACAGTCGACATTCCAAAAATAAGAACCCACCGATCCTCAAGATCCTTTATCTATAGGGTCGGTAAACAATGGAATGAACTCCCTTCCGAGGTATTTCCACCAAATTACGACCTGGGGTACTTCAAACGTGGTGTGAAGAAGCACCTGGCCGGCCGGCATGGTTTTCGCAGCCCCCCTGAATGTTCGAAAACCCATGGGCGTCGTCGGGCACCTTTAGATCCTGGCGTACGCCATATGCCGCGCTTAACATAAAAAAAAAACTTGCACTGAAATATTTTACGAACCTCCAGAATGGTACCGGACCGGAGTTGTTGAACTGGCACTGACAGAAGTGGCTTGTACCATCGTACAAGATTTAACGCAAAAAACCGGCCAAGTGCGAGTCGGACTCGCACACGTAGGGTTCCGTACCATCGTACAAGATTAAAGACAAAAAAATACGTTTTTTGTATGGGACCCCCCTGTAATATTTATAATTTTTTTATTTTACCTATTTGTTGTTATAGCGGCAAAATAAATACACTTTCTGTGGGGGTAGGCTATTACGGTTCATGAGATACAGCCCTATGACAGACGGACGGACGGACGGACGGACGGACGGACGGACGGACGGACGGACGGACGGACGGACGGACGGACAACGGAGTCTTAGTAATAGGGTTCCGTTTTCACCCTTTGGGTACGGAACCCTAAACATCACGTTTTTAGTATGAGACCCCCCTTTAATTTTTATTATTTGCAAATCGATCAAGGTCTTATCGGATAGGGGATGCATCATTGTCAATGGAGAGATATATGGATATGGATGGCAGCGGCGGCGTGGCGTGAAACTATGACGGACGGAACATGCGAAGAAAGGAAGCTCGGAAGTGGCGATAGTAATTCATCGCATACCGGCATCGCGGCAGCGTGGCCACTTTTTAGTGATTATAAATACACTGACGTTAGCGCCGGTCAGTCAGTTCGCCTACGAACTATCGCACTCCTGATGTTTTCGAGTTCCAACGACACGTAAGAACACGTAACAACTGCACATGACGTCATTTAGTGCAACCATTTTAATCTTTGGTGCAACGAACATTCACTTTTGCACGCCATGTAAAAAAGAACGATTAACCTTTTTTACTAAGCCTCCGCTGTCCGTCCGTCCGTCTGTCACAGGGCTGTATCTCGTGAACCGTAATAGGTAGGAAGCTGAAATTTTCACGAAGTGTTTATTTATTTTGTATTTATATTACATAGACATGGCAGGAAAAACATAGTACATTTAGTTAGGCAAAACCTCCAAGCATTTTTAAGAGGGTCGTTACCCTGTCAATTCGCTATGCTACGGGGGAAAACTGTTTAAATACTCTAAATGTTTTACTAAGTTTTTGATGGATTCTAAAATTTACTGTCGAAACCTACGTCTGTGTCTTGTATTTTTTTGAATTTATATTTTAGATTGGAATTTTTTTTTTAATTTTTTAAAAGTAATTTTGGGTTTTTATTACGGGAAAATAGAGATTTTACATAAAAATAAAAACATGTGGACGTAAAATCAAACTTTCTCCAATGAAAAAATTTTTTTTGTAAAATTTGAAAACTTTAAGGGTCTACCCCTTACGCATTACGGTCTGGACAAAATTTCACTAGTTTAATTAGCAGTCAGCGTGCAAAATTGTGCACAGAAATAATTGTTTAAAATTTTCGAATCTGAGAGCCCCGCTACCTTCATGTCAGTCTTAGGCTGTCGTTTGAAAGTTTTAAGAAACTCACTTGAAAAAGCTTCATTCTATGTCCGTATCTTTTTATTTTTTGAAATATCTGTATTTTTGAGTAAAAAAATAAAGAAAAAAAGACAACTTTTCCCCATTGTTTATTAACCAATGTTTTCCAATCTAATAAAAGGAATATAAAAAAAATACAAAAGTGCAGACGTTATTATAGAAGCCACAAAAAACCTAGCAAAACATTAGAGCGACTTGCCCTTAGTGTAAAAGAATTGATAGGGTAACGACTCTCTTAAGGTGGCCCAACCCGGCGGGACTAACTCATTCGCGGGCACTGTACAAAACCGTGCTGTTGCGCTCTGGGACCTTCTCTGTTTCAAAGGAAAAGACAGGCTCCATGATGAGGAAGATGCAACATGTCCACAAAAAAGACAATGTGCATAGTGTATAAAAGTGTGTGTAAGATTTACGCAAATGTTGACTTCAAAACGACTTATAACTAAAAATAAACCACGACCGCTGTAGTAAAAAATCTAACAAAAACGGAATAGATTATAAATCTTGATTGAATAAATAAATGATGACTAATCTTTTTAAGATTTTCTTACTTTATCATTGCGTAATAAACCACCAAAGTTATTATATAAAACGCGCGTAAAATTCGAACTTTCGGACCTTATAACTTAGAAACCAAACACAATTCTACAATGCCAACGGTCATCAGATATCTAGTTCGATCAAATAAAGCTCTTTTGAGCAAAATTTGGGATCTCTGATAAGAAATATGGGCGTGATCTTCTTTTTCCGTTTGTATGGGGAGTTGAGCGGGTTGGCCACCTTAAATCGCAGTGCATTGGCCTAGGCACGCTGGGCGGGGGTGCGGGGCGGGCGGTGGCGGCGGAGGCGCCCAGGTGTCGCGCACGTGATGAGGATGCACATCTTGCAGCAATAACACGCACGACCCGACACCTACACTTAGGGTGGCTTATCGGATAGGGGATGCATCATTGTCAATGGAGAGATATATGGATATGTATGGCAGCGGCGGCGTGGCGTGAAACTATGACGGACGGAACATGCGAAGAAAGGAAGCTCGGAAGTGGCGATAGTAATTCATCGCATACCGGCATCGCGGCAGCGTAGCCACTTTTTAGTGATTATAAATACACTGACGTTAGCGCCGGCCACTCAGTTCGCCTACGAACTATAGCACTCCTGATGTTTCCGATTTCCAACGACACGTAAGAACACGTAATAACTGCACATGACGGCATTTAGTGCAACCATTTTAATCTTTGGTGCAACGAACATTCAATCTTGCACGTCCTGTAAAAAATAACGAGTAGCCTTTTTTAGTGTTCCGTACCCAAAGGGTGCCAACGAAACCCTAAGCCTCCGCTGTCCGTCCGTCCGTCCGTGCGTCTGTCACAGGGCTGTATCTCGTGAACCGTAATAGGTAGGAAGCTGAAATTTTCACGAAGTGTGTATTTATTTTGCCGCTATAACAACAAATAGGTATAATAAAAATTAAAGGGGGGTCTCATACTAAAAACGTGATTTTTTTGTGTTAAATCTTGTACGATGGTACGGAACCCTTCGTGTGCGAGTCCGACTCGCACTTGGCTGGTTTTTTATTCGTGCGCGAAACAACGATTTTTCGTTGGTAAGGAAGGTAGACGGACGGTGAAATATGGAGGGATTGCATATCCCTGTCTGGCACGGGGTTGGTTCTGAAGCGAAAAGGGGATAGCAGAAACTCGGCATAGAACAGGACATAAAACAAGCTAAGGAGCCGATACCAGTGATAGGTATGTAAAGGTGAAATATACATGTCAATGGCCGATACGCCCCTGCGTAGTTGGGAGCAGAGCCGGTTGTCTCATTCTCACCTAAATTGGCGTTTACGTAACTTGGAAGTTCCGTAAAAACGTCAAATTCCATACAAATTTTTACTAGATATTCTGTGGTTTTACTTCTTCAAGCTGTGAAAGTCAAACTTGGACATCCGATTTGTATGAAAACGCGGAGTGGACGTAAACGGCAACGTCAACGTATTTACGGCAACGTTGAGTAAGCTTACTATGTACTTAGTACTTGTATGGAGTTTGACGTTTTTACGGAAAACGTCAGTCGATCGGTTTGCCGTAAACCGTAAGCCAATTTAGGTGAGAACTCAGACTGACGACTCTGTTCCAAATTGTCTGATGTATGGCAATTCACTAATCGCTAGTGCCTAATGCTAGGTACCAATGCAAAGATAACCGACCTATGTTTGTGCATAAATTAATGGACGAATTTTTATATAGTACCTGTGTGTAAGAAAACGTTTATCATGAGTTAAAGAGCCTCTATTACGAGTTACACATCAATTATCGATCAATCGCTAAGATTATCGATTTCGCTTGCTTATTGAATAGAGCATTTGAGGCATACACTGAATCGCGCATCCATGGATTAGTGTATCTGTGCAGATACATATTTTTAACGCATTTATATGAGGGGTGCAGAATCAAAAGCAAATCTATCTATTGAAGTGAATTTTTGGTACACTAAAACAATGCATTCATGGATATTGGTGTTTATTATTCTTAACGTTAACTTTGAAAGTGTTTTATCATTTGACAGAGCTGCATTTAAAAGTGTTCCAAATGCGATTTCGATAGGAAGTCTTATTAAAAAATCAATAAAATAACGCGATTTCGGCAAAAATGGTCTAGAGATGTTGTAGATTCTACACCCCTTCTACACTCATATAAAAATCCATGGACGGGCGATTTAGTGTATTCAATGAATTAGTGAAATCGATGAATCGATAAGTGATGTGTGTGTAACTCGTAATAGGTAATGGAAGGAATCACCTTGTAAGTCATGAACGTCATGTCACTGATGGACGGAATGGTATATGTAAATGTAATGATAGCATGATTACCTATGGTGGCTGAAAAGCTGACCGATACATATTTTACCTTTGCAGGTAAAATCGCATGTTATGCTTAACTAATGCTTACACGTGACTATAGCATGACATGATGGATCCGTCATATCGATTCAGAACCTGCCTATTTCATGGACATGCATCGCACTTTTTTTAAAGAAGTACTTAGATCACAGGATACCATATAATAGTTCCGCACTGCGGCGGGCCCGGTGCACGGTACGGGGTAAGCGTGAGTGCAAGAGGGGGGGGGGGATCGGTAGGGGGGTTGGGGCGGGAGAGGGAGGACGACGCACGTGCATCGTACCGGAAACATCTTCCACCCACTTCCATCTCTATATTTATCCGCGGCCGGAGAGCGCCCCCTGCGACGCGCGCGAACAATCATTTACTAATAACTATTCCGAAAAAGCATTTATCTAGACAACACAGTTTAAAAATAATTCGTCCGGGAATAGAACGAGAAGGTGAGCGAGGGATACGGCGCGCGCGGCGTTGCTCGCTCCACCCACCTCGCGGCTATAAATATGCGCGCCGTCACCACCGCCGCCGCGCGCCGCCCTCTACATCCTACACGCTCTCTCCGCGCACGCTCACCCCGACCCCGTCCGAGCTGTGACGGCCGCCGGCGAACTAACGCGACCGTCATATCGTCATTATTCCTGAGTGGCCAGTCGGACTTCTCACCTAAATTGGCGTCTACGGAACTTCGAAGTTACGTAAAAACGTCAAACTCCACACAAGTTGTTACTAGATATTGTGTTGTTTTACTTCTTCGAGCTGTCAAAGTCAAACTCGTGTAGCGACCTAGCGCCCTCTACTGAGAGCTGCTGGTTTCGCATGCCACAAATGCGACCAACAGATGCAATAGAAGCTAGTTAACATAACGGGCGCTAGATGGCGCTACCAGCCTGAAGTCTATATCGCACTAACGAAGTTTCCCAGCGAGATAACACATATACAACATTCAAATCACGACTAGAGGAGAGCAGCTGCGCAGCCGTGGGTCTCAAGACCTGACCCACCTTTTCATCTCTCCACAGTGGTGACCCCGACGTGATCCAGCATCCCGACGTGATCCAACAACAACAACCACGCCTCCTCTAGTCACAACAAGGTATACTTCAGCAGTCACGACAGTTGCTACCGGCCTCCCACCAGCGGGTCTCACCGGTAGTAACTCAAGCATGTCGTCATCCAGCATCACTCCAACCCAGCAGAAGAAAAATCAGCACCATCGTCCTAAGTAGGTGTATCGATACGCCAACTAGGACGCCGGTAACATAATCACCTCCGGCAGCCGTCACCCAGCATCACGACCGACTCACCGCGTCACACTGGGCACCTCCGGCAGCCGTCACCCAGCATCACGACCGACTCACCGCGTCGCACTGGGCACCTTCGGTGCTCCGTCATCCAGCACCACGACCGACTCACCGCGTCACACTGGACACTGACGATCAGCACCGAAACCAGCAGCAATATCGTCTTCATGGCAACTTGCCATTCGACTGGGGGAAAGTGATGTAGCGACCTAGCGCCCTCTACTGAGAGCTGCTGGTTTCGCATGCCACAAATGCGACCAACAGATGCAATAGAAGCTAGTTAACATAACGGGCGCTAGATGGCGCTACCAGCCTGAAGTCTATATCGCACTAACGAAGTTTCCCAGCGAGATAACACATATACAACATTCAAATCACGACTAGAGGAGAGCAGCTGCGCAGCCGTGGGTCTCAAGACCTGACCCACCTTTTCATCTCTCCACACTCGGACTGCCCATTTGTATGAAAACGCGGGGTCGGCGTAAACGGCCACTGCAACGTATTTACGCCGACGGTGAGTAATCTGTCATATCAAACTCGCGCGCTCTTCAATTTCTCCATACATTTGAAAACGCCATTAGATCGGTTTGGCGGAAACGCCAATTTTGGTGACAGCTGGGACTACAGGCTCTGATAGCATCTTCACATGACCTACGGGACCAGCGGTACAAGATCTTCGATGCATTGGATTGGCAACACGTTTTATCCGAGAAATATCTCCGGTGAGGATCGAAGACGGGAGGAGCAACAGAAACTCGTTAGAACAGGAAAGGCGTTGCCACTTTTAAATACAAAGGCGGAAGCACCAGCGGGACACATTGACATACATATTACTGCATAAGGACAGGCCGAGGGACAGGCCCTTCCATTCAACAAAAAATTAGCCACAAAAGTGGTGTTCTATGCGTAGCGGGGACACCACTTTGTCGTCAGACAGCAGCTCACTGTCGTCATGTGTGTGTGCGTCGCCTCTGGTTAATAATACGCCCCAAAAATGCCCAATGATGTGGTAAACCGTGCAAGAATTACATTAAAAATGTAAAGAAAGACGGAATATCGGAATACCGCAACAGGCGACAGAATTGTATGAAATGGCACTGAAGTTCTCGAGTTCCAACGGCACTTCAGAACGCGTATGCACGCGTAAGATCTTCACAGAACACTATTTAGTGCAAAAAACATTCGATGTTGCGCTTCCCGAATGCGAAAGCGAATTAACTACAGTCAATGATTTTCCACTAACTGATGGCTACGCTGCGCCATACGAATGAGTTTCGATCGCTGCTCTTGTCCTTCAATGCTCGCTGTGTATACCAAACAAACTGTTGAGCGGTTCGACCTCATGTCTGAGACCTTACCTTGTTGGGTTACCATGCTAAACTAAATCACAGGGTGAACAGCCATTTCGTACCATGCCAACTGCCAAACGACGTGTTATTCGGCCAAATGAACTGAAGTTTACCAGTTAACATAGTACGAAATACAACCAAAAGTCAGATTTCATTACTCACTTGCCTGTTCACCTGACTATTTTATTTAACATGGTAGCCCCCTAAATTTTCTAGGGTTGCGGGAATATTGTGTCAATTTCTTAGAATAAACCTAACCTTTCTGAATCCAAATGTGTCAAGTGAAATCACAATATCACTAAAGATATTAGAAGAAATTAAGATAATTGACTTATTGGGTTAAATACTTTTACCAATGAGATAATAATATCAAGGCTTTGAGAATTTGTACAAAAAACTTACCAACCCTGCATTCCAACCAAGCGTATGCATAAGGTCCTAAATTAATGATTAAAGTGACAGGGAAATACCCCTGTTATTCATATAACAGTTCATATAATAATTCATACATACATCTCTGATTGTTGACGATCTAATCGGGGATTGTTTGCTTTGACGCGACACATGACCTTCAGGCCTATTCCTGGAAAACCTTGATTAATTAAAAGACTATGCTCCCTTACTTATTCGTCAAGAAAATCACTTTAAAAACAGCTATAAAAGCGATTTTAGAGACTCAAGTTTCCGAATTCCAGGAAAGGCCTGCTGAACTTCCGACGCTATATCGAGGATAAAGCCGAGTTCTAAACAGAGGTCGTCAGTACTTTACGTCGGATCAAAAACGGATGCTCTACAAGGTGCAGATAAGGTCTTGCGTGGAGCATGTAGTCGGCATCAATGGGATCAGTTAAGACCTGCTTGGCTCCGTGGACTTGATAGAGCAGCACGCCGTGCTTTCCGTCGAAGATCCCAGAATTTAGAGACTGAAATGATTTCGGTTCTCTTTCTTTTATCATCTATAGCACAGGTTCTCAAACATATTTTGTCTACCTCCCACTTTGAGAATCCATTATTTTCCGGGGCCCCAAAATGTTTAGCTTTACTACACAGACTGGCTGCCTACCTATTACGGTTCATGAGATACAGCCCTGTGACAGACGGACGGACGGACAGCGGAGGCTTAATAGGGTACCGTCTGCACCATTTGGGTACGGAACCCTAAAAAAGGACTATGTTGAGGCGGTTTCTTTGGGGTATCAAAAATGCTATCTACGAGTATCAAAGATTGTGTTGCTCGTTTGTTTTATCGATTTCTAGATTTTTTGCGAGAATACTAAAGATGGGATTTTTAATGGAACTGGACATGGATAGCTGTTACCACACATACTAACATGATATAAGCCCAACAGACCACATAGGAACTAGGTGCAAGGTGTTGCTGGTGTGGTGTGGCAAGGTGTGGTGCTAGGTGCAATTGCCATGAAATTGCCATGTAGGGTCGCTCAGTCTGTTGTACAGGTACTATCATGGACGTTGCTCTGCGGAATTTGCATCCCTTATTCCTCCCCATCCCAACTATATCCGGAGCAACCGCCGCAGATAATCTGAGCACCCCTTGTGGATGATATTAGGCTTTTGAAAACGAACCGTTTCTCAAACTCATTTCTATTCCGCAGCGTCAGGACTTGGAACTGTCTGTCCTCAAACCTTTGACCGAGGAGTCTTCAAACGATTTTTAACAAGCTCGATAGCTCAGCGACCGCAAATCCACTAGTATTCCATACCCTTCGTCGCCTCATCTCGGTCTCATAAAAAGTCTCAGTGATGTTTCACAAAATATATGGTTAAGTATTTGATATACTATGCTCCAACATAAGTGTTTAAACGATAAACGAAATAATCGATGTGTCACCGATAATGCGCGAGAACCGGTATTGTACACATTATCTAGATAATCCACAGATTAACTAAACTAACAATTGTTTTATTAAAGTGCGAATATTTGAATCCGTTGAGGTTTGATACTAACGTAGGTACTCGTCGAGGGGTCAGTCACTCGAGCAAAAAGTTTACACCAAGATTACCAGTAGCCAATATTACCAGGATTACTTATGATTTTTAGATTCCCAAGGACTACCAATGATTCCTGGATATTTCCTTGATTCTTAAATGACTACCGAAGATTCTTAAGGGATTACCAAAATATTCCTAGGAATTTCAAAGATTTCGTAAGATTATTGTGGACTACAAGATTGCTAGTAAATCCAAAAAATATTTATATTATGTTTGAGCGGCGATTACGAATGAGCAAAAAAAGGTCATGGTAGTCTTTCAAAACAAAACTTATGCTCGCGGAATACTGTATTATTTTTTCGACCGAGCAAAAAAAAGCTCATGCGGAGGATTGCCTTCCATAATTAAACATACGCTCCCAATTTGAGTGAAATGCTGCATACGTTTTTCGAATTAGCAAAGTAAGTCTAGACTTGCACCTAAGTTTACCTGTGAAATCTGAGAATTGTTCACTAGGTTCCCTGAGTACCTGAGACCCCTCGGTACTCGTGATAAGTTGACAAAAATATTACACTAATCGAATCAGTGCGTTAGGTTAGGGTAGGTCAGGTTAGTTGAGATTAGGTTAGGTTGGGCTAGGCTAGGTTAGGTTAGGTTAATTTAGGTTACGTTAGGAACATGAACAAGATTATGTGCACAATGACTAGGTAAAGTAAGGAAACATTATTTAAATTATGAATACGCACTTTAACTGGTTTGTTCAGGTAATCTGCGTAAAGGTAATCAGGTAAACTAATAATTTGAAAACCACTGTTCCAACTTACTTGATATTTGGTATCTAATATTAGGCTATAAATATCTGTGTCTGCATGTCTTTGTTTTTTCGGTAAATGTATTTTGGGTCAAACCACAGAGAAAACAAAATTCGTACGAAGATTTTCTTTTTGCTTTCATTTCATTCGGTTTGGATTTTTCAAAAAAACGAAAGCGTGCAGACACAGATTATGTTTGTTGTCTGATATTAGATAATAAATATCAGTTTAATTGGAATAGCGGTTTCCAAATGATTAGTAAACTACGTTTGTATGGGGAGCATAGCTTACGGCGAGGATTACGGGCCGTTCTTAAGGTGGCCCAACCCGCTTAACTCCCCATACAAACGGGGAAAGAAGATCACGCCCATATTTCTTGTCAGAGATCCCAAGTTTTGCTCAAAATAGCTTTATTTGATCGAACTAGATGTCTGATGACCGTTGGCATTGTAAAATTGTGTTTGGTTTCTAAGTTATAAGGTCCGAAAGTTCGAATTGTTCGCGCGTTTTATATAATAACTTTGGAGGTGGATAACGCAATGATAAAATAAGAACATCTTAAAAATTTTAGTCACCAGACATAGCTTATTTAATCAAGATTTATAATCGATTTGGTTTTTGTTAGATTTTTTACTAAAGCGGTCGTGTTTTACTTTGAGCTATAAGTCGTTATGTAATTAAAATTTTCGTAAATCTTATCAAATCATACACTATGCACATTGTCTTTTTGTGGACATGTTGCATCTTCCTCAACACGGAGCCTGTCTTTTTTTTTGTAACAGAGAAGGTCCCAGAGCGCAACAGCACCGTTTTGTACCGTGCCCGCGAATGTGGGCCGCCACCTTAAGGTGGCCCATCCCGCTCATCTCCCCATATAAAAGGGGAAAGAAGATCACGCCCAGATTCCTTGTCAGAGATCCAAAATTTTGCTCAGAATAGCTTTATTTGATCGAACTAGATGTCTGATGACCATTGGCATTGTAAAATTGTGTTTGGTTTCTAAGTTATAAGGTCCGAAAGTTCGAATTTTTCGCGGGTTTTATACAATAACTTTGGAGGTGGATTACGCAATGATAAAGTAAGAACATCATAAAAAGATTAGTCATCAGACATAGCTTATTTAATCAAGATATATTATCTATTTGGTTTTTGTTAGATTTTTGACTACAGCGGTCGTGGTTTCCTTTTAGCTATAAGTCGTTTTGAAATCAAAATTTTCGTAAATCTTAGCAAATCATACACTATGCACATTATCTTTTTTGTGGACATGTTGCATCTTCCTCATCACGGAGCCTGTCTTATTCTTTGAAATAGAGAAGGTCCCAGAGCGCAACAGCACGGTTTTGTAACGTGCCCGCGAATGAGTTAGGCCCGCCGGGTTGGGCCGCCTTAAGTCCTCAATCAGTTGTGCTGTTTAACAGTGTGCGAAATCCCTCCTAATACAATCTCAACAACCTATGGTCTTAACGCTCATTATATCCTTTAGTACAGGGAATCTAAACCTGGGATCCATGGACCCTTTCGGGGTCGTGGCATCAGTGCTGGGGGTCCGTGGCATGAGTGCTGAGGGTTCATGTTTGATATGATGACAATAAAGACTGCGCGTTATCGATTAAAAGAAGTGTTAATTTAAAGTTGTTTTATCAAAACGCCTCGTCTTCATTCCCTTTAGTTCAAAAGGGGTCCGTAATAATTTTGAAATCCCGCAAGGCACCCCTTGCATGACTCCAAAAAGGTTAGGAAACCCTGCTTTAGTACTAACATCTGCAAAAGGGACTCAGTTATACTACATATATTACAACTTGTTTATGGACATTATTTCCGGTAATGTGCTACTTGGGTAATTGATTTCAATGCTACGCCATTATTTCATTCATACCCGCCAGGCCCTGCGTGCGCCACTTTGTCTGCTCTGACGCTTTGAGCTCATGAAAGTGAGTTGGTGCATAGCGATTGTATAACTGCGTTCTCCCGCTCAATCAAATTGACATTGCGGAAAACGAACCGAACCAAGTCATGCCCCTGATGATCCTAAGGAAACTACAAACGGCAGCGGCGACGGGAGGAGGCGGGCTGTGAGGCTGCGGGCGCGGGGTGCGGGCGGCACCGCGGGGAGGGCGCGAGGACGCGGGGGAGGGAGTGCGGGCGGGGAGGCGGGAGTATTCAAAGCGTGAGAACGTCGTCGTCGGCGCGGCGGCGCGGCGGAGGGGCGAGGGACGCCACGCACTAGGCGAAGAGGGCACCCGCATGCCAGGCTGCTCCCTACATAACGCGCAATAGCAGCGACGACACCGCGGCGGCGCGACGCGCCAATCGACCTTCGCTCCTATCGCGCAGGCGCCAGGGCGCACACTGCGTCGCGGAATTTATCGTCGAAACGTGGAAACAGTTGGATTTGACACCGCTTATGTTTCAAATGGAGTTCCGTAGTGACGTCGTTGTCATTAATTAAAAAATAAACACCAGCATGCGTGACATGATTATATGCATGCTCTGTTTCGCGGCGAGACCACATGGTTCATAAGGTTACAGCACAACATGAATGTATTGTAGATATGCATGCACTTTATGGAGAGAGATGTTGTTAGATCTCACTTAATAGGCGGATATGTATAGATTTGAGAGGCTACTTAGAGCTTCTATATTTACATGTATACATATTTCCCTAACCTTCACCTAGTACATTGCCCCGACTGCAAATTATGTATGACTACTCAGCCTAGTCGGTGGTGGTACATGTGTAGGTCCAAAATATTGCTAATCGACAACTAATATAGCCCCGATAGCCGGGGCACTTGATTTTTTTTGGGGACTTTAAGCGGATTCTCAATCCGCATTTGAAAGAGACTTGACTTGAGGAATGGAGCCCGGAGACGGTGGCGCCCCGGGTCAGCGGCGGCGGGGCAGCAGCAGGGCAGCACTCCAGAGTCCAGACCAGAGGAAGCGCTCGCACCGCGCAGCGTCCGATCGGATCGGGGCGCTCCGCTGGCCTCTCTCACTTCGAGATCCGTGGGGCCATCGTCGGGGGCGCCGCGCCGTCGCCGTCGCCGCCGCCGTCGCCCGCCCCGCCGTTGTCTCCGCAGCGCAGCAGCGGGAGCAACGACCTCCGCGGCGAAAGTATTGCGCATAGCGAAACGTGCGCGAGACGCGAAGCTGACCGCCTCCGCCGTCTGCCCGCCGAAAAGAGACGGCACTGCTCTGCAAGAAGGAGCGTGTAAAAAGGCGAATGTTTCGCAAGTTTGCACGCTGAATCTCACAACCCCGTGAGGCCCCCGGCGCGGTCGCCGGCCCGCGTGCGTAGATAGCGCGCCAGAGATTCGCAACTCGCGAGCCGCTCTCGGTTGCGCCCTGTCTGGTCCGCTTCGCGGCGCATCCCGCCCGCCTCCGCCGCGTGTCGTCTCACCAATTCAGCCTCGGTGCCTACGTACTCATAGTACACGAAACCTTTCACACAATCACCTGTCGTCTATTATATAGAAAAAAAGAGTGGTGTAGGGGGACACCCGACAGAAGCGAAGCTTCTACGAATTTTTCGGTTAAACTAATTTTCGTTTATGTTCAAAGTTATGTAAAGAATGCGTGCGGTTGTTTTTTTAAACAACCCGCCATTATGTATGTGTGGCGTCCAAGCGAGTCGATATTATAATGGACGGCTGACGGGGCGAAACTTTTACTAAGTGTGGCTATGGAAGCTTCATGCTAATTCCTAGATCTTCCATCCAACCACCAATATTCCCATGCTCATGATATTCTTCCATAACTTCATTACAGATTTTGCAGTAACTTTTGTTTTTTATGCAAGTGGTATTATATAATTAGTTTTCTTTTAGTATTTTTTTATGTAACTGGACATGGATGGCTCATACCGAACTGACGTCAGATATTAACCTAACACGCCCTAATGGGAACTAGATGCCATGCCAGGACCTTCCTTATATTGCTCGGCTACATTGAACTGTATGGGAAACACGGACAATTTTGGTACCAACCTGGGCGGGATTAAACCTGCATTATTCGGGGGGGATTTAGCAAGGGGACCTTAATTGTTACGTGGAATCCGAGCCACGGCCAGCCTCAACGGTTGAAAATGGTCACCCATCCAGAACCTAACCGCGTTCAGAGGTGCTTCCCCAGCTATCGAATCGCAAGGTATCGCAAATTGAGCTACCGAGGCTGGCAGAGAGTATTCTATTAGCACAAGTATTTAAGTCGATAATATAAGGAAATATATTGAATTAATTTTCACAGAGTATGTATTTATTTTGCCGCTATAGCAACAAATAGGTAAAATGACAAAATAATAAAAATTAAAGGGGAGATTATACAAAAAACGTGATATATTTGTGTTAAATCTTGTATAATGGTACGGAACCCTTCGTGTGAGTGTCCGACTCGCACTTGGCCGGTTTTTTTGTATTGTTTATTCATCATCCATAGACACTTTTTGGGTACACTGCGCTCGGATTTGTCATATTTTAACAGTGTCCAGTTCAGCAAAACACAGCGAAGAAGAACTGGCAAGAAACTCCGCTTTTTTTTCAACGTCCACTTAGCTTAAGTTTACAAAAGTGTTGGTAATTTTTTTTAACAAAAATATAGGTAAAACACTAAATTAACATGAATTCACGATAGTTAACAATTCATGCGGTATGCAACAGTTCATGACAAATATCATTTTATTTGCAAAGACTATCCCCGCCAACTAACATGTTACCAATTAAAGCAGGCTAGTCCCCACAAACAGCACACGTTTGCGAGCATCACGGCGGGCACAGCCATCACCTCTTCCGACCATATTTTAGGGAAAGAGATAACCCGAACTAAGCGTCACCGTTCATGCTTCTATGGCTATGATAACTCACAAGAGCAACGGGCATTTAAACCGAATGTAGCAAATTTGAGCCCTGTTTTAGACGATTGCATGGCTCTAACTTATTTTCAAAATAAGTTAGACATTAGAATTAGAATTGCAATGTTCAAACTAATTTCGCCGTTCTTAGGTCCTCTTCCATGCTAACCAACTAGAGAAAACCCGTCCGTATTCATGCTACCACATAATGGGGTGTGATGGACTAATACCAGAACTTGTAACGTTTAAATCTCAACAATAGAATGTTTGGACGACACGATTTTAGGTAGATGTACTACAAGAATCGTATTAATTTATCACTAAATTTTATTTTAAATAAGACCTGTGTAACTGAATAAATGCATCAGACATTTATCAAGATATTGCATGTCGGTAAAGTCGTACATCTAATAAAGGTGTTGATGTAACATTATAATTGATGGTTAGTAATAAAAAAAATATTTAATTTATTATTTAATAAATAAGAATAATTTATTTCATATTCGAATTTATATTCTATCAAATTTCCAAAATAATTTTACCATGCTATGCGTCGCCGGAAGGCAGAGCGAAAATGCGTTAGCTTCATTACTGTAAGTCATTGCGAGCGTTTAATCTAATTTTCATTCTTTTTTTTAACTTATTGCACAGTTTTCGACATCATGTAATTTATTGTATATAGGTCACCTTGAAATTTATTGAAATCAAAAACAGAGCATCTGGCTTTTTTTTATAAACAACTTCTACAACACGATTTGATGGCATCATATTTATTGTGTGAATGTGCACATACAGTTTCGAGTAATACTCATACTAAGTCGTCGCAATATTAATAAGTAATAGTAAAGTTTCTGAAAGTGGTTTCTGATACTAAAGATACAACCCGTACAACATTGATTCAAGGTTATCCAACGAAATCTATATTGAAGCATTATAATCAGGTTTTGGAAATTAATCGAACAAAAACTTTCTCTGATTATTTTGAAAAGTCGCTTCACAATGCTTCAATGTAGGCGTCGTTGGATAACCTCAAATCACTGAGATAACGGTAATGTCGTAACCATTAAATACATAAAAATTTCAACTGAGCGGCTCGTAGCCTAGTGGCGCGGGGACTGGACTAGCGTACCAGAAGGCCTGGTTTCAATTCCGACTTGCACCACTGTCTTTCTCTTTCCGAGTTCGATACGTGCATTTCGTCACGAATGCGAGCTGCTCCATGGTTCGGAACCCATGAAAAACTGTAGGCCCCCTTCCCCTACTAGGTGGTAGGGTTTAAGCCCGCCCGGGTTGGTACCATCGCATTGGATGAAAATATGGTCGAAGCGGCAATGAAAAATTGTCCGTGTTTTCCATCCAGTTCAATGTAGCCGTGCTCACAAAGGGAAGGTCCTGGCATGGCACCTAATTCCTTCGGGAATGTGGTGTATTGGGCTAATATCATAACGGTAGTTGTGTGGTATTAGCCATCCATGTCAGGTCGCATAAAAAAAACAAAAAAAACCGGCCAAGTGCGAGTCGGACTCGCACACGAAGGGTTCCGTACCATCGTAAGAAAAAAAAAAAAACACGTTTTTTGTATGGGAGCCCCCTTTAATTTTATTTTATTTGTTGTTGTAGCGGCAAAATAAATACACACTCTGTGTAAATTTCAGCTGTCTACCTGTTACGGTTACTGAGATACAGCCCTGTGACAGACGGACAGACGGACGGACGGACGGACGGACGGACGGACGGACAGCGGAGGCTTAGTAATAGGGTTCCGTTTTCACCCTTTGGGTACGGAACCCTAAAAAGAACAGTATTTGTAGTCCAAACAGGGTTTGCCTCCAATCAATTGTGATCACTGCAAAGTATCAATGAAAATGTTTTTTTTTAAAAAGAAGCTGCTGTGTAACGATCATAAGTATGTAAACCGGAACTCAAAAGTTAGTCAAGGTTTGACGTCTGATTTCTAACATTCATTGTACTCGTGCATTATATTCCAGATTATATTAGTCCAGTTTGTTGCCCTAATTCTGTTTGATACACTTTGAAGAGCAAACATCGTCGTCGCCCTATTATGCAAATTGAACTGAACTAATTGAACTGATAAAAGCACACAATATAGCATATCTACTATTTAAAAACTGTGCCAAGATTAATAACTATTTAAAAATGCGTGAATACCCTCGTACTGAGGTTACGCATTGAAATATTAAATATTTGGCAAACGTTAGCACAACAAAATACAGTTACTGATTTTACCTACGCAGTCCTAATCGACGTTCGTAATTCGTCAATTGACTATACGGGATGTCGTAACGGCCAGTACATTAATTTCGGCAGCATAATCCTCATGTTTTTCCGAGACAAAAGAGTCAAAATTGTTTTTCTCTAAAGTGTCAAGTTGTCGAGATATACATTTTTCAAATGTATGGTTTCGTCTAGTGTAAATAGACGCAACGTTATAACTGTGCATAAGGAAGGTCTTGGCGAGTCAGGCTAATGTCACGACAGTAGATGTGATATTAGCCATCCATGTCCAAATAGATGCAACGTTCCCACGTTCTTACGGAACATTCGATTATTTTTACACAAAATTATTGAATTACTTTGTTTAGTAAGTCTAACTTTTGATTAAGAGAATTTTCAGCAAAAAGTTAAAAAACGTTTTTGTTTTGTCTCAATTCCAATAATTATTTCCTAAATTTAATGTACTGGCCATTACGATATCCTGTATAACCAGCCTGTAAACAAGCGTTTCGTCAATATTTTATAGCTAAGGATAAACAGTAATATTCAGAATGGGCGGACTAACTTTAATACGGGGATTATACCCTGACTAAATAGCATTTTGTACTATCAATCCGGTCCGCGTAATTTTTGACAATTCTATTTTAATACGACTGCAAGGAGTTTTAAATGTTTTGTGGTTTAAACGGGTCAGTATGTTTAAGCTCGTGGAGTCACCTGAGCTTTCTTTAATACTTTTCACAAAAAAAAAAATCTTGCGTTCACTCAATTGATTTAACTTTTTAAAGAATAATAGTATATTTCAGAGTTGGTTTTTTATAAAATGAGCACAAGAATAAGAAGCAAACTCAAACACCATTTTACTCCAAAACGCTTAACACGATACAAAGCGATCGTGAGTCGAACTCGAGCGGGCGAACGGTGAGCAGAGTCCTTCGGCAGTTCGCGGGCCGCGCGCCCGTCGCCCCTGTCCGTCGCTCCGTCGCCGCTTCGCCCTAATTAAACAATAATCGAAAAACTACAATGAACGAACGACACGATGTGCGACCGCGGCACAAGCGACTTGTCGCGCGGTCGGTCGGTCGTGTCGCACTGTCGCGACGCGACGCACGACGTTTCCCGGTGCATTGCGATATTGACCAAAGATTACGTAGGTACTTTGGTGTTCATATTAAGGATTGATAATGACAAATTACATTCTGCAAGTCGTTCTGGTTATAAGAAGCTTATAGTGCACGTGCGCTATAAATCGGACATCAAAGTGTCAAAGTACCCAAATATAATTCCGTCGAGAGCACGTGGCTTACATTCGCGTCGCATCGGTGTTTTTCAATGGTTTTATTTAGGTCGTTTTAACATAAAATTTGCTGGTTGAATAAAATACATTTGCGCTATTTAATTAAGAGTTTAAAAATATGGAAATATTTTATTTTATAGTCGATAACACTAAACAAGTTCGTTTGAATTTTTCTATAAATTTAATTTTTATGTTTATCAACAATATAACTACGCTTTCTTCGTACCACAAGAACACAGACGCGCAAAAAACCGTAGAGAGGAGTAGGAATGAAACATAAAGCACTAAATAATTAATTAATTCAAAGGAAGGAAGCAGTTATGCCACAGTAAACCACTGCATTTTTACCAAAGATTGTTAAAGGCATTTAGCATAATTATGACGGCACCAAGCGCATGCAACCGTCAAAGTATGTACTTTTGATGAAGTTATGGTGTACTACCCAGCGCAGCGGAGCTGGGTACCAACCCGGCTCCGCTCGGGTCAATGTCGTTTTGGGCTGATGTCGAGCCGAATCATTTCCTCGATATTATATGAGTTCCCGATGCAAACATGCATCCCCTATTGCACCCCCTTCGAGTTTATTTTCTTCACAAAAGTAGCATAATGTCCTTCTCCAAGGTCCAGACTATATCTTTGAGCGGCTCGTAGCCTAGTGGCGCGGGGACTGGCCTAGCGTACCAGAGACCTGGGTTCAATACCGACATGCACCACTGTCTTTCTCTTTCCGAGTTCGACAAGTGCATTTCCGTTACGAATGCGAGCTGCTCCATGGTTCGGAATCCATGTAAAACTGTAGGTCCCCTTCCCCTACTAGGTGGTAGGGTTTATGCCCGCCCGGGTTGGTACCATCGCATTGGATGAAAAGATGGTCGAAGCGGCAATGAAAAATTGTCCGTGTTTTCCATCCAGTTTAATGTAGCCGTGCTCATAAAGGGAAGGTCCTAGCATGGCACCAAATTCCTTCGGGAATGAGGTGTATTGGGCTAATATCATAACAGTAGTTGTGTGGTATTAGCCATCCATGTCAGGTCGCATAAAAAAAAACGATTCCGAAATTCATCAAAATTTGTTTAGCGGTTTAGACGTGAAAACGGAAGAGACAGTGTTACTTTGGCATTTATAATATTATGGTATGGATGTCACCAAATCACAACTCGGATGCATATTTATAGTAACTATTACTTATTTTGTGTTATTGTCTCGAAAGCAATCACATCTATACACGGAAACGCCGCGCACCGCAACTTACGAATATTAGTCATTATATTTTCTTCTTTGGGCCTCCTTTTTTTCAGTGACTTGTATTACGTATCTACGTGTAACTCTTTCGAGTATATTCACTGACGTTTCCTTCGATTCGATAAGAGAATATTCCGCATTAAACCCAACAATGCTGACCTAAGTTATTTTGGCCAAACAAACCGGTTGTGTTTGCCTGGTATTGGGTCTGCACACTGTTATATTTAATATGTCTGTATAAACGTAAATGTAAATGTGTCAACCTGTTGGCAAACCTTTATAAATAAATAAATAAATAAAAACTCGCACAACACTCACATTTCCAAACGGTCATAATACAGTTCCAACGTGTAGAGTACATCAATAAATCAGAGCAAGTCAGAGCATAGCGCATTCATCTTATTAATTTGTGTGATATTCATCTGTTGCCTTTATATCTAAATGGGTGTAACCGAACCTAATCCAGACGATTAACAAAATAGATGACATACTGCGCTTCAGCAGCGGGTGTGCGGTTCGGTGCGGGAGGGGTGCGGTGCGGGCAGGTGAGCCCACAGCCGGTGTCTCAGGCAGGAATGAATCCCCTCTAAAAGTGAACCCCTGTTTACAGTAATTTGACACTAATTATGTCGTTTTATGATCATAAATCAAGTTGAATACCAAACAAGGCGGCCGACAAAGTGAATGGGAGGTAGATTCGAGTGCTTCGAGTTGTATAAACAAAACCGAGACGCGTCACCGCCGCTCCGTTGACAAACTGCCATAATAATAATAGGTGGTAGGTACATACTCTTTTATTACATCTTATATTATATTACATTACGAGCTACAAACGAGGTTTTCTCTTTAAGGTGGCCCAACCCGGCGGCCTCAACTCATTTGCGGGCACGGTACAAAACCGTGCTGTTGCGCTCTGGGACCTTCTCTGTTTCTAAGAATAAGACAGGCTCCGTTATGAGGAAGATGCAACCTGTCCACAAAAAAGACAATGTGCATAGTGTATGATTTGGTAAGATTTACGAACATTTTAATTTCAAAACGACTTATAGCTAAAAGTAAACCACGACCGCTGTAGTAAAAAATCTAACAAAAACCAAATAGATTATAAATCTTGATTAAACAAGCTATGTCTGATGACTAATCTTTTTAAGATGTTCTTACTTTATCATTGCGTAATCCACCTCCAAAGTAATTGTATAAAACGCGCGAAAAATCCGAACTATCGGACGTTATAACTTGGAAACCAAACACAATTTTACAATGCCAATGGTCATCAGACATCTAGTTCAATCAAATAAAGCTATATTGAGCAAAATTTTGGATCTCTGACAAGAAATATAGGCGTGATCTTCTTTCCCCTTTTGTATGGGGAAATGAGCGGGTTGGGCCACCTTAATTTAAGATTCCGAATATAAAAACAGACTCCAAGATGTCTAGATAATAGAGTGTCTTGGAGCTCATGGGCGTGGGGATTTACTTCATGAGTTCGACCGGTGATGCGTGACATTCTTTTTTTATGTTTTTTTATGTAAATGGACATGGATGGCTAATACTAAACTAGCCGTCAGATATTAGCCTAACACACCACATAGGAACTAGGTGCTATGCCAGGACCTCCCTTATATTGCTCGTCTACGTTGAACTGAATGGAAAACATGGACAATTTTCATTGCCGCTTCGACCATCGTTCGTTCAATGCGATGGTACCAACCCAGGCGGGATTAGCCCTACCACCTGGTAAATAAAGAAGGAGACCTACAATTTTACGTGGCATCCAAATCACGGCCAGCCTAAACCGAATCGAAATTCGGTAGAGCTGATTTCTGACGAATCAGTCGATTGCTTCGAAATGACCCCGCTGGTAAGGCAGTGGGTGGCTTCCCTGCCCTACGATTCTCAGCTTTGGGGTTTCTACTCATACACCCCTAAAGAGCCGGCGCGGGTAGATCCGTAGACAACATGGGCACTGGGGCGGCGACGGCTAGGCGCGCCGAGTGGTGTGGCTCGCAGGCCGTGGCGCGATCGCGATGGCGTTGTTTATTAGTCTTACTTTTTCTGGGAGCAGGTGCACTCGGAGTTTCGCAATAAAAAGCTTGATCGGGGTGGCCCGCCATCAACTGCAGTCCCAGAATGGGGGTCCAGTAGCGCATGTGCTAGCTATTGGTTGTGAAAACGTCAATTAATTGCCGGCTTGGTGACTGTTGCGAGTGTTGCACCTTACAGTGAAAGCAAGCATGGCGTCCCCTATATCATATAACAACTAATGGACTTTCCAATAGGCCATGAATGCATTATTAACCCATTATCCGACCCATTAATTGTTATATAAAAATATTGTTGAACTACTCATTAAATGGCCTCCAGGCATGATTTTCTTCAGTCTTACATTAATCTCATCCACCAGTCTCCATGTAAGTATTTAAAAGCACAGCACCCCTGATACCCTCATCCCAGTTAAAGACATTAATTAGTGGATTTTATTTCAACAAAATAAAGTTCACAATTCTCACAATCCTTAACTGCTATTTTTTCAATCTTATCTTCTAAAACATAGGTTAATAAAGTTTACAAATGTACTTATAAAAAGCATTATTATATTATAATTTATTTAGACATGTTATCTTACGGCGCAATCTGTAAGGCCCGTCACGAACAGTAATTTTCTACACTATGTTCAATCCGTTAAGAAGTTAATTGACCCATGGCCGATGCGCTTATTATGTCTGAACTTAAATGCCTATTGAGACGATTGAGGTAAAAATTTTACAAAAGAACAACAAGATACGCGGATATGTTTTATTTAAACAATTTAAGCATATTTGTATTTTATTTATCATCGATAGACAGCTCGCTGCACTCGTAATCGTCATATTTCCGTATTTAACTTCTAACTTTTATTCAGTTCCTGAGATCCGTTGTAATGTTTAGGGTTCCGTACCCAAAAGGTGAAAACGGAACCCTATTACTAAGCCTCCGCTGTCCGTCCGTCCGCCCATTCTTCGGTCTGTCACAGGGCTGTATCTCATGAACCGTAATAGGTAGGCAGCTGAAATTTTTACAGAGTGTGTATTTATTTTGCCGCTATAACAGCAAATAGGTGACATTTTTAAAAAATAAAAATTTAAGGGAGGCCCCATACAAAAAAACGTGATTTGTTTGTGTTAAATCTTTTACGATGGTACGGAACCCTTCGTGTGCGAGTCAAACTCGCACTTGGCCGGGTTTTTTTGTTCTGAAGTATTATAGGAGTATCATTTGAAGTCTTCGAATTAATTTAACCAACCGTCTACTAAAAGAAGTTGCTTCATTTCTTTTACACTTAACTCATCAAGGTCAATGGGATGCGGGAAAATGACATTGTTATTTTGTAAGTGGGCAATGCAGGTTCAAATGCTGATGTGAACATATTTACGAAATGTGTAAATTATGTAGTAGACATGTGTGGACGCAAAAAAATAAATTATTTATTAGTTCCCTGTTGTATGTGCCACCTTTCACAAATAATTCGCACAACATTAATGCTACTGCCTATAGAACTAATACAAATATATATACACTTACAAACAGTGTACCAAATACTACTTTCCTAGATTTAAATTCACTATTGAGACCATGTTATAACAATCATGGAGCTCTTAATAACCTGGGACTAAGAGCCCTTGCACACCAAATTCAAAATTGTAATTATGTTATGAAAACATCCAATTTAGCATTCATTCCATTGGATGCAAATGCAAACGAAAATGTGCAATCTGATATACATAAAAATAATGGTTCTTTTTTATATTCGAATCTCGTTCTCTAAACGTGTCCAACCGACAGTGAACAAAAAAAAATAATACAAAGTTTCATGTTAATTTAGGGTTTTACCTATGTTTTTGTTAAAATAATTGACAAACACTTTTGTAAACTTAGACTAAGTGGACGTTGAAAAAAAAAACAGCGGAGTTTCTTTTCAGTTCCTCTTCGCTGTGTTTTGTTTTGCTGAAGTGGCCAATGCTAAAATATGACAAATCCGAGTGCAGTGTACTGTCTATGGATGATGAATAAACAATACAATACAATACAATACATCTGGCTAGAAACGGTTTGCAAAGTTTAAGCATTCGTTCGTAATTATTAGGGTTATCTGTCATGTTAAAGGTCCTCAAAACGTCTTCATATGTTTCCCTGTGTTTATTTGAACCGTTCCCGGAAAAACATTTCCGTGTTTTCCATCCCATGAAAGGTCAAGTCATAGCAAATACATAGATGCGTTTTTGGCTTATATCATGGCAGTAGTTGTAGTATTTTAGAAATTCATGTACGTTTAAAAAAATCATGTAGATATAAACTGCATTAAAATTAAACAAAAATAGTGCTAATTCTTAATAGGCAGACATACATAAGGACAGACGCCAGTCGTTATATTTTACATTAGTTTAAGTGCAGAGATTACCTGTTATATATGCGATTTCATAACGAGAATAAATTATATTATGTACTGTAACGTATTTTGACACTTTCCTAAACAATGGCCATTCGAATCTCCATTTGAGATAACAATATTTTTTTTTGGTATTAATGTTAAACTACAGATGTCACTACCTCGAAGTGATTACCCCCTCGGTTATACAGATAGATGGCAGTTAGAGAGAGTGGGTCATCAAGTGACCCAGTCCCGCTAAATCGGAGCCAGTGATTATTAAGGTAGACCTGTATGTCTACATTAAAAAATAATGCACTTGCAAACACCTCTGTCTCCGTTGCCCAGGTGCGGTCCAGTGCCATATGGGTGGATTGCAAATATGTCCGTATATCTACATTTCCAAGGAAATTTTGTACTCTAACATCTTGTAACATAAACGAAATCAAACAGCTTCGAATGGTATCATGAAACGTTTGAACCCCAGTGATCACGTACGATAGACAGCGAAAAAAACAGTTGCCATCCCCTAATATTTCTTGGCAGGTATTCGGTTTCCCTAGCTTTGAGTTCTGAGAATGATTTACTTTGTAGATAGGTACTCCAAGATTATGGGCCATTTTTTCCTGCCAGTCGCCTGATACCGGTTTAAAAAATAAACTTTCATTTGTATTTGTTTTATTACTCTCGATTATCTCTAACATTTCATCACTATTTACAGTCTGGGCAGAGGACTCAACACTACAGTCTGGATTTTGGGGGAAAGTTGATGTATCAGTTTCTTTCAGAGCTACGAGACGCTTAAGGGGATACTTGGTACGTAAAATAACACCATTTTTATTCATCAAAACTACACGCTTACGATAATTTATTGAGATGATTTTATAAGGACCAGATTTGGGAAGTTGATATTTGTCACCCTTTCTATCTAGACGTCTGGCATTTATAAGTAGCACAGATTGGCCCTCTTTTAAATTAATTCCAGTTAAATGTCGCTGGTTATAACTATTTCTTTGCACTTCTTGCGCAGCCTTTATATTTCTTGAAATAGATGTGTGCAGAGATTGGTTAACTTTAGTCATCATCTGCAACACTTCATTAAACTGTACAATATCAAAATGTTCTTCCGTCTCATCACATATTAAATGCTGCTGAATTTTAGGTGGTGAATCTGCGTATTCCACGGCTGGAAGATTTTGGACATCAATTGGTAATCGGGCCTGTTTATGGTACAATATAAAAAAGGGTGAAAATTTTGTGGATGTATGAGGGGCTGAGCGCATAGCAAAGAGGACACCGTGCAGTGCATTTGGCCATTGCTCAACATTTTCCTCAAGAACTTTGAGCAAAGTATTTTTTATGCTCCGATTCGCTCTTTCCACAAGACCGTTAGCCTGTGGGTGGTAAGGTGAAGTCACGCGATGTTTCGCCCCAGTCCGTTGTAGAAGTTCTTCGACAAGGGCGTTACAAAATTCCCGACCTTGGTCGCTTATAATTGTTTCTATACAGCCGTGCCTACATATTATTTCTTCGTAGATAAATGTTGCAACTGACTTGGCCGATTTGTTTTCGAGTGCTCTCGCTTCGATCCATTTTAAAAATAGTCGATGGCGACCACGATATAGCGTAGGCCATCAACTTCTGGTAGAGAACATATGTCTATACCGATTTGAGCCATAACTCTGGACGGAACTGGCACAGGCTGTAGCGAATCCACGACTTTTAATGATGCAGGATTTACTTTTTGGCAAGTTAAACATTTATAACAATAATCCCTGGCTTGCACACACATATAAGGCCAATAATATCTGGCTCGGAGCATTTCAATCATTTTATCTCTACCTCTGTGCCCAGAGAGAGCTGTGGCCTCCACACTACTGGACAAACCTTCATGAAAAGCTTTTATAATAGATATCTGTTGATTTTTATCTATAACAACTAGTCTTCTATTAACTATATCAAATTCAGTTTCAGCATTTGTGCGTTTCTTATGAACGCGGGTATAATATAACTGGCCTCCCTGCAGTGAAAATAGTCGGCAATGCCGCCTGAAATTTGATTTTTGACTTTTTGTTTTTAAATCCGCAGGATAACGATTACACGTCTTAAATCGTAGAATTTCTTCCATGTCGACGTCCTTTCTTCCAAAATGTCCTGAAACATAAATTAGTTATTAAATACTTCGATTGTGGTAATATATACCTATATAAAAATATCATCACGAAAAACATCCCATATCTTAATGTACATAATTACAAGTAGGTGGTAACTTTACATTTATGTAATCGTTTTAACGTTTTGTTGAAAAAAAAATGCATTTTTGCGTATGACAAAAAAGGTGTAATCTCAGCATGAACATGTCAACCAGTGTACTGATGTCACAGCGCTGGTTTTCAGACCGGACCAATTCTGTATAATAGGTCGAGGAAAAAGTCTTTTCGCATATAGTATGTATAAACTTGTAATAAAATGTGTTTGCCTGTAATATTTGTACCTGGCTAGTTTTGATGACATGATAAAGGAATAGTTTAAAAAAAGAAACCATTTAGTAAAATGTTGTTTCCCGCCATTTTTCATTTATTTTTCTTTCTGTCAAAATGAGTGAATCTAATTATGCAATTCGATACAATTTAAAAATGTTTTACAAAAAAGAAAAATGCAATGCACGAAAAACTTTGTGATTTTTATGGACCTATACAGCTCCATTTATATTATTTTATCTCAGCGTCGGTTAAGAGTACACACCCGTAGAAAAAAAATCGAAATATTAAAATATAGACTATTATAATGGCTTTAATGAGTTGCTCATATTCTTAAAATCTATATGCTTGCTACACCTATTTACTAGGGTTTTAATTATTGAAGAAAGAGCCCAGTAAAAAGAACTACTTTACGAAATCTTCGCAGTCGATGGCCGCAACCACAGAAATCGGAATATTCCGATTTCTGTGGCCGCAACGCAGATAAAGCGTTAAATAAATATATGTAGGTATAATCTGAAACACTATGTTAGTAGGAGGCATCGATTACGGGAGGAAGGAACTGCAGGAGAATTCCAAATTATGGGTATACAGCAGGTGTATTGCAATTATTGGTAGACGCAAAACCCGAGAATGGTATGTTTTTCTGGTTTGGGTCCAGCTTTGCAGTATATTCGTAAAGTAGTTATTTTTACTGACCTCTTTCTTCAATTAATATGTCCTTGCTTCACGATCGATTATGCATACATACATATTACATTCTATGGATAGCTAGCACCACACAACTACCGTTATGATATTAGCCCAATACACCATATTCCCGAAGGAACTAGGTGCCATGCCAGGACCTTCCCTGGCACGGCTACACTCTCCAATCATATTTTTATCCAATGCGGTGGTACAACTCGGGCGGGCTTAACCCAACCTTAAGGTAGCTCAACCCGGTGGGACTAACTCATTCGCGGGCACGGTACAAAACCATGCTGTTGCGCTCTGGGACCTTCTCTGTTTCAAAGAAAAAGACAGGCTCCGTGATGAGGAAGATGCAACATGTCCACAACAAAGACAATGTGCATACCTAGTGTATGATTTGGTAAGATTTTCGAAAATTTTAATTACAAAACGACTTATAGCTAAAAGTAAACCACGACCGCTGTAGTCAAAAATGTAACAAAAAGTAAATAGATTATAAATCTTGATTAAATTAGCTATGTCTGATGACTAATCCTTTTTAGATGTTCTTACTACATCATTGCGTAATGCACCTCCAAAGTTATTGTATAACAATATTTCTAAATAAAAAAAGGACCGCCTTCAAAAAAACCGGAACTAAAAAGCAAAAAATAATTGGTTACTTTTAATTAATGTACGACAAGTTATTTTAATACTAACTAATTATGTACAATTTCTTAATTTTTAATCATCTTTTGAAGTCGGTGCCTTGGGTAGAGTTCGCTCTGCACGCTAACCTAACCTAACCGAACAGACACTATTTCAGCCGAACGCACCAGAAGGCTACGAGAGCGTAAACAACCTGAGTCAGCGTTGGTTTTCGTGCAAGCTGATATCGATACAGCGCAGCGTACTGAAATTGGGTTTCAACGATTATTAGTACTTTCGGCTTCATAAAGGCGCGCACTGGTGAAGGAGTATGTTAATTCCCTGCTCTGTGGATTGGTACTTCTTACGACATCGTTGTCTGAACGAGACGATTTCTGCCGAAATTGAAGAGATATGTACTAACCGCACACTCGTTTTGACACGTAGTTAAGAGCAGACACCTCAAAATCGCTACCTATTGTTTTCTGTTCATTTTTATTTTTTATTTTTTGTATTTTGTATTATGTAGGTATTTAGGTAGAATAGAAAGTACAAGCTACACCTACCTAAATATTTACCATATAAGTGGTCGTTGTTTTTATATTGGTTTGTTTGTTTAGTTTGTAGGGTTTTCTTGTGTTTATTTTGTTTTAACTGTGTTAGGTATTTAGTTTAAGTATAAGGTATATTTAAGTTACAAAGTACTTGCCTAAATGCCTACAAACATACGTTTTTCCGACCTGTTTGTTTATTTAATATTTGTTTTTGTGTTTTGTTTAAGTAGGTAAATGTAAGTACATAGCTACCTGCTTATATTTCTTTCTTAGCGATAGGTGATATTAATCTAACTACTTACAGCCCTAAAGGACCTCTACCCAAGGCACCGACTTCAAAAGATGATTAAAAATTAAGAAATTGTACATAATTAGTTAGTATTAAAATAGCTTGTCGTACATTAATTAAAAGTAACCTATAATTTTTTGCTTTTTAGTTTCGGTTTTTTTGAAGGCGGTCCTTTTTTTCTTTAAAATTTTTTATTTTTTGCTTTTTAGTGGTGGCGTAACTTTTTGACTTAAGGTGGGCTTCCACATACAAATTGGAAAGAAGATCATGCGCACCTCACTATCCCATGCGAACTCTCTAAACTGTTTTTTTTTTATGTGACTGGACATGGATGGCTAATACCAAACTTTTTGTCATGGTATTAGCCCAACACACCACATGGGAACTAGGTGCCATGCCAGGACCTTCCTTATATTGCACGGCTACATTGAACTGGACGGAAAACACGGACAATTTTCATTGCCGCTTCGACCATCGTTCATCCAATGCGATGGTACCAACCCGGGCGGGATTTAAAAACAAGTCACTGAAAATTTTAAGTTTCTAGGATCATTTGTTTCGGAAATCTCAACATGAGGGGTTTTCACCTAAATGTTTGGACCTGTTTCCCCCCCCCCCCCCAATAGTAGAATTTCCAAAAATATTTTCTTCGTAAGCATTCCCATCTAAAACAAAACCTACGCTGACATTTCTGGGTTCAGCGGCCCTAGAGATAGAAATGTGTACAATTTTCCCTCTTTTACCCCCCCTTGAATAAAAAAACACCTCTCATACTGAACAATCTTACCCTAAAAGAAAGCTACTGTAACTAAAAAATCACATTCTGGGTTTGCGGGCTTAAGAAATTCGATGTTTGTTATTTTGATAAAAAAAAATGGGACCAACTAGAAAGTATACCCTTTCGAACAAAAAAAGAATTTTCCAAATCGGTCCAGAGGTCTTCGAGTAATGGGTGAACATAAATAAAAAAAAAAAAGATTCCGACGAATTGAGAACCTCGTCCTTTTTTGAAGTCGGTTAAAAACGCGGAGATTTCGTGCATAATGTATCAGTGTCATATTTACCACCTTAGGAATTTAATTTTGAATCCTTACCTATTAGTGTTCTAATCTTAACACAATCTTAACAAAATCTTAACACGACCATTTTTCATGGCCTCTTCGACCATGTTTCATCCGAAGACATCTCACTAAGTCGCGCGGGGTTAATGAAGAGGATAATGAGGTGATCAAGTCGAATACAGTGTCTCGTGCCCATTTCCTCAGTCAAATTAATATGTATTTTCTGATATTTTGCACATTAAATAAACATCTGTACTTTTTTGTTTTTTTTATAAGCTAACTGATATTCCTGATATACGCCTCTGAAAATATGAATACAAATACAAAAAGGTATATAATATTGTTACAAGTTAATTTATTTAAAAAAAACGTATAAACTCTTAGTTGAATGTGCTAATTTACAGAAAAAATATCTCTTAATTTGACTGAGGAAACAGGTATGAGCAATTGTATAGAACTTGATCACCTCATTATGCTCTAAAGTAAATGCATTTTATGTAATGTATGTATGTAATGCATGGACAGGTGCAACGTGTGCAAAAAAGTGGACCAATGTATTTTAAGTATATATACTTACTTTCTTTTAAATCTGGGTCACATCTTCCTTCCAACTCCTTTTCAAATCCAACACTAGCTGCAGAAAGAAATACAATTATATTATTTTTTTGCTGTAAAATTGGAGCTAAAATCAGAGCATTTTTTTTTTAAAACCTTAATACAATATTAGCCGTCATATCTGTCTTAAGATAAAATTATCACCCTACTTTCGGGGTCTTAAGGTGGCCCAACCCGGCGGGCCTAACTCATTCGCGGGCACGGTACAAAACCGTGCTGTTGCGCTCTGGGACCTTCTCTGTTTCAAAGAATAAGACAGGCTCCGTGATGAGGAAGATGCAATATGTCCACGAAAAAGACAATGTGCATAGTGTATGATTTGGTAAGATTTACGAAAATTTTAATTTCAAAACGACTTATAGCTAAAAGTAAACCACGACGTCTGTAGTCAAAAATCTAACAAAAACCAAATAGGTTATAAATTTTGATTAAATAAGCTATGTCTGATGACTAATCTTTTTAAGATGTTCTTACTTTATCATTGCGTAATCCACCTCCAAAGTTATTGTATAAAACGCGCGAAAAATTCGAACTTTAGGACCTTATAACTTAGAAATCAAACACAAATTTACAATGCCAATGGTCATCAGACATCTAGTTCGATCAAATAAAGCTATTTTGAGCAAAATTTTGGATCTCTGACAAGAAATATGGGCGCGATCTTCTTTCCCCTTTTGTATGGTGAGATGAGCGGGATGGGCCGCCTTAAGCTTTAACTTCAAAGTCTATGATCAAATACTATTTCATATAAGACAATTAGTGAGTCTTTTCTAATGAAATTACAAAGATTCATCCTAGTCTGTCAAGGAAACAGAAAGTTTGGCATGGACACGGCCAGAACAATTAAACATATGTAACATGCGGTCAAGTTCAAAAACACAGACTCGCGAAGTTTACAGTTCAGAGAGGCATTAGTTATACATATTTGAGCAATTGTTAACTAGTTAGTAAATATCAAAGAAAAAAAGACAAACCAGGCGAAGTTTCTTATCGCTTTTTTCTCGCCAGAGATTAATCGAACCCGAATAATTGACGAATCCGAGTATGTAATATACACCTAATGGACGAAATAAAGTAACTACTGAAACTTGTAAATAAAGTAATTGAAATTTTAAAACTTCTTCTGTGACTAGCTGTGCCCGCATGGAATTCAGTCTGTGACTTTGAGTGTATCAATAAAAAAATAGCACTTTCGGATATTACCTCCTTCATCCAAACATACAAACTTTACCTCCTTATAACATTAGTGTACGATAGAAGTTCTGACTTTCTCGCGTTTAGAAGTTGAAATGTTTTATAAACAGGACTGCGATTGAATATCACATAACATCGTTTTATTGCTAAATACGCTAGAAATCAGATAAATACAATATGGACAATACACACATAAAAATGGACAGAAAACGGAGCTTTTGTAAGTATTTTTTGTTATTTTGTAAGTAAATATCAAGCCTCGCTGCAAATTAAAATACCTTTGTCCTGCAGTTCAACTCCTCTCTCCCATGGTCTGAACGGTGTGAACATGTCTAACTATATGTAAGTTGCCCTGCAAGAAAAGATGCAAAATAGTAAACTTAATTATTATCATAATAAATACTGAAAATAAGAAATTTCTCTGGCTTCTTCCTTGAGGCAAACTTAGATGTGTCGGTTCCAATTGAAAATTAAACTAAATCTAGACAGTTAGTTAAATTGTATAATCTTTTATAAACTATTCATAATCTATTTAACTATGTCAGCACACTTTTCGAAATTCGAAAAATCATACTGCTATATTGTGTTTATAGATTGAATGATTGCTCTCATTTGACTCAGTTTAGATTTTCACAAAATTCAGAACGTGTAGACGCAGATATTCATTGACTTCTGCTAGAGATACGAACCATCATGTTCATACCACACCCACCGTCATGATATAAGTTCAACACAACGCATTCTCAGAGGAATAAGGTGCCTTTTTTATGCAACCTGACACGGATAGCTATTATTATGGATGGATATTGGCCCAAAACACTACGTTCCCGAAGAAATTAGGTGCCATACCAGGACTTTCCCTTTGTGAGCACGGCCACATTGAACTGGATGGAAAACACCGACAATTTTTCATTTCCGCTTCGACTATCTTTTCATCCAATGCGATGGTATCAACCCGGTGGGCTTAAACCCTGCGGGCTGAGTTGGATAAGTGCATTTCGTGTTCCCTACTAAGGACTATTCCTTAGTAGGGAATACGAAATGCACTTATCCAACTCAGAGAGAAAGAAAGTGGTGCATTAATGGGGCGAGGATTTTAACCCAGGTCTCTGGTATGCAAGGCAAATCCCCGCGCCACTTAGCTACGAGCCGCTCCACAGTGCCTTCCCAGGGTTTCTCTTTACGAACACAGCTACATTGGGCTGTACGGAAAGCACGGATTTTATTGCCGCTTCTACCATTTATTTATTTATCCAATGCGATCACTAAAATGAGATCCAACCCGGGCGGGCTTAAAACCCAACCACCTAGTAGATAAAGTAACCTACAAAGTTACCATGGATTCCGAACCATGGAATAGCTTGCAATCATGATGAAATACATTTTATCCCAATAAAAAAAAGAGGTGCAAGAACGGGGCGGGGATCGACCTCGTGAACTCGGGCATGAAGAGCAAGTACTCGCGCTTTTTTTATTTGAATTTGAGGGCTGACAATTCAAACGTTTAAGCTGGACCTGGTTCCGATTCCACGTAAAACTGTAGGTCCCCTTTCGTACCGACTAGGTGGTAGGTAGTCGGTACTAAGCACGGGGTGGGTTAGAACCATCGTATTTAACATGAAGTTGGTTAAAAAGATGGTCGAAGTGGCAATTAAAAATATCCGTGTGTTTCGTCAAATTAAATGTAGCCAAGCAAAGCAATAATTAAGCACTTGGTACGGCACCTACATAGTTCCGTTGTCATTTATAAAATTCAGAAATTTATTAAACGTAAGTCCAAGTAACCTTTGGGGTAGGATCTGACAGGTAACACATTATTTATTGCATACCTAACACAATGTCACACAGGTCGCGCCAGCGGGCTCCATTCTAATATTTTAATATTTTATATTTTTAATGGTCTTAAAATGCAAAACAGCGCGACTTTTATTTTGTATGAAATACGATATGCATGGCTAAGACCACAGCCACTGTGATGTGACTATGTAAAAAAACCTAAAATTAATAAATGTTTCAAGCCTTCAAGATTATTTCATATATGCATGGAATAATCATTACATGGTAGGAACACCTTTTTACTGTGCTTGCAGTTGGTTGATACAGGGCTTGCAATTGAAACATGACAAATTAACAAAAATATACAAGAACACATACATACCTTCAGATATTGACTTCTCTGCAACTTTCACTCAGAAAATAGCACAATTGTTGGCTTAAATAAAACAGCCAAAATACATCGATATTAAAATTTTTTTTAAAAATGGATGAAATCGCTAAAGACGAAACGGTCTCGCGTGAAGTCGTCTTGCGAGTGATAAACTAAACAGGAATAATTTTCGAGTATTCTACTTTTTACACAGAGATGTGGTAAGAATTCGGCCGTAACATCCACTTAACTCATTCGATGACATGTTTTTGAGATCTTTCTCAAACACCACTTGACAAAAACGTGCACTTTCAAAGAGGCTGCCCCAATCAGATGTCACTTCAGATATAGGTAATAAAAATAGTTTTTGCGGAAGTTTGAAAAAGAGAATGTCTCAATTCGTCCGTCCTTTTATTTATATATTTCATATATAGGGCTGTGCCCTCAACTTGAGGCCGTTAATAATATTAATATTGATTTGAGGAGTGTTTGGCAGTGGTCAGCGAGCAATGGACTAGCGCTAAATCCCCAGAAGTCCTTGGTTTTAGTACTGGGAAACAAAAATACTGTAAAAAAAGTGCTGTCTAGAAACCCACTTATTATGATGAATGGAATAGTTCTGCCCATTGTTAAAACTGCGCGAAACCTTGGTCTCAAGATGGACAGTCAACTCCGGTATGGAGAACACATTGCCGAAAACGTTGGAAGATCGTTCGGTAAACTCAAAAGCGTATATAAAATACGACAATATCTTAGTACCAAGGTTCGACATCAACTAACAGAGACACTGATTCTTTCGCAACTTAATTATGCAGATGTTGTCTACGGCCCTTGTATACATAAAAAAACGTCTAGAAGAGTCCAACAGGTTCAAAACGCGTGTATTCGGTTCTGTGAGCATATTAAGAGACGCTCTCATATAACTCCCATTCTGAACAAGCTACATATTCTTAAAATGGAAAATCGTCGTACACTCCACCTGGCCACTCAAGTTGCTAAAGTTATTATGTCACAGAGTCCCACACCCTTATGGAGTAGACTAAAGTGGCAAGGAGAGAGTCATAGGTATGGCACGCGTGGGTCCGGAGTACAGCTATCTGTTCCTAAGCTGTTCTCAGCGTCCAAGTGTTGGAACGATATTCCTCCTCCTATTCGACAAATTATTACCATACATAGTTTAAAAAAAAAATTTAAACGTTATCTTCTCTCACAACAAATATCGACAGCTATATAGTTTTTTTAATTTTTTATTTAATGTTTCTATCTTTACTTTACATACGCTAAATACTCCGCTCATCCAAGAAACTCATCGTCCAAAGCATTTTTAGTTCTCATTTGGTTTGTTCACCTTGTTTGGTTGTACAGTATATTTAAAGATACTTATTTGTGTGCTAATTGTATGAACAGGTTTGATTTTGGTCTTTTATCTTGACTTTTAAACCTAATGTAACATAATATTACGAAACGTCACTAATGTGAAATAGGCCAAACTTAAAATCAGCGACTAGCCTTAGCAATATGTCAGCCTAGTCACAGCTGTGTTTGGTCCTTTTGTTGATATATGCTGTTTATTTATTTTAATTATCTTACTTTAGCTACTAATGTTTAAGTTACTTGTTACCTTTATAATGTTTTCGTTATATAAGATAATTTAATTTTCTTTATTTACACTTATAATTTAGTATAGAATACAATTTAGAAATTAAGTAAGTATAAGCTTTATCTAATTGTAATTGTAAGCATTATCAATAATAAACATTTTCATTTTCAACTTTTTCATTTTTCATTTTCATTTTCAACTAGCTGCGGTACCCAGCTCCGTTCGGGTTAGTGTTGGCTAAATTATTTGATGGATAAAATGGAGCCCACATGGCTGGTCTAAAATAGGGTCAAACTGGTCCTGGACAATGTATCCATCTACCAAATTTAATCAAGATCGTTTGAGCCCAAATAGAATAATTTAATGAGAAACATCCAATAATTCCCATTTAGAGCTTCGTTGACATTTGGTGGCTATTTAAAAAAACCATTTGCCGCCAGAACCTTTCTGCACTTGCACTGCTACATTGCTTACCTAGTAAGTAAGTAAGTAAGTAACGTGTAACGTAGGTAAGTTTTGCGTGGACTCCAACCCACAGCCAGCCTCAGCATCGAAGACGGTAACACATCCTGAACCTGACTGCTCCCAGAGATGCTATACGTTGATAAAATACGCATATAAATCGGTGGTTCGCAAGTTAAAGGAATTTAACACTCTCTACTCACCCCTCTGGTAATGAAGCGTTATATTATGTAGCCTATAAATTTTGAGTAGAATCAGGCTAGACGTAGGTAGAATCCTCCAGTTCTTTATGTCATACCCCTTCACCTGCTTGGCGGTAGGGTAAGGGAAGGTCCTGGCATGGCACCTAATTTGTTCGGGAAAATGGTGTTTTGGGCTAATATAATGATGGTAGGTGTGGTATTATCCATCCATGTCCAGCCACGAAAAACCGGCCAAGCGCGAGTCGGACTCGCCTACGAAGGGTTCCGTACCAACGCACAAGATTAACCACAAAAAAATAGGTTTTTTGTATCGGAGCCGCCTTTAATTTTTATTATTTTTAAATTTTATCTATTTGTTGTTATAGCGGCAAAATAAATACACACTCTGTGAAAATTTCAGCTGCCTACTTATTACGGTTCATGAGATACAACTTTGTGACAGACGGACGGCAGGACGGACGGCAGGACGGACGGCAGGACGGACGGACGGACGGACGGATAGTAGGGTTCCGTTGATACCCTTTGGGTACGGAACCCTAAAAAATATATTTATACTGATTTTCATTTATTCGTTGTTAGATTTTTTGTATTTACGCTTTTTAATTCTAAATATGGTAGTTGTATAGAATGATATTATAAGACATTGAGGGCCGGTATTTCAAACTCCTACTTAAGGCGGGCCATCCCGCTCAACTTCCCATACAAACGTCGAAAGAAGATCATGCGCATATTTCTTGTCAAATATCTAAAATTGTACTCCAAAGAGTTATTTCATCGAACTAGATGTCTGATGATCATTGGCATTGTAAAATAGTGTCTTGTTTCATAGGTATAAGGTCCGTAAGTTCGAATTTTTCGCGCGTTTTTTTTACAATAAACTTGGAGGTGAATTACTCAAAGATAAAATAAAAACATCTTAAAAAGATTAGTCATCACACCTAGCTCGTTTCATTAAGATGAGTAATAAATTTGGTTTTTGTTTCATTTACTTTTAGCTATAACTAAGTAGTTTTTTTTAATCCCACCTTTCTAATCAAAAATAAAAAAACCTAAGTAAATATACTTTTTCGTACTAAGTAGGTACGTCGCTTATTTCAAGGAATGTAATATGTATGTATGTATAATCGACCGTGAAGCAAGGACACATTAATTGAACAAAGAGCCCAGAAAAGCGAACTACTTTACGAATATACTGCAAGGCTGGACCCGAACCAGAAAAACATACCATTCGCGGGTATTGCGTCTACCAATTTCGCCACCCATAATTTGGAATTCTCCTGCAGTTCCTCCTCCCGTAATGAATGCCTCCTCGATCGGTTTGCCGTAAACGCCAATTTAGGTGGGAACTCAGACTGACCACTCAGATTAAACAATGTATCTACCTATGAAATTTTATCAAAATTGGTTAAACCGATGTGGCATGTTTGAATAAGAAAACATCCAGATAAGGCCATTTATATAAATTCAATGGATAAAATAAAATATGTAACACATTGGGGCCGATTTCTTTTAAGTTTTTTAAAAGTATTTGCCGCCGAGACGATCCTGCACTGGCACTACTACATTGACATGGATAAAAAACACGGACATTTGTTATTGCTGCTTCGACCATCTTTCACTCAGTGCGATGGTACGTACCAACTCAGGCGGGATTAACCTTATCACCTCGTTAGTGAGAAAGAGAAACTATATTTTTAAGAGGAATCCGAACCACAGCCAGCCTCAACATCAAAAACGGTTACCAATCTAAAACCCGACCGCGCCCATAGATCCTAAACATAGATCCAATCCGCGTATTAATTGAGTGAGTAGTTCGGTCACGTCTCTCGTAATTTAGAGTGATGTATTCCGCCAATTTCCATGCGTATATGTGTTGTACGCTCACGCCTGATGTTAATATATAGCCAACTAATGCGCAGATTTAGGCTAGACTTAGATACAAACCGCATCTAAATCGGGTAATCGGTTCTCAAGTTAAAAGCATTTCATACTACTGGTCACCTTCTCTGTTAATTTAGCGTAATGCTAAGTATCCCTAAAATTTCCGGAAAAAATCGACCCTTAGGTACAATTATGTAGCATCAATATTGGGTGAGCCATATAAATTGTCATCCCCTGTATCATTCCCTTCATTTTTTTCAAAATGGTGTGATTCTTCCTGGTCGGCCAGAGAGTACTCGTCGGAGCAGCATAACGCTGTCCTTCCGTCCCCTTCGCAATCTCGCAACGCGGAACAGGTGGGGAATTAAAATTCAAATTCACTGTCGGAATTCCAAAAATAGAAACGGGCCGGACTTTGTTCTTTTTTAGGGTTCCGTACCCAAAGGGTGAAAACGGAACCCTATTACTAAGCCTCCGCTGTCCGTCCGCCCGTCCGTCCGTCCGTTTGTCATAGGGCTGTATCTCATGAACCATAATAGGTAGGCCGCTGAAATTTTCACAGAGTATGTATTTATTTTGCCGCTATAACAACAAATAGGTAACATTAAAAAATAATACATGATGTTTTTTATGTCTTATTTTTTAATTTACTAATTTAACTTACTAATCTATACAAAAAACGTAATTTTATTAAAGAAAAATTTGTACGTGGTATGGAACCCTTCGTGTGCGAGTCCGACTCGCACTTGGCCGATTTTTTTTGCAACCTGACATGGATGGCTATTACCACACAATTACCGTTATGATATTAGCCCAATACACCACATTCCTGCAGGAATTAGGTGCCAGGACCTTCCCTTTATGAGCACGGCTACATTGAAATGGATGGAAAACACGGACAACTTTTCATTGCCGCATCAACCATAGTTTCATCCTATGCGGTGGTACCAACCTGGGCGGGCTTAACCCTACCACCTAGTAGGGGAAGGGGACCTACAATTCTACATGGGTTCCGAACCATGGAACAGCTCACATTTGCACAAATGCATTTATCAAACTTAGAAAGAGAAAGAGAGTGTTTTATGTCCTCTAAGTCCTCTAACCCCTAGACCACGAGCTCTAGAATTGCCGATGTATTTATTTATTTATATATGTTCATTGCACTCAAAATTCGGGCAAAAGGTACAACTTAATGCCAGCGGCATTCTCTCTTATGGGTTCATTCAATGCGATGGTAGCAGCCCCTGTGGGAATAACCCTACCACCTAGTACCTATGTAAGGAAGGGGACGAATCACTTTGTCCGCTATTACGACATTCATGGAAATAAATGCAGCCGGCCGATTGCATTATTTTAGGTTCCGGAACCGACACGGCATGTCAAAGTTTAAAAAAAAAATTGACATTAAGACATATTTCTGTACTATTCAAGAAATAAATTGAGGGCAAAAATAATATGCCGGATATAAATGTTAAGAGATTTCACCCGAGAATAGTCCGAAAATTTCGCTTTTTATGCGGTTTGCATGAACTTGAAGTTATACATACGTCCTGGCGTCACCTTTAAGCCCAGGCTACAAACAGATGTTTTTTATGGAACTTTGCTTTATGTTAAGCTCGGCATATGGCGTACGCCAGGACCTCTTAAGGTGCCCGACGACGCCCATACGCTTTCGAACTTTAAAGGGGGCTGCGAAAACCATGCCGGCGCACCAGGTGCTTCTTCACACCATGTTTGAAGGACCCCAGGTTTTATTTTGGGAGAAATATCTCGGCAGGGAGTATTTCTAATTCTAAAGTTTACCGATCCTATGGATAAATGACCTAAAGGATTGGTTGGTTCAGATTTTTTGAATGTCGCCAGTGAACGGGTGCATTTTCTGTCTATTCCGCGTTGTTCGATGGTAGAAAGGGGACGGACAACTACCGTTATTATCTAATACATTACATTCCCGAAGGAATAAGGTACCATGCCAGAACCTTCCCTTTATGAGCACGACTACATTGATCTATTTTTTTTATGCGACCTGACATGGATGGCTAATACCACACAACTACCGTTATGATATTAGCCCAATACACCACATCCCCGAAGGAATGAGGTGCCATGCCAGGACCTTCCCTTTATGAGCACTGCTACATTGAACTCGGGACATAATTCTTCTTTTTACACTGATTCTTTTACTGTTAGAGCTGCACGTATGTGGAACCAGCTTCCACTTGATGTACGAATATCCTATTCTATTCACATATTTAAAGAGCGTCTCAAATGTCTGTTCCTCGATTTTTGACTTGTATTATTTAATCAGTAGTTATTTGCTTTTACTGATCCTACTGATTCAAGAGACACATTGTTTCTTTTGTGCATTGAATATAAAGGTATATATTTATATATTTATATGTGTAAATATTTGTATGTATCTATCTGTTAATATTAAGTACTATACATTATAAGCCTATTTTTATGTACGATTATTTTATGAAAATATATATATTTCCATTTCATTTTAAAATATTTTTTAAGATACTTAATATTTTCTTTAGTTTTTAGTTTTTTATTTTTTTCTTTTGCCCGCCACACCGCACCTCTCCTACGTCTCTAAGGTTGAATGTCAGAGAATGCCTCATGGCATTAATTCCGCCTTTTTGTGAACCATGCTTGCAGGCTTGCAAATAAAGAATTTTTTCATTTTCATTTCATTTCAACTCGATGGAAAACACGGACAATTTTTCATTGCCGCTTCGACCATCTTTTCATCCAATGCGGTGGTACCAACCCGGGCGGGCTTATGCCCTTCCCTACAAAACCTTAGGGAAGGGTAGGACCTACAGTTTCATATGGATTCTGAACCATGGAGCAGCTCGCATTCGTGACTAAATGCACTTGTCGAACTCGGAAAGAGAAAGACAGTGGTGCAAGTCGGTATTGAACCCAGGCCTCTGGTACGCTAGTCCAGTCCCCGCGCCACAAGGCTACGAGCCGCTAGATTGAGTACACGGACAATTTTTCATTGCCACTTTAATTAAAGTTTCACCATGCCACCACCAAACCGAGCGGGTTTAACCCTACCAATAAGCAGGGGAAGGGGACCTAAAGTTTTACATGAGTTCCGAACCATGGAACAGCTTGCATTCATAATCAATTAATCCAAATCAGAAAGAGAAACAATAGTGGTACATGGCCGGGACGAGGATTTGAACCCAGACCTCTCGCATGAAAGTCCTCTAGCCACTAGACCACTATGTAATTTTGGATTACAACGTTTACACTTGCTTAGGACTACACTACTTAGAAGTTACATTAACATCAAATTAACCATATCTTATTGTGATTTGCCTATGTATTTAACTACAAAAACCTGTAATTGTAAATGTATGCCATTCATTTAAGATTTACTTAATGTAAAGTTATGGTATACTTATTTCGTTTTTTTCCTACTTTCCTCCTTTTTCATAAAACCTAGTAAAGATAATTTCAAGTGTAGAACGAATAAATAATGAAAGATTGACAAAGCGAATTCACAGATGGTAAGTGTGTGGAAGTGGCTAGCCTGTATGACCAAGAAGAATTACCACGATAAGTCAGTGGCTCCGTTAAAGTTAAAATAGAATCACCCGTAATCAAAGAGCATGTATAAAGGGATGCATGTCTGTAGAAGCAAAAAAAGTATTCTGTGATCGAACACCGCGAGTGATATTCTGCATAAAATAAAATAGGCAGCAATATACAATTTCAATTTTCAACTCTTTAACTCTATTTCAAAGAATAAATAGGGGCTAAAGTCACTCGCAATCCTATTTCCTTTATGAGAATAAAACACCCTACAGACACACGAACAGACGCATGAACAGACAAACAACCAGGTCCCACAATAATTGTTACGTTATTCCTTATCTTGGGGAACGAAACCCTAAAAGTGTTTAACAGCATCACTTCATTCACTATTTACCTACGTCCGCTGCCTACGTCATCCTCCTAGCCACTTGAGAGCGTTTGGCGCGAGCGTGGTTTGTTTATAGTCGTTAGGGTCATTACTTTTATGGCAGTGTTTATTAAACAATACCGGGGATCAATGGCGACCATTGTGGGGGATTCAGAATTGCCGGGGATTCATTCCTGCCTGTTACACCGGCGCGACGACGCAGCCACGTGCTCCCCTCGCTGCAACCCACAATCCGCAGCCGCCCGTCCACATATTACGTGCGAATGTTTTCAAATCTCGCGCCGAAACGTCAGCGACACGACGAGCGTGCACCGCAACATGTGAACGGCGCCGGTGTAACGCGGCGCGGTGCAAGCGGTGCAGGATGCACCGGGCGGGCGCGGCGAGCGCGGGCGCGAGACTGCAGCCGGGCGCGCGGCGCCGCGGGGCGCGGGAGCGAGCGAGACGGCGCGCGGCAGGAACGCGCTTCAGCCTCATTCACACGCCGCCGCCACATTATACGGGTTAATGAAATGATAATCCGGACAGCGGGAGGTCGTAGGGGTGCGCCGGCGCCGCGCCGCGCCGTCACCGTCACCGCCACCGGCGATCCTGCGGCGCGCGGCGCGGACGCGTTAGCGGAGGTGACAGCGTTGCAGCGTCACGTCACGTCGCGGCGGAGCGGCGCGCGGCGGCGAGGCGAAGGACTAGCGGTCGCAGACGCCGCCCGCCGCCCGTCTTCTTCATATTTGCAGGGTCAAATCGGTTTTGTTAGGCTGTGTTTACAAAACAATGTGGTTTTAGATTTCAGGGTCAATGAACCGTCTCGCACGAACCCGAATGTGAAATATCAAAGGACAAGTGTAAGTTTGGCTCGCGCGCCAAAGACTACGTATGTAAAATTTATTTATTTCGAGCATTTAGAGGATTTAAAAATTTGTGTGAAAACTGCGTCCTGAGAACAAAAAAATTGGCAAGCGAGGACGCGGAAGTGGGGAGCATAGGGGTCCAATCTCCCCCGGGCGGATTTCCGCAGGCCGCGTTTGGAAATTTTGGAAATGTTGCGTTTTAAATGTTTTTTCTGTCCGCTTTTATTTTTGCTCATTCCAAAAAAGTTTCTTTTTCTGTGAACATTCTTCGTTCTCGTGAAGACCATGTTTTCTGCAACAATGTTTCGTTTTCGTGCTCTGGCAAAGGTTTGCGACGTCCATCGCTTTTGCTTGCCGACGTGCAATCACAAGATTTCCTTCTGCATCCGCCTCGAGACACATGTTAGGAAGGAAGATTATTCTAAAATGTTTATGAAACTATTTGTGGTAAATGCTAACAGCTAACTTGCCTTTTACAGGTGTAGTATTTTTTTCGAAACAGTCAGTTTGCACTTTTGTTTTAGCACTAAAAATCGGCCAAGTGCGAGTCGGACTCGCACATGAAGGGTTCCGTACCATCGTACAAGATTTAACCCAAAAATAACAAGTTTTTTGTAATTTTAATTTAATTTAACCTGTAATTTTTATTATTTTATATTTTTTCCTATTTGTTGTTATAGCGGCAAAATAAATACATAATCTGTGAAAATTTCAGCTTCCTACCTGTTACGGTTCATGAGATACAGCCGGACGACGGACGGACGGACGGACGGATGCACGGACAGCGGAGGCTTAGTAATAGGGTTCCGTTTTCACCCGTTGGGTACGGAACCCTAAAAATGCCGCTTTGCCATCACTGTCTACCGCCCTTGGAAGCGACGTGATAACGTGTATGTAGAAAAAACCGGCCAAGTGCGAGTCGGACTCGCACACGAAGGGTTCCGTACCATCGGACAAGATTTAACACAAAAAATCAGGTTTTTTGTATGGGGCCCCCTTTAATTTATATTCTATTTTAATTTAATATTTGTTGTTAAAGCGGCAAAATAAATACAAACTCTGTAAACATTTTAGCTGCCTTCCTATTACGGTTCATAAGCTATAGCCGTGTGACATACGGACGGACGGACAGCAGAGGCTTAATAATAGGGTTGGCGCCCTTTGGGTACGGAACCCTAAAAAATGTATGCAAAATTCGGGCAAAGTTGCCAGGTTTGGCAGTACATTCATGTTGTTAAGCTGCTTACGTATTCTACTGGCGGGTTGTAGTATCATAACAATAGAACGAAGATCCTCGATACGCCGTTACTCTGCGATCAGATTAAGATATAAGCCTTCCAAACACAATAAGGCACTAGGAGCCATGCCAGAACCTTCCTTGAATTTCTGGAGTGCTGCTCTATGCTCGATAGAGATTATTTTATCGGTTTGAACATATAATTCACGAACGTGTACTGTTCCGATCAGGTTTTTTGAACATAATTCAACTCGACATGGAGGGCTAACACCACGCCAACTGTAATGGTATGATGGGAATTAGGTGCCATCCCAAGACCTTCCATAGATTGATTACACGGATTGATTGCATTGAACGGAATGTAAAACACACGGAACAGTGGTACTAAAACACGTACAATTTTTTTTGTAGAACTCATTTTATAGAATTGTTAATCAAACTACTCCGATAGAACGGTCAACTTCGTATAGAAGAACCCGCAAAGAAACTTCACTGGGTTAAAGAATATTGAAATACACAATTAGATCTAAATGCTACTGCCAACAATTTCTTTGGTAGAACAGTTTAAGACAAAGAACAAATAATAAAAGAAACAGCAACTGGTGAAATGGTACCAACCCGGGCAGGAATTAATCCTGCCACCTAGTAAGTAAAGATTCCATTGAGCTAGAGTTACGTGGAATCCGAGCGACGAATGAAAAATTACGTAGGAGATAGGCATGATTTCTATACTTCCTATACAATACATTCAGCACAGCGAGTTCCGGGCCCATAGGCCACGGACTACTAAACCATGCATAAACCTTTTAATGTGTGTCACACGGATCGCGTGGCCACAACGAGATATGTGTCCACCGGATCCATCGCTTGGAAATGTACTCAGAACTGATTGGTTCTGATTTTGATGTACTAGGCCTAGGAAACATTATCGCAGTTAATAATATTGCAACTTATGAAAGTCTGTCAACAAATTCCAGTTCTGCAGGTTGCTATTAGCTACTTATAGCTAGCTATTTGTGGCGCCGCTATTGAGCTATAAAAGTTCAAGAATGTAGATGCGCTGACACAGCAATGGCTTGAATGCCGTCGGCCCAGGGGGGCAAGCGGCGCGCGCCGGCGGCCCCAGCGAGGGGGCGACTCGCTGCAAGCGGCAGGTGCGCACCGCGGTGGTACTCGCGGAGAAGGGTACACCGAGCCCGCGGCGGCGGCGGGCGCGGGAGGGGGGGCCTACCTCCGAGGAATGAGCGGAATGCGGCGGCGACAGTTACGAATCGCATTAGAAAAATGGCCCAAAGTGCGCGCTGTGGCGGCGCTACGCGGCCGTTGACCTGGCGGAGTTGGATGCATTCGCCGCTCTCACTCGGCGAGCGCGCGGCTCGAAAAACGGAATTCCTGCGCGTACGCAGCCCGACCCCGCGCCCCCCCCGGCCGCCATCCCCGCCCGCTCCACTCCGCGAAGGGATTCTCCGTTAAGACTCGGCGGATAGGGAGTGACGGTTGGCTAACTGGCATCATCAACGTGGTACGTATGTTGCCGATTTAAAATTACAACCCGACTTACGTTGTTAAAAACGTACAATACAGATGTATGCAGTGTGTTTGGGGATAGGGTACGGAAAATGCTTGAATAAGAATTACAGATTTTTGGAAGGAAACAATCCTTGAAACATTTATGTATGTTTTAAATGGATACGACATTATCGTTTCTTCGTTAATTTGAAGTTATACAACTGCATTTAAGTATATTGAAGCATTGTAATCGGACGTTGATGATTACAAAACGTTTTTGGTCTGGAAATTGGTCTGAAGCAGGATTCGAACCAGCGACCTTTAGTTTGCATGTCTGCCGCTCTAATGATGAGCTATACATGCAAAAACGTCCGCCAATGAATGTTGAAGTTGAAAGGTTTTTTCTTTATTTGAAACCTACGGTCTATTTTTAATAATTAAGGTGTTTGGACGAGATTCATTGATGGAAATTCGCGAAAATGGAACGCGGAAGTTGGGTGCAGGAATGGCCAAATGCCCCCCCCCCCCCCCCCTCCTCCCTAATATATCACCCCCAATCTTCGTTTTTGTGCTTTTCCAAAAGTGGAGAACATCCGCGGTCCCTCTTTTTTTTTTGCAAATGTTGTACATAATAAATAGTAAGTCGAACAATGTTTTACTTAATAGCGTATTGCCATCAATTCAATCATCAAGACCCGACACGGCGAGACGCCAGCCACGACATTGGTATTGCCACGGCAATCATGCTGGGGAACTATTAAATTTAAACATTTCAGACGAAAAAATCCCAAGCAAACGATTTTCATTCCTCCGATGAAAGATAAAAATATGTGATACCCGTGCGTCGCGTGATAAATGCATTCTCATTCTCATTCTTGTGGCAACGTTAAACTGTTGTGCACTGAAGTGCAGGCTGTCACTCTATCGCTGTGACGCCCTCTCCTACACGTGAGCTGTGTGTTATTCGTGTGATATTAAACGGATACCAGATTACTACCAAGTTCTGCCTTTGTTTACCCCTGTGGGCTGCTCGGAATACGCAGCGGACTCCGCACGTGTGGGACACGTGCGGATACGACAATTCTCATCTTTTGTTGTGACGATTTTTCTTCTCTAGGTCTACGCGATACAATCGTGTGAATCGCGTAAATAGGGTGATTTCATTTCACGTAGGGCTGAAAGCTGAGCACCTGGTGACTCAGGGGTGAGGGGGCTTGTTTTTCAGGCTCATGTTCAGTGCCACATAGTGGCGTTAATTCAACATATTTTTTACATTATGTACATACACTAAACTGCACACGCGAAACCTTTACGGGTTGTCTGCGTGTGACACCAATTATAAATACTAAACAAACATGAGCAGTTGTACACAGTAACGTTTAACTAATTTACAAGGAAAATATAAATAAACAAACAACATCATAAAATAAATTGAAAAAATACACGAAAACAGCAAACAATAAGAAATTAATAAGAAACATTACAATAAAAAAACAAACTCTAATTGTTATAGATAGATTAGATAAAACAAAAAAAAACATGAAATAAAATAGAAAATAATTAACTATCAATAAAAAAATCTTTAACCATTTTTTGATTTGTGTGTTACTTCTTGCTTCACGTGGGAGTGTGTTAAACGCGTTTGGTATAATATGGTCTAAGGTACTTCGGCCGAAGTGGTTTTGCATCATAGGCACCAAGAACTGTCCGTCCTCTTTGAGCCGTGTGTTGTGAGTGTGACTTCTGGGCTGTTTTCGCGAGTTGCCGTAATGATAATGGTCGACTATTATCTTCCAGAGGCATATCTCCTTTGCAGGCATTACTTTAAAATACTTAAAAAGTTGTTGAAATATTTTTTTCCGCACCAAGATCCGAGAGTTTAATTCCATGATCCTATACGGCAGGCTATTTGTATACATCAAATGTAAGACCCCATACACTTATTACATACATTATTATTGGCTCTGCAAGAGAAGTGTAAACAAGGCGGAATGTATCTTACGGGAATTTATGCCAAAGGTAGTAAAGTTTTTTAGACACAACTTCAACCTGCTGCAGATGTGGTCAGCGTGATAACTACACGAGAACCTGGAATCGATTATCAGCCCCACATATTTACACTGGCCAACAACTTCCAGTACAGTACAGCTAGGGTGCGAGCAGGACGGCGATGGGGGCACCATGGACGATGTGACATGTATGCATTCGAGGAATGGCTTACTATATTGATCGGGCCTCCAGTCGATGGCAAGCATATTTTTTTTTTCTGTTTCTGAATAGAATTAGTGCATTTCGTCATGAATACCCCTCCCCAGTTGTTACCATGGTAAATCCACTCGCCGGATGAACAGGCAGTAATTGACTAAATCTGACGTTCAGTTGCATTTCGAATCATGCAATTTGGTAAATGTTTATACGAGAAATATGAGATTGAAGAGTACGTACACCGGCATTCATGTTTCACGGAGTTATAGATGTAGTAGGAATTGACGAATTGTTAAAATGTCTTTACACAAACCCAAATGAGGAATCGCTTATTATTATATTACACGTATACATTATACTTTACAGCTATACACCAATTCGTAAAATGTAGTTTAAAAAAATAAAGGAAAGTAAAGAAAATACACAATATTAGTAGCTATTCCCTTCCAAAAATCCCATGCAGGCTCGCTCAAACATTCCTCCCTTGATCACTAGAACATCGCATTCAGTTGCTGACCAAAGCATTGCGTTGAAAAGTCTTCGGACGAGGCAGATAGGTGACCAGTTAGTGCGAACGAGTGAGCGTCTTAGGTTCGGCAAACAGACGCGGTTGCCGCAATCCATTGAAATTGCAAGACACATTTAAAGCTGATATCAGTTCTAGAAGCGCTGGAGATTCTACGTTTCCCATCAGAACCCTTCTTAGGCTTATGCGCTATCTATCTATACTAATAATAAATCTGTAAGGGGTGTTCATGGAGTAAGTTGCTTTTTTTTCTAATATACTTCGTTTATGGACTTTATGTATGATACTAAGACCAAATTGATGACTTTTAGAAATCAGTTCTGTATATATGTATGTTTCTCCATAACTCTTAAACCGATCATCCTAATTCAATAAAACTTACTACACGTATATGTAAATACACGGGACGCAGGATAGGATAGGATAATTCAGTTCCGCTTACGTTAAGATGTAGCTGTCATACAAACCGGAATTCTCCGCGCGGCTCGGCGGGAGGGCCGCGGGTCTAGGGAGAAGGGGGGGGGGCGCTTACTTTTTAATCACTGTCTGCTTATTTCTTCGTTTGCTTCTTCGAGCGATCAACGAGCAAGGATTGCGTAGGCAATTTTGAAATATTTAATACAACCGAAAATTAAAACTATGTACTTGAAAATTGTAGGTGTTAAATAGGCCTATGGAAAGTTCCACGATATCATATAGAGCGATAACTTCGAACCACTCGCCCGATTTATTTGCGTATTTTACAACGTATAGCAACTCTGGGCGCAGTCAGATTTCGGATGGGTTACCGTTTTCGATGATGAAGGTGGCTATGGTTCGTATTCCTCATAAAACTTTTTAAAAGTAAGGAAGGTTAGGTTAGGTTTTTGTTGGTTTTATATCAATTTCTACGTAGCAGTGCCAGTGCAGTAAGGGACTGGCGGCACATGCTTTTAAAATTCACTCCCAATTGCTTACGAAGCTCTAAATGGAAATATGTCGATGTTTATCATGAAATCACGCCATATCGGTTCAAACTATTTCTATTAAATTTGGTAGATGGATACATAGTCCTGGACTAGCCTTTTGGTGGGTTAATTTTAATCCAGGAAATAATTTAGACCGAAATCAATCCAACACGACATTGGCAAACAACTTTATATGGGTCGGAACAGCCTTAAGGCCTACTGGAAAGTTCGTGATATCATGTGTCTTACCTCCTTTTATTACAGATTATAAAAAACTATGTGTGTTATTTGCCAAGCTTTTTTCTAGAATTCATTATTGATCCATATTCAGATACGTTTGTCACTACTACATATATAATTAAAAATAATAGTTTAAAAGATATCAAGTTAGGGATCATCAATCCCTCATATTTAAACATTTTGCTACCATTTATTCGATTTCGATGCCAATTGTACCGAAGTATGGCTTGGTACTTCGCGCAAATAACCTATAACGCGATTTAGATGTGGTTTGCATCAAGTCTAGCCAGATTCTACTCAAAACTTCTGGGTTACATAATATAACGCTTCATTACCAGAGGAGTGAGTAGTGAGTGCTGAATTCTTATAACTTGCGAACCACTCACCCGATTTGTATGCGTATTTTATCAACGTATAGCATCTTTGGGAGCAGTCAGGGTCGGCGTTTTCCGTTTTCGACGATGAGGATGGCTGTGGTTTGAAGTCCACGTACAACTTTAGGCCCCCTTCGTTACTTACTAGGCTCAATAAATTCTTGATTAAATTTGGTAGATGGTTAGATATTCCTGGACCAGCCTTTTTAACCAGCCCTTTGGGCTACTTTTTATCTATGAAATAATTCAGCCCGACATTAACCCGAGCGGAGCCGGGTACCGCAGCTAGGTAAAAACAAAACACTGGCTTAAAATGAGAAATTTATTTTAAATTACATTCCTCGATATTTACCAATAGGATAAGCACCCAATGTGCCCGTATAAAGTCTGCGAGTACAATTAGATAACAATATCGTATTTCAATACAAATAAATGTATTATAAAAAATATCTCGCGGTGTTGGCGCGCCAGCAAGTATGTACCTATATGTACATATATCCGCTGATATACATAGGTACCTACAGATACTTATACTACAAACATCATTGCTACATAATTGAAATCGGACAGTCAAATAGGGTACGAAAACATTAGTCTCTCCACATAATGTATTTCTTTTTATTTAAAAAAAACATTTCATAAAAATTAAGAGATAGTCTTGATTCAGAACCCAAAAGAACCCTTAAATATGTTGTATTCCTATTCTACAAAATTACTATTGTCACAAAAAAAGTAATGGATAAACGAGACATAGGATGACTACCGGAAGCTTCTATGCAGGTAGAGGGTGAATCAGGAGGAAAAATTAAGCATTATTTTTGATATTTTTCTTAAATGCTTATAAAGAGAAATTCCATACATTTTGGTCGCGTAGCTGTATATGAGAACTAAATGCTGGATCATTGAGTTAATTTATTAATTACTATACATATGAAGCTAATATATTCCCAGAATATATGACCAGTGCTTCCTTGCGGTTATGACGTACGGATGTGAAACGTGGACTCTGACGGTAACCGTTGTCCAAAGCTTGAAAGTTGCCCAGCGAGTAATGGAGCAAGCCATGCTGGGAATATCGCTACTGGATATGGTGCGTAACGAGGCAATCCGCCGACGTACCAAAGTAGTCGATATTGGACACCGGGTGGCTAAGCTTCAAGTGGCAGTGGGCTGGTCACGTCAGCCGAAGAGACGACAACCATTGGAGTAACCGTGTTCTACACTGGCGGCCGTGGACAGAAAAACGAAGTGTGGGAAGACCACCCGCCAGGTGGGACGACGACATTAAGTGCGTCGGCGGAAAGCAGTGGTTCCTTACCGCTGATGGCCGGGAGGACTGGAAGGAAATTGGAGAGGCGTATGTCCAGCAATGGACGCAAACACGCTGACTGACTGACATGAAGCTAAAAAATGAACAAAAAGAGTATGTTGAAAAAATTACACTCTGTAATTTCAGACTGAGTCTGTGACTATTATATCATTTCAGCCTAGTATATTACTGAATCGCTAATCTTTCAAATTTTTATCAAATTGTAATTTAATCACGCAGTCGCAAAAGTGCGATGAAAAATATACTTTTTTTATTAAACATTAGGCTCCGCATTGCAGATAATCTATTATTTTCGAAGTTTAAAGCCACAGAAATATGCATACAGGGCTTAAAAGCACCCGCATGCTTCATGCAACGAGAGATCATACAATTTCATAGAAAGGAACCCTTACTTTAGTTACATTTAATTAAAAAATGAGCTGATGGAATTGGAATGCCCCAAATATTTTAATTTCTCTGAATTATACCATATTCTTAGAAATACCACTTATTTGTAAAGTACAAAATGCAGCTTGGCGGCTAACTACACTACTCAGACAGTTTCAATGAATGCGTATATTTCTACGGTATAACCTATTTATATCACAATAGTCATTTATTTACGAAAATATAGTTAATCTTAAATTTGCGCTTATTGAATAATTATGTAGGTATGCATTCTGCAAAGTAAACAGTTCGTTATAAGCAAATGCAGGACACTTAAGTAATATCGTGCCATTAATTGTACCTAAGGCCAACGTAGGTAAATCATTGGTGATAATAAATAAATATAAATAAACATTCGTATCTTACGTCTTATCAAAACTGCGAGCACGTAAGTATCATCTTAGGTCATTTAATAAAATTAAAAAAATATTAGGTATGGAAAAATTACATTAGTCGTCATTTACACAAGTAGGAGACAACCAAATAATTTGATTTAATCGATTAATTACATTATTTATCCTAAGTTCGGTTCCATTATATAACATTGCTAAATCGACCCGCGCAGCGTAGAGGCGGACGCGAGCGCACTCCACGACGACTGGCGACCGACTCCCGTTGTTGCCGCTTGCACGCCGCTAGAGCTCGAGGTTAGCCGAGCCCCACGTCGAGCGACATCATCACCACGAAGCCCACGATGCAACCCCACGTCGCCAGTTTGCCGTTACCTCTGCGAACAAATAATATACGCTCCCATAAGCCGCTGGAGACACTCGGCACGGTACATGAAACGCTCCAGCATTCCAAGCAAACGCCTAGTTACCGACACAAACGATACAATTACAAATGTAGTCTAAATTGATGACACTAAACTTCAGAGGGTGATTCTAGCGCATGACGATCATTCCATCCGAATCGATGAATTAGTTATTATAAATAAAAAAAAAACGAACAACTCAATTCGAAAAGAGAGGGCGTTAGCGAGCTTGCAAGTGCATCCGAGATGGCGCGGGTTGACATTGTGAGTTGCGCGCCTCGACCACCTTTGTCCGCCACCTTGTGCAGCTGTTATTATAGTAATCATTCTAAAACATCACATATTAATAACATTATGGCGGGAATACATTATTGACTGAGAGAAGTGCTAGTGAAGCGTCTCCGATCCAGCTCCGGCAAAAAATATTTCATATGCCCGGATGTTCTCCTCTACAGGTCGCATATCTAAACCGATCTCGTGAAATGTTGTGGAGCAGGTTCGATAAAATTACATGGACTTTTTTTGTTCGATTTAGTTCTGGGATTTTTTTTATTTTTATTTGAAATTTCTAATGGGAGTCAGTATAAGAGCTGCGATCAGCAGGAATGCCTATAGGAGGTTCTCCGATTATTCTCCGAGGATCTGAAAGGGACGCCGTTTGAGGAAAGAAGATTGTAGCGTTCTCTTAGCTATCTTAAAATTACACCTTTATTTAAAGATATTTTCAATAACGGCGGCGGCGGCGCCATGTTAGTTCAAAATGTAAGGTTAACTAATCTCAGAAGTTCCCACAGATCCTTCGTGTGTGGTGCGCTCGATGCACGTACGTAAGTGTAAGATTGTGACGTGTGACAACTGTTTAAACAGCACGGTGACGGCTGAGTTCGTCGCGTGTGATCACCTCGCGCGCCGCCCTCATCGCGCCAGCTATACCGGCGGCGCGGCTGCCCGCTGCGGTGGAGACGGCGCTGTGGCCCTCTTATCTATTCTGTGGCTGCATATACTTAGTACTTTATTATTCTGTGGCTGCATATACTTAATACTTTATTATTCTGTGGCTGTAGACCTTCAGGATTTAAATTCTAGAACGAATTTTTGACATCAGAAAGAATTTCTGTAGAATAGTGAGAGTTAAGCGAAAATTGCGTTGGCGTCGACTCATCGTAGCGATCTGATACATGGAGCATTCGCTGGTTGACCCTGTTGATAACGTTTGTTTGCGCGTCGTCCTCTTCCTAGGAATCACCAAGCCAAGTTTACAAGTATCCCTCAACGGGGGTTAGATTAAGCAATAAAGGCTTAGCTTAGTTACACAAGTAAGCTAAGCTTTATCGCTACCGTACCTGCCGCACTTGAAATTACATCTTAATCATAGGACAGTGACGATTATTTTATGGGCAAAAAAGGGGTGCACATTTTTAGCATGTTTGCACGAGAGTTACGATACTCTCTATTTTAAATATTTAGACAAATTTGTCAAAAATGTGCAGCGCCGTGTTTTGATAAACATAGACCATTCATTATATCGTAGAATTCATTCTTCATCATATCGTAGTCGCCTGAACAAAACTCAACAATTAATAAAGCAACTTCTCTAATATCAACATTATGTTCGAAAGAGAATAATACTGCGTTCATCAGTCTGTCGGTCAATTTAATATTCTGTAGGACGGCCGACACATTTTGAGCTAAAACAATATTATGAATTGAGGTGGCCTATCCCGACGGGACTAGCTCATCCACGGGCACTGCCATAACCAACTATTATTTCAACTGGAGTTGAAATGTCAATTGGCTATGGCACAGCACAAAATCGTTCTGTAGCGCTCTGCCACTGTCTCTGTTTTAAATAAAACCGGCCAAGTGCGAGTCAGACTCTCACACGAAGGGTTCCGCACACGGAAGATAGAGGTAGAGAGGAGATGGTCTAAGCAAACTGGGTCTGTGTCCACCAAGTGGGTCTCTACGTCACAGCCCACGTGATAAGAAGGCGTGGCTTAGCGTCATTCGCGACATGGCGCTGGCGGTGTTAGGTTGTGGGACAATATTGTGATCTGCGGCGCAATTTTCGGCGATCAGTCGATTACACGATGAGATTTTGTGTGAAATGTCGCAAACATTACACAAGAAAAAAATATTTAAGGCCTGTAGGTGGAATTACGCTTTATTTGTCAGTAAAACATCTATTATTTTATAATTTGAGTCAATATTCAAACATTGTATCGATGTATCGGTCTTGCAATTTGCCGATAGATGGCGCGCAATAATTTTATTTGTACGATAAGAAATGTTGATCTCATGATGCAAATTATGACACTTTTAAATCAATATTATTTGAATCCGCGCGAATGCATAGATTTAATTTTCTTAGGTTTTTTATAGAAAAACTAACATAAAATGCAAAAGGCGCCATCTAGTTGTAGTCTTGTAACCACTAAGAATAGCTCCCGGAATAGCTGCTACCAGAATACTGGTTCATCCGGTAGATGGATTTAGCACAAAAGGCGGAGCTTGAACCCCCACCATGAAATGTTTTTCTCCCCGCTTCCCAGCGCAGTGTCACGCTGCGTTCCTTAGTAATATGAAGTAATAACACCTCCTCTCTCCCTCCCTCCTCCGTGGTTCCGCACCATCAACACCAAAAAAACTCCGTTTTTTTGTATGGGGCCGCCCTTTAATTTTTTTATTTTTTATTTTACCTATTTGTTGTTATAGCGGCAAAATAAATACACACTCTGTGAAAATTTCAGCTGCCTACCTATTACGGTTCATGAGATACAGCCCTGTGACAGACGGACGGACGGACGGACGGACGGACGGACAGCGGAGGCTTAGTAATAGGGTTTCGTTTTCACCCTTTGGGTACGGAACCCTATACAAAGACAGTCTTCGTGTTGAGGAGGATGCAACACGTTCACAAAGCAAACAATGCGCGTAGTGTTTACTTTGGTTAGATATACAAAAAAAAACGATTTCAAAACGACTAATTGCTGAAAGTAAATCACGTAATACTGTAGTCAAAAATCAAACCATAACTAAATAGATTTGACTCTTTATGGAACGAGCTAGGCTTAATGACTAAGGTGTTTTTGATTTATTTGTTTTATCGCTGAGTAATCCACCCCCGAACTTATCGTATAAAAGCGCGAAAATTTCGAACATCCGGACCTTATAACTTAGAAACCCAACATAATTCTACAGCCAAGCTCGGTCATCGATCGGTTCGATCAAATACAGCTGTTTTGCGCATAATTTTGGATGAACGACAAGAAATATGTGCATGATCTTCTTCCACGTTTGTATGGCGAGTTGTGCGGGCAGGCCCACCGTGGGGGTGCAACTAGAGCGCCCTTAACTTAATATAATTTTAAAATAGAACTGGAGCATTTTGTCGAGCTTTGGTCGAGCTGACATTTGCCGGTACTGGGGGGTGATGCGCGGTGCGATGCGGACGAGGCTGGACGCGGCGGATTCCCAGACGGTGACGTCAGCGGCCCGCGGCCCGCAGACAAACTAGAGCGCCGCCCCGCGCCGCGCCGAACGTCATCGACCTTATTCCACTGACAAAACGGTATTTTACGTATTTATTATTATTGATATGGCGGCTAGACGGTGACATACCCACGCGCGCTCCGCGCCGTCCGCCGCGACCGCAACCGCGCCGCGACCGGCGGCGCCGCCGCCGGGACGTGGAGAGGGTAACGGCTGGAGGTGGCGTTCGCGTTGGACCGAGCGGGATCACGGATAGCGGGACAATGCGCGCGCTCAGAAAAAACCGGCCAAGTGCGAGTCGGACTCGCATACGAAGGGTTCCGTACCATCCTACTAGATTTAACACAAAACATCACGTTTTTTGTATGGGACCCCCCTTAATTTTTTTATTTTTTTATTTTACCTCTTTGTTGTTATAGTGGCAAAATACACATTCTGTGAAAATTTCAGCAGTCTACCTATTACGGTTTATGAGATACAGCCCTGTGACGGACGGACGGACGGTCGGACGGACGGACGGACGGACAGACGGACGGACGGACGGACGGACGGACAGACGGACGGATGGACAGCGGAGGCTTAGTAATAGGGTAGGAATTAGGTGCCAAGCCAGGACCTTCCCTTTATGAGCACGGCTAAATTAAACTGGATTGAAAACACGGACAATTTTTCATTGCCGTTGTGACCTACTTTTCATTCAATCCGATGGTACCATTATATCAGGTTGGGATATGTAAATTGAGTATATGAGGCGTAATCTTCACCTAGGTATCCGCCATTTTATTTGCAATTAATGTTAAACACCCTCTATAATTCCACATTTTCATTCCATAAAAAAAAGTGCAGACACATATATTCAATTGACTGATATCACACGTAAAAAATCAAGTAAATTAAGTAATTTATGCAGTAAATCATAATACATTGGCCAAACAAAGATGCGCTTCACTTCAGCACAGGAATTACAGAGCACATACGGCCGGTTAAAAACAGAGATATCAAGAAATCAGCAGCATGGAGCTGACAGACAGACAGATGGAGAGACCCACGTCGCTGTGTGGTTGAGGTTTTATCAGGTGAACGTTTTGGTACCTGAACGATGAAACCTACGTATGGTTGGAGAGTCCATCGAAATCGGAAAACACAAGAACTTTAAAGCTGAAGACTACATTTCGAAGAAGTAGAAAACAACAGTCAGTGTTTTGTGTACCTCATTCCCAGATTACAATTTCGCTTGTCAGTGTATACAGTTGAATTGTCATACTCTGTGCCGACTAGTTTGTCTATGCTGCATTCGTAAACCAATTCTGTGACAGTTTTTCGGTGACAATTGAGACAGTTAGGTTCGGATCGGACACGCGCCCCGTGTGAAGACGCATTTGCAAAAGGCACTGAGTTTCGAGAAAAGTGGTGCCAAATAAAACGGTGCGCAAGTGCTGCAAGGTCCCTTATAACTGGCCAGCTGTAGCTCTACGCAGCATCCAGAGCGCACGAAACTGAGCGCCCCCCCACCAGTACCGTCACTGGATAGACACGACCGTCGGACGCGCGCTGGTGAGGCCCACACGACTTCGGACAGGTAAGCGATCAACGTTCTTTTTTTTTTTTTATTGGTAAAACCTACTGTATATGAAGGTTTCTCGTATAAAATCTTTCTATGTACATATTTTAGGTGAAAATTTATATTCAAATTTATCATACATATTTTCATTCACTGCTGTCAATTTCTCATGCCCAAGTGGTGAAGAATATGAATGAATGAATGAATGAATGATTTATGAATGATTTATTTTTGCATGAAGAAATTACAGATATTTTCAGGATACTAATTAATAAAATAAATACAGTGTAGAAAAAAAATTACACTTGTTTTCATGAGTGACTTACAGATGGCATGCATGAAATACCATAAATAAATATGTAACATTTATCGGCCACTGTGCATTACACACGCTAGAAGTTCTATAGGTAACTTAACAATAAGATAAATAAGTACCTTTGGGTGAGCAGGGCCACCTAAACTGGCCTAACGGCTGTACCATAGGTGGCACCTTCGTGCTTGCTTATACATAGCTACATTACATACCTACCTACTTAAGATACAAATTAAAATTAAAAAGATGATAATATTCTTTCTTTGTCTTTGCCAAGCGATAGGTGCGGGTATATTGTAAGTGAAATCGTGAAATATAGTACTATCACCAGCGATCAAGGCAACAGAGAGTATAATACTCAAGACATTGATTGAGATAAGACACTATCTTTAAGAAGTTCCTCATAAGGGAGTTTAGATTAAGGGATATATTGTTGCATACCAAATAATAAAATAATTCTTGGTAAACATTATAAAATTATAATATACACTAAAATATATGTTGTATCATACATATGTGTTATATATATTTAAGTATGTGTTATAAATAAATGCATACATATATTAATGAGTGAGTCAATTATAATCGTTGATAATTAATGTTTTATGTGAATAATTATATTTATAGTGGTTGGATGACTAGCTCATAACAGTAAGCATGGACTCTGCTTCTTCATAGTTGGTCATCAGTAGTACAAGGAAAATTTCTTTTTTGAATTTCGAGAACGTCAGTGATCGTAGGTTTAGAAGTTTATCAATTTTATTGTACAAGAATGGACTCAGGAACCATTTGAACCGCTGAGCTGTTTTAGTTCGGGTAGGCGGGACATTACTTTGGTCACAAAAACGGGTGTAGTGCATACGTTTAGCCGGCACACGACTAAAAGACATTTTGTGAGCATTTTGTAGCAGCTTGGCAATAAAGAGTTTTCTTACGCTGAGAACTGCACTAATGTTCTAATCAGTCAATCCAGCCAGAGCCAGAGCCAGAGCCGTATTATGCATGGAAAATTGCTGTTTGTATTACTTTCCGCGCTGTAGAAACATGAATAAAAAGAAAACAAAAAATATACAATGGTCAAGAATATTAAATTCGATACTTATACGTACGTTTCATATCAAAAAGATGAGAGGTTCTCTAGAAAATTTCAATTATTGGCTAGCTATGTTTGGATTTTTAACTACAGCGGTCGTGGTTTTACTTTTAGCCCTAAGTCGTTTTGTAATACAATTTTTCGTAAATCTTACTAAATCATACACTATGCACATTACTTTTTGTGGACATGTTGCATCTTCCTTATTATGGAGCCTGTCTTTTTCTTTGAAACAGAGAAGGTCCCAGAGCGCAACAGCACGGTTTTGTACCGTGCCCGCAAATGAGTTAGTCCCGCCGGGTTGGGCCACCTTAACCATTCGAACTAACCTAACTACTCCGCCTAACTTTCCGCCTTACACATATTTATTCGCTATCGCCCACATTTCAACACGTAAGTCGGTCGTTTTTCGCATTAGCGTATATCTCAGATTAAGGGCTTCAATCTAGTTGCAACGCGTAGCAAGTTTAAGTGAAGCTACACCACTCAACATCGTTGTGACTTTTTGGGTGCTCGGGCTGCGGGCGTTGTGTGTAAAACGGTCAGTGTCACATTTTGACGTTTCTATAGGGTTGTCTCTCTTCTTTTTTCAGTGTTATTTCCTAAACCGGTTAGATTTTTCACGTGAAAATTCACGTTCAGCTTAAAGGAAATGATTTGATTCAACACTGAGGAGAATTTCTTCAACGAGTGTTATCTTTTTCATGTGCGCTTTATTAATTCCGTAAGTGCGCGCACCATAGATCTGGATAGTTTGTGATGCTGACAGCTTTGAGCATGCAATTTGAATCAGTATGCTTCTGTAGGCCGTAAATGGAACGTTTAAGTTAAATTCGGACCGCGAGGCGGGTAGCGACGTGATCCCGCCATGGACGTGAAGAAATTGCATTCTTCACCTCCGTGTATCCCGCGTCAAAACGGCACCAGCTTCCTTCGTAACACTCACGTGACCCTACCACTGTAACACTAAATTAAGAACCGACAAGACGAATTAAGAAGACACAGTGGTAATTCGCAGTCGAGACTATGGCAATGTGCCACCTCTGGAGCGCTCTCTGCGCTGTGGCTAGACAGAACACATTAATTATTTCGTTTCAGCTCTAAACTGCCGTAGGGCGGATTGGTTTGAGACGGCTGTAGAGAGCTACACACTGCACGTCTCCACTGGTGCTTCGGCGCACATATAAGACTTTATTAGGCGAAGCGTGATGTCTGACTATTCAAAGGAAAATAGAAATTCTAGTAGTATAGCTGGATTCCGTGAAATGATCAATTGATAACCAACTCAGGGTATACTTTGAACATGTATGCGGCTCAATTCATGGATTTTTTATGGAGCCCGTCATGTATGGCTAATACCACACAGTTACCGTCTTCATGGATATTATACCAATATACGTATTTACAATTTCACGAGAATCGGTTGACAAACACGAACTGTAGAGAACAGCCGGGCGCCGGACAGATATACGAAAGCACTTTTGCCCAAGCTTATACACGGAGACGCTACGCTCGCGCTTCGACCATCGCTCTGTCAATAATATGACTTACCATAATGACATTATGAGCCCTTCAGGCGACAATCCACACTAATGTGCCATGACAGGATCTGCTTTTTTAGGGTTCCGTACCCAAAGGGTGAAAACGGAACCCTATTACTAAGCCTCGGCCGTCCGTCCGTGAGTCGTTCCGTCTTTCACAGGGCTGTATCTCATGAACCGTAATATGTAGGCAGCTGAAATTTTCACAGAGTGTATTTTTGCCACTATAACAACAAATAGTTAAAATAAAAAAAATATATATATTATATTATATTATATAATATTATACGATGGTACTATCCCGGCTAGGTAAGAGTAGTAAAGTAAGACCTACATTTCAAATGGGTTCCGAAACATGTAGTTAAGGTGGCCCAACCCGGCGGCCTCAACTCATTTGCGGGCACGGTACAAAACCGTGCTGTTGCGCTCTGGGACCTTCTCTGTTTCTAAGAATAAGACAGGCTCCGTTATGAGGAAGATGCAACCTGTCCACAAAAAAGACAATGTGCATAGTGTATGATTTGGTAAGATTTACGAAAATTTTAATTTCAAAACGACTTATAGCTAAAAGTAAACCACGACCGCTGTAGTCAAAAATCTAACAAAAACCAAATAGATTATAAATCTTGATTAAACAAGCTATGTCTGATGACTAATCTTTTTAAGATGTTCTTACTTTATCATTTCGTAATCCACCTCCAAAGTAAAGGTATAAAACGCGCGAAAAACCCGAACTTTCGGACGTTATAACTTGGAAACCAAACACAATTTTACAATGCCAATGGTCATCAGACATCTAGTTCAATCAAATAAAGCTATATTGAGCAAAATTTTGGATCTCTGACAAGAAATATAGGCGTGATCTTCTTTCCCCTTTTGTATGGGGAAATGAGCGGGTTGGGCCACCTTAAACGCATCCTCAAAAAAAATCAGACCAATCTTAAAGACTTCCTAGACGATTCTAGAAAATAAGACTGCGTGCGGGTTCTACCGACACGTAAGAACTTCACAGGACGCTATTTTAATGTAATTTTTGTCTTATGTTTTTTTTTTACATGCAATAATAAACGTTTCTTATTCTTATTATTATTATTTTTTATTTATTCAGGAATCACACAGTTACACAAAATATATAAGTAAAAAAAATACACATAATAATTAAACCAAAAAAGATTCCACTTAAACAAAATAACAGAATTTACAGTGATTCAAGTACAAGATACAAATACAAACCAACTAAACATATTATTACTACGTAAACTAACTCAATGTGAGATAATAAAAAGAAGCGGAAACAAAATTTGAGATAAGAACAAAAAAAAACTATCTAGACCAAACAATACAAAACAAAACAAGAAACGCCTAAAATTTAACATGTTTTTTTTTATAAAATAAAATATTCTACACAAAAATCAAAAGTTCCGTTAACCTCTAAAATTTTTTTATTTTACTTTCATTATCGAAAAATAAATCTAAATCAAAAAACATTTTATTATAGTTATCGCAGCTGCGTCGCAAAAAAGAGTTACTAAGGTACCTGGTCTTACTGATCGGAACGTTAAACAGGTCGCGGGATCGTGTAAAACGATTAGGGCATCGAAAGGGAACTTTACTTACGGACTATCAACCTTGTTATTAAGAATTTTTTGCAAGTATTTAATGTCAGTGAGCGTGCGCCTGTTCTCTAATGAGTCAAGATTAAGATCCTCTAGGCCAAAACGAAAAGAAAAATGTTTTATAAATTTATTTCGAATTTTTTCAATAATATCTATATAAGTTTTATAGTGTGGGTTCCAAGCTGTGGAGGCGAACTCAAGGTGACTTCTGACGTATGACACGTAAAGTAATTTAAGAGTAGAAGCTTTTTTAAATGACTTAGAAACCCGCAAGATGAAACCTAGCATTTTGTAAGCTTTTTGGGCTATATGTGTAATATGTTTATCAAATAGTAATTTTTCATCAATTATAACTCCTAAATCGCGAACGTTTGAGCATTTACCGAGCACTTCGTTACCTAAAGTGTAAAGGTGACTAATAGGGTTATTTTTTCTGGAGAAAGTAATTGTCTGGCACTTTTTTGAATTTAGGTAAAGCTGATTCTTTAGGCAATAATTAGATACGTTATTGAGGTCTGTTTGAAGCTCATTACAGTGTTGTGGTAGCCGGATATTTTTGAAAATTTTCATATCGTCTGCATACAGTAGGTACTCTGAACCCCTAATACATTGACCTATATCGTTTATATATAATAAAAATAGTAATGGGCCAAGATGGGAACCCTGTGGTACGCCAGATGATATAGAACTATACTTAGAGCAGTATCCTCTTAAAGCAACGGCTTGAGACCGATTAGAAATATAAGATGTGAGCCAGCGTAGAAGATCGCCTCTAATACCGATAGATTTTAGTTTATTAATTAATATTGAGTGACTTATTTTATCGAAAGCTTTTGAAAAATCTGTATAAACAACATCAACTTGCATCTTGTCACACATTGATTCTAGAACAAACTCAGTAAATTGACAGAGATTGGAGTCAACCGATCTATTTCTTAAGAATCCGTGTTGGTTACTGATTATGTGCGGTCTCACAATTGGATAAACAAAGTTGTGCAAAGCGGGGGACTTGCCTAGAGTACCAGAGGTCTGGGTTCAAATCCTCGCCCCGACATGCACCATTTTCTTTCTTTTTCCGAGTTCGATAAGTGCATTTTGTCACGAATACGAGCTGCTCCATGGTTCGGGATCCATTTAAAACTGTAGGTCCCCTTCCCCTACTAGGTGGTAGGGTTTAAGCCCGCCCGGGTTGGTACCATCGCATTGGATCGAAATATGGTCAAAGCGGCTATGAAAATTGTCCGTGTTTTTCATCCAGTGTATTGTGCTAATATTATAACGGTAGTTGTGTGGTATTAGCCATTCATGTCAGGTTGCATAAAACAATAATATTCGATGTTAACTCGTGGCTGCGCTGCCGCCATACGATTGAGTTTCTATCGCCACTCACTTCTTTCCTCACTCGCTGTTTCTGGGAGGATGATTTATGTGCGGGCTTAAGCTTACTTCCCTTCTCTGTTTATTTTATAGCGCCCCCCTGACCAACCGTTAGGTTCTAGCTAAGACAGACACTATTCCCGCTGAACGTCCGAGAACGTCCCATATCTTCAGAATGGTACCGGAGTGGTTCGGTCCTTCCCGATGCACATATCTCCATTCTCTCTCTCTCTCCATTCCCACCGAAGACCTACGGGGCTAATGTCCCCGCCTGGATGTTCTCGGACGTTCAGCGGGAATAGCGTTCCTCTTTTCTATGGTTGGTCATCGGGAGGGCTTTCAAAATAAACAGCGAAGGGAAGTTTCAATAGGAACTTCATTAGTTGTAAGTAACTTAAACAGAGGGTTGCTGTTTCTATTGTTTTTTGCCTTAATCTTTTCTACAAAGGAATTGTTTGGCAGTAGCATTTAGATCCAAGTATGTATTTCTTAATTGTGGACAGAAAAATATTTATGTAAACCCGTGAAGTTTCTTTGCGGGTTCTTCTTTACTGGGTTGATCGAATCCGCGGATCTTTGTGACGTAACTTAGTGTAGTTTGTAAAAAAAAAAATGAAATGAAATTTCACCCTCTGAGCTGTTACGGGGAGATAGAAATACGTGGCGCAGGAGCGGACAGCGAGGAAGGGGTAGGAGCGGAATGACGGGCTGCAGCGGCGTCACCGTCGCATCTAGCCGCCGAGAATTGGCACACAGCACGTGGGTTGTTTTTTCGTCTAGTCTCCGGCGGCGACTGCGTCGCGACGCTCGCCACAAATATCGCCGCCCGAAATAACCGCGCCGGGCACGCGGCCGGCGGCGCCCACACCCGACGATCCGAGCTCTCCGCGGTGCATGGTGCCGGCGACACGCGCCGCCCGAGCTCGGCCCTGGCGCCCTCGGAACACGAGGTGCAGAGCCGCGCCGCATCAATTTTGAGGTTTTTCTGTGCGGTGCCACGCGCGCGCTCATTGCGACGTTAGACATGGGTCTAGTGCAAGGTCTGTTCGAAACGATTTACGAAACCGTCTACGACTACACAATCTGAAAGAAGCCCACCATCGACCTGATACAATAGCGTTTGATTTGTAATTGGAAATTAGAAAGAATATATAATAACGCATTGATGGTTATTGCCATATTACTCCACCTTCCAGCTTGGGTTGAGAGATCACTGAGTATCGTCGCCTCGACTGACTTTCAATATTCCCGCCCGTGAACCCCTTTAGGTGTGAAATAAAAAAACCTCTTTAGAGAAATGATTCTTGTGTACCCTACATTAGAAAACATCCTAAAACACAACAGTTTTAAACACATTAAACTAGTGGCTCTCTGAGCTGTAGACCCCGCACATCTGGTCTCTGCATAGCTTAAATCTGAATAAATGTTCACTGAACACCAAACAAAATCCTATTATTTTTCTCACTTGGTACTTACCTAATGCTTTAGGTATTATCAAAAAACAAAAGGTTTTTTCGCGCTATATTAATGCTCCAAGGAAAGTTAAATAATAACTATCCAGACGACTAAAAATGTCGAGCCAATCACCCAAAACATAAAAAAGGGTAAGGTAAACGCGGAATAGAAGACAGGGACTCCATCTGAGAACTTCAATACGAACGGAATTAGTGAAGATTACGAAGGGTCTACGCGACCGTTGGAAGGAGCGGTCCGTGCGGCCAACAACAATAGGCGAACGCCGGCGGAAGAGACAGGTCGGACAGGAACTGGACAATGGTCCCGGAAGTACAATGCACCCCACGGCGGACCTGTCGACCTCGGGAGCGCTCGTCCCGACAGCCGGCCGGCTCGGCATTCTCTTACACGATTCTAACGATCGTTCGCGGTTTTGGCGGTCTCGAAAGGGTCCTAGAGACGACAGTTTGTCGGTGGTATTACTAGTGAGAGTATTGTACGAGGCATATCCAGAAAGTAATTGGACTAGATTTTAATAAGTTTCGCAAAAAATGAAAAAAAAAAACTTTTACATGGTAACATCAGTTATGTTTTCACGTAGTCGTCATCACTCTCGATGTACGTAGCGAGACGAGGGATCAATTTTTGTTTGCTTTGGTCAAAGAACTCTGCTGCCAACCTCTTTGCCCACTTAACTAGCTCACCTGCCCCTGCACTTCCTAGACAGTTATTTTTTCCCACCCATGTGCATCTTCAGGAAGGTGAACAGGTGATAATCTGGAGGCGACAGATCAGAGGAATACGGAGATTATTTCAAAACGACCCATCCGAACGACTCCAAAAGTAGAAGTATAGGGTCTGGCATTGTCGCACAGAAGGCAGGTTCCGTTCTTCAATAGTCCCATGCCCTTCAGTAGTTCTGAAATGCCCTTTTCAATTTGTTTAATTAAAGCCTTACAATACTAAGAATCATAGAAGGTTTCGATCGATCTAAATTATCTCTCTGTGGTCCCAAAACATAGAGGCCATCTTCCTCTTTCTACCTTCGGTCAACGCGGAACAGGGAGAAAATACACAAATTCACAGTCGAAATTCTACAAATAAGAACCCACCGATCCTCTAGTAAGGGTCGGTAAACAATTAAATGAACTCCCTTCCAAGGTATTTCCCCCAAATGACGACCGGCGGTCCTCCAAACGTGGTGTGAAGAAGCACCTGGCCGGCCGGCATGGTTTTCGCAGCTCCCCCTGAATGTTGAAAACCCATGGGCGTCGTCGGGCACCTTTAGGTCCTGGCGTACGCCATATGCGGCGCTTCCTAAAAAAAAACTCCTTCGCAGTAATCCGTTATGATCTCGTTTAATACTTTAGACGGAAGTTTTCCCTTCACATCGAGATAATGGACAACGCTGCAAATTTCGCACTTGCCGGCAGATTCTATTGACATGGTTCATGGGACACGTTGTTGTAAACACCATTTTAGTCGCACTGACGGGTAATTGGGCTCGTTGAAAATGGGAGGTGTCAAGCTACACAGAGCACAGCAACAATCCCTCTGCCCGTGAATACACTTATTTTCTGGACATGTCTGGTATATTCATATGTTTTCTCCGCTGCAATAAAACCACAGTGAATAAAATAATTAATTGAAACAACTTTATTTTATCGATATAAAATACGATCTTTTAAATGACATTTCACATCATCCTTCATTTCACCATTTATGTGCATATTTATTAAAAACATAGTTCTATGAAAGTAATCAGCTTTTGAGGTACCGCAACAATCTATAGACTCACCACGTTTCAACTGTGAAAAATCCTAATGTATGATGAGCATAAATTAGTGTGTTATCTGCACTCAGCACTCACTTCACTTTGCAGAGACGGTGTTGGAAGAAATACAACTTTTGAGATCAATAGCAGTGTTTAGAGCAAGGGGTGCAACCCCTAATAATCGTCTAGCACGTATTTGTTATCCTACTCACAATGTGACGAGTATTGAAGTCGGATGAGGGAACGTAACCACTCAATGCGCTTAAATGAGTAATTTGACATCGCCATACCACCCGTTTGCAAATGCTGTTTTGAATTTAAATATAACCGGTGAATTTTCCTTGAAATCCGTGATATGTAAGCTTTTTTAGCCCCTCCCTAAGCGAAATTCTGCTTTCGTGCCTGGGTCTAGAAAGGAGAATGGCAAGATGGACCGCGGTTTAAAATTTTTTTTAATTGTGTCTCCATAGTTTCAGGTTCATTATATAGTTTTTGGTGTCTACTTTCGAATGCCATAACTTTTGTCAACCAAATTCTCGGGAAGAAGCCTCTACAGCTCATCAAAACTCAGCTTTTGAGGTTATAACATATTTAAACACATAGGTAGCCGCCACTACCGCCATCGCGCCCGGTAAGTACAGAGGGGATCACCGCAGATTGGACCCACCCGGCGTTGGCCTCCGGCAGGATCTCATCGGCCACGACGTAGATCATGGGTCTAGCCGCGAAGGCGAGCGCGTAGGGCAGCACGGGCTCCGCCACCGCTACCGCCATCGCGCCCGGCAAATACAGAGGGGATCATCGCAGATTGGACCCACCCAGCGTTGGCCTCCGGCAGGATGTCATCGGCCACGACGTAGATCATGGGCCTAGCCGCGAAGGCGAGCGCGTAGGGCAGCACGGGCTCCACCGCCGCTACCACCATCGCGCCCGGCAAGTACAGAGGGGATCACCGCAGATTGGACCCACCCAGCGTTGGCCTCCGGCAGGATGTCATCGGCCACGGCGTAGATCATGGGCCTAGCCGCGAAGGCGAGCGCGTAGGGCTGCACGGGCTCCACCGCCGCTACCGCCATCGCGCCCGGCAAGTACAGAGGGGATCACCGCAGATTGGACCCACCCAGCGTTGGCCTCCGGCAGGATGTCATCGGCCACGGCGTAGATCATGGGCCTAGCCGCGAAGGCGAGCGCGTAGGGCTGCACGGGCTCCACCGCCGCTACCGCCATCGCGCCCGGCAAGCACAGAGGGGATCACCGCAGATTGGACCGACCCGGCAGTGGCCTCCGGCAGGATGTCATCGGCCACGACGTAGATCATGGGCCTACTCGCGATGGCGAGCGCGTAGTGCAGCACGGGCTCCACCGCCGCTACCGCCATCGCGCCCGGCAAGTACAGAGGGGATCACCGCAGATTGGACCCACCCAGCGTTGGCCTCCGGCAGGATGTCATCGGCCACGGCGTAGATCATGGGCCTAGCCGCGAAGGCGAGCGCGTAGGGCTGCACGGGCTCCACCGCCGCTACCGCCATCGCGCCCGGCAAGCACAGAGGGGATCACCGCAGATTGGACCGACCCGGCAGTGGCCTCCGGCAGGATGTCATCGGCCACGACGTAGATCATGGGCCTACTCGCGATGGCGAGCGCGTAGTGCAGCACGGGCTCCACCGCCGCTACCGCCATCGCGCCCGGCAAGTACAGAGGGGATCACCGCAGATTGGACCCACCCGGCGTTGGCCTCCGGCAGGATGTCATCGGCCACGACGTAGATCATGGGCCTAGCCGCGAAGGCGAGTGCGTAGGGCAGCACGGGCTCCGCCGCCGCTACCGCCATCGCGCCCGGCAATCACAGATGGGATCACCGCAGACTGGACTCACCCGGCATTAGCCTCCGGCAGAATGTCGTCAGCCACGACGTAGATCATGGCCCCGGCCGCGAAGGCGAGCGCGTAGGGCAGCACGGGCTCCGCCGCCGCTACCGCCACCGCGCCCAGCACGCCGAACACCGGCTCCACCATGCCGCTCAGCTGCCCGTACCTGCGCACACAGCACTAAACCTCTTCACTTCACACTCGTCGCGGGAAATATGCTTCAATTCTAACGGATTACATAGTAATGGAACACATACATTTAAATTTAACGTTATGCAACGACATCTACACTGAATAATTGTAATTGTTGTTTGTCAGCCTTAATGGCCCAGTGGCGCGACACTTCGGCGATCGCTCTCCGAAGTTAAGCAACGCTGGGTCCGGTCTGGTCTTGGTTGGGTGACCATTCGACCGCTGAGAGAGGCTGGCTGTGGTTCGGATTCCACGTTAAACTGTAGTTCCTCTTCCTTACTTACTAGGTGGTAAGGTTTATCTCGCCCGGGTTGGTACCATCGCATTGGATGAACGATGGTCGAAGCGGCAATGAAAAATTGTCCGTGTTTTCCATCCAGTTTAATGTAGCCGTGCAATATAAGGAAGGTCCTGGCATGGCACCTAGTTCCCATGTGGTGTGTTGGGCTAATACCATGACAGGAGGTGTGGTATTAGCCATCTATGTCCAGTCACATAAAAAAAAAATATTTTTTGGTCTGGATATTCGTCTGAAGCAGGAGTGTTCTTAAACTTCCAATCTTTAGGTACTTGCGAATGAAATAGTTGGCTGGTTAAAGCCGTATGACCATATAATGTTGTTCGCTGCCAAAGTCACTAATAAATACATAATAAATAGCAATCGACCAATTCACGGACCGAATATCATGAGCGATCAGAACCATTTGTAAACCCATAAATAGATCGCAAGGTTCCAATTGGTCGTAACCTTGGATATATCCTTCAAGTGAGTTAGAGTTAAGAGATTAAGAGGTTTCGGGAGGATTGTTTGTGATTTATTATGAAACCGGCCGATATTTTGATGTGGCTAATTCGACAATTGTGTACGTAGCTGATGCACATAGTGAAAAGAACGTTTGCTGTGGACAGATGAATCGAAATTCCTTGAGTGACGTGCAACAGCGAGGTCTTATTGTATAAGTTAATATTTGACTGGCTGATTGTGTAATTTCGCTGCAGGACCACATCTTCCTGATAAAGTCAACAGGAAATATATCCACGCAAATGGAGTCGTCATATCAGTCTACAGCCCAAGTGATTTTTCTATCAGAGGACGGGATTAGGGCGCCCAATCGACGCCTGCCGAAACTATAGTGAGCACTGGAGTATGGAAGACCCTTTTTTTTTCGAGAACATACTCGAAACGTTACATGCAAACATGAAATCTTCTGTATTACCCGTCAGCTTAATCTGAGATCCCAGATATAGCGGTGAACGGAAGAGCCACGGAGGTTGACTTTCTAGCGCTATGGTAGGTTCAGAAATCGATATGCGCTCAGCATAGATGCTCATGAAGCGAACAGAAAAAGTTCTCACAACGAATACCTGCGGGTAGCTGTCAAACTCCATGTTTAAAAAATATTAATGACAGCTTCTTGCAGAGATTCGTTGTGAAAACTTCTCGTGTTCACTTCCCGAGTATACCGCTGATGCAGCCATTTAAAAACTGCTCAGGAATTCCAAGCAGATACGGCAATTTCGAAACTGATCAGAGCCAATGTAAGTAATTACGATCCGATAAACCTACATCGAAGCGACGAAGCAAACAGTCCATCGCATTCCACCGAGACCTGTCCCGGTAGCGCGTCAGCGGTCCCCGCGCTCCGGGTGAAACGTCTTGTGTCAACAGTGATGGCCGGCTGTGTTCGTGCATAATATGCAGCGGCGTCCGCGCGCTGCGCCGCCACGGCCTCGAGGCAACAATGGGGCTGGTTGTTTTTCTTTCAGCTCGGCCGAGCGGGCGCGGGCGGTGCGGCGGGCGGCGCGGCGGAGGTGCGGGCGGCGTTGCGGCGCCGACACAGAGGCCGCGCTAACGAATTGTTTTGGTGAAAGTGCGGCGGCGGCCGGGGACCACATTCCGACGAACTGGTCGGCGGGGCGCGCGGAGTAGCCTTCTGTGGGAACCGGCGCGGCGCGGTCAGCTCTCGGCTTCACACAGCGCCGCCGCCGCCGCGGCCGCCGGCCACCCCACACGTAGCGCCCGCGCAGCGCCGCGCCGCTCCCCCGCCGCCGGGGGGTAGCAGCACAGACAGGATGTGCGCCAGATATCGGGCCTCGATCCTAACCACACCACCAGCCTATGGATGCACTCGGGTCTCGCAGTAGCCAACCGTAAAGGGAACCTGTCCATCCTTCAAAACACAAAATGTTTGCGTATCTAGGCGTATTCCCCACACTCCGGAAGAGGTGGGATTACCCCCCACCCTTGATAAATAGGTAAGTAAAATAATGGTCATAATAATGTGGTTGCCGTTCGTAGTGTTTAGTGACCGTTATCTGTTTGCATTTGCAAAATGAGTATATCATCTATGTGACACTTGCAAGAATGTTTAAACATTACAATAGGGTATCACACATTGGGTTTGACCTCGATTTAAATTCATGCTCATTAGAAACGTGGAAAAAGGGCCTAATCGATCTTTTTAAAACCGACTCTTTCTTTGTTTAACGTTAAATTACATTATTTTCAGTTTTTTGTTTTTTTGTTAGTAAGTACTTAGTCGTTTGTTTTTTGAAGTTTTAAATTTTTTGTTTCCATTCTTAAATTTTTCATACTAGTCACTTTTATTAGACTAGTCACTGAATATTCGCTTTAGGTTAAGATGCATTCTGCTTGTACATGTTGTATTTGTCTTTTACTGAAAGTGCACTCAGGCTTAATGTTAATGTATCATTTTTTTTCTTATGTGAATGTTAGAGCTGTACTTTTGTTGACGAACCTAATAAAAAAAAAAAAAAAAAAAAAAAAAAAAAAAAAGATATCTATACTTGAACGGCTCGTTGCTCAGAGGTGCAGGACTTGCTTTCAATACCAGAGGTCGATGGGTTCAATCCCCGTCCCGTTCACGGACCACTTGTTTCTTTCTCTCGAGTTCATTTCGTCAGAAATGCGAGCTGTTTCCATGGTTGTAAATAGGCATTGCACCTAATTTCTAGGGGAATGCGGTGTATTGGGACAATATCATGACGGTGGGTGTCGATGACTAGTTCATAAAAAATATTTATTGACGGGTTCTGTCGCTGAAATGTCGTTTCTTCCCAACAAGCGATGGTTTTAACATGTTTATTGACCCATCCTTCAAAAACCAATATATTTGCTTAAAGTTTGAACAAAAATGTCTATAAGATGGATTGACCAACCTCAATTACAGATTTATGTTTACATATTAGCTAAATGACAAAATGTCTTGAGTTATCAACGGTTGCAGTTAGAGAGCTACGTGCGCTTCAGTTTTGTTAATATTTTACGCACTTTGCCTGTTTTTTAGTTTATTGGAGTTGAGATCTCTAAAACTATCTTTAAGGGAATCTAAAATGTTGGCTAATATTTTCTTGTTGTTTCCGGAGGCATTACAATCTGCGAGTAGGGCAACACCTTTCAACTGAATTATGAAAATCAACTTTCCATTTAAGAAGTTAATGATATTTTTGCGGTTTTTATTTTATTATGACGTAAATAAAATGCCCTCCCTTTAGTCGGGGCGTTTCGGGTATCTGCCAAATCGAATCGATGACATGTCCTAACCGAACGCTTCAGACACAAGGGTCGGACGGCGCAGGCAGGGGACGTCACGCCGACGATGGCGCGGCTCGCCGCTCCGACGTGATGCAAGAGTGGGCCATTCTCGGGTGATCCGCCCGGTGGTCGCGCGAAACGACGCAATAAGTTCGGGCCGCGGCAGCAGCGAACCGGCCCCGAGTGCGCAGAGCCACTCGAGGCCTGCCGAGGAGACCGAGAGACGTCGCTCCGCGTGCGCGGTCCGATTTAATTATTCGGCGAGAGGCAAGGCCGATAGCCCCGGGCCGCCGCCGCGACAACTGGTCGGACTGGTGCCGCACCGGAAGAAAGTGCGCCGCAGACTGCGCGCCGCCGCGCCGCCCCGCGCAGACTCGGCGGCACCGCGCCGCGCCCGACGTCGCCTCCGCTCCGCCGCGACTACCACCGCACAGGGGCGGATTTCCCAGTAGGTCCGGTAGGCCGAGCGGGCCCGGGCCTAGGGCGGCAACATTTCGGGGGGCGGCAAAACTTGGTAAGACTTCTTTAGTAGTTGCGCCCTTAAACTTACCTGTCATTCGATTCAAACCCATTCTGTCAGTTAAAAGACAGCAGCGGTGGGCCTAGACGTTATATTCTAATATTTTTTTTTATTATTTGGTTCCAGAACAGAGTTCTACATTTATTGAAAATAAATAAAAACACTTATAATATTTAACATGTCTGAATGTACACTCCACTAGAGTAGAATGCTATAAGCGTCCATTTAAGCCGTGAATAAGAAAAACACATAAAGTAAATGTAATTTAAACAAGAAACTAAATTAATGGTAAACAAAAAAAACACAAAACATATTTCATTCCATATCGCATTCCGTACTCGTTACTACGTAAGTTATGTTTCGTGCTTAACAGGAAGTAGGTAGGGGGGCGGCAATCTTCCATAGGCCTAGGGCAGCGGAGCTATCAAATCCGCCCCTGGCCACGCACATCAATCACCCTGGAAGGATGCGAGCCGCAGGAATAGTAAAACCCGGATGAACCGAACTAGATTCAAGCGATCCCTCTTTTAACCGTCTCTCGCCCGGTTCCACCACCTCCAGCTACAAAAATCCCAAAGTTATCTTTCGGTTACATCATACAAATATGCAATGTAGCCAAAAACAACTATCGGATTTCAGGTAACTGGAGGTGGTGAAAACAGGGGTCTGACGGGGCAATCTCTCTCGCGAACCGTTGCCTCACCGCGCCTGCCAAGGTATTACCGTATACCGCCATAAGCCATAAGTACACCGTGGTACCCGATAGCACGATGTGCAAACCTCAATGCACCGCAAAGAATGCAGTCTCAAAATAAATTATCCTTCAAGTTTGGATTTTTTTTTGATTGGTCAGGAATTACGGATAGTACCAAATGGGATCTCGCCTTTGAATTAAATTTTAATGCAATGTCAACTCAAGCAAGAGTCATGCATATGACATTTTTTTTTATTGGTAAGGAATTACTGATAGTACCAAATGGGATCTCGCCTTTGAATTAAATTTTAATGCAATGTCAACTCAAGCAAGAGTCATGCATATGAAATTTTTTTTTATTGGTAAGGAATTACTGATAGTACCAAATGGGATCTCACCTTTGAATTAAATTTTAATGCAATGTCAACTCAAGCAAGAGTCATGCATATGACATTTTTTTTTATTGGTAAGGAATTACTGATAGTACCAAATGGTATCTCGCCTTTGAATTAAATTCTAATGCAATGTCAACTCAAGCAAGAGTCATGCATATATGACATTTTTTTTTATTGGTAAGGAATTACTGATAGTTCCAAATGGGATCTCGCCTTTGAATTAAATTTTAATGCAATGTCAACTCAAGCAAGAGTCATGCATATAATTTGTATTTGTATTTGTATTTTATTCATCATCCATAGACAGCTTGCTGCACTCGGAATCGTCACATTTCTATATTTAACATCGTTAATCATAATGATAATTTTACATTCGTCAGTTTGTGAAAACTATTTACATAGTAATAAGTAAATTAATAATATAATTTCTACAGCAATGTAGCATTAAATGTCAAAGTACAAAGATACACAGAGTAATAAAATAGAATATTTTTTTAAATTGTAAAGAACAAAAAAAAAAAGTTAAAGTTATTTCCGTTTTTAAAAGTAAATCAGTGGTCAGACTCTAGAACGAACATATTTTTGTCCTCCAACGCATCCTTAAGGTGGCCCAACCCGGCGGGCCCAAGTCATTCGCGGGCACGGTACAAAACCGTACTGTTGCGCTCTGGGACCTTCTCTGTTTCAAAGAATAAGACAGGCTCCGTGATGAGGAAGATGCAACATGTCCACAACAAAGACAATGTGCATAGTGTATGATTTGGTAAGATTTACGAAAATTTTAATTTCAAAACGACTTATAGCTAAAAGTAAACCACGACCGCTGTAGTAAAAAATCTAACAAAAACCAAATGGATCATAATTCTTAATTAAATAAGCTATGTCTGATGACTAATCTTTTTACGATGTTCTTACTTTATCATTGCGTAATCCACCTCCAAAGTTATTGTATAAAATGCGCCAAAAATTTTAAATTTCGGACCTTGTAACTTAGAAACCAAACACAATTTTACAATGCCAGTGGTCATCAGACATCTAGTTCGATCAAATAAAGCTATTTTGAGCAAAATTTTGGATCTCTGACAAGAAATATGGGCGTGATCTTCTTTCCCCTTTTGTATGGGGAGATGAGCGGGTTGGGCCACCTTAACAGAGTAATAACTCTTTTCAATTGCCATAAGTTTAATTCCCATTTAAAATATAACAAACAATACATTGAAAACGCTAAACGCTTCCTAGTGTCATATACGTCCAAGGAACACTTAATTTAGCTGGCAAATAAAGCACAAGCACATTGTTGACCTTCATAGTACATAGGTTGCTGCATCTGGTGACTGGAAAAGATCTGTGAGAACGTAATAACCTACTTAAAAAAAAAACATTTATTACTTACCAGATTTAGATACCTTAAGGCCCTGGTACTTTCCAAATCGCAAAGTTAGACGAGGCACCCAAAGTTAACTAAGTCTGACGATTAGAAGTGTCATTCTTACAATATATGATTCCTTGTCTAGGAATCAACCTATTTTCGTTAATGTATGTTTCCTTTTTCTAAACAAAATACATTGCAGAAATGGTGACAATTTTCGAACTTTTTTGACTAAATGTAGAAATCTAAAAGCAAATGGATTTATTTCTTAATTCATATATATAATGCTTTTGCTTATATCTAGAAATCACATTACTTTCAGATTTCTAATGTGAAAAATCGACTTCATTATTGTTATTATTATATCAATAAATGATGGAATCAAAGAATATTAACAATCCATTATCAGTCTGGAGTTCTATTGGACTTGCTGAGGCGTGTCACTACATATTATTACATTTGTTTAAAGGTGCATTTGTATGGCGCGAGTAGTTGGCTAGTCCTAGCGCCTTAACCTGTATTAACCAATCACACACTATTCCTGAAATAAAGTGTTAGAGCTTACTTATGTTAGGATCGACAGAGCACACGCCATACAGTCGGCTAAGAAATGGCCTAACTTTTACTTTTTTTTAATTGTGCAAAAATCCGGCGTAAAGGAAGCCCTCTCAGCCTTAGGCTGAGATAAATAGTCGTTACAAAAACTAAGACTAACGGAAAGTAGTACTTTGTGACGTCACTTTGGCACACTTTGTATGGACGAAATCTCAAAGTAATGCAAATTGACGTAACAAAGTACTACTTTTCGTTAGTCTTAGTTTCTGTTACGACTATTTATCTCAACCTTAGAGTCACATTTAAGACTGTCGTGAAGGCAGCGGGACTCTGAGATTTGAAAACTTTAAGAAATGCATTCTTTGTCCATTGGCCAAGGCACAATTTTATCACGGCGACTGCCATTAAACTAGCGAAATCGTCTTTCAGGCCCTAACGGCTCCCTACTTCTAAAAGTACTAAGATGTTTTTAAAAAAATCACTTGAAAAAGCTTAATACTATGTATTTTATTTTTACTATTTTATTTTTTGTAAACATTTTATTTTTCAGTGAAAACATTCTAAAATGAAAGGAAAATCTCCAATGTTTTTAGGGTTCCGTACCCAAAGGGTGAAAACGGAACCCTATTACTAAGCCTCCGCTGTCCGTCCGTCCGTCCGTCCGTCCGTCTGTCACAGGGCAGTATCTCATGAACCATAATAGGTAGGCAGCTGAAATTTTGACAGAGTGTGTATTTATTTTGCCGCTATAACAACAAATAGGTAAAATTAAAAAATAATAAAAAATAAAGGGGGGCCCCATACAAAATACTTATTTTTTCTGTCGTCAATTTTTTATGATGGTACGGAACCCTTCGTGTGCGAATCCGACTCGCATTTGGCCGGTTTTTAGTCAATATTTTCCAATCTAAACAATATTTAAAAAAAAACAAAGACGTAGATTTCGACAATACATTTTAGAATCCGAAAAACGAATTCAAAAACCTAGTAAAACATTAATAGCATGCAAACGGTTATCGCTCGTAGCATGGGGAATTGAGAGTGTAACGACTCTCTTAAGATCGGCGCGAGCCGTAGATGACGTGATTGTCCGGAGTCGCCACAGAGAGTAGCGAACGTAGCTCGAGGAGACGGAGGCGCGGCGCGGCGGCGGCGCGGCGGCGGCGCGGCGGCGAGCGACACAGCACCCCACCCAGCGATGCTTTAATTTGTAGGGTTCCGGACCTAAAGGGTGCCAACGGAACCCTATTACTAAGCCTGCGCTGTCCGTCCGCCCTTACGTCCGCCGGTCCGTCCGTCCGTCCGTCCGTCCGTCCGTCCGTCCGTCCGTCCGACTGTCCGTCAGTCACAGGACTTGTGTATCATGAACCGTAATAGGTAGGCAGCTGAAATTTTCACATATAGCTCCGCTATGACAACAAATAAGTAAAATTTTAAAATAATAAAAACAAAGGGGGGGCCCCATACAAAAAAGGAGTTTTTTTTGTTAAGTCTTGTACGATGGTCGGAACCCTTCGTGTGCGAGTCCGACTCGCACTTGGCCGGTTTTTTCACTGGTTACGTCTAATACGCGGAAGTTATCGAAACACGTTTGTGCTATAATCGTATCTAATTAGAATAGGTATCTTGATTATCTGACTAGAATAATTTCCAAATTAATATATGAATTTGTAATTTATCTTTGATACAAAGCCGATTAAAATATTTCCTTTGCGGTGTATACGGAAGAGACCAACAACAAGGCTGGGTGTTTTACGCAACATCGTAATAGTCTAGGTGCATGGGGGCCGAGATACAGGGTTTAAATTTTCTGGGTGGGGGGGGGGGGGGGGGGGGGCGACGAATGCCAAAAGTTTGAAAAACTCGAAAGCGCAAAAGCTGACGCGGGGTCACACTGACTGGACACAGCCATAGCTTATAATTTTACAAAATTTTAAAACATTTAACAATTTATGTCGCCATAGTACTTTTGCCGAGATTTACACATTTTAAAGTTCCATAGAAATTCGACAGGTCCTAAAAATAAAACAATAACATTTCATAAGCGTCCGTCGTCGTCAAGGTAAAAAGTGTCGGTGTCACTGTCAAGTATCGGGGACCCACTTTTTCGTCTATATGATATGTAAGACAAATTACTAGCATACAAACTCGATATTTTCTTAGCCTCTTGCAACACCGCGTGGCACCACGGCAGCTTAGCAACGTAAACAAAACAATATCTCTTGAGGGCGGGCGGAGCAGCCGCGCGCGGGGCGGAAGCGTGGGGTGTGGGCGGCAGCGGGGCGGAGACGGCGCCCGCCCTCGCAGCGCGTCATAGCTGCGCGCCGACCGGCCACATTAGGGATGTCGAGTTGTAGACAGATAAAAGCGAAACTTAAACAAGACTATTTATGTATATGGAAAAACCTGTTACATGGAACTAGGTATAGATATTTCCGAAGGAGCTATAGGTGCAATGGCAGGGCCTACCCTTTGATATAAGCACGCCTGCATTAATTTGAATGGAAAACCAAGACTCTTCGTATTGCCGCTTCGACCACATTTTATCCAATGGAATGCTACCCGGGAGGGCTTCATTCTACCTTGGATAGTACCCGGTGGAAAATAAATGCGCATCGGACGTTGGAAAGACACAACAAACGTAGTAAGGAATCGCCATAATAAAGGCGGGAGTTCACCCCATAGAAGCCCAAGAGATGATCGGCCTTCTCCGTCGGATCGAGCAGGTGACGCGTCCACCTTACTGGATCTTCTGCAGCCCACTAAACCTAGGTATCATCGGACCACTACTGGATGGGGTCCACTGTGCCACATACCCAGACCGAGAAACGCGCGTCTGGCACGCGTTTAGTTTGGCATATTGGCAAGGAATGCGAGAACATTTCTCCTCCTTCTCTTGCAGACAACTCTGTTTTAGGGATCCGTCGAGCTGTACTAATGCCGGAGTAACCCAGAGAGCTATGAAACTATTTATTCCAAATGCGAGCTTCGGTTCAACGTGGAACGCGCGCTCGCCTGTTCCAATAAGAACACGGTCCATCGTGCATGGTTCAGTGTGCGAAGAGGACGTGATCCAGACGTGTAAAGGTGTTCAAACGGCCCTCAATGTAGCCTCCAAATTCAATAAGAGAGTAATTGCAAAAGCGAAGTTTCAATAGATCGTGAGCTCTGCTCGGCTATTAGCCATACATGTCTAGTTTAAAAAAAACCGAAAGGTGTGTGGGACACCCGCTGGACAAACGCGCACGCGCCGCGACCGGCAGTGCAATTACGAAGCATAAAATTGGGTGTAGGTTGCTGTACTTACAGCAATGACAGCTTTTGCGATTACGAAATCGATGCATTCACAAATGGTGCGGCACTCAGCGCTACCCGCAGCAATTAGGTCAACTCCATACATTTCGCGTCGAATAGGTATTACGAAACGCCAAAGAACTGTCAAATGCGGGGAGGTCGCTGCGTGAATGAACCCGCAGCTGTCAAAATTGATTCTGAAGTTGACCTTTCGTGTCGACACAGATTGGTCCGTGCTGGATGTAGGTGGATAAAAAACGGCTTCGTAATCGCGCTTTAGAAATGACGGGGGCGCACCTACACGTACCACGGCACCATCCTCAAATTTTGCGTAATCGCACTGCCGGTAGGAACGATGTTCCTCTCGCTATACCCGTGTGAATAGAGTTATTTCACGCAAATTTTAAAACTGTCATATGCCACAGAATAACGCAATTCGTTCTGTCATCCCATATTAATGCACGGAGCGAAGTGCCGAAGCATGCGATGACAGTTCAGATTTCAGTGTTCTGTGACGGGACTGAAATAAATTCGTTCCGTGCTCGCCCTGGGATTTGAACGTGATTTGGTAATGAATAAAAAAAGTTTTGTTGATTCGATGGGTGCCAAACTGCACATGCCCACCCTGGGCAGGGCTTATCTGAATATTGCCTGAAAATTGCATCAAAATCGGTCAGGACGCCTTTACTTCATTTGGACATTCACCCGAGCGGAGCTTCTAAACTTCCAAACTGCACAGGATCACCCACTGGGGCTAATCTGAACGTTGCTTAAAACAATTGAGTCAAACACGAGATTGACGGGAGGACGGAAGCTCTGCATATTTGACAGTAAAAGTGTCGCGTCAGCATCGCTGTATCTGTCACAGGAAAAGTGTCGGACACATTGTCCCGTCTAGCGCTTATCCGCGAAACGTGCGATAAGGAACAAAGTTCCAAAAACTGTATTCAGCCATAGTAAGTTTCAGCCACGCCGATGCTTTTGCTAGGTCCCATGACCGCCGAATTAGTGGTTTCCTCACGATGTTTTCTTTCATGAGCTTTACTTTTTTCCTCGGCGGGGTAATTTTTCCGGGCCCACGAATCAGAGCCGCTAGTCAACTTGCAGACTTTTAGAGAATCGGCGTCTACGGAACTTCGAAGTTACGTTAAAATGTCAAACTCTATACAAGTGTTACTACTCTGTTTGCAGTTTCACTTCTTCAACCTGTCAAAATCAAACTCGGACTCATATTTGTATGAAAACGCGGATTCGGCGTAAATCGCAACGTATTTACGGCGACGTTATGCAAGCTTTCAAATCAAACTCAGGCTGAGATAAATAGTCGTAACAGAAACTAAGACTAACGGAAAGTAGAACTTTGTGACGTCAATTCGCATTACTTTGAGATTTCGTCCATACAAAATGTGCCGAAATGACGTCACAAGGTACTACTTTTCGTTAGTCTTCGTTTCTGTTACGACTATTTATCTCAGCCTCAGACTCACAAATGTTAGTTCTCTTAACGCCCACTGCGCGCGCTCTTCAATTCTCCGTATAATACGATAACGCCAGTCGATCGGTTTGAAGTAAATGCCTATTTAGGAAACAAGTCGGACTTGGCGCTCTAAAAGTAGCTAACTCCGTGCGCGCGAAGGCGTTTCCCCGGCCCGACGAGGCATCCGATGATGTGCGGTAAAATTAAAACTTATATTTCCGTGACCTACGATGTGAAGCCGTGTCTACAAAAAGTGCGCATGATTTTACGGCTCTATCACGGATTAATAATGTTCACGGCAGTACTGCAATCAAAATCGATTTGATGCCTTAACTTCCGTAAGAAGCAGAATTTGTAATCAATACATCCACGGCAATAAAGCCTATTTGAGAATCTTCTCTAGGCAATTTCGCGCGCTTCGATCTTTGGGCTATATTAGTACAGTCGCCTGCAGAGTACAATCGCCTTTCACAGAAACAAGATGTTTGAATCCCAGGGCAGGGCTCATTCGTTCTTAACCGAAAATTAACATTTTAGTCGGCGAGCAAGGAAGGGAGTAGCGATTAAACTAAAATAGTTTTTATGGGGGCGGCGTAGCCACTGTTTCATACAATAGCGGCAGCCGGCAAATAAGTTCTCTTGCTACCGACACGTAAGAACTTCGGAGGACGCTAGTTAGTGCAACGAACACTCGATGTTGCGAGTCCCGAATTCGTAAGCGAACTTACACTTACTTACACAGTTGGACGTTATCCACTAACTCGTGGTTTCGATGGCATTTTTTATGTTGAGCGCGGCATATGGCGCCTCACAAAAAGGCGCCCGACGCCGCCCATGAGCTTTCGGACTTTCGCAGGGGCTGCGAAAACCATGCCGTTCGGCCAGGTGCTTCTTCACACCATTTTTGAAGGACCCCAGGTTGTACATTGCGGGAAAAATTCCGGCAGGGAGTCGATTCCATGGTATACCGACCTTATAAATGAAATATCTAGAGGAACCCACCGAGGGTTCTTATTTTGGGAATGCCAACTTTGAATGGGTACAATCCCTGCCTGTTCCGCATTGTGCGATGGTAGAAAGGGGACGGATGGACAGAGTTATGCAGCTCCGAAGAGCATTCTGCATGGTAAAGACGATAAAATACAACGAGAGACCCTACATATCTTCTCTAAATTTAGGGATAACTTGGGTCGTCGACGAGACGCACGGCACGACGCTGTATCGAGTCCAGGGAGCCAAGCAGGTACTTAGCTGAGCCGTCCCACAACGGCGAACAGTAAGTACTGCACGGAAGACCTTATCTGCGCCTCGTAGAGGAGCAGTTTTTGGTCAGGCGTGAAGTACTGACGAACCCTGTTGAGGACTCCCAGCTTCTTTGAGGCGAGCTTGGCTTTGTCCTCGATATGACGTCTAAAATTAAGATCATGCTTAAAGGTCGACACCAAGAATCCCAAGTGGTCGTCAATACGCCCGTCATTTTATGCTCGCTGATTTTATTTGATAATGTGGGTCACTCTATCATTCAAAACTGAGGTCTCCTTTCCTACTTACTAGGACTAGTAGGTGGTTGGGTTAAGCCCGTCCGGGTTGGTACCATCGCATTGGATGGAAGGTGATCGAAGCGGCAATGAAAAATTGTCCGTGTGTTCCATCCAGTGCAAACTAGCCGGGCTCACAGAAAGCGTACGTCGAGTGGCATATAATCTTGGAGAATACGGTGCGCTGGGGTCACGACATGAAAATGCGAAGTCGATGTAAACGGCAACGTCAAGGTATTTACGGCGACAGTGAGTAAACTGTCAAATCAAACTCAGGCTCGCAAATGTTAGTTCACTTAACGCCCACTGCTCGCGCTCTTCAATTTCTCTTTACGTAAACGCCAATTTAGGTGACAACTGGGACTAGGGGCTCAGGATGCAAAGCGCCTATATGGTTCAGTACGAATTGCGCACAAAAATTGACGTCATTGTTCGCAAACCACGACCGCAGTGTTCAGTGACAATTTAACTTTGGAGGTCACCGTAATGCACCCGGATTAAGTTGTTGTAGCACGCCTCATAAAAGGCTCGTGAAAATGGTTCGCGCGTAGTAAATAAATAAATAGCACGAGTGGCGGCGGCGGCGGCGGCGGAGGAGCGGTCGGCGGTCGGCGGAGGTAGAAGCGGCGGCGGCGGCGCGGGAGCAGCCGGGCGCATTCCGCGGGGTCGATGGCTCGAGCGCGGGCAGGCGGGCAGGGCCGGGTGCGCGGGCGCATTCCTCGCGCACCGCTACCAGCGCCGCCGCCGCCACGCCGCCCCGCCTGCCAACCTCCCCCGCCCATCCCCGCGGACGGTTACCGTTTCTAGCATCGCATCCGGAGAGTGCCACATTCTCCCTTAACACCACCCTCTAGCAATGCAAAGTGGTCACAAAGTACTAATTTTCGTTAATTTTAGTTTCTGTTACGACTATTTATCTCAGCGTTAGAATCATGACACTATCTATAGATAAGAATAATAATACATGTATTTGATATAATAATCGATGTGTGTATGTATGTTCCCTATGAACTAAAAACGGCGTAACCGATTTTTATAAAATGTTTAGGCCAGGGGTCAGTCCTTCCCTCCTTATTAAAATGGCGGTAAGTACATATGTGCCTCATATGTAGCTACCGCCTTTTGAATAAGGAGGGCAGAGTCAGTCAGGGAATCTGATGTCGTCAATGTCGAAATGCCGTCCTTTGGATGCATAAACAGAAGTCAATCCCATCAACTCAGGCTCAACCCGCTCAACTCCCCATACAAACGGGGAAAGAAGATCACGCCCATATCTATTATCAGAGATCCCAACTTTTGCTCAAAAGAGCTTTATTTGATCGAACTAGATGTCTGATGACTGTTGGCATTGTAAAATTGTGTTTTGTTTCTGAGTTATAAGGTCCGAAAGTTCGAATTTTTCGCGCGTTTTATACAATAACTTTGGTGGTTTATTACGCAATGATAAAGTAAGAAAATCTTAAAAAGATTAGTCATCAGACATCAAGATTTATAATCTATTTGGTTTTTGTTAGATTTTTGACTACATCGGTCGTGGTTTACTATTAGCTATAAGTCGTTTTGAAATCAAAATTTTCGTAAATCTTACCAAATCATACACTATGCACATTGTCTTTTTAACCGACTTCAAAAAAAGGAGGAGGTTATCAATTCGTCTGTATGTTTTTTTTTTGTTTTTTTTTTTATGTTTGTTACCTCATAACTTTTGCCTGGGTGAACCGATTTTGATGATTATTTTTTTAAATGATAGCTAGTTCTTCCCAAGTGGTCCCATTTTGATTTGGTTAAGTTCTGACAATGATTTCCATGAGAAAATCATAAAAGTCTTAAATTTGTATTAAGATGTGCGCGACAAATGGACGAATAACTCAATATAACGCCAACCGATTTCGGTGATTCTTTTTTTATTGGAAAGGACGTGTACTAATTAGTAAGTGTACTTCAGATTCACTAAAAATAAACAAATAAAAAAAAATTAACAAAAAAAATAACCGACTTCAAAGAAAAAGCACTAAAAAGTAAAAAATAATTTCCATTTTTGTAGTTACGATTTCTGTTATTTTTTGAGTCGGTGTCAGCCAAGGTTAGGTTAGGTTAGGTTAGGTTAGGTAAGGTTAGGTTCTCTTGATTGGCGCAGCGCGTGCCCGGCTGACGCCGACTCAAAAAATAACAGAAATCGTAACTACAAAAATGGAAATTATTTTTTACTTTTTAGTGCTTTTTCTTTGAAGTCGGTTATTTTTTTTGTTAATTTTTTTTTATTTGTGGACATGTTGAATCTTCCTCATCACGGAGCCTGTCTTTTTCTTTGAAACAGAGAAGGTCCCAGAGCGCAACAGCACGGTTTTGTACCGAGCCCGCGAATAAGTTAGTCCCGCCGGGTTGGGCCACCTTAAGTTACCACATGTAATTGACAAAACATACGCTCTCTAGACACCCTTAGCAGTCATTTCAACATTCGATTCTCAAATTCCTGTTGCAGAGTAGCAAATGGCGGAGCTAGTGTTGTGACGCGTATTACGATCTTGCGTGATTTATCGATATTTGTTCGCGAAGTCAGTCGATCGACTTCGCGAACAAACATCGATAAACATTATTTCTTACTCAAAACATGATTTGAATTCATTTAAAATATTAAATATAATAAATGTAAATTTGTTTTCTAGTCACTGAATATTCGGTATACGGGAGCCATAAATGGCACCCGTGATGATATGTTTTATGTCCGTTGTCTTTAGTCATTCGTTGTGCTGTGTGTGGGTTTCGGCACGTAAAAATTGGATATCGCGAAAGTTTTTGACCAGGTCTGGCACAAGGCAATCCTTTTTAAGCTGCATCCCCGAATTTAAAAAAGTCTGTTCCTTATCGACACAACATCACGCCGTTTCCTTGAAGGGGTAGTCAGCGATGATAAATCGCCATGCGATACTATCACATTTCTCTCTCTCGCTGGTACAACAGGTATGACTCTCTTACATGCTTATCTATTCTTAATTCTAATAATTTTTACTTTACGAAGCACATACTCCTTATTGAGGTTAAAAAGTTACTTTAAATTAGATTAAATTATTAAAATTGTAGATTTTGGGCATAATGAAATTGATAAATCATTAAAAACTAGTATTAATAAGTACAGGTCGCGGCAGCTAATTAGAACCCAGAGGTCTCGTGGCACACCGGAAGTATCACCGGGGCTGCGAATTGAGCGGCGCAGAGCGGGCGTCACCGCGGCGCCGCGTCCGAGTTCTCATTGTCTACCGGTACCCGCCAGCATACACAAACGATAGTAGGGATTGAATGCTAACGTCATACAACCTACAAAACTCGCCGAAAACTGCTTATTTTCGCTGCTACTATGACTTTTCTAACCAGCGCCATCTCCCGTCACTGTCAGAACTAGTTACACCGTTATGTTCAGTATAGTTACCGCGTGATGAAAACGTTACATTTTAACTATACATTAAGTAATATCATTGTAATTAAAAAATATATGATTGACATTCATTGGTTCGTTTTAATGTATTCTGAAATGTGAATTGCAACGCCATGTGGGCTTTTATTAACACTTTTCAAAACGTGTATGGCGTTAGCAATCTTCCCGTACTGTGACTTATCTCTATAAGTGAATGTGACATGCGACACCAACCAGAAGCTCCTCCAGACCGAGAAGCCGGCGGCCTGCAGCGGCAGGCTGACGGCGAGACCCTCGGGGAAGTTCTGGATGCCGATACCGAACGCCAGGTTTCTGCCGACAATCAACACAATCTTCATATATTTATGTGTTTGTTATGTTTGCATTTTTCCATTGCGAAGAGCAGGTAGTCCACATGTCGATCGCCAATATCTGCATCGCCACCATCTGCCTCGCCAATATCTGCATCGCCAACATATGCATCGCCAATATCTCCATCGCTAGCGACGGAGCTGCGGCCGGACCGCAGATCCGTCGCCAACGAATGGAGACGCAGATGCGTCGCCATAGTGGGTATGGTTATATGTAAATTAGGTTGGGTTAAGTAAGGTTAGGTTATGTTTTTTAGGTTAGGTTAGGTTTAATTAGATTATATTAGGTAAGGTTGGGTTAGGTTAGGTTAGGTTAAATGTACCGAACCGGCATATGCCTTCGCACCCCCACGTGTAGTGCCGGCGATGGAGATATTGACGATGCATTTGTTGGCGATGCACATATTGGCGATGAAGCCTGGCGACGGAGATATGGGCGATGTCGATGTAGGACGCCCGAAGAACACAGTTAATAAGTCACCCGCACATTTCGCCCCCTAGTCAGATTCTTAAAAAATTCTTAAAATCTTGAAATGGGCGTGCAGAGTGCCTTTAATTGTTTTTTGAAACAAAGGACATGTGGCTATCTCTTCTGAATTAAGAGTCCATTAGGATCACATTTTATCCTTTTTGACCTTTAATAAAGACATTTCGATAAACTCTGAAAACAAACTTACACACAACAAATTCAAATGTTCTTTCAGTGAGAACAGCGTGATGATATCTCAAAGTGAACAAGAGTTATTAGAATTCGTAAAAAACATATTTTAGGCCGATTCTTCTAGTTGAATTTCGAAATATTTTGTTTGGGCTGTGCTTTGATAAATCAGTCAATTTGTCAATCGGTCATTCTCCTAGGACATGTTCTTTTACGTATATTATAATTTAAATTGTAAATTTCAACTGATTGCCATATTTGTTTCTTTTCCTACAACAATTTAACCTCCGAAGATTTTTCTAACAACACCACTAAAAAAAAATACTAGAAATTGTAAATTCAGTTAATTATATCTTAAGCCTAGCAAAACCGGTAGAAATTGTATAGAAGGACGTAGCCTCTCTTCGAATTATATTTTACGTACATATTTCTAAAATGTGTAAGTAATGTTGCATTTGTGAAAATAAAAAGTCATAAGAGTCGGACTGTCGGGCATGTAAAATACATAGTTGAGAGTGAATAAAGGAGGAATACGTTTTGAATTAAATTATTGTAAGTTAGGTTAGGTTAGGTTTTTTTTCATTTAAAACTGGCAGCACTGGCGAACGTCACTTTACTTCCTCTGATAAAAAGTCAGGGTAAAATTAAATTTAGGGTTAGATCCGCTCGGGTTGGTACAATTGAAACCGGAAATAAAAATTAGACGTGTTTTTCTCAGGCTCAATTTAGCTCTGTTCAAACACTTAGATTGTCATGAATAATTTATATTAAGGCGCTAGGACTAGCCAACTACTCGCGCCATACAAATGCACTTTTTAACAAATGTAATAATATGTAGTGAAACGCTTCAGCAAATCCAAATAGAACTCCAGACTGATAATGAATTGTTAATATTTTTTGATTCCATCATTTATTTAAATAACAATAAAAATAAAAAAGTTGATTTTTCTCATTAGAAATCTGAAAGTAATTCGATTTCTAGATATAAGCAAAAACAGCATATATGCATAAACAAAAAATTCCATTTGCTTTTAGATTTCTACATTTAGTCAAAAAAGTTCGGAAATGGACACCGTTTCCGCAATGTATTTTGTATAGAAAAAGGAAACATACATTAAAGAAAATAATTCGATTCCTAGACAAGGAATCATATATTGTAAGGATGACACTTATAATCGTCAGACTTAGTTAGTTAACTTGGGGTGCCTCGTCTAACTTTGCGATTTGGCTAGTACCAGGCCCTTAAACAAAAAAATATGTCAAATAGATTAAACGGGAGACACAATTTTACATAATAATGTTATGGTCAGCAGGCCATTGAAAATGTTACTTAAAATGGCACGTCGAACAGAGCGTTATAAGTACATACTACGAGTATCAGCGTGAAAGCCTAACTTGGTAGCGAGAAGAGAGAGGAAGAAGCGAGGAATGTTGCGTAGCGGCTCAAGGGTGCCATTCCAATACCGGCGACCCATCGTCGCTCTGCAGCACGCTGCACCAGTGCGACCGGCAGTGCGATTACGAAGCACGAAACGGGGGAGGTTGTATTTAACAGCGATTGCGATAACCAAATGGAAGCACCGGCAACCGCAGTGCGATTACGAAGTGCGAAATTAAGTGCGGTCAGTACCCAAAACTGACATATTTTGTAAAAGAAAGCCGTCCGTTTGCTGTCAATTTGGGGTAGGTGCGGCACCTACACCTCATGTCGCGCTTCGTAATCGCACTGCCGCTTACAGTGTTTGTTAAGTAATTATAAGATGAATGTAAGAACGTCGTTAACAAATGTCAGGCAGAAGTTTTCTATTCATCTCAGAATCCCTTATTAGCAGCAATCATTTTATGTGACTGGACATGAAAGGATAATACCACACCCATCCTGATGGAATTCGGTGCCATGCCAGGACCTTACCTTTATAAGCACGGCTACCTAGCAGGGGAAGGGACCTACAGTTTTTACATGGATTCCGAACCATGGAACAACTCGCAGTCGTAAGAGAATTTACTTATCTTAATATAAAAAAAGCAACAACTGCTTCTCGCGATGACTCAATAACTGAAATAAGGCAATTTTTTCCAAACCACCGACCCCGTCATATATTATTTTACGGGCGAGACGTGATGCGAGGGGCGGCTTGCAAACGAAACGTGAAGTTTTTCGACTTGACGACTTTCAAGAAGCAGATAGCGGACAAAATGGCGCCTGTGGCAGCATCGGGGGGTGACAGAAGAGGTATGCAATGTCACGTTTCTGTGGTATAAATAGTGCGGGTGTTCTGACGTCATGCGATTGGCTGCGCGATTGACAGCCGTGGTTGTTAGGTTGGTGACTGTGTGGTCACCCGGTGAATACGCACGGGCGATAAGTTTTTGCATGCAGCGTTCAAACAACATAATCCATACTAATTAAACGCGAAAGTGACTCGATCTGACCGTTGCGTTTTCACGCCTAAACCGCTAAACCAATTTTGATGAATTTCTGTATAGAGATAGTCTGGACCTTAGAGAAGGACATATGCTACCTTTTGTGGCGAAAATTAAACACGAATGGGGTGAAATAGGCGATGAAAGTTTGAATGGGGAACTCATATAATATCCAGGAAATAATGCGGCCCGACATCAGTCTAAAATGACATCGACCTGAGCGGGCCGGGTACCTCAGCTAGTGCTCCATGCATCTCCGGGGCGGAGCAGCGCACTCGACGCTGCCGCCTACCTATTTTCTGCCTTAGTAAAAGAGCTAAGCTCGCGGCAGTGTCGCTCGTGTCGCGCCAGCCGCGCGCCGGACGCGACCGCGGCCCGCGGTGACGTAGCGTAATAGGGCCGCCGCAGGGCGTGCGAGCGCGAGAGGCGGAGCGGCGCACGTGCCGCGCGAGGAATGTTGATATGTTTACGAATAGGACGTGCACTTGTGTTTGCACGTGCACGCACTACATTCCGGTGCGACGCGCGCCGCATTCCGCGCAACCTACTACCGACCGCCGCGCACCCACACACACACACGCACACTATCTACTTGTACTGCGTTCACGTTTACATCGAGCCTGGCCTCTACGCAGTGCCATAGGCCGGATTACGAGCACAATAAACTAGCTAGGAAATTAGGAAACGTCATTGTAATGATTGCATGGGTGCTGAGATGAATAACCAATGCCAATGTTGCGAAACGGGTGGTAGACCCCGTATCGGGGTGTGTTCTTCGATCTTTTGACAGAATCTATTTATTTATTTATTCGATGGAACACTTACAGGTAATTTTCAAGCAATATATAATATATACAATGTAATTGTTTAAAGCCAAAAATATAGTTTTCACAGAATCAAAATGTGGAAAATACAAGTACCTGCTATCTGAGCGCAAGAACCACAATTCTGTACTTTGATTAATGAATTTTGTAATTGATAATACTTGTACATACATTGCGATAGCGCCGGCCAGTCAATTCGATTACGAATTCGAGACGCGCAACATCGAATGTTCGTTGTCCCAGTTCTTAGGTGTTCTCACGTCTCGTTGGTACTCGAGAACATCGGGAGTGGGCGAATTCGCAATGTGGCTACGCTGCCGCTGTACGGATGAGTTTCGACCAGGCCTTTCTTACTCGATGGAGTACAGTACGCGCCAAACTTAAGCCCTTTGCGCGTAAGACGCTCTGGAGTCAATAGCATAGGTACACGCGCGAGCTTTAGAGGCCAGTTATATTAAGAAGGTAAGGATATGGGCCTTTTCATTCCGTCCTTCTTTGTGTTTTTTATGTAATTCTTGCACGGTTTTACAACACAATTGGGCATTTTTGGGTCGCATTGTTGGGGCACACTCGCATGACGACATCGACAGCGAGCGGCTGTGTGGCGACAAAGTGGTGTCCCCGCGACGACGCATACCTAGAACACCACTTTTGTTGCTCCATTTATTTTGTATGTAAGGGCCTGTCCTTCCGTGGCAATATATATGTCAATGTTAGAGGCAAACTGTAGGTCCCCTTCCTTACTTACCAGGTGGTGGTAGGTTTTATCCCGCCCGGGTTGGTGCCATCGCATTGGATGAACGATCGTCGAAGCGGCAATGAAAATTTTCCGTGTTTTCCATCCAGTTCAATGTAGCCGTGCAATATAAGGAAGGTCCTGGCATGGCACCTAGTTCCCATGTGGTGTGTTGGGCTAATACCATGACAGAAGGTGTGGTATTAGCCATCCATGTCCAGTCACATGAAAAAAAACAATTAACTTTGGCGCGAACTGTACGCTACTCTCTCGGCGGGGGCGGCGGGCGCGGGAGGTGGAGCGAGCGGCGGCGTGACTCTGGTCGGCTCCTTTGAGCGTGGTGAAAGCAAGCTCTTCGCAGCCGCCGCAACCGCAACCGCCGCCGCCGTCTCCGCCGCCGAAGCGAGAGGTCGCGTCCGGTGTCCGGCTCGCTGCTCCGACCACCGTCGACGCATGACGCCTGACACAGCTTCATCGCCGTTCGCGACTGTTGCCAGTGCAATACACACATAAATAGTCAAAGCTTACCTGCAACTTTTGAATTCACAGAAAATAAAGGGAAGTAAGGCCATCCGTACAGGAGGCTTCGGATATCTTTGATACTAATGTAAGGAAGGCCCTTCGTACACAAGGCTCCGGAAATCTTCGATACTAATGTAAGGAAGGCCCTTCGTAAACGAGGCTCCGGATATCTTTGATACTAATTTAAAGAAGGTCCTTCGTACACAAGGCTCCTGAAATCTTCAATACGAATGTAAGGAAGGCCCTTCGTACACAAGGCTCCGGAAATCTTCAATACGAATGTAAGGAAGGCCCTTCGTACACAAGGCTCCGGAAATCTTCAATACGAATGTAAGGAAGGCCCTTCGTACACAAGGCTCCGGAAATCTTCGATACTAATGTTGTATACTTTCGTCGCGAACAACTTGTAGCGCTCGGTCCGTACACACGTCGTCGAGTCGAAAGACGCATGCATGAATTGATGGACATTTTGGTACATGGATTTTTACAAAATGTTTGACAAAAGACAAAATGATGACTATCATTATTTCTTACCCACTTTACCGAGGGAGAAGAAATCTTCATAACAGAAAGTACGGATCCATTTATATGTAGCAAGAAATATAAACCTGGTCAATTAGTGGCTCTCTGAGCTGCAGACCTCGCGAGTCTGTCGTTTTGAACATTTGACATTTGACTAAAAACAATCTATATTATTATCGAAAATTTTCACAATAATCGGTTGGGAAATACGACCTGAAGAGGAGAACAGCCGAACATACGAAACCATTTTTCAGTTGTGGACAGAAATGGTTCGCAGACAGTTTCGCTCTTCGCTCGTTCAATTAACGGCGCCTGCTACTGCTACCCAAGCTTTCCTGTAATATCCTTTTTGGAATATTCTTTCAGTTTGTAATGATAGAATCAAGGTAGTTGCTATACCTCAGAAACTAATTTAACATTCAATATTTGCTCAGTCATCTTGAAAATCTCAGGGACTTTAGTAGCGTCGATCCCGTCCGGCAGGTAGCGCGTGACTGGCGTAGGCGGCGAATGAACGAATGGCGATCGCCTGTACTTCTTGATGTTATACCTGTGATGCATTTATTGTGAACCAAACTAAAAATATTACTTCATTCTTTGGAGCTATGGTAAAAAAAGTTGGCGGTAGAGTGGATGATTCCTTAGGGACCTTCACAATGGTTTCGTAAAACGCAATCACCGCCGCTTGTGGGCTCGTAACTCGTAAAGCTCTAATCCTATTTTTAATTTGTCAGGGTGGAGTGTACAATCTCTGGTTAGTAATATAGTTACGATTATTATAGATCTCTCTACTTTCTTCTTTAGGCGAAAAATATGGACCTAACCTAACCTAACCTAATCTTACCAGAGATTGTGCGCTCCACGCTTAATGTTTTAAAATAATTATTGGCGTATGTAGGGAATGCCAATATTCAGTACTGTATACTCAGAGGCGGACTTGGAGTCTTAGCCGCCCTAGGCCGTGAAGATCATTCTAAGCCTATCATTTAATGAGGCACATGATATGAATTTACTTTAATGCCAACTTTTATCCAAATCGGTTCAGAAGTTAAGTCGCGGAGAAGAAACTGGATTTTTGTCCAGGTAAGGAGACGTAATACTGTGTGCTTAAGTGTACTTTAATTTAGTGTCGTTTCATGTTCGCGCATCAGTATATTTTTGATACAATCAGCCGCCCCTAATATCTGGCCGCCCTAGGCCCGGGCCTAGTCGACCCAAAGTTAAACCCGTCACGTCACTGTGCAATAGTGAACATTAGAAGACAGACCGCACCGCGCCGCCGCCACAGCCGCTCTCCGCTGACGTCAGCCACTTTACTTTCCGCATTACACCCGGAAGTGAATACCTAAACATGCAGATAACGCAACCGATTCTCTGCGTGAGTCCAACAGCGGAAAGCAGTCTCTAGCGCTCTCGAAGCAAGGTCCGCATTCCACCTCGCGCCCGCCACGTTTGACGAGCCGCCCGAATATACTTCCTCACGAAAAATACACTCACGACGCTACTCCGAAGGCGTATATTTGGGCGAAGGTTGGCGTGTCGTGTCGAAAGTGTAACTTTCACGCGACGGAGCGGCGATGGCCGGCGCGGGCTGGGGGGCGCGCGGGGAGGGGGCCGGCGGTCACGTGGGGCCTCCGCTGCGGTCCATTGACAACATTCTAGCCTACATACCGAAGCGGCCCATCCATTCATGCCAATTATAATCGTTTTGTGGCTCCGGTGCACGCGCGCCTCCGACGCGGACGCCGCCGTCTCTGCCTCCGCGCCGCGCCGCCGCCGCCCGCTCTTCCGCCGCCGCACCGCGCCGGAACAAGTGTTAGTGCGAGCCATACTACCGCCGCACTGCTCATTGTAGGGTGGATAGCGAACTCTATTTGAAATAATACAAGTAGTGTTAGTCCTGATACCGCCGCAATGCACATTGAACTCTTCTTGAAATTATACAAGTGTTCTTACGAGCCCCACTACCGCTGCACCTAGGGGGGCACAGAGAACTATTTTCAAAATATTCCAAGTGTTTCTATTAGCCCAACTACCGCTGCACTGTACATTAAAGGGTGCAAGAAACTTTTTTTGAAATGATTTAAGTGTTCGCTTGAGCCCAGCTACGGTTGCGCTGGACATTGTGGGGTGGATAGCGAACTATTTTTGAAATCCTATGAGCCCAACTACCGCTGCACTGTACATTTAAGGGTGCATAGAGAACTCTTTTTGCAATGATTTAAGTGTTCGCTTCAGCCCCACTACGGTCGCGCTGGACATTGTGGGGTAGATAGCGAAACATTTTTAAAATAATACAAGTGTTCGTTCGAGCCCTACTACCGCCGCACTACTCATTGTAGGGTGGAGAGTAAATTCTGTTTGGAATAATACAAGTGATCGTTCGAGTCCTGATACCGCCCCAATGCACATCGAACTCTTCTTGAAATAATACAAGTGTTATTACGAGCCCTACTACCGCTGCATTGTGCATTTAAGGGTACATAGATAACTCTTTCGGAAATGATTCAAGAGTTCCCTTAAGCCCCACTACGGTCGCACTGGACATTGTGGGGTGGATAGCGAACTATTTTTGAAATAATACAAGTGTCCTTACGAGCCCCACTACCGCTGCACCGTCCATCTATGGGGAGGGGGAGGGCACAGAGAACTATTTTTGAAATAATACAAGTGTTCCTACGAGCCCAACTACCGCTTCACTGTACATTTAAGTGTGCATGGAAAACTCTTTTTAAATGATTTAAGTGTTAGCTTGAGCCCCCCACGGACGCGCTGGACATTGTGGGGTGAACTATTTTTGCAATAATACAAGTGTTCGTTCGAGCCCTACTACCGCAGCACTACTCATTGTAGGGTGGATAGCAAACTCTATTTAAAATAACACAAGTGTTCGTTCTAGTCCTGATAGCGGCCGCACTACACATTGAAGGGTGGAAGTGAACTCTTCTTGAAATAATACAGGTGTTCTTACGAGCCCTACTACTGCTGCACCGTACATTTAGGGTACACAGATAACTCTTTCTGAAATAATACAAATGTTCCTATGAGCCCAACTACCGCTGCACTGTACATTTAAGGGTGTATGGAGAACTCTTTTTGAAATAATTCAAGTTCGCTTGAGCCCCACTGCGATCGCGCTGGACATTGTAGTGTATTATAGCAAACACTTTTTTTTAACGACTTCAAACTTAAAGTGAGAATCCCAAATCACAAAAGTCTAACTCCTTAATACATCTCACCAGAAAATCCTTTCTCTACCTAAACCCGGAAGTCTGACCGTAAGCAATATTTGTTACGAAGTCAGACTCTAGCTAGCTAGATCATCAAATTACCGATACTAGAACAAAGACGAAGACGAGGCGACCTAATCGAAGTGTACAAAATTCTTATAGCAGCCAATTAAAACTGCCCAGACATGCAAGGGTCACAAGTTAAAGCTGGACATAACAGATAGTAATATCAATGTACGCAAGCACTTCATGAGTAACATAGTTGTGGAGGATATAATACTAGAAAATACATGATGTTAATCAATTAAAAAACTGTTTGGACACCCACCTAAAAAAATCGCTTAAACAGTCTTAAAACGTGTTATTAGAAAAACCGACATCGTTGGCATTACAAATAAGTGACTAAGCGCACTTGTAACTGGATCAGATGAAACTAAACATAAGCACCGATAACTAACCTTGAACACAATTTGGACACATCAGCCTAGGCTGCTTGTCTATCAAATAAATAAATAAATTATTGACTACTTACTGGATCGACTTGAAATATTTCAAGAAAGCCTCGATTCTTTGTGACTAAGATGCGTGATGCGCTGTGAAATATTGCTCAATTGATCAACGCAATAATTCAGTGTTGAAAAAGAATAAATACCGACATCTTGGACGTAGAGTAAAGATCCTAAGGATGTCTATAATATGTACGTCAATGAGAATACAGGTAAATATTCCGCTTTCAAACTTTACTGCTATTTGCTGGATCATCAACTGCTATTTGCATGCGTAAATTATCACTAAAAATGGCTGCCAGGACAGTATATTTCCTAATGGACTCGTTCACCCACCGATGACGGTAACGGAACGGCTGAGGGGACGTGTTTTTTCAGTTTCACACCCGGTGGCCGATCGCGAAACGATGCTTTAAAAGCTGCCATTCAAAACTGAAGATGTTAGTGGACACAGACGGTACAATCCCGACAAGGCCGACTTCGGGTGATCTGGTCGTCGCACGAAATCGGAGATTAATGAATTCACATCGATCGGCAAAGAAACCAAAAACACGATTGCAAATTAAAACATTTTTATTAGTCGTTCAACGACGCCCCCTCCGCTGCCGTCGAATTGTGTCGAGGTGCTCTCGAGGTCCAGCCTCTTTGGGCAACGTCGAGGCGTCGCCGTCGGTCGCGTTGCTTCCGAGGGGTTAGTCACTCGAGCAAAAAGTGTACACCAGATTCCCAGTAGTCAAGATTTCCTTGGGATTTCTAGATTCCTAAAGATTTCCAAAGACTACCAAAGATTCTTAGAGATTCCTAAAGATTTCCAAAGATTCCTGGAGATTCCTAAAGATTTCCAAAGACTACCAAAGATTCTTAGAGATTCCTAAAGATTTCCAAAGATTCCTGGAGATTCCTAAAGATTTCCAAAGACTACCAAAGATTCTTGGAGATTTCAAATATACTGGGATTTCGTAAGATTTCTGAGGACTACCAAAGATTCCTAGAGACTACCAAAGATTACCTGGATTTTTAAGGACTATCAACACATTTTTGGTACATTCCAATGATTTCGGGATTTCTAAAGATTCTTAGTGACCACCAACGATTCATAGAGACTTATAATTGCGCGTTGCGCGCAGCACGTGTCCGTGACGTCATCGCAGACAGGCGGGCGGCGCGGCCGGCGGCGCGGCGGGGGTCGGCACGGGCGCGGCGTCCGCGCGAGGCGGCAACAGCGCGGGCACGGGCGGCGGGGGCGAGCGGCGCCCGCAGGAGACGGCAACGGCGCGGCGGGCGGGGAGCCCCCGCGCCGTGGCCGTGCGATATTCGTTTTGGACATATTTACCCAGGCGGAATCCGGTTAAATTAGATCCCATATTATCTCAGCGATCTTTAGATCAGCGCTGATTTTTTCTTTCCCTGAGGCATTATACGATACCATTTTTGAATCCACAGTACATATTTCACATACTAAATTTCAAGATGAGGTACTCCGCTCTTTCGAAATCTCTTAGAATCTCAGCCATCATTAGGTCAGGGTTGATTTTTTTTTTGCCTGGGTCATTATAAAAGGCTATATTTGAAACCTTAGCAAATATTTCACGTAGAAAACTTCGCGATTAGGTAGGTACTCTTCTTTTTCGAAATCCCTTGCAGTCGTATTCACTGTGAACCTGTAAAAACTTGGTACGAGATTAGCACCGGACTAACCATACAAAAACCGGTTTACTTCGACCTTAATACGCGTAGTAAAGTTAGTCCGCCCCGAGCTCGGTTCACAACATACCTACAATCATCTAATTATTTAATCAAAATACATACAATAAACACAGTAAACAAACCGGCCAAGTGCGAGTCGGACTCGCACACAAAGGGTTCCGTACCATCGTAAATGATTTAACACCAAAAAATCATATTATTTGTATTTTTTTATTATCTTTAAATTTTACTTATTTGTTGTTATAGCGGCAAATTAAATACTCACTCTGTGAAAATTTCAGCTACGTACTTGAGTGACACCTTTGTGACAGACGGACGGACGGACGGACAGCTGAGGCTTAGTAATAGGGTTCCGTTTTCACCCTTTCGGTACGGAACCCTAAAAAGTAGTATACGCATGATAACCTTCTATTCGCTTAGTACGCGTATTAAGGTCGGACTAAACCGGTTTTTGTTTGGTTAATCCGGTGCTTATCCCGTACTAAATTTTGACAGGTTTACTCTGAATACGGCTGAATATGTTTTGGAATTGTGTCGTCGGGCACACGCGGGGTGCGCGCTGCGCACACTCGTGCGCACACGTGTGCGTGATTTCTTCGCAAACTGGCGGCCGCGCCCACGGCCGCGCTATCATTGTTAGATTAGATCCCGTATTATCTCAGCGATCATTAGGTCAGCCCTGTTTTTTTTTTGCCTGATGCATTATGCAATACCATTTTTGAAGCCATAATACATATTTGACATACTCAACTTCACGATGAGGTACTCCGATCTTTCGAAATCCCTTAGTATCTCAACCATCATTAGGTCAAAGTTGATTATTTCTTTGCCTGGGCCGTTATAAAAGTCTATATTTAAAAACCTAGTAAATATTTCACGTACTCGAGATAAGGTACTCTTATTTTAAAAACCTTTACAGTCTTATTCAGAACTAACCTGTCAAAACTTACGTACTGTACTAGAATTGCACCGGCCTGTTGTATGGTTTAGTCCGACCCCGACAAGATTATCTGAGATTACAAAGACTTTGATCGGATTGCCAATGATTCGCTTAGGATTCCTACACTCCCTGGGAGTACTCGAGACTACCCAAGATTTTCCTATTCCTCGGACTCCCGCCCAGGATTACTCGAGATTTCCATTAATTTGAAAGGATTCCCAATGATTTCCTTGGTATTCTCAGATTCCTTAGGATTACTCGGGATTACATAAGATTTCCAGATTCCTCGGACTCCCATCGGATTCCTCGGACTCCGCCTAAGATTACCCGAGATTTCCATGAATTTGATAGGATTCCCAATGATTTCCTTGGGATTTCCAGATTCTTTAGGATTACTCGGGATTACATAAGATTTCCGAGATTCTCCGGACTCCCACCAGATTCCTCGGACTCCCACCTAAGATTCTTGAGATTCCCAAACGATTGTACACCAGATTCCTTGAGTGAGTGACCCCTCGGTTGCTTCGCGCCACCGGCGGTGGTCGGCGGCGGCGGGGAAGTGACCCGACTGGTTCGCACACGAGTCGGCCCAAAGCCACTCACACATCAACATCGAAGAGCATCGCATTCCGATTGCGTTATCGCCTTTCATGCAAGACCTCTAATGGTACAAAACTTGTAAAGGATGTCAAATGCGAGGTATATCCGCGTCCCAGCCAGACCTTTCACCGGTTGCGGTTGCTCAATGCGCGGCGACGACGGCGGCGGCGGGGGAGGAAGTGGCGGCCGACCGAGCTGCCATACCATTGCCGAAACTGTACGTCTCTCTTCGCGCCGCCTGCGCCTGGCTGTGCGCCGTGTACGTAGCTGAAAAAACCTCGGCGGCGGCGGTGAGATCGTTGGCCGCGCGGCTGCCTAGACCAGACATCGGCAGGCATAGGTACACGTACTATGCATCGGTGTCGGCGAGGACGGTCACCGTTTGGACGGCGGCGGGGGCGAGGGGCCGGCGGGGCGGGGGGGTCGGCCACCGACAGCCGCGGCCAGACAGCGGGGCTCCGCTGGGAGGCAAACAGCAGCCTGCCGCCCGCCCCGCAGCCTCCGCGCCCTCCGCCGCAGCCGCCGCCGCCGCCGCTGACGCTAGGTATCTCGACGGTTTTTGCAAGTGTCTCACTCAATAGCACCGCCGACACGCTCCGCTCCCCCGCAGCTCGCTATCAATTAATGACTTGATCTCCGCCGGACGACGAAGACGCCGCGACGCTGCCGGGCGGCGGCGGCGGCGGGGAAGGTGCATTCTCGGATGTCTAGTGATCGGATTGTGACCAATCAAAGAATATTCGATACTCCGTTTGTCGGGCAATAGCGAAATCAAAATCTCAGATGGATATGGACAGAATCTAGGATATTGAGAAAAGATTTTTCTACGGACTCTACATGACAAATTACTAAAAACGTCTAAAGCATGAGATTTTATTCAAACTAGGCCTTATTTTCCTGGAAATAGAATACGGTTGGTGATCGTGAACAATATTTGAAAAAGTAGTAATAAAATACTGAACATTGTTTAGCACCAATCGAACCAGGGGGTCCATTCAGAGTAAGAGTGAGTTCGAATTCGCCACTAAATATCAACTCACTTTTTTAAATAGTTAATGTTTCCACACTTCTAGAACATCATTACAGTTAGGTAAAAATCTGGTTTGTCCCGTAAATCCGTTGGAAGTATAAATAACGGTTCTGTTATTTAAATAATAATATATTTCCCAGCTATTTTTAGGTTAACTCACTCCCGAACTCGAACTCACTCTTGCTCTGAATGGACCTCCTGAACACGATCGCCTAGCCTGTTGGAAAATTCATTCATATTGTTTACATCCGATTGTCGACGCATTATCTCACGATAATGTGGGTGCTAGGCTCCGGGAGTAAGAGAGAAATGCAGCTAGAGCGAATGAAGCGCAGTTAGTTGGTGATCGCTCACAATGGCCTCAGTTAATCTTTGCTGATTGCACACACATATTATATGTCTGCAGTGCAGTTTATACTGTAGGATAAATGTTAGCTTCTGCATCATCTATTTTCACTACAAATGTACCCGTTTCAGGAAGCAGGAGTAAGTTATCCAAAGCTTGCCACGGCGGCTTTGAGGACATCTTAGGTTTCTCGGTAGAAAGAGAAATACCAGGTTGTCACACATGTTCAGGAGGTATTGGCATTGTGGAAACTTCGAATTGTTGGGATAACTTTTCTTACTATTACACTTCGTTTCTTAAATGTTTGGCCAAGGAAGAATTAAAAATTAAGTTACATCGAGTATCGATTAATAATTTGTTTTTCAAATCTCCTTCAAGAAAAAATGTGTTTTCCTTAGGTTCATTAATGGTTTTGCCTTATTTACCTGATATGTGGTATCAGTCGACAAAGTTTGACAGCGTCTACGTATTGATAGCAAACATGTCAATCTCAATTATGTCTATAGGTTCATATGGAATATAACTTTTGAAATAATTGTTAATTCACGAATGTCCAAACTATAATTACCATTCAAAGCGTTTACGATTTTCGAGCTACATCTATCTTCACAAGTGGTGCTATACATAAAAAACACACTAATCGTCTTAAAATGAACGCATTAAGTAAACCGGAAAACATTAAGTATGAGGAAGTATCGTACTTGGCTAAGTAATCGGCAAGCCGGATAAAAAATACGATCGCGACGCATCGCACATTGTTTCGCAAGACCAAGATTTAGTTTCAAGCAGAACTCTTGCAGACAGGAGCGCCGTTTTTATGTATATCGCGACATTGGCGTGCGTCAGTCCCACAAAGAGGTGTGTCACGACGCCCAAGGACTTTTGAACTTTCACAGAGGCTGCGAAAACCACGCCGGCCGGCCACATGTGCTTCTCCACATACAATTTGAAGAACTAAATTGTTTTTCCCCAAAATCATTGGATTGACCCCAACTTGTACAGTCGTTTCGTCTGAAATCTATACACCGGAAATAGAGACAAATTTGAGATCTCTTTCTGTCATGCTAAAGTCAACCATAGAGTAAAAGGGACTTAGGAATTCCTTCTCTTTCCAGTGTATACAATTGAGAGGAAACGACTGTACTTTGAGGGAAATACCTCTGAAGGGAGTGCATTCCACAATTTACCAAATCTATAAATGAAGAATTTACACGATCGGTTAGTTCTAATCCGACAGTGAATTTAACCTGCATTACCTGCGTTGAGCGATAGTGGAAATGAGACCAAGGGATGGCGTTATGCAGCTCCTAAGAGCATTCTTCGTGGCACCGACGATAAAACAGAGAGACCCACATGCCTTCGGAGATGCGAGATTTTCAAAATTTAAGAACACTTCGCAGCCAAGCTCATAATTGCCTTAACCGTCCCCCCGACGCGAAGAATAATCCACGAAATACCTTATCTGTGCGTTGTAGGGCAGAAGTTGTTGGCCTGGCGTGAAATACTGACGTAGCCCTGTTGAATTCTTCTAGCTTTTTTGAGGCCAGCTTGGATTAATCCTCGATATGGCGTAAGCAGGTCGACACCGAGAATACCAATACGTTTCCTCAATACGTACATACTATAGTACTCTGGAAGGTCGGAGCTAGAGTAACGGCTCGGACTAAATTCGCACACCTGTTTCTTAATCGCGTTAAACTCGACGAGGTTCTGGAGACCCCATCCGGAAACGTTTTCCAGGGTCTCTTCGAGTATAACAACGAGGCGTCCCGCCTAGTCCTCTTTCGATTCACCCCGCCTTGCGGTCGGGTGACAGGTGTACCTAGCTAGCGCCGTGCTGCCATCTGCGTATCAATAAATGTCGAACAGATTGAGAAGAATTTAATCTGCAGCAGAAAAAGGTATATCATAGGGGCTCCGTACGTCAAAATTCACTGACATGGCTTTGGGGCAATAACCGTCCACCAAGACTTATTTTGCGGCCATGCAGAAAGTCGGCGAATCAGTCACCCGGCCGGCAGCCGTAGGAAGCCAGCATACTTTGTGCTAGACCTGTTCAAACGGTTTCGCGATATCCAGGCCGTATATTTTCACCGTGATGTTTCGCCAACAAACAATATTATGGAGAAGTTACATAAAGAATATTTAGCAGTCGTTGCGAACCACTCTTTTCGAGGCGTGCCAACAGTTTACAAAGAAATTAAACGAAACAAAAAAAGCCTGGTGTGAAAAAAAAACGCACAACATTCACAGGTACATTAACTTATTGGACTAGAACTTGTGAAATATTAATTCTTGAATTCTATTCATTATTTAAAGACATCTTCCAACATTAAACAGTAAAGCGATGGTGTTAATCGAAATAATTGTTATTTTTTTTCGCATCGAATGATCAAATCGGCAATTCGCTTATTAAATATTTGTTTAGAAATATATAATGATATAAATGTGTTTAAAATATGTATCTGCACAAATATAACATCCATGGACGGGCGATTTAGTGTATCCCTCAAATGCCTGCTCTATTCAATGGTGCAAACCTGTGGAAACGAAGAGCTTAACGATTTGTAACTCGTAATTGGGCCTCTGATCAGTTCGCTCGTCGCTCAGGAGCCTTTTACTCATTGCTCTACTGATACATAAATCAGTCGCATTGCGTGGAATACGATATTGAAATTTAGCCATAGCCGACCACAATTAGGAGGCTAGCTGAGCTTTGTCAGTTGCTGTGTGCTTAGCCGTTTCTAAAAAAGTACCGTTCCACGTAAATGAGGTTTGAGCACTCGCGAGAGGACGCGCGACGTCGCGGTCGACGCGACAATAATAATTAATACTAATATCAAACACAAACTACGAACACTCCCGAGACACCGCACACACACTCAACTAGTTGTGAGCCATTACTTTACACAAACACTCTAGACTGGGAGCAGGCCGGAACTCAACTACGTCATTAAAATTAGTGCTCCTTAATAAAGAGTATTACAATTTGAACGAGGCTCTCTATGATAAAACCCTCTTTAGTGATTTAATATTCTAGGACAAGTACATAATTGTACAATTTATAATAATTTTATTTTGACATTGACGCTACAATGGTAGTATTTTGTATATATTATATTATATTGACTTGATACACTTTATCTGTATCAAAATTGACGAGGGCTCTGTACACCCGACATAGCTGTTAAGTTGAGGAAGGCGTTTACACCTGAAATAAATACTCAATTTGTATAATTATTAGGTAATTAAGTTAAGTAATTTATTTATTAATTAAGACTTTTCACATTGTGGGTTGTTGTTTCCTTGTAGTTCTTAGTTCTTTGCTTTAGACCGTTCTACCAATGTAAGTTTGGCAGTAGCATTTAGGTATGAAATCATGATTGTGTTATATCATTTATGTGGACGAAAAAAAAAACCGGCCAAGTGCGAGTCGGACTCGCACACGAAGGGTTCCGTACGATCGTAAAAGATTTAACATAAAAAATCACGTTTTTTGTATAGGTGCCCCCTTTCATTTTAAGTATTTTTCAATTTTATTTATTTGTTGTTATAGCGGCAAAATAAATACACACTCTGTGAACATTTCAGCTTTCTATCTATTACGGTTACTGAGATACAGCCCTGTGACAGACGGAGAGACGGACAGACGGACGGACGGACGGACGGACGGACGGACAGCGGAGGCTTAGTAATAGGGTTCCGGTTTCACACTTTGGGTACGGAACCCTAAAAAGACAAAAAAAAAAACATAATTTATAGACCAGTGAAGTTTCTTTGCGGGTTCTTCTTCACTGGTTGATCGAATCCGCGGATCAATCAAATTGTGACATGACTTAGTGCAGTTTTACTACCAGAAGTTGAATAAATAAATGAAATTAAATGAACGAGCGGCTCGTAGCCTAGTGGCGCGGGGACTGGCCTAGCGTACCAGAGACCTGGGTTCAATACCGACATGCACCACTGTCTTTCTCTTTCCGAGTTCGATAAGTGCATTTCGTTACGAATGCGAGCTGCTCCATGGTTCGGAATCCATGTAAAACTGTAGGTCCCCTTCCCCTACTAGGTGGTAGGGTTTATGCCCGCCCGGGTTGGTACCATCGCATTGGATGAAAAGATGGTCGAAGCGGCAATGAAAAATTGTCCGTGTTTTCCATCCAGTTCAATGTAGCCGTGCTCATAAAGGGAAGGTCCTGGCATGGCACCAAATTCCTTCGGGAATGTGGTGTATTGGGCTAATATCATAACGGTAGTTGTGTGGTATTAGCCATCCATGTCAGGTCGCAAAAAAAAAAAAAAAGAAATGAAATGATGAATGTGCAATGTCTCAACTACTCCAAGAAGTAAAATATCAAATACAAAAATCGGGGTGGGTCGAAATCGGGTTACTAGGTACCGCTACTTTTTTGTGAATTCAACATTTACATCTCTCATTTTCCAGGAATCCCGGGTAGCTACAGTACGAAGCGTTTCTATTTTATAGTCGACGGTGATTCGAGCTGGTTTGATTTTCTCGGGCTTCTTTCTTCTTGAAATGGTTAATTAATTATATTTTTGGAAATGTTTTTAAATCTTCTACATTCGTGACGTATTAAGACGATAACGAAACGATTTTTACGAGACAAAACGTAAGAAGTTAATCGAAACCACGTCTAAATAAAAAACAATCGTTATTAATCTCCTCAACATAAATAATTGTTATGGAAAATTTTTTGTGACGTAACTTCGTGTAGATTGACTACCAAATTAAAATGTGAATTTAATTAAAACAAACCATCAAATTGTTACGCTTACATGGAATTAGATAATATATAAATAGGCTATCGATCACCACTTCTTTCATAACAGCAGTAAACTTGATTTGGTAATACCTCTCTGGATAAAGACGAAGTAGAGTGACCACCCTTACTAAGTAATTTTCAATTTAATTAAATAAACAAAATACTTTTATACCTGATTTATGTTGGTAACCTTTTATTAATCTACGTTTTATTTACTGCTGCAAAATTTTAAATCGCATGTTAAGTTCATTAGTTGTAGAGTGTGTGCCATACTATGTATCTGGTGTTTCTTGTTTTTTTTATATTTTTATACATATAACACTGTATGTGAACCTTATAAATAAATAAATAAAACATTGTAAATTCAGTTTTAAACTAACGTAGAGCAAAATGAATGCAAACCTCAAGCAAAGATTATTATGTTGTAATATTAACAAAACAATCTATATTACTGGACTAATAATAATAGTAATAATTAAGCATTAAATAAATCCTCAATTCATATATAATATATACATGTTTGAAAATTAAAACTAGCAAAAACTAAATGAAAAATTCAGTTCCCCTCTTCGGGTAAAGGCCACCTTCGTTGATTTTCATTCTCCATTCTCTTTCGCAATCAGTTTCCCCCCTTTTTTTTTAATTCGTCGACCCATCTTCCATCCATCAAAGGACGAACTTGTTGTTGTTGGGATACTGTAGAGATCAGAAGCAATTTTTAGGTTCTACTTTTTTTAGGTTTAACGTATCTCTTAACTACTCTGTGGTCGCTGGGGAAAACATTTTGGGCATAGACAATTTATGTCTAATTTTTTATTAAGAATTCATACTTTATCTGATAAACCAACATAGCTTTGTATGTTATTTTTTTGCAATTTCTTTATTAGGAATCCGACGCCATGATGTCCTGGAGTTTCCCCAGTGTAGCAGAATATGTTTTTCTTTGAATAATATAATTATTACCGGTGAGAGCGGAGTTCTTTCGTTGCATGTGAAAATATATATTTTTTGGGTGATTTGGAGGGTTTAGGTAGTTATCTCCCGCGGTGACCGACCGTGTTGGGAGACAGGGGGGAGGGGGTCGTAGCTGGCTGCTATTCTATATTATTGGTTGTCTCAGAGTCTCCTATGACCTTGGCTGGTTAAGAATGTTGCGTGAGAAAAGTCTTAATACAAATTTTGAATTTCTTTAATGGTTGCTTTTTGTTTTCTTTCGCGTTATATCTTTAACTGTAGCAGTTCTTCAGGGTGTAACAATTTCTGGGGACTCTGATAGGTTCTTTTTTTTTTAAAACACTTGTTGATTTTCGATGTTTTTGCTTTTTCACGGTTAGCCTTGCAGTGTACATATTTTATCTTATTGCTTTGTTTCCTTTTTTCTTCTTTTTTTTTGAAGAAGCTCCTTGTAGCTCTTTCCACGTACTGAGTACTTCTGGTGGGAAGTCTTCTTTAACATAGTACGTTCTCCCTGCCAGGAAGTTTATAATTTTAAGAAAGTGTTACTGGTTCATAGTAAAGTTCGTAATAAATATAAAAAAACCTATTTCACTAAAATTAGCTAAATCACTAAAAATAGGGAGATTAACCGTTCACAATGTTATGGATCTTATGTATTAAACCTCTGGCGATTGGAAAATGTGGACAATACTACACTGGTTATCAAGGATGAATCAGTCTAAAAGTAACGTGAAGTAAATGATTTGGCGCTCACTCCAGGTCTGCGCGGAGACGGTGCGGCAGCGCGTACCAATCACAACACGAAGCTGAGATGTCTAGTATCTTGCAGCTATTCAAATACTTAGGCCGAGTGCACAACAACCGGTTCAAAGTTAATCAACGCTTAAACACGTCACTTTTTGTGAAACACACGAAGTCAACTAAGCTCCTGTAATACTTTTGATCACAATCGCACTGTTGCAGAGCGCTCAGTCATTTAAGCAGGTTGAATAGGAAGATAGAGGACTCTGACTGATGTATCTTTACAATGGCAACTTGGCGTGGCAAGCCTTTTCAAAGTTTTCACTCAAGATCGTTTATAACATCAACATTTACAGCAAATAATAATGTTAATAATTTTTCATTTGGGTAAACATCGTACACAGCCTGCCTTCCGTGATCTTTCATTTTTCATTTAGCAAGGTGCTTAGGAGCGTATCCTGATTTTGGGCATGCATACATCCTTGTCATATCTGAACCCTAAAATAAATATTGTTACCAGCTATTGAATTTATTGGCCTCTATTAGCGCTTTGGTAATATCAAACGAGTACATACCAACATAAATATTATCTATGTACATACAACACCACGGATTCGTTAAAAATAAATAAATTAAAAGCGAACATCGCGAGCGGTCCGCGCCGACGCGACGATACCATCATAAGTAACTATAACTGTAAAAGGTATCATTAAATCGACTAATCAAATTGATCAACTTTCAAGAATCCAGTCGAACCAAGTAATTATACGTTGGAATTTATTGAAATTGCTTTAAATAAATTATTTCGTGTCATCCATTCAGCTCACCATTCATTCCATTGGTAATCTAGGTATCCGATCTGTAGGATTTTTAAAGACGTGTTGGCCGACACGTTTCTAGCAGTTTCCAATAATCGTGTGAACTATGTTGCCACTTGTCGGTGGAAGCCGATACCAGATTTTATGCCGGACCTAAATTAATTAATTCATTCATTATAACAAGCCATAGCTTCGAAAATAACGGTAGGCAACCGACTTACTAGCCCAATAGGAAGGATTATTTTAATTTTGTACGCTTAAGAACGGTCCGTAAGCTATGCTCCCGATACCAAATATCAAGTAAGTTGGACCACTGTTCCATTTCAAATTATTAGTAAACTACGTTTGTATGAGAGGCGAAAATTTCTGATGCTTACAGGTCGACCTTAATGTAAGCGTGGCAACCCTAAACATTTGAAAGTTCAGTCACGATTGTTTCAAGCATTATGGAGCGCTATACAAATAAAAACGAGTTGAAGATGCGAAAAAGTATTTTTTTAAATAAAAACAAATTTCCGCGTGAAGCCGCTTTTCCTTCTCAATGGATTTGTTTAAGAAAATCTGTCGGATTGAAATCTCAGAAAAATCTTGACAGATTGACGAAAGAACAATAAAGCAGCACAACATTTGGAACATTGTTTGGTCCAAACTTTAGCCAAGAGGCGGGATTGCTCAGTGACTTTTTGAAAATAAGACCGGCAGGTTACACCTACGTTACGTTATCGCAACACTGTAACGGAGTTTACTTGGCCTGGAGTAGAAGATACGGATCTGGAAGAAATTGCGGTATCGGCAGGGCGGCTCCACCTGCCATACCGCGCGTGGCGCAATCGATTTTTTGGAACAAATGCATCTTTTTCCGAAACGCCAATGTAAATCGACTACCAAGGTGACGTAATGAAACTTACACGCAAACAATGCTTTATTTCCCGAAATTCCAACATAACTTGGCTACCGAGTTGACGGAATTTGACGTCCACGCAAACAACATAAAATGGAGTACTGAAGACCCTTCGAATAGAGCAGCACCTCTCTGAGCAAATGTCATCGGAAATTTCATCAAGAGGGGTCGGCCACTAGAGTCACATGAGCCATATGGAATACATACATTCTGTTTACTTTCACTTGTGTCATGGAAAATGCTATTCGGAGTTGCATAGTGCTATCCTATGTCCCCATTATTTTATCGCTTAACGCGCAACAGGCAGGGAATGCAATCATACACTACACATTCCTCCTTTAAGAACCTGTAGCTCTTTGTCTGTAGGGTCGGTGAAGTAAGTGTAGGCACCGCTTGGAGGTATTACCCCAAAAGTACACCCTACAGTCAATCTAATGTGAAGAAGTTATCTGGCCAGCCAATAAGGTTTTCGCAGCCCCCGAAAAAGATCGAAAACTTAGTTGAGGCTAGTTCACGCTTTGAATCATCAAAAATATAATCACATCATAAATTAAGCATGCATTTTTAAACTAATTAAAAATGGCAATCTTATTTGGCCATCTAATGAATGAAGGGCCATCCATTTTATGTACATTTTTGTAGCTGACTGTATATAGATGACAAATGCCAAACCCATTGTCATGATATTACATAAAGATGTGCAATGGGTCAAATTGTGGCAGTAAGGTGGTTTTTACCATATTGAAGAGCTGATTTTCTACATACTTTGTCGGTGATATAGCGCGACGATGTTTGATATTACTTATTTTACGCCCGACATGCAGGTGTGGCGCTGTACAAAGTGCTGGTACATACGGCATCACTCCTGGACTTTGACCAATATACGTTTTCCTTGCAAATGTCAATGCCTACTGTGACGCCGAGGGTGATGCGCTCTGTAAGTCGGCCAGACGACAAACAAGGTTTTATGGCGCTAACACACCATTTAATAGATTATTGTTTAATCAGATGCATGCTCCGACAGTTGAATTCGAAGCCTGATGATGCTCGGGTGGCTTTGTGTGGTGATGCTTGTATGATGGCCAGATGACCAACAAGGTTATATGGCGCTAACATAACGTTTGATAGATTAATGTTCGTGATTGATCAGATGCATGCTCTGACAGTTGAACTTCGACGCCTGAGCATGCGACGGTGGCTTTGGGTGGTGATGCCGGTACGTCAACCAGACGACCAACAAGGTTATATGGCGCTAACATAACTTTTGATAGATTAATGTTCGTGATTGATCAGATGCATGCTCTGACAGTTGAACTTCGACGCCTGAGCATGCGACGGTGGCTTTGGGTGGTGATGCCGGTACGTCAACCAGACGACCAACAAGGTTATATGGCGCTAACATAACTTTTGATAGATTAATGTTCGTGATTGATCAGATGCATGCTCTGACAGTTGAACTTCGACGCCTGAGCATGCGACGGTGGCTTTGGGTGGTGATGCCGGTACGTCAACCAGACGACCAACAAGGTTATATGGCGCTAACATAACTTTTGGTAGGTTTCTGTTTGTGAATGATGAGATGCATGCTCCGACAGATGTACTTCGACGTCCCAAGCAGGCTTTGGGTGGTGATTCAATGCTTATGCGAGCGACGACAATTTATCAATCCACCATCTGCGTACTTTCGTTCGACACAACATATTTAGACACTGGATACTGGATTGTGTGCGCATTGGTTCCGTTCTTCCGACCGGAGAGAAGCTGCTTCGTAACTATTAACGACATTGCCGGTCGGTGTTGCAGCAATTTTCCGGTAGCTAAGTGCAGAGGCGCTCCCGACCGCAGCGGCACATCCGCTAGGACCGGCATTCATCTTCAGCCTGCAAACCGCGGGTCGAGACGAGCCACAAGCGGACGGTCAACATTGTAAAGGCGGGCAACGTCCCTCGGCTCCAGCGAATTCGCCGAAGATGGGCGGAGATGCAACCGATGATAGTATATTTCCCGGCCGTCGGCGCTAGCGTCGAACGTGTCGGCGTGTCGCGGTGCCTGGAGGAATATTGAGCTATAAATAACTGTGAACTTATGTCAGCCACTCACGAGTCCGACCTACGGACGAAGCGGCGGCGGAGGCGGGCGGCGGAGGCGAGGAATGCGGTCGCCGGCTATTGTGGCGAGCGCCACCGCCTCCGCCGCCGCCGCCACCTCCGCCGCCGCGTCGCGCCAACCAACGGCGACACCGATTGTGATGCGATACCTAGGAACTAGTACTACTAGGAACCCGTGCTAAGTGGGTACTCGTATAAATGTGGTTACTGTTGCAAAATGCACAAACCAAACCCGTTAATTGATAGAGGAAACGGTAGTTTTGACAAATGTAATGCAAGCTATCGGCACACCCAAGCAGTCAGTGGGTCTTAATAACGGCCCGTAAGCTATGTTCCCCATACAAACGTAGTTTAGTAATCATTTGGAAACCGCTCTTCGAATTAAATAGATATTTAATATCTAATATCAGGTAACAAATATCTGTGCCTGCACGCTTTTGTTTTTTTTAAAAATCCAATCCGAATGAAATGAAAGCAAAAAGAAAATCTACATACGAATTTTGTTTTCTCTGTGGTTTGACCCAGAACACATTTACCGAAAAAACAAAGACATGCAGACACAGATATTTGTAGCCTAATATTAGATACCAAAACTCAAGTAAGTTGGAACAGTGGTTTTCAAATTATTAGTAAACTACGTTTGTATGAGAGGCGAAATTTTGTGATGCTTACGGGCCGACCATATATGTGTACTATATATTTTCTAATGATTAATTTTCGTTTATCTCTGGCTATTATGAAACAAAATGCATGGATAATCTATTATAGCAGCTGTGGAATAAAAACATTCTTTCAATGGCGTCCTTTGCAAAGACATGCTCAATCCACGCCTGATTCCAAGACAGCTGTTAATATTGTTTGCGGCTGCAGCACCCTTATTTTCGCGCATGATATAAAAACCGGCCAAGTGCGAGTCGGACTCGCACACGAAGGGTTCCGTACCATCGTAAAAAAAACAAAAAAAACACGTTTTTTGTATGGGAGCCCCCTTTAATTTTTACAATGTTTTAATCTTACCTATTTGTTGTTGTAGCGGCAAAATAAATACACACTCTGTGAAAATTCAGCTGTCTACCTGTTACGGTTACTGAGATACAGCCCTGTGACAGACGGACAGACGGACGGACGGACGGACGGACGGACGGACAGCGGAGGCTTAGTAATAGGGTTCCGGAACCACCCTTTGGGTACGGAACCCTAAAAAACCCGACTTCTGAAAAATCACGCCCTAAAAAGTATGAAACAAGAAAATATTATCATCAATATATGTCGTCTATTAAATAAACAACTTACACGTAATATATTTAAATGTATTTAGTATACATTCATTGTGAAGTTTAGAGGATTGCCGTGGTCGAGAACCACCTACCCTAACGTCGACCTTCTTTTTGGTGTCCCACGACTCACCGTTGACCTGGAGTCCCCGAGTCACAGACGGTTTGTGGGGTCACTCAGCCTGGTACTATTATGAACGTTGCTCTGTGAAACTTGCATCGCTTATTTCTCCCCATCCAATCTACAGGATGTTCCAAAAGTCATGGATCAAACGAAAAGTGGTGATAGAGGAGGTCATTTGCAATCAATTTCACCCCATATTCTGTAGTACATTTTTCTTCAGTAAACCTCTTTCAAAGTCTAGGCATTGTTCGGAAGAAATAAATAAAAATCATAAAACATATGATTTACTATTGTAATATGAAAGTGATGATCATGAAGTCATGTTTACTAGAAAGAAGCATAACTAGTAAGCACAAAACTTTGTAAATTTTTTTTAGAAAACATAAGATTTTTCATAAAAAAAAATTTTTTGTTTGAGCGGGAAGAAATTAAAAAAAAAAATTTTAATTTGCTCTAACTCCTAAACCAGGGGTCGGCAAGTAGTTTTAACTAGGGTCCGGATATTGCTCGAAAATTTTTAAACGGTCCAGAAAAAAAAACAACTGATAATAATTAAGTACAGCTATTTATTACCTAAAATTAGTGTGAAAAATTGCATCGGCGGTCTTGAGCCAGGTTTTTAAAATTTGGTTCTCGTGAAGAACAGCTAATTCGAAGAGTGTCTTCTAAGTGAGCGTCTGTTAATCTCGAACGATATTTGTTTTTCAAAAAATTCATTTTTGAAAAAGATGTTTCGCATATGTATGTCGAGCCAAACATAGTGGCCAAATTGATAGCAAGTTTTTTGCAATTTTGGTATTTTTCTGGGACATGTTTGACCCAAAATTCTTCAGTTGACACCTTTTTATATATTTGCAAAGACACATCTTCTTGCAGATCGATTATTTCCATTTGAAGTGATGGCTTTGGCAGATTAAATAACTTGGCAGCCACATCTGTCCATTCGGCTGCTGCATCAACTTCAAAGGGTGACTTAAGAAACAGAGATAGCTTGCCCATCTCTGCAAAGTCTTGGAATTCGTTGCTAAGATCGGCCAAAAATTTTGTAAACACTGCAACGTCTTCTTCAGAGTTCTCCTTATTATATTCCAGAATTGTCGGAAAATGAACTAATTCTTGTCTTGCAATATCTTTTTCAAAGATATCCAGCTTACGACGAAAAGCAGACACGCTTTGTATCAGATCACATATTAATTTTCCATTTCCTTGTAACTCTGTGTTGAGCGCATTTAGATATTTCAAAATATCTTTTAGAAAAGCCACAACCAACATATTGTGCTTATTTGTTACGAACTTAAGGTGCTTCTTAGCTGCCTGCGTATCTGAGTTTTGCAAGAAGGAGGTTACTTGTTCTTTTATTGACCAAAAACGTTCAATAACTTGACCCTTACTTAGCCAACGAACATTGTTGTGTTGCAGTAAGTCAGAATACGCTGAATCACATTCTAAAAGAAACTCCTTGAAATGTCGGTGCTGAAGAGCGGAATGAGATCTTATAAAATTTATTAACTTCACCAAGCTGTCCATCACTTCTTTCAGTGTATCGCTAAGTTTTCCACAAAGGTCTGTCGGGTGGATTATGCACTGATATGATATTAGGCCTGAATTTTTATCCCTGATTCTCTTGACGACACCTTTTTCTTTGCCAATCATTGCTGGAGCCCCGTCAGTAGAAAGAGACACCATTTTGTCGTAACTGATGTTAGATTTAGTAATAAATTCATCAATTACCTTGAATAAATCTTCTCCTCGAGTGTTACCTTTTAACGGCAATATTGTTAGCAACTCTTCTCTAAAAGTTTTAGACTCAATGTCAAGAAATCTGACAAAAATTGACATTTGTTCATCATCAGTAATGTCACACGACTCATCAAGTGCTATGGCGTAGCAAGGTGCCTTTTGCAGAAGTTTGATAAGAGTAATCTTAATATCAGCAGCTAAAATTTCAGTCCTTCGTGTATTGCTTCTTGCTGATAATGGAATACTTTGAATTCCAGTGATAACATCTTTTTTTTCTTCAAAAAGTGTTGTGACTACTGCCAACATACATTCCTTCACTATCTCCGAATCCGAAAATGGTTTTTGATGTTTATTAAGCGTCCAGCACACACGTAACGCTGCTTCTGTGGATTTTTCTTGGTCGCTCATGCAACGAACTAGTAATTTTGTGCTTTTATTGTAAGAACTGAGATGTGCCTGAAGTTTTTCTTTACGAGCCTCACTGCCAGGAGGGAAGTTTTTGTGGAATTGCTGATGTGTTGTTTCATAGTGTCGCTTCAAATTTGCACTTTTAACAATAGCAACAGTTTTATTGCATATAAGGCACACTGGAACTGCTTGAGGTCTATCCAGTCAGGCAGCCTAAAACAATATTGTTCAGTCCATTCTTCTAAAAACCTCCTATTTTCACTGTCCACTTTTCGCTTTTTAGGATCCATATCACGCCTAGGTAAAAAAATATTTTTTATTAAACGAACTAAAACGCAAGAAATCACAAAACAAATGAACTGTTGCTCCACGATTTGCGCTGCGACTGACCGAGCGAGACCGACTGGCAGTCTGCTTTCCCCCGCCCTCGCGCCCGGACCCCCGATTTCGATACTTGCTCGCGTTTGTTACAAAATACAAAGTCGCAAGCGCGCCACAGTTCGCTAAGTACGCGAAATATGAAATGCTTTCCCACATATTACCATAAAAATGATACGCTCAATCTGCTGATGTTTCGTAGCGAATGGCTAAATCACATTTACATACAATAACTAATTCGCGTACGCTGTTGCTAGTGCATGCCGTCTCGCTCTCGCTCGCGTGTTAACAAAACCCGCTCGCTAGGCCGCGCTCCGCTCACGCTCAGTTACAAGTGGTCGTCGGAGCTATAAGTACGTATGAACAGAGCGCGCGCGGCGACTCGGCGGCGCGATGTTTTTGATCGATGTCGATATTGTAAAACAGATTAATTAGATTAGGTATGTACTCAGTTAGATTGGTTCAAAAATATTACGTATTTGTTTATACTTGACATACCTACATTACAATATTTGGCGGTCCGAGGTTCAACCTTTCGCGGTCCGCAAACGGACCGCGGTCCGCCTGTTGCTGACCGTTGTCCTAAACCATTGAAAATGGGGTAACTACATATGGGGTGAAATTTATTGCAAATGACCTCCTCTATCACCACTTTTCGTTTGATCCATGACTTTTGGAACACCCTGTATATCCGGAGCACCCGCATCAGAGAATCAGAGATGTGGTTGACTTTAGGCTTTTTTAGGCTCTAAACTAATATCTCTGACGCTCCGCCAGGATATGGAACTGTCTGCCTTTCCTCAAACCTATAAACCTGGGAGACTTCAAACGTTACTTGAAAAAGCTCGATAGCTCATCGATTGTCCGCAAATCCGCTGGTATGGTTGCTCGCTGAGCGTGGTTTCACGAGGTGAGGGGCATTTGGTTTTTCTGAGCACCTTTGGTCTCTAGCACAACAACCTATTCCGGTTTCTCACAAAAAAGTAAATGGTGTAGCATAGGAGCCTTTGAAACTTATTTCGTGAGTATTTCGTCTTTAGTACCTATGTAATTTGCATGATATGGAACAGCTTGTGTCTCGTACAATATGCAGAATTGAGGTATACATTATTTCAGAAATTCAAGCTGTGCATCGTACCGCACTTCGTACAAGGTGGCCGTTTGATGTACTCTGAAAGACAAGAAGGCTTGACAAAAAAAACACGTAACCCTCCTTCTTGCGCAGTCGGTTAAATATATGTACAGGCATTAACTAGAAGCGCCCTTAAAAGCGTTGACATTGAAAACGGCATTCAAGGCTAACTGTAACAGGAAACGATTAAGCTCAGTCGCACTTGGCGACGGAACGGGGCGGACGCGCGAGATAATAGAAACCTAACGGCGGCCGGCGAGCGCGCAGCAACCTGCCGCGCGCTGCGCCCGCCACGTTCTCACAGGAACCCGCCGCCCGATCGAATCACACACGCCGCGACGCGACGCGACGCCTCCGCAAACACGACGACGCTTCGATGTCGGCGATAAGGAGCAGCGCCGTTGCGTCACCGAGCCCTTCGGCCGCGGACGCGCGAACTGCATTCCCATATACGGTAACGGTGCACTAGTGGCGTCCCGCTCGCTCCCGGTCGGCCGCGCGTCGCGCCTCTCGCTCGCTCCCGCGCGTCGCCACCGCAGCGCAACCCATGAATGAAGTCGAGCGAGGAATGCGGCCGCGCCGCCGCCGCAGCCGCCGCCGTCACGCGTCGCGTCGTACCGTCCTACAGTCACGGCTATTTCTATTCTACGGCAACAGCATTCCTTCCTACCCGGGCGGTTGACCGACTGGAGCGGTGGCTTCTTGAAACATAACTAACTGCGGTTAGTTGTTAGTTCAACGAACGATGTAGTTCCGTATTTAGTATGAAACTGCAGATATTTAAAACACATCGTCTGAATCTATCAAGTAACAATTCTTGCTAAGGCAGAACAATGCTTTTCAGGTAACGGCCGCAGGAAGAGTATCAATGTAATCCTTATTGTTTTGATAAGTTAAAGTGGGGGTGCCTGTCAGCATTCGAAAATTAGGCTCTCCATTCAAACGCCTTTTACTGATCACTGAAACCAAGAACGTTGATTGAAACCATGTCCCAATTAACTTGATATTTGGTATAAGAAACAAATATAAGTTTCTGCTTGTTTTTGTTTTTTTTTTGTATCCCGTGTCAGAAATACAATGAACAAATTAATTTAAATGTGTATGAACATTTTTTTTCCGCTGTCATTTCCCAGGTTTTGCTTTAAAAACAAAAACGTTCAGACAAAAATATTCGCTGCCTAATACCTTTTAGATACCGCTAATATCAAGTTAATTGGAAAAGTAATTTTTGATCAGCAAATTACGTTTGTATGGGTAGCGTTTTCTGATGCTTACGGGGCCACCAGGTAAACAACATCACATCGGACGTGCAGTTCAGGGGAACCCACGGTAATTTACGGATAAACAGTGTTCAGCTTACTTATTTAGCTCAACGTTTCGTACACACGTCGAACAGTGAAAATCGTTAAGTTTAACTCGTCGGCCGAATAGCAGGTAATCGGGCAAGAGTGATTGAATCTGTCGTTTAGTTGTGTTTCGTACCACGCTCACTGTCAAACGAAGGCCAAGTGAAATGAGATTTCCTAATTGGCATGGCGCAAAATGCAACTAAACGTCAGATTTGCCTGCAGAACTGCCAGATAACTATTTTGCCTGTTCACCTACTGTTTATCTGGCGAGTTATGGTAACACCTCACAAGCGCTGTGCAGAGAAGCGCTTTGATGGCTGTCGGGGATCCACAGGAGATCAAATGACTTGAACTTCACACTACTCAAAAATTTCACACGCAGGGTGTTGTTACTCGGCGGTTCGCGATGTCAATAGTGCACCGTGCGACGTCACGCGGTGTCGCGCGGTGTCACGCGCGCCGTGTCGTCGCGTGAGTCAACGCGGCGCGCACTTTGCACCCGCCCACGCTCATTTGTAACACTAATTCGTGAGTAATACGCGAAAGGATGCCATTGACGGGGCCGACATTCCTCGAGGCGTCGTCGGAAGGACGCGGCGGCGGGTGCACGCGGCGCACGCGCGGCCGCGACGCCGCACGGTGCCGGGGAAGGTCCGGGTCCCCGGCCCGGCCGACGCCGATGTGGAGCGGCGCGGCGATCTTGTAGCGGCCGGTCGGGCGTGAGAGTTGAGCGGCGAGCGGCTCTCGACGACGCGCCGGTATTCCGGCGGATTAGTGGAGGTTAAGATAAAGGCTGTTGAGCAGTTGATTTGCGAACATAAAGACTCTCCGGGCATTGCTAGCATCGTACTTTCAATTATGCTATGGTTTGATCACATATTTTCGAAATTATTAAAGCTGGTCACAACCATTAATAATAACACGGTGCTGTAACCGCGCGCTAAACATTTGCAAACAGGCAACAAGGACTCAACTTGAACGTTTAAATATCCAGATTAATAAAATTAAAAAAAAAAATAACAGGGGCCCAACAACGCCCATTGGCTATCGAACTTTTAGAGGGTTTGCGAAAATTATGCCGACCGGCCGCCATGTTCACCGCACCACGATTGAAGGACCCCAGGCTGTACATTGGCTGAACACACATCCGCTGGATTTTTTTTCAACGTAGACGATACGATAGAGCACAGAAAGAGACTAAATCCCTCCCTACGGAGTTTGGAGGGTCTCTAAAACCTGAGATATAGAGGAGTATAGCACGAGACGTGCTGGACCAAGCATGAAGTATCAACGTTTTTTTCGACAATTTATTGTTGCCCCCATTTATTCAGGCACAATATTTTATGCAAGGTTCTTCAATAACTACATAGCTGGCGGCCAACAGCTACGTGAAGAACTCTTGCTGGCTGCAATGATACAAATAATGACGATCCTGCAGCGTAGGTACATTTTGGATTCCATCAGCAAGTCGTGCATTTCTTCGTATCGCGAGATTTTCCGATATATGTAGCTCTCTATCTTATCGACTCACACAATGAAGCCACATATACACGATCTGCTTTCGAATCGTGTGACAGGACCTTCGCCTTTTTCGAGAATATGTACGCACTTTGCTGACCTCTTCTTGATCTAAACGCTGCAGCTTCTATAGCTGTACAGAATGCGCTCGTGTCTGAGCTTAGTACGGATGTCTGTAGGCCCTCGTAGTTACTTTCGAGAGCTTTACGTTCGTTGATTCGGTCGGAATGTGGCATGTGGCACAAGCCAAAAGGATACCGATTTGTTTTTAAAGACTGTTTTTATGTTTAAAGGATAATCAATGCAAAAATAGTTCAGTGCTGCCTGCCAGTGTGGAAACATCTGGCCGTTTTATCCGTCTATGCGTATACTTAGCGGCCCGTAGCCTAGTGGCGCGAGGACTTGCCTAGCATACCAGAGGTCTGGGTTCAAATCCTCACCCCGTTCATGCACCAATTTATTTCTCTTTCCAAGTTGTATAAGTGCATTTCGTCACGAATTCGAGCTGCTCCATGGTTCGGAATCCATGTAAAACTGTAGGTCCCACTTCCCCTTTGGATGAAAAGATAGTCGAAGCGGCAATGACAAATTGTCCTTGTTTTCCACCCAGGTCAATGTAGCCGTGCTCATAAAGGGAAGGTCCTGGCATGGCATCTAATTCCTTCGGGAATGTGGTGTATTAGGCTTATATCATAACGGTAGTTTTGTGGTATTAGCCATCCATGTCAGGTTGCATAAAAAAATACACATACACACTTGTGCAGGGCGACCGAGAAAATAACGTTAACCTTCGAGGAACTGGCCGAACTAGTTTGTGAAAAGTGGATGGAATTTTCAACTGAGCGTTCGTGCCATTACTTGGAATGATTTTTCTGTCAAAGAGCTCCATGCAACTTTTAGGAAAGATGGAGGCAAAGAGCGCATTATACACTCAAGCAGCAAAATAAATATGAAAGACAGATTCGTTTCGTATGTAAGCTGGGGAGATAAATGGCAAGAGGATGCAGACTCTGCCTGGCACTGGTGGATCGGAAATGGAACGGGGAAAAGGACTTCTCGAACCACTCACCGTGCAAAGGGCGAAACTTTAAATAGCATTGATGATGCAGACGGTGTATTCAGGTGGCACATATTCCGAGTCACGGCCGGAATATTCAAACGATACGGAACTAGGCACATCCTGACACTGAGTCACGGTTGCCACATTCCTCAGAATGGTCGTAATGATGGTAATGTGAGCTGCCCGAGGCTCGCGAATGACTCACGAGATCGGCACTTGTTGCAATTATAGGATACCTACGGAAGATATTACAGCAGTTATCGGAAAATTCAAGCGCCGCCGCCATGCCGTGTCACCCGACGCCACCACCGCGCCGCCCTCACAGCGGACCTAGTCTTTAACTGTAAACGCCGCAACCGTATAAACTTTCAAAATAAAAGTGAAAAAAACCGGCGCACTTGGTTAGCCCGAAAAGCTATGTTTTACTTAAGGGCATTGCATTCACTTTAAAAGGTAGGTAAAAACGTGTTAAAATATTAATAAAAATAACTCAATATGTTTCCATAAGATGGAATGATACATTGACGGTCTAGGTATATTTTGAACCTACAACGGTTAATATCGGATGCTCAAATTTTTTGTTCAAATTTTTTTTTTTGTTTTTGGAATATTTTTCTTATTTGAGACGTAGGCTGAGATAAATAGTCGTACCGGAAACTAATGCTAACGCAAAGTAGTACTTTGTGACGTCAATTGGCATTGCTTTGAGATTTCGTCCATACAAAATGTGTCAAAGTGACGTCACAAAGTACTACTTTCCGTTAGTCTTAGTTTTTGTTACGACTATTTATCTCAGCCGTAGTGCACCGGAGGCTTACTAATCTTAAAAGGAATTCAAATAATTTATTTGCACAAACAGGTACCAAAAACCCGTATGTATGTAAGCATTGGCAAATGCTTTTGTAAACTAAGGCTGAGATAAATAGTCGTAACAGAAACTAAGACTAACGAAAAGTAGTACTTTGTGACGTCACTTTGACACATTTTGTACGGACGAAATCTCAAAGTCATGCAAATTGACGTCACAAAGTACTACTTTTCGTTAGTCTTAGTTTCTGTTACGACTATTTATCTCAGCCTTAGACTTGACATTTCCAGCGAAGTTTTTTCACTGTGTTTTTCACTGGAAAATTATAAAATATGTAAAGAAACAGTGTACTGCCTATGAATGATGGATGGTCGGTCGTGACGTATTGCAAGAATTGGATTAGTCGGTTGAGCTTAAATGTTTTAATTTAGACGTGATTTAAAGCATATCACGACGAGAAATGTCATAGTTCAAGTGGCTGGTGAAGAAATGCGTTCTTTGCATTGACGTCGCGATAGTTAATAAGGCAGTTCTGTTCTGCAGGCAACTTCAACTGGTGTGTCGTCGTCACCGCATATCGAATGGCGGCGCGGCACGAGGGGGCGAGGGAGACGGGAGGGGGGGGGGGGGCAGGGCCGCGCGGGGGTGACGTCAACCTATTGCGACGTGCTCCATATTCACACATCGAACACTACATCGCCAACATCGGTACGGACCACAGAACAGATAACAAGCTAGAAGGGCGATGCTGCGGGAACGTTTGCCCATGCTGGGCAAAAACTCGGGGTCGTGTCGGCCGATGCGGTGACGGGGGGCCGTTGGAAGCGCGCAGCGCGTACGAGTGCTCAAGGTCAAGCGTTTGCGCATTGACACATCACACTGCGGTCCAAACGGCAAAGCATCGCATATCTAGCTTGTTTTCTGTTCTGAGGCGCGAAACTCATGGTCATTAGAGCGTAGTGACAAGTGTATCGCGCATACATTCTTGCTTGGGCTAAATTCACAGATGCCCACATCTTGCTCGTTGTGCGCAGTGCACTGGGAACTCTATGCCGTCACAACCCCGCCCCCTATAATTCGTAATTTTTGGACGCAACCTCAAAAAGGCTTTTTTGTGTGTTTACACGTTACATTTATCATTATGAGTCTTTTAAAATGTACACAACATTTTTACTACGTCTTTTCTATGTTTAGTTGTGGTTATGTAATTTTGAACATAAAACACTTCGCCCCTAATTTCTGTGCCTGCTAAACTGACAGGCCTATCTACTTATTTAATTTGTTTTTCTTGTTTAAATTGGACCACCAAGACCCCGCTTCCTTTCCCGGCGAACGACGTGGCTTGTATAATGTTTACTTTAAATTCAGTTTTCTTATTGAAAGCTCATTTTCATGTTCCTTCGATAAAAAGCATACTGCACTTTCTTTCTCTTTCCGAGTTCAATGCGTGCATTTCGTCAGGAATGCGAGCTGTTCCGTGGTTCAGCCCAGGATGGTACAATCGCACTGGATGATGAACGGGCCTAACACTGCTTGCATAAACACGGTCCATTATCGGTTCAATCGATTTAGATCTGGAAATTTTGAGTTGAAGAACGAGCCTCGCGGTCCCCGGTAACCATTGTCGACAACGACGAATTGAAGGCGATAGTGGAAGCGGATCCGACTCAATTTACGACTGAGCTTGTTACGGGCTTTGGAGTTAGTTTCAAACAACATTGAAGCACTTGCGTCAAATCGTAAAGATAAAAAACCGGCCAAGGACCATCGTACAAGATTTAACACAAAAAAATCACGTTTTTTGTATGGGACCCCCCTTTAATTTTTATATTTTTTTAATTTTACCTATTTTTTGTTATAGCGGCAAAATAAATACACACTCTGTGAAAATGTCAGTTGCTACCTATTACGGTTTATGAGATACAGCCCTGTGACGGACGCATGGACGGACGGACGGACGGACGGACGGACGGACGGACGGACGGACGGACGGACGGACGGACGGACGGACGGACTGACGGACGGACGGACGGACGGACGAATGGACGGACGGACGGACGGACGGACGGACAGCGGAGGCTTAGTAATAGGGTTCCCTTTTTACCCTTTGGGTACGGAACCCTAAAAAGCTAGATAAGTGGGTTCCACACGAACTAAGAAACCAACAGCGAGACTTAGGCGTCGCGCATAAGCACTACTGAATCGGCATAGACACGAGGGAATTCTAAATCGAGTTGTTTCCTGCCACGAGAAGTGGATCCTGTACGGCAACCGTAAGCGTCCGTATCAGTGATATGAGTGGACCCGGCTACAGCACCTAATCAGTGCGCTAAAAAAGATAATGGTGACTGTATGGTGGACCAATGCCTAACTTGTACATCACTGCATCTTACGGAATGGCACAACATTGACAGCAAATGTCTATTGCCATGAATTGCTTACAATTATGGAGAAGCTTGCAATTCAACAACAAAGACTGGTCAATCGCTCTTCCCCCATGGTTCTCCACGACAACGCGCGAGCTCACACTTCACGACAGACCATCGCAAAGCTACAAGAGTAACAGCTGGAAGCTCTCTGTCACCCAACGTACTCCCTGGACCTTGAGCGACAACTTTTTATATGGGAAAAACAATCCGAGAGGCAGTACAAAACGCTTTCGCCGACTTTATCGCCTCCCGTCCGGCAGACTTCTTCAGTAAAGGGATAAACACACCACCATCAAAATGGCAAAATTGTTAGATAATTTGGGTCAGTACTTTGATTAGCTAAAAGAAAAAAATCACCAAATTTTTTATATTGTACAATGTGCATACAAATCTCCAATTTCATAGGTAAAGACCTAATATTATGTAGTAGCACAGACAAGGCCCAGATAAAGATCGCAATCTCTGTTGGACAGCAAAAGTGTCGAGGACAACATATTTAGTCTAGTCTTCATCCGTTAAACGAGCGATAGTTCCAAAAATGTGTTCAGAAGAACAGCAGCACACGGCAAATAGTTGGGCCGGAGGAGCCAAAGAAATGGGCCGAGGCGAGTGCATGGGGGCGGAGAGCGCGCGTGCGAGGCACGGCGCGCGGCGCACGGTTATCTTGCGTCAGCGCCGAGCGCCGCGGCGCCAGCGTCGTCGACGCGGCGGCGGCGCAGTGAGCATCGAGCAAGGAGGTCCGGGAGCGGCGACCGGAACTCATCCGTGCAGCGGTAGCGTAGCCACGTATTAGTAGACTGACGGTATCGCCGGCCGGTCAGTTCGCTTATGAATTCGCTCACTCCAGAGGTTCTAACGTTCCAACGACACGTAAGAACTGGGGGTTAACTATGTCCGGATGAACAGGCAAGCCAGTGATGAAATCAGATTTTAGTTGCATTTCGTGCCACGCTACCAAGTGACCAGCTTAATCAAATAAGAAAGTGTTTGACAGTAAGCAAATAAACATCAGATTGAATCACTCACTTCCCTGTCTACCCGGCGAGTAAATTTACCATGGTAAAACCTCTTGCACAGGACGAAATTGGGTGCCACGAATATTCGAAGTTGCGCGTCTCGCATTCGTTAGCGAACTGACATGGCCGACGCTGCAGTCAGTGTATTACCACTAAAACGCGGCTACGCTGCCGCTCCACTCCAAGCCTTGCTCGATGGCAGCGAGCGTCACCCAACACAATTATTGCCAAAGGCGTCCACTGCGATAGCGGGAACATGACGTCATTCTCATTACTAGAAACTAGCCCACCGAACGATAAAATGCAACCAGCTCCAGATATATATACATACCCGTATTATACAGCGATTTGGTAGCCTCGGTCAAAGAATATAGGTATACACTGCTTGCCTCGGTGGTGCTATCACATATTATGTGCTGACTTGTTTGTTGTTATCCCGTTTGTTACACCGGAAAAAGTGATCCATTATACCGACGACGGACGTCGACTTACGAAAATCTCTCATTGCCTATATGGACCGATTTGTTTTATATACACATAGCCTCTAATCCATACTTCAAATGAAAGACTTTTTGGGGGAACTTTTGAGGGACGTCGCGTTTTATTTAATATATGTATATACATACATATATTCACAGGTTGTTATTGAACTAGACGAGGATAGCTCTATTAGACCTACTTGCCATGATATCCCACTACATCACAATACCGATGGATTACAAATTATAATTTAAAATCGGGTTAATTTAGAATAATTTAATTTTCTGTGCGATAAACTGGCTGTACATTTATTTATTTATTAGGAGTAATCACAGAGACAAGTCAATATAACAATTGCAAAAAAAAAAAACACACAAAAATAAACACAAAACTTGCCTCCACTACGAATTCTCACTGAAACACATTGGAATATTAACAAAATATAGGCGTTAAACACAAAACGTAAATAATAAGCCATAGTACATGAAAAGAAAAGAAAGTAAGGTTACAAAAAAGGACAAAATATATAACACAGAAAACCACCAGCATATTCAATACGAATTATGCTACTTACAATATTTGCATAATAACACTAACAATCTAAAAAATTGCGAATCGTTTTTTTAAATTTAAAACGGGATAGAAGGTACATATCAACAACAAAAAAAAAGTTTCTTATTATAGGTGTCGCACATTCTACGAATCGGTGCTCGGACACCTGCTTTCGATGTAGTATTTTTTATGTGGAATAGAGAAGTGTGGCGTACATAGAAGTGAAATGGTGTTTGCTTATCATGCAATTAAATATAACGTTCAAATCAGCAAAGTACGGGAACATGTGAGAATACACAATAACAAATAATTTTAAGCAAACGTGTGGCTTACGTACGGATTGTACGGTAAACATTGCTATATATAAATGTGTTCCGATTTGTATTGTAGTTTGATTCGTCTCCGCCATTGCGTCGCTCCAATATACTCCTGTGGCGGTGAAAGCTCGCTGCCGCCCTCTGTTACGCATCCGCCCGCCCTAGCGGCCCGCCCTAGATGTTATCCCTGTTTCTCTTGTTTTTTGTTCTTTGTCTTAAGGTGGCCCAACCCGGCGGGCCTAACTCATTCGCGGGCACGGTACAAAACCGTGCTGTTGCGCTCTGGGACCTTCTCTGTTTCAAAGAATAAGACAGGCTCCGTGATGATGAAGATGCAACATATCTACAAAAAAGACAATGTGCATAGTGTATGATTTGGTAAGATTTACAAAAAATTTAATTTCAAAACGACTTATAGCTAAAAGTAAACCACGACCGCTGTAGTAAAAAATCGAACAAAAGCCAAATCGATTATAAATCTTGATTAAATAAGCTATGTCTGATGACTAATCTTTTTAAGATGTTCTTACTTTATCATTGCGTAATCCACCTCCAAAGTTATTGTATAAAACGCGCGAAAAATGCGAACTTTCGGACCTTATAACTTAGAAACCAAACACAATTTTACAATGCCAATGGTCATCAGACATCTAGTTCGATGAAATAAAGCTATTTTGAGCAACATTTTGGATCTCTGACAAGAAATATGGGCGTGATCTTCTTTCCCCTTTTGTATGAGGAGATGAGCGGGTTGGGCCACCTTAAACTGCTCTACCAAAGAACTGTTGGCGCGTCTACTATGAGACTCGGCGTCTCCAATTTTCTTAATCTACCAACCCCACTTAAACGTACATTCCACACGCGAACATAGTCGCAATCGTTTTGGAGGATTCGCGAACGCATTTCGGGAGCACATTCGCACGCGGTGGCGAAACGCGGGCAGGCATCCGTCACTCCTAAATACCTACTCATATCGTCCCCCACCGCTCTTGGGAACCCGAGGTTCCAAGTTGAGTCAGGGCCGTGCGCACACGCTCGCACGTCCAGTCAAACAGTCGTTTCGGAAATCGCACTTTCGACGTATTTATTGGTAATAATGTCTTATCATCGGATAATGTTATATAATAACTTTTGCGTGAACGGATGTTACAGTATACGGAAAACATTGAAGTTATTTTTCTTTGCGTTAACGAAAGATTCTGAAAGGTAAGTTTGTTTTTGGAGTTTAGGTTTATTGGCATTTTGTATTGACGTTTTGCCTTATCTGTAGGTATATGTGTTATGAGGGATATGTTGACACTTAATTAACTTGTATCAGCACAGCACTTTTTTAATAAATTAAGTATTATTTATCCATATATTATAAGGAAAAATCACTTCCATGGAAAATACTACATTAATTGGTTTTTTTTAGTGAAAGAATAATGGTCAGATGACCGGAAAAGACACGTACTGACAAGTACCTATGTAAGTCACTTTTTTATGCGACCTGACATGGATGCTTAATACCACACAACTACCGTTATGATATTAGCCCAATACACCACATTACCGAAGGAATTAGGTGCCATGCCAGGATCTTCCCTTTATGAGCACGGCTACATTGAACTGGATGGAAAACACGGACAATTTTTCATTGCCGCTTCGACCATCTTTTAATCCAATGATGGTACGAACCCGGGCGGGCTTAAACCCTGCCACCTAGTAGGGGAAGGGGACTTACAGTTTTACATGGATTCCGAAGCATGGAGCAGCTCACATTCGTGACGAAATGCACTTATCGAACTCGGAAAGAGAAAAAAAGTGGTGCATTGAACCCAGACCCTGGTACGGTAGGCCAGTCCCCGTGCTACTAGGCTACGAGCCGCTCATACGAGTAATACATAAGATTGTGCGGTCGGTCGATTCTACATCATAGCATATTCGTTGAAACATGGCTTTCTTAGAGAGTCTTTATGAACACATCAAACGTTGTTATATGTGCAAACACGGACATACAAATGATACTGGCCGAATAATCACCGCTTTTCAGTAGGAGTTAGATAATTGTAGATACATTATAAATAAATAGTTTTGAAAGTTGTGCTTTATTCAACTTTTAAAACTATAGGCGCCAGTTAGGAATATAATTCATGAACATTGCGCAAGATGGATCCCGCGGTTTCTGACACGGATGCCCGACGCGAATGTTTCCACGAGAACTTTGACCTGAGATGGTAGTCCCATTTGTCACCTAAATTGGCGTTTACGGCAAACCGATCGACTGGCGTTTTCAAATGTATGGAGAAATTGAAGAGCGCGCGCAGTGGGCGTCAATTGAACTAACATTTGCGAGTCCGAGCTTGATTTGACAGCTTACTCAACGTTGCCGTAAATACGTCGACGTTGCCGTTTACGTCGACTCCGCGTTTTCATACAAATCGGAAGTCCGAGTTTGACTTTGACAGCTTGAAGAAGTAAAACCACAGAATATCTAGTAAAAACTTGTATGGAGTTTGACGTTTTTCCGGAACTTCTAAGTTACGTAAACGCCAATTTAGGTGAGAACTCAGACTGACCACTCTGATTGGTGGAGGACCCAGCAAGTTTTTTTCAACGATTGGTGGTTGGTTCAAACGTGGGCTTACCATAGAGATTTTGAGTATAAAATACTGGTACCACCAGAGCGACCAGCCTTTATCGACGTGAGTCCGAGTGAACTAAACGATATCCGGATCATGAAGACGCTGTTGTCACACACGTGGCACATAGTTGGACTCTCTCGTTGTTTTCTTCCCCGTTGCCGGGGAAACGGCATTTGGCGTTTGCCTCTTGGCCGTGAACTCATTACGCTGCCTGCTACTGCAGGTCGTTGGTGTGGCCTTATTCAGGCCATTTTTCTTTGGTGATCTATTTTGTGTTGGCTTTCCTCACGGCAGGTCTTCTCCGGGTTTTTCGTCTTCCACGAAGAGGTCGCGCGGGTACTTCTTTCTGCAATCTGGCGGTCGGGCGTGGAGCGGAGTCAGTTCCCGACATAGTTGGAGGCGGTGTGTTCGCGTGAATCGGGAGGCGCGGCGGGCGAAGGGGAGAGCGACGCGGCGGCGCGGGGGAGGAATGCAGCCCCGGTAGCGCTCGGGAATCACTGCTGGTAGAACGTACTTGGTGGCTGTTGCCCCTCGTCCCGCAGGACCAGCACGGAGATTTTGCAACTTGCGACGCACAGAATACGATTGCAAGAACGTCAAAACTGGACTGTAGGCCCAAGTCTGATTGAGTTTGAGTTTTATCTTTTATGCGGTGTCAAACTCACGCTCCTGTATTTTGGAAATAATAACCACTCTACCGAATATATATGTTTTGTTATTTAACTCAATAACTGTGTTTTTTATATGTTAACATATGCGTTTTTGAACTTTCAGAGGGCTGCGCAGACCAAGCCAGCTGGCCAAGTGTTTCTTCACACCATGTTGGAAGGAACACAGGTTGTACTTTGGGGAAAATACTTCGGCAGAGAGTTCATTCCATAGTTTACCGACCCGATAGATAAAGGATCTAGAGGATCGGTTGGTTCTTATTTACAATTTTGACTGTGAGAGGATGCATTTGCCTGGTCCGCGTTGTGCGAAGGTTAACTTTCTGGTTTTTTGAGAAATAAATCTAGACCAAGCACCAGCAAAAATATTGTTTAGTAAATTCCTTCATTTTCACTCATTTCAATTCTGTTTTGTTAACTCTCTGTCACAGGCATGGATTTACTAAGGTTAATACAAAAATTCAAGTAAATCAACCAATGTTCAAATTATTTTCCAACTAAGTATGGTGAGCTTATATAGCTTAAGGGGCCCGCCTTGCTATTCAAAGAAGAGTTGTGTGGGGTCGAGGCTTTTATCGGACTGCCGCCCGGCGCTCTGCTAAGCCCGCCTACCCCTCCGGGGAGCAGGCGTGATGCTTCGCCTTATAGGCGCCCTACACGCGATCTGGTCCCTTGCAGTTTCGGTTCCAGGTAGCCATTTAAATCTAACTAACCGCTCAAAACAATTTGGAGCAACACAATTACAATATTCTTTCAAAATGGCCGACCCGAACTGATCCCTTACGATCTGAGGGGTTATTATGGTCAACTAACTCGCCGGGTGAACAGGCAAGTGAGTGATTAAATCTGACGTTTAGTTGCATTCTGTAACCATACTAACTGGTAAATTGTGCACTTGCCCAAACGACAAATCGCCTCTTACGACATGCACGGGAGCCAGACCCAGATCCGGATCCAGTATTTACGGCAGTTAAATACTGGATCCGGATCCAACTTGACCAAAATAGGTTTTTTTTTATCTACGTTTAAAATTAATAAAACAAACAATAAATCCAATTTTAAAAACCAGAACTAGAGTATTTTTTGTAAAACATTTTATTTTGTCATCACGCACAGATACGATTTTAGTCAACGCGAGAATGTTGTGTCACGGTAGCCTACTGCTCCAGTGGAGCGAGCCGATATCGCTTCGCTGTGCCTAGACGCTCTCGGCTAGCTATTTATTCGGCAGAAAGATACAAGATAGTTTATCTATGAACGAATTTGCTAAAGACACGTTACAAAGTAGAAGTTTCCGACAGAGATAAGCCCCCAGCAACGCAAGATGAATTATCGCAAGCGCCGCTAACGTGCACACAAAACCGCGCCGTGACGCCCCGCTCGAGCAGATATATTACGTAAAAATAAGTGGAGGCTCACGTACGGTCTGGCAAGGCGCGGGCGGGGCGAGGGGGCGAGGTGGGGGGAGGGCGGCGGCGGCGCGCGCATGCGCCGCGGCTCGTTACGATATTTGTACAAATTCCTGCGCCGATGTTAATCTGCATAATAACAGTTTTCGGCTCCCACAAAAGGCGGCCGCCGACTCTCATTAACCGGCCGGCTTCGGAGGCGTCCTCTCCGATCGCCTTTTCACGGAATTTATTCTAATTATAAGCATTGTGCCGCCGCCTCCGCCGCCTCCGCCGCCACCGGCGACGTGGAGCAAGAGCGCGTTCGGGAACGGCGGCGGCGCAGCGGGGAACTTCTACGATTTGCGACCCCTACTAATACAACAGACTGTCTGGTTTCGCCCGCCGCGCCCCGCCGCCACACCGTAGAGTAATCCCGGAAAGGCGGGGCTTTCTTTTTGGGCTGAAAATCGGGAAGTCGTCCCGCCAAAATCGGGACGTCTGGCAACGCTGGCTGAGAGTGTTCCCATTTTTATGAAAAAACCGGTATGGGTTGATGTGCTGAGAGACCAAAGCCAAATCCACCAGCGGATTTGCGGACTATCGCTGAGCTATCGAGCTTGTGTAAATTACGCTTGAAGACTCCCAGGTTATAACGGTGTCTCAAAATAACGTAAAGATTAATATTTACCAGAAAACACTTTTTTTACAAAAATAAACAGGAACAGCGTGGCCATGGCGCTACTTCCCGTCTCCTCGGCTCCATGGCCGAGATGGCCGGGAGCAAAAGGAAAAAGATACGCAGGCGCAGCCTGGCGCTTGGTCGCGCCGCCTCCCCCGCGGCCCGCGCCGCATCCGACACGCCTCGAGCACACGGCGCGGTCCCTCGCATCTAATCCCTTCGTGCATGTATACCCCCTAACTAGCTTCCAGAGTGGCTTCGCACGCATGAACGAACGGCGAGCTCTCGTTCGGTTTGAACGTCTTCGCAAGACCGACTCTGACATTTCCACGGTTTGTAGAATGACGTAGAAGACCGTAAAAAGGGAAATTTTAAGTTAAGTGAAAAATAGACCTCCACGGACGAAGAAGAGCGCTGCAGGTACGAAATCGTACTCGACACTGCGGAGTGAGGCACGCCTGGGAGAAGTCACGACAGGCCCCCTACTATGAACGCTGTCGAGTAAGCGCTATCGGGAAAGCGATATTGTATGCGTTTGACAGCTGGTATCGAAAGGGCCCTCGATACCATCTGTCAAACGCATACAATATTTTTGACAGGCGATATCGACTTCTCGACTGCGCGTACTCGATAGAGTTCGTAGAAGGGCTCCGAGTCTTCAAATGTCGCAGTGACAGGGGCTGAATAATGATCAGAATAGTATCACAACGACCCACCACAGCCATCAACCTTTTGGCGCCCATTCAACTTTTCAGATTTATAATAGCGATGCACACGCCTAATACCATTCTGCGGCTGCAGGGAAAGGGACCCACGGGGCACGGCCCCATTAAAAGCCGTCGGCATATGTAAAGCAGGTTATGCAGAATTCCAAGACTCGAGATAGCACTAAATCATTTTTAGGTGGCCCCACCGAGACCACAGATCGAGATCGACCCAGAAAAATCCGCCTATAGGAGAATTGCGAAATCCTTAGTGCGATTTGAGGCGTGTTCAAAGTTCGTCAAGCGACGAATGAGCCTGGGTCATAAGTTCCTCACATACCCTCACACATCCCCATCACAGGTTGTGACCTAAAACCAGCGTCGTCGCCTGACTGCTGCAGCTTGCTGCAGCTCTCGTAAGTGCGAACCATCGCTGAGTCATAAGCCTTTTATGCTAGCTTATATTATTATAGCTAGGGTACTTTTTTGTTTTATAAGAAGTCGGTTAAAAATAAGTTCTCTTGGCTTTGTTTACTTGTACTCTATCGAATAAATTATTTGCTATTCTATTCTATTCTCAGTAGAACAAACGCAAAAAATACTTAAAAAACATGAAACAGAGATCTGGGTTCAAATCTCCGCCCTGTTCACGCAAAACTTTCTCTCTCTTGCAGAGGTTGGATAATTGCATTTCGTCACGAATGCGAGCTGCTTCGTGGTTTGGAATCCATGTAAAACGAGGGACCTACCTACTACTACTACTACTAGGTGTTAGGGTTAAGCCTGCCCGGGTTGATACCATCGCATTGGATGCAAAAGGTGGATCGAATCGACGATTAAAAATTGTCTGCGTTTACCATCCAGTTCAATGTAGCCGTGCTCATAAAGGGAAAGACCTGGCATGGCACCTAATTTCTTCGGGAATGCAGCGGTTGGGCTAATATTATGACTGTGGGTGTTATTCGCCATCCATGTCAGGTTCCATAATAAAAAAAACATGCTCGTAAGAGTGTAAAAAAGACATGAATGAAATGGACCAACCGCCTCTCTGACCTGAGCCCGTAGTCCCAGCTGTCACCTAAATTGGCGTTAACGGCAAACCGATCGACTGGAGTTTTCAAATGTATGGAGAATTTGAAGAGCGCGCGCAGTGGGCATTAAGCGAACTAACATTTGCGAGTCCTAGTTTGATTTGACAGCTTACTCACCGTTGCCGTAAATACGTCGACGTTGCCGTTTACGCCGACTCCGCGTTTTCATACCAATCGGAAGTCCGAGTTTGACTTTGACAGCTTGAAGAAGTAAAGCCATAGAACCTCTAATAAAATCTTGTATGGAGTTTGACGTTTTTACGGAACTTCGAAGTTCCGTAAACGCCAGTCTAGGTGATAACTGGGACTAGCAGCTCAAACGCGAATATTGGAATAATGGAAGGCACAGGAAAATAATGGGAATGGCCAATATTTACTTCCTCATCTATTGTGCATTTGTGGTTTTGGTCTCTTTCCTTGGGTTAATTTTTTGGTTCTTCGTACGCAGGCAAATAAATGTAAGCCGGCGTTCCGTAACCGATAATAACCTAAACAATTACACGTGTCTCCAAGCAACACATACATAAAATAGTATGCACGAACCAAATTTCGATACAGCAAATGAGACCTCTTTAGAGACAACAGCTATAGCTGCCTTCCCACACCCTGGCACATTAAGATATCAACTAGTTTTAATTATACCATTGATTACGTCACAAAATCTGACTGATTTCTTAAGGCTGTCGTGAAGGCAGCGGAAATCGAAGATTTTAAGAAATGCATTCTTTGTCCATTTTCACGGCTACTTCCAATAAACTAGCGAAATCGTCTACCCGGCCCTAACGGTTACCTACCCCTAAACATAATCAGATTTTAATGAAAAAAAAATATCACTTAATAAAGCTTCATTCTATTTCCTATTGTTTTAATTTTTTTGTAAATATCTGTATTTTTCAGTAAAAAAAATGAACGTTAAAAAAGTTCTTTTTCAATTAAATTAATTTTTTTTCAATTCAAATTTCTTCAATATATTTTAGAATTCAAATTTTCAAAAACCTAGTAAAACATTAAGAGCATGTAACGACTATCGAGCATGGAGCATGGAACGACGACTCTCTTAAGGAACTTCTTAATTCGTCACCTTAGCACGCTGGCCGTAGACGGCAATATAACACGTGCAAACCCGCTACGATCAGGAGAAAGCAGATGCATCGCTCGGCATTGGGTATTTGTGATAGTAGCGCAAGTTAGTGGGTATGAAAGCTATATCTATACTATCAATCGTTTCATGGTTCTCGCAGAGGTGACGGGGTATCTGGTAGGTAGCCACCCTATCGTCACAGAATATATAGGATTACATCCAGTAGCTCAACTCCTTACGAAGCCCCGATTTCATGCACCTGCGCAGGCACATTTCGCTTGCGTGGGCTCTAAGCTAGTTTCGCGGTGCTGAACTGTCGCAAATGGTCGACATTCGAAGTCAAGAAACTACAGACCGCTGACGTACCAGCCAATGTTACGAAGATGCTCGAGAACTATCTGTGTGGACGTCAAGTCTACAGGAAATTCAGAATAACTAGCGGATGCACGAAACCGCTTCCTCACGGAGTATCGCAGGGTTCTATTTTAGGACCTGTCATATTCAATCTATACGTCCATGATATCTGGGACCTCAGAGACCGCATACACGGCCAGTGTCTGTCGCAGTACGCTGACGACCTATGCATTCTTAATCGAGCATACAAACCCGACCTTGCTACCTGGCGAGCCGAATGGGCCACCGAGACGATCGTACGATACTACCAACGATGGGGACTGAAGTGTAACGTGGATAAGACTGAGTGTATCATGTTCAAAAAGAAGCAAAAATACAGACACCACATCCGTCTGAGGACTGGCGAGATAATTTACTACAAGAAAGAGATCCGCTACCTGGGAGTAATCTACGACAAGACGATGACGATGGGCCCGCATGCGAGATATGTGACAAAAAGGTAAAGGTACTCGAACGTAGACTTAGAAGTCAAGCGGCGTATCATACAGGTATTCCGATACTTGATTACGGAACGGTACAGCTACTGCCTCGTTTTAGCAAGACCAACAGATTGATGATAGAGAGGCAGTACCGTATGGCACTGAAAAGCGCAGCTCAAATACCACGCAGACTAGACACCGACACATTGTGGGAAATGCTAGACCAAGATCCATGGGAGATCCGTTCAACTGATCTGCACGGCGATATGCTCAGGCGTATCGAAGAGCTCCACATCACTGACTTGGAGGCTCCTGGTGATTGTTATCTCAACAATCCGCGGATGCGTGACTCCCGGCTTGGCGAGATAAACTATGTAGAAAATAAAGAACGCAGCCGGCCGCTCGGCGAGAGGCAGGCTGCACCGAGAATCCGTAGAATTTAAGCACAAATCCCAGCACCCTACCCAATCCGATCCCGCTTCCTTCCCAACACCCAAATCCGACTAAACTGTACCTGCGGTCTTGAAAATCAAATTAGACAGACTAGCACAAGACCATACACCTACTTATAGGTAGTAAAACTATGTATGTTAAGGCAGTGACAATCTACATTAGGAGTTCTAAGCCACACACCCGAGACGCTCGCGCGCTCTGGCCAGCATGTATCAATTGACCATGAATAAAAACATTTCTGATTCTGATTCGAAGTCAACTTTAAAAAATAACAGAACCAGCAGTGCTCCGCCAATAGTTAAGGTGGCCCAACCCGGCAGGACTTACTCATTCGCGGGCACGGAACAAAACCGTGCTGTTGCGCTCTGGGACCTTCTCTGTTTCAAAGAAAAAGACAGGCTTCGTGATGAGGAAGATGCAACATGTCCACATATAAGACAATGTGCATTATGTATGATTTGGTAAGATTTACGAAAATTTTAATTACAAAACGACTTATAGCTAAAAGTAAACCACGACCGCTGTAGTCAAAAATCTAACAAAAACCAAATAGATTATAAATCTTGATTAAATAAGCTATGTCTGATGACTAATCTTTTTAAGATGTTCTTACTATATCATTGAGTAATCCACCTCCAAAATTATTGTACAAAACGCGCGTAAAATTCGAACTTTCGGACCTTATAACTTAGAAACGAAACACAATTTTACAATGTCAACGGTCATCAGACATCTAGTTCGATAAAATAAAGCTATTTTGAGCAAAATTTGGGATCTCTGACAAGAAATATGGGCGTAATCTTCTTTCCCCGTTTGTATGGGGAGTTGAGCGGGCTGGGCCACCTTAAGTGACAAACACGACACTCGATGGAGGGAAGGTATTTATCTCAATATTCGAGTGAGTTGAGTTCCTGCTGTGACCCCGGTCACACAGCAAAATTGCAAAATTGTGCCTTGGCTAATGGACAAAGAATGCATTTCTTAAAATTTTTTAAACTCATATTTCCTGTGACTTCACGACAGCCTTAACAGATAGGTTCAGCTATTAAACATATTTAAAATTATCTAATTTTAGCGAAAGACGAACGGCCACGACACACGCTGAGATAGATCACATAAAGTCTAGTGTTTCGTCGCTCCGTTCGGTAATCACCTACCATACAACACCGCCATGCAATCACATGGACTGGCCGGTTGAAAGTTGATGCCGGAGATTGAGTCGAGAGCGCGCTCGGCTCGGATCGGCGCCGCTCGTGCATAATCGCATCCACTTACTCAGAGTGCGTCCCGCTCTGGCGGCGCGCCGCGTCCCGGTCGCGCGCGCATCTAACCAACTTATCAATGAAATTCCAGCGCGACCACCGACGCTTCGCCCCCGCCGCCGCCGCCGCGCCTCCGCCGACGCCGTTTCCTTCGAGATGGCAAAATGGCGGCACGCTTCGGTGAACCTCGACCACCGACCCCAGCGGCTCGGACGAAATATGGATATCAGAATAAGCATCAGAACACACTGTGGGCACCCGAGCCATACGTTCAAGATAATGATGAGGTAGGTAGGGAAACCGACTCAAATGTATGGAGGCTTCATAGTTTTGATGTTACAAAAGAGAAAAACAGGGTTTTTTTATGGAACCTGACCTTAGATTCATCTAAGAACCTGACATGAATAGCTAATACCACACAACTACCGCAATGATTTTAGCCCAATACACCACATTCCCGAAAGAATTAGGTGCCATGCAGGACCTTTTGTCCTTTATGAGCACGGCTACACTGAACTGGATGGAAAACATGGACGCTTTTCCATTGCCGCTGCAACCATATTTCCATCTAATGCAACCCGCATTTAAATACTAATTATTATTATAATTAGATACATGACATCACAACGTTTCCTCAGAGAGGATGGGACAATGTTTTTGCAACTGGACATGGGTGGTTTACCCCAATACAAGTCATGGAAACTAGGTGCCATGTCAGGACCTTTCCTACATTGCACGCTGCATTAAAAGTAACTGAAAAGAAAACTGAAACATTTTCCATTGGTGCTTCGACCATCGTTCATCCGATGCGCGCCATGCGGTGCGACCACAGTCTTATCTCTTTCTATTCATGCGCTTGGACTACAAATGATTCTTTGTCCAAACCGAGTATCACCAATATTAAAAAAAGGTATAATTTTCATGGCTGGCCCATGCAAAAAGGAAAATTATGCCAACAATATCATCTAACCAGTACGTCTATGTTTATAAACTGTATCAAAGTATTTACTGTAATATTTAATGCTAAGCATTTTGAATAGAGAAGTATGCAAAATCAAACTACTTTTAACTCAGTCATTTGCGAGAAAAACCAATGTATGAAAACATAGAAGACTAGCTACTAGGATTTAAAAATATATTCAAGAAAAAAATATCAAATCGGACATGTGTTTATGTAGAAAACAGGTTTCTCCTGAGGGTAGCTGCGCGACATCTTTGTAGGTAGATAATGGATGTTTCAATTAAAAAAATTGGGCTCCCAACTGTCGATTCCACATGCCTACTTTACTTACTCACGCATGCATAACATCGCGCCGTTTCTCAGGAGGAGTAGGTTTTTTTCTAAAATGACCAAATAAAACATAATGCATTCTTCTTAAGAGTAAAAAAGCATATGTAGAAACAATGATTAGATATTAATGTTTGATAACGTTTTTTATTTCGGAGCGAATATTTTAGTTTATCTCTTTCAAATTCATTGAGAACTTGAATATTGCTGTGCTGTAGTTTTACCTTTTTGCCGCAACGGCAGTAATAAACGTAAGTAATAAGGGGCAACACGCGCCGACGAGTGCAGTGGCAACATTATCGACTGCGTGTCAGGGGAAATACCCGACACGTGTGCAAAGCTACAACGACGCGCCGGCTGCGCACTGCCTTCTTGGAAATTGTGCACACGACTATCAGTAGGATGTAGGAAAGTTAAAAAAGCGGCCAAATGCGAGTCGGACACGCACACGAAGCGTTCCGTACCATCTTACTAGATGTAACACAAAAAAATCTCATTTTTTATATGGGGGCCACCTTTCATTTTTATTATTTTTAAATTTCACCTATTTGTTGTTATAGCGGCAAAATGAGCACACACTCTGTGAACATTTCAGCTGCCTACCTATTGCGGTTCATGAGATACAGCCCTGTGACAGACGGACGGATGGACGGACGGACGGAGGGACGGATGTATGGACGGACGGACGGACAGCGGAGAATAGGGTTCCGATTTCACCCTTTGGGTACGGAACGCTAAAAAGTAATGGGTTAGAGACATTCCCTGCAACCGCTCGCCAAATATTTGCTTCGACAAGCAAATATCATAACGACCCGGCACATAGTCTTATCGAGCGTGAATGTTCAACGATTCTCGGCATTTCTTCCCTTATAAGCGATACTGATAGCGAACTATGAAGGCAACTCGTCCATTCCTGTTTTAACGTTCTTGGCAGGAAGGTGGTGGATATTGTACAATATAAAGGGAAGCGTTACATCAAGCGTTAAGTGTTACATCAGCATACTTTGACGCCTTCGATTAGATTCCTACACGATTAGCGTCCCCCTCGAATGCGAAATCGATGATCTCAGCGATTTTTCAATAAGTGATTTGTAACTCGTAATAGGGGCTCAGTACGTTTTGATCAGTGAAGAATTTGATGCGGCGGGAAACAGCAAAAGATGGTTATGGCGGCCGGTTTTGAATGGTGACGTCAGAGATTGAACATTTGCGTGACGACGCGGGGGCGCGGCGTGTCAGAGATAAGAGAACTTCTCCCAGAAATTGTCGCAAAAGGACAGGGTATAAACAAATGAAGACGACAGGCAAACATTTCGACCAGGAGTAGTAAGCGCTTCTAAAGAATAAGTAGTAAATGGCCGTGTTTGTGTGACAACGCAATATTGATAAGACACGTCTGTTCGATCCTAAATGAATCGGGGTTATCCAAAAGGGCTCTTTTCGTGGCTCACACGGTCCCAGCTAATTAGAGAGGTTATCTACTGAGTTTAATCTTTAACGACACGCTTCTGGGTATGATAGCCTGGACCTTTCGGGTAGGTTTAGAATGCCAGACCTACTAATTAACACTTTGAATGGGTTTTAGTTAACTTTTATACATTATTTTATTATGCATTTTGCAATAACATCGCATCAAGTTACTTCGGTGGATATTAGGAAACCCTAACAACCTAAATGGTATGTCTGTTTGTCCGTAATTTGCAGCTCTTTTCCGGAAAAACCGCTCGCTCGATTGGCGTGAAATTTTGGATAGGGCTTCATCCGAACAACCGCCGTCAGGGAAAAATACAAAACAACGCAAAAGTAACCTTCACGTGGCCCTACGCCAGAAGCCCTTCCCTTTGAGGGGCGAAGATCCAAATGTGAACAGATTCGGTTTCATAATTTAAGAACAGCCTAGTTAAAGTTGTTGGGTAAACATAGACAATTATAAAATGTGTGTCTGTGATAATATTCAAAGAAATGTTAATTTAAAAAATGGGCACTTTCAACATGCAACGCCATCTATGCAACACATCGAAAACTTTCGGCAGATGTTCTCAGTAGAATGAACAAAAGTCAATAAGTAAGTGGCGCCATCTATTGAAACTGAACGACATCATATGCTGTCATGCATAGCACACCCGTCTCATGCCTCAAACACAGATGGCGCTTCGATATGATAATCATGATTTATCCAACATTGATTTCAAAGTATGAATCCTTTCTTATTTTGAAGGTGAATTGGTACGAATATATTCGTGTTGAGGTTACATAAATGTCCGTTCGACGGGGCTTTCTAAACGGAACTAACGTAAATATAACGTTAAATTATTTCCTGCATCCATGTAAAAAAGAATTAAACTTTAGCTAACAACATGGCGTTTTTACCATTTATCGTTGTTAAATCCATTTCAAAGAGGTCGCCTCTAACAAATTGAATAGCTAGATATGGGTTCGATAAAGTGAGTTAACAATATTATTACAAAAAAAATTGTTGGCACGGCAAAGCTTTTATTTTGTCAGACTGAGATCACAATACTTCAAAACGCGTGTGCGAGAGAGACAAGACATAAATATACTTGTTTTTTCTTCATTTATTTCTTCCCTTGTGTTATATATTGTGTATCTCTAACGAACGAACTCTTTATTTGCTAAATAAATAACAGAGATAAGGGTTTAAGGTGGCCCAACCCGCTCATCTCCCCATACAAACGGGGAAAGAAAATCACGACCATATTTCTTATCATAGATCCCAAAATTTGCTCAAAAGAGCTTTATTTGATCGAACTAAATGTCTGATGACCGTTGGCATTGCAAAATTGTGTTTGGTTTCTAAGTTATAAGGTCCGAAAGGTTGAATTTTTCGCGCGTTTTATACAATAACTTTGGTCGTTTATTACGCAATGATAAAGTAAGAAAATCTGAAAAAGATTAGTCATCAGATATAGTTTATTAAATCAAGATTTATAATCTATTTGGTTTTTGTTAGATTTTTGACTACAGCGGTCGTAGTTTAATTTTAGCTATAAGTCGTTTTGAAATCAAAATTTTCGTAAATCTTACCAAATCATACACTATGCACATTATCTTTTTTGTGGACATGTTGCATCTTCCTCATCACGGAGCCTGTCTTTTTCTTTGAAACAGACAAGGTCCCAGAGCGCAACAGCACGGTTTTGTACAGTGCCCGCGAATGAGTTAGTCCCGCCGGGTTGGGCCACCTTAATGTGCCACAGTATTTTTTTTATTTGCGATACGACCATGTTCTCAAAATTAAGAACAATGACCCAACTTGAATACAATACCTCCTAATACAATACCAGAAAGGCATATATTTTTAGATCACATTTTATCAATAAATAATATTAACTTTTTGGCCAAAATGAGCTTTAAATGAAATCACGCTAAAATTGAAGACATCTATTTTAGAAAATTCGTTTGAAAAGATGAAACTGGCACATTACTAGGCTATAACTTAAAAAAAAATTCATATTATAGATGGCGCGTCAGGAGAAAAATCAACCATCAAACTTCCATCTCTTTTTTAACATGCTGCGCGAAAGGGAAGGATCATGTGTAAATTCATCAATCAAAATTTGTAATTTTTTTTATAAATAAAATGTATTTTATGAATTAAAATTCCAACAACGAATGCACTATTCTTTTATAACCAAACCGCAAGCTCGGTTCCATTTTTATTTTCGGCATTCTCCTTTGTCATTGAAATAATTTGTTGAATGCCTTTTATTTTTAAAAAAACCCATACAATACTATGTTTCACTACATGAAGTTGACTACACGGTATTTAGAAACACCATTCACAATAATAATCACCATTTTATATCCTTCATTAAATTCTACCTTGCGCATGTTGGTCATACTCCTCCTAAACCGCTGGACCGATGTTGATGAAATGTTTTCTATGTTTGGGTGGGTCCCTGAATGGTTTAGATTTACAATTAAAAAAATAAAACCCAGTATGTGCCGCTGTTGTTAAGATATTATCCCGAGCGGAGCCGGGAACCTCAACTAGTATCTTATATATAATCATCGTTATAGGAACGGAACCGAATTGCCCTTCTCTATTTAGTAGTTAAATATATATAGTGCACATTTTATAACATAAATTCATAAGAATAAATTAGATACAATACATCATTCATAATAAAATTAATTATTAGAGCTCACAATAAATTTTCAAGAAATAATGATGATATTAAAATTATTCTACATTACAATTACAATTATTGGAAATTCTTTTACATTATAAAACGGATGACCTAACAAATATTCTTTTAACTCAATTTTAAAATTGGTTATAGTTAAGATTATCATACTAGCCAATGCAATGGTTTAATTGCGTTATGTTCCTGATCTTTATGGAAATAGAACATGAAAAAAAAAACATGTATTATTCCAGCTAACGTTCTACAAAAACAGAAAGAAAAATGTAACAGAAATTTATATTTTATGCATGGATATGCATGGAAGAAAATGTTGAAGTCATGGCTCAAATATATTCTTTTTCAAGTTTGCGGCTTATATTGATATTAACTAATATTTATTTTAATACCATTTCAAAGATCTTAACATTATCTACCCATTCAGCGAAGAAAATGTTTAACTTTTGCCAATTTCTTTTACGAGACAATAAAAAAACCAGTTTCACGCGTTATGCGGGTTGGTCACATTTAGAAAGAATTATTCCGAGCTGCTCTAACTAAGCGACGTCGGGCTCTGGCTATCTCGTTTTAATCGCAAAAATTGGTCCAAAATGTTTAGGTATGAGGATGATTTTAAATTTGTAAAACATTGCGTTCAGACTCACCGGGCGCTTGCGACGGTGGTCTTGGCGTGCGCGGCGGCCGCACCGAAGCTCACCCCGACGGCGAGCCCCTCGGGGATGTTGTGCACGGTGATGGCCACCACGAGCAGCATGATGCGCTTCCACTGCGACTGGCGCGCCTCCAGCGACCGCTGCATGCTGCGGCTGTCCGCGTTCGAGTCCTCCGATTTCTGTGGGGCGATCGGATCAATCCATAGGCTTGGAATGTAAAGACATACAGAGTCAACTGACCGATGAGACCAAAATCGTTTACTACAAAATGTATTGAAATATTTTTTTTTACTAGCTTCAAAATAATGATCTGAAGTTATATTTCAAGTTTTACTTTGAAATATTGAGGAAACATTAAGAAATTGATCGACAAAGATTCAGTGGGTCACGCCTTGTGTATCATAAAAAAAGGCTTGTTGGCCGGGTTTTTTTACTTCTATACATGCACAGGTCACCATTATGTCCCGCGTAAGTTTTAAAATATTAAGGTCACCATGATTTATTTAAAGAAAACTAGATAAATCATGAAGATTAAAAACAAACATTTAAAATTCCATGATAACGATTTGAGAAGCGAACGATCGGGCAGATGAGTTCTATCTCCCTCTAACTCGCGGTAGAGGTACTTGAGTTGACCTCTCACTTCCACACTTTGTTCGTCTTGTAAACACTTTTTTCCCATGACCCAGTCATTTTAGGTGCCTATTCTAGTGTGTTCTGTGTGTGTAGTTGTGTATTTGTTTTCATATTTATTTATATAAAGTAAGTGATAGCTCATTAGGAATACTATACATGCCCTAGAGTGGCCTCTATTGAAGGTGGCATAGTCGTCAGACACTGCGAGAGGTGGCGATCCGTGACCCGGTATGTTTTTTTATGGTCTGGTACCGGGTCACGACGCACCATCTGGGAGTTGCTGATGTAAATCGATCATTCTTATATGGATAATACAGTATAATTCGGATGGAGCAACCATCAAGGGATCGTTATGTCGTTCTATCCGGACTTCGTACAAAATTACCTAATAATTTAAGCATAATTTTCGTCTTTTATTCATGGCACCAAGATCCTTATGAACTAATGAACGAATATCGATAATGATAATAATATTTTCCTTCATTAAAGTGTTAGCTCTTTCACTCATGAGGTAAATAGCATTGTATCTACCTTTGTCACTCCGAGGCCATCGGACACTAGTGGCTCGATGACGGAACCAATATTTGACAATGCCATATCTTTCCCTTTTATATTGCTGGCCTACCAACCCAACCACCAACACCCCACATTCCCGAATGACTTACATAGGTGCATGACAAGATCATACCTTTATAATACTGCTATACATTGATCTGGGTGGAAATCACAGCCACTTAACCGTCTTTCAGCCAATGAGAGCATTCTCAGGGCTTGAATATATAATTTTATGGGTTTTTTGGGAGGCAGGGGGGGGGGGGGCAACCATATCCCTACTTGGTAACGCGATGAGTAGCGTAAGTGTGTCTATATACAGTTTCACATGGCTTCCGAACCACGGTTTCCTCTGTCCTATCGACGTGTACGCACCCGGGAGGTGTGCGTACGCCGACGCTGGTGCGTGGAGTTGTGCTGGCTGCTGATGCAGTCACTGAAGTCGGGCGGCGCGACGCCGTCCAGTGTCACCACGCTGGTCGGGTTCGAGTCCCGCCTGTTGTTCAAAGCCGCCTTCATTTCTACATCTTCTAGTTTGTCCTTGGGTTCTTTAGTCTTTGTGATTGCTGTAATTTGACAAAAAAAGGAAGCATTTTACTACGACGCAAACTAGATTTAATGTTAACAATTTGAATTAATATTGCAATACTAGGAGTGAGTCAGTGTCTTTGTAACCTAAACTTTGTAAAAGTAATCAGCTAAGTGCGTGTCGAACCACGCACAGAGAAGGGTTGGTTACGAGGTTGGTTCTATTCTTGGGACGAAGGTAATAAAAAATCCCAAATCTCAAAAACTGCACGACATTTCATATTCAAACCAATATTCGGTGAAAGTTCTACCACCTTACATTTTTTCAGAATTTCTCATTGAATAATTCAAAACTTAGAGGAAGGGTGGCCACAGACGAAACTTTTGACTTAAATTCTTCAAAGTGAATTACTTACCCGTAAGCACTGTCTAAAGGTTTGCAATAAAGAATTGTATTATTGTGTATTGTTCACAATGATGGGTTTAATACAGGTTTACCTAACGTCATGAATTCATATTATTTTTCATATATTTTTTAATGAAATTGAATTTGAAAGTGAGTTCGTCTTTTAGCTCCGTCTTCAAATAAGCTGCCATACTGATTTTGATAATTCGGAGAGAGGCATATCGAAGTTTGGATAATCTTCGTAAGGTCGGTCCGTAAGCATCAGAAAATTTCGCCTCCCATACAAACGTAGTTAATTAATAATGTGAAAACCACTGTTCCAACTTACTTGATATTTGGTATCTAATATTAGGCTACAAATATCTGTGTGTGTCTTTGTTTTTTCGGTAAATGTATTCTGGGTCAAACCACAGAGAAAACAAATTTCGTATGAAAATTTGCTTTTTGCTTTAATTTCATTCAGTTTGGATTAAAAAAAAAAAAAAACGTGCAGACACAGATGTTTGGTACCTGATATTAGATATTAAATATTAATTTAATTGGAATAGCGGTTTCCAAATGATTAGTAAACTACTTTTGTATGGGGAGCATAGCTTACGGGCCGTTCTTAAGGTGGCCCATCCCGCTCATCTCCCCATACAAAAGGGGAAAGAAGATCACGCCTATATTTCTTGTCAGAGATCCAAAATTTTGCTCAAAATAGCTTTATTTGATCGAACTAGATGTCTAATGACCATTGTCATTGTAAAATTTTGTTTGGTTTCTAAGTTATAAGGTCCGAAAGTTCGAATTTTTCGCGCGTTTTATACAATAACTTTGGAGGTGGATTACGCAATGATAAAGTAAGAACATGTTAAAAAGATTAGTCATCAGACATAGGTTTTTTAATCAAGATTTATAATCTATTTCGTTTTTGTAAGATTTTTGACTACAGCGGTCGTGGTTTACTTTTAGCTATAAGTCGTTTTGAAATTAAAATTTTCGTAAATCTTACCAAATCATACACTATGCACATTGTCTTTTTTGTGGACATGTTGCATCTTCCTCATCACGGAGCCTGTCTTATTCTTTGAAACAGAGAAGGTCCCAGAGCGCAACAGCACGGTTTTGTAACGTGCCCGCGAATGAGTTACGCCCTCCGGGTTGGGCCACCTTAAGGTGGCCTTTCCCAGCGGGACTAACACATTCACGGGCACGGTACAAAACTGTGCTATTGCGCTCTGGGACCTTCTCTGTTTCAAAGAAAAAGATAGGCTCCGTGATGAGAAGAATGCAACATGTCCACAAAGAAGACAATGCGCATAGTGCTTTTTTTACATACAATTACAGAACAAAAAAATCTTAAAAAAAAAACAAGTGCACTCAGTAGTTCTAAAACCTGATATGCACGCATCAGCTTATAGCTCCTAGTGTTGTAAACCGAATAATAAAAATAAATAATAATAATAATTTTATTACAAAAACAACTTATAGCCAAATGTGAACCAAGACCGCTGTAGTCAAAAATATAACCAAATTGATTATAAATCTTCATGAAACAAGCTATGTCTGATGACTAATCTTTTTAAGACGTTTTTATTTTATCGTTGAGTAATCCACCTTCAAAGTTATTGTATGAAACACGCGTAAAATTCGAACTTTCGGACCTTATAACTTATAAACCAAACACAATTTTACAATGCCAACAGTCATCAGATATCTAGTTCGATCAAATAAAGCTATTTTGAGTAAAGTTTTGGATCTCTGACAAGAAATATGGGCGTGATCTTCTTTCCACGTTTTTATGGGTAATGAGCGGGAAGGCCCACCTCCTGCTATGTATGTACGGAGAGCATCACCCTTAACGCCACAGTAGGCATTGGCATTTGCAAGGAAAACGTATGTGGGTCAAAGTCCAATGTGTGGCATCTAGGGTGATGCCGTTTATACATGTGTGTGTTTAAAGAACAACAAAATATATAATTTAAGTGTGATTTCTTCACCATTTTAACTCATTTAATTTTTATCTTTTTTTTTTTTAATTAGCATTACAATGGTAAGAACAATTTTGATCCCTAGCACTTAAACTGGCCCACAGGCTGTCTTATAGGTGGTAGCCTATTAGCGTCCATTTACACTTGACATATCTAGCTTCTAACACGGAACATACAGTTAAAAACATTTTAGTTGTACCCTCAGTTTTGCGTCAATCGCTACTGAAACATAGATGTCAAAGAATACATTATACATACAATACACAAGACACAACACGCACTTTTGTTGTATTTATGAAGGATATTTTGTAGTTCTTTTTTTTGGCATACAGCAAGAGTAACAAAATAAACAGAATAAAAAATATATTTTGATTCTAAAATTAATAAAATTAAAAATAATCAAATTATTTTATAGTATACTGGTTGTCAAACTTGCTGTTACATTTTTATTTATACGTTACATTGTTCATTAAAGCTCTAAAGCGGTCTTTCTCAAAGTGGGCGATAATGCCCTCTTGTGGGCGCTAGTGATCTACAGGGGGACGGTAGAGGGCTCGGAGGAAATTGGGGGACCTTGAAGTTGTTTATGGCCAATTTGTGATTTTGATTTTTTTATAGAAGAGGCTTACTTTAAACTAAAATGTAAAACTACATCGATCATTTGGGTAAACATTATTTATAAAGTTTTTTTAATTGCCCTCATTAGAACTCAGAAACAAGATATAATACTAAACTCTTGTGTAACACTACATATATATAATTAAATTTAATTTATGATTGCAATTGTCATTTATAAGATGTTAAAGGTAAAGATTTTGGGGGGCGCTGGAAAATAATAGATCATCAAAGTGGGCGGTCCATAGTCCATATTTTTATATTATTATTGTAACCTATTATTTTGTTTTGTTCAGTTAATAATGTATATACGTGTGTTTTTAGGAAAATTAATTGAAAAAAAAAACAAAAAAGCCGAATCCACCTCGTTTCGCAAAACCACGCTAAGCGAGGCATCATAGCAGCGGATTTGCGAATGAATGCCAAGCTTTCAAACTTGTTCAATTTAAGTTTGAAAACTCCCAAGATGTTGCTTTGAGGAAAAGCACCCGCCAGCAGACATGTGCGGCAGAGAAATGAGTCTGAGAAACGATTCCTTCTCAAAAGCCTAGTCAATAACAAAAGGGTGCTCTGATTCTCTGTGGCGGGTGTCCGGATATAGGTTAGACGAATAAGGGATGCAAGTCCCACAGAGCAACGTCCATGATAGTACCTCTATCTATAGTAGAATAGACTGAGCGACCCTCCAAACCGTCTGTACTTAATAATTGTACGTAAATACTAAAAACGAAAATAAGAAAAGGATTACAACACATTGTCAACTGTGTGTTGCAAGGATAAATTTATCACATGAGGTGAATCATAAAGATGAAAAGCAAAACTTTACGAAAATTTACGCTTAAGTAGCTGCAATAAAAATATACACAAACACACCATTTACTATTTACACGCGCGACAGATTCTAGCCTCTCAAGCACCGGGCTTAGTGCGGCAAATAATGAAATCCTTCACAGATAAGATAATTCAACAAGAAGTGAGGGGATTCGACAGACTAAGCAGTTTACTGTTCAGCATGTAACAAACGCCTGAAAATGACAAATGCCGTCAATCACGTAGGCCGCTGGGTAGGTACGGGTTGCCTTGAGCTTAAAGCTCACATTCAACATGATGGCAATAAAGCCAGCAGTGAGTGCAGAAAAATCTAACATTGTGCCTCAGCAGGATTTAAGCAGATAGGAGGATGTGACGCATGATTTACTGTCAATAAAAAAATACATCTCATTTAGAGAACATTCGCCAAGAAAAAAATCCGAATGATATAATGAGTATAGAAATTATTTTTTTTGAAGGGTGATACAAGGCGTACGCCAGGCCCTCACATAGGAGGTTCCTGACGACGCCCATGGGCTTTCGAACTTTCGCTGGGCTGCAAAAACATTGCCAGCCGGCCAGGTGATTCTTCATACGATATTTGATGAACCTGACCAATACCTGGGCAGTAAATAAATGCTTTCCATAGATTATCAAACCTATAAATAAAGGATTCAGAGGATAGGTATAGGGTAGGGCTTATATTGTCGGCAGTGACCTATTAGCTGCCTGTTCCGCACTGAGCGATTGTAGACAGTAGAGCGCCACAGCGGTGGCGTTATGCAGCTCCAAAGAGCATTCTCCATGGTTGAGACGATAAAACACAGAGAGATGTCCTACATCCCTTCGGAGTTGAAGGGTCGTCGACGAGATGCATGGCGCGGCGCTGTATGAATTTTAAGGAGCCAAGCAGGGACTTAGCTGAATTGTCCCAGAGATGACAACAATACAATTAACAATACTGTTAAAATTATATTCTCAGGGAATACGTTCCAATCTGCCAAATCAAATGCGTGTTTTTCGGTCTGGGCAGGTGGTAGTTGACCTCACCAGGCAGTAGTCTGATGCCCCAAGGGAGCAAGCACTGACCCCTTGTATCCTGTGTGGTTAGTGATAAGAAGATCCAGTAAGGAGAACCCGTCACCTGCTCCATCCTGGAAACGCATATGTTACGTAACCAAATGAATCAGGTTGTGCTTCAGAGTGAATTGCACACAACTCTACCAGCAAAGTCAGTATTGTCGGAGCCTAGCCACGACGCATGGTGTGCGTTAAATAATCCCAGAAAGACCAACTCTGCAGAGGGGATCTTTGCCTGAGGATCGTCTGCCACTTTACTCAGGTACTCCAGAAACCGAATAGTCCCCGTTATGCAGTCTGTACAAGCACGCGTACAACTGCATGTCCGTCCCCATGTCCACATGAACCCGAAGCCGTTTGCCCCAGACAGCGCAAACAGCGATAACAAATATCCCACCTGACGAACTGACATGCCGGGGTATTGCGCGGAGTAGAAAATATATAAAAATTTGGTTAAAAATATATACGCAGCCACCATTTTCAACCGATGAACCTGGCCGTGGTTCGGATTCCACGCATGGTTAATCCCAGCCTCGGTAGCACAGTGGTGAGACGCCTTGCGATTCGATAAGCTGGGTAAGCACCTCTCAGCGCGGTTGGGTTTTGGATGGGTGACCATTTCTGTTTAGACTGGCCGTGTTTCGGATTCCACATAAAACTGTATGTCCCCTTCCTTACTTACTAGGTGGTAACGTTAATCCCGCCCGACTTAGCACCATCTCATTGAATGAACGTGAATGTCGAAGCGGTAATGAAAATTGTTGGTGTTTTCCATCCAGTTCAATGTAGCCGAGCAATATAAGGAAGGTCCTGGCATGGCACCTAGTTCCCATGTGGTGTGTTAGTCTAAAATCTGACGTTAAGGTGTCCCTTCCCGGCGGGACTAACTCATTCGCGGGCACGGTAGAAAACCATGCTATTTCGCTCTGGGACCTTCTATGTTTCAAAGAAAAAGACAGGGTCCGTGATGAGGAGGATGCAACATGTCCACAAAGCAAATAATGCGCATAGTGTTTGATGTGGTAAGATTTACGAAAAAATTATTACAAAACGACTTCTAGCTAAAAGTAAACCACGACCACTGTAGTCAAAAATCTAACAAAAACTAAATTTATTATAAATTTTAATGAAACAAGCTATGTCTGATGTTTAATCTTTTTAAGATGTATAGATTTCATTGTTGAGTAATGCACTTCCAAAGTTATTGCATAAAACACGCGAAAAATTTGAACTTTCAGACCTTATAACTAGAAACCAAACACAATTGTGCAATGCCAACGGTCATCAGACATCTAGTTCGATCAAATAAAGCTATTTTGAGCAAAATTTGGATCTCTGATAAGAAAAATGGGCGTGATCTTCTTTCCCCGTTTGTATGGGGAGTTGAGCGGGATGGCCCATCTTAAGTTTAGTCCACCACCAACCACGCACACTCAAGATATCTGATTATAGTCTAAAGACTGATCGCAGATGGACGTACAAAAAAAAAGTTTGGTAACAGTGCTGTATGTCAAAATATTAAATAAAAAATTAACATCGCATTATATAAAATATGATTCAAATTCAATTTATTTTCCAAAAATATAATTTTATTAAAAGCAGCAATAAAAATTGTCCCATGTTATTCATTTAGTTCAATATATCCGTTCAATATAAGGGAAGTCCTGATATGGTTCTACTAATTTAGTTCCCATTTGGTGTGTTGGACTATATCATGACAATCGGTGTGGTAGTAAATCCTAATGTTGGGATTTACTGTCTAATTTAATGACTAATCTGTCTTCAGCTACTGTAGGTGATGCCACTTTTAGTTACACAACTTGACAATGTTATGTAACTAAGCTATTGTCAACAACACTTATTTTAAAAGTGGCAAAACTTGAATTAGGTATCAGTTACATGTTATATTGTTGATGTTTTATTTCATTCAAGGATTGATCTACCCAAGCCTTTCAAAATTATAATTTATTACTTCCCAAGCAGAATTTCCCTAAGCCATGTTCACCATACAAACATAGTTTAGTAATCATTTAAAAACCAATTTACCTGATATTTGGTATCTAATATCAGATCTATCAGGTGCACGTCTTTCGTTTGATCAGTTTAAAAAAATTGTTGCCTGATATTAGATTAACAAAAATTTGATTGTCAAATGGTTAGTAAACCGCATTTGTATGGGGGTGTACATCTTCATAACGCTTAGTATGTGGTAAACGTTAAAAAAATTGAGGCTGACCACACATCCAAAGTGATAAACACTTTCTAACATACCTGCCGATTAGCATTTAATATTTTATTGAGGTTGATCGTTAAAATTTGCCCATTTGAACTAACCCCGAGGGCCATAAAGTTACTACTTACAAATCATCATGTTAGCAGAGCTGATGCCGAGGTAGTCCAGAAAACCGTCAGTTCCGTAGACAAAGATGGCGCCGAGCAGGAAGCCGCCGGCGACGGGCAGGAAGGCGTACTGGCCGTCCTCGCCATATTTGCCCGACTTCTTGCACATATTTATGGCGGGCTCCAGCAGGGACCAGTACGAAGCAGCGGTCATCACGCCTGCCGCGAACCCCAGCGACACGTCGAGCAGCTTGCGCTGCAACAAGTAGCATACGTGTCGGGCACTGTGGTGTTTTGAGAAGAGAAACGGTGTAAGAGGGCAGCTAAAATTAATGCTGAGACTCTTGGGTCTGGAGACGATTCTCAAGTCTTCTGACTGCCGAATTTGACATTTAATATATGGAACTAACGTCCAATTCTACAGTCGGAAGACTTGAGAATCGCCGCAAGACCCAAGAACTGTCTTTGAATTTCAGCATAAGTGGTCTGAGTTGAGGAAACAAGGCCAGGATTCAAAACTGCCAAACCACTACACTCTTCCGAGTTTGAAATATACTAACTGTTTAGAGTAGAGTAATATTGTAGGTTTTCTAGGTTTCAATCAGCCCCAATTTGTCAGACTGCATACAATATAAGATGGCATAAATTACTGTGGTGAGGAAAAGCTGTTAAGGCGGCCCATCCCGCTCATCTCCCCATACAAAAGGGGAAAGAAGATCACGCCCACGCCGATTTCTTGTCATAGATCCAAAATTTTGCTCAAAATAGCTTTATTTGATCGAACTAGATGTCTGATGACCATTGGCATTGTAAAGTTATGTTTGGTTTCTAAGTTATAAGGTCCGAAAGTTCGAATTTTTCGCGCGTTTTATACAATAACTTTGGAGGTGGATTACGCAATGATAAAGTAAGAATATCGTAAAAAGATTAGTCATCAGACATAGCTTATTTAATCAAGATGTATGGTCTATTTGGTTTTTGTTAGATTTTTCACTACAGCGGTCGTGGTTTACTTTTAGCTATCAGTTGTTTTGAAATTAAAATTTTCGTAAAACTTACCAAATCATACACTATGCACATCGTCTTTTTTGTGGACATGTTGCATCTTCCTCATCACGGAGCCTGTCTTATTCTTTGAAACAGAGAAGGTCCCAGAGCGCAACAGCACGGTTTTGTACCGAGCTCGCGAATGAGTTAGGCCCGCCGGGTTGGGCCACCTTAAACCTCAAATTAGTAAATAGCACCGATTAGGTAAAAAAAAACTCACAGGGTTACATGCATCAGTGCACTTGAAAACCTGCGTTTGTGCGGTTGGGTAAAAAAATCAAGTCATCAAATTGGATGTAGAACAAGTCTCAAAGTAACAAAGATTCGTTTTTTAGGGTTCCGTAACCAAAGGGTGAAAACGAAACCCTATTACTAAGTCTCCGCTGTCCGTCCGTCCGTCCGTGCGTCCGTCCGTCTGTCACAGGGCTGTATCTCATGAACCGTAATAGATAGGCAGCTGAAATTTTCAAAGAGTGTGTATTTATTTTGCCGCTATAACAACAAATAGGTCAAATAAAAAAAATAAAGATTAAAGGGTAAAACCTGATTTTTTTGTATTAAATCTTTTACGATGGTACGGAACCCTTCGTGTGCGAATCTGACTCGCACTTGGCCGGTTTTTTTGCCAATATCTGACTCGATGGAACAGTTGACATGACTTACAGAATCAAACAGTGCCCGGCTTCTTGGACCGAAAAACCTAAAAAAACCTTGCCTCTTTGATGAAAGCCTTTGTCTTTGCGTTGAGTAAAGAATACAAAATATTGTTCCAAACTAACTGAAAGAAGTGTCACAAATACATGTTCAAATTGGTGTTCCTTCAGCAAGGTCCAGATCATGACAATAACACGAATGACCCATGACTATAATCACAGCCCCCCCTTAGCTCTTGAGGCATTGCAACTGATCCTTAAAATTTTTTGACTGATCGTAGCGAAGTTTCCTTTCAAGAATGGGCCAAAATGCTTTCGCATGTCCAGCTTTTCTCCTCTACAGGTCGCATTTCTCAACACATTCACGTAACATTTTGTAAGCAGGTTAAATATTTTTATAGAATTTTTTAGTCGAGCCAGTGTCCGGTTGTTCTTCTCTGCAGGTGGCATTTCTCGACAGATTCTCGTGAAATTTTGTAAGCAGGTTCTAAATTTATGTAAACATTTTTAGTCGAGCTAGTTTTTGAAAATTTTTCAAAATTATGTTTTTTTTTTTGAAATGTCAAATGTTTAAAAAGACCACTTCACTTCAAAAACACCAATAAGATTTAGGTACAAGTGCACAACATAATAGAAATGCTGACTGCAGGACAGACTTTTTAACATGCCATTGAAGTTATTAATGTCGATGAAAGAGGTTCGAAATAATTGTGTGACCAAATATATAAACTTGCATCTTGCATAATCTATAGCAGTTTTAATGATGTTCCACTGAATACGGATATGTATAAAAGCAAATATTATTATGTATATTGTAGCTAGTAGCTTAGAATGGCATTATTATGAGTAAATATCAGTCTACTATGCAAAGATTTATTGAATATGTCTGTTAAGGTGGTACCTAGATTATGCAACTTTGCAACTATTCAATGCTTTTAAACTGAAAAAAATTATTTTACCATAACAAGCTTTGTTTGCTTGGATAACTGATTTAACTCATGCAGAGCAACAGTGAATCAACTGCAACGAAGATATATGGCTTCAAAATGCTGTACTCTGTTTGAATGTGACAAACATCCAATTCCGAGAAAACATAAAAATTAAACCAATTTTGTTTCATTAAACAATAGAAGGTGGAGTTTTAGATCATCATCATGCCAATAAACAGTGACAACTGCTTATCATGCATACATGACCAATAATCTAGAATATGGTCTATTGATTTGGGGTCATTACAGAAATTTTGATGTAAATAAAAAAAAATAACTGTCACATTGCCCATGTCAGTCTCGCTCCATGGATAGTTGTAGACCACTTTTCAAAAGGTTAAGATTATTAAGGATTCCTAGCCTTATTATTTTTAATATTTGTGTTTTTGTCAAGAACACAAATGTTTGTGTTTTTAGAAAATCAGGTCCATTCGCTCTTACAATACTCGATCGCAGGGAAAGTTTCATTTTACTCAACCATGCACTACTTTGATAGAGATTGTTTATACTACATACACTAGCTGAAAGTTGACAATAAAAAACTTGATATGTATCAATTTAAAAAGGAATTAAATAATTGGTTAATTGAAAAATCTTATTACAATGTGAGTTTTTTTGAGAATGTGTAAAAATAGAAAAAAACTGCAAATTATTATTTTAGACTGATTTTATTATTTTAAAATGCATTTATTTTAAATCTTATATTATTTTTGCCTGCAGATTTTATTATTTTAAAATGCATTTATTTTAAATTTTATATTATTTCTGCCTGCAGAATTGAACTTATTTATTTATTTATTTACACACAATAATCATCGATATTAAGAAAAGGGCAATAGCTAACTTAAATGTATACAATATAAAATAAAAACGAAATTCTTAAATGTACTAGCGAGAGGCTGGTAAGATTGATCGTATTCTGCCACCTAAACTGGCCACAAGGCTGTTTTATAGGTGGCATTTTAAGTTGTGCCTTTACTGTTTATATTTGGGTATCTCTCTTAAGTTTGAAATCGATGGATGTTATAAATGATATATTTTAAAATTAAAAACTATAAAAAAAAATTTAAATGACAAGAAAATTAAAAAGAGAAAAATAAAGTGTTTTGTGTATGTGTGTTCTGTAGCGTATGTGAGAGTGTGTTCGTTTATTTAATTAATATCATTAATAAATAGGAAAATCATAAATTAATATCTGTTAAATTTAAAACCATTTTATAATTTGACTATGTCATATTGCATGCCCACCCAGGCAGTTTTAGTATGCACCAATAAGATTTGATTTCAACGTATACCCAGTAAACAGCAATCCAGATAATCATGGCTTACTTTAGAGTTGTATTCACAACATTTACAACGTATAAAAGCAGATTTTTTGCAAAAATCAAAACCATGCATTTTGTATAAAATCAACAATGTATTTTATATTTTGGTCATGAAGAAAGTTTAAAAATAAAATCAATTCTTCTCGTCATACAAAATGTAAAAAAGTCACAACATACAAAATTCCTAACACGAATTTTGAAGCCCATTTGGCATAAGAGTACAAAACTGCTAAAAACCTAACCAAAACTCACCTCACTGTAATGTTTTTTTTGTTTAATTGATACCGAATAAATTTGCGTGCGAGTATATCCTTTATAAAATAAACATTTTTAGAATTACGTGATAGGCATGGTTCTCTTTTTTTGTTAAAAATAAACAGTATTCCATAGAATTATATTCTTGAATTCAACATTTAACATGCACAAACTTAAATGTTATATTATTAAGATTCGGTCACTTAGAGACTTAAGTCACGTGCCAGCAATTTGTATACAAAATGCTAAAAATATTTTTTCAGAGTTTGAGATAAATAATATTCAATGTTTTACCCATTGGCTTCCGTTCCGTTAATATCGACCGAATTCGGCCAAAGCCTTGGCTTCCGTTCGGTCGATTCCGACTGAGTGTGTGTTCACCGCCGGCGGCTGTGCTAGCATCGATGGAATTCTTTTTAATGGTTATTTTATTTTCTCGCATACATATGAATGAGACAAAACTAAAAAGATAAATAAATTACTTATCCAACGGTACCAAATATTTACTCATTGCTCCTATAGCAGTTTTAACAATATGTAACACCTTTCTATACCATGGCATTTTTTGTCGCCTTTTGCTTTGTGTTTTTTATTGACTATGCCTATGCCATCCAACAAATGTAGGCATATGGTTGAATAGGTAATTTGCTAATCTATCATGTGATGCACAAATAAAACATAATTATATGTGGATTATTTTTTTTTATATAGTAAAAACTTTAACACAATCGTAATTCTACTTCAAATGTTTTTCTGTTCCTACTTAGGCAGTAACATTTTCTGCATACAACAAATCAGGCACGGAAAGAGTAATTATTTGACTATATGACTGACTGATAATTATGTGAATTTTCATATAAAAAAGTTTGAGGACGATTTATTTCCTTGAACTCGCCTCACGCGGCCGTGCGCTGTCAACACCTGCGGTATTTCGCCTGGAAGCCAAAGGGTTAAGGGAACCACAATAGATCTAAATTCATAAGTAGATTGTAGTTAAAAAGCATGTCACTACTTTTGTGGATTTATATTTCTTCAATTGCATTAAATTCAATGGATTTCTAACTTTTATTTGCACTAAATGATTTGTTTCTCCCATTTATTAACATTATGGCATGCAAAGTGCAAGCGCACTGGGACCTTTTAAATTTATTTACAGTTTTATCATCTCGACATGAAAATCTGCTTTTTCCAGTCTATCAAGAGTCTATATAGTTTTGTGAAGACATGGAGGTAAAACTACACAAAAATTGCTTGAAACTCAAATTATACCTGTTTTCCTCTCACGAAGATCACGCAGGCCGCACCAAGAGCCGTCATCCCCCATGTAAAAAGAGTTCCCAGCAGCGCCTGGGTCACCGCTCCGTATCCCTCGATCATCTTGCTGTGTGGAACTGCTACTCCTGTCGGAACCGAACACGTGTCAGCAGCGGACCATTGCGCTCCGACACGCGCTTCAAAAATACTGAGTTCAAACTAGTCAGCAACTTGAATAAAACATCACTTCTTGTCTGATGGCCTTGGAGTTAGTACAGGGGTGCTTCCGCCGAACCGCGCCATCAGTCAGTCAATAGAAAATATTGCAACTTGACACTACTGCTACATTTGACAGCTTGACAGTGACCACAGAATATAATAATACAGCAGTTGTGATCACAGAACAAAATGGAATCGTGTTTTTAACGTTTAGAATTTCGTTCGCGCTGTAGCTTGAACGATACAGTAGCGCTAGTAGCTCGAACGTCAATAAAACAATCACACTATTATTTCTGGTAAAGTTTGTGGACTAGCTGTAGTAGCCTTCCCCAGTCAAAAAAAATTCGCGGTTAGCACAAATACTCTTAAGTGTAGTTAATTAGAAGGCAAGAAATAAGATTGACAATCTGCCAGCGTATTGCAAAAGTTCGCTCTCCTCATACATTGTGTTTATGTACACAATGCTCATGCTTTGGTGTCTGTGTCTGCAGTCAGCACTCCACTATATATTCTCCAGTTCACGCTTGTTCTGCACCACCTGGCAGTTGAGAGTAACGCAGGCCGTTACACCGTAGGTGTCTTTCTTGATATCGAGAAGGCATTAGACCGTGTATGACACGTGGGGCTCCTGCATAAGCTGCTGGACACCACCACGACACTTTCAATCCTGAAAACAGTAGCGTCTTTCCTCGAGGGACGTCGGTTTTATGTCTCGGTGGAGGGACCTGATTCACCCACGCGGCCGATCATGGCAGGCGTGCCACAGAGCAGTTTCCTTTCGCCGCTCCTCTATGCGGCCTACACCAATGATATTCCCACCCTGTTAGGGCATCTACAGGAGTGGGAACATGACTTGACGCTCGCGCTGTTTGCGGACAACAGCGCGTATTTCGCTTCATCGCGCCGGGCGGATATAGCAGCCTAAAAAATGCAGCGGTTGCTGGACCTGCTATCTGAGTGGCTGGACAAATGGAGAATGGCCGTTAACGTCCGGAAAACGGCCGCCATCGTAACTGACCAACAGCGCACATACCCACGCAGCCTGCAGCTCCGAGGTCAGGACGTAGAGTGGCAATCCTCAGTACGCTACCTCGGCTGTACCATCGACCAGTAACTACGCATGAGAGTGGTACCCTGTAATTGGCTTGGATTTCTGTATTTATTATTTAACGAGCAATTGTTTAGTTTTTAAGCTGTGTTCCTAAAAAAAAATGACGCCCATGGTGGATTATGTCATTCGACAAGCCAAGGCGGCAAGGCTGCCCTGAGACCGGTCATCTCATCAAGACTGCCGTTGCAAACGAAGCTGATGATCTACAAAACGTACATCCGCTCGCTACCCACCTATGCTGCCCCCGCGTGGTATGTGGTAAGCTCAGCCACTCAGAGAAGAGAATCCATGTTCAGTAAAACGTCACCCTCCGCATGATAGTGGGGGCTGAGCGCTACGTCAGAAATGAAGTAATTGCCAACGACGTGCAGATGCCAACGGTGGAGGAATTCATTGTGAAGCTCGCGCGCCGATGCTTCACCACATCTACACATCACCAATCTCCCCTGCTAGCAAGGCCGCCCGAAGGACGTCCGCTGCCCCGAGAGCTAATGCTGCGCTCCCCGTCATTCGGCCAGCAATGACGTGGTTGAACGCAGCGCCTGCCCGATGTATCGATGAAATGATGCCCAGCCCGCCTTTGCTTATTGCGGCTGACCAAGGAGCGGCACTGCAGAGCATGCCGAGAAGCAGTCCGGGTAATAGGGGATACCCTCAGGCCCGTACCGGCACACAAATCGTGCAGAAGACCCAGACGACGACGTTTGGGGGAAGGTCATTGTGTTTGCAACTGTCAATGTCAGTTTTTGACGTTTGTAAAGAGTATTCTATCGTCTTTCCACCGGTTTTTTTCACAAACCTTTGAATGTACCTCAGTTGAAAATTCAAGTTCAACTTAGAGCAATTCATTAGATTCAAATTTGAGGTGAACTACTACAATTAACGTAATTTGTTCCATGTTTGTTATTTTGTTTCCGTAAGCGCGTACACAAAGGGTGCGAATTGCTTGTAATGCTTACTGCTTCTGATTCGGGCCGCTTGTATACGTTTTTAGCAGTGTATTCGTTTACAGTTCAAATCGGAATTCGTAGTAACGTCATCCATCCCTAATTAGTCTGTGTTTGTAGCTAAAATTAACGGCAGCTGGTAAACCTAGAGTGATTTTTCCGTGAGTTGTTAATCATACATACTTGGACTTTGTCAAGCCGAGATGAGGATAATCACATTTAGTTCATTTTGTGTTAGGTATGGCAAGTTATAGGCCTTCCTTTTAAAAAAAAAGATCCAATTAATCTGGATATTTTTTTATGTTTACTATGAAACACTGGAGTGTCTGAAAAAATATTCAAATATTTTTAATTTTTATTGTTGAAAAATATCGGATGCATCTCATAGATGTAGTTTGGTATATCGTTTTTGTAAACATGTCAAAAAGTGTATTTTTTTAACCCTTTTTTATATTAATGATATCCTAAGGACCAGTTTAGGCAGAGATAAGTCTGGATTAGATTCTTTCTGCGTACCTGCGTCCAACCATAACTTTCCTTAAACTTCCTTTCTTTTCTCAGGTTAACCGAATCGGGACTACACACACCTGGGTTTTCGTATGGCAGATTTTTTTTGGTGCTGCGATTCTTCAAGAACTACGTACTGATCCCGTCAAGCCTGCATTTTTTGGACAGCTGCCTTTTAGGTGTTGCAATCCTTTAAGAACGGCCTATAAGCTATGCTCCCCATACAAACATAGTTTACTTATCATTTGAAAACCGATATTCCATTTAAATTGATATTTAATATCTAATATCAAGTAACAAATATCTGTGTCTGCACGCTTTTGTTTTTTTGAAAAATCTAAACCGAATTAAATTAACGCAAAAAGAAAATCTTCATACGAATTTGGTTTTCTCTGTGGTTTGACCCAGAATACATTTAGACCGGGATAGATACGGTTTGAGAAGCACATGAAATCCGAAATGATTTTTTTTTTCTCAGAAATATATAATTTCATGCTCATATGCTTACATTAAGTTTGCAACATTTAGCGGGGCCCGGAAGATAGAAAAAAAAATTAAATGCATTAAAAAATATATATCTCCTAAACAAATATTTAGAAACGGTATTAAAAAAATTTATATGTTAAGTCTTTTAAGGCGTAATGTGGCGTAATTTGCAACAATTTTGTGATTACGGAAATGTATTTAAAAAAATGTTTTTACTAAAAAAAATCTATGTCGCGAACCTAACTTGCTATTGCTATATTTCTTTCTAGAATATGTAAAAGAAAATTAAGTTCTTTAAAAACTATACCACGAACGATTTTATACGTATTTCGAAATTTTTAGTTTAGCTTTTGTGTGAATGTGAAAATTATAAATGAAAAAAAATGTGCTTCTAATATTTGCATCATTTTACAAATTTCACAGAATATAGAGTTTGCGGTCAGTTTTCAATTTCAGAAAATAAAATAAAATTTTCATTATTTGCTTTGCAGATATTATGAAAATAGTACAAAAAAAATATATTTATACAATTCCGTAAATAAGAAATTGTTGCAAATTCACAGTAATATAACACCTAAAATTAGCTAACATATAACATTTTTAAATAATATTTCTAAATATTTGTTTAGGAGATATCATTTTTTAAACATATTTCATATTTTATTTCTATCCTCCGGACCCCCCAAAATACTACGTTTATGAGAACTAAGTGCTGATTTAAGGCTAAAGTTCCTGGACTAATTTACCGAAAAACAAACACATGCAGACACAGATATTTGTAGCCTAATATTTGATACCAAATATCAAGTAAGTTGGAACAGTGGTTTTCAAATTATTAGTAAACTACGTTTGTATGGGAGGCAAAATTTTCTGATGCTGACGGGCCGACCTTAAGAACTAGATACTGACCCCGTTGAGCGTGCATTTTTGGACAGCTTACCTTTTTTTGGTATTCCGATCCTCAGGTAGTGATCCCGCCGAGCGTGCATTTTTTTGGTGTTGCGAACCTTTAAGAAAAAGGTACTGATCCCGCCGAGCCTGCGATTTTGGTCAGCTGACCAGTTTTTTTGTGGTGATCCTCAAGAACTAAGCACCAAGCCTACATTTTTTAACTGCTGACCTTTTCTGTTGGTGTTGTGATCCTTCAAGGTGGTACAGAACCCGCTGACTGAATTTTTAGATGGCTTTCCATTTTTTTTTGTTGATGTAGTGGTTGTAAGTTGGTTGTAGCACAAGGGCCTTTGAATGAGCCTGTACTATCTAAAACTCTCTAAAAATGTTTCTACAGGGAATGATAATGATGAAGAGAACTTGTGATTCAATACATTCTTATTTTCCTGTACCCTCTGTATTGAAAATATTGCTTGCTGCTCTTATTTTGCATTTTGGCCTTCATGAGACTCGGTCTTGTCTGGCAAAGTTGTCAGACAAACTTGAAGTGTTCTATTCTACTTGCGAGAAGACTACTGAGTCAGAAAGAGAAATGAAACGACACACTGAGGAGTGTAATAACGAAAATAAGAAAAAACCACATGGGAATTGGACTTTAGGACTCGCTGACTCAATAAATGATCCAGCATTGGTTGTAAAACGTTCTGGTAATATTGTTATCATAAAGGACAAGTATCCTAAAGCAAAGCATCACTTCCTCATAATTCCTGAAGATGATATAGGAAGCATTTTCAAACTGAATGCAAGTCATGTAGGACTCCTGGAGAGGTTTGGGGAGTTATTTGAGGAGCTGAAAGCGGATCACTGCGACAGGACGTTACGGGCCGGGTTCCATGCCGTGCCTAGCATGCAACGGCTGCACATGCATGTCATCTCTGGGGACATGGTGTCGCCTTGCCTCAAGACCAAGGCACATTGGAACAGCTTCACTACAAGCTTCTTCATACCATATCAGCGTATGTATATTTGAATTACCATTTGTTAACCCTTTCACCGCCAAAGTTTTTTGGCATAATCCTTCTCAATACGCCACACTACAATTATTTCGATAATATGCAGTCTTGAAATGTTGTTTGTTTTGTTGCAAATAGTGTGTTTCCACTGTTGAAACAGTAGAAATCTAATGAACGCTAGTATGTACTGTGCAATTATGTAAATAAAACACATTATTTTGTAATCAGTAAAGTTTTATTCATGTTTGAAGTGGAGTAGTTTTCTGTCGGATATATCCGACGATGGCGCCTGCAGAATGCCTTGCTCTGACGGATATATACGTTCCTGGCGGGGAAAGGGTTAAACGAACCCCGCACAAATCGTATGGGAATTGGCTCCCGGTCAAATTGGCTGAAATATTGTCTTTTGGCCATCAGTTTTGAACTCAGCAACCTCAAAAACCTACATTCACATGTGGATTTTATCGATTTTGTTTATTTCTCGCTGTTTGACAGCTAGTTGACAACTAATTGACAGCTGTCAACTGTCAATATTGTCATATTGACATTGGATTTGAATTTAGCCCCCCCAAAAACATGAGAGGGTACTTTTTCCTCAGCGTAGCAAACACTAAACTGCCAGGAGATCGCCGTTTTGAGTAGTAAATAATGGTCAACCCGTGGAGCTTTGGAGCCCCGTAGCGGCCAAAATAAGCAAAATTGGGCTTTGTGCCCATTGAGACTTTTGTTCAGGATGCCGAAACGAACAACATATCCAAATTTCAGCCAATTTGACCGGGAGCCAATTCCCATACGATTTGTGCGGGGTTCTTTACTAGATTTTTTTCAATCGGTTTGCCGTAAACACCAATTTAGGTGACAGATGGGACTACGGGCTCAGTCCAGTTTATGCTGTGGGTACATAAGTTTAATGTTTATGATTTTTAGTATGCATGATAAACTAAAAAAAAATATGACATGACACGCGATTGGAAAATGCCCCTTCGCTAATCTCGAGATTCATACATATTTATAGCATTTCGATTTTTATGTCTAGCATCACATTGGCTTGACATTCAATGCACATTTCCATATTTCTAAAACAATCCTTTTAATTAAAATAAATTTTATTTTCATTTTCCATATATCAAAAGGCATGTGTTGCAAGGCTATTGAAATGGGTTTACGGACTTAGATGAAAAAGAATGGATACGGTACCTCCATACTGACGATAGTTCATAAGCGTTCCTATTTTTAAAAAAACTCACACCTATACTTTTACATGCACACCAAACTCTACTACGTAAAGGGTAATAGAGCAGGACCATGGTATACGGAAATGCATCATGCGAAAAAGTGACAAATAGATTCATCTAATCGCGGAAGAATGAAACCAGACAACAATTTCCTTAAATTGAATTAGTTATAGCATGAGAAAAAGGGATGGTGACATTTGTGACGTCTGGTCGTAGATATAGTGCAAAATTCATCCTAATCCATCATGACACATCAACGATGCGCGCATGCTAAACCCTTTGACCAGAATGGCGCGTCAAAACTAAATGAAAATTGAAAGTGAAAACGGCAGGGTTGCCAAAAATGATCACAAAAATAAATAACAATATATTGTACAATAAAATATTAAGGTTCCTATTCAGTGATAGTGGTCCGAACAAGTAGTACCATGATTGTATAGTTAAAAATGACGTTCGCGGTAAATGTGTGATGGTATTTTGATAAACCACTAAGTTTTTTCTTTTTACATTTTTTTTTATTTCCTTCAAATAGGTTCAGATTACGTTTTTGTCCTTTTGTCGCGGCTTTAATCCCCGGATTGGTTTTATGTATATGATAAAGTTTTACATTTACATATTTTTCGATAAGCCCTAAGAAGATGGAGGATGTTTAAATGTAGCAGGTTGAAGAAATGAATACTCATTCAATGACAAAAGGACATTTGAGCCAAGAAACGACTTGAGAATTTTAATCTTTATGGAAACGAGCTGTCTGTCACATGTAAAATTTTGACCATTTTCAAGGATGTACCTTTTTATCACAGCCTCAGAACTAAGACATGTTATACAATCATCCTAAACGACATTATAAAAAATAATAAACAGTACACAGACTATTGTTTTGTGGCAGCCCTACTTGTTTTTAAAATAAAATTTAGTTCAATATATATTACTGAAATGAAAACAAAAATAAAAATCGAACTGACAATTTAAGTTTGCTTGTGCCAACCCTGTTTGCGCCTTTACAACACATAAATGGTTTCAGGTCAACTAAACTAAAAATATACTGAATATGCTTGTACTTACACATGGAATGTGATTCCATTGCTCTTGTTGTGCTTATTAGTGTTATTTCAACATTTGTCAACCACTCAAGACATTTTGAAGGCATTTTGTTGATATTTTGAAATCTTGCCCAACTGACGCGCATGGATTGACGTTTGACACCGACTGAGAGCATATGAGCTGACTGAGCGTATTTTTGACTGACCGTAAATTTTTTTTAGTCCCCTATCCATTCCTTTTTCATCTAAGTTTACGGACAGATATGACAAAGTAATATACGGGGTGTAAACGACCATCAATCCTATTTTTAAATACATGATCCAGCCATAAATGGGAAGATTGGGCAAATCATCTTAGAACGTGTCCCTGATTTTTGTTGAACAAGACAAAATCCAAGACAAAAAACTCTCGCGGTAAATAGCCTTTGTCACTCCAAGGCTATCTGACGCCAATAGCCAGTAGCACGATTTGACAGAACCAATATTTGACAATGACATATTTTCCAATTTAATATCGCTGACATAATCTATATTCGATATTTTTCATGATTTTTTGAATCAATTAAAATTTTTTATGCATGGAAAATGTACTCTTTTGACAGTATTAAAATGTGAATATCTCGTACATTACTGGTCAGATTTTAATAAGGTTACTTTTTATAAATTTTTAAATACATTTAACCATTTAAGTTAAGGCGCTAGGACTAGCCAACTACTCGCGCCATACAAATGCACTTTATAACAAATGTAATAATATGTAGTGAAACGCTTCAGCAAATCCAAATAGAACTCCAGATTGATAATGGATTGTTAATATTTTTTTATTCCATCATTTATTTAAATAATAATAAAAATAAAAAAGTTGATTTTTCTCATTAGAAATCTGAAAGTAATTCGATTTCTAGATATAAGCAAAAACAGCATATATGCATAAACAAAAAATTCCATTTGCTTTTAGATTTCTACATTTAGTCAAAAAAGTTCGGAAATGGACACTGTTTCCGCAATGTATTTAGTATAGAAAAAGGAAACATACATTAACGAAAATAATTCAATTCCTAGACAAGGAATCATATATTGTAAGAATGACACTTATAATCGTCAGACTTTGTTAGTTAACTTGGGGTGCCTCGTCTAACTTTGCGATTTGGCTAGTACCAGGCCCTTAACACGTCGAAAACTTCATAAGCTTAAAAAACCGGCCAAGTGCGAGTTGGACTCGCACACGAAGGGTTCCGTACTATCATACAAGATTTACACAAAAAATCATGTATGGGGACCCCCTTTAATTTTTATTATTTTTTAATGTTACCTATTTGTTATAGCGGCAAAATTAATATAGACTCTGTGAAAATTTCAGCCGCCTATCTATTACGGTTCATGAGATACAGCCCTGTGACGGACGTACAGCGGAGGCTTAGTAATAGGGTTCCGTTTTTACCCTTTGGGTACGGAACCCTAAAAATTATCGACAGTTGAATAGAACCTGTTTGTACTGAGATGACTTTATTGCATCCTAACTTGACTTTTCGAAATCAAGCCCCACATCATAGTTTATACAATTGTGTAAACAATGGATACAATTTTTTTTCGAATGTTTCAGAAATTTTGAAAGAGTTAAAAGAAAAGGGCACAATTACACGGATAACTCAAGAAGAACACAAAGCATTATTAGCAACTCCATTGAAGTGCAACCGATGTGATTTTAAACCAAAAAATATGCCTAGCCTAAAGGAGCATTTACTTAAACATCTGTAGAATTTGTCAGTGGAAAAATATTAAAACCTTTAAGTAATTTTTTTTCCGTTTTAATACATACCATCACACCACTTTCCCAGAGGTTTGGGCAGAGATGATAGAGCACCACGCAGAACGATCACAGCATACTTCTTTCGCTTCCTCTAGAGATATACATATTTTTATACATGCACTACCATTACTGGTGCTACGTACCTGACCTTTTAGTCTGGTCGTGCCACATTCTCCTAGGCCGGCCGATATTCTTTTATTTTCTGCAAAGAGTTAACAGGTTCGAAAGTGAATTGGATATTGTGTGGCAAAAATATTTTTAGATGCTCTAATAGGGATTGGATATTTTTGTACAAATAAAGAGAAATATTTATAGCAACAGTAAGTCAATTTGTAATGGTTTGTCTCCTATTTTGAATTTCAATCATTGCATTTTGGAGATTTACTTCTTTCTTTCTTGTATTTCAGCCATTTATAATGTGAATTCGATGAACATCTAATTCGAGGTTTGTCCGAAGTGTGGCCTCAATTTTCATGTGGCTCCTATGTAACACTAGGGTCTCTTTAATCATGTGCTCATTAGCTTAATCGGTGTGTAACCATTGATTTCGCGGCCATTCTTTCTTCATTATTTCTGCTTAATATCAGGACTTTCGTAATTAGGGCACAATCAGCACTTGCTGAAAACAAAGCTAAAAGGCTCTTTTTCATCACGTGCTTATTGGCTTAATCTGCACATATGAAGGGCCTTTCTTACCAACTCGGTATCAATACCAGCACAATATAATCAGCACATCAGTAACAAAGGTCCTTTAGTGTCGATTGAGATACATCTAACTACTAGATGTAGGGCCGAGTGCACGAAAAGACAAAAAATCAAAATCAGCGTCAACTTTATGAGTCACTTTGTATGGAGAGAATGAAAGGAACTCCATGCGGTTCACTAAAAGTGACATGTTTGAACATTGATTCACTCAGCCGTCCACTAAAAGTGACATGTTTGAACATTGATTCACTCAGCCGTCTCTTCGTGTAATCGGGGCTTAGTCTTACACTAAATGTATTCATTTATAGCCGTTAATGTTGATTGAAATATTTATTCACTCAACATTTATCTTTTTATATCTTCATTCAATGAGTGGCCTAATGACCCGACACCGACAAATACATTAAAAGGAAAAGTGAGTTACATGGAATTGCACTGCTTTATTGTAAAAAATGCACGAAAAGACAAAAAATCAAAATCAGCGTCAACTTTATGAGTCACTTTGTATGGAGAGAATGAAAGGAACTCCATGCGGTTCACTAAAAGTGACATGTTTGAACATTGATTCACTCAGCCGTCCACTAAAAGTGACATGTTTGAACATTGATTCACTCAGCCGTCTCTTCGTGTAATCGGGGCTTAGTCTTACACTAAATGTATTCATTGAAATATTTATTCACTCAACATTTATCTTTTTATATCTTCATTCAATGAGTGGCCTAATGACCCGACACCGACAAATACATTAAAAGGAAAAGTGAGTTACATGGAATTGCACTGCTTTATTGTAAAAAATATATCTTACCACTTTTCAGGTACTTGATTATTCGTAAAACTTAATTATTCACACAATAAAAATTGCAAATACCTTAGAAATAATTTCACCTTCTCGTAAGAATCTTATGGAATCAAGTGCAAAGCAAGCTTGAAAGAGATCATGTAACAGAGCAAGTCTAGGAATCTAGTAAAACATACCTGATTGATTACTAGCTTTCAAATTTTTTCATAACACACTACACAAATAAGTTTAACTTATCTTTAATATTTGTGAAGCTCTGGGATGAAACAAATTCTGATGGTTTAGAGAGGTTAGGTGACCTACCTAGAATTGATGTTTCCAATACAAATATAATTTGTAAAACATTAAAAAAACCACTGTGCCGATACATTTTTTTATCTAACATCAGTCAATATCATTGTCTACATAATTTTAAGAGAATTCAAGATTATAAGCGTGTCAAGTCATTTATTCCGGGAGGTTACAAACATTTTGGTAACAATAAGGTAAATGGCTGAACCTGGGTTCACAGGGTAGAGACCAACCCTCTGACGCTAAATATGTCAGTCTGCCTGCTCCAAGTGGTCGCTTTAGCTAGAATTGTCTAAAATAGATTTTGGTATGTACCTGCTGATGACTGCTGATTGTCTGGATATATTGATACCTATTAATTATGCAACAATAACCAGTCTGTTTTTTTATTAGATTCTTTAATGTACCTAAAGTTATATCTATAACCTAAATCTTAGTTCTGTTTTGGTATTACCAAGCAAGCATGTACTGATAATTTCATGCACCGTTATTTTCAGCCTTTTAACCTTATCATATTTTTTTTTGCCATTATAACTATTTTGCAAGGTAACGCAACCACTTGGCACAGGCAGACCGACACATTTAGCTTGAGAGGTTGGTCTTCATCCCGTGAACCCAGTTTCAGCCATTTACATTATCGTTTCCATTTTTGTCGCTGATCGAATCGAATCTAAATCTACGACTTATGTTGGATACACAATTATTAAGTTACCAAATTATTTGAATTAAATAGGTGATTAAAATGATGCATCTTGAAGCCAACAAAATTGACCCGACCAATAACTTAGAGAACAAAATTGGCACTGAACTGATTCTTCATTGAACGACATTCACATTGTATCACCATTTCCGCTGGAATTTTATTGGCATCACTTGCTGGATTATAATCTAGCTTAATTTGTGGCTTCTTTGAAATTTCAAAAACAAATGCATTGCACCACCCATGAAACTATGCATAAGTTTTGCTAATCAAGGATATCATAATTAATTTAAATATCTACTTGACCATGTAATGTCTACATACATAACATACATGTCTACATAAACATGTCCATCTGCTTGACCATTGACTACTGACCGCCATGCATTCATACATGTTCCCTCAGTGACCAAAACGGTTTAGGTTAGGTTAGGCAACACTTTTTTCATCACGTAACATCAGTGAAAATACATGCATCATTGGAGATAGAACTCAGTTCCTAGGTTCTTATGCTCATCCATACCGATGACCCATCAGAAAGACGTACTCAAATTCCCTACATGTTCTCTTAACATGGTACAGCATAAACCGTGTGACCCGCAGGTCAGTACCACAGCTTAGCGTGCCATTGCTACACAGCTCTTTTCAACATTTTTACTCATTCATGTTGCTCTAGAACAATTCGCACTTACAGGAGGTTGAGTGTATTATTTTCAATAAAGCTCAATTTGCTTAACATCATTGAATAATGGGCTAATATCATGGATTGCTTTTAAAAGGCATTTTAGTGGATTTGGGCGACTCAGATTCATTCAGTGAGCTGGATGTTCCACCCGTTAGATCACAGTCCACATCGGGTGTATAAAGAGAATGGTTACGCCTTTTGAAAGTTTTTTTCGTGACCCCAGTCGTAGGAGTCTTACATTCACTCAAGGAGGACTCTATGGATGTATCCGTAACAATTGTGGAGTCAACATCAGTTGTTATGCTTGCTTCTCTTTTGACTGAAACATCATCAAAATCGTCCATTACTATAGGTGTAGTGGGGCTGGGTAGATTGAGGCGAAGCTGTCTGATAGGGGTTGAAGGGACAACTTGTGGGGTCGAGACAGCTCCTTGCGGTGTTCTCATTTTTACACCAGTTCTAGCCAGCAGCACTTGAAGAGGGTCATCTATTCCCAGGGTCTCACACAAGTGGACTGTCTGAGGATTTGATATAGGTTCCAGCACCATGCTCTCTGGGGCTCCGGGAACGTACACAGGCGCAGTTTTTACAAAGTCATCATCCGATATTAAGATCTTGGCTTGCAGTAAATTAACTATTTCAGTTTTCTCTTCTTCCGTGACCCCAAAATCATATCTGAAATAGATAAGTAAAATATTATAGTTTCTTCCTGCACAGAAAAAACGAATAGAATGCAATTTAGAAAACTAATCTTTTTCATACACTTCAAACATTTCGCTCTTTTGAATCGCTCGAAGAATATGATTCCATGCAGAATTGACCGCAGGCACAAGGTCTTAGAAGACATAATATTTAACACGTTAACATGTTGTTATTAAATCAGTTTTCCGTCTGTTCCGTACAAATTTTGTAATACATATTAAAACTAACTTCTCGCTGCGCTTCGACTCTTGACATTTTAAACTTATTGAAGGACTAGATGACAATGCAATTTTTTTTTAGTCTACAACATCTTTAAAAGGTTAATTACTAAAAAATTAAAAATGTGGGGTGAAATAGATAAAAGTAAGGAATGTAGAGTAGCCATCTAGCACCTAAGTTCTTAGTTTAAAATTGTTTTTGGAAAAACATGGTAGATTTTTTAGGCATCTTAGGTGAAAACTTTGAAAGAAAGTGAAATTAATATAGCTTATTTAAGACAATACTTATAAGCACAAGAGGAATCGCCCCCCCTCCCAGAGAGGATTCGAGTCTCCCAGAGGGAGGGACGGCGGGTCGAAAGCAAGGAAATATATCTTCGCTGCCTATACTATCAATATTAGCATTTCCGGTTTACAACAGCAGGCGCAATTCAGTATTATTTACTCAATGATCACAGTTTAGTACTCTACTGGAGGAAGCAGTGGGCTTCCGTTACAAGTAAAAGGTCTCTACTATTTTCCTCGCTCCGCTTTGACGCGATGTTGCAAACGTGCATAAGGAAGGTCTTCGCATCGAACCTAGATTTTACGTGGCTGTCAGGCTAATATCACGACAGTAGGTATGATATTAGCCATCCATGTCCAGTTACATACAACGTTACCACGTTATTATGGAACATTACATTATTTTTACACTGCTTTGCTGAAAGACCTCTTACCGTTCGTTGCCACCGGGGCCTGGCAAGTGGCAGTCCATATTCCTAACAGTCATCAGGTGATTAGTACTCCTAAGTACAGCCAGCCACTCTGGATCGTGTCTCAGCCGCTTGTCCCCATCGAGGTCTGGGATGTCGAGGATCTGCAAGTGTCTCCGGCGCGGCAAACACTTGTCCAGGGCAAGGAACTTGGTCTCGGTGGGTTGCGTGTCATCGTGGTGCGGCACCACCGCCGCAAACTGGCAGTGCAGGTGCGCCGCGAACCAGTAGCGAGGCTTCAGGAACTGGAGCAACTCTTCTGCAGGAAGACTACCCAGCTGATTCGACTCGATGTCTTCCCTAGCAGAAATAAATCAAATTATAATAAGTGCTCAAACTATAAAAATCACTGATGCACCAAAAACTAATGCCAAAGAAAAATGTTTGATGAAATTAAGAGGATTGTTTCTAAATCTGAAAACACCTAAACGAGATTCATGCGGCGGTAGAGTGAGTAGCGAGTGGAGCAAAAACATGTAAAATGTTGGTCACAGTTTTTCAAATAAGCTAGTTGATGTCAAATTATGATTTTTTTTAATCGTTAATTCTTTTTATTGACAATCTCACACAGTGCCTCTTGAATCGACAAAAAAGTCCATTTTTGCCTTAAAAAATTTCCAAGTTTCGAGGCTATTATTTCCTAAATAAAGGCAAACATTAAAAAAAATAATCTGTGCAGCGTAGTTATGGACTAGACCATTCATTTGATACCACTTTTAACACTTGTGTGCTTATCGAAGGCTTGATTTATATACAGATTGGTATGGGGCAAGATATGGAAACACTCATCTTAAGAAACCGCAAGACTCAATGCAAAGGAATAAAAAATAGAAATTGTTTCACTTTTTTTTTTGTTTTTATGTGACTGGACATGGATGGCTAATACCACACTTTCTGTCATGGTATTAGCCCAACACACCACATGAACTAGGTGCCATGCCAGGACCTTCCTTATATTGCACGGCTACATTGAACTGGATGGAAAACACGGACAATTTTCATTGCCGCTTCGACCATCGTTCATCCAATGCGATGGTCCCAACCTGGGCGGGATTAACCCTACCACCTAGTAAGTAAGGAAGGGGACCTACAGTTTAACGTGGAATCCGAACCACGGCCAGCCTCTCTCAACGGTCGAATGGTCACCCATCCAAGACCAGACCGAACCCAGCGTTGCTTAACTTCGGAGAGCGATCGCCGAAGTGTCGCGCCACTGGGCCACTGAGGCTGACAACTAAACAGCATATTCGTTTAAATGGATGGATAGCACCATAAGGATAAATTAAGGAAGGTAACCTGAAGAAGGGTTTCCTCTTGAGCAGGCCAGCCAGGTCACCGTAGCGGGTGATCCCCCGCGGCCAGTCATGGGAAAGCATCACGTCCACCTGCTCCCTGAGTTGCCGCAAGCGGAACACGTCGAGTGCACGCACGTGATAAACGGAACGCAGCGCATTGCTCGTGTACGGCGGGCTCTCCCATAGTCCTTGCAGGTAGTCCCGACCCTTGAAAATGCCTGATATGCCTGCAATATTTCAGAACACACTTTGGTCTCTTGGTAACATTACTCATTACATTACGTAGCTAGTGTTTAACATAACGACAACAAGATGAAATTCTGCTTTTCTTATACTTGAAATGGATACCGTCATATTACCATATTACCAAAGGAATTAGGTGCGAGGACTTTCGCTTTATGAGCACGTCTACATTGAAAGGGGTGTAAAACACAGACAATATTTAATTGGCATTATGACCATCTTTTCAAGCGCAGCAATACCAACCAAGCGGCGGCCGTGGACAGGCAAATGGAGTGTGGGAAGACCACCCGCCAGGTGGGAAGACGACATCAAGTGCGTCGGCGGAAAGCAGTGGTTCCGTACCGCTGAGGGCCGAGAGGACTGGAGAAGGATTGGAGAGGCGTATGTCCAGCAGTGGACGCAAACACGCTGACTGACTGACTGACTGAATACCAACCAGGGCAGCTTAACCCTATAGACCAAGCTCCCATTGCATAAAATCTTACCTCACTCGATTTCTCTACAGACGTGTATTGCAGTGAAAGAAAACACTTGGAAACATCGGTTCATAACAGGTTGCCATTCCGTAACCTGGTAAAACCATGTTTTTTTTCGGGTTTAAAACCTCTATTTTGACCCAAAATTATCTCATAAGATTTCACATAGAAAAGTATATGCAGTGAAAGATATGCCTTAGGAGATGAGAACCGGCATAGGTTGCCTCCCCCCACCCTGGAAGGTTCCATGGTCAGCCAAGTTTAATGAGGCCAAAAAATGGGGTAATTTACCTCATTTGATTTCTCGTTGAAATTTGTGCAGAACGATAGCTCGAAATGTGCCATTGATAAAAATATAAGGTTGCCTGTCATCAGCCTGGTAAAACCCTGTTGTCAGCCGCCTCAAAGGAAACGAAGAAAAATCTTCGGTTTGAGAAAATCTCATGTAGTCGCTAAATTCAGGAGGGCAATCAGTGCCAATCATAGTATCAAGATAAAATCTATATCCTGACATTCCTGCGCCTCGTTTATTTTGGCAAAAAAGGATACAGGGGTCGACTATGGAGTTATTAGTTTTTTTGTATTCAATAATGAAAAAAATGATGTTATCGTTTAGAATGGAAGTAAAATGAGTATCACCAACCATGACATAAGTCGAAACCTATACGCACTGACATTTGCAAACATTATATGTTTTGAAATAATGAGGGTAAAATAGTCAAATGTTTGTCTTTTCATTCGCACAGATGTATGATGCGTTTAGATTCATGCCCTATGTAATGACATTTTTGAGCTTCATGTTTATTGAAACAGTAGAGTAAATGAGTAAACTGTGTCAATTGGTTGTTATCCTGCCTGTTTGCATGTATAGGTATAAAGAAAAACGTACGCTGCCGCGGAGATGCATCAAGGTATGACGAGTGCCAGTCGTGATTTTAAGTCAAATGAATCGCACTGATGTAGTGACAGCCATACATATATATTTTACTTTACTTTAATTCACTTGACTAGTCTGGTTATTTGATTTTAAATAAATATTCATAATGCCGCTCAGTTTTTAAGTATTACGAGTGCTATTCGTGATATAACGTAAAAACCTACACTCTGGAATATAATATTCTCAAACAGTTAGTAAGTTACCTTAGTCCGTGGTCCTTAGAAAAGTTAATGTAAATGTGGATTAGAGAAGCAATGTTTGCTGGGGGTTTACACTTCAGGTGACCAGCCAGTTGAGCCAGTTGATCCACCCAACCAGAACCAGTGCAATGTACTACTGTTGTTCGATTTATGTTTTTGTTGTTATTTTTTTATTTAATAAACAAATTTTATTTCTTTCTTTCTTTATCACGCCATTAAAAGATAAATCTATTCGTCATCAGTTGAATCTAGACTACCATCTGATTAAGTTTTTCTTAATATTATATCTTTAATACTAAAATTAATGGTATCACCTGCTATCATATGTCGTACACCATCATAAAATTCCTATGGACCATTCAGCGAGGCGAAAACGGCTCACGTTCTATTGAACTATATTAAATGCCTTCGTTTTTTCTTTGTCTTTTAAGGCAGATGTGTAGTCACAACCAGTGTAAACCTGCGGAGCTGCCTAATACATTTCCTAACTAGCGAGCTTACTCTATGCAGTTATAAGCCAAATGGCGATGGTCACTGTAAATCCATATTTCCGAACAATTCGAGAGTAGGTGTAAATTCCCAAGTATAAATATCAAAATTTCGGTATCGGAACAATGAATTAGTTAGTGTCTTAGAATAAGGCTGGACTTTAATTAAATTTCTCCAAATCCAAACTCATCCACAAACCACTGGCTAAGCTAAACATACCAGACCAGATGCTCTATTTCGCATCCAAACTCGAGGATGCTTAGCGCCACGCGATGAGGATGCCGATATCGACAAGGCATATACGAGATTCGTATCCTCACTAACGGACACTGCAGAAAAGCACTTCAGCAAAAGTCGACATGCAGACCGCAGTAAGTTATCAGCAGAGACGTTGACGCTCCTGGAAACACGACGAAATATGAAACCGGGACATCCGCAGTAGTGTCTCGTGCACAAAAACCTCAACAAGACCATCAGCAAGTCCATTCGCCGTGATATTCGCCGAGAGAATATGAAGTTGGTTGGTGGTTGAGCACATTACAGAAGAAAATCGAGGCAGTTAAGTGTTTGCCTGTTCCTTCTCTACCGGCGTAAACAAATTTTAAAATCGAGGGAGCGGATGGGGCTGTCACTGCAAGAAATCCGGATATACTTCAGGCAATGAAATAATTTTATGTCGAATTGTACTCCGCAGCAATTCCTACCCGAGCCCAATCAAACCAGTCGAATCTGATAGGCGTGCGCCGCCCACTAGACACTGCACCGATGATCTGCCGGAGATTAGTGTCTATGAGATAAACTGCTGCCTCTCGGAAAGGCAGCCTCTCGGTCGGCTGACAGGAAGGCTGGATTGGCACCAGCCTCATGAGCCAGCTAGGTTTAGCAAAGGATACGGCACAATGGATCATATATTTACTATGAGACAAAAGGTGCTGAAGTGCGAGGAGTACAACAAGCCGCTCTTCCTAGACTTCGTGGACTACGAGAAGGCGTTCGACTCAGTTGAAAACTCCCTCCTGAGGTGCAGAATCACTACATCGAGGTATCGTAAATGTGTATCGGTCCGCGACCATGACTGTGAGTCTCCATGAAAATATCCAATCCATCCTCCTTGGTAAAGGCGTAAGGGGTATGTGATCGCACCCAAGCTCTTCGCCAACGCATTGGAAGATGTGTTCAAGACGCTTGAATGGGACAACATGGGTATCAACGTTAATGGAGATTTTTTCACTCATCTTCGCTTCGCCGATGACTTTGTTCTTCTGTCGAATTCCCGAATTCAGTTTCAGACCTTGCTGTAAGACCTTTATAAAGCATTGGTAAAGGTAGGTCTGAAGATGAACCGGAAAAAACCAAAGGTCATGGCGACCGAGGGCATGACGGGAGGACAAATCTTTATCGACAGAGGAAGTGATCGAAGAGGTTGAAGAGTACGTATATCTCGGTCAATTTCTGCGGCTTGGTAGATAAGAACTGACTAAGGAGTTTTAGAGACGGATTCAACTGTGTTGGACTTGCCTTCGAAAAGCTTAAGATTCCCTCTGAGATCTGACCTTCCACAACATTTAAAGACCCGAATATATGACCAGTGTGTCCACCCGGTTATGACGTACGGGTGTGAAACGTGGACTCTGACGGTCGCCTCCCGTCATACCCTCGGTCGCCATGACCTTTGTTTTGTCCCGGTTAATTTTCAGGATCATCATGCTTTATAAAGGTCTTCCAGCATGGTCTGAAGCTGAACTCGGGAATTTGACAGAAGAACAAAGTCATCGGCGATGCGAAGATGGCTGAGAAAATCTGCATCAACGTTGATACCCATGTTGTCCCATTCAAGCGTCTTGAACACATTGTGGAAAGATGAAAAGGTGGGTCAGGTCTTGAGACCCACGGCTGCGCAGGTGCTCTCCTCTAGACGTAATTTGAATGTTGTATATGTGTTAACTCGCTGGGAAACTTCGTTAGTGCGATATAGACTTCATGTCTAGCGGGTAGCGCCATCTAGCGCCATGTTAACTAGCTTCTATGCATCTGTTTGTTGATTTGTGGCATGTGAAACTAGCAGCTCTCAGTAGAGGGCGCTAGGTCGCTACATCACTTTCCCCCAGTCGAATGGCAAGTTGCAATAAAGACGATGTTGCTGCTGGTTTCGGTGCTGGTCGTCAGTGTCCAGTGTGACGCGGTGAGTCGGTGTGGTGCTGGATGACGGAGCGCCGGAGGTGCCCAGTGCGAAGCGGTGAGTCGGTCGTGATGCTGGGTGACGGCTGCCGGAGGTGCCCAGTGTGACGCGGTGAGTCGGTCGTGATGCTGGGTGACGGCTGCTGGATGTGATGATGTTACCGGCGTCCTAGTTGGCGTATCGATACACCTACTTAGGACGATGGTGCTGATTTTTCTTCTGCTGGGTTGGAGTGATGCTGGATGACGACATGCTTGAGTTACTACCGGTGAGACCCGCTGGTGGGAGGCCGGTAGAAACTGTCGTGACTGCTGAAGTATACCTTGTTGTGACTAGAGGAGGCGTGGTTGTTGTAGAATCACGTCGGGGTCACCACTGTGGAGAGATGAAAAGGTGGGTCAGGTCTTGAGACCCACGGCTACGCAGCTGCTCTCCTCTAGTCGTAATTTGAATGTTGTATATGTGTTAACTCGCTGGGAAACTTCGTTAGTGCGATATAGACTTCATGTCTAGCGGGTAGCGCCATCTAGCGCCATGTTAACTAGCTTCTATGCATCTGTTTGTTGATTTGTGGCATGTGAAACTAGCAGCTCTCAGTAGAGGGCGCTAGGTCGCTACAACATCTTCCAATGCGTTGGCGAAGAGCTTGGGTGAGATCACATACCCCTTACGCCTTTACCAAGGAGGATGGATTGGATATTTTCATAGAGCCTCACAGTAATCTTCGCGGACCGATACAGATTTACGATACCTCGATGTAGCGATTCTGCACCTCAGGAGGGAGTTTTCAACTGAGTCGAACGCCTTCTCGTAGTCCACGAAGGCTAGGAAGTGCGGCTTGTTGTACTCCTCGCACTTCTGCACTTTTGTCACACAGTAAATTTATGATCCATTGTGCCGTATCCTATTCTAAAACCAGCTGGCTCACGGGGCTGGTACGGATCCAGCCTTTCTGTCAGCCGACTCGTGATGACTCTTGAAAAGACCTTGTACAGGTGGCTTAGAAGTGAGATAGGTTGATCGTTTTTCAACTTCGCCCTATTCGTCCTACAGCACGACGACACTATTTTGCCATGCAGCCGGAACGACACCATTTTCGAGAACTGCATTGAACAGTATTTGCAGTTCCTTCAAGATGGGTCTTCTGACAGCCTTTAACAGTTCCGTCGTTATCATCACCCGGAGCCTTGGGTTTTTTAAGTCCTTTCAAAGCAGCCTTTATCTCATAGACACTAATCTCCGGCAGATCATCGGTGCAGTGTCTAGTGGGCGGCGCACGCCTATCAGATTCGACTGGTTTGATTGGGCTCGGGTAGGAATTGCTGCGGAGTACAATTCGACATAAAATTCTTCCATTGCCTGAAGTATATCCGGATTTCTTGCAGTGACAGCCCCATCCGCTCCCTCGATTTTAAAATTTGTTTACGCCGGTAGAGAAGGAACAGGCAAACACTTAACTGCCTCGATTTTCTTCTGTAATGTGCTCAACCACCAACCAACTTCATATTCTCTCGGCGAATATCACGGCGAATGGACTTGCTGATGGTCTTGTTGAGGTTTTTGTGCACGAGACACTACTGCGGATGTCCCGGTTTCATATTTCGTCGTGTTTCCAGGAGCGTCAACGTCTCTGCTGATAACTTACTGCGGTCTGCATGTCGACTTTTGCTGAAGTGCTTTTCTGCAGTGTCCGTTAGTGAGGATACGAATCTCGTATATGCCTTGTCGATGTCGGCATCCTCATCGCATGGCGCTAAGCATCCTCGAGTTTGGCTTGGAAATCGAGCATCTAGTCTAGTATGTTTAGCTCAACCAGTGGTTTGTGGATGAGTTTGGATGTGGAGAAATTTAATTAAAGAAATTTTGATATTTATTTTTGGGAATTTACACCTACTCTCGAATTGTTCGGAAATATGGATTTACAGTGACCATCGCCATTTGGCTTATAACTGCATAGAGTAAGCACGCTAGCTAGGAAATATATTATGCAGCTCAGCAGGTTTACACTGGTTATGACTACACATCTGCCTTAAAAGACAAAGAAAAAACGAAGGCATTTAATATAGTTAAATAGAACGTGAGCCGTTTTCACCTCGCTGAATGGTCCATAGGAATTTTATGATTGTGTACGACATATGATAGCAGGTGATACCATTAATTTTAGTGGTGGCCCAACCCGGCGGGACTAACTCATTCGCGGGCACGGTACAAAACCGTGCTGTTGCGTTCTGGGACCTTCTCTGTTTCAAAGAAAAAGACAGGCTCCGTGATGAGGAAAATGCAACATGTCCACAAAAAATACAATGTGCATAATGTATGATTTGGTAAGATTTACGAAAATTTTAATTACAAAACGACTTATAGCTAAAAGTAAACCACGACCGCTGTAGTCAAAAATCCAAGAAGAACCAAATAGATTATAAATCTTGATTAAATAATCTATGTCTGATGACTAATCTTTTTAAGATATTCTTACTTTATCATTGCGTAATCCACCTCCAAAGTTATTGTATAAAACGTTCAAAAAATTCGAACTTTCGGACCTTAAAACTAAGAAACCAAAAACAATTTTACAATGCCAACGGTCATCAGACATCTAGTTCGATCAAATAAATCTATTTTGAGCAAAATTTGGGATCTCTGACAAGAAATATGGGCGTGATCTTCTTTCCCCGTTTGTATGGGGAGTTGAGCGGGTTGGGTCACCTTAAAGATATAATAGTCAGCCTCAATGGCCCAGTGGCGCGACACTTCGGCGATCGCTCTCCGAAGTTAAGCAACGCTGGGTCAGGTCTGGTCTTGGATGGGTGACCATTCGACCGTTGAGAGGCTGGCCGTGGTTCGGATTCCACGTTAAACTGTAGGTCCCCTTCCTTACTTACTAGGTGGTAGGGTAATTCCCGCCCGGGTTGGTACCATCGCATTGGATGAACGATGTTCGAAGCGGCAATGAAAATTGTCCGTGTTTTCCGTCCAGTTCAATGTAGCCGTGCAATATAAGGAAGGTCCTGGCATGGCATCTAGTTCCCATGTGGTGTGTTGGGCTAATACCATGACAGAAAGTGTGGTATTAGCCATCCATGTCCAGTCACATAAAAAAAAAAAAAAAAACTTAATCAGATGGTAGTCTAGATTCAACTGATGACGAATAGATTTATCTTTTAATGGCGTGATAAAGAAAGAAAGAAATAAAATTTGTTTATTAAATAAAAAAAAATACAACAAAAACATAAACCGAACAACAGTATTACAATTGCACTGGTTCTGGTTGGCTGGATCAACTGGCTCAACTGGCTGGTCACCTGAAGTGAAAACCCCTAGCAAACGTTGCTTCTCTAATCCACATTTACATTAACTTTTCTAAGGACCACGGACTAAGGTCACTTACTAACTGTGGAATATTATATTTCAGATTGTAGGTTTTTACGTTATATCACGAATAGCACTGCTAATACTTAGAAACTGAGCGGCATTATGAATATTTATTTAAAATCAAACAACCAGACTAGTCAAGTGAATTAATGTAATGTAAAAAATATATGTATGGCTGTCACTACATCAGTGCGATTCATTTGACTTAAAATCACGACTGGCACTCGTCATACCTTGATGCATCTCCGCGGCAGCGTATATTTTTCTTTATACCTATACATGCAAACAGGCAGGATAACAACCAATTGACACAGTTTACTCACTTACTCTATTGTTTCAATAAACATGAAGCTCAAAAATGTCATTACATAGGGCACGAATCTAAACGGCATCATACATCTGTGCGAATGGAAAGACAACATTTGACTATTTTACCCTCATTATTTCAACTATTTTTCTATTCGTATGTAGGTATATTGATCTTCAACTATATCTTATTTATTGACTTATTTATTTATTTATTTACTTATTTAGTTATTTTTACCGTATTGGTTCTGTAGGCAGACATAATATTAATAACAACGATTGTTGTTTTTGTGTTTGTTGTAGAGACAGCACCATAACCATTTTTTCAAAAAATATAATGTGTGCAAATGTCAGTGCGTATAGGTTTCGACTTATGTCATGGTTGGTGGTACTTATTTTACGCCTATTCTAAACGATAACATGATTTTTTTATTATTGAATACAAAAAACTAATAAGTTCATAGTCGACCCCTGTACCCTTTTTTGCCAAAATAAACGAGGCGCAGGAATGTCAGGGTATGGATTTTATCTTGATACCATGATTGGGACTGATTGCCCCCCGGAATTTAGCGACTACATGAGATTTTCTTAAACCAAAGATTTTTCTTCGTTTCCTTTGAGGCGGCTGACAACAGGGTTTTACCAGGCTGATGACAGGCAACCTTATATTTTTGTCAATGGCACATTTCGAGCTATCGTTCTGCACAAATTTCATCGAGAAATCAAATGAGGTAAATGACCCCATTTTTTGGCCTCATTAAACTTGGCTGACCATGGAACCTTCCAGGGTGGGGGGAGGCAACCTATGCGGGTTCTCATCTACTAAGGCATATCTTTCACTGCATATACTTTTCTATGTGAAATCTTATGAGATAATTTTGGGTCAAAATAGAGGTTTTAAACCCGAAAAAAAACATGGTTTTACCAGGTTACGGAATGGCAACCTGTTATGAACCGATGTTTCCAAGTGTTTTCTTTCACTGCAATACACGTCTGTTGAGAAATTGAGTGAGGTAAGATTTTATGCAATGGGAGCTTGGTCTACTACCACCTTTATGAAATGCACTTATTCAACTCGGAAAGAGAAAGATAATGGTCCATAAACGGGGCAGGGATTTTAATCCAGGCAAATTCCTACGCCATTAAGCTACGAGCCGCTCAATATTTGAGGAAAGGAGATTTGAGAGAAGCTTGTTAAGATGAAAGTTGTAAATTTTTGCCTCCAGTATCACTCACTCTTCCCAGATTATTTCATTTGCAAAACTTAGCTTTATAGTTCATGTTGAGAGTTAGAGTAACAGAAGCGCACACCTGCGATGCGAACTTCGCCGAACCGTACGACGCCAGCACGACCAAGGTAGTAGATGTTAGGCGCCACCCAGCCCCCGTACGGCAGCTCCTGCAGGTAGTTGGAGGCCTCGTGGTTGCCACCAATGAACAAAGTAAGCACGGGCGCGCGCTTCTCACCGCTGTAGTACCTGAATGTGTCAAATGATAGCAAGTGTTTTTTTTTACACACTTAACTGAAACTGAAACTAATAAGAGTCTGCGCAGAAAGAGAATCGCCACAGTTATGGAGAGCACTGCATTGTTTCTTAAGTTTTTTTGTGTTGTTACCAATATAGTCTTCTTTTGGCTCTCTATTGGATGCCAAAGGGTTAAGTCTATTGTCAATTTGTTAACAAACCAACCTAAATTTTCTCAACAAAATAACAGTGCTTGCCAATTGTTATTGATTTAAGATGAAGGACTCGGTAAGATTAAAAGAAAACTCACTTGTAAAATGTGCACATATTCTTGAACTTATCAGGTACAGCCATACAGCGCAGGTCGTTGCTGTTACGAACAGCCTGAAAGTCGCCGCAGCATATCAGAAGGTCCACCTGGATGCCCTCTTGGCGTTGTAGCTCCTCTATACACTCGTAGATCTTTTCTAGCTCCCCGTGCGCACATCCTTCTACTGCGATCTTCATAACAGGCAGTAAAACTCTATTTTGAAGCGCCAACTAATTTGTTTATCTTCAAAGAACTTTACGTTCAAAACAGACAGAATGCCGTTTAGGTTTAACCGCAGACTAATTAGGATAGGTAGGTAGTATATTCTGTGGTTCAACCTGTCTTTAGTCTGTGGTTCAATACAGTTGGTCCGAATCGCGCTGAAAATGCGCAGAGCCTCAATGACGAGTTACAAATCACGTATTGAAATTTCGCTGAGCTCTTCGATTTCGGTGGTATACAATGGTATACATTGAATAGAGCTTGCATTTGGCCAAGGACGTTTCGACAGTTCTATTCAAAGGTGTAAACCTGCGGAATCGAAGTGCTCAGCAAAATTAAGATTTGTGATTTGTAACCCGTTATAGAGGTACTGAACACTGGCAGCGCGATTCGGACCAACTGTATTTACGCTGTCGGCATTTGAGCGCAATCCGAACCGTGGCCCTGTTTGGCCACTGACTTGCTCGACGACCATCACACATATAATACAAACTATTGTATTCAGAGTGGGCAGACTAACTTTAATCAGTGTGATTAAACCGGTTTTGGAATGGTTAGTTAGTGAGAGAGCACCTGTCAAAACGAGATTAGCACCGGGCTAATCTCGTTTTGACAGGTGCTCGTCCTATAATATTCGTTTAGGGCCAGCCTACTGGTGCCATTAGTCTTGCGCGCTGACCGGGTCCTTACGAAGTAATAAATAAGTCAATTAGTTCTACATATTTTATGTTTAAGGAATTTATTTTGGATTCTTTCAAGATTGTTTTTACAAGATATTCCGTACTGGGGGTCCATTCAAGTAAGAATGAGTTCGAGTTCGGGAGTGAGTTAATTTAAAAATAGCTGGGAAATATATTATTATTTATATAACGGAACTATTATTTGCACTTCCCACGTATTTATGGGACAAACCAGATTTTCACCGGTATAGAACGGAAAAAGAGCTGCCACCTGCTATTAAGAGCATTTTAAACAAATTAAAAGTCGACATAGTAATTTATGGCAGAGCTAAATAAAAATTTAATAAAACTGATTATTCTTCAGACACCTCACCAAATAATTAATTAACTATCAAAGTAGGTCAACTTTTTTAAAAACACATTTTTTCGCCTCACTGTACATCTGCGCAACGCGTGGCGCACCAATTTCAGAGCTAACTAGTTGTTTTTGCGCAGCCTATACCAAGGTACTAGCTGTAGGGTTCGTTGGATGTGGTGTGTGGTGCGTGTAGAAGGTGGTGAGTGAGTGATGAGTGAGGATGTAAAGGTTTTGTCTCCTCCACGGCGACTTGCTAGATATCTAGGAAATGCAGGTGACGTGTAGAGCATTCCTCAATCTCGATGCCTCGGGTCGCTCAGTCGGAAGCTCAGGGTGCAGGGTCGAAGCTACAGAAGAAAACACGTACAAACCCTACCTAGTCTATGCATCTGCTTTGAGAGGACTTTTGAGGAAATATTCAAACACACAGCATGAAGGTGAAGTGATGTTTATTGAAGTTTATCATTGCACAAACAGAAGTGTATAACTGTTAGGCTGATGCGACATACCGATGAAGCTCTAGTCCTACCGCCGGTCTCGTTTGTAGGGTCTTCGTCCCGCTCCTCAGTTGAACCTGGAACTGGTCGGGCGGCTACAGGCTCCCTGCTCCACCTCCGCTCTCATCAACTGGCTGACTCCAAACATCACCGGAATAAACTGCACAGCCTCTACACTTGGTCTCTTATGAGAACCTGGTCAAAGAGTCATAATGTCTTTCACGGGCCGCGTGATGTGACTCGCACACCACCTTGTGTCGAGGACACGGCGGACACTCGCGGGAGGACTTTCCTCAGGGTGCAGCTGCGTCGAAGGCCAGAGGCGAGATCCTCACACCATTCCGATTGGTGGGGATTCCTTCAAGATGGCGCTGCAAAAACGCGATGAAAGCTCTCAACGGAGCTCTGGTCTGTACGGGCGCGGGAGTCGAACTGAACCCAATATTTTCATTTTCAGTTCAGTGATATTCTCAATGATATCAAAGGTAAGGATACGCCCTTACATAGAATTGAAACAAATCTTCTCCATACAAGCAAAAAGTAGCGCCATCTATCCAAACTCAGAAGAACTACGTGAGCGCCGTGTCAAAGTCGTGTTGACAACTCGCCGCCATGTTGCATTAGGTCTAACGATGTAACCTTGTACTTGCGTTCTTAAATGTTTGCTTTTTAATTTAAACGTTTAAGTTATTTTAACTTTCATGAATGAAAAATGTTTTTTTGTAATTTCAAGGTATTCAAGTTAAATAAAATTTGAATTTTCTCTTGTACCTGCCTGTCATGTCAAAATTTGTTTTCGTTATATCTAGGGAAACACTGGTCGTAGACCCATCATGCGACCACTCGAAGTAAAGGTCCCGACCTGAACTACCTGTCTGTCATGTCAAAATTTGTTTTCGTTTTATCTTGGGAAACACTAGTCGTAGACCCATCATGCGACCACTCAAAGTAAACGTCCCGACCTGATCTACCTGCCTGTCATGTCAAAATTTGTTCTCGTTGTATCTTGGGAAACACTGATCGTAGACCCATCATGCGACCACTCAAAGTAAACGTCCCGACCTGATCTACCTGCCTGTCATGTCAATATTTGTTCTCGTTGTATCTTGGGAAACACTGATCGTAGACCCATCATGCGACCACTCAAAGTAAACGCCCCGACCTGACCTAACTATCTGGAATGTCAAAATTTGTTTTCGTTATATCTTGGGAAACACTGGTCGTAGACCCATCATGCGACCACTCAAAGTAAACGCCCCGACCTGATCTACCTGCTTGTCATGTCAAAATGTGTTTTCGTTATAACTTGGGAAACACTGGTCGTAGACCCATCATGCGACCACTCAAAGTAAACGTTAATAACTTTAACAAAGTGTTATCATATACATTTTAAATCCAATCAAAGCTATCTAATCCTAATCCCTTAAAATTTTACAATATTAACAATTTTTTTTTTTTTTTTTTGGGATTTCAAAATTAAATTCTCTTTACGATTATGCATCAGAATGTTTTATAAACCTACTAAACTTTCATTCTTAATTAATCATCTAAGTGTACTTAGAGTAAGGCTTTGACAAACAGCAAAAGTATAATCTGTTTAAAGTTTCAATTGCTTACTGCAAATAAAGTTTTATCAATGCAAAAATTTTCTAATTATTTGAACGAAAGCTGCTTAAGTTGGAACAATGCAAAATTTTCCTAATTCTTTGAACAAACATAGCTGGAAGTGAATTTATGCTCGAATTGAAAATTTCAAACAAGTTTGTATTAAATCTTTACCAGAATTATAAAAGAATATCTTGATCACAAGTAAAAAACATTCACTAACTTTATATAGAATATCCAAAACATAAAAAAAAACAAATCGACTATGTTTTCAGGGAAGCACATCATAATATTAAAAATTTAAAAAAAATAAATAAATAAAAAATTGTTCGACTACCCCCCAGATTTTGTTAAGTTACAAACAAGAAGTTGTTCTAATAAACAGCTGAGCTCATTAAAATTCAAAAACTGAAAGTTTTCAGACCGAAAATCTCAGCGATAATTGAATGCAGTTATAATTACCGATAGGTACTTAATGACTCTTCATATTTACTAGTAAGTAAATTTTCAAATTACAGAGGATAACCCATTAGACTTTATAACATTCGGACTTTAAAATTCTCAGCGAAAATTCCATATCTTAACTATTAATATTTTTTTTTACTAATTGACAATATTTAAAAATAATGAAATGAAGATGAATGAAAGTAGAATTAAATTCAAATTCAATGCCAAAGTGGCTTATTACTTGCGCATTCTCGCATCTAATAAATTAAGTCAAAATAAATATCTCTTTTAAACTTCAAAGAGATCTGTCTGTGTTTTCCATCCAATCAGTTCAGAATGGTTGACCATTCAGTATAGCTATAGAGACATTAAAAAAGTTAAAAAAAATGGTTCGATTTAATGAAATTAAAATAGTAAAATTATTTAAATTATTCTTTGAAAAGAAAATCGAACCATTAGTACAGTACAATATATTGGGCTGTTGAAATTAAACAAGGATTCAATTTTAATGATACATACCTTATGTATGGATCAAAAAAAATGTTTTTCTTAATCATTTAGTAAAAAGTAGATCAACAGTATAATCCAATATATTGGTTTATAGGCAATTCAGTTAGTAATATTGTTATCATAAATTCCGCCTTTTTTTTTTTTTTTTTTACTAATTGTCAATATTTTTTTTTAATAATTTTTTTTTTACTAATTGACAATATTTATTTTTTTTTAATATTTTTTTTTTTACTAATTGTCAATATATTTTTTTTTAATTATTTTTTTTACTAATTGACAATATTTAATTATTTTTTTTAATACTTTCATTTTTTACTAATTGGCAATTTTTTTTTTATTCTGATTTTTTTTTGATTTTTTATTTTTATTACTGAACTGAATTATATATATCTATATATATATATATGTCTTCGGCGAGTAGGCTTCGACGAGTTATTCCCGACGAGTTGACACCGACACTTCGGCGAGTAGGCTTCGACGAGTTGTTCCCGACGAGTTAACACCGACACTTCGGCGATCGAACATCAGTGGAAGCTATCCGTCAAGTTCAAGCTATAGTGTTTCCTAATATCCGGAATAAATCCTACCTATCAGTGCTCTTAAATGTTTGCGTTGATCAAACATTCGATTCACAAATACTGAATGAACAATTGTTATCCATATCTCTCTCGTTTGTCATTTGACAAAATAATAAAATTCGCCCTTCGCTAAGATGCGTTCCTATTGTCAGTTTAGAATTCACTACCTAACACTCCTACAGTGAGATGTCAAGTTTTATTTAAATATGTCCTTCCTAATGATGTCTCCAATGACATTATTTAAATTCCAGAAAATAATCATTTTCCTGAAATGTTCATTACATAATTCACTTCCTAAAGAGGCCGTAAAAATATTGAAAAATTTGCCAGGTGCAAATCCTATCATTTAAGAGAGTGAAATTTCCCTAGATTCAAGTATACATCGTCTTTCGTGTCCCTAATACTTCACGCTTTCATACTTGGTAAATATTCACTCATATTTACTTTATTTATATTATCCCCCTTTATTCACGTTACCTAACATATATTCATTATATAGACTAGATTAGACGACCTCCTTTTTCCTAAGAAGTGTTCGCCAATTATCATCATATATTAATCATTTTATCATTTATATCATCAATTATTATCCCCATTATTCACGTTAACTAACGTATATTTATTATATAGACTAGACTAGACGACCTCCTTTTTCCTAAGAAGTGTACGCCAAAAAGAGTGGGCAAATAGCCACCCAAAATAGAACAAATTTGAGTACAAGAATGTACTCAATATGTATTTAAGGTGGCCCATCCCGCTCATCTCCCCATACAAAAGGGGAAAGAAGATCACGCCCATATTTCTTGTCAGAGATCCAAAATGTTGCTCAAAATAGCTTTATTTGATCGAACTAGATGTCTGATGACCATTCGCATTGTAAAATTGTGTTTGGTTTCTAAGTTATAAGGTCCGAAAGTTCGCATTTTTCGCGCGTTTTATACAATAACTTTGGAGGTGGATTACGCAATGATAAAGTAAGAATATCTTAAAAAGATTAGTTATCAGACATAGCTTATTTAATCAAGATTTATAATCTATTTGGTTTTTGTTCGATTTTTTACTACAGCGGTCGTGGTTTACTTTTAGCTATAAGTTGTTTTAAAATTAAAATTTTCGTAAATCTTACCAAATCATACACTATGCACATTGTCTTTTTTGTGGACATGTTGCATCTTCCTCATCACGGAGCCTGTCTTATTCTTTGAAACAGAGAAGGTCCCAGAGCGCAACAGCACGGTTTTGTACCGTGCCCGCGAATGAGTTAGGCCCGCCGGGTTGGGCCACCTTAAGTAATACATTCTAGACAAGTTAATGTAAACCTCCCTTTCTCTAAGAAGAGTTCACTATGGAGCAAGCTGCTTCCCCAAAAAAATTTGAGTATAAGAGAGTACTCAATATGTATTTTAATCCATATTCAAGAATAACGTAAAACCCTTTTTTCTTAAAGAGTAATTATTTACAAGGTTAAGCACAGAGCTTACAAACTAGAATAAATTAGCATACAACTAATTACTCAATATTAAACTAATTCTAAACTAATATAATCTAAACTACACGAGCTATACAAAAAGCACTACGTTATAGCAGCCAAATTAAATATACATTACACCCTTATTTTGGAACGTTTAAAGGGAAACTATTGTATAGTTTAATTAGGTTTTTATAATATCGCTGACATGAATTATACCCACGCTTGTTCCGTCAACATTCCCTAACAAATAAGTATTTTCAGAGTTTCGTTTTAAAACGATTGACTTAATAAAACGTGGAGATAGTTTATTTGAAAAAAACTTTGCTCCATCAGATTGCACATGAGATCGACGCCAGACTATGTCGCCTTCTTTAAAGTGTATTACTGAACGCCTTAAGTTGTATCTTTTCGCATTTGATTGATATGCGCTCGTTAAATGTGTTTGAACATTATGAAAGATATTAGCTAGCGATTTCAACTTTGTTGACCATTCATCGCGTCCTTCTATAGATAATTCATCCAGAGAACTAAAATTGGCAAATCGATGAAATCTACCATCTAGTATTATTTCTCTACCTGTCATCAACAGATGAGGGGAGTAACCATGCGCTATACTGACATGACTGTTGATTGCCGTTTGGATTTGGACCAAATGTTTCGTCCAATTACGATGATCAGCTTCTACATAGGATGCAATAGCTGTTTCAATAGTACGATTATGTCTTTCCACAACATTATTCTGTGGGAAGTAAACACAATTTCGAAAAATTTTAGGAACATTGTACTTCTTTAACAGATCATTGAATTCTTTAGAGACGAATGGAGTACCGTTGTCACTAATCAACGTGAGAGGCACCCCATGTACTAAAAATATATTATTTTCTACAAACTTATTAATCGAACAGCTATTGGCTTTTTTTAAAGGACATAACCATATGTATTTTGAGAATATGTCCACTACAGTCAATAAGTAAACGTGACCTGAATATGCTCGGGGTAATGGGCCTACAATATCTAAACTTAGTACTTGCATTGGTGCATAAACCCTCTTTTGAAAGGTCATCTTGCCATGTGGCATTTTGTTATTTGCTTTATATGCTTTGCAAATTTCGCAATCAGCTAAAATTTTCTTAATTAGAGTATACATATTCGGCCAATAGTAGGTTAATTGTAGATGTTTAAAACACTTAAATGGACCTAGATGTGCGGACAAAGCATTTTCGTGATTCTTTATGACTAAGTCCCTTACTTGGTCAAATGGAATTACTTCTTTCCAAGAATATGTATCCATTAGGCTGAACTTTGGTTTACAATATCTAAACAGTTTATCTCCCTCTAGTCTAAAGTTAGGAAAACTTAGAGGTTTTTTTACTAAATTATTAACAATATTATTATACCATTTATCTGTTGAAGAATTAGAGTCTAATAATGTTAAGTTATCTAACTTTATGCGCGAAAGTGTATCCGGCACCGTATTAAACTTGCCTTTTTTATGAATGATTTCAAAATCAAACTGTGATAATCGAGTAGACCAACGGGCAAGTCTACCAGAAGGATTTTCTAATTTATACAGCCATTTCAGACTTTCATGATCAGTTATTACGGTGAAAGGCACACCATCAAGGTAATACCTAAAATGAGTTGTGGCCTCGACTATACTCAGTAACTCTCTTTCTGTTGTAGAATAACTCTGTTCACACTTGGATAATGTTCGCGAAAAGTACGCTATCGGATGTTCCATATTTGAATCATCATATTGAACAATAGCCGCGCCAATGCCGTAATTACTCGCATCACAATTTAAAAAAAACCGTTTAGAATAGTCCGGAGTACTTAACACAGGGGCTGTAATAAGAGCCTGCTTTAATTTATTAAAAGAGACTTCACATTCATTTGTCCAATCGAAGGTCTTAGATTTTCCAATAAGAACACTAGTTAATTTAGAAAGAGGAGCAGCAATAGTCGAAAAGTTGTCGATAAAACGCCTATAATAAGACGCTAACCCCAGAAAACTTCTCACATCTTTGACATTTTTTGGAGTAGGGAATTTTTCAACAGACTCTACTTTAGAGGAATCGGTCTGTAACCCATGTTCATTGACTATGTATCCTAGATATTTTAATTCGCTTTTCAAAAATTCGCATTTTTTTAGATTAACTGTTAAATTCGCGTATTTAAGGTGGCCCAACCCGCTCATTTCCCCATACAAAAGGGGAAAGAAGATCACGCCTATATTTCTTGTCAGAGATCCAAAATTTTGCTCAATATAGCTTTATTTGATTGAACTAGATGTCTGATGACCATTGGCATTGTAAAATTGTGTTTGGTTTCCAAGTTATAACGTCCAAAAGTTCGGGTTTTTCGCGCGTTTCAAACAATTACTTTGGAGGTGGATTACGCAATGATAAAGTAAGAACATCTTAAAAAGATTAGTCATCAGACATAGCTTGTTTAATCAAGATTAATAATCTATTTGGTTTTTGTTAGATTTTTGACTACAGCGGTCGTGGTTTACTTTTAGCTATAAGTCGTTTTGAAATTAAAATTTTCGTAAATCTTACCAAATCATACACTATGCACATTGTCTTTTTTGTGGACAGGTTGCATCTTCCTCATAACGGAGCCTGTCTTATTCTTAGAAACAGAGAAGGTCCCAGAGCGCAACAGCACGGTTTTGTACCGTGCCCGCAAATGAGTTGAGGCCGCCGGGTTGGGCCACCTTAAGTCTTTCATAAACTTTATCTAAGTAAAATATATGGTCTTTGAAATTGTTGGCTATTATAATCAAGACATCCAGATAACCGAACACATGGTTCTCAAGCTCTGGGCCAATTAAAAAATCGATTAGCCTTTGTAGATTTTGGGGTGCGTTAGTCAAACCGAACGGGACAGTTTTGAACTGTAAAAGACCTCTGCCTTGAGAAATTATAGCCGTCTTTTCTTTAGCCGACTGAGCTAGTGGTAACTGCAAGAATGCTTTGGATAGATCAATTGATGATATAAATTTAGCATCTCTAAGATTGTCTAATATATTGTCTATCCGCGGGAGCGGATAACTGTCTTTCTTTGTAACTGAGTTTAGTTTTCTAGAATCAATACATAATCTGGAAGATCCGTCACTTTTGGGAACCACTAACACTGGAGAAGCCCATGGAGACGATGACTCTTCTAGAACATCCATAGAAATCATCTCATCAATCAAACTATCGACTAGTTTTTGTTTATATGGAGACATACGATAAAATCTTTGTTTTATTGGTTTACCAATAGTTTCTATTTCGTATTCCATTAAATGAGTCCTTCCTAAACCTTTATTTTCGAATGAAATTGATTCAAATTTTTCAGTAATTTGTTTTAAAATTTCTAATTCCTCCTTTGTTAAGATACAATTTTTATTTTTATATTTTTTTTTAATTGACTCCGATTTTACTATATTCTCTTGTATGTTACTAATTTCTTCCTCCCTCAATTTTCTAATCAAAGGATCACTATCGTCAGGTTTCGGTTCTAAAGCTGGTTCTGAATGTGAATCAACAGGTTGTTTATTATGAATCTTATTTACCACCTTATTATCCATTTTATTTTTGATTTCCTTAGTTTCTTCATTATTATTATTTAATTGTTTCCTAGATATCGTATTTTGTTTTGCTTTTTGTTTATAATCTACATCGGCAATATGTTTTTGTACTCCTAATATGGCTGAATGTTTTGTTTGTTTTAGACAATCATCACTTGTACAAATAATGCCCTCAAGAATCGATAAAAGATGGGTAAGCCTTCCCCTTAGTACTTGATAAGCGTACTCACTTGTATTATTATCGAAATTAGTTATATTATTAACTAAAAACTCTAATTTTGCGTGCACTGTATCAATTTTATTTAGTTCAGAGCATTTTAGTATTTTCTTGTCAGAACCTTTACCCTCTAAAATACCAATCGATTTTTGAACTTCCCTAATGGCTGATCGCCTGGTAAATTTTAATTCGCTATTATTTTCGCAAGGAATTGCATCAAGAGATAATAATAATTTTGTTAGCTTCTCATCTAGTTCTTTATACCTTATCGTTGAGATTTTTCCCACATAATCCTCGATCTCCAATTTCATTTGTTTTAATTCGGAAAGAATACCATTTATCTTCTCGACTGCTTTTGAAGTAGTCCCAATAGTTAATATACTTTTAAGTTCTGAATGTACAAATTTTTTATTTATCATTCCCGCAATTCTTTTGGAAAGACCACTTTTCTCCCAAAATTCAGTCCCCAGTATGCAATCAGATTTTACCCCTGGAATTATCTCAAATGTAAGTGGTATACTCATATTATCCACCACGATCGTACATGAAATGGAACCAATGCTTGGTTGTCTATTTCCATCAGCTGTAACAATCGAACTAATATTTGGTTCTTGTAATTTAAAACCTAAATTAAAAAAATTGTATTCACTGTTATTTCCTATCACATTCATTTCAGCACCGCTATCAAGAAGCGCGCTAAAATTTTGATCCTTAATTTTAAAATTTAAGTAAGGTCTTTTATCGCCATTGCTGTTTATCCGCACCGGGTTTAGGTATTTAGTGATAAATTTTTGAGAACCGTAGTCCGGTGCGCCTAACGATTTTTTTGGAATTTCTTCTATAGCCAGAGGTTTATTAACCATATTATTATGACTGCCATCCCTTTTTGCAATTCGTTGGTTCTGATAATAAGATTGTTGTAGATTATAACGAGAACGTGGTACATTAGGCCCCGAATTATAATATTGACCTTGATAAGGTTGAGAAGAAGCATTATAATTGTAATTGTTAAAATTTTGTGGAGTTCTGTAATGCGGAGCCTGGTTATAAGCATGATGATTATTGTTAAAATTTTGTTGATGTCTGTATGGCGGATACTGGTTGTATGTATTGGCTCTATTAAAGCGCGGACCCTGAAAATTATTTTGGTTGTTGTAGTCTCGAGTCCGTGAATTATAGTTAAAGTGGTTTTGTTTATCTCCGAAATCTTCTGGGCCGGATTGTCGCCCATCGGTATTAAATGGCCGTGTTACCATGTTATCATTTTGTTTAGAAGTAGAAGCTTGCTTGGATTGACACGTTGAGCAGGTAGCAGTTGTCACATTTAACCGACCGCAAGTAAAACAAATCGGAATTAAAATATTTGGGCAAGCTCTAAATGAATGGCCCTTATTTTTGCATTTTAAGCATTCCTCGGATTGCTCTGATAATTTTTCAACGCTTTTATTTAATTTGTTTACTTGAGGTTTGTTTTCTGTTAATTTTTCCAATATCAACCCGTAACGTTCAATATTTTTCCCGAATTCATTTAATTCTTTTATATTCTTTGCATTTCCAAAGATAAGTGCCTGCTTATAGGTAGGCAACATGTTGTTTTTAATAATTTCGAAAGCAGCGCTTTCGGAAATCTGCCCTTTTATTTTATTGCATAGTTCATTTATATTTATTATGAAATCAGATAATCTCTGACCTGGTTTTTGTTTTAAACTTCTTATTTGTGCTTCAGTTTCAAATGCAAAATCGGCGTTATCGTATTCGCATAGCAACGCGGATTTTAAATCCTCCCAAGACCTTATGTTTTCCCGAACGGTTCGGTACCATCTTAATGGTTCTTCACTTAATAAGTCAATGAAACACCTTAACACAATGTCCCAATTAGAATTCCGAGCATAAGTGAGTTCCTCTACCCGGGCGATAAATTCTCTAACATCCGTCTTGCCATTGAAGGTTAATTTCCAAGAGCTCAAATTATAATAATGTTTATTAAAGATCTGAAGTTCTGTTTTTGGTTGTATGTGTTCTATGGGAGTTGAAGATTGTTGACCTTTGTCTCCGTTATCAATTGAAAAAAAATTGTTTTCATAATTGTTGCCACTTCTGGTTAGTACATTCACGCTTTCAGTTTGATCCTCTGCGATGTCTATAAAGACAGAATCGTTTAAGTTGGCCATATTGTTTGTTTTTTAAAATTTCCGAAAAACTTCTAAATCTGAAGTTATTATTCAGATGTATTGACTAAGTCCCAAAGTATCCGTAAAGTAAGTGAAAATTAAAATATCCAAGCAAGCCACCTTGTTTGCAAATGATTAGGTTGCTTGCTGGTCTAATATGTGTTCAATTACCAAGTTACATATAGTACCTATAATCAAATAAATCTCAATTAAAGCTTGAAGTCCTAAGAACCTCCTGGCATATCAGTTTGATAATAAAATATTTTGTTTATAATCCCCGTTTATATTTATTTTAATCAAGTTATAGCACAATCAGTTCAAGTTCAGTTAAGACATGAAGTCTTAAAATCAAACTGGCATGGCACCTTGTTTGTAAAATATTTTGTGTATAGTCACCATTCGTGCTTGTTTCATATGTATCGAATAAGTATCTCATTAACCATACACAATATGTTTCGTGTCAAACAGCAATGCAAAGTTGAGATATCCCACCTTTGTTTACATTAAAGGTATAAACGAATAGCCCAAATTATTCGACGAGTAATAAGCGGACGTCAAACGACATACGCTGTCATTCTTTGTTATCAATTCAATGTCAATAGATATTTGGCATGTAAATACGCATCGGATCAAAGTGACCACGCAATTAAATTAAAACGCATAAACGATATTTGCCGAACTAAATTCCGAAAATTAATAAGTCGCAGGAGAAAGGAAAAGTGCAAACGCAAAAATTCACCGAACACGGTACATAATCACGAAGGCAAATGTGATATGTACTAAATATAAATTACATAGTACGTATATACGCGGGGTGAAATAAAGTCACCAAACTTAGACGAGATGGAAATATAGGATGGAAAAATCAAATATTTTCTCAAATTCTTCGTTCACACAGATGCATAGGAATAAATTTTTATAGATTGAGCGCCAGTTGTAGGGATTGTGAATGTGGTGTGTGGTGCGTGTAGAAGGTGGTGAGTGAGTGATGAGTGAGGATGTAAAGGTTTTGTCTCCTCCACGGCGACTTGCTAGATATCTAGGAAATGCAGGTGACGTGTAGAGCATTCCTCAATCTCGATGCCTCGGGTCGCTCAGTCGGAAGCTCAGGGTGTAGGGTCGAAGCTACAGAAGAAAACACGTACAAACCCTACCTAGTCTATGCATCTGCTTTGAGAGGACTTTTGAGGAAATATTCAAACACACAGCATGAAGGTGAAGTGATGTTTATTGAAGTTTATCATTGCACAAACAGAAGTGTATAACTGTTAGGCTGATGCGACATACCGATGAAGCTCTAGTCCTACCGCCGGTCTCGTTTGTAGGGTCTTCGTCCCGCTCCTCAGATGAACCTGGAACTGGTCGGGCGGCTACAGGCTCCCTGCTCCACCTCCGCTCTCATCAACTGGCTGACTCCAAACATCACCGGAATAAACTGCACAGCCTCTACACTTGGTCTCTTATGAGAACCTGGTCAAAGAGTCATAATGTCTTTCACGGGCCGCGTGATGTGACTCGCACACCACCTGGTGTCGAGGACACGGCGGACACTCGCGGGAGGACTTTCCTCAGGGTGCAGCTGCGTCGAAGGCCAGAGGCGAGATCCTCACACCATTCCGATTGGTGGGGATTCCTTCAAGATGGCGCTGCAAAAACGCGATGAAAGCTCTCAACGGAGCTCTGGTCTGTACGGGCGCGGGAGTCGAACTGAACCCAATATTTTCATTTTCAGTTCAGTGATATTCTCCTGTTTTTATTTTTATTTTTCCGGAATCTTCCAAACTTGTCACGTTCCCATGGCAACGTTTCGAAATTTGAGACTCCTAGTGTGTCCTCTCTTGATTGGCTTTTTCATATTTTTCTTTCTTCATCCATAGACAGTTGTCTATGGGCAATCTATATTTTACTTGCCGCGGAAATAAAGACAATACTAAATATAACATCCTACATAGCCGCACCCTCGTTTTGACACGTAGTTGAGAGCAGACACCTCAAAGTAGCTACCAATTGTTTTCTGTTCTTTTTTTATATTTGTCAATTTTTGTTTGTGTTAAGAAGGTATTTAGGTAGAATAAAAAGTAAAAGCTACACCTACCTAAATATTTTCTATATACGTGGTCGTTGTTTTTAAATTGGTTTGTTTGTTTAGTTTGTAAGGTTTTCTTGTAAATATTTAGTTTTTACTTTGTTAAGTATTTGGGGTAAGTATACGGCAAATTAATATTATAATGTACTTGCCTAAATACCTACTATCAAAACATTTTCCCGACATGTTTGTTTAATTTATTTTTGTTTTTGTGTTCTGTTCATGTGTAACGTATATTTTTTGTTAGTCATAGAAGATATTAATCTAACTACTTACAGCCTTTACCGAACGTCTACCCAAGGTACCGACTTCAAAAGATGATAAGTAGAAATTATTAGAAAGATATAATTAGTTAGGTATTAAAATAGTTTATCGTACTTTTATTAAAAGTGACCAATTATTTTTTGCTTTCTACTTCCGTTGTGGTTTTTTGAAGACGGTCTTTTTTTATTTAAAAATATTGAATTTTTTGCTTTTTAGCGGGCATTCCCGCTCAACTCCCCAAACAAAGCGATAAGAAAATGTGTACATATCGGCCTCGTTATTCCCTTGTTAAATGAATTTTGTATAATCCGTTGTGAGCGAGCCTTATCGTCGTAAAAAGAAATCACTGAAAATTTTAAGTTTCTAGGATAATTGGTTTCGGAGATCTCAACATGAGTGTTTTTCGCCTAAGTGGTTAAATTTGGCCTTTTTTACCCCCTTAATAGTAGGATTTCCAAAAATATTTACTTCGTCAGCATTCCCATCTTAAAAAAACTACTATGACATTTCTGGGTTAAGCGGTTCCAGACATTTAAAATGTGTACAATTTGCCCTCCTTTATCCCCCTTAACAGTGAAATTTAAAAAACCTCTCTACCTTAAAAAAAAAAGTTTCCGACGAATTGAGAACCTCCTTTTTTTTGAAGTCGGGTAATGAAATGAAATACCGTATGAAAAATTAATACGCTGGGCTTGCGTACATGACCCCCCATGTCATACGAACGATACTATCTATTAATTTCTTCTAAGACCGTTGACTATACAATAAATGTCGAAGTAGAATCTACGCAGTAGTCGATTCCGCAAGCAATAGCTGGTTTATGATATAATTAAAAATAGATACCTATAGGCATGTAGTTGTGCTACTGATGTTATGGGTACCTAGCTAAATGAAGCCGCCCAAGTAATCAACATCGCATGCTGAACTACTCGAGGCGTGAATCGGCACAAAAACCGAATTATGACATCACGAGTAAGTGATACGCCCCGTCAAGCCGCCAGCGCAGTGCTGCCAGCCCTCTGCGCCGCCTGCCCGCCGCCGCCGCCGCTCCGCCGCGCTGCCCGCTGAACCCAATCCTGAAACACGATAGGCGACAGCCATCCGCCGCGCATACGTCTGAAGCAGCGTGTGCCACACCGCCACGCCGCCTCCGCCGCCTCCGCCGCCGCTGCCGCCGCCTCCGCGCCGGCTGTCGACGCACCATTTCAGAAGGATATTAATATTTATAAATTTCTTTTAAAATGTAACCTGATATGGCTTGCATCACAACGAATACTATGAAATCAGCCCATCAAAGTAGGTCTGTGACAGCATTCTCGACAGCACAATAAATTTATTAACTATTTTCATTCTTCATTTCAGTTTCAGCGACATCCCCATTTTTTTTTTTTTTTTTATGTGAAGTTTATGTTTTTATTTGAAGCATTGTAATCATATTTTGAAAATTATCTGAAAAAGTTTTTGGTTGAGGCATTCTTCGGAACCTACACGGTGCTGTGTGTGGGTTCTGGCACATATATTATTGATCACACTGCATTTCTTACCGTAAATGTCGTAAGAATAAGCGACTCGTCGCTGAATTATGATTTTATGTAACTGGACATAGATGGCTAATACCGAACTGGCCGTCAGATATTTATAGCTCCCATTACATACAAATCAATAAGCATTTAGACCAGTATTAATTCATAGATTCACTTAGGTTGCAATGTCGAAGGAATTCCAAAAAAATAACAAGGACATCAGAATTCAATAATAAGTGATAGCTGCGCTGCATTCGCGTCGTGCTGTGAAGGTAAGAAACTTGCTCGATCTAGTAGTTGCATATACTGCACATGATTGTGCTAGTGCCCATGCATGTGAACCCCTTATCGGTACATGTTTGTTTTGGGATAAGGCGTAGGTCACCCCGTTTAACTGAATGACCTCTGTGATCATGTCGCTCCCTCATTACAAATGGAATGCAAACACATTTAATTCATTGATAAATAACTGTCATCATTACCATCCGTTTGCAAAAAGCGTAAGGGCAATAAAATGACGTGGAATTATCAGTCGCTAGGAACAAACGGACCGGTGGACAATCCGTCGATTGTTCGGGTGATGGACGAGCGCTGGGAGGTCGAAGGTGGCGCCTCTGTCCGTCGGTGGTCGAGTCCAGGGATCATCGTCACCGGAAGTCGGATCAGAGGTTTCGGCCCGATTAGAGACTAGATAGATGCTTGGTTGTAAAAAATGTCGAGACGAAGAACATCCGTTGTGGGAATCTTTTGACACCTTTTATTGTCACAGGTGAAGTTCTTAATTTGACTGAGGCAATAGGCAGGAGCCATTGCAAAAAACTCGATCACCTCATTATCCTCTTAAGAGTCAGAAAGGTGACATGTGTTCAGATTCGCTTTAGTGGACTCCTGAACTGTTATACAACAACCCTCGCAACAACCTTGGCTCATATAGCGGCTGCGTGGTGCGTCAATTGGATGACTCTGAGGAATCTCGGAATTTGGAGACCCTGTAACTCCGAAGAGACGCAGGGTCGGGTTCTATGTATGGCGCCTTTACCGCAGAGGATGTTCTTCTGAACTGCATAAACGCTATTCCTCCATAATTCTCAGTACAAATCTTCTGGGTGAATTGCCCAAATAAAAAAATGTCGTGGCGTGGATGCAAATGCCATTATATGCACGAAGCTACAATAGAGTTGTTTAATTTTTTCGTTAGAGATTATAGTTACCCACCCGAGGTGGGTAACTCAGGTGAGTTAGGGAAGAAGATTAGAAACTAGCGATTCCATTTCCGACCCGATTTGCAAATAAAATAATCCAGTAAAAGTGCTGGGCATAAAGGGGCGAGATCTGAGAAGGAAACAAGAAATGCAAACATATCTAGAATTTAAAAATAGAGATATTTTTCTCAATAACAGTTGAAGGATAGAGTTTGATTTTTTAACTTTTGATATGAATGTATGTATAATCGACCGTGAAGCAAGGACCAATTAATTTAAGAAAGAGCCCTTGCAAAAATAACGAATTTACGAATATACTGCAAGACTGGACCCGAATCAGCAAAACATACCATTCGCGGGCATTGCGTCCATTTCGCAACCTGCTTTCCCGTAATCAATGCCTCCTACTAACACAGTGATTTAAATTATACCTACCCACAATGATTTAACGCTTTACCTGCGTTGCGGACATTGACTGCAAACATATTGCCAAAGTCACCAAAAATTTGGCATCAAACGCCTTCATGTGTCCTTGCTTCACGGCCGATTATACATGCATACATATCTCATTCCTTGGAAAAAGCGACGTACATGCTACGAACCTTGTAGAGGTATTTGTAGTAGAAGTTATACTCGAAGGAAAAGTTATATAAATTAGTTGTGCAGTGAAGGTATAATCGAAGGAAACAAAAGTGAACTATAGTTGACCTTTATTTAGTTTATAAAAAAATTACACTTAAAACATTTCGTTGACTTACAAACTATGGAAATCTTTAACATTTTGCCTTATCAATAAAACAGATCAATTTTTTATTCGTAAAACACCAATTCTAAAAACAATTATTCCATAATTTGTCATTTTAACCGACTTTATGGGCATTGTAAAGAGGACAGGCGGATGCTAAAAAATAGGATAACTATTAAAAGAAAACAAAAAATAAGTTGGTCCCTTTCATTCAATATTTTTACTCGAACATTTTTCGTATTCCATTTTATGCAATCACTCCTTTTTGTCCAGAACCTAAAGAAAAGTCGCGTATACGCACAGAAGAATAAGAAATAAAATAAAAAACATGGCTCAATAGACCTTGCTATACTGTCACTCTAATTTATGTATAAATTAATTAGCGAGGAATAGGTTAGGATGCAGGTTAGTTCTATAGTATTTTGTCTAATAACTGTTTTATTACTTTATCTGTATGTGTTTCCTGCAAATAAAAAAAAAGATGAAAATAACTAGCTGCAAGGCTTGAGTCACTAGGTTTTCAAATATGTTATAAATGTACTGAAAAGATTAGGTACTTCACAATTGTGACGTAACATACGTCACAAATGTGACACAAATGTACGTAACGGCATAAATGTATTTAAATGATTATAGACTAGGAGGTCGCGACAAAAATGGTAACGATAACGTAAATGGCTGAAACTGGGTTCACGGGATAAAGACCAACCCTCTGAAGCTAAATATGTCAGTCTGCCTCTTCCTAGTGGTTGCATTACGGAGATAAGGCGCCTGAAAAAGTAGTAAAGGTGACAAAAAATATATATTATATGATAAGATAAATGGATGCAAATACGAAGCATGAAAGTATTACATACTTGCTTAGATACAATAAAAAAACTGAACAAATATTTGGTTGCATTTCGTAGTTATAGGCGATTTAGGTTATAGATATAACTTAAGATTTCTGAGAAATTTCAGAGGCTCTAAAAATGTATACGTTTTTCCCGATATTGAAGACACCGATGATGTGTCAAATGAAAAAATTCAAAGATCATTGGATCTGGTGTCCCAATTTAGGGGCAGATACACTTTTAATATCTAAGGAACAAATCAACATTTTAATTTTTATTCAGTTTTCTTTAAAAATATTAAAGTTTTAGCCCTAAAACCTTTTAATAAATGGATATATAACAGGATAATTGTTTTATTTTCTGTTTATCATTTACTTTTAAGCAGTTTTAATGGACCATGTTTGTGAAATTTTGATCTCATGGATAAGTTGCTAAACACACATTTTTTGGATTTTTTTTTGTTAATACAGGTAGCTAAGAAAATATATTTTTATTATTAAATGTCCCAAGTTACTTTTCTGGCAACCTATCATGAGACATAGGCCAAATTCCTAAGTGTCCCAAGTTAAGAGTCCTGTGTGCTAACTTGGGACACCAGGTTTTCTTTTTTTTTTTTAAGTTAGTCTTCGATTTCGAACATTTAATACGTCATATATGAAAGTATAACTAGAGACCAATATACATGATTTTTTATAAAATTTTGTATTTAAGTTTTATGCATATTGTTGAGCTCCAAATGAAAAAACTGTCCCAAGTATGGGTATTCGACTGTATTTAATTACAAAACCGACTGGTTATTGTTGTATAATTAATAGGTATCAATGTTTTCAGACAATCAATATATTCATCAGCAGCATCTATTTCATATAGCCAATCTTAATAACGCAACCACTTGGCACGGGCAGATCGACATATTTAGCATTAGAGAGTTGGCCTCTAACATGTGAACCCAGATTCAGCCATTTACCTTATCGTGACCAAAAATGTCGTGACCTCCCGGAATATTACAGCACGTCTACAAAATGCTATGAATTCCTTCTGTCGCTTAATCACAATAGAACTTTAACGTTATTCTAGACATAGTACCTACTCATATCTTGTCGATTCTTAAAATACCTTAACAAGTGCATATCTTTAGACCTATAAAATCGTTTTTATCAACTATTTTCAGCCAATCAGACATCAATGGCACATTTAAAAAAGGAAAATTAAGGTTTATCTTGAAATATACTTTCACTGGACTACAGCTACTCATGTGGAAGCTTGTCGTCGTGTTCGTTCTATGATTGCATGCACCGGACCATTATAATACTCGCAATTTCGAGTTTGAGTAAGTCGTACGAGTGGCCGTTTTGGTGTTGCCGTATCTATCAAACGTGCAAAGTTAGTTGTGGGAATGGGAAGAAAACTTAAAGCTTATTGTAGATATCGTATGAGCGACCTGACCTTACAAACTTCAAAACTGTCATTCCTGTCGAGTTTGATTTACGAGTTTTTAGATGAAAGATGTGCTCCATGATGCAGTTAGAATAAGGTTTAGAGGAAAAGAACAGATTTTCTTTGTCTTAACAAATTTAAATGTCATTAACCTGCACCAAGTATGAACTAAATATGATAGGTTATGTTTTTGTGATATTTTCTTTCCTAAACCTTCTTTTGATTAGCATAAAAAAATAATCACTTTCGGAATAACATGGAGAAAATTGTCATTTCAATTACACAGAGTGAGTAAATAAATTTTTCAAATCCATTCTGTTTGATTTTGTATGGTATCTGACAGCTTTGACAGATCTTTTAGGTGAGCTCGAATAAACGCGGTGTTAATGGACTCGAAGTTCCTGTATGTGCTCACAGAAATATGAAGTAATGATTGTATTTCGTTTAGTTTCAATTCTGACTGGTATTGTTTAGAAGTATGGTTAGTTAGCAGGTAATTTTTTTTATGTTTTATGTCAAATTACTTGCCTTTATATGTTCTTTCTATGTTTTTTTTTATGCGACCTGACATGGATGGCTAATACCACACAACTACCGTTATGATATTAGCCCAATACACCACATTCCCGAAGGAATTAGGTGCCATGCCAGGACCTTTCCTTTATGAGCACGGCTACATTGAACTGGATGGAAAACACGGACAATTTTTCATTGCCGCTTCGACCATCTTTTGATCTAATGCGATGGTACCAACCCGGGCGGGCTTCAACCCTACCACCTAGTAGGGGAAGGGGACCTACAGTTTTACATGGATTCCGAACCATGGAGCAGCTCGCATTCGTGACGAAATGCACTTATCGAACTCTGAAAGAGAAAGACAGTGGTGCAAGTTGGTATTGAACCCGGGCCTCTGGTACGCTAGGCCAGTCCCCGCGCCACTAGGCTACGAGCTATGTGTGGAAATTGTTATGGTTTTATGGTTCTGTTTTCGATTTTTTGTTTTCTGTATTTGTAACAACTGTATATTTCCCGAATTAATTAAATTAAAAAAAATATTCCGTACCAACTTATTACCTCATCGTCTTGGATTTCTAGGTTCGTCCTTGAATAAGTAGTTTGCCCTTTGATATGTCCATGACCATGACCTAACCAAATACATACAATCGTTTTAATGGGTATACTTGTCACCGTCATTTTGTCAAAGCCGTGATTGTACAATATTACTAGTGATATTATTTATCAACCGGACTAATGTTTACCGGATACTTATGGCTATAACAATATCACATCCACGGTCGTGATATTTGCCCAACACACCGCATTCCCGAAAGCATTAGGACCTTCCAAGACCAGGCCAGGACCTTCCTTTATGAGCACGGCATACACGGAACCGTTTTCATTGCCGTTAGACCATCTTTTCATCTAATGCGATGGTACCAACCCGGGCAGGGTTAACCCTACCACCAATAGGGTATTATTATTATTGCGATTATTATATATAAGTTGGGCTGCGGGCTTTTTTTTGCCCGCTGTCACTGCGACCTTTACAGATCTATTGTGACTTTTCCCTTCTTACAGTTCACCCTCAATTCCTGCCTCCTTCAGGAAGTGCAGGATTTTTTGAGGTGTGATGACTTTGACATCATCTGGGTCTAGTAAGTATCCCCCAAGGGTAAGGAGGCCTACAGTTTTGCATGCATTCGGAACCACAGAACTGCATGCATTCGAAACCATAGAACAGCTCGCATTCGTGACGAAATGCACTTACACAACTCGGAAACAGAAAGAAAGTTGTGAAGAACGGGGTGGGGATTTGAACCCAGACCTCTGGAATGCACGGCAAGTCGCCGCTTTTCTGGACATAGAAAAGTTTTGTTTAAAGATAAGATTAGTTTAGTTTATGTTATATTTATATTAAGACATAGAACATTGATAATAATCCAGTGAAATTAGAACCACTAGTCATTTTACAAAATCATGGCTTTGACAATATCACGGTGGCAAATTCATTATGACTACCTTACACGGTATACTGAATAAACCATTAATTTTGGCATGATTGCGTTAAAACTAAGAGAACAAGCCCCTTGAGACACCATCATGTCAACTTACAATCGACAATTATATTTACAAGGTTCGGACGAAACTTTTTGGCGGGTCTGAATACACAAGCCGCCGGCTGAGATAAATAGTCGTAACAGAAACTAAGGCAGAGATAAATAGTCTTAACAGAAACTAAACTCACGAAAAGTAGTACTTTGCGACGTCACTTTGACACTTTGGATTGTCGAAATGTCAAAGTAATGAAAAGTGACGTCACCTTCACTTTCACGAGTCACTTTTTATTGACAGTGTGGAAATGAGCTGAGTCAACTCCATGCGTTTCACTAAAAGTGACGTGTTTGAACATTGATTAACTCAGACGTTTCATCTTACAATCGGGGCTAAGGCTGAGATAAATAGTGGTAACAGAAACTAAGACTAACGAAAAGTAGTACTATGTATGTGACGTCACTTTGACACATTTTGTATGGATGAAATCTCAAAGTAATACCAAGTGACGACACAAAGTACTACTTTTCGTTAGTCTTAGGCTGAGATAAATAGTCGTAACAGAAACTAAGGCCGAGATAAATAGTCGTAAGAGAAACTAAGACTAACGAAAAGTAGTACTTGTGACGTCACTTTGACACATTTTGTTTGGACAAAATCTCAAAGTAATGCAAATTGACGTCACAAAGTACTACTTTTCGTTAGTCTTAGGCTGAGATAAATAGTCGTAACAGAAACTAAGACTAACGAAAAGTAGTACTTTGTGACGTCACTTTGACACATTTTGTATGGACGAAGTCTTCAAAGTAATGCGAATTGACGTCACAAAGTACTACTTTCCGTTAGTCTTAGTTTCTGTTACGACTATTTATCTCAGCATTGTTTCTGTTACGACTATTTATCTCAGCCTAAGACTAACGAAAAGTAGTACTTTGTGACGTCATTTCGGCACATTTTGTATGGACGAAATCTCAAAGTAATGCAAATAAACGTCACAAAGTACTACTTTTCGTTAGTCTTAGTTTCTGTTACGACTATTTATCTCAGCCGAAGTTTCTGTTACAACTACTTATCTTAGCCTTAGTTCTTGTTACAACTATATAACTCAACCTTAGTTTCAGTGACGACTATTTATCTCAGCCGCTGAGTCCAAGGTTGCGCAGGGTAGGGTGGTTACGCCCTGCGCGCGCCGCTGAAAACGTTCTGTGCATCGAAATGCGCTAAGTTCACATCGGCCATACAGTTTGCCCCGAGCACATACATTCGCATTAGTTAGACTTGTAATGTTCATAGTGGTGCCAGTCGTGCGGCGGCATCGTGTGCGACGGCAGCGCGCTGTGCATGTAGTGGTGCGCGTGCGGAGGCGGCGGGGGCGCCAGGGGGGGCGGGTAGCGCGGCTGCAGCTCGTGGTAGTGCGGGTCGAGCGCGGCGGCGGCGAGGTACTGGTCGAGCTCGGAGCCGTCGGGCGCGCCGCCCTCGCCGAGCAGCGCGCCGTCCACCTCCACGCGCGAGAAGTCGATCTGCGCGCTTCGCGGCGGCTCCGGGGAGGCGTCCTCGCTCTTGAAGCGGTGCGCGGGCGGCGGCGCGGGCGCGGAGCGCGGGGCCGGCTTGCGCCTGCGCGGCTGGTACTTGTAGTCGGGGTACTGGCGCTTGTGCTGCGTGCGCAGCCGCTCCGCCTCCTCCACGTACGGCCGCTTGTCCGTGTCGCTCAGCACCCTGCCGGAAACACATCGTATTACTTAGAATGCTGTCCATCCAAAGATTAAGTTTCAGTGTGTCCATCACTAGCCTAAGCCGTTCGACTAATATCCGACCTCGCATGAACAACTGTAAATACCTAACCGCAATTAACCATATAGGATATTCGACTGATCAACTCGTAGCTCAGGGGCGCGGAGCCTTGCTTCCATTGCTAGAGGTGATGAGATCAATCTCCGCCCCATTCATGCACTACTTTCTTCTCTTTCTGAGTTAGCATGTTTTATGAAACCTGACATGGATGGCTAATACCACACAACCACGGCTATAATATTAGCCCAATACACCACATTCCCGAAGGAATTAGGTGCCAAGCCAGGACCGTCTCTTTATGAACACTGCTGATCTGTTCCATGGTTCGTAATCCCTGTAAGACTGTAGGTCTAGTTTGCAGGGATAAGTCCGCTCGGGTTGGTAGTACCAACTTGGTACGATCTCATTGGATGTAAATATGGCCGAAGCGGTAAACCAATTCCGTGTTGACATCCAAATGTAGCCGTGGACATCAAGAAAAGGTCCTGAAATGGCAAATAATTATTTATACGGGAATAAGATGTGTTGGGCAAATATAATATAATTGATTTGGTATTAACCATCCATGTCCAGTTACATTAAAAAAACGGCCACGTGCGAGTCGGACTCGCACACGAAGGGTTCCGTACCAGCGTACATGATTTAACACAAAGAAATCATGATGTATGTATGGGGGCCCCATTATTATTTTTTTATTTTTTTATTTCAGCTACTTGTTGTCATAGCGGCAATCATCAGCTGACCACCTATTACGGTTGATGAGATACAGCCCTGTGACAGACGGACGGACAGATGGACGGACGGACGGACAGCGGAGGCTTAGTAATAGGGTTCTGTTGACACCTTTTGGGTACGGAACCCTAAAAACGATATTTACGAGATTACCGCTTCTGTGGACGAAGACATATCTATCCATAGCGTGCAAGCAAGTGCGAGGTATGCATCTACATGTGTGTAATTGGTATCAGACGGAAATCGTTCGGAGATGATGCGATCGGCCGGGCGGGGGGCAGGAGGTCGGAGAAGACGCAGAGGAGGAGGGGTGGATGCGCGCGCGCAGATAAGATCGGCGCCGACCGCATGCCGCTACTATTTCCAGAGCCGCTCGCCATCAGATGTGCGTCGCAAATGTACCGCGACCGAGAGCCGGCCGCGATTGCGCTCCAGGCCACGTACCTACTTTTTAAATAAAATAATTCAGCATATGGTCTTCTACGCGTCATAAAGTGAAAAAGCACAAGATCCGCAGTCTATTGCATACAAAACCCTTATTCATCCGAAAATTTTCAATTACATCAGGTTAGGTTAGAATGTGTGCTTTTTATAATACACAAGAAAAATAGATACATTTGGATGTTTTGTGTACTTATTGGAACTTGCGCTTGATTTTTGGCTTTTTTTTTTTTTTTTTTTATGTGACTGGACATGGATGGCTAATACCACAAGTTCTGTCATGGTATTAGCCCAACACACCACATGGGAACTAGGTGCCATGCCAGGACCTTCCTTATATTGCACGGCTACATTGAACTGGATGGAAAACATAAATGGCTGATCAAGTGCTCTGATGGAATCGGTAGTTAATCTGTTGTTGTTTCTAAAAACCAGCATACTTCTTTCCATGATTATTTGGCAGGTTTGTAGTCCGTCTCTATGTACTTTACTTACGCCCGGTTCCACCACCTCCAGCTACAAAAATCCCAAAGTTATCTTTCAGTTACATCATACAAATATTGCATGTAGCCGAAAGTTAACTATCGGATTTCAGGTAACTGGAGGTGGTGAAAACAGGGGTTAGTGGCAATGTTTCATATGTAAGTCACGGTAGTATAGCAATATTGCTTTATACTTTTCAAACTCCCAACTTTGAGACCAACAACCAACAGTCCTTTGACCAACTTGTTGCAATTATTTTATTGGGTTATTTGGTTGCCTATATCTCTATGTGACTATATATTTCTTTACAATCCCTAGTTTTTTACGATCAACTGTCATTCACTCTTCTGATGAGTTTGAAATTGCTTTGGTTTCAGAAGCATTTAAGTCTAGTCTTATTTTCGTCTGATAGCTCTTTTATCATCCTTTCCAACTTGTCCTTTTCTCTCTTCAAACAATACTTCCTCCAGCTGTACTCTTGCATTACTGTTCTGGTAGATAGCTTTGATGCTAGCTATGCAGGTTGGACTTATTCCTTCGTCTTTCCGATGTTTCCAAATAAAATTGTGGTTACATAGTCTATATGTAATGCTTTTTACATCCTATGAATGCCAAGTAGGTTTTCTAGACTCGTTAATTTATCCCTAATATTTGAAAAACTTTTCCTCAAACCTGATTGCTCCGCGGCCAGCCAGATTTTATCCAATACACTTGTTATGTCATGTATTACCTTTGCAAAGTTTTTAAATGTTGGATATCAGACGGATTAGCCTTTATTATCCAGACCGCTCAATGACTGCTGCATTGATTCCGGTACGTAATGCGATGAAACAAGTGGGTCCGCTGCATTTCGTCTCATGCATGTCATTCGTGGTTCGAAATCCTTTTCCCTACTTACTAGGTTAATCCCGCCCGGGTTAGTACCATCACACTGAATGAACGATTTAAACACTACGAATTTTTATTTTATATTTTAATTGACAAGAGGACTTTATACAATCCTTATTGTCTGACTATCGTCTAAATGTTCATGAAATTTTACATACTTGAACGCGATAACAGTGAGTGAGAGGCAAATACAAACAAAGAGTAAATGCCATAATTTTATATCGTTTCTATCGTTTCTTCTATGGCTAGTTCAGGTGGTATTACGAGTGAACCTGTCTTTGTACGGGATTAGCACAGGACTAACTATACAAAAACCGGCTTAGGCCGACCTTAATACGCGAACTTAAGTTAATCCGCCCACTCTGAATACTGCTGATAGAGTTTACTCTACCATCACAGAATTTTGAAAGGCGAGTACGTTACGTTTGTGTATGAACTCATTCTCCACGCACTTTCGTCTTCACAAGTGCACGGGCACGCACGGGTCTCAATTTCTCGACCCTCGGCAGAGCAGAGTGGCACCGGCACATGTTCTGCCAATCTACGTTGACAGTTCCGTGAGAACTCGCGCCGACCAATCAAAACACGCACCAATCAAACCTCTCTTCACAGCTGTGTGCGTTTTATTTTCTTTGTCGATTCGAGAGTTTGAATCGGGTAACGCTTTGTCATTCTAATGTCATCATCACCGTGCCTTTGTTGCCAGATTGTGCGTCGGGTCTCGCTGTCGGCGTCGGTATGTGTGGCCGGCCACATATCCGCTGCTCCACAACCACTCTACCTCCCTCCTCCGTGTCCACAACAGTAGAGTTTACCTGTGATCTCTTTGCCTGTATTAGTTCGGGCGGTTCGGGCCTTTAGGAAATACATAAATGCAACTTCTCATATTATTTTGTTTTAGTTACGCATCTATCTTACAATTTATATAGGTTTGCCAAGAGGTCAAGTCGGCATGCACAAATTAAACTTTTCCACAGGACTCTACGCATCGATATAGGCTAAGCTACGTCGATGACTATACGGTAGAGTTTTCCAAGACTCGTGTTACATTATTACCTCAATGGTAATACGAGGTATAGCTATATTTCATGATTAATGGTTGAATTGAATTACATTCAAAGTTTTACCTTATTTTTTAAAACAAAGTCTAGCCAATTATGGTTAATCCCTAGAGGAGAAAAGGAGGGTTTCGATACCGTTATGCCCTCTTTTCATCGATATAACCTAAACGATGCCTCTATTGGATTGTTTAGACAACTAAAGCCTGCTACATGCTCTGAATAAACATTGCAAAAGAAGTCCCGTTCTAAACCGCGCGAGCGACTGGCGGCGGCGGCGGTGGCTGCGGAGGAGGGACGAGTTCGTTTTCGTCGGGGCATCTCTGTGGTCGTGGGCTCCCCGCGGAAAATAATTAACTCGGCGTGGACGGCATGACGCGGCGCTCCACCCCTCCCTCCCCCCTCCCCGCGGCCTCCTCCTCCTCCCCCGCCGCCGCCGCCATGACCACGATATGATTGTTTTCTCATTAAAACTATATCGCGACTAAACCGAAAGATAAACATCAATGTTTGAGACGAGACTACTTTGTCGTTCAGTATCGGGGGCGGCCAACGTTTCGAGCGCTTACCGTTCTCTCGGCTGCATCTCGGTGGATGGATACTCCGTGGTACCGTTGTAGTGAATCTTGGTTTATATGATTTAAAAAAAAAATGAGAAAAAGTACCTAGAGTGGATGGTGAAAAATCCGTGAGAGAAGTAGTTTTTACGGCGAACAGAAAACAGCATGCTGTTTAGTTGAAAAAATACAAAATAGTTTACGAAAAAGTAGTTTATATAAGGAAGGTCCTGGCATGGCACCTAGCTCCCATGTGGTGTGTTGGGCTGATACCATGACAGAAAGTGTGGTATTAGCCATCCATGTCCAGTCACATAAAAAAAAAGTATTTTATTCAAGTCTGGACGCCAACCAGCAAATAAAAAAAAAAGCTATCCTTATTATAATATGTCTAAATTATATATTTTTATATAGTCATTAGTGTGTATAAAATTATACTCTAATCCAGAAAAGCAGAAAGTCTTGGCCATTTCCATGGCCAATCAAACCCCCGCAATCGAGAAGAACTTACCATGGCCATTGAGATCATGTTATTCGTAAAGTTCAAATAGAGGATCCGTATTCGAAGAGCAGCCATGCATCTCTTCTGCCTGTGCCTGTTGTGTGCAAGAAGCGATATAATCGTGCTATAATCGTATCGAATTATGCTTTATCAACTCGGCCTACACTTCCGGGAAAACTTCGTGATGTTATGCAGTTACGGATCGTAGAGCAGTGAAAAGTGGAAGTTAGATAAAAATAACTAAGTAATAGACTTACTTCCAGAGCTGGCCAAGCGTCTTGCTGAGCTCAGCGTTGTGCAGCGCGGGGTACTGGTCGGCGAGCCTCCGCCGCGCCGCTTGAGCCCACACCATGAACGCGTTCATTGGACGCTTCACGTGACTACGACGAGCCGCGACGCCCGACCTGCGAACACACGGCCTGCTCATTGCACTGCTCCTCAATATTCCGTGTTGCACTGCACACGGCGCGGGGCACTCGTCGGCGAGCCTCCGCCGCGCCGCCTGAGCCCACACCTTGAACGCGTTCATCGGTCGCTTCAAGTGGCTACGCTGAGCCGCAACGCCCGACCTGCCAACACACAGCCTGCTCACTGCTGCACACGGCGCGGGGCACTCGTCGGCGAGCCTCCGACGTTTCCTGTTGGTTTAGCGAGCAACTATCCTCGGAATGCTCGAGAACAGCTGCTTTCGATTCTATTCTGATTCCAATCGGAGCGTAGAGTTGTTGCGGTGCCCATTTCATTCTATATTTCTATGCCGCCTTAAATACAAAGTCAAAACATGTGCAGTAACCAGCAAAAAATAATGCACATCGCACGTTGGAAAGAGACGAGATGACGTTTTACAATCCCCAAAACTTTATTTGGATTGTAAAAAAACATCTCTCTCGTACGTGACAGCGTGTGATAGCGACGACGCTCTACAAAGCCGATTATCTCTTTCCAACGTCCGATGTTCATTATTTACCGCCGGACATTGTACAGTCGTTTCCCCTGAAATGTATACACCGGAAATAGATATCATGCTGACGTCAACCCCTTTAATATATCTATGTCAACCATGCAGTGAAAGGGACTTCCTACGCTTGATTGAAGTTCGAAATCTTTTTATCCTTGAAGGTAACTATCATTTTCAAGATATACCCGTATTGCGTGCACTAATTTCGAGTTTATGGTAAGAAAAAAATTATCTGAAACTTTTACAAAAAATATAAAATTATAAAACATTTTAAAGTTCAATTTTTTTCTTTGCATCAACTCTTAATTAGTTCACTAAACATGAGTACACTTTCAGAAATCCAATTAACATCAAGAAAAAAATTATTACGAACTTTAATCAACATTGGGCTATGATCGTAATTTTTACATTTAGGAAACGACTGTACGGAGCGCATAAATTCATATGGAAACACATTGGACTTTTTAACGTGATGCCGTATACATATTCCAAGTCTAAGGGCCGAATGCACGAAAAAACAAAAAAAGAAAAATCAACGTCAAAGTATGATCAAACATGTCCCTTTGTGTGGAAAGTATGGAAGGAACTCTATACGGTACACTAAAAGTGACGTGTTTGAACATTGATTAACTCAGCTGTTTCTTCGTGCAACCGGGCCTAACTAGATCGATACGAGCTGGTATTATTCAAACGTGATTGTGAAGTATGTAACTTGAAGTTATTAACTTGATCGCTAGAAACTGTCATGCATGTGTCCATTTAAATATTCCCAATATTTATTCGGCTTTAACGGCAATAGTGTATAGGTGCGTTTTTCCCCCGAACTGCAGTAAAATAAAAACTTCACATAGCTAACACACAATCATCTCAGCGTGAACTCTTAAAGTGAGTTCTGAATGGGTTTCACGTTTTGATTTAAAATAATAATGATGAGGTGAGGCATTGCTCGGCGAGGGCTATCCCCAGTAACGACCCTTCGAACTATAAAACGCAAGTATAAATTAGTGGTTTATGTAGGCTGTGTCACATGGCGGAGTGCCGCACGATGTGCGGAGCGAAGGGAGTAAACAATTGAGACGGCGGCGAAGTTAACGTCATTTCTACGCTCGTTAAAGTTAACCATTATTTTGCTTATTTTATGGCGTTATAGGGTTCCGAAGGAAAAAAATGTCAGTGGTACGTCACATCCACTCATGTCTAATTTCATAAAAATACTTAATAGGAAATGACGATATTAAATATATGATATTAGCTACGCCAAAAAGGGGAAAGCCGAATTGAACTATATCTGTGATATCAAAGTTTAGTAAATGATCTATTGCAGTTCTTCGCACACACGTTTTTATGACGATTCTGAATTTTAAAAAGTAAAAAAAATATTTTTATACAAAAATGCAGCGCTGTTAGGCTTAGGCCTAGTTATTCTGTGCTTAGGCTGAGATAAATAGTCGTAACTGTAACTACTAACGAAAAGTAGTACTTTGTGACGTAATTTTGCCTTACTTTGACATTTCGTCCATACAAAATGTGCCGAAGTGACGTCACAAAGTACTACTTCTCGTTAGTCTTAGTTTTTGTTACGACTATTTATCTCAGCCTTAGTTTCTGTTACGACTATTTATCTCAGCCTAGAGTTCGTTAGGTATTTTTCCCACATGACATATTTGTCTTATTCGGCCTTTGCTGTAAAGCGCAATAAGGTGATTTTCGACCTTTGCAATAAGACGGATTTTGTAGTCAAAAATACGGTCTATATCAAACCACAGAAGAGGAAGGAAGGAGAAGTGTAAAAAAAGAATGTGTTCTAAAATAGCGTTCGTCAAGTCAGTTGCCACCCTAACTAACCCTCCAATACGGCGGCGACAATGTTTGCATGTGCCATTTACCTGTAAGTTGGATGGGTAGTTTTTGAAAATAGGAGACAGCGGGTCTTAGGCTGAGATAAATAGTCGTAACAGAAACTAAGACTAACGAAAAGTAGTACTTTGTGACGTCAATTTGCCTTACTTTGAGATTTCGTCTATACAAAATGTGTCAAAGTGACGTCACAAAGTACTACTTTTCGTTAGCCTTAGTTTTTGTTACAAATATTTATCTCAGCCTCATAGCAGGCGCGCTCGATGCCATATCTCCTCCATTTTTATCTATCATATCAACTGAACGGTAGCCAGAGGGTTAATAATATTGTCACACATTCTCTGCGATGCCTAAGTAGTTGATAATATTTCACAAAGTGCCATTGAGGCAAACGAGGAGTTCAGTGTTACGGAACCCTACTGGCGCCTTCAACGCTTCCTCAAGAAGTCGTTTAGTCCTCGTATTTCAACCAGGCCATCGATCTTCCTTGACGGTTAAAACTCGAATCATAAATTATAATTTCACAGCTGAGTCGGTGTTTCTAAGCTATGACTGGAAATAACTTGGTGTTTTTGAGACTAGAGTATTATTGAGTAAAGTCGCTTCAGACAAACCTCGAGATAAATTCCCTCCCGTCCGTCATGGGGTAAATCTGTGATGGAAACTGAAATATTTTCTTGAAAGAGCAATATAAGCGAAAAACATCACAAAACAAAGTTTGAGAACTCATAACATGTGTTGGTATTTTTATTAACGTCAACCTGCCTGTCTTTTTATGTAATTTTAGTAACGTTTTCAAACTCATGCGTTTTTATTACTTACTTTCAATATCAATGACTAGTCATGACACTTTGGTCAATTATTAGGTTAGCTGAGGTCAAGGTCAGCAGTTCGCTCAGAATATGTCAGTCTCAAACATAGAAAGAGAATCTCAGCGACTTCTCCGAACTCTTTGCTCTCAAACGAAAGTATGTATTTTTCGCGTGTATTATAAAATTCATATAATCTAATCTAACGGTATCGGTATTCATTAGTGTTTTGGATGGAATGGGGAATTTGGAATTTATGATGCGCCCCCCCCCTCCCTACAACAGCGACGAAGCGAGCAGCCGCATGCGGCGTGTCCAGCAAGGGCATTTTCCATTGTCACTCATGGTTTGGCTGGGATAAGAATGGCGATCATAGGCGTCACCGTTACGGGCCCCAACCCGGGCGGGTAGGGAGACCTGCAGTTTTACATGGGTTCCGAATTTTTCAAATTCACTTATGAATTAAATTCGAGTTCAATTAATTTAAAAAGGAACCTTCATGATTGTTTTTAAGACGATTAAATTATAAAAAATGGAAAAACCGGCCCAGGCTTGCAATGGTGAAGAAAACTGCTTATTTATCACGACAGATGGCGTCTGAGGGAACTTACCTAAAAGATCTGTCAAAGCTATAAGATACCATACAAAATGAAACGGAACAGATTGGAAAATTATATTAATCAATCTTTGTAATTTAAATGACTTATTTTTTTCCATATTATTCGAAAAGAAGTCGTGGGAAGGAAAATATCTGAAAAACATAACCCTTAATATTTCGTTTCATACTTTGTGCTGGGAAATGACATTTGAATTTATTTGAAGACAAAAAAACAGTTCTTCTTTTTCTGTAAACCTTATTCTAACTGTATCATGGAGTACATCTTTAACATAGTCATCTTACTTAAGTAAACCTTCATCTAACTGTACCATTGAGTGACCTTACTCAACCACTTGGTGCCGACATGTCTATGGCAGGAACAGTGAGCAGAATAAAGTTTCGAGGTCTCAAAGCTGTTGTATCTTCCCGTTCCCGCTTGCTCCCAGGACACACGATACGGCAGCGGGCCATCTGGTTTGTTTTCAGCTGACGCACCGCCTCCAGTATCATTGATCTGCGCTGCCGCACTGTGAACATTAAACTAACCAGTAGCCCTCTCCCTCCACTGCTACATTTGCTGAGCTGCAGCCTACCCGATGGCTTTAGGAGCAAAAACCCCTTAAGGTGGCCCAACCCGGCGGGCCTAACTCATTCGCGGGCACGGTACAAAACCGTGCTGTTCCGATCTGGGACCTTCTCTGTTTCAAAGAATAAGACAGGCTCCGTGATGAGGTAGATGCAACATGTCCACAAAAAAGGCAATGTGCATAGCGTATGATTTGGTAAGATTTACGAAAATTTTAATTTAAAAACGACTTATAGCTAAAAGTAAACCACGACCGCTGTAGTAAAAAATCGAACAAAAACCAAATAGGTTATAAATCTTGATTAAATAAGCTATGTCTGATGACTAATCTTTTTAATATGTTCTTACTTTATCATTGCGTAATCCACCTCCAAATTTATTGTATAAAACGCGCGAAAAATGCGAACTTTCGGACCTTATAACTTAGAAACCAAACACAATTTTACAATGCTAATGGTCATCAGACATCTAGTTCGATCAAATAAAACTATTTTGAGCAACATTTTGGATCTCTGACAAGAAATATGGGCGTGATCTGCTTTCCCCTTTTGTATGGGGAGATGAGCGGGATGGGCCACCTTAAGAAATCGAATGACCATGCTACTGTTTTTATGTCACCGATTGAATTTACAATAACGGGGACGCACCATAAAGTCCAAAAAGATGAAACCAATAGCGTTCATTAATACGTAAAATTTCAATGACGTTAGAATAGATTTAGTGGTTTTTAGGGCTTAGTACCCAAAGGTTGCAAACGGAACTCTATTACTAAGCATCCACTGTCCGTCCGTCCGTCCGTCCGTCTGTCACAGGGCTGTATCTCATGAACCGTAATGGGTAGGCAGCTGAAATGTTCACAGAGTGTGTATTTATTTTGCCGCTATAACAAAAAATAGGTTAAAATAAAAAAATATATAAAAATTAAACGGGGTTCCATACAAAAAAACGTGTTTTTGTGTTAAATCTTACGGCGCGTGTGCGAGTCCGACTCGCACTGGGCCGGTTTTTTTTTAAAATCTTGTACGATGATGCGGAACTCGCACTTAGCTTTTTATAATACACACGCAAAATACATGCCTACTCATGGATGTTCTAGGTTTTGGATCATGTGCTTTTTGGTCTTTATGAAGGCGAAGCCAGATAACTTAAATCCTGCATTGAAATGTAGTTTGTTGAAAGTATTGTGCACGCGTGTCGTGGCCGAAGTAACAGCAGAAACAGTGACGAGGACGAACGACGCGGTGGAGCTCAACAAAAACTAGCCAACTTTACGACTACAACATTAATGCATGATTTATGCGCGCGCGCACTGGATCACCTCCGCGCCTCCCCCTTCCTCCCATCGTCTCGAGCCGAGGGCATAGAGTCGATTAGAACGGGCGCTGCTGGGGTTTAGCCCTAGATAAAAAGGAAGGAGATATGCCATCTAGCTCGTTTACTAAGGGAACCTCTGTCTCCAGTTTTCAAAAACAACCAACCCAACTTAAACGTGCCACATGGAAACATAGTCGCAGACTTATTGGAGGGTATTTTAGGAGCACATTCGCGCGCGGTGGCGATGTTTCGACTGTGTGGCATAGGACGTGCCGCCCCGGATTCCCATACGTCAATATGGCCATATGGTCAATTTGAAGATACAGCGGCGACGCTTGCCACTTCTTCTTCCTCTCTCTTCAGTTGGTTTAGTTAACACTGATATTTACTGACGTTGAGACAAATAGTCGCATCTGAAACTAAGACTAACCAAAAGTCCACTAACAGTGTCAAAAGTGACATTTCGTTCATACAAAATGTGTCAAAGTATCTTGGGAAAGTACCACTTTTCTTTAGTTTTAGTTTACGTTACGTCTATTTATCCCAGCCATTGATGCAATGAAGATACGTACAAACGTATGTATAATTTCCTCTGTGTTATAAATTATTTTGTAATCATCGTCAAAACTTATTAAAAATACACATCATAATATTACCATTACTCACTTACTAAGTATAAACTAAGTATTATTATTGGTTTTCGATTATTATAAACAGTGAGTACCCAGCCCTGGGCTAATAAAATGTAACACCCGAGATGTCTCTGCCGACGGACTACGTGCGGTGCAATCTCTGCGCAAACCCAAAGTTTTGTAAAGGAATTAAAGGGCTCAAAATACACACTACACGATGTCACCCAAGAAACCCATTACCGTCAGCACAACATCAAGCCACTCCCTCAGCATTAGCACCAGCCAATAGTGCCTCTTCACCAGCCGCGACCACTTCCGATCCATCAAATCCTAAAGAAAAACTCACCGAACGAATCAGACAGTTAAAATCTACGGTCGCTATCATCCGTCGAATACCCCGCAGCGCTAGGATTCCGGTAGCACAGAAACTCACCGAACTGATAAACCGCACCGCAGAGGTAAACACGTTTGAAGCCTGGGAAGAATTATTCCTTTTCCCCTACAATGCCCTCCATGTCTCGCCAAAGAATATGGGAAAGGCCTCGCTTTCTTCGAAAATCAAGCAAAACTTAAAAAACTACAGCTGTACCCCCAGTTGGCCCTCCCCGGAAAACAATTATAAAAAGCACTACTCTATCTATGACAAAGCAGAGGCTAAATTATCCGATGGAGACATCCGCGGCGCAGTGCGACTACTATCTTCCGAAGACACATTCGCGGACGACTCAGAGGATACCTTTCGGACTCTGCGAGAGAAGCATCCGCCTCCTTCCCGCCCCATGATCTACCCACCAGCACCAAACGACGATGAACCCCATGGCAAGGCATCACAGACAACTATTTTAAACGCAGTCATGTCATTTCCAAATGGCTCCGCAGCAGGTATCGATGGTCTGAGACCCCAACACCTAAAAGACTTACTTAACTCCACAAATGGTATAGAATCAAAAAATCTTCTTAAGGCACTATCGAACCTCATAAACCTGATGTTAGCCGGTAAAGTCACAAACAACTTTACGGCCTTCATTTACGGAGGCTCCTTGTGTGCATTTAATAAGAAAGACGGAGGAATCAGACCAATAGCGGTAGGCTGCACTATACGCCGCCTCGTATCTAAAATAGCCTGCAAACATTTGCAAAACATTCTTGGCTTAAAATTTAGGCCAACCCAGTTAGGTTTTGGCTCAAAATCTGGGTGTGAAGCAGCGGTGCATGCAGCGCGAACCTACATACAAAACAGTCCCCTAGCTGAAATCATGATAAAAATAGACGTAAAAAATGCTTTCAACTCCGTTGACCGCGACGTTATGTTGAAAGAGGTCAAAGAACATATTCCACAAGTATACCCGTATCTTTGGCAATGTTACTCGAGCCCTTCGTTCCTGTTCTATAATAAACACGACACAATTTTATCCTCCGTAGGCTGTCAGCAAGGGGACCCGCTAGGCCCTGCCCTGTTCAGTCTATGTATCCAACCGATAATAAAAAAATTGAACTCGGAACTTAATTTATGGTACCTAGACGATGGCGTGCTATGCGGAAAGGCCAATACAGTCATTGAAGATGTAAACTCCATTATCTCAAAATTTCAAGAAATCGGCCTAACACTTAACGCGAGCAAGTGCGAAGTGTATTTTTTAGATAAAGTCTCAAATAATCAAAAAGAAGAAATTCTCCTTAATCTGCAAAACGCCATACCAAAAATTACCGTTCTGAAAAAAAGCGAGCTATATTTACTGGGAGCACCCCTATTAGAGGAGGGATTTGAGAGTCTAGTAGAGGCAAAATCTGTTGTTATAGATCTGTATACCGAACGCCTTAAAAATATTAACATGCATATGGCTATCTTCCTTTTGAGATATTGTTTTTATATTCCCAAACTTACCTATTTTTTAAGAACGAGCCCAATTTATAAGTTTTCAGGTAGCATTATGCGTTTAGATAGCAGTTTAAAACAGTGTGTCAATACTTTGCTAAACACGAGGCTGCAGGAACCTGCCTGGGACCAAATATCACTCCCAATTAAGTGTGGCGGGGCCGGCATTCGTTTAGTTGGAGACGTGGCGCTGCCAGCCTTCATATCCTCAACCCACTGCACATCTGATCTCGTCGGTAGTATTCTTTCTCCGTCACTCTGTGACAACGAGACCATGTACATGGGTGAGGCGATTGAGGCATGGACGTTGTTGTGTCCAGATGAACAAACGCCGGCATCCGTCAAAGTTCAAAAGAGCTGGGATAGGCCCCTAATAAAAAAATCATTAAATACTCTCCTGCTCGAAGGTAGTGATACTGACCGCGCCCGCATACTTGCTGCTTCAAAACGGGAGTCCGGTGCCTGGATGGAAGCTTATCCATCTGCCCATCTTGGCACACTCTTTGACAATAACTCATTCCGTATAGCCTTTTGCCTTCGCTTCGGAGCCAATATATGCGAGCCCCACACATGTGTGTGTGGCGCCGCCGTAGAGGCGACTGGCCACCACGGCTTATCGTGCCAAAGGAGTGCGGGCAGGTTTTCCCGGCACACAGCCCTCAATCAAATTTTGAAGCGCTCCTTGGCATCGGTCAATATCCCCAGTATCCTGGAACCGCCGGGAATCTTTAGGGACGACGGTAAGAGGCCCGACGGAATGAGTCTCCTGCCGTGGAAGCAAGGCAAGGCCCTCATTTGGGACGCGACCTGCGTGGACACCCTCGCTCCGAGCCACATACAGGGCTCGAGCAGAGAGGCAGGTTTTGCGGCCGCAAAGGCCGAAAGTCATAAACATCGCAAGTATAGTAATTGCTCGGCGAACTATGAACTTTCGGTCTTTGCGGTTGAGACACTTGGCCCTTGGAGCGAGGACGCAGTCGCGCTTTCTACCGACATCGAAAAACTTTTGATAGAAGCTTCGGGCGACCTTCGAGCAGGAGCGTTCTTTAAGCAGCGCATAAGCCAGGCGATACAGCGGGGAAACGCTGCCTCCGTTATGGGGACAATGTCATCGGTCCCCATGGAAGAATATTTTAATTTGTGATTATGATTTTAATTTTTAGTTTCTTAACATTTTATCAAATAAATTTTCATTCTACCTTAAAAAAAAAAAAAAAAAGTATTACTAATGATATGAATATGTTAAAGTTAAATATGTAACCTAAGAGAAACTCCTGTTTCACTGTAACACTTCACTTTATAAGGTATATTTGTGTTTTTTATGTTTTTTTATATTTAAACTTTCTTTCATGTTTTTTTAATTACTTACTGTAGTAATGTCATCTTAACTTTATAATCCATTACGTGTGTTTTAGTGAGAAATATTTGGGATGTAGGCTATTGTTACAATTGTTAATTTTTTTACTATTTAATTTGGCCTTTTTCTGTTTTTTCTCCATACATTTTTCGAAAAGTTACATAATACAATCAGAAAAGTAGTAATGAGACAATGCTTATTTTTCTGCTGTGGAATGATTTTAAATTCAGTTTGTCTTGATGAATTATTAGATTAATTCGATTCGGCCGATATCGGCTGAGAAAACTGTGGGGGAATCGCCCTATCGCAAAGGGCAAAATGAAAGTAGAAATAGTTCAAAGTTACCTGCGTGGATATTATCTACGAGGGTCAAGGAAATTTACTTACAGGATTAGGACTTTTAGTACACATTCAAATATATGTCCACAACGGCAAGAAGATTTAATCTTAAAAAAATGTTTGCAATATATAAGCATGTACACGAATCAGTAAAGAATCTAAAAAATGTAAAATAAATAAATTAAAATATTAAAGTAAGGTATTAAGTAAGAAAAGTTTATAATAACAATGTCATTAGACCTTGCCTAAAGCGAGATAAATTTTTACAAGCAAAAAAAAAATTGATTCATGTCGTAATTTTTATGGAATTGGGCATGGATATGTAAATAGACAGCCCAAGACAGCACATAGGCTGTGACATGCCAGGACCTTCCATATTACAATCTTCCATTGTGTGTCGGGTCTATTTATTTGCATGCGTGTGGCGGCGGCTCGCGTCTGTTTGTAAACTTCCTTGCTGCGAGCGCTCAGCTACTTAAAAAAACTGTTCGATTGGATGCCCATAATGAAACAAAAGTAACAGCTCTTGAACTAATTTCCGAGAAGTCATTTCATTTGCCTAGCGCGTAAATTAGAAATATTATACCTACCTTACATTCGGTTCAGCAGCGCTGAGCTAGGTGAACGAAGCAAGCATATGTTTGAATTTGATACATCTGCTTCTTAGCCTCTTGGTTTCTAAGCCCCTAGTCCCAGTTGTCACCTAAATTGGCGTTTACGGCAAACCGATCGACTGGCGTTTTCAAATGTATGGAGAAATTGAAGAGCTCGCGCAGTCACTTGCGAGTCCGAGTTTGATTTGACAGTTTACTCACCGTGTCGCTGTAAATACGTTGACGTTGCCGTTTACGTCGACTTCGCGTTTTGATAAAAATCGGAAGTCCGAGTTTGATTTTGACAGCTTGAAATAGTAAAACCACAGAATATTTAGTAAAAACTTTTGATGAAGTTCCGTAAACGCCAATTTAGGTGAGAACTCGGACTGACCACGTAGATCACGTTTTGCCGGGAACCTCCGCTTTTTCTTTAAATAAATGTATGTAGGTATTAGTAGGAGGCATTGATTACGGGTGGAGGGACTGGAGGAGAATTTAAAAAAAATTGGTATACAGCAGGTGGCGACAGTGGAAGACGCAATACCCGCGAATGGTATGTTTTGCTGATTCGGGTGCAGCCTTCCAGCATATTTATAAAGTAGTTCTTTTTACAGGGTTCTTTATTTCATTAACGTGTCCTTCCTAACGGTCGATTATACATACATACATATCACATTATTTTCTGTACTTAATGTGTAATGTATAAGATTTTCAGAATGTCTGTCGGAGTAGACAGCGCGGCGGCGCAGGGCGGGCGGTGCGGCACTGCGCGTGCGCGGCACCGCCCACGAGCTCTACACTTTACTGCCACTTATTCCGGGCCATTTATTGGCGGAACATCCGTCCGCCGCGGCGCCCCTCCGCCCCCCCCCCCCCCGCCCCATCGGATAGGTAAGTGCATGTCCAGGATGTGCCGCCGCGCCCGCCCAGGGCAGGGATGGACCGTAAATGTCCTTATTTATCATAGCCGTACACACCCAAAACCGACCGATATGAAAATGAATTACAAACAAATAGAATAAAAAAATAATAATGCTATTTCAGGCATTTCACCATATTCCCGAAATAATCAGGTGTCATGCCAGTAATTTCCTTTCGCACAGCTACATTCAACTGGATGGAAAACACGGACGATTTTTGATTGCCGCTTCAACCATAGTTTCATCCAAAGCAGTGCTACCAACCCAGTCGGGTTTAATACCCTACTATCTAGTAGAGAAAGCGAAACCGAGAGTTGTCGTGTTCACTTCTGTCAAACACTAAAAGGTGCCTACTTTCGTTCTACATAGAGTTTGACAGAAGCAAATACGAGAACTTCTCGCGTTCGCTTTTATGAGTAGAACCCCTGTCTGCTGCGCAGTTTCCAATTCATTACACAGCTCAATAGAATGACAAGAATGTAACAATATAGGTTGGATTTGAGGCTGCATTCTGTACCCTAACGTTTTTACGTAACTTCGAAATTCCGTAAATGCTGATTTAGGTGAGAACTCGGTCTGACCATACAGAATGCGGCCTCAGACGTTCCTTGTTGTATTACACACGCCTACGCGCCGGGGCAGCGGACACGTCACTGGCCTGGCCGTATGGCGGCCAGGGGGCAGGCGGCGGCGCGGCGCGACGAGCCAAGAGAGCTTTCGCTTGAACTTTCGCAAGCTCAACTCATTTTAAACTGCGCACTTTCTTCCTCGTGATTTATGTTTCAAACACATGTTTCTACAAGGATAAAGGTTTAGGCAGTGATGTATAGAACTAGGCCGAAGAATTTATATAATAAACAGGACTAGGCGCTAGACGTGAATCGGCCTAGGTTGGTACCACTGAAGAGAAAGAAAGGAGAAGTGGGTTGCGGTAGATATCGCGTCTCCGCCGTATGGTCAAAGTTATCATATTATTGTATGGGTTTTTTTAAACCAAGTCCGAAAAAAGCGCTGCTTAGCCGCTTCATCGGCTAACGCTACCTGTAAAGGTTGTAAGGTATGTGCAAATGACGTAATACGAAAATAATAGAAGATCGACGATCTCCGTGACTACTATGGTGACAAAATAGATGGTGCTATTCTGTGGGGTATATCAGTTTTAAAATTGCGTTGAAAACCCGTGCGAAGCCGGGCCGGAACGCTGTTAGTATGTTTGAAATCTTCCCAAACATACTTCAACAAAATAACATTGCCCACATAATCTTTTTTTTATTTTTATTTACATTATAATTTCTTATTTATCTATTTTTCACACGGAGCACCAAGGCATACAATCTCCAATAACTAGGAATATACGACATATTTTTTGCAAAGAAGCACTGGGCGATGGTCCGTGCCATAGATGGTTACCCGTATCGTTGAGTCCAATCTACCGTAATCAGGAAACCAACGATTCGTTGTGCAATCGTTGCAGGTGGACTAAAGCACAACTGAAATTCCTAATGTATAATTGTCCACACAGTTCCTCGCATGAACGCACCCTCGGCAAAAGCACTGATCAATCGGTTGTGTGTTCCAACCCTTCAGATATCAATGAATCCATTATCTACCCCAACAAGCCGACCCACGTTCAACAGCTTAAGTCGTTACAGGTGGACTAAAGGACAACTGAAATTCCCATACTGTCCCCTCGGGAACCAGTCTGTTCCCATGCGCGCAGGTGTCTGCCCGTGCCCATAGATTAGTATATAATTATGTCTATCTTTGAGCGTGCACTGTCACGCAGTTAATATTTGTCAAGTACCTTCGTGAACCTCTCGTTATTTAGTGTTCGAGCGTTTTATGGACTCTCGTAATCCATAACATAAAGTAAACCCGAGGTACATACTGAGCAAGTGTTGTGTTCTTACTTTAACATTATTCAGATCTGCGTAATAGTACCGTAAATAAAGTCAAATTTGATTAAAGTTAATCTTTTCAATTGAACTTTTGGAGATAATTTTATTGTAAACTAGCTGAGTTTCCCGGCTCCGCTCGGGCCGATTTCGTTTTGAACATAGCCCTGTAAAATGTGGCTTCACTCTTGCCGGTGTGTTATTAAAAATGGATCTCGACAACAGCGCCTCCTATCAGATCCAACTATAGCTAAGAAAAATCCCTGGTATACATCCAGGATGTAGCAAATACTCAATTGAATTCGTTGGCGAACAATATCCAAACTATGAAAGCAGCAGTTGCAAGGAAAGCAGGGGTTCTGTACCGATGAGGCCCGGGAGGACTGGAGAGGCGTATGTCCAGCAGTGGACGCAAACACGCTGACTGACTGACTGACTGAGTTGACAGACGTGTTAAATTATTCAATAAACTTGGATCATAAGTTTGTTCTGAGACCCGGTATAAGCAGCGCAGCGTGTATGTATACGAGTACCAGCCACGGAGACGTGATACCAGCGCTGATGTATGCACATGTGCATAGACTGAGAACTACACTACTATTTTAAATCCAAAGTATTCGCAATCTCTGGATCGAAAAACCACGTGAAAAACCGTGTTTGTATCCTCATGTCTCATTAGCCCTAAAAATAAGCACAATCATTTGGGATTTGTTAATTTGCCAAAAAAGAGTGTTTTGAGTATTTGAGAGGTTTGAACGGCAAATGTAAATATTAGACAAAGCTAAAGAGGCGGGTGCGTCGGATTACGAGCGTATTTGTGAATTTGTAAGTTCCTCGATAAGTCGCCACTCGCGATATTCGCTGAAGATAACGAAAGAGTCACGTGCACAAAATCAAACAGAATAAACCAACAACAAACCGATATGAATGCAGAAACTTTGCTTGAATACAATGCATGTACATAATCCTAAATTTTGTGGATTGTTTTGCCATGAAACTTTTTACTGATAAATCGTATAGTACTGTAACTAAATCCGCAACCAGCTTAATCCGAAACGGTTTTAATGGTGAAGAAAACTGCTTATTTATCAAGACAGATGGCGTCTTAGCGAGCTCACCTAAAAGACCTGTCAAAGATTCTGGATGGAAAATACGGAAAATGTTTCATTGCCGCTTCGACCATCTTTTTTCCAAAGCGATTAGGTATTCCCTAATTAATCAGAATCAAAATCGATTAAATGTTGGGCAGCCTTAATACACAACGTTACTTAGAGGTAGCTATAATTGTGAGCGGTCACCCCTTCCGCTTCGCAGTCCTTGACTTACATCGCTATCTGTCCGTGGGCGCGACGATGGCAACGATGGCGCGGCGCCGTCCCGCCGGGAAGCGGGAAAATGTCCAAGTGTGGGAAAACATCTGTGTCCACACGCGGGGAGATACGAGATAAGCAGCCGGCGGCGGAGGGCACTCGACCAAGCCCTACGGTCGCCATCTCCCTGATAATGTGACAGCTCGCCACATTGCTGCTCCTACTTCAACTGTAGTGGCTCCGAGCGCTGCTTCTGTGCGGTAGGATGCGTGCGGTAGCAGAGGTCTGGGTTCAATTCCGACATGCGCCACTGTCTTTCTCTTTCCGAGTTCGATACGTGCATTTCGTCACGAATGCGAGCTCCTCCATAGTTCGGAATACATAGGGTTTAAGTCCGCCCGGATTGGTACCATCGCATTGGATTAAAAGATGGTCGAAGCGGCAATGAAAAATTGTCCGTGTTTTCCATCCAGTTCAATGTAGCCGTGCTCATAAAGAGAAGGTCCTGGCATGGCACCTAATTCCTTCGGGAATATTGTATGTAATATGGCTAATATCATAAAGGTAGTTTATGGTATTAACCATCCATGTCAGGTAGCATAAACAAATTATATAGTTTGTACGACGTTCTTTCTGGGACATGGCGTACACTAGGCTCTCAACTAAGACATGTAGCACAAACGAAACGATACGACTGTATCGTTCGATGGCTGTGTTTTTGTTTCGCTTTTCGTGCTAAGGGAAATGAGAAAGCTAGACGTTTATCGGACGGTATAGCTGTATCGTTCGTTTGTGCTCCCGC